>CM036586.1:129261263-139261263 GCA_020745705.1 Hemiprocne comata | reverse complement strand
GCTTTGTGTGCTATGAATTCCTCCGCCTGTTCACCTAACACTAATCTCACCATTTAGATAATCCCAGATTCTACCCAAGCAAGGACTGGCAGATTAGATGTGATTACTGCTGTCAAGTCAAACTATGATTTATTCAATGTAAGATTTGTTTTCAAGGCTACCAGTGATAAGCATGTTATGTATGTTCTTCAACTTAAGCTTGTATAATCGCTTTACAAGCATTAATTGTTAAATTGTTTCATTAATACCATTTGGTGCATTTCATTATATTTACTATCCTTTTGAAGGAGGAATAGCCTGTATTTAGTCTCTCTCTTTTTTTTCCATATAGGGCGGGGGGAAGGGGATGGTTACCTTTTGTTTGTTTTAAGGTAAAATAAAGTCTGTGTTGTATAAGAGTCCCAGAAAGACAACAAAGTCAACTTAATACTTTACAAAGGGCTTTAGTTGCATTACAATATTACTTTAGTAACCTTACCAACAATTTAGAAACAACTTTCAAAACTAATTTTGAGGTATCACTGCAGACTAACAGTAATAATAAAAACAATAGAAGAGGAAGAATTTCAGGTTAATTGCCACCTACTAGTCTCCTCAGTGTAGGCTATCACAACTTTTAGTAGCTGATATCTGTTTTATCCCTGTATGCATCATGACTTTGACAGTAGACAGATTTCTGCGTATGTGTTGTCTTGTCACTTAAGAAAACAGATATAGAACATAACACAATAATAAGACATTAATTTACAGGTTTATTACTCTGTCTTCAGAGTTAGATATTTTCACATACAAGCACTCCGAGAATCTTACGGGCAAATTAAAACAGAAAGGGTCCTACTAAGGAAGCGCTAAGCATGTGTGAAAAAATGACAGGAAGATGAAAATAGAAACTGTATGGAAAAAGTAATTTACACCAATGCTTTCATAATAAATGTGCCAATTACAAATAAACTGGGTTTGCCTGTATTGCAACCAAACATCCGTTTAAGACAGGACCTTAGAAATACCATAATTTTTTCTAAAATGATTGCTCGTTATTCATTCTGTCTGGCCACCAGCTGGAGAAAGATAAGCCAATCCAACACTCAGATCATGTCTGGCATATGAAAATAGCCATACTTCACTTAGTACTTCATCAGTACATACTGCAAAAGTACTTTTGGTTCATTCTCCTCTCTCTGGCAATAGCCAGCACCATGTGCCTAGGGAAGAGGTACCCCTCAGTCATCCTCTGTTTCCAGCAGCCTGTGGCCACTCAATCAAATAACATGCTCATTAAATGGGTTTTAATGGACTTTTCCTCCATGAAATTGTCTAATTGCTTTTCAAACTCATGTTTAGTTTTAGTTCCCATACCACCTTGTGGTAATCAGTTCCACAGTTTAAATACATAATTTTTTAAATATTTTTTTTTAAAGAAAACTGAGTGATCCGTCTCAGTTTATTTTGATTATTTTGCAGGAATATTTCAAAGTTTTCCAGAAAGGCCATCTTAAGTTTAAAGGAAAATAAAACTTTTCAGCCCAGTGACCTGTGATTTTTATGGCCATAGTTAAGCTTGTTGCCTCTCACCACAGCAAAGGGATCAGTTAAAAATTCTACATGGCACGGTCTTCCTACATCCTTGAAGTCCAAGCATCTTATTCTTGTACATTGCAGAGACTGGTGCTGCTAGCATATAACATTGAGAGAAACTTAATGAGAATTTTGCTACAGGGGAAAAGCTTGGTCAGAATTTAGTTCCTTAAAGCTTCTGCATAAAATAGCTATTGATTTCTGTGTCTTGATATCGTTGCCTTCATTGTCTGCGATTTTTATGCTTCAAATATTACATTTTACCCTGTATTTTATAGCATCATGCACAGAAAGCTTGAACTTTCCTAAATAAATTTTTTCAGAGCCTCAAGGCCTTTATTTTATAATCTGCATCAGTACCCTTGAGGCACTTCCATTACCTATGAAGGTCTAAGTGCAGGTGGGATCTGGTACAGTGCTGTGAGACTCCAGGTGACCCAGCTTTTTTCCAATCATGTTTGGAGGAAACTAAGCACATGGTAAATATTTGATACAGGCACTACTCAGGCAATAGGTTTGCATGTATGACTGTTGATGTGGGATTTAAGAGTTTGGAACTAAATTCTGGTTTTCTCTCTGATGAATAAGTTCTGCTTCTTCTTTCCAGGCTTCACACTTCTTTTATGTTTTTTTTTTTTTTCTTCATCCTTTCTTGAAGCGTCTTGCATTAGTAGTCCTGTGAGCCTCTCTGCTAGGTGTTTCTTTTCCTCTTCCAAGCTGCTTTCCCTCCCCTTTATATTACAATGCAAGTTCTTCACTACTTCTGCGTTCTCCCTCATTCTACTTCCGTACTTTGCCTGTAGGGTCATACACATGAAGAAATATACTCCCCAACTACCCTGGATATGCATACACGATAAGTCTGAGAAAATTGTGCTTTAACTAGAGAAGTATCTTTTCCTCAGAGTAAAAGCGAAGATAGCATTAAAATGCTAAAAAGAAAAGTGTTTCCAGCATAGCCCTTCTAATCTGCAAGCACTTCACCACTTTAATCCTCCAGTTAAACCATCCTAACAAGAACATGGCCTACACACTCATTTAAAAGATGTTTCTTCTCCTACTTGCACTTAATTCTACCTTCCTTGTTTGCATTTTATTCTGTCTTACTGCATTGCTTCTTCAAGTCTTCTGGGTGTTCTTTTTTAATTATGACCTTTGCTGATAAGCACGTCATGCTTGCTCATGTGCTCATTTTGTCAAATGCTGCAGTGTAAAAAATTAAGGTTCTTTTCAGGTTCCTCAAATAGATAATTTAGAACAGCTTGATGATTATCTAAGTCAACTAAAGTTTAGGTAACTAAATAAGTTATCTAAAAAAAATGTGAACTGCTCTGGCATTTTAACCTTGTTTTCTGTAAGGAGAAACAACAAAAGTTAGGAGATTCTTCCATGACATATGAAAGAAATATGCATGCTTTCAAGAATTGAGATGGCTTAATCTTCGATACCTGCATTTATGCTGTCACTTTTTTCAGAAGCACATATGAAAATGTACAAGAAATTATTGTAGACCTCTGTATTTACAGAAAACCTAATTTTCTATGGCCACTGAAACCTATGGTTGAAACCTTTGATTTATTTTTTTTCTTTGAATACTACTGCTATTTCTGCACCAAAAAAAATGGAAGTCTGAGAACCATCTGAGGTTTACCACACTTCCTCTTTTGGTTGAACAAGAAATTTGGTCAGTGTATACTTGGAAAATTCTGTCTCTGCATTTCCAGTTACTAGCTATTGAAGATTTACATTTGATGACCAAAGATAAAAGACTGAAGATTGTTACTTCAAGCCACCTTTCTTTTGTTCTCTGTTCTTGGTTATGACAAAAACAGCATTCTTTGTCTGCTAGTGATATCTTGGAGTATTTCCACATACCACTTCACATGTTTCAGATTTATTCTGATTTTGTTCAGTATTTTACACAGTACTAAAGGCCTTGTTTCTATAGCTGGCAGTATGTTAGCAGACAGCTATTTTTCTGCTGGGGAGACTGCTAAAAGTGGTGCAAGAAAAGACTAGAGATTATAAAAATCACATTTTAATTATAACTACCATATATGTTGCTATTTAAGTCCTCCAGGTATCCAGGTGAACTTTTTATCCCCTTCTCTTGCTCCTTTGCAGCATTGTCCTGACAGGCAGGTTGGACTCTGGGTTATGCAATGTACTTATAAACATGTGCTGAAAGCCTATTCCAGTCACAGCCCAACTTGTGCCAGCCCTGTCACTTCTGCAGTGAAAGCTTGTACTTATTTCTGAGAAATATTTTGCGATTCTAATCTTATGTGATTAGTGCATCCCAGCTCTTTATTTCCCTAAAGAATTAAACAGGGTTCAGAATACTGCCTGATTACATGAACATGTATGCTGTGACATCGAGCCTGCCCTAAACCTTCTGACACAGGCAGCGTGCCCGGGCTTGGTTACATCACCCAGTAGATGCACCCATTGCTCATTCCTTGTGCCACCTGAAAACTAAGTTTTATGACATGTCCAACAGTAGCATTCAGTTTCTTTGTAGTTTCGAGATCGAATTTGCCTCTCGTGGCTGTTTATACGACTTTTGCAACTGAAGAAGCCTGAACCTTGGCCCAGAGGAAAATTCAGCTCATGCTGAATGTACAGTGGTCCAGAGGCAGCTGGACTGCCTTCTGCTCTGCAGCGTGAAGTAGAAATGCTGCTCAGGTAGTGCTCACCTTTATTCTTGTGAGACACCACCAGAGTGCCATTAACGAGACAATACCTTTAGGGTATGCTCAAGTATAACATTTGTATTTTTACAGTCCACCAGTTTAGGCTTTAACTACTGCATGTTGTAAGGCTTAAATACTGTAAAACGTGAACTGCTGTGTATCGCTACACAGCACAGACATTCTGATATTACACTACAAGTTTCCACAAACAATTTAAATCAATAAAAGAAGCAGTCCTGCACACCCTCTGTCTCCGCTTAATCTGTTTTCTCATACAACACAACGTTTTGTGAGACCATGCAAGGCAAAATGTAAATACTGTTTTCTAAAGCTAACTGTATTTACTAGTATTCAATTTTATTACAGGCTTTTGCCTGGATCTGTTCTTTAAGTTGTTCCCAAGTGCAACCACAAACATTCATGCTGGCCTAAAGGAAGGGGGAGCATGGGACTGGATGAGCGGTGTCAGTGGGGAAGCAGATTTTAGGACAACATTGGCTTACATAAGATTCAGATGCTTGTAGAAGTGCTGTCTAAAGACAATAGCAAGATTTTGTGCTTACTATATAGCTGCTCTCATTTTTTTTCAGGTTATCCACGTCAGATCATGTTGCAGTTTTGACCTGTAATAAAGTAAGATTTGGACCACGGTACATAACAAAAGTAATAAAAATGAAAAGTCAGTCGCTACAAGGCAGCTGCACAAAAGGTATCCAAGTATTAAAATGGGGCTGAATGCTTAGTTAAAACCTTGCGAATTATAAAAACAAAGGTTTAGAAAATACTCTCCAAGTCCATGTGTGTTGTTTATTGAACATTCATGCAGTTTACGTAGCTTTAGCACCACAGATGCCAACATAAGATGAGAATCAGCATAATCGGTCCTGATGACCTGCTGAGGCTCTGCAACCTGACTCTGCACAAAGACCATAATCAGCTGGTAAAACCATGGTGCACTAAAATTGGGCACCAGTAATCTTGCTAGGGTGCTATATTTACTTAGACTATATTGGTAGAGATCTGTAAGAGGTTTAAAGTAGCTCTCAAAGAGAGAGCTGTTATTTGAACGATCATTCTTGGGAAGTAAGAGTGAACACTTGGATGAACAAACACTGAAAAAGGTTACCTGGTATGTTTGATACTATGGGTGCTGCTGGATCAGCGGATGACATTAATGCTATGGAAATTCACCATTGGTACACAAAATTTATGAGGGAGTGCCCATCTGGACAACTTTGTCTGCATGAGTTTAAACACGTCCTGGATCTACATGGACTTACTCCAGAAGCTAACAGCTATGTTGAACAAGTATTTCACACATTTGACATGAATAAGGTAAGAATTCAATTCTTGACTTCCTGGCTTTCTTACAGCTGTATCATTTGATACATTCAGTGACACATTTCATAGGGCTGGAAATGCTGACTATTTAGAGGCAACAGAAGTGATTCAGAGGTGATTCAGTAGAAAACTACCCGCAAATAAACATGAGTTACAGGCAAAAAATTTTGAATGTTCTGTTCCCAGTACATTTTGCCATTTTGAAAATCACATAGAGGCATTCTAGTACATGCTGAACAGTTTCTCATCTATGAAATCTGGATTTTTATTATTATTTTCAGTGTGTATTAGTATTTGGAAGTTTTGTTTGTATAACTCTGCTTGAAGAATCTTTTTTTAAAACAGTAGGTGTTCAGCTGGATCCATAGGTATTAATGCTTTAAGAATATGCATCATAGACAAAATATGATCTGTTCTGTCACTGGATTCATTCTGAGCACTTGCTGTGGCTTATTTGGGTATCAGTCAATTCCCCTTTTCAAAGTCTCATCTATCATCCCAATTTTTCTGGTTAACATCCTAGGTCATCCCAAAGGCATCCAGTGGCCATTGGTTGCATTGCTGTCTTACGTTCTTCCAACTCCGTGTTCATGCAGGTTCCTTCTGGCCATGAGACCCATCCTGAGACTGTGCCTTATCTTCCCCTTAAGCCAAAATAACACTTTATATCAAATGCTACAAAAGAAGTGGAGAGTCATCTGTAATTCACACAAAAGTCCTGTCCTTGACTGAAATAAGATTTAGGCCGACTTGTCAATATGACACAATGAAAATCGGCTTCCAGCTAATAGAATAGATGGCCTCACCGTGGTATAAAAACTTATTTTAAAAAAATTATGGAAAAAAAAAAAAATTAGAGTTCTCTACCCATATCATTGATCTCAATGAATTCAGAGATGTAGTGAAAAACATCATTACATTACCTGAATTCCTTCAGTGGCAGGTCAAAACCGGTCCAAATTGTAGCCAAAACTACTCCAGACAATTTCAGTTTCCAGAAATGGCCTTTCTGTTCTTTAGTATGAAGTTAATTATATTTGTTTCAGAAAATGCTGACAGTATAAGGTACTTTGTATGTGTTTTTCCATCTAGCTTTTAATTTCTTATATGGTGGCCAGTAGAATAAGAATTCCCAGGTTCAGTACTTTTGTTACACCTTTTTCTTGTTATGCATATTTCCACAACTCCCTCCCCCCAGTTCAGCATGCTTTTTTGGGATTATATAATTCTTCGTTACATAATCTTCAAGTACTGCTCCTGATAAATCAGGCTTATCTCATGCTCTTTTCTTCCCCCTGCCAATTACCAGATGGGTAAATATACTGGGATTTTATTAAGTAGCATTACCTAACTCAATCAATGTGCTAATTACAGGTGATGAGCAAAATTCTAGTCCATAAACATGGAATCTGACTGGCAGAAATTGTCAACTTACTATGTTCTTTTCAATTAACAAATTAATGCATTAAATTCCCCAGTAAAGCTTTACCAATGCTAACTTTCTTGGGTAACACACATGCACAGTGTCTGAGCTCGTACAAGGGCTTTTCATTTCAGCTTCAATGTATACTGCAAAAAGCACTTGAGAATTCATTACTCTTGAAAAATACTTGGAAATATTTCCAAAATTTGCTTTAGACAAATAATTTCAAAGCAACTAGTGACTTTAGGATGTTTCAGAAAATCGAGCCTGCAGCTGGTTTTAGTTACTTTTAAGAAAACTGGAACGGACATGAAATAAACACTTCCTGAAAACCAGGCTTCGGTCAAGGTGATAACATACCAGCGCAGGACCAGCCACAGGAAGAGGGAAACTGGAGTGTTTGCCATGAGATAACTGAGGGTATGGAGAGGGGAGAAGAAAGTACCCTTCAAACAGTTTTGTGTCAACAGAAATGCCTAGGAGAAGTTGCCAGAACTGCTGATATTGGTCTATATGTTTGCCAATATCTAAGCAGTATGACTAGCAGGTTGAGGGGGGTGATTCTTCCCCTCTACACTGCCTTTGTGAGCCTAGAGAAGAGAAGGCTCAAGGGAGACCTATAGCAGCCTTCTGGTACCTGAAGGGGGTCTACAGGAAAGCCAGGGAGGGACTTTTTACAAGGGTTTGTAGCAATAGTACAAGGGATAATGGTTTCAAACTGAAAGAGGAGGATTCAGATTAGGTTTTAGGAAGAAATTCTTCCCTGTGATGGTGGTGAGACACTGGAATAGGCTGCTCAGGGAAGCTGGGAACATATTACGGTTGTGAAGAATACTTTTCTCTATCATGGTTATTTAGAGTACCTTTCTGTAAGGAAAACATTGCAAATATAGCTAGTCATTCTGTATGAAGACAAGCCTTAGGTGAACCTAGAACCTGCCTAAACAGGCAAAGATCTCCAATTCAAAAAGGTGGGGAGCTTTTTGGCTTTTTGTGTAGGTGGAGTGCGTGTTGTCTTTTCATTGGTTGGTTGGGTTTTTACAAGTTACTAATTGCAGGGTCTCCCTCTCAGGACAAATAGCTTAGCACCTGGGAAGTTGCTTGTTCAAGTTATCATCTGATGGATATTAAGACATATGCCTTAAACTTGCCAGGTTATACAGAGATCAGAGTTAAACTGTTACATAGTCCTATCCATCCATCTCTGATCCCCTTCTCCTGTTTCCCCATTACTTTTTAATCAATAGGCATATTTCAATGAAATTGCAGAGAGCAGGCATTTCAGCTAATTAGTTCCCAAAGTTTTCATAAAATTTGGCATCTGGGTTGTGGGGACACATCCAGCATGAATGCCCCACTCCTACAGAATTCAGCTTTTATTCATTGTTTAGGGCAACAGCTGTCTGGCAATACAATTAGGCACTTGTTTCCTTTTGCCTGGAGAGGGTAGAGGGTGGAGCTGGGGTACCAGGATGCAGAGATTTAGGGTACAAAAGACAGTCTGTATAAATCTATGCTATTGTTTTGCTGTTCCCAGAAGAGCTCATTTAATTAATGTTTCATGTTAAACAGAAAAAGATGTTTCAGTGTTTTATCCATTTAGAAGTCTTCCCCCCATTTTAATGAAATTAAACAATGACTTGGCCTTTAGGGCTTCATAAAATCCACTATAAACCCGCTTACGCTAGGCTTATAACTTCATGATTTAATAATGAGCTCTCACTAAAGATCTGATATTCATTTCTAGTTCTGTAAGAACTCTAACAATCTGTAACAATTCTGTAGCAATTCTGCATTAGTTACTGAGCACAGATTTTATTGTAGATTTTCTTAGCTGAGCTGTTGCAGCAACAGGCCCAGGAAAATTTATTTAGAAGGCAGTACTAGAATGGCACATTGACAATAGTCGCATACCTGGGATTGTATAGTCTGTATCCTTTAGCAGCTGGAAATGATATGAAGAGTGTGGCATCTACTCCCAAATAAAAGGCTGGCAAGTTTTTCTCATTGTCCAATCTATTTGTTATAATTTAGTGGCTGGAAATGCTTAAACACTTAGAAGAATGAATCAAATGAACCAGATTTTTTTGCCTGAATCTTTAACATTCTCCTTTTCAATAACAGAAAAAAAAAAATCTCTTTTTGATGAAATAATAACAGTATAATTTTTCATGAAATAGCAACTGTATGGCTACAAGATTCAAATACAAGACACAGTATCTAGATAAGTTGTAGCTCAGTTTTATTTTTCTCTTGCCTTCAATAAAGCCTTGTGAGAGCCTCACTTAAAAAACTGTGGCAAATGAGGACCAGGACCACTCAAGCAACATGCCAGGATTTCGTAAGCTTCCCCTCTGGGATTCACACCAGGTCTCTTTAGTTTGATACGATGTGTATATTTATCTGTTGCAATGTACGTTTCCTGTGAAGTCATTCTATGGGGCTCCAGGCTGGCTTAGCAAACAAAATTTTCGTGAGAAGAATGAGCTGTTGGTGTACCAGCTTGCCAAGAGTAACGCGTATGGGATTTTTATGGCTTGGCACAGGTTTTCTCTGTAATTCTGCCCTCATACTGTTCTTGATCATTCTGACTATATCGACACTTCTCTAACAAGAGCATTATTTGTGTGTAGCAAAATCAAAATATATTTGTCTTCTGGATTCTGGTCTTAATACAGAAATCCAGCTCGAGACTCCTTTTCATGCATAGCAAAGCCAAAGTTAGACGAAACAAGTCTCTTTACTATCCCTTGTACTTCACTGGAATAACAACCTACCTGATTTGGTCACCTGAATCTATTTAACCCTTTGTTAACAAAATATGCAGACTTTTTAAATTGGTTTGTGAAAGAAACTACATGTCAGTCAAGGTTCTGAAGTAACGTGAATATTTAGATATGCAAAAAGTAATTATTTTTCAGACAGTCTTGCCACTACAGTGCAATTATATCTCCAAGTTGAAAATTACAGGGTTAGTTTTCTTCTTATTTTTCCTTCAAGTCTCTACATTACTTTTCCTCTGTTACAGGATCAGATTTTGTCTGCTGCTGCAATGCTAAAAATCACTGCCAGATCTTTGACATTACTAGATGAGGAAAGTCTTTGGCATCTAACCTCCTGCAGCATATATTTGGCATTTAGGAAGTGAGAATTCCGAGCAAACAGCAGACTTCAGCTTCTCCCTGAACCTGAAATTGCTGAAGGTGCCTCTATCAGCTTCCAGTTTCTATGATACTGCAAGTGTCATTCCTTAAATATTCAGATTTCTGTCACTGTATTATCTGAAAACCCATCACTGAGACTGTGTGAACAGAACATGAATGTTAAGTGGATTATGCAAATGAAGCCATCGGATTACTTTTTAGTGCCTCCCCACACTATTCTTGTTTCAGAATTGTATAAATATGGACATATTCCTAGTTCTTTTTACCTTAAGTTTATATGAAAAATACTTATTACATGCTTGCTTTAGATGGGATGTTAAGTCAAACTCAAAGTATGTACTTTTAATTGGAGAGTTGTGAAGAGTCTGCCTTCAGTTAAAAAGTCCCCTTCCTGAATTTCAGTAGCTCACTATACCCTCTCTTCAGGTTCTGGGGTGTCAATTTCACCAGTTTTTGTATTTAAATAACCTGATGTTTCCTGTGAGAGGTTATCAGTACATTTGTTTTCAATGCTAATGTTAGGATGCTGTGCAGTCTGTTTATATAATATCTTCCTTCAGCTGGCACACACCCAAGTCACCATAACCATGATTAGTATTTTGCAGGATTTATTATCCTACCTGTTTTCCAAAGGGCTGAATGCAAAGTCCTCCAAACAAAGCACAGCAACAGTATTTCACTGTTGGAGAAGCATTCAAAGTCCTCTCAGCCAGCGCATTTTTAGTGCAAAGCATATTAAGCTTAGTGAGAGCACGAAGACTGCAAATTTGACATAGGATATTACACAACATGAGCACAAAATTAATGTTTTATCTTCAAGAGAGCCCCTGCAGAAGCAGGTTGAGCCCTGGGAACACATTCAATTCTCAAGAAAGCTCCAGCCAGAGAGAAGGACCCACCTGTGCAAGCCTGTTTGCATTCAAACAAGACCTCCGGAACATCCTGTGGAGTTTCTATTTTTACCTAATCCAGATCTGCTGGGATCTTTAAGAGGTTTATGGTAGTTTTGCAGCTTCTGGCTTGTGGTTGAATTCTAGTTGGAGGTGAGCCAGGGAACATAGGAGCAAACATTGCAGTGTGGATGGAGAGAAAGGGCAGACGGTGCTGCAGATGCTGGGGAATCAGCTGATGATTTTGCTGCAGTAGAAAAGAGTCAGTGGTACTGGAAATTTATTAATCAATGCCCCTTCTGGGCAACTTACTCTCCATAAGTTTAAGAAAATACTAGGTTTAAGTGCTGTGAATCCTCAGGCAAACCAGTATGTTGAGCAGATACCTGCCAAGAATCAGGTAAGAAATTTTACTGGACTATTTTTGTCATGAAACGTATGTGTTAGCAATGAACAGTAGAGGACTTTGGCCTAGTGATATCAAATCAGAAGCGGGAGGTAAAAGGAATTGTGATGATTTTTTTTTCTCATTAATTTCCAGCAGCTGTGCAGGATTAGTTAAATTGAGAAAACTGGATTTATTTTACTCTTTTCATTGTAATTTATGTTGTGGAAGAGAACAGCTCTTCAAAAATCTACTAAACAAGTTTGATTCCTTGTAGTTGGGACTGGATGAGAGCCTTAAAACCCTCATGTTCCCTGCTTTCATTGCTGGAAGGTTGTGTGGGTATTTCTGTCTTTACCCTCATTTTCAAAATTTATCTTTCCCACCATTTCAATGCAAAATCTCTTAAGATCCATCATTGAACTGCATTTTTTGACAGTTAAAATGAATCTACTTTTTTTCTTTATTTTATCACCATTTTTATTCTTTTTTTTTGGGAAGTTTGCAAAAGAGTAATACAGCTGTTTTACTTTCCTACCTACCTCTTAAAAAAGGTGAGTCTTAAAGCTGAGTTGTGGAAGGAAGGTAGACTCAAATTATTGTATATATCAGAAATCAGAAGACCATCTTCTAAAAGATAAATGGAAATAAGCAAGA
This sequence comes from Hemiprocne comata, assembly GCA_020745705.1. Lineage (NCBI taxonomy): Eukaryota > Metazoa > Chordata > Aves > Apodiformes > Apodidae > Hemiprocne > Hemiprocne comata. The sequence goes on along the minus strand of CM036586.1, from coordinate 139,249,135 downwards.
AATGCAGTAGAAAAAGTATAGTAAATAAACAGGAATTGGTAGGAATAAAATAAGTAGATACCATCTTCCCAGGAGGTGGAAGAAATAAGCAAAATGTAAAACAAACAAAAAATCAAATTAACAAACATGATGCACAAGTATAAAGAGATGGAAATAAATGTTCAAAGAGCAGGAGGACATAGTGTCGCATCCCTTCTTTTAACATTAATTAAACCCTTGTGAAACTGAAATGCAAGGTGTGGAGGAAAAGTGTTGAAAGGTAGTTAAAATCTTAGCAAGAGATTAATTTTCCAACAGAAAGAGAGCTCAGGAAAAAAAAAAAAAAAAAAGAACATAAGGGAATATATGTGGTCTTTTGCTCAGCTTCAATAAGAGGGTGAAGAAGAGGCTCGCAATGGCAGCCGCAAGCTCCAGCCCCTCGGGGTGTCTCTCAGCAGGGGTTGCCTCTCCCATAGGCCCAGCAAAGCACGTGGACAAGGACTGCTAGACAAAAATATCGCCACACTCTTTAGCAATTGCAACAAGCCCTTGCCTTGCTAATCAAAGCCGCTAGGAGATGCAAGTTGCTCAGGGTCTGCTTGGTTTGGGAAAGACTTCAGACACCAAGAAGCACATCTTCAATCAAAACAACAGTACCTCATTGGGGAAGATAGCTTCTCCTTTTAATTAAATGTTTACTGATCTCACTTTCTATTGGCTCAGTTTTGCCTCTTCCAAAAGTGCTTAACTTAGTGAATTTTATAGCTGGTGGGGGAACAAAGAAAAACGATGTTTTCTTCCAAATAACTTTGCTGCACAGACAGATCGAAACAGGACGCTGGGACTGAGATTTGTGTAAGGATCTATATGGAACATTATTAACTGGAAGAATGCAGGTTGCATAAACTGATATCCTTCACAAAAACAGACTGTGGCATCAAAATGTCCTTGGAGTGGTGATTAATTCAAAGGATTAACACAAACTTTAAAATAAAGATATTTTGGGAGTTTTTAAACAATTGTTTATTAACTTAAATTACTTGTTATAAATTTAAACTAATGGTAGATACAGATGGTTGAAAACCAACTATTGGAAAAATTCTTAAACTTAAGTATTTGGGGGGGTTGTTTTTTTTTTTTTCTCCCTTCTTGCTCAGACTATCAGGATGCAAAAGTTCAGGGGTTTCTTTTTGTTTATTTCTCTCAGTTGGAGTCAAGATATTTCATTGGGCTCTCACATTTTCCCTGGATGACAGGACTCTTTCCCTTCATTTCTAATAGGCCACTTAAAAGTAACAGTCATTAAACTTCCTTTCTGTACTTAACCAACCTCTGCTAGTCCCACTTGCCCCCTGATGCCCACAACACTAGGCACAGAACAAGCTCTTGCCAGCTCCAAATTCAGGAAAATCAGTGAATTTGCAATAGCTACAAAAAGAAAGTATTTCTGACTTCTCCTCCTGACAAAGGAGGATGCAACTCTTTGGCAACTAGAAACCTTGATGAAAATAACAGCTTCAGGAGTGGGACCTTATCATGTTAAATCTTTAACTCCCAATTGAAAATGTAAAGTCAGTAGCTCGGAACACTTCCCGTAATCATTAAAACAACTGCACTACAAATGGTTCTGTGTAAAATATAAGACTTGCTACATTGTTATGCATGGTCTGCTGGTTATTTATAGATAGTGGTTCACTTAAGCATGTATGGCTAACAACACCCACAAAATCATATCTGTAAGTGGTTAGTTTAATGACAAAAAAAAACCCCTAGGCTAGACTGTATACAACTGAGATAAGCACAATTGCTTATCTCATCACTGGGACATGTATCATTGTGCTACGCTCATCATATCCATGTTAGGAATAATTAAGCAGTAGTACAAAAAGGGATTGTACGTAATGGGCTTCTATAGATGTATTTTTAAATGGTCACTGCCTTCTGTTTTGGTTTTAAATCCATTCACAAAGCCAAGGAGATCACTTTTTGTAGAAATATAGTAGCAGCCACACAAGGAATGAGATTATGAATTAACAAAGTTGTGCCAGTGCTTGATCAGTGTTTTCAATGGGATAGTAATGAAGTGATTGCATGTATATTCCCACACACTTTGTGTATGCCACAGTTAAAACACCATAGAAGTAGCAATGAGATCTTTTCCTCATCCCCATGCTTGACTTTGCAAGAATTTGATTAGTCCTTTCCTCTCAGCCAGGAAGATTAGAGGTTGTGTCCTACTAGAAACTTTCCCCATCAGGACCAAAGCTTTCTGGTTTATGAAGGTGAAGAAAACAATCCTTAAAAGCAAGCTACTATTCTGATGAAGATCCAGCAGGAGGAAAGGCTAGCTTGGTCCTCCTCCTTGTAACATGCATAGAAGGAGGCAAGCAGAATTTAGAAGCTAAACACTCATTCAGATAGTTAAAGTATAGGGTGGGCCATAGGGAGAAGATGGTGATGCTTGGGACCTCACAGTTTGGGACTTAATTAAAAAATTTAAAGCCTTCATGGTGTAAATTTTCTGACCAAGCTAGGCTGTTTCTTCTCTTTTAAGAAGATAACCTCCTCTTTCTACGATTTTGTGTCTTGTCCAGATTACTGTCTTTCATTTGAGCAGCCTAGGTAGTCCTTCTGAAAGCACTTCACCCAGGTCTGCTTGAGCTGGGAGGGAGGTTGCATCTACCGTAAGACATATTAATAGACTCTGAGGCTGTATGTGCATGTGGAGAGCTGGCAATGAAGTTAATAGAGGAAAATGGCAGGATAGGGGAAAGGAAACTCTGCTTTTAAGTCAGCTGGCTAGGCTGGAACATGGGAATGCCTGCAATGGTGCTTTCTGTGGTCCTGCCCAGGTACCTCTACTCTGCGACTGAAATGAGGAGCAACAGATCTCTGTATGCACTCAGCATCAGAAGGACCCAGCACCTGGTAGCAGTGGAGTGCAGGGAAGAAAGGGGATGGAAGAAGAGAGAGACAGGGCAAAGTCCAGAAGGACAAGCTGAGTCATGCAGGAGAGAGAAACAGCATTTTTTCAGTGCAAAAGGCAGGTAGAAATTGCTGAGGAAAGAAAAAGGGAGCAGGGCTGGAGTGAGCCAGGGTGGGTTAAAAAAATCAAGAGGAAAAGACAAAAACTTAATTGGCAAAAATGACACAACTTTTAGATTAAAAAAAATTAAATTGTAGATAAGATTTTTTTTATTTGAATGCATTTAAAATTTGGCATTTGCCACTTCCGCGACATTTGGCATTTCCGGTCCGCGACAACGCATTAGCAGTTGTCTTTTTTTTTATCTTCCATTTCAAGCAGATAGAATTCAGTTGAATCTATCAGAGTGGAAAGATGTGTGACCTCCTTGTTTCACAACACAGAGATTTAGTAAAAGCTGCCTACAGCCAAGTTATCACTGCTTTCATAATACTCGAGAGAGAATGTCATCTTCATTATCTTAGTTTTCTGCCATTTTTTATATCAAAATAGCTCCTGATCACTGTGCTGTAAATATTTTTTATTATTAAAAAAAAAACCAACTGCTATTTTCAAACTCTGTCAAAAGACTATTACTTCACTGTAAAGAGATCTAGATGATATCATCCCATCTAAAACTGATGAGATTTTATACCATTTTCAAAGCAGAATTAATTAATCTTATTTTTTTCTTCGTGTTTACCTACGGAGACAGTTTTGCTTTACTTGCAGAGACCACTTTCTGTGTGCCCATGTTCTTGTAGATTAGGAAAAATTTGCCTTGAACCAGCAATCTTCTTTTATTACAGGACTCTCATTTTCAGTGCAAATACACAGTCCCACTGTTTCCTGTTTGCATCTTTTTCTGAATTCCCAGAATATTGTACAGACACCAGAAAGATTTTTGGTATCTCTAATGTAGAGCTCAGCAGATACTGTAGTTTTATCTTCATCTTTTAGCATCAACTCAGTTTGCTACAGATTACTCATTTGGAATTGCTTCACTGGGCTTCCTGTATACAAACTAGTCCCTGTGCCCATTGTTTCAGTGTTCTTTGAAATAGCTTTGCTATATTAGTTTCATCAGTTCACCTCTAGATTGTTATGAAGTTTTCTATTTTTGTTTAAAAAAAGTAGAAATGTTCCACTACTGTTGGCTTTAGGAACATGTGATTTCTGTAGAATTTCTACTATCTCAACACATGTTTTGCCTGTGAGTTTAAGTGATGTCCAACTATGCAGCAGGTTATAAATTTTAGCCTTTTTGTGATCCATAAGCTCACTGTCATTTTTTTTGTCATGTGTAATATCAACTATTACATGCTATTCCAGTCCCCCACTTAGAGTGAGGAATGCTGCGAGACTGAAGTTTAAATCAGATTACTTTTTCCCCACCCATTTTTGTGGTCTTTTACAGGTTTTTTTTAGTTATTGTTATTTAAACTAAAGGGACACTGGAAACAGGTATTCAATTAAATCATAGAATTGTAGAATTTCAGGTTGGAGGAGACCCCGAGGATCATCTTGTCCAACCTTTCTAGGTAGGAACATGGTTTTGATTTGATGGCCCAGTACCTTGTTAAGCTGAGGAATGTTGTAATGATTTTAGAGTAACAGTCTCTTGTAAGTTTTGGGTTTGGGGTTTTTTTTTCCCAGAAAAATGAAGTAGAAAAATGGTTTTAAACAATACAGCACCTAGGAGTCAAGCTAGAGTGCAGCAAAGCTCAGAAATCTGTGCTGATCACCACTAGCCTGTGAGCAACTGTAAAGGTATGTTAGGCATTGAGAGGATCAACCTTGCTAGAGAAAGATGTCAGCTAAGCAAAGCTAAATCTGGCATATTTAAGACCAGTAGAGAATTTTATTTGGAATAAAAATGGAAAGGAACAATTTAAGATGTAAGATTTATGTTCTGAGCCTACGACAACTTTTGATGTATTTTAATGTACTTGATGTATTCTAATCTCTATTCAGTATAATGATTGCATTTCTGTTACCATACAGCCTTTGTTCCTTTTTCTAGCATTGTTGACAGTACTCTGTTTTCATAAGTTTAATTACTTTTTTTTCCTTTATCACTAAGAATAATCACCACTATTTTTAAAGTATACTTCTAGAAATAACAAGTATCAATCAAGCAGTTTTCAAGTACATGGCTATGATGCTTTTTATGTGGTTAAACTGTGAATAAAGTCACAACAGACCAGCCTCTCAGGGCAGGAGAAAGGAACATTGTTATTGATGAAGTAAAGAAGTAGATCTACTCAATTCATACACTCACTTTTTGTCCTATACCCTTTCTACAGCTTTTTCTCCTCCTCAGGGTTTTTAGTAGAAATATAAGCTTTGATCCTGAAAAGTGCTTTTAATTAAGTATAGATGTGTGAAGAACAGTCAATGGATGGCTGACTGGGAATATCACACTTTGGGCTCTGAAATGGCAGTTATGATTGTACAAATAAGGGGTCATTATCCTTCCATGACATTATAGTAAATTTGGGCACTGCACAATATTAAACATATGATAATCTTTCAAGCCACACAAGTTAATGGATGCAAGTAGTTGCATGCATAATCCACAAATTCAGAAATAATTCAGTCATCTGAGTTTTTGCTTACAGTTGGTTTCCTTCAGTACTTTAGCAACTTCTCAGTTTTGTAGATCAAATTTCTTCTACTTTGTTACTGTGTTTTTGTCTGGTTCTTGCTTTCTAATAAAGGAGCCATTATCCCAGTGAGTGGTGAATTATACAAAACTTCCTGATAGAAATTATTTCCTTTCTCTTTGATATTACACTTCTATAGAAAGTACTGTTTAGCTATATAGCTAGCAACTTGAACCTCCTTCTATGGTCCCCCCAGCTGACTTTCATAGATATATGACCTGATTTTTTTCCTCATCTAACCTTTTGTGGCTGGAAAATACCACTCTTTAATAGTGGAGTTTTATGGTTTACAATTGTTATTACTTCTGTTGCTGAAGCTTACACATAAAAAAAAGCACATCATTTGGGGACTAGTTTACAGTTAATCTAAATCTAAAGAAACTCATTCTGGAAAACTTAAGTAATTTAATAAGGTCTTCTACTCTCGGCATAAAATACTATTCCCATATAGGCTTCTGTTTTCTCACAAATAGGAATCTGCTCAGATTTAACTGTGCTAAAGTGTTAGGCCTGAGATTATTATAGAATTCCAATTGTAGCAGCCTAACGCTCCTTGAGTTAAGTCGGTGTCATCCATGCTTGGAGGTATTCTATCACAGAATAAGATTATAAGACACTGTTAAAAGATACATAGACTTTCTCCTCTGTGTTTCAAGTATGCCCAGTTTAAAACCTCTAGCAGGTAAGGTGTGGGTTACTAACCTCAAAGGATGCCAATGGCATTTGGAGGGCAGGGGGTGAGGGGCAGTAATTACAGTTGTGAATTGCATTTCATCTCCTTGTTAGCCTTGCTGCTTCCAACTAAATTCTGTTACAGATATCCTCGCCGTACTTAGGGTTTAACTGGAAACAGTTAAAAAGGAATTATGGCAGTTTGGTAGGTATTTTTGATAATTTGTGATAGATTGAAAGCCTTGTCAAAGCTTGTTTCACTGAAGTCATCCGTACGAATACCAACAGTAATTAAATTGCAAGCTAAATCTTATCATTCCCTGGATTTCTTTAGGTTGGAGATAAATAGAGTAATTCAGGTCTCCACTCATAGAAATTACTATGGTCAGTGGAGATACAACTGGTTGGGGTCTATCTTCACAGCACAAGTTAATGTCATGTAGCGAATGAAGTTACCTCTGGTCTTGGCAGCTGGCAGACCATGTTAGAGCATTGCACTGACATACCATGTCAAAGAAGCAGTAACTCTGTGGCTGTATGGCTTTTGGGACTCAGTTATCTTGCATGTTTATATATGGCAGAGCATAGACCTGTACAGGTATTAATGCCTCTGCCTCAACAGACAACTGTTCAAGGTATACAAGCCATTTCCAGTCAGAGCCTGCTTCTGTTGGAGACTAGTGACACAGGATATGCCCTAAAAGCTTTCTTCTCAGTAGCACTCTCAATAAATGCTAACCATTTCTTGTGTGCCTCTAGTGCAGACCACCAGCTGTTTCATAATTAAATGACCTCATACACCAAGCATGTGGATGTCTTGAATTTTTCCATGTTTCTTAAAAACAAGGGTTCTATTTTTCATCCCTTCCTTGACCTCTGTGGGATGCTTTGCTAATAACTAAATAAAAATACCCAAATAAATAAATAAATAAACTAGTGAAGTTTGAAAGTTGCTTTTCATCGTTCTCTAGCTCCAGTGAAAAATGAAGATGCTGACTATTCAAACTGCAATTGCAAAGTTAACTTTCCTAGAGGTTATCACAAGGAGTGCAGGAGGTAGCATTTAAGCAAACGTTTTATTCATGACTCATACCTTAATACTTATAAGCATTATTTATACAATGGCATTGGCAGTATAATAAATGGTGGGTTTATCTTTCGCTGCAGCTTTCCAATGAAAACTTTCAAAAATAACATTTTTATTAAAATACATGTGCAACAGAGTTCATTTTTTGAAAGATTTTCTTTATTAGGTCATTCTAGGTAAAAAATATCTCAGTGTTCTTCACCCTTAAGCTGCTTGTAATACAAAAATGAAAAAGCTGCAACCACATACAAGTAAGATGATTTCCTTCTGCTTTATTTTATTCTCTCTGCATCTCAGTCCATGCATAGCTGTCATGCAGTCCTAGTTCATGCAGCCTACTGATGATTTTTAGAGAGGAAACAGTTATGTTTATCTAAAATACTTCAGTAGTTGCCAAGTATACTGATGTATATTTGGTTCTTTGTGAGAGCATGTAGCGTATTTCAGAGAGATTATATCCTTCCAAATGAGGTTACACCAATGTTAAAGGAGAGAGCATATAGAAGAAAATAATGTCTGGTGTATCTGTAATATATTGGAAGCGTTAGTTGCTCTTAAACAGAATGAAGGAGACATTCTATAGTCAGCATTGCTACTCTTTAGAACTTATTCTACAAAATCTTCTTTCTTTAAATGAGAAACCCAGATCAGTGTCATCCACTTCCACTGGCTTGCAGATAGTCTTTGCCACCCCTAAAGATAAAAACTGAACACTGTCAGAATTGATTGATTGGGTTGTTATGACCTGCGAAGGACAATATTTGCATAGCCATTCCACATGTGAAGCAATGTACTGAAAATGGGATGCTGCTATTGTAGTTCTCTTACTGCTTAATTTGGCATTAATTGGAACTAGCTACACAAATAAGCATCTGTTGCTTTGTAAGGAAATTGGATTTTGAAAAGTAGGATATGCTGTGAAGAGTAAAGAAGATTACTAGGTATCTGGCACAGGAGGAAAATTATGCAAGTTCAAGAATTTTCTGCTGACTTTTATAAAGCATTGGCTAGTCCTCGACAGAGAGCAGTATTTTCTGCTACAATTCTTATGCAGAGATAAAGTTGGTAGATGCAGAAAAATGGATACTTCACATCCAAGAGGTCAAGAAATCTTTAGGTAAGGAACCAGTAACTGATGTCAGTCTTTAATAATCTTTCTAGTTTGTGCTTTTGCATTTAAAATTTAAAGTAGTTCTGTGATAAACTAGAGTCCATCTGACATCATTATAGATATTAGAACTATAAAAAAGATTTTAAAAGGAATCCATTTTAAAATCTAAAGAAGAACGTTAAAATAGACTGATATAGGATAGATACTAAGAAATGCAAAAATGTGTTACTTCAATAAAACTTCGTTGTGTGTTAAAATGATGCCATAGCAATGTAAACAAAATATCTTTTTTTTTCTTTTCTTTTTTCTCCTTCCCCCTGAAGAATGAGTTTTCCCTCTCTCCTTGTACTTTGCATGATGTTGATAAATGTTGGGAGGCAGACCAACATTTCTTTTTTTCCTCATCCTAGCTCCTTTCCCACTGTCCTGCTATGTCTTTATAGTTCAGATTTTCAGGTAGACTTTTCACCATCTGATCCTGTGCTCTGGCTATAAATAGACATTATCCTCTCCAGTTACAGGGAGATGAATGGGAGTATACCTTCTCAGGTATTGTAGTAGAAGGAAATTCAAATCATTTGCCCATTAAATTCTCTTTGAAAGCAGTGATTGCACCCAATATTCCAAGAAAAGTGCGCAGATGTTCACAGAAAGATTTATTTTTCGGAGATGTCTTGATGATTAATGTAACTCATTCTTCTTTTGACTCTCAGTTGTTTTCTCCCTCCACTTTTTTCCCCTTCTTAAGAATTGTGAAAGATAGAGGAATATTATTTTCATCGGTATGAGGCAATTAGCTGCTAGAGATACTACTGAAGACATCATTTTGTTAAGGATTGACACCTCCCAGCTATGCAACAGTTACCTAGCACTATGTGATAGCTGCCTTCCATGTTCTTATTGAAGGCATGAAGAGCTCTTAAAAGATGAAATAAAATTACTGCTAGTGAGAAATACTTCAAACACTACCTGAACCTAAATATTAAGTGTCTACACCTCTTGTTGGATAAATTGGCTCAGGGCATCTTTGCTAACACTCCTTTGCTGGAAAATTTGATCTTCAGTTGGGCTCCCTTTCTGAGATTTCCTTGCTCTGATGTGTCCTCAGGACCAGGAATAGCTGCTGTGATGTGAATGATTGGGATGGCTAAGGAAATGTCTAGACTGTTGCATCTTTATATGCTTTCAGTCATTACCAAACTTGACACAAGAGAATTAAATCCAATAATTAATAGTTATTCAGAGCAGGGTGAGAGAGTATTAGAATTATAGAAATATTTTCCCTAACTTTCCTGAACAACTTTCCTCTTCTGTATCCTAAGTCTTCACATAGTTTTGCAAACAGAAGTTCAGCTGCACATATAATTTTAGGGATGTCTCTAGCTGAAATTATTCTCTGGACAAGTACAGTTTTAGTTTAACCAGCCATCTTAACGAAGGCAGTAAGGTTACAGCAGCATCATTTGCATTACACACTACACTGTGAGGCAAACAGCCATTGTGGTTGGCAAGGCATGCTACATTTTATGTTATTCCTTTTCTGTGGCTCTTGTGTTGGCCCAGCACATGTGGATAGCACTGCCACTATGCCCAGAGAAGTTTAACTTTTGCTTTTCCTTCTTTTCACTCCCACAAACGCCTCTAATCTGCCTCCACATCATGATATACGCAGAAAATTTATTTTCTTTTCGTGACAGTCATAGCTATCACAGTGTAGAGCCAGCAATAAAAGCCTGTATGTCAAAAAAATTAATAATCTTCTAAACCAAGGGCTAGAAGAAAACACAAATCAAGATAACTCTTAGCCAGATAGAATTCTTCTGTTGGAAGTAACTAAAATCTACAGCTCTTACTTCCTGAAACACTTGGGCTTTTTTGGAGTTGATATGTACATGTACAAATCCTTTTCCTATTCATTTCAGACACAATCCAACAACTAGCCCAATTACTGTAAATAAGAAGGAGGTTGAATTATGATTTGCTGTGTTCAAGGTAATGTAGTTATATCATTCTTGTCAGCATGCTTAAGTGCCTTTGAAAGATACTGTACCCATGGAATAGAAACCATGTTCTATGAATATTTCACCTGGTTCCAGAAAACACTATTTATAGACTGTCTTAAAGAATTTCTTTGTTCTACTTCTTAATTACCTCCAAAATTTTTTATACCCAATTTTATATATTGATTCCAAAAAGGAATCTATTACTTTGTAAGGACTTGCCACAATTATTAGTGCAATTTCACAATTTTAATTCTGTTTTCCAGTGGTTTGGCACAGGACTTACTATTGTGAGAGTACTAACTTATGCTATAATAATGTGTCATTACCAGTTAAAAGCCTAGGTGAACATTATCACTAAAATAATCATTTGCTTAATGTCAGTACATTTGAATTCTTGACTGTAAGATTTGAAGGTACATGTTATGTTCAAAAAGTTTTAGACCAAAGGTAGTTCCCCTGTAATGGCACAGCACCATCAAGTGTAGAAGGCTGATTCATCACATGGGATATTAAAGTGAGGTCTGTGTCAGCATTGCAAGAATTCAGTAAGGGTTTTTATTTCACTTTTCTAACAACATGTGTAGGGCTTCTTTGAAAATTTCATTTAAGTGTAAACAAATTAGCATGTACTCTGCAGCTTCCTCTGAGCTTAAAAAGCACTTGGAGCATATTGATGCCATTACCAGCTAACACTGTAATTTTGTCACGTTACATGAATAGGCAATGAAGATTAACTTTGTACAATTAATCATAATTACTTTTAAATATTACTTGTTAAATTATGATGTAGATAAATGGGAAAGTAATTTTCATGAGAAACAGTTCAGCAATCTGCTTCTTTTATTTAATGAAATTTTAAGTATTTTTTAAAGTGCAACTGTCTTTTTTGTATTTATTTCCTTATTAATTATTAATAGAGCAGCTAAAGGCTACTTCAGGTCTATGTTTTCTTATTTTTCCCCTTTAAAATTTAAGTGTTTATTTGAATCATCTGAAACTATGCTATCGTGATTCACACATTTTTTGTGAGAATTGTGTTGGTGACAATGATGTTGGGGAACCACACTTTGGAAATAATAAGTGCAGAAAAAAACAACGCAGCAGAAATTGGATGATCTCTTTTAACTAACTTGGCCACTAACTCATGTAATGACAATATAACAGTATAACCTATAATCTCCCATTTTTTACAGAAATTAAAAAAAAGGCTTAGTAGGTGAAGAAGGCAGAGAGTCCTGAGGTCCTTTATCTGAAAATAGTGAGTAGTTTAGAGAATGAGAGTATATGTGTTTAAATTTTGGGAGCTTTCTTGCATACCATCCCTTACCACCAGAAGACATGCCTTCAAAGTGCTTTTCCTGGAGGTTTGTTCTGCTACATTCTTGGGTTTGTCAAACAAGAAATATCACCTTGACTTCTCAGCAAGAAATTTGCCAAAAAATGCATTATTCACTCATGGCTGTGTCGTTTTTTTTCTCTCTCTCTTGCCTACTGCTGTAAATTGGGAAAGATGCTCCTAAAAGCACAGGCAGAGGTTTAAAACTAGCGGTTCGGAAAGTTGAACCTAATCATCAAGGAGATAATGGCAGAGGGCTAGGTCATTGAGCACATGCTTTTCTTCAGTACAGCCCTCCTGGGCACTGCTGTGCTGTGCTGCAGGCTGAGCAGAAGAATCTGCCCAATGCCCTCGTCTCTGTCTCCCTGCTTGTCCAGTAATCGTGAAAGAAAACTGAGTGATGGCATGGAGTTGGGGCAGAGGGTAGTGGTGGTGTAGTTATTAATTTTAAAGAAATAAAATTGTGTCACGGTTTGGCTCCGGGTTGGCAGTCAAACCAATAGCAATACTGCTCTTGATCCCCACCCCCCCCTCAAGGTAGGGAAAGAGGCAGAAAAAATGAGAAAGAGAAGCTTTCTGGGTTGAAAAGTGAAACAGATTGATTTTAATTATTAGTGATAAGGGAATATGTATATTTATAAAGGGATGTGCAACACCTGATCCCCTCCCTCCTCCCCTAGCAACTCTCACAGCAACTCTTCTCCCTGGTGGCTCCCAGCTGAAGGGGGGAGTGTCTGGGCACACGGACGGGGTCCTCAGGTGTCGGCTGGGAAGAAAAAATGGGAAAAAAGAGAGAGAGCCAAAGGGAGGGCGATAGAAGCGACAGTAAGCAGAAAAAGAGAGAGAAAAAGGAAACAAAAGGCTTGACTTCCATAACGTCTTAACCTATACCGAAAGTCAAACAGAGAAATATTATGAGAAGGGAATATTCTGATTTGCTGATCCTGCCTTCGGTCTAATCTGCTCCCCCACAGGGGGGGAGGCTGCAGACAGTCAGAAGTGACCTTGGATATTATCAGTCCACTGGCTCTGCTAAAAAAAGTTCACTGAAAGAAAAAAAAAATCAGCAAAGAGAAAGTTCACTTCACCCTGGCTCAAACCAGGACAAATTGTCTTCTTAACATTTTGGATTTCACCAGGTTTTACCATGGTACCCTACAACCCTGAGAGCCAGGACACATAGCTGTCTCTGCATTTCCAACTCTTCTAACACAAAGGTCCTAGTATTTTCTAAGTCTCCAAATCTCACATGACCTCTTTGTCTGGTCAAAGCAGAACCTTGTGTAACAGTCTGGTCAATGTATCTTCATATCTTCATGTGGGTAGGGAACTATAACAAAACCACTTAGCAATCTGCAGCTCCTAATCCCCTGTTTCATTCTTCATCCTTATCTAACAGCATTTGCTTGCCAATGCTCCGCATAACAAATGCCAACTTTGTTTATTTAGGAAACTGGTGATTCTGGCCACAACCCACATGAGGTCTAGAGCTCTCTCCAAGTCTCAAACTCCAATATCAGACCTGCGGGACATGCAAAGTTCTAGAGTCACAAGTATCTCTCTATTTCTTCAGTAATGTGCATACAGCCTTTGAGGAATAGCTGAAAGTCTTCAGAAGTAAAAAGCAGGCAAGGAAATGAGGGAAGATCAAACGGAGCTAAACGAGTTCTCCTTTAGGTTTCTGAGGGTGGAGAAAGCAGTGCTATACTTGAAATGGGGGCTAGAGAGAAAGAAAAGCACACAGGGTTAGCTATAAATTCCACAGTTATTCTGAGTTGTGCCTCCTCCCCCTGCCTTATGAGGTTTGTGTTCCGAAAGAAAAGGGTGAGGAGGGAAGGTGGTTTTAATGTCCTAAGCCCTAGGTTTGAAATACCTAGACCATCTATATTTGCACACTTGTTAATCCTGATAAAGCCTGTTGAGCTATTCTGGTGTAAGGTTGAGTTCAGAGATTTTTCAGGAGCAAATCTTAAAGCAAGACACTGCTTATTGTGTATAGACTCTTAGAAGACACCTCAGTATTATTTTGGGAACCAAAGGTTAATGGCCTCCTACAGCACGGGGGCTAGGGTATTAATTGATGTTGTGTGATGCTGGGGTCCCTCACTGCCCAGCTTTGCCCCCACAGGCCACGCATCTCTGTCCTCACCAAAAAAAGTGAGCAGCCTCTAACAACTGCACATACATTTCATACAACTTACATTCTGAAGCAAAGAAAACCTCATAAAAAGATAAAATTAAATTGCTTTTGCCTCAGGAGATCCAGTAACCAATGGACAAACTAAATGGGGTCTGGGGCCTGGGCCCTGGGCAGGGGCAGTCAGGGCTGGTGGTGCTCTCAGGGCCCTGAATATCAGTTTTATATTATCAGCAAATTCTTCTTCCAGCTTTGGAGCCTCCTTTTGTCTTTCTTTTGTGAATCAAACTGTCCCAAACAGCTTAAAAAATCACTCATCAGTGAAAGCAAAGCAAGTTATAAAAAGACAGCATCAAAGGGCACAAATACATGCACAACTGTAATGCATCCTTAAGCTTCTAGTTAATCTGGTCAAGGTGTTAACAAAATAAAAAAAAAAAGTATATGTATTTATTAAGCCTACTATGCTAAGCAGAAATTCTAGAAGACTTTGGGGCACATAAAAGAAGTTTTGTACCCTTTTTTCGGGTGTCTCTCCAGCCCAGGAGTTTTCTGTCCCCCTGTCTTTCACCATTTCCCAGATGGCCCTGCACATACAGACAGCAAAGAGAGCAGGACTTCACCCCCCTTCCAGGTGCCCACAATATCCCAGAGCTGCAGCCAAGAAAGGCAGCTCTGCTTATTATGTTGTTTGGTGGTTTTTTAATTTTGGTTTTTTTCTTTTTTTTTATTTTTATGGCAGCCATTTGCTTCTGAGTTACTGACTTCCTAACAAGCAACAGATACTTTACTGGGTGTGCTATTCTGAGGCTCTTGGACGCTACTATAAAAAAAGCACAATATTTCTCTTCATCTGAGAAAGCTCTGTATATGTGTAACAAGATCACTGTACTCTTCTGCATCACATAAATGTTTTGTTTTCTACCTAGAATGTATGTCTTTTGGTGTAGAAAGCAAAAACAGTACATTTCTCATCAATTATTTGTGCAGAGCTTCTCCTGCCATATCAGGTAGATAAACATGTCTACCTTCTCAGCATTTCTATTCCTGGTGCACTGAGGTTAACATCACAGAATCATCATGGTTGGAAAGGACTTCTGAGATCACCAAGTCAACACACAAAAAAAAAAAAAAACAAAACCAAAACCAAACAAACACCAAAAACCACAAACCACCAAAAAACACCCACAAAAAACCCTGCAACCTCGGCCACTAGAGCATGCACTGAAGTGCCACATCTACATGTTTCTTGAACACCTCCAAGGATGGTGACTCAACAACCTCCCTGGGTAGCCTTGTCCAGTGCCTGACTACTCTCAGTATAGAAATTCTTCCTAATGTCCAATCTGACCTTCCCCTGGTGCAACTTCAGGCAGTTTCCTCTGGTCCTATTGTTATTTACCTGGGAGAAGAGGCCAATACCCACCTCCCTACAACCTCCTTTCAGGTAGTTGTAGAGAGTGATGAGATCTCCCCTCAGCCTCCTCTTCTCCAAAATAAACATCCTCAGTTCCCTCAGCTGCTCCTCATATGACTTATTCTCTGGACCCTTCACCAGCTTGGTAGCTCTCCTCTGGACATGCTCCAGCATGGCTGGGGCTTTCCTGGCAACTGCAGTTTCTTTCAGGTGCTTTTCAGAGGTGAGAGTTTTTTTACTTTGGCCTTCAGTCCCCTCCTGCTTGGGACAGGCAAAACAAGCAGAATTACATACCCAAACACATTAAGCTGATTATTATGTTGTCCAAACTTCCAGTATTTTGTCAGAGCAACAACAGTAACACCAAAATGTAGGAAGAAAGCAAACAAAATACTATTTTCCAAATTCCAAAGTGAAGTGTAAGGGAGAAGGAAGAAAATTAATCTGATCATGGACATCCAGCAAGCCTAAAATTAATCTGTAGTTTCAATAAGTAGTATGAACTGCAATAAAAATGCAATGCAAAATGCATCTAATGACATTCTTAATAGATCTATAAAATCAGATATGGAAATCTAATCAGCAAAATAAACTTTGCCCTCCAGTAAAATACTTGATGAGATGCTTCTGGAAATAATAGTTGCAAAATTGAAATTCAAGCTGCTGTGCCAAAAAGAAGCATGAAGTTCTGGGTATATTATGTGTCATTTTTGGTAAAGCATTTGCTTTTAATACTGGGCCTAATCTTGTTTGAAAACAACATGCAGTTACTGCCAAATTTCATTTAATCCCAAATAGTGGTTAACTGGTCTCTTTGCCATTGCTGTGTTTGCTGTGATTGCAATTACAGTAAATCCAGCAACCCCATCAGAACCTGCACAGAGCACCTGTGAAGCACTGGTCAGTCTGCACAAGTTATGTTCACACCATTGCTGCATGTACATTGGATCCAGTGTGTCTGAAACATTGGCTTTACCTCTTAGGTGCCACTCTGCCAAACTGGCTTGCACAGAAATTAAAACAAGCACTACCAGTATGACAGTAAGTCACACTGCACCTTTACTGGACTTCTTTTCCTTTAGGCTAGTATAGTCTCAAGGACAGGCTAACACCAGCTGATCGCAAAGCGTCAACGGACAAGACTTGTGTTGATCTAGAATAATACAAACCAGTAACATGCTAAACCTACTAGACACTCATCCAGCCTTTTCAGTCACAGGCCATTTGAAACTGATGACAGTCTTTCCAAGGTTTTCCAAGCAATTGGATTCTGACCAACATAAAATCACAAGATTAAATTTACCAGCTGTTAATTCTTTTTATATGCACATTACAAACAGCTGGAGCAAGTATTTTCTAAATTCAGCAACTGTTTCTTCCAACCTCACCACAGTTTTACAGAAAGAGGAACTGTCACAGTGGGTTAGACCACCTGACTGTGGAGGCCTGTCCTTAACAGGTTTCCATCAGTAGCTTCAGAGAAGGAAGCAGAAAACACAGAATTAAATAAATCTGAAATGCTCCTTCCCTATGCATATTTCCACAATCCTCACTATTTAGAAACTAGTTTATGACTTGAAGACTTTATAATGTGTTAGTCAGAGAGACCTGATGTTTATATGGATAAACCACAGTACCTGGGGTTCATGCCAGGTTATTGGCTACCATGTAGAACACTTGCTACATGTTCTATCAGATGAATAACACCTGGAGCAGCTCTGTTGCACTGGAAGCCATCTGCAGTTCCGCAGTACCCATAAGCGTATAAGCAGCTCCACTGCAGACATCTCATTAGTACCAAATCAGATCTCACAGACTTCGCTTTTTCACATGTGGAAGTCTACCACAAAACTGCTTCTCATCTCCTCGAAAAATGTCAATAACAATTGCTCAGAACAGATGTGCTCCCCACCCCCGCTGCCCCCAGCTTTCAGAGGAGAACAAAACTGACTATGCTAACCTCCCTTTCCACCATGTGCTTTCCGTTGAGTGCATTGTTTTCAAAAAATGACAGGACATTTCTATGTTAATGTGCTTTATAAATCAGTGTGCATTATAGTGAATTTGATGACCCATTTCTGTGAAATTGCCAGAATAAACAGAAAACCAAAGTTGTTAAAAAGGTGGTTGATTTTTCTCTCTCTCTCTCTCTCTCTCTCTTAGGATGGATTTATAGACTTCTTAGAGTTCATAGCTGCAATAAACTTGGTTATACGAGGGAAAATTGACCAAAAATTGAAATGGTATTTTAAGCTCTACGATGCTGATGGAAACGGATGTATTGACAAAAAAGAACTGTTAAGCATATTCTCGGTAAGCAAGTTATGATCAATAGCAACAGCATTTGACATAGTGCATTGGCCTGGAAAGAGTGGTTTATCATGTGTTGTAAACGGATTGTCTGTACTTCACCTAATGTTTTACAGTTGTAAAAGCAGGATTGTTCTGGCTAGCGACACTCCTGCCATTATTTTCTTGATTGTTGATGTAAAGTAGTATTTTACTTTAAATCATATTTCTACAAATATAATGAAAACTGCAGAAACAGTAGAGACATTATTGTGATAGAATATACTATAAGGCAGTGTAGAACTGAAAGAGCATAATGAATAAAACAGCTGGGTTACAAGTGTCTGTGCCAGTCTATTACTGAGAACTGCCTTCTCAAACTGAACAACACAGATATTATTAAAATATTGCAATATTTTCTTTTTTTTAATGGCTTCTAGATTTGTTTACTACAAGTGCCATCATCTCTATTTGAAAATTAAATAGGGGAAATTTAATTTTACCATTAAATCATGCAGCGACATTTGAATACAAATATTGTAGAAAATTTTGCAGAAAATGGGTGCATTTCACACCCATAAAACCAAAACGGTGCAATTCTTTCTTTAAAATGATTTCTGCATTTTTCATCTTGGTCTAGTGAAATAATATTTTGCACTTCAGTAGCTGCTTTCATCCAAAAGGTATTATAGGGCTCCTTGCAAAAATGAATGACTTATACTGCTCCCTAAATGTACAGGACTCGTTACACATCAAGGTTTTGCTGCCGGGCGCATAAAATCTAAATAGGGATTTAATGTCATAATAAGCAAGAAATATATTTTTCCTTGATTTTGTATTATTGCTAGTGCCTGGCTAGTCACTGTTAGAGATTTTTAAGAGCTGCTGCCCAAATTAAAAGGAACTGGAGGCAGATGGAGCCACAGGGTCAGATAAAAATGTTGATGCATCACCTCCTAAGGTAGGAGAGGCTGCATCCCACAGATTTCTCCTTATTTAAGACTGAAGACATCTTTCTTTCGCAGATATTCTCCATAATTTTTCACCCAAAGGCAATGAGGTGACTGTGTTTTGACTTAAACTTTATCCAAAAAGAGAATTAAAATCCTTTTAATGTGAAGAAGATTTTTTTTTCAACTTACCTGGTTTTAAAACCAGTTTAAACTTCTGTGTGCTTTCTTCTTATTCAGAGTACAGTAACTTTAACTTAAACCTGCCTAAGTCATTTGACCTAAGCTAGATCAAAATCAGTGGGCTCTAAGCAAAAATAAAAATACAGGCTCACTGCCATTAGGGACCCTGCTTATACTAAGCATCAGTAAAAAAGGGCTTGTCTAAAAAAAATGTCATATCTAAGACATTTAAATCACAGAAGTCCTAATAAAAGTTCATTTGTCTCTACGGCTATCAACTATCAAAACTCCTTCCAGACAACCTTGCTCCCTCTCAATGCCTTTTTAGACTCCAGTTATTTTACTTTATGATTTAGCTTTATTATTTAAGGTGATTCTGTGGTAGTCAGTGATTCAAGTACTTCAGGAACCACTGCTTTACTCTTAACACTACAACAAATGTAACTGTGGCAGAGGTACAACCTTCTGAAGACTGAATCAGGGTCAGAAACGTAAAACACCAAAAGTATCTAAAGTATAAAATAGCAATACAAACAAGTTTATGCACCTACTTTTGTAAAATTCTGGCTGCCTTTTGGAACTCATTTGTATGAAGTAAAATAAAGTGCTCAAGAATTCCACATCAGTGCTGAATAGGTTTAACTTACATTTTATTTAAATACAATGAATTCTAATATAGTATCAGGAATACTTAAAGAAACAGCTGGCACATATGGTGAATTATCTTACACAACATGGTTCATCTCAAGATAATTCAGGTACAGAAAAATAAATTCTATCCTATGCCCATTATAGAACATATAAGCATATGTATTTACAAATACATATGCACATATCCTCCTAGTCACTAATTGGGATATTGAGTTTGAATACAACTCTGTAAACATATGCTTGTTACTGCTGGACCACCGGCTATAAACATACAGGCTCCTATTTTATTAACCTGAATGATTCCCATAACGTAAAAATTACTGTCTCAGTGAATGGGATACAATTTTGCAAAAATATTCATTTATACCTTTACACCAGGTATTTGGGTCCCTTTGCCACAGAAAAAGTAGAAGGGAGATTTCTGTTTTTCTTCGTTTCTTTGGAGGACAAATTCTGCCAAATGCTGGTCTGACTTTATTTGTGATTACTAAGTCAAACATGTCTTAATAGAAAAATGACTTAGGATTTCTCCTCATGTGCTTTCAGCTGTGAAAAACAATACTAAATTTAAATCACACAGACCATAGAGCACTCTCAGAAGAGAACAGAACTCTCAAGAGCCAGATAAAAATGCTGATGTGGAATCTGAAGTGTATTGCAGAGCAGAGATGCCACAAGGTTTCAGAAGACCTTCTGAGATATGTAAATTAGCCTGTAATCTTCAGGCTGTGTTATGTTAATTAAATTTCCGATCCTCATTACTGAAGATTTACTTGAAGTAGCTATTTATTTAGCAATTTTTGAAAGGGCTTCTGAACTAAAGAGCTGCACTGCAACAGCTGCAGTTGCCAGTGTATTGTTTTCACAACTTGATGGAAAAACAGTCTGAAAGAACTTTCTGCATTTCTGCCTTCAGGCTATCCAGGCTATAAATGGCTACACCAGTATGTCTGCTGAAGAGTTTGCAAACATTGTATTTCAGAAGATAGATGTGAACAATGACGGTAAGAATCTAGGTTTCCTTGGCACTGGCCAGGATTTTCCTCCATGAGAAAGTGTGGGATCAAGAGGGGAGCTGGTCACACTTACTGAAGAACTGACTGTTTTAGACAAACTGAAAGCCTGAATCTGCTCTTTACCCACATTACTTCAGCTTTACAGTGAAGTGTAAATCAACTGACTCTATTAAGCTGACATAGGAATTACATGCAGAAGGGGCTAAAACATGGAGGTCTTGCACTGTTCATCTGAAATGCCAGTGCTCTGGTTGCACAGCAACAGGAAAGTTTAATGGGGGGGGCGTAATACATTTGTGCTGGCTTAGCCTATCTAAAATGCATAAGAAAAACAATTAAGATGCACGATTGCACAAGCTCTAACATGTTCTAAAGATTGGACAGCATACTGGGTGTCCCTTGAAGGCTGATTGTTAACACATGCTAAGAAACATGCTACTGTTTTTTCTCAAGATCGCTAGATTAAGCCAATTGGACTTGAACTTGGAAACTAAAACTTTAATTCACTGCTTCAGAGCTGTTTCTAACAGAAAACTTGTCACATGTGAATGTCTTCCCTCATACTTCTAATCACTAAGATCCTACTTCTACTGGCAATTACATTGTACATTAATTACTGCAATCATTGACAAATTAGGGGTATTTGAAGAGCAAAATCAGATCCCAGTCAGGAATTTTGAGCATTTTTTGTTGCTTTTTCTGGTCTTATTTGTGCTATCAAGTATAGTATCTATTTTTTTAAAGCTGTTTGTGATATATAATCAGCGTATAAGCAACAATCTTGTCATACATGTGAATAACTCATAGCGGATTTTTTCCCTGCCTCCTCAGCCCATCTTTTGGTTGAAGGTAAATTACCAAAGGACTCCAAACAACATATAGTAATGTTCTAGAATCTAACCCAAACTCTACCATTATTTGTTCTTTGGCCCCAGATTTGACCATATTAACCATAAACCTTATTACTGCAAGTAATACTTGTATCTCAGCTAGACCATCAGCTGAAAAAAAAATCTTTTGTGTCTTACACTTTAGCAATGACATGCCAGAACATGAATTATTCAGAATTATCCTTATAAAACTCCCCTTTCAAACTGCTTTCCATAGTTATTTTTTAAATAGCTTCAAAGCAGTAGGACTAGCTCCACTTGAGGAATGGGACAAATTCTACCAAGTTCAGCTCAAACTATGCTACTTCCTTGTAGCTTCTAATTAAAGGACAAATAGACAAGTAAGTTGCAATGTCCTTCTTCACATTAAAATACAAGAAAGAATACTATGGTTGTAAGGAGCAATTCTTAAAACAAACGTGATGGCTCTGCCATTTATTTTCATTAGCTCAAGGAAATCTGAGACCCGTCATGGTTGCAGTGGTTCTGGCCATGCCAATGTAACCACATCTCACTGCTAACTGGGGTCGTTTTTGTATGCTTGCACTCTGGTATTGGTACTTTGAAAAAAACAGGCTTGGATCAAGAGGAGGGAATTCAAGACCATTTGACCTGCATAAGCAGGAGAATGATGCAACATGTCCGTCTGACAAGTCCAGGAATGCCATCCAATCAAATACTTCAGTCAAAGGCAATACAGAGGGAAGGAGATGGGAAATGAGTGTCAGAGAGAGGAGGAGAGATTGGAGGAAGTGACAGGATGAGTGGCAAAGCAGGAGGAGACAGACCAGCATATAGAGTCAGCTTGTTCTGTCTCTGCTCCCTAGATGATTTTATAAGGGCATTGGGGTTGAAAGAGGAGGCACAAACATTCTCAGGGCACTGCACACCAGCCCCTGGAGGGTCTTACTCTCCTCAATGAAGCCTAAAAGACAGGACTTCTGTCAAATGACATCTTTCCAATTTAATACTGTTTATATGAGCCTGTTCACCAGTGCAGTGAGGACCCATAAGACTAAAGAGGAAGCAGTCTTTACTGCCCATGGGTACAAAGTGTTTTTTGCATTTTTCAAATGCTGATGAAGTTTTTAAGGTTGCCATGAACAAAAAACAAAACATAAAGAAATCTCCAGGGAGTACTTGAATCCAAAAACAGCCAAAAGTCATTTAGCTAAGCATTCATCAAAAGTGCACACAACTTGAATTGCTGCTCCCCTGTACCCTGGGGCTCTAAGTCATCCAACTATCTTCCTCTTTGCCTGGCCTCTTGTCATTTCTTACTTCAGTGAGAAATCATCCATTGTTGTGATTTTAACAAGAAACTTTAAACCATTTTCAGAGGAAAGAATCAAGCTCTTCCTATTAAACCAAGCTCTGTTTTCCCTTTCAGAGAAAAAATGGTATAACTGGAATAACTTCCAACCAAAGAATTGTGTACACTCCTGTGTAACATATGAGCAGACAAACGCCTAGGAATGGCCTTTGCCTTTGCTAACAGGGAAGAGAGCAGGAAAAGAGGAAGAATGCTAAATTATATTCTGGCTCCTCAACAAAGAGATTTTATAGTTGTCTCTTAACTTTCAAGGTATTACCTGACTTTCATGTGAGCCCAAAAAAATCACTCTCTAGATTACCATTTCAGTTGCTTGGAATAATTTATGAAAGAATTTATGGAAGAATCAAACCACTTAAATGATTTTTTTTACTACAGCTTATCATGGCTCTAAATGATCCTAGTCATCAACACACAGAGTATGCCTGGTAATCCTCAGCAAATCATACCCTAATCTCTGTTAAAATCAGCTATAAAATAAATTCCAGTTAGCTCAGTAGGAATTAGTCCTGAGATCTAAATTCAGCCTTGCTACATGCTTCACCAGCACCCTTTTTTTACACATTTCTGTCTCCATAGATACTGAGCACTCATAGTTGTCTTAGACTTCTGTGAAAGGTGTGTCTGATCTCTTTTAACAGAAAAAAAAGTAAGTCTGGGTTCTAGGATCTGATGCAAAGAGGGAAAACTTTAGAAAATATTCTGCATGCATTTGCCCATCAGCAGAGAATGAGGAATCTTCCTGAAGGATTCAATCTGGCTGAATGGCCTTGTGTTGGGCAGAGAGTGATTACTGAGTTCCTCATTTCCTAAGGAGATTCTGATTTCTTTTCAGGGGAACTGACTTTAGAAGAATTTATGAATGGCGTGGAAAGTGATGACTACCTAATGGATTTGATTACGAAAAGTTTTGACCTTTCCAACGTACTCAAAGTCATACAGAACGGCAGGAGACACAGCGTTTGAAGGATCCAGTGATGGATGTGGCATCTGTGTCATCATTTCAAGGAAGATAATACTGAATACAGAGAGCTTCATGTCATCAACGCTTGCCCAGGCAACACTGAGCAGCCTGCTTCAGGAGTAACAATCGTAGCTCTTGACTCCGTAACTCTCCTTTTCTGTGTTCTTTCCCTTGTTAATGACTGTGGCAGCCACAGGACACAAACCTTCGTCCACATATAACAGAAAAGCTACTTGATGCAGTACAAATAAGTTATTTCGTCTCTATGAACACTGTTCAGAGAAATCAATAAAACAATAAAATATTGCAAAATGCAGCCTTTATAAAAGACACAAAGTGAAAACTTTTCTTAAGTATGGACTTTTTAACCTACTATCTTCAGTGTGGACATAAACTTCTACATAAGACTCCATCTGGATCAATTAAGAATGAAGCCTGGTTTGCATTAACTTAACATTTCCTCTAATGGCTACTCAAAATTGGAGTAGGTTCTCTGGGAAACACCTCAGTCAACTTAATATTCCTGAGATGTGTACCCTCCTTAACAGGCTGTCTACCACTCTTGGTTTTATTACTCCTGTAAATCAGAATAATGTGATGGTTTTGGCAAGGTTCAGCTACTGTTACTTGAAATTAACCTTTTACAGAAGCACTGGACTGAAATTTTGTTATTTTTGTGGAGTAAAACTAGAAGTTCAAAGAATAGCTAAAATAATTTCATGAGCACTCTGTTTTCTCCAAGATTCATGTCCTCTGACTTGTATGTCCTCTGACTTGTATGTCCTCCTTCAGAAAACGTGTTCACTGGGCTTTTTGCCACAGTTGCATGAGACAAAATGACTCATCCCTGCTGATGGGACTGCTGGCTTCTGCCAAACAGACTGTTTAACACCTGAATTCTTCTTGTCTTTCCCTGACAGGGAGTACTAATTTAGGTATCTTTGCCCTTCCCAGATACCTGGTCAAAAGCTTTCAGTAATTGTCCTTGAGACTTCTACTGTCTTTCAAACTGGGCTCCAATTGTTGCTGAATGTTGTAGCTGTTAGGAGTGCAAGGGAAGGCGTTCACCGATGGCGTGATCACATATGCCTCATTTTCTTAGGAAACTAGGCTAAGAACGACTCAACCTTACTACTTCTAATTCTGTGAGCTGAAATGGAACTGCATGAACTGTCTGGAAAGGGAAAACTATACTTCTCTCTGGTTCTTTTGGGATTGATTGTCTCGCAAGTCTGCAACAAGTTTTAGCAAATTACTACATTATACCGTAAGTTCTCCTTGGCTGACAGTGCCCTGTAGGCATCACACTAATATTAGTTACTGTTAGAAGCATCAACTTTATGCAAAATAATTTGTGCACAAATTGCTGCAGGCTGAATGAAACAACCATTAAGACTTCAATATGAAAATGTTTGTTCCAAATTCATTTCAAATGTATGTCCATTTGCACAAGAAATGTGCTATATCATCTGCAAGTATTATCACAGGTTTTGGTTTGATGAATGGAATATACTAAGAGTATGCAACATGCATCGCTTGACATTATAAACAGTTCTGACATTATAGTTCTGACATTTGAATCTTTTATATCCTTTAAAAAAAAAAGAAAAAAAAAGGAAAAAAAAAAAGATAGAATGATCTATGAGATTCCTGGTGGTTCAAAATTTTATGTTCTTGCATTTACTCATCATTGACACATTAATAAGTCATTGTCAGTATCAATTTTCTCATATCCAGACCTCAAAAAATCCCTTTTCTTAATCTAACACTTTTGCATTTAGATCCTATGAGGGTGGTGTCCTTCAGAATTGTCTGTAAAATATTTAAAATAAAGTGGTCCAATCTAAGCATGGGAACAACTGTGTTTTGGAGTTTTGCTTTTAAACTAATGAAGTTAAGGACTTTGAAAAATTACTACTACCCGTGTACACAGGCTCTTTTTTTTATAAAGGGATTTTAAAGAGAGTATTTCCATTTAAACTTGTCTAATTTTCCTGTGCAACTCTAATTAGATGAAGTGAATTACCAATTCAGGAGGAATGTTGTGTTGCATTAAACAGATTATGTCTGTAAAGGTAGATTCTTAGCCATTTTTTGCTTAACTACATTTTCAGGGAGTGGCTGACATGCTCATTTTCCACACTTTATTCTACTATCATTTAGCAGAAACATGTGTAATTAAGAAATAAGTATCTTTGCTGTTTAATGCAAACACTCTGGCACATAATTTCAAAAATGTTTATCTACAGTAACTCCACATGTTTGAGACTAGTCCTAAGCTTCAAGATAGTTTATAAGTTGATTAACATAAATTTCCTTTAACTACTTAAACACTATTTGATGCACAGCTGCTTGAGACGAATGCACTGTGGTCAGAATTTTCTATCTGTCCCATTCTTCTAAATTTGTCAGCTGCTTATCAAGTGAATCAGTGAAATCAGGTGGCACACAGAAAAGCTCTTGAGTGTGACTCCCCAAAATCTTGCTCTAAACCAACGTGAAGCTGCAGCTTGTTGTGGTGGAGGTGCTTTGTAGTCATGAAGGTATATTGTAAGTTGACCTGACTATCAGAATGCGTATTGCTAGTTTAATAGACAGCAGAGAAGGAAAAAGAAAGCCTAATGTTAGCTAATGTTATGAGCCTTAGCAAATACGTGAGTGGTTAAGGGGCAGAGCTGAGCTGCTGATCCAGAGGGCTGGCAGAGCCCACAAGAATCCTTTGGCTTCAAAGCCCCACATGGGAGAGAAAAAAAACATTACAGCACATGCTCTCAAGAAATGTCTTTGTCAACAAGATTGATGCAGATGCCAGCTGTGAGAGTCTGGAGAAGCCAGGTCTCCTTTACCATGATCACAGGGGGTTAGGTTTTAATTAAGATAGATGTGTACTGAGAATGGCTAATGATATTGTCACCGTACTCACCTTGGAAAGAATCACAGGTTTCAAATTCACTTTGTGCAACTGTGTGAGCTTTGTTAATCGATGGGGTAATTGGTAGTTTCTCTTGTAATATAAGCTCTTTTGCTGTTAAGAAATCCTTATGACTTTATGTCCTTTTTATTGCATTCAAACAGCTAGAGGTAATTAGTGTGACAGTTTCCTTTCTCAAACAATCCTTAATCAGCTTAGAGTTGTCTCCTTTTCTTTTCTGGCAGCTCAATATGCTAGGAAACTAAATAGGTACTTTTTTTCTCAGAATCTGGGTATTCAAAGCCACAAGCAAATTGCCTTATGTAAGATTAGCTGTACCACACAGACCATAACAGCTAAATATTCAACTAAATAGTCAAAGTTTGGGTTCTGTGTGTGCAACAACATTCGTCCATTTACTTCACACTGACTCAAGATTTTCCACATGAAAAGCTTTCTTAAAGTCTTGCAGGATTATAGAAATGGCTGATGAAATCAGGGAGGAATTTTTTAGCACCATTTTTAAAACTGCTGCTAAGTACAGTGGATTATTAAAAAAATAGGAAATGCATGTAGCTTTATATTGTACTTTTTGACCTGCCCTTACTAGAAATCTGAGGGAGAAAACAGCTTAAGTATGTGATTTTAACATTGCAAAATCTGGCTGATTTCAGGTTTTTAGAACTCTGCCTGAAATAACAAGCTCTTTTCTCCAGTCCCTGCCCAACCTGTTTGCATCATCAGTGTTTCTACATTAATAAACAGGGTTTGGTGAACCCTTGCTTTATTTTCTAGTAACCTGACAACATCTTCTGATCCAAAGATTATGAAAGGAGCCCCTGCTCAGGTGGTACATGTAGCAGGCAGGGAACTATTCATTTCTACACCCTGACTGGGACACAGAGCAGAAGACAAAGCTCCAACTTTGAATGAAGGTATATGGATCAACTTGAAGTGATGTCTCATGCTTAAGCTTGCACTGACTTTTGCCTTACAGCAGTCATATGAAAGAATGTTCAGCCATCAAAGGTAACTTAACTGCTAAAGGAAGTTATTCTGAAAGTTTCTGTGTATCAATACTTAATGTTTATTTCCACCTCCACTGCTGTAGACCTGTAGGAGAATTTAAGGCAGCTCACAACACAGCTGTTACTGTGCTTACAAACAGCACTGTACTGAAATACTTGCTTTTGAGTTGCTAAACCAACGCCTAGTTGCTTTCGGTAGGGCCTGAAAT
Source organism: Hemiprocne comata (assembly GCA_020745705.1). NCBI lineage: Eukaryota > Metazoa > Chordata > Aves > Apodiformes > Apodidae > Hemiprocne > Hemiprocne comata. The sequence goes on along the minus strand of CM036586.1, from coordinate 139,221,338 downwards.
TGTCATCTCATTTGTGGCTGCGCCTCTTACAAAAAGCATAGACTAACCTATGTCCTGTGCAGATACCGGAGAGAGTGGGATGGAGGACAGGAGTGAGCCACAGAACACCCAAAAACACCATAGGGGGAAAAAAGCAAGGTAAGAAACCTGAAGAGGGAGAGGAAAGAGATCAGGCCCCATTAATGAGACATCATGGTGGGACAACCTATGGCCCTAAGGAACATGCTCTAGAGGGAAGTCCAAATGTCAAAGTATGGTCAAGAGGAAAAGGAGAAGAGACTAAGGTTATGAAAGAGGCATGTTCATGTCGTGATTGTTCTGTGCCTCAGATGATACTTGATAACTCAATTGCTTCTGAGTCTGAGCAACTGATCTAAATAGAAAATCATTAGTATCCCATTCTCCTATCACATGAGCTATCTAGTCTTCTGGATTTTTGAACACACATAGCAATTATAGATTTTTTTTTTTAACTCCACCTTTTTTAGAAAACTCAAAAGTAAACTCAGAATGACAAATCAGCATGGTCTTATGGACTGTTTCTGAGCCCATGTAAGTCAATGATCCCACTGAATGCAAACTAAAACAGAATTTCTTCACACTAACATCTAAAGAATACATCAAATTATTGATTTATTAATAATCTTATTGACCTTTTATACAGCACAGTATTTCTGTGAGCTACTGCAGAAGTGTGTAAGGAAGGAATGAAATAATTATTTTGATTATTTTTTTTAAAAAGGTAATATATTAGTGCCATGATAATTTTCCTTTTGAAAATGAATGAAATATTCATGGAAAGGTTTGACACAGTTTTGAGTGTATCAAAAGAAACTAAACTCCCATCAGGCTTCAGGCACAGCTTTTAATTCTTAGGATCTGTTTACATGTTCCTTCCAATTCTGCCCCCAAAGCAATAAAAATTATGGTTTTTTTTACACTGACAACATACCTCTGGCACATTGCTTTAATGGTTCTGGACAATATGGGAAGTGTTTGTGCTTTTCTTTCTCTATTTAAATTACAAATATTTAACAAATTGCTTCTATCTTGGAGGATTTCAAATCCCCTCAGATTTAAAATACAATTCACTTTTAAAGATCTGCTAACACTTTAGAGGAAAAAGTTGAACATTTACACTTAAACAGTTTTTTATTGTTCTTTCATTGTTCCTTTATTATACTAAAGGTGCTTATATCAAAAGAGGATCTTTATTCCCTTTTCTTTTTTTTTTTTTTAATTAGGTCAGTCTTCTCTTTGATATCCATTAAACCATTTACCATTGTACATCCTGGTCTCTTCTCCTGAGTAACTGGTGATAGAACAAGAGGAAATGGCCTCAAGCTGTGCCAGGGGAGGTTTAGACTTGACATTAGGAAGAACTTTTTCACTGAAAGGCTTATCAGACATTGGAACATGCTGCCCAAGCAGGAGGTTGAGTCACCATCCCTGGATGTGTTTAAAAGTCATCTAGATGTGGTGCTTGGGGACATGGCTTAGTGCTGGACTTGGCGGAGTAGGGTTAATGGTTGGACTAGATGATCTTCAAGGTCTTTTCCAACCTCAGTGATTCTGTGTTTCTGTGATTCTGTGATTCTGTGATCTCAGCCACTTATAGCAGAGTCACCTAGCAATCAACTGTCAGTGAAGATAATAATAATTGTTATCTTCTAAGTAATGCAATTACTTCCAATAACATTCCATAAACAGTGAACATCAAACAGGTTAGCAAAACACAAGCTACAAATTTTGACCAGAACTTCCTCCAAGCAGAATACTTCTTCAGTTTTCCAAGAAAGTTTGGGCCCTTCCCTAGAACTTCAAAGTGACAGGGGAAAAAAAAAACCCAAAACAAACAAACAAACAAACAAAACAAAACAAAACCACACACACAAAAAAATCCAAGCTCTTTAATTACCAGTCAATTTTTTTCTAAGTATCTAAGTTGGTGACATTCCCAAGCACCCAAGTTAGGAGCTGACATTCGTTAGAGAGTCAGTTGGAAGAGGAAGCCCTTGTAGTGGTAGGTCAGCACATGAGAACTATCATCTGCAGAAGCTGATACAAATAATCAGGCAAAATAAAGGCATAATGCTTTTCCCCAAAAAGGGAAGCTCCAAAAATTATGTGTTCTGCCTGCCAGGGTTAGTAAATGCCTCAGAGAACACAATTCTAAATCTTAACTTAGTACTTCCTGGTGACTTTGTTGCAGAAAGTACACTTGTGCCCACTCAGCTACAGAACGTGTCTGCTGTCACCTTCTCTGCATCCTGTCCAGATTGTGTCAGATCCTGCCAGGTCTCTGAAGAGAAGCCAGTTGTCACAATAGACAAGAAGCTATTCCCAGGACTAAGGGGAAGTGCTGACCAGTGATTTAAGACAGCCCAAAGTGAGGGTGGATGCGTAAGAAACTACTGTCCTGCAGGTACAAAAGCTAGGGGGTAATACTTCAACAAATAAACTATATCATTGTTTCATACGAAAGATAAATCCTCAAAGTAAAAAAATCCTTCCAGCTCTCCATCCCCCCACCCCGAGTTTCTCCTGAAAGTTCTCCTGACCTCTTCACTCCTATGACTAATGACAGGACTCAGGGAAATGGCAGGAAGCTGAATCAGGGGAGGTTTTGGTTAGGTATCAGGAAAAAGTTTTTCACCCAGAGGGTGGCTCAGCACTGGAACATACTCCCCAGGGAAGTGGTCACAGCACCAAGCCTGCCTGAGTTCAAGAAGCATTTGGATGATGCTCTCAGGCACATGGTGTGATTCTTGGGGTGCCCTATACAGGGACAGGAATTGGACTCGATGATCCTGATGGGTCCCTTCCAACTCAGCATTGTTTATGATTCTATGATTCTATGATTCTATGGTGATGGCAAAGTATGTTTGTTGCAAGACAGTGTGCTGCTGGCAGGATTTAACATTTTATGTGACTAGCAAGCAAATCAGATATGAATGGAGGATGATGAGTTGTTTTTCCCTGTTTTGGTATGCTTGTGGCTGAAGTTGTTGGGTTTTCGGAGGTTTTTTCCCATCCAAATTCTTTCTGCTTTCTTCTACTGGTCCAACGTACTACTGGAAGCTCAAGGGACAGGGAGTCAAACTGAGAACAAGCAGGAGAGGATAGATAAAAATGGCTTTCCAGCATCTGGGGAGTAGCTTTGTGCTAGACAAAACTGTTTACTCGCAGATGTGATATTCCTGCTGCTTATTTTTATTTCTTTCATTACAGATTTGCACTGACATTCAAGGTGCACTGAAAAGATGAACCTTCCTGTTTACTGGACATATACAGTAAAGCATTTTTTCCTACATATCTAAACCAGAGACATCTGGAAATGAGAGCCATGGTGCAAGAAGGCTTTGTGACACTATTCCCATGACAAGGCTCTGCTTATCAGACTGACAGAAGCATTTCACATGTGGCAATTTGCAGTAAAAATTGCCACAGATGGTGTTTGTTAGTGTTTGTGGGGTTTATGAGATTAGTATTTGGCTAGAGATCTACCTCCACGTGTCTCTGTTATGTCAAAAAGAGTGCAGAGATAGTGAAGCCAAATTAAAGACAGCTTTTTCTTAAAGAAGGTTTTGCTGAGAATCAATTAGTGTGGTGACCAGATACAATGAGCTATATAAATCCAACTCTAATTTCCATCCTAAAAGAATACTAATCTATAACTCAATCAGTTTGTTTTCCCCTCACATGCCACTAATCTATGTATGGTATCACTTTTAAACACATAAACAAGAGATACAATCTCTTGACTAGCAGCTTCTTTGCTCCCTCCCAGCACCCATCTCCTTGTTGAGATGATCTTAACCCCTAGCTCAGAGTATAGGTCTGTATCAGCCTTACCAGACCTCTAAACACAGAGAAATGTGTAACTAAATGTTAACCTTGCGCATTGTAAGAGTAAGGCAGCAAATTAGTGCAAAGCAATACTTCCTTTTTCTTTTTGAATTATTTGGATACATTTTGCCAAGAGGCAGACATAAACTGAGCATGATGCTGTGTGACACACTAAGTATTCTAAATATTGGGTTAAGTGACGGGGACCACAGCATTCAACTAGTCAAAGCAACCTGAGGTAGCTAGGGGTGCTGAACGATGTGTGAAGGACCAGGGTATATTAGTGTAGACCACGAACATGTCTTCAAATGGGGTATTTTAAAGCATAGGTGCCATCAGGAAGCACTTACCTGGCTTGTGCAGCAGGTGTAGCTGGAGCTACGGGTACTCTACTACAAATCCATGAGCATTAGATGGCAGATAGGACATATAGTGCCTCAGGTGCCACAGAATAACTCTGCAGAGCCCTGTGCTCTGCACTTGTCCCTTTGACTATCTCCTTCCCAGATAAATTGGGAAAGGAATTGGTCTAAATCTTCCAGTTGTATTTTTTCTTCAAGTGGGGTGATGTAGTTCCTCCTCATTGTCCTGAGAAAAGGGCCCCCGAGCACTCACAATGCATGCATTTATTGATGGTTTAAGAAAGTTTTTCAGGCTTTCCCTGCTACTCTTGGCCCCATTCTTATTTGTACCCATCTCCACGCAAGCTACCCCCACCAATGCATCCCAACTTTTTTATTTTCTACCCAGCACTTTGCTACCAATTCTTTATCCATCCCCTTTGGATTTTCTTCTGCAACCCAATCCTTCAGCCAACTTCACCCAGATCCTATTTTAATTTTCATGCCTTCCTCACATGTAAAATTTCTTCCAACTTCCTTGAAGAGAGCCCATAAAAGAAGAGTAGGGGGCAAGAAAGAGAGAGATCAGAAATCAGAATTCCATGCACCAATGCAACTGTCCTTCGCATCTCAGAAGCAAAAAAGCCACTCAAAGAAAATTGAAGCCTGTAAGTCCAGATGAGTTTAACTCCTCACTTTGTGGTGCACAGTGGTCAGAAGTCAGAGGTCTGAGACAAGCAAGACCCATCTTACTGCCTACTGACCCCACTCATAGCCATGAATTGTTGTGAGCTTTGTAATGGGGGAAGGATGCCCACCACACCTCATTTTGAGTAGGTTGTAAGTGTACAGAACACGGGCATGCATGCTGTGTAACTCTGACCAGGTACCTGCTACACAAAAATTCTTGAGAACACAGTAGCATGTATGAGGGCTCCCAGGTGTGTAGCAGGGGAGTCCATGCCCTGCATAACCCTACCGCTCTAATGCTACAGACACAGTTATTTGGAAGGCAGCTGAGATACTGCCGCCACTGCTACGTTCACATCTCCACTTGCAGGACAGATCCAGCAACACCTGACTTCCATAAAGTTGCCTCAGATATAAGAGAAGCAGAGGAGGGGAAATAATAGCTCAGGCATAGCTCTGTTTTCTTTTTGTTCTCCACAGCAGTGAGTCTAGCTTAGAAAGGTGTGAATCTCCACAACTGCAGCCCAAGAAAACATTTCCTGTTTCCTCCCAGCAAGCAATAACTTCTTCTGTGCCTTTAAACCACATACAGCTTCTATAACAAGACACTGCCACAAAAATCGTGTCAAAACGGCCTTTCAGTCTCTGCAGACAGCAGTTCTCTCAGGCAACTGCAAAAGTTTATAAGCAGTTTTCAAATAAGGACATGGACGCAACCTTTTAAGTAATCTTTTCGAGCTGAGCAACCATTATAATTTCATCTGGTTCAAGAGACCAGGCATATGTTGTTGAACCATGCACACCAAATATTTATTTTGACCACTTCAAAAATATCTTGTGGGCTAACTCTGGTTTGCCCAGCTCTGTTAAACAATTGCAAATGAGAAACATTGGGAAAATCACATCTTGTTCATGCATAATTTGTGCACCAACAGTAGAAAGGGCTATGTAACTCAACAAAATAATTTGCAATGAATAATTCTACCATTTGGTACAGATGCAGAGTGTTGGAAGTTACAGAACATTATGGAAATATATCTTCCATCCTTAGGAGATGGGAGCATTTTAATTCCTGGCACTGAAGGCAGGCTTGAATGAGAATATGATTAAACTTTTATGGCTGCTTGATGTTTTCTTGGCTCAATCAATATTCTTTTCAATAAGCCCTTGGCCTGTTTCAGAAGCACTGCCAATATTTGTTGTCGAGTAAATGTGGTTTTATTTTTCACTCCCACTGATCTGATCAACAGAATGACATTGATCTCAATGAGAGCTGTGTTCAAACATTTAAAAACAATTTAATCTGTTCATGCAGGACAGAGGTTAGGTAGCTGTGCTGATTACAGCACATCTTTTAGTGGTCTGTTACAGATGAATATGCTTTGATATCACCTCCAATATATTCAACTGCAATCATTCATTTGTGCAAGCTGGCAGGAACGGATGGGGTCATGAAGAATTACTGCTTTCTCTCTTTCAAAGGAAGATCTAAAGGGACCTGACAGGTAGTCATGCGTTCCTCAGGACTAGCATAATGGGGATAGACCCTGAGCCTTCCATCCTACCATGTGTGGCAGCATTTAAAATTGGCTACAATTATTTAATGCTAATACTGTCAAGGGGAGGGATGTTAGACTAGAATATAGAATGTGGCTGTGACCTGTTCACCAATCTGCCAATAGCATGTGCCTAACCTTGGGCAAATCACTCTTGGGCTTTCTATCTATCAAGCAAGCTTAATAATTCTGTTTTGTGGAACAGTTTGATATCTATGTAAGAGAGGTGTAACGTGACTTGAGTTGTGGCATTTGTTCAGCACTTTGGTGACACTCAGTTCTCTGCCAATCCAGGCAGGAACTACTTCTAAAAATGCCAGAGAGATTTAAAAGTTTGGAGCAAAAGTCATTCCAGACAGTTTCAGGTGATGCTGAGAAACTGGGGAAAGTGGTAAATAGTGAAAGAGGCAAGAACTGCTCATTCCTTTCCAGGGAAATGCTCATTCCTTGCATCAGTGGTAGTACAGTCTTACTAGGTCTGATTCCTGAGCTTTGTGCCTCAAGCAGTCAATGATAAAAAGTTACATTTGTTCTCACTTCTCCATTTCCACATGTGATAGAAAAGAGGATTGACCATTTCAAAGTAATGGCTGTCTTAGTAATTTCTTGTCCCTCTATTCACAGACATGGTGGTTGAACTTTGGACCTGCCTTTATAAATGAGGTTACAGTTGGACATTGTGAGGGTCGGCACCCCCCCTCTTCTCCTTAAAAGGCTGCTAAATGGCTCCTGGAGCAGTGAACTAAATTAAAATGGCTGCTCCATAAGGTACCTTTAAACCTCCCCTGCCTCCCTACCTTCTCTGCCACAAAACAACAATCTGGACTCCATGATGTAGCAACAAGCTGCCAGGCAGGAGCTGTGGCGGGAAAAAAGCAGCAACAAGGTTTTGGTTTCGTCGGAGAACTGCAGTAAGGTACTGAACCCAGATTGGAGCTAGCCCCTGGAAGAGGGCGAAGGTCGAATGGACAGCTGACTTACTGAGCAGCAAAGGCAATATAAGGACAGTGTGAAGCTGTTTTTTTGGTCTCTGGACTTTTTGCCTCTGTTTTTTTTTTTCCTGGCCTTTTTTGCTGCTGATCTGCCCCACTGTAGGCTGCAAGCCACAGGGAACGGTCACAGCTGACAGTTGCTGTTGCCATCCTGAAGCCAAAAAAGGGGAAAAAGAAGACGTCATCACTGAGGACCGGGACTCTATGATCTGTCCTGCGACTAGAGGACTTGGATCTCCATAAGCCACAGTTAACCCCTCCCCACCACAAGTGTTCTAACTGCTGTGCGAGCGCTGCAGAGTGGCTGCAGGCACCTGAATTAACACTGGACTGTCTCAGCGGTGGTATAAGAGTGCCTACCCTCCTAATTCTCTCCCCCCAAAACCCTGGCCTGCAGAGTGGCTGCAGGCACCTGAATTAACACTGGACTGTCTCAGGGGTGGTATAAGAGTGCCTACCCTCCTAATTCTCTCCCCCCAAAACCCTGGCCTCTCACACTCACGCACTACATGACCCCGAAAGGGGAAAGTTCATCAGGCAGCCCCTCTCTTAGCCCCTCTCCTCCTCCTACCCAAATTCTCTGTTTAGATATTAATACTGGATGGGAGGGAAAGTTCTACTGTTGGGGTATTACTATTGTTCCCTGTGTCATTCAAGTATCCTTTTTTAATCTCCTCCTGGAATTTTGTTAAATTTCCCAAATAAACCGTTTTGATTAATAAAACGAACTTCGGGGCATCTGCATCAATTGTGAGCATGGTAGGGGTGGGCGAGCGCTCATTTCACGTTAAGATTCGGTGCCGATCCTCTGTGGGAGGGGAGCGCTGCGTGCCAAGGCCTCGATCCTCATAACATTCCTCCAATAAGGAGTGTGTGGCACCATACTTTCTGCTCTGCTTTAGCAGCAGAGCATCACAAAACTGTCCCCAGGGGCGGGGCTTTCTTCCCTGCTGCTGACGCTGAGGCACACAGATCGTCACGGATCGTGACAGACATATTTCAGCAATCAGAAAGATTCAGATGTAACCAGGTGCTGTGAGTTGAGCCTCACCAGCAGCTAAACACCCGCATGCACCCCAGAGCAAGAAAATTCTTGAGTCAAGATAGACAGTTGAGCAGGTGAACGAAAGGAGTGGGGAGGGGCTAGAAAACCTACAAAAAACAAGTGATGCAAAGGCAAGGACTCACTACCTCACACAAGCACAGGTCTCCGAGCAATAGTCAGCATGAAAGAAAAAAACCTCACCTTCTCAGGACGGTGCTGTTTAACATCTTTGTCGGCAACATGAACAGTGGAATAGAGTGCTCCCTCAGCAAGTTTGCTGACAACACCAGACCATGTGTTGTGGTTGACACCCTGAAGGGAAGGGATGCCATCCAGAGAGACCTTGACAGGCTTGAGGGGTGGGCTCATGCAACCTCATGAAGTTCAACAAGGCCAAGTGCAAGGTCCTGCACATGGGTCAGAGCAACCCCAGGCACCAATACAGGCTGGGTGGTGAATGGATTGAGAACAATCCCAAGGAGAGGAACTTGGAGGTGTTGGTTGATGAGAAGCTCAGTATGAGCCAGCTATGTGTGCTTGCAGCCCAGAAAGCCAACTGTGTCCTGGGCGGCATCAAAAGAAGTGTAGCCAGCAGGTCAAGGGAGGTGATTCTCCCCCTTTACTAGGCTCTCGTGAGATCCCACCTGGACAGAGTACTGTGTCCAGTTCTGGAGCGCTCAACATAAGAAACACATGGAGCTCATGGAGGAAGTCCACAGAAGGGTCACAAAGATGATCAGAGGGCTGGAGCACCTCTCCTATGAGGAAAGGCTCAGAGAGTTGGGGCTGTTCAGTCTGGAGAAAAGAAGGCTCCGGGGGGACCTTATAGCAGCCTTCCAGTATCTGAAGGGGGCCCACAGGAAAGCTGGGGAGGGACTTTTTATAAGGGCATGTAGTGAGAGGACAAGACTTAATGGATTAAAACTGGAAGAGGGGAGATTTAGATTAGACATTAGGAGGAAATTCTTTAGTGTGAGGGTGGTGAGACACTGGAACAGGTTACCCAGGGAAGTTGTTGAAGCCCCATCCCCAGAAGTGTTCCAGACCAGGTTGGATGGGGCCCTGAGTAACCTGATCTAGTGGGAGATGTCCCTGCCCATGCAGGGGGGTTGGAACTAGATGGTATTAAGGCTCCTTCCAATTCAAACCATTCTATGATTCTATGAACTATTGTCTCACCAACAGTGTTTTAGCTACAAACCCAAAACACAGCCCCACAGGGCTGCTGTGAAGAAAGTTACCTTCATCCCAGCCAGACCCAGTACACCAGGAAAGAAATTAAAACAACAAAGTCCCACTCTGGTTGAGGACTAATTAAACTGGAACAGATTAAATCACTCCCCCACAAAATTAAATATGAACAACAGAGGGCAGTAAACAACCTTCAGAGAATGAGCAACCCAGCCAGGGCAGTCTTAGAGCCTGCTCCATTTCCCAGCAGGCCTGCACACAATATTTGGAAGTAGGGAGCTAAATAATGTTACTCAACCCAGTACTGTGTTTGGGAGCTCAGCAAAGTATTTGGCTTGATAGACCAGATTTTTGATGCCTTCCTGATGGCCAGCTGTGGTTGCTTTTTTGATTTGTTTTCTCTTATGTTTTTTATAAGCAGAGTCATAGAGTGGTTGGGTGTGTTTAATTATGGTAAGGTGTGGGAACAGTTTTCTGTCAAATTGACACTCATGCAGGGACTGCCTTACGTGAAGGAATAAATTTGTGACTTTGGACAGAGTTGTGTGTAAGGAGGAGTAAAACACCATCTTCTATCCTGCCTCCAGGAAAGCAGGGAAGGCAGGGCTCCTCGCAGAGCCTCGCAGCACCTGCTGCAGCACCTGGCCTGTGCTGAATAAGTTCCTGTGGTGTTTTCCTGGGATGCTCACACTCCATTTTTCACAGGCAGCCAGCTCTTCTGCATGCCTACAGCTACTCTCCCCTCCACACTTCTCAGTGGTTTTTCACAGCCTCTGAATCTCTAACTATATTCACTGAGTTGACACAAGCTGAGCTGTACATGGATTTCTGGAAAAGAGCAGTTATTTTATGCTTTCATACTCCCTGGTACAAAGAGTGAGAGCAGCATGCAATCCACAAGAAATATACTGAAGAGAGATGAGTTTGTCATTTTAATAGTCAATGTGATGCTTTGGCTGCATCTGAAGATCAACATCTACAGAGAATAGATGTGTGAATAGCTTTTTATATGGTTCTTCAGAGGTTGCTTTCAGAAAATGATTTACTATTCCAGAGGCCTACATAACGCAAAGATATTGACTGGCTGGAGAGAGTTCAGAGCAGAATAGTAAAAATGATCCCCTAGTGCAGATATTCTGATTTATTAAAAAAGTGATACAGACATTAAGGGGATAAAATATGACTTGAGACTGTGCTAACTGATAAGCTAGAGAGGACACGCCCCCCTCCAAATATGAAAAAAACACAATGTATAAAAGAAATAACATATGGCAGTGTACCATAGGGTACGCAACAGCACAGCACACACAACTCAGTCCCATAAATTATCCTCCTATAAGCCAAACTAATCATAGAGAAGGTTAAATCCTCTGTCAAACATTTATGCATAGACCTACTCTACAGGATTTTAGAAGATGTGGAGCCTGGACAGGACAGAGGGTGAACTTCATCACTATACAGGCAGCAAAGAAGTTTTCTTCTTGAAATGTCTGTTTCTGCTTCATATTAATCAGCAATATTGTCTTTTATAGCAAAAAATTGCACAATACTTATTGTTTACATACTAATAAGTTTAAAAATATCCTGGCTGTCTTCCTACCATAGGAAATTTCCTGCTGACACCAGTATGCCCCTTCCCAGTGGCAGAGCAAGAGCGAGAACTAACCTAAGATCAAAGCCTGAGAAGTCTGGCTCTGTACTGCCTGCTGGAGCAGAACATTTTCATTTCTCCACTGGTACTGTCCAAGCCCCATACTTCCTCATGGCACATAGCACAATTACACCTCTATAACCCAGCCACCCTCACTCAAAGGAGGGCTGCAAACACTCCTCCCAGTACTCTGCTTATTTGTGACTTCAGAAATAGTTGTAATGATTTATTAAGTACCTTTATTGGAGTAGAACCTGAGACAAGGACTTTGTTTTGCTAGGTGCTGCACAAACACAAGAGAAATAGGTAGTCTCTGTAAATTTACAATCTCAATAATTAAGCAAGAGACCGCAAGCAGCAGACATGAAGTACAGAGGAGCACTAACAAAAGACAGGCCATTCTCTGGTTACAGAAGACAAGTGACAGCTGCTGTTTCCTAAAGGGACCTTAACATCAAGGTTTTAACATTATGGTTTTTTCCATGTTTCCTTTCTTTTCTTGTTTACCATTTGATGCACTACTTGGCTTTCCTGTCTGCATAAATCATCCTCTGGGCAAAAGCATTAGCTAATGTTTGTTAATTCCATGATTCTTAAGGTCATGGAGTTTGAAATTTTTGGTTATATCTTATCAAATATACTTGTTACTACTGCTACAGGATAGTTGTCATGCACACCTGCTGAATGCCACTCTCCTTTTCTCCCAGGGGTGTCAGAATAAATTATTTGCAATTGAGTGCTCCTGTCACTCTAGTGAAGTGAAGCATGAATTCAAAACAGCCAAAAGGAACTACTGGATAGATTGGCTGAAAGACTGATCTTTTATCAGTAAGACTGAAATAACAGGAACATACCCCTATTTTCCTAGGTTAGTGATTACCTCAAATATAAAATGTCTGGGGCTGTTTCTACTATTTCATATCAAGATATTAGAAAACATTAAGGTTGTAAAGTGAGTGACTCCTAAGCTAGGGAATGTCAGAGGAAAATAATTAATCTCATCCTATGTGTGCCCTGCATTTCAGTCTTTCATTATCACAGCACTGCAAGGGGATCACAAAACCCCAAAATGAAGGCCATGACGACCCTAAAGCCTAGATTGAAAAATCAGACTTTGTGATGCTTTTTTTTTTTTTTTTCCCTGTGGAAATGGCACATTGTTGAAAGAAACTCTATTACCTAGTTACCTAGTACTTCCTTTCATCCTTCTTTAAGTGTGGGGCTTCAGCTCTTTTTTACTGCACATCATCTTGTGCTGGCTTAGTTTGTTGGGTTTTTTTGGTAGTGGGGGAAGGGCCCCATGGGTGGCTCCAGTAAGAAGCTGAGAAGCTCCCCCTGCTCCAAAACCAGCCAAGGATCCAATAGAGAGACAGTAGATGCGCCTCTGTGATTAACATACAAGAGAACTGATAAAAGACCTGAGCAGAGTGAGCAGTTGAGGAAGAAAAGCTGAGCTGGAGAGGCAGAGTGGTGCCCAGGGTTGGTGAGGAAGAAGGGGAAGAAGGTATCCAAGCAGAAGTTTCCCTGCAACTGATATGTGGAATCACAACTCCACAACCTGTAAGGTTATAAAGTAGGTATGTTTATTGCAGTGCTGGGTGCATGAGGGATCTCTCCACCTACAAACACGCACACCTTGGAGCCCAAAGCCATCTCCTTTTATTACACAAAATGTTACATGTACATCAGCCACACATACATATTCAATACATTTCCGAGGATTAGGAGGGGTTATTACAATTAGTTCCAGGAAATCATTATAATAATTAATGCCTCTTGCTCCACCTAGTTGCACTTGCGCGGTTCCTCTTCGTGGTCGTGGCCACGGGTCTCCTGGAGGAAAGCTCCGAGTCTTCCTTGTGTTGTCCTTTTCAGCTTTACTTGTTTTGCACATCCAAACTGGTTACTTTTGGTCCTATACCCCTTTAGTCAACACTCTGGCCTTCAGAGGTCCTGTTTTCCTGAGGGAAGTTACTGTTTAATTGTTCTCTTACACAATATATTGCAAACCACAGTTTCTAATGCTTCAGTTAGTTAACCCTCAAGTCCCCTTATCACAACCTATGGCAAGATGGCAGGCTGTCCCCCTGCATTCATGGAGGAACGTGATAGAACTTTCCCTGAAGATGCCAGCAGGGGTGAACTTGGCCAGTGGACTTGGATTATGCAGCTGCGGAAGACCCCGGCGCCAGGGGAGGTGACTGTTCCCAAAGCAACCCGTGACTGTGGGAAGCCCATGCTGGAGCAGCTTGCTCTGGACCTCATGGGAAGGACTCATGGAGAGGTTCATGGAGGACTCTCTCCCACGGGAGAGACCCCATGGAGAAGCAGGGGAGGACTGTAAGGAATCCCTCTTCCTAAGAAGGAAGGAGTGGCAGGAACCACCAGTTTGTGAACTGACTCTAAACCCCACCCCCTGTCCCGCTGTGCCGCTGGGGGAAAGGAGGTAGAGAAATCAGGAACAAAGTAATGTGGCCTGGGAAGAAGGGAGGGGTGGGGTAATGTGTGTCAGCCCTGCTCTGTGTGTTGTCTGTGTCCTTTGTGCATCTGATTAGCGTGAAATTATTTTTTTTTCCAAGTTGAGTCTGTTTTGCCCATGACCTTAATCAGTGAAGAACCCTCCTTGTCCTTTGTCTCGAGCCATGAGCTTCTAGTTGGCCTTTGTCCTCTCCATCCCACAGTGTATGTGTGGGGGGGAGGAAGTTGAGTGAGCAGCCACGTGGCTGTTTCTTTGTTTTCCTGTTTGGCCCAAATCTCAACACATCTAAAGCTTGTCCTCACCATAGATAGGAGTCTACTAATAAACTTATTACTAATATCCTGATGTATTCCCATATTTTACGATGTGGGAAATACCACAGAATTTATTTTTCCAGTATACAGGGAAGTAAAAGTAGTAGTACAATTCTCTTTTACCCGTGGGAAAGATTATAGTGACTTGGTTGGAACTACTGAATGCCCACCAGTTTTGTCAACTCAGTGTGAGAGACATGGAATCTGATAAACTCGGTATATTTACACTCTTTTTTTAATCTTAAGAAGTTTATATAGGTTTTATATATTCAAAACACAGCTTCCATCAAAGTGAACAGGAAGAGAAAGTGTTGAGAGCTTCTGCAAATGTCCTACCAGGTGGGTATCAAGAAAATAAAGAACATGCAGTTAGGTCATCATCAGTAAGAGTCTGGATTTTAGATGATCTGTCCTGCAATCATCCAATCATCCCAGCAGGTGAAAAATGACAAATGTAGGAGTGGGATCTAGTTAATCAGCTTTGATTTGTCTTCCTGCTAACTGAAATCAACACTTAGCTACTTTTGTCACTGGCTTGCTCACCACACATATGTGATTTACCTGCCAAGCACAGATGTTCATGAAGTGGTGGCAGAAAAATCGTAACTTGACAAAGGGTAAGGCATTAGTGCAGAACCAGAACAAGTGTAACACCTGCCAGAAAAGGCCTTAATGCAAAACTTGTCAGCTGTGGAAACTTCACAACCACGTAATATTAAGAATGCTTAAAAATGGATTAAACTATGTATTTTTCTTTAGTTCTGCCATTTAAAAAATAGAATGTATTACAACAGAACTTAGTAAGTAGATAAAGACGAATCAGATTTAGACAAGGAGGCATTATGAAAAGTGCTTCTGTGTCTTTACACTGTCAAAATGGGACCTTGATGTGCTGACAGTATTTTAAAAAAATATTCTATAGAAAAAGAATGCTTGCTCGATGAGTATTACAGAGCAATGAGATTACAGCCAAAATACCAGTGCTGGTGGGCAGGTAACACTTCGGTGGTGCTAGTTCCAGCACTCTGGCACCTCAGGCCTGCAACCCTATGGGACCGGTTGGAGTATGGCTGGAAAGGCCATGACGCGTGCTAGCCATTTAGCATCAAATTCTCCAGTCGTTATTCATCTGACCGCTTCTGCTAAACGCATTAGGAAGGTTATGCTCGATACGGCTTTGTCTGGATCTCCTCCCCTGCACCGCTACCTGCTGAGCAGTGGCAAGGCTTGCAGCCCCAAGGAGCCGTGGCAATAGCAGGGCTTCCCCAGTCCCGGCACTCGCGGCTGCCTACACAACGGCTACCCGCCGGATCCCCGGGCCGTCATTTTCGTTCCAGCTGCTCTCCCGCTGGAGGGGCTGTCCTCTGAGCGTCCGACCCGACGGTGCCCATGGCCGGAAAAAAGGCCCCTGCAACCCGGAGGCCTGAGGCAGCCGGCGGGAGGAGCGTGGGGCCGAGACGCAGCAGCACGCCCGCTGCACCCAGCAGCCACCGCCAGCATCAAGCTCGGCTGGCTGCGCTGGCAGCTGGCCCTGCGGCCAATGGGAGCTCACGCTAAGCCACTGCTGCTCGGTAGAACAGCGACTTTGCGCCGCGTCCAACCCCCGAGCCGCTGCGAGCGGTGGCTGTGAGGAGAGGATGTGCGTGCAGCAGCCCTAGCAGCCAATCAGAAAGAGAGGCTCTCCAGTGCGCACTCGGATAGGCTGCGGTGTCTCAACTGACGTGAGAAAGGCCCAATCAAATGGGGAGAGAGGAGGTGGGAGGGAGAAGTTTGGGGCGACCCAGAGGCGCGCAGTTTGAATTGGCTTGGGGGGGAGGCGCTTCGCGGTGGTGGTGGCGGCGGCGGCCGTGGCGCTCTCCGCCTGCCCGTCATGGCCTTCGACCTGGATGAACGGCTGCGGCAGAGCAACACCCGCTTCTTGCTCTCCATTAGCCACATCTTGGAGCGGGTAAGGGCTGCGCTGTCACACCGCCTAGGCTGGCGGGTAGGGGCGGTGGGCAGGGGCTTTCGTCGCCGTCCTGAGGCGGAGGCGGCGGGATAGCTCTGTCACCGGCGCGGCCGTTCCCCGCGCGGCCTCCGGGCTGCTGCCGCCTTGCCTGCCTCAAGAGCGCGGTCGTCTTACGGTTTCTCTTGCCGAAATGGCGTGTGGTGTGGCTTGGTTTGGCCAGGCCTGGCCTGACCACCTTTGTGCGTCCCTCCCACGGCCTCTGGAAGGGTGCTGGGCAGCGCGGCCCTCTGCCCACCTTGCCTTAGGCAGCGGCAGCTGCTCTCTGCTCCCCCCCTTCCTGACCACCTTGTGTGTCAATACTGACAGATTCCATTTTCTTTCCGTGCACTAATTTTCAGTAATTGACATTGAACTCTCTTTGTCAGTTACTTGTGGTGTCACAAGCTCCTATTTTTCCTGGCTGCCAAAAGCAGCTGTCACCGAGGGCCCCGTGCAGCTTTACAGTTCGTGCTGAGCCATGTGCTCCCGTGCTTTGCCCTGAGTAAACTGTTAAAGAGCCAGCCCCTTGAATTTGCCCATAAAACCTAGATCCAGAATCGCCAGTATTAAATAAGTGACGTAATGATAAGTCTGAGTTGTCTTGATAGTGCCATTAACCCAAATTAGCTAGCATCAGTTGAAGTATTTTCAACAAAACTACAGAAAGTGGGAGACTCACTCCATCAATCCTCCTTACTTCAGAGCCGTTTTGCATTAAAGATTTGGGAACTATACACCTCCATCCAGAGACGCATGTATTTATTTGGGGTTGTCATCTTTGCTGTTCAGGGGAATGCTTTGTGCTAATGTCTAGGTACTGGCATAAGGCTGAGTCTAGATCTAGACTATTTTTCTCATCTAGCATTAGATTGGATATTTATGTATATCATGAGCTGTAGGTCTATGCCAAATGGCTGATTCCAGTTACTACAGAGGAAGTTTAGAAGAAATTCTGTAATAGAGCAACTTAACTACTTTTGAAAAATCCCTGAAACTCCATTTTGTCAGTGACTGCTTATGCCTTGAAATTGAATGACTTAGATACCTGTCTTTCCTCTAGGAATTCATATTTCCAGATTGCTGACTTCTAACTTTAGCCAATAAAACAACATATTGATAATTTCATGTTTGAGTCAAAACAGAATTGTATAAAACCAATACTTAACATGCATGTTAGAAATATTGTTTTAATTATTTATTCTAATCTTTAATGGTCCTTTTTATTTAGTATAATCATCCTTTTGAAGATGATTTCGTTGTTTCCATGGAAACTCTCACTTACGATACACCTGATGGTAAGAACTTCTTGAAGCTTCAATATGCTATTTAGACTTAGTTAAATATGCAGCTGTTAGCAGTTATATAACCTGTAATTGCAACAGATAATTAATTTTATCCACTTTGGTATGGCATTTCCTATATAAACTTTGACACGTGCATTTAATACCTGGAGAATTTATTTAATATGCACCATTTTAGGCCATTGCATGCTGTTTTAGGCAACAGAAAAGAGTTTTAACAAAATTCAGGATAACAATGGTTAATATTTGGATATCTTGTAAGAAGAAGGATCAAAATGGAGAAGAGTGAGGAGAAAGAAAGGAATGGAGAGGTTTTAGCACGAACCTGATATGCATGAATTAATTGTATAGTTTCATCTCTGCTTAGTATGAAGGCTGGTCTGGTAAGTTTCTACTATGTGAAATGTCAGGGTGGACTGGGTAGATAGTCTTTTTAACCTTTCTCTGAATGTTCGTGTGGTTAGGGTAAATCTATACCACATCTATTCAATGTCATATTTTTCCAGTGTTTCTTTAGAATTGTCAATCCATTATGAAGGTGATAAGGCTTATGGAATGCTGATCGTAGAAAAAAAACTATTGTTCTAAAATACATGGCTCGGGGGTTCAATGGGACTTGTGGCTTAGTATCTTGGCAGCTTTGCTGGGAAATGAAATGTTCTGCCAGCTTTAACATCACTGAAGTGAGCATTATGATACGTAAATTGCCACATCAATTCCCATAAAAAACTTACTGGACATACATATAAAGTACTGCCACAGTGTCAAGCCCGATGTAATTGTTGCACCAAAGATGTTTTACTTTTTAAAGGCTTTTACAGAATGGTAAGTTTGCATTTTACTGCACTTTATATATATCATCTGTCGAGAGAGAGAGGAAATGAGCATACAACACCGTAATACAATCTGTACAGTATGTACTGATCTCAGTCCTATAAAGCCTTATTAAGGCTCTGAGTTAACAGGGATGCCATGTGGTCTGCTTGCATTAAATAAAATTTTAAAAGTAAAATAATTTGCTCTCTTTCCCTTCTTTATGGCATCTGGAGCTGTAGCATTTGGATTTTAGCTCACTGGTGTTAGAGTGTGGTTTGTTTGTTTGTTTCCTTTTCAGTTAACTTGAAATTGCATATTCTGGTGGTTTGTTTTCCTTTGTTTTTGTTTCAGTAATCATATTGGAGTCTGTTCAGATATGATAATGTTTTGTTACTATATAAGTTCTTTCTAGATGTTTATGTTTGAGTGATACTCGGTATAGATAGTTTATCTTATAAAACTGTTTTACTGACCTCTCTTCTTATTTCTAGGACCAAAGCAATGGGGGGAAGTGTCAAAAAAGGAGCTTAAAAATTGGAAGGCAGAAATACTTGAGGTATTTAATAATATAGTCTGTGTAGTCAAAATGTAGCAATATTTCTTTTTAAAAAAAAGTATCATCTGTATGGAATACATTCTAGTCTTACTGTACTGTATTATCTTTGCAAGAGGTATTAATCAGTGAAGTCAACATCTGCTTTAAAATAAGGTTTTAAGATAGACTGATTAAGAGTGTCAGATGAGACTGACTATAGATGACCATTTACCAGTGGTTACCGCCACTTGTAAACCTGGAAAGAAAATTTTTAAATTTTTTTTTTAGATGTTGTCTGGTGGGGACACATACTTTTGGGTCTCATCAGAATATTGTCATTGAAATTAACATGCATTGAATCAGTTTATCTTGTTTCAGATAATCAGCTTTTCAATTCTGAAAGGCTTACTGGTTTTATCTGTAGATACTTTTTGGTCTAAAATAATGCTAGAGTAATTAAAGGATCTTTGAAGTCTCAGCACTTGCTGTCGGTGTTAGGCTAAAGCCATTGCTATTGGGGGCATATGATCAGTACTTTTTTATTCTAAGTATTTACTTTAAACAAGCAGTCACTTCTGTTTCCTAAACTCCCCCATATAACTCAATAGTGAATTCTGCCAAGAACCTCAGTTTTTCTCATGTAATTGTCAAAAGCCACCTTGCTAGTACATTACTAATATCTGTCTAAAAAGCTACGTTGTGCCTAGGTAGTTAACAGAAGCTACTTTGACCTCTGCAGAGTTAGGGGACGAGGAGAGAAATTCAGTCTTGGGGAACAAGAGTGGATGTAATTGAGACAGAAAAGGAGCTGTATTTCCTTTTCCACTCCTGGTAACAGCTTGTGCATCATCTACTAAGCATTGCTGCACAGCTTTACAGACTAAATCCATTAAGGACCATAGGGGGAATTCTCTGTCTTAGCTTCTTATATGGGCCAAGGTAGCTATAGCTTATGTTCTTGTAGTGATTTTAACAGCAACAGTATGGCAAGAAGTGAACAATCAAGTAAGTTTTACCATGTATTTGTGGCTTTTCTGGTTAGGTCATGGGAAACCTGGAAGAAACTGAATGGTTATTTAGGAAGTGCCTAGTTGTGAGATGTTTTAACCGATGCCTTTATTTACTTTGGTATAACTTTACTAATCTGATATTCTTCTAACTTGTTTCCTATTTCTAATTGCAGCATAATAGAGCAAGTCAAAGAAATGCAGGTAAAGTGCCTACAAATTATCTTATGCAAAGAGTCCTCACTTAATAGAAGATATCTTGGTTTTATGCCAAACTCTTTAGGATACTCACTGGTTGTTTTTTTGGGGGGGAATACCCCAAAACACAGGAATTCCTACATTTATAAGGTTTTCAAAATGTAGTTTAAAATATTTAAGATTACTAAATACATTATAATTGATGTTGCTATCATCGCAACAGGATTAAAGTAATCTACTCTTAGCAATTAAACATAAAACTTTTTTTTTATTTGTTGGTTTTGTCAGATGTTCATTATTCTAAAAATTCCATCTCTGACCTATGTGGGTGTACAAGTGAATAAATTTGGAAGTTGCTAGCTTTTTGAAAATAATAGATAAGTAGGCATATTAAAAAATGCATATTAAAAGAATCTCATGAGCTTTCAAAAATTTGGCAGATTATTCTGTATACTGAATGAATCAGAGTGCCTGCAGGAAAAAGTAGTAGCAAGCCTACCAGTTATATAACTCCATTAACTATATAGTATATGCTTCATTAACTGCTACAGGAGAGTGGTTTTATAGCCAGTTTACTACTGCTTGGAAAACTGGTTAGAATAGTTAAGTGGTCTGTGACCAAACTGAGGAGAAACATGAGGGATTTTTTTCCAGGACTTGTTGTGAGAAAATTACTAGTTTGTTTTTTTTTTAAGTAACTAGCAGAAGAAGGAAACCCTTAATTAACTTGCAGATGATACCATGTAGGAATGACCACTGTGAAAGATGGTCTGGCAAACTGAGGCTAAAACTTAAACTCTTGTCCACTTTCATGCAGAGAAGTTCAAAGTAATAAACTTATGTAGGAATAATCAAATGCAGAAAGGCAATCTTGAAGGCTGGCTGACCCAACCAAGAGTATCACTCTGTTGTGAAAATAGCACACACTATGCTAGAAGATACACACAGGTGCCTAGTATTTAAAACACAAAAAACGGGTTTTATGCACTGTTCAACAGTGATAAAACCTGTGGTGAAGTACTTCGTTTTGTGTTTGGTAGTAGCTTGACTTGCTGGAGTGAGTCAGAAAAAGAGCAGCCACTGGTGATAGGACTTCAATGGAGAGGGGTGGGGAGGGGTGGTGTGGGGAAGATAGAGGGGCAAATTTTATTTTCTGTGGCGCTTCACGTAATATGAAAATATGTAATAAGGTAGATGTACATCTGATCAGAATCAGTCTACTGTGAGTAGAACGTTGTTCTGTCACTTGTGTATTCTTTGTTGCAGTCCTATGTATGTTCTCCATTTGTTGAATGTTTGCATTAAATAGTTTTCAAAATAACTAAGATTATATGCAAACGAAGAATTAATGAGTTCAGGTACAACATTGATCTGTGACCCATCACATTGAAATAGAATTATTTTTTTCCTCCCATGTATGCTAAGAAATGTCAAAGCAACAGACCAGTGATCTTGAAGATAGACCTTCAACAGTACCTCAGGTATGTGCACCACATTGCATCTACTTTTGTAAAGCCTCTCTGGGAAAATATGTAGTCAAAAGCTAATAAGTTAATTGTGAGCAGGTGGTCCTGTACCATCACTATAATAAGTTTAAGGACCTAGTAATTGCTGAACCATATCACTTTATTCTACTTAAATAAGTACTTCTAAAAAAATTGAGGACTTAAAGTATTTTGCTGCAGTTCTTTAAATCTTAGATACCTTATTACACAATTGCTTTCTATTTCCCCATATGTGGTTCCCTGCACGTAGTTACATTATTTTAGGAAAGACGTGTCTTTACTTACCAGTTGCATGTTAATCTAAAATTAAAATCATCACGTTCTGGTTAATGTTAATCATCTAGTATACTCCCCCTGATTGTTTCCTCCCCTGATACGTTCTGTGCTTTGAGATGGTGATGTAATCAAGTTCTGGACTTCTCTATGTAGTGGTCTAATACATTTTGTGCTGGTGGATTCATGCAATTTGGTTTTTTTTATATTTACTATGTCCCTATTTGTGTTCATGTGGTAGGTTTTATGTATGTTTCATATAATTACATGTTTCTCCCTCCCATTGTGATATTTGGGGTATCAAATAACAGCCATTATATCAGCAATGGATTTCAGCTGAATTCTACTCTTCTTTAAAGTTGATTTAAAGGGAGAGAGAGCAGTTGGATGTAGGCTTTAAACCGTCAGGTGTCTTTTAATTAGGCAATATATGTGTCCAACTTTTTAAATTATTATTTGTTAAATCTGTCACAAATAGATTTACAGATCTAGATCTATAAAAGTCTGTCTAGAATATGTCTTTTGACTCCTTATCCTTTTAAGGAGAAAAAATTCAGCATTTGAAGGGTGACATGGGCCATCTCACTTGTCACTCCTATTTATATATTCTACATAGATGGTAGTTAGAATAGTCTCATTTTACTTATGTCATTTTAACCCCCAATACACTAATTTTGTTTGAACTGTACAGAGATATTTAGACCTTTTAAAAAAGAAATTCTGACGAATATTATGTCAGAAGTAGATTGTAAACACCTAGAAGAGGCTCCTTGTCCATATGTATGAGTTTTTTATGCAACTCTCAAGACTTCTATAAAATAGAGCAAAAAAGCCATTTTGAAATATTATATTTAGGTTGTTTGAAGTAGGCAATTAAGGATTGTTTCAAGTGGTCAGTTAAGAAACTCTCCTTATACACTGGAAAACAAAATCCTTAGTAAACACTAATAAAGATTTGGTGATTAGAATTCATCTGTCAACTGGTTTGCTCTTGTTGTAAAATACCTTCTCTTTGCATTATTTATCTGAATATAGAAGGGCTGGGAATAAAATAGTTTTCCCCATTGAGTGATGAGATGTGAATCATGGCAAATGTGTGTACAGATTTATTAATAAAGATGTATCGTTTGGATATAGTTTGTGGAATATAACTGGTTTTGTTTTACCGCTACTAAAACCCTCCAAAAAATAAAAAAACGGTAGCAAGTAGTGAGAACAGAAAAATCTTCAAACTAGTTAATATAGCTTATGCAACCAGGTCTTAAAATTCCTTTATTGTGCTTTTAAGGAATCTCCTGAGACCTCTCATATGGATACATCTGATATAGGTGGGTTTTTTCATTTACTTTTTAGCTACCTTCTTTTTAACTTTCTGCAAATGATTACAAATAACTTTTTTTATAATTTTATAATATAGTAACAATAATTTTAGTACATGTTCTATATCCTTTCAGAAAGTAAAGAATAGGAATAACAAGAGACTGAGGTACTGGTAGTACTGCAAAATCAATACCCACATTCCACTTTACTATCTCAGTCCTGAATCCCCGATACTTTGGGAAGTCAACAGCTCTCATGGGATAAATGAGTTATGCAGTTCAGAATCTAGTATCTTCATATCAGCATACAATAATAAGATAATCCACTCCTTCTCTTGTGAATGTTGTAGAAAGAGACTTGAAAGGATTTATAGAAGTCTCTGAATTTCAGCTATTTCCAAATACAGTAAGACTTGGAAATTAGAATCCTAGAATTGTTAGGGTTGGAGCGACCTTTAAGATCATCTAGTTTCAACCCCGTAGCCATGGGCAGGGATGCCTCCCACTAGATCAGGTTGCTCAGAGCCCCATCCAGCCTGGCCTTAAAATCTTCCAGGGATGGGGCTTCCACCACCTCTCTGGGCAACCTGTTCCAGTGTCTCACCACCCTCATGGTGAAGAACTTCTTCCTAACGTCTAATCTAAATCTACCCTCCTCTGGTTTGTATCCATTCCCCCTAGTCCTATCACTACCCGGCATCCTAAAAAGTCCTTCACCAGCTTTCTTGCAGGCCTCCTTCAGATACTGAAAGGCCACAATAAGGTCTCCTTGGAGCCTTCTCTCCAGACTGAATAACCCCAACTCTCTCAGCCTGTCCTCATAGGAGAGGTGCTCCAGCCCTCTGATCATCCTCGTGGCCCTTCTCTGGGCACGTTCCAGCATGTCCATATCTTTCTTGTAATAGGGGCTCCAGAACTGGACACAGTACTCCAGGTGGGGTCTCATGAGAGTGGAACAGAGAGGGAGAATCACCTCCCTGGACCTGCTGGCCATGCTTCTCTTGATGCAGCCCAGGATATGGTTGGCTTTCTGGGCTGCAAGTGCATGCTGACGGCTCATGTTGAGCTTCTTGTCCACCAGCACCCCCAAGTCCTTTTCCTCAGGGCTGCTCCCAACCCAGTCACTGCCCAGCCTATATCAGTGCTTGGGATTGCCCCAACCCAGATGCAGGACATTGCACGTGGACTTGTTGAACTTCATGAGGTTGGCATGGGCCCACCTCTCCAGCCTATCAAGGTGCCTCTGGATGGCATCCCTTCCCTCCAGCGTGTCAGCCACACCACACAGCTTCATGTCATCGGCAAACTTGCTGAGGGTGCACTCGATGCCACTGTCCATGTTGCTGACAAAGATGTTAAACGATATCAGTCCCAGTACTGATCCTTGAGGGACTCCACTTCTAACTGGCCTCCACTGGGACATGGACCCATTGGCAGCCACTCTTTGGGTGCAGTTGTCAAGCCACTTCTTTATCCACCTAGTGGTCCATCCATTGAACCCATATTTTACCATCTTGAAGACCAGGATGTCATGCGGGACAGTGTCGAAGCCTTTGCTCAGGTCCAGGTAAATGACGTCGGTTGCTCTTCCCTTGTCTGTTGATGTTGTGACCTTTTCATAGAAGGCCACCAGGTTTGTCAGGCACGATTTGACCTTGGTGAAGCCATGTTGATTGTACCCAATCACCTCTTCATTATTCTTCTGCCCCAGCAGTGCCTCCAGGAGGATCTGCTCCATGATCTTACTGGGCACAGAGGTGAGACTGACTGGCCTGTAGTTCCCTGGATCGTCCTTCTTTCGCTTTTTGAAAATGGGGGTTGTGTTTCCCCTTTTCCAGTCAGTGGGGACTTCATCAGACTGGCGTGACTTTTGGAATATAATAGAGAGCAATTTAGCAACCTCATCCACCAGTTCCCTCAGTACCCATGGGCGTATCCCGTCAGGTCCCATGGACTTGTACACTTTCAGGTTCTTCAGATGGTCATGAACCTGATCTTCACTTACTATGGGCAGTTCTTTCTTCCAGCCCCTGCCATTATCTTCTGTGACTTCAGGAGTGTGGGTAGAGCACTTGCCAGTGAAGACTGAGATAAAGAAGTTGTTGAGAACCTCGGCCTTCTCCATATCACTTGTCACCAGTTCTCCCATTTCCTTTCTGAAGGGGCCCACACCTTCCCTGGTCTTCCTTTTGCCATTAATATATCTATAGAAATTTTTGCTATTCCCCTTGATCTCCTTGGCTACATTGAATTCTAACTGGTCTTTAGGTTTTCTAACCAGATCTCCTGCTGCTTGGGCAGCTTCCTTTTATGCCCCCCATTCTAGCTGTCCTTTCTTCCACTCCTTATAAAGTTTCTTTTTGTGTGACAGTGTGTCCAGGAGCTCCTTGCTCATCCAGGCAGGTCTCCTAGCATTCTTTGATGCTTTCCTTTTTGTTGGTATACTTTGCTCCTGGACATGGAGAAGGTGATCCTTGAATACTGACCAGCTCTCCTGGGGCCCCCCTTCCCTCTAGGGCTTTGTCCCACGGTATTTGGGCCAGCAGATCCCTGAAGCAATCAAAGTCTACATGCCTAAAGTCCAGGGTCATAAGCTTGGAATACATCCTCCTAGATGCCCTGAGGATCTTAAATTCTAGTACTTTGTGGTCACTGCAGCCAAAGTTGTCCCTGAGCCTCATGTTAGTCACCAGCCCTTCCCTTTTGATGAGAACAAGATCTGGCATAGCACCTTTTCTTGTTGGTTCCTCTACCATTTGAAGGAGGAGGTTGTCATCCATGCATTCCAGGAACATCCTGGAATGCTGGTGCCTTGCTGTGTTGTCTCTCCAGCAGATGTCAGGGTGGTTGAAATCCCCCACAAGGACCAGGGCCTGTGAATGGGAAGCCACTTCAGTTGGCCTATGGAGGGCCTCATCTGCTTGGTTCTGCTAGTCAGTTGGCCTGTAGCAGACCCCTACTGTAACATCACCTTCCCCTGTCTTCCCTTTAATCTTAACCCATATGCTCTCAACCAGTTTGTCGTCCTTTCCCTGGATGGAGCTCCATCGATTCCAGCTGTTCACGGATGTAGAGGGCAACACCTCCTCCCCTCCTACCCTGCCTGTCCTTCCTAAAGAGCTTGTACCCATCTATCCCTACATTCCAGTCATAGGAATCATCCCACCAGGTTTCAGTTATAACCACTATGTCATGGCTTTCCAGCAGCACAGTGGTCCTTAATTCCTCCTGTTTATTGCCCAAGCTGCATGCATTCACATAGAAGCACTTCTGTTGTGCTGGCCATGTCACCTTCTTAGAGGGACACCCTTTTATATCCCCAAGGACTTTTGTGGATGCTATCTCCAGAGAAGGGGACTCCACAACCTCCCTGGGCAGCCTGTTCCAGTGCTCTGTCGCCCTCACCATAAAAAAGCTTTTCCTCATATTTAAATGGAAATTCCTATGTTCCAGCTTGTGCCCATTGCCCCTCATCCTGTCACTGGGAACTACTGAAAAGAGTCTGTCCTCCTTGCACCCACCCTTTAGATACTTGTAGGCATCAATATGGTCTCCTCTCAGCCTTCTCTTCTTCAGGCTAAAGAATCCCAGCTCTCTCAACCTTTCCTCATAAGAGAGATTCTTCAATCCCCCAATCATCTGGA
Organism: Hemiprocne comata; assembly: GCA_020745705.1. NCBI lineage: Eukaryota > Metazoa > Chordata > Aves > Apodiformes > Apodidae > Hemiprocne > Hemiprocne comata. The sequence continues at coordinate 139,194,645 of CM036586.1, read as the reverse complement.
CTCTCTCTAGTAGTTCCCTGTCTCTCTTGAACTGAGGAGCCCAGAACTGGATATAGTATTCCAGATGTGGCCTCACCAGGGCAGAGTAGAGTGGGAGAATGACTTACTGGCCACACTCTTCCTTATGCAACCATAGTTTGTTACCTTTATCTCAAGAACCTCCCTTTTTTGTAGCAATCCAATATGGTGATCTCAGTGACCATTTAGGGAGCAGTTTGCCAGTTTTGTGCCTGATTCTACTGGAGGAAGGAGGATATATGACCAAAAGAGAGTTTCTGCTGTTACAACAGACACTGGTGGCTGAAACTTTACCTGATTAAAATATTAAAATTCTTACTTCTTCCTCCACTATTGATGCTTGTTAACTGATTTTCTGTGGATAAAGTGACCAAAACCTTGTCTTCCATTAGTCATGTGGGAAGAAACTTTGACAATCTGATAGGTATGGGGTTTCAGTTCTAACAAAATATTTCGACTGGGATCAGGTAGACTGTCAAAGCCAACCCTCTGCTCAGTGTTTTCAGCAGAAAATGCAAAATTGTGTTGTCTCCCACAAAGATAGATTTTCTTTCATGTGTGTCTTTATCCTAGCTCTATGGCATCAGCTTCCACAGAGGTATCCAATCAAGATTTTTCTTTTTTTTCCTGCTCATTTTTTTCACTTTTCAGGGTTATGCTCCTCTCCTCATTGCCTCCCTGTGGTGAATCTGTCATAGGACAAAGATCTAACAACCAGGGAAATTCAGAAATCAGGTGTTACAGTGCAGTCACATGTTTTATCATACTGAAAGAGGCTTTAACTAATGATGAATTAGCAGGTCTGGCTACATCTAGCAAAAATGTTTTCTTGCATTTCATTCACAAAAATACCCATATAATACATAAAAATTGAGTTGAAACATTTGGACTTGCTTTCTAATATTCTGAAGTCTCTCTTATTTCTGACCTTGGCAGTTCTAAGGCAGTCTGGACAATGAGAAACTAAGAAAAGGAAGTATGGTAGAAGTATGTTTGTTGAGATATTTAGGAATGTAGTGGGAAATAAGCGGGATTGATACATCAGTGAATAGTGAATCTTGCAGAGCAGTGCTTTGCACATTTCTGTTCTCTGAAATGGTTAGCATAAATCTTCACTCTTTGTTCCCCTCAAGTCATTTATGAACCTATAAATCATGCTTTTACAATTGAACTTGAAATGGAAATGTAAAACAGATTGTAACTTTTAGTGTAGAAAACAGTTTTCTAAAATGAAATTTGTTTAGTCCATTAGTTACACAGTGTGTGTTTAAAAACATTTCCATTTTGGTTTTGAGTTGAACTAAATTTTATTTAATATTTATCTTCAAATGGTAGATGAAGAAAGTGATGCTGATATAGCTTCAGTAAGAAGTCAATTTGAAGACATTAACTTCCAGGTAAAAAACTTCTGGTGTCTAAATATAATGGAATAATTTTGTATTTTATAGAAATGATTGAACTATTTGAATAGCTTACACGTGCCTGATGAGTTGATCCACTGTCAGGGGAAGACTCTGTAGTTTGTGTCTTAATGCACGTTTTTAGTAAGTATAGCAAATAAGAGGTTCAATAAATAATGTCATGAAGACCAATACGAAGTAATATTGTGTCTTGATATTATTAGTATACCAGAGAGAGCTTCTGGGTCTTCTGAGGCATCTTTCCCTACATCAATCAACTAGCTAGTTAGCTCTTTTTATATGACTTCACATACAATACCTTCATGGGGTGGGCTTTTTTGACATTAAATATATACATTAAAAATATGGTTTTGCTGGTTGGATATCCTAATTTGAATAATACCGGTTTGAAACAAATCTAAATAGTGTTTGAGTTTGTCAGTGTCTCTAAAGTCGATGTGTTTTAATTAATTACTTTTTTTTTTCCCCTCTAAGAACCAATATGTAGAGGGTGGGAAAACTGAAGAGAACACAAAAATTCAAGTGGATGTGATAGTACAAGATCATGCTAGAAATATTCCCAAGTGGATTACGGTAACATATTTTTCCTATTCTAAGTTATTAGCCAATTAGAATAAAATAAGAAGTCTCTCAGCACAGTGAATTCTAATACAGTTTCTCTGCTGTTTCATCATTGTTCCTCTCCTGCTTATTGTCTACTTCAATATCACAGTATTTCAGGTCTGACAGCAACAATTTGTAAGAAACAGAGCAGATGATACAAAATTTTTAATTTTTTTTAACTTATTGTACTTTATTTTTGATCCATGGTGTGTGAGTTGATCTTCACTTCAGTAAGCTTTCTGAAAGGCCTAAATTTGAGGTTTGCAGGGGGAGAGGGATTGGTGGAAAAGGGTTATGTTACATGTTACTTCTTCTGTTTCCCTCTGGAGTCACCAGAGATGTATAAATTATCCGCGTGTGTGTGTATATATCTCCATGTATAAATTACCATTTTTTGGAAAGGGATTAAAATGTGATACATAATGTAGAAGCTGCAAAGAAGATGAATAGTTTTCCAAGATTGAACTGAGAACTTTTAAAAATTTTTACTGACTAGACTTACACTACTGACTTACATTAGACTTTTTCCTCCTTGTCTGAAATTTACTAAGCCCCTTAGGACCATAACTCTGCACAGGACCTAGTATACTGAGAAGAGAATAGGACGAGTCACAGATAAGGTTTTGAAGTTACCTTAAATGTGCAAAAAAAAAAAAAAATCAGGATATTGGATAATGCCTTTTTTTTTTTCTTTCTACCTTTTTTTTTTTTCAGATAGCACATCAAGGTTCATCAGAAGGTCTTCAAGTAGCTCCACCAGTGCGAGAACTGATTGGTACAACTAAATCTTTTGGGTTTTGGTCAAATATGTTAGTTACAAAATGTGGTTTTATTAAAACTGTTTAGAAATATGTGTAGTTTATTGAAAACACAGAGGTAGTATTTATCCAACAGAAAAGTTCAACAGGCTGGATTATTGAAAAGAAGTTAGACATGATTTTGCTTATTGTAAAAGGTGTTTCAACAATAGAAAATAAATAACTTATGTACATAAAAAAGCTTTTTTAAATAGCTCCATGAAATAAATGCATAATTACAAAATTCAGAAACATTATGCTCAATTAAAATAAAAGCATAATTTTTTTGTTCTGCCTGTTTTCAACTCAAGGACTCTAACAAATGGCTTTGCATCTGCTGGTAACTGGTACTCAAAGTAGTACTTTGCTAGTAAACTTCCCTCAGAAGCTCTCCAGACTTGATACAAGCCTCACAACTACAAAAAGCATTCTCTTCATCATGCTTTATGGCAAGCAAAGCTGAACTGATACTAGCCAAGTACAAAGCTTTCAAGTAATATGGAAGCAGAATAAAAAAACCCATAGGATAAGGCTGTTCCTCTTGGTCAGAAATCATGAAGAGCAAAGCAGTCTACCTCTACAATGAAAATAGTTTGTGCCTGTATATTAAGCTATTTTAAAATAGGTTTATTTCCGATGCATTTGGTTTCTGTCTTCTATAACCTGTTAATTCAATATGGCTAGGAAAAACCTTTAGGTTTTATTCCTTATGGCTTGTATGTTGATCATTGATTTAGCCTGGCAAAAAAGCTTAATGAAATATACTATTGCAGTAAGACTATCTGTACAAAATGCAATTGTTTCTAAGTCATGTAGTAAATTACTGGAAGTGCCCTAATAGGTTAGGGTTGGTTTTTTTTCTTCTGGTTTTGTTTTGTGATTAACTTTTTTTTTTTGCATAGGCAACCAAGCCGCTGTTTGCAGAAGGGAAGTAGAGTTGTCAAATGAATGTTCTTCATCCAGACCTCTACAGTTAGAATCTTCTGTTGTTCCCATTTCAGCATGTGCAATAACTATAACCGGGCATCAACCTCCTCCAGAACTGAATAAAACTTGCTATGATAGTATCTTCCAAGAATACCAGTCTGCAGATGAGGAATGCTCCTGGAGCAATGTAACTCTTGCAGACCTGTATCCAGCAATGGTAAAGATATTTATAAGGCTCATGAAAAAGCAGTCTCGGAGAAAAGTGTTTAAATGCCTGTTTGGACACTTAAGGCACAGAAGAAAGTGTTGTAGAAGACCAACGCTCAATGTCACTGTAGACAAAATAAGAGGGTTCAGACCTCTTAAACTGAAGCGAGCACTACCCAGCATATGCAGCAGTACAAATAAGGACATCCAGAATCAAACTTTTGGAAATGAGCACAGAGAATTTTTCGCTGACAATTGTTCCATTAATAATTTATCTGGTCTGGTACCTTATTCTCATATTGATACAAATGAAATCAAAATGGATTACTCTGATTCAAGTTTAGAACATCATCTGGTATCTGGAAATGGCCAAAAAGTCTCCAAACAGACTGTTTTTCCTAATGTTATGGCTAGAATGGAAGAGTCGTTTCTAGTCGAAGATAAGTTACAGAGTACTGTCTCACCGAAGAGTTCAAAATGCAAAGAAAGTGAAAAATTGGCTTGCAAATGTTCCTCGGAATACCCTTTTAAAACATCTACTGCCAGTTCAGAGTCAACTGTACTTCATCTGGTAAAAGAGAGTAAAGCTCAAAAAATTGACTCTGCTAGTGGTGTTACCTCCGAGTTGTGTTCATGTACTTGCAGTTTCTCTGGCAATAGTAGCACTTTTGCACCTGTCACAAGCTGTTCTCTTGCAAAAGCATCAAATACTTTACTCCCAATTACTGGCAAAACAATTTCTGAAAGACAAATATATTTCCAGGGGAAACACTCATTTTCCCCATTGTCTATGAAGCATAGTCCTTCAAAGATGCTCCAGAAATCTGAAGATGCATTTGAAAAAATCTACTATGGACTGTGTTCCAAAGAATTCCAAAAGCCTTTGGCATTGACAAGACCTATTCCAAATTCACAGAAAGTTGAAGTGAAAAGAAGATTAGCGATGAGTAACTTAAGTGATTCTGTGAGGTCTGACATGCAGTATGCTAGAGAATTTGACAAGATCTGTGACCAGTTATGTAGTGATGCTGTTCCAAAACTTCCTGGCTTTCAGAGAGCTTCAAATTTAAGGAAATATGAGGGAATACAGATGTCTGAAACTGTAAATGCTCTTGTTAACTCACCTGTTCGAACTTTTTCTGCATTTCCCAGAGTTAAAAGACTAGGAAATTTTCAAAATGATCTTCTTTGTTCACCAGTAAAGCGACTGAAAAACATACCAGAACGCTATTTTCCTTCAACAGAATGTCAACAGATTTCTCACAGAAAAAACACTCATCCTCAGACAGATGGCATGCATTTTTTGAGCACATGCAATGGCAGTAACCCCAGCTTTTTTGACAGTCACAACTGTCATCATCAGGTACTTAAGGACCTTGTAAAAAAAAAAACAATTGTGCATTCTTTGATGATATTTGGAGAAGGGCTTAAAAAAAAATCAGTTAGGTCTGGAATCTGTTTACACTAGTGACAGCATACTTCTTGTGCTAGTTGGTCAGTATGGTTGTTTTACAAGTTTGAAGTTTGGGGGACCTTTATTTCCTAAAATACAAGTTGTATCAGGTCTCCTGGATCATGTTAGGAAGCTGACAATATTTAGTAACCTTGAAAATGGTTATAAAATGTTCAGTAAAAGATTGTTTCATTTTAATAGACTGTTCAAATAACAGTTAAGGTCATCTCAGTGACCCTGCTAATTAAGGTGGTGTCCTTCTGAAATGATGATGTTTTATTTATTTTATAGATGGGCAAGTCGAGGCAAACAAATCAAATTTTACTGGAATTCTTAGACTTGTTGATTTAATATTTAAATCAGGCCCTTATTTCCAGATTTCTGGTCTTTTTTTTCTGAGGCAAGCTCTAAAATATTTGATTTTTTTCCATCGAAATAATCTGCTGATGCTTTATTTTCAGGACTCTGGATTTCATGCTTCCTCAGACAAAACTTTTCTTCGTCTTTCTGGTACTTCCCTGCAAGGTTAGTTACAGAGACTATGGATTACTTTAGCAATCCCAAGCACTTCTTCAAAGGGTAAATCTACAGATCTCAATAAGCCACTTTCTAGGTGACAGGTCTGCTTTCTCAGTAATAATTTGTTATGTTTAAGTGTTCCTTTAAGTAAGGAATCTATACAGAAAAGGGTTTCCTGATTCACGTCTTAACCGCTATTTAAGAAGGTTTTCTTTAGGTTAACTAGGACTTTTCTTACTGAAGTGTTGTTTATTATCTGCTCTTTTTTCTCTTTATTTTATTAAAGCCTTTTGTTGCTTTTCCTTTCTTTATGTAAATGTTCAGCACTAAATGCATAGTTTGTTAATCCTACACTTTTTTGTTTGGATTGTTCAGCTTTACAAAAAGTTGGGATTTAGTTGTATGGCTATTGTCACTTGCTTAGCTGCATTAGATTATTAATCTGGATAAAAAAACTTTTGCCAATTCAGGACAGTGGAATTTTAATATTTTAAAAAACAAACAAACAAAAATCCCTACATTAGTTTAAGATTTTAGATGCTAATTTTTTTTAATTTCTTTTTAAAAATCTGATTGTGGTTAAAACATGTTTATAACATAACCTGAACTTTTTTCCTGCTAAGTAAAATCATACCTTTATTTTTTTATTTCATTTTTATTAACCTTGTCATCAAGATAACAACTGACTACTATGTAAAGGAAAATACTGAAGAAGGAGACTTTAAAATACTATCAGCTGGTAGAAGCAAAGAGAAAGAAAAGAGCAGAACTGTATTTGTTTGCATGTTCTTGCCTTGTTGCATTTTCATTACTGATTAATTGTAAAGAATTTGATTATTTGAGGTGGATTTATCCCATCTGTCTTATCTTGCCTTCCTCAAATTTTAACTCATACTTTATGTATTAACTTTTTTCTGGCATCAACAGTTTCTTCTACTACCTTTTTCTAATGGCGATAATTCATAAGCATTTTGAAGAAATATAGCTTATACTTAAATATGTTCAGTGTATACAATTTAGTCTTGCCAGAACCTTTTGTATTAGAATATTTTCATACTGAAATTTGCTCGTTGTAGAATGTCAATAAAGTATTGCTGATGTCTTAATGGGCTAATAGTTTAACAACATACTGCAGTGTCCATGCTAGTCAGCATTGCTCTTAACCTTTTCATACTACTGTTTTTCATCACCAGAATTGGAGATTGCAGATGCCCGCTCTGGTTGGCCTTGGGCAGTGAAGAATTACAGTTGTCCCAGAAATGCACAGAAGTGTCACCAAAGGTAAGTGCTTTGAATATGAGCCAGCAGTTAAGGCCAACAGCATCCTGGTTTGTATCAGAAACAGTGTAGCCAGCACGTCTAGGGAAGTGATCATGCCCCCTCTACTCAGCACTGGTGAGGCTGCACCTCAAATACTGTGTTCAGTTTTGGGCTCTTCACTGCAAGAAGAACATTGAGGTGCTGGAGCGTGTCCAGAGGAGAGCTACCAAGCTGGTGAAGGGTCTAGAGAACAAGTCTTATGAGGAGCGGCTGAAGGAACTGGGGTTGTTTAGTCTGAAGAAAAGGAGGCTGAGGGGAGAACTTACTGGTCTCTACAACTACCTGAGAGGAGGTCATAGTGAGATGGGTGTTAATCTCTCCTCCCAAGTAACAAGCACTAGAATAAGCTTTCCCTGAACCCCTGCAAGGCTCAGGGGGGCTTCTTCAGGCTAGGCTCTGGCTCCTGAAGAAGTGGCAAGAACTTCTGAAATGGAATGGATGAGTATATAATGACTCCAAATTCATCTTCAAGGGTCAAGCAGAATTCACAGGAAAAAGGTGCAGATTAGGTGGTATGGTATTACCAACTTTTAGGAAATGGATAGAAAAAAACCTTTGGAACAAGTCTGGAGCACAAAACTACCTCTAGAGTATCCTTAAATATTAATGATGTACCTTCACCCATTGTAAATGAAGAATTTTTCCAGCATCTTAGAGCCACTAAAATCTCATATTTGCAGAATGCAGAAGAGTATTCAGAGCTCATGGTCTCTGCCTACATGAGATATTTGTACTCAGGGAAGGAATGTTAAGCGAATTCCTGATATAGTTGTATGGCTTGTTTGCCATGAAGATGCAGTTAAAATTGTGGAGTTAGCCTGCAAACATAATTTCTGCATAATATCATTTGGTGGATGGATGAGTGTCTCTACTGCCCTTGAATGTCCTGAAGAAGAAAAAGAACAATTATCTCACTGGATACACCACAAATTAATCAGATTCTCTGGATAGATGAGAAGAGCCCAACAGCTTGTGTGGAAGCTGGGATTGTTGGACAAAAGCTGGAAAAACAGAAGGTGGCTTCTGTACAGGCCATGAACCAGACTCCATGGAGTTCAGATCACTAGGACGATGGCATCAGGCATGAAAAAAGCATCTATGGAAACACTGAAGATCTGGTGATTTAAATAAAAACGGTAACTCCTAGAGGAATAGTAGAAAAAAAACTGTCAAGTACCTCTCATGTCCACAGGACCTGACCTCTCACTTCATTATGGGTTCTGAAGGAACTGTTGGAGTGGTTACTGAAGTTACAGTGAAGATTCACCCAGGGAAGTTTCTCAAAAAAAGAAGAAATGGCCTGGAATTTTGCCAGGGGATGTTTAGATTGGATATTAGGAAAAAATAATTTACTGCAAGGGTTGTCAGGCACTGGACTAGGCTGCCTAGGGAAGTGGTGGAGTCACCATCCCTGGAGGTATTTAAAAGACATATAGATGATGGTTAGGGCATGGTTTAGTGGTGGACTTGGCAGTATGCTAGGGTAATGGTTGGACTTGATGATATTTTAGGTTTTTTCCAACCAAAATGAATCTATTATTCAATTCTATTCTATGAGATCAGTAATTGTTCTGGAGGAAAGGATTTTCCTTTCATTAGTGCATGTAAATATAGAAGTTTGAGAAAGAGGAGGAAATCAGGATTTCACGGAGTGCTTTCTTGCCAAGCCATCTGGAATAAAATCTATTTTTTTTCTATAATTACACATGCATGCTTGCTGATTTGTAGCCAAAATGGCCTGTCAGCTGGCAAGCTTCTTTAGGCCTGTGGTGTGATATTTTTAGCCTCCTATGTTTCCCAGGAGTGAAGCTCTTCTTTAATGGCTTCAGACCCCTCAGAAATTTTACGCCTGAACCATGTGGAAAAATGCTGTACGTCATAATGAATGGTTGTGGAGAGAAAAGGAACATTGTCTTCCTGTCTGGAACTTGACTGCCTTCATCTAGAAGATTATTATGAAAATGAAAAGTTCATAACCAATAAGCTTTTATTTGGCTCTTTGTGAATACTGTCCTCCAGCTATTGCTGCTTTACTTATTGTCAGATGTAAACCAAAATAATGTAAAATAGGTGTTAAAAAACGCCACTTCTTACGTAATACCCACGGAAATAATTATATTCTCACTTCTGTCTTTCATTTTTAGCTATTTGTGAATATATTATAAGATTACATCTTGAAGTTTAATAGATATTAATATAATTAATGTAGTAGCATTCCTGAGACATTAAAATGACATATGATGAAAAGTTTCCTCTCCAACTGAAAGCACATAGGAATGCTGCTGTTTACAGTCAAGATGTTCAGATATCTTGCTTTGTGATTTGTTTCCATTTCATTCTGTTCATCGGAGTTTCAGCAAGCATAGTATTTTTGTGTAATTTGCTTGATCATCTAAACAATTCTTTCTTACAGAATATTCAGAAAACTAAGCTACACGGATGAGAAAGACTAAAATTCTGGCAATCCCTTGGATGACTTCCTGGTTAAAGATTCATGAAGGACCATTCATGGACTGCAACAAAGAAGACAGTATTTTATAAAGTCTGGTTTTGTTTCTCTTCTTCCAAGAATCAAGAATGACTATGTGTATAAAATATACAGTTAGTCCTGATTTATACTTCCCTGTAATGTAAACCTGCAGAAACTGGTTCATTCCTTCTGACAAGGCACTTCTTAATCTTTTGGCTTCACCAGGTATTGCAAGGAATCAGGGTTCCTTTCTGTGGCTAAGTTTAAAGTTTCTATTTAGTAGTGTTTATAATAGCAGAATGTGATCAATATAATCTTTTTATCTGGTAATAAGTTTGATTCTTAACCTATTAGTCATAAGACAAGTAACAAACTTTCTGATTAATTCCTACCTATTCGTGCTTTATAGATGTATTGGTACTAAATGATGACCCAAGTGCAGTATTATATCCTATGACCTGTAATATGCCTGCTATGCAATTTTCATGTAAAATTTTCTAATTAGTTAAGTAAAGTTGATTTTACAGTAGAATTTTATAATTTTAGTGGATTTGATAGTTCTGTGTTCTGAAAAAAATCCTGCCTGACACAATATATGTTCTAAATAAAAGCGTATTCTGAACAAAAACCTGTTTTCAGCATTTTATTTGATTTTTCACTTCTCAGAAGGAGTTTGTATACCTACAGCAAATACACATATGGCAGGCTCCTACAGGTTGTCATTGCTGTGGCAAGGAGATTGCTTCAGTGGTTTCAGGTCAAGTACACTCTTTTGTAGGTATTGCACTGTCAGCTTTCTGAGCTCCAGAAAAGGAAAAAAAAAAAATTTTACTTTGGCTTTCCATAATTTCTGAGCACACAGGAGGGTTTATTTAATGTTATTTTAGCTCTTGAAACCAAGATCTTGTTATCTTAAATGTTCTTGAATGGAACAAGAAGCCAGCTTCAGTCAGGTTTGCTCTGCAATAAGACAGGAACTTCTGCAGTATGCACATAGACACACAGACACAGACAGACACACACACACAATCTATCCCTCATAATTTATGTATTATGTTTCCTTCAACAACAGCAATAAAATACTTTCTTTTAGAACTGCTTTTGTGGCTCATTTTTCTTCATGTTCCAGACATGGATGAACTGTAGGGAATATACTTTATAAATTACCTTCCCCTTGGAATTATTGAGGTAATTATTTCCCACTATTTCTTGATACACTAATAATGAGATGCTGTAATGACTACAGAAGTATACCTTTCGTGGTGCTACTTCATCTCTGCTGCTTTGAGCTCTGTTCTTCCAAAGAGTTTTCCTTCTTCCACCATATTTCCTGTTGTTTACTCTTTCTTTGTTGTTCCATTGAATTGATACTTGAATGTGAAAGAAAGAACACTGGAAAAACAGGCTGGGTTACTGAGACAGTATAAACGTTTTCTTGTTTTGTTGTAATTAGTTGAAAGTTTATACATAAAGAATTTAACCAATATATGTATTTAGTTTATCTATATGTTTATGTAGATCTTTCTGTAATGGAGCAATGAAGATGGAGCAATATTGAACATGCTCTTTCATGTAAGAACTCAGTAGTAATTTGAAAACTGCCCCCAAAAGTCCTTTTTAAAAAAAAAAAAAAAAAAAAAAAGACAGCAATTTAGTTGCGTATTTAGTCAGAGGGTAAAGAGCTGGAGAAATAAAACTAAATCTGCACTGTGGCAGCATTAGAAGTGCCTTGGAAACAGGGGATAGCCCATTAAAGGTGATTCTGAAGTATAATCTGTGAGAACAGCAGTGAATAATTTTATGGAAGCGGTGATTTAATGTGGAAAGGAAGTATATCTTGAAGGAGAATATTTACAGAAGTGCCCTGCTCTTTTAGCAAGCTATGTTGCAAGGGAAAGTAGCTGCTGAAAATTGGTGTAAATAAATAGTTGGACTAAACAATGAAGGCTAAGAATACAGAGGAAACTAGATGTACCTAAAAGCCTAGAAGTGGACTTACATGTATGCTCAATGAGAGAAGTGTGTGCTTAATTTCCATTAAATTAATGGTCAGGCTGAAATGATGAGTTGAATTTAGGTAACTCACAGAAGTTGTTCGACTTTGGAAATTTTAGAGGAGAGATGATGAGTGCAAATGCTGCAAGAAAACTGGGAAATAGCAACTTTTGTAGGAAGCGTGTACACAAATTGTATCAAACGCAACTGCAACATAGTAACAGACTTTTGGGTCGGTGCTTATTTGCTTGAGGGATTATTTAAGAAAGTTTTATCTTAGACATCCCAGAGGGCTGAGTATTGCAGCTGATTGGTGCCAGCTAAATTGAAATATTTCATATAAATATTACATATTGATGCTATTCAATGTGAGTCTAAGCAAGAGTTTGTTGATATGTATTTTATTACTTATTTTGTTCCTACTTGGGAACAAAGTATAATAATTCCTTCCAATCTAGTAAAATTAAGTTAGCGCTTCATGCACTGGTATCTTGGTGCTTAGCTTTGGCTCTTTGGCTTTGGATTTGCCTTCCTTCTTTCCCCCTTTATGATCTTAGTCAGGGTCCTTGTTTTTATCAGTTCTTCAACAGTATTTATTTTTGCTTATCCAATGGCAGTTGGCCTTAGACCATGATAACCCAGTCACTTTAATTCCAAGTCTTCCTTGTTTCTGCAGTCTGAAAGCCAAACATATATTGACTTGATTTCTGCACAGGCGAGCAAATGCTAGAGCAAGACAGGCAGGGACACTGGGAAGCTTTGTCTGCAGGGTTTGGCCCCTTCCTTTTGGTCTAGCATAGAAGTTAAGGCATGTTAAAGAGGCTCCATTAACTAAGAGTTAAGCTAAACATGAACCAGGCTGTCAAATAACTGTTTCCTTCACAGTGATGCGCTTTTTTTTCCATTATAAATTAATTCTACCTCTGGATATGTACATCCACTTCTGTCTTTAGAAGAGGTGTTGCCTCTTTGTGCTATGGGCTTTTTGTTTACTTTGTTTCTTGTACCTGCTTCCAGGGCTGTTGCCTTCAGGACCTGAAGCACTTGAAGTGCTCTTGTATGTGCTTGGGGTCTCAAGCTCTTTGACACTGCTCTGCATGGATTTTAAAGGCACTCATAACCTTTTTTTGAGAAGGCAGAACTGTCTGGCACCTAGAGGTGAGCATATTGCATCAACGTGCCTTACTGGTTTTTCTACTACTGTTTAATGACTCCTAGAGCATAAAAATAAATCCCCACTTTACACAAAATTATGATTTCAAAGTCTTAAGATGAATGTGCACACAGTGTGTGAATTATTGTTGGGGGAAAAAAGGCTCTTTCTACTTCTGTAAACTAGTTAGTAACAATGGCAATGTAAAACCCAATAGGAATTTAAACATCACATAGAACATTAGAAGGAAAAAATCCTGCCGAGGAACTTTATTGTTACAGATCATTTGCTAATATATTTATGAACTTTTGAATATGGCTGGATACAACATTATGTTAGTAGAGGTTCTGAGATTTGAGATGTATTCTGGTATTGCTCACAGAAGGGAACTAAAGGTATATAAGGATGTTGTTAAATCTTACAAGATACACAATTATGACTTTAAACAAGCTGTTAAATTGTTCTCCAATCAGCTTTATATATATTGTGTTATTACCATAGACAAATCGCAGTGTGAAAGTACACAAAGTTGAACAGCAGATTAGGTTTTAATTGGGAAAAAAAAAAATCATTAGGTATACTTCCAAAAGTATTGTTAATTTCCATATAGAATAGTTATACTCTGCTAGAGCGCTACAGAAAACAGAATGGGTCTTTTAGGGCTGTTTGAAAGCTGAACATTTTTTTAAACACAGGGTTAATTTTTACTGGAATCATTACTACATGAATGCTGAGACACCACCTTCTAAAACTCCCTTTTAAAATGTCTTCATAAAGGCAGGTCCTTTAAAGTGGCAGTCTGGATCTATCCTTCTTGCTTAGTCTGCAAGTATGCTCGGAGGACACGTTGGAACACTTAACTTACCGATGTGGTATCGTTGCTTGGTATGTTAGTTTGCCAGGATATCATCTCTAATCATTCACTGTTCCTCCAGAATGAACAAGCAGATCTCACTTTCTGATTACATATTTGGTTCATGAAGCCACTTCAGATGTTCTCTCCTTTTGTAGTACGAATCAAACCCATTAATCTGATGGGATCATCATGAACAGCTTCTACGTTTGCTGTGTCTTCAGCAGCAGCCAGCTGCTCACTGTTGAGGTAAATGCAAACTTTGGAAGCCATCATGCTGGGGTTAGATGATCTTTCCGCTTCATCCTCCTCTAATGAAGGGTCTTTCTTCCTCCTTGGTTTTCTGTGTTTTCCCCTGATACTGTGGTCAAGTGAGGCATAACACATCTGATTGGCAGACTCCACCTAGATGGAAATTCACTATATATTTAACATTCAGTAGTTATGCTTGCTTTAAAATTATGTCTCTGACTTTGAATATGTCTACACTGTAATCACAACAGCAGCTGAAGTTTACTCAAACTAGCTGTACATGAGCTCATTAAAAGTAAAAATGATTAAGCTGAGGCAGCGCAGAAAACAGACCAGCATAACCTGATGTTAAAGTGATGAAGTTCTTAGGATAGTGTTAGTAAAGAAAACCTCTTCAAGGTATTATTGGAAAGATTCTTTGTGGGAATGACAGTAGCTTACATAATCAATCCAAGTTCTTTGGGATGCAAGACATTATTTGACCTGTTCTTCCTACTCTTTTTTTTTTTTTTCTTTTATTAGAAACCAGTTATCAGCAACATTTTTCACAGGCTTTGTCTGTGCAGATGTGATTCTTGTCTGCATATATGATCTCATTTCCAGTGTAAAATGTATGTTTCATGTGTCTTTCCCCTGCTTCTCTGTGTTTTTTCAAGCCAAATTGTGAAGCACTTTTGACAGGGGAATTTTCATAGGTTATTCTTTTTCCATGAAGTTAATGAAAACAAATATCTAGATAACAAAAGGATATTTCTATGCCCCTGGAAGTATGCTCAGAGAGAGGCTGGAAACTGGTCCTTGTGAAATACCTAGAAATCAACTCAGGAAATTGATGCTAGGAATGCTTCAATTACAGACCAAATTCAGTTGAAGCTTGCATGCTTTCAGCCATCCAGGTATCTTAACAACATGAAACTCAATACAAAAAGTCTTCTTTCATTTGGTAAAGCATATAGATTTTGTGCTGGGCAGGAGAGAGCTAGTCAAAGTCATTATTATCATGTGACACAGCTTGTGTTTTCTCTTAGTTGATGTCCAAAACAAAAAAAAACTAATTCTTTATATAAGCCATGGCAGTAGATGCAGGTTTAATTCAGCCTGATCTGCATGCCTGTGACTGAGCTTTATCATGTCATATAGATGGAAATGAGCTGTCTATAATTCTCTTGCTCCTTCATTAATGACCCAGATTGAATGAAGGGTCAAGTCTGTGCTTAAATTCCCTGATAAACTGAGGCAGTGATGCATGGTAAATTTTGTGATGAACAATGTGAAGATTTTTGTTATATGTTGTTGTGGGATAAACACAAGAACTCTGAGACAGACTGCATTACCCTAATTCAGAAATCCAGAATTAAAATTAAAGATACCTGTAGTTGGTTAACTGGCCTTTGAGGCTGGGACTTCATCTGCTCGTAACAACATTCCTCTATAATTTATCAAAGTAAAAAAAAAAATAATTTTGTTATTAAGACACAGTACTGACTCCTAAAAGATCAGATGAACAGATTCTCCCTGTTACAGAACTGACTTCCTCTGGTTTACTTTGGTAGAAGTTTGTTTTGTTTTGAAATCACACAGAAAGCTCTTCCTCTATAGAGGGGCAAAAAGCTAAGAAATTCAGACTCACATACTGTGAAAATGAAAATAATTTCCTATTCATATGGATGGGATGTTTCTTGTTTGGTAAGTGAGCATCATTTTAGAGTGCCAGGAGGATATTTTGCAATTAGGGTGTCACCACGTACTGATCCATTTCTCACCACAGGCAGTCTTTTCTCTGGCTGAGAAAGAGTCTGTGAGTTGCAGCTGCTGGTGATTATATTCTGTTCCTGACTATTTTCAGTTTTCTGTAAATTTGGTGCAAGTTATTTGCTCATGCCATATCTCATTTTAGTCATCAGCAAAACACGTTGCTTTCTTACAGTTTTCAGACTTCTGTAGTGTCAATGTATTTGAGTGTTAGCTTAGTTAAATTTATGCAAACCTTGTATGAAAAAGTTGGGTGTTGTTTTTTTTTTATTTTCCCCACAGTTGAAATACTTCAGTTTAGTTTTGCTTAACCTCAAGCAAAGCTAGCAAAAAAAGTTGTGTTCCTGTTACTTAAATACTGCTTTAACACCATAAGGGCTTCAAGAGACATACCCTCAGCATATCTAGCTCTAGATGCAGTTATATGATGTTACTGCCTTTAATGTTGTATCTCTCTGCCAAGGATTATTAACTTCAGCTCAGTAAAGCAGAGAAAGGAAAAAAAAAAAGCTGTCTGCCCACCATTCAGCCACTGGCCTTGTTTCAGCATATTTGTCAATGTCGCTGTTGACCTGTGGAGAGCCACATCATATCACTGGTGTGTGTCCCTTTCTGCCAGCTTCTGTGGAAGTATTGACTTTGGGCAGTGTGTAATACGTGTCTTAGATTGCTTTAACATGCATGGATCAAGATTTAATTTCAACTGGTGCAGCTTTAAATGTAGAGCTCTTGGTTTTTAGGTATTTGACTGAACAGGACCATTTGGACTGTAAAAAGATCAAATTCAGTATGAGATCTGGTCTTACAAATAGTAGTACAGTAGGATGGTTTTGCAGTTCTATCCCAAATATGTATTAATACAGCAATTGAAAAGGGGTAAATTCTCAAGTTTGCTATTTGAGAAACAAATGTTGTTAAAGTGAAGCTTACCTAAGCTATTTTGATTGAGATTGCTATAAACTGGGTCATCTTCTGTGTGATAGTCATGATATCTAGAAGGGGAATGGAAAAAAACACTTAATTGACAGAATATGCTTTATGTAGGACTCCACTGTTCTACTCTAAATATTTGACACGCATACAGCAATAGCAGGTTGTGATCTAAAAAACAAGACGAAAAAATATCGGGGAAAAGGGGGGAACTGCAGAAATGGCTGAGTCTGTATTCTGAAGAGATTTGTTATCTAGCCAAGAACTGACCTCTTCTTTTCTGTAACTTAGTTAAGTATAATGCTAATGTCAAGACTGCTAAGTTACTGTTTGATGTAGTTCTAGAAATATTAATGATCACTGAAAGTAACCCAGTTCATGTCCACTGAGACCACTTTACAATCAATATCAAGCACTAAATCAGTCTTTTGGGGCAATGTTCTTAAAAAGTCCACTCTCGGTGCAAGTAAAATATGGATGTCGACACAACTAGATAAGACCAAAGCAAAGTTCAGCTTTATATTTTTAATGGTGTTCCATATCTCATTACCTGGTGTTGCTGGAAAATGCTTTTAAGCATGCTTGTAAAATGGGAATTGTTAGTGCAAAGCACTTTGTAACCTTGTTCATATTGCATCCCTCTATTGTGCCTCATCAAGGGAATGAAATAATGCAATCTAACACCACTTTTTCAGTGGTACTCTTCAACTGAACAGGCAGTAATATATAAACAGAGACGTCTCATCTTTAAATAAATTTGTAATTGAGGATTGGTTTTGTGTAACAGGTGACATTTTTTGTATCTTCATTTCAAGGGCCTTTCACGGACTCCATCCATCTGTTTCCTATAGTTTAGGATTTGTTTTTTCTTAATATTGAATAAGAGAAACAGACTTGCAACAGATCATGAAGTATCCAGTAGCTGTAAACAGACTCTGCTTTACTGCTTTTGAAGGTCATGTGTTAAAAAGGGCTATGAGATGTAAATACATGAAAATTATTGCTCCACAAGTATTAAGTATAAGACTATAAGTTATCATTTTTTTTTTCTGAGAGTCCTTTTAAATTATTACAGGTTTATTGCATTCAAGTGATAATAATTAGTGTTTTAGCTCAATACCTCCACTTCCTTCAGTATATATAATTACATTAGCATGCAATTATTTCATTGTTGATAAAATAACTGGAGTACATCTCTCCCACATTTTTTTTTTCTTGTTTTCTTTGGAAAACTTTTTTTCCACAACCATCCTGCTCTCTGACATTCCCAGGCAGGCTGCATGAGATACTGGATTTTCCTCTACGTTATCCCTCCAAAGCCATCTGTCATTATATATTGCTTATTTCACCCTGCCCAGAAAGAAACTTTTCTATCCAACTTACCTTGGACTGTTTTCTTCATAGTCTTTATACAGTTTAGCTAGAAAATGTGTAAAAAAGAAAATTTAAAAAACTTAGGACAAAATGAAATGTGCTGTTTTAGAGCACTTCAGATAGTTGACTCAATTGACATGCTTTTGATTTCACTGTAGCGAGTAAAATTGAAAGCTCTTGGCTCTCAGGATCTTCAGTTGTCCCCCTACTTTGCTCAGACACTTTTGACTTAAGCAAGAAACGTTTATGTTATGACAATCTGCTGTGGCTGCAGTCTACATTAGTTTACAAGACCTCAGAAATGTATTGTAACACGTGCAATTAATTCCTTGTTTCCTCCACCTTCTGCTACTACGTTATCTTTTTCTCTGCCTAGAGATGTGCATGATGTGTTCATATTACAAGGTGAAGTGTTTATTTTACTAGTTCTGTTGCTTGTATCTCTGAAAGAGAAGTACCTTGTGATCCACACAGGTGAAGAAACTGAAGTAGAGAGGAAAGGCTACATAGAGATTTACTGATAGAGCTTGATTAATAACTCAGGAATGTCTGTCTATCCTCTGCACCAAGACACCAGAATTTACCACAGTAAATTCTGATCCCATGAGCAATGCAGCATCAGCCAGTTTGACCAAAAGCTTGCTCAAGGTTAGTCTTGTAAATGCCTGAGATTTTTCATCATAGAAATATCTGCCTAGTAGCACTAAAAGACAAAGCAAAAAGGCACCCCCTGTCCCCGCATTCCACAACACTCCAGCAGCTCTTTTCATATCCTGAAATAATCCAATTATCTTATACTTGGTGAGTTCAGTTTATAAGCATAGACCTTCTGTTTATGTCATAGAGTCATCAAGGTTGGAAAAGACCTTCAAGATCATAAAGTCCAACCATCTGCCCTACAACGCCTAACCACTAAACCATTTCCTGAAACACCACGTCCACCCGTTTTTTGAACACCTCCAGGGACCGTGCCTCCACCACCTCCCTGGACAGCCTGTTCCTCTGTCAATTATGTATGTATGTGTGTTTAACATGGTTGAATCCGCCACCGTTTGCCTGCCCACCCATAATTGTGTTGTGCAGGTGCAGTTTTCCCTGTGTAAAGGCAGCTTTTCCCTGAATGGGAGTGGTGGGAGTTGTGCAACTTGATAACTGCAGAACTGTATGCATAAGAGAGAGGGTGCACTGGCATAATCAATTCTGCTAAAAAAGTCATACTTAATTTTAACTAAAAACAGAGTATGACTGTTGTCACACTCTAACATAAACTGAACAAATCCGTTTTTTATTGCGAGTGACACCTTGGCTTAGGATCCCATGATGACAAGAAAAATAAACCGAATGAGCATAAAATCTGTACAAAATCTGAAATTCAAATAAGAGTTCAGGAATTTGGGGAGGAGAAAGTTTTCTCAAATGTATTTTTTATCAGTACAACTACTTAAAATATTTTTAAATTAAAATAAAAATAATGAGTTACATTAAAAGTACACTTTAAAAAATGAAATTTCAGATGCTAAATATATATTTTAAAAATAAAAATATAGCCAGAACTAAATTTTTCATCTTGTACATTTTCTGTTGGTTTGTCTTTACAGAATGGATTTGGACAGCTGTTTCTAGCAGCAGATTGGGCAGCTAGCAATCATTCTGTAGTCATACATGACTCTCCCAAAAATTTTCATGTTGCATCCTCTCTACTGGAATCATTCTTGCCAAAAGATAACTTTAAGTTTCAAAAGAAACAATTTGTTGGCTTGAAATCTTCCAGCAGTAATGGCTTTCTTTACAGACAGTCAAACTCCATTCCTTAGAGAGAGACATTACTTACCTTGCTTATTTTTCATATAGTGTGAAATGTTCAGTATCAATGAAACAACCAGAGCCAAACTCAGAAAGGCCAAAACTCCCCAGACAGAAAAATGGCAGTCCATTTCTGTAACTGAAATAAAGTAATTGTATAGTTTGTATTGTCTAACAGCTTTGCTGTATTCTTTCTGGCTCGTTGATTTTTGCTTTCTGTAATTGAAGCTGCTATTTTGTTGTTTACCCTGTGACAGCCATTGCTATACAAGCTAAATAATTAATATCAAAATCAGATGACGAATTATAAGAAAGCAACATCAATAAACTATTAGCAGAACTACTGTTTCATAAGAATACGGCCAAAGGTTGGGTTATTGCTTTGCCTGTAAGATGCAGTAAAAATCAGAAATCACTAAAGAATAAAGTCATCTTATTAAATACCTTTGGAATAGTTTTATTTAATTGTCTTTATTATTTACAGTAATTTTTTTACTAAATTCTAGAGTTCATTAATGTAGTTCTGAAGATTAATTCAGCCAAAACAACTTAATTCACTGGAAATGTCTCTGAATAATAGCTAAAATCATCAGGTTTTAACAATCCCTGCAGAAAATTTCAAAGGTTGGTTATGTATTTTCTTCCATCTCCTATTAAAACCCCTTACTCGTATTTGTATCCTTGCTCTCCTTCCTGAGAAAGTAGAGGAGGTAGTGGCAAAGGATGAGGAATAGCTGGGAACTGGTGAACCCAGCAGAAGTACTCCAGAGAAAAACCCAAACAGCTCCTGAAAAATCACTTGGTAAAAGGTCAGCCACCTTAACGGAACAAAGCCTCCATTTGCACTGAACTTGCCTCTCCTTGGAGTCATGTTAGAAACACATTGGTGTAGGGGGGTCTTTTCTGTATTCTCTCAAATTAATTCTTCAATTAACCTAGCTTATACAAAATTTTGATCACAAACCATGATGAAGAAAGTAGCCTGTTTGTGACAGTCTAATGGCCAAAATGATCAGCTTTGCTGCAAAAGGTCTGCAAAACCCTTCTTTGACAGCAGAAATACTAAGCCAAGTACATGACTGAAAGGAGCCTGAAGCTTGAATTTTTTTACTTTTCCCAGAGGCATGTTTGATGTTCTTCTAGATTTGCAGTGTTTGAAATAAAGTGTGGCCCCAAAAACTGATTAACTCCACTGTTACTGCACAGAAAAGTCTAGCTGGAGCCGAGCAGTCTAGGCAGAGATTGAGGTAGAGTGAGATTCAAGCAGGTCCTTAACACATTTATTTGGTTTTAATGTAGCTGAATTCTTCTGGGGGGCTGACATTCTGTTTGCTTCTTAAAGGAAAGCTGAGGAAGAAGAGTACAGGCAGACATAGTCCCATGTTGCCGGCCAGGGGTGGCAGGGGGCAGTGCATTTGCTCCTGCAGAGAAGACAGAGCTTTGCTCCTTGGCTGACCAGCTCCAGCTCACTCAAGAACTGCCCTTTGCAGGTTTTGTTCCCTAATTATGCTGGTGTTGCAAAAGCTCTTTTAGTTTTGTGCCAAGCCACAGATGTTTTTTTGTGATGATGAACAAACAAGATAAGATAATCCTTGGTAGTGAAAATCACAAATCACACGGGCTTCTATGATGCAGGTTTCCTTCCTGATCAGAACTCTTTTAAAAAGGACAAAACAGCGCAAATAAGGTGTAACTTTCTGACAGACTTGACAGATTTTTGCACATGGTTCTTTCAGTGACCATTTATCCTTCTTTTTTAAAAAAGTATCCAATTTCCATTCCTGTCTTTTCTCCTACTTGAGTCATCCCAAAGGTATTTTAGGATTCTCCATCACTGCCATACTACTTTCACATCGAGAGGCACTTTTTTGCAATGAGATACAGACATTCATGAGAGTAGACAACACCACCATGAAGCAGCCATATATTATTAAAATTCTTAAGAGCAGGAATTAAAAGAAAGGGAGATCTTGGTTTGAGAAGATGTTATCAGGCCACTTCAAGAAATACCAGTGTTTGGAACATGGTTACTCTACAATTAGCCACTCAACAATATTTGCATCCTACGCAACCTGTCCAAAACTAAAAAAAGTCTACGTCAAAGTCAAGAACTTTTATTCAGGCACTACATTGAGACTTAATAAGTCATTCTTTCCTCTCCTGTCCTTTTATCTTTTCTGAAGTGATACTTTTCCATTTTTCTTATCTTCATGTCATATTTATTTTCCTACAAAGTGTTTTTTTGTTGGTGGTTTGTTTTTTCTTTTTCAGGGACCAAAAGCAGTATTATGTCCCATGAGAAGGGAAGTATACGTAACTGTAATAGAAACTACAGCCCTGTGATTCATTAGAGTTTAAAAAGTGAATAGATACCTCAGGTACAGCTGGAACCTCAGTTGTACCTTTTGCTTGATACTGAATGCTGTCATTTATCTTTCTGATACAGGAATCCTACTTTTCCCTAGTGTTTCCAGAGTAGGAGGAAAGCACAGTTTCAAGTTCAGTATTTTCAGGTCTTAAGTGAAGTGGAGGAGGTAACCAAATTTTTTATTATAAGTATTTTTTTTCATGTTTCAACCTCAGATTTAAATTGGAATTATTATTTGGAAAATTGTAAAGGATGGAAAAAAGTTGTTTCTCTTTTCAGTTTCAAGTTTAACTTCTACAGTATTTGAGCAATCTCATTTCTCTAGGACTTTAAAAGTACTCTAGCAAAACAAAAAGCATGAAACTTGGATTTCTAATAAAACATACCAGTGTTTTAAACCTCAAAATCTATAGCTTGTTCTTAAACATGGTTTAGAAAACTACATGGGTGTGAGGAGATAAGGCAAACAATATTTAAACTTATTCCTAGCTGTACTAACAGTACTTAGCTCTTTTTAAAGTTTATTTTCCACAACTCTGACTTAAATATCTGCTTGTATTTCAGTAGAATGTGTACAAACATACATGTGACTACAGTATCTTATTTTTAAATTTTTTTTTGTCTTTGCAATGTGAGCTATTTGTTTGTCAGACAGCACTACTCGTATTTCAGAGACAGCATCGGCTTTCATTTACCCTATAAAACTACAGCAAAGGCCTTGATCAGAGACACATACAAGTGCCAGTCTGAATGCTCTATGCTTTTCTGTCAGTTTCAAGTTAATCTTATTGTCCAAGTTAAAAATATGAGAGACTTTGGGTTTATGTCTTAGCTTTACAAATGTATAACTCCTAGCCCTTTTCCAGGTATTCTTGTACTATGCTTATAGTTGTTGCCGATGTGCTGCCTCTCTGTATTTATAACTGCACTATTTAAATATTTAATGTTTTGACAACAGCAGGAGTGGAATAAAAGCTGGATAACTCTGTGAAGAACAATTTGTTTCCTCAGTTAAATACACTGCTGTCCCTATATGTAAAATAAATATCATATGCAACCTGTGACAGCTAACTGGTTGTGCTCAAAACAAAAAAAAAGATAAGGAGTCTGTGGACGCTGAGTGAGAAACACACAGAAAGAAAAGTCTATTAGACTCATTATAGTCTGTTCTGCAATAGTCTTTTGTTCTATTATCTCATTTTAATTTTTATTCAAGTCATCTACTGCCAAATGGACCAAAACCAGATTTATTTATATTTTTACATATTAGGTATTTATTCCAAAGAACTCATAGCATGGTGTTCAGGGGCATTCAAGTTCAATTGCTGTCAAATCAAATATTTTAAAAAGTTTTGTTATACCTATGAAAAAAAAGTCTTAATGAAAAATTAGAGCCCTGGAAATAGCACATTCTAGTTCTAATAGGATAAGCTCAAATTCCAGCAGGGCTTTCTGCGATAGTCTGTCTGTGGTGGGAAAAACCTAGGAGTGATATTTCATAACAAATCATATGGAAGCTGTTCTTAAAGTAACATGCTCCTCTGTGAAAGGAGTTCATCGTATAGCCAAAGGTTTCATGAGGACAAAATTTATCAGTTCAGAAAAAGATGGGATATGTGAATGGGGAAAATACTATAGTTAAATGTCGCAAACCGAGATGGGAAACTGCAACTCACTGCCCTACACAAAAGGAATCGAGGGCTGAGGACCACTCCCTGTCACACTCACAAACAATGTTTAAGAATCAATAGGTTTATTAAAGGCACTACTGTCTAGGCGGGGTTATTGCTACAGAACTACAGAGCAACAGCAATCGTAGGGAAGAATAATGCAATTCAATACAGTAACAATACAATACAATACAAACAATTCTATCCCCCTCCCAATCTCCGTCCCCAATCTCGGTCCCGGACAGAAAACGAGGGAGAGAACTTGGAGAGAGCCTTTGGGCTCTCACATTAATCATTATAAAGATTGCAGTATTTTGAATACCCAGTTACAGAGTCTCTCTAGTATTAATGATACATTCCCGTTTTACTGTTCTTTCATTTCTGTTTGGAAACAAGGTCAAACTTGGAGTTTATCCAAGTAGAACATCTACCTTTCACAATTTACTCCATCTGGAGGAAATTTTTATTGTTATAACTTTAGGGATAGGGTTACTTGCCTCCTCTTAGTATATTTTATACTGCTATATACTAAAGGTTTCACAGAACAAAATACAGGCAAACAAAAGGTGCTCTAAAGGCTTGGTTAATTGTACTTTTTCTCCTTTTTAAATCTATTGACAATTTTCTCCACCAACAGAGATGAGACATGGGAATAAATAGACTTTCGGTCTTAGGTTTTCATTTTGCAGAGTTTATTATGCTGTAATTGGAGGGGGAGGAGGGAAGCAAACAAACAAACAAAACAAAACCCAAAACAAACAAAAGCCCCCAAAACATTAAAATCTTTCCCGCATTAATTTCTGCAATTCAATATTACTGCAAATCGAAGGAGTGCACCTAATCATGCACTTACATTTGGGGAAAGGGGCCAGATTTAACAATTTGGGTCTAGGAATAAGTGTTTATTCTCTTAACGACATATGAATAGGTAGCAGAAGTACTAAGTTTTGTTTCTTCTTGTTCTAATGTGGTTTTTTTTAGAGAATCCATCACAAAGGATAACAGGAACATATACTGCTACCAGTTTTTCCTACTGAAAAGGAACACGAGGTGGGAGTACAGATATCTGCATAGCAAGAATTAGACATGTCATCTATATCAACTCATCATTGATAGAAGCAGAATAATTACTTCCGTCACTACTATATTTAAGATGATGATCTGGAGCACAAAATGGTTTGTTTCCTGTTTTTTCTGTTTGTAAATTTTTCAAAGATGAGACAAAATTAGCTTTCTCCTCCCTCTTCAATTAAATGGTGAGATAAATAATATTCTGTACTAATGGCCCTTAGAAGCCCATTGAGAGACTGAGGGATGTTAAATTAAAATTAAAGATGGTTCCACCTGTGTGAGTTTTTAAGACAATTAATTCTCTGGAAAGGATTTCTTAAACTGGAATTAATTAGTGCACAACAAATTGCTTTGTAAGATATCAACTTCATACTTCAGAAGGGAAGCAGCACATTATAAAATAAGAAGCCCTCAGCAGATTAAATATTTAAAGCACAAAGCTAACACCAATGCTTAGTCTTCATTAACAAATCTTAATAAAGGTTTAAGCTGTTGCTGATGAATCATCATAATTATTATTTTTAATAATTTTACTTCAGAACCCTGTGCAACCTTCTTGGAAGATTGGTAATATGCCATTGTGTGTGTTTACTGCTCCTTTGTTTACAGGTTTATAATACTGAAAAGATAAAGCTTACCTATTTTTGTTGCTTCTAGGAGTACTCTCTGGCCCTTTGTCCAACAGGAAATGAAGTTACATTGGCAGACCTTGGATGCTCTTTTGATTTGGACCTGGCAGAATGAATCTGTCTCTGGAGTTGCCGTCAGTCTTAAAGGTCTCCAGTCTTTCACCCACTTTCTTACTAACAGGAAATGTGGTTCAGGTTTTTACAACCTCACTAGCAAACTGACAGTCTTCTTCAGTGTTTGCCTTCCAGAGAGGAATAGAATAATTATGTGTGCACGTGCATTTATGATCCACCTGTCCTGCCACAGAAGAGCATGTAAAGAACTATTAGGTCCATTTTATCAGATATGAACTTAATTTTGTAATATTCATACAAGACCCATGCTCCAAGTCTTCCTGTTTGTGATGTTATATTGAATTCATCCAAAGTATTTAGAGACTTTTTCAACTAAATTACAGAACCATTTTACCTAGGAGTGCTATTCAATTCCATCTCTGGACGTTTCTAAACAAAGTCTGAAAGTCCATCTCTGAGAGAGGCTACAGTTAAGCTGAGACAGGGTTCAGAGGCACAGTGCAGAATTTATACCAGTGCCAGCTCTGGAATGTCAAGTTAAGATATCATAATATACTTCCTACATTCTTTAAAGTCTATTTGTCTGGGTCCCAGAACAGTTGTGGAAAGAGGCAGTAAATCAGCATGTGGCTTACTGTGTGTATTTTTCTTTAAAATTTAATGAAACATACCTGTGTTTGGGTAGGAAAGCCATTTTCTTCTCAGAATCATAGTAGCTTCCTCCAGGGGAAGCTTGCACTCTGAGCACTGTAAAAGAAGTTTTCTGTTAACTTCTAAGGTTTTGCATTGTTTTGTTTCGTTGGGTTGTTTTTTTTTTTCAGAGCTAATGGTTTTATTTCCAGTTATGACTAATGTAGAAGAGGGAAGGATTTCTTAAGAGAAAAAGTGAATCACATGACTATGTTTGCCTTTTGGAATACGTACATTGAAATAGCCCTCAATGGAGTCTAAGGAGCAATATAAAACATTGCTCTTTGAGAAAGGTTCTTAAGTAAGAAAATGTCCTTTGCAGTATATGTTTATTTGGGATGCCATTACTTACTTTCGAATATTATTTTTATATTAACTGCCTTAGATCAATGCTTAAGAAATAATTTCCTTCATCAGCACCTTATTTAAACACAAAGGAGTAGGTTAGTCTTTATTAATACACTCTCCAATTTGAGTCCAAAGGTGATATAGACTCTTCACTACTCAGAGCTTTATTGTAATGAAATGAGTTGATGAGGAGAAATTAATATAAAAATACTAAAAATTTTAGGAATTCTTACACTTTATGCTGGTTTTGAGGTTGCAGTTATCATGATGAAAAATTGCATGAAAAATTACACTGTTTTATGGGGGGACATAGGTTTGGCATTTGCCAGCAACTGAATTTAGACGCCTCGCTCATAAATATGGGTAAAATCAAAATTTCTCATTGTTACACCAAAAAAGCATGGGTCCATCACATTTCACTGAAAACCAGGATGTAGAACAAGAGCTCCTTTCAGTAAGTGATGTCTATGATCTATAGTCTAAACTGTGGCTTTGAGCAGGGAAGAAATTCAGTGAAGTGAAGGCTGATATTCATATGTTTGAAAATAAAGAGTTTTTCACAAGCCTAGGGAAGGAGGGAGACTCAACCAGTTATAACAACTGGATTTAGTAGTTCCATGTTGTATGATCAAGTGAACAGAAAAGCCCTGAAGCCATCCAATGAGCATATGTACCTCAAGGGGAAGCCTCTTGTTAAGAGCAAGAAGGATGCTGAGACAAACCAGCATTTTGAACTGAGACAAACCAGAGAGAGTAGGAGATACTCATTGTTAAAACTGAGACAGTTGCTTAGTTTTTCAGCTAAGTATGAGGAGTTAATCTGAGATCAGCAGAGGATTCAGTATGAAATGCTTATCAGCCTGAACAAGAGGCTTACAAATAATAAATTCCTTTGGAGATAATTAAGGGCATAATGGAACGGTGAACATGCAGCAGGGGATTTCTGGGTTTGTAGTCCTGGTGATGTGTTAATGAACCTGCTCTCCTGGATCAAGTCAGTGTTGTACAGTATCAGCTTTGAATGGCTGCAGAAACGAAGTCTCTTGGATTGGATGTGAGCTTGGTATGCTATTTTGGGCACCCTGCAACAGACTGAAAGCTCTCTTAGATAGCAAGAAATCATTCACCGCAGGGTGTAAACTCCATCATGAATATGAAAGACTTCTTATTTTTCTTTCTTGTCCTCTAGATCGGTGCTACATTAAAAAAATTAGTGAGCCAGTAGTCTGCTTAAAGTACTGTTATCTGGGATAATAGAGAAAAGAGGACAAATTGTGTCTAATTTTAGAAAGACAGGGCATAAGGTAACGCTACTGCTTCCACATCTCTTGTGTGCAAAGGCATTTCCCTTCTTTTAGAAGTCCCCAAACTAAAGACTGCTGGGTGCATATTCTGGGACTGCGCATAGATCTCTGACTGCTTAGCTACTTATGTGATCTTTGGTAAACATGCTGCTGCTGTCTCCAAGATAAGAATCTATGTCAAGTGGACTCGTCTGGGAATTGTTCTTGCTATTTAAGTTCTTGGAGAAGGTAAATGTAGTACTATTAAACATTGATATGCACAGATGTATATGAAGAAGTCTGTGCTCAAAAGAAGCCAAACAAACAGTACTGTTTAGCAGAAAACTTGGATGATTGAGTGAAGCTGACTGAGAGATCACTTGATCAAATTAAAAAAAAAAGCTTATAAAGCAGTATTTTGTTTGTTGTTTTAGGGAAAGACAAGCATAAGCATCCTGAAGTAGTCATGAAAGGCAACTCGATGTTGAGAAGGAAAGCCATACTTAGAAAGGGAAAGAGTGGATCTTGAATTTCTTTGGGCTTAGCTGAGTCTTCCTAAGCTTGATGTTAGTGTACAGAAGGAAAAAAAACCACAAACAAAATGTTATGGATGGGAGGAGGAGGGTCGATGTCTTGAGAATATGTGGTGCTATCTACAGAACAGAATAGTTAGAAAACCCGGAAGTGCCTGTGTTCAAGTATTTATGTTCTAGAAGACAGTAACTCACACTTACCATGAGGTTCCTTCAACTTGTATGTTTATGCATCAGTGGTATATATGAAATTATAAGGTTTACACTTATTTTTTTGGGGAAGGAGGTATGTAGCAGCAGCCAGACATGTTAGATATCTACATCTAAATCCTGTGATGAGATAGCAGACTGTTGACATGGAGCATGGAGCTAAGGCAGTGGCTGACCAAGGAAAGATTATAATATTGTGGAGACCCCAACAGAGGAGATCAGCAAGTTTACAGAAGCAAGACCATTATTAGAATATTTATATTTAAAGTGCTTTTCTGGTTCTGAGTGAACCCTGTCAGGCTGGAACATTTTACTGTCGTTTCTTAAAAAGATAACCATACCTTAGCAGTTCCCAGCAGTTTCTTCCAAGCCTGGAATTTACTGTGCATGACTGGAAACCTCAAGAGAAAAGAATTTTTAGCCTTATTGGCCTGAAAGTAATTTCAGAGTTTGTACCTTTGCTTTCCTGAGCCCTCAGAAATTGAAAAGCCCTCTTGAGTCCTTCCTCTTTTGTTTTCAAAGAAGACTTTGCTATGCCACTAAAAGAAGACTTCTGCGGCTGCCTTAACCATTTCTTAGAAAATTAGTATTAAGACTACATTTTTCTTTTTTTTTTTTGTGTAGCTGGAAAAAATGCAAATTTAACTGGTAGTTGACACAAGTATCCATGCATTTGATTAGATATATCTGCATCTCTTCTTTACTTAAGAAATCATTAAGTTCGGTACATTTTTGTGATGTTTGCAAGTTGCTGCCAGCACATTGTACTTTTCTAAGACTTCAGAATGCATGTTCATTCTTGCTTCCTAAAGGTGAAATAAATTTCACAGCTGACAACAAAATCAGGCCTCAAATGCCTGCTTTCTCTACCGTTACTCAAATTACGAACTTTCTTCTAAAAGTTATGTCATTTTCAATGCTAAGTGGTGTAGTGGAAACCCCCTTGCAAAGAATGAAAGTGAGACTGTTTGCATTGAAAAGTGTAGGTATTCCTACAAGATGTAAATTACATTTCTGTTGGGAGTGGGAATATAATTTTTATATTTTTTTTAATAATCAATCTCCTAGGATTTGCT
This sequence comes from Hemiprocne comata, assembly GCA_020745705.1. Taxonomy (NCBI): domain Eukaryota; kingdom Metazoa; phylum Chordata; class Aves; order Apodiformes; family Apodidae; genus Hemiprocne; species Hemiprocne comata. The sequence continues at coordinate 139,164,845 of CM036586.1, read as the reverse complement.
GGGGAAAATAGCTAAAGTAGAAATGTTTTGAGGAAAGCTTATGCTGAAGCGGAGTCTGCTCTGGTTCTAATCTCACGAACATATCAGAGAAGCAGAGCTGTTCTTTTAAGCTTAGCATGTCACTCTTTGATTAGATTGCAGGTGCAGACCTGGTTCTCCTCGTATAGTGAACATAACTGAGCAACAATGCTACAGAAGAGAGGCTGGCTTAAACTTGCTTGCCAGAAAGAGTGAGGCCTTTCAAGCCAGCCTCAAAAGTTGCAGAGAGCTCTTCTGTCTCTTATAGTGAATCTTGTACTTCATAATAAAATTTTTAAAAATTATCAAGGTCATTTATGCATTGTAGACAAAGTCTTGAATTTCATCATTTTACATAAAGCAGTGTTAAGCACAATAGCATCTCATTAACTGTCCCTGAGATTATAGCTTCTATTACAAGAAGAATCATAAGTTTCCTGTGGGGAAACCACAGGTTTTTTTTCCAAATGCTACAAAACCTTATTACCAAAGACTGTAAAGAGAAAACTTCTTGTCATGGTAGTTCTGCATTGTAAAACTTTCCATTGAAAGCTAACACTGCACACTTGTGCAGCTTTGGGTGAGGTTTTTGCGTTGCACGCTGGGAGATAGCTGAGCAGATTCTGCATGACCAGTAGAGAGAAAACAGAACCAATGACACTTCATCCAAAACCTGCAGAAGTGTGGCCTTTGCATTGACTTCAGAGGATTTTATTTTCTGTTCAGACGGATGCTGTATCATGAGAGACATGTAATCTCTAGTATATTTCTTCCAATAGCACAGAAAGAATGAACGTCCTATTAAGGTTGCTATAATCCATTTACCTGGTTTTAGGATTTATGTGATTCCCCCTTGACACACTTATAGAAAGACTGTGGGCAAATCTTTTCCCTTGAGCAGCCAAAGACCTGATCCTGCAACTACTCCTCATGCTAGGGTGTGAGACACCTTAGTGAAGCCTGTGGGTCCTACTCTGTGCTTGGTAAAAAAGCTTGCAACTCTACCAACTTTGACCAAATTGCAAGAAGGATCAGTGAGCAATGCTAAAATACTGAGCTTGTGCTTTTAAAGGTTGCTTGGGACTACCACAGACATGTCCCTGTGGCTCAGTTTAAGCTAGCACAGAAAGCCCAAACTCATGTGCATGTGGCCTGGAACCTGGTGGAGAATCTCCTCAAACAGTTTAAGTCCCTTCCTACCATGCTAAGGCCGAGCTAATAAACCTGACTCACCAACTGTGCTCATTGCTAAAGTGATTAAGTTGATTCCAGTTCTGCAGTGCATCCTTTAACCAGCTTAGCCTTCATGGTGGACTTTCTCATCCATTGCTTCTAGCTTAAGTGTATGGCAGAGAATGGCAATAGCTTGTCCTCTGTCTTGTGATGAGTTAAACTTGCTCTGCTTTGAGTGAAGTATTCCCAGATACAATTTTGAATTACAGCAACACTCACTTTGATCAAAACAACACCTGCACTCTAGTGAATGACTGGCATTGCAGCTAATGAATTGTGGTAACTCAGGCTGCTGCCTCCGCTTTGGAGCTCTAACCCTCTTCCACCACTTCTCAAAGCCTGTGTTTATCACAGCATGGTTCATTTTGGGTCTTAAGTGGACTTTAGCCTACCTGTCTTCTGGACACAACAGAAGTTCTGAGCTCTTTAAAAGCTGCTGGAGACCTCGGTTAGGCTGTCTTGTTAGGGGTTCTTGTTAGAAGTCAAACTCAGCTGTATACTTGTCTGCTCCCACCTCCCTTTGCCATGACAATGCAGGTAAAAAGCATGTGAACTATGTAGTTTTCTTCTCTAAAATCCTTCCTGCAATTTATCCCCGAGGGACACAGTTCCCGTAACGTGACATAGCTGCCAGAGGACAGCAGGAGAAACACAGCACTGAGATTCAAGGGATGTGATCATGCATATATCTGCAGAGCCACAAACACTGGCAAGGAAATAAAAAAAATGCTTGAGTCTGCCTCAACTTACTCTTTGTGATTGCACATATTTATTAGGAAGCCAAGGTATCTCTGCAGTGCAGCTCAATGGCCCCTTAGATCCAATTAGTGTACATGCAGATTAAGAAGAAGATTTGAAATAATGAGTGTGATGCTAACCCTTGAAAAGTGGTCAGTGATCCACTGGAGTAGTGAACTTGAACTAAATCACTCAACTGCTGTACCCTTCTGCTTAAGAGTGTTGTGGTTGCATTTCTATTTAAAGAAATATCTGGTAAGCAGATAAAAGTGCTTGTCTTGCCACATTCATGGCTGGTAAAACATTGCTTTCTTACTACTTCCTGTTCAGCAGCACATTTGGGGACAGCAAAGCGTGTGCTAGTTTCCTGGTAGTATAAACAGCCAGACACTTGTTAGTGTTTGCAGAAAGTAAGAGCACAGGTGCATGGCAAATGGCTGCCTTGTCCCACAAAGCGTTGAAAGGCTATAAAGCGATTATTCTATGTTGACATACACATTTTGGCATTTCTCAGAGGCCAAAATAAATATTGTATGTGTTTAAGGTGTTTTCTTTGGCCATGGCAGTCCTGGGTTCAAGTTTCTGTGTGCAGAAGGCAAGATATGGACTGAACTGTCTCTGTGTGATGGCTGAAAAATGCAGTCCATGGACCTGGTTAGGTGTCACAGGCAGTCTTACTCTGTCGCGCACAAATGCTGCATCCTCAGTGGAAGGAGGTTTTCCTAGAAGAACTGTCGTGGCACATTTCACTAAGCTTCCTGGCTAACAAGCTCATGTGCTCTCAGAAGTATGGCAAGACGTATGGGAAAACTGATGGGCTCTAAGCAACCTCTGTTGTTGCTACTTCATATTTATGAACTAGCAGAATAATCCCATTACTTCAATTCATGTCTCTCGTTTCAAGTCTGTTCAACTACTTTAAGAGAGGTGCTTTTCTCTTTTATGAAAATATGCTACTTAGGAGTATTTTTTGTCTTTTTTTTTCATGTGTGTGCAGCTCCCACTTCCACAGTTGGTTCTTAGGAAGAGCTACTCCACATACTATTACTGGTGCAAATAAATTCTTGCTATGCTGCTTAGTCAGTACTTTGTTTGTAGCACTGTCCAGGGATGCAGAAATATTTGCGTGAGTGGCTTTTCTCCTTTTATAATCTAAAGAACAAAATTAGCTAGTATTTAAAGGTGATAAACAAGTGTGTGATTTTATTGTTAATTAAAGATTTCTATTCAGTGTCTAATTTAACAATAATTAATAATGATCAATAAAAAAATGCACGTGCTTCTACATCACCGTTGATGTACATTAGTATGTAGGTTCACCCTGCTATGTCAGATGTAACCAGCTGAAGCAAAGACATTTTGACTGGGGTGGGAGTGGATGACACCAAAGCAGACAGCAGTGCTAGCTCTCTGCATGAGCACTCCAGAAGTAGACAGCATTTCTGTCTTAAAATCTACTTGTGGGTTTAGCAGAAAGTGTGCTAAAGCTACGTAGCTCATAGAATACTCTTTAGTCCATGCTCTGCAGCTGCTGAATAGGCAGGCTATTTTAAATGGAGTTCAGCAACTTGACAGCATTCCCTTCAAGCAGAAGAGGCAGGTAGACCAAGCCGTAATCCAACCTTACCTTCACCTCCCTAAGTAGTATAGGGGGAGCAGAGGAGTATAGGGAGGCAGATTGTATGCTGCAGCCTTACCTCAGTGAGGGGTGAAGGGGAAGTACCAGCACCCCTGAAGCTTAAAAATTAGGTGAGGTATGCAAGGGAAAGTTGTTAGTGTCACTATTTGATCTTCGTGCACTAAAAATAACTTCTTCTCAGGACGTGACTAAGTACACACATAAACTGTTCATCTTCGCTGTGAGTCAGGCATCCTGGATAAAACATCAGTTTTATACCTCACTCTAACCTTTTCTTGAAATGAAGCTTTATTCTAGGAGTTATAGCACCATGATAAATGGAGTGAAGAGTGTAAATTATTCTCTGTCGTTCTTGGAAACACTTCTCTTTTCTAGCTGAACAGTCACAACTGGGTATTGCAGCTACTTGGGGAGAAAAAAGTTGTGGTAAAGGCTGACCATTCTAGTTTGAGGCTTTCTCTCACTGAATACTTCCGTGTTTGACTCATACATTTCATGCGTTTAAATCATGGGACAGTTCATAAAGAGTCATTTAATCACACAGAGGTGGTAGGTTCTGACTTGCCTGGCACCAGCTTTCATGGAGTTGTGGTACAACCCAATAACAAAACTGTGGAGTGTAAAGAAAAGCTGGAATTTTCTCCATAAATATACAAGACTGCCTTTTTTTTTAAACCATTACTAACATCCAGTATACATGAAAATTTGCACTGATAACACTGTTGAACAATTGTGCAGTGTTTCAGAATTTCTTTTTCTGTAGCTGGAAGCCAAGGAAGTTATTTTAAAGAAACAGTTGATAGCTGTTGTGTTTTTTTTAATTGAGAAAAAAGATCTCTGACTGAGACCATTTGTGGCTCACAAAGGTTTCTATTTCATTGGTTAAACATGTATAATTGTGCATAATTCATATGTTACTGCTGCCACTTGGTGCTTTTTTTCCCCTGCTATCCTCTAATGGAATTCTGTATATTAATGTGCCCATCAGCTCAGTTTAGGCAATGCTGAAATACACAGAGAAGCTATATAGAAATGAGTATGTATTGAAGTGCTTTTTAAGGCTTGATTTAGAAGACTTCTGATAGGGCTGTCTAGCTTTGAAACATATCAAAACACTTTATAAAGTGAAATCAATAAATGCCATTGATCATACACAGCATGATTTACAGTCAATTCTGATACAGAATACACCTCTTACACAGCAGCAGCTCTGTGAGATTGTTGAAAGCTATGATGGAATGATGCCATCATATGAGGAACACAGATTGGCTGGTCCTGAGTAGAGATAGTAACACACAACTTCCTCCATGCACTGGAGTAACTTTCTCTCTTTGTGCAAACAGATCTATGGTATGTGTCTAGAGTCTTGGCTCTGAATTTCCTCTAAGCATTACTACATTTGCTAGTTCAGATCTCCAATTACTTGCTGAGAGCACTAATTCACATCTCGTTTAAGTGTGGGAGAAATCTGGAGATTAGCATATTCGAAGCTAAATGTGTTCAGGTTTTCAGGAAGGGCACTACACTAAGGCTTCTAAAATTCCTGGAGCAAGCAAGTTTCCACCCTACCTAGCAGGCTTGTGTTTTATAACATGACTTATGTATCAACTCAGTAATATTTCCCTGTGGTTGTAGAGAGCCCAAGAAAGTAAATATGAAATACCACCTGTACTTTTCGCTTTGATGCCACTGTTTTTAAAGATATCATATTGATGATTTAGATGGTGAAATGTAAAGTTTGGAGAAGTGGAGGAGGGAGCAGAGCACTATTACAAGGAATTTCGCTAATGCATAGCAAGCTGTACTTACAGCATCATCCTCGTATGTCTCTGCTTTCAGGATGTGACACCTGCCACTTTGGCCATCCTAGCCCTAAGAGGGGTGAGGGACTCCTGCTCTGGGCTGCAGTTAGTAGTTTTCTGTGGGCAGGCTACATTTTGAGCCTGACATGACCTGCCTCCCTAGCAGCAGTGCAGGGCTGGAGCGTCTCTCCCACACTGATTCACAAGGTAAAGCTCTAATGACAGTGAAGCATGTGATGGGAGGCAATTGGGAAACATTGTCTTAGCCCATATGAGAGACTTCACAGCACGAAGAAGAGAAAGAACAGAGGCTTGTCTGCATGCATGAACCTTTAGCAATGTGTCACTGATGTCTCCAACTAGGACATGGAGGGGAGGACGGGCAAATTTTTGAAACTTCGAAAATGCTGACCAAGTAGTGAAGTTGTCATCTATGCAATTAATACTTCTTAGAGTATTATATACTGAAGAAACTCATTTCTTCAGTAGTCAGAGGATCCTATATTATTGTACTGCAGGGTTATTTTATACAGATTGTGATATTCCTCATTCCTTTCACCAGCACACTGAGGTTGGCAATTAATTGGCAGCTGCCTTGCTGTAGCTCCGAGATGAAGATGTTTGTTATCCTGCAGTGGGATCAATAACTGTGCTGCTTTACTTCCAATGTCTGTGATTTCTGGCAAGCATAAGGACTTTGCTGCTGCCTTAATCCAAACTACGATTTAACTAGAGGATATTAAAATGGTCTATACAACCATCTGTCTTGTGCAAAGACTTTCTTATGATGATAAGCTGAGCAGCCAGAACTTCAGATCCTTCCAGCAGACACACCTGTGTTAATTTGGAGATATCTTCCAGCTCTTTCCCTTCTGGCCAGCTCTGTTGTGTTCTGTCCTTCTGCTTTTAAGCACAGAACCAGTCCCATGCCCTCAGCAGAAGCTAGAGTCTTTTCCCAGTTGTGTCGGTTTGGCACCGAGTTGGCAGTCTCTCGATTCACCCCTCCCCCCCCCCCTCCTCCCCCAGTTATGAGAAGGGAATATTCTGGTTTGCTGATCCTGCCTTCAGTCTAATCTGCTCCCCCGTAGCGGGGTGGGGGGAGGCTGAAGACAGTCAGAAGTGACGTTGGTTATTATCAGTCCACTGGTGCTGCTAAAAAGTTCACTGAAAGGAAGAAAAAAAATCAACAAAGAGCATGCTCAAACCAAAACACCAGTGAATAGTCTCATCCTCCTTTGTTTCCATTTCCTCCTCCCATCTCTGTTCAGGTGGCCAATCTTGCAAAAGGAGAGCACAGAGTGAAAACAAACCAATATATAGGTACAGTAAATGCAGGTCAAGATACGTAATTCAGTTTACCACAGCAGGGTGGCATTTCTGAGAGGTGTTAAAGGTATAGTAAGGGATTTTCTGGACTATCAGATACATGGCTTCTGTTGGGAGAAAAGTACTGGGCTTTGTGTCTCTTCATTAGAATGACAAAAAAAAAAAAGCAGACTTCACTGAGTGCCAAAGCTCCATTTATCTTCATGCTGTATTCAGTGCTTTCTCAAAGTGAATATTCTAGCTCAGAAAGAAATTGTGAAAATGCAGACCAAGGCAGCAAGTTCCTAAGTCTCTGTGCATGCATTTCAGCAGCATATTTTGAAGTTGAATGCCTTTGCTCTCAGTAAATTCCTCAGTTTATAGATGCTTGAGTTTAATGATGAACTTGTTACATCAAAGGTTGAGTGGGAGCACAGGTCTCCCTGGAAAAGGCAACTGGGTAATAATGCAGGTAAAAGAGAGGCAAGCTTTGAGATGAGGAAGAGGAAAGGAGTAAAAAAAGAGATGTGAGAGAAAGACTCAGAGCAGAACTTTAGCAAATTTAGAATTTTAGCAAATTTTAGCATTAAATGGTCCCATGATGCTGGCCATGCATCTTTAAAGTAGCCAGAGGCATTGACCCTTGGATGCTGATACTAACCTGTCCCTCTTGAAACCTTTGGAAGGCGTGCTGCAAGAGCAAAACTGAGTCTGGGCATAAGGAGTGTTGCTGGGGGTGACGGGAGGGCAGGGGGTTGCAAACAGGTAATGGGCATCCAAACCATGTACATTTATGTGGACAAATCTGTGAAAATGTTGGATCTTGCCACTTGAGAAAGGGACTTAAGTTCCAGTTACTTGCTTCTCCCCTCTACCTGATCTGGAGAAATACTCCACTTCCTGCCAAGAGCACAGAGCAGGTTCTGCATGTAGCAACCAACAAAAAACCAGAGGAGCTTTTTTAGGTTTAAAAAGGAAGGAGGAGTTAATTTTTGAGGAAGTCTTAGTTCTCTCCATACGGTTTGTTGTGGGTTACTTTCACTGCCAGAGATGAAAATACTGTTTCTCAGGCCTCTGAAGAATAACACTGACCAGGTTTGCTATGGAATTAAGGTGGTAGTAAACGTAACAAATACCTCCTTGGGCTTTTGGGGCAATTTTTGCATTTGGTTTGTTGTCTTTTTTCCTCTGATGGGAAGGTTGACTGACAAGCACTGCAGTATATTGCTACCTCAGTGGAGTCAGTGTCACTGTTTGTGGTTTGTGGTCTTTCTTACTGTTATTGTCATGGGCTGGATGCATTTTGTGATACAGGTTAAGTCCTTTATAATGATTCTAGATATTTTCATGCAACACATGGTCTTTAGAGCAACTTCTAGTGCCAGACTCAGTAAGAAGCCATGAAAAACTGAATGTCAGTTGTAGAAGACTGTAGACTTAAAAGTCAACTAGGAAAGGACAAAGAATCCTGCACAGTACTGCAACATTTATAGCACTTTTATGTAAGCGTGCCAACTTGCTTGATTTATGGGTGAGTATATTTGGACTTATTTTCCACCTGTTATCCCAGAAATTGATTCTGTTTCCTCATGCCTCTGAGGCTATTTAAAGACTGTGTGATATTCTTTTACCTACCTGAGTTACAGTAAGTACACTGGAACAAATGCCCAGACACTCCATTTCCAGAGGACAAGGACATCCGTGCCTGACTGCGGAGAGGAGGACAGCTGGTTCTGCTACTGGCTGGACCATGGATGCCTCTGTTCTGAGGATCAGAGTAGGGGCTGGTATTCATGTGGGGTTCCCAGGATGTGTCCTCCCTCATTCTGCACTTGGAAATTTTACCTGGATGTGAGGGTTTGGGGTGTTTGGGATTCTGGCAGCCTAAAAGGAGTAAGTGCTGTTACAGAAGCATGCAGGGTGTCTTTGGTGTGTCCCTGATGTGTCAGACTTATATAGTGGCTCTAAACACTGCATCTGACTTTGTCAGATGTGTCATTCGGCCACTCAGCACATTTCTGCCAGGACAACCATGGACAGAAACATAGAGAGTCACCTCCAGCAGAGCTTACTATGAAAGGATCACATTAGTATTTACTAAGCAGTAGCCTTCCAGAGAGACAGAGAAATCCTACACATTCACTGACTCTTTTGGTTATTTACCATGACAAATGAATCTAAAGTTTCCTTTGAACCCATTGAGTGCTAATATGATTATTGTCTGGCCACTTTAGAAGGAAGAAGGCCATTTAAAGAGATGAAGAGGGGCATGTGGAAATAGATTTCACCTTCGGGCATGCAAGCGCTATTTCTCAGAAGTAACCTGTGATAGAATATAAAGAGCACCATCTACTGATGCAGAAGAAAATGTACCATTTGTGTACAAAGACTTCTTTTCTTTTCCTTCTTAGTTAAGATGGTGGTGGCTTTCTTCAATCTGGATTTTGGTTGTCAGTAGCAAGATGTTTTAACTATTGACTCCCCCTGCTAATGGTGGTGATAGAAAAGATGGTGTGTTTTATCCGTACATGATCTGTTCTGTCCCTCAGCAATCCCAGCAAAGAAGGGGTCTAGTTAGCACCACCCAATATGCATAGATATGCCTGCTGAATATACCAGCTGCCTGCCTATTCCTAATTGTCATGGAAGTTTCTTTCAGTATCAGCTTGGAAAAGCATGTGGAGCTTCCACAGACTGTCATGGTCTCTTTCCAATGCCAGCTCGCCTCAGCCTTCTGGCTGAAAGCTGAGTAATTTGTGACAACCTCACTCCACAGCTTTTTGAGCTCCAGGCATTCCACTAACTTGAGGGAATTCATATTGACATGGTTTGTTGTGTGTGGGAGTGGGTCATGAGAGTCACCTTGCTGTCAGTTCCTAAGCAGACTGCACTGTGTTCACCTTAGAAATTTGAGATCATCTTAAAATGAGGAAAATGTTTCTAGAGTACTCATCGCCTCTCTAGATCTTGGTCAGCCTGATTTGCCCCTCTCTGCTATGGAGAAGAGTTTGTATTTTCAGTCTTGTATTCTCATTGCTGACTGGTCTTCCATCATCAGGGCCTCTTGTTCACTGCCAGAATGGGCATGAAGCTGAATCGTTCAGAATGCCTAATTCCTGAACTTAAAGCATTTGCCTGAGTATTCTCTTTTTGGGGAGGAGCGTGAGTACATTGCCCTTGACCTAAATAAAGTTCATATTTAAAGATGTTAGAAGCTTTCTTAATCTTTCTGATTGAAAAGTTTGCCTTAAGTGAGCTCTGACAAGAACAATGAGACCTTCACAGATACCTGCTTCTCACGTAATCTCTCTATCCTGTTACTGCCTGATGATACATGAAGAAGGAACATAGCCTTGCTTTCCTATTTTATACAACTACAAGGCTGCCTCTTTTGTTGTACACCAGCACCACTTAGTGCTGAGATGTTCCAGAGGTCATTTATGGAAAAATAAGTTTAAACATAATGGTATTTGGTTTCTAAGTGAAGCCCAAATTCATGAGGCTTTGTGTTATAGGTAAGTTTGTGGAAGCACCTAACTATTTTTTATTCTGTCTTTGCTCTCTCTTCCCTCCCTGCCCGCATTTCACACAGCTTGCAGCATCTTTTCCTACAGTTAGCAGTACATCTGTCAAGGACACAGTTTATGCACTGGAATGCAGGGTATGATTAATTTCTTGGGCCACCCCTTGCCTGTCAATCCCAAAACTATAGATCCAGCAACCATTACAGTTACTAATTTAAAGATTCTGGATGTTCTCCATCTTTACATTTCTGTGACCTCTAATGGTTATGGACAGACTGAATGAAGTCAGAACATAAACAAGGGAGATAAAATCTTAGACTGGTTATTGTGGTTGGGGGAAAACCCCAAAAGTGAACTTCTGGATAGTCAAGGGCTTGCAGCTTTGAGTTTTCTTCCTTCCATTAATCAACTGGTTTAGTAAGAAGGATTTTCTTCTTACAAACCTTGTTAGATCCAGTTTAGTGCAGATTACTAGAGAGTAAGACTGAGGAGTGTTTGTTTTCCTGTTTATATCTATTTTCTCTAAACTAGGGAAAAAATCAGATCTAAAACCATAGCCATATCAAGCATGTCCTTTCCTAAGAGGAAAGGAGGAAAAGGAACACATACAGCTATTCTGAACCATTCAACTATTCTGAACATATTCTTCCTGATGTCAGGGGAATGTAAGATTTGAATGAAACTACTGCTGCCTTACTGTGCTCTGACCCATAAACAAACATGAGCAAAAGGAAACACATGAGACTTTTATGCATTTTAAGCCTCATACCAGCTGACATTTCTGTCACCTTACATATTGAAATATGATGCTTTGAATACAAGTACCAGATGTTTCATAGCTGATTTTTTCCTTCATTATTGCAGATAGCACTTGATAGTTGCTTCTTGACCAAGTGCAGATCAGCTAATGTTTGTTTGCAGAGGTCCCCAAAGCAAGACTGGAAGAGTGCACACAGACCACCTGAACAGAGCTCTCCTACATAATACTGGGGAGTGGAAAGTGTTGCCTGTGGCACACGAGATTCTAAATGTTTGAACAATGTCCAGCTACTTTAATTGAAATTTTCTGAGTGCAAATAGTCTTCACTGTCCACTCCAAAACCTCCTTGGCCTGATACCTGTGGGTGGTAGAAAACGGCAGAGTACAGAAGTGGCAGCTGCAAAAAGACAGCAAGATCTTTGGGATTAGGGCATAGGAAGAATGGAGACTCCCCTCATTTAACATTCAGAGCAGTCATGCATCAATGAGGGACTACGACCTAAATACCTTCAGCTAGTATAAACATCTATCAAGCTGATGAAAGCACTGTCTCTTTTTATTTCACTGTGAAGGCAAGGATCTTGAAAAATACTTCATATCTTATTACGGAACAGTCCCTATGCTTATATAAATCTCTCTATAGACTGGTTTTTGACTCTCATCACATATTTTGTTTTTCACTCATGAGTGGGGAAGTGCAGAGATACAACTGTGTAGAGTTTCTAAGTTTGTCACAGTTCTCTGACAAATATCTGCCAAAGCCTGCGAGACAAAAGCATCATTTGTTTGCTGTATGCTCTGGTTAGACCATTTCCTTACTTCATTGTAAGAATTCTTTACAACTTTCCATTCACTTAGCAAGCAAATTGAAAGAAGTCTTTGTTGCTTTTTTTTCCATACTAAATAATTTGGTTGTAGTAGCTGTTTTGTGCAGTGAAGAAAATCAAATGGAGAATTGGTGAGAGATTCCATAGCTAGAAAAGTTCAGCATTTCACAACAAAAATGTATTTAAGACTAGAAACTGATATCTAGGCTGAAAAGAAGAGTTTGTCATCTGTATTGCTTTTGCAATGAATAAGGCAGCTACTGTGTCTTTGCATACTAACTGGCAGGAAATAATTATATAGTTTAATTTAAAAAACTGTTTTGTTATCCTTAAAAATGTGGGTAGGTAAAAAAAAACACACAACAAAAACAGTTTTGTTTGAGAGTTTTTGCTTTGTGTTTTAACTTTTTCTCTCTTTCTTAAGGTGTGAAGCTCAGGTAGGTCTTGCAGTAGAGATTATGCTTTAGGCACAGCAGTGTGAAATATTATGTTTCATGACACTTTTTTTGATGGTAAAATTTGGAGACTTGGTCTTGACCTTCAAAGAAATATTTAACATGGCAGACATAACACTCTGATAAAGTAAAGCTAATCAAAATACAAGTGTGTTCTAGCTATGTATTCATAATATGTTCCACGCCAATGAGTCTGCAAAATTTAAAATTTTGTCTTGAAACTTGAGTTTTTTCTAGGAAATACCCTTCATTATCTTGTAATTCTAGTCCTGGAAACTTTGGGGAAGATGTACGATAGTGAGACTTCATGTGTTGTCTTGGTTTTGATGTTTCTTTTTTGTTTGGTAGCAATTCTAATTGTTTTGTGGGCATTTTCATTTGTATCTAATGCCAAAAAGCCATCTAGGTAAAATGAGCCCTGTTTCAAAGAATTCCTGGTTTTTGCAAACACATGAGGTTTGTGGAAGACTGATTCTTTTGCTGGATATCTGTGCTGCCTGTGCAGGCACAAAGATGGGGGCCCTGGCAGACAAAGCAGAGATGAAATCTCTGCATCTGAAGTCAACAGCTGATCGACAGCAGCATAGGAGAGGCAGGACCCCAGAGCCTGTCCAGGTTTGACATGAACACTGGTACCTTAGTTAGCCTGTATAATCCACTAGACATACAACAGCCAGCTCTTTCTGTACCCTTTCAGTGATATATCCTTCATTTCGGCCCCACATATCCCCAGTGGGGAAAATTTGAGCTTACCATGGGGGCCTGAACTGCTTTGATGGAACGCAGAGGCTGCAAAAGCTCATTTCATGTCTGGCAGAGCCAGAGCTGAGCTGTCTGGGTCTCCTGTCTAGCACAAATGCCCTTCATAGATGCGTGCAGCACTGACAATGTCATTCTTCTGTGATGTCAAATTTTATATTTGCCAATTTTGTATTTACCCATTGACTATATGAAAGGCAATATGCACCTTTTTCTGTTTGACTAACTTCCTCAGAAAGCTCACAACCAGAGGTGGTACCAACATTTACAGTAAGAGTTTTCCACCAAAAGGTCACTGCTACTAAGATCTAAAGGTTTCATTTAAAATTGTTCTGTTTCAGTTTGGAAAAGCTTGAGCAAGTTTTTTTTTTTTTAAAGCTCCAGTTTCAGCACCATTTCACAATATATTTCTCCCCTTAACAATTGTGGATAAATACTACTTACTTTTCAGAATCTCATTTTAAAAGGTTTACTTTTTGTCCCCTTTGGGGTCAATGCTTTTAGAAAGCTTAAACTTCTTCAAAGGACAAAGCATCTTGTGACTACCACTGGTCAGGCTAATGTACCTTTACAATGCTTAGCACAATACAAACCCTAATTTCAGTGGCACCCTCTGGCTGCTACTGCAACAAACATATAATCTGTTCTAGGTAAAAGGACTTGGGAAGAAAGAAAGTAAAATGCTTTTCTGAGTTTATTATCAAAACAAGTATTTATTACTTGGAGTGAGTCTACAGGAGAAAAAGAGAATGCCAAATGGAACAACGACTGAAGAGATAGGAGGCTATGAAACTAAAACAATATGTAAATGTAAATGAAAAACACATAAATACATTCAAGAAAAAATATGTGGCAAGGAGCAGTAATTAGGGCAACAAAAGATATATGCCCAAATAATGAATAGCACTGAATTTACCTGGATGAAAAGGACGCCTCTATAGAAAAAGAGGATCCAAAAGTAAAGGGAAAGGATTTGTATCACTGTTAAAATGAGATGTGAGGAGATGCAGGGGAAGAGAAGTGTAGTGAATTGAACAGGAGGCGAAGGTGGACGGAAGAAGCAAAGGGAAAGCTGTTGGTGTTTTAGACAAGCTTGGGCAAGCTCTCCAGGGGCTCGAACACTTCCTTTCTATACCTGTAGCAAGCAGCTCCCATGTACTGTAGCTGAGTAGCCCCTATTGAGATGTTAAGTGACTTGCTGAAGACTTCAGTGAATGGGTGTCAGCTGCCTCCTCATTGCCTCTGCATAGTAATATTCCTCAACAAGCCTGAGTACACTCTAGTGGGACGTGCTCTTTTTGGGGCATTAGGTAATGTACCTAGCAGTGAGCTTCCAGAGAACGGCTCTGGGTTTCTCAGTGCGCAAGGACGGCATCCCAGAAATCATTAAGGGGTTTGTGAGTGACACACCGACCACAGCTAGGCATTTAGAGGACTTAGATAATTGTTAAGAAGATAAATGCCAAGCTATGAGAAAAGGACATTGTCCTTTCCCGATATCCAACCCCTGTTAGCAGCGCTGCTGCATAGCGAATCATCTAGGTTCTTCATCTTGGTTGCCTGACTGGCTAAAGACTGGATAAAGCCATTTAAACCTTTGTCATTCAGGCTGATACAACTCACCATACCCTCTTCAAATCTTAATTCAGTCCTCTACTCTTATCCCCTCTTTCAGCTCTGTTAGAAGTGAGACCTATATTTAAGTTTCCTGCACAACCTAAAGGCTAGCTGACCATACTGTGCAGATTCCTTGTAGCAGTAGTTGAGCAGTCCTTTGGATAGTAAAAGTAGCATGTGGCTGGAGATGAGGTATTCCTGGAAAATTAATTTCCTCATGAAGGCTTTGACAGTCTGGTTTCTACAGGGACAGACCTCACATTAACACCTCTCAGCCAGTATCTTTCACCTTAGTCTTTCTTCTTTTAATTACAAAGTAATTTAGGTCAGGGAAAAGAAATCAGCTCCCTTTTGAGGGTCAGGAGGAAAACAACTGTAAGAGCTCCATGTAAAGCAAGCTTGGACTCATTAACCAGGAGCTGCACAAAAGATTTAGGGAGCTGTTTGTTGGGTGTATAAACTAACTGCTGGAGGAGATGCCAGCAACATCCACACAGAGAAGGGTTACCATGGCAATTCTAGCTGAAAAAGGGACCCAATTCAAAGTCCTTCACTACTGGGGTTTGTGAGAAAATATGTGTCCCGCTTCCTCCTTCATCCATGCTTTCATTTTTAATGGCAATTTGTAATGAAGAAATGAACTGGCTTCTGATGAGTAGAGCTGCCCCCTGGAGGACTAATGAAAGGATACCCTTCACCTGGATGGCTTGAGCAGGACATAGCACGGCAAATGAATGACCACTTCAGTGAGCTGTTCGGAACCCAGACATGGAAGGCTGTGAAATACCATCTATTAGGGCAAGCACTGTAATTTCAATTGAACTCTGCCATTATGAGCTCTCATAATTTGGTCAGTGCTCAACCCACGGCCCAACTCTTCTTAAAACAGTTCTGTATGTTCTTGTAGCTACACTTCCAGCTCTGCTCTTCTTGGGTCCAGCATTTGCTTCATTAATGTGCTACTGTAAGAGGGACCTCCAAGAGCAAACTCTTGCTTTTACTATCAGGTGATCTTGAAACAGAGTTGCATTTGAAGAATGCTTGGGTTTACTGCTAGGGTTTGTCTGAAGCTTAAACATACATGAAAAAAGAGGTGGGGTGGGGGGATGCATACAAATCACATGAATACTAAAATCTACTGCAAAGATGACAGTACTAATAAATTCTGAATATTATGCAAATCTGTTACCCAAGCAGTGATGAAGTTTGGAAATTCTCTAGCTGAACAAAATGTTTGTTTACCTCATCTTCCTTTCTGCTTTGCAAGACATATCTGCCTGTAACTGGAAATTTAAGTAGGTAACACATCCAGATTCTTCCTGTGTCTTCTTTTATTCCTTCTCATGCACCACTGTCCAAAGAAGAACTGAAAACCTGGATGACTCCTCAGTATGTTTATATCCATATTTGTTTTGAATACCTAGTTACTGTAAGCTACTTCAACACAGAACTACCTTAAAAAAGTAGTTTACAAACAGAAGTTAGCTTACAAACTAATCAGGTATGTACATGGTTTTTGGTTTGGTAAGGTGTTTTTTTTCTTCAGGCAAAACCACTGCAACATAGAGAATGCCACTGTGCTGAAAATGACTGTGAGAAAGACTTGCTTTTGATGATGATTTGGCTGCAAAATGTTTTATGAAAAAATACTATCTTAATAGTCTTGCCCATGTTTTAAGTTTTGGTGCAAAACAACTCTGTGTCAACGTTTTTGCTACCTTGGACCAGAAGTTATTAATGTTTTAGGAAAGCTTCCTTGGACTGAGACTGACAAAGAGCAACAACATTTTTCTCCTATTTGATTAAATTTTTATGTCATCCTGAGTTTTCTGAAATTGTTCCTAACCTAAAAACAATTTTTACAGAGTGTAATAAAATGAAGTTCCACACAAAGGTATCTAATTCAGTAGGTTGCTCATGCTAGCAACAATAGATTGTTGTACCTGTTAAATTAAACTCCTTCCACATATGTGGGAGACATAACTCCTGTTTCACTGTCGAGATAGAAATTAAACAGATCCATAAGAATTGTCTCTCTTGTTCTATCATGCTAGATGATGTGCAGTGTATCTAGGCTGTCATGACTCCCTGTCAAATGACTGAGAAACAGGATTGCTCTGTGATATTCAAAAGGAAACCTGCATGGATGATGCTAGAGTGGAGAACATGGAATATGCAGGGTAGCTCCATCAAGTCCAGGTGAGTATGTGAATTCCTGACTACTTTTACAAATGCTGGCTAGGAATTATAGGAGCTGGTAATTATTTCTGGTGCTAGTGAATAACAACACATTATTTTAACAGGAGGGAAAAGTAAAAGCAGTGATTCTCGGTGCTCAGTGACTATTGCATATTAATGGATTGTCCTGCAAGGAGCTATGAGGTTGGTCCATAATCTCTGAGTATTTCTCTATTTTTTTTAGCTATTTGTAAGAGCAGTAATACCTTCATAGAGGTACTACATATTGTTTGAAGTCAAATGTAAAAGAACAAAGCATCTAATAATAAGTATTAATTAATGGATGCATACTGAAAGCAATCATCCAGCTAATACTTGACCTGAGTGGTAGGTCTAAACATGCTGCTGTGAAGTGTCCACTGGATCAGCTGGGTGGCCAGTGCAGCATGCAAACCATGTTTGCACCCTTACTGCTTGAGGAGTTCAGAGTGGGATTTCATTATTTTGATTTAAAAAAGAACCCTTGATGGCTTGTTAAGATAATTAGCATTAGAGAACTTAAAAAGAAAGGCAACTTTTTTTGTTGAGGCCAAAGAACAAAAAACACCCTGCACCCAAAATGTTTCTAAGGTGATCAACATTTGTGATAAAATAGCTAGTCCCTTTATATCCATAGACTTGGGGATCACCTTAATTCCATGAACTTGAAGAACCCTGATGGCTCTGAGCCTAGCTTGCAAGTTGTTGTAAAAAATTAAATTCTAAGGCTCTCAATAAAAGTGAGGTTCATGCTACTGGTATGCAGTGCTGAATCAGTAGGTTTTTAGATATAAAATGCACTACATCTGTAACTTTCATGGCAAGGCACAGAAAAAACAGGAGAACCTAATTTTTTTTAGATCAAGGTCGTTCAACTTCACTCTTGGTATTCAGACTTCTGATGTTCATGTCCACATTTATCAAGGATTCTCCTGATGGCTGGGAACATGATCTAGCAGATGGAGGTTTTCCTTGAAGCTGGAAAGAACATGAAGGGAACATTGTTATTTAATATATTATTTTGTGCTTGCAGTGGTAAAGGTACATTTTAAGAGACTCAGTGTTAGATTTTCTTGTAACTAAGTTATTATATCTGAAGTTTAAGCAAGGATGTTAAAGTTCCTGGAATGCCAGAAAGAGGAGTGCTGTTTCAAAAACTAGTTGCTGAGCATAGGTGACCAGCAGTATTACACTGCTTGCCAAACACTACTGTGAAAACACAAAATAACAATAAAGGACATAACTTTTATATTCCAAATATTGCACAGTCTACCTGCATGGCTATTTTGCACTTGAGATGGTCTGGACTAATATATGTTTTCAGATATATGTATATGTATATGTATATATATATATGTATGCATGTATACACACATAGGCATGTCTTTACATTCCAGTTCTCGGTGTCAGGCTTTTCAGACTGATAAGGCTCCATGCTTATAGTTAGGGCAAGAGAATGGTATGTGGAACCAAGGCCACTGCTCGATTCTGAAGAAAACATCTTATGCTCCAGAAACAGAAGGGATTAAAGGGGTCACACCTAAGACCCTCCTTTAGGGAGGAGTGGACCAGACAGGTGACCAAAATTAACCAAATGAAGTATCCCATCCCATGCATGGTCATACTGAATATGAGGGTCTTGCTTTCTTCATCCATGGCCAGCATTCTGGGAGGACTCTGTCCATTTATCTGCCTGTGATCCCAATCCCTGTGTTCCTGCACCCCAGCATTCCAGCTCCCATCTGCCACTGACTCCAGGAGTTGAGTACAGGACTTTTCCAGGGCCTGCCCTGCAACCCCAGTGGTGACAGGGGTGGGAAGGAGAGCACAATAGTGCTTTTGTGTGTATTTGTATATATTTGTACATATTTCATTACTTTTATTTTCATCATCTACTGTCTCATTAAAGCTGTGTAGTTTAGTTTCCAACCCGTAAAAGTCTCTCTCCCTTATTCCCCCTTTTTTCCCTATAAGGTGAGGGAGGGGGGTTAACAGAGAGCATCTGTTACTTGTTTAATTGCCAGCCCAGCGTTAAACCATGATAATTGTTTTTTCTGCTGAGTAGTCTTTCTCTGAGGGCAGAAAGCATCCTGGAGGAGGAACTATTTTTATCTGAGGTTCCAAAGTGTCAGATGCACAGTAGGTAGGGCTAAAAATGATCTGATAGATAAATCCTCCGCTTGTTCTGTCCCCCTGCTAAGTAAAGGTTTTGGGCTCATGGGGATCATAGACAACATCTATTAAATTATTTTCAAGTGATCTTCTTTTGGGAAAGTATTAAGCTGAAGTATCTTTTAGTTACCTTTGTCTTCTACAGCAGCACAGCTACCTAGCCTATAAATGGTTCTTTTTTTCCCCTTCATGGTTAAACATTTCCTAAAGTTTGAATATACTAATATCCAAACCTGTTAACCTAAGGTGATGTTTCCTCTCCAGCACTTAGAATGCAAATGTTGTGAAATAGTGTTGCATTAGAAAGTGCTAATTAGCTCAGCAGGAAACGCTAAAGTGAAGAGAGTGTAGGTGGGTTATCTCCGCCAACCTACTAGATTTTTCCTAATAACTTTGTCATTGATTTATAAGTACCTCATCTAATGTCTCATGGCTATTGAATGAGTTCTACAATAGTTAAATAAGATGAAAAGCAAAAATGCTTTCCGGATCTCCAAATGGCCACTTGAAGTTATTTAAATCTTGTGGCTGCTTTTCATATATGATATATTCTGATAATGAAACAACTCTAAGCATTTTGAAAGCTCATCTTTCAAATATAAAAGGAGATCAAAACATAGCATGTAGTGGGAACACAGTAAAAGCTTAAATTAAGGAAGTTCCTGCCTCCCATTAATAAAGCAGAGATTGGAACAGACTCATAAGAGAGCGTGCTGGGTTGTGTCATTGCCAGTGAGATCCTTCTTGCTTCAATCACAGGAAGGAAAGGGTGATTCAGAACCATTCTGAGTAGTCTCACACTAAAAGGGAATCTGTCCCCAGATTTTCACCACCAGCAGTCAATATGAAACATTCTCATTTAGATACTTTAGGATTTGAGATGTTGTCAGAACTTTTCCTAAACATTTTCCTAAATATTTTCCTACATCTGTCTTAAAATACTATTTCACATTTTGGGGGGAACATTAGAATAATAGGGTTATCAAGAGAAAGTTGAGTTGTAGACAAGCTTGATGCAATGTATCCTTTGACAGCTTAGGTTTGAGTGGTTTATAATGATAAACTGCCTGAACTTTATTCCAATTTCCCAGTTTCCCAGATCAGAATAATACTGCAAAATAGTTTTTTTCACACTGAACCTTTAAGTCACTGTGTCACATACTCCCTTTGTATTTAGGTAACAAGGACAGGAAGAAAGAATGCAGCATGATGTCCAGCATGGACATTGCTGGGGTGCTCCTTTGCCCAGACGATCAGGAGTTGGCCAAGCAACAGGGCAAAGAAATGTGACAAATTCAGAAGAAAAGAAATGATCTATACAAGAACTGCAGCAATACAGAGTCTGAATTTATCAAATCTGGAGTTGGTCACCTCCATGTATTCAATCAAATTTTCCTTAATTTACACCTGGGAGATGCATGTCAGAGATATTTAAAAGCATCTTTTAGGGGAAAAAAACAAACAAACAAACAAAAAAACCCAAACCAACAAACAAAAGACCAAACCAAACAAACAAAAAATCCAACAAGCAGCTACTTCTTAGCAAAATTTGATTTGTTTTCTTCAGTCTACCAAGAGGGTTCAGAAAGATTTTGTTGAAGACTCTTCTTTATCTCAACCTTTATTTTTTCAGACTATTTTGGCCCAAAGTAGGGAATGTGCATTTTATCATGGCTCAGAACAGCTGTTGCAGGTGCTGTGCCTCAGAATTTGTGGGATCTTATGTTGATTATGGCAGGAGAAAGGAATTGCTCAGGAAATTATGCTACATGTGACCATATACAAAAAGCCATTGCTCAAATTTAAGTAGTTATAATTATAAGTCAAGAATGGCCTTCATTAGCATAAGGCTATTTTCAGGATACTGTTAAGGATTAGGAGTTTCTCCAGAGAACATCCAGACCATATTCATCAACAGAAAGCAACAGCAATTCTCACTTCAAGAAAAACTTCAGATTTACATAACTAGCCTTGACTCACGATGCAGATTTTAATTTTTTTTGTCAATCTAAAAGATGCTTACTATTAAAATTATGAAACCCCTGTGAGTACAAGCCCATTACTCTGAATAGAGAGGCCATAAAACATCAGTAACTCTGACATAAAACTGCTGTGTTATGTAATAATATTTCATTTAGAACTTGGAGCTTCATTTATCTGCAATGTCTGTAGCAGGGTTTTGTACAGAGTATGAGTGAAACTACCAATGCTTCAGTCCTGTCATAAATGTTAATAAAATGACATAATAGAGAGGCTGAGTGAGATGGATTCAGGATGTAATAACTCTTTCAAGGCAAATGCTCCCAAAGATTAGTGGAGGAAGGATAGGAAGCTCTACTTCATCATGATGCTGTGCGTCTTCCTACTGATAGCAAATTGAGCTATCTGCAGTGGGAGTGCTGAAGTAAACATGTAAAAGGCGGGTTTCATACCTAACTGTCAGCTTGCATAATCCAGCAGCTTTGCATTTGCCCACTTGCCATTCTTCACCATTAAATTTCCCTACACGTAGATTAAAATTATAACAGGGAAAGTGAGAAGTTAAAATCCAGTAGAATGCACATTTGGAAGGAAAGGTAAAACTGGGTAGAGAGCATGAAAGGAAGGGTAAAAGAGCCAGGATTCAGACAAGTCCAAAGAGGATGAACTTAAAGCTAAAATGCAAACCAACCCATATAACCAAAAGTTGTTATTTTTCTCCTGTAGTAATCCATGTGTGTATTAACAGATTCAGTGACTTTGAGGGTGAAGAGTTAAGGTTTTTTGACCACAACCTGGAGCTGGAACTCCTTTGACCAAGCACCTGAGGTTTAATTTAACTTCTTTAAGAGCTCTAGGCATGTCTCTGCAGTGAGTGAATAGTGCTACTTCCTGATCGCACTGAGTTGTGCCATGTGTGAGTAGTTAAGTATCATAGTATCATAGTATCATTCTGGTTGGAAAAGACCTTCAAGATCATCAAGTCCAACCACTACCCTAGCTCTGCCACATCCACCACCAAACCCTGCCCCCTGACACCACATCTGTCTTTTTAGATGTACCCAGGGATGGTGGCTCAAACACATCCTCGGACAGCCTGGATCCCCAGGTCCAACTCCCACCCCAGAATAAGACTACGCCAAGGTTCATACCATGTCCCTGAGGACATTGTCCAAATGTTTCTTGAATATTGTCAGGGTTGGTGCATTACTGACAGTAATAGACTCCTGCACAGGAGGTCAAGCCTATTTAGTTGCTAGCCAATGTGAAAGCCAACTGAAGCCTGGCTACCTTCCTAAGTAAATGCACTCTGCTTAGATCTGAAAACAGCTGAGACAAAATTAAAGCAATGCCTCCCCTGAAGCACACCTGCCCTAGCCTTTGTCTCTTTAAATATTCCACTCTCTGTTTCTTCTTTTTCTCCAAATGCTCTGCTCAGGAAAGGGATGAAGGCTTTCAGAGGCAGCCATTACAGCATTATGTCCTTACCTAGAACAGTTTTTTTTGACATTTTAGATTGCATTCAGATATAGGAATGTCAACAAGGTCGTAACAGGATTGTTAGGTAATATATCTTAATTTCTTTAGGAGGTTGTGTAGGTTGTGTATATGGCTCTATGGGCTCGTGTGCTGGTATGCTTCTAACTAACTAGAAGGCAGTGGAGTTTCTTAATATTTCACTATTCAGTGTTTTAGAAACTATTTCTTCTTAGAATAAAGGGAAGTGGCTACATAAACAGCAGAATTCTTGCAAATGTATCAAGCTCCTTTTGAATTGCTTCTGAGATAAAATGATAGATCTTACCTGATGCTTTTCATACGATCTTTCTAAGGGGAAAACTAGTTTTACTTTTAACAAGAATGTAGAAGAGTATACAGTTTCATTACTTCTCACATTGAAATATGAAATTATTAGTTAATCCCGTGCTTCTCAGATTTATGCTTTTGATTCCCACAGTGACCACAAAGCTGCTCCTGAAAGCTTTTCTCTCCAATCTCTCTCATCTAGATCCCACATGCTGTTTTTCAAGGTGACACACCACTCTTCAAACATAGCAGGAGGTGGGGAAGGAAGGGAGTGTAGAAATCATTCCATTATAAATTGGTGCAGAATGAAATAAGTCTTTAAAATTTTACAAAGAAAACATTTAATCTCCTAAAGTATTACAGGAGCAGTGCATCCCCACCTTCTGCATCCCTCTAATCCTATTAGATAACACCAGAAATAAGTAGCTGACATAATAAATAATAAAAAATGCCAAATAAATGCTTTTGAAGTGCTTGAAATTTTGAGCAAGAAAACTTGAGGTGGATATAAGGCACTGGGAGCTTGATAAGAAGCTGTTAGTACACAGCCTCTAGTCTTCTTCATAATGGCTATCATTCAAAAGTGTACAGTTGAGACTTGGGAAAATTTTCCCAATGGTATTAAATCCACCAGAGACGTTTTGATCTGGGTATTGTCTTGCATGAAAGTACTTATGAATTTCTGCTTTCTTTCTGTATTTTGATGATGTTTCTTTTTTTTCTAAATTAAGAAAAGCATTTTTTTAGGCTCTTCCATTGGAATGTGTTTTCAAGTGTTACGATTGTCTGGGTGCCTATCTCTGTTCTTCAATGTCCTGCAGTTTACAAGTCAAGAATGAGGAGGTTGTGAGGTGCTGCTATTACCTGGAAGCCCTCATCTGCAATAGAATGCTCTGGTGAGTGTCCTGAGCATCTAGTAAGTGCTGGGGTTTTGTTTTTCAGTACCTGAAGAGGGCCTGCAGGAAAACTGGGGAGGGACTTGTTACAAGGAGTTGTAGTGAGAGGACAAGGGGTAACAGTTTGAAACTGAAACAAGAGATTTAGGTTAGAGATCAGGAGGAAATTCTTTAGTGTGAGGGTGGCGAGACACTGGAACAGGCTGCCCAGAGAAGTTGTGGAAGCTCCATCCCTAGAAGCTTTCAAGGCCAGGTTGGATGGGGCTCTGAGCAGCCTGATCTAGTGAGATCCCTTTCAACTCTAACCATTTCATGATTCTATGAAAGTTTCCTAGGTATCTAATCCCAAATCAGTGAACCTATACTTGCAAAACACACCTGTATTAACACAGGATTTCCAAAATAAACTTAATTTGTAACCTAACTGAACTTGTGAAAAATTAATGTGACTGAAGATCTCCTACTTCCTTATTCCACCCTAGCGATATGGATAAAAACAGGTGCTTCAAAAATTTATTGATAGGGTCCCTTTTTTAAAGGTGATTTGAGACCTTGGATGAGGTGTTTGGGTTTTTTCCACGCTCTGCACCCTTCACATAAGAAGAAAATTCAATGTGAACAGAATCTTGTTGCCAATAAAATATCACTCCGTTACTTAGGACACACACAACTTTAAAGCAAAACACCCATACATGAACTAACATGGCTGTGACTATGACAGTTGCACAGATTACCACAATCATAATGCAGATGAGAAAGTTATTATCTGATGTCTTAGAAGAGGCTTGTGATATGTCTTCTACTCCTAAATAGAAAGTAGCACAACTTTGAAACTGGGTCCCAGTACAGGCAACTTTCAATACACCTTCCTAAGATTAGGTCAAAGTATGCTTCCAGCTACAAGCAGAGCTCAAATTCAGGAACTAGAGAAAAGAGAAGGAAGGCCGAAAAGGTTTCATTGTGCCACATCAGACTCACAGCCCAGAAAGGAGGTTAAAAGCACACCTGTGTTAGGAATGTTGTAAAAAAAAAAAATCTGTGTCTCTAAATAGCACACACACCTTTTCTTTAGAAGCCTCTTTTGTTTCAGAGCACCTTGTTATAGTTTTATAGTAGTAAAAAGGAAAGACTTCCTCAGAGCTCTGGACACCTTTGCAAGCTTTAAGCCAATAGCTGTATGTATGCAATGTTTGCTGATTGCACAGTGTAAGCACGGCAGGGAAGGAAGGATTTTGTTTCCAAGATGTAACCTTTGGCTGCTTTGATACATGAGAAGTCACTTTCAGTGAACTGATGTGTGAAATACCTGATGTGTCCACCACTTTGCCAGTGCCAAAATTCTAGCAGCCACAGGGCTTCCACCTGCTGTGAGCCCATGACTGGAGGACACTTTTGTGCCAAAATAGGAACAATGTGTAAGACTGTGGTAAACTTGAGAATTATTCATGGTCATACTGGGTCTTAGCCTGTGGATAAGCACAGGACCTCGGTACCCATGGCTACCATTGCAGGTTTGAAGATTTACAATTATGGTGAGTTTATCCTGCCAAATAATTGCATGTTTTTCTCTTGTGCAAGCACCCCATGTTTTAGCTATATGCTGGAGAGAAGGGCTTGTAAAGAGAAGTTATGTTTGTTGGTCTGCTGCTTTTCTAGCTCTTCAGTTACTGTTTCAAAATTAGTCCTAGGTTTTCATGTAGGTTAAATAATTGTTCACATCCTGGTGTAATCACTTACTAGTATTACTGTACAGTGGCTTTAAAATTACCTGTATTATAAGCCTAAAACATCTGTTAGGATTGTGGAAGCAGCATTGTTAATATTGTCTATAATTTATCTGCTATACAACCTTGGACTGGGGAGAGACTAAACAGTTACTCAGCTGCTGTCCTACAACTAGTCCAACATCATTGTTTCTCCTGGAGGTAGGTGGGACAATCCCATTCAGTTTGTAATTCACACAAATTTTCTTTTTTTTTTTTTTTTTTGTAAAAAGAGAGCTTTTGAGGGAACCTGCATAAACTAAGCCTCTCACATCTAAAAATGGTCTTAAATTAGCATTAATTAAGCACCAGAGCTGGATACCCAAAGTCCTGTTCTATACTTGATCCAGTGAAGAAAGTTTGTGTCATCTGCCTGTGAGTGGAGCCAAGTGCAGCACCACTCATTGTCATTTGGAGCACTTGTATTAGCACTGACCATTGCAGACAAAGCAGCAGGTACCTGCTTTGTGCTCACACCTCAGTGGGATGTTACAGATGTGTATGTCACACTGAGATAATGACATTATGAATAGCTGCTTTATTTTGACTAATGTCAAAGCACCGGAGAATGCTAACTCCAGGTGAGCATCTTTGTGGAAAAGTCCTTTGAGTGGTTTTTGGTGTCTTCAGAGGGTGAGAGAGGTATTGCATTTTTCTAAGCTATTCAAGGGCTTGGAGATTTTGTGCTGGATTATTTCAAAGTAAGTTAACAATGTGCTTAGTTTAATGTGGAGCTTAAAAGTGTATGTCTAAGTACTAATACGTGCTTGTGCTACATGAACTGTGAAGTAAATCACAGCAGCAAAATACACCCAAAAGTCAGCACACCTTTGTGCTCCTAAGGCTCTGAAGCATTTCTGAAAATGTTAAATTCAGATTCAGCTGCTCAAATGTTTTAGCCAGCAATTGTCCTATCTGCATTAGTTTCTTGATTCAAGAAAACTGTGCCTTTTCTGAGTATTTTTTAGTGAATAGAAGCTACATGTTTCTTTACCAAAAGTCAAGAGTCTACAAACCTGTCTGAGAGGGGACTAATTCAGGTATCTTGGGAGAACACACAACCAAGGTAAGGGATTGAAATAACTCTTTTTGCAAGTTTATTTGTAGTAATAACTGCAATGAGCAAAAGGTGATTTTTAGGTTAGGAACATGGAAAGCTGCTGCTGTATGTGGAAGAGACCTAAGGGCAAGTTTTTTGGCAGAACAGATACAATACAATTTCCCCATTATTTAATGTTCATAGCCAGAACAATCAGCACATTCTTGTGCAGGCATTGAAGAAGAAGTAGGTGGAGAAAAGATGGAACATTTCAGCTAACTCATAAAAACTGGGCCCTAAAAGTGAACTCTTGCTTTTGTAATCAAGATGGGTATATTTCCTAAGATGAAAACAAGATTTATTTATTTCTTCATTTTTTAACCAGTACACTTCTCAAAAAATCGGGCATAATAATTAATCTGAAATTTTTTGGAATAACCAATGCAAACTTTTATCATATAATGTTTAAATACAAATGTTATGCTTCTTTTTTTTTTCCTTTTTCAATTATTTTTCAATTATTTTGGTTTGTTTTCCATGCTCCCATGTTACGGATTCCTGAAAATTACTTTGTGGATGAGTGAGGAGGAGTGTTGCAGAAGGTTCTGCTTCCATTTCTTTTTCTGAAAAACAAGCTGGTGAAAAAAAGTCAAGCATTCAGCATACATTAAAAGTTCACACACATTAAATTTAGAAAGTAGTTTGCAACTGTAATTTTAGCTATTATGATAGAATGGAATTGATGCCCTAGAAACAGTATACTTGATGAGTACTTGAAGTTTATAGAAATTGCCTTGCTGCCAGGGAATGGCTTGAAGCATAGTGGCTTCAGATCTAGCCCAAGAATCCCATCCAGATCGTGGACTCTGATGGTTAAATCAGAATGTGTTTTATTTTCAGTATTAGAAACCAACCAACCAAACAAACAAACAAACAAAAAAACCAAACACCAGAAAGTGTAAATTGAATTTTTTAAAAATTTGAGACAAAAACTGAGATGGAGGTAAGCTGCCTTCGTTTGTTCCAACTCTAAAATGGCTTCCCAGAAAGGGTATGGCCTGTCATAGCAGTAAGGATACAGTGTGCAGTTATACAGTAGAAGTTGTTTGTGATGTCACATTGCATTTTGAACTGCTAGATGAAGTTTTTAATTACTGAAGTGCTGTGTCTGAAGACAGCCAATGTTTGATGGTCTATGAGCTGATAAACTTTTCCTGTGACTCATAAAACTGTGGGTTTTCTCTAATGTTGCAAACAGCCTGCAAAAAAAATTGCCACCATTTGTTTTCCTAGATGGTGAGAAAGAATCTGCATCCCATTGGTAATCTGTAAACCATTTACTTTGATTATTTCTGGTGTTTGGCTTCCTGCATTGCACTACCTTAATCCTACATGGAATAATAATGCTCTCCTGAACTACAAAACAGTAAACAGCAGGTGGGAAGGGGTAGCTGTTAACGCTCTGCAAAACGTGTATGAAAATGATCAAAATTCTTGAAAGTCAATAAGGTTTTCTAAAATAGCTGGAGGTTCACTAAGCAGAACCACAAGCAGTGACCAGCAGGAGGCACTCTTACGCACAAATCAATTTTAGGCAGTATCTGTTCTACTTCAGAGGCAGACAGACCAAAAGGCAAGATGATTATAATTAAATAGACTTCAAAAGAAACAAGAAAGCTCATTTTGTCATGTGAAGCTATGGAGGAGTTACCACATTTCAGATTGCTCTTACAAAACTGAATGTTTGGTCAAGAACATGAGCTTTTTGCATTAAACTGGGACAAATGCAGGTGACCATCAAGAATTATGGAAATTCAAATGTGTCTCATCCTCAGAAAGTAAAATGTATCAATATTGCAGATCTTTTTATAAAGAAATTCCAATCTTTATTTTTATCAAAAAAAACCTTTTTTAAAAATTTTATCTCAGGTCTGGAGAAACAGAGAAACACACACTCCTAGCAGTATAGTAGGAAAAATGTGAAGATTCCCTGAAGACTGAAATGAAGACTCTCAGGCTAAGCTTGAGGTCATAAAAGGTGTTGTTGAAAACTAAAGTTTTTAAGAAAGCAAGGCTAATGCAGAGATTATTTGAAATTCAGATGAGATCAATTTGCTGTAATTTTGTATGCATATTAAGCAGTAATACAATGAAGGAGTTCAGGGGGAGGAGGAGGAAGGAGCAATTGAAACATGGTTTTAAACTGGAAGAGGGTAGATTTAGATTAGACATTAGGAAGAAATTATTTAGTGTGAGGATGGTGAGGCACTGGAACAAGTTGTCCAGGGAAGTTGTGGATGCCTTATCCCTGGAAGTGTTGAAGGCCAGGTTGGATGCAGCTTTCAGCAACCTGGTCTAGAGGAAGGTGTCCCTGCCCATGGCAGGCAGGTTGGAACTAGATGATCTTTAAGGTCCCTTCCAACACACAACCATTCTATGATTCTATTATATGACTCAGCTGAAGACTAACACACCTCATGTTTCAGTAAATCAAGGAGAAAAAGGAGCAAGCTGGTTTGGACTTGAGCATTGCCTGCCTACAGCAGATATGCAAGCTGCTCAGGAGAAGCCTTGTGTGTTTCCTGTTTTGCATATGGTACTTTAATATAAACTGCTATGAAAGTATGACTAAATGACTAGAAATGGGGCCTGTCCCTGAAACCTGAAAGTGACAGAGATGGTTCAGAGCCATGTCAGAGGCAGTGATTCAAACTGGGTAAAAAGGACAGACTGCAGTTCATGCACAAAGCAGGTTATCTCCCAAGTCCTATAGTTTTACACATACCAAGGACTATGTTTGATTTGTTTTCATTGTAGCATTCAGGTCTTAAAACGCATATATATAGGTATGATCTTACAATACAGAGATGAGCCAGCATCTCTGTTTTATAGACAGAACTTGAAATGCAGAATACTTTTCTTCTCACTCCACCACTAACAAATGCCTTCAGAGCCTAAGCTCAACCCTGCTGTACCTCTTGCCTCAAATAGCTGCATCTCTGAGTGTATGAGGTGAGGGGTTGATTTTAGATTTTTCAGGAAATACAGCAGAAATTTCAGATCTTAATCCAGTCGGTGAGATATGAGGATATATTTTGAGGACTACAGTCTTGAATTAGAGTATTAACTGAATATAATTCCTGTGTCTAAATATCTTTACTGTCTAAATATCCTCTACTGCAACCCCATGAGGATTTGATGCAATAGGTGTGTCCTGGCAGAGTGCAGGGTGATAACTTCTATTAAATTTAACTAAAGCCTGGTTAATTAACAAGACAGATGCTTGTAAACACCATCTATGTGGCAGCATAGCAGCTAGTTCACAGAAGCGGGAGATTTGCAGCTGGAGGGACTGAAGCTCTCTTGCACTTTTGCAGGCCTTTGCATTACAGCCTCCATGGCCTGGGTGATTTGTGCCTGCTGCATCTCACCTGCCATGCCATGATGGCCTACTGCTGGGCCAGAGAAATGCAGCACAGCTGCTTAAACCAGTGATCAGGAAACTTCAGTGAAAAGGCCAAACTGCTGTAAATGCTGCAAGGTGCTGCTCCTCTGGGAAAAAAACACTGCTCCTGCAGGCTGCAGTACTGTCCTCTGTAAGGGACCTTTGGGAACCACTGCCTTCAAAATGGACTTTAAGGTAAAGCTGTAGTATGAACTGCAGAGCTTTGGGGCAGACCTCTCTGGCTTCCTACAGAACACAGATTTCTTTCAATTGGACAGCCCTTGAGTTCGGTAAATGCATGTCTTGGGTTCTTCTTTAGCTTATCTCCCTCTCTCTTTAGAGACTCGTTAAGGTTATGAGGTGGGGAAAAGAGGGGCTGGCTGTATGTGGTTTAGAGCTCATCAGCAAAGTATTTGCTTATTGTCATCTGATCTGTCCCTTCTGACATTCACCCCTACCCGGCAAAGCAAAGCAAAGCAAATGGGCAGCAGCTCTTGTATCAGTACTGCTATCAGTCCCTGAGACTAAAAGCATGATTCCTCTACCCTCTGTCTGTTCAGTTGTCTGTTGCTTGAGCTAATGTTAGCATAGGACATTAGAAGGAAACACTATTGACTCCATTTGAGTAACTCCTAAATAAATATGGTTACTCCAGTCACGGTAAGCATATTGGACACAAACTTTAGTGGTCAGCACTGAAGGTGTTTTATATGCTACAGCCTCTGCTGGGCCATTCCATCAATATAGAGCAGTGAAGGGAAAGAAATACCTACCTATTTACTTATCTCCATCCTTAGAGGAGAATGCTCCAAATTACATGCTATGAAATCCCCTTCTACACAGAGTAAAAGATTTTTAGTTAGTGAGGAAATGTAACTAGTATGAATGCTGTAAGGTATTATCTTGCTGATAATCTCCTAGAAGCAGTAGGATTTTAAAATGTTCATTTATTGGCTAGCATGCACTTCTTGGCTGAAAGAAAGCATGCTCAGAACCAAGCAGTGTGCACCCTGTTGCATCTCACTGCTTCAT
Organism: Hemiprocne comata; assembly: GCA_020745705.1. Classification (NCBI taxonomy): domain Eukaryota; kingdom Metazoa; phylum Chordata; class Aves; order Apodiformes; family Apodidae; genus Hemiprocne; species Hemiprocne comata. Next base: position 139,133,818 of record CM036586.1, on the reverse strand, counting down.
TACATCTTAATTCCTGTCTCTCCCCACCAACCCCAAGATACTTCAGCCTGCTTCACCAAATAGCTTTGGCTTTTCTGTTATCACCAGCAAATCATTTTCATGCCCAGGAAAATATGAGAGTGAAAACTGGCAGCTGATGTGACAAGACATTGCAAAACCAAGATAAATTAATGCATTGAAACCCTAATCATGTTTCAGTAAATGAGCAGAAGAAAAGTTTGAGTGTTCCCATAGTAAGTTAAGCTCATTCATCAGTTTCGGTTCTCTCTTGCCAAAATCTCTAGACCACCCTTAACTGAGGGAGGAAGGGCAAAAAGAACAGAAGATGTAAGGTGCTGGTGAATGGAGATTTTAAGTGTTCTTTTGCTTAGGTCATCTTTCCAGGTTGCCTTGCTGAGAGACCAGAAGACGTTCAGAGCCTTTTCCACAATGTATGTGCTTCTCCACCTAGGATTCATGATGGCCACCTCAGTTAGCAAGGGAACCATTGATGGAGCCAGACTTCCTTGTTAATGATACAATTCAGTCAAGCTACCTCTGGCTGGAAGGAATTTTTAAGACAGGGTAGGCTGGGCTGTGTGAGGGTTTTTGGGGTATCTCTGCAAAAGCTGTAAGGATGAAGAGTCCAATTTAGCCCTCCTCTATTCTTTCCTGCATAAAATCTTGCTCAGTCTCTTCCCTCCCTCCCCAGTGGATGGGTTTTCTTTCTGTCCTCCTGCAAAAGCTCACATAAGAATAGGGAAAAGTGTTGTCAAGCAGTATAGACTCTCAGAGCATGGTAAGGGATGGCAAAGGTATTGGAAAATTGAGGGATAGCCTAGACCAAACAAATCTCTCTTATTTACTAGAATAACTGCAGAACCTCTGAAGACTGCTGTTACTCTACAGCTGAATACAAAAGTATATCCTGGCTCCCAGTGAAACACAGAAGACCATGGGCAGTGTTTGTGCCAATAGAGATGCATATGCAAACAGCTGCTCATGTGAAAACACTAATGATGTACTTGTAATTAGACTTTTTGCTTTACAAGTTGAGCCATGAAAGTACTTAAGATTGAGACCCATTCTAAACTGTAGACATTGCAATTGATTTGCTCTTTATTGAATCTCATGGGTGCAGAGACATGCTGCTTGTGGAGAATGTGCTTTCTGCAGGTGCAGAAATGCTGATGCACGAACCTGGCCACACCAAGTTCTGCCTTTTCGCCCTTTGCCTTTCATGTGAAAGAAGCCTAAAACCCTTCTCTTTCTGGGTCACTGGCCATTTCTGTCACTACTACAACAGAATAGTCTAAAGCAGGCTGGACGGGCCCATATCCACTCTGGCATTCTTTGTGGTTATAAAGATGTGAGTACTAGAAGAAGAAAGAGGATATCTATTTTTAATTGAAAGTGAAATGAATTCTGCCTGTAAAGTATGCATAGATTTGTCATAGCTCTACAACTGTACCAAACTCTAATAGATGCTCTTGTCAAACAAATGGCTGTAATTTGTTTTGTCAAGTAAAAGATGATCTCTGACTATGCTAGTTCAGCAGAGATCACAAAAAAAAAAAAAAGTTCAAGTTGCGAAGAACAGCAACCAGCTGCTTTTTCTGTCTGGAATCCTTGTTCTAAAATATAATGTGTATATATTCCCTTGTGACAAAACATGCAATAAACAGTTTGATAGAATTTTAGATTGCTTAATTTCTTGGACTAAACTGTGATGCTTTGCAGCCTGTAATGGCCCTAAAAATAATATTCCTGTAAATATCATTACAAATATTAAGGACAACAGAAGTAAGCCATGTATGGTGTAACCCTGCAGGTTTTTTCCATTCTGCTCATGATTCAGCAAAGCACTTACTACATTTTGTCTTCAATGCATATACTGAACTCAGCAGGAGTATGTGAATAAAGGTAAGGATGCACTTGAGCATTCTGATGAATTAGATTCAGAACAAGTCTTACCTGTCAAGATCCCATTTAAAGTAATGTAGCAGATTTTGCAAGAAAGAAACACTCGAGTCACAGTGGAAAGCACTGTTTTTCTCTTCAGAAACCACCCAAGTAACCACATAGATATAAACACAGTTCAGTTATGAGTGTTCCTCCTGGGGTATAAATATGTACTTAACAGACAGGGGAGTGTTTATGTACAGAGCAGTGCCATGCAACTAACCACTTCAATTCTCAGTCTTGAATGTTGCTACGATAAGGATTAATTTCAGAAGAAAGACTTCTACTGAAATTAATTAAAAATACTGAAAGATTTCTACTGAAATCCACCTAGTGTTGAGATCAGAGAGAATTATTCTAAATAAATGCATATGTATGATCAGGTTTGAACCAGTTTCTTAAGGGCTGGATTAACACATCACTGTTACCTAAATAAAAATGTTCCCACCACCATTCTGCCCCAACTGAATCTTGATAGATTTTCTTCTGTTAACATGTCTAATCACTGTATTTCTCTTACATAACTCATTCTACCCTGTGCTTGTGAATCAGTAAAGTTTGTTTCTATATCCTTTTATTCCTGACTTGCTTGCAATTCACAGTAAAATATTTCCTTCATTCTGAAATTGTTCTCTTCCTCAAAAAAGTGGACATGGATACAGTTTTCAGACAAAATATTGGGCAAGTCTTTTTAATCAACTACAGCTGTTTTTTTTTAATGTTTAGCGTTGATATTATTTTTATATGATAGATCCCATGAAAAATCAAGTCTTTTCGGTCAGTCTAGTATTCTCAAAGTTTAAATACACCAAGTTGAACAGGAGCATTCAGGTGGCCTAATGATTCCTACTAATAAATAAACTTGTGATACAAGAATCCCAAAAATCTCCCCTTTCACTGAAGAAAACACCCAAATATTCTTAAAGATGAAAAGCATGCAAGTTACGTTTGCCCCTGACCATTAGTAATATAAATAAGCACTAATAATACGTAGTTCTTCAAAGACTGCCAGCAGCTGACATAACATGTTTGTAACATCATGGCCATACCTGTGCACTGGACACTAAGCACTTCCAACAGGTTTTAATTGCAAAAATGTGAAATAGTGCAAAACCAGTATGAGATACATCCCTTTACCATGACTGCCAAGTTAGACGAGTGGCACGTCTCATATAAATATCAAGTGTAACTTAACTTTTTTTCCTCAACTCTATTAGTAATGCAGAAAGTACACAAGTTTTTCAGTCACTTATACAAGGGTTCTCAGTGGGAAAATAAAAAAATAAAAATAATAATAATAAAAAAAAAGGAAATGCAAAGCTAGACCATTCTGGTAGGGGAGGGTAAATAACTTTATAACAACCTTTAGTCTTAGGGAGATCATGTTTCATCTAGACATTGAATGAGCTACCTGCACCAGTAAATCCATGTCTCAGGGGTTACCATTTATTCCTACCTGAACTCAAACTCCATTACGGTCTGCAGGCAATGAAAATTACCTATCAAAAATTGTGGTTTTAAAATGTTTGCACTGGGATGATAAACTTAAGTGAGACACATTTGATGCTTCTTGGGGTAAGTAAGTATATGAATTATATAATTGTTAGGGTATTAGTTGTTTATGAACCTCTCTCTGAATTGATTACAGCTCGCCTAGCAATTCTATCCTTCTTGTTGAAATACCATTGCATGGTCTAGTATGTAACCAAATACCATGCTCTGATTGTTTGCTTGTGTTTGTTGCTTCAAGGGCTCAGCCAACAGGGCTTTCCCCATTTGTTTCCAGGGTTCAGCAATCCAGAATAGTCACCTGTAAGCAGCACCCCTTGCAATGGGACCATCATCATGGCTGCAAGAAGAATATTGTCTGGTCCAAAAGAAAGTGCTAAGGGAGGAAGACACCCACTACTAGTGTGTTAAACATATAGAATCAGGGGATCACACACAACCTTTTGCAACCAATACAAGGTAAGAACACAAAACCTCCAAGTACAAATTGTTAAACATTCACTAATCTCAGATACTGTTTATTTGTTGGAAGCAGTTCACTCTGAAAACTGAAATGCTTGGAATTATAGAGAGTTGGTAACAAAAAGTGATGCACTCACCGTAGGTAAGAGATACCGTCTTCAATTTCATTAGCGCTGTTTGTTGTCACTTTTGAACCTCTTGTTCCTCCTTGGAAAATAAGTTTTAGAATCTGAGTTGTAAAAATTTTTCCTCATAAACAGTGTTGAGGGATGTTTTACTTCTGTAGTCCGGCTCTGAGCTGACTCTAGAATTTATGACAGACTCTTTGAGGGTTTAATCCTCTACGTTTTGGCAATGATTGTAATAGCTCTTACAGTGACCAGAGAATAAAGAGTCCATACAGTCCTGCCTTATTGAGGATATTTTCATGTTGGTCTTGTCTTTGCTGAATCAAGCTCAAGCAATTAGTCTGGTATATAAACTGCCTCAGTGGTATCTGTGTGCCTAAGGAGAAAGTCATAGTACGATGAAGTGTGAAATTGTTAGGGAACTCTTTCTAATGTAAAGGGCTACACGCTACCTTCTGTTTCACTGAGCTCTTTCTTCAAAAGATACATATGCATGAAGCATAAGTGACTATACAAATATTTTTTTTGCCATATTGTTCTGCTTTGCTCTATCCAAACTGGAATTTCTTTCTGGGGTCAATGCTTATCTGTAATGGTCAGCCTGGTAGGCTACATGAAGAGTAAACAATGTGCATGAGACCAAACAGCACCAGTTCTTCCTTTACTGATCTGGAGCACATAATCATAGTCAGCCTATGAAGTCATTCTGGGCAACTGTGGAAAGGTTAGGACACCAATTGGGAACATATTTTTGAAGTTGGCAGGACAGGGTTGCTGGGAAAATGTCACGTTCAAACACTGATATAAAAAAGAAATCTTTGAAAAGCACTGGCTTTGTGCCCCGAGCATGTCAGAGAGATTTCCATGAAGTGTCTGTGCCTGCTTTTCCAAGGATTTTGCCTGTACAGTGTATGGCAAGATGGCCCTTGTGTAGCACCTGTAAGGGCTGAATTCATTAACCAGCCAGGCTGGCTGAAAGCTCTTCTCTTGTCTCAAAGCACATTATAGTGTTATAATTACAGTATTCAAGACTGAAACCTGGAGTTATTTTGACCTTGGTGACATTAGCAAGGTTATGTATGGAATGCAGCTCTAAGTATAAAGAACATATCAGAACAGGCTGGGTAGGGATACAGAGATAAAAGGCATGAAAGGACCCACTGGCCATATTGCAAAGTCACCTTAAAAGGTAAATGGATGCTTAGCATGGGAAACTAGGGAAGAACCCCAATTTCAGCTCCTTATGTGTGGTCATGTGGTGCTGAATTCTTGGCTAGCAAAACAAAAGGAGTGCTAAATATTTAGCTCAAAGTTTTTTTTAAAATAACTCCCCAGCTTTTTAGCCAGCATCCTCAGTTTGATGCATGTCTTCACTTCTCTAAGGAAACACTGGGACTGCTTGAAAGGGTTCCTTCTACTTCTTAAAAAACAGAGCTTGATTTGACGCTCAAGGTAGAAGTTCTCTCTGCACACAAAAAAAGTTGTGGGTTTGTCCCCTGAATACTCTATGTAACAGCCAGGTATGCTGCAAAATTAACATCCCATTTAAGCGGAGCCTTTAATTTTTGTTCTTACTGCGATTAGAAACAATGCTGTTCTCCACTTTCTATAATTTGACTCCACAGTAAATATTCTCCAGAAATAAAGATTTACAATTAAGTATTATAAAATGTATGGGATGGACTGCCAAATACGTGGCCCTCAATTGTAGGCTCGGAAGAGATGTTAAAGGTAAAATAATAATTACCTTGTTATTGCAGAAAAATACCGAGATCAAATGTTTTGGGGCCTAGGACCCTTCATTTATGCCAGTTTTGCTCCGTTGGCTTAACTCAGCAGATCACCTCCTAACTTGCAGTGGAATAAAAGAAAAATTGAATCCCCCTCTCCATTTAGCAGTGACTAAACAACACGACTGAATGTCTGTATTGGCAGAGATCTAATGCCTAAATTACGGATTGCCCAATTTGGCAATCACAAGAATTTTCCTATGTTTATTGATACAACTGAAGTTGGTATTTCATCTGAAAGTGACTGAAGTAATAGGACAAGCAGTACCTGGCTGCTACTTTAGCTGTGTTGCACATAGCAGCACACAATCAGAAGAAACTTTTTCTCGTTGTTCCCTCTTTAAGAGCAGGATATACTGTTTGATCAGATAGGATTCCCATGTGTTTCTGCAAGTCTCAAAAGTAAAGGCCAGGAATGGATAAAAGCCCTTTCACGAGGAAAAAAAATCTGGTATTTGGAAGTGGTTGTTAGCTATGTTTCATGACATCTTTATACTTACATACCAGGGTGCAAAGTAGTTGCTAAGCTTTGAAAACAGAAAGGAAAATCTTAGATGTGAGACAGGTCAGCCATAACAAAGTTAAAATAAAAATTTACATTTGCCCACAAGCAAGGAGCATCCCATCCCTACAGAAACCTTAAATGTCCAGCTTGAGGATGGTAAAATCTCAGTGAAGAAAGCAATAGCTGAGTGTGACACTAGTTTCAGAATGCCACAGGAGAGTAAGCTTGGCAATTATCTGCTTTCAGGCTTCAATTTGGTGATTGCTGCATTGCCCCACAGGACATCAGGCTTACTTCAAGGTCCCTGCAATGGAATTGCCAACAACGAAACTACTCTCTAAACACTTCCTAGAGCAGGGCTTTTTAGGGACTGCAGCCCTTCTGCCTTCCCAGAAACCAGCTGAGTCTGGGGAGAGAGGAGAAGGGAGGCAGAAGCAAGCAGGCAGGAAACACTGCAGGCAGAGCTTTGTTCCTTGCAGGTGGGAGACATGGTGACAGCTGTTAGTCTCTCTGTCTTTCCAGTCATGCCTTCCTCATCCCAGAGCAGTGCCTCAGACACCAGACTGCTTTTGGGGAGGAGAAAACACAGCTTTCGTTCCGGGACCCTCTCTGGCTTACCCCACAGCTTCAGCCCATGGGAGCATTGTGTCTCCTCCCAGCCTCTCCCTTCTCCACGAGCAACCTCCAGCTTGTTTGTTCCCTTTCTGCCTTCCAGTGGGCCACCAAAGTGTTGTTTCTCCATCTCTTCTCTTCCCAAGGCAAGCTGGGAAAAGCTTCTCTCATTGCTCCCTCAGAAGCAATACGTTTTACTCCCTTGCCACTGACCTCAGGCTCCTGGTGACACAGGGCCACTCACTGGGCTGTGCTCCCAGTCACACAGAGCTGCCCAGCTGGCTCACCCCATTCCTGTCACCCTGCTCCTCAAGCTCTCTGTGCTGCCTGTCCCACACTGCATGCCCGGGGGACAGAGGTGCAAGGTTCCTGCTTGGGCTGGGAGGGGAGCCCAGTTCTTCTCCCATGCTTGCCCTGGGGAGGCCCCAGACCTGGGCTTGCTGCTGTAGGTTACCGTTGAACCACCAAGGCTGAAACAGCCTGTGGAGAAATCAAGGATATACAAGCAGGGAAGTGGTGTAGGTGTTGCTGTCAGTCTGGAGTGGAATAGTATTTCTCTGTTAAGGGGTTGGGGTTCAGTGGTTAGATGCTACAGAGTCCGCCTTATGTGTTAGTTTTGCTAACTGTACAAGTGAGTGGCAAGCTAGCTGATGGGAATTTGTGCATGCATTCAGCTGTGCCATGAAGGTCATCCATTTATAATTTTTTTAAATTTTTTTTTCACTTTTTAGAGAGGCAAGCAAAGATCTCTGGATTTTTCTGATCCACAGTAAGACAGAACTGCAAGAAAGGCTTCTTATGAGCACTGGTCACTCAATGAGAGAGATGTCATGTAATCGAAGGGACAGCTTCTTGCTTGGGAAATTGATTACTGAGATCCCATGTAAGTACAGTTAATTAAACCTCTGCCATGACAAAATGAACTGTAGTCTAGTCCCTCTTAAAGGCGAAAGGATTATTCCTATGTCCAACCTGGGGGTTACACTTGGGATGTGATTACTGCATCTACTAGTGGTAGCCTGTATCAGGAGGCAGGCAGGACTTTTGTAACCAGTCAGAAGTGCACACATTCAGTGCAGGAAGGAAGAGTTTTGGTAAGCCACATGTGATCTGGATGTGGCCTTCAGCAGACTGAGGTTCATGCTTGCAATACTAGAGTGCAAAGGAGCTGACATCAAATGCAACCACACTTGCCATACAGCACGACTGAAGAGTACATTTAGGGAACAAAATACCAGAGACCATGAAGACAGCTAATAGCAATCAGTTGTTCTGTTTTCAGATGAATAAATCTAAAATCTGTATTAAGAAAGTAAACAAACAAAGATGAACCTTGTTTCTTTCATTAACATCTGCAAAAGAGACAAAAAAAGATTGCCATAAAATGAAGCAGAAAAAGCATCAGAAGCACATGAATAACATCAAGGAAGACGAAACAGCTGCTGAAGGAGGTGCAGTAAAAGACATAAGTGATTAAATAACACTCATCAAAATAAGTAGTCTGTAAATTTGTAGTAGTACAGTACCTCCTACAGATAAACAAGGAGACACATGGACAGAAAACGAACCAAGAACAATAGCTGAGACTCTCAGGGCAGGGTAAATAGGCTGGACTCCAAAAAACTGCAGTCTTTCAGTAATTACTTGCACTCAACTAAGCCCATCATATCTTAAGCAAAGAAATGAAAAATGAAATTCAAGTAAAAGCCAGGGAAAGCCCCAGGGAAATTTCTGAGTTAAAATGCTGAAAGCTTATAATGAGTCCTTTGATTTTAGAAGTATACAGCTCCATCAAAGCCTGGGCTTGTGAAGAATGTCCTGACAAAACAGACTAAAATACGTTTTCCTTTAGGAAAAAAATAAATTAATAAGTCAAATTAGTTTATAGCAAATATTCAATTGTAACAAATATCAATAACTTGAATCTAAATTATCAGAAAAGAAAAAATATTCAGACCCCATGTTCAGAAGTGTGAGAGTGCTTAATTAGATGGCTGGGACAAACATCACCAATTCTCCACTGCCAGCTGGGTGGGATTACTGTACCGCTATGGAAATGATCATAACTGGTACACAAGGGCTGCTCTCTGTGTAAACTCCCACAGCCTCATTTTGCATGTAGAAAGCTAATATAACTTTTCCAGGACAGTCAAAGCGCAAAAAGGAATTATTTATAATGTCAGGAACAGATCGGAGAAGCTTCCCAAAGAAGGTGTCAACTGTTTCCTCATTGCTATGCCTGGGGTGTGTGATGGGGCAGGTGCTCAGGAAGCAGAATGCCAAAATATCTTATCCCCATAGTATCTGCCAAAAAACATACGTTGACAATTTAAGAACAAAGCAGCTGCTCACTGCTTCCACGGCCTGTTGCACACCAGTCCTCAGCATACAGACAAGGAAGGCTGTTTGCTGTGCTTCACTAAAGATGTCAGCTTACCAAGTGGTATAGCTGGTACAACCCGAAGAAGCTCTACTTAACAGCATGATTACCTAAAATTGACAGCTAGTAAGAGGGATCATAGTTAAATCAGCTGATCCAGAATTAATCCAGAGGATCCTGCAAAAAAGCTGACTGTAGCCAGTGCAAGCTCAAAAACATGGCATAACTTTCATGTGATGCAAGTTCCTATTAAACTCCTCCCCAGATGTTCTAATTATTCTTGCATTTATTTCCCCAGGAAAGTTACTGCATAACCATAACTAAGGTCTCTGTTTATGCTGGAGTTTTTGTTATATCATCTACTTACGTGAAGAATACTTACATCAGCTTCCCTTTACTTAGCTGGATAATGTTTTTCAATAATTGTATAATGACAAGTTCAAGCAGTTAGAAGAAAATTCCCATACAAATCTGGACATTTGCAACATGGCATTTCCAGAAGGAAATGCTAAAAGCTGATATATTTTACTGTGAAGCAGCGCAATGGTTAAAAAATTATGGCATCTCAGACCAAAGTTCTGAAATACTCAAATCACTTATATTGAAACAAAACAATCTTTTGATATCTTGAAACTGGAAAAAAAAAAGTGGTTTATGTTGATTTTTTTTTTCAGTCAGAATCACCGAAGCAAAACAAAACTTGGAGCCTTTTAAATAAGTGGGTTTGGGTCAAAATCTGAATTTCAGGGCACGTATTAGAAATAAGGCTTTTTCCCCCCAGATCTTTCTCAGTACAACTCTTATCCTTTATTACGACCTTTTACATTTTCCACTGAGATGGAAGCCTGGTTTGTGAATAGTCTTTGCATGTTACTTCTCTTTCCTAGATAAAATATACTTCCTATCTTGGCAGAGAACAAGTTTGGGGGTTATTTTCTGAAATGTAGAAACAAGCCAAATGTAAATTTGTGTTCTGGAATCAAGAATGTTAAATTTTAGCCATAACACTGAAATCAAATTTGTAAGTAAATGGCAAATAAGAACAAGAAGCAAGCAGACCTTAGTGGTAAGTTATTTTTTGTAGCTTTTGGTAGTATACAGTTCATTATAACCAATGAATCTTCAGATTTCTGAGGAGCATAGTGTAAGTTCATAAACAAGAAGCAATATTACTGAAGTGCCAATTTTTAGTTTATATGTGCATCATCAGTTCCTTTATTCTTGTCTTTGAATGAAGAGGTGGTGAAGGGGAGTTAGGACCAAAAAGCTGAAACTGCTGCTTCGTAAACAAAAAGATCTTCCCCTTTTGTTTTTCTTTGGACATGGACAGTAAAAAGGTGGTATTACTTTTGCAAAATATTAACTAGATTACTTCAGGTCAGCTTTTCATTTAATTCAAATTTTTAGCTAGGGGTAGGTCAGAATACAGTCTCACGGACACTGACACAAGCACTAGGCATAAACTGATTTCTTGCTTTAACTTCAAGCATGTCTTGGTCCATCTGTTTCCATAAGTCATACAATAGCTGAACTGCACATAATGCCTAGTTATTGAAGAGGATTTTTAGTGTTCAAAACTCAGTTGGTTGTAATCAATAATTCGACCATGCTACTGCCTGTATAGCAGCAGATTTACACAACAAAACACGCTTGTTGATTCCTCCCTAGGCTGTTTGGAGGCCAGAGCTCAAGCCAGACAGAAGTGTACCCTGCACCAGCATCAGCTGGAGCCTAATCATTTTCATCTGGCAGCATGGGACAGTGAATGGCCATCGCTCCCCTCCCGTTTTGCACTGGCTCCGGGTATCCACAACACCAGTTTGAACCAGGGAAAGTTTAAGCCCACTTGTGAGGATACTGCACTGACTGGGTTTTGTCAGTGTGGAGGCATCTGCCAAAGCCCCCTGCTGCTCTGATAATTGTCATTACAGGAGTCCAGAACGGGAGATTAATCTTGGAGGAAGATTTTTCAAGGGACATCAGAAGAATTACAGTTTTGCTGGGTAGTGCCATTGCTTGGGGGCGTGTACATATGCAGATACCACAGCATCCTCTGACAGTTAGGTAAGGTCAAGGGGCTTGCTTTTAAAAATGTTACCACTGCTTATGTGGCTTAAAGCTTTTTATGTTTTCTTTCTTAATCTATTCAATAATTCATTGGTTATATCTTACAGTTGGTGTGTCACATTTTCCCACCAAAACCTGAAACACAAAGTTATGAGTCAGCAGTATTTATTTACAATGTTTGTATGGATTATCCTTATACTATAAGGGTCACTGGATCCCTCTTGGGTATCATAAAGAAATTGGCTTCATGGAGAGATTTTGCTAGGACTTCAATGGAATTCAGTTGAAATTATTATTTCTCCTCTCCCATCATCTTAGCTGATGAGTGTGCTAAGAGATCACAATCACAGTCTTTGGATGACAGAAACTGAATCAACTGACTGCCTCATGTAGTACGTTGTGGGCTTGATTTAGGCTTCTTCTTGGTTTCATAGCAGTGAAGTCATCTTTGTGCAAATAAGAAACATCTGACTCAAAGTTAAGACGCACAGCTTTGCAGCTCAGTGCTGGCTGGCAGAATAGCTTAGGACTCTTCAGTATGTGACCAGAAAAAAAATTGTCATTTTTACTTGATAACTTTATTCCTATTGTTGTGTCTTCATTATAACATTTGCCTATGTGTTCTGTTGAAACATAGTGTGCTCATATAATAATAACCACTATTTAAAAGGATTTACTATAAATGAGAGAGGATTGTATAATGCACTGGTTTTCTGAATTGGTTGGAACAGATTAAGCTTCTTTGTACAAAACAGTGTTCTTCTTCCATCCTAATTCTGTAACATTCTTAGAGCTTATATCCAACTGCAGCCCAGACACATAGAATAATTATCCAAAATGGTAAGCCAGATCTTGTGTCATGACAGCTACCACGCTGCTTTCCATTAAATAAATGTTAGAGGCTTTTTTCAATATAAATCAGGAGGTGACTAAATACTAGTCTCTCTGATAACACAGAAGATTCCTGTGATCTTGAACCTGCTTCTGGTTTGTGCATCACCCCCAACTCACAGTAGTGTTTCTGCAAGAAGCAGTTCTGAATAGCAATGTAGATTGGAAAATTGATTTCTATTTTAATGCTTTACAAAGATGTTCACTTCCAGTCTGGAACCAGGAAAAATACTATCTCTATTGATTTAAGGCATTGGATAATATAGCTCTCCATGCCTTTAGCAAGATGATGGCTAGCAGTGAATACACTAACACTGATTGATCACACAGATACCCAGCAATTGTGATCATACATAACAACTTGGCTATAGATACTACACCCTGAGAGTACAGGGACTGAATGGTAGTCAAGTGAGTTCCTAATTAGCTAAATCACTTTACTTAGGAAAGAACTTATACCTGTACCCAGCAGGCTGTATTTGCAGTCTTAACTGTGAACAAGGTAAAGAGGACATCTTAAGCACAAGCTTGTGTTTTAACCCAAGAAGTAGTTAAGCACTATAAATACAGCTATTATTACATGTCTGATATATGAAGAACTGGAAGCTACTCACTTGGCAGCTGTGAATTCTTACCCTATTGGCAATATGGTTGTTAATTTTCCACTAATCGTTATATAGAGTCACAGTGCCATCTAGAGACCGCATGCAAATTTTGAACAGCTTTCAGATCGGAATTTTAGCGGAACAGGGAAGTCTTTGTTAGCCTACTGAAGTTTAACACATTACTTCTTGAGAACAGGGCTTTTCACTGAAACAATGGCTTGCTTTGTGATTATTAATATTCAGTTTTGAACATGGGCCTATCACTTGCCTTAGTGGTTTTTTTGAAACCTGATCTTAAATACGAAAATGCAAAGACTGGGGACTGGTGGAACCAGGCTTCAATAAAACCAACATAACAACTCTGAAGTATTTACATAGCTGCAGCTCAGTTTGCAAAGACACACCAGAATGCAGTGTGCAGTCTGTGCTGGCTTTGGCTGGGACAGAGTTAATTTTCTTCTCAGTAGCTATGTTTCAGATTTGTGCTCAGAACAGTGTTGATAATGCAGAGAAGTTTTTGTTACTGCTGAGCAGCACTCACACAGCCTCAAGGCCTTTTCTACTTCTCACTCCACCAGCGAGGAGGCCCAGAGAGCACAAAGGGTTGAGAGGGGACACAGCTAGTACAGCTGACCCCATTGACCAAAAGGGCATTCATTGCCATGTGATGTCATGCTCAGCAAGATAAAGCTGGAGGAAGAAGGAGAAAGGGGGGAGACATCGGGAGCAATGGTGTTTGTCTTCCCAAGTCAACACTATGTGTGATGAAGCCCTGCTCTCCTGGAGACAGCTGAACACCTGCCTGCCTGCCATGGGCAGTACTGAATGAACTCCTCCTTCTGCTTTGCTTGCTTTGCAGCTTTTGCTTTCCTTACTAAACTGTCTTTATCTCAACCCATGAGTTTTCTCACTTTTACTCTTCTCTCCCTCATCCCACCTGGGGGGAGCAAGCAAGCAGCTGTACAGGACTTAGTTACCAGCTGGGGGTAAACCATGACACAGTCACAAGGTAGTCCTTGGGAACTTCCAAGCTAATGCAGATGGCATATGCTTTCCCTCACTGTGTTTACCAAGGTAGGGGATAAGACTCAGCTAGGAAGTACTTTGCATTTCCAGCTCTCCTGGTAAGGCTTGTGTGGGGAAGCCTGCCTGCTTAGTTCTGGCTGACATGCTGTTTCCAAGCTTGCAGCTTCACAGCTGTTAGAAGGATGGGAATGCTGCAGGCACAGGCTGAGCAAGTGTCTGGGGAGAGTTACTTCTGCTCTGCTCCATGATCCGTGGGGAACAAACACTTGGCAAAAGCCACTTATCAGAAGCACTGAGGTAAACAATCTGGGATGAGTGATGGAGAGAAGCAGCACGTTGTTTGTTTTTTTTTTTTCAAATTAAACCCAAGAGATTTAATTGATGTTCTGTAGTGACAAGGAGCCAGTCTGAATTTTCCTGAGACTTGAAGCATAAATTGAGATCTGCCCCTGAATCTGCACCTGTGATGGAAACTTCAGGAGGCCCCAGGGTGAAGAGCCAGTGTCAGGAGCTGGACAACCCAGCTCTGTAGATCTTCTGTGGCCATAGTTTGTGTAATTCAGTCAGACATCCAAAACCAGTTGGGTTACGACTCTTGCCTCCATGGAGAAGATATAAACATTTCATGTAAACCTCAAAAGTGCAGTCAGGACCCACAGAGGTGCTGTAATTTGTGCTTTTACACTTCATATCCTTGGTGCTTTGAAGGAGAAGGGAGAGGAAGGTTTTGGAGGCCTAGGGGGCTTTCTAGATTATTTAGGGAAGCCCAGCAGCTCTACTGTACTGGCAATCCCACACTCAGCCTTTCCCAGTGTCTGTAAAGCTATTTCAAAGTTGAGATGATGGCTACCACCTATCCCTCCCAATTTGTTAATTTACACCAGATGCTTGAACACCTGTGTCTTCTTTGCATATCGTGTAAGTGTAAACTGTTGGGTTTTTTTTAAGCAGAGTGTAAATTGAGATTGGATAACTGAATTATAATAATAAAATACCGTGTGGGTTGCAGAGAAATCACTGGTAGGCCACACTGGGCCTATCTGGACCCTCATGTCTCCCAGAAGTATGTCTCTACATCTTCTTGAATAAATTGCTCATCCCCTGCCAGAGGGAGATGCTGCTTTTTGTTGCTCCAGGGATGAGCATGTGTGGGTGTTTAGCTATCACATCCTGATCTCACTATGGTGTTTTTTGTCTTGTGAAAGGGTTTTTTTTCTTCTGGAAATGAAAACAAAATGGTGAGAGAAGCTTGATGTCTACCACAGCCAATCCTGGATTAACCTTCTGCAGGAGGAGAGCAATTGAGCATATCTGCATCCAGAGCTCACCTGGTGTTTACTATGCAGAGTAAGTCTCAACCCTTCCTGAAACAGCTGATAGAGTGCCTGTTGGGGGCATCTAGGATTTTGGATCTGAAAGAAGCCCTTGAGAAAGGGCACACAGTTGCTTTTTTGCTCATGCAATTGCTGTGCAGCCCATGAGGCAGCCCTGCTCCTCCTGCACCATCACAGTGATGTCTCTGAAGAATCCAGGGTAGCCCCATGCTGAGGTGGGTGTGCAAAACTCTGCCTTGCTGCCTTCTGTTCTGTTCTTTAACATAAGAAATTACTACATTTTTTTCACCTTACACAGGAGTGGAATGGGTCCATGAAAATGGCACATATTAATGTTTGGGGACTGGCCTCAGCATCGTGCTGAGGTCTTCCATCCAGGGAGCAAAGTAAAAATCAAAAGAGTTGAAGTCTATTTGTGGCTATGAGTCACTACTGGACACTCAGTGCCATGCCCCATCAGTGTGACTCTTTCCCATGATGAAGAAAAAGAACCTTCCCCTTTTTTTTTTTTTTTTTTTTTTTTAACTCAGCTGAGTGAAATGTAAAAAGGGGAAAGAAAATTGCAGTATGTCCCAATCAAAAATATTTAGGCAAGGGAGCCCTGAGGAAGTCTCTTGAGCTCAGTCTAGATTATAGATCCCGTTCCCTTCACAGGACTAGACTTAGAATGGCAGAAAACCCCCTTCTGCTTTACTTGAGATAGATACGTAGATAGGTGTTTATTGCTTAATTATAATATAGTAATACAGGAAGAAGATTTCTTGTTTTATACTAGCTACCTTGTTGGTTCCTATTGAGTTTCTATGCATGATTTAGTCGTAGTTTAAAACAAAGAACTGGACAAATTCTGTAACATTACCATGATCTGTTTTCTCTCCCACTATGAAAGGAACTTCTTGCATGTTTTGGGGGTCTAACGTTTAACAGCTGAATGCCTTTCTAAACCCAAAATCTACAGCCACAGTCTACCTGCTGTTTGCCTAATATTAAAGTGTAACCATGGCGTATTTGTCTGTAACAAGCCAAGTGAGATGTTATTTTACAAAAGTTGTTGAGGAACCCTACAGAGCTTCTTTCAGTTTGACAGGGCAATTTATTGAATCACTTCAACATGACAAATCAGCATGACAGACCCTCTGTATTTTTCAGCAGTCAAGAAATGACTCCAAGCTAAAACATAATGCCCAGCATGTAGTAAAGATCAAGGGCTGCTGAGCAGGGGGGTTTAATTGATCTCGCTCAGAGGGTACACAAGAAAGCAAATCTACTTGATAGTTTGCTGATAGCTCTGATAAAAATCACTTTTTACTTTGGGATTAATAATCTTCAAATTTGCAAGGAAGACTATGGGTAAAACCTGTTTTTGCAGTAAATCCAGATGTTCTGCTTGTACAGTTTTATTGTCATGTTCAGAGCTTTCTCTGTGGGGACAGGGATGGGCTGGGACTCATTGCTGGGACCAGGGTTTTCTGCTGGGAGGGAAAGCAGCTCCTGGGGGCAGGTCACACTCCCCTGGGGGCACCCAGGGCCCCCAGCAGCCATGCCAGCTGCCCCCACGGGGGGCTGCACTCAGGGCCCTTGCAGTTTGTAACTGAAGTGTTTCTGTATTGCATTTTCTTCCTCTTTGTCCTAGTTACAGTGAGAGAGCACTTGGGGTTTTTTGCATATATTTCAAGTGGTGTCCTACAACAAGTTTTTTTTCTTGGCAGTTGAGAAATAAGTTCCTTGTGAATACATATCCAAACACTTGTCTTCTCTAGATCACAGAAGTGAGGCAGTGAGCTGCAAGTAGGACAGAACCAAAACACAACAGTAAGTGTTTGCCATGCTTTTAGTACCAGTGTGTCAGGTTACGGAGCCAAGAGCTGAGACACTGGGAAAACTGCATAGCAAGGTTTATTTTGCTGCTTTTTGCTGGAGCACATCTATATACATAGATTATAAGAGTCTTTATGTGATCACATATTCTTACCCTTCTCTCCTCTACGAGAGTTGAGAGCTTTGTTGATAAACTCCCAGATTTCCAAAGAAAAATGGAAGTGTTCATGCTGCTAATTTGCATTCCCGCTTCCTTCTTCCTGATTAATTTAACTAGTGCAATGGAGCTATTTTCAGAGACACCAAGTCAGAGAATGAGTTCACACAGCCTTCATGCTGTGAGATGGAGCATTTGGGCTTGAATATGAATTGATAGTAGCAACAGTAGCAGTGGGAAGCTTTATCTGCCAAAACGAGACAAAATGAAAAAGAACTGCGAGCTCCATTAGCAAGAGTTAGTGAATTATCGCTGTTCTACCATAGTTCAAGTCCTTCCTTTCTTCTCACTTAATCAAGTGACAGAAGTTTTCCTGCCTGCCTTACTGTCGCGGACCGATATCAATGGTTATCGCATGTCAGGATGCTTCTGCCTCTACTAATTTGTGTCAAAAAGAACAGAGGCTTGTTAAATAGCTTGGGGATGCAGAAGATCTTATTTTCACTGAAGAGATAAACTCTAATCTAGTTTCCTAAATCTTAATCTAATTCTTTGCAAAGTAATGAAAACTAGTAGAAGACAAGTTAGGGATTAGGGAGACTGTTTCTCATTGAGACAGAGAGGTGACTTTGCAGGTAAACAGTAAGATGCCACCACAATGCTCTTGAGCTCTGAAACCCACAAAAGAGGTGGGAATCTTCACATGGCCTCCACTCAGGTCACTTTCAGAAACTGTTCTTGAAAAAGATAAAAGTTGCCCTGCTTAAATACAGCTATACTGGAGAAGATCAGAGAAGCTGAAACAGTCAAGGAAAACAATATTGCTGTGCAGTTCATGGGTTATGTTTACATGAAAGTCATAGTTCTAACACTGCATACTGCTCAAATGAATCACTTGTTGCTTGATCAGTGTTTTTCATGTCTTTAAGCAACATAAGGTTAAATAGTCTCTAGATATTTCCCCTTTTATATCATTCTCTTCAGTCTTTCATTGCTTTTAAGGAAAACAGGATTTTGTCTCACTTTTTTTTTTCCCTAGTTCCCTTCCTTTCCCTCCACTGGTGGCTCACCTCCACCTTTGCCTTCACCTCTGGCTCACCTCATCCACTGACCTGTTGCATGATTGTAACTGTCTTTGAGGCATTTGTTGCTCTTCCCATGGTTTTAAATCCCCCACTTTAAGGACTTCCTCACACTTCCTCATTTTGTTTCTCTCTGTCCTTTCTATCTTGTGATTTGCTCTGTTGTGATTTGTGCTCTCTTCAAAGGATTCTCTTTGCCTCTTTCTAGATTTACTTTGAGGAATCCAGAAAATTCTGACTGAGACCTTTCTCCTGCTGCTTTTTGCTGCAGTCACAAATGCATCCACAAATTGTTAACAACTTGCTGACAGACTCTCATAGTTAAATCCCTCTGTTCAAGTTAACTGATGCATTCTCTGGAATCTCTGGCTACCAAGCCTGCCTTCCTTATCTTCTCTACCACAGAGCACAATAAGATAAACATAAAGCTGAATATCATCTTCAGTGGGGCATGTTTAGGTTCTCTTATTGAGTCTGCATCTGAACTTCGCAGATTCTGTCTACCAACACCAGGGCATGTCCTTTCTTACTCATTTTCACAGGTAAGATCCTTATCCTAGCGGTCCTTCCACAGTTTTAACCTCTCTTGTACAAAAACTATATTCATTTTTGTACAAAAAAAGTGTATTTCTTACAGCTTCTTTTTCTACATATCAGCCAGTGACCATTGTTGGAGGTGGGATATTAAAATGGCTTTTGGTTCAAAGCACATGGCCAGTTTTAATGGTTCCTTTGCTTCTGACATGCTCTACAATTCTGATTTAAACAGTTCTCCTACCCTATTCTTTTGACTCCATTATTTTTATGTCTATGACTTAAACTCCCATTTGAGTTTTAGCCTAGTTGATACTATCAAGTATAAGCCTCTAAATGGGGAATTATGGCTGTCTGCCTTGCTTGAAGACACGGCTTCAAGCCCAGACTCTGTGTGGACTTGTCTTGTAAACTTTTGAGAGTTTAGACCATCATCTGTCCTGTGCATGCACTGCACCATGTACTTGGAAAGCCTAGTTCTCCAATCACATCTCTGTAGTGTTGCCCAGACAATCAGTAAAGAAATAGGAATATGTGAAGGAAGTTTGATAGCTGAAGGATAAAATTAAATGCTGGTATCAAAGTGGTTCAGAAAATTATGCAAGAGCCCTCTGACGTTTGCATGTTATCATCCTGTTTGTTTTTCTTTACAATATGCAGGGCCTAATTACTAGAGGAAAAAGTGTTGTTTTCATGGTCATGCAATGGTGAGAAGCCAGCAGCACTATGACAAGCCACTCTTCCAAAGTGGCAAGCTGCAGTTGCCAGGTACACAGTGCTCTGGACAGGACAGTGGCAACTTGGTGACCAGGAAAATACTAATAACAGTAAACAGATCTATTAGTAAGAGTAAATGCAGAAGGTAAAAAAGATGTCACTGTTGTCTAGAGGTGAAGGACAGATGAGCACCCTAGTCAGAGTCTTGTTGTCAAATAGTAAGGCAAAAGCTACCTAAGAAAGTTTTAGACTGAAGTTACATTGGATGTAGTATACAGCAGAAATATAGAAGTGTGATTATGTGTAGTGGGTTTTGTCATGTTCCAGAGCTTTATTTGCACATTTCTTAACAAGAAGGCAATACTTTGGAGACATTGTGGTGTGAACTGACTTCTTACTGCATTTCATGAATTGTTTTATGTGATATTTGAGACCAATGCTGTCTTACAAGCTGAATTTTCAAGCTGTAAAACAGTTAACATGATTCAGCATCATGTCAAACCCGGGGGAGGGTGCTTCTTTTGTGAAAAGTAAGCTGAAGAATGTTCTTCCAAGGTCTTGAAGACCATGTTATCGTAGCAGTGTAGACTTGTTACAAGGAAGTCTAAGTGTACTTCTTACAAAATTCTGTGCCATTTAAGATGGACTGAATGGAATTCAAGTAAATAATTTTCTTGGTGGAACTGGTGTTTCACCAATGTCTACAGAAGAATTTTGGTAGCATCTAGCACCTGGAATGTGTTGCCAGTAGGGCTGAATTGTTCCTCTGCATTTGTGCAGCAGCTCAAGTGCTCCAGTACCAGTAGGATTCCACATCCCTCAAGTATCTATTCCCTCCTATCTGACCAAAGTCTTTCAGAAAGCACCAAGGTTTCTTTGAGGAGCCACTTTATGCCACTAATTTCTTCAGTTTAAAGACACTGAAAACTTACCTCAATGAAAAAACACTTTTTTTTTCTTTTTATATCTCTCAGTTCTTCTGGTTTTGGTTTTGTTTTGTTTTTCTCAATATGTATATTAGCTTAAATACAAAAATGGGAAATATATTCTAAGCTCAGGGAGTAATTTAATATGGGCCATTGAGAACCTTGACAACAGGGTTGCCAGTGAGATGGGACTCTTTGTGACTCTTGTCTTTCATTCTACGACTTTCTAATTCTAATTTTAGCATAGAGAAGTTTGCAGTTTGAAGAATAATTTTCAATTTACATGTATTTAAAAATAACAGAGAATATATTGAGAGAGTTCTAAATCAGGCTTTTCCTCCTAGGTTTAGATTTCATTAGAAAGTTAATGGTAGAGTTCTTGTAGCTTTAGGAATTTATTCTGACAATGCACAAACAGCTTTATCAGCAATCTGTAAGTAATAGACACAACAGTGAAATTTTCTTCTTGAATTTACATCATAATGATTTTTATTTCAGTCTACAGTAAATGTTACAACCAACAAATACCACAAAAATACTTTGTCCCCAGCCACAATACATTGCAGAATTACAGACTGCTGTAGATACCATAGTACAGTCGCGAACTTTGCAAAATTAAATGTAATTTGTTACTATAACAGTACTTCTTGCCAAAACCTTTATTGCTTCCATTTTTGCAGTAAGTCACAGTATCGTGCCCGCCTAGCAACATAGCTTACTGAGAACTCAAATTTTTGGGAGACTTAGCTAGAAGTCAGCCTTCTTTCTGTTTTCTCGTCTTGCATTTTTTGCTATCTGATCATGCAACAAATGACCCTTCTGCTTCCTGCTTTATTCACACCTGTTGTCAAGCACACCAGCTTTGCTTTTAGCTGCTTTTGACCACAGCTTTCAATCTAACCCTGATCTCCCACACCCTCCCCAATTATTCACTGAACACTTAACTGTCAATGTTGTCAACCTGGTCCTTCCTCAAGATCTCATATTCTTAAACCAGGTGCTATTAAGAGCTTTGCTGTGTTAGAGCTGCAGCCAGGAGAGGTGGTAGAACCAGAGCTCCAAATGTGCTCAGTAACATAAGATGTCACTATGAAAAGGCCCTACTGAGTTTTAAAATAACAGGAGAAAAAAACTGAAAATGGATAAAGGCAGCAATATGGCTGCAAAAAAACGCCGTTGCAAGTCTTGTTTCTGTGACAGCAGTTCTGTGTAAGGAGGAGCAGCTATCCTGCTCTTCTAATAAAAAGATTTCTTCACTTATAGGTATCAAATTTATAGAAGTATTAGCCAAAGCGGTGTCAGAGAAAAGCAAAGAGAACAATTACAAGAAAATGTGACTTGTGGGAGAAGACTGAAGGAAGTGGTTGCATTGAGATAAGAAAACATAAAACCGACCAAGTGATGCACGTGTTATTTATTTATAGGAAGGGATGGATAATCTACCTATATTTTCCATGTAGAGGTAGAAGCAGGCCAAGAGGTAGTGTCTCAGAAAAAATGACTTCTCTTTTTTTCCAGCTTCTCTAGCATCTCAAAGGGTAGTTAGTCATGTTGGGAGGCTATCCTAGGAACTGCAAAATCTCCTTCACTGGATGAGGAGAAAAAAAATAAAAAAGCAAAAACCAAAAAACAACTAATCCTATTTTGGAGTGGAAAATTATTTTAAGAGCAGATTCACAACAGCCACAGATTGGTCTGGTGTAGCTAAGATTTGAGTGACAATGACCAGAAGCTCAGCCTGATATGACTGCCTCAGCCACTCAAGCCCTACTGCTTTGGGGCATCACTGCCATTTCACCTTTCCAGGCCTCTCATCACAGACTACACAGAACCTGGAACAGTTCTCAGTCTGTTTTTTCTTTACCTCTAAAACAAAAAGCCCCTGTTGTCACAAACTGTCCACAGCATGAATCAGAGTGGCTTAAAACTCTGTCACTGCTTCAAACACAGCCAACATGATAACGAGCTGCAGATGATAAATCACACCAAGTTCATCTCATGTGATTTTCACCAGGTGGGGTTACTGCAGCTTCCCGGAAAGTGCTCCTCTGCACTGACAAGAAGCCCCAGCTCTGCTCTGGATGCACAAAAATTATTATGCCATGCAGTATCCTGAATTCCCTGAGGAAGACTCTGCTCCAAACTCTCATGTAGGCACCACCCCTTCCAGTTCTGTTGAAACAAGAACTTCCCAAACATCCAGCAGTCTAGAAATTTCTGTCAGTGAGCAGTGGTGAAGAAGCCCAGGCATTGCTCTCTCTCTACATCCCCTAGCCCATAAACTGAAATATATACAGATTTCATCACAGTTAATACCATCAGCTTGTATTTCTGACCACCCAGACTCAGCTGAGACGGCAGCCTGAGTAGGCAGGTCTGTGTAAGCCAAAAATACTTACTAAATTTGTTAAGCCAGAAATACTTGTTAGGAAATACTTGCTCAGAGTTTACAGCTAAATTTGGTCCACACAGATATATTGTTACAGGATCCCAACATACATCATGATGACTCAATGCTGCGTGGTATAAGTCATGGTGAGGCTCACGGTGCAGCTCTGTGGTGGCTGACAAGGACACCTCCCACTGCCTTCCACATATTTACACAGCATCCATCAACAGGCTGTAATCTGCAAGTCCTGTTTTGTCTTTGCTAGAGCCTTGCATTTTTGTCCCTTACTATCCCACCAGTGCAAAAGCAAAGCGTGTATGTATGTGTATGTGTATATGTATATGTATGCGTATGCATATACTTATAAGAGACAATGTGGAGTTTCTGCATCTGGCCACTGAATCACGTTCATGGTTTAGTGACAGACCACACCATATTTACAACCTCCCTCTTCTTTCTCCCTCTCAGACTTTTTTCTCTGGTATAGTTCTCTGATTTCTGCTTTTAAACCAAGATCCTATTCTCGGTTGCACATGAACACTACAGATAAGTAGGGTAAGGTAAAAGGATCAATTAATTCCTGGGTGTCCTCTTCTATCCAACATTGTCAGGGAGCTCTGGAAACTGTATTGTCTTGACAGATCCTTGACAGAGGGCATCATGCACAGTGCAGAGGAAACCATAGGAAGATTTTCCGTGTCTGAAGTTCTAGTTTTACAGTTAGAACTTCTGCCTAGGAATATCACTTCTTTGTTTGAATAAATAACTGGAAAGCTTAAAAGGAACTAAAAATCTACCATTGTGCAACTCTTCATCTCGTGATGTTTTCCAAAGGGAGAGATTTTAAAACAATTATCTTAGATTAACCACATCAGAGCTCTAATCTTACCATATCAAACACATCATTGCCCCTGCCTCCAGCTGACAGAAATAAATCGGATATGGGACCATGCTCATGAACAAATGGAGTGTCTTGCACAAAGTAGACCACCTTACTAATGACACAGGGAATTTCTTCACATACTAAGGGGATCTTACTATGATAGCTGGAAAATTTAAGCTGTTGCCAAAGCTTAACATAACTGGCTATGTAGTTGCATACCACCGAGAAAGTACATGGTCCCAGGTTGTGTCTCAGTGCTGTGGTTGATGGGACAGAAGAAGAAGCAGCTTGAGTTTCCTCTTCTCCTGGAAAGTACAACAGAAGCATTCTAAAGAGGAATGGAAAAATACTTGTTTTCATAGTAGGGAATTGCTGGATCTGTGCACAAATATTAGAGAGGAAAGCAAAGCTTCCTCAGTAGAGAAAGTTATTGAGCTCTTTGTGCTTTCTCTTGAAAAGAAGTTGATGGTTTCTCCTCCAATTTTCTCTGTCCAGAGCAGAAACTAATTCTTTAAGAAGCAGGTAAATGTGTTGGCTTCCTTAGACACAACAGGTGCAATTAATGAACATTTAGAGCTGCTTGAGATGCTGTAGTTATTCTGACTGACCTCCATCTGCCAATCCAAAAGGTCATGGCTCTGCCCATGCCAGTCCAGTGTCACACCTGCCAGCCATGTGTTGCTATTTTGGATATCCTAGGATGTCTACTATGGCACCAGGCACTCTTTTAGGCAACTGAATCCATACTTTTAGAGAATTTTAGAGATTATTCAGTTCAGTGGTGTGAGAGACAAGTCCCCCACAAACTATAATGGTTCTCATAGTAAAATGGCCGCCAAGGACTTCCTACGACTGAAAAATAATGAGAGTTAAGGCGGACCTTCTATAAAGAAGCACCAGTGAACCAGCCAGCTGCTGCTGCTTGTCCCCTTCTTCGGAGCTGTGCTGCTGTTACAGAGTCATCCTGCCAGCCACCGCATCTTCAGAGGAGGAAGCGAGGGCTCGAGCTGGGGAACAGCCTTTTTGAAGGCTAAAAGGAGCTGAATAAAGTACCCGCATGCTTGCCCTCTGGAAGGCTCACTCGCAAGATGCTGGCTTGCAATAGCTGGGGCTGGTCCCTGACTCCAACCTTTGTGGAGGCGTAAGAAACCTTTCCTTAAAAAACCTTGCTCTCTCCCTAAAAATCCACTGCGTCTTCCCTGCCTTCTAACATCCTGGGGTGGGGGTCAGGATCCTTGTCCCTGTTCTCCCCTTAACCCCTCCTCTCGCTTCGGGTTTTCCTTTCCCTTACCTAGTTATATACTGGTTGCTGGTTCCTTTTGTGTTATATACGTTTCTGTACTTCTTAGATTTTAAAGTAAAAGCACATAATTTAAATTTCCCCTTTTCCTAGTGCTTATTTCAACGGTGACACAACAAAATACCTATTGGGGGGGCTGTTGAGGGGTAAAACATGGAACTCTGCCGCTCGGGTATCTGAGCACGGTCCAGGGGCTGCCCAAATCCACAGAATCAGAGTGAGTGAGTGTGTGACTGAGATGTGGTAAATACCACGAAGCGAGAGCGGAGTCCCGAACTGCAGTTCCGTCCTCCCACGAGGGAAACAGCCGGTGACGGACGAAGCAAAAGGCACGTAAGGACAGCGTGAAAGAGTGCGTGCCTGCGGCCCGTGTGGAAGGTGGCTTGCGTGTTCATGGGTCCCTATAAAACATCACACCAACACCGCCTCGCGGAACACCAGCGCACACGCATCCATACACTGCGTCACTCACCCAGGGGCCTCGGACCATGTCAAGTGGTTTTCAGACTCAGAAACTAAGACGACTGAGCACGATATCATTAATAGTAGTATCCAGAGGTGAGTACCAAGCTCAAAATCTGTCATTTTCACCAGTGCAAGCTAAGTCCTTCTCCCAGTTCTAACCCCTTTGCTGTCCTTGTTGTGTTTTTTTTTAAGCTTTTTCTATTTGGAGTACTGAATTATTTTACCACAGGCTAACTACTTTCTGTCTTTAACCTGAGTTCTTCCTTTCTCAGTATTCTCAATGTCCTGTACAAATGTCCCCTTCTTTTTTTTTTTAAATTCCTACAAACATTGCACAAATGAAATTTTTTCATTAATTTTCTGATAATTTTTAACTCCAATACCACTACAATATTAGCCCTTTCTTCAACTGTACTTCTTGATGTCTATTCCAAAATTTCTTATCCTATTGAGCCTATCAAATTGTTGTAAGGTCTCTCTGATAAATTCACAATCATTCCAGTGCCTTGATTTAAACCCTCCTTTATTTCCCAAATCCACTTAGGCTTAAGAGGTCCATTGCTTCTTCTCTTTCAATGTTTTTTCAGTATACTCCTTGTCACTCTTTTGTCTTGCTCCTTGTTGCATTTCTCCCAGTCCCTACAGTTGCTGCTGCTGCTGCTCCATGTATAATCCCCTCTCTACACTTTTTCTTCCCACTATTGGCACATTTTCTCCATCCAAACCCTGCTCTCTGCTTTCCCTTCCCTGTTGCCCTTTGTCTGGGCCTCAGTGTCACCTCA
Source organism: Hemiprocne comata (assembly GCA_020745705.1). Classification (NCBI taxonomy): domain Eukaryota; kingdom Metazoa; phylum Chordata; class Aves; order Apodiformes; family Apodidae; genus Hemiprocne; species Hemiprocne comata. The sequence goes on along the minus strand of CM036586.1, from coordinate 139,107,515 downwards.
AACCTCACCATCTCTTTCCCAAAGTCAGTTCAAAGCTTCTGAGGAACGTCGATGCTGACTTAAGGACCAGCACCAACACTGCTTCAGCCATTGGCAGGAAAGGGCTGGGCAAGAACGAATTTGCTGGTCCTATTGTCTGAGAGGGAAGGTGGTCAAGGCTGTGGGTGGTGACTGCTGCTGAAAGGAGTTCCCAGCCCCCATTTGTCCTCAAGCACCTTCTCCTTCTCATGCTTTTTTTGTCATCAGAGAAGCACTCTACTGACCAGTCCATGGGTAACACGTGGCTGCCACTTCCCTCAAAGTAACTTCTAGATTCAGATCTGCAAAATTTACCAAAATTACTGTCTTCTGTTTCTGTGCCTGGCTAATACGGTCTTTATGGAAAATTGTGAAGAACATGTCGTCATGACCTTTCTGAAAGAGCAACTTGTGGTAGTTTCCATTCTGCTTGCCTTTCAACACAGCAGAGAGAGAACATGCCTGAAGCAGGGCAGCGCTGAGCAGCTGCTGCTCTTCCTTAGCAGAGCAGGGCTTCTGGAAGAGCCATTCACCTCACAATGCCTCATAGAAATCTTTTATTTGTAAGATGTGGAGAGAAAAGTCCAAAACAGTTTTAGCCAATAAGAAAATACTGGTGTGTTTGACAGCAAGAGCCTTTGTCATAAGTACTTAGGGACACTTACAAGGCAAGGGAGGTATTTACACACACACACCCACACACACCCACACACCCACACACCCACACAATCCCCTTGGGGATGAAGTCTTGTTTTATTGGTAATCTACTGTCAGTGCAGTACAGATCTCAGCTTAAGCTGCCCCTTGTACTTGCCATTTCTAGTTTCTCTCTTAGGGGAATCTTTTTCTAACTCCCTAAAGTCCTTTGACACAAAGCTGTACCTTTTTGCTTCGTACCTGAATTAAGACACCATTTGGAAATGCTCTTAGTGTCACGCATGATTAACTTGCAGTTAAGAACACCAATTCTAACGTAAGATTTTTGTGTTTATAAAGTTGTTAAAATAGGAAGCAGCTGCATGTCCAACATAACTATCCTTGCTTACCAGTGTTCAGACAGTATTTACCTTGTTTTTAAGACAGGATGTTTCTTCCACTCTGTGGTCAAGATGCCAGTGGTCCCTGTATCTCACACTTAGTTTCTCTGTTAAAATTCTTGTGTACTTTTATAGCTTATTTTACTGAACTCTGTTTAAACTTTTGCATTAACGGAGAATTGCCAAGTCTTTTCTGAAGCTTTCTGTGGCTGCAGAACTGAGGCTGATCAGATCATCACAAAGACTCATTTTCTTTTCTCAAATTCACCTATTAATTTTGAAAAAAAAAGACAAGAGTTCCCACAGATAATTTCCTCCTACCCTATAGAGCCCGAATTTATTCATGTATCATAGCCCAATCTACAGCTTTAGGGAGGTACATGACACACAGAAAAACAATATGGCCATATTATTGACCATCTCCACCATCATACCTCATCCTTTATCATACTTCATTTGCAGAAATTGAGGAGAATTGAGATATTGCCAGCAGCATGGTGTAACTCTGGCATATCCTAACTGCGGAGTACGTGCCACCACAAGTTTCTTGGAGTTTCCTGAAATGGGGGGGAACTGTGAAAAAGAAGAGGGAAATACTAAAATGTCAACTTTTGGCATTCTCTTGTCTTCTGTGTGGATCATCAGCAAGGTAGAACCTGGAATTGGACCACTCAGGTCCCATGGCAACAGTACTAACAGAGTAAGTGGCAGTAGTGGTGCTTGATGTTACTTGTCTTGAGCAGTAATTGCAGGGTGTTGTTGCCTTGTTGTGAAAGGGTCACCAATGTGGCTTTGCAACAGGAAATTATGACCCAACACAAGGACTTCAGAAAGAGTTGGCCCTAGGTGTCACAGCTGGGAGGTGAACATGCAAACAGTGCATTTTGAAACCAGGAAGAAATTTGCCAGCTCCAAAACTCGTCTATCTAGACTCCAGTTTCACCTAGAGAGCAGACTGCATTACAGAGGTCCCAGATCCTTCTCTCCTCCTTTGAGGACTCTGTCCCTCCTGCCTTTCTCACCATCTGAATCACTGCTTCCCCCACATCTTTAGGTCCTCCCTCAATTACCTCTCCCTCACAAACACTGGCCACCTCCAAGTCTCTGTGCTCCTCCCCTGGTTCTTCACTTCCAGCAGGAAAAGTACAAAAAGCCTAAAAGAGCATCTCCTGTGGAGCTGGGCAGCATCTCCTCCATCAGGGAGCAGTGGTTCTACATGTGGCTGCACCCTGTCCTTGTTGAATTGACAGAAGCTTCCCAGAGGTGGTGAAAGGTGTTGTCTGATCCCCTTCTCCTTCCTGCTGTGTTTCCTAAATTATGGCACAAAGACAGCAGAACTTCTTGATAAAATAGTTATACTTGAAAAGTAAGAAGAGGGTGAGGGGAAGAATGCTCTGTTTTGAAAAATCTCATTCTCAAATACTGCTGATCAACTTTTACTGGAACTTGAAAAATCAAGTAAAAAAAAAAAAAAGAGAGAAGGAAAAAGACCCACAACAAATCTGGCAAGGAAATGAAACAAGCCAAGCAGCATTTTTCAAAACTATGAGCAAGAACCCTGTTTGCAGGGCTTTGAGTGACTTTAAACATAAAAGTTAACTTGAAAACAGAACTATACATGGTTGTCAACCTGGCTAGTGCATAGCTTAAAAGTGTGATACACAACTCAAATGTCTGCTGAAACAATGTGACAAAAGGCTCTTCCTTTCTGATGTGGAGTGTGACCAGTGTAGACACCATTTCCCATTTCCTGCATTAGTTTCACTCATGAGCTGTAAACACAGGCTGAGAGAGCTTCACTTCGGACAGGTCAGTGATAACAACACAGATGAACTCATGTACATTTAGCACCTCCAATTTCAGTTGTCTATAGACAGCTGCATTTGGAATAAATCTTTTAATGCCAGGCTGCTGGGTTTTTCTGGAATTGGTTTGAAAGGCAAGAGACCTTATTTTTTTTAACCATGGAGTTGCCATTTTTTCATGGAAAGATAACAAGAAGTACCTGTGAAGAACTACTCAGCAAGAACAGAAAGAATGGTAGCTATTTAATAAGAGAGAGTGAAAGCGTGGAAGGAGCCTTGTGTCTCTGTGTTTTGTAAGTACTGTAATACTAAATTTTTTATGAGTTTTCAAATAGATTCAAAGACAAGTGTTTATCTTCTCTAATATTCATAGTTCTTCCCGAATATTAACAGACTCCAAGGGGGTGTGTATATGCATCCAAGTAATGCCGGTTGCCTTAGGCTTCCTTTCTAAGTGAGTGGTGAGAGAATGGCATTTGCAAAAGATACTTTTATACAAGAGAGGATAGATGAACTGTAATCTGTTGATGCTGGCCTCTCTCTGCAGACAAGGGGAGCCCAGAGAAAATAGCTTAGCCTGCCAAAGGATGGAAAGAACCTTACTCAGAGTTACTGACTCTGTAACGATGAGTAAATAGAATTTTATCACTGCTGAGACACTGAACAGTCTCAAGTTAAGTTCATGAAACAGTTCATTCTTTGTAGGCTTTCTATCTAATGAAAGCTTAGCCTGGTGCTTCAAAGGAGTTTTATCCAATTCAAGAGCACATGCTGAGACAGAAAGCTTTAATGTCCTGATCGAATTCATATGGCAGGTCCATGAACAAGACAGGCATAGAAACTTGCTACTTCTAGTCTTTAGCTTTAATTACTACAATTAAATTTTATTATTTTATTTTCCTGTAGTGAATATTACTTCTATTTCCCTTTCAAGAAGCCTGTTTTACACTTTTCATATATGATTGATCTGTTCCTATAATGCATTCAAAATTTACAAATCAGTAACTCTGAATCTTTCTTTGTTTGACCCTATGAAGTTTTACACTCTCCTTGAGGGTGTGTTTGAGTATGACATTAACATTTTTAACACTACATCTAATTAATTCAAAAATATGATAAGATGTTTTTTCTCAATACTAAAAACTGCATTTCTTTTGAAACAAATCAAAGAAGAAGGGAGAAAAAGGGAGGAGGAAATGGAGTACTATGGGGCTGGTGGGTAGAAGAAAGGAGGTCCATGAAATGATGGAGTAAGGAGAGGAGAAGTGGCAAGGGACAAACAAACAGCCTTTGGAGAGGGAGCTGCAGAAATGTGCCTTCAGTATGGTGTGGAAGAAGAAACACAGGGGGTGTGGGAAGGGAAGGGAACATGGGAGGGAAAGGGCATGCATACCCTGTTGGAAGGGACAAGTGGGGATCCTGGCACAGAGGAAGAATGACAACATTAGTCCCCAACATGGGAAGCTGGCTTTTGAGCTCTCGTGCAGTAAAGGTACATGAGAAAGTGAAAAGTTTCTTAGTTGTGTGCAATTGAGTTTGAGGTACTGATGTAACAGAGGGCACATCTACAGAGAACACTGTGGGCAGATGCAAGCTGACATAGAAGTTAAGCTTGATGTGGCACTAACACATCCCTGTTCGTTTGTTTGTTTGTTTTAAGGGCAAAACAGATCTACCTCGTGATAGCTTCCAGACATGCTTTTGTCTGTCGACAGTGTTCGGAGCAGGCATAGTAAAAAGCATGTGACTTCCACCTAACTCAGTAGCTTTTTAGTGTTAAAAACTATTAAAAACTTTAGTGTTTTGTGTATTTGCCATAAAATTGTGCATTAAAAAATGTGATAATTAAACTGTAGGGGTGGCAGCAACAGTATAACAGATACGGGACAAGGGTTGCCTTCAGATAGCAAATGAGACAGTAATAGTGTATTGGCTCAGAACTGCCTCAGAGACTGAACTGTCAGTGGTTGACTAGGCAGAGGAAAGCTGTCCTAAACTAGAGGCAATCAATGCTGAAGCTCTCGGTGCTGTTTCAAGACAACTTTTGGATTAGAATTGCATCTTGAAACACTGCTTAACACCTAACAAGGCTGAAGCACAAATTGATGTGCACCTATCAAATTAGCTGATCCATGGACAGAGTCACTGATCCACTCGCTACAGAAAACAACCAACTTTTTTTTGTCCTCTACTGATTCGGGTATGGGGGCAGGGGAGAGGGCAGTCCCCTGGAGGATTGGAAGTCAGAATAGTGTGACAAGTTCAAAAGCATCTCTAATCTAACCTAATGGTGCACAGCTCTGCTGATATGTCTTCCTCCACAGTACACTGCCACTTCCATCCAAAGCTGTTTCAGGTCTCTGACAGTGCCTTAGTCCAGGCATACTGCTCTTGCTAGTGTTCTCCATATGGTTCAACATGCCACTCTCCAAAAAAAAACAACCTCCTCTCCTTCTGCTTTTCTGCCACTGGATCTCTCTTGTGCCCAGACTAATCACTTTATTAATTTGTACCATATGCAGTTGTTTGTAATCATTTAGTAGATAATGTGGAAACAGAAGTTTCACTTTTAACGGTAGTTTTCATGTTTATTTAGTAAAAAATACAGTAGACAAGTAATATCTAGGCAGCAACCTTTCAAAATTTAGAGGATCATTAAAGAATGAGTTTTGAAAATCTTCGGCTTCTGGTTTTGTTTTTTTTCCTCACTCCTATATCTACATTTAAAGAATGAATACCAACATTTATAAAATACTCTTAAGCCAGGAACATGTGAATTTCCACAGGTATCTCAAGGAGGAAAAAAAATCAAAAGATGCTTCCCTGTGATGTAATTCTTTGAGTTAAAGTGTATCTACTCTAACTGGAAGTCTTATCCTGATTTCAGCCCACAGTAGCTTCCTTGCAAAAACAAAGTAGTTTATTTCCAGAGTAACCATTTATGTGCAAGTCCCTTGAGCTAAGTTTTAACCCTAGGATTCTCCCTCTAATGACAGCTCAATTCATGCAGCTACAGATGAAATCCTTCCGATTAATCAATGTACCAGTTAAAATAACTTGTTTTCAGATACTGTTTTCACACACACACACACACACACACACACACACACACATTTGTGGCGTATATTTCTTTGCAAATTTACTGCCTTATTTGATCATGGTCATAATCTCCAGTTGGTTTTTGAATAGCTGCCACTGCAGTATTTGAGAAAGCTTTATTTCTGTTGACAAAATACATCCAAAGCCATCAGTATTGTGAGTGTTCAAACACTTGCTTATTATTAAAAAGAATAATAACTAAAACTCTGGGAAATGAAAAGGAAGAATAATTTTTTTAGAAGTAGGACCTGTGCAGTCATTTTCTGGGTGCTGGTGACAGGAGGCCATTTTCTGCTGAGGTCTCTCCAAGAATTCAACAGCCTTCTTGTGAGACAACTGTAAAATGAAGTTAAGGGAGGTGTCACATGTGAGGAGGATAAGAAGACAGATGAGAGGATGGGATGCCTGTGGCATAAATTACTCTTACATAAACACCTGTGTTAGATTTATTTCATTTGTTCTTTGAAACCTTTAGAGTAATCTTATATTTCAAGATATGAAATGTTTTCTAATTTTGCAAACTCTAGGCTCCCTTCTGTTCTTCTTTTCTACCCCTGTCTAATTCAATTTTACTGCACAAATTCTCATGTCTTTAATACTGCCTGCTGTTTGCAGACATTTCCAGTCTCACACTTTGTTAAAAATGTGGTGTTTCTTCCAGCCACCACAGTGCCTGCTTTCGGTAGCGGGGGGATCAGAGACTTGGTCCACTGTTAACCCCCTAAAGATCATACATGCTCTCGAGTATATGCCCTGTATCATATACACCTCTAGCTATACTCTGGTCAAATCAAACATATTCTAGGTTGAAGTTGTCTGGTACATTTGGAATACATGAAGGTACAAACAGCTCAAGGATTCACTGTGTGGGGCGATGTTGGGGCAGTAACAGTATGAATTTGTGGTGCCACAATTATTTGAGGGCTCCCACAAGGAAAGCAGATTAGATGAAAAACATTCTGCAGCTTCACACTCCTATGTATGCCATGGCAACCCCCTCACCTGTTCTTTTCTTCAGAGGGGCACCGGCAGATCTTATGTGAAAGGTGAACTTCAGGTTTTCTACAGAATATCACCGCTTAGATTAATGTGGTTTTCTTTCTTTCTTTCTTTCTTTCTTTCTTTCTTTCTTTCTATCTCACATCCTCCCCAACTTCTATCAATATGATAGAAGACATTCACAAAGACAGTCTTTCAGAGCACAGCTCCATGACAATGTGTTTGTTTCCATACAGCACTGCAGTCTTGTGTGGCAGGTGAATCTTTCATCCTTGTTTTCAGCTGCAGATCAGCCTTTAGAGAGGTGACTGCTTCTCTTGTGGACGTAGTAATTCCTTGGAAGCCAGTCCATTTTCCCCTAGACTATTTAGGTTTTCCTTACAGCTCCATTTTTGAAGAAGGGGTATGTATTAGCACTGTTTTTCCAGTATAAAAAGGTTGTCCGATGATTAATCCAACCTGGTGTAAAGTCCAAGAGTTGACCAGACCACAGCTCTCCTTCTCCTTCTCCTCACTGCTGATGGGGATACTGCCATTCTCAATTACACATGTGCCAGCCCTTTGCTTGCAGTTTATTCCCATGCTGGCTTTTGCACAAAGTGGTTTCTAGTGCCATGAAGCAATTATGTCAGTGGTGAGCAAAGCCTTAAATTCTCAGTGACATCCAGCCCCTTCTGGATGTATAAACTTGAAGCATTTTCACTTATTTGACTTACTAGATCTATTTTATTGGAGCTGTACTAGTACAAAACTCAGCATAGGAAACGTACCTAAGAAGATGTAGGAAAGCTCAGGCAGTTACCTGATGTGGAGGTGAACTAGCTGGACACACTTTATCAACATCTATGCTAAGCTGAGTGCAGTGACTGCAGATTGAACACAGCACTCCTGGCTATATTTACCGTCTGTGGCCTAACTCTGTTGGGCAAAAAAGAGTGCCAGAAATTTGGTCCAAAATCAAACAAATCTACATAGCAATGTACAGGGGTTAGATCTGAACTGGCAAGGCATGATAAAGTATTACTTCAGTTTCTGAGGCTTAAGAAAATAACATGCATGGCTAATCTTGGCTAACAGGCAATTAAACAAATTATTTAGAGAATCTCAAGTATTTTTAAAGCTCTGATATATGAATCAAGTCAGAAAGTGAATGCATATGTATTGGTAATTTATGCTATTTAGTGTCAGGCTTTCCTTCAGATTTTTTTCTTTGTTTTTAGTAATTTATTGTGTTGCAGTTTACTTTAAGATACAAGCAAAAAAAGACAAAAGCTGGCTGTGAAGATCAACTGCAGCAGCCTTAGTAAGATGCAGTGGTCTGACAGTTGATAAAAAGCGTAAGGTATACAATCATGTTTTTCACAGCTTTGAAAACCTCATCTACACTTACCGTATCTTCAGGGAACACCAAGGATATTTTAGAATACAGGTGAGTAACTTTCATTTCACTATAAAAATTGCATTAAAGATCATTGTCTTGATTTTTTTAAAAGTATATACATTAACACCTTACCTTAGAAAAATATTTCCAAGCTTGCTTTGTTCTTTAATCCATTCTTGACTTTTTAATGTTATATGTAATAATACATATGAGCTATTATCTTTGTAGAACTCCCTTATAACCTAAGTGGATCTGTTATGCGTTGACCAGCTGCTTTCTGATTTGACCATTTCTTTTTTATAACACTGAAGAGAAATCTGTCACTTTTGTTACTTGGTCCTGTTCCTAATTAGTTTTTCCTATTTGAAAGCTCTGCCATTGCACCCAGTATCTTGTAGGGATTAGGAATATTGCAATGATCTTTTTGATTTAAAGGGACCTGTCTATAATTCTGTGCAATTTTGAGGCACTTGAAGTGATGGCCCCAGATAACGTTGCCCACTGCTTGAATAAGCCTAAGAGCAGACTGCATCAATCAAATCCCTAGGCAAAGTGAGAAGACACTTAGACAGGTGGCTCACTTCTCTGCTTGTAGTTGGACAGTCAACAGAACTTCCAACAATTAAGTAGCACTTAAGTAGAATGAGGAACTCAGTCCATAAAGGACACACCACGCTTTCATATGCTGGTAATTTCCCGCTTACTAGTGGTTTGATCTGAGTACAAAGGACACAATTTCCCATGAAAAAGAATGGTTTGCTGACAAAAAATAACCTCTTTTGGACTACAGGTGCTCCACTGGGGTTTCTGGCCATGCCAATCAGCAGATAATAATTCAAACACTTTTACTTTTTTCAAACCAAATTTTGCTTCAAGTTTATAAGTCACATTTTGTTGGCTTAATAAAAATAATGGACTTAAATATTAAATTGATGGTGGAGGGGAGATTATTTAGGTTTTTTAAGGGCTAGATTTAGCCATGAACTTTCTGGAGTGCAGTAGGTTGAACCTGACCAGCAGCTAAGCGCCCACACAGCTGCTCGCTCCCTGCAACCCAGAGAAGGACAGGGTCAGGGGAAAAGAACTTGAAGAGCAAAAGTCAGGAAACTCCTGCATCAAGATAAAAGTTTAATAAGTGAAGCAAAGTTGTGCATGCGAGCAAAGCAAATAAGGAGTTTAGTCACTAATTTCCATTGGGAGGCAGATGTTCAGCCAGCTCCTGAAAAGTGGGGCCTCAGAGTGTGTAACAGCTACTTGAGAAGACAAATGCCATAAACATGGATGTTCCCACTTTCCCTGAGCTTTCATCGCTGAGCACAGTATCATACAGGATGGGATAGCCCTTTGGTCAATTCAGGTCTGCTGTCCTGCTGTGTCCCCTCCCAGCATCTTGCACACCAGAGGGAGCAGAGAGCAAAAAAGAGACAAGCTCTAGGCTGTGCCGAGCACTGCTCAGCAACAGCCAAAACATGGGAGCGTTATCAATACTGTTTTAGTCACAAATTCAAAACACAAGACTATATAGGCTGCTACAAAGAAAGTTAACTCCATCCTGGCCAGACCCAGTACACAGAGGCAGTGGCATCACATCCATACAGGACTGAAGGGAAGATAAAGGACACAGAAAAACAAAGAAAATGGAGCTATGTTTTTTGTTAGTTAGCAAATGAAGAGAAACCAAAGCCCCATTCGCTTTTAAAGACTAGTAGTAGGACTCTTGCTGTGATTACAGCTGATTAACCTGCTTACTGTCTGTCACTGTCCTGAAGTCAGCAGCACTGCAACGTGTCTGTAGAGATCATGGGGGCCGTGCTGTGGGAGCAGTTCAGCCCAGCTCTATGAACCCCCACATAAAGTAAGAAGCAGCTTGTGAGAACACTGTTCCCCCACTTAGGAGTGTCGTCATCTGTGTTTGGCCTCAGGAGTCTCCAATGCAAGTCACAATGCTGGACAAATAGTAAACTCCTGCCTTAAAAGTGAAAGCTGGTGCCAGGGAATTTCATATGGATCCTCAGACACGTCCTCTGCCTCTGCACGTCCTTTGCTTGACAGTACTGATATTTTGTAAAATGTTTGGCTTCTGCTTGTCACATCGTTGTTTAAATAAAACACCTGAAGTAAGAACTAAATTTATTGCCCTAGATGTGTGCTCTAAGGCCAGAGGGAAGTCTGTATTGCTGTCACTCTTTGGCGTTGCTGTCACAGATTGCTGCAGTACACATCTGAGCCAATATTTTAAACTTATGTTCTTTTTAGAAAAAAATAAATAAATGGTGAGGGAAGTTACACTTAGTGCCATAACCATACCACCAAACAGGTGTCCCTAGTGTTTTAAGGATGGTACAATATTCTCTCACCAATCTGTTTACAGAACAGCTCTTGGTAAACAAGAAACAACCTATTGTTCCTTTCATTGAGGGGACTCTATTGTGAAAGGCAGTTGCAAACAAACCGTGTTTTCCTTTCCTTGCAGACTTCTGAAGGTGTTCCAGAGAAGATCTTCAGAACATTAAAGGATCTAATATACACTTATGAAAAGCCAAATCAAGGACTAATAACAAACCTCCTCTACCCGATAAACAAACAAAAGGCCTCACAAAGAAGTCAGAGGTTCAAGTTGGAGAAGGATGGCATTTATGATGGTGATAAATTTAGCTCTGCCTTTGTGGTCTTTTTTTTAAGATGATTGCATTAACATGTTTGTGGTGAATAGTTGCTACATGTCCTCTGAGACTAGCTCACATGGACAGAAGTTCAACATCCTTCCTTCTCTATTAAGTTCAGTAGAAAATGGCTATTCCCAGCTCACAGGTTACATACCATCATCCACTATGAATTAACAAGTTTAAATTGCAAGAGATACAGAAGGCTGGTCTGCCAAGCTGCCAAGGCCCCTGTGCTTCACTGGGAGCTGAAGCTGTCCTTTACCTTCATTGTCGAGGCTGAAAGCTATTTTTATACCAAAATCTAACTCCATTATTTTTGAGATGCTAGGAGAGGGAAAAAAAAAAAAAAAAAAAAAAAAAAAAAAAAAAAAAAAAGATAAAGCCAGCCAGCTTGTGTTTTGGTGTGTTTTGTATTAAAGCACCACTCATATTTTTAAGTTAGCATGTTGAAAATAAGAAGCATATAACCTTGTGCTCAGGATCACAGCTTTGGGACTGGAAAGCTAGTCCCTGATCTTCTTCTAATTTATGTTCACAAGTCTCGGGTATAAGAAGGTTACAATGTTTCTACGTGAGAGACATATTATGCAAATTGGATACAATAACGATGGAGGTCTTCTCAAAGTGGTGGATCATGTTTAGTAGCCCCATGTCACCTTTGCATCCTTGGTTTGGGGAGGATGAATAAATACACCATTGGTAACTTGCCAGCATCCCTCACACACTTTTGAAAGCCATTCTTCGTATTACTGCTCTAAAATGCTCAGCTGCAGCATCCACCAGCTCACAGGCTGCAAAATAGCAAAATAGCCTTGAAACTCTTCTAGGTCCTTTGGCTAAGTGTTATGAGAGCCACAGTGAGAGCATGCGTGAGCAAGGGAAAATCTTTTCCTTAAGTACAGCTATCATAAAAGAAAAAAATCTTGGAAGATCCAGTCGTCTGTGTGATTTGTATATCATGACTAATGCTAGCTAAAATGTGGTTGTGCAGACCAGCCTCTGTGCTGCCATCACACCTCCTGTCAGTAAGAGAGATGCTGTTTTTTGCAAAAAGTGAGTGTGCAACAGCTCTGGTGCTCCCTGTGTCAGGCAGACAGGATAGGGAGGGGTGAGCTCCCCCCGCCTCTGCATGCACTAAGCTGCTTTTTTAGGGGTCAGTGCAGCAAACCCCTCGCTGAGAGAAGTAGTGGCAAAGAGACATTTCCAGTGTCCATTTCCAACATTAAATTATCACTTATATCACTAAGGCAAATAGGTCATATTTGCTCTAAAAAGGTTTTTATTGTGTCTTGTCTTTGCTGCTCCAGGGATATGGAAAATACTGCAGTAGCATGGATATTATTTTTGAAAAATCAGGTTTAATAAATATATTACTGTCTGGTCCTGCAGCATGAACTTTTCTAGAAGATGTACAATGCCCCAGTCTGGACTCACAAGGAGGAAAACAAACACTAGGGTAGTGGTTGGATTTGATGATCTTGAAGGTCTTTTATAACCAGAATGACAATACTATGATACTATGATTTCACAATCAAAACCTTTGTGTTTGTATATAAAAATGGAGGCTTTTACAAATAATCTAATTACTTTGGAATTGTTGATGTTCAATTCTAACTTAAATTTCACTTACACAGCATTCCACACTTCCCCCTAAGACTGCTTTATTACATGCTCACAGGGGGAGCTTAGGTTGATGTCATGATGGATATCTCTCTGATATGCAGGCAGCACGTAGAACACCCCATACTTTACCCCATACACCCCATACACCATACTTTTCTGTCATGGTGCCTCATGCTGCTCTGGCAGCTGGCTTTGCAGCATGTGCAGGACAGAGCGCTCCAGTGCAACCAGTGGAACACCTCAGGGGACTGGGGTCATGATACTGGTTGTTGGGCATTTCTGAACATTGTTTTCTAGCCTAGGAACAGCTTGTCTGAGGGTGGCTGCTTGAAGAGGCAGTAGGCTTCCATAGTGGAGATTGAGTCCCAGGCATCCCAAGCCTTTTCCCTGGCTTCTCAAAAAACATAATAGAACTGAAAAGATCTAGAAGAGAAAGGGTCTTTTCAGCCTCGTCTCCCTTAGTTGGTAGGAGAGCTCTTCTATTTTTTCTGTTGGGTATTTATTTAGAGTAGAAAGGATGTGTTATGCTATAGTCATGGCTAGCTCAGCTATTTCTTTGTTTTACTAAGTATGGATGATTTCTGACATTTGACTGTTCCTCTGGAAGAAAGGGTCCCACATGGCACATGGATACAGCTGTTTATTAATAGAGCTTGCTGGCTCAGAAAAGACAATACAGGCTTTGCCTCCATATGGGCTCCTAGAGGATCCAGTCCATAGGACACAGAGCCTTAACGTTGGCCCTGCAACAGCAGAGAGAACACTGAGAAACCAAACTGGGTTGTTGCTACCTGCCCAGAAACAGGGCCACAGGCCATTTTGCTTATGTTGGGCTTTCAGAGGAGCCATTTGCAATGATTCTTTTTTCTATTTTTTTTTCTTTACAGATATTGGTGACAGTGATTACGTCACTGTCTTACCCTGAATGATCTGCAACCTGTGTCAGACTGTGCCACAGCACAATGGATCAGCTGGGGAGAGCTGCCAGCTGGGTATCCTCTGCTGTGGATCTGAACCTCTGGAATTGGTCTCCTCCTTTTGCAGACTTTCAGAGTAACTATATTTTCTCCTGGTAGAGCTAGTACAAGCTACTATATTTTTTTGTTCAGCAGTAAAATAATTAATTTTTATAACAGAAACATACATCCATATACATACATATGGGGGAAGGGTATCTGTGTGCATGTACATGTATTTTGTTTTTTTTTAGTCAGTCAACTGTCTGTCTACTGCTAAAATGGACAATCTGCTAGAAAGCAGGAATAAAAGAATGTGAATAAAGCTGTAGTTTATGGCAGAACTGATAGGTGTTGATAAAAAACATATATGGCAAAAATTCTATTGGCATCATACAATGTTTTAAAACCCCTAAACCCTGTTAAACTTCTAAACTCCATTATTTTGTGCATGATTCATGTTACCTCATTGTTGGATAAGTGGATAGTATTTCTGTTAAGTCAAAGAATACCAGTATTATTGTGTACTTTGAAATAATCTAAATAAAAAAAACCAAACAGTGTTAAATCCATGCCATAAAAAATTAATCAACAACATTAAAATAATTTTAAATACTTTTAATGTTGATTAATGGTTCTTGTAGATTACAAAAGGAGTGTAAGTTCTACATGCATGTCAGTATGAACACACCCTTTTTTAATAGGTACTGTATACATGAGAACACTTACTATATTTCATTTCCTACTGCCTTTGGCTCTGTAATATAATGTGTATGGGTTTTGTTATTTTTTTTTTTAAATCTAAGTTAATCTTGCCCCTAATTTTAAATGTTTAATATATGTTCTGTTCTGAAAGTGGCCTGCAACTAGCAGCCAAAGCTGGTAAGTATGTCCTGATTCTCCCAGCCAGTACCAACTCCCTCTCCATTTATGATCTTGAGGAAGACATTTATATTGGTTGTGTGTTTAAGATCTTTCACAAATAATTTATATATTTTAATGGGTAATACAAGTTACATTGCTTTCTATTATGTTTCTTTCACAACACTGTTTATTAAAGGACTTTTAGATCTTTCAGTGCTTTCAACTTCATTGTGAATTTAACAGTGCTAACAGTTTTTGGTGCCAGGCTCAACTGGTACTTCTAGCACAAAGGAGAAAAAAATTAAGAATATTAATTAACTCTGGCATTGTCAAAAACACTAACATACGTGTCCAAAAATCACAAATTGAAAATAAAGTAGTTGTTCATGAAAAATGGTAGTATTGGAAAGAAAAAAAACAACCCTTGCTCTGTAGAAGTGCATACACTGATGTGTCTATTGCAGAATTGAGCAGCTTGCCTGATGGTTATCAGATGTATCAGACTGAGCAGACACTGTGCTGAGACATCCCGACTCCAGCAACCTGGTCTTTAACAGAACAGAACACTACAGTTAATCTGAAAAGAGAGTCTCAGCAGTCCCCCACATGCTCAGTCACACTGATGTTAGGAAAGGCCAAGTGATGAGGAATCCCAGGCCATGCCTCATGACCCTGATGACGTGATTCCTGATGTCCGAACAAACTATTACTCAAGGCCGACTGGGATAAGGTGCCGGACTGTGGTGCTTTTGAGGTGACAGTTGAGCTGGTTAAAGCACTGTGCTGCAGGCAGCTGTGCTTTGAACTTGCATTTCCAACACCACAATGGCTGCAGCTCCAGATGCTGCATCTAGACGCGAGGGTGCATCGAAGCCCACACTCCAGTCACTTCTCAGGTGTTCCCTCCGAGGCAGTCAACTGAAGCAGAGCGTGCCAAGGATCAGGGACTTAAAGGAGGAAGCAAGAACCCAGAATGAAAATAAATTTACATTTCAATTTACATTACATTTACAATATTCAGCTGTGTTTTACAGGAATATATTTGTTCTTTTAACAGTATAAGAAAATGAGGTTAATATACACATTCCTACACTTCTTCACAGGCCTAGTACACTAGAAAACAGTCAGTGCATGAGTTTCAAAAAAGTATGTTTAACAGTTTCACTCATCAGCATCCACTTTCCAACATCACAAAGCGGAGTATGTGTGTGCGCATGTCTGTGCGTGGGTTAAGCAGTGAGGGGTCACATCAGGTTGTACCCAAACAATAGAAAGGTTAAGGACCAAGCATGAAAGCGCATTCGGGGTGCCCCACTGCAACAGGCCACCTCATGCCCCGGTGAAAGAATTACTCTTGTCATGCTACCCTTGGCGTCCCACCCTCCCTCCTGGGTGGACGCGGGCCACTTCCGAAATCTCAGTGTCACCCCGAGGCCTCCAGCAGGTACCTGGCAGCAGCAGGGGAAAAGTGTCGGTGTCCGGGTGCCGTGGGAGGCGGGTGCGAGCGGTGGGGCGCAGGGCGGTGTGCGGCCTATAGGGGTCGCTGTGCGCCCGTCGCCGCCGGGGAGCTACGAGGGTTCGGTCCCCGCCGCGGGCAGCCAGCTAGGTGCGCCCCACATTTTTCTTTTCTTTCTGCATCCTCTCCGCCGCACTTGAGCCCTGAAGCCGGAGGCCCCACTCAAGCGGCTGCATGTTCTGGATTTCCCCCACTTCCCCCTTAGGGGTTAAAAGAACAGACCCTCCAACACACACCGGCGAAACACCCTTAAAGACACCCTGCTTTCGGCACCCTTAAAGCGAGATAGCGGAGGCGGTGTCTCCCGTCATGCTTCGCGGGGTAGGCGGTGTCTCCCCGACAGTGGACCCTGCCATGAAAATGGCGGTGGGGGCGGGAAATACGAATGTGTTTTGTGTCTGGCTCCTCTAAGGCCGCAGCTGAAGCGCTATGGACGCCTTGAGCTGCATGAAGTCCCTGCTCCTGGCAGCCACGCAGTACCGGGCCGCCAAGACAGCGCCCAACGCGGCTCTCCTGCAACGCAGCCTGGAGGTGAGACCAGCGCATGTCCTGGGCCCTGGGGCCGCGTTAGAACAGCAGCAGCGCGGTCGGGAATGGGTGGGTGGTCGTGGTGTCCCTTCAGGTATGGGGGGACGGGTGGCCCTTCTTGGGAGCCGGCTTCGGCTGTTTCTTCGCCGTGATCGCCCAGGGCAGCCGCAGAGCGGCCTCCGGAGCCGCCGGAACCTCGGCCGAGTCCGCCCTGGCGCTGCCTGTGAAGCCCGCTGGCGCCGGCCGGGCCGGGCCCGCGGCCTCCTCTATGGCGCTGCGGCTGGAGACGGGTAAACTCTCTGTGACCAGTTAATTGCCAGGGGAGCTGGTGGCAGAGGCCGTTGGATAGCAGAAACGTTTCCATTTTTAGCACAATCCCGGACCGTTACTGTGTCCTTTATTATAATGTTTTATGGTGCCTGTGTATATTTAGAGATGTGTGCAGTATGTTTGATTGCACATAGGTTAAGCATATATTGTGTCTTATTAACTACTTTTTTTCTTGCCCCTTCAATCCTCCCCCACAATGATTATTTTTTTAAAAACTTAAAAACAGAGCTTGAATGATGAACTGGTCTTGTACTTAGACTTTGCCAATTTCATGCAAAGTGTAATCAAAGGTGTTTGCTGCTAGGGTGTAGGCCTGTACCTGATCTCCAGGTACAGCTTTGTGTACAGCCCTTACAGTGGGCATGCTTGGTATGGTGAGAAACTGACACAATGACTGGATTGCTTAATTTGCAAGGTACCCTTTTCAAATACAGATTTCTCTTTTAATTGCTAAAACATTAATATAAGACTTAGTATGTAGCTTAGCTTTTTTCCCTGTATCCATACAGGGGATATACAAAAACAGTGTTGCGTTGCTCTGTTATGCAATTAGAACTCGCTTCTACCTGTATTGATGTGCAGGTGTATAATTTGCAGTATCTTCTTATATAGGCTTCTCTGAACTCGGGTTCAATTTTTTTCACCTCAGTTATAGAGTGCTCCCAAAGCAGCACTACCTGTTACTTCATGTCCTTCCTGCAGACTGGCACCTTTGCGTTCCTGTCCCCATGTTTAGAAAGCAGGTGGTTGGACTGAGCTGAAGGTTGATTACTAAGTGTTTGTGTTAAGCAGTCTGTTTACTGGTTCTTTCAAAATCAAAAAACAAACTCTATCTTTTATTTGTGCTGAAGCATATGTTGGAAGAGTAACCTGGCATTAATTCTGTTCAATGTGTGAAGAAATACAAAGTGTTGCTCTGCTACAGCTTTGAGATTTGAAAGAATGCTGTTACTATGAATGCTGTCAGCCAACAAACAAAAGAAGCCCAAAAATATTATAAATTATCACAATGTAAACGTAGTACTTTCCAAGAGTAAAGGGAACACATCCACAGGAATGAAAATCAGTTTTTCAAAACTTTTTTTTGCAACAAACATCAATGCAAATGTCCTGTTGGAGTCACATTTACTTCTTTGTTTGTCGAATAGGGCAAAATCTGTTTAATACAACTCTATGATTTGACTTCTACATTAGATAATTTGTTGCAGTCGAGTAATTAAGGTTTTTTTTCTCCCTTCACATTCAGGTTATCTCTGGACTGAAACTTACACGATTATTTGGTTCAAACCAGATTCTACCAAGTGAATGTCTCAGTTGCCTAGTAGAACTCCTTGAGGACACTAATACAAACCCATCCCTAACCTTGTCTGTCATTACTTTGCTATCACAGCTAGGTAAGATTTTAATTTTAACTGTTTTTTTTGGTCTGGGAAAGTGAAGACAAGATAGGTGCTGATTCTATGGCATGGATTATGAACTACTTGGAAAAAATGTAAGATATGAAAGATTAAGTGCTTTTCACTTGTAGTGCTTGGCTGGGCCACCTGGCTGTACATACAAGGCCAGATAAACTGTTAAATCGCCAAAAGAAGCAGATTTGAAGTAATTACTCACACAGCAACAATCATGCTTGTCAGAATTTGTTTCCTCATTGGATTGAGTGAAGAATTATTCTCTTTTCCTTGATTTTTGCAGTTTGAAAATACTAACCTTTTTTTTTTAATGAAATGAAGGAACCTGCCTAGGGCATGTAAAGACAGAGAGAAGCCATATTACATCAACAACTGTAGTCACCTTGGTTTACTTCTCCCATTGGAGCGTTTGCTGGGTGGCAGTTGAGGCTCTCCAATAGCCTGGGACTGTGTGTTGCATTTCCCAGTTAGGTTTACTGCCTGTTCTTTGTTTCTTGAGGTACATTTTTAAATTATTTTTTTCCATTTCACAGAAATGGGACTTCATTATCTAAGGAGCTCTGTGCTTGCCATAACCTACATATGCAGGTTACATATACAAGGAAAACTTAGCCCTTCACTGCTTAGTTTCTCATCATGTATGAGTAGTTATTCAAAATTTGTGTCCTTTATTGTGAACCCTTGTTTCTGTTCTTGGAGGTTTTTTGCCTCTTTGGTCTTCCTATTAGGTTTTTGAAACAGTTACTATAAAATTTATTGTTGCTGGGGTTCTTAATGGTCTTTCCCAACCTGTTGAGTCTGGAAAATTTTAAGAATTGGTCTTTCTCCAACTGATCTGGTGCTTTAATCAATGATTTTAAGCTTTAAAGCCTTTTAAGTGCACGTTTCAACATCTCAAATGGAACGAAAACTTTGTAGGTAGGAGGGAGGCCATTCCTTCAGTGTTGAAGCATCTTAAGGCAAAGTATTAGTGTTTCAATTAGCTGTAAGTTCAAAGGTAAGGTAGAGATACAAGTACATATGAGCTGTGATTTATTTGTAGTTATTAGTGAAACATACGTGAAAAACTGGTCAAATTTTAGCTTTTGCTTTGATTAGCAGCTAATACTACAGTTGCTTTTGTAATTAGATAGGGGTTTTTTTGTTAATAATTCTTAAATTCTAGCTTTAGACAATGAGACTAGAGAAGCTCTTCAGGATACCTACAATCTGACCAGTGTGCTGGCAGGAGTGGTTCATCGAAGTTCTACTAATCTTAGTGACCCAGTCTTGTTACAGGTAAGAGGAACTAGTGCTTAATAATATTTGGCTACTGTTGCATTGTATACATTATACTGTATGCATATAGTAACTCTTTAAAAGACCTGTCTGAAATGATGTGTTGAGGCAAAGTTGATCTTAGCTGCCTATTTGCTGTAGGAGGCTAGGATGGCAGGATTCTAGCATTGCATAGAGTTCTTTGTATTATCTTTAATCTTGCTTGTGTTTCTCATGTACTCTAACATAAAAAAAAAATCAACAAAACAACAACCAAACAAAAAATAACCTGTTTTTGAAATTATTTCAAGATATCACTGCTAGAGAACTTGGAAGGTTATTTTCTAGTTGAGGTATTTAGTTATTTCTCCTAATGTTCATAATGCAAGCCTGGAGATTGTTTTATCTAATCAATACTTAAACGGGTGATTGTGAAGGACTGAAAGGAAAGCTGTGGCTGTCAGTTCTTCTGGAAAGTTTGCAGGGCATGTATGCCCCTTTCCCTCTGCTCAGAGCTGCAGTGAATGTAAGGGACCTGTACTAATGGCAGCTTACTTTTAGAAGCCAAGTGCAGACATTGTTTTATCATTATTATTAAATTTTTTGTGAACACATAGTATCTCACAGTCTGACTCCAGTAATTTTAACCTGTCCTTTCTGTGCATTGAATAGTAAAGTTGGGCAAAATTTTCTTTCATTTTTTTAATATGCACAGGTTTTCTCACATGTGACTCTGAGCTTTCAGCAAGCACTTGCTGTCTGCTTGTGGTCGCATCTCTTTTCTTGAGAGGAAAAACAGAAAATTAATTTTGTAGCAATTATCTTGCCCTTGATCTGTGGAAAATGAGTCAAGCATCTGTTAAAAAACAGTTTTCTCATAGTTTGTTTCTCAAAGCACCAGAAGACTTAGGGATCCAGGTGACTAGCCAGTCAGTGGGAGAGGTTTTGTAGTCACCAGGTAGATTCAGTTATAAGATCTTTAAGTTTTTATATCAGCTATTAATATGGTGAGATTTTGTTTCAGCTGCTATCCTGTGCTGTGATTTTTGTCACAGTTGAGTGTAATAACTTCATATTAACTCACGTATGTTATGTGCCACAAGAATGGCATGTGAAGGACTTTACTACCATTAGACGTGTTGGCAGTCTTTACAGCATACCTGTATTCATAGAATAGTAGAATAGTAGTGGTGTGAGTTGTATTCCTATAAACACATTTTCAGCAAGAGGTGGCAAAGCCCTGTTTGGATTTTGGTGAAACTTCTAGATCTTTCAATAGGACAAAGCCCCTTTCTCACTGGCAGAACAGAGAACTTGCTGTCAAGGCAAAGGAGAGAATCAGGTGGACTAAAAACTCCTCTGTCACAATAAAGCCTTATTAATCTTTTTAGGCTATTAATAAGTGCATCAGTGTGGTAGGACATGACTCTGTGTGCTTGCAACAGCTCATGTAATTGCTATGTTAACATTAGAGTCTGAAAATTAATTCAGTTGTGGTGTCTTGTTATTTATCCTTTCAGTTTCAAATTTGTAACTTGTAACATTCTTCAGTGAGATGCTATAGGAAAGATAATGTGAGTAGCTTTTTATTTCCTCAGAGTATTCAGTTGCTGCAGAGGCTAACCTACAATGTTCCAGTCTTTTGTGCTGGTGCCAACATTGATGAATTGATTTCATTTCTAATGCATCATGTGTAAGTGTGTACTCAGTTGTCGTTTCTTATGGGAAATATCTAGCTATGTTTCTGAAGGCTATTAGCATGCTACACTAACCTGGTCTCCAGAGTGAGCTGTGGCATTTTTGCTCTGAAGTTAACAGATTTTTCTTTGAAATCCATGTTGTTACAGATTGTCAAATGCAGTGATTGTGGGACTTTGGGTGATTGAATATTAATTGGCTCCTTAGCCCACCCCCCACGTCCCCACAAGGAGGGAGCTAAAAAAGTGAAAAGCCAAGAGAAAATTCATGCTTATTGTTAGGAACAGACTTACGTTAGAATGATACGAATTGTGTGCAGATATCCTTGTAAGAGATCTAATGACTATTAAAGGTACTTGCAATAAAAGACCTTTGATGGTACTGATCTCTGATACTTTTTTTTTTACAGATGTGCTCAGTTAAAAACTGCCCACACTATGGGGATGGTAGAATGGTGTCTAACTAGAAAACAAAACAAAAAAACCCCCAAGCAAAATAAAAAGTTCCCCTGCCCCCAACCCATAAATTCTTGTAACTCAATTCTGTATGTTTTAATAAAAACATCTTTGTTTAAACTTCTGGACTTTTCTTTTAAGTCAATCCACCGAAGATGAGTTAACAATACCGTGTTTAGGACTCCTGGCAAATCTCTGTCGTCACAACTTATCTATTCAAACTCAGATAAAATCTTTGGTAAGAGTTTTGTAGTATTATTCATGCTTTATACGGTTATATATAAATATGTAGAATCTGTAAGTTTGGTGTCTTTATAGAACAGAACAAAATTTATAATGCTTGTTTCTCCTTTTTGCTTTAGAATAATGTGAAGAGTTTCTATCGTACCTTAATAAGTTTCCTGGCCCATAGTAGTTTGACTATGGTTGTGTTTGCACTTTCAGTATTATCAAGCCTTACTTTAAATGAAGAAGTAGGAGAAAAAGTAAGTGATACTTTGAAGTCTGTTTCATTCTTAAGTTGTGGATAAAACTAATAGTCACACTGGCAAAATAAAATTCTAATGCTAGCAAAACTAGTTTTAATAAGCAAGAGACCCAGCAAAGGAAGTATGAGCTGATTGCCCATATGTAACTTTTTTCTTCCTTTCAGCTCTTTCACGCTCGAAATATCCATCAGACATTTCAGTTAATATTCAATATTGTTGTAAATGGAGATGGTACTCTAACGAGAAAATACTCTGTTGATCTACTCATGGATCTTCTGAAGAACCCCAAGGTTGCAGTTTTTCTTACCAGGTATGGCTTGACTTCCTAAAAGTACAGGTTATTTTTCCTTTGCTATATGCCGCTTGTAATCTGAACCAAACATTGGAAAAAAATTCCCTAGATGCTTTTTCAAATTTACTAGTTGATTATAGCTTATGTACCTGAAACTAGAGGATTCTTGTGTTACTAGTTTCACACAGAAGCGTGAATCAAAATCCAATTTTTTCATTGTCAGTTGAGGAATACTTAACTATTAAGTTTAATAATTCTTTGCCTGAACAGTATCAGTAGTCAGACAACTCGATGAATAGTTCTCTTGCCTTTTACAGGCCTATATTATTTTGAAGTGCAATAGTACAGTTGAAGTTGTAGTAATTTTACTGGAGGGCTTTGCAGAGTAGTTTTGTGGAGGACTTGACTAGCTGTTCTGCAGAGTCAGCTAACAGACTTTAATTGCTGAATTTTAATCTAAATCTAGCAGCAAAAATAGGTGGAAAATCCTGGCTTATTTTAAGGAATTTACTTTCACTCTTAGAATATTAGTCTATGTTAAATAGAAATTACTTTATGAAAACTTTTGACTGTACTTGAAGTGTATGGGGGGTAAGGAGGAGACGAGGGCACTTGCATTCATCACTCATTATAAATGTCTGTGTGTTGAATTTCCATTCCAAATTTTTTTTTTTAATTTATCTATTTTTTCTTCTCTGTGTGCTGTAGATATGAGCACTTTCCCTCATGTCTTGGTCAAGTATTAGATCTTCTTCATGGAAAGGATCCCAATTCATCATCTAAGGTACTTATACTCCTTTTTCAGCTTAAGCCTAAAAGGCTGCAGCTCCTATTTCCACTTCTGTAGTCATAAGTATGTCCCTTGTGTATGAGTGTCGGTAATGGAATACATTGATTTCAGGACTCTTAAGTGACCTACAGTATTTACCAAGTATATATTTTCTAATTGTTCGAAAGACTATCAGGTTGAATTTGTAATTGTTGGGTTTTTTGTCAGGTTATGTGTATCTGCTTTCAGGCAACAGACACAAAGGCAAAAAGCCAACATAAACACTTTTTGTGCTTTGGCTAATGAAAAATTTTGGGGATCTACCAGAAATGTGGTGTATACCCCTCTTCATTAGTTAAAACTTGAATGAACTCTGCTTAGACTTTGAACTGATGGGCAGGGAACCATGATGCTAATTTCAAAGATTTAGGCGTAAATTCTTTTAGAGTAGTTGAACAAATGGATGCCACGTTCAGTTAAGCAGTTAACTGTTGCATTCAACTTTGTCTCACTGCCACCTTAAATGAATGAAACATTGGCTAAGCACTGTTGCTAAAGGCTAAAATATGAAATGTTGTGAAATTATTTGGGCTAAATACATCTGTGAAATTAAGCTTTTTTACAAATGCGTTTCACATCATCGTACATTATAGATGCTAATGCTTCTGTGTATGTGATTTTTTGTTGTTGTTTACTGGTTTTATTTAGAAAGACATATTGACAAGGAGCTTTCCAGGGTGCTTTCCTCTTCATCTCTGCACATGCACACGGGCATCCATTTGTGTCTCAGAATATTTTCCCTTCCATAGCTTGCTTCATTCTGAGCGTATATGCATTTCTACTGCCTATTAGATTGCTACCCAGCGGTCATGCTTTTTAAAAAATGAAAGGAAATCAATATATTGAATACTGACTGTCTCAAGCTTTCATCAGTCTAATGAACTGTATTTCTGCCGCTGACTTGGCTTTAAGGAAAGAAAACTATTCAGAAAACTTTAAGGTGCTAAAAGGAATTGCATAGAACTAAGATGTCTTTTTAAACTTTTGTTATGGGAGGTGCGATTTCTGTCTAAGTACTTGATTTAAAAGCATTTGAACTCTGATTCACTTCACACAGATCTTAGAACTGCTGCTTGCCTTCTGTTCTGTGATAGAACTGCGTCATACCCTGCGGCAGGCTATACTGGAACCATCTGGCTTGCCAGTCTCTGGAAATACCAGATTTGTGACTCGTTCAAAGACTTTTGAACCATCTGTTGCATTGGTGCACTTGTCAAACCAACCATTGGAAGGCTCTGAAGACTGTTCAGTTCTAGCATTGCAACTATTCAAAGAGATTTTTGAGGTACCAAGACTGATAAATGAGTTTAAAGATCTTCTTAGCAACTATATTTTTAATTTATTTTTAATCAACTATTAGCATTTTCCTTGAAAAATAGCACGTAGAAGTACACGTGAGATAAAATTCTTCCTATTCTAGAATTCCATACTTCGTAAACCAACTTTTGTTTTAAAGACATGCTGCATGTTACAAATACGCCTGCATTGGAAGTTAAGTGGAAGACACGGCAGTTCATGAAGTCATGAGGCAAAGTTCCACTTTCTGTGACTGGTGGAAGAGAGGAATCACAGAATGTTAGGGCTGGAAGGGACCTCTGAAGATCATCGAGTCCTACCCCCCTGCCAGAGAAGGACTGAGACAAAAAAAAAAAACAACAAAAAACAACCAACGAACCAACCAACCAGAACACACTACACACACCACACACACACCACAGAACAAGGGCAGATCACAAACTAGGGCAGATCATTCAGAAAGGCATCCAGACAGGTCTTGAAAGTCTCCAAAGGAGATTTCACAACCTCTCTGGGGAGCCTGTTCCAGTGCTCTGTCACCCTCACAGTAACAAAGTTCTTCCTCATGTTGAGATGAAACTTCCTGTGCTCGAGTCTGAGTCCATTGCCCCTCGTCCTATCACTAGGCACTAGAGAAAAGAGGTCATCTCTGCCTCCTTGACACCCAGCCCTCATGTATTTATAGACATTAATTAGATCCCCCCTCAGTCTTCTCTTCTCTAGACTAAACAGCCCCAGGTCTCTCAGCCTTTCCTCATAAGGCAGGTCTTCCAGTCCCTTAATCATCCTCAGTCCAACTCCTGATGAAAAAAAACTCCTTTTGTAAACTCCTGTTTACAAAAGTCAGCAGATGTAATGCTAGTAAGTTGGATCATCAGTTTCCCTTTCCATTATTTCTGTGCAGCCTGAGTGTGCTATAAAAGCTGCATTTCCCACAGTAATTTGGATCAGTAATAATTTCCCACAGTAAAACTCCTTCAGATCTCAGCTGGCATCAGAAAGAGCAGAGAAAAGAGGACACATTTTAAAAAGGACAGTTCTATACCTAAAATCCTTTTGTATCAGTTCTAAGTAGGAAGAAAGTGAAGACCTAGAACAGCTTATAGTCTGTTTATATCCTCATCTTTAAAGATCACACTCTCTCTTGATAAACTGTTCCTATATTTTCATACATGAGAAAAACATGTTTTTCTTTTTCTACTTTTGTTTGTTGGGTGGGGTTTTTTTTGCTAAACAGTTCAGCTCCCACAGTTCAAAGGGGACTCAAACAGAATGCTCTTTATGACCCAACACAACATTCAGGATAAGGAAGGGTGTTGTCAGCGATGTTTTACCACTTATAAGTTTTCATGGTCTTCCACAATATGTTCTCAGTTTCTAAAACAAGGACCTAAAACCGCTGCTAACATCTCCAGTCAATTCACTCTGATCTTGTAATCAAACAAGCCTGAAGAGAATCTGCCAGGCAATTTTTCTCTAAAGTGTTTGAACCTTGCAGGCATATTTCCAGTGCCAAAAATCATTACAGAATTGAAAACCTCTTAGTCAGGTACAATCAAGTGTGAATCTTGGTCTCTGGGTATATAAATTTTCAGATTTAGGGGATGTTAGTGTTAACGACCTGACAGCTTGTCTGAAACATGTTTTTAAGCCAAAGGATCTTTCACAGTTTCTGCTGTTTCTGTGCTCTTTGTTCAACTTCCTCCTGCAGTATGATACTGGTCAGGAGTCTTGAACCTGAAATAACAAAGAGGCTGGGAAAGCCAGAAGAGAGGCTGGTAGAGGAAGGGGTAGAGTAGGCTTGGCTTCCTTGTTCTGTAGTTTTAAATATTGACATAAAATAAATGTGTTTATTACAGGATGTTATTAATACTGGAAATGGCACCTCAGCTGAACACTTTGTGGATCTTTTGCTGCCTGTTCTTCTTGATCACCTCCAAATGCCAGAACAGATTGTGGATGAGCTATTAGTGAAGAAAAAGTGTGAAAGAATGGTCAAGGCTATTAATGTCCTGACAAATATCCTTTTTATGTGCCTATTGGCAGTTAATTTATTATTCCACCACTGTGATCTGCTCTAAGATGTTAGAAGAATTGTCCATCTTGAGTCAATAATAGCTTTTGATGACAATAACTGCCCTAAATTTACTCAGGACTATCATGTTGAAATACCTTAAGTAGCTTTCTAATTGCTGTGAAATTATTGTGTAGTACGGTGGTACAGGATAAAATGTGGTGACTATTCAACAGTATAGAAACACTTTGCAGATCAAAAATTAAGATGAGTGTTTTCTGATTAAATTGCAGGGGGAGTTTGGGTGGCCATCTTCTTGATCAGTATAGTATTTTCACCTAGCGAAGTCGACTGCAGCCAAATACGATATAAATTTAGACCAGTGAAACAAGGAAAAATAAAGTGGAATGATACAGTTTTACAATCCTCTTGGAGTCCTTAGTGTCCACAGTGTCATGTAGAAAAGAGGACATGACTGCAGGATGTAGTCCTGCACCTAAACCGTTCTGTGAGTTCTGTCAAAAAGGAACTAGTTTTTGTATTGGGGACTGCTTGCTCACTGCCTTTTGTTCATCTTTCTTTATCCACTCATTCTATTGTGCATTCCCTGAGCTATCTGTTTCCAAGTGTGTGTTTTAATTGAAAAGTGAGGATTTCTTGGCTTGTGAGCTAAGCGTGACTTAGGTGGTTTATGTAGTGGGATTTTAAAAGCATTTTTGGAAGCTCTTGTGCTTTGATATACTAACTTGTGTCCTTTGTTATTTGAAAATGTTGTCTTTTGGTGTCAATACCTACGTATAAGTATATTAAGTTTATTCTTAACTCAGTCTACTGCTCTGTAGAGATGACACACTGAAAGTGCATGCCTTGAAGGTACTGACTGCCAGCCAGTGCATGTCTCTAATAGAACACCAATTTACCTATAGTGGAATTGATACTGGTTTTGGGACAAAAGTAGTGGACTCTAAAATGTGGTGAGCACACCAATTTATCTAAAATCTAATTTAGCAAGACTTGTATGACAGTTGTCATGTTGTTCCACTGAAAAATATCTTGTAGTTGAAAGTCACATTTAAATGTATGCAAATCAATATTATTCTTAAATCAAACAGTATTTTTGTGGCAATAGAAAGTAGTGTTGCTGGCCAGTTCAATAAGTAAAACCTGTCTTAAGCATTCAGATACTGATTTCAGCATAAGCTGAAGATCCACTTATGTGGAATATTGACCTTAAACCTCATGCAGTCATTCAAGCGTACCAAATTGAAGCTTATCAGAACTGCTCATGGCACCTAATTTTTAATTTTGATTTTATGCAACCAGAATTCAAAAATATCACATATTGGGAGGGAGAGGGAATTATTGCCCTGAAACTGGAATATACATTCCTTCAGCTCAGTGTCATTTACCTGAATATCGATGTAGCTAAGAGTTACATGGCCAAAAAAACAGTGAAATATAATTTGACCTACAAATAAACTTTCAACTTTCAAGTTGTTTTTTTTTCTTGTTTTTTTTTTTTTATTTTGGTCTTCACTGTTGCCATCCTTGGCATACTAGAGAAGCTCAGCAGCATGTCCAGGGAAATTGGTGATCTTTCTTGATGTTGGCATTGTGGCCTTGCTAGACATACTTAATTTTGTTGTGAAGGTATTGATTCATTTTTTTTAATTGACTGGATTTATCTATCACTGCTGATTTGACAAATCTCACTCTGCTTTTTTTTTTCTCTCCCCCATTGCTTTTGTATTTGTTTCTTTAAAAGCAAACTTGCTGCTGATATTATTTTGAAAACACTTAATCTTATGAGCAGACTGAAGCAGGATGTACCTGGTATGGAGGTCAGCTTCTACAAAATTTTACAGGTATGATCTTTAAAATGTCTCATGAAGCGTATATGTGAAGGAAAGTGTCATGGCACTACAGTAGTTCTAGTTATGAATGTTTTGCATGCTTATCTCTGAAGTAGTAACACTTCTAGGAAAGTAGTCATCTGGGCACAATTCATAAAGGTTGTTTCATTGTTAATTCTTTGAAAATAAAAGCACTTTGCTTTGAATCCAATAGTTTATTTTTCTAATGCATGTGAAATCATACTTCACCTGCCTGCTAATAGTTGTCCTTTTAAGACTGCATTAGAACTGCAGTTTAAAAGTAGCAAACTAGAAAAAAAAGTTATCACAACCATATAATTATGAGGTTGGTTACTATTAAATATATACATTTAATTTATGACTTCCGTAGTCAAAACAGCTTCTGGTAACTATTGGTCAGATGTTACCTTAACAATTTACTTTGTAGGTGGAAAGGTAATCCAGATAGTGAAACACTTCATGCTGTTTTGGAGGGTTTTCTTTCAAGAACAGAAATTGTGTAATTTAATGAATGAGTGAGAGATCTGTAGTCCTCCAGAAATCCTTATTTATAAAACTTTAGCTTGTGACCCCTGATGATGGAAATCAAACACTTGAAAACTGGGGAAAAAGTAGTCTTTTTACCTGTTGCATTGGCTTTAATGTGAAAACACCTTTCCAGAATACTCTGAAGTGTAAACTATTTTTAAGATTGCTTCTTTATCATTTACTTTAGTCTCGGAAACTTAGAAGGGCAAACTTTAAGAAGGTAGCTTAAGTTTTGAATAAAACACTTCTGTGCTCACAGGCCTTGATATTTTGATGTATGGATGGATTTTTTGTTGCTGACTGTTATATCTTGTTTTAACCCAAGTAGGGTTGTTTGGGTTTTTTTTAGGATCAACGTTTGATTATGCCTTTAACGTTTGCCTTAACATCAGACCATAGAGAGCAAGTCCAAGTGGCACTTGGAATACTGTTTGAAGCTGCACCTTTGCCAGATTTTCCTGCCATAGTGTGAGTTTATTTTTCTAGTAGTCCGGTAGGATTTGACCTTTTTATGGGCTTTGTGATATTTGTGAATGTTAAGTTCATCAGAAACAGAAGCTTTAGAAAAATTGTCTTCTTTCTTCATCTACAGTTAAGAGACAGTAGTGATCTTGAAAGCTAGAGGAAGTAGTTAAAATGCTCCTGGTATTCAACTAACATCACATCCTAGAGGCTCTAGTAGTGACTGACTTCTGTCCCTCAGGATTGATCTCTCTGAAGTCTGTTCTTCAAACTTTCTACTTAGAGTCTATCTAATATTCTGTCATTTCTCTCTCTGCTGAACTTTGTCACACGTTTCCCTGTTCAGTTTGTAAAGCTTTGCTTATCCTTTTGCAGTAACTTCCAAGAAGGAACAGAATAGGGTAAGACACAGGCAGATGGCAGTTCAGGTAGTATTCAAGGTGGCTTAAGTAGGGGAAAAAAAACTATTTGATGGAGCCCTTACTTCTGTATTAATAATAAAACAAAAAAAAGAGCTTAAGTTGTATCACAGTTTTTGCAACCTAGAAAACCAATTTGAAACTTCTTCCCATTTTGTTAGCAGAGCTTTTTAAAAACAAAAATGGGAATTGTTTGAAAGGCCTACCAGATCAAATGTCTTTTTGGCATTTGAGCTACTTTTCTCAAGTGACAAATTGTAATATAACTAGCTTATCTTGGAACAGCGACTAAATTGCTACTTATATGGGGGAAGAGTAAAGGAAGATGACCTAACAAGACCATGGTAAATTGCCTCTGTGATTTTTTTTTTTTTTTGTTCATTTTTGAGAAAGTTTGTGAATATAGTGGCATGTACTTTAAAAACACAGAAAATGAAACAAAAAAAACCAAACTCCACACCCTAGGGAATCATACTCTTTTCTGTCATAATCCAAAAATAGGCCAGTGGTAAGAACACAGTAATAAGACTCTAAAACTGTTAATCCTGAAAACATCAGTGCTGTTTTTATGATTACCAGGTAGTATTATATATCAATAATATCAGTGTATCTAGTTAGCTGTAGACTTAAGGAGAGAAATACAGGGCAGAGCAGGCTGTTGTTTAAGTAGAAGAATGTCTGTAAAACTATCAAAAGAGGTACAAATTAAATTTTGAAAGCAGAAGCACCAACCAAAATAGAGTTGCAGAAGAGGTACGCAGCTCCAGAGGTCTAAGGCTGTAGAGAGTGTTTAGGATCTCTTACTAAGACTGTATCAATAGGAGATAGTCTTCTAGCCTGCAGGAGGTGTGCAGTTGCTGATGATCTGTGGTGTCAAGAAAATAGCTGCAGGAGGTTAGCAGCCTTTGAGTATTGGAGATGATGGGGAAGAGATTGACCAGGTGCTTCTTTAAGACCTTGCAGTTTCAAGTGCCTGAGACCCCAGATGTACCAAAGTAGGGGCAGACAGGTTCTATTCCTACCAGGTTGGGAAATGGATGCTCCTATGATGGCAATGGCTGGAAACCATGGGGGCAAAGGTGAGGTTCCCCTCAATTCTTCCAGGGAGAGAGGAAGGACTTGGGAAAGAGTATACAGATTCTGTAGGTCAACAATTGGTTGTGCAATCAGTCTCAGAAATGGTTATGGTTTGGTTTCTATGACCATGAGACAGGATCAAGGACTGGCCAACATGATGAAGAGACCTTTAAACTAAAAGTGACAAGAGAGGGGAAAAGATGACCAACAATCAAATAAGGAAGTGCTAGACTGGGTTGGAAACAAAGGGTTTATGTTAACAGGAGGAATATTACAATCAACACAAAGCTGCCTCACCCCAATATACACTTAAATGAGAGAGTACCTATGGAACAGTTCTGTGGGACAAAAGCCCTCACAGTCCTCCTGGGAAATCTGTGAGGTGGCGTACCTCTCTGAAATGTCTGCAAAATAATGCACACAGCATTGGGAAGAAACAGGAGAAACTGGAAGTATGCATGCATTTACAGGGCTGTGGAATCACAGACCTGTGGTGGGCTGGCTCACCTGACTGGCGTGCTGCAATGGGTGGATACAGGATCTTCAGGAAGGGTGGGCCAGAACAGTGAGGAAGGAGAGTTTCCCTTTTTATGAGAGAGCAGAGGGAATGCGTGGAATTTCTGCCTTGTGATAGATAAACCAGCTGAGAGCTGGAGTTAGGATTGGGAGGCAGACCAAAATGGGCAATGTTGTTGTGGGTGTCTGCTTCAAACTGCCAGATCAGAAAGAAGTAGCAGATGAAGCCGTTAAACAACTGGATGAAGCCTCACTTTCACAGGCTGTTGCCCTTGTAGGAGACTTGAACCACCTTGCTATCTGCTGGAGAGGTAAGACAGTCGGGCACAATTGATCTAAGAGGTTTATAGACCACATCCATGGCCACTTACACAGAGGAGAGGATTGAGGAGTTGATGACAGTAGACATTCTGCTGGACCTGGTGACTGAGGGAGGTTCCTGAGGACAAGAATAAAACAAATGTAACTTAGAATCATAGAATCATCAAGGTTGGAAAAGACCTTCAAGATCATCAAGTCCAGCCCTCCACCCTACAACCCCTAACCACTAAACCATCTCCTGAAACACCACATCTACCTGTTTTTTGAACACCTCCAGGGACAGTGCCTCCACCACCTCCCTGGGCAGCCTGTTCCAAGACCTCACCACTCTTTCTGTGAAGAAATTTTTCCTAATATCCAATCTGAACCTCCCCTGGCGTGACTTGACCCCATTTCCTCTTATCCTATCACTGGTCACCAGGGAGAAGAGGCCAAGACCCAACTTCTGTCTTCAACAGTGGTGAAGATGATCAATAGTGCCCTGGTGAGACCACATCTGAAGCGGTGTGTCCATGTCTGGGCTCCCTAATGCAAGAGAGAGATATAGACATACTTGAGCGAGTCTAGTGAAGGACCATTAAGACATTTGAGGGACAAGCATGTGTCATACAAGGCGAGACAGCTGGTATTGTTTAGTTTTGAGAAAACTGGGGCATCTCATCAACATGTATAAATGTCTGATGGAAAGCAACAAAGAAGATGAAGTCAGAGTCTTCTTAGCGGTATCCACTGACAGGACAAGAGGTAGACACAAACTTGCAATATAAGAAAAAAACCTTTTTAATTTCTTTAAATATAAGAAAAAAAATCTTTTACTGTGAGGGGAATCAAACACTGGAAAAGGCTGCCCAGAGAAGTTGTGGAGTCTTCATCCTTTGAGATAATCCAAAGTACTGGATGTATTCCTGTGCAGCCTGCTTAGAGCAGGAGAACTGAAGTCGATTTTTAGAGGTCCCTTTCAACCTCAGCTATTCAGTGATCGCATGATTTTGTGGATATAGGAAACACTTTTATAATGGCCAGTTACAAATAGTCTGGTTTGAAGAATGAAGGCTCTGTACAGTCCAATATGCCTGAGTTGTTCAATGGAATAGCCAAATAACATGTCTGTAAATGCAAGTTAAAAATAGCCTCCCTTCACTTAGGAAGCAATTGAGACAGCACTTCAGTGAAGTGGTTGGGATACTTAGTAAGTAAAAATTTTGTCATGAGAAAAAGATGTTTTTTCTGGTGCCTCAGAAATCAGCTCTTTTGACAACTCATTCTCTTTTATTTGGAACATGTCATTAGTAGCTCTCTTGAAAATGCCAACCACAAGTTACATACAGACACTGGAATATAGGTACAGCAATTACTTACGTCCAAGCTTTTGTGTTCCCTTACCTGTACAAGTTTTAACTGCTCTTTTATCGACATACTTAAGGTTTTGTTAAAACTTACAAAATTAAATGTGCTGTACTCAATACAGTATTGTTAAATAACATCACAGATGAGACAAAGATAGGGCTTATTGGTAGCACTCTGCCTTTTCATTATTCGATTTCTTATTTTTATCCCTATTAAAAATCCTTACTAAATACCTTCTCAATCTTACTTCCTACAGTGGCCTAGTTAAGTTGAATAATGACATAACCTCTCTCTCAAACTAGTAAGAGACAGATCTTCTGATCTGTTCAAGAAGAGCTGAACACCATCTCCTTTCTGGTGAGATACATTATTTGTTTCTAAAGGCTAGCCATGAGAGGATTTCGTTTTTTTCTACTTTCTGTATCTCTGG
This sequence comes from Hemiprocne comata, assembly GCA_020745705.1. Taxonomy (NCBI): domain Eukaryota; kingdom Metazoa; phylum Chordata; class Aves; order Apodiformes; family Apodidae; genus Hemiprocne; species Hemiprocne comata. The sequence continues at coordinate 139,073,978 of CM036586.1, read as the reverse complement.
ATGGTTTGGGTGCATGTTTGGTACTACATATTCGTGTTGTGTAATAATGTAGATGTGACCATTCCCAGTATGTTTTCAATGGAAGAAAAGTTAATTATGTTATGAAATCGCTCTCTTCAATCCTTACAGCAATATTGTTAGCAGGTTGTTTCAGTAACAGCCTTTACGTTTATACAGGCTTGGTGAAAGCATTGCAGCAAATAATGCTTACAGACAACAAGAAATGGAGCACGCATCAAAAAGAATCCAAATGCGGTCACCCGTGACGAGTGTTACTCCGGTGAGGTGTACTTCATCCTGTCCTTCAAGTGATGGATCCACAACTTCAAATATTCAGGAATTAATACAAAAACTTCATTCTGGACTAGAGGTTAATAGAATTTATATACCATTGTTAAATGTATCGACACTTTTGGGGGAGACAGAAATTAAAATCCAAGTGTCAATCTACAGCACATGTATCAATTGAGTTGTTTCCTACCTGTGTAGAATGTGCTCCTTTTTGCTGAGCTTCTTAGCAGAAATCAGCCATGATTCTTTGCTACATCAGAAGCTGGACCCCTTATTGATCCCTTTCTCCAGGGAGTTGCCCACATGCTTCTAGCTGTCAGATGTGGAGGCAGGTGTCGGACAGAGTTGCAACTGCCTAGACTTGCTGGGACACAAGCAAGGAGCCTCCTACCCCCTCCTAACAAATAGCCTGTTATAAAATAGATGTGATATGTAGCTTGTATTGTGGATCTCTTGTATACCTAAACAGTCATATGAATGTTTTCCTTTCCATGCATGTAGCTGGCTCTAACATTTTTGTGGCCTTCTTGGGAAGGCAGTATTATTACTTCAGAAGGAAGTTTTTGCTTCCCTCTACAGCAACATGTATTGTGAATGAGGCACTCAAACAGGCACTACATAGTGTGCTTCTTTGCAAGCCATACTGTCAGGTACTGAATATAATTCATCTTGCTCTTCTATTCAAGGCAAGTTAGTTGCTTTGCAGCTGCTTTAGACTGAGTGATGGATTGTTGCTTCTGTTTTCTTTTGGCTTAGAAGAACAGTATGCTAATTGGGAAAATTAAGGGAAAGTGTGTGATAATGGCTCGATTCCTGTGTTAGTGGTATTGCCTCCAGCCTTAGCTTTGCAATCCTTCTCTCTTTGTTGTCTTCATTGGCTTGCTTATTACTCTGCCCCTGGATGCTCCCATTGATCATCCTTTTCAGGAATGCATGTGACAGTCTGTAGGCACTCTGCTGTGTATATATTAATGTAAGCCAAAGCAGCCACAGGTGCCCAATAGCACTAATACAGAAGCTTCCAGTAATGTGAGAGATTGTAAAGATGCTTTGATTTTTGAGTGGAGAAAGTTGTTGATGAATTGAGTGAATCTTTTCTTAGACCTTCTAATTAGTAGAACTTTCCTTTAAAAATCAATATACACGTTCACTTAAAATATCCAGTACTTCATCTCTGCGTGTGTTCCGTATGTTGTGCGAAGCTCAAATGTGTGTAGATAGGTAATTGAGAAAACACTTTTAATAGTATAACTGTACAGAGAGAGTGAATGGAACTTTCAGAAGCTTTTCTTATAGTAGTAATATCTAAAAGGTCAGAGATTACGAGTTGGCAAGCAGGAAGAAGAAAGTACCTGTCTCCTGCTTCAGGGACGGGAAAATGAGCTGAGAACTGGCGCTATATGGAGTCTACTGTTAATATGCAAAAAAATTCTTACATAATGGTTCAAAATGGTGCAGAGTTGATAGCTTTTCAGTAGGTGTTCTTTGTGTGAACAGCTGGGATAGCTTGCACTTGGTCATGCATCAGCATAAATGAACAGCTGCTCAAAACTGATCTTACAGTAGCTATGCCTAAGAAAAAATATCCTGAAATCACCAAGTAGCATTCTCATGTGACTTGGCATATATTTTAATAAGCACTTAAGACTTCTTGTGCCATATATGGTAAATTAATTTCCTCTAATAACTCAATAGGTTAACATGGTAGGTTTTGTTCTGGATAGTATAATTTCAGAAAAAAATTCCTGGGCCTCTTCTGGTAATTTGTATCTTGAGAAGACCCTGGAGCATGACCAAGGTTCTTTAGCCTTGTGCATTTCATGCTGTTAATACTAGACCAAATTACTTCAGGTGCCCTATGAGGGGACTGCTAGTTTTCCAGCAAAGATTAGACAAAGGGGAACCATTTTAGAGAGGTGATGTTACCTTTTCATGGTGCTGGACTGACAGTCTTCTGCAGATTAATCCTGTTCAGCCTAAATAGTTCAATATCCAGAATCTATCCACAAGAGTCAGGTGGATGCATTTGAGCAGACAGTCTCAAATATAAAAATAAGAACATAAAAAGGTAGTGTATGGGTGGAGTTCATAACATGTCCTAAAGAGCTCAGTAGTTTTATGTATATAAGTAAATACAAATTTACAGTAGCAGTAATTGGAAAACGTTTCCACAGATGAAGGAGCAGATCACTGGTACACGGATATCTGAGATAATGGATGTCTATGAGCAGAAGCTGTCAGCGTTAGCAGTGAGTAAATCTAATGTGTATGGGTAAAGTGCTGTTTGTACGTTCAGAAAATGTTAATGAAAAATGTGCTTCCTATGTACAGTCTAAAGAAACAAGGCTGCAAGACTTTCTGGAAGCAAAGGCTCTGGCTCTGGCTCAGGCTGATAGGCTGATGGCTCAGTACCGATGTCAGAGAGCCCAGGCTGAGTCTGAGGTGAGTAGCAGGAGCTTCCTTCTGGGACTCGGGGGTGGGGCTGAGTAATAACTGTCTGGGTAGCTTTTGCTGCATGTGTGGAAACTATACTGCTTAACTGTAAGCTATGCTTGCAATTAGGGCAGTCTTAATTTTAATTAAATATCTTGTTTTCCTCTGGGTTGTTCTTATTATTGTCCTATGCCTTATAGGAAGTCAACAAAACTAACCTGCTGTACTGATTATCATTTGTTATCCATTAGTGTTTATTCAATTTTCAAGATTAGTACCATTAAATTAAGCCACTTACTCGGTTTCTTTATAGAATTTGATATATATATATAGAGATCGATACAGATTTATATATAAAGATATATATTTATTATTTAGAATTTGCTATTCAAAGAACCAATTCCTGTCTGAGTCTTTTAACCACTTGTCAAAGATGAACTTTCAAATACAGCTTACTTCTAACTTTCAAATACAGCTTACTTCTGTGGGGTATGTATTTGAGGTATGCATTGAAAACTTAGGCTTGTTTCTATTTGTTAAAGGTTATAATAAAGACTGGGCTGCAGATTAGTAAATCCATAGCTAAAATGTATCATATTTTACTTCTTCCCTTTCTCCTCACACTGTCTATAGAGAGAGCTAAAGGATAGGAATTCAGTGAACAAACTGAGTTGTAGTTAATATTAGATGAAATAAATTATTTTCCTAATGTAGCTGATGGCGTTTTAGTGTGGCCTCAAACATACCTGTTACAAAGTGACTTGTGAAACAGAATTGCTTGTAATTGGGAGGGGTGTCTTTCCACTCAAAGGCAAGAACTCTTGCTGCAATGTTGAAGGATGCAGAACGAAAAAATGAAGAACTTAACGATTTGCTGAAAGCTCAGCAGGTAGAATCTGAAAGAGCACAGACTGATATTGAACAGCTCTTTCAACACAACAGGAAATTACAAACAGTTGCTGAAGAACATGAAATACTGAAAAAATCCTCTGTCGACCTTCTTCAGAGGTAAGGCACATAAAATCTCTAAGCAAATACTTCATGTTCAAAGGATAATGAAGCTGTTTACTAGGCTAAGCATATTAGAAGAGCAACATTACATACTACTTCATATCGTTACATGAAAAATTCATTATTATTATATGCTTGTCAATGAGATTAAATTAAATCATTCAAGAATTTAATATGACATACTATAAATACAAACTTCTGTAGCAAATTTGACTGAAATTAGGTAAAAGTGAGCTAGGTAGGGAGGAAGGAGGCACCTTGTGTGTCCCAAATGATTTATAAGCACTATTTCTTTATGATCTTAAGCTAAAAAAGGACATGTGCAACACAAAAAGTACATAAGGATAAAAACTTATGAAAACAGAATATGCTTTGGAAGAATAAATGTTTAAGAGCTTTGGCTTTTCAACTAACATGAGCTGATCTTGTCACTAGGTGTCAGCAAGGCAAAGAACCTGATAAAATTGAGAGTAAGTTCCTTGCTTAATAATGCGAGCAAACATTATATTGGAGAATTTTGAAGGCATATTGCTGCCAAGAAGGGAGTCATTGAGAGAAGAAAAACGTATAACTTCTGCCCATTATGGCATTTCTTGAATAAGTATGGTCACTGTGGAAATGCCTCTTTTTTTGCTTGAATTGTATGCAGCCATGCACTCTGTGAACATGTATTTGACAAAACGATATGAAATAAAACAGCCTCAGTCTAGTATCTAACAGTTGTAAATACTCCAAAGTAGGAATAAAATAGCTTTCTGATCCTTGTGTATTTATAAAGCAAAAACTTGCTTTCTAGACAATCTGCACACTTTAAATATACTGTTTCTTAAAAACAATCAGATCACTGACATCAGGGGAAAGAATTTTCCTTTTGCTAGGAAAACACCTCCTTGGAGCACAAAACTGCCTCGAACTTGTACTGAATACATATTGCATTATCTTCAGTATGTTCAGTTTTTTGGGTATCACCAGATAACTGGAGGTCATAGACTGACTCAAAGGGTCCATTAAAAGATGCAAATAGCTAATTTATAACAGGCTTTTTTGTCAAATTTCTAAAGGCATCTGTATCTTTTATTAGAGTATTATGCTGGAGGAATGTTGCTTCCTGATTTTTAGTAATTAAGGATATGTGAGGGATCCACTGAAGCTTGGCTTGGTTTTGGTTGGGTTTTTTTCTTCCTTCAAGTATGTTCATTTAAAAATAATCCCAACACCCAAAGAAACAACAAACTACAATCGAAAAATCCTCAACTCACACGCCTCCCACCCCCCAAACACCTTGCTTTTAGCTTGAGTGGGATAGTTGCACAGATGATGTAATGTGTTTTTATTTCACAAGCTGTTAAAATAAAAGGTCTTCAAAAGCACTTACACTCTTCAACCAGAACCCTCTAATTAATTTGTAGGTATGAAGCAACTGAAAGACAGTATAAAGATCTACAGTTTACATGCAGTTCACTAAATAAACAAATAGAAGCAATGAAGAAACTAAATGAATCTCTCAAGCAGCAGAATGACAGGTAAGTTCAATTCAGTCTTTTTAAAGCAAATTAAATAGTGAAATTAAACAGTGAAATTAAACAGTGAAACTAAACAGCACTTCAGTCTCAATCTTTCAATTGTGCTTTAAGTAACATCTGAGAAGTGGAGTTAGAGGAAGCAAAGGATGCTGCAGGGTTGCTTTGTATGTGTATGTTAGATGAAAATCTGTAGTAGTGACTTAGGTGGTTTATTTTGTTGGCTGCTGTATTGGTTGGGATGAATATCCACAGACTTCAGTGACAGTGGGGAGAACAGCAATGAAGACAGCCCAGTTCTTGAGTGCATTTGGGAGGATGGGAAGATGTCTTTTTGGTTGTTGTCGAATACTTAAATGCTGTTATCTCCCAGAGATTTTCACATATTCCCTTTTAGCCTACAAGGATTTTCTGTAATGTTATTGAATCAGAAAAAACCTAACCCTACTAAACTAATGCATTTTAAATTATATTAGAAATAGTGATGGCTGGTATTCTGTGGTATAAAACATAAGTCTTCAACCATAAAATGAGCATTCTTTATATCTTCTTGAGGGCTAATTATATTTTATTCCTTTTTGATGGCTTAAAATAGAGGTCTGGTGTACCTTTCACCAATATAACTAAGGCACCAGGGTACCTATTTGCAGAAAATATCTTTAAAACATGCTCATAGGCAGGCCTTGTATTCAGTTTAGAAATAAAATGCTATTCTTAGTTTTGCTTGAGCAGTTCACTTCATCCTTCTGGCTTTTACCTTCTCAGTAATCAGAGTAGTCAAATCACTGCTTTGACTTCCAATTCAAATGGAGAAATTTTGTCCTGAGACATTACTTTGCTGCTGAATAAATTTGGACACTTAACCTTCACTGGTGCAATATACGGCTCAGTGTAATTAGGGAGGTATTCTCATAAAAGCTGCCCCTTTTTAAAGGCAGGTCGAGGGAGCATTTATTACACAGATACTCTTGAACTGCCATGAAAAAATGGAGACCGTGGAAATACACTTCCCCTCTCTTGCTAGAGGCTGCAGCTTTGAATCTGGTAGATAGGAACTGGATAAACAAGTAAATGAGTGACAGCAGATGCCATCTAGGCAAGTGGCTGTTAGATTATGCCTTAGAGAGTAGCTAGTCATGAAAAAAGTAGATTAACTTTCCAGAGTATAAAGTGCTCAAGTTACAGCTTTTTAATGCTGGTAGGTGACAGTACCTGTATATTAAATGATGATGTAAACTGAATATTATCCTCACTAGTGAGGGCTGCAGCAGACCTATATATGGGCTACAGCGATAGCTTATGAAATGGTCATTTTTGCTGAGTGTTGTGTGACAATCTGGAAGATGTTCAGAATGGTACTGGAAAATCTTTATGTATAGCTGCACTCATATGGATAATACCTGAAATGAGTTTTACTAATGGTATTATCAATTCAGGAGCATGCTAAGTGCTAAAAACCCAGCATCCTTAATCACTGATGGCAGTGACTTTTGACACGGGTTCAATGACAATTTCAGTTCTGTTCTGGTATTTTGCATGTTCATGGCTGTAATCAAAAGAAACAGTTTCTGGTGTTTAAGATCCAGCTATGAACCTTTTCAGTGGTTTCTACCATGTCTTCTTGATCAGAGAAGGGAAATGACTGTTTCATGGGGGGAGGGGCATGGTGGGGAATAAAATCTGCCTGTGCTCACACCCTGCAAATTCATAGTTTTGATGATTTGAAGCTCCTGACAGCAATTGGAAATGATACAAAAGTCATTCTAGCTTCTTAGGACAGACAAATGGTGGCATATCTCACTTTGATAATTTTTTTCTCTGCAATTTTAGGACTGCTGCACAGTTAGCAGAAACTGAAGATCACAGAAAAGAATTACAGCAACAGTTACAGGACAGAGATGGCAAAATAGCAAGTAAGTAATTTACCTAAAGGTCACTGAACCTAGAGAGCTAACTACTTAGCCTGGAGGAGACTGAGGTGGGATCTCAGCAATGTTTATCAATATCTAAAGGAGGGTATCAGAAGGATGGGTCTAGTCTCTTTTCAGCAGTGTCCAATGACAGGACAAGGGGCAATGGGCACAAACTGGAGCATAGGAGGTTTGAGCTAAACATAAGGAAAAACTTCTTATTCTGAGTTTAACAGAGCATTGGAACAGGCTACCCGGGGAGGTTGTGGAGTCTCCTTCTCTGGAGGCATTCAAAACCCTTCTGGACATGTTATTGTGTGATCTACTGTAGGTGATCCTGCTCTAACAGGGAGCTTGGACTAGATGATCTTCAGAGGTCCCTTTCAACGCCAACCACTTTGCGTGACTCTGTGTGTAACTAGATTAACTAGATGGTGTTACGGGCTCTAGATAAGCAGCTGTGTCTTACTAAGTAACTTGTAAATATTAGTTAGCCAGGGATACATAACTTAACAGTTGAATGAAACAAAAATAGATTTTTATTTTTTAGAAAGGATACATAAACTTGATTTCCCAGACTTATGTTCTTCACAGAATCTCTGCATGCATCATATGTTCCTTCAAGACCTTACAGCATGTCCATTAGAACTGTTTTCTGTAGGAACTGCAGATGAGTTTAGTTTAACTCTTCTGCAAACGACTGGATGCAACCGCTAAAACTTAGCAGTAGGTGGCACTACTCAGTAGTTCAATTATTAGCAGCAATCTAAAAAAAAAAAAACAACCCAGAAAACTTGTTTCCCAGGCAATAAGTATCTCTCTTCTAAGTTTGGCAACCCATCTTTTAATGTGTTCGTTTTGTTAAGCCTCGCAACAGAAAATAAAAATTCTGGAAGAAAAACTGAAAGCTCAGCAGAAAGAAAAATCTGATATGGAACAAACTATAGATATTCTTAGAAAGGAATTAAGTAAAACGGAGCAAGCAAGGAAGGAGCTGAGTATCAAGGTAAGGAATTATTTGCACCTGCATTCTAGAGACTGGAATTTTAGATATCTATTTACCTGATAGAGTTGGTAAATTAGTATTTCAGTGGTAAAGTAGCTAAAGAAACTAGAGCAGTTTATGTAGTGGCCAAGAACAAATTCTCTCAACTGTAATTGTATACCTTTTGGGTAGCTGAGCTTGAATTTGAGAGAAGTAGTCAATGTCAGGTTCTAATCAGGCTATATGAGTCATGGTGTGTGAGTACATAATGTTTGAAAGAAAAAAAAATAAAAAACACCAAATGTGTAGTACAATAATAAATAAGAGAATGTAGCACACTGGTGGACTGGCTTACGTTCCCCCCTTTCTCGCGTCCTGAATTAAGGTACGTGTGCTACACGTGTGCACCAAAATGCATCTGATTTTTTTGTTTGTTTTTGAAATTCTAAAAAATTTATTTTTATCTCTAAGAAAAATAGGGTCTTTTTTCAGAACAGAGACCAGTTTGGCTATTCCAAGTCAACAGGGTAATGTTTTAAAGTAAAACGAAATCCCCTAAACTTTAGTAAAGCCTCTATGTCCTTGCCTGTAGGTAAGACTCCTTGTAAACTCTTAAAGCAGAGATTCATTTTATATGTAAACTGACTAGCAAACACAAAGTGTGCAGTCTGGCAAATGTGTTTGCTGCTATTTCCATTCCCTGGAAGCAAAGCCTAATCTCTCCAGGCAATATTACCCAGTATATAGCAAATATTTCTCTTGTTCTTGGTAAATATTTGCTGGTGTGGGGCTTGAAATGAAACGTGCTTGGCTTAACTGTGAACACTTCTGCTGCTTAAATAGGACAATGATAACATGGGGCCTGGTGCTTTCCCATGGTATCTGACATTTTGAATTGTGGCAGTATCTGTAATCATTCATGTGCACCAAATGTATAGCTGAGAGAGACTTCTGAAACAAGCTTGTGATTTTAAAACTGCTTTTAAATTACTTGCATGAATTCACCACCAAGCCATTCAGCTTTCACTGTACTATGTACATCTTTATTTATATAATATGAATTACGATATAGAATATAATTTCAGTTGCTAATGGAGGAAATTCTAATATATTTTATGTTTATGCAGGCATCTTCTCTTGAAGTTCAAAAATCCCAGTTGGAAGGACACTTGGAAGAAAAAGAAGCACTTATAAAACTACAGAAGGAAGAATTGAACAAACATTCTAATATGATTGCAATGATTCACAGTCTAAGTGGTGGCAAGTTAAGTGCAGAAGCAGTGAACCTCAGTTTATAGGGCCCTGTAAAGATTTTAGTATTTTATACATATGTATGAATATATGTAAAGATTTTTAAACCTGAAGCTAGCATGCTCTCTGACTTGAAAAAAATCAAAAATTAAAGTAGTCTATCAATGGAGAAGAAAAGGTAGTAATTGTGGAAGCTTTGGTCTCAAAAAACTGAGCTACTGTATAGCAAATAGATCTTCTGATGGTCTTGGTAGAACTATTATCATCTGTATTGGGAGCTGAATGCAACTTTTGCTGGTGACTAACCTTCCTAAATATATATAGGGAAGCATAAAGCAGAACAGGAGTCACTGTCAACTTTCTTGGTCTGTATATTCTTCTATTGTCTGCCTGGCAAGCAGTGTGCTTCAAAGGTTAAGCACTTTCATAATTTAATCTTGTTAATTTTTACTCTTCTGAGTACCATTACTATTTGTGCAGTGTTGCTTCCTGATGTCGAAGGTACAAACATAAAAAAAAAATGTATTATATCAGTTACAACATGTTACATCAAAAGCTGTGTTTATCAGCATATTGGTGCAAGTGCTTCATGTAGTAAATATGCAGAGGTGTTTCTAGTTGTAAGGAGAGATGAATTTGAGCAATTAGAACACCATATTTGACTTTTCAGCGAGTAGCATGCTTTCCCTAATTGAAGCTAAAATGAAATACCTGCATGTACCAATATTTCTTAAATACTAAATAATACTTTCCTAATCCTACAACACTTCCTTTCACTCTTTAGGAAGATCTGCACTTTTTTGACAATCCGATCTGGTGCATGCTAGCTATTGTCAGCATTGTTGTTTTCTGCTGTACACCAACAGGATTTCATATATTGTCCATAGTATAACTGCTTAGGTAATTTTGTTTTTTACAAAAACACGCTTTCATATGAAAGACTAGTACTAGAATCTGATGCATGCTTTTGAGTGGTAGAAAATTTTCCTGTCCTTAGTTCACATGTGAGATGAAGAACTTGTCTTTTAGCAGTTGGCAGAACTGTTTCATTAATATTTGTATTTTGGTAGATCTACCAGAGTTCTGGATGATCTAATATATATATATTTTTCTGTAGCATTGCTGCCTTTATTTGTATCTAAATTGTAATGGCTACATTTTAAAATATGAGACTCTGTTTTTCAGCTGTGTAATAGATATGTCTTACTGAATCTGTTAACTCATGTCTAAGTACAGCCTTGTACATTCTATTGCAATTATACAACATCAGATGAATTGTATCTATTTTAATCTGTTACTGAAATACAGGTTTTATAGCTTAACCACAGGTAAGATTCATAGACATTGCTCTGGTCTCTGAAGACCAGGAGAATAAAAAAATATTAAAATTCCTCTATTTTCTGTAGTTTTTGTATTCTGTTAATTGATGTAAATTATAGGGATGACTGCCAACTTTGTGCACAATGCCTTTTTGCATACAATGCAGTTATTGCTTAGGAAGGTAAAAAAAAAAAAGTATGTTATCAGAATTGCTGAAGTGAGGGGTTTTGTTAGAGTTGTGCAAACTCAGTTGGGAAATAAAACTTTGTTAACCATAAATTTTTACTTCGGTCTAATGGATTAAAAAGAAATGTGAGTGTCAAAGTAAATTTGCAGACATAGGTTCATTTCTGTTCAAGTTTCTTGGTCATGAGGAACGAGTAAGTAAATGGGTTTTCTTGCTCCTTTTCTGCCAAAAATTGCTCATGTAAAGAAATGCAAGTGGGAAATGTGAAACGTTACTAATTAAACTGATAAATGCTGGTCTGACTTTGTTTTCAAATGGTGGAATGAGAGGGCAAAAAACTCAAGCCAATCACCAGAGTATGGTAATGCAGCAACAAGTTTCATGTCCCCAGAAAACAGTAAATAGGTCTTTAGAGTTTACATGAGAGAATCCACAGTAATAAGTACAGTGTATAAATATTGATTTTATTTTATTTTTCTCCCCTGGAAAAATGTGCTGCTTCACTATACTGTTCTAAGCCAAGTGTTGCTGAACTCATTTGGGATGCATAGCAAATAAATAGACATTAAGCTACTTTGACAGCATTCCTCTGTTCTTTCCTTACAGTGCTTTTCCAGTTGGGAATAGATAGTGGCTAATGGAACATTATCAGAATAAATTTATACCTGTTTTAAAATTTTGTTCAGAACATGCAGCTCTCTTCACTGTGGAAAAACCTGTAAATTTTTACACTTCAGTCATGCAGAGGAATAGCTGTGTTCTGGGGTTTTGCTTTTTAGGTGTCCTGATACTATCAGTGTTGAATATAGTTCTGTAATAAGGTTCCCTATGCAGTTATAATATTCTGGCTACATGCTGTATTCACTATGCTATTGGACTTTTTTCTTTCCCCACAGGCTCCCTCTTGCAGAGTAGCTGGTACCAGCACAACTAATAGCTCTTCAGCAAAGTCGATTTTTAATTATCTGTGTTATGTCAGGTTGTCAATTGCCTGTTTTACAAGAGCAAAGACTCTTGATCTGTCTTAGTTCAGAGCAACCTACCATCTCAATATCGGGTACTCTCATATTTATCTGAAAGTAGCTGCCTGTTGCTCTACACAATCTGCAGAAAGCTTTCCATTCAGCATGTGGTTCTATATAGCATTGTACATTATTTCAGTCCTGCTGTAAAAACAGTATTTCTTTTCCTGTAGTATGTCTTTTCTGTTCTCTCTAGTTCATTTCTGGTGTGCATTTTGGGGGATGAGATGGTACAGTTTGGAGTTTATGCTTTTCAATTCACGTGTTGTATGTTGTCTTCATCTTACCACTCTCCTTCATTGGTGTCAATTCTGTGCTCTTTGATCTTTTTCTACTTCCCTGCTAGTGGTTTATTTTAGGCCTTCACTTTCCCCTACTTCTGCATCTCTCCACCTCTCTTTCACTGCTGATTACAACTGACAGTGCCTACCAATTGCTCTTGCCTGGTGAAGTCTCTTATTGCCTTTTATTCAAATTAGGAAGCTTCTCTTCTGTGCTGTTTGGATCTAGTAAAAGGAGTCTTTCCTACCTCTGGGCTATGGCATTGAACTCTGACTTTTGAATTAAGTGCAATATATCATCCTTGCCTGCCCAGAAGATGGAACATGAAGCTTTTCTTGAACCTCTTCCCATGCTGTCATTGTCCTCCCTCTATGCTTATCCCTATTATAAATAAGACAATGCTTTTTTGTTTATTGGTGTAGTCAAAATATCTATGCTGTGGCATTTGTGCTAGCACATGCAGCTCAATGTAGGCAACAAACCCCTTCCTCCCAGGCTTGTGAAATTTTGGCTGGAATTTTCTTAACCTTAGAATGAAGTTAACATCCTGCACAAACGGTAGGACTTTTGAGATTTACAAACTGAAAGCAGGGCCTTGCTGTAGGAAGTGATCCTAAATGTAAGTGTTGTTAAGTAAGCCTGTTCAAGCAATATAATGAACAGCTGATATGAACTTTGATAGATTTTTCAGGAAGTATTTAGTATTGATTGTGAGTCATAGGATTTATTTAGAGGTGGTGTAAACAAAATACAAAATTCTGACTCAAGAAGTCTAAAAACCACTTATGCTACAGATTCAGCAGTGCCAAAAGTTAACTGCTGGCCAGGTTTTATGTCTTGTTTATGCTTACAATTTTCTTGATTCAGAAGTATGTGTTTTATTTCTCCAGGAATTCTCTAGCAGTGCTGTTTTCTAAATTAAGAGCAGGTCAAAAGTGGGGCAAACTCCACTGAAACTGACAGCCATCTTTATAGGCTTGGTTTAAGTGTTCTTGTGAAGATGTGGAGAGAGGTTCTCTGCTCCTTTTTCTTAGAGTTTGTTAGGAGCTAAAGGTTAAGTATTTTTCGACAAGTACTTATTTAATAAAAAATGCTTTCAACCTTGCAAAGTTGGTTTATATATAAATAAACTCCATACATTCCCATCTGGTTACTTTTTAAATCTTCAGATTTGCTCACTGCCTGAAACAGGCTTCCTTTCCAGCTCTTTCTCACCAATTTCCCTTCTGCACCATGATGAAATTGGAAACAGTCTGCTAGCTTTATATCCTCTGTGACACATTCAGATCTCTACCCAATCCAATCTAAGTTGGCTACTTTCCTAGGAGAGTACATAGAAATGAGGTATAACTAGTTAGCTTGAATTATGCCACAATGAAGACTGTATAGCTGTTGATGTAAATATCCCAATAGCCCCAGACCATGCTCGACAATCAGGGCAAGGTGCTTCCCCACCTCCTGAATGGCAGTCTGGATTGTTCTGGTCACTGCTGGAAAAATTAAGTCACTTAGTCACAGGGGGCATCCATTTCAGAACAGAAATAACACGGTAGTATGATCCTCATGTTTCGGTCCACCTTCTGTTTGAATCTGCTATGACTGAGGTTCTCATAGTTGCAATATGTTAAACTCTTCCTACAGAACAACCTCATGTCCTTTCTGACATTGCCCTTTGACCTGTGATTAGCTGATGGTCTTGACTGAAGAGCTGGAGGTCAGCTGGAATATCCTTAGTCTGAATTACTTGTAAAGGGGGGGAGTAGTAACAGAGCCAGCTGGATACACACGTGTTGCACACATGGCATTATTGTCCTGTGTATGTGATTGGAAACTCTCCTTGACTCCTCTTATGCCCACATGTCTTTCTAACTGAACTGGAAATGCAAGTTTGAGTCTAGAAGGAGGGGCTCGTTTTGAGTTGGGTTTTTTTTTTTGTTGTTGGTTGGGGTTTTTTAATGGCAATTAGCTTTTGTCTGAAAATGGAAGCTTGGGAATTATGGGAGCCCTTAGCTGTTAGGTTGCTACCATTGATGTGTTTACAGACTGTCTTCTTAAACCATTGTTCTTGGGCTGTGTTGGGTTTTGAGCTAATGTGGCAGCCACTTTGCTCATAACAATAGGTTTTTGTTTTTACTGAGGATGTCTTTGGAATTAGAAATCTACAAGTCTACTGGTGTACCTGTATAAAAACTTTTGTGGTGGTTGCCGCACTACCCCATCTTTCCAGGAGGAATGCGTAAGTGCATCACTGTATTCTGTATTCTTCCTTCTGCCAGTATGATCCCTTATAAAAAGAAGGTTTGTAGAGAAACCACTAAAAAGGGAAAGCAGTGTAACAAAGCCAGTGGTGCAGCAACTTTCTCCTTTAGCCTTATGTGTTCTCAATGTTGTCTGGGGACACCAACAAACAAAAAAGACGGTGTAGGAGATAAGGCACCCAGCTGGGAGGAATGAAATCTGGCTCACCTACCACAGAGCTTCAGTCTCGCAGTGCAGGCTCTAGTCTGAAAATATGAACTGCATGGACAAAATTTGCCACAGGCTAGACAAGACATCTTAATGGCAATGGCAAGTGCTCAGACTAGTTGTATCAAACACAAGTGGTGTAAAACTGAATCTGAAGTTGTTAGGCTGATAGCTGAACCTTTGCACAGCCTTGAGGAGAGAGGGTAACAAAAGACTTATACTGTATCAATGGAGGAAGAAAGAAGGTACAAAGGACCTTGAAGCATATTTAGGAATTATCTGAAGTATCTTTTAAGGCAGTATACGATCCCAGTCCTGAACACAGCATACTCTGTGTGTGTGATACAAACCTCTGGGGTTATTAAAATACTAAGAGGCAAAACCAAGCGCAACATACATTGTCGCAGGAATGGGCTTTGTAGCTCTTGTTATTTAGATGGATTCTGTAAGTCCTGCTTGCTTGCAGGGTTTTAAAAGGTTCTAGAGCTCTGCATCAGAAATGAACTCGTCACTGTTTGAGACATGTGATGAAGTTGGCTTACACATTCGTTGTTGCAACATGGGAAGCCTAGGGAAATAGCTAATGCAATTGGCTAGGGTTTTTTTCTGTGGAAAATTCCAAGCACTGCTTATGCTCTCGGATAAGAAAAGGACAGTGTAGGGAAAGGGGAGGATTGTGTCACCAGATAGATCCTAAAGAAATTGATAGGAGTGGAAAAATCCCAGATTTCCATGACTAAGCTACTGTAGTATGATAGTTGACTGCAGTTTTCTTTTAATGTGGTTGGCTGATTGATAAAGAGCCTCTGTTCTAACTCCAGCCTGTGGGTTGTCAGTTAATACACACTGATTAAATGCTGCAGGTTCCTGTTCCTTGGGGCTGAAGTATGTCTCTGAAAAGGTTATCTCTGCCTGGAGAACAAGCATCGCATACTACTGGGATCTCCCACATAGTGGGGACAGCTAGCCCCTGATTTACCCATACATAGCTAAACCTTTATAAGAGAGGGCAAATACTGCATTAGTTGAATATTTTCTCAGAGTAATTGAGCTATCTATCACTGTGTTTTAGGGTTTTATACTGTATTAATTTATTCAAAACTAATGTTTTAAGTAAGCAGCTCAGTTTTACTTCAGAATAATTTATCTGGGTTTATTATTTACTTATACTGGTACTCAAGTGTTGCATTTCAGTTGTGTTTAACAGTACAGCCAGTATGTCCTATAACCTTTGAAGGAAATAAAAGGTTATTGTAATTTAAAAATCAAGAAGCTTATGATAAGCCCCAGGGAAAAAAAAAATTGAGTGCTACTCAGTTACAATACATTGTATTTAATCTTGGTTGGAGGGTGGAGGCCAGGATCAGAAGCCACTTCTGCTTGCTTGTGTGTCATACCAAGTACCTTAATTGCTTCTCTTTTTAATCTCTTGAAAACAAAGCTTAGAAAAATATCTTTGGTTTATTTTTATCATGTATCTAGCAATTGAAGTGAATCTAGTTTTAAAAGAAGCCTTTTCTTATATTCAGGATGAGGAGAATCAATACAACTTCTTTCGTTGTGGCTTTCTAAGGCAGCAGGAAATCTGAGAGCTATTGTGTTCATTTCAGTATCAGTTTAACGGTTTGCTTCAACACTAAAAAGCTTCTTAGAATATGCTTCAAAGTATTGTGCTGTTGCTTTGCTCGTGTTCTGCAAAGACCTAGTAAATGCCTTTATGCCTTTCACTGGCAAGAGCAGAAGTCGTTTTTCTTGGGGCTATAGGGTTGTTAATACACTGGGGAACAGCACCCTGTCTGCATGAGGCTGTTGTCACTCCACCTGTTTAACATCTGTTTAACAGCTGAAGTGCTGTATATTTTTAGAGACTGCAATCTATGGGCTGGCTGGTGCAAGCTACCCTCCAAGGTGACTGTTTTCCCACAGAGAGGTAACAGGCGACTCAACTCTTCTGAGTGCCAGATAGAGGTTGTTTCTGCCTCTCCCTGCATGAGCAGAACATGGCTGCAGCTTGTAACTTCTCAAACATGTGCTGCTGCTTAGACTGTGCTTGAACGCTTGTGTATGTGTGAAGAACCTTTCCCAATATGTGGCAATTAAGCAGATGAAGATAAAATATCTAACATAGTGCCTTTCTCACCCATTCGTTTCTGTATGGTACTTATCATTATGGTATCTACATATGATTACTGTCACGTTACCAGCACATAATCAAGATGCAAATTAGGGTCAAATCCTAATTTGGGCTCCTTATGTGAAAAGTTGAAAGCCTGCATTTGTTAGTCTGTAACACCTTATATACATGTGCACAGATAGATTTTCTGTAGCTCCAAAGAATGATTCTTGGTGGCTTTGGCTGCAGCCCTGACATGCAGTACTTTAATTTACTTCTACTCAGCATTTCCATGGAAATCAGGGGATTTCAACCCAGTTGTACAGAAAATACAACCATTTGTGGTAGTTGCCAGTCTAAAGGTTGGTGTAAATGGCTTGCTTGCCATCACACAGATACTTCATGGTGAAGCCTTCTGGCATACTAATGCAGCAAGCAATTACTTGAATGTTGAAATAATCTTTCTTTTCCCACTTCTGACTCATACAGAAGGCAGCTTCTGCAACAGAGTGAAAAGGAACACGCAGACAGCAGTGTCTCCTTCACCACCTGACTTCGCCTTCCTCCCCACACAGGCCTATCTCATATGCAGAATGAGGCAGAGCCCCCAGGGGGAAAAATAGCATGTAATCACATTGCTGGAAGCAGAGCACTTATGCATGCAGGTGCTGAAGTGAGGTCGCACAGCCTCCAATTTTAGCTGAAGCCTGGAGTACTCAAATGACATTTTTCCTTCCCCCCTTTCCCTCCTGCTTCCAAGCCTCGTTTATTACAAATCTAACTACTCAAGGCCTGATGATAAACTGTCATGTTTATTCATGATTTGGGGAGAAGGAAAGATAGAAGCTAGACCTAAACTGCAGATACGGTTTTATTAGCTTACCAAGTCTGTGCACAAAGAGGATTGCAAACAACCATTGCTAGAGGGTGAAAAAAATTTTGGCTGATCCCAAGCCAAGTGCAAGTCCTGAGGTATGGAGGTTCTCCAGGAGACATCTTCCCTGTTTGATAGGAGGGTGATACTTGTTAAGTCTCTTCATTTTCTTAATATCCTGTTGAGATAAAACTGGTGTTTTATGTCAATAAGTCACAGGTAAGAGGGAAAGGGTTTAAAATGTTGGTGTTTAAATTATGTAAGAATTTTACCATCATGTGTGATGTGCAATCTAAAAAAAATATTATGCTAGAGCTATGGATAGGCAGAACATCCGAGTGTCTTTTGCCCCAAAAGCTAGGAAATATGGGATGGCTTGTGTGACAGAACCTTCAGTCCCCTCCACCATCACCTCCCCAGAATTCTTCCATTTCTCAGACCTTAAGGTAGAAAGAGATTAGAGGAGAGATAGGAGGAGTGGTGCTAATCTTTGGGAAGTATTTTCCATTCATTGCAGTGTTGAAGTGTGATAAAAATTTTAAATCAGGTAGCTGAAGGCTGGCATTAATCTCTGTCTGTTAGTCAGTGATAACATTTTCCTGGATTTCTCCCAGACTCATTAAACGTCGTTGGTCCCAGACAAATCTAACTGTATGTGTGCTTGGATGAGAACTCTGCTGGACTGAAATATTAAGCAATCACCATTCATACCACTGATATGAACCGGTAATTTTTATTAGATAGTCAGAACAATGCCTCACAACTTGGGGATAAACTAAGGGATTTAGTGGGCTTACTGATGCCAGCTGGGCTCTGGTAACTCCTGCACTTGTGCATAGCCCAAGGTAAAGTTAAGCTCAGCAATTTAGGTCAAACCTGTTTTACTGATGTGGAGAATGGCCCGTCTTCTCTCTCCACATAAGACTAAAATAAGTTGCTTTCCACAGGTCATGCACATGGCCAGCTTCCCTTTCATTCAGTAAGGTACTGTGTAACAGTAAAAAAAAAAAATAAAAAAATCTCAATAGCTTTGAGCTTTTTCTTAGCATATTAGCTTTTTCTCTACATATTATTTGTCTATGCAAAGGTCTCTGTAATTTCTTTAGCGCTTTCTAGGGAAGGAGGCAGGATTTCCCCTTCTTCCAGGCACAGGTCTCTAGTCTAAGCTACCATATGGATCACTAATTTTACATATAAACAGCACTATTTACAATAAAGAGCTCAACTACTAACATAATCCTTGCTGCATGTCCTTTTGGAGTAATCTTTTCTGCTTGGCTCGGTTCTTCACAGCACTTCCTTCTTTGCAATGTTTTTGTCTCCATAAAGGGTAAGAAAGAATGTGTTTATTTTTACCCAGTTAGAAAGGAATAAAGCTTAGATCAGATTTGGGACTTGAGTTCAGCACTTGGGTAGCAACACTTACAAACGCTGAGCTAGGCAAGTGAAATTGGGTTCTGTTATCTTGTGTTAAAGGCTCTGACATGCTTGTATATTTAAAGCCTTAAAAGCTAGATGTCCTCAGATGCAAGATCCTTTAGGCAGGCAAAATGCTAATGTTAACTAGAAACTTGTATTACTGCAAAAGTCTGCGAGCTCATTGAAAATGTTTTTAACACCTTAAAACTATTAATACCTTGATTGGGGAATTTGTTTGGAGTTATTAGTGCATGCAATGTTGAATTTTTAATAATCCTGATTGGCAAACAGAATATGTCTGGTTTATATAGACTCAAGCGGGTCGATAAGTGGGTAACAGATGCATGTGACATGCTGGGAAACCACTTACAGAACAACAGCCAAGGTCACTCTGTGTCATTTCTGCAGTGTGTTGCAGAACTGCAGAGCCAGGTCTCCCTCCCCTACTCTTCCAACCAGGAGAATTGTAAGCTCCTCTTCACAGATCCTTGCGTAAATTGACTTTAGAAGAGAAGGAAGGCTCAGAAAAGACTCAGTGGCAGGAGCTGGTTACTATGGCTATGTGCATTACTCACTCTAAATGGAGAAATCAAGCCAACAATTGCAGTATACATTAACTATATTTATATATGAAGGAAAACTATATTTATATATGAAGGAAGCTCATTGCCAGCAGCTGTGTGAAGGTGTCACGTTGAAAATCCAACTTTCTTCATGCCAGTCAAGGACTTAGTGACTTCCATGCATTTAAAGCAACAAAACTTTTGCACTGTGGGATCGGGTCCTTTGCCCTCCTTGACCAGTGAGGACAAAAGTAACTGGGTGGGAAGAGGTCTACAGCATAACCACAGCCTTAATTTTCTCTGTTAAAAATTTAAAATAATATATTTTATCTTTCCTTTTTGAAGTTATCCACTGAAGCTAGTGTTTCTGTGGGACACCTAGCAAATACAGTTCCCTTTGTTGCAGGGTGGCTGTTGGTGGCTCACACAGCTGAGTGTTGGTTTCCCCCCTTTATTCAGTGCTGCACAAACAGGTAAGTGTTTGGTAGGTGAGGGGGTTAAGCTGAGGCTGTTGCCACCAAAGGCTCTGGCTAAATCTCTTGTTCCTGTCCCAGATTTTCATGCAAACGAGAGCAGTAGATGTGGGTTTTCTCAAGAGCTGGTTTGTTGCTTTAGAGCCCAAACTGATGGAGTACTTCTATTGCCTGCTGTCACTTGTAATTCCACTGTTAAGACTGAAGAGGTTTTTGCACTTAAAGGAAGGGTCGAATTTTTAATCTAAATGGAAAATAGAGCATATTTGCTGTAAAAATGGATTAGATTGTTGCAATCTGCAAATCTTTTAATTAGCCTCAGTTCAAATTAATTAAAAACTGTCATTTAAAGAATTAAGCATTTGTGGACTTTACTGAGTTCTGAATTATCTTAATGGAATAAAACAGACACTTGGAACTTTCCATATAATTAAAAATAATTGAAATCTTCTGCCAATATATATATGAAGAAATTGGCTGATACTTAAGCCAAGTTATTAGCAATGGCTGTATTCAATGCTACATAGAGAGTACAGCCAGGCTAAAAATTCTTAAATAGGTCCACTGTGATATCGGAGATAACGCAACTTATTATCAGTCTTCTGCAGTGGTGGAAATCCCATTCGTAAGGAGGAGACACAGACTTTCATTGGTGGATTAGCTGTGTCACTTTGCATTAGCCTTTAAAGATTAAATGGCTTAATGGTTGAGTGGCTTGCATGTTTCTGCTGGAAATGTCCCACATACCACTGACACCTTACCTGCTGGTGGGAATGAGGGAGAACCACAGAGAACACCAGAGGTTGTGCGCCGGCAAGACTCAAAGTAGGATCTTCACACCATTTCTTTCTGTGTTCTCCATTTTTTAAAAAAAGCCCTAAGCCTGTTCTTCCACTTCAATTTAAAAGCCAAACCTGTGAGTGAAATGGTTTGCTTTGTGAGGCTCCAGTCTTGCAAAATAGATGCAAACCTCTTTAGAGGACTCGTGACCACTGGTTGTCTTATGTTTCTTGAAGTAACTCTGCCTTTCAAATAGCTCTCTGCTGTTTGGCACTGTGCTCCTCCAAAAGGCCAAAAATCCTGTGCAGGAGCCCCAGCTGGTGCTCTTTGTTCAATCTCCACGTAGTCGTTTTGAAATAAGAACTTCCTGAAGGGGAGAAAAAAACAAAAGCCTGGTAAAATGAATGAATGCTAGCGATTACTCCTTCAATAACTTCAGAAAGCTGGAGTCAGCTTTAAAAAAGCTTGTAGGAATACAAGCACTTAGATGTCTTAGTCACAGTCTGTCCTCACTATACAGCAATGTTAAGACTTTTTGAACTCCCTAAATATATGTTTCTTATTTCAACTTAGTTGGATTTCTTTTTATCTAATGTTTTAATTTCCTGAATCAGTGATGCTTGGTTGGAGGCTAAAGGCAACATCATCTTCACAGTCCCAACAGTAATTCTGTCCTTAATATGTATTTTTCTTCAAGTTGAATACGTAAATACTGGGCTGGATTTACTTATCAGACTGGCTGATCAGAAATACCCGTGGTGCCAGAGAATGATATCTCCTCTATGTGTTTGCATTTTTAATACTAATCATCTGTTCCTATCATCAGTTCAAGCAGAATTTTCAGCTTTTTCAGGTTTTATTGTATTTAGGGACCCTAATCCTTTCTGGCTAAGAAGATATTCTCTTAGCAAGTGCTGGATTCTTTTTTTTTTTTTTTTTTTGTATTTTAGATCTCTAAAGAAATTCTGATAGACATGACAAGTGCTGAATCTTGAGCATGATAAATTAGATGTCAGGCCTTAATATGTTTGGTCAGGTGGTAAAAACATCCAAGGTGATGTGTCCATCCTGTTGTTTCTGCGACGGGTTTATTTAGGTGGAGGAAAACGGTGGTTGTCTTTGAAGACAGTTATGAATAAAGGAGGAGTAAGATTGAAACAGTATCTACTAATCACTCCTTCTTGCCCATATATGGTTGTCTTTTGTTTTGTAAATGCAAACCCACCAGCAACAGGCTCTCCTGTTGCTCTCCTTCTGCCATGTGCTTCTCCCAAGTCCAAAAAGGGAATGGTGTGGAGATTACAGGTCGGCTCCTAGATTGTCTTGCCGAGCATAGGGAGAGAAAGGACGTGATCCTACAGAAAACTAAATGTTATGAGTATGTTAAGGCACAGTTGAATCACTGTTATTTGACTAGCTTTTTGAATGCATGTCCTTAAAAGTGGCCCTCATGGCTGGCTGACAGTGCTTATGGGTGCCCTCACACACACATGCTCCCCTCACTCAGCCCATTGCTGCTGAGCTGGACAGTGGAAGTCAGATATGAACCCAATCCAGTGAAAGAGCACTGTGCAAAAATATCTTTCCTTCACTAATACCTTTTCACTTCTGGCTCTAATAAGGACGGTGGGAGACACTTAATGGATGTAGCTGCGTTAAGGCAGGCATTGCTGGCTGCCAGAACTTGGCTATTGTGAAGGGACTTCGATGGCCCTTTTTTCCATGATCCTTTTATCAGTGATTTAGTGTTAAAGGTCGGGAGCTCAGCAAAGCCCCATGTGACATGTCACACGCTGTAACTGCTAACAAACAAGCCGTGGTGTGGGGAATAGGAAGAGAGTGGAAGATTTCATTTTGTTAGTCCTTTTGCAACCTCCTTTCCATAAGCTGTACAAAAGGACTCATTCATACTTGGGGTTTTTTTTAATGCTAAATAAAACACGTCTTGAAGCCGCAGTCTGAAAGACCGTGTCTTTTCTGGTTAAGGGAGTATTTGGGTGTGGTTTTTTTCTTTGAACTTTATGCAGATACTGTGATCAAATCAGTAAGACCTGACTGTATTGCATGGGTACGGGATAGAATTGGTGGTCACTGTTGGACTCTGTCTTAAACAGCGTTTGGTTTATTATATCTGTGGAATTGAGCTACATCCCCGCTTTCTGATTCTTTATCTCATTGAAATAAGTTCTACTGATCCATCTCCTACTCCATTTTGCATGCTTTTTTCACACCAAGGTAGACACCCTGTGTGGCAACAGAAAGATGTACATAGGTCAGGTGTATCCAGGGTAGTTTTCTGATTGCTGCAAGTAGCTAAAATTCAAGTCTGTGTGTCCAATGGAGGGTGAGCCAAATTTCCTTGAGATGTAACCTGAAACATAATGGGTATTAATATTATCCTTGAAGGTATCTACCCATTCTGTTTTGAGCAATAGTGCCACTTAATGCTATTGGTCCTTATACTTTCAGTATCTAAAATCTGCCCCTCTTATTCTTGACTCAGAATAAACTTGTCAGGCAAGAATGACTTGACACTAATTTTTATATGGGTAAACTTCCTACTTTTTAAACCAAGTAAGTATGAATGAAAAGACCCATCTGGTGAGAAGCCTGTCTCTCCATGGTGAAGAGTGGAACTCAAGTCAAATTCCAAGGTGCTGTCAAATTCTTCAAGTCCTGTTGCCTGGTGGGTTTTCCTGGTCCAACAGCATGATATGAATAGGCTGCTTAGTCCATATTCTTTGAAGGTAATCAGCTTTGTAACTCCACATAGAGAAAAGAGTGAGAATTAAATGTCTCATTTTTTATATGGATTTAGCCCTCACTTTTGCCTTAATCATCTCCCCTCCCCTAGAAAAGTGTCAGTAATTTTTGCATCACAGTGATTTTTTTATTTTTTTGCCCTGAAGGATGGATACATTGCAGATCTTGAAGTATGAAGGTGTGCCAGTAATGGATGGTATCCAGGCCATGTTGGCAATGCCATGGAAATTATCTGTACTTAAGATCTGAAATTCCTTCTCTGTAATTCTGGTGCACATTTGGGTGAGGATGGTTCGAGAGATTTTTCTGCTCTGGAAATCCCCTGTTCTTCAGCTGCAGCAGAGCAAGAAGGACCAGAATTTCCACTAGGAGCAGTGTATCCTGACAGGCAAGAGGCAGAATAATCCAACTTAAAAAATAAAGCTTCCTTTTCTTTTTTTCCATAGCACATCTTCATTCCTCAAAATAGCCCATATGTTTGTCAAAATTCTGTATTCAATTTTGCATCTAAGCCTTCTTCTGTAAATTCAGATTCTCTGAAAAACATCAGTGATTATTTAAAAGAAAAAATTATCCTATACCTATATATAAAAAATGTAATTTTGTTGCCCTGCAGGAGTTGTTAGGATCCCACTCTCTCCTCTAGCAGAGGCAAGGCACAAGCTCTGGACCTGCAGAACAGTATCTGGAGAGGTGAGATGAATAACCATCTGCATCCACAGGGCAGTACAGCAACAGCTCTTCAATCAAGACAATTCCACAGTGCTCTTTGAATAGGTTTGGATTGATGGAGCAGCTGGTGAGAAGTTTCTGGGGGATGGGCTGCATAGATTAAAACCTGACGTATTCTGTTGGGTCAGTTTAGATTAAAATTTAACAATTTACTCAACTGGGATGGTGGTCCTGTCAAATGAATTATTTGATGTTTTCATGCTGCTGAGCTATGGGAATTTAAAGCGAAGCTTCAGAGGCCCTCGTTGAGGCAAAGCATAGTTCCCATTCTTGCTCAGTGTTTTTACAACAATTTAGCTGTGCATCATATTACCAGATTCATTACTTCTTTTCTTCTTTCCCTTTTCTTTTCTGGACCATTGTGCAAGGCTGAAGTGCCTAAAACTGTGTATGTGGCAGGTACTTTAGCTTTGTGCAATAAGCCTCAAGCATGTAATGTGATTTATTTTTTTTCTCCCCATGTCTTTCATTTTTTTTCCTGTAAAGACAAAACACGTCTTTACAGGCCAATATCTAAAATAAATTCTGTTACAACAGGATTAGCTGCTGCTGGGGAGCCTGTGTGGCTCTAAAGGGAGTTATGCCTGTAGCCTCACTGGAAATCTCAACTGCTGCTCACTGTCGAGGCAAAGGTGGTCCTGCTCTGCACAGGCAATGCATGGCTGATCTCAGTGATGGTCTATCAGTAGGTTTTGGTCTACACATGTAGCGTAGCCTTTCTCCAAAGGGCTCCGTGGGTTTCTCTGGGTGGGTCAGCATGGTCTTTTCCCACTGTAGCCTCCCTGAGCCTGTCTCCTGTAACTCTTGTGTCTGAGCACTCCCACCCCTGCCCTGCCCAAACAGCACTGAAGCAGTGGGACCCAGCAGCAGCCCGGCAGGCTGCAGTTCACCCCTTTCTGATGTTGCCCTGCTGTGCCTTTTCAGAAAATAATCTGGGGTTAGACGTGAGGCGCTCATTTAGCAAAACAGAAGTGCCCTGTGCAGGAAAGAGGCTCAGCCTGCAGTGCCACAGGTGTTTTGCTGGTGGCAGGATTTTAGCTCTAGTGTCAGCCTCTTTGTCTTGCTGGTGTTGAGCCTGGGTAGCAGGAACCTGGCATATTGGAACGGGGGAGTGCAGCAGTGGTGGAGTTCACCATGGCTTGGCTGCAGTATGGTGCCTGTTGACAGGATCAGTTCAGCAGATCTCTGGGTGAAAAAGTTGGTTTTACCTAGTATTAAACTGGAGCATCATAGCTGGAAGGGGTAGGTTAGAAAATATACTTGTTTTCACATATATGAATATACATATGCATGTATATATATGTTTAGATACACAAAAAGATGTGTAAATATATATGTGTGTTATTTACATATATACATACACTTATATGCACACATCAGCTAGTCACTCCAGAACATTGCTGCTGGAGAGAAGGATGTCATGTCCATTTTTGGAGGTGTTTAAATTCAACTGACAAGAAGCATCAAGTCATTAGACCATGTGAGAAACAGGCTCGTGCTTTTTTTGGGCTCACGGTAGAAAGTAATACCTCTGGAAACAGATTTTCTTTTAAAAATGGCCATATTTCTTCAAGGAGCTTTGCTGACTGAGTTTCCTGGCAGAGGTGACCAGCTTGGCACAGCTGTGCTTGGAAAGAAACAGTGTCTTGTCTTTATTTGAAGAATGTAAAGACTGAAAAAAACTACAGTCTGCTTCCTGCAGTGCCTTCTTGCTGTTAATGTCACGTCAATCACATTGGGTTTATTCTGTCGGTACTTGCAATGTTAATAACGTATACCCCTGGCAGTTATTTCATCAATTAAACTGTTGCTGCATTTTTTTAGCACAGTTTGCATATGGTAAACACAGGATAGCAAACAATCCTTGACAGGAAGTCAAGTTGCAGTTCGGAGAGTTACAAGACCAAAAAATTGAAAAAGTTTTTGTGTCTAAAAAGACATGAATATTTTCCTTTCTTTCCCCCTGACCTCTGAAAAATAAGCCTCCACAGCAGCAAAACCTTGGCAATCAGCAAGGACTGTACCACCTCTGCCCATATCTGAAAGGCAGGTTCTGAATCCTTGAAGCCGAAATGTAAAATGAAAGGCAAGTTATCCTGCAGGAGCTTTGCTCTTGGAGCTAGAATATGTTGTGTCTGAAGGCCTAGGAGTATTTTAGGGCAGTGCTGCCTATTGAAATGGAAATGTGATTTTCAGGCTGCTCCAGCAGAGAGAGTGTATCTTAGTCACAGGCTGAAGTAGGGGTAATGAAGTACCCTGTCTTTGAAGCTAGATTGCCTAATACAAACCCTAGAGAGGCATTAATGGATTTATTTATTTTTCTTTTCTGCATTGATTGAGGCTAAAGTTCTTCTAACTATTAACTTCAGAAGGGCATAATAAAGTTGGTGGATGGACTACAGTAATTCTAATAGCCTGCTGTGCAAAGAAATGCTTAGTTAATGAATACTGAAAAGATTAACCTGAACTACTTGCATGCATTATCATGGCTTTTAACTCCCTGCCTTCCCCCTGTGGTTATGGAAAATGCAGAGAGGCTTATGACGGGAGGGGGGGGGGGGGGGAAATCCAGAACTTGCTAGTGGCAATTAGGATATGTGGAAACTGGGAAAAGGATGCACAGCAATTCTGTGAGCATGTCATTACGTACTCTCTGACCTGACTGTCACGGAGGGGTGCTCAAGATTATTGGAGACTGAAAACTTTTTTCAGAGAGGATGAGGCACATCAGCTTTCAGAGGGAGAAGAGTGAGACACACATAACAAAAACCTTCTTTCCCTTCCCCAGTACATCTCCAGAGCAGAAGAGCTGAGACAATGTATTAAATTAGGCATGCCTCTTAGTGTTTTCACCCTCCTATTTTTCTTAGGGCTGTGAGTCAGTCTGAGATTGATTTATCAGCGCTGTTAACCTGCTCTCAAAGTGCTGTCAGTCTCACTTCCAGAAGCCGAGCTCTCCCATTAAAACTCTGACCTATTTAAACGTTCTTTAGATACCGTAATGATTGAATGTCAGCAGGGGAGAGGCAGCAACGACAGGTCTGAAATGTTTATTATCCTAGCCTGGGTTAGGAGGGGAGCGTGCCGATGCAGCCCGGAGCTGGGCTCTTGGCACGGGGTGTGAGGCAGGGGCTTGATGGCAGCACAGCTGAGGGATGCTGCTGGGTTCTACCAGGATAGTAAGATCAGCTACTCTTCTCTTGAGGTTTCATGTGTTAATTCACTGCAGTCACTGGTGATTTCAAGTTGTTCAAAGTGGGAAAAGGTATTCTGTTTCAAGGGTCTGCATACTGATAGCAATAGATCATGGATTTCAGTGGCTTAAAAGGCATTTAAAACATTTTTGGTGGCTTAGAAATTATTTCCTCAGGCGCGTCTGCATAAAAACAATTGCTTTCCATAGAGAGATTTGAATTTCTTTTATACTATCACACCACACAGTAGCTATCAGCAAAGAATTAATTGGAGAAAACTGTTTTAAATGATGATTCTGAAAGGAGTGTGAACAGAAGCTCCCGATACCTCTTCAGGTTGCAGGGTGCTTGTGCCTCCTGCCTACCGTGTGCACTGCAGCAGGGGGAGGACGAAGGCTTGCAGAAACCTGATCATCTTCAACTCTAATGCAAATCTAGCTCTCATAAACACAGTTTTAATGTACTGTTTAGTGCAAATTTTCTCATCATTTAGAGGTGTAGCAGAGCACAACTACTTTTAAAGCCAAGCCACTCTGCCCCTCCAGTTTTGCTTTGGGGCATCAAAGACTGGAAGAATTAAACCATAATTCTTCACATCCACTTGTACACAATGGGCCTGGATTTGCTGCTCGGTACAATGTTCACATTTTTCTTCTGCCCAAACTATTGCCACATGGATGACCTTTCTCTTTCAGAGAGCATCCGACTAGGTAATTTTGGCTCTTTCCCATTTGTCCTTTAAAGGGAGACTGCAACAACAACAAGGACCAGTGACCAAAAAAACTATAATAGAGGTAAAAAGATGATGATGATAATTATTATTATTATTAACCTTTAAAAAAAGAGGTAAATAATAGGTTCTCAGTCTCTTTAGATGCAGTCACTTAGATGCATCTCATGCTTGCTTATGGAGCAGTCTAGGGAATCCTGACTAAAAGACACTTTCTCCAAGCATCTGTATCTTGAACTAGTGGAAGATCTCACTGATCTTGCATTTCAGAAGTGTCAAGTTATTACAGTGCACATTTTATGAAGAGTAATCTAAACCCAGCTTTTGTAAAAACACAGCTGACTAGTTGTTCTCTTCTTCTAAGAAAACACAGAGGGTTTATAACTGGGCTTTCACAGATCCCAGATGCCAACTTTTCTATATAAGACAACAATATTGACACTATCTATGTCTAGAGCTGATAAATGTTATTGCATTCCTTTCCAATACGTAATGTTATTAAAAATAGGGTAGTCACAAGGGCTTCTTATCAAAGTGCCTTGTTTCCCTAGAAACAGTGACCAGCACTAACCTTTCTAAAAGTAGCTCCTGCAAGAGACAAATGTCTTTGGTTGTCACTGTTATAAATTTAATCTAGGAAAAATGTGCTGCAAATTCTTGTTCATATTAAAAGAAAGCAAATAAACTTCAGAAAGGCAGGAATAACATGCAGTATCAATTCACGTCAGGCTAGCAAGGAAAATAAATTTATAAAAACCTGGTTTGAACCAGTGCTGGCTGTGTCCCTTTCTGAGTGACACAAACATTGAAATTGCATTAGCATCAGCTATGCAAGCAGTTGTTTGAAGACCCAAAAAAGAAAAGGGAGGCATGGGAGTGAGATTGTAGTGTTCATGCAGGACTGATGAAAGTTGAATATTTGCAGAGCAGAAAAAATGCAAGGATAACAGTGTGTTTGTAGAAAGATGCCTTCTTCTAAGCAGTGGTGGTAAAGGGAATATTGTGTTTGTAAGTAAAGGTACTGGCAATGTGAGACAGGAACAAGAAGGAGAGAATATCAGCATATTATACCCTCATGGCATGAAATAATTGCTTTCTCAGTCTTCACTGCAGCTTAACAGCACCCATAAATCTTGGTGATGCATACAATTTGCCTTGTTTCAAAGTATGTGATCAGGAGCATCTTCTTGAGCTTTACACTATCACTCGCTGTTCACCTAAGCAGCTGGCATCACTACCTTTATTTTCTTTTTTTGCTAGATAGCAGGCAAAAACGTGATGAGTTGCATCCAATGTCAAAATATGTCCATGCTACAGACCAAGCACCTCTAAAGCAGCAGGCTGGGAGGGCTGGGAAGCAATTCTGGTTTAAGGAAACAAAGGCAAAGAGCGTGACAGCCAGTAGAGCGCTGGAGTGTGACCGCTCATTTTCAGCTGGAGCACAGGTTCCTTCCACATACATATCCAGACCAGGACTGAAGGCTTCACCCCCTCACTGTAGGAGGGCCCTCTCCTCACCTTAAGTCTGTCTGGAGGTGGGCATGTCCCTAGCAAAGCAGTAGTGATTTTGCCTCTTGGTTGTATTTCCCAAATACTAAAGATACCAGATTACTAAAGCACTCAGATCCTCAGACCTGCCACATCAATCTCCTGTCTTTGAGTCTATCACGTCCATAAGTTCCTCTGTTTCTTACAAACCTGCTTTGTCTGTGCAACCTGTCACTGTCCAGTCATAAGGACAACAGCTTTAAAAACAGCACACTCAGTATGCAAACATTTTTCCTCTTGCCTGATCACAAACCAAACCACTTGCTCCTGTGGGTTTCTAAGGATTCAGTGAATCTATGGATAAGCTCCCTGCCTGTCCCCACTTGTTTCCTTGGAATTGAGTTTTCTGAAGCCCTAATATATTGTCTACCCTTGTGGCCAACAAGCATTATCCACAAAATTTATTTTCCTTTGTGCTTTTATATTCAGTTTATGCTAGACCCAAAGGAAACCTATATATCTATCCGTGCTGGTAAAAGCAAATCAATCTGGATGTGTCAGTTGTTTTGCTATTTATGGGTTGAAGTGAAATGAGACCTGAGTTACTTATGGTGCCTGTTTAACAGGAAAAATGAGTTTACAATAAGAAGGCCAGACATTCCCTAAACTCAGTCTCATAAATGAGTTTCCTGAAGCAAAGCACTGACTAAAATTGATGCCTACTTTGCTCGTTATCTGTGATTTACTCTCCAGGTAGAATCAGTTTGGTTTTTTTAATCTCTTCACTGTCTTGCCTTGTTCACAAACTGGGGAATACAAGCACATCCTAGTACTGAGCCTATAGTCTTGGCTTTTAAACCTCTGAGGCTCAAGAAGGGAATTTAAAGTGCTTGACTGGGATGAGAAAACTCACCTCCTAGCTTTGTTGCTTGAAGGCAGTTTGGCTCACATAACAAAGTTCCCTTTATGAACACTTGTCCCTCTAGCAAGAAGCTTTGATTTTCATATTCTAGGGGTGTTACGTTTGAATAGCCTTGATTTCCAGCCCACCCCACTCCCCTAAGCCTGAGTTCTGAGGCATTTGGAAAAGCAATACTTGCCCCTGCGAAAACACAGAGGCAGGAAAAGCTTCTTCCATGAAGTCATGGAGCAAGAATGGTGTGGCGAGGGGCGACTGGTGAGGCGTGTGCCACTCCCTGCTGACATTCCTGCCCCCCTTCGCCAGGACCCAGCCACATGTGTCCCCTCCTCAGGCATTGTCTCCTCACCCGGGATCCGGTGGACAAATATAGGCATGGAACAAAACTGCTGATGGCTTTAAACAGTCTTTTCGCCAGTGACCTTGAGATAGGAGCATATAAAGCCTGGACCAGGCAGAGCAGTGACACTTTCTCTGTGCTCTTGAGGGTGAGTACCAACCTCTCTCACTCCTAAATGCGGGTAGCCAGCCATGCTCTAACACTGCACCGTGGTTTTGATGTGACTAAGATTTTCATGTGGCTTAAGGTTTTAGTAGTAATGTCACTAAACATATAGCCTGTGTTAGTCATCCTAGAGTGCTGCTTGAATGCTAAGATGGAAAATACATGTTTCTTCTCTAACATTATTGCGTTCATTTAGCCAGCTAGAATAACCGCTTAGGAAAGGAAGTGTCAGGTCCCTTGTAATTACGTATCTGGCTGGACTGATTAGCCAGTACCTGCAAGTCATATTTTCTGTCTTCTCTGTGATCTGCCAAGAGGTGACAGCTTATGTAATTTCAAGCAGTTAGTTGGTCCAAGGCATTCTTTAATCTAACCTGAATTATAACCCTTGGTGAATGACTGGGCTCCCTTGCAAAGATGGGTGATGCCTGCTGTCCTTGCTATTGTGGACAAGCCATTAGCACTACAGCAGCTCTTCCAACAGTCCCAGCAAAGAAAGGTGAGGTCTGTCCTTTCCACGTCTGAATGCACCACCAAATTGTTGGTGGCCCTGGGTGTGCCTCTTAACTTTGTGTGACACTATTGGCTTTCTACAGGGTGTAGGTGTTTTCAGGGATCTTCCAGATTTCATATACAAGGTCCGGCTCCTTTTGTTGTTAGCTGGAACAGACTGAAACGAAAGCAAACATCTTTAGCTCTGCCTTCTCTCTCCTGACTATACTTCCTTTTAAAAATAATCCTATGGCCATAAATTAAACAACATTTCCAAATTCTTGTTTCTGGCAATGGGTTTGCCTCACTGAGTTCTTTGTACCCGCAAGGTGTGCACTGCCTGGGCTCTGACCGCTGTCATAACTCCAAGCACATGAGCCTGGTGAAGAACAAGGGATTCTCTCCCATCTGCCACAGTGTTTCTTAACACCATAACGATTGCCATAGTGGCTGGCCCTGAATATATATGGAAAAAAAAAAAAAAGAGATAAGGTTATAGCTAAGTGACTGTCCCTAAGGGTTCTCCAAATGGAGCTAAGTTGCACAGAAGTGGTTTAGAGTACGTTAGTGTATACTAGGACTTGTGAGAATCTCTCCTGAATCCTAGAGATTAACACTGGAGTGGCTCATCTGACATTTGCACTTTTAATGTGAAATGACACTTACATGCTTTAACACTGTTCGGTTTAAATGTATGAACTGATGTAATTTCATTGCTCCACCAGAGCTAAGACACGATCCCAGTGGGAGACAGATTTTGCAATGCTAGTTTTGAGTTGTGCTTCCACTTGGAAACTTTGGTCAGCTCAGATAATGTTAAAATAATTGGTGATAGTTGTGTTTATGTAGGCCCTTAATCTTTAAAAAGGAAAGAAGCTAAGGCTAGTTCTGAGGAATAAAGTTTTTGCTCTGTAGCAACAAGGCAGAAGGTCTCAAGCTTGTACTGAAGCAACAGGAGAGGGCTGAATTTAAAACATTTGGCAGCTCTGCTGTCTTAGGGCTTTACATTCCCCAGGAGGAATGTGTTAAAAAAAAACCTGCCTTGGTTGATGAAGGTTTTTTATCCCTACCAGGATGTTGCTGGTAGGGAAAGAAATGGAACTGAATTTTGAAAGACTGCTGACTCTGACTTGGTAGGGCTCTTGAAAATTTGTCCAGCTGCTCTGGATATTGCACAATAAATAAAATGATGGTAGAGGTAATATATGAGGGTCACTTGTACAGCTTTGAATAGTAATCAAATGGTGTATTGACTTATAAGAAAAAAACCCCTTTATATTCTTAAATTGTGTACGAGTGTGTGTATACTTTTTAGCAGTGGAACTTCTCTTAGACATGCTCTGGATAGCACTCTGAGTATTTTACATACATGTGTGTTTAAGTATTTTTTATGTATGTATGTATAAAAAAAAAACCCCAACAACCCACCGTATCTGTACAATCACTTTAGAGAGCATGTGACCATCAAATTAATTGCTTGGCAGTACAAATCCAGCAAATTAGTCTCACACCAATGTCCCCTGCGCTTTCTTTCAAAAGGCTCCTAGACACCGTGGCCTTGTCATTTGAGAAAACAAGTCTAGGTATTAAACTAGACTAATACGCTCAAATCAGTCTAAAAAACTATTAATCCCTTGCACCAATACTGCAGATACACTTGCCCTCTGCCATGCCTTGCCGCAGCATGATACCCAAGCTGGTGAATTCAGAGGTACCAGCAACTTGGGAAGCTGCACTGGCTTAGGACTTTACCGAGCTCTGTTAGTCCTGGTTTTTTCTAACATGGTAATTCATGCTATCAAAGGAGTGTGCTGCTGGTAGCAGGGCTGTTTCCAGCTCCAGTGCTGGCTTTCTCCAGCACTAGTGTGGGCATGCGTCCCTGGAGCAGCACCAAGGGTGTAATGCACACCCTTGCAGAAGTTCTCAGCTGGCAGCAGTGAAGTCTTGCTTCATGATTCCCAGAAAACACCTGCCTGAGACAATGCTGGAAGTGGCTGAGTGGCATGGTCCCAAGGAGAGCATATGTCTGCTCCAGGCAAATTTGAAAGGGCTGAGAACAGGCCCCGGGTAAGTGGTTTTTAAAATCACATCTTCAAGTGGTCCATTTTATCTCCTGCTCTTAAACACCATTCGTGCCACAAAGAAGAGATTAAATTGTCCTGTGAAGATAACTGACCCATGCTGAGGTTTTGAACCACACAGGATCTGGCTGACTTTAAATAAGCTGAGCCAGAGAAGGGTTTAGCTCAGGGTGCATTATAGCCCCATATCTGTGTTAGGTACTTGCATTTCAAATTAATAATTACTTTGATCAGCCACCTGCCACATTCTGTGGAGTGTTTTGTATTGCCTTGGATTGTCCAGAAAATAAATTCTTTACCCCCCCTTTCTTTGGTAGGCCAGGTCCCATTCTTTTTTCTCCTTGAGCTGTGGCACCCTGAATCCTTGCCAAGATGATGGTCGATATGTCCGAGTTTGGGGAGGCTGCCCCCTATCTCCGAAAGAGCGAGAAGGAGCTGATGAAGGCACAGACCGTCGCGTTCGATGGTGAGTTGCAGTGCCCTTTATGTTGCCAGTGCCTGTTAAAGAGGGATAAGGGTTGTATCCAGCTGTGGGATTCCAGAGCAAAGCAGGATGCAAAGCCTCCATTGTCGCTCGTGTGATGCTGGTTGAGGTAGCTGATTCGACCAAGTTCTGGATTCTTTATTCTGCAAAGCCATTATAAAACCCCAGGTTTTTAGAAATAAACTAAACAGAAATATAACAGAATAGTAAATAGAAATAATCTATCAATTTCTGATAAGGAAGTAATCAGTTATATTTAGAAGCAAGGTGTATTTGTACTGCTCTGCAAAAGGGGAGGGGGGGTGGGAATCGCTTCTTTGTCCATTTGAAAGAAAAATGCCATACATTGATGTTCCTGTAATGAGAGAGATTCTGTGGCCTGACTAGATGTATCATTATGTTGTGCCTGTACATCTGTTTCATTTACAGGCTGTATGACAATTTGATGTTAGCTTTTAGTTTCCCATAATTTATTATCATTAAATAGATTCATATGAGCCCTGAGGTGCAGTATTAAGTTTAAATACACCAATAACCACAGCTTTTTGCTGTTCAGAATAGTTGCTGTGACTAAAGACCTAAAGTCTAGTGCAGCTTCTCCAAACTTCAAAAAGCCACATCCATAACTCAATGTGAGATATTAATATTGCTGTTTCTCAAGACAAGCCTCAGAAGAGTATGCAAAAATAAGGTTGAATCTGAATAGCTGGCAGGCAAATAACGTGGGCTGAATTCCTCACTCAGATCACAATTTTCTGTGTGACTTTTTAGCAAATGCCCTAATTTGGGCTTGGATCTCAGTGCCTCCATCTGCACACTGGTGATAATGATTATGGATTTCCCATGGAGGCTGAGGCTTAGCCAGCATTTGTGAAATATTTTGACACCTTGTTCTGGAAGGATCTCGAGGAAGCCAAGTGGTAGTTTCAAAGGGCAGACAACATTTGGGAGCCCTACACCTTCCGCTTTGGCAGGCAGCTCCCCAGTACTGCCGATCTGCTGCCATCCCAGAGGTTTTGTGTCACCTGTGTGGAAAAAGTAAACCCAGCAACCTGGCTTAGCTAGGCATGGCATTACTGTTTGATGCAAAGCTGTGAGCCCTCGGTCTCCTTTATTTCATAGGGAAGAAGAAATGTTGGGTTCCCGATGAGAAGAAAGCCTATGTTGAAGCTGAAATTACAGAAGCCAGTGATGGGAAAGTGACTGTACAGACAGCAGATGGAAAGGTACAAAACTGGTTTTGTCTGATCCATGACTAACACAGCTGGAGCAGCAAGCTCCAGAATTTACCAGTCCTGGTTTAAGCCCAGTTGTAGGTTTAATGAAATGGGCTGTGAAGGAGGAGTCACAGTAACTGATGTCATATCAGAATGACACATGACAAAGCACCAAGGGGAAACCAGCAGTGTGGTGGTGGGTAAGGGAGCATCAGCCACCGCACAGCAGCAAGGGGGTCTGTGAGCAGAGGTATGCAACCAGCCAGCTCTGGTTAGGATCCCAGAGGTAAAAGCCCAGGCTGTAGCTAAATCCCATGGCTTTTTTCGCAGCCATACCACCACGCCCCTTACTTTTATCATCTTTACCTTCCACCATTCTCCTGATAGTGGTGAGGGGGAAAAAAAAATACATTCTCCTATAAGGTTTGTGAAGCAACAGAAAATCCCAATGTTTTCCGGTGTTGCTGTACTTCCTTGTCTTTGCAGACCATGACTATAAAAGAAGATGACTTGCAGTCAATGAACCCTCCCAAATTTGACATGATCGAGGACATGGCTATGCTGACTCATCTGAATGAAGCATCTGTGTTGTACAATCTCAGAAAGCGCTACAGCAACTGGATGATCTATGTAAGGGTCATTGCAAGGGTATATTTAGAAATCTGCATGTCAAGTGCAGATTTCATGTTTGGACACATGTTGTTCATATTCATTTTACAACTTTGATAAGTCACAAAACTGAGGGACTTGTTCATCTTTTCAGGAAAGAAGTTGCTTGGAACTGGCTTGTGTCTGAACACAGACAGCCAAAGCTGAATCAGATGGCATCTAGTTCTTTGGTTTTGCATACTTGCCTAGGAGAGGGCTCTCGTGGGACATATTTTCAGCAATCAAGGCATGGGGGAGACCTAGTTTATATTTGCTCTCCTAATAGTAATCCATGTCAATACCAGCCATGGAGATTTCCTTGTTAAAAACAATGCCTCAAGCTTAGAGCACATGCGTAACTTCTTTTAAGTATGAGCCTTTCTATCTTTAGTTCAGTAATTTTATTCCCTTTATTTTCTGTGCTGACATCTGTTTTGTTTGACTCGGGCCTTTTCCCTTGCTCTGTATCTTCCCCACGACATCATTAACATAACTTCTGCCGACACCAGAACAAGCTTCAGTAGCATCTAGTTTCATGAGGCCAACCTTTTGCTCTCTGTTTGCTGCATTCAGTTGTGTCTGAAATCAGTCAGGGGAATCTGCAGATTTTTCTAGCCAACCCCTGTTCTGTCTCTTAGTGTTCATCAGAGGAGAAAATCCAGCTTTTCTCCATGGAAATTCTGATTGTGAAGCTTTTTCTGCATTTCTCTAATAACCCCTGTATAGACACGTGTGGCTTAAAGCATAGCTTAGCTTGCGGATCAGCGTAGGCAGAAAATCAAATTTGTCATCTTACCTTAATCCATTTACTGGTTGAGGTTTTTCTTTTCCTTGTTGAAAATAGGACTGAGGACTCATGCCACGGCCATCTTGGGGCAGGTCCTAGTGCTATTTTTAGGAGAAAACACCTGGATTTTACCTGAAACTTTTTGGATGTAGTTGAGCTCATTAATTGACATGCATATAGTGCTTGTGTCCATATAATAACTGGGTTTCTTTGAAGATTTTTGCTTCAAACTGAACTAAGTACATGGAAAGTTACCAGCTAAAACAGATTCCATGGGGTTTCAACTGAAAAATCTTTCTCAGAAGACCAGGCCCCAGCTGACTTGATGAGTTGCTCAAAGAGCAACTATAAAGAGAGATTTTTTACCATCTGTGTTTCTCCAGAAGCTGAAAAAAGCTCCACAGCTTTGGGGAATAGCACTATGAAGTTGTATTCTCTTTGAACGCCCACCAGAAATTGCCCCAAGGTCCTCACATGAAATTAATAATGGGAGATTGTTTCTCCTCCTAAGAATGGAGCTCCAACAGGAAAGCTGTAACTTTTCTTTCCTTCATAATGACTGTTTTGAAGAGGAAACAACTCTTGTGGAGTAGCAAGGCAGAAAACCAGGCGTAGGTCTACTTGCTTCTCTGTTTTGCTGAAGGGGCTGTTTCTGGTTGTAATCTGGAAAATTTTTTTCCCCCTTTGGAGAACTGTTTCGTACCTGTAGTTTCGGTATCAGTGGCCCATAGGAAGTTACTTAGCAGACCAGCAGCTTTAGAAATTCAGATCAAAGGCTGAAATTCAAATCAGAATTCAGACTCAAATCAGAAGCTGGACAGGTCCTGCCTGGTTAACTACGACTCTTTTTCTTATTCCTTGAGCAGTTTTTTCACTTTTGTTTGGTGTCCCTCTCCAGACCTATTCCGGTTTATTCTGTGTGACTATAAATCCCTACAAGTGGTTGCCTGTCTATAAGTCGGAGGTTGTTGCTGCCTACAAAGGCAAGAGGCGCTCGGAGGCTCCTCCCCACATCTTTTCCATCGCTGACAACGCGTACCATGACATGCTGCGCAGTAAGTGGCACTGCTTCCTTTCAGATTTGGTTTTGTTTTACTTAGCCAACGTGATTGGTACCGAATGGAAGTTTGTGAGAGGTTTTACAGTGTGCAACAAACGTGCAAATATTCTACAAGCAACAGCTGCCGCTCAACAGCTGCAACAAACACCCCATTTTCCTGTGAAATGTTCTCACCCTAACCCACAAGTTACTGGGAAAAAAAAAAGACTTAATCAGCAGAGGGCAGCAGTGATTTGCTGCCGCCAGGTCCTGAGAGGCGGCAGAGTAAATCCTGCAGACTTGGTGGGAACACATCCTGCCATTGCCTGTTTTTAAAAAAGTGGAAAATGCCACAGCTGTTTGGGAACAGAAGGTGTTGGGCAGAGGCGATGTGAGTGTGGCTGCAAAGAGGTGCTCTTTTATCACGTAAGGGTGAAATATGACCCAATATGCTGCCCAATATGTAGCCTGTCAGTTGAATTAAAAAAATAGAAGGAATTTAGGCTTAACGGGTTGGGAAGTTGCTATGATTTAGCATTTGTTGAACTTGTTTAATAGTATATTAAGGTTGCAAAGTGTTCCAATAAATGCTTTTTTCTGGTCAGGCCATTAACAGCAGGGACACTATAAAATTTCATTTCAGCAGCATGGCCAACAGAAAAAGAGTATGCATAGTAATGAACAGCCTGTGAACCAACAGCAAAATTACTTGGGTTGGTCTACTATTGCAGGAGCAGAAAGGTCAGATGTGAGCAAAGACCTACTCAGAAGTAAGAAAAGAAACATTTTGATTACAGGAAATTACTTTCCTTATTATAGTTTCCCAGACACAGTGGGAATGTACACAACTGACAGGTCTTTAATATCGACTTGAACAAAACACCAAAGGAGAATTCAGGGCAGAGCTAAAATTTGCATTCCTGGAGATTGGATTAGGTGATACTAGTTTTTATCTTTCTATCTGTGCTTCACGTGTTTCTCTCCTGTCTTTGAAGGACTGATTCTGGAATAGTTGGTACTCATTTACAATTATAATGAGCAATTTGCACAGCCTACTAAGTTTGTATCTTTTTTTTTTTCTTTTCTCCTTCCACAGATCGGGAGAATCAGTCTATGCTGATCACGTAAGTGCTTCTTTTTTGACTAATTTGAGACTGTTGCTGCAAAAAACTTAGGAGAAAAAAAATCCTACTAAAAGACAAATTGACCCCTGAAAGTTCAGCTAAATTGCCTGGAACATGATCCAAGCCCTAGTAACTAGCAATTTTATGGCTGTCTTGAGTCTCATGGGAAAGGAGTAGCTAAGGGTTTGATGGAGGCTGGCCCATTTCTGATCCCCATCTGGTATTTATTCCAAATAGGCATTAAAACAACTCAGCAGGCAGTTCTTCTGGGGTTAGCCCTGCTGTTGCTGCCCTCTTTGGACTAAAAAGATTCCTTGTTTTCAATGTGGTTGCTCTTGCTGTAAATTATATTTTAAAATGTTGTGTAGACACATCTAAAGGGAGGGAGATGACTAAGGCAGAAAAGAAGAGGCATGTCATTTACTGGCAAGCATGGAAGATGGAGAGTTGAGTGTCTCCCTACACAGTTCACATGTGCTCCTGGATAATGCTGGCAAATTACTGCAGCTTTTCTGTACATTTTCTAAATCATCAGCTGTATATAGGTATCCCTCAGATCCTCAGTCTGGATGTTTTGAATAAAGCTTCATTCTCTTAAAGAAAACACAGTGTAGAGTGGGTTTGTATGAGATTTCTGAGCCCAGTCACGTGAAGAATTAGTTGCTGTTATTGTAGGCATTCACATCTTAATTCAGTCAATTTAATGTGATTTCCACTAAAATGGCCAAACAGCAGGCTGCAGAAATAAGACTCAGTGGTTCTGAGAACAGCCTGTGTGCAGGGAGGAACTAGAAGGACAGGAAGGTGGGAAGATGAGCTCCAGCTCCAGCTGTTTGAGCAATGCCTATGTTACCTTTCTCCTTCCTGTAGTGGAGAATCCGGTGCTGGCAAGACTGTCAACACGAAACGTGTCATCCAGTACTTTGCCACGGTGGCAGCCCTGGGTGAACCTGGCAAAAAAAATGTAAGTAGCTGTTTCATTTCAGACTCCTAAGGTTTTTCTGTTGTGTACAACTAACCTCACAAGTCTGCCTCCCGAACACTAAACCATGTGCTAGACCTCAACAGGCATGGTCAAGAAAATAAAAGTGTTGGGAAAAGATACTGATGCTTCTCCACAGCATGGCTGAGTGCATACTGTTCTGAGGATAGGAAGACAATGCCCACCTGAACTTGCCACACTCCAGGCGGAGCAGCAAAACCACTCCTGGTTCTGAACAGTTGCTTGTTGCTGCTGCTTTTTTCTAGAAGTTTAAGGTTTTGTGTGTCTTAAATGTTTCTAATCATGTTAAAGCTGGTCAAACGATGGAAAGACTGTGAAGATTAAGAAATTTGATTATTTTTTTTCATATGGCAAATAGTCTTCAAAAGGACTAGGATTATAATTTCTCATCAAAATGTCTGTTTTATTGAAAGCTTTTTAGCCCACAAAAAACAGAAAAGAAAAGAAAAGAAAAGAAAAGAAAAGAAAAGAAAAGAAAAGAAAAGAAAAGAAAAGAAAAGAAAAGAAAAGAAAAGAAAAGAAAAGAAAAGAAAAGAAAAGAAAAGAAAAGAAAAGAAAAGAAAAGAAAAGAAAAGAAAAGAAAAGAAAAGAGAAAAGAAAAGAAAAGAAAAGAGAAAAGAAAAGAGAAAAGAAAAGAAAAGGGAATGTTTCGACAAAAGATGTTTTTTTAATCAGCTTGTCTATATTTCTCTTTGGAAAAGTGTTGTTCTGCTCTTAAGTGCTCTCTAAGGTTACACTGGATACAGTGAATGCTGTGTTCATGCTGCTTTTCATCTTGTGTTGCTATGAGCTTATTCACTATGGGCTTCATTGCACTTGAAGGCTCAACGTTTTTTTGTGGTGAATAAACTGATTCCTATGAACTGTATCAGGCCAAAATTTCAACCAGGCTTGGATTCTGTACCCATAACTCACATCACCAAAGTCTAATGTGCATTCACCTGAGGCCTGCAATGATGTCTTAACAAATGACTGAGTGGTGCAGAGCCAGCTTTCTGCACACAGTGAGGTTGATGCTCCAGAGGAAAACCAGGTAGATGTTTGAAGCAGGAGTTAAAACAGGTTAAAGCAGGCTGCTAGGTAGGAACAGCACTTGGCTGTTTTGTAATGTATGGTGAATGGAAAATAACAGTCACACGTGCTTTTTGAAGGAAGTCTTCAAGTCCTGCTGGTGTGTTGAGGCCCACTAGACCTCTAACCTTGCCAATCTTTATCTTTTGTGATGTCCTTCATGTTAGTACTCATATTCTCTCTTTATTTTTTTCTCCATTGTGTTCCTCTTTCGACAGCAACCAGCTACCAAAACTGGGGTAAGTTTTCTGTTTGCTATTTATCTTTTCCATGTGAAAATGGTACTGGGCTCTGTCAGTCTGTGTCATGAACCTCAGCTTTTCACTTTGAGTGGTTTTCCCAGTGAAGTATCCCTAGAGCCCAGCCAGTTAAAGTAGTTTGCTTCAGTAAACTGAAGTTTGTGCGAGTGACAGTTAATGTTTTTCTCATCTCCAAAAATCCCAAATATTACAAGCTCCAAGTGCTTTCAAATCTAATGCATTTTAGTGCTTGTCACTGTCTTCAATAGCCCCTCTCCTACAAACATTCACTTGGACAGATGGCAAAAAGTTCAAATCTACAAAGTAAAACAGTAGAGCACAGCAGAATGTTTGAGGCCTTTAAGCACTCATAATGAACTGACGATCTTGCTGTTATGCCCTTCACACTGTGCTACCCCTAGGGTGGAGCTAAATGACTTCTCTAAGGAGTCTTCTCTCTATAAGTGAATGCATGACTGAGTTGCAGCTGACAGCCGAGTTTGTAGCCTGTAGGTTTCTCAGTAGTATTTCAACCTTGATTTCTAGGGAACCTTGGAAGATCAAATCATTCAAGCAAACCCAGCCCTAGAAGCTTTTGGAAATGCCAAAACCCTGAGAAATGACAACTCCTCACGTTTTGTAAGTCTGTAATGTAACTTAATGATGTCCTCTTCAACAATGCCCCATTAATAACATTTCTGTAATAATCCCTTCATAAGTTGCTGCTTGTTTTGTCCACTAAAATTGTTGGATTTCCACACAGTGGAAGAATAACAAAGTAGGATCTAACCAGGAAAAACTACTGAGAGGATTAAAGACAAAAAGAAACCAAGAGAAACAGTTGCTTAAACTGTATGTGATCAGGAGACAAGCAAAGCCTATCTTTATGAAGCCCTTTGAACAGCAGTGGCAGATTTTCCCCAGGACTGCCTCTGCTGCATAGCTTGATTTTCCTACCATGTTTTCCACTAGCCTAAGTCATCCCCTCTCCCTGTAATAACTCCACTTTGTCACTAAGGGTGAGAAATATACCACAGTAACTGCTCTCTCACACATCCTCCCCCTCTGCAAACCCATGCGTCCACTTTTATTGATACCATCTGTCTTTTAGGCTGAGTAAGCTGCCCCTGCTTGTCCCTCAGTGCTGACATGACCTTGGGCCTCCTCATTCCCATTAAGCTTGCAGGAGAGCAATCCTCTCTGGAGCTCTGCCTCTGCCACATCTGGTTGACGTTGGCTCAGGGGTCCAAAAGGAACGGCATGGAGATGACAGCCTGAGTTTGTAGCCCATGCTTCCCTAACAAGTCCAGTTAAAAATGCAATTGGAAGGGGTGGAGAGGGTGAGAGATTGTAAGCATCTGTGGAAAGCTACACAGTTGTATAAGAATTTCGTCAGTTGGAAAGGAAATTAATTATTTTTAAAATTGATGTGTTTTAGTGTTATACATTAAATGAAAACTACTCAATTTTTATTAATTTGGGGGGATGAAGATGCAAATTTAATGGGCAAAATCATAGCATCCTTCTGAAATAAGTAGTTGCATGTGAGTTAGGACTGCAAATGAAGAAAGGAGCCTGTGTCTCAGGCCTGCTCATGCTCTGAGTTATGCATTACAGTAAATCTGCATCACGGAACTGGAAGCCACGTGCATTCCCATCTTAGCCCGGCAGATAAGTACACAGTTATCCTTTCCCCACAAGCTGCTTACATAGCTGTATGTACAGATTTCAGCTTGGAAAACTGTAGTACCATTTCTGATATTTCTCATTGAAAATCTGCCTGTCCAAAACCAAGGAGTTAGCATAAACTGATTCTTTGAGCCAAATGGTTGCCTTCAAGCAGCATCCTTTGTTTCCCTCTGTGTATGTTATATGCACTAATTAGAATATTCTTCTGTGTGAATTAGGGTAAATTTATTCGAATCCATTTTGGAACCACGGGCAAGCTGTCATCTGCTGATATTGAGATTTGTAAGCAGCAAATTCTCTCCTTTTAAAAAATACAATTGCTCATCTGAAAACTTGGAGAACTTTTTCTCACTGAATTTTCCTTTATGCTACTAGATTTATTGGAGAAATCACGAGTGATTTTCCAGCAGCCAGGTGAAAGAGACTATCATATCTTCTACCAAATCCTGTCAGGAAAGAAACCAGAGTTACTGGGTAAGCATTATGTGGGTTCATAGCTTTTAAGAACCAACCTGCAGCGGAACAGACAGAACCTGAGGAGGGGGCAGGGAGCAAAGCCATGTGCAGAAAGGCCTTTATGCTTCCACTTGAAGAAACTGAACTTTCATAGAATCATAGAATGGTTAAGGTTGGAAGGGACCTTAATGATAATTGCGTTTCAACCTCCCTGCTATGAGCAGGGAC
The DNA here is from genome assembly GCA_020745705.1 of Hemiprocne comata. Lineage (NCBI taxonomy): Eukaryota > Metazoa > Chordata > Aves > Apodiformes > Apodidae > Hemiprocne > Hemiprocne comata. The sequence goes on along the minus strand of CM036586.1, from coordinate 139,030,189 downwards.
ACCTCACACTAGACCAGGTTGCACAAAGCCCCATCCAACCTGGCCTTGAACACCTCCAGGGAGGGGGCACCAATGGCCTCCTTGGGCAACCTAGTCCAGTGCCTTACTACCCTCATGATGAAGAATTTCTCCCTGACATCTAACCTAAATCTCCCCTCTTTCAGTTTAAAGCCATTACCCCTTGTCCTATCACTTGTCCTAGCCCCTCCCCAGCTTTCCTGTAGCCCCTTCAGGTACTGGAAGGCTGCTATAAGGTCTCCCCGGAGCCTTCTCTTCTCCAGGCTGAACAGCCCAAACTCCCTCAGCCTGCCTTCATAGCAGAGGTGCTCCAGCCCTTTGATCATCTTCATGGCCCTTCTCTGGACCCTCTCCAACAGCCCCATGTGTTTCCTGTGATGAGGACTCCATAGCTTTCACTGTCACATACACTCTTTTAAAGATGGTGTTGCAATGGCACCAATATAGGTCATTATTCTGTGATATACTGATGCAGGTACCCTGTAAGTGAAGGGATATTACAGATAAGTCTAAGGGAACGAGGCTCAGGCAGGACTTTCAAAACGTAGCACTATAATGGCAAAAAAAGTCACGCTGTGTATTCTGAGTCTCAAAACATCTGGAAAGTGCTATGCCTCCAAAAGCACTTGTGGTGATAAAATTTTCATCATGCAGATTTTCACAGATTTTCTTACAGATCCATGAAGAAAAGCTAGTTTCCTCTTTCTGCCCCAAGTGCCCAAGCTGACATTCTAGAATGTTCTGTACCAAGGAAGAATATACAAAGCTGATTGTGTGGCTATTGCCCCTTTCATGTTTTCCGTGGCTGGATGCAGTCCTGTAGTGCTGCTGGAGAGGAGCAGAGAGCGGATGAGGCCTCTCTGCTCTCATCTCCTGATGCTTTGAATAAAACCTTCACTAGTTATTTAAGTGATGTGGTTTGCTGACTTGAATTTGTGTTCTGAAGAAACACATTTTATAAAATACTTTGAAGAATCACTAAACTGCTACTAAGCTGTAGCAATCATAGTCTGTTTTGAAGTCTTTTTATCCTGACAGTGTGTGGTCAAGTCTCTAATCCTCTTAGCTTTTACCTGGCCTAATTAATTACGATTATGGGAAAGATTTCAAGGAAGCATAGCGCTGAGATTACTGTCTGAATCCTGGTGCTAGGAAAATATGCTCTTTCTCATAAACTCTTTCTGCATACTTCCCAGCAGCACACACCTTTCTGGCTGGCAGGAGCAAGTCTTCAGGCTCTTGAAGAGGCTGAAACCAATGGGGACTTCTGTTTGTAGACAAGAAATACATGTGTTTATATATAAACACATACATATCTAAATATAGATACATATAAATATAGATAATTATAAATACAGAAAAATATAAATGTAGGTCAATGAATACATCATTACTTCTTAGCAAAGTACCACAGACTTATAGATAATGTTATTTTATATATACATATATTTTTATATATATTCACATACATACATATTTAGACGCATAGGTATGTGTGCATGTATATAGAAGATTGAAATCTAGACCAAACCTTGGCTGGTTTTTTGTTCATCAAGAGCCAAGTGTCTTCTGCAAAGAGTGACAGAAGTTGCTATTTTGTGAGTCTGTTATGAAAGAGGGGGACCATGCCAATTGTCCCTGCCTTAGGTAGTACTAAAATCTATTTTTCCTCTGTACTTAGATGGGATTTTTACCCCTACAGGCATGCAAGGCAGAAAGTAGAGCTATAGGGGAGAATACGAACTCAGTATATGGCAAAATGTGTTTAATGTATGTGTGTGCAGGGTTCCCATATTCTTTTTATTCTTGCTTTCTCTAAACCTTGGTCCTCATACTGGAATTGTGGAATGAGAGAGTTGGTTGCTGGCCTACAATTGTTAAAAAAATGATCAAACAAAAAAACGCAACCCAACCAAACAACAAACAAACAAACAAACAAAACCCAAAAAAAGCCAGAAAAACCCCACAACTTTATACACAGCTGTGCAGAGACAAATGTGTCTTTTAAGTCTGTAATGTAACTGTGTGCAAGAGTTGATCTTTAGATCTTCATTTTTTTGGGATATCCTGAATGGATGGCAGTTTTGACTTTGGCCATTTTTTTACAGATATGCTACTGGTATCTACCAACCCCTATGACTACCATTTTTGCTCACAAGGAGTAGTTACAGTGGACAATTTGGACGATGGAGAAGAATTGCTGGCAACAGATGTAAGCCCGTTTTGATCTGACTTTGTGTTTCACAGGTTAGGTGCATGTGGGGAGGAAAAGTGCAGGCAGGATCCTAACTTCTGTGACTGAAACTATTGGACTAAAGTGAAAGCAGAAGCGGGTCTCAATTGCATTCATACTATGAAGCACAAGGCCTGATAAACTATTGTACTTTCTAATCTGGCTTTACTCCATGTAATGTCCTTATAATTTTGGTATATAAAATACTAGATGAAGGGAGCTCTCCTCGTGCTCCCTAGCCACTGGGGGTCTCCAAAGTGTTCCAGCGGATGCTTTGTAAGATAACATCCCTTGGCAGGTTAGTAATATCTGCCGTGCAAAGGTAGATTGTGGGGATGAAAAATGCTATTGCTTTTGTATAGGAAAGTGATGAATATCTGCGTTTTCTTTTCACAGCAAGCCATGGATATCCTGGGATTTGTGCCAGATGAGAAGTCTGGTTCCTACAAGCTCACAGGTGCCATAATGCACTTTGGGAACATGAAATTCAAACAAAGGCCCAGAGAAGAGCAGGCAGAGGCTGATGGCACTGAAAGTAAGGATAACACCTAAAATTACCCCTTACCTTCAAAAGTCTGGCATGTATCATGCACTGTGTTGAGGAAGAAGCAGCCTGTTTTCTTTGATCTTGCACAATGCAGTTCCTGGCCAGCCAAGAGGGTGGTGCTTTATTTGTAGCAGTGGCTTGTTCAGTGGTGGGTAACCTCGTTTAGCAGAAGGGGTATAGACAGAGAACAACCCAGTGAAATGTCATTTTTGTGACCATTTGAACAAAATGGTTGTAAAAAGTTCTTGCTTTAGCTTTCTCTTTGCGTGTCTTCAGGTCTTGCTTCTTTACTTCCTCTTGCACCTGAAACTGTCTACAACCAATCTGGAGATCCGTTCTTTTCCCTATACATGGAGAGTTTCTCAAGTGTGCTTCTTGCAGCAATTGGGGTCCAAGGTAGACAGATGACCTTCTTTACTACAAGGGAGAGAACAGGCATATGTAGCACAAATCATTAGAAGAGCGAGGTCTTTATCTGGTTTCTGTTTGGAAGTGGATGTACTTAATATTCTTTTCTTGCCAGGCATGTTTCCCTGTAGAAGTTCAAAGGCAGTTGAAATATTTTTTCTCTTGATCAGGTGCTGATAAAGCTGCTTACCTAATGGGAATCAACTCCTCTGATTTGATTAAGGGTTTATTGCACCCTAGAGTGAAAGTTGGCAATGAGTATGTGACCAAAGGTCAAAGTGTTGAACAGGTAAGGAGAAGCTTTCAGGGTATTTGGATACCTGTCCTGCAAGCCCTGAGGATTCATCCATAACATCTCAGAGAGACAGACAGCTGCTAGAAATATTAACGTGTACCTCTAGTACCTGTTCTCATTTTATATCCCAAAACTTGTGGCAAGAGACAGTGAAAGTGTGGGAAACCAGTAAAGAGACAGACAAAGGAATAGTGGTGCTGCCCTTGCTAGTGTTGTTTTTCTGATGTGTCAGTGGCAGCCACTCAAGGAAACCAGGTGCAGTAAAACCACGTGGGGACTGATATCTAATTCTGCATGAGAATAGTTATCTAGAAGAATTGAGCCATGGTTTATTTATTCACTCATCACTCATTCATTATTAATGTAATTTTAAGCTCTGTGTGACCTCAATCAGCTAAAGACAATATCCACTTAAAGGTATCTCTTAATTTAGGAAACAAAGTCCTTGGGTTAGCACTGCTGCAGCTATAGCAGAATTGTAGAAGGTGCTGCAGCATTTTGGTTACAATGAAAATTGTTGTTTGAAGACAGGCTGTGATAGAGGCTCAGAAACTAGAAAACTGCTGGAGAGAGATCTGTTATCAGTGTAGTCACACACAGGCTAAAGAGACTTTTGACAGAATTTTCTTATTGTCTGCTGATGCCATGTATGTGTTAACATGCATACATATACATGATTCATTTCTACATTGTAATTTATAAATTTATGTGTAAATTATCTATGAGTCAGCAGTGTACCCTTGCTGCCAAGAGGGCCAATGGAATCCTGGGGTACATAAGGAAGAGTATGGCCAGTAGGTCAAGAGAGGTCATTCTCCCCCTCTACTCTGCCCTGGTGAGGCCGTATTTGGAATACTGCCCCCAGTTCTGGGCTTCCCAGTTCAAGACACACAGGGAACTGCTGGAGAGAATCCAGCAGAGGGCAACAAAGATGATAGGGGGATTGGAGCATCTCCCTTATGAGGTCAGGCTGAGAGGGATGGGACTCCTTAGCCTGGAGAAGAGAAGGCTGAGGGGAGACCATATTGATGCCTACAAGTATCTAAAGCAAGAGTGTAAGGAGCATGGAGCCAGACTCTTTTCAGTAGTTCCCAGTGCCAGGATGAGGGGCAACATGCACAAGCTGGAACATAGGAAGTTCCATTTAAATATGAGGAAAAACTTCTTCACTATGAGGGTGACAAAGCACTGGAAGAGGCTGCCCAGGGATGTTGTGGAGTTTCCTTCCCTGGAGATATTCAAGACCCCCCTGGATGCAGTCCTGTGTGATCTGCTCTAGGCCATCCTGCTTTAGCAGGGGAGTTGGACTAGATGATCTCTAGAGGTCCCTTCCAACTCTGAAAATTCCATGATTTTGTGATAACAACAATTTGAAGCAAAGTCAGCACAGATAGTTGGAGAAGCTGTGTATTGTATTAAGTATGCTTTGATGATTATAAGAACCATTGTGAAATTTTGTTTAAACTATAAGTAGGGATTGAAATAAGCTACTGCACTGAAATTCTGGTGTTCCACAATAAATTCTGTTCCACACAGTGATACTTTGAAACATGTATTTTAGGTTTTGTATGCTGTTGGAGCCTTATCTAAGGCAGTATACGATCGAATGTTCAAATGGCTGGTGGTCCGTATCAACAAAACCTTGGACACTAAGCTGCCAAGACAGTTCTTCATTGGAGTCCTGGACATTGCCGGGTTTGAAATCTTTGATGTGAGTATTAATGTGTCAAGACTTGGTGGAAGTACATAAAAAATACCAAGCCCTAGCTCTTGGGTGGGTATTTCTTTTTCTAAATGAAGAGAAGGCAAAATGCTGACTTGCCAGGTGAATGAGGATGGAGTTGAAGATCTACCCAGTAAGTCACCCAGGGCTAGTCACTCACCCCCACACCTTAGGACTTCTTCAACTAAGAAAAAAAGGAGGGTAATTGTAGTAGGTGACTCCCTTCTGAGGGGAACAGAGAGCCTCATTTGTCGACCTGAGCCATCCCACAGGGAAGTCTGCTGCCTCCCTGGGGCTCAGGTTAGAGATGTTAAAAGGAAGCTCTCTGGTCTGGTGCAGCCGTCTGATTACTACTCTCTGTTGGTTATCCAGGTTGGCAATGATGAGGCTACAGAGAGAAGTCCAAAGGCTATTAAAAAGGACTTCAAGGCATTGGGGCAACTGGCTGAAGGCTCAGGTGCACAGGTGGTGTTTTCATCAATCCCTCAAGTGGAAGGAAATAATACTGAAAGAGGGAGGAAAACACACCTGATTAACATGTGGCTCAGAGGCTGGTGCCACTGTCAGAATTTTGGGTTCATTGGTCATGGGGAAGTTTATACAGAACTAGAGACAGATGGAGTACATCTGTCTTAAAGGGGGAAAAGGATCCTTGCACATGAGCTGGCAGGGCTCATTGAAAGGGCTTTAAACCAGACTTGAAGGGGGAAGGGGATAAAGCCAGGCTCTCTAGAGATGAGCCTAAGGGCAGCCTTTAGTCTGCCATCTCAACTGAGGTGGGAGATGCTGATACATGTGGCAACAAAACACAGGGCTCGCTAATAAGTTAGTAACCATGGAAGTGGCTGAGAATGGTGAGATAGCAATTAGGACTTCTCTCCCCAAAATGGTGGCAGGATCATTAGCCCAGCTGAAGTGCATCTTCACCAATGCACACAGTATGGGCAATAAACAGGAGGAGCTGGAGGCCATTGTGCAGGATGAAAACTATGACATAGTTGCCATCACGGAAACCTGGTGGGATGACTCACACAACTGGAGTGCTGCAATCAATGACTACTAACTCTTCAGAAGGGATAGGCGAGGAAGAAGAGGTTCTGGGGTGGTCCTCTATATCAGAGAGACATATGAATGCGTAAAAATTAATGAAAGTGATGATAGGGCTGAGTCCCTGTGGATAAGAATCAAGGGGAAGGCCAACAAGGGTGACATAGCGGTCGGAGTATGTTATAGACCACCCAACCAGGATGAGGAGGTGGATGAAATATTCTATAAGCAGTTGGGAGAGGTTTCACAATTGCTACCCCTTGTTCTAATGGGGGACTTCAACTTCCCAGATGTCTGATGGAAATACAATACAGCAGAGAGAGAACAGTCCCAGAGATTCCTGGAGTGCATGGAAGATAACTTCCTAACGCAGCTGGTGAGGGAGCCAAGCAGGGAGGGTGCCCTTCTGGGCTTGCGCTTTGTGAACAGAGAAGGACTTGTGGGGGAAGTAACAGTTGGGAGGAAGTCTAGGGCACGGTGACCATGAACTTACAGATTTTTCAATTCTTGGAGAAGTAAGGAGGGGTCAGTAAAACTGTCACCTTGGACTTCCAGAGGGCAGGCTTTGATCTGTTCAGGAGACTGACTGACAAAATCCCTTGGGAGAATGTCATGAAGGGTAAAGGAGTCCAGGAAGGCTGGACATACTTCAAGAAGGAAGTCTTAAAGGCCCAGGAGCAGGCTGTCCCCATGTGCCGAAAGATGAGCTGTCAGGGAAGAAGACCAGCCTTGCTGAACAGAAAGATTTGGCTGGAGCTCAGGAAGGCAAGGAGAGTTTATGGCCTCTGGAAGGGACAACAGGCCACTCATGAGGAGTACAGAGATGTAGTAAGGCAATGCAGGGAGAAAATTAGGAGGGCCAAAGCCCAGCTTGATCTCAACTTGGCTAATGCTGTCAAAGACAATAAAAAATCTTTCTATAAATACATCAATAACAAAAGGAGGACTAGGGAGAATCTCCATCTTTACTGGATGCAGGGGGAACCACAGTGACAAAGGATGAGGAAAAGGCTGAGGTGCTAAATGCCTTCTTTGCATCACTCTTTACCAGTCAAACTGGTTGTTCCCCAGACACCCAGTCCCCTCAGCTGGAAAATGGGGAGATGGGGCAAAATGAGACCTTTGTGATCCAAGAGGAAATGGTCAGTGACCTTCTAGACCACCTAAACATTCATAAGTCCATGGAGCCAGGTGGGTTGAACCCAAGAGTACTGAAGGAGTTGGCGGATACACTCACCAAGCCTCTTTCCATCATTGACCAGCAGTCCTGCCTAATTGGGGAGGTCCCAGTGGACTGGAGGGTAGCAAATGTGGTACCCATCCACAAGAAAGGCTAAAAGGAGGATCCAGGCAGCTACAGACCTGTCAGTCTGACCTTGGTGCCAGGGAAGATCATGGAGCAGATCATCTTGAGTGCCATTACGCACCATATACAGAACAACCAGGTGATCAGGTGCAGGCAGCATGGGTTTATGAAAGGAAGGTCCTGCTTGACAAACCTGATCTCTTTCTATGACAAGGTGACCCACCTGGTTGATGAGGGAAAGGCTGTGGACGTTGTCTCCCTGGACTTCTGTAGGACCTTTGACACTGTCTCCCACAGCATTCTGATGAAAAAACTGGCTGCTCATGGCTTGGACAGGCACACACTCTGCTGGGTACAACACTGGCTGGACGGCCAGGCCCAGAGAGTGGTGGTGAATGGAGCTGGTGGCTGGTCACTAGTGGGGTTCCTCAGGGCTCAGGGTTGGGACCACTTCCTCTTAACATCTTTATCAATGATCTTGATGAGGAGATAGAGTGCACCCTCAGTAAGTTTGCAGATGACACCAAGTTGGGAGGGAGTGTTGATCTGCCTGAGGGTAGCGAGGCTCTACAGAGAGACTTGGGCAGACGAGATCGGTGGGCCGAGATCAGTTGTATGAAGTTCAACAAGGCCAGGTGCTGGGTCCTGCACTTGGGCCACAACAACCCCATGCAACACTACAGGCTTGGGGAAGAGTGGCTGGAAAGCTGCCCAGCAGAAAGGGTCCTGGGGATTCTCATTGATAGGCAGCTGAATATGAGCCAAGGTGGCCCAGGTGGCCAAGAAAGCCAATGGCATCCTGGCCTGCATTAGAAATAGTGTGGCAAGCAGGACCAGGGAGGTGATTGTCCCTCTGTACTCAGCATTGGTGAGGCCACACCTTGAATACTGTGTCCAGTTTTGGGCACCTCAATACAAGAAAGACATTGAGGTGCTGGAGCTGTCCAGAGAAGGGCAACAAAGCTGGTGAAGGGCCTTGAGAACAAGACTTATGGGGAGCGGCTGAGGGAACAGGGGTTGTTTAGTCTGAAGAAAAGGAGACTGAGGGGAGACCCAATTGCCCTCTACAACTACCTGAAAGGACGTTGTAAAGACGCTGGTCTCTTCTCACAAGTAACTGCTGATAGAACAAGAGGAAATGGCCTCAAGCTGCACCAGGGGAGGTTTAGTCTAGGCATTAAGAAGAACTTCTTCTCTGAAAGAAGTTGTTACATGTTGGAGCATGGTGCCCAGGGAGGTGATTGAGTCACTATCCCTGGATGTGTTTAGAAGTCATCTAGATGTGGCACTTGGCAATATGGCTTAATACTGGACTTGGCAGAGTAGGGTTAATGGTTGGACTCGATGATCTTGAAGGTGTTCTCCAACCTAAGTGATTCTGTAATTCTATGATTCTATGGAATAATGTATATGATTTTACAAGCTTTTTCCATTAATAGATGTAGAAAGCGCTCAGCACAGCCAGACACACTGATAATTCCCGGTTAGGAAGAGGGTGGAGACCGTTAGCAAAGACAACATCTCACAAGCTTTGGGCTGTGTTTTGGGATAATGTATTGTTCCCACTCTTTCTTTTTGAGAGAAAACATTTTTTATAAAATATGGTATTTCTTCCTCTTTGTATTTCAATAAAGGAGATTGTATCTTCATCTCAATATAAGAAATAAATTTTTTTATAGTGAGAACAATAATTCACTGGAGCAACCTCCCTAGGGTCTTGGTAGAGTCCCCATCACTGGAGGTTTTCAAGATGTGATTGGACAGGGTGCTAGAAAATTTCATCTAGGCTCCCTCTCCCACGAAAGGCTGGACCAGATCATCTTTTGAGGTCCCTTCCAGCCTGGGCTGTCCTGTGATTCTATCATCATCATAAACAAGTGCATATGAGAGAAGCACATCGCAGCTGCTGTTTCTCAGAATCCGTTCCTGAAAATAAGTGCTTAATGATGGTGGTGCTATGCGTTGCTCTTCATACACATTGGCTCTGCTTTACAGAACTGGTATGGTGTGCTGCTGAAGGAAAGGCACATACATCCTGAGGGACCTGAACAAATCCTCACACTCTGGAGGACAGCACGTGAAGCAGTGAATAGCCTGCTGCTGAACTCCTCCCTCCTTTGCCTGTAGTATTATGCTCAGTAGTTTCTCAACCAATTACTGTTTTCCTCCTTGCTGTTTCACCCAGCCATTACCACAGTTAGCTGTGGTGTAAATGCTTCTTTTTTTATCTCCTTGTGCAGTTTAACAGCTTCGAGCAACTCTGCATCAATTACACTAATGAGAAACTGCAACAGTTTTTCAATCATCACATGTTTGTACTGGAGCAAGAAGAGTATAAGAAGGAAGGCATTGAGTGGGTATTCATTGATTTTGGCATGGACCTACAGGCCTGCATTGATCTAATTGAGAAGGTATGTACAGGAATGCTAAGGTGTATTTACTGCATCAGTTTTATTCATAATGCTCCCTTGGAGATGTCCTCAAGTCCCAGTGACTAGGGTAGGATAAACAGCAGGAGAAGTTTCTTGCCTTTCTACGTACAATGCTGAATCAAAGGGAAACCAGGATTTGTAGCGTTTGTGGCTGCTTGGCTTGACCTCTGTAAGTTTGCCTTACAGAGCCAACAGTAACCATAAGCTATAATAGTTCATTTGTATGGCTGTATAATCTCCCTTGGTTTTTACTGTTGTCTTTCTCTGTTCCTACTGTTCTTCCATGTACTTTGTTCTACATATGCTTAACATCAAACTTTACTTAGCTTCTCCAGGCAAATGCCATGTTTCAGGCAAATGCCTTGTACCTGTCCCTATGAGGCCCCTGTTTCTTACATTACATGTTGAAGTGCAAAGTCCTTCATGCTCTTTCTATCCTGGAACTATTGCTTCCCTCTCACCAATTCCCCAGCATGGGATATGCTTTTCCTTTTCTTTGTGAGTATAATGTGGTCCTGGTGCGGACAGCTGTCTCTTGCTGTCTCTCTCTTTCTGCCATCTCATAAGGCATGGCATCCTGGTGATCCGTGAGGAAAAATTAAATTTTGAGTCTACTAAAGGCAGAAGTGACATATTAAATAGTCAAAGGTGTGGTTCCTATTTTAACAGAATAGTCAAAGTCTTCCTCCTCAGGATGAGAAAAAATTGTGCAGTCTTAAAATTCCATCAGATCAAACTTAAAGACAGCACCACTACTGAAAGCAGGCAGCCTAAGCATTTTGCAACAAAGATATTCTTAAATCCACAGCCATTGGGAATCCTGTCTATCCTTGAAGAGGAATGTATGTTCCCGAAAGCTACAGATATGACATTCAAAGCCAAACTCTATGACAATCATCTTGGCAAGTCACCTAACTTACAGAAGCCCAGGCCTGATAAGAAGAGGAAATATGAAGCTCACTTTGAACTTGTTCATTATGCTGGTTCGGTAAGTTTCTCTGCTGGTGGGTAGACTTGGTATTAGAGGTCTTCCAGGTTTGGCTCACAGCACACAAAGGAGTGTGGGAAGGATGAAGATGGGATGTAAGGAACAGTGAGAAGTAAAAGGAGACATCTACTCTTTCTGCACAAGTATTGCAACAAAGTAAGATGCCACCAGACTCCAAGACACCTGGTCCTTGCATACACAAATGAAAAAAAACAAACTGAGGAAGGCTAATAGTGCTTTTGCTGAAAATATACCTTGCCCTGCTTTTATCACTTTTCCTATAATGACGTTCAGACTAGTGGTTAAACAGCAGCAGCATCCAACTTTCCATCTTCAGAGCCCATACAAATGAATTGAGTAATTTCTGCCTAACTTCAAGGATGCTGAAAAAAATATAAATAACATAACTTTTCACTCACGGTGGGACCAATGTGTCAAAGTAGCTGAGGGAAATGTGTTTAGTTCTGCTGAGAAGGGTTAGTTAACAGGTCCACTGATGATGAGGTAAATGGCAATACAATCCAAAAACTAGGATAGCTGAGCCAAAACTTGCCCATTTTCAAAGCTCTATTTTCAGACCAGAAGAGTAGAAAGAATTTGAGAGGGACACAGAAAATTTTTAATCAAACTAAAGCTGATATGAAGCTTCAGCACAGAAGAGCTGGAACCTACCTGATCTGTTAATTTCAAATTATAATTGAAAATTAAGCTAATTTTGTATTTATTAAGAGAAATAATGCCCATCTTGTTATTTATCAGTAGTTGTGAATGTATTCAGCAAAGAAATCAGAATTTCTATCCCCTTGTGATACTAATAATGGAATGTATTTTTCCAACTACACAGAGCTGTGGCAAGGACAAAGAGTTAAATTTTTAGACATTTCTGTCAGAAAATCTTGATTATTCCAGTGTAGTGTGATGTTGTGAAATGAAATTATTAATTGTGCATTTTACAGTTCAGCACTTGCTGGCAGGGTTCCTGGGACACTGATGACATGTGATACCTCTACAGCCAGTGGCATGGAATGTCTGAGAAGGTGTAGGGACCATTTAGTTTGGAAGGAGTGTGTGGGATACAGATGGTAATTATTAAGAAGAGACATTTGGGAATTAGGAAGCAGAGAATTGGAGGGGAAGTGGTGAAAAACTGGGTGGGTGGGACTGCTCTGAGGGCAGCACTTCAAAAAAGGTCATTGGCTGCAAGCCAAACCATAAAGAACTACTGGCTGCTCTGAAGGGGAACACTTCCAACCTCTGGTTTGTTTTTGATCTCTTGCTGTAGGTTCCCTATAACATCATTGGGTGGCTTGAGAAGAATAAAGACCCGCTTAATGAAACTGTAGTTGGTATTTTCCAAAAATCATCCAACAAACTCCTGGCAAGCTTGTTTGAAAGCTACATTGGGGCCGACAGTGGTAAGCGGAATCAGCTCACGTGGATTTTCTTTCATTTCTGGGATGTGTGCTTGGGAATGAATTCAAGAAACAAAACAATTCTCTCAACTGCAATCGACTCAATGCGAAATGAGGCAGTGACTAATTATTTAGATGCGCACAGCATCTGTAGGAGTTTGCTGGTTATACCAAGGAGGTCATTATCTCTGCTAATTTGAATGTGTCATACCTCTGAGGAATTTTGGCAAGGAAATCTTTGTGTTGTGAAAACTCCAGTGGGAATTTGAGCTTGCAAGTGCCTAGATATGCAGGCAACTGTTGCACAAAAAAATTCTGTACATAGATGCCTATGAACAACAATAGCTCTTGATTCCTGTGCTGTAGTCCTCCTTGCTATCCCCCCTGAATTAAAGAATAATTACAAGGTTTAAGAGAGTGTTTTGGAATATTTGTTGCAATAGTGGCAACTAGACAGTGAAGGTGCCTGAACACCATTCCACATTGGCCAAGGTAGAAGATTTTGCCAATATATCATCCTTTTTAGTTGCTGTTGTTTGGTTTGGTTTGTTTTTTTTACTGGACTAATGTATGTCTAAGAATATATTTAAACTGTATTCATTATACAGAACTGTTTTATTTGTGAGAAGACAAGTAGCAAGCTCCCAGAAAATTGATCTTAAGTAAATAAGACTGGCATTTATCACAAAGATGTAGCTCTTATGTCCTGAAGTTGCAATCACTTACAGCCTATTTATTGGTAATCTCATTTCTATAGATGGTGTTGTCATGAATCATAAGACACTTTCTAAGGAAGTAAGCAGGCTGCAGACTTCATAATGTGAATAATGGGGAGTTGAATGTAAATAACAAAAATTCTGCCGCTAGCAAATTCTTGCAAGTTACTAACTGCCTATTTGCCAGTGGATATTCCTGTCTGCCAGAACACTACCTTGCTTTTCCTCAGTGTCAGGAGAAAAGAGCAGCCTGTCCAAATTACCCTCTTCCAGTCTCAACAGTGTCACTTCAAAAGGGGGAAAGCTGTGGATAATTGCATCAAGCACGTTGCATTATTCACTTCTCCTTTCCTGTTGACTACTGTTGACAGGCGACAGAGTTCCAGACCTCCTGGGAATGATCTCATGGTCCAGTGTTTAGAGAGCTGAAGCAATTGCTGTATGTTTTTGGGTCATATTTGGCTCTTGTGAAACTTCATAATGGTTATGTCAGAAACTAGAATTCCTTTGGAAGATCTGAGTGATTTTTGACTCTGAAGCTTTAAGCAAAATTCAGGGGATGCAAAGCTACTATATTTAAAATTACAAATATTAATTTCCCTCTATTCTAGACAAATCTTTCTTGCACAAGTTTAGTGTCTGCACAGCATACACATGAGAACCAGTGTCTATACAGTACAATGTACAGTATAAATTTTCCATAAGCATTACCTTTCTTTAGCTTTTTCTTTTTCTACATCATCTCACCCTAAAGGCTTTTTAATGTACTAGAAATGACTCTATTTTGCTAAAAGTTATTTTTCTGCCTTATTCATATTTATGGACTTTCTGCATAACAAGTGATGATGTGTAGATCTGAAATGCAAATGCAATGCAGAAAACTTGCAGTGTTTTTTGGCAAAAATCTTAAATATGGACAGAGAGCTACAAACTTGTGGTATATCAGTCTTGTTGTTCAGAATGTTTTGTGCACTATTTGAGAAATCAGAGTCATCGAGTCATTAGCTATGCTTTACATTCAAAGGGAATTGCACTATTTGAAACGTTTATCTGTCTCCCATGCCCTTCCTGCACCCCTTACTGAGATATAGGTGGTGATTTTTATTTTTTTTTTCCTTAGCTGACCAGGGTGGAGAAAAGAAACGCAAGAAAGGTGCTTCTTTTCAAACGGTGTCCTCATTGCACAAGGTTTGTTAACCTTTCCCCACCTGATCGTTTGGGTTAATACATTAAAGAGGAATGTTAAGGTTTGTAATTAACAAAAAAAAACTTGAAATGTAATATCAGGACTTGATTCAGGGCCTGGGTTATTGACCCTGGCAAAGGGAATACAGTGTTACTAAAATCTCGTGTGTGAGAGTCTGCTCCATTTTATTTTCTTTGAGCACTCAGGAGATTAAGTGTGTTTTATTCCATTTTAGAAAGTATCACAAAGCATTGTGAATAAACTTTATCACTTATTTTGTTGCTTATAATTTTGTGGATATCTTTGGAACAGAAACTGATTACAAATAATTTGCTAGTCCCTATCTGATTACTGTTTGTAATTGGATCCTACTGTTAGAGCAGTCATGGAAAATAAAAGTTGAATAGAGTACATATAGCCTCTTTTTTCCTGAGTAATTCCCTTCTATTGGGACTGGCATGTGATACTGGTGGTACCTGTCATGAGGATAATGCCTGGGTAAAATGAGGCATGTAGTTTACCGTTAGTACCATATCTTACGGTAAGAAGGGGGGAAGCTGTAATGCAGGTAAGCTTAGCAGTTGTGTTGATAACATTATATGCCACCTCTAATGGTGTCGATTTTCTGCTTACTAGACAAAACTTTCCACAGAGCTTGGTGATTACTGGTAGGCACTGAATGATTGGCTTCTTCCAAGCTAGTTTGCTGTCTGCATGGGAGATGTATGATTAAGATCGATAAAGTGAAAATGTTTGGTCAGGAGGACAAAAACCTAGCTTTTAAGAGGAACAGATAGGAAAGGTGAACTACCTTCACTGAGTGGGGAAGGGACTAGGCAAAAATGTAGCTGACCTTACAGAAATGCTCCTCAGGGTGATACTGCATCTTGCTTACTGTTCATCTTTCTGGAGTTGCAAGTAAAACACATCTTCTTAAGACTTTGCTATAACTGATGCTATAACCTATAATAAAGTTAATTTGTACTTTGGTTTATTTGAACATGTTTCCCTGTAATTATTTTGGTAAGCTTATAATTATGTTGGAAACTATTTAGAGAGATGACCTTAATAAACTGAACAACCAACAAGCCAAAGAAATAAGAGATTGGAATTCCACTAAACTGCTAAAACTAATTGTGTTTTTAATATGTCTGTTCTAGGAAAATTTAAATAAGCTGATGACTAACTTAAAATCTACAGCCCCTCACTTTGTACGATGCATTATCCCCAACGAATCAAAAACTCCAGGTATGGAAAACACAACAGTCTTAAAATTTTAGTATATTTCAACTATATAATTCCAATACTTACTTACAACTCACCAGATTGTACTTAAATACTGTCTGTGTTATTCACCGTATCCAATGGTGTTGCTCTTTCAGAAGATGACACTTGACATTCTCCCATTCCCTCAGTGAAATTAAATTAAGCCCTATGGAGAAGCTTCATTTAATTTAGCCTTGTTTCTTCCCTGTAGGTGAAATGGATGCTTTCCTTGTCTTGCACCAACTCCGCTGCAATGGTGTCCTGGAAGGCATCCGCATTTGCCGTAAGGGTTTCCCAAACAGGGTGCTTTATGCTGACTTTAAACAAAGGTAATGCAGAGCTGTGTTGTCTCCCATCCTAACCTGTCAGACAAATTATACAAAGCATGTCTTCAAATTTTTATTCGAGGTATTTTATTTTGTTCAAGTTTATTTTCTATTCAGTTTTCCTGGATGTAGAAAGCAGAATTCTGCTCTTTCTTGTGACTGTGTAACTGCAGAGAAGGGAAATTGGGGGGTGGGGAAAGCAGAATCTAGGCCAATTTTACTCATTGCTCATCTGTTATTAACAGATACCGCATTCTGAATCCAGGAGCAATCCCAGAGGATAAGTTTGTGGATAGCAGAAAAGCTTCTGAAAAACTGATGGCATCCTTAGATGTTGACCATAACCAATATCGTTTTGGACACACCAAGGTAAATGACAAGAGACCATCTGCTTATGTAAAGAGAAAAATTATGGATCTAACGTTTAATTTGAAGAATAAGACATTATGCAATTTCTGGTGGTGGCAATTAATGAAGAGTTAATAACACAAAGAACCGGCAATATAGCAGCAAAGTTATAATAATTTTTAAGCTGTGTTAGAGGAATTTTATTTCTCTTATTACAGTTCTTATTACAGCAAGACTGCAAGCAAACACAGCAGCAGCTGATGCTCCATACCCCCCAGTAAAACAATATTTAATATAATATAGGTACACTCAAGCATATATGGACCACAAGATCAGCTGCAGCTTTTGAAATGAGGCCACGTGCAATTATGACATGATCCCATTAGCAGGGATCTCTGGGAACGGGGAGTTGTGGTTCAGCTGACCTGCTTTGAACAGCTGAAAAGTACTGTCACAATAAAAATGTGGCAATAAAATAGTTTGGCCTATTCAAAACTGAGGACCTGAGACCTGTTTTAAAACAACTTTGGAACTGTACAGTGCCATCCTGATGCAAGTAGTATTTGGCCCTCTATAGTCTTTTACCTTATGATACTGTCAATAAAATGCCATTTTTTCTGAAAAATTTCAGTAAAGTCTGTGTAACTCTTCAATAAAATAATTTTTTATGGTGAAATGACATCTGTGCACGTACCAGGTGTTCTTCAAGGCTGGTCTCTTGGGCCATCTAGAAGAAATGAGGGATGAGAGACTTGCAAAAATCTTAACAATGATCCAGGCAAGAGCACGCGGCAGACTGATGCGGATTGAGTTTCAGAAGATAGTGGAGCGCAGGTATGGAGACACCCACTTAAATCTTAGCAGATAGGAGTAATTAACATTTAATTATAAGTTGAATAGAGCCATTATTACAGTCCCTAAGGCTATAGCTGACCCTAAATTAAAAGTTTAAAGTGGGTATATGATAAAACAATAGAAACTGTATATTATTTGCATGCAGCTCTGGTAAAAAAAACAGATTTGGAAATTTCTCATGTCCCTGAAAATCAGGAGTTATGGAGAAAGTTTATTTGATATCTTGGAACCTAGAACAACTTCCTAATATCACTGAGAAAAAAGCCATAAAACTGTCTGAGACTGAAAAAGTCCTCACTTTCTCAAGTCAGGCTAAGCTTTAGGGAATTTTGTTTGTTTTCCTCTTAAACCAGGGATGCCCTGCTTGTAATTCAGTGGAACATCCGTGCTTTTATGGCTGTGAAGAACTGGCCCTGGATGAAGCTTTTCTTTAAGATCAAACCTCTTCTGAAGACTGCAGAAACTGAAAAGGAGATGGCTAATATGAAGGAAGAGTTCTTGAAACTGAAGGAGGCCCTGGAAAAATCTGAAGCCAGGAGAAAGGAACTTGAAGAAAAGCAAGTCTCTTTAGTTCAGGAAAAAAATGATTTGCTTCTCCAGCTCCAAGCTGTGAGTAGACACATATATTCATATATTTATTAGATGTTCTTTGAAACTCAAAGTCTTACAGACCTGAGTGTTAGTGCAGTGTCCTGGGTTGAGCAAGAGGCTTTTGCACATTCCTGAACATACTTGTATATAATTGTACATATAATTAAAAATGTCTAATTTAGTTTTCAATCCAGCAAAGTCTCTCTCCTAATTCTCTCTCTCCTTCCCTACCTGGGTGGGAGGGGGAGGGGATTGAGAGGGTTGTTGTCTCTGGTTTAATTGGCGATTCTGAGTGAAACCGTGACAGTGCAGTTAAATTAAAATATGCTCTTAGTCTTGTCTTGTAAGAAGTTACAGCAGATAGAAACTCTCTTGTTCTAGCATATAACCAGGTGGGCTAGCAGTGCAAATCTTAACAGGTTCTGTCCAAGGCAATGTCTGTGGCAGTTATATGTGGAAGTAGTCTTATATGTGACTTGGTCATGCTCACCTCTGTCCCATTATGCTCCTTTAATTACCTGTCAGTCTTGTCTTCTGAAATCAGGCAATCTTCCTTACGCTGCTCTGTAGCATTGGATCAGGCTCTCTGACCACTGACAGGGTAGGGGACAAGTGAGGAAGAAAAAAGACCAGGCACTCATTGCTGTCCTCTTCCTTGTG
This sequence comes from Hemiprocne comata, assembly GCA_020745705.1. Taxonomy (NCBI): domain Eukaryota; kingdom Metazoa; phylum Chordata; class Aves; order Apodiformes; family Apodidae; genus Hemiprocne; species Hemiprocne comata. The sequence continues at coordinate 139,011,832 of CM036586.1, read as the reverse complement.
CCCCACCAGGAGCAAGACACTCTGGCAGATGCCGAGGAACGATGCGACTTGTTGATTAAATCCAAGATTCAGCTGGAAGCCAAAGTCAAAGAACTGACAGAGAGGGTTGAGGACGAGGAAGAGATGAATTCTGAGCTGACTTCTAAGAAGAGAAAGTTGGAAGATGAGTGCTCTGAGCTCAAGAAGGATATTGATGACCTTGAAATAACACTTGCAAAAGTAGAGAAAGAGAAGCATGCTACTGAAAACAAGGTACTTTTAGAACTTCACCATGTATTCAAAAGAGGTAGGGCATGGATTACATTTATGACAAGAGCTACTGGGCTTCTGATGATTTTACACTGTCTGTTACACAGGCCACACTGAAGGATCAGTGTGTACAAAGTTGCTTCACCTTATGAGGGAAAAGGTGTTAACTCAGCCTAAGTTTCCATTTTTCTGAAGTGAGTTTTTCTGCAATGCAGCTAAAGAATTATGTCTAGTGTGAGTATTTTTAAGTAAACAGTTTTCTGTTGTAACCATGAGATCTTCCAGCTCTTTTTCTTAGAGCCTGTACATGTACAGCTCATCTCCTGCTTTTCCTAGAGAGAATCAGAAGCGGAAGTCCACCACAATGAGAGTGACATAGAAAATAATTTATTAGATTTGAAAGAATGTACTAAACCCACAACAAGAACTGGCACATATTTGCTCCCTTGATGGCAGTTTCACTCAAAAAGCCACAAGGGGCTGGAGAGATCCCTTTCTTTCCCTCATTTTCCTGCATACAAGTTCAGCACAGACAGTCATGTGAGCCAAGTTATGATAATCCCTTACTTCAAAGTCTTAAAAATACATCTTCCCTTCTCACACAGGTAAAAAATTTGACAGAGGAAATGGCAACTCTTGATGAAAATATCAGCAAACTTACTAAGGAGAAAAAGTCCTTGCAGGAAGCTCATCAGCAAGTTCTGGATGACCTACAAGCAGAGGAGGACAAAGTCAACACACTGAGCAAAGCTAAAGTGAAACTGGAACAGCAAGTGGATGATGTAAGCTGGCTCTGCCTCCGTGTTTCCCCAGGCTGGTCACCACTTACAGTTTCCATGAGCCTGACAAGTTTCCAAACTTTGTAACCATTTAGAGATGGTCGAGGATACAGAAATGCAGTCCTTGAACTGTCTTTAAAAGGACTAATTACAGGAATGCTATAAAAATGTATCTGTAGTTTATCATTTCAAAGGAATGCAGTAACAAGGGAAAATCCATGCTGTTTGCATTTGCAGTGTAACTGGCATGAAGTCAAACAGAACTTTGCTACTAAGAGAACTGTGATGCTTGCACAAATGTGAAGTGTGGACTAACCCTTATGTTATATTTCCTTAGTCCATATGCCCACTGGCTGCTAGAAAACAAAAAATGTTAAAATAGGATGCTTGTACTTAAGTGATTCTCCATCATAATTGTTAGAAGTCACACAAAACTGGGCTCAGCATACATCTGACTGTTGTAAACCATCTGTGTTCAATATATTTAATAAGCAACTTTGTTCCTAAAGCTGGAGGGCTCACTTGAGCAAGAGAAGAAAGTGAGAATGGATCTAGAAAGGGCAAAACGCAAACTGGAAGGGGATTTGAAGCTGACCCAAGAGAGTGTCATGGACTTGGAGAATGATAAGCTGCAGATGGAGGAGAAGCTAAAAAAGTAAGACACTGATTCTGTTGTACTAAGTAAAGAAACAGTTACCACTGTGATTTCAGAGCCTTCAGGTGTGTCATCCTGCTCTGATGATAGCTAAAAGGAGATTTCATTGTGAGAGAGTGTGGAGGCAAGGAGGCAGGGAAAATCATTCTTCCTTATGCATGGTATACCTGAAACATTAGAATTCACTACACTTTCCAGCATTTAAAAAGGAAAAAAAATAAAAAAAGTTATTTATGTTTTTCATTGCTTGGAGGAGAAAGTTGAAGTAAGTCTCTAAAAAGTTGTTCATCCTCAATACCTATGACAATATTGTTAAAAGACTTGGCTCTGTTAAATATATTTTTCCACTAAGTCTGAAAATAATGTTGCTTTTGTACGACACAAAGAACCAGAAATATAAATTCACAAATGCATGCAGAGTCTTGACTTGGATACCGCTGCTCAGAGGAAGATGTGTTTTCATGAAAAGGTCAATACATGAGGATTGTTTTCATTTTTAGATACATTAGAAGTTTTATTGAACAACACTTTAAAAATTACATAAGCCTAACTTGAAGCTACAGGGAAAATTGTCACAGTAGGATTTTGCTTTCCATGGCAGGAAAGAATTTGAAATGAACCAGCTGAATTCTAAGATAGAAGATGAACAAGCTATAGTGATGCAGCTGCAGAAGAAGATCAAGGAGCTTCAGGTCAGCTTGCTTCTTTCTCATGTGTCTTAAGATGAGTTTCTCTTTGTTTCCTACTGAAGGGCTTTGCAGGGACTTTTCGTGACTAGCTGCAGCTCAGCTTTGAGACCTGAAGTGGTGCAATTCCATAGCTGCCCACACTGATCCCTTTTCCCCTCAGGATGCTTGCTCTGTAGTGGTTCCTTCCCAGTAGCAGACCACAGAACAGTAGTGGTTTCAAGCAGGGCAGAAAGGCTCTGGTGTTTTCTTTTCAGCAAATAATGTTCTAAACCATGGAGCTGAGGGTGGATATGGACGAGGAGTTGAACAGAGACAAACTTGGTTTTGAAATGTAGGGGAAGGACTCACAGGAAATTTTCAACAGAAATGAAAAGGCCAAACAGCACCATCCAAATAAAATGTCTTGACCCAAATTATCAGGTCTGCTTTTTTGAAAATAAAGAACACTTGCATAAGTTGGATGTGAAGCATAGATTGGTCAAAATAACTGTTTCATAAAAAAGACTGCTCCCCATGTATATTCATTATTCATGCAATTCTACATATTGCTGTATTTCAAACGCTGTCTTAACACTCCTAGGGAGAGGTTACTTTGGTCACAGAGCTCTTTAATGGAAACAAAATGTCCCCTTCAATGACAATTTGCTGCTGCTGGTCTTAATATCAAGTAAATTCTCTTATGTACTTCAGCTGCTTCTCAAGTACATGGGTATACAGTCAATGCTCTTGACCTAAGTGTCTTGAGGTTGAGCTTGAGCTTGTGGAGCAATCTACTGTGAGAATGATGTGACTCATTATCCCTACTGTAGATCAAGATTTGATTTACTGGCACAAATCGGCAAAAGTCCTTTAACTGCTGTGCTTCCATCCATGTTGTGAAATGTGGGCTGGCAGGGTTTTTAACAATTTGTAAGGTGCTTCATGGTCTTCTGATGGGAATCATCATGAAGGTGACCCAAATGTGCTCATGTCTCTTTGGTAGGCTCGCATAGAAGAACTAGAAGAGGAGTTGGAAGCAGAAAGAGCTGCTCGAGCCAAGGTGGAAAAGCAGAGATCAGATTTGGCCCGAGAGCTGGAGGAATTAAGTGAGCGACTTGAGGAGGCTGGAGGAGCCACAGCTGCCCAGCTAGAGATGAACAAGAAACGTGAAGCAGAGTTCCTGAAGCTGCGGCGGGACCTCGAGGAGGCCACACTGCACTATGAAGCCACAGCCTCCACCCTGAGGAAGAAGCATGCAGACAGCGTGGCTGAGATGGGAGAGCAACTGGACAACCTGCAGCGAGTCAAGCAGAAACTGGAAAAGGAGAAAAGCGAGCTGAAGATGGAAGTGGATGATCTGTCATCCAACATGGAACAGATGGTCAAGGGAAAAGTAAGGGTCCTGAGTCTTCCCAAATCCTCAAATGTCATGTGTAGCTAAGGCTGGTCTGAAGGTTTCCCAGGATACCTGGTAGGGCTGGAGTCTTTAGAAGGTGGTGTCTTGCAATCTGACAGTGCTTATGTGCAAAGTGTGCCCCCTTTCCCAGCTGGTGGTATAACCCTTCTTACCTGGAGATAGGACAGCAATTAAGATGGCCAGTTGTGTCGGTTTGGCACGGAGTTGGCAGTCTCTCGATTCACCCCTCCCCCTCCTCCCCCAAGGTAGGGAAAGAGGGAGAAAAATGAGAAAGAGAGGCTCTAGAACACATAGTGCATCCCCAGTTCAGGCATATTGTTTATCCATATATCTCAGAGCACAAAACTGTGTCACTTAAATTATGCTCCCCTAGGCTGCTGATGACTGGGGTGATGCCATCCAAGGCAGGCTATCTCCCATCCTAAGCAGAGTGCTCTTGGATCCTGCCCTTGGCTCACAGTTTTGACCCATGTTAAAAAGGAATGCAAAGTGAAGGCTTGCATGACCACCATGTGTATTTTTACTCCCCATAGCTGCATTGTGGATAGTGTTTCCTGAGTAGCTACTTTTGATAGCTTTCAGAGCACTCAAAAAAGTTCTTTCAGTGCAAGTGAAAAGGCAATGAAAGCACAATCATGACAGCAATTATCATTGGAGGTGGTTTTCCCATCTAGCAATTATGAGGAGGCTATCTCTGAAATTCATAGGCTTGAGGTTGCTTTTGAAGCTCTTGCAGAGTCTTTTTGCACTAGTGCTTCTGTTCAGAACACAGTTCAGGGAAAACAAATGGGGAAGGTGGTCTGATGGGGAATCCCCCTGGCTTGGGACTGTAGACACAGGGCTGTTCCCCACTTTACTGCTGTGGTATTTGTGTCTTTGCTAGCTGCCATTTCTCTGAAAGCCAAACAAACAAACAAACAAAAAAGGATACATTTGGAAGGCTACAGCTTCCAAGTGGCTGCCTGGAGGCTACAGCTTTGCTTGTCCTTCCTCCTGATTCCTATTAGGCGAATGCAGAGAAACTTTGTCGCACTTACGAAGACCATCTGAATGAGACAAAAACAAAACTAGAGGAAATGACTCGCCTCATGAATGACCTCACTACTCAGAAGACGAAACTCCAGAGTGAGAATGGTATGTGCAAGTTAAGCCCACGTAGACCATTTCCCAGTAATTCATCAAGTGTGTGTCAGCACTGCATCTCTGCGATGTATTGTGCAATGGCATCTGCTCCGAAGGTGGCTGGATTAGAATTGCTGAGTCTTGATATTCCTATCTTCAATATTTTTATAACCTTGGTGGGGCAACCTTCCCTCAGACTGGCTTTTAAAATATATTTACCAGCATACTGTGATACCATCTCATGAGCTAAAAATGGATGTGCTGGCTAGGTACCCAGTTTCAGAAGCAAGGGTATGTACGTCTATCTTGCAATGCTAGAGGGAAGATGAAGGAGCTGGCATTCTGCTGCTGTCTGTGTGAATACCATCTTCTTCAGCATGACCTTGGGCATTGCATCTAGAAGATGCTCACATCTGACCAAAAATGCCCCATATCCATTAAGTGCTTGCTACCTTTTTAGCCAGGGTAGTACTATTTAATCTCTGCATCCTCATCGGATACCACTGGATTCTGGATAGTGTTTCCTGAGTAGCTACTTTGACAGCTTTCAGAGCACTCCAAAGAGTTCTTTCAATGCAAGTGAAGAAATGAAATTTCAGTATTCTGTTAGAAAGCTGTCATCAAACTCTATTTATGATAAATGGTAATGAAAGCAGAATCATGAGAGCAATTATTATTGGAAGTGATCTACGTATTTTCAAAGATAGCTTTTTCACTTCCAGCGTGCTTTCTTGTTAGTTTTATGTACTGCTATAAGGCTGCAGTTTCCACCTCACAGTGATGCCCTCCTTGTGATAAATGAAGTTTTCCTTATGTATCCCAGCTCAGGACACAGGTCGTTGTGAGGTTCTCAGGGTGCTTTGCAGCCCTCTGAAAAGAAGTCTGTGCAAAAGCAATGTAAAGCAGCGAAGAAAAGTGTAAACAAACCAACTGCTACAACTGCACATGAAAGTAAGCATCAGTCTACTCTGATCCATGAGCTGAACTAAAATGAATGAATCAAGGTATTGGCAATAAAAAAAAAAAAACAAAAAAAAAACAAACAAAAAAACAAAAACAAAAACAAAAACAAAAACCCAACAAACAAACCACAAAACACACACCCCCCCAAAAAAAAATCAAGCAAAAACCTAAGGAAAACTATCTTGGTAAAGTGTCTGATGATTACAACTTTGGAAGAAGCTTCATAAAAGGTCAGCCACAATCACTGTTGGTACTCTTCCTCAGCAGAATTGGACAAGAGGGACTTCGATTTTGGCTGGGACTTTGTAATCTCATCATTTTACCTTTTTTTTTTTTTTTTTTTTTAATCCTGTTGCAGGTGAATTTATAAGACAACTTGAAGAAAAGGAATCACTGATAAGTCAGCTGTCCCGGGGGAAAACATCATTTACACAACAGATTGAAGAACTTAGGAGACAGCTAGAGGAGGAAACCAAGGTAATGCTTTGACTGTGTCCCATTTATTGAGATGGAATGGAGAAAATTATTCATGTTCATTTGTAGCCTGGATAAAAGCTGAAGTGAGAATGCTTCCTGGTAATTGGACTGATGTAATTTCATGCCTACTGAGGCAAGTCACAGGAGAAGATTTTGGAAAAATAATCAACATCCATAATTGTTAAATAAAACTTAGCCAGCAGGATAGCCAAAATCTCAGATCTTGCATCTTAAAAATTTGGATGCCATTCCAAAGGTGTTAGCTTATCTTCAGTCTTGATAGCTTCCTCAGCATGTCATCACTTAGGGATGACTTAAACACTTCTTACCTCACTTGACCTGCAGTGTCAAAGCCAGATACAAAAAGAAAAAAAGGTTCAAGCCTCCATTTGAATTTCTAGGGGCTGTTTGTTTGGGTTTTGCTGTAGGTAACCCTCAATACTGTGACCTTTCTGTCCCTGCAGTCCAAAAATGCCCTGGCTCATGCCTTGCAAGCAGCCAGGCATGACTGTGATCTCTTGCGGGAGCAGTATGAGGAGGAGCAAGAAGCTAAGGCTGAGCTGCAGCGGGCTCTCTCCAAGGGAAATGCAGAAGTGGCACAGTGGAGAACGAAGTATGAGACTGATGCCATTCAGAGAACGGAGGAGCTTGAAGATGCCAAGTAAGTGGGTTACATGGGCTTCATCATGCCCTTGTCTGGCAGGACTGTTCTCCCTGGGACTCATTATACTGCTATGGGAATAGGGCAACCTGGTTGGAAAAAATCTCTCTGGCTCATTGCTGTTATTTGTGGCTGTCCTTCTGTTCTTTTCATTGCTCAAGCAGATCGATGTTTCTGTTGAGTCCTTGTCCATAGGGTAGTGGATGTGGACACTGAGGTTTATTTAAGAACTAACAAGATTAGACTACCCTACTTGGTTATCCCTCATACTTCCTTGCTTTGCCCCAGCCAAGTGTTGTGTTCCCTCAGTCTTGACCTCCCTTTCCAGCTGGGTGATGGTGGCTGCTCTGGGAAGGCAGGGCAGAAAGTCATGTTAGCTTATGCTATGCAGCAGCTACCTATCACCAGTCTCAGGCATTACTGGCCAAGGACTACTCTGAGCACCTCCAGCATCTGCCTCCTTGCATCTCTGATCTGCAGGATCTTCTCCCACTTCGATTATATTTTCTCTGTCTAGCATCTTCATGTTCTTCCTTCTGGGCCCTCCTTTCTTTCCAGGAACCTCTTCTTGCTGGGACTGCCAGCCCCTTGTTTTCCCAATCCAAATAGTTTACAAACAAAAGCCCAAGCCATGACCAGCCTCCTAATTGGTGGTTCTGTCTCATATATCTTAATTGGAGGAACATGACACACTCATTTAGACCTGGTTTTATCAAAATTTACAACCAGCCCATACTGGTTACAGCTAGCAAGTACTTGACTGCTGCTTGAGAGGACAAAAGTTCAATTTCAAATATTCACACACATATATACACACACACACACACACACACACAAAATTATCTGCCATGCATCAGCATTCGTAATTTAAGCTGGTTTTTTGCCTGTCATAATCCTTTCTCCCTAGAGGTTTGATTTCCCCCTCCCTTCCCCTTGCCCCCTTCCAATTTTCCTTTTCAAACCTGATTTTTGAGATACTGCTTTGGTGTCAGTTTTTCTGGATAACATGGCAGTGGTGGCACTTGGTCATTTAATTGTCTCTTCCTACCTGGTAGGAAGAAGCTTGCTGCTCGCCTGCAAGAAGCTGAGGAAGCAATCGAGGCAGCCAATGCCAAGTGCTCCTCTCTGGAAAAGACAAAGCACAGGTTGCAGAATGAGCTGGAAGACATGATGATTGACCTGGAGAAGGCCAACTCAGCAGCTGCCTCTCTGGACAAGAAGCAGCGTGGGTTTGACAAGATCATCAATGACTGGAAGCAGAAGTATGAAGAGTCACAAGCGGAGTTGGAGGCTTCCCAGAAAGAGGCCCGTGGCCTCAGCACTGAGCTCTTCAAGCTGAAGAATGCCTACGAGGAGACATTGGACCATCTGGAGACGCTGAAACGGGAAAACAAGAACCTCCAAGGTAGGTGGGCTTCATTCAGGCCTCAGGTCCAGCCACACCAGTGGACAGCTGGAGGGATGCTGGTGCCCTGTAACAGCTTTGGGTAAAGGCATTTATCTCATCCTTGAGACTAGATTTCTGATGTGTTTGGAAACACTGACTGATGAGGGCGATTAAGGTTTTTAAACAGAAATTGGCATGGCCAGAGGAGAGCAGGTTTCCCTTTGCTCACCTGTCCGTGAAGCTCAGTGGCAGAGGTGCCAGTGTTAGGGGAGAAACAAGAAAGATGGCAAAGGTGTAGCAGATGAAGCCTAGATAGCTCCCAAAGCAGAGCGCAGTGTTGCTAACCTGTAGATCCCAGCAGAAAAACAACTATAACCACTTCAAAAAGCATTTACAAGAAAGTCTGTGCCTGCAAGTTGCTCGGGTAAAATAGTTGCTGTAATTGACTGTAGGGCAGCACTCATATACAGACAAGCCCTTGAGGTTGTAGTTTGAGGCACGGGTCCTGTATTCATGCTCCATGAATTGCAGGATGTTTGAGACACACTGCTTGCTAAATCTGTCCATCCTTTTTGTTCCAGAGGAGATCTCTGATCTGACCAACCAGATTAGTGAAGGAAACAAGAGCCTCCATGAAATAGAAAAAATCAAGAAACAGGTTGAACAAGAGAAGTCAGAAGTTCAGCTGGCTCTGGAAGAAGCAGAGGTAAGGAAGGGAAGGGGAAAGGATGTCTTTATCACTATTTTCCTTCCTTTCTCATCCTCTCAGCAACACAGTCAATATATTGGTTGTTAGTAAGTGCAACCCCTCTGCACCCAGATCCTATGGCCTTGCTAGACTGTTTTCAAGAATGACGGTGACTTTTGGAGATGTCAGCTCTAAGATCAAGTGGGAAACTCTTTCAAAGGAGGTGCCTTGTAGGTTTTGTCTTTTGTGTGGTTGGTTTTGGTTTGGTTGGGGTTTTTTTCCCCTTTCAGGAAGCTCAGAAACCTGCTCACCTCCTGAAAGTCCAGTCCTTCTTGCTTACTTTATGATGGAATATTTCAGTCTTTCAGAAAACACTAACTGTTAAGAATTATAGTCTTACTTTATTAGATATTTCTAGTGTTTCATTTCCAGCAACAAATTGACCATTTCCTGGTTTTGAGAATAAAAAGATAAACCTCCTGGTGATTTTAAAGTGTGTGAGGTCTCAGACATTGTGTTGGATACTGCAGCCTGCTTTAAAAAATGGTAGCAGTCTCAGAAATCAAATGAAAACAGGCCATTTGGAAAATCTTTTACTCCCATGGGTGTTGGTAAAAACACTTGGCTTAACTGCTTTAATTTCCACAGCAACAAGTATGAACATACCCAAGAGGGATGCCACATGCCAGTTTCCAGAAACAAACCAACAATACAGAATAAGGCGACTGGAAATCCTGATTATTCCCTTGAAGACCTGAGTTGCCAGATTTTTTTTTAAGTTTGGTGCATTGCAGAGCTAGGAAGGGGGCTAGGTGTTGCTGGCTAGATGCAGCACAGCACATAGCAAGGGATTTTTAGTGAAGGCTGCATTTCTTTTGAAATGTACTGTAAATGGTGTCTGCTAAAATTAACACCACCCAGTGACATGGATCCGTTAGTACCTTAAATGCTGTGCAACTTCTTTTTTCTGTTACAGGATGCTTTATACTTTGCAGGGATTTCACAGCCAAACAAACAAGTGTCATGATCAGAGCAGAGGAAAGAGCATGCCTTCCTGCCACAGCTCTGATATGGGGAGAGTGATTATATGCTCTGTCAATAAACTTCTCTTCCTAGAAAGAATACATTGGTTCTTGAGGGATCTAAGGGGCATGCTTTACTTTCCTGGACTGTGTGGAACAGCTTCCTAAAGCTCAGTGAAATTAGGAACTAATGAGAGTAAAGCAGTCATGTATTTTATTTTAATTGTGAAAGAAACGGTTTAATACAGATTTTCTCCCTTCCTGCTGAATATGGGTCTTCGGCAGTCACAATGATGACACAGTGCTCCTGTGTGCTGTTCCCAGTAATACCTTGTGGCTCCTTGGCATGAAGTGTGCATTTGACTGACATGTAGCTGCTGCATGATGGCTAGAGATTAGCAAGGAATTTGTACTCCTTTTGTCGTCAGAACTTCCATTCTGTTTCCATCATATCTCAAGGGAAGCATAGCTAAGCCTGTGCAATTCTACCCTTTAGAGAGCATTTCCAAAATATGTGGTGTTCAGTTCTACTTCCCTTTCCTGTTTGATACGAGCAGCAAGGAGTCAGAATGCCACTGAGCCTGGTTTATGCAAGACTTAGAATTCATAGGCCCTGTTATTTCACTGTGGGCTGATGTCAGCTTAATTCTTGATTTCCATATATGAGAGAAATATAAAGACAAAGATACAAGAATCAATCTCCCTTGTTTCATGGAGTTATCTTCACATTAATTGGAAAGAGTGAACAGAGTATTTTTGCATTTTGTCATCTAGAGCTGAAGTCTGTTATTTCTTTCCTTGAAGTCATGTTGCCTAATAAGATTGTGTAAATGGGAGGATTTCAACACTTCATGATTTGGAGGGATCTTTGTGAGCTTCCTCCCAACAACAATCGTGCTTTAGCTTTCGCCTATTCTTTACAAGCCCATGAATTTCCGTAGGGTTTCTGCACAGGAAGCAGAGCAGGGAATGCCTGTTGATATCAAAACCATGTAGGCAGGACCTAAGGTCTTTTTTGTGAGCCATGGACTGTTTCAAAATTTGTCCTCTGAGGAGCATGCTGCTCAGTTTTCCAGCTGCCAAGTTGTATTAGAAGGCAAATAAATGCACTGTTTTGCTATGTAAGCTGCTCATGTCCTCACCTAGACAGAGGGGCAGGGAGGAAACAGTGCTATTTGGAATGGAAAGAAAAGTGTGAAAGGATCATCTTTGCGCAGCAGTTTGTGATTTGAAAAAATAAAATCAAATAGCAAATCCTGGCCTGCAAGATCTTTGTTTTTTCTATTTCAGGGAGCTTTGGAGCATGAAGAAAGTAAGACCCTTCGTTTTCAGCTTGAACTTTCTCAACTAAAAGCAGAGTTTGAAAGAAAACTGACAGAAAAGGAGGAAGAAATGGACAATATAAGGTACTGTGCAGGAAGCAACAAGTTTTTTTACAGGGAAAGTCTCAAAAGACCAGAAATATTCTCAAGGCCCAAGACAGTCAAATGTACCACAGGTAGCTACACCAGCACAAGGAGATAGTGTCCATACCAGAAACCATGACAGCTCTGATTATTTGCCAAAAGGTAGTCCTACCATTTCTTTGTTCAAATATTCCTGTCGGTTCTGTCTCTGCCAGCATACACATAAACCCATCATACATAGCAGCTGTAACACAACTGACAGGCACAAGCAAAGTTGCAGCAGACCAAGGGCCCCCAAGTCTGTAACTTTGTAATATGGAGACAAGAAGTGTGGAGAGCTGCCTTTTCCTAATCCTCTAGGATAGCTGCCTCCCAAAGGGAACTACAGGCAAAATCAGCAGTACTACCTCAATGGTGCTCAAACCTGTTATATGAAGGCAATCTTTACCTCTGCATTTAGGTATTTTATACAGTTATAGCTACACTGATTGTGGGAAGATGTGAGGACCTGCTGTTATACCTTAGCTACCACGACTGGGGTAAGCAGTGAGAATTGTAGAGATACAGAACATATGAAAGGAGAGGAGCTTGCAAGTGAAAGGGATGAATAAGTGAAATGGAAAGCAGTTAGATGAGAGGAGGAGGATGTCTTTTGTCTCTCCCCTCCCACCCAGCACAAATGCTAGTCTGAAGACTTACACTCTTAAAATGTTGCTGTGCCGGGCCAGATTTTCAGCAATATGTGTGTGTGCAGTCCTTCTGAAAACTCTGGCCTTGAGCTAGTCAGTGTTGCAAGGGTATTAACCCAAGAACCACATAATTGTAGGCTAAAGGGTAGGGAAGGTGAAGTCCAAGGCCCATTTTTGCCCATGTAAATACAAGGATTGAGATGTTAATTATTTCAAAACCAAGAATGTTTCAGCTCTTTCAGATACTATCTTCTGATGTCCTGCAGATGTCTGGATTACAGAGATCTCAGGACAATCTATCCTCATCAGTGCTTTCAGCCTCAGCTTCATTACAAACGTTTTGCTTTTAAGTTGTTCAGCAGACACGCTGAGTTGTTCCCTGGGAGTCTAGGGCATAGTTCAGTACCTTGCTGAACAAATAAGGCCTCAAGGTTTTACTTGCTGACTCAGAGATTTCCCAGAACTTCTATGCATTCAGCAAATCCTGGCCAGCAACAAGATAAATGTTTCCCTTTGTGAGTCATATTGTGTGTTTTGAGTTACCTTCTGGCTGTGAGAGAGCAAAACTTTCATCATAGGACTTGACTGTTATACAGTCAAGAAAATTAAGTACCTGTCTATAACTGCTTTACCATCTTTAAATTGACTCTAGACTGCCTTTTACAGAAGGACCAAGCTGTTAATTGAGTGGCTTAATCTCATCTACTTTAGATGTCCATAACCCAGATTTCTATTCCTGAATTGTTCCCTTTATATTAAGCATAAGAAATGTTTTTCAACATCTACTTTAAGTCACAATAAATTGTAGCTTGCACGTGCCATTTACCATAAAGAACACCTCAAGTTATTAGCTTAGAATGTAGCTGCCTACCTTTGGTTTGATTAATCCCCTCCACTAATGCCCTCATAAAAATGCTGTGGTGTAAAACATCCCACTAAATTATTCACTAGATACCTTGGTGAGTGACTGCTAAGCTTTAAGGGCATCTTGTTAGGTTCAAACCTGTACTTGTGTGAGTGTACAAGCGATCTGAGAGAACTATTGCTGCAATATTGCCAAAGGAAACCGGGGATGGAGGATGCTATAGGTGCTTAGTGATCAGGAGTTGGCTGAGAGCGTGAAGCACACCAGCCAGTCTGATGGCAGTACTGCACTAGAAACCTGTGCTATGTGTGTCATTCAGAAATGCATTGTTTCTAGGAATTTGACACCTTCAGAAAATGAAGTACTGTTGCATGTAGTTCTATGTTGCTATGCAAAGAGGAGGAAAATTATCCCACTGTCCCTTCTTGCCTCTCTCAGGAGAAATCAGCAACGCGCCATAGATTCACTGCAGTCCACCCTTGATTCTGAAGCACGGAGCAGAAATGAGGCTATCCGGCTGAAAAAGAAGATGGAAGGGGACCTCAATGAGATGGAAATCCAGCTCAGCCATGCTAATAGGCATGCTGCAGAAGCAACTAAGTCAGCACGTGGCTTGCAGACACAAATAAAGGTACTTGGAGAGGTCCCAGTCCCAAGCACCCAATGGTAGGTGCAGGCTGGGTGTCATTAGCACAGAGCAAAACAGCACTGGTAATGGTAATGAAGAAGGAAGCTGCTCCCAAGGATGTGCAGGGAAAGCCCTTAGTAATCACATCTGGCATAAGAGGATACTGAAATCTGGATTTCTTCCAAGACTTGCACACAAGCTGGATGAGATCCACTCATAAAACCCTTGCTAGCTACAGCCTCCTGTAGGGGCAGAAAACTACAGCATGAGGAACTGAAAATCTGTTATTTTCTTGTGAGCTTGCAAGTCCTTTAAAAGTGGAGAGCAAGTCAGTTGACTGGAGTAGAGGGAGTGTGTATGTATTCAGCTATGTTGATTGCTTCAACATTTGTAACAGCTGAAAGAAAACCCTAAGATACATCTCAAGTCATCGCCTCTCCCGTGCCCAAGCTGCTAGTTCTGCCTCAGGCAGAACCATGAACTCTGACAGATTTGAACACATGGGCTTTTCCCCATTGCACCACATACCACTAAGCTGTTCAGCTTACAGTGGTGGAGGAAGCCTTCCTCCAATAAAGAAACACTGAAACTCTTAAGGTGGGCCCCAGGAAACCTCTGCATTCTGGGGTCCTTCTTAACCACAGCAGCTTGAAATGGAGTTGCATGAGTGAAAAACCCAAACACCTGCTTTGTTATAGGAGCTTCAGGTGCAGCTGGATGACTCGGGACATGTGAATGAAGATCTGAAGGAGCAGCTGGCTGTCTCTGACAGGAGGAACAATCTTCTTCAGTCAGAGCTGGATGAGCTGAGGGCTTTGCTGGACCAGACTGAACGGGCAAGGAAGCTGGCAGAGCATGAACTGCTGGAAGCCACTGAACGTGTGAACCTGCTTCACACTCAGGTTGGCTTTTTCTGAGGTCTCTTTCTCACTAGGTTAAACTGAGCCTTGTCTGTTAAGTACTGACACTGTTTGTCCATGGCCATCCTTGCCCTTCTTCAAGGGAGAAAATGAGGGAGAGGGAGTAGATCACTCCGTAGATACACCACCTCACTCCCTTCAAGTTAGCTGAAATAGATGATTCAGCCCACTGCTTTAAACAGTTTCTAGAAAAAGTGATGATGAAAGTTGACGAGAGTAAATTCGATTTATTTCCTTCTTCTGTGCTGTAAAACCAGTTTCCTTCTTTAGTTAAGCCCTGGCTGGGATGGTCAGGCATTTATTTGGAGAAGCAACAATGTTTTGTGCAGTGCGCTGAAGTTACTCAGCAATGAAAGCTGCAGAGGCTGGGTGCTGACAAGAGGTGTATTGTGCAGGGCAGGAAACTACCCTGCAGCAAATTGCTCTCTACCACAGTCACAGATCTTCATTAGCATAGGCCTTTAGACTATATCACCATGAACGCTGCAGTTTTTACAGGGTCATGGAGGGGCATGTCCTGACACACCAGCATTTCTGCTGCCAAACCAAAGCTTCTCCTCAGCAAATAATGGTCAGAGGGAAGCGAAAACGTGCTACAGGCTGGCAATGTTTTGCCATGTTTCTTCCAGCCAATTGAGGACACTGGGCTTCTGTTTTAATCACCTCGTTGACTGATTATGGATTGTTATTTTTCCAAGATGAACTGCCTTACTTATTCTTCTGTTTCACCCTCTGGCTTATTATTTTATCTGAATCAAAAGCTGAATATTTACAGCTTAGAGATTATTTTTAATATTTCCTCAGTCTGAAGCTAAAATATGTAGTAAAGGCCAGCCCTTTCCATATGTCTGGATTTCCCTTCCAAAATACTTCTGTAATCCAGAGGATGCAAAAATCAGTAAGCCTTGGTGTGCTAGGGTATTTAGAGAAGTTATGTCTCTAATAATCACTTTTCCTCCTTTTCTGCTATTCCTTTGGGGAAAACTTAATAAAAGAACACAAGTCTGATCAATCAAAAGAAGAAGCTGGAGGGTGACATTTCCCAGATGCAGAATGAAGTGGAGGAATCGATCCAGGAGTGCCGGAATGCAGAGGAAAAAGCCAAGAAAGCAATCACAGATGTAAGTAGGCTGGTTCTTTTCTTACTTCTTTTCAGTACTGCAATGTCTTAGGACAAACAAGTAAGAATTTCCCATGTCACCATTTCTGTGCATGTGACAAAGCTCATACATCCAAAGCTTTCTACAGTTATCTGGAGGTAATGATGGAACTGCAAAATAAAACAAGCTAGAGGCAAAAAAGAGAAAGAACTTATTCCTGATGTTTGGGTTTTGGTTTTGGTTGTTTTGCTGGGTTGTTGTTTGTGGGATTTTTCCCCCAAGAATGCAGGGTAGGTTTCCACTGATCCTCAAAGTCTCAGGTCATGTCACCTTTGAATCAGGTAAATCATTCACTTGGGTAGGCTAAACCAGTCCAGACTGAACTAGCACTAACTAGTGCTAGGGAGACACTAGAGAGAATTCAAGGGAGAATTCTAGGGAGAATCTCCATCCTTTAGTGGATGCAGGGGGAACCACAGTGACAAAGGATGAGGAAAAGGCTGAGGTGCTAAATGCCTTCTTTGCCTCAGTCTTTACCAGTCAAACTGGTTGTTCCCCAGACACCCAGTCCCCTCAGCTAGAAAATGGGGAGATGGGGCAAAATGAGACCTTTGTGATCCAAGAGGAAATGGTCAGTGACCTTCTAGACCACCTAAACATCCATAAGTCCATGGAGCCAGGTGGGTTGAACCCAAGAGTACTGAAGGAGTTGGCGGATACACTCACCAAGCCTCTTTGCATCATTGACCAGCAGTCCTGCCTAATTGGGGAGGTCCCAGTGGACTGGAGGGTAGCAAATGTGGTACCCATCCACAAGAAAGGCTAAAAGGAGGATCCAGGCAGCTACAGACCTGTCAGTCTGACCTTGGTGCCAGGGAAGATCATGGAGCAGATCATCTTGAGTGCCATTACGCACCATATACAGAACAACCAGGTGATCAGGTGCAGGCAGCATGGGTTTATGAAAGGAAGGTCCTGCTTGACAAACCTGATCTCTTTCTATGACAAGGTGACCCACCTGGTTGATGAGGGAAAGGCTGTGGACGTTGTCTCCCTGGACTTCCGTAGGACCTTTGACACTGTCTCCCACAGCATTCTGATGAAAAAACTGGCTGCTCATGGCCTGGACAGGCATCTGCTCTGCTGGGTAAAACACTGGCTGGATGGCCAGGCCCAGAGAGTGGTGGTGAATGGAGTTATATCCAGCTGGTCACTAGTGGGGTTCCTCAGGGCTCAGGGTTGGGACCGCTTCCTCTTAACCATCTTTATCAATGATCTTGATGAGGAGATAGAGTGCACCCTCAGTAAGTTTGCAGATGACACCAAGTTGGGAGGGAGTGTTGATCTGCCTGAGGGTAGGGAGGCTCTACAGAGAGACTTGGACAGACGAGATCGGTGGGCCGAGATCAATTGTATGAAGTTCAACAAGGCCAGGTGCTGGGTCCTGCACTTGGGCCACAACAACCCCATGCAACACTACAGGCTTGGGGAAGAGTGGCTGGAAAGCTGCCCAGCAGAAAGGGACCTGGGGGTTCTCATTGATAGGCAGCTGAATATGAGCCAAGGTGGCCCAGGTGGCCAAGAAAGCCAATGGCATCCTGGCCTGCATTAGAAATAGTGTGGCAAGCAGGACCAGGGAGGTGATTGTCCCTCTGTACTCAGCATTGGTGAGGCCACACCTTGAATACTGTGTCCAGTTTTGGGCACCTCAATACAAGAAAGACATTGAGGTGCTGGAGCTGTCCAGAGAAGGGCAACAAAGCTGGTGAAGGGCCTTGAGAACAAGACTTACGGGGAGTGGCTGAGGGAACAGGGGTTGTTTAGTCTGAAGAAAAGGAGACTGAGGGGAGACCCAATTGCCCTCTACAACTACCTGAAAGGATGTTGTAAAGAGGTAGGTGCTGTCTCTTCTCACAAGTAACTGCTGATAGAACAAGAAGAAATGGCCTCAAGCTGCACCAGGGGAGCTTTAGACTAGACATTAGAATGAACTTTTTCACTGAAAGGGTTGTTAGCTGGTCACTGAGTCACCACCCCTGGATGTGTTTAAAAGTCATCTAGATGTGGCACCTGGGGACATGACTTAATGCTGGACTTGGTAGAGTAAGGTTAATAGTTGGACTCCATGATCTAGAAGGTCTTTTCCAACCTAAGTGATTCTGTATCATTCTATGTGAGTTTCCCATGTACATAGAATCTGATGTGAGAAACAAAATTACTGAATCCCAAACCAAGTACCCTAAAACTAGGTGTCTATTGAAAAAACATGAGACCTGAGGTCTCAGGAGGAGAGATAGAGTGCATTCTTCTTCTAGGAAAGACATAATTAAGGCAGGTATAGTTTCATTTCCCACAGACTTCGGAGAAAGCCATGTCTTCAGAGTTCAGCTGAACTCTGACCATCTTACCAACAGATAAAATGAAAGGTAAAACTGGAGGTTTCTGTGCGTTAAATTCTGTTTCTGTGTTTGAAATTCCTGGACAAAGCTTTTCCTGTGCCACGGTCTTTACTGTTTCTCAGCTGACAGCACTACTACTGCCTGCCAGCAAGAAGATGCATGTTGTCCTTGATTCAGCTCCAGCCTGGATTGCAATGACTGCTGTTTTCTGATGACTGCTTAATGATGGGTATAAAATCTGTAAATGGCTCTTGGTGGCAGGCACAAACATCAAAGCAGGAATGAGCTAATTGGCACCCTTGTTACCTGTCTTGCAGAACAGCCAGGGACTATGTAAGAAGTTGAAACTGAGCTTTCCATCCCAGCACAGACTGCAGAAACTGCTCTGCTGTTATAGCAACTCAGGCAGCTCTTGTTTACAGATGTGGAGGGAAATTTGCCTGCTAGTTTTCTTTATGTACTACCTTCTAAGAGCTCCAAACACCAAGAGTAGATTTTTAATAAGTTCTAGGTAAAATGTCTGTAATAACTGGCACAGGCTTATTTGTAGGCTTTATAAATGAAGATTTTACATAGCACAGATACTACAAGGGAAAAAAAAGGGGGGGGGAGGGAATATTAAATCACACCATTAGAATATGGAGGGATAAAACCTCCGAGACTATTGTGTCTTTGTTATTTTCTGTCCAGGCAAGATATGCACACTCAAGTTATTCTCTGGAGCTTTGGGTGCAGTGAATGATCCAAGTGGTAGATAATCCATAATTGATCTCCCATCATTTTTGTAAAGATATTATTCAATAGCATATGAGAGGTACTGTAAAATGTGGTTGTTTTTCAGGCAGCAATGATGGCTGAGGAGCTTAAAAAAGAGCAGGATACTAGTGCTCACTTGGAGAGAATGAAGAAGAACATGGAGCAAACCATTAAAGATCTCCAGAAGCGATTGGATGAAGCAGAACAAATAGCTCTGAAAGGTGGCAAGAAGCAGATCCAGAAACTGGAATCCAGGGTAAATTTGTAGTCAAACTATGGACCAATATCTCTTGTCTTATACAACTGGTTCTAAGTAGGTGTCCTTGGTCTGGCTAAGTTCATAGAGGCCAATAAGGGGTGCTATGAACACTTTCCTGTGTTTCACAGGAAAGTTCTTGGACACATGCTTTCTTTTCATGATCTAGTCACGATGAGCTATTGTAGCACAGCAGATGCCAAGCCCTTGAGTAAAAACAACAGAAAAAACAAAGCAAAAAAGGACACAACATCTAAAGCCTCTGCAACACTTGCTTCAGTTAAACTTTTTTGGCTTTTACGTATGTCTGCACCTTTGACTGCTGGCGCACCTTTAATACATTTATGAAAAAGCAGAATGGAAAGGTTACATTTTGATCTGTTCCTGAAACTAGACACTCTGGAGATGCTAAGACAATGAGCACTTCTTGACCTGTCAACTACATTATCTGCTGCTTTATATACATGTAGCATAACAGCAAATGTGGGTATTTTGCAGGTTCGTGAGCTGGAGAATGAACTTGAGACTGAACTCCGTCGCAATTCGGATGCCCAAAAAGGAGCCCGCAAGTTTGAGAGACGCATAAAAGAGCTGACTTACCAGGTATGCTGAGGACTGTAGTAACCACTAGGTCACTGGAAAGAAATGTGTTCTTCCAAACAGCATCTTAAGTGGCCTCACTGTTTCATTGAAGGATGAAGGATGGCATTACCCAGAGCTTTCTGACTGTAGGAAGCTTTAGAGATAAAGGAACATCTCCCTGGGGCTACCATCATCTTCTGTGACTCATTGTGAATAATGTTAGAAAGCCTTTATTGCTGGGATTTGGACAGTTTTAGCACAGTATTAATATGGAGCAGGCTTAGATGACTATTCACATTGCAAGAGAAGAAAGAGCCCAGCTGTCTCTCAGCTGTGCTGATCTTTGCTAAAAAGAGACGGAAGGATTCAGCTGACTCTAATGCATCACTCAGTGTAGGGTTGCCCAGTCCCGGGGCTCTGTCACCTATTGGTGAGCAGCAGGGTCTAGTCATGAGTCTTGTGCAGGTTTGCTAACAGCTACTGTTGCTTCTCACCTTTTGAAAAATATCTTCAACACAAAGCACATATCCTTTTGCTTTCACCAGCATTCTTAAGATGATAATCCCATCCATCTGCTTTAGGAGATTATTTTGCCTCCTACCTGTTGTTTTACTCTGACTTTTGTATGCACAGAATACCGTGCATAGGCAGAATGAGCTGGTCCTCCTGCTTATGGACTGTGATGGCTTAAACCTGGCTCCTTTTACCAGATATGGCTCCAAACCAGACATTACAATATGCAAATTAGTTGTTTTTAGGCCCGCCCATAAGCCTGTTTCACTAAATAATGACACACTTTATAATGATAAGTGTGCTCCTTATCCCTGTGGGAGGAACTCTGTGTGTATGTATGTATATACCTCTGAAAGTGTGAGCACATACGTATCTGTGTTTATACGCATCTATATTTACATACATATAAATGGGGAGAGTAATGTCTTTTAGTCCTCAGCCTGCAGGTTTACATACATCTTCAGTCAACCTATAGACATTTTTCTCATCTATACAGAGGTTAATCATAATATGGCTTGTTTGTGTTTTGAACTACATGTTTCTGAAATTATATATATGGCAACCACACCTATTTGATTGTGGGAGATGCTTTAGGCCTTTTTACACTGTCAACCCAATTAATGGTGTTTTGATGCAGTCAGAAGAAGATAAGAAGAATCTGGCCAGGATGCAGGATCTGATTGACAAGCTACAATTAAAAGTGAAGAGCTACAAGCACCAAGCAGAGGAAGCTGTAAGTAACAATTGGGCCTTTTTACCTTTGAGAAATTTACTGTCCTAAACCCACAATCTTTAATCCATAGAAGCTTTTAGTAAAAAATACACGTTTTGTGTGTGTGTTAATATTTTTGTTTATATTAATATATTTTATATTTATATATTAATATAAACCCTGTACATATAAATGTATTTATTATATATAAAATACATAGCATATATGTTGAACATATTTTATGAAAGGTTTTCAATTTTATCTTAAGTGTACAGCATAATTTGCAAGGGAAGGGGGAAAGGGAAGGAACAGGAAAGACTTTTTTCCTCCTAGTCCCTCAGGAGGCATGTTAAGAACCTCCTAGTTCAGTTAACATGGAGAATGCCACTGGAAACATCAAGTCTGTAAAATAACAATCTCAGTTCTCCAGGAGGCAAGTGGCTTCCACACAGCTGTGACCTGGTCATGCTGAGCACTTTCCATCCTGCTTGAATTTGAAAGTTTCGTTTCATGTGGATAGGAGGAAATCAGCGGCATTGTTTTCTCTCACCAGGAAGCTCAAGCCAATCTGTACCTTTCGAAGTACAGAAAACAGCAGCATGATCTGGATGATGCTGAAGAGCGGGCTGAAATAGCTGAATCTCAAGTAAATAAGCTGAGGAGCAAGTCAAGAGATATTGGCATGAAAAAGGTATGGCTATACTGTATGGGGTCAATATGGCCGTTTAATACACAGTAGTGGATGCTATGTATGCAGGAAGATCTGTTACATCTCTTAAAGTAGTGTGGTCTAGAACAAAATCTTGTTTTCTACTTAAGGTAAACCTTTAGGACAGCAATCTGATGCTTCAGCAAAATTAATTCTCTGACCTTTTGGTATTGTCATCTGACTTCTGTGCTCAGCAGGCAGAAGTTTCCAGAACTGGTGGTTTTCGGTTTGTTTGGTTTTCTTGCAAGGGATATTAAAAAGCTCCATCTTTTTCTCCCTCTGATAATGTAGATTTCTATGTATGTAATACAGCCTGGGGATCACTGCACTAGCAGATTGCCTAATATTTTAACATTGCGCTTTCAATGAACTTGTATTGATTCACAGAGCTGGATGAAAAGAAAATGTTAGTCATTAGTTGCTGAGGTGCTAGGAAATCATTAGGAATTAGAAATATATTTGTGGTGTTTTGCACTGGAGCAGAATGGTAGTAGACAAATATTGATGAAACTAAAAGGTGCTTAAGGACTTGGCCTGGAACTGAAAGCAAACCTTTGCTTGTCTGTGCTTGCCCTGTGGCAACCAGAGCAAGTAAGAGTGGGATTGTTACTTGTAGGCATGATAAAAAGAGGAGCTAGGTCATTACTTTATCTGTTTTATTAACAAGTGAAACATAAACTGCCATACATAATGACACGTAAGATTTATGGAAGTGGCAGCTCCTGAGTCAAGAAAGAGGAAAAGAACCGAAACTTTCTGTATAATTTTGGTATTCTTATCACACTTGATCCCAACACCTTCCTTCTCCCTCCTGTATCCACCATTCTGTGGGAAGAAAATCTCCCATTTCTGCTTTTATATTGGACTAATAAGGTCACCTTTGACTGATAGAAATTACTAAAGTTTCATTGTCTAGAGCAGAGCTACATTAAAACTGCATTAAGATCTGGTCTCTCACACATTATTGTGATGGAAGCAGTACTGTAACTGAAGCTCTAAATAAGTTTTGCAGATTTTAAGGGTAAAAAAATGTCCACTTTTTTTTTTTTACATTATTCCAGCCCTATAAAAAAAAAGAAAAGTCATATAAGTTCACAAAGCCATAGAATCACACAGGCAGTGAAATAAGTCAACCATAAGAGTAATTCATTTTTCTTTATATAGTGCTGTTTATTCCTTGTATCTTACTAGCACCCTCCTTCTGCTTCAAATATACGAAAGTCAAAGAAACGTAGATGCCTGTTTTTATTAGTCAGATGCTAGTTTGCCAACACCAATTCTAGTTTTGGCTTATAGCAGAGTATTGCACTGTCAAAAAATGGGCTAAATGGTACATGTGGAGGTGTCATCTCCACAAAAAGGGACTTATGGCAGTAACAGCAGTAGCTGCTGGAAGCATGTTCAGGCAGTGAGTGCTGTCCCAAAAGCCATGACACGTCTCCTTTGGGGAAAGAAAGGCACTGAAAAGACTGCTTTAATCATGTAGCATTAGAAATACCTTGTCTACTGCTGCTATTACCCAGGTTCCTGGAAACTCTGGGAAGCATGTGTGATTCAGAGTGAACACCACCATCTATTGAAACAGGGTTGTATAGATGTCATCTCCTACCAAAGGGATATGTAGTCTAGCATGGGGACTAGAAACCAGTACTGTTAGCTGAAGTAAGATGGCAAAGGTTGGCACTAGTCTATTTCAGATACAAACTGGTAACATCACAGAGCAGAAGCATTCATGAAGTGAAGCTTTTATCAATTAATTGTAAACTTATTCTAAAACCCCCCTCAACAGTTCAATTTTTAACAGTTGTATACTGTCTCAATTGCATTTCAGGTTCATGAAGAGGAATAAGTACAGTCCAAGCTGACAGATATGAGAAGATGCTTGTTATAATCAGGCACAACTGAAAGCAAATGTTAAAAAAAAAAAAAGCAGAACTTAGAGAAATAAACATCAAGTGAAAATCCAAAGAGACTGTATAGTGTATTCCATTCATTTAGTTTTGTTTCTATTTTGCCAAGCCCCACGGATCAATAAAGACTACATATTGCCAACAACCCACTTCATTATGTTGGAACAAATCCTAATTGGCAGATCTCTGACAAAATAAAAACCAAGGGCAAATTCAGCCATGCTTCATAGCCTCATGTGTTTCATGTGCAGATTGTTAAAGCAGCACAAATTAAACCTGTAAAGGAGGACAGCCTTCAAAACACCAATAACCCAGATTCCATGCTGCTAGTCAGTGTCTGTATGAATTTTGTAGGAGAGAAGAAAGTAAACTTTTTCGTATGAACATTCAGTTTAGAAGCTTCCACTCCTACCAACCAAAGGACTTTTAATTGCAAGCTGCAGGAGAGATGTAGGAGATGCTGTGGAGGGAGGCATCTAATCAGGACTGCCTGTGGCTTAGAAACAGGATCTTTTCTTAGATCTTTTCTGCTTTTAAACAGGGCAGTTGTATTTGCTTGAAATTAAAATATTAAATGAAGTGCAAAACAGTAAGCCTTCTCCTTCTCTCATACTGGAAAAAAAAATGAAAAGAAATCCCTCAAAACTGAAATTTCTTCTGTGGAAACTTTTTTATTGTCCTTTTAGGATATGCAAGTTGAAATTTTTCATGTCAACTCCACATATACAAGTGTCAATTGACTTTTTTTTCTGTATCAGTTTTGTTGTTTGTTACTGTTGCTTAGACAATCGCATTTCCAAGCGGCTCTTCGTGTAAACTTAGGAAGGTGAAGGAATTCTTTGTTCTTTTCAGCAGCAATCTCAGTAGCATCTGTGCGTGCAGAGAGGAATTTTCTTCTGGCATGTCAAGGTGCTCATAACTTATCTCCTCTTCTGCGTTTTTAGTCAAAACTAAAATGTTTGTAAGAACTACTGATGTGTAAAATTAATCACCTAAATTGGAACAGAAAATGACACATACATTTTAAAGATAACTCTGTATTTTCCCTTTTAACAATAGCTGAGTAAAATAAACATTCACATAAACAGCGATGAAACATTCCTGTTTCTTCCATGTAGTCTTCCATCAATGTAACGAGAGTAACCTGTGAACTGTTTCCACTTCCTCTGATTAAAGGCTTCAGCAGGTTTTTCAATAAATTAATCTCACTTAAATTCTTTAATTTAAACAGCTCCATCTCAGAAGTGCATTATCATCTCTAAAGCATGTTAGCATCAAAATCGACCAGTAGAAGCATGCAAGTG
Source organism: Hemiprocne comata (assembly GCA_020745705.1). Taxonomy (NCBI): domain Eukaryota; kingdom Metazoa; phylum Chordata; class Aves; order Apodiformes; family Apodidae; genus Hemiprocne; species Hemiprocne comata. Next base: position 138,986,995 of record CM036586.1, on the reverse strand, counting down.
AATCTAAGTGAGAGAAAAAGTAAAAAAATACTGAGACTCAATCATTTTAGAGTTATCTTCCTGGTGTGTTCTTGTTGAACTTCACGGTAACCGTTGTAAAGTGGGGTCTAGAACATCTCTCCGCTGGGACATCTCTCCACAGGTCATCTGATTACACAGGTCTGTGCCAGTGTCCCGGTGGAGAGATGTCCTGGTGCGGAGATGTCCCAACATGGAGATGTCCCTTCCCAGTAAAACATCTCCTGAACCTTACTAAATTCAGGCTGTAACAAAATCTTAGGGACCCAGGAAGTTTGACGGTATATCTCTCCATAGACATAGAAAGATACACCCTAAGGATTAAGCACTGAAGTCCATTTTTAAAGGATACTCACAACTGCAGAGGAAGGAGGCAGAATACTGTAAGACAGAGCCAGGCTGTTACAAATGTACAAGAAAAAAAATGTGTCCACTTCAAGATTCTGTACTCTAGTAAATAGGAGAGATGTGTGGAGAGTGAGATCAAGGACCCTGTCACGAATGGGACAGGATAACAGACGAGACGCATATGCACAGATCAAGACTTAATGGATATAGCGCAGGGGTCTTAACTCATTAAAGTAGAAGGCACAAGCACAGTCAAAAAGTAGGGAAATTGGGAGATTGGAACAGAAGTTGAAGTTTGAATGCAAAAGGTATCTTAACAATGAAATTTGCTACTTATAGTTAGATCAACAAATAAAGGTTAACCATTTAAATGCTAGCACCTTACTTATTACCAAGTTTTATACCAGGCCTAAAACATTACTTATCGATCTTAAAGGATTCTATTATATTTAAGCTTAATGATAAAAATTACTTAGTGTTAAATTTACTAATAAAGACAATGAAAGAGTTAATATCTCTCACCTTTGCCCAGCCACAGCTGGGTGACCCTGGGTGGGTTGTAATTCTCAAGAATTAGTCCCCCTAGCAGGCATCCCCAGTAGAGGAGAAAAGGTCCAGCAACCTTCTGGGAAAGTGTATGGGAAGTCCCCTCAATCAAAGGCAGGACCAGGCTTTTATAGAATAAAGTGGATGGACTGCTGTCATTTAACCATTTAGCCATACCTCCAAAATCTCTCATTGGAGAAAGAAAGGAAAATAGTAGGAAAACCCACGAAGGCCCTTTTCTCACCAAGCAAGCTCTTGTTTATCTGTTCATTCTTACTTTATCTCCATTCTAGGCCTAGTTGTGGCTGAGCTGGGCTCCGTGTTCTTCAACACCGGAGAGCAGCTGGTGTTATGAACATCAACTTGGCCTCTGTTTGTTCGGTTGTTACCAGCTCAGAGTTTGCTAGGCCTTTCTATTTTTCATGGGCATCTTTCCATTTCAGGCCTGGGCCTGCAAAACTGAGAGACAAAAGCAGTTGAATCATAGAGGGAAAATGAGGCAGGCATATTGAGAGATGGAGCATCCTGCTATATTCCACCCTGTGACTGCAGTCAATCACTTTACCTCATGAAGTGGAAATGTAGGTACCTCTTGCCTCCATGCTATAAAAGTGTCCCTCATTTACAGGAATGTATCACAAATAGGCGATACAAGTGCCTGCATGTTGGTAGCAATTGAAATTAAATCCAATTAAATACGGAGAGAGATATTAATTATCCTCTTTATAATCCTATTTTAGTATTTTAATATTTGTGCTTTACGTGGGACCAATTGTTGCATTTTGCAATTTGTTCACTATACTTTTAAACATAGAACCACTACTAAAACCAGACATAATTTCACCAATAGTGAAAAAGTTATGATAGGATGTAGCATCAAGTTCAAAATTCCAGTTGCCATTGGTGAGGTTTCCCTCCACTGGTGCTCTCCTTGCTTCTTGACTCTTTTCAGGACATGATGTATTCTGTCTTGGTCATGGTGCACCATAATCAGGATTTTCTGGCCTTCTTTCATTTGTTGTATCAGTTTGTGTAACTCAGGGTGGTTTAACAGTTTCTTGACCAAAGTAATTTCCACCTCCATTTGGGTTAGAGATATGGTGTCGTACAACACATTGTCTTCTCATAGAGTCTGTTACATGGTCACAGGCACAGAGTAGTTGAAGTAACATCCTAATATAAAGGTGAAATTACAAACACCCAGATTTGAATGATTGTCAAGTTGTACTGTTTCATTTTCTGTTGTTCAATTGTTACAGAAAGTTATTAAACATGCACACCCTTCCCCAATATGTACTAAGACAGATTCAGGATTATCATCAGAGTACATTTCAAAATGACAAACACTCCATTCAGTATCTAGAAAGATGTCTCGAGCCCTTAGGGTATTGCCTTGGCAAATAAATCCATGCTGTCCCTTTACCATGCAAGCATCAGTATCAACTGTTTCGCAAATTATTTGTGTGACTGTTTTTCCAAGCCCACGCTTGATGCTCCATAGGGTATAATACAGTGTTGCCCCTGTAGATTCCCAATGCCACAATGGGATAGATGGTGTATATCATGGCATCACGTACGATTAGTACAAAGGCAAAAATGTTGTTGCTATTTGGATCATAGGTAAAATTAACAAGTTGCCACCATGATTGAAATTTCTTTTCAGAGGGTGTAGCATGATTCCAGATCACCTTCCTAATTTCCATAGGTAAAAGCTCATAGGTAAAAGCTCATCCTCTCCCTCTCTAATTATTGCAGCAATTTTGAATTGTACCTGTAACTGAGTTTGAATACAGCTCAGTCCTAATGAGGCGTTGCTTTGAGCAGTTTCGAAAGCATTGGCCAATTGCTGGTGATTATTGTCATGTACTCTAAGTTAGAAAAGAGAATTGAGGCTAACCAGTGGTTAGCTCCTAAAGCAAATGAAGAAGATCTCAAAGGTTGATAAATGGATTTTGAATAATTCACTATTGCGTGCAGTTTGTTGGCAAGTATTTTTGCATCAACGGTGTTTAATACACCTAGTCCAGTTCCTAAAATGCCTGTTGTATCTCTCTTAAAATGAGGATACCAGCTGACACTGCCCCAAGAGGACCATCCAATACAGCATGTATCCAAAAAGGTGAACATTCTGATTCAATGGTGGAAATACCTACTTGCACCCACAATTCCATTCCCTTGAATGACAAAGAAAGGTTGAGCAATATTTGTTGTTGTTCAGTTAATTTGATTGCATATGGCCCAACCTTTGAAATTTGTGGGGATAGAGGTTTTCTATCTTGTATTTGTAGAGTGGAAGCAGAGGTTGTTGTGACTTCTGTTGTTACTGGTTTTGCAATATCTATTTTAAATTTGAATGATAGTCAAACAATATAATAAGCCCACAGACAAACCACATAAACGGGCTGTACTAATGTAAAAAATGTACCAACAATCCAATTCATCTGAGGTACAGGGCTCTCCATCTTTAACTGCAGGAGTTAATGCCATGGGATACACAGAAATCAGAGATGCCTTTTTACAGGTGGTTCCATTGGTCATTTGGTATCCTATTTGGATCTTTTCTCTTACTGTTCCCTGAAGTTGGTGAATTCTCCCATTCTCTGCATCCAAGCCCCATTTTTCTCCCGTGTACACTTTACTTCCATGCATAACTATGGTGGAAAGATTTAAACCTTTCAGATCAGGATATACCCCCATGCTTCCAGTATATTTAACCTAACTGTGAGACGATGGCCATTCTGGGGTTTTTTGACCATTCTGGGGTTTTTTTGGAGGAACTGCATTGTCAGGGTGCTTCGCATGTAGTGTCAGAAGTAGGATTTCTTGCTGAGGCCTAGTTGCCTCCACCCTCCAGTAGGATACTGTAAAAAAAGAAAAAACTGCCTCGGCGGGGAAAGGCTGAACATGTTACCCCATTTGAAAAGAAGGAAAAATCCATTGTGAGCTGATTGTATAGTTTGTATACATCCCTTTGTATATCGTCTGGGGTAGGAAGTGTGGAAAACCAAAGGCAAAGTCCTGCAATAGTAGTTTTAGTATCAGCATGCCTGTTTTTAAAAGGCAATTAGTAATCCAGAAATTAATATCAGGCCCTGCTTTATCAGACCACTGACAGGTGATAATACACTATTTTGAGAGCTAGTTCTTTTCTTAACAGCCATGCAGCTGTTAAGCAAATTCCTAACACATTACATATTACACCTTTTCCTTTTGCATCCCTTAACAAGCCTCTGTTCTTATCTGTTTTAGTTAAAATATTCTCCCAATTACACTAATTGGCTTCCGACCAAGGGTCGTTCGGTTTAATCTGTATATTGTGCCTCTTAAAGCCCGTAACTTGTTTTACAACACCGTCTGCCCTCGTGATCCTGAAGGATCCTTGCAGGACTTCATGGGATCCTGCTGACTATACCAACTGTCACGAATGGGACAGGATAGCAGACAAGACGTATATGCACAGATCAAGACTTATTGCATATAACACTGGGGTCTTAACTCCTTAAAGTAGAAGGCACAAGCACAGTCAAAAAGTAGGGAAATTGGGAGACTGGAACAGAAGTTGAAGTTTGAATGCAAAAGGTATCGTAACAATGAAATTTACTACTTATAGTTAGCTCAAACAGTAAAGGTTAACCATTTAAATGCTAGCACCTTACTTATTACCAAGTTTTATACCAGGCCTAAAACATTACTTATCAATCTTAAAGGATTCTATAATCTTTAAGGTTAATGACAAAAATTACTTAACGTTAAGTTTACTAATAAAGACAATGAAAGAGTTAGTATCTGTCACCCTCGCCCAGCTGCAGCTGGGTGTCCCTGGCTGGACTATAATTTGAGCATTGGTTTCTCTGGCAGGTGTCCTCACCAGAGGAGAGAAGGTCCAGCAACCCTCTGGAATCAGACCATATGGGTGTAAGGGTCTCCTAAACAAAGCAAGTAGTGTAGCTTTTCACAGAGAAGTTTTGGTGAGCTTTGAAGTTGCATAAAATTGAAAGAGTAATTTGAGCCTTAATGAAGAGTATGTGCACTTTTTGAAGGACTTCATGGTTTGTTTTAGGTTTGTTTTGGTCTTAAAACACCAGTGAGAGGAAATTAACTGGTTTGGTTGCTTTTAAAGCACATTATCAGAAAGTATTTGTGAAGGCTATACAACTTTTTCATCTTTTTATAGAGCACACGAAAGCATCTAGTCAAGAGAAGGTCATGTTAACATCGTTGCAACCAAAACACTATTGCATAGATGTACCAAACGGGGCCTTCTGGACATAGAAAATAGCAAGAATGAGGACAATTTCTTTATGCTGAGACTCATCATTCTACATATTCAGTCTTTTTTGTATGCTTTAATTAATGAAAATCAAAATTCTGTTTTGGTCAAACATTCAAGATCTAGATTTAAACTTAATACTACCTTCACAAATAAATCCCCTAATGATTATACATACCTTGATTCAGAAATGGGCTCCTGCTACAGTGATTATCACTGGAATGATCACTCCTAACACAGTTTTCTGGGTGTTACTTGAATTTTCTTGGAAATACAAATTAAAAAAAAAAGTTTAACAGTTCTTTATACCACAAATCAGTGTTCACTATTGTTCACTAAGATATATCAAAGCTAAGATTTTTCTCTTGTTTATAATCTAAGAGCTAGGGTTTAGGGGGGATGTCTCAGTTTCTTTATAATATTACTAATACAACAATGTTCAAGTTACTTGACCAACACTATATAGGACGTTAAAGTGATACTTTAATGACTTAAGTGTGAATAGCTGAAAGCAGATTATTTTACTTAATTGTACTGATACCAAATTCCATGTGTGCTCATGTAATTTGATTTGACAACTTCTTAAAACAGATTCTGCTGTCCAGCAGAAGCAACTCAGTAAGCATTATCCAGCCTGGACCACAGAATTCATTATTTCTGGTTGCAAAATCTCTGCAACGTTCATCTAAAACGTTTCCCAGCTTCATGATGCAACCATCCAGGTGAGCACAAGAAGCAGCAGACTCTCATATGGGTGGTTAACAACAGGTTCCAAGAGATAAGAGCCTATCTAGCAGAAACCTCTGCACAGCACCATGCGTCTCATTACTCCAGCCAATTTCAACAACATGAGAACACTTGGACGTGGAGGACTCCTTCCTTTAATACAGTTCTTCTACTTCAGGCTCCCTTTCCACTGCTGGAAATTCTCATCTAAAGAATTTGAAAAACTCTACACTCTTCTGGGAAGTCCCTACAGATGCCTATCAAACAGCTCAAAAATGAGAACTGGCAAAACCAGAGCATTTAGTCTTGTCATTGCCTTTAGCTTGGCTCTGTCCCCACATGCAGACCTATGCTCACACCTCATTAGTTCCTTTGGCAGAGCATCTTTAAGCTGCGACCTTTCTTTACATAGGAGAAGGCCTTTAAAATAACTGCAAATTCATCTCACTTTCCTGCTTAAAAACGTCTCCTTTTCAGTGGCACCTGGAAATCTTTCTGATGTTTGAGAACCTGCTGTGCTATGACCACTATCCAACATACTGATCTAGCTTGTGCTCTTATGTCCTACTGTCTATCTGCTTACCTGCTTTCAGTCTGTGCTGCCACGAAGATACTAATCTCTCAGGTAAGTTTCTGTTCTGTATAGTGTATTTCTGTACCACCAGTAGGAAAATTCTGTGAGCAGCACAGTAATTTAGCCATTAAAGAGAGGATTTTTATCACCTATGGCTATTGTAAGATCCATCTGCAGAGAGGAGCTAGAGAAAGGCATTTGTAGAGGAAGATCCAGTTCATATCTGGACTGAACAAGTGTGTGTATGTCTGTCTGCTGTAAATGTACTGGGAGAAAATTAGGAGCATCAGTTAAATGTGTAACTCCTTGTCAATGCTCTCCACTTCAGAGGCACAGTATTAGGTTTACAGGATTAGGAAGATCATGCTGGATTTTGAGCTGCAAGGATGTCTCTTTGTCTGACTTAACTACTTTCTTTACTTTAACTCCCCTCCTTCAGATTGCATATAGCCACTGCCATTTAAAACACGCTACAACAAGTTTTCAGACTGAAACTAAGTTGTCGTACGGGAGGGGTGAGAAAGGAAGACAAAAATATGCAGTCGTTATCACTTATTCTAACCCCTTTTCTGCTATATTGCCTCTATTTTTCATGTCCTGCTGGCCTGTTTTAATTGCTCTTCTTCCTTAAAAAACCAAACAAACACAAAAGAGGTGCCCTATATTAGCTTTCAACCTTCTAGGTGATTGTATTTAATTACATAAAATGCCTATGTGCTACTGTTTGAATTTTTTTTTCCTCCTTCCTTTGGACTGAGATTTAAGGAGGCTGCATCCCAAACAGCATATTATTTTTTAACACATCCATAATTTGTTTGCATAATAATTTTAGAAAGTTGGAGTAATTTTTTTAACCTTCAGTGAAAGTTTTCAGTAGGTAGAAAGTTAATCTAGAAGTCTCCTTGAAACCGCAAAACAATGAAATAACTGTAACTAAGACTTCACAGCTGGAAATTCACTATAGTTCATAAAAACACAGGCATGCATATAAACATACATATCCCCAGGTCTAAAAATGCCTGCTGTGTAGAATTAAAGCTTTTGAAATAACAACTGTCTGCTATGCTCAACAAGGTTTCTTCTGCAGGCACATTTATACCACATTTTTGGGCTTCCCTTCATCTCCCTGTTATCTTTAAAATGCTTTAAAATGCTATTAGCAGAGCATTTAGGACATGACTCTGAGAGTTTAGTGTGCCCTCAACTCTGAGGGCAGTCAGTGGCTGAGGGCACCCACTGATTTTGAGACCTTTGCCCATAACAAGTTGCCAATTGAAAAATAGAAACTTCAAGTTTTTAAATAAATGCATTTTAGGTAACTTCCCCCCCCCGGGGAAGTAATGAAATATCTCTTCTACACACCTATGCTAGTTACACAAGATTATTTTTCTCAATATTTTACAGCTTTCTGATTCCTCTCATTAGTCCCCATCCTTTGAAATCGAAAGAGTGGCAACTTACCAACTTGCAAAGTTCTCACACTAAGTTCTGTGTTGTGAGGCGTTGAAATATTACACAGGTATTCTCCACTGTCACTTGGAGTGAGATCATGCATCTTTAGTGAAAAGTTGTCTTGGTCTATTTCAACTCGAGGCTGGTAAGAGTGAGATGTACCATTGAAGGAGGCCAGGACCAAGATCACTGCATTTTTATTTAATGTCCAGACAACAATGAGACCTTCAGTATTTGCAGTGATATTGCTGTATTCACAAGGAATTGCAGTGCTGCTTCCTTCCACGCTAGAAAGTGGGTCTGAAACAGATAATAGAAGAGCCATGTCTATTTTTTTTTTAAATACTACGAAGGTTATTTAGACTTTTTCTGAAATCCGATACTACCATAGACAAATAGAAAACATTTCACTATTTCTGTATCATATTAAAACATCACAGTATATTTCTAGAAGCATCTGAAGATTTTAAAAACACACCTATCTTATATAAAAAATTATCTAGTTGGAACTAGCTATACTTATGAAAATTATTTTGTTTTCATTTCCCTATTTCTCCTCTAAGGGGGGGGGGTTCGGCCTAATCTAAGTTACTGTGTAAAGTAGGATGAAATTTCAGATATATTAGGAGCAGGGAGAAAAGGCAATAAATCAAATACTTGCACATTTAAAGCAAAAGGATAAAGCTGTTACAACATCATTTAATTAAAAGAATAAAAATATTGTATTTAGTAGAAATAACTTTCAGCTGTGGTGGACTTCAGTGCTTTCCCTGTTTGGAACACTTGCTATTTATTAATAGCTTCAGAAAAAAAAAAGGAAGTCGAAGCAAAGAAGAGTTAAGTGGAACTAATATAATGTATAAAATACTAATATACGACAAATTAATATCACAGCACAACTGTCAATCTGACAGCAGGGATTTGCTGCATAGGAAGGAAAATACAGATTGGGCTGTAGTGGCTGGCAGTCTGGTGGAGAGGAAACGAGTATGTTATTTTGACATGGTATAACCATGCTTGGTTTCTGTGTGTGGATCTGAATTAACACAGGTGTGGGGCTGAAAACTATAAGGACAAAACAAAACAAAACTGTATTCTGCAATACTATTATATAAAGAAAAAGAAAGCAGCATATTTTAAAAATTTTCCAGTGAGAGGATAGATGCATGCAGGAAAATTCAAATAAAAGTGTAACCAAATGTACCTTTTTCTCTTGTGGATCAGAAGGATAGATTAACAAAAAAGACACTGGAAGTGCACTTGTTACCTACTATGATACCGTATTTGAAACCTTACGTAGTTGTAAGCTATTGTCTTTAAGTTAAAAACTACAATATGCAGGGGATTAGGAACTGAGTGTGTCTGGTTACATTTTAAAGGGAAATCAGGGTGATGGAAGCAGCCATGCATATCTCACAAGGGAATTGCTCTCGCATAGCTCTTGATCCAATTACAAATATTTCCTAAGAAACAGGAGAGGTTGAAAAGTACCAGTTACTTACTTGAACTGAATTTCCGATGAAATTCAGGAGGAAGACAAAATGTAGAGCTGAAATCTCATAGCCCTGTTTTTCCTTAACTAACAAAATGAGCTGCTGTTTGCTCAAATGCAAGCAGCACTTGCTGCTCTCCACTTATATGCACCCCCAGCACTGAGCCTGAGTACTTAATGCACTTGAAGAGGAGTACAAAGGAAAGGTCAAACAGTACTGAAAAAGCTCTTGCAAAAGATGGGCAATGGGCTGAGTAAGGAGCATACTCATCTAGAGCAGCAGGCAAACTTTCCCCTCCCTCGTATGACCCACAGGTTCACTAAGGCTCCCATGTATTTTCTCCACATTCATTGTTTTCTTGATCAAGTGCAAAGTCTGATTACTATACACCTCTTGAAATGTGAAACTGGTATGCAAAAATGTTCAGAGTAAAGCTAACCTCAAGAAGTGTGAGCTACCTCTTCTTAGTGCTACTTCTTGGACAGATTGAGAGAGCTGGGGTCTTTCAGCCTGGAAAAGAGAAGGCTCTGGGGAGACCTCATAGCAGCCTTCCAGTACCTGAAGGGGGCCTACAGGAAAGCTGAGGAGGGACTTTTTAAAAGGGCATGTAAGGATGAGGGGGAATCGTTTCAAACTGAAAGAGGTTAGATTAGGCTAGATATTAGGAAGAAAATCTTGACTGTGAGTGGTGAGACACTAGAACAAGTTTCCCAGGGTGGTTGTGGATGCCCCCTCTCTGGAAGTGTTCAAGCCTGGGCTGGGTAGGACTTTGAGCAACCTGGTCCAGTGGGAGGTGTCCTTGCTCATGCAGGGGGTTGGAACTAAATGATCTTTAAGGTCCCTTCCAACCCAAAACATTCTATGATTCTATGATATGCTGCCTTGTAATTGTAACAGAAGAGTGGTGCATCCTTCTGCACTGTCCTGTATCTGTGTTGCTCCACTGCAGAAATACTATCTTTAGCTCTGAAACCAGCTGAGACATTCAGTAATGTTACAGGAAGAGACTTCTGTCCATTCCTACCTTGCATCTTCCATTCGGCCTTCCACTCTTCATGAGAGAGATTAATATGACAGGAGTAAGGATCAGCTGTGTTTAGAATTTTCTGGTCACTTCTAAGAGAATAGAGAACTCCAACCCTGGTTTCCTCCTGACGTGTTTCTTGGATAGTTGTATTGCCTTGCATCCAGGATACACGTGGTACCGGATAAGTGAGAAAGGCATAGCACTTCAGCATCCTTTCTGTGTCTGTCTTTTGGTATTCCAGTGCATAATAAGGGGAAACTGTAGATGGAAAAAGTAAAAATCAATCCTACTACTTTCAAAATCCTTTTAAACTTCATTAGTCTTTTGAAATACCATTGGGGAAAATAAACGTAACTGAGAAAAAAGTTAATCTGTTTTTGATTTCAGAAGAAAGCATAGCTTTACTCACTGTCAATATCAAGGTCTGTACTGTTCTGAGAAGACATGTTTTAAAACGCAAGTAAACTACCTAATTAACCCTTAGAAAACCCAGTGCAGTAGGTTATGAAAAGTGCTGCACTGTAATTTTTCAACTTGCGTTACAATGTTTCACCAGAGAAAATGAATTGCTTGATAACACCATCAGATCCAAAAGGTGCTGTATTAGGTTGGAGGATTTTGATTTCATGTGAGAAATAACACAAGAAAATCTAGTGGTGTCCCATTTCCACTGGTGTGATCCAAGCACTTGTGATGTCTTACTAACCTCTTACATGCAGCATGACTTCCACTTCTGTTCTAGTTTTCTGTGTTCCCACATAGCAATTATAAAGTCCCTCATCAGTCACAGTCAAGTTACTAAGTTTCAAGGAGGCATTTCCACTAGGAATGTTCTGGTAGAAAAGTTGTGTTCTGTGTCTATAATCTGGGTCTTGGTTTTCCAGATGATCACTCTGGTAGTAGTAGCTGTGCACATATTTGTCACCTTTCTTCCAGTAAATTACTTCATCATCCTCAGGCGGGAAATGACAAGGGAGGATGCAATCCTTGGAAAACAGCCCTGTTACTGTTTTTCCTGTTTCCTGTGCTGTAAAACCCAAAGCCCGTAAGTACACAGAAGTTAAATATATGAGCATATTTCTGCCCCTCCTGACAAAAAAAAAAAAATGCTCTGGCAGACAACTAATTCTTACCAAGCAGGCCAATGGCATTTTCAAGGCTTTTCTGTAGCATGGGTCACTGGGACAGCAAAGGTCTTCAATGAGTTTAATCAGTATTATACAGCAGAGCTCTCATCTTTGAGCTTATAATCAGTTTAAGTACACACCCTGCATAAGCACTTACATATTCAATTCAGCACACCCACCACCTTAGCACCTGAGCTTTGAATGTATTTCCAAAACACCACCTTCAACCTCAAATCCTTTTGAGCTGCATCTTGCTACTTCCTCAAATGTTCATAATGCCATGTCGCAATGACCCAGGTGCCAAGCAGTTGTACCATCACAGCAAATAAGGGGCCATGGGACAGAAACATGGACAGGTAACAGTTTGGGTGCTCAACATGTTTGATGGCCATCCACGCAGCCATCTTCCAAACAGTCGTCTTTTGCTTCAGGAGTGTTTTACATTACCCTAAATTGATTATTTACCCTTAATAAACAGTGTTTGAATTAATCCTCCCCTCTTAAAAATCAGTAATAATTGTCTGTATTATTTTTCAAAACCAACAGAGCAAAAACCTACCCCAAAGTGTAGTAGCTGTGTGAAATATATAGATGAGAAGAGATTTTGTTTTCTGTCCCTTCATGTCTTCTTTGGTTCACAGTTGACTCATGTCAAACTGACAACATAAAAGGAGGGAAGAAAACCTGTTTAAATGCAGATAAAAGGTGTACCCTAATTATATAATTTTCTCCATACAGCTTATTAAGGACTGTAAGGTGTTTGTATCATACTTTCGGTTTGCGACAGCCTTGGCCTAGATTTTCAGTGTTAAGGTTAGTATGTAACACTACAGATTGCACATGGTTGAGGACCTCTCATTACCTTCTCATTACCTTACAATAAACTGGAAACTTTTGCACACAATGAAAAAAGAATAATCTTATTGCAACTGATAGACTGCACTCTTCCTCCAGCCTGGCACACTCTTCTGAAATAGAGCATCCTGCAATGAAGAAATTACCTCATAAATCAAATAGCTTGCAAAGAGTCTAAAGACCTTTCCCTAGTTCATTTTCCCCTCCCCAAAGGAGAGTTTTCGGTACCATTCCTGACATTACACAGGACACAGGTCTTACCCGGGCTTGCTAGCCTGTTCTTTTCGTACTAATGAATAATTTTGACTGGTCTGCATCACTGTATTTGTGATTGATATGAATTTACATTCCAAGGATTTTTGTATGTTATTTCTTTTGTAAAGCTAGTGTGATTATTTAATGTATTCCCACTTTTCTATTAGGGGAAAAAAAACAACAGAGGGGTGTCAAAATATTAAACCTGGGACAGAGATGATGCCAGAGTAAAACAAACACTTATGATATTGGCAATTGCTGCTAACATGGAACAAATATACATATTTGCCTTGCTCTGTGCCTTGGCAAGTGGTGTACATTATGTTTTGTTGGATTTTTTAGCTCATGTATCCATCACTTCCAACTTGATTAATAGAATATATTATGCTTGATGTTTGAATTTCAGAAACTGTAACCAATGCTAAATTTCCCTTAGTGAGTGATCTGTCACGTTTAATAAGACTGTCTGTGCAGTTTGGCAGTAATGCTCTGAGTGTAACATGGTTCCAACAGCACCTCTGTGGTGCCTTTGGGGGCTGTGTCAAGGAATGAAGCACTGACAGCACAGGCTGCCTCATGTCTTATAGCTGTGCTCCAAAACACTGTACTGAAATTCAGAATTATAACTGGTTATCTGAAAATGTTCATGTTCAGCACAAATCTCAGGTTTGGATCTTTCCACCGTAGTGTGTTGAGAAAAACATTTGTAGGTATGTAGAAAAACCTGGGGAGTGCAGGCTCTAGCCAGTGTTCTTTTCAGCAGGTCTGGGATCTTATAGGTATAAAGTACATGTATGCTGATAGAGTCACACTGCAAAGTACTGAATAAACATGCTTTTCATGTTTGCTACAGACCTAAATGGCACAATCCCAGAAATTATATCCTAAGGCTTTGTAGTGAAATATCAATACAAAATTATTTATACTGACAATATACAACTAGAATTAAGATCACTGTAGTCATGTCAGTGACTGATGCTCTAGGTTTTAGGAGACTCAGAACTGCCATGGGCTCAACTGGGCAACTCAGCCAGAGTTTCTGAGGGCAAGGCACTAAAATGCATCTTTCAAGCCAGACAGAAAAGTCAAGCCCTGAACAGCTCAGACAGTGGTAGGGGCAACACTGCACTTGCTTTAGCCACTGTAGGAAATGAACATAAAATGGCACATGCTTTCTTTTTCTTTTGTCAGTGACCAAAACACGTCTCCTACATCACCTTTGAACTTGACATTACACCTGAACCCTGACCAGAACTCCCTTATCATACAGGCATCGAGATAAATTTTTACTCAGTGAACTGCCTTCTGTGACGCATTTTGAGAGCAGCCACTCAAATTGTGATATTCTCCTAACCCTGTCAAAAAAGTGTTATTTATTCCTTAGTAAAAGGTATTCTGATTAATACCTTTTCAAGACAATTAGCAACAGCACATTTCAAGCACACACACACACCCCTATGAAGACTGGAAATGTCTGAGGATTTTAAGTTTTACCAACAAACAAGAAAAACAAATGTATAAAGTTCTACAAATCCTATGTTAATCACGTAGTGCTAAAATTTTGTACTAGCCACAATGACACTAGCTTCTCACTATCTCCCCACTGAATCTTCAGGAGGCACTTGCTGTAGTAGAAATGAGAATTAATTCTCTGCCTCCCCCCAGTGAAACCCTTATGACTTAACTATTAATTCCAAATGTTAACTCCATACTTCAGTGGTGAGAAATACTTCCAAAGGAAGAAGGTTCCCACATTCAAAACATGCAAATACGTCTTAGGAAGTAGTCCAAAAATACCTCAATATACACATATCATATTCCCCGCATCCCACACCCCGTACACTTAGACCACCATAGAGCTGTTATATAAAATGCTGGGGTTTTTTTTTTTCTTACCTCGCAGTTGGTACCTTGGGCTGTCTGCAGGGTTTGGTAATTATTTTCTAACAATATTTCACTATCATCTATCGGTAGGTATAGCTGCTGCCTCGTCGCAGCCTGCACCGTGTGACGCGTTCACAAGTCTTAAACCGGGTAAAAGTTTAACTAAGCCACCAACTCGAAAGCCCCGGGCTTGCGCACACAAGCCCAAGGTAGAGTCACTCGGAAGGCAGAGAACAGACCAAAGCTTTAAGACATCAACACCCTGCGGGCTGAAGGGTGATTGCGAGCCGGGCCCCAAACCGTGCGGCTCTGTCCGCTGCAAGCGGCGTGAGAGGACACGCTGCCCCAGCCTCTACCGCCTACTAACAGCGCGGGCAGCCGTCTCCGTGATTACTGGGCGAAAGTAAAGAAGCCAGATGCTTTACAACCCCGCCCCCTCGGAGGAGGCAATGAGGCGGTCTCTGTCACACTGCCCCTGAGCGATGATTGGATGTTGACCAGGCATGCCTCGTTGCCATTGGTAATTCTCTCTGGACGGCCGCGGCTCCTCTGCTGCCCAGGAGCATGTGATTGGACAAGAGGTGGGTGTCGAGGCTGAGCCAGGCGGGGATTGGTCGGGCCGGTTGCCGCGGTTACGGGCGGCGGCGAACCTCCAAGATGGCGGAGGAGGCTGGGGGCGGTGGCGGGACCCGGCGCGGGACGGCCGCGGGAGAACGGGACGAGGAGGGGGCGGCGGCGGAGCGGGGCCCGGGCATGGCCTATCACATGTTTGTGCTGATGGAGGTCCTGCTGGACAAGCTGAGGCTGCTGAGATACGAGGAGGAGGCCCTGCAGCGCCACAACATGCGGCCGCTCTCCAGGTGCCCCTCGCCCGCTCTGCCGGGCGGCTGGCGGCGGCGCCCGTGGGCGCCGGTATTGCCCAGAAGGAGTTCGGGTGGCCGCGGGCGGGGGTCCGGCTGGAGCCGGGGGGTGCGAAGCTCCAGGCATGAGGATCAGTAGCTGCCACGGCCGCAGCGAGGGACGTCAGACCTATGGGTGTCGGGGTACAAAGCCGGCGTGTTAGTGGGAGGAAATCCCAGCGGGCGGTGACGCCCCTGTGGTCAGGAATTAGGGAAAGAAGGCTGGCTCTGACCTGATAAGGTGCCTGGGTCAGGAGAAAAACAGTCATGTTTACAGCTTCCCCTGTGATGTTGAAGCTTTCAAAACGGGAGGTCCTTCTAAAGGCTGAGATGTGAGAAATAGTCACTTCCTTCCCCAATCCCAGTACATATTGAATATTTGCATGTCAGTGTATCTGTGTAAATAATAATTCTACGCTAAATTAATTTCTTCTTTTTGGGGTAACTGTGGGTGTGTGCATTTATAATGGGGCTTGGACCCATTGTTTTTAAGTCTGGTTTTTCATATGTAATACATACTTATTTTGTATGTTTCATGTTTGGTTTTGTTTGGTTTTTTTTTTTAAATGATGGTGGGAAACAGGAAATGGGGCCAATGGGCTTCCAGCAACTGCCTGCCCAAATAAGTTAAATCCATCTGTCATTTTCAGCCAGGCTCCGCAGCAGCACAGCACACAGTTAGGCAACAGTTTGGTAGGGGGAAAAGATGTCCAAATTATTCTCTTGTTGGGAGAGAGGCTTGAGTATGAGTGTAGAGGCTATAAGCTAGTTTTAGCCACCTGTCATACCATCAGTATACATGGAGCAAGGAAGCAAACCTTTGTCTACCTTAGCAAGCAGCCACGTCTGGAAAGGGAAGCATTTGGTTCCGAGTATACAGTGTGCACATGATTTATATTTTTGGGGAACTAACCATGGTCTAATTTTATGGCCTTAATTCTTGTTAAGACCACATCTTTCAATTTAGCGTGATCCAAAATACATCCAGTTTGTGTACCTGACTCTAAAGTAACCCAAAGCACAGTATGTGAGGATGGGTAGAAGAATCACTTCAAAAACATGTGCCTCATCTGAGCTTACACAGTGATTTAGGTACAAGACCCTCTTGCCATTCGTGAGGTATATGGGAAGGGGAAGACTTTTGTAGAACTTTGGAGCTAAAGGAACTGGATGTATTTGTTTTGTCAGGAAGAGTATTTGGGGATGTTAAGAAGGAAGCAGGAGGTGAGGTTACTGTGGTGTAATGGCATGGATGAGGCCAGTATGCAGAAAGAGAACACATCTCTAGGCAATGAGGCTTCCATAGATTTGTTCTGCCCTCCACAAGAAAGTGCCATTCATGTTTTCATGCGGTCACTTGGTGCAAAGTTTATTTAATTACTTCGTTATTTTTTAAGGTGTATAATTGTATACTCAAATAGAGATGCCTTTCTTTGTTCTATTTGTCTAAACTCACTTTAATGGAGAACGATACGTGCTTCTAAAGCATTTTGCAATGTGTTATAAAGTAGATAACAGATGAGACAAACCCATCCCGGCTTCCAGTGTCACGGGTAAAGGTATAAAGCTTTAGCAATAGATCATTGTAATTCTGTTTTTGAAGTCAGCTGTTTGCTGTGATGTTGACAGTAGTTATCAATCACTTTTGCTAATTATTCAGAGGATGTTTCCAAATTTAAATTTAGTCTTGCACTGTAAATCATTTGCCTTGTGAAAAATGCCTGAAATTTAGCAGAATCTTAGCTCATTCATGGCCTACAAGTTATTGGCAATTACAGATCTTTGAGTTTTGATTCTGTTGAGCTTTTAAGTGTGTTATGCAAGGGACATTTGAATTAATCCATTGTATTGGCTCTTAATTAGTCACTGGTTATATTTTATGAAGTGATAGGATGGATTCTGCATTCCTAGAATTAGATGGGAACAGAATTGAGCTAATCATGATTTGAGATTGCTAAGGTAAAGAAGAGGAGTAACTTGGGGTTCCTGTGGAAGTGTTAATTTGGTGGTGTTTATCTTGAAGCTGTATAATCCCACTGGCAGGGGAGAGGAGTATTCAGTTTCCTTTTCTTTCCTTGGAAGTCTAATGTTGATTAATAGACTGTTTCCCACTTACTCGAAAGAGGAGACAGATGAGCTAAACGTAGAAAACATAGTCTGCTGTGGTTATACGTGAAACTAGGTATCCTGAATTTAGTTCAGATGGATCACTCATTGAGAAAGTCAGTTAAATAAACTGCCTTCTAGTCTGTGCTGGCCTTATATACTGCAAGAGCTTCAGGAACTCAAAACATTTACCATTTTTTCCCCTTTTTAAACAGGCACTACTTTGCACTGGCCACTAATCCCGGTGAGCAGTTCTTTATGTTTTGCACACTTGCTGCTTGGCTGATCACTAAAGCAGGACATCCCTTCGAACAGCCACAAGAATACGATGACCCCAATGCAATAATATCAAATATACTCTCGGAATTGCGATCATTTGTAAGTGTTGAATATGCTGTTTTCACAAGTGTACTTGAAGCACATGCATCACCTTCAGAAATAACACTAATGACACACTTCCTATCCTTTTCCCAAGGTGCAGACAGACCTTTCCTATCTATACGTCTGTACTATGTTCATTAGTTAATTGGAAGTTTATATGGTCTGTACCTACTTGCTAATTTTTTGGCACTAGAAAAATGGTTTTACAATGTTATGTATGATTCTAATTAGCTTTGCTCCACAATCTGTACAATTGATTAACTTTGGCTTACTTCTTGTAGTGCCACATATGTTGCTCACTTATAGTAGTATAATTTACAAAGATGTTATCTGGAAAGTTTACACAGTGCTTGTGATCCTGCTCCTGCCAAATGGTATCATTCATAGTGAAGGAAATGGTTTAGAATTGTGTTCATGTTTTCTTCATTTTTTTGTTGTTAAAGAAGCAAAAGGTTGCATAAACCCAGGAACTATTGGGTTTTTTTTTCAATATTAAAAGCAAAACAACCAACCAAAGGCCAGGAGAGTATATTGACTTAGGAGAAGTATGATCTTACAAAAGTGTCCTGTGGTGCAGCTGCTAATGGTGTTAAGAACACTGATCTCTAAAGGAGTTAAACCATAACAACCTAAGATGTTAATTCTGCAAGACAACAATAAATACAAATAAGATATGTTATAAATGAAATCTAGAAGAAACATGGCAAAGCTGAAAAGCTGGTGGTTAAATCTTAGTACCTGAGTTTCTCTGTAGCTGTTCTTACCTTACCAGCATGTCACTTGTGTGCTTGACCATCTAGCTCCCTTTTGCCTTCTGACTCTTCTGCTCCCTATGAATGTCCTCTGACCAGGTGCTTTAAGATTTCTACACTGCATCAGTTCCTTGGGTTATTATGTTTATCCTTCTGTTTCCTGACGGGAGCTGCATAGGGGAAGAATATGAATTAACATTAGTAAAATCTTCCTGCACAGTAGACGCTTTGGTTCTAGTGTAAAAACTGTCTTGTTACCTCCCTGAGAGGAAACTCAGAATGATGGGTAGCCATTAGTAAACATCGTATCTCTTCATTTTAGGGAAGGCCTGTGGATTTTCCTCCCTCAAAATTAAAGGCAGGTAATGGAGAGCAAGTGTGCTATGTACTTGATTGTTTAGCTGAAGAAGCCTTGAAACATACCAACTTTAGCTGGAAAAGGTACCCTACACTTTAAAGCATCCTCCCTTGTGCATTGTTTTCCAACAAACAAATATAAGTTGTAATTGTAAAGACAAAACATAGTAATGACTAAAAATGTTTTACTTAATGTTTCATGAGATGCAAAATTCTACGAGGCTTGAAGGAGTGGGACCAATTAATTCCTAATGCAATTTTACAAGATTTAGTCTGTTACCAGCAAGGATGAGTTTGGGCCATTAATAGACTGAGGTAATTAATAAAGATTTGACGGATTACTTTTTTTGTAATATCTATGCATAACTGCTTGTTGATCTGACAATTGAGTTGAAAAATGTAATGTCCTTTTAGGTCCTATCAATCAACAGCGAAATTCTTGACCTCTTCAGTTGGAGATATGCTCAGTATGTGACCATGTTACAAGTAGGCTACAGTAACTGAGTATTTTAATCCAAAGGAAACCTTAGGAGAAATTAGATGATGGATAATTTCAAGTATATGAAGATTTCTTTAAAGTGTTCTTTATTTAATTCCTTTCCTTTGATAGGCTTTGAAATTGACATAGCAAAGTCATTTCTACTTTTTAAATATTTTATTGTTACTTTTGTTTAGTACACAAAATCTGCTGTAGCCTGAAAATAAGTCTGTGGTGACTTGCACTTGAATTTTAAGAGGTTAGTGCAAAAGAGAAAGCAAATTAAAATTTACTTCCAGATGTCTTTGTAGTATGAATATACTGCACTGCCTGGCATAATAGCTAAGCCTTACTTTTAAGACAGTCCAACAAAGAATTTAAGGCTGAGTGTTAATTTTACCTGTGTAAGTATGTGTCACTGCCCGGTCATATTCCACATCGTCCATACATCTCATGACATGTTTTGTTTGCTTAGGAGCAATTTACAGATGTATTTCCAATTTACTGTGTTTAAAAGCTCTTTTGTTCTTTGAACTAATATCAGGCCAGCATATCCAACAGAAGAGCTAGAAGAAGAAGAAATAACAGAAGACAGTGAAGAATTGGCACTGAATAAATTGGAAGAGGATGTTGTGGTATGTTTCCCCGACTGGTTTTGATTATATTACTAAACTATGAGGAAATTCTTACTCAATGCTTATTTTGCTTGGCCTTGTTTAAGAAGTCTTTTCTGTTAGCTGTTAAATTGACCTTTTTTCCTGTATCTCCATTCCTGCATCATCAGCTTCTCTGTAGAGTTTTTATTTCCTTTCAGATAAGGTTGTTAACTTTTTGGAACAGAGCCTATGTTCTTATGCATATTTACAGTTAATGTAAGGTGAAGTGGAATCTAACCATACATTAAAATTATACAAATTCAGAATTGTTTGTTTTCCACTGATACAAGCTGTTGATGTTAAACAGAACTTCAGTCCCTGTTTAAATAATTGTCTAACACTTGGTTAGAATTTGCTCAGTGCTTAATTAATAGAGCGCTCATTATTGTAACTCTCATTTCACTGCAAATAGGAAACAGAATCACAGAATGTTAGGGGTTGGAAGGGATCTCAGGAGATCATCGAGTCCAACCCCCCTGCCAGAGCAGGACCAAATCTAGGGCAGGTCACTCAGAAGTGCGTCCAGATGGATCATGAAAGTCTCCAGAGAAAGAGACTCCACAACCTCTCTGGGCAGCCTGTTCCAGTGCTAAGTGGGACAAAGAAGCTTCGGTGCTTAGTTGGTCTGAAGATTTGGGAACTGGAAACAGAGCATTTGTTTAAAAACACCAGCGAAGACCTAAATAAATGTTTCAGAAATTTTTCTGTGGACAAAAGTCATGGCAGCTCATTGCTATATATTCCATGAATGGAATGGTAATATCCATCCTGACCACAGAGTAAGTCTTTCTGTGTGCTTTGAAATACATTTTACCAACGAGATGGCAATGTTTGAGGATCAGCTGTTTTATTTATTCCTGCTTTTAAAGTATAATAATTACAGTGAAGTTGTCATGTCTATGAAACAGCCTATAAAATACACATCTATGTTCAAATATGCTTTTAGGACTTAGTGACGGATGGGTGTTGAACAGAAATTGTTTCTTGCTAATTGACTTTCTCAGAAGATTGTTTTTATGAGAGTTGAAGTCTCACTGTAAACTGGTAGTATAATGTAATAAGACATTGTCATATTCACAGGCTTCTATCAGTCTCCTCAAAGCAAGTCTTATTACTGCTGACTTGAGATTTTTCTGGAGAGGGAAGTTAGCTGAAGACAAAGTGAAAATTACAAAAAGAACTTAGTTTTACATCCAATTTCTCCAAAAGTTGTTGATTCTGTACAAAATAAATGTAAATCAAAGCTAAAATTTTGAAAGCTGTGAGCCTGGAAGTGCTCACTTGCCGTGTCAGTAAATTGCTTGAGGAGAAAATAATTTTCTTGAGTGTTCAGGCCCAAAAGTACTGGATAGACAATGCCGCAACTGTCCTATTTTTGCATTGGCATCTGTCAAGTGCTTGGGAAAAAATAAAGTTCAGAAAAATTGGAGAATGCCAGTAATGTTAACAGATGGTTCTGGTTATAGTCCAAATTTACATGCCACAGTAGTCCACAAGAATGTAACAGCTGAAGAGTTTGCTTCTCTTCTTCCTCTTCTCACAGTTTTCCTAAGTATTGTGTTATTCTTCTCATTTTTATTACTGAAGAAAAATTCTGAACTTCTATTCTTAAATTTCATACAATATGCAACTATTGTGATGTGGATGTCTGGTTGCGTTTTTCTCAGCTTTGAAGTCTCCACAGAAAAAGTCTTGAGTAATTCTGAGATGACTAAGAGACATTCTGTACTGCATGTTTGACCAGCCTCAGAAGTGTAAGCTGCTGGCTGAAAGCTTTGTACAAAAACAGTCAGATGTCTGTTCTTTTGTGTGTCTCATTAAGGTCTAGGGAGTTTAAATTGGGAAGTGGGGATGAAACAGTTAACTAAAGCACAGTTGAAACCCTTCAAAGAACCTCTGAATTTGCTCTCAGCTAGTATCTTAGGCCATGATTTTCACAACTGTTGTGTTCTATTAGCTCTTCTGAATTTGCATGTTAATAAAACCATTGAGCTGGGTTTATACCCAGTGGATAACCACTTCTGAGAGCCCCTAATGGTTCTACAGAGATTAATTATATGCTGATGTAAAATTTTCTTTTTCCCCAGTCCATTGTTCTTGCCAATATAGTGGTATGTCCTGGTTGTATTAGCTGTATCTATCCATAATTGACTTTAGCAGTACTTCCAGTAGTTAAATGCTAATGACAAGGTTTGTTCTTCTGGCTTCGATTCTTTTGAACAAAACTGATAAGGCTGACAGAGACAAGCCTAGTTCTGTAGGTCTTGGGGAACTGAGTAGTATGTATTAGGTAGCCGAAAGCCAACATTAGCCAGCATGGTTGGGTGTGCAAGAAAATCTGCACAGTTTGCCTTCTTACTTCTGATAACTAGTTGTCTTGTTGTTATGGTAACATTGTAATATGTTCTTCTAAGTGCTGCATAAATATATATTGTCCATTCAGCAAAAGAGTGTCCCAACGTAGAAACCATTATTTTCTTGCAAATATTTAGGGAACTAGGGGCCAAACATGCCTGAAAAAAATAAAGTGGTCCCTGTCAGTTAAAAACTAGGTAAGGTAGAGGAATAAGCGCCCAGGTTTTCACTGAGTCTTGAAGGGTTCTGCAATCAGACGTGTTATGGCAGCTTTCATGATTTGTCTAGAAAGTAATCAAGAAAAGGGAAAAAGAAAAGATGACTAAGACAAGAGTTACAGAAGAACAAGGTGTATAAGGGGAAAGTGTATGTGTGATAATATGGCAGGTGGAGTTCACTGTAGATAAATGGAGGGTAATGCACAGAAAAAACATCTTTGACCTGTGTAGTGATGGGCTCCGAGCTGATCAAGGTCACTGAGGAATGCAATTTTGAGACCATGATACAGAATTCTATAAAACCATCAGTCCCATGTGCAATGTCATGGGCAAGAACACAAATCAATTGCATCAATGTGAATGGGATCATTCTGCACGCTTAAAATGGGGCATCATTCTGCAACTCCAGATACGTAGTGCAAACAACATCTAAAACTATGTTCAGGTCTGGTTGTGGTTTGGTGTTTGGTTTGTTTTGGTTTTATTTTTAATGCAAAGCTTTAGGAAGCACAGAATAAATTACATTTACCATACAACTGTTGATAATGGCCCATTTAATGTGAGAGGGCTTTTGGTTTGGTTTTTTTTGGTTGGTTGGTTGGCTTAGTTTTTAAATACTGTGGCACCCTGAGGGAAATGTGGGGTAGCTTTCATCTTTCAGCTTGTCCCAGATACTGTGTCTCTTCTCTTAAGATTTTAAGTAAATACAGGCTCCATTATCATAAACTCTCCAAGTCTTATTTTGTTCAGAAATATGGAATTTAATACTCCTTGTTCTGGAGTATTAAAGATTGTGCAATACTTACTGAAGTCTTACTTTGCAACTTTCCCTAAGGAAGAAGAGTCAGACAACGAAGAAAATTTTATTGACCTGAATGTTCTAAAGGCACAAACATACAGATCAGTAAGTTGTTACCCACCAGTCCTCTCCTGAGAGAGTTTTACATCTGTAGCAGCAATTTATTTCTGTTGGATTTAAGTCTGAAAATACTTGAATAGTCTAAACTTAAAAAAAATTCCAACTTATGAATCAGCTTACTTTAAAAGAATAACATGCAGCCAGTTTTGAAACTGCTAACACTGCAAGGTTGCTGGAAACATTTGCAAGAAATTCTTGCAAAGACTTTTAGGGAAACATAGTATTGGTTTCATTAATATATTTTAATCCTACCCCCCACTATTTCTGGAATGTATTATAATTGCTTATAATATACATTTCATTCTTTTAAAATTAAAATATTATTAGAAGATATAGTTATTTTAATTCTAATCTTCATTAATTGAAAGAAAGCTATTAAAGAAATCTATTAGATCCATAGTCTAAATCATTCTGGATATAAATATTTTCTGAACATGAACAATGCAGGCCACTGTAACATGATTTCTGACAGTTCTCGCTGTGTCTAACTGTGGTATTTTGTACATAAATGTTTTGGTTTTCACACAGGACATGAATGAAACTGCAAAACACGAAGAGATTTTACAGTCCACCACAGATGCAGCAGAGTGGAATCTGGAAGTGGAACGTGTGCTTCCACATCTGAAAGTTGCAGTTAGGACTGACAATAAGGTATGCAAGAATAGATTTCAGTGTGTACACATGGTGATTAAAGTGTGATTTCAATCAATGTTGATTATTTTCCATTGACAATTTTTTTTTGGTCATGCAATAACGTGCTCTGCACTGCTGTCTTGTCTGAACCTGTCACTTACTTTGACCGTGGAAGCAATATTTTTAGTAGCTTTTTTTCAAATATTGTATAAGGATATTTCTTTCTGTTACTTCCAGGACACCTTATTTCTAGATATTTATTTCTATATATTTTTTCAGTTAAAACTCCTTAAATCATAAAATATTTCCAATGTCTTCACACTTCTGAAAAATTATACTCTCAGTTTAGCAGCTAATAAAACATCATCCTGGAAGACAGCTGATGAACTTCTTACCTTTCAACTGTTGCATTTCTTAGCCACTCGAAGGTTGATTGTATGGAATTAATCTTGCTGAACTTTACATGACAATATAGTAGATCTGTACCTCTGATCTAGTCATCATGGTGTCGTGGACTGAGATGGACAAAGCCGCGACCCACACCCCCTCCTCAGGGCATCTAGGGCTGAGGACCACTCCCCGTCACACTCACAAACAATGCTTACGAATCAATAGGTTTATTAAAGGCACTGAGGTTTTGGCAAGTCCGATACCAAATGTTATATATACAGATAACACACAAAAAGACTATCTATATATCTATATACCAACAGCTATACAACAATATATCTATATACCAACTAAAACACACATAGAAAACAATAGATAAAACCCCCTTCCCCCTGCTCCCGTTCCCGGACAGGATAAGAGGGAAAGCCTGGAGAGAGCCTCTGGGAAATAGAGGAAAATTGGAAAGAGAAGTGAGTGTATGGTGTGTGTGTGAATGTTATGTATAGATGTTAGTAAGAAGTGTCAGGATATAGTTTGCAAATCTCACCACCGGGGTACGGCCGAAGCCGATCCCTGGTCGGGATCCTCGTCCTTTCCCCTGCGACTCCGGGCAAGCAGTCCGTTCGGTACATCCACACGCCAATAACCACAGGAAAAGGCGCTCTATAGCTTCACGGCAGCCTCCACAGCGACACACTCACAGCGGCGCCTATCTCCGTAATGTTCGCAGTACGCGCCTCACTGCTCCCCTTCCGGTTCCGGCCCCGCCGTGCCTCCTGGGAGCTGCAGTCTGTGGTCCTGTGCGCACGCACCCGGCACCTCTGTCCTCTCCTCACGAGTGCCGGGGAGTACATTACCTGGACTGGTCAGTAAATGTCGCTGGATTAAAGGCCATTATGGAGTCCGTCTCTCACACATGGGCTCTCCTTGTGTTTAGCAAAAGGAAGTGAGTGAGTACTTGACTGATTTTACGTACCTATCCAGATAACTACCTCAAGATGAAATTCTCCATTTCTTAGAAATGTGTATTTCTCTCCATAATCTATTTCAAGGAGTCTAGAACAAGCAGCTTAGAAGTAGACTTTTGTCTTTGGCAAGTCCAAACCTAGGACGTGTTCCTGGCATTGATTGCCATAAGCATTCTTTCTAGGAGCTGTAGCACACACAGATCAGTGCAGTATTGAAACTGCTGATTTGTAGTGACCCAGAAAATCGGGGTGTTGGAGCAATCTGCAGCAGAGATACAGAATTCAGTGAAAGATAATTATCTTAGCAAAAATAGGGTAAGCTCTCAACTGTCTGCTAAATTGCTTGCCTGATTTACACTATACTGCATTTTTCTATGTGAAGAATTGACCTGGTTTGAGCCACCTTTCTGTGGTCTTTGGCGAGCCTATCAGTTACAGAGAACACGATGCTTGATCCTCACAGTAAGGAATTAAAACTTAATAAAGACATACATGGAAAATTAAAGCCACTGTAAGAACTGAGATTTACTAGCTTCCAGTTTAACGCACCATGTCTTGGTTTTAAGGAATACGGCAAAATGAACATGAAAAGCATACTTTTGTTTAGTAAACCAAGAAAGATAAAACATGTATTTACCTATGTTTTACTTTGTGGTGTCTTTTTTAGGATTGGAGGATTCATGTAGATCAAATGCATCAGCATAAAGATGGAATTGAATCTTCTTTAAAGGAAACTAGGGTATGTCTTGTCTGTGAAGAATATTTCACTGATCTGACAGCATTTCTATTTTCTCCTTTACTTGATGTACGTTAACAACTACACTGATTTTTTTTCTTAATTTTATTTGAGCTAATGCTGTAAAACTAAAAAGGGAAACATACGATAATGATGACTAGGGACAGTGGGACTGGCAAAATGTCTTGTGGGAAAGAGTTGTATATGTGAGGATTAAGGATATTAGGGTCCATGTATGTATTACTGTAAGTACATCCTGGCTACAGAGGGCAAAATAGAATAATACAATCTGAAAATAAGTGCTGATTAAAAAAACCCGAAATACTGTCAAGTACAGTTGTTAGGATAACTTACTGACATTGACATTTGTAATTAATTGTGGGGGAGAGAGTGATGGAAGCAGTTAAGCTTGAAATACATGTTTGGAGGTGGGCAAGCCAGAACACATTAGAAATGTTTTTTTTTGGCTAAACACAGCATTTCTGTGCTATTTTTCTCTCTCACTTAAAGGCTTCCATATCCTTTCTTAATTACAGCACCATTTTAATAGTTTTTGCATACTATCTGTATACTGTCAACCAACAGAATATGATTTTCTAGGGTTACCTTGACAAACTCCATAATGAAATCAGCAGAACACTGGAAAAGATAAATAGCAGGGAAAAGTACATCAACAATCAGTTGGAGCACTTGGTTCAAGAGTACTGTTCAGCACAAGCCTTGCTGAGTGAGGTAATGCACTGAACTTTTTTTGTTGCCTGGTATTAACTTGCTGTTAAGTGAGGGTGAAGGCAAGGAAGACTCGGAGGAGTTATCTGTGAGTTCTGCTGTTGGCTACAAAGCAAGGGAAATCTTGATTGGCTGTCAAATTATATAGTTTTATAAACTAAAGTAGCCATTATTTATTCATCTGTTCTACAGGGGAAAGAAAATGGTTTTATGCCTGAGCAATATGCAATTCTGTTGGCATTCTTGAGCAGCTAGTAAACTGCTAGTTCTGCTTTCCCTGTGAAGTTTACACATCTGTGAGGAGTGCAGAAACTACAGTCTCAGTCCAGCCCTCATCTCTTCTATTGATTACTCGTGCTAACGTGCACAAAGCACTCTGATTACTTCTTTGCTTCATTCAGCTTTTATGCCAAGGGAATGCTGTTTGAGAAACTTTAGGATCCCCTAGTTAGGAGGCCTGTATAAGCTGCCATTTGGCTAGCCCTCCTATTTGTGGGCATGACATTAAAATAAGGCTAATAGGACTTGACCTCTGTGCTTTCTGTTTACCTTACTTTAAGAAACTCTAAGATAAATTACTGTTGATGAAGAAGTACTCAATTCTGTCTGTATTCTGGCAACTTTTCTTTCAATTTATTTCCTCATGTAAATTCTTAGAAAACATACTTCTTATTGTGTATTAGGGCTATGACAATTATAAAAACAGCTTTAAATTTTTGAATTCCAGTCATTACAGGGGCTGATGTTTCCAGCCTGTCCTCATATATGTAGCGCTGTAAAAGTTACTGGGACTTTGCGGGAGAGCTTCTGGAATTGGGACATGCGAGAGCAAGTTCTAGTGTTCTCTCTGAGCTATCTGCATAAATCTCTTCAGCTTTGTCATTACTGCAAAAAACATGTTTCTTTTCAGGCTAAAGAGAAGTACCAGGAGGGAAGTGGAGGAGTAACTGAAAGGATCAGAGTGCTTTCTGAGGTAAAACACTTCTTCACTTTTTTTTTTCTTTTTCTTATTTTAAAACAATCTTAAGAGAGTTGGCATTAAGTTTTTGCAGTTTGGGGATTTTTTTCTGCTTTGTTCTTATGTTAAAGATTAATATTTTGTTTAGAGGAGGCAATCTAGTCCAGTCCCTAAATTTTAAAGCCAGGCTGCCACTGATTTTTTGATTTGTGAATTTGGGCAAACTATTATGATCTCCTGATTTCCCCAGTTGGTAAAAGAGGGTAAATGTGCTGTATTTTATAACCTGAGTCCTAGAATTATTGAGGACTAATCAAGTCTTGTCCATGAATTCTTTGGAAGAAGAAAAGCATAACTCTTATTTTTATTTAAAATTAACAATTTAAATTTTTCATATTCCAGTATTTGACTAACTACTAGCTTTTCCATACCAGTCAAATTATCTTAATACTGTTACAGACAGGAGTGGAAGGTCTTGAGATTGCTTAAAGAGTCACTGACAAAGACATTAGGAAAAAGTTATTTTAATATAGATTTATACAAGTGTGACTTAAGAGTTCGGTGGCAAGTTTCACTCTATTACTAGGTGGAAGGGATGTGTATGAGTTGGAACTGGATGGAAGTGACTTACACGAGGATCAGGGGAAATAATTTATACAGAGACAAAGGAGATTGAGTCAGGATCAGGTTGGAGTCGTTTACACAGGGATCAGGGAAGAGAATGATGAAGGCACTCCTGTTGAGTCATGAGGTTCAGAGTGGACCCCCTTGCTTTCTAAACTACTCAGAGAGTGGGTGAAGCTGAATCCACTCCTAGTCACAGACTTGGTCAATGGTTTATGAGTGAATCATAGAATCATAGAATCATTAAGGTTGGACAGGACCTTAAAGATCATCAGGTTCCAACCTCCCTGCTAAGAGCAGGGACACCTCCCACTAGACCACGTTGCACAAAGCAAGGAGCGCAAGTTGTGTTCTCCATCCCTCTAATGGCAGCGAAGGATGAGGGAACTAACAGGAAGAGCCAACAGGTTAGTTCATGGCTCCAGGACTGGTGTCATCAGCAGGGCTTTGGATTCTTTGATCATACGTTACTATACAAGACACCAGGCCTGGCAACAAATGGAATGCAGCTGTCCCAGAGGGGGAAAAGGATCCTGGGGCAGGAGTTAGCAAGGCTCATTGACAGAGCTTTAAACTAGATTCAAAGGGGGAAGGGGATAAAGCTGAGCCTGCTGTTAATAAGCCTGGGGGATGCATGCCAGGGTTTGTAGGACAGTGTGTTACAGAAGACTCTCACCCTGCCACTTCAGTCGAGATAGGGGATAGAAATATAATGGGAAGCAAAAAGACAATAGTGATTGATAGAGTCCATTTGGATTAGGATTAGGAGCAAGGCCAACAAAGCTGATATTGCTGAAGGAGTCTGCTATAGACCTCCCAACCAGGGCAGTGAGGTCGCTAAGCTGTTCGATAAATACCTGGGTGAAATCTTGTGGTAATTTGCCCTTGTTCTTGTGGGGGACTTCAACTTCCCTGATGTCTGCTGGAACTACAGCACAGCAGAGAGGGAGCAGTCCTGGAGGTTCCTGGAATGTGTCAAAGATAACTTCTTGACACAGCTGGTGAGTGAACCAACCAGGCAAGGTGCCCTGTTAGACCTGCTCTTTGTCAGGAGAAAGGGCTGGTAGGAGATGTGATGGTTGGAGGCCATCTTGGGCATGGCGACCACCACAAATTGTTAGAGTTCTCTATTCTTAGAGATGCCAGGAGGGGGGGCAGCAAGACTGCCACCCTAGACTTCCGAAGGGCAAACTTTAACTTGTTCAGTAGCCCAATTGCCAGAATCCCTTGGGAATCTGTTCTGAAGGGTACAGGAGTCCAGGAAGGCTGGAAACTCTTCAAGGAGGAAGTCTTGAAGGCACAGGAGCAGGCCATTCCCATGTGCTGTAAGGCGAGCCAGCAGCATAGAAGACCAGCCTGGCTGAACAGGGAGCTTTGGCTGGTGCTCAGGGGGAAAAAGAGAACCTATGGCCTTTGGAGGAAGGGGCAGGCTGCTCATGAGGACTACAAAAATGCTGTGAGGCTCTGCAGGGAGAGAAATAAAAGGTCCAAGGCCCAGCTAGAAATTAATCTGGCCTCCATGCTAAAGGACAACAAGAAAAGCTTCTATAAATATATTAACAACAAAAGACCAGGGAGACCCTCCATCCCTTGTTAGATGCAGGAGGAAACATGGTGATGAATGATGAGGAAAAGGCTGGGGTGCTTAATGAATTCTTCATCTCAGCCTTTAGTAACAGAACCAGTTATGTTGTGGGAATCCAACTCCCTAAGCTAGGCGACAGGGACCAGGAGCAGAATGATCCCCCCACAAGCCAGGAGGAGATCGTCAGTGACCTGCTGCACCACACAGATGTGCACAAATCTATGGGGCCAGATGGGATGCACCCAAAAGTGCTGAAAGAGCTGGCAGGGGTGCTCACCAAACCACTTTCTATTATTTATCAGCAGTCCTGGCTGACTGGAGAGGCATCAGGAGATTGGAAATCAGCCAGTGTTACCCCCATACGTAAGAAGGGACGGAAGGATGATCTGGGAAATTACAGGCTTGTTAGTCTGACTTTAGGACCTGGGAAGCTGATGGAACAGATCATCCTGAGTACCATTATGCAGTGCATGCAGAACAACCAGGTGATCAGGCCCAGTCAGCATGGGTTCATGAAGGGCAGGTCATGTTTGACTAACCTCATCTCCTTCTATGACAGGGTGTCCTGCTTATTGGACAAGGGAAAGCCTGTGGATGTTGTCTACCTTGACTTTAGCAAGGCCTTTGACAAGTTTTCCCACAGCATTCTCCTAGAGAAGCTGGCTGCTCGTGGCTTTGCTGAATAAAAAATTGGTTGGATGGCCGGGTCCAAAGAGTTGTGTCAAATGGAGTTAAATCCAGTTGGCGGCCGGTCATGAGTGGTGTCCCCCAGGGCTCAGTGCTGGGGCTGCTCCTGTTTAACATCTTTGTTGATGACTTGGATGAGGGGATAGAGTGCACCCTCAGTAAGTCTGCAGATGACACTAAGTGGGGTGGGAGTGTCAATCTGGTTGAGGGTAGGGAGGCTCTGCAGAGGGATCTGGACAGGCTTGACCGATGGGCTGAGGCTAATTGTATGAGCTTCAATAAGGCCAAATGTCGGGTCCTGCACTTTGGCCACAACAACCCCCGGCAGCTCTACAGGCTTGGGGAGGAGTGGCTGGAGAGCTGCCCAGCAGAGAGGACCTGGCAGTGTTGATTGACAGCTGGCTGAACATGAGCCAACAGTGTGCCCAGGTGGCCAAGAAGGCCAACAGCATCCTGGCCTGCATCAGAAATACTGTGACCAGCAGGACCAGAGGGGTGATCCTGCCCCTCTACTTGGCGTTGGTGAGGCCACACCTTGAGCACTGTGTGCAGTTTTGGGCATTGCAGTATAGGAAGGACATTGAGGTGCTGGAGAGGGTGCAGAGAAGGGCAACTAGGTTAATTAAGGGTCTGGAGAACAGGCTTTATGAGGAGAGGCTGAGGGAGCTATGGCTGTTCAGCCTGGAGAAGAGGAGGCTGATGGGAGACATTGCTCTCTACAGCTACCTGACAGGAGGTTGTAGTGAGGTGGGTGTTGGCCTCTTCTCCCTAGTGACTAGTGATAGGACAAGAGGAAATGGGGTCAAGTTGTGCCAGGGGAGGTTCAGATTGGATATTAGGAAAAATTTCTTCACAGAAAGAGTGGTGAGGCCTTGGAACAGGCTGTCCAGGGAGGTAGTGGAGGCACCACCCCTGGAGGTATTCAAAAAACAAATGGACGTGGTGTTCCAGGAGATGGTTTAGTGCTTAGGGGTTGTAGGGCAAACAGTTGGACTTGATGGTCTTGAAGGTCTTTTCTGACCTTGATTCTATGATTCTATAAAGCCTCATCCAACCTGGCCTTGAACACCTCCAGGGAGGGGGCATCAACAACCTTCCTAGGCAACCTATTCCAGTGCCCTACTACCCTCATGGTGAAGAATTTCTTCCTGATGTCTGACCTAAATCTCCTCTGTTTCAGTTTAAAACCACTACCCCTTGTCCTATCACTGCCCTCTCTGGTGAAAAGCCCATCCCCAGCTTTCCTGTAGCCCCTTCAGGTACTGGAAGGCCACTATAAGGTCTCCCCAGAACCTTTTCTTCTCCAGTCTGAACAGCCCCAACTCCCTCAGCCTGTCTTCATAGCAGAGGTGCTCCAGCCCTTTGATCATCTTCGTGGCCCTTCTCTGGACCTTCTCCAACAGGTCTATGGTTTAGGTGTAGGGATTTCAGTGTAGTGCTTTAATACATAATTATGGGTCTGGTGTGATTTGGAATAGCAGCAAAATTAGTTTTATTGACACTATTATAACAAGTAACAAAATTAGGTTATATGATTTCCTGGCAATACTTAATGAATTGCAACTCTTAAGTAATTGATAATCAACAATTTATTATAATAAAATACAATTACTCACTTAAGGATTAAACAAAGTTTCTAAGCTAAATTGCTTACATGCATACACAGATTAGAGGTTAACCTATGTTAAGATGTTAATCAAGTTTGGGAACTTATGAACTTCAAACAGCACAAAAAGAAGTTGCAATGAAATACTCTTCCAATTGATCTACTCAAGATTGAATTCTAGTAAATTAACCACTACAATTCAATCTTTTTTCCGCAAAATGAAAAGTAGTGAACTACTCACTCTTCCTTAGGATAGGAGAACTTTCTTCATGAGACACAGGATAGCAGTCTGCTGCGATCACACTCCAAAGATAGAGAGCTTCAGAGGGCCTCATTTCAGGATCAGTATTCGTAGAGTCCCAAGATAATTGACTTTGGTCAGTATTTTTCAGTTGTGGCCACAATTTTAGTCACATGACATGTGGATTTATGCTACTTTTCCCAGAGAAGACTCCCTGGTTAGGGAGTGCCTTATCACCCTAAATCACTGCATTTGCACTAGGACAAGAGTTACCCGATTGTTTCACCTCACTGATCCAGCAGGCAAGGTCAGAAAGTGCCAGACTGTCTCAGGCTACTGCACTTGAAAGTGAAACAAGAATAATGTTGGGCCCGTGGCCCTTTTAACTAAAAGAAGAACAATGTTGGCTGGTGTTGACACTGCATTGAAGCCTGGTGAGGGCTGGGGTCTGAACCACCACAAAGCTGTTTTTCGTTTGTGGGGTTTTTTTCTTTTCTTTAAATTTAAAGAAAAATCCCCAGACCCTGAACTGCCTTAACATGTTGAGTGTTCCATGGCATTTCATTTAGAATTACTGCCTAATTTCCAAATATTTCAACCCTCTATTCAATACAGAAATTATTTGTAATGGCTCTGTGTGTCTGGAATAGTTACATAAGATGACTGCCTGGATGCAGTCCTGTGTGATGCGCTCTAGGGGATCCTGCTTTAGCAGGGGAGTTGGATTAGATGATCTTTAGAGGTCCCTTCCAACTCTGACAACTCCGTGATTCCATGAAAAAAATTACTCCTCCATGTGTGACTAGCACTAATTTATTTTTTTAAACTAATACAGTTATCCAGCAGATAATTTTTTGTTTTCTTTTTTTAAATTGACATTCATTTGGTTTCATTAAGAAAAAATGTCTATTTTAAGATTACAGAAGTATTAGAGAGAGTAAAGCAGGAAACGGAAGAGAAAGGAAGCAGTATGACAGATGGAGGTAAGTATGTTTTTGCCTCAAACCAAACACCTGTTTTCTCAGTGACAGGTACATAGTTTGTCCTTTATTGATAAAAACCCAGGACAGAATGGGTGACTAGTTTAAAATATCTATCAATATTAAAATTTTAAAAAGTGCCTAAGAAAATCAGGAGTCTAAACCTCTTTGAAAAGGTTGTGTAAATCTGCAGAAGGTAGAGATCACAGGATTTCCCCCTTTGGTGAATTATTTGGGTTTTTTCTCTGCTTCAAATAATTATCAACTCAGTGGAAGAAATTGACACATTACAGGTTTAAGCCCTTTTACTGGCAGTAGCTGTTAGATGCCCTAACTAAGGCTGGCTGGAGCCAGTGAGAAAATTAGTTTTGGTGTTTTGATATTTGGACTTTTTTAGTATTTAAAACTATATACCTATTTGAATTAGGTTGTCTCAGACTCAGGATTTGGTTGTTTGAGATTTTTCCTGATAAATGCATTCTGTTGCAAATGTGTAAGGTGTATGAAATAGAAATAAATTGATGCATGTTACAGTAGGGCTAAATATGCAAGCTGTATCCATATTTAACTGTAACCATTACAGCTAATTTACTTAAGTAGTTGTAGATGTTACTGTTTGCAGAAATTTTTTGCACCCTTGCTTCATTGTGAAGGAGCTACTCACGTGCCTTGCAACCCCTTTTCTGTATTATGGCTTGGTCAAATGTCAGGATAAAATCTAGAGCCCAGAATTGTAAAGAGCAATATGATGCAGCAGCAGCATCCCTAGGGTGATATCAGTGGGAAGGGAGGGATCTGAAACAAAGAAAGAAACACAAAACATTTCAATAGCTTTTCACAGGTAAGATGACCTCCTGCTGAAGGTGTCTTCAGTTCTCTACCAAACTCCAAGTGAGGTATTGGGATGAGGCTTTCAGCTGAGCAAAACACATCACTGACAAACCTATCTTAATGTTGATGCATGTCTTTATGCAGATCCTAGATGTCAAGAAGACTGCAAAATTGTAATTGCCTATTTCTGTCTTTAAAGTGTTTTGCATATTCAAAATTATGTTTCAGTACAATCATGTCTTTAGAGTAGAACGCCCTTTTGTTCATTCAACTCTCCAATTTTAAGGAGTGAATTATAGAAAATAATGCTTTTGTGTTAAGTATCTGAAAGAATTGCACTGTTTATCTTTTTTAACAGCTCCTCTAGTGAAGATTAAACAGGCCTTAACAAAACTGAAGCAAGAAACCATTCAGATGGACATACAGATTGGTGTAATGGAACACACACTGCTCCAGTCAAAGCTGAAAGAGAAGTCCATGATGACTAGAGATATGCATGCAACAATGATTCCAGAAGCTGCAGTAGGTGCCTATTAAAATTGTTTGCAGCTGACTCTGTCTTGGTTTGCCCAAAATACAGTTTTCTACCATTTGCTTTTTTGGTAGTTTAGAGGTTTCCTTTTTGTTGGGGGAGGGGGATGTTCGTTTTTTTCATGTTTGTTTTTAACAAGATGCTCATCATGCACTTTTAAGAAGTAACATGCACACTTTGGACACAACATGGAGCCATGTTTAGTTTTGTGCTATAGAGATTTACTGCAGATCTCTCCCAAATACACTAATAAATTCTTATTAATGAACATGTGTCTACTTCATTGCAGGATGTTACATAGTGTGGAAGTCACAAGAATGATACTGACAGTATATAATCTTGATATGCCACAGTGCTGAAAGAAAATTTCATGCAAAGGACTTGAAAGGAATTTTAAATGCCAATTATTGCCATTTACGTACATTTAGTATAAAGCATTTAACTGATGATACTGAAATCAGACAGCATTAGCCTTTCTAAAAGGCTGGGTCAAAATTGGTATCAGCCGCAAGTGAAAGTAAATTGTTGCTTTGAATTGAAATTTATTAATTAAGCAACAAACTAATGTTGCAGTAATATTGGCATGCTCCTAGCGCAGCCCTACACAAATCTGTGAATGGGCAACTACCCTAGTCCTAATTTTTTATTATTTTTTTTTGGGGGGTGGTGAGATGTGGACAGACCAGTATGGATGTTTTGTGTAAATATTTTTATTTTTACATTGCGTCTAACAGAAGCAATGATAACAAAATCTGTATAAGACCCCTAAGTTTGGAAATTACTGTTGGCTTTCTATTTCTTTTCCATGTGTCATGGCTGTTTCAGAGTCACTTTATATTAGCATTGGGTCAAATGCTGCTTTCATTTATAGTATATAGTAGAGCTCCATGGACATAATTTGGATTATCTTGTTTTCTGCTCTTGTGTCAGAACACCTAATTCCAATCTCTGTTAAGGAAAAATGTTGCCAAATCTAGTTGTATAATATGGAATGAGAAGAAAAATGTAGAAGGAAGGGGTTGGAAAGGTAATTTGTCTTGGTAAATGTGTAAGCAGGGAGTGGCTGTAGATGTTATTGGTAATGGAGGAGTGTGGAACAAAGAAGTAACCTTATTAAAGTACTAGTACTTCCTTGTAGTTATCATTGTTCATAAGCCATGGACAATATTGGTACAATTCCAGTGCTATTAAAATCCTCCCCTAACTTCTGTAGGCAATTCCATTCACCTTACAGTTTCTCTCACTTAAAGGTGAACAGTATTTTGCAGAATCAGTGGATCAATTCTGTGTCTGTGTCATGGTTTGACTCAGGATCGACTATTGAACTAGCGGCAACAATGCTCTTCATCCCGTCCTCCTCCCACCCAGGTAGAGAAGGAGAGAGAGAATAAAGGAGAGAGGCTTTCCGGATTGAAAACTAAACTGGACAGCTTTAAATAAATACTACTAATAAGAAAATACATACAATTATATACAAGTGTGTTCAGGAATGTGCAAAACCCTACTGCCTCCACCCACCCCCAGCAACTCCCCCAGCATCTCCTGAGCTGTGAGCAGTTCTGAAATGTCCTGGAGCACTGCTGGAGACAGTAACAGAGCAGGCAGGAGCTGAGGGAAGATGTGAGGATCAGGAATGCATGAGCCTGGGGATCAATGGTGATGGATAGACGGAGTCCTCC
Source organism: Hemiprocne comata (assembly GCA_020745705.1). Taxonomy (NCBI): domain Eukaryota; kingdom Metazoa; phylum Chordata; class Aves; order Apodiformes; family Apodidae; genus Hemiprocne; species Hemiprocne comata. Next base: position 138,950,120 of record CM036586.1, on the reverse strand, counting down.
CCGGACACCGGCCATGGACAGAAGAGAAGGGAAGAAGAAGAGGGAAGGAAGTTGACTTCCGTGATCTCTGACCTCACACTGACCTTACGTAGATATATGGAATGGAATACTTGGGTCAATTTTGCTGTCCATCTAGTCCAGTCCTCCCTACAGGAGGGCTACAGATATGATCCTTCTGTTCCATAGCATCTGAGGCCACAGATTTCAACAAGTAGACCAAAGTGACCTTGGAGTCTCAGCAGTAACATAAACATTCCAGTGTTATCAGTCCACTAGCTGGAACACTTGTTGCTAGTTAAAAGAGAGCTCACTGAAGGAAAAAAAAAATCAGTAAAAAGAAAATTAGCTTCATCCTGGCTCAAACCAAGACAGTCTGAAAATCAAGACACTTGACACAGTCAGTACCACAAGCCAGTTTCTTATCTTTGTTGTGCTTCAGCATTTGCCAATAAGAAAAAACTGTAAACCCATCAGCTTTTAAGAAGTGAAAAGATGTATGTAAATGCCAACTATTATACTTTACCTGTGCAAGCAACTGCTGAAAATTTCTATGAATCACACTGGAAATCAGCATCCAACTTCTTTTGCTGCCTACCTATATCCTCCCACATTCAGCTTAAATTAGAAAAGTTATTACTCACGTTCCCCTTATTAGGTGGTGTTGCTACTGCATATTTACTTTAGCAGTAGGTTTACTTCAACTTAAGATAAAGCAATCCCCTTCTACACTGCCTGAAAAGCAGCTCACTGATGCTTTTGGATTGCCAATGTTGTGCTATATAAATGCTGTTTATGTAAATACTTTCCCAAAAGAACTCCTCCTTCATGCTAATATAACAAACACAATTAATCAAAAACCTTCCCTTATGTATCAAGCCTCTTGCTCTATTAGAAGTGAATCTGTTGAGACAAGCATGACCAAAAACTCTCTAATGTGGTTGAAAAATCTCCAGAAGAAAAGCTGTCATCCTTTATGCCAAAGTAATTCTAAAATAGTGTGCTAATTATTTGTAATTAATCTACATTATGTTTCATGGCACTGTCTAAAATTGCATTAATCTAACAAGGACATTTCTGTTGTTGTCTCAAGAGGGATACATGGCCCTGTCATCTAGCAAAGAATGGTACTTGCCCATTTAGACAGTAAAACCACTTGACCCTGCTTTGAAAGCAGTCTTGCTAATCCAACAAGTGGCCACACCATGTTCCTTAAAAGCATGAGGAGAGCAATGAGATCTGTCACAAGCAGCCTGAAAGGTTGTTCTAAAAAAGCAATTATCTCTGTAAGTATTCCAGTGCTGGAGCAACACAGGAGGCAGAAGCCACATTAAAATTAAATCACTTGATTCACATAATATCATACATTGCTTATTATCTAATGCCATGTCAGATCTGAAGACCAACAAAACAAAGATGTCACTAAGGTAGCAGGATGCACGTGAAGCTGTGCTGTGCTATAAAGCAGTCTCTCTTCTTCTGAAGAATATTTGAGGCAGAAGGACTATTCTTAAGATATAACTTAATATACAGCTCTCTTCTTCTGAGGTTCTTTACCATTTTCACTCCTCTGAAATATGCCAGCATGGAGGCATGGTGTCACTGTTATGTGTCATCTAGAAGCCAGATGGAACCTAGCTGTAGACAGATCCAGAAGTAGCACAGAGGGACAAACACGGACTTTCATTTGCTGAATGTGGTCAGAGAAGACATGGGTTTTGTCCTTGCCACGAGGACTGTAATACTTCAGTCTCATATGTGGCCCCAGGGAGAGCTGAGACTTGGTTCTTGGAAACCTGTGCCTGAGGAAGGCTCATCATTAGCCATCTCACTCTCCTGCCTGTACTCCCTAAAGCTCCAGAAAAGGAGCTCTAGCAACATATTACTTTGTAGGGTTTCTGAAGCTCTGAAATCTGTCTGAACCTCAATATGACTCGATGTCTTGTTTCCCTGGGCTGTCTCTAGGCTAGGATGTAACATATGCAAGTGCCCTGCTAAGAACTGGCAAGTAGCCTTAGATCTCGGTACCCTGTTAGAGCTGTTCACAGGCCATTTCAGATGTTTGAGAGTGATGTTGCATGGATTACCACCTTTAATAAATATAATATTCCAATCCCTATTCTCTACTATGCAGTAGCATGATTTACTGAATATTATGTGCAGTGCTGGTAAAAAGTGCAAAGTGAGGGCTGAATTTTTACCTCTTCATCCAGTTCTCACATAGAGAGCCTTCTGTGGAGTTAGTGACTTAATGGTGAAATCGCAAGAGTTTAATAGTGGCTTTCAGTCATATGCCAAGGATTCAGTATTTTGGTAATGACACAAGTTAATAATTTGAATTTGCATCAGTCAGTGCTGTGGAAGAAGTTCACGAGACTTTGAGAAACCACTAACTGTGAAAAACAACACCCAGATCTGGTCAAAATATTCTCACTCTTTTCTGCTGATGGCATTCAAGTCCTTCAGCTCTTCCCCCACCCAAAAGAGAGGAATTTCAGGGATAATTCTTCCTTGAAAAGGAAAACAAATGCCCACCTATTATTAAACGTTGCCACTTCTTTTGAGCGTAGCTCTGCTGTGCATTATGATGTACAAAAGAATCACTGTCTTCCTAACTGTAAGTTACAGTAAGAGCAATTAAGCCATCTCTGCATGACCTATAAAAAAGACTAGGCATAAATGAAGAGCTTGTATGTGAACATTTGCAGCTTCTGAGCTCTTTGAATTTTGCATCCCACTTTTGCAGCCCGGGCTTCTCTCCAAGTTTGACAAATGTTAATTAAGAAAGGGAGAAATTAGTGCGATGCTGTTCCTTTCACGCTGTCTCTCAGCCCCGCTGCCTGACGTCAGAGCTGCCGTGTGCCTCCGCAAGGCAGCTGCGCATGCCTGCGCGTTGCCAGGCCACATACCCCTGCCTGTCCTTGGGCTGAAACTCGCCCTAGACTCTGGCAGCATAACAACCTGCCTATGAATAAATACCCTGTCCCACTTCCTGCTGTGTCACTGCTTTCCGCTTTGTCGTTGGTGTATTTATGCTTTAGGAAAGGGTCGGGCGTTTCCTGACAAAGGGCTGAAATAAAACTTGGGAAAAGCCTGGCCTGTGACATCAGTGCCTGTGAGCTTAAGTAAACAGAGAATATGAGCACCAGTTTTTCTGCATGAATACAGTTCATAGGTGGGGAGTTCCCACAGAAGGCTCTGAGATAGCAAAAGTTATTTTTGTCTGCCACTTCCTACTATCCGTTTACCTCTTCCTTCAGCAAACACCATTACCAGGGCTTTCTCAGGAATTAGCTAATATTTAGCTATCACTCCGGGGCTTGGTGTTGCTGGGAATGTCTGTCTTTCAGCCTCCTAGTAACAGCCTTACTGTTTTGCAAATAATTCCCAGGCAACACTGGTATGAGCAGGGTCAAGAGCTTTTTATTGAGAGTAAATAACTATTTGAATGCTAGTCTTTCACTTACTGGCTAGTTTTATTCTGTTCTTTTTCATTCCTGGTCTTAAGTAACTAAAAGTGGTTGTATCTCAGTACTCCATCCCAGAAGTGGCTGAGACATGCTAGCCACTCACGTCTTAGCTCCCTCTGTAAAAATCAACACAGATTAATATTTTAAGGTCAGAAGTACAGAATAATTATTTCTAGTAATATTCCTCTCGATGACTCGCTAATTGCAATTGTTCATTCAAAATATGTTTCCTGTTTCTGTGGCTTTCAAAGGATGTCAGTATTTCAGATGACATCTTAGTGTTATTGAGTAGTAACATGAAGAACTAAACTGTGGATTGTAGGCATCCCCAGGGCCAAAAGTTTCTCAGCCCTCTTCTAGTTTTAGGGCTGAAGTTTCTCACTGTATCTTGGGAGGGGGCTCTTACAAGGTTTTCAAGAGTTCTCTCTGTCCTTTTCTCAGCATTGCTGGTCCATGAGTATTTTACCTCCTTTCAAATAATCCATTTGGGAAAGAATACAAGCCAGTAGTCAGACCAAGAGAAACAGGCTATTTGTGAAATTTTGCCGGAAACTAGTGCCAAAAAATGATGCAGAAGGTTCAAGAGGTTTGACAGCATCTGTTGATCACTGTTTCCTTTGTTATAGGAAGTTTCCACTCTGATGGCAGGAGGAATTTCTGCTGAGTTTGATAAATACTATCAAACAACAGTAAAAACAATGAAAACCCTGTGATCTTAAGAGTGTTTTGTTCATTAATTTCGTACTCATCTGTCCAGCAGTCATTTCATTACAGCCTGCTGTAGAGTGCTCATATTAAAAGCTCAAGCAAAATGTACTTGAAGATTTTCATCATCTTCAGCTGTATCATATTGGACAGAAAGAATAAAAAATATTGTTCTGGGGAGACTCTGTTCCTGGGCCAGAGAGGTTTACTGTAGGTGTGGCAGCTTGGAGAGTTTTTTTCCTATAAGGATGCCAGTAACCTGACATCTCTGTCTGAACAAGAATGTACTTAATACTGTGTTTAAGTTTCTGATCTCTCTATTGAAAAACAGAATTGCAGGTAACTGTGTTAGAGAATGACACAGAATCACAGAACCACCAAAGCTGGAAAAGACCTTTAAGATCATCAAGTCCAGCCTATGACCAACACACCACATCAGCTAGACCATGGCACTAAGTGCCACATCCAGCCTTTCCTTGAACACATCCTGGGACGGTGCCTCCACCACTTCCCTGGGAAGTCCATTGCAATGTCTAATCACCCTCTCAGTGAGGAAGTGCTTCCTAATATCCAGCCTAAACCTCCCCTGGAGCAGCTTCAGGCTGTGCCCTCTTGTCCTGTCACTGGATGCCTGGAAAAAGAGCCCAGCCCCCACCTGACTACAAACCTCCCTTCAGGTAGTTGAAGAGAGTGATAAGGTCCCCCCTGAGTCTCCTCTTCTCCAGGCTAAACAACCCCAGCTCCCTCAGGCTGTCCCTATAAGACTTTCCCTCTAGTCCTTTTCACCAGCCTTGTTGCTCTCCTCTGGACCTGCTCCAGCACCTCAATATCCTTCTTGAAGTGAGGGGCCCAGACCTGCACACAGTACTCCAGCTGAGGCTGAGTACAGGGGGAGAATTACATCCCTACTCCTGCTGGCCACACTGTTCCTGATACAAGAAGATATACTATTGAAAATTAAATACATTTTCTCTGTGAACAGGGTTGATATAAAGGTAACAAATTCAACTGATGGAATGGAAAAGTTTCCTTCAAAAAGCTCTTCCATATTATCTTTGCTTTAATACAGAAAACATGCCTTCACTTACTTATATTCCTTTCATTGCTTCTACTTAGTCTTCATCCCTCTCAGGTACACAGCTTACTCCTCTGTGATGATGTTTCCCTCCAAATACCTAAAAGTTTGACAACATGACCTGAATATAACTGATGCAGTATCCTGGGTGGAAACTACCTGTCTCTGTAAGAGTGCCACATGTAAGCAGGCCACTGCCAAGAGACTTGCTGACATCGATTCAGTGTGGGTGTCAAGAAGATTAGTAGCAGGAAGCTGTCCCCACCTATCCTGTGATATAAACCTTAGCTTCTCTACAGAGCATCTAAGAGAACCCTGTAGGAGATTATAGAAGGTCTGGCAGCCTGAATTCGCTGTTATAGCTACATACAGATGGAAGGTGAACACCGTGGTGCTTCATGTCATCCTTCTGCTAAAGGCTGAAGCTAATCAAAACTCAGCTCTAATAAGGGGTGGAAGAAAGTGGTGATGAAGCCAGGTGTAACTTCTGTGCCCAGAATTAATCAAAAAGCAGAAAATTAAGCACAGAAGCTGCTCCTAAATTCAAGTCTTCTCCTGGTGGACTTCATCTCCTGCTTGTTCTTGGGGTCAAGCTAACCGTTCATCTGAGTTAGGATTAGTTTTCCTAGCTCACCTGTTTTGTTTTTCAGATGTTCACCACCTACGCTTCTCATACACTGTAACCTTTACACCTCAAGCGTCAGAACTAGATGGATCTGCTTAGCTCTTTATCTGGAGGAGAGACATCTTTGCCTTGAAGTTTTCAATACCCCTTATATTTCAACCACCTGCTTCTGCCAAGACGTTTCCTTCTTATCTGCATCTTGAAGAGCTGTATTGCTACCCAGAATTTCAAATCAGCGTTACTTGACCTTTATTAGCATAAGGTTTGGCTAGGCGAAGTAACCTTTCATTTGTGGAAGAAAGGATCTTCTGTCCAGGCATGGAAGAAAAGGAGATGCAAGAAGATAGAGCCACAGGATGCAGCCTTTAGAAAGCTGTAATATTCCCTGTAGGACCCAAATTCTTATCCTGTCGCCATATATTGTGAGTTGTTCCTTAACACGCAAATTTGCTATTCCTGATTTTAGCAGAGTGACCCCAAAAAAAAGCTTAACGAATATAGCAATGAACAGGGCCCATAGCATACAGAAGGATCTCTCACTGCACAAGAGTAAACTAACTCTGCATCTGAGAAGAAACATGGCAGGTTTTTTTTAGTTACTTAGAATACAAAATATCAGTTTATCATAGTGACGTACCTTCTGACAAGCAGAAGATAACAGCTTTGCTGTGATGCAGAAATGCAACAAGAGTAAAGAGTAAAGGGCTATGAAGGCTTTTTATGACACTGTGAGTCCATTTTTTTATTTCATCCCAGAGAATGCTGACACTTCCTTTTCACTGTCTTAAGTGTGCTAGCTCTATTATACAGATCCTGATCTTTAAACCATGCTTTGGCAAATGTATCCTTTGTGGCACTTCTGTGATCAATTATGCTTTACTCAGTGCCATGATTGTTTACAACACTCCACACTCTTCCACTGGGTGAAAACACATTATTACAGACAATGGTGCCAGTGCTTATCTGTTCTTATTGGTTATTTGAGAACAAAAGCCAGACAAAAAGGCATCTGTTTTCAGTGGCTGGTCAGGTTAGTACTGGAAGTCACTTTCTTGGTGCTTTTCACCCAGTGTTGGAATACAGCTGCGCTCAGGGTCCCCTTTCATTCAAGACCACCTCACTAGAGTCGTGTGGGACTCAGTTTGGGGCTAATTCTAGCACTGACCTTGCCTTTCACAAGCTGTGCAGGCAAGTTTTCACACTGAGTCATTAAAGCCACACCTACAAATGCTGTATACAGTTAAACAGCCAAGAGTGTAAAAATGAGTCATTTTTTCAAGTGACAATTGCTATTTTGAGTGATTGTTTTGCATTACACTACCAGGACACCCAGGAACCAAGTGTATTTAAGCTTTCTGCTCATCTTCATTCCCACCACGTGAGCAGGTAGGGCAGTTATTTCAGAGAATCACAGAATTACCAAGGCTGGAAAAAGACCTTTAAGATCAAGTCCAGCCTATGACCAACACCACCACACCATCTAGACTATGGCACTAAGTGCCACATCCAGCCTTTCCTTGAACACATCCAGGGACGGTGCCTCCACCACTTCCCTGGGAAGTCCATTCCAATATCTAATCACCCTCTCCGTGAGGAAGTGCTTCCTAATATCCAGCCTAAACCTCCCCTGGGAGCAGCTTCAGGCTGTGCCCTCTTGTCTTGTTGCTAGTTGCCTTGGGAGAAGAGCCCATCCCCCACCTGACTACAATCTTCCCTTCGGGTAGTGGAAGAGAGTGATAAGGTCCTCCTGACTCTCCTCTTCTCCAGGCTAAACAACCTCCCTGAGTCTCCTCTTCTCCAGGCTAAATTTCACTCATTATCACTAAGCCACACCTTGCTGTTTCCCAGAAATCATATTCCTGGGCATACACATCACCCCATCGGGAGGAAGTGACTGTGAGTTTCTATGAAAAGTTGGTTCAGGCAAATAAAGGCATTGCTCTCAGCAGCCAGCCCAAATTGCAAACCACATATGCAGTCGCCTCTGCCTTGGAGAGAGCTGAAAACAGAATTGAGACCTTCTGGGCATCTGCAACAGTATCAGCCCGCGGAGTGATGAAAGGCAAGGTTATGGACATGGTAGTCATGATCACTCCCATGGAGGATGGACTTAAGAGGACAAAGCTGGTGAACATGAAGAAACAATCGGACATTCCTGAAACAGGAGGTCTGCAGCATAGAAAGAGTCATCTCTCTGGAGCTGGGTGAGGCTGTTGCTGTGATGCAAAGGGGCAGAAGGTAGCTGGTATTGCACAGGAAGGCAGCAAGGAAGCAAAAGCACTGGAGCTAGTATATTTCGCTACGAGAGGGAACAGCAAGAGAAAGCACAGTCAATAGGAAAAAGGAGCAGCTCACTTTAAAGGAAGAGGCGAAAGAGGCATTGAGGGTGGGGAGAAAAGATGGTATGAAATTAGAGTTCACTATAGCCTTCACATAAGCTAACAAGTAATTGAGCATTCCCCCCAGCATATGTGCACATGCAAACACGCCAAACAAAACGTTATGTTTATCAGAACTACCTTTGGCATCAAAAAGGCATGAGAAGAAATCAAAAGAAATAAGGCAAGGTGAAAAAACAAGGGGAGTCAGAAGTTTAGGTGCGGACGGAAACTAAGCAATTTCAGAAACAGATCCACAATCAAAGGAAATTACAAACAGCGAAAAGCAGGGGAAGGAGCAGGAAGGCAGAGCACAGTGAACCGAATATGCTGAAATAATGCTGGGTTTCACATAGACATCCTTTGTTAACAGCTCTTCCAGTTCTGGTCTCTGAATAGCTGGAGTTGTCCAGCTGCTATGCGGGCAGATATTACATTATCTGCTGCAACCACAAAGAAACTGTTAAGCACAATGTAAAACTGTTGCAGGAGTACAAGCAAGCCCTTCCTTCTAACAGCTACAAGCCCATAAAATGGTCCTTGTTTGGCTACTACCTTGAGGAGAAAGGGTGAAAAAATTCTTACAGTACCCCTTTCCAGGGCATTATGCTTTCCTTCGTGCTTTTTTTTTTTTCCCCTCCCTCTTTGGAGATGAACTGCATTTATCCACTGTTATTTGTAGATACACAAGATTTCATTCATGGGTGTATATGTCCAATATAATTTTTACAAGCAATAGGGAAATGTCAAACAAAACTAAAGCTGTTCTCCAGTTTTTGCTATTCACCAGCAGTAACTCCAGTGGAGTTCCTGTTGAACACTTCCTTTTTTTTCTGCTTACAAGTTCAAATTTGGTGTCAAAGGGCAGAACCTGCAAATGTCACTTCTGCAGGTTTAAAGGCAGTAATATTTAAATAAAATGTATTTGGAAAGACATCCATTGGAGACCTCCTCCTTGAGGAGAGCCATAGCTAAATTTAAATTTGCTTCATATTACTCAAAAATAACTTCTTGTTTCTTCCTTGACCCTACTCCAAACTGTAGACTTGTGATGACGAGCTGCTTGAAAATACTCCTGTGTAAGCAAATGCAGTTGGAAAAATGCTCATATGATGAGGCCAAAAAGCTTTACTTGAAAGAGCCAGTTGCAGAGTTCAAGCTAGGGTTCAGCTGGAGTGCTGCCGCATCCCTGGCATCCTGCCCCATAGCCACAGACCAACCATATGTCTCCATGGCCTGGGCCTGGGCCAGCCTGCCTGGAAAGACTCCTGGCTCCACAGACATCCTCCAAGCTGGAGATGTCAATGCCTCGTGAACTGCCTACACTGCTCGAAAAGCCTCACAAGCCCCAGCTTTAATGGTCGCTTGGCTGTACAGGTAGGTGTTGGGATGAAGCCTGTCTGGAGATGCAGCACTCTGCCTGGTGTCATGGTAGGAAAAAGCAAATATATAGCCCCAGAACTTCATCTTTACTGCTGGCTTAAGCTTATCTAACAGGAAGCTGCTGTGGGTAGGTTCAGCTGCACCTTTCTACCACTTCCCCACACAAGTTGCCAAAGTACAGCAGTGTGATGAGCTGGAACAGCTCATGGATCAGGTTCATAACTAATCCTGTAGGAGCCCCCTCTGCCCACCCACCCCATACAGTTGGGTCAGCAGCCTCTTGGGAAGACACAAAATGGGAACAGAAGAAAGGAAGGCACGGGGGAGTTTTTTGCTGGCAATCCACAGTTAAACTAGCTTCAAATGGTGGTCAGTTGAAGCTGCAGCCTCAGAGTCTCTGATTTCCCCATTAGCCATTAATGGCTCCCTCCAGTACTGAAGAAATTCACCAAGCAGGAAGGCCAACACTACACAATAACTGAAACAAAATACTCTCCTAATTATTCCAGTACTTAGTGTTTCTTACATTTGAATTTGAATCTTGAGAAGTCCTGTCAGAGAGACAATTAAATGACCTCACCTCCATTTCACAAAAGCTTTTAATTTCAAGAGAGAATGGATTTCTTGCCCCCTGTCCCCATCTGGACTCTCTTGAATATAATTTCGAAAAAGACCTTCATGGCTAAATTAAACATTGGACAAGAGAATGGCAGAATGCCAGCCACTTTATCTCATACTAATTATAACAACAAAGATCTCATATAATATTACTACCCTTTATGCTCATTTTGGCCTTACCGCTGTTGTCTTGGAACATGTCCTTTTGTCGTTCATTGATTTTATTCTTAAGAATAAAACCTGAAACACAGGTTTAGACTGAGGCTCATGTGAAAAACCATACAAGCAGACAGGGCAATCACATCCACCCATGGTGCTTTTTCAGTGGAAGCTGCACTATTGTGGGCTTTAAAATTTGCAGACACTGGGAGCTCGGGGAGTCTTGAGATAAAAAAGAGGGGAGATCTGAGGAAGTGAGAAAGTAAGGAATTACCATATATGTTTGCCCTCTTCCAGGCATCCACACCTGGGCACTGTTGCTACAGGACACGGGGCTAAATTGGTCTTAGGCAGACCCAGCACAGCCAGTTTCATATATTACACAGCACCTGTATTTGGCTCTGAGAAGTGGTAAGAACTAAAAAACCGCATCTCAGGGAATTTTTGCCATCAACTGAAGCTTTGTGATTAGCAAACTACATACCATCACAATCATATTGAGCATTCCCTGGGGAAACATCCCTCAATCAGTTCTGTTTTCTGTTCCAGCAGCTTTATGCACTATTCATAATGCTGCATAGAAATGGCATACATGGCATTACATGCACATAAAAATTCCTCTAAAAAAAATGAAAACGCTTGCTAATCTTGTGGGGGCATTGTGCTAAAATTGGTGTATCCATCCAAAGAAATTCGAATTCTATTTCATGCAAGCTCATCAAGAAAACATACACAATATGCAACCATTTCACAGCTGCCAAAAGAGATCAGTCTAATTTCTTTTTTTAGCTAGAAGGGGAAATCTAACCAAGCAAAGCTGTTGGGAGCCAAGACGACTATTAAAACAAAACAAGACAAAACAAAGTAGGAACCATCCACAGTTTCATCCAAAGGCAGAAGAGTTTGACAGTGAAATGCATGCACTGGGCAAAGTGAAGTAGTAGTGATAATAATGTGGCTGCACGTGAGGCATGTCAATTAGTAAATTTGTTTTTTGTCATCCTGGAAACTAGAGCTACAGAAATAATTTTGTGCAGTTCTGTTTCTGGTATTCCTGTGTCCTTATCTCTTCCATCTTTACCCCTCTCTGTCTCCTTCTCAGCCCTCTCCCATACAACAACTGGTTGCATACTAACAATATTTCTCTTTGTGCCTATGCAAATACCACTAGATCCAAGCGTATCTCAAGGAATTTGAGATTATCATCTGTTCACATGTAGTGGGTAGTCAACAGTTCCACAGGACAACCATTCTCCTCACCCAGCTTTCATTTTCTTTAAAATACCTCAGGGATGGTTATTAGCTGTTTAAATGTTTTAAATTAGCACCAAGAGAAGCCCTCCCACTCACCTCCCCAACCACCCCCCCAACCATTTGCCAGCAGAAACCCATTCAGCCCAAAGAGAAACTAGATGTTAAAATCATCTGGAAAAAATGAGTATTTGGACTGTCGGCAGAAGGCTGGATTATTCCTCCCCACTGGAGGATGAACTGTCAGTTCCTTCTATGTAGCAACTAAACCAAGATGGAGGGAGGACACGGGCTGCACAGTCCTTGCCTAGGCTCCACTAGGAAGCCGAGTGGGGAGGCTGCAGCCTCCCTCCCAGGAATGGCATGCAAACTTTCACATGTGAGATGGCTCCAGGTGACTTTGTGCCTCAGAGATACACCTAGGAATCAAAACCTTTCTGCTCTCTTGTAGAGGGCAATTAATTATTTACTCCAGGAATAAGTGACTCCATGTCCAGCTTTGGCTCCCAATGCAGGTAGCTCTAACAAAGACACCATGGGGATATGCTTACATTTTTCTGTGTAAGTGGAGAAGTCACTCTTCAGTCTCGTGTTGCTTCCAGCCACTTAATTAACCTCTTGGGACCTCAGTCACTGCCTCTGAATAAAGTGCTATGTCCCTAGCTAGGTATTCCTCAGAGACAAGAAGTGGTATTATCATAATTACTACAGTACCACCGTGCTGGCAAATGGACTGCCTGTGCTTGGTTACCTACCACAGATCTTACCCGTGAGCACAGTAACAGTCTTCTGAGTTTTCACAGCCTAGCTCTTCAGAGGAAGGCCCTTTGTTCCCAGCTAGGATGACAAATGGGTTTTAGTTTTATTTTCTCAAAGGGAAGCTTATGTGATTGTGCTGTCTGTCATCTGTCTACACTGATAAGTTTTTAACTGCCACAGCCAATTATAATTATTTCCAAAGGAAAAAAATCGCTAGAGGCAGACATCTCCATGATAATTATATTTATATGGATTTTTGTGAATACTGCAGCAGACTGGGTTGAGGCTAGGGAGGAGGAGAGAACAGAGCCCAAGACCACACTGAGAGCATGCCATGTGAAGGAAATTTGGGAGGCCTCAGCTGATCCTCAGCTCATCCTAGCTGAAGGCAGCCAGTCAGTCTGCAGGCACCAGAGAGGCAGTCACCATGGGAGTCTCTCCAAATGGCTCACACGACATCCTGCCTCTTGCCCGTGGGTGTTACTTCACAGGAGACATCACTGTGGGAGCAGCTGCCATGGTGCAGAGCAGGAGCAGGCACAGACCTTTCTGCTGGCTGTGATGGAGGGAAAAGATTTTGTTGGTTTGATGCAGGCAGTGGCACTACTTTGCCCTGGGCCTGTACTTTGCAGGTTGCAAAACTTGGAGGGTGGCTGGCTGGGCTGGTAGGTGCCTTCAGGTAGGACATATTGACTAAGTGCAAGGCGTGGAGCATACTCCTTACTGTATCTAACAACACAGTAAGTGCACGGCTAACAAGTAACGTGCAAAGCTGCTGAGGCCAGGTTTGTAAATGTATCCAGGTGACTGACCCAAGATACCTGAGAGCCTAATTCTGGTATCAAAAGGGCTTCTGACTTACACTGCGTGGGAAGTCATGTCCTTCTACAGCTTTAAACCTATGAACCTTTCTTCTTAGATATTTTAGAAGAATTGACCCTCTCTTTGAACAAATCTTGACTGCAATGTGTTTTCTGGAACTGTCCTTGGAAACAGAGTAGAAGGTTACAGTTTCTGCTTGACTGAACCATTCCCTGGAATCAAACATATGGTTTCACCATTACAGAGCTTTCTTGGAAGGGGCAAAATGTGTAGACATTCTGCCTAGCAGATCACCATCTTCACCACCTAAATACCGTGACTTATAATCTTGCTGATAATCTGATCCAGTTCTCCAGGTGTCTCATTTAAGTGGAGGGCAGCTGCAGGTAACATCCAAGACAGTTGCTCTATCGAGCTGTCTCAGGCAGGGGCCCATAGTGGGTGCTCAGTGACCTCAACTGCAAATTCCAGGAGCCCTCATGGCAGAAGAGTGTTTCATAGGCTGGGATTTCAGTGGCCACTGAGAGATAAGTTGCGTGATGATTCCCAGCAGCTACAGCAGCAGGTGAATAGAGAACACAAAATAAGAATGGAAATGCAAAAAAAAAATGCATTCAGATACACGAGTACAGAGTAAGTGAGGAAGGGGGAGAGGGAAGCATGAAAGAAGTACTGTTTCCTAAAATAATTGGGTTTGAAATTAGGAAAAAATGACTGCATTTTATCCCTATCAAACAAATGTGAAATGTTAGCACTTTTTCACAGCATTGCTTTATTTTTTACTAGGTGTCCAGCAACTATTACTCAAAGTTAATTCAGGCTTTGGTCTTTGGGAAATTTTTTAATGTGCTAGTGCTCAGAAGTCCATTGGTATTTATAAATGTCACTTGAATCCCATTTTTACCCTCTTGCCCAGGCAGGATCTCTGATAGAAGAAAATTAAGTTGAGCCTGTTCTAAAAATGTCATATTCTATAGAGCTGTGATGTACAGCTTTCGTAACCTGCCTGTGCCCCCAAGACAGTTCTAAGAGTTAGATCTTAGGCCTGGAGAAATGGATACGGAGGCTAATCTCAACTCTGCCACTGTCTAATCATACAACCTTAGTCAGTTCATTTAACCTCAGCATGCCTTGGTTTCCAGCTCAAAAAAGAAAGGGATAACAGGCTCCTTTGCAAATGCTTTGTGGTGCTTAAGGGAGAACAAAGTGGAAAGCAGAGAGACAAAGCCCCCCCCCCACTGTAGATGAGGACATGGGTCGAAACCATCTGAGGAACCTGAAGATATACAAGTCCATGGGACCTGATGAAATGCATCCCAGAGTGCTGAGGGAATTGGTGGATGTAGTTGCCAAGCCACTCTCCATGATATTTGAAAAGTCATGGCAGTTAGGTGAAGTCCCCAGTGACTGGAAGAAAGGGCATGTCATGCCCATCTTTAAAAAGGGTAGAAAGGATGACCCTGGGAACTACTGACCTGTCAACCTCACTTCTGTGCCTGGGAAGATCATGGAACAGATCCTCCTAGAAGAAATGCTAAGGCACATGGAGGACAGGAAGGGGGATTCAGGACAGCCAGCATGGCTTTACCAGGGGCAAATCCTGCTTGACCAACCTGTGGCTTTCTACAATGGTGTAACTACATCTGTCGACAAGGGAAAAGCAGTGGATATTATCTATCTGGATTTCTGCAAGGCCTTTGACATGGTCCCTCACAGCACCTTTCTCTCTAAATTGGAGAGATATGGATTTGATGGGTGAACTGTTCAGTGGATAAGGAACTTGCTGGATGGTGGCATCCAGAGGGTAGTGGTCAATAGCTCAGTGTCCAGATGGAGAACAGTGACAAGTGGTGTCCCTCAGGGGTCTGTACTGGGACCTGTGTCGTTTAATATCTTCATCAGTGACATTGACAGCGGCATTGAGAGCGCCCTCAGCAAGTTTGCTGATGACACCAAGCTGGGCAGTGCAGTTGATATGCCAGAGGGACGAGATGCCATCCAGAGGGACCTGGACAAGCTGGAGAAGTGGACCCAAGTGAACCTCATGAGGCTCAACAAGGTTAAGTGCATGGTTCTGCACCTGGGCCGGGGCAACCAGAAACATCAATACAGGCTGGGGGGAAGACATGCTAGAGAGCAGCCCCATGGAAAAAAGACCTGGGGGTACTAGTGGATCCAAAGCTGGACATGAGCCACCAATGTGCAACTGCAGCCCAGAGGGCCAACTGCATCCTGGACTATATCAAAAGAAGCGTGGTGATTCTGCCCCTCTACTCTGCCCTGGTGAGACCTCACCTGGAATACTGTATCCAGCTCTGGAGCCCCCAACACAAAAGAGGTGGACCTGCTGGAGCGTGTCCAGAGGAGGGCCATGAAAATGATCCAAGGGCTGGAGCACCTCTCTTATGAAGAAAGGCTGAGGGAGTTGGGGTTGTTCAGCCTGGAGAAGGCTTCGAGGGACCTCATAGCGGCCTTCCAGAACCCGATGGGGGCCTAAAGAAAATCTGGGGACGGGCTTTTTACAAGAGCACATAGTGATAGGACATGGGGTAATGGTTTGAAACTGAAGGAATAGATTTAGGTTAGAGATCAGAAGGAAATTCTTTAGTGTGAGGATAGTGAGACACTGGAACAGGTTGTCCAGAGAAGTTGTGGGAGCTGCATCCCTGGAGGCGTTCAAGCCCAGGTTGGATGGGGCTCTGAGCAACCTGGTCTAGTGGGAGGTGTCCCTGCTCATGCAGGGTAGTTGGAACTCGATGATCTTTAAGGTCCCTTCCATCTCTAAGCATTCTATGATTCTGTAAGGTATTAACTATCATGTTGCTGGTCCCTTGTGACTTTCGGGTACGGAGTTTCTGTGAGTGTTCTGGTATATACGTTGAGCAAATCAAGGAAGACAGATGGAGGTCTGGCCACTGCATTTCTTGCTGAGGGAGACAGCTCTCACAGTCAGTTTGACAAATCATGGCTAGAGATACCCTTAGCTTTAGGCATGCAGGTTTTTATGTCACTCTCCAGCATTTCCTGCCAGACACAGCAGTCAGCAGTCACTGCCTCTGGTATGTTGGGGCTTGTGTATGTGATCCATGCCTGCTGCAGTTTCACTTTTGTTGGCTGCAGATAATGATCAATAGTGCTCAAGGAGTAGTTAACCAGTATAAAATGGCAGATCAGTGCCTAATAGTGGTAATAAAAGTTGTCTAATTAAAAAACCTAAAAGTGTGCCTTGGAAGTCATAAATGATGGACTCATGCATGGTTTTAAAAATGTATGACCTATTGCTTTTGGAGCACTTGGACCCAATACTCAAGTCAGAGATGGGTCTGTCCTCTTCACAGTGTCTGAGATGTGTTTCTGTGCAAGTTCTACACTGCACACACTGAGTGCAGTGAGTCATGCAGGACAAAATGAGAGGAAAATGGTCACAATGATGTTAGGAAAAGTGGTTACATGCACACAGCTATTCTATTACAGCAGGGTTTGCTTGCCATACCTGGCTCAGTAGGGGAAGCTAAACCTTTCTCTGAGTAGGAATCAGAAGTGTCGGAATTGCCTTGCACTGCACAGTCCAGCTTCCTGAAACCATCAGTAAGCAAAGGCATCGCAGACCTTTCTCAGCAGCAGCAGGCAGAGCATTACAAGACAAAGTATTGCATATGCACACGTAGCCACACCACACAGCTGCCTCCAAAAAAAATCCCAGGGAAACTGCATGCACAGTGAGCTTTCAGGGATTTGTGGAACCTGGTTCAGTAATATAGGCGACAGCAACTGACACAGAGCAACCTTCTCTCATGCAAGACTCCTGGCTGTATGAAATTCCCTATGCGTGCTGTTTCGCTTTTAGGCTAACGTGGGTGTATGACGTGCTGCCTTAGCAACAGCCATAAATGCATGCTGCAGATGTAGCCTTCTCCTCTTTGCAGCAGGAGAACATGCCACTCTTTCTTACAGACAACACACCACACTGCGCAGCTCCCCACAGACCTGACCCCGTCCCTCGACGCCTGCCTGCGGCTCTCAACATGCTGGCACTCATTCTGAGCGCAGATCTATGAGCTACAACTGAAGCAGACATGTCTTACCTACTACCCTCCTCTCCAGCTCGTTTTTTCTGGCTTCCAGAGAACATAATCTGATACAGTCTAGCAGGAGCAGGATGAGTTGCTTCATGCCGGCCCCCGCCGATTTCTCCGGAGTCAGATGGCTCCCACTGCTCAAAGCTTTTTACTGAACTTGAATGCCTGGGGATGTCTGAGTGCTTTATGACTATCTGGAGAAAACAAACACAGCAGTCAAGGCATCGGTATCCATTAATCACTTCAGGAGAGCTGAGGAAGAATTTAAGAAAACAGAGTCTCGGGAACCGGGGGTGGAGGGGGAACAGGGGGGGGAAGAATCACCTAAGGCAATATTAATGTTGCAGCTAAAAAAAAATGTAGTAAAACCATGTGGGATATAAAAAATACAGAAATTCAGTTTCCACAGAATTTTGAACCTGCCCTGGCTTTCGTCCTCTGTTGAACTTTGGGACTTGTAAAAACATACATACATATATATATACACACACAGATGTGTGTGTTCCCCAAATACATTTAACAGTCCTCTTCTTACTGTTTCTCTGACTGAGAACAAAGTACGCATTTAGTGTGCAAGTATTTATAGATCCAGAATTTTGCGACAATTATATCTTTAAAAAAAAATCTTAAAGGGATACTTGTGGAGAAAAAAAATTGTTGAAACATTGAGGAAATAGTCAAATGTGCATTTTTCCAGACGTCGGAAGTAAAAAGAGCATTTATCCACTTTTTGATTGAAGGGCAACAACAGATCACTTACAAATTTTTGCTGTCTACAAAAACTTTACATTTCAGTTGTCCGTAGAGTGCAATCAGTCCGATAACTGCTCAGAAGGCTCAGCGCTGCGGGGCTGGCGGTGGCGGGAAAGGGGTGAGGCGCCAGCGTCTCCCCTCCTTCCCCCTCGCTGCTCTTGGGGAGTCGTGCGAGAGCCGGGGCGGGCAGCGGGACAGCATGGGGTTTAACTTCTGCCACAAGTACCTGTGCCACTGGCAGGGGCAGGTTTTCCATAGGGTTTTTTAACGGCCAGGAGAAAGGGCTTCCTTCTGGCTCTTCTCGCCCCTAGTACTTACAAATGCAATGTGATTAGCGAGAGAGGGAAGACGGAAACCGAAAGCGCCGGCCGCCCTTCCCCTCCTCCCGCCTCTCCCCTCGCTTTGGGACAGAAAGGGGGCGAAGCGGCGCTTTCGGCGTTTCTGGCCGGAGGCAATGCATCCCCGAGGGGGTTTCCACCGCGTTCAAGATCAATGAATCGATCTGGGAGTCGCCTGAGGAAACGGAACAGAGGCCTCCCTGTCAACGCTTTCCATTTTATAAGACTTGGCACCTTCCCCCTGGCAGCCCCGGCCGTGTTAGTCAGCCATTTTATTCAGCTGTTACCCAAAGCACGACCTTCGGCTCTGTGAACGCAGAGAAAAATAAAACGAAACAGCATGTCCCCAAAGCTCCAGCAATCAACGAAAAATATAACCTGGTAATTATCTGAAAGACAAAACGCTAGCTTTGTTGAAGCTATCCCCGCGGGCAGTTTCGGTTTCCCCGAGAGGGGGAAGGAAATGTCCGTACGCTGCCCTCGACGACAGCCCCTAACTGCCAGGAACCGACAGGCGAGAAGGCGGGGCGCGAGAAACCCACCGGTCCCCAGGAGTCGGTATCCTCTGCCAGCGCGCTGCCTACCCCCGCGCCAGCGGTCACAGCCAATCAGCGGCGGGAAGACGCCCCCACCTCCTCCAGGCGCCCCGCCCCCTGCGGGGCACCGCCCGCCCACTGGCTTGCTCGCTGCGGCGACGAGCTTCGGAGGCCATCGGGATGTCTGGCCAAGCTCCTAGCCGTCGCTCCGCCATGTGGCTGCTGGCCGCTTGGGTGTTGCTCAGCGCTGTGGGCGCCGGTAAGTTCTTGCCGTCCTTTTTCTCTCTCCCTCGTCGTTCTGACGCCTGCGGCTGTGGCCGCGGCATCCGTGCCCGAGACACCTTCTGCCCAGCATCGCCTCCAACGGGTTCTGGTGCAGGCGCCCTGCCGGCCCCGGAAGTAGCCCCGGCCAGGCTCCGGGGGGCGAGAAGGGGGCGTGAGGGAAGGAGAGCAGAGCCGCCTCCCCTAGGCCGCGCAGCCGTTGGGCGCACGGCGAAGGGAGGGGCGGGTGTTTCCGAGGCGGCGGGTAGGAGGGGAGGGGGGGCGAGCATGGCGTGGGGGTGAACATGGCGTGGGGCGGGCGATCCCGCGGGCAAGCGCAGCGGCACCTTCCCGCCCTACCGCCGCGGTTGCGGGGGGTGCAGCTCCCCCTGCTCGGCGCGGAGGCTAACAATGCCCCTGTCCGGAGCTCCCGGCTGTCGCTGGTGGCCGCCGAACAGCGACGGTAACAGCAGGCGTGCAGGGAACTGCAGCTTGCTTAGCTGTAGCTCGCCGTCCGCTGGCGGGGGTGGTCTCCCGCCCTACACCGTACCGCTTCCCGCGTCCTCCCCGGGGTTAGAGGTGGGTTGCTTCTTGCAGAAGTTGCGGGGTGGGCGAGAGACGTCGTGACCGGTGCTTGTGCCTCCTGCATTAGGGCGACTTAGCTTAATGTGCTTCCTTGAAGAAATAGCGATGTTTACACTTTTTGTCTGCTGTACAGATTCTAGGGTTGACGGCGTTTCGAAAAATTCGAGTGCCGTTGATCTGTAAATAACATATCGCAATCTAACTTACTATTTTTTTGTGCCTTAAGAAACTCGGTGGGGAGAGGAAGAGTTAAAAAAATTACAACACTTTTGCTGATGTGCTAATGCTAGATTGTTCTTCGGTCCATAACCAGCACAACTAAACAGCTAGTATCTAAAGTCATGTTCCTGAGTTAGCAGTAGACTGGCTTAAATGCTGAGTGCCCTAATGTGTTTTGTAGTCAGTGGGAAATGCAGGTGTCCATCAGGCACAACTACCAGGTGTTGCCAGTTTTGCCATAATGTGCAGTATTCCTGAATGTGCACTGTATGTGTCACTTGAAACCACCTTTCTGTGGCAGCTTCACGACTGCATAGTCTTCAGAAGCAGGCCCCCAAACTGCTTAGTGTAAGGCTCTAAAATTGTCACCTTTATGTGACACCTCTAAGCTGCTTATCCATCAGAAAGTTTGAGGCTAAGAGCCCACCTAGAAGTGCACTACCTGCAGGATTTGGGAACTGTTGCCAAAGGGTTCTGATGACTTCCTCATACCACAAGAAGGTTGGAAATTGATAGTGGAAATACCATCTGTAGTAAGCAGTCAGATTCGCTCTAGTGAGATAGCAGCCACACAACACTTTCTGCTAAAGATGTGCAGAGGGCAAAACCCACAAATACTTGTCTGTGTGCTTCTGCTGGTGCCTGTCTGCAGCCTCCTTGTTGTTTCCCCAGCACTCTGCTGGTGGAGCAGTTCACATGAGTAGTTCTTAATTGGCTTCAGGCAATATATGCCAGCTCTCATAGACTACGCAGCAGCAAACTGGTGGAATTGGTAATTTACAGTTCCCTGCCATTTGTGCTAACACTAGTGAGAAAATAATGACCAATTTGTTTTAATGCCTTCAAGATGGTTGTTTTTGTTTTTGTTTTGCTTTGATAAATATTTGGCAGTGTAGTTGCTTCCTTTAGTTGAAAATCACCTGAGTGATGGAGCCAGTGAAGGAGTGTAACTGCTAGCTCTAAAGGAGGAAAAAAAACCCAAACCACCACGCAAAACTCAAACCCCAACACCCAGAAACCTTTTGTCGTGAGGTAGTATTAAAATAAAACAGGTGTGAAACTTATTTCGGGAAGAACCACTGAAGCACTACAGCTTTTAATTGTACATTTAATTTTTCATTAGTGCATAGTTTGGGGTTTGGGTGCAGTTGTCCTTTGTTCTGCTTTTGTTGCTTTTATTTTTTGAGGTACAGTTTAAAAAATGCAGCACAATGAGTAAACCAGAGAATAATTATTTCCTCATTGTTAAGTGGTGTCATGCATAATGCATATTTAGTCAGTTCATTACAAGCTTTTGATATTCACAAGTAATCCAGTGACTTGTGCGAGAATATTAAATCAGTTTCAAGGATGAGTGCTTTTTAAATTTGATCTGAGACTGTTGCTTTGAAAAAATTGAGCTACTGCAAATAGCGACACAACTTTTACTAATTGTTTTCCTTTTTTTTCTCCTCCCTTTTCCCTAATTGGAATTTGTCATCAAATACCTATCACAATTCTGAGCAGATTTAGACATGGAAATACCAATAGTTCCTCTGAAGTCACTGGAGCTACTTCCAGTTTTTAAGCCTCTGTGCTTACGGTATTAGGGGTTGTGGTCTTGTTTTACAGTACAAATATTTTCCCTTATTTGGTTTTATTAGGTGGATATAGTCAAGCATTTTGCATGATAAATACCACTGAGACTTTGGGAAACAATGACTACTAGGACAACTGTTAAACTAAGTTACAATTTCACACAAGCAAGGAAAAATATAGAAAATACAGGATTCAAAGCCTTCATATTTTGCAGTCAAGTTAGTTTAATTAACCTCTTTCTTCTGGTTCCTAGTGTAACTTAAATACTGATGTTATGATTTTTTGTATTTTCAACAACTGATAAATGGGTCTTCATTTCAGAGCAAGTCTTGGCATAGGTTTTAAGTCTTTCTTGGAATAATGTTTAGTCACTACTACTGTTTTAGAACTGTGGCATGATGTGGGACAGAAATGGTAAAAAACAGCAGTGATAACATAATCTTGTGTGGTGGTATTGTGTGTGGACTTCTTCCGTTGGGAAAGAGAATTTGCAAGAAGCTTCAAAACCTGTGGGCATTTGGCTCCACCTTCAGAGATAAGAAGGAACAAATGACAAACCTTTGTTGACTAAGCTGCCTTGCCTGCCTGCCTTAGTGAGCTGTAAAGGAGCTTCTGTGGAGCTGATGCCTGGACCTCTGTTTTTAGATACCCGTGTGATCAGCAGCAAAAATTTGGTCAGTGGGACAACCTGTGTTGGATGTTATGTGTGTGCTTTGCAGAAACCAGGCATTAATGCAGTATTTCTGCATTTTAGAGGAAGTGTCCAAGTAAATGGCAGCCCAAGGTTTTACTACCTTTTTTGTAAAATTTATGATAGGTTATGGTATCTATAGAGTAAATTAATGTGAGAATGGCTGCGTCTGTGTAGAGGGGAGCTATAATAATTTTTTTTTTCCTTTTGTTACTCTGTTAATGCATTCTCTTTCTGTGGTTTTGTGGGAGAGTTTGTTTTACAAAGTTATGTGTTATAATTTTCCTTTCTCTTCTTGCATATTAAGAAATAATTCTGAATGTGTCAATTTTCATTTTTCTTTATAGGTTCTGCCCAGTTGTTATTTAATGTGACAGACTTTGTTGAAAAAACTCAGTGTAATAAAACTGTGATTTTACCTTGCTATGTGACTAATCTAAAGGAAAACAACACAAAAGCCATGTTTGTTAACTGGAAAAAACAAGAAAAAATAATTTTTTCTTTTGATGGAGCAAAAAATGAGTTCTTCAGAGATGCAACAGTTCCATCAGCCAACTTAGTATCTGAGGCGAATTTACCCAAGGGTATTGCCTCTCTAAAGCTTAACAGTGCAGAAGCAGAAGCTGGAAATTACAGTTGTCAAGTCACAGAATCAAACAGAGAAGGAGAAACAAGAGTTGAACTTAGAAACCTCACCGGTAAGTTGCCTGCCATTGTTTAGAATCTTCTGGGAGGGAAAACAAGCAAAATGTTATGGGAAGGAGAAAAATAACAAATATGGCAATTTATTATTTAAATTGAAAATACAAAAAACAGATGAACCAGGCCTTCTAACTTGAATGCTAATATGAGTTATTTTGGATTAAGTTATAGGGGAGTGCTTCATTTGGAAAGATCCAAGCCTGTTTTTTCATTCTGTAATAATGTCTGAAGATTGCTCATCTACTACAGTAAAGTCTGTGCTTTCCTACATCTTTTGGATTTAGTTGATGATATTTTTAGCACGCTCATGTTATTGGATTACATACTGAAACATCTTCCTTATATCTTTGTAATATTTAGATGTATACATCCATTACAGTGGCTGTAGAGAGCTTTTCTTTGAAGAATTGCATCTTGCAATCTTTAACTATGCTGGAAAAATTACAGATAGAACCAGTAGAATGTCTGTGTAAGAGCTCTAAAACTTGATCTGAAGGCATGCAGTTTCCAACGAGGTTGTAAGTGCTGTTGCTAGATCGTAACTTGTTACAATTGCCTAGCATTAAATGTTGTCTTCAGAAGACAGTGTTAAACTAAAATAATGATGACTAAGTGATGAGTTTCTCATTGAGTGAGCCATTTTACCTTATCTTGTCAGACACAGCCCATGTGCTCTAGTGCCTCAGGTATTGAATAATGGGGTCAGCTGTACATGTGCAGTCTGTCTAGTGTTATGCAGAAGTGACAGTTTCACTGAACGTGTGTGTATTGTTAACTGATAGGCACTGGAGACTTGCTTCTTGCTTCTGGAAAGCTGCTCAGAAGCACTGAATATGTTGCGTATGTGTAGCACGTGGAGTCTTACTGCCACTGTAGAATTGTCCTTCAATGTTTTTGCTATTAGTTTTTGCATTTGTCGTGAAAATATTTATGAAGCTGAAACAGGTATGTCCTGCTGTTTAATTTAAACTGTGTATTTCACAGTTGGGCCTCGTTACTGAGGTAACCATATATATTGCGAAACAGATATGATCCTGAAGTGGATTAAGAGGGGCACAGCCACTGAAAGAGAGAGAATGCTACAAAATCATTCTGTTCTTAGAACGCTGCAAAAAAAAGGGGAAGAGTTATAGGCAGTTGCCTTCCTTCTTTTACAACTTCTTTCTCACTCAAACTGTTTGGACTGTTTTTGCCATTCAGTGTTAAGCTCTAGAAGAGGAAACAAGGCTTGAAAGTGTAGTAGAATTAAGTCTCATTTGCAAGTCTTCTAATTTTATTTTTACTTTTATCTGTGTTCAGAATTTTGAAAGCAGTATGCAGGTTTCAAAGCAGGAAACTGATGACATTTTTCTAATTTCATTTTCTAGTTGTCAGTTGCAACGAGGAAAGTACACCAGCACCAAAGGAAAAATGTGGTTAGTGAAGAATTTATAGTTGCAAGGTTACAGCAGATTTGAGAGTATATGCTAGAAAATGTAAATCTTAATCTTTGAGGGTTTAGCTGAAGGTAAAACAGTCTCTTGTTTTCTCTTTAAATTCTTCTGCATGATTTTCTGTTTTGTTTCATGCTGAAGTCCTAGCAGATACCAGGCTTTATGGCTTCTTCTTTCTATTTGTAATACCTGGTAGTGTCATCTGGAAATGCTGCAGAGGAAGTGAAGCTGCTTTAGAGTCTCTGCTTGCAGATACTTTCAGTTCACTAATAATTCTCAGTTACATCAAACAGCATTGCTGGGATTTGCCTTATAATTTGGCTTATCTAGAGAATGGTTACTGTTCAATATTAGTTGCTTTTTTGAAAATGCAAATGAAGCAAGAAACCTTCCTTTAAACAATTCATTAAATTAGGCTTCTTTTAGTGATAAGGAAGTTGGCAGATATTCCTCCATTTCTCTGCCTTTAGTATATTTTGTGATTGCCTTGTGCTTGTGTTGTAACCTTATGGGGGGAGACGAGAGGGAAGAGGGGTATTTGAATTTAAAAGTATCCTCAAGGTATTTAATTGGCTTTTAAAGTTGTGAGGTGTTGCTACTTAATTCCATGTTTCTGGAGCTGTAGATACAGCTTTTAAATATGGAGAGTAAGTGGAAGGAGTATGCATCTAGACGCAGATTAGAAATTTCTTTAGAAGCAAGCATGCAGACTTGCACAGCAGCAAGTATACTGTAAGCAATGGGGACCTTGGATTCCACTGCATGAGACTAAATGAAGTTAGGAGCAGAGATGCAAGAATCAACTCTATTTTCTAGTTCAGTGGAGATATTTTCAGAATTTTATATTGGAAGGTAGCTTACACGGTCTTTGAGCACGAGTGACTGAACAGCCTCAGGCATCCAAGATGCAGGGGGGAAAAAAGCTAAATGGATCATGGTGGGAAGACCTAAAGGAAAATGCATGATTTCTAAAATTGACAAAGCAGTGTTTCCTTTTCACTAGGTTAGCTCCATTATGCCTTATCACACACCTGGATTTCTTCAGGAATTGTAGCAGTTGGAGGTAGAAGAGAACAGCAGCTGGGGAAGCATGAAATCGGACTTTTCATATCTTGCCCAGTTCCCCTGCTTAGCCTAAATACACCATTTTTTTCTGATCTGCTGTGCTGTTTGTAATTCCACAAACTAACTAGTTTGTACTGCCAGACAACAGCATAAATATATCCTCTGCTGCAGCAGAGGGTAAGACCTCCAGTTTGGAAAATGTTACAGTAGCTAGAAATACTGAAAAAAATAAATTGTCACACAGAAGATGAGAATGAGAAATACATAGGTAGGAGTCACAGCTCTCTTAGCCTATGTGCTGGTTTTGGCTGGGATAGAGTTAATTTTCTCCATAGTAGCTGGTATGGGCCTGTGTTATTGTCCACAATGTGGAGATGTTTTTGTTACTGCTGAGAAGCCTCACACAGCCTCAAGTCCTTTTCTGCTCCTCACACCACCCCCCAGCGAAGAGGCTGGGGGTGCACAAGGAGCTGGGAGGGGCCACAGCTGGGACAGCTGACCCCACTGACCAAAGGGATATTCCATAATATATGACGTCGTGCTCAGCAATAAAAGCCGGGGGCAGGGGGAAAGGAGGGAACATTAAGAGTGATGGCTTTGTCTTCCCAAGTCATTGTTAGGTGTGATGGAGCCCTACTCTCCTGGAGATGGCTGAACAGCTGCCTGCCATGGGAAGTACTGAATGAATTCTTCCTTCTGCTTTGCTTGCCTGTGCAGTTTTTGCTTTAACTATTAAGCTGTCTTTATCTCAAATTTTCTCACTTTTACTCTTCTGATTCTCTCCCCCATCCCACTAGGATGGGCTGAGTGAATGGCTGTGTGGGGCATAGTTGCCAGCTGGGAATAAACTATGACAGCCTATTGTAACTCTTAATGCTAACTATAGCATATGTTATTGAGCAATCTAGACCATAGCCTAAAAGGAGGAAAAAAATGTAAAGCTAATAATGTCAGGTTTTGTTGTGTTCCTACCATTTTTCTTTGTTTATTCTCTAGGGTCATGGTTTCTTCTAGTGGAAAGGGCTATCATCATAGCCTTGCTGTTCTTAGTTATTATTTTGTGTTCGGCTCAGTTTATTGTTATTGGTAAGTATTGACTCTTTAATTCTTTGCAATTATTGATTTGTCCTAAAATCACTTACTTGTGTAAAGACATCAATGTAAGATGAAAGATGGTGTTTACATCTAAAAATTGTCCTGTAAAATGGATCCAGATAATACACAGAGGGGTGGTACATCTGCTTTGTCAAATAACTTGGTGTTTGGTTTGCTCTGGAATCCTCTCTTCATAATCCACACTGTTAATTTCCGGGCTTTCGGCATGAATCAGCTAACATGACAAAAGAGTTAAGTTATATACAGTTCTCAAGATAGTTCCTAATAAGCAGTATCACTTACAGGCTTGGTCAATAAGAGCACGCCAAGCTACTCTCTCATGTGCTGCATAGTCATCCATTTCCTTCTCAGTAAGGAGGTGGAGCCCTAAGCAGTGAGATCTGGGCCAGTCTGCTCTATTTGCTTGGAGGTCAGGGGTTGCGTTCCCGGGTAAAGTTTTTTTAGCAGCTGTATGGTTCACCATGGTATTACCAAGTCCTTAGAAACAGAAATCTGTTTCATTTTATGTTTGTGAAGTCAGTATCAGAGAAGGATGGTGCTGTCTTCTTAATGTAAAATCGATCATTAGGCTTTCAGCACTTTTAGTTAAATTTAACACCTACTTCAATGATTTTGTTAAATGTTTTTAGAGGCAATACATTCACCGGTATCAGATGTCCTTAGATGTTCTTTATATACTGGTGTCCAACATCTATGCAATGTAGAGTGTGCTTTGTGTCCTAGTCTTTCAGATA
Source organism: Hemiprocne comata (assembly GCA_020745705.1). Lineage (NCBI taxonomy): Eukaryota > Metazoa > Chordata > Aves > Apodiformes > Apodidae > Hemiprocne > Hemiprocne comata. The sequence goes on along the minus strand of CM036586.1, from coordinate 138,922,788 downwards.
GTTCCCTGTGGTGCAATTTTTCATCCGTATTTGAGTTTTTTCAGGCTTTTTCAGTTTGTAGACTTCTAAAAAGTAAAGAATGTCTACCTAAGTGTAGCGTCCATAAGAAATGTAAAGAAATCACACTCAGAGTGATTTGTAGTAATCACAAACATATTCAGCCATCTATATATGATTTCCTTCATTACCTTTTCATGAAGCTCTGAAAGTGATATGTGACTCTTCAAAGGTCCTCCCATGGTCGGAATGAAAACTAATTTTTTTTTTTATTATGTCCATAGCGTTAGAGCCCTGATTTTCATTATTGTTTATAATGGTTTAGGAGTATCTGATACATTAAGGAATTGTTATTGTCTTGCGTTCAGAGCAGAACTTGAACATTTTTAGAATTTTGATAGGAAAGTAATAATTGTCCTGAAATAAGGATGGATGGATAAATCTATGGAGAAACACTGTCATTTTACAGGAATAAGTTGAGCCTGCTTGGATTTTTTTGAATCTCCACACTTTATTGCAAGGTCTGTGACTTCTGCGGGGAAAAGTAGTCATGCTACCTCTAACTTAATAAATGTGGGTGTACTTACTGTTTTTGCAGGGAGGTTGTTTCCTTTAATTGGCACTGTTCTAGTTAACCTTTGGATCCACCAATGCTACAGTATACCTTTAAATAGTTTGTTCAACTGGACGTTGTTTTTTCTGTGTAACACCTGCAAATGTGTTTTCTTGGTTTTGTGGTGGGGTTTTTTTGGGGGGTGAGCATTTTGGGGTTTTTTGGTTGGTTTGGATTTGAGGGGATTTTTTTGCTTACAGGATTTGCTTTTAGGATTTAAGTATAGCATATCCATTACTTAGTTTTGCCTTTGTTTCTTGCTTCCCTTATTTAGCATATTTATAATATGAAAAAAAGAACTTCTCTTACAGATATGCAGGAAATTTTTACTATTACTACTATCCCAAGTAAGTTTTTTGTTTAAATGGCAGTAGTCCTTGAGAATATGACAGGGATCCTGTTCTGTTAAGCAATGTGAATATAATCAAAGACAGTTTCAATTACAAGAGAGAGTATTCAGTAACCCTTTTATAAGATACCATGAAAGATTTTGTTGTATGTACCCTCTGAAATATTTACTGTAGCCTCATAATATTTTTTTGTGCTAATGCATGTAAGTGGGATGCTAATTCTATATGTGCTCCTCGTTTTTATTTTTGAAGTTACTTACAATATTTATTCTCTGTTTTTGATACCAATTTCAACACGTAATGACGTTGTTGGTATATGTTTTCAAGCTTGCAGAAAGAACTGCCTTTTTTTGTGCCTTAATTTTAGCAGTGTATAAGGCAGAAACAAACACTGTTTATTATGATGTTGTATTTGTTCTGTTCTTTCTTTTCCAAAGACCACTGAAGTGCTGCTGCTTTGAAAACCTCAACTGGAATCAACAATTTCTGAGATGGCAGCTAGTTAGCAGTGCAATTTTACTGAAAATTAGTTTTATTTATGGCACCTGAACATGTGGGTCATCCCATATCTAGTAATTTTCGTAGCATTCTAGTGAGATGGGAACATCATCCTGTTCCTTAGGGGACAAAGGTGGTATGTCTGAGCTCACACAATGTCTCGGGGAAGAGAATAAAACCTGGAATTTCTAAATCCCTGTCACTCACCTGAGTAACAAATTCACTGCAATGTTATTTAAATTTAAATTAACCTGTACCATGTCCCAGAGTTATTAAACGAATGTATCACCTGAATTGTATAGAAGGTGGAATTAAGAGTTTGGCTATAACACCAATGCCAGGTTTCATTTATCTGAGTTAGTCATATTAACCATGTAAAACGATGAAAACAAATGAAATCTCTATAGTTCTAATAGTTCTAGTTTTTAATCTCTTGTTTCTTTGTTTAGGACAACAGTCCTAATCGTAAAATCTGTGTATTTTAGTGAGACAATCTCTGTCTGATTGTTTTCCTCTCTGTCTCTTTGTTTCGTCTTTAAGCATTAAAATACGAAATTGTAACTCAGAAGAAAATGGCCATTATTGTAGCAGGTATCATCTTCACAGTTGCTGCTGTTGTAGGCACTGTTCTTTTTGTCCAAGGTAAGTGTATTAAAATTACCTTCCTAGTTTAGAGGAATAAAAGCACATTAATCTCTTCATGCAGTAGTATGGAAGTTAGAACTACCTCTTAATTGCCATTAAAAAAGTAAAATTACAGAACACAACAGAAACAGCATTGTGTTCATCAGACCCTCAGATGATCATAGGAAGATGCAGACTCCAAATTTATTTCTGTTTTCTGTCCTGCTACGGAATATTAGGGTGAATATTAGGGGCTAGGGAGTGACTTCTTGTACTTCAGTGGGATTTTTTCTGGACCCTAAAAACTTGATGATACTAATAATATCATTTTGTGACTTTGTGTTTTATTCCAATCAAGGATTTCTGTTTTACTGATTTCTATACAAATGTTTGCAGATGGCTATACTGCACAAAATCAAGCTGGTCTTGGCCTAATTGTTATCCCTTCTCTGATTTTGGTGCCACTTCAATACTTGATGTTTCAAACTGGTGAGTGTTTGTTCCTTTCCTAGGTCAAGAACATACTGCTATAAAAGCTGAGCTCACTTTCCCCCTCACATAATCTACATACTCTCCATTTTTATAAATAGGTGCTATGATAGTGTCCTGAATTCCTGACCTTCCTAGTATCTCAAAACAAAATATTTAACCTGTGTTTGTTTGGCTAAGTTGCTTCAGGGAAAAAGTATAAGTTAATGAGATTTAGGGTAGGACATCCAAGCGATTCCTGTTCTTCCTTCCAGGGTCCGGGGACTGGGATGAATAGCTAGCTATCAGAATGTATGTGTTTCATTCTTTCTACATGTGGTTGTTTGTAATTTGTTTGTTGTAATTTTATATTTTTATGTATGTTTATGTACAAGAGGCATAAGTGACTTGTGAGTTCTGTTATCACACTGATGGGGTGAGCTTGAAATGGAGGAGGATCTAATCTCTAGCTTTATGTGAATGATCCATCTTTTATGTCTCCATAGTTAAACTTTAAAAATTACAATTTTGCTTCTCTTTGTCTTTCCCAGTTTTTGATAGCCTACCACAAGCAACATATGCTCTCATAGGTTTGCAAATCCTTGGTTATATAATTGCTGTGGTTGGTTTTGCACTGTGTGTCTCAGGTAAGCAATCTATCTTCTGTAAAAGTGTCTTTTTACTTTTGTCTGTACCTGATGTTTGTTTATTTGTAACATTAAAATGCTGTGAAAATGGCTTCACTACATTGAGTGATAGCAAGTAACTTCTGTATATGTACTTCAGAACTTCTGTGTAATAATGCTCTTTTGTCTGGTGAAAGAATAGCCCCAACGCAATATTACATGTATCAGTTTCATTAGTATGACTGTATCCAGTGTGACTGCATTCTCTGAGCAGTTGTTGTAAAAAAACAAAGTAGATTGTTTTAATTTCGCAATAGTTAGTGCCCTAAAGAGTCACCTAAAGCTAACATTGACCTTTATTACTGTACTTCTTACTGATGCCTAGGGTATTTAGAAACAATACTGGAGTCATAATAATTTTCTCATGTTCAATGAATATATAAGAAATTTCTTGTTAATCTCCACTTGTATGCAACTGATAACTGAGTTCCTGGGAAACGAATACCATTGAAACAGCCTAAGAAGGCAAGTGCAGAGACAGTAAACTTGGAAGTGTTCTTGAACTGTTTTAAGTCTGGTTGCAGCTGGCATTCTGTTTCAACACTGAGAAACAGTTGCTGTTGTGAAGGAGCACCAATAAACACCGCATACAGTGGTACCCCTTATCCCTGCCTCTAACCCTGCCTTTGTCCCCTGCCCACTTTCTCTGCCCACCAGAAAACACCACAGCAGCAAAAATGATCAGTTTAGGACTAGGCATCCTTCGTAGTGTGTTGAGTAGTAGAGTGTGTACTTCCGTTCATTGGAAGCACTTTATACCCCTGATTAATTGTTTCATAGAGGCATTCCTTGTTTTAATTGTTTATTTGGTTGGAGATTTAAGAAAAACTACTTCTCCTTGAAGCAATTTATAAAGATTTGTCTAATCTGGGTGAAAGGGTAGACCTTCCAGTGGAGTTGTGCTTTGAGTGTTACGCTTACTGTTTAGTATTTACAGAAGGATTTATAACGAGCACCTAAGCGTTGTCAAATGTAACAGTAAAATAACCTGATGGGAGCTTTCTGGTAAAGCATTATTCCTCTAAAGTAATATGAAATGGAGGATGTATTTATTATACACCAAATGGAAAGTCTCCCTAGTTTTTCAGGGTGATCTTTTCACACGTCATATAAGGTAGATATTACCTCTATCTCTGGAAGTTTAGCTTAATGCCCCTTTCCTGTCAGCAGAAGCAGCACATCCCAGGTTGAGCTCACAGATAGTTGTAATGACTTCCGGACTCTCAAAACAAGGATCAGAGAACAAGGAGTTTCTGTAGTGAACTGTGGTTACCTTGTAATAGCCAGTTTCTGCTCTGTGAAATCCCTGTAAACATGGAGCATTCCTGTTAATTGTGATGGTAACATTAATGTGTAACATTCCTGTTACCTGTGCCTTAGAACTACCTTCATATTCTGCTCCCTTCCCTTTTTTTTCTCCTGTTTTATAAGTAACAGTATTGTATTTTGTAATCTAGTGCAATTATAGTTCAAAACAATTGGGTCTGAAGATTTAAGTTTAAATTTGAAATAAAATGTTTTCTGTAGAATGTCTAAATAGAATAAATAAACAATGTTGTCAACTGCAATGAATGTGGAATAGCTGAACTTCAATAGAACAGTTCTGCTAAAGCAGGATAAACCAGTAAATGTGTCTGTATCATTAAAATGTATACAGAAGAAGAAAGATGCAGTAGTTCTGGGATAGCTTTGAAAGGCCAACTAATTGCGTCTGTTCTACCAGGCTTATTTATTTTGGTATTCAGTTATATCAGAAAACAAAAATTTGTTGTTTTACTTTGTCAGATGATATAGTTTCTTGTATCCTATTTTTTGACAGCCTGTCCTCCATTACATGGGTCTGTTGTGATTGCTGGCTTAGCTATTATGGCTATTGCAAGTTTGCTTAGTCTGGCTGACATATTTATTATGGGTAAGTAACAGCTAATACTCTGCATTTTTATTTTTTTTTTAGCACTTAAATATTCAGAAGAGCGATTCGCTTGTACTTTTCAGAGGTAGACATAGCTTATTTGAACATAAGGTGTGATTTCACAAATACATAGCTTTAAAAATTACTGAAAAATTGTATGTATATATTGTCTTTGTTACATGGAGGGGAGGGGGGCTGTGGAATCTTGAGTAAAGAAATTTACAGCTTATTGTAATAAACTGTCTTGAGATCAACACACCCAGATTTCTGTAATAACCATTTTTCAACTGTAGGACAGATGTTGTCTAAGCTCTGCTTTTACACAGTTGGCTAGTTGAAGCTTAGAAGAAAGGGAGCAAAAGGATTCCAGCGACTCTATAGAGTGGGTTATGGGATGGTGCAGACAAAAGTTTATCAGCATATGACTTTAAAGAAGAAAATCTGCTTAGTGATTTCTGTTGGTTAGAGGTAGGTTAAAGTAAGAGCAATTTGAATGCACACTTCTCATTTTAGTGAATCCTGGATTTTATTATGGTTAATTTTAAAAGCCAGGAGCAGATAGTAATTGTTTTGGAAACTGGTCTGTTCACCAGTTCTGAAAAAGATGAGAAATTAAAAGGTATAAAAGCCAGTCAGGCCTGCTAATTAAGCAAAAACCTCAGCAATGCTGTGTGGTTGGAATGCATTGCAAGCATCTCTAAGCTGGCACACCACAGTATAACGTTGTGTGGACTTTACAGCTTGGGTCTGAGAGCAGAGTGACTTTGTTTCTAGCTGTGCATGAAGGTTCTTCCAACAGCTTCTTAGTCTGGATGCAGAACCATGCAACTGAAGATATATCACTTCCAGACTCAAGCTGCTGTGTGTACAATCAGCACTGAACTAGGCAGTCTTCTGGGTTTAGTATGTGCATACTGTGCGTGGGCATGGTCAGAAATAATAGACCCTGAGACAGGGTATTTGATATCTGAGATAGATGAAGGTGAGTAAAAAAATGTGACCTTTAAGCCTTTTGACAGTGGTAAAAGTAATTTTTATTGACTTTGGACTACTTGTGTATATGACTTTGATTGTGTGCTAATGGTCTGCATAAATATTGCATTTGTACATGATTATGCTGGCTGAAGAAATCGTGTGGCTGTTGGAGTAGATTCCAGGACACAAAATAAGCACAAAGAATAGTGTGTAGTGTAATTCATTTTTAGAGCTGAATTCATGAGTGAGACAATTCACAGACTGTATGTGATGAGATTATTCAGTTCGTAAACAGAGAGTGCTTAGAGGCTGTAAGAATTTGCAGATCATCATATTATGTAGTTTTGGATAGGGCAAGCTTCAATTTTGTGTCTTGCTACTCTGTTCCAAGTTTTATCACTAGATATTTTTGTTTGGTTGATCATGACATTTATTCATCTGCTTGGTCACTGTGTTGTAATTATTCTAGGTTCCAGAATGAAAGATCATCCTCGTCCAGGGGTAAGCTTAAAATTAATAAATTTGGGGTGACTAGATGGCTCAGGGGATTGTAGTGAGATACTGAACCTTTCTTCAGTAGTTCGAATTCAGACCAGGTTGGTAGCAAGCAAAAGTTCTGGCTGTGTAACAGATGTCTAATGTTGAGTGAGTTGGTGGTCTTCATTGTCCCTATTGAGTGTGTCTATAGTACTGTAACTGCCACTCTTCTCGAACAGCTATTCCGACTGTTGTGCCCAAATGGATTTTGAAGGGCTGTCACAAGAAGGTGGTGCATGTGAAGGGAAGTTTGGTGTTCTTTTACAATGCAGTCATTCTCATGAATTTATAAAGACATTTTTGCTCACCTTGATGAAAATGATTTTTCGTTAAGGTGAGTGTAGAATACCGTACTATTGAATTTTTTTATCTAGGTGGCTTTTAACAAAGACTTTTTTTTTTCCCTGGGGTCTTTTACACCAGAACCCTTTAATATGCTCTTGAATTCCCAGCTACACAGGTGCTGTAGCCTTGGTCTTTTTACTTTCTTATTTTCCTATAATGCCCCTTAAATTTGATGAGACCATCTGAAAGCAGACTGTCTGTCCTTAGGTCACACAGAACAAATGGAAAAAGCACTTTGTTTTTTTTTTAAAGAAGGTTTTTCAGTCAGGTGTTTGTTTGTTTGTTCGTTTTGTTTTGTTTTTTAATTCTAGAGTAATCATTCTCATTCCTAAAACAGTAATTCTCATAGACTTGTGCAGCTCTTTCTAGTGATCCATTAATGTGAACTGCCCGATTTCTAGAGTTTTGCAGAAGCAAGTAAAGAGGCACAACTAGAAAATACCAGTATAATTTCCTTGCAGCATGGGAGCATGGCAGATACTAAAGCATCCCATTTCTTGGCTGGCAGCCATAATTTGAGACACATTTCCAGTTCTCTTCAGACTACAGCCTGAGACCCAACTGCTGAAGAAAGATGGTTTCTAACAGTGGGGCAGGAGAGCTGGCCACAGTTAGGACAACAGATTTATTTTTTTCCTTTCCTTTTTCTCATCCATTTTCATTTTAAGGAAAAGTATTTCAGAGGATTGATCTCTTATTATGGAAGGAATATAAATGCACAGGGTTTTTAACAGAAAAACAAAAAAATGAGAGAGGAGGTTCACAAAGTTCATTATATTATAACAATGAGCTGAGAAGTGTGTTACAGATATGCTTCTTTTAAAACACAATCTTGTCTTTACCTAACATGCTCATGTTTACTTGTAGAATGGAAGCAAACAGGGCAAGAGGAGATCCTTTTTTTTAATCTTAGGTTTTGGTTGTAAATGAGCTTTGAAATAGAAACCATCACGCTAAATAGCATTCTTTGTGGAACTCTGTTCTCTTGATGAGCTATTCTCTTCACAAGGGGATTTTATATTGGAGCAAGGATTTGACAAATAAAGGAATAGCCACAATTATGTACTAGTGAACACCATGTTACTCTCTGAATTGGAGACAGGAACGAAATCAAAATAAATTTTTAAAACTTGGAGGTCATGCCGAAGGATGGACCTAGGATCCTGGAAATTTCAGCCACTAAAAATACGGGTTTTGCAGCTGCAGTTAGTGGAGGGTCAGATACAGAGGAATTCAAGTGTTGTGAATTTGTGCCCGTGAACTTACGGAAGTTACGGCAAGACCCGGTGGAAAATTGTGTATAATGCTTTGCTTGTTTGTGTCAAGGGCCACTCAGCATATACTACTGTTCTTGTATAAATAAGTGTGAAGACGTTTTGAAAATACATTTGGATTCTGTGTAATCTAAAGACTGTGAAAAGCTCAGTGTTGGTGAAATGCTTAATTATGACACTGGGGCACGCTTACCAAACAGTGCTTGATGTTTTCATGAGTCTGAAGGGGGAAAAGGTGTATATTTCAAAATTTTGCATCTTAACTACAGATTTTTCTAACATTTCTGTAGATTGTGCATGTTGTTTCTGATGATGATCTGACTAAATGCACAACTATGGTGTATTTCCTTTTGAGATTACACTTGATTGCTTGGCTACTTTTTTTTTATCATGCTGCTTTGTTACTAACTATTGATCAGATCACAGAAATAATCAGTTAGGTTTCAGAGCTGAAAAGTAGTATCTGCGTGCATTTTGCTGCCACCTAGAGGTATTTCTTATGATGAAAAGTCTACACTGGGTAAAAAATAATTTGTGCAATACAGTTATTGATTGATTAATTTTTTTCAGAAATCTCGTAATTAATTTTGTTAACGTCCAGCTTTCTTCATTTCTGTAGAATCACTACTTACTGTATATGTCAATTAGAGTAATTTAACTGTGGCGAGCCAGAAGTAAACATGAAGGCTTTTTATACATATATATATTTTTAAATGTTTTGCAGAAAGCTGTAGAAGAACCACTAAATGGTAGGTGATATTCAAGGCTTATCTTCTAATTAAGGGATTAATTATGGAAAAAGGTCAAAAAATAATTATAGTTCTCAATGCAACAGCACTGAGATACAGCGCTCAAATAACTTCTGCCTGCAGCTCCAGACCCCTCCTTCTACGCTGCTGTGCTGGCTAGAGAGTGGCATTGTTTGACTGCTTTAGGAGAAATTTAGCATCTCAGAGTATTGTATCCACGCTCTTCATTTTGCAGAAAGTCTCCCTTCTAAGAGCATAAGAGGGAGAGGTCTTGAAAGTTGATCATAGTTCTTCTTCATGAGCATTTAAGCTTGGTGGAACATTTACAGTTACAGCAAAGTCTACCTGTGTCACTATTCTTTTGATTTTTTTTTTTGGGTTGGGGAAACTGCCATTATGCTGGGAAACTCTGGTAGTGCTTAAGATGGGGGAAATTTATGGTGAGGAGGGGATGATTCTGAAATACTTGTAGTTTTCTGCTATTCTGTTCACTAATTGGCATGCTGAATAGTAGCAAGTTCTAACCTCAATTTTAGAATTAATCTGAATATTAATTACTAAGCATTTCTTGCTCTTTGGCTTATTACTAATCCATTTGCTTGGCTTTTAAAGATGCAAAAGGAGTGATGTTAGAGTGATGGTAAGTCCAAATATATCTCCAGATGTTTATTTTAATTAACATGTATTTGGGGATTTTTAGAGTTACCCAGTGCTAATATGGTGAGTCTTGGAGGACAGGTTTCAGGGCAGGTGCTGTTCTTAGTCAAATTATATTTTGTTGAAAAGAATACATGTTTTCTGTATCATATGTAGGAGAAGAACGTGTATTTCTAAACAGTGTATTATGTTTCTGATAAAATGTGGAAAGTCAGATAATTCATATGCTTCCATTATGCTTATCTAGTCTTTAAAATGCATGGACTGTTTCTTTTGTAGTGGGTTGTTGTATTTGTTTTTTGAGGTGTTTTTTTGTTGTTATTATGAACATGGCTGAGCCTTCTCTGTCTCCTCTTTTAGACGTTATTGAAGTTTTCTGGGTTTTGTTAGATTTTTTTTGTATTCCAGATTTCACTCAGTTTATTATTTTCCATGGTCAGGTAGTCGTGTTTAAAAACAAACAGAACTGAAACACATCTTAATAAAATTTAAGAACTGCTTAAGTAACTTCAACTTATTTTTTACAAGCCTGGATGTTGAACTTTAAGTTCCAGAGGTGCACTGTGGTTTCTGCCAATTAATTGTGCTTAATGTTTAAAGATCTATCAGATATTTTGAAGAAATGTGTGTGTTGCAGTGTCCTGGCTTGACATACAATTTCTTCCAATTTGAAACGTCGTCAGTGCTGGGATTAGTCCATTCTGATTTTACAGCAACCTGTAAGATTGCAACAGTAACTACATGTAAATAGACTCTTCCTATTTTACAATAAGCGATGAAATGGGAGGGACTGCATTACCTTAGCCCAAAATTCCCAAATTTGGTACCTAAAGCAGGCAGCCAAGTTTGCAAAAATTCTTAGTTCCCGCAGCTCATATCGATCAGAAGAGTAACAGAGTGTGCCTTGCCAGATTGCTCTCATTGAAGAGCTTAAATTTTAGATTAGATGCTCAAGTTTGAAAACAAAAACAGTATTTTATTGATTCTTTTCTATTCCAAAACTGTACTTTTTTTTTTCCATGGGAGTACAATAAAAGAACACTTGCTGATGCTGTTGCTACTTCTGGTTCTTCCTGGAAACTGAGCAATCATGTCATGAGGTATCACTGCACACTTAGCCTAATATTCCTTCATCAAATTACAACAGTTTGCTAGTCAGGATAAAGAATAAGGTCACTCTCAATCTGTTAATTTACTTGAAATGTTTTTATATCATGCCACTTAGCAATGGCATGAATGGACAATGTGACAATAAATGAGGTACTATTTAGCCCTAATGGAAAAAGGTTATACCAGCTGATTTTTAAAACAGTCTTCCTTACAAATACCTAGTACTGCTAGGTTTAGGTTACTTATGGCTACTACATGATTCATCGAGATATGCCATAGGATTATTTTCTGAGCCAATAGGAATACAAGCACTTTTGCAGTACAAAGGACAACTGCATTGGTGTCTCCTAAATGCATTAATAAAACGTATGCCAGTTAGTATAATCTGAAGTAGGAGGAGTGGAAGGTAGGTCCTGCTTCAGAAGTGGCTATTGCTTATTCTTCAAGGCAGTGGTTTGAGATCAGGAAACAAATAGATATTTGCCAGTCTGTTGCATTCAGAACTGACCAGAAGGGAGGTAAGGATGGCATCAGTACAGTTAGCACATACTGCTGAGGAACAAGGTAATGTTTCACTTGTAGATCCAATTTTAAATGAGTTGACTGTGACTGTTTCTTCTTGGGTCTCATTTAGGCTTGTAAAAACGTACCTGCTCTTCTAGTGCTGAGGTAGAGCTTCCAAAAGCACAGAAATTGCTTATTATCCATCTCATTTTGACTTTTGGGGGTCATCTGCTCTTTCTGACCTGAAAGATGGTTCCTAAAAATAACAGAAGGTTTTACAGATAGAAAGCAAGGGCACTGACATGCAAGCTGGAAGCACGAACCTTTTGAGCTGTACCTGCTTTCTGCCTTAACCTTCCCTTGAAAGTTCACACACACACTACAGGGGGGGCATGAGTCAGATGTTGAAGGAAGATCACTTACAAAGTTGCATGTGAAGGTAAACCAGCATTAGGAGTAAAGACAGGACACTTTGTTTCTATTATTTGAGTGTTAAGTGTACTTTCAAAGTTTGAAATAAAAAGAAGTAATCTTTTAAAGGTGTAACTTGGGTAGACAGCACAAAATGTTGCTGTTGCTCCTGAACAGTCTTCTCTCTTTTAATTCCCAGAACCGCAGAGTTGTGTGATATGTGAAAAGTACACCGTTGTTGATACGCCGTGGCCTTGAAGATGCACTACTCAAAGAGAAGAAATTCAGGAAACTAGTTGTTTTGCATGTGTGGCAAAAGTGCTTTTGATATAAATGATGTAATTTTACAGTCGCTGTAGCAAGGAACATGTGTGCTTGCCCACATGTGATCTTTATTTTCTTTTGTTATGGTATATTTGGTATGGTTGAGGGTGAGAATATAAAAAGCACTGTTTGCCCTACAAGGTCTCCCTGCAGTAATCCTTAGTGGTATTATTTTCAAAAACTGTCATTAGTCACTGCTTTGATAATGGGCCTGCTCAGCCCAAAGATTGCAATACCATGTAGACTATTTTCTTTATTTGTGTGCATGGACAAGGTCTGGTCATATGTCTATGATACAAGCAGGAAGTAGCGATTGTACAAACACTTCTGACATTCACACTTTTATAAAAAAGCAAATAAGATGCTTATACACAAAGTTGTGGAAGTACAAAGTTTACTCCCAGCTCCCCTTAAGTAATTAACTGAGTTATTCTAATTCCACAAAACAATATTCTTCTCCATGGGCAGTAGTCATGTATGCTCTGGTGGCTGATATTTTAGTCCAGTGAGAGAACTCTCTGTGCCTCTTCTGTATTCTTTGATGAAAAACTGCTCAGCTATTGGAGCCTAATTCAGCACTGGAATTACAGAGCACAGCAGCTAGTAATTTTCCTGCTGAATGTGGTTCTTCTATGTGTTCATGTGGTGCAGTGTGTGGTACTGGAAGCAATTTCAGACTTTCTTAACACAGTGAATTTGTAAAACTTGTTGATGCTTCATAAAAATAGGAGTTGTCCTATTTATTTAATGTATTTTTTATAGAGTTTTAAAATCTGTTTTCTTTAACGGAAGAAGGAGCTATTTCATTTCTGACCCAAGTTTGTGATCCTGCCAGTATATCACAAATACATAGAATAGAAAATAAGTAAGAGGAGCCAGTGAGAAGTGAGGAGGCTCATTTTCTGTATATATACAAGAGGTACAGGTAAAAATCCAGTTTCTAGGACCTATACATTCCATGAGGTTTTACCATGTTTTACAACTGTTTTGAGAGTTGTTCCAATGTAGTTGGCTTCTCTTGGGCTTTGTGTATACTTTGTGTACTTCATACAGTCTCCTGTTCACATTAAGGTAATATGTTTCAAAGGCACACATGGTTTTCTCCTTCTGACAGTTTAAAAATTTGTTTGGAAAGCTGTAACCAAACAGTAATGTAATAAAATCCACATGTTTGAAGATTATGAGTAATTTGGCAACGCTCAGAGTTGGATGTTACAAACTAAGGTTTGTATCCATGTTGTGGGTGCATGTTGCAGAGATTCAAGTCTCTGCATGTTGAGCAGCTCCAAGTCTTAATGCAGACACCTTGCATGAAGAACATTGAACAAATTAAAATTGAGGTATCTGATTTTACAATGTTTACTCTCATAAACAGTCCTCTTGCTAGGGCTGCAGGACTGAACCCATTAGAGCACCCATGGTCCAGCCCTCACTAAGATCAGTGGGACTGGCCACAGTGAAGAGGGTTAGCCATGTGATACAACATTTAAGAACCACGTAAGGTTTACACTTACTTTCATGCCTTCGCTTTTGTCAGTGGGAGTATTCGTAGAAGATTTGAGCTCCTATATACGAATCTTTTGGTAGAGATTTTTCCATAATCACAGCAATCTCTACCTAAAGATGGGAGATTACTCTCCATTTAAAATGCAGTGCAAGAACTTACCTAGTGAAGTACCACACAGAGCTCCCTATAACTAGTGATTCCCTCTGGCAAGTTGGAAGTTGAACAGTTGAGGAATAAAAAACAAACCAACTGGAATTCTCTTGAGGTATTTTGCCTTATAAAACCCATAATGTACTATAGCTTAATGTTAATTTCTGTAAAGGAAACTGCAGTAGAACCTGTCCCTGTCACTGTGGGATGAGGCCCAGCTGGCACTAGGCATTGCTGAAATACGAGGAGCTCGATGGCCGTGTATGGGCTGCAGAATCAATTGCCCCACTAATGAGAGAAATCCACCATCCTGTTGTGCTAAGGGCTCTGCCCTGGATTTCTTGTGGGTACAAATTTAAAAGCAAGAGTTTAAAAAGTCATTGATACACCCAGCCCTTTCCCACTAGGAGTTTATAAACCAAAGTTGTTCATAACTGTTTGATGCCATTTGTGTGTGTACCCATGTGTGTATATATAAATATATAGACATTTTAAATATCTATAGATCTATAGTCTTTACCCAAGAAAATGTTTTTATTTATGAAATATCAAACAATTTTGTAAATATTGTCCTAATATACTTTAAAAATAAAGTAATTTTAAGTTGTTTTTGTGAGAGAGTTGCTTGTTGCTATCACACTGAACTTCTGTCACAGATTCCATAAATTCATAGTCATAGCTTTTCTTTCTCCCTGCCTTCAAACCCTCTCTCCTCCCAGGGTTTCTTACTGGATATAAAAGAGTGTTCTTAGTGTTACTTAGTCTGCTGCAGAGGGTTTTGGTTGGGAGATTGTCATGGGCTTATTCCATGGGCACATGCTTTGAGTTGCTTCAGCATGACCTCAGGCACAGCCACAGGTGCTTTGAGGTGCACCTTTTGCAGTGTGGATTTATCCTTGGGCCACAGTCCCTTCAGAAATGTACCTGCTGTATACATAACCTGCTTTTACATAACCACAGCCACAGGTGTTTCAAGATGCACCTGCTGTGGTGTGGACTTGCACGTGACCACAGATGTTTTGGGGTGTCCTTATCCCTTGTGGGGGATAAGTTCCAGGTCACAGTCCCTTTGACTCATGTTTGTAATGGAATTCCAGCTGGTCTGCTACAGCTGTGCAGGAGCAGCAGCAATGCCCAGGCCATCTGCTAGCCCGGGCACATGGCCACTGCTGTTATCAGAATGTTCTGAGGCACAGCAGAGCAAGATGGTAAGCAGTACAGCAAGCAGCAAAGGCAAAAAGCAGCTGCTAACGGGCACCAGACTAATTTGCAGTAAGGCAAGCAAGCCCCAGGCCAAGCACAGGAGCCTGCCTGTTAATGGCTAAACAGCAGTAGCAGCTATAAATTCGATCTAGCACATTCCAATGAAATCTGTCGTTAGCTCGGACTCTTTGGGCCCCATGTTCGGTGCCAAAAAGGACTGTTGAGATTTACCCCCAGCTGGCAGCTGGGCCCCACACAGCCACTCACTCACTCCCCTCTGCTTGGGCTGAGGGAGAGGATCAGAAGAGTAAACAGGAGAAAACTCATGGGTTGAGATAAAGACAGCTTAATAGGTAAGTAAACCAAAAGGCACAAGCAAAGCAGAAGAAGGAATTAATTTGATACTTCCCATGGCAGGCAGGTGTTCAACCATCTCCTGGAGAGTAGAGCTCCATCACCTGTAACAGTCACTCCGAATGTCCCCCCTTCCTCCTTCCCCTACCTTTTATTGCTGAGCACGACGTCATATATTATGGAATATCCCTTTGGTCAGTGGGGTCAGCTGTCCCAGCTGTGGCCCCTCCCAGCTCCTTGTGCACCCCCAGCCTCCTCGCTGGGGGGTGGTGTGAGGAGCAGAAAAGGCCTTGAGGCTGTGTGAGCGCTTCTCAGCAGTAACAAAAACATCTCCACGTTGTGGACAATAACACAGGCCCATACCAGCTACTGTGGAGAAAATTGACTATCCCAGCCAAAAGCAGCACATAGGTCTTGGTGTTTCTCCGTAAAAAGGTCATCCAGTTGAGGAAGACAGTGTGTAAATTGCCCTCTAACAACTTGAATTGGGCCGACCAACCATTAAATGTCACCAGAATATGCTGTGGGAGGAAGTATGAGCTGAGTAACAAACTCCTAGTGTAACTTTAAAAACACTGGAGAGCAGTGCATACTTCTCGTCGGTCTTTGTGACGTTGAAATGACATTTCTCTGAGAAGATAATTTCTTGTGTTACTGCTAAAGCACTACTGCATAAGTTCCAGATTTTCTGAAGTTGTGGCTGACATGCTGAGAAGGCTGTGCATCTTGTCTGGAAGTGTTTCTTTCCACACAGTCCCTTCACTGGAGCTGAGCTGATGGTAACGGTGAAAATTATTAGCAATTCCCTGCCTGTTTGGAGTGATTTGAACCATGGCTGTTATTTCTGAGATCCTTTGTGGTTTCCCTACACACACTTTCCTCTCTAAAGGAGCAATGAACCACATTTTAAGCTATGAAATTTAAGAGTTTGACAGTTTTGCTGTGTGGGGACAAAACTGCAGGGTAAACTGTAAGCTTAGAGTGACCCTGCTCCTAAAGCTCAGGAAAACTGTGTACTTGAACCTTGGGGTGAGAAGAATGGTGCCAATCTAAGTGTAAGGGGTCGGAGAGTATCTCAATGCAATTGCATTTACTACCTATAGTTTGGATTGTTCCAATCAGGTAAGCCAGGAAAACCAACCTAAACCTGAACTACCCAGAAGATTTCTGAAAGAGCCCCAGTGCTTTAGCAGAGCACCACAATAGAACATTTAGTACTGTACTTACCTGCCTAATAGCAACAGTGGGCATCCTCTAGCCCCTTCCACTTCACAGAAGGATTTTATTTATTTTTCTCCAGTGAGTTGTTCTTTCATGCTTGGCATTCTTTGCCTTTGTCATAGATACAGCTCGTATGATCTTGGATGTAAACACTTCTTGCTTCAAAACTGTCATGATGAAAAAAAGAGCAAGAGCTAGACTGTCTTGCTAAGTGCACACAGTTGTGTTGATGCTTACGGCCCATGTTCCTGAAATCCAGCAAGGGTATGGCGTGACCTGGTAGAGGTGCTCCAGCCCCATCACAAGGTGCTGGCAGGGCCTGCAGCCATGTGTCAGCGTGGAGGAGTGGCTGTCACAGGCCACCTTTTCTGCCGCAGCTGCGCCGTGGTGTAAGAAAAGCTGTCATCATAAAGCATGAGAAAAGGGCAGAAGCAGACTGTGTTTCAGTGGATTGGTGAATTAGCAAGAAACTTTCATACGCAAACGTAAATAGCCCAGAGACAGGGATCATCTGCTTTGAGGGAGGAAAACTGCAGTCTTGAAACAAGTTTCGGTTTCCTTCTGTTCTTTTGCTTGCTTGTTTTCAAAGACTACAGAGGCCTTTGAACTGACTGAGCTCGAGGGCGGGTGCAATGAAGGGAAGAGAGACTCTGTCATGAATACACATTTGATGGGAGAAGTATTTTACAGAGTTTAGGAACTCCAGATTTTCTGGAAGAGTGTGACCAGTTTCTGCAACTTGACTCTCATAGTGGCACTTTTGGGCCCTTCAGGAGTTGTAAGACTATTTATATAGTACCGGCTTCTGTTTGTGACCAGCCAGTTGACCAAGAAGCCATACTGGGGGACATACAGTTGTTGTGTGAAGTCAGCCTGCTGCCTCCACACCTCAGGGATGTCACTCAGGCATAGTAACCAACTGGTGCAGAGTAAGGTCTGCCACACCTTCAACTGGAATTGGAAATTGTGTTTAGAGAAGTTACAAAGTTTACCTGTTATTCACAATTTATGCATTTGCAGCTAATGAAAGATTTTGAAACTGATTGCCCTAGCTCATTTGTTTTAAGGTGGCAAAATAGGTAGGTGCAGGTTAAATGTAGAATGATCACCAGACCTGTGGAAAAATTAAGGATGGCAACATTTTCCAGAACTTCTTCCCGTAGGGCCATCTTGGTGGTAGTTTTAGTTAGTTACTTTCATTTATTTCTACTTTTTTTCGTCCATAAGTGGAGTATGAATAGCTTTCAGAGCAAGAGCATTTGGTTGTATTTTGGGTGCTTGGGGTTTGTTTTGTTCATTGGTTTGGAGGGTTTTTTCCATGTGTAAGAAAGCAGTGTTCTTTAATACATTAGGTATATGCAAAAAACCCAGCAGAAATTCACTCTGATGATGACCAGAAGGTTCATCCAAGCACAATGAAAAGTTCAAAGACAACAGCAAGGAGAATAGGGATTTTTAAGGTCTATCCATTCCAGTTAATTTAATTTAAGTTTGAGCATAGCCAGCCAAGAGAGTTTCACTGAAGCAAAAGGTGATTTAGGATTCTCTAACATCTCTTACAAGCTGAGCTCTGTGGAAAAAAGAAAATACATCATATTAAAAATGCAGTGGAAGTAAAGGTGCTGTGTGGTATACAGCTCTCTGCTGGGCATCAGGCTAGGTAGAACTTGGAAGCTTTGATTCAAAAAACATTGAGAATTTAAGGATTATAATAAAATTATATCAATTATAATCAGAGGAGACCTGCATGGGAACAGATGCCTCTGAACCCTGCACTGCAATTAAGAAAGAAACAGTGAGGTTTTCCAAAACACAATCCCTCTATAGCTGGAGTTACTGCTAAGAATGGAAATGGTGTGTCAAGTATGTTGGGCTTTGATAGAGTGAGTTTCTGTTCTAGGAAGTTTGTGAGATTTTGGCTGGCACAGAAACAGCTAAACAGGTACTACTCTAGGAACCTAAAATGTCCCTCCTGCTTCCTCCTCTCTCATCTGCTATGTAGGTAGGAAGAGACAAATTACTGTTTGATAGACTGAGAAAGCTGAACAGTACTGTGATGTTGCTATTTAATGTAATGATGTAAATAAATCTGGATAAAAAGGGTTGAGAGGAGGAGGGCATTCCCCATCATGGTTTGACCCCCTCCAGGTGCTTCCTCCAATGTTTCCACAGCAGCAGCATGGCTGATACTCTCTTGGGCTGTGGGGCAGAGGTGGGCATACAGCTCACCACCTCCTGCCTGCCTGCCTGCCTTCAAGAGGTGGGGAAGGGAGTCCCAGCCTAGCTTTGAGGAAGAGGATGAGTAGGAATGGATGTGCAGTAGGGCCAGTTGTTTGAAGCAGGGTGCCAGATTTATCTCCTAGATGTGCCACCCTTGCTGCTGTGTTTGATAAAGGTGATGCCCTGTTAGGTTGCCCTTTCTTCTACCCTTTTTTCCTCACATCAGCTCTCCACCAAATTATATAAACCAAATAGTAATGGACAATCAGGGAATAAAAAAAAAACCCACCACATAATTCTGGACCATGAGGCTGTTTTTGGCCTTTGCAATGACAGCACACCAGAGCACCAAATAATAAACAGCTTTAAATGTCATACTGAGCATGAAATGAAGCTGGTTGCAGCATTAGTAAGGAATTATGATTAGTGTATGATATGTCATGATTGTGCCAGTCACAGCGAAGGCTACTAAAAAGGTGGTTCCTGCCTGTCCCAGGGCCAGCTAAATGAACTACAAATACTTCATGGGAGACACTGTGAGCTCTTGACAGATCCACAGGTGAATTAATAGCATGATGCATGTCATAGCTTGAGTGGGGATGCTCCCCCACTTCTCTTGGGAGCCTGTCGTGGTGAAACTTCAGAGAGTGGCTTTTCTGGTTTAGATTTTCTCCCATCACTTTTAACTCCCACTCAAAGCTGCTGCTGCTGGAGCCCTCAGGTTCCCATAGTCTGCTCACCTTGCAAACACTGCCAGCACAGAGCTGTTCCCCAAGCTGCCCAGATTCTGTGAGGTGCAGCCTCTGAAATGCTGGCTAAAGCAGCCCAGACTCCTACAGTATGGCACCAGTACCACATTTCATTTGCTTCTGATATAAGAGCAGCTCTTCCTCTGTTGGCACTGCAGGAGTAAACTGATCTGCCCATAAAAAAATAGCCTGAGCCAGTGAAAGCAAAAGGTTACTTCACTTCAATGTAAAGGCAAATAAAGAAAAAAAACCAACATAGGAGGTTTTAGGCTTGAGCCTGCTAGATGTTTGAGGGCTATGGTGAGAAATGTAGGTTGTTTGCCTGGTAACCCGTTGTCTTTTCCAATTCTACAGTCCTAAACATATCCCTGTTTTGGGAACTGTCAGTGCCCTTCAGTCTCAAAGGAATCACATAGTCCATAGATGAAAGAGTGAGAAGCCACAAGAGATTAATAAAGAAAGTAGAAAGCCAACCAAGTCAAAAGCTGCTCTTAGAGCAGCATGACAGAACATAGATATAAAATAAATAACTCATAAGCTGTTAAATTATTTAACCTGAGCCTATACCTACATGTGTGTATGTGTTCATGTACATATGCAGCTACAAAGTATTTTCTGTGCATTTGCAATCAGGAGGAGGAGATGGATGAGATGCAACCAGCTTTGGTGGGCTGGAAACAGTGGAGTGGGTGCCACCACCTTGATCATCTGTAGCTATAGCAGAGGACATGGAGGGAAGGGGAAACAATGTATGTGCCACAGCAGGCAGATACACACCAAAATCCACATGGTACAAACAGAGAAGTGTTTGAAGTGTTTGAAAAATCTGATTGAATCCAAGCTGGCTGAGTCTTCTCATGCTGTTGTTGAGAAATGCATCACATTGGGCTGGAGGAAGAAGAGGATGGCCTAAAAGAGGCTTGTCTCTCTTCCCTTCTGCTCAGAGGACTCAGGGTCCCAGCTAGATTTTGGGAGCTGTAGTTCAGCTGTGGCTCTGTTGGAGGGAATGCAGGGGAGCCCAGGGAAAAAACTGACCCTAAGTCTAGTAAAACATGGCCTTAGAGAAAGGATCAGAACTAACAGGTCGTTTAATATAAAACAACAACAACAACAACAAAGTCTGTGGCAAGGTACAACAACAAAAGGGATAAAAGGGGCAATTATCACTTCCCCAGGTCTGTGGCAGAAAGGACAAAAAACTGACTGCACTGGGGGAGAGACAGACGAGACGATTTTAAAGCTACCTTTCTCCAATGCTAATGGTGACGTTTTCACAGCTCAGAAAGACCAACCAAGGGAAAAACTTTCCACCATGGTGGTTCCTTCCCAGCCATCCCAGCAGGGAGCTGCTGCCACATACAGCACTGGGAGCACAGACCAACAGGCTCTGCAGGATCACCAATCTGGGAATGATGGCCTGTGGAGACCTCTGGTCCCTACTGCCCTCTCATCCCAGGGCTGCTCAGCCACCCCAGCTGCCTGGGCACAAAGTGACTGAAGGTGAGGGATGATGAGGACTGGGGGAACTGGCACCAGTGATGCTTCTTAAAAATAGAGGTTAAGAAATGCTGGTCTTGCAGAATATGAAGGACTCAAAGCAATGACAAAAGTGAGGCAATATGTCTTTATCCGTTATTTTCTCTACAGCCACTTGTGAGATCAGTGAAGTAGCACTTCAAGAAAACAATTTTAAAGGTTTGTCGAACTTTAAAAAGATTAACCTGTCTGATTGATGAAGTGGCTGATTTTGGAGAGTCAGCGAGGAGACTGGCAGGAATCCATAATGTGTGTTTCCCCATCAGATATGCCAAGTGCTGACTCTGAGTCTTCATGATGCTGTGGGTGAGTGCTTTTTGCTTTTCCTCCCCAGCTGCTTGCTCACTCTCCCCATGGTGGGATGGGGGAGACAATCAGAAGGGTAAAAGTGAGGAAATTCATGGGTTGAGATAAAGAGGGTTTAATAAGTAAAGCAAAAGACATCACACAAGCAAAGCAGAAGAAGGAATTCATTCAGTACTTTCATGGCAGGCAGATGTTCAGCCATCTCCAGGAGAGCAGGGCTCCATCATGCATAATGGTGACTTGGGAAGACAAATGCCATAAGCCCCATTTTCCCTCTTCTTCTCCCAGCTTTTATTGCTGAGCACGATGTCACATGACATGGAATATCCCTTTGGTCAGTGGGGTCAGCTGTCCTGGCTGTATCTCCTCCCAACATCTTGTCCACCCCCCGCCTCCTTGTTGGGGGGATGGGGTGAGAAGCAGAAAAGGCCTTGATGCTGTGTGAGTGCTGCTCAGCAGTAACTAAAACATCCCTCTGTTATCAGCAGTGTTTTCAGCACAAATCCAAACCACAGCACCCTAGGTGCTTCTATGAAGCAAATCAACTCCACCCCAGCCAAAACCAGCACACATGGGAATCCCAGTCTTCCCTCCCAGAGCAACAGTAACAGCCATGAGTAGGTCTGCAGCCTCCATGGCCACAGCTAGGAAAAATCAAATACTGCAAAATCTACAAACCACAAACTTGCATATTTTTTGCTCTCTCTCAGATGCCTCAGATGTTTTTGAAAACTCAAGGCTTGTGATGCTGGGAATTGCGTGCTCCTTTTGTTTCCTCTAGCTTATTTATTGTTCTTCCTTGTAAAAGGAAAACTAGTTATCAAGATTGAGCTTAGTGCAACTATTTAATCTCTTCCTAAATTTAACTACACTCAGTTTCTAACTGTTCCAGATGTCATACAATGTGTGTGATGCCTGAAGTGGTCCCCATTTGTATTTCAGAGGAGACTCCTTGCTCTTCCTGAAGATTGCAGTTGATGGAGGGGAAAGGACTTACTTCATTTCACAGTCGTCATGTAGCAGCTGAATAACTGAGTGTCAGCCTCTCACCTAGGCTCCCTCAACAGCCAAAAAAGAGAACAAGCACATCCACAAGGCAAGATACATCACCTCTTTTAGGGTGGGAGCAAGTCGCCCTTGGGCTAGTATGTCTTTGATGTTTATACCTGAGATGCAAATTATTACCTTGTGGAAGGACAAGGTCAGTCACTAGCTGCAAGTCCCAAAAGGGGAATGGCCACTCTTAATTTAATAGCGAGTCTTTTTGCTGGTGGTGCTCTCTTAAAAGCCTCAGTTTCTGGTGTCCCATAGCTACATGAGAATCTCTGCTTTCATTGAAAGAAAGGTCATCCCTCCTGGCCATTGAACCCCTGAAAATGTCAACTGTCCACTTATCACAAACATATATGTGAGCATGCACACACTCACACCAGCTAGGCAGTGTTCCAGTGTAGTTATTTTTAAAGACATCTAATGAGTTTTGGCTGGCCTGGCATGCAATTTCTGAGATTGCATTTCAAGGGCTGATATGGTGAGAAGGTATAAGATTGGAGTAGAAGGTCAGGATGGATTTGAGCTCCTCAATCAATGCGTGGACACAGCAGAATGGTCTTCTACATGTGTATACCTCCAGTGACATAGGTCTTGGAGCTGCTGTGATTGACTTAGTTTCCAATTTGCAAAGCCACACTCCAGCCCCATTGCTTTATCTCAGCCTGTAGGAAATCTGAGAGATCTGTGAAAATGGTAATCAGATTGTGAGGATGGATATTGCTGTTATGAGAGCTAGACCTACAGGGCAAACCTTCTATTAAGATGAGACAGACATGACTGCAGCTGGGGAACAGTGTGAGAAAGGACACCGAGGAGGGTCTGAAACTAAGTTTCATGAATCACAGAATCACAGAATCCTGGGGGTTGGAAGGGACCTCGAAAGATCATCTAGTCCAACCCCCCTGCCAGGCAGGGTCACCTAGAGCACATCACACAGGAACTTGTCCAGGTGAGTTTTGAATGTCTCCAGTGAAGGAGACTCCACAACCTCTCTGGGCAGCCTGTTCCAGTTCTCTGTCACTCTCACAGTAAAAAAGTTTTTTCTGATATTTACATGGAACCTGCTATGCTCCAGTTTGCACCCATTGCCCCTTGTCCTATCACTGGACATCACTGAAAAAAGCCTGGCTCCATCCTCCTGACACTCCCCCTTAACATATTTGTAAACTTTGATGAGGTTGCCCCTCAGTCTTCTCTTCTTCAAGCTAAAGAGGCCCAGCTCCCTCAGCCTTTCCTCATAAGGGAGATGTTCCATTCCCTTAATCATCTTTGTGGCTCTGCACCGGACTCTTTCAAGCAGTTCCCTGTCTTTGAACTGAGGGACCCAGAACTGGACAGAATACTCCAGATGCGGCCTCACCAAGGCAGAATAGAGGGGGAGGAGAACATCTCTTGACCTACTAACCACACTCTTTCTAATGCACCCTAGGATGCCATTGGCCTTCTTGGCCACAAGGGCACATTGCTGGCTCATGGTCATCCTCCTGTCCACCAGGATCCCCAAGTCCCTTTCTCCTACACTGCTCTCCAGCAGGTCAGCCCCCAATACTGGCACATGGGGTTGTTCTTCCCCAGATGCAAGACTCTACACTTGCCCTTGTTGAATTTCATCAAGTTTCTCCCCGCCCAACTCTCCAGCCTGTCCAGGTCTCACTGAATGGCAGCACAGCCTTCTGGTGTGTCAGCCACTCCTCCCAGCTTAGTGTCATCAGCAAACTTGCTGAGGGCACACTCTGTTCCCTCATCCAGGTCATTGATGAAAATATTGAACAGTACTGGTCCCAGTACCGACCCCTGGGGACTCCACTAGTCACAGACCTCCAACTAGCTCCTGTCCCATTGACCACAACTCTCTGACTTCTTCCTTTCAACCAGTTCACGATCCATCTCACTACATGATCATCAAGACCACACTTCCTTAGCTTATCTACGAGGATGCTGTGGGAGACAAAAGGGAAAAAATCCGGTTGTGATTCGTGGGATGGTCAAGGGGTGCATTTGACTGGAAGAAGACTGGAAACTTGAGGACTCACACATGAGGTCAAATACAGTTTTGGATGATTAGAGATCATGAGGACAGCGGGAGCAGTGACAATAGTTTCCATGAGGTGTATTTGCACCCAGCTATTACTTTGGTTTGTAGCAGCTCGTTTTTTGAGGGAACAGCCTGCAGGACTAACAAAAAGAAAAGCAAACCACTGTTTTCCCCAGGAAATACCTCTGGAAATGTGTACATCTGGAATATATCGGGAAATGGGTGCCAAAAAGGCACCTGTGAGGAGGAGGATGGCCAGCATTACATTTTAAGGCCAGGTCCATGTGTTTCAGAGAGTGGGGCCCGTCTTGATTCCAGAGGCTGTTTGTCCTTGAGGATAATGCTCTTCAAACTGGCAGGAGCTCTCTTAAGCAGGGGATTGTATCTGCTAAAACAAAGCTAAAAGAGAGCAATTGGGGAAATATGTCATGGTTATTCATAAAGGCCAATTTTAAAAAATGTTTTTAGTGGCTTAATTCTCGCTTAG
This sequence comes from Hemiprocne comata, assembly GCA_020745705.1. Taxonomy (NCBI): domain Eukaryota; kingdom Metazoa; phylum Chordata; class Aves; order Apodiformes; family Apodidae; genus Hemiprocne; species Hemiprocne comata. Next base: position 138,897,933 of record CM036586.1, on the reverse strand, counting down.
TAAGTGTGGTTGTTGGAAACATGCTTTGTTTTGATTCAGATGGTATCTGCAGCTGGGTGAATCACTTGAACTGAAGCCTTAAGCTTTTGAAATACCAACTTTTCTTTAGGAAAGCAGAGAAATAGAGCTGGAATTTAAATGAACCTTATTTAAATAAGCAGTTTAAAAATACCTGCCTAAAAATTCTGGTGTATTTTAGCATCTCAACTTATTAAAGCAAAGAAAAAACAGCTTTTGGACAGACTGTTTGAACAAATACCCATGTCCTTAAACAGCTTTGAAAACTCATCACGTTGACAAACATCGATTTTGGGGCTGGGAGGTGGAATGGGAAGGTGAGAAGAAGGAAACATTTACCTTTCTTGAAGTGTGTCTTTTGGTTTTCACACAAGGCAAAAACAATGTTGAAGGCTTATCAGGCATGGTTTCAAAGTGAAAGAGAGTGGATTTAGGTTAGACATAAGGAAGAAATTATTTACTGTGAGGGTGGTGAAACACTGGCACAGAGTGCCCAGAGAAGTTGTGGCTGCCCCCTCCCTGGAAGTGTTCAAGGCCAGGTTGGATGGGGCTTTGAGCAACCTGGTCTAGTGGGAGGTGTCCCTGCCCATGGCAGGAGGGTTGGAACTAGATGCTCTTTAAGGTCCCTTCCAACCCAAACCACTTTATGATTCCATGATTCTATACTGCTTCAGCCCAACCAAGCACAGACCACGTAAGACTGAAGACCACAACAGCCTTTGGCACATCTGGCTTTCCCAGCCTAGCAAGGGACATGGTCTAGAAAAACCTTAATCTTTGTTCCCTCTGTGGAGGGGATGCTGGCAGCCTTTTGCCTGCTGGTGTGCTACTGACAAATTAATAACACAATCAATATTGCTAAAAGATTATTTTTCCCATACCCAGTAGTGTAACACACCTAAATAAGTCCTGTTGACTGCCCTGAGAGTTGAAATGCAGGAAAGGCAGTGCCACCTCTGGCACTACGTAGAGTACAACAGGCAGAAGGATGGCCTTGAGGTGCTTGTTAATGCTGCTTTGAGCCCTTTTCACTCATCTGTGACACTCAGAGCAGGGAAACAAGGTAGGAAACAGGGTGACTGGCACTGCCCATGCCAGGTGCTGGCAGTGCTCATGGGCCAGCATGCTCCTCCCTTGCTTGTGGGCAATACAGCCCGAGGGCAAGCCACGGCTGCCTCCCCTGTCCCAGCCCTGTGGGACTCCAGCTGAGATGATTAGAAGCTGCTTTTCTGCTTTATTTTTCTTTAGCAATGTGTTGGAGGTGATGTGGCCCCAGTTGTAGCTTTAGTTAGACAAACACAAGGAGCCCAGTACTCATTCTTGATTTTCTGTATGGCAACCAGTAGTTACTCCAGTATAAGGATGACAAAAGGACTTTTACCATTGTATACATAAGTTATTAGATATATGCACATACATACATAAATAAATACATGTATGTGTCTAGTACATACATTACACTGTAAGGAGTGGTGAACGCACGGTACTCTGTGAATCCAGGCAAGGGTAAACTTATTTTGCAGCCAGCACTGGTACATCAGCTTGAAAACAAGGAAAGAAATGGTTATACAGATCTCTTTTTTTCCACTGTACATTTGCTTCACTCCAGTAGCTTGTAGGCTTTATTAACAGACTTTATTAAAAGCCTAATGCTTCTTTCCACTTGGCCAAAGGCTGAGAAGCCCTTAATGCATGGTCCCAAAGGGAAAACTTCAGCAGCAACCAAGCAAGCAAACTTGACAGCCCAACCAGACATTTTAAGGGCCAAAAATATGTTTTCACACCTAGGAGAGCTTCTACCTACAACAAGCCATTTTTAGAGCTTTCCTTGGCCATCATGGAGAGGAGGAAAGAACACCTCTGGCAGGGTACAGGGCATTGGCCAGGCTCCTCACTGTCAGGACCAGGGGCTTGCAGGCATGAGCTGGTGTCATGCCACTACCAGCAGCAGACGTGGCCTTGGATTCCCTGACCTCTGGCATGAACCCAAGGAGGACAGATGCCCATGCAGGATGTGCACACCAGCTGTGAGGTGCTGGCTGTCTGGGCAGCTGTACCATAAAGGCTTGGGCAAGGGAAAAGCATCTGTGCCACCACTCCAGCTGTAGTTGCTCCCCATTAGTAGTAAAAATTACACCATGAAGAACAAGCAGTTAGCTGAAACAGGTAAATTAAAAGTGTATCTGCAGGTGTAAGTTGTATTTTGTTTGAGTCCAAGCCTACATAATATTGCAACAGCTAGGCTGTGTTTGGTAAGCTGCAAGGAAGGTACACAACAGTAACACAAGCTTTTCTAAGAGGAGTGAAAAGTGCCAGGTCTCAGAAGGAGAGGGCAGAGCAGCAGGTATTTGTAAACGTAGCCAGTGGAAAGGAAGAAGCACAGGCTTGGGGCTGGCCAGCAGCCAAAAGTGACAAAAGGAAATAATTAGGTGAATTTGCAAGAGCAAAAGGGGAAGTAAGGCATAAAAACTATGCTGAAAACAGTCATATTCTATCATTTCCCCAAATAAAGCAAATAACAAGAATGCCACAGTAGTGACTGGAACCAAGAAGCTGGGTGTACTTACGGAAATCCCTGTGTCCTGGGAGTTTGGAAGCAGTGTAACTCCATCCTAAAATACAACAGGTACAAATCAGTTCCTGACATGTCCCACACCTCATCCTTGCGCACACAGACCATCAAGCTGGTGCTAAGCCAGGGAAATGATGCAGCTAAACTGTTTTTATCTTCTAAATGGGACCTGTGAGTAGTCTTTTTCTCCTCCATTTTTCCTAGATAGGCTCATCACCATGGTGTGTCACTTTTTTTCTAAATAGCAAACCACGACTGCTTTTCAGCTAGCTTGTAGCAGGAGGAGTATTTTATCTGAGTCACCAGAGCCATCTGTTTTAGACAAATATTTTAGTGAATGATCTCTCTGCTATAGTTAGAATATTTCTTTATTCTGCTGTTTAAGGATCAATTACGGGAAGAAAAAGGCAGCGTGGCCTCTCAGCAGCTTCCTCGCCCTCCCTCCATGAGCACCTGCTGGCATTAACCCGTGTGCCTCACCCTACTTCAACACCACCAAATATGAAACTGGTCCATGGAAACATTTTTTTTAAAGCTGGGTTGAAACTATGGCTTAAAGTTTAAAAAGAAAGACTTTTGACCTCCTGAGCAGTTGCAAATAATTTCTCTTCAGTTCCCTGCAGACTGCTCAAGGGATAAGAACATAATGTGGAGGTAGGAGTTCCTCAAAATGTTGACCCCTGCCTGTTTTGTATGGTGCTCAGACATTGTTCAAGGCTCACAGCCAATGACTCCTCAGTATGGCATCTTCCTCCCCTCCTTGCGAGGGGTTTGGGTGGCTTCAGCCCCAACTCTCCCTTGGTTCCTGCTATCAGTGGCATTTGCTTCCCCTTCTCCTTTCTGCCTCTCCATCAAACCCCAAGTGAAGCAGCCTTCACAGCTGTTATGGTTTGGGAGACCCCGGCACTGTGTTGGACACCTATCGGAGAGAGAGGGGTCCTTAGCACCCTGAGAGACTGGCAGGGGTCAGTATTCCCACCCACTTCCTGTCACAATCTATAAAAGCCACCAGAACCGGAAGCCGCTTCCCTTTTGTTCCTACTCCTTGTCCCCTGCCGGGTGTGCTGCTGGCTTCCTTCGGCTTCCCACGTGCTCGCTCCAGAATCCAACTACATCGGGTGCTGTGAGGAGCCGTGGATCTCTTCTGGAGCGGCCCTGCGTTCCCCATATCCCTGCCATCCTTGAGATCGGTTTTGTATATTTGTATATAAATATTTACTCACCCTTTCCCCCCCCCCGCCTCTGTTTTCTCACTTCCCCCCTCCCCCCCCCCTCCGTTTTACCCCTTTTTTTGTTGTGTTATAGTAAACTTGTTTCAATTTCCAAAGTTGAAGTCTCTTATTCCCCTTTCTATCTTCCCTTGGGAGGGAGGAGGTGGGGGGTAATAGAGAGCAATTCTGTCCTCTGGTTGTCTGGGGTTCACCTTTCATATTTAAACCAGAACAACAACACACGCATTGGGGTGGCTTCCCCTTCCGGTTGGCAGCCTGAGACCCCACATCATCCTCTCCCATACCATGCTGCAAGCAAGCCTGGTGCCACCAGGCTGGCCACCTTTCTGCTGTCCCTCCACACACAGCTGTGCAAGGTGGGTGGCTTCAGCTCACTTGGGCTCCCATCCCGAAACTCCATGCAACACCAGGCCAACGCCCAGGCTCCTGCCAGCAGTTTTGGTGGAGGCTGGTGAGGAAGCTGTGGCACGTGGGGTTTCTGTCAGCAACGTCTTGTCACCCATAGCCATGACCATACCCAACGCATGGTTGAGACCAGTCATCCCTGAGCTTTGGGATGTGGCATGCCATGGTGGCCAGCCCAGTTACAGGCCTTTACATCCTTGAGATATTGTTTAATATGATGCTTTAAAAAACCCAAAAAACACTGGTGCTGGTTATTGGTGGTGTTGCACCTTGTGTCTCCACCACCAGCCCTGCCATGAATTGCAAATATTCCATTTGATTAAAAATATTTGATCCAATAGAAACTCTCCGCAGAAGCAGCATAAGAAAATCATAAAGCAGTTAGTCAGAAATAACATTTTCTCTGCACAGCAATTGGCTGGCTGCAGCAAAAGCAGTCGTTTCAGAGGCTTCTGCATTTATTGCCTTAGCAGTGCCTAAGCCCCAACTTGTGCTAATGCCACATGGATGTAGAGGGAAAGGAGAGCCCAAAGTTGCAGCTGAAGACCCTGCAGCAACGTGGTCCTAGCAGAGACTTCACCACTGCTGCTCTCACTCTGCCCATGTTACCTGAGGCAGGCAGCCCCAGCCACTGGGGTCTTGCTCCTGTTTGCACACTGGCCACTAGACCCCAGCACATAGAGGTGTGAGGCTTCCTGGGCAGGGGCCAGAGAAAAATGTCTTTTTTTTTGGTTGCAGGTCAGGGTTTGCCCGTGGTTTCAGAACAGCTCAAAGCATGGAGAAGGGTTTGGCTTCTCCTTTCTGCAGCCTGCGCTTAAGAACAAGGAGGTGAGCAGCCTGTTGAGGTGTGTGAAGGTCAGACTTTCATCTCCTCTTGCTCTCCTTTGCACCCACAGGTGGATGGCATGGTTCTGACAGCTTAGGATCACCCTCGGGTGGGTGCCTGAGCCAAGGTGGGCTCTCCCCAAGGTCCCTCTCCCTCCCCACCAGGCAGCAAGGTGAAGCAGCATGATGAGGTCAGCCGTGGATAAGTAATCTTTCAAATCACTCATAGAATCATAGCATGGTTTGGGTTGGAAGGGACCTTAAAGATCATCTAGTTCCAACCCCCTGCCATGGGCACGGACACCTCCCATTAGACCAGGTTGCTCAAATCCCCATCCAACCTGGCCTTGAACACTTCCAGGTATGGGGCTTCCACAACTTCTCTGGGCAACCTGTGCCAGTGTCTCAACACCCTCATATTGATGAAGCAGGTAATTTTCTGCCAAGGACTAAAACAAAACAGCTGAGTCACTGACTCAGCATTGTAACTTTGGGGGTTTTACATACAACTAGGTATAGTCTGTCCGTCCGTCCCCATGCACACACACGGCATGTCCCCAGCACGTGTGTGGCTGGAAGCTGTCCAAGGGAGGATCCCAAATGTTCCCCTTGAGGTTTGCTTGCATTTGGGACATGCCTGACACAGAGTTGCCAGGTTATTAAATGCCAGAAGAAAATGAATGCACACGTACCACCGTCACCCCCTGTGCAGCAGAGGGGTGGTCACCACAGCAAGCTGATCCAACATCACACAAGTCCTCCAGACCAGCACAGCCAGAAGATGAACTGAGCCAAAATACTATCGAGTGCACCAGTTTAACAGTAAATCTGGCATGACTTGGTGGTTGCATGGTGTCCCTTGGGTTTGGGTGGGACTAAGCCACACTTACTGGGTGTTTTGGGCCAGTTCCACTGTGCTTGCCTATGATAGCTTGAAAATCATTAGTGTGGACATCAGGCCAGGGCTTGTTATGTTTCAGTTTTGTACAAAATAGATTTAACAGTGCCTTGTTGTGGCTCAGCTTGAAACAGCACCTAATCAGTGTAAACTGTATGGATGCAAGTGGCTGTGAACTGGCAATGTGAGTGTACTCACCCAAACATGTACTACTTGAAAATCATTGGTGCCTGCCCGGGTCTGCAGGAGCCCGATAACCCAGAGGCACACTGGGCCTTTGGAGAGTTTGAGAAGCATTGAATTTGCTAAATAGCAAAAAGTAATAGAAAGCTACAGACTCAGTTGCATTATTTTTAGTGATTCTGTGCTGATTTTAGTCTTGACGTAATAGTAATCTACTCTGCCAGCAACTCAAGCGTGCTTACGGGGGTGTCACACCTGACGTTTGATGCTGCCCTCAGAACTATGACCCTAAATATTTATTAACTGAAGTGTCAAAAAACTGATGAAACTGTACCTAAGCCTAAGAGCTTGGCTTTTTTATGCCATACTTACACCTTGAGCGCTTTACTTGGGAGAGTTTCTGCTCACACAACAGCTCTCTCCATAGGGCTGATGGTAGTTATTTGCATCATCATCAAATGCTGTAGCTGAACTATGCCTTTAACCAGCCAGCAGAAGTCTTTTCATGTTAGGGCAGTGGTTCAGCCCTGGATCATGTCACTGGCTGAAACTAGTCTGGGGAATAGAGATGAAGGTGAAATAAACTGGTTTACATGAAGATGAGTGGTGCCAGTTTAGCCACTCCCAAGAGTGGAACAATACTGGTGGGACCTCAGAATTACCCAGCGTCTCACCAGGCTTCCAGTGATTTAAACTGACTCTTTTTGATAAAAGTTTGCTGAGTCAGGCAGGAGGGATCCCTTACCCCCCTGCTGCTCCTGGTAATGGGAGGTGGTTTACCTTCAATGGCTGGTTATAAGAAACAACAACAACAACAACAACAAAAAAAGCTGCCTCAAAATCAGATATATTTTGGGAAACACTTTGCTGGGCAAAGAGGAGCCATTGGAGGCACTCAAATGTAAACGTTTTGGGGAGCAGGAGCCAGTTGCAAGGACAGAGCCAGGGCCCAGGGTAAACCCCTGCAATGAGATACAACCTCAGGCGGGAGGCAGCTCAGTGCCTCGAGGCCTGGTGCCTTGGACAGACTTGTTTTGGGCAGCCTTGACCTTATTTCAGTTTGTGTTTTGAAGAAAGAGCAAATTACCTGATTGTTGCCTAACCTGCTTTTAGCTTTAGCTTTGCTTTGTGCAAGGAAAGGATAGCAAGGGTTTGCTACACCCATACCACCCTAGTGAACATCATGGAACTACACCTGCAGGCAATTAAAAAAAAAATTAAAAAAAGGAAAGACTGCTCAACCAGAATATTTAAAAATGTATAAAAAATAGCATTAAGTGGGCTCTTGACCAAGGACGAAGAAATTCAGCCATTGAAGTCTAGAGCACGTTGCCATATCATACATGGAAATGATAAAATAATAAAAAAATAGCAATAATGAGTTAATTTGGATTATGAATTTCAGTAACACGGTGACTTAATTAACACACCCTGTTGGGTTTTATTTTGATCACACTGGCAAGTCTTTGTTAGACCATGAATACACTTGGTGCTCCACATCGCAAATGTGGTTCCTCAGCCCACACAAACAGTGTTAGCACAGCAAAGCAGCATCAAAGTGTTGCCAGACCTTTATTGACCAGGCCTAGGAAAAAATGGTGGGGCCAAGTGCATCAACTGCAGAGCACAGAAAAGTACTGTCTTTCTTATTCTTCTATTAAATGGCTTGATCAGGAGGTTAGTCCTGATGATGACAAACCTTGTCAAAACCAACACGCAGAAAATGGGAACACATGGTGGGGCTAGGGGCTGGCAGGAGGGGTGGTGGCAAACCCCACCCTTGTAGCTCTGCGGTCCTGGCTTTTGAAGGCATAAACCTTCAGGCAGGACTACTCAACGCCCCACCTGGAGTACTGTGTCCAGTTCTGGAGCCCCCAACACAAGAAGGACATGGAGCTGTGGGAGCAAGTCCAGAGAAGGGCCATGAAGATGATCAAAGGGCTGGAGCACCTCTCCTACGAAGACAGGCTGAGAGAGTTGGGGCTGTTCAGCCTGGAGAAGAGAAGGCTCCCTAGAGACCTTAGAGCAGCCTTCCAGTGTCTGAAGGAGGCCTACAGGAAAGCTGGGGAGGGACTTTTTATAAGGTCATGTAGCAATAGGACAAGGGGAAACAGTTTGAATCTGGAAGAGGGTAGATTTAGATTAGATGGTAGGAAGACATTCTTTACTGTGAGGGTGGTGAGACACTGGAACAGGATGCCCCTGGAAGTGTTTGAGTCCAGGTTGGATGGGGCTTTGAGCCACCTGCTCGAGTGTGAGGTGTCCCTGCCCATGACAGGCGGGTTAGAACTAGATGATTTTTAAGGTTCCTTCCAGCCTAAAGCATTCTACGATTCTGTGTTTTTTCCCTTTCAGCTTCCCTTTCGTTTCCCCTCCCACCATGCAGACCTCCCCAGCTGTGATGCAGGGGATCTCCACTTCCCTCCAAATTTAATCTTTAAATAATCTTTATTCCTGGTGCTTTTCCAGAGCTGCTGTACCCAGCCCCAGTGCTTTCAGAAGAAGAGAGCAAAGCACATTGGAAACAGGTTGCTGTGGTGGCTCTGTGCCCTGGGGGGCTGTGGCAGTGGGGCAGCCACGGATCACGAGCCTCTTGCATGCCCGTGCTCTGCATACTTATTTAAAGAAAATGTTGAAGTTGAGGGTTTTGTTAAAATGCCAGAGGGGTAAGCATGCCTAATTCCCATTAAAATCAACAGGAACTAGACATCCAGCCAGCTGGGAGAAACAAAGAGAAGAAAAAGACATTAAACACCTGGCTAAACTGAAGTGATGAACCAACCATACTCCAGCCCCGAAAGGATGAATCAAGTATACTGACAATCTAGACCTTTCTAGCAACTACAATTTGCCTTAAAAGTCCACGTGTTATGAATACACCACTTTTTTTCAGTAACATGCAAAACAAGGGAATAATTACATCGCACATAAATACCTATGAATATTTTCCATAAACCTTTAAAGGATCTGTTTTTAAAAAGATATTTTACTGCCTGTCACTCAGTTATACAAATAATCCAGAGATTTAGAAACCGAAACTGGGGGCCAGGCCAGGCCAATTTTTCATGTGGTGAAACTCCATTGACTGCAAGTGCATTTAGGGCACAGCAGCAAAAGCATCTCTCCCAGGAACAAAAAGAATGAGAAAACCCCGGGGGAAACTAAATCCTTTCCAATGGCCACCTGGCTTGTTGCCTTCCTGCTGCCTGGCTCTAGCTTTTACATCAAACCTGCTCTCACTGTTATTGGAGCCTGTTGTAAAAATGGCTAATCATAGAATCAGAGAATCATAGAATGGTTTGGGTTGGAAGGGACCTTAAAGATCATCTAGTTCCAACTCCCCTGCATGGGCAGGGACACCTCTCACTGGACTAGGTTGCTCTAAGCCCAGTCCAGCCCAGCCATGAAGACTTCCAGGGATGGGGCATTCACAACTCCTCTTGGCAACCTGTTCCAATGTCTCACCACCCGCACACTAAAGAATTTCTTCCTTATATCTAACCAGCAACATATTGTTGGACAATGAAACGTGCAGGCCATAAACAGGGGGCTATTGACAGATGTCTAGGTTTCTATAGCTCTGCTTCCATGCAGGGGGCTCCAGGCTCCCTGGCAAAGTGATTTACAGCTCCAGATTGAAGGCGGCTCTGCTCTGCCAGCCTCATGCAAATCACAGATCAAAAGCAGCCACCTTTGGGGAGGATGATGGCAAACATGATGTGGTTCAAAACCAGCTTATGAGCAACAGGGAATCCAGAGGAGCTAAAAGAAGAGATGAGCAACCATGTGCTGTTGCCACCATGCCATGACACTGTTTTTACCAGGGCTACCGAGGCACCAGCATATGGTGCAGCAGTTCCTCATCTTGGGTACAGATGTAAGTGATGTAAAGTAAGTGATGGGAGGCTGCTTGTTTGCTAAAATGCCCAGACAAACTCAAGGTTGGGAAGGACAAGTGGAGCAGCTACCAAGGCTCGGTGGCCTTCCAAATCAAACAACTCATGGGAAGGAGCTAAAAGAGACAACATTTATCCATAATAACACATCTGGTAAAAGTGCTACACAAATAGAGCTTGTAGAGATAGCCTGATGCTTCCACTGGAGCTGGCTAGAGAGGTCACCACAATCCACCCAGGCGGGGTCCCATTTGCACTTCTCTGACCCTCTCTTGGTGTGGGCCCCATAGGAGGGACACTTTCAGCTCTGCAGTCACCTCTCCAGCACACTGGGACCACCACCTGCCTGGAGGCACAGCCTTGGCCTCCCCCCTGCCTCCAACTGTGTGCCACTATGGTGGGTGTCAGCCATCCACACCAGCAGGTTGGGAACATTCTTTGAAGGATAATATCTGTGTTACAGCATCCCTTTGGCCAGGGTAACCCCCTGCAGCACCTGTAGTCCTGCCAGCCCTGCCCAGGCAGCCATGTGCAAAGCCTCTCTCCATGAGTGCTTGCAGACTTCTTCCTGTGTGGCATTAGACCACGCATGGCCAGCTGCAGCACTCCAAAGCGTACCACCAAAGGAGAGAGACACACACCCTGATAAGGCTTTCCAGTTCCCTTTCAATCCTATGTCTTGCAGGCTAAGCTCTCCTTGCAGCTCTCCCAAAACTAACCCCCGAAAGCAATGGCACTGTAATGGAGTTGCTCACCTTTGCCTCTTCATTTTTGTGCCAGAAAATATTAATGCCGAGGAGCTGAGCTGTAGGAAGGAACAGGGCTTGTGTTCTCTGAAGAAACAACCCACGCTGGAGATTTCCCACCAGTCTCTGACCCATTGCCTCCCAGGAAGGGCATCTGATGTTCTGAGATACTGTCTGGAGTAGCGGCAGCCTCGGTGAAACCCAGCCCACCTGGCTGCTCCGCATGGCCCTGTGTGGAAATGCCTGCCAGCAGCTCACCAGCTTGTCAGGAGAGATGGAGGCAGGAAGTCCCGCAGTGAAGCTCCTGAGACAGAGACCCACCACCACATAGGAAGAAAAGGTGTGAGGTCACCTGAGGCTCTGGATGCAGAGGTGAGGAGACGGAACAAGTCCACAAGCATCAGGCCAGGAGGCGGCAACTGCACTGGACAGGATCACTGCTGGTATCCAGGACAGTGGTACCAGGCTGTGTGCACACACATGTGCACACACACATGCGTGTGTGCACATATGCATGCACATGTGTGACTGGATTGGGGGCAGGGCTGGCTTGCAGCTCCCTACCACAGAAAATACAAACACAAAGACCAAACCTCTGCACTCACCAAGCTCTGGAGAAGAGCAGTTTCTGAGTGTGGGCGTCATCCAGACTGTGCTCTGAACAGCTGAACCTAACCCTTAAAAAAATAACCACCTAAAAAAAGAAACCTAAAAAAATAACCTAAAAAACCCCCCCATGCTGCACCAGCCTGACAACTGATGCTTTATTCCTGTTATCTGAAAGAGGTTTTGGTGGATTACTGTGGTCCTCTCCTTGCTTTACTTCCCAGCCCACAGCCCCATCAGAAAGCGGATTTTGGGACACCCCACTTCTGAGGCACTCCAACAGTTCCCTTTCTTTCCAGCCCTGGTGACACCCGTGTCTGAGCTCTCAGCTGCCTCTTGGGACAGCACAGCCCTACAGCGACGTGCCGGTGCTTCAGGAGCCTGTCTGTGCACTTTTGGGGAAAACTGGCCTTCGAGGTCTTCAGTGGCAACTCCTCCTGACCACCACTTTGCAGAGAAGAAACTGAGTGTCATCATGAATGGCTCAGAAATGGAAGATTTTCACACAGCTTCCAGCCCAAGCAACTCAGCTTATGTAGATCTACTTCTTTCTTCTTTTCCTTGGCAGTATGGAGAAATAAAGGATCTATAAAGGATATAATCAGAGGCACAAGTGTCCGGTTGGCTTCCCTGTGCTCTGCACCCCATACTTGCCTCACATGCCTCTTCTCTTCTCTGCTCTGGTGAGACAACACCTGAAGTACTGTGCACAGCTGCAGAGCCCTCATCACAGGAAAGACATGGAGCTGTTGGAGAGGGTCCAGAGAAGGGCCATGAAGATGATCCAAGGGCTGGAGCACCTCTGCTACGAAGACAGGCTGAGAAAGTTGGGGCTGTTCAGCCTGGAGAAGAGAAGGCTCTGGGGAGACCTTATAGTGGCCTTCCAGTACCTGAAGGGGCCTACAGGAAAGCTGGGGAGGGGCTTTTCACCAGAGAGGGCAGTGATAGGACAAGGGGTAGTGGTTTTAAACTGAAAGAGGAGAGATTTATCTTAGACATCAGGAAGAAATTCTTCACCATGAGGGTAGTAAGGCACTGGAACAGGTTGCCCAGGGAGGTTTCCAAAGGGATTGATGGCACTGAGAATATTTGTGTTTGGTTCCCACTTCCCCAGTTCTACCTGAATAAAAAGGAATTTCTGAAAGTTTCCTAGCAAATTTCCTTTCTGAAGTGTTCAAGGTATTTTAAATCTCATGGTGTGCCATCAGGAGAAAAGCAGACTAGATACCAACCATTTACAGCATAGAAAGCTCAAGTAAGTGTTAGCAGTGGGACATATTAATGAAAAAAAATCAATTTTTATGTAGCTAGGGAGAAATTAAAACCAGGAAAGGTGGAGCATTTTGGTTAAGATTTTACATGCGTTAGCTGTGCTGCCACTTAGGATTCTTCTCCATGCCTTGTAACATCAGGCTTTTAATTAAATACTCAGGTCCTTAAGACAAGCAATTAAGTGCCAGCCCAAGCGTGCCCTCAAATCTATCTAAATGAACAATAGGAAGCTGATGAGATGCAGTAAGAGGGAGGAGGATTTCTCCCCCACATGGCTTGCAGTGCCTAGCTTTATTTTTTTTTTAATCTTATTTTTAAATGCGAGGTTATCACTGCTGCTCAGTGGCCCACAACCAAAGCTTTGCTTATTTTTTTTTTTTCAGCAGCAGCAGTTTCCATAAACATTCAAGAGAGAAAATACGCTTCACAACTGAGGTTTTACTCCAGCACTCACCAGTTGCTGAATATAGATGTTGTGGGCTACTGTACCCAGTCAGAGCAACCAGCTTTGCTGCTGCCTACGTTTCCAACTGATTCCTCCAGGTGGGATGTGCAGGCTAAGTCCTGGCACAGGCACCCGAGGACCTAAGAGCCGTGTCTTAGGGCCAAGGGAGAAGCACCACTGCTTAGAAAGGGGAACCAGCTTTTACTCCTGGCTTTCCCCCACGATGCTGCAAGCACAGCAAGATGAAGTCAGGCATTTCCTGGATGCAGGTCTCTCACTTGTCTTCTCTGTTGACCCCAAAACAAACAGAATAATCTTTCATATAATTTTATTAACACAATTTTTTTTTTTTTTTTCCCAGCAGGAGGTGCATTGATGCTAGAGGACCAAACTGAAGGTACTGCTCAAGGAGTCACATTGTACTCCTGCTTCTGAATAAGGACAGGACATCTTGAAAATGAGCAGAAAATGATTTGGTGACTTGCTGAGCCCTTTGCTTACAATGGAGTAAAATGAAGAGGTTCCCCCCTTGCCCCTGCATCCCCACCTTGAACACTTACTGGTGAGGAGCCCCTTTGTCCCCCCTGCCAGCAGTCATGGGCCACCCCTCGCCATGGGGCTGGGTCTCCAGTGTCCTTGTGTGATGGCAGGGGCACCTTTGGGGCCCTTTTTTCCCCTCACACAGGAGGCTCCTGTAGCAGTAGCTCCTTGCCCCATGGTCTGTACATGAGTCCTTTGCAGCTGCCTGGCCGGGCACTGGGGCTGGGGAGGGGGGGGGGCAGTGCAGCAGCCTCAGTCTATCCCCCCAAAAAAAAAACCCACCACCTTGTGGTGTAGGAACCAGGGCAGTGCTCAGGCATACAGACAAAGGCTTTTCAGCTGTCCCTTCTGGTGTATATGGATGCAATACACACACATAAGCCCACACAAAAACTAGCAAAATAGGTGACTGTCAGTGCTGAAGCAAAACCCGTTCCATTTGACTTACAAATGAGGGGGCTTTTTACTGCTCTTCAGGAAGCTTTGCTGCACAGGCAGGGCCACCATTTCAACCTCAGCTTCAGGGTGGAATGGGGAAAAATGAAAATCAGAAAATCATGCTGAACAACGAAGGCTGGATTTTTTAGCAGCTTCATCTCCTCAGATGCCAAAGCTGTTTGTTTCTTATGAGATGTAGGGGGAAGTGGCTTTGCCCCCTTACACCCCATCCCTTGAGCCACCACACAGGATCGGGGCCACATGCCCACGTCCTGGCTCCTGGAGCAGGACCGGCTTCATCAGGTGAGTGACCTGACAGCAGCCCCCCTGTGCTGTGCCAAGGCTGCCAGCTTCTGCTAAGAGGAGGGCATGGTGTGGGGTGATGCTGTGTGTCGCTCCTGGGAGGTGACAAGTGAGCTCTAAGCAGCCATGGCAGAGGAAGAGGAAGGGAAGGGGGCAGAGAAGGACATGTTCTTCCTGCAAACACAGGGCCTAGCATGCTCCCACCAGTTGCTTCTGGGGGTGGCGTTTTTGAAATGCGGAAAAAAAACACCACAGATGTCAGGAGGGAGAGGAACTGCCATGAAGAACAGCTCCCCATTAGAAATAGAACAAAACAAAGCAATAAAAATCCAGACAAGCAGGCCAGGTAAGGTCAGGCAGTTTGCCATGCACACGAGCATGTTCCTAGGAGCAGCGTTTTGGCACCCAGGCCTGTGTGTAGCTGCTGAGGATGGACGATGCAAGGCCCCACGTGTGGGAAAGTACAGAGTACCCCTGGTGTTCCTTGCCCGGCTGCAGACCACAGCCTGGCATGTGCACCGAGCTCTGCCCATCTCCGTACCTCAGGATAAATACCTTGGACCACTGGGGCACCAGGCTGTTGAGAGAGCCAGAAGCTGCCAGTGATGGTGACAGCACCTGCCACCACTGTCTGTGATGGAGAAGTAAAAAGAGTTGTTGTGTGCAATTAGAAGACATGCAGTAATTAATCTCTGCCCACCTGGTCTCCTCGTGTCCTTAGGGATGGCTAGGAGGCAAGGCTATGATTGCTCCAGGTTGCAGCTCCTTTTCAGTAGGGAATGCCAGGTTTTTTGTCTTGGGCACTTGCCTGGGCCCTGCCTTGTCCAAAAGGTGCTGTGGGAGAGGTGCCCATTGCAGCTGGAGACCTGTCCTCCTGCCAGGGAGCAGCTGCAGCTCCACCAGCCTCCACCGACCCTGACTCCCCCTTAATGGACAATTAAGAAGCACACCGCTTGGCTTCAAAACATACAATATACTTTATTGCCTGCTAGATAATCAAAGTGAGGAGTAAACACCATAGCTGGAAAAAGCAGAAAAGGACCAGAAGAAGGAAAAGAATATCCAGTCACCAAACAAGTTATCAGGCAATAAACCATACACAATATAAATAATCTGTTTCCCAAACAACTAAATCTTTATTTTGCTAATGGCCATTATATGGTTAATTATCAGTAGTAAAATCTCTGGATTTCCTTTTCTACACAGCATTAGTAGTAAGAAATATATAAGGGACTCTGCAGAAAGCAATACAAAGGAGTTATATACACAGGCACCTTCTGTGGAGCAAGAACAGAACCTCATCTAATAAGGAAGAGCTATCTACAAACCAGAAGACCATGGTAATACAATATTAGCTCAGACTTAGTTTAGCTGCAGCCTCTCCACAAGGTAGGCTAGCCAACTTATGTATACATATATATTTTAATATAGATATATATAGATTTATTATTTTAAAAATAATGTGAACTACCTGTAGTTCCTAGACTAATTTTAAAGAGGCAGTGTACCTTTCTGAAGCTTCATTTCAGGAAGTATATTAAAAATGGTATATAAAAGACTAGCAGACCCAAGCTCGCACATCAAATTCTGGTATCTCCCCTCCAAATTTTTTCCTAATGCCATAGCTGCCATCCGCATTGACAGCAATGCCTTCAGTCATCTGCATTGCTATTTATGTTGCTGTAATTGCTACCACTAAGTTTACTGGATTATAGTGTTAGTAATTGTCGATTATAAATAGCAATAATGCTGCAGTACACTGTCAAAGCCTGGCCGTGTTATGAAGACCTAGTCTGTATGTGCATGCAGAGTTTCGTGGTTTAATCTAAAAGAGTATTTCTCAAAGTGCTTCTCCTGCCAAGCCCCCCATGTTGTTCAAACCATGTCACAAGGGCTCCTCTCTCTAAGGAAGATGTGATGCTTCCCACCCCACACCAAACTCACAGCAGTCCTTCATGCAGCATCCATCCACTCTGTTTTATTTTTAGGGCATAACCCTTCCTTCTCCCACTGCCAACATTCTGAGAGCTACTAAATATGACTTCTTAAAATTAAAATTGACTATTTGAAGAAATGCTTTTAACACAGTTTGGGCCAGATCTCCAGCTGGGCTCTTTCGGCCTCATGCTTCCAAAAGCAGGCAGGCAGGCCAGTAGAGAACTACCTTCCAAGAGCCAAACCCAAGTCTCTGAGAAGGGGTCAGGGAAGGGAGAGATGGTTGCTGGGGACACTGTTAGGCCCCAGCAAGACCAAGGGTGCCTTTTGTCCCACCCCTTTCCAGTCGCCTTCCTGTTTGCCTCTTGGGGTCCACTTGCAAAGGCAAAGTGGGAGCATGCATGTGCAGATGGGCAGCAACTCTTCTGATAAGACTTACTATTAAAAACAGGGATTGAGGGGTGTCATTTTGCTCTCAGCCCAACCCTCCTCAGGCTTTGCTGACCCTGAGGGTTTCTAGAAGCCTCTTCTCAAACCAGGGATGATACCTTGATGTGCCGTCGCTTCACTTTGGGTACCACTCTGGTTGTGAAGAGCCAGGTTTGCATGAAGTGGCTCAGACCCAGGGAAGACCTAAAACACAGCAGTGCAAGCAGGGGGGTCTCCCAGTCAGGCAGAAAACCTGTTGGAGAAAGATGGCTGTGGGGGTGGGAGGGATGTTCCTGGCTTTGGCTCTGTTTTCACACGTGCCCAGGTATCCCTTCCAGCCTGCAATGCTTCCTCACAACCTGCCAAGCCGGGATCTGGCCTGTGTGACTCTGCACGGTCCCACTAGCACGAGGGATCACTCTGCTTCCCTGAGACTCCTGGCCTGGCACAAGCCACCAGGCAGAAACAACCTCCAGTACAAGCACCAACATCTGACCAGAAGCATAGAGCACACCCTCAAGAAAGGCTGTCTTTTGAGTGTATCAGAAAATGTGTATCGAGAAACATGTGGAAATAAATGAACTGTTTCCCATAATAAGCCTCGCATTTTGATAGGGGAGCTTATAAATGGGTATTTTAAAAGAAGGACACCCTGATGGAACAGGATGTAGTTGCAGCATTACAGAATGAAGGATGGATTCTATTTAAAAGCATACCTGTCATTAGTACCTTACCAGGCAAACACATTCTTGCTGAATTCAGCATTATCCTCTGCATCTTTGCTTATAAAACAATAAAGCTAGAAAATTCCTGACTGGTATTTCAGTGACCCCGCACGCAATCTTTAACTATCCAAGCAGCAGCTATTCTTCTCTGCCTCATCCTGGTGCCCATCTGGAGCATGCAGCTAAGTACCAGAAGAAGAGAGGCACACGCACAAGCTAGAAGCTGACCTGTACAAAGTAAATTGTGCCTATATTGGGAAAGCCTCTGTGTACAGATGCTATTTTAAACTCAGTCACCTCAGTTCCGGCATCGCCACAGAGTATTACTTCATCTTATTTACATATCTGGACCCTTGGTGTTTCACAGATGGACATGCAAGCACAGCAGAAGGGACATGCTCCTTTTTTTTTTTGTATTTTGGTAAGAATTTTGTGCCTCCAAGGGTTACAGGATTAGTGTTATTTTGCAGTTCTGTTAGTAATTCCTGTTCAGCTCTACAGGACTCAAAGCACATGCTGATTACTTAACAGGAGGGAAAATATGAAAAGCACCCTGCTACGCTGGGAAGGGGGGAAAAAAAAGCAAAATTTAAGAGAGAAGCACTTATATTGGATATAAAAGAAACTAAAGATTCTCCCCTTTACTGGCTGCTCTTGTGTTTTGACTACCAAGGAAAAGGCTGAATTTGGAAGTCATGCTCTGGCTGATCCACTGCAAAGTGCAGCCTTTTTTTGTTGCTTTTGGCTCCACCGCAACCTGTTTTTCTTGTCCTGGGTAGGGTTGCTAAGGCTGAGCAGAAGCGAGAAAATCAAGGGGAGCATGAGGGATTAAGAGTCTATTGGAGCAGGAGAGAAACCATGAAACATGGAGGAAAACACTCCTCCTTCTCTAAGCATTGCTGAAATTGTATAGATTGTGAAAGCTGGGAACAGCTGAACATACTAGTTCATTTGAAACTGAAGTGCAGTTTTGATAAGCATGCACTATATTTCATAGTTTGTGTGTGAAACCAGGAGCCAAAAACTAGCGCTAGGCCATCCTTGCCAGGTTGTTTACTGGGCTTGGGGAAAAACAGTTAATCCCTTCCACACACTTTGTTTCCCCTTTTCTAGCACCGTTCCTTCCGCTCACAGGGTTGTTGAGGAAACTGCATTTTCTGAACTGCTCAGTTGCACCCATTTCCTTTTTAGCCATTAAATGCTTTTTCTCTCAACACTGTGAGAATGCCAGCTACTGCAGCAGGTTGTCTGTGGAGATACTGCCCTGAAAAAGTCAGCCTCTGGTTGGTACGCAGTTGCACTGGGTTTTGCCAAAAGCTCTTACTGGAACTAAATAAACTTGGGTCCCTCCACCCACCTATGCTCCTTGCCATACCCACGCCCGTAACTGGACCAGGCGTCACCTGGAACAAGCACCTGTAGGAGGCCAACATTCCTGGGGCCTCTGCTTTGTGTCCTGCCTACAGTACCACTTATTTTAGCTCTTTGATACGGCACCTCACTCTCTGTTTTGCTTTGTTGCACTTCCCTGTGTGTCAGTACCTAGGTCTGTACCACCACATGGAGCAGCCTAAAGAACAGCAACTGATGGGCACTGCACACCGCCGGACGTGCAAGGTCAGTGCTCAGCAGCACCCCAGCACCCTGAGCAGCCCTCTGTGGTGCGGCCAGGCCCTGCCATGGCAGTGTGGGGCTGGCAAGGGGCTGCTGTGCATTGCAGAAGATGCTAATGCTACTTGCCATCAGAGCCAGGGGACTTCGCTGTTGCCTCCACCTGCTTCTGAGCTGTGTGGTGCCATGCAGAGAAGAGAGCTGGTGGCACCTGGGGCCAGGTCCAAGCAGCACACCAGCTCGGCCTGGATGACCTTCACCTGGTGCCTGGACCATTACTGTGGAAGAGGTTTCTTGATCTATTCCTACAAGCCTACAACTTTGGCTGAGTGCTGCAAAACCCTGTCCTAGTCCCAGGCACAGTGACTGGGAGAGCAGGCAGAGAGCTTCCCAACAGCACAGCATGGCATGAAAACGAAGGCAATTGCCTCCCTTGCTTGAGGGATGTGCTCACTCTTTTGTTTCCCTGTTGGATGCTTGTTCCCAGTAACGGGTATTCTGCACAGAGAAAAACATGGTCTGTCCCCATGTGACTCTTCAGCAACCCATGGCATCTCCCCGGGTAAATCAGTGCACCATCAGCTAGGGAGTGCATTGCTCTTGCTAACACACTAGTCTTGCTCCATTAGTCTCCTAACTGTTCCAAAATTATTCTGCTAGTCCTGGTTTTGGAACTGAAGACAGTATTACAGGTACAGCTGTGGGTCCCCATCCCAAAGTGGAGACCCAAAAATACCCTGGTCCCTGTGCTGCTGACACCATTGTGGGCAGCTTTTCCTTTGTCTCCCAGGGAGAATCTGGATCTGACACCAGGCAGGGACCTCGTTGTGAGTGCAGGAAATGCCTTGCCAGCAGCATCCCATCAGAGGACAGCCAGGAAAATGCCCATTTCCAAGCCCAGAGGCAGCTGAGAGAGGATGGCTGCAGAGTGAGGGCAGGATCCGGTGTCCACTGGCCCACCAGGCTCTTGGCATGGCTGGCACAAGCACTGCCTAATGAAATGGATGCTGTTCTCCTTTGGTTTCCTTCTCACAATATGGCTTTAATGATGGACTCCTAGTGTCTGAAAAGGGCTCTGAAGAAAAAGCTGGCAAGCAGGGTTGTTTTGGGTTTGGCTTTTTTTTTTTGGTTGGTTTTCTGTTTTTTTACTGTCAGAACTCTGTGAAAAAAATCAAAGGCAACTGCTAGATAGAAAACACAGCACAAGGAGAAAGGTCTCTTTGAACCTCTCTGGTATGGCTATTAACTGACAACCTGACACACCACTCAAAGGAAGAGATTTTCAAAGTCATGGAGGAGTCCTGCAGCTAGCAATAAGGTTGGGCTGACGTTCCTTGAAAACCTCATCTCAGATTTTACCTGGTCATTATTTCTAAGGCTGCATTTATAAAAACAGCTAAAATGCTTCTCTGACTAACATCTTTTGAAGACACTGTCTTTTTTTCCTATGCCCCAAAATTTTGTACTTAGGCACTGAGGGAATAAACCACCCTCAAAAAGTAGAGATAGTCAAGGACTGGAAAAAATGGCATGGGAAAATGATTGCATCTCAATTAATAAAGGCTTAAAAGCCTTAAAAGGACAGGTTCAACAACAACCCATCAGATACGTGATAAGTATAGTTTAACCTGCCTTAGGGCAGAGAAAATCTCTAGCTGTCATCTCCAAGTCCCTGTGACTCTGTGCCAAGTAAATACTGCCAAGCTCTCATCCTGTCACGACCAGGATGTGTTTAATATCCTGACCGGCTGCTCGGTTTTCTGCCTTGGCTTGTTGTTTTTCCAGAAACACACACAAGCTCTTCAGATAAGAGTCAGCTTACATCTTCCTCACAAACCATCAAAAAAGCCTGACTATTTTTATAGTTCCCCCCAAAAAAAACCCTAGGGAGCAGCAAACCAAGAACACAGAGAAATGTTCACCCCAACATTTCAAAAGCTTTCTTTCAGCCTTTTCTCATCTTGAAAAACATTGACCGAACTGCCAGCAAGTTGATAACGAGAAAGAAAACCCCACACTGACAAGAATCACTGCGTCTTTTAAATATCCTCCATTGGTTCTTGCCAACAGCTTGCATAGGCTGGACTTACACAGAGCACCTGGTATGAACATGACTCTGTGTCAAAAAAAAAAGAAAAAAAGTCAAGCTATGAGCTTGGGATATTTTAAACAGGCACTCACAAACACTGAGATGAAACGCCATTAGGAAATCCCACCCCTACTGCGACGATGGTTTGCGACGCTGCATTTCATGCAAGGGAATTGCCCAAAGCTGACCTCACACACCAAGCTCCTCTCAGCTGGCTCACAGTGCACACTTAATATATAACAACACTAACAGCAATCCACCTGCAAGGAGTAAAAGGAAGTGAATAAGCAGCAGCAGCTCCACTCTGCCATAATCACCTGTGGATAGCTGTGGGAATCCATCTGTTTACTATTTCTACAGTGAAGTTATTTTGGTAGCTTGCTGACCTACCCTCACCATAGAAACACAAGCGGAAAATGCAGAAATCGATGCTGGCCTTTCCTATAGGCTTGTCTGCATGCTGAATAATTTTTTTCTTCAATTTCACGTGGATTAAAAAAGACCCTCTAGTGACAGCATTTAATGATGAAAGCCTATGGCACCCTTTCTGATTTCAATGCCTGGTAACAATAATATGAGGATAAAAATGTCTTCACATCAGCAATAATGCTGTGCACACAGGGCCCTGAGACAACCACCACCACCACAGCATTTAAAAGAGACAGACAGAGATTACAACAAGTCTCTGGTGCTGCTACAGCCAGCATGTAATCTTCGGTTCTAACAACCCAAAACCACCGAGAACTGCTCATGCAACACAAGCTCTGTCTCCCAAAGTGCCTAGGACAGCTTTCAAACAGAAGCAGGAGAAAGACACAGAAATTAAAAGCAACACTTTACTGACTGACCGGACATGCAGAGTAACAGCCCTTAACTTTGATACGTGAATCCCGCAGGTGCAGCTCTCACTGCAGCTCTCAGCGTGTGCTGAGGGGGTCTGTCCACAGCCTTCAGCTGGCAACCCCATCCAATTTGTTTGGCCAGGGTGCCTGCTCCAGAGGGAAAGCAATGATGCTTCCCAAAGAAGTGGTCCTGATCCCACAGGCTTCCCCCACACATACCTGTTGGCTTTGGCAAGGCTATACGGGCAAGGTAACTGGAAAAGCTGGTATTATGTTTATTTGATCTGAAAGTTTCTTCAGTAATTATGGAGAAATAAAATTTAATCTATTTTTTTTCCCCTCTAAGAAAGAAATTTAGAAACGTGTTAAGAGTTTTATTTGCAAGTTAAGGCTTAGTCTGAGTTAATGCAAACATCACAGGTCTAATAGGCAGTGCTGAAGGGGAGTTTTGGTTTGTTTTTTTTTAAAAAAAGAAGAATGTGACTTCAAGGTACTTTAGTTGTTTTTACAAGCCATGCACTAAAAATGAACCAGGCAAAGTCCTCATGAACTGTGAATCTATTATCAACAATAAACTGTTAGAAGGAAATAATTTATCGTGTTTCAAAAGCCTGCCAGGTTCCTGACACTGGCATTTTTCCTACAGAAAGCTGGGGTGCAAGTGGGCCCAGGGATTCCAGCTTTGCTGCTGCACCCACTTTGCTGGAGGATCCCAACTCCTTGTGCCTATCTTTTTGCAGAAGTTGTGTCTGATGCACAGCCACTGTTGGGGAAAATTGTTAAAATACCACTAATTAAAAAATGGTGGGCTTTTCAGAGTTGTGCAGTAGCTCAGGAAGATGTGGGACACTGCCCATCCTGCTGAAAATCAGTGGGACATTTTACTACTGATTTCCATGAAGTTTTTATCAACTCAAGCAAAGAGAGGAGAGGAAATGTAAGACAACTGAAAAGGAAGGTGAGAAATCTGTAAGTGAAGCTTGAGATTTTCAACTTCCAGCAACATGAACAAAACCGTAAAACAAAGACATTTGTCTCTATCAAATAAAAAAACCCACAGATTTGACAAAAGTGACAAAACCCAACCAGTTCATATTTTTAAACAGCTTGTACGCATTTTATGCCCCTTCTATTTTAACAGCAATGGATTTCCAAGGGCTGAGATTTACTGGACAGTGGTTTGATGTCGAAGGCAGCTGCACATTCCAGACGTGCCACCACGTCCTCCTGCAAGCGCTGCCAAGTGTGACAGGCCAGTGCTGGCAAGGGGCACCCATCTAGGTCTGAGGCATCTAAAAAATGACGTCCACCATTTTCTACTTATTTGAGGTTTGTGGCTTTATTAATCAAAAGTAGTAACAAGTTACTCATCTTGCTAAGCACTTGGAGTGCTTTCTGAATGGTTTAAAAGCCCAGAAATGTTTATTTCATTGTTAAAGCTGCTTTTAAATCCCTGCTGACAACCCTCGGCTGTCAATTATAGAATCGCTTTGCCAAGGAGCAACAGCACATTTATTTTTTTCTAGTTTTTTTAAACAAGCTGCAGATTAACAGAGTCTGTGAACATGAAATTACTGCTTTTATACTGACTCACTGTTTTCATAGTTCTCCCACAGGAAACATGTATCCCATGTACAATGCTCAGAAATTAGTGATTTGCAAAACGCGTCTCTCTGAAAATGTTAAAATAAGGACCCAGCCCTACAGATAAGATTACTGTTCTAACCACCTGATGACCAAGGTACACGAGGTATGTTTTGCCATCTGGTAGATACAGAAATTTGTAAAAAAATAAATATTCTTTCCCCTCACCTGCTTATAAATAACCAAGTACATAGTACACACTGCACGAGTAGTGCAGTTGTCAGAGCTCATGGAAGCAAACATAGTGTGTTCCAGGCGGTTTTTCTAGAAAACCCATAAAAGACTGAATGGATTCTGTTGTTATGTGTGTATGGGTGTGACTAAGTAAAATTCTGCTTCATTTTTATATGGACTTTTTAGGAGCATCCTTGATTTTGGCTGTTCCCAGAAGGCGGCCCAAGCGAAGCTGCCAGTGACCCAAGGAACAACAGCCTCTTCCCTGTGTGCTCCTGCAGCACTGGGCACAAGAGGGTCTGTCCCAGGCTTGCTAGTGCTGCCACCCTAAAATCCACACCCTATCCTCTGAAGCAGGCAGTACTCACAGTCAGCCACCCCAAGGAGGCAATCCTGGAGGTGCTGGGGAACCTCTGGTGACCACTTTACTGCCTCACATCTACAGCAGGGGTGCTGCACCTGCCAGTGGACAACACTACTGCACTAAGTATCACTGCACCACAATTGCCACTGATCTGGAAACCTGTGGCCATCTTTAGAGCCATTGGTAAGCTACAAATGTTGAGTTTCAGAAAACCAACAAACAGCAAATTCTCAGGAGAAGCAGCACGGCAATGAAGCCTCCTGCTGCAGCAACCCTCAAACTCCCTTTGGCAAGAGCACACGGTGCCAACGAGGTGTTTGAATCAGGGAATTAAATGGGTTTAAAATACAGCTGTCCTGACATTTAAACCATAGGCTCTTTTGTTTTCCCCTATTGTGGGTCAGCACAACCCACTGTGAACCTGTGCTGCTACCTGCCAACAGCCTGGCTCCTAGGTCTGCAATCATACATCTTGCATGTCCTAAATCTGATGAGATCCAGCATTTCCTTTAGCAACCCTTCATCCCAAAGAGACTCCCTTCCTGGTGTGGATTGCTGCATAAGAATCAAGTAGTAATCTTCACTTTAAAAGATCGCAGAGCTGAATTAACTATATGGAATATGAAAACTGTACACCACAGATAGTTACTAGTAAAGATAATTTGAAAAAAAAACACAACTGAGATTAAACAGTCATAGTAAATGCTTCCTTCCATTACTTTTCAGGGTAAAACTACACCTTGTGCCAGCCAAGCACAATGGATTTTCTTGAAACACAGCAGGAAGAATTTTCTTAAGCACCGACAAAAATGATGATGAACACTTGGTATTATTTATGATGTACACGCAACTCTTTAGCAACAGTTACTCCATGTGCCAAATGCATCTGTCATCTAGAAGCGAATGAGATGGTTTAGAACTGCATGACCCCCTGAGTAGCTCACATACTGCTTCTGACTGAAAAACTATTGCCACAGTCACTGAAGCAAAACATAGCATCCATTCCAAGCCACAGACTAGAACTGCATTTTCTCCTCTTATTTTTCAGATGAGCTGGCAAACCTCGCTCTTGAAATTGGAACCTGTTGAAGACAACAAAATAGTCCATCTGCTGCAATGGTAATTTCCCTGCCACCTTACTTCCATTAGAAAACACTGCTCTCCAAAACAAAAGGAACCCCAGCTTTGTTGGTGTAACCTGTCAATCTCTGCAGACAAATTACATAGCTGCTCTAACTGAAGACACATTATACCTCAAATTACTGCCTACTGAAACCTGGAGCCTTCATGAAGGTTGGTGAGTTTGTTTCATTTTGTTCTACAAAAATATATGTGAACAACTGCAAAGCAAGAAGAGATCCCAGCTTCATGGACAAAGTTGTGGTACAGATCCAGTTTGCTATCCCAAAGGGGAGAGGCTGGGAGGTGTGTGGGGAAAGAGCCTCCCTCGGCCAGGACCCTGCTTCATGACAAATGCCACAATCAGGAGTCCCACAAAGGTTCACCACAGGCAAGAATGGGTCTTTGAGCCAGTGAGGACCAAACCAGATGGAACATCTCAGAATGTAACCGTCTGTCTGTCAGAGAGAGACTTGCAATGAATTTGCTTCAAATGACAATACCCTGATCTATGCTAATGACAACAGTGTGCTGCAAGCTGTCTGAATCAAAGTCACTTGTTTTGCAAGACTGAAAATACATTAACTCAAGATCCCAGCTTTACTGTAACATGCACAGCTCAGAGCAAGCACTGCAGAAAGAAAGTAGCATTACAAAAGCCACTATTTCTTGACACTGACATCAAAATCAAGTATCTTAAATTACTGACAGACTGGGACTACCTAACTTCCAAAATCTGCTTAACTCCCTCAAGATGGCAAGATGTTTCAATAATACACACTGATAAGACAGCAGCATTTAGGGGGCTCTAACTAAAACAGATACCTCATTACAGTAAACTTTCTTGATGTTGGTATCTGAGATACTAGACCTCGAAACTTTTGCCAATGTGGTGCTGAGTCTTAAAGACCTCCAGCAGCAATAGAATTTTAATAATCTCACTCATGAAAACATTGAGAAAACAAGGTTTTTCATCCTAGGAAAGCCTGAAATGAAATCACAACTCTAGGTGTTGGCCAGGTATTAAGGGAACCCACCCAGACCTTGGAAGGAAGGGAATTGATGCTCAGATTGATCTGACTGGAACCCTGTGGTCTGCCATGAATGGGAAGCCTTTCGTGGGCCACATTTCTAATTTTAGGATGTACTCCAAATACTTCTTTTGGATCAGAAGGACATCTCTGAGAACTCGTTTTTTTCCTTCCCCCTTCTTTTTTTCATCCTGCATGTTGTTTGGTGGCAACACCAGCCTTGTCTTAGTATGTAAACTGTAATAAATGCATCTGACACTCAATATCACTTCTCCATACCTAAACATTAAGGTAACAGAAGTAAACAAATTGCTACACAAGTAGATTAAAGTATTCAGTGTTTGTATTCAGGAAACTACATTTTGCCTGACATTCTGACTGAAGTTGTTTGATTTTTGGGTCTATTTCAACTAGCTCCTCTTCTTTCATGCTGTGACAAACAGGTTGAGGTGCTGCTTTACACAGAACAAACTTTTTGTGTCACTTTATATAGGCTGGATTTTCAACTGGACTTTCAGCTAGAGTTGAGACAGCTACATTCTTCACTAACTTACTTCTGCTGAAGATCTGATGTTATCTTCTCCTACCAGAAAGTAACTAATGAAGCCTACCTGAAATATATTGCATTTTTAATACAACTACATTAGAGCTCAATTTCTAACTGTTTCTGTGCCAAGAACAGTCCACAAAAAGAAGATGACACTGAATGGATGGTAGGCATTATATCTTTCAGGTTTTATTTATGAGAACAAAACACATCAGAACTTTGCAGCGGATACAGGAACGCATAATGTATTTTGTTACAAAGTGCGAGTGTCCTACTGAAGAAACAACAGCTTCACAAGCTGATATATAGCATTGTGATGGTATGCTCAAGTATCTTTTCTGTCTCACTTAATGCTGTCGAATTGTCAAACCACAAGTCTGTTCGAAAGCAGGGTTAGCTGCACATTAAAAAACTCTGGGATGTACAATGAAAAGGATCCAACAAATGTTATCAAGGGGAGAATGTTGGAGTGCCTGGCAGACGGGCGGCACTTGAGGAGGATGATGCCTTTCCGTCCCGTATTTTTCCAAAAGTATCAGTGGAAATTTATCTTACCTGACACTTAAGAAATTGTCAGTGTAATGCCACGCAGCTGCAAGAAGCAACATGAGAGCTGAGTAACAAATCAGACCTAGATGAACCGAGAGCTGAATTCAGCAGGCCTTTTGTTGGAAGAACAAAATGAGAGCAGATGAGAAAAGACAGAGTTCAAGGAACGGAGACAACTGTTTTAAAGTAATTTGGTAATATAACAGATTAGAGACTTCAGATTAGAGTAGGCGTACTACACTGAGAGAATAAGCCTTAAGATTTCTTCTAGGTTTTTTTTCTCACTGTTTCAGACCTTTTCTCCCCCTTTCCCAAGTATGACCTTTACATGGCCTTTAATGCTGAAGATCTTTTATTCCTGGTGTTTCTTTGCAGAAATACTGAAGCCTACTCAGTAAAGGCAGTGAAAGATTGCATATGTTTCTTCTTCCCTGAGTAAATGGCACGTAGTTAAAAAAAACAAACCCCACACTAAAGACTTCCCTTCTGCTACTTTTGACTCAGAGACAGGAGTTCTGCTCCCATGTGAACAACCAGCATCTACTGGCTTCATGAAGTCTGTACTTGAGTCTTCTGTGATCAGAAAAACACATTGCAATCAAGAAGGCTTCAGGCATCTGAGGACAGGAAAAGACAAGATCCCCACCAGTCTACTTTTCAAGCCTCAAGAGGGTAAAATATACAGGCAGAACAGTCCTTGTTTAGTTAAGTTTCCAAAGTACCGAGGACCTTTAAGTTTAAACATAGACACTTGTTACTTATTTCTAAGAGAATCAGTTTCTGAGTAAGTTCTCTTAGCATCCAAAGATGGAAAACATAGCAAGGGCTTCTTCATGCGAGATGACTTCTTTTATACGTGTGTGGATTATAAATGAGCTTCCCAATGGTGCAAAGAAGACAAAATCCAGAAACACAAAGTGGATACCTGGAAAGCTCAGGAGAAAAGGCAAACTCTTCTCCCACAGACTAACTGCACTGAGTCCCGTCTCCCTCTGACCCACAACCTCCACCTTTATGCCGATATAAATTCATTGAATTGCAGGGCATTTGCATGGGCCTATGGATCTTTCCAACAATGTCAATAGTGATGAACCATTCTCAGAAGTTTTTAAAAATAAAATGGAAGCTCCCATTTTAGACACGTGTAAGAAAGAACAATGGGCAGAAGTTCTTTGCAGAATGTGCGACATCTTTACAGTCACTGTGTAGAAGCTGCACAGATGAGCTGACAGGAAACTACAGCTTACAGATCTGAGGATCCATCTCTGGTTTTGGCATCTTCCATTTTCAGGTGGAAAATGAGCTTGCTTCTTTTTAAGTATAAAAAAGCCAGCAAATTCATATTGTAGCTAAAAACAAATTCTGCAAATACTGCTAACTCATCCGTATTTAAAGAAAACAATAATTTGATAGTAAAGCAGATGAAGTATCAAAGAAGCTCTTTTTGAATAGTATTTATTTGCAATCATTAGTTTTAAATGGGAAACTGTTTACAGGCACACACTAGATAACCAAAATAGAATGAACATAAAGAAATCTATTTGAAGGTCCTTTTCAAATATTTCAAATATTTTATTAAATATTTTATTCAGTTTCATTATCACAGTTTAATGTACTTTAACATGTTATACACATGACTTAACATGTGCACTTAAAAATATCAAATGAGAGGTTTTTGAAGAAAATATGACATTCTATAAATGTGCTTATTGACTTTAAAACTACACACATCTAAGAAGGCAGTAGCTCTGTTATACCATTGATGGAAATGACCTATTGTAAGGCATGTTTACACCAAGCTTTGGAGAGAATAGAGCCAAATACTGGGTCAAAATTCAGTGGAATTCTGTGTGAGTGCAGAAGTTGAAGGACTGGGCTCTAGGAAGAAAGACTACAGCAAACCAGTTATGTTAAAACTGTCAACAGATACTGGTTATTAAAAGCAAGCGCTGCTGAGAAAGAAGGTTTTTGTATGTCAAACCAGGACATTGTAGCATCCAGGTCAGCAGGATCTGTGGGGTTTTTGTTCAGGTGTGATTTTTGAAAATCATGCCTTATGGTGTAACGTTAAAGAAAGAGCCTGAAATCTAGCAAGAAAGTTGGAAAACTATTGTTTGAGAAACCTTATGTTGTTTCGTGACCTAACATGGGGACACTTCTGTACAGAGGACATGTTGCAAGTAACTGCACTCCCCTGTGTATGTGTTTATGCATATGTATACATACACGCAGACACACGCACAGCTATGCCTCTCTTGCTTTTACCACCTTCAAAGCCCCAGCCACTGATTGAAGTGTAGCTGCCCGTTGGGGAAAATAAGGTTTCAGTTGTAGGGATGAAAAGAGTAGATCAGACCATTACATTCAGAAGCCTGGTTAGTTAGCCTGTAGAGGTGTGGTTTTTTTCAGTAGACTACAGGGTGGGTCTGCTGGTATAGAGTAACAGTCAAGACCCAGAAACAACAATATAATTCTTTGGAAGAATTCAATAAATGTTAAGCTATTTGCAGTCGTTTTTAAAATTCCATGTCAATGAAGGCTCTAGGTCACAATGACATGCCTCCCCCAGGAGCATCACATGCAAGCCCAAGCTTAACTCCAAGAGCGTAGTGGCCCATCATTGGGGTTCTTGCACTGTCACGGTGCAAACAATGCTGCCCCTTAACTAAGGATGGTTTTCAGTGTAAGCTCAGCTGTGCTGCTGAGTGGAGATCTCCTGTCATGTCTTCCTAGATTTCTGCCTTAAGATGAGTTAGTGGGGGGAACATAAAATATACATCCATCTGATAAGCTTCTTCAAAGTCGTCAATCCAGTAGAAAATACTGAGTATATAAATTACTATAATAGTACTTCGGTGAGAGCACAAACCTCACTGTGCCTTGTTATTGGGGAATTCA
Source organism: Hemiprocne comata (assembly GCA_020745705.1). NCBI lineage: Eukaryota > Metazoa > Chordata > Aves > Apodiformes > Apodidae > Hemiprocne > Hemiprocne comata. The sequence continues at coordinate 138,867,597 of CM036586.1, read as the reverse complement.
GGGGAGGAGGCATGTAACTCTTTCACAGCCTAAATGCACTCGTTCACAGCGCTCAGTGTCCTGAAGTGCCTCAGCGTCCTGGCAGCTGTAGGTGACAGTTTCACAATATGTACAAGATAAGGAGAATGCCACAAGTATCACAAAACATGGGAAAGATACCTAGCAGCTCTACAATCTATGAAACAAGCACGGCAAACCAACGGCATGGCATGGATAACGTATGGTATACAACACACAAGTTGCACAGTTACATTTCCTTGCGGAATCAGGATTGCAAACATAAACTCCAGAGTAAGTTTCAAGAGCAGCATTTGGCTTACTGCGTCACCTCTGGCAATATCTGAAGTCCCCCACCCCATCAGCCCTGCATTTTCTGCTGACATAAAAACCAATCCCATGGAACCAACCAGAGCTAGCGGGGCCCACGTCCTGCAACCCACATGACTATGGCAGAGGTTAAACAAAAACGTTCCAGCAACAGTTTGGCTACCACTGCATATTCAACCTCTATGTTGCCTGCACTATATAAATGTTGCTCTTGCAAAACAAAGCACAGTGATGTACAAATGGTATCAATGGCTGAAAAGATCACACCAATAAGCCTGAAAGCAAATGGAAATGAACAAAAGTAGTCTTTTAGGAGAGGTAGCCATATTAGACTCAGCATTCCAAAAAAAGGGAGTGCACTCAAAGGGTCAACATACATTATAGTCTCTTGCAGACCCATTATGTTTTTGTTTTCCATACTTTTTTTTGCAGAATGTACACACCCAGGCACACACACGCATATACACACACACATATATACATCTATCTTTTTTCCTAATTCCCCTTTGTTGCCATAACTTTGCCATACTTAGAACAAAGGCCAGCTTTCCTTTCATCCTATCTTGGCTGTCCCACGTCTACAACTGCTGCTTCCAGTCTGTTCAGTATCCTTACAGCAGCTAAAAACAGGCAGTGGAAATTAAAACTGCTTCAGTTTAATATCCTGTTCCAAAAGACAGCATCCAAACTACAAGGCATTCCCTCGTTCTGATGTGAGTTACAACTCTTCGGTTTCTACTTGATACAAACTGCAGAGTGCTCTTCAGCCTTGTGCTACAAAGGCAGCTTTCACCCAAATAAAATGACCAAAGCTGAAATTTAAACACCACAAGTTCACACACTTCTACCAGTCCCTTGTTCCTGTGCCCCTTTCTAACAACACTTACCACTTTAATTTCAAAAGTCATGCACCAATGCTATAAAATAGAAACCCAAACTACCAAGAAGTCTCTTGCTCATTACTTTGGGATATTATATTAGTATAAAAGAGCATTCAGTCATCTTAAATAAATATATTCTATTTCTGAAATCACAGCACATTCAAGGGCTAGCTACTGCCATAAGCAGAGCATTAAGTAATCTCGATAGATGTTTTTAGAATCATATAATCATTTAGGATCAAAAAGACCTTTAAGATCATTGAGTTTTGATTGATTTGGTCTAATATGTGGAAAATAACCTACTGTGGGGATAAGAATCTGCATCTCAAATGTTCTGCAGAACATTTTTCCCATTTTTGTATACAGTACTAGAACAATTAAGAAGACATTACAGTATTTTCCTCCCAGCTGCTTAGATCTGTAGCTTTGGCTACGGCAATGTTTTTTGTATACCTCAAAACTACATATGAAATATCAAAGATCACTAAATAAATAAAAGCCAAGGAAAACTGGGACAGTACTGCATTTTACACTTGAGACACAATTCCCCCCCTCCCATGGATAAGTCACAGAGGACGAATACGGTAAATGCTTTTCTTTTTTTTTAAAGAAAGATTTATACACAGGTTCAGATCCAGAAAATAATGTGAAATGCATAAATATCAATAGCTTTAGCTAAGTTAAAATGGGTTCAGTAAAGTATGATACAACATATTCAGAATAAACAAAGCAGAAAAGCATCATATTTTGGTTTGCTTGAGATATACATAAGGTGCAACAATTTCTTCTCTAGAGGCATTTGTGGACAACGTGTTAACGGGTAACAGTGTTTGCTGGTATACTGAAGTACACACAATAGCAATTAGATTTTCCAAAATGAAAGCAGCTGAAATTAATAAAAATTAAAACAAAACAAACAAGGAAAAAACCCAACCCCAATACAGTAAGATATTGGTCTAAAATTTTTGTTGTGCTAACAGACTTTGTTACCTGAAAATACTGATACCCCTTTCTAGTAGATTAAGGGAAAATTCTAGCTACTGAAATCAAGACATCACTCAGAGAACCAACAAAGGCAAATGCCTAGTGAACTATAAAGCTTTGCAGGATTTCTGCTACTCTCAGTGCCTAATCGCTTAAAAATTAAGCATATCTACAAAAAGGTTTATAAGTATCTGAAAACAGTCATATCCAGTAAACTGACCCAACCCTACCCCCTCTCTAAGGGAAAGTCAAGGAAAAGCAGATCAAGTAAGATATTAATCCATATAGAAAAAAGTAATTTTCTGTTTCTTTTAAAAAAGGTACCATTAATATACAGAAATATCTTCAGGAACAATATTGAAATTTAAATCGAGGAGGGATGGGGTGCTTTGACAAAAATATATCTACTCTAAAGGTTTCTAGAGAAATAAGTTAGTACCATTGTCAACGTGAACGGCCTGCACTGTAACATATTTGGATTTCAGCTAATTATAAAGTGGTCCAAAACTCCAACAGCCATCTTGCTGTGACCCAACAGTTTAAGTTTCTCCTGTCTTGTTAAAATAACTTACAAAACTTTAATAAAATCTTATTAAAAATACTGCCATAGGCTGCAATGGTATTCTAGGGGCTCATCATTATATATTCACCTGAATTTTTAAAAAGCCTTTTCACTGACTCATTGGCTTGTAAGTTTTCTTGTTCATTTGCTGTTGTTCCCTTCTTCCAACACATGTATCCTCCATGGTGCTGTTTCAGTGACACTTCCCCAGCTATCTGCCCTTTGTCAGACCTTTAATTCTTTGTTACATCTCATGTGGTTGAACCAAAGACTTTCACTTAACTACAAGAATGAAAGGCTAAACCGAGCAAGCATTAATAGAGTTACTGTCCATATGGCTATTACATCAAATTAGTTACAAAATAACCCCAAAACACATTATCAGTTCAGTCAAGTATAAATAAGAATGCTTGGTAGAATGATGTAAACTCGCATCATTTAAAGACTTAATTCAAAGAACTTCAAACTCAATCTAATACTATCAAAAGTTCAGCCACTATGACGAAGACTAATAGAAAATTATTGCTGGAGTCCAATTTGGTAATTTGTTGTGCTACAATGCAAAAAGTAGGGAAACATCTTGTGCTATAGAAGAAGTACCCTGTTGAATTTGTAGCTTTAGATCAATTACTAGTGATCATTTTGCAATTGTTGGTAGGAATCAATGCTTGGTTATACGATGGTGTAAGTCAAGATAGCCAAGGTAACAGGCCAAGTGATACACTTTGCCTGCTTTTGGGATGTACTTATGAGAGCAAGACACAAAAATGCAACATAAGCAAAGAGAAACTGGCAGATGGGTCTGTTTGGTAGTCTGAATTCAGTCAAATGTTACTCTTCGATTGTAGTTCATCTGTATACAACTTTCCACTTTGCCAACACAAACTGTAATTGGCCATTAACACAAACTCTGAGGCCGATTTGGACTGTGCATAGTAACTGTAACAATGCCAGTGGCTGTAAAATGTAAAAGGTATGTGTGTCGGTGTACATGTGTATCGAAAAGTCACAACTTTAGGTTTTTCAGAACAGTAAAATAATACTAAGGTCACTTTTGAAAAACGCATTTGCAGTACTTTTTGTTTATAGGAAAGTTTCACCAAGTCGCTCAGATATCTAGGCAAAAAATAAAGGAACCCTTCAAGGCATGAAATACAAGTCAATTATCTGCAGTATTTTCTTTTCCATACACCACTCCTTTTTCTAATGCACATCATCCTGGTTATTCAAAGCTAAATTAAAAAGAAACAAACCCAAACATAGCCTGTCAGAATTTTTGCCAGTAAACTCTACCACTCTGGTGGCAAACGTAAAAGTGCAGAACATCTGGACCACATGGCTGCCCAAACACCGCTAACAATGGTACATCTGTCCAGGCTGCCTTGAGTTCTCTGGAACAGGTTTTTAATTCATTCTACAATATAAACGTAGGCATAACCTATTAATATAAACCATCTTAGAACTTAAATCTTCATGTACAAAAATGACTAAGAATATCTAATAATAACTAGTGCAGTGCGTCAGTGTTTTTGTTGTTGTTTTTTTTTTTTTCCATTTTCATTTAGAGTAACTAGGTATTATATGAAACTAGTTGCCATACTCTCTGGTTGGTAAAAGAGACGCTGTGTGAGCTAACAGTAAAGGCAGCCTTTTCACACCAACCACCTATTTACTGTTTAAAAGCCTTCAATAGAAAGCAAGCTCTAGGATCATTCCATTTCTGTTCATTAATAGACAATTAATATCACTCTTCTACATACTGGGTTCCGATTTGAGGACCTGGCCCAAGTTGCTAACGTCTGGCTTCCAGTGAATTCTGGGCCACTCAGAGCAATAAGCACTTGCTTGCAGTCTATAGTTTCCATCATATGGACTGACTAGCTTCCCTTGGTAAAGAAAAGGCTAGGTTATTAGGTAAAGCACAATGTTTTACAATAAAGTGGAGCTTCACTGGTCAGCGCAGGAAATAAGCACTGGAGCCTGAGACATTTCATTTGGCTGTCCGTCATGTGGGAGAGGTGTGGCCCTCTGACTTCTGCAAAAGAAGAAAAGAAAAGCCACCTATGATTATTTGTGGCACGGGAGGCGCTTTTATCAGACCAGAAAGGATGGAAAGCAGCACACGATGTGGTTTAACATCTGACATTACAGCACCGTAGCTCTCTGCTGCTACAGATGCTCCCGCAGCACTGTTACATACTCTGGTTGGAGATATTCCTGCAATGGTAACACAATGCCCTCGCGACAACCTGCAATGCAACGCAGTGTCAGGCAACACCAAGACGCAGTGGTATTTGACTACAAAAACCAAAATGCGTGGCTAGAGAGTAAGTCGAAGAGCACGCAAGTGCTGCTACTCCTTTTGTGAGGGAGTGACTTCAGCCCTCAGAAGCAGAGAATACAGCTCATGTGTAGAAGGCAAAAGAAAGTAAATGCACAGAGGCATATGTCATGTTAATGCAAGTCACCAGTCTTTTTTGCTTTTAAGCAATATGGAAATACACTCATCAGCAGACTTGCACATTGGAATTGCTCCAAGTTTCATGACCTAACACTTCATCAGCACAGCACAACATCTCTTTCATTACTACAGGAGTGTTAATTTACAAATGATCCTCTGGCACAGGGTATCATAAAAATAAACTGCACCAGAATTATGTGCTGGAAATCAGCATCAATCATTGTAGCAGATGGACTTGGGAGAGCTCCTTTGCAGCTTGCCTTTTAAAATACATACACAAAGCACGCCACCTCCTGTTACCTAATCTCACAAGTCAGGCTCTATTTTTGTTACAGTACGTGTCATTTGCAGCAGCAATGAAAATCTGGGGCCAGCTTCTCGTTTACACAAGGGTCACTCTCTCTCACTCTTGCACAGCTAAGACCCCAACAGGAACGGAGGCACCAAAGTGTTTCACACAACCGGAGTGCAATGAAGTGGCTTTGGCACAAAATGCAGCTCAGGCTCACAGTGCTTGACCAGGGCACGCACAAAGTAAATGAAGCTAAACAGGAGCCTTCAAATTAAAACCACACTGCTACCTCCAGAAAAGCTCTAATTACAGGTAAAAAGGACGTCAGCTTCCATGGCCCAAGGCTCTGTAAAATTATTTAATAATTAAATTCAGACAAAGCACATCAAGCAAACCTCTAATGCTGTTCTCATTTCTTAATATTTGCAAATAAAGCGGTGAGCTGCAAAAGATAAAAAGTCAACAGAGTAGAAAACAAAGAAGCATCTAGCCCATCCGATTTAGGTTTCTGTTTTGACTTCCATTTGCCAAGACTGTGAGGGATCTGGCTAAGTTTATACTGGGAAGAGTCCTCCCCTGTCTTCTTCCCCCTGGGGTGATTAGAAGCTGGTATTTTCAACAATTGCTGGACATTTGATGGTTTGGTGTTTCCAGGCCTCATGGAAAGGGCTGCATTGCTCTAGCTACATGATGAGATGACAAAAGGTGTGAGTATGAAAGACCCAAACAGAAGGCTATGTAAAGCTATAGCTCACTTTAACAGGGACAAGAAGAGAACAAGAACTCTAAGAGGAACAAAGATGGAAAACCCACAGTGAAGCAAATTTTGTTGTTCTTGTGCAATTCTGGTCAGTGTTAATGGAAATCAATGAAACCACAGGGGTGTGTGGGAGAGCAGAGCTCAGCACAGCACTTCCTAAGTTTCTCTTCATGGCTTCTGACCAAAGAAAATGACAAGTTCAGACTTTTGCTGTCTTGATAGCAGACACTTGCATTGCAAAGCTGGGAGGAAAGGCCAGGCCAACTGCTGTGTGAAAAAACTTCTCGTTCAAAACAGAACTGTTCAACCAATTCAACTGCCTCTTGAGTCTGACTAACTTCTTTTTCTTGTAAGGCCCCTGAGCTTCTAAAAAGCCTTTCAATGTTTGTTGTACAGCCCGAACACACAGGACTACATTGGCTAATGGGGGCCACAAGACCACCGGTAAACTGAGGTTGTGAATGGTTTCATTGCCTTGTGGTTAGGTAGCTAGAAATCTGCTAATTGTCATTTGCAGAGACTGTGATGGTTTCAAACTGGCCCAGCACTTCCTCACTGACGTTCCACTGCAGTAAAGGATGCTGCAGCATCAAGGAAAAACACTGGATAATTAAGAGCCACGGAGAACTTGCTGTCATTGATTTCCTCCCATCACTGGTCTAGCATGCAGGATCTAACCATGCTGAAGTGATCCAACAGCCCTAAGTAACCTGCACATTCTCCATCTTAGCTGTGTGGAAGATCTACTCAGTAACTGAGAGGACCAACCTAAAATGAAGTGGCTTTCCATCACCCAGAGTTGCTTTGTCCCATGCCATTCTGCAGATGCTTTGCCTCCTACACAGCAAAGCACAAGAGTAAAAATAACAACTTAGCTTCCCCTTCAGCCATGTTTAGCACAAAAGCTTAATCTGAAGTTCTATGAAACTATCTCCACAGCCTTAGGCCACTGAAAAAATGCAAATCAGCACGAAATACCTATTTAAATCTGCTCTTATCTGACAAATAGCATCTGGTAATTAGAAATCTTCAATCATGAGGATCTCAAGGAACATACAGACCTGTTTATATTCAAAAATTGGTAGGCAAGCTTGCCAGGATTGTCTTACTGACTGCTGAAATAGATTACATTATTGTTTAGGTGAAGACGTAACGCTACTAAGCCCGTGGTGCAAAACAGACATTCACAGAAAGCTGTGAAAGAGGAAACACAGAGGCCAAATTAAACAGTCTGCAATTCACATGCTTTCTGAAGAAGCTGGCAGCCACATACTATTCACTTAGACAACAAGGGGAAAAGAAAACCATACCTGTGTACATTTTCCATGGCTGCTACCTCTGCCAGAGCAGCTAAGCTAAAAAATGCAGACACTGCCGGCATATCTGATGTAATACTATTATTTTCTTCTCTCTCTGTATTTCTGGAGCATTCACTGTTGCAATCTGTTTCTGCACTTGATGTCTTTTGAAGAGTACTTTGTGGCAGCTCTTTTGGCTTCTCCTCTGCAATAAAAGAAAGTTAAGCTTGCAAATGTAGCCCTTAAATTCACAGTAGCCCATTGATATACTTACTGGCTCGTATGGTGATAACAGAGTCTTTACCTTCAGGACTTTTGATTTTTGAGGTTTACGAAGCAGTTTAGTGATTTTGCATTTAACTGAGTTTGATCTTTCAGGTCAGGCAACAGAGCTTTTGAGTACCTTTTAGGTACAGAGGTCCTGAAAGATTAACTGCAGATGATCACTGCAAGGACTGCAGCATCTACTGTCATACAATGGAATTGATTTTTACATCCTATAACTAGGTGCAGTGTACTTTCTTTGCTGGACTGGAAACAAATAATGAAAGGTAACTGTTTTCCATTTATTTCTATATGAGCCCTCAGTTCTCAGCCAGAAATATCCAGGGAGAGAAGGCAGATTTGGGCATTCAAATAAAAACAAGTCAGCCATTATCGACTCACTGATCTCCCAAGAGGTTGATATCTGTATTTTACAGAATGACCTTTCTTAGCACGTCTGGAAGCTAACTGCAAAATACTTCCCCGATAGGTTGCTTGTACTCTCAAACCTTCTCCAACCATTCAATATTAAGAAAATTCAAGCGCCCATTTTCTTACCCAGTGTCCCTCCTGCTGGTGACACTCGACCATCTGCTGTTCGGACAAGATGTGTGATCTTAGTTTTCCTTGCTTTCCTCTTCTGGCTGCCAACTAAAGGCTCATGCATCATTGCTGGCTCTGGAGTGTTTAGGGCAGATATGGAAATTTTATTCTTCCAGGCAAACTCACTGGAATTTCTGTCTTCTGAGAGTATGGCTGAAAGGGGACAAAAAAGTAGTTTTACGTGTAGAAGAATTCAGCTACTAGCTCCGTTCATTTAACATTTTGCATCTATCTGCATAAAGCCTTCCCTCACAGGTACTCAGAGTATAACCCGTAGCAAGGTATGATCTGAATGCTGCAGATATTTGCAAGGGCATAAGTAGTATCAGCTTTTAAAGACATTCCTGGAAGGTTCAAGTTTCTAAAGTTTGCAAAGAAAACTGTGAGATGGGCAGTGGGAGCAGGGTATCCAACAGTCTGTATAAAACTCTCTGCAACAGAAGATGCCTGCAAGCAGTCGAGAGACAAAATGCATTTAAGGAACAATAACAGTCCTCAGGTAAGCTTATCTTAGGTCACAGATGGACTCAGAAGCAGAATTCAGAAGTTCCTGACTAATCCCCAGACTTCCCCCTATAGTTTCTGTTGTGTCCTCTAAGCAGAGGTAAATACGGCCTTTTCCAAAACAGCAGACCTTAAAAAAACACCCAAAAGACAGCAAATACAAAAGCAGAGCTGCATCACAGCTGAAGACAAGAATGCTAAAAAAGGAAAGCAAGCATGGGATAAAATTACTGTGATGGAAATACTGCCCACATAAAGTCAGAGAGTGAGAAAGGAACAGTTTGAATCTTTCTCAACGATACCAGTGTTGGTGTTTCGACATAGCCTTCTGTCCTGAACTGGACCATGACCACAGATTTTCACCTGACTAAACAGTCACTTCAGTCTTCTCCATGAAGAAATTGGTCAGACAGCAATCACAAAATGTATTTAAGCTTCCAAAGTCTGAGATCAGTGTGTAGTCATCAATCGTTTGTAATTTCCATTGGTTTAATAAGCCATACTGCTGATACCACTGGGTATCACCAGTTCATAAACTCAATCTGAGACATCCTTTGTCCTCCTCTGATGAAAGTATTATGAGGCCTACCCTAAGGTAGGGTTACAAAGAAACCACAGGTAGCAAAGGAAATGTCCAAGTAATTTCTTGCAGATGTCTAACCCGTTTTGAACTGGGGGTACTCATGGCATCTGCACCAAGTCCTTGGGGTATTTTTTCAGTGCCCTGTAATCCTGAATGACTACATAGTTTTTCCCAACACCTGCACCTCATCTCCCCTGCTGCATTTTCAACTTGTTACTTTCTTTACTACCTGTCAGGTTATACCCCATTTCTTTGCGAACAGTCCTTTATATATCTCACATCTGTTACTGTACCTACAGTTAGCTTTCTCTTCCCCACAATTTCTCTCAATTTTTCTTCCAATTTTAAAGATATGTTTAAAACCCATTTGTTCACTTTCTGGGTGGTGAGAACAGCAAAAATTACATACACAGAATTCAAGAAAACTAATGCTCTTTCAGAAGGGCTCAGCAAGGAACAAGACCAACGTCCCACACTGAGACTGTTTGTGTCACACAGGAGCACCCAATGCCACAAACCATGCACAACAGTCAAGCAGTCTGCAGGGACTTTGCCCTCTTTCATTTTAATGTGCATTTACTGTTTATTTATTGTTTGTTTTGTGGATTTCATGAGCTTCCTATTTAAAGATATGGCTAATACAACCTTTATCTTTTGCTAGCTTCTGTAACTGTTAACTATGAGGACGTGGACTGAGTGAAGGGACCAGCTATAACATATTTTATCTTATTAGCTGTTGCCTTTTATTCTTTTAAGTGGGAAGGGACCTTTTAATGCTTTATGGCATAAATACACAATCAGATCTAGCACATATGCATAAAAACATTTGGAAATGTTCCAAGACTTCATCAGTTTATATTCTTAATTCGCCTTCGTATCTCCTCTTGTGAAAACATTTTGGAAGTTGTGCATTCTCTTCATTTTGAAAAAAAAAAAAACCCGCACAGCTTCAATTTGCTTTTCTCAAGTCTTTAGCTATAGCTGCTAACCTTTCCAGAGCACAGCTACACTGTAAAAATTATTTTTTTGTAGAGAGAGCAAGAGAAATCACAAAAGATCTGCCCCGTAACAGTTCAATTCAGTAAAGACCCAATGACTGCAAATGCGACTTTCAAGTAATGCAGTTGGGCTAATAGTAAGATAGTCAGATAAGCTGACTACACTGACTGAGACCAAACTCTTAATTGGAAAGTATAATTAAATGAGCGGCTTTCTCTCTAGATTTCTTATTTGGGAATTCATAAGCGTTGAGTATGTGTTAATGTAATGGTTTGGTTGTAGTCCAACACCGTTAATTCTGACTTGGGGATTTGCTCTAATTAGATAGTACTTTGACAGTGCTGTTTAGTTCCAGTTTGATTTAATTTACGGCATTAGTCTTAGTAATACAAGTAACCTTTTTAAAAAAACGTTTAATCAAAGTATTAAGACCTGATTTAAACAATAAACAAATGATAGAGAGAAACCTGATTTGGTATGTTTTTATTAAATGTGTTGTATATTACAGGCCATGTCAAGTCCCTGGAAGTTAACTAGATTAGTCAATACAGTAGGCAGCTTCCTTTTACATTTGTTTTCTTTCTCCTGTGGTATGCAGCAAAACCATCAAGAAATTAAAGACAAAATCTTGAACGGTAAAAATAAAAAGAATGATAGTTATTAAAGACATAAAACTAAGAACATATGCAACAGATTAGTTGCAGGAGTACACCACGTTGGCATGTTTGACTAAGAAACAGCAATAGGTGGCTGACAAACCCAGGATGCAGCAAGCATATTCGCTTCCCATGTTTTAAGGTTTCTCAATCACTGAAAACAGACTTGAGAATCCTCTATTTTTTGTTCCTCCTCTAGCTCCAAATTAAGGTCTTTATCAGTTCATCATAACATTGCTGCCATAAAGCTTTGAAGATGGAAGGATTAAGGGTGAACAGTTAATGAGGATCTTTTTTTTATGGAGGGGGAGGGCGTAAGAGGATGGGTGTTGAAGGGAAGAACTTCTATCTTCTCTAGCAGTCTTATTGAACACTGGGATAAGAAATCATTTCACTGACTTCTTTATGGATTGCAACTCAAGCAGACAAGAAACCTAACTTGTAGGAAATAATACAAAGGCTTCACCCCCAAGACCCTTTGCACTCAAGTCCAGAGGAGAAAGGAGTGTGTGCTTCAACAACTGCATAGCTCAGCCAGGTGCTAATAGGGGTCTTCATCCTGCACCCCCCTTCAAGAGGAAGAGCACCCCACTGCTTCTACTGACAAAACTATATCCATATGGATGCTTCAAGCCAGGACTTGGTTTTCTGTGCAGAAAGGACAAGGCTAAACAAATTCAATGCCCTGTATTTGTCTTTAATACTTCCTCAAATCCTTTTCATATCCCTTGTAGAGCTCAGCTGATTTTCAGAAGAAGGTTGTCTAAAAATGAAATTAGGTTCTGCAGCTACTGTGCAGTCCTGCAAACAGATATCTGCATGGTTAGCTTTCCACGACGGTAGCACATGCAGAACTAGAGCACTATTTTTGCAAGCAGAGCTGAGCACATGATAGGAAGATGTGGGCCTTCTGGCATGCCTACACCACAGTCACAAAAATGTCTTTGAAAGAAAAACAGGGAGAGCTCTATGCCAGATGGTTTCCTAAGCTAGGTTTGTTAAAAGTTAGCATGGAGAGTTTACTCTGCAGGCCTGCAGAGCACATGTGGTCTCATTTTTCCACCCATTTACAATTGCAAGGAACCAAGTGTAGAGTGCAAGATGACATGTAACAGAACACAAGTCTGACACAGCAGATGAGAAACTACCTTAGTTGTAACTCAAGTGTTAAACTGATTAAAATAAAACCCAAACCCACCCAATGAAGAAAGGAAACAAGCATTAAAGAGACCTGACTCACTAACCTGGTATTGCTCATTTACATCACTTCACTATGTAAAACTTGTGGCTGGAGATTGGAACAGTTTTGCTAACCCTGATTTTAAGGTTGCAATGTAACAGTATACAACTAAAGCAAAACCAGGCAAGGTGCTCTCGGGAGCAGCAGTAATATGCACACAGCATCCTTACCCCATGCTGAACAAGGATAGGATAAGACAGAACTCCCTTTGGGAAATGCACTCAAATCACAGAGAAGGTTATGTTGAAAATGCTGAATTCACTATTGATCTCACTCAAGACTGAACGGCTATCGCCCTTGTGAACATGCAAAATTAAGTCAACTGGGCTGACTCAGCACACCACAGAAGAAGATAAGCATTTCAGACTAAACCTCAGCAAGCCATGAGACATTTTAAACAGTTTCTTCAACAATGCCCATTTACCAGAGAGAGCTGCAGGAGTTCAACCACATCTAGTGGAGAATTAATGCTCTGTAGGTCCAAGCATGCTGGTATCAAGAAGAAAAGGTGGCCTGTGAAGGTTTAATCATCTTTCTTAACTCTCTTCACCAGTGCCTGGGGAATGACTTAATCAAAGAACTGATGCCAAGCACACTCTGATCTACAGCCAGGTGGAAAATCCACCTCTTCTGATAACAGGATACTGCTGCAATATCCTTCATGGGGTAAAACAGCACATGGGAGCTGCAGCAAGGGCTGGGGACTAACAAGCAGGGCAACACCAGCTGACAAGGCAGCAGATGGTCAAGCCAGGTGTAGGGGAACAGGCAGGTGTAGGTTGGGAAGCTCTGCTGCATGAGCAGAGCTGACTGCATGAGCGTATGCTGACTCAGCCCTCTTCCAGCCTGGATGGATGCCAAAAGCACAATGGCACAGAGCTGCTGGCTCCCTCTGGTCTGCAGGCCCCACACAACAGGGCTTTCTCAGCAGAAAGTGAAAAAAAAAAAAGGTCATTCTACTAATTTTCTGCAGTTTCCATTCTTGCTCAACCATATGTGCTAAGATTGTACAGACTGATGTGTGTGTGGGAAAGCTGGTGGATGATCAGTAGCAGGCAGTTAGCTCTACCAGCCACTGGAGACTGAGGTCCTTCACATATCAGCTACTGTTAAGACTGGTCTATACGTCCATTTAGTGCAAAGGCCAACACTGTACCCAGTTGTTACACAAACCATCTGAGAGCCCCCAGCACAGCTCACTAAAACGCACCTGCAAGGAGTCAATGGTTGTGACCTTCCCCTTGTTACTTAAAGTGTTGCTTCCCACTGGAAAGCCTTTACTGTGGAAGAAAGTAAACTTCTCAGTTGAGTGGTGTTCACACCCTCAAATGGGGAAGAGTTCAGCTGTGCTTCTGTCACTCTTCATAAGGAAGTGATGTATATCTTAACAGATTCAGTTGCATTACTGTGAGTTCTCTGCTAGGAGCAGGGGTTGTAACACGCCCACTGGTATTTTACTGGGTTGTATCTATCTCTATGAACACCTGCAAACTTTTTATATGTTGACTTGCACTGCTGATGCTGTGTACGATGTTGTCACATGGAGTCACAATTCACTTTGATACTCAAGACCACAGACAGACCCAGACACCATGATCCAGTCACGTCAAAATTTGCCTTTACTGCACTTTTTCTTCTTTCAAAACACAGATGCAGGCAGTCACACACACTTTTCAAGATGACAAAATGTGAATCCAGCATGACCTCTGCTGACAGCAACCATTCCAAGTGTCTCCTTTCCAGCTGTAAGAATATTCAAGCCCCTTCCTCCATCAAAATTAACTCAAAGACCAAAACCACACATTAAACTTGTGACTCACCACAAAAAGGAGCTGCAATTTTCATTGTGTTTAATTCACTGCATTATGTATATTTGAATTGAAACAAAAGTGCTGGGATTCCTAGGCTTGAATGCTGCAGAATATGGGATGGGGGAGTGAAGGAATTTAGGGCCTTGCTGCCTAGGAACTCCTGAGAGGATGCAATTACACAGGCAGCACACGATGGTGAGGCTGCATGCCATCTGGCCAAGACCATAACCACATTGCACTTTGCTGATCAATGCTTTGCTTTCAGTGTCACTACATGGTACACTTAAAGAGTAGGCAAGTTTTTTTCCCCCCTTTGCAACTCAGAGAAAATGCAGTTCCTCACCAATATACATATCCACTGTCTCTCCTTTGATGATTTCTACATAGACTGTGTAAGACTGCTAAGCTCTTTGTGTCTTTCCTTCAGTCTTGGGAGTAACTTAGCAAGCTGGCCCTACTCCAGCAAATGCAGAGACCTATCTTTAATGTTTAGACACAATGACATTATTCACACGCTTAACTTCCAAGGACATGCCTCTGTGTTGTGCTGGAAAGAGGCCAGGGTACTCAACACTTGCCAGGCTTGAATCTTTGATCATAGTGCACACTTCACTTTATATCAAAACAGGCTGGTTTCTTTTAATGGAAGTTTTGACATTCTGTTTAGCCACATTTTATATCTGCAGATTTTAAGATATTGATATTTTTTACTTTATCATGTAGTAAACGCTTTCTGTTTCCCACAGGAGAATTTAAACACCCATTTTTCTTCCTAATTTGTCTACAGAGTCTATTAATAATTCAGGGACAAAAAACTGAATGGTACCAAATAAAAGCTATGTTAATGTATGATGCCTTTTTCACACCAGCATGGAAGCAAGATAGTTACTTCTCACATGTGACTCACACAACATGTTTGTTGTACAAATACAATGAACTAGAGGAAATAATTTCAAAACATCTGAGTGATTGAATGCAGCAGAGCTGGTAAAGCCTACGTGGCAAAATAGTGCATGTGCACCACAGAGGGCCAAAAACACAGCCTCAGGAAAGGAGAGGAAATGACTTGGCCAAGCCTTAGGGAAAGATATTAGGCATAAAAGGTAACTGGGGGAACTGGAGAGGGGGACAGTCATTTTTTTACCTTAGAGATGGATATGCATGGGGGGAAAAATGGAAGAAATTGATGGAGTAAGCAGAACCAGAGAGGCTCTTTTACATCACCGGGATGATGTGGGAGAGAACTCCAGTGTGGAAGGACTAAAGAACAGCCTGGGCATGATTTGGATAGTGTGCACAACATGACTACAAAAGGAAGAAAAAAACAAGGGCCCAGGGGAGTAGACTAAGCTGTAATTGTGTACATACTTCAGACCTGGAAATGCTCCTCAGAGTTGTGAGCACGTAGGTATGCAGGACCACAACACTGTCACCAGAAAGAGACTTTGGAGAGCTACCAGCAGGACAGTGGGCAGAGCAAGTCAAGGATGTAACTTAAAAAACTGTCAAAGTTATCTTCAATCTGAGGCAAACAGAAAGCAGGATAAGATTTCTAGAGGGTTGGTTGGTTTAGGTTAGTATTTCTGAAAGCTGGTGCAGAAATAAGCTCTTACATCGTGAACCAGCTGCAGTCTGCAAAGTTCTAGACAGTGGGAAATCACAGGGAAAGGATATAGGGACATGCATAAATGCTCTGGCAAGGGGATAAATAATATGGTCTCTGATATAGAAGAGATGGAGATAAGAGCAATCAAAGGACTAAAGAGCCACAAGCTGTGGAAGATAAAGACTTCATGGCCAACTGCAGAACTGCGCTTTGCTTTGTCATCTCTGCTGCACGGCATCTGGAGCAGGGAAACTGTAATTAAGGGAGACGCCAATTAAAAACAAAACAGCATCATACTGGAATAAGGTAGCATGATCGACTGGAGCCAAGGGCTAATAGAACCAAAGGAGACAAGGAAATAAGGGACCAAAGCAATCAAAGACTTGAGAGCTGAGTAGCCTCTGTCTAGAACATTTTCCCTAGACTGAATTGAGAGAAAGCGATCCAAAACCTTAACTAAGTAATGCACCAGTACCTGTGTCCGGAACATTAAGCTTCTTTCTGTGCTTACATTTGCTGACAATTTTGTAGAATAAGTTCTTTTTCTGAGACTGGAATGAACCTACAGACAACATTAATAATACATACTTTTAATTAGCAGTTTTAAAAAGAGCATAGCAGTCACATATGTACTATACAACCTCCCTTTCCAATAATACAGGATGCCATTTTATGGAGAAGCACAAAACCTGACCTTCCTCCCAGAACAGACTCTGGAGGCTTTCAGCAGGCTGTACTTCATCCGATCAACTCCCAGTGCTTAAGTACATAACAAAGCCTTTTGGAGAATTATGACCTTAGGAAAGCTTAGCCATACAATAAAACAAGAGTTTTGCATGCTTTTTTTTTGAAAGATATGCACTCTTTTGAATGTGTACCAGGTTTGGTTAGAATGGAGTAAGCTTTCCTCATAGCAGCCTGGATGGTGCTGTGTTTTAGACTGGTGACCGAAAGAGTTGCTAATACACCAATGTTTTAGTTCTTGCTGAACAGTGTTTACACAGGATCAAGATCTCTCTTTCTCACTCTGCCATTCCAGCCAGTAGGTTGCAGGTATGCAAAGGGTTGGGAGGGAACATAGTTGGGACCAAGATGTATTTCATACTATATAAACATGGTGCTCAGCAACAAAACTGGGGGAGAACTTTTTCCAAAGTAGTCAATGCTCAGGGATGAGCTGGGCATCAGTTTGTTGGTGGTAAGTGCTGGCTTTTGCATCACTTGTTCCTTCCTCGTTCTCCCCCTTTCACTTATTAAACTGTCTTTATCTTGACCCCTGACGCTTTTTTTTCTTGCTTTTGCCCTTCCAATTCTCTCCCCTGTGCCACTGGGGGAGAGTGAACGAGTGACAGAGTGGGGACTTACCTTCCAACCAGGACCAAACCACCAGACTGCAAGAATTAGCTTTGCCTTTTTGGTGCAAATGAGTTTATACTAAGTGTAGAAGTAAAAGGTGCCAGGAGAGGAAGGTGAAATTATGCCTAGCTCATAGTATCATTCCTGCTTTGATAGCAGAGTCTTTGCTAGTAATAGTCAGAAGATATCTTATGCAACATCAAACCACAAAGTATGCCACTAGCAGAGCTCATCAAGAAGCCATTCTTTGTCTCATTAATGCAGTAAACAGTGATACAGCAGCAACATGGACAAAACAGACCAAAGATATAACAGATGTACAATCTCTACACTGCAATGCCACTTCTTTGGAGTTACTTTTAAAAAACTGCACTTTAAAATCTTATTTCGAAAAGCAGGTCTCCTCCACTCCTCCTCAGGAATCAGACACACACATTGGCTACTGAAACACAACTGCAACCATGTAGCAAAACGTGTTTAAAGTAACTCTACATCGTGTATCTGCAATTTACCGTCACTGACTTTCTATATGCAGGGAAAGGAATAAAACATGTAGCACACGGAAGAAGGAGGGGAAAACCATTCACAGACACTGGGTTATTTGAGTAATATTGAAAATTACTGAGAGAAAGCTAAAATCCAGCCAGAAATGGGCACAGAAACCCTAAGATTTTGTATCTGTTGACTCACTGCTTTTTACAACAGAAGAAATCAAAACTTTGGGAAAAAATGAATGACCTCCCAAAAATCTAGAAGTCAAACAACAAACCAAATAACGTCCAAGTGAGACACCATCTTTGGCAACAACAGCTTCACTCTGAATAGCTTCACTAGAACTTGTATAGAAATACCAGAAAGTTCAATAGAAGAGACTATTCACTCAAACCGATTCAAGTGTTCTGCAAATTTTACAATAGCTTTCCGAGTATCACAGAGGAGGATAAGCAGTCTAGTGTCACTGCAAAACAAGGAATGAAAAAGCTCAGGTAGGCTGAGGGGAAGCCTGAGCAAAAAAATGAGCTTTTCTGAAGACTAAGGTCAAACACTTCATCCATATCAACAGAGACAAGTCCTCCCACAACAGTTCCACCGAAAGACACAGGCAGAGGTAAGTAACTAAATGATTCTTAGGATATATATATTTTTTTTAAATTAGCACATTAGTGATTTTTGCAGGTGTTTGGATTAAGCAACATAGAACTATGTTACATAGTAGCATAGAAGTCTCCATTTCTACAGCTCAAACTGCACCCTACAGGCCATTTCAATCAGTACCACAGACTGTCAGCCAGTGCCAGCAACTCTAAGCAGAAAAACCGAGATGAAAAAGTCAACAAAAAGATGCCAAGCATTGTAGGAAGAAGAAAACCCACACCTTTAGTCTTTTCTATCATCCAAGGCACCTTTGTCATAAGCTTGTATCTGCAACATATAGGGTACTCCAAAGCATATGCCACTTGCATGTAGAATTTTGTTCCCAAATGCAAAGTTCAAGGACACTGACCTCAGTGGGATCTAAAGAGAAGCTGCCTTTTCATAAGGAAACTTCCAATTTCCACCCTTTCAGCTGTTACTCCTCTGAGACAGTGCCCGTTGAGACCTGAATACCCTTCGGCCATGAATGCAGCAAAAGAGAAGATAGGCTAAAAGCTAAATAGGTCAACATGTCATACTTGGACCTCAGAATGTAACTTCTGACTCCTTAAAATTCATCCACACTCCCTCTCTGAAATACTTAAGAGTGAACTAGTGGATATGTGCACGGTCCTCTGTGAAAAGCCGAATTACAAATCCCTCTCACATTTGCACACACAGATTGTACAGTAACTGCTGAACAGACGATCTGATGTTTTTTTGAAAATGGGCACATCCCATCCTGCCTTTAGATTAAGACCTACGCCAATGAACTGCCAAATACAGGACCTTTGCATGGCCCTTTCAGGTAAGAAAACCAGAGCTTTTCTTTTAGTAGGGATGAACAGAATTAAACCAATATGGAGAAGGGGAAAATACAATATGTGGACAGTGGCATGTAGGAAAGGCTGAACAAGGGGGCATTCCTGAGAACCTGTGCTGGTTTTGTCTGGGGTGGAGTTTATAGCCCTTTTCAGGCCCTCACTAGCAGGGGCTCCAGGGTCACTGTTGAGGCACACTTGCCCATGCAGGAGTTTACAGAATGCCTGGCTGGGTTATGCTTGTCTCAAGGGGACAGCAGGCAAGTACTCCAAGACTTCGACAAATTACATCTGTCAATATTCAATACAAAGATACTGAATACAGTGATTGAAAAAACAAACTAACCTAAAAGGCCTGCTGTTAGGCAGTGGACTCTGGATGAGATTTCTTACAGAAAGCTTAAAAACACTTCTAATGTTAGCTTACTTGCTATTGTTATACAGCCATCTGTAAGTGTAAACTAAGCCCTTTTCTCCTGCTTATCGCATTCTATTGGAAATACTCTACATGGCTCTCCCCTTCCCTAGCACTTCAGCAGTTGCCACAGGATTTAACCACCTGGTAATCCCAGGCTCATCCGTTGTGCTCCCTGAAGGCGGTAGGGATTTATTTCCTCCTGGGAATACTCCCTATGGCCAATGGCAGCTGCTCCGGCAAGCAGCAGGCAAGAAAATGAACCCACTGTATGTAGCAAACCACAAATGCATTTCCTCCACATTCCCACCCCGCTTTCACCAAGTTCCCTATTTTAAAGGGCCTGATAAAATAGAGAACACTTCGACATTATACTAAAAAAACAGGGCAAACAGATTTGTCTGTGCATTTGTCTGATGCTCTATTTTTAGGTCATGATCTTTGGAACGCTACAGCATGCCATCTCCAGGCATCCGAACGCTTTGAACTGAGTCAAAAACAACCCCGTGAGCTAAGACTGAGGGATGCCACAAAGAAACATCCACTTTAAGCTGATGCTTTATTTCTAATCCCAGAGGCCAGAGACAAAACAAGTACGTAGACAATTCCTTCCCCAAATAAATGCATTCCTCTCCTTGCCTTCCCAAAATGAAAGCCTTAACGAAGTGCTCAGTGTAAGTGAGCATTTCTTCACAGCACAAGGCAGAAATAATGACTGTGCCTGTTGCTCATTTTTTGCATACAAGCGGATTAGTGACTCACTGCAGACTGCTGACTTCTATGTGGTGGGATGTTTTGGCACAGATGCCATTGGGAAGAAGGAAAAAAAGAAATCAGTCACAGCTCCAGCAAACATCGGAGCAGGCCATCTGCACAGATTCAGTATAGATACATTTTTCAGCCATTTTGTGACATTATTATTGTATATTCGTGCTCCCAGTTCAAAATGCTTGAGGCAGAATTTGAGAAAGCATTATAGCTTGTTCAATCCTGCTCCCACTGGGGGTCTCCAGTGGGAGCAGAGTTTGGAAAATTTGGAATGCTTGGGGAAAAAAATTGCCTCTCATTAAAGACAGTTCAGATTTTCCTTTCTACACATAGATTTGAAACAGCTTTCACATTACAGGGTTCTTGAGGTGTTTTTATATGAAAACAACTGTCTGAACTGAGGACTGGTCATGACAAGCACAATGGAAGGAGTCAGTGGACTCACTAATTGCTTAGGAGTAGGAAAATGTCCTAATAATCCTGGCTGTTTGGGTTAGGTAGCAGATCAGGGGCTCTTGTAGGTGTAGGTTAATGACATTTGACAGAAAATCAATCTGGCATCATTTAGTGAAAAATACAATGTACTAAGGCATAGAGCCCTAGTTGTAAGGGGGGTGGGTGAGAAACAACCCCAAAATCAACAGAAACATTTATCCATTTTTATTCACCTACTATCCTGGGGAAGTTTCAGTGTGCAACACTCCAACCTATTTTCCACATTTTAAATGTAATTTAGTAGCCACTGATTTGCAGACTGGAAAAATTAAGTACTTATCTGAGGACTGAGAATGCCAGGGAAGGTTATGTTCCTGCAGATGCTCATTCAGAAAAAGTAGGGAATTATTTTAAAGATTTTGCCAAACCTAGCCCCTAGTAATTATTATCTATTCTTGGAAACATCCAGAGGCCCGAGCCACTAGTAGGCACCATTTGTGCGACATCTCTTCTAATTACCTTACAGAGACAACCTCAAGGAAGAAGAAAGTAGCAGGAACAACTCCACAAGACACAGAGCACAGCAGAGCAAATTTAATGTCTTCTACATTCCAGCACAGTCATACCTGTAAGACTACAGTGACCCGTCATAATTCACGCTCATCACATTGCAAGAGTAAGATGTTACTTCTGTTTAATTCCAATGGGGTAAAAAACCATGGTAATTCAAAAACTCCAGAACCATTCCAAATCAAGCTCTACCATTTTGCACAAGATGCCATCTTCATTTCCTGCAATACTTGCAGGAGCCTAGCATGCAGACCTATATTCTTAACACCTTTGGAAGTCGGTATTCTCTAACTGTCTTTGGACTCATCACAGTCCACAGACAAGCCAACAGCATGACGAGGCTGAATAGCCTGTCTGTACACCACAAATTAAACTGAGGATTCAGCTTAATGAATGTTTGGCTCAGCTGAAGCAGTTCCCTTACTAAGTTAGTAAGCTTGCTTGTATACTACTTGGGGTTTGGGTTGTTTAAAATCCACAACTCGCCTTCTAATTTTAAGCATCCTAACAAAATAAAACAAGTTAAAATCAACTCATTGCTATGGAATTTCTTTTCCAAAAGAATAATGGTTTGTCTGAAAGTTCTTCACCTATTTCTTGATTGTTGAAGTTCACTCTCCAGGGAGCTGCAGTGACTGACACAAGCTGACAGCTTGCCCAGCTAATTTGAGTGAATTCAGCATTTGTTGATAGTAGGAGCAGATATCACTAGCTCCATCTGGATTTAGTTTAGGGCTGTGGTTAGATGTTCACTACAGAAACAGCAGTGTCACTATCAGATATTCCTGCCCTGGGGCTGCTTGTTGCAACCCTACAGCTCAGTTGGTGGAAGAGTTCATGTGACTGTTTTCCATCTGCTTCAGTGCAAAGTCAGCTGGCTTAGCTTAAAGAGCCCTTACTGTCAGCTAGAGGCAAATGCTCCACAGCCTCCTCCTCAGGGCTGTGCCAAAACTACTTACATCAGACTTGTAACGTGCCTCCAGTTATGTTTCTGACCTTCCCTTGAGACATGGCCAAATATATTTCAAAGCTATTTAAATGATGTAAACAAGGATAAAAATTAAGTTCTCGCATATGAACCTAGCCAAAAGCAGAATGCAGTTCTGGGCTACCTAACTTGAGGTAGGTAGGATTCTAGTGTGCCATTCCCAAACAACGTAGGGCCTGCAAAATTTGTAGACATACAGACATTGAACAGGTAAATGCTACAGCAAGAAATCCAAGCAGCTGCTACTACAGTGTCAACTGCCAGACCATGGCAGATAAGATCTTGCTCCCAACAGATGTTGCTTAATTAACCACTGTATTATCACACTGTAAAGCAATTCTTTCATGCTCATTGAAGAAGTTCTGTCAAATACATACCATAAAAAAAGAGAGGCATTTGAAGTCAGAATTCACCTGATATTAGCACAAGTCTAATTTTGCAAAAGTGGCTGTTCCACATCTAATTATATAAATACAAAAATCAATAGCAAAATTGGCATGCACTAGAAAATAACAGCTGCTCAATCCTGCACACTGTAATGGGGTTATTTGTGAAGCAATCAAAAGGCATAGATGTGATACAGGGTCACCTGGCTAAAACAGCTGTCTTAGATCTGAAAACCTTCCAGTCAGTAGAGCTGCCATAGTAGCAGAAAAGGAAACTGGCTTCACACTGTGAACTGTGCACAATGAGGACTCTTTTTGGGTACATAATTTCTTCATTTTGAGATGCTTCTGTACTGCATATATGCACCAGTATTTCTGACAGAGTCTAAAAGTAGTTTTTCCTAACATATTCTCACTTCTCTACCACCTCTGTGTCACAGGTTGTTTGTATATAGAACAGCCAAATGTGCCATGAGTTTCTCCCTCCAACAGCCTCAGCAACTGAGCTGGTTATGGAATTGGTTTTCCTGTCCTCTAACATCTTGTTATCATGTCACAACGTTTTTGCTCCAAACTTATGATAAGCGTTAAAAACTTCATTAAAGAGAAAAAAAAAAAAAAATCCATGTATTTCATTCAGATATCTCTGGAATCTTATGCTTTAATTGATAGAGCCTAAAATTATAGTGAAATGCAAACTAGCATAAAACTACATTTTTAAAAATGTCAAAATGTAACCTTTTGACTATCTGCCTTTTTTCCCCATTTTCTCCTGGGAAAACCTGTCAGATTCACTTCTCTCACAAATACTCATGTTTTTGACAAATCTGCTTGCTATGAGGAATGTATTTCATGCACAAAAACTCCAACCAGTTCTACTCAGCTTGAAAATCAGGAGTCAATTGTACAGTCTGAAAACTAACCCAGGTAACTTCAGTGCTAGAAAAATGTCTTCTTCAACTCCACACTTTTCAAAAATAACAGTAAAGTAAGAAAATATAAATTCCTGAGCTTGTCATAGCATTGACTTTTTTAAAGAATGTATTGCACATGGTAATTTACCTTTGTTGGATTTTGGTTGTTCAGACGAGCCGCTTCCAAGCTTTCTCTTTTTCCTCGGAACAGCTGAATTTTTCCTGTCAAAGGTAATAGGACTGTATTGAGGGAGGCTGTTGAATTTCTTTTCAAATTCTTCTTCCAACTTTGCTAAGCTAAAGGGGAAACAAAACCAATCAAATTAAATGTAACTCCGTTTCTGAAGAAAAAACTGTATTGTTTAGGAGCATGTGTGCATGTATACACACCTATCTACATAGAGTGAGGGGGGGAGAGGCAAGTGCACACACACCAAAAACACCAAACTAGTATATATTAATCCAATTTTGGGATGAGAATGTACACTCCAGCTCCTGCATTTGTAACTCAGTACAAATTGACTACGTTAGTTTCATACATTAAAACTAGGGAAAAAAACCCCAACAAATCAATGTCACGCTGCTGACATTTAGCTCTGTTTGCTGCACAGATTCACATGGGAATCTGCCTGTTCTGCGACAGGAATGAAAAAAAAAAGACAACGAAGCCTATAACTAAACAAACATATAAAATAACTTCACCTAAAAGTCCTTACACAAGAATGGAAACAACAACTATTCAAATCAGACGAAAAATGTCAAACTATTCAATATTCTGGGGATATTCTAAAACCTGATGCTTCGGAGTAAAAATGAGCTTTGTGTATGTTCTGAGGGATTATACTTCCTCCCCTCATGTTTCAATTGTTGTAAGGTGAAAAATGCAGCTAGCTCATGCTGTCACAAAACCCAACAACCTGCATACATCTGCCCAAGCTGAAGGACTGTAGCTTTATCTACAACTCAAGAAATCCACAGACTTGGTACTGTTGTCTCTAACAGCCATATGAAAATAAACCACTCCAACAGGATGGTATGGCATAGCATTTCTGTCAACAATGACTATGCTGTCTTGTATAAGCACTCTGTTCCAGAAGTTTTTTGCAACCAGGAAGGAGCACAGAAAGGAATTGTATTTAAGGCAATGAGCAC
Organism: Hemiprocne comata; assembly: GCA_020745705.1. Classification (NCBI taxonomy): domain Eukaryota; kingdom Metazoa; phylum Chordata; class Aves; order Apodiformes; family Apodidae; genus Hemiprocne; species Hemiprocne comata. The sequence goes on along the minus strand of CM036586.1, from coordinate 138,842,827 downwards.
AGCTAGGCAGAATATAAATAGTACTGTCAATGACAGGGGAACAATGACATTTTCCACTCATCTTTAATTGTTTGCTATGGAAAACCTGAACTAGACAGAAGTTGGCATGACTGTTGGAGGGATAGACCTTATGCACTGTACACTTAGAAGCATCACAAGAAACATGATGTTTCCCTCTGCTCTGTCAAACAGCGCTTCAAACAAATTGCATTCTGAAAGCTTTGGTATACAGAATGATAGTTCATTTTAACTCTGCAATTATCACGTCTTTTGGCAATCTTCCATCTTAAAATGTAGCCTTGGGTCTTGGCAGACTGCATGCAAGGTGGGGTTTGTGGGGTTTTTTGTGTGTGTGCACATCCTGTTTTGGTTTTGTATCACAAAGATACCTAGTATTAGTGGTGCTCAGTACTGCTGCCTTTCTCTTCCATGCGGATGTTCCCTGACAACCACAAAACAAGCCCATTTTCTGCTCTGACAGCTGTCATGCAACTCCATCCTCCACACCAGCTTCTCTCCCACTGCCTGTTGCCACTTGCCTCACCTCCTCCCCCAAGGGCATATGAGAGGTGGCGGCTGTAATAAGGAAGGACCTACCTTGAAAGCAGACGAGCTGCCACCCTGGCTAGTAATTTATAGCTTGTGAGACACGGAGGCAGTGGAGAGTGCAATTAATTATTAAAAAAAAAAAATAAAAATTCACATTGTCATGAATTTTCAGAGCATCTCACAAGCCTGGTTAGACCTGCGTAGCTGAGTGGAGATCTTCATGCTGTACAGCCTAGTCCTGCAAGGAGATACATGCAGGCAGAGCACTGCTCAGCAAAGGAGGAGGCTGCACATGGACAAAGCAAATTTGACAGGGACCATCGGGGAAGCGTGGGCAGCTACTGATGGGAGAAGAAGGTAAGAGGAAACGGGAAAAGACAGAATTCTGAAGGCGTAAGGACCCTATTCCCTACACACACACAAAACAAGGCTTGAAGGGTGATGCTGAAGGGAGCAGAAAGAGTTGGCACAGGAGCAAGTAGAGGTAAAACCAGCTCTTCCAATAGCTAGAAGATCAGGTAGGGAAATGAACAGGGATAATGGATACCTTCTCCAACACTTATGTTTCATGAATTACCAATTCTGCCTCTACAGAGTTTGCCAAATAATGTTAATTAATGCCATGACTGAATCAAGAAGCTAGACGGACAAATACATATCTTCCAGCCAGCTAATGATGATGGTAAGACAGCATTTGTCAAATAAATTATTTACACATTTTTCCTAGATAAAATAGTATAAATAAATAATTTGTAATTTTTTTTTTTTTTGCTAGGAGATGCATTCAGTTTTCACACCATTAGATGTAAAAAGTTTCAAATCTTTCAATTTAAATTTAAAAAATAGTTACTAAACTTACATACAAGGCACTAAAAACCAGGAAGTGTTTCCTTAATTTTTCTTGACTATTCTGAGCAAACAAGACTTGGAGATTTTAATAAATTTAATGTCTTTTCTGTAAAGTGAGCTGCAGCTAAATTTCACATGGGCTAGGTTATAAAAAAGGCTACTGCAAGCCTGTACGAAAGAAACACATCACAATTTTAAGCATGAAGTATGGAAAACCTACTCCTTTTTAATTAATTTTCACTCTCTGAATACAGATAATTGGAAGTCTTTGAGAATTTGCAAGTAAGTATGAATGGGTAGGCAGAATTAACAGCTATGCCTGTGGTTAAATGAATCTGTAATACTCTGACAAAAATTGTTATTCATACTCTAGAAAAGTAATTCTGTGTGGCCTTGATAAAATTTTAATGCACTTGTAAACATTAATTATTCTTCTGATGTATTTAATTTCTTCATGGTGTCGATGAACAGTTTAAATATCTTTTGCCAATATGAGAACAGTGTTTACACTTCCTCTGTAAGCAAATTCTACAAGCAGGCAAAGCGCTCTGTTCTTTCTAGCCTAATTCTGTTTATGATGATTGAATGCCTACACAGAGCTTTAAATACGGCTTGTGAAGTGCTCTGAAAACATAACTAATCCTCTTCACCAGCTCTTGAGGAGGTAAATATTGCACCCTTTTTTTTTAGAAGTGAGCAAATAACGTCATTAAAATCTGTTTACAGTATTGTAAACCAGGAAATATCTCAAAGGAATTACTTTGGTATATAAACAAGAAGTATCTAGAACATGACTCAATCCAGCGGGGTTTGCAGTTTTCAGGAATTCTGTCTCATTGTCACTATTGTCACTGTTGGATGCAGTGAATTTAGCTGTAATGAGAAGAACTCACTCTTAGGTTACCAGGCTGACCTAACTAAAACTTTGGACAGTGTTAAGCCGCAACTTACCCGAAAACAAAGTCTTCCTTTGGCTTAGTCTTTTTCAGTTTTTTGTTCCCACTTGTCCCACTTGGGGAAAAAGCCCAGTTTTCTTCATTCCAGCATCCTTCATGATCTGATGAGTTGCCTTTTCCTGAGCTTCTTTTTCCTGGGATGAAGGCAGAAAATGGTTTCTCATCTTTATAAAAATGTGCCGAAACAAAGTGGGCCCAGAAGGAACTTATGTACCCATGCAGTATTGCAACTTACAATGACCTTCTTGAAGGGGCTACAAAACACTTAAACTGGATGATATTGGCAAAGATTTCCTCCCCTCCCCCCCCCGGCTTTTATACTAACTCTAAAGTCAGGATATCTCAAGGAATAAAGGAGGAAAAAGAGATGAGTGGATTCAGAGTAATAAACTTCCCTAAATTACAAGCACTTTTTTCTTTTCTAACTGTTCTAATTACATATATAAATCTAACTAACTGAAAAAATACAGTTCAGGACATCTCACTGAAAGCTTCCAAACATTGCAAATTTATCCTTTCACAAGGTAAAGGGTTCTCGCTCACCAACTACAGCAAAACTAACAACCAAAGCAACAGCAGAACACATTTGCCTCTCGTAGGACTGAGAGCTATGCTCTTGCTCACAACTGCACAAGCTGTTTGTACAGAAACATGCTAATTATTCAGGGTTACATACAACACAAGTCCCTCATTCACCTATCAGCAAGCTGACAAATTAACCAACAAAGCCTTCGGTCAAAAAACTAGACCTCAGATCATGAAAGACAAAAAGGGAGAGGTTAAGAGCTTGTGAGGTAAACAGGAACACAGATTGCAGGATTCTGAAGACCTGCCCTGGACCATGAAGTCTGCCCCCTCCACCTGCCCCCAGCGTCTCAGGTGATCAGACACAGCATTCCCATCACACTCTGCTCAAACTCCAGCTTATACGTGGACTTTTGTTTTTCCTCCCACTTCAGGCAGGCTTTTGCTGTTCATGCTGTAAAGGAAACACTCAAAGCCACCCACCTCTGTCCACGTTAGCGCGCAGAGATGTGAGCATGCCCTCTGACACCAGAGTTTTATAAAGAGCACCTTTGCAAGATCTCTCCGATTTCCTGGAGCCACAGGTTTCTATCTTTTTAACACAGTCACTGTCCTCAGTTTTGACCTGTCCTGGTAAGCTCTGGGGTACCACCTCCTCTGTTGGGGTCAGTGGTTCCACTTTAATGTTATCAGAAGCCTCACAGGGTACTTCCTTGCTGGCAGCAATATTAAGGAAGTCAGGAGGCTTAGATTCTTTGGTGGTCTCTGGGGGTTTCTCCTTCGATGTTTTCTTCTCTTTCGATTTCACTTTTTTCTTTGGTGATTTTGTATCCAACACGCTTCCCTTCACATTTGAGACAGGGCGGGGTTTTTTGCGGGGAGTTTCCGCGAGTCTCTCAGCACCCCAGTCCCCCTTTGCAACGGCTTCAATTGTGTACATTACGCTTTCAATGTCCGACTCAGAGGACTGCCTCTTTTTACAAGGTTTCTTGGGGGTGGATTTTTCATTTGTGTGCCGGTCCAACTTATTTTTTTTCTTTTTCTTCTTTATCTTTTCTGGCTTTAGCCCAAGGATATTCATGTCAGCCATTGAAAGCTCTGGAGAACAGCACATGTCCTTTGTGTTACCTTTTCTCTCAAAAGGATTGCTCTCCATTGCAAGACTAGTAAAATCTCTGCATTTTGCAGTTTCTAATTCCTCAGCTTTTGTCTCATCCCAGTTTTGCATTTTCTCTGATTGTTCTATTTTTCCTTTAAAGGAGTCTTTTATTGTTGTTTTCTCCAGTTCTTCCATTTCCTCTGGAACTTCCCTTCCCACATCTTTGGGTGCTTCCACTTTTTCTCTACCAGGTTCTTTTACTTTTACTCCTTCTGAAGCAAGGCACATCTAAAAGGAGTTTTAAAAACAGTCCCATGAAACAAACATCAGCTGTTAACATTACTTACCTATATTAACAGGAACATTACACAGGGAATCTCTCTGGCAACTTACTTCAGGACAGTACTGAAAAACATGCTGAAGCCCTAATGAAACTGATGCAATGTGATGATGATGGCTAAGTGCTAGAATAAGGCTGGCAAGAAGACTCCCAACTGATCTCAGTGGTGTTTCCATGATCCTTTAAGTGCCTTTTATATAACTTGGCAAACCCAACTCCTACATGGACTTTCGGAATACCCGAAACGCAACAGAACAATACAGTATCTCCCACTACTGCCGCAGATAAATTACTTGAAATTTCCCATCCACACCCCTTCAACTCCCTGTGTCCCTATATACAACTCTTTCCTCCATTTTCCAAATGGCCCTGAAGGAGGGGGGGGGTGGGGTGGGGAAGTTAATTGAATCTCAGTAATCAAGATTATTTTCTTTTACTTGAATGTGCAAAATTATTTGGAAAGCAGTAAAAAAAGACTTCCAAATCTTTCTTCTCATGTCACAGACTTATTTTGCAACGAGCTGAAAAGCAGCAGTGGTTGCCATGGTTATCCTCTCCTGGAGATAACATTAGTGGAAACCAAAACCATCATACTCTTTGAGGAACAACACTATTCAAAAGAGCTGTGAAAAGGTCCTCAAACTGCCAAATTCTTGCAGCACTGACTTGGGAGATCCTCTTGGTTTTGGATCAGCTGTAAGCTACACTGACACCACTACAGAGGGCAGTCCTTCACAGCACCAAGCAGTTGCCCTTGGGAAGATGTGCTTTCTTCTTCTTACTCTCCCTCTCAAAGCCCCTCAAATTCAATTTCCAGTGCTATTTTGTTTTTAAAACAATGTGTTTAAAATGTCAACCAAACAGCCACCTGGAAGAAAACCAGATGGGAAAAGGCTTGCTTTGAACCAGACATCTGAAGCTTCCCTATCCCACAGCTCAGCTCAGGGGCCATGTGGTCAGTCTGGATATACCCTCCAGATCACTGTGCTCTCTTTAGGTCAATTCTAAATTCCTCAAATCAGCAAGGCACTTCTTCCTTGCCAACTAAAAATATCTCTTACATCAATATTTTTATGAGCATAAGCATAATACTAATGATAGAGCACTGTAGTAAGTTACTGAAATTCTTGCTGCACTGAGTAGAAACTCCTGATCTGGCTCAGGTCAAGCTAGGTTGAACACTGGACACACCAGAGCTTGGGCAGCACAGTGTCTATTATGAAGAGGGTTAAATTACGCAGAGGGGAACCCCACAACTACGCTGTGTTCTTGGTACCAAGGTACTTTTGTCACTTTTTTACTGCACTGCAATGTACACATAGCCTGTAATTTTCAAAAGCTAAAGATCAATCTTTAAAATGCAACTCACTGGAGAGTAATAATATTTTGTCAATTAAATACACACACCCCTTGCCAAAATTTTTTCTTTATACCTTTACTGCTTCTGCAGTGGGCAGTAGTACAGAGGGCTACAGATGTGGCTACAAAGAAGTGACTCCTGTTTTGGGTGCTCTAAATTAAACTTGCAATCCATCACCTTTAAGATTAGGAAAGCTTAAAAAAAAAAAGCAGCTTAGAAACGACATCAAACATTTCAATAAGAGGTCACTGGTTTTAACTGTTCCCAGAAGAAAGATCTGCTGAGAGTATCATAGCAGAGTTTCTGTAGAAGCTATTGACCTGTTGAATTCCCACATAAAAAATCCAGTAGCCATGAAAAGCAAAACTAGATGAAAGCATCTAATGATCTCGCACAGGTAATTGTAATGGCAATGCCCTGAACTGAGTAACAGACTAATCCAGACCTCTCTCCCAACTCCCTGTGCCCCCCGGGGCCAAACCAAACAGTCAAAACCCCAAACCCTCAACCAAGCAATCGAAGCAATTTCAATGTTGATTGGAAAGTCCCTATGCCACAAGTGACTGGTAGTACTTCTCAGCTGCAGCACAGACTCTTCAAAACCTTCAAGCTGATGGCTGGAATAGGGAAATCTGGATGTACAGTACCCAAACCATGATAATTTATGCCTCTGTAAGCAACAGTATAATTATAACTGTAGCACTGTTCTGGCTTCCAGACTTCAGCAATCAACATAATTAACTTCTCTGCCCCACTGCACCTGTGGTAATTAGTCACCAGTACTTTAATATTACCTCTGCCAGCTGAAATAATGCTGATGTTCCGCACTGTTTTGTTAAATCAGAAGGACTTGAATGTGATGTACTTGAAGAAATCTAAAGAAAAAAACAGAGGAGGAGAAAAAAGAAAAACATTATTTTACCAGCACAATTCTTTTATGTCTGCCACACAGCTTTTGAATGGATTATTTCCTTTGGTAACCTTTACTACTCCTCAAGAGTACAGGAGGCTGCCTGGCCAGCAAGTAGCTGATTACTCTCCGGAACCTTTTTCCTGTATCAGGTCATAATTCTCTTTGATACTTTAGTGTTTTTTATCAGTTTTGAGCTAGGTGAAAATAGATTATCTTTTTCTAAAGAAATTAAAAGGAACAGTCTCAGGATTGGCCATTAGTATGAAGAAGAAAATACTCTCTTTTTAAGGACTCTTATAATCTCTGATCAGGCTTGCAGGTTTCTTATACTTGCTTCCATAGAAAGAAGAGGAGTTCTAGGGACTAGGGAACTGAATTTACAACCTTTTAGCTCCCCCTATCCTGCCAAACTCAGTTTTTCACTGCTATCAACCAACACAGGCTCACAAAGTCAATTTTGCAGAAATCAACCCACCATTGCCATAAAGGAAAAAAAGGTTAACAATGCTGTATCTCTTAATGTCTCCTGGAAGCTGCAGCTCTTCACAGCATCTCCCAAACCCTGACCATTACAGCTGAAGTCTCCCAACACCGCTTGCAGCCAAGCCTTGTTAGTGCTGTTAGCAGTCTGTAGCAGAAATGGCCTCCCTGCCTTGTGGAGGTGACATGCACTGACTCCACTCCTACCACTGCCACCCTTCACTCCCCTGCCTCTACACTGAAGGCTAAAGACAAAGCCTGCATTTAGGCACAGCAAGAGACTCAGCAGAACTGATCAGCAACAGCCTCCTGGGCTTCAAACTGCAGCGTGGCTGCTCCAACCATTTTTTAGAAACTCAGAAAGTCTCAGAATGTTTTAGAAAATAATTTAACCCATTTGGGTTTATCACCACCTGTAAAATACTGTGAAATATCCAAAAGGATGGCAGAGGGGAGGGAGAGAAAAAAAAAGAAGATAAAATTGGTTAATTCACGTAGCAGTGAGACAAAGGAGGAGCAGAGCAGTGTGGTGTGCTGAAGCAGCCAGACCCCTGCCATGCCAGCAGCATGGAGAATGCAGTCCAGTCCCCTCCAGTGCACAGCATCTGCAGTTTGGAGTTATAGTGGCATGGCACAGATGTCTGCCAAATGAACTTGAAAAGCTGGAACACCCTTGAAGTGGTAATGAACACAGTTTATTTGGGATGCTCCAAACCAGGTCCTTAATTGCCATCTGAAAAGTTAAGCTGACTATTTAAATTTTATTTATCCAATTACAATCCTAGATTAAAGAGATATCCAAAATTAGAAAAAATCAATAGCAATCATGTCCTACAAGAGCTAGAGATAGGGAGGATTTGCTTAGCACGTCTGCCGTGCTTTTCTCAGTTTGAGTCAGAGCCTTTAACATTCATTTTGTATACTAAATTAGGCTAGTAGGAATCCATTTGAGCAATCACTGAGGGAGAGATCACAGAAACCTGTCCAACATGCAAATGTCATGCTGCCAGACTCAGCTTCACTTTTTCCACCAATTGCAGTACAAACTCTGCACTCCTGTGGACAAGCACCTGTCCCTCCCCCACATTAGGGCTTCACAAGCTTAACAGTCACATCACAACTTTTAATGCTTATCTCCAAAAGCCAGGCTGGCCATAGCAAAAGCCTCACTTTGAACACCACTACTCAAAGCCTGCTGCTGTCCTGTACCAGAGGACACCTCAAAACTTCTGACATCCTCGATTAAGCATTACTAGCCTTTCTGCTGTCCCAGGGCTGCAATGATCAAATGCCATAATGGATCACTGATCACAGCTAGGTGTAATCACCCTTGCATAGGCACTGCTGACAGTGTTGCACACACACACACACACACACAAACTCTACTGCTGTCAGGGACTGCTTGTAGAGTAAAGCAGGTTTTCTTCTATTCATTCAACTTCCTATGAAGTCAGATAGTAGCATTACCATTCCTGGAACAAGACATGAAATACTTTGATTTCAGTGCTTCCAATCTCTGTTGTTTGTTTTTTTTTTCCCTCACTAGGAAGAATCTATGGCTGGATACCACTAGATGGGATCCAGAGAACCATTTCCCCCCTGGAAAAAGGAAGTGATATAGGAAAAAGAAAAAAAATAAAAATAAATAAATTAAAAGGTAAACTAAGCACCTAGTAAGGTGGTAGCATCCTCCCTTATTTACCTGGAATGCAAGTGCATATCTTCGTCTTTCAATCATCAAGAAGAATATATGCAAAGCCTCAAAGGTTTTTGAGTGATACCAAAGGGGAGACTTCAAGAAGGTATATTTAAGACTCATAGAGAATTTCACTGTTGGGAAACCTGACCTAGCATTCTTGATTATTGCTGCCAATTTCAGAGTTTAATACACTGCTTCAACTTCCAGCTCTTCATACAGATTCCTGATGAGCTCAAGGTCTACTCTTCTCTTCTTATTCTTGGTCCCCATTAAGCAATGCACCTTCCAGTCCTTCCACCAGAGCTTTACATTTTGAATCCTGGTATTCAGCTCCTCATTAAGAAGAATGCTGTTGTCTCTCATCTTTGCTATTGTCCTGAGCATTGTTATTTTTTCTAAAAAGAAGCATAACCTCTTCTGTGTGATCTCCAAGAAACTATGCACACCAACAAGTGTAACAAGAAAAGCTAGGTCCCTGGGGTCACTGTAACTGCCTAATTATCTTACTATTTCATTATTTACTAATTTGTGCTTCTGGAAATACTAAACTTGATGCTAGAGCAAAACTTACACAATTCATACTTTCTTGGGGGGAAAAGATACACACATCTTCCCATTGTGATATTAATGGGTGTAACTTTACCTCTGCCAACTGGAAGAGTGCCGACTTCCCACAGTGCCTTACTGGTTCAGGACTTGACAACTGGGAAGTATTTGATGAGATCTAGGTTTTAAATGAACAGAGAAGAAAATATTTCAGTGGCACACATGAAAGACAGCAAGAAAGAGAGAAAAAGAATGAAAAAAGTAAGGAGTTAGTTAAATCAGTTAATTTTAGATCTTTCTGTAAGAAGGCCCTGCTTCAGAAAGGCAATCACATCCAAGAAACAACAGGCATTTAGAAGTCAGCAGAATACAAGCAAATACAGAATTTCTTCCTCAGACTAGGCTCATGGATTCTTTTCCATGTTTGTGTTGTCCTCAGCTAATATTCTATCATGCCATGTATTTTATGTGACTAGGTGAACAAGACACACCTGTTGCTTAAGAACATGAACTGTGGTTGAGGTCAAATAGCATTCCTCCAGAAAGCCTGGGCAGTATTACCCATTTGGTTAGATTAAGAAGAGAAACATTTGTCCATAAAGGCACTGCTTGTCTCACTTTCTTTAGTTAGAAAGAAGACGACCTGACACCTAGAGATCAAACGTAGCCTTCTGGTTGGTGTGCCTGCACCAGTGATGAGTAAATAACTACCACTGCACTTCAGCTCATCGCTTTTGCAGCCAAATTATTTCTGACCTGTTTCCAAGTGCAGCATTATCGGTTCACCAACACACGAATTAATAGTTTCTCATATTTGATCTTTTTTGGCATGGCATTACACTGAAGTATTTGATCCAGAAGCCTTGAAAAGCCCTATGACTAGGGGCAAGACCACCAGTGTTTCCATTGCATCTGCCTCACCACAAAAATCACGCTTATGACCATCATCTTTCAGATGCAAAAATTATCAGCTTAGCTTTTCTTTACATTTAATGGCTTTCTTTTGAACTAGATTATTTTAAGAGTTTACTTTTCAATTGTCAATGAGATTCATTACAATCCTTCCCCCCTCAGTCAAAATCCAGAACATTCATTTTACTGCAAGTTGTTTAAAATACAGGGAATAATACTTGAATGTGTGACAATAACAATTTTTAATATTAAATAATTCAAAATCCTAGCTTTGCTTTGAGACAGTTCAGTGAACCTACTCAGGACCCCACTAGAGTAAGTGATCTTATACACTTTACTTTGCAAGAAGAGGACTTCAAATTTTATCTTTCTACTGTAATAAATTCTCAGCTCTTACCAACTTTTTCAGTGCAACATGAATGGCAGAAAAGGGACAAAAAAACACCCGCATGCTGAAGTATAACCTGAGAACAGGCAGTCATATCTTGCCTCCTGATGCACAATGTGAAGAAACAGTAAAGAATTTATTTTGACAAGAGAATGGGTGCTCCTAACAGAACGCAAGCAAGATTCTTGCAATACTAATAGAAAGAAAGGAAGCAACTTTTCACTTGAGCAAAAAAAATTCCCTTCATAGCCAAGAAAACAAACAGGAAGGGACAAACTTAGAACTAATTCTGCCAAAGTTGCTGGCCAACCATCAGAAGTAAGAGGATGGCTGATCAATCAGCTTTCATTCCCTGTCTTAACATTATCTTTCAGTTTTAATTAGAATAATCAAAACCTGCAGTACTACAACCACAAATCGCCCCTTCTTAAGTAGATGTTTCACTTGGGGATCATTAGGATCAAATTATTATCATTCACTACAATGCAGGTCAGCATTTTAGCTACTGTAGTACATCCTAGTTTGCATAAGAAACACATGTCATGGTAACACTTTTTCATTTCCCTTCAACAGAGATATTTAGTAATTTCAGCATACAGGCAAACAGCAATTATGTTTGTCTATTTTATGTAACAGGTTTACCTGGGAAGATTACAGCTTTACCTAAGGAAGGCTAGAAGAGAAGATACTGACTAGCTTTCACACTCCCTGTTTCAAGGCATTTTGACCAGAAGTTTTGGATTCAAACCTTCTGTTTAGTACAGAAATAAACAGAAACAGTTGCCTGCAAGCCTGCTCAAAGTGAGTATATGAAAATGCAGCATGGACAAAACCATCCTCAAGTATGCATTCTTCTTAAATGCCACTAACCTGCTGGATTACCAAAGGAAATTGCACCTTGTTGCAACCTGCATGTGATTGCGTTTTTTATTAAATTACCTAGAGAAAAACTTCAGAAAAGCAGCTCAAGTAAAGAGTTTGTGGGTTTTGGATTAATTTTGGTTTTAAGATGGGTAAACTAATAATGTTATTGCTTCCACCCTCAGCAAGCATTTTCTTTGTTTAATAACGGATGAGAGTTTAGGGAAGTAAATCTAAGAGGTACTTGTGCTTCTCCATGAAGCAGTCATCACCATCTGTTCACATTTGCCAAACACACATCCAGTAAGACCAAGAGAGCAAGGGGTCCCATCTGCTCTACTTCCCTCACATGGCAAGGAAGATGACAGCAACCAGCCCATGTGAGCAGATAGCTTGCAAACAGCCACCGTGCTAAGGAACACAGCCCACTGCTCAGAAATCACTGGCCTATATAATGGCTTTCCATAAAGGTACAAACGAGAAGTAAAAAAGTAGGGTCAAGTATTTCCAAGACCAGAGCGGGATGAGAAAATCAAGAGTGCAACTTGGCAACACTCCTAAATTTCAAAAAACTCTTTTGAGGATGCCACATCACCTTTGAAGACCTCCGAGGTGCTTGCCTGCACACCTATAGTACCCAACCAAGTCTTACTCCCAGGATTTTCATTATCTGTTGTGGTAAGTCATTGGGCAGGCCTCATTAGCCATATTCCCAACAGCTTACTGGACTATAGTACTTGGGACAGACCAGATGAAAGGCTAACTGATGCTGTAAAGAAGAAATAATCCTATGCTTCGTCTGCATATAACGAGCTGTTTCTAAGTGACAGGGGACTTGTACTCCTGGGGTAAAGGTATTCATTTTAAATGACAAATCTACTCAATGGGATCACTGTCTTCACAAAGAGGCACTCTTACTCACCCTGCTGCAAAGGTGGCAAAGAGAAAGGGACCATATGAAGTACATCCAGCAAGAACCAAAATTGAGCTGGGATGGCTGCCAAAAGTCTCCAGGCACATCAGACCACAGCACACTTCACATTTCTTCACAGGTCTACTTGGCTACTAGCTAAATAACTACTTTTTCTCCCTCTTTTCTTTTGTAGCACTCTACATTGCTGACAGCAGCCTACTTACCATAATTTAGCTTAGTAAATGCAGTAATGCAATCATATAGAGAGGACCCTGTAAGAAGTGGTACAGGAAGGAACTGGATTTTTGCCAAACTGGACAAAGACACCCTGTGCAAATGAAAGCCCTTATATTTGAAAGAGCACAAGCAGCTTTAATAGCAGGAGGAGAAAGCCTGAAGAGGTTCTGTAGCATGCTTAATACTTGCCTCTGAACCTAAATGAAATCAGGCTGCAATCTTAAAAAAATGCCATTTCTCTATTGCTATAGATAAAACACTTACATTAAGGTTTCACAACAGCAGTATAACACAGGAGAAATAACCAAGGCCAACAAGGGTTTTTTTTTTGCTTTTCCAAATTTCTGTCCCTCACTTACAGACACTGAAAAAAACAACCAAAAAAATGCAACCCCCTCCAGATTGCACACACATTTTAAAATTTTTCCAGGGAAACAGACTAACCCTACCTTTAAAACTGTCCTTTCCAGTTTCTAATTACCTTTCTAAGCTCCTCCTCTACCTAGCATTTGATGATTCATACATGCACTCCAATGTGCCAAATGAGCTGGCTCAGCATAGTGGTATGCAACTCAGTGCACTCACATCCATATGACAATTTTCAGGTTTGTCATTTTGTTGTTTGTTCAGTTAGGAGAGGAAATTATTTCAGGTTCTGTGAAATTTTGAAAAGTATGGCTAAGCCAGGTTTTACATGACAATTTGGAAATGCTGTACTAATGGCAATTCATATCCTGTTCAACTCTGCAGGTATCTAATTGTTGTTCAATTAAAATATAAGATTGCTAAGACTTTTGAAACTAAGTTAGCAGATTCACTTGTGCAAGACTTTGCAATCAAATTCACAATAAATATTCTCCAGCTTCTATCTTTTACTTGGTCTAAAAGGCTGGCTTCAACACATGCCTTCATCCTGCTCAATTCCACTAATTTTCTCAAAAGAAGTTTCTAAATTAACTTGTAACTTTAAAAAAAAGGTAGCATAATTGAAAACATCTTAATGATTAGAGAAGTGTATCTATTGTATCTCTTATAGGGATGTATAACTTACTTACTGGCTGGATGGCCGGGCCCAAAGAGTTGTGGTTAATGGAGTTATATCCAGTTGGTGGCCAGTCACCAGTGGTGTCCCCCAGGGCTCAGTGCTGGGGCCACTTCTGTTTAACATCTTTATTAATGATCTTGATGAGGGGATTGAATGCACCATCAGTAAATTTGCAGATGACACCAAGTTGGGAGGGAGTGTTGATCTGCTGGATGGTAGGAAGGCTTTACAGAGGGACCTGGACAGACTGGATTGATGGGCTGAGACCAACTGTATGAAATTCAGTAAGGCCGAATCTCGGGTCCTGCATTTCAGTCACAACAACCCCAGGCAACGCTACAGGCTGGAGAAGAGTGGTTGGAAAGCTGCCTGGCAGAAAAGGACCTTGGTGTATTGATTGACAGTCGGCTGAATATGAGCCAGCAATGTGCCCAGGTGGCCAAGACAGCCAAGGCATTCTGGCTTGCATCAGAAATGGTGTGTCTAGCAGGACTAGGGAAGTAATCCTGCCTCTGTACTCAGCACTGGTGAGGCCCCACCTCGAGTATTGTGTTCAGTTTTGGGCACCTCAATACAAGGACATTGAGCTGATGGAGCAGGTCCTGAAAGGAGGTTGCAGTTGAGAGTGGGGTTGGCCTCTTCTCACTGGTGACTGATGACAGGACAAGAGGAAATGGGCTCAAGTTGCGTCAGGGGAGATTTAGGTTGGATATCAGAAAAAACTTATTTACAGAACGGGTTGTTAGGCACTGGAACAGGCTCCCCAGGGAGGTGGTTGAGTCACCATCCCTGAATGTGTTTAAAAGTCGTCTGGATGTGGTGCTTGGGGACATGGTTCAGTGGTGGGTCATCAGAAATAGGGTAATAGCGTTAGGATAAGGTTGGACTCGATGATCTTAAAGGTCTCTTCCAGCCTGAACAATCCTATGATTCTGTGTTTCATAGTCAGGTATTCTATAGCACTTGAATCAGAAATTGTTTTTTTGTAATGGGACCTCTTAAAAAACACATCAAGGCCCATCCTAGCCAAGATAAAAACTCGTAGTACACAATTAGCTTATCAGTTAACAGAAAGAAGGGTGTTGCATGTAGTCAAACCTCTTTAAGCACATGGAATAACATACAGGCTAACTTTTCATCCGATTGTGCTCCTGTACGATAGCACCAGCTCCAATCCCAGCCTTTCCAGACACTTCCTAAATATACCTTTAGCATAACCGATTCTGCAAGCAGTACCAGGCTCCCCCAAATGGGCAAGAAGAGGAAAGTCAATGGAAGTGGAAAGTCAATTCACAGAGGCACATTAAACACACAGGAGAAGAAATTCTCAAAAGCAATCTTTAGGAACTCAAAATCCTCAATACATGGAGGAAGAAGGATAGCTTACATACGTATGTGTAATTTACAGGCTTTATAGGTCACCACCTAATGAGGCTGTTACACACCCTTGTAGCTGTTGCAATAAGCTTCCTTTGACCTGAAGGTTTATTTTCCAAAGGATTCCTGCCTCTAGGGCAGTTGTCATTTTGCACTGCTGCACTCTCTTGCATAGGTAGTGCATAGTGTAATTTCAGAATGTCTTTTATTTGGTTTCTTCCTAGATGTAAATTAAAAGGCCATTTGGAAAAAAAAAGTCTGCAGCAGTCCTTTGGTATGAAAGGCCAGGGAATGTTCACAAGCCCAGTGCCTTTTGTGCATGCTACAGATGGTAAAACTGGCCAACATCTCTTCAAATCACTGGCTATTCCCCCCACAATTTTCTTAACAAAATGTTGTCATGAAGATAAGCATCTGATGGGAATTCCTCATGGGACGAGGTGCTCAGCCATTCAGTGACAACTCTTACTGGTTCCTTGCTTCCTCCCACCCTCTCCCACCATATGTCAGCCTTTATACCTCAGCAAACTGAAACAATGCAGACTCCTCAGTTTGTTTTACAGCTCCTGGGACTCCAGGCTGTGATGTGCTTGAAGAGATCTGTCAGGAAAACAATTATTTTGTTATTACCTAACTCTTCAGTTTCAATGTCAAACTGCAACATACTACATTTTTGATCCATCATATAGAAAGACTCTTGGTACTTAACAGCATGCAAACAAATCCCATCCCACCTGTACGAAGAACAGTATTTGCTTTCCAGGAGACATGTAAATTAGTGATCTCTGAAACACTGATATTGCAGTATTTTTCACAAGGAAAATTCTTCCCAGGCTAAGACTTTTTTGAGAGGCTTTTATTTGCACACTGATATGTCAAAGGAGGGTTAGCAGCAAAAACTTAACACTGTATTGTATTCCACAGTTCAGTGAAAGATCTGAGGCTGCAGAATGGTAGTACTGACAGAGCACCAACTGCTACTTAGCACAGAAGCTAAGTGTGGACAGGAACACATGTACAGGTCCTTTAAGAAGAGATACCAGATCCATCCCAGACACCAAAGGAACTGCATGTTATACTGTTTAACTTGTGTCAGTTATTCTTGTTGCAAATGATACATCTGATTAATGCTAGACTTCAGTACAGGTACCAATCATTTGACCATTGACACATACGTACCATGCACTGGTTAGGTGCAGCCTCACTACAGGCTGTTTAATGTCCTTGAAAATTAAGACTAGCTAATACGCATTTCCAATTACTGATCATCAGTGAGCTACTTCTAAACTGCAGGCTTTAGTGGTAAAGATGAGCTTGTTTCCAGGCACCCACTGAAGTAGTTCTTTGACAGGTAAGGGAAAGTCAGAGGTCACAAGCCCTTAGAAAGAGCGTATCTTGCAGCACACAACACAATTCCTGCCTACTACTACTTGAGTTGGAACTCAAGCTCTTGTGGGTTGATGTTAAAACAAAGAAAAAACAAGCCACAACCAAAAAAAAAAAATAAATCACCTTTTCTGAGTGCTAGGATTGCAATGTATTTACTCTGTAAGTGATGATGTTTAGGGAGGAGTATGGAGGTGCACACAGCAATGAGTATTAAAGACGTGGGAGTCAGAATCACAGGTGGTGTGAAAACAGGTAATAAAAAGAAGCCTCTGCTATGACAAAATTTCTTTCCATATGCACTTACTCAAACACCACCCAGCATCCTGTACAATCAGTATTTATAAAACTAAATATTTATATGTCGCTCGATTATGACCATTTCAAAAACTGGAAAGATATAAACAAGGAAGTGAAGCTTGCAGAGGACCAGGATTCTTTGCAACCTCATTCTTGTTGTGTTATGTCAATGAAATCCATTAAAACTTGGAAGAAACAGTGAGTATTTAAAAAAAATAAAACACAACACAAAAAACCCCCAAACAACCCCATCAAACCAGCACAGTTGCACTGCTAGCAGCAGAAGGAAATGCGTTGACAAAAGTGTTGTACACTGCAAAACTAAAGCACAGTTGCATAGAGCTATTTGGTGGTTACAGAATAGAAGAAAATTTCTGAAATTCCAGATCTACAGTTCATTTTGATGGACTCAACAAATAAAGAAGCCACAATAGATAAAGGACATAATGTAACATCCAAATATATGTTACCACTTCAGTTAGTAACGCTCTTGTTTAAAACCAAGTGCTGGAACAACACACCTGTAAGTTACTGCCTAAACCACACTGTCTCCTGTACTTCAAAATCTGACCTATCTACCTGATAAATGCTCCAGTCCCAGAAACTCAAAAAGAAGCAACAAATAAAAGCATGAATTGCAGTGAAAGACTTCTGATTTCTCTCCCAGCTAAACATCAGATGCTTCTTAAAAGGAAACACTGAGGAAGACAATCCTTTTTAAAGAAACTCACCTCTGCAAACTGAAACAACGATGACTTCTGACAGGCTTCTGTAGAATTAGTTGCATCAGACTGGCAAGTATTCGAGGAAATCTGGAAAAAGGAATGTGCAGAGTAAGACCTCAAACGTGCTTCATTCAAGCTAAGAACAACAATGAGCAAAATGAAATACCAGGCAGCAGTTAACAAGGAGCAGTGTTCATGAGAAGATGGGCAATGTAATGTTTCACAGTCCTGGACAGGTTTCTTAAAATTTATAGGTGAAAATGTAGTTTAGCACCCATTTTAATGCATTTGAAAATCATCCAAGAAGAAAGACCAAGAAAATCCTAGGGATTTTTTTTTTTTTCTTTTATAATTCCAAACCTTGCAAAAGAATTTTATGCAACAGAATACTAAACTGATTATACTGGGCTACACACAGAGCTACTTTGTATTAGTGATTCTATCAACACTGTTATGCCTGCAATTTGTACTGACATTCTGATATATGAAAATTACTTAGAAGCTAACAAAAAAAATTTTGAAGACACTGAGGGTTGCTAAGTGACAGAAATATTTATTGAAAAAATAATCTCCAATCCCCTCACAGCATGAAACTAAGTAGTTACGGGTACCACAAGCCTCAAATTGCTCAAATAATGTACCTAAACATTCACTTAGGGGTGCGTATCAGAGGCAGTGCAAGAAAGAGTCATAACCTCTGAAATCAAAATACAAAGAAATGACTGTTCAAAAACAAGAGCCTTATTTGAATTAACACTGAGCTTGGCTGTACTGTTCTTATTAGCCAGAAATGTGTTAATCAAGAATCATTCTATAAAGGAA
Source organism: Hemiprocne comata (assembly GCA_020745705.1). Classification (NCBI taxonomy): domain Eukaryota; kingdom Metazoa; phylum Chordata; class Aves; order Apodiformes; family Apodidae; genus Hemiprocne; species Hemiprocne comata. The sequence goes on along the minus strand of CM036586.1, from coordinate 138,824,545 downwards.
TTGTATCAAATATGATACATTCATTAAATGTCACACTTGAAGGTAAATGTGTAAATCCTATAGAAGCATGAGGCACCATTAGTACAAAATAAGGTATGTGAGATGGCTTACAGGAAATGAAAAGGACACTTTGAGAAATTTTAGGAAGATAGCAGGATGGACTTTTTTTCCATCTAATAATTTTTTATTTTTCATGAAATTTCAAGTTATTTAAAACATTTCAAATCAAAAGTGGGGTGTTTTTTTTCTTCTTACTTATTACCGAAACCAGTGTGTCAAGAGCATTTATTAGTGAATGCACACCTGAGGTTTTGCTAGCAACTGCATCTGTTAACAGTAGCAAAAACCACCAAAGAATAGCCAGGCCTACAGCACCTGCAGTTCATACTGCTGCTGTTGGTCTGAGATGCTTACGCACTGCAACAGCAGTGGCATTTTGTTTCAGGAATCCGCTACCCATGCCCCCCTGGAAGCGCTTGATCCAAGTGTAGCAGCCCACAGCCCAAGGGGAACTATATGACATGACAATTTGCTTCTGTATACTGTAAAACTTGTTTTATCCCTGACACCAAACTCGGCGATAGAAGTACCTCCTATGATCTATGCTTCTGTTATATCGTTAAACACCAAGCAGGATATTTTAGCACTGTACTATGGGAATATACCAAGACAAAGGGATACAAAGAATTTATTTTTAATGCTTGTCTTTTGCTTTTTCAATGGTGGCTTATTACTGCTTTTCTCATTCTTCTCCATGATCTGGTTACGTTGTCTGTGCCTCAGCAGTGGTGAGGACCGTACCAGGGATGCATACTGAACTTGCTGCTGTTGAGTGACCCAGCACTGGTGTGAAATATGTCAAAATGCTGCTTGCATGTCTGAGCACTCATTTGGTTATTCCAGACCAATTCACTGGTGGGATTCTCCCAGGAATAACCAAATTTGGGATTTGTTTCCCACATAACTTAAATTTTCTGCAGTTTGACCAGCTGCCTTATGTAGCTTCATTTGTGGTGTCTATTGAAGCAGTTTCACAGAATCAAAAAAATCACAGAATTACCTTGCTTGGAAAAGACCTTCAGGATCAAGTCCAACCTTAACCTAAGACTCACAAGTCCTTAACTGAACCATATCCCTACTTCCTATGTTTATATGACTCTTAAATACCTCCAGGGATGGTGACTCCACCACTGCCCAGGGCAGCCTGTTCCAATGTCTGGTAACCCTTTCGGTGGAGAAATTCTTCCTAACATCCAATCTAAACCTCCCCTGGTGCAACCTGAGGCCACTACCTCTTGTCCTATCACTTGTAACTTCATTGAACAGACCAACCCCTATCTCTTTACAACCTCCTTAAGGTAGTTGTAAAGAGCAAAGCAGTTTGTTTGCAAGCAGAACCTATTCAACATGCTGTACAAGAGAGCACTACTTTGCTGAGGAGAAGCAATGTGGACAGTGAAGCTACGTGAAACCTCTTCATTCCCTGAGGCCAGTGCTGCAGGGCCCTGTGTGTCTGACCTCTGCCTACCCATCCCAGCAGAGACCGTGGCTTTGCAGCTTCCTCTGCCTAGCTAGGGCATGTCCACATGGATGTGTCAACATGTGCCTGAGATGGCAGGGCACAAACCAGCCTTGAGTTGGGAGCCAGTGACCCGTGTCACCCCAGAAGCACCACGCTGGAGTGGAGGAGCCCTCCCAAGAGCGACCATTACAGCTCACCAGCACCGTGAAGCACTTGCTCCCCGGGCATGCATAGAGGGATGAGCCTTCTCCTTGTCTCTGAAGCCATGTGCTGCAGTCAGGCACAACTTGTTCAGCTTGCAGTATAGGAGCCACAAGCCATGGAAGGTGTCAAGCCCAGTTTCCTACAGCTTCATGTGTAAAGGACAGATTGCTGGTGCCAAGCAACTCAGAGGTCATTTTGTGGTTGGAATACCCATACTTGCCTTACCAATTTCCTTTATCTTTTAAAACTTAATGTGGTTGCCTTTGCTTGACAGAAGCACTAATTTGAGCTTGTTTCTTCTACTCTGCTGCTCCCCACACACTCCCAACCTGTGGGAAATTATTATCTCCAGGACTTCTAATCTCTGCCAGGAAGAACCCGATCGAAGTGTTAAAATAATCACCGGAGAGAATGGATGCACAGATAGCGCCACCGCACACGTCTCATTTCCTGCTGTAACAAAACATCCTCAACACCTCCTTGCTCCTTCTCCTCTTTCCTCCTCCTGGCTTACCCTCAGCTCCACCGAGGGATTTCTCACTTCTGATTTACGCCCTGGGCAACACCACCCTGCGCAAACTCAGCATCGCGTGCAAGATAACCTTTTGTTCTCAAAGAGAAGGAAACCACAAGGGTAACGCCTCCGTAGCCTCCCTTTCCCCAGTTACCACAACCTGCTCTAAAACAGATCCCGCCGAACTAAGTCGAAGGGCAGCCCCTGGGCTCACCTTCCGCAATGACTGATGCAAGGTTTAATGGCCTCCTGATGTGCCCCCCGGGCAGCGGCAAGGGGGGAAACTAGCACAAGAGCCAGGTTTTGGACGACACAACAAAACCCGGGATTTCTGGGCAGTAACCTACAGACAGGCCACTAGGTGCTGCTCTAAGGCAAGCAAAGGGCCTGATGGGCCAGTACGGGAAATGTGCGGGGAGGGAGGTGGGCTGAGCGGGCAACCAAGGAGTGCTCTTTAGCCAGCTTCAGCCTTTCTGCTAACAAACATGCTGTGAGGACCAGGCTTTGCTCAGGCACAGCGACAGTAGCTGGAGCAGACCCGACTGGCGATTCTGCTTGGGTGCTCAACAAAACATGCTCATACGGTCGCCACAGTCTTATGTAACTGATAAAAGGACTCAAAAGCCTGGTGGAAACTCAGTGGTTGTCCAAGTCGTTTGTTTACTGCTGGTAAAGTCTGTGGCTTCTCTCGCCTATCTGCTTAGTAACTCCAGCCCCTACTTGGAAATCAATCACGTACCAACACAGAATTCTGTTATCAAAAGGGAAATTCTCTACTGAAATCAAATAATAACAAAAACAGGAACCTAACTGGTGACATAAGAGATGGCAACTGAAGCCCAAAGGCAATTTTATAATTGTGCCTCTTCCCGTCCTCCTGCTGCCACCTGTTCACTCTGTTGCCTGACATGTGGGCTTCAGACAACTTGAAGGTTAAACACCTGATTTGAAAAGTCCCTATACATCCATTTAACATACACTTGACAGAAAACCAGCGGGCTTTTATTACTTTTACGTGGCATTAGCAGACCTCTAAGTATAATTTCCCTCACCTTCTCCCATGTTCTGAGTGAACTATGCCAGTGCTGCCCGCCCTTCTATTAACAATTTTTAAGGTGATTAGAGTATTTAACACCCATGCTTACAAGGCCACCCAAGTTTGCATAAACATATATATGCACAAGCAGTCAAACTACAAGTTGACAGGCAATCTCATCTCTGGCAGTCCTCACTTCAAGAACTACATATGCATGTGTTTCACATGCTTTCATGACAATGAAGACTACGTGATACCATTTAGAGCATTATTTTAAATGCAACACTGCACCTGCTATTTAAATAGAAATGCCAAGGTTTTAAATATACAACATGTATTTATATACTTACATGCATATTAAAAAATACCTGTACTTCCATAGTTAAGCAACTTCTGAACCGCCACTGTCAATATCTCAGCAGTCACCTTAGTACACCAAATTCTCCCTCATGTCAAAATCAACTGTAACACAATACAACTAACCCTCCTCCACTGAAGAGGAAAGCAGCTTACCACCTCTACATTAAACCCTTGGGCTTCTTACTGAGCCTGTCATACTACCTCCTAGAATGTTCTGCTAAACTCCCAAAGGCTGGTTTGAGAGTGAAACAGTTTTCAAGCATAAGCATGGAAATCCAACCATAGGTTGTCCCATAGGCATGCAAAGATGAACATCTTATGTCTCCTCTGTCCATATGCCCAAGGTTGTAAACCAGAAGTGCTGTTAAATTATCCAAGCCTAAATAAGATCTTTGCCGCATTCGGGGAAAACACAAACCTAAGAAATATTTACTCTATATCTAATCACCACTGAAACACCAAATCAGAAGGAAGCAAAGGAAAATGGAAGATGCACCAGGGCTGCCACGCAAAGAAACTGAGGAAGTTTCCCAGCACACAGAAATGCAGCTGGAAACTTGATTCCTGCTGCCACACAGTTAGGAGGACTAAAATTTCTCCATCTGGGTCCCCTTGAGAATACCAAGCACCCAGGTTGCTCTGGACGGTTTATTTTACACAGGGGATCCTTTGAAAGAACTGAAGATGAACAGTTTTGTTCCCTGGGAAAGTTCTCCACCCCTTTACCTGCTTCTCAACAATCAAAATACAGTAACTTATTAGTAAGTACAGGCTAATTTCTGGCCCACTGTGATTCTAACAACAGCCATCAAATCCCTCAGCTAGCTTTGTTCAGGCTGTATTTATGACAATTATTTTCCTCTAAATTTATGGGGAAAGCCAATTACACAGCTTGCCTCTTCGAGGTAGAGGGCCAGGTTTCAACCGAAGACTTCAGGCTCAGAATATAGCTTAAACATAAATATTCCTTCACAGGGCAGAATGCATGCTTCTAAGAGAAAAGACAGGGTTTATGTAGGCACATGGGAAATGTGCCTTTTGCTCAAAAAAATAAAGCTCTGATTAACAAAATTTCATATATTGTAACAATCACACAGCATCTTTTTCAATTTGTCTCTAAATCCGCACGTAGATTTTAATCCTTCACTGCCATCTGAAATCATACTACTTGAGGCACCCTTCATGTAAAATGAAGAAAGCTCAACTCACAAGGTGACAGCAAAGACTCTTCCTAATGGAACTGAGTACCTCTGGCTACAGTACACCTTCCCCCTCGTTTAAACGTAACAGCATAGTGAAAAGTTTTTTAACTCCAAGCTGAAAAATTCAATGTTTGGAAACTACAGGGCATTCTAATTTTAGTACAAAATAATTTATTTTCACTTCTCTGCCAACCTTGCCCTACTGTTTCCTATTCTTCGTGCTGCAGCACAGAAAGCCAGTACCCACACCTGAACAAAGACTTCCACTGCTCAAACTGGCGCACAAAGCATTGAGGAGTCTTGCCTCAGTCTTGCCAGTGAAGGAGCAATCCATCTCAAATGAACTACACATTTTGCATTTGGGGGCATCACACACAGATAGTTAATTATTGCTTTCCCTCCCAATAACAACAAAACAAAGAAAAAATAAACTCTCTTCATTTCCACTGCTCCTCTTTCCAGGCTAGGGGTTTACGGCAGTGACTACCTGTTTTACCCAACATACAAGCTGTCTTTTAAACAGCTTTCACAGCTAGCTCAAAAAATAGACCATAAACATTAATCAGTCTAAAGAAAGATCAGAAGTTTCTGCCCTACTGGAATATGCAGGAACACTTTTACTTACTAGACTTCTTCATAAAAACAAGATGTTTGTGATGTCAACTGAACTACAAACATCATTTTAGACATAAAGGCTTAGTGACTAGGAGTAGACTCCAATACTTAGATTATCTGTCAGCACTTGCATAGTTTCAGAATGCATATAAAGTGACACTGACTGTATGGAAATTACTAGGTATTTATGTTGCTATTAGTACCAAGGCCACAGCTGTCTGAAGCATTTCACAAGCATAGGAAATCTTTGCCCAGAAGAGCCTCCAAACCACCTGTTCTCTAACACGTTTCAACCCTTCTACCTGTGACAACATTCTCTCATGGGGCAGACTTGCCTGGTCTGATCAAACATTCAGTCAGAGAGCTAATAAAGAATTGATATAAAAACTGGGCCCAATCTCCACGCTCATGCTTGGGATACAAGACTCATACTACAGGGCTCCCACTTCAGTCCCACCTGAGGTTACCCAAGATTTATCTTAAATTTCATTTTCCACTGGTCAAGTGTTCCTCTTCCAAGCTCTCTTTAAGCTGAGAGCTCGTGGTAAGGGAGAGAAAGGAGTTCCTTACCTCTTGTGCAGTCAGGGCATGTTCCCCTGCTAGAAGCAGCATACTCAGGCCTCCCATTTGTGTAGGATCTGTTAAAAAAGTAAACCCGAGTCTTAGGTTTATTCATTTGTTTGTTTGAAGAACCTACCATTTGCAGTGCTAAACCCCCAGAAGACTACTTGTCACAGACACTCTAAGCAAGCTACCATAAAAGGCAGTTCAAGAGAATCACAAATAACCATTTCTGTACCCTCTGGGAGACGCTTTCAAAGCTGTTTGAAGGATTTAATTGGATTTGTGTGCTTAACACCCCATCGTGTGGATTTACAATTTTACTGCCAAAGGTTTTATATGCTACAGAGATGAATATCTTTAAAACAGCAACTGTAATGATCTCATACATAAATATACACAAGGATGCTCTAATATCGCACATGTTTATAACTTAATGGATGTTCCTACTGAGGGAGCGGTTCCCCTCCTTAGCCACTGAACAAGTAATAGGATGAAAAAAAATTACACAATCAAGCTCTGAAGCAAAATTTCTATTTTCATTTAGGTTTAATTTAGAGCTGCATTTAGTGGTGAAAAGTGCCAGCCTGACAGTCCTGAAGCATGAAGCACTTGATCCTCTGTGCCAGAACAGTGCAGGCACTGGCCAGGCAAGCTGCCTGCCTACTTGTTGCCCTGCCAATATAATACATAATTGAGGAAAGTAAAATGGAGATACAAATGTTCTTTCTCCAAGTACTTGATGCTGACAGCTTCTCGCCTCCAGCCTTCCCAGACCCCAGGAACTCAGAAAACAACAAGAAGTGAAAGCAATGAACACTGGCACTGCATGACTCATGGAGTGGCTTTTTCACTCAGAACAGTGGTTGCTCTTCAACAGTATGAAGAGTAATTGTCTGATTTGGGGGGAGTGCCTTGGAAGAAATGTAGGGGCCCAATTTAAGAGTGTCACATAAAGAGAGGCAGACAGTTTGTGGCCCAAAGGTCTCACACAACAGCCACAATGTGACAGAAAGGTAAGCACTACCCGTGCTGTACTGCTGAGACACCAACTTCAGTAATGATAAGACACACCAGGTTTCACTAAGCGTGCACTCACGTTTTTTCCTTTCACTCAACCATACAGAACTTCTCTCTGCAATAATACATTATACGTGCCCGGAACCATTCCCTGGAATGGAGGCCAACCGGTACAATTACCCTTGCCCATTTGGTTGCATTCTGTTATGCAAAATTTGGATGCAGAATAGCTGCATTCAAAATACCCATTGGCAAATCCCCTGGCCCATTCCCACTCATGAGCAGTGCCAAGGAATTTGTTGAGCTTTTCAGCTGACACGGGCCAAACCTGTACATGTAAACCTCCAAACAATTTAGTGCTAGACATTATCAAGGTCCAGTTCACAGAATACTCACTGGTGCTATTTAATTTGATACCGTAGATGCTGCCAAAAGTTCTCCCTCAGACAGCATCTTGCACTGACATTCACAGGCTAAGTTTTGTCAATTTCAAATAAGCAGAACACTGTTTAATATAAAAACTAAGAGGGAGGAAAAGAATGACAGCTAAGTGGAAAGTGAAAGTTTACTTTCGTGCTTAAACAACTTGAATACTGTAGCAGTTGTAGTAGAGTGCTGCACTTGAGAGGGCTGATGCTGCAATAGTCATGTTCACCTGCAAACAGCAGTTGCCTTTTCCCTACACCCTACAACAGATCACAGGTGAGCCACATCATGAGAAGAACATGCCCAAATACAACTTCCAGGCTAGATGAACAAGAACATCACTAGTGGGTCTGCAGGTCAGAATTCTACTGCTGGTGCCACACCTCAGGTTCTTGACACAATGACAGGTCAACAGGAGAGAATTAAACGTGGGGTGGTTACTGTTGGAATGACAAAAATAAAGGAGAGATATGGCCTGTGTGTGACTTAAAAAAAGAGAAGAAGATATTAATCTCTATGTGTTACATTTTCCAAAATTAAATGCAATCTGTAAAAAGCAGTCGAGACAGGATTAATGACTACCAACAAGTAAAACAGATTTTCTGGAATGATTCTGGAATCTGCCATGAAGATGCAAGCCAGTCAGTGGCATTTCAAATGTAAAAGTATTTCTGAGGTGGTCCAGCTACATTTTAGTTCATCAGCTACTATACAGCCTGTATTTTAAAAGAGGTTGTGTGAGAGTCAGAGTTGAGCTGAACTGTCACATCAAGTCAAGCAGAGGAGAATACAACAAAACTTATTTAGTATGAAGTGGTATATAGTTGACAAAACAGTACTCCATCTGGCATGGCAGACTTGTCATGATTTGAATCTAACATCTCTGTCAGAAGCCGTAATTTTATGAGCTACTGTTACATTCAAGAAATAGCCAGCCTTCATTTGCATGAGGACTGGAGTGAGACTCCTATGAATTACTACATTCATTGACTCAGTCTGCAGTAAAAAAAACCCAAAGTAATTAGAAGAAATTAAATCACATGTAACACAGACAAGGGTCTTCTACAGAAATGAATGGCTCCACAGATAAAACAATGGATTAGGTCGGTTTCTAATAAATTCTTAAGTTCTCTGTCCTTTGCTCTGACAGGTATTGAGTCAAGATGTCTCTGTACTCCAAAACTCTGTATTTGTATAGTCCAGCAGGAGTGCTGGGGAATGGCAGGTAGACCAAGACCTATTACTTGTTCTCTGTGTTAAGTCAATAAACCTTTGAGGAGCATAGAAGTTACTCCTCTGATAGCAAAAGCAGAACAGAATGAATTGAGATTTTTAAAACTGGTCTCCCATATATCATAACTATGTACGATGAAAACCTTTATTTTGATCACATTTCACAGTTCCTGCAGAGCCAAAAGGAATTTCATGATCGGCATTTCCATACCACTGTACTGGTAAAAAGGTATACATGCCTTTTTATCCTTTTACACTTGTTCCACAAAACCATTTTCCAGTCTCCAAGCTCATGATCTCTCTAAGCAGAGTGTATCTGCCACGCACTTGTCATAAACTAGGTCAGAGATGACAAAGTTTCAAATAATTCAGTATTTATAAAATTATAAACTTTAAACCACAAAAAAGAAGAAGAAAAAAAAAAAGAGTGCTGGCAGAAAAACTGTTTTCTACCTTGACTGTTAGGTCTTAAGCTGCCAGTATTTAACATCTATGTCTCTATATCTGAAGGTCATGATTGCAGCAGTTCTGCTATTCGTGGTTATCACTGACAGATTATCTGCCTTTCACTGGTTCAGGAGCTCCACCTACACTTACTTATGGATTTTTTTTTTTAGCGTTTAAAAGGTTAGAATCTGGCCCTCCAAGGTATAATGGGCAAAAGAGCATATTTTAAGTGAAATTAAATTACACTTCTCTTGATTTAAATATAAAAAGTTAGCTCCACCAGCACATCCATCCACAAGAACATTAATATCTCCAACTTCAGAGACACCCATAAATTATTTTTGTATAGAAAATTAATAAACATAATGAAATGCTCTATGAAAAACAAAATGCACACATTTTGACTAGAAAATGGAAAATCTCTAACAGCAGATACGTAGGAATTAAAAATCAATCAAATCTGGACCCCAAATGAGGTATGGGTTATGATGTCACGTATCTGGATTTGAGTCAAAAGCAATCATGCACTAAAGAAAATTTTAGAAAGTTGTTACACTGATATTTATCTAGCATTTTGGCAACTTAACTCGGGACATGAAAGGTATTTGCTCTACAGTACCACGTGCAGTAAAGAAAACTGCTGCAACCTCTTACAAAACGAGGATGTCTGAGTAACACGTATGGAAATCTCACCTGCCATCCCGAAGTTAAGCTGTGGCATTTCTTCACTTTGTGTCACTTTCCTCGGGCTTGGTAAATCTTTTGCAGAGTCAGATGGGAAGGCCCATATTTTTTTCCTGTTGGTAATAGTGGATGACTGGGTTTTCACAGGTTTGTTTGTTGTGGGGCACCACTTGTACCCTGGATTCGCTTTCATAAATGCATCCTTGTACTAGAAAAGAAAAGGAAAATTACCAGTCGTGACATTATACTATCCACCGGGCAACAAAATGCACTGCGTGTAACAGGATTTAATACAGTAAATAATCCTTAAATATCTTGATTATTAACAGTTTAATCACATGCTTAGAGTCCGACCACCAACACAATCTAGTAAGAAGAAATATTAAGACAAGTAGAGCTGTATTTAAAGAAGTGAAGTTTCTCTTTCTTCTCCTGAGGGTTTATCACTCAGAGCAGGCTAAAGTTCTGATCCTGCAAACTGCTTCCCAGTGCTTGTATGCTCACTCTCTGGGAAACAAAGACAGCTATTTGAATTATTTTGCAGGTACAATCTTTGTTTACGTTCTAGTTTGGATGAAACGAAAACAAACATTTAGCAGTTAATGCAGCATTACACTCCTTACCTGGGACGCATTTTTCTCTAATAGTTCTGTATTTTAGAATATTTGAGTATATGCTTTCCTAAACCAGGCACCAAAAACAAACCACTACCAGTATCACCTCATTTTGAGTACCTTCTGATACATCATCCCCATGTTCCTTCCAAAATCTATCACGCTGTGTGGCTGCATAAAAAAAACTGGGACCATATAAAACTTTGCTTGGCCTTGGGAGCACAGCACACATCTCAGTTGTTTGCTGTATTTGTGGTATGAGGCAGCAAACTAAGCCAGACTACACGTGGGGGCGGGGGGTGGGAGAAAAGGTCTGGATGCTACACAGGTACTGGGGTAGGGGGAAGGATGAGGACCGATTTTATTCACAAAATGAAACAGTGATGTTTTCCAAGTATTTGCTGACCAGAGCAAACAAGATTTTTGAATGTTAAGTGCAATAAAAGGAGCACATTTCAGTATTTTTTAGCATTGTTGTGCAAGGTGGAGAATGGGCAAAGCAGAGGAACATGCCATGCATTCCAGCTGCCAGTGTTTGCCTAACAGCTGATAGCAGCATACAGCCCTGGCTGCTGTGGGAGCCTACCCAGTAAGCACCAGTGCTCACTGCAGGGAGAGGGAACCCACCCAGTACCTCCTCATGCACTAGGTTGCTCTCGATGGTGGCAAATGACCAAAAGAGGGAATTTATCCTGAAGTACATGGCAGGGCAGCTGCAGGAAATTTCTTCTGTCATTACACGTTCCCACCCAGCCAGCTGTCATCAGTCTCAGTCACACCATAGAGAACCACCTATGTTTCATGCACATGCCTGCACAGATACACATCCAGAGAGGGAAAAAAAAAAAAAAAATCCCTTTTGCTCTCAAATACAGAAACAGCACTGAGAACTTCCTCTTCTGATAGAGTCACTGCAGTGTTTTCCCAGATCAATAAGTGGCACGCCGTGCAGCAGGATCACCATCACATGTCTACTGCTTACTTTCACTTCCATCATAACCTATCAGCTGGCTCCTGCTACCTCCAGACTGTAGCAAGGAGGAAAACGTTTCCGTTTACAAGAAGCACAGCACTGCATGAAGTCCTATATTTATAGAAATGGCTATAAATAATAAAAATCTGCAGTGATCGCTGACCCACATACACACGGTATTTTCTGAATAGGGTGTATGTATTAAGCAAAGGACTGCAACACCTCTCACCTTGCTCCTTTTCCCTTTCCCTCAGTTTAGTTTGGGAGCTCAATACACCACAAAAATAGCCTGGTGGAGGGAAAGGAAAAGGAGGGGGTAAAGGAAGAGGCAAAAATACAGAGGCAGCTTTGCCTTCCATTGTTAAAAGTCACAGCCCACTCACAATCATGTTTCCGCCTGCAGAGTGAAATGCACAAAATTGCTAGCAGGGAGGTACATGAGCTCTTCATATCAGCATTGCTGCTTTGAGTAATTGAATTCTAAGGAATGATTTGACAAGCCAACAAGCTGCCCATCAAATGAGAGCCAGAATGCATGCCATTTGCAAGATGAGGCAGAAATAAGCTTTTAATCAGTTTCCAACAGGAGCAATTCAAGTGAGGTCGTCTATTAATGGGTTTTCTCCTCTGCAAAGTGAGCATTAAGTTCACTCTCTGAAGGGGAGGGAGCAAACTGAGGGCAGACAACTCATTGGCCCCTTTCAGAGTTTCAACACTCAAGATAAATGAGAAAGAAAATCTAAAATTTAAACAGTGGCCAAGAAGCAGTTTTATAAAATACACAGAGACCTGATCCAAATCTCAGAAAGACTTTCAATATTGATTTTCATGACTATTAGACCAAGGCCTAAAATGAAGTGATGGATTCTGCTTGCCAGATAATGAGAAGATAATTTAATGAGCTACCCAGTAATGAGAAAATGCCAAAGGCAATAGCAAGTTTACTGTTTTCCTCCATTTGATCAACCGTGCAGTAAACCAACTTAGTACAGCCAGCCTAAGAAAGTCTCCAAAGTTGCTTAAAAAACAAAAACCCAAATGTAAGTCCTTAACTTGGAATTCAAATATACCATCCCTTGAGTAGCAGAGACAGCCCAGCAGGGTCATGCCCTGATGTCCCAGGTAAGATACGTGCAGGATATGGTTGTAGGATCAGTCTGATGTACCATTTCTTTTTTGTGAAAGCCTGGGGAAGGATGTGTTATGTGGTAGGACTGGTACCACTTAAGAGCTGAGGTTAAGAAAGATGCTACACTTCAACACAACTCCCTGAGTTGCTTCCATCACCAAACAAAAAAGATCTGCTTCTCCAGTGTGGTGAGAACAGGAGCTCACAAGTGGACTCCAGCTATACCTCATGGCAGCAGTTAGCATGTGCTTAACTTTAAATGTATGCTTAAATCCCACCAACTGGCTATTAAACATCACATGAATCCCAGAGATCTAACATTTTTTTTTTTTAATTAAATAATTAAAAAGTCCCCAGAAAATACTACATTCCATTTTTCACTCCTGAAGGACGCAGGGTTCACATTACATGTTATGGTCCGTATGTCACTCAGTGAACTTGCTAAACTCCGGCCAACAAGCCATAACTTTTGTCCCCTCCTCTCCTGAAGTGGCTGCCAAAGCAGCGGCCCAGCAATGACAGCCAGCTTCCAGTTGGGCTGACTGTACCTGCCAAACCTGCCAAGCAATCGCCAGGAGAAGTGTTCAGCTCTGCCACTGAATGGCAGCAGCCTGCGTTCATCAGGCTGCTCCCTACAGGACACAATCCTGACTGCCTGGATCTTGCCGATGCAAGGACGTCTTTTAAAATGAAGTGTTTTCTAGCAAGGGAAACAAGGCTTGAACAATAATAATCTCGCTGGCTGTTTTCCAAGGCAGCTGAATATTCCCAGTCCCTGAACAGGGCAAAGCCTTCTAAGAGTTAACAGAAACACACACCACTCTTATTACCACAGAACTAAAAATGCTGGAGCATATTAATGTATAGCGAGAGTTCATTTTCCCCTCAGTGAAGGGAAATACTATAAATTGGCAGAACACTTGTGGTTCCATTTGGAGTATTTATCATCTCCTGGGCTTATATGCTAGATAGTGAAACTTCCAAAGTTAAGTTGGTCTAGAAGTCTGCAGGATAAAATAGAAAGCCTGCTCCTAACACCAGCAGAAGCTGACACTGAGCTCTGCAGGTGTACCATGAGATCTCCAGTGCAGGTGTTGCTACAACAGACTATAAATCACAAGACTGAAAACAGAGGGAGCAGGGGCCAAGGTGCAGACAGGTACATAATGGGATTTTCCAAAAATGCCTAAATGAACTATAGACCTGATTATCCTCTCAGTGGGAATCAGGGATAGTTGTCCAACCCACTAGGAAACTTCTCCTAATTCCACTTGCCAAAGTTTGGGTACCTTATGTTCCAAAATCATAGATCTTGCATATAGCTAGACATATGTAAGTAAATATACAAATACCTTGATTTGCATACCACTGGAACAGTGACACTGCTGGTACTAAGCAGGTAAGAAATAGAAAGCTGCTTGCTTCATGCTTGATCTAAGCTGGCTTTGAAAACTCTGGTTTCAAGTAGTAAAAAAATTTTTGAGACTGTAAAACAAGGGTTGTAGCCACTGCAGTAGAGACCACTTCTGTCAGGCCCATTCCCATCTCTGGAATAGTGATTCAGATGCTCAGGGTATAAAAGACAAGTTGTGGGACTCAAGGATATGACACAGGGTCCTTTGGGAGATGTGTGTCCTACCAGGGCAGTGGCTAGAGGCTAGGGAGTGAAAACTGGAAGTCAAAGGGCACTGAAAAGCTACATTTAAATAACGTTCATAAACTCCTATTTTAAACCTCAATGAGCTTATACATACACGTACTCAAACAGAAGATTATTGGTACAATGGTAATTTTATGTCCTTCCAAAGGCATTCACATTCTTGACTTTTAAATGAGCTCTCCTTAGGAAAATGAAAAATACCAATAAATGGTTTGCACTAGAGTTGACATTAACATCTTTTCAACACTCTCAGCAGTAAGCCTAACTACAAAAAGACAGTGTTAAACCAAAACTGATTCACACACACAGAATAGGCCTGTGATGACGAAGAAGGCACATGATAGCTGCTAATTATTGTTATAATATACAACTGTTTAAAGAATAAAAATTATACGCTATCTCTTTTCTACACATTCTTGGAACTAGTTGTAATGATGAAAACTACTTAGATTTATTATTTCGCTTTGACATTGAATATGCAATTTGCTCTTCATGCCAAGAAAAATAAATAAATCACTACAGGAACAATGATTTCTACAACAATATGTTTAATAGTTTCAGATCTGTCACTTCATACAGAAGTTCTGCTATTATTTTCCTTCTTAATGAATGAGTTCCCTTCACAGCAAGACAAAAGGCTATGAAAAAGTCCCCTGAGGTTTGTTTCTTCCAAAAATTATTTCTTCATTTTCATCTTTCCTTTCCCTGTATCTGCACTAGATCTCCTAATTGCCCTTTTCCCACACACTTCAAGAAGCATCACTAATTTGTAAATGGGAATGCAGAACAAATCATGAATGGCTGGACAAAGCTGAGACTCAAGTATTTCAACACTGTCACAGACAGAGAACTATGGAGGTACTTCAGGCCCTGCTTTAAAAAGGACCTGCCATGCAGAACACTTTGTTTCTCCTGTGAACCTTTCCATGTTCACACGAACTACTGAAGAGGCAGACCTTATTACATGTGTTAACAGTATCAGACAGCTTCAGGTGACAGGGCAGATACAGGTAGTATTTTCCCCAATCATTTCACAGCTATCTGCATTTCTTGTAGTATGCGAGCACTGCTTGACAAATGACAGAGACGTTCTTCCTTCTCACTGGCCCTCCGTTATTTTTTATAAGACTGAATTCCGTGATTTACCTGCAATCTACACCACACAGGTAATTACAGGGATCTGTTTTGGGGTGGTATTAGGCTAAGTAACCAGCTGTGTGCATCTCACTCTACTATGGATAACCGCAGCCTTCTTGGGGCCAGCTTACCAAGCAAGCTGTTTCTTAAAAAGCCTCATTTAAATTTTAAGTTGATGTAAAAATACTTTGCAAAATATGGGGATAAATTTCTTTTCCTTTCTCCCAGTTAAAGAACTCTGCCTATGCATTGCTCTCTGATTCAGGTATTGGACGCTGCCTCACCAAAGGTTGCTCTATCAGAAACTCGTTAACAATACATAGGGAGAGTACTTCCTGAAACATCAAGGTAAAGAGGGACTACATTTCTTGACTATACTTTTGGTTTGGTCCACCTGTATTATAATAGCGACATGAATTGTTGATGGCAAATGCATATAACTTGAGGTATGCATTACTACAGTCAACTGACATTGAACTGGGTAGTTTATTATTTTCAACTACCACACACTATCCACAAGAATTATCAAGTGGCATCTATCACAAAGTGCATGTATGTGTATCGTTGACTACTAGAGCCAGGTTAGGTTGTGTACGCAGACCAGTTTCTTTTCATTCTAGTCGAAAAGACTAAGTGAATCAAAGCAAGAACTGCAGCAGCTCTGGGCACCATAATCCCACTGGTGAAGCTGAGGAACTCAGGGAAGAGAAAGACCCCACAGAAAACATCTAATACAGAGAAACAGAAAACAGACAACTGTGTAATGAACTCCCTTTACATCCACCATTCAGAGAGAACATACCTCCTTGGCCATGTCAGTGTATTTCTGCTTTTCTTTTGGATCTAGAACAGCCCACCAATCTGCCAAGATCTTGGTTGCGCCACGGTTATCAAGGCGAGGGTGTTCTTTACGCACGAGAGAGCGATGGCGCTTGCAGAACAAGAGAAATGCATTCATTGGTCGGCGAGCTCGTTGCTCCGAGGACTCATCGTCTTCGGTTTCATCAGCATCTTGCTCTAAAGCGTCAGCGCCAAGGAGCGGCACCTAACAGAACCAACAGGGAAGCAGTGTAAACTCAGTCATCCACGCTTCTCACAGAGACTGAGAGTCTGTGTGTGCTGTGTATGTGTGAACGAGGGAGATGCATACGGATACACACAGCTATCTCCAAAGGCCATCCGTTCTGTCCAGAAGATCTGGAGTTCTACATCAAACATCCTTACCTGACGATTCAAGGTTCATTCATGCCCTCTGCAAGACTTGCACTCCAGCTTGCAATAGGAGCAGATTTCTAAGCTGTGCACTGTTCTCTAGTAACAGTCCTAAAGGGGCTGGAAGGAGGAGAGCCTTCCTACCCTATTCCTACAACCTAGAAACCAACCCAGTGGGATGAGGCGAGCAGAACTCCCTTTCACCTCAATCATGTGTGTTTGCAACTATAGAGTGCATAGGAAGGGAAGTAACAGCTGTCTCCCCATCTCCTGCCGCTTGTTACTCCTCCTGTGAGTGCTGCTGCAGTGCAGCCACGGCACAGCTGCCCAGCCACAGCCAGAGGGCAAATCTCAACAGCTCACACTGCCAACATGTGCTCTCTCCATGTAAAGGCCTGTGTATCATTCCAAGGGACACACCACAGAAGAGTAGTTCTGACTGCATGAAAAGACCTGCTTTATGAGAACGAAAAGCATCTCCTACCTAACTGCAACACTGCTATTTTATACCACATTGTTGAAGTGACCTGTAAGGTTAACTGAAAGTACTGTCAGAGTATCAGTCTCCTCCTTGCTGCTCCTTATCCTCGTCAAGGTCACTCTTATCAGTATGTGGCTCAAGGCAGTCTTCTCAACACTGACCTCTCCCTTCCTGGCTTAGGAAAGAATCAAGGGGATGCAGATATGAATGTTGCCCACATGACGAAACATCACATCTCCATAATTGATTCCCACTTCTTCTTACAGAGGATGAGTCTAACTGTACATTTGTGAGGTACTCATGAAAAAATGGTAAGGCCAGCTTTCTTGAGTAATACCAAAATACTATGTGTCAAACCAGAGACAGATTATTCCACCTGTGCTTTCAATATTCTGGAGGATAAGTTGAATTTCCTGTGCAAAGATATTAAAAATTGTTGACTTCTTTTTCCCTTTTAATCTTTCTATTTTTTAAATCTTTAAAAAGAGAAAGAGAACTATTAGCATGGCGTGTTCTCAGAGCTGCTAGAAGCACACATCAAGCACGGGCTAATTCATGTCTAAAATAAACAATTTCACAAACATGTCAAAAACTCATCTTGAGCAATCAAGAACACAGTATTAAACACATATATTATTTAATAGTGTGTGGAACACACTATTAAATAATCCAGTTAAAACTCTTACAAGTCTAACTCTAGCAAAAAGTTTTGTCCAAGATTTTAATTTAAGATTTAATTTGACAGTTCACTTTTTTGTGTTACTTGCTACTTATCCTTACAGCCTTATGCACACATTATAACTGCTTTTAATTGGCTGCGTTTGTTCATCAAAGAGAACAGCAAGAAGCAAAAAAAACAAGAACACATCTACAGAGAATCTGACCCACCATTAACTTTCTATGGTCAAAGCCTCCAATGAAGTCTACCTTATCAAGATCTTCCTCTTCCTCTTCTTCCTCCTCCTCTTCAGAGAAGTCAAGGAGTTTCTTGGCAAGGAGAGGATGCCACTGAAGACACTTTCTTTTTGGTCGCTTCCCAGTTCCTTCTCCTTCTGTCGAATGATCCTTATTCCTACTACTGCCTTTCATTACTGTGACCTGTCATGAAAAAACAGTTTTAAGTTCACAACAGTCTCTTAAGCATAAATGACCATTATATAGATACATAAATATATGGTGACTAATATATGTCATGAATACTGGGGTACTAATGCAAGACTCTCAGAATTGGCAAGGTAATCTACAGAGTTTTATTCCAGTCATCAACAACAGCATGGAATATCTTTTCCAATCTTATAATTTCCATGTAATGCCCAGATTAACTAGCAATATACAATATACAATTTAAGAGCACTAGCTCTTGAATGTGCTTCTGTCTGAAGGATAGCAGAAAAGCCCTCACATTTCACTGGTCAAGAGAGTGAGAGACTCCACAGCTCTCCCACACCTGTGCCCATGGTACTTTTTCATATTTTGTCACTGAAAATACCAGGATATTCCTCTTTTTAGCAGTGGAACATATCGCCAGCCACTCATCTGTTGATCATGCATTTATATATAGCAATGTTGATGCAGAACCCCATGACATGATGAGCTTGGATTTCCCAAGAGCCGTTAAAAGGTGCAACAGGGAAATATGACTCCCTACCTACGAGAAGCAAATTTGAACACACAAATTTGAAAAAAACAACCAGAAGTTGTTTGGAAGTTATCCTGACACTTCCAAAGTACAGAAGCCCCCACCCAGAAAATAAAAACTACCTGCTGAACCAAGTGCATGCAGAAGCTAAGTAGTACTTAAACGCCTATCTTCTGCATGTCCTCAGCTAAAAAATACCTCAGAACTACCTCTCAGGAAAAATACATGCTTAACACATGCTAACTACCAATTTAAGGAATGGTTTAAGAGATCTGCTATCCAAGTAAGGGCAAATAAATATATAAATAAAGAAACCCAGCACTTCTGCACACTGAAGCCCACAGGAAGCAAGTGTTGCTGGCACACAGTCTGTTTCCTTGTAGCCTTCTGTTTACACTGTGTAATTTACACCGTGTAATGTCAATGATAATCCTGACAGGAGCATGGCTCGCTTTCCAAGAAAACAACACAAACATCAAAAGAAAACAAACCTGAGGAGTGGTTAGCCAGCCCACAAAACCTGCTAAGTCTCACAGGGGCTTCCTGCCAGCTGGATAAAGAAGCTAGGCTAAGTCCTGGTCCCACAGGCAAAGCCAGAAGAAGCTGTGGACTCTCAGGAAAAGAGCATGAAAATAGGGTGGCAAGCCTTGTAACTGCAAGACTACATTGCGTATTTGGTTGCTGCTTTCTGGAAGATGCCTGCTGGAGCACTAATGTTTCAGCCTACAGCATCAGAAGGGAAAGCTGCAACACCTGTACTTACACCAGTTGTCCAAGCCCTGGTGCCACTGTTGGGGCGAAAGCCTCACCAGAACCATCTCCCACAGAGGCTACAGCCTGTACAGCTCTGGCCATGCTCCTACTTACCTCACTCATTTAGAGATTGCTAGTTTTGGTTTTGGCTGATCTCTTCCATGTGTGTTTCTTGTTGGTTAACTCATTGGCACTTTGGCAATATGCCCTTGTTTGCACCAGAAATGTGTGTAAACAACTGCTTCTCCTTCAGATGCCAACAACACAGAAAACTGAAGGATCTTCCAGCATTGCGTGCTGGTGGAAAAAATTGAATGCTGAAGGAAGCAGGTTCAGAAATTTTGATCTATATTTTAAAATGGCATTTTCCTGGTTGCAGTACCTGGCCCCAGCAGCTAAGGAAGCCCTGTAACTTCATAGCAACTTGCCATTAAGCTCCACACTCTGCTGTATCCATCATGCCGCTTCTAGCTGTAGTGCATTTAAACTCTCATTTCACGGCACCTGCTCCACTGTTCCATTTTCTGTAACCAACTTGTCTTTCCATCAAGTTCTATATGGCACATAATCACACACCATTTCACCTACATCTTTGTCCATGACTTGCAAAGCAGATCCAAACACACAGAAACAAACAACTTTGGCTCTAAAAGAACACTTCAGTGTGGAAAATCAAGCCACAACCCAGTATCACCAAATGCAAGTTTGACATTGCTTGTGTCCCACCATGACCTCCATGTACCACACTGCACTGTTCTTTCCATCTATCTCTCTTCCTAAAGTGCTGAACCACCACTTGCTCTTGTTTGGAGTATTTTCGGACACAGAATGCAAAGTAACTGAGTTACTGTTTGACCAGGAACTTCAGCTCCTGTGGGCAAGAGAGATTTGTTAAGAGTTGGAGTTTGTTAAATGACAGAGATCAGCTTATTCCTATAAAGTATATGGCCTATTTTCTGAGCAGCATATATGGGGTTCAAGCATGACAGGGAAGTCAGATACTCCAGCCCTTACCACTGACTTATCTAGACAAACTAATTGTGTTGTTTCTGCCTACAGACAAGTATTACTGGTAGCCTTCTACCTTGTTAGTGTGAAACTAATTTAATGTTTGAAAAGTGCTCCATGATTCTCCTTTACAAAGCTCAGCTGAAGTCTCAGTGCTGTTTCAACAACAGCATCACCTTTAGCTGGCACCTCTGCCTGCTGCCCTTGAAGAGATGAGAAAGAGAAAACTTCACAGGACGTAAGTGATCCCATGGTGTATTTCACATGTGTTCTCCATCACCCCTGAGGCCCTGCCTATGCTACACACTGAGCTCTGCAAGGCAGCACTGACCTTCAGCATGGGTCACCTTGCAAATTCCCAAGGGGAGTTCTATGCATGAAGGCCAGGTATTGAACAACCAGTTACCCCACAATAAATTCACCAAAGCTTACTGCACGTTAGTGCTGAAACAGAAACCCATGCTCAGCTCCAGGACAAGTGACATTCATTAGGTTGTTTCCTTAAATTGTGAACCATTTTACTCTAGTCCCCACCCTGAGGCAGCTGTTACAGAATCATGGAATCACAGAATGACTAAGGTTGGAAGGGATCTTAAAGATCATCAGGTTCCAACCTCCCTGCTATGAGCAGGACACCTCACACTAGACCAGGCTGCACAAAGCCCCATCCAACCTGGCCTTAAACATCTCCAGGGAGGGGGCATCAACAATCTCCCTGGGCAACTTATTCCAGCACCTTACAACCCTAATGGTGAAGAATTTCCTCCTGATGTCTAACCTAAATCTCCCCTCTTTCAGTTTAAATCATTACCCCTTGTCCTATCACTGCCCTCTCTGGTGAAAAGCCCCTCCCCAGCTTTCCTGTAGCCCCTTCAGGTACTGGAAGGCCACTATAAGGTCTCCCCGGAGCCTTCTCTTCTCCAGGCTGAACAGCCCCAACTCCCTCAAGCCTGTCTTCATAGCAGAGGTGCTTCAGCCCTTTGATCATCTTCGTGGCCCTTCTCTGGACCCTCTCCAACAGCTCCATGTCTTTCCTGTGATGAGGGCTCCAGAACTCTACACAGTACTACAGGTGTGGCCTCACCACAGCAAAGCAGAGGGGCAGAATCACCTCCCTGGCCCTGCTGGCCACACTTCTTTTGATGCAGCCCAGGATGTGGTTGGCCCTCTGGGCTGTGAGTGCAGACTGGCGGCTCATGTGGAGCTTCTCATCTACTACCACCCCCAAGTCCTTTTCCTCAGAAGTGCTCTCTAGCCATTCTCCCTCCAGCCTGTATTTGTGCCTGGGGTTGTGCCAACCCACATGCAGGACCTTGCACTTGGCCTTGTTGAACTTCATGAGGTTGGCATTGGCCCACCTCTCCAGCCTGTCAGGGTCGCTCTAGATGACACCCCTTCGCTCTAGGGTGTCAACGACTCCACACAGCTTGGTATTGTCAGCAAACTTGCTTAAGGATACACTCAGTCCCACTGTCCACGTCTCCAACAAAGATGTTAAACAGCACTGGTCCCAATACTGACCCCTGAGGAACACCGCTCGTCACCTGCCTCCACTTGAACACTGAACCGTTGACCACAACTCTCTCTGGGTGCAGCCATCCAGCCAATTACTTATCCACTGAGTGGTCTCTCTATCAAATCCATGTCTTGTCAGTTTGGAGACCAGGATGTCGTGTGAGACAGTGTCAAGTGCCTTGCACAAAACCAGGTAGATGACATCAGTTGCTCTGCCACCATCCACCATCTCTGTAGCCTTGTCATAGAAGGCCACCAAATTGGTCAGGTATGATTTGCCCTTAGTGAAGCCATGTTGGCTGTCACCAATCACCTCCTTATTTTCCATGTTCTAGTATAAAGAGGGTATTTAGCAAGATGGATCGTTATCCTACCAGGTGAAAAACCAGGAGGTTCCTGCACAGGAGACACAGTCAATTCTTTGCTTCCATTTAATTGTATATCTCTGCAACTGTCAACAATAAAACTCCCCCTGATTTAACCCTGCTGCCGGAAGGGCTGAGGCCACCAACTGACTTCAAACTTTATTTTTACAGCATGACCTGGAAGCCCCTCTGGTCCTTAAGTATGTCAATCTATATACTCTATCCTCTATGCCCTCTCTTCTTTCTTATAAAATAGGGGGTCATTCACAACCCAAACAGATAAACTATTTATTTCAGCCCCTATTTTTTAATACTTTCGTGTTTCCAAATCCCTTGTCCCCATTTTTGCTTAATAAAGTTCTCATAAGGTTTGTCCTACAACATTTCAGAGACCTTTTTGGTGTTCATTTTTTGCTGATGCCTCTCAGTCAAATGTAACAGTAAAATCATGAAGAATGTTCTGATTCTCTATTACATTGCATGGGAGTTTTCTTCTTAAAAAATGTATGCTGACATAGTGTGACTAAGTTGCCTTTCTTTGGATTGCTTCATCTTCCTTATTACCACCCCACACTTCATGGGCATTTCTGTCATAATTGTTGATATCTTCACATACAGTTACATAATTATGAGAGAAAATGTCCCATAAAAAGAATAACCCAGTCAAATGCAAACCACAGCTAACATGGACACTTCCATTAATTTTTTTTTTTGTATGGAAGATTTTGGCAAGACAGTGCAACTACTTAAGACAAGAGACTCCACAGTCAAGTGAATGCACATATGATTAAACGACAGCTCAAGTTTTACTGGCATTATTTGCTTGTTGAAAGACAAAACATCAATGGAATCTATTTAGTGGACTCTTCAGATTCTATTTATTTATCTGATTTTTTTTCCTCTCGACACATCTTCAATAGTATGTTAGTTGCTTGTTTTCTAAGGAAGACAGGAAGCTGGCAGACAGAAGCAAGGAAAAAAATACTAGCTCCTTCTCTCCCTGAGTGCTGGCAATGACCCATATGAGCAAGCTTTTGAAAAGAGAGCTGGACTTGGACCCTACAAGAACTGAAGCATATGTTCAAGCTTGGCAATTAAAGAGCTCCGCAGAAAGTCACACAACCAGTCACAGGCAGCCTTTGTAGGATTTGGGGCTTAAAAGTATAGAAGATACAGAGCACCAAAAGTATAAAGTTTGCAATAACTGGCATTTATGAACCATATAAAAAAAGTACTTTTTTCTACAGTATCAGTAAAAATACCGTGTATCTTTTAAGGCAGACATAATGGCTTTTAGAAGTAAGCATGAGGAAAAACAATTAAACCCAGCGAACAAGACTTTACAAGATATTTCTCAGCTTAAGGATGACAAAAAAGTGACAGACACTGGGAAGACAGTAGGATTATTCCAACAAGACAAGACAAAAGTATGGATAGCTTTGCTTAAAATAAGCAAACATATGCTTTCTAACATCACCAGAGGATACCTGTCAAGGCTGACATTCATGATTAACTGACAGCAAGAAATACTTTCTGGGTGATGTTCTCTACACCTTACCTTTAGTGTAGATACAGACCTCAAGTTACAGAGATACTACATGAGTAAAAAAACATAACAACTTTTTTTCTTTTTTGTGTGTGTGTGCTGGCTATATTATTTCCTTTCTGGTCCTGGAAACATTAATCAAAGAATCACAGTTTTCTTGGATTTCTTATAAATATGTATGCCTAACAGGGCTTCGGAGAAAAAAAAATTAGATTTCGTAAAAAAAGAGACAGATGGTGGGGGAAAACTGGGGAGAAGGAATGATTGTTTAGCTTTTTATGGCCTACATTTCTATGTCAATTACACAACTGTATGCCAGTCTTCATTTTTTAAGTGTTCATTAAAAACAAGTGTTTGATTACCTTCATTAACATTCAGTTTTGTTTTCCTCCTATCTTCCTCTGTTATTTACAAAACCTGATACAGACAGGTGACCAACTTCTGGAGTCCTGATTTTGGGACTATCTCACTCTATGGCTGATCTGTGACAGAGAATGCCACTAGTGCTTGTACTGGACAAGCTACACTTACCAGATTTTCCCCAAACTACGTCCACAAACACCAAATTGCTTACAAAGATTTTCAAAAGTAGCCAAGCGCTGTAAGGCACACACTGTAATACAGGCTAGGAAGAAATCCAAGACATGCAAAAGCAGAACCCCAGAGATGTGAGCTGTGACTCTGGTATAGTCCCACTTGGAAGGTTCTCCATGGAAGAATGTCTGAATTTGAGCAACACTCATCTTATTTCCATGAGGACAGTGGAAATGAATTTCTGTTTTCCTGTTACCTTAAGAACACATTTTCCTTTAGTCCAGCTGGGCCCTCAGCTGACTCCATGCAGCTTACTGATGCAAAGGAGCACAGGGAAAGTTTGAAGTGGATTTTCCACACTTTCTGCTCTGTTTCACACTACCTAAATTCTCTACTACTTCATAAAAACAAATAACAAAGAGAGAAAAGAGGAATGAACTATAACACTAATGACTTGATGTTTTGGGGGCTACTGAGTCAGTGACCTGAGCTTTTTCAACAAAGAAGCAGGAGACTGCGAAATGAGTTAATGTTCTCACAGGCTGAAGAGGTATTTGAATTTTCAAATAAAAGCAAAAGGAGATTGCTGGCAATAAAATACACCCACAGAAATACAAAAGGTGTTTTAAAAAAATAGATTTATTTTAGCTCTGGGATAAATGAACCAGAATATTTGTATAATGAAGGACAAAAGCTGGTTGGCACTAATTACTGACCAGTCAATGAATATATTCTTTATTGTTTCACAGCGGAAAGCCATTAATGAGCTTTCTAATTTTCGGAGATGGGATGCTTTAATGGGGGACATGCTGAGACTCAATGGAGTCCTGTCTGCCAGCAGAGGTTTGGGATAGACTGTCACCACATGAAACACTTAGCAACACAGCAACAAGTCTTACTTAATTTTTAATGACATGCTTTTCCATATTGAGAAATTATTTTAAACTAAACCTTATTCTAAAAGGCAGATTTGAGTTACTTGCTTTCTTTGTTCTCTAATACATACAATTAAACCCCAGGATCATCAAAAGAAAGTCAACAGCACTTTTTTTAACTTTTGGGGTTAAGTGAATCTTTCATGCCTACCAAAGAGGAATAAAAACAACATACAGTACAAGTCAATAGATTTTAAACTTCAGCTCTACTCTTTCTCTGCTTATTCACACATGCACAAAAATTAAGATGTTCTTCGGGGTTTTTTAATGCAAAGAAATCAACCAGGTTTTGTCTAGTAATAAAAGTACTTTATGTTGAACAACTGTACTCACCATTAGCATGATATCAGGATGCTTCAATTTAAAAAAAAAGAAAGGGAGGGGAGAAGAATAAATTTGTTACTAGTGTTCACTTGCCCTTTTTATGTGTATGTCATTTAGTTTTGCTTTTGGTTAATAGTGTCAGACTTAGCTCTTCAGAGCTACCAGTATGAATGGTTGTAAGGGCATTTCAAGTGCTAGCTCTTTCCAAATCTGCTTCTAAAACGGAAATCACACAGACAGCAAAGTGCACAGGAAGGCCCATGAGAACCTCACACTCAACAAGAAATCCTCACACATTCAGTACACGGAAAAAAACTGGCTTATTCTGTGCAAGGAATACTGTGCCCAGATGTGCTTGTGGCACCCTTTCAGGCAACTAAATGAACATTATTCTTTCCATGAGACTTAAGCATAATGTAAGAAGTAACGCTTGAAAAGTCCTAAGGAGGTAAGTAATCTACTGCAAAGTCTTTTAATGATGGCTGATTTTAACTAATGATTTCTACTTTTTTTTTTTTTAGTTCTCTTTTTTCTCTTCATTTATAGAAGACAACTTGAAGAAATAAAATACTATTTTATTAGAAATACTATTTAATAGAATACTGTTTTACTTTGTAGTGAGTTCTTCAGCCTTTAGGAATGTCTTCATTCAGTGAATGACAGGTAAACTGTGCCTGCTACAAAACTGCCCTCAAAAGACAGACTTAGGAAATCACAGAATGGATCCTATCATTACAGTGCATGAGTAAATTAACTAGGAAATTAAAAAGATGAAACTTAACATGGATTCTTGACTATTGGCTTTTCCTTACACCCCTTCCAGAGGAAAAAAGCACAACTCACTGGACCTTACTTGGCCAAGTGAGTATTTCAGCCAATACTCAGCCTGAAATTCAGTATGTAACCCAAACTTGGGAGTGCTGCATTAGCTGCAGTTCTGGAAAATCAAGAGTGTATCATGGTTAAGCTGCCAGCAAGTGCTTGTTGTCAGCAGGGCAAACTACTTGTTAAACTACAACTTAGTATTTGCAGTCTAGAAACAAAAAAAAAAAAAAAAAAAGAGAACAAACAGTAAAAAGACAGGGAAAGATGCGGCAAGAAAAAGAATGGAAAAACGACAAAGAAAATAATGAAGAAGGGCCAAGAAAAATAAAGTAAAAGCTGTGTGAAACCTAGCATCATTTAGCTTGACAAAGACGAAACAGCAGGCTTTTAATGCATAAAAGACCTCAGCAAATAATCTGTTTTCCACATCCATAACACAGAGCACAAGTGGGTGGCCTCTGCTGACGGGAAGGAAAATGGAGGCTGAGCCCTGGAGAGTGTTCCCTCACAGGCAACAGTGCAGGAGCAGCAGAAGGGAAGCCTCTGCAGGGGGAGGGGGGTTCACCCAGTGCCCTGGGACCCCCAGGGCTGTGGCATGCAGGGCAATCGCACTGCTGAACAAACCACACAAGTTGTTGTGTGTTGTTGTCTCTAACTCATATGCTGAATGTAAAACAAACTCATCTAATTATGAAAGCTAAGCGGTGCATAATATTTCAAATATGTAACTAAAGAAGTATATTTAAAATTTACTCAAACTGCACAGAACACAAGTAGTATGGTTGGATAGGAGTCTGGACAATCTTTATAAAAATTACTACCCCCTCAGTTCTCTAAAGTCTTTCATTATGTTGTTTTTTTTTTTATTTTTTCCCTTCTATATGGATGTTTGTTCCCCAGTCTGAATGCCAGGTAACAGTCGCTTATTAGATAAAGCCAAATCAGTAATTGATCTTAAACTCATCCGTGGTAGCAACTGCCAGGCTTGCAGGAACTTACTTCTGGACCTAGAAAAATTACCTTTATAAAAAATGAGAAATGGTTTAGGACATGGTCAAGCTTTTATTTTCTACTATGCATCATCCTAAATAAAGCTAATATCTGAAAAAAGTCAGGACTCCAAACACTAACATTAGTTTTTAAAAAAATAACAAAAGTGATCAACACCTTTCAAACGGGACTTCCTGAGGTCGGGCGCAACAGGTTTGGACCTTTTGGACCAAGATTTTAATGAAACTCTGGTGGATGAAAGCCACGAAACCCACAGGAAATGTTTGCTCTGTTTGGGCTACAGTTTCTGTGTGGTAGAAACACACTGCTTCCACATCAAAACAAAACACTGTCGCTACTCAAAACCAACGCACATCCACAACCCCAACATCTGCTCAGTAGGTGAGCATTACATCCAGAAAAAGGAGAAGGAGGCGGCACGGGAAACACGCCTGCCCCAACGACACAGCAATTCGGGAGCCGGAGGGACCAGCAGGAGGAACCCGTGGAGGACGGGCCAGGGTAAAAGAGGCGGTGGCATCAGGAACGCCGCTGCTACCCAGTAATAACGGCGACGTGCGCCGGGGCTCTACGGCTGAGCGGCCGGTGACCATACCCCGCACTGCTACCCCCGCAGGATAAAGGGGGGGCTGAAAAGGAGCGTCGTGGGGTGCTGGACCCGGCGGCTGTGCCTTTGCCGGGCAGGCAGGGGCTGCGGGGCAGGTCCCCGGGCGGCGGGGCTGCCTCCCGGGCGGCGGGGCTTCAGGGGTACAGCGAGGGGCACGGCGTGTGCCCGGCGGCTGGAGCAGCTGCTGAAGCACAGCGGGGTGGACAGGACCCATCGCCTGACCCCACCAGGCACCGGTTCCACCGTACCAACCCGCGGGCCAGCGGCCAGGCACGTTGGCTCTTCTGGAGCTCCTGCACACATGTGCCAACTCTCCCGGTCGTTATCAAGCCACCACCCAGTGTTCTGGGAGGGGGAAACGGCAGTGAAGTACCTGCTGCGGGGCGGCAGGAGAAGCCACTCTGGCACTCGGGAGCTCTGCTGAGTGATGCCCCGGCAGGAGACCTTCGAAGACCCAGAGGAAAGCTTCCGAGGTGCTGAAGGCTTTTTCGGAGCAGGCTCCCTGCGAGCGCGGGGCTGGAGGGGAGGAAGGAAGCAGAGCAGGAGTCGGGGCAACAGGCGACGGCGTCTGAGTTGGTTACCATAGAACCCCGGGGGCTCTAAACGGCCAGCACGGGGCAAGGGGACCTGCGCGCGGAGGGGGGGAGAGGGAGCACCTAAGCCTTGGCCTTTTAAAAGTAAACTTACAAAAGAAACCACAACCCAAGAACAAGCCACGGAAATGAAGCGCCAGCCAACCCACCCAGACTATTTGCGTGCACAGTTGCTCTCTGGCAAGCGGCAGGCTGGTGCAGCACAGGGGAAATCTGCTCGCCCACTCCCGTGCTGCAGAGCACATGAATTCACCTTGCAGAAACAGGTTTGGGGTTGTAAGCCAACAACACCTTCATTCAAGCTCATGAATGTCTCCAGAACGGAGCCTCCGCAGAAGGATGCAATTCACAGAATCACAGAATTGTCACAGTTGGAAAAGACATCTAAGATCATTGCATCCAACCGTCAACCCTCACCCTCCAAAAAAAGAAAGCCCACTACAGCATGTCATGAAGTGCCTGCCTCATCTACACAGTTTTTAAATACCTCCAGGGATGGTGACTCCACCACCTCCCTGGGCAGCCTGTTAATTCAAACAGTTTGAAGAAACCAGCCATAACCCTTTTATATCAGCATTCTTTCTCAGAGCGAGCGGATTTTTTCCATAGTCACTTTGGAAAAAAAAGCAGTTGTCTGAAGACTCATGTCTTAACCAAAACAGGCCTTTTTTTGCCTTGAATTTAAGTGGCAGTAGGACATATGCTACTGCAGGATTCATTCCAGCCTTCAGCAGCTGCAGAGGCAGAAAAAATGAAACAAGAAACTCAGTGAGTCAGAGTCCACAGCTACACTTACTTCACCAAAACTCTAAGGAGACTCCAGTGACACACACTGCTAGTCAAAACTTACAGGTGATAAACTGCAGGAAAGAACCATTTGTTCAGGTGAGATATGCCTTTGGGGAACATCAGGCGCTACCCACCCCAGGTGCCAACCCACCACCACAGCAGGCCTGTCCATGGCCATGCACATCCCCCAGGGAAAATACACCTGGATTAGCCTAGTGGCTTCCTTTACCTGGAGCTCCTGGAGAGCAGACAGGTGTTTCCCTCACTGTACACTCCATGCATGCAAACACAAGGGAGACAGGTACTGGGGAGCAGCTCCAGACCTCTCGCATACGTAGGTGAGGTTGGTCACCCTGGAGATGGGTACACTGGGACACCTGCAGTGTTAAACCTGGCGCTACTCCTAAGTGAAGGAGATGTGACACACTCAGCCAGAAAATGTTGGTATTTTTTTGCTCCAAAGAAGCATTTCTTTTTGCTCCTACATCTGCTGCCACAACCAGAGAAATCCAACAAACCCATAAGGTGAGCAGAATAAATGCCTGAAATTCAAAACACAGAGCAGGCAGAACCCAACCTACTTTGCAATGCTTCCTCCCACGGAGAGGGGGATAATGAAAACACACTCTACAAAAGCCTTCTGCTGACGCCAGAGCAATTTATCAATAGCGCCCTTTTCCTCCAGGGACACACACAGACTGTGAAAAGCAACCACCTCTCAGACAGGAGACAAGTGCTTGTCTAAAGAGCATGATAGAACACAGCAACAAGCACAATCAAAAAACACCAACTTTTAGCAAATTGAAGCAGGGGAGAAATTTTGACAGAGAGAACAGTTGCCCAACAGTAGTGAAAGTAAGTGTCCAGAACTGAGGGTTCACATACGCACCCAAAACATTTTGCTTTGTGTTCCTGTGTGATCAAGACTACCTGAGCCTGCATGAGCCCTTCTTGGAAGACAGCTGTCATTCCTGTGTTTTGCCATTATTTTAATACTGCTTTAAAATTAAAATTTTTGTTATTTGATTACTGGATCATTAGAGGTTCCCTCTAGCTTTTGCAAATCCCGAAACAGTTGATCTCAGAGTAAAGAGCTTGAGAGCTAGTGAGATCAGAGGTAAGATGGCCACAGAAAATACTTCACTAATTTCAGTGCAGGGTACTCCAATCAGCTCATTCCCAGGAGGACATTTGCATTCAGCAATAGCTTCCTCACTGAAGGGCCCAGTGGGTAAGAACTCCAAGTCAAATTGAAATTTTATGTGAACAAGAGGGAGTTCTGCTTACAGCCTTCAGAGGATGAGACCCTCTGAATTGAAAAAGAAAAAAAAAAGGCACTTTTTTTTTTACTTGCCACTTGCCACTCCCAAAGCTTCATTTTTATCTTCGATTAGTTGGCACAGAAATTGCTCTAGGGTGCAGTCACGGCAGAAACACAGCAAAGTGCTTCTGCACAGCACAGAGCAGAATGAAAAAAGGAGATGTTCCTGCAGCAGACATCGCAGGGTGAGTGTTGCTGAATGGGAAAATTGTTAAACCCTCCTTTTCACCTCTTGTTGATTGTGCCCTAGTGTCCTTTGCAAAGCTGGGACAATGCGGCTGTGTCCATCCCTACTGTAATCCATTCTAAGGTCTACCATGTGCGTAACGAAGCTTTCATAATAAAATTCAGTCATAATTACTACCAGTGTCAGGGGAACCATATACAGCTGTGTGAGCAAATGAAAGAATGAGTCCCTTAATACATATTTAATAGGCCACAAAATACCCTTGCATAACCAAGCATTACAGTTCGTCTACTTTCGCTCTCTTCAACTCAAGTATAATAGGCTAAGACAGTTGTCCAAACAACTTCTCAAAACAGCTACTACCCAAGGCTCCTATGGAAGAAGAATCAAATTAAAGACTACAGACAGTATTTACTCAGCTTTGCTCATCTTCAATATTATTAGCTCATAAATCATGGTAATGTAACACATCTCAGAAACAACAGTAGAGAGGCTACATGAAAATTTCAAATAAAACAGTCTCGTGCAATGATCACTGACAGAAATACCACAAGCTTGACTTGATAATAAATTCATAGCTACTATCAGATTTTCTACAGAATGAAATTGCCACAATACTCTTCCATCCTCTCCCTCTACAAAGAGAGAGAGTGGGTAACACAAAAAATCATGAAACATGAACCTCTGGAGTTTGTTGCCTGTTTGGTTTTGCCTGAATCCTCCCCTACCAGACTCTGGGTTAACTTCCAAGCCATTGACCTAAAATAGTATTAAAAGAAATATTAAAGCAGCAACACTTTGTCAAGATACCTTGTATCTCAAATTAGACATAACACAAAAAGGTAAACAGAATTCCAGGACGGAGATTTTTGTTAAAAAGATGGATATAAATAAAAATAAGTGGAAAACCAATACATTTGCACACATTTATATGTTATACATGTATTTATCTTCTTTCTAAAGGCAGCATTTAAAGCATCGGGAATGAGCTTTTAATGCAGACTAGATTCCTCAGTGCAGTGGTTTAATTTGATCACAGAAGGAGATACAGATAAAGGAATTTTGACTCTGTTTTTGGAAATACCACCACCTCTCAGAACTATGCATATCCACATAAAATTCTTCTTCATCTACAAAAATTGTTAATTACTTTGAAAGCAGATGTACTATCTCAACACACAATTTTCAAGTGCCATCTAGTGGTTATTTTCATTTTTACTTCAAACTCGCATTTAAAAATAACTTTCTTCCCTTTTTAAATTTTAAAATAAGTTCGTTATTTCTTCTGACATGTTGAAGTCCGTAAGTAATTAGGGCCTCAACTGACCGTATGAGAACACCCTGGAGAATAAAGCATGTTCTAAGCTTTCCTCACTCCAGATAAAACCAAAAATACACAATGCCACATCAAAAGGTTTCTGTTTGACACTCAACCCCACTTGTGGGGTTGGCCCAAAACTCGGATTCTCAGCTGCTAAGTTTGGTGACTTAACGTATTAGTCTTGTAATGGGAACATTCACTTCAGGTCTTCCATCTCCCACCTCAAATATCGTTGAATTGAGCTGAGCAAGTATCTTGAAAAATGGCTAAATGTGCACATGCACTAAACAGAGTGCCCAAGAAGGCATCAAAACTGTGGCGCAAGCCATGAGGACAACCTGTGCAAAACACGCAGAGCACATAAAATCCTGAGTTCAATGTGTATGGTAAGACTCCTATGTGCTTGTATCCCCACCTGGAAATCCCCAGACACAAATACTGAAGTCAGTGTCAGGTAGCCAACCAACCAATGAAAATATCTGGGCTTCTTTACAATGAACCTCTGAGAGCCCAAAAGGAAGATACTGTTCTACTTCTGTAGCATACTTTGATAGAACTACAGTTATATAAATATTATTTAGAATCTGTATCTCTACAAAGAACGTATTAGCACACAGATTTTGAGACAGAGGCAAAGTTAAAAACATACCATTACCAAACATCATAATCTATTATTTTTCTGCTGACTTTCTAGCTACCTTGCTGTGGCAGAATCAAGTCCATTGAAAATAAATAAATGAATAAATATTAGCTCTTATTCATTCTATATTGAATTCAGATTTCAAAACACTTGAATAAAAGTTGGGAACATGGAAAATGGGATCTTCCCATTAGGAAAGAATCAGAGAAATGAAATATGTTGAAAGAAGATCAGAAACAAACGCATGGTCAAACTGGGAAGAGAGCTTGTAACTCTGATCCCAGCCCCTGCTCTCTTCTGCTGTCTCTCCCTTCCAGAAGACCTAAGATGAAAAACCGAAAACTTTGACATTCAGCAATCTTTTTGTGTGCTTGTTACATGGGTAGTTACAGAGATGTTAAGCATCTCCAGTGAGGCATTAATTAGATCCATCTCCAGGCAGGCCTCCACGGAGCTGCAGAATCCAGAGGATGGAGCGCAGGTGCAGGTACCAGTTTGCAGGCGCACACCGCTGCCCGTGCTAACTCACCCCTGTGCAGGTGATTGCTACAGCTCCTGTGTGGCACAGCACAGCCTGAGCAACCCAGGTGCATCACCCCACCATGATACCAGCAGCAAGGAATTCTCTGGGCAACCTAAACTGCTTGTGCCAACAGAACACTGCATGGACAAATCTGTAGGCATCTCACATTAGACCTGAGCACTGTCCCCCGTTTCATAATGCATGCAAGACCTTAAAATACACCGTGGAACATGTCTATCTGATTTGGGGCTTAACCAGCATCCTCAGTGTAATAACCCATGTACAGGTGATGGAAAATTTATAGGATAGTGCAACTACCTCTGGGTGATTTGATAAAAAGCAATGCAAAGATTTGGAGATGCAGGTAGTCACAAAGCTGCCTGTCAATACATGAACAGGGCATACACAATGCCAGAAAGAGTAATAAAATTTAATAACGCACAGATAAAAAAAAGCAGAATAAAAAAAGTTACTTAAAAAACCCTCCGAAGAAGGAGTACTATCTTATTGCATGTCTAGCCTCCAAAAGGCAGGTTCAGATACCCACAGAATTGTCACGGATGGAAAAGATTTCTAAACTCACCTAGTCCAACCATCCACCCACGGGGGGGGAACAACACAACCCACCCAAACAAACAACAACAAAAAAGCACTCGAGCACATTAAACTCCCCTTTTAACACCTATCAAACTAATAAACATATTTTTAAGTCGCATAGTTCCGTATCTCATTGCCTATATTATGCACTTCACTGTTCAATTAATCCATTAAATTAAAAGGTGCATTTCGTTTGGAAGGCATGGAAGTTTTGGCCGACATGGCTGCTAGCCCTTTTTAGGCTAAGAGTTATTTTGTGTGTTCTCTCAGGTCTGAGCCCATTGAAAGCCCACACATCAAAATAATCTGAGCGAAGTTAGCAAAGAACTTCGCCCAGGAAACCACGCAACACCAAGCCTAAGTCTACAGCTTTACTGCAGGTGAAATGCAGATGCAGGTAAAATGCACATGCAGGTGAACTGTAAGCTAAAATTCTACACGCAGTCTCAAGCTACTTCATTTGATGAAAAAAGTCTAAAGGTCAAACCCACTCAGCTTAAGCAAATTAAGAAGAAAAAAAAAGGAATATTCTTACTGTCTTTAAACAGTAAATTTAAAAAATTGCTTTGAGAGCTGATGAATACCAGTACGGATTAGAAAATCATGTCTAATGGTAAACAATATTCACAAAGAGCGTAAGTATATAACTGAATGAACCCATATTTAACAGGTTGGCATTTCACTGTAGTGTTATAGCCACATTCTGAAGCTCATTGGATGTTGGGCATGAATAACTTCAAACTGCTGGAAGAAAGCAAGCTACCAAGAAAATCTGTTCTTTGCCAGGGAGGTATCTTTTTGCCATACGACAGAGTTTTCAGAGTTTTTGTCTAAAAATCTCTCTCTCAAATGAGCTTCAAACTAAACCATCAAAAGTAAGAAGGGCTGGAGACAATGCTCCCATTCTTAAGCCATATGCATGCTCACTAACGTTGCAAAAATGCATCACTACCGCGAGTTCTGCTGAACATAACAATAACAGTCTCTTTTAAGGAGAGAAACTTGGCTTATTTTTAATTCATAGAAAGACAATCACATGATTCAGCAACATCCACTTCAAAAGATCTAAAGCTAGGAATTTGACATGAGCTGAATGTGAAGGATTTAGGGCAAATATTTTTGCTTTGTTCCCCTTAAAACTAGACAATTACAAGTTTTTATGCACTAACAAACCATTATTTCAAGAACAGGAAAATATTAAGGACTACATTCATAGCACCTGAAGGTCTCTAGTGCTGCTCAAGGCAGGCCTAGCTTCAAAGCTGGACCATGCTGCTGAGGAGCCTGCCCAGAGATGGAGAATCCACCACCTCTTTTTGGCATCTGCTCCACCACCCTCACAACAGAGGATACCTATGCTTGACCAGAATTTGCTTTGTCTTAACTTGTGACTACTGCCTCTTGCCTGTCCTTTCATTGAACACCTCTAAGAGGAGTCCAGCTCCACCTTCTTCATAACAGACCTACAGATAACTGGAGTCAATTGGAGGCTCCTGCAACGTTCTCTTCTCAGCTGAAACTCAACCAGCTCTTGCAGCCTTTCTTGGGATGTCATGTACTCCAGATCCAACCACCTTGGTGGTCCTTGACTGTGCTCTCTCCAGTTCTTTGGTCTCTCCTGTATGGGGGTCCACAGTCTCAGCAGAAATGCAGAGCAGGAAAGCCCCTTACTTCAACCTGCTGGTTATGCTCTTGCTCACGTAGCCTAGTCTGCAGTTGCTTCTGCGGTACAAGGTCACACTATCAAGTCCTATTTAATTTACTGCCCATTAGGATCCCCAGGTCTTCTCTGCAAAGCTGTTTGGGGTTTTTTTTGCCTTTCTTTTTGTTGAACTTCACGGAGTTCCTGTTAGCCTACTCCAGGTTTCTGGAGTCCCTCTGAATGCTATCTTTGCCCTACTGCATATCCACTAATTCTATCAATTCGGTGTCACCTCTGGCTTGCTGAGGATGCGCTACATCCCATCATTTGCACCATTAATTAAAATACTAAACAACACTGGCACAAGTATCAGCCCCCAAGGAATGCCAACAGTAACTCTCTGAACCACTGGTTCAGCCAATTTTGCACTCAGTCTGTAATTCAACCAACCGTCCAGCCAGCCTGTATTCAGTTTGGCTGCAGGGATGCTAATGGAAGTGTCAAAAATCTTGGTGCCGTAACAGTACGCAAGACCCTCTGCTCTTCCCTTGCCCACAGCACCTCGTCTCCATCACTTCATCACATTAATCAGGCACAATTTGCTCATGGTAAATCCACACTTGGCTGTTCACAGTCGCCTTTCTGTCCTTCATGTGCCTGGAAATGGCTTCCATGAGGACCTGTGCCACAATCCTCCCATGGACTGAGCTGAGGCCACCCAGCCTGCTGTCTCCCAGATGTTTTTTTGTGCCTTAGCACACAATTAAACACATCAAGGTCTGATTTCTTCCTCTTGCATGATCCATGAAAATGATGACACTGTATCATTTCACTTGCAGTAACCTGAGATTACAACCATGTTACCATATTTGACAGCAGCTGGAGAACACAAAGCACAGCTTGTTTGGCTCGTTTGTTGATGGATTGTTTTGGGGTTTTTTTTCCTTTTGTTTTGTTTTGGTGGGTTTTTTTTTGTTTGGTTTGTTTTTTTGGGATTTTTTTGGGGGGTGTCTGTATCTAGTTTTTTGGGTTGCTTTTTGTTGTTGTTATTTTTTGTTGTTTTTTGTTGTTGTTGTTTTTGTTGGCTTTTTCTTTTGTTGTTGTTGGTTTTGTTTTTTGTTGGTTGTTTCTTTTTTCCCCAAAAAGCCACCTAATACTACAAATTCAGGTTTGCAGACACCTCTCCCTCACTGCATAAATAAATAAAGTTTAAACATAGCAGGTATTTTCATTGTGTTTGTAAATGTGAGTCCAATTTAGTCCAAGCATTCCCTCTTATTTATTTTTTTTTTAAGTTTCTTTTTCAATAGGGGGAAGAGCGAAGCTACCATGATTCTGAGGAAAGCCCTAAAAAACAAGACAGCAAGAATAAGCAAGTGAGCTCCCTGGTCAAGTAATGTGCGTAATTTAAGAGCACCTGGCACCTAATGAACAAATTATTTCTAAAATCCAGATGTTTAACATCCTCAGAGATCTGCTGTTAACAGGCCAGTTCAGAAGTCTGTTGCTCTGTGCTCAAGGGCTGAAACACTAACAAGTCTTCCCCAAAAGTTTAGGTTCCTGATGAGCTGGTGAGCAACTGGACAGACAACCCCACATGATTTGCTGATCAAAAGCTTATTGAAAAGAGCGAAGATGCCCAAGGACTTCAATTAGCTTAGGCTCTGTTTGCCATGGTTTGGAGCTTGGGAGAAAACAGGTGGAAGGTCTTAAATACTCTAGAATTGTTATGCAATGCATTAATTTGGCAGCAATCTCTGTGATATGTTTTTCGCAAGCCTTAAGGATCCCATTGCAAGAGACTGCAGTCAGCTCACTGAAGAATCAAACACTTAAAATCAACTGAGGC
Source organism: Hemiprocne comata (assembly GCA_020745705.1). Classification (NCBI taxonomy): domain Eukaryota; kingdom Metazoa; phylum Chordata; class Aves; order Apodiformes; family Apodidae; genus Hemiprocne; species Hemiprocne comata. Next base: position 138,786,991 of record CM036586.1, on the reverse strand, counting down.
AATTATTTCTGTGAGTAGTCCAGGTTTCCACTGAAACTTCATCGGGCAGCAGGAACGGGTTTTTCTTTTCTTTTTGAAAGATTTCAAGCGGAGGGGCACTTTGAAACACAAAAACCCTCTCAAACCCGCCTGTGGTTCCTTGCTTATTAAATGCTGGGCTCTTAATGAAGCACTCTCAGAATGGATGGATTTCATGCATATGTGACTGCAAGCACGTACCATTTATTCAGTAGTAACTCAGAAACCTGTCATTGAAACACTGAGTGGTCCTTTGTCTACAGCTTCCAATGCCCATTCACAGTGCAATAAAACCCAAAAAGCTAGACATTTCTTAATATTTCTAAACAGAGATCTTAAAAAAACTCAGTTAAAAAAACCAAAAAACATCCTCTTAAAATACCAGCTAAGTCGTCACAACTCATCCAGCCTCTCATCACTCTCAAAAAATTATACCCATGTGTATCCAACATTTTCAAAAGCCTGAGGAAACAGATGGGTGTTTCCTAAATGCTTTGGATATCAATAGTGGCAGGCTACAAGTGGGGAAGAAAACACTTGTTACACAGCTTACTGTTCCTTGTGCTTCTGTAGCAAGTACATCCTACCACCTCTGCTATCTTCATTACCTGTGACCCTGAGTTCCTCCACTGATTTAAACTGCAACATTACGGTATGGGAAAGAAGAGGACTTAACTGTGGATGGATGTACCAGGTTGCTCAATCGCTCCTACCTTCTTCATGCTACGAACTCAGAAGGGAGACTCCTTCAGTTCACTGGACTCTAAGCACATTTTTTCCCCGTTAACAGTAACAGAGTCCTGAATTCCTGCTCTTTGGGAAACACCTCAGTGTCTTCATGAAGTTGCACTGCAGACAACTTAAAAATTTCCTCCTGATTGGGAAGATTTTCTCTGGAATGTGCAAAGTGGAAGCTGAACTGACACCTCTGTGATTCAACATCTTTACTGCTCTTCTGTTTTCATTGTGTCAGATTAAATGACTCATCCCAGTCTTGAAGACTAAAACCGGATTTGTGAAAACTGACTCTAGCTAACTCTTTCTGACACTGGCATTAAATACCTCTGTTTGGCTTGTATCACAGTTAAATTATGACAAATTCAAACTAAAGCTTAGGAAGAGCAAATGAGCTCTCATCATTGTAAATATTCTCAGTACAAGAGCAAAGTCAGCTCAGAGGAAAACGTATGCCACTTCCGAAGTCAATTATCTTTAATTCACACTTCCACTGCGCAGGCTTACCGCTGAAGAAGAAATCCACACAGACAGCAGAGACAGATTCCCAAAATTTGAAGGCAAAACACTCAGTAAAACATTCACACACAGAGTATTTTCTTGCAAAGAAGAGTGCCTTGAGACAACACATGGTAGCAACTTCCGGTAATAATGCAACCAGTGAGAAAAACTGATTTAAAGAAAAAAGGAAAAAAAAACACTGTAGAAAATCATTTGCTGTAGGCACTCCCAAGTAACACTGAAGTCTGGAAAGAGACTGCTAACACATAAAACACAGGTTCCCTCTGCTGCCAAGTCCCACAGCCTAGGATTCAGCTCTTTGTGGTCATTATGAATATAAAAAGTGTGAAAAAAATCTGCCTTTTCATTTGGGTTTTGTTGTTGTCAGCTATGTACACCTCAAAAAATGTGGAGTAAAACTGTAAACTGGAAGAGCTGCTAGTCAAAAATGATGCTGCCACAAGTACCGGATCTCAGCCTGCACTGTTTCATTATATATCCTTTTGGCAAAGTTTTCTGAAGAACCACCACGAAAGCACCAGAGGCCCATAAAAACTGAAAGGAGAAGTCCGCATAGTAAGACATAGAATTTAAAGTTTGGCTTCTCATTTTGTTTGCATTATCACCTATTTAAAACTCCCATTTCTTAACTGACAGTCAAAGAAGAAGTGGTTTCATGAAAAAAAAAAACTTTCAACAGCCCGGCTCCAGCTGGGAGGTGAAAACTGCTCTTGTAGTTCTCCAGCAGAAAAAAGCAAACTAATATACCTCCAGCCAACATAAAAGAGCCACTTCACAAGCAAGCCACACCTCAAACAAAACTGGGTAGTTAAAATTACAGGTAGGCATTAGGGTTTTTATCTTCACATCTTCATGGCCACAGAGAAACAAAGATGAAAATACTATTTTTCCCAGTTCTTTTGATCCCTACTGGGGATCTTTGTTGATTGTTTAACACATGTAAAATTGAGCTTTTGTAAACGCCTCCACAGTTTTCATTAGCTTTATAAAATGTATGATTATGGTATGAAGATATTGCTAGATGGAAATACAGATATGCGCTTAGACAAAAACTATCTACATCTAACTCTGTGTACATGTTAGGTCATAAACTTGAGGTTTTACATCTAGCTACTCTGCCATTGGCCAAGGAGAAACTGCAGCTGTGCCTGCAGAGAAGTAAAAATATAGTTTACTGAAATGAAACTACCAATATAAAACTAGTCCTGTAAAAAGAACAGTTGCTGATGAAGCCCCTTCCTCTAGGTTTAAGAACTAGATCTCTTTTGAGTGGAGAAGTTCCCATTTTCTCTGTTGAGTGGCACAGCAATGACATCAAGGTTTATCCTGTTAATAATGATTTGCTGCACAATCAATTATCAGTTGAAGAATTGATCATGTCAAAGTCATTATAAAGGATAGAATTTGTTAAATCTGCTTTCAGGTTTTCTCCAAAGCAAATAAAACTCTCTTTTCTATATTCATCAGGAACTGAAGCAGGTAGTTTTAAACTACAGAGCAGAACCACAACAGTCACCCTCCATCTTCATATCTTCCTGCACTGAACTCATTTGTTGCAGCAGGAAAACTATTTGTCCACCCAAACTTTGTCTTGCCCGGAATGTTTAGCCATCCCCTGTAGCAGAGGGGAGCAGAAGCCAAGAAGACAGCACATCAACCATCCAGCACCAATGACCAAAGTAATCATGAGCACCCCACACTGCACCCAAACAATACCTGCCAAGTCTTACTCACTCATGCTGTGTCCTTATGCACACAGCTTGCTTTGAGAATGCTCAGGTCAACGCAGTAGTCATCATCTCACAGCGTTCCTACAATCACACCACCATGTGGCAGGCAAGTGGCTTTGGCCACCCACATCCCTGTCTGTGGCTACCTCAGGGCAACACGCTCTGTTAGAACCACCAGGGCAGCTGAACAGCATCAAGGGCCCTTCTTGTTGCACACCAGGGGCTGCAGGAAGGCGAGTGTGGGCGTCCCTCCCATGCTGAGGGATGACAACTAGTGTGGCATGGCTGACAAGCACTTTGAGCTACAGGCTTAACCTCGAGGTATTGTGGTTTTTTATGCTGCAGATTCCCTTCCTTACTACATAACACTCTTCCTTTGTCATCAGCGTCAGGAGAAATTTCACTTGAAACAGCCCCAGTGGCCTCAGAGCAGTGCCCAGCATGAGGCCATACATGTTGTTCCATCAGCTCTACAAAGCCTGCTGCTGGTTCACTACCACGGCTTAAAGGGCTGAGGGCTTAAAGTTAGGAATTCTGTACACCTTCCCATCTGCAAGACCTGCAACAGGGGCAAACTAACTACAAATCAGCCTAAAAGCACCAGGAGAGAAGAGGCTGCGCAGTGAATAATGAAACAAAAAGGCCCCAAAGACTAGTATTTTCTAGTTGTTATTATGTAGGTGTTTCCTCTGAGGTTGACATAAGAGTGTGTGTGGAGGGGAGTATGCAACATCAGATATATTAGTACACCTTGGAGATAAAATGTTTTTTGTAATAAAAGCTTCCATTAGCTACTGGTATGCAAATAACAGCAGACCAAGTACATTAACTGCCTGCTAGCACTTGGGACAACTCCAGGTAAAAACTCCAGAGGATGTCTTCTGAAGTCCCAAGATGATGTTAGGTCTTTGTCTTACAGAGAATTGTAACTTGAATTTACTCTGTTCTGCTTCAAAAACATCTTTAGAAAGCCATGTAATGCCTGAGAAAACATCTCTTCTTATTAAAAAGACTGTGCATGTAATTAACTGATTTTTTTCCTTAACATACATTACAAGAGAACAGTATCCTCACACACAAAATTATAAACAAGCTGTGTTTGCAATAACCACCACATATGAAATACCCAACACAACAAAGTCACCTCTTTGGAGAAAAGACAAGAGATCAAAACAAACAAAAATCCCAGGTTTCTTTTTTTGTTTCCTCCCTATCTTGTTTTGCTAAGGAAGCCCTGAAGTCTCTACTGTCCTACCAGAGAAACCCCATAAAAATGTGTAATGTCACGCCAAGCTTAGACTGCAAAATAATTTAAATCAGCATGCATGTGAGATGGGAAACAGACCATCACTGAACTACTGGCACCCTTATATTTGAAATGTTTTCCTATTCATCCTCAGAAAAGTTGAGATTGTGACTTCCCTGTTGCAGCTTTTACAATTTTTACAGTTACCTATCATACCTATACCAGACTATGGAAATCAAATCTTATTGAAGGAGAAAGATCCAGAAAGAGTAAAAACAAACTGACAGCTTATACAAGTCTTGAAGACTCTACTGCGCCACTCTACAACGTTATTCTGGAGCATCTCTTCACCATACAGAGTCCTCAGCAAAGCCAAAGATAAACTAGATAGATAAGATAGGATAAATAGGATAAACACTTTCAAGTTTGTATTTTTGTATTTTGTAGGCTCTGGAATATAACTGAGCATTCTGTATGCATTGTTATCACCTTCAATGGGCATTTAGTGAAGAAAAACATCATGACTTTTGCTGATTTTTTAACTCCTACCTGATAAAGTTCTAATGCAGTATTTATTGCTTTGCACAATAAAAGCATACAGGAGTGCAGAGAGTGTCCTAAAGTGGTCTCACTGAAGAAAGTAAACACTAAGTAATTTGCCAGAAATCACACTTTTTTCTGTTGTATTATACATATAGTGAAATAATGTCTAAATTGAAATAGTGGAGATACAGTTTAATGTACAATTTCTGCATTTTGTGGTTCTATCAAACTTGTTTATTTTAATGTACACGCATATTTACAAGAACAAGGAAAGGGCTTTTTTACCCTCAGAGAGAGAGAGGGAGAGACTTCTGAATTGTGGATTGTTTTATGACCTTAATGCCTAGCAAGATGCATTTCAGAAGAGCTTTTATGCTGCAGCCTGCTCAAGCTCAGTGACAAGATGCACTGTATTCAAGCTCTACATCAAATTAGAAGCCAGTTACATCACTGAGTGAGTGTTTGGTATTTGACATTTTGCTTTCTCTAGACTACCTGTGTCACATAACTTCACAGGCAACTATCAAAATTCTAATCAGCAAAAAGACTTGTAAAATTTCCTACTTGTTTAGGCTATGGAAGTTACATTACGTATACAAGAATAAGCTCTGATTTACACAAACTCACATTAGTAAATTAAAACCAATTCAGATACTTCCAATTCTTACTTCAGCCTAAGAATCATTTAATCTCATTTAGCTTAGGCTGGCTCCTCAACACCACGAAGCTCAAAGCACACCAAAGGAATAAAGCTGTACTGAATTTTAGAATTTACATCCATGACATATGTGATTGTCAGTGTGACACAAAAAATTGGACTAATTTCTGATGAAAGAAGCCAAAAAGCTGAAGACAAATAATTTTGAGAGTTCACTTCTTTGATTTAGGTTAAACAGATTTATGAGCTTAGAAACACAACTAAGTTCTTGCAATTTGAGTAGCTGAGCCATATAGCTGACCACACACGTGCACTTTAGCCTACAGCAAAAGCTGGGTCGAGTACAGTTTTGGCTTATAACAGTCAAATGATAGGAGATTTGAAGAGAGAAAATTCAATGAAAAGAGATTTGTGGAGTGCACCTACTTTATCTCACTGCTGGGATAAGAGTATTCCCAGTGAAAGCTGCAGATACTCAGTAATAAAAACTTTCTTCTGAAACATATCCTCAACCAGTTGTCTGCTGTGAGGTCCATCTCACCAGAGCACCAGGCTGGTGTTCACACCACAACACCCACCAGGTATTCACACTCTGGAGACCAATATGACCATACAGAAGTCTCCAAATATGAAAAAAAGTGCATTCCTTACCACATGTCTGGCCACGTACCCAACATGTAACAGCCAGCTCTTAACGCATCTCTGATGATACATCAGGGGACACAGCAGCAGCTGGCAAGTGACGTTACCCAACCCATTTGTTCATGACTGTGAACACACTGTTAAAAGGCTCAGACACAGAATCAGATGCTGGCCAGACACGGGTTATCCAACTCATCCTATCCCAACAAAACTGCTGCCCAGAGTCAAAAGACAACAAGGATTGTCTGGAGCTGAACACATGCCCTGCACTCTTCCATTTCTGCGTGAAGGAAACAGCACAATACTGGATCTGCTGAGGCTTAATCTAAGACAATATGAAAGATTTCAGTATCAGTTTGGGTTGGAGGAAAATGGTGAAGCAGGCATCTTTCCCAACAGTTGGACAGGATTAAACGTCACAACTAACCACCCCATTCTTGAATCTTGTTACCTATTTTAAGTCATAGGTCCCAACCTCAGCAAGACCACTTTCTTCAGGTGATTACACTGATTCACAGTACCTAGAGGATCTGCCCTGTGTTATCAATTAACTCCTTGCACCCCCAAGCTCTACAAACCATTACCTCTGGCTTGAAAGAGTAATATCTACCCACCTTCTTTCCATCAGGACTCCTGGATGAACAGCAACTGCTGCTAAAACCAACTGGAGAGAAGGATTTCAAGATTTTGAAGTATTCACCTAGTATCTAGCAAAGAGATTAGTCCTGGTGAAGACACTATAGTCTGGAAGCACTGCAGGCTGGAGGTGCCCACCCAAGCCTGGGGGCATATGGGCTCAGGAGACCCCCAGGGCCCAGGCGGCCACCATCTCCATGGGAAACAGAACTGCCATGGAAACACAGAATCACAGAATCACCAAGGCTGGAAAAGACCTTTAAGATCATCAAGTCCAGCCTATGACCAACACCACCACACCATCTAGACCATGGCACTAAGTGCCACATCCAGACTTTCCTTGAACACATCCAGGGACGGTGCCTCCACCACTTCCCTGGGAAGTCTATTCCAATGTCTAATCACCCTCTCTGTGAGGAAGTGCTTCCTAATATCCAACCTAAACCTCCCTTGGAGCAACTTCAGGCTATGCCCTCTTGTCCTGTCACTGGTTGCCTGGGAGAAGAGCCCAGCCCCCACCTGACTACAACCTCCCTTCAGGTAGCTGAAGAGAGTGATGAGGTTCCCCCTGAGTCTCCTCTTCTCCAGGCTAAACAACCCCAACATCCTCAACCTCTCCCTATAGGACTTTCCCTCCAGTCCTTTCACCAGCCTTGTTGCTCTCCTCTGGACCCACTCCAGCACCTCAACGTTCTTGAAGTGAGGGGCCAAAACACAAATAACTGAAAACCGAATAGCCACTCCTAACATTTCATCACGACATTCCACTTACCTGTTTGCTTAGCACGGACACAATGAATGCACTTGCTGACACTTAAAATACTCACTTCCTTTTGAAGGGATCAAATTTGAGAAATGCCATCAAGCAAGTGGGAACAGCAAGCAAACCTGCAGGTGTATCCCAACAGCCTTACAACAGCCAGCTTCACAGCAGTGGCTCAGTCTCATTTACCAGCTCACTAAGAGCCACTGATGCAACAAACACCATCCTCTACTACAAAGTTTTGTCAGGGGTGAGTTGTACAATACCAAAACTTTCTGTGTTTCACACACGGTCTTCTTCAAACACTCAAGCAACATAACCCTCACCCTAAGGACCTCACAGCTTAAACAGTATCTTGTGTCTTGTATTTGATACAGAAAGCTGTGCAAAACAGAAACCAACCTCTGAATTGGAAAAGGCTCACAAATAGACGGAAACATGGAATTGTCAGAGTTGGAAGGGACCTCTAGAGATCATCTAGTTCAACTCCCCTGCTAAAGCAGGATCCCCTAAAGCACATTACTCAGGACTGCATCCAGGCAGGTATTGAATATCTCCAGAGAAGGGGACTCCACAACCTCCCTGGGCACCCTGTTCCAGTGCTTTGTCACCTTCCTCATAGAGAAGTTTTCCCTCATATTTAAATGAAACTTCCTATGTTTCAGCTTGTGTCCATTGCCCCTCATCCTGTCATTGGGAACTACTGAAAAGAGTCTGGCTCCATCTGTTTTGCACCCACCCTTTAGATACTTATAGCCATTATTATATGTTATGATCCTGGATATAGCTCAGAATTACACCAGCCAGAGAGTGCAATGCCCCTCTCCCCCCCCCCCCCCAACTTGGCAGAGGCTAATCCATTTGCTAATCCATTTGGACTTTGTCTGAAAATCAAACAGAGGGTGATACAAACATGGAAAGTGCTCTTCACCATCACCTCCCAATGGATACCTAGTCTTGGTAACTCCTAAGGTAACTCCTAAGATATTTTAATTCTTAGAGGTTGGGAGGGGCAAGAGAAAACAGGAAAATAAATAAAGATAGTAACATAGAAGAATCTCAGCTGAACATCTACTGACATGCCCATACATCCACCCAAATTAAGACAGATTGTTGCTACCTGCTTTATGCTAAATAAAGAGAGGGAGATAATACTGAGAAGAGAATCCTGAGTTTCAACAGAAATTTTCCTCCTTTGTTCTCCACAGCTTTCTCTTTAGGACAGAACAAGGTGAGTGGTAAAAGGGCTGATCTGATGATGTCCAATCGATAACAATTTCAAAAGGAAAAACATAACTTAATTCGGCTTACCCCTCCAAATAAATTAATGCAACTGGATTTCTAATTAAAGCTTGGCACAAGACATAATTATTCCTGAAATTACTCATATGAGCAGAAGTTACTTTCACTTGAATGCCTATATAGCTTGGACAAGTTCACAAACATGGCTGTCAAAAGGTAGTTGCAAAAATAGTGGTATTTCCTTATGGGTGCTCCTGGGCTCTTTCAGACCACTCTGAACCACTGGGGATCAACCCCTTTGCCTTGCCAGTCTTTTCCAAGCCAGCATAAGGGACCTGCTTCAAGAGATGCATGACAGTTCAGCAGAGGAGAAGCGATTAACAGTGCATGTTTGCCTGTGAACTGGGCAAAGCAGAACCACACAATTGCTATACGTACTGCTATTGATAGGCAAGAACTTCCGAGAGAGAGAACAGCAGGAGCTCCCAGCAAGTACCTGCACAGTGGCAATGAAGTTACTAAGACCAGGAAGATGTCTGTGCACAGCCACCTGAAGCACAGGAAGTCAGGTCCTAAAGGTGAGTCAGTCTAATTCCAGTATTACTAACAAGTTCATTTTAGTGTCCACCCCAATTTAAAATATCTCTATAACATTGGTACAGTAGGCAGTACTTGATATTTATTCAGTACCACATATACAATATATAACTGTTCAATGAAAAGCTTCTGAGAAGATAACCATCAAGCAGAATAAGGCAATTTTTTACTCCATTTAACTAATTGTCTTAATTCTCCAACTGTACCCAAAAAGGCATTAATCACAAACAGCTGTAGATCATCAGCATAATCCATCTAACACATTTTGCACCAAAAAAATGTTTAGCTAGAGCATGATACCAGAATACCTGAATGTAATGATACTGCTTGTTTCCCTGAGCACCATGTACGGGTAAGAAAAGAAACTGTTCTTTTATTTTCTACCAAGCTTCACCCAAGTTTCATCATTCCTTAGAAATATTCAGGAAAACTAGGAAAAGAAATTAAGCAAAACATTAAAGCCAAGTCTTCAGTAAAGAGGAGAGAAGCATACACCCAACCTCTTGCAGCTAACTGAGAGGGCGGTCAGACCAAGGCAAGTGAACACAACCCTCTGAAACTAACCTGATCTCCTTCTATGATCAGGTGACCTGCCTGGTGGATGAGGGTAGAGCTGTTGACGTTGTCTATCTAGACTTTGGTAAAGCCTTTGACACCGTCTCCCACAGCATTCTCCTGGAGAAGCTGGAGGCACATGGAGCAGGCAGGTGCACTCTCTGCTGGGTAAAAAACTGGCTGGCTGGCTGAGCCCAGAGAGTTGTAGTGAAGGGGGTTGGATCCAGTTGGTGGCCGGTCACCAGTGGCATCCCCCAAGGCTCAGTTTTGGGTCCAGTCCTGTTCAATATCTTTATTAATGACCTAGATGAGGGAATTGAGTCCTTCCTAAGTAAGTTTGCAGATGACACCAGACTGGGTGAAAGTGTCGATTTGCATGAGCGTAGGAAGGCTCTGCAGAGAGACCTGGACAGGCTGGATGAATGGGCCAAGGCCAACTGTATGAGGTTCAACAATGCCAAGTGCCAGGTCCTGCACTTCAGTCACAACAACCCCATGCAAAGCTACAGGCTTGGGGATGAGTGGTTGGAAAGCTGCATGGTGGAGAAGGACCTGGGGGAGCTGGTTGACAGCCGACTTAATGTGAGCCAGCAGTGTGCCCAGGCGGCCAAGAAGGTCAACAGCATCCTGGCCTGCATCAGGAATAGTGTGGCCAGCCAGAGTAGAGAGGTGATTGTGCCTCTGTACTTGGCATTAGTGAGGCCACACCTTGAATACTGTGTTCAGTTCTGGGCCCCCAACTACAAGAAGGATGTTGAGTTGCTGGAGCCTGTCCAGAGAAGAGCTACCAGGCTGGTGAAAGGCCTGCAGGACAAGTCCTACGAGGAGAGGCTGAGGGAACTGGGGTTGTTTAGTTTGAAGAAGAGGAGGCTGAGGGGTGACCTCACTGCTCTCTATAACTACCTGAAAGGAGGTTGTAGGGAGGTGGGAGTTGGTCTCTTCTCTCCAGTGAATAATGACAGGACAAGAGGGAATGGCCTAAAGTTGCGCCAGGGGAGGTTCAGGCTAGATATTAGAAAGAATTTCTTTACTGAAAGAGTGGTTGGACACTGGAACAGGCTGCCCAGGGAGGTGGTGGAGTCACCATTCCTGGAAGTGTTTAAAAGAAATATAGATGTGGCGCTTAGGGACATGATTTAAGCATTAACAGGTAGACAAAGGTTATGGTGGGTGGATTTAGGTTAAGGTTGGACTTGATGATCTTCGAGGTCTTTTCCAACCAGGTTGATTCTGTGAGTCTGTAATTCTGAAAAGCAAGAGCTGAGCAGTCCAGGGAACCACAAAAGCAGAGCAAAAAAGGAAGGTGAGGAAGCAGACGTAGAAAAGAAGACAAGGAGATCCAGAAAGACAAGCTTAAATACAAGTGTCAATTAGCCTTCAAAACCCTTTGTGACTTCTCAAGTGTTTATTCAAATGAAAGTGTCTTGGTGATATGTCTGCAACAGTCAACCTCTTCAGTGAACACCTTCTGAAGTCTGTTGTGGCAGCTCTCATCAGCCAAGCACAATAATGCAGTCTACTATCACCTTCAGGTATCATAATTTTGATCTGAGTATGCTGTACCTGCTGTTGTTTTGGGCAACTGATAACACGCTTGTAAGTGAGAGGAGGTGGAACAATACGTTCCATGTGCATATATTCTTCTTAACTGTTACTCATCTCTCATTCGCGCCCTTATCAACAAGCCACACAAATTTAGTGCCTGTTCACCCAAACTGCAGGAACTATCAGGCTAAAAAACAAAGGCAGAAAATAGCAGACGTTGAAAGAGTTATTTGTGCTAAAAGGAAGAAATCCTACTGCATTTTACATCTTATGTGTGAACAATGTGCATGTCATTCTCTTCAGCTCTGTTGAGCATTGCAACTCACAACGGGTCTTTGCCAAACTGAGGAGTATGTCTGTGCATAATTGAGGTCACTGCTCTTTTCTCAGGGCCTGCGCAGGGGGATGTTTACCAGTCATCACACTAGAACAGCCCAAAATGAAAACGCACCAATAGAGAGCGAGCTCAGGGAAAAGAAAGATAAGGAAAGGTCCTTTCAGTGTTGTTGCTCTCATCTATCAAGGTACTTACGTTATTAATAGGGTAAGTAGAAGACACAATCTTATGGAGAGAACGTCTGAAGACCAGAGGAGATTTCAGGTAAAAGGGACTGAGTAAAAAATTGCAAGATTTCTATTACAAGTCACTGTGAACTCTGTAGTTTGGTGTCTAACTCTGAAGCTTCACGGACTTGCACTTGCAAGATTATTAGTTATTTTAAAATTGAATCATCAGGGGTTACTTTAATTAAGTCAGGAATTTTAAAGTCAAGAACTTAAACCAACATAATTTTAAGACCAGAACCTTTAAAAGTCAATAGATACCATGAAACCCATGAAAGGAGAAGCTGTTAACAGCAACACCTCTTTGAAAACTATTTTTGTAAATTCTTAGGTATGAAAAGGAATTTTATCAAACATAGCTGATAATTCGCCCCCACTGGTACTCCTATGCCAGGTATCAGCCCACGTAACATCTCAACTAATCAAACTGCTAACACCATTGCTATATGAACCTTTCGCTACGATACAGGCACGTTCCAGATGTGCTCTCGCTGTTTTTGCAAGATGAGATAACAAGGAACAAAACAGAGTTATATTTGGGATCCGCAAGACACTGTTGAGCAAATAAATTCTGTTACTGTATTTTATTAACATACATGCTATTCAGGGATAAAAAAAAAGAAAGCGCAGCCAAGACAAGTAAGTGGCCGTGAAGTTCTAAGATTGGGAGAGGGTTGCTTTTTATTAATCTCAATGTCATTTAAAAGATAATTACTAAAGCCATTAATTGTAAGGTATTTTCTATATTGTACCTTTAAAAGACGTAAGTTTTGCTTTATTCTCTTTTTGGTGCATGTCATCTCTTATACCAGCGTAAAATGCTTCTCACCTGCATGGCAGGACCACCTTCAAACTTCATAATGGGAAAAGAATTACAGAGATCTAGTACAATAATGGTGATTTTGGCCCCAAATATCAGGTCACTCATTTCTACCTGAAATACTCTTTTGTTAGTCCACTGAAAGGATAATTTAGTGGAGTCTGAGCACAGAACATATGCATGTACAATTTTCTATGAGGTAATGTATATATAAAGTGAGAGCTGGAAGGGACTCTAGCTTGCCCATCAATCCTGTCAATATTATTTCAAATAAATCAGAGCAAGCAAATTTCATTGCATTGAAGCAATTCAGAAAACACAGCAACAATGAAATCCTTAATGAAGCATCTTTAGTAATACCAAAATGGCAATTTTTCTATTTGCTTTATTTAAAAAAAATCAACAAAAATGTTTATTTTTACTAAGCAACTATTTCTACTTCTTTGGATGTAATTACTAGTTTACAGCTACTAATCTATCCAGAGAAGTACAAGTCTGCCCTCTGGTGACTAAACGATCCAAATTCGGTCATACTAAAGTGGCATTATTTTTTTTTTCCCTTTAAGCACTGAAACATTTGAATCCTGAGGCTTTCTGCTTCTAAGACAAGGTGGGACAGAAGGCTGGATTCACACCATAAATATAAGATGATCAGTGGAGTGTATTAAAGTTGTTCTCATCAAGAACGAGATTAAGCCAGTTTGATTTGGTTTGCTTTGGCACAATGGAAGGCATGTGGTTTGCTAGAGGAAGGCAACAAACAGAAATCCTGAATCTTACAGGAAGGTCTTGGGCTGCATGGAATGCCAAAGACATACAAACAGCTCTAGGTAAAAGAGAGATGGTATATGAGACAAAAATAATCTAAAAACCTAACCAAACAAAAAACCCCAAACATACACACACACAAAATTCACAAATAAACGCCACCAACCTGCAGGTGAGGTTTGCTCTTTTTTAGGCTCTGAAATGACACAAATTCAAACACCGAAAAAGGAGATCAGAGGAACTGGGTTTTCTAAGGGAGCAGATGTTTGATTTGAGGTTGAATCAACTGGGGAAGAGGAAATTATCTCTTCACAAATTATAACTATGTATTGCAAAAGCAAACATTGGACATCCCTGAGTTACAGGTTAAGGGCAAGAATGTTAAAGTGTTAGTGGATGAGTCATTTTTTCAGGTGTCCTGCAGATTTCTGATAAACAGTTCTTGAACCCCGATCCTCTTGAAGACCCTCCACATGTGATGGAACACACCTGGAAGGCTGAAAAGTCAACCTGGGAATGAAAACAAACACCTCCACCCACGTTGTCAGATCGAACAACTTTATAGCTTGTTGTTTGGTATTCGGGGAACTAGATTTTCATACCTCCAAATCATATTCTATGTTCAACTCAGACACACAGATATAGGAAAGTTAGATGGTATGATTACCCTATTAGCATGTCACAAGTTATTGAAATCCAGTCGTTTCTGCTTTCTTTCAGAAGAAAAGATGACAAAGCTCATAGCTGTAGAGGAATGTTTAAAAACTGAAGTCGCATTAACTGGAATTAAAAAACACAAAGCTGAAAGAACATCCTTGTCCAGCTCCATTAGAAAGGACAGATCAGTATGCAACCATTGCTCTTGGATGCCTGGTGTTTTGTTTGTTTATTTGGGGGAGGGGGTTGGTGTGTGTTCTGGTTTGGGTTTGTGTTGAATTTTTTTTTTTCAACAGTTGGAATTGGCCCAATGCTGGAATGAGAAGGTTCAGCTGCCCACTGTGACAGTCAGAGTTTAGGATGAAGCTCACAAGACATATTCACTATTGCATCCTGACCCATTTGTAACAGAATTATCTATGCAGGAAACTGCCCTCCCCATCTGCTGAGGAAGGACCAGTGTGTATCAAGGGATGACATGAAAACTCCTGACCTGCTATAATAAAGTGTCAGGCACAAAAACTCCCCAGGCAGAGTTTGAGGGAACCATGAAGATATCCAGAGAAAAACACTGGGAAGGGATCAGATTTCACCTCTATAACCTCAGCACCCACGGTGGAGGGGTGGGAATTTTCAAGCCTCCTATTTAGTATGCAATAGACTATATATAAAGTTGTTTACAATATACTTTTTTTTAATATTTGGTATATATATAGGTACATACACAACTTGAACAAACTAGAGAATGCAAAAGAAGGAAATCTAAGCTTCCTGTGGAATTCATTATATTGCTACTTTACACTCCACAAGACACAAGTTTTTCTGCAAAATTGTCCAGTCCTCCTATATGCAACAGCAACCTACATGCAATTTAAAAAAAAAATAAATAGATCAATACACTGATGTCTCATTAATTCCACAAACAGCAGTGATGACAGACATTTCAACTCCAGCACAGATGCACATATACCCCTTTATTTTTCTGAACAATACTCATTTCAGAATCTCATCTGGATTTCTTTAACTACATCCATTTTAACTGGATTGTCTCAAATTAAAAACCTTGCACTGCCAAACTGCTATCTGCTATACAAAATGGAGAAAATATACATGCACAAAATTGCATTTAAAAGTAAAAATCCTTTCCCTCAGTACACACTCCTAAAAGTAGTGATGTAAAACTGACACCTTCTGACTCAGCACATCATCTCCCGGTCAGCGTTCACTTTAATGACGGAAAGAGTTTTATTAGTCCTTAGTCCTATTAGCAGCGCAGAGCCAACAGAATGACAAGCGGATGAACAGATCGCAGCCTCAGCTCTGCCTCACCAAAGCTACCCGCCAGGTTTTGTCTGCAAGACCAGTTTCTGTGCGTGTTTCCCTTTCCCCCACACGCAGCCCAACGGCACAGCCGAGCTGCCAGACGCGGCAGAATCAGGCCTAAAATTAACTTTATCAAGCACAGTAAAACCCCAGGAAGGACCCAAAGAGCTCCGCTACCCCCAGCTGTGTTTAGCAGGGCAAACAATGCGCATTCCTATCATTCTTCCAGCTTTTTTTGTTCAGCAGACTTGTCAGAGAAACCCTACAACTGCCTGCAGCCTAACGAACCTTTTTCATATGGTAACGCTAAATTTACCGGGAATTCCTGCATACCCTCTTCCGTCACCCACTAGCACTGCTTCCCGAGTTAATCCACACACCAGCTACCTTCAAGCCACATTTGCAGAAGCGTTTCAGGGGAATGTCCAGACGGACAGACAGGTGTGCAAAATTGCTGCAGCACTCCCATGTCTGGAACCATAACTACGCCATTTAATGAGCTAAAGTAACAACTGTGACTCTAGATGGTTAGTGCTTGGAAGTACAATTTATCTTTCGAGGCTCATTTGTGCTACTTCCAGCTCAACAGGATCCTTATCCTTATTCAATTCTCTTTTAATGCTGAAAATAAATTGGAAAAGCATGAATATGCCCTCATAAGAGAAGGAAAGAAATAAAATTAATGATAAAATCTTCTCCATTGTTTTGTTTTTGAATCATCTGACAGACTTTATTAAAAAATTAGAGCTCTTTTACAAGAGACTGGAAAACAGTGCAGTGAAGAGAAAAATTACTATTAATTCTTCTTCATTCTATAGAACACTATTAAATATTGAAAGATGATGCGTAAGGGGGAAAAAGGAAGTATAAAAAAATTCTATTAAGTTCTCTCACTCATCAAAATCCTGAAGCAAAAAAAAGAAGTCCAAACCAAAATACTCCAGCCCACCCCAAAGCCACAGTGCAGCAAAATATTCCTCAACACAAGTATCTTTTCTTACATGCAGTTGTCAGTTTCAAAAATCAACTAGAATGGCTACTTTTATTTTCATACCTTGTGATCAACTCTATTATAAAATATGTTCTAAATAATGGGCCCAGATATTAAAAATACACGCGCACACGTGCATTTTAGCTTGAGAAAGTATTTTGCCCCCAGACATGCTGTTCCAGCATCAGTCAACAGCTTTGTAGTCTCTCATCTGCTGGTGTACAAAAATAAAAAAAATCTCAGAAGTGTTACCCTAACAGTCTTCTTTTGAGTTTTATTGGATAAGACTTCCCACAGAAGTCCTAAAGTGGAAAAAAATCTGAAACACTCAGGTGGTAGGCACCCTGAGAATCTGGAAAAGCACAGAAATGTGTACCAAATAAACTGCAGGCAAAAGATTTTTCCTAGCTATTTAGACAAGACTTGTTTTTCATGAGCTCTGCATTTACTCACATTGTTGTGTATATTTAGAAGACTGCATGCATACTCTATACCAGGCTTTCTATGAAAGCCAGTAGCTATACACACTGAGCAGCAGGATTGACACCCATACAAAAAGGTTACAACATATGTAAATGGCAGAAAAAGAAAACAAACCTTTTTCAAACTTATCTGGTGTGTTTGCATCCATATACATATTCGGTATATCAACCCTGACAGAGCCAGTGGTCTTACTAAAGCACAACACCCAAGCAAGATTTCTTATCCAAACTGATTTGAAGGAAAGTAGGGACTTTCACAGTAAGGCTGCCTTCCTGACAACCCCTCTCCAGTTCCATTTCGTCTCAAAAAATAATCCTAGTTGCTTTTGCTGCGTCATCTCAAGGATACTGCATTAAAACTACACCACAATACCAAGCTTTACACACTGATTACATAAACTTGCTATAAATTTATAGATTTGTGATGCTTTGCAATCTTTTATAATTTTCATCCAAGTGTGCCTTCGGTTACATTTTCAGTCATTTCTATCCTCTTCAGCTCCTCTTACGCAGAAAAGGTAACAGCTCAACCTCCAAGGTAGCCCTCACACACTTCTGGATGCAATAAAAAGGAGGCGTGCAGGGATGGAAGCATCATCTTAATGGCAGGAAGTCAGGTAGCCCATATGTTGATCCAGGGACGCACTGCTTTCTCAAAAGCTTTTCTGTTTAAATATATGAAAATGGACCTGTTTGGATGCTGGTCAGTGATCACAAAATCTCAGAATGGTAGGGGTTGGAAGGGACCTTGGGAGATCACACTCTGCGTGATGGGGCCCACCCCTTTGTGAAGCCAGCTGTATCAGGAAAACCTTCCTACAAAGGAATCCTCAAGAAGCATACTCTTTCAGTAGGCACCACTCCACAGTTTTCCCCAAATTCATGATCTTAATTAGGGAAGCTTATGCTCAGTGCTGCACATCATAACTGGCTTTTCCTGCAAAAATCAGGCCATGCAAAACTGCACACATGAGCTAAAGGTGTTGAGAGGGCTCTATTCCAGCTAGCATCCCAGGACCTCCATCTCACTGCAGCTTTCTGGAAAACAAGGTGTGACACCAATAAACTCCTCTGTGAGGAATCCAAGTAATGAAGTAATAAAGAGAGAAGTAGGTATCAGCTGGGGATTACTATTCACATATTTATTTCAGTACTGTAAAATATAAAGTGACTTTAGGTTCACTGCTGGAGTAGTCTTTTTTGACATAAATTAAATAGTGATTAGCTATAAAAAAATAGTTTCACAATAACAGTGGTCAGTTATGAATCTCTTGGAGAAACAATTTAAACTTACAAATGATGAAAAAAAGAAAAAATCCATGTCATTTTTTTGAAGCAATGCTTATGTCTTAGGTCCTTAATTGCTTTGTGCAATCACTGAGAGATACAAGTATTTACTTTAATATATAATTACAGAAAGCATCTATATAAGTACTTTCTGCCTTCCTCATAAAAGGCATTCACAGATACCACAGGGCTGTTCCTTAAGCAACATTATTAACTGAATGGAAGGCTGACAAAACTGAAGCAACCTGAGTGGGCTGAAGGACACCACTTTTTTTTCCCTTCCATCAATACCACACACAGACCAGCACAACCACTGTCATCCATCAGTCCTCCACCTCTTCCTTAGCATGTCTTCAAACACCATAAGCATTGAAAGTGTATTGAAAGAAAACCACCAAGGATAACCATGACTGCCTCGGGAGACTGGTGCAGCAGCTAGTCATGACCCCGACAACAGTTGCAATAATGACTGCATTTTTTATTACGAGTTTCAGAAAAGCTACTTTTTAAAGTCTATGAGGCAGTATCTTTATCTCAATTTTGCCTGTTCAGTAAAGATTTAATTACTCTGAAACAGAGCCAAGCTACTCTGGAAGGTTTTCTGTTGCCTAAAACCAAGCCTTCAGTGTCACATGAGAAGAGCATGAATACCCAAAACTTCTCCATGGGCTGGCATACATGCCAGTGAACCCCCAAAGGACACCCACCCTCCTGGAGCAGAAGCTGGGTGCCAGGCAGAGCACCTGGACAGCCAATAGATACCCTGGGGATGGGAAAATGAACTCTACCTTTTGCAGCAGTGCCTTTACAACCTGCCTCCCCCTCCCGTGGTCACCAACTTGCAAACACATTTTGGCTCTATTAAAAACACACAAGCAAGCCTGGAAGTGAACAGAAAGGAGCTTTGGTGGAAAAGTTATGTGTAAGTGTAAACATTTTCAAGACCAAGACTTGGGAGCCATGTCCTTCAAGCAGCGCCCCTGCTGACCTTGTGAAACTTTGGTGAGATGGGCTGCACTGCGAAGTCCCTGTCAAGCAAGCTAAACCTTTTGCCCAAATCCGACTTTCAGCAGAAGGTGCAAACCAATAAAAACAAAAATCAGTATTAATATTATAAAAAGCATAAAGACCATGGGATGAAAACCAGATTAATTTTGTCTTGCGAAAAAAAAAAAAAAAAAAGACAAAAAAATCAGGAGAACCAATTATTTGTTCTGCTACAGCCTCATATGTAAGCACAGAAAGGCAGGGAAAACTGGCTGTAAAAAGCCTTCACAGAGGCTGCCCCAGAAGAGGAGGAGGGTCATACAGGAGCACAGTGCACTCTTAAGTATTGTATCTCAGTGCCTAGCCAAGAGATATGCAGAAGCCAAAACACAGCATGCTAGGAGCTCCCTAAAGGCAACCTGAACAGGGAAAAGCTTCCAAGTAGTTCCAAAAATGCATCAGGAGAAACTACCTTTGCTCTACACAGGGCCCTGGGGCCAAGCACAGGTAGCAAACTGCACAGCTGGACAAGTTGTTACCATTGCGGCTAAAAGTGCAACCTGGTTGTTTTTATTTAGAGGCACATACAGAAAATTTTCACTGAAGGAGATGAGCCTGCACATTAACACCAGACTTAGTCATGATGGCTCTTAAGTGATTTTATAGTGAAGAACAGCATTTGTGTCTTAAGGTGATGCAGTAATACTCAAATCCTTTTCCTAATAGCCCATTTTGAAGTTACAGTGTGTTCTGAGGACATCGCATGGCAATGCACTTGTATCATCTCATAATTAACTGTAATTGCTATACAATTGTTTTCAGACTTAAATGTAGTTAACCATTAACCTGTATTTGTAGACTGTATTTGCTGAACAGCATAGTATGTTCCTTCATTCCCCAACACTATATAATCTTGTAGTTACAGACCTTATCAGAGTGCTCAGCTAAAACAGTTTTTGTGGGGGTTGGAAGGAAAGGCCATGGATATGCAGTTATTTTTTTTTTTAAATTAATAAAAAATGCTGGTTTTCTATAAAACTTTGAACATGGGGACTACTAAGAGAAAAAACACCATGCACCAATATAGATTAAGGGTTGACCTGCTAGAAAGTAGCTCCATGGAGAAGGACCTTGGGATCCTGGTGGACAAGTTATCCATGGGGCAGCAGTGTGCCCTCGTGGCCAAGAAGGCCAATGGTATCCTGGGGTGCATTAAGAAGACTGTGGCCAGCAGGTCAAGTGAGGTTCTCCTCCCCCTCTACTCTGCCCTCATAAGACCACATCTGGAGTACTGTGTCCAGTTCTGGGCTCCCCAGTTCAAGAGGGGCAGGGATATGTTGGAAAGAGTCCAACAGAGGGCTACAAGGATGATTAAGAGACTGCAACATCTGTCATATGAGGAAAGGCTAAGAGACCAGGGGCTGTTTAGTCTTGAGAAGAGAAGGCTAAGAGGGGACCTTATAAATGCCTATAAATATCTGAAGGGTGGATGTGAAGAATAGGCCAGTCTCTTTTCAGTGGTGCCCTATGATAGGACGAGGGGAAATGGCACCAAGTTGAAACACAGGAAGTTCCACCTCAACATGAGGAAGAACTTCTTTACTGTGAGGGTGACGGAGAACTGGAACAGGCTGCCCAGAGAGGCTGTGGAGTCTCCTTCTCTGGAGACTTTCAAGACCCGTCTGGATGCGTTCCTGTGTGATCTGCCCTAGGTGTTCCCACTGCAGCAGGGAAGTTGGACTCGATCTTCAGAGGTCCCTTCCAGCTCCTATGACTCTATAATTTTCATGGTTTCTCGACAAAACCCTCAAAGCTCCAGTTCCCGTCCTTGTGCTTATACTGGAGTACGAAAAGGTGGCATCAAGACAATTCTTAAAGCTTTCAGGTGGATTTCCTTACTTTTGCTTATTGCTACATGTCTCCAACATAGTGTAAATGTAATTACATTGCTTCTTCTGTGATAATGAATGTATTGTTAACAGATTTGTAAAGGATTTGCAGTAAGACTCAGCTGTTGTGAAAAAAGAATACAACAATACAGTGTAAAGAATACTGTATTCAGAATGTACTAACTATTCTAATGGTACAGTCAACAGCAGAATGCTGAGGATGACTGCAAAACAGTTGTAAACAAAATTTTGCATATTGAATCTAGGGTTGCTTTCTGTCTTGTTTTTGTTTTTGGATTTTTTTTAAATGAGTAACATTTACTAGGTTTGTGCAATCTCAATTATGGGACTTGCTCTGTTTTCTATGCCAAACTGAGGGACAAACCTCTCCTAACTTTTAAGAAGGTGCTTGATGCAGAAATATAGCACAAGAAAAAAACTGAAGTAGCCTGTCAATCACACAGATGTAACAGCTATTATATTCAAATAAATGTCAATTTACTGCATTTGAAGCCTGTTTTGCTGCTCCTTTACAATTGAGAAGGAGTAACAGAAACAATTTAGTAATTCAGAATACGCATCAACTAGTTGCCATTACGACTCCACCTTCACACAGGATCTGCCCCAGCCCATCTCAGGCTGTGAAAGGGTTGCTAGAAACAGTCCATCTCTTCAGAAACTCAACCTACAACTTTCAACTCTTGAGAAAGACTGTTGGCTGCTGGCCTGGCCAGTGCAAGATGTTACTCAGAGATCTACTGCAACCCTAGTTGTGGAACAAAGTTTATTGAATACACAGATTCTTTATCCTCCTTACTGCACATGCAAAAAGCAAATTTGTCATCTTGTCCAGCATGATGCATCGGCACAGCCCATAAACAGATTGTTTAGTTACAGATTACCTGGAAATACTATGCTGGAAAGGAGCCAAACTGAGATTATTAATTACTTCAAAGGATTCTCAATAAACCAGTGAAATTAGCACCAATATAATCCTAAAGTAAAGTATTAGCGTCAACAACTGCTATTTATGTACTTGAGCACTCTTTTTCTGTAGTCTCCTGTTCTGAAGGCCAGGAAGGGTAAAGAAGATGGTAGGAGTCTGGTCACACTGGTTGCAGATGACTTCTCATGCACCATAGAGTGGCCTAGGCACAGTTGTCACACAATGCACCGGAACAGGCTTTTATGCCAAATCCAATTCTGGACAGTACAAAAAGCATTCATCTTAAAGAAGCTTTGGGAGGATGAGGAAATTTAATCCTAGAAGGAAACCCCATGCCCACGTACAATAGAAATCCCACCCACACCAAAACAATTTTCTGGATGCACATCAAAGAACATGCCCTCTTCAGAATGAATGCTAAATACGCTCGCCTCAGAACTGTGTCAATATTGGCACTAGTTAACAAAACCTGACTTCTAAAACCGACACTGGGAAGGACTCCAGTTGTCAGTAACCTAATGACAGTGCTAGTGCAATGCTACTTCACCTGACAGTAATATTGGTACAGACCTTTGCAAAATCAATTCAGTTTACAGTTATCTACTCCAATGCAGAAATGGAAAAGACAAACTCCTCCAAAGACATCTGCAAACAGTCCTCAACAGGATTTGAAGTTTACAATTAAATCTTACTTCACCATCAAAGCTTGTATTTGAGGGGAAAACTGTTGGAAGTGGGTAAGAAATATGTGAATCTTTATTTTTCAATCCTAAATTCAGTAACTTGTGTAAGTAGAACTGCTATACAACCTCATCTCAAACAAAATTCTCCCCTTCATTCAAAAAAGTTTCTCAGACTCAAGGATTCTGCTTTGTGTGTATTTCTCTAAATAAACACAATGCAACCCTCATTATCTGTCTCAGCCCAACCATTCCCAGTACTCCCTTCCCCTGAGTCTTTTCACAAGACAGAACATTACTAAGTTCACCGATTGACCATTCTGAAAATTTACTATACTAAGGGTTGGGACAAAGAAATATCAAGAGGATTAGCTATTCTATCACCACATCATAGTCGATGAACAAAGAAGCAGAAAGGTAGGCAGGCAAGCACAGAGTCCTGCAAGCTAGAGATCTGCAGAGGGATGCCAGCACCTTGCTCAGCCTATTCCCTGCTGCTGTCAGTGCTGCTGTTTGATTCAATTCAGACACTAGAGAGATAAAGTTGAACCTAAAATATACCACCCCCATTTGTGCTCCTGACTGTTGTGGTAGCCCAACTAATTCCCGAAATTCCAGATGCCCTCACAACTGATAACCTGTCTATGTCCCGGTGCTCGGGGTCCAGGAGAACAAGAAGAGGGACATGGCAGAAGCCAGGGAGACAGGACCAGCACACATGCATACACATGAATGCCTCTTCCTTTGCACAGTTCTAAATAAAATTAAGCTGCTCACGTCATTTCAACTGCCAGATCAGCTCAAGCATGGTAAATTTCCAATCCAGCTCATTCACCTCCCTTTGATCCATGCTACATGCTGCCTTCTATTCATATCTACAACCATCACTAACAGCAGCAGGAAAACTAGCATAAATTCAACAATAAAACTCTCAAGAGTGAGAAGTTAATCGAAACTACAGGATTAGGGGATTTTTTTCTTTCCTTTTTTAAATATTTTACTAGTCTGATATTAACACGCTGCAGCACAATTTTATTTCTTTTGCTGCACATAATTCACCCAAACCAAGTAAATTTAAATAGATGGTGATCACCTTCCTCTCTAGTCTTGCCCCTGAACCTTCCCCCTTGATCTTTCAATTAAAGAAGGCAAAGGATGCCCTTAGAAATACGGCTTTTAAGTAAACAGATAAAAACACGGAAATCCCAGAAAGCAAGTTAAATAGAACATTCAGCATAACAAATACAATAATGAAGGTGCAGCAAAAGGGATAGAAATTTAAGCAAATGCCAAAAACCAGTTTCCTTATTTCAATATTTCTTCTCAGTTTTGTCATACTTCATTGACAAATCATTAGTCTAGTTTTAAATTACGAGTCATACAGTGTCACTTTAGACCAGTATGCAGCCTCACAGTATCTGAAGGGGCTACAGGAAAGCTGGGACTTTTTACAAGGATATGTGGGAAAAGGACAGGGGATAATGCATTAAAACTGGAAGAGGGGAGACTGAGGCTAGACATTAGGAAGAAATTCGTTAGTGTGAGGGTGATGAGACATTGGCACAGGTTTCCCATGGAAGCTGTGGAAGCCCCGTCCCTGGAAGTGTTCAAGATCAGGTTGGATGGGGCTCTGAGCAACCTGATCTAGTGGGAGGTGTCCCTGCCCATGCAGGGGGTTTGGATCTAGATGGTCTATAAGGTCCCTTCCAACCCAAACCATTCTGTGATTCTATGAAATTTCTATAGAATGGATTTTAAACTTAAAAATCCCTAAGTATGGAGCCTTGGGGCAGAAAAGAAGGTAGGGAGGAAGGGAAGGAGGTCTATGCATGTTTGTCAAGGTATGTGTAATTTGAAAGTGAGAGAGTGAGTGAGTGATAGGGGATGTTTGCATATATAAAGAACTGTATTACATACACCTCCTACATGCAAAGTAACTGAAATAGTTACTATGTAATTGAAAAACCCATGCAACAGCTGCTTTTTATCATGTCTTTGTAACACATCCGAAGAACTAAACCCCAACATACCGCTGAGTAAACATAACCCTCAAAAAGGACATTCATTTGGGTCAAAATTCTAGTCCTGGTTTGCAAAGGTTTAACTTAATCCAGAATTACATTTTTGGAAGCTAATTCAGAAGGGTTTTAGGACTTATCAACAGGTCTGAAGCATGTAAGAGAGAAAAGGGCAAACTTCAGCTGAAGAAAACATCCAAACATGATCAAAGTGGAAAGACTAGTTAATACACCCAACCCTTAGTTAAAAGTAGATATACACTCTTAATGTGCATTTAGCTTAAAAACAGGACTAGCACTATGCTTACCATTAACACTGAAACACGTAAACATTACTACTTCAGAGAATAATATAAAATCTTCACAAATCAAGCCAAGCCTCATCTCTATGGGATTTTTGGCTGACAAAAGCAATTTTTAAAAAAATCAGTATAATCAACTATGTGCACTATTGTGTTATAGAATGAGAGAATCATAGTATGGCTAAGGTTGGAAGGGACCTTAAAGATCATCAGGTTCCAACCTCCATCCTATGAGCAGGGACACCTCCCACTAGACCAGACTGCACAAGGCCTTGTCCTGGTTTGAGCCACATACCTGGTGGATAAAACCAAGTATCACTTGTAGTCTAGTCAACAAGCAGTAAAATTTGTAAAATTAGTTTCTTCAGATGTCCATTGCCTCACTAAATCCACCCTGACCTTAGAGAGGTCTGGACCTTTGCTTTGAAAATACTTTCAAAGTCCATATCAACAAACCTATAAACCTCACAAAACAGTGATTTGTAACGGTATGTTATCCTGTAACTACTTCAACTTAAGCTAAAAACTATGCTAACACTTCCTTCAGTTATGAGTTACACAACCTGTTTATTTTGGTGCATCTCATTCAGTAGTGACCAAGAATAGTCCCCTCCTCCTCCTCCTCTCAGCTCCTCACCTCCACACCTTTTTTCAGCTTCGAGTTTACCTACCAGCAGGCTAAAGGAGTCATCTAGTGGCCACAGATAATTCCTGCAGCCTCACCAGCTTCTGCAGTCCGGCTGTCAGGGCAAGACACAAGATTTTTGAACCCTTAAAGCACATGCAGCACTGACAAGAGTCTGCTGGCAGAGCTTCAGCTGCAGGTCCAGTATCTGAACCGTGATACAGCCCTAACAGCTACGGTCATAATATTCCATGTTTACGTTCCCTATCACACCCTAAGTGCTAGCTTCCCACTTCTGGCCCACATCAAGGCGAAACTCAAGTTCTGTCCTCCTTAAACATACTTGGGTGTAGACACGGCTGTGTTGTTTCTAGCCCACATGTAGCTCACCATTCCTCTTCAGGAGCAGGCAAAGAGAGTTTCTGAATAACATCACTACACATGCAAAGCACCAGTTCAAGTGACAGTCTTGCCCACCAATTAAAGAGCAAAGCAGCAGCACAGCAAGCTAACTCATCTTACTTGTTTCCCATCCCTCCTCCACCACAAACTTGCTGTGTAGGTTTGGACAAAACACCTAAGTATTTAGGCAAGGCATCTCAGTCATGGAAGAACCATCTGCCTAATCATATGCAAAACTCAGTAAGAACCATAATACGTTAAACTGGTATTCTAAGTATGATATAACATAACACCTTGATAAACAGTTATTATCTATAAAAACTTTTTAAGCTCCATAAAAATCTGTTATGGTTTAACAGTTCTCTGTTCAACACCTCCAGCCAGGTAAGCTCAAGAAATTTAAGGCAGTATAATTTTACTTGAAAACCTCAAATATTCAACTTTCAGGTGGTCATTTAAACTATATTAGAAATAAAGGAGTGAAAAAGCAGTACTGTTTTTTTCCATAAACACCTTAGTTTGAAACAAACTTGGATTTTTATCAATTTTTGTTACTCTGTGTTAATCTGTGTCACCTGTTGAGTGACTGAACTGCAGGCACCTGACCGAAGAGCAAGATTGCCTGAAGTTTCTTTTTGTTTCTGGAAATGATTTTGCTGCAACACTAATCCAGGCTCTGTAAGAAAGTGTTGATACTTTGCCTTCACAGACTAGACTGCAATTTACATCTTTACTTTTTAAATGTTTGCTCAGATGTCAATCTAATGAAGTGAGCATCAGGTGTTAAATATTCTCCCCCCCAATTTTCTAACGCACACACAACCTATGCAGTTTAATTTAACTTAATCTCAGCAGCATAGCCCCATCACCCAGAAACTATAGAACCTTCAGCCCTCTCACAGACAAGCCAAAAAGACTTCCTTCAATTCATACTCAACCTCCGTGTGACTCAGAGCCTCTATCTCCCTCCATCACCTCAGTCAGAAACATGTCACCTAGCTTTCCCCATCAATCGTATAAATAATTAAGGTAAGTCATATAAAAATGCAAATTATCATTAAGCTATTATTAAGGAGTTCAGACCTATTTCAGGCTGCAGTTGAAGGTGGAAAACAGTGGTACCACAACTACAACAACAGGTGAAAAAAAGAAAAGCAAGCCTTGCAAGCCTTAATGTCAGAGTTAAATAGAGAAGGTTCCTTCAAAATGGTGTAGCATGAGCAGCAGCTAACTGATGTTTACAGCTAGTATTTAGCTCAGCTGCCCTCTGATCTCTGCAGGTAACACCTCCACCTTGCTTGTTCACAGGTCAAGCAAAGAAAGTATGGGTGAGATCTGCCTTACACGGAGAACCTGGAGAAAAGCTGGCTCTAAAGCACATTTATTTCTGTAAGGTGGGAGACACGTTACCCTTTTAGGTCAGAAAATGACCAAGAGCTGTTTGTTGCCACTCACTGCTCAGGTAGCCCAGTCATGGAGGTGCCCGGAAGCCAGAAAACAGTGCTGCAGCACTCTGAGGTTTCCACAAGCACACCCTAGATCTATTTTTACGATTTTTAAAACAGGCCTAATTTGTATTGTCAATAAAATAATCTTGATATTCTGCAGTATTAACTGGCTAACATCGTAAGAAGGGTAAGCCCACTCTCCTCTTAAGACTTTAACATAAATTTATCACATTCTAATTTTATTTCTTAATTTTATTTACATCTTCTACATGTAAGATCCTTCTTGGAGAAAGCAATGAAAGAGCAGCTTTACTGCTGTTCTAAAACAGCATGCCAAAAATGTCACTGATTCAATGAGTAGCACACAGAAGTAGAGACCTACCGATTTATACTGTGCTAGTCACATTGCTCTGACCCACACCATGTTTTTGGTGAACTGCAAAGAGTGACTGAGGAGCAGTAACAGTCACTCAAGCCCACGTTATTCTGTTATTACAAGAAAGATGCACACACGTTATTACCTACGTGTATGTACACACATACACAGATGTGTTTATGTATCTACATATACTTTTTTGCATCTACATGGAAGATAAAAACAAACACCACACTACAGGCTGGTTTGCAAAGTAGTCATCCAGTGGCAGAGCTGAATAAAAATACAAGAAATTGCAAAACACCACAGCCACTCTTGAAGTATCTACCCACCTTTGTGCACCGAAATTAAAACAGGAACATCCTTCTTGTAAATAAAAACATCATCTTGTAAATTAAAACATGAAGCTCCTTCATTGTAAAGAGGTAGGTGCTGGTCTCTTCTCCCAGGTAACTGGTGATAGAACAAGAGGAAATGGCCTCAAGCTGCACCAGGGGAGGTTTAGACTAGACATTAGGAAGAACTTTTCCACTGAAAGGGTTGTCAGACAGTGGAACATCCTGCCCAGGGAGGCGGTTGAGTCACCATCCCTGGATGTGTTTAAGAGTCGTCTAGATGTTGTGCTTGGGAATATGGTTTAGTGCTGGACTTGGTCGAGTAGGGTTAATGGTTGGATTTGATGATCTTGAAGGTCTTTTCCAACCTCAGTGATTCTGTGATTCTGGAGTTTCTACTACTTAATCTACAGATCAGCCAAAGCATGGCTGTACTTTTTGTTAGTGCTGCAAATACCGAGGTTGATAGACTTCCTTCTGATAAAAGGGTTATTATATATATCAGACTTTTATGACCCCAGAAGACAGCCATAATTTGTCTTTCACAGAATCACAGAATCACCAAGGCTGGAAAAGACCTTTAAGATCATCAAGTCCAGCCTATGACCAACACCACCACACCATCTAGACTATGGCACTAAGTGCCACATCCAGCCTTTCCTTGAACACATCCAGGGACGGTGCCTCCACCACTTCCCTGGGAAGTCTATTCCAATGTCTAATCACCCTCTCCGTGAGGAAGTGCTTCCTAATATCCAGCCTAAACCTCCCTTGGAGCAACTTCAGGCTGTGCCCTCTTGTCTTGTTGCTAGTTGCCTGGGAGAAGAGCCCAGCCCCCACCTGACTACAACCTCCCTTCAGGTAGTTGAAGAGAGTGATGAGGTCCCCCCCTGAGTCTCCTCTTCTCCAGGCTAAACAATCCCAACATCTTCAACCTCTCCCTATAAGACTTTCCCTCTAATCCTTTCACCAGCCTTGTTGCTCTCCTCTGGACCCACTCCAGCACCTCAACGTCCTTCTTGAAGTGAGGGGCCCAGAACTGCACACAGTACTCGAGGTGAGGCCTCACCAGTGCTGTGTACAGGGGGAGAATTACATCCCTACTCCTGCTGGCCACACTATTCCTGATACAAGCCAGGATGCCATTGGCCTTCCGGGCCACCTGGGCACACTGCTGGCTCATGTTCAACCGGCTGTCCACCAGCACTCCCAGGTCCCTCTCTGCCAGGCTGTTCTCCAGCCACTCTTCCCCCAGCCTGTAGTGCTGCCTGGGGTTATTGTGGCCAAAGTGCAGGACCCTGCACTTGGTCTTGTTGAATTTCATGCCGTTGGCCTCGGCCCAACGATCCAGCCTGTCCAGGTCCTCCTGCAGCCTCTTCCTACCCTCTGGCAGATCAACACTCCCCCCCAGCTTGGTGTCATCTGCGAATTTACTGAGGGTGGACTCAATCCCCACATCCAGGTCGTCAATAAAGATGTTGAATAGGACTGGGCCCAGTACTGATCCCTGGGGGACACCACTGGTCACTGGACACCAGCTGGATGCAGCTCCATGCACCATCACTCTCTGGGCCTGGTCATCCAACCAGTTTTTGACCCAGCAAAGGGTGCACCTGTCGAAGCCATGGATTGCTAGCTTCTCCAGGAGGATGCTGTGGGAGACTGTGTCAAAGGCCTTGCTGAAGTCAAGGTAGACCACATCCACAGCCTTCCCCTCATCAGTGAGGTGGGTCACCCAGTCATAGAAGGAGATGAGATTAGTCAGGCAGGACCTTCCTTTCCTAAACCCCTGTTGGCTGGACCTGATCCCCTGGTTGTCTTCCACATGCGGCTTGATGGCACTTAGGATGATCTGTTCCTAAAGATCTTATCCCAGACTACCCAGGACCTTTGGTTACCTGGATAGCTACCTCCCCCCACCCACAGATGTTTCACAAAGGGAGCATATTATATTCATCTTCCAGAGATGGCACAATTTTACAGAATTATTTCCAGGTATAATTCAAGGTGGCTGATCACCTTAAAACAAACACATAACTGACTGAAGCCTAAGCATCTCAAGACAGCTTCTCTTTGCACTTTAATTCCTCAGCTGAAATAAGCTAAACAGCACCAGTGAATTGAAGATGCTTTTCTCTAAGGGCCCTGCCCTCATATCATTGCTCAGCTTGCTGACCTGCAGGACAAGCTGAAATACCTCTCTCAGAACTGTCAGGAGCAAAGGATTTATCTGCTTTTATGTCCATTTGTCAACCCATACTGCAGGAAATTTCATCAGAAGCAAGAGTATAAATTGCTGATAATATTTTAATATCTGAAAGCTCAGCTGGAAAGTACCTCTCTTTCCTCTGCCTCATCACCACTTCACCAATGCAGCGAGATATGGATTCCTTGTCTCACTTGAGGTCCACCAGAGAGCAATGTCCATACCTGCCGTCAACATTTCCATGTGGAGATTCATAATTCACAGAGCTTAGTGGAATGTACCAGAGACTCAGTCAGACTTTCGGTAAAAGTCCAGCATCTAATTCTGAAAGCCTCTACCACAGACTTATTCCTGTGATCATTTTGAATAAAGCATGAACAAGATAAATGAGAAAGCCTCAGTTGTGCTGTTAAAATATGTCAGTCTTTTTCAAATGGGGTCTGGCTAGCTGGCTGCCTTCTTGTAGCCTTGAAGGAGGAGAAAATGGCTTAAATCTAGTAACTCTTTATTGGCCTGACTAACAAGAACCTGCTTATTAACTGAGTTCCACCAACATGGGAGGTATTACTGCTGAGATTTTGTCAATGCACATAGGCCCACATGGAATTTGCTCACAGTTTTACTCAAGAAACTTGCAAGTGTTTACACACCCAGTTGCTATTTTATCCTCCATACAGTAACAAGCTTCAAGAGGCACTATGAGTCACAAAAAGAAAGTAATTCAGTAAAGTATGGAACACTTATAGCTACATTACTATCCTTTTAAACTAAACATTTGTGTAGCCAGCAGGAAAACTCCAATTATTTTCACTTCTCTTACAGACAGTTTCACTTTTGAATTCATTTGGGAAACATTTTGTTTGAACATCTACATGAAGATATCCCTTCAATTTGAAAATATTGTCACCTCTTGATATCACAGAAAACCACTTTACCTTACAGTAGTGATCTAGCAGATGGAAGAGGAGGGATCCATCTTGAGTAGCTTTACTCTGCAGCGGATCCTGTTCATCTTTAGTTGAAATGCACAAGTTTCTACAGCAGCCTCTTTTGGGACTACTTTTGAAAAAATACATCCCCTGTGAAGCATTAGCCCTAATTACAAAAAACATGTTCCTCCATACTTAAGTTTCACATCTCAGAAATCTCAGATGGTGCCAGGGTTTCAACTTGGGTGAGCTGGCCATTAGGGAAGAAGGGAAGACTATGTCCCAAGGCACCACACCATAGCAGCTTCCTGCATCACCCTTCCACAGCCGTGATTGTGCTTCCCAGTGAAGCTCACCCAGTATCACCTTGGACAGAAGCCCGTAGAGAACGATGCTGCCATTACAGCACATCCATGAAGAAGGTGGACACAGCACTGTCAGAAGGTGCTGCAACAGGTGCACTATCTCCACATCCTCACCAGCCGAAGCTGCATTCTTATAGAACCATGATCATGGCCCAGCTGCATCGACTCCTGAGGTGCTAGGTCGCTTGTATTTTGCTATCATTTGCTAACAAAGAAAGCACTGTCTTGGATTTACTTTCATTAACTGGCTTCTCCAGTTACAGGAGGAGAAGAGAGACTTATCTTTCCCTCCAAAAGAAAGGTATAATAAAACCGAACTGCCAATTTTTAATTTTTTTATATGCTTGGATTCTAGGTAGTTCTTTCAATCCTTCTGGCTTTATAAAAGTCAACTGAATTTCATGCTGTGCAAGCTTGACAGGAACATTTAAGTAAGTTTTCTTTCTCATTCAGAAACTATAATTCCTTTTGTTCCTCTCCCAAAAACACAATTTTTGTTTTGTAATTTTCATCGGATAGTACATTCTTGTAGCTTAGGGTATTCTACAGAACTACTCAAAAATCTGAAGAGTCGATGTGCCATACTTTGCGAAGGCTTTTCAGTTTACTTTGGTTGCTAAGAGGAGTAGAGATGATATTTTCAGCTCTTTACTATCTGAACAACTTCCAAGCAAAGCAAACATTGACCCTTTAATCCCTTGTCAAAATCCACTAGCATGGATTTCTGTACTTGCACAGTGTCTCAAAGAGGGTAACAAAGCCCTGAACGGGTCTACACTAGCAAATCTCAAAATCAGACATTTATCTTGGGATGTAACATTTGACTACCCTAGCCAAAACAGAGCCCCAGGGAATTAATGTAGAAATATTTATCCCTGCTTTTTGCCAGCACCTAACATACGTAACAAAAGCTTTGAAAACACTAACAAAAACTTCCTGAACTCTACAAATCACACATAAGCAACAACAATCACCCTTCTATTTAAAAAAACAAATAAAAAATACTATAGTACTGGCCACAGATATGTATTCTTCTTACATGCTACTGAAGGAGAAGCCACCTTTTCTTTTAGAGATCTCTGCCACTAGTCAAAATCTCAGAGTAGCTGATCGTATGTACAATTTACAGCACCAACTTTAGATTCGTATTTTACCAGCATCTCGAACCTTTAGTAAACTGGTATTCTACATCCAGATGGACCTACCTACCTTGCTAAAATCACTTATCAAATACACTCACTGAAAGTCCCATACAACTTTTAAGAACAGCCCGACATGCAGCATGGTATGCTGGGTCACACCAAGGAAAGCTTATGCAAGGCAGCACCTACTTCAGAAAGGATCACAGGAGAAAGAGAAAAGCAACATCACAATTAAGACATGTTAACTTTAGCATCACTAGCTAACTGATGCTATCTGGACTGGAAACCATCCAGACTGCAAAATCACATTTCAAAGATGCATGCATGTCCCCAGTAGAAGAAGTATTGACAATAGTGGTCTATTTCTGGAGATACATCCTCCTCCTTTGTATTTTACTCAGCCTGCCCTTAAGGCTCTAGCTTGACAATCAGTAAGATAGCATAGGCAAGTTCTGAAGCCAAAAGCAGTCCTGTCCCTGGTCCTGCTTCTGTTCACCACACTCCTGGACCCTTTTTTGGGACATCAGAGCTGTTCAGTTCTCTGATCTGATTCATGACACAATATATGACCCACCCAATGGTAGTGAGTTCCACCCTTAGTGGACAGAAAAAGTCAAGCTAGTTAAAAACCCATTCATTTTAGCTGTAATCAGTCCAGTACATCACACAACTGCAAAAACACTAGCATGGCCCCATGGGGTAGGATTCTAAGTGCCTGAGGCTGGGACTTTCAGTGACAGTGGTGCCATTTAACATGGTGCTTCACTATTACCTCTGTCAAATATTCTTAATCACTTCTTCGTCAAAGAGCTGTAGTTCAAATAATATATTGTATCTTGTACCTATGTTGAAGATGTGGTCAGCATTACACATGTAATGAACTGAATGTGAAAAAGACACTGGGAGCCATACTCTTAACTCTTCATGCCTATAAATAGAGAGCACTTTATTAATACCCTTGCAATCTCTCCAACAAGGAAGGATCCAACGTGCAGACAGAACTTCCCATTGCCCTTCAGTGCACTTCAAAATAAATTAACAAATTTCCACAAGTTAACAGAGGAGCAGGTTGCCAAAATATGACAGAGAAGTAGCAACTGCTTTGACCCTAGCTGTCAGCAAGGCTGGCAAATCAGTAGGAACCCTTGACTCTACTGATACAGGTTGGACTTTTTACAGCAGGCTCCTATCTATCGGAAATTAAATTCTGAAAGTAAGTAAAAAATGAGTAAAAGGGCACAGAAGTCCAGCAGCTGTTGAGCTTGATGCTTAACATCAAGCCTGTGTTCTCAGTGCTCCACTGACAGAATGCAAGTAAAAAGGTAGTAACTTTGGTAATTAAGACTTGGGTACTTGGGCTCACACGGGAAATACATTTGCATCTACAGGATTAAGAACTTTTCTGACACATTTCTTTTGGAAACAACAGCATTTAGAATTATCTTTAAGAATCAACACACTGAGGCAAATGGCCATGCATCAGATTTCTAAAATACTGATATGAACAGCACATAAAATTTCTTCAACCACGGTTTTATCCCTCAGAGGAATGACATAACACAGAGTTAATTTCTTAAGCACAAGTCTATAACAAGAAGTAGATTCAGCAGCAATGAATTCATGGATTGCATGGAGGCAGAACCATGCAGCGTAGTGTAGCCAGCACCTGTAACGAAACGCAAAAGATGTCGGGCCATCCATGACTGAAATTTTTGTTATTACTTCCTATACAATGCTCTTCTACCACTACCACAGACTGGACAATAAAAGCGGTTTGATGTTTTTCTTTTGAACCTTACATGTTTACCTACAAAGCTGTTCAACCACAAGTGGTACGTGTGGCCTTGTAATACAACACAATATGCTTCTACTTGCCTTGCAACTGAAAGCAGCAATGCTCATCTCCACCAAGGAAAAATGGAAAGTCAGTCACATCCCAAAATGTTACCACAAATCAAACCCCAGTTTCTAATTTATCAGACCTCTCTCATTTTTCATCAAAATGCATCAAACATCTTGAAAATGAAGTCTCCCTGGAACTACTTTCAGCACAGCTACTGATGTGATAAACTTCACTGAGAAAGAAGTATCCCTCACTCCCACAACTAATCAGAATAAATTTGTTCAATTTTATAGCAGAACCAGTAATTGCAACTTGGCGTCACAGAAAAAGCTACTCAAAGCGTGCACTCTGATCTGGATCAAGAGCACAAGCAACCCTGGTCAGGCCTCAGAACTTGGGACACATCATGCCTCCCATGATCTCAAACGAGATCCTTGATTTCCTTCCGTAGTCCCTTGTCACCTGGGGAGCAGCTCAGACCTGTGGCAGTGCCCCACTGCTGTCATGGCAGCATCCAACACCTGGCTGGCCAGCCACAGGTACACTTTTTGAGTGGCTTCTTACAAAGAGTCCCCTGCGAAATCACTCAGGGCATCACAGTCAGAATGAACAAAATTGTCCTATTAATATGACTGTTAACAGGCTGGAAAAGGATACCACAACACAAAGGAAGTAGCAACCTGCCACCAGTTATGGATTAATGATTTTAGAGCTTCATTGGAAGGCGCACACAGAATGATGCTCATCTGTTTACAAAACCAAAAGTTGTTTAATGAACCTGTGGTACTGACATTCTTCACTCCATGAAGAAAAATAATTTAAAAAAAAATTTAAAATATCACAACCATGTAAGAAGACATGTTTCTTTACAAGTTGTCAGCTTGTTGCAACTGAGATATTCTTCCGAACAACCTGCTTTTCCTCAACCTACCTAGCTTTCATCCTGAGGGATGCTCAGCAAGTGTAACATTTTTTTGTTTTGTTTTTCCTATGTATAATTTCATTTCCACACATTATAAAATCATGTTATTCCCTCATATACACCACATTATTCTGGATCCACAGTTATGGCTAAATCACTGCAAAGTCTCTTTCTGGCATTATTCAATCCATCTAGAAGCTCTAAAACTACCTATTGAAGTTTTTTTTCCTCTTGAAAGTTGTCTGGAGCGAACCTTACCTTTATCATCTGTCCTTTATGGCTATATTTGAGCCATATCTAGCTACACTTTTCAACGAAAAAAAAACAAATTTCCCCACTATAAAAACTTTCATTGACTACAGTTCTCTGCTACAGAAAAATCCATCATTTCCTGAGTATACTCCATTACAGTATTAGTAGCAGCAAAAGCATCTAACCAGAGAGCATAACAACGTAATTGCTCATTTCTTGTTATTGAGCCCGGGATGGGTCATGACTCTTGGTTCCACCTCCAACAACTCCCTGGACCTACACGACGCAGAAGCGGCACTCACCTCCTTCGCCTTCCACCGTCACAGACCTGGCACAGAAATGTTTTCGGTGCAGCAGTCTACCATTCTGCCTACAGCTCTGGCTCGCCGCAACAGAACAAAATCACCACGATGCCGCTTTTCCACCTTGGCGTGCTAGCCTGTCAGAAAAAAAAAAAAAAGAGCCTGCAGCCACCTATAAAAAAAACTCCAGACCGATGAAAATAACTCTTTCAGGGGAGGAGTAACAGCGTGTGGAGGAGCAGGAGAAGCAGGAAGCTGATCTCAGCCGCGCGGGGAGCGCGGCCGGGCCGGGCCGAGGCGGGGCGGAGGCGAGGAACCACTGACGGGGCGCGGAGAAGCAGAGCAGAGACTCGCCGCTGAGACCTCGGCTCTGGCGGCACGGCCAGAGACCGCCGCCTTACCGAAATGCCCGCGTTATGGCTAACGCGGCCGCCAACACCCCCCCCGGCCCCCAACACACACACACAGGGACCTGCCCCCCGCCACCGCGCGGGCCGACGTCAGTGGCGGCGCGCGCCCCGCGCAGCGGCACTCACCGCGCAGGTAACCGGCCCTGCGCCACCGGCCGCACACCCCTCGGCCCCAGCCCGCCCTCGGCCGCCTTCCCCGCTGGTCCCGGCCCGTGCCGCTCAGCCCGCGTCCACGCCTCAGCTGGCCTGAAACGGCGCGTCCTGCGTGCGGGACGGATGCAACGCTCCTGCTCTCCTAACCGGGGGGGAGAACTCTTCGTGCGCCTTAAAAACAACAGATGGTGGTGTCTTCTGAAAGATGGGGCTGCCATGTTTGGTGCGGAACTAACTTCTTTTGATGAAGTTATTAAAAAGAAAAAAAAAGGCAGGGGGCGGTGGGGGAGAGCTTCTTTAAGAAGACAACTTCAAGAACCGCAAGGCTTGTCAGGCCAAAATTCAAACCGACACCAAGCTGGGCTTCAACTCGGTACCAGCATCTCCCACCCTATATGAACCTTCTCTCTAAAAGGTAGAGCTTTGGTGGGCTAGCCCCACCAAGCCCCCCCACTTCCCAGGGGACAGCAGGCTGCAGGAGCTGGGTGTCCTCCCCCGCTCCGCAGGAAGGCCTATTCTGCTCCGGCAACACGGGACTCCCCCGCCGGCCTTCCCGGCCTCTGCAAGAGTCAGGCTGCATCTGTTGCTTGCTGCGCTGACCCCACCAACAGACCTCGCTCCTGAGGAACGTATCATTAGGATAGCATTACAAAAACCCGCACAAAACAAAGCAATGTGTAACATCCTAAATAAATGGGAGCTTAGAAAATGAAGTGTTGAGGTAAAGCCAAAAAGAAACAAGGCAAAGTGGACTGACTACCACGGGACCATCAGCCATTGTTTCAGAAGAATTAAAACCCATAGTAGAAAACAGCATGTCAGTGGATCTTCCCAACACTCACACAGCCAGGATTTGATCTATACCTCTCAGCAAAAAGCAGACAATCCCTATACATTCATGGTTCTTCTAAATGAGACCATGGAGATAACCATGGAGAATATTCCTACCTAGCTACTTGTCTTGCTCTTTTTCAGGTCTGAATGTTTTGCTGCATTAGCTTTGTACAGCAAAATCTGCAGGTACTTTGCACTAGTGGTGCAAAGGGGACATGGGACCAAAACAAAACAGTAAATGAGTTCAAGTCAAGTTCCTACACTTCTGAAAATCCTGTCTGATGTTCTCTACACTAGTGACAAAAAAAGGGAAAAGAGAAGCAAGGTGGTCAACTAATCTACCTTTACCGCTTATTTCATATATTTTCTCGTCTGCTCAATACAGGAACCTGTAGCATTTCTTCAACTCACATTTGGAAAACCCTGTTCCAGATGATTACAAAACCCAGCCACTTCTAACAAAGCATTTAACGACTCCTTTGAAACTCACTTCGCCTTGTTAACTTTTTGACACTGCTTCAAAGTATGTCCTATACTCAGTCTGCAGTCAAATCCAGACTGAGCTAGAGACATCATCACACCTCCTTTCCTACCTTTCTGCAAAGCCTTGATGGCCTTTACTTCCACGAGCGGACAGACAGGACCTGTGCCTTTGACTTCAGCGTACCTTTGATGACTGCAGTTACATTAACTCTTCAGGCTGTGAGCTGAAACTCACTGATGCAGACACACATCCTGAGCTACAGCTACTCTGATGGGGTCGTCAGCTTCAACCGAGTGGATGCAAAGCCTCATTTGCAGCAGTACCTTCAGGTGCTTGCAGCAATGCCAGGAGAGCCACAAGCAGACTAAAGGCAGCCTAAATCTTAGCATGCAGCAGACACACACCAGATCCTAGACCTTAATCTCAATGCTGTAGTGCACTAGTCTCCGTGTAGTTTGGCAACTTTATCCCTTTTTGTCTGTTTACTGAGACACTCCAGTTTCACGCTCAGGAGAACTTGTTATTTTAAGAGAACCTGTTAGCACTGAAGTAACATACAGCTGCTTCCTTACTAAGAAAACATATAGTTTAAAGCCAGAACTACATCACAACTGGCAATGTAATTTATACACTCAGCTGAACAGATCTGGTGAGTATTAAAACCAAGAATCCACAAAACAAATGGGATATTACAGTGGTGTGTGGCCCAACAGCAAGCAAGGTTAAGATACAAGTAAGAGCTCAGCTTAACAGTGATGGCAAAGATATTCCCAAACCTGTTTTTATTTAAATACTGTTACATACATGGGCTTCTCTTCAAATCAAAACCAACACTTGTACAGCATCACGCACAGCTCTGGGAGTCCACTACACCACAGATAAATGAGCTCACAAGCCCACCTCCCATCCCCAGGTTATTCCATGTGTTTCAGAGAAACTGTTTCTTACTTGCTTTATAGAAGAGAGGTTGTACAGCACTGAGTACTGGTTTTCCGCTGCTATTCAATCTGATACTCAGTTCTGAAAGGGCACTTCTTGGTTCTCCCAAATACTGGCCAGGTATGCTCTTGCTACAGTGTACTAGCCTCCTTCCTCCTCTCTACTTCTTCAGTTCAAGTACACCAGTGAGTATTTAATTAGATACAGAAATGCAATCTCTGGCACTCTTGACATGACAACCAAAGACAATCTATTCCAGCAACCTAGAGAACACCAGAAGCACTTAAAAAAAAACCAACAAAAAGCTTCTTAGTAAATAAAAATCATTAACCAATTTATGAGGTTGACTAACAAATCACTTAAGGCACGTCTTTAACTTCAGCAATAAACGACTTTAACAGCAAAGGCACTTCATTAATTTCAGTCTATCCTGACTCACTAACAAACCAAAACACTTACACATGTTTAGAGGTAACTTGCTATAATTTACTTTGCAAACAATTTTTATAAATGTTCTGAAAGTCTCTCCTATATCAGCCCACTTCAGTCTTCTACTATTGAAAGGACTTTCTCCTTAGGATGACAGGTCATACAAAGAAAAAGCTGGGGAGACACCAGCTAAAGTATTGCACTGTTTTCAGTACAAAAAGCTCAATTTCTTTAACCCTGCCTTGCTACGCAAGAAACTTCCTTGAGAAACTACAGTAGCATCTGCTGTACTAGAAACAATTCTTCTCTGCTTCTTTGCCCCTCTCAAGTTCCCTTGACTAAGATCATCAAAATAACAAGTACATTTTAAAATCAAAGTCTACCGTTTGTAGGATTTCAGGGGCAGGACTGTGAAAGTCATTATTAGGCAACCATTTTTCTCAAAATGTAATACTTTGTGCTTAACACTACCAAACAGTTAGACTGTTGTCATTATCTTTGCTGGCGAGTGTTACTACTCTGTCCATAGGTCTCCAACTTCTGTAGAGATACAGCGTTAGATCAGCAGCTTTTACACTGCAGTCATTATTTCCTACTGGTCTGCAAAAGTGACTAAGATTAGTCCATTGCTCACATTCAATTTTTCAGACATCTGTAACATCAACAGGACACTTTGAGTGTTTTTATAGTAATAAAAAAAAAAAAGAAGTTAAAGACCCAGTACTTTGAATGATGTAATTTTTTTTTTTCTTTCCACGGAGAGACTACAATTTTTTTGAAAGCCTGAAAATGGTCATGAAAAGGGATCATCTAATGTATAATACTCCTTTAGCTACTACACAGGATAAACACCTACCTCAGAAAGAAGATGTGAAGTAGGAAGTAGCAAGCACCTACAAGTGTACACACTCCTCTGCTTTAAACTCATTCACATACACTTAGAAGTCCAGGCAATTCAAAGGAAGTAGTTATATTCTGTATTGTTTTAACATTAACTTGAAATTTTTATATTGCTTAAACTACAGTTGTCAAAATTCATTTATACGTGAAAATTTCTGACCTCTCATCACCACATTAAAGGCAGGTGGAGATTAGGCACCGGATTGTCTCTGTATTTACTTAAAACAAGCTAACCCAGAGACAGTTTGAACCTAAATTTACTCACACCATTAGTACATCCATCTTCTCCTGAACTGACAAGACAGGATGACCTCTCCTGGCTTGTTACTCTAGTACTTTTTGAGCATTAAAATTACTTAGAAAGTGACCAAGATGGAGAAAACCTGGCGGAAGAAGATACAAAGGGAAAAAGTAACACTGATGGATCTTAGACGGTTTAAAGCTTTCTCCTGCAGCAAGAAAATTTAACAGCAACAATCAAGGAAACAAACCTTTTGAGAACATATTTAAAATACTCCAAAACTTTAACCTGGAAGTGATTGTCAGTTAAGGCATCCAAACATCCCAATCAATCAAATTTGCAGTATCAGTCTACTACTGTAATCTTGCCTCCTGTAAAAGTCACAAAAGAATTGTGCTCACATACACATACAGAGTTTGCAGCAATATTAATAAATTATAATACCCACTGAAGATACATATTTTATTCTAATGCCACGAAGGAATTCAATATTAATCACTAAATCTAGACAAAGTCACAACTCAGCTCAAAATGGATACAATCTCCCAATCCAATGCTTACATAACTCTGCAATACCACAGTTAATGTAACACTAAACCGAAATTAATTCATAAACCATTCCAGAAAGCACCATTAACAATCTGTGCATTCAGAAATAGCAGAATCACCATTTTAATTATTCCAAGATCTCAGCATTTCTTAGAAGTTGTCTCAAATATTTTCTTATGTGCACATGTACACACAAAATCTTTCTGAGCTATGCAGTACATTAACAGCACACATGCAGCAGCAATTCTCCATCACCAAAAAGCCACTGCCTCATTACCTACTACACACAGCTACACAAGTGTCAGAACAACTTCAGTTACAAATGTCACACACAAATAACATGTAAATTACCCAAGCCAAAAATCCTACCATAAGCAGCAAGCTGT
This sequence comes from Hemiprocne comata, assembly GCA_020745705.1. NCBI lineage: Eukaryota > Metazoa > Chordata > Aves > Apodiformes > Apodidae > Hemiprocne > Hemiprocne comata. Next base: position 138,745,373 of record CM036586.1, on the reverse strand, counting down.
CCTGTCTTATCCCTCCCCCACACTGTTATCCTGAGAAGTTAAATCCCAGTTCTTCTCTGCTATAGGTGGAAGGCACTCAGATACTACATATGATGTGGCAGAGTAAAATCCTAATATGGTTCCTCCCTTTTTACCTTTGTTACCAGAAGATGATACTGGCAAGGACAGAGACACAGAAGTTTACTTCTCACAATGTAAGATCACGTATTGAAAACCCCCCACCACATTTCCAATATAAAAATTTCTCAAGGTTAGGAGGGTTTTGTCTAGTTTTTGCTTTAAGAATAATGAGAGCTGTTCTCCATGAAATTAAAACGCAAAAGACTTTTAAAAAGAAAACTGCATTAGTATAATCTTCTGTATTTTCTCATTCTCCTATCAGAAACAATTTGTTAGAAATACATCAACTTCTGGCTTTTAGAACAACCCAGTTTTCTTCCTAGATGTACTGCTGCAATATTCTGTAAGCATATTCTTAAAAGAGATGTGAAGTTTCAAAGCCCAGTTGCAAAGAAAGCTATTTCACTCTGCTAATTTGAATCAAGCTTTATGGTTCCTATCATGCTCCCTAAATGGAAAACTAACTGTGATAAAACATCAAGCCCAATTAGAAACAGCCACTACACACAACTATTTATTTGAGTTATTTCCTTTAGAGCATGTGTAATTGTTTTCACAGAATCCATTAGGGTTTGGGCCACCTATTATCATCTTTTCTTCAGAGGAAAAAAACCAACTTCCTCAGCTTCACATCTCATTCACAAGGTACTTCACTGAATTCAAATCTTGATAGATAAAAAAATAAATCTAATTTAATTTCTTTTAATAAAATGCTGGAAAACTACTATGGCAGCCCGAGTTCTGCATTAAGGATACACTTGTGATTTTCTTCTGGTTAAACTATTAGCTTGCACATTAGAAAGCCCAAGTTTAGCACTTCTTTGAACAATCAAATAGTGACCAAGCGCAATGTAAGACTTCAGCACCAGAACTAGAGCTCAGATTTTTGGAGCTTGGTCCCACTTGTATTACATTTGACAAAATCCTGAAGTTTAGCTTCATTTTGGGCTATAAGCTTTTTTTTTTCCTTTTAGATTTAAGGGTCAAAAATCTGACTGACTTCTGTAGATATGGGAAGATCTTGGGAAACAAAGTGGGCAAGATTGAGAACACAGGGAAGTGACTTCCAAGAAATGTGTCTTCTCCACATCTGTGGACAGCGGGCAGCTGTGCCAGTCACAGCAGGAGATCAGATCAGTTTCTGTGGCAGCACAGAGCAAGAGAGGGAGCGAGCACATATGAGAGATCAGGTCCCTGCAGGTGGGATGCCATCCCATTCCTGGCATATTCAGCTTGTATTTTCCTCCATAAACATGCTTCCTAGAAGAGTGAGCAGGGCAACAAAAACAGCAAGGAAATCATTTTCATTTGGTTTTACTTAAGAGCAAACGCAGCCTGACCTTTAACTGTCTTTACACTATTCCAACCTTCAGCTGCTCTCCCAGAACCCTAGCCTCCCCTCCCACCCTTGCCCTCCAGCAGCCAGGGCCCAGGCACCCCTATCCTGCCCCAGGGTGCCCTTCCCTGCACAGGGGTACACAGGCACACACCACAGCTTTGGCAACAGCCAGGCCCAGCACAGCCACCCCTGGGAAGCAGAGCTGCTAGAAGGACGGCTGGCCCCAGCCAAGGCCATCGCAGCTGTGAGCAAGGACAGAGGACTCCTCCCTGGAAATACAAGGGGGGAGGGGGTTATGCCACCAAGAAAGCACCATGTTAATACAGTACCTGACATGCAAATCCAGAAAGTAAAGTAAAATTCTCAACCATCCCAGTGGTTTTATGAGATGTCACCCAATCTTTAGCTGTTCTTTTATCACCAACTACTTCCTCTGAATGACTGCAAACAAATTAAACTCAAGGTGCTTCTGCAAAACCATTAATTAGCCTTGGCTAATTGCAAACTCACTTAAAAAAAAAATTCATCTCCAGCAATAAATGTTTCTTAGGGTTTCATTCAGCAGAGAAAAACACCTGCTATGATCTCTCTTGTGACGGTGTCCACTCTAACCCAAAGACTTGACACCAAACCCAGACATGTGAATCAGTGGCTATCACATGGCCTTCTCTAACTAAGAGTTTCTCTATGTTTTGTCAGCATACTATCTAAAACTAAATGAGTCATTTTTCTCAATCAAAACCAAGCATGATGCTTTTTCTTCTCTGGTCTGTGGTTTTGTCCTCAGTGTTTGTGTGGGACTCTAAAGCTAAAAACAGTTTCTCTTATGCAACTTTTTACTTTACTATAAAAGAACACAAAACAGACTACCAACATTCAAAACTTACATTTTACTTCAAACATGCAACCCCCACCCTAAGTAAACCCCCTAAATCCAAACATTTTTCCCTTTTATGTTCAGCCACCAAAAGTCAATGCACTATGTAAAGTACTGATTGATGCACACACAAATAACAGCAAACCTCTCCATCAAGGCTAATGGTTCAGGTTTCATGCATTCAAGTCTAAAACATACATGTGGGACACCATAGAAGGTGGTGAGGTCTCTTCCTGCCAGTCCAGCATGAATGCAATGAACACAGATGTCAATCTACATGTTAGCTACCTGCTTGTATAAGCCCAGTAACAGCATTAATATATTGTCCCTTCTGTAATATACAAGCAGGGTTTTTTTTGTTTTCAATTAACAGGAAGAAAAGCTTTAAGCTAGGCCACTCATTACCAAAGGATGCAATGCTTTATAGATCCAAACTATGTCCTTGCTCTATTCAGAAGAGCAACAAACTCTCTGAGTGTTAGGGTACAATACTGGCTTGCTGGTAACACAAATTCTCCTATTCCTCCATCTGTCCTGCACTGCTTAAGTTAAACACAGGTTAACAGTAACAGCCATTTACATGAAAACACCGAGCTGTGAAATGCAGTGGCTGCAGAGCTGTCCCATTGCTCCTTTTGCTACTGATGTATTTTAAACTGCCACAGAAAGGTACAATGGCCCATGAGAGTAAAACTTCCTTCTGTGAAACAGCTGCTGCTGTTAAACTTTAGAGAAATCATCAGTTGTGTCTCTGTGCCTCACACCTAGCCGACCACCACTGCTGCTCCTTGGGACCCTGCCTGGTAAGGCCTGGGAGAAGGAAGGACAGCAAAAGTAACTGCTAACTTTGGTGCTGAAAAGACCTGAGAAAGGGCAAGTGAGCTCCTCTAGGAGGAAGAGGCTGCTCCAACAAGCAACCTGGAGAAGTTCAACATCTTCACCAACTTCATGTTTTTATTGAAGCAGTTCCACTATTATAATTTGATCTGACTTCGGTGTTGATGTGGGTTGTGAATGGCATCACTTGTAGACCAATGTGGTATCACAAACTACACAGACAATTTAAGAATTGCCTGTGAACAGACACTTCTTTAAATCTTCAGCACAGTAAATGCTGTATAGATTATTATTATTGTTTGCTTTTGTTTATTTTTTCTACAAGAGAGTGGAGGGAGGATGGGGTAGAACATTAAACATGGCCTCGAAGTATTATGCTGCTAAGACAGCACAAGGCTTGGCCCAATAATTGCAGCAATAACTACGCAGTCATCACATTTACAGTTTCTTTTGATTTGGACACACCTGACTTTCCTGAAGTCACTAAAAGACCAACTTAATCTACTTAAGCACTGGGTACTAAATAGATACTAAATCAACTAGTACACACTAGATACTTTAGATTAACACAGGTAACTTGGTCTCAGTGTTGATTTACTTCTGTACTTCACAGATGTTCCAAAGGATTCTAGTTTCCAATTACAGCTCCTTACAGGAAAGGCAGAAAAGCAGGGCAAAAACTCTACCCTGAGCACTGAAGGCAATACACTTATCCTCCCCTGCCTCCCCCACACCTATAAAACTCAAGAACAAGCCCTCTAATAAGCAGATCTTATCCCCAACTAGTTTTCACTTTCAACAACAAAAGTTAATATCAAAATAAATACCAAGTTAATTGAATAATAATTTCCCAAGAGAAAGTACTGTTTTCAACATTCAGTGCTATAAAAGAAACCCACACCCAGGATTTGCAACTGTTACTACAGCCTAACCAGATTTTGCATCTTGAAGGAATGTTTGGGTCATGCCCTCATTGCAAAAGGCACGGTCAGTGACTGGCCCCAAAGATTCCAGATGCTTTCAGCAGCCCTATGCTCCAGGACACAATCTTGATTTAAACCAACTAATCAAGTACAAGGAACTCTAACTACAGCAGCCCAGCTCAGCTCTGCATGAGCTAATTTATCCTTACTCAATGCAGGTTAAATTAGCATGCACAGAGCTCCATGCTACTGCTGCCAAACCACTTCTGATACTTCTTCTACCTTATAGAAAGCACACTCAGGTAACTACAAAACACAGTGACCTACAATGTACATACCCTTAAGGTTTGAGATTACAGGTTGGATTCTAAAATGCTACATTTTAACAAGGTGCTTCCAAAGAGTTGGTAGTAAAGAACATGTTGAGGCTTTTTTTATAAAACCCTGCATACTGCACAGCCAACTTTGTATATCTCAAAATCTCTCAAATCCAAATGCAAATCAGATTTGGGAGGGATATAGAAAACAGATTTGTTAGTAAGCAGGCAGTGTGTTTGCCTGTTTGGCTGGCTGGACTCTCTAGTTCAGCTGGGCATTTACCAGAGGCCAGTGATGCCCTGTATCCCCAAGAAGGTCATGGAGAGGAGAAAGTACTCAGCATCTCAGTACGGGATCTGGTGGATGGAACAACTCCAGTTGTTCCTGAATTAAATAAAATCAGCAGAACAATTGAGACACCTAAGAGAGCGTTTGGCAGATAGAGAGAGAAGACTCTAGGTTTCCTCAAAGAAGATATTTACATTGGAAAGGCACATGTCCTGAGTAGTTGTCTTCACCTCCCCTCTCTATTTCCTCTAGCAATACTGTGATTAATTTGGAGTTATACAGCAACTGTCATCAATTGCCAAGCTATTCAGTAATCTTTGCTAGGCCTCCCAGTTCTCTGAAATAACTTCAAGTACACCACAAAGCACATATATCTTATAATCAGTTATTTATCACTGCTGAGGAACCCCACTCAGCACGCACTGCTCTCTGGAAAGCTACCACTCTGCCAAAAAAAGACCTATGTCACTATACATTCTGGAGCCTTCTTCTGTATCAACTCTGTGCATGAATTAAAGCAAGTTGCTTGTGCTACTCTTTCTAGTCCTGGTATTACCAAGACCACTGACCTCTTGTGCATAAAGAAACTTGAGAACCAAACTTTGCCTGGCTATACTATCCTAAATGTGCAGCAGTAGCAAACTCTCCACAAGCCACATTAAGGTTCACCTGTTTATAGCATAGAGGAATTACCCCTAAAGGACACTGTTGAACACAGATACCTTAGTAATACATGAACTCCCATCCTAAAGTTTAAAACTGATTTATTTCATCATATGTACATACAGGTATGTGGTGTTTTTCAAATATTTCAAGTCAACATACATGACTCTTTGCTTTTGAGTTGCAATGGGAACAAGGCATCTATTTCATCTGCATGACTGAACATTTTGAGCAGAAATAATGACAGATATAGCTAACTTTGCTTTCATAAGTACTAACTGCTTAATACTTCACAGCTGATAGCAATTTAGTTTAAATACTGATAGTTCAATCCTATTGGTACATAGCTGTGTAAATTGTGCACCTTTTCAACTGCATAGAACAGTTTTCAGTAGTGTGCTCATCAAATGCTGAATCCTTGCTTAATTATTTACTTTCCTAATAATTATTTTAAGAAGTGTATGTAAGAAGTAAAATTATTTTCAAATTAGAGGCAAGTGAAAGGTGTAACCACTGGAAATTACAAAATTTTCACTTTGAAATTATAAGTATCATCTGATTGCATCCCCTGAAATTATTCAGGTCTGCCCTAACTAAAGATTTTCCTAAAGTTCACGCATTCCTGCAAACAAGGGTATAAAAAGAAATGTTTCTGAAGCTCCTATATTTTAGCAAGACAACGGTATATACTGCTCTTTTATGGCAGCTGCTGAAAACCCAATTTCTACATCTTGTCCACTCCCCTCTGTCCGTAAATAAGATGTAGGTATTTTACTGGGCAATGCATGCTAGTGCAACAGGTCTGTATGTCACTATGGAATTGATTTTAAATACTCATAAGTTGCTTCCATCATTGCTAGAAAAAAAACAACAACACTAATTCATATACAGGCATGGAAGAATTCCCACTTAATTCACCTCATATGGTTCTTGCAGATATGCCGAACACAAATGCTTAGATTCTACAGTATACTGACAAGCAACCAACACTAAGTGTGACACAATAAACTGGTATTTTGTTTAAGAGTTGAATTATTTTTACTCCTAATATCTGTCTCCTGGTTAGTAAAGCTACGTATTCTCAGTTTCACATTAGTCCTGCTGAATTGCATTGTCTGTGCAAGTAAACAGGGCTGTCCAAATTCCGAAAGATACCTGGCTAACACACAGCTCAGTCTTCTCATTCAAAAAATAAAAATGGACATCTACTGATTTAAAGTAAGATCTCTTAACACAAATCAAGAAATTCGCAAGCCCCAAATCCAACACTTTGTGGTCCAATGAATCAGGGCATCATCTTACTACTGTTTTATTCAGTGTTGCTTCTACCAACTGAAACCCTAAAGTTCACAAATTTATTCTAAGGCAGGCCAGGAAGATTTTACAAAAATCAGAGACTTAGAACTCAAACTGCAAGCTCAAGTAACCACGAGCATATAACCACAGGTATCAAATCATGCCTTCAATGAGACATAGTCGATTACCCCCATGTTCTTTTGCAGTGCTTAACATCCTGATGGCAGAATGTTTCAGGAGAGTGCTGACCATCAGCAGGTAAGCAGAAACAAAAGCAAGAAAAAGTGAAACGAGAACTCCAGCAGCCTAAAGAAGATCGAGGTACTGGGAAGACAAAGGAATACATTTCAGCCTTATGCTCTATGTACTAGCTAACACAGTCCTACTAATTAGGATGAGCTATTTTGATTACTTCCCATAAACCCCTAACTTGGATACTTTTAATAACATTTTGATTCTTCAGAGTTTCCAAAGCAAAACATCTCTACAGCCTCACTGAAGCAGCGAAGAATTCCTTTACTTCCACAGTCCCTCAGCCCTGGCTGCTGTGCTGCACCTCATGATCAGCATTCCCATGATGTCAAGGTGAGTGTGCAAGTTAGGGATGCTCACTGACAATTTGTTCAACTGTGAACCTCGTATGCCAGCAAGTTCTTTATGGCTTCATCTTCACTCTCTATTTACAGTGATGATGCACAATACAAGCAGATTACCACCAATGCGTGAAAATAAACCTCCTTTTTGTCTTTTGAAGATTCTTGAGGGTAGAATCTCGTTCATTTCCCCAAATTATTCAGAAGTCCAAGATACACCTACACAAGGCCAGTTTTTGAAATTTTAGCCTAACTTGTTCAATTATTTGAATGCATGCAACCAGCAAAGTCAGTTTGCTACCTTTACTTTACTTTAGACCACAGCTCTAGTATAGAACAGTTAGCTCCTGCCACCTTGTGGGACTCCATGGATTTCCCTGAAAGCTTGTTTCAGCAGCAAGCTTGAGTCAGTCAATACAAATAAACATTCAGGAGTTACTTTTGTTGCGTTTCACGGTCCGCGACAGAAATATTTATGGAAAGGGTATGCCATTTTGAGTATTTTCTGTTTCATTTTTCCTAGCATTGTTTATATAGTTGAACTGCTGGATTTAGTCATCTTATGGAGGGCATTTTAAATATTTAAGTATCCGTCAAGAATCCTAAGTTTTGGGAACTGATGCTTCAAAGTATAAAATAACACTATGATCAAATACTTGTCACTTGCAGTAAATTTCACATATTTGAGATAGATTCCACATAGAAATAATACAAAATTAGGCTGAAAATCCTTGCACTCAGGTGTAATTTTGAAACCAAATATTAATCTCAGTCTTATGCATGTGCTTAATTTTAATATGGTGATAACACATGTCCAATTTTCCCAAAAGACCTGATTACATGCTATTACTTTTTAACTGCAATTTGACTTTCTATGTAATGTTTTCGCTCTCCTCATCCCCCTTCACCCCTATCTTACATGACCCACTTAATGAGTGAAGTTCTCCAAAGGAAAATTAGACAATTGGAATGGAAGAAGTCTTGCAATACAGTAACAAGCAGATGAAGATCCATACATCTCCGACCTCATATCTTACATGCTGTGTACTGCCCCTCAGACATGTAACTCCTCACACCTACTTTGTGGAGGTGCAAAAGACAACCGCAGCTGCAACCAACAGAGAAGAGATGAGGTTCTCTTTGTATTTCAGCAAAATCCTTGCTGTTCCAGATCTCAAAAATGGAAAAGCACAGAGGACTGCAGATGATGTGACTCCATAAACCTGATCAGCAGCCACAATGAACCTGCTCTTTTCTGTTCTCAGAGCTAATTGCTTTGTTGCAGATGCATAAAAATGCAAGAACAGTTAGGGAGCACTTTTCCCTTCCCATCATCCCATAACCACTTCATTGAAGCCTGTGGATATCTGCCATGCTGTACACTTGTTGCTAACTGTAGCAAACTTAAATCCTTGGAACTTCCTTATAGTAAAAGAAAAACTATCAACAGACTCAAAACAGGACCAGCTCTTCCAGATGCCACAAGCAAATAATCACTAGTAAATGCCTTAGTAGCTCATGAATAAACTCAAGGACAATAATTGCAGATCCACAGCCATAGGAAATACAGCAGAAACGTCCTCTTTCATCCATAAGCAGAATGCATTTTTGATAAAGAGTGAAACAATGAAAAAATGTCAGGCAATTAATCAAGTTGGCATAGCATACCTGAGGGACAGACATTTTGTGTTCTTGAATAGCAAGTTTTATGATGTCACAAGATTCTCACGTAACTTCACTAGCGGGGTTGTCTCTGATAGCCACCATATCCCTCCCCCCTAGGAGTTTCCTCTATAGCCATACATTTAATTTGGAAGCCAAAGTTCAGAGGTATCCATGACAATCTCAAAGCACACCTCAGTTCCAGTACTGAGAACCCCTCCCAGACTGAGCTGCATCAGTGTCCTGACTGTTTGGAAGACACCAAAACAATCCTCACAGTTGTCCTTACCCATCCCAATCTCCACTGTGGAAAATCAGACAGACAGGCAGGGAGTTCTAGAAGAGTCCTCAATCCGACAAATGATCATGGAATTGGAACTGCAGGGCATACCCTCCCTGGCCTAAATAATACAGCCAACACCTTGCAAGGACAGCCAAAGGTACCACTATACTCTTACCTCACTTTGGGTATTAGGAATACAGATATCTCCTCATCATGAGATACTTGGTTCAGCCTTTTCCTCGCTCTGGAGCACCACAACATTAAGTCAGTTTCACAGTAACTGCAGACATGTATTTAAGAGCCACCTTCAACCCTTGGCTACAGAAAAAAAGAAATAGCATGCTCTAGCATCAGAATAGATCAGATCCGACACCCGCTGCAGGTCTCAGCAACACCATAAAGCAAAAGAGAAAAGTACTAGTACTCTACAAGAAATTCCCCTTTGATGCAAGTGAATCACATTCTTCCATAGCCTCTTATTCCAATTTTATTTCTCTACTAGTTGTATACTCTGCAGTATTACCAATGCAGCAGGAAGATCACTGGGTAACTTTCTGCTTGTCTACGTGCTCATAGCAGTCTAACTGCAGTACCAGGGAGTTGAGCTACTACCTCTTTCCTCAGGATGGTCTGAAACCAGTGGCACCATAGACATACTTCTCATATCCTGACTAGAAGTCCTCTTCTAGGATAATGTAACTGAGTTGGACCTGATAACAGCACTCCCAAGCAGCAGCTGGCTGAAAAGCACCTGATTATTTTTGGTTCTCACCCTCTCTGAACACCAACAGTGAAAACTGACCAGCATTAACTTTAAGCAAAAGCGTGAGTTCTCTGAGGAGCCAGAACCACCTGGTCCAGGTCAAGGAAGCTTTAACCTAATTCCCATCTAAAACATTATTCCTTAGCTGTCAGGGTAAGATTGCTTTTACTTTTTCTCAGAATATTTATTTTTTGAAAAAAAAATAATAAAAAAAACCAGACAAAAAAAGTCCAAAAAACAACATTATTTGACTTTTGCAAACTTTTTTTGAGGGAACTTTCCAAGAAGTTACTTAAAATACTTTACTCATGTATTAACTGGAGGAAGAAGTGTTAAAAAAAAAACAACTCAAACACTATTGGACCACTTACCCCGTCTGTTTTTATTTTATCTATACTCTTACTGAGCTCCTTTTGCTGCCAACTGTTTAGCCTCATATTTTAAGGAGAAAAGGGGGAAACTCTGAATGTAATTGTCTCTATTTCTTGAGAAACACCTCTAATAATCACTCAGGTTACAGAATTTAAAAACTTCTGTATGTATCAAATCTCATCAGATTTCCAAGAGGAACCTCTCTGCTTCATAAACTGGAATCCACAATCAGATCCATCTTCACCAGTTGTTTCATTGATGCCAAGCCACAACAGCTTACCCAGAACTGTGCACGTGCCCAGGGATCTGTGCTGAAATGGAGCACAGATCCACAACTGGAGCACAATTCTTAAAAACCAACCAAACAAAAAAACTTCTGTATTTGTGAAATAAAAATCAATTATTTGGGTGACAAGAAGGACCAGCACTCTTCACACCAAGCTCCTTAAGATCTACAGGCTGTTTCCGCATGTTTTTGTTTTGCTGGGATTTTTAGAAAGTTTTTTTCAGTGCTTTTTTTTCCTTGAAGATAAATACCTTTATTTTATTAATTCTTTCCCATCTCCCTCAGATGAAAAACCTACAAGGCCCCTGTCTTAAAGGTAAACCAAATGCAGGAAACACTCAGTCCAAATATGCAAATTTGGCAGCATTTAGAAAAAGGACAGCAGATAAAAACCTGATCGTACTAGCTGGAACTGCAGAGCAAGGGGATAACTCCCTTGGTATCTACCGATTTTTCCTTATAATCTTCTTAGCTTTCTATCATTTTATTTCACAGAATAGCACACAAATAGCTGGATTTGAAATCAGAAGGTGAACAAGATACCAAGAATTTTGTTTGAAATCAAGTTCTCAATTGATCAAGACTGTGTGCCAACTGAGAAAGTGAAACATGCTTAAAACCCTAGGTCAGCACAGAAGTCCACAGCTCTGAACAGTACTAGCCTAAGAAAAGAAAGCACAAGATCCATGGATTCTCGGTCTAATTTGCTTTAAAATGCAGTCATTAGACTCCTTTGCTATTGACCTACAATGAAACTGTAAGTTTAAACTCAGGACCTGAACTACAAAGTGCTCCACAAAACCCCACACTGCTGCAATGCTGACTTCCTTCCAGATAACTTGTGCCAAAACCTTAGAGCAAGAAGCTCAGGATGAAGAGGTGAACTGAACGCTCTGAAATATGTAAATACAGACCAATCCTGGCCCAAGAAGTCCTTTTGAGCACTAGGACATTTGAGCTTATGCCTGGAACCAGCACAAGTATGTTTCTATCACCTTCACACATCTCAGACCACAAACAGAACACGCTTACGCATCCTTGCAAAAGTGTCATAGGAAGAACGTAGGGCAATATTCACACAGCACTGAGTTAAGAAGAGACACTGGGTTGTAAGAACAAAACACCAGGTGACAACAAAGAGGTAGATGGTAATAAATTTAACAGTGACACAGAAACTTACAGGAAGTTCAAGAGTTCTGTACTTCGTTCTGCCACCAGCCATCTGGTCTTACCTGAACATCCCCAGGTCTACTGTGCAATCTGCAAAACGGGGGTGGTAACACTGGTTCTGAAATGTTTGTAAAATGTAGTTAGTTGATGCCTGTAAAAGTACACAATAGAAGAGCACAGCGTTATTATACTCAAATAATGTGCTGTTTAACAAAATATGAAACACATGAATGACAACACCATCTGTGTTCTACAGTACACACTCTTAAATACTTTGTTTATATACCTCTTAGAAAGTTAATTGTTTTGACTCCCCAGATAGGATGAAACGCTAAAAGTCAACCTGAAATCCACCTCTCTAGAGAAAGCAGGTCTTTTTCTAGATCTTCACAAATGCTTAACAAAATTAAGCCTTGGAGTAAAATTTTCCCCAAGTATTATAACACCACCATAATCAATGCAAGTGCTATTTTACCCTATGATAGAGCCAACTCATGGTAATAAAATTGAGTATAAAAAAACAAAAGCATCTGGACAACTCTTCTCAACTTTCTGCCCTGCTACTCAGTACCACGTTTTTCTTCCAGAGACTGTACAACACTTCACAAAGGAAGAAGCCATCACCATCCAAAGTTTGTAAATATAGAAACAGAAAGAGAAAGGAAGCAATCTTCCCAAGATCATGAATCAAGTTAATGGTATAAACTGCAGCATCAGCCCGTGTTAGGGCTCTGTTCCATCCAGCACGATTTTCAGCCTTTGTCAGAATCCTAGAAGGAAGTGCTAACCTATCATTTGAATGTAAGTGCAGGGTTGAAATGTATTTTCACTTACCCCTCTGAATATATTTGAGCTTAAACAGTAAATTATACTAGATACAGCACTGCATATGCCCCAGGTCATATTTCAAGAAGTTCATTCAGTCTCTGGGACACATTTTATTAGACACTCACTTCCAAGATTGTTCTTCTTTGCTCCTCGCTCTACCAAAGTATAATTTAGGCATTATTCTATGAATTTATCTACCTTAGAAAACAGTCTTGCTTCAGCTACAGTGCAACACAATCAGAACAAACACTACAGCACCAGGATACTAGTTTATACGTAGCATGGGATTTTATTGTGTGTGTGCTTCACTTCTACACCAGTTATTATACCAGCAATTCTCAAAAGGCAAAAGAGCAAACTTTAGAAATGCAAGCACACTTCTGTGAAAACGTTTTTACTGCTTTTTTTTGGTCTCTGTAGCTGAAAAAGTTGTAATGGCATATAGTACCTTATTCTAAGATTACTACATCCATGCTCATATTTACATGCACATCTGTACAACAGTAAAATTCACACCAATCGCTAGTGTCATACTGGCAAAGTACAGATAATCCTCAAAGAATCCTCGAAGACATTAATGAAGGTTTTCTTAAAAGTCAGAATTTTTTTCCACCAAAGTCAATAGCAAAATTATCACTGAACTCAGCATGACAGTGATTAGACCTACTGGGGCACAGCTCCTGGGCAACAGCATAGCTCCTTCTTGGATGTGAGGTGGGGGAATCACACATATGGTTAGCTGCCCCTGTCACTTTTGGAGCTGGAGGGGTAGAAGTACCTGGGAAAGTGACAGAACGCATTCTGCAGACAGTGAATAACATCTGTGACAGTTTGCAAATGATACTCCTTTGCAGCATACCGTATACAAACTTGGGAGTGCTTGAGCTAAGACCACGCACCTGCCTTTGCACGCCCCTCTATGCCTGGCTGGAGCTGCTGTGAAAGAAGACTGCTTGACAGTGACATTAGTTTGGTTCAGCACAAGCAGAAACTCTTCCGGTTGTGAAGATACAATTTTCTGGAAGTTTCCGAGTGTAAAATGGCCCATCATCTAAATATAGACTGTTGGCGGGATTATTTCACTAACTTGATCCATCTGACTAACTCTCCAAAGCAATGGGAAAAAAAAAGTGAGTTTTAATTGCAGTGATGGGACCAAACCCTCTCCTCCACAAATGAAAAAAGCAAAAAGGAGTGAGGGTGTCTCACTCTTCTCATCAAGTGTTACTAATGCAGTTACAGTAATATTTTAAACATGCACTGCTCCTAGCTGGTTTTGCCACAATCCCCGTGACTAACGCAGCCAAATTCTGTTCAGCAGCCCCGGTGGAATTGCACAAGTTCACATCAACTCTGAATTCAGACAAAAACCAGATTTTTAGCCTGACCAGTGGCCTATTTCAATGTAACCTAGCAGGAAAACACTGTTAAGCACATGCTTTAGTAACAGGCTTCTCTGAGACATCTCAAACAGAATACCCTTAAAGACACCAATTCTCCTGAGAAAGTGTTGGTCAAATACTTCTTTTCTGAATAGAAAGAAAGCCTCAAGATTTCACATGTCTAAGGGGGGGGAGTTAAATGAAGTTAGAACAATAGTTCAAACCTATGTAACTATAACATCAGCCACATTAGTAAAGCACTCTGTTTAAACACTTATGCTAAACAAGAGCTAACTGTTTTAGGGCAGCTTCATAAAACATGAATGCTTCAGAAATAAACAGCTTTCATCAGAAAAGTTGCTTAAATATGCAATTACTTTGGTTTTGTACTGATCTTGTACCAAATGTATGTGAAAATGAAAATGACGACCCTTTCAGGGCAAGTGATTCATCTCTGGCTTGTTCTCATCTTAAGAAAAAGAGTAGGTAATACTCAGTAACTCTCCCATTTCAATTTATAAACATTTGTGACCTGTAATAGCATTCTGCCCTTTGCTTCGATTTTCTTCTAATTTCTATTTAGCTTTCTAATCTTACCTTTTTATATTTAGTTATACAAGACCACACCACAATAGCTGTTGAGACTTTGAATACCCTATACATTGACATGGAAGAATAAGGAAAAACAAGACAAAGACAGGATCACAAAACCTATGTTTGCGCTGGAGAGAGAAGGCCATAAAAACACTTCCTTTAAGTGTGTAACTCCTCCTTTGGGGCAGGCAGGGGCAAATTCGCAATATATGAGTAGTTTGTATAACTGTGCCACCAGGCCTCAGGCACACTCTACATTTTTGAGCACAACTCTTATACAACCTGAAGTCTAACTCTGCATTCCTTAATGGTCACAGATACTCCTACATGGTTCCCCTGCTGCAGAAAAACTGCGTGGAGCTGCAGAGTCAATACATGTTATCAAGCTCTCTGACTCTGCCCAGATGCTATTAATATTTTGATAGGGTGGGGGTTAGAATTCTTCACCCATGTTTGCCCACAGAGTTGCTATGACATATTTGCCAATTTTTTTTTTTCCTTACTCTTGCTTCATCCAATACACTAGTAAAACATTCAGCATCAACCAACTTGGTTTCACTTTTTGGTTTCTGGACACCAGTGGCGCCAGATTCATTCCTGGAAGTCATAAAGTCCCCTCTCAACCATTAAAGTCATAGTAACACATCACGTAATCTTGACGAAAGGTTTTGCAACAGCAATTTAAAAAGAAACACTTTGATTTTATTTTTGCATTAAGTACATGACTGTTTAAACAGATGGGTATCTGTTGATTTGGATCTGCTAGAAGCTACAGAGGGTCTAGGGCCCGCAAAAACAGGTTAGTATGGCAACAGTGTCACCTACTGAGCTACTCTGCATTCCTTAATGGCAGAAAATACTGCCCAAGGCATCCATTATCACAAGCAAAAACTCAGGATAATGGACACTGAAGTCATCTGAGAAAACATTCAGCTTAACAGAAACAGATACAAATGAATCCTTTCTGAACAAAGAAATCAGACTCAAATTTCAATCACATGTTATTGATGCTAAATGTATTTTAATAAAGAATACCTAAATGCACTGTACCTTTACATTATGACAAACCAATGTTAAATTCTACTGGACTACTATATAACTCAATTTATATTAAACTAAAACAATTCACAAATGTTTGATGTCAAAACTGTAAACCAAGTTCAAATAATAAATATGTAAGTCTTCATTGAAAGACCAAGAACGAGCATTAGGTTTATAACTAAGTTACCTGAAAGTAATAACTTCCACTGCTTTTGCAGAAAAAGTGTCTTTGCTCCATGAGTCATTTAGTGGAGGTTTGGTGTAAAGTCGATAAACTAACTGGGAATTGAAAAAGCAAGATCACTTATTTTCCTCCTCATCTGAGAAAGCAAAGTAGAGAAGTTCGAGTTCTACTAGTTCTAAAAGGTTGCATTCGGTTACTGCAAACACTATTTGCACTAACTTACGTGGCACGTGTGTTTGTGCATGAGTGTAGCTTCATTAAACAGGACATTTTTAAAGGCCACAATTTAAAAAAGCATCATTTGTCACATCCTAAATTAATAATTTTGTAACAGTTGCAATCTAAAGAAATGTATGTAAGCCTCGTAACCACTTAGAAAGTGTGCAGGCATACAGTGCATCCTCCGAACTAACAAAAAAGTAGTGCCCAATTTAGTGTAAAGGCTATATTTAGCAACATATTTTAACGGTCGTCTACCAATAGATTGCCTCTGAGAAAACAAATACAGGAACACCAAAGCAAAATGAGATTAAAAGGACCAATTTAAATCAAGTGTTTGTTGACCAAAATCATTATTTAAATCAGTTCAACAGGCATAGCTAGAATGTCAAGCCATCAGACTTGTAAGCATACATAAGAGGAGCTCACGAGGGCCAGGAATACAAGGTGTAAAAACCTCCCTGCTTTCCCTGGGCCTGCCCCCACTCTCTCCTTCAGCCCTGCTCAATCTCTGCAAAGCCTGTTAGTGCTCCACAAAATACCATCCCCCACTCACAAAGATTTTTTTTCTCTAGGATCCTTGAATAAGAACACATACTGTCCTCACTGGAAGACGTGCACTGTGCCCTTCTCTGCTGGGTCCGATTGCATGAGGATGTCTGTGATGACTGCCTGACCTCCCGTTTTGATTTCTCTCTTTCTGTCTCCATAAGTGAAGAATAACAGTAAACTTCAAATGCAGCCCTGCGGGTCCACCCAGGAAAGCAAGGCTGCACACAAGAAACTACATCACCCATGGCACACAAAGCAGCAGGACAATTCTTAGACAAAACACAGTATCTGGACAGTTTTCTCAGGTGCTTCCCTCCCCGCACTCCAGCATCCTCTCACTTGCTCTGGCCTTATGGCCACATGGTGCAGCGAAACAGAAAGCTTGACAGGGACATCCTCGAGAGTCCACTTCATTATATAAACAAATAATCTGTTTCCTCTAGACACGTCTCTCAGGAGGGCAGGATTTTCCTTTGCTGATTAAAACCAGGAAGACTTCGCAGACACGCAGGCCCAAAGCTTTGTTTGGAGCTCCCACCTGAACAGGCCAACTTTGAGCAACAACAAACTACTCAGAGGTTTCAAAACCTGCAACTGAGCACCCGGATCCCTTTGACAGCTTCCCCCAAAGGAAACTAACGGTCCAGACTGTGGTGAGGGCCCTCAGAGTGCAACATTTTGCCTGGGTCACTTTTAACCAGAGACTTTATATACCCTCTATTGCTTTGATGTACAATGCTGTGGTGAGACAAATGAGCACACGCAAGCACATGCAAGGAAAGTACTGATTTACTACAAAGGGAAACACTTAAAAGATAATTTCCCCTCAAACACATAGGAAATTTTATCTCATATTAATGGGACATGGACATACTCAACCCACTGTTACACTTAGCTATCTGTAATTTACTCCCCTTATTTAAGGTTTTCTGTACTAAGAAATAAAATTAAAAACTTCCTCTCCCCACTCTACTTCTGACACGTGCACTCTTTATTTAGTTCAACAGATTCCAAAGAATGGCACCGGAGCTTTTGCCAACTCTTTCGGCACTGGAACCCATTTTAACCAATAAACCAAGTAAATTGTGAATAGTTACTTACACTAATATATTCTTCATTTTGCAGACACCAAGTTTTCCCCTATAAGCACCTGTTTCTCCAAAAGCAGCTGGAAATTAATTATGCTATTTTTATTTTCTTATTAATTCGTATTCCATAGCTCTGTAATCAGTGCTGGATCACGCTGCAATTTTGTGTACTTGTTTCAAAATATATTATGAGCACTTGATGACTGATGTTTAACACAATGTACGTAAGAGTATCTCAAACAAATTAGAGGGAAGAAATACAAATAATGACACTTTACTTAAATAAGAAAAAGTATTACAGACATATTCAAACAAGGTAAACCCTGAAAGTTAGAAGTTTGTTGCACAGAGCACTCACTATTGGAATTCAGCCAGGCAGAAGTTTGCAATATTCAACATGAAGTCTGGGTATAAAGAAACCTTTTGCAAAGAGAAAGAACCTCTGAAACCAGACTTATTAGGTGATAATGCTACTTCTTCCCAAATCTGCCATCTCCAACCACTGATCTGCAGCACATCAGAATGCTTTGCCTAGCGACATAACCAACTTGGGAAGCAAACATACTTCAACAAAACAGCCTATGTGACACAAGATGCACCATCTACCAATCGGCATTTAAGCACTTCATGCTCTTCCACTCTCTTCTCATTTATGGGAAATCTGTATATTTCAGCAATCTCTCTATTCCTAGCCTTTCCTGCATTGCTCATCATCAGGTTGAGGACTGCCTCCAAGCCTGTGTACTGATCACTAAGTACGATGGGTGCACGACCCTGGCAGGACTATATGCACATCAATAATTAAGAATAATGTGAAAACTGCAGCTTTTCTAAGGAATTACAAGCCACCAGTAACTTCAGGCAGTAGATCTGCAAAGGGAGGCACATTGCTGATGCAGAGCTGGTTCTGGCTTTTTGTTCAGGAATCCAACTGCATAGTTGTAGCTGCAGGATTGAGCTCTTCAGATACACTGATGTTCCTGTACTTCACTCCGTAAGGAAAAAAAAATAAAAATCAGCATGATGTTGCTAACTGTAGATCACTGTAAGCAAGACGTGCCTCAAAGACCACTTGTGGAAAGCAAATCAAACATGGCCAACCACAAAAATGCCTTTTTCATCAACCTGGCAAAAAAAGAACAATTTCCTCCCAACTTTTATGCATAGGTTTTAAGGCAGAACATCACAACGTTTCAGCTTCACTGACTTTCATGGAGTTACTTCACACTGAAGAGGCTGAAATAAGATAGGAAATCAAGTTCTCACTCACTTCTTTCATTCTCTCCCAAGGTTTTCTTTATCCAGCTTCATCTCCAACTCTCTCATGATGTTGTTCTATTAAATATTGCTTTGACAACCACAAAATTATGTATTCTCTCACATACGTAAACAAAAACCTAGGATTATTTGCTTCATAAAAGAACACACAGGCTGAAGAGTGAAGAGTTACTGTTCTACAGCAAGAAACACAATCCTAACTCTTACTGTGTGACATGCCCTACCCACTCCCATTGCTGGGTAACTCCTGATTGTTTAGGACATGGGTACAAATGAAAACCAAAAAACACCAAAAACAAAAAAACCCAAGAAAAAGACAGACACCTTCTTACGAGATGTATGTTTAAAAGTCCTTACACAGCTGGCAGAAAAAGTATAGTGGGGAAAGAACTGAAAGGTATGGGTTCAAAGACAACAACAGTAAAGTACTTCTTGGCACACTTGGCAGTACAGTGTAGTCACCACTCCATGATCTAGTCCACCAGAAGCCCAGGACCAGGTTCAGACTTTCCTCATTTGATTGCTGTCATGGACCAGTTCAGCTCTCATCCACAGTACCAATGAGCAAGCCTTTAAGATCTTCACCTGATCCTGCCACAGGGAACTCTGGGTTTCAGAAGAGCAGCACAAAGCCCCTCCTAAAAGCCTAGATGGCAGAGCTCTTCCTATTGCTACTTCTACATAAAAGGAGAGTAATCGCACAGACAGGCATGCAGTTAGTGTGCTTTTACTATGTCTCAAAGCACACTCCTCCACAGTTTGCTATGTACATACTACCTTTAAGAAAGAAAAAATAATTAAAAAAAAACCCAAACAAAAAACACCAAAGAGGCAGAGGGAAGAGATCTCTTCCCACTTCCCCTCAGCAAGGGAAGGTGTAGACAGGACTTGTTAAAGCTTCTTGTCAAAAGAGCTTCCACTTGAATTAAGTTCCATAGATCCCATGTTGCACAAGTCCACTGAATTATTTTTATCTTTGCTGAATGAGGCTTACTGTGACATGAAGGGTCAATAAAATGCTGTTTCTTATCTTCAGCGATGGCTACATTTTATAAAATCTCTTATATCAAAACACCCACATGGAAGATTTCTGACAATAAAAATTCCATGCTTCCTAAGCAACTGATTTTCTTAGTATAGTCTCATGAAATCCTGTTAACTTTCCTCCCTCTTGCTAAAAATCAAAATTTTGTTGTACTAGCTTTCTTTGTACTCAGATATGCCTGAAGCTAGTTTATTTTCACATGCTGAATTGTCCACGCTCATAAGCACTTCCTATTACATTATGCATTTGCGTGCTATAAAGGAAAAGGCACAAACACTGAAAAGTGTCAAAACCATGCTTTTCCTCTTTGTTAATCCATCTTTTATGTAACTGAATTTATAAATATTAAAAATAATAAAATGCTGCTATCGTGAAAATACTACAATTAGGTCTACATGCAGGCATTAAGTAAAGTATACTTTCCTCCTCAAACACAACTCCTGTTCTAAAATCAAAGCCAACTGATACTCTCAGTCACTAAACACTAGTAAGCAGCAAATCTGAAAATCTTACAGGATAATAAGTTCAAATTAGTAAATTACCCTATTTATCACAACACTGCTAGACAGGACGTTAACACTGCCACAGTGCCAAAGTAGCTGCTTCTGTCAATTCCACGTTTCACAAGAAAATTAGTTGTGAATTTTATAGAATTTTAACGTAAAGAACTACTTCAGATGAAAGCATATTTTTAAATCTTTGCTATGAAACCTAGTATCTTAGTCCATACAGTTAACAGAAGGAAGTTAATATTAAATGGCGTAATAATAGTGTAATATACACAGCAGCTTAAATAACATGTTTAGTGGCAAAAACTATTAAGTGAACTCTTGTCCTACTTTAGAATCTCCTGTCAATAAACATAACCAAAATGAAAGTCAGTAATTTCTAAGCACTATTCTGAAGGTTTTGGTTTTTTGGGTTTAATTCTTTGAAAGCAGCATTATGAATGAAACTCGAGTGTTAGGAGAATATGTCCACCTGGCACGGAATTCAGTGAGACTACTCACATGTCAAGGCAGGCATTTACCAGGAGAGCTTCAGTGCAGTAGCATACAGCAAGGAAAAGGATACAAAACTAGAGCAGATGTGGATTTTATTCCATTCCCTGCTAACACTAACCTGCTAAGTGACTGCAGGCAAGCCTACACTCCTTCAGTGCTTTGCATCTCAGATGGGTAAAACAGGGATAAAAAATGATTGTTCCTTGTTCTGAGGTGTGTGATTACAGTACAGGTTTATGTACTTCACCAGACAGGATATAAGCACATGAATAAGGCAGTGCCTATGACTCCAAATTATTAACAATATTATTATTGAAAGAATAATGTGCTTTTTTTCTTTTTCTATTCTAAGCAATGTAACAGCAGCCCATCGAGCCGTTCTTGATATCAGAGTAATCCTTTTGTTGGTTCAGGTCTTACCCCTTCTGAAACTGTCAAGAAGGGTGACAGCTGTGTTTTTTGTGAAATTCACACATCCACTCAAACCAAGCCCGCCACAATGCTCTCAGACAGAAACACACTATTATTCCTGATCCTTAAAAAACAAAGTAATAAAAAGGAAGTAAGTCCTAATAATCTTTTGACATAAAGCAGAATGAAAAAGCTTCTGACATTATCACAGGAAAAGGGGGCAGAAAGAAAAGACAAAGTTAATACTATATAAGTCAGAAAGTTAACTTTTTCCTGTTTCTTCTCAAGAATATTTTGAAATACATCCAACTATTATTTCAGTTCAGCTTGATACACCCCTAAGTAATGAAGAAAACAAATTAAGGTTACAGGAAGATAAAACACTATACATACCACTTAAAAAACAAACAAACCAAAAACAAATAGAAAACAAACAGAAAACAAAACAACAAAACTTAATTCACTCAGCAAAGCTGTCCCAACGTATGAGCACCATATGACTTAATGATAAGGGAAATACCACTAGTCTCCATTTGCAGGTGGCAAAAGGACATACGGCTGTGCTTTCAAGAGTAAACTCTATCTCTGGATCTGCCAGAGGGCCACAGTAATGCTGCTGACTCCACTAGCAGCTGCATTAGGCCATCCCCATGGCAGGGCACAGGAAGTCCAACTTAGGTTCAGAATTTGGAAAGTTTTGGATGACATCACTTGTCAGAGGTCACAGAGACAGCCTGTGGCAAACTCAGAAATCAAAATCAGAGTTTCCTTTCAGTTGCAACTATAATTTATCACCTTCAGATAAAGAGGGAGGCCTGAACACTACACCTGCCGTGTACCATCCAAAAAGAGGTGGTGCCCAGATTTCACTGCAGGTGCACTTACAACCTTCACACTACAGCAGAGCCTTGCACAACTAAGGTCTCTTCTACCTTACCTGCACCTCTCCCACCGCTATAAGCCATAGAAGAGTAACTGTCCCCAGCTCGCTTGGTGAAAACTTCCTTTCTTCATACTGCTCTGCTACCAGCTCTACACCAGAAGACTGCTCTACCTAACGCCACAGTGACTGAGCTTCAGAGACAACATTCATCCTTATCCCAAAGATGAGTGCCAGCAACCTGGAAGAACTTAAAAGCTCCAAGTGAGAGCAATCGTATCAGTGAATGTAACAAGACCTGCCTTCTGCTTAAATATATTCACATGCTTACAAGATCACAAGCTATGGAACCACTAATTTACAAACTTGTACTGAGATTATTCTGTATGAAAAGGAAAAATGTTAGCTATAAAATAACTACATTATTACCTCTGACACTTTATGTGGAAATCTGACATTTAGTATCTTTAATTATTCACACAACAGCTATGAAGGGGAAAGGTTTTCTTCCTTGAATGAGAAAATAAACATGGACAAATTCCTCTTACCATCACTCCTACACTGGTCCCAAATAAACCTTCTGCTGAAACCAATGAAAGTTTTGCAGGCAATGAGTTTATGGCAAGCAGCCCCCAAAAATCTCAAAAGCATCGAGGACAAGCTGATTAAATATTCTGAGTTTATTGCAACACAGAAGAGTTATGTTTCTGCTAAATTATGTGTTTGCTTGAAATGGTTTATCAGCTTACTGTGCCAAGAGGGACAGTAGTATACAACAAACTTTTGAGACCATGGGCCAATTTCTGAAGCATTCACAAGGCCCACTCCTAAGTGGCTCCCCCTCTTTTAGCTTGTGACACACCAGCACAGCACCCAGCACTTGTTAACCAAGACCAGAACCCAGGTGTCTCTCCTGTGTATCAAGACTGAATTACTAAACTTTATTCATTAATGGTTACTTTACTGAGAACTGAATAATATAAGAAATCTTAGCTTTACCAAAATAAAAGCTCCCTAAAGTAAATGGAAGTTTCTAGTCATGGGTAAATCTAATGAAATCTCTGTGGTCTCCTTAACTAGGCACACTATTTTTATTAACGTTTTTTAAGCTATGAGAAAATATATTTCTCTGCTTCCTCTAAAGCTTCTATATTACGCCTTTTTCTTCAAAAGGCTACCCTACCCTGTTATTTGTAATTTGTTCACATCAGTTCAACATCAGGTAAGACCTACATTTATAGCACTAGGCACAAAATCAAGGTCCACTCCTCTCAAAGTTGTGGGGAGACTATGACCACCACTTCACTTCTAGGACCAAGCTTCCACGTATCCAAAAGTTTAAATGACGTAAAAGTAAAACTAGATAAAGACTGAAGGTACTACCTGAATCAAGGCCCCTATACTGTCCTTGTACAGTACATTTTACTATTATTTCAAATAAAGAAAAAGTCCTTGGCACTTACAGCACTCTAATCTGACTCTTACCTGAAAACACAAAAAATTAAGTTCCAAAATCAGTGCATTTATATTCAGCTCTGAACAACAGCTTGAAGCCTATCTGCCACTTTTTGAATTTTCCAATGCGTTTACTTTGCAAAAATTGTTGCACCAATTACTCTACACAGAACAGGATCCTTGTCAGTAATGCTATAAAACTGAACACAATATTCTCCTAAGGAACTAGTCTGTCATAAACAATTTCAGTAATTTAATTTGCTGTTTATACTCTCAGACCAATCTCACTGCCCACAAAATCTGAAAAATTGAAATTCGGGTGTAATTCTACAGCAACTGGAGGACAGGCAGACTCCTCCATTCAAACGACCTCCCCACAGTGGTCATCCCAGCCTTAAGACTAGTTCTGTGGTCAACAGTATCACGCTAGACCAGCTGGTCCCAACAGCCACCTTCAAGCCAGCATGTTTTTAGGACCATCGCTTACCCTATGTCTACTATACAATGCCTGGAAAAGGTCAAGAGTATGTTACTAATCATTCACACATATGAGTACTAAGCATACCCCAAATACATGTCTTGCCTTGTTTTTAATTATGTACACAATAGTACCATAAAAAAAAAAAAAAATCACCTCCCACTTCCCCATTTTGGGCCAAATGCAGTTCAGTGCCATTATGGGTGATTGTATGAGAAGTGCTTCAAGTGCCACTTGCTTTATATCATCTATGAATGTGACCCCACAGATTTAGAACCTCTCCTTTAAACTACCGCTTCTATTTCTGCTTAAAAGATGTCAAACCCTTCCAAAGGTGTCAAGAGTTTTCCCAGTGTACAGCTCAAAAAATTGGAATACTAGTAAATTAGTCATTAAGATTCATCTTTTAAATTTATAGATATCTGTATTAATCAATGCCAAATGAAAAAACAGTAACACAGGAAGACCATGGATGGAGTCTTAATTAGTTTTCAGTTTACATGTTAAAACTGAACCAACTCCTGTTGTAGTAGTATTACAGTTCTAAACTTCTCACTGATTCTTGACCTCCAGAGATTTCCAATTACCTATTCTGTTTATATTTTCATATTTTTTCCTACCACTGAATTGTAAAAAGACTTTACATTTTCACTTAAGCTTTTGCCCTGACTTTCCACATTCTAATGTTACTTTGGTTTAAAACTTTTGCCCTAAGTCAATCAGCTGATTATGTGTACAAAACAAGGTTTAAGAAAAAAAAAACAAAAACACAAGAAAAAAGAAGTTGAGAGAGATCTAAATATGCACAGCCTTTCAATTCTCAGGTTATTCAGACCCACCCCTTCATACAAAACTTTGTAACCTAGCAGTTGCTATGAGCACCCGGAGAAGACATGTTTTCTGAGGTGCTAAAACCTGAACAATCATCTTCCATGTATGAAGTGGCAGCACGAGGAGCTCTATCTTATCAACAACAAACGAGTTCTTTTTCCATGTGTACAGTTTATATACTTACCCAGGAAGGCAAATGGTAATCACAGACAGACGAAGATGAAGCTGTCTCAAAGCCTCTGTCATGTGATAGTGACCTATAAAGTATCAGATAAAGGCACATCATCAGCACACCATGATTTTACAGTATTGCAACTTGCCACACCACCACCAAGAGAGATCCTAAAACTTGAAACTTGCTTCCTTCTCACCCCCACCCCAGAGAAGCTGTCATTAAAACAATATGACAGTCGCAGGAAACAGTAAGGAGCAAACAAAAGATGCGCCGTGTCTTTAAAGGGCATTAGGACTGGGCAAATGGAGCAAATCATCAGTGTGCATCAGCAGGCTGGGTTATTTCTCCTCTATGTCTCTCGTACACACGGATGCATGTTTATGCGCACACACGGACACATATACCTACACACAGGGATGCATCACGCAATTATTTACATGCATACAGAAAGAAACACGCAGGCATTATCAAAATAAAAGGCAGAAAGTTGATCACCATCTGCAAGGAGGCATACATAACAATAACCCCGGGGAACTTACACAAGTGAGCGATCAATCCCCGCGCGTGGGTAAACCAAACAACGCAAAATTAACAAGAATAAGCCGCCAGACTGCAGGTACGAGATCCACCCGAGGAGATAGACAGACAGACCGACCGAGCGACGGACGGACAGAAGGCAGCAAGACTGTAACACAGTTGCAGGTAATGCCCGTTACCCCCCCCCCCCCGCGAAGTCCTGCGACCGCCCAGCCGGCCCCTCCACCACCGCAGCCCGCCGGGAGAGAGACGAGACCCCCGGCCGCCGCGGGGGGAGCGGCGCTTGCAGCCGCCGCCCGCCCCCGCCCGTGCAAAGTGTAGGGCCACCGGAATCCGGGCTCCGGGGTGGGGTGGAAAGAAAAGGTATTAAATATGGAGAAATACCGCCGTGACCCAGGGTTTTCCCGTCTCCCCCATCCGCGCCCCCCCGCCCCCGGTCACCATCAAGTTTGCATCTTAGTTACAAAATGTCGATCTTGACGGCTGACAAGACACAGGGAGAGGGCTAAAGAAAGAGAGAGTATGAGTGAGTGAGAGAGGGAGAGAGAGGAGAGAGAGAGAGAAGAGAGAGTCCATCTTGCTTCGAGGGGGGAGGAGAGGAGCAATAATGCAGCACATAAATCTCACCCTCCCCGGGGAAAAGTCTGCACAACACCTTTGGGGGCGGGCAGGGAAGGGGCGGCGGCGCGGGGAGGGGGCGCGGGGGGCTCCCCGGCCCTCCCAGCTGCCCTCCCCGGCGGGATCTGGCGAGGCAGGCTGGCAGCAAACACCTCCCTGCTGCTCCCCTCCTCCTCCCCGCGGGCCCGGGCGATGATCCCGCTGCTGCCGCCGCTGCTGCTGCCACCGGGGAGGAGGTGCCGCCGCCGGGAGAGAGCCACATGGAGACCGGCACCCCGTCCCTGCCCCGGCGGCCGGGCCGGGCCCCTCCGCCGCCCTACCGGGCTGCGGGACTTGGACGTGTCACCAGCAGGATGGGCAATGGTTTCGGCGCCCCAGGCCCGAGTGACCACCGCCGGCCTGGCGGCGCCCCGGCCTCCCCGCACACACTCACCTCCGGAAAAAAACTTTTAACCGCGGGCCTCCCCCGGAAAAAGTGGCGAATCCGCCCCACACACGGTTAAAGCCCCGCGGCCCCCCCCGGCTGGGCTGGCGGCGAGCGGGGGAGACCCGGGCACGGTCCTTCCCCGCCCCGGCGGGGAGGGAGGGAGGAGGCAGAGAGGCAGGCAGGCAGGCAGGGAGGGGGCGGGCAACCGCCTGCCGGTGCCTCTCGCCCCGCCGCCGTACATGTCGCCTCGGCGGCTCTCGCATCGCTTCGTTTTACCTTCCTCATTCGGCGGCGGCGGGCTGCCACCGATATTCCTAACGCAAACCTGCTGCCGTGCGGCGCGCGGGATTAACGCGATTGCCTGCCTTCCCCTGCCTCTAACCCTGCCTTCCCCGTCCTCCTCGCAAACCTACACTGGATCGGCTCTCCTCACAGCCATGCAAGTTTCATACATTGCAAATAAACCCGAGAGGAGGAAGAGCGAAGCGACTGGCTGGGGGGGGGGGGGCGGGGGGAGGAGAAGGAGGGCTGCTTTCTGCAATTTACCAGCGACCCGATCTCGCAGCAGCAAATAACAGCCGAACACCCACCCGCCTCCTGGCAGCGGAGAGAGCCATCCCCGAGGCGGCCGCCCCCTCCCCGGGGCGCCCCCCGCCAAGTTTTCTGTCATCGCGACCACCCAATGTCACAACTTACCTTCAGAAATAGGACTTCGCGCGGCCGAGGCCTGCCACCGCCTGCCCCCCGCCTGCCTCCCTTTCTCCCTCTCCACCTTAAACTTATTGACACAACATAATCCCATATCTACGCGAAACCCCGGCAGGGCCGCTCGCCCCCGCCCCCCTCGCTGCCCACCGGGGCCGCCGCCGCCCCGGGTGCATCGCCGATGACTACCGGAAAACGCACAGCCCAACTCTCCGGCCGAGCCCGGCCGCTGTTGTTGTCGGGGTCGGCGCCCGGGTTTTTCCTCCCGCCCCCACCCTAACCAGCACCGTGCGGCCACCGGATCGGCTCCCTCGCCTTCTCTGGGTTTATTCCCCTCCTCACCGCCCCCCGCTCCCCTTTCTCCCAGCAGCGGCGGCGGCGGCGCGGAGCCCCCCAAGGCCGGCGGCAGCCGATACGGATCCGCGCACTCTCCCCCGCGCCTCGCCGCCCCTCGGGATGAAGTTTCGTTTCTGCCTGCCGCGATTTCCCTGTCAAGTCCCCCCCGGAGGCACACACCGAACGGCGGCCGATGGCCATCCCTCCTCCTCGCACTCCTTCCCCTTCCTTCCTCCCTCCGCCGCGGCCGCCGCTGCTCTTGCCTCTCTCTCTGTGGCGGAGAGAGGTGCCTGGTTTCAAACGCAGCCTGGCACTGGCTGGCCTACCCCTGCCGCCTTCTTCTACTGGGTTTTTGTTTTGTGTGTTGTTTTGGTTTGTTTTTTTTTTTAAATGCATTGCACTGTATTGCAATTCATTTTGCCTCCTCCCCGGCAAAACACCCCCGGTCACCCCTGCCCTCCTGGCCGGGCAGAGGGCTGCCGGCACCAACCCACCCGTCCTCCCCTGCCCAAACTTTCAAACGGAGGCAAGCCTGACGAAAGGGAGGAAAAGTGACTGCGAGCCGCGGCAGCCGCCGCGAAGGGCAGAGGAAGCTCCGCGCCTCCCTCCCGGTCGCCAGTACTGGGGATGGGGGCCCGGAGGGCTGCCCCACCGCTAGGGCTCAGGGAGGAAAGTGTGGGGCGAGGGCACCCCTCTCCCTGCCTGCCACTGCCCGTCTCCGCCTGTCTCCCTGCCACCCGGCGAGGGGGGGCGGACGGCGCGCACTCACCTCGGCGAGGCCGGCGAGCGGGCGGGCAGGACGCCACTGGGCCGGAGCGAGGCGCGGCGCGCAGCGCAGCCCCTCCGCCTCGGCGCCCGCGGAACGCGGCTCCACACAGAGCCATACAACCCGGGCAGCGCCACAACAGTCCCCGGGATATAAGGCGGCCCGCCATTGGCCGGCGCGCTGAGGGACGGGCTCACCAGCCATTCAGCGGTGCCGTTACACCCGCGGCCCGCGAGGGAGCTGCTGGCGCACACACTCACACAAAGCTCGTCGCGCTGCTCTTCGCAATGCTTGAGGAGCCGGTGGCGAAGCGGGGCAGGTAGCGAGGGCCGCTGGCCCCCTGCGTCAAGGGGAGTACGGAGCCGCGCCAGCCACAGCGCCGGCAGCCGCTGCACATTGGCCGTCTGGGGAGGGCTGCGAGAGTAAACTACGCCTGCCCTGGGCAACGCCGCGGGGTAACGGCTGTGGCGGGGTGCAGGCGGCGGGCATGGCCCGGCTCAGCACCAGCCCTTGCGGCTCCCCGCGCAGTACCCCGGTAACTTACTCTGTCGAGTTGGGGGAGTTCCATTCAGAGGCCACAGGACGGCGATCGGAGAAGTTGAGTGAGGCAGCAGTGCATCCGCACAGCCCCTTCTCTGAGAGTAAACACGGGAAGCCAACCCCGCGGTCCGGGAGGAGCCGGGCAGACGGGCCGAGGCCGGCGGCCGCCCCCTGACCTGGCCAGAGGGTTTCAGGCAGCGGCGCTGCACGGGGATGCGGTGGAGCACCGGGTGGTGCCGGCTGCCTTAGTAATCCTCGCCCAAACGTGGCGGAGAGGCCCTCACCGGCCCGGCATCGGCACCAAGGCAGTCTTCGCCTCAGCTTCCCATACAGGCAGCGGGCGCTTGCTTGGCAAAACTAGTAAAGTTTAATGCAGGCGTCCACGTCGTGCCTCCTGTCCTGCCCTGCCCGGATCTCTGCCCTGCACCTCGCGTAAGTTGCCAGCCACATGGATGTGAAATTTCATCTGTGAATTCATGTCACTTACAGAGGGACAAAGCGACAGCATGAGGCCAGCAACTTTCGGGTGACTGTGTGGCGATTGTGCTGACGGGTGTTGGAAAAGCCCTGTGGAAACGTAGTCTAACTTTTTTTTGGAAAAGCTCCCTTCCGCAGCACTCAGAACATGAAAGCATACTGTTTACACAGACCTTACATATTAATGTTCTCAAGGGTTTGAACATTAAAAGCATGAGACCTTCACATTTTTTATGGAGAAAACACCTGGCATTTATTCTTAGTTCGGAAGCACTGTCTCCAGGTGGGATTCTGCCTTCCAGTCAGCAATTGGCATATTAAAAAAAATAGTATCGGAAATAGTTAGAATAACAATGGAAACTGAAGTGCACTTGTTTTTTGCAGGAGAAGAGCAATGCTTGTGCTTCATAACGGCTTTACATATCCAGCACTGCAAGGATGTTGCGGATCTTATTCCATATGTTCTCTGTCCTGAGCTTTTTTCATTGCAGTATGGCTGATTTTAGCATCTACCCATTGCTTGCCTACTTGTCTTTCATTCCCGCCCTCTATTTTCTTAGGGCAGAATTATGTTAAATAACTGTGAAATAATATTCCTTATGTTTGGACAAAATGGTGGGGTACAAGGTGATTTTAGAAAAATAAATCATATGGATGTTTCTGATAAGTCATTTTAACTTGCCCTGTACATTTTTTGTTACTATGTGAGAAAAGTATTCAAAGTGCCCCAGCCATCTTGCTGCTTGTAAGCAGGGCTCGGTTAATTAGTGCCTGAATGATATACCAGTATCAGGATAAACATACTCTGTTTTTAATGCATTTTACCTCATTTTTTTCATTTTCAGCACCAAGAAAGCAGAGCTGACCATCCATCCACTGGAAGTCAGGTGTCACACATTGGGACACTGGCAAGTGAAGGCACACAAATTTCATTAGTCACATTTGAAAAGGTTGGCCTAATTTTTAGGTAGAGCTTCCTCCTATCATTTGTAGATAGTTACATGCTTTGCAATGGCAGGTAAGGAGCAGCTTTTTGGTATGCAGAAACAGTTGCCAGCAAGAGGCCTAAGCCAGACAATTTAAACCTATACGGTGTAGTTCCTTATTTCTCAGTGCCTTGTTTCTTGGATTCTTTTACCCACATTAATAATAGTACACTATGGAGCCTCTCGTACCTCTTAATTGCTAAAATCCTGCCTAAGTAGGTAATTAGTGAGCAATGTAAGTTATGTAGATGCTTGATAGTGTACATGAAGTTAATTTTCAAGAACGCTTCAATTTCTTATTAACAGGACTCTCTATTACACTTGATGCCTTTACCAGTCATTTCAGAAAAGAGCTCAAGATGTGGACACCTTGCATGTAATGTTCTTTACAGCTATACAAAACAGATACACTGTGCTACTAATTAGAACAATCATGTTTTGTGTCCACTTTGCGCAGTTACAAATGGCTTCAGGAGTTGCAAGTTAGTCATCTATTAGGCCTGTACAAGCAGAAGTATTTTGTCACCCTTTAAGAGAGATGAGAAAGCTAAGGTACACTGATATGGTCAGAAAACAAAATGCTTGAGTTTCCACTGCTTTGATTCATTGTGTCCATAGGGAAAGAGAGAACTGTATTTTCTTGGGCTATCTTCTCGCAGGACCTTCTGCAAACATTGAAGTCATAAGGGGTGGAGGGAGAAGATAATATTTTTGGGTTTCTTTTTCTCTATGTACAATTTTAAGCAAATTAATCCCTTTGCATGCCTACTTGGAGACATTTCTGGCTTTAGTCAGTCACTGTTATCAAGAGTTACAAGGTGTTAGCCAGAGTCTGAGGAATTTTTTGAGGAACACCAAGTGCTGAATTTTTTTTTAATTGCTTCCTGATTATTAGTTGTTTTTAAAACTCGGCACAAGTTGCATTTCCAGATTTTTCTGCAGAAACTTGTATCATCAGATGGTACTTTTCTGTCACTCTGTAATTGGTATTAGCTTTGAAAAGAATGGTGCCCTAACCCTGTGTCGTGGAGCACTCACAAGTATACAGCCAGCACTCCTCTGGAGTTGATACAGTTGAGCACAGATAAAGCAGTTCTGCTCAGACACAGATGCCACAGGATCTGGGGCTTCTGCACATTTGTGGCGATTGTTTGTGTTCATTTGTGTTTGCCTGTTTTGCACTCAACTGACAGTGGAGTATCTCCCTCCCAGGCCCATGTCCCCTCTTAATTAAACCATGGCAAAACATAAAAGACAAGACACAAGTAGCCGTGTGTCTATGGTCTGTCAAAGGAGAAAAAATATTCCTTAAGAAAACTTTGTTTTCTAATAACAAACAGGAAAAATAATAGTGTTGCTATAAATAATAGTAATCAGGATTTTTTCTGCTCCCTTCCTTTGAGGCCTGTGGTGGAGCTTGCTAACATTGTGGTGTGCTCCTCTGAGTTTGGTCCTTGATTACCATTTTCTCTCTTTCTCCTGCCCATTACCATTTTCTCTCTTCCATGCTGCCTGTGGAACTGAGCTTGCCACTGGTAGCTCTTCCAGGCTGAGAGGGAGACTTGTGCTTCCATGGCCATTTTAAATGTGTTGAGATAATAAAAAAGGAAGCTTGGACTAGCCAGCTGCAGCCTGAGCCTGCAGGCCCTAGATCCCTTTGAGCTGCTACCATGGCTGACTACAAGTGACGGTTGTCATGTGAGCAGGGAAGGAAGGCCATAAGGCAACTCTGGGAGCATATGCTTTATCTGCGTTAAGCTTTGCACACAGCCTGGGGAGAAGCATGGGGAAGAAAGGGTGAGGCAGATGCAGCCTTATGGAGCCTGTCCCACCTCTGTTGCTTTTTTCCTGTGGCTTGTGCCCACCCACAGTCCATGGAATAGCGTGGCATCCTCCAGGTTAAAAAACACTGGAGCAGGACAATGCATTAGTGGGCCTATTTTCCTCCTCAATGCACTTGTATAACATGGTAACATTAATAGCAATTTATGTGCAAGCAGTGAAGGGAGGAGGCATTTTATCTGGACTAAAGCTGCAGAATATCCACTTCAGAGTCAGAACAGAGCTACAGGATCAGTGCAGGACAGCCGTTCTTCAAGAACCACACTTTTAGGAAGTTATTGTTCCCACCTAAGCCCCTTTTAGGAACACTTTCAGTTTCCTGAGAACTCAACAGAAGTTTGTAGAAGTCAAAGAAAGGGTCTGCTTGTTCTGTGGTTTCTCTGTAGGAGGGGACAGTTAGACTGTATTTCTTTGCTCCTATTCCTGACTCTTATTATTTCACAATATTAAAATAATCAGGATAATTTCTTCATAATTTTGAGATGCTTCTTCTGAACGTTATCTTAGCTATCTATACCTGTGCATCTAATTCCTACTGTCTCCTATTACCTCTTTTTTCTAACTTTTTATACCCCTTTTTACTAGTGGAGCATTAACAACTGCAACCCTCTGACAGCCACTAATAGCATTAGATCCTACAAGCCACCTCTAGCCTAAGCTGCTCACAGTTTCATTTGACAAGATAGACAAGAGAGTAGGAGGGGGAATGGACAGGTGAAACGACTTTCCAGGAGTGTTCACAGTGTGGAAGCAGCAAAGTCAGGAGTCAAATCTGGGCTTCTAACTCGCAGCACATTGCTTCGTGTGTTTTTTTCTCTCTTGCTCTGAGATTTCTCTTTTATAGCTCCTCCCTTTTGCAGAGAAATATTGCTACACCTTGAGGAGCTGTTTACAATTTTTTCCTGTTTTAGAAGAATTTAATAATAGTTTAACCAGAGCATCCAGATCCATTTAAGTTTATCACCTCGGTAAAAACTCCTGATTCTGCAAGACATTTAGGTATATGGTAAATTAAAAATTCACAGAATTGTCATGGTTGGAAAGGACCTCCGAGATCACCAAGTCCAACCATCAACACAAAATAAACCAACCAAAAAACCAAACCAACCAACCAACCAAAAAAAACCCAACCCCAAACCAACAGCAACAACAACAAAACACAAACCAAAACAGACAAAAAAATATCCCAAAAAACCCAAACAAAAAAAAACCCCAAACAAAACAAAAAAAACACCACCACAAAAAACCTACAACCTTGGCCACTAGAGCATGCCCTGAAGTGCCACATCTACGTGTTTTTTTAATACCTCCAAGGATGGTGACACAACCACTTCCCTGGGCAGCCTGTTTCAGTGCCCAGGAAAGTGGTGCCCTATCTTTCAGTATAGAAATTATTCCTAATGTCCAATCTAAACCTCCCCTGCTGCAACTTCAGGCCATTTCTTCTGGTCCTTTTGTTGTTTACTTGGGAGAAGAGGCCAACCACCCACCTCCCTACAACCTCTTTTCAGGTAGTTGTAGAGGGCAATGAGGTTTCCCCTCAGCCTCCTTTTCTTTGAACTAAACAACCCCAGTTCCCTCAGCTGCTCCTCATATGACTTGTTCTCTAGAACCTTCACCAGCTTGGTAGCTCTTCTCTGGACATGCTCCAGCACCTCAATGTCCTTCTTGTAGTGAGGGGCCCAGAACTGGACACAGTACTCCAGGTGCAGCCTCACCAGTGCCAAGTTCAGGGGCACCATCACTTCCCTATTCCGGCTGGCCACACTATTCCTGATTCAGACCAGGATGCCATTGGCCTTCTTGGCCACCTGGGCACACTGCTGGCTCATGTTAAGCTGGCTGTCAACCAGCACCCCCAAGTCCTTTTTGTGCTCCAGCCACTCTTCCCCAAGCCTCTAGTGTTGCTTGGGGTTGTTGTGACCAAAATGCAAGACCCAGCACTTTGCCTTATTGGACCTCATACAATTGGCCTTGGCCCATCGATTCGGCCTGTCCAGATCCCTCTGTAGAGCCTCCCTACCCTCAAGCAGATCAAAGCTCCCACCCAATTTGGTGTCTGCAAACTTACTGAGGAAGCACTCAATCCCTTCATCCAGATAATTGATAAAGATATTGAATGAAGTTGGCCCCAAAACTGAGCCCTGAGGGACACCACTGGTGACTGGCCACCAACTAGATTTGACTAATATATATTAACTTCCTAACATCCAGTGTATGTGAAATATGCTATATCTACAATAATGAAACAGTTGCCTGCTAAGCTCTAAACTCAGTAGATTTTCCTTGTCCTTATGCAAGTATACTGCATTACAAAAAAATACATAAATCAGCTCTGACCTGCTCACCTGAGGTTTTGTCACCTGCTGATTTAGTCTAGTGCAAGCAAATCAGTTTCCATAGCCAGTGACACACAAGAGAGCAATGGGTCTACCTTTCACGTGCAGTAACTTGGGATTCCTTCAGACTTAATGACTAAGTCCCCATTAAAAGCTGGGCCAAATGAGAGCAGCTTTCCCTCAATCCCACACTTTTGATTTTTATAGTTACTGCTTTAACTCTCTTATAAAGTGCAATAATATTTAACTGCTTTAAGCATAAAGTGTAATTGGAACTAATTTTTCAATTTTAGATTGTTTGCCCCTTATTACACTTCAGGGCTATGAAGTAGCTCTCTCCCTCCTCCACCCAAGGGCCTCTTTTTCCTATCTCTGTTTCTGGTATTATTCAAACATTTGTTTGTTTATTTGCTTGTTCTCCCTTTTCTGTATATGTTCATGGCACTTTAAAGAAACCACAACTCTGTTCGAGTGTCCTCCTTCAACCTCCAACATATCACCAGAGACTTCAGAGCTACCTCACAAATACGTATTTACTTCTGTCTAGTTGAACAAGGACAGTCAAGAAGCAAGAAGTTTTTGCCTGCTAAGTCCACTGCTTGACTGAAGAGGATGGCATTGAGTCTGTGCTTGGCAAGTGGCAAGTCTCTGCAGTGACTCAAGTGAAAGAGCAGCACCCATTAGGTCCAAGAACAAATTCTTGCAGGTTGGTGAGCTTCCCAGATGCATGTCTCATGGCCCTGCTGCCATGCCTGTAGTTATGTCCATTTTGAGACCGCAGCACACTTCTTTGGCTGCACACTGCTGCTACCATTTGTAAAGTAAACAAAGCAAGTGACCATTTGACCCTAAATAACAAGAGCATGCATTAGTCACTGGACATAGCATTTGACTCTTGTTATATCTAGGGAAGTACCAAGCATTGCAGCTTTAATATCAGTGATCATGTTCATCTCTGCGAGGAAGAGGCTTCAAAGAGGCAGAGATCAGAATTTTATTCCTTCAGGTGGTGGTCATCTGGGGACACAGAGAAGGAGCCCTAGCTCAGCTCCTGGCAAAGAGGGCAGACGTGTCCAGTCCAGTGGAGCCCAGAGGACCACATCTAGCCTTCCCTTTTTGAGGAATTGCTTTTGGAATTAAAATTATCAGCTTTGAAGAATGATGTAAGGTGGGACAAAACTGGATGGATCTTGAGGCCTTCCAGGAAAAAAAAAAAAAAAAAAAAAAAGGAACAAGAAAGCAATTCGTGTCTTGAGCTAGTGCAACCCACTATAAATACTCTTGCAGGAGCAAGGCTGTGCACTGCTTCAGTGCACCCAGGTGAGAGGCCTCACAAGAGGAAATTAAATCAGAATATTGCATTGTTTTTGTTTCACTGGGTTTAAATGGAGAAGAAGGTGAATCTAAGAAGGGTGCTTTCTCCTGCTCCTCCTTGCTCCGACATGAGAATCATTGGCATGCCAGCCTGCAAGAACTAGCCCTTTCAAAAATACACAGTGTGCCTTCCGGGATGTGGCTTTTCCCTGAAGTCAGTGGGTTCTCATGGCTTTCCCCAGTGCCAGTGCTGTAGCAAGGGAAGTATTTTACTCTATAAAGTAGGCAAATTCCACACTGGAGTCTGTCTGCCAACCCTACTTGGTTTTGTCCTCAAACACCAGGGGTGGGTGTGCATTTCCCTTATTCTGACTATCTGCATCTCTAGCTGAAGCATTTGTGTTGAGATCTCTGCATCACTAAAAGTTATAGCCTTCCCTGATTGTAATGCTGTTTCTCCTTATAATTTTGTAAAAGGTAAGTGGTAGAGCTGATCCATATTTTAAGTTTTAACTTTATCAGCAAAAAAAAAGTTGTATAATACTGGGCCATTTTTTTCAAAGCATGAGTTTTGTCAATTGCTGGTTTTGGGGTATTATGCTTATGTATGTGGAGGGAAGAGGAGGTATAAGTACTTGTATTTGCATGCAAAACTTTAAATTTTCAAACGCTTTCTAAATTAAACATTTTCATGTTTCAATTTAAAACTTAAGATGCTTAAAAATGCTTAAACCTGAAACATACCATTTTTAGTACACTTTCCTGGCCTTCAATGTCAATTTGCTTCAACGTAAGTTTCTAAAAAATAATTGAGGTTGACACAAATTATCTGTTGTCCCATTTTATTTTTTTTTAACTTCCAGCAATTTGAAGAATTGGTGGTTTGCATAGCCCTGTCTGCATTTTTTAAAATTGAAGTTGTGGAAGGCATGCAGAGACCTATGGTGAAATTTATGGTCTGTGATGAACTGGGTGTTCATAAAGAAATCAGAATCTGTTGAAGTCCTACTGAGAAGAACTTGTGCATGCTCAGCAGTGCTCAGGTTAAGTTAATAATTATTTCCCCTCATTCTTAAATTTTCAGGCTGACTTTTTGCTTCCACTCCACTTTTCCTGCACATATAAAAATCTTATTTTGAAAAGTACTGGGGTGCCTTACATCCAAACCTAGGCCTCAGTCAAAGGGAGGTTTACATACTCATCTATTGACTTCGAGGGAACTATTAATGCACTTAAGTTTAAGCCCATGAATTATCTTGGTTTTTCCAGGAAGACCTGTCTATAAACAAGTGACTGTGGCTTCCAAGGTTTGTTGCTTCTCCATCTTCCTTGTGAAGCTGGAGCTTTGTGTTGAGATGCATTTCTTGCTCCAAAACTTTACAATCAGTGAGGGACATCTTGACAGCATGAAAAGCAGTGACAGAGCTCTTGTTGACTATAGTGGGGTATTCTCCTGCTACCATCAGTTTATAAGTACTTGTCAGGATCTCTTATTTTGCAATAGAGATAGATGGATGGCAATGGCTAGACTGAACACCTTTCTGAGATTTCTCAGTCAACTGGTGCTACATTCCAAATTTTTGCTACTGTAGAGAATTGGTTGGTAAAACCACATTTCCTTGTATATCTTTTGAGTTTGTCTATTTTTATTTATTTATGTTTTCATTGTTCTTCTTAGTGGGTATGCAAAGTACCAAAAGCTAAACAAAAGTTGATCCTCACTGGAACATCTGCATCAAAGTCGGTCTTCATGTACTTCAGTAACAAGAAAATACTCCTGGTATTCATACTTTTGGGGTACAAAGCCCCAGAAGATGAGGCTTTGAGGCATATGAAATGTTGTGTGCAATGTTTGCTAATAGGGGTGAAGGTAATTTTTCTGAAGGAACAAAGCCATCTCATTACTGCTGACACAAGACTTGTTACAAGGTGGGGTAATGGCACTGGCCACTGAGCAGGGTGGCATGGGGAGGTTCACACATCAGCATTTCAGCTCCAGAGCAGGGAAAGCCACTGTGCTCACTCAACTCCTCTGCCTGCTGCTGCACCAGTGGCCAGTTGCATTAAATAAGGGTTATAAAAGCAGATGAGGAAGCAGACAAACTGCTCCAAGTGTGTGAAGAAAGCAGAAGGTGGCCCTAAGGATTTTGGGGGAAATGTGGCAGATGCCATGGTGGAAGAGGGGATATGTTAAGTATCTCAAGCAGTCGGAGTGACAGGTAATGGTAATCACTGCATGCTAATAGTAAAAACAGCGTGCATGTATACGTACTGAGCTTTCTACAGAAAATTGCGGGCACAAAGGGCTCGTAGCAACCTTGCAGAGGGATTCAGCATTACCTTGAGAGGGCTGTGAGGGAACATAAAGGTCTCAACAAGCTCTTGCAGGTTGAGTCACTGAAAAGATAGAGGCAGCTTTACCTAAGTTGCCTTCTGGTTCAGTAGCAGCTAAGGTTCAGGACCAGAGTCCAGTCCTGTCCAGTCTTTTACCCAGGGTGCTTACATGTAGATTACTGTACTGCCCCCAAACTGTAGGCATTGTATGTTCACTTCATTTCCAATGGTAAGACGGTAGGTATTATTTATGTCTGTTTCACAGGTAGAAGACTGAGGCACCAAGAGGAGCAATGGCTCTTGCCAAGCTACAGTGGAAGATGGTGGCCAAACAGGAGATTAAACTGAGTTTTATCCAGCCTGAAGTTACAGACATACACCCAGAAACATCCCTGTGTCTATGGGCACCCTGTGAACTGGCTCAGGCATCCCCCAAAGACAGTCATTACATTTTTTAACATTCACATGGCTTTCGATTTTCATTTCTGTTCTCATGGTTGTCAAATACCTGAATCTGTGCTCAAACTGGTATTCAGTCCCATCTGTTCACACTCATGCTTTGGTCCTGCACTAGTGCCACTACTCAGTCAGCTGGAAGCAGTTGAAACATTTTAAAAAGTACTTTTAAGGCATTCTGTGCATGTATTATTTCATGAATAATCGTAAGATGCTGACTTGTCCAAAAAAGTGAAGTGTCTCCCTGGCTGCCCTCACAAACGGATACACAAAGTTAAGATGCTGCGTGGACCTATTCTAAGAAGAACCCTGTACCAAACCCTGTCAAAGTTAATGGAAAGGATCATATTCGTGTCAGTCAGTGTGGTGTGGTTCTTAAACCTCTGCTGTTCTGGTGGGATTGGTATAATTTCAAGCTGGGCATCTTTGCATCAACACATGCAGGTGTAGCAGGCGTGTGTGGAGGAGTGGAGGAGAAGCTGTGACCATGCATGCTCTTCTGTTTCCTTTCCTTACTACACAAAGTGTTGGCTGGTGTGGGAAGTGTCATTTCCTTAAGGACAAATCCTCCTAGTCTTTCATAATATAGTTGACAGGAATTTCTTCACCTTCCAGTTTCAAATGAGTAAGTTTCATTAGAAATTTTTCATATTTCTTGTGCAACACATACCAAGAAGAACATTGATCTTCATTGAATTGTTTGCATTTACTATAAAAATTAAAAAAAAAAAAAAAAAAAAAAAGAAAACGTTTTTCATTTACACAAAATGTACATTCACCCGGTATATTTGTGAGGTTAATCATACGCACACAGGGATGAACATGTCCAAAATGCAACATTTTTTCCTTAATTAGTACCTTTCAGCATAGGAAACAGCAGGGGTAATACAACACACATTTGATTTGAACATGTAATTGGCAAGCCCATTTCTAGAATGTTTTATCCTGTTTATGGAATGAGGCAGGAAAAACAAATTAAAGGTACCACGTACACAGTATGGTGTACACAAACATGAAATGTGGACTGAAACTACTGGATATCAATTGTGCTAGGAAAAAAAATTACTGGGAGCTAGGACAAGAATCACTTTAGCTATCTGCTAGTTCAGTAATCCTAGATGTTTTATGAGACTGAATTCTCTGAGTGAAGTATTGCCAATCCAAAGGAACTAGCAGCAATGGCCTCAAAATGGTACTAGATGGAAGAGCCTAGTTTCACAGGTGCCCAACTGAGCTGCTTTGACCATCAGTGCCTCTAAATCAGTCAACAGTTAGACACAGTGTGTGTCTGGGAAGCTATGAACTGGCATGGCTCTTAGTAGCAGAATGGCTAGAGAATAAGCACCTTTCCTTGGATGTTCAGGTTAGGTTTAAGGTGTCCATAGTCCTGTAGGAAGGTATCTTCTAGGAAAATGAGACTGCCGGGATGCCACCATAGACCAAAACTCTGTTATTGAAGTAGATGGTTCTACGCTAGGGATTTTTTGTATTTCTTCTTTTGTCAGTGTTGCCTCTATATGAACTTGGTTTGATTTCTGATTATAAACATCACCCCCTGAGGGAAAAAATCTTGCTGACTGTTTCTGTGTTGTGTTTTCTGCTGAGTTTTCCATCACCAAAGGAAAGGCTGGAACACCTCTTGTCCTCCAAGACACATTCAAGCAGGAATATGGGGCATGCTGTGTTTAATGTATTTTCTTCGCCACCGTCACATCTCTTTCTATCTTTTCTCTGCATTGTTTTTTCACTCTGCTCTCACTCAGATGGGTATTGTCCCCATTTTTTTTCAAACTAGTTTATTTCAAAATCACTCCTTATGCTGAACACAATCTTAGTAGCGCTTTTAATCAAAGAAAAATGAGTTTGTTCACATCTATACTCCTTTATGGGTTAGGGCAAGTAATAGATATAGAATCCTTCCTTAAAAGTAGTTTTTAATGTACTCAACTGCAGTGGTCTAATGAAAGGGTCCAAATACTTTTAGGCATTTTTCTATTATGATTAATAATAATGCACTTTCTTCAAGGGCACTATTTAATGTTGGCTAATCAGTAAACCCAAGAAAATTGTGTTGTTGCTACCTTCCCTGTTAAGACCACTCAGCATCTTCCTAAAAATGACCCAGCTGGTGAAATCTGGTGCTGTTTTTGTTAGAATGCCAACTATTATTTAAAATCTTGTTTTGACCTCTTTTGTTCTCCAGCTTTGTTCAGAGCTTTTACAGTGACACTGAAGTAAGCTGAGGGTGTGATTTTGTCAGGTTGTCCCAGCACTGAGGTCTTTGGGGTAGCCTGCTTTCTTGTGGCAGTAACTGAGCATGTATGTTGCCACTGGAACTCATTGCTTTCTTTTGCAAAACTTGTATGTCCCTGGAGAAATTCTGTGGATTGCTAGCTAGTCAGTTTTCACTCCGAACAGGCATGTGTGTATGCATGAAATGAAGAGTGGAATAATATACTGCAAAACCCAAAGGTTTCAGTATGACAATTTTCCTAGTCCACTTTATATATGGTTAAGTAGTATTTTAGCACAATAATAAGATGAAGGTCAAATTCTTCAGGTGAATTAACTTTTAGAAGCCCTCATTTTCTCACTATCTGTGAGTGCAGAGATAATGCACAGGCTCTTTCAGCATTTACTCTTCCCCAACACACAGTGTTTGATAATAGCATCCTGTTGATCTTTGTCCTCCCTATACAGTCCTGTGAAAGGCTGTAAGAAAACATTTGTGGAGCTGGGGACTGATGAAGCCATACGATGCTGCTGTATCTTCATTTCAACCAGAGATTTTATGAAAGTATCAAAGGGTTATTTCTTATCTCTGACTAAATCCAAGGATTCATTCCCCAGCGTCATCAAACTAACACCTTTCTTTAGTATAATGCATACATGCCTTTACAGATATTTTAAAAACAGTCATCCATCATGGGTTGTAACAGAAAACTAACCATTAAGAAGCAGACTTCCTTGCTTATTCTCCAAGGGTGGAATTCAATTATGCAGAGGAACAAAACAAGGTTTATATACCATCCAAGTCCCTCATAGTCCTATTTGTGCTGACTCTTTACACACGGGTAAACTCTACCACAAAGAAACAATTTCTGGGTGATGTCTGAGTGCCACAATCAATTACATTTTGTCTGTAGGACCCCTGTCAGTATTGTGTGTGGAAGATGGAAGAGATGCCAAGTGGAGTTTTATGCCTAGTGGGCCTGGCTTGTGCCCAGCTGAAGTCAGTGGAACATTTGCCACTCCTTCCAAAATCAACAGCATGGCTCCTCCACTCACTCCCTATTTCTCTTGCTAAATCACAGTTTTTGGATATTTTCAGGCATTTGTGCTCATCAGCTTGGAATCCACACAAAGTTGGGTTTCTTAACAAAAGGCAGCCCTGATTTTTTTAAAATTCAAGTAGA
The DNA here is from genome assembly GCA_020745705.1 of Hemiprocne comata. Lineage (NCBI taxonomy): Eukaryota > Metazoa > Chordata > Aves > Apodiformes > Apodidae > Hemiprocne > Hemiprocne comata. The sequence continues at coordinate 138,703,045 of CM036586.1, read as the reverse complement.
GAGAAGAGAGCAAGGTGAGTAATTTTTTTCCCCTTGCTAATCTTGATGAGATGCTGCAGGTTTGCCAAAGATTACTTGAGTCTTCCCTGGCTAAGGTGTGAGTGAAGACTGCAGCAGTTTGAAGTAAACTGGGGTGTTGTTTTCGTAGGTTTCTTCTTAATTAACTGGAACAGACAAAATGCACATGCAAGACTATCCTAGTGCCACTCCCTCAACTGATTGCATTTTAGCAGTGTGTCACCTACTTAAAAATACTTTGTATTATCCTCAGTGAAAGGTCTCTCTTATTCCAAAGCAATCTGTTGTTCCAGAAAGGTTTCCCTCTCCTTACAGAGCTTACAGCACCTTGTAGGCCTGACACAGTCTTTGAAGTAAATGGAAAGTATCTTAATGACCTCAAGGGTTTAGCTAGTGATCCCTGTGGACTGCACAAGACAGGTAACACCATCAAAAAGCACCTAATAACTACTGACAGTCAGTGGGCCTTAGTCTCCAAATCACCTGGATTACTCTGAAAATATTTGTCCCAGGGCTGGCTGTAACTTCTTAGCAGTACAGAGCATATGAATGGTACTCAATGAATAATACAAAAATTCCTCCCAGTAAAAAAATCTCTCTGTTCAGGAAAATAATGATTTTATGGTTTGCTATTTCTTTTGTGACAATCTTTTTGTTAGCATCCCTTTGGCTATAGTATTTACTTAAACTACAAGTATGTACTATGTGTCAAAATAAAGTATTTATTGAATACTTTTACTTTGAGCCTGTTGAGTTGTGAGTGGATTCTGAAATGCCTCTATACTGCACCTGTTGGGGCCATTTTACATTCTCTTGTGGCTGGAGACAATGACAACTCAATGCCTCGCAGTTCTGCAAAAATAAAATGGTTAAGAGAATTTGAATTACAATTTAGAAGAAACATTTGCTGTTGCTGGCACTCCAGGACCAAACACAGGCCTGCTTAAATGTTAGGGTAGGGGTATTGTTCCTACCAAAGCCAACTCAGACATGTAGGTGGGCTGAAACAAACAATGCTACAGACTGTTGGGTGCAACTTGTTCAAGAATGTTTGAGGTGAACTATGGCTTTCCTGATGTCCCTGGAGGGGGCAAAGCCCAGGGTTTGGTTTCTTTTCTTCTCTCTTTCTTGCAATAATCCAAGGAGGAGAGATGTGAGCCAGTGGATGACTGAGTCTCTAACACCATGGCCTGCATCACCCAATGGGGTTTGTAGATGACCTTGACATTACTGAAGGAACGTACCACTACAACCTCTGAGAAGAAAAGGGAATGTACCTTTCCCAACGTTCAGGGCATCTGCATGGTAGCAAAGAAATTTAAGATATTTATAGTACTAGCAGAAGTTAAAAAAATGAGCCTTGAGTCTAGACACGTGGTCATTCCTTCAGAGAAATTCACTTCTAGCCAGGGGAGCAAGCTGGTATTCAGATACTGATAGAAGCAGATACTCATATTGGGCTTACCTGATGGAAGGTAATACAATTGATAACAGCTCATGAGGAAACAGGAGGGCATCTTCTCAGAACCTCATTCTTCATGTAAGCATCATCAAGGTGGAGGCGGGCACTGGCAGCTCAGACCTTAGCTTTGTGTGAGACTCACCCTTGAGACACCAGGCTCTGTAGCTCCTGCCCTCTTCTGTGCTTACTTCACAAGGTGTCCTGCAGTCCTCACCCCTTTTCTTTCCCCAAATATCTGTTAGAAGAGACAGCTTTTAGGCATCTCAAGCCTCTTGCAAGAGGTGAAGGACAAACAAAGCCATTGTTATCCAGTTATGTGCTTTAATTCGGAGACAAAAGCAAAATTTTGGACATAGTTTCTCTATGAGTGACTAACTGGGCCTGTGAACAGGCTCATAACCAAAGGGTTTGTGAATGGAGAGATTAATTTCTATTGTAGCTGTCTCTTTGTTAAGTGTTTGGATAATATGTAAGCAACAGATTATGAGGCCTAGAACAAGTAAAATCAGGTGGAGATTCAGTTTAGTCTAGATTTCTTTAGGCTACTCCTGTTAGTGGTGAAGAGACATACAGGCTCCTTGGATCTAGTCTCACTTGAGTTTTCTTTTGGAGGTTGCTCAGCTCCCCTCACTGTCTATAAACAGAATCTAAGGAAACTGTCTTTTGGCAGAGGTACTTAGGTGCCTGAAGTTAGGTGGTGTCACAATTCCACCTAGCTTTCCTGTGTGAAGATTTAGAAGAACAAAGGACCTAAATAATGCTAATTTCCTATCCAAATTCAATAGCTATTTTATTTCTTCATCTTGTTACAATCACTGTAACCATCAATATGATGCCATTATTTTTTCTGCAACACAGGAAACCAATTACTTTTACTGATTAACTCTTTACCTCCAGTGGGATATTGACTACTAGGGAATAGGAATAAAGGTGTATCAAACCAAAGCGACTGAATGGTGACTGCTCCTTCAAATGATAACTCTAATTTCTTAAAAAGCAAAGAAATATCAACCCCTTTCTTTTATCTTTGTGTCTCATATCATACAGAAAGAGGTCTTGACACTCCTTGAAAACAACTCAGAAACTTCCACATGAGGCACGCATAAAGAGCTGCAAGCTGACACATTAAAAGTCTTTAAAAACAATTCTGCAACCATGGCTCAATCCACTTGGCTAGAATAATAAGGTCTTTAATTACACCTCCCCTGAAAAGATATGCACATGTAGAATGTTTCCAGAGTTGGGTATTACCTTGAGAGCTGTTTGTGAAGACAGCCTTTGCACGAGATGTAAATGGGATTTAGCCAAGTTACAGGGATGCTCTTATGCAGTTCCCTGTATCAAAGGCCCTGATTTTGAAAAGATTTAAAGTATGTGCTTATTTTGCAGGCAGACACCTATCTTATTGAAATAATGCACCCCTGTGAAAAGTTAAACATGTGCATAAGCTTTTGCAAGATGGGTCTGAGTTTGTGAAAATGTACTGGGAAATCTGTGTAGTACCTCCTCAGTTTACTTAAATAAGAAAGCATGTTAAAAAGCCTGTCTGTATTAATGTAGAATTGCAAAGTTAGCTGTATTAAAAGTAACATTTTCTTGCAAAAATTTTCAAGTTGTTTTAGCAGATTTTGTTCTTTGACAGAAAATGTATTGATCTGATCCTGGGAAAGTGACTGTAGTGCTCAACAGAACAGTTCCTGCCATATAATTTTGATGTTCATAAGGTTGTGTAATGTTTCATGTGAAAAGCTTCTGTCAACTTCCACTGACTGTTGAATCTTAAAATGATTCATCCACACAAATATATTTTTCAGCAAAGCTTCTGAAGCAGGAGGCTGACCTCATTGCAAAATACAATTTAATTGATTAATTAATTAATGTGTTGATTTTAAAATAATGTACATATCTATTTATTTTTTTTCTCTTTTCTGATTTATTTTTGTGATTCATATGTAACTCCAGCATTTAAAAATAGATGAAAAAGGAAATTCAATAGAAGTAATACATTTTGCAGAATAACCTTGCAAAAGCATATATTTCTATTTTGTAATTTTAATGTTTACATATAACTAAAGAAATATGTGAAATAGTTAAAATTGTCAACATTTCTCAGTTCTGAACTAAGCAAACTTTTACTGCCAATAATCTTAGTGCAAGCTTGTATCTTCAGATTTTCATCTCAGTATATCTGAATGTTTTTGCCAGTCAGATTTCCCATGTATCAATGAAGAAATCTGATTTCTATTTCTGTCTTTTACAATTCCTCAGCTTCCAAGGGGACACATTTAATACTTTTTTATTTCAGTAATGTTTTAAAATATTTGTGTGATTAGATGTTTACAAACACATGCACACACAGAGGTTCCTCTTGTGTTTAATATGGGAGAAAACATGATAGACTCAAAGTGAAAATGCACAAAGGTATATTTGATTTTTTTTTAATACAGAAGTAACTTGCAATGAAGTTTTCTCTGTTTTGCTTTCACCCAGATGAAAAAGACTTCTTTTGCATGAAAGAAAGAGGAGTTTCACCAGCGTGTCTCTGACTGTGTTGTTAGGACCAGTAAGTGCCTCACTCGCGTGTGATATTACGTTTTCCCATAAACCCTTGATAGAAACTAAACATAGAAACTTTCATTCATTCCTTAGTCCTACAGTGGTCAGTATTTTACAAACTTAGGACCAAATTTCATAGTAAATGTTACAAAGATCACTGTGTTGCATAAATCCACAATTTCTCAAGCATAAGTATATTGCTATTAAAAAGAACTTCCAGCCTTTAAGGTAAGCTTGCAATTTTATGACCTCTTGCATGTTCACATGTTGCAGTATTCAGCTTGAAAGCTGTGCAGACTGGAGGTGAGTGCAATCCAAATGTGCCAATCCAAGTGAGACCAATTTGGAAAAATTGGTGTAAAAAAAAAAATCAAAATCATTGAATCATGGAATAACCCCAGTTGGAAGGGACCTCAAAAATGCAGAGGTTTTTTAATATCTGCTCTCCAAGAACAAAAGAAGGCCCAACACAGGTATTGTATGTCACTAAAATGTCTCAACATGCTTCAATTGGATTGAAAGTGGTGCCAAGGCCTTGAAATGGTCTGATTGACTTCACCTTTGCTGACACTGGAAATTGAGCTATGGATCTTCAAAGTGAAATATCGTAAACCTCTGCAAACCATGAAGACCTGAGAGTTTTAACAGACATTTTCTATGAAATTACTATGGATGGAGACCAGAAAAACACCGCGATACCAATCAAAGATTTGTTGGTATACAGTTAGTATAATGCTTCTGCAGTAGCTGGATGAAACCAATGCTGCAAAATGGTATGACTTCTAAGCAATAATCAGAGGGAGAAGAGAAACATATCCCAATACTGACTGAGCCCTCCACTGTATAATTTTCATAGCTATTTAGAGCCCCTGATAAAGAACTTCAGTTCACAGATGCAAAACTCTTTAAAGAGAGCAATGCTAGAAATTAGAGACCTCAGAAGCACTGACCTAAATAAAAGCTACTCCTTCCCTAAATGTAATTTTTGAAGTTTCTTTCTGATTTAAGGGCTATTTCACCTTCTCCCCATTCTAATTAGTGCCAAGGAAAAGTGCTGAGCTGCCCAAGAGGAAGACTGTAGCTTTTCACTGAGTTCAATTGTTCCACTTAACCATCAGGTTTTGGACATCTCTTAGTCCTGTTAAGTAGCTGTATGTTGTCTCCATAGAGCTATTGGGTCATTGATGTTGTTGTTTTTTTTTTTATTATTATTTTCAGTTGCTGAATCACTTCGAAGAAGTGATACAACACTGTCCTAAGATGACTACTCCAAGTGAGCAATTGCTGTAGTTGCCATAGGGATACTGAATGAATGCAGATGAGGTAGGAGATATCCAGAAAGCTCTGTGAGCACAAGTTTTCCTCCAGCAGCTCTGTGTAATCAAAAAAAGGGAGATTTCTGCACCTCCATAATGCTGGACCTTAGCCTCTGTGTGGCCCATGCTGAAATGGCCGTCTAGCTGCCTGCACCCTGCTTCAACTGGAGATGTGGGCACCTCGCTCACCACTGAAAGAGGAACTTGGCTCTTAGGTGATTTTGATAAATGTTATCACAAGTTCTCTAGGAGCAATACATAGATACTTACCGTGAAGGCTGAAATACCACTAATACTGCATTTGTAATAAATCTACCAAAGCGAACTGTGGAAACTGTTAATCCAAACCAGTCTGTGATTCTGTAAGACCAAGTGGTTGTATTGGGGGATCTATAGAGTCTAATTAAAATCAACTAATATTTGGAGAGGGATAGCTCCTCTGCAGAGGAAGGAGCTATTATATAAAAGGTGTTCAACACTGTGACAGGGGCAAATAATCTTTCCATGGAAGAGGACCCATAAGTGAGCTGTCTCTAAGGAACACTTCGGTTATATTATTATTAAAGTTATTGATGACAGGGGTGAAAGTGGACACTGCATAGAGAATGATGATGGTTATATTTAGTTTATCTGTGTATTTGCAACTGCTCCAAACACGACTAATTGAAGGCTCTACTCATTATAGATAGAGCCTGTAAATGCAATGACATAATTGCCTTAACATCCTCAGAAAACACTAATGAAATAAATGATAACTTGCCAATACCCACCAGCACTCACAGACCCTACCTTTGGAGCCCCGTTTACTCCCAACCTACTCATGGGAAGAGGTGGATCTTGTAGCCTAAAGGTTCTGAGATTTGTGCTTTCCACTGGAAGCTACAGGGAAGGTCTGATGATATCTATGACAGCAAGAATCAGCTCTGCCCTCAGGTACTTATTCGCAATTGTACACAAGGACTGAGTTTACCCCTAGATTCGTTGGTTTAAAATGCACAAATAAGTAGAGATTCAGACTGTACTGTTTTTGACACTGCCACAGCTCTTAATTATTATGGCAGGGCTAGAGCCTCAGCTATTGTGCATTCACGTATTTCAATTTTCTGCAGAGAAATTGTACTGATTTACTTCAGGTCACTTAGAATATCAGCTCAGGCTTTCAGCCCCCAAAGTGCAAATTTGTGCTGGAAGAAAAAACATGCTGGCTAGGAGCAGACTGCAAATCTAATGCTTTCTTTGGGCAAGGTGGTATGATCCCAAGCACTGTGCATTGGATGTGTTAACAGTGTAAGACTTAACTCCAGAAAGTATACCCAAATTTGAGCCTAGCTAATTAATTTGAAATAGTGAGAGGTATAAATGGGATTTTATAAGACCAGATATAAACATTCCTCAACTAAATGGAATGAATTAGCAGCCAAGGAGCAATTAGAAGACACAGTACTCACTGATAAATAAATACACAGAAACTAACTTGTCTTGCTCAAGAATGGACTAGATCTTCTCTATGCCCACTCATAAAAATACTGTCTGTCCTTCCTATTTACACTGCCTTTAAGCATAAAGCTCTTCAGCTTCTTCTAAAATATCCTCTTTCCTCCTCATTTTTAGGGTTGTTATAGTATTATTAACACTATGTATTAGTACCTTTCAAAGTTGTCTGCTGGAAGTTAATATTAATTAATCCCTTTTAAACCCCCCCAAGACTTAAATGAAATAAACAAACATTATCATATCCATCTTCCTGCTGAAGGAGGTGAATCACAGGAAAGTTGCGTTGTTTCTAAGGTCATAAAACAAGTTAGTAGGCAAATGAGAGATAGAAGTAAGCAGCCCTGGACTTCTAGACTCCAACTGTACTGGTTGCATTAGCCTGGCTTCCTAGAACCAGTATGTCTGAATGAGATAATTTTATTCAAAGGAGTTCTAAAGTATTTCACATTTAGGCATGATTCCAGTATTACTGTAGCCAGTGGGAAAAGAACAGCAGAAGATTTTGGTGCTAATTTATCCTTTTCAGTGAAAGGAAAGACAAGTGCAAGACAGTGTGGATGAAATACTTTTTCTTATTTTATTTTTTTAATGTTAGCAGGTGTCAGTATTGTAAACTTGCAAGAAAGGTCATGTGCTGTGTTCTGGTATGATCTCACCTTCCTTTGTAAATGAGCATTTAATATGTCTCTAATTTCCTTGTCCAGGCACACCGCCCTCCACCTACTCTGCTGGACTATTCAACCTTACCATATCCACAGATGGTGATGACAAAGGGATTGGAGGGGTAATACCTAGGGTGCAGGAAGGGTCACTAGGCCAGCCATTGCTCATGCTTTAGATCCTCCTCTGCTTTCCTGTTCTCGATAACAGAGTGTACAGAAGACAGGAGGGAGGACAAGTGTGGAGGAGGGCTGCTGTTATGCATGCGTGGTGATGCAGCCCATGCCTATGGGTTGCTGCAGTGGGGAAGTCCCCTGAGATCTGGTGGTTGTTGCAAGTGGGTCCAACCACTGGGAAACAGGGAATGCTGCAGGTTCTTTGGGGACAATGGCCTCTGCAGGATTTATGCAGAGTACCTAGCCTCAAACCACCCCTTGGGGCTCCAAAATATATGGAAATAACACAGACAGCAGCTTTCTGAGAGGTGCTGGACATACCTTCCATCACCCTGGGGAGTAAAACCATGCCAAGGCAGGTCTACCAGGCCTTCCTCCTGCTCCATCCCTGGGGCAATACAGTAACCATCTGTATACGACTCTGATACATCAGCACTAAACACCAGCTTGTACATGACACGCTTTATCTACCGTTCTGTACACAGCCTATTGACACATGACAGCAGTAGCAGGACCTCAGCGATTTTCCTGATTTCTCCTGTTTATTCCTGATTTCCACTGGCATGAGAGAAATGGATCATTGCTGGGCAGCTTTTTACAGAGTAACTGGACCAACAGTGGAAAGGGAAAGAGCTCACATTTAATTTCTGCTTCAAAACTATGAGTGATGAAAAGGCCTTGTGTAAAAACTAAACTTCTGTATCGGCAGACTTTCACCCTGCTGGGAGTAGTTTAAACCAGACAATTGAATAAACCTTACTATTAAGAGAAGATTTAAAATATCTAAATCAATGCAATCATACACACAAAAAAAAATTAAGTGTAGCTGTAAACCTCATTAGCACATGACACCATGCTCAATTTTACAGAATCACAGAATCACAGAATTACCAAGGCTGGAAAAGACCTTTAAGATCATCAAGTCCAGCCCATGACCTAACACCACCACACCATCTAGACTATGGCACTAAGTGCCACATCCAGCCTGTCCTTGAACACATCCAGGGACGGTGCCTCCACCACTTCCCTGGGAAGTCTATTCCACTGTCTAATCACCCTCTCTGAGAGGAAGCGCTTCCTAATATCCAACCTAAACTTCCCTTGGTGCAGCTTGAGGCTATGCCCTCTTGTCTTGTTGCTAGTTGCCTTGGAGAAGAGCCCAGCCCCCACCTGACTACAACCTCCTTTCAGGTAGTTGAAGAGAGTGATGAGGTCCCCCCTGAGTCTCCTCTTCTCCAGGCTAAACAACCCCAGCACCCTCAGCCTCTCCCTATACGACTTTCCCTCTAGTCCTTTCACCATCCTTGTTGCTCTCCTCTGGACCCACTCCAGCACCTCAACGTCCTTCTTGAAGTGAGGGGCCCAGAACTGCACACAGTACTCGAGGTGAGGCTTCACCAGTGCTGTGTACAGGGGGAGAATTACATCCCTACTCCTGCTGGCCACACTATTCCTGATACAAGCCAGGATGCCATTGGCCTTCCGGGCCACCTGGGCACACTGCTGGCCCATGTTCAACCGGCTGTCCACCAGCACTCCCAGGTCCCTCTCTGCCAGGCTGCTCTCCAGCCACTCTTCCCCCAGCCTGTAGCGCTGCCTGGGGTTATTGTGGCCAAAGTGCAGGACCCTGCACTTGGTCTTGTTGAATTTCATGCCATTGGCCTTGGCCCATCAATCCAGCCTGTCCATGTCCTCCTGCAGCTTCTTCTTACCCTCTGGCAGATCAACGCTTCCCCCCAACTTGATGTCATCTGCAAATTTACTGAGAGTGGACTCAATCCCCACATCCAGGTTGTCAATAAAGATGTTGAATAGGACTGGGCCCAGTACTGATCCCTGGGGGACACCGCTGGTCACCAGACGCCAGCTGGATGCAGCTCCATTCACCATCACTCTCTGGGCCTGGTCATCCAACCAGTTTTTGACCCAGCAAAGGGTGCACCTGTCGAAGCTGTGGATTGCTAGCTTCTCCAGGAGGATGCTGTGGGAGACTGTGTCAAAGGCCTTGCTGAAGTTGAGGTAGACCACATCCACAGCCCTCCCCTCATCAATGAGGTGTGTCACCCAGTCATAGAAGGAGATGAGATTAGTCAGTCCTTTCCTAAACCCCTGTTGGCTGGACCTGATCCCCTGGTTGTCTTCTACATGCTGCTGGATGGCACTCAGGATGATCTGTTCCATAATCTTGCCAGGCACCGAGGTCAGGCTGACAGGCCTATAGTTCCCCGGATCCTCCTTCCGGCCCTTCTTGTGGATGGGCATCACATTGGCCAACCTCCAGTCATCTGGGACCTCCCCAGTGAGCCAGGACTGGTGACAAATGATGGAGAGCGGCTTAGCCAGTTCTTCTGCCAGCTCCCTCAGCACCCTAGGATGAATCCCATCCGGACCCATGGACTTGTTGGGATCTAAGTGGCACAGCAGGTCCCTAACTACTTCCTCCTGGATTACAGGAGGGGGATTCTGCTCCCCATCCCTGTCTATCAGCTCAGGAGCCCAGTTGTCCTGAGGGTAGCTAGTCTTTTTGTTAAAGACTGAAGCAAAGAAGGTGTTAAGCACCTCAGCCTTTTCTTTGTCCTCCGTTACTAATTCCCCTCCTCATCCAATAAGGAATGAAGATTTTCCCTGACCCTCCTTTTGTTATTAATGTATTTATAGAAGCATTTTTTATTATCCTTTACAGAGATGGCTAGTTTAAGTTCTAGCTGAGCTTTTGCATCTCTGATTCTCTTCCTACATGACATTACAATATCCCTAAATACTTCCTGATTCACCTGCCCTTTTTTCAAAAGTCGATACCCTACCTTTTTTTTATTTCTGAGTTTTTGCAATAGTTCCCTGCTCAACCAGGCTGGTCTTCTTCCCCGCCGGCTCCTTTTTCAGCACACAGGGACAGCCTGCCCCTGTGCCTTCATAAATTCATTCTTAAAGTAAGCCCAGCCTTCCTGGGCTCCTTTGTTTTTGAGGGCTGCTTCCCAAGGGACTCTCCCAACCAGCGTCATGAAGAGGCCAAAGTCACCCCTCTGGAAGTCCAAGGTAGAGGTTTTGCTGACGACCCTCCTAACTTCACCACATATTGAAAATTCTATCATATCATGGTCGCTGTGCCCAAGACGACCTCCAACCACTACATCTTCCACCAGCCCTTCCCTGTTTGTGAACAGTAGGTCCAGCATGGCACTACCCCTGGTATGTTCAGTTACCAGTTGTAGCAAGAAGTTATCTTCTATACATTCCAGAAACCTGGATTGGCCCCTTTCTGCTGTGTTGTACTTCCAACAGACATCTGGTTACCTGGATAGACCATGTAATTATGCCACATAATTACTCATGCATTTTACAAATGAAGTTGCATGTCTGCAGCTCAAGATGATGCAGGGCTTTCATGTCAACCAAAGTCCTCTGGCATGTTTTCCACCATACACACCTTCTCTTTTTAAAAGCAAGGGCCAGAGGTTGAAACAAGCCTACTAAGAGCACAAGAAAAAAATTAAACGTTGTGTTTTAGGCAGTGAATTTTCCTGTAGGACATTAAGACCAATTGATGGAATTTATTGGCAGAAGCTTGTTTAGAACCTGTAAGCTCTTATTAATGTAACCTATTATTGCTGGTATCTATTAAACCTCTTTATATGCTCTAGGCTCTCTCCAAGGGCAAAAGAGACAAACAAATAGGAAATTCCCAGGCGGGAAATAAAGCCAGGCCATGTTCTCAACTGTATCTAAATCTACTCAGTGCAGCAAATAGCAGGAGTTACACTGATGTCGGTTATAATTCCCAAACACTCTGTGATAATCTGTTTCAGCCTCTGCATAGGTTTAGCCATATAGACCTTATCGTACTTTACACTATGGAACAGCAAGACTACCTCTAGAGGCCAGCTGTGTCAACTCCAGCTGCTGGACTTCTGCCTAAATTGTATAGGCAGTGCACAGATATCACCCTTAAAGACAAAAGCCCTGATATGCCAGTGCCTTGTATCTTACTTTGGCCTTTAATGGTATTTGTTCAAACAGAAGTGGGTATAAAATGCCACAGATCTGATTGCCTTGGTCCACAGTACCTTGCAGAGAATGGGAGGAGGGTTAATACTGACCACTGCTGGATTCACTCGTCATTCAAAAAGCAAACAAAAAAAAACCTCAAAGAGAACTATATTAAAAATATATTTCATATGACCTCACTTGAAACATTTTGTTCTGGGTTTGAGAGTTTCTTTTCATTGTTTTATTGTTTCTTCAACAAAACGAAAACAGCTTTAAAAAAACGGAGTTTGGAGAAAAAGAATTGATTGAATAAAATGTACAGAAAATAAATGCAGTCATTCAGTAATGCAGTGAAACAAAGTCAAACTCACACCATGTTTTCCTTCTTCCAAAAGCAAGGTGTGTGCCAAAACAAATTTTGTTGATTAATATGCTCACCAGTAGTGCCAGGTCAGCTTTATTTTTAGTCAGTAGCATAGCCCTTGCGTTCCTACAAAACAAGGCCCACTGGAGTGAGTGCAGTCTCAGCCCTAAACACATGGGGAAAAAGGTAAGGCACATGGTAAGATAAGCCACATAGAGAGCAAAAATTCCAACCACCCACACAGCCTTTCTGAAGTTAGAAAGTTTTAATGGGTCTGCTTTCCCTGGGAAGTGTGAGTAGTCTCCTTGTTCTCTGTGTGAATATCTTCTAACTGTGGCAGGTAGCTACACCTTGCCCTCTGTCTGGGATGAGAGAATTTGGACAAGATTAAGAGAGAAAATGTACAAAGGAAATACCCAGAGATAGACATTGCAGTAAATCGTCTGTCTAACGTGACAGTGTCAGCCTAGAAATATTAACATTTTGTGTTAAGCTGTGTGCTCTTGGAAGCCTACTGAAGAAGAATGAAGTAAGGTGAACTACCATAATGAGTTTTCTCTTGGGTGCTAAATCAGAACAGAGTCAACTGAAAATAAAGCTTCTTTTATGCAGAGGGCATTGGGAGGTCTTATCCCCAGTACTGGACAGCACATCCTCAAAACTATTTGTAGCAGCCTAAAAATCTAAGACAAAATATTTTGCCATTTTTCTGTGAACATCTATTTGAAGTTAAACTTTAAAATTTCTGAGCAGTTTTTCTCTAATTTAGATTTTAATTTCCTTTTTCTTTTTTTTAATTGGTAAGCCTGATATTTAAAAAGGCATTTTAAATGTTAAATTCTTAAATACTTTTAAAAAATGTACCCCGAAGTCCTGCTGTCCATTTTGAAATAAGAGTATACAGTATCATGCTGGATAAATTTTACAATTAAATCTTCTATCACTAAATCTGTGGCAAAGTAATAATATCTATTTCATACAGTAATTTAAATGTGTGTCTCTCAAAGCCCTTGAGGAAAGAGGTTGTAATCATCAACACTGACGATGGCTGCTGATGGGGAAACTCAGGAGATAAAGGGATTCAGTGAAGGTCGTCCATCATGCCACAGCTGCACCCTGCTCTCCTTGGAGCCAGGCCAGCACTCTGTCCCGTGGCTCCTAGTGCCCCCTTAACAGGTTGATTTTTTTTTATTAATTTTTTTGCTTCAGATGGTTTCAGACCAAGAGCAAAGCATTCAGAGTGTGTGCACGTGTCTCCCCCCCCTACCCTGTGCCATCTTTTCGTCTCCTCCCACATTTAATATGTCTGAGTTAATTTTTTTTACAAGGATTTGCTGGAAGCAGTGTTAGATAATGGGAAGGTACTCTGAAGGCTGAAATGAACAAAAGGCATCATTTCAGTTCAATTGATGTGTTCATCACCTTGCATTACATAAAAATCCTTGTGTCCAGCTCTCTTCTATCACAGCCAAACAGGTCACATACTCTTTTATAATTGTATCACTTTACTGGATAGATTTCCTTCTCTCACTTCCTCCTGGAAGGTTGCTCTAGAGCCTCTCTGATGCAGGAGGTAGAAATTGTCTATTATCTACTTATCCACAGATAGTTTTGAACTATCTGTTTCTATGCCATCATTGTCTTCCAGGTTAAACACGATCATAAGTTTTATGTATCCCTGAGTGTGTACCCCCCACAAACCTACATTTGCTATACCGAGTAAGAGAAGCTATATAATGCTTTAATCTAATGAACACAGGGGAAAAAAGAACTTCCTTCTACTTCTCTCATCTCAAGTTAAATGCTATTTAGATATCTTAAGTAAGATATAAACTATGTAGCGACTCTTGGCAAAAATTTAAATTCATTCAAGATTATTTCACAGTTAGAGAAAATTTCCCTGGCTTGACCTGTTTGAAAATTTTTTCAATAATTTTATCAGAGACATGGCTTTTTTTTTTTTTTTTTTGAGAAAACAGACGTTACTTGAGAATATATCCTGTCTTTTGAAGTTTTGTTGAGAAAATACATTTTGAGACATTTTGTTAAAGAAATACCAAATATGGAGCGATTGCTATGGAATTCTGAATTGCATCGTCCCTTTCACCCAGTAACATTGCCTCCATGGCAAATTCTGTCTTTGTAGAAAACATCAAGTTCCTTCAAGTTCATTCTGGTTTGTCATGAATAGTCCTTGAAATCCTGAATGCTTTAATGGACAAGAAATTCTGTTCCTCCACAGTTCTGCTCCTGATACTTTCCCTTACAATAGATCAAGTGTAGATCTATGGTAGTGAATGAGACTACACTTGTGCTTGGACATAGGTTTTAGCCTGTGCTAATTTTTTAATATTTGTTAAGTGGTTTTAACCTATAATTAATATTGGCAGTGTTAACAATGCTTATTATTGGCAGTACTCCTGAGAGTAAACATGGTGGGGAGGCCAAAGCCCATTGAGAAGTGTCTTCACAACAGAACTTCAAACTGCACTGAGGACAATGCACAGAAAATTTGATAAGAAGGAAAGATAAGACAATAGAAAAAACACAAAATGTAGGACCTTGCAGTCTTAGTCTTCCATAACAGTTTTTTACAAGCTGCCCTGGCAGCTCTGTCGCTTAGGCAGCCATGGGAAATGGCAAAAAGGGAAACATTGCAGAAGGTTGGCATTACCATGATTGTCATCCTGCTCTCTGATTATAATTTTCTCAGGCTGAATCAGTGTTCTTCCTCCACCACCGTGACACAAGTATGGATCCATCATCCCTGTCTGCCCTGGGTTGCCCTCTGTGTGTAGTGGTTAAATGCCACAGTTCCCTTTATGTGCTGTTTGATGGAGCTGCAGCTAACTGAGAGATCCTGCTGCCTTGAGATATGCTCCAGAGTGATTCTGAGCACACTGTCCAGATATTTCTCTCTTCTTTTTCCTGGATAACCTAAGAGCCTGTGGAGCTCTCTGGTACAAATTCAGAATAACTAACACATAGCATTTTACTTGAGACATTTGCTTTTAAAGCTGTTTGATCTCTGTCTATGATTTTGGTGGATTTCTGGCTCTCACTCTCATGTGTTGAGATAGAGGTAACTTTTGCATCGGTTATCTGTAGTTCACCAAATCCTATTTAAGCAGATTATTGTATCTCCCTTATTTCTTATTCCTCTGGATATTTCACTGGTATTATAATGTTGATTATTTGATTTACTTATTTTATTTCTCTGCCTTCTAATAGCATGCCTGAGTCACAAGGGAAGGGGTCTTCAACTGTCTCCTTGAAACAACTGGCTGTTCATCTCATAGTGTTGCTGAGTTCTCCTCCAATCTTGTTTGCAGACTTCTTGGGCTCCATCATAAATGCAGTTTAGATACTGTAAACCACAAGTATTCACTTATAGAGTGTTTATGTCCATCTGTCACCTGCAGACCTGGTGCCATAAAGACTTCCCCGTGATCAAAGAACCCAAAGTCTTGACAGTGGCATCAGCCCCTGAGCCACACATTGATTAGGTGTGTTTTCCACCCTCTTACAGTATTTTTCCCTACCATTTGGGAATAGTCAGTCACCTAAAGTGAAAACTTGTTGCTTGACTCCATCTCTGAAATGCTTAGATACCAATGCACAGAGCATGGGAAATAAGCAGGAGGAGTTGGATATTTACGTTAATTTGTATGGCTATGATATAATTGCCATCACTGAAATGTGGTGGGACAACTCTCATGACTGGAATGTTGCCATGGATGGCTATGTACTATTTAGGAGAGACAGAACAACAAGGCGAGGTGTTGGTGTTGCTCTTTATGTACGAGAGCAACAGGAAAGTATTGAGTTCTATCCAGGGAGTGAGGTAGGGCAGGTTGAAAGCTTGTGGGTAAGAATTAAGGGACATGCAATTGAAGGTGAAACTGTTGTGGGTGTCTACTATAGACCACCAATCCAAGAAGAAGATGTTGATGAGATCTTCTACAGTCAACTGGAAGTAGCCTCTAGATCACACTCCTTAGTACTTATGGGTGACTTCAATCACTCTGATATTTGCTGGGAAATCCACACAGCAAAGCAGGCTCAGTCCAAAAGGTTCTTGCAGTGCATTGATGATCATTTTCTAATGCAGGTAGTGGAGGAACCAACGAGGAGAGGTGCACTGCTGGACCTTGTATTAACAAATAAAGAAGGTCTGGTTGGGGATATTAAGGTTGGGAATAGCCTTGGTGACAGTGACCATGATATGCTGCAGTTTAGTATCTTACAAGGAAGAAGCAGGGCAATAAGTAGGATTACAACCCTGGAATTCTGTAGGGCTATCTTTGTGCTCTTTAAAGATCTACTTGGGGGAATCCCATGGGCTAGGACTCTGGAAGGAAAGGGAGCCCAGGAAAGCTGGTCAATTTTTAAATACCACTTCCTTCGAGCCCAAGATAGGTGCATTCCTTCCAGTAAAAAAGCGGGCAAAGGTGGTAAACAATCTGCATGGACAAGCAAGGATCTTCTGAAGGAGTTCTCGTGGAAGAAAGAAACTTACAGTTTGTGGAAGAAGGGACTTGTCACTTGGGAGAACTATAGGGATGTTGTCAGGATATGTAGGAAGGCAACAAGAAAGGCCAAAGCCCTCTTAGAACTTAAACTGACAAAGGAAGTAAAAGAGAACAAAAAGAGTTTCTTCAAATATATCAGCAGTAAAAGGAAGAATAGGGTAAATGTGGGCCCACTGCTGAATGATGAAGAAGTCCTGGTTACAGAGGATGCAGAGAAGGTAGAGTTGCTGAATACCTTCTTTGCTTCAGTCTTTACTAAGACCAGCCCTTGTGAATTTCAGACCTTGGATATAGGAGAAGAAGCCTGGAGGAAGGATGACTCTCCACTAGTCAATGTAGAGTGGGTCAGAGATCAGTTATGTAAATTGAATGTACACAAGTCCACGGGCCCTGATGGGATGCACCCAAGAGTGTTGAGAGAGCTGGCTGATGTTGCTCTACCACTCTCCATCATTTTCAAAAAATCATGCCAAACAGGAGAGGTGCCTGAGAACTGGAGGAAAGCCAGTGTCACCCCAGTCTTCAAAAAGGGCAAGAAGGAAGATCCAGGTAATTATAGACCAATCAGCCTCATCTCCATTCCTGGAAAAATGACGGAGCGGCTCATCTTGGAGGTCATCTTCCCATGGAAGAGCAGAAGGTTATCAGGTGTAGTCAGCATGGATTTATGAAGGGTAAGTCATGCTTGACTAATCTGATAGCCTTCTATGATGCTGTCACTAAATGGATAGATGAAGGGAGACCAGTGGATGTAGTCTACCTTGACCTTACCACGGCTTTTGACAGTCTCCCATAACATCCTCGTGAGCAATCTCAGGATATGTGGGATAAAAGAATGGACAGTGAGATGGATTAAGAACTGGCTACAAAATAGAGCTCAAAGAGTGGTGATCAATGGTACAGAGTCCAGCTGGAGACCTGTGACTAGCAGAGTCCCTCAGGGATCAGTGCTGGTTCCAGTCCTGTTCAACATCTTTATCAATGACCTTGATTTTGGGACAGAGTGTCTTCTCAGCAAGTTTGCTGATGACATGAAGTTGGGATGACTGGTTGATTCACCTGAAGGCTGTGCGGCCATCCAGCAAGATTTGGACAGCCTGGAAAGCTGGGCAAAGAGGAATTTAATGAGGTTCAATAACACCAAATGCAGAGTCCTGCACCTGGGAAGAAACAACAAAATGCACCAGTACAGAATGGGAGGTGATCTGCTAGAGAGCAGCTCCATGGAGAAGGACCTTGGAGTCCTGGTAGACAACAAGTTATCCATGGGGCAACAATGTGCCCTTGTGGCCAAGAAGGCCAATGGTATCTTGGGGTGCATGAAGAGGAGTGTCTCCAGCAGATTGCAGGAGGTTCTCCTCCCCCTCTACTCGACACTGGTGAGACCCCACTTGGAGTATTGTGTCCAGTTCTGGGCTCCCCAATTCAAGAGTGACAGGGATTTACTTGAGAGAGTCCAACGAAGGGCTACGAGGATGATTAAGGGACTGGAAGACCTGCCTTATGAGCAAAGGCTAAGAGACCTGGGGCTGTTCAGTCTAGAGAAGAGACGACTGAGAGGGGATCTAATGAATGTCTATAAATACATGAGGGCTGGGTGTCAAGAAGGCAGAGACGACCTCTTTACACTTGTGCTCTGTGATAGGATGAGGGGCAATGGACTCAAACTCAAACACAGGAAGTTTCATCTCAACATGAGGAAGAACTTCTTTACTGTGAGGGTTACAGAGCACTGGAACAGGCTCCCTAGAGAGGTTGTGGAGTCTCCTTCTTTGGAGACTTTCAAGACCCGTCTGGATGCCTTTCTGAGTGATCTGCCCTTGTTTCTGTGGTGTGTGTGGTGTGGGTGTTTGTTTTTTTTTTGTTTGGTTTGTTGGGTTTTTTTGTCTCAGTCCTGCTCTGGCAGGGGGGTTGGACTCGATGATCTTCAGAGGTCCCTTCCAGCCCAAACATTCTGTGATTCTGTGATTCTGTGATTCTGTGATTCTGTGATTCTGTGATTCTGTGACTATGTGAACCCAGCTCCAACAAACTGTTATGAGGCTACAGATAGAGAGCAAATGTTGCTACATTATGATGTGTCTCATCCAAATGAGAGTTCAGGATTCAGCAAATGGTGAACCGTAAGAAAACATAGGTAGTTCATTGGAGATGAATACCAAAGACAGCCAAGTTCAACAGAAGTAATGCCTCCACCAAACAGTAAGTGTTATATTTCTGGAAAACTAAGCTGCTGTTACAACAAGGCAAACATAGGATCCATCTGACAATATATATATATATATATATCTGTTTTGTAGGCATCTTGACTGCAGATGAACAAATCACTACAGGCTTGCAAGGAAAACCAGTAACGTCTAGGCTGTGATTTATTCCATCTAAAGTAGGTCTAAAATAGGTCATATGAATCACATCCTAGAAGTGCCTGATTCCCACCACTGACAGTAAAGAAAAACTAGCTTAGATGTAGATATCTATACCTTGTAGGCCTCTGAAGATAGGCAAGTGGATGTCTGATGGGACTGACACTGTTCTGACATAAGAAGTTTCAGAGAGACAATTTAGGAGCAAGAAAAGCAATCAAATATAGGCATGAGAGATGTTAGAACAGGTAACTGAAGACAACAGGTTGGTGAGAAATTAATCAGAAGAAAGGACATAAATTGCAACGCATTAGAGCTTGTACCATCGGACCATACAAAATGCATGTGATGGACCTACGAAAGAGATAGAAGAGCAGTGTTCGTACAAATTGACAAAGCAGGCATCTCTTTGATTTAATCCATGTCCATGCTTGAATTTATCTTAAGATATTTAACTTGTTTTTCCCCAAGAAGTAAAGGTATCACAATAGATTTTCTTTCATAAAATAATTAACTTTCTGTTTAGACGGACAGCTGTGTTTACTATGTTTTCTTTTGTACAATACCAATCGAGGAATTTAGTATTTCCAGGACAGTGTTTTCTTTTAAATGAGACCCATTTGCTCAGAGTACTCTTTTCTTCATGATTTAGCGCCTGTTTTAGATAATTTATTTTTATTGACAGTGGGACTAGTCCATTTGGTTGACTTTCTCAAACATTAACTGCTATAACTTTAATCGAGGCTGCCAAGGTTTCCTCATTTACACATGAAACTGTCCCATTCACCTTTCTAGGAAAAGACAAGTCAGATCTGGTGTTTCTTACTCTCAAGGAGAGAAAAGGAGAAATGGTAGCGTCACTTCATTGGCATTGCTTTTTCTGATTTACAGCTGTCAATATCAAGGAGTTGGGGAAGACAGTCAAGGACAGCCACCCTCCCTGTTATCTTCCCAAAGCTTCTCACAAAAACCAGTGCTGCATACTTTAATAAAAATTATTTCTTACGAGTCCTTTCTCTGATTCACCACTGAACTATAGAAGAACACTGCCAACATTGGGCATCTTCTAGAGCATTTGTGAATCAGAGATTTCCCTTGGGTAAGATGGAAAAGCCAGGCTTACGGAGGGTATGGGATAAGCAGGCAGTAATGACAACCTGCTGGCTGCCTGTGATTGCAGGGGATGGGGTTTTGTGTCCACAGTAGTTCTCCCTTTTCTGTTTCTCAGACTCAAATCTCGAGCTGGAAGCCAGGAAATCAGGTCTGACTCTTCAGGGAAGGAGGAAGAATAGCTTTAGAAAACAAAGTAGGTTTATCAGCTGTAGGTAACAGTGATTTAAAAAAAATGTTTTTCAACAACTTAGTTCATGAAGCCACCACTAGCTCTTATTAGGCACAGACCAATGGGCACAGGACAATTAATTAAGAGCATCAGAAAGTTCACCTCATCTCATTTGATGACCACTTTAATCACTTCACATTGTCTTCTCCAGGGGAAAGGCTGTAAATTATTAAAAGTGAATGAAACAATTGAGTTACGAGGTTTTAGCACTAGGAATTAGATTGCTTTTTTTCCAAGGGTGCATTTTTCTTTAGTTAAAAGTTCCTGGAAATAATAATTGGTTTTGTGTTGCTCAGAGACTTCTATCAAGAGAATTATTTCTTGGAGATAAGGCATCAATTTCTCGATGACTTCTGCCCCTTTTAAATCAGCAACTGATAAGCACTATTAGATGTTGAATCAGAGGGAGCCTTAAAGATATGATCTAGGTCCTGTGCACCTGTGCCCAATCCAAACTGGGAAAATAAAAAATAACACCAAGAAAAGAATATGCACCATTAGAAATAAGATCAGGATTTTACTCTCTGTTTTATGTCTCCGTAACCTTGACTAATAATCAGTTTGAGGGACTAGATCTACAGTGTTATGTCTTCTTGTGTTTGCTGTACTTTTTTTCTGCTCTCCATATGAGAAGGTGCACTGGAAATGCAGGGCTGGACCTACATTTCATGTAAATTAACAAAGCTGCAATGGTTTGAAATTGCTAAGGATCTTTTCCTAGATCTTATTTATGTATTTCTAGAATGGACATAATATCTTAGTTCATATTAAAGTATACAGCTATCATAGCAGTAATCTCTAAGACACAGGCCTGCCTATCTTTTATGATAAAGGAATTACATTTCTAGTTGTGATGATAGAAATCTATTATTCCCAGGAAGATGACTTGCTGGAACCTGAATAAATTGAGCATACCCTTCTCTATGCTAGGAGTTGAAGAAGTGTGGTTACTGACCTAACTAGTGAAAGAGGTATCTGATGTTACTGCAGTTAAGCTAGTAAGACAGTTGGTGTCACTCAGGGATGGATGGTGTTGGGTTCTTTATGTACTGATAAATAAGATAGTAATATAGGTTTGTTCCTATTATTGTGGACATGCAAAATGCATGGAACCAGTATGGGGTACAAATATATTGTCACACTATATGTTGTAAAAAATGTAATAATTTCCAGTAGACAGGACACAACAATGTCACAAGATTTGATTCAGTCCACTGCTTGCGCTTGTTTTTCCTGAAGCCTGTCAAACATGGAGAGGGAACAAATAGCTCAGAGATCTGGCACCTCAGCATGCTTCCTGCTGTCATCTTTCTTAGGGACATCACACTGTCTGACTGGACTTAACAAGAAGCATAAATGTTAAGTGACTGAAACAGAGGTGTTCCCTTATTCATGTGGTTGACTGTGGAGGTATGTCAAGTTGTTTGATGGGGCTGTATGACATACCCCTTGGGTATTGGGAAAGCATGGGATAAGGAACACAAGACAGAAATTTATGCTCATTTGATGGAGGAAGCAGGTATGGCCTGTTGCAGTAAGAATTTGTACAATGTCAATGCAAAGAAGTGGTTCTCAGGCAATGGTTTGAAGGCAACATTGGGCCCTACAACTGAGGCTAAGGGCAAAGTATAAATTGCCTGCAGCACTTCAGCTACTCAGCAGCTTTGCCTATGGCTCAGCCAAGTCACAGATCTCTGTCTTAACACCTAAATTTTCAGCCTCTTTTGAAGAGATTGTGAACATAATTTATTCAATTATCAATTTTCAAATAAATACTTCTTTATTTTTAGACTTCTGAGTGTACTTCTTCATTTTGTTGCTGTTACTTCACACTACTAAATGCCTGAAATATTTCCAGTTGTAATTATGCAGTGGAACATTTCATCGTTGCTTCTGTTTGAGTTTTATGGTCTGAATAACATGTAGTCATAGTGAATGCCTGCCATTTCTATTCATTATTTACTGTTAGTATTACAACTGGAGAGTATGAGAAGTGGACAGAAAATACATCTGACAACTTTGCCAAAAGTGCGAGTACAAAGCCTTGCTCCAGACGATTGTTGAGGACTTCTCCAAGTCAATGCTGCCAGGAGTAAAGCCAGGATCCCTGTGTGTGCAGTGCATTGACTGCTGTGGATAGAGCCACCCCTTTGAACAGGGAGGTGAAAGCCCCAGCATCAGGGTGGCTGCTGGCCTGCTGCTGTGTGGCATGCTCCAGCAGACAGAAGCCCACCTGTATGATAGCGAGGGAGAGAGAGGGTGGGTCTAAAACATTTTAGGGCTTACTAGCTAAACCATACTTTGAGAAACAGACTTTTGAGAAACAGAGTCAGAAATGTTGCTTTGCCCTGCAGGGCAATCCTGAAGGACAGCCATGGAGAAGGGGCCTGGAGAAGGCAGTGCAGGTAAAATGGTTTGCCTGGCATGAACTTTAAATCGTCATTAAAAGTAGGAATAAAACGTAGCTCCCTATGTTCCCAGCTCAGCACTGTGACAACTCAATTACACTCTGTCCTTTTTGCTCAGCTTTCCAAAATGGCTGGTCTCACCCCACCATCCTCCACCCCCCAATGAACTAGCAAGCCACCTACAATCTTTTTTCTGTCCTAGTTTCTTTTAAAAAAAAATATCACAGCACCGCCAACCACTTTTGCATGGCAGTCTCAGTCGTCTTTCACTATGCTGGTCCATCCAGCCTGTTATTTAAGTTCCCCCTGAAAAAAAGACCTACCACTTTCTTCCACAGTGCCCACACAGAGTGAGTCAATGTTCTTTTCCATTCATCTCAGAGAGACCAGGATTACGTCCAACGTGTTTTCTTAAAAAAAGAAAAAAAGGAAGAAGCACGGGTAAAACCACCAGGGCATTCATACAAATCAGCTGAATAGTTGCACGACTGTGTTTCTACAACCCTTAATCTTCCTCATTCACACCCTCCCTACTATCAAACATACCATGTGGGTCTAGCTGGTTAACTGTTAACTTACTTTGCACCTAACTGAATATTAAAAAAAGAAACTTAGCAGCAATGTTTTTTCCATGTCATCATGCATTTCTTTCTGAGATGGATAACCCAGTTAAATATTTTGATTAAGATGGTTCCCCTCCTCCACTCCTATAGAAACCTAAGGCCTAGGTGATTGTTCTATCTCTGCAAAGCTGTCAGAGTACAGGCATCATGGACTCAGAGAGCAACATAAATGCCTATTTTCTTTGATACTGATCTTGCTTGTTTCTATATTGTATTTAGAGTCACACTTACCTTCTTCGCTGGATTCCACCTGGAATTAGCATGGAGAGCTTAATTTCCTATTGTTGAGGTCAGTGATGGCAGGTTAGGTTGATAAGGCAGTGAGACTGCTTTGGATTTTTTCTGTTGCTGGAGAGCTCAGTCGATGGCCTGTCAACTGGTTACAGGCTGCCCAAATGTGTCAGGCCTTCAGCCTCCTTCTAGCAGCAGATTGAGAGCACGCCGTGCTGACTTTGTATATGGTGAACAGCTTTGCTGCTGGTAGCATCTCACAGCAGTAGAGTAACAAGGGTACAGCAGTTCTGCTGCTGCTGGAAAAGCCTCATTGCTTGCTGAGACAAGAAAAGTTGGGCATTACTCATCTGGTGTTTTAATGGATAGGTTTTATTAGCACTGATTAGTATTGACAAAATAATGAAGTATCTTTATATGTGAAGAAGGATTATCCACTCACATATTCACTATACCTTTGTGCTGATATGTGTCTGAGGTCCAAGTACTGCCTTTGAACGTAGATTTTTGGTGTGGTAGTGCTGCTAACTAACAAGGTGTGACAGTAAAGACAAGGATTCACCATACAGTTCTTAGAATCATAGAATGGTTTGGGTTGGAAGGGGTCTTTAAAGATCATCTAGTTCAATGCACCTGCAGTGGGCAGAGACATCTTCAACGAGATCAGGTGGCTCAGAGCCCCATCCAACCTGGCCTTGAATATTTTCAGGGATGGGGCTTCTACCACCTCTCTGGTCAACCTGTTCCAGTGTTTCACCACCCTCATTGCAAAAAATTTCTTTCTAATATCTGGATTAAATCAGATCTAAGTCTTTCAGTTTACAGTCATTAACCTTTGTCCTATCACTACAGGCCCTGCTAAAATGTCTGTTCTCATCTTTCTTACAGGCCCCCTTTAAGTATTGAAAGGCCACAATAGGTCTCCCTGGTCTTTCCTCTTCCTCTAAGGAGCCAGCTTTAAATACCATTAAGCCAAATTAAAGGTCCATAACTTATGGAGCCGCTTTACTTTAATCACAACAGTTACTGAAATAGCAGAACTGTGTACATAATAAGAAAAGGCTTTCACACTTATCACCTGCAGCCTCTTTTCCTAAACTATTGATAACAGAATAATAGTAATAAAATGGTACAGACTTTTTTTTCTGGATAAAGTCTACCAAAAACCATGAGAGACATGTGGTCCTTTTTCTCTCATCAGGAGGTGCACAGCGGTCAGGAGGGGAAGAAACAAGACATCTCAAGGTTTCATTGAGTTTCAGACCTCAGCCAGACTTTAGCAATCCCTATGCATACTCATGGGCTTCCTAAAAGGCAGAGGCAATGTGCTATTCCTATTTTACAGCTAAGACATCAGGATGTTAAGCAGTGATATTCTTTGTGCCTCTTTGTCCAGGAAACCAGGAGGAAAAGCAAGACTTTAGTCCAGAAGGGGGCCACAAAGATGATCTGAGGGCTGGAGCACCTCTGCTTATGAAGACAGGCTGAGAAATTGGGGTTGTTCAGCTTGAAGAACAGAAGGCTCTCAGGAGACCTTACAGCAGCCTTTCAATACCTGAAGGGGCCTACAGGAAAGCTGGGGAGGGACTTTTTACAAGGGCGTGTAGCGATAGGACAAGGGGTAATGGCTTTAAACTGGAAGAGGGTAGGTTTCAGTTAGGCATTAGGAAGAAATGCTTCACTGCAAGGGTGGTGAGACACTGGAACAGGTTGCCTAGGGAGGTTGTGGCTGCCCTGTCCCTGGAAGTGTTCAAGTCTAGGTTGGATGGGGCTTTGAGCAACATGGTTTATCTGGAGGTGTCCCTGTCCAAGGCAGGGGGATTGGAACTAGATGATCTTTAAGGTCCCTTCCAACCCAAACTGTTCTATGAGTCTATGACTAAGCCTGGCTGGGGAAGACTGAGGGGGCGGTTCTGCAAGGCCAAGGGCTGATGCTTCACAGTTGGCAGTGAGGTGCTGGCCAGGGGGAGCAGCTCTGCGGGGTGTGCTCCCCCATCGGCAGCTCCGCAGGGCATGGCAGCCTCCCGCTGCCTCCAGGGGACCGTGGGGTGCCCAGCTGATCCCGCAGTGTGGTGGAGAACACAGTGAGGAGGGGGGTTGTAACCTGCACTTCTTCTCCATGTCTGGGCAGGGAACAGGTGCCTGTGCTCTGCAGGGCACAGCTGAGCAGCCTGCAGGGCTCTGCACTGTGTGCTGCAGCTCTCCTCTCCCCTCAGCACAATGCTGCTGGGTGATCAGCATTTCTGAAAAAATCCTCCCCAGACCCAACAATTAATTCTGTTTAAATGCACAAACAGAATTTAGGAACCCAAGTTGTTTTATAAAATACATTCAGGTAAAAAAGAACAGCAACTTAGACATGGAGATGTCAAAGCAGGACATTTCCCTTCAAGACTTGACGGTTTTAGGTTAACAGTTGGACTTAAGGGTCTTTTCCAACCTAAATGATTCTATGATTATGTGAAGATTTTTCAGAAGCCTTTCATTCAGTTAAATTCTGTAAACCCAGACACAAAGCTTTTTGTAGAAAACCGCTGTAAAGGCAGCGCATCCAGTTTCTGAGTAATTAGGGTTCTTAATACATTTTTTGCTTCCCTGAAGTAAAATGAAATTGCAGAACTGATTTCAATGCATTCAGGATTTCATTCATTGTCTGTAAGGCACCATCCTTGGTTTTGACAGACTTCACTTTCCTGGTATTCCAACAACAGTGTAATTGTTGAGGGTTTTCACAATTCAGAATAATACAATGCCAATTGCATTCCACAATCAAAAGGAAAGTCTTAAGCTGAAAAAATGCACTCACCATTTGCCTCTTTATTAAGTCAGAAATATCAAATATGAACCATCAGAGGTTTTCTGCTGTCAGCAATTAGTGCAACTGTATCTGAGTATGCTCAAAGTTATACCAGGCTGCAAGATTTGTACATGAAAACAGAGTCTGGGCCACTGAATGCAAAAATGTTACGCCAACAGCTCATTTCCGAAGTAAGGAGAACGGGCTGCTGAACTTTAAGAGACAACATATGTGTGCTAAAGGAATCAATATGTCACTACTCTGTAAAATTCACCTGTGTAGAGGGCCCTATGCAACTCCTATGAAGTGTGTTTTAAGGATCTACCTTTGCAGATTTCTTCCATGGAGCTGGAGGGAGGGTTTAATCCCCTCTGAGCAGAGACTTCAGCAGTGATCATCAGTGGAAGTGTGAGAAAACTCCCTTCACATTGTCTCTAGCCATTCAGCAAGCCATGAAAGACAAGGTTTGATTTAAAAAGTAAACAGGTCAGAGTTTACATCCTCTGAACAGCCGGCTGGCTTCACTGGAGTCTTCTAACGGTGTCTAAGCTTTGCACTGGATCTGTATATTTGTTTAACACTTAAGTGTGAGTGAATCACAGTGAAATGGTAGGCCACAACTTAAAATCAGAAGGAAACACTCCTGCCAAACAGGAGTAATTGGCTGCAGATAATGAGCTTTCGCCAATCTCCAGCCCATTCACTTCTGCAGAATGGCTCTACAGAAGTGTCAATGTACATTTGACATTCTTATGGAAAACCACCTCTAGGTGGAAGTATTGACTCTGCAGACAGAGATGAGACCATAAATACCTATGTGGCAGAAGTGATGGCAACGTTTTTTAGAACTACTTTCTCTAATCTTTCGCTCTTGCAACTGTAATTAGATGAGGTGCCTTGACATTTATATACCTGAGGGCAGCTTGCAAAGCTCACTTGAGACAGGAATTTGTTTCTCTCTTGGCCCAGATCCAGAGACCATGGTTCAAAGAAGGGCTTCAAATGTGCTGGACATTCGCCTTTGGTGAGTGTAGCAGTGAAGGGTGCATTCTTAGTTTTAAACATGCCTACATACGGTCCTCAGACTCCATGCTTGCCATCTCGGCCCTATTTTGATTGATATTGCGGCCTTAACCTGCGGTTCTTGGCTTATTCAGTGTAACAGAAAGTTTTGATTTTAACTGGACAAACCAAGAACTTGGCTGCTACTTCCCTTTCCCTCTTTTGAGAACAAATTGCGAACTCCTGATTCCCTATTTGAGTAGGTCATTCAAAGGATTAGTTCTGTACTTTGGGTGCTATGGATTGTAACCGATACGTAAGACTTGGTACTGTCTCTATTACTGCCTTGAAGAGTGAAGGTGTGATTCACAAGGGATCAGAAACCAGCCTTCTCAGACTAATTTCTACAGAGATGCCAGAGTAAGATGGTCTGTTTAGTTCAATTAGTAGTGACACTTTGTCCTTTCTCACTGTCTAGGCTCTTTGTTAGAAATTATAAGGGAAATATTCCACAGGCACAGAAATGGTGACTTCCACTGAATTTCAGCAAAATTCAGATGCCCCACTTGCCCTTTGTACTCTAAAGGTAAACAATAAATAATTATGCTATTGGAAAGGTTTGCTTTTTTTTTTCCTTTTCTTTTTTTTTTTTTTTTTTTTCCCTTTTGCTTCTGTTTTATACTGAAACTTCCTAAGGGTTTCTGTTGAGTTTGGCCAATATTGTCATAAATGGTTAAGTGATTCAGGAGTAGAGGCTGAGCTTTTGTTTCCCCACAGGTAGGTTTTATTTACCATCAAAAACATTGTTTATATCAACTGAGCGTCTCTCACTGAGCCTTTGTCATGCAGAGGTGGGACAGTTGCCTTCACATCTTTGAGCTCTGTGGTCACAGCTCATGTCCTCCTACCAGGGATGGTGGCTTAACTCCTCTCTGTACCTGAGCGAATTCACTTGTGTCTTCCACCCATCTGATGAATGCCATAAATACAATGCTACTGGGTACTCTAAGATGCAATGTGTCAATAGTGGTAGCTCTGTCCCTTGCTGCCTGGAGTACTCCTCTGGAGTAGAGGTCAAGGTTAAGCTGAAAGCAGAGTACTAATAGAATAATTATGGACCAGAATTCATGGCCAGGTAGAAAAGCCTGTGCCTAATGC
This sequence comes from Hemiprocne comata, assembly GCA_020745705.1. Taxonomy (NCBI): domain Eukaryota; kingdom Metazoa; phylum Chordata; class Aves; order Apodiformes; family Apodidae; genus Hemiprocne; species Hemiprocne comata. Next base: position 138,674,556 of record CM036586.1, on the reverse strand, counting down.
TTTCTATATCTCCTGACTCTCTAAGAAGGATTCTGCCATTTGTGCAGCACCTAGGTGGTGCTTCCACCAGCACAATCACCCCTCGCTAGCTTCCAGTGAGGAATCATTTTGTTTTCTTGCCACTGCCATCAGGTCATGCCTTAATCCAAGTTTCCTGTGTCCTATTGAATTGTGTCTTGAAAAGGTGTGTGCACATGTGAGTAGCCAAGTCAATGAGAATGTTGATTTTCATCCACACCAGAATGTGATTAACTTGGGCATAAAACGGTATAAATTAATTGTTCTTTGGAGGAAGGTGGACAAAAGAGGAAGAGAGAGAGGGTTAACACAGAAAGCAGAGGCCAGAAGAGACTAGACAGCTCTCCAAACTGAGACAGGAATTGCTGGACACAAAAAATATTTTCTATGTATTATATATCTTTAAATTTGTATCCATCCTTATGTTTATTTATACAATGATTAATGTATATCTTTCACTATGTATCTCTATATATAGATTTACACATACATAAAGCTAATTTCCTTAGTCAAGATAAGCTCAGATCCATTACATAGACTCAGGCAAATCACAAGCACGTTTAGACTTTCCATCATGGTGCACCTAGCTGTGGTGGTGTGTGGTCTGGACCAACAGTCTAAGACGGACAGGGAGATAGTGTTACTCAGCTGAGTTGAACCTTCTCTGCCAGAAGATACCAGGGAGGTTGACTATTAGTGGACTCCAAATGCCAGCTTTTCCTAGTGCAATTCTCACTGAGACTGATCACTGATACTGTTAGAGCCAAATGTGGGCATCTTGTGCAAGACTGGAGATGCAAAATAATTTTTATTACCAGATGGAAAACCAACAGAGTGTTTTCTAGATGCTCCTGTTTTTAAGTAAAGGACTAGATGACCAGGAGAAAAATAAGGTTCTTATTATTAACAGGTTGTGTATGTAACCTTTCCTTCAAGCTACCGTGCAACAAGCTTATGCGATGTTTTGTACAAAGCATATAATTTTCTAATAATCTCTTCAAGTATCAAGTACAAGAAAATGGCTTTTTGTTCACAGGGTAGCTCACTGATTGATTATATGTTCATACAGGGTCAAAGTCTGATCTTATTTATACCACTGTAAACTGTGTGAACTGCCAGATTCTTTACTGAGGACTATCACTTCAATTTTAATCTTTGTTACCACTGAAATATTTGGACTATTCTGATTGCTTGGAGTTATTCTGGAAATTTGAACCTTGTTTTCTGCCTTTTTTATCTGGTTATCTAAATGATCAAGAAAGTAGCTCAAAGATGGAGTTGCACATTTGGGTTTGTGCTTTGGATTCTGGCATCTTTTTTGCACCCTTTCTTTATTAGGGGAAAAAAATCTAAATGGCAGAGCATATATTTCATTCCACCCACATAGTTCTTTTTCTTTAAAACAGTGGCTTATTCCCAACTGGAAAGGCAGCAGTCTAGCTAGAAGACAGGTTATGTTCAAGAGGGAAAGGAAGGAAGTAGCTGAATCATAGCAATTTAACTCTAGCTGGGTGGATGCAAATCCAGCCACTGGTTGCTGCTATCACAAGCATAGTATGATTTTGGATACAGGGGATGGCATATTGTTCTGGGGAATGAAGGCTAGAGGTCACAGCAGACTGTGCATTTGCCTTTATTGCTTGCACTCCAGCAGGTGCAATATTCATTGCCTCCGCTCTGTGCACAGCCATCTCTAGCATTACTAATGAAATGTCAAATCATATTTTTATTTACCTCCTTTCTTCATCACCTGCAAATAACCATGTTGACAACCCCCAGACTTGTTATTTGGGGGTTTCTAATCATGCCATCAGTTAAAGTCAGTCACCAGTAAAGAGCACCGCTTTCTGGAAATAAACTAAACGGGTTCATTTGAGGCTTTTCATAAAACAAATGTTGCAACAAAATTAATTTGTCCAGCATTAGTCATCACCCTTTCTGCATGTTAATACTGTTTATTCTGGAAGAAACTGGAGATTTTTTTTTGTTTTGTTGAACATATCTGTTACACTCAGCACTCACAAAGGGCAGAAAAGGCACACATCTGAATGTGTCATATTAACATGCTTCACTGTCCTGCACAGCCAAGTCATGCAGGCTGGTTTTGGTCATAGATCAGTTGTTACCATTTTCCCATGAGTAGCTACTTATACCTGTTGTCTTGTCAAAATCTTTGCTGCAACACATTGGAGGATGGCTCTTTTTTGTGTTGATTTACCTCAGAACCAGGCGGCTTCTCAGGAACAAAAGCATTTGTTCAGATTGTACCTTTGCACCAAAAAACCTTTCAAGAAAATAAGTATTTAGCAAGTTTCATTTGCGGAATAAGTTTCTCCTGTGATGCATGGTCTGCTAACAAAAGTATGGAAATGTGTGTAGAGGCGTCTTCTCCAGACTCATCCCCTCAGCCTCCTTTTGTTTTTTTTCTTCTATAGTTTGGGGTTTTTTGTTTGTTTGTTTGTTTTTGTTTTTTTGCTTTATATGTTGAGAGGATTTTAGGGAAGGGAGTATTTTGATTGCAGAGTGTTTTCTAAGGAAGCAGAACTTGCTGCTATAGGGCTCTTGGTTATTCCTGGGAAGAGCTAGGTTTGTGCTGCCCACAGATGGCAGAGAACTCACCAGACTTCGTCTCCAACAGCTCAGAGAGGGATGACTTTTCTGCATCTGAATGGCCTCACTCATGGTTGGAAACAAAGAAGGAGATGAGAGTTTACTCAGAGCTCTTGGGTGGGCCTTTCCTAGTGTTTATCCTCTGAATTTAACTTTCCAACAGACTGATGATAAAGGGTCGTGTTTGGGGCTCTTGTTTCATTTGGAGATATTGGACATGAGAAAGGCAATGTTTGCTCTAAGAAGGCAAGCAATCTGTCTGCACCTACAGGTCTCTCTTTGAATACAATTGATTAATCACAAGTACACATTAGATATGTGCCAATCATTCTCTGATCAGAGAAGCTTCCAGTCAAAGGACAGGCAAAGAGAATTTAGAGGAAAGTCAGGCAACGTATTCTCCTTCGTGGAGTAGCTGCTGCAGGACCAAATACATAGTATTTTGATCTTTTGCAGGGAGATATTTTAGGAAGTCTACAGACAGTGTCCACTAGGATTAGAAAAGTATTTAATAGTTTCTGATGAAGAGGATGTTTGGCCTCCCAGCTTTTTCTTCAACACCTGTTGCTTTTCCAACTTACACTGATCCAGCCACTGCTCAGAATTAATGTGGTAGGTAAGAGGGAAATTACAACTTTCTCTCAAGGTGTGCTGAGGATATTTCACCTGAGGTACATTTCAAAGTGTCTCAGGCTTTTGAATAACTTACTGCTTTCTCAGAGGGTTTAGACATGTCTGTGAATTCTTTATTCTGCCCAAGAACTTGCAGAACATGGGAGATGTTGGACAGTTACATCCCTCTGGTGTTTCAGTTTCTCAGTTCTGGAAATAGCCTTTTGTTAGGTGGACAACTGAGGAAGGCAAAGAAGACTTTTGATAAGTGTCACGCTCTGTTGTGACTAGTGGGAAAGAGATTATTTCATAGAATCATAGAATCATAGAATGGTTTGTGTTGGAAGGGACCTTAAAGATCAGCTAGATCCAACTCCCCTGCATTGGCAGGGACACCTCCCACTAGATCAGGTTGCTCCAACCTGGCCTTGAACACTTCCAGGGAGGGGACATTCACACCTTCACTTGCCTACAGCTCCTACTTGGAAACAGTGTGTTGTCTTTGAGAGGAAAGCATTAGCCTGATATTAGATAATTTAAAATTTAATCCTGTGAAGGCTTTAAAGATTTATATAGATTATCTGTATGTTACTTTGAGTGCAGAATTTCATAATAATTGGCCTAAACTGCCTTCATAATCACTGCACTTTTCCTCAGCATTACAGAGATGTTTCATCAGTTCTGACTTGTCCTCTGACTGGCATATCACAGGTCTATTTAGGATGAGACATCACTACAGTAGAGACTTAAGTACTTATGCCCGAGTGCAGACTCATAACTGCCCACACCTGCCTTGGAAAGTTATTAGCAATAGTAAGACTCCTTGCAAACTCCATGTGATTATCTCTTCTGAATGTGGAAACTCTTCTTAGAAGAAGGATTGGAAAAGATTGTCGTATGCTTTTCAAAGAGAAAGAGGTGTCAGTAGTGTGATACTCAGCAAGTTAAAATTTCTATGGAAGCATGACACCTAAAGCGCCTTCTGTGGTGCTTTTTGACACTTTTCTTCCAATGATTTTACCTTTCATTACACAATGAAATAATTTTCAGGTTCTGGATCCTAGTACATCACTGAGTTAGTGTTATTAAGAGGGAATCACCATGAAACAGAAACATAACTGTCAGATTGTTATTTACTGTGGAAGCTCCTGCGCATCTGTGCTCAGATTCATCCCAAACCAGGATCCTCTTTGTACGGACCTTAAGGCTTTATCACTTGACCACAACTGACCTGTTAACTCACAGTGACAATCAGCATCAATGCCTACAATTTGCTTGCTTCTCTTTGAGAGGTGTCTTGCCTAAAGGTCAAAAAAATGAACTAGTGATCTCAAATGACCTTAATATCTCCATATTAGTAATTTCATGTCCTACTCATCCCACAGATGGAAAATGAAATAGAATGATAAAAAATTAGAGTGATGAACCTTTTGTGACAAAACTATTAAATTTTAAAGTTGTTTTTTCCCATAATCAGAGGACTAGAATGTATTTCAAAATCTCAGCCTACATGAATGTCAGTGTTTGGGACCAAACTTAACAAAAAAGATGACCTTTTGGTGATCTCAGAAAGAAAGATATAAAATAAAATGTGCTTCTCTTTCAAGTGCATGTATGCAGCTTGATTCCTAATGTATGAGTATACCAAAGTTCAACAGCCTAACATCATGGGAATGTGGGAATCAATTGTGTCAGTTATTCACCTTGATGCATACATCTGTATTATCTTAGACTGCATTTCTCCAGTGATCAAACTCTGGTGGCTCAAAGGATTGCTTGCTGTGTGGGAGACATTGCAAAAATCAACATCACAGTTGTAGTCCAATAGTTGATATGACTCCATTACAGAGGGCCTCTCTCCCAGGTTAAAAAAAAAAAAAAAAAAGCAAACCCTGCTAAAATCGTTAATCCATGAACTGACTGGTCAGGTGACTTCACAGAGACCTGCTATTATTCATATACAATGTACTCTTGCTTTCTTTCTCCATGGTCTGTGTTATGCATATTTGACATTACTACTGCAGCTGTATTATACTGATTGCTTTATATTCTGAGGCCTCACTTCTAATTACTGAAGAAGAAAAGAGATCTCTGCCACATATGTTGGAGAGGGAGAAAGGCTGCAGTCCCCCATCAGCTCCACTGAAGTTATACAAAAACTCAGTTACCTTTTGTTCAGGCTCCCTGTGCTCTGATCAATGGTAGACTGATATCATGTTACACACTGTATTTTGTTGCCTATCAAATTAGCAAAATCCTTTATACCTACAGCCCAAGGATATCAAGCCTTTCCACAGAACAGTCATGACTGGTCACAACAACCTCTCGTTGCCAGTCTTGGATGGACCTGAGTTTTCCTGTCTTTGGTAGCTTGAGAGACAGAGACAATATAGCAATGTCCAGGGTAATAGCTATGGATGTGTGGTGGCTGGAGATAGTCTTATTTCTTCCTTGAGGGTCATAAAAGTACAGTAATGTTTGCCCTAAAATAAGGGCAAACAGAGATTTTCAGTGCACTGAAAGGACGTAGGAGCATGTTACACTGATGGTGCTTCTGAGGTTTTTGGTGCTTTTGGCTGGGATCTCTGGGAATTTTCAGAAGCAGGTTTGATCTCTGCAGATCTAGATAGTACAGAAAGACAGAAGATTGATACTTGCTAGTACCATTTCTATTCTGGTCCTTACAAGAGTCATTAATCCTCTTCCTTGGCATGAGTGACAGAGGAGGTCAGGAATGCATAGCTGGGCCCTGTAGTATAATATTGACCACCTGACGAGTTGAATTATGGGGGGATGCCAACTGTTTCCTCTGGAGACCACTGCAGGGGCCACTGTGGGTGCTGCATGCTGGGCTCGATGCATCACTGGGCTGTTCTACGCAGGCAGCTGCTGTGTCCCTCTGAAAGGCAGCGTGCCCTGCGCCCGTGCTCTGACATTCGACATCCCTTCCTTCTCCCCTCCACGAACAGCTTCCCAACCTGTCACAAGGATGACCAAAGGAAAACGATATGATTCACTAAAAAGACCTCTGACTTCTTGAAAAAGAAGTGGGTTTTAAAAATACAGAGCCATTAAGCAGCAGCAGCCTGTGTGTTCAAAGTGAAGTTCAGCCATTAACAGTTTGAGACACCCCTGCAAGGCAAACACACCACTATTTCCTCCCTTCTTCACAAGCAAGGAGACTGCAGCATAAGTGACATAGCTAAAGTTTCAAGCTAGGTGAATATCAGAGAAGCAATTAGCATTTATGCTCTTTAACTACCAAAACTGGTGTTTGCTTTTCAAGGCAACAATGCCTCCAAGGTCTTTTGTTGCAGATTGAACAAAACTAATGCAACTTTAATAATGTGTATGCATATTTTATGCCTCCACCATAAGGATATGGATTCCTTGGGCTATATGATTTTGACGTATAGTTGAGAGCAGTTTAGATGTGATGCAAGGAGATGGTCATGTCATAAAAGCTGTAACAGAAGAGATTTTTCCTTGCTGTGTGTCTGATTCCTTTCTTAGCATGAAGTCTCTGGTTTTGGAGTGGGAATGTGAGGTTTTCTAATTTACGTGGATCCAAGTTCCTGAAGCTAAAAAAAACATTGATTTTGCTGCCATGCTGATTTTCTTCCTTTTTTACATCAGAGGACCTTACTCCTGACAGATTACTTTTTTTTGGTCTGAAATATGCCAGTCCCTTCTGCTCTATAACTGTAAGTAAATACGTTTACAATGAGCTGCTTTTGTCCTGTCCTGTTTGGGGCACAAAGAAAAACTTATTTTTATCTTCACAGATTAACGTTGCTTGACATTTTTTTTGGGGGGTGGGAGGTAGTTTTATCCTCTTCAATGCAGCAAGGGAATTAACTACCCTAAATGTGTGTGTACATAGATATAAAAGAGGATGCACCCTGCTTTATGTTGAGACCTGCTTAAGCCTGCATAAATGTCTCTGTGCAGCAGCAAGAGGAATAGCAACGTGCAGATGAAATATCCGCATGCTGTAAAAACAGGGGAGTTGCCTTTAAATTCAGGATACCAGTTTCCAAATACAGTTTTCTGGAAAAACACCATCAGAATTGGCACTGCTTCTCCGGTGGATAGTTGGATGTGAAACAGCACGTATCATGGGGCTCAGAAGCTGTCTCTCTCTACCTAGATACAGAGGATGGGTTTTCCAAAACAGAGCCCTCAGCGATGCCCTGGGTAGGGCAGCAAGGAGCAGGTTTCCCCACACCGGGCTGTCAGGCTGCAGAGCCTGCCTGCCGGCGTGGGATTGCTCGGTGGAGCAGAAATACGTGCGGGGAAGAAATCTTCCTCTTTCCTGCTCACGGGTAGAGATATGGGCCATCTAGTGGAGAGAGAAATTAATAGCTGAGGAACGCTGACACTGCTGGTCTCCCAATAAAGCCTCTGTGCACGCTGGCAGCACAAGAGTTACAGGTAAATAACTCCTCTTAAATTCAGGAAGGAACAGCAAAAGTCAAGTCGGCGTAAAATATCCAGTGGTGCTAATGTTAATGGCATTTAGTTTGCACTAGTATCAGGAGACTTTTGCAGAAATAATGAACCAGTTTTGTTCCTTCGCTTCAAAAGAAGTGACCTGTCTATGTGGAAATGAAGCCAGGCTATTATGTGTGCCCTCTCGATATCTTTTGTGTCACATTACTTCAGTAAACTATTCAATTGCATTTAATCCATGCCCCATAATGTCAGCTTAGTTTATTCTTCTGTTTCATAAGTTCTTACAGTCGAGTTTATGCTGAGTTATCTTTATGGGCCACAGGGAACTGACACACATCACATAACCCTTTGTATTTGTTTTTCTTGAAGCCTTACTATTTTTTATTTTCTTTTAATTTTTTATTTTTTTTAATTTTTTTTTTTTAAGTCTGAAGTGCCTGTAAGACTGAAAATGAGCTCATTTTCAATTCCTAAAATGGCTTGTCCCCACCCTGCCCTGCCCTCTCCCCCCTGCAATTTGATGAGTGCTCATATAATAAACTCATTGAAATATTGTTCCAAAAGGCAGTGCTTTGACAGAATCAGTATTGAATCTCATGTAACAAAGATCTACATTAAGATACATAAATTGAAACTAGATAAAATGCAGTCACTGTGACTGCTTACAGCAAGAAGATGCCCCCTGCCTTGCTGTGCTGAGGCACCCACCCAATGCAGATGAATCCATGACCCAACTGCATTGCCTTGAGTACAGCTGTACCAGAGAAATACTGCTGCTGCTGCGAGGGAGGGAAGGAAGATGCTCCTGTTAGCTGCCACATGGAAAAAAAAGATCTACCAAAAGTTATTTGCATGAATAATTGTTTTTTCCCCTCCAGTTACTGGGATCATTAAGATGCTTCATCAGCTTTCATGGCTGTGTCCTGCTGTTGGAGGACAGGGCTGGCTTTGGCCACAGGATGAGGTTGTTGCCTTAAAAAGTGGCAGCTGTGGCTTTGCTGCTATTGTCAAGCCAGTCCCACAACATGCACCCTTCTTACTCCCTGGTCCTGGGCAGGAGTCTAAGCAGCACTGCTGGACTGGCTGCTCAAACACAGGAGCCAGGTGCAGGATGGAAAAGGCACTATATGGCCTGCCAAATGTTGGTGTTGCTTGGAGCTGAAGAGCACCTATCATCCAGAAAAGACAAAGCCCTAGCAGTCTGTGTGGTAAGCCTGTTTGGACCAAGGAGGAGCTTTCCTTGGACTGCTAGGAGAATAATGCCACTCACACAGGGTGGTGGGAGACATCAGTGTTGGTGCTGTCATCCCTGGAACAGTAAAATAATTTTTGTTGGCTCTCCTGAGGCTCTACTAGCGTGTGTGGGCTTCCCACATGATGGGGCAGCCTCTTGTGAGCAAGTCTGACACTCCAGCCAGCAATGGATGCACAATGTAGCAAGGCAAGGACTGATCACCTTGGAGAAATTAATAGAGCAGGACAGAGAAGGATGTTTCTGAAAGCAGAATGCATGAATGCATTGGGTGGTGATCTAATGTCCATGAAAAGGTGTTCCTCAACTCTTGTTTTCAACAAGCACTGAAGCCATACAGGATTTGAATCTGACCCTTGAGCATTACCCCACTGGCATTGTCCCATCAATGCCCTGGAATAGGAGATAAATTTGCCACAATCCATCAGGTGGTGAGTTATGACAAGACTTGATTAAACCTACCTAACCCTCCCAACAAGCCTAATTACAAATATCATAGAATCACGGAATTGTCAGAGTTGGAAGGAACCTCTAGAGATCACCTAGTCCAACTCTCCTGCTAAAGCAGGATGGCCTAGAGCACATTACTCAGGACTGCATCCAGGGGGGTCTTGAATATCTGCAGGGAAGGAAAATCCACAACCTCCCTGGGCAGCCTGTTCCAGAGCTCTGTCACCCTCATAGTAAAGAAGCTTTTCCTCATATTTAAATGGAACTTCCTATGTTCCAGCTTGTGCACGTTGCCCCTCATCCTGTCGCTGGGAACTACTGAAAAGAGTCTGGCTCCATGCTCCTTGCACCCACCCTTTAGATACTTACAGGCATTAATAAGGTCTCCCCTCAGCCTTCTGTTCTCCAGGCTAAAGGGTCCCAGCTCTCTCAGCCTTTCCACATAAGGGAGATGCTCGAATCCCCCAGTGATCTTTGTTGCCCTCCACTGGACTCTCTCGAGCAGTTCCCTGTGTGTCTTGAACTGGGGAGCCCAGAACTGGATGCAGTATTCCAGATGTGGCGTCATCAGGGCAGAGTAGAGGAGGAGAATGACCTCCCTTTACCTACAGGCGACACTCTTCCTTATACAACCCAGGATTCCATTGGCCCTCTTGGCAGCAAGGGCACACTGCTGGCTCATGGATAATTTGCTATCTACCAGGACTCCTGGATCCTTCTCTTCAGAACTGCTTTCCAGCAGGTCTTCCCCTAGCCTATATTGGTGCATGGGGTTCTTCCTCTCCATGTGCAGGACCCTACACTTGCCCGTGTTGAACCTCATTAGATTCCTCTCTGCCCAGCTCTCCAGCCCGTCCAGGTCACACTGGATGGCAGCACAGGCCTCTGGAGTGTCAGCCACCCCTCCCAGTTTGGTATCATCAGCAAACTTGCTGAGGATACACTTTGTTCCCTCGTCCAGGTCATTAATGAATACATTGAACAAGACCAGACCAAGTATTGACCCCTGGGCGACACTGCTGGCTACAGGCCTCCAACTCGACCCTGCTCTACTAATCACAACCCTCTGAGTTCTGTCACATGGCCAGCTCTCAACCCACCTCACTGTCTACTCACCTAGCCTGCACTCCTTCAGTTTCCTAATGAGGATACTATGGGAGACAGTGTCAAAAGCCTTGCTGAAGTCAGGGTAGATGACATCTGCTGCTCTCTCCTCATCCAGTCAACCAGTTGTATTACTTACATTACTTACTGACTGATTGCAAAGTTTTCCTCCTACAGTGTTTGATTCTTAAGACAATTAATGCTGGCAATTACATGGAAATTGTATGAGGTAAAGATATGCTTGAAAGTATCAGCATTTAAGATAATGTTTCCTTTTTCATTTTACCTTTTATAAGGGTGATGGAATATAGTAAGAACCAGGGAAGTTGTGTTTGCAGCTCTACTGTTACTGCCGTCTTTCACAGTTTCAAACATTGGGCCATTTAGATTGGTGAGCTCTGCTGCATGGAAATTCCCCAGTGAACTAGTTCCCTCCTGGCCTGTTTGACGTTCATGGCTCACAAGATCCCAGAGAACATAAGCCCTGGCTAACAAGGTCATATATTCAGAAATGTTATGAGTGAGTTCCTGGAAAGCATGTGGTTAATGTCCGGTTCTTGTCTGTATAGTGGACTTGACCTTATTGCTTGTTTCTGACTTCACAATATATACAGAAAATCAAATTATGCAAAGTACTGGAAATGAAAGCAAACTACAGTCCCTGGTTTCACAAATTCCTTAAGCACCTCCATAATTCAAAATGCATGTGTCATCCCATCAGTTGCAACACATTTGCCTAGATTTTAGCTCATTTTTTGTATGTTTCTGGGAGCTAAGCATCCCACCAAGCATTTGACACAGTGATTTTCTGCTGTGGTGAGATCCTTGTAGTACTGACCGCACGGGCTTTAAACCCATTGCTTGCATTGCTGCCGCCACCATGAGACTCACACCTCTGATGGACTGACAGCTTTTTTAGAAGCCAAACTGCATGTCAGTGTTACTCATGCTGGAGCTCCTGTGAGAACCAACACCTTTTCCTTCCTGATCACATTGACAATGTTTATGATTCAGACAGGCAGGTGTTGTTATGAAAGCTCTGTATGTCCCTCTCCTGAAGTCACTTCTTGGGGTGTGCTCTGGTACTGGGCCTCCCCACTCTCCCAGGTCTGGGGCTCCTGTGGGCCTGCAGACATACTCCAGGGATACCCTCTTTGCTTTCCTCCTTGGGGACATCTCACTGGGAGCAGAGCCAGCCATGAGTGGCATGCAGATGCAGCTCCTCCATTGGAAACACCAACTGCCTGGCCTTTGGGAAGCTTCTGACGAAATGTCCTCCAAGACAGCAGAAAGGAGCCAGAAGACACTCTTTCACCTTCAGCTGTTCCCAAGGCTGTGTAACTACAGCCAGTGCTGTGTGGCTTCCCAGGATGGGGACAGAGGGATAGTCACACTGCCACAGCACTGGTGACACCAGTTGAGAGACCAGTAGGCAGCCTCTCGCTGCAGGATTGGCATGATTAGGGGGGTGCTGGACTCAGAGCTTTGCTGATTTTTGGCGGACATCCCACCCCTCACAAAATGCCCCAGGCCCTGTGGCCATGGCAGGGACATAGAGCTGTCCAGCTGCACCTGCTCCCCTGCTGTATTGGTCTTCTCCTTGGCTTTCCGAAAGGCCCTGTCACCTGCCTTAGATGGACCCCTTGATTTTGAAGCATCACCTGGCTCTCAGAAGCCCTTTCCCCCAAGGACCACGTGTGTCCCTGGCCTAGCAACTTCATTACTCTGCTTGTGTTGCAGGGCTTCAATACCACAATGGTTTTGCACCATGGAAAGTCATTCATTTAACAAGGAAGGCCTGGCCTAAGTTTAGTTTTTATAACTCTGGTTCCTATTTTATTTAATGAGCATAAATTGTAATGCTGAGAGGGGCAGTAAAGCCATCTCTGAGCTTCAAATAAAGGCCAGACCTCCCTCCTTCGGATTTGCTGAAGAAATGTCTTTTTTTTTTTTTTTTTTTTCACTCTCTTGGCCTGCATGCTTTATTCGGCACAAAAGTGAAATTGTCGTCATTTTCACCAAGCTGCTGAGAAGCCACATTAAAATACAGGCCAAATAAACTCATGGGGGGATCCTAATTATGCTGGCACAAGCATAATTTAATTCAGATTGCTATAACAACAACCAGTGTCCATGCTTGCTGTAATCATGTTAAGGCCTATACACGAAATAATTAGCATCTTTATATTTGGTAAATAGAGGTCTGCTGCAGGTCAGCCTCAATGAGGACACAGCATTGTTAGAAGCCAAGGCCTTTTAGAGCTTGTGCAGAACGGGCATTTCCAAATAAAACCACTGAAAAGGACCAAAGAAGGGCTTGATTGCCAAGGAAGCACCTCCACTTGCCTCTTACACAGTTTTTGTTCCTCCTTCTGAAGAAAAATAGTAATTCATTTATTCAAGCATAAGGAATCAAAGGGAGCTACGTATAATAGACACACTATTTGATCAGTTTCCTTTGCACAGATGAGCGCGACCTGACTGACTTCTCAAAAGCCTAGCAATCCTTCCTGCAGTCCCAAATCTGACAAAATACAGGGGCGTTTATTTAATTTTTAGACATTTCTATGGTCATTTGGCCTGGGACAGACTTGCCAGAATTTTGAGTGGTTCAGAGAAGTCAGAGGGCACTTCCGCAAGTAAGCCAGGAGCAGAGAGGCCTTTGCTCCAAAGCATCCCAGTCATTTTTGCAAAGGTCTTTATTACTTACATTTACATAAATAACATCCCAATACTTTGAAACTTGTATATTTTTTTTTAGTTTAGATGAACAAAAGAGAATATGACAAAGGTAGGCATGCTACAGAATGATATGGAGAATATGTGCGGGGGGTGTATCCATACGTCTTCTCTTTATTCAGAGGCAATTGATGTTTTTAGGTGAAAAAAGACCCTGCTTTAGAATTGCAAGACTTTTCACAAAAAGAAGTAACTTCATTTCATTTTTTCAGTATTTTGTAACACTGCCACAAAAGTCTTTATCCTTCTAGATTGATTCCAAAAGTGAGGTAGCATCCCAAACATCTTTACCTTGCAGTTTCGATAAGCAGAAAAAGTTGCTTAATAATTTTAATAAATTTTAATTCTAATAAATCAATTAAATTGCTTGAAATTCTCTGAAAACTCTCACAGAAACTTACATTTAGGTACACTAGACACAACATTGAAATTTCGGCTGTTCCTCATTAGTCTGCCTTTCATACATGTTTCAGTGCAACAAGATGGGTCCGCTCCTTCAAATTAAGAGGCAACTCATTCAGTCAGAAGGAATTGGTGTATATATTAATGTCAGCAACTTGTAGATCAGCCTGGCATGTGGATATTGTTAAGTCCCCAGCTCAGGATATTTTTACAGCCTTTATTATGTGTTTCTCTGGATCATGGAAAAAGCTTTTTTCCATCAGGAAGGATGAGTACACTTCTCCCCGCAGAGGTTCTTTCCCTTTCCAGTGCTGTGCTCCTGACGCAGCCAAGTTTCTCAGGAAGTTTGAAGTGTGTTCCCCTTATCCTTAAGTCTTCATACCCTGCGTTTTAATATTTTTTTACTTGATTTATTTAATCTCCAGTCTATTATGCTTGGTAATTTCACCCCAAATATACTGAATGCAATCCGAGAAGGAGCATGATGGCCAGGCAGAGCTTACTTCCTCTGGGGACACTTTTTCCTATAGAACAACATTAATAAACTACCCTATGAAACTCTGCCTGCCTAAACAACATTTATTTTTTTTTTTTAATTATTTAAAGCACATTTTCAGGGCTGTTTTCTGAAAGCTGGTGAAAATTTTTAGACACAAAATGAATTTTTGAAAGTGTGTGTAACAGAATCACTTAGGGCATTTCCAGCTAGGATCAGACAATTGTTCCTCAAAAAACCCCAACAACAACAACAACAAACAAACAAACACACTCCAAAAAAACAAACAATACAAACAAACAAACAAACAAGCAAACCCCACAAAAACTTAGCAAAAGCTCAAATTATTTTTTCAAATGATTACCCATAAATTTTTAGAAAAAGTGGTGGTAAAATAAATAAAAAAGCAGAAACAAAGTATTCCTTTTTTTGGAACCTTTTTGATTCTCTGTAACTCCCCTCTGCTGCCACCAGAGGTCAGAGCATCTGCAACGCGTGTGGATGTGGGGAGGGGGAGGGAAGACAGCGGTGGCAGTTTTGGCAGGATGCTGTCTTTCAGCATACCCAGCCAGAAAATCCCCTCTGTGAATTATATCAAGCTCCAAGTCATAAATGTGATCGGAGCTTTCTCAAATCCCTCTCTGAAGCGGACATGCTTAAACAACAGCCAGTGTTTTATGGAATTTCAGTAAAGCCCTCAGACAAAAAGCATGGGGTGGGACTGAGTGGGTTACATGCTGGGGCACCTCTGCAACCTCAAAAGTCAGGTTTGCAAATTTGGGCTGTATGAATGGATCTTTACATTTTCTGCCTCTCTGAAGGAAAAAGTCTCAAGGCATATGGACGGTGGAATATATTTATCAGTAGCAAATTGTACAAAATTAGTGCTGTTTCCCTCAACAGTGTTTGTGGTTGGAGTGATTCTGTACCATTTACACTGACAAACTAAAGAGGACATAGACTTTTCCCTTTCTTTGAGTCTTTCTCTTACTTATATGACATTTCAGAATCCACTTCTCTTCCTGACCTGCTGCCCTTCTGAGATGTCCGTGTGTCCTTGGGGCTGTTGACCGCCATGACTAAAGTGCTGCACCAAGACCTTGGGGTCCTCCCAGATCTGGTTTTATGCCTGTAGGTTTTGCAGATCAAATCAGCTCGAAAGAGTTAAGGTAGAATTAAATTCATCCCCACCTAAACCCGTTGCTTACTGCTTGCTTCAAAAATCCTGTTCTGCATATTTGGTGATTTATACACTTTGTCAGGAGTTCAAGGATGAGCCAGATCGGAAAAGCAGATGTTGTGGACGAGATGCTATCCCACGGGAATTACTATAAAGCTTCCTGTAGGCATCACTTTGCAATTTTTCAGGAATGCAGTCAAATCTCCTTGTTAGGCACTCAGTGGCATGGTCAGACACTCTTGTCCTTTCCACTCTCAGCTAGACAATAATCAAATGTACTGTTGTTCATATCATTTGGACTGTACCATGTCTGAAGGTCACACCTCAGTTCAGAGTTACAGCTAGCTAGGACTTTTTTGGTGAAATGCAAATGTGTCACAGTTCACAGATAGATCGAAGCCAAAGTCTTTCATAAGTACAGCACGCTGTGGTGTAATCCAGGTTTCAGTGTCCATCTGTGTACCATGTGTGGGGCTCCCGGGCAGAACTGCCTAGGGCAAGAAGAGGGGGCATGAGAGATGGCATCCACCATTTCAGCTGCAAAGCAGAGGTGTTTGTTCTGAAAACCACCATGCTGAAAACTGTCCATTTCACAAATACATGCTTGGGAGGCTTGGTTCAACTTCAAGTGAGAATATGTGCAAATCCGGAGAACTAGCATGTCTTTATTCTGTTCTCATTGCTCTCCATGCCCTGTTGCACTATTCACGGTGTAGAGAAAAGGCAAGGCTGCCTTCCCTGCTGTGCTAGCAACCTGAGAAAGCACAACAAAAGGCTGGGAGAGCAGCACAGCTATTCCCACCGAGCAATGCATGGCTCTGTGTTACCTGGCAAGGCGGCATGATTTCTGCTGCTGAACTGCTTTGTGTGTTGCTGTGGAAAACTATTTGCAGCTCTCCTTACAGAGGAACTGGGAAGAAGCCTGTGGGAGGATCCCCTTCACCTTCCAACAGAAAAAAAATCCTCACCCTTCCTGTAACCCTCAAAACTGCAGACAGCAATGGCTGAAGTAGTTCACTACACTTCTCCTGCAGAAAGCAGGAATGCAAATTACACAAATGTGTCTTGTCAGAAAAGAGCCCATCAGCCTGGCTTAGACCTCAGGGATTGTGTTTTGTACCATTCATCAATGATCTGCTTTTAGAAATGTCTGAAATAGTACTATTATCATACTGACCCTTACTGCTCCTCTATTTCGGATATTTTCCCCAGAATGACTAAAATAAGCATTTCAGGAAAAGGTGTCAGAATCTACTGTGGAGAATTCTTCCTTTTGTTTGAACTGCTATTTGAAGAAGTTTCTTTTCATTTACTGAAAGTTACAGGCATCTATATGACCTATGGAGGAATTTGCTGCTTTTATGTATTTTTTTCCTTTTCTCATATAGCAAGTTTTCTGAAGCACTACCAAAACACCTCATTTCATCCTATCTCCAGCTTTTGTGATGTTCCACAGCCAACTTGAGAAAAATCAGGAGAGAACTTTGCCAGGCTCGTTTCACAGATGCCCTCTTGTTTTTCTGTCACAAGAATTAACAACAAAACTGCTTGCTCTCCTCATAATCATTACTGTTTTCCACAGCCGTCACATTGCCTCCAGCTCAACCGTCCAATTGCCACCAACATCTCCATGCAGGAAATTCGTAGTGATCCTTTACTTGTTTTCAGGGCTTGCCCTTACACTCCACACGCAGGAACAGCAGGGGACATTGCAGTCCTTGCAGTCAAACCTACATGTGCCACGTAATTTGTCCCCAGTGTAGGATGCAGCAGTGCCTGGCACAGGAGCTGCTCGCCGGAGCCCTGGGCGATGCGTGAGCACAGCCTGCCGGGAAGCGCAGCGCAGCTGCACACGGGTTTCCCAGCTTGTCTCTCCCGTGCTCGCATAGGTGGAGCTTATCCTTTTTTTTTTTTTTTTTTTTTTTTTTCTTTTTAGGGGAAGAAGGAATTTTTTTCATCCTGTACAAATCATACATGAGGACACATGACGAAAGCAGGAGTTGTCCACCCTCCCTCACTTCCTCGCTTGCTACAGTCCTGTGGTGTCTTCTCCTCTGTAATTAGGTTAAGTAGCTCTTGCAGAATGAGCTAAGAGGAGATGCAGAGCTGGAGCATGGAGACACCTAAGGTCGGTTAAGGTTATTAAGCTCCAGCAGCATTGCTGCAGGAGGAATGCTTCCCTCGCATTTCTACCCTTTTAGCAAATCCTTGTGGGGAACAGCTTGCCTTTAAAGACAGAAAATTTTGTGTTAAAAGAGAAAGAGTGAGAGAGCTGCTTTCAGCAATCATCAGACTCTCTTCCTTACTTAAATGAGAGACCGATGTTTCCCTGCAGGTCTCTCTGTTCTGGCTCTCCTGACTAATTTAGTTCCTTGCCTTTAATTTATGTGTTGGCAAACGTGCCTTACTGCTGTTTCGAAATACAATCTCTCCATGATGCATGTATACGTGTACACATGTGTAAACATATGTACACATACACACACATGCACTTCAGTAACTCATTGCTTGTTCCTAATGTGTATTTATGGAAAAGAATAATTCCTAAAGACAGGTATTCCTCTCTCCAGAAAAGACCTTTTGAAAAGCTTATTTTTGCTGGTCCTGATCTCAGTTTTTAATTGAGGACACAATGGGGAGCGCTGAGCAGAAGTTGCTGCTAATGTGGCACTAACTGATGTGCCTGGATGTAGATTTCCTCAGCAACAAGGATGCTTGTTCGCAGCTGAACAGGGAAACTCCGAAATGACAGCAGTGGGCAGATCAGGCTCCAGAAGCAATGTCCCTGGTGATTTCTTTCACTTGCAGTGGGATGAATGTTTTAACTTTCTTGCAGAAACCCTCTTCAGGCTTTGGCTCACATGTCTGAGCGAGAAACTGGTTCCCAGTGGCAGTGTGAGAGAAGGTGTTACAGAATTGCTCAACCAGAAAAAAATGATGGCTAGTGATTTCAACTCCTTCTTCATCCCACAGCCAACTTGCAAGCAGGGCATTCACACCAAGCCGTGCATCTGTCTGAAGGGGTAGTTGTTTGCTTTGGGTGGCAATGTATTTCCAAGAAGTCAGCATGGAGCAAGAGGCTCCAGGCAGATGTTAATCTGAGATTTAACTCAGATTTTGGTGTCTATAACTGTAGGGTCTGAATTCAGGAGCTTGGTGAGGGCATAATCCGGAGGCAGAAAAGGCTGATGTGCCTTAGGGGCACCTCATGAAATACTCTGATGCTTTCTACAACTGTGCAATGAGCTGCAATAGCATTGTACCAGGACTTGAGAATTTCCATGCTGGCACCTCTGCCCTCCCATTTTGACCACTAAATGAGATTAAAAGTTCAATCATTAATTTTAATGATGAAGCAAACCCTGCTGTTTCAAGGGGGTTGCAGTGAATTAGATTAGGAGAGGGACAAGGTAATATGAAAAGAGAGGCTTACAGTTGAATAAGTCAATGAGGAACTTCCAGAATGAAGGTTATGGGAGGCTGGTGTTTAAATGGAAATAGGGCATGACTACTGCTGTGACACTACACCTAAGGCTTTATATTCAGGAGACTCAGCTTCAGCTGGAACCTTTTGTGCTGCCATGCAGAGTCTACCCACTTGTCCAAAACACAGAACTGGCTGGAGAAGGACGTTTTATAGTAGACAAGCCATGGAGTTGGCAAGGGGAATATTGAGCCATGTGATGGGGAGGCTTACATGGGGGTAGTGGCTTTGAAAATCTGACAGTGTTCAAGAAGTTGCTGCAGGAAGGTGTTTTCTGGACTGCAGATACTGAGCGATACTGTCCCACTGGTGCAGTTTTGTGTCTAAGTAAACAGATTTATTTCTTTTTTTTTTCTTCTGTGTGAGCACATGTTTATCACTAAAGCACTGGGAGGAGAGAATGGGTACAATAAACTGTCCCATGGAAAGTAAAGTACTTGCATTTCATTGAAAGTCACAACCTGTTAATGTATAGGTTGCTTCTATACTCAAGGCTTTTCAAAAACAGTATCCTTAAGCTTTCTAGATGTCTTGGAAATGAATATAACTTTAAAAACTTCTGCACACTTGAATTAAAACTCCTAAGGGTGAAAGCACATGGGCAACCAAGAGGATAAACAATGAGAAATGGGCAATGGAAGTGAAAGGGATGGAGTAAAGGGTAAAAGACAGGTCAAGTGTCAGAGCTAGTTCCCTAAAAAACCTCCAGTTTCTGGAATAACCAACTAATACTGAGGTCTTCACTCCTTAGGAGCTTCTGTTTCTCTTTGAAAACATTCAGATAGCTGTGGCATAGTGATGAAAATGTTTATAGATCCAAAGCTTCATAAATCTGCGGGAGATGTAAATTATTTGTCATCTGCTATTTGCTAGTCTTTTATAAAAATGTCAATCATCCAAGTACGGTTTGGCTAGGGTAGCCAAATTGAAATAGAAAATACTGAATAGGGACTAAATCAGGAGCTGACAGCCAAGACAATCTGCTTTCCTTGAACACATGCTTTTCCTTAAGAGAATCCAGGGTGACCTAATGTCTGGGCATTATAGAACTCAATGATACAGGCATTCACTTAAATCTCGTGATTACCATACATTGCAGGTTGTCTGATGCTGATGCCTTGGCTTGCTGCTGCTTTGGCCCCTTTCCTTGAAGTGCACCTGGACAAGGGCAAAATGCTCTAGGGAGAAGGCGGCAAAGCAACAGTCCCCTAATCTCATGGGTGAAAAGAGAGCAATACAACACACTCCCCTCTCATGCCTTCATCTCTTGTGTAGTGCTTTTTGCAGCAATTCTCCTTTTTAAAAGAAAACATTTAGGGTGTTTTTCTCCCTGCTGGTATGCTTAAAGCCAGTGACAAAGCCAGGGTGCCCCTCTACTTGAAGCATGTTGAGCTTGACCAGCCCCTTCCCTGCATAGGGCAGGTGCACATGGTGCCAGCCTGTGAGGTTTGACCCTCCCTATTTACATTATAATATTATACCATGGAAGTATATTAGCAGTAATGGCTATTAAATGAGGAAGGAATATTTTAAGAGAATGAATTTTGTGGGCAAAAAAACCCCACAAAAAACAAGCAAGAAAAAAAACAACAACTTTAAGTGGCTTAAGAACTTGCACAGTATGGAGAAATGCTCTCCATAATAAGATGGTATCCATGTTCACCAGTGACAGAGCGAGCTATCCTCAGTCCCTCAGCTGTAAATGCCCATGTGTTTAGGACTCTGAGGAGCAGCACAAGTTGCCAATGACTGGCTGATGATCTTTGTGCAGGGATACACCATTGGTAGACTTGCATGAAGTATTGTGATAAAAAATACGGCAGACCAAAATTACTGAACACTTCCTATCCTCCTACGTCTTCCAATGGATATTTTTGAGAATTGTTGCAGAGAGAAAAACTCAAAACATAGATTTTTCTTCATTTTACACTGAGGTTTTCTTTGTTCTTTTTATTTGGAAAAAGGCAGCAGGTTATTCTTCTTTCAAGATTGTTATTAGTTGTTTTTAGCACCACACAGTTACATTCATACATTGAGACCGCAACATATTAGGTCTGGAGTGACCTCACTCCAACAGTGTGGTCCAAGAAGAGCAACAGACTATGCTGGGTGGCCACATATAGTGAGAGATTTTTAGAAGCTAAGCTGCCTCATTCATACCAGCTTGGAGGAAAAGTCCAGAATATTCTGGCTGGCCAACATAGGAAGAACAACAACTACCATTCTTCTTTTGGATAGTCAATGTACACCTTTAGGAATGACTAAAACAAACAAGCCAATCAAACAAACCCCAAAGTTGTGGTTTTCCTTTCTTCAGTAACATCCTTGGACTTCATTCTGAATTATCCTAGTCTCAACTCCTCCTGGCACTTCAGGAAGCACTCAACCATGTGGTGTCTGCATTGCTGCTGATGGAGCAGTGAGATACGCACCAATATTCCTAAGTGATTCCTTTGTTCCAGTGCTATTCAATACTGTGAAAAAGCACCCTTGAATTATTTGTACATTACATATAATGAAATAAATGTGACATTATTTGAAAACCAATTTTTGAGGGAGTTTGCTCACGATAAAAGCAAAACTATCCATTTGTGAATGTTGATAAACATGAACATAGACCACTTCCGTTTGCCATTTTTCGGTGATCAGATGTGTGGTACCTGGAGTGTTAGAAACACAGGAGTCTAAGCCATATGGCCATAGGAAATAAGATCACCTCATCTATTCCCCTACTTCACCTTGATTGCAATGTCATTCCTAGTAGATTGTTCACTTACGGATCCTTAAATACCTCACAGTGAGACTTCATGGCTGTTTTAGGCAGCCTCTTAAAATGCTTCATGATCCCCACAATTACTCCACCAGTCAGAGAGGACAGGAGATGGTTTTCCCGTGCCACAAACATTTTGATGATGTGGCGGATTGACCCCAGCCAGCAGCCAAACACACAGCCAGAGGAAATGTGTGGGTTGAGGTAAAGACACTTACTGATGCCTGCAATTGCCACTGTGGGCAAAACAGACTGGACTTGGGGAATGATGTTTATTTTTTGCCATTTAACACAAACATTTAATTGCTGATTTAGGTACTGAGAAGCAAATAAATCAAACATTTCAATGCTTACGGAAAACACATTTCCTCTGCCTTTCCCAGGCTCAACTTCTACTCCAGACAGCTCTTCTCTCCCCATCCTGGTCTCCACTCCCCTTATTATAGGCACAATTTACACTCATTCCCTTTGGTGAGGTGATGAGAGTACAGGGCCTTGGGGTCAGGGTGCAGTGGTTTCTTTCTCTCACCTGTTGTTTTTCACCCATTTCTTTTGCTGCTCCTTCCTTCCCACTCTTTTTCTATCCTCCAACATGGGTCCTCCACAAGTTGCAGTCTCTTTGGGGTACTACTTGCTCTGGCATGGGTTACCCACATGCCACAGTCCCTTTGGGGGTGTTACCAGCTCTGTCATGCAGTGCCTCCTACTCTTCTGGCCTTGCTGTTCCTTCTCTCTCAGCTTTTACCATCCTTTATTAAATATGTTCTCACAGAAGTGCCACAGGCTCCTCTAGTCAGTTCCAAAGTGCTCCCATCTTGGCTGAGGGGCTCAGCTGTGCCCTGTGTCAGTTGGAGCCAGCTGGTACCAGGTGCAGCCTTAGGGTCTCCCTGAAGAGGCCACTCCTGCAGTTCCCCACTGCTAACAACTTTCTATGCACACCCAGAGAGGAGATTTCAACCATTTTCCACTCCACGTCAGAATGAAATAGGCTTTAGTGCTTTTGTACGCAAGAAACAAGAAAGGGAGACTCAATCACTCCCAAATGGCCAAAAGCAGGTTGGTTAGTGTCACGCAGCAAAGATGTTCCCCTTAGTGTCTCAATTCTCAGAAAGTGTCTTACCTTGCAAACTCCCTAAGCTTGGGTTGTCAGGGTGGAAAAAGATGGTGGAGACAGGATTGGTTTTCTTTTGACTGTGTCTCACCAATGCTAAAATATTGACACTTTCCAAAGAAAAATATATTTGTTGAGGAATCCTGGTTGATTTTCCAAGCATGCATGGTTTTCTGAGGAATCCCAAAAGCAATTCTCATAGGGAAACACAGCTAATCTGCCTCCACTGCTGAAGGACAGGGCAGGTGAGAGCTATAATGAAATAAAAGGGCTTTGTTGATCTCAAGTTCTGCTTACAAACAATGGGGGTGATGGCAGTAATTTTTGTTAAGGCTCTTCAGAGTGATTGAATGATTTTGATTTGCACTTCTTTGCTGGATGGGGGAAGAACAGTCCTTACCCCATGAAAGTATGTTCCTGCTGACACATTCCATTCAAGGACTCTTTGACAGTTTTAAACACAGGTATTCCATTCCTTGGCTACTGTAAATCAGTGTAGGTCCACTGCAGCCAACACATCTTTAGGAAAAGATGGAGTGTGGACCCATGTGTGAGGTAAAGGGCAGGAATAATACTAAAACAAAATGGTTTTAATGACTCTCATTCTCATCTAAACCCATGTGGATTTTTTTTTAACATAAGTATTCTGATCTCACTGGAATTGCTCAGAGTCTGGTAGCTTGTACTTGTAGGTAGAAGTGCCAGTAGATTACCTGTATTGTAACGATGGATGTAGCAAATACTCATTTCAGTCCCCAAGGTAATATATTTATCTTGGGAAAGCAATGGAATATTAGGAAAGTATGATTTTTATAAGCCTATAATTATATTTTTTCACAGTTCTATTTCCCCAGGGTTGACTTCACATTTATTGGATTACCAAAGTAATCCAGAGCAATGTCACACTCCTATGGGATATATTGCAGGTGGCCAAGGCTACTCCACTGGAGGGAAGCGCTGGATTGTCTGCTTTCCTTGAATCCCTGGAAACTTTAAAAAGACTCCAAAGTCGAAGTACCGACTTTTCTATTCCCCTCTATTTGCATGTGTCCTCACTGCGATACTGTAAGCAGACTGTACACAAAGTTTGCCATTTTGTGAAAAGAAATCTCCAAAGTAAGTCCTTTATGGCTTAAAAGTCTTCCCAGATTAATCACAAAATTCTATGAAATACGGGATAGGTATTTTTTATCTTCCCCTTCTAACTCTTCTGTGAATTGGTCTCAACTTCTGATACACTCTACATTGTTTTTCTTACTTCAAGCCTCTTTCTTGTCTAGGTCTGTGGTTTGATATCAATATAAAGAATTAAATCCCAGGGACACACTTTAAAACTCTTAAAATGTCAAATCACCACAATATTCCAATACTGTAAGTGTGAAGGAGCATCATCTTAGGAGCTGGAAAGCTGCACTACTCAGCAGCAAGCACTGTCATACTCAGGATGCTGTAAAGAAATAAACCTGCTTCTCTAGAGTGTTTAAACCACAATTCTATCGCTACTTCCATACACTTCTTTGAAATTTAAGTTGCAGTCATCCACAGAATACCACACTGATTCAAATTAATTTTGGTATGGATCAGTGGTGGGATTGCAGCAGGGATGGCCTAAAATTGTAAGTAAGTTTGTGGGCTGGTGGAGAAGGAAGGTGCGCTTGCATGCCTGACTGCTTGCCAATTTTTACCCCATTTGCATTAATTAGTCTAAAAAAGGTAGATTTATGTACAATCTACATACAATCCTTATCTTGTTGCATGTATCAAGTGTATATTTTACCAGTATCTGAGAGCCTAATATTCTAACACCAATCCTTGCCTCACCTCCATGAGGACAGAGATTAGTATCACTCTATTTATGTTGGCATGTTACTGATGAAGGAATCAATAGGAATTAAACCCTCCCATCTCTAGTGATGGGGCCTGCCCTGGCCAGACCTCTGAGCATGATCAGGCCCCATGCCCTGGCGGGGCGGGGGGCTGTGAGAAGACCAGGAGCAGCTGCTGGTGGGTCTTGCAGGGTTGAGCTCTGGTGCTCACCAGCTTCCCTTGAGGATCCAGGTCTGCATGGATATACTCAGAGTCACACAGCAAACTCACGGCACTGTTCCTGTCTGCTCTTACTGCATCCGTATGATCACCCACTGCCCTGCGTGAACCCCCTGAAGCATTTCTTCCTCTCAGCTGAGGTCAATCCCAAGAGCTCTTAGTAGCAGTTCTGCTGACTTATCACTAAGAACTTAATGCAAGTGATGAACTGCTCTTTTCAGAGTAATCACTTTTGCATTTCTATGTGAAAACTCAACACCTTAGTTTGAGCTCACAGCTGTCCATTCAGATGTAATTTTAATATAAAAGCATATATTTGGTGTAAAGAAAAAGGTGATGCTCTAATTCTCAATAGGGTTTTTTTGTGTTAAAGGCTAATACTGTGCAGAAATAAAGATGGTCTTCCTACAGATTTTATAATCATGATACTATACTATTAATAAGCATTGCATACCACCCATTTTCTTTTTGGGATACACAGGGATAAAGAACTGTATCACATATACACTAGAAGAGAATCAAATCCTCTGCAGCAAGAGGAGAACCAGTTCTCACGTTTTATTTCTCTTCCATGGAGAAACAGGGTTTTTTAGCAGTGACAAGGAAATGTTGGACTTAAAATTGAATATTTCAATTTAAAACAAAGGTGTCTTAAGTATTTAAAATGTTTGTTATTGAGTTGTCCGCCATTCCAAGTTACAATGGGTGGCAATGAGGGCAGATCAGATCTAGAAAGGGAAAGGTTAAAAATAGTGACCACCGCAGATTTAAAGATATTCTGTGACAGAAAGATATTTCAGGAGAAGCCAGCAACAGGAAAGTGAGGGAAAGGGAGGCAAGGGAAGGAGAGGGAAGGGTTCATATCTAGGTGATTTACAGGCAGTCATTTGGCATCATGCGAATACTGCAGCTGGGGCTTTGCAACTTGAGTGCGAGACTGTCACAAGAGAGCAATGGAAGCACTCCATTGGGTGGTAAGACTGGGCCAGCTGCTTTTCAGACCAGGAAATCTGAGGGTGGAGATCCCTTGGAGATGCATCTGGTGCTGAGGGCTTCAAAGTACCAAGAACTCATGCAAAATCCAGAGTAAAACTGAGAGCAGTGTAACTGACCTCCTATATGCACAATGGTATATATGAGTCTGTCATTTGGTATGTTGGTCCCTTCATATGCCAAGGCACACGGAGAGAATGTACTTGCTTCTTTTGCTGCCTCTGCTGCCTTTAGATATTTGGGAATGTTGAGAAGCTGACCCAGCAAAACATCATTGGTCTCTACTTGCTCTCAGGATAAAACTCAAATCATTAGCCTTCTCCAGGAAGCCCTTTCAGTGTTGTACAGCCTCTGTTTTCTGAACAGAGAAGCCTAAAGGAGAGCTATTGTTTTCACCTGACAGCCCAAATGAGGGTGGAGTGGTGGGATACCAGGAACAGTAATAAAGTGAGGGATGTTCTTCAGATGGTCCTCCTTCTTTTTGCCGCTGTCTCTGAAACCCAAAAGAAACTGAATTGTTTATCACAGAATGAAATGAATGTGATAATAGGAAGATATATTTCTCTGCTGTAGTTAGAAGGATAAGGAATAAAATAGATACGATAGTTAAAGGATATTTTCTATTATTTCTTGTGTACTATGAACTGTATGTGTCCCAAAATTATCAACATTAGCCTGCTTTATTTTTAAGAAGAAAAGTGTTGGATTAGATCATTAGGCTGAAGATGAAAATGGCCCTTCTTAGACACATAGTAGACCACTACCTGAGAACACTCAAAAAGAACAGCTGAGGCACCTTGGGTGGATCATGACCACACAAAGCAAAGCCACAAGCTGTGGGCTCTGTTGCTACCCCACCTGGACCTTGGCAAGTGCTGGTTTTGGAGGATCTCTGCCAGTTTCTATCTCTGAGGTCTGACTGCACACTGAATTGGGGGAGAGGGCACTTCCAAGGTGCAAACTGTCTTCTATAGTGGCATTTTTGGGAAGGCTATGAGACATGAACAGTGCAAAGTGGAGCCATTTTCATTATTCTGGAAAAGTAGGAGCCTGTATGTCCTAGGCTCACTGCACTTTTGCCTTTTGATTTTATTTTTTTTCCCAAAGAAGAGGAGAATAGACATAAATGGTGAAACAGCTCAAATAACAACTGAGAATCTCACCATTAAGAATATTGATGGGCTGCACTTGTCCCCCAAGGTGGGGCAGCTCCTCTGTACTCCTTGATTCTTGCCTCTGCTGTTGAGTAGGGAAGCACTGAGGAGCCAAGAGGTGGACTTTAGCCTGGGGCATGGTGTAGGGATGATGGATAACATTTCCTCACTGGTGCCCTAGAGTACCTGCCTGAGTCTTCTTCCCCAGAGACTCTAGGGACATAGATAAAGTGTCTTGCAGAGTATTTAATGTGTCCACACACACAGGCAGTGTTGGCCAGTAGAACAGAGTGTTTCTGACATTGGGAAAGTGGCATCAGTGCTCGATGTGGTTCAGCACCCACAATGAGATGCCTTGGACAGCCTGCAGATCAAAATACAAAGGAAGCAGCTGAGAAGCTGGAAGGACAATAGTTTTTGTGTTTTGCCTTTTTTTTTTTTTTTAATTGATGGTATTATCTTGCTTCTTGAAAGAATCAGAGCAAGGATGGGTCATTGGCAAAGGGATGGGAATGGTGCACTGCAGAAATGGGTCTCCCCTTTGCCTGTGACAGCAATGGGGCAAGCCATGGAGACTGTCAGAAGGGGGGGTGAGCGAGGCTGGAGGAGTGAAGGATGCAGGAGCAGAGGAAGCAATGTCAGCTGAGGTGTCTCTAGGACTCTGCCTTTCCAGCAGAGTATTGCAGGAGAGACTAAGTGATGGGGAATAATATTCACTGGTTATGGGGCTTTCCCTAGAAAGCACATGCTACATGGCACTATCATTGGGAGGAATACAGGCTGTGTTACAGCTCCTAGGAGGCCTCCCTGCTGCCTCTGAGGTGCAGGGTCTTAGAAACTGAGCATGTTTGCAGGCACAGTTGGAAAGCAGAGCATGCAGCCTGCAACTGGGATGCTTGCAGATGCCAGAAGGGACACACTGCACTGGAATCACTAGTGGCTGTGTCCCCTGTCCCCAGCAGCCCAGAGGTAAAAGCAGAGCATGCCCTGAGAGGCAGGAACTTGTAGGGTTTTAAAACAGCCATAAGCCTGCAGTGAAAGACAGGGACTGTGAATATGGTCATGACACCAGAAGAAAGAATAGGGGATACCAGCCTCTGATAACGATGCATGGCTGCCAGCAGTGGTGCAATGCTCACGTAGCTCAGCAACATCTTCTAAATTTCTGCAAGTTTCAGCTCAATAAGAAGGAGAACAAAACCCAACTTATTACATTAAATCTCTTCAGAATGTATCAAGCATGGTGATTGTGAGCAATATGCACTCTTTGACCTTGCAACTGCTACTACATCCTCTGACTAAAGCATACTCCTGGCAGCTAGCTGAAGTGGGACCTGAAGGTTAGCTGAAGTGGGACCAACGTTTTAAGGTTGTTGCAGGTGCTCACATAACACACTGATAAGGTGCATCTCATTATCACTGAAGTGCCAACAGTAGTTCCATATGTTCCCACTGCCAAAGGATGCTCTGCTGCATTTCTTACCACTCACTTGAATGACTACAGTTGTATTCTAAGACGCAAACCTGGTATCAGGTTGTAAAAAGCCAGCTGCCCCTGGGGTAAAAGGAGAGTGACAGTTTGCATTACTGTCATTATTAAAGCAGGGATACAAGAAGAACAGCAGACTGGAAAGGAAGCTAAGATCTCTCCATTGCAGCAGTAAATGGCCTTGGAGACACGTAAAACAAATCCTTTAAAAGGTTGCTGTGGGCCTCTGCTTGTACACAACAGAAAAGGAAAACTGATACAGATCCAAACTCATGGTGCAATACCATGACATCCCCATAAAGGATTAATCTCAAAATCTCCAGTTCAATTGGTGCAAAGGTGTGTGTGAAGTGCTCTATAATACAAGCTATTACTACGTTCTGTGATATCTTCCCTTTTCAGCCGGGGAAGTCAAAGCTGAATGATTCATGAACAAAACCTGGAAATTCCCCAAGTATATGCATCATCACCAGGCCCAGTCACAAACCATCTGGATACTGCTGATGATTAACTGTCTCTGGTCAGGAAGTACTGTCCTCGAGTCAGCTGCAGGTGTACCTTTGATAAGACCTTCTAGCTCTAAAACTCAGAATCTTAGGAAAGATGGAATGAAAATACAATTTGCAGCCACTGCCTCAGAGAAGAATGATATTTTTTTTACAGGTATGAAAGGGGATGGAAGGATGTTGCTGCTTTAGCAAAGAGATTGTGGAGGCCATGATTTGTGTCTGTAACACATAGAGGAAGGAAAAAGGAAAAGAGCCATTTAAGCTGAAAAGCAATGCTGGCATGAGGACAAGTAGATATCTGTAATCCATAGCTATGCCTAGACCAGGAACTGGAAGATCCCCGACTTTCTTTCCTCTTCTCTGCCAGCTACTGTGAAGATAGATATATTGTGATACTCTGGGAAGGCCATTACAGGCTTTGTTGCCCGTAACCCCAAGGCACTGTGCTGCACATCTTGAGCCCTATGCTACTAATTGTCTGTGCTGTGTCAAAACATTACATTTGAAAAAAAGATGGAGATTGAAAAAGTGACCCAGACTTATGAGCTCCAACAAGAAAACTGGGACTTTTTGAGGTACAGCTGAGCTTGTTACATGGAGAGGCAAACTGGTGGTGAGAGAAGGAGAGAAGTGCTAGTCTGAAGCCCTGCATGTATTTCCCTCACAAGATGTTCACTTGCAGCCCAGAAAGCCAACACTGTCCTGGGCTGCATCAAAAGGAGTGTGGCCAGCAGGTCAAGGGAGGTAATTCTCCCATTCTACTCCACTCTTGTGAGATCCCACCTGACGTACTGTGTCCAGTTCTGGAGCCCCCAACACAGAAAGGACATGGAGCTTTTGGAGCAAGTCCAGAGGACGGCCACAAAGATGATCAGAGGGCTGGAGCACCTCTCTTATGAAGACAAGCTGAGAAATCTGGGGTTGTTCAGCTTGGAGAACAGAAGGCTCTCAGTAGGCCTTAGAGCAACCTTCTAGTACCTGAAGAGGCCTAGGAAAGCTGTGGAGGGACTTTTTATAAGGGCATGTAGAGATAGGACAAGGGTTAATGGCTTTACACTGGAAGAGGGTAGATTTAGGTTAGGTATTAGGAAGAAATTCTTCACTCCAAGGGTGGTGAGACACTGGAACAGGTTGCCTAGAGAAGCTGTGGCTTCCCTGTCCCTGGAAGTGTTCAAGTCCAGATTGGATGGGGCATTGAACAACATGGTCTATTGGGAGTTGTCCCTGCCCATGGCAGGGGTGTTGGAACTAGATGATCTTTAAGGTCCCTTCCAACCCAAACCATTCTGTGATTCTATGGTATGATTCTATGATTCTCATTTTGTCCAAGTGCTTCTGTGTCTTACCAGTAGGTGCCACAACAAAACCAAAATTATTATCTGCCATTCCTGGGAATCTACATTTAGAGGAATGGGGAAGTGGTTCAAGAAAGTGAAAGAACATGTCAAGCAATGACACTCCAAAGCACGGTCAGCCCATTGGTTTGCATAACCTCTCATGGGATAGTTGGACAAATGTCCATCCACTTAGTCAGAATGTAGAGGCTGGGTCTTGCTCCTATAATGTGTTTTCAGCAAGGACAATCAGTAGCTCAAAATCTCATCATGACAGGTAAAGGGCAGTCCATGAATTTAAGCCCAGGAAACTTGAGTGAAATTGTTTCTGAGCTACAACTCTGACTGAAAATGAGGTGTTGTTTCAGCTGTTGTTTCTTGGTCTGAAATTGTCTGTAAGCTATGGGGGGATTCCAGGATTAGAGTGAGGCTACAAAAACAACCTGGCAGCAAACTGTGGCCATTTTAGAGGAAAGCGTTTTCCTGAGACAAGTTCAAACATTTTTGTTCAGGGAACACTTCCTGACTGATGAGCAGCAAGCATGCAGCAACAGATACCAGTGCCATGTTCACAACCTTCTCCCCCATTGCCTCCAGCTGACACATTATCTATAAATGCCACTCCTGCACCTCCAAGTTGTCCTTGCCAGCCTGTGTGAGAAACAGGTCCCCAAGGAATAATATTGCTGTTCACCTACATTAAGTCTCACAGGCAAAATGTCAGCTTGCCCACGAGTGCTATTGCCTACTCTAGTTGTCCTTGCCTAATAACCATGCCCACGCAGCTAGTGATGGAGGTTGGCTGTATGACACTGCACCATAGTCACTGGCAGGATCAGAAGACTTTGGAAGCTGTGTATTCTCATAGGAAACTCTATTTTGCTTTCCACAGGCTGTTTGGACAAAAATAGAATCAACTTATGGCCTCCAATTTTTTCCCAGAGCTAGGAGAAGCAGTGGCAGGCTTCCTAGAGCAGCTAGCTGTTTGCATGTGCAGCCTCCAAATGGCACAACTCCTAGCAGGAAGCAGGGACATTGTTTTCCTCTCTTCCCATAAGCCTTTATTAATGTAAAGAGGAGATACATACAGCACAATAGCCTGAAAAGTAAGCATCCCTAACCTGGACTACACTAATGTGTGGAGTTTCTTTTTAAAAGTCTATAGAGCCATAGAGTTTGATTTAAAGAATGCTGTTGACTTTGAAGACCAGTGAACAGGAACCATAAAAGAAGAATTATACAAACTCTTCAAATAAAAATATCCAGTTGTCCTCTCTGAGTATTTGATGATGTCTAAGTGACTTCCCTTCTTTTTCTCTCCTCAGTCAGTTTAACGAATCTGCTAAAACCAGGTTTGTGCATTGGTGCACGAAAAGCAAAACCAGCTTCCCAGTATCATAAATCCAAATGGATGTAAAAATTGTAGCTGTGAAAATTTAACAGAGAATATTTACAAAAGCCCAAAACCAAGAAGGCATAACTGCAGCTCTCAGTCCTTCAGCAGGAGAACCCAAGCTGGCACTGGAGGCACTGGAGTGTGAATTGCCCTCAGGCTTTGCTACGAGCAATGCTGGTTGAAGCGGAAGAGCTTGGGGTCTGGGTGACAATATTAGGAGGTGCATGTCTCCATTCTGAGGTGGAGAAAGCTGGCTAAGCCCATCTGCAGAAATGTCACCAGTAAGCTGAAGTAACCTAGGAGCTCCCATTTTTGGCTGCAGTGGAACCCCATGCAAGTTAGACCAACAGCAGCTCTAATGTTGCATCATTAATGGCACAGAAAGCAAATTCCTTTCCAAAGGATATGGCCCATACATGACACCTCCCACAGTAAAAATTAAGGAAATATATGATTATAGACTCTCTGTATGGAGTCAAAGTACCCATGAGCCCCAAAATTGTCCAGTTTTAAGAGTTAATCTAATAAAGCATATTACCTCTCCCTACCAACTTTGCCTTTTTTGTATCCTCAGAATTTTATCGCAGCTAAAGCAACATCACTACCAGGAATAACTGGTTAACTTTAAGCATCATAGGCTTATAACGGTTAAGTCTCTCTCTGTGAAGTTTTTTTTTTTCTGTGCTATCAATAAGACATGTCATTCAACACAGCTTAATTTCCTTTTTCAGTCATCCATTCAGGAAGTAAGAACAATAAGAAGTGATGTATAATGATAAATATGAATTTCCATGTCCTTGAAGTAAACAACATGTAAATGTTTAATAAATGGGGAATTATTCTCCCTCCATCATAGAATCATAAATCATCAAGGTTGGAAAAGACCTTCAAGATGAAGTCCAACCGTCTGCTCTACAACCCCTGACCACTAAATCATCTTCTGAAACACCACATCCACCTGTTTTTTGAACACCTCCAGGGATGGTGCCTTCACCACCTCCCTAGGCAGCCTGTTTCAAGGCCTCACCACTCTTTCTGTGAAGAAATTTTTCCTAATATCCAATCTGAACCTCCCCTGGTGCAACTTGACACCATTTCCTCTTGTCCTATCACTAGTCACTAGGGAGAAGAGGCCAACACCCACCTCACTACAACCTCCTCTCAGCTGGTTGTAGACAGCAATGAGATCTTCCCTCAGCCTCCTCTTCTTCAGGCTCAACAGCCCCAGCTCCCTCAGCCTCTCCTCATAAGACCTGTTCTCCAGACCCCTAATCAGCCTAGCTGCCCTTCTCTGCACCCTCTCCAGCACCTCGATGTCCTACCTATACTGCAATGCCCAAAACTGCACACAGTGCTCAAGGTGTGGCCTCACCAACGCCAAGTAGAGGGGCAGGATCACCTCTCTGGTCCTGCTGGTCACAGTATTTCTGATGCAGGCCAGGATGCCATTGGCCTTCTTGGCCACCTGGGCACACTGCTGGCTCATGTTCAGCCAGCTGTCAATCAACACCCCCAGGTCCCTCTCTGCTGGGCAGCTCTCCAGCCACTCCTCTCCAAGCCTGTAGAGCTGCCGGGGGTTGTTGTGGCCCAAGTGCAGGACCCGACATTTGGCCTTATTGAAACTCAGCTCATTGGTCAAGCCTGTCCAGATCCCTCTGCAGAGCCTCCCTGCCCTCAACCAGATGGACACTCCCACCCCACTTAGAGTCATCTGCAGAGTTACTGAGGGTGGATGCTATCCCCTCATCCAAGTCATCAACAAAGATGTTAAACAGGAGCAGCCCCAGCACTGAGCCCTGGGGGACACCACTCGTGACCGGCCGCCAACTGGATTTAACTCCATTTGACACAACTCTTTGGACCTGGCCATCCAACCAATTTTTTATTCAGCAAAGCCACGAGCAGCCAGCTTCTCTAGGAGAACGCTGTGGGAAACCTTGTCAAAGGCCTTGCTAAAGTCAAGGTAGACAACATCCACAGGCTTTCCCTTGTCCAATAAGCAGGTCACCCTGTCATAGAAGGAGATGAGGTTAGTCAAACAGGACCTGCCCTTCATGCTGACTGGGCCTGATCACCTGGTTGTTCTGCATGCACCACACAATGGTACTCAGGATGATCTGTTCCATCAGCTTCCCTGGTACTGAAGTCAGACTAAAAGGCCTGTAATTTCCCACATTATCCTTCCATCCTGTCTTATATATGGGGGTAACACTGGCTGATTTCCAATCTCCTGGTACCTCTCCAGTTAGCCAGGACTGCTGATAAATGATGGAAAGTGGCTTGGTGAGCCACTTCAATACTGTAATCTGGAAAGGACTAGTATAGCCCCTCATCTTTTGCCCTTATTTCCCAAAGAAGGGGAATTTGCTTTTTTAAATTTAGTAATTTCATTTTCCCCAAATTCCCTGCATACTCATTTTCCAAATGAAGACGCATAAGAAAATGGGACATGTCTGGGAAAATTCCAGCATACAAACCCAAACAAAGCAAGATTCTGCCTTGCAAAACAAGATTTTCAGTCTGTTTCCCTTCCCAAATCCTCTATTAAAGAGAAGTTTTAAATGTCAAAACTGTTGAAAGAGAATTTATTGCTTTCTTGAGTCGGAGATGGCCGGGGGAGGGGCTCGGGTGTCTGCGC
Organism: Hemiprocne comata; assembly: GCA_020745705.1. Lineage (NCBI taxonomy): Eukaryota > Metazoa > Chordata > Aves > Apodiformes > Apodidae > Hemiprocne > Hemiprocne comata. The sequence goes on along the minus strand of CM036586.1, from coordinate 138,640,314 downwards.
GGCGGCGGCCAGTCAGCCCCCCTCGCCTCCCCTCCGGCTCCGGGCACCTCCTGCTGCTCCTGCTGCCGGAGAGCATTTTTGGTGCGCTCTTGCCCCCTGCTGTCAAACTGCTTGCACTGAGCCCTGCTTTGGCACAGGCAGGGCCGCAGGGAGCTCCACGCACTCCCGTTGTTGCAAGAGGAAACGTCAAGACCCGCTTGTCCCAGGTTTTTTCTTGAGATTTGTCAGGGGATGAACTATTAGACAGCTTTGCTTTTCTAGCTGAATGTTATTGTTATTTAAAAGTGGTGCGTCTAGATGGCATATTTGGCCTGATGAGCCTCTCCAAAAGCAAAACTTTCTCCAGACTGCTCACCGCATTGCTCAGTGCTCTTCCAAGCCTAGTAAGTCTGCCTGACCCTGACAGGCAAAGTTTTGCCCCACACTTCCAGAAAAAAAACAATTTGATCTTTAAGAAATTGAAGCTCCTTGCCTCTTTTCCACTCAGCTTTCTAGCAACCATCAAGTTGTTTATCAATTACTTACCCTGAATTTTAAAGGCATTTCATTTTCCCTCCAAGGTGGTTTGGGCTGCTCTATTAAAACAGCCTGTCCTTGCAAACTTTGCCTGTTTTACACCAAACCTCAGCACTTTGCCCGGCCTCACCTTGCTAATGGGGCATCCTTCAGTACTAATTATTCCCTCACCATGAACCCCCACTCAGCATTCCTCAAGCAATCCAGGCAGGGACATGTGCCAGTGCTTCTCACGGGGTTTATCACTTCCAATCCAAGGGAAATCAGAATTTACCCATTTCTCACCTTACACCAAACCAGATCTTTCCTCCTACACCCTGCCTCTGCGTGGCAAGGGGCTTCCTGAGACCCCCTGGAAATGAGGAGGTGGCATGGCCCTGGGGTTCAGTGCTCTGGGCAGGCAGTTGAGCCCTCCACCTCTCCTACCTGCTTTGGTTCCTATCCCTGAGTGAACTAAACCCACCCTTCCACCCCACCACGACTCCCCCCTGTTTGCAGAAAAAAATTTTACCAGCAGGAGTGCACAGCAAGAGCCTGGGATGATTGGGAGGGTTGGAGATGCAGGAAGCTCTTGGTGGCCTGGTTGGAAAATTAAGAAATGTCAAAGCCAGGAACTGTGGAGTGAACCAGAAAGGAGATGGGATGCTGTTACCTGATGTGTTGAAGGTGTCGAACAGCAATGAGACAGTCTGTGCACAGTACAGTGGGTGTATAGGGTATGGTGGGATGCTGGTGTGGCAGGAGTCCCAGCTCAGGGTGACAGTGCTTTGGTGCTTTCCAGCTCAACCATGCATTCCTGTGCAGCTCACTCCACTTTAGCTTTTCTCTGCCTATAAATGAGGTTACTACTTTATGGAAAGACTAGATTGGAAAAAAAAATGTAAGAGAAGATATGCAGATGTATCTGCTGCCGGGAATAGAGCTAATGTGGGAGAAAATAACCTTGGGCAAGTTCTGTCCTTGCTGTCCATGCATTTGTCCTTTGATATTTGAAGGTGCAGTTTTTTTAAAGGACTTGGGGAGGAGAGGAGAGGGGAGGGCTTTAGACTCCACTGAAATACTGTTGGAACTTTAGCTGTTTAGGAAAGAATCAACTCAGGGTAGAAACAAAGAAAATGAACAATTTTTTTTGTTGATTTGTAATGCAGCTTTACTGTAAGGCTGAAGGAAAATTGTTCTGAAGCATTCTGGCTATATTCTTATTTTTTATAATTTTGGAAGTTTTATTGACTCTGGTCATTTTTTCTCCCCTTTTCACAACTGATCTGTGTGGACACTGACAGCTGAACATGTTAACCATTAAAATAGAATCAAGTTTAGATCTGGTTTAGAGTCTACAGTCTGAGCTTTAAGGAAATGAATGTATGAGTGCTAAGGGGATGAACATAAAATTCTGCTGAATCACCTCTGAGGAAGCTGAGTCTCTAATGCTGGATGCATAGCATACCATGTGGCCTGCATAGTCACCACATCACTCCTGGGATCTCCTGCCTCCCCACATTGTACAGATAAATTTGGGTGTCTCATGGCTTTGACTGTACTGCAAAATGCATGAAGAAATAAGTGCAGAGAAGATCAAAGGAAGGGGGGGACAAGTGTGTGGATGGACCAGGGGAACAGTTACCCAACACAGTTGGGAAAGGCTGGATAGCTAGAAAATTAACATTTTAGAAAAAAAAATCCTATGAAGCTTTTATATGCACAAGGAATAAGAGCAGCAACTGAAACATTGGTGTCAAAAAATGAAAAGATACGTACAATGCCCCTTCCACTAGTGGTATCTTTTCAGTGTTATAATCTCCAAATACCAGTAAAAGAGGTTCCACTGGAGAGTGCAAGAAGATCAGAGGGACACTACTAAAGGGGAAGTTTAATGGGAAAAATGCAGTGCCAGACCTTCAACACACCAGTAATCAGTAATTGTGGCAAACACTGAAGAAAGAAAAGCCTCAACTCTAATGTCTATTAAAAAAAAAAAAAAAAAAAAAGAGGACTCAAGCATTAGTATTTTTTTTTCTCCAAACCCATGATACCAGTCTTTAGCACTGCAGAGAAATCAGAATATGCAGGAAGCAGAGAAATAACCAAACCAGCTGAGAAGCAGCACTAAGAATGAGACTTAGTTGCTCTGGAAACTAAAATCATTTGGAAACATGGACCCAGGAGACCAAATGATGTTGAAGTTACCAGAGATGAACGGATGAGCAAAGGCAGCTGCTCAGATGCATCAGATACTTCTGTATCAAAAGCACAATCACCAAACCTGGGATGAAACCAGAGAGAACAGGACCTTCAGCTCAACCTCCTTACAGGCCCAGCAGTAAGTGGGCATTGAAAACCACACTGGAGTGATAGTTGCATGTGACTAGTAGCTGATGGACAGGGCTGAAAAGTGAAATTCAAATCTCTCTTTGGTATTTGCAACTATCCCAGAATAAATAAAAGCTCTGTGTGGAAAAACAATATTGTTGAGGTGTAGTCATTAGTTGTTCTTGATTTATTTTTCCTGTCTCAATGTAACAAATAGTCTCCTGGATGTAAATGGTAATACTTTTCATCTTGCATCCTGTTTCTGATGGTGGTCAACACTAGCTAAAAGTGAGAGTAAACCCTGAAAGGATAATGGTGAGAGGATATTACTTGTAATGTTAAGAAATGGAACCTGGCTACAGAATTTATAATCACCCCATCTGAAAAATGCCACAGCATCAGAAACTGGCATCAGCAAATAATTGCAGAGTCTGTTCTGCATCTTCAAATGCACAGACGGAGATAGAGTAGATGGTCTTCCTCCCCTCCTTCCTTAAATTGCTTATTTCCACTGAGAAAGCTGAGTCAGCCTGTCCAGAAACATGACAGAGACTGATCACATTGAACCACCGTTAGTAAAAGGCAGACTAAAATAAGTTACTGGGAGTTTAAACCTCAGCCAAAACCTGAAAAGCTTTTTTAGAAGATTGATGGACTGTGTCCATAATCTTTTGTATAAAGAGCCAGCTTTGCTTCCAAAATCCCTGTCCCCTAAACAAACAAACAAAAATATTCCTCCCTCCACATACTGGTCTTCTCATGATTACTGAATGAGGTCTTGGCAGACATGAGTAAAGCAAACCAGTCCTTCAGGTCTGGCAGTGAATATCAGGTTTAAAAGAAGCACTTGTGTCTGAACTGCCCGATAATTTAAGGAGAACCACCATTTGGGAAATCGAATAACTGGCTTTTTGCAAGCTGCTGCATGTGTTCCTGAAGGAATCATTGTTAATTTCCTAAGGACGTTATTTCCTTGAGGAGAAAAGAAGAAAATGTTTCTTGTGCCGGCACTATAACTTGTATTCATCAGTGTAAGTGCTGCAGTGTGTTTTGGTTTTGTTTATAAGCTGTGCTGCTTCTTCCCTGGCAGGCAGCTGTGGAGATGGTGGCCTGAAAGCTGCATCTGTAAGGTACATTACAGAATCACAGAATGGTAGGGGTTGAAAGGGCCCTCTGTACACCATCTAGTCCAACCCCCTGCCAGAGCAGGTTTACCTAGAGCAGGTTGCACAGGATGGTGTCTGGGCAGATTTTGAATGTCTGCAGAGACAGAGACATTAACTGGGAGACTCTTACAGGAGTGATTTGAAACTTTATGCCTGGTCCCAAGAGTTAGGTTAAACAGGCCATGACATGAATGTCTGAAGGACCTGATAAGGTAGGTGTGGATTCTGTACATCATACATCACTGAGTGAGCACTCCCTGTACTGACCAAAATGTCCAATGGAAATTTGAGCTTGTTCATCCCTGGGATGTCCAGTTTTGTGGTGGTGAGATGCCAGATTGTCACAACGCACTGTTTTTTAATGAGTTGGGTAAAAGGGCCCTTTCTATGGGTACCTCTGTAAGTTTGGAAGTTCTCTCTCCTCACAAATCAGTACATCATTACGAGCAGGCAATGCATGTAGGTAATTTTTAATATTAAAAAAATAATAATTAACTCAAAGAAAAGAAAAAAAGATATCAAGATCTTGCAAACTTACAGTTCCCTGATTCCTGGCTGTTTCTCTCCCATCCCACCCCTTCAGAAAACATTCTCACCTCAGATAACACACTTGCTACTTTGTGGAGCTATGTCTTTTGAGAGGAGAAAAGGAAAGAAGAAACTCAGGAAAAGAACTGAAGACCACTCTTGTATTTGGAAACCAGTTCCCACCTCAGCTAGATAAGTAGCTGTAACACATGCTACCGCTGTGGCGTTGGTTTGACAGAGGTGCTGCTAATTCATGCAACATACTTAATTTGTATGATTCATACAAGGTACCTTGTATTCTTCCTTGCTTTTTAGTAGGAAATTTTTTTTCAACATTTTGCTCTTTCATAGCTTGGCACTAAAGCTTTTCCACTTTTCACCTGGAGGTGCAAAGCAGAAAGAACCATTTCATCAGCCTTGCAGCCAAAGAAGTTGAAGTCCAGCCTCAGATTTTCAGTGTATCTTGTCTCTTCACTCAGAATATCTGTTTCTAGGTTGCAAATCACCCCTTTTAATATATGTAATAGATGGCAGGGAAACAACCTGCAGCCATGAACTCCCCAGAGCAGGGAACCGTGAGTGAGCAGTTTACTATTTTACTTTTCATTAAGCTGAGCAATACTTTTGTTTTTATTGGGATAGCTCATATGTTACATGTACTTTCATGCAAATATTTACACTTCTAGGTGTAAAATGTCAAGTAGAAATCTGTGTCTTCTCATAAGTTCTGGAAAAAATCCTTCCCTGAGTGTTTCTGGTAAAGGACATATTTCTGTCACTGGAGGTGGGACCAGTAAAGAGCAATCCCTGCTACTTTCTTCCCCTACAATACCTTTGAAGTCTTTTGTCCAACACCCTTCCTTTTCTGAGGGGTCATTAAACCAGCTGAAGCCACTAAATCAGTTCCACACACAGACAAGACTTTTGTGATGGCATCGAGGTTTGCAGAGGCCCAGCAAGTTATCGTGATACAGCGAAGGCCACTGCTATAGGCATGTAATTTTCTTTATACCCAGCAACAACTTTCCAGTACTAGTGGGAGAAGTCAGTGTCAGGTGGCTAATATACTGAAGGTTACTGTGGCTTGCTAAGGCTATGTTATCTTCCCACACTGTTTGAAATTACACTTTTGCCCTCTTTCCCAGAAAAAGGGAGATCTGCCATTCAAAAATGGGAAGCTGGGTATCCCCATCTCTTGTTTAGCATTAGGCCTGGCAAGCAGATCTGGGTGCTGAGGGAAGGGAAGCAATGCAGATTCTGCTTCATTGCTGAATTGGAAGGGAGGTATGCAGAAGTACAGAAGACAAACGTATAGATAGGACTCGTGATCAGAGAGGAAAAAAATAATAAAGACCTCTCATTTTTCTTTAAAATGTTATTGTGCACATTCAGAAGGGACCAACCATATATTTTTAATGACATTGAAGACAATAATATGGTAACATAGTAGAATTAGGCTAACTCAGTGGTTAGTAATGTGCAAGGTAAAAAAGAGTCTTAATCGCTTTTTAAATCAAAACTACCATATGTAAGCAGTTTTGTATTTCACAGAAAGGAGATGATGTTGTGCAAGGAGTTGGATGAGCTGGAGATTTCATTTTGACAGGTAGAGTGCATGCTTAAAGTAAGGGAAGAGAGAAAATCCCTAAATTTGGGAACCCAGAGGTAGTGCTCCCATGTGGCCCATTTCTGAAGCAAGCAGAGATGACCTCAAGTGCAGACAGCTTCTTCCCCCCCCTCCCCCCAGTTCTGTATGCTACTGCATTGTTTGGTTATAATCTCAAACCTCTTATCTGTTTAAAGACCCCTTTCCCCACTTTATTACTTCTGCTCTCGTTATATTCCCTAAACACTAACCTATTGCACAATCACTAGCTCCTTCAAACACAGTACTTTAACACCTGAAAGCATTAAAGGAGACAAGAAAGGAGAAATCTAAATTCCTTTTAGCTATATTTTGCTGTATCTTTGACGACATTTTACCACACCCTAGGAAGCACCCCTGACCATCATGAGTCCTGTACCAGCTTCTCTTTTATCACTATTACCTGGAGCAACACAGTTTGGCTTCTGTTCTGATTGGCTGATGTGACTGCAGGGCTAACTCATTTCCCAATCAAGCTTGACAGACCAGACCCACCCCTTGAACCTCTTTCTTGGTAAATCAGGCTCTTAAAGAAAAATAAGCAAATCTGTTTATAAGGTCAGCCTGTGAGTTTGGGGCTGTTAGGTCACAGGTAGCTAGGATGACAGGGGACTCAATCACTGCCTTTCAAGGGATTGCTATGAAGACAGTGGTGGAAGAAGATGCATGGGCCCAGCTGTGTAGGATGAGTCCAAGCTTTATGGGAGGAAGCCCAAGAGGGACTGTGATATGTCACTTTCTTGACAGTTGTGCAACCCAGGATCCAGAAATGGCTTTTGCATTTATTCAAAATTTGTGTGAACTATGGAGACAATTTTGGGAGCAAAACCAAGCAAGCAGTCGTTTCCCTGCTCATCTGAATACCCTAACTGCTAGGTTGGAAAGTTACATTTCCCTTTGTGCTGCTTTTCTCTGTCTCCACTCAGGATGCTCTGAGGTACAGGCAGGATCCTAATTAACACCACAGTGAAGCCACAAGCTATTTCACATCATCTTTGCATCAGCATAATAACCAGAAGAAGACTACTGTGAGCTCTAAAGAACCTTAAAAGTGTGATTTTTTTAAAAAGGTGTCTCAGCATCTGATGATGCGGATCATCAGTTCTGCACTCCACTTAGATACATTTTTTCATACTTTGATTGGTTCTGCTGCAGTATGTAGCATGCAACATGGGAAAAAAGGGTTCCATGGAAAAGCCAAGGACTAGATGCATGTTGCATTTGAGAGGCTTTATAACTTTCTGCCCCACAAGCATATTGTCTGTATGCACACAGTGCTGTCTAGCTCTGTAGGGGCCAGCCTTATGGCTATCTCTGTGGTGGTACTTGCTGGTGGTACTTGCAGGTAATTGCTCTGGCCTTGAAGACACATCCTTCAAGCCTCAGTAGAGACTGTTCCACAGCTGAGTCAGAGTTTCAAGCCACCTGAGTGCCTAATGGGCCGGGTGCGTAGCTCCTGTGGGTCTCTTTGGATTTATGTACATGAATGATTTTGAATGCCTGCAGCAGCGAGAGTGCACAGCAAGAAATGAGGTGAAGTAGGAGAAAGGGAGACAGGTGTGTCTGAGATGGTGTTGTGGCTTGCAATTCATTCAAGCAGAATGGCCCAGAGAAAAATAAGAATCCCTCCAAAAGCCTAGTACTTGATAAGTTTGCCCCGCTAGTGAGCCTGAATTGTGTGATGTTTTCATCCATGGAGATTTGCTGTCATATACACAACCAAGAAACAGCTGATTTCTTAAATATATCATCCTCAAAGACTGCAAACTAATTTGACAAATTGTCTGGGCAGCTGGAAATATATTTTCTACTCAATATCCTCATTTTAAGGAGTCTATCACAATGGCCAACTGCTACCACCCTCCAGTGTTACTTCCCAGCTGCTAACCACCATCAAGGCATGGGCTGGGAGAGGAGAGACAAGGAGGTGAGGACCAAAGGTAAAGGCAGCCATGTCTCCCCAAGAACCCTCAGAGCACAAAGACACATGAAGCTGCATTCTCACCAACACTGTTTGCTGCTGCCCTGCTGAAACTGCTTTGGTCTCTATGTGTCCTGCCTCATTCTATTGTGGTGACAAAGATGGTAATGAGTCTTGGTTGGATATATACAGTGACTGTAGACAGGGGCAGAGGGGATGAATTCATTTCCACACATAGGTAAACTGTTTTATTTAACCTCTCTTTATCCCAGTTTTTCCTTCTTTCTCATGTCCTTTGACAAGCCTGAGGTGCTGAATTGGCAACATCTCCTGCCTCCCTCCTGTGGTGTATCGCCAACTCAAGCACAACAAGGGATGCTGACTCCTCTGCCTGACTTTTTAGGGAAGATGCTGTGCTTGGAGACATAAAGCTCATCTCCACCTGGAGAATTGTGAAAGCCCTTCAGAAAGGATGATGAGCAGCAATGCCTGGGATCTGTGGCTCAGTGCCATAAGGCCCTATCACATCCAAGTCAAAGTTACCTTCAAGAGTATGCTGTAAAAAACCCCACAAACTGAGTGACTGTTCAAGCTGATGAATCAGCCTGGCACTTGGATCACAAATGTGGTTATTTCCATGAGGCTGTGGTCCTCTTTCCTTTTTGTCCTGAATTTGCAACCAGTACCACTGATGCAGCAGGGTGAAATGGTGAGTGATGGAAATAAAACTGGCACTTCCTGAAAGTGTCTTCTGCTGGTTTGGGATGGGGGCTTGGGGCCACGCTTACTACAGGGAGTCAGAGTCTCACGATTTTAACATCCCTTATGGATGCCTATGTTTGCACATGCCTATCTGATGTGGCACATCAGAAGCTACTTTTTCCAAACAGCTGAACTATATGGCCATGACTCACACCTGAGGTAAATACAGAATGTGCATGTAAAATATATGCATACATCTACCTTTGAAAATTCATGCAACTGTCTTTTAAAGCATTTACAGGAGCTGACTGCCTCAAAGTGTATTTGTAATTGGTTTTTTTGAGTGCCGATTCTTTTTAGCCTCAGTGCCCTGAAAACACAGCAACACAAGTGTTTTCTGGGACTGTTGTTTTTCTGTGATGGTCCCAAGGGTACATGAAAGAACCTGTGTGTCATTTTTCCCCAAGGTAGTCACAGACATTACAAAATTGAATTTAACATTCCAATGTGCCAGGCATAAATATGGTTTGCATATCTCACAGCAAAACTAAATTAAAGGAAGTTCTGAGAAGGCAGATAGCCATTTTTCAATTATATATGACAAATGTGCCATTTCTGATAGCCTTGTCAGTAAAAAGCAAGAGCTGGAAATGCGAAGTTATTTAGCAAAGCAGGATCAACATTCCTAATACTTAATGGGATCACTAATAGATTCTGCATCTTCTGAGACACTCACCCTTGATTGTTCCTCTGGATGCATTCCTCCAAACTTCATCACACTAATTGCAATATTTCAGTACTGACATGTGTAAATAGTAATGAGGACTGTAGGTGTGGGGACTTTGAAAAGAATTTTAGGTTGGATATTAGGAAGCAATTCCTCACGGAGAGGGTGATTAAACACTGGAATGGACTTCCCAGGGAAGTGGTGGAGGCACCATCCCTGGATGTGTTCAAGGAAAGACTGGATGTGGCACTTAGTGCCACAGTCTAGACGGTGTGGTGGTGTTGGTCATAGGCTTGACTTGGTGATCTTGAAGGTCTTTTCCAGCCTTGGTAGTTCTGTGATTCTGTGATTACCTTGATGTTGTCAGATCATTCATCGCAAAGCTGTTTACAAAGCATACAAGCTACAAGTCAAAGGAATGTTATGTGCTCTTGTTTTATTCAGGAAACCTAGCATGGCTGTGGAGAATGGCCCATCTTCTCCCCCCACATAAGACTAAATAAAACGCCTTTTAAGCCAGCAGAGGCCATTTTTGCTGGTTACTCAAGGATAGACAAGAACAGGCCTGCCTGTTCTACTGATAGGGCCAAAGGCAAGAAAAAGAATACAAAGGTTGTGATGCAAAAGGCAGCAAAATGGACAAAAGGTTATGGACTGCCCCTAACTATGCCCACCTTGGCTTTGGACCCATGAATGCTAATTGGCTTTGGGCCTTATTAATATATTAATAAGAAGAATGCATTGCGGCACTAACTTGAACAGTGACACTAAGTTAAACGGGGGTCCCTGGAATATAAAAGGCAACAACTTTTGCTGGTCCCGTGCGGCCTACTCTGGACACCACCCGCGGAGGATCTGCCTGCCCCCCCGCCGGGGAGCTGCCTGCCTGCCGCGTTGCCGCCGGAACGCCGCCGCCGGGGAAGCGACATGCTGCTGCCGGGACACCGCTGCCGCTACTGCCTGACCAGGACCTGCCTGCTGCCGGGACACCGCCGCCGCTACCGGAAGCCCCGCTACCAGGAAGCCGCCTCTGCCGGGGAAGCCACCGCCGGAGAGGCTGGACGCTGCTGCGATCACCGCTGCTACAGCTACCGCCGCTACAGGAGCGCCTGCCGCCGGGAAGCCGCCCCCCTACCACGAGCCTGCTCGCCGGAAAAGGAGCTGCAAGTCACACCGAGACCTCACGGGAGGGAAACAAAACCATGCACCCTATCCCTCAAATCCCTGGCCTCACCGCGGTCCCTGTCCTCATACTTGCACACAAATCGGAACCTCTAAAAGAGGATTTTCGTCACGCTCGCCCTCCTCCCTTTTACTCCATTGATCCATTACACCCCTCCCTCAGAGTGTGCATTTAAGAAGGGCATATTACTTTTGAATTATTTCCCTGATATATCCATCAGCCTACCTTTTCTGAACCCTTGTCCCTTAGTTTGGCTTTTCCCTTAATAAACCGGTCAATTCGTAAATTTAATTTGGTGTCAGTAACAATTTGTGAGCGTGGTGAGGGCGGCATCTTTCTTTCCGCTCTAAAATACAGTCCCGAAGTGGTTGTTCCCCTGTGCGAGGCAAATGCTGCACGCAGCCCCCCCCCCTCGGTCTCTTTTAAAAATCCCTCTCAATAAGAGAGGAAGTCACGGAAGTATCCTGGCTTCCAGCGGCCTGAAACTGCAGCCGTCGGACCGCTACAATAGAAAAGGTGAAATGATGTTTTTGAACTTTATTATTCAAGGTGACAAGTTAATGTGTGGGTGATAGTGAATCTTCTAGACACACTTTATTGCATCTGTGAAAGTAAATTATTGAATCATACAGGTTTTCAGGGGCCTATTCTTCCTTCAAAATTTTGCAGGTAGCTGGACCTGAAATAAGAGTATATGTGTTCTGTTGCAGATGCGCCTTAGGATGCTGTGTACACAGATCTTTCTTCCTGTGTTTAATTTTCCCTTCAGTGATTTAACATTGCAAATACAGCCAGTTAAAGATCTTGCACAAGCACAGTGTTCTCATATAAAAGAACCACCACTACAACGAAGTGATCTCTCCAAGGAATTTAACAGCAAGAATAGTCAGTTAAAGTTTTAAAGAGATTCTTCTGCTCAAGTGTACTTGATTTAAGACACCTGGGAAGTGCCATAATCTAATGAAGTGTACTGAGTTCTTCAAAAAAGCGTGTTGCTATTTAAGTGTGTTGAACTTAGTACTTGGGACCTGAGAAATAAAAAAGGATTAGATATATTTTAAACTTGTTCTCAAATTCTGCTGGAGAACTTGTGTTTTATTCTCATTGGGGAGGGATGGACTTTCTGAAATCATTATTGTTCTTTACTAAGCAGGGCAATGAATATAATATAGAAAGGAAAAGAACAACAAAGCATGAAATTATATTTCTGCATCAGTTTTCTCACCACCTTGGTGCAGTCTCTGGGCTGAAGATTAGTTATTAGGAGAGAGTCCAGGATCCTCTGGGGTGACCAGGGTCAGTTCCAGACCTCTGGAGTATTCCCAGCCCACCTGTGGCTGAGCTTGAGGTTAGACCAGTAGCATCTCTCTTGCTCTGACATGGAAAAGTTCAACTGTGTCCTTGCTAGTGTCTTCTGCCTCTTTCCTGCCACACGTTTCTTTGTTCTTTGTGTGAAGCTACGTATCACCATCTCAACACCTTTGTTTCTTGCCAGCTCTCTGATCTGTAGAGAGAAAAGAGAAGATTTGTGCCACAACTGTGCTGTTGGAATGCAATTACAAAGATGAATGATGTTGCATCTGGGAGAGACACAGCACACTGTTGTTAGCATCTACATTGAAAAAATACAGCTATTTCCTAATTTACCAGCCACAATCCATGCATTGTACTTAGATTTGCAAAGACTCCCAGCAGATTCCTTCTGCTGAAAGCTCCTACTCCAAACATCTTTAACACGAATCATCTTTGCACCATCTGACTAAGGTGTTAAAAGGAATAGTTTAGTGTATACATTGTACATTTTGATGGCTTCATCTGAAGGAAAACAAAAAAGAAAGAGCCCTGTACAATATCTTTAAGGTTCTGAACAACAAAACCCTTGCCTCTTCGGAGGACCTTTGCAGATGGATCTCATGTTTCTTATGAATACCAACTTTCACAACCTTTTGTAAAACCTTTCCCTGTAGAAATGAAGCAGAGAAGTGAGGAAGCCTTATGACAAGTTAGTGAGTGAAGGATGAGTCTGGGGTTCAGCAGTCCTGGCAACCAGTTGTATGCTGATTGCATGGAAAATGAATACTGCAAGAGCAACTTTTCCCGTGTCATTTTGCCCACTGGCAAACATACCCAGCACTCCCCTGGGAACCCACCACTCTTCCAGTCAGCCTAACCTGCCCCTTATAACCACTGAGATGGTCCATCAGGCCTCCCTGATCCCCACCAGCTTACTGAATCTTGTTAGGACCTGGCCCTGGTGTGTGATGTGCCTTGAATAGCTGGTGCAACAATATGGCCCCTAAAAATCATTAGATTAACTTAAAGAAGAGTGATTTTTCCCAGTGATAACATTGATCTTCAAAGTCTTTGTGAAAATCAAGTAACAGCTAAAATAAGCACTGCTCCATGTCAGCTTTATTCATGGTAAGCTGCAATTACTTCATATTCCTGCTTGATATCTGAACAACAGCTAGAATCACTGGCTCTCCTTAACTTACTCCCACAGAAAATGTCAGCAGGATCTAATTACCTGAATGAAATGCACTTTCACTGATGCTTGCTTTCTTATCTACACAATAGTTGAGCTAGGCATTCTTATTATTGTAGTTATGAGTTTGCACATTTCATTCTCTTCCTGGAAAAGATGTTCAGATGTATGACTAAGCTGAAGCAAATCAAACCTTGGGTGAAAAGGCTGAGAAATGGTGTGGCACTGGATGAAGGACTTCTTGCAATTTCTTGATTGATTTTAAGGACTTCTCTTCCTCTGATACATGATGGGTTCTGGTTCTGCAACTCTTTGACCAGGAACCAGCATCCCTAAAAGCTGCGGTTTGTCTTAAGAATTTCTGCAGGGAACTGCTTAGCACTTTGAAAGAAGTGTGGTTTTGTGACTATGCTGCAAATACTTTTGGGACACAGAGTGCTACAAAACCAAGAAGCACACAGTTCATTTCCCTACCCTTGGACAGGGTCAACTCTCTATCAGAAAGGTCCAGAAGATAGGCAGTAACTTTTAAATGTCCTCTGCTAATGCCACTGCAGAGCAATGAGTCTGATCAGTGACTGAAGGAAAGCTATCTACAAAGAGTTTAAAGAATTTATTGAGGCAAAAATAACCAGACAACCAAAGAGAATTCAGGAAAGAAAATGTCAGAACAGTGGTAATGGGGTATTGGTTGGGTGCCTTCATGCCTAAAACAATTGTAATGGGATTAATCAGGCACACACTTCTAGGCAGCACCATGGCCTGAGCTGAGTTGTGCTTGTCCTTCTGCTGATGCTTACAGGATTTTTAGCCCTCTGACCTGCACTGCACACAGAGATTTTCAACTGGCGATGGATCGACACTGTGATTGTTTGGTCTTTGTAACTCTGACCAGAGAGCCTCCCCACTGCAACGTGCTGCTGCTGGGCCCCCAGGAGTGGCAATGTGAAGAATCTTGGATGTGACTCTGTTGATTCAGACTAGGAACAAGCCCTTAGGTTAGAGAGCATGCATAACTTCCTTCTCAGGGGCAGACTGCTCCCTGTCTCAAGAGGGATGAGGACAGGAGCCCTGTTCTCCTTGTGTTTGCTAGGTTATATCACAGAACAAGGGAACAGGGATCATGTCACCTATCCCAGTTTTTCATTCGTGACAGTCATCCTCTCTGTGGGTGTGTAGTGGCACAGGCTGGAGAACAAGATATGAGTCTTCCAAACACCCTCGTGTGTTTTTAACTCACTTTGGTTCATACATGTATGTAACTGCTGAGGATGAGGGTCTGTGTTGTATCTGTATCTCAACCCTAGATGAAAGTGAGGATTATAGAGGTTGGGTTAGAGCAAAAAAATGCCCTGGAAAGAAAAACAAAACAAAACAAAACAAAAGCTGAATAGTACTTGGAAAAGAGCAAGGTACATAAGTAGCCTGACAATTCAGGTGTCTATTTCCTCTAAATAAGTCTGTGTCTGCCATGAAAACACATCTCACTCTAACTCAACAAACTGATGAAAATACAAATCTTGCAGGGTTTAGTTAGTGGCACTAAAGATCAGACCCTAGTTTATTAATTTTAGCATTTGTATTAAATGCACAGAAGATGCCAGGTTTGAATATCACGGCTTCATTCTGCAGATTCACCTTGAATGGACTATCAGGAGTGGTATAAGCACACATAAGAACCTGGAGACTGAAAATTAGACAGCAGCTATACTGTCTAGTGTAGTTACATAATTTTATTTGATTTCTTTTCTCTAGCCTTTCATTCAGCCAGAGAATTACTGACCGATCCTTTCTACTTAATGTTCCTTTGGATGGAAAAGGATGCTTCAGAAAATCTGACAATTCCTGTGGTACTCCATATATCAAAGATCAAGGACTTACGTATTATATCAAGTGATTAAATGCTGCAGATGGAGGAGAAAGTTAAACATTAAATTCTCCCCCACTCCTTGATTGCCTGTGACCTCTCTCAGCTGGTACTACCCTTCAAATAGGCTGCATTTGTTTCTCCAGCACCAGTGCCACTGTTTTATATCCAATATTAAATTGCTTAACATAATATACGGTCCTTGAGCTTTGATACTTGTTCTGAGAGGTACCTAAGGATGTGCTAGTGATTTTGATGAGGTGAGATACATTGCAGTGAGTTCCCAAGAAGCATTGTTTGTCAAACCAATTTTGGTGCACAGGCGTATAAGCCAGATAACTGAATTGTAACAAACTTGCCATGCACAGTACTCTACCTACCAGCTTAAAGTAACAATTTTTCTTCCAGCTATAAAAGCATTGGGCAGTGTTGTATTGCTCCTCCTCCGCCAACAACTGGGAGAGATTACAAAATCGTCATTTGTTCCAGCAAGAAATTACTCTTGCATTTAAAAATTCTGATTAGAAACAGAAAATATGTTCATCTCAATTCTCCTGAAGCCTAGAAGATCCCAAGGAAAAACTCATCTCCTGCTGTGGGCAGTGCAGGGAGCAGTATAGCATTTTTAGGCCCCAGGAACTCCCGCTGCTGTGCCTATTTGTTCTGGCCGCGATCCAGAGAGAGCACTCAAGCATTTGCTGAGCTTTCAGCACATCCTGAAGTCTTCCTCACTTTTACTCTGTGCTTCTCTAAGCCAGAACCCTATCCCTGGGTGTGTTCGGTGTGCTGCAAGGTTGTTTAGAAACCACCCCTCCAAGTGCCACTGGCCAGCTCTGAGGCGTGTCCTGCAGACTGTGCTGGCAGCTTCCAAGGTCTCTGCATGGCTGGGGCAGGTGGGCTGCAGAGTCGAGGTCTTAGGGATGGACGAAGCAGTGACCAAATTGGTTTTGCTTTTAATTAAGGTGGTGTTATAGGATTTCCTTTGCTCATAAAAACATGCATAGCTGGGCAGGGGAGACAGTTACAGACAAAGCTTTTGGGAGATAGGACCAAATGGAAGGAGCATGAGGGACATACACTTGGCCCTTTTGCCTATAAGTGATGCAGAGGGATCACCACCGTGGTCCCTGCAGGCTGGTGCTTCCAAGGAAGCCTCCAGCAAGTGCTTTCTGGCCTTCAAGGCCAGCTGTCAAGGCTAGCATCCGGAAGAGCACTTGACAATATGGCTGAGATCCATGTCCCCCGTGTGTGGTCATTGCAGGGTGACCACAGGGGACTGAGCCACCTGTCTGTGCTCTGGGAGAGGCACCAGATGCTGGGGGGTCCCTACTGCTCCCTAAAGCCAGCGCCGGCAGGGTTCGTCCAGCCCTGCTGCATTCCTCTCCAAGCCCAGTAGATGGTAACATCATCTTACATATGGGCTTGGCTCTTATTTACTGAGCCTGAAATGAGAGAGAGCTTTCCCTTCTTCAAATGCACTGCATTGTCCTACAGAGAGTTAAAAGAAAATTTCAAGGGAATTATTCTGGCTTTTGGTACTGCATAGCTGCCCTGAGTCTGATCAGGATTGTTTTGAAGCTGTGTAGAGCAGCTTTTCTTTGAATGTGTCTTTTATTAGCTTATCAGTTGTTGAGGTATTAATCCAAAAGCTGAATTATAGCTTTAGTTTTCAACCAAAAAGTCTGGCATCACGAAAGAGTCATTATCATTTTAAGCCATGTGTTATCCTTGTTCCCACAAATGGCAACCAGAGCAGTAAGTGGGACAAGAAACTGTTTTGGGGGGAAGTGCTTCCTTAGCCCTTACCCTCTTATGCCCCTTCATTTTAATTTTCTTCCAAAAATTTCTGAAACTGCCTTTGCTCCTTTCTGATAGTTATTTATTTATTCATTATCTCCTTTAAATTCCAGGGCATTTTCAAAGGTTCAGAGTTTTCTGATGAGAACCAGTCCTTACTAGAATGAGAGAGGGTCCATGAGGTGCCAAGATGTGGGAGGTTCAGAGAGGGTAATTAAATTGTGGGCCAGACTGACAAGAAGGCTCTCAAGTACTTATCTGGTTTTACCTGAAAGAGTTAACCATTGGGTATGTGACTTGAAAGCATTAGTAGCTGAACTGTAAGATGTGTATGTGCTTTTAATATAAGATTTATTTACTAGTCATTGAAAGATCTCTCAGTTAAAGCTCTTTTCTAAGGAGTGCAAACCTGTGACTGAGATGTGCATGTGTGCATGCCTCACATGCAAGAAGTGGTGCAAAGGGATCCACCATTTTAGTTCTGGTGGTGCATGTACTATGTAAGTAGGAGATAAGTTTGGTAAAATTGCCATCTTGTGCCTAATGAAAATGAGTTAACAAGTGTGATTATTTGGAGTTGATAAATTTTTAAACTGTACATGTTAAATCCCAGGATTTAATTCTATTAGTATAATGTAACCCTCTTTTAAAAAAAATAAAATTACTTTCTGTAGCTTCTTATCTTTCAGTGTAATTTACTTAATACAGCTTATAGCTCCAGCAGTAATATTAACTTTGAAGAAGGAATCCAGTAGAACCATCATAAATTTGATATATTTAATTTTTAGCCTGATTTTGCTGGGTTTTTTTGTCTTTTGAAAACAAGTGTGCTGTAGTAGGGTGAGTTTAATTTTGTTGTCTGGCACCACACATACCACAGCTTGCACTATGACTTTAAGGGAGGAGCAGAGACCTCACTGCCAGTTGGCAGGGCAAGGTCACTTTAACCTTTGAATAGATGTAGATGGTTTTTGGTCCCTTGGGATTTCCTAGCCTACCACAAAGAGGTCTGCAGTTGGCTGTGGATGGTGTCTTGCCCATGGGTTCCCTTCTGAGTTCCTCAAGATGCACCCACTGGCTGAGGCTCCCAGCAGCTACACACTGCAAAGTCCACAGGTTTTACATAATGTTGTCACTCAGGAAAATTCCAAAAAGGTGAAGTAAGTACCAGTGAATGCAACAGTACCGTACTTACATCTTGCTAACTATAATTTAAAATATATTTCAAGCAAAGATGAAAGCAGACTTCATTCAGGTGTGTGAAAAAGCTGCAAGTGTTGATTGCTGGCAGGAAGAATGCACTCCTATAGAGCTGTTTGATCTTGCAAACTTTTATAATGCTGTGAACAAATAATTCCTCATGAATGATGATTCAGAACAGAACTTTTCACTTGGCATTTGATAATTCATTTCAATTGCAACAGAAAATAATTTTTCTATTCAAGCATACCTGGATGTACTTACTCTGTTCCTAATGAGTACATTAGAACAGGCAACTCATCCCTGTCTGATTTTAGCACAGGCCACAAACTTTACGACTGAGTCATTATTCAGTCACCTCTCAATCCTAAAGAATGAAACTCCAATGAGTTGCAATGGTTTAATAACAGTTTTATCCCTTTTCATAAATCACTCAGATATTCACTGATATGTTGGAAGAATCTGGGAATCTTTGGCAATACTATTGGTGAAGCTCATGTCTCTTTATTTTGCTTGAAAGGCTTAAAAATGGAGCAATAATGTTTTGATTGTGGAACAAACTGACTAAAGAAAAATAAATCTGTCCACATTTTGTCTATAATCAGAATATGTCTTAAATTAATAGTTTCAATGTAGGCAGAATTTTCAAATAAAAATGGATGAGTGAGAAAACTGTTTCATACCAGCATTTGGTATGCTGGTTTTGCCAATGAGACTGTAGAGACCATTCAGCATTGTTTTAAGGAGGCCTGAGTCACCAACGATGTCAAAAGACATGTCACTTGGGTAATAAATTGCTCTGCTGCATTGGTGACCCATGTCTCACTCGGAGAACGTAAGAGGCTTTCGCTTTCCAGAGTGTCCTTTTTGGTTTTGCTTCCACTAGGAAAGACATAACTGGACCCTTCGTATTACCCACCCTGTTGGGGGCACAAAGGTGCAGTGAAGGTGCAGATCAGCCCTTTTAAAAACCATCAGGTTTCAGAAAATGATTTGGTCTGTTTCTAAATTCTGCAAAATAGCAGGGTAAAATTTGGTTGGTGTTTCACACAGAGCAGAACAGTACTGTGCTTAATTCTCCCTGGGACAGGCTCGCTGTTTGCGGGGAAGGTGAACGAACATACTGAAATGTCTCTATAGTATTGAATGAAAACTCATTGTGCACTGGAGATTGAAGCTGCTTGGCCCTTTGGGTAATAAATTGCTACTATTCAGGCCCATGAGAGCATCAAGGAAAGCTGATGCAGAGTACTCTAATGACCATTATAACTGACTGCAGTAAAAAGACAGTTATTTAAGGACATTTCAAAATGTACTGTAAATTGGGCAAAGGTACTGCTGTGCTTATGCACTGAGACAGCCTCCGGTTCTATTCAGTCTAACAGACTTTACTCTTTGAATTTAGATTTTATCTATATGAGATGAATGCTCTTAGTATTTATGGCCCCTCTTTGTAAAGGAAGAAGCAAACCCAGGGAGAATTGGTGGTGTTACCAGAGGCTCCAGGTGGACATCACAGGCTTTAGGCAAAGTCATGGCAGTGGAGGGAAGGGTGCAGCTACCATTCAGCATCATCCTGTTACCCTTCTCCAAAAATACCTACTTGTACCTCACACCAAGCCCCTATGAAGACAGTGTTTCTGAGTTAACCTAAGAAGGATCTTTGAGACCAAGTGACAATACTTCACAGACAATTACATTGCCATGAAGAATCAAGATTTTTGCATTATGTGACTTTCTGGACCAGATAGCCCAGACTTTCCTCCCCATTGCACAAAAGCCAAGATTGTTTGACTGATGCATACTCCTACCCCACTTTATAGGCTACTTGATTTACAGGACCATTTGAGTGCTCATGTATACCTATTTGCTTGAAAATAAGGGAGGGCAAACACAAAGTTGCTTTGCTGTGCCATATGGGCAGTGAAAATTATGGCATACTGTCAGTCAGTGTGATGCACCCTTGCCTTGGGATTTCCAGCTTGAGGTAGGTCAATAGTTCTCATATTGTGCTTTTTTTGGCTGAGTCCTTCATGGTTGACTTTGCATTTTAGCTGTTTGGGTCTTTTGGGTCTAGTTGGGTCTTTTTTGTGAGGGTAAGAGGTGGTGTGCTATGTATTAATTTTTTTTCTGAAGGCATTCTTGCAGATATTGCAGAGTCATGCAATATACCTATTTAAGTCAGTTTATCACCTGGCAGGTACATTGTGGTCAAGTAACTGAGACAAACAACTTGCAGTAAGCAAGCTGCCAGCAACATTTGGGCAGCCAACAGTGGAACAAATCATCTGTGTGAGGCTCATGTTCAGCACATGGGGTCAGACCTGCGCTTCCCAGGACCCAAATAGTCCCCAGTTTTTTCGAAGTGTAGCAAATTAAAGGTGGGCATCTTAGCTAATGAATTAGCCATGGAGAAAACAAAGCACACAAATTACAGTCAACTGCTTATAATTGTGACCTTCCTGGAGAATAAAGTGACTGAGTCAGAAATAAATTAAAGAATTATTGCATGGGTGTTGGCTGACACAATTTCGTTGCTGAATAAATTTGCAATAATTGGTGCTAATCAGTCCAGTCTTCATCAGGCAAAATGGAGATTTTTCCTTGAGTGAAGCCCACAAAAGCTAGTGGAAGGAAAATTGTCTGAAAGATAGAGCAGTTTTGTAAAGAGGGGCGCTATAGTCTGCATGAAGCTTGAGGTGAAGACATCATCCAAATACTGATTGTATCCAGGGCATTGCCAAGTAAGTGTAAAAAAGTAAAGAATGAACTAGAAGTTTTTTCTCGCAAGTGTTTCTGAGTTTCCAAAGAGTATCGAGAAGCTGTACAGAAGTAGCTCAGTAACTCTTGACCTCTTGCTTTTTCTTCTTCATATCTGTGAATAACAAGATCACTCAAGTCACCAGTCAGATGATTAAAGTTGATTGGCTTTTATTAATAGGTCAATTTCATTATTGATGTTGAAGCTGATATAAACAATTCTACAAAATATTTTTTCACATGCTTCCAAACCGTCTCAGCTATTTACTTCTTGTGGTATCATCCTCTCTGCACCATTCCTGAATGCAAAGGAAATTCAAGGAAGCACCTGATGTTATGTTGGACATGCAGCATGTAAAAAAGATCTGACCAAGCTTTTCTCTCTAGGTTAGCGTTCTGCTGCATTTGTTTGATTCTTTATCTATTTATGGACATTTTTGAAACTACTCCAAAGCATGAGAGCTGGACGTCTTGAACCAGCTGAAAGCACTTGTGTTTAGACATGGAGTTAAGGATCAGAAGTTTTGATGAGTGACAGCTGTGGAGGAAATAGGTACTAAAAGCTGTCAGCCTGCCCAGATTAGTTCAGGTAGATAGCTAGCTGGAAATAGTAGCGTATCTGTGTGAAACAGTTCAATATTTGCACTGAACAAAACCCCCTTTTGTCTTTACTAATTTCCAGCTTACAAAATCAAAGGAAAAAAAAAAAAGACTATCTCCATGACTGCTTAATAAAATCTCTGTCAGTCAGAGCCTTTTCCTTTATGTATTTGGAGTGTTTGGTCTATGTTTTACCCGACTTTCCCAATGGTCACTGATTCTTCTCAAGTCTTTTTCATTGGCCCATGCTGCTCAAAATGCCTCATATTCCCACTCCTTCCATCAGTTTCAGGCAGGCTAAAATAAATTTGTATCACGTTTTGACATTTCTTTTGACATCTGATGGCTTGCGAATATATCTAGTGACTCTGCTGGTAGGGTAGGAGCATGATTAGGCAAAAAGAAAGTCACAAGTAAAGGGAAGGATTAAATATAGTTGAAAGTATTGCCAGTATTCTATGGCATTAGGATTTCAGAGCTGGGAGGAGTTTACATCAATGGACGTTGTTTTATTAACTACATTGTCTTAACTCACTCTGTGACCTGATTCTGAAATAAATCCCTTAATTAACTTCTTACATATTTGACAACAAAGTTCAAAGGAATCAAGAAGTACTTAAAATGTAGAATTACAAATAACTCAGTTTCATAAATATACGATATTTGTTAAATATAAATATTCTAGCCACATCTAATTGAATTTCTTTTTAAAAATAACCCCTAATTTCAAGAATTAGGTTGGTTACTACAAATACCTTGGTTCATTTAAACAGTTCTGAATATTGCTGTTATGAAAACTGATATATAATATTTATAATTTCACCTATTTTTGGTTTTCAGTTAAGTAAAAAAATCCCTTAGGCCTCTAAAATGGTGACAGTAAAATAAAATGCCCTATTTTTGGTTTCAAGTCAGCCAGAGACTTGCAGTTGGCTGTAAAATTAAGGCAGACAGGTGGTCACTGACTTCAGTGTGATCTCCACCAGGTTGCAGGCTGTTGTGTATCCTTCCCTGTGAAAGTGGGCTTCTCTGAAGAATATTTTCCCTTACAACTCTCGGACCCATGCGGGACTTGGAATTTAAATGGAGCAAAATTAGTTGTGCTTGTTTTTAAAGAAGAGCTCAACCTTTCCATTACACAGGCTCTAATAGTTCTGCTGAAACCAGTGAGACTCTCTGAGGGTTTTAGCTTGCTGCAGCTGAAGTGACTGAAAATTGGAGCCAGGTCTGAAGGATTAGAGACTTGGGCATCACTAGCATTAAGTAAAAGCTAAAAAGCTGTGAGCGTGGAAATCTTGAAGGAGCATTTATACCATCTACCAAAGAATGCTTTGGTCATTTCACTTTGATGTTCCCCAATGGAAGTGCACACCTCCTTCCTTTAATTATGGAGAGAACTGGGCCACCAGCACTTGGGTTAAATATCTAAACATATCTAATGTCAACAGTGCTAATAAGCCTCCACTTCTTATGCAAACCTCTAATCTTTTCCACATTTGTCCTAGGAAAATGAAGGCACACAGCTAGGAGAATGGCACCTGAAAGAGGACACATGAAGTGAGTGGGTGCCCATTAGGAGATACAACACAGTGATGCTCCCACCCACTGCTGCAGCCAGATGGACAGCCTCTGAAACCAGGTAGTCTCCCCAGGCATGCAGAAGCATGTTGACATGAGGCTGAATTACGGGTCAGGGGCTGACCATAGGATATCAATACAACTACCATTGCCTTCAAATGCTGGTGGACTGAAAGGTCGAGAAGGCTAAGGCAACAGACATGCAGGGGTCATTCAGTCCAGGCAGGGCCACATGCTGTTGGTTCAAAACTCATAAGTTACATGCTGAGACTAGTTGTTTCATTTTTCCAAGCATGGACAGCAGGCATCAGTGAAGACTTCAAAAATTTGAACAACAAAATAGCAGTCAGCAGATGCTAGACATGAAAATGAGACCCAGTTTGGGATGAGATAGCATATTCTTGAAATTGTCACTGCTCATGATTTGACAGCATTACAAAGGAAATCATTTGCCCAGTTTTGAAATATGCATTTGAACGTCTGTTCCATTAAACACACATCAGTATGTTGCCACCTGTTCCAGTCATGCTTGATAATGTATGGTGCACAGAGATAATACACCTGTCTGGCCTTGTAAATGTTCTGCAGGGAAAAATCAAAATTAGGTAATGTAAGTCAAATTTGGATGGATAGTCCTGTTACAGTCAGTGTTAAATCTAGTGCCCTTAATTACTTTGTTGCCTGAATTGGAAACCCTTCAAATAATGAGGGGGTGGGGGGGGAAATAAAGCTTCTTGACAGTTAAGAGTCAAGGAATACGATTTCGTTGCAAGGTCCATCAGTTACCCACAAATGACAGCAAATCCCCATGTCAATCAACCAAAACAGTAGCAGAAAATGAAAGTAGGGTTTGGGACACACACACACAATTTAAAGATATTAAAGCTAATGTTGCCATAACTAAAGATAAAGCAAGCAAGGCTGTCATTGAGATCCCACTGAGATCAGTAGGAGTCTTTCATTTACCTTGCAAGACTATGGAGTGGGCCTTGATGTAGCTATAAAAAAAACAAACCTATGAAGGAAGAGGCACCAGCTATGGCCAGGAAAGGGGTTAACTTTAAGCATATACTAATGCCTTTCACATATGTGCTCAAGTACTTTGAACACCAGCTTATTTTCTGGGTAAAAGCTGGGATTCTATTAATAGCTTCCAAAAACCTTTGTCTGAGGGAACCTCACTCTCACATCCATGTGGAGTAGATGTGGGATTATGCTGTGCTGTAAACCTTGAGGTGGAAATTTCTTCCTAGGAAATTTTCATGCCTAAATATTTAAGAAATTGAAGCTGTAGGTGTCTCTGCTAGAACGACTGTGAAGTGCTGTAAATCAGCAAGAGATGAGAGGATAATATGCACATCTTGGGCACTGATTTCTGCCTGTTGGGCTCTTACACGGTGTTGACTCTGTGAAGAATCACTGCCAAATGAGTTTGCTCCAAACGGGCTCTTGGACTGTTATCCCACCATGGCATTTCATTACCCATGATGTTAAAAGAGTGCTGAATCATTGCAAGGGCTCACTCTGCTTCCAGATTTCCAGTTTATCAAGCTCACATATGGCTTTTCATGGTAGGATCTGTGTGAAACTCAGAAGTGCCTTTCTTCTTCTGAGAAACAAGTATTTACAGCTGTGCTACCTGTGAATCAGTCAGCCGTTCATTGGTCCCTAATCAACTTGCAGCTACAAAAAGTCCCTGTCCATCACAAACCAGGTGCATGCTATCCAATAGGTAGCTCAAATGCTTTGTATATCACATTTATATATATAACATTTTACATAATGCAGGCATATGAGAAATAGCAAATGCAAGTGAATCAAGACTGAACAGAAAGAGTCAGGTTTTATAACTAGTTAATATTCCTTCTGCAAGCTTCTCCCATCAACAAGCTGTCACTTGACAGCAAGATACTAAGATCATACCTCTAGATGTTTCAGTAAGCAGCTGCTCTGACCTGACCAGAAACTGGCTGTGAGACATGTCGCCAAAATCCAACTACTGCTGCAACTTTCTCTGAAGTTCAAGGATCATCAGTTTACATTCAGGAAGTAATTGCTCATCACTTGGGATGTTAAACATAGCATTGTAGACAAATACCAGGATAATTACACAAAGAGGTCCCCATACTGTGTAACTTAAGAGATAATTTAGGTACTCAAGTCACTTAGAGACTGTCTGTAAAGAAATACTGATTCTCTCAAGGGAAAATTCAAAGCTTCAAAATTAAATATCTAGGAGAGTTTAAAATAGATAATGGGAACATAGTGTAAACCTCCATAGTTTGTAATTACACCTGTACTTTAACTGGTCATGGCATTTCTCACAGCCTCCTTGTATAAAGCTGTTGTGTGATCTTGCAGAAGTCTGGTAGACTCCTCCTGCACCTCACAATAATGGAGGTTGCTTTGCCAGGTCCCCGTAGGTCATCCTTAGGTAGCAGGGGAACTCTACCTCTGCATGCAATAGGGTATTTACAAAATACGATTACACATTTGATCTGTGATGTTCCCAACTGCAGATAAGGTATTGGGTTCCTAGAAAATGCCTGTCATCAAGTGTTTGAAATGCTGCATACTCCTGAGGTACATGACACATTGTTAATACACCCTCCTATTCCAGGCTCTGGTTTGTGAGGCTACTATACACAATGTGTGTACTACATGTAATTCAACCACAATATTATCCCATGAGTTTAAGCTGAAGCAAGGCCTGACACATATTAAGAAGTATAAAACATTCAACAATATTCATCTCTGCATTGGTACTCAGAAAAGTTATTGAGAGGCCTGATCAGCTCAATCCTTTTCTGACAGATACCAATGACAGGATTGTCACTAAAAGTATTGTTGTGAGACAGGAGGCTTGCTATCACATACATGGTCTTCGTAAACACATGTAAAATGTAGAATCACAGAAAAGAGAGCTGGATATAACTTAAACATGTCACTCACAACAGGCCGGACAGCCTGATAGAAATTTATCTAACCACTTTCTTAAGAATCCTACAGTTGGACAGTCCCCAGGTGGGCTATTCCCTGGCTTTGCTGCACTTAACTGAGCCAATGTGTTTCCTGCTGTCTTACCAGAATTCTTTTTTTTTTTTTTCTCCCCGCAGATATAGTCTGATGGTTTTTCTCTTGTCCATCATGGATGCAGGAAACAGAATACTCCCTTCTTGTTTGCAGCAGACTTTTATGTATTTGAAAACTATTGCTGTGTCTGTGCTTCATTTTTTCTTCCATAGATTGCACAAACCAATTAGTTCAATCTTTCATTGCAGGTTATATTTTTTAGTTCTCTGATAATTCTCACACTGAATAAGAGCTTTGTGAAAGGAAAAAGGAATAAAAATCATTGTGGTTATTATTATTATTAAAATTAATGATTCAATCACAATGCATTTTATTTGAGTTATTGCTAATCTAACTTTACCTTTAATGCTTAATAATGTGTACACGGATATATCCCTGTGGATTGTGCTTCTGTGTTATGTTGGCTCATAGTCTTTTTGATTTGTATTTCAGGAAATAAAAACAGCCTAAAAGCCAAACAGACATGCTCTCAAGGCTAAGAAATACAGTATTTCTCACTATATGGCTAATGTTCCACTGAAGAGAAGAGGTACTTGTCTGAAATTCTCTACTACCAATGGGCGGGTCTGCCTTAGCTAGACTGTCCTTCCTTGTCCTGTTGTGCGCAGCCCCAATCTCCGGGTGCCTTCCAGCTTCTGCTGCAAATTCCCAAATAACATGGTTACCTCTCTGGTTCCTGATTATTCCCATAGCCCTGTGGGTGGCCAAGGTCTCAGGGACCACAGTGTAATGGAGGGGATTTTTGAATTTAGGTTGCAAAACCAGCCTTAGTGTGAGCCTTCTCTGTCTGATGAAGCTGCCATCCAAATCACCTTCCTTTGGGCAGAGGTTGGAGGGGAGAGGCTTCATGTACTGCACATGACACAAAAGTCCATGTTGAGCAACATGTCTGAAGTGTTTCTGTGCATAGTGTTTCTGTCTGGCAAAAGTTTCCTTTGAATGGAAGCTTAAGTGATCATCTTACACAGTTTCCCAAATGTAAATGCAAGGGCAGTTCCAAGGGGCTTTTGTCAGAAAGAAGCTTCTAATTGAGTTGCATCTAACAAGCTACTGAAGTCCTATATAATAAAAGGAGAACCTTATTAGGTATGAGTCATACTTAAAGACCTAATGCAATGAATGCAAAAAAAAACCTTGAAGTATGTCTATCAAAGCAGATGATCTGAAGTAAAAGTGAACAGAACTTGTGATGAATATTACAGAGGGATATCTGACAATCAAAGAGTTAATCCAATTGCAAAATGAAAACTTTTCATGCAACCTGCTCCCTTAAGAGGTGCATTCTTCATTTTCACTCAGAATCTGTAAGAAAAAAAGAAAAGGAGGATAAAAGCTGCTAGAGAGCTGTGCAATTTGGGAGAGAAAGGAGAGGAACAAAACCAGAGTGAAAAAAAAAGGAGGAACAAAAGAAACGAACTCAAAAAAAGGAGAGCAAAGAATATCCACTAAAGAGAAGAGAAAGGCTGGCATCAATAGAGGTTTTCAGCCTCAGAAAGCATCCAGCAGGCAGGCACTGCAGGTGATATCACCACCAAATCCCCTCTGCAGAGAGAGAAACTCTTGCAGGACATGCTACTGGTGTAGGGGGTTAGAAGAGAAAGTGTGATTTTACAAGGCTGAACTTCAGAGGGATTCTTTGAGCACCATGATTCAAGCTGTTCTCCAGTTACTGAATGAAGCTCAGTGGCCTGTTTTGCCTTTTGGGTTTCTCTTTTTTGATTTACCTGTTACTTTTGGACTCCTGCTTCAGTGAGCTACAATAATTAAAAAAAAGACTTAGGTTTTAATTTCAAGTACAATGACTTTGGATTTTTCTCACAGAGAAGAATGTTCTCTGTGGAAAGGTGATATTTTAATGCAAGAATATAATGTCTCCACTGGAATACCCTTTTGAGGGAGACACAACAAAAGAAATGGGATATGATCAGAATTTTACGAATTGCTCTAGTTTCTTATTTCCCCTGTAAAATAAATTATACATTAATATCCTTGAGTTCCCTGGGTCACCTAACTCCCAATATCCCCCAAAGGATGCTCAGCATCCTAATGCACCCAACAGCAGTGTCACATCTGTGAATTGCTGCCACTAGAATAAATTATTCATAATCTGTCACACACATGCTTTCTTTTGCTAAGTGATGGCCTTGTCCCTGCAAAGGCACTGTTTGGAGGGCCGATTGTTTCCCCCTGGGAAACCATGTGTTTTTTTTGGCTTTGCACTTGCAGTAGTCTGGGGACCCAAAAGCATCCCCCTCGGTTCCCAGCATCCCTGGGAGCCAAGTAGGGCAGCAAACCCAGTGTCCCCCCAGGTGCCTGCAAGGGTCCCATCCCCATGCACCTGCCCTCTTCCATCGATCCATCTGTGAGCTAAAACATGGAGCAAACATGCGGACAAGGAGATTTCCTTTTCCTGGAGCTATTCACGGGGCAGGAGCTCACTGTTTCCAAGTTCAATTCTCCAGGCCATTGACGAGGCTGTCGTTATCTCAGTGTGTTATGATGTTAAAAAAGCTGGAGTGCTCTTACGAGCCGCAGAGGTAATGAAACCGACTTTCCAGAGGATTTGTTTTTGTTGCTTGAGCGACTTTAAACTGAATTACAAGACAGTAGTTTCCCCTTCAGCTATTAATTGCTCCTTTAGTTATAACTAACCCCATCAGTTAGAACATTCTCCATTCTCCCATTCTCCCTTGTAGCCCTCCTCCCACAGGGGGTTTGGGGGTAGAGCTCAGGGTGCTGTGCATGATTTAAAAGTTAGAGCTAAGAGCATTGAAAGTGAGTTGGGAAAACAACATAATTGCATGAGCCTGGTCCTATGTCTCTGCCAGTGACTGTCTTATGAAATGGGGAGAAATTAATTTCTTTAGGAAACATCTGCCCCTCTTTTGGGTGTGACTGAAATCTGCCGAATGGTTTAAAAATCACGGAGAGAGGAATGGCAAAGCAAACAGACATGCATAGACTGGCTTGTTTTCCTAAGAAATCAAGGTAGAAAATGTGCTTAAGGTATCTTCAGGTACTGCAGTGACTTTGAGTTCTCTCACTTCATTCATTTGTGATTTTACCTCCACATTTTCCAATTAAAAAAAAAAAAAATCTCTTTCGCCCTCCTGTGTAAAACTTCTTGTCCCTCCCTCTGCCACCTCTCACCAATCTCCCCCTTTCTTGCAGTTCTATAATCCTGGGTGTGATAATAAGTAAGGAAATGTTCTCAGACAAAAGCCTGATATTTTAATTTTGATAACCTCCCTGAGCAGCGAGGTTCATGTAGGATGGAGATTAATGAAAGCAGTGCACAACACACGCCTGTCACCAAGTAGAGCTAAGAAGCAGGTAACCCTCAGGGAAGGAAATGGTTCAAAAGCGGAATAAGTAATAACACATTTTAAATTTTCATGCATCCCTACCCACTCCTCAATGGAAGGAGAACCCAAACTGGGAGCGAAGATGAAAAAGAACCAGCAGCCTCAGTCTTTGCATGGTTGTATGCAGGAGAGTGGAGTGCATGCTGGGAGGGGGCCCTGCCAGCAGCAGTAATTGGGACAGTCCCAGGACATGCTGTAGCAAGGGGATGTTTTTCTGCACATTTTAATCACATATGCTAAGAAGGCCAGTAAAATGCACAGCCCCATAATCCCAAAATCCACATGGTCCCCATTGTTGTGGCTAGCTGAGGCAGAGTGGGAAAGAAAGCTAGTGTTGGAGCAGAACCCCAAGCAGCTCTAGCAGGGCTGGTGGGGCACTGTGAGGCACCAGGGCTACAAACTGGGGCCCAGAAATGCCCAGCCAGTGTTACAGGTGCTCGGTCCCAGCCTGGCACCTCACCTGTCTTTTGGAAGGATATCCCCTGCTCCCTAGGGATGCCTTTGCTCCCCCTGTAACATTCAGCTGGCGGGGATTGCCTTGAGCCCTGAAAGGTGCTAAGGAACCTACTAATATTCCTCTCAGCCGCAGGACTTGTCAAGAGGTACCAAACCCGTAGTATAATCAAATCCTTCAGCAGAAAGCCCCTCACAAAGACTTGCACAGCCAGAGCCTTTTCTGATGAATAGAGGTAACCACTTGCTGCTATTTAGCGCAGCATTTTCCAGTAAAACCTACCCCAGGAGTCCATCCCTGGTACTTTTCCATGGATAGGGCAGGGCAGGAGAGGTGTAGGAAGGACTGTTCCTGCTTGTAGAGGATGGACACAAATGCCTTCAAAGCAGTTGCAGACACACTTGCCCTGGACCCCCATTCCTGCCCTCACAGACTTTCTGCATCTTCCAGGTGTCCACCATCAAGAGATGGTGTAGATCTGTCCAGAAAGATGAAGATTTAGCTCCTTTCTAGTGTTTTAACTGCAAAACCCGATCTCTCTCTTTATAGATGTTCTTGCCCCTATATTGTGATCAAACTTGGATATCTCTTTAATACAGTTTATTACTTGGACTATTTTTTAACTCTTGGAGTATAGCTGGCAGCCTTTACTAATCTCCTACCATCACCTCACTCAAATTGTATTACAATGAGAACTGACTAAAATAACTGAAGCAGTCACGGATAAGTAACTCACTCCTTGGCTTTTCATCTTGTGAAATAAGCTTCGAAAAACTGTTTCTGAAGTGTTTCCTGAGTGATAACAATGCTCTGTCAAATGGTTAGAGGACCTATTCCCAATACTTTTGGAATGAGTATGTAACCTGAGAGAGCTGCTAGAATGAGGGAGGGGAAAAAGCTGCCTGGAAGCATGGAGGAGACAGTGAATGATTAAAACCATGCAACTACAGGATATATATAACATAGCAAAAATGCTAAACTGCAATACAAAAGGAAAACAATGGCTTCACATGGGACAGCTTGAAGCTGTTACCCATCATGATGTCTTCCTGTCAGCCTTTGCATGAGGAAGCTACAAGAACAAACTTGCAGAAGTGAAAGCAACACAGTGAAACTTCTCCTGGGAGAAAGGACAGCATTTAGATGATGACATCTACCCCGCCTTTACTTGTCTACTTGCTGTTCTGTTGACCTTGTGTGTTTAGTTTGCTAAATTTGTGGCTGGGCTTGAACAATAACAAGATAAACAGAAAGCTCAAGCAACTGCTTGTTTACACTCACGCACATAAATAATCATAACAGACGAGAAATTATTCAACACATTTCACGTTCTAATAAACAAAAGCAACACCTATGCCATGGTTCCATATTGCATTTACGCTCTTTTGCCACAAACTTTTTTCAGCATTGTAGATTCAGTGGCAGAACAGACACCTGTGCTGGTAAGACTGCCTCTCATTTTGGAAATGCTTCCAGGGTCTGGGTTCCCCTCAGACATCTTGAAACTCTCCCTCATATCTCAAATATGACACACCATCAAAGAACTTGTCTCACAGCAGCAGATGTTTTCCTGGCTACATGCTTTTGATGGAAGCTTCTGCTCTGCTCAACTGCAATCCTTGGGTAGCAGACAGGTTTGTGGATTTATCTGTTTTGTAACAACACGGGACTTCGTAGAAGGTCTTGTGCATAGGTATCAAAAAAGTGTCTGCTTCTGCTTTGACTACCTGACTACCATGATCTGCACTGAATAAATGAATTAATCTCCACCTTAACTCTTGTACATTTTGTCCCTGATCTTCCTTTCAAAGTCTGTTCCAAGGCTTCCCTCTTCTCATGACTGGAAACCTTCTGATTTGCAGCCTGAGTTAATTCAGAGGCAGGGTGTACCTGTTTGTTTTTACTAGCTTTGTCCATTGCTTCACACAGTTTTTCTAGCTCCCTGGTGTTTAGCTACTGTTGATACTGAGAGAGGGCAATAGGACCTCACTCTGGCTTTGTTTTGCCCCCCTTTCCAGCTCCTCCTTCCCCCCCCCCCTTAAATGTCTGCATCCAACATATACTTCTCCTTCTTCCAAACTGTTACCTTTGATCAGTGAAGGAGGGTGCCTCCAGCAGTCACTGGGGGCACAAGAACACATCTCTCTCCAAATCCTAGCCTGAAAGCAAATGAATAGCAAAAAACAGTCCAAGAAAGCTTGAAATATTTGCCCTGCAAGTAATGGAATCATCAGGTGCAACTAGTTGGTGGCAGCTTCAAAACAAACAGAAGAGTCCTGCTTTACCTACTGCCTGCCAAATTGCTCAGCCGAAGAGCTTCTCTGTGCCCCAGGGCAGTGATGGTGCTAAATGCTGCTGTGGACTCAGAAAACGATTCCCACAAATTAAGACTGAATGTTGTTAAAAACAAACTCACACATTTTTCCCATGAAAGTCCTTGAGCTGTAACTTGCTGGAGGCAGAGAAAAATCTCCTGGGGAGCTACCACTGTACTCTGTCTCTGGTCCTCAGCATCCCTGTTGCAGGGCATGTGTGCCTGGACAGGGCACCTATCCACCCTCACTCCTGTGGTTGATGCTGAGGCTCAGGTAGCAGACAGAGAGGATAAGAAGGACAAAGTGACAAAAAGACAAAAGGCATAAAGAGATTGCTGTTTTGAACCCCTCAGAGGCTGGGCAGAGGCAGAGCAGATGCTGAGGGTGCTGCTGGCTGTGCTGTCCCACCTGCCTTGATACCTGCTGCCTCACTGGGGCCTTCCACCTTCTCAGCATATCAAGGTGCTCCCAGATTCTGAAGATTTACATTAGAGGTTCCAAAACCTGTGGTCATGGATCAGTGGTCCAATTACTACATCTGGGGACCCATGGAAGGTAACAAAACCCAGCAAGCTGATTGCCAGTGGGTTTAGATTTAATCCATCTGTACAGGAATCCACTGGAAAATATATAGGTCTCCCCAACCAGGAAAAAGACTGAAAGGAGACGTCTCTGAGGTTTAACCTGTACTGAAAATTGCTGCTTCTATTTAACATTCAGCCCAACACCTATGTTTGTCTAGAAACAGTTTGTCATATAAATATCCTTTTCTTCCTTCTGGGTGGTATTGAAAAAGTGTTTGCTTATATGTACAACTGCCTCTCTGGGATGGGAAAATCAATGGTGAGTATAACTGCCCTATCATTGCACACAACAGTCAAAAGTCAGTTTAGAATTATAGAATTATAGAACAGTTCCAGTTGGAAAAGGCCTTTAAGATCATAAAGTGCAACCATTTAATGTCACTGGCCTCTTAAAAAAAAAAAAGAAGTACTATTCCTATACGAAAAGATGTTGTTAGAAATTGTACAGTACAAAAAAGTTTTGTTTTGTTTTTTTATTAGCTAGACTGCAGCTTTAAGACCTGGACTTAAAAAGTCTTGCTGTGTTAATGTGACACACTGTGAGTTGCCTGACTGAAGTTCGGTGGGGCTGTTGGCACTGAGCAGACAGCAAAGGCTTTGAGGGACTGGGGGCTCATAGTAAGTGATGGGCTGTAAGTGTTCCCTCAAGGGCAGACAAGGGAACAACTAATAGCTCACCCCTGGTATAAGGATCTGTTTGTCTAAGGATGTGCCTATGTGGTCTTCAGGACTGACAGATTTTCTCTGCTCAGACTCCAGGAGAGCTGAAGGGCAGCTAGCTCTCAGTATGTGGGTACATGCATGGGCATGGCATTTACTGCAGTGAATATATGCTGCCACAAAGCCGTTTTATGCCTGTAGTATGCCATGTGGATTTGCCCTCATAAGAACAGAAGAAAGGCTGTAGGAGGCCTGACCAGAGCTTCATCAAGCCCAGCATCCTGTCTCTGCTGTTGCCCAATAGGTAATTCACAGGGGAAGTGTGTAACGGAAAGGACCAGTATGAAATTATTCACATCTTACAGGGAACACCTGACGATGTCCAGGCACTTTCTGGTGAGACAGTTACATCCAAATAATCATGTTTAATACTAATTGAATGTGAATGAATTAGTCAAAAAAATTTTTAACAAATATATACCATTGAGTTCAACATCCTGTGGCAGTGAGTAGTACAGGTTTTCTTAGAGTAACCAGTCATCCTTTGACTGCTATTCTCTTACTTCAGAAAGCTAATTGTTGCTATTTCCTCCCTAAAGTGTGTTGAGGCTGCCTGCTTGACACCCAAGGCAAGATTTTGCCTGTCTTTGATTCAACAAACCAATTGCCAATGTGGCCCTTGTGACTGCATCAGTGGTGCACTCAATCTGTCTGGCCCCATGCAGTTGGTTGGAGTAGGTAAACATCTTTACCTTGGTAGATTCTGGCATGTGACAACACTAGACAAATTTTGAGCCATGCCTAGTGGTAGCATTACTGTGTGGCATTTCTCTGGGAGCAGGAAGAATCGTACTTTCAGTGCTGCCAGATTTTAGGCACATGAGTGAATATTCTTATGTTCTTTCTTCCCTTTCTTAAGTCACAAAGTTTGTGGGCCCTTAGAAGGAATTCCCTAACTGTACATATGGCAGCACCCATGACAACCCTCTACACAGAGGGGGCTCACAGTTTTCCTTAATGGCTATCACTGATCAGATGAAGTTTCTCTGCAACTGCTGCTGAGCTGCCGAGACTGGAATGGAAAAAAAATCAACTTCCACAGAAGTCTGAAAACAGCCGAGCACAGAAAAGGACCCTCTGCTGTGCCCAGCTATTAAAGGAGACTGGAAAGACAAGTCAAATGGCAACCTAACATTTCTGAGGCATTTTCTTTCATTTTTCTAATAGATTTAACTGTTCCTCACCTTGATTCAGATGAGCTCTAAGATGTTAAGTGACTAAGGCTATAATTTTTGGTCAAAATGGAGGGTGTTTATTTGTCTTCTTGACAAATGTGCATCAGCAGCTTCACTATTAGGAAAAGAAAAAAGGTGGACTTGGCACTTCTAGGGTACTCATGTTATATATAATTCTGTTATTACTGTTGGCCTTAAAATATCTCAGCATGACAAGATCAGAGCCAGTATCATCCTTTTTTATTTAAATTTAATTTACACAAAATAATGTTCTTCTTGCTCCACTTCGTCCAATTCTCTTTCTTTTCTTTCTCTGTTCATTTTTCTTTATCATCTCAAAGTTAGTCCCTCCACCAATGTCACCTCCTTCTGCAGTCCCACATTTCACCTTTGCAAAAAGACATCAAGAAGCCATCTATTTCTTCTGCATGTATTTTTTTGATATTTGTTTCCATTAAAAATAAGACTTCGCAAATTGAGTTGCACTGTCTTTTAGCACGTCATTCGCACATGTCATTCAAGGCTTTCTCAGACACAGACAAAAGTCGTTGGTCTTCTCTGTTGTCTCATTTATTTTCTTATAGCATCATTGTTACCTCCCCTGCTATTGTACCTTTCTGGAAAAATTGTGAGTTAGCATGTGTGCCAGAAGTTCACCCTTTGTCAGCCTATCAGTGTGCTGCAGTGCTGTACCGTTCAGTCCTCTGAAAACCCCAGTGAGCAAAAATTATAAACTCCTCGATAAAACCCCATGGCTGCTGACAGAAACATCACTGGCTCCTATTATAAAAAAAAAATAAATCTATCCCAAGTATGTCATAGAAGGAAATTCACAGCTCAGGTAATGAGGCAGCCAAGCATGACTGTTGTTGGGTGGAAGAAAAGTGACTGCTGAAGCTATGCAGCTAATATATTAATGCATACATATATGGCTGATTATGTATTATTACTACAATTAATGACTATTGCCAGTGGAATACAATGTTATGACAGTGTAATTTTCTCTAAACTGCCCTCTTGGCAGATATTGAAAATAAATGGAAAATCTGGAGGCAAAAAGGCTGTGAATCACACAGTGGACAAGTTTGGCCCACTTTCCTTGTTAACCTAACAGTTGGTTCTGGAATATGATGCTGGATCACTTGCTTGTACCACAACATCATCTGCTTGTGACAACCATTTAATACCCACCCCAGTCATCGTAGCTTGCAGCAAAACCTAGAGTTTGGACTCTGCTGAGGTTAACATGGAGATTTCTTTTGGGTTCTGGTTCACTAAAGCAGGAATTAGAAGCACAACAAACAGTGTGGATTTTGCTGCAGTCCTACTGAATCATCATGTTTAAAAATGAATTGTGTGCATTTGTCATCTGCTGAAATGGGGCTCAAGTGTTAGGTTTAAATAACTAGTGCTCAAAAAAATATTTAATATCAGGGTGATGTGAAATTGTTATCATGGCCCAGCATAGCCCCTCAAGGGTCAAGGCTACATGGCAAATACAAGAAGAGTCACTCCTGAGAGCCAGAGTCGAGTGTGCTACTGAAGAAAACCAGGCACAGCTGGACAAGGTTGTCATTTTGTGGTAGGTCTGTGCCCAGATGTTTGAGTGGATGGCAGCTCTTTAGATGCTGTGAGAAAGGCAAAAGAAGATAAGGAATAACTGCTTTGAGTTCTTTCTAATCTACCCAACGCCTCCTCACCTGGGCTAAACCAGTCACTGCCAGAAAAACTCCATAGCACAGAGCAATGCTGATTTACATCAGGCACATTTCTGGCTGCTGAAATCTTTGTGTCCTGGAAATTGCCCCTCTTTACTAGCTCAATTTATGCAGACAGGTGACTGTATCAGGGTAGAAAGTGGCTGTAGGAGAGCAGCAATGAGCCCCTGTTGGTTTCTAACAGCAGCATTATGTTAATAGTTATTGAATGAGCTGGAAATAAGCTGAGGGGAAGCATGAGAGGAAAATTCAGGGGCAAGTGGCAGAGCTCAGTGAGCCACATCATTAAGATGCTGCAAGAGATAGAGAATGAATATCTGCAGATCACAAACACATTTTGCCAAGCTCAGAACTACGAAGTTTGCCACTCTCCCTTCTGTCCAGTGCTCAGACCTAGAGGCGAGTTCCTTTTAAATAAAACCATTATAAAACCTTCTAAGAAGCCTGGCACACAAAAAAAAATTGACCCCAAGGCCTTGCTTAGCTAGAGCTATACCTTTTAGCAGCTTAAAAATGGTATAGACCTGTGGACACTTATGTTCTTTGCATAAGGAAAACTCTTAAGCTGTAAAGATGTCTTAAAAAAAGAAAGAAAAAAAAGCAGCAAGATCCAATTTTCGGGCCCTCCAAGCGGCAAAAGAAAGTACATAGAGAATATGTATTTTTCCAAAGCTGCTTTCCTCCTCCTCCTTAGTGTGTAATTTAGAAATCTCTAATCAATAGAGCAGCAAGGCTGCAAGAGAGCTCCTCTACAGAATCCAGTGCTGGTGCTGTTCAGTGGACTAAGTGGGGGTGATACCTGAAGCCACACAGCAGTTGTGGCAGGGTGTGCTCAGACACCTCGGGGGCTCCATGTGCCTGTGGAGAGGACAGGAATCAGACCTGCTGCCATGAACAGCTGCGCCAGGCACACAGGTTGGCATGACTTTGCTGATGGGAGTAAGCTACAGCTTACGGAGCGTTTTCTACCATGGGTCCTCCCACATTAGTTGTGGCCAGACCATGGGCTTTAATGGGTCTCACAAGAGCAGGGGAGGGAATCCTTCTTTTGCTGACTGGCCCAAGGGTGGTCCACAGCCTTCCAGACTAAGGATCTTAAAACTACAAAGCAAATGTATTTATTATCTAAATAATATGCAAAATTTGTCATCAGATAGGAGTTTTGTTCATATTTTAACCAGATTGCAGGGGGCTCCTGAGTGAGCTAAGCAGCCTCTCAGTCCTGCAGTTGGGCTGACAAGGTCAGTACCATTGACTCAAACTATTTGTCCCATAGCATTTTAGGGTAAGTTCCCTTTAGAAGTTCTCAGGCTCTATTTTTACTTCTGAACTCCAGTCTCTAAGAAAAACTTGTGTTTTCCTTGCTGGTTCTGCAGATTCCTCTAAGCTAACAGTTCACATATTGCCTCATAAGCCTGTGCTTGCAGCATCTCATCAAGATCTATGGTGCAGTCCATGTCCACCTTTCCCACAGCTGTCTACTAAGTCAAATTGGATCAATAGATTAATACTGGAAAGGAATAATGTACTCTTGTTGGACAGTAACTTCACCTCACCGGTCAGGTCACTTAAGATACTCGTGTCACTAATATACACCAATATTTGCACATTAAATACACACCAGTACCTCTTCCATTTCAAATCAAGAACCAGTTCAAG
Source organism: Hemiprocne comata (assembly GCA_020745705.1). Lineage (NCBI taxonomy): Eukaryota > Metazoa > Chordata > Aves > Apodiformes > Apodidae > Hemiprocne > Hemiprocne comata. The sequence continues at coordinate 138,602,246 of CM036586.1, read as the reverse complement.
AAGATGTGGACTTCTGTGATGGTCCTGGAGAGCAGGAGGGGAGGCAGGCATGTGGTTTGCACACCACACATGGCTCAAGGTGTTTTCCTGCTTGGAATTTATTGCCTTTAAACACAACTTCATCTGGCCAGATAAATGGTTTTGCATACCTGGTGAAGGAGAGGTGGGAGAGGCAGCCACTTTATCTTACACCTCTTAAACAACGCTTTTCACTCTTCTCCTCTGGGTGGTATATCTGAAAGTATGGCAAAAAACCCCCTCTGTTCTTAGTCTTATACCATCCTGTTGGTCTTAAGTAGAAAGTCATGTCCATCATGTCCCCAAAGGAAATGCAGCAACCCCTCCTGGAGGGTGTCCCTTATGGTAACTGGGAAGCAGAAAAGGCAGATAAGGCTGTCACCCTATGAGAGGGAAGCCCAGCTCTGGGTATAAACGGTGGCTATTCTACAGCTTATAAAGCACAGCTATGGTCCGGATGTCCCTACAGGAACGTCCAACAGTTGTCCCCAACAGTGGTGATACCTGCTCTGGGAAAAGCTTGATGCATACCTTGAGAACTGCATCTGCCTTTTTTGAACCACCTCCAAAGACAGCACTGAACACTGAGACTTTGCTTTGCTGTTGGACTCAGTTTGTACAGTCTCTTGGTCCTGGATCGAATTTGCCAAATCAGACTCCAAACCTTGTGTGTTATCACGACTGAAGTCTGTCTAGATATCAGGGCATTTCTCTATTATTTACAATCAGCTTCCTTGCCTCCTTTCTCTCTCGGCAGTTAGCTGGAAACAATCAGTCTTCCTCATGGCCCTTTGAAAAAAGAAGGGATCAAGTATATTAAAACTGTTTGAAAAATCTCACATCCTTATGAACAAAAAAGAGAGGTTGTGACACTGATGTAGAGCTTGTGGTCCACTGGTGTCAAAGTAGGTTATTTTAAAGGACTGTAATTGCAGCTGTCAGAAATGACTAAGAAATCCTGGAGAGATGGGGTGGAAGATGGGCGAGAAAAATAGGAAAAAGATGCTAAGCAAAAGCATTTTCACTCCTCACCTGCGAGAAACAGGCTGATAGCAATTATTTCAAAATGTCTATTTGGCAGGTAGAGTGTTTTTAAAGTGTTTTAAAACAGTGTCTTCTTCCATCTCCAGCATTATTGCGGTCTGCTTTTAACAGGTAGGATGCAGCAAAAGTGTTTTAAATAGCCCAGGAAAGCATTTAAGTACAAACCAAACTTTAAGCCAGAATGTAGATACATTAGTCTCTATGGTGCACATCTGTACTACTCTGGTACTGAGACACAAGCTTTCTGTAGAAAAGTTGTGAATATACTATGGAAAAGCTAATTCTGCTTTCTGAACTGGAGTCATCACCTTTGCTTGGGATGTCTGTGTGCTCTGTAGATGAACACACATGGCAGTTTCTATGCAGACTTATTTTATATATTGATATTTCATGAGAAGGGCCCTCATGTTTATTCTAGTGGTCTGGCTGGTTGTAGAGGAGAGAAATATTATGTATCACAGAATCACAAAATCACAGAATTACCAAGGCTGGAAAAGACCTTTAAGATCATCAAGTCCAGCCTATGACCAACACCACACACCGTCTAGACCATGGCACTAAGTGCCACATCCAGCCTTGCCTTGAACACATCCAGGGACGCTGCCTCCACCACTTCCCTGGGAAGTCCATTCCAATGTTTAATCACCCTCTCTGTGAGGCAGTGTTTCCTGATATCCAAGCTAAACTTCCCCTGGTGCAGCTTGAGGCTGTGCCCTCTTGTCTTGTTGCTAGTTGCCTGGGAGAAGAGCCCAGCCCCCACCTGACTACAACCTCCCTTCAGGTAGTTGAAGAGAGTGATAAGGTCCCCCCTGAGTCTCCTCTTCTCCAGCCTAAACAACCCCAGCTCCCTCAGCCTCTCCCTATAAGACATTCCCTCTAGTCCTTTCACCAGCCTTGTTGCTCTCCTCTGGACCCGCTCCAGCACCTCAACATCCTTCTTGAAGTGAGGGGCCCAGAACTGCACACAGTACTTGAGGTGAGGCCTCACCAGTAAGTTCTTGTGGCCATACTGGAAAATCATTTTATGTTGTCACCTTGGTTTCAGACCTGAAGAATGGTCTGTATGCAAGAAACCTTGTTTGCTTTTTTCCAAGAAATTATGTTGGTTTCATAAAAAACATTATCTGTTCCCACAAACCTTGCCTCACCCATGTAGTATGGGAATAACTTGAACTGCAAAGGAGGAAAAAAAAAACAACATAAATATATATATGTGTGTTTGTGTGTATATCTATATATATAAACCCAAACATGGTATTTCCATGAATGGATGAATTTGCTATGGCTTCACTGTTCAAAATGCTGTATCCTTATCTGCTGTATTCTGCCACTACTATGACAGTTCAAGCATAAGCTTTGTTCTGGTGGTTCTTCAGCCACATGGCACCACAGAGATGGTCCAGGCTTTATGAAAGTTTTTTTGGGAAGCCTCATCAGGAGGCAGTACGCTGTGGGGTGGGCTGTCTACAGACAGAGTGCTAACAAGGGGAGGCTGAAAATGCCGAAGAGCTGCCTCACAAAATGGTGGCAGGCAATTAGTAGCATTACAGGTAAATGATTGCAGACATTCAACATCTGGCTAGGTGATACCAGGTATTTCACAAGGCCAGTGTTGGGCAGATAACCATGGGAGCCAGACATTTTCCTGGATCATGTGTTATATGTCAATGGCAACAACAACAAAAGGAGGTTGTCACAGCTAAGCACCTGCCACAGATTAAAAATATGGATGAGTTTTCAATTATTTTCAGGAAATTAACATTCAAAATTAGGTAGTGTGGCTACATGCCATTGAAAGCCCAAATGTAATTATGACCCAAATCAGAAAATCTGTGGCAATGAAAACAATATGGGGGAAATAAATTTGTCATGGTGGCATCTGTCAAAACCTCATGGTGTCTAAATGATTGATCTGAACAGCTCTGAATAAAAGGATTAGTTGATTACTTTGATGTCCACTGCTTTTTTTATATTATGGATATTATAAAACCAAACATAATCTAAAAGCTTGATTTTGCATTATAAATATAAATCAAAGTCTGCTAAAGCCTGTGAGAGCATTTACAGGCCTGTCAAACCATATGGATTAACCTTGGAAGGTGGGGGAGAGAAAGAAGGAAGAGCTATTTCTAGATTACAAAGAAGATTATTCCAGTACTCCCTTTCTTCCCATTTTGCTGGAGAGCAGCAAATGCCATCACACCATGTTCTGCACCAAACTCTTAATGTGAATTTCTGTGTTTAGTTTAGTAAGGAAACTTTTCACAAAAATCCTGACTAATATTTTCTTTTTGGTGTGGTTGATGATAAGAAATCCAGAAGTGGCTAGGGAGAATCAGTGCACCATGCAGTAGAGCTGAGACTGTTACCAAAGAAATACATTAGCTTTCTCTTTTATGACCAAATTATTTACAGCTGAAGAGCTCATTTTACTTGTATTTTTCTGTGAAGCAGATAATGTTCAATCACCTGCTGAGTTACAGTCTAAAATGCAGTAGGTCTTCATTATCCAGGGTGGTGAACTCAATTCTCTCCTGTAAAGGAGCTGAACACCCGTTGACTATAGCAAGCACAGTTCAGACAGTGCTGGAAAATGTTCTTTGTTTTACAAGAATTGAAAAGTGATTAAATACTTGACTATTATAATGCATTCACATGAGTTAATATCAAGCTACAGTCTCTTATTGCAAATACTTGTTTTGCAAATTATCTCAACTGGAATATAACAAGAATGGCTCACATGTGGCATATGAGGTTAGCTTTTCATAGCCATTTTCAAAATGCTTTAAAACAGCCTACTCATTTTGCTTTAGAAATTACAAGTAGGATATGTTCTTTCTCAATAAACATTTCATAAAGACCTTTACACTCAGGCTTTCAGTGAATGTTATTTTAGTGGGGAGCAGCGAAATATAAAAGAAGATCACTGCTATGGGAAGATGACAATTTTCCCTTCATATGGGATCCATCGCTTCCATTGAGCCTTCACACCAGCAGTACTGATGAATAATATATGGATTTCTGAAAAAAATATAATCTAAAAGGCTTAGATGCCTTATGCGTTGTGGGTCCAATATTATGCAAGGTGAAGAATTAAGTCTTTTATTTTGATGTATTAGGCTAGCACCTGGCAGGGTAGGATGTCTAGGTTAAGATTTTGCCTTATTCTGTATAGGTCTAGTGGAGATACTTTACTTCCTTCGCTAAGCATCAATTCTTATTCGATGCTGACGGGTCATATATAAAGTCTAGGTTTTCCCACCAGCACTTTGGATTATTCTTCAGGAGAACTATTCATTACAAATGAGCAGAAGTTTCAGACACTAACGTCTACTGGAATTAAAAGGTATTCTGCTTATATTCTATGAATCCTGATGTCCATGGTTCTGTTTTTTTTTTTCCAATGGCAACAGAGGTGCTTCCTGCACCCAGACCTGCATCCATCATACATCTAAGTTCAAGAGCTAAGAGGATTTCTGCAACACACTGAGGTGCCACTTGAACATCTACCACATTTGCAGATGTTTACATCTTCTAAGGGTGGGTGCATGGAAGACAAAGTCCAGCGAACACAAATGTAGTGGTGGTTGAGCAACAAAAAGTACTCAAGTCACCCAGTATATAGATTATATACAGGTATATAATATATATACTAGATCTGTATTTGTCTACAAAATATATATTTCTACTCACATAGAATAATGCTAATATATAATAATAATATATATTTATTGTATATTAGATGGTGTACATAATAGTTATACTATATAATATACATGTGTGTATATATATACACACACTGAGGTAGATAATATATATTATATATAATAGTCATGAAATAAATTATTAATACTATTTTAATAACAATGCTCTGCAGAGATTCTGTCTGAACTGAGACAACTTTTGAGTAAGGAGCCTTTAATAGCTGGGCTGATTGGAATTGTACAGATAAAATGAGTAGCTGGTTCTGGTGATTTTATTTGTAATTTCATAGATAGCATTTGGAGAAAATTTTAGAAGAAGATGCACAGTATTTCATCTGTGTGTTTTGCCTTAGGCCCCATCTATGGATGTGATCACTAGTGAATATGCAATTAATTTTCTTAAGATTCAACGATTTGCAATCCCAGGAAAAAAACTATGCTAACATTGAGGCACTAGGATAGTAGAAAAATGACTGACAGAGAGATAGCTCTTTCCCTGGCAGTGCAGTACCACAGTCAGTGGTTGCTAACAGTCTCAAAACTTCCTAGGGAAGTTTTGTCAACACAATGTCAAAGCACTGTCTTCTGGGGCAAAATTGCCTTAATTATGGGGACAAAAATCTATTTTCTGTTAATATGGAAGAATCAAGGACTCAGTTCTGTAGGTCAGCCTGTGTTGAAAAAGACAACTTCAGTCTAGAACCACCCAATCATGTATGAAATTACTAATTAAAAGAGAATGAAGTTATTTAAACTTTATGGTAACTTTGATCATACAGAAGAACTAGAGGGAGGGTACATATGTCTGCGCATAATCTCTGCCTTTGTTAAAGGCATAAATAATTAGTCTGGTTGCAGTCAGGTAGAATATTTCTTGGTGATTCAGGTGTATCTGGGTCCCATTCTCAAGAGTTAGTTGGATGCTCGGGCACTTCAATCCCTCTGAACATCGGGGAAAGAGTCAGGCACCCTGTGGTAGCTGGTTAAGATGGAACTTTCTCAGTCCCCATCATTGATGTCTGGGCTTTGGCTGAGTTAGATTTGCATGTAAACTGCTGCTATTTGGAACTATTTTTTTCTTTAGCATTGTGATCCTGCGGCTGCATGAATAATAAATACTGTTGTTTCAATAATTTTGGCTGGGCACAGTATAGTGCTGGTTCCTGAGTCTCAAAGGGAAACCGCCAAACTTGCCATGGGGTAAGAGCAGTTGGAAAGCTGTAATTGGATCCTCATTTAAGAGAAGGGTAATTATGCACTTAGGCAATTAGGCACGGATAGGAGAAATGTAAGGCTGTTCCTGAGAGTCTACGTGCAGAGACCAGAAAAAAGGTGAACTAATCTTACAGCTGTGATATGGAGGGACATTAATTCGTGTAAGGGAGATTTGCACACGTCTGATGACCAAGCCATTCTCCTGACCCTCTCCATGTGATTCTGGAACAAAACAAGGGTGTCTTCTTCTGATGGTGGCTGAGTTTTGTAAACAATTAACCCTTTTGAAACAAGAACATTTGGTCCCCAGTGGCATTGAGCTAACATCAACCTTCACCTCACGTTTGTGTTGCTGGAGAAGGTCAAAAGCTTACTGTGAAGTCGGCAGCCACAGGTAACTTCTCCACTCTTCTCCTCACGGAGAGCCCCAGGAGGGTACCAGGGCAGCTGCAGCCCGTCGGCACAGCTGCTCTATAATGAAGGCAATCAAGGGATCACAGAGAAAGCTATTCTGCCAGCACTCAGGCTTTTAAAATGTCTTCCTCCCTCAAATAAATAGTGAAGTAGTTAGAAAACTCTGTCTGAAAACTAGGAGTGAGAAAAAAGTGAAAGAGAAGAACATCAATGTGATAGGACTTAAAAGGCTTTTTTTGAGTTAAGAAATATTGTTTCCTTTTATCAAGTTAAGGAATAGTGTTTCCTTCTGGGACCCTAGAAAATGTAGGCACAGGAGAAACAGAGATATTTTTACTTCAGATTATGCAGGCACTAGGGATAATGGTAATTAGTTCATCTCCTGCAAAAAATGTAAAGTCTCTTGGCTGGAACTCAGGCATACGGCCTCACACTTTGGAGGAGATTAAGTATTGTTTTAATTTGAAACCCTACAGGGAACACAGGTGGACAGAATATAATTACTTATTTAGCCAGGACATGGAGGATAACTGTCTACCTCTAAAAAAGTATATCATGCACTCTTTAATAACTGTGAGCAGACAGGATCTTGTTTTTTCATCGGCAACTTGTATTTAAAATAAATTCATCACTTTCTCCAGTGTGCTGTATACATTTGGAAAGGGCAATTTTTGGAAGGAAGATTGAAATTTCAGGGACAGCTCTTGCTGTCATTTAAAGAAGTAATTTCTAAACTGTGGAGGGGATCATCTGTTAATATCTCAAGACAGGAGCCGTCGAAACTTGACACATAAATCTTGGTCTCAGTTTGTTTGAAGGGATCTATACTGGATTGTCTTATCCATGCCTCCTGCATCACTACAAGACTGAATTTTGTTATACCTAAATCATCCCTAGTAAGTTTTAGCACAAGGGTCCAGTCTGGTTTTCATGGCTGAAGAGTTTTATTTTTTTCTGATTTATTATTGAAACAGCTCTTTTCCTGTAGCAGAAAGTGTGATAAAAACAGAGTGAACAAAATGGGCAGGAAAGATCAGCTTATCAGTCACGTTGATGGTTTGTCCTATAGATCCTACTGTCTCTCTCATCTTTCAATGAGTGCGACAGCAATTCTTCAGGATGGTGATTATGGGGTGAAAATGTGCACTGTGCCCACCTTGGTGTAGCACAATCGCATGAACTGAGGAACAGCCTGAGAGCAAATATTTTTTCTAAACTTAGAAACCTTACAGGGACATATTCTTAGTGGACTTTTCCCCACTTCTTAAACCTCAGTTTTGCATTACTGGGAACAGTGCAAACTGTTGAAAATCATTGTCTAGCATAGAGAACTGAATGTAACTTAAAATCTACTCAGACAACCATTTATCTAGAGGCACCCACACAAGTGTTTCAGACAGTGGAAAACAAGATGACTGTGATATCCATGAAAGAAACAGAGAGGTGGAAGTGGGCAAGGAGGGCCTGACAAGTCAAACTGTTCCAAAATTGCTGAAACAGGAGCCCACAAATCTACAAACTGATTAGCAATGGATCTGGTTAACAAGGACTTGGTCACATCTGTGGATGAAAAGACTCTCTGGAATCCAGAGAGAGTTTTACTATCTTCAGTTTAACATTACAATTATTTGTGGAAACAGGGAAGGCTTAAGACTGACAGATGCTTTATATCAGAGTAGATGGAAAATTGGAACTGGATTTTAAAGGCATTGTTATTTGGTTTATATATACTTGCCACTTTTAAGGAGGACTATATGTAATTTTTCAGTAGGTCACAGTCAAAAGGTGAAGGAGTGTATGTGCAGAATACCTGGAAGGACTCTGAGTGGAGAAGAAACTCAGAAAATGTGATATTTTAGTGGAAAGGACAAGCTGTTAGTTCAGTATACTGTGAAACACTTCCAATTTTCACTACCTTATTTTTTAAATTAATGGCTTTCTTTTCTATTTCAGTGATTAAAAGAAAAAGAAAAACCAAGCAAACAAAACCAAACAAACCCACACTGGTGCAAAGGGCCTGGAGAACAAATGTCCTGTTCTGCCTTCAAGGTTGCTGTAGTGAGACTGTTTCCTACAGGCCACACAGCAAACCTGTGCATCACGTGGTGTTGAATAATAATAATAAAGCTCTATCTAAAATTTTAAAAGTTGGCAAAAAACTTCCATGTCTATGCTGATCCTTACAGAGGTCCTCATTTCATGTGGCATTTAAGAGCATCTTTAGCTGTTTAGCTAGATAAGGACTGTGGCTTTCGTGTTCTCTGCAAATATCATATTCTATGCATAGGCTTACTTTTTGTGATTCATTTCCCCTGTAAAATAAATTACAAACCTTCAGATGGGATTTAGTCTGGATTTCAGAGATAAATGTGTGTACATTTTTATAGATTTGGTTTGTATATGTCTCTGCATATATCTATTTATTTTATTATAAAACATTATTATTTGTTGTCCATCAAAAATTCCAGTCAAATCCAAGAGTTTGGTTTTGTCCCAAAATCTTCTGATGATAAGGGATACTGTATCTGCTGTGATTGATGGAATGCATGACAGCAGACATCCTTTCTAGCATCTTTGCTGTCCCCCTATTGCTTATTAAAGGACAGGACGTGAAGTTATTTTCTTCTAAAGCTGCCAAACTGTTTTACATGAGTGATCATTTTGGTTGTGTTTTGTTTTGTTTTGTTTTGTTTTGTTTTTTTTTTTTTTTTTCAAGGGTTTTCTTTCTCTAACTAGATAATTATCCTTTGGTTTAGGGGGAAAAAAAAAAAAAGCAGCACAATGTATAAAACCTTGTAGTGGAATTAATTAAAACTCCCTCTCAAATTATTTTTATCTCTTCACCTGAACTGTTGCATGAACTAATTTTGCCTCCCTTCCTTGACCAACGAGATCAGCACCTTTCAGTCTTAAGGGGAAATCAGTAACTTATGCTTACTTTAAATTCACCACTGGTGAGACATAGTGATGTGGAATCAAATGCATGTACCCTATAGGTTATACTGCTGCTGTGCAGTCTGCTCCATTTGGCTATTCTGGGTCAGGTGAAGTGACCCAGAGGAACAGCTGTGTATTGGAAAGCCCCAGTTCCTCCCTCCTCTCTTGACCTCTGCAGTTCTCTTCATGGATGTGGGAAAGGAGGGCACTGTTTTCTCTGCTGTCCTACAGAAGCTAGTTTCCCCTCACCTCTGTGGAATTTAGGGTATGGGTTTTTGAGCAAAGGGTAAAATGACCCTGCTAATCCAGTGCTAATTGCCAGATGCCAAGGGTTCTGCTTTCACCCAGCTCATAGGTGGGTACTGGTCCAGCATGTCACTCCCCATTCACAGGCATACAGACAGAGGGAAGCAGCCTACTAATGCCCCTGATCCCAGCAGATATGAAAAGAAAGGTGACTGGTGATGCTCACTCCAGGAAAGGCCTCTAAAAAACAGTATTGGTGTGTAAAGCACATTGGCAAGGCAGTATGAAGATGAGTGGCTGTTTCAGACCTCTAAAAACTAAGTTTTTAGCTTAAGCTTGTTGTATCCATCAAATGTAACAGGCAATGCTGTGGAGGATAATTCATCCCACCATTCTCTGGCAGGTGCCTAAAAAAGACTTTCAGCAAGAAATCCACCCTTCCCTCCCCACTGGCAGAGGGACATGGCTCTGCCTGGCAAGGGGAGGTCAATGTACTCTTTCTACAGCTTAAGATCCCTTCAAACTGCTTTTCTGGTAGATAAGTGATGTTTTTCCCTGTCCTTTAAAGTACATGTGTTTTTAAGAGGGAGCTGAAGGAAGAGAGTTGGCAACGGTAGGTACTGTGATACTGAGAACAGGGGAGGCAGGAGATAAAATATGAAGATGCCAATGCTGGGCATAGAGAAGGGAGGCACTGAAAGTGACAGAACAATATGCCTCAGGACAGGTGTGAACTGATGGGGTCAAACAGGGCACAAAGAAGTTAGGCAGCCTTTTAAAGCTTCTCCTTTATGACTGTGAAGAGTGGGAATCAAAGCAGAGACAACATTGTCAAAGGAGCAAGTCCTAGGACAATCTTAAGAGGGTGTTGAGTGAAACTCAAGGAGTCAGATTTGTGGCTGCAAAAGTCGGAGGAGAAGGTGGGTCTGATAATCAAGGTGAAGGTTTGGACAAAAGCACTGGCAGAGTGGTAAAGGGGACAGGTTGGGTACAAAGATGAACAGATAGAACCAGAAAGATCCAGACTCCACATGGCTGTACAGATCAAAGGAGAGCACTGGGTTAAAGATGAAATAGAGAGTAAAAGCTTGAATCGATCTCCTGAACATCTGCTAGTGCATGAAACCTAAGGTGTGACATATATATCAACGACTTTAATTGAAAGATGGGGGACAACTGGCAACAGAGAAGGACATCCCCAAATCTGGGAGAGGTACATTTCTGTAGGTTGATGGAACTCACATAAGTTAGAGGCCAGCCCTGACACTATTATTATAAGCAAAGCCTTTTCATCCAGCAGAAGGCAAATCTCCCTCCAAGTTCAATGGGAGCAGGCTGAGGCCTTGTGTTGAGGAATAAAAACATGTGGCTTGATAGTCACATCCACCTGTAAGAAGAGCAAAATATAGGACTAGTCTCATACAGTAATGATTCACAACTAGCTGGCAGAAGTACAAATGTAAACATACAATACTGAGCTGTGGAGAGTTCAGGTGGGAGATCTTTAATACCAAGTGAAGTAGCTGTGCTGTATCAATGCCATAACAAAGAAAGAAATAGAGAGATGTTTTTAAAGTAATATTTAAATCATTAAGTCTAAACAAAACTTTCTTAGGATTAAAGAGGCTTTTTCTATTCATTAACAGCCATAAGTTTTTTTATCTCTACCACTGCTTTCTTAGTGCAATAGGCTTAGGGTCATCAACCTGAAGCAATATGTATACTTCCTTTGGTAAGATCAATCTTGCATTGGAAGAAAACAGTGCTGCAAAGTCATAAGATAAGTTCTTATCTAAAAAAAATGTCTTGTGCACTGAATTTTGTCAGGACACCAGCAAAGAGGAGTGAATCAAATATAGAGCATATGAAACACCAGTTGAATTGCCAAATGTAAAACTGAGTAATGCCCTGTCTGTTATCAGTTGATTCATTTAGGGAACTTCCATTGTGTTTTAAAACACAGTCTGTCCCAGCCAATATCAGAGTAATGGCATTTCTTCTGATGACCTCAGATCTGGTTTGATAAGCTCTTCCATCACATGCAGCAGCTGCGGACTGGCAGCCAAACTTGAACACAGCTTTATGAAACAGCTGAAATATTCCAATCTTCTTTCTCATGTTCAAAATAAGACCCATAAATTGATGTTAATAATCTTTAACTGTAAAATACATGTTGACAGAGGCTTGTGTCCAGCTTTGGAAGGTGTTCAAGTTCTACCATTTTGGAATCTATCACTCAGGCATTTTACACAGCATTTTGATAGCAGAGCAGGGTCCTCTGCTAAAGGAAAGAAAGACAATGGATCCAAATAGGTCTTAAGAGCAGCAAAGATAGCATTATGGTATATGACTTGTGTGTACCTGTGTGCCATGGGTGGAGGGCTGGACTTGGAAATTGTAGGGATGCCTGCATGTGTTTGTCTCAACTAAAGAGCAACTCTGCCTCACCCACTGCAGCTCTGTGTGGGGTGGCTTAAATTTATCTGTGCTTTTGGGCACCGGAGACAGCCAAGCTGAAGAGAGCCAGCTGTCTGCCACTGGTGTGTCAGAGGGCTCTGCTTCATAATGTGGGTCAGGGCACTTGCACTCCACCTTGGGGAGATGCCACACAGTAAGGAAATCTGGGTAAATGTAGATCTCCTGGAAAACACCATGTAGGCCTTGAGTGGGTGGTCTGGATTTTGCAGGCAGGGAGCAGAGGCAGAAGAAATGCCCCATGGCTGTGGGGCTGCATCAGTAGTCTTAAAAAGACCTGGAGATGGCCCACTGCCTCCCCAGCCTCCAGTTGCTACAGCTCAATTTGTGTGGGCTGAGTGCAGAGTCTGGAGTCGCCATTCGACATGGATTTCCACAGGGAGAAGAGACAGAAGTGCAATACATTAGAAAAGCAAGAGGATTTGACGTTTGTGTCTCCAGGTAGGGGCAATAGATAACTTTGATGAGTAGTTGTAACCACACAGCAAAACTAAACTGTGATGAGTAAATTGATGGTATGCTAAAATGTTTTGTTGGTAGAGGTGAGCTGGTGCTGGCAATCAATCACTCAATAAAGAGACAAGCCTGGAAACTGATCAGGACTTTTTGGAGACAGGCAGAGATTTAACCAAAAACATGGAAGAATCCTTGACTCATTCGGTGTGATTAAGTGCAGGTTCCTGTATTATATGCAGCAAAGAATATCTGTGACTGTGAAAGATCATTGGTAGTGAGGCATACGAAATGTCAGCTGCTGCTTTCAGGGAGTTGAGCAAGATCTATTGCCTGGTGATAATTAACTATCCATCAATAAATGATAAGTACTCTGGGAAATCAACATGAGGAAGAAGTTGTTCAAAGGAGACAGGCAAGTCCTTAGAAGGAGCAAATGTACTGGAACATTTACAGGAAATGGATAGCACATCAAAAAGCACAGATCTAATACAGATGAAGGTGGTGGAGGGTTGGTATGAAGATGTCAGAGTTGCAAGCATCTGGCTGGAGGCTGAAAAATGAAAAAATGATGAAAAGAAAACTTCCAAAATAGGCCAGGTTCATTGTACTGTACTGATGAAACTTGACACAGAGTATGTCCCTGTTGCACCAGGCTGACTGTCAGCAGGAATTTAAAGATATTTAAAGATAACATTTACCAGCAGAGAGATAAAAAAACCCCAACAACTCAGTTTTCCATAGATAGGCCAATCAGCTCTGGTAGTCCTAAACTCAAGCCCTGCCGGACAGTCATGGGGCTTCTCCAGGCAGGTGGGAGCATTTACTAGCAGATGCACCTCCTAGTAAAGCTGCTGGTCTTCCAAGAGCACTGAGCCTCCGTTAGTCACAGGTAAACTCTGTCTTTCAGTGGGCTTTCCTCTGTTCTCGTAAGTGTCTGATGCATAAAACTCACTCCAGGATCTTTTTTCTCTTTGTGAGCCCCTACAAAAGCCACCTGCTTACATGAATTTGGAATAGTCCTCAGCTGCTTCTTTTCTTCTCTGTGGTTCATTCTGTGCCTTTGGTGAGCATTTTTCAGGACTAAGCAACTATATTAGACCACTAGGTAGTGAGAAAGGTAAATAAGCCTCAATGTTTCCCCTAACATGGGGATGTGGGGAGGACATTACCCTGGCCTGCAAAGACTACCCTCTCTTGGGGCTGCTGAGTTTAGCTTAGAGGATCTGACTTTGGGGCCCTCAGTTCAGCAGTGGTAGAGCTGCTTGCAGGTGAAGATGGACTTCCAAACTGTGTCAGCAAAGACACAAGAGCAAGAAGGAGATAATGCTTGGAGTTTTAGGTCTGACTAACCTGTCTTCTACTTGAAAAAGGAGACCTCAGATGCAGGATTTCAAAGTTTTGCAGTTATTTCCTGACCCTTTTGATATTGCAGTCATTAGAGGTAGGTGGAAGCAAGTAGGAAGCAGTTAGAAGTACAGGAATCACAGTTCCAAGTTTCTAAAAGATACATTTCTAGTCCCAGTGAGGATGAAGGAAATGTTAAAAACAGAGACATGGACTGTCTGTCACAGAAATTGAAATGGAGCTCCTGGTCCCGATAGCGCCTAGTTCCAGCTACCAAGTGTTTTTAGGCATTCCCTGTGCCATGGCAATCGCATAAGGGACATGCAGGAACTCAAATTACTGATGGAAGAAAAGAGCTTACAGGGAAATAAGACAAATCTTTAGAGAGCCAGGCTTTATTAATCCCAGTGCCTGCAGAGCTAGTAATTTTTTCTTTCATTTTTCAGAAATTCAGACTTTTTTAAAGACAATCCCCAGTTTTTGGACATCTTGAGGCAAGTCTGGCATATCTAGGAATAGCAAAACCAGAGAACAGCTCTGTATTGTTACAAAGACAAAGCAGGGGAAATCACAGCAGAGACTTTAAACATGTAGAAAGAGGGAAGAATTCCTTAATATGATCCATGTGATGGTAGTTTATGAACACTGCAGCCCATCAGCAGAACCACATTCCTGTTAATGGTTGTTTATGTCACTTCATAACCATGCAGGTTTTGTCGTTGGAAATCACTGTGCTTCCTGGCATTGTCCTAATTCTCAAATCAAGTTCCAAAGGCATAAGGCAGGCTAGTACTTGAGGAAAAAAACAACACCTTAATGTGAGGGATTCCTGTGAATGACAGCTAGCCCAGGGCTTTCCCCAGGGCTGCACAGGATTAAATCTTCCACCCACCCCTGCCTTGGAAGCTCACTTGGTGGTTGAAAACCTGGAGCTGCATTTGAAAAGCCTCTCCCATGCTGGCTTTATGGGTGTGCCAGCAAGCCAGATCCATGGCTCTCCAGAAGGCCCCCAACCCAGGGTCTACCGTCAGTCCTGGTGTGGAGTTTTACGCCCTTCAAGCCTTGTTTCTTGGAATGTCATTTTCTTGGCATAGACCTGACAATACTGCAAAACCTCATTCCTGCCTTTCCTCGCCTCCTCTACTGATGCAAGGCAGTCTCATCCACCAGTCGTGGTGGTGCTGCCTGGCTGCTAAAGCTCTCTGGAAGCTTCCAAGGCAAAACCCCACCCTACGTACTGTCAACTGAGGTTTTAGGGCAGCTTGTGGTTAAAAAGGCCTCAGAATAGAAATGGCCATGACCAGCTGTTTACATTGTGGTAATACAAGGTCTTCTGATGGGTATATTTTTTACCGGGTTTTAACCACGCTAGATGAGGGCACCGTGCAGTTAATTTCTATTCCCTGTACAAAGAGCCAGCTGAGTTCACCTCACGCATGTCAATGAGACATCAGCCTGAATCAAGTTTGTTTTAGCTGTTAAATCACATTTTTCAATTGCTGAAATAGTTCAGACAGAATTTGTACAATAACATTCTAGCTTTTTATAGCTGTCAAGAAGTAATCCAAATAATTACCACCTTCTCTGGTGGTCTTTATCTGATTAAAGTGACATGTCTGCTTATGCAAGATGTTTGAATAGAGACATTCAATCAAGTCAGTAACATTTAATTTCCCCTTTCCTCCTCTTTTTTCTTTTTTAAGCTAAATTTCATATTTATTTTAAATTCTTCTTTTGAGGTTTGGGATGTTTTTCTTAAAAAACTTTACCTAATGAAACGATTTAGCAGACTATTTTACCTGCTTGTAATGAAGCATTT
This sequence comes from Hemiprocne comata, assembly GCA_020745705.1. NCBI lineage: Eukaryota > Metazoa > Chordata > Aves > Apodiformes > Apodidae > Hemiprocne > Hemiprocne comata. The sequence goes on along the minus strand of CM036586.1, from coordinate 138,586,574 downwards.
GCTCTTGCTAAGGAGTACAGCACCTGTCTGCACTAACTGCTGTGGAAATACTGCTGGACTAAGGGGTGAGCCAAGGTAGAAGCCAGGATTTTCTCTAGATTGCAGCTGGGAACTGCTGAAGGAAGCAGGAATTAATCTGGAAGCTCCCTGTGGTGTCAAGGGCTTGGTGAACTTGCATAGAATAAGCTTTTTGTAGCATGGTTCACTGGTACAAAATTCCTAGGGTTATATGCTCTTGAACACAACTTTCCACTGTTTCATCTGCTACCTGGCTTCATAAACAGAGACTTCTCTTGCAAAAGGCTTGATGCTTGCGTCAGCTTTCAGGGTTGGGATAATTGTCATATACATGGTAAAAAAGAGACGTTAAAATTCCAGCCATAGTTTGGATTCAACTCATTTAGACAATGAATTTTCAGGTTCTGTGGCATGGGATTTTGCACCGTGCTTCTGCAAGAAACAGTAATTCAAACATTTCTCTTAATTAGTCTCTTGGGCTTGGGTTCTTTAGAAGGTCAGATCAGGTTGCCACAGTGGTATTTTTGACTACAAAATATCTTTCGGGTTACGAACACCAGGAAGTGAAAATGAGTGTTTTAAGAGTCCTAAGCAAGATGCAACAGCTATGAGACCCATACATGCTGTTAGTCCTTGCTGGTGTTTATATGCATGGTTTAGCAAGCACTGGTTAATATATCTTGTCTTAGACAAAAAGGCAGATGGCAGACCTGATGCTTGCCCCAGGGAGCCTTGTGTCTCAAATTCCCTTACAGAGGGAAGCTTTGGAAAGATGAGAATCACATGAGTGAGCCAGTCTGTGGGGCTGAAGGAGCCAAGGCCACACCCCTCTTGGTGCAAAGGGGAGATGCCTGCAGGACCAGCACTGCTGGCAATGGATGTCCCTAGAGCTGCCTCTTGTGTAGCAGGGGGCTGGTGGCCAGTGCCATTTCATGTGTCCCTGCTTCTTTAAGCTGGTGTAAAATACTGCCTAGCTCTCATCTTTTCTGTTCTGCTATAAAAATACCCACCAGATGCCCATCTTGCTTTGTGCTTTATTTCCTCTTTTTTATGGTTTTGGTTTAGATGTGACATTTCCCTTGGTTTTGTGAGGCTGCTGAAGGTATTTTGCTCAATTCTAAAGCTGTCAGTGGTCTGTGTTGAGATTTCCACGTTGATTACATGAGATGAGTGAGGCTGAAGGGTTTATAGCTCTTTTCCCCCCTAGCACTGCCCTGTGCTGTGAATCCTGTAAGCCAACACGTTGATATTTTGCCCATAAAGATGATTCTATGAAATGCAGCTTCTTATGTTACTTTATCATTACTAATGTTCATTGATTTCTACTAAAAATCCTGCACAAATACTAAAACATTGTATGGAAAGGCACAAACATCCACAGCAAAAATGAAAAACAGTATTTCTTTTTATCGGCACTGCATTTCTTTGAATCTGATCCTCTGTTACACTGAGGCCACCTTAAGCTGTTTCAGAGTATATCAAAAAGCATCACTCAAAGGGACTTTAGATATAATTTAATCCTACTTTACAAACCCTTTTCCCTGTCAGCATAATATGAAGTGGTCTTGGTTTCAGTGAGAGCCTTCCCTTACTCTTGCAGAGACTCAGGACACTAAGGACAGGGCAAACACAGATTTTTTTTTATTTACCATGGATTTTAACTCTGTACATGAAAACACAAAACACTCCTCATTGGCCTACCCTAATAATTCTGCACCACCAAAGAGAGAATCCAGGAAGGCTTCAGTGCAGCACTATTATAAGCAACTGCAGAAACATTTATCATTCCTGATGGCAAAGATTAAAAAACTCACCATTTATTTCAAAGAGATAAGTATGACACCTTAGCAATTCTGTCTTTTCCTTACTGCACATATTTCCATTTTAAGCCCTGAGAATATTAAGAAAGATATTTATTTGAGTTCATCACACAGCCTGAATCCTTTAGAGCCAAGGTATTTATAATGATGTAAAAGTGACAGTATCAACAGTGATTTAAGTCATTTACTCACTATGATAAACACTGTGTTGCTCTAAAATTTAAGGGATGTACTAAGAACATGTCACCCAGAGTAAAAAACATAGTCAGTGGCAAATGGCTTAGGACTGCAAAACCCATCGAGACCCAAAATAAAAGACTGAATGAGAGGAGCTAATGATAAAGTCATAATATCCATGAGATAAATGCTCATTATATCTCATGAGCCCATGAGATGAAGACATACGACCTGTGTGAACTCAGTACCTACCTTTATACCTGAAGAAATCAGCGCTGCATTTATCAGCAAAGAGCTAGAGTAGAACAGAATAACGTACAGACAAGATGTCTGGTGCTTCCCACACAGCAAGTCCTCTGATCATCATTTTGCTTAATTAAGGTTTCATGTAGATCAACTCCTGATTGATCGGTTAGATGTAGCCTGGGATAAATTAGAAAGCAAGATATGGAGATGGGGATAAAAACATAATCAGACTTCCATCTTAAACTTCTGTACTTTATATCAAAGTGGGGAGAGATGCGAGAGAATGAGGGAAGGCAGATGTCACTTAAGCTGGCTAAAAGATTATAAGAACTGATCTGAGAGTGATCAGGGAAATTAACAGGGAGGCAATAAATATGTTAAAAAGAAAGATCTCAGGAAACTTGGAGACAGATCTAAATTCAGAAGTCCTCTCTAGAGGCTTAAAGAGAACAAACACTGGGAAAACAAAGTCTCTAGGTCTCAAATTCTGCACACAAGATTCAAACAGATCCTTCTGCAAGACATCGTATCAGGAACTGAGAGAGCAGGGGAAGAGCAGAGAGTGAACAAGTGTCTTCAGCAGCTTGAGAGACCCCATGGCCAAGCTGTGCTCTGCTCAGTCTGTCCAGTCTTTTTCCTGTTCCCCTGGACTTCAGTCTCCAAATTTCCTTCTCTCCTTAATGGCTAAGCTTGTCGCTGTAAACACCATCTAAACAAATCATGGTGCTCCACAGGATACTCCTCATCTTATCAAAAGATGCTGTACCAAAATTGTCCTGCATAAAAAATTCTCACAAATATAATTCTGGTCTCTGATTTGTAATTTTTTTAAAGTATTGGTGTTCATGAATTTCTGTTCCCTTTTCAAAGAGCATAAAAAAAATTACCAATGCACTGAACAAACTGTAGGAAAGTTTGTTACTATGAGATTTATCAGAACATTTCTTATCCTCTTACAAGATATTTCCAAGTTCTTCAGGGCCAAAGTGTCTTAAATATTTCCGCCTGTTCAGCAAATTAGGAATTAAACTCAGCTCACCTTGGAAAGTTAATTTTCCATCAATTTTGTGTGCAGCTGCCTAAAAGAAAATGCCCTTCAGCAATTTTTATACTTCAGCCAGTTAGTTGTAGTTCTGAGAGAAAAAAAAAAAAAGAACAAATGACAGGCCACAAGAGTGATATAAAAAGCATTTAGAAATGTACTTATAACATGGAGCTGGATGTTATGAGACTCAAAATTAGTAGCTATTTCCACCTAACTTTTCAGATTCAAAAGGAGCACTTAAAAGCAAGCGAAAGCTGTTGGTTGAATTTGGCATGAAGTCAGCGTGGACAGAAGCAACATCAAGAACAACAAATGGCTGTAGGAAAGTTATCCTGAGTGCATTTTCATTAGGCCTGAATTGATATATGAGTGCCTGCATAAGCCTGCAGCACATGTTCATTGCCAAAAGTGTGTTTCCACCTGGTCTGGCTGCAGTGGTCTCAGCCTCCCCTGCAGAGATCACTGAGACGGCAGCAGAGGACAGGGGCTGAGAAGCTGTTTAGATGAACGTGAGTCAGGTCCAGTGGCTAAACATCATCTCCCCCAAAATAAACAAGAACAAAATCGATTTCTAGGTTCTAGCAAATTGGTATGTTGAATTGTTTGGAAAACATACCAGCAATGGTTGTTCAGCTTGGGAGAACCACCCTGGGAACACTAGAGAAGAGCCTTTTTGATTTTGTGCGGCCATAAACAGGAAATTCATTCTCAGCTTTCAGGGTGTAGCCCTGAAAAGATTTACCCTGTGAGAATAGCTTTAACAGAGAAGAACAATTCCTTTAAATGAAACTGTCTGCTACAGAAGATAATAAATATAACATAAGCTTGTTTTGTTTTTTAAACCAAAAACATAGTTTTTGCCAAATTGTTTTAATTACTAAAGAAATTATTTTAATTATTAAAAAATTACTTGATGCCTCAAGCAACATTTGGCAGAAGATGCTGTAAGAGGCTCTGTTGTTTGTTTTTTTAACAGTGACCTGTTCTATTTCAGTATATCTCAGATGAATTGTTATGATTTTAGTCCTTCAAAATACTGGTTCAAACACTTAATGGAAGGTTTGCAAGGTATAAAATGAAAATTCAGCAGTCCACAAAAGCTCTGGTGGGGACAGCAGTGGACGACAAAACTGGGCCCAACTCTTCAGCTTTGTCTGCTGCCCTGTTTGTGCCCATCACTGGTGCCCAAGAAGAGCAACCAAGCAGCATGCAAGAGAGGAAAAATGTGAAGTGACATCAGGTCTCAGTGCTTATCTCCCAATGAGCAGGCTGTAAGAGAAGTCAGTGAGTGGTCAGGGTCTTGCTGTAGCCTGGAGATGCCCAGTATCTTATGGACTTCACAGAAGGGCTATCCTCTGCTGGCACAGGCTGCAGCATCTCTGGCCTACTCCAGTTTGTGCCACGGCTGAGAAACAACTTTTGGTGCTCTCTTTTACATGCTACTCTTTCCACTCCTGTTACAGCTGTGAGCAGAGCCCCACTGGTCCAGAAAACCTGTGGGTAAATGGACTCCCCCAGATTCCCTCTGGCTCCTGCTTTCAAGCAGGAAAGACAAAGAAATCCCTTTCCTTTCTGCGATACTGTATGTCATGTAAACACAACAGTAAAGAAGAGGAAGAATGTTAACTAAGACAGCTACATGCCTTCTATTACCCCATGAGAAGTGACAGACTCCCACTTACATCCTGTGGAACGTTGCTATCTGAGTCGCTCTGCGTTTGAAACAGACAGCTGCATCCTGCATCTGCAAACCCCTAGCATGCTGCTTTGCCTTCTTTTTCCTTTTGCATTATTTCCTTAAGGAAACTCCCATTTTTACTTCTAACAGCATGTTTGTTGATTGATTTTCAGAGCCTGAGATCTGACTTTTCACTTTGGCTGACTGCTCCAGTCGCTGAGCCTGCAGCAGTGGAGAGGCATGAGCATGGCTCTTGCTGCTTTGTGCATGCAGCAATATTGGGCTGCTGATGGATCAGTGTTACCAGCCAGGGCATACACGGGCTAGTAAGACAAAACCTATCTGCTTTTGCACCTCTTGCTAGCAAATATAACTCTATTGATTTGGGTTAACTTTTGTCTGCCAGCTCATTAAAGCAGATTTGACCATCCGTTCCACTTCTTCCTTGTGTTTTCTGAAGGTATTTCACAGAATCACAGAATCATTCTGGTTGGAAAAGACCTTTAAGATCACCCAGTCCAACCATTACCTAACTCTACCAACCATTAATCTCACTCTGCCAAATCCAGTGCTTAAACCATGTTCCTAAGCACCACATCTATACAGCGCTTCAACGCCTCCAGGGATGGTGATTCAACCATCTCCCTGGGCAGCCTCTCCCAATGTTTAATTACCCTTTCAGTGAAGAAGTTTCTTCTAATATCCAATCTAAACCTCCTCTGGCACAACTTGAGGCTATTTCCTTTCGTGCTATCACTTGTTACTTGGCAGGAGAAACCGACCCCCCACCTTGCTACATCCTCCTTTCAGGGAGTTGTAGAAAGACATTTGGAGAACCACAGCTGAAGTTAGGCTCTGAAACACACATCCAGGGTGCCAGGGTTTGCAGTGGGAATAGACTGCCCATGGGCTCTCAAATGGACTTCTCTGTGCTCTGCACCTCTTTTTAGGTACTACCTCTTTTTAAAAATCTGACTCATGCAGTATTATTTGTCAGGGCAGATGGAGTAGGACGGAAAAGAGATTAGTTTTAGAGCTGGCTTATCCTGAGGTGATAGCTCTTCGAAATGTCAGCACTATTGATGATGGGCCTACTTCACCCACGTAATTAAACACGTCTACCGAAATGTCACTGCAGCCGCCCAGTGATCTGATGGACGGCTCCAGCTGGGGGATGTTCTTAAACAGCACAGCCATCCTGTTGGGATGCTGTGGTCTCTGTCTGACATCCCCTCGGTTCACAAGTGATGAAATGTTTCTGAAGGCAAGAAGGGTTAGTCAGTGTTACATAAAATTAGCACCCTCAGTGTGTAGTAGTCCTAACTGTCTCTAATAGAGAGTGGATTCACCTGATCTTTTCCCACAACTCCCAATTTTTGACATGTTCTACTGCCTAAATCCTGTTTTCTTAGTTCTGATTGAGCAATGCACATAGACTCCTTCAGAAAATGACTGATGAAGGAGACTGCCTCTTTGTTTTAATTTGGATTTTATTTATTTACTGAAGGTACAGAAACCTGTTCACTGACACTCAGCAATCTTTTACTCCTTGAGGATGATGCCAGGATTTCCTCCTCTACCTGAGTTAGACCTTGCCTTGCTGCTCTGCCATGGGAAGGCTAACAAAAATGGGCCCAAGGAGATTTCTAATGAGAAGACCTCCCTACTGAATATCAGAAAGTACAAAAAATTCAATATTCAGTTTGGGAAAAGTAGATCATGAGTCTTTCCTTCAGTCATGCTGTTCATCTATCTTAAAAAAAAAAAAAGGCAAAAAAAAAAAAAAGGGAAATAAAAAGAACACCTGTAGCTTTTATCCTGGCAAGAAATGTTCCAGGAAATGAAAATCTTATAACTGCTGCTGCTTGTCAGAGACCTCATGAAAAAGAAATAGAAGACAGTCACCAAAAGAAACTTGAGGTGAGTTGTGGGACCCCCTGCTCATTTTCTTTTTCCTTTGCTCTTCAAGGGAATTGCTTTCACCAAGCAGAGCAAAATATCAGGGTGCGTGCAGACAGCATTCTTTTGGAATTTGTGACAAACTGTTGCAGAGCAGTGTTAGATTCCACTATTATGTGCAAGACCTGGTTTTGGAGATAGTTTGTAACGTTGCAGGCCTATATTGCAGTAAAAGAATGAGCCATTTCAGCTGTCAGTCTCATTAATTATTACACTTTCTAGTATTACTGTTATTTGTTTAGGCCAGTCTGTTTTTCCCTAAGCTTTTATTTTTCAAAAATGTAACCCCCTGCCCAGACCCACAAACCTCAGAATGAAACACGTGCAGATTTTGATTCCCTCAAAAGAAATATCCTATTTGAGTTTTGATCTGCTGTAGTTCTGGGTGAAATATTCCAGCTTTCATATAAGAAAACTCAGAGTTGTAAATGGTGTTCCTCCCTACTTCTGCTGTCCGACAGGAATAGCTCTCAGAGGCTTCCCAGCCAAGATGAATGACTTACTGTGCTAGACATCACCAAATATATAGCAGGAGACTGTGTCTACCACAAAGAGATTTTTTTTTTTTTCTTGAAGGAAAAGGTGCATAAAGCACAGACAAAGGGAAGTATTGTCAGCTTTATTTCACAAATAAGGAAATGAGACACAAAGTTTAAAACCTAGAACTCCTCAGATGCATTGAAACCGGTGGATTGTTTGGTGGATTGTTGCTTAAATAAAGCAACACAACCTATGTCATGCAGGAAGTCTTTGGCAAAGAACTGAACGGAGGTATTGCAGAACCTGTGCCAGAGATCAAGAGTCTAGCTTTCTTTTTGAGGAAGAAAAGATGAGAGTGAAAATTTCTGTCACACATAAGCAAGCAACTAGAAGGGTAAAAGAATATGGTTATTCTGGAAAATACTCTGCAAAAGAGTTTTTCTGCCAATATTTATGAGGCTTCTCACCAAGTAGGGAGAATATTAATTGCTTATTTGTCTGCAAGTTTTTAACCTGTACTGGACCTTGCAAAAGTCAGTGATGCCATGGAAGAGCATCAGTAGGTTTGCTTCTAAGCTGTTCTTGTTGGTTCAATCGCTTACCTTGAGTGTGGCTGGAAATTGATAAAGGAATCATCAGAAATAAAAGCATATTTTTCTAAAATTTGAACTTAATAGAATCACAGAAGAGTTGAGGTTGGAAGGGACCTCTGGCCGTCATCTAGTCCAACCTCCCTGCTCAAGCAGGACCACCTAGAGCCAGTTGCCCAGGTCCATGTCCAGAGGGCTTTTGAATCTCTCCAGACATGAAGACTTCAGAACCTTGCCAGGCAAACTATGCCAGTGCTCAGTCACCCTCACAGGAAAAATGTTTTCTGATGTTCAGAAGGAACCTCCTGTGTTTCAGTTTGTGCCCACTTCCTTTTGTCCTGGCTCTGACCTCTTTGTGCCCTCCCTTCAGGTACTTATATACCTGAGGACCAATAGGTCAGATGCTTGAAGATATTATGTGCATCTTTACACACATATACAGCTGTTTGGAATAGCTTGGGCTTGCTTTTTTATTTTGTTTTATTATTTTTAAAAATTTATGTCAGTGGGAATTATAGCCAGAGGTGTTCTGGATCAATCTTACCAAGTCGTTCACTGCATTTTTAGGTAACCAAATAGATTCCTCTTTAAATGGTACATACTGCTGAATTATGGCTACAGTCCTGTTGTATGAAGCACTCATGGGTAAATATAATATTGCAGTCTGAGAACAGATTAGAATACATAGTGTGCAATGAAGTGCAAGTTATAGCAGAGTATTTAAGACAGACATGAATCTTGACAATGCCAGTTTCTTAAACCTGGAGGAAAAAAGACCATTAAAAAGAAACAATTCCATGGGATTACCCTGTCATCCTCCTCTCCTCTTTCAGTTTTATGTGCTCCTTTTAATTATCTTTAATAAATTCACATTTGATGAATATCAGACACTCTGTTATTACCTTTGCCAGCTTTTTATTGTCTCCTATAACACTTTTCCAGTCCAGATGTTTTTTTCCATTCCACAGTTATATCAAAATGTCTTGGACGTCTGGAACCAAAATGGAGTAAAAAACAGAAAACATACAAACAAAATACATATCTCTGAAACTTTGACCTAGAGCTTATCTCAGAAAGCTTTTTTTTTTAAAAAATATAATTACAACTAGATACAACTAACCCAAATCCTTTTGCTATACAGTGGGTGCGAGTGCAGTGACAAACTCAAAGAAACTGACAAACTCAAAGAAAGAATATACTTGGCTACTTGCTGTATCAGCATGTTTCTAGTTAATGCCCACTACTACCTTATAAGACAATTATAGCCACCCCACTGACCATGAACAGGGTCCAAATAAGGTCTGAATACACCTTTCATCTCTGGTAAGAAGCAGTGAGTGAAACAGAAGTTTACTGCATGTGAGGCTCTGATTAGATTTTTTAAAGCAAGAACACAGAATGAATAAATTAAGCTGTGGGATTGTTTATTACAAACAGGTTGTATATCACGTTATCAGCTTTTTCCAAATGACTGCATAACCACAGATCCTAAAAACCACACACACACACAGATGCACACACACACTTTTGATTATACTGCAGCCAAAGGAATTATAGTGTAGCATAAAGAAAGTAGTCACTATAAAGCAAAGTATGAGTAAGCCCTGTTTCATAACATGTTTTATAGGTAAGCATAAGTGACCATTTTTGGGGTTTGTTTTTGGTTTTTTTTTGGTTGGCTGGGGGTTTTTTTTGTTCGTTTGTTGGTTTGTTTGTTTGGTTGGTTTTTTTGTGGCTTTTATTACTTTTTGTGATGATCTTCTAGGAACATAACTTAGAACCCTGGCTTTGTTTTGTAACAAAAGTTTCTCTTCCCTCAGTTAGTCTAGACAAGATTGGCAGACAAGCTAGAAAGACTGAAAGCCATCTGCTTGGGAAAGAGTGCAGAAGATGAACAGAGAATACAAGGAAAAAGACAGAATAGGATCTACAGATATGGTGACTGAGTAGGAATGGTATCGGTATGTCCAAGGAATCATAAGGAATAGAGACACGTTCTTTTTCATAGTGTACTGAAATCTAGATCACAGTGAGGCCCTCTGCTCAGTTTGGTACCTATAGGACCTAGATCACCTGGTAAGTATCACCCCAAAACACTCCAACTGTAGAACTCATTCTCTGACACTGGGTGATTTTGATGTAATCTCTGCCGAATACTAAAGGTGAAGTGAGAAAAGGTGCTGTGCATTACTGGAAGTCAGGTGGTGCCTGTGCCTGTGCCTGTCCCACCACTGGTATGGAGCAGTGCCCTTTGGGAGAATGCTTTGAGGCAGCTGAGGCAGTGCTCCTACTGCTCAGCTGTACCCCTGCAGGCTTAATATGGAGAGCAAGAGTCCCCTCTATACCCTGGTGACAGCAGAGGGAGAACATCCTCACCTGTCTGGTTTGGGAGAGCAGAGTAACCTCACGGCTCCTCACTTTGGTACCACTGCAGGAAAGCAAGGTTCTTCCTCCTCTTTCAGCAGTCTTTAACTACATACTCCACTCCCCATTCTCCACACTGTGCTGGCGAGTTTCTGTGTTTTATGGGCTCAAGGCTACACAGTGGAGTCAGTAAGTCTACATTTTCCCATGCCAAGTAGAAAGTGAAAAAATATTCTGTGCCTCTCTGTTACAGTGTCTTCACAGGTACACTGGGACACTGAGACCATGGTAGTGCTCCTCTTCCATGACAGGCGTCCATCCCACTGGTGCCTGTGTGTGCCTGACCGCGGTTTTCACCTAGTTCTGCCAGACTTCCTTTATCAGGAGTGAGTGAGGATACAAGCACACAGCTCTGCAGAGATGTGCTAACATTATGAGCTGAGGGGAGGAAAAGGAAATTAAGCACCACCAACCTCCAGCCCTCCTCTGCAGTCTTGGTTTGTTCCGTGTTCATAGGCCTAAACTGCAAAAGTGTTTACAAAGATTAAAGCACTTGAGTTGCTCAAGAAACTACACTGTCAATTCCTGAAAGGTTGTCTTATAGCTTACAGGTGAGAATTTCAGGAGCAAGACAATATCCACATCAACTCTACTCATCTACTGTGTTTATTTGCTGCCTTTCTATTCACTTGGCTTTACACAGGCTATTTAAGTTATTTGGGTGATGGGTTCTCATGATACTATATAACATGGAACTGTTTTGGACACCTTCTTTCTGCCCCCCTTCAATCCCCAGTAGCAAGAAACTATTACCCGTGTGGCAATCGTAGTGATGTTTATTGAGAAAAAGAATATTAGAAGAATCCTTAATACTTAGCTTTCTACAAATTACAGAATTACAGAATTGTCAGAGTTGGAAGAGATCACTCCAGTAGTTGAATAAAATATCAATATGGGTCAATATCTCAGGACCAGACAGTTTTCCATAGAGCACCTGCATGTGCTAATGAAGGCTTCAGAGAGATAAAAAGCAAAGATTCACAAGATTATGAAATGCTACGGTATAGAAAGAATTCAACATGTGTGCTATTGTGGGTCCCTGCAGTGTGTGGAAATTTAGATAAAAGAGAATGTATTTAGGGGAATTAATTATTTCTCACAAGGTTAAAGAAAAAGGTTCAGGCACTGAGTAGGGAAGAGTGACTTGTGAGAAGGAAAGGGAATTTGTGACAAGGCATGAGGACAAGGAACTAGAGAACTCTATCCCACACTTTCTGGCTTTCAAAAGTTGCATTGCTCCTTTTAAAACTCAAATTATGCTGGAGGGAGAGCTCACTGTTAGGACTTAAGTTTGAAACCACAAGCACATTTGGATGTTGAAGAAAATGCCCATGTACTATTGGTTGCCCTTTGACTTCCTCTGTTCACTTCACTCAAAAGGCAACTCCTTGAGTGATTTTCTGTGACACCAGAGATCAGAAATCACTATTGGATTCCTGTGCTTTCAGCATTTAATTTCTGTGTCTCAGGGAAGCTCTGCTAGCTATTTCTTTATCCTTGCCTTTATTTTACTTGTAGCTGGTGCTTCCTGTTGCCTGAAGTAGAGAGCTTACCCATCAATTCATCTCTCTGTTATCATTTGTGAACATAAAAAAGAATAATTGATGGCATTGGTGTATAATCCTACATTTAACAATTTCCTGAGGGTTAAAGGCTTTTCTCTCTATTGCTTTAGAGATTAAAAAAAAAATCCCATTGGCGCAGGTCATAATTGAAAACACACTACTTTCAATATAGATTAAAGCACACACAGGAATGAATGTCTTTAATTCATGTAAACCCAGCCCTGCAGTCCCCCTTTTTCACCGTTACCGTCCGTTAGCCACCAATTTGAAAACTTCAGAGAAATTATTTTATTTCATAATCAAATAGCTGAGCAGAAACCATTTCCTCCAGCACAGCTTTCACATTTATATTTAAATGAACTGCCTGTGGCCAGGAAGATCTGCTTCATTTAGAGACAGGAGTTAAAAAGACCTACTGTGAGACACAGAGCAATGCAGAATTAAGAGATTTTCAAGTGTCTCAGAGCTAAAAGAAAACAAACCACTCATTTATGTGTGCCGAGACTGAGTCCAGAGAAAGGCTGGACCATGGTAAACCTGGTTTCAAAAGTAAGTGAAACCTGGCCATGTCAGAGCTGCCTGCAGCTGTCCAGGATGGAGGGACCTCCAGGAAGGGACCCTTCTTTGAGGTCACCTGGTGTGGTCTCACTACCAGAGAGATACCAGATTACTGCATCTCCATCTGTATCTCTGAAGAGATACCACCTTACACCCACAGCCTGTGGGAAACTTTGGAGAATCATGGGAAATAACTGAGAGCTCATTCAGCAGGTAAGGGAGTTATGAACTAGATTTGGATTCAAAGCAACGTAGTGGAAACCTGTTTTTTTCTATTTCTTCAGTAAAGCTACAGTTAGCAAAGACCTATTAGCTTAAACACCAATTTAGTAATGTTAGTTTATTGTACTTTGTTGTCCCACAGACATTCTCTTTAGAAACTACTTTACAAACAGGAGCTAATTAATCCATATAACACACCTCTCAGGGGAGTGCGTAACATTCTTACATCTTTTAACAGCCACAGAAACTCAGGCATTGGAGTAATTTGCCCAGTGCCTGCCAGGATACCAACTTGAGAGACAGGAGGTGATCTAGCAGCAATAGGTGATCCTATCCAACTGCAGCTGGAAACGACCTCCCGCCAGGCAATACCTGCTGTCTAGCTTCCTTCCTCCTCTTTTCCCACAGGAATGCTGATGCTCTCACTACATGACAAGTCAGTGTAATTTCACAGGAGAGAGAACGACAATACATAACTAAAGTGTAATGCAGGAGGAAAAGGTCAGGGTGGGACAGAACCCCTCCGAGAGAAGTCTTTCAGTAACTCACTCTCTTCCTTTTGTGCGTGCTTCATCTCCAGGCGTTAAGGTGGTTGTTGCTCATACTTTGTATTCACTCCTTGACTCAGGTCTCTGATTCCCCAGCCAATTTTCCCAGTGAAGTGTTAGGAAAAGTACGAAGTACTGAGAGCTCCTGCTGCAGACTAAATGCGATTATTCCACATCTGCAGGCTGCTGCTCACACTGAGCCCTGCAGGGGCATGGGCTGCATGGGCACTGAGAGGAGCAGCAAAAGAAAATGCCAAGCAAAATTTAGTCGAGTGGGGAAAATATTGCCTTCCTAGCTGCTTCTAAAAGTCTTCTTGCTATAGAGAACAAATTAAATATTTGAGTGTGGAAGTTTGCAGGGCAGCGTAACAAGATGTGGGCAAAAAATGGGGGGCCACCAAGCTTTCTGCTACAAGTTGAACAAGAAGTGAGACAAAGGGTCAGATTCCTTGGAAATAAAAGCCCTCTTGCTGCTAATATGTATGCTTTAAAATGGACAGAAAGGTTATGGGACTGTGCAGCTGTCTATTCTAGAGAAGTAAAGCCTCTTGGCATCTCAGTGGGAGAGAAAGCAGGAGCGATGGAGTTTATTGACGGGGTGTTGCACGTTGGCCAGTGTGTTTTTCAGACCTCCAGGAAATCTTCACACTGTTGTTTCATACTTGTGAAAAATGTGAGATAGTGGTTTTGGAAAAAGGAAGGTGGAGTTACTATTTTCTCTATTGACTTGTTTTCTTTCCTTCCAAAGCTGCCTTTAAAAATTAAACCGTATATGCTTACATATATTTATATATTTTTAATTATATACATATATATGGTTTTAGTTATATCTTGCTTTAATTTTATATATATATAGGGAAAAGAAAATAAGGGAAAGGAGACAAAAAATCAACATAAAAATAAACTTAACAGAAAATACTCCACTTATTCAGTGTGTTCTGTAAGATGCAAGTCAGAGTTTATGAATTGCTTGAAGTTATTTCTTCCACAGCTATTCTCTTTACTTCTTTTTTTCTGTATTTCTATTAATTTCTGCACATCAGGAGTGACTGCTACTGGCACTGTTACTTGCATTACCTACCTCTGGATAGCTCAGGGCAACTCACATCTCTTTTTACTCCTCCTGATGTGTGATACAACTTCAAAATAATACAATCACAACAGTTAACAATGGCTAAACTGCAGAAGATCAGATAAATTTGTTTTCATTTTTATCCATGAAAATGCCATTGAAGTTTATTTTCTGTTTAACACTTATCCTAGGCAGGGTCTATGCAGAAAGCATGGACTCTCTAAGAGTTTTTCCCTTAGCCATTTGGAGTAGGTATTACAGGGGAAATTTTTTCCCAGTGCTGTCTGGCAAATACATTTTGGTGGAAGTTATCAACAGCTGAAATTGTTGTTAAACAAAATGGATAAACAGCAAGGCCCTGACTTTTGGAATCATATTTCAAACTTCAAACAAATCACTGGTCAATGTATCTGGAGAAAATTTCTTTCATGTCCTAGCGCATTTGTCCCCTTAGTAATAGTTTGTAAGCCTTTGGAAGTAAGCTTGAACAGGATTTTACTAGAAATCATGCATGTCATTACAACTATTGTTCAGAACAGGTTGACTCCATTTAAAATGTTGATCATTCTAATGGTACTCCATGAGAAGTGATTTGCAGTGAAAGGTTTATGATAGTGTCTAGCAGCTGAAATAGCAAGAGAAGGTATACTCTGAAGACAGTATATTTTGAAGACAGCACTATATGTCCTCAACTTCATTCCTTCCCCTTACCCATCCTTTGGACCCAAAAAGGAGATGGCTCAAACTGCTGGTGGTTTCTAAGGTGCAGATGTGGAGGTGTGGAGGCTGCTGATGGTCAGAAGTGGAGTTGCTGAAGGGCATAAAGCACCTTGAGCACCTGTAATGCTTCTGGCATGCTGAAGTCCCACTGACTGCATCCCTCTTTTTTAGAATCATAGAATGGTTAGAGTTGGAAGGGACCTTAAAGATCATCGAGTTCCAGCTCCCCTGCATGAGCAGGGACACCTCCCACTAGACCAGGTTGCTCAGAGCCCCCATCCAGCCTGGGCTTCAACACCACCAGGGATGAAGCCTCCACAACTTCTCTGGGCAACCTGTTCCAGTGTCTCACTACCCTCACACTAGAGAATTTCCTTCTGATCCCTAACCTAAATCTCTCCTCCTGTAGTTTAAAACCATTACCCCTTGTCCTATCACTATGTGCTCTTGTAAAAAGCCCCTCCCCAGCCTTTCTGTAGACCCCCCTCAGGTACTGGAAGGCTGCTATAAGGTCCCCCTGGAGCCTTCTCTTCTTTAGGCTGAACAACCCCAACTCCCTCAGCCTTTCTTCATAAGAGAGGTGCTCCAGCCCTTGGATCATCTTTGTGGCCCTCCTCTGGACATGCTCCAGCAGGTCCATGTCTTTCTTGTGATGGGGGCTCCAGAACTGGACACAGTATTCCAGATGAGGTCTCACCAGGGCAGAGTAGAGGGGCAGAATCACCTCTCCTGATCTGCTGGCCACACTTTTTGATACAGCCCAGGATGCTGTTGGCCCTCTGGGCTGCAGTTGCACATTGGTGGCTCATGTCCAGCTTTGGATCCACTAGTACCCCCAGGTCTTTTTCCCTGGGGCTGCTCTCTAGCATGTCTTCCCCCAGCCTGCATTGATGTTTCTGGTTGCCCCAGCCCAGGTGCAGAATCCTGCACTTGGCCTTGTTGAATCTCATGATGTTCACTTAGGTCCACTTCTCCAGCTTGCCCAGGTCCCTCTGGATGGCATCCTGTCCTTCTGGCATATCGACTGCACCGCCTCATGATGACTTGGTGTCATCAGCAAACTTGCTGAGGGTGCTCTCAATGCCACTGTCAATGTTGTTGATGAAGATATTAAACAACATAAGTCCCAGTACAGACCCCTGAGGGACACCACTTGTCACTTCTCCATCTGGACATTGAGCCATTGAACACTACTCTCTGGATGCGACCATCCAGACAGTTCCTTAAATCAGCTGGTTTTAGCAGCCTAAACAACAGGACTTGGGCTATCCCATGGTCTCCACATGTCTCTGTTTTTCAGGGTGATCTCCTTCTAGTAGTACTTAAGGACTTTATTTAAAATGAACTGTATTTTACCATGAGGTCTCAAAGGTGGTAATTTCCTTAAATCTGCATGGACTGAAGGATGTGCCCCATACTAAAGCATCCCATGCTTTCAGGGACACTTCAGTATCAGTACATACTGAAAGGAAGACTAATGCCCTCATTATTTGTTAGCCATCACAGATTCAATTGGTGGGGGAGATACTGGAAATGGGACATAATTACTGCCACATCTAAGGAGCTGCTACTCAATGCTGGGAATGCACTGTCTTTCATGGTGGGCATCAGTGTCCTTTCTGTGGAAAACTGATTAAGTCTAGGATGTTAAAATCAGCAACGAGTTTTTCAGACGGCATCTGGTGGCACAGTGTAATAGACTATGTTATTTGCTACATCATTGCTCATGAAATATTGCTAGCAGGGTGCAGATCATTCGTCCATTAACACCCCGTGAAGTCACCTTGAATCCCATGTTTCCAGAACAGTAGAAGAGACTTCTATTTCACAGCTGAAAAATAAGCCATTTGGATGGTTTCAAAGTGCCTGGCACAGAATTTAGCTATTTCAACCATACTCTCCTACCTATCACGATTTTTCAGCTGTAAGATCTCATCTGGGAGATATGCAAATATCACTCCTGTTGATCTGATCAAGTAGTATGCCAGAAGTAAACATGGACTTTTGTCTCTGGTGATAGTTCTCTAAGATAATGTTTTTAATGTCTGTACCATGGATATATGATTATATATAATATATCAATCTAGTCTCTATTTAATCACACTGGGATGGGGAAAAAAATGTTTCATTCCCATGATTTCTTGCAGCTCCAACAAAAAAATTGCATGCATATTGCAAACTATTCAAGAGGAACAAATCCTTGAAATTAAATGATTGCTAAAGTAATAAATTTTGAGAATTTTCCTACCTGTCCAGTTTGCAAGTTGGTGGACAGGGAGATTGACAGCTTTGAACTCTGAAATCTGCTGTGAGAAATCGTGGACAAAACAATGATAGTCCAGTACTCCAGATTTTTCTGGAATTGAAATACTCCTTCCTCCTGCCCTCCCCCACTCCTTACCCAGAGAAAATTTACACAGTCTTATCTTGAATTTTGACTTGCTATTTCCAGTGGTGAGCAGAGTAAATTGAGATAAATTAAAATTTCTCTTTGAGCTGCTGTGTATATCTGGATGCAGCAAGACAGTGCTGCACTGGTTCAGAGAGAGGCTTCCTTTCCAATTAAATGCTTCATTTTTAGAGTATGAAAAACTGAAGTTGTCAGAAACTGATGGCCCTCTAGAGGTGAGTGCATAGAACTAAGTTGTCAGTGATGTCTAATTTCAAGGAGAGAGAGAAGTAACCATGCAACAATTTTACAGCTCTAATGTTTCACTAAGAACTAGACACAAGGTCAAATAAAAAGAGTCAGATATTGAAGAGATTAATTAAAAAAAGAAAGGGTTTATTTGAGCAGAACTACATGAAGCCTCGGAAAAATTTCTTTCTCACCAAAAAAGTTCACACCTTTTTAAGTTCAAACAATGTCAAGAACCAAATCTGAACTTCGATACCAGTCATGAGACACAATGCATAAAAAGAGGAATGTCCATTACTCCAGATTTTTCTGTAATTTCTGTTTGGCTTTCATCCCTTGGTCGTTTTTGTGAATACCATTTTTTCTTGATGGCAGTAACCATGTGAAACCCTTGGAACAGCTAGCGTAGGCCTCACAACTAATATCTGGCTGTTCTGATGCCACCCATACATTTGATGGAGGCACTGAGGCTTAGGACCAGCCTCATACACTTTGCAAAAGATTCAGTAAGGAGTGAGGGATGAGACAGAGAAGAGTCAGGCTTTCTGCAGTTGGAAGGTGGCCAGGGGAAAAAAACCCTAAGTCTAGAGAACATGATCCAGCAGGAAAAAAAAAGAAAAAAAAAAAAAAAGAAAAAAAAGGAAATGGCACAATTTAAGAGGGAAGATGTCAAAACAAGTCTTCACATAGATAGAAAGCTACAAGAAATAATGGGTTGAAACTATAGCAAGGGAGGCTAAAAAAAATAAAAGAGACTCTAAGGATAAAGAGATACCTGAATGACTTGTTTGGGAAGACTGAGGAATCTGTCTGTATAAAAGATGTTTATGAAGAACAGGTGATGCAGACATCTGTTAGAAATTTGATCCTGGCGAGGCTTCGAGAAGGATCAGATGACTGCTTTTAGCTCTGTTCTGCATTCCTACATCTTTATTGCTCTTGGGCATTGTAACCCCCAGTAGGTTACCCATAGCACATTTCTTGAAATCTTGGCTAAGTTAGCTTACTCTTCCCTCTCTCTAGGTGCTCTAGCTAAAGCAACATATGGTGGAGCCTGCCATTACGACTGCTCTCAGTGCTACCAGGCAATGGGCGTCATAGACAGACATCTGGGGAGAGGCTCAGGTGACTACACTGGGGTGTTTAGTCCCATTTTACACAGGGAATCTGCTTCTACAGCACCCTGCCTGACCTCTGGCTGCCACTCTAGAAGGTCATGGGTCATAACTGACTGCCCTGCACCGGTGCCTCAGGCACTCAAGGCCAGCCTACACACTGGCACCTGAATCCCCCACTTGGCTTTTCAGCAGCCAACAAGTGATATTTAAAAGAACTGTTCATCTAAAGCAACAACTACTGCCCTACACATGTCCTGACATTATGGACTGTGTGATAGCACTGGTTCAACACACCATGCAGTCATGCTAAGAGTGTGGAGAGCAGGTGGTAGGGAACACCTGGACAAGTTAAAAAGGGAGCAGGCTGCAACCAGCTCTCCACAGGTGTAAAAAACTGTGCAAAATGATACGCTGTAAGAAACCAGGTCGAAACATCTTGGTTATGCTTATCCACTCCTCTGGGCAGCACATTCCTTTGTTTGCACATATTAGCTGATGATCTGATAAGTAATCCTGCTGAAATCAATAAGACTATTGTTATTATTAATTCATGTGGAGTCCTACTTACCGTGACCGAGTTAGGCACACAAACTTCAGCAAGCCCAGGGCACAGTCTCTCTCTGCCTTTGCAATAGATGCTGGGTCAAGAGGATTTTGCAGCAGTAGGGCTGGTGTTTGCAGGCTGGCTTATTTGGCATGAGTGTGAAATGCAGTTCTTTCACCTTCCATGTCTTCAGGATGTTATTCTTGGTAACATCCTAAATTAGCTATTAATTTGCTTTACCTGTTTTTGATTTGAGGTTCTATTTGTCTAAATATTCCAAACACAATGAATCACAAGTACCTGAGTTTAAAGCTTCCTATTGTATCAGATGCAAATTTATGTCATTACTTAGTTATACAATAAAATAAATAATATGCACTGTGTGTACTCTGATCCTATGCCATTGAAGCATTTTTGTCATTGCCTTCAATGGGAGCATGATTAAAATTCTTATAAAGTGTTTCATTAAAGCTTCTAAATACCTGTGGAAGCCTGTGATAATTAGTTCAATTAAAACTGTATTCTGAAAAGCCAACTGCAGTAATGACAGCCTGGAATTTGGTGATTTCGTGTAGCAATTCTAAACTTGGCTTAATTTGCATGGTAAAAGCGGGGGCGATAGCCCCCCCTTCCTTAGGGATAATTGTCATGAATATAAGCTAATGAGCAATCACCGACACTAGCAGGCTCTTCAGCCCCAGTAAATTGACTGAGATAGATTCATGAGATGGATCCATGAGCATGGGTGAGTAGAACTGGGGGAGCTGTGCCAGCCATTGTCTTCAGCTTTCTTGCCCATCACTTTCCTAGGTTCCAAAGGGAATCACTGAACTGCAAAAAATGAACAAACAAACAAACAAAAACCCCAACCAGCTCCAGCATTGCCACGGTTTGGAGACAGTGAAAAAACCCCTCTTGCCAAAACCCCAGGACTGGCAGCAGTGTGTTGACACCCAGTTTAGCCCCTGTCTTTCAGGGAAGCTGAACCATCTTGCCCAGCTCAAGAGGTGGGACTTGCTGATGGCTCAGTAAACACAGAGGTGGTTTTACCAAAGGGGGAATGTTTAAAGGGTGTCTGATTACAGGAGACTATAGGATCAGCTGAGGATGCAGCAAGGTAAAAATTAATCATCTTTGCCACTGCTCTCCAACAGGAGTGGGCTGAACAGAGCTGGAGCAGAGATTTCCAGCTGCCAAAAGCCAGGATTAATGGCAGCAAGACATTGATTTTACAGGATGGTTCCATGTGATCCAATCCCCCCAAAAGGGGATTTTTCCAGTAATAAAGCAACAGTCAATAGTAGTCGTTGTTCCAACGGGGGTGGTGCATTTTTCTCCTTTTACTACACTTTAAATTTAACTATACTTCCTCTTTATTATCCATTTTAATGGATGGGTGACTAGCTTCAGAAAAATCCAGTCTGGTGTAGCTTTTGTGTCCTAAAAAGAATGTTCAAGTTTGAAGTGGAATCTGTACAAAACTAAAACATCTTGTATTTGAATCAGGGAGATTCAGTTGAGTCTGCCAAATTTTGCTGTGCAAAATTGGATTATTCCATACCTAAGCTGCAGTCAAAATTCACAGTTGGGAACACACAGAAGCGTTGCCAAAACATGCAATAAAAAGAGCTGTGGGTCTCATATATTCTAAAAAGAAACAATATTTTGGATCTTCTAGTGTAACATCTGAGCACTTATTGCACATAGTGGCCTGTTGTACCTTCATGTGATTAATTTGCAAGGCACAAAATTTAGGGTTTGTTTTGTTGTGGGTTTTTTTTTTAGCTTAGAAGTTAGGTACGTGACTTAAAAACATTATGGGTTTCCAGTTTGTGGTTCAGTCACTTTGTGGGCCCTCTAAACTATACACCATACTTCTCAAAGATCTCTAAAGTACAATGTTTTCATTAGCTGATGCTCTTAGCATTTTGAGATGGTTAATGATTCACTTCCTTCTCAGCTAAGCGATCTCATTTTCAGCTTGTTGCCAAAGCATAAAGGAAGTTCAAGTTTAGAGATGTGCAATCTCAGAAAGAATGAGTCTTAAAAATTAATTGAAAACATACACCTTTGGTCACTTTCAACTTACAAAAATCAGAGTGATTTAGCATGCTGGGACCAGAAAGATAAGTCTTTTCCAAATGTGACCAAAAATATCTGAGAACAAACAAAACCAGAGGAACGAGAGTAAAGGTTTTTGGGATGGCAGAGAAGCTGGGTGCAGCCAGCTACAAGGACTTCTCTGGCAATGTGCTATCCCATAGAACAAGGTGATGCTGAGAGAAAAGAAGAAAACAATAAGCCCAGAAAACATAAAAGTACAATAAAGGCATGAAGGCTGGATATGCAGAACAAGCATCAAATTATAAGTACAGATAAACTGTAATAAATCCAAAAGTGGGCAACTTGAAGTTGAACTGTCCTATCATCATCTTTTGATTTTCTTTCTGTTATGTCTCACCTGCTGAAAGTTCTCCAGCAGCACTAACAGTACTATTAGTCCACTAATAGTGCCTACAGCACTGAAAATACATCTTTGCTGCAGTGTCTGTAAACGAAGGAGAAAAAGTTCAGTACTTTTTGTGTATAAGTATTTCTCTAATATCAATTCCTTGGGTTGAGAAAATGAAATGACCTTCCTTATGATGTTTGACACTCATTGTTTTTCATTTATTTCTGTATTTTTTTTCCCTTCTGATCTTTTTAAAATGATGATATATTCTGAGTTCTGGAAGACTTTGTTCTGTATTTTTCAACATCATCACCTCACTGCTTTCAAACCTCAAAATAAAAATCAGAGCTGATACTTCTCACCCACAGTGCTTTATCAAGAGACTTATTGCCTTTGTTTCTGCACTAAATCTCTGGTAACCTGCAGCTGATTGTTAATCACAACTCGTTTCTTTTGGTCTTCTGGAGGGACCTGCAGGTGTTATCTCCCTTCTGCTTCACTACCCACTTCCCCCTTGCTGGCTCCTTTCTGAGCATCCACACAAAATTTCAAAGTACACACAGGGCAAGACCATGGGGCTTTAATCTTGGTCAGAACTTAGTCCTGGATCCATCACAACTGACATGTGAGGTAATTTGACATTGGAAAAAGAGTTATCCTAGGCCCCAATTCTCATAGCACCACTGAAGCTGAGCAGTAAAACACTGAAGTGTACCATCCAATTTAAATAGTCATTAGTACTCAGGAAGCGCTTGTTGAGAAAAAGCATATGAAACTAACAGTGACAAACAATCTAGAATTGAGTTTCAAGCTGGACGACCTTGATGAGATAGCTGGACTCCTTAGGAATCACTTTTGTAGATCTCACTTGCAGTAGAAAGTCCTTAAACTTTCCTTAATTACTTCAGCTTACAGCTACATAATAAGTTTAATTACATAATCAACTAGACACATCCTGTTTGCTGCTCACTGTGACTTAAAACAACATTAAATAAAGAAAGCATAATTCAATAAATGCTAAATAATCTTTGATGATGTTACTACAATGGTTCTTTTGTAAGTTACTAATCACAATTATGCAAATGTTAATTAAGGTTATTACTGCTCAGTTTCTATTGACTGGGGAAAAACTAATTAATAGGCTCAACCAGCTGTATCATGTTACCTTAAAAATTTTAGGTCTCTACACTTACCAAAACAAGTAATCGAGACTCTTACGGTACATTATAGTCTCTGTATAGAACACACAAATTTTCTGGAGAAATGGCGATCCTTACAATTTTCTTTCCTCATTTATTTCCTCTCATTTTTACTTTCTAGTGAAGAGTAGGAACTTTCTAAATAACATAGATGCAGGAGTGGGGGTAGGGATGATGAAAAAAGTGGAGGGGATGAGAGTTCCCATCTGAGCTGAGCAGTGACTATTAGCCAGGGTATGCTCAATCCTGCTTTAACAGCTTCTCTATTTCAGGAGCCAGTCAGGTAGTAATAAGCTGAATACCACGTGCCCCTTCCATATTTCTGATGGTGCCTCTCAAGTCATTGCCCTACACCAAACGGTTTCTCATTTTTGCTAGGTTTGCTCCCCCTTTTATACTGCAGTATAAAGTGCGTAGTAAAGTGTTATATATCCCAACAAGCTCTCAAAGAATATGGAGTGAGTAGTTCATCACATACTGTGCAATATCCACAGGTCAGAAACGACAGCAAAAAATGCTGATGCTTTGCAAACGCTGGCATAGAAATATTTGAAAGAGTAGTAAAGAAAGAAGCTAGAGTACTGCAAGTGGAAGCAAAAAGGTATAAAAACGTCATCCAGTTCCCTGACTCAGTGACATACGCTGCCACCTCACTGGGGACCTGTGACTGCTCAAGTTGCCTAGTAAGTGGATAAAAAATATCTAAAAATTGCAGCAGCAGGCTGAGGAGGATGAAATGAACTGCTAAGGTCCTGCAAAGTGCATGGCCGTGCTCCCACACAAACATGAGCAATTCATCAGTGTTACTGGAAGGTAAGGAGAAGCACAGAGCAAAGTCTACAGTTCAGGCCAGTGTAAACCACCATTGCACATGGCCCCCTTAAGAGAGGCTGATTTCAGTGCTGGCAAATGCGGGTGCTTGTAGTGTCCTTTGCTGCGTGCTTCTTGGCATGGCTCAGCTAGTCTCCTTGCTGTGCAGAGCAGCCCCTCCTGCTTGCATCTGGGTACCTATCAATCTCCACACAGGCACTGGCATCACATCTTCTGCACAGAGCAGATGCTACACAGACAGAGCTAAGCACGGGCAGCTTCAACTGAGGCTTTCTAATTGAAGCCTTTGGATGCACCGCTGGCACAGTCATTCTAAAAAATCAGCAGCCACTGAGGGAAGATCAGCACAGCAATAGCTTGCTGTCAGGGGCTATGTTGGCTGCCTTCAGGGCTATGTGCACTCAGGGTGAGTGGTGGGGCCAGGATCAGACAGCCAAAAGAGTCATGTGATGGGGTGAGGTTTCCTCCTCTTTAAATATACATTCACCAACTGAGTAAATACTGAACTTGATTGTGTCTTTCATCACTCAATCAGTTCTTGTTTTTTCCTCTCAGGCACAGTTCATCACAATGCTCATATGTCAGAGCAAGGGTCCCATGTGTCTGCCACAGGGAACCTGAGGCAGAGATAGGGCAAGTAACCTCCACCCCTCCAGGTCTGGAAACATCTGATAATAAATGCTCCTTTCCCAGGATTAGACATGAAGCCCCTCCCCTCCCCTCCCCTCCCCTCCCCTCCCCTCCCCTCCCCTTCCCTTCCCTTCCCTTCCCTTCCCTTCCCTTCCCTTCCCTTCCCTTCCCTATTTCCCTTCCCTTCCCTATTTCCCTTCCCTATTTCCCTTCCCTATTTCCCTTCCCTATTTCCCTTCCCTTCCCTATTTCCCTTCCCTATTTCCCATTTCCCTTCCCTATTTCCTATTTCCCTTCCCATTTCCTATTTCCCTTCTTTCCTTCTTTCCCCAGAGCATTACCGTGCTAATGAGGCAAACTACCAACTAAGCCTTGCTCCAACTACTGAAAAATAGCAAATTAAGAGGCAGACACAGATTAATGGTCTCTGTCTCCCAGTATTGATTCAGTCCCTTAATTAAGGGCTGTGGCCAGAGCTGCAGACTGCTGTAATTTAGATCAGGTCTGCAGCCACCATTTGTCCTTTAGATTAGACTGCCCCACAGGGACTGAGGCAAAATTCAGTCCTTGCCTCTGAGCTCTAGGCACTCTTTCCTCTTGGGTTAGCTTTGGGTCTTATGTACATGGGAATTTTTAATAAATATCTTTAATTTAGACTTACCTCATTCAAGCCCCTAAGTTTTGGGGTGTCTGCAGTCTTCTCTGTTAGCTACTGAATGTATTGAAAACTATGTGAAAAGTCGCAAAATCTATTGATCCTTTAGGGCATTCAATTTGCCTCATTTGTCAAAGCAAAATGCACATATCAACATACTGCTTGAGCTACAGAATATCCAGGAGAGTGTTGCAACCAGACAAGCTGTGGTTTCCACTGAGTAAATGCTGTAATTTCTTTTGAAGAGCCTGGTGATATGAAATAATGAACCAGTAAGCTTTGGACTAAATTGACTATCCGTTTTTGTCTTGCTGGTCAATGTTGCATTCTGTGATTATCTAGTCTCATCCTCTTGCCAAGGCGAAGTATTTTTAGCACAAACCACAGCATCTCTCTTCATCAAAGGCCAGAGAGTTTAATTGTAGCTGGTCAGTAGCAAGCACTTAATTTTGAAAAAGGGAAGATCAGCTCCATGTGTGCTGTGTCAGTGTTCTGCTGCAACAGGTTAGCTGGGGTGCTATTTTTGCACTCAATCCATTCATAGAGAAAACACGGTCCTTAGTCTTGTCTCCTGGCCTGTTTAGCCAGTGTGCTTCCCTTAGCTACTCAATTTACTCTAACTACCAAGTGAGCAAGTGGAATTGTTAGTCAGAGCCAATAAAATCACTGCAGAAAGAAGAAAGCAATTCCTTCATCTCCCTGAAGTGAGGAAACACACTTGAGTGATTTTAGAGTGACAGCTCTGGAATTGCAATCTGTCTTTTTCCCACGTGTGGCAGGCACATGGCTGAAAGGAGCCCAACACTCTTCTGCAAAGCAATGCTAACCTAACTCAGCTCTGAATCGCAAGGACCACGCCAGAAGTAAAAGGACAGCTTCTTTCTTGGGCTTGCTCAACAATCAGAAGGTATAAAACCTTGTTTTCTACCACTTGCAATTGTGGTTACTTCAGCCCAACTATGTAAGACACCTGTGCTGGAAAAAAAGAATGAGGTTTGTCTTCAACTTTTTAAGACAGGTTTGTGTGTAGCCCTTTTTTCCTGTGTAAGCATGAGAATCTGGTACCACAGCTAGACAATGATTTTCAGGGACTCACATAAGGTAACAAGCTGGGTAGAAAAAGCTCATTAACATATTTTAGACTGATGGCATGACAGGGACTATCTACCAACTTCCAAATCCTGGCCTGAACAATGCTAAATTTACAGAGCACATTTAACATAAATAATGAATTAATGAATAAAGTAAGAATTCTGTTTCATATTTTGTTTCATATTTTGTGGATAGACTTTACTAACCTGTAATTTATTAATAATTAAGAGCAAACAGTTCAGTATGATGGCATCCAAAGAGCTGTAACCTGATCAGTCCTCTTAAATGCTTAGCATTTCACCATATATAGACATGCAACAGCTTAGTCTTTGCTTGAAAAAAGCAGTCCAAAATATGAGATGTATAAGGATGAAGATGGAAAAAAAACAGGATAGAAAATTAAAATAATAACAACTCAGATATACAGATGCTTCCACAGCAGTATGAATGGGGGACAGACAAAAATCTCCAAGTAGCAATTCTCAGATGAAACTGCCTATATATAAGCCAATTCACCATATTCCTTCCCTTAGACACATTAAGGCTGCCCAGTGCTGCATAAGGAATTGAACTTGGAAGACAGATCTAAAAAGTGACACCTATTTTAATCCATGTCATAAAAACCAGGAGACTTGGCAGTCATCATCATGTTCACAACATGCTGCCTCAAATTTCATTACTCAACTCGGGGTATAATGTCCAGCTCCTGAGGCAGGAGCTCAGACCCCTGTTCTCAGCTGGAAGCTGGCAGTGTAGTGATGACATGTGGCTGAACCACGTTTCCCAAACTGTCGGGTTAAAAAGAGGAAAAAAACACTGCAATTGAGCAAACGCAATACAGCACAAAAGGAAAAACTAGATCTTTATAACCAGTCTCCCCCTGCTCATACTGCAAAACCAATGAAAAGGCATTTTCCAAGTGTAACTACAGCCCTGAGTCTTCTGTTTTTGATAAAGCCACAGCATGCGCTGGCTGTACGCCTGACACTGGGCTGGGTCCTGCGGTGGGCAAAGTCTAAAGCAGCACTGGAGCAGACTGTTGGGTGAGCTGGTGGCAGGTCTCTCCCCTGCTTCCACCACCACTCCTCTCTCCATCTCTTTGCAGGCTGCGGATGGATGGTCTCCCTAAGAGTGTCTTCAAAAAAAAGCCAGGTGAAAGGTTGGGGGACTGCTCTCTATTGCAGTGTCACTTTTATCTACAGGAAAAGAAAAATCTCTCATAGACATTCTTCCTGGCAAAGAGAAATGCCCTAGGAAAAAGACAAGTTTTTCACCTTCCAGTTTGAAAGGAGGAGAACTTCAAGGTGAACTCTGCTGTGCGGGCTGGATGTGAGTTGAGGCAAATGTGAAGTGGGAGAGGGAATGTGAGTGAGCCAGTGCTCCTGTCACAGGACAGTAGGGTTAGAGAGACCAACCAGAAAGGTATGATTTGGTTAAGGTTACACAGGAGGTTGGTGGCTGAAACAGAACTTCAGGGTGCCTTTTGAATAAATCACATTGCCTGCTCTGCAAATAAACCCTGCCATTTCTTCTGCCTTATATGTACTCCTGCCTGTTCCTATTTAAAAAATCAAACCAGATGATCCAGAGGACCATGAAGAAGAGAAGATAAATTAATGGCCCTCAAAGAAATAGAAGTGTGCGCACCAAGCTTTTGTATGAAGGAGAGGAGAAAAGCAGTGTAGAATTTGTAAGACAGAGATTTCTATCTAGGGTATTTGTGAGTAATGTCTCTAAGAGCATGATGGCAGGATTTCTTATTGTTTCTTTTTCTTTTGTTCCCCCCTTTTCACCTCTTGTCTTCATCAACCTTTAACTTTTTACCCAATAAAAATTATTTTGTGCTACTTCTTTTGATCCAAGTGTTAAGGGAAATTAATAAAACTTGAGTATTTTTCTGTGAGCAAGTTTAGTGTCCTTCCTATTAACTGATTTATTAGCAAAACTCCCCAGGTTCATTAGCCATTCTTGTACTTTCCACCTTACCTGTGGAATCTTTTCCTTGCCATCCCTTCAGGGCACGCATGAGCTTCCATGCTGTGTTTACAGTGTGAGTTGCACAGTAATGCCCCACTTAATGGTGGTGTTTCTGAAGCAGAACTGCAATGCCTACAACAAAGCCAGCACTTCCACAGCACACAGCTCTTCTTTACCTAAAACTCCCAGCGGGGGCTGTCAGCTTCCAATGATCTTCCTGAAAGAAAGAGGAGCTGAGAGAAACCTGATTGACTCTTAATCAGAGAGCATATGGTGCCGAGAAGAACAAAGAGGCCATATTGACATCTACCAAATTAAATGGTTAAGTAGGCTGGAACGTGCCTGATGCTGATGGCAGACCTACAGCAACAGCCCATTGGGCACTGCTGTTTGCAAAACGTGTGTTGAAGTTTGGACATTCCATGTGTCAGTGGTGCGAGGGAAAATTAAAGGATAGCAGATGGCAGACTGGCAGTTTGAAGGGAGATACAGCCTGGCTTGTCTTACTGTTTCACAATACCTAGATCAATATTTTATTCCCTTGCTCCCAGGCTGAAAGTGCTCTGTCTTGTTTGGTGTGTCGTAAAAAAAGTTGCTGTGCAGCTTTCAGCTGTCGCCCTGCTAAGGGACAGCAACACAGCTCCAGGCAGCAGCAGGCACTGCCTTTGTTAGATTTCATTGCTCAGGAAAGGACTTGTCAACAGCTGTATCCAGTTGCAAATCTTCATTATCAGCACTTTCAAAAATCCATGCTATTTCAACAGAAACACCAGCAGAGGAAATGAAAAACAGTTTCTTTTTTTTCAACAGTTTGACACTTTGGAAGACAAGAGAGCATGCCAGCAACTGAGATGACTTTACTGCTTGATAGGACAGGCCAGCAACATCTAGCTGGTAGAAGTTTCCTCGAGCTCTTCTATTCCACTCTTTCTTCCTTTGTGCTGAGTCTTTCAACACCAGTATATGACTTGATTTTAAGGAAGCAAACTCTTCAACCCAGCCATGCACTGGGTCAACTCACATGCTGCAAATTAGCTCAGAGTGCCCCTTTTTGGGGCCCCTAACCATTGACCTTTCCTCAGTGTCACACACATGGCTTGTATTTTGTCTTTATCTTCCTCTGACAGCTTCACTGTGCTCATCTTTCAAAGACCACAGATCTCTTGGAGGGCCAGTGACTTTTCTGTGTACTGGGAGACCATTTCTTAAAATTATCCTTTGGGTTCATTAAAGCTTTCCAGTTTGAAGTGCCGCTGAAGGTGCCCAGGGGCAGCAATGCACTCACAGGCACTGTTGTGAATTCAGACATTTGCCTTTCATTCTTCTGCCTGGGCTCAGCACACTCAAAGCTGCAAGCAAAATTACTCTGAAAATCTAAAGCCAGTCAGCAGCAGAAGGTAGACTACATCATGAAGCAGACGTAGGCTATGAAAATACAAGTTCTCTCTGCACAGGAAAAGTTCAGAATCGGGAAATGCAAGATGTTTTCAGGTATAACAACAGTTATTAGAATAACAGCTTGTATACTGTACAGATAACACATATTACTATAATAAAAGTAATCTGTGGTTGTAATCTGTTTTACTGTTATTGATACTCTCTCTTTTTTGTGTTCAACAAATAGATCCATTACAAAACAATAATACTCTTTTAAAAAACACAACTACCTCCACAAACCTTCAACTGTTTTTTTCTCCCCCTATGTTTCTGGCCAAGACTGTTCTCTAGCAGATTCAAATGAGTTTTGGCCTCTACAAAATTGAATTTCTTGATAGGTTTTGGATCAAACCCCAGTCAACTTTCTTCCAACTCTGATAAAAAACTCCAGCTAATGCTTGCTCTTCGTAAAACAACAGTGGGAGGGCAAAGACCTAAGGGTGGTAGCAAATAAACATTTATGAATTTGTTATGATATACCTTTAAATTAAAGGGTAGCTGCATTTTTTCTGTGTTTTTTTCCATTCACTCATTCGCCTTCTGTGTTTGAGATTATGTTACCTTTGTTTATTTTGAGGGGGTGGGAGAGAATTTCTGACTCAGATTTCAAGCCTTTGGAGCATTAGCTGTAAATTAAAACAGATGCTTTGCTGAAGATAACCCAGTCAAATCAATATGGAGCCAAAGGAGCCCCTCACATGATGAAAGCTGGCTTTTAAAGTATGGTAAAGCTGTTTTATTGTTCAGTCCATCGATTTCCTTTTCCTGCTCAGCTCTGATACAGGACAAGTTGAGGCCATTGACCCTCTTGCAGAGCCCAACTCTGAAAGTTCCCCACGAGACCAGTGATGTGGCTGATATTGCCAAAGAAGACAGATCAGCAGAAGGTTTATGTGCTGTGTAGGATGAGGTTACAGTGGTTTTAGCGGTGTTTCATATTACTCCGTGTTGCAAACTGTGGTCAGATTTTCAGGTGGAGAGCTCAGCACCAACACAAACACTGCCAAGGGGAGAACCTGTGGTCACAAACAGGTACCTGTTACTTCAGAAGTGTCTGCTCCACACTTCTCTGAGCGCTTGGAAAAGCCACATGCTGCCTCACTGCAAAGCGTTTCTTTTATCTGCTCTGAAGAAACTGAGCTGTGTGATGTGGTCACTTTTTCAGACTGACAACCTCTTGGGAGTTTTGGGACTCCCTCAGGCTGCAGAATCACAGGGGCAGCTGCCCTTGGAGACACAGGGTCACAAACACCAGCAGGGAGAAAGTTGTAATGCTTGCGCTTTTATTTCCAAGACTGTCAGCTAGCATTTGGCATTTTTCTTAAATACCCTGCTCTTGGAGCCATGGGATTACAAGGTAACTTCTATTCCATCTTTTCTTCTTAAATTTCTGACCTCATGTTTGCAGAGAAATTCTGCAAGATATCCCTCCTAAAAGCCCAGGAACAACATAACAGAAAAATAATTACTTCTTAACAGTTTTAAAATCCTCAGCTCACAACTTTTAAGACAATTTCATTACTACAGGGATCAAGACAGTATTGAAATTATCAGAGTGAAAATAGTTCCCTCTGTTTCAGCTTGACTAGCTATTTTTATCTCTTCCTGGTTTAACTTAATTATTTTTACTATCCCCCTTCCACCAACTAGCTTAGAATTGAATTGTTTTCCCCTGGGTTTAGCTTGGCATTTACAGGCTGGCTAGCTTGGTACCAGACTTTGTGGGTTGTTTATTCTTAAATTTTCATGGACATTTTTCAATACCTTTGTGAATAAGCAAAAAAAAAAAAAAAAAAAAAAAAAGAAACCCACACAAAAAAACCCAAACCCAAAAGAACAACCTCTGCTGCTGCTGAATGAAACACCTCATTTGCACATATTCTGTATTAAATTCTTTAGAGCTTGAGAGTTTAAACTTGCAAGTAGAGATCCTTACTGCTGCTAGAATACATTGCAATTTTAATAATTACTATGACTGCAGAGGTGTGTTCAAGGTAACTTTTAAAATTATAAGTTTCAATTTAAAGTTTTAAAAGATTTCTTTTATTTTAAAAAATACGTATAGAACCACTGAGGTTTTTATATTTTTTTTTTCAAAAGGATTCGAGTTTTAAATTTAATATTTTTATTTCAGAGAAATATTTTCAGAAAAAAAAAGTAAAAAAAAAGTGGTATTTTCTGTTTCTTTATGTCTTTTCCCTTCATACTTAATTTAGTCAAGGTTACATCTAAGTCTAAACAGCATGCATCTTTCTTTATAACTGCAGAAGTTAATTAACTCACAAACTCAGCTAGCTTTTAGTGTGGTTTATTCAGAAAGTATAGTCCAAATATTATATGCAAAGCAACCCCTATTGACAGCTGTCTTCCCACATTAACTCTCCAGCTTAGCACCAGGTTACATATCAATATGTTTGCAACCTAAGTCACTGGAGAAGAATATTTATGAAGTCATATTCTACAAAGGAAACACAAGATGGTATGCCCAGAGCTGTCATCTGCAGAGAGCACACATAGCATTGTGCCTTCTCTTTGGCTAGCTAAAGTTTTAGAACATTTGGAAAATGTGTATAAAAGAAGAGAGTGATATAAAAAAATTAAATAAGGATTCATATTAGGAAGAAGGGTTGCCAAATGTGAATGCAACTTATGAGAGAGCTTTCTGGACACACAAACATGGGACAATCCTCCTGTATTTTAGTAAAGCTGGCCTTTAACTCCGTAATTCCTGTGCATAAAGGCAACACAACCTACAATATCTTTACTTGGAATCTTGGCTGTTCTCAACTTGGCAAATCTTAGATTTTTGCTTTTTAAGTAAGACTGACTGGTAAGTTTTGATATTTGATAAGTGTGATATTCAGACATGAATGTCTCTTTGTTCCTAGGATACTGGAAACACCAACAGAATTTAAAGGAAATTTTACAAAGCTCTGATAGCCAAGGTGCAGATCATATGTTTTGCCTGAAGTTAAAGAATCTACTGGCACAGAAAAACAGAAAAGAAGAGATGCTCTGAAGACCTTACCAAATAAAGAAATAGATAATCTGAAGTATGTACAATGAGTGTGGAAGGAAATGCAACAAAAGAGACCATATTCAAGGTACGAATGGGTGGATCTTCATAGAAGTGGGTCTTTGGGAAGAATCAGAGAGAGGGCAAGCATCTTGCAGTTTTGTTCAAGAAAGATACTTCCATTTATGGAGTGTATTATGGAGGCAGTGATGAAATGTGGATGAAGATGAGTATCACATGTCATCTAGAAAGCATTCCAAACAGAACACAGGAAAATGAAGATTGTTGGACTGGTACAGTGCTTTGACAGTAAAAATATGATACTTCAGTTTGAGGTGGCAGGGAAATAGGATCTGTCAGTGAGATTTCTATTTCTGATCCATACACATCTTCTTTCTTGTTTTAACATGGGGCACGCACAGACTATGCTTCAGAAGAGAAAACAAGGTCTGGCTTGACCCTCAGTAAAAAGAATTATGCAGCCCTCACATCAGGGTGATTCATGAAAATAAACTCCCCTGGCTTCCCATCTGCCATATATTAGCCAGCAGCAACTTGTCCTTGAAATGAACCAAGTGCGGATTTCCATCTGGATAGCGACCACTTAGTCAGTTTGCATGGTGACCTTTTGCCTTGTGATTTCTTTTAAATAAAGTCACCAAAATCTGTATTGTTCTGGGTAGGAAACATCTGAAACCACTTTACAAAGAGCGCTTGCACCTCCCCATTTATTATGCCATTGTGCAATTTAAAATACATCATCTTACTTATTGTCCAATCTAACCATTTGATCTATTGCCTTGCTTTCTCACTGCACTCGCTCATCTGGAAACAAAGAGATCTGCCATTTTTTTCAAGATTTAATTAAAACTGCAGAAACCCCAGGAGTAACTGTGCTAGATTCAAATATCCAGCAATCTACAATGTACTGAGACTGCCTATCATCACTACTAAGAGACAGGCAAGAGGAATCTTGGAAGTAAACTTGCTTTTCTTAATGTTGGACATATGATGATAGATCAGAGTATATCAGTAAGGTGGAACTTGGAGCTTATTCCTAGAGGTCATAGGGATAGCTTACAGATGGTTGAAGATCCAAGCAAAAATAAGTTTTATTGACTGCATTGATTGTTAATGTATAGCAAATGCATGCAAATTTTTGCAAATGGTACCATTTCTTAAAAGCATGTTTAGTTTTTTCAGCCTTACCCCCTGATAAAACAAATAATGGGATGAATAGTTTCTACCAGTGACTGCATTTGAAGACATCAAAATTATTAAAAACTGACATTAAAAAGAGTGAAGTTTTCTGAATACAGTTGGCAGTGTAGTATTTGCTCAGATGCAGTAAACTCACATGGAATTGTAATCTCTCGGTTACCTTAGTTTCAGATAAGGTGTTTTACATTATAATGCTGCCTTATACTTACCATTTAATTTAAAACATCTATCTTAGTTTCTTGTAAAATGATTTAATAATGCATCATCCTAAACTAACAACCACTATCAGAAAAATGGGGTGCATTAGAAAGGGTGTGGTTAGTAGGTCAAGAGAGGTTCTCCTCCCCCTCTATTCTGCCTTGGTGAGGCCGCATCTGGAGTATTGTGTCCAGTTCTGGGCCCCTCAGTTCAAGAAGGACAGGGAACTGCTTGAAAGAGTCCAGCGCAGAGCTACAAAGATGATTAAGGGAGTGGAACATCTCCCTTAGAGGAAAGGCTGAGGGAGCTGGGCCTCTTTAGCTTGGAGAAGAGGAGACTGAGGGGTGACCTCATCAATGTTTACAAATATGTAAGGGGTGAGTGTCAGGAAGATGGAGTTCAGCTTTTCGCAGTGATGACCAGTGATAGGACAAGGGGTAATGGGTGCAAATTGGAGCGTAGGAGGTTCAAGGTGAATATCAGAAAAAACTTTTTTACTGTGAGAGTGACAGAGCACTGGAACAGGCTGCCCAGAGAGGTTGTGGAGTCTCCTTCATTGGAGACATTCAAAACCTGCCTGGACGCGTTCCTGTGTGATGTGCTCTAGGTGACCCTGCCTGGCAGGGGGGTTGGACTAGATGATCTTTCGAGGTCCCTTCCAACCCCTAGGATTCTATGATTCTATGATTCTATGAAAAAAAACAAATAAATATCCTTTAAAATACCAACTGCCAATCCAATATTATAATTTCTAATCTCTTATAAACTAGAAGTGGAAAAAAAAATCACCAACCCATAGGATTTGTTACATACAGGTCATCTTCCTTTTTGGTCGCAGGATGGGTTAGATGGCCCTTTGCTCCCTTCTAAACCTTTCTATGATGGTGCAGAAGTATAACCAAGTGATCTACCTAGAACATTTCTGGCATGAGCCATTTGAAGGCGGCATCACCTTCCAGTATATCTAGCTGGGCAATGTGTGTGGCACCACATTGCTCTCTTAACTTGCCTGTTAAACATGTTTTGCTATGAAGTAGTTAGAACTGAGTAGAGCTGGAGAGCTCACAGTGCTGAATGTATATTTTCTAAGGTGCAGTATACAGGCAAGAATTATCCTGAGGGAAAACTTCAGGAGTCACAAGTGAGATATGTTGTAGTGCAAGATATCACACAATGGCAGAAAACAGCCTGCTCTCTTCAAGCAAAATCTGTGGGAGAATGTCTCAAGAGACATTCCCAACAACATATGCCACACCGACTGATTGGAGAGTGTATGTCTTGATCTTTTGGCTTGAGTTCAACTCTTTTGCCTTAGCACAGCTTGTAGTGGCAGCCTAAGTTGTCAGTGAGTCACCTTTAAACGACTGCAAAACCCTGTGCCTGAGGCTCACCTTCATGACGTACAAACAGTCTATGGATTGCACTAAACGGTCCTTTGAATTCCCATGGATGTCTTGGCACCTTGAGTCATATCAAGATGTTTCTCTCCTCTGTGCTTAAGAGGGAGACAAATGGTGTAGCACCTTTCTGCTGTTTCGTGTCATAGAAGAATTGCTTCAGCATGATAGGTTCTGTCATCTTTTGTGTGCTACAACAGTTATGGATGTCTGTCCACTTTTACCAGTGAAAAATATTAACTGAGACTGTGACTGAAGCTACAACTACCCTGAGTCCTAAGTTCAAAGCCTAATGAAGACCTTGCAATTGTTATGTGCCTTGTTTGGCACTCAGGCAGATGCTCAATCGTCCTGCTCTCTCTCTGGCAGCTCTTAACTACTCTATATATACACTCTATATGACTGAACTTCCAGCAAATATGTATATTTATTTGGTCTGAAGTTCAAACCAGACATAAAGGGCTCTGTGGGCTTCCATCCGTGCTAAAAGGGTTGAGAGAGCAGCAGTGTCACAAAGAGTGTCACTAGCATACACTGCCAAAAAATGTGGTGAGGAATTGAGAGGAAAGAACAGGAACCATGCAAGAAGAAAGGAGAAAAAGTAGCAACTGGGAGAACCAGAGATGGAAAGAGGAAATGTGGTGAGATCCTATGCTAAGGAAAAACAGAAATGAAAATATTAATGGGAAGTAGATGAGAAGAGCTGGAGAAAAACAGAAGCGAATGAGGGCTTAATGACGGAACAGGATGGGATGACAGGACCCAACAGAAAAGCTAAGAGTTACTGAAGCTAATGACAACTTGCATGAAACTTGCAGGAAGGTTCTCCTCTGCTAAGCAACTGTATCCAGCTCAGGCTCCCCTGGTTAGCTCAGATTGCCTCTGTCTTCCCAAAGGTCCTTGCCCAGTCTTCTTATGAAGCTTGCTGCAATTTCTGCCTCCCCACATCTGCTGTTTCTGCCCCAGGGAATTCTGTCAAGCATTTTGAGTCTCCATCTGACACTGTTCACTTCAGCCAAAACACTATTTAGCAAAACCAATGTTTATGGCTGGGCACACATTATAGGTAAACATGCAAATCAGATAATTAAAGAAGCAGAAAATGTCTGATAAGCAGCTGCACAAAGCTCAGCGGCCACATCATGGGGCAGGAGCAGTCTGCATCTTTCCCAAGGGCCACGGAGAGCACACTGTTCCCAAGCCGCTTTGGAAGGAATTGTTGTTGCCTTGCTTAAAGCCCCACATCGCTCCCTGCATAATGTGTATAAATCCAAACCTTTTTCCTTTGCTGAAAGCTGACATATGACAAAATGAGATATCCATAGGAGATATCTTCAGGGGTTGCAAGTGACCAAGGGTCACTGCATTAGCACATTTTAATTAGACTTTTTCTGGAGGAAGTGCTACTGTGTCAGGCATCCAGCTTTCAAAGTTGCAGCAACAAAGCAAAAGAACTTGCATTACCAGAATGACAAGTAAATATCACTGAAGCATTCCCTAACAATAATTGAAGGGCTGATAGCTGAGAAAGACTGAGCCAAATTCACTTAGCTCGGAAGGCCTCAAGAAATTGGTATAATTTCTTAGCTCATAGCTACATAAGTGGAGAACTAAATGTAATGCTTGATAGCAAGAGTTCCTGCCACACAGAAAACAATGGAAATAAAAAAAGAATTGCTGGAGCCAGGAGATATGAGTAAAGATTGGAGCTTTAGCTATATCAAAGAATATAGTCTCAAAGGAAGGAAAAGTAAATAAGGATGTAGAAAATGTCCTGATATACCAAATGGCTTCTATTGAATTCCAAAAGAAATGGAAGTTGGCATAGTCCATTATCTAGAAATAAAACACATTTTTAGTTCAAATGCAGCCATTTTTCACCAGGTCAAAAAGACTCAAATCTACTAAGAATGAAATATCAACAGAAAATAGGCTAGCTAAAATTGCATTCTGAAGTTATTCAACATCCATTTGATCACACATGGCATATAGTTCAGCAAGGATCTGATTATATGATAAATGGTTGGTTGCTGGTGTAGCAGCAGAGGATACACAGCACAAAGAAAATGCATATTTACTGCATTGTTACTGAAAGCTGAGATTTTACCAATATGCAAAGGGTGACTGGAGCAGAGCTAGTGGTAGAATCAGTAACTTCCAAGAAAAACTTTAAAAGTTGCAGGTCCTGGCAGAATTATGCAATCAGCAATTATTATAATCATAGAATCACAGAATGTGAGGGGCTGGAAGGGACCTCTGGAGATCATCGAGTCCAACCCCCCTGCCAGAGCAGGACCACCTAGAGAGGTCACACAGAAAAGCATCCAGGCTACGTCACCCTCACAGTAAATAAGTTTTTCCTCATGTTGAGGTGGGACTTCCTTTGTTCTAGTTTCCAACCACAGCCCCTTGTCCTATCACAGGTGATTCTTGGTGAACCTCATTAGGTTCCTCTTTGCCCAGCTCTCCAGTCTGTCCAAATCTTGCTGAATGGCACAACAGCCACACTTTCTGAGCTTTCTGATGAGGATGTTATGGGAGACCGTGTCAAAAGCCTTGCTAAGGTCAAGGTAGACTACATCCACTGGTCTCCCCACATCTACCCATGGAGTTACAACATCATAGAAGGCTATCAGATTAGTCAAGCGTGATTTCCCCTTGGTAAATCTATGGTGGCTACTCCTGATAACCTTCTTCTCTTCCATGTGCTTAAAGATGACCCCCCAGCATGAGCTGCTCCATCATTTTTACAGGGATGGAGGTGAGGCTGACTGGTCTGTAGTTTCCCGGATCATCCTTTTTGAAGACTGGAATAACATTTGCTTTCCTCCAGCCCTAAGGCACCTCTCCTGTTTGCTATGATCTTTCAAAAATGATGAAGAGTGGTAGAGCAACAACATCAGCCAGCTCTCCCAACACACGTGGGTACATCCCATTGAGGCCCATGGATTCGTGCATACTTGGTTTACCCAACTGGACTCTGACCCAAACCTCATTGACCAGTGGAGAGTTGCCCTTCCTCCAGTCTTTCTCTCTTGCATCCAGGGTCTGGGATTCATGAGGGCTGGTCTTCAGAGTGAAGACTGAAGCAAAGAAGGGTCTCAGCAACTCTGCCTTCTCTGCATGCTCTGTTACCAGGGCTCCCACCTCATTCAGCACTAGGCCCACATTTTCCCTATTCTTCCTTTTACCATGGATATATTTGAAGAAGCCCTTCTCATTCTCTTTTACTTCCTTAGCCCGGTTTAGTTCTAAGAGGGCTTTGGCCTTCCTGGTTGCCTTCCTACATACTGTGACAACATTCCTGTAGTTCTCCCAAGTGACAAGTCCCTTCTTCCACAAACTGTGAACTTCTTTCTTCCATGTGACTTTTTTCAGTAGCTCCTTGCTTATCCATGCAGGTCTCCTTCCTCCTCTACCTGATTTTTTACTCAAAGGAATGGACCTATCTTGAGCTTGGAGGAAGTGACATTTGAATATTAACCTGCTTCTTCCTTGTAAAATACTACACTCTACCATGTCATGATCACTGTTACCAAGGCTGTCCCCAACCTTAACATCCCCAACCAGACCTTCTGTATTTGTTAATACAAGGTCCAGCAGCGCACCTCTCCCAGTTGGCTCTTCCACTACCTGCATCAGGAAGTTATCATCGATGCACTGCAAGAGCCTTCTGGATTGGTTATGCCTAGCTGTGTGGGCTTTCCAACAAATATGAGGGTGATTGAAGTCACCCATGAGCACCAGGGCATGTGATCTAGAGGCTACTTCAAGCTCTCTGTAGAAGGCCTCATCTACATCTTCCTGGTTTGTTGATCTATAGTAGACACCCACAAGAGTTTTGCCCACATTTGCATGTCCCTTAATTCTTAACCACAAGATTTCAACACGTTCTTCCTCCCCCACTGGGTAGAGCTCAATGCATTCCAGTTGCTCTCACACATATAGAGCAACTGAACCAACACCTGAACTAGCAACTTCATTATACCTTGAGAAAGGATGGAACACTGTGATGAGGTGTGATGGCACACTTCAGATGAGGTGTAAAACTGATCTCACAAATACCTCTTGTCCTTAATTATCCCACTAACCTTTTGGCTTAAAACAAGATTCAGTCCCAAAATCTTGACACAAAGAACTCCTGCAACATATTGGATAATGCAGTATTAATTTCAGTTTTGTTCATGTCACAGTATGCCCCTTAATAGGCAGCACTTTGCAGTCCCAGAGGAGCTGTGTTTCAGCACAGCACGATGTTGTTCTTAGAGAGGCAGGTCAAGTTTTACAAGGCACTCAGTAATGAGGTATTTGAGGATGGAAGATGTCATGATTTTGTTGGTATAGAGGCAGACTCTCTGAGAGTTCAGTCCAAATAGTGAGCATCTGGCCTGACCATCCTGTGCTTTGCTTCTGCTTCTTTCAACATACGTTTTGCTCATTGAAGCCTATAACCGAGGGTGAGGGACAATAAAAATTGGGTAAGACCAAACCAACACGTTGAGTTTCTCCCTCTAACAGGATTTATTATTTATCCAAGAGAAATGAATAGAGGGAGCAATGGGAAGGTCAATTACTTTTAACCCATCAGTAGAGTTGACCTCACCTATATTTCTAAACTAGCTGTTGTTTTTAGAGGTATGCCATCAGGTGTGAATACAGCTTCAGTGTGCCTGGAGGGGAAATGAAGCTAGCAGGACAACAGGCCTCTCATGTAATGCCCTCCTAGTCCCTTCATAAATCTATGCCAGACGTATGCAGCTGTTACTACAGCTACTTCTGATAGTGAATTGTTCCATGGCCTTGTCTACTTTTACATTAACGCTGTTTTTGCTGATATCCTGGGCAACTATGGCAGCACAGAGCTCAGGAGCAACCTGAAAAACAGGACAGGCATTTGTGACCTTGAGATTCACACTGGTCCACATGTCCACTGCTTATTGGACGTGAAAGCTGAAGGAGTCACATTAAAACTAACACAACACAGTAGACACAGTCTATGGAAGCAAGAGTATGAGCAATGGAATTCATGGTAGAAGTAACTTCAGGGCACTCAAATGCTGCAAGGAAGGTTTTTTTCTTTGCATAGTTAGGCTACTTTGAGCTGTAGAGTGTTTTCTTTGCTGTAAATGACTCCCCAAATTATTTCTAGCTATTTTCATAGGTTGTAATATGAAAATTCTCACCACTAATGTCATGTGCCTTCTGAACCATGTTCACAGAGTTACAAGTTAAAAATAATAATAGCAATAAGAATAATAAAAAAGAGAGGAATTGTGATTAAAAAAATAGGCTCTATAGAGGCATAAATCAGAGAATCACATCTGCTCTCTGCTACCTGCCTATCTTTCTATATGGTACCACAGTGGCACGTTATCCCGAGGCCCATAGAGGAAATAGGACAGTGTTATCAGGTTGTACTTCTAGCTGAAAGAAAGAGTAAGGCTTCCACAACAGAAACACATCATCAAATCTTTTGGGTTCCTTCTACCAGTTCAGCCTCCTTGCATAAAGATAATAGGTGTGATCACAGAGAATACAGGACAGATGGGGATAGCAGTGTATCAAGTTCTGGCTGCTGCCCACTGCTTTGCTCCTGTGAGTGGACTGGAAAGGGCAAAGATGAAGAGGACTATCTTTGATTTTATGCTCTCATCAGTGGAGGAACCCCAGCTGGGAAGCTACAGGCAGCACACAACAAAGCAAACCAGAGAGCCTGGTCCTTATGCAAATACTTTAAACTATGCATGCTGTTATCATATGAAACAGTACCCTGAGGTTGAGAAGTGGAGGAAAGTATTTTAAGGCACACTGTGAACACTAAACAAAAGTAGGCTTTCAGCCTGAAAGAAAAAGAAAAAAAGAAAAAGAAAAAAAAAAGAAAAAAAAAAGAAAAAGAAAAAGAAAAAAAAAAGAAAAAGAAAAAGAAAAAGAAAAAGAAAAAGAAAAAGAAAAAGAAAAAGAAAAAGAAAAAGAAAAAGAAAAAGAAAAAGAAAAAGAAAAAAAGAAGAAGAAAAAGAAAAAGAAAACAAGAAAAAGTCTGATGTTCTAGATTCTTGGGCAACCCTTATAATAAAGAATTGCACTTCTCACCACCCAGCACTGCAAGCAATATTTAGTTTTGTGGTACTTTTTTATAATAATGATACCTATAAATCTGTACAGTGAAGAAACTTTAAATGCATGGTCTGAAAAAAAGAACAAATTACTTCAAGAAAAGGAGTCTGAGATCTACTTTTGCTGTAAAGGAGTATTTCTAGTAAATCACATCTCACAACTGATTAAAGTTCCGCCATCTGGAGTTCGCCGAAGTGGCATCTGGCATTCCAACAATTTTAGGAAATATGCTGTAACTATAATAGTAAAAATGAACATCCTGGTTTTAAGCAGGCAATTTCTCCAGCTGATCTTTTTAAGAGATATGCGCCAGCTCAAGCAGAAGGTTTGGCACACAAGCAGTGATGCTTGGTGGAATTCTGTGGCTTATGTTGCACTGGAGGTCCACTGGATGAACATAATTCTTCCTTCTGGCTTTAAAACCATGGCTTAAAAGCCTCACCTAACTGAGGTGCTTTAAAAATATAATTGCTACAGGAACCCTCTATTGTCCATGTCCATAGGCACCTTCAGAGTGTGACTGAGCCCCATTAAGGCTTGAATTATCTTTGACTGCCTGCTTACCATTCTCTAGTAAACAGAGAGACTGCATTCCTAGATGATTTACAATTAAGCAGAATATATTGGGGTCTGTGACTAAGCATACTGTATCAAAGGCTTGATCTTGATGAAGCACTGCTCAGCCTGTTGCATTAGGATCCTTTCTGTATCTCTGCTATTTATGATCAATAGCATGGATTGCTGACTTATTAGGCTGGGGTCAAAGCAATTCCAGATGTTAAACCTTCAAAAGGATGTAGGTACCTGATGTTCCCAGGTGCATAAAATCCTGCCTACAGCATTTCAGGGCATCTGAAGGTCTCCTTCAACACATCTCCTAGACTTCCTCAGTCTTGGCAATGCTAACTGACTCAGAAGCTGCTTCTGGCCAATGCAGCAGCACAGAAAACACCAAGCAGATTTTTACCCGCCTGATGATGTTAGGAATGCTCTGAATATGACTCACTGTAGCCATGGAAAACAAAAAACATGGTCATCATTTACATTTGGTAGCACAGCGATAAAAGGGGAGAAATATGAGTTGTTCTGCCCCTTTTCTCTTTTAAACAATAGATTAGTGGCTAAAGGCACCATAGAGAGAAGATGGGACTATTCTGGGTGGCTGATTTCATTTTCTGGAACCAGATGCAGCCAGGTAGGCTAGATTTAAATGAAGTAAGTGCGAATATTCTATTTATATTCAGAGGTTTTTTAAATTTTGAGTTAGTTAATTACAAGAGGGGATGCCTGGTTCTGACGTTGCAATAAGTGACAAATAACCATGCATTAAAAATGTACTATGTTATCATCTTTCTACAGTTTTTTTCTTCAGCAGTCCTCCCAAAATAGTGTTCTATACAATACAGGATGTTTTTTTTAAATAAACCTCTTTCAGAAGTCACTACTTCTACATTCCCTAAGCTCCCTTTGCTAACAGAATTGTACATCGACATGTCAATGATCCAGGAATTAAACTGACTGTGATCAGAGCAGCACCAGGTTCTATGGGTCAAAATGTATCTGTTCTATTGATGATTCTAGTTGTGAACATGCTTTTAGCTATTTATAAGCAAACTCCCAGTGTTTCATAAATAAGTGCATTTCCTCCAGAATAATATGAATAAATGTCTTCACAAGCCCAGTACATTTACAAATACCTTGAGAAAATCTCAGTGTCAGCTGGATTGGACTTCAGGGAGGTCTTGTGCATGCAAATGTCACCTTACATAAGGATACGTACTAGAGCTTCACAACACCTATCAAGCATTACTTGTATTTGAATACTAGCAAGCAAAGTTCTGCTTCTGTATTTCAAGTGCAATGTCTAGTAGTATATTAATAGCCTTAAAATAAAACAGGAAATCTAAATTTTATGTGACCTTTCAATCAATTTTTTTATATTTTCTTGCAATAATAATATCACAGACCATTTGTAATATCTTGAATGTGACAGTGAATGTATGCAATGCTTTTTTTTCCTTGCTATCATTCTTTCAGTCAGTCCTATTCTCACTCTCTTCTATAGATTTAACCTTTCCTACTTTTTTCTTTACTTTCCTTAATATATACACACCCTACTCTTTTCACTGTGAAGTAGCATACATTTATGCAACACTGTTTATCCTGAAAGATGTAGAAGTACTCTGCAAACTTCAACTGATTAGCACACCAGAGGCAGACAGCAAGACAGTCACCCCAGGGTTAAAAATTGTAATGGCCTTTAGCAATACACCAACTTCAGGGTCTCTTTTTAAAGTTGTGGTCAGCAGCTTGTGTGCAGGATTCGTTCTGTCCTCTGGATGATATCTCTAGCTGAGCTCATGCAGATG
Organism: Hemiprocne comata; assembly: GCA_020745705.1. Taxonomy (NCBI): domain Eukaryota; kingdom Metazoa; phylum Chordata; class Aves; order Apodiformes; family Apodidae; genus Hemiprocne; species Hemiprocne comata. Next base: position 138,542,564 of record CM036586.1, on the reverse strand, counting down.
TAATTACCCAATTCAGATGCAATTACCCAAACTGGAATTTTGCCAGGACACAAGGATCAACATGTTTGTGAAATGTGCCATGAAGTTGTTCGTGTAAAGTAGTTGGAAGCTTATTTTTAAAAAGTATCTCCCTAAAGGCAAAAGAAACAGAACTGCTGGAAATCAAGTCACTTCCTCAGAGATTTTCCAGCACCAGCCATGCCCTGGTCTCAACTTGTGGTGGGATCTTTCCCTCATGGCTGGGAGCGTGTAGGAATACAATGTGCTACAACCCTTCCTTCTGTGAGTGATTTCCTCACACAAGGAGGAAACAGTGTCAGCTCATCATATTTTTTTAATAAAATGTTTTACCTCTTAATCTATTGCAAAGTTCCAGAAATAATAAACATATTTAAACTTCTCCAGTTTAATTTTTCTGTGTTTGATGGTTTTTTTCTTCTGATCTTTTTGCTTTCATCTGCTGACTTTATTCTACAAATTTAGCTGCCACAGATGTGTTTTTCCCCTTTTCTTTTAATGGATATGACAATGAAATTAATTCTGTCCAGAGCTGCTACTTTTCAGTGTCTCCTTTTCCCCTATGACATGCTGACATGCTGACAGCCCTTTGTCAGCAGACTGAGTTCCTGCTTGGCACTGGAAGTGGTATCCTAGGCCATCTCATCAGCCAAGGCAAATTGTCACATCTTCATTGACTTTCCTGAAAACAGCAGAGCTTCAGCAGTTTAAGTTAGCTGGATAGATGGACTGCTAAATTCCCAAAGTCCACCCAGAGACTAAGAGTTGGTTTTTTGATAACTCCAGCAACAGCAGCAAAACCATAAGCTCATTCTAAGTTTTCTCCTCATCACCCTTTAGAAATTTCTCATGGAGATTTCTCCACACCAGACTCTGGTCAGCATCAGCCAGAGTCACTTTCTTTCAGGCTTAGGGAATGAATGTCAGCTAACTTGCCTTGCTGCAGCACATCAGTGGGGCTCAGCAGCACTCTGCTGCTACATTTCATATATTCCCCCTATGTGACAAGGGTTGGGAAGAGATGTTTGTGATAAACACTTCCAGTGTCTTGCCACCACAGGCAGCTGTCAGCTGCACAGCATGGCTGGCACGGGACTACACCAAGGTAGAACACAGGACCCTAATGCAGACAGCTGCCAGGTCCTATATTTCAATTTCCCTCATCTTTGAAGCATGGCAGTGGACCCCCTTAATAGGGGAATAGCAGCAGCTGGTCAGATCCTGCACTTTGAGAGTTGGAAAGAACGACAGGAGAGGACAGGAAGATCTCTGTGATGCTACTCGTACCCAACGCTGCAAAGTTTTGACAGTGAAATGCAAGTACTAACATTTCAAAATTTCTTCCTTGCTCTGCTAAAAACTGGAAGTTGTTGAAGCTGATCAAAACTAGATGTAAAAAGTAGAGAGAGCTTTGGCAAATCTTTCCATCATAAACTATTGCAAAATATATTCTACTCTATTTGGCAGCTGTTTCCTAGGAGAGCAGATAGTACCCTGTGCACCCCACGTAACTTACACAGCAGGCCAAAATCACAGCCATATGACATCTCTATTATTTGTTAATTCAAAGGATTTCTTTTTCCTTTAGGTTTCCTCCAGCTCTAAATACAGTTGCATGTTCAAATTTAAAGGCTCCTGACCCTTACAATTCTGAGAGACTAAAATCTGAGCTGCTGCTTTTAGTTTATTCTTTTTTCTCAGAAGGATTTGGGCCAAAGGGTGAAGAATCACACATTGCCCATAGGTAAAGCCCTTCTGAACATCTAGATGTTGCATGTAACACCTCTCCCTTGTGGATTTCCAGGTATTTCTCAGATTTTACCAGCAGGAACACCAAAACTCCAGATGGTAATTCTTTGGCCTGTGATTGTGTCAGTGATTACAGAGATATTTCCTGACTTCCATTCTAATTGCTACATTAAAAATTCAGATCTAAGAATCATAGCCAAAACTCTACTTACTGGTTTTCCTTCTATTACTACATTTTCCCTGTAATGGAACATTTGGTCTTACTCCTTTTCTACATATGACCCTCAAGTTCTATTAAAGCAGTATGCTTCTTGGCCAACTCCAAGTAGTTATTGTTGATTTTAACAAGCATATTACTACATATTTGGCTGACCACAAGCTATAGTACTTTTCTTTTTATACTGCTTTCATTAACTGCTTCCAGATCTACTAAGTCTACTTGCCACATGGAAAGATAAAACAGAGATGAGGACTATAGCTGTGTTCTATTTCATGTTTTGTAAGACCAGCATCAGAATTTGTTTACAATCCTTTCTAGTGCTCCTCACCTGTGGTCTAATCTATTGCCCAAGCTTGCTACTGACTTCAGCACATTCAATGTCTAAAGACGTACTCAAGAAATACTTGGCAACAAGAATATGAAAAGGGAAAGTATAAGGTTTGTTTGTGAAAATGTTGTGAAGAATTATCCTTGCTTCTAGGAAACTGCAACTGAGTCATGATGTTGAAGAAAAAGACCAACTCCACACATCTCCATCAAAACCCTTCTATTTAAAAATGGAGGTTCCATTTCTGCTTGGTTCACCTGAGTAGGAAAGTCACAAAGAAAAAGGGAGATGAATCATTCCTTGTCCCTGAAAATGACAGGAAAAGAAAGGGAGAAGTGCTCAAAAAAAAAAAAAAAAAAAGACAAAAAGAAAAAAGAAAAAAGAAAAGAAAAAAGAAAAAAGAAAAAAAAAAAAGAAATCACTAAGCTCTTAAGCTTTGGAAAAATAACCTAAAAACAATGGCTGGACAGAATTACATGACAGGTCTGGGCCTGAAGCCACGACTCAGGACATTCATCCAGCAACAATCCTATACTGCAAATCTGACTCCATGCAGCTCCTTGCAAATCATGGCTCAGTTGTGTTATCTTCATTTTCTTGCTGGGATTGTCACTTGGTGTACTTCATATGAAGCAGCCATAGTTCCTTCCTCACTTTGGCACTTAGGAGGCAGAGTGTCCTTGTTGATATTCTGTGTCTTGTGAGAAGGGGTAACACAGAAGCAGCAGGGTGCTTATTGCTCTTGTCTGCTGAAGAGCCTGACCTGGAATCAGAAAAGCATATTATGAACCAAATAAACTGCTGAAATTGGGATATATTGTTTGATCTGTTCTTTCTTAAAAAACTACATTGAAGATAATTTTCTCTTTTACCTAAGCAAGTTATTAATGGACTGTTATTTCCATTTTACTGTCTGACTGTTTTTCACTAATGAGAATTCCAACAGCACCTTAATTCACCTTTTTGCTAAGTAACCTTCTCTTCCTTCAGCTTCTTCATTAAAGCAAACTGTTTTTCGTTTGTTCTGAAGCTCTCCCAGTACAGACTATAGCATTAATTATTTTTCTCCCAGTGAGATAACTGTAACCTAACATTTATACTTGCCCCCTACCTCATCAAAGATGACAAATGTTCCTTGGTACTAAGGATTGGTGAAAGCTGAAAAGACTTCCATTGTATCTTCAATCTATTACAATAATTTATGTGATAAAACAGAAATCTCACAGTAAACCAAGGAATTCCTAGCCAGGGGCCTTAAATTTTCCAGTATGAACACAGATGGTAACTATAGAGTTCCCAGGAGCTCAGAAGGAAAACCAATGTGATACAAGGATAATTAAATTATTTTCAAGCTTCTGAGGTGCTTTGGGAATCCTTATGTGTCACCAAATGTCTCCCAACACACTAGTTTGTACTTTCTTTGGATGACTTGAGTTGTAAAACTATCACATCTTCCAATTTAGAATGGTCTAAATATATCCTTATTAAATATATCCTTATTAAAAAGCAACACAGAGGTTAGTTTGAAATGGTCCTGTTGATACCTATATAGCTTGGCCCAATTTTGTAAAATGTTATAAAGATCTGGCTGGAGAATTCATGTGTGATTAATGTCTCAGCTGTGTGCCATTGGCTTTCTGTTGATAGTAGTTACTGAACATTTTCCATTTATTTCAGGTGGCAACAAATTCTACTTTTAGGGAACAGTGTGTTTGCTATTCAGTTCCAAGCAGTTGTATCATGGAACACCGTGAATTGTGTAATACAATGTGAACTCATTAATTTCTTTGATGCAAATATTTCCTTAATCTATCCTTACAGAACACATAAGCATATTTTCCCTTTTGTCCAGTGCTTCTGTTTCTGATCTACATACCATAGTCAGAGACATATTGCTACAATTCTACAGCTAATGCAAACTACATTTGTATTTGTTACTTTGTTTCATTTCATTCTTAAACAAATTAATGGTTTCTAAACCAATTTCTCTCCAACTATTTGTAATAGATTGCATGGGCTTTATGAGGTCCTGTTTGTTTGAGTTTTCTAGGGAAACTTACAGCAAGGAAAAATAAACTGGTGAAGGACATATTATAAGGAACAGTTCTATGCAAACACAAACAGGTAGCAGTAGGTAAACTCGTTAGTCTTTTGCTTTACAATTTATGTATGCTACCTCCTTCTCATTATGCTCAGTGTTTCCATTTTTCTTGTGCACTGCAGCAGACAACCTTTTGCTTTATTTTACATGTATCTGTGCACCTTAACTATCACCTGATAGTTCTGGCTTTGAATAAATCTCAGGTTTCAAAAGGAGTCTTAAACAAAGCCAGTGTATTCTGTGTAGTAATACACAGTGTCCTGGAAATCCTCATAGTATAATTACAAGTATTTCTCCACCAAGAAGCACTCTGTTTACTGAAAATTTAGCTTGGTTTCTCTCAAACTTCATCCTGCCTTTTTGAGTCTAGAACTGGATTTTCAAAAAGATTTGTAGGCCTGGTTTTCAGTGAAACCTCCAGTCCAATCAGTTTTCAGTTTTATTTGGTTCTGGACAGCTCTAATGACTTTACATAGAATCATAGAATCATAGAATCCTAGGGGTTGGAAGGGACCTCGAAAGATCATCTAGTCCAACCCCCCCTGCCAGAGCAGGGTCACCTAGAGCACATCACATAGGAACGCATCCAGGTGGGTTTTGAATGCCTCCAGTGAAGGAGACTCCACAACATGCTTATAGAAAATATTTTTTAAACCTCTAGTATCACCAAACCACCACTTAAAAATGGTTGTTTCAAAAGTACAACAGCTTAATTCCACAGGGAGTGACTCCAGGTCTGGCCTTGTATCCATAGCAGTCCTGCATAAACACTCTAACGAATGGCACACAGAAAGGCAGAATGTAAGTCATTGTCCTTTGATTATTAAGGACAATTACAGGCTCATGATGATACAGCCTACCTTGTTTAATACCCACAGTTCTTGACCTTTTTTAAAAAATCTAGTGTCTGAGAGATGAAAAACAGAAAAAAGGAAGAAATCTGGTGGCACCACTCTGTCATTGAAATGAAGCCCCTTTTGTTTTTCTTGCTGAGGAAGTGTGATGGTGCCAGACCATAAGCACTTAGGATTTGGAGGGACTGTTGAGTTCCTTATAGACTTATAAATAAGAAATGCAAGTGATGATGCTGAAACCACCACTCATGGTAGTTTTAGGAAAGGATTGGAAAGATTTTTCAGAGGCCTTTAGTCTTCTTGCTTTTTCCTATCTGCAGAAAAAAAGAAAAGTCTTCCAAATGAGGATTTTAACAATCCAGCATTCTCCTGTCAGGGCAGCCAAATGACTAGGAAGACAAAATTGAAGGATTTTTTCTTTTCTAAAAAAAACTTTACCACTTCTGTGAGGGATTAAACTCTGCCTTTATTTCATGTCGCCTGGATTTTCCAGTGTATAATCCAAGGTTTTATTCTTTGCATCTCTATTTTTAATTTTTTTAACCAGTAAGTTGCACTTTCCTTATAGCAACAGGAAAACAATAATTTCATTGAAGTGAAAGAATAACACAGCCTGAGAACCACTAAAAAAGTGCATGCAGATGAGCAGTGATAAAAATCAGACATGTACATATTAATATTTTGATAATAGAAAAAGAACAGAGAAGGAGATAGGACTCCTTAAAAAAGAAGTCCTTAAAAACAGAAGTTATCTAATTGCTTATTTTACCTAGAGGTAGAACAATCTATTTCTAGCTATCACATAGCAATGAGAAGTCATTATCTTGAACTCTTCTTTAATTAACATCAATCCTGATTAGTCAGAATATATTAGGCTTTTTGTCTGTTACCATAGTAGTAGAATCTCCAGTAAAGGAGGTATTCAATCAGACATTATAATTTGCACTCCACTTCCAAGTGATTATTATTTTACCATGTTTCATGGATTTATTTATTTTTTTTCCATTTTTGAAAGAGGAAATCTATTATTGGTCAATCCTTTCTTCCCCAGAGTAGATCCTGGCATGCCAGGTTTTTGCATAGAATCATAGAATGGTTTGTCTGGAAGGGACCTTAAAGATCATCTAGATCCAACCCCCCTGCATTGACAGGGACACATCCCACTAGACCAAGTTGCATAAAGCCCCATCCAGCCTGGCCTTGGAGACTTCCAGGGAGGGAGGATCCACAACCTCTCTGGGCAACCTGTTACAGTGTCTCACCACTCTCACAGTAAAGAATTTCTTCCTCATGTCTAACCTAAATCTACTCTCTTGCAGTTTAAAGCCATTACCTCTTTTTCCCGTCACTACATGCCCTTGTAAAAAGTACCTCCCCAGCATTTTGTAGGCCCCCTTCAGGTACTGGAAAGCTGCTCTAAGGTCTTCCCAGAGCTTTCTCTTTTCCGGGCTGAACAACCCCAACTTTCTCAGCTTGTCTTTGTAGGAGAGGTGCTCCAGCCCTCTGATCATCTTTGTGGCTGTCCTCTGGACTCACTCCTACAGCTTCATGTCCTTCCTGTGTTGGGGGCTCCAGAACTGGACACAATACTCCAGGTGGGGTCTCATGACTGCTGAGTAGAGGGGAAGAATTACCTCCCCTGACTTGCTGGCCACACTTCTTTTGATGCAGACTAGGACACTGTTGGCTTTCTGGGCCAAGTAGCGATAGGATAAGGGGGAACATTTTCAAACTGGAAAAAAATGTTAATGGATTTTACTAAAAATGGATGCCAAAAGTACAATGTTCAGAATATCTTTATCTTGCATTATGTTGAACACTGAAGTTCCCTAACTTTAATCTTGAAATTTCAGATTACAGACAGTATATAAAAATACAGCTGTTTAAACATTATAAGCTACTGACTGTTTAGAGAAATTAATAGTTTGCTTCCACACCAACTCTTAACTCTACAATATGTTTGGATGTACCTCTGATCAGAAGCAGAGTGCAGGTTAAGGGTAAGATCTAGATGAGTTAGCTGTAGGAGTAGTGTAGGAGAGAGACGTATGAACCATGCTTCATTTTGCTTGACTTTCTTCCTACTGGCATATGTATCATTATTAAATTTGTTTTTTCTTACCTTTGGGATTATTAATAAGTGTTATAAGTTTTTGTAGAAAGTAGCAACTCCAAAACATCTTCCTGAAACTATCTGGTGAAATTTAGCAGGGAATAACATTTTTTGCAAGAGAATTCTACTGGTGGGTCAAAAATTGTTAAGAATAAGAATTTTTTTTCCAATTCTGTTAAGTTCCACAAGTATTTGGAATAATTTCTGTTGAACCATACTGCATTTTCTCTGTAATGTATTTGACTTCACACAATCTCAATAAAAAAGAACCCCAGAGCTAGTATTATCAAGATGCTAGTTCACCAACCTATGTGGTTCTAGATGGGAACATTGTCCCTGAGCAGGACAACAGCTGAGCAATATTGAGCAAGGCTGAGAGAAATTCAGGTGCTCCATTTCAGAGACATGGTGTCAGAGAGCTAAACCCTACTGAGCTGTAAATGCTCAGTAAATGTAATGGGTCTTGGATGCCTTCCATCTGGGACGTGATTACACAAAACACAGCCCATCCAGTGGCATTGTGGTACTTTTGTTCAGGCTGCAAGTAGTTGGCTTTTGACCTGGTAATGTTCAGGACAGAATAGGAAGGGTCAAAGTTGATCCTAACTTCGCATGGCGTCTTGTGCTCTCCCTAATTAACGGCCAAGAAAGACAGCAGTTTGGCTCTCCTATAAACACATGAGTTTTGAATTGCTGCAGTCAGTTTGTATGGGCTGACAATAATTCTGCAAAGGTTGCTATGCTTATTTTGGCTACATTTTCTTTTTCAGGGTATTATCAGCCAGTAGATCATGTAGTTAAATTACTGTTGCTGGCTTCCTGCCACTCAGGGATTCCCCTTCATCTAACCGTAAGGCAAATGCCCATTCATGCAGCCCTTTGACAGCTGCACTGTCTGTGGGCCAGTTGTTGCTTAATGAGCAGATGTGGAAAAGAGTCAAACTTTGTTAAAAAAAACCACACACAAGCCCCTGCAAAAAAATCCATGTTTCTCTTCAAGTTACAGATGCAGACTAAGGGCATTTCGAAACTACCCCCATTAGCTACATGATCGCTAGTTTTGCTGCGAAAAAAAAACCAAAACAGCAAGAATATTCCCAGCTATCCCAGGACTGATGTTTCAGCTTTACTACATTTCCAATCAGGGAATATGGGATTTGGTCAAAGAGGAATTACAAAACCAAAACCTCTTGCAGGTCTTTGAAAATTGAGACTGACACAAGTCTCTAGTAAGCTTAATGAAGTATCAGAGCAAAAAGTGATTTAGCTACCTAAAAACAGTGTTTTTGCTTTCTATTTAAAGTAGGAAATCAAAGGCACGCCTTTAAAAATTTTATCCTGTACAGTAGCCAAAAAAAACCAGGGGTTGCTTTCAAGCCTGAATAGTGAGTATAAAGATAAAGTATTGCTTTTGAGAGCCTTTCATATGACTCTTCTTGGTTGAAACTCTTGAAATGCGGAAGTGTAGGGTTGCACACTCCTTCAGGAGGATAAGGAAAAGCTATAAAATTACTTCAGTGTTTTGTGATGTGATTCAGGAACACAGCACTGGAAAAATTTTCAGTTTAACTGGAGGATTAAAGAATAGGACAAGGTCAGAATGAATATTTTGCTTCCTTCATTTTCTATATGTAAATATGGGAGTGGTCCTTCTTCAGCAATGAACTACTACCCATCTGGTTTTTTTTTAACTTGGAGTGATAGCTCTTAGTAAATCAACTACAAATGTTCCAAGCAATACAACTGTAATACAGCCTGAAGTAGGAAAAACTAGAATTGAACTTGTCCTTTTTCTGTATTAGAGAGCCCAGTTCTGGTTTCTAACAAATCCAACATGCCCTCCATTTACCTTCATCACATTCTCACAGAATCACAGAATTTTAGGGATTGGAAGACACCTAGAAAGGTCATCCAGTCCAACCCCCCTGCCAGAGCAGGGTCACCTAGAGTACACCACACAGGAATGCATCCAGGAAGGTTTTGAATGTCTCCAGAGAAAGAGACTCCACAACTTCTCTGGGCAGCCTGTTCCAGTGTTCTGTCACCCTCACAGTAAAAAAGTTTTTCCTCATGTTTATGTGGAACCTCCTATGTTCCAGTTTGCACCCGTTGCCCCTTGTCCTATCATTGGACATCACTGAGAAGAACCTGGTTCCATCCTCCTGACACTCACCCTTTACGTATGTATAAACGTTGATGAGGTCACCCCTCAGTCTCCTCTTCTCCAAGCTAAAGAGACCCAGCTCCCTCAGTCTTTCTTCGTAAGGGAGATGTTCCACTGTCAATTAACACCTTGCTAAAATGCACACATGTTGACCCCTTATTTCTTGACCGTCACTTTTAGCACCTTAGTATACATGCATTCTTTCCTACAGTTTTATTTGAACTGCAAAGACAGACATGGAAAGTCCTGCTTGAGAAATCATCAGAAAGTGGAAATATTTACACAAGTGCATTTGCAATTTGCCTCCTCATTATTTGTGTTTGGATTTCCAGTATGATTTGGTTATTGAAACAGAGGTAGAGCAGAGCAACAACAGAGATCCTAGTCTGTCAGTCTTTGTGGCTGCTTCAAGATTGTTTCCATATGTTAACACCCACATTAGCAGAGACAGATTTTTTTCCTCTGAGGAACAACAACAACCAGAAAAAAAAAAACAACCACAAAACCCAAACCCTAAAACAAACTAGCGATGGAAACAAGTACCTTCAGATTGAGTGTACAATGACTGAAACTAAATGTTCTGAATTCTCCATTGACTGCTGTATCTCTCAAGCACAGCTGAATATACATGCCACTGTGTCAGTGAATGTTTGGTAAAACTTGCAATATGACTCCAAATAATGTCAGAGGTGACTGGATTGAACTAGTCATTTTCACATGAAAAACTACAAGTCCTGTGTCTGAAATCAGATTAATTACTCTAGTATAAAACTAGTGTGGTGTTAATCCCTTTATGTCATGTATGCTTATTTAGGAATTAATTTTTAACTAAACCCACTTATTTAAATATGAGTGTTCACCTGGTAGGGACAGGGCTAGCTTCTTTGAGTCAGTAAGGTTTTGGTGTCTTAAAATCAGAGAATCACAGAATGGTTGGGGTTGGAAGGGACCTTAAAGATCATCTAGTTCCAACTCCGCTGCCATGGTCAGGGACACCTCCCATTAGACCAGGCTGATCAAAGCCCCATCCAACCTGGCCTTGAACACTTCCTGGGAGGGGACACAACTTCTCCGGTCAACCTGTGCCAGTGTCTCACCATCCTGGCAGTAAATAATTTCTTCCTAGTATCTCATCTAAATCTACCCTCTTTCAGATTGAAACTGTCCCCCCTCATCCTATCACTACATGCTCTTGTATAAAGTCCCTCTCTAGTTTTCCTATAGGCCCTTTCAGGTACTTCAGGTACTCCAAGGTCTTCCCGGAGCCTTCTCTTCTCCAGGTTGAACAACCCCAACTGTCTCATTCTGGCTTTGTAGGAGAGGTGTTCCAGCCCTCTGATCATCTTCATGGCCCTCCTCTGGACTTGCTCCAACAGCTTCATGTCTATCTTGTGTAGGGGCCCCAGAACTGTACACAATACTCCAGATGGGGTCGCATGATTGCTGAGTAGAGGGGAAGAATTACCTCCTTTGACCAGCTGGCCACACTTCTTTTGTTGTAGCCCAGGATATGGTTGGCTTTCTGGGCTGTAAGTGCACATTGTTGGATTCTCATGTTGAACTTATGAACCAGCACCCTCAAGTCCTCCTCAGGGCTTCTCTCAATCCATTCTCTGCCCATCCTGTACTTGTACTTGGAATTGCCCTGACTAATGTGCAGGACCTTGCACTCAACCTTGTTGAACTTCATGCAGTTTGCACAGGCCCAGCTCTTAAGCCTGTCAAGGTCCCTCTCAATGGCCTCCCTCCCCTCCAGTGTGTAAACCACATCACACACTTGGGTGCATTCAATCCCACCATCCATGTCACTGCCAAAGATGTTCATACCAATCCCTAAGAAATGCCACTTGTACATCCAGCTGTTGACTGCAGCTCTTAGTGCAACCATCCAGCCAATTCCTTACCCCCTGAGCGGTCCATCTGTCAAGTCCATGTCTCTCCAATTTAGAGACAAGGATGTCGTGTGGGACAGTATCAAATGCTTTAGACAAATCCAGGTAGATGACATCAGTTGCTCTTCCCTTATCCAGCAACGTTGTAACTCCACTGTAGAAGGCCACCAGATTTGTCAGGTACAATTTGCCCTTAGTGAAGCCATGTTAGCTGTCACCAGTCACCCCCTCATTTTCCATGTGCTTTAGCATAGTTTCCAGGAGGATCTGCTCCATGATCTTGCCAGGCACAGAGGTGAGACCGACTGGTCTTTGGTTCTCTGGGTCTTCTTTCTTTCCCGTTTTAGAGATGGGGGTGATGTTTTCCCTTTTCCAGTCAGTGGGAACTTCACCAGATTGCCACAATTTGTCAAACATGATGGATAGTGGCTTAGCAACTCCATCTGCCATTTCCCTGAGGTCCCACAGATGTATCCCACCAGGTCCCATGAATGTGTGCACGTTCAGGTTCTTTGGATTGTCTTGAACCTGGTCTACCCCTACTGTGGGTGGTTCTTCATTTCCCAGTCTCTGCCTTTGCCTTCTTTGACTGGGGTGGTGTGGCTTGAGCACTTTTCAGTGAAGACTGAGGCAAAAAATCATTGAGTACCTCAGACATCTCCATATCCCAGGTAACCAGGACTCCCATTTCCTTCCAGAGACAGCCCATATTTCCCCTAGCCTTTCTTTTATCACCAATATACCTACAGAAGCTTTTCTTGTTTCCTTAATGTCTCTGGCCAGATTTCATTCTATGAGGGCTTAAGCTTTCCTGACCTGATCGCTGGCTGCTTGAACAATTTCTCTGTATTCCTCACAGGCTACCTGTCCTTACTTCCACCCACTGTAGGCTTCTTTTTAGTGTTTGTATTTGTCCAGGAGCTCCTTGTTTATCCATGCAGGCCTCCTGGTGTTTTTGCCTGATTTTCTCTTTTTTGGGATGCATCACTCCTAAACTTGGAGGAGGTGATCCTTGAATATTAACCAGTTTTCTTAGGCTCCTTTTCCCTCCAAGGCTCTATCCCATGCTGCTCTACCAAGCAGGTCCCTGAAGAGGGGATTCAATGCTGAGGACTTAGTCTTCAGTATCTGTCAAAATGTGGATTGATACTATAGGTAGTCTACTATAGATGGCAGACTCCAAATGTCAAGAAATTGTAGGCTGCATTTGGGTGTTTTGGACCCTGCATTTTGGTGTACTGAAACACCATTGACCTTGTCATTCACTAGCCCCACCAGATCTACTGAAGAATATAATATCATGATGGATCAGGATACCAGAATTATGTATCATTAGGATTCCACTGCTTTTGTTTCAAATTTGTTTTTCATAGCTACTTTCTTTAATTAACACGTGTACTATTTTACTAAATCATGTTTTGTTGCGTCCTGACCTTCTGTTCTATTTTTCAAAATTAGCTGTCTTGTAACCCAATGGTAAAGGGTTTTTTGTGCTTTTCAGATTCGTTCGTTGTTTATCTCCTCATAAGCCTCCTGGGTTTTGGGATACTTTCTGTAAATAATTTCATATATTCTTCACTTAGCTGCTTTTATTTTTCTCTGTGTGTTACCTAGGCTTTTAAATGTTACAGAAAATCATGATGCTTGTTCGATTTTGCAGAGGTGAAATCCATTTGTTCATCCGAAAGTCATTCCCATATCTAGATATTTCCTTTGTTCTTCTTGTATTTATTCTATTTTACCCCATTAAGCTGCAGAAAAATCATAACAGTTTCTTGCAGTGCATTTCTGAAGGAAGGAAACAAACCTGCCACAAGGAAAACAGGATGCTTATCTGTCAGGAACTGATCTTTAGAAAGCTCAGACTATCCCCCTAAGCTGAACCTTGGTGACAGGGTAAGCTTTGTACATTGCTTGTCACAATTGCTTGTCACACCCTCGTTCAAGTGTTAAAACAGTATCTTACTCCATGAGCAGATGCATTAAAAATCCATCAATGTCACTCCTGAGGGAGCAAGTCCCTTCTCAAGGCAAACTATGGCTCCACTATTCCTTAGAATTTTGACTTTGATGACTGATTTGTTTCTCCTAATTAGAAAAAAAGCGAATTGACAGTCCCTGCGCTTATTGACAGAGAATGCAGTTCAAAGCATTTTAAAAAGAAGCATCCTCGGCAATTACACTTACTAAAAAAAAGTAGGGCTTACAATGCCTTTAATTACTATAATTACTGTGCCTTGAGTGAGGCTTGCAACAGGCGGGGATCGTTTCAGCACTATACATTGTGGCAAACACAGCTACGAGACATTCAGTTTCCATGGCGCATGTGTTGTCCCAGATCACCGAGCATACATTTCATCAACATAAATATGAATTCCAAAGCCCACATCCAAGTGCAAAGGATCTCCCAATGCTTTGATACTCCCAGGATCTAAACTATAATTTCAGCCATTAACAAGCACCATTTAACATTAGATTTGCTAATGTTATATTAAAGTTCTGGTAATTCTGTAGAAGATGCGTTACAAGATCACTGAAGACTAAATTGAGGTATAGAATAAACACTTTAAATAATAAAGCAGAAATAAACATTGAACATTAATTTAAGCATTTCACTTCAAATTTGCTTTTAAATAACAAAAAAAAAAAAAGCATGGTTTGCAAAATTCAAATCATATCATACCAGAAAAATCAAATATATTGCTCAGAGATCCCTGTAGGAACAAACCAGGTGCACATTGTAATTTGCATCATCCATACTTTGCCTAGGCTCAGGTTTTGACCAATATAGTTCAAACTCCAGTCAGCTCCCATCTGTGGCACTGCATGGACCATTTTGCCAATAAAAGAACAAGTCAGGTTCCAGCTGTATCAACACTGGTGACATATTTCAAAAAACTCTCTTCTCATGGTGAAACCCTGTGAAACAGCAAGCAAATGCACCGTTTAAGTCTTCACATACTTAAACGAGGGGACTTTCATAAACACTTTTCTTTCAGTTACTCCCTTATTCTGAGGGAAAATGACTCTGTTGTGTTACTATGGGATGTTTCCACTGTCACCTGCGCTCACACAGGCTGCTTTAATCTTGGGGTACTCACCAACAACCAGCCTCAGTTACTCAATGCCTTGTACAGCCTAATACCAGAAAAAAAATATGTGACAGCATTTGCTCCTCCAGCAATATGTATTCTACCAAAATGGTTGAGCCAACAGTTATTAAATGATATATATTAGCTTTGTGAGCCCAATCTATATTTTGCCATGAAAACAGGTGCATCTGCAAGTATGTTTCATTAGAAATGTAATTAATATGCATAAACTTGTTTTGCCAAGCAATTTGCAAATGAATCAAGAATTAAATTAAACACAGAAGCCTCCTGCCTCTAGTCCCTCCCTCCCATTTCCCTGTCTCGATTAAATAGAATTTAGATAAGTTTTCTGGGTAAATTTTTGAAATAATCTCAAGCTTGTCATTGTTTCAACCTTTTCTTCATTACCACAGTAACTTTGAGATAGTAGAGAATTTTGTTTTTAAAACTGTTTTTTGCCTGCAGCTGGAGTCTCCTGATAATATGGAGGATATTATGCCACAAAGGAAGAAATCTACTGTCTCAGATATGCAATGGAGACAAAACAAGGACTGGTCTTCACAGAACTCAATGCCATTCCAAAGAGGCTACCCCTATGGAGAAAGTTCAAAGTGATTCAGTTGCTTTACCACAGAGATGAGTTATTATAAATCAGGTTCCTTTTATTGATAACAGTTATCAAGAACCTCACCTTGAAAGATACTCTTTACTCAAAAATATTTGCTAAATAATTTTGACAAATCAGTCTGCCTTTGACTGTTCACTGCTGTGTATTTAGTCACCCCAATCTTTCAAGGAAAGGCTGGATGTGGCACTTAGTGCCATGGTCTAGATGGTGTGGTGGTGTTGGTCATAGGCTGGACTTGATGATCTTAAAGGTCTTTTCCAGCCTTGGTGATTCTGTGATTCTGTAATCTCCTGATACATCTCCTGGTTCTTGTCTGGAGGACTGAATCCTTTTAAAAGCAAAGTGATGGAGAGCAATTAATGAATAACCAGGCCTGACTCAAGGTTTTGTGACCCTACTGGCAAGACAGGGTTTTGCAACCCTGAAGATGAAGGCCAGAGCTATGCTGCTCTGTTCACAGAAAGCGTACTGTCGTGGTTTGACTCAGGATCAGCAATTGAACCAGCGACAACAATGTTCTTGATCCCCTTCCCCCTCCCCCAGGTAGGGAAGGAGAGAGATAAGAAGGAGAGAGAAACTTTCTGGATTGAAAACTAAACTAGACAGCTTTAATTAAATACTACTAATAAGAAAATATGTACAATTATATACAAGTATGTTCAGGAAGGTACAAAACTCTTATTGCCTCCCCCCACCCCCAGCACCTCCCCCAGCATCTCCTGAGCTGTGAGCAGCTCTGAAATGTGCCGGAGCGCTGTCGGAGAGAGCAGCAGAGCAGGCAGGAGCTGAGGGGAGAGTTATGAGGGTCAGGAATGCATGAGCCTGGGGATCAACAGTGATGGATAGATGGAGTCCTCCCTGGATGCCGGCCATGGATGGAAAAGAAGGGAAGAAGGAAGGAAGGGGCTTGACTTCCATGATCCCTGACATTATACCAAGCTTACTTAGATATATATATCTAGATATATGTAGATATATCTAGATACGTGGAATGAAATACTTCGGTCAATTTTGCTGTCCATCTAGTCCACTCCTCCCCAAGGGAGGACTGCAGATACCACCCTTCTGGTCCTTCATCCTAGCTTAAACCAGGACAGGTACATAAGGGAGAAGGGGTAGAGCTGGGAAGGTTCCTGAGAAGACATACTTGCAAGAATGGCTAAGAAAGGAGAAGGCTGGACTAGGATCAACAACTGCCACTTGTGGGAGAAACTCCTTCTTTAGCACTAGTTGTCAGCCCACGGAGCCTGACCTTGGCTTTCCAGTGCTGTGTACTAGGTAAAGCAAGTGGTGTGGCTTGGACTCATTTGCTGCCCTAAACAACAGGTTGTGCTGCCCATAGCCAGTGCCACTCTCTGAAAAGCATTTTTCCAGTAATAGCATTTGAATAAATTGTTTATTCTAATTCCCCCATGTTTTTGCAATTCAGACAGTTGCCAGCAATCATGAGTAATGGGAACCCACAGATTTATTCAAACCAAATGTGGGTTTGGGTTTTTTTTTTTAAAAGACTTAGTAAGTGGTTCGTTCCCACTATTTTTATACTATCAGAATGATCACTCTCTTTTCCATTATTTATTCAAACTTTG
The DNA here is from genome assembly GCA_020745705.1 of Hemiprocne comata. NCBI lineage: Eukaryota > Metazoa > Chordata > Aves > Apodiformes > Apodidae > Hemiprocne > Hemiprocne comata. Next base: position 138,525,816 of record CM036586.1, on the reverse strand, counting down.
GCTGTTCTGGACATATATTTGAAAAGGTGAAAAACTATTCCAAATACAATTACCTCTGGACTGAGAACTCACCACTAACCAGCCCTTGCATGGTTTCAGCTTGGTTAACCAGCACAGACATGCCATTACTCTGGGAGACAAAAAGTTACACATTCCAGTGCTGGTCTCCCAAGTCTCTCAGTTTTTCCTGAATATGTATAAATAGGTCCACCACAAGAAACACAGCCTGATCATCATCTTTTGTTCTTCATCCTACTATATCACGAATCAGAGAATAAGTATTTTGAAAGGGAAGTTCAGAGACCACTGTTTTGCTGACATACCACATCACCAGCAGATTTCTCCCCCCCCCGAGTTTAGTTTACTTTGATCATGTGTCTCCAACTTTGATTATAAAATCGGAGTTTCTCTTGCTCCTCTACAGAAAATGATGGTAGGTGATGAATGAAAGCAAAGATGGAAAAAATCAAGATAAACCATTTTTATTAACTAATAAGTGAGATGTTTGCACAAAGCGTCACAGTTCTGTATCCAAATGGATTTTTTGTAGAGCATGAAATTGCGCAAAAGTAGCTTCCAAAACTGTATGAAATTATTTCTTTGGCTGAAATGTCAAATCCATAGATTTTGATGATTTGGAAATAATTGTGTGGATCTTAATTTCTTTGTTTCTGTGAAAATCAGTATAATGTGCTTCTGTCATCCCAGTCAATGGAACTAATTTTAAATGAAGCACTGAAGTATTAATTCAATTGAAAAATGGTGCCTCATGTAGGAGAAACATAAACTGATTTTTTTTCTCTCTGTCATCATCAGTGACAGTCAAATAGGCCAGCACTTTAAATTCAAGTCCACCTCTGAACTACTCAGGTAGTGAACAAATCATGTTATCTGTCTATATCTGTTCACCAATAGATTGAAAAATTCATTATTTGAGGCTCTGCCTTCTCCATTAATTAGTTAATGTTTGTAAAATGCTTTGAAAATGAAAGGAGCTATATAAGAAACATTATTATCATTACACACTTCAGGGCAGATAAAAAGTAAGCTAATGAAAGTCTGCAATAAGAAGAAAATGGAATAAATTTAAATGAGATGTATTCTGCAGGGCCTGGGAGGGTGACCAGGAAAGTTCAAGTAGGACTAAATCATTACACTGGAATTCTGAGATTTGTTGAATGCTCAGCATAGAAATAAATTGGTGATCTTAATCCATATCCTAAAGGAAAAGTCTCTCCTTCATATAAAATCGTCACCTTTTAATAGGGTTTCCCTATAACTGAGAAAATAGCACGTCTGCAAAGTGTGCAGGGGACAGTATAGGAATACTGAAGTACCCCTGCCCCTTCCCGACTCAGTGCTGCAATAGAGGCAGCTTTGGCCCTATTTCCAAGGCCATGTGAGTAGCTCTTTCTAACAACACCTCCAATTAAAAAACAAAACCATAAGAATACTTCTTTCTCATGCTCTCCAAGCAGGAAGTGAGTATGTTTCTTTAAATTGTATAAAGGTTTAACATTATGAGGTTCTGGGATACTCTACAGTGACATAAAAATCGTGAGGCTATAACATAAAAAGGAAAGAGGCAGAATTATGGAGTGTCCTCTGTATTTTGGTATCTGCTATTATTATTCTCAACAACCTCTGTTTCTGAAATCTTTAAAAACAGCAACAATAGCTTGTGTTATATTGAGCACATTTCCTGATAAGATCAGGTATGAAAGAAGATAATTAAGTAGGCAGGAAAAAAGCAGGGCCTTACCAGAAAAGGAGTTAGAGACAGAAGTTAAGCAGAAATGGAAATGGGGAATCAAATGGGAGTGAATGAGAGATCTTGTGTGGAGACTGGGTTTTGCACAATAAAGTTGAGGCATTGTGAGTATTGTTCACATTTCTTTTCTATCCCTAACACACTTACTATCCTGCTACATGATATTTTTTTCCCTGCCCAACACCTGCTAGTGTCTGTAAGTAAAAATGACATTCAATTTAAAGCACCAGTGGATAGCATTTTTTTAAATGTAATGCTTTGTGATTTGGGGTCTACGGGAAACTGCAGAGGGTAGCACAGTCATTCTTGACAGTAATTAAGGCCTTCGAAAAAAAGCCAAGGTGGAATATTCATCATAATGGTTTAAGACATGAGGATGCGTCTTAAATACTTAATTCTGCTCTTTCACGCAGGTGAAGGGAGATGTATGCAGAGCCTTTTTCCTGGTCAGGGTGCTCTCAACTCGCAGATCTGGATTTGTCTCTGTCACGGTTTGACTGCTCAAACCAGGACAGTCTCACCCAGGCACTTATCAGAAGTATTTAATTCATGGTTCTACTTACCCTTGACTTTCTCCAGTCAATGGAGATGGATTGGTACCTCCCAAGACTGAGTCCATTGCACATCCAAATTTTTTGGTATAGGAGCTTCAGTTCTGAGATAGAGGGAAGGTGAGATGAATCTAGGACCTGAGACAAGCACGGCGCATCATTGCCTCATTGGAGAACCATGGCTTCACCTCTTCCGTCTGGCTCTGGGAGAAAAAGTCTTGACTGTATTACTATGGGACACTCCCACAGCCATCTGCACTCACACAGGTTCTCCTAATCGAGGCATCCCCACTGGCAACCAGCCACGGCCACGTTATCTCACACAGCCTGAAAAAAATTAGTGAGACAAGTGCTAAAAAGCCACAAACTTCACACCATACACGCAAGTCTACAGTCACTCTGAAATATCTAGGACTCTCATTTGGGTTTAGCCATTCTGGCAGGTCCAGTTCCCCCTCTTCTCAGTTGTCACTCATTGTCATCAGCCAAATGTTAGGCTGGACTTTTCTAGATCATGACCCAAAAATTGTCAAGACTTCTCTGGTGAAGTTTAAGCTTAGGGATCTAAGGTAGGAATGAAATTTGAGAGAACACTCCACTTTTCAGATTGCTAGGTATTTTCCCTTTAAAGTAATTCTCCAGATTTTCTGGTTTCAGAAGCTAAGAGAGAGGTTTCAACATTTTCTTGTAGCGCTTTATGAGTTTGTTCCATGAGGGAAGGGTTAAAGACAGGATGTTACTGAGGTATTTCAGGAAGCAGACATGCTGTCAATTGTTCGTTTACAGTTAGTGGTTTGTGGCTGAACCCAGCTTTACTATTTTCCTTCCAGCCCTCATAAGGCTGAGTTAATAACTCAGAAATTTACTTTTTAAAAGCCTTTAATTGTCCTTTAATCTAAAACTCTGTTTACACACAACTGCAGAGCTGCTGCTAACCACCACCTCTTTTTGATTAACACAGTTCAGTCTTTAAGTTGGGTAATTATGCGTTAAACAAGAACAGTAGTAACAAAGTAATGCTCAAATCCAGAACTGCAACCCCTTGATTTTACTATCTCTTTTTCGGTTCTGCTTTTATGTCATTTTGCCTCTAGACTTTTGTTTCCTTTTGCAGCTACTTTAGTGCCTTATTGCTGTAGCTCCTGTAGACAGAGTATCTGGAACTCCTCATGTGTTCACATTTTCCTTACATAAAACCCCACTACTGCTCCCTTCCTGAAAACAAAATCTCAAGAGGGGAATAAATGTTAATGGTAAAATTGCAGGGGTAATGCTCTCATTGATTCTAGTAGATCTAGTATTGTCTTTACAGTCTGATTATACAAACTCTGGAAAAAGGTTGGATAATTTCTTTCTTACTGAGATATTTTGCTAAAACTCTTAAGAGACACTCTGCTAGTTCTTCTCCTGTCAATGTACATGTGCGCTCTGCTCATTATTAATGAGTTTTGGACACCTGAGTTTGAAAATAACTTGAAAACTTCTTTCTTGAATTTCATCTTTTCAAAGATTTACATCCTTCTCTTACTTTGCTCTATATTCTGTATTCCTCAATACATTAGTTGGCAAAAAAACAAGTGATAATAAGAAATATTAGGCAAAATTATTTTTGCCAAAGTTTCTCCTGAAGAGCATAAAAACTGTAACTTTCAAAAAATATACTTCAGCCTTTTATACCAGAAAAGTACATCAGATTAGAGTGTCAAAGTTAATGGCAGAGAACTTGGAAGACCTTTTGGGTGTGCATTGCACATTTATACACTCCCAAGTCTTCAATCACAGTTCTGCCTCATTTTGACATGAAGTTGGAATAAGAATTCACTTCTAGTCTTTCAAATCAAGCTTAATTTTAATTTATATTTTTATATTAATTAATTTATATTAATTTTTATTTTTTAATTAATATGGCTCTTAAATTGTTATATTTAGGTATATGGTTTGTCAATACTATATGCACAGTGTTTTTAAAATGTTAATGCAGTACCAGTGGTCAGGAGATGTAGCAATTAGAGGCTGACCTATCTGCACTGCTAAAATATATACACTTTTCTATCTTATAGTTACAGAAATCATGTTTTAGTCTGAAGTCAGAGCAGAGACAGATTCTTGGACTAACCAAAACTTCCACATCCAGTAAAGATTTGGTAGTTTAATCTGATCTTTGGTCTGATTTCCAGAAGGTTGCTCTGGAAAGGCTTGCCAGTAGTCTTGGCACAAATCACAGAAAAGTTAATTTTTAGATTCTATACCATTTACATTGTTAAGGGAGGATGACAGAGGAAATTCCATGCCTCAAAATAAACAAAATTATTAGTAAGCTCATAGAAGAGATAGGCATGAGAGATAAGAGATAACCAAATGTTTTTAAAAGCAGCTGCAGTCAATTTATTTTGCTCTTTCCCCATGGATCAAATATACAGATGTCAGCCAAAACTGTGACAAGAAAGATGAGGAGCAGTTGCATAGGTTCTACATTGTAGTAAAAAGAAACAGATTTTAATGTAAAGAGAGACATATTAAAAGATAGAGTCAAGTTCATTAAAAGGTAAGCAGGAGAACTGCAGAAATAAAACCAAGGTTCCATTTAAAAGCACTGTACGGTTTTATTTCTCTGCAATTTGTGTTCTGTACAGTCAGATCAAATCTATACTTTTGCAGGAACTCACTGTGAAATTACATAGTATCACCAACATGAGGTAGTAGACAACAACTTCAAGGTTGAAAGTCAAATGCTCAGCAGCTGGAAAAAGGCAAAATAAGGGTTACAAGGGCAGCCTCAGTTGGATTCCTTTATATGTATATGCTCATTTTGAAAAGGAGCTGCCATAAAAGTTTAAAATGGCACTGAACAAATTTCCTCCCCTAATCTTATTCTTGGAAGTCGCTAAACTGTTGTTGCTGAAAATTTCAACTCAATAACTCTAGCTGAGGTATATGCTTAACATGACAAGTGTCAATCCATAGGATTACATTTGAGCAAAGTTATAGGCAATTGGGGAAATAAAAGGTATTATTATAATAAAAGAACTGCTGAGCAATCTCAGCTACAATCCTAGCTACTAATCCTGCATATGATATAGTCCATTTCTTTAATGCATACTTCTCAGTGCTGTTGCAAGGATTAAGAGCACTTTATGGGAACCAAAATGTAACCAGCTGTCACTAGATCATGTTTTCTTAATTCTCTGCCTTCAGCAATAACTGAGTTCAACAGATTCACATTTTAAAGGAAAAAAAAAATAAATCAAAGAGTGGTTGAAAGAATACTCAGATGTAATTATTTTCATAGGCTGCTCTTGTTACTATTTTCAAGAAATAGAAGATTATTTGACAATTTTCAAATGATAGGCTGTAGTACAATATGCTCAATATATGTAGAGCATGCTGATATAAGAACGGGTATACAAGAAAGACAGAATGGAAGTGGCAGTTCTAGTTCACTGTCCTGCCTCTCTACCCCTCCTTCCACCTCAATAACTTGCTTTGACTGTCATCTGGATGTTAGGAGTGCTGCTCAGTCTCCACCTCTGCTTCAGCTTTGGCTTCCTTGAGGCAAAATACCTTTGCTTAACAAAAGCACTTAACTATTAACAAAAAATCTGATACTAACTTTAGTTTTCCCTGCTGACCCTAAAACAAGTACGTTTCTTAGATAAGCACGAGACCAGGAAAATTAATGTGTTTTATCTTCAGCCAACAGATCTATTCTTGCTATATAAGTACATCTTAGTTATCTCCTTTTTTCCCACTCTTATGTGGCTTCCTAGACAAAGGTCAACCTTAGCTGTTGTCAGTGTTTGCTCTGTACCTTCTTTTTAATGCTTTCGTCAGGTCATATTTTACATGGTATTTTCTAAGCCCCTTTAAAGACATTTTCAAATTGCAAGGGGAAAAAAAGAAAAAGGACCCAGTTGTTGGTTTTTACACTTTCAGGACTTATATTCTACTCATCACCTTTTTGCCTTATCTTGCTAGTCTTCCCTTTTTAATTTCTTCCCTCTACTCCAGTCTGAATCAACTGTTGTGCTGGGAACACTAAGAATAAGCATTTATGCATTTCACCTATGCCACCTATGCCTACAGATTAGAGAAAGAAAGAGACAGGCAGAATGTCTTCCCCAAGGTACATCCCTTCCTCACTGCTCTGCAGCCCTATATCGAATCAAGACTGCGGTCCCTTCTCTGCAGTACATGTGGCTGTGCATGAAGAATGAGGTTCTTCATACATCAACATTTAGTCTGCCCTAAAAAGTGGGTCAAAGTCAGCTACAAACCCCTACAGAAGGACCAAGGATTCACCCATAAGTCTTTTCTGATAATAAAGGCTCCAGAGACCAAATGAGTCCACCATTGCCACCTGTGAAACTCCAGGTTCTTCAGAATTATGACTTTTCAACATTAGTAGCACCTTACCAGTCAACGGAGACACCACACAGGTGAAATTACTGTCTTCTTCCTGATGATGCACAAGAAAAATCAAGAGCTCAGCTCAGTCTTTCCCACCTCTTCCCCCTTTTTGCAGCTCTCCTCCAGCAGCAAAAATTTATTTTAATTATATTAATGGAATGAGCTGCCAGTTTTACCTAATGCTTCATTTCAGAATTTTCTGACTTTTGTGCAATTTAGCTGTGATTTTAATATAACCGCAGTGTGTGTTAGTGAAGGGGAAAATGTTACATTAAAATTACAGGTTGGATAGCTGAGGAGTCGTGTGCAACTGAGATTGTGGCCTCAGTATCCATTATGTCATTATTTCCTTCCCAGCACACACACACGAGAACAATCGGTAATTTAATGAAATAATCATATGCATGCAGTCTGTTTAAAATACAATAACATCATAATACCATCCACATAAAGTTTTAGATTGCAAGTGCATTACTTCTGGAAGATTCTGCAGAAGAAATTAAATTGTAATAAAGTAATTATCTAATGAGGTGTTACACACTACATTTTTGTCAGCAGTAAAGAGAGAAACAGAACTAAAACAGATAAAAACCTTTCTCGAAATTGATAAAATGTAATATGAGAAGTATGGAAATGCCTAATTGCTGTTTCAGACTCTAACATTTTATGTGAGACCCCTAACATATTTCCTCCTGCAATTTGCACATGTACATTCATACATGAAATTTCATATCACCTTCTCTGAATCTAATATGAACATTCAGCCAGCCCCAAAATACCTGCCTGAAAATACCATTAATACTTTAGGGTACATAAGGATAAAGTCAGGCACAAAGAAGTTGCCTGAATTCCTTAATTTCTGAAGAAACTGACACAAATACTTGGAGAGAATCAATATTCCAAGCTTATGTTCAGATTTCACAAAAATCCCTGCACTCTCACACAGGGCCAGATTTTCAGAAGAGCTGAGATCTTATTTATTATTTTGAAATGTAAAAATTGGCTAACATATCTTGCTCAAAGTTGTTCAGTTTAGGCCAGAGTTTTAAGGATTTTTGAGTACCTGATGAGACTTCTACTTCCTAGTTTTACATGCTTTTTGCATGCCGTGTATTTGCTCTTTACATTCCCACACATTTCTGTGTATTTGGCCCTTAGACTAAGTTCTTAAAAATACTCACAAACATGCCTAAAATGCATGAACTTAAAGTCACAGTGTGTGTGACTGTGATGGCAAGACAGGAGTCTCAGTGAGAGCAGCAGATAGGGGCCACAGGCTGGAACCAGTACCACATACCAATACTGGTACTCTGCTCTCATGTGCATGGGTCTGAGCAACAATATGTGGCCATCCAGCTGTAAGGTAATGAGCTATGTTACATATACATGCCCATTTACTGGTACTTTTGATAAGTTCTGGATGAGACTTCTGACTGCATCACTTGGCTTTGTTTCTAGCATAATTATCGTTCTTAAATAATCTATTCAGAAACCATTCTGAAATTCTTTAAATCAACCACACAGTGCAGACTGTTCAGCTCATGGGAATCTGGCTCGAGGTGCTGACACCTACATGCTGGTCCAAATTATTAACAAGAGTTTCTCTCTCAGGTTCCCTAAAGATCTGTTGCAATTCATGTCTATCTGCAATCACTATACTCAGTAATAGATGTGTTTAGAAATAGTTATGTTCAGTATCCTCAGCCAGCACCCTTACATAATGCCCTGGCACATCATGTCCAACTTGAGCATGAAGAAAATTGGGATAAAGCTGTGAAATCATGATAATCCAAAATAATGAAAGAGAAACTGGCTGAATTTTTTCAGTGGTCTGGAGATTAACCACTCTGATTTCTATAAAGGAATCTAATCCTTGCACAAAACTTTTTGTCAGACCTTTAAGATGAGGATTTCGAGAGAGACCAATAGAGAATAAATCCCAAGTCCATACAGAATATTTCACCCATGAAGGGTGAGTGTTATGTTTCTCTCATGAGTGTAAAAGCTCCATAAGTCATGACTGCACAGGCATGAATGAATTATAAAGGTCTTTTGCTCTAGCAAAAGGAGCAGGTTCAACATTTGTAGGCAAGACATTCTATTTATTCTATCCATTTCTTGATCTGTTTCAATTTAAAAGCATTTTAAACTGCCAGTTCTACTAGTAAAGCAATGATAAGAGAGAAAAATAGATCAAATTAATTAGAAACACATTAAATGTGTTTCTACAGGTGATCATAAATAATGTTGATTTCTGCAAATGGTTCTCAATTCCATTTTTCAATGAATGGCAGGCATTCACAAGATTATCTTGTTTGATTTCACAAGATTATCTTCTGCACCAAATGAGGCAGGAGACCTCAGAAAATAAATAAATGTGGGACTCAGTCATTGTAAGACCATCAGAATTGGAGACTGCAGGAAAACAGAGCCTTTGCCTTCAGAGAGTCTATTTCATCATTAGTTCTTATCCTGAATTGGACTGAAAGGGCAAATAACAATGCCTTTGAGAGAATTAAATGTTATGAACTGTGTGAACTGGAAGAATAATACTGTAAAATTACATTTAGGTCTAGGTCCCTTATGCTTTCCATGTCAGTGCAGGCTCGCACAGGGCCTCATGGGAGCTGTAGTTCAAAGTTCCTCACATCCTTCCCCTCCCCACTCTCTTTTCAGGAGTCCCCTTGCAGTCCAGCTGGGATCAAGGCAGACCCCTGCACAGTTTGGTTTACCCTCTGATTCACTTCTCTGCCATCTGGCACAATGGAATTCTGTGGAACTACTTCTTTCCATTCTTCATCTTTTCCCACAGAAAACTTTCTAGCAGGCATATTTTTCATCTCCAAACTTTCTACCAGGGGGAAAATGACTTAAGAGAGGAGATACATCAATATTATGAGGCAAGAGGAGGAAAGAAGAGAAGGGGCAGTGAAGACCATACAGTTATAAGCCTAATAAAGAAGTCCCTGAAAAGTTTTAAAAATAGAAAAATGGTGTTGTTGCATCTATGCTTCAATTTTTCATTAGACATTACCAAATAAATTTCAGTGAGATACTAGAAAGAACACTTTTGCCGCCAACATTTTTGAGATTTTCATACTAGCTCTGGCTGAAATATCCCTTTCAGAATAATTTAAAAGTTGTTAGGTTTTAACACTATGTTGAAATGTAATCATGGCAAGCCACTGTCTTTTCTTCTTACTCTCCAAATTACCTCAACTCAGGCCATTTCACTGTTTTTGATGGGCCCATCCTTTTCTGACAGATGTTTCCAGCCACCATCCACTTCCCACTAAGAATATGCTATGTGACAAGAAAGCATTGTTCTGCCTTTCCAACTGTTCAGATGATAGACACTAGCCCCTGAAGTAAAATGACCCCCCCAAAAAATCATTACTCTTTTGCAGAGAACTGCCACAGCCAATGCTCTAGAAACCTCGTGCTGCCAAGATGACACCATAACATAGGCATTATTACCTTATTATTTTATTTTCTTCATCCTCAGAATCTTCCCATTCAACTTTAATCTCTACTCAACAGTTCACAGAGCCCAAAACTGGCATCAGACTGGTTCATTAGCTCTGAGTAAATGTGAATCCCTCTATATATGAGCCAAGCCTGAATTGGAACTCACTTCAGGAAGTGCCATAGACTTGTAGCCATCTGACACTGCTCGTTCTGGTTTTTGGTTGGTTTTGTTTTAGGTTTTTTTTCAATCATCAAAACAACTGGCATTTTTATTGGTATTTTTATTGCCTGGTGTCGTTATCCTCATTCAGTCAAATGGCTCCAAAGTACTATGCTTCAGTGTATGATGAAAAAAATCACAAAAAATAGCTCCAGGGAGAAGTCCAATATAATGAAAAGCAATGGCAACACACACTTGCACAAACATAAGTTTTTCAGCTGCCTGTCGATTTTGGGATCGATTAAGTGTTTTAGAGAGAAGAATGTATTTGAAGAGCTACTTTTGATGCCTGTATCTCTAGTGCAGAATTGACTCTACTCTTTCACCTCGTCATAAAGAGACAGATCACTGAAAAGCAATGATCATGCAGCCAGTTGGCTGGCTTTGTCTCTTTCCTCTTTCTCAGAAGCAGTTCCAGATCACAGTGTTTTTGATTAAAAGGAGGTAGTTTTGTTTGATTAATTGGTTTCTTGTTGTCCCAGAACTTCAAAGAAGAAAAATGAACCAGTGAAAATGTTTTCTAAAAGCTCAGAAGTGGTTTAGTTCTACAAGTGTTACCAATAACTGCAACAAAAAACCTCCTGAACCTAATCCTCGAGTCTGTCAACCAGTGTTAAAGCATGCAAATATACTAATCCATTAAAAATAATTATCCAGGCAACCCAAATTTCAGAAGGAGAGCATTGCGTATACTGTCAGGAGCATACGAATGAACAGAGTCCTTTAAACTACCTTTTAAGCTCAAACAGATGCAACCAGACCCTAGGAAAATGGGTTCAGTCAGCCCACAAGTCATTTAGCACACATCCTGAAGTACAATAAAATACCACTGTCACATGACAGGCCAATAATATGATTAAATTTGGTCTCATAATAAAAGGGGAGTTTCCAGGAAGCCAAAGGAAAGATTAGACATACAGGAGAGGCATCAGTTGGAAACTGAAAACAGAGAATTAAAATCTCATCCTGAAACAAAAGTGATATAGTTCAGATTTAAAAAAAAAAAAATCCCCAAAGGCCCAACTAGAAGAAAGCTTATTGACAGAGATGGGTGGACACTATTTCAAAAAGTCTAACTTGGGACTGCGTTACTATGAGAAACTCCTAAGACATTAATTCCTGCCACGTGCTACGTTATGGCACAAAGGATTGCTCTAAATGGATGGTATCATCTGTCCTGAGTTTGCTGGTGCAAACTGAAGGCTTAGAGCTCAAAGAAATTCTGTCTAACTAGTGCTATGTTCCTCATAATGTCTGTGGGCTCTGGGAAGCTGGGAATCACTGAAGCAGAGTAGATTCAGCTGATGCCTTTCCTTTTCGAAAGGTATCCTCTATTCATAGGAATGAGAAGAGGGCTAGTCTGGCACAAAGTGCCACTTGACAGTGTCTCCTGTGGGCTCTTGATGGCCAGGAAGCTTCAGATATCAGTGATAACACAGTAAATTCACTCCTTGTCACATGAAATTTTCAGATAGCTCTGAAGTCTATTTCAGGGATACAAGCCATATGAAGAAGAATGTTGCAAGTAAGAAGGGCTGAAGTTCTGAGATCCTTTTGGCCCACTGCAATAAGAAGATCTCCCATCCCTGTTTCACTCTGTTTGCCCTGTACACTACAGCATGTACAGATAAGAAGACACCTAAGTACACTTTTTCTGCTCAGTTTATCTTTTGATCATCTTCCCAGCTGCTCCTAAATTCTTAAATGGGCTGTAGGGACATAGTCCTGTGGCTACACCATAATACCAATGAAAGCTGCAAAGCCGTGCTGAAGCAAAATGTTCAGAGGCTCTACTTGTGTTGCTTTTCCTACTCTGACATGGCTTGCTGGCCTCTTCCTGGGAAGGAAGGGAATTTAGCAACTTTCAGGGTCATGACACATACAAGTACAACAGGAAAGCAAAACTTTTGCAAAGAAAACCTTACTCTTAGGCTCACTATTAACCAAGAGGCACCCTACGAAGTGTTACAAGTCTGTTGCAGAGACTCTGAAATCCCTGGGTATTTTAAAATAATTGCCAAGATTCGTCCATGCTTTTCCTCCCTTCCAGCTCAGGCTGAAAAGCCAGACATCTGGCAGGAATGACCATGAGGGCAGGGAGCACTCCTGCTCTCTGATCCAGTTTGCTGCAGTTAACTGATGAGGGTCTGGATTTGTTTGCTGTTTTTTTGAGAGTTCCCACCATGCTCTATCCAAGATGCTACCAAACAGGAAACTTTTACACTGAACCACAGCTGGGCATGTTGTATTGTTAGCAGAAAATTAATTAATTAATATGATTTATGTAAATTTAAGAACTGCTTAGAAGGCTTAATTCTCAATGCAATATTCAATATTTACTTAGTATGTTTACAGACATTAATTATATCCCCACATAGGAAATTATACTCGAACATAGCAAAATGGTTCTTAACATTAATTCTGTCAGAAACAGGGAAAGATTAAGTGTACTATGTCTGGCATGGATTATTTAGCAGTGCACAGGCTATTAGTATGAAAATGCATGCATCTTCTGAAAAATGTATGGAGTAAAAAAAATTGTAATTCCATCAAGCACAAAAAGATGGAACTAGTTTAAGAAGGGGAAAAAAGAAGGAGGAAAAAGCTTTTTAAGTGTAGACAAATATAAATTATAGCCATAAATAGAATTTATGAATTTTCAGAGATGGACTAAACCTTTTTTAAAAAGTCATGTTGACCACTACTGGGATGCTGTAAAATATCTTTGATCAGGTCCATGACTACTCCAGTACCATCCTTCAACACCTGTAACCACCCTTAATTAAAAAAATGTATACCAAATCAGATGTATATACCATGTCAGGGATAACTGACAATTATATCTGGTTTATTACTTCCAGTTCAAAATCCTCTGAACATTTTGGACCCAGGCTTGTGCCATTTAGAATCTTCTGGAGCCAAAGCTCACTTCAGGTCTGCAATTGACTAATGGTACCTATGGGATTCTCTATCGTGGAAACATCAAAATCCTGCATGTCGTACACTTCTTACCCAGTTAATACGAACTTTTTCTAATCAGTAGTGGAAACAACAAAAGAATATACCAAAATCCCAGGTTGTTTATTTGTTTATCAATCAAATACAGAAATGCAAAGGCTGCTATTTAGGAAGACCTTTTGCCATTTCAGAACATTGGCTTCTTTCTTCCTTTGTTTTGTTTCATAAAAGTACATCAAAACTATTATGATATAGGCTTTATGCAGCTGCAAAGCTCACATGCAATTATATACTTAACCCAGCACCTCTTCCCACCCTGCTAGCATGAGAGTTAACACCATCATAAACTTTTTCTGGACATCATATAAACAGTATAGCTGGTCTCTAAACTGGCATTTAATTTGATGTTTACAACTGCTAAAAAATGAACTGTAGATTTAGTCCACAAATTAAAATGGAATAAGAACAGACCAGGGAACTTTGATATCCTAGTTTAGTCCTGACACTCCAATTACAATTTTTGTACGTGTCTACTTAATGCTTTTTACTTATTTATGTCTATAATAATTAAAAAAACAGTTGAGTTTATCTTATTCCAGTGCTCTCAGCTCCCCAGTGCCATTTCTGTGTAACACCAAGCAAATGCATGTTGCCGTTGCACATGTAATCTATCATTTTGTTTAGACTCATTAGTCTTCGCCTTTCCTTTGAAAAACAATATCCTTTTAATCACACTGTCATGCAACATGCTTTTCAGTATGAAATTCCTAAAAATTCAAAAAGGTAATGAAATCATAGAATCGTAGAATTGTTAAGGTTGGAAGGGACCTTAGAGATCATCTAGTTCCAACGCCTCTGCTAGGAGCAGGGACCCCTACCAGTACATCAGGTTGCACAAAACCTCATCCAACCTTGCCTTAAAAACCTCCAGGGATGGGGCATCAACAACCTCCCTGGGCAACTTATTCCAGTACCTCACTGCCCTTATAGTGAAGGATTTCTTCCTAATATCTAACCTAAATTTCCCCTCTTTCAGTTTAAAACCATTAACCCTTGTCCTATCACTATCTTCTCTGATGAAAAGCCCCTCCCCAGCTTTCCTGTAGGTCCCTTTCAAGTACTGCATCCCTACAAGTCTCTCAGTTTTGGTTTCCATAATCTCCCTGACAAAACTTAAAGTTTTCTGTGAAAGAAAGATCATTTTGTGCTTTTAAGATGTATCTAATGGTGTGATGGATTATATACTAATACCTGAAGCTACCTCCAGAACAGCCAGTACATCTGTGAAGTGCAGTAGGGCTCTGTGCTAAAATAAATGTGAGAAGCCTTACAGCCATCTTAGCCTAGCATCACTGCCTCACAGAAGAGACAGTTAGTTCACTTGCAGTATCGAATGGATATATGCACCCATCATGTGAGATCTGCTCTCAGTTTTGGAGCCACCTCTTTGGGTACTAACTCAGAGGTCTCTGAGTGTCCCAGTGTGTCCCTGTCGCTGTGCTTGTATATATGCATCTTAATGTACTGAAATGTAATATAATGAAATCAAACTGGTTTCCAACCTTGGAAATTTTGACAGTTATGCTGATGCATGTGAGAGATGAAGGAGTGTACTTTCACCTGTGGAAATTAGCACCAACATTAAAACACAAAATGTTTGAAAAAAATACATACAAAATTATTGTTATACCGTAAAACTATCCTCCTTGAATATCACCTTGATCAGATAGTTATGCAGGACTAGGAAGACTAAGAATGAATGAATCATATTTTTTTCTTAGCTCTGCATTGGTAATTTGATGCCTCTGTATGGCACCCAACCTGCGTATTAAAGACAAAAAGAGGCTTCTAGTTTCTGCAGCCTGCCTCAGGGGAGAGAAGTGATGCAGAGGTAGCACTTGAAGAAGAGGAATTTACCTGAAGAAAAGAAGGCAGTTGCCATCTCTAAGCAGGACTTGGAGAGGGTAGGACCTAACATTTCAATTTGTATGATAAGCTAAAATCAAATGGAGAAGGAATATTGGCAGTCCCTGCCAAGTACATAAGGTTCTTATAATACTAACTCCCCTTCAGCTTTTCTTCCAGCCACAGTCTCCTTTATTTGCTTGGAAGAGAAAGTATCTCCATTGCCAAGTTGCTCTAAGTCTCACATTTCCATGTCTCATGTCAGAATACACACAAATATTCTTGCTGATTTTGGTTCAAAACTAGATCCTACACCCACCAATACCAGTTCCTTTGGTATTCATTATCAAGGCATATCCCTAACAATTATTAGGCTTGTAGGGCACATGGAAGAATCACAGAACCATCACAGTTGGAAAAGACCTCTAAGAGACCGAGTCTAACCATCAACCCAGAAAA
Organism: Hemiprocne comata; assembly: GCA_020745705.1. NCBI lineage: Eukaryota > Metazoa > Chordata > Aves > Apodiformes > Apodidae > Hemiprocne > Hemiprocne comata. The sequence goes on along the minus strand of CM036586.1, from coordinate 138,510,077 downwards.
AAATGACCATACCCACTACATTATGTCCTGAAGTGCAAAACCTACAGGTTTTTTTAATACCTCCAGGGACGGTGACTCCACCACCTCCGAGGGCAGCCTGTTCCAGTGCCTGACAACTCATGACACATGACACATGAGAATATGACATCAAATTTGAATTTTTTGCTTTAAAATGCTGTTACTTAAAGCCAAAAGTAACATTTTGTGCTTCAATTTTAATGAGCTACTGACAGTTTTTCCACTCCATTTAGGTTTTTGCCTTTCTCTTTTTACAAGGAGTTATTCTAGCTGATGGGGAGCAAGGAAGACTCTTGTTCATCCATATATTCCTCGTGGAACTATCTCTCTCATGCATTAGACCCGTGCAGAAATCTTAAAGAGAAACTTTCACAAAACTGAATTAAGTACCTAACTCCTCCATCAACATCTGCAAACTAGAAATATGCACATAAGAAGTTGTAATACATGATGTTACTTTGTAATAATAGTAATAATTGTAATAATACAGCACACTTGGGGCTCCTTATTTGAGAACAAGAGCATCTGAAAAATATTTCATGTTTCTGTGCAGCAAGTCAGAAATGCCACTTTTGCCACCCCCGATGCTGCCCAGTAACAACTTACACAGCATGAAGATGGACACATGTTTCTGAGAAGGGTCTTCCCCTTCTCAGGATTTAATTTTTCTGTTAGGTTACAGATGAATAATGAACTAATGTTATTCTGATGGGATTACATTATGGTGTACTAAATTTATAAAGATGGAATAACCTACACAGATTGCCTCAGATGTGCATAGGTCGAAGCTATAAAATATTTAATATACTACTGAACATTTAGGTAAGTACCTTCACTGAATTCAGTGGGATTACCCACTTGAGTAAGGATTCAGCTAGCACAGTAGGAGGTTAAAAATCTAGTTCATAATTTGTAAGGCTGTAGATTGGAATATGACACAGTTAATACACCGTAGCATGAAGTTCTGGTGATTAAAAAGACACACATTTAAGCAGAAATAATCAGAAAAAGAATTCTTAATTAGAAATGTATATGACTATCAGCAAATCGTTTTGAGATCCTTTGTCAATGAGAAGTGCCATATAAATGCAAATTTCTTTCATGGTATTAATATTATTTATCCATTTAATTGAAAAAAACCCAGGATTTTTATTGTATTTTGGTTAGTAAAATACTAAATATGAAGGGCCAAATACATCCTTGTTGTAAGCTTTCAAAACTAATAGAATTACAGCACACATGAATCTGACACTCCTAAGGGTATTAGGTTTGTTTGGTTCAGAGAAAAGGAGACCGAGGGGTCACCTCGTTGCTGTCTGTAACTCCATCATGAGGGGGAGCAGAGAAAGACATGCTCAAGGGTAAAATGAAGAGAGTTGTCTTCCAGTTCACTCCATACAGCTGGGTCAAATTAGGCTGGAAGCCAGCATCCAGCCTGCGCTGATGGCTAGCAGTTTGTGGCATCATCTTTGTATCTTTATTGGCAGAGTTGAACACATTTTACTTGAAGTTTGTCCTCTGAATGCCACCACAACACTACTTGGTCCTGTTTTTTTTGTCAATGTGGGAGTTGTGACTATTAGGGAGATCTACAACTTCATGGATGACCCAAAGTTCCATAAGAAGCTGGGTCAGCAGGCATGGCTGGTGGCTGCCATCACTACCACAGAGTTTCTGATCATGGTGAAGCACGATCCCTACACACTCACCCTTTCCCTTCCTTTCTACATCATGCAGTGCTGGATCCTGGGGAACATCTTGGTGCTCACCTGGACAGCCTGGCGCTTCTTCATCTGGGCCATCATTTTGCGGTACAAGGAGATATGGTGACAGAACCAGGAGCACAAATATGAGAAGGACATATGCTTGAGCAATGGTGATGGACACTCATCAATGCTGGAGGAACAAGTCTTCAATGTCCGATGATAGGGCACAAGGCAGATCACTGACTTTGTGTTTAATACCCCCAATAGATTTTTCTTTCACAAATGAGTCTAATTTATTTTTTAACCAATGCAAGCCTTCAGCATCCCTGACATCTCTTGGGTATGAGTTCAATAGTTGAACTACACCTTGTGAGAAGGACTTTCTTTGTTTGCCTTAGCCTGCTTCAGGTCACTTTTGTTTGCTGTGGTCAAAGGAGCTGCCATTCTCTCCTCCCCCTTCCGCAGACACCCACAATATTAAAAACTTTTGCCATAGCCCCCCTCAGTCTCCTGTTTTCTTAGGCAGCATTGTCACATATTTACCATGTATAAGCCATTCCATACCCTGCTACCATCCATTCTTTTGTAGAAAACATATTGGTAATCAGTAAAGTTTTCACCAAACTCACCAGTTGTTGAATCTATGCAAGTAGGTGCATAATAGAAGCACACAGAATATTCGCCATGGCAACAGCATTATACTGCACTGTGCTTTAATTCAGTAACCTTTTGTTGATTTTATTTCCCAGCCTACTTCTACAATTAACTCAACAGTACTTGTTGGGTATAAAATCTTCTTAGATACATAAGACTTTTTTTTTTTTTTTTTTTTTTTGTCCTGTGGAAGCATATCTCTGTATCTTTTACTATAGATACTACTATAAAAATATTATAAAGAAATGTAACACTGTCACAGATCTGACACTGTAAATAAAATGGATTCTTGGTCTTGCCCACAGAAGATATTACAGGAGAGGGAAAAATCCTAGGGACTTCTCTCCCAAGGGAATATTTCTACCCTACATGTGGTCTGAAATTATCTGCAAAATCTAGGTCCTCAGAAGAGAAAAAGTAAGTTCACTGCTGCATAAATGACTGTGTGAGGTTCCTGTGCTTCTAGAGATGAGCAGTAGATAAAACATGCATGGAATGAGATTAATAACATAAAAAAGTAGCAGAAACATCTAAAGCTGAAGTAAATCTGAATATAAAATAAGTGAAGAAACTGGGAAAACTAGAAAGCTTCAAGTTATCACCTAGCTGTCAATTTTTGGATTTTCTAAGCAGTTTTGTCTCTAAGACTAAGGCAATTAAAAGTTTTTAAGAGCTCTTTTGCAAATGGGTAGTAATGAGCATCTATACCAGCAAGGTAAGAGAATTCCTGGGCATAAATCTAGAAATAAGGACATATGGGCAGCAACATCTGCCCATTATGTGGAATAGGATAAGACTCAACACAAAAAACCAGCAAAAGCAGCAGGAGATGTTAGCTATAAAAGCAATACAATCCTGATTTTTTCCTGACTAAGGGAAAGACATCATTTAACTTCATTCGGTCTTGGATCTGGCACTAAGTCCTATTATACAGGCCATATGTAAGGAATTTATTCCCCTTAGGAGAAAGCTGAAGAAGCAGATGGCTGTTTCTAGCAAACACATTGCAAGCCATAGGAAGAGTTTGCCTATATTTCCTGCAAAAACTAAAATTTCACTAGAAATAAGAACAACTCTAAAACCAATACATTCCTTTAATGGCTCTAAAACCAATAACTTACTTATTATCCCATCATGCCTAAAGGTATTAAACGTCGTATGTTGGATTTGTTCCTTTGCTTCTCAATTCTTTCCATAATTCAGACGGTGGATGTTCTCAACTTTTGTACTGCTGTACCTAATCTATTTTTAATATCTCAGTGTTATAGTGTTCAGCCTGCAGGGCATGTTTAGTTTTAAGTGGGTGAGGAAGTCCCATTTAAAACTATGGCCAATTGTGGGCTCAAATATCTTGCTGAATCTAATTCATTTGCAGTCGCCAATAAAAAGTTACAAGAAGTTAGCCTTCTCTCATTTGGGACCAGAATTTTAATGTGTAACTCGGCAAAAGGACTGTCACTGGGAAATATAATCTTGTGTTAATGCATTACCCTTTGCTAAACAGAAGTTGGAAAGGCTATAAATAACAGAATGATGTGTTTTGAATTTTGGTTGTTTTGTTTTGTTTTTTTTTCTCATCTCACTAATGGTTTGAGAATATTGTTTGCAATAAGGCAGCATCTTAAAGCGTTCATCAGTATCAAAACTGTGTCGGAAAAAAAACTTTATACTCTTCTGTTCTGTATTTGCTATATAAAGACCACTTTAATGCCAATCATAGAATGTACATTGACAACACTGTGGCCGAGAACAACCACTTGCAATGGTTTCCTGGCATAATCCAGAGGCCTGTGCTTTCAAGTCCAGGTTATGTCCAGACTGCAAGAAAAATCTGAGGCACTTTTAGGGAGGAAATATTTTATTCAAAGATGTACTGCTGCTAAAATAATAGCAGAGGGGATACTGGGAATTGCCAGCTACGGAAATTGCCATTTATTATAAAAAATTCCACAGAATATATTGCTTTTTGAAATTGCGCTACTATGAAATATCCTCTTGAAGCTTGCTAAAGTGAGATCTAATTCAAGGCATGTCACTGCATCCTTGCTTTACATTGTTCTCTGTACGTGTTACAGCAAGAGTTACAAAAGATCACAAGTTGCCATCCTATTTTTCTTATGACTAACAATATAGCTTAAAGAAAAAGAAAGGAAGCATTACCTATGATATTCTTCTTCCCCGGGGTTTTAAAAAAAACCCAAAACCTGTACATGTTATTTTCACTACCTTGAGTTTTATATCCTTTATTTCTAAAACAAAGGGGAAATGTCACATAGTGCAAATAGGATTTCAGTGGCAGCATTAGAAAATTCTTCTGTTGTATATGGATCAATGGCAGAAAAGACAGCTCGAGATCCATCTGCCATGCCAGTATTTACTTAAGTGTAGCAATATGTGCCCCTTCTTTCCTGCAGTACCTGATACAAGGGACAAAATGGGCTTGGTATCTTTGTCAGAACAGAATTAGTTGATACTTAAGTGGATAAGGACGATTCATTATTTTACCATGGTTACATCACAGTGCAAAACTAGTTTGTAAAACCAACTACATTATGGCAAAGTCCACTCCCTTAGCATAATTTTAGAATCTAAACTTTCACACAGTACTGTTGAATTTTCTCAGCTGCTTGTCACCTTGGGTATAGCTTTGCTTCAACTGTGGGACCAAATGGTATTACCTTATCACTTTTTCAATAACACATACTAATGGACTCAGCAAGAAAATTATTTGTGCCAGTAAGAAAGATTTGCAGAGTCTGGCTCCTACTCAGAACAGCAAACTCCTGGAATCATCTCATCAAAAGGCCAGGATGAATGTCTGAGCTAAAGGAGTGAATGGGAGGCTTGATAATGACATTAAACAAGAACACACCACAAGCTTCTGCAAAGTCAGCAACAATACACAGAGAAAACACAAGGCCAAAGGTAACATGTTCAGGTGTGCTTCATCATTCAAAACCAGAGCTATTGCTCAAAAAGGACTCAGGAAGACATTAATTTGCCTCGTTCAGTAGATAGGGTTATTTCAAGGCTTCTTTCTGCTTTCCATTTTCTTTTACCATTCTGAAAAATAGTATTGCCAAATGAATTCTCCATACTGGGCCTCAGTCATAGAATGATTGCTTTTTTCAGTCAAACAGACTAAACTCTGCCTATCTATTTTGATTTATAGGAGAGTAAAACAGTTACCAGTGGTTTAAAGAGTGATTTTTTTCTTTTATTTTTTTTCTCAAAGATTACTCAGATACAACTACATTTGCAAAATAATCCCTTTAAGTAACTGCTGCACATTGAGGAGGAATCTCCAAGTTAAGAAGGGTGGAGCAAAGCAAGAAAGGGATAAAGCTTTATGAGTTTGCAGTTGCAACAGTGAGATTATGATCAATAGAAAATGTTCATTATTTCACACTTAAATTTTTAGGACTACAAAATATTGTAGACATGTAAGAATGGTATAGCACTGGCATCAGGTTTCAGTTATGGACTGTCTTAAACCTCATTGAAACTGGTGTATTTATTTATGCAAAGGTGAATGCAAGGCTGCTGGGAAAAATGAGGGACTGACACTAAGGAGCATTTCAGAGTATATTTTTGTGCAAAGGAAATTGTGAGAAGCGATGAAAATTGAACGACAGTGAAAAAGAGAGTGAGGTGAAAGCTTACCACCACCTAGACCCTAACATTAATAGGCTGGCCTTCAGAAAAAGCAGAAAATGTAAGCCAGGTTGCTGACTGAGGCCGTTGGTGTTGTGGCCTGGGTAAATGTCTTTGAGGTTTTTGCATTCCTCCTATGTTAAAGACATTAATTTGTGGCCTTTAAAAAGAAGCAGAAAAAAGAGACTATCCCAAATACTAGAAACTCATCTGTGAAGACAGCAACTCATTCTCCAGTTTCTTCTCCAGCTGGAATAATTTGGCAGAAGACCAGGAACTCTAGTGTAAACTGTGGTTGTAATTTTGACCATGCAGCTCTGGAAGGACAGTGAAGTCTTTGTCTAGAAAGACAGCATCTAAATACATAAAGATTCTTACTGCTGTGTCCTGATTACAATTTAAATGGTTACAAATGCAGGAAATTAAAATGTAGATATTTCATAGTGGTCACAACTCCAGCAATCTAAACACTGATCTATTATTATTCATATTGTTAAGTATCCATCTTAACCACAAATGCATATCTCAGACAACTCTGCTGTGAGAGAAGAACTAAATTAGAACTCATCTTTAGTAGGTGGACATCTTAATATTCCTGGAGTATTTAAAGTTTAGTATTTCTACACTTTTAGTGCAAGAAAAGCAAACACCTTTGTGCAGAATAATTATCCAGTGATGGATTCAATGGATTCAAAGCATTTCGCAGAAAGCAACCTTTTTTTTTTACCTTTTAGGTTTAAAGAGAAAGACACATGAATACAACCTTGATTAGGAGTATTGCAAATAACCAATTATTTTTTATTACTTTTACTCACTGGAGGCAAACTAAATTAATGTTCCCAGATAAGAGACTCAACTAAACAGGGAAGGAGGGAGAAAGTGCTGTGAACGACCTTCAAGGTAAGACAGATTGTGCAGTAAGGAATAGGAAAAGGTAGAGTAGCAAGCAGAATGGGATGGGGGGGGGGGGGGGGGGGGGGGGCGGGGAAAGAAAGAAAATGGAGTTACATGCTTAGAGCAACATGCAAAATAGAAGAAGTCTGCAGCAGTATTTAAAATGGGTAAGAGGTAAAAGCCCAGTTCTTGTAGTAAGAGAAAGTAGTTTAATAGGAAGAGAGGATTTGACCTAGGATTTTCTCCTGCATTTGCTCAGGGTATCAGGGCCAGAAGAATCATAGATTATGATTAAAGAACGTCATACACAGAAGAATTTCCTGAGTTACTCCTGAAGACAAAACCTGCTTTTTATTTTCTGAAAGGTACAGGAAAGGGAACACAAATGAACATGGTACAGGTGTTTCCCTTTTCCGAGCTGTGATGGGAATCACAGGACTAAGGACTTCCAATGCCTCATGGATATTGATGGAGGAATTTTTAGTTGAGAAAGAACAAATACATTTGATTTATTTACAAAGCAGGATTATACTGTCACTCTAGCAGAAACCAAGAATCTATGAAAAAATGAGTTAAGAACTGAGTTGCACTGTGCAATAATGTCTCGTGTACTTCCAAAGGGCTCCATTCCTTACCCGTTATCCTGTTGTTACTGTTACCTTTTTTTAAAAATATTTTTTAGTCATTTTAAATCCTGATTTTGAAAAATATCCAAATGGGACTTTTACCTTTCCTTGCTCAAGAGAAGGAGAAACACTTGCTTACATCTATTAATTAATTTATGTTATATCCAGGAAATATACACTCACCACCTCTTCCTGGTAGGGAAACTCTTATTCAATATAACACACCTTACTGCTATGCCAGGTGTGTGTGTGTATATATATATGTATGCCTCATCATGCTCATCTACACAAATATATAGATAGTATGTCCATCTTTGTATGTATACCTGTAAACATATATATGTTTGTAAACACCGGCTTAGTGGCAAAACATCTCATTCGACAATTCACTTTATTTTTATTATCTTCTGTTTTTCTAGTAATGCAGCTTTCCTGAATCATTATCAGTAATTATTAGAGTCCACTACATTAAGACATGGGGCCTTCGCTTTACTCGGATGTGATGTTGCCAGCCTTCATGATTTTATTACAGCACATCTCTTGGCATTTTTACTATACTGAGGTTAGGTCTTGTGGTTAAAATCACATGAGAATATTTACTTTATTTTAAAACAAAATTCCTACCCCCCATAGTTGATGAGAAAAGTTTAAACATATGAAATGAGTGGGTTCTAAATGTTCTAAAACCAGAAGTCCAAGTAGATCCCTCCTATGTCTCCACTATTAACTGCTCCTATAACATGGTTGGTATATGTACAAGTGCATGCATGCATATGAATTTTAACTCAGTATCATTTTGGAGCTTCATTTGTGCTTACGAATCTTTGAGATTGACGACACACACAGAACCCTCCAGCAGAATTTCAGTAGATCAGTTTTCATGTTGAAATGTAGAAAGGACATCTCAAAGAAGATAATGCCATCTAGTATACCATGGCTTTTAGCTACTAAAATTGTTCTTGTCAGTTTTGCTATAGAAAACAAAAGATGGGAATTTTTTGTCTTATAATCACTGCAAAACTTTTTGTGCAATTTTTCCTTTTTTGACTTTATAAAGAATTGAAAATGCATCCATTGAATGTAATGCTTTGGTTGTAGATCTGCTGCCATTTTGTTATATCGTAAAGTGATTTTGAACACCCTGTTCTTTCAGATATAGATCAGAGAAACAAGCAAGTAGGTCACTGAGGATGAAAAAAAGCAAAGTAAGATGTCTTTTTAAGTTTGCTGCCTTTCATCGTAGTAAGGACTCAGCACTGATGAAAGTTTTCTACTATTTAAACCAGGAAACTTCCTGGTGTTTGAACTGTTCAAGCACCACGGATCCTGTGCTTGCTATGTCAAGAAGAGTTTTCCTCCCACTGACCCTACCATGCTGAGATTCAAATGCTGATTACAGCTTTCTTATTAAGACAAGAACTTACATTGCCTTTTTTAAAAGTTGACTTACTGCATCATTTGTATAGAGAGCGAAAGAAGAACAGTAAGAAGAACAGTAGCTATATCGCACTAAATGGAAGCCAAGTTTGAACCACAGTCTGTAGTATATTTAAAATTCAGTTTAATTACTTTTTATGTTACTATAACTCCAATTTTTGAGAAGCAAATAAACAAATTATCATAAAGAGAAGGTCTCTTAAAATATTTCCTTCTAGAAGGAAATCAGTTCCACATGAAGGACCTTTTCTCATTTTTTCTTCCAACACTGTCACACTAATTCTGAAGGCTCTAATAAGCCTCCAGAAAACCTGCAAGTTGAGCTCAGTTTTAGCGGCCTTTGAAGTTTATCCGTTGCTAGTAGTGATCTATTCTATGTTATGCTATTTCAAAAGCATTAAGAGACAAATTCTCAGGGGACAATTCAATCAAATACAGAAAACTAGATTCACTCCTCATTACCAGGTCTGAAAAATACCATCAGGCTGAGGTATTCATGTGGTGTCAGGCACCATGTATCGAATCACATCTCACACTTAAGTTTATGTACTTCATTGATGTCTAGATCTTGCTTTTTCTTTTAATATCTCTTGACAAGAATTCTGAAATTAATGTGATTAACACCAAATTAGCTCTTGATTTTTTTGCCTGCTTGGTCAGCTGCCATATTTCCTCAGCTATCTGACTGGGAATTCACTGTTCAGGCATGTAAGAGATCTCAGTAGATGATGGCCTTCATTCAGTGCACCATTTACGCCCCAGGGTACCTCCACCGATCTCTGGCTGCTGCTATAGAAAGATTTGTGTATCCTGTGGTATTTTTTTTTAAACCAAACTTGCTATTCCTATCCAGGCATCTTGGATAGCCTGTGGTATCTCGGACAGCTCAAGATGCCTGTGCTCAGGTAATAGAATTGAGGCCTAAGTGTCAGACAGGAATTATTTTTCTTTCAAGCCGGACAGTTAAGGAATACTGTAGCCTCAAGTACTTCAACAGCCCACAATGCTGTTCACATGGAGTTGCCATCTTCCATGATACCAGGTTAATCTCATTTCATGATAACCAAACTTGTAACAAATATGAGAGATTAAAGCTTTACTTTAATGACTATTCCTGGAGATCTCTCTCAAAAGTACAATTCATGCTTACAACTGCACCTACGTGTTAAAGAAAACAAAGAGAGAAGTTGCTTTCCCTCCGTTAACTGTCCTTTACAACTTAATTGCTCAGCTTTAGTAAGAGTGGATCCCATGCAGAAAATGCATCTAGAAGGAGTAGATGGAGGAGAACCACTTTTATGAGCTGTAACTCCATCAAACACCTGTAGTGAATGACTCCACCTCTCCTAAAAAGACAAGAAAATTCAAAATCTAACACTATAGACTGTCCCTTATATGTTCCCCTTTCTAAGTTATTTTTACCTATTTTACTTCTGTGTGATATCACTGACTTAGTGAAGTTCACCTCATTACATATCAGTATGACTAAGGAAGTAGGGCCAGGTTATTTCCTTAAACTTGTATTTTTTTACCCTGATTTTTAGATGATGCATAATACATAAGATATTAAAAACAGTTTCTCATATTTCAACAACTGAACATTCAGCCTCAGTAGCTGGGAAAAAAAAAGCCAAAGGTTGGAAAAGCACAAGGGCAGACAAAGTTGGCCATGATAGCAATGAAAGAGTTACAGAAGCTGGTGACCAAGAGGCTGTGCCACAGCAGTTTAGGACACACAGTATCCCAAATGTTTTAATTTTGTCCATTAGGAGTAAAGCAATTAGTCTCCACTGAGAAAATCTGTCCACTGCAATCATCTTACATAAAAAAAAACCCAAAAAGACTACTCCCAACTTCCCACTCAAAACCTGAAATAATGCTATTTTTATTTTAGAAGGGAGTCTTATTTTGAAGCAGAAGGATTATTTCTCTGTGGGCTTTAAAAAGAGGAGAATCTCAGCTCAGAAAGTTTTGTTATTTTGTGCTTTACTACTTGGCCATGGAAAACCCAGCTGCCTCTCATATTGGCAAATCAGCTAATCACTGTGAAATAGCAATTGTTTTGAGTAGATAATTGACTACAGGTGCCATGAATTACGTATCCATTTCTGGAGCCAAAGATATAAAAAGAAATTGGGTTTTGGTAGGTTTTTTGTTGTTGATTTTTTTTTCTTCTTTAAATTTAAAACAGTTTCCTTTCTAAAGCAGCAATCCTTTGGGAGCCACAATTGCTGGGGCAACCTTAAGGCTTGCCTTAGGAGAAACATGTTCCCTCTGCAACGCTATAGGGAACAACAAAATCAAAGCATCTGTTTCTTTTATGTTATTCTGAAGAAAAAGGGGGGAGAGAGTTTTGAGGGTCAGATAGGAAAATACAAGTATGTGCTATAGGATCCGCAGTCAACCTGTGATATGTTTTCATTGACTACTTAACAAAAGAGAATAAGTCTACAGGAACACACTCTCATATGCTATACTGCACTGGATTTCTACATAATGTAGCCTATAGACCTGTCCAGAGGGTTCATGCACTATGCTATAAAGTGACAAAGAACAATACATACAGCATGCTAAAAGGTCCAAAAGTTAACTAGAGCATCAGATACTAGTTGCTAGACAAACACAGATCAAGAGAGAGAAGTTCTGAAGAGCTGAATCATTTGCCAGAAGATAATTCTAAACTGCTCTGGAAATTATACATTTAAGAATCAACATCCCTTGCACTGCAACCTATGGTATATTCAGAATGCTGCACAGCATCTGTTAAACTTCACACAGCAACTTCATACCACAGTTCAGCAACAGGAGGTAAAACAGTAGCTCCATTCCCAGAAAGAACCACGTCAGGAAAAATCTCACCTATGTAGCTGGAACCAATAGGGACATCTTCACTTGCCTTTGCTAAAAAAGTAGCATGGAAATTCTAGCATTGATACACTTCATCAAAAACATTGAGGAAAATTTAGCTTTGCTCAATGGAGTCCAGTGGATCTATAGCTGGTATATTCTAGCTCTACTTGTTGCTTAAGGAAGTACCTGCAACAACCTGGATAAGACATGGTATTTGGGATCTGAGACAAGCTCTCCATCAGAGGAAGACCACTACTTTTCAGTAAGCCCTTGGTCTTTGATTTTCTTTGGGCATGCCTTCTTCAGAAGGGATTTGCAGGGCTAAATTTGACTGACATGTAGCAAAAGCACACATGCTCATTAACAGTTGGGTTTCACAGTTGCTTTATTTGTGCCAGCCACTATTTTGCTGCTCCTCCTCACATACAAAATTGCTCAGGGAATCTGTTAATCTTTCCTCTCTTTTCCCAGTGTCAGTCTGGTGCTATCTTTCCTTTGGACTTCAGTATAAGCAGGGAAAGCTTCGAGTAGTGGATGAGCTCCCTCCAGTATAACATACATTTCCCTAGGCACAAAATGCAACAACCAAGCAATTCCTTCACTTCCTCATCAGTATTGTAGCCCTAAAGATTTAATCTACAAAACTTCTGAAGTGCAGGGCTGACATACGGTGAGATAGACATAGACTAATAATGGAACACTCAACACCATAAAAAAACAGGCAGACTGCTTCAGATCACTATCCTGTCTCCGACAGTGACTGTCAGTAAATAGCCAAAGGACAGAAAAAAGAGGGCAATCATTTGATATTTCTTCCGAGTGTTCTTCCAGCCACCAGCTACATTCAGGTCAGGGATTTCCTGATCCTGATGTCATTTATCTATTTAGTGACCCCCAATGGGTTTCTCTAACAAGTACTTGTCCACTTTCCCCTTGAAACCCTGTATCACCTGTCTCACAACAACAGCCTCCTTTGGGAAGGAATTGCACCACACTATTACTTGTTGCATTAAGAACCAAGCTAAATTGAGTATTTCCTTGGTTTTCTTCTGGCTTGAAAGAGTATAACACTGCTGAGGTGAAAAGAGTAATGTTGTTTCTAGCATTGACAGAAATTCTTAAACTGTCCATATAGCTATGAAAGAGGAGTGGGAGGGGAAGAAAATAGAGGGAAGAATAAGTGGTAAAGGAAGATGACAAAGAGATGGAAAGACACTTTGCTGAGCTGAAGATTTTAGTGCAACAGATAAAGAATAAGACAAATCTCTGGACTGTCGGTTGGTTTAATACACTAGAATAAAAGTGAACTAGAGATTTACTTTAGTCTTCAAAGAACGGTTATTCCCTCTCTGCATGGAAGGCATTTACATGCATGCTTCCTGTTAATTCTAATGGGAAATAGACATGCAAATCTTCCCAGAAAACTCCCACTGAGTTTTGTGCATAAATCCTGCAAGAAAGGATAGGTTAATAAGCCCATGCGTATAAAATAACTACATGCTTATTAACCTTTGGAATTTGTCTTAAAAATAACTCTAATGGGTACTACTATTTTTTTTTAGAATGAAGTGGACATAACTATGCTAAATTACCCCTGTGCTGTTATGTGGAAGGTGGTGCTTAGAACTGGTAAACCATATAGCAAAGGATTCAGTCAAAACTGGTCATCATCTGACATATCTGACATTGGCTGGTGAATTTCACTCAACTTGTTCAGTAATTTATTTGATGAATTTGGTAGTTTTTCCTCAAAATCACTTGCTTCAGAAATACATACACAGCTATTAATATATATTTATGAGAAAACATATTACTACTTATGTCCGCCATGCCTAAGCCTTATTTAATACCTGTAAATAATTGCTGAGACTGGACATAAGTCACTTAAGTGTGCACTTTCAAATTATTAATCTTAAAGTTTTGAAAGTAATGGTCCATATCCTCCTCTGGTGTGAAGCTGAAGATTGCTAGGAATCTGTGCCACTCTCTGACTCCCTCAGGAACTACAGACTAGCACCAGAAGACCCCTCAATGGGTTCCTCAGTGAGATTCTTCTCTCTCTGTAGGCCACTGAGTGAATTTTTTAAGCTTGTTGAGAAGACTGTCTGCAGTGCAGGTAAGCCCTCACTGGGGGGAGAGATTTGTGGCAAAAAAAAAAAAAAAGGCCAGCTAAAGGCTCTTTTTGGGGCTTTTCAAAGCAGGAAGAGTGGATAGCCTGTGCCTCGTGCTGGCAGCTTGTGGATGGGCTGCTGGTGCAGCACAGGTGGAGCCAGCACCACCCACAGCCTCTCCCACTCTTATAAAAAGCTGCCCCAGGGAGTGCGAGTGACCTGGAGTGCGGCAAACAGGGTGGGCAAACAGGGCTTGGCACATCAGCCTGGGCATGGCGTGGCAGTTCGAGCAGGCAGGGTGGGCGGGGGAGTTGGTGCTGAAAGCCTGTTAACTATTGGCCAGGTAACAATGATATCCACCTGGCAGAAGACAATGGCATCTCTCAGCTCTGCACACTCTAGGGCTGATGCAGCTTCCCAGACTGAGTTCTCCTGGGAAAACACCACCACCCAGGTGTCAGGCTGCAGGGTGTACCAAACTCACACACCATTTTTGGATGGTAGCAGTGAGCACACCTGTGGGAGTTGTATCCAGGTGGAAGAATCTTCTGCCTAGTGATAGAGCTCCAGGAGGAGGTAGGCGGGCTGAGGGCCATTAGGGAATGTGAGAGGGAAATAGATGCTTGGAGTTGCACACTGCTTCCCACGATAGAAACCCAGCAGGAAGAGAGAGCCCCTGCTACAGCAAACTCCCTGTCCTCCCTCCATCCGACTCGATGTGATGCCTTGGAAGACAGGGCCTAATGGCAAGATGTTCCTGCCTGGCACAAGAGGTGCCACAAACGTGTCTGTCCAACAACTACACCACTTTTCCAGGTGCCAATGAGTAACAGGTACGGTGTTTTGCAAGTGGAACAGGATAACAATGAGAACAAAAATTCTTCTAGCTTGGAGGTGTCATCGAGGTTTAGTCAGACCACTCCACTGATCAAAACATCTGCACTAAGGAAAGAAAGGTTCTCATCATAGGAGACTCGACTCTGAAGGGAGCAGAAGGCCGGATATGTAGACCAGATCCGCTACATAGGGAGGTTTGCTGCCTCCCTGGGGCCAGGGTCAAGGATGCACAGAAAAAACTCCCCACCCTAGTTAACCCCTCAGACTACTACCCAATAGTGATTTTTCAGGTAGGCAGTGATGAGATTGCTACAAGAAGTCCAAGGGCAATGAAGAGAGACTTCAGGACCTTGGGACAGCTGGTTAGGGGGCTGGGAGAACAAGTAGTGTTTGCCTCTGTACCACCTGTTGCAAGGATTAATGGGGGGATAAACAGGAGGAGCCTACAGATCAATGCCTGGCTACATGACTGATGTAATCAGCCGGACTCTGGGTTCTATGACCATGGGCTGCTTTACAAGACACCTGGGCTGCTGGCAAAAGATGGGGTACACCTATCTCAAAGGGGGGAAAAGGATCCTGGGTCAGGAGCTAGCAGTACTCATAGAAAGGTATTTATACTAGACTCAAAGGGGAGTGGGGGTAAAACAGCTTACTAGAGAGGAGTCTGGGAGCAGCATGTCATTACTAGGGGCAGGGATCCAAAATGGCAGTGATCACACCACCATTAACACTACAACTAACTGGGGAATAAACCAGGTCAACCAGAGTAGTGTAAAATGTGCCTCAGCTGTCTCCCTAAATGAGAACCAAAAGATCAGACTCCTGAAGTGTATGTATACTAATGCACGCAGTCTGGGAAATAAACAAAAGGAACAGGAGCTCCATGCCCAGTCAGATAGTTATGATATCATAGAAATAACTGAAACGTGGTGGGATGATTCACTTGACTGGAGGACCGTGATAGATGCTATAGGCTGTTTTGTAAAGACAGGTAGGGGAGAAGAGGTGGAGGAGTCATGCTCTATGTTAAGGAAAACCTTGAATGTATAGACGTTAACTGTGGTAATTGTGGTAGTCCTATTGAATGCCTCTGGGTCAAAATCAGAGGGGTCATCTCCAAGGGAGACCTTACAGTAGGCATCTGTTACTGACCCCCAAACCAAGGCTATGTGACCAGCGAAGGGCTACTTGGGTCACTCAGGCAAGTTTTGGGTCAACACAATCTAATCCTTATGAAAGATTTTAACTAGCCAGACAATTGCTGGAGGAACAATACTGCAGCTCACCTGACATCCATCACGTTCCTGGAATGTGTAGAGGACTGCTTCCTCTCACAAATGTTGGATGTGTCAACGAGGAATGAGGCACAGCTGGACTTACTATTCACTAACCAAGAAAACAGACTTGGCTGCAGTGACCACAGTATTGTGAAGTTCGGGATACCGCTGAGCATGATGAAGGTTAATTCCAAGACAAAGGTTTTAGATTTTAGAAGAACAAACTTCAGCTCTCTCAGGACTCAGTTGGAACGGCACCTGTGGAAAGCTTCCATGGAGGGTAAAGGAGCTAGTGAGTGCTGGGAGTTTTTCAAGAACACTCTCCTAGATACACAAAACCAATTCATCCCCTCTAAAGGCAAGGAAGTAGGCAGAACAAGAGACTCCCTAGGTTTAACTGTGAGCTTCTGGGTCTGCTCAGAACCAAAAGGGAAATGTACCAGAACTGGAAAAGTGGAACACTACTGGTTCAAAATTACAAGGGCATTACCAGAGTATGCAGAGATGCAGTCAGGACAGCAGAAGCTCAGCTTGAGCCGAAATTGGCCAGAGATGTCAAAAACTCCAATAAAAGGTTCTTCAGATATGTTAACAACAAACAGAAACAGAAGGATAATATTGGCCCACTATTGAACAGGAGAGGTGAACTAGTCACCAACAATGCTGAAAAGGCAGAGGTTCTCAACAGCCTCTTCACTTTTGTCTTTACCAGTGCTGTTGGGTCCCAGGCCATAGGAACAAAAGTCCAGGTTGATGCAGACACTGACCTGCTGTCAGTGAAGGAAGGGTTGGTGTGTCACCTATTACAGGAGCTTGACCTGTACAAATCAATGGGTCCAGATGCCATCCACCCTAGGGTGTTGAGAGAGCTGGCTGATGTCATTGCAAAGCCACTCTCCATAATCTTTGAGAAGTTGTGGAGATCAGGAGATGTCCCTGACAACTGGAGATAGGCCAGTGTCACCCCCATCTATAAGAAGGGTTCCTGGGTCCAAGGAGGACCCAGGTAATTATGGACGCATTAGCTTCACTTCAGTCCCTGGGAAAGTCATGGAGCAAATCCTCCTGGGGACTGTCACAAGTCAATTGAATCACATGACTGGGAAAAGCCAACATGGATTTATCAGGGGCAAATCGTGCTTGACAAATCTGACCAACTTCTATGACAAAGTGACCTGCTTGGTTGATGCAGGGCGAGTGGTGGACATCGTCTACCTAGCTACTTCTCCAAGGCTTCTTATACAGTCCGCCATAGCCTCCTCCTGAAGAAACTAACTTGTTACAGCCTTGACAAGTGGTCTGTGCAGTGGGTGGGAACTGGCTGACAGGCCATACCCAGAGGGTGATAGTAAGTAGTTCCTCCTCAAACAGGCAACTGGTCACAAGTTGGGTCCCTCAGGGATCGGTATTGGGCCCAGTGTTGTTTAACATCTTTATAAGTGATCTGGATGTTGGGATCAAGAGCACCCTGATGAAGTTTGGTGACGACATCAAGATGAGTGGAGAGGCTGATGCTCCAGAAGAGAGAGCCACCCTCCAGGATGACCCAGACAGGCTGGAGGAGTGGACTAGCAGGAACCTTATGAAGTTCTACAGGGAGAAGTGTAAGGTCTTGCACCTGGGAAGCACATAACCCAGGAGTGCAGTTCAGACTGGGATCCACCTGACTGAAGAGCAGCCCTGTGGAAAGGGACCTGAGGGTCTTGGTGGATAATAGGTTCAACATGAGTGAACAGTGAGCTGCAGCAGCAAAGAAAGCCAATGGGATGCTGGGCTGCATCAACGAGGGCATCACCAGCAGAGATAAAGACGTCATCATGCCGCTCTACTTGGTGCTTGTCAGACCACACCTGGAGTACTGCATTCATTTTTGGTCCCTGCTCTAAGAAAAGGATGTGGACAGGCTGGAGAGGGTCCAGACAAGGGCCACAAGGATGATCAGAGGACTGGAGGACCTGCTATATGAAGAGAGACTGAGAAAACTGGGTTTGTTCAGCCTTGAGAAAAGAAGGCTTCAGGGAGACTTCATTACCATGTTCCAGTACTTAAAGGGTGGCTGCCAAGAAGATGGAGACTCCCTGTTTACAAGGATCACATGGAAAAGACAAGGGGTAATGGGCATAAGTTGCTCCTGGGGAGATTCTGATTGGACACAAGAGGTAAATTTTTCACCATGAGGACAGTCAAACATTGGAATAATGTCCCAAGGGAAGTGGTAGATTCTCCCACATTGGACAGTTTTAAGTCTCAGCTTGACAGGGTGCTGAGCCATATAAACCTCATATAAACTAGAGTATTACCGAGAAAGGTTGGAGCAGATGACCTTTGATGTCCCTTCCAACCTGGCACTCTATGAGTCTATTATTACATTTCACGTTGCAAGAGTGCTTACACTCCTTTGCTACCTTCAACTTGAGAAGATGAATCAAAGGACTACCTGGTAATTATGTAGTCTCAAATGCTTTCATAAATTAGGATACTGCTTTTACCATCAATTTAGAGAAAATAAATTCTCAGAGGTTAATTAACTTGCTCAGTGTTGCTCAGGTTTTTTAGTCTTCGAGCCTTGAAGACACTACATGAAACTTGAACTAAATCCCTCTCTACACATGGTCATGGCTTTATCTTTTGGTTAGTATCTAACTATTGGTTTTGCTGCTGGCAGGGATTTTGCCTGTCACAAGTGACCAACTCACCAGAGAGTCATGCACTTGCTTGGTCACCTTAAGGACTTGGTGCTACTTGGGGTACTTAAGAAGACAATACCATAGAGAAATGTCACAGTTTCACGTGAAGTAAGAAGGCCAAGGAATTAAGTGACTATGACTTTATCTGGAAGAGCAAACTTAGAGCTACAAAGAATCTGATCAGCTGGATTCTGCCTTGATTTGTATTTCTGTGCAATTTAAGAATATGAGCATAATATTTTGTATTGCCAAGATTAACTAAATGGTGACTCTCTCACTGTAATTTCCACAAAGGTAGAAACAGAAGAGAAAGCAATTAAGAGAATTCAGGACATTTAGGCTGGGTATCGTTTCAATTTTTCAGCTCTGTTAGACCTTGTGCAGAGTGAACTGCTCTCCTGTTTTGGAAAATTCTGCGGAAAGAAAACCAGAAAAGTCAAAGAACAAGAGCATTTGGACTCTCTTTTGTTGGATGAGAACCACGGTGACTGTTCAGTGTTGCATCTAGTAGTTTCCCAATCTATTCTGCTTCTGCGGTCACTAGATTGCTGCAGGATTCAATAATGGAACATCACAACTGATGGTGAACATAAATCTGTTGGCTTTTTTCTCTAAGAGCATAAGTCAGGCAAGATCTCCATACCACAGCAACTGGCTTGGAACAGAAGGTGACAAACTACCCAATATCCCTAGGAAATCAGATTGCAATCTGCTAGTTGGGTGCTGTCACGGTGCATGTGTCTTTTCTAGCTTTGGGACACACTCTCCTTGGGGAAGAGCTCTGTCATCCCTGAGACTGCACACCTATCAAGAGCGCTGATCAAAGCTTAGCAGGAGTCAAGTGCCAATCTGAAAACACTGCTGTCATTATTTGCAATCAGTTTTAATGCAAAAAACCCCGTAATTTTTATTCATGATTCTTTAAGCTGTTGAGGCTTCTGTGCCATCTAGTATGCTTGCAGTAAACAGCACCACAATTTACAGCTTTTTCTTGAGTACCTCCACGCTCCCATACACTGTCGGAACGTGCTTAATGAAAGTCATTTCTGCAGCAGAGAAGAACCACTTTTTCTTTACAGAGGCTTTAAATTGTAATTGTATATTAAACCACGACTATGGATTGGAAAGGAAAAAAAACACACAAGAACATGATTAGGCATTGAAACACTCAGTAAAACTGTTACTTATAATGAGTAAGAAGATGAAGATGTACAAATAAAAGCACAGCATGTTTTCTTTGAGCATCCTTATTAATGAGAGGGACTGTGGGGCTTCAGTATTAAACAGCTGATGAACAGCAGCCATTTACATCCAAACAAATTGATCCTAGCAAGATTAGCAGAGCTGGGGGACAGATTTCAAGCCTCTCATTACTATATATGGAGACAGATCTTGGACAGGACTGCCTCCTCACCTTCAATAGGGTTATCCTTGAGTAATATCTTAGAGGCGATTTCTCTGCAGGCTGGGGTTTTCAAGGAGGCCAAGGGACTTAGATGCTCAAAGGGAAAATAAGCACTTTGTTCCTACTGATCTGCAATGGAGCTGAAGCATCTGTCTTCCTACAATTTTTAAAATAAGCCCAGGTTTTTCTTCCCACAGAAGAAACTACTTTAAATGCATTTGTTGGTTGTCACACCACTGAGAACTGTACTGAGTCTCTATAAATTGCTGGAAACACTTGACCAGTACATTTAAATTGTATTTTGAGGATTTCTTTTCACAAAATTATTGCACCACAGGATCAGTTTTGCAGAAGCAGGAATAGTTTTTCATGGAAAGCTGGCAATCTCCTGACTTGTCTATAGAAAAAGATGAGTGAAGAAGAAAAATGAACAGAGGTTTTTGGAGCATTTTTGTTATATAAATAGAATGAAAATTGCAGAAATGACAGGCCGAAATAGAAGACAATGGCAGCTAAGTTTCCAACTCTGAAACACTGAAGTTTTTATAGTCCCCCCACATGCCTGCTTCTGAACTAAGAAACATAATATTCCTCTATACATGGGATCTACATAGACAGTTTGTGAGAAGCTCTATGGGCTTTCACTGCAAAAAATATTCCTCTTTTCTGGTCTGGATAGGAGGACCCAGTTATTCTTTGCTATTTAATCAGCATATTCACTTAGAATGTGCTTATTTTTCTTGAATTCATAGCTAATAGGAAATATATCACTTCCATCAAATCCAAAATGAAATGTTCAATTTAGAAAGGTAAATAGAGAAATTAAATATGTGATTATTCAATGGAAAAATAGGGATTTAAGAGCCTCAATCCTGTACAGCTATCACTGAATTTTGTTTGTAACACACAGTCTAAAGTAATCATTTTCTAAATACTCTGTACATGTAGCAAATCATTTAATACATGCAGTTTAGCCCATACTGTTTCTGTAATTTAGTGCATAATAATATATACAGATCCAGCCAACAGGAAGTCTGGAACACCTCAGACCCTGGAAGGAGTGCTTGGGAACAGCTGCATTGACCCTTACGAGATTGCAAGACTGTCTCGACTGGCCAGAAGAAAAGAGAAGGGAACAGGCAAGATCAAGTCAAGTTTTCTGTGATTTAGAGAGAAACAGACTTTCTTACACTATGGTTTACAACTATAAATGTAATATAAAAGTAAAATGTTGGCACTCTGGTCTTAGTAGTGAATATCTATGAGGATTTGCATTTTAAAGTCAGATTCCACCCAGACATTTCAAAGTTGTGTTTTCTCCTTCTTTCCTCCTTCTCTCTTTTACATCATTGATTTGAACTATTGGTACCGACTATACCCTAGATCTCTGGACGGGATAATTAATTTGACAAGCTGAGCTCACATTTCAGGAGGATCTTCCTAGGGTTACGGTCTTTTCTGAAGTCCTGAGAAAGGACTAACTTTCAGTCACTCACTCTTCCATATAAGCTGAGATGTAGACATACTCCGGGGATGTTGGGATCTAGGGCCTAGTTTTAACAGAATTTTAATGAGCCAAAACTATCCTACCACCTAAATCCTTAAAAAAGACAGCTTGAAGACATGCAAGGGGAGAAAGCTGAAACAAATAAAAGATTAAGAGATGAGACAAAGTTAATAGTAGTAAAGAAGTCAAAGCATTAGAGATTCAGGAAATAAAACGTACAGACACGGCAAGATAAGAAAGTTAACAGAAAAAGCAAAGGAGGAAATTGCAGCTCTGCAAGGTCAAGGGTTAGCCCATTGCAAGGAACTCCAGAGACTGACATTTCCTCACATGACAAGTTCTTGACCAGGTGAGACTCTGTGTGTGACTGCCCTGGGAATGGTAAATATATTAATGCTCAGCCTAACAGCACGTTTGTCTTTGTTCATGACCAGGAGCATTAGACTAAGTTAGGTAACTACTAGGCAATTGTTATCATTGTGTACTCATAAGTGCATCAACCTGCTTTCAGATCTCCAAGCTTTGTCCAAGGTGCCCAAATGAGGGTTACAGTGAGACAGAAGGAAGTAACCACTCCTTAAATATTTAGCCAACTGCATTGCATCCTTCCCTCCATCTCTCTCTCCATGGTCTAGCATGGAAACAGAGGCAATGGGATGATTTAGGAACATTTTAACGGTAAGAAATCACATTTGAAAGATTTGTTACTCTATTTCGTGTCCCAAAGAGAGATGTGGGAATCTTCTTACAAAGAGATGGAGAAATTGGCTCATTAAAAAGGGAAATTATCAGCATGGGTTCACTAAAAAAGAGTACTGTCAGAAGAATATGACAGAGTGCATTGATGAGGACATCAGGATAGTAGTAATATAATGATGTAATATAACCTAGAATCCAGAAAGTCTTTTGATAGCCTTTTTTATGGGAAGTTAAGCAGAAAAGGCCTGGTTTCTGGACTAAAAAGCAGACCAATAATCTGCATGGAAAACTGACTGCTGAATTGAGAACAGAAAGATATTTGTAAACAGAGGTAAATCTCATTTTTTATGGGGAGAACCAATTTTTAGCATAATGGAGACATAGGCCTGGTTTTACTTAACAGTTCTAATATATTCTCTGTGTGAAGACAATGAAAAGAAGAGCAGGTTGATATGCTGATTCTACACAAAAGGAACATCATAAATCTTATTTAATTATATAAATATTAATTCTTTCCTGTAATTGCACCATAAACTGCAAAAGTTATCTGATAAAGGTTAAAAGCATTAAACACATTGGCAAGATTCTATCTTTTTTTTTTTTCCTTTAAGACTAATGCAGTGATTTTTACCCTTTCAAGATATTCACACCTATTTATAGAAGTTGGTTATATAGTACCTTAAGGATTTATGCTTCTGAACTGCTGAAACTTGTGACCAGCTAAGGACCACCTGAGGAACAGGGGCCTAGTTCACACAATCACAGAATCACAGAACTACCAAGGCTGGAAAAGAGCTTTAAGATCACCAAGTCTAGCCTATGACCAACACCACCACACCATCTAGACTATGGCACTAAGTGCCACAAGTTGAAATTTTTTAAAATAAAAACAAATCATGGAAGGTTGTCTTGGTTTCCAGATTCATATTTATTTATACACACACATATATATATGCACACACACATGGGTGTTTGCTCTTTGATAATTGTGAGACAGGTTGCAGCTTAGATCTTCCAGGTTATAAAGAAGATTAAGGACAGCCAGCCAATGCACTATGTTGCAGTACTGATGCTTCAAGAAACGCCATGACAGAGATGTCCCTGTGAGCTTGTTCTTTGCTCCCAGAGGTTCTTCTGAAGAGACTCATATGTCATTTGTCACTCATGTGAATATCTCCTCTGTCCATGTAAAGTCCATATGCTCTCTGTGACCGGAGGTGGACCGCTCTTTCCATGAACTCAAGATGCTGCCATCTGAGGAAGCTTGCCTGTTTCCAAGGTGCTGCATTTCTTGCTGGGATGGGAAGATCCATGGAGGCAGTGCAAAGAGAAGTAGTTTTAAAAAGGGGAATAAGGACAGAAACTGTCTACTCTTCCCTCTTCTCCCCTGTCTGCAACCACTACTACATTGCCTTGGTAGAACCACATGCATTTGTTCAGCTCTAATGGGATGGGGAGAGGAGAACTGAGGAGAAGAGATCAGAGAGGAATCATCTAGGTATGAAGCAGGGCCATGGAAACAACGAAGGAAAACCAAAATATATGTTACGCTCAGGCAGCTTCAGAAAAAATACAGGTTAATGTATAAATGCAGAGATATTAGGATAGTACTTGTTTAGATTTGTTACTCGTTCTGAATCCACTAGTCCCAAAAGGTACAAGATAATCAGAATTTCTTTCAGAAGATTCTGCCAGCTTCTGATAGTGCTAAAGCAATAACAAACAGAATGCCAACAAACAGAATACCAATAAACAGAATAAAGATAACTTTATGAATGCATATAGTGAACATTTTACAGTACATTTTTTGCAGCTTTAGATACTATACCATTGACAGCCTAGAAGATCGCTGGTCTCCAAAGCTGACTGAAATAGTGTGCAAGTGAGGACTAGCCAAAATTGAGATGGTTCACTTTTTGATGGTTCACTCAGTAGTCGCAGTCAAGTTTCAAGTGAGGAGATGCCCACGGCCCAGAGAATCACAGTCTCCAGGAAAATACTGGACATGGTAATGGCCAATTCTCTCTGATGACGGATGTAAGTCATTCAAGTTTTTAAAATCAGGATAATAGGATGCTCTGTGAGAATGAAAAATGTAATTGGGGAGGAATGACGGAAGGATGCAGTTTAATTTTTGTCTAGCTAATCAGAGACATAGCTCTGCCTGCTGAGCCACTGAAAGTGAAGTGACAACACAGTCTTTCATTAATTTAAAGTCTGATTTCATTGTGGAGCAATTAATTTTTCAGTTCACAAACAAAAGGTTGACACTTGGATCTCAGCAGAGAAGGGAGCATGTTTTAATCTTCCCTTGCAAAATTATTCTCACCCATGCAACCAAGGGAATTTGTTTCTTGGCAGACATGCAACTATCATTAGTTTTTAATTATCAGTATAAATGGCAAACAAGCATAGGTGGTTCTTGGGCTAGCCCATTTCCCCGTCAGATTTGCAGGGCTGCTTTAATCTTATCAATTATTGCATATACAGAGGGGAATTCCAAAGCATGGATCCTGAGGATATAGGATAAACTAATACTTTGGCAGTATTGAGCACTGGCCTTACTGAACATGGAACAGCATCCTGCAAAAGGGGAGGGGTGGGAAGACTTGATGTAAAAGAGAAAATCTCATCATTGTAAGCAGGCAGCTGATGCTGACAGGGTAAGGCAAAGGGAGGAGAACCAATTGAGCCATCCATTCCCAGATGTTAGGAATGTGGTTACTAAAACAGGAAGAATTGAAATCTTAGCACATGGATGAAACCGCCAGCACTACTGGAACATGATGGGGCAATGTGTAGGATCAGCATGTATCGAGCATGACCAGGAACAAAATGCAAGGAAAAAAAGGGAAAAAGGGCTGCAAAACAAGAGAAAATAGTATGTGCTTGCTTTAAGTTCAGATGAGAGACGATTAGCAGAGTTGCAAGAAGTTCTGAAGGAGGGAAAAAAAGGGGATTTCCCAGCAGCAGCCTAGTACAGATTCTTAGTTAAAAGCAGAGAACAAATGAAACTGTACTTAGGAATGGAATAAAACCTACAAAGCACAGAATTGGTAAGAACAGGAGACTGGAAGTAACCACATAATATTTTCATGGATGGTATGGTAGGACAAGGACAATCCGTAACCTCATCGGGATGCATGTTTGTACATATATTCACATATCTCTGATTACTCAAATTTTCTTGCCAACCAAAGGAGCACTTAGTGCTGCCCACCTCTACAGGAGTCAACTGTAGCTCATCAAACAGCTTCTGCATCTGATGATCCCCTAGATCCCAGGTTACCCAAGATGAGAGTGCTCAGCTGTACTTCACACAGAGGAGGAGCAACAACTCTGGCAGCACCACCGTACACTAACTGGGTAGAAGCTTTTCTGAATGCCTTTCCCTGTTGCAAGATTAAACATATATACATCTCTCAAAAAGAGCTCTTATGCCAAATTATCCTAACTATAAGGCCAAGGTGGCATTTGGGATGCACTCAAACTAAAAGCTAAGATGGACACAACACGTTTTGGGGAAACTACTAGGGGAAAAGATTTTTCTTAAATATTTTTTTTTTCATTCAAACTAGGGAGAACTGGCTGGGAAGTCTGAACGTCATTTATGAAATATCCTAAAAGAAGACTCTGCTAAGAGAAAGACTGTATGAAAGCAGGCAAGTAAGGATCAATAGACTTCAACAAAAATAAACTCAAAAACTGTCAGGAACATTTTGTAAGGAATATAATCCAAGGGATAAAGGTGTACTGTTTAAGAGTTGACACTACTGAGAGAGACTTTATTAAAGACACAATAATAAAGTGTTCCAAAACAGATGAAAGATAAGAAACACTGCAAGAGAATATTACAAGGGTATCAGAAGCTCATTGCAGATCTGAATATCAGAAAGGCATTGGAAAAAATAACTGGAAACAAGACACATAGCTGCAGATAACTATAAAGAAATAGCCCAAGCATGAACATATGCATTCAAAAAAAGAGTACTGCACAAGAAAAAGCTAGTAAAAGACAAAATTAAATAAGAAAAATACCTGAGGACACAGAGAAACAAAGGAGAATACAAACCCATGCCTGATGGGAAAGGAGAGCAATCACCAGCTGCTGTGAAGAAGGTTGGTTTGATATTGTCTTTTGTTCCATCTTCAGGCAAAATGTGAAGAACATTTAGAGGAACTAGAGATATTTGCATGATTGATTGTTGATGAAATCCACCAATATTTAAAGAACAATCTCAAAGCAGTTGCCATCAAAAAGCAATGAAGGGTGGTGAGACCCTAAGGCTCTGGAGGAGGAAAAGTAAAATACCTACTTTATAAAGGAAAAAAGTGTGGGGAAAATAAGGGTAGAAGGGACTCAGAGAACTACAGAATAGTCAGAATGCCTTTGTTTTTCAGAAGTATTCTGAAACAAATAGCTAAACATCTATCTCAAAAATTAAATCTTGTTAAGGGCTGAGAAACATCCCAAGGAAGTGGTCAGAAGCAATTCTTGTGAAACCTTTAATTTTCCTGTTTTTTATTTTATTTTTCTTACCAGGACAGCTGTCCAAAAAGATGAGGAAAAACTGTAATATACACGTCTTGATGTCAGCAGGATTTCTGTCACTGTCCTCCACGCCATTACTACAAATAAACCAGGAAAACATGGTCTTAGTGTGAATGGGCAAGTGAGAAAAGCATTCGTAAGAGTTATTCCCTGAACTTAATTGTAACAGTGTAGGCAGACTAAGGGTGACTTTTCTAGTGTGATTCTTGCCAATAGTATCCTGAATCTGGTCCTATGCATTATCCTTATTCCAGCTCAAGGAACAGGATCTGAAAAAGGCACCAGACTAGAGGGATGACAGGACTGGAAGGCAAAGTGATCTTCATAGAGTGAACAATCATCTGAAATCAGCAAGACAAACACTGTAGGAAGAGAGTATTGTACTTAAGAAAGAGTAACCAAATGATTAAACAAAAGCAGGGAATACATGACTAAAAAGAATCTGGAATTTTATGGATCAGAAAACAAGTATGTGATGCTGTTGCAAAGATCAATCCATGAATCAATAAAATTATACATTTGATATTGATACATGCAAGGTATATAAATCACAGAAAGCCATTTGTGATGCTGATTGATATTTCAGTGCATCAGCAGCTGCCTGGGAACAATGTGGTTTAGATTCCAGCAAAGAGCTAGATGAGATGTAAGGTGAACACTGGGAAAGTGAGTGACAGGCAGGAACTAGCTACCCAGAGAAGATGCAGAACAGCCTTTACTGAATGCTTTGTAAGAACAAATGAGACAAACATATCTTTGAAGAAGGTCACGGCATACCAAGATCCTATCTCTCTGCAAGGGGACAGAGAAGGTTATTTCTCAGGGGTCTTTCCAGCCTTCTAAATCTGTTATTCTAGCATCATACATGGAAGGAGTCTTTACCAGAGTTTTCTTTAAAGATAAGATATCTGAAGGTAGACTCTTGATAAAAGAAGTTTTAAAAGTACTCTAATGAAGTAGGCCTTGATTAAATAGCCATCTGGACAACACTTTGGAAGTTTTCAGATTCAGCTGGTCAGGATTACAGTCAAAGGCATCAATGTTGCTCTGGCCTGTGTTAACGTAGCAGTGGGTAAATCAGAATGTTGTGCAGAATGGGAGGCGAGCAGGGCCCACAATATTCTGGCTCTGTTTTTGGAACAGCAATAGTATCTGCTCTGAGCCAGGGGACAGCCCAGGTCAGCCCAAGCAAAACAAAGAAATGCAGATGTTCTTGAGAAAAGGACATTGCCACCTTTAAGTCTCAGGAAGTGCTGTGTCAGAAATGCAATGTTTCTTTTCACTAACACTCACCTATAGACTTTCCCCAGATTGAAACTGGAGCCATTTCAAGGTGCTGGTTCTCAGCACCTTTCATTTTCACAGACCTCTGTGGTTCCAATTCTTGATAGAAATGCCAAAGTGTGATGGGAGGATGTATTATCATTTGGATTTCATCTTGCCGAAGGATGTTTTCCATTGTTGTTGTTATTATCATATAAATTACAGCTTCAACTAAAAATGGTGAAGCCATGCAGGATTAATAGTGCCATAAAAAATTTTATTTTAGAACTCTTTAAAAATATTGATTTAAAAGAACAATAAAATCTGATTTTTGCCTGCTGCTTCAAAGTATCATTTGGTTCATTCTAAATATCAAGCAGTAGAAAGTTTAAAGCCCTCAAATAATGAATGGAGGAAAATATACAAGGAAGTAATAATAAAAACTGCATCAGGGAGAGCAATAGTCACTATCCACTCCTCAGAGAAGAATTAATACTGATTTATCAGTAAACTTCAACAATTTTTAAGACGAAAACCACCTAATTTTACTACTGAATTCTAAGATGACAATGGAAACAAGGCTTTTTCTGAAAGGTATTCTACTTCTATAAAGCCGTAACTTATGCAGTACATACAGCTTTAGGGCATCCTGTACCACATCAGAGATGCTGAGGCCCCTTGGGTGTAACTCTGATCTGGCAAGAACTCAATCTGTCTCTTCAAATTTCTTTAAGAAACCACTGTGATGGGTTTATTTTGCACCAGCATGCTTTATGACAGATCTAGTGTCACCTGCTATCCTCATCTGCTTAACTTTATTCAGATTAGGCATTGTCTATCCTTCCACAGCCAGCATAAAACTGGCATAAAACTTAAAGCCCAGATAAACTCTCACTGATTTGACAGAAATGTGACAGAAATTCAACACTGGATCTGGATGAAAATTGTACTGTTGAGCAATCCATTCATGCACACACCTGCTATTAATGATCACAGAGACACATGGCTTAAGAGGAAGCCTAGCAGTGTGGGAACAAGGTAAAGTCAAAAGGAAAAGAGCTGTAAGGAGTTTGATGATCAAAAGGTGGCAGTATTGGGAAATGGGTTGAGATGACAATTGTGCGACCATGCAGGAGCTGGTAGGAAGAGGTGTACGGTAGGTGCTGTCAATCAGCAACTTCATATAGAGATGTCTCCATGTGTAGCACACTCAAGAAACAAACTGAAGTTTGGACACAGAAAGTGGAAAGTGTTGCTGTCCAAGAAACCACCTGAGAATATCCCCAGAAGATTTAATACAGTTTAGCAAAAAATTCCACAAAACTCATAGCTCTCCATAGCCACCAGTGGAGATCCAAGAGAAGGAAAAGTATAGATAGATGTTTCTTCTCAAAAATAAGCAGGCTGTCCTTGGGCATGACAATCAGGAAAGTGATGGATACTGCAGCAACTCATCTTCTGCAGAGAGTTGTGCTGAGACAAAAAAGGTTCTTACTGAGCTCATTCTGGAAATCCTGAGAGCTTGACTGACTTGACCACACTACACAGCATTGTTCTCAGCTACAAGGGACCTATCAAAGCCCTGAGAACATGGGTGTGTGAAGGTAAAGATCCTCTTCACTGTAGGATCTGAGTACTGATACCTAACATTTATCCTCACAACACTCCTGTGATACAGCATCTGAGACACAGCTGGCTAGAAACTGTGTGTTCAAAGATCCTTTAGAAACTACTTAGCTGCTAAGGTGGATAGTTTTTGAAGCTCTACAGCTTCAATTTTAATGACGCAGTCTCAAAACTTCCCTCCAGCTACTACCCAAAGACCTGTGTTAATTCAAAGGAGGCCCAAGCTGCCTGTTGACACATACAAAACTGCCAGGATACCAATGACACACTGTAAATAATCATGAGCTGCTTTAGTGATTCTGGGCTCTAGCACAGAACCTGAAAGCTATGAAGGAAGATTTCCACAAAATGCTTTTCTCCATCTCCAAGATTTCTAAGTAGGTGCGATCCTTTTTTTGGACTGGGACTTTCAATATACAGGAAATTGAGGCTGAAGAGATTAATGGTCAAGTCTTTCACATCTCAGCTACAAATCTGTATCATTGGGCTAAGAATCACAGGATGGTTTAGGTTGGAACGGACCTTTGAAGATCACCTAGCTTGAGAAGTCAGATTCAACCTGATATTTCCAGGTACGTACTTGAAGACCCTTGAACAGAGGAAGTAAAAGGCAGCACCATGGTGATGGATGAACTCTCAGTTTGAGTACAGAGTTAAAATCTCTGTAAAAATCAAGCACAGCTGAATTCTGAACATACCTCACTTAAATTCCAAGTAAGTGCTGAGCACTTACCTGCATTGAGCCTGTGTTGAGCCTTGTGCTGCAATGACCAGATAGCTTTATTTTCTAAAGGCAGCTCACTACACTTTTCTGAAGAATCTTTTTAGAGGTAACAGCATTAGTATCAGATGCACTGGCATGTCTATGAGATAAAAGTGTGGTGCTGTTCAGAAATGCTAGTTCAAGTTCCCAAAACCACAGAGCCTCACTAAGCTTGCCTTGCATTCCCGATACCAAGTGCTGCTTCACTGCAGGATAATGTAGTTGCACATTCGATCTGAAGGCACTAATAATTCCTCTTTGTGTTCAGTAGCATGCACACTGTTTGCAGTGTAAATGTGCCACTGTGGGCAGGATGGATTGCACAGAGAAGTCAGTGTCAAAAGAAGGACATAAAGCTTCCATATTTCCAAGCTTCACTACTCATTGCTCCCCTCCTCCCCAGCACAAACAGGGGGGATCATAGAATCATAGAATCATAGAATCATAGAATGTGCTGGGTTGGAAAGAAACTCTAAAGGTCATCTAGTCCAACTCCCCTACAATAAGCAGGGACATCTCACAGTAGAACAGATTGCTCAGAGCCCCATCAAGCCTGACCTTGAATGTCTCCAGGGATGGGACCCCCACCACCTCTCCAGGCAACCTGTTCCAGTGATCCACCACCCTCATACTAAAGAACATTTTCCTAATGTCCAACCTAAATCTACCCTTCTCTAGCTTGAAACCATTACCCCTTGTCCAATCGTTACATGCCCTAGTGAACAGGTCTTCCCCAGCTTTCTTTATAGGCTCCTTTCAGGCTGGTTGGGCTTGAAATACAAACCTTCATGCACCTTCTGGCAGTCATGTGGCGTTAAATTAAGAACAAATGCTGAGGCATGGCGTGGTTGTGAGGGCAAGAGAGAAGCCACAGCAGGATGGATTCCTTGTAGTGGCTCCATTCTTCCCCTGCTGCTGCATACAGATCCCAGCAGTAGCTAAAGCCAGAACACAGCAGTGTAAAAGAAACCTGTCTCTACAGCGAAAATGCTAAAGTAAAGCAACAGCCTGACAGCTCATCAATCTAGTGTTCATGTATTTGACTGAATTTAAATAATTCTTATAGGCAGAGGCTGTTATACTTTGACACCAGCCCATATGCGAATCTCTCAACAAGTGAATACTTATGCTTTTTTTGATTTACTGTGCATGCAAGACCTTCTTTGTAAACGTGACAGTGAATGTTCTGTTTGTTTATTTTCTTGAATAACAGGGAAGGACCAAGCTCAAGGCTGCAAAGTCAGTGTGAGAGAGTAAAATCTATTCAGAGAACATGTGCAGGGCTGTAGTAGGAAAAAATTCAACAAATTAGAGTCATGGCATATAAAAAAGTGTAAAGAGGAAAGGTTTTTAATTACCATTTTATATGCAGTCAGTTTTCTTGCTACGACCTAGCTGTCCGTGCAGTCACTTTCTCAGCCTTGCTCAGATGCCATTCACATATACAATCACTGTTAATCCCAACCCTAAATGTCTCCGTGAAAACACAGACAGATGCTTAAACATTTGCCAACCTGCTAACCTACTGGCAAAATAAGCGGGAAGAAAATAAGCAATAAAATGCCTTACAGATTTTCAGGAGCATTTACCTTCATTTCCTAAGACTTCAGCAAACAGGGCGCTACAGAAGCAACACTATCCCACCCCGTTTTGGGTGGAAAAAGAGGTCGGGTTGTGTCTGAAAGGGAGCCGAGCTTGCGTGGGAAACCCTACACCTTTTCGCGACCGACCAACGCTAGGTGGCACTGGTGGTATTCACACACATTTTCATTTGCCTTTCTAGTTCTGAAAAGGCATCCACTCATACCTTTCGACTTTCAGCAAGCAAGAACGCCGTGGAAAATAATTCAAGTATTTATCTCAGTGCTTTACGAGCCAAAGATGAAAAAAAAAAAACCAAAACAACCTTTTCCCATATTACTGGGGACTGAAGAAGGACTGACGGACCCTCCCTTTCTTAGCACTGTCTGAAAGGGTCTTCAGCTTTTTAACCTCACTTTCATGCTGCTTAATGATTACAACCCAACTGACAGAAATACTAAGTTGCTCATAATGGTGTCTTTACAACCATTAATTATGCTGTTATGTTACATGTGAGAGTTGCCAAAGGGCTGGATTCTGTGATGGTGAGTGATCAGTGCTGATTGATGGCATTAATATCCTTATCTTAAAATGTGATGAGACATACTTGAAAGTGTTAACACTGCACAAGGGTTAGCAGCATCACAAATTATCCTCCTCTAAACTGACTTTAGAAACTCCCTAAAGGTTGCTTGCCAGTATGTTTACTTGCTCACAAATTCAAGAAAACGAAACAGAGCACAGTAGCAATAAAAGGAAAAGGAAATGGCTTTCCTTGGAGCTCGTGCATTAAAGCAAAGACAGGCATAGATTAGAAACTGTACAAGAGAAATCACTTTAGTGTGACCAAGAGAATCAAAGAACCAACAAGGAACAAGGACTGCCACCAAATTGGCAAGATCTGTGATGAAGGTCACTACTCAACCACCCTGGTTTTAGATTAACTTCCTGCTCTGAGTTCTGGGGAAAAAAACAGGGTAATTCAGAGATGGAAGAGGGTTTACTTAAATCTAAAGAGCATAAGTAATTGATCCTTTTCAATTACAAATGTACTAGAAGCTGCTCTTTCCAGGCAAAGCACTTGCACAGCAGTGCTGGTTTCAGCCTGTGAAATCTTTCTTAGCAATGGCAATTTGAGCGTATCTCTGCACGACACACAGTAACTGATCCATGTGGTGCTTTGTTTTGCTTCTACCTCCTAGAGACCACCAGCACAGTTCCTGCTCCTGCTGCTGAGAGCCTGGTGCTAGCAATTTCTAAACTCAGTTTTGAGAGATGAGATGTACAGTTAAAAGAGGTGCAGGGCAGAAAAACAACTTCAGGCACCTCTTGAAAATCCCAACTGGAATATTTAATTTCCTTTAATGTGAAAGCTGAATGAAAGTGGCTGTCCAGTAAAACATTTAAATGTCCACCCTGCTGCCTCCTGATCTAATCAAGCTGGAATTTTCCCTGAGATACTAGCTCTCCAAGCACACAGGTGGGCAATTTCACTTGATATCCCACCTTTCAGTTGTCTTTTCTTCTTTTGCAGATTCCTGTAAAATCCCAAGCCACCCAGTGCTTGGTGGGTTCAAACAGCCTATCCTTCATTTAGAGACGATATAAAAAAATCACAACTCAGATCCTAGAGTTCATCTTCCGAAATCTGTTTTGCGTCAAAACATGAAACATTGATTTATAATTCCCTTGCACATCTGCAAATCAAAATCCTTTACATGAAAGGTCATCTTATTTCCAAATTTTTCCAAGCTCTGTCTGCCTGCCAACACTCGGTAACTCCAAAAATGCAGCCAGACAGTTAAAAAACATTACTCTCTGTGATTTCTAGGATCACTATCACCTGTTTTCTGATCTTCTCTGCTACCTGTTTTCCATTTTTCTGTCTTCAATTATCTGTTTAACAGGCGGGTATACAGGAGACAGATTTTATTGGAGGTATGCAGTGGAATACAAACACATTGGGACATGCAAAATTCTAATTTTTCACCATAAAGGAGGTTAAACACTGGGGCAGGTGACCAGAGATGTTAGAAAATCTCCCGATTTGGAAATGCTCAAAACAAAGTTCGTCAACATACTGAACGAAGGTCCTGTTCTGGCTGGACGCAGTTTGAGTCAGGGGCCAGACTAAATGATCTCCAGAGGTCCTTAGCAGTCCAAAATCTTCCATGATTCAAAGTTTCTGTGTCACACTTGTTAATATAAATTATAAGTTGCAGAAATGATCTTTTAAAGTTGTGATGCTTTTGTATCTGTGCGTAGTCACTATTTGTCTACAACATTCTGTTGTACTTAAATAAGGATTATTGAAAGGATCAGTAAAAATTTGGTTGACTTGATCTATTGTCTTCCTCCTTCTTTCAGAAATGGCTAAAAAAAGTTATGTCCATGCTATCCAAGGGTATGCTCAATTATAGCACCAGAATAGATCAATGCACGAACTGAAAACTGCTGGGAAACAGTCTCGGGGTTTATGCATTTATGCTTTTCCTTCCACAACAAGCCCTTCAGTGCAAGAGGCCAGTTCTTGATACTGGAGGAGGGATCACCAAAAATATTGCGTATGTCTGACTTACCATCAGAGAGAACCTCAAAAAGTGCAACAGATTTAATACTGGTGCCCTGGCCAAAACAAAACATGGTTGTTACCACATGTCCTTCCCCCCCTACCCTTCCCCCCTGTTTGATTTCAGCTAGAAAGAGCATTCTTCTCTACAGTGGAAAGCCTTTGATTTTTTCCCTAGACCCCGCATGAGAGGGGAAAAAAATGGGAAATCCCTCTCCATGTGTCTCTCACAAGCAGTACTCCTACTGAGTCCTCTGACAAAGGCAGGAAACTGAAGGAGTGTGAACTCCTGGCTACACCTCTGTTGTGACCCACTTCTCCTGTCCCTTGTTTCTTTGGCTGTTGGGGAAGCACTGTGTGCACTGCAGTGTACATCTTGTAGCTGGCTGTCATGAATTGAAGTTCACCCAAGTGAGCTCTGCTGGTTCTAAAGCTGCTTTATGGCAAACTAGAAGGCCTGAAAAGGGCTGAGAATAATGATGCTTCAACCTTTTAACAGACAGCACGTAAAACATTATAAAGACTAAACGTGCGGCAGTACAGTTGAGTAGCTCTGTTTGTTCTTCAGAACTGTGCTGTGAAAGATTCTTGTCCCTTAAGCTCAGCTCTTTCAAACACTTCTCAGTCTAGCATCATGATTCATTTCTGCTTTGTCTTATATAATGTGACAGAAGTGGAGATGACAGCCTAGCCCTAGAAACTGAAATTAGGTTTCTGAAAAACATGCCTCCGTTGAGTTACTATTCTGATTATAAATCATGGAAATCCACCGATTACTGCAAATGAAGAGAATACAGTAAGCTTCCACCAAAGGGATACAGTAGCTATAAACAGGCTGGCACAAGCAAATAAACGCACCCTGAGATTAGCATTTGGAAAGCAATGGAGCAAAGAAGATATGAGAGGGACTAATCATTCACAGAAAACAAACTATTTTATTTGGTCTGTAATGAGGCATTTGAGGGTGGTTTAAAGTTTCAGATTGTCACTGAGTGAACTATTCTCCTATTAATCTGTTAGAGAATTGGTAAACAGCCACAAAAAGAGAAGCACATGCCTACAGCATTAGCAGGAAAATTGCCTACAGATTACAGTAACAACTATTTTCCAAAGGCTGGAAGAACACCTGAGAATTCTACCTCTACTGATAACTCTATCTCTGCAGAGAAGCAAATGCTTGACAATTATCTGCACCACCAAGAATGGCCACATTTTTCTGAGTGCCTCAATAAAAGCAACCAGGGACCAGGTTTATGAGATACAGAAGAGCCAGGTAGAGAATTACCAGAAGAAAAACTGAAGTATTAGGTTTGCCTGAGAAATTGCAGGGGAAGGGGGAGAAATGGAAACTTTCTTCATTTTATGCCAGACTTTTTTTTAATTATTATTTTTTATTTTTACCTCAGCCCTCCTAGAGCCTTTTCTCCATGTCCAGGCACTCATAGGGGTATGCCCCTTCAGGGAGGAGGTGGGTTCCCCACTGTTAACACAGGTCAGCATGCCATACTCCATCAGCCAGACTGCATTATCCACAAAGTGTTTTAATTAGTCTGTATATTTCGTTCTCTTTTTCCTTACACCGATGCAGATGATTTCTGCCAGCAATAAATCTGGGAAAGGGGGTAAAGGGTTTTTCTGGAAAACACTTTAAAACATTGTTTCTGTCTTTCCACAGCCTTCACTGAGGTATGAAGGCTAGTGAAGAATTTGAAGGCAAAAAAAAAAAAAATCAACACTACCTTTACAAGGAACAGAGAGTTGGTTGTTGGTTTGGTTTGGGTTTCTTTTCACTAGACCTGGGAATTTGGACAAATTGGCTCAAATTATGCACTGGTGTAAACTGGTGTGGCATCAGCATGTCCTTCACCTTCAGCCATGAGCAAGGCTCAAAGCGTATGTGTGCATGTCTCTGAGGGGCTGTGGGGAATGGACTATTTTTCCTTCTCCCCCCACATAAGATTAGGCGGAATGCCTTTCAAGCCGGCGAAGTGCCTTTTGCTGATTTAGCCAAGGACAAACTGAAACAGACTGGGCAGAAATACAGATGGCAGGCTGCCTCTGAAAGACTGGGCACTTGGCCACAAGGTGAACCACAGAACTTCCCTTCGTCTGCTGGACTCAGTGATCGACTGAGCTGCCTGCGAGTATTGCAGCCACTCCGCGTGGGGGGAGCCTGTGCTCGCTCGCAGGGGATCGCTGCTTGCCGCTTGTCAGAGCCTGTCTGTTTTGCAAGGAGTCGCTGCCCGAACCAGAACCGAACTCACCGTGCCTGCCTGCCATGCCTGATTGCCATGCCTGCCTGTTGCCTGCTGGAGGGGTCAACCCGCCTCTGGGTTGCCCTGCCGTGGGGTCGCCCCGCTGCCAAGTCGCCAGGACGCTGGTCACATCCTCGCTGCGGAAGGAGGGTAACACATGTACACATACACACACACACACACACACACACACATCCACATACACATATCTACTGGGTTCAACTCCTACCCTTCTCCTCCATTAATCCTACACCTCTCTTGCGGGGAGTGCACTTACTAATACCATAGAACTCTGATTTTCCTTTCTGATATATGACTAGATTACCTTCCCTGAACCTTGGCCCTTCAATTTGTGTTAACCCTCAATAAACCAATAAATTTGTTAGCTGAACATTGGTCTCAGTAATAATTTGTGAGCGTGGTGAGGGGGCATTTCAATCTACACTCTAAGATATGCAATGGCCATGCATGCGGTCTCATTCACAAACCTCTCCATTGGGGGGGGGAAAGTCACGGAAGCATCCTGACAGCCGGTAGCTTTTGATATCGGCCTGCGACAGGGGCTGTGTGCACATGCTGGTATGTGTATACCACTGGCATCCACCTCCCTTATCACTAAGGTGTTCTAGCCTCACTTCTCCCTGATCTGTTGAGGAGAGACCCTACAGGGGGTGCTGGCACCAGTCCAGTGGGCAGCCTGGGTCTGGCAGACAAATGTCAGTGACTGGACATTCCTGGTATGAACCAGTACAGCACCACTGTCTGGTGGTGGAATATGAGATATGGTTACTGGCCATCTCCAGCCTTCCTCTCCACTTCAAGCAGCTGTATTATTGGTGTCCCTTTGTCCTCTGAATAGGCTATAAGAGGAAGCAGAAGAGCTACCCTATATGACACAAAAATTAATTTTTTTTTTTTTTAAGTATCCTTACAGCTTCTACAATACACTGAGAGTTGCACTTGGTGCTTAAAATGAAAGATGTGATTTTTCCACTGTGCTTTGCTGTTATGGCAATTCAGACTGTCTACTCCAAGGAAACCCTAAAAGTAAAGAGTTTAGATGAGTAGAAACCAGGACCATCATAACTGTGCCCTACACACCGACACTCACACAACTATTGCAGGTTCACTGGATAGGGGCTGCTAAGGGCCTGAGCAGTGAAACTAGATTACCAAAAGGGAACATTTTTTGGACACATTACACTGCAGAGAGGGGAAATAGCAGGTATTTTTCCACACACAAAAAAATAATTGATGTCTGTAGACTTTTAACAGCCATTACTAAGACTCTGTTTTCCTAAAATATCTTTCGACTCACACCTTGCACCTGAAGTATTTCAAAAGAAGAGAGAATATTTTTTTGTTGACAGCAAAGACATTAGAGTTTATATAGATTATATTCTAAGATTGGAACCAACAATAGAACAACACAAATAGATTGCAAAAACCTGATGTGCAGTTTAAAGCTCCCTGGATAGAAACATAAATTTAAAGAAATAACCCACTCTGAGGAAAAGTGACTGAAGAAAGAATGCAGATATATCCCCAGGACTTACAGGTCAGTGTATCTCCATCTACAGAGGAAGGAAGTATACAAAGATTTATGGGAGTTATAAATTGGGTGGCTGGAAGAGACTATGTCCATACTGGCTGCTGAAACTGCTAATGCAGAAAAAATGAATGGTAACATGAAAGAGTATGAAAATATCAAATTGGATAAAGGCATAACCAAAAGTGCCAGACAGAACTTTTGAGAAATGCCTTTAAGCAAGCTATCAGGTCCTACTTTTACTTTAAGGTATATTGCCCGTGGCAGACAAGTCAAATGCACCCAGAACCTTATCTAAAACTGATGATCATGAGTAGAAAAATGGCTTTCAAATACATTTGAAGGCATGAAAATTACTCAATACTTTGATACATGAGAGAAGCATAAATAACACAGACCACAAAGTTTTAGTGACATCTGCAAAAAAGAATAGCAGACACCTGCTATTTCTTTCTACTTTGTGTGTAAGATCTTTTTCAGGTGCTGCTCAATGGTTTAGTACTCCAAAACACACTTGGAAAATGTGATGATATCAAATGCTTTGTCTTGAGCTTTCAATATTGCCAAGATTCAACATAAAAAATAGTCTGGTACTGTGCCAGGAAATACCTGAAGAGCCTTTCAAACTTTGTGTAGATTCGTTTGCTTATTTAAAGAAACAAAACTAGCTAAAAAATGTTTGGGATTCTGGATGATAGTATGTTCTTCCAGGTACAAAGAAGGGCAACAAAAATGATAGAGGGGATGAAGGAGCCACTTTATGAGAGAAGACTAACAAAGTGAAAAACTTTCAGTCTGAATTAAAAAAACAACAACAACAACAAAAATGAAACAAAAAAAAAAAAGACCAGAGGGAATAAGATTAAGATTGGAGAAACCATACAGGCAGTGGATAAGCTGAATGCAGAACTCTTGTTCATGATATCCTGCAACACTAGGAGTAGGGAGCACTCAGGCAAGACCTAGAGATTGATGTGTTGTTGTTTTTAAAAAAAATTACTTCTTCACACAACAGTGTAAGTGCAAACACTTTTAGTGTTTGCTGTCAGAGCAGGTTGCAGAAGCAGGTTCAAAGAGAGGGCTCAGATAAACTATAGGCCAGAGGTTCATAAACAGGTAAGAAAAGGCCTAGGCAGGGATGTACAGTCTAACACATGAACAGTCCTAGAGGTTGGGGCAATACCAAGGCAAGGGACTGACTGCAGGGAGTGACCAGTCTCTTGAGTTTCCCCAAAATAACCACTCTGTTGCCACTGTCAGAGAAAGAACCCTGTGCAGCATGGACCGAAGTCTGTCTGAGTAGGACATCTCCTATGGTGTTAAATGTGACAGTCATGACATATTCTAGTAGAACTGTTTCTTCTAACAATAGATAAATGCAATTAGGAAAACAACAAACCAATGCTTTTATGCTTCTAGCTCTTTTTCTCATTCTCTCCATCTCTTATTCTTTCCTCTGATGTTTGTTAAAGTGTCAGTTATATTAAAGACTCACTGTAGTTATAAGCACTAATACAGGCTTCTTATTATGATTCCCAAATATTCTTTCAAGTTGTGAATACCTCTCACATCCACTTCTTCTTGTCTTCCTTCTCCTCAGTGTGCATCCCATCATTCAAAAACATGCTCTCTCACATGACAAAGAAGTGGTGAGAAGAGCCACTAACCCATGAGAGCTTCCCATTGAATCTTTTCTTTTTACCCAGAGAGCCTTACTTTCAGAGAGGTATTAAAGTGCAGCTTCTCTCAACCCTGAAATGCAGCCAGCTCAGAGGCAGACTGCTGCAAGTGTTTAATAGTTCCCAGCAGCACGAATCAGTAAGTAAGGACAGGAGGTTAAGAAGGATACTGTGTTGGAATAAAATTAATAACCTCATTTCAAAGATCTTGTATTTCTTCAAAGCAGTCAGGGAGAAGACAAAAAGAGAGAAGATAGACCTAAAATGCAAGCACTGGAGAAGGCAATCAGAACGGGTACTGAATGTGTGGTGGATTTAGATACGTGAAAATTACTGAGAGGTTTGGTAACTAGCTTACGCTAAAAATGGAGAAAATTTGGGATCTGGAACCTTTAAGCACATGTATCAAGATTTTGGTTTAAGGAAGATTTTCTTCATAATTAAACAACTAATCCTTTATGAGATCCTTGCAAGGCAGATGGCTTTGTAAGCTGTGGTATAGAAAAAGTTGTGCTGTGGTAAGAGCAACAATCCATGAAACTATTACACATTTCCCAACCCACCTTGTCCTATTTTTTTTAGCAAGACTGCTTTTCTGTATAATTCTGGCTTTTATCTTCTGATTCCTTCACTTGGTTTGTTGGGGTTTTTTTTGTGTGTGTGTGTGTTTTGTTGTTGTTGGTTTTTTTGGTTTGGGGTTTGTGTGGGTTTGTTTTTTGTTGTGGTGGGTTTTTTGGTTTGTTTTTTTTTGGTGGGGAGGGGTAGGTTGTTGCTTGTTTTTTGTTTTGTTTTTCCAGCAAAGCGGTCCTTTTAGTAAGACAAAATGAGTCAGAATAAGAGATCAAATACACTTCAGTTGTCAAGGCAAAGAACTAGAAAATATGTGGTCCTGGGAAAATCAGAAGAAGACACATTAAATGAATTGTGGATTCCATGGCAGAAAAAGTAACACAAGCTAGCATTTAAAAGGCATAAATCCTTATTTCCTTAACACAGACATATGCCATAAATCCAGATCACCCTAATGGCAGACTTTGGTCTGGCCCAAGCTAGGTGTGCACATATGCATGCACTCCTGCAGGAGAGTGCCTTATCTTTCTCTAGCTATTACTGCCATGTGCACATCTTACTTGCCAACAAGAACTGCAGTCAGTACACAGCTTCCTACTTTGGACATGTCAGTAAAGCTAACCAGGGTGATTTCAATTTAAAAATAATTGAATAAATTAATCATATTCGAATACCACAAGTCATTGATGCAAAGCTTATTTATTTTATAGGAAGGACTGCTATCTGCTAATCACAGTGTTTATCATAGAATCATAGAATGGTTAGAGGTGGGAGGGACCTTAAAGACCATTGAGTTCCAACTCCGTTACATGAGCAGGGACACCTCCCACTAGACCAGGTTGCTCAGAGCTCCATCCAACCTGGGCTTCAACACCCCCATGGATGGAGCCTCCACAACTTCTCTGGGCAACTTGTTCCAGTGTCTCACTACCCTCACACTGAAGAATTTCCTTCTGATCCCTAACCTAAATCTCTCCTCCTTCAGTTTCAAACCATTACCCCTTGTCCTGTCACTATGTGCTCTTGTAAAATGCCCCTCCCCAGACTTTCTGTGGACCCCTTCAGGTGGATCTGCATGGATCTGTCTTGTGAAAATGGTGCCTTCTGCATTTGATGCTTCTTACTGACAGTGGCTGGGCATCTGTTGTCCTGCCAATGTGCAAAGCATTGTCCGTGTCAGTTCAGGTGCTCATAGGGAACAAAATTCACATGGGGTTTGTTAACATTTACTGCTCTCCTCTTATAGGACAAATGCTTGGGAGCTCTTAGGCATATCTGGTCTGAGTGCATATGGCAGAACTCATGCGCTTCCATTCTGCATGCTAACTGCTGTCCCATGCCTTCTTAGCTACTGTGCCAGGGGCAAAGCAAATCCCATGTGGCATTTCCTGTGCCTGACAGACAGGATATTGTGCTCTGTGCCTTGCATATGCTCATCTTGAACCATATCTGCATCTTAGTGGTCTGTAAAGGTATCAAGTCATTACCATCAATTTTGAGAGAATGACAGTCTGGGACCTGCTCCACAGTAATTGATATATACACTATAAAAGGGCTAGTTATTGGTTTAAGTAAGAGTATGCTGTTT
The DNA here is from genome assembly GCA_020745705.1 of Hemiprocne comata. NCBI lineage: Eukaryota > Metazoa > Chordata > Aves > Apodiformes > Apodidae > Hemiprocne > Hemiprocne comata. The sequence goes on along the minus strand of CM036586.1, from coordinate 138,467,717 downwards.
TAACAGGCATTTAAAGAAGAGTAAGGAGGATACATGAAATGGTTACACATTAATACTTTTATTTCCTCCTAGTCCCAGTCTACAGTTGAAGACTTCTAAGAGACAATGTAAATAGCAAAGCTTTTCCTGCCATGCAAAGTCTAAAAAAGGCTTGTCACTGTGGTTGGTAAATAACCATGTGGTAATTTTTCCTTCTCCAGGAAAACTGGATCACGTTGATGCACACTGAAACAGGCAAGCTGATCAGGCTGAAGTAAAGGACTTGGAGGAGCATGAAGTTGCTCCCCCTCGCTCCTCATTAGCTGGGATGAGTGACATGATTAATTTTGGAAACTTTGGAACACTTGCAGTCATCATCTTCTTACATCCCAGTTTAAGTCTCACTTGTATTGGAGAATCCCTAACAGTTTAAGGTGAGCTGTCACATACACACTACTTTGTGGTGGAGGGACCACCACCATTTTGCTAGGTGGAAGTTCCTATCCACCTGCTTACTGGCCCTTTTTGTACAATATTTTTGGGGAAGGACTAGTTTCCTCCTCCTTTGTCTTTTATTTCTTTTAAATCCTTGATAACTTCAATGACACAGTTTATAGGGTAGCCCTACAAACACTTTTATTAGCAATAACAGAAGGCAGAGCTGGGGATAATCAGCAAGGGAAGAAAATACGGGTCTAAATGCATCCCTGTCAAAACAAATATATAATGAACACACAGAAAAATGAAAGTAGTGTAAGCATAGGAGTTAATATTGGAAAACTATTAATCTGTTTTAATTAAGTACCAGTAGTCATTACTTCCTTATATGGACTTTCCTAGTTTGAAGAAAGAATGTTCAAATACAATACAGCCATTTTATGCATTTTGAAGACAAAAATATACTGTCCTCTGTTTGTTGGTCAAGGAGAGTTCCTAATGAGTGCAGTGGGTATGGTGAGCTAACCCTGAATTCACACCGAGCAAATTAACTACTGAAACTAGAACATGCAGCAAGTTCCACTGAGGAGTTGGGCTAATCCACTTGGCATGTTGCTGTGCTAACCCAGATGTGCTGCTCCTTCACCCAGCCAGCAATCTCTGCCCTACTTTGATTTGCCCAAAAATACCGTCTTGCTCAGAGACAGCTCAGGATCCCTTCATTGTGCTCCATTACACAGCTGGAATGCCTCCTATCTCTCCCACTTGATAATAAGAAGTTAAATTGTGCCACTCAGTTTGTAAGAAGTTGTGAAGAAAGCCAGCCTCAATGTCCTCTCCAGGCATCTGAGAGTCCTGCTAACCAGACCACTGGGAGTCTCAACAACTTTGGCAGCCTGTGGATCAGTATGGAGTAGTTGCTAGTGAGCAGGTATTCCTGCCCATCTCTCTGAAGGACTAGGGAGCAGTGTACAAAGATTTGCACACCTCTTAGGGTACAAGGAAGTCAGATGAGTACAGGCAAATGCATGTGTCCCTCTGATTTTTCTTTCTTAGAGAGACAGAAGTTAGATCGTAAGCGGCACGGGCTCCAGCACTGACAGCTGGTCACCTCCCAGCTTTCCTGGGAAACAACATCAGAACAATCAAATATTGTGTGAAGAGCTTCCTCCATTAAAAAATAAGTACTACATTGATTTGTTTCCAAACCTGCACAATGCCTAAGATCCAGCCTAAGGTTAGCCCACCTAGATCCCTTTAAGATACTTTTTTATACTTTCTCCCTTTCCTTTCTCCTTTGTATTTCAGTTTTTGCCTGGCCCTGCTCTGAATGCATGAGCACTGGCAATGTGCAAGGTGATGCATCCCAGGGCCAGAGTCAGACACGGACAACCACAGCTGCACTTCCTGTCATACCAAGGTACGAGATCTGAAGGTGGACCCTGCCAGACTTTGAAAGGATGGAGCATCACTGTAATCACAACAGAAATGCTTTGTTTAAAAAAATAAAATAAAAAAAAAGCATGAAAAATTATTTTTGAAAAATTTTAGACTTTCACTTTAAAAAAAAGGCAACTTAAATTCATGGCTGGGTGCTGCTTAGTATCTGTATTTCTCTGGACATCTAATTTCAGATCTCCAGCCTGATTTGCTGAATCTTCAGGTTCATCATTTAGATTACAGAAATGCAGAGTCAGGTCTGCAACATAAACAGAAGATTCAGGGGTTTTATAGCATTATTAAACAATGCATTTAGAGAAGTCTGAAAGACTGACTTCAGGTTTCTTTTCTACTTGCAATTGAACAGATAGTGCTCTTGAGAATATAATTATTTTAATTGCAACTTTCTTCCTCTTGCAATTCTAAGCAATGACCAAACTTCAGAAATGTGACATTCCTCACTAATTTTCCTCAGTATAATTAGAAAACACTATTCCTATAAGAAGTTAACATATATAATCCATAAATATTAAAGGAAATTTGGTTTTAGTATTATTCAGCCGCGCTCTCTGTTAAGCCCTCACTAAAATAATCTCTCCTCCTGGTCATCCAGAAAGAGTTTAAACCACTGGGTTACAGGCAATTTCAAAGCTTTCTTTCAAAGCTATTGGAATTTGGGGGTTGCATTTGCCCCGTGGCTTTGGACATTTCATATAGCTTCTGTGAGTGACTGCTGAAATTACTTGAGTAATTTCTCTGTGGAGTAGCAATTTTATAATCTCTTTAAAAAGCTCCTTGCTTCTGATGCATTTATGTTCGTTTGGGCTGGCAGAGTATTAAAAAAGAAGAGTTACTGATCTCAGAAGAAATATTTTCCTGCTAACTGTGCTCTTCATTTTACTTTTGCCTCTCCTGCAGTGAATACACCCCAAACTGGTAGTTTGTCACCTTTATGCTGTTCATATGTGAATTGTTCTTTGGGGAGAAAGCGAAGCAAGAGGAAATATAAAGAAGAGCTAATCTCTGATCAATCATACTCACTTCTAAGGGATTTGACGTATGAGCCACTAACATATTCTCTATGATGGGCTCCATGCTGATCCAGTTCGCCGTGTCAGAACAAGCAGCAGGCTTACTCTGCTGGCTGCACCTCAGTTCCTAGACCAAACCTGGGAGGGCTGTGCAGATTTGCCACAAGTACCTTTCCTGTGGCAGGGGGAGGCACACGGGATTTCTGCAGATAGCTTGTGCTGCACCCGAAAAAACTAAGAACAGCATATCCGAGGAAATACCACTGAATTTCTGTTACACTATTATTTTCTCTCAGTGAAGGATACTTATGAAGGGATTTATTTATTATTGTATTTATTATTTTAATCCCTCAGTCTCCTCTGCATTCTGTACGTCTCTACTACACATCTCCAGGAAAAGATTTGCTTTGTTTTTTTGAGAAGACTTTTGCTTAGAGAGTTCTGCAATTCTTTTCAGTTTCGTTGAGATAGCACATGCTATTCTAAAAGACTAATTGAAATACAATTTTTAAAAAATATCAGCATCCTCAATTGAGGTTTTTTAGACTGTGGAATAGTCTCCCAGGGATGTGATAGAAATAGCTTTTCTTGCAACATAGAGAACTGCTGAAACAAAATAGTTGAAATTATAAAGCAAAGACCAAATTAGATTTTTTCAGGGACTGAGCTGAGATTTAGCAGACATGGTAGGTCAATGAATATCAATGATTTTGATTTTTTTTCTCTCCACCTCTAACTCTGTGTAAAAAAAAAGAAACAGTTTTCATTTAAAAAAACAACTAAACAACAAAAAACCACAGAAAATCACTTATCCTAGGGAATACATTCTTCCACAGTTTAATTGAAACTACAGTTCACTACATTTCTGCAATGTGTTCAGAGTCACTATATACTACCTTTACTATGGTTTAAGCTGCATTTGCTTTAAGTAGGTGTCTTCTTTGAAGTGGATATTCTCTAGATTTTAAGTAACATATATCAGGTTTTCTGACATCAACAGTTTTTTCATGTGTCTGTAGTTTTCTGAAGTTGTGTTAATGCACATATTCTTTTCCTGAGCTGGTAAGACTTAAATCCTTGTCTGACTTCATTATTACTTCTCACTGTTCCTTCATTCACAAACTACATGGGATTTAAGTTTCCCCAAGCAAAACCCACATTGCAAGTTGAGGAAATTTTGTAACATGCCTTAGCATGTGTCCATCAAATTCAGCTGCAAGGATGCTATTTCATTCCAAGTCTTCATCTACATCACAAAGAAACAAGAGCTATGAAATATTCCTGTCGTATATAGTTGAAGGAAATCACTTTTATATTAAGCGTGGAAGTACTGTCAGATGTCCATGGTATACCAGAAAGGGCAGGCTTAAAGATTTTCTCCCAGTTTCCTGTGAAAAATGTAATTAACTATATATTCATAACATGAAGGTAAAGCCAGAGTGAAATTCTGTTTAAATGCAAGTGGATACTTACAGAAGTTAAGGTATTCCTCTGGCTCTCATCTACATTGTTTGATGTACAACAGTAAAAAAGTCTAAGTGTGTCTTGGGTGGATGCAGGGCCAGGTTCGTCCTTATCATTTTTCATTACATCACAAGTAGGCTACAGTCCACTGAGCACTGTGGGGCTGACATGGTCAGACTGTCTAGCATTTAGCCCTGCAAAAACAGAAGTGCTTGGTGAACAGGAACATAGATCCAAGCCTGTACAGAGCCTGTGGCTTTAACATAGTGAACGAAACCAAGATTTTCATATGCCGATGATAACAGCTTGCTGCAAAAGAAGATTTACATCTGATTTTAGATTGTGTTGGTGGAAAGGTACCAGAGTCTCTGGGGAAATGAAAGAGAGTAGATAGTTAGGTGCTTAGCTCAGGACATGTAAAGGTGACCAAAATGGAACAGCTAGTATATCTGAATTTATTCTTTTATTAGGTGGCTGAAAGGGAGATCTCTTTGCCTTTCCCTGTTGTTTCAATTTCAAGAGCTGATTATAGCATTACTTTATTTCTGGGATAATCAGTGACTGTCATGGATATCTATAATAAACTTAGAGATCCCTTGGATGAATTCAAGGAGCCTTGGATCAGTCCCAAAAGTACAGCATGTCTTTTAATAACTGATCCCCTGTACATCTGGAACTGACAAATCTGTACAAGTAGTAGGTCACAAATTCACATCTCCTATCCATGGATAATTTTAAGGATTTGGATCACTCCTTTTAAGCCTGAACTCTATATTCAGTTTTCTTTCAAGCTCCCTACTGTATCTGCTTTTCCTGTGGGCTTTTGTTTATATTTTTATTTGATTTCAACAGATGTTATTTACTGCTGTTTCCCTCTGCTTTGGAAAGGATTTATCATTGAGATGTATTTTCATTTTAGCACACAAATACATTAAATCCAGGCATGAAGCCTGCCCAAAACAGCTGGAAAGTGACACTGAAATTAAGGCTATAAAGCTGCTTCTCTAATCTGCTGAGCAGTTTCTATAAATGCAGTTTAAATAAAATGAGTCTGTTAACAGAAAAGCTTAAAGGATATTAAATCCTGGCTTTATAAATGATGGCCAAGCTAGCAGGAACCACCCCATAGTGTGTAATCTTTTTCTTTCATGTAACAAGGTTATCTGGCCTCACAAGCTTCTTAGGCTAAACTTTATTAAAGCCAATGTAGAGAAAATGCAAAAGAGAAGAGGTAGCTGTTTTGATTTCAGAAGTATTTTTAAATATATATTTCTGCGGGCTAGAGGTATGTCTCCCTAGTCTTAGTGGGAGACTTAGAGAAAGAAAGCTTAATTTCATAGTTCTTTTTCCTGTTATATTTATACATTCACACACACCCACTCATAGTGAGTGCAGCTGACTGGATGTTTCCCTTTTCCTGGGAGATAAGAACTCACTGAATAATAAAGGTCCTCTCCAAGGACAGAATATGCTACACATGTTGACAATGAGTTTGTCAGTGTTCCTAACATTTCTACACAGCTGTAATTCATGGATTTAATAAAATATTGATGTCTGTTTCCACAGTTCTATCATGCAGCAAAAAATCTTTATGTGGTGTAAATTAAACACTTCTGCAATGGGCTGGAGAATACATGTTGTTTCTTGCCCTAGTGGAAAAGCTCTGTGCCACCCCATCTGCTGTTCCAAATGCCAAGTCTCTGAAATATCACTGAATATGAGGACTGCTGTAAAGAAGCACTTGCTATTTTATCTGAGTTTCTGTTTAGCCTGGTAAAACATCCCTCTATCAGTTTCTATCACTGACCTATTGCTGAACTACAGGCCCAAGTCTAATCTCAGACTGACAAAATGCATCCAGCATGACATTTGACTCAATCTGCTCATAAATAATAATAATAATACTTTACATTTATATAACCCTTTTCAGCAAGAGCTCTCCCAAAAGGCCTTTTTGACCTCCAATTTATCTATGGTAACTCTCACTGAATTAGAGGCAAGTGTAATGTTCTCTGCTACCACATACAGCGTGGAAACAGCTGTAAGACAAATTACATTTCTGATGAGATTCCAGTCATTTTAGCTATGTGATGCTCAATAATCCATCTCAGCAGAGATCACCTGTAAGTTTATTAGTGTCTCAATCATTCAGACAGCTGTCAAATGTATAAAAAGCTACTTTCCCAATAAGTACTATGTCCTTTCTTCCAAATCTGGAATTTTCAACCCTAAAATAATTACACAGAACTTAGCTTGACAATATTTACTCCAGAAAAATGATACTTTTAAGCACAGGATTTTACAATTCATTGTTGATGAAAAAAAGAAGTTTCATGAAGTTGAAAAAGAGAGGTTCCTGGAATTAGTTTGGATTTAAGGTTTTTGTGCCTCAACCTAGGCATCAAACAATGCAGATAGGCATTTTCAGATTTGTGTGCTGTGCGTATTACAGCTGTTGAAGCCTATATCCAGTGAATAAAATTGCCTTTGATAAATTGTGGACGCTGACTTTAACAATCTCCCAACACAACCCCTTAAACATACCTGTCTAAGAAACTTCCTCTAAGACATTTTCTCCCTGTTCCTGCTGCAAGTAGAGGTACCATTCCTATCGCCTTCCAAAGGAACAGAATTCAGCCAATGTGGCATTTTTACTTCTGTGTAAAACTTTCTCGTTTGTTTAATACAGAGTGTAGTGTAATGTTTTTAAAATAATCTTCAGTTATTTAGTTTACTTTAAAACATCTTTATGGCTCACAGACTATGCCAAAGAGAGCTGATGACAAACTTTACAAGAATACATGGAATACGCAGTAATAGAAAAAGAAGGCATCAACTCTGGCATTTGAAATTCTCAGCTTGTCTATGAGAGATTCAACCAGAAATTCCTGTTCTGAATCAGGAAGAACAAGGACGTGAACTTTGCAGTGAGAGCTCAGGGATTTTAGCTATTCTGGCATGATTTTTTTATGATCTCTGGTTTTATTGTAAAATTTTAAAGAAGCTCCTTGTTAATCCATTTTAGCTCTATTCCCAAGATTGTTCCCATAGAGGCTTTATACAGCAACTTGTTCTTGCAAAGAGGCCAATGTGATCAGCAATTACCAAAAGTAAACAGGATGCTGATCTAATCATACATTTTAGATAGATTCTGTTACAGTATTGATTTCAAAGGAAAAATGTTTAATGAACCAGTGATTTTCTCTACACATCCTGGTCTATTGTGTCCTTTTTTGCTTTTCTTACCTGCTGATACTCTTGTCCCCAAATCCAAACCTGCAACATGACCTGTTTCTACTTGGTGTCTGCATATCGCTGCTTAAAAATTCAGATACGTATTTGCCATACAGAGGCAGCAATGTTCAAATCTGTGTTTAGACTAAAGAGACTAAAGCCCCTGGTAAGGTTAAAAATCTCACAACTCTCTCACAGCATTTTAGCTCTAAGAGGAGACATCCCATAAACTCTTACAGTTAAGTTAAATATATGCTATATGCCAGCTTTGCAATTTGGCATCAGATAGCAAACTGAAACCAAAAGGTTAAGGCAATGGTTTTGATCTTGTAACCTAAGTCTGAGCTACTCATTCCTACCTTCCTTCAGATGAAGCAATGACATAAAAATAAAGCACTTTCTAATAAAAACAGTAAGTGTTCAGACCTCCGTTCAAGTCCGAAGGAATTTTGATAGTTCTGATTTTATGGACTGTAGACTAGGATACCAAAAGTATTTTGATTTTCTTACAGGGGATGGAAATGAAGTGAAATGAAAACAGATGGATCTGTGCTAGCAGTGAACCATTGGATACAATACTTTGCTTCAGTGAGTATCCAAATTATTTTCAGGTAGTTTGGCACATACGTAATTTATGTGCTTCATTCTCTGCCTGCTATTTAGAAGCTGTTTCTCAAGTAGGTACTGTTCTCTGAACTGTTCACCTTTGCATGCACTATTTCATTCTTAACTCTTCTTATATTTTTCTTAAGGTTAACTTAGTGAAGTGAATTCAATGTACATTTTTTGTTGCACTCAGAGACTCTGCTTGTGGCTGGGGTCAATCAAAAAAACTGCAAGGGTGCTCTTAGGTGACTGCTTGCTTGATGGCTGCATGTATCATGCAACAGAGACTGCCCCAGCCATGATATGTTTGCTGTCACTGACCAGAATAAACTACTAGGGCACAATGCCCCTGGAAAGGGCAATGCTACCAATTGCATTTTTTTTTGGACCAAATATGTAAATTCTTCTTTGGAGACCTCAAATACAAAAATTGGCTTCTAGATCTAGTACATTCAATTTAATATTTTGGAGTATAAAACAGAAGACTGAAGCACAAATTATTGTCTCAGATGAGCTTTATCAGAAGACTCAGTGTTAAAATATACAGCTGGGGTACCCCAATTTCCTAATCCCACAAACAGCAAACTGAAATGTTCGGTTGGCTGCGAAATATCAGTCTCTCAGCTCATATCAAAATAATATGAAGATTAAGGTGATGGAGGAGTGAGTGGGTCACAATAAGGGGACAATTATGGTCTCCTATAAGTCCCCTTTCTCCATCACAGGATGGAGTTGGGGTCCACGTGGCACTGTGCCTCTAAGTCTCAGCAGCCCCTTGGCTCACCTAATACACAGAGCAGTTCAGACACCATCCTCAACCCTTTGTCAGCAGAGCACTGCTGCTAACCCAGCACAGGAGGTATGCTTGAATGGCTTGTGAGCTACATGTGATACAACAAATGGATATTTAAGAATTGCACACAGAGTCTGAGAATGTGCAAATCCACACTTCCTGTGGATAAGCAGCCCTGCTTTCTTCCAAGATTCTTACTTTTGTAGCTCTCATTGAGATATTTAAAAGTATGACAATTTTTTTTTATCCTTACTGGTATCAGTTCTCCCTTCACTTGGTGGGGGAGTCTAGGATAGAGAAGTGATACTGTTCTTGTTGAAAAATACAGAATCTTTGCAGAGGAGGCAGCTGGAAAACCAAAAACTCTATCCACAGTGGGACTTCAGTACCTGGAAATTATAATGTTGAACTAAGTATCCAGGCTCCTTATACAAAAAAAACCTCAAACAATGCAGAAGAGTGGGATACACATGTGCCTTAGTGCCTACAACAATCCACTTTTTTTTTTTTAAAGCAAACAAATTAAAATACACTTCTCCCCAAATAGTCAAACCATCCAAATGTGTAACAGAAGCATTAGTATAAATAATTTTTAGGTATCAGCACCACATCTATCTGGGTTAAGCTACAAATACACACAAACTTGTATCTTTGTAGATTCCTAAATCTTTTGGAATCACCCAAATAGCTACAGAGCTGACAAGAGTAGATTTACAGAGGAGGATAAATCTTGGCAAACCACTGCATAGTAGTTCAATTAACCTGCTTCAGGGAAATCTAATTTAGTTGCTGGAATGCAATCACTTCCGATAAGGTTTGATACTAACATAATTATCTGTCTTTATATGTATCTTCACCAGATGTTCTTTCCAAGGCAACTAAATAAAATTGATAGCCACCCACTTCAAGTAGCAAATTATTTGCTGTTACTTGTAAAGCATCTAGTCAGAGGTAACTAATTTTATTAAGAAAATAGATTTTGTATCTTCCTCTAAAAACCAAGTCCCCTACTATTTATTATTGCTGTGTTCATTTTCTATATAATTCTCCTGGCACAGTACTGCATTACCGTGTGGCCCACTTCCTACAGACTGCTTTGCTGTGCCATCTCCTGGAGGGTGAAATAAAGTCCAGCACCTCATCTCAAGGCTGTTTGAATGAACTATTAAAAAATTTGATGTCGAAGGATGTTGGGAAACTACTTTCCGATGTTTCCCTAACACTTGACCAGTTTCAATAAATTTAGCTGAACAAATTTTTTCATTGTTCTATTTAGGCAAAGACACTTAAAAGACAAACAATGTATAGGTCCTGAAGTCCTTACACACTACAGAACTGTGACATTAGGTACAACTAGACTTCATGCAGACACCCTGTGGTCAGTGTTAAACGAGGTATTTAGGGCACCAGTTAGATTGGGGTCACAGAGGCACAGACCTGGCGAACTGCACAAATGCATACTTGGGGATCTGCACCCACAATGTACCCCACGTTGCTGGCAGCTACACTCTCGTTGTGAGATGAAAAATCTGGCTACATGTTAAGGAGTTGCAAGCGTGCATCTGGAAAGTGTCCTTTGTACAAGAAAAAAGCCCACTTGACTAGAGGCCTTGTGCAACCTGGTCTAGTGTGAAGTGTTCCTGCTCATAGCAGGGAGGTTGGAACTTGATGATCTTTAAGGTCCCTTCCAATCTTAACCATTCTATGGTTCTGTGACTCTGATCTCCTTCCATATCCTTCTTCCTTTCTTTTAATTTCTCTTCATGCAATTTATCAGCTCCATCCTCAGAGCCTGAGGTACCTTAATGTCACGTTTAGGCATAATCTTGATCAGGGTTGCAGGTTTCCCACTTTACAAAATGTCACTATCACAAGGAGAGCTAAGAGTAATTCAACTGGGTCACTTCTCATTTTCAAAACGAGACATCAGAAGGAGTATTTTACATTGTCTTGGTGAAGAGAAGGTGTTTGGCTTAATGTCTATTCAGCTAAGCCCAGAACAGCCATTCTTATGCTCTTACATGTTTTAATGTACTCTGATATTGCAGGAAATAAGTACTTAGAGGTTCTGAGTTGCAGCATGATGGCATTTCTGAGAGCAAGGAATACAATGCAGACCTGATGCTGATACTGAAGCTATTTCTACTGTACAATTGATGGACATATTGTACCAGAAATAATTTGTATTTATTAAACCACATAATGGACCTAAGTGTTCTTCTAGATGTTAACCCTATCAAGTGCAATCACACTGTAGTGAATGCATCTATTTTTAGCATTAGCACTGAGAATTCAAAACTTGAATCGATTTTTGTTACCTAGGGAAATTTACATATGTATATTTAAACAGCAGAAATGCCCAAACTATCAGTGTTGACTTTTTCTTGTTTTGTATGGTAAAAAAAAATTAAAATAATTATTCTTCTGTAGAGGCACAGTTCAGCAAGATGTGCTATTTTGAAAACAGACTTTTAAGCTTTGTATGCCTGAAAAATTTGCAAATAGATGAGAACTAAATGAGATAAAGGTGATAAAGAATGTACTCTTCAACTAATTGTAGACGTAATGCCCAAAAATCTTGTGAAATAACTTCTGTTATGCTAGGTATTAATATAAATTATCTCAGCTATAAGCATGGTCTCTCTTTTCTTAAGAGCTGAATAGACTTGCTGTGACAATACTGCAAAAAAACCTCTGGAGATGCTCTGTGGATAATGATGAGTATTGAATTAATTTCCATAGTATTAAACTACACGGAAACATTTGACTCCTACTTGTATTACCTGTTTTGTTCCCACAACACTGCCAAACAAACTTGGTACATAAGTCCTACATCTTCATTTTAAATATCAGAGCACACACCACAGCCATTCTTCTCCCAAATAGCCACTGGCTTATCAGAAGACAGAACTGGACTCTGCAAGTGAAATTTTGTAAAATTTTGTTTAATAAACCCAAGTGAATTGATGTGAATGTGACACCTGGTCTTTGTCCAAGGACTGACAAACACCTGTTACCTCAAAGCAAGAATGGGCTCTTGGGAGAAGAAGGAAGGAAGCCCAGACTGCTGGATTTCCACCACTCCAATTAAAATGTATAGTGACCAATGGTAGAAAGCCTACATCTTCCAACTATATCTATAGATTTTCTCTCTTTATAGTTCAAGAAAAATCCTGTGCTATCATGGATACCACTGTGTAGGAGCACTTGACAGTCTTGACTACAATACAGTCTTCTCATACTCAGAAGAAAATTTTTATAATCTCCCAGAGGGCTTCCTGATCAGAGCCATCAACATCATTTAAACTGACAGCAGACAAGAACTCTCTTCAGAACAAGATTCTTTACATATGGACAGCTGTACTTGAGCAACAAATACATGAGCACATTTATACTCTAGAAAAATGGAAAGTTGCATGCAGAGAATCATGGTCAGCAAGATACCAGTACACAAATACAGAAGGGAATTAAAGGACTCCCACATTGTGCTTCTGTGGCTCACAATACTCTTACTCCAATTCCTATTCCCCATTTAGAGGTGGGACCTATGAAGCAACCAGATGAAACTAAAGAGTTGTACAGGTACTTGGACAAGGCTGTCTCTCCCACTTAGAAAAAGTCCCACAGAGCAAGATTGGCACTGGAAGTAATAAATCCTCCACTCAAACAGGGTGCTGGTTGCTGGTGCCTCTAATCCTCCAAGACAGTGGAGAGATTCACTGGCTCCAGTGAAACCTTCTACCTGCACAAGCCCACTCATCTCTGGATGCAATTTAATGCAAGTTAAATAGCTCTCGGACCCTCAGTAACACTGTAACCTGAACTGGAGCTTGGTTTCTGAGTGCTTTATTTTATCTCACATTATATAAGTTTTCCCCTTATGTGGCATGAATATTTCCAGCACAAGTCCTGCTTTTCTTTATCATGTCTGAATCTGTAGCAGCAGAAATAACAAATATGATAAGGGGAAGATCAAGTGTCTGTTGTTTGGGGGTTTGTCATGAAACCAAGACAGGTTGCTGACATGAATTAAAAACAACTGCTTTTTCAGAAAGCCTCTTACTTTACTTCATGTCAACAAGAACAGTTAGATTAGCAGGAAGCCTTAATTAATCCCCATTGGTACTACATATCCTATTTGTGGAAAGGCAAGACATACTTTTTAGATAAGATTTGCAAGCCCAACTTGTAAAATAATCCGTGTCTCAGCTGCTTTGACTGGATCCCAGTTCACAAGAACATCCTTTCCCTTTAGAGCTGCACCTAAGAACAGGCACAGTTTTGTGGCTCTTAAAATGGACTTGAGATCATTGTCTACCTTGTAGTTTGTATACTCTTAAAATCCTATTAATTTTTGCAGCCAAACCTTCCAGGATTCAACACAAACTGCTACAGGAGACCATGAACGAGCCACATTGAGCAAAGGTAAGACAAACTTTCTTCTTTTCTACCAGTCTTCTAAAAAAATTTGTCAGGATTGCATCTGACTGCCTAAGGCACTCAAAGTCTCTTTAGGCTAGAATTTATTAGAAGACGTCCAGAATAATTTACACAAATTTTCTGCTCTATGCTGGATTTAACCTAAAAGTAAGATTTGTTTCCAATTTCTGATAAAAATGAAGAAAAAAAAACAAATCAAGGGGTAAGAGTAGAGTAGGTTTTGTTTGTTCAGATGGCTTTATTGTTTGGGTTTTTTTAAACAGAAACTTGAAACTTGAAATAGTCTTGAGCAAATAGCACAGTCAACTTCTATTTCTTAAAACTTGATTAGATATTAATCTGAGAATGCCTACAGATAAGATGACACTTGAAAATAGCTTTCTTACTGCAATATCTTTACAAGAGTGAGTTGGAATATCAACTCATTTAAGATTACTACATATTGCTTTCGTTTTTCAATGATAGTGTATTTGATACTCGTATTTATAAGCCTATGAAAAATGATCGTAACACTAATATGGAAAAGTGTTAACCACATTATCCTCTTTCCTTCTGATTTGCAATTATACTCTTATATAGCACAGATCTTGTTCGACCAACTATTGGAAGCCACCTTTGGCAGACTGAGTTTTTGCCATTATTCCTGTCAGTGCTAAAGAATGAACATAGCCTGGGGTCAATAGACTGACTGCTACACCTGAGGATCTCATCCTGTGGTGTGAAAAATATCTGCAATTTGTAAAACATCAGAAGGTATTTAAAATTACTGGGAGGGGAGGAGGTGGTGTGAGAAAAAAAACCTCCTGTGCATTAAATCAATGGAAGAATTTAAAAGGAGGTGAAATACAAGGACTGGATGACTAGTGAAAATTGAGTACAATTTTTATTTGACTGTGAATGTAACTGTGTCAAGCCATGCACAACATAGTTAACAGTAAGAACAGTTAATTTTTCAGTCTTATATCAGTGCAAGTGACTTTCTGAGGTGTTCCTGCAGGACTTACCTATTCAGGATTCAAAATCTTTATTACTGCTGAAGGCTTTAATATTACCACATTGTTTTGGTAATCAGTGGAGAATAAAAAACATTCCATGAGGCTGTTTGTGCGATCACATTTCAAAAACAGAGCAACTATTTTATGTTAGAAAGTTGTGTTTTGTAATCTAAGAGATCACAAAATTCTAAGTACACATTGACAAGAAAAAGCTAAGACTGGTGTTTGCTTTTAGCCTACTTTGATCAAACTCAGTTTCTGCGTGTGAGTATGTGTGGTTTTATCTGCCCCTTTCATCCAATTAAATAAATAACTTTCAAGCCAGTTCCAGCAACACTGGACAAAGAGTAAACCTCTTTGAAGTAGGTCTCAACATTCTGGATGTCAAATTATCTACAAAATTACTGAGAAGAGGTAGCTAGGTAGAGATGAAAGGCCCCTCATTGCCTGCACTGAGTATGTTACAGTGTTACCTCAATTCATATAAAGCTTCAGGGAATTTACAGAGGATAGAGAAGTGCTGGGTGTCCCAACCTGAGGAAAGCTTCAGTCTGCACTCAAAGCTTTATTAACTGTGACCTAAATAATCCTACGATGGGACTCCAAGCCACTGGGAACTGGACCTCTTGACTGACACTTCTCACCAAATCACCTTCACAGCTGGTCAGGTGTGTTAGGAACCTGCATGAGTAATAAAATCTCCAAACACAAGAGCCCTTTCTTTGCTGTATAAAAGCATTAGTTTTCAGGTTGGTGTCTCAATCCTGTACAGTCTACTTGCTCTCAACACGCTATCACTTCTCATGGTGCAAACATTGTTTTGTTTCTGAAAGCAAACTCTAGAAGCTGAGAAGGTATGTAGGATGTCACATACCATACAAGGAGGCTGAAAACTGCGTAGATACTGGTATTCATGCCCATGCGTTGCACTTTCAAGAGACTGTAAGTCATCATGCTCTGTGCTTAGTAGGAATTTATAGAAAGGATTTAAGAGGAATTTAAAAACTTTCCCCCACCCCTCTCCCGCTTAAGTTTCCTTATAATAAAGGCAACCAAGGAAGGTTTAAACCCCAGCACACATTAGAGTTGCTCAAACTCATACCCAACTGCCAGTAGCACCAGCTATTTCAGCAGCAACAACACAGGCATACAACTCCTTTCTCCTAGGAATGCTCTCCACAGTGACAGACAGATATGAATAATATATTGCCTCTAAGCACCTAGGTATTCAAAGTCTTTAGGCGATTTCTTGTTCTCACAGAAACAGAAGATGAACGTGCCCTGATTTTTTTCAATATGGACAGATTTTGTTTTGTTGTGGTTTTTCTTCTGTACTTCCTAATCTGCTTGGCTAAAATCTAGCACAAAATCCAGCTTGTCAAAAACACGAGACATATGGTGGTCACAGAGAGGGGAGCGGCTGCAGAAATGCCTGTAGAGGATGTTAGATGCTGGGAAAGAGAAGTGAATTTCAGTAGAGCATTTTATTAACTCTTTTTTTTTGCTTACTTTTGATTACATTTGTGGTTTTTTAGAACTTGTTCAGCCATCTCCTACTCTACAGCCCAGATGCTGAAATAAGTAGGGATAACATGCAGATCTAAATTAGTCATTTGTTGTCCAGCATTTCCTTGGGATATTAAGGTGGATTGGCTACCTCAAACCCCTTCCTTCAGCTGGTAATTTTTTCAGAGTATAAGTACTTTTTTATTTTTAACAGTAATTTTCAAGCCTTCTGGAATATATTACCAGTCAACCCCAAGTGACAGTGTTATACAGGCCTGTTGCATAAGAGCACCTTGAGTTTTCCTTAAAGTGCAGACTTGCAAAATTGATTCTACACCCTACTAACATCCCTTGAACTGCACTCCAGTCCCGAATTCCTTCTCTAGTCTCAACGTGAAAGTCTATAATGGAATGAGAGGTCTTAGTTGTCTAACGCTGGCTGGGTCTTGTATAACAGAAGTACAAACCCTTGCATTATAAACCTGTAATGAAAGCAATGAGTGTTTATTTTCACTTTCATGACAGTAAAGGAGACAAAAAGTCTTAAGAAAGAACATTCATGTAACTTAAAAAGCACATTGCCCCCTTGCCCTCACTTTGCCTTCCCTCTCCAGCGACATTAAGTATAAGCAACCACACCTCTTTAACCACCACAGAACCAAGATGTTAGCATTAATGTCTGAATATTTTACCTACATTGGCTGCTAACAAACCTTTTGCTACTCATACTTTCTCATCACTCTTGCTCTGCCAGTGTTTGATACTGTTCAGTGAAATCCAGACACACCAGTCAGCAGTGCTCAACAGCACTGGGGACAAGGAGTGATTGACTCAGAGCACAGATGTTTTGGTAATGTACACCATGTAAGAACTTAGGTAACTTGTTCATGGAAAGATGGTGACTTGGTAGTATGAGATTACAGTATCTGCTAGCTCTCAGCAACAAAGAACCTCTATCTACAAGTAACGTCAGTGAAATAATTAAAAGAAAGGCAACAACTAATTCTACTTTATCAAAATAGGGCTTTGGGGACATTATTGCATCAAAATTAGAAAGTCAAAACAATCAATAGGTCTAGCAAAATATTTTTGACAACTCTTGTATTTCTGAGTAAAGTGGCTTCAACCCATTCTCACTGGGCATCATTCCTGGGTAATTTAATTAGGTCTGCACAACTGCCTAATGTTTAAACCAAGTTTATCCCTGCTGACTTCAACTAGAATTTCTAGCAGTACCTTTATTTTGTCTGTTTCGTGTAATGTACTCTCACAACCTACAGCCCCTTCCTTATCACAATTCTGTTTCCTCACTGCAAAATTTTTCTCCAAGACAAACATCTTTTGAGCACCTCCTTCTCACTTCAGCTCTGTGGGTGGAGCAAGAACAGTAAGCAGACTCAGTTTCCTAGAAGGGGAGTAACTTCCATTTGAGCCTCAAATTCCATATGCTTCCATCGATACATACTGATCACAAGGGTGAGGATAAAGCAAGCATGGAGGGTAACATCTGGAAACTGGCAATTAACAAGGCATTTATCATGCAGTATAAAATAATGAGTCATAATGCTACCTACAACTTTTAAAAATTTGCTTATAAACAGAACAATTAAAAAAGTGTGATTAGCGCTAAATACTTATATTCTGCACACTGGGAGAGAAAGGATTATATCATACTCAATAAAGACATAGGATTTGGCAATTAAACTTCTTAATTCTGAAATATACCACCAAAGAGTTTGGAAGTAAAAAATCTAGTTGAGAGTTTAAGTCCTGATTTCCATTTAACAAACTACCAAGATACCTGACATTGACTTACATATATTTTTGGAACAAAGTGAAGGATCCACTCTAGCTTCTCCACAGGAGTCATCATGTTTTTGGGGAGAATCAGCAGAAGGTTCTCAAGGAAAGTACAAATACTGAGTAAACATCCATCCTAAAACAAGTCAGGAGAACAATAACTTTACTAATTCTTCATGTCTTTTTCTATATATACTAAGTATTGACTTTCTGAACACCTAAAAGACTGCATTACAACTTTCAATTCCCCTTTCTTATCAAATGCTTTAGCTTAAATAAATATATAGAATATACAGAGAAGTCTCAACTCAAGTATGGGACTGGCTGTGACTGTGCTCTCCCCTATGGTTTGCCAAGCAAAGCTTCTGAAGCCATACTCCTATGAGCAGAGGCAGAAAAGCCACCATCTCATTAAAAATCCTTTATTAGACATGACTAGAACCAGTCTGAGTCTACAACAGAAATGTAAGAGCAAGTTACCTGATTGCAGAGGTGCACAAAGAAAGAAATAGAAAAAAAAAACAGAGCTTCAGGCTCACCACTGGATAAAAAGATCATTGCCAGAGAGCCAAACTTATGAAGGCTTATCTGCATTTCTAATTTGGAACTGATGGCTTCAATTTGGTTGTTATGCTGCGGAATCCATGAATTCAGGACAGAAATTTCTCTACATCTGTGCCCTGGTTCTGGGTTAGGAAACTGATTAATGGGCTCAAAAGACAGCTAAGGTTATCACAGCTGCAGAATAAAAATAAAGTAAGCTAGTTAGCAGTTTTTATCTTCTAAAAAGGCAGGACAAATAGCAGAGCTTTACCGCACACCAGAAGGCCTTTCACACTCAGATACTGCTGGCTCACATCTATGGCAGCATGAATCCAAACTGCAGGCTGTGGAACAAGCTGCAATCAGCTGGTGAAGAAGGCAATTAGCAAGAGCAGAAAACTTCAGGCTATTTCCCTTCTTCTCAAACATTATTTTAAGAAAGCTCCACTGCATGACACGTAATTCCCCTTTCTACCTACTTTAATCTAAATTAAAGAACATTAAGCAGGTAAGGCAGGGTAATGTTGCTCACCCAGCAGAACCTAAGATGAACAGGGAAGATCCATTCATCCTCTCTTCCAAAAAGAACTAGAGGGTGTGATAGAAAACCAGCAGGTGACTAGTTCAAAATATGTATTATGTTTGTCATGTAATGCCTAGGGAATCTTCTTGACACGGAACGCTATTGGTTTCAAAATATTACCTGGGTTCAAAACTAATTTGGCAAAAAAGAAAAGTGAAAATAATTGGATTCCTCATTTTTATCACATTAATGCCACTTGGAAAACTCAGTTTTGTAGAGCTGAACTAAATGACTAAGTGGCTATCCTAGCCAGAAAACAGAAAAACATTGCAGAAATGATGTTGGCAAACCCATAGAAAAAATATTAGATACCTGTAAAATGAGAAGATACTGGTTTTGTTCACTCATCTGTGAAATGCAGTATTGCATACTGAATTGTCTTTGGCTTTACTTAGGCTTTGTGATTACACTCTTATAGTTTACACCTAGTCATTTATTTAGCAAATACAGCAAATTAATCAAAGAGGTTAGCAAGCAGGCAGCAAAAGGGGTTAAATATATATCCAAGAATGAAATCTGCACTATAAATAAAACAACATACAGTGAGATCTTTTCAGCTGTCTGAACTACAGTAACTAGCCTACTAATCCCATCAAATCCCATTTTATATACTTCACTCTGAAACACTGGCTTCAGACACAGCCTAAAAATCTGTTGGAAGAAGCAGTATCTCTCAAAGGCCATGCTACTTATCATAGAATCATAGAATCCTAGGGGTTGGAAGGGACCTCGAAAGATCATCTAGTCCAACCCCCCCTGCCAGAGCAGGGTCACCTAGAGCACATCACACAGGAACGCATCCAGGCGGGTTTTGAATGTCTCCAGTGAAGGAGACTCCACAACCTCTCTGGGCAGCCTGTTCCAGTGCTCTGTCACTCTTACAGTAAAGAAGTTTTTTCTGATATTCACCTTGAACCTCCTATGCTCCAATTTACACCCATTACCCCTTGTCCTATCACTGGTCATCACTGAGAAGAGCCTAACTCCATCTCCCTGACACTCACCCCTTACATATTTGTAAACATTGATGAGGTCACCCCTCAGCCTCCTTTTTTCCAAGCTAAAGAGACCCAGCTCCCTCAGCCTTTCCTCATAAGGGAGATGTTCCACTCCCTTAATCATCTTTGTGGCTCTGCGCTGGACTCTTTCAAGCAGATCCCTGTCCTTCTTATGGTCTGCTTCTCTAAAGACATTTGAGCAAACCACTTGGATGAGCCAACTACAGGTGATCTGCCTATGTTCCACATTTACTTTGTTGTTGCTGTTGGGTTTCTGTTCAATAAATAGACAGTGACAGGATTAGCCTAATTTCCTACAGAACCAGCCATAACGCGACACCCTGCCAGTATGTGTGCCTTGGCACGTTCAACCAAAATTACAGAATAAGGAAGAGGACTTGAAGATATTCAGTTCCTTCAGGTTTCATACAAGACAGACCAGAGGAGAAGGAAGACTGGGATTAGCGATTTGGAAAGTTCACTCCTTCCAAGTATTTTTATCTTTTCAGGAAATTTCTAAAGCCAACCATGGCAGCCCACATTTTGCCAATACTCCGCAGAGAAGAGCGGATAGGTGAAAAGGAAAGAAATCTGATTGGTGCTTGCAGAGAAAGCAGAATACCTTTGCATATTTCAGTCAAAAAACCCTTTAACCAAGTAGCAAAACCTATGAGATTCCTTCATCCTGTTCTTTAGAGAAATGCTTGATTTCTTCTACAGAGAGTGAGTGTCTTGATCTGTTTATTCTGCTCCTTGCTCCTTATTTTTTTTCCCCCCTACAATGATAAGTTTAGACAGCTCTTTTCTTTGCTCCTCTGCTGGACAGTTTCAGGTATATTTTATATTCTGCTGAATGCTTTCTTCTCCACTGAGAAAGCATACTAAACCTCTTCTTCAAACTTTGTCACCTTTTCTTCTCAGGTGAAGCACCATGGCATAAGATAAGGAACTAGATGTGTTTTAAAATTGGTAAAGAATACTTTTGTCCCTGTTATTACTACAAATTGTACGTGTGCGATATGTTATTTACTCATACATTCACTTCAATCACTCTCTTAATGGTAATAAGATAACAACTGCAATCCTGAATTCTACCCATTAGTCTTATCTGGGCTCTTCTTCCTTGCTACCATTGCTGTGTCTGACAAAACACTGTCTTATACACCTGTGCACAGCTCAAAATTAATAAATGGTCCATTTGCTTTCAGGCTAAGAGCTCATTTATCTTCTGAAATTTTGTCCATTGCTCTTGCGAAGGAAAAAAAATTGTGCTAGTGGTATGTCCTCTCATCCAAGCTGTTCATGGTCAGCTAGTGTTTGCAAATTTGTGGAATTCAATAAAATGCAGTGCATTGCTTGGTTGTTTTTCAGAGTATATGGCTTTGTGCTGCATGTCCCAATCCTGGCAACTCTGCATGTCGCTTCTGTGAACTCAAGACTCTGAGCTTTGCTTCACTTTATATCTACATCTCCTTTCTGGACTTTCTGCAGTGACCCTGGCGTCAGAACATTGTTCTCTCAGTTCTGCCCTGTGATTGCCTTTCTTTGTCAAATCACCACACTTTCTAGAAGGTTAATTCTGGGTTTCCAAAAGTCTCTCTCTTGACATTTTTCCTAACACACCATCATAACCTCTGATCAGGATCTCATACTGCCCCTTGCAAATCGACAAACTACCTTTTCACCATCAGGACACACATTTTTCTGTGTGTTAATTTTCTTTTTCTACTCTGTTTAAAAGCTGTATCTCATATGTTTCCATTTTACCTGGAGTGCAGGACTCATGCCTCAAATTTCTGTGATGTGGAATATCATAGTTAGTCATCTCTGCCTGCATCAACAGTAAGCTATTAGAAGGAAAAGTAATCTATTGTCATAAAAATGAAGCTATAATCTGTCTGTCTTCCTTGCAACTGACTCCCACTGCTCTTAGTGCTATTTAAGCACATTCCCATCACCATCCACTGTTCCAGAGTGTTTCAGAGATGTAAATTGCTAGCAGCGGTTCCTTAGCTCAGTAATACCAGCATTCAACAATCACTGAGAGCCAAGCAATTTAGCAGAGATCCATTTATTTTGGGGTGCAAGCTCTGACTACTTAATTACACAAGTCTCTGGAGCATGCAACTGCCTCTTTACCACACATCTTAAAGATATGATTACTACAGAAGTAAAAAAAAAAAAAGGCAGTCCATGGAAGACTTGTCAGGAGAAAAAGGATTCATAAGGGACTATTTGAAGGAGAAAAGAGGAAAACAAAGTTAGGTGCAGAGAGGAGAAATAACCTGACAAAGGACAGGAAAAAGTGTAAACAAGAGGCTCACTTACTTTTGTTTTATTGGACCCAATATACCATGGACCATTCAAGAAAAATGTCATGGAGAAGTCCAAGTGAAACATTGCCCCTACAACAACCATCAATCTTAAGATTTTTTATTTTTTTCCCCTTCATAACCAAAGCACGAGCATGAGGAGGCTTTTCACATCCCCTGGTCACCAGCATGAATTCCAGCTGATAAAATTAATTTGACCAAATGGTGTGAAATAAAAGTAATACTTTCTGTGACAGCCCTTATAACACCAAAAATTAGGTCACTTGAGATATGTTCCCTATGCTAGGTAATACCAATGAAATAGTGAAAAAGTATTACTGACACCAGCAAAAATAGGACAAATAAAAACCAATAAAATAGGGACCCTCATGATATTAGGGCCAGAGATTGTACCGACCTTTTGGTCTGGATTTTGGATATTATTTCTTGCTTTACCACCTGCGTGCATCTGATTGGGCATTGCCAGCTCTCCCAGATTTGAGCAGCCAAATGATTTGAGCCCCTGGGGTAGGAGCTCTTGAGCCTCACTGGCAGTGTTAAGCTTTGTGCTTTTCCCTGGTAGCCACCATGTGATAATTAATTTTATGTTCCTTGTTATTTGTCTAACCAATTAATTACATATCTTTCAGTTTTAAAACCAAGCTTACTCTCTCTCTTCCCAGTATTATTCTGCATCTATTAGCTTGTGATAATTTCTCTGCTCAGTCTGGCACCTGTATTTAACAAACAGTATACACACTGAAGGATGGGATGACCTTAAAACATGACAGAACTCAGCATTCAGCCCGTAAGAAATGTGGGTGCATGTGTGTACTGAGGAATTTCAAAAGTTTTAAAGGCAGCATGAAGTCTTTGTTTTGGAAACATTTTTTTCATTACTGTTCTCAATTCCAAGGAGCTCTTTAGTTTTTCACTTTTCAGTTGGAATAATATCTTAACATTAATTTGATTTAAAGTTGATATAAACTGAAGGAGAAAGCTTGAACAAAATTCATATTTCTTTAATCTATGCAGCAAAAATAAGTAGGATGCAGGTGAACAAAATGCTTCTTGGGCCAAAATTATTTCCAGTTTTCTTCTCTCCAGCTTCCCTTCTTCCCAGATTCATGTGTCAGCTGCAGAGTTTTTTAGCAGTGCAGCACCAAAACAATTCCTCTATTATTCATCCAGCATTACCTGAGTGTGCCCCTGCCCTAGAGACTGCCCAATTCCCTTTGCCAGCCTCCCAGGGAAGCTGGTGGACCTGGCTCTGGAGACCCCTCTCTCCCAGGCTAGCTACAGAGTCCCTCTTGTGCCAGATTTGGTGTGATGAGGGGGAACAGGAGGAGAAAAATGGGATTCATTTTTTTCCACAGCATAAAAGGAAGCAGAGCTGCTCTTAGCTGCTAACTTGAGCCCCCATTTATGTGCCCATGTGAATCTCTCAGCTTCTGAAAGAGCAATGATTAATTTTTGCTTGCTTCTTGCAAAAGTCCTTCATCAGGTTTGTTTTCTCCAGGACACAGAGAGTGAGGAGGGTTTGTAATGGGTGGTACCAGCACCCCCATGGCTGGGTCTTTTGGCTAGGGACCTGCCAGTTCACAGACAGAAACTTTAAGAATTGCACCTACAGAAGATGAAACCAAAATTTTTACTTACCAGTGATACTTCACTTAACCAAATACTCTGGACCAGAAAAAACAGGAGGTTTATAAAGGTCGAGCAAATTTGCAGGAGAAAACTTGGGAATACTTTAAAGTGGTTGCTGATGGCAGGGTTTACTGAAGGCTATCATGGGCATAGAATTCATAGAATACACTAAGAATAGCAACATTTTCAATGTGCCTTTCATCCAGAAAGTGAGCTCCTACAACCTGAGTTTAGAGATTACCTAAACCCAAGGAATTAGGCTGCAAGAGCATTTAAATTCTTCTGTACTTAAAACATACCCATTTTACAAACCACTTAATTGAGATGACTGCTAATTATTTTGGATTATCAAATTCTAGTTTTCACAAACTGGAACTAGCTAGACTACATAATGTTTCCCATTTTTTGAAACTAGCATGTGGAAAAGCTTATGAAAAAAAATCTCCTAAAGTCATCATTATTATCCCAGATATATTTCATTTAGGTTTTTTAATCACATTCTGTTCACAACACATGGGAACAAATTTGTCATTTCTGCAGTGCTGAGATGAGAACCCTTTTATGCGTAAAATACAAAGAAGGAAGAATCGCGTATCAAATTGCAACTAGATAAGGAACTATGTGATGAGAAGAGTGAAAGAATTTGGTGAAACATTGGATTTTAACATCTCTACTTTTATGGAAAATGGCATGGGGACCTTTCATAACCATGAACATTCAATGCTCATTTGAGCAATCACACCTCTCACAGCATGCTTGTTCCCTGACATTTATGCTACTAGCACTCTCTCAGCAGCCCCCTCATTACAAACCTCTAATGCCAGTTCTTGTGTCATTTAATTTTCCTGTGAAGGTCTTCTACTCACTGCCTTACCACACTGTTTTGCTCACAGTTTCTGATGAAAACGTAGCCAAGATAATATCACACACAGTATGAACTGGAGAGGGGGAAAGCATTTAGTCCTTGGCAACTTCACTGAAATTTTCTCTCCACAGAGAAGGACATTTCGATAAAGTACGTTCTCAGAAAAAAATACTGTTCCTCAAGTGTGCTGAGGTGTTGTACTTTGACAAATAAAACCCTTTAAGTTGTATCTTGGAATACAAAACACTGTAATTTACATTTCAGGATACAGTGGTTGAAAATATTCTGTACATGAATACCAACCCCTGTTAGTACTTGACCCTTGGAAAGGTCATTACATGGTAGGCTGTGAATGGAGCCAGAAGGCTGTAAGCAGTTTCTTGGCAGAGTTGATCAAAAGGACAACTTTCAGCTGTTGGCTACTTTTTTTTTTCCTCTTTCCCCAATTGAGACTGTAACTACACTGAATTTTTTTGAGAATGTGGGACTAATCAGAAGAGTGAAACCCTGAGGAGAACGGAAATAGGGAATAACAGTTTAGCATCAGAACAGAAAATTCGGAGTCTAAAGGGAAACAAATGGACTGCAGGGAAGAAAAAAATAGTATGATGGGAAAAGGGTTAATTAGCAGATAAGGGAGGAATTTTGCAAAACTGCTTTGGCTGAAGAATGGAAAAGTCCAACAGAAGCAATAGGGATAAACAGACCATGGCCTCCATAAAAGGTGGAACAGCAAAGTCTCTGAGATATCAGACTCTGAGAGGCTCTTACTGTAGAGCTGATACCAACACTCAGCCCTGGCAGTGCAGCTTCTCTGCATAAAAATGCAGCTTCTGAGAGAGCTGTCTCAGTGATGCAGAGAGAGGAGATGTTGCTGTATCAAGCTCAGCATGTTGTGTTGTCTGGTAAAATCCATTAGAAAACTTCTGACTTTTAAAGAGGTTTCTATCCTCCCTAACTCTCTTTCCCTGCACCTCTATGCCCCAACAGGTAATTCTGCGTATCACTAGGTCAGTTTTGTTGGCAAGGTGACACACCAGACAAATCTGTTCACTAACCTGGTCTGCCCTGGTACCAAAACATGTTGGTGATGATCCATGGGTCACTTGTGTGTTTGTGCTGGGGGGAAACGGGGGTGGGGGGGTGGGGTGGGAATCAGCAAATGAGGATGATGCCATGGAATATTGCATGTCAGCCATCCAGTCCCTTAGTCAGAACTAACTTTCTATGTGAAAGCACTCCAATATTCACCTTTACCTTCAGGAAAGAAGAATCTTGAAGGGAAAAAAAAAAAAAAAAAATCGACAAAACCTACTGTCCCCTCGTTTTCCTCCCAGTCCGTATTGATATTCAATACAGAAATTCACCATGTAGTGTACACAGATTTTTCTTGGGCTCCAAGATAGCAGGCTCTATCAGCCTGAGCAGAAGCGCTGCAGGGAATTGGTGAGGCGGCCCCCACCCAGCCGCTCCCCCGCCTCCAGCCTTCCCCGCCGCCGCTGCCGCTGCGAGCCCGGGCGGGACTGACCAGCGGGGGGCGCTCCGAGCACGCCCCAGCGCCGCGCCCGCCGGGTACGGCTGTGGCCGCTGTGGATTTAGCAGGAAGAAGGGAATTTTTTATTATTATTTTTATTTTTTTTTTTGGGGGGAATGTAGAATAAGGTCAGTATCAATCTCTCCCTCCACAACTTATTGTGGGTCCGCTGTTCTTTCAACAGAATTAACAAGCTTCCCACTGAAATTGGCCAGGCAGACCTAAACCGAGCAAAAAAATTCGGGAAGAAAAACTAGGAAATCTATCGTCTAAATGTTGCAGGTTATTTTTTAAATAGCAAAGAAATAGGACAATATCATTTCATTAGTAACTGGAGATCAGAGGCATCCTGGCTTGTTTCCAAGTACCACCTGGCTGCAGAAATGAAATATTTACTGAATTTATCAGCCTGCTCTCAAGTCTCTGATTCTGCAACAAACCCTTACCCTCCTCCCTCCCTCCCCAAAACCCACCAAAGAAATACATGTGTACACATCCAAGGAGGCCCCAGAAACAAGCCCCTCCATTTTCAGCTAGCTTAATTTTTTTGTTCAATGTGAAGGGTCGAACATACTGCTCACCAAGTGGTATAGACAATTTCCTGTTGTGTCTTTGTAAAAACCACAGATTCTAGTTAAGTGACTGTTTGACACCTTTTCCCCTTTGTTAAGCAGTATTTCCTGTGCCACAGTAATTTGGGTTCTCTCACTGACCTCAGCTCCTCAATCATTTTATACTGAATGAGCTCACCATCTTTTTCTCCCCGACATCACCCTTGCAGAGGTGTCTATCTAGCTTCCACACCTCTTGCACAGCCTCCCCCTCCCACAACTCACAGAGCTGACTCCTGCCTCAGCTCTTTCCTTGCAACTCAGCCTGTATTTGCACCATTTTCCCCTCCTCTCAGCCTGTCTCCTGCTGCCTGACCTTTCCTGGCAGGCACAGCTGGGTGCCTTGTTTATTCCCTTGCTAGCTGTGCTCACTCGGGTATATGGGGTCCCACCACAGAGGGGTGGCTGTGGTGCTAAACTGCAGCTAGGAAGATGACATTTTCTCAGAGGCCATATGCCTCAAAACATGGTGCTGCTCACAGGCAGATCGTTCCGCTACCACCTGATCCACCAGGGTCCTGCACTTCGGCCACAATCACCCCAGGCAGTGCTACAGGCTGGGGGAAGAGTGGCTGGAGAGCAGCCTGGCAGAGAGGGACCTGGGAGTGCTGGTGGACAGCCGGTTGAACATGAGCCAGCAGTGTGCCCAGGTGGCCCGGAAGGCCAATGGCATCCTGGCTTGTATCAGGAATAGTGTGGCCAGCAGGAGTAGGGATGTAATTCTCTCCCTGTACTCAGCACTGGTGAGGCCTCACCTCGAGTACTGTGTACAGTTCTGGGCCCCTCACTTCAAGAAGGACGTTGAGGTGCTGGAGCGAGTCCAGAGGAGAGCAAAAAGGCTGGTGAAAGGACTAGAGGGAAAGTCTTATAGGATAGGTTGAGGGTGCTGGGGTTGTTTAGCCTGGAGAAGAGGAGACTCAGGGGGGACCTTATCACTCTCTTCAACTACCTGAAGGGAGGTTGTAGTCAGGTGGGGGCTGGGCTCTTTTTCCAGGCAACCAGTGACAGGACAAGAGGGCACAGCCTGAAGCTGCTCCAAAGGAGGTTTAGGTTGGATATTAGGAATTACTTCCTCACAGAGAGGGTGATTAGACATTGGAATAGACTTCCCAGGGAAGTGGTGGAGATGCCGTCCCTGGATGTGTTCAAGGAAATGTGGCACTTAGTGCCATAGTCTAGATGGTGTGGTGGTGTTGGTCATAGGCTGGACTTGATCTTAAAGGTCTTTTCCAGCCTTGATAGTTCTGTGATTCTGTGATTCTGTGAATCCCTGTCTGGGCTCCCGGGTCAGAGATGCTCTTCTTCATGTAGCCAGCCAATGCATTCTCATGTTACGTTTCTCTGAGACACCAGAAGACACTCCTCTGTTTAAACTAATAGAAAAACTAGTTTGTGGATAACTGAGGGACTACAAACCCCTCTTAATTACTTCAGGAACTTTTTTTTTTTAATTTCCTTCCTTAGACATGCAGTTGAAAAGATCCTCTGATTGTTAAGGGGTTACTGGAAGGCTACCTAATGTCTGTTTGTCTCATTTAAATGCAGATTGACCTCAACTCTGTTCTAGTTGAACAGGTGTAAACATCATAGCTGTGCTAATGGACAGTTTTGTGTCCATTGTGTCCACGGTTTAGCAACCACGAAAAAATGCTGAGGCTGACCTGCCCTGGTTGTACTTCAGTGGTGCAACTGCAGAATTTTCATGAGGCAAATGAAGACACTCACTCAGTTACAAAGCAGCATCCATTTAGCACTCAGGAGACCAGTTTTCTGATTTGTTTCTTAGACAATCACTGGATTATCAGTTCGGTATCTTCTCCCACCTGAAAAGAGTCCTCCAGAGAAAGAAAATCAAACAAACAAAGAAACAAACCAAAACTAACCAACAACAGACTGGAAAAGGTTCAAAGGGCAAAATCTGCAAAGAAATGTTTGATGAACTGGGTTGTTTTGATCTAGAGAGGAGAAAACTAAGAGCAAACTTCCAACTGAGGACCTTCCTTGACAGGCTAAACCTTTCTAAACAAAAATTCCCGGACGGTGACTCAGGAAACCGCTCAGACATAATTCAGACATAGTGTTGATTATGCAGAGGACTCCCTAGTCCTCTAACTTATTCCCAAACTCCTTTGATTTTAAGTACAGATTAATACAGAGACACTTTAAATGTTTGGAAGATGATTCACTATTTTCCTCCTTGTCCACACTCTTACCTGATTATGCTATCTGTTCTCCCACTTAGTTTTATCTGCAGTAAGGCAGATTTAGGTTAGACATTCTGAAAAGCTTACTAGTACTTATGGGCAGGAAAACAGGAGAATAGTTCACTCGAGGATACTATGGAGTCTCCATTCTCTGACGTATTTCAAAGCAGGCTACACAAAGATCTGCCAGGATTGAGAGTTCCTGCAGTTTGCCTTACGTTCAGGATGATGCCTAGGCAACATTGGAAGGCCTATATATGTTGTGTTCACTGAGAGGCAAGGCAAGGATGAAAATACCTTCTTTGGCAAAAAGGAAGGGAAGCACTGTATAAATGGTGCTATTTTCACACTAAAGAGAAGAATGCAATTTACAGCACTGTCATTCTAGCACTTACCAGAAACACTGAGTTTGCTTAAGTACGTAATGTCTAGCATAGTAATTCCCTCAATTTGTAAATTAACTTGTTGAAATGCTATTGTTTTCACATCTGTGTCTGAAATAGATTTTCACCTTGACACATATGACTAGAGCTCTACAGCAACTTCTCTTTCACCTTTGTTTGATTTTGTTTTAATGTATTTTTAAATAAAATTTATATTATAGGCAACGATCAATTAAAGTAAAAGGAGAAAATACTACTGTAAGTCAGGAAATCATTGTTCTTTAACCATGAGAGATGAAAAGAAATGAGTGAGAGTTTTTAATTTTGACAAACATAAAAAAATAAAACCATGCAATAAAAGTGAAAAAGTATCAGTGAGAGCTGGTTATAATTTCTGTACTGACAGTTGTCCTTTTGTAGCCATCTAATGTAAGCACAAAATGTAAACACAAAATGTAAATCTGGATTAAGGTGTGCTAGAACAATATTGGATGTATAAAGGAGAAACAGCAGTTCACTTCAAACTAAATAGCAGTGAACAAGTCTCTATTGACAAGCGAAGAATTGTTGACCCTCTGTTTGGTGGAATTCAATCCAACTAGCTGATCCCATCTGAACTTGGAACTAGTTTCTTCTCAATGACTATGTGTGCAAGTATCTGAATATGCCTCTGAAATGCTTGAAGATGAAATACAAATAATGGGAGGTGATTATAATTTGCTTGGACTGTGAGTGAGCCAACTCTTTTTCTTCAAAACTTATTTCCTGGACAGATTCCAGACTTATTTTCAATTAAAATAACAACAAAACAACTCTTGCTGTACTTGTTCTTGAGATACTCTTCTTCTGCCTCAAACTGCAGCTCTCAAGCAGGTGACTTCATTAAAAAAAAATAAAAAATGAAACACTTTTAGGCCATCTGTGTTTTTCTGCATAGCAAGCAACCTTATGTAATCCTGTTCTGCTGACCTCTCTCCTGCTGCAAGGCCAGCCTGCACAGCCATTGCATTAGGAGGAAATGGCAAGAGGCCTTTTGGAATCCTCTCTCCCCTAGCACGGTCATAAATCAGCGTCCCAACTCCTACACTTCTGGGCATTGCATCCGTTGTTGTGTCTGACATAAGGCCATCCCCTGGGTTTGAAAGGATATGTCCTGATCTTGCCTTCTCAGCAGAGGATTTGTGGGAGTGAATGAGAAAATCCAAAATCTAAATTCCTCTGGAAATCAGCGTCATTCAGTGTTGGTGATGTGTCCCCTTGGCTTATCAGATGAGCAGCCCATTGCACGTCATCCTAAACTTTACCACAATTAGTCATTGAAGCTAATCCAGAAGAACTGGGAGAAGGGTGGTGGCTGCATTGTTTGAAGGCCAGCTAAACGAGAACATATGTGCTACTGAGGAACAGTTAAAACTACGTCCTTCAGTCTGAACTATATTGTGAATCAAGGCTGACACAGCCTCAAAACTATTAATTTCCTGTGTGGTTGATAAACTTTAGTAACCTGCTTAAGAATTGTGATGCTAGAACTAATTTCCCCACACCTTCTTGGCCCTCTCAGCATTTTTCTAAAGGAATCCTTTCTGGACTGAGTATGTTAAAATTGAAAATATATCAAAATAAAGGTGCTATTACATAATAACACTACATTGCAGCATATATTCACCTTTGCTACAGCATTTTGTTGGCTACATCTTCAACAATGCCTGTGATCTAAGCATGTGGCAACTTCATTTGTGGCAGCAAAGCCATGTTTCTGTTCCTCAGCTTACCTTTCTCTGAAGCAGGCATACTAAAGGACATTCACTTGAAATTCATTCTGACAATTCAAGACTGATTAATTTTTGGTACCATATGAGAATGACATTAGTTCTCCACAGAGGTGGAGATCCTACTCTTGTACTGTCAGTTTGAAATACAGTCACGTTTTTGGGCCTATTTCAGTATTTCAGCTAGCCAAAAATTGAGATAGTTCCCTACTGCTGTCTCTGATACATTTGTCCTCTGACTTCTACTAGTGCACCACTTTTCATCACTCATACTAACACTTACAAATACTGAAAAGCAATATTTTATTCTGTAACATACCAAGGTGTTTGAAGACTTGAGCTATGTCTATAACCGTGGACTTCCACACTTGGATGGAAAGCAACACCAACTTGAAACATCAGCAGTGATGTATTAGGTCATCTTGCCTGTGGTGTTATTACTATTGTTACTATATGGATTTAAAAAAAAAAAAAAAGATAGTAAATATTTTCTGACAATGGAAGCAGGTATTTTTAAGCACTACTCTGTAGTACAGCAGGCAAACAAAGAAAGCCAGTGCTTCTGGTACAGAATGATGGCCAGGCTCTCCACCAGAAATAGTTTATTTTCAGGGACTATCAAAAGCATTCTGGAGTGCTCAATCAAGGGACAAGCAGCAGGGTGGTAGGTTAAAACCCAGGTGTATGCTAGATGGCTTTACGCCAGAGCACACTCAGGCTCTGCCAAAAGTGAGGTTACTTTCTGTTGCAATGGAAGCCTTGCCCCCCTCACACAGCTATTTTTATACTGCTTCCCGTCACTCACAGCCCGTCGCTTGCATGAGTGTTCCAGCACGTTGTCTGAAATTGCAACCGACAGGCTGAACCTCACCTCAGTAGCCTGGCCACTCCAGTATGCCCCATATGGCACTTCAAATGGCAGCATGAGCTCTTTCACTGCTGATTACTCAGGAGGTAAAATGCTCTATTGGAGAGGAACCGGAACAAAGTCTTCCTCTCTACATGGTAAATGTTGGTAGATGAGGAAAGGAAAGGAGTGCAAGAGGTCTGAGAGAAAGGAAGATGGGTATAATAAACAACCATCACAGTTACCACACAGAGGTCATATTTTACTCTTGCTCTACCTCTCTAGTGATGCCTGAAGATTACCTTGGCATCTCTACTAAAATGCCAGAGAGTGGCATTTTGGGACTTCTGCTTCATACTGAGGCAAAGATAAAGACCCAAATGTCCACAGACTAAAATTAATATAAATTCTCAATACCCTATCTCAGTATTTCCATTCTGCTGTTTCATATTGTCAGTAAACTCAAATAGTAGCACTGTAGCCATCCACTGTTTCTGTTTTCAAGTCCCTCCTGGCATGTATGAATGTGAATAACAATTTTGAAATACAAGCTGAAGTTTTGACATAGCCATGAATTACTACAGCCATGAGCCTATAAAACATAGGCTTTACATATTGTCTCTTAGAATGTAACTGCACAACAAAATATTGGCTGCTGATCCAGCCTGCATATCTGGAACAGTTAAGTTTTTCCCTGCTTCTCAGCCTATTCCAAATGGGATTTGTTATTTTTCCATTGCAAATTGCATGGCTTTGCAGACATATCTGCAGGTGTCTAACAGAGAGGATGTTTAAGCACTGCAATAATTTACCTAGGAATATGGCCGTTTCTCCATCACTCAGAGTCTTTAAATCAAATCAGGAAGTCTCTCTGATGATTTGCTGCATCTCCAGTAAAAAACATGGACTTTCTAAGGGGATTTCTGAAGAAGAGTCTGTATTTTGTAAGTCATGTTAGATAATAATAAGGACAGTTTCTGATTATGAAATCTATTACTCTTCATCGTGGAATTATTCTGGATTGACAGCCTTATAAGTAAGGAAAAATTTTATTTTGATTTTGCAACTAAAAATACTGCATTTTAAGTTACACAAAAGGAGGGAGCAACACTGAATTTTTAAGTGCACTCTAACCATTGCTATTTCTCACTTTTTTGAGTGCTTGACACCACATCATTAACAGACAAAGCATTAACGTCATTAGCAAAATTGTTTGGCAAAATACAGAAATTTTGCTAGTATATATTATACAGGCTTTTCCTCAAAAAAGATTTTTTGACTCACTTTCTAGTATCTGTGATCTTTTAGGTAATGATAGGATGAAAATGCCTGAGAGATGAGGTAGTTTTTTTGGTATTCTTAGGCAACTGAAGTGAGTAATACCTTAATCCCTTGGCTACTTGATTTGTAACTGCTTCGTAATTGTAAAATGGTACATTACTGCTAAAGGATTAATTTAGTTCCTGTATGAGAATTCTCAGCACATATCACATCTGCAGCAGCCCTTCTCAAAAGAAGGTGACTCAGTTTCATCTAACACATTAGGAGTCTGCACCTTCTCTTCTTCTGATTCATTTCTGAGAACTCAGAGTACAAACAAATAGCATTTCCACAGCCTTTGCTGATTTAAATAGTATCTCTTCTGAAACTGCAGGTGAAGGAATGTTCATTTTCAGTCCACTGCCTACAATACCAGACATGAATAAAATTACAGGTTTGCAAAAAACACTAGAGAAAAAGAAAATTACATGTTTACATAAAAAGAGGCCATTGTTGCAAATTTCCAGTCAAACCTCTCTTTGGAACCAGGCAAAAAATATCTGTTTACCCAATTGTAAGTATCAACACATTTTTTCATTGTTTTGTTTTGTTTTTTTTTTCTGGCTACTCAAAATCCCTGAAAATAAATATGTAAAAGTATGAGACTGTGCAAACTGCTGGCCCCTTTCATATTAGTCTGAAGGGAAAGAGATACAGATAAATATCAGAAGAGGACGTAAGAAGTTACCATTTCTTAAGATGTGTAGAGGAACAACACTACATTCTGAAAAGATGCAAGGTCATGTCACCAGGCAGAGTATTGATCCAATTAGAATATGGCTCACCAAAATTTAACAGAAGACTCATTAAGATCTGCACTAAAATAATCTTCCAGGACTGGCATATCTAAGCCATAAGTGATATATTACTCCAGGTGTAGACTGTACAATGTGAGGAACTAAAGATATAGACAAATTTAGCAGACATTTCTGCTTTAAGTTGAATTACACTATAATAATATTTTTGCATCTCTGTCAGAGATTACATTCAAGGCTTTACAGGAATTAAATCCAGTAACACTCCTTACTACAAAGGAAAAATAAGAAATCTTTCTCTCTAGCCTCAGCAGAACCCCTGTATTTGTAGACACTTATATTGGGGGTAAAACAGGATGGGAAAATACCTTCTGTTATTCCTCTCAACAAGAAACACCAGGCATTTCAGGGGCTGAAGGCCAGCAGCATTCACTACCCTTTTGCATTTTCCCAGTACGACATAACAGTTGGGTAGAAAGCAAAGAAACTAAGGAGAGATTCCTGATAAAAAAATAGAATGGAAAATATTTAAGACATATCGGAAAAAGAAAATAATCAGCAAAAAATGAACAGGGAGCAGGTAAAGGAGACAGAATTTAAAGACAGGCAGGTGTATTAAAAATGGGTTCTTCAAAATCCAGAGTGGTCCAAGATTTTCACATTGAAAGCAGGCAGCCACTTGGGGACCTTTCCCTGGTGCCTTCATAGGCCCTGCCATGGTGATACCATGGAGGCTTGCCTCTGGAAGTACCTGGCAGTCCACAGGAAGAGGGATTGCCACAGTATTTTCGATAGCCTACCTTTGGCAACTGCAAGGCTGCAGTTAAAAGACAGCAGGCTAGACCGAGTAATTCTGTAAACTAACTTCCCATCTGAGCTTGAGGTTGTAACACTCTAGTTTCTGTTTTTGCAGCTACCCCTGCTTGATTGGCTCCTTGGAATTTTGAGGCAGTACATATATTTATGAATGATAATATTTTGGTGCATTTTTCAACCCAGCACCTCCATCATGTAACATTCAGTTACAAATGTCAGTATAATAATTGACATTTTTATGATGGCAGCTAGTACTGCAACTTGCAAAAATACTTGATTTCCAACACCAAGCTAATATACCCATCCAATGCCTAAAATAAATTTGCTTATCTTAAAAGTGTGATGGTTATATGTTTGAATTTGTTGTTGAATCAACATATTTTATTTGCATGTGTCACACCACAGGTTAATAGTATTTTTTCATTTGAGTAAAGAAATTGGAGATCAGCAAAGCCTGCCAATAATTCAGATGTAATTGATGTGTTTGGTTGCAAATTCATGGATTTGATATACATTTTGTCTGATACAATGTGACTCCTTCTTCTGCCGGTGGTCATTTTTATGGGGTGACATTTGCGATTTAATTCTATAAATTACACTTAAAGCAGCAGTGTAACTTAGTTTCTTTGGCACAATAATTGGACATTATATTATAGAACATTAAGTTATATTTCCATTCTCTTTCAGCCCGGTTCTCAGCAATGCAATCTTTATTTATATGTTGCTAAAAAATTATTGACATCAACCACCTCCATCTGTTGTAAAATGAGATACTGAAGAAACAGACAGACTCATGGGTTAGGCGGGGAGTAGAGCTTGGTAGATAAGGATTTGGATCTCAGCTCTTTCCTACCCTGTTTCAATGACTTAAATCTTCCATGTTTCAGAGCTCTGTCTGTACAAGATTAACTCTGTTCTTTTAATGTATAAAGGTAGAGAAAAGGATGATTCATCTTGCTGAATATACATACTGTCTAACACAGCAGGTCTCAATCTTCTTTGGAGCCTCCAAGCATGACTGTAAAGCCAATACAGTGAAAGGCAATAGTGTATTCTGTATTGATTCACTCATTAAAACCATTCAAATATTTCAATCCAAGAAGCCTGTTAACAGGAACTAGAAGTATTATCCCAGACTCTGAAGTTCTCCCTTATATTATTTTTGCTGTGGCATTTGCATCCTGCTTCCTGTGTGATGACAGTGGTGTCTCAAGAATTTCCTCTCCACAGCCCTATCAGGTTTCTTTTCAAAGCACATGACTCCCCCATACACTTGCTGTCCATTGTGTGTCATGACGCTGAAGTCTGAGATCAGCCCAGGGTGAGAAGCATTATTGAAATTTCTCCTTGAGGAGAATTTCTTTTCTTTGTTAATTTCCTCTTTGTTTATGTTAGGGCTAGTTTAGGATTGGGCTCAGTAACTATGAAACAAGAGTTTTGCCACTGAACTGTGAGGAAAAAACTCAAAAAACATACTTTGTGGGCTGAACTTGCAAAGAAGTGGAGAAAATCATCACTGAAAAAGCAAATTTAATGCAAGACCAGAGAGGAATTATTTTAGTGTGTTAACATACCCCAGTAGATGCTTATAAACTTTACACCTTTCTAGACATTTATCGTCTGAATTTTTAAGTGTATGATTTGCTAGGGACAGCTACAGTTCCTGAGAGGAATATGGTTTCTTCTGATTTCCCTCAGCCAGCATTCCACATGGCAACACTGAATGCTGTCCTTGACAGCCAAAAAGCTAATAGGTCTCGAAGGAACTTGCCACCTTCAGTCCTTGCTCTTCACTGTTCTAACAACAGTCCCATACCTGTTAGTTTTCCAAAGAGCAAAGGTGGCATGAGCTGAAATATGTGATAACAAGTCTGGTTAGAGCCATTCTGGGCGTGAAGAGGCTAAACAATATTTCCAAGGAAAAATGAAAAATTATATATGTTTCCAGTAATTCCAAGGAAATGCTAACATTCTGAATGTGACAATGTATTTCTTCAAATGTCTAGCTCAAACAGAGAGTCAAAAGTTTAATTTCCTGACTGGGAGACTTTTTGTTTTGAAGTATTAAAATTCCTCAGGTTGTAATTAATTAACTCAAGTAGCTTTGGTGATGTTTACAGAGAGAGAAGCAATGGAGACTGCCTGCAAGGCTCAACAGTCTTAGTAGAACAGGCCTCTTCTGGTAGACAGGGATTTTAATAGCCCTTCTCACTGCAAAACATCTCAGCCAGGGTTGTATTTTGATTATTGCTATCCTGCTGTAAGAGGTGGAACTTCTCTGAATTTGAGTGTTTGAACATCTGATTAACTCTTGTAAATGTGAGGACAAGGCTGGGGGAAATTTGACAAGAAGGACTTATCTTGTCAGAGAGGACTTGAGTCAGAGCTTGCACTGCTTGCAGGACTGCTTCCAGTTTTGTGCATGAATGTTCCAGGTGTTGCAGGTTACAAACTGTACCAGCAAAGATGTAAAAGAAAACCTACCAATGGAAGGGAGAGCAAGAGCAGATGGAGGGCTTGTTTCTGAACAGAAAGAATAAAGAGAGACAGAGAGAGAGAAAAGGAAAAATTGGAAGAGCAGTATACAAAAAATGTACCACAGAAAAAGATTCTGTTTCCCAAGGTTAACAATATCTGACTCTGCCCTTCAGACCAGTTTTACTCAAACCACTTACGTTGTTTGGTTCATGCTCTACGTGCATTCAATTACAGGGGTTATCCGATTTCTGTAGAGGTTATCAATAGGGGTTATCCAATTCTGTGGGTTAATTCTTAGTCATCTGCTGCTATAGAGCAAATGCCAAACACTTTAAAGGAAATAGCAATAGCAGGGATCAAGCTATATCTTTAGTATTGCACACTATGATTTTTCTATTATACTTGTTGCTGTGGATGTGTTCTCATATTGGCTTATGGCCCAGAGAAAAGAGAAACAAAAACCAGTTTCCCCCATGCCTTTAACATGTTTATTTTTCTCCTTCACTTAAATGGGGATGCTCTTTTTGCCCTAAGGTTACAAAGCAACAGGTGCTTTTCAAGCTCTCCAAGACTATAAAATAAACTCATTCAACTTTTAAAATGGAAAATTATTACATAAGCAAAGCATTTCTAGGGTTTACATAAGAAATCACAGTCTGACTCAGATAACATGCACAGAATCACAAACAACTGGGAACTTAAAAAGAAAAAACTTGAAAACATATGGCAAGGTACTGTGATTTCCCAAGTAAATTGGAGAAAACTGATCTGTTTCTTGGTAGTCTGCAAAAAGAAGGAAACACTAAATTAGTTTGCCTAGTAAATAACTTAGTGAAAAATGTTCATGTATCTCTTGTTATTATACACAACGTATGTTCAACTCAAGTCCTGGTCCTAGATGTGTTTCTGTTAATTATAACATTCAGTTACAGCTCTAGTTGCTCAATGACTGGATGCTTTAGCCAGTGGCTACATCAGGTGCCAAGAACTAGGAGAATATTTTCCTTACAGTGCTTGTTGCCCTGAAGTCTGATCCCATATCACTGAAATTGGTGGAATTTTGACAATGATTCCAAGTGGTGCACAAGGACATTTATCATTAAAATCTGAATAAATGTTCCACCACTAATCCCAATATTCAGCAACTTCATGCAGCTTTCAGCGGAGCTTCCTGTAAACAGTTCTCTGAGCTACAGCTTCTGGGGCTTTGTTGAACCAAACTGAAAGGAAACAACTTCAACACCAAAGCAGGACAGGCAGAAAGATGCACAAACCATAGCAATGTTTTTTGGCTGTGTTACATTATGTACACAAATTTGCAGACATACATACACCAGTTAATCAATTATCTCCAGTCAGAAATGTCAGGGTATCTTAAATTATATTGTACCATGGAACTGTGTTCAGGCAATTCCTTTTCACTCTATTATAACTTTTCATCTTAAGCCAATATTAAATTCCATTTATCACAATAGGTGTCAGCAGCTATACCATTTTCAGTACCATCTTCTAGATAAAAACACCCAAATGTCTCTCTGCAGCACCATTAGCAGTATTGACTGCTCTATTTTCTCTCAATAGAAAGCCCCTCACAGATACCTTATTGTGGAAAAGGCATCCTCAGCAGCACTAAATGTCTTTTGAGCAACATTTGAAGGGGATGAGATTAAATAGTCAGCAAGAATTATGGACAAGGCCTATGCCATTTTCATTGAGGGACCTTGATCATTGCAGGGACGCGCTTTTCTTTGTCAGTGATGTTTTATTGTCATTTAAGTGGGCTCCTGCCATACAAAGGGATGGAAAGTTATTAATACTTTGACTGAAAAACCCTCCAACCATTCTTCATTCAACTCTCAGTGACAGAGCAACTGACAGAAGCAGTGAGGTGATCAGAAGATGTATGGAGAGGACAGCTGATTTTTTTTCAGTCATTTATCTTGTCCCCTTTTGAGACTACATGCTGGGACACAAGGTGTTCAATTGTTGCCCAAGGGTTTATCTCAGATCATCACTTAGAAGTAATAAATGAATGCTATTATTCTTCTACTGCAACTGTAAGAAATGCTAGCAAGTGCCAAGGAGTACAGTCTAGCTGTTAGAGCAAAGGACAAGGGGCAGCTGTTCTTTGCTTTATAGCTGCTTGGATGATTATCTCAGGTGAACCATATTAACGGAGATAGGATTGGAATGGTGAGCAGAGGTGGAAATCAGAACATCTATTTGTTCTTAATTAAGTGGCCTCTTATTTTCCTACCAGTCTGCCAGTAATGTTAAAGGAAAACAATGGAATTTGCTACATCATTGGAAAAATTACCTGAAACTTTTTTCTCTTGGAAGTTGCTGCATACTGCTATTAGTGTGTCATCTTGGGTAAATTACTCAGCTCCTGTGTAGAGTATGTGACAGAATATACCTTTCTGGTCCCTTCCACTACGCCTGTTTTAGTAACGAAAAGATTCTGTTGCCCTGAAATGACATCTATATTGCTGCAATCAGGGAGAGGAAATGCATATGATATAACTTGACTTCAATGCCTATGAAGTTGACAAGCAGAGCTTTCTTTCTGATCTGTGGGAGCACATCTCCATTAATAAAAAGAAAAAACAACTGGTCACAAAACAGACACTGAGAGAAACTCAGAAGGCAATAAGAAAGGAAGAACTGTTATAAAGGCATTATTCCTGTCTTGCACTGCCAAAAATGCAAGTTTGGGACCACATATCTTCAATTTTAGGACATATCTGTGGCCAAATATCTCGCTATTATGGCATTTTCACACCCAGGTAAAAACAAGAAGCTTGGGCAAATACAATATTCAATTTAAGTGCTACAGCTCCTTTGTTTACTTTCAAAACTAGGTAAGACTGCTTCTTCATAAAAATAGATTCATCCCTCTCTACTTAATAAATGATTAAAGTATAATCCTCTCAGATATGGCTATTCTCTAAGTCAAAAGAATGCTTTTTCCACTTCAAACAGGTGTATCAATATAG
Organism: Hemiprocne comata; assembly: GCA_020745705.1. Classification (NCBI taxonomy): domain Eukaryota; kingdom Metazoa; phylum Chordata; class Aves; order Apodiformes; family Apodidae; genus Hemiprocne; species Hemiprocne comata. Next base: position 138,427,327 of record CM036586.1, on the reverse strand, counting down.
CGAGTGGGAAGTAACATGAAAGCTACAGGGAAGCAGCAGGAAACAGTCACATCCATACCCATGTGGGCGAGGACTAGCAAGCAGTACACAAGAATAATAATCTTTGAGGTTTTTTGTATTCTATTCAGGAAATGGCTACATACTGAAAGCAGGTACAGTGCAATAAACAGTTGACTCTTAACAAATATTATGCTTACGTTCATTTTTGAGAGACGATCATGTATGTAAATTTAGATACGAACACTAGATGAGTCCCATTGGCACCTGACCGAATATAAGCAGAGCTCTGCCAGAGTCTTCATACCCTTCCCTGCTGCTATCTTCAATTTCTGAGTTATATACCTCTTGACTTTATAGAAAAGTGACTCTATTGGGTACAAAGAAAATTGCAAAAGAATGCCCTAAGATACACACAGTGCATTTTTACCCTATGCATATGATGACCTGTGTATTTTTTGAAGCTTGGAGTTTCATGACTGCAGCACAGTTATAACAGTTAACACCAGCAGCTAGATTACATTTGTTGAGTGACACACATTTGATGGTTGCTTTATGGACACATTTCCTCTCAGTGAGACAAATTTTCAGATCAGGCACAATTGCATCAAGTCACAAGACTATAGCTGGGGACAAACCTACCTCTCTGTGCTTCACAGCCACCTGTTGAGCTGCAGGACTGTGCAGCTAGGGATACACATTCCTGATGCTAGTAAAACTTTGGCTGTAGCTAGCTTTGAGCACCACCTCTAAGCACTTTCCCACCATCACTTCCACTATGAGTTTGCTTGTGAAATGACCTTAGAGATCTCTGAAAAGCTTCTTGTCTCAGCAGTTAGTTTATAAGACTTAACTGAGCCTGAAAATTCCTCCTTTGTCCCACCTTCACCTCCTGCCTCTCAAAATTAAATAATAAGTAATGAAGAGCATGATAGAGACATACCGTGCATGCTCCTCCTGTGTTTGTTCTGGATTTCCCTCCAGGTCCTCTTCTACCTGTCTTCTCTCATCTTTTCCTCGTGCTTTCTGAATATAAGTGACTGCGAAGGTCAAATGTTATCTACTTCCTCAGTTTGCTGGAAGCTGTTTAAAAAGTTTCTTCACAAAGCTTTAATTTGTTGTGAAACTCAGAGGACACTCAGGAAAGAAAATACACTGACCAAATTTAAAAGTATGCTGCCAATATATCTTGCTCCACGGAAAGGCAATCTCCCTCAGCACACTGGAAAAAGTCCAAACTAATAACTGGAATTAACAGCTAAAGCAATCACATCCCATGCAACTGCAGCATGCGCCCCCTTCCCCCTTAGTATGAATGTATTTTCCTTCTGGCAACCACAGAGAAATTTTATCTTGCTTGCATAGGAATCAACGAATCATAGAATGGTTGGGGTTGGAAGACATCTTAAAGATCACCTAGTTCCAACCCCCCTGCCACGGGCAGGGACACCTCCCACTAGACTAGGTTGCTCAAAGCCCCATACAACTTGGCCTTGAACACTTCCGGGGAGGGTGGCATCCACAGCTTCTCTGGGCAGCCTGTTCCAGGAAGCTCAGAGAGGCTGAGCACTTACTAGAGCCCGCTGAGGACAATCATGGCAGGTAGCCCTGTAGATCTGCTACCGGCCTTGGGGCCTTCTGGGCCATGGCACCCCATGGTGGCCTGTCAGGCAGAAGGCAGAGACATGCCTTCTGCAGAGGGCGGCAGATGACCAGCAGTGACTCCTGGTGGTCTGGGCTGAATTGTTAGGACAGGGTCTTCAAACCCACACAGGTGGCAGGTGACAGTGTCCCTAGTCAGAAAAGGAAGGGCATGGGAGGGCTGCGCATGGGGTCGCCCCAGGGGCTTTCACTCTTCCTCTGGCTGAACAACATGGCTCTGGCCCTGGTTCTCCTTACAGTGTCCCAGTGTCCTCCAGCAACCCAGTGCAAGCCACCAGAGATGGCATGGCCTGGAGAGGGGGCAGGTGTCACCAGAGGATGCTGCACCTGACAGGCCCCAGGAGGAGAGGCCTCTCCCCAGGCACCCCTCCTTCAGCCTTTGCACATACCCAGCTGCCACCAAAGCCCTGCTCTTCCCTCACTTGCAGTTTACTGTGCAGCATACATGGCTGAAAGGAGCATGGCCCCCCTCAGCCCACTTCTTCCCACAGCAACGCACAGTGCCACAGGGTCTGGCCTTCCCCATAATTCAGAATAACTGGGACTATATCCACATGCAGTCCTTCCTCAGGGCACCTCATGTAAACTACAGGGTAGCCACTGATGTTATGCCAAGCAGGAAGATTATGAGCACCCAAAGATAGTGAAGATTAAAATAAAATTATTTTTCCCTTTAAAATCAGACACCCACATGTTTTGTAGGCTGACCAAGTAGAGGGCATTTTATGCACCAGTGCCACAGTACGAGGGCAGTTGTGGGAAACAGCCTCAGGTAGGGGAGCTGAAGGACAGGAGAAATTCAGCAACCAAGCAAACTATGTATTTAAAACAGTTACAAAGTCTGTGAAATTATGCTTTATCTTTCTTACCCATTTCACTTCACTGAAAAATAGTCTGGACTGAGTTCAGCCATATAAACACAAGCATGCACAGGGTTTAGTTCTGTAAATATAAGAAAACCAAGTTTGATATTGCTCCCAATTAAGCCACTACAAGCAAGTCAAGGGGTAAGAAGCCAAACGAACAGAGGAACCAAGTAAACAAGTGAAGCAGTAGCTTCCAATCCTGTGCTTCGTGCTCTCATCAAGCAAAGCAAAATGCAGATACATGGGATATAATTTAATGAGACACCACTTTGACCTGCTTTTTGTGCACTTGAATGCATCAGCTTTATACTTTAAAAAAAAAGGTGGTACCATTTATGCAGCTTGCTGACCTTTTACATGATCTGTTTATGACACGTCTGTACTTTCTTATCCTTCCTTTACTTTTCTCCCTCAATCACTGTGAAATGTTGCTTATTTATTTATTTACTTACATCTATTCTGAATATATTATAATTTTATTTTTTCAGAAAGATGTATGCTAAAAAAAGCTAATAAAGAACATAGCTGCAAACTTCAAGTGTAAAAGATAGACTCCTTTAAGCCTTTGCCTCCATGCAGATTTACAGTTGTCTTTTGAGGTCTCTTTCCCATATATTCATATCAACAAGCTACTTAGAAAGATACATGGTCTGCTTTCTATTTTTTAAAAAAATACATGTTCTGGACTGACGCTAATGATTAAACAGAATGCGGACAGAGCTACAATGTTGTTGTAATCTTTTGACTTACACCACGATAAATCAGCTTGTAGATGTTGGTCTACATGCTGATATACATTATCGGGACTGTGACAAGAGTGCACTCTAGTAATGGAGTTCATGTTGGATTTACTGCAAGTTTTGCATCTTTCACTCCACAGGGCAAAAAAGTTTTTTTCTGATGTTGTATGTATTTATTTGTAAAACTATTCTCCTTCTTCATGTGTACACCATCAATAATCCATGGAGGTAACAATGGAGCAAAGAGCAAACACAAAGCCCTTTAACTTTACCTAAAGTTTCCTTTACAGGAAACACAGGATTAATTGCTCACACTCTTAAATAATTTTACGGCAACACAAATTATCTCTATGTTTCCTCTTACCATATATTGTGGAAGGATGTTGTAATACTGGGAATATCTTTCTGTGGAACTGCAGATTCACCTTTGCACTTTCTTGATAAAAAAGTGCATCTGATACAAGAACCTGGAATAGATTTCTTCATTTTCCAGTCTGGAATTTTCACAGCTGTTCTGTATAAAACTAAACTGCTGGGGCATTCTTGAGGTAGGGTAGTTTTCTTCAAGAAAAATGGTATTTCAACCTATGGTAACTTCAAATCTGCAGTCTGTAAGCCCCTTTAGTTTACTGTTGGTACAGCTATGACACTTGCTTCTCTGGGGGTTGCTTCATACACCTTCACTTGTGTCAAAGGAAAAGAAGTTAAAACTATTTGCTTCAAACTTGGCATAAACTCAGTAGAGAGAGCAATCTCTGAACAGAAATTGTGCTTGCAGTCTCTATCCTGTTTGGAAAATTTCAAATGAATAAAAACATAAGAAATGAGGGGGTTTGAGAAAATCTGTAACCACAGCGACATCTCTAATAACCTGTTTTGGCTTCTAAGGTGCCTCTGGAGAGCTGGTTTAGACCAAGACCTTTGGAAATACAAGGAAACAATTTCCCACAGGACATACTGATGTAGAGAAATACAGTTGCTAGTCCATTATTTAGCTTGTAGAAGAAAAAGTTTCATATAAATAGACTTTTTCATATCTCTAAGGAGAGAATAAGTCAAAGATGCAGGCATGATTAGGTTTGTGCTTTGCTTGTAAAAGCAAAAATTTCATCTTGGTAACCTTCTGAGCAACAAGCTTATGCAACCATATGCTGCAGCATACTAACATGCAGAAAGCTTTCAAGGAAATGCAAGCCTGTTTCCTCTACTGACATATATACAGGTGTAAAAGTGTGCCATGCAGAGTCTTCACAAGATACATGCTCTGATTTCTCAAAGCTTAACCAAGACCACATATCAAGCCTGGCCTCAGAATGATGAATAGGGGCAAAAGGTGAATATAACTTCACTCCTTACAAATGAAAAACAGTGATTTACAGTGTTACGCTTTGGATTTAGAGTTAAGACATCTCCCATCAATCATCCAGAACAGAACTATCACTTTGGAGTGGCTGGAGACAGACAGACCTGCTGGAAATTTTGGAGAAACTTTTCAAACCACCGAGGCACCAGATTAGGCACCTAACAAGAGACCTAGGCCTACATGGGAAGCTAGAATTTCACAAGCCTTGAAAGCCCCTAGCCCCGACAACAAAAATGAAATTACCAGACAAATGTTTGGCAGCCAGAGGTCAGTATTTTTGCCCTTAAGGAGCTACACTGATGAGGTCCTCAGTTATTCATGAAAAGTCAATTTTTTTAATATATAAAAAGCTGCCCATTGGCTTTCTATGTTTTGGTCATTTACTTTCCTATATGATGGTACAAAACTGTAAACAGTTTAGGAAGAATAGGAGCAGAGAGGACTTAATGTTCTAGCTCCGAGTTTATAAGCTCATAAATACGTTTCAAAAAACAGAGCAGGTGAACCCAAACCACAACATTTGAAAAACAGGAATTTTAATATAGTTTTAAAAATTTTCTGATTTCTTTACTTCCTACTTCCACTCCTTTAATTTGATTCTGTTTATAAGTGTGATATGATGCAAATGAAAGAGGAGAGCTGTTAATAGCTGAGCTTTTTTAACCAATTACAAGGCAAATATTAAACACTTGGAGTATATAAGAAAGTTACAGCCAGGAAAGCTAGTCTGATGAGATGCTGAGCTGAGCTTGGGAAGCAAGTTACGCTGAGGTAGCACCCTTGCCTAATAAGAAATACGGGGTAATTCAAGGTAGCTTACCCCTCACAAAAAAAGAGGTAAGTGTGAGAGTCAAGACCCTCATAGACAATTAATAAATGGTTCTCATAGTTAAGGAAATTATAAATAAAAGACACCAAGGGGAAAAGACATAAGAGGTTCAGGTGGACCTAAATGAGGACTATGTTTGCGAAAGGCGGGAAAAAGATTACAGTGTTGCAAGTCCAAAAGACGCCCATGAAGCCGATTGGACAATTCTGACCAATCACAGATCGGATTGAAAAATGCACCAATCGGGCACTCCGGTGCACTAGGACGTTTTCTATAAAGAAGCACCCGAGGGCTGCCAACTGCTGCTGCTGTGCAGACCAGGACCAGAGGGAGAAGAAGAAGCACTTGCCGCCATCCTCATCATCTCCCGAACGCTGCCATTTTAGGAGCCTCCCGAAGCTGCGCCTGCCAGCCACTGCTTTGGCATCGCCGGGGAAAGCCCAGGGCTCGAGCCGGAAAAGAAACAGCCTTTTTCAAGGCTAAAAGAGGTGGCTCCCGTGTGCTCACCCTGGTGAAGAACCGAAGGAAAGATGCTGGCCAACAAGAGCCGGGGCTGGTCCCTGACTCCATCCATCCGGAGCTGTAAGGACTTATCCTAAAGCCTGCCTTCCCTTCAAACCTGCCTCGTCTTTCCCCAAAACCCTCAAATCCCTGGGAGGTGGGTGGGGGGCTACTGGGACCCTTCCTTTAGCTTCTCCTCTGACTCCTTCCCCTTTTCCCGGGCGTGTATCCCTTTTTTTTATATATATATGTATTAAGTGTGGCTGCTGGTTCCTTTGCTCCTTGTATACATTTGTTTGTTTGTGCTTCTTTAATTATAAAGTAAAAGCACATAGTTTTAAATTGCCCGGATTTGGTTTTCATTTCCACAGCGGTATCCCAAAATACCCATGGGGGGGGGGCTAGAGAGGGGTAAAAACGTGGGATCCTTTGACCGCTCAGGTCCCTGCGCACTGTTCGGGGGCTCCCTATTCACAAAACAGAGTGAGCGAGTGTGTGACTGAGACGCTGTAAATACTGCGAAGCGAGTGCGGAGTCTCGAGCTGTGGTTCCGCTCTTCCGCGAGGGAAGCGGCCAGTGACAGACGAAGCGTAAGGCGTGCTAGGACAGCATGTGAGGGGGCGTGCCTGTGACCAGTGTGAAAAGTGACACAGGTGTTCATGCATCCCGAGAAAACATCACACTAACACCATACCTCGTGAAACACGTTGCCACACATACATCCAACACTGCGTCACACTCACCAAGAGCCCTGGACCGTGACAATAAGCAATAACTAATAGCTTTCCTGACAACAGTCCTACAAGCTCTGATTTCCTTTAAAGCTGCTCCACTTTAATACGGCTTTCAGGAGAAGAAAAACCGGGCCTTAAAAGGCATTTGAGTCACCGGCCTGCCAGGTACTCCTAGCTCCATCGTCTTCCATGCTAGCCTATGACGGGGATTAAACTAAAGAGTGCACAGTAAGATGCATTAACCACACCTCTCCTTCTGCCTCATAAAATGCAATAGGCTAGCCATAAATAGATACACTTTATCTAAATGTGTTGCACAGCTTTGAAGTATATAACTAAATTTCATTTTGGGGGTAGGGGTAAGAGGAGCATCAAATGCGTTAGCTCAATAACTGTAAGCTAAAACAAATGAAAAAACATCATCATTTCCCCTCCATGAACCTTTACCAGAACGGTGTGATCTAGTATATCAAGATTTAATGTATCAGTTAGAAAAGGGAGCTTAGAAAGATATAGCAGAACATATGGCATGAAGAAGGTGCTAAACAGCAGAATTTGAAAATTATTTGCAAGATGCTCCATAAATATTCCACCCCCGAACAGAAACTGTTTTTCTGCAGACTCTTGATGTAACTATGTGGGCACAATAAAATGATACCTTTCTTAGCTCACAAATGGCCTGTTCTCGTGTCACTGAATGGCATGATGTAGCATTAGCCTGTGTGCAGTAGGAGCTCAGAATCAGGCAGCCACTAGCTGGGCCAGACAATGCCATTGTTCCCAGTGCACTTAACAACAGTGGACAATATTCAGTGACGACAATGGCTCTCATGGAGCTCATTGCATCTATCAGCCCAAAGCATGAGTTCTCAAGAAAAGCAAAATCGATTCATTTCATAACCTATATTGCTCCAGCATACAGAACTTCTTGACACATGTCAGCTGAAGCCTGGATACATATTTCCAAATGAAGTCAACAGGAGACACGGATGAAAATCACCCTGTTAGGCTTTTACTTAAGGTGGCAAATTGCTTGTGTGTAGCTGCATTTTAGTTGACATCAGTTGACTGGAGTTTCCTACTAGGCATTTTAATACTACAGTCACAGGCATTTAAAAACAACAACAACAACAGGAATCCAATTAAAATCTAAGACTATCCAAGCTCTTACTGCTGAGGAGATCAGTTGACATATGAAATTCTGCAGAATGCTAACGAGAAAGGAAATTTAAACAAAGTCTTTGGGGCACACTGTTAATTCTCATGTAAGTTGCCACAAATCTATCTACTGTCCACACAAATGAGACATAATCTTAAATTTCCATCTATCAAAAAACAATTTCCTGTCTTTGAGTGAAGTGAAAACAGAAGGATGTGGCTGAAAACTTCACAAACTGAAATCTCATCATGGAAACAGATATTTAAGTTAGTTTAGCCAGGTTTGTGATTCAAGAAAACGTTTCCCCAAAGTTTCCTCATTTGGGTCTGCTTTTGGGTGGTTTTCAACACACAGCTCATAAAATTCAGCATGGTACGTAACGTACCATTTTATTGTGAATGTTTTGTTTCGCCTTGAAGGCATCTCTTAAATGCTAGTCCTTGAGGGACTCATTTGCATTCATCTGCACAAGCTTCCAGCTGGTGGCTCTGCAGTAAAGCCACAACCTTCCTGTTTCTTACTTCAAATCCTTTTGTGCAGTGGAGAGATGCTGGCAGAGAAAAAGAGTTTCACAAAGGTATCTTGACAAGGATTCAGACAAGCAAGGCCATGATGTGCCTCTGAACTGCTTCTCCTCAATGTCTTATTAAGCATGGATGCTTTTTCTTTGGGGAAAATAATATAAATATACTGGCATTATCTTTTTTACGTGCTGCTATAACCTAGGTCTAAAATACGTAACATAGACTCTTACCTTTTTTAAAAGGAAACTATGTCTTGGCAGACCAGCTCTCTTTATGTGGGATTATTCTGTTTAGGAAAAAGGGCCATATTTATTATTATTCACTTACAATACTGCAAATTTTGGAAGCCCTGGAGAACAGAAACCACACATGGAGACTGCGAGTAAAATGAACCAATATAGATAGCAAAAGGGGCAAAATTAAGGAAGAGGGGCAACAGAGGGAAAAAAGTAGACAGTCAAAAAAGATGCAGTCAAAAGATGACGTTTAAGAAACCAGATGCTGGTGCATAAACACTCATTCTGCAGAATGCTCTCTCTGCCAGCAAAGATAATTCCTTACAGGAACTGCAGGTGCTGCAGTACAATCACAGAGCCAGCCAGGTCCTCTCTGCACAATGCGAATCATTCATGTTGGTACAGAGGGCTTCAACTGCTAGGTTGCATCAGTGCCATGGAGTGGACTGGAGGCACATTGCCATGGGTCTTAGAGCTTGCATGGGGCTCTGTACAAGCTTCACAACATAAAATCCTTCCACAAGCCACCCAAGACCTATCTTAAGACCGGGTGGATCCTTTACTTCTGCCACTCCTATTGAAAGACTGTTTAAGGACTCACTTTTCTGATGGTTAGATAACTCCCTCTCACTTTTAATATTAATGTAATCCCATGTGATTTATGCATGCTTCTTCTCCCCCTTTTATGTAGTACTGTATTTATTTAGATTACTTAGGGTGGTCAATCTTCTCTCATCCTTCATTAAATTAGCCAGGTCAATACTCATAGATTTCCATTCTGCACATTATTGAAGTAGCTCCCACTTGATTGAGATTTCTTTAAACTTACCCAGCTATTGCAGAGCACTGCTCTCTACACAATATTCTAGATGAGGTCTCAGCTGAGTCTTGCACAATGAAATTACTGTTTTCCCTCCATTGACAGTATCTCACCTGAAATTGCCCCAGCTTTCACCCTTTTCCCCATTCCCTAACAGTTGTGCTATATAGTCATCTTGTGGTCGAACAGGCCCGTTTCTTTCTCCTCATGTTGCTTTTTCCCCAGCTGATGATAATCCTGTTGACGACAGAATGTTTTGTTCTGAATCTGAATGTGTCCAACCCTACATATTACCCTGGACTGAGTATTAATCTCATCCTATTTCTTTTCTTGTCTTTAAGATCATCCAATTCTTGGAGTGTAACACTCCAGTCCTACACTGCATTGATGGTCCCTCCTTGGGCTGTTTCATCACTCCATTCTATTTGCTTCTTCCTCATTTTGTGCCAGGCTTATTTATGAAAATACTTAACAGGAATGCTTTTGAGACCCATCCTTAAAGAACAGTGGTAATAGCATCTTTCCAGCTTAAATGCTTCCCTCAGTAGTCATCTCCCCACTAAACCAGATGCTTTACCACTGTACAGTTCTTACACAAGTCCACACCTTCCTCAGCTGAATACTTAATTTCATACTCTGTACCTTGTCAAATACTCTACTGTGGGTTAAGCAACACTTGCTGAATTTCCTTTGACTAAAAAGCAGGTATCTTACTGAAAAAACAAACAAACATATATGTCATCATGTCATAATCTTCCTTTGATAACCTTATGTTGCATTTTATCTTCTTTTAATTTATCTGTGTATACTTTATTATTCTTCCATTCAAAATGTATACAAAGCCATATGCTTTAGGTAGCTAAGGTGAAGAGTTCTTGTGAGGATGGAGTGAACTGAGATCACTACGTTTATTTTCCATATTTTAGTTGTTGAAATTTCTGTTCCTTTCTTCCCGTTAGCCATCTCCTCTATCCTTTTCTTCTTTCTCCCTCCCCTAAATTGAACTTCAAAGAAAATAAAATATTTAAAACGGGAAATAAGATTGTCTTTAGTTCTATCCCCATGCTCAGTTCACAGTGTATCCATTTATTTTTTTTCTTGTTCTTTTTATTTGCATGGTTGAAAAATCTTCGCAATTTGCTTAAATTTTCTTTACAAGATCTGTCTCAGCTTGACTTTTGGCAGTTATCATTTCACCCCTGCACTTCCTAACCTCTTAAATGCAGCTTTAACACCAGTCCTGACATATGTTCTCACTATGTTCTTACATATGGGTAATTCCTCTCTTCATCTAAATTCCTTCCCTAATGGACACTAAAACTGATTGAATTTTAAAAATCCAGAGAAGGAGTCATGAATATTTGCATAAATAAAACCACCACATTCACCACATTATTATTTATGAAATCATGTTATTTGATACTGAGAAACATATGCTGATCAATAAATAAGAATGTCTGCAATTCTTAAAACATCAAGAAATTACAATATTGTGAATGGAAAATTATATCAAATCCCTTTTTTCCCCCTGAAAACAAAAATTATCCTGTTTTCAGAAGTATAGTTACCATAGATGGAAGTAAAAAAATCTCGACTCACACTACATGCAGTAAGGATTTTCAGACATGCATTGTATGATTAGTTTAAAATTCCAAGTTTCCAAGTAGAAATCAGGAAATGGTGCACATTTGAACTACTTACAACATATATACTGAACTTGAATTAAGCCCTTAAATGATAAAAGAGGAAAGAGTGTAAATAAAGCCAAAGATTTTGAAATATACTGGCCAGCGTGCTGAGTAGATTAGGCTAGAGATTAAGATGGGAAACTGTGAGATTTTCTTTTATGTTTTCTTCAGGAAGTGGTAGAGTGCCTGGTCTCAGAAGACCATCTTTTTCTGATCAACACTGTCTATGCTTCAAAAATAATTAGGGGATTGAATTCTGACTAACCTTATTCTTTTTTCCTCTCTCTCTATGGTGACTGTACCTTTATGCAGCTTTCCAGAAAGTCAGTGGCAGTCATTCCTGTCTCAGGTAGAAGTTCATGTTGTGCAGTTGCTGATGGATTAGAACCAAGGCTACAAATCACAGAATCTCTGCCTCACACCTGCACCCTGGCCACTCACTGGGCAATATTAGAGGGGAGCTGGAAAATAGATGCTGGCAAGAGGCTGTATTTATCATGAAACTCTGTGAGGGAAGAGAGTGAGTAGTGCAACAACAGCTTAGGAAATTAATTTGAAACAGAAGCTGCTCTCTTCAATAAGAAAATGATTTAGCATCAAACAAACAGTTGCCTTAGTAACTAACATTTTGCCTTTTCCCTCCTTTCACTTTGAACATAAACAGTTCCCTGATCTCCGTCTTTCTATTTGCTTAACTGGTCTTCTTCAACTGCCAGCCAAATAGCTTGAAAAGAAATGTAAGTCTATTTTCTTTTTATGCACTGCTCTAAAATGCAAATTGATTCCAGGACCTGCTCCTCAGCTTTTGTCAATGACAGCTTACATCAGCTGTGGATCTTTCTATCCCAGAAAGGAAAGTATTATACCTAAGAAGACAAGGGTATTTCTGATAGAAACAGAAGCATCAGGTGTCTTGTACTCAGTAGGTCTATGTATGTGCAGCAGACTTTCTGATCATCTTTTCTTGATGAAAAATGCACCATCCAGGATGAATAAGGTGTGTAGTTTCTCTGATGTTTATCTGGTCCTATGTAGAAGGTCCAAAATTACTGCAAGTGAGCAATCAAACAACTTTAAGAAAGAAGGAAGAATAATTTCTTTGTATTTGTTTAAACTCTGTATCTTCTTTCTAACCTCTGCAATTGGGCTTGATGCACGTTGGGGAAAATAAATAAAGGAATTATGTTCCTGGCTCTTAACTCTTGACATCAACTTTGGATGGAGCTCAGATAATGATGTTTTCTCAGAGTCAGAATGTATTCCTGTATATCCAGTTCAGATACAGCCAGAGAGAATAAACCTACAAATATTTCATGGGTTAGTCCAGCCTCTTTTAGTGATGATATTACAAAGCAAAAAGCTATAAATCTACCACTAGATAAATAAACTTTAGCTTATAGATAAAATAGGTAAATATATTATATATGTAGTAGATAGTATTTAGGTATACTCTATGCATCTTCTCAGGTCTTGGAAAAAACATAAAATGTGGATATTGTTGTCCTGAGCAGCCAAAAATCCCAACATATTTTTAAATTTATTTCTTGAATTTCATCATGCAAGCAAAGAACAACTAAGCTTTGAACTTCTCGGCTCTGTGGAGGGCCCTAACTTCTAATGACTGTGGGACTCCAGCTTCTGAGTCAGCCATACTGGAAATCGAGAATGAGCAAAACAGTTCCTGGGACACAGCCTGTGCTCATTGCTCCTGTACCGCATAGAAGTGACTCTACCTTTTTCCCTATGAAATTTAAGTCTGAATTTGCACAGAATTATGCACTGATGGATCCCATAAGATCTGTCTATTCTATCCTGTTTACAAGCTTGCAAATTTATATAGAAAACAGGCACACTTTTTAGGCGAACTGTCAGCTTCCTGGCAGCCTTGACACATAGCTGTACTATCCCTAAACAGAAGAGATCCAGTGTGAAATATCAACATGAACCCTTTTATTTGTATGGTTATAACTGCTATCACTATATTCAGTTAAGTATGCTCAGTGACATGGAGCAAGAAGAGATAAAGCTAAAAAGGAGAAACATCAAAATTTTAGAAAAGTCATTCTCCTTATGCCTAGATACAGGGCAGATCTGATGCCTTGAGTAGGAGAGGGGAAGGAGTGCCGGAGACACTTGCCTGGGTCAGAAGTAAGACACTGAAGTTAGTCCAATCATCTTTTCCATGTGGAAAACCCAGTGCTCTTAAATTGATGTTCCAGGGACAGCAAATTGCTTCATTAGGTTTTTTTGATGTTTCAGGAGGACAACACCCATCAATCTTTAACACCATGCACAGCAAGAGAGATATACATTGAACGTATCATATATTCTGGCACAAGACACCTGTGTACAAGCCACAAACTTCAAGAGGAGAAATGACCATTAAGAAATTGCTCTGCCTAAAACTGCAAATATTTGTATTATAACTGGTGGGTTTGGAAGTAGCAGCTCAAGCAGCAGTGTCAGATAGTGCAGAAGGAGCATCAGAGATTACACGTTTGTCTGCATCTGATTTTCTTATCTTTCTTTTTTCTTTAGGTACCCTCAATGTGTTTAATGTGCTTTAACGTTCAACCCTTATTTGGGAAAAAAAAAAAAAAAAAAAAAAAAAGAAGAAGAAAAGGCAAACAGAAAATAAATTACACAATCTGACATGCAGCTAGAATGGCACTGAACACCACAGACTCATTCTGGAGAGGTTAAGACTCAATTGTTTAAGTAGAGGGCTTGTATAAAGGCTCCAGGACTGAAAAATGCCTTTTAATCTCTTATGTGAATTAAGATTAATTCTAATGCCTAGCTGACAAAATATGAGTCACAAGCAGTTGAAAAAAGAGATCACATTCATTTCTTTTGTGTTAAAGCCATTAGCTTAAAATAGTTCATAATTGGTTTTAGTCTGATGGTGAAAGCAGGGATGCCATTTTTTAAAAAGGACAGTGTAACTGCAGCATGAATACTTCTAGACTGGGCTAGATTCCAAGAGGGTCAGTCAGCCTGAGCTTCTCTGCTACACAGCTACTCAGCCATTTTGAACAGCTTCATACATGGAATTCCATCCTTCGGTTATCCAAAATTCCTTAGAGTTAAAATTGGTGATCACCAGAAACAAAATCAGAAGAGCTGCAGCCTGATGTAAAATCATTATTGGAAAAATAGACTGTTCAAACACCAGTGAATGGGCTCAATATCTTTCAATTAATGTGATTGCAAAGAAGAATATGTAACAGTTCCACACAACAAATATTATTTTTCTTACATGGTTGGTGGATAAAGTTTCATGTTATGAATCAGTGGTGTTTCACCCATCTGATTGTACTTTATGAGAACATGATATCTTGGATTTCACATGAGCTCAATAAAGTTAAGGGAATATAGCCTGAATTAAGCCATCAGGATTGGGTTTCATTAACATGAAGAGGCTGTAACATTTGTTTCATGAAATATTTTGATGTTTTGCTACCTCACTCCTTTCAGGGCAGGAACGAAGACAGAGTGTTTCAAAATTCTCAAACGAAAATGTGCAAAGACTAAAATATTAACTGAATTGGTTTCTACATTATTATACTGTACTATGATCCAGGAATAAAATACAAATTCCAAAATAATTTCTGGGGAAAATCTTAACAGTGTCCTTATTATGAGAACATTGCATTATGGTGATGTGTACCCAACTCAGCAAATGTATCCATTTTCATTAGAAGTGGTATTTTTGATGGAATTTTGTCCCAGTAGGGTTTCTGAGCCAGCCTCTGTGATTACATGCTTACAGAAAGACAGCAAATGGAGACTGAGTAGTTTTTGAGTGATGGAATGCCAGTGATTTTTCATAGATATGCAAGCAGTGGATGAAACTGTTATTAAAAAATGATTAACAAATAACTAGAACTAACAGTTGAGCTAATATGAATGCATATTCACATTGATCTATTTGCTTACATTCATAGGACGTATGTGTGCACAAGACAGAACAGCAATTTAAAGTCTATTTATGTAAACATTAGACCACAAATGAAGTAAGAAGCAATGTAGAGTAAACCTCCCAGTCTCGAGGAGAAGGTTAAGAAGAAACTACTTTTATTCCCTGACACTCATGATGATTAAAGCACTTTTCTCTAAAGCAGACAATGCTGGCTGCCCTCACAGAGACTCCTGGAATAAGAACAGCTGCTGTGAGTAAGATAGGGTGAGATTTTTAGACCCTCAGGGAGGCATGTGCTAGGGAACAGCAGCAGTAACAGGGTGAATAATACAAATAAAAAAGATCTGGCTGGGTGGAGTTGTGCCAACAAGCAGGAGCAAGAAGGAGATTACTGACAGTGGGGTGGGACAGGAACCCAGGCTATCAATAGAAATGAGAATGAGATATTAGAAGCCAGGAGAATTGGCTGGAATTTCTCCAGACCCAACCTGACATGCCTTGCTCCCCTTACACCTTCTGTAGGTGCTCAAGCAGTAAACATGCCAGCTGGAAAGGCAGAAAGGATCAGAGTCAAGCACAGGGATATTGATTTAAAGGAGACTTTATAGCCTTCTTCTTGAATAGCTGCTGCTCAGCTACCTTCCTGTGTCATTGGACAAAGCTTGCCAGATTAGCCAGTCAGTGAGACAGCAATCTGTGCTTCTTCTTTTGTTTGTGTGGAAAGAAACTAGCACCACCCTCTGCCTGCAATATTTCAAGGAGCAATAATTTTACACTTCCACAGCTCTTTAGAAGGATGAGTCTTTCCAGTGTGCCTTTACTGCTTAATTCATTAAATATAGGTACAGGTCCCAGGGACCTCTTATAATGCTCACATACAAAATAATGCAAAGTATAATACTAACAGGCTGCCCAGAGAAGTTGTGGCTGCCCCCTTCCTGGAAGTGTTCAAGGCCAGGTTGGATCGGGTCAAGCAACCTAGTCTAGTGGGAGGTGTCTCTGCCCACACAGAGGAGTTGAATCTAGAATACCTTTAAGGTTCTTTCCAACCCAAACCATTCTACAATTCTATGATTAACCACCACAACTCTTACTCATACAATTTCTTCTCTGAACAGCCTAAGGAGATGATAAAGAAAAGCAAGGCCTCGCAAGACTCATCGTTTGACCAGTTTTCCATCTCTTTATTGCTTACCGCTTTCTGGTTAAAAGAAAAAGGCTCATACATTCTGTTTAGACACAACAAAAAAATTTTTTTTAATTGCCCCTCTCCATTAGGCTAGAAATTCCTAATTATCAGGAGTGATACTCAATCTAAAATAAGACCTGTAACACTGATATACGCTGCAAGGTGAGTGCAGATAATTGAAGCAATAAAATTGATGGAGGAATATAAAAGGCTCAGGGGAAAAAAAAAAACAAATATAGTGCCAGTATAACTTTATATTCAGTTAGAAGTCAGGATCATGTAAGAAGCAATTATTCTCTCTATAGTCAAAATCCTAGTGTTGGAGATTACTTCAATACAGGCTACAGGGTATTTAAAAAAGAAAGGCTTGCAAGCCCACAAGGTATAAAAGCATTTGTATGATTTGAAGAGATATGACAAACATGCTCATCAGGATTATTTTCACAAAAACCTAATTTTTAAAGCATAAACCATGTGCCAAGTAAGAGCCTCTAATATCTCCCTCATTTCTAAGAAAACCTGGCTGACCTTTGCGTCCTCTGTATATTCATTCATCCAAAGCTTTAGGACAACAGGCAAAGGATATCATAGCTGTCTTCAAAGCTGCAAGTCTGTGTAGGTTTAACGTACAGTAGAGTCAGATCTCAGACCTGTTCAAACATGATAAGCAAAAGACCCAAAACAATGAATATACACAGTTGTGCCTCTACTGAATGAAGAGCATAACTATATAAAGACTATTTTCATAATTTTTTAAATTAGGCTTCCCCTAACATATAAGCCTGGGCAAAAAGAAATTTTATTATGAGCAACTATAGATACTGCACAACATGTAGTTTTACCAATGTCTAAACACAGGCCCTTCAATCCTCAGGATGGGTCTTTCTACAGCATGAATTAAGCTGCAGGCTGTAACTTAGCCAACTCAGACAGCCACGAGGGAGAAATTTGAAAGAAACTGTGCAAGATAGGAGAGTGTTATGCTGTGCAGCAACAACCATGAATTCTATCTCCTGGTACAAAAAATTAAGCAAAAGTCAGTGGTGAGACAAGACAAGCCAGGCTGGGCCACACCAGGAGAAACCCAGTGCCATCAAGAGGTGCATCAGGCATGAATTCCTGCCATTTATTTGAGAACTTGGTCTTCCTCTACTGAGGCAACTAGAGAAAATGCCCCAACCCTTAATGGGCCTGGCAAGCATTAGAGAGGATCATAGCTGCAGGTTGCCTAACACAACTCTCAGCTCTCACACAGGACCAAGCATATCTGTGCCATTCCTGGCAGTTACTGTTCCAACAGGAGAACCCACACTGGACATTGGATACAGACATCCAATGTGAGGACAACCAACCTCCCCATGGCCAATGTGGTAAGTGCTGACTTTCTGTCAGATGTCTAATTCTGGCAGATTATCCTGTTGCAGAGCAAAAATAATTTGCAGCTGATTTGCATGGATTACTAGTGAGGAACTCAGTTTTGAGTTACTCAGGTACCATCTTTACATTGTTAACATCAACAAGGTAAGGATACATTCTACCACATTTTCTGCTAACATGAGGGTTAGAAACTGACTGCAGTTTCTAAAGCAGTATGAAATTCAGTAAACTTCCAAGACTACATGCTTACAAGATTCCCACTCCTGTATTTTGCCTTTTACAAGTAGTAGGTTACTTCACATCAGCAGAAATCAAGAAAAAACCAAGACAGGCAACTTAACTTCAACCACCGGCAAGCAGTATGTTTAAAGCAAAACATGGAACATTGCTGCTTCCCAGTAAGAAATTATTGAAGGGCCTCAGGTATTTTTTATGAAAACTAGACCATAATCAGAATTCTTTTCCTTCTTTAAAACAAAGGAAATCTACAATTATTTTCCTGACTAAACATAGAATCATAGAATGGCTAAGGTTGGAAGGGACCTTAAAAATCGTCAAGTTCTAACCACTCTGCTATGAGCAGGGACACCCCACACTAGACCACAAGGCCTCATCCAACCTGGCCTTAAACACCTCCAGGGAGGGGGCATCCACAACTTCCCTAGGCAACTAATTC
Organism: Hemiprocne comata; assembly: GCA_020745705.1. Taxonomy (NCBI): domain Eukaryota; kingdom Metazoa; phylum Chordata; class Aves; order Apodiformes; family Apodidae; genus Hemiprocne; species Hemiprocne comata. The sequence goes on along the minus strand of CM036586.1, from coordinate 138,409,044 downwards.
CAGTGCCTTACTACCTTAATGGTGAACTAAATCTCCCTTCTTTTAGTTTAAAAACATTACCCCTTGTCCTATCACTGTCCTCTCTGGTGAAAAGCCCCTCCCCAGCCTGTAGGCCCCTTCAGGTACTGGAAGGCTGCTATAAGGTCTCCCTGAAGCCTTCTCTTCTCCAGGCAGAACAGCCCAAACTCCCTCAGCCTGCCTTCATAGCAGAGGTGCTCCAGCCCTTTGATCATATTTGCGGCCCTTTTCTGGACCCTCTCCAACAGCTCTATGTCTTTCCTGTGATGACAGCTCCAGAGCTGTACACAGAACCCCAGGTGCAGCCTCTCCAGAGCAGAGCAGAGCAGAGGGGCAGAATGACCTCCCTGACCCTGCTGGCCACGCTTTTATGCAGCCCAGGATGTGGTTGGCCCTCTGGGCTGCAAGCGCACACTGGTGGCTCATGTGGAGCTTCTCATCTACTACCACCCCCAAGTCCTTCTCATCAGGACTACTCTCTAGCCATTCTCCCCCCAGACTGTATTTGTGCCTGGGGTTGTGACAACCCAGGTGCAGGACCTTGCACTTGGCCTGGTTGAACTTCATGAGGTTGACATTGGCCCACCTCTCCAGCCTGTCAGGGTCACTCTGGATGACATCCCTTCCCTCTAGGGTGTCAACTACTCCACACAGCTTGGTATCATCAGCAAACTTGCTGAGGATACACTCAATCCCACTGTCCATGTGTCCAGCAAAGCTGTTAAACAGTACTGGTCCTAATACTGACCCCTGAGGAACACCACTCATCACTTGCCCCCACTTGGACACTGAACCATTGACCACAACTCTCTGGGTGTGGCCATCCAGCCAATTACTTATCCACTGAGTGGTCCCTCTGTCAAATCCATGTCTTGTCAGTTTGGACACCAGGATGTCGTGTGGGACAGTGTCAAATGCCTTGCACAAAACCAGGTAGATGACGTCAGCTGCTCTGCCACTATCCACCATCTCTGTAGCCTTGTCATAGAAGGCCACCAAATTGGTCGGGCATGATTTGCTCTTAGTGAAGCCATGCTGGTTGTCACCAATCACCTCCTTATTTTCCATGTGCCTTAGCAGATTTTCCAGGAGGATCTGTTCCATGATCTTGCCAGGCACAGAGTGAGACTGACTGGCCTGTAGTTCCCAGGTCTTCTTTTTTCCCCTTTTTAAAAATAGGGGCTATGTTACCTTCTTTCCAATTGATGGGAACCTCACCAGACCTCCATGATCTCTCCAATATGATGGACAGAGGCTTAGCAACTGCATCTGCCACCTCCCTCAAGACCCATGGATGGATCCCATCAGGTCCCATAGACTTGTGCACCTTCAAGTTCTTTACATGATCACAAACCTATTCACCTCCCACAGTGGGGGGTACTTAATTTTCCCAGTCCCTGCTTTCACCTGCTGTAGCCTTTGTGATAAGGCTGGAGCACTTGCCAGGAAGACTGATGCAAAGAAGTAATTGAGAACCTCAGCCTTCTCAATATCCTGCGTAGCTAGGTCTCCCATTTCCTTCAGGAGAGGGCCTGCATTTTCCTTGGTTGTCCTTTTATCCCCAACATACCCCAACATAGAAGCTTTTCTTATTGCTCTTTACAACCCTGGCAAGATTTAATTCAATCTGGGATTTGGCTCTACTTACCTGATCCCTTGCTGCTCGGACAACTTCTCTGTAGCTGTCCCAGGTACGTGCCCTAGCTTCTCTGTAGCCCTCCCAGGTATGTGCCCCAGCTTCCACCCTCTGTATACTTCCTTCTTAAGATTGAGCTTTTCTAGCAGCTGCTTGCTCATCCACTCCAGCCTCCTGGAGTTTTTACCTGATTTCCTTTTAGTTGGGATGCACCTCTCTTGGGCATGGAAAAGGTGATCTTTACATATCAGCCAGATTTCATGGACCCTCTTCCCTCCAAGATGTTATCCCATGACAGTCTCTTGAGCAGATCCCTGAAGAGGCTGAAATCTGCCCTCCTGGAGTCAAGCGTAGTAAGCTTGCTGTGAGCCTTCCTTGCTGCCCTAAGGATCTTGAAATCTACCAATTCATGGTCGCTAAAACCAAGGCTGCCCTTGAGCTTAGCATCCCTCACCAGCCCTTCCTTCTTGGTGAGAACAAGGTCCATCATAGCACCTCTCCTTGTTGGTTCCTCAATTACTTGGAAAAGGAAGTTGTCATCCACATGCTCTAGGAAGCTCCTGGATTGTTTGTGCTTTGCAGAGTTGTCCCTTCAACAGATACCAGGGTGGTTGAAGTCACCCATGAATGCCATGGCTTGTGAACATGAAGTTTCTCCTATCTGTCTGTAGAGTGCCTCGTCTATACTGTCCTCCTGGTCAGGTGGCTGGTAGCAGACCCCTACTGCAATGTCACCTGTCCCTGCCTTCCCTTTAATCTTAAACCGTAAGCTCTCAGTAATGTAGCTCATGGGTCTCCAGGGAGAGCTCCATGATGGTTTTTGACATAGAGGCCAACACCCCCAACTCGTCTTCCTTGCCTGTCCTTCCTAAAGAGTTTATAACCCTCCATTCTGACACTTCAGTCATAGGAACCATCCCACCAGGTCTCTGTGATGCCAATAAGATCATAGTCCTGCAAGCATGCACACATCTCTAACTTCTGTTTATTCCCCATGCTGTGTGCATTTGCATGAAGGCATTTAAGCTGGGCCTCCAGTGAGGGTAACTGACTAGCTGGAGGGGCTGGGATTTCATTATGCCACACTCCAGGAGCTCCCCTGTTGAGTTGCACCCCTTCTATGGGGTCTGGGCAGCTATTACTGATGCCAGGATCACACTGAATTTTATCGGCGTGGGATGAATGTAGGTTCCCTCCCCCCCAGCCACATCAATTTAGAACCCTCTTCACCAGCTTGGCTAGCCTATGGCCAAGGATGCTCTTGTCCTTTTCTGACAGGTGGATCCCATCAGCCCCCAGCAGACCAGGTTTGTCAAAGCTGGTCCCATGATCCAGATAGCCAACCCTTGGCTGTAGCACCAGTGACATAGCCAGCTGTTGATCTGCTGGATTCAGTTGCCCCTGTCTATCCCCTTCCCTTTGACAGGTAGGATTGATGAAAATACTACCTGTGCTCCAGAGTTCTTAACTGCTGCTCCCATGGCCCAGTAATCCTTTTTATTAATATTCTTAACACTGCTGGTGGCTGCATCAGTGGTATCCACATGAAACAACAAGAGCAGGTAATAGTCAGTTGAGTGTTTGAGGCTAGGAAGCCTCTCAGTGACATCCCTGATGCAAGCATCTGGTACCTCTCTAGAGAGCTGGTCTGGTCTGCAAATGGGTGCCTCTGAGAAAAGAATCATCTACTGCTATCGCTCATTGGTTTTTATTGGTTGTACTGGTTGTTATACTTGGAACAGATCAAGCCACCCTATTCTGCTCCAGCACTGGTGTAGGCTTCTATTGTTTGCAGATGAGTAAACGGGTTCTTCAGGGGGCCCTCAGGCTTTATGGGGGGTTCTTCCCCTTGCTTGTTCCTTTAGTTCTTCCCACTACCTTCCATTCCCCACTTCAGTGGCTCCCCTCCTTTCCATGAGCACTGGGGCAGGGGAGGTGTAATTTGGCTGACCGGGCACAGGCTGCCTCTCCTTGGCAGTGAGTGCATGGATCACACTATTCAGCTCATTTTCTGCCTCCCTGATACCCTACAGCCTCCTCACTGTGTCCTGCAGCTCAGCTATCTGCTGCAGGACGTCATTCACCTGCTCACAGCTTTTGTAGTCAGGCTTCCCCCTTACCTCAGGCACAAGAGAATGGTCCAGACAGCTTCCACAGCCTGGGATCTGCATAGCAGCGTCGCACCTCAGGAGCTCTGTTTGGGTGGACACACTGGCCACTGACAAGGTGGAGAGTGCAGATCCCACAGCCGGAGCAGCAGCCCTAGTCTTCCTCCTTGTAACCACCATTCTGCCTTCTGCACCTCCCCTGCTCGCTTGAACTGCCGCACAAACTGCTGCGCCATGACCTTCTGATGTGCCATGCCCTGGTCACCTCACTCCTGGTCACTGCTGCTCCCCGGGGATGCTTTTGAGGAAGTGAGGGTGGGCTCTGTTCTCTGCTCACACCTCCTCACCATCCCTCTAACAAGCTGACCTTCCCTCGGCACTATCTGGGGTTCCAGCTCTTCATTCATATTAAAGACAATTCTGAGCTGTGTTTCAACAGCATTGCTAAAACAAATTGCTTTAGGGAGTAGACATCTACTTTCCCAACTTCTGCTTGATGCCCTGCAGAGAATAAATAGTGCAATGCTACTGCAAGTTGAGAAGCAGCAATGCCATAAAGGAAATAATGCAGTTTTTAATCTACCTAACATCCTGGTTTACTGCAGTTATTTATAATTTTAATATAAACAGCACAAAATACCCTGCATGTGTGGCTTGCTTTCCTGTAATCTCACCAGGTCCTTCTCATTATAATAATGGAAAAAGTGGTTTAACTACATTCATGGTATACCAGCTTCTCAGTCCCCATGAGAGAATCTATATTAAAACACAGCAGCAAAATGGAAAAGCACAGAATTCTATTTATCCAAGAGTGTTTGCCTGGAAAAAGGAGCTAGCTTTGATAGTGAAATCATGAGCCTGGCCCTTTACAAAGCGCACATTTCTACATGCCAACTTCTCCATAAGACTAAAACTGTTTGGACTTGAAAAGTCACTCTGTTTGCCTTCTATGCTGCAAACAGTGATGACTAATGATTTCACTGAATGAAAAATAAGGTGCTGATGCAGTCACACCTGGAATATTGTGCCCTTTGCTGAGCACTGTCATTACCAATGAGCTATTAGCAGACCAAAGGGTACTCAGAAGAAAGGGAAAAGATGATTAAAGAGATCACACACACAAAATCACACAGAATAACCAAGGCTGGAAAAGACCTTTAAGATCATCAAATCCAGCCTATGACCTAACACCACCACATCATCTAGACTATGGCACTAAGTGCCACATCCAGCCTTGCCTTGAACACATCCAGGGACGGTGCCTCCACCACTTCCCTGGGAAGTCCATTCCAATGTCTAATCACCCTCTCCGTGAGGAAGTGCTTCCTAATATCCCACCTAAACATCCCTTGGAGTAGCTTCAGGCTGTACCCTCTTGTCCTGTCACTGGTTGCCTGGAAAAAGAGCCCAGCCCCCACCTGACTACAACCTCCCTTCAGGTAGTTGAAGAGAGTGATAAGATCCCCCCTGAGTCTCCTCTTCTCCAGGCTAAACAACCCCAGCACCCTCAGCCTGTCCCTGTAAGACTTTCCCTCTAGTCCTTTCACCAGCCTCGTTGCTCTCCTCTGGACCTGCTCCAGCACCGCAATGTCCTTCTTGAAGTGAGGGGCCCAGAACTGTACACAGTACTTGAGGTGAGGCCTCACCAGTGCTGAGTACAGGGGGAGAATTACATCCCTACTCCTGCTGGCCACACTATTCCTGATACAAGCCAGGGTGCCATTGGCCTTCCGGGCCACCTGCCTGTAGCACTGCCTGGGGTTATTGTGGCCAAAGTGCAGGACCCTGCACTTGGTCTTGTTGAATTTCATGCCGTTGGCCTTGGCCCATTGATCCAGCCTGTCCAGGTCCTCCTGAAGCTTCTTCCTACCCTCTGGCAGATCAACACTTCCCTCCAGCTTGGTGTCATCTGCAAATTTACTGAGGGTGGACTCAATCCCCACATCCAGATCGTCAATAAAGATATTGAATGGGACTGGGCCCAGTACTGATCCCTGGGGGACACCGCTGGTCACCGGACGCCAGCTGGATGCAGCACCATTCACCATCACTCTCTGGGCCCGGTCATCCAACCAGTTTTTTACCCAGCGAAGGGTGCACCTGTCGAAGCCATGGATTGCTAGCTTCTCCAGGAGGATGCTGTGGGAGACTGTGTCAAAGGCCTTGCTGAAGTCAAGGTAGACCACATCCACAGCCTTCCCCTCATCCACTAGGCTGGTCACCCAGTCACAGGAGATGAGACTTGGTGTAGCAGCGGCGGCGACAGCAGCGACTGAGGTAAGCCCAAGGTGGGGGTTCAGGCGTGTGGTACAGGGGGGTTTCCAAGCTCTGGAACCCCCATTCTCCGCCCGAGCCCCTCCGGAACCAGGAATTCTGTGGCAGTCAACCAGGCGCAGAGGGGACGTGGCCAGGGGCTGTGCAGAAGATTTAAATGCCTCTAGGGAGCGCCAGCGACCCGGAGTGGTATGAACAGGGGTGGGCAAACAGGGGCGTAGCATGACAGTTTGCACGATGCAGTTTGCAGTGGGCAGGGCGCATGGGTGAGTGTGAGAGGAGAGGTCGTTAAAACCAACTAGAAAAGAGAGAGGGTTAAAGTATGGTTTCAACCCGGGCAAAAGCTTCTACCAGGAGGACTGTGGCAACCCAAACAGAGGTTCCTCACAGACATGTGGGCCTTCAGGTCTCCGGCTGTAGGGAGTGCCAAAGCCTGTCGTTGCCCCTGGAGAATGGCAGAGACACCAGCTCTGTGAGGTGTGAGCAGATAAATGACCTGGTCGGTATGGTTGCACAGCTGAAGGAGGAAGTAGAGAGGCTTAGGAGTATCAGGGAGTGTGAGAGGGAGCTAGATCGTTGGTGCCATGACTTAGCATCCCTGAACCACTCTCAAAAGACAGGTGGGCCTCATGATGCAGACCACTGCCTGTCTCCTGTCTGCCTAGCTGAGTGTGATAGCCTACAGGATGAGGAGCAATGGCAACGAGTTTCTGCACAGCGGAAGCAGCATGGCGAGGAGGTCCCTAGTGTTCCCCCTCTCCAGGTGCCTTTGCAGAATAGATATGATGCTCTACAAATAGAACCAAATGGTATTGTGGAGGATGGATCACCAAACTTGGATCACCAAACTACTGACTGAGGAGCCCAGTTGTCCTGAGGGTAGCTAGTCTTTTTGTTAAAGACTGAGGTAAAGAAGGTGTTAAGCACCTCAGCCTTTTCCTTGTTCCCCATTACTAAGTTCCCTCCCTCATTCAATAAGGAATGAAGATTTTCCCTGACCCTCCTTTTGTTATTAATGTATTTATAAAAGGTGCTGCAATTGTCTTAGAAAGAAAGACTAGGAGAGATAAGTGGCATTCAAGTAGGCTAACATGGAAAAGGGCCAAGTTTATTGAAAGCCCTCACTTGAACTCTTTACTGTATTTAGGGGAGAGTGTCTCAGGGCAGCGATGTTCTAGGGGCAGTTGGCCTCCAGAGGCAGAGTGTGCATGGATCTCATTTCCCAGCAAGACCAAGATGCCAACAAAATTTCCCAGCAACAGTGTAAACTGATTTCTTAATGTGTAGTAATGTAAGAGAGAAACATACCTAAGTAAAATGTTGAGGGTCTGAACCTAAAACACATCCTTAAATTATCTAGGTCCATTTGCTGGTGAAATCTGTAAGAGCTCAACACCCAGACAACGTAGACATTTTGTCAGTGTGACTGAAACACTTAAAAGATAGATCTAATTGACTTTCACAACAGTTAGGTTCCCCAATGTACAAATACAACCTGAACTGGAGTTACTTAAAAATTTCCACACTTTTGAAGAGACTACTGTCGGCTGTTTTGCACAGAAGGGAAGAAGCAGAAGTCATAAACTACAAATGTCATAGTCAAGTGTTCAAATACTAAGAGTACTTAGGAAAAAAATTAAAAATAACCAAGAGGAGTTCAATATTAACTGACTTATGGTAACAAGAGTAAAGCAGCACAAGAGACCAGCTCTACATAAGGGAACTACGGAGGGTAGTGAACAACGATAATTAGGATTCAGAGAAATACACTTGAACTTTAAACAAGAACCAGCCCGACCCTAGGTACCTTCAGGTAAAGTTTCACACACTGTTTATCAGTGCAGGGAGTGAAGAGGTGCAAAGCTTAGACTCCAGTCTGTTTCCAGGAGACCCAGCCTGGCTTTGACCACATCATTGCGGGTAAAACTACATAGTAACTCTCAGTCACTCTGGACAAGCTCTCTGAGTATCACTCTTGTTTCTAAAGTGTAATAAAGCAAGAGGGTTGGACAATACTGCAATTTAGTAGTAGCCTTTTTCCTTTAGGAACCAGTGAGAAGCATAAAGGTTTAAACCAATCTAGAAAGAATTTTTTCTTAACAACTCATTTTTATCTCTTTAATACGATCATCAAAAACAAAGTACATAGTACCTAGAGCACAAAGTTAGCATAAAGAGTCCCCAAAACAGAGTATCTAGGACAAAAAACAAAACCAAAACACATTTAAAAAAAAAGAATCAGTGTAGGGGAGGAGCTTTACCCTGGGTTTTACACAATCCCTCTCTGCGAGGCCACATGATCTGATGCCGGTGGTATGTCTGTTACATAAATCAATGTATATGCCATTTTGGACACCATACTATGAGTGCCAGCTGTCATCATGGGACATGTGCACTGTGACAGCAGGATGCAGAACAGGATTTGAGATGAGGCTTCTTTCTTCTGATCTACCACTGAGCAAGAGGCTGACTACTACACTCCCTTCAAAATGTGAGACAAAATGACATTCTGAAGATCTTGTGATGGCAAAACAGGGCTTGTATTTTAGGACTATCTCAGCTAATCAGGGATCTCTGATCACCTTTACATTTACTTCCCTCTCCTCCCATCTAGCCCTTCACTCATTTACAAGTCCCCTCACCTGACATTTTTGCCAGATGGAATAAATGAGGCTTCCTGCATCTCTTTTGCATGTGCCACTCAACTCTGACTGACACTCCTTGGGTAGATCTCTCTTCCTCTCCTTTCCCTTAGCTTGGCAACTCTCTTTCTCAATGATGGCATCTTTATACGCAATGTTCTATTTGTAAGCTTTCACCTTTAATAACTTACTAGCAGCCAAGGAATTTTCTCTTTTTTTTTTTTTTTTTGATAGCTCTTTCTACTACAAGATCTCCACCTTTATCATTGCTTTAATTCTTTTTTGCTTGCCACTGGATAGATTCCTACATTCAGTCAGTTCATACTGTGTGGGTATCCACAGAGCAGAAAATCTTTATTGTGGAAGTGTGTATATATTATGCATAATTCATTCCCCATAATTATACAGAGTGCTCTCATTTCTGGAAATGACTGCTCTTTTTATTCTGTCTGGAAGTAATAAGATACATTATAACAGGCTCCACAGACTGCAGAAACAGCACTGTACGCAATGCACTGACTAACTTACAAGAAAGCCTCCTTGAGTGATTTCTCATTTAAGTTACTGGGAAACAAGATGTGCAGACAAGAGGTTTACTTCAGCACAGTACCCACTAATCTTGCTCTGTTAAGAATGAAGGGTTTGGCGCTGTCTAGATTTCTCATCTCCGTTTTCCTATACTTCTTAATCTATTCCCTCCAATTGCCTGTTGCACCAACCTTGATCACTCAGTCACCTATATCTCTTAATCTTTTCTCATATACCTTTTTCGCTATTGTCACTATGAGGGAAATATCCTCTACAATGTGATCCATAAGAATATTCCCTTATCTTTCTCTAGTAAAAAAGTATCCAAGAGGAATTCTCTTAGAAATCAGTCAGCTGGTAGGCTATTGTTTTGTTTCAATGGTTTTTAAAATAAAGAGCAGAATTACTACCACCTGACTGTATCTGTAACTTCTGTCCTCCATAGGCAGGCTGCCTGGCATTAGGAGGTTCAGCAGCAAGGTGTCAAAGCATCTGCATCTTGAGGTTTCATAGATATAGTGGGAGGTCATGCAGGTAAACACCCAGCTGGGCACAGGCACAGCAAAAGACATTTTGCTGCTGGCTTGCATAGGCCACTCTGATGTGCCTCCAGGCCTTCTCATGTCCATGTGGCAGCTTGCAGCTCAAAGCCTCTGGCTGTTCACATGCTTGGCCCTCAGGCTTGGCTCCGTCCTCTAAGAGCCTTGCCTGTCTCTTCCAAAGGAAAGTACTGGGATACCTCAATTTCCCAACAAACGGTAATGCTGCTACCCAGAGGGGACAGTGCTGCTAATCTAAAATTGTGACAGCTCCAGAACCTCTCTCACTGATAAAATAGTTTTGATGCTGCATATATTTGGGACTATTACTGACAGTGCACTCATATCACAATAACCCTGCCAGACAATTTGCCAATGTCAAACAAGCAAGCAAACTAGAAGCATTAGCAATCAAATTCCACAAAATTAAATTCTTTCTTTCACCTAGTGATAAGAGCTTTCTTATCGGTCACCCTGGATTTGCATGAGGTAACCCAAAGAGTAGTTCATAGAGCCATCCAAAGGCTTTTTATGATCAATCGCTAATCTGATTTAGGACAACAATTGCTGTAAATCCCCAATCATAACTCAGTGGTAAGAGCATATTATCACCCACTGGTTCTATTCTCTTGCACCCTTGACTTGTGAATATGGTTATATGGTCCTATCTTCCAATGCCACCAGCATCCTCAAAGTGCTCATGACTCTTCACTCTTTATGCATGCAATCCAGGCATATTTACCAACAAATCAAATACAAAGTCACTTTGTTGTGAACATTGTGTTTGTCCTGCAAACTGCAGTTTTTCAAGGAAGCTCACCGTATTGATCAGCCTCTGTCAGAACACATGAATCAAGCCTCATCAATGCCTCGGCACAAAATGTAACGCAACATCACTGCTTGATGGGATGCTTTATTCAGCCAAGCAATCGTGTGGAGAATTTTGAAAAATGCTTTGTTGAAGACAACTGAGTAGAAAAACATGGCTTAATGAAACAAATACACCAAACGACAGTCAAATGCATCTCCAGTCTGTTTCTGCTCTCCTCAGTAATTCTACCAATTTATTACCTATGACAATTCACACTAACCTCGACTTAACCTGGAACTCTGAGAGTATACACTATTAAATGTGATACAGGAAAGAATCCACAAGGTGATATATGTATCGCTTTTCTTGTACATTTTCACTTCAGCACAACTTGGCCTCTCTTCACCCCATTGGTTTCCCTAGATCTGACCAACTTAAAAACAAAAAAACTGCACAACAGAGAACCCTCACATTGTATAGTCCAGATGAAGCAGGAAAATATAAAAGAAAATATTAACACATTTGCCTACAACACCATTTACAGAATGAAAAAGTGATACATTTGAATAGCAGCTAAAAGCATAATGCTTATAACTGTAACTTTACTATTCCCAGGAAATAAACAGATTTTCTGCAATATTTGTACTGATATTATATAAGCCATTTTTCCCTGTAGTACTCACGGACCTCATAGAAAAAACAAGGTAAAGACCAAAAACTGACTTGTATCTGAAACCATCACCTGAAACTGAGTTACTCAACTTCTTGCTTTAACAAGACTTCTCTAGCGAAGTATTTTCTAAGTGTTGATTGCTTTGTTTTCAATAAGCACAGATATCACAGATCCCTGAAGAGCAGCAGAAACAAATTAGAAATCTGTCAGATTTTTTTTTTTCCTTTCCTTTTGAAAGGCCTCAGACCAGACAGCTGTGTCCTCATCCACAGAAGAGCCCCTTTACTTCTATTTCTCTCCAAAGACCCACATGGACTCAAAGCAAAGCACAAATCATCCATCTCCATTCTCCTCCTCAACCATAAAGGTACTCAACCCTTTCAGCCTAGTTTCCCTTTCAGCTTCATTGCCTTACCAGTCTGCATTAACTATTAGCCCAGCTCCCCTTAACCCCAGCTATTTCTACTGAACCTGCTCTGTTTGAATGTTTCAGGCATCCGTTTCTCCGAGACCTTGGGATATCACTTCAGTCCAAACTCCAACTTCTAAATGCTACCTCCCAGCCCTTTTGGGGCAAAAGGTGTAATTCTTAACTCAACCATGAAGGGCAGCACCATTCAGTGCAGTGCTAAGTTGTGGCCCTACAGAATCTGACATCTACACAGTTTTTGAGCTAAACATAAGAGATGACATGATTTAGAAGGTTTGCTTTTGAAGTGCTGCATATCTGCTAGACACTATCAGAGAACATTATCCTACGTTTTAAAGCAAGGAGAACTAGAGACCCATCACTTTTTAACTGTCAATTTAGACTTCTTCAGAAAGAGGAAGGTTATGGTGCTGGCAATAAGCATCTTAAGAGACCCTGGATAAATCAATGGTTTGCATGGGTCTAACATCTCTGCCTCTAAGATAGGATAAGATGCCTACCTCAGAGCTCAAACATGAATTTGGGTTGGGTTCATCCTCCCCAACTCACTTTTCAAGAAGTGCAAGAAAGTGCAACTCAGTTGTGATCTACAGAAATCGTGACCTTTACGCTCGGTGCTTGGAAAGAACAGAAATTTCCATATTAAATAATTCACATTTATCCAATACCAGAGGGGAGGAATTCATTCCTGTTCTGTGTTAACACAATGCTCAACACTACAACCAAAAACTAAAATACATATAAACAAACAAACAAATGAACGATGAATAAACTAAAAGTAATACTCTGGAGAAGCTTACAAAACTTAAATAACAGATAGTTTCAGGCCACAGGTGACCTTTCCCTTATGGCCTTCCTTCTCAGAGATGAGTACCCTGTTAAAAATTTTTATAAAAAAGGAGAGAGAAGAGGAATCAAATCCAAACATAGCAGAATTCATTGCAAGTCACACAGGATACGTAGCTATTCTCTCCAAGAAGCATCTCAAGTCTCTGTGAAAGTTTCAGGGGCTGTGAAAGCTTTTCAAAGTATTGTAGATCCTTAAAGAGAACTCATGCAAAGTTAATTTGTACTCTTGAATCTTCATGTCTTAATTATTAGGTAGCATTAAATATTTGAAACGGGAGAATTTCTGATTGTTGCAACTTTGGAGGAACGTTAGACTGCATTCATTTAAAACCTAGCTAGGGACAAATAATCTCCTTTCTAATGAAGAACAAAGTATTAATACTTATTTTTTTGTCAGTAATTTTGTATTTTACTGTTATGCCCAGCTACGCACGTACAAATACCCTGGAACAGAACAACACTGAAATGAGGAAAAGGAAGTTAACACAAGTGATGGCTCATAAATCCATATGCAATAGATAAGCGTATTAGAAGTACAAAGCTAAGGGATATTTTAAATCTGAATAGGTGTGATTTTATAAAATTTGCCAGAAAACAAGAAAACAACATTTCCCAGAAAGTCAATGCAAAACCATAGAAAAGCCAATTTCAGATAAACACTTTTTTTAAAACATTTTTTGCCATACCAATATTTATTTTTCATATGGACATTATCAAAGGCTGAACATGTAAGGGCAAATATCTTTACCACTAAATTAAAGAAGAAACAAAATTATTGCATCTATTTATTCTATTAAATACAGGAGAATGTGCTAAAAAGATTCTAATAGGCATCCATGTTTCTTCTGAATTCTTAATTTAGTTAAAGCTATAATATCCGAGAAAATCTCTGGAGACTTTTATGCTTCTCATAAAATGCAATTCTTGATACCATGTAAGAGAATATTTGCTCTAGCAGTAATTTTGGCTGTGTCATGCATCTATGTAAAACAGAGGCAGCAGACAGTAACATACAAGATCTGATCATTCACACGGAATTTTTCTGTGACTTCAGAAAATACAACTGGTTTGTCCTATTGTTGTAGTGATACCACAAAATACTTACATTACTGTTTTTTGTGGATAGGCTAACATATCAGTATAGAGCTAATGCTTATCTCTAATGAGCCCACAGTAAAGAAATATCATCAAAGCTACCTATGACAACAGGAATATAAAGAAATTATAGGATTTCTTGAAATGTGGCTCACACAGACTGAAATTAAACATTTGAAAATGCTGTACTATCCTAAGCTGTTGTGCAATATCTAGTAAGAAGCTAAACACAGTTGCTGTTCTCATACTGGTACACTTGAATTCAGAGTTGATTTAAACAATTCTTTGGAATAAAAGGCTTTTGTATAAATATAAGAATGCAATTACTGAGACAGCTAGAATCACAGAATCATTGGAAAGGACCTCTAGAGATCATCTAGTCCAACTCCTCTGCTTAAGCAGAATAATATAGAGCACATTACTCAGGACTGCATCCACGTGGGTCTTGAGTATCTCCAGAGACGGAGACTCCACAACCTCCCTGGGCAGAAATGCAGGAGATTAATGTACATGATACATGTCCTGAAAGGAGAGATGCTTTTCATATTATTTTCTCTTCCCAGCTCCATAGCACCAAAATGCACATTTTTTGCAAAACAAATCCTCCCTAATTCGGGTTTTAAGGAGTATGTGGAGGGGTAGAGGGCTAAGCAGAAAGCTAACAATTGTGAAGTTCTTTCCCAAACTTCTCCATCATAACTAGCATCATGTCAGACAGTCACTCATTTACAACAGCTCCTGACTAAGTATACCACTCTGCCTGAATATAATAGCCTTTTAATAAACAGACCACCAAACTACCTAGAAAACAAGTAAAAATTATTTGCTTAGAGACACCCCCACAGGATGAATTCTTCAAGTAATAGTATGAGCTTTCCCTTAATTGCTGCATTGAGGTCAGGGAAAGACCACAGCATCTTCTTCCAGTGATTTAAGTAACATTGCCAGCAGTGGACAAAAGGTTTGGGTTTTCTCCCAGATCTAGAGATTAAAAAAATGTTAAGGCATGATTTCATGTCCACAGTTTGATGTTTCTTATCTCCTGTGCCTTCTCTGTATCATCTCCTTTCTGCTCAGGTAGCACATAGGAATGTACGTTAGCTACTCTGACAAAATATAGGGGTCAGTAGAGGAGAGGCTGTTATTTTCAGGGCCAATTACTACACAGCTCATCTCATCAGTGACATTGAACTTCCCTACAAGGCAACGGTGCTCCTCGCTCACAGCATTATTGCAGATGCCTCAGGTACTGCTGGTTAGGTTCCAAATTCAGAAGATATACTGATATCACTAAACTATATAAAGTGGTATTCAGTTATAGGATAAAAGATAATTTTACTGTGACATTCCTTGCCTCATCATCCATCACAGTTTGACTCAGGATCAGAAATTAAACCAGAGACAAAAATGAAAAAAAATGAGTAAAAGGAAAATTGGCTTAATCCTGGCTCAAACCAGGACATCATCAAATAAAATCTTCCGCTTCTTTCACTGAACCTTCCTTGAATTCCTCTGCCCCAGGTTGTCCCTCTTCTTTCTTCTTCATTTGTGCTGGAATTGACTGTGAGTTGCACTCAGGCAATTCCACATGCCTGACACAGAAGGGCAGCCCTTGGCCTATGGTCTGCTTAAGTAATTGGCAAGGTATAGAGATACAGCGAGATGGCACTGCTTTTCTGCATGGTAGCTGAATTTCACTTCGGCAGAAGCCTTCACCTCCCTTTGCAAAACCCTTTTTGAAGGTTTTAAGCAAATATTTCCAGTTTGCATGCCCCAAGGTTGAAATAGCTGTGCTCTTCAATATTATGGAAAAATAACTATCTCTTTTGGAAAACAATGCTCCTCACTAAGGTCATAACCCATTTGGACAGCCAAACATAAAAAACGCCAAACAATAAAAATAAAAACCAAACAAAGCACAAGCATTCATGAGATAACAGCAACAGCAATGCAGAGGCTGTTCTTTTCTGCTAGGTGATAGGATAAAAGCACCTTTCAGAAGGTGCTATCACTTGATGATAATGCTACTTTCATTGTATATAGTGATTAATGGTAATTGCTGTTATACTTCAGTATTTTTCAGAGAACACTTTGGGTTCCAATGAATACATTAGTGCCTCATTGCTGTAAACACCCTCCTTAGAGCTTGGCTTGCAACACAGAGCTAGATACAAAGCAACCAAGATGAATGCTTTTTTTGCTTGTTTTGATTTTTCTGGGAGATGAGGTTTTTCCATGAAGTGAAGAAGGAACTGAGACAAGACCTTTTTACTTTAGTCTAGCCATGAGTTGTATTCTAAGTGTTCCTAATACATCCAGAGTTCAAGTTCCCTGTTAGATTGGTTTAGTGTTAGGCCTGTGATCAAAGAACACAATTTCTTTTGCATTACCAGGCTTTCCCAAGAATGTAGAATGCCAGTTTGCAGGATGGAAATCAGAATCACAGAATCCATTTTATCTCTCAATACTACACCATCCCACAGTCCTCAAATATACTTTATGTAATGATCCACATAAAAAAAATATCTTTTTACAAACCTCCCTTGGATTGACTTATGACTGTAACCCTTGATCTCTCTTGTTTCCTCAGCTCTCCTGTATTTTTAAATACCCTCCCACCCCCGCTGAAATCTCATTGCAAGGATAGTGAAGTACTACAACAGATTGCCTGGGGTGGTGTTGGGGTCTCCATCACCAGAGATCTTTAAAAACAGATTAGATGGTATCTGCCAGAAATAGTTAATGTAGTGCTTATCCTGCCTTAAGGCAGGAGGACAGACTGGATGATTTTTCTACAATGCTATGACTGTCAATAGGATTTTTGTACCTACAGCATCTAAGGATTTATGAAAACAGTAATCTCATATTTCTTTGGATCAAAGAATTAAGTTTGTGAGTTCTAAGATATGGCAGTAGTTCTCACAACCACGCTACAGATCATAGAATCATAGAATCATAGAATCATAGAATCCTAGGGGTTGGAAGGGACCTCGAAAGATCATCTAGTCCAACCCCCCCTGCCAGAGCAGGGTCACCTAGAGCACATCACATAGGAACACATCCAGGCGGGTTTTGAATGTCTCCAGTGAAGGAGACTCCACAACCTCCCTGGGCAGCCTGTTCCAGTGCTCTGTCACTCTCACAGTAAAAAAATTTTTTCGGATATTCACCTAACCTAGATAACACTAATATCTTGGATACATCAGTGAAGCAATTGTGTTGTAAGAAGTAACTTTGATAGCAACAACCACGTAAGGCTGAAATGCTCCTCTGCTCAAAGGAACTGCTCAAAGTGAACGACCATCTTAGCCCTATTTAAGGTTCTACTAAAGGGCTTAAATGGGATCATAAACGCCCCAAGGCCTTACCCTGATTATGTGGTTTCCTTCTGTGTTGGCTGTCCACCAAGCCATATGCCTCCTCCAAAACACTGCCATGGGACTGATGGCACATAACCTATATGGGGATAATCTGCAAGGTAAGGATTTCATATGAAGCATGCTGGAGGATAATTACTATCCTATAATAGCATCTTCATGTTATGTGATACCACAGAATTCTTACAAATCAATACAAATTAAATAATAGTCTTTCCATAGCAACCGTATTATCACAGTCAGGTATTGCTATTACAAAATTCTGACCACATGGTCCTGGAGAAACAAAAACAGGCTTAAATTCAGCAGTGAAAAGCTGAGGCTCGATTTTCAAATTCCCTGCTTGCTTCAAATCAAATGCCAACAGAAGGATATGATTCAGTGAAACTGTCGTCTTGTTGCACATGAAATTATGAGTACAGCCATGTGTTTGTATGAAAAAATAAAAAGCTAGGGAAACATATGTACAATGTTATGTATGTCACACACACATACCATGCTATATGTTTTGTTGCTTCTTTACCAAGAGAAGGTCACACTGTAATTTTATGCAAGGCAAGTAAATAGACCTTGGTTTAGACAGCAGAATTCCTTACCTGAAATTTCTACTACAGTCATCAATAGACTCAGACATTTGTGCCACACACACACTTTTGGAGAAGACATCTGCAGTATCTTTTTCGACCTCTGACAACTATGTAAAAGGTCAGTTTCCCAACACCTTGTAGAAAGTTTCTGTGTAACTCCGCAGATGGAAAGAAGCAGGACCTCAACAACAATATTTTTAATCCTAGTGCCTAAAGATATTCAGAGACACAGATCTTTAAATGCTCAAAGTTATGTGGGTCTGGTAGTAATGATTTATGCATTTACTTAATATTGGTCAGACAATATTAATTTGCTGAAACAGAGACTTTATCAGAATTAGGCACAAATGATTCTCAACAGGCATGTCTGCAAAACTTGTGTCTGGGCCTTTAGTGGAGCAGTTCATTCAGGTGCCTCACCAATTCTTTATGATTTATTTATAAACCATCAGAATGTCAGGAGATATTAATTTGCTTCCCCAAGATTAAAGCAGGGAACACATCAATTTAATCTTGGTTTTGTGAGATAGCCTCTTAATCATCAACAAGGAAGAAGGGTTATGCACTAAGAATTTTATAAGGCCTAAGCAAAAGATGGAAAAAAATTGACTGTTTTCCAGTTTAGCAGGTTTGTAAATAGTTCCTGAGAAGAACAAACACAGTGTTTTTACTGCTTTTATCAGTGCTTCACTTCAACACATCAGCCTTGCTTTGTCAACAGGAATAATTCAGCTGAGCCTTACGTATGTGATTCTGAATGCATAAAAACTACCAGGAAACCCTTTCCTGGTGCTTTATGACAGTAACCACATTGCTCTGGTGCTCTGTCAGGTAAAAATATATGGGATGAGAGCCTCAAACATTGAATCAAGCAGGTATCTAGTGCTGTCTACCCTGGAGCTGATGACATCTTGCATTAGCATGGCAGACTGGGAAACACAGGCTGCCAGGCCTGGCAGTTTACAGGAATTTCTCTGACCCTGTTCCTCACCACTGTTGTACAGGCAGGACAGATGTCTGGTGATACAGACAATAGTCAGTATCATAACATTAATCCACGATAGTTGGTGAGTGACTCTCAAAATACTGAAAGTTTCAATAAGCCTCCTTTTTTTTCCAAAGCATAACTTTACCCTTCCTTTCCCTATTTATATTGTTTACAGAAGTCCTTCGCAACCAAAACTATCTCCGACTGACTCCACTCTTTCACCCCACTGACATATCTACACCAGCAAAGAAAAAAAAACATCCTCTGTGCACAACAGTATGCTAATCCCTGACAGCTCCTCTTCCTCCTCTCACTCACAGCATAGTCTTCACAACAGCCAGAGTGGCCTTTTAAGAGAAAAAAATGCAAGTAGACTCTCTTTCATTTGTTTTCTGAACCATTTGTATTACCAAATGAATATTGACAAACGTTTTCATACCTGCAGATCCTGTATTGTTTAGCCTTTTCAATTGTAAACTTCTGTGATTTTTTTTTTCCCCTTGAAGGGCTTTGCTTCCTTGATGTAGCAGAAGATGGAGCTTTTAAAATTAGAAGCCAGTCTAGAGCTCATGAAAGTTATAGATCAACAGAGGTGAGATGAAGCAGCTTGGCAGTGTGCAAAAGCACCAATCTGCTCTGCTGCTGCATCTCAATTATGCTGTGTGACACACCTGCTGTCCTAGTCCCGCTTTTCCCTTGAGGCAAGCTTCCTAATGTGCTAATTGATATGGTGCATAACAGGGGATTTGGAAGAGAGGCCTTAAAGACTCATTTTCACCTGGTGCCTTATTAGGGATTTGAGCCCACTTTGCTGGAGATGAAAAGCCAATGAGTATAACTCATTTGCGTCATTTAGTTCTCAATAGGTAGCCAGTTAGTGAATAATGGACTTGCAATGACTTTGTGCAGGTCATTTCCTTTAACAGATGTTCCTTTGTGAAGCTGCTATCCCATAACAGTTTTGTGGGTTTGCTTTGTGCATTAACTATGCATTCAGGAGCTATTTATTCCTTTGTCATTAAACAACATCAAATTAATTACATGTTAATATCAAAAAGGCAACAATTACATTTTTTGCATGTCTACAATATTTCTGTGGGTTTCACATTCTACTGCTTTCAGAGGCAGACTGGCTGCAGAGGAAGAACGCTCTTACTGTTTTATTAACCATAAGAGAGACAATGAAAGGTTTGGCTGTAGTTCTCTGCAATCACAGAATCACAGCACAGCCGGGGCTGGCAGGGATTGTCTAGTCCAAATCTCCCACTCAAAGAAGGGTCAGCTGGAGCAGGTTGCCCTGGACCATGTTCAGCTGAGTCATGAGTATCTCCAAGAACAGAGACTCCGCAAACTCTCTGGAGAATCAGCTCCAGAGTACACCACCAGTGAAAAAGCTTTTTTTCTTATGTTTAAGTAGAATTTCTTGTATTTAAGTTTGTGACTGTTGCTCTTTGTCCTTTCACTGAGCACGACTGAGAAGAGTCTGGGTCCATCCGCTTTACTCCCTACCAAGAGGCATTCATGCACATTAAGAAGTTATACACAAGGTTAAATAATCTCAACTTCTACAGCTTCTCCATACACAACAGATATTGCAGTCCCTTAATCATCTTAGTGAACGTTCAGTGGACTCACTCCAGTATGCCCATGTCTCTCTCATACTGGGGAACCCAGAAGTGGAAACAGCACTCCAGATGTGTTCTCACCAAGGCTGGGTAGAGGGAAAGAAAAGCCTCCTTTGACCTGCTGGTGACACTCTTCCTAATGCAGGCCACAATGCTGTTGGCCGCCTTTGCCACATTGTTAGCTCACGTTCATAGCTTGGTGTCCACCAGGCCCCTCTTTTTCTGCAAAACTCCTTGCTTGCCAGTACTTTTCAAAGACTGAGAATGGTCTCGATATGGCATTGCACCACTCCCTCAGCATCCATTTTCTTTTTTTTTTTTCTTTCTTTTCCTTTTTTCAGCACCCAGGGTGCATTTTCTCAGGTCTCATGGACTTGTGTTTGTCCAGTTCATTTAAATATTCCCTGAACAGATCCTACTTCACCAAGAACAGTCTTCATTGCTCCAGACTTCCTCACTGAGTTCAACAACCTGGGATTCCTGAAGACAAATCTTAACAGTAAAGAATGAAGAAATGAAAACCTTGAGTACCTCGGTCTTCTCATATTCTTTTTCACAAGTCCCCAGTCAAAGTCAGCACTGGGCCAATGTTTTCTCTAGTTTTTCTTTTGCTGCTGATTGACTGGTAGAAGTGCTTCTTGTTTCCTTTCCTGTACATCACCAGACTCAACTCCAGTTGGACTTTTGACATACCTTATCCAATCCCTGAATATTTAGGCAGTGTCTCTATATCGTTCTCAAGGTCACTGGCATCTATTTCTGGTGTGTTTCCTTTTTATACTGTATATACTCTGAAATGCTGCATAATGTGTCTTAAGGAATGGTAATAAGAATTAAAACTATTTAGACAACTTTACAGGGTAGTTGCCTCAGCCACTTGGGATGGGATTTACTCCATCCAGTTTTAATGACCAGAAAGACACAAATCAAGTCTACATTAATAATGCCCTGAAATTAATCTTAAATATAAGTATGTGCATATTTATGTTTATGTGTGTGTCAACTAACATGCACATATGTACAGGAGAGCTGTAAAGCCAAAATGAGCAACCCAGAGTGTCATCAGGGTTTAGCTGGAGAGCTAAACTCCAGAAGTGGAAGGTCCTTATTTCTGTGAACTTTGAAAAAGCAAGCCCTCAACTAGGAGGCTGGTATATCTTCAGCCTCCCACTGGTCACCATTTGAAATTCTTGCAGTACAAAAAGTGAAGTGCTGTGCCTTCCTTTTTGCTTGCCCTTCATTCCTAGGTCAACAAAAGCATTGATAGAAATACAGCTACACAAATACACAAAGATTTTGCAGGTAAGGCTGATTTTGCTCAGAGAACAGGTGTAACAGTCTTTAGCAAATGCATTACTGGAATAGCCAGAACTTGCTGACACCTTCATACCTTTGAGAAGCTGGCTCAAAGTGACTTCAGAAGGTCACATGCAGAGTCAGATGCAGAGCTCATACTATACTACTGGGGGTCCAGCATCAACCCCTCTGCTTTACCTCTTGGGCAGATAAACACATTGGTTGCTTGTAACAGAAGGCCAGGGAACCATTCCCCACAGTGCTTCAGAAGCAGCTTTTAAATCTTTGGGGATTTAGCTACCTAACAGACAGCAGCAGGGGGCTGGCAAAAAGCACCATCACTGAATGGTACATGGGACAGAGGAAGGGCTCAGCATTCTCAGTCCAGTCTTCAACTGGTGAAAGTTTGCTTGATTGCTGCCCAAGGGTAAGACTTTTTTATTGTTGAAAGACATTGTTCCGTTTCTTTCTTTGATATAACATTTGAATAACAAGTAGTTGAAACAAAAATCTATCACTAGTGATTAAGTTGTAATGAAACCGCAGTGATTAAAACATTTAACTTATTCAGAATTCAAATACATCTTTGTGGATGTGAAGGGTCAGATCTTTTCAAAATCCCAGGGCTTTGTATGAGTACAAACGTTCTGCACAGCAAATTAAATATTTTCATTAACTTTTGATTTTAGTTCTCTAAGGACTATTAACACTGTGTGTGTGGACAGTATGGGCTGGTGCCCACAATTTAAAGAACTCAAGACCTTTCTTCAATAATCTTGATTTATCCAATCTGTTCCCCCTCAGTCTGAACCCCAGGGGTAACAACAGCCTTAAGGGCCTGCTGTTAAGCATTAAAAATAAAGGTGAAGCTTGAGATTTTCTCTTCCAAAGCTTTCAAACGTGTGAGCCTGACAAAGATCTTAATGGAGCAGGGATTTTGCATTTGCCACATTCTTCTGTCTGGAGAGGCAGATAATGCAGAAGTGCAGCTTGAGCACCAGGCAGGCGTAGCAGATTTCAGAGGGAATTGTAATAAATGAGGGCTTTATCGTTCCCCACAGGCTGCTGTGCTGGTCTGCCCCTGTACAGGTCTCAAGATCTGGGGAAGCACGACACTGCCATGATGACAGCCTGTCATCATGATACTTGTGTTCAGCAGCAAAACATCACATCTGCTGAAGTGATATATCTCCTGAATTGAACTCAGGAGCCCAGATCTTGAGCTGCAGCCAAGTGCCACTTTCAGGCCCTGAGGCACCCAGTCACCCAGGACTGGGCTGAATACAGGCTGGCAGCTGCCCTGAAGCAGACTTGTGAAGTTGGTTCAGTGGACCTAGCCTTGCCAGGAGACCTCACAAGAATCCTTTCAGGCAGTGTGAAACAGTGGTTAGCAACAAAAGCTGGAATCCAGCTCAGGCTCTTAAGTGGCCAGCCTCCCTAGCCTTCCTTGCAATATGACAGGCTCCTGGGGATGATTTGGTCCAACTAAATGCCCAAGGAGAAGCTTTTCTCTCCTCACTGACATAAGAGAGTGCTAAAACAGACTGAACTGCTGACTTGGCATCTTGGCTTGGTGAGCAAAGTTAAGCTGGCACCCCTTTCAAGACCTTGAGCAGTTCTGCGGAGCTACCCGTTTCCTCACTTAAGTTTCAGCAGTGCATTTGGAAACCTCTGTTTTCCTATATTCAAGCAAAACAACAAAACAAGGTTGTATTTTTAGGGATTGTGTGCAAAAGGACAAAAGACTAAGGCACTGAAAGTGAGTTTTAGATAAAAGGCTAACTGCATATGTAATGCCCTAACTCCACACCTGCATTTTATAGTCACTGTTTCATGTAATTATTCTTTCACACAGAAGCATGGAGGGGAAGGCAATATCTTACTGTGGAGCACTTCAATACCCCCTGCATTTATGTACACTATGGCTGGCTTTCCAACTAATGATAATTTTGGATCCAGTCTGGTGGTAGTTTTGAATCCACCTGGGGGTTTTGCTGCTCGCAGGGGATGTTTTTGAAGGCAGTAGGGCTTGACCTACATTTTGACATTCCATGCCCATAGCTTGGCCTCTGGAAATTAAAGACTATAAAGCTGAGCTCCTCCTTTTTTAAAATCCCTTTTTGAATCCCACCCAGTAAGCTCAGCACTTTCTGAAAACTAAGATGTGTTAAATATCCTGTAGCACCCAAAGCTTGCTTCAGCGATGATTGTTTTTGAAATATCAGGCTCTCCAGATACTTGGAAGTAAATCCAATATATACTATTGATTAAAATACATTAATCCTAACATTAGCAAACACCTTTTAGTGATGCCAGAGCATCTACCAATCACTGTGCCTATGCTTATAGAAGCTCAAGAAGGCAGCTTAATAGATCAGAGAGATCATGTGTAGTGATATACATTCCATGGAATAAAACAGTCAGAAAATAGGTAGGCACAAATTTACACTCAAAAAGGGAGGGACAGCAGAGGAGGCAGCTAAAAGTAAGATAAAAGTATTACTCGTGTACATGCTATTTTACACTGTCCTGCTCACTGCTTTTCACTTCTCTCAGCCGTTCCATTTCACACTGTGAAAATTATGGATCTTTACATCAGATTTCTAATAAATTACTGCTGGGATCCAAACTCTCAGCAATACTCAATACACAGTGTTGCTGAACTTTACCTCCACAGTTTTGGCACTTATTTAATACCAACATTACCCCTAGTGTAACTTAAATCTGCTCTAAATTAAGTTGGCTGGGTGAGTTAGGGAAAAAAATAGTTCCCTACAGTAGACAAAACCAAAATATTGCTGCTGGCCAAGCCACCCACATACCCTTTTTTCAAAAAAAATGTTTTCAATGATGGCTTCTCTGAAGCAACCAAGCAACTGTTCATTTAAGTTTCATTTCCCTTGGGAGCACCGTGGCATCCTCTGTTGTACATAGCCACCTTTTGCACTGGGACATAATTTGTCTCATGTGTTGTCCCCATTCTCTCCTGAGCATGCTGCAGGCCAACCATTACAGTGGGACACAGCTCTGGCAGGTGGCAATGCACCTCTGAGCACTGCAAGCTAACATCACTTCCTTACACATAGCCACAGCTACAGTTCCTGACGTCCTTACATGTACATCTGCAAATTAAGATGGAAAGTTTTCTGTTTTTGATTTTTTTTATTTCAACATATCAGGCATAAAGTGGTCTAAAAGAGAGGAGGTCATGTCCTTTATAAGAATCAAAACAAAACAAAGTTAGTCTTCTACCTGATTTTCTTTTTTCTTTTTGAAAACCCAGGGATCACAGAATCACAGAACTGTTAGAGTTGGAAGGGACCTCTAGAGATCATCTAGTCCAACTCTCCCACTGAAATAGGATAACCTAGAGCACTTTACGCTGGACTGCATCCAGGTAGGTTTTGAATATCTCCAGAGATGGAGATTCCACAACCTCCCTGGGCAGCCTGTTCCAGGGCCTTGTCACTCTCATTGTAAAGAAGCTTTTTCTTATGTTTAAATGGAACTTCCTGTGTTCCAGCTTGTACCTGTTGCCTCTCATTCTGTCACTGGGAACTACTGAGAAGAGCCGGTCTCCATCTTCCTTGCACCCACCCTTTAGATACTTGTATACATTGATAAGGTCTCCCCTCAGCCTTCTCAGTATTCCTCTTCCTTATGCTTCTGCAGTTCCCCTTAGACTGGCAGCTCTTCTATCCTTGCATTAAAGGTCAGTGTTGAAATAATTATCTCTTAGGTATTTCTTCATATTAATTAAAAGAACAAAGGGCCAGATACCCTACTGCCTTCTGTTTGCCATAGTCATTTGCAAACCTGGATCCATTCACAACCCACACAGGGATTCACAGCTCTTCAGCCACCCCCCAGCATGGACTACCAGGCTGCAGTAACATAGAGCAGGATGGGGAAGACAACTACCGAAGCAGCGCTTAAATATTTCATGATTACCATAGTTGCCTGATTGACGCAAAGGTGTTGGCGGGCAGCCTGGTCACTGAAACAGTTCAGAGGAAGAGGGCATATGAGCTCAGCAGTGGATTTCAACTTCTGGGATTCTTAGCTGTTGTAAATTCATTTCACAACACAATCTACCTCTTATAAATCTGCCACTAAATGTACTTGGTACAGAAAGAAAAGACTTTCCACTCAGAACTCCTCTCGTTTTATATCCGTACTAGCATATCATGTAAGTGTAAACGACCATACAGTCGAGTGGCAGTGGAGAATTAAAATAAAACCCATTTCACCTCCCAGATTAATTTGGTTTTGCTTGCCTGATTTCTCTGTCATTCTTCTAGTTCTCCAGTCATCCATAGACTTTCAGGTTAAACAAGACATGAATTTTAAATGCAAGATGCACATAGAAAAACGACTACTAGAAATTCTTTACATACACTTTAAAGAAGGAAAACAAAGAGGGCACAGGCCCCAGCTGACATTTTTCCACAAGCTGCTTTTGCTGGAAAACTAGAGTTCCAACCAAGTTAAATATTTCCATAGTCAAAACCCTAAAAATGAAAATATTTTGCTTTGAAAATGCTTCCTGATATCTCAAGCATATTGTAGGTCAGGTAGTTCATATCCTCACTTTTCTGACTCAGCTGGGGTGCACTATAGTTCTCAGCTTCAGTGATGGGAAAATCACCCTGGAAGTTGTACACCTATCAGGGAATCTGCTTTAGAGAAGGTACCCAGGAGTACAGCACTCAATGCTTTCTGACACTGTTTTCAAATAGAGATGAAAAAAACCCCAACATTAAGAACACAAATGTTAGAAGGTGTGTGTTCCCTTTCTCCTTTGGGTTACTGTTTTCCCCACTGCCTTGGAAGCACAATATTTTCCTCAGTAGTGCTCTTCAGAAAGCACAGAAGGATGAGCTGCAAGCAGTAATGGCGTATTATTCCATCTTCCTGAGTAAGTGATGGACAGAAGTGGGGACGTGGTTCCATTCTCAGAGTTGTTCTCACTGACTTCATCACTTTATGTCCACTATGAAGTTCAGGGAATATCTCAGAGGGGCAATGTGAGGCTTGGTCAATTTTCTAAACTGCTTTGTGGCTACTATTGCCTAGAAGTTACAGCAATTAAACATAAAAGAACTCAACCTTGAATGAAAAGTGATGTAGAAGCATAAAATATGAGTGCTACAAGAGGAAAAGACAGTAATAAAAGGAGTCTTATAATCACACCTCTGCCACCACAAACTTATTCGTATTCTTCATTTCTTTGGGTCAGATTCTGTAACCCTTACTTCTGCTAGATAGTAAATACTGTTACACTGGGAGGCATGACTTTCTGAGAAAGCTGAAGTCCACTGTGAGGGTAGCAAGACCAAGTCTTCCTGAGGAGTATGGACAGATTTTGTTGTCATGATGAAAGACCATCTTATTTCCTTTGCATGCAAGAGGTATCCTAGGGTGGAGGAGTAGAGGCTTAATCCCAAGTGAATATAACCAGAGTTCAGCAGAGTATGGTACCAAAAGCACTCTCAAAAACAGGACCAAAGAAAAAATGAAAAATGAAATGGAGTCACTAATATCACCTCATCTTTTATTATTTAAAAACTTTTGGCACCTGCAAGAGAAGAGACAAAGCTGGCAATGTTGCCAGACTTACTGTTTCTCGGGAAATACAGACCCAGGGTTTCCAGATTTAAATACTGTTTGTGAAGTCTGATATATTTTAAAGCTCTTTGTAACAATTCATTGCATAATTCAAATGGCCTCTACACTAGAAACATCTAACATATTTATGCTGGCAGGACTGTCAGTGCATTTTTGTTATAAGAAGCTTGGAGGTCTGCTACAAATAATCTCCAAAGAGTAACTCTAATTAGTGGCTAAAGTTGGCATATTTCCTGCTATCTGAAATTAGATCAGAGAGCTAGGCTGAGATGAAAAAGCCCTATTAACTCCCTAGACTTCCAGTTCCTGTTTTTTGGTGGAAATTAATGTTTTGAACTTTATCAGCTACTATCTAAAGAAGTCTGGAGTCAGTGGTAACAGCAACTTGAGAGAGACTTTACTGCCAGTTGCTTCTGTTGAAATACCATAGGCACTCTATATAAATATCCACAGGAAAACTTTATTTAATGGTTACATACAGCTGAACAATAGTCAGGAAAGATGGTCGAGTGACCAGCATGCTAGCCTGGCAATTATAAGAAGTGGGAGACATTCCTTGCTCTGTGGTATACTATTTCTACATGACCTAAAAATAAAACACTCTTTGGGGGTGGGTAAAAGTGGGGAAGATTTACAAAAGGTTGGCTATAGTTAAACCAATCTTTGTTTTTGCTACAGCCTGTAGAAACAGGGAGGCTCTTCCAGACAAAGGAGCCCATTTTTTTGGTGTCCAGTGACTACAGTTAGTCTTTGTATAGACTTCCATTTGTTTTCAAGCTTGTCATCTGTAAAACAGAAATAGCACTGCTCCACCCCATGGGAACATTAGGGAGATAAATCCATTCTTCTGCTTCCTAGAGACCTCAACCTGCCTCAGACGGGCACATCATCAAATTCCTTCAGAGTAAATACCATAGCCTTCTCCCCACATGGCTTTCCAGCATTCCTAGGGCCTGTGGCAGTGAGACTGGCTTTACATCTCAGTTTGCCTTCTACACAGCTTCAGCAGCTCCGAAGTTTGCCACAGCTGAATATTCCTTCTGGTTTTTAGCTCTGCACAACTTGGAAAACATTAAAATTCATAAGCTCCTTTTAAACATCAGGACAGGGAAAGAACAGGTAGAAAGACAGTAGAAAGGGAGGTACAAGAACACCTCATCTTGGGAAATATATTTAAACTTCAGTTATTAGAATTTCTAAACAAGGAAGAGATTTGTCAAGTTGAATTTTGCTCAATCAAATACATGGGAAGGGAGGTAACTTTTACATCTTGGAGATAAACACAGTAAAACTATGTAATGCTAGAGTTTGAATGTAGACAAAGGAGGAAACATGTTATTAGGTCAGGTTACTCTTGTTCAGACAGAGCCATAGAGAATTTAGGCTAGCTTTTCATTCTGGTAATCAGCCTGAGCAGACAAATCAATGTCTTAAGCTCATGATTGCTATAGAAAAAATAGTAAAGTCAGGCTTGTGTTTCCAAAGAAAGCTGTGGTTTGAAAGCAATCCATTATCCCATCAGGCAATGTGGAAATTTTCTGCAGAATCCATCTCCCACAACAGAAAGATTTACAATTTAATCAAATCTGCAGGGGAAACTAAACCTTCACAAACAGAAGGCCAGTGTATCTTTACCCTCTCCTCCACACCACAAAGTCTACCACGCAGATGCTTGCATTTATGGTTTGAGATCACTCTTCTCCACTTTTCATTTCTATCATGAGTGCTTTTTAACACTATCTCTCCAATTTTCCTCCTTAAGAGGACAGACAGAATATAAAAAGTATAAAAATACTTTAAGGGAAACAGGAAGAATCTATCTCCTTATGCCTGTTTTCACAGCAAAGTCAACATAACTGAACTGTTATCTCAGGAACGGATCCCATCCAAAAAACCAGCCATTTTGAAGACAACTTGGTGGCAGCAAAGAAGCCAGGGGTCAAAATTCGAGTGACTGTAATTCATTCTGCTAGCAACCCAAACACCTTACAGGAGGAAATGTAGGCAACACACAGTTGCATACTACCAGAGTTGCAGTATCATCCCGAAGGTCTGTGCCCAGGAAATTCAAGCAAGTTCTCTCAGTACCTTCCAGCAAACTGCAGCCTGTCATGGCACCGAAAGCAGCAAGCGCACCTCTGAAGTCTCAGTATTTAATACAGACGTGTGTAGGGTGAACGAGGCAACTGAGCTGAGTTTCTAGGGCAGAAGTCTGCAGAAGTAGACTCATTTCTGCCACCATAACATCAGGTGACAAAAGCAGAGCGTATTTACCTCCCTAGATGAGCAATGAGTGAATCAAATGAGCCTCCAGTAACTAATTACTGTAAGAACTTTACTTGCAGACTGCAGTAGTTTGCAGAAATGCCTTTGTCCAGTTACTATGAATTTAATGTGTCCCTGTGAATGCTATCTGTATCCTGTATTATTGGGGAATTAAACCATACATTTGGTAAGAAGACCTAGACACTGTCAGGGTTGTCCCGAAATACGAGATCAACCAATTAAGAAACCCTCACCTGGACTGCTGAAAGAAACAATGGTCAACAGATGTGTCTGGCTTTGGACATGCTCTGCAAAAACACACCAAGGGTGAGGGTAAAAGACTGAGATAATACCGGTTAGAACAGCAGTGTTCTCCACCCGACCAAACAGTGACAGAGACTCTTTAACAAAGGGGAATTCTTCAGCCAAAAGGAGTCCATTTGTTGCCAGAGGGCAACCTGGAGAGATGTGGTCTTTCCTGGAGAGTTAAACCAAACCCAGGGACCCAGAGTTAGAGTGCATTCTGAAATCTGATGCTTAATATAGATGTCATATTTTACATTTTAATTGTGTGGGTGTTGCTTTTGCTAAGCCTGTTTTCTTAGTGTAGTGTCCTGTTGTCTCCAAAGGGTAATTAGGTGAAACCCACCAGCAAACTGTGGACAGTTTGGGAGGCCCAAGAAGCAACCTCTGGAGTTGAACAGAAGGCCTTCGGGGTTCAGTGTCATGGGGTTATGTCATAAGGACACTTAGAACTATTAAAAAAGATGAGATAATGTACTTCGAACTAATCTCAACAGACTAGAGAACATTAAATGAGAAGGACGAGACCTGTTTTTAACACAAATATCATATGCTTTTACTAAAAAACATGTTACTAATCCGAACCAGTTTTCCAGCTGTAGTTAATAAACTCTGGCTTCAGCTCCATTTGGGAGAACACAAAGCAGCTCTTTATGATTCCCCCACCCTAGAAATGGCTCCACTTTTGTCTGCTCCTCACCATGTGGAGTACCCCCAGGGGAATCTTCAGCTTACTGGACGTTCTTTTTATTTGACCTCTACAGTTTGGTAGAGTGGCATAAATATGTGGCATCTTGAAGAAGCTAGCCCACTAATTCCAGAACCAGGACTAGGCCAAATGAAATATGCCATCTTGCGTTCTCTGTGCTGGGAAGGCTGCTCCACACTTCTTCAAGACCTTTTCCTTTCTTGACCCTCCCCTAGTGTCCTTGGCACAAAAGCAGAGGCAGCATGTCTACACCTATAGCACAGTGAAAGAAAGTTCAGAACATGCTGTGGGCATCGCATGCTCCATGTCCTACCCATACGTGCACAGCCTGTGCAAGCATCCCTGCAGATGAGCTAATACACACTCAGGCACCTGCTCTCTTGGGTGTGATCCCGTCATTCTTGCACTGAACTGTATCAGTGAAGCTAGTCTTGAGACCTTGAAGCTGCCCTTAAAAAACAGTAGAAACACAGCAAGTGTGTTAGCAATTGCTAAACTTCCCAATGACATACCTGCTGGATTCTCTAACCTGAAATGCACAATACTAACCAAGGACAAAGTGAGTGCCAAAAGCCCCTTTAGCAAACAGTCACAGTTTCTTCTCTGTTTCCACCACGGTAGCAAGGAAAGGCTTTCCATTAGTATATCAAGCCAAATAAAGTGTTAATTCTGTTTTTATAAACGGTTAGCTCTTCCTCATCTGCTCTATATAGGAAAGCTGTGTGTAATTATACAGTTTTAATATATATGCTGTTTTAATATATATGCTGTTATTTGTTAGAGTAGGTGGCATAAGGAGGTACACCTTGTATATAGTATATATACTATTGTGTATAACTATTGTGTATAGAAGTGCCTGAGTCTCATGGTGGTTTTGAAGGAACTTTGTTCCTTGCCTCTGGCAGCTGCATCAACTGTTCCTGAGCCTGACTCTTCCATGGAGTTTACCAGGAACAAAGGTAGAACAGTTCAGGATCTAGAATTGTCATGGAACATACAGGGCAAAATTTTAGAGTATAGTAAAACCACAGGTTGAGAAGTTTTGCTGAAAATGCAACAAAACAGTATGACAGATTTTCAGTCTAGTAGGTACCTCTGCATTTCACCATTGTAAGTTACTATTTCAATTCAGTGTGAATGTTGCTTTAAGCATGTAGGCTGTTATCTACACCTTTCTGATTTTTCCATTGCTGAAGAGGAAGCACAGTGCTTGTATCAACATACTTGGTCATCCTTCACTGATTCCTAAAGTAATTACAGAGCTCTCTTGTAGTGCTATGCTGACACATTATTCTCTACCACAACAACAACAAAAAATACATGCAAAGCCCAAGTTATTATAGACTGCAGTGAATAAAAACAAAATTGGAATACTTGAGACAAATTGAAGGAATAGCAGGATTATAGAAGAATGTTGAAATTCTTTTGAAATGAAAGACACTCAATACTTTAGAAATTGGATGCAAGGGGAAGAAGAGATAGGGGAGCCCAAAACTATGTGATTTTATGGAAGGTGTGAATGAGAAACCACACACTTGGTTAGGAAATCTGTCAAATTTTTTCTGGACAGTCAGTGGCCAGGTTCTGGATACCACTGAGGAGTCACTAAAGACCAAAATAAGTGGTGGAGCTAGAGATATGATATCACCAGCACCAATGTTGTGCAGAAAGCTGCATAGCTGCAGGCTGATGCAAGTGTCAAAACTGGGTGGTTTTTTTATTCTAATTATTTGCAAAAAATGAAAACAATACTATCTTTTCATAAAAGCACTTTCCCCATGTTTCATTGTAGTGCTGCAAATGAATAGAAGTAAGGTAAATTATAACCTCTTGGATCTCAGTTTATTGCAAAAGGCTTAAGAATCATCTCTCTATCTGTAACACAGGTAAACTTAAAATTCTGAGCTTATTTTTAAACCATGTATACCTTCAAAGAAAGGCATTGCCAAAAGAATTTTCCATTTCTGTGCACGATGTCTTTTGACTGTTCTCAAGCTGAACAGGAAATCCAAGGTCAAAATCAATGCACACAAATTCCACAGAGCAACACAAGCAGAAATTATGAAGTGTACTTTGTTGTAACTGCTGGAGGTCAGGTCTGAATGAGGCATTTGCATTTGGCAAGAGATGTTTTCTCTAGCACTGACTTCAGAAAGGTTTGTTACAGCAGAATTTTGCACTGCATTTTTGTGACAGGATAGTCTATTAACATCATTGTTCAGTATCACTTTATACCACACAATCTTTGCTATGGTCTTTCTATTCCTGAATGATCCAAAAAGCCTCTCTCTCTGTAGCGAGTCACAGCTACTGATACATTTCATGGATTTTTCATTAAAAAACCTGATGCCACGTAGCAACATAGCCCAGCACATATAAAGTGCAAGGGAAAAGACTGTATTTTCTTTACGGTTTAATACCACTAAGACTAGAGCAACAGGTGGATTTATGGCTACCCCTTCGTCATTCTTCTACTCCCATATGCATTTCTCATAAAGAAGCACAATAGTAAACTTTCCAACATCAATGTAAAGTTTGTGGAATGCTGTTAACTGGTTGGTCTAGCTAGATCTTGGAACTCTATTGGTTTCTTTGTCTCACTGCTAAAGCGGTTCTGATTAAATGGTGTTTTAGTCACCTATGTACAACTGTTGATGCTCAGTTAAAACAAACAAACAGAAAAACAAACAAAACCCCCATAAATGTAGAGTAAGACTTAGCCAAGACAACCTGAGATTTCCTTTCCAATTGACTATATCCTCCTTGAAAGATAAAGTCTATACATTAATCTCACTTTGAAATAGCAACATAGGATTCTAAGTTTATTATATCAATGGCTGTCTGACCAAATTGCGTAAGGTCACCTCAGAGTCAATGAGGACCAGAAGTGGCTTGTCAGTACATTTGAGAAAAAAAAATGGGCAAAGAGGATGCTAATAAATCTTTTGACGCCTAAGAACCCTAACCTCAGCTATAATCAGTTGCCTCTGCATTCAAGGATCCACTATTGCAGCTAAATATCCTTTCTCTCTGGTAGTGCAAATGTTAGAAGAGTAAATATTAAGAGCTGTTAGTGGTTCTGTCCATCTGTATGATTGCTTCTGTTGGGAGAATCCCTGCTTTTGCTGGATTGCCTACTTTTGCTTCTGCTATGTGCCACAAGTGTCATGTAAGACAATTAGAAAAGGGCCCAAGGACTGGCCCAAGTCTTTCAAACTGCCAAAGTACTTGTGAAATACTGCAACATCTGTACTTTTCCTGGCTCAAACCTCACCAATATTACAGAATCTGCTGCTGGAACTGGCTGAACAGCACAGCTGATGTAGCCAGACCAGAACTCCAGATCACACTCCCAGATCGGCATGTTGGCTCAG
The DNA here is from genome assembly GCA_020745705.1 of Hemiprocne comata. Lineage (NCBI taxonomy): Eukaryota > Metazoa > Chordata > Aves > Apodiformes > Apodidae > Hemiprocne > Hemiprocne comata. Next base: position 138,375,289 of record CM036586.1, on the reverse strand, counting down.
CATTTTGACAGCAGTGCAGAAATAAAGTGATTATTTTTGTCATTAAAAGAAATGCAGATGGTATATAGCTGGAGTACTGCTATCAAGTTCTAGCCTACAGCTCTCCTCACATGCTAACCAGGAACCACCACACCCCCACAGTACTCAACAATAATTTATTCTTTATACTATTACAAGTCACATTCTGTCCCTTAAAAACTTTTATTTTAAGACTTCACAACCAATTCAGCTAGGCAAATGCTAATTTTATTGTAGCTAGTAAACAGAGGGCTCATTCAGCTCTCCTCAAAACTGGAAGCAAAACAGGATTTCGCCATCAGAAAGATGAAGGGATAGGGCAAGCAACAGGCTGGCCTGCAATGGGAAAAGCAGGGTAAAGAACAGACCTGACCAGAGAGCCAGGTTGTGCATCTTGGCGAGTGGTTCAGGCAGTTTCTTGTATAGAGGAGGATTTAAAAGTTTTCCTTTTCAAAGTTTTCAATGGTGGTGACCCTTTGCCAGAAGCCAAGCACTCACAAAGCCTCTAACCCACCCCACCCTAGTAATTGGGATGGGGGAAAACCAGAAAGAGCAAAACCCAGAAAACTCATGAGTCAAGATAAAGAGAGTTTAATAGCTGAAGGAAAGAAGAAACAAACGATGGCAATCACTCACCACCTCCCACAAGCACACTGATGCCCAGGCAGTCTCTGAGCAATGACCACCTTGGAAGAAAAATCTTCACCTCCTTCTTGCTCTACCCCAACATTTCACAGAATCACATAATGTTAGGAGTTGGAAGAGACCTCCAAACATCACCGAGTCTAACTCCCCTGTTTGAGCAGGACCAAAAACTAGGGCAGATCACTCAGAAAGGCATCCAGACAGGTCTAGAAAGTCTCCAGAGAAGGAGAATCCACAGCCTCTTTGGGGAGTCTTTTCCAGTGTTCTGTAACCCTCACAGTAAAGAAGTTCTTCCTTATGTTGAGGTGGAACTTCCCGTGCTCGAGTTTGAATCCATTGCCCCTTGTCCTATCACTGGGCACAAGTGAAAAGAGTTTGTCCCTGTCTTCTTGACACCCAGCCCTCATGTATTTATAGACATTAATTAGATCCCCTCTCAGTCTTCTCCTCTCTAGACTGAAAAGCCCCAGGTCTCTCAGCCTTTCCTCTTAAGACAGGTCTTCCAGTCCCTTAATCATCCTCATAACCTCCATTGGACTTTCTCAAGTAGATCCTTGTCTCTCTTGAACTGGGGAGCCCAGAACTGGACACAATACTCCAAGGGAGGTCTCACCAGGTCCGAGTAGAGGGGGAGAAGAACCTCCCTCAATCTGCTGGAGACACTCCTCCTAATGCACCCCAAGATACCATTGGCCTTCTTGACCACAAGGGCACATTGTTGTCCCATGGATAACTTGTTATCTACCAGGACTCTAAGGTCCTTCTCCATGGAGCTGCTCTCTAGCAGATCACCTCCCAACCTGTACTGGTGCATTTTGTTGTTTCTTCCAAGGTGCAGGACTCTGCATTTACTCTTGTTGAACCTCATTACAGAATCACAGAATCACAGAATCTTAGGGGTTGGAAGGGACCCCCTGCCAGAACAGGATCACCTAGAGTACATCACACAGGAACGCATCCAGGTGGGTTTTGAATGTCTCCAGCGAAGGAGACTCCACAACCTCTCTGGGCAGCCTGTTCCAGTACGCTGTCACTCTAAGGTTCCTCTTATGCCCAGCTCTCCAGCTGAGCATAATGTTATATTGTATCAGAGATCCCTTTGGTCAATTTGGGCCAGTGGTCCTGCTGTGTTACCTCCCAAACCCCAGTCAACTCACTGGCAGAGGAGTTAGTTTGGAAAAAGAAAGCTGTGACACTGTGCACTGTTTAGCAATAGCCAAAACACTGATGGGTTATCAAGACTGATTTAGTGACAAATCTTAAACACAGCACTGCACGGGCTGCTATGAAGACAGTCAGCTCCCAGCCAGCTAGACCAAATACATTAACTTAGGCAAAACAAATTCTCCAGTACTCCTCTTAACTTTTAGTTGGAATAAAAGAAAAGGAAGAAAAGAGATGTCTTCCATAATAACACAGGGACTAAAGTTGTGTTCCAAGCAAACGTGCAATTTGGGAATGATATTACAAGATGATTCATCAGATGATTGGCACAGTAAATTGAATTGCTAATCCATAATTTCCTGATTGCATTAAGGAATCATTATTTTACTTAATAAAAACAGTCTTTATGGTTACCAGTGAAAGTTTGAGCATGGAATTGGACAGGAGAATGCTTTGTATAACCGACTCAAAAAGTTTGAAACTGTACCCTCAAGAAAAAAATCAATCACTCTAACTGGGACATCATTAAGGTTTGTTGGTGTATTCCTAAATAATGTCATTTTTATGAATGGATGTGTAAGATACGACATCTAGAATGCAAGAGGTCTGGTTTCTAGATTATGTTACTTTTGGGTCAAAGTGCTATTTCTCCCCAGTCAATGCAGCCACTTCATAGCTGCTTCTATGATAAATTGGCACAGCATTGTACCATGGAAATTGGTCTTCAGTGTGTTATACCAATTGTTGCTTATTAACCAATAACCAATAACACCAATATAACACCTGCTAAAATAAAGTAGTGATGATTGTGGGATTACAGCACTTCAGAGGAGAAATCCAAGGCTCCTCTAAGGAAAGAGGTGTGCCTCTTAAAATACTGGTGACTGTTGTTAACCAAAGCAGGGGAGAAAAAAGTCATTAAATAATGGGATCCTGTTTCATCAGGCAGGATACTTAAAAGAGCAGACAAGTTCTGTAGAATGCTCGATGATGTAAGATCACAACTATAGTTGGAGGGTGAAGAAATATAAAATTTCCACAAAGAGGGGTATAAGTCCTGTGTGATACTTATCTTAAAGCTGTCAGAGGACTGAGAAGCTGAGAACAGACACCATATAAAACTGAACTTGAAAGACAAACCACTGCTAAATGATAAACCCAGGACTTTTTCGTAGGAAAGATCTGACAGCAAAAACAGCCTTTGTCTTCCAGTGCAGCTAGCTCCAGGCAACACAAAGGCATCATTACATCCTGGAAGGAGAATACATTGCCTGGTGAGAACTCAGGTGCCCAGCTTTCTAATTTCAGCTCTGTTTTAGAGCTTTAGAGAGTAACCCTGTCCAAGTCATCCCTGAGCAAAAACAAAATAACATCCTTCATGGATTATTATTGGAAATTCTGCTACCTGCAAAACATTTTGAATGCACAAAAGCCTTCAGTACTTCATGACATTCTTCCCCAGAATGAGTGAGACACTTCGTGGGGGCAACTTCTGCCCCTCTCCTGAGCAGGACATGGAAGGAGAATATCAACATGGCTACTTTTTTATAGCACAGTTAATAGCTCTGCTTGACGCAGGGGTAAGATTCATTGAAGGACTCAAGGTCCTGATGTATGCCCAGAATCATCTGGAGAATATTCCAGTTTTTTCTGAGAATGACACATAATAGGCATCCTAAGGGAAGAGCTAGTGCCATAAATCCTGGGTGGATCCAGTGAACACAGTCTTTTACACTGGCAGGTTGTTTTTCTAGAAGTTACAATAACATTGAAGGAGAAGGCTGATTCAGTGCTCTGCCTGTGGGCTTGCAAGTATGTTCTTTTCATCTACCCCCCCTCCCAGCAATACAGGCTCCAAGCACGTCAGGAGGAAACGGAGCAAGTTTCTCTCCACAAGTATACCATATTGCAAACGGAGCATTAGTTCCCTCATCATAAACTTAACAAGTATTATAAAGGTTAAGAAAAACATTTTTAGGTTGAAAGGAAGTATCAAAGCATTCTTCAGTGCTTTATCCAAAGACAAAGATGAAGGAAAAACCTTGGAAATGGAAGCAGGGCATCCCACTTGCTCAACTGAATAAAAGATCAAAAGGGGGAAAGCTGTGTGAAATAATTCTCCAGCTATAACTCAATCTGCATTCAAACTCAATTTGTGGATGAATGAATGATGGAGATCAGCTTAAGGGAAGTGAGCTCCAATCACCATAATTATTACTATATGAAAAAATACAATCATGGCAGTCAAACACCCACTAAAAATACCACCTTCAGCCCAATACTTCCTTTACAGTAATTTTATGTTTAGGCAATTTCAGTTTGTGAAAGATGCATTAAGTTTCATGACCACTATATAAAGGAATCTATATTTTATTTGAAGGACATGCTTGCATTTGAAGCTCCAGGAACACCAACAGTGATCCAGTCAAAGAGGGAACTTATTTGTTCCTACAACTGTATAAAACAAAGGGAACTCTTTCTTTGTCTACTCTCTATTCTGATACTGGATTTAAAAATACTATGCTTAGTCTTTAGCAAAAGCATAATCACATACAAGTAATATTTTAACGATAACTAATATGTTGGTTTTGTTATTGTCATTGTCACTGTTGTTGTTGTTATTATGGACCGAAAGGGTTCCTAGAAATATTTATGGGGCTCTGAACCCAGAGAGATTAAAGATAACATACAGTGCAGACAAATGTTGCAAAATGCAAGCAAAGTCTGCTACAACTTGTGACAAAGACATGCCAGAACAGAACAAGTCCCACATTTGAAGCAGCGTTTCTCAATGAAAACTTAACTTCTGGTCCCTGAGACAAGAACGCATGACAATTCAACTAGTGAAATGGCTGAAATAATCTAGGAGTGTTGTCATTAAGTGCAGGCCAAAATATTTTTTTTATTTTCTTCTAATTCTGAAGAGAGTACTACTTAGCTCTTAAGAAAAACTACACACATGGAGTTGGCTGAATTACTGCACCAGACCTGACACCTGGCTAGGCATTCAAAGAACATGGTTGCCTTTCCATTTATGTATCAACAGTGCAACTGATATAACAGTATAATTTGCAAATGCAAAGATAGTGAAAAACTCATTTGTAGAAACATACTTCTCCTCCAGACTGCACAACATATTCACTATTTATCATGAGTATTGCTCAGAAAGAATTCATGACTGATCCCAGTAACTCTCATTATGTGCTCATTGCAGCCACAAAGCCAACTGCTTCCTGACCAAATGACTCCCAGACCACAAGCAGCACTCCTCATGTTCTGATTCAAATGTATAAATATTCACACCAGCATTCACAGATGGATTTATGTTGGCAGCAGTATCTATAACATTTTCCATCCTGGGAAGTAACACTTTTTAGGAAATAAATCTGTGGAGGTAAGGGAAAAGGGGTCAGGCATTCTGTAAGGTAAATATATGTGAATGGATATTTGGACACCTTTCCTTTTTAAGTGATACTCGACCACCTTTAATTACAGCCATTCCACCTAAAAGAATGAAAAAAATACAGCAAAATCTTCTCCATAACAAAGAATCATCATAGAATCATAGAATGGTTTGAACTAGAAGGGATGCTTCTCCATCACCTCTGCCACTCCCAAGGCTTTTCCACCTAATAATTGTCAAATCATACCAATAAGAACAATCCTCAAACAATTAATAAAACCTAAACAAACAGAATAATTTAATTAATTGAAATTTTAAAAGGCTGTAATTTTATAATAGGCCTGTCCTGAAATAAAACCATACTGATGTTAAAAGTTGAGGTCACACAAGGCCTACCAAGCCTGAAGCCTGTTTATTTGTGATAGTTGTTAATAGTATTTCACATCACTTTGGCTCTTCCTTGATTTGTGTGTCAAACAGCCTTTGATGAAGGAGGTAATTAAGCATTTCCAAAGCCATTTCCAATTAGTATAATGGTTTTAATGAAAATAAACAACACAGTAACAAAGCTCAACGGTCTGATTACCCCCACTCCCACTTTTTATATATTTTTGTTTTCTTCTAAGTGAAAAGCAAAACTGGGAGAGGATCTAGCTTAAGCTTTGCCCTTGAAAATCAGGTAATGTACAATGTGTTTTGAATTCAGTTTGTACTCACAGCACACATACACATGGCTGTCATGCCACTTTGATAGCAAAAGCAGACTAAAATTAGAGCTGCAAATGCCCATGACCTTGAGAATTATCGCTACTGATATTACAAGAAACTTATTAATGTGAAGGCACATACAGGAAGTTAAACCATTAGAGTCTGATCCTCACGGCTACTGTTGCATCTCCTGGAAGGCATGAGAAAGACTATTTTTAAAACTCTGTGTCTTCAGGGTCAAAATCTGCTTGCTCAAAACTCTTTATAACTAATGGTTCTCCTCCCTTTCAAGTATGTAGTGACTTTGCTGTTTTTCTTTTACATAGAAAGGATTCAGAAATGACAATGGTAGCTGCATAAAACCATAAACAGATGTACAATACTGAACATTGTGGTTCACATATACTCTAAACCAAATTGAAGTCTTAGTTCCCAGACAAGTCTGTACTGGGTAATATGTTTTATGAGAAAAGCCTCTCTGGTAGGTAGCGTAGCAGAAATTCCAGGAAGCCCTTTCAAAGCTTCATGCTTTGCTTTCAGATCCATTTCTATGTGCTTGAGGCCGAAGAATATTTAAAAAATTAAGTCTTAACAAGTAAAAGCACTCTTGTATTCCAGGAGGAAGACAATGAAAGGAAAGGAAGACACATTCATAGGAAGCACCAGGCCAAAATTTATGATAGGTCTTAGTTTTCTCTAAACCCCACTTTTTCCTGGATTTTTTCCATTTATTAACAGCCTTCTGTCTAGCAGTTTAAATGGCAGAAAATATCCTTAAAATACAAAATTAGGTACATGGCTGTAGCCCTTCCAGTTATCTTACAGCATTACATATGCAATGTTTCTCTTCAGGATGCAGATCCTGAGAGGATAGGGGCAAGATAAGGCAAGATTTTCCATTTCCATTAGAAATAGTTTATTTTTATCATTCATGGTTGCAGAGAAAATGTGCTCAGAAATATATTTCAACAGCATTCTACAGGCTGAGAAACTGGGGAGGAGGGGAGTCTAAAGTGTATAACTGTATTTAATCCCAAAGTATGGGGTTGGGCGATGGGAGGGGAGAAATTAGCATACTCACAGTGTCAAAAGTGATGGAGCTAGCAGTATGACCTGACTTTGAAGGCCACCTGCATGCAACAGCCTTAATTTCATGTATTGCTTTTCAGATGCTGAGGATAATACTTCAGGTGGCGACACTGTTTATGATGCCACTCTTGGGCAGAAATGAGAGGACTGATCACATGAGCAAGATTTACATCAAGCATGGCTTGTATCATTCAAAATGCGGTGGTTCAGGCTACCAAAGGTGGGCTCAGAAAGCTAAAATTAAAAACTGCAAACCTTGTATGCTATGCAGCAGGGTTACAGCAAGGTGTAAGTCATTCTCTTTGGAAAAGGAACTCGACTTTCATAAGCCCGGGGAAGCAACAAGGCAAAAGTGTTTCATATAGACGTTACAGAATAAAGCACAAAGATAGCATGGGAAAGAGACAAAGAAGGGACAGATGGTTGTAAAGGGCAACGCTAGTCTCTCTCCATACAGAGGTGTTATTTGCTAGCAATAGCTTTATTAGTGGCACTATCAATCTCTTCGAACACAACAAAGTATTTTTGCCACAATTTCCCACTCTCTCTGCCTGAGCTGTAGCAGGGGAAGCAACAGTGACTGGCATGCTAAATTTGGGTGTCACACTGACACGCTTGGCAGAGGATGAAATGTCTGTGCTGGAAGCTGCAAGCAGAGCAGTGTTCCCATCACCAATTCCCAGCTGACGAAACACATTAGGGCTGTGGGCAAGGCATCATATCAAGCTTAACAGGCTCTGCTGGGCTTGTTCACTTAGTCCCCGGAGCAGCACTGGCCAGAGCCAGCAGCAGAGTGGGAGGAAGAACAGCAGCAGCAGCACAGGTGCCATGGAAACATGCAGGAGGGGAAGGACCAAGGGAGATAAGAAGGCAGCAGCAGCCATTTCAGACAGAAGGGGGACACTCGCTTGTAGAGGGCAAATGCAAACAAAGCAGAAGGTTATGGCAGCCACAACTGTGAGTGTCACTGCAAAAGCTTTGGGAACCAGCAGTCTATTCATTTATCCCCTTAGCTGCTATCACTGGCAGAGCTGAACCAAGAGTAGCAACAGTGGGGAGTTTGGGTAGAAGTTTCCCAGCCCATGGTTCTATTATGTCTCTCTATAATGAAGCGTTTCACTGATGCCAAGACAGTTCAAAGAGCAGATACTCTGAAAAAGGTATTCTCAGCTGCATTTTTCAGCAAACTGCCTCATGAGCAAGACTCACTCACAATTAGTTATGTTGGCAGCCAGCATTACATTGCACCTAGTGAGACGCATTCAGTAACTGAATGTGACATGCCACCATAATGACGGATCAAACTAGGACATTTCAGAAGACAAAGTGTTCCAATATGAGAGGCTTAAAGAGGCACTAAAGAATTTATGGAGAATGAAACACAGCTTCAGGGAGGGTGATGAAATTATCAGCCTCACCAAGAGCAAGCACGGAGCCAAATGGTGGGATCATATCATCCCATGCTACTGACAGACAACAGTGTTAGGAGGCTCAATACATCCATCTTCTTAATTGAAGCTGAGCTGAACTGATTTGAACACATTACCACCATCAAGCAAATAAAAAAAAACATTCAGAGAGGAAATTTGAAAACTTTTAAAAATGTTTAAGCTGTGAGATTTTTATATTAAGAATGAATGTTAAATGCAATTAGTGAGTAGGACCTGGTAGATGTTTTTTTATCAGAACTTTCTTTTTTCTTTCCAAGTATAGATGTATTTTGTAAAGATGTTCAGTTTCCTTTAAATATTTTCAAATTTTCACATTAAAAAAAAAAAAGAAAGGATGTTAGAAAGGAAAAAAAAAAAGTGTTTTCTAAAAAGTTAAAAAGTCCCTCCTCCTCCCTCCAAAAGTCCCCACTGTGTTTTCAGTCAATGTTCAAAAATACTTTATGGATTAAATACAACAACTCTCCACTCCCTTCTCTACCACCATACGCTGCCTTACTTCAAGCTGCCCTCTTACAACAAGGATTAAGAGACTGATTCAGTGATGGCTGACTTGATTTTAAGGAGAGCTGAAAGCACTCAGTTCTCTGTGGAAATGAGTCAATGCCTCACAGTGTAAGTCCTTAAGATGTGGAGTGGAGCTATACTTTTTTTTATTCCAGCTTGCTACCTGCAGGCAGGAGGATGTATCCCCAGCAGCACTGGGTAACTGTTGCTCATTTTCTGCATGAGGAGCAACAGTGTTAAGGAGGCTCTGGCATGAACTGGGCAACTGGGCAGTTTTTGTTATGCAAGACTGATCTGGTTGGGCTCAGCCACCAACTGAAGCAGACCCCTGCCAGCCTCCTTGGCTCTGTGCTGGCAAACCCAGCCCATGCTTTTGGCATATGTAAACGCTCCCCTGGAACTCTGCAGAATTGGCTTCTGTTCCTCCCTTACAGAAAGACTTCCTATGAGACCCTGAGAAAGTCACATAAGGACAGAGTTTTAGAAGTATTTAATTTTTGTAATTTTAATGTTTTTAAATTATACAGACTGTGCTTGGAGGTATTGTTGTGTTAGAAGGATAATGCTTACACCAGGATTGCAAGGAAAGGCAAAATGTGTGACCAATACAAATGCATACAAGTTGTGAGGTATTCAAGTAATACACAACATGAGCCATAGGAACCACACACAGTGTGTAATTGACTATGTGAACTGTAGTATTTAAGGAAAAAAAAAAAACTTTTAAATATGTAAACATCTATCTACTTCCTACAGGTTTGCACCTTCTGTTTGGGGTTCCTTCTCCTCTACTGCAATAACCCAAGCCTCACACGTCCCCCAGTTCACACCTGCTAGGCAAGAAATGGCCATATGCTGTGGGTTATCTGTAGAGACATGCGTGCATATTGGCAGGGCAGTGTGGATGCGCTAATTGATTAGTTAGTTTATGCAATTGCCAAGTTTTCCTCTTGTTGCCCACAGTATGAGCAGCATTGGGATGGATTGTCTCTTCCTTGATGCCAGTTAACAAGTACTAAATTATCTCTAAGATAATTTCCGTTTTCCCTGAAATGGAGAGAAAAGGCTCTAAAATATAAGACACACAAAACAACTGCATTAACTCAATTTTATATATAAATATATAAATATATATAAAAATATTTATAAGGAGAGTTTCAATTTTATATATATATTGGTAGACTAAAACACTGTGGGCCTAAATCATCTAACAAGGTGTTCTAGATGCTGCTGCATTACATTTTGAAAGCTATGCAGACCAGTAAAGAGGAAAGCCACCAACATGCCCTAACCCATACAAGCAGAAGATCATGGAGTGCTGGTTTCCAGTTGTCAAAATGTCTCAACAAAATCTGCCTCTTCAACATGCCCAATGTCCCAGCACAGCCAACATATTTACAAAAATAAAACACTTTATTTGTACAGAAACCCAAAATATTATTGGAGATTACCTGAGCCTCCATTTTCAGTCTCAATGTCACAGGTGCTTCCAAACACCTTAAATATTAATTTAGGGAGGAAATGTATATACATTAGGACTGTTCAGACTCTCCTCTCTCACATAATATGGAGTGCATGGCAATAACACAGTGTCCTGGTTTGAGCCAGGATTAAGCTAATTTTCCTTGTACTGTTTGTTTGTTTTTTTTTTCCTTCAGTAAGCTTTCTTTTAACTAGCAACAAGTGTTCCAGCTAGTGGACTGATAATACTGGAATGTTTATGTTTCTGCTGAGACTCCAAGGTTGCTTCTTAGCTCTGCTGCTACATGAGGCTACTGGGGCAGGACAATTGTATCTGTGACCCCCCCCAGAGGGGAGCTGGACTAGACAGACAGCAGAACTGACCAAAGGTATTCCATTCCATATATCTACGTAAGCTCCGAGGAAGGTCAGAGATCACAAAAGACAACTTCCTTCCTGCTTTTTCTTCCCTTCTCTTCCATCCATGACTGGTGTCTGGGGAGGACTCCATCCATCCATCCATCCATCCATCCATCCATCCATCCATCCCTGTTGACTCTTAGGCTCTGACCTCATAACCCAGCCCCTGTCTGCTCTGCCTTATCTCCTGCCTGCGGGCTGAGACATTTTGGGACTGCTCACAGCTCAGGAGAGTGCTGGGGGAGTTGCTGGGGTTGGGGGGAGGCAAGAGTCTTTTGCACATTCCTGAACATACTTGTATATAGTTGTACATATAATTAAAGCTGTCTAATTTAGTTTTCAATCCAGCTAAGTCTCTCTCCTAATTCTCTCTCTCCTTCCCTACCTGGGGGTGGGGGGAAGGGGACCGAGAGCATTGTTTGTCTCTGGTTTAATTGCTGATCCTGAGTCAAACCATGACACATGGGAGAAGAGGGACAAAATAAGATAAAGGAAAACTGTTTTGTCCTTCCATGGTCCACTTCCTTGAAGGTATGGGGAGCCCGAACCCAGCCCTGGGCCTGACAGCAAATAGAAGGCATCAAGGGAGATTACATGCAAAAAGGAGAATTACTAGGTGGACACCAATGATATATACTCAGAGAAAACATCTTTAAGTTCAGAAAACATATGGAGTAAAAGGCCTTACATTCTTCCTCCATCCAGAAAATGACAGGCTTGGAAAAAAACTTAAGAAAGACACTATCAATTTTCAGCTGGCACAGGCTATCTCTCACTTACAGGGAGGGTTGCTCCAGCTCTTGCAGAAGCACAGAGCTAGGCATTAAATTAATTGCCTCCATTCTCCTCTACTCTGTTTGGGAAGGTGATGTCCTCTCTTAGAGGGCAAACCACAGAGTATCTCCGCCCTGGAAGCTTCCTCAGTGCTCACCTGGAGCCTGAGCTGATATTGACCTTCTGTACAGCACACCCTGCATTTAATTCAGGGAAGCTGTAGCACATAAGGCTCCCACTGGGACCAAGGCCACTCAGCGCAATGCAGGAGGAGGTCAGGAGCTTCTGCTGCCCAGCTTCTATTTGAGGCTGACAACAAAAATCCAACTGCTCAGGCACAGCTGCAGCAGCAGGGCCCCTTTTACTGAACTTGCCTCTGATATGCCAAGCCCTGCTGTGCCTGTGGAAATCAGGTTTACAATGGCAGCTGCAGCCATTAGTTCCCTCTTTTGTTATTTCCAGCATTATTATGCTGTTTGCGAACTTCGCTTTAAATGACGAGACTATTATAGGCCGGGAGAGATGAGACTTAGCAAAAAAGCACATGTACACACTGACACACAAAGTGTGACAAACCCCAGTGGCAAGGTTGTGCTAATAGCTTGTTATTTAGTGACACAAAATCACTGGTAAGATAATACAGGCAGCCTAAAACTCTAGCTGCCATTTGACTGACACAACAGACAGACCCAGAAGAACCTCCTTTCACATCATTCCATGGAGCAGTTAAATGCACACAGGACACAAAAACCTCAAAGAAAACAACTACCTTTCTGCCAGAAAAAAATACACTCCTTTGGCTCATGTATGTTGCACAGGGAGTAAAGCACTTTTTTTCACAGAAGAAAAAGGCTGAACTTTGGGAAAGTTTTACTTTAAATTGGACTTCTAAAAGAGGCTCTTGGAAGCAGCTGCTCTTTATTCCCTTCCCTCCCCTACACAGAAGAGCCTTCTACTTTCAGCCTAAGTCTTGACCAGGATATCAGGGAGAACAGCAGCAAAAATAAAACAAAATACATGATTCAAAACGCCTGTTCCACATTTGAAAGCTAAACAGACTGTGGTTACGAAGTTGCACATTGACTGATACAGTTGCACTTTTGCAATTATCTAGTGTGGATACAGATCTAGTGTTTTGAAGGCATTTAACTGACCCCTGTGCCTATGGAAGTAGAGACTGTGTGGAGGATGCAGCACCCACTGAGGCAGTTTACATCCAATATGGCATATTACTTCAGGCACGAATTGTCTTGATGTGACACTAACTGCATGCAGAGCTGATGCAGGTATGGAAGCATCAGGTTACATTCATGTGGCAATACAACTGTGAACACATGGAACTCCATGCAGACATGATATGTTGCTCAGCCTGGAGCCAGCTCAGGTTCTGAGTTGGTCCTGAGCTGATTCCATGTGGTTGTTCATACAACACACTGGTCAGCACTCCTCAGCACACATGGGGCACGTGCAGCCCCATCCCTGCATAACCATCCTGCTCAAGGATGCAAGCTGCCTTCAGGCTATTTGTGCCTGTAAACCTTTCCAGATGGGAGCGCACTGAACAGTACAAAGACACCACAGCTGTTCTACATGAGCCCCTCTCCAATGAGAAACAAGGATATCAAAGGTTCCATAATCCAGGATATCCTTGTTCCCCATTGCCATATATAATGACAGCCATGCAGAAGACATACAGATGCCATTAATTCATGCGTATCCATGCAAACAGCACAGCTGAAGAGGCACAGGTGTTGCTGTCAGAGGAACTCTGCTAATTTACATCATTTAAGGATTAGTATGCAAGGGAAGACACCAGAGCAAGGGTGGCAAGGATGATTGCAGTCAGAACAAATTTGTTCCAACTAAGCCAAAGGGACAATTTCTGATTTGGCAAGGCCAATAAACAACTGACCTACTGACAGCCCATGTTTACAAGAGTTTGTCTCTGTAACCTAGGGAGGGAGACCTCCAAGTATATCCCACACTTCACTCTGTGGCTGCTAACTGTCTTGGATGACACCTTATTTATATAAATAATTTAGTTGGTGTATCCTGCCAAGAAGCCACCTGAGCCCTACATAATCTGCTAATGCTAACTTTAATGATCCATGTCCAGCACATGGGCACCACCATTCTCATCCTGCTCCCCAAGCCCCTCAATAAGTCCCTCGCCCATCTGTGCAGAAGGACAGATGAAATGATCAAGGACTAACAATGGCAAGGCCCAGGACGGAGTGATTTAACAGTCTGAACACGGGTCCTGTGGGATCTGACGGGCTTCCTCAGAAAAGCGCTCTGCAGATGAGGCCTCACTACAGAGACTTATTGTCCCTGGCCTCCAGTGCACACAGCTGAATTATTTGTAGTAAAACAGTTGATCCAGTCAACATAGATGCTTCTTCTGATCATTGAAAATATACAGGATCACATTTGTGAATCAGTCTATCTTTCATCTGGTTTCAGCAGGCAACAAATCTATTCCAATTTATTAAGCTGTTGGGATATTTTCCTGATGCTTTAGAGCTTAGCCATGAAAACTTAACCTTAATTATGTGTTTTTTTTGTAAGGAATGAACCTAAGCTTCAGTAAAAGCCTCGGCTTTGAAAGTTTTGAAAGTTTGCAAATTAGGCTGAAATCTAACCTTGGAAAAGGTGTCTATTTAGGCTGGGAGCTTTTTAATCCACTGCAAGTAACAGATGTTTTTGACTGATGTGTTTGTGTCTTTTCGTAGTACCAGGACAGGCACTGTAAGCTTTGAATAAAAATGGAGAGATTTTATTCCTGTCTGGAATATGACAGCTGCTTCATACTGATTGCCTGACATTTAACTTAAAAAACCCAACAAATAAAACAAAACAAAACAAAATATACCAAAGTCCTATGACGACTGAAATACATAGTTTGCCAAAACTTTGTGTAACTCCATCTGAAAAGCATATGTTTGTTGCCAGTGTACATCCCAACAACTCTGTATCACGTAGCTCAGTACTCCAAGAATGGTGCTTTACATTTCATAACACATTACTATCTATTAGTGAGAGATATTTGTGCCACACTATGTTATCTCAGACTCTAAGCACAATAGCATTCTCTAAGGACTCATTTCTTCAGCTATGTCCATCAGTACCCTTTCCTCACATATTTTGTCCTATTAAGGCCTGTTGGTTTAATTTTATGGATTATGTGTAAAAGTTTGCAAGATGAAGCTAGATTGCTAGAGGGATGACAACCTGCACATGGAGAGCTCAGAACATTTACAAAATAGTTCAAACTGAACATAATGACAGTCAAATGTTTATCACTGCTGGAACAGAAGAGTGTACTGCTATTGCTAATTCTTCCTGTTCTACAGCTAAACAGTTTTAGTCTTCGGGAGAATAAGTAAAGAAATATTTACCAGTATAACATGTATGCACTATATAACAGAGCTGCAAGCACACCACATGCACAGATACTAAATGTCAACAGTTCAGCCTCGAGCAGGTGTTTGCATTCAAAACCAAAAGTATTAGTAACCTTTTTGCCAGATGTATTTGGCAGAAAGCTCAATGTTAAAATGTAGGCTCCTCTATAGCCTCAATAATGGCTCCTCCAAATATTAACTAACATCAGAAAAGCAGGAAAATGTAAACAGCTTACCTAGCCACTGTAAGCAGATACTGCTTTCCCTTTTGTAAATACCAAATGCAGATATAAAAGAAGGAAAACTTTTTATTAATAAAAAAGTTATGGAAAGGCAAGGAAAAGTACTACTGTTTGATGGTGGAAAACCAAATAAACAGTATCTTCATTTTTCTGGGTCAATACCAATGGACACCAAATACCTCCTTTTCAAGTACTCCTGGCAGTATTCCCTTGCTTTCACTTACTCGTGAGTTTTTGGTCACTTCACAAAGGCAAACACCTTTTCATATGCTACTGTTACCCCTTCGCTGAATCCTGTATTTGACAACCACTTCACAGCTTGTTGGCAAACATTAGCAACATCCAAACATGTTAGACAGGTCCATGCCCAGCCTCTCAGAGGAGGTCTTAGCCTACATTTTCAAAACATTTTATTGCACTGTAACATTTGTGCCACTTACCACATCAGTCAGAAGACATGAGTCAGTTCTCCCCATAGTAGGCAACAAAATGTCTTCTACATTAAATTCTTTCACCTTGACCTACCTCACTACTCTCATCAATGTTGCCTTCACGCAGTCCTTCAGTAAACTTTTCTAGATATACCTCTGCATCTCATTAGCTTTAACAGCTGTAGAGCCAGATTTTGATTCTCCTGACCAAAACCTGCTGTAGCATGGATAAAGAGGAAACCTGATCCAGATTCCTATCGTGTGTCACTTTTATTGTGATCAACAAGAAGGTTCATTAGCATTCACAATCCTGGTACACATAAAATACCACAGTTAATATTCAGTACTACACATGGCTCACCCTTGACACTTTACAACACATAACTGAGATAACTTGAGGCACATACCTTCACTTACAATGCTCTCAGTGCAATTATGTGACCTCTCATATCACACAACAGAATTAATATTAGTCACAGTTTATTCACTCATATGCTTGGAATGCATGGGTGGTGCCACTTCAGCTAACAGACCACACATAACCTTTCTTGCCTCTGTTTCACCAACAGGTGGTGGAAGACAGCTCCTTCTCAGTGGGGCCCAGACCACAGGCTTATGCATGGGCATGACTTGTAAACCCAGTATCAGATTAGCAGAAAGAAGTGTGCAATAGCAATGCAGCTTTTTCCTGAGAACGTGTATCAATAAACACCACTTCAGACTCTCAATGTGGGTATGTGTTTTCACTGTGTTTGTGAGACAAGGCATTAGCACCAAATTTACAGCAAAAAGGTAAAAGTTTGGCTAAATTTTTGGTGGATCAAGAAGTCCTCTACTTCACCAGTGTGTGAACTGCTGGAGCTAACAATACCCACAGAAGAAAATTTGAGAAATATCCTCTTTGGAAAGCAGATCCCCAGCCTAGAAACAGTCACAGAGCGAAGAGTTCAAATTTCAGGGCTTAAGCTGACTGTCCCAAAGATGCTGCACCCAGAGATCCCTCCAAACAAAATGGGGTCTTTTCAGCTAACCTAAAGACAGACAGGATGGCACAGTTATGTGTGCTGGGTACGTGTTTCCACACTGAACTCTCCATAGGTTTAGGATAAGAATAAGACCTTTTTCAATATTGATAATTAGATCAACTCATTCTATAGGCTAAAAAAAGTCAGCAGACCTTGAGAACCCTGGGCAGCTGAACTATTACATGATATTAAGCATCAGTATCCCAAGAATATAAAAAGGTTAAGACATGTGGTAATCTTTTTGTTTCCAGTTTTCAATGAAGAACAATAGGCCATTTCTCACTTGGCAGTCATGAGTTACAACTCCTTTGTCATAAAGGAAAACCCAGTCCATTACATTTTCTTAATGAGTCAGGCAGACCCCTGCACATGGTTCTTCACTTAAACATTTTGGCTAAATATATAGAGCCAAAATAATGGGAATGCTTTTCACCAGGATACTAAGATAAAAGAGAAAAAAGCCTGTACTGCAGTGGACTCTCTATTACCATCTACCACAGGGGAGCACTGCCTTCTGGAGGCTGCAGGGCAATGTGCTCTAGACATAAGGAAAGAGAAGGTTGGTGTGCTAAGCCCAGCAGAACAGCAACTACCCAGGTTATCAGGAAACAAGATTTTCTCTTTTGAGTCTGCCATTAATTTGCTTTCCAGCCCCAGAGCCACTCAGCTTGTATGTTTCAGCACTCTCCTTTTGTAAAGCAAGTAGAGCAGTACCATTGTGAAATGCTTCTGGTAGAAAACACTTGCTAGGTCTTGTCTAGAAGCTACACTAGTTATCAGAAGTCCTCCCTTCTGGCTTCCCTATCAGATTGTACTCCATGGAGTGCAAAGACATTGGTCTACATAAAGATGTATGTTGAAGTAGTAGCCAATGGTGACTTAAAGGAAGTGTGGTTTTGCTCTGGGCACTCTGCAAATACAGCAGTGACCAGATCTATACAGTCAGTTTGAATAAAGTTCTGGCCTCAAACTTCTTCCATAAGTTTCCATTGTTTCCAGAGGTTCTCACAAGTTTATCCTGATCTTTTAGGCAAAACATTACATGAACTAGAAGAATCTCAGTGCCATGTTCTTGGGTGAATTCACAGAGAAAACATATCTTTGTTTCAAGATTAAAGGATTTAGTCATCTGTCTCATTAATTATTCCCTCCTGAATTCACTTCATATGAACAGTTTTCCACTCCCAAAATCTATTTTCTTAATTCTTAGCTATTCTTCCCTCAGCCACAAACCTTTGTAGGAGCAGTATAAAGGATCTCTAGTTATCATGGGAGATGCAATCTCGTTTTTCCCCATGCTGGTACTAATGAACTTCACCAGAGTGATCAATTTATCTTTTTCTTGATATATTTGCTCATGTCAGCTCCAGGAAAGATTCTGTCAGTCAGATTAGCATTAACACTACAGTATCAACTCTTCAAAGCTTTAAGTAGATCAGATATGATGTAGACATGTCACGGGGATGGTTTTCATCTATCTGACTCAAGGAAAGTGAAAATCAGGTGTAGGAGACTTACTTTCATCCCCTGTATTCATCTCTCCATTCAGCCTCTCTTGTCATACTTTCAGACAACCAGGGGTTATGCTGTGACAACTGGGAATGCATTTCTCAGGTCCTCTTTAGATTGCCAATGTGAAAATTTTTTGTCCCAGCACATCCCTTGATCTCAGAATTAAGTAACATTAGAATGATTAAAGTATGAAGAGTGACATAAATGATTTACCATGCTTTGCAGGCATACCCAATGGGAGAGGTGCTATTCTCTTTAAAGTGAATACATTTTCCACTTTAAAGTGGCACAAGTTGTATGAGTAAGAGAAAAATATAGATATTAAAAGAAGATATATCCCTGTTTTCCCCAGGCATAAACATCCTTCTGTCTTCTTATCTATGTTTCAATCATCTGGCTTTAGATCATTAGACTTGCAAGATACAGTTGGGGGTGATGTGTGGTAGAGAGAAGAAGAACAGCAGAAGCAAAATTCTCATGAACACCTTCTGGGCCTGATTTACGGAAGGCAGCAATCATGTGGGGAGTATCAGCTAAAAAAAGCTGTTTCTTCATCTCACTACAGATACAAGGTTCAGTATGATGAAAAGACAAGATACATGTTTCAAGACAGAAGCATGTGGTGCAGGACAGAGATTATGCAAAAAAAAAAACCCTCACAAATAAATATAGATATGTTGCCTTTCTACTTGTTCCATCCCTGTCTCCCCACAGCCCTTCTGATCTCCCTTCTCCCACAAATTGCGCTGAAGCCTCTGAACAGCAGACATTTGGTCACCCTTCAGATAGAACCACTGGTTGGAAAACATATCTCCTCTTCCCTGATATTTCCTATTTGTTAATACCCTCTGCTGGAAATCACTCCTCCAAAGTTACATAGTGTGTGTCACACAAACACACACTGTTCTGCTGGGAGAGCTTCTGGACAGAAAATCCACCTCAGAAAAAATCAGCAGGTTAGCTTAAAGTGTTAAATGTGTGATTTGAGTAAACTTGTCTAATGTTCCCTAATGTGAGGTGTAGGGAGTGCTCACACTAATTACTGGGCTCAAGGCAGTAACTCCTCATTTTGGGGGTAATCGTGAGAAGCCTGAGGGAAAAACCACCTCCAGCTAGTTGGGCTGGAACCAAAAGGAGGTATATATTTACTTTTGCCTTAAATCAGAGGTAAGGTTTAACATTTTGGGGATATGTTTAACAGACCACAGTCAGCTAGCTAACACACTCTAATATGAAAAACTTCAAACCACATCTGAGACAAACAAAAAATGCTGTTTAAAAAATCATTGATTATAAAAGCATAAGCTAACATACCACTTTCTTTAGCTTGACAAAGGTCAAGACTGCCTTCTCTGCCAAATCCCAGTGTCCCACACACCCTCCCCTACTGAATCTTGCACTAATATCTTCCATCATTCCTCACGCTGCTTTGGCTGAGCATGGAAGGCATTGATTACATCAGATATGAAGCTTAACTCAGTCTTATTGTGGTGCTTCCACCCTCACAAGGTTAGTTCTTTTCTGAGAAATACCAGTAGTAGAAACATTAGAAACATTATGAAACAAAGAGAGGACTAGAAAGACCCTGTCTTGGATCACCTAGACACTGTTTTTACCACCACAAGCACTGAAAAATATATATGTATCTGCAACTTCTGAAAAATAAGACAGAATGAACTTACTAAAGTTAGAAATTTAACCACAGTAACGTGTTGAAACTGACTGCCCCATCAACTCAGCTGACACAAATTTTCCAAATTTTGATGTATGCCTCAATAGAAGTTAGTAGCACATCACCATCTCCTGAGTCATGAGGACCATGCCTAGCAGTATGTAAAATCACCATCCCTTCTATATTAAGATGAGAACTAGAGGTGGTTTAGTGGCTGGTGAAGGTTGCTGAGACAAGACTACTGATTATGCTGCCTTGGAGAATGTAGGAGGTTTTGCAGGAAGAAGAGACCGATTCTATTTCAGTTTCCTACAGAACAAGACATCATAGCTGCACTATCATTATGCAGGGTAGGGTCACAGCTTTAAATGAGTCTTTGAGTTAAGTAATAACTTTTTAAAAATCCATCTCATATTGTATAGGCAATTTCAAGGAAAGAAAAAGCTGCTGTAAAACTGAATTTTCTATTATGAAAATTGTGAAGTCAAAGTATTTCTTCAAATGTGCAAAAGAAGGATGAAGTTTTCCCTACTCAGAAACTGGCCACTGAAACATGCAATATCAAAATCACAGTATATAGAATACTGAGAAATAAAACAATTTTCAGGTTTGAGTTTCAGCAAAGCTCTCAACAGAAGACCAAAATTGTATAGAAAGAATGCTTGTTGATAAAATAGAAAACAAAAACTTTTGAGACAATTGTTCTCTAATATTTATAAGCAATTTTATTTTCAAAAGGGAAAATATTTTTTTAATGTGTTGCTTCAAAATGCATTCAGCACAAAATGTACAGGATCAAAATCCACTCTATGTCCAGAATTTTTCTTATGAATGTTGGGCCTGGCCCTTCTGGCTTTATGCAACAGTTTTTAGGGCATCACATGATAATAGGCATCCATATTAGAGTCACATCATCGATTAGTTCAGTTTTTTCCAGTGTTGACTAAAAATGAACAGGGATTTTTCAATCTCGTTTTTCTGTAATGCTTCGGTTCTACTTAAGTCCTTGGAGGTATTCAGGAAATGTGTGGATGTGGAACTTCAGGGCATGCTCTAGTGGCTAAGATTGTAGGGGGGGTTTTTGTGGGTGTTATTTGGTGGAGTGTGTGTGGTGTTTGTTTGTTTGGGGTTTTGTTGGGGGGGGAATTTGGGGTGGTGTGCTGTGTGGTGGGGTTTTTTGTTTGTTTGTTTGGAATTTTTGTTTGTTTGTTTCTTTGTTTGTTTTGTTTTGGGTTTTTTTTGGGATGATGGTTGAACCCTGTGATCTCAGAGGTTTTTTCCAACCATGACAATTTTGTGATTCTGTGATTTTCGGAAGGGTTAAGATTGTGAGGGTTGGCCTGTCTCAATGAAATTGTAGCTCAATCCTCTTTCTCTGAATTAACTATTTCCGGTAACCGTTTTCAGATCTGAGATCTCCCAAATGTCACACCAGAGCTACCATTTCCAATTAGACAATTATATATAAAGGACAGAATGGCAAAAATAGGAGGTGGAATCCACCCAGGTTACCATTCCAAATTACTCAGGGGACACTTGGCTTTGAGACTAATTCCATGTCTGTGTCACATAGATTCTTAATTTATTACCTTTTAAGCACAAGATATGTCTCTGTTTTGTATTTAGGGAAATTGCTCCTATGATTGCAGAGTGGCAGAGGAATGCATGAGACAGCTTTCAGCTGACGAGCTCATATCAACAGCTGACAAGTGGAAGGAGCTATTGGTCTATGACTTCTTGGTAGGTGGCTCTTAATACCTCTGCTACTTACGTTGTAGTAGAAATTGCAGCGTAGACGTGCTTTTAGCGTGTCTCAGCATAAACAACCCTGGGCAACACCCTCAGGTGTGTACAGATGGATATTGATAGACTGAGGAGGCACTAACACTTGTAGTTCTTTGCGGTGCAGAAACCTGCCAGGAGGCTGGGCTACCGTTCTTGCTGAAAGCCAGCCCACATTAACTCTGCCTTATACAGGCAAAGCTCCAAAGGTTGCCCAGAGGGAATGGAGTTACATAAGGGATGCCCTTAGCTTACTACTGACAAAAAAGTGTGGGCTGTCCAAACCTGTCTGTTCATCTAAAAGTTCTTTTCTTTGACTCTATATGAAGCTAGGCCAACTTTAAAAAAAAAAATAAATTAAATTAAAATGGACAGATGGTAAGACCTGAGTAAACCAGAGATCAGGTTCAAGCAATGTTAGTATCCACTGGTGCCTTCAGTGGGAAATTTGCTGTTAATCACTGTGCCTGGCCTGAACATGGGTAGGCAAAGCTTGGCTATTTTTGTTCCTTTCTTGGCTATTTCCTTAAGTCATCATTTTGAAATCTCAAAATGAAACACAATTAATTGGGGGGGAAAAAATGCTAAGTCTGTTTTTGGCAAAAACAGCTGTGTGAGAAATGAGTGCCCTGAATAACCCAGATCTAATGAGCACAGGTAGGTGCAGATCTGTGTTTCTATCCATGTGTGATTTGGTTAATCTATGCTTTCTTACAAACAAGTATATCTGAAAATACCAAGTGCAATGAAGAATTGATACTGTGGAGTTATAAAAATTCTAAAAACACATACGTGCAGACTAATATGCAGACTTGATATGCAGCTCAAATAAAGCAGGCCCTGACCCAGCAAAGCACTCCAACACATGCTTTATGTTAAATCTGTGAATATTGTCACTGAAAGCAAATGAGAAAACTGGTGTGCTGGAAGTGTTTTGCTGAATTAAAGCCTAAAGAAAGAGGGGAACTGCAAAAAAGACTTTTTATGATAAGCAGGAGAGATAATTCCCACCAGTACTGTCAGAAAGAAACATATGACTGGACAATTTCTCCACTGGCTACTAGCACATCTAACTCCCATTTACCCATGCCATATAATCATAAATTCCCAGGAGTAAGGAAAAAAAAAAAAAGAAAAAAAAAGTTACACAACTAAGGGGAAAAGGGAGAAGGAATTTTCCTTTAAATCATGATGAATACTCTGTGACTTCAAGGAAAAAACTCTTATTTTTGTAATATATTGTTACCTTTTTAGGCAGCTAGAAAATTATGATCATAAAGGAAAAATCCTCACCAGTTATAGGAAGCATTAGGTTAGTGAAGGACTAAAAAAAAAAAAAAAGATCTGGCTCTTTCTAGAGCAAATTATCTTATTATCTTTATGTATAACCTTGTTAGTATATAGGTATCTTGGGGAAAATAAAAATTAGTCCAAAGTCACACAGACACGGGTACATGCAAAAAACATGAGCCAGAGTAAATTACCACTTAAAGGTGTACCAGAATACTGAGCAGCCAGGCCAGGGAGAGCAGGTCAAAGGGACGGACCAAACTGAATATGATTTTATTGCATCCCAAGCCAATGAAATGGTTCTGATCTCCTGAAATGCAATCCTCCATCTCTTTTATCCAGAGGTGTGCAGGTCTGCACTGTCCCTCCTGCTCCCACTCTGTGTCACAAGTAGATGCCAGGAGCCAAGCAAAACAACATAGCAAAATGGATAATTCAAAAACGAAGAGCAAAGAGTGGAAAAAGAGACATTTTTATAGATCTCATCTTCAGTGTTACTTTACCACCTCAGTCGTCATGTGTGAATTGAGAGTGTGAGCATGACTGCATCATCAGTTATACCTAAGGAAATGATTCTGCGAACTGTGGCCTTATGTGAATTGTTTTTAGATTTTCTGTGCTGAATCACAAACCTTAGTGTGAAAACATGGTGAGGAAAGCAGTAGAAATATTTTTACCAATTTAGTGATTAAGCCCTGGTGAAAAGTTGCGCATCCTAAATAAAATCTTGCCAAAAACACTCTCCTTTTCTGTCAAAAAGTGCTCATCCATTGGACTGCTAAAAGTTTACAGGTTTTGTATAACGTTGCAGAAGGTGCATCAATATTTTATCTCCCTGCTTTGATTCCCTGAAACAAAGTTGTCACCTATCATTTCAGTCCCATGCAAAGCCCCAGGCTGCTGTCAGAGTACCTCAGAGTACCTTTGACATGGAGGGAAGCAGTCGCTGGTTTAATGTCAGCTCACCTTAATAACACACTTCCTGGGAACAGAATTCAGCCTTATCAAGAATAAAGAAAATTCGTATTTGAATTTGGAAAAATGAGAACTGTATTTTCTTAACTGAAGCTAGTCTGGGAGGCTTTTCCTCCTCGTCTCATTTCCACAACCAGTAAGATTACTTTAACTGATGGGTTTTATTCAATCCTGTATCACAGTGTAGTATTTTTTTCCAGTCAATCTTTTTCAGATTATTAAGGAAGTATGGCAATGAGCAATTTCCAGTAGTTTGAGACGGACATTTAGTACAACCCATACACCTCTGACGTATGTTTCACCCAGCTGAGGGCAGTGTCTTGCACACAATAATACGCAACCCTCATGAGAAACCCAACCACAGACACATCTCTGTTCATGTTCTTGAGACTCTGTAAGCCTCAGATACCAGTCTCAGAATAATCATACTGAAAATGACAGCTTTCTCAGTGTCAAAGATTACTTCCCTTGAGGCTTCTCTGTTCCTTTTTTTCAGACAGTTTTCCTTCCTTCATACTCATGTCTTGGTTCTCATCTACCTCTCCTCTTCCTCTTTTTTCAACTCAATTGTCTTCTTTATTCTCTCCAGTCTTTCTGTCCTTCTTCTCTTCCCTCACACTTAACCCCTCAGTAAAAAGAAGAGAACCTATCTCCATTATTTTTGCATGTTTATCCACAAATACTTGTTTGAGACTTGATTCATGGATGTCTCTCTAAAAATTCATACTGACACATAAAAACAGTAATGCCTATAACAACAAGGCAGTTTACAAACTTGCAAGGGAAGATGAAATATCCTCTGAAGGTCTTTATCACAGAATCACCGTACGCTCGCTTTTTCACCAGGGAGTTAACTGAATTAATTGAAAACGTCTTAATCACCATCATTAGGGGGAAAAAACCCACACCAAACCTTAATGCAAATATTCCTGAAAGTAAACAGCGATTGGTTTGAGTAGGGATGAATAAACAAGATGGTCTGAGGTTTGTTTTGTACATATATAAAATCAGTCCTCTTATCTCAGGACTCTTATTGTTAATCTTCTCCATGTGTTGTGTGAAATATTCATTCTTTGGGAACTTTCTTACATCAGTTTTGTGTGAAGAAAGAAATCAGACATACTTTACTGCTTAGCTATCCTGTTGAGTCCAAACAAATAGTCCCATTAAGTGACATCACCCTTACTAACCTTTAAATAATTCCACCTACACAATGCTCCTTCAGCAACACTTACACACAAGGAAAAGGAACATTAAAAAAAAAAAGAAATCAGAAAATGTTTCCAGTTGGATTGAGTCATCTGTACTTTTGACGAGCTCACGACCTCTTCTGCAGCTCCAGGTTAAAATGAGACATACTAACCTGCACAAGTGTAAAACTATGCACACGCACTTAAATCTCTTTGTATAGATATATCCTTGCCCTCACAAAACCATCCTACATGACTGCAGTAACATTATGACTATCTCATACGTAAACTGAGCAAGTAATGAAATGTCTGGACCTCCTTATACAGACAAATTATGAGAGAAGGCAGATCACATTTTTGCAAAGTGAATTACCTAGGTACAGCTCTACATATGCAATATTCATAGAATCACAGAATCATGGAATGGTTTGGGTTGGAAGGTACCTTGGAGATCATCTATATCCAACCAGTTTGCCATGGGCAGGGACACCTCCCACTAGACCAGGTTGCTCAAAGCCCCTTCCAACCTGGCCTTGAACACTTCCAGGGAGGGGGCAGCTGCAATTTCCCTGGGCAACATGTGACACTGTCTCACCACCCTCATAGCGAAGAATTTCCTCCTAATGTCTAACTTAAATCTACCCTCTTGCACTTTAAAGCCATTACCTCTTTTTCCTGTCACTACAAGCCCTTGTAAAAAGTCCCTCTCCAGCTTTCTTGTAGGTCCCCTTCAGTTACTGGAAGGCCGCTATAAGGCCTCCCTGGTGCCTTCTCTTTTCCAGGCTGAACAACCCAACTCTCTCAGCCTGTCTTCATAGGAGAGGTGCTCCAGCCCTCGGATCATCTTTGTGGCCATCCTCTGGACTCAATCCAACAGCTTCATGTCCTTCCTGTGTTCTTCAAAATAAGCATAAATATTTCACACCGGTTTCTCACATCATATCTGCTAGATGTTGGCATCTCCATCTTTGCTGCCTGAGAGCTCTCTGATGGTTATTGTCAGATTATTTATGTGCACAGGATATGTGCATATGCTCACCAAAACTAAAGTAGAAAGAGTTTATCCTTCTTTTGCCATTGCCTTAGTGGGAGGAGTCTGTAGAAGACTCTGAAGAACATTCTTCCACTGCTTCAGTCACTGCAACTGGCAGTGACTATTTCAACAATCCCTATTTTTATAGCAGTTAATAAAGACACTGTAAGTTAAATGAAGTCTAAATGAGAGTTCAGTATTCTTTCACCTTTGAAAGACAGTACAAACTTGAATGGCTATGTTTCAAAATAAAAATACAAATATTTCTGTTTCTGTTTTTGTGTTGGCTTCTTACACAAGTAAGAAACCTAAAACAAAATCCCCAAATGCAGTAGTTTTCCTTACATTAAATAAATTAAAATGCAGGCACTTTTCTTGAGTACTCTAATGCTGTGGGTTTTTACACATGTATGTTAGCTGTAGTGCCCTAGAACACTACTGGAGAAAAATAACAGGTAGGTAAGAAATCAGTTGTTTCTTCATTTAAGAAGCATTAAGAGTGTTGAAAAAGCAACTTTAAAGATGAGGAAAAAGTATTTTGGAGATTTTTTTTCATTTTTTTCTCTTCTGTATTTTGTTTTTTACCCCAGCAGATTTTAATACTTACAGTACAGCTCTCATAACACACTATCTTTTGTCATTGAACCTGCCAGGATATCATAGTGATGCTCATGTCACATCACTGGCTTGCTAAGGAGAACACAGCAGCAACAGATATTCATGACTACAGTTCTACTACCAGGCTATGTTTTAGCCCAGCTCTCCAATCTTCACTTATCTAGCTAGCCATCAGTTTGCAGGACATTTCTCCATCTTGCATTTCTGGAATATCCAAGGGTCCAGATTTACAGAAATAGTTAAACTCCTACAGATGGAGACAGGGTTTAGTGTTCTCTTTTTCCAATGTCCTAATTGTCTAAATGAATATACATTTGCACCTTGAGGCACTTCAGTCTGTTTCTATCCAGCCCTAAATATTTTATGGAACAACTTGAATATATAACCTTGGCTCTTAAATCACTCTTAATCAGTCTAACCTCAGCTGAAACACATCCCTTGCATACCAAACTTCCTGTCAATGACTTTGAAAGTATTTAGCCATTATTTGTTAAGGTTTGCATCTAAGGTTGGTACCAGTTTCTACAGTTTCTCAAGAGATCCTAAGGACAGATGGCTGTTTCTTCAAATGCCTTTAAAGGTATGTTTACACTGCAAGTCAAGCCCAAGTTTGAAGTTGTTCTCCAGGTCAAACCTGCTCACTCCCTTTGTTGCTTATATTCAAGCATACACCCAGCTACAGACTGAAGACAAGCAGTCTCAGGAACTCCCTGAGGTGGAGCCTGGATGCTAACAAGGTAATACAGGCTGACCTTTCTGTTCCTGGTGATGTGGGTAAGACTTACTTACCCAGAACCAAGAAGGCACATCTTATTCTATGCTAAGCTCCTCCTAAGCACAGCCTGAACATTTTGACTCCAAGCTATAGCCAGTTTGTTTAGAGCCAGTAATGTGGAATCACACAGGCCACAGAAGTCACCATGATTAACCTCCTCTGAGCATACTCTTAATCTCTTAATGCATTCAAAAACAAACAACTTAAAGGGAACAATAAATCAGTGCAAAGGTTCCTCAGCACTCTCACTACAGTTCTATAATTGTACAGGACAAAGTTCAGATAGAAGAGATCATGCTTACACAAACGAGAGGACTTGCACAGAGAAAATTGTGTTGCTAAAACTAAACCTAAAACATGGTGTTCCTCCTTTTAGGTAAATGGGCCTAAGTCTTCAATGCACACACACCTATTGAGAAAGAGAGCAGAACTTGTCAGTTCCCCTGTTTTAAAACAAGCTGTTTAAATTCCAACTTGTAAATGACCCTTGCATTAGTCCTTGTTAGCTGTTGGGAGCAAAGATAAAATACAAGAAGACAGCAGTCGGTGTTCTTCAGGAGTACCTGTTTCCACTTACCCTGCCAGACATGTGAACAAGCACCAGCAAACTGGACACTCCAGCTGCTGCCAGCTGTGCAAGATGTACCAAGCAGCTGCAGGGTCACAGAACAGCGCATAAAGAGAAATACCAAGCACAAGTTTATTAACCCACTTTCTCTTTTCCTACCATGACATTCAATAAACAGAGCTTGAGGCACGGTGCTGTAAGTTTGACATCTTTAAACGCAAAGGAGAAAAATCCAAGAACATTTATATAAAATAAGCAAAATAAGGCACGTGTCCACTCTGTGGGTGTAGCCATTTGCCTAATGGTGATTGCTGCACACTCTTTCATCTAAATAAAGAGCCAGAAAGGAAAAAAATAAAAACAATTTTACTTAGTCTCCTTTAATTCAGAAACATGTATGCAAGTCCCATGGGATGAGGTGCAAAATATTAATAATAAAGTCCCTGGTCAGACTGCTTGAGTTCATAGGGTGTTAAAAAAAACCAAAAACAAAACAAAAAAACCCAGAACAAAATAAACACCCATCCCTTTGAATATCCTTGGTACTATTCTTCAGGCAAGGATCAATACCTATTTCCTAAGACATTTACTTACGGATTTAAGATTTCCAATTGAGCCCTGCCTATGGAGGTGTTCCCTTCTTTCCCCTGTTTGTTTGGGGTTTTTTGTTGTGTTTTGTTTTGTTTTGTTTTAATTTAAAAATAAATAACATATTTTAGCTTCCTTCCTCACTCTTACCTACTCTCACAGTTTTCCTCTTACAAATTATCTCCTTATTACAGTGCTTATAGACAGTTCAGAGCTGTCTACCACAGCTGGGTCTTGACCACCATTATCCCAGCAAGGTTCAGCACATTTTAGGAAGACCTTCATTTTAGACAAGATGGGTTAATTATGAAGCTGTATGTTCACAGCACTATTAATTTATTTCAAGAACATCCAGTATATATGGTTTTCTCCTGGAAGGACAAAGTCTGCAAAACAGTATCCAGATAATGGAGCCCTTTCTGGCTGTTCAGAAAGGCTTAAGGCCAAATACTGCTCTATTACTCCCATACAGCTACTGTTTTGAATAGGAGCAAACACATAAACTAACAACATAATTTAACCCTTTGCTCTTCCATCAGCAGATTCTCTCCAGATTTGTGTGACTAATGATAACCAGACTGAGTTCCACAAGTAATGTTCCCGCTGCTAAATTTATTTGTTTAACTTTTCAGTGAGTATGTTAACAGAATCCACATAATTCTAGGAAAAGAAGGAAGTGCCGTCTGAAAGCCATCAAAAATTGCTCATCTGTTAGCCAGCATGAATCACTACTAAAGCAGGGTTTCCCAAAAAGCATCCTAGGAGTGGAAAAAAAAGAAAGTACACCCCTTTTAATCTCATTGGTTTTTAAGTAGGAAAATTAGGGAAGATTTTATATGTGTACAAAAGACAAAACTGTGTCTAGTTCTCTGTTTCTGGGACATATAATCACTTGATCACAACTTGGCAAGCACAGTAAGGATTCTGTGTTGGCTTCGAGATACCTGTTACAGTGTTTAATAAACTACCTGTACCTTTGCCCAAGGCTGAACTTCGCAAAGGCTGAAAAAAATAAGTATGGACATTCCTAGACTGGCAATATTCCTAGTTACTAGACCAACGATACTAGAAGATGTGGTGACTGGCAATAGGACACATTTTTACACAAAATATCAGGGTTGTATGACCTGTGTACCCTGAGAACAGCTGTTGGGCTAGACTAAATAGAGGGTGAGCACCCATGGTGTTCTTTGGATTCATATTAATATATCCTCTTTTCCTATTACTTAAATACAGTTATTATTTGGTTACTTTGGAAAGATATATTGGCTGCACATTTCCAAAAGAAATTAAAAAATCAGAAAGAAAAGCTAGAAAAGTTGAAAACTGTCATAGGAACTGCTCACCAGGCTGAAATCCATGTGGCACAAACAGAGCCCTGGAATTTGAGAATGGTGCGTTCAGTCACCCACAGATTAAGAGGGATAAAAGCTGCCAACTTCACTGTCTGATTATTGGAATGAGAAGGGAAGTAAATACAACTGGAAATCATTATGCCTTGTGATATTATTTTTAGCTTCTCTTTGTTTGCTCAGTGCATTTGGCATAAATATTAGTTTTGAGATGGAACAAGTCTTACTAGGTCCCCTAATACATCCTTCTACAGTTTCCTAATAGACCCCTGTGGAGCATTCACTGACATATTCTCCTGCCTGTGTTTGTTTCATGAAGTTTCCACCATTTTCTTTGAAAACCATCCTATATCTAATATAAAAAATGTTCCACCTGGAAAAGGCTGGGTTGCAAGTTGTCCACCCTTCTTATTTGGTCTGCTCTCTTTTTCCAGCCCGTCCATCCTGAGAGAGGAGATGGAGATGCTGGGAATTCCCAGTACAAAAAAGTTTGGGACTTGCTGATCACCTAGGTCTTTCTTTCAAACACTGGCGGCTATTCAGCCTAAATGCTTCTATGTCTGGGTTAGTCCCATTTCATGTGCCCACACCAATTTCTCCTGTTTATCTTTATCTGGCACTTGAATCATCAAGAGGATCATCCTGTGCAACATCACCTGCTGCTTTGTCTAGTTAGGCACTTTACACATTTTGAATCTTTCCTTGTAAGCAATCATGCCAGCCCCTCTGATCACACCTGTGTTGTGTGTGCTGAATTTCCTCTGATTTGCCTGTATCTAAGCATCAGGAGCCTCCAGAAACAGTACCTGAAACTGCATCATATTTGTATGCAGGTTTTTGAACTGCACTTGGACAAAGTATGGAAGAGGGGAAGATGCAACTTAAATTCCAAGTGGCCAATTATTCTGGCAGTTGCATTCAAGGTTCTCACAATTCCATGCCACAACACACTTACCTGAATCCAAACTACCCATTCACAGAGAGGAGGTGGGGATGGAAATAAGTAATGCAACAGAGCACCACAGGCTCAGGATATTTTTTACTAGGGAAAAGTAGAGGTAAAAGCTCCTTGCTGTTAAAGACCAAGAAATAGGTATCTGTAAGCTCTGACACATCAACAGATCTCAGCTGTCTCAGTACCATCCGCACTGAGTGGTGCAATCACATCAAGCTTTACAAACCAGATGAAAGAGTTTGAGCTGGATTTCTAAATGAACTGGAAGCTAATTCAAATATGAGGAGCTCCAGTAGCTTACCACTGTAAAACAGACAGTGCTGCAACCAGGCTGTCTTCTCTCCTTTAAGTGATGCTTCCAGTAAGCTTTAGGAAGAAGGTGGAGAGGGGAAGTCTCCTACTGCATTTCAGCAAGCCAGCATGAACACAGGAAGAACATGTCTCATTCTCTAATGGGCGCAGTACAGAAGAAAATGACTGATTCTCCTCCCACCAGCAAACTCCTCCCTTCAGCCTCTTTTTTAGAGCTCATTCAAAGACAAATAATGACTTTGGTTAACTACAGTGAAATTATGTCACTGAATTACTGAGAATTAAAGAGTATCTTAGTTGTTGAATGATGAAAGGCAGGCACATAAAATGAGAATGCTTTCCCCATCTCAAGACTGAAAATAAGTTTTAAAAACCTGCTTAAGTTGAACACAAAAGGAAAGGAATCTTGTATTTGTGAGCATTTACATGCTGTCCTCGGGAAATGCTCAGCTCAAATAATGTCACCGCAGCTCAGAGATGCCAATAAAAAAAAAAGAACTGGCATAGACATCATGTTGCTTTATGATAATAGTAGCTTTCTTGCCAAAAGGTGTCTCTTAATTTTCTGTTTTATTACATTTGTGAATGTGTTCACTTTTCTCAACAAGAAAGCCCTAAGCCAAAATGGGTGTTAGAGTATTCCCTGCGAGGAATTACACCCCAAATCCTTGCTGATTTCCAACTGGCTTATGCTAGTGTAAATACGGGATAACAGTGCCAAACAAGGTCTCACAGCCAGATCCTAAGTGAATATAAACTAACACTTCAATCAACTGCTGTGACTGAGAACTGGCCTCTTTATCTCTGAAGGTAAATTATTTTCTCTTATGTCTTACAGGGCTCTGCCACAGAGCCCCACTAAAGCCCTGGTTAATATGGGAGTGTATTTCCCATACCTGTGGAAAAATCTTATCAGCATGAAGCATGGTAAGCACACAAACAGCTCTCAACCACTTAGTGCTTATAATTCAACCACATGACAAGGAACACTAGGCTTGTACAGCTCTGGCTGGAGTTGCTTTACCACCAGAAAAGGGATCAAAAAATAAGCTAGACTGAAACCCATCTGACAGTACTATTATCATGGCCATGTTCTGTTCATTGGCTGCATTAACATATGAACTTTACAGTTAACACCAATTCTGGCCTACCTTGAGTTAGGCTTATCCAAGACCTACACCATTCCAAAATATGCTGATATTACACCATTTTTTCATATGACTGCAACGGCACTTATTGAATTTTTCTTGCAAATGAAAAAAGAGAAGTGAACTTTGTGCAGGGCCTGCTAAACTGTTACACTAACTCCAGGACATTGCCCAATGGAAACATCTCCTATCAGTTCAAAAGACAGCCAAGATACAATGGAAAGATGACCCAAGTCACCATTTCTTTCAGTGAACTATGATGCCTGCTGCATACATATCCACAAGACCTTTAACACAGTCTTCTTAACCTGGTCTTTGTCAGTCTCTTACCTTTTCCTTTATCCCCTGTCCGTGTACCCCCTCCCTCCCCTCAAGATTTACAGTTCTCTGTATGCTTTACACTCCTTTGAAGGCAATGATACTCACAAGCCCAGGAAGGTGTGGATATTGCAGGCATAGCAAGCAGAGAAGGCAGCTTTTCCAGCCGCTCTGCTCTCTGGGGGTTCCCAAGAGAAAGATAATTATCAAGGACTGAAATATTCCATGGAGAACTTATTCCTGCATAGTGGTTCTCCCTTTGAGAAAACTGCCCCTCTGTACAGTAGATGAGCATCCCTAGGATTCAAGGCAGTTGTGTTAAGGGACCTGGGATACATGGCTCTGTCAAAGACCCCAGGGACCCCCTAAACCTGAGGAATTGGAAGCAGAACCTCCTCCGAGTCACTCTGTGAATAAGCAGGCACAAACCACATGGGCTGTGTGTGTGTCATTTAGACACACCTTGTCCAGGGAAACCAAAGGCTGCTCCTCACCACATAGCTATTCCCTGGTGTCTTCCCTTTTCCTCCATATGAGAGAGCAAGAAACTTGGACCAAGGATTTGGGTGCCTGAGATGATAAAATAGTGCTTTCTGTTTTATTGCTTTCCATTCCTTTCTGTTTTCCCAGCACTTCTTTTCATCTGCACTCTTCTCATCATTTACCTTTCACACTTTCCTCTCTCTGTTTACAGGACAGCCTGATTGCAGCAAATTACCAGCTTTTCACAGATCAGAATTTATGACTTGGATCACACAGAGGATGGCAGAATGATTTTAAGAGTAGAAAAGATATTTTATGTTGTCTTTTCTATGACTTTTCTAGAGCTTTTACTATTGGAGGGGGTAAGAACAAGCAATTTTTGATTAGTGGTGTTTCTTACACTTAAAGGCTACCCTATGGGGACTGTCTGACATCTAACGAGAAGAAGACTTGGAAAAGTGGAAAAACAACCTGAGGGACTTTAGCATCTTCCCGTGGCCTCTGAGGGCAGGCCAGACCCAGAGATCTGATGTTGATGCTCAGTGATCATGCACGTGGGTTCTCTGCTCACTGTTACTAGTCACTGATATGAATTTTCATACATACCCTTCCCACAAGCTTTCCCTCTATTTTCCTTCACTTTATACCACTGCTGAACAATATCATAGATCGTCTGTCTTTGACCAAAGGTCCATGTGAGCAGCTCTCTCCTGAAGTTTTCTCCTCAGTACAGCTAATAACAGTCTTCTCAATTCAGCATTGTTCTGAAGCCTCTTTACCCTTGAAAAAAGGTTAAATATTTTTGTTTGCCAAAGGCTCTGTGAGTCATAGAGAACATGACTCCTGTGGTATAAACAAAGTTCAAAGACTGAGGTTGCATAGTCTATAAGAGGAAAGCTCTCAGGCAGTAAAAACAATAGTAAGTCCAGATGCCAGACCTCCTTCAGCAGACTGCATGCAAAAAAAGAGCACATTTCAGTCTCCTGATCTGAAGACACCATGGTTCAATTCATAGGCAATATTTGTCTATACAGCTCTTCTCTCAGAAGTAAGTATAAAGTAGTGATTTACATTTTATTAGCTGATAGATATTCCAAGACAAAAAAAAAAAAAATGCAACAGTATATTTTGCCATCAGGAATACCAAAATAAAATTTTCCTTCCTATTTTCCCAATAGGGTTTCCTCAACATCAACAGGAAAATATGAGTTCAAGTATTGTGTACAGCATTGGGTTGGTCATGATGCCTTGTACATGTTTTAGAGAAGGCAGCTTTCTATGGATGTATTCTAATCTTGCAACCAAAAGATTATGCTTACTTAGGCATATACCAGAATTAAACAAAAGAGATCAGATGACCTGTGGAACTCTTTTCCAGTAAGCTTTAAGCTGTTTTCCTCAATGATATAATTTTAACATCTTTTTGGGATAAATGCCAGTGAGAGACTTGCAGAGAAAGCTTTAAAGGAGATGAGTATAATGTCACTGCTGAATATTCTACATTTTAGAGAGTGCATTTCAGGAAAGGGTGTGGAAAAAAAAAAAAAGATCAATGAGAATTTTTCAGACAGGAAAGATCCCACTCTGTCCTCCCTACTGCAAAAGGGCCCTAAAAAGCCCCCATCCCTATAGCAAAATCCAGCCTCTAACACCAGCGATGTGGATTAAGGTTAAAGAGCTTTATTCTGAGCATTCCCTTGTATGTTTTATGGACGTGGCCAGTGCAGCTACATAGCAATTATGGCTACATAAAGTCCCGAAGCCCATTTTGTAAATTGTAGAAGCCATGATAATTTTGGTCCCTAGGCTGGTCTGTGGGTTTACCAGGGCAGACATGATCTGAAAGGCATTGGTGAAATCTTTCTTTAGATTAACATGTGAATTCTTTGCTGCATTTCCTTCTGGTCCGTTTGCTACAGGGCAAAGCTCTGCCATTCAATTTTGCTCTGCTTTTACTACAGAGCAGGACTGGCAGCTTGGTAGATTGTTTGGGTTTTTCCCTCCTATAATTTAAGGGAAAAGCCAGACAAGATGCAACTGTTCTCTAAATTAGAACCATGGGCTAACCACATTATAGGCTCTGTACTCTCTCTTTCGAATGTGCCTCCCTGCTCCTTTCCCCTCCCTGCTCCCACCAACGTATTTGTGCCCAGTTTAACTATTTATAAAATAGCATCAATTACATTACATCAATTAGATTACTCTCACAGCAATTTTATAGTGAAAAATTGCTTTTATGGCCCTTTGATGTAACAAAGAATGTCTTTTTTTCCCCTTGTTGCAATGCCAAGAAACTAGTCACTGCCACATTTACAAGAATCACAGAAAAAGTGCTAAAAGTGAACTTAAAGACAACTAATCAGCCCCAAATGCACTTATCTTCACTTTTCTCTGAGGGTTTTCTCTGACCTGTTATTAAAGACCTCCTATGACAGAGACTCCATAACCTTTCCAGATGATCTATTCTGGCAATTCACTTGTTAGAAGACTTTTCTCAACAGCTATCCTTAATTTCTCATACTGCAATTGAAGCCCATTATTTCCTGCTCTATCTGGAGTGGACTACTTGAGAAAAATATTCCTTGTCTCTTCACAGCAGCATATGTGAGAAGTTACTTTGTCCCCATCCTTCTTGCCATAGTACTTTTGCCTCTAGACTAAGTTACTCCATTCTTTCAAACTCTCCACATAAGTCATTTCTCCAAGAGGAAACAATGTTGAAAAGTATCAATTGTTGGACCCCAAGATCTGGAAATGTTATAGCTAAACACCTGTCTAGCTAGAAAGCATAATTGCTGACAACAAATTAGCAAATGACTGGAACTATCAGCAAGACTCTTCCACATGGGAATATAAAGCCTCCATTGGCAAGGACATGGTTGAATTAGTCACTCTACATCTTTTGTCAATAAAGACAGCTTCAGAATGCTCTCTTATCCACAGGCTTCTTGCATTTATTAGCAATTCTTTTTCCAAAATAAAACTAAGACAGTTTTAGATTTACTCAGTCTGTTAGATTTGGCATCTTGCTATCTGTGGCTAAGCCCAGCTACGTTACTGCTGGATTATGTATGAGATAGTAGTAACTCTATAACATGAAAAAAGCAAGAGTTTTTGAACTCTGCAGCATGAACGTACCAGTACAAGATCAATCTCCAGTTTAGAAGTAGTCCTGGATTTTTTAGAAACAAATACTTTTAATCTTGGCAGCATCCATGGAACAACAATTTCTACAATATCCAGTTGGCTGGTGACTTCATCCCATCTCAGAAAGTGCTGATCTGGCTTTGTCTCTTCTTATCTAAACTCCAACACAGTGATCTGGCATGAAGCCACAGACTTTGAGAAACTCCTGCTAAGAGGAGAATGCCTCATGCTTCTTCAGCTATCTGGTTGTGAAGGGAACATCAAACTTCCAGTGCTTTGCCCTGAGGAGCTGCACCAAGTTCAAAGTTTCCACCATTATCGTCAAAGTGGTCCACAGTCTGGACTGTATACATGGCAATTTCAGATGAAAGACAGAGAATAGCAAAAGGTACAGGATAACTGGGCATGCCTGTATGTTTGTGCATACATGTACACTGTGCTTTCAATAGGCTGCTGTGACTTTGAAGAGAAAAAAAAAACCCAGTAAATCTTCTTTAGACATAGGGAAAGTTTAAAAATTTAAAAGGAAAGGTGTCAGTTTCCCATGTACACAGTAGAATCTCTTCATCCTGATATACCACAGGCACATTTTTTGAAGCTGAAATAAAAGGAGGATTGCTTCTGAAGAGTTCCCAAAAGGCTTAAAATAAACTATTTCAAAACAAATAACATCTGAAAATATTTAGATAATATGATACAGCAACATTAAGAAAGCCACAAACAATATTTTACCTCTGGCATTAAATCACGTTTACCTGCTGTGGCTGATAAACCAAGGGGTGGCTCTGATGCGGTCAGAAGTGAACACACAAAGCGAATTTCCTCTCCCAAGGAACTTCTACCACTGACTTCACTGGAGCCACAACTTCACTCATCCCATTTACTTCCTGACCACAGTGATTTTTCTGACTTATGTCAGGGTAACATCTTGTTCTTCTGAGGTACGGTCTGCACTGTATTGACTGGAGAACAACACAACTATACTGGTTGTTCTTACAGCAGCTCTTCAACTAACTAAAACAGATTTCCACTCTTCCCCGCTTAGATTAGTCAGTGACTTTTGGAAATAATCACTTTCTCTGCATGTGTTTCCATCAGCCTCCTAGCAACATTTCTGATCTCCCCTGCTCCTGTATGTTGCCATATATAATCTCAATCCATTAGAGCAGCAGTGGGGCTAATTGTGCACCCTCACTTTCCCATGGCAATCATCATACATATCTTTCACTCCTCCTTGCCATTAGAGCCATACTGGGTGGCTACTGTATGCTTTCTCCTTGTGAAAACTAGCATACCATAATATTTGGATATACAAATTGCACAAGTGTTTAGCCATGAAGTTTTAAAATAATATGGTTTTTAAGAAGGTGTAATTACTGGCTGTTTATTTTTTAAGTGATGTCTTAAACTTGTACTTCGGAATGGTTTCCCTGTTATTGAAAAGAAAAGGGCAAAGTAAAAGAAAACACTTATTTCACCAATTTTCTTCCTACAGGAAGCTCCCACTTTGCTGCTGGAATCCTACAGGAGCAAGTGTTTCTGACAAAACAACCTGTCTAATGAGGCAATCTGGGTGAAGAATATTGGAAACTCATCTAAAGAATACTAAAGAAAAAAAAAACAAAAACAAAAAAGTTCTGACTTCTATTTTGGACGAAGACTTCAATAAATCATGGTCTCATGATGAAGCACATTCCAAAGGGTTCTGCTAAGCTTGGGCATACCTTAGAGGGACTGATGCCTCTTGGAAAATATTCTGGTTTAGAACAATTATGGTTCTACTATATTTTTCCTGCGTTTCTCTCCTTTTTCTCTCTGCCATGAAAAATCCCAAGGTTTTACTTGAGTGAAACCATCTGCTCCTGTGGCTTAAAGACTACCTGAAGTTCTAATTCTTGGATTATGAAAAAGTTATCAGCCCTACAGTTGGTAGTTATACTTAAAAAGATAATTTTGGCTCTTTAATAGTCAGCAAGATGCAAAAGTAGAAGACATTCAGGGCCCATAAATTGTCTTCCAGCCTGCTATAAGCACTATATTGCCCAGGCACAACATAGAATTTGAGGTTGGTAGCATATGCTTGACAGTCAAAAACTCAGCAAAAAGGAATAGTTAATACACCTAAAATCACATCTCCTCTAGGTCCATTTGGAACAAGAAAGGAAATGCTCCTAGCATCTCCTCTTCTTTCCTGGCAAGTCATTGTGTATCACAGTGCTACTAGCAAAGTTTGGTAAAGCAATTTCATATTTTCACTTTTTAGATTCATTATTCCAAAGCAAAGTCAACCAGCCTCTGGCTCTGTGTTCCCTCTAGAGGCCCACATAGAAAAGAGCTTATCATCTCCTGTTATAGAAGGCTACAGAAGAAAGATTTTATTTATTCATCTATTTATTGAAAGATTGCTTTTGTAGCTTATCTTTTTCATGGAAAATAATAAAAGGCTGATAATCAATTATTACTGTCCATCAGGATGCAAAGCACTTCACACAGAGCAAGACTCCTGTTCCTAGGATTGCCAGCATGCCTACAGTAATGAAAAAATACAGTTGCAGAGCCAAGATTAGCAGAAGTAAACATCTACTTCATAGGAACATTTTTTAATGATATATTTTTTTAAATCATTTATATTAATAAGGCTTAGTGAAGTGCTTATAAATTATACTTTATATGATTAAAAAGGTCCCTATTTTCTGAGCTTGAGAGATTAGTAAGGAGCAAAATAGGGCACAACAGATTATCATGTTTCCATGTTTCTGCCTTCACAGGAACGTGCTGTCTGAGAACTGTAAGACCTCAGATCTCCCACTTTTTTAAAACCTAAATGAAATCAGTTTGTAACGAGCCTTTTTTCTCCAGATCATAGCTAACAGAGTTTGTAACCAGATGGACGAAAGCTTGTTTGATAAATTCTTTATTACATATCCTCTTGCCAAGATTTTCTCAAGGTGAACCTGCACTTCAGTGACAGCAGTAACATGATGTTGCTAACTTTACAGTAATTAGCTCAGGACCTTACCACTGTAGCCATGTCAAATCAAGCCACAGACCTAAAATCCAAGTTCAATTAACCTGTGCAGTGTTCCATGCTACTGCATCAAACATGAATAATGTGGTAACAGAAAGTTATTTTTAATAAATTCGCACTACACCCAAACTTATTAGTATAGCTTGGACATATTCTGCACTGGCCTTAATCGTTCTCAAGCACGTAGTCCTTTAAAAAGATTGGAGACCATAAATTTATTGTTTAATTTCATATCCAGGGTGGTCATGCAGAACCTAAGCATTCCTTTTGCCTACCTGCAAAGGGAAATCTCAGTCAATAATTTAATGGTGGGGGTTTTTTCAGGCTTTTCCACATATGTAAAGACCTTTCTTGATCCAGTGTAGGAGAATGGAAATACAAGATGTGACCCATGTATCTCTCCGCATGTCTTCTCTAACAGCTTTCAAGTGTTGACAAGTAGATGTAAGCTCATCTCCTCCCTCCCTCAGACAATATTATGTTGTCACAGTAGGAAGCAGATGGGAGCTTTAGTGAATTTTTTAGGGGTCAGTGCATGGAAACACAGCTCTTGAGCAAACTCTTTAGCGTAACAACATGTGGCATTAATGCCCAAGTCTGCTGTTAGCAAGGTTAGGATCAAAATGGAGAGGTAAGCTAAGCTGTGATTGTTTCTGTAAGTTCTTAAAATAAGATGCTTTGGCAGCTAACAGCCACCTCCACATGGGAAAGCTTAGAAGGAAAGGGTCTCTCACTTTTTGCTCTTGTGCTCTCTGAGCAAGCTCTATCGTGGTTCTAAATGAGATTTGGGAGGCTGTGGGACTCAGCAGACTCATTTGAAACAATTCACAATGAAAAACCAGTTTAGACAAACATCAATTGAAACATTCAGAAACAGGATTAAGGCAGGGGGAACCAATTGGCTGAATCCTGGGTTCTTGCAGCTACCAGTAAATAGCCCAATTCAAAAGACCTTTGAAAAAGATGGTTTTGCAAAGCCAAAGGACCATGCCAGTTGTCAAGCAAGTTCACAAAACACAACCTTAATCTGGTTAGATCACCATTCTTTTTATTGAAAAAGCAATCTATAATGTTAAAACTATAAAATAAAGAACATATTAAATCTTGGGAAGAGGAATGGGGACAGAAGTCTTTAATTACAAGAAACTGTCATTAATTTCAATGCATTGCATATAGATTGAGACACCTCAGGCAACTACAGATTATAGCTGTACCTGAAGGTTCAGACTCTAACCTCACACTCTCTCCTCTGTGCTCCTTCTTCATCCCAGCATAACGGGAGAATTTTCCTGCCACAGAGAGATCCTCAAGTGGCATAAAAATAACAAAGCTCCTACCTCAGAACAGGGGCACTTCTCCTAGGCTGTGGGAGGAGATGGAAAACAGTGAGAGCACAGACTACCTAAGAGCAGAGCACAGGGCACTGTTTCAGCTCGTGTCAGATATAACTTACCCTTTGCATGCTCTAAAACATGCCAAGAACTGATGCAATCTTCATGCTGTCCCAGGAAGAGGAGAACAGGATGGTGCCACTTCTCTGTACCACAGTGCCTCCTGTACTGTGCTTTGTAAACTATGGGATTTGGCTTCAAGTCTATATGGGAAATCCCAGCCAGAAACGCAGGTGTGTCCCAACACATCTGACTCTCTGCCAAAATTGGGAAACTATCAGTGTAACAGGTTGTGTCACTTAAGGTGGACTGGTGATTTGCAGGCAGAGGAAACCCAAATGGTGATGCTATCTCGCTGCTTTTCCCAAAAAGTCTCAAAATCCCAATTGATCCTTATAACAGAAATTAGAATCACTCTTACAAAATGAAGAGCCTTTTCCCATAACTGAGTCAATTCAAATGAAATGACAGTATCTAAAAATATTTATTCCAGACTTTTAACTTTTTCTGTCATAACAGCCTGAAAAATCTCATCTGTGTGAGGAAATGAGACTTGGGCTTTTGTCTGTGATGCCTTTGAAGGTGGCATTCAAAGTCATGTTCTAAAGATCAATAGAAAAGGTGATTAAGGAAATCACAGTCTGTGTTTGATTTTCTGTAAGGAAAGGGAAATTTTCTAGACTCGATTGGGTATTTCTGCCACTATTTAATAAAGAAACTGTGCCAATGTTGGCTTCTGCATAACCCAAACACAGCTGGCAATCCTACCTCAAGGCTGAGAACAGAATACAATCCCTCAGAAGTAACTGCTCTGGAAACATTATGCATCCCCTAGGTTTTTCTCCTCACAGTGTAGTCACAGGTTGGTGTTGCAAGTTCTTCAAAACACAGTGCTTTTAAAAAACATCAATGGGGGCTTGTTTCCAGGTTTAGCCTGTCTGAAGGCTCTTGACCATGGTGAGCAGTGATGCTTTCTGCTACAGGGACAACAAAATAGCACCCTTTCCTTCCATCTACACACATGCAAGAAACACTGGCACAAAATCCTTGGGTAAAAAGACAAACTCTGCTGTGGAACCTGCTTGCTCAAAGGGCTGAAGGCCAGTAAACCTTCCTTGCAGCTTGTCAGCCTCTCCATATGAGATTCCAGGAAAGAGAATTGCTGAATACGAGGGATTCACACAAATTTCAATAAGGAACTTGGGTAGGCAGTGGCGTTGTTTACTCTGCATTTGCTTCTAGAATTTTGCCATGGGAAAAAGCAAAACATCAACAAACTGGTAAGTTGCTGTGCATTGCAACACTTCTAGAAGGGCTGAATTTTATGTTATTTGAACACACCTGAAATCAGAAAATTGAGATAGTGCCAACAACTGATGATGCAAAAGTATGTCTTTGAAACAAAAGCATCTATACATAATAATGACAGGTTAGGTAGCTCTACTGTGCCCTTGTGAAGCTGAGCACAGGCTAAGGATAGCAAACTACAGCTTCCCAGACTCTTGAAACCTTAACTGCCTCTATGCTACCAGTATGCAGACACCAGTAGTTCTTCAAACTGTACAGACACACACTCACCCACGCAAACAGTTAACCTGTGAAAATCAACCACTCATTTGAGTGAAAGACCATCTATCAGACAGGAAAGCTGCGGAGGAACTTTTTACAAGGGCATGTAGCAATAAGATGAGGGGGAATGGCTTTAAACTGGAAGAGGGTAGATTTAGGTTAAACATTAGGAGGAAATTCTTTACTGTGAGAGTGGTGAGACACTGGAAGAAGTTGCCCAGAGAACCTGTGGATGCCCCATCCCTGGAAGTGTTCAAGAAGAGAGTGGATGGGGCTTTGAGCAACCTGGTCTAGTGGGAGGTGTCCCTGCCCATGGCAGGGGGATTGGAACTAGATGATCTTTAAAGTCCCTTCCAACCCAAAGCATTCTATTATTCTAGGTTTCCCAGGGTCTTTTTTTTCCTATTTTCTTTTTCTTTTTTGCATCTGCTTCCTCTGATGAGCTATCTTGTCAGGGCTGCTGTCCCATGGAACTAAGTACCTTCTTCTGAAGCCTTGTAATAAAACTCACCAAGAGCCTCACTTCCCATTTAAGTTTCCTCTTACTCTGTTCATGTAGCTGTAGCACAATCTATAGGGCCTATCACTGCTTGAGACAAACCTGTGCACGGGTCACACCAGAGGGCAGAAAGTAAAACAGCAGAACACCAAAGAAGCAGAGAACAAAGCAGCAGAAAGCCATAGAGTGTTACGTGATTTACATGAGGAAGTAAGAAAGATGCAGCTCCTCTTCCCTTTTCTCAAGCCTCACCATTACTTCTACTGCTGCTCCATGCAGCTGCAGCATAGCCTGATCCAAGCTGACCGCCTCTGGTCCTCAGTAAGACAGCCAGCACACACTCAGGAAATGTGGCCCTGAGAAAAGTCCTATGGAGAGAAAAAAAATGCACTTCTGATAAGGGCTGGCTAGAAAAGGGACTGAATTATTAACAAAGCCACCATGAATATTCCGTATAAGTAAGCAGGGTTACATGCAAGGAAATGCCTGACTTGTAATATAAATTTTTCTTCCTACCTGGATTGCTGTGGATTTTTACAAACTACCTACTTTAAAATGGTTAGATAATTTCTCTTTTTATTACAGGAATTCTCTATGCTTCTTGAACTTTATATCCACCAAGATCTACATTTTCACAAGTTCAAACTTCCTAGAAAATAACTTGCTTCAACTAATTTATATACAGTTTCTGCCTCACCAATAAGCCACCCTGCACTCTTGCCTTGCTCCACAACACAATCTTAGTAATACTGATAATTTTCCAAGAGCAGAAACAGCTATTTATGGCACCTGAGTTCTTATCCAGAACCATCCTTACCACTTTACCTACCACCTGGACGGGTTGGAGAAGGTAAACATTAGAAAGAAATGAGATAGCTTGCAAAGCCATAAGCAGTAGTTTGAGAAAGATCTTTCTCATTTGCACACATCTAACCTCACTGGTATTCATAACTGATTCATATCAACTGCCATAGTAAACAATTCACACAGAAAGCTACTGCTAGTTTTACTCCATTAATATTGACGTCTGAAATCTGTAGCTACAGTGGGTTACCATTAATCATTATTTGTGGCCAGCTAATTGCACAGAGCATGCCTGTCTAATGCTGGGAGTCAGGTGATGAATCTCCAATAACAATTCACAAGCTGCCCACCTCTGTGTCTATGCAACAAGCCACTTTACCTCATCTCTCATGCACTGCCACCACTGACACTTGCCCTACCACAGGTGCAACGTGTTTTCACATGTAAAACTCAGGCTTCTTTCACACTTCTGAGTAGGGTAGGAAGTTGCAAGAGACTAATGTTTCTTATTTGATGA
Organism: Hemiprocne comata; assembly: GCA_020745705.1. Classification (NCBI taxonomy): domain Eukaryota; kingdom Metazoa; phylum Chordata; class Aves; order Apodiformes; family Apodidae; genus Hemiprocne; species Hemiprocne comata. Next base: position 138,331,024 of record CM036586.1, on the reverse strand, counting down.
AAAATGCCAGAGGAGGTGAGAAAAGCTAGATGGTAGCAGAAAAGGTCAAGACTTCAAAATATGCAGGTGTGATAAATTTTTATTACTCCTAGGCTTCTTGTTCAGAAAGACACAGAAATCCAGCTCCTCTCAGAAATTTAGGGAGAAAAAATCCACTTTGCCTCTGCATTTACGGTTGCAATTACTTAATTTTTTGTAGTGTACAAAGCCTTTAACCTCCTTCTCCAGCAGTAAGGAGGGTTGTAAATTTAACTTTACACACATGCTGATGTGTTGGGCTGGATTAAGGCCAGAGCACTCAGTACCTTTCAGGGTCAACTCAACATGCATCATGAAGCAACTCCAATCTACCTCTGCACAAGGCTCCCATGAGCAATCGAGTCCTGGTTGATTAATAAAGAAATGAAGCAACAGCAAAGGTGAGCATGGGTTTTATACCAAATCAGATCTCACAGTTTCCAGCTATTGTTACTCGGTTGAGGCCAGACCAGCAGTGTCCCATGCAGCACTTTGCAGCTCACAAGAGGAAAAAGTGAACCAGCTCCCTTCATACCCACACCACAAACCACCTCTCCTGGGTCAAGGACTGCTGCTGTGCTCATGGCTGCACTTTCAGGAACCTGGCAAACAGCCAGGGCCAGCTTTGCTGGACTATTTCTCATGCAGCTGACTCAATAATTTCTAAATAACTATGGCTTAGTGTGCAGGATTACTGCCTAGTCTCAGCATCTTCTTGTTTTGTTTTAGGTTGCCTTCTCTCCCAAAACTAGGCAACCCAGAGCTGCTGACAGGAATGGCCTAGTGAAACAGAGAGGAGAAAATGGGCCTCTGGCACCAGTGAGGTGCCTGGCAGAATAAAACCCCAAGGAAACTGTACAAATCTACAGGTTATTACTTTTCTCTTGCCCTTCTCACATCATCTCCCAGATGCAGAAAATCCTCAGCCGCAGGCTCACAACATAATAAGATTCTATTGGTTTTAATATATTTTCTCATATTAACTTTAGCCACAATTAAGATAGTTTTCCCTTAACAACATTTTCCTCTTTCAATGATAAACATATTTAAATGAGTTTAACCATTTTCTAGTGAAAAACTATCTTCCTCTTATTGCAGAAAAGTTCAGAATACCTGTTATTTCAGTTTCCAAGAGACACTACAGAAATTGAGCAAGGTGGCATTATTCCACCTGGCTTCTAAGCTTCAAGACAGAAAAATCACTGTATTTGAAAGTCCTTGACATTTCATAAGATTACTATATTCCCCATTAGTCTGCAGTGTCACCATCACTACTTTGTGATGTGTGTATAAGTCCAAGCTAAAAAAACCTTCAGCATCTTCCAGGTTTTGCCACTTCTAAATCTCTTTTAGCATGGACTTAGTGACTGTTGCTTCTGCCATCAAAATCTTCAAAATGAAACAGATATTTGGAACTTTTAAAAATTAAAAAAGAAGAATTAAAAATTGCCCTGTCAGTCTTTTTGTTCTCTTACTCTTTTTTGTGGAGTTCCTCATTTACAATCTTGTTACAAAAATCTAAAGGAAGAAAACAAGTGGATTTTTACAGAAATGCTCTGAATTGTGTCAAGAAACAAAATCCTGGCAACAGTGACATTTTTACCTAATCCTGTGTTTCAATCAGAAGGAATAAAAAGAAATTTTAAAAAAATTGACCAGTCTTACTATACTTGGGTCTATGAGTGTATTTCCAGAATTTATCAGTAACACCACTGTACATTTTTTTTCCCCTTGGCATATACTTTTTAGATATGGAAACAACCTTTCCAACATATGTGCACTGGTATGAGAAAACACACATAAACAGAGATACAAATAAGTTAGCATTATTCTTTAGTCTAGAAAGTTTGCCAGACCTCCATCATTAAAATTCATTAAACATGAGGTATAAACTATTTAGAAGGAATTGGACATGCTTCTACATAGAGCACTGAGGAAAGAGGCTCCTTATGGCCATAATGATTGATAGTGATAGCAATTAGAAAATATACTTGTGTTCTACAGGAAATTTCAACTTTCTGAAATTTATTTTTCTTCTGAATCTGAAAGAAAACTGGTGTTCTCAAAAACCCTAAAGTGACCCCCTCTAGGTTTTTCAAGAAATTCTGCTTTGATAAAATTTAGTTTTTTCCTATTTTTTTTTAGTTTATCATTCAATGCAAAATACATTTTAAACAAAAGACAAATGTCTAGATGAACGAGGCATAGTCTTATTGATACTTGGTTTTCAATTTATTTACATGCAATTGCATTGAAAATGGCATGTCCCTATACAAATTATCTAAGTGAAATAGCATTTTCCAACAGGAAAGTGTCTTTTCAGTTAATTTTTCCAGCATCTTAGTTCCTTTCATGGTATTCATCTTGGATGACAAGGAAACTAATTTACTGCAAGCTTGAAAAAGTGGAGGCTGAATTCTGTCTTCTTGTCTCATCTACTTGTTCACAGGAGGGGAGCTGCTTCAGAATCACTGTGTTTTCAAAATAAGCCAGAATTTACTCTTCCACTACCATATCATAAGCTATGAAATCTGGTTTCCTACCACCCTTTGTCTTGTGGTGGATTCTCTTGTGTTTAAGGAGGTGAATATGGACTGGAAAGTTTCCTGCTCATTCCCTGTCTGTATCATGTAAACTCCCTTCTATTTCAGAGAAAATGGGAAATGTTGCAGCCTTTCCCTCAGTGGTAATAGTAATTGAGTCTCTTTCCTGTATTTAGTCTTCTATTTCCCTAAAATGTTCAGGAAATTTGAATCTTTTGGACCTCTAGTGCTCTGTCATATTTGGCTGAAACTGCTCTGACATTATTAGGCAGGCACATAGATACAGATGCATGTTATGGTCACAAAAGCATCATCTCCCAGGAAGACAGGATAAAAAATAAAATTGCAATAGCTGTCTGTATGTACGATTGTCAGAAAGATCCTCCCACTCTTTTGCAGCCACATTCAGGCAAGGAACTGTCTATGTTATGAGATAATTAGCAATGTGGTGAGCAATTCACGTATGAAAAGCAGTACATAAATCCCAACATCATTATAGCTGTGAACAGGGTGATTATTACAGTTAAAATTGCCTGAATACTTTCATTCCTAGTTTGGGAGATTATTATTTTTTCCCCAAACACTCATAACTCTACTTCTCAGTCCAATCCTACTCTCTTCACTCTGGTGAAGTCAAGGGGGCCTACAGAAAATCTGGGGAGAGCACATAGTGATAGGACAAGGGGTAATGGTTTGAAACTGAAGGAGGAGAGATTTAGGTTAGAGATCAGAAGGAAATTCTTTAGTGTGAGGGTAGTGAGACACTGGAACAGGTTGCCCAGAGAAGTTGTGGAGGCCCCATCCTTGGAAGTGTTCAAAGCCAGATTGGATGGGGCTCTGAGCAACCTGGTCTAGTGGGAGGTGTCCCTGCTCATGCAGGGGAGTTGGAACTGGATGATCTTTAAGGTCCCTTCTAACTCTAACCATTCTATGATTCTATGAACTTTGGTAAGACCACTGAGTTCCTCCCTGCCACCTTCCTGGAGATGATGGTCTGGAAGACTCAATTAAAGGAATACAGCTGCCGTTAAGAGGAGTTTGCTGTGGTGGGAGCAGCAGAAAGCTATACATTCGGATTTAAGAAGAGCTTTCACTTTCACCAATAATAAAAATGAGAGCACAGAAAGCATATCAATTGCAAAATGTTATCTGCACCCTAGCTTTTCAAAAGTATACCTTCCAGCCTTTTTTCAGAGGACAATATATTCCTTAATATACAAAGGTCATTTGCATTACAACCATAACAAGAAATAACCTTAAAATACAAATAAAGAATATATTCAGTATGCAAATCAGTATCTTTATACGCTGCAATAACGAGCAACAAGAAAATCAGTACTATTCCAAACTACCTTTTCTTTCTGCATTCTCTTAGTATCAACAGATAAACAGAACCAGAGATCTTGCTAACTGCCATGCACAGCACCACAGTCAGTATATATGTGTTATCTAAAAACAGCACATAGTTACTACATACACCATTTAACCTTGCAGAGGCTGCCTGATGCTGATCTCACTTTTTGTGCAAACCATGGATTAACCTAACCATGTAGACGTAACCAGCCTCATGGCAATGTAAAGCTGGCAGAGACAACCCCCTTACTGAACCCACACCCCTTGTTCATACTGTTCACAAGTTAAAAATGAAGTCACTGAAACTCAGTTATTTTCTAAAACCAAATGTAGTGGTCATGAGCCATCTTTTAAGGGCTTCATCAAGCACTTGAGCCTTTTGCATTGCCACTCAAAAGTCAGGCTACAGATTTATGAGTTCTCTGCCATGTGCGTGAGGTACCACTCAACAGCAGCTAGTTAGAAACTGACCACATGCAGGCTTTTAGTCGTAGCCAGTGAAGGGTCCTATTAACTTCTGCCCAGGTAGGGCCAGATTGCCCCAGCTGATGGTTGTTGAGAATCCGGGCATGCGCACAGACTGTTTCTGTGGACTAGATGATGCATGACAAGGCCTCTGAGCCTGTGCTCACTGGGTCATGTGTCAGATTGCTTAATTAATGCCTACGCCAACTGTTGGTATGAAAAGCGTTCCTGTTGGGAAAACTTAGGAAAAAGTGATATTTCTCTGTTCACCTATATTATAAAAAGCTTCACACAGAAACAACAGGCCTTGGAGAATAAGTCATGTAAACTGCTGAAGAGCTAGATTACTCTCTAAACTCACAGGCAGTTCTTGAATCAGATTTGCTCCCTCTGAACAGCTTGGACCTCAAGTTTCTGACAAAGTGCCTGCATTTTTGGTGACCATCCCTCTTCTAGGAACGATTCCTTAGTACATATACAAAAAACATACCACTATCACTCGGACTTTCCCTTACTGATTTTGTCCAACATTAGGAAGCCAGCTCAAAGTTCTGGCACTGCTTAGCAAAAAGGCAAGCCTAAAGACAAAGTGGTAATGGTAATGGGCCTTGTAAGAGGAGCACTGGCCTTCACTCAGGAAGACAATTGTCAGACCTGCTCTAAGTCCTTCTGAAGTATGCAGCTGATTGCTAGGATTCACCTGCAAAATCACGCTGGGGCATTAAGGCTGGCCAACAGATTAGTTCTTCATCAGCACAGGAAGAAAATTATACTGTGTAAGGCCCCATCTACAAGCTCAGTGCAAGTTAAGAGGTCAATGAAAGATATATAAAATAAATACATTTATATTTGCAAACAGACTAAATAGCACACAATGTGTCAAGGAATGGAGCGAATTTATAATTGATTTTAAAAGCAGTTTTAGAGACCTCAAGGAAAAACAATGTATTTTATTAGCTCATTTTTACAATCTAAACAGAGGTATTTGGAGAAGGAGAGACAACTGTAGATCAGTCTTTTTTTAGGAAAAGAAGAAGTATACATAGAGCTGGTATCCCATGTTTTCACCTACTGTAATTATGGTAATACACAAATAAAGAAAACAAAAAGCTTTCTCAGCCCTGATTCTACAAACATCTGACCCAAAGCAAAATGTGTCAGCAGTCTTCCCCAAAGCAAAACGTGCTACTTCTGTAAGTACAGACAAAAATGCAAGAATCCTTGTCTGCTTTGCAAACTTGAAAAATATCAATACAGAAACTTGCTCAAGTCAATTGCTCTCAAACTAAAGTTTAGAAAATATTTCAGTCCCGTCACGCAGTGTGTGATGTCTGCATGTGGATATTTCATACTCACAACACACTATTTGGCCAAAGGCCCAAGAAGAGGAGTTAGTTATCCCTCTGCCTAAAAAGCCATACTTCCTCTATCATGGGAAAAGAAAAGGAGATAATTTTCAGAGAACAGTAAGCTTTCATTATGACATTCCAAGATTTTAATTTTTTGAGTAAACATACTGATTTTTAACTTTTTCATATCAGAACTCTTCAATCCATGTTATTATAAAGTAACGTGTCAACCTGAAGCTTAACCACCAACACCAAAGACAGATAATCAATTAAACAGAAAATAACAGTGCTGCAGTTAATTTTAGGTGTCTTAAGTGGTTTTAAAGGTTTAATATAGAGAAGATTGTGAAAATACATGGGCTAAACCCCCCAAGGGACACTGAGGAAGAACCAAGAACTGTGACCTTTTGGATGTCTGACCTTGCAGACACAATGGTTTCAGTGGTTTTCTCTTTCACACCTTTGTTTTTTGTTGTTTGGTTTGGGTTTTTTTGTCTCCTTCTGTCTGAAATTCTAACTGACACAAGCTTCCCAAATGCTACTACCTGGAGGTCACAGGAGAGCCTCCTGGGAACTCCTCACATATCTCACAGCAATAGATTTATGCTTGGTATGAAAGCAGGCTTATACAACATCCTGCAGCTAAGTGTAGCTTTCAAGACTCTTTTACAGATATGATGACCATCAGCAACCTTGTATTCTATTGTTTGGTATCAGTGCTCTTCTCAGAGCTGACAGGAAGCATTGCTGAACAATTTTGAGCAAGTCAGTTTTACTTCTCTATTTTAATGTTTTATTATGAGTTTTGCCTATGTGTCTCAGCTCAGCCCCTGAGTTTTGTTGCCTGGGTCCTCCACAAGCAGATTTTTACAGCCTCCTTCCACAGTTTGCTTGTTAAAAAGATTAAAAAGGTATCGTGATTTTACCTCCATAGCCAAAAAAACACTTCTGAAAAAACCATAGTTAACATAGAAGAGCTAAAGAAAACAAAGCAGGGAAGTTGTGGATTAAACATTCAAATCAATGTTATTGCTCCTTTTCTCTGGGTGTCTTTAACTTCCTTTTACTAAAGGGAGAATGTTTGTTCTGAGCAGTGCCTGCACTGAAAACAACCCAGCCACCTGGGAAGTGCAGCCACCTGCAACAGTCACCGATCAAGCAAAGTTCCTCGGGTTGCCCTCTCTGCTCCACAGTCACCACAGTAACCAGGAGCCCTGTCCTACATCTTCTCCTAGTTAGGCCAAATCCTTGGAAGTTAGGTTTGCAGGTAGGACCCATCTACTTCCACAGATGGCACCACCAGTGGACCAAGCCTAAAATTTTCTTGCAAGAACAAGAATGAAACTCATAGCTAGCTTGGGAGGTATAAATACACACAGAAAGAGTATTTGGAGCAAATCTCATAGGTATCAACTCAAAACCTTGAGCTTTTGCTACCTGGCAGAGGAAATTAAAATGCCAATGAGGATTTGAGACAACAGAGAATAGAAGCCACAACAGCAACTCTCAATACATTTATTTCTCATGTATAATTTTGATGGGGATGATCTAATTGCCATTTTGGTGCATTTTATTGAAAAGTGGATTTCACAGGGTGCTAAGCAACCTTGGCTTTTACATATTATGCCTAGCACTTTTCTCTAGCTAAGCTTAACTGAAATCCACTGAGCTTGACCACAATTTTAAGTGCATTACCGCCCACAACAAGAACACTTAGCACTCCATTATTTTAAAGATGCAAATTTATGCTTGTCTGCTATTTATGGGTCATGTCTCTCAGGTTGGCAATGACCAATAAGAAAGAGATAAAGTCAGTTAATGCAACTTGCCATTAATTCAGTGTAAATACTTTGCAAAGCTACAGCTTCACAATTTCCTTTATTTGGGTAAATAATTTCACATAGTGTAAGCAATGATAGTGGATGACTGAAACAGAATCCCTCAAAGTCCAGGATGACCGAAAGATACCACAAGTGATGACGTATTTTCTTTTTAATCCCCTTCATCTATTTTCAGACAGTTCTGTTTGTGCTGGCTTAACAGCAGCTTACTAAAAAGCTTTGGGATATATACAACATCTGTGCAAGTAATACAACTACCACACAGGCTAAAATACTGGTACTGTTGTGGAAGACTCTTCTATATATTATATACCAAAAATAGTAATGTGCACATTATCCTAAGACAAGTTTTTTATGCAGGTGTGATTCTGATCTATGGATATTTGTGAAGTTTTAATTTCGATACACATGCTCACACTTAAAACCTGAAGAACAAGAGAGCGGAAATTTCTAGCAGTCTGGGTTACAATGCAAGAACAGATGGCTTTCTCAAAGTATGGCTCCCTATAGAAATGTTTGGATTCCTGAGGCAGGAATTGTGTCTTAACAGTTCCTGATTTAGCTAAGGATTTTCCCAGAAATTCTGTGTATTGAGGAAGGTCAGACAGTACTGGAAGAGCCTTGATTTTTGTTCTATTTTGCATTTTGTGAAGTGCTGAATCCCTTTTGCTGAACTCCTGTAGGTGGTAGTGTTGGTATAATACGTTACATAAAATTACTGAGGCCTCTTGGGACACTGCCCAGCTCTCCAGAAGACTTAATTCTTTAAAGTATGTTTGCTTACTGCCAGGTTATACTTCCTCTAAGAATGGTACTCTTTATTCTTAGGATCTATAATAAAATCATTAAATTACATTAATAACCAGTTTTGCTCAAGAAACTGTAACACCTGTGGTGTCAAAAAAGGCAAGGAGTGGAACACTAGAAGCATCTATAACCAAGACTGCCCCCATTAATCCTGTTATTCTTGAAATTTAGCTTATCTTTCTTAAATGGTGAACAACTAATGTTGCTTCTTTTTCTACCTCTGTCCTCTAACCTTTGGCTAAGCAAACAAAAACCTGCAAGAAGTTGTGTCATCTAGATTCGCTATGGCTTTTTGTCAAAAAGTGACAAGTGGCAAGATGAGGCCCAAGACAAAAAACTCTGGTAACAAAACCGACCTCAAAAAACTCTCACGAAACTTTAACAGGGTCGATCAGAGACACTTGCAACACGAACAAATGAAAACATGGCTGAGGAAGAGTTTGGAAAGCAGCACTCCAGGAGAGCACACACCAGCACCTCCAACTAAGGTGGCTTCACTGCAAGGATCTGAGTTCAGTTCAGAGTAGTTCTCTCAGTTGCTCGTCATGCCTGATGACTCTCCAAGGCAGCAGTCCTAAAGCAAATGCCATTTCAGACTCCACCTCTCTTTCATTACCTGAATTACACCTGTGGTTTCTGCTGCTTGCTCTCTTTAGCATTGAAAGTTTTAGTGATTACTGCGTCTTGGCACTGACTAGTTCCAGCTAAAGTTGTGTTTTAATTTAGTGGGAAAATCCATTTTAATTGCCTTCCCCACCCCTCCCACCCCCTTTTTTTGGGCAAATTCATCTGAACGGTTAAATGTCAAACACGGTAAAGATGAGGCAGTTCCACTGAATGGCAGAATGAATCAAACGTCTTAGTTGCACAAGAGTAGGCTGGCAAGTCTCTGTTAAAAGCCTACGCAGTAAATTTGGAGCTGCTCTTTCTCCCTACTAATCAAATCAGCTGTTTGACAGTGTAATGCCTGTGCCAGAATAGTCTAAGAAGAAAGAATTGCCCTCAGATACATTTCCATGAGATCTGGAGATTCACAAGACAAAAATGAAGATACAGCTGAATAACTACAGGAAGCAGTAAATCATTGTTTTAGGCAGTATTAAGCAACTGCTAGATTTCCAAAAGTCTGCCTCACACAGAAAAGGACTGCAGAGTCCAGCTCTTGTAGCTCACCTATGGTTATGAAAAATTTAGTCCTTGTGCTTTACCTGGCAGTGTTAAGCACCAGGAACACAAATCTGGAAGGAAAGTGAGCTTAAATGTTAGAATTAGGCACTCTGCCTGCCTGCCCTTCCAAAAAAAGAAAAAAAAAAGTTAATAATTGATTTTTTTTTTAACTTTTGAATGCATATCAGGAGCAAGCCTGGCACTCCCTCTGCTTAGAAGTGCCACATTCCACGTTTTAAATATGAGGTTATGGCATACAAAACCTTATCTTCTTTAATCAATAGTTCAGCCCTGATTGGTGGTAATTCAAAATAATCTCTTTCTGAGAGAAGTTTTCATAGGGAGCATGAAATAATTCCGTCTAGTGCCCAGGGACTTGACACAGACATCACAAATGGTACTTGTTAGCTGAGCCATCTGAGCCATAGGGTCTTAACTACCCTCCTGCATTGCTGGCAGAGCTCCCCCACAAGAAGCAGAAAAGAGCAGTAGAAGAAATATTATTCTGTGCTTACCCTAAAGGTTATTGTTATAGCAAGTTTCACAATCCCTAAGTTCAATTCTACAAAATGGAGTCTCCTGAGGTGAGTTGCTATTAAGGAAATACTAGAGTCTCTGCTGGAAAAGCAAGACTTAATTTGCCATTCCTTAGAATCCATTGTAATGAATTCCTTTCACCCTAGATTGACACACTGCCCAAGAAAGATTAAAAAACACATGGCTGTCACTAGTAGTACTGAACTGCTGGATCTCCAAGACTTTCTGGGAAGCTTTAGCCTATCCATTACAAGTAAAGTATTCAGCAATTCCTCTTTCATAACCTTAGCCTTCTCTAAAGAAACAAATTAAATTATAGTTCAAATGTAAGCCAAACAAATCACTTGAAATCTGAACTAACAAACAAAGATCATGCGTCTATCACCAAAGCTGTTAGGCTTTGTCCTTTTGTCCTTACCATTGTCCTTCTGTCTCATTAATTTTGTTCTGTCTTAAGAAGCATACAACTATGTGAAATTCTAAGAATAGCCAAAAAATAGGAAAATAATATCCACAGATATACTCATGCATTCCCAGTTGTAATTTATTCTGGCCTTTTTATTCCCCTCGGGCTGTTTTTCCAGGAACTTGAAGATGAGTGGTTACTACTCATGGAAACACTGAGCTTCTGTTCTTAGCAGAAATACTCATAGACTGTATTTGGAAAGAAGTTGTGCCTAAGGAAAACAATATGTTAATAATTTTAAAAACATTAAACATACATCCAGGTAAGGAAGAGGCTCAGTCTAGTGTTTGTTAGGCAACAAAATTAAAGAGTGGATCACCACAGGGTTTATCAAACAAACAATCCATTCTTATAAATTCACAGGTGCAATAAACAAATTGCTTCTTACAAATTCAGTGGATGCTTATTAGCAGGATCACTTACTGAGAATTAAATCAGGGTGGGGCTGGGTGCAGAAAGGAAAAATAAAAAAACCCCACAGCATAAGCAGAGCAGCCTAGGTAGAAAATATAGGTAATTGTCATAACCAATTGGTCAGTTGTTAAACTAGTGGTGCGCACTTCATACATATTCACTTAGCCACAAACACCTTGTGTGACAATTACAATCAGGAAAGGGAGAATGCAAGAACTGAAAGGATTAAGGGAACTAGTAAAGGAAAGCAAATGACTTAATCTCTGATCTCCGAGTTTGAATCAAATCTATATTAGTAGACATGAAGTTGTAACCTTCCAGTGTCTGACTGCGAACTGGCCCATGTAAAGTGAGATGGTAGACTTTGTCTTGTCCTACTAAATTCAGGACTCAGCAACCTCCTCTTCTTCTCTTTTGCACACGTGTGTACACCCTTCTTAAAAATGGAGATAGTGTTGGCAATAATAACAAAGATAGACCAAAGCTTGTGTGTATCTGTACATAACCAACTTTTGAGCTCTTAGACATCTTAAATGCAAGAAATAGAAGCAGCACAGGAAAATATAAACATCCATAATCACTGAGTATTTTCCTCAAAGATGTAATCTCTTTCTTACTACAGAATTTCCTTGCCTGGCCTGACCATCATTTTCCAGTCACTACAGAATTACTATCATGCTTTGAACGTTAATGTCTGGCCACTTTCTGATTAAGAATCTAAAACAATAATAATCTTTCAATTTCAGGAGCTTTAAAGCTAAAAAGCTAAACTAGAGAAAGATGTCATGCTCTCCCATACATAAAAATGGAAAGAAATTATAATGTTTTACATTAGAAAGATTTAGAATTTGTCCAACAAAAAGAACGTTATAAATTTTGCACTAAAAGGTTGAAATTAATTTGTTTGTTTTCCCCTCAAGCAAATAAAGTGTTAACTGACTACAGTGAACATACTTGTGGGACTTGGATCCAGTTTTGAAATAGCTATAAATTACTATACTTTGACACCAATATTTTGTAAAGACAGAGGATACGTACAAATTTTATTTGCTGCAATAATCATTCAAGATTATTTTATTTAAGTGGCACCTACAATCTAAAACCTGCAGGTTCGATGTTAAAGACACCTGCCAAATAGAGTTTGAATTTGCCTTCATGGGCTGTGAGCCAGGAAAGCGCTACATGAGCACCAGTTATGACCCAGTTTTTATGACCTTTGAGCACTAAAGAACAGAGTACAGTTAGTGCTACCAGTTCTCATCATTTCAGCCTTGACTAATCCTTTGTCAGAGGCAGTAAACTACAGTTTCAATACACCTCAGTTTTCCATGACACTTTGGAATAAATTGCCAAGATCTGCTTTCAAAGAGAAAAGACAAGGGATTTAGAATTAGCAACAACCACTTGCAAAACCAAGTTACCCAGCTTCCTGATACAATAAAACAAAAGGAATGATAAATTGCACTTACATTCTGACAAAGAGCAGCCATACAAAGTCTCAGCAATTTGGAAAGCAATTCAGCCCCAAAGCATTTGGATTAGATTCCACCAAATGTTGTTCGATAGTGAGATACACCTGGCTGAGGAGCAATAGTTCCTGTAGCAGAGGTATGAGTATTTCGGGCTGTTTTGGGTTGTTGTGGTTTTATTTTGTTTTGGTTATTTTCAGGGGAATCATTAGAGTCCATGTTGAGGCTAAACCTGCTCCTTCAGATGCATAAGGTCACAGTGAGTTTCAGGGCTGCCAGAGCCCATTTAACCCCCAAGTCCTGCAGTTGAAGCTGAGCACAGGCCCCAGCACCAACAACTTTCTCCACTCGCACATTTTTTCCTTCAGAGGGAATGCAGACACAGGCTGCAAACTAAACAGCTGATTGCAAAATGATTGAGTCTACAACCACAATATTTGACCAGCTCATAGAAACGAAGTCAGTACAGGCCCCTTCTATGGAGCCCTCATAATCACTCTTTAAAGTGTCATACAAATGATGCTGGCTGAAGCCAAGATGCCAACAGAACTTACATTGATTAAAGACAGTCTTACCAGTGCTCAGGCACCAGTGGTCTCTAAATTAATATAGCCACATCAGTAGCACTTTCACAGTGGTAGTGACTGGCCTTATTCACAGAGAGTTACCACTTCTGAGGCAACAGCTGAATGCAACAGCTTGTAGGCCTCCCTCCCACGGACATCTCATCGTGTAGATGTGGAGGACTCAGAGGTGCAAAAGCAGGAAGGAACTGCTGATACCAGTGCGTGACGGCTGTTGCGAGAAATAAAACTTTACAAACAGACCACACACAATGTCTCTCACTGCTCCCTTTCTGTGTCAGCACGTTTCTGCTCATAGAGGGCTGTAAGAGCAGCATATAGCAATATATAAATATGTTAAAATGATTGCTCTATCAGCTAACATCACAGGAAACATCCAGCCTAATTGTATAGATTCAAGTGTTTTGAAATGAGCCACCAGTGGCTGTGAGGCTAAAAAGAATCTGTATGTCGAGCTGTTTGAGATTGTGTTTGAGGTTTTTTTCCCCTTCCTTTTATCTCCTTTAACATACATATGTTTATCTGCTTGAGTCCCTGCCTTGCAGAAAGTGGCTATAGCAGGGTGAAGCCTCACCAAATGAATGAGACTGAAAACCTGTGTGTGGAAGGTGGAGATGAGCTGTGAAGGCATCAAATTTGTGCCTGGAGCTGGAACATGTTAGCATGGTGGGGGAACACCAAAAAGCCTTACTGCCACATTGCCACTACAGTGAGCAAGCAGACATTTTTTCTATTAACTGAGGTGCAGAAGATCTCAAAAATAGTCTCAGCATTTTTGATGAAGAATGTTGACATACCCAGGGTTTAGTACTGGACTAAAAACTATTTTAGCTTGTCTTCCAAAAAACGCAGTGAGTGCAGTGGAGGATTGGAAGGCTGCTGCCAGTACAGCTCTGCTGGAAGAGCTGAGGAACTTCCTGAGTACTTTTGCCTAAAACAATCAAGAGGCTTTCCAGGAAGTTCTGAGTAATCATCCAACCTTGTGCATAGCTCAACAGCTACAGAGGGAAGAAACCATCCTGAGATTGAGAGACAAATGCACCAGCCTGCTTGAGGAAATTAAGAAAGAAAAGACTGAAAAGTGCCCCAGGAATTTCAGCAAATAACAACTAATCCACTGAGACTCATGACAGAACTTCAAAAAATGAGCAAAATTCCAGCATTCGTAAAGACAGCCTACTGACTCCCAACGGGGGATTTCCTCTGGTGTGTAACAGATGAGTCTTCCTTCCCCTCCAGAGTTAAAACTTCTCCCTGACTTAGTGTGGGCCTCTTAAGGTTTTTGCCAACTAAACCAGCCTCTATCTTTGGAGACAATAGGGGTATCTATAGATAGGGGTATCTTGTAGAGAACTACAAGAGATTACTGTGTCTCTTAGCATCATAACACAGAAGAATTAAGAGACCCTGCAACCTTGATGGTTTGGAGAGGGATCCCATACCCACCCACAAACATCAATCAACTCCTGATAGCAATGCTACTCTATGAGCAGTTTTTCCACCCAAAGCAAATTAACCGGCCATAACAATGCTATGGCCTTTCCAGTCAGACAATCCTGCTTTATATGCTTCAGATTCTGTTGCACTAGGAGACATCAAAGGGACTAAAATAAAGAAAGAGAAAGAAAGAAGAAAAGAAAAAAGAAAAAAAAAAAGAGATGAGCAGAGAGAAAATGAGCTTTTTCATGCCTTTGAATGGACACTGTGGAAATCTTAATACTGAGTATCTCTCAAATTTAATTAGTACAACGTGGATTTTTGTGTTTATTTTATGCATATGCATGTATATAATAAATACACACTAACAAGTGTCTATTCATGTGCTACAGCTGCCTCCTCAGCTCTCAAGGTTGGCTGTCTTTATGGCTGTGTAAATACCTCTGTACACCAGAGGAAATGGAATTAAATTCCTGGAAATCTAAAGGGGACCACAGACACACACACATACACCCCCCACCGCCCCCCCCCCCCCTCCCCGCGCTCCCCATTACAGGTCTCTGCTGTTATTCTGCATTACATAAATCATAATAGCAATGTGGTAGGTTAGCAATAGTTTTAGGGTCCCAGATACCACAGAAACTAATCTGTTCTGAAGCCTTCTACCATTCCCCCCTAGCTATCAATATTTCCATGTGGACCCGACGGTAGAAACCTTAACTGATGGCCTGTATTGACTACAGCTCATTGGGTAGCCCTGCAAAGGTTTGTCATGCTTTAAGCCAATTTTGCCTTGTGTGCAAACAAAATGAGCACACCTCTTGTATCCAAGATAACTTTCTTTAAACTTCCATATCAGCACAGAGGTATTTCAGTGTTTTCTTACATCCAACTCAATCCTCTCTCTGAAGGATCAGAACAAGAGATGAAAGAAAGACTGGATTACAAAGAGGAATTTAAATAGTAGTGTTCTAGCCTTGTTAGAAAGAAGTAATTGTGTTTGTGCAATGTATAAAAATACATATATAATTTTAAGTGGTTAACGACACCACTGTTGTTGCTTTTTTTTTTCAATCTGTACAATTTTTTAAGATAAACAGATTCTGAAGTGTACATTGTCTCTTGTTCAAGAGTGCCAGCCAACACGGTTTTAAGACGAACTGTGGGGCTTGTTTCTTTTTAGCCTTTTAAAACCAGGATTGCAAACAGATGCATGCATGCCTACCCCACCCTCCTCCTTTCCTGCAGAAGAAAAAAACAAACAACCAGGTTGATGATTTCTTTAGGGCAAACACCAAAACACTCGAGACAATAGAAGTTTTATTTCAGACTCCTAACCAGGGTCAAGCTTATAATCTGCAAGGCATTGACTCTTGATGTGCTCAGGAGGAAAGGACAGCTGTGTGTCAGCATCAATATCCTCTGTGAAAACACAAACCTAATTCTGTGCCCTTTGATCTGGTGGTGATAAACAGTAGAATGACTCAAGACACCACTTTTTTCCACTACAGTGTCAAAAAAAATGAAGCAGCAAATAGTTACAACCCGCATAAATACTAACACCTTAGCAGACGCAAGCATTCACGAAATTAACACTTATCTTTCTGTCCTTTGTGTTTCCAGCAGTGGCATTTGGGTTTGCATTCATGCAAATGCCCTCCTTTTGCACAAAAGTCAGATTCTAGTCACGGGAGTTATCCTAGGGAAAAAACTTCAGATTGAAACGTAGGCCTGATTTTGAAATTATAAGTGCTGGTATAATGTAAGAGATTAACCAAACCTATTGATGTTGCTCCAGTGCCGAACCAGAGCCTGACTGGTTTATGCCACTAATTTGACAAACCAGCAACTAGTCAGATACTCAAGACCATGCTTAAAGTTAGAAGCAAAGGAAGAGGACTATGATTATTATTGTTATTATTATTCTTAAGTAATCTAAATAGGTATCATGCTTTTTTATTTTGAATCCATTTGTGTATAATACATTAACTGCTTATACTGCAAATTGGAGAAATTTCATTGAAACACACTGAAAAACAACTCCAAGACAATTACTTTCCTCTGCTTCAGCTCTGGAGTTGGGATACCAAAACCTGTGATACCAAAATCAGAACTGATTATGATCCACTAACAGCAAATAGCTTCCATGAAGCATGCAGAGAACAGGAGGTCATGGCATTGGCCTAGTGTTAAAGGGATTTCAAGCTACACTCAATGTCAGGGCAGAGCAAGGAAATATTGTTCACAGTGTAACTCTGGGAATCCCTAACTTCCAGTGCATCTCCACATGACAATGAGGATGAGCCAGGGGTTCTATCCTGGTCTAAGCAACACTAAAATTTACACCTTCCTTGAAAAATGCAGTCACATGATTATTCTTGGGAAAGGAGACTGGGGCAGTCTGTGAAGAAGCTTTTCATAGAGTAAACACCACCTTGAATTTTAGCTGGAAAATCTATCATTCAAGGATCAGGAAGCATTTGTTCATACTAATCATACATTGCAATACCTGTGTAAACTGTAAGGCATAACTATGTCCACTGTACAGGATGAAAAACAGTTCTAAAGAAGATAAAGGTAACATTCTTAAAAATGTCTATTCATTTTGGAAACCTTAGGGATTAGGGGGGTTCTACCTGCAAATCTCTCTGTAAGTGAAGTACCAGCTGCTTTGGTACCTTTGCTCCAATAGCACTTTTAAAAGTTCACAGCACTTCCAAGAAAAAAAGACCAAGATTTTTCAGGAAGTTGAGACCTTCAAAATGAATGGACATTCTTTGAACTCTTAACCTTATGGCTGCACTAAGAATGTATGCTGAGCCAGCGACAGAGTTGGAAATGACATTTCTGGGTCCTCACTGCTTAAGAAATTAAATAGTTGTACTTTCCCCTCTTGCCCCCTTTGGTAGGCATATGGATTTTATCTGTCATCTAAGCTGACAGCCCCTATAGCCCAGCAGCTGACCTCCAACAAGCAGGCAAACTTTGCGACCACAGTAGAAACTGGGCCCATAGTTTTCCCATTTTGATTTAGCATATTCGTATAGAACGTGGATAATACACACAACATTGTTTGTCTCCTTCTCAAAAGTATTTTATGCCTCTCATGAATATTTTTTAAAACTCTGTGAGAAGGTAAGTGCATGTCTACAACATATGTCATTTCTAACAGCTGGCTTGGACTTTTCAATTCTTTTGCTTTAGACATCCAATTCTATGAGACCTCTAAGAAAGGCTATGAATGGGGTAGAAACACACAGGTTGGTAGATAATTCCCCACAGCCCAAGGAAAAATCTGCCATTATGTAAAATGCTGCTCCAGACTGCACAGGACAAAGTTCTTAAAAAAGCTCTTAAAAACTGAGTTTGCAAGTCTAACATTTAGTTGACAGTTTTACCAGAGCATGAGTGGCAAACACAACCTGCAGCATTAATGAACATGCCCACAATACATTACGAAGGAGTGGCCAAGATTTTTTTCAGTTTATGTTCAGATACTTTTGAACAATGCACAGTAAGTTAGGGCCAAAATTACTAAGACAGTGTGAGAATTTTGTATAATGAGTAAGTACCCCACAAATGATTCCTTCAAATAAATGAGTCCAACTCTGATGAAAATGAACCCTGACAACGGTACTCTGTGCTCTGAAAAAAGGGTGTGAGACAAAGATGTATTAAGAAAAATAAGATATCTGATAGCACAAGTGCAAGCAATGACTTTACCCTGACAAAACCTGAGTAGAATCATAGAATCATAGAATGGCTAGAGTTGAAAGGGACCTTAAAGATCATCGAGTTCCAACTCCCCTGCATGAGCAGGGACACCTCCCACTAGACCAGGTTGCTCAGAGCCCCATCCAACCTGGGCTTCAACACCCTCAGGGATGGAGCCTCCACAACTCCTCTGGGCAACCTGTTCCAGTGGACTCTGGGCATGAGTGGCAGGGGGAGAATTCCTTAACAGGAGGTGGGACGAAAGCCAACGCTAATGTTGGGTGAAAGTTGTCCGTGTAGCAGACAGCCCTATCTCTGCCTTAATGATCCTGGGGGAAATGGAAGGCACACAGCATGGGTATAGATTCAGCTCCCTGCAGGATTACCTGCAGGCCATTGGGAATGTCAGTGGCAGAGCTGATTGTGTCCTAGCTGCTCTCCCCAGCCACACAGGGGCCAGCCTCTGCAGTCAGAACACTGCAAATCACATACAGCTCATCCACCATGCCGGATCCCGTGACTTGTGTTAAACTGCATTTTGTCACTAGTGTCACCAACCTGGGCCAGTCCTGAAAGAGAACATTTCCTACCAAGGGCCTTGTTACTGTCTTCACTGTGAGTTTCCCTGGGTCATCCAAAACAGATGAATTCCTTTTAACAGCTGACAAAAATAAACAGCCTGCAGCAGCAGGAAGGCTGCAAGCAGGATAACATGGTATGGTTGCATCCACACATTCCTTGTTTCCTGTGCTGTAAGCGTGCTGCAAAACTAAAATCTCATCCTACATTTCAAATATGAAACATTACTCCCCCACTGACCTGCATGTTCCCTTATTCTTCACATGATGTTGGGGAAAGGTCTCACTGAAAGATCAGAATTCACTAATTAATTGCAATCTGGTGGAATTTGTATCTTTATGAACACTTTAAGGGGGAGTGTCAGGAGGATGGAGCCAGGCTTTTCTCAGTGATGTCCAGTGATAGGACAAGGGGCAATGGGTGCAAACTGGAGCATAGCAGGTTCCATGTAAACATGTCAGAAAAAACTTCTTTACTGTGAGAGTGACAGAGCACTGGAACAGGCTGACCAGAGAGGTTGTGGAGTCTCCTTCGCTGGAGACATTCAAAACCCACCTGGACAAGTTCCTGTGTGATGTACTCTAGGTGACCCTGCCTGGCAGGGGGGTTGGACTAGATGATCTTTTGAGGTCCCTTCCAACCCCTAAGATTCTGTGATTCTGTGATTCTCAGTGCAAACGTCAGCAGCTACACAAGGCTGCAGAAAATGAGGACCCTCCTATCACAGCTACTGAGATTGCAAGCTCTTTTAGACAGAGATTACACAGCTTTTGTGCCAAGTGCAGCACTCAGCACAGCAGGATTCAGATCCAGAGGCAGGACTTCTCTAAGTGTAAATGAGACTTTATGCAGAATTGGACAAAAGTTGCAAACAAGGAAAGGAAGGAAAGAAAGGGAGCTACAGGCAGTATTTCATCTTCAAAATACACAACAAGCAATATCCTAACATAATATAAGTGCAGCAGTATAACTGAATTGATCCTGCTCCACTAACTCAGGCACTTAAAAAGACACCAATTATCAAAGATTTTTAAAAGCTATTAACCTGTTTAAGACAACTGAGCTTCCATAGTCCTGAGCTTCATTTCATACATCTCTCCTCCATGACACTGTCTGTTTTGCTGCTGGCTTCCAGAGCACACTATCTCCTTCTACAGTGGTAAATGGAAGTTGAAAAGTGAAACAAACAAAGAGATGCTAGATTTAGAAATGTGTACCTCTACTGTACCACTGACCAGGCATTTTCCCCCTTCCTACAGCACTATCCACCTTTACAGCATGCTTCATACAACTAAAAGCATAAGGACAACTCTGTCAACCAAAACAAAATTGGGGGCAGTGGGTGAGGGGCAAGAAAAAATCAATCATCCTTAGCCCTGTCATTTTGAATCTCACACTATGCTGAAGAGGCTGAGGCACATCTTAAATGTACTTTCCACTCTCAGTAGTGTGAATAAATTCATTGAAATTAAATTTACACAAAACCCTTTTTTTTTTTAAAGTATGCAGTTAAAAAATAATTGTTCAATGAGTTCTAAGAGTAAAAGTTCTTTCAATTTAGAGTGGAATTTCTTATTTTGCCTCAGAACAGGTGTACCATTTTGCTGAGCATATTTTGACTCCCTTTCCCAGGTCTAGATGTGGTGTGAATCTGACATACCATCTCAGACATTCAGCAGCATTTAGAGTTATCATCTATATTTAAACAATTGATCATATCCAGAAACTTAAACAGCAGTTTTAGAGATGTGTGTAGAAATCTTCATTTCACATTACGGGAAACAGAGACGCAATGACGTTAAATCCCCAGTGAAGGTCACCCAGCACATTAGCTGCATCCCCTCCAACTCATCTTTTTGATCACACTGAAGCACAGCTAAACAACAGTCTGGGCCACAGTGCCTGACCTATTTGGAAATTCACCTCCCACAACACACATTTCAGCTGAAGCATTTAGGATCTGGGACCTTAGTAATAAGCAATCTCTCCCGACAGGAAGCACCAGGGAGAGGGAGTGAAGCAACCTAGGCTCTAGTCCAGACTTCTCAGCCTGTTGCTCACTGACACACTTAGCATCCTGTCACCATCAGCGTCCTTGAGAACTCACCATTGCTTTCAGTGGGCCAGGCCTGTGCCCTTCATCCCCTACATATGTGCATTGATATTTTTCTATCCTCACATAGCACTTTCAAACTGGAGCATGGAGTGCAAACTTCTGCTACCTTGACACAAACAAACATAATTATTTTATCTAGGTAGAGAAGAAAATTGTCTATACTGATATGGATGACATAAGTATATTTCCATTATACAAATCCCACCTAGAACCCTTAGCAATAGCTAGTCTTTTCCACAGCTGTGTTTTATTCACTGTCCATTATTCACTGTCCATTTCCGTGAAAATAAGATGATAAATTCCCAGTTAGGTAGACTAATAGAGTGGTAACTTGCAGAAATAATTTATTTCTACACTATTACCTAGTTATAGTAATGTCACCTTTCATTGCTTCCTCAGTATCCTTAGATTGGTACCTTTCTGAGGCAGTAACAATCTTTTTTTTTTTTTTTTTTTTTTAAAATATACACAGTTCTGCACCCAGACTGGGCCACACTTGATTGTGATCTAGTCAAGTATGATTGAAAATTGTCAAACAATGTATCAGCTGGCCAAAGGGGCAATGGGAAAGTAGAAAAGAGTGCAAAGCAGTGATTTATATCAAGGAATACACACGTTGTTGCATCCAACTAGCTCTGATTTTCTTTCCTGACTTAAAAAAAATTATAACAACGGGCAGATGCTCTGCCAAGGATACAATTATTTTCACCATCTGACGATCTGAGTCAAGAGAACAAATTCAATAAAGCAGGTTTGAAACCCATATATCACAGGCCCCATTACTCCACTGAAACACAGCCATGCAGTGACCCTATTGTCTGTAGACTGAGGCTATTATCATGAAAGTCTGCCAGAAGAACATAATAGGAATAATGTACCTATCTGATGGGTTTTGTTAATTCTAAAATTATTTTCTGGCTACTTTGTGCCTTACTTACATGGTAAAACTTAGAAATACGAATGTTGTGGGTCTTGAATTTTGTGTGTGCGCTTATTGAAACAAAACAAAACAAAAAATTCTAGGGCATTATCACTCTGGATACTTGTAAAGCCAGTATTTCTTTTACAGATTGCTTGTCAGAGCGATGCTGAGAAATATGCAGATACTAACATGAAACACTTATTGCTCATACATCCTTCCTGTCATAACTGCCCAACTGAATGATTTTTGCCACAGATGAGGGAGACACAAACTCTTAAAATACAACTCAAAAGAGGCTACTTCAAGGTATTTTCTGATGACCTTTAATGCACAAGCCACCTCCCTCATCATGTTGTTTCCGAGGAAAGCCATCAGGAAGTCCATGCATTCATTCATTAGGAATCTCCTAGCAGACCATAGTATTTGTTTGCTAACCCCTAGGGATGTTCCAGGAAGAGATTATCAGTATTTATGGACTGGTTATGGTCTTCTATAATCCACCAAAAGAATGAAAACCTAGAAAGGGCAGTTGGCTGCCTGCTATCATTTAGGACCTTTTTCTTTTGGTCAAAAGGTACAAAAAAAGATGAACCAGCAAAATAAGGAAGTGGAACAATGTTTATGATCAATCAATAACTGGACCTGCAATTAAAGTAGCTCAGCTTCATATCTATCATCATTTCTTCACACAAATTAACTTCTGATGCAAACTTAGATACAAGTTTTGTGTTGCCCCAAACTCATTCAAACTCTTCTCACTGCAGTACAGTCTTTGATTAACATAGTCTCATTATTTGGTCACTGAAGCTTTCCTGATACAATATGGTCTTTGTCAGGACCTGCTATGCACGCCTCCATACTATTTGTTAATTGCCTTTTGCCCATTCATAATTCCCAAGGTACTTTCTTCACCTTAAACACCCACAAGACATTTTTAGGGATGCTTCCTTTTGTTTTGATAGGGGTGACTTTTTTGGGTTTGTTTTCCTTTTGATTTTTTTAAAGCTTAAGGCTCAAATAAATGAGGAGAGGTCTTTCCAGGGCAGCACCTGCCAGCAACACTTTGTGTTCTGGGATCACAGATTATCCCATAAACAAGACATGGAGCCATTGAATCTTGAGTCTTGATCTAGGTGGTGATGGCTCCATCAAGCAGAGCTCAACTTTGTGCACTCAGCCTCATCAGTAGCCCTCATTCATACCCCCTGTTTAAAGATGACACCGGTGCCTACTGGCTGAAGCCCCAACAGTTCAGGAAAATCACCAGCGCTCCTGACAATATGGCAAGTTTTAGTGTGTGACATTTCAGAAAAAACTCTACAAATTACTTGAAAATAATACTCAATTCTTCTTTATCCCAGTAATTCATCACCCAGCACAGGAAGCATGAGAGACACACTGCCTTATTATGAGGGGACTGACTCCTCCTTATCGATGCTCATAACATCGCAATGTATCTGCAGCAAGTTTGTGTGTGGAAATTACACAGGTGTGACATAAACCACCTCAGATTTCCTAGCAATAACGTGACCCCAAGGCAATATATTCAGTAAATTAAAAATAAATTACATTATGGCCTGATACAACTTCAGCAGACTCCACGTCAGACCTAGCCCGAGGGAGGAATGTGCCTTCTAGCTTTTCCGTAACAACTGTCTTTTTACAGTGAGTTGATATCTACAGATACCATGTGTTTAGAAGACCTAAAACAAGACCAGCTGATTTCAAAACAACTTTATAACAGACTTGAAAATGCACCTCTAAGGCCTCACTGACATTGGTGCACAGTAGAAGTCTAGGTGACATCACTGCTTACAGCAGCTACAAGGGGACACAAAAGATGGTACTGTAAAAACCCTCAGGAGTTTGGAGATGGTCATATTACGTAGGTGAGAGATCACAAATGACAAGTGACCCTCAAAGACACTCCCAATCAAACTCCCAGGCTGTGTATACCCCACTTGCCATCATTTCCAACAGTGTGGTGGGGCTTTCCAAGAGTGTGTGCTCCATCAAGACAGAGCTCCCATCTTCCAAAGCAGCATGTGGGGTTTTATGTTTGCACCTTTAGACTATAGAGATGAATGGTGAAATTCATTGACCAGTCATTGAAAATGAGCTTCTGATAAGCCTGCTGCTACTCAATTAGCCCATGAGAATGGAGATAATCTAGACAGTGTCTGTTGTTTCTACAACAGTCATAATCAGACTCCCACAACTTCAGTTAATTTAGGTCAGAATAACAGTTTTGATCCAAATTACTAGAAACTAAGTTCAGCTTTTTATAAATATGTATCCAACAACCCTTAAAGACCACAAACTACTTGTGGTATAAAATAAAAGCCAAAGACAGTTTGGACTTTCAAGCTTTTAAATGTGGACATTCAATTCATTTCCATATCTGGTTTTTCAAACCAGGTCAGAACTTCCTAAAAAGTAGAAGTCAGTTGTAATATAGACATGTGAACTGAGTTGTAGAACTGAGATCTGCATGCAAAGTTTGCTCATAGCAATGTTCCTCTT
This sequence comes from Hemiprocne comata, assembly GCA_020745705.1. Classification (NCBI taxonomy): domain Eukaryota; kingdom Metazoa; phylum Chordata; class Aves; order Apodiformes; family Apodidae; genus Hemiprocne; species Hemiprocne comata. Next base: position 138,306,720 of record CM036586.1, on the reverse strand, counting down.
CTCATGCTTGCAGCTGGGCAGAAAAAAATCGGCATGATACACCTACTCATCTTTAGTATGCCCATATAAACATACAGCTGTATTTTGATTTCGCTGAAAACCAAGAAAAAAAAGGATCACAAATTCATGTGCTTACACTCTTTTTTTGACAGAGCCCCAAAAGGATATGTTTGTATCTTCTAATGAAATTTGGGTAGTGTGGTATTTTATATGAAGGTGAAAAAGCTGGGGAAAAATAAATCAGGTTCAACTTCCTCACAACAAAGATAGATGTCAGCTCCAATTCTCATTTATTTCCCAAGCTTCTCTCAAAAAATGATTATGGATGACTTTTTCAAATGTGCTGCTTTTCTGTCTCTAAGCTTCTATAGCAGTACCTAAGTAGAAAGGGATCAGACTCAAAGTACACGTTTTATTTGCTAATAGTGTATAAACTGATGCAACTAAGAAAGGGTGTTTTCATTATCCCCATAACAGTCATTACACATCTTTGTAGATATAGCAAGCCAAAAACTCTTCCTTAAAAATATACCTTACCTCCACTCTGAAAATGTTCTATTAATTCTTCCCATTGTCTCCATATTCAAGTTGTCAACATAGTTGTCAACTAGTAAAACATATTGGTTTTTTAGTGTTCATCTTTTTTGCCCCTCATTAAACCTCAGAGAAGAGTGGGGATGAAGTCATTCCTGGGTCCTATTCTTGAAATATATCCTTTTAGTTTACCTCCTTTTAGTCCGAGTTCCATGTAATCTGAAACTTCTTTTCAGAAAACCCAGGCCAAAGCTGTATGTACAAAATTCTGTGTGGTCTCTTCAATACAGCAAAAAGTCACAAAAATAATCTCCTTGCCCTGAAAGTGCTTTTTATCCATACCCTATAATACAATCACCTTTTGCAATGTCATCAAACTGATAATTCATTCAGTTCAAATAGTAGTTGCCTCCTTTTTTTTTGTTTTTTGTTTTTTTTTTTTGTTTCAGGTTTTGTATTTGTACCTTTCATCATAGTATCTAATTTAATTTTGTCCGGTATTCTCTACACACCTGCTCCTCAAGCCTCTCTGATGCTTCCACAGGGCTCTCTTCATAGTAACACACCTCACACTAAACCCCCTGGCCCAAATGTATGGAATATTCTGAGTCTGCCCTATGTCCTGTGGTCACATTCTCAAGGCACCGGTGAAATTCAGCTCCTCTCCTGGTAAGAGTAGGCATTTAGTCCCTCAAAGAAACACAAGAGAGGAAATTATGGGAAATACCACCTTGAAATGAGATGGTATAAGCAGTCTGTACAATCAGCAAGGTGTATGTACAAATGAGGTAAGTCACTGGGTATAACACAGATCTCTGGATGTAGAGACTGTTGCAACAGGTTAGGACCTGAGATTTAAATTCCCTATTAAAACAACTGTGAAAATTGGCAAACTTTTTCAGCTCAGATTTGGAGAGCCCCTCTTGCTTCCACCCAGTGTTTTAAGAGCAATGGTAGGAAGACTACCTAAAAATAGGCCTTACACAAGCCATGCACAGGAAGACCATAAAAGATTCTTATCAGAAGACATGGGAAATCTCTAACTATAGGATACACTCAAAGCTTACATTATTGAGTCTATGAGTCAATTCAACTCAAGTGTTTGTGAGTGGAGAAGTTATTCAAACCCACAAAGACAAAGCTTTGAAATAAAACCTACAAATAAAAGTTACAACAAAATGGGCAACAGCTCTGCTGTCTCTCCAATAAGCATGCACTCGTACAACTTTTCTTTTTTTTCTTTTTTCATACAGTATAGTTCTGAGTCTTCGCTATGAGCAAAAAGCAATTTTCCACCACTTGGCCAAAGCAGGAGAAAAATCAAAATGGGTAAATTTGACTTTCTGCACCAGTGGGCTCAAATCAATTCTTACCTCCTGCATCAACAGTTTTTATAGGTGTTTGAGGGAGGAGGGGGAATGGAGTTCATGAAACCAATAAAAGAGAGGGATCAGTTACCAGAACTTGCAGACTGTGAGTACAACTTGCTTCCTAGTTTATTTTTGGGTTGATAAATTTAGCTTCCAGTTAATAAATTACAAAAAGAAAAACAAAAAAAAACACAACAAAAACAAACAAACAAACAAAACAAAACAAAACAAAAAAAAAAGGCCTCCCTTGTTGAAGGAAAGGGGGTAGTGTTTCACTGCCTGAGTTTTTTGCAAGTGAATTAGACCAAGCAGAAATCAAACCCATCAGAATGATAGTCAGCCCAGGCCTATCTAGTGAATGGGTCAGAGAAGCATTAATACCCCACAGTGACTTCAGCTTTTCCCTGAAAGCAATCCTTCCTGACATTTTCAAGGAAATCTGATTTTGATTTGGGTTTGGCTTTTTTTTTTTTGTTGTGTTGTGGGTTTTTTTTGGGGGGTGGTGTGTTGGTTTATTGGTTGGTTGTTTTTTTTAAATTCCTCCCTCACAAGGCATAACACCCTGTTTTCTGCCTGGATACACATCTTAGCATCTAGCTCTCTCTCATTCCCTCCTCCCATCCCTCACCCTGCCAAAAAAAAAGGAAGAGTTTTTTTGTCTGTGTTACTACTCCAACTCTGCCTTGGTACCAGAGTTAGAATCGGTTGCTTTAAGTGCTGGACAAACAAATATTTCCCTAAAGTCTCTCAGGAGAGCCACTGCACATGAAGTTTTTATAGCAGAAATATTACACCAGCCACTGGACTTCAGGCTGTAGCTATGTTGGACTCATTGCTTTATGAGCAGCCTTTCAAACTAACCAAAGAATTTAAGTGTCCTATTTGAAACACTGTCTCCCCCAAACACCTGGAAAACATGGATTGCAGTCAGGCGGAACAAACACAGAAGAGCACTGGAAGAATGAAATGTCTGGAGAAGTGGAAAGTTCTCAGCCACACCAAAGTCTCTCTGAAATCTGGGCGTATAGAGAGGACATAAGGAGACAGTTAGTCTGCCTTTTCTTTCTGCAATGTAGGGCAGGGTTAATTTAGATCATTAAAGCATGAGTCCTTATGGGGTCTGATGCCTCCGGGGAAGCTGCCTTGGTGGCGTGTTGTCCTGCCTGAAGAACCAGGTAGAGAAGGTTAAAAATGAGCGAAAAACTTCTTTGCCTGATGCAGAAGCTGGCCTGGAGCCCTCTCTCAGCCACACACTAACAGGAATTTTCCATCTGTAGGAGGACCAGTTCTCTGCCCCAAGCCTTTCTGTCCAAGTGAGCAAAAGTGTCAGCAGATTGCATCCACAGGAGAAGGAAAAGAAAAAGAAAAGGAAGTGAGAGAGGAAGGGAGGAGAAAAGGGAACCTGAGACAGCAGTAGACACTACTCTTCTTCCTGTGGTTCCACACTGGCAAAGCAGCTGACATGTCTGCACCCTACCACAGCTGGACCAATCACACCTACAGCTGCTTTGATGCTGACAGACGTTGGCACTGGCTAGATCAGTGTCTCCCTTGTGTCAATTAAGATCACTACAATACTAATTTATCCAAAGATGAGCCCATCTTTCCTGCACTCTTAGCTCTGTACTAACACCTGTTGAGTCTTGTAGTCTTTACAAACAGGAGCTCCACGGGGCAGATTAACTTAACAGTGTCTAGCACAGTGCAGCCCTTATTCCTGGCCATTATCACTACTAAATATCAGAAAAGTAGATTATACTTGCTTTTCTGCACAGACTTACTATCACTTGCCTGAGGCAAAATAAAAGCTGGTCTCCCTGCTCAACCACGACAGGAGTGAATTTCATTTAACAGCCCTCAGCCTAAAGAAAGTTCTCGCAGGCAACCTTGATTCCCTGTGGACTGGAATATCAGTTTCAGAAAGAAGATGAAAGAGATTCCCAGTTTATAACAGTTTGGAGACCTGAGGCTTCATATAAACCACCACAAAAATCTGAAGACCTGACAATATTGCAGCTTCACACAGCTAAATGGTGCTTAATAATGCTTTTGTCAGCTTTCCACAGAGGCATTGGTAACTTCCACAGGGACACATTCATGAAGAGTGGAAAGGCCTCACTCTTCTGTGCCCAAGACAGACTACTTTTTTGCATGGCTTTTTGTTTGCTTGTTTTTAAGTTACTTCAGAAGCAGGAGAGGGAAATAAATTAGAAAACTGCAGATGTCTCAAGTTTTGCTGCCGTAAGAACTGAAGTCAGGGCATTCTCTTTAGACATTTTCTTCTTTATTACTAAGTTGCCTGAGTTCTTAAAACAATTCCAAGCACCTTCTTTATTTGTTCAAGGGAGGTGGAATAACCAGACTTAGACATGAGTTTGCAGCTGCCCTGCATTTATCAGCACAATGGTTGCAAGCAGGTGTTTACAGTGAATGGCTTCCATTCCAGCTCCAAGGCAAGTTACATCTGCTCTGTTGATAGGCAAAACAAGACTGTACATACATTTTTCTATCCATCACATGGTAGTATGTACATTGTACATTCAGTTAATTTTGTCATTTCACCAGGAATAACGTTTTATGCATCTGCAGTCTGGACCATTCTCATTTTAGTGACATAACCCAGAGAGAAAATAAAAACAGATGGGGGATTAACTGTGGGTAAGAAGAGAAGGGACAATACTTATGAGTTTCCTAACACGATGAAAAAGGAAACTGGCACCACAACATGGAAGTGAGAAGATATTGACAGAAATTTTGTCAGAACTGTGAAGAGAAAAAAGTAGTGTGGCTTATGGGGTTCACAGATCCACTGGCTTAAAGGAATTCCAGGGAACCATGCTATGGCAAAAGCAGGAACACAGAGCCCCTTGCATGATGAAAATGATGGGGAGAACAGTCTCCCAAATAAAGAAGGATAAGCAAGGGGCACTAGTGTAAGATTTAGAGACACACATCCTGGACAAGGGTTAAAATACCAGCCCTCTTCTGTGCTACCACCATGAGAACTTGAGGTGTCAGGTAATTGTTAGATTTGATTGTCCCTAGAAGTGTTGAGGGTAGTACATGCAGGTCTTGTGGGTAAAAATCCAGAGCCAAGACAAACCCCTAGCACTTAAGGGACACTTGATCTGGAAAGCAGCAATGGGGAGAATAGATACTTTTAATGTTATTTAAGACCCATACTCCTAAACAGCATAGCCTATTGATGCTGTGCTGAAAGAAGCCAGCTCCTTTAAGAAAGAGGAATTCTACACATTAAGTAACTTGATTGTTGTTAGATGTCAAATTCTGTGGTATCAATCACATCCTTAACTGCAAATTAAAGTAATACCTACTGAGCAGCTCTTCCAGAGTCTCAGGTGGCAGAAAAAAGGAAAGAGTCAAGGTCTGTTTCTGTTAGCTACGATGTAGCATGTGTGTGACATTCTATTGATGCACGTGGTATCTGGTGATAAAACAATGTGCAATAATGGAAAATGAATTCATGAAACAGCTCAGGAAAGCAGTGTCCTAAGATATCCCAAAATGAAGACAAGGCTCTGAGGAAGCCACACTTTGTGGTACACTCACCTGATCCAGATGCTCTTCTCTGAAATTCTAAATAGTCAAGAGCACTCTGGAGTAGTGGCTTAAGTTTAAAGAAAAGTTGTAGGATGTGTGAGTGGCAGATAATTTCACCCTCTGGTTCAGGAGTGAACTGAGCTTGGTGTTTATCCAAATTCCCTTGCTCCTCTCTAACACCCTCCATTTCATCTATTAGATAAATTCTGATTTTCATATATATCCTTCCAGCATATCAATGATATACATATTAGTCTTTGCTGGGCTTGGGGACCATTGGCCAGCAGAAGTTGCTATGTACATTCCTACAATTGGAAGGGTTTCCATTCCAACCTGTTCTCTCCAAGATCAGTCTGCTGGCTTTTCTAGCACACACACATTCCTTATGCTGCTTTTTCAGCCATTATTTGCTTACAGCCTACTGTACAACATTGGATGACCTCTCTTCTCAGGAGTGTTCTCTTCAGAGATTTATTAGGCTCAAGACCACATTGCACAACCTATATAGGATGGAGAAGACATCACAAAGCTACAAATCTGTATTTGACTACATAAACTATAGGACCTGTAGTAAAATCTGCTGCTGATAATCACTTAACTTCTTTTATAGGATCATAACATTCAGAATACACAAATATTTATTATACTAAAGGGTGATCAGAGATATACAAATAATCTGAAACGTTTCAAAATAACTTGTCTGGGTATATAATACCAATACTAATGTTGAGATCAAAAAGAGGAAAGCCATTTCACTTTGGGGAAACTATAGAGAGTTTCCATAGCTGTTCTTTTTCCTCAGTTCCAACTCACAGTTCTCCATATCACTTCTACAAGGTCCATGATGTGCCTTGTAAATCCTACTGCAAATAAAAGTGTACTACAATTCCAGTTCCTATAAAAACTCCTCAAATTTCCAAATGCTAAAACAAGTTACATCCATTACCTGGCTCTCTTCCCATCATTTTGTCCATCCTTAAATTCTTGGCAAGAATTGCCTCTCATGTAGGTCATTATAGACAGGCAACCACTAGGGAAGCAGCTATGTATTCTGCTGGCAAAGCCAAAGATGAGTTGAATAGTTTCATCAGAGACAGTATGGTGCAGTATAAGGCAAGTACCAGATGGGAAATCAGGACACCTAGGCTTAGTTCTCAGCTCTGCTGTTGATTCACTAAGATCCCGGGACATGCCATCCCTTATCTATGTGTTCCTGCTTTCCCCCATCTCTAAGGCTTCTCTATTTATTCAAATTCACCTCTGTAACGTGCTTTCAGTGCTTTAGAGACACAATATGCTATTATTCTAGAAATGACAGAGGAAAAAAATCAGACCACTCTGTCATTTTAGTGAAAGTCAAAGCTCCTTTGAATCCCAAGAAAAAAGATTGCAACCTTTTGACTCAAATTTACTTCTGCAGTCATCATGGCAATAAAGTTATGTGTTCAGTGTATGCCTCTGCTTTTCAGCAGACCAGGGGCTTTGTTTATAAAGGCTAGCTAGTAAAAAGGTATAGAAAAACTTATGTATAAAATAAGGCTACTCTTTTCCTGTGATAGAAGGATATCTTGACCTGGAGAGGACTTTTCCTCCTAAACAGAGATTTCAGTTGTTTCTCCAAATTACAGCATAACCTGTTTCTCTTTCTGCTGAATTTCTTGCTTGTATGAAAGTGCACATAGTGTGTAAGAAAGTCTCAGCTCACAGTCTGGGCAGCTGAAATAGGATGGGAAGAAAGCTGAAAGAAAGCAGTAACTTGCCTTCAATAATTGTTAAATCTCCCCATTGGTCCTTTTCCTAGGCATGATCAGAGAGAAACTTCCTGCTTGCTTCAAGATATTAAAATATGGGATCTGCAATTAGTTGACTGAACTCAATATGGGTATAAGATGACTTTGTTTCCCCCAGGAAAAGCATTTTTTCCATTTTATTTACTTTAAACAGGAAAAACCTTAAAAGAGAACATCAAGCGTAATCATGTAGACTGTTTACAAATCCTTTGAGTTGTTGTGCTGTGTATTCACAAAGTAAGTCTTGGGATCCAGCCCAGTTATTTTGTGGCTCTCAATTACTTTGCAATTGCTTCTCAGCCACTTCCTTACTGCTATACTATGGAGACGTTCAAGCAAGACTGGAAGGAACACAGCAGCATAAGTACATTTTCTCCTTGAGGGGAGCACGTGGCATATTGCACAGCCATGCTCATTCAGACCTGCAGCACATAGGAGATAAATGGTAAAGATGATCTCTGTACGTTACTGACAGTTCTGGCACATGCTTACAGTCCCACTTAAAATGCATCACAGCTGATGTAGGGCCAAACCCACAAAAGTCAGGAAGGATGTATCACTGTCCACAAAGTTGACTTAGGCTTAGATGACTACAGTATCTTCTGGAAGACTAGAAAAAAAAACAACACACATGGACAAGGAAGAAAGACCTCATTTCCTTGGTCCTAACATTCCCAGTGATAAAGGCATGCATTTACTTTACAGGCAAGATCATCCCAAGTATTGATGGAATAGGCTGTAGCCCAGGTTCATAAACTGTTGGGAACAGAGATGCAGTCATGCTTCCACGGCCTTTACTTGTATAAAACACAAGACTTGTGGCTGCTGTCCCACCAAGAATAGTCTGTGTGTGAGGCAATGGAAACTGCTGGGGGAAAGAGCTTTTCTCCCTCCAGCACCACTTAATAGGTTCATCATACCACCCCTAATGACAGGAGCAGCAAGCCATGCTCTCTGTTCCAGCTCTTCTATTTCTTACCTGTCATTCCCTTCTGTTGCAAGAAGAGCTTTATATTTGTAGCAGTAAAATTAAATGTTGCCTATATGGCTGAAAGCTTTAAATCTTCTGTTAATACCTTTGTGAATTATAGAAAATTATGGGATTCTTCTCTGAATGTTGCTAAAAGAGGAATACGTGACAGAGGTGGAGCAAGGTCATTCAGAAACTTCCTGAGGTAGGGAAAAATTCTAACTCTTTGGATATCAAAATATGTAACATTATAAAATGAATCAAGCAGATGGAGAATCTGCTGATAGGTTCTCTCTTTCACATCAAAAAGAGTACAAGCCTCTAAATGCTTTGTCACTGCAGCACAATACAGACTATATTGCCATTTTGTTTCTACAGTTAAAAGACCATGAGAAAGCTAAAGATTTGCCTTCCTGAAACTAGCCAAATTTCTGGGGAATAAGATAAAGGACACTAAGATTACCTGATACTTATATAAATGAAAACCCAACATGTCAGAGGAAGACTGAAAAAAAACTAGGATGTGCTCTTATTTTCTGCTAGCTTTGATTTGATACTTTTATTTTCTTCTGGCCATCTCAACACAATGAAGAAAACAGTGAAAATCTGAGCATTAATGACAGAAGAAAAGTTAGTGATGCTGGATGAAATTTAGCAAATTTGTCTCAGTCAATTTAAAAGGTCCTCTTGCTCTTTACAAGCTACTAAAATGCTATATTTTTCCACCAGGAGTGAGTCAAAGCAGCAAACTAATTCACCAGTACTTACTGCATGCATCTTTCATTAGGGTCATAACAGCAAAAACTGACACTATTTCATAGAAAAGAATAGTGCATTAAGAAGCCCTCTTTAAAAGCAAGGATCCGCTCCACTAGTATCTACCAACCATCACATCTTAGGCAATTCAGTACCTACACTTTTCCAGGACCAAGTCTCATGAACACAAGCCATCCCCCTTGCTGAAAAGCACACACAGATACCTATGATGGAAACAAGCCAGAGCACCAGGAAGCCTTCTCCCTGTCACCCTTTCAAATGAACTATCGGAACTCTGTTGAAAAGAAATCTCTGAATTCATATAGAATAGTATGCTTACTTTTATTTTGTTTTGGAAAAGACAGTTCGCTCCAATTTTGGTTTCACTGTGAATTCAAAGCCTCTCTTGAAACGGAACCTCCACCCTTCACACATGTCTAATAGCGAGTGCTATAGAGCACTTCCACGCCACAGTTTTGGTTTTCCTGTGGCTGCCCTCTTTTATGCAACTTAGTGCCTGCAGTCCTTTTCCTCTCCAGCCACCAAACCATGTGTTTAAATGACTTGCTGAAATAAGGCCAGGAAGGATTAGTAATTAGGATTCTTTTCTTCCCTCCCATTTTGCCACTGTACTATTAACATGTAATTAGGAGTCTCATTTTTAGTTAGGTGTTTAAAAAACCCTGAAGCAAAGAGTTTTAAATTATTAATGACCCATTTATTTTACTGAAAGAAGTGTACTTTCTTCTTCACATATTTAACGATCATAATGCTTTAACACATTATTCTTCAATTACTAAGGACAGGTTTGCAGAGAAAGGTAGTATTTTCCCTAATAAGAGGTACTATATTTCCCTAATAGCAATGATGCTCTACAGCTACGAAAACTACCTTCACTAAGTGTCAGGCTTAAACTACATAAGGGAGGACATTTTTCAAGTGCAGGAAGATATCATGACACCTGTGCAGGTGCTTTTTCATTATGGGTGCCATAGATGCTTCTTGTGAGAAAGATCTTGTTATCAAATACTTATTTGTTAAGGCACTTACTAATAACAAATGTGATACAGACACAGGTCTACCACGAAAGACATTCACACAACTATAAGAGGCTGTTGCTTGCTTAATATTCTGTAACCAGTTTGGCAGCTAACTCCTCTTTAGATTCTAGTGGCAACAGGGAAATTCATCATCAGGAAAGGGCCTGTAAAGTCAACTGATTCCTGCTCAGCAGGACTGGGCCCACTAAGGACAGTGATGCATGAAGAACAAAGTATTTCAGCCTGTGAGAACAACACAGGGTTGTGGGCTGCAGTACTTCTCACGCTCAGAAGATTTGCTATTTGCTTAAAGCACATGACCCTTCTTTCTCTCAATTGCGCTAAAGCTGTGCAAGTCTTCTTGCAAAGACTCACTAGCTTGGGTGAGGTTAATGGAACCTCACTTCTTCATGAGGACATCACTTGCAGATACACAGCAGATACCAGTTTTCATTGACAGGGGTTACAGGCCATTTAGCAAAAATGCAGAATATCCCCCTTTTAATTTATTTTCCATACGTTTTGAAGCTGAGACTGGTACATGGCTAAATCCACACATAGAACTTGTTCTGCACCCCCACACTATACTCAAAAATACCTAGAAGATAAAACAGCAAGTCTCTGTCTTCCAAGGAACTCTTCATATTTGAATTTTTATAACATCTAGGATATCAAACTTCTGATTGTACCAAAACCTCAGCTTTTGGTTAAAAAGTGAGATGTTAGCAGCAAGAAAAGGAATACTTTGAAGTCTGTCTTCACCTGAACAGATGCAACAGTGTCAGCACGTATGAGGCACAGGTAGGTATATGCCGCTGATTACAGACAAACCAAAGCAGTGTTAACCCTGGAAACAGAAGCACAAATAAAGCACAGTGTACACATCCAAAATGGCTGGACACAATCAGCCTGGGTCTGGATATTGGCAGTCACATGACACCAAGCCCAGCTTAACAGATGACATTTGCAATGCTGCTTTCAGACTATAACTGGTAACTCTTTCTGGCACTGTACTGGGTGGACTTAGTAGATCATATGTTCTCTACCTTGAAGAATATGCTGTGCCTCCTTTTACAGCATCTGAATGAGTTCTGGCAGTCCTCATGCAATATCTTGGCCCTTTGCGTAAGTTCTGCAAGGTGATTATTTCCGTATCTGCTTCTCTGAAGCCACTGACACTACATCCCCGAGAGTTTCTCTGAGCACAGCAGTAAGAAGATGGAAAATAGCATCTATTCTTACCCTTAACAACTACTGGAACTTACTGAAGAATAGCCATTAACATAAAGACTCCTGCTAAGATAAGAGGAAGATCCCTCTGTAAAACAGCTATTCCAAGTTCAGAGCAGATCTATGCCATCAAAGCAGGGTCATGAACATTTTTATCACAAGCAGCCTATGGGACCAGAGGAGCATAAATCAGCCTAGTCTTCTTACCATCTGAGATGCAGCATGTATAATTGCAGATATTAGGGGATTTTCTGATTTTACTGGCACTCTTGCAGATAGCAGCATGTTTCTTCAAGTGTTCCCTTCTCTTACAGTGCCCTATAAACCAAAAGGGCCTTGCTACCAATCTTACAGCTGTTTGTGTTCTTAGAAGAAACAAAATAAAGTAAAATTCTTCACTCAAGAACACTGAAGAGCTAATTGTTATGGTAGTATGTTATACCACAAAATTTATGAGGAAACCACACATTAGAGTTCCCAAAGCAATATGAAAAGTCATTTCAAAAGGTTTATTAGCCAATATGTATACTTCATTATAGGAACTGATTTTGAAACCATCTCTGTGATATATGCCACAAGGTTCCACAGGGGCCCTTCCTAAGTAGGACTATTTGATGCTTTTCTTAATAAACTGGATGATGAAAAAGACAGTGAGACTATTACTTTTGCAGGTACATCAAGCTGGGAGTGATTGCCAGTATGCTGGAGGATACAACTAGAATTCAAAATTACCCTGAAAAAAAGCAAAAGAGAGGTCTGAAAAAAAGGAGGATGCCATTCAACTCCTAAAATGCAGGTTAGCAGGCTGAGACAAAGAAAACCAATGCGGCAAATGTCAAGTGGGAATAAATGGGTACAAAGGGAACTGCTCTAACTTTCTTAGCAAAAGGATCTCAAAGTCAAGAGGGCTCAGAACTCCTAACACCCCCTCCCATAGTGCTGTAAATGGACAGAAACAAACTAAACCTCAAAGCAGGCAGTGCAGGGTAGATTAGTAGTCATCCCTATCTGCTCAACTATGCTTTAAAACGTTAGGTTGTCAACATGATCAGACATGTGAAATCCCTTAAGTTGTTAAACATTCAGAGATTAAAATACGGTTTTTCTTGGTTTCTTCAGGAATACAGTGCAAAGTCTGCCTCATTCAAAAACCTTTGCCTTGTGATCACAGCTTCAAAGAGCAATTAATCTCCAATCCCCGCAGATATGCCATAAGAAAAGAGAAAATTCTAAGCTCTGTAGCAGGAAATGATGGCCAGCAGAGAGAAAATCTATTCTGGACCTGAACCTACTAAGATAGCTAGGTCTGTGATTAAATTATGAGATGCTACTTAAGCACAGTGGTTTTTCATTTGGTTTTTTTTGTCTTCCAATTGTGTTTAAAATAAATTAAGAATACTAGCATTTTAAGTGTTTTCACTTTCTGTGTTAAAGAAATGTACTGTAAGTAAAGCAACCTGACTTGCATACTGATTTATTTTCTATGGTGACACAATTCCACCAAAGAACTGGGATTCCTAGTAAACAGGAATTAAGGATGGAGTGGTGATCTTTTCATCTCACTGTGTGGGTGTTTGAGATTAGCACCAGATGTCATCTCTCTTCCCTGCTCCCGTACCTCAGCACCACATAACATACTAAGAACTAACATAACCCTTCCCTCTCTCTCTCCCTGCTTGCTCCAAGAAAAGCAGCTCATTCCTCAAGCATGTCCTAAATCTTGTTCTTGGAAAGATGAGCTGGTAAAATATTAAGCAATAATCAGTAGACATTTTAATTCCCTCTCTCCCTCTCCTCTCATTTCCTGCTACCACCGATTTACAAGGAGACTCTTAGGCACGTTGCCCCACCCCTGCAGCAATGCACGATCTGGCTCATGTAACAAAGAATGGCTAGAATGTCCCATGTACTGCCCTCCCCCCCCCCACGCCGTGTAGGTCCAGAGCCACCCTCCTCCCCTGTTATTACAGTAGTGGTATCCTGCTGTCTTTACTTTCAATTCACTCTATTGTAAAACACCTTCATCAACACTATTTCTGCTTCATTTTCCTTTTAAGCAATTGCCAGGAAATAAAGACACTAATTTTTCAGCGGTCTGGATTTCAAAGTTACACTTGTCAGTCACCTCCTCACAAAGAAATATTTTTCCTGTAATCAGTGCCAAGCAGTTCCTAGGTACATTAGTAGAGAAGCTCCCTGGGATTCATACCTGAAAGTAATCCAATGTTTAATAACTTAGTTACAGAACACTGTCATCAATGTTTCCTGAAGTCCTTGATTAGTAACATTTTTGTTGCAATTAACGACGCACATTCTTGAGGGGTTTGCCGACATATACATATGACCTGTTTAAACAAATTACTCTACAAAAGCACAGATTTCAATGGTGGGTTTTTTTGTCCTACAGATGTTTCATCTTGGTACTGGTCAACTACTCACCATTTTCTGCCAGCTTCAGTGATGCAGAGCGTCTGCTCTGAGGTTTTAGCACAGATGCAAATGTGTGACACTGAAAATTCACTGGGAATCACAAAATGTGTTTCCAGCTTTGAAAGGTTAGGTAGAGAGGTCAAAATAACCTGTTGTACTAATAGTTGAAGGTATTCCACTATTTTGGGATGTTGCATACACCACCTCAGCTGAACAAAGTTTTATTCCAGGCAGTAGTTGTTGCTGCATTTCCTTGAACTATGAGCACACTTATCTAAATAAATTCAGCAAAATGATATAAGTAGACATGAGCAAATGCTTAAGGTTTTCCAGGACTGCAGCAGCTATACATGCTTATCCAAGCTCATGTTCCTGGCTAACTGGGGACAAGAAGTATAACCTACATTTGTACACTTGTGAGGAAAAAAAAAAAAGTGAGGCTTATTATTATGGTGGTTACTGAAGTTCATAATTCTTCTACAAACTATGACTCATGCTTTAAGCTGAATTTTATTACAGACATTAGACTAGTCAAATAGTAAAAGGTATGATGCAAGACAGCTATTTGACTTTTACCAGTTTTAATATTATAAGGTAGGAGGGAAAAGCTGATTTCTCCAGAACATGGGTGCTTAATGACATCATAGACATTGCCAAAAATTCTTTAAGTAAGGGTCTCAGCCCTTCCTCCCTTTCAAGTTCTGAGCACAATTTTAACAGAGGAAGCATCAGGCACAACTTTTGGACCCATAAGAACATCTAAAATATTACTGAGATATTGAAAGAAATTTGATGGCAAATAGATCTATTGGAAATTGGACATGATCCTTATTTCACTGACTAGAACATGGAAAGAAACACGAACATCAGTTGGATCTTCAGCTCTCAAAAATGATAAAATTGACTTTAATCAGATAAATTCTGACAGTTTACACTAGCCAAGAAACTGGCATCTAATGTTAATTCATGGCAATGCAACTGTTAGTCACGCAAAGGTGGGACTGAGGTGATGAAAAGGCCTGCACGCTCTCTAAATATTATGCTAACAAGTCAACTGTACTTTTCTTAGTTTACTAAAAAAAAAAAAAAAAAGGCAGCTTTTTTTTGTAGAGACAACAAAATGCAGCTGCAAATATAGACTAGAATACTTAAAGAAAATAAACCATCTTTTTCACATTCTGCCACAGTTTGTCGGCTCACAGACTAAGCATCCAACCTGCTGTCAATTATTAAGGCCAGACTGTGTTCTGAAGAAAGCCAGGGAGCTGTTAACTAAAATGAAACTAAGGATGGGTTTGACAGCTGAGCTCTAGCAAATAATGCTGTTGTAGTTTATAACCTTATTTTACCCAGCAGTCCACCCATCCTTAGGGGACTAAGGAAGGAACACATGCATGCATCTCCATAGTTTCATTTCATGCTTTGGCATCTTTGACTGAACTCCTTGTTGGGAGTTTTAAGTTGTCAGAGTTGTGCACAAGGATATTGTGTTAAACATGTTCACAACTCTGAGGTCTACCTAGTGGCCTGCCCACTCCAGGTTTTTCCTGAAATCCATGCAAAATCTCACTGGCTTCAAGTGAAACAGGAGCAAGCCACCAGCCTCTGATATTATTATCACAGGAATAGTGCACAGTCACAGAAAGTAAATATGATTTTGCCTCACTGCTGATCTATCCTCTCCTTGCTCATGCTGCTACCACCCTGCATGCTTAGCATGAATACGTCATTATGAGAAACTTGCACACAAACTCATCTAACAAAACAATAAACTTGTTGCTCCAAAGTTCGACTGAGTCCCAATTATTACTACATTCTCCAGTGGAAATAACTGGGTATTCTTGAGCAGAGAATAACAAATTAGTACCATTGTTGCACATCAAAATCCTTCAAATGGTTAAGTACTACTTTAAGACTTTATCCCTCACTGCTAAAAACAGCAGTTTAACTACTATAGTTACTGAATTTCCCAAGAAAGCTCTTAAAGAAAATGCTTTTCTGCATATTTAAATACATGCTTTCCATTGCAGCTCAACACAATGGGCTATGAGAATTCAATATTTCAACACTGATTGGGACCTGACTTTGCTGGAAAGCCATCGTATACACCACAGTAACACTCTACTCCAAGAACTGTCTCATTTTAACTCCATCAGTCATTATGTTCATTCAGCAATTTGCACATCTAGGTGGCTGCTGCAGAGCTTGGTGCTTGGATCCAAGTAACTGTGATACTGTTTAATAATGCAATGTAACCTGCTGCATATGCAATCAGCATGATGTTCAAAATACACACAAATGTGTAGAGAAGAGATGGGCACAGCACTTAGGTAAAACACAGAAATAACTCTGGTTATTGGCCCTAGATAGCAGCCACACCTTGGCGTTTCAAGTACATTTTGTCGATTATTTCTGTCTCAGCATTCATGGCTTACTTTCATGAATCTCAATATCTACCAGTCCAAGTAGGGGAAGAAAGTGAAACCTCCAAATGAGAAAATCTGCACATATGGGATTACGTCCCAATTGCTGCTCTGCCTGCTTTGTTTTTTCCCAGTGATTCTGTGCTCTTTACCCAAGCTGGTATGTTTGTTATCACAGAACCTGCAATATCTGCCCTAATATTTCAAGATATAACAACTAAGACTTTTACTGCAGTACTTTAGAAAGAGAGCCTAAACACAGGAGTCCAGCTGCACAAAGATTTAGCCAGCAGAATAAGAAGAGTTAATTGTACAGTCACTATGTTTCTATGACAGAGGAAGGAAAATGTGTTTCTCATGCTGATGCATTTTACAAACAACTTTACACTCACTCCTTAGTCACATTTGTAAGATTCCCTGTGTTAGCAGGAAACTTGCCCACAATAGATACTACAAAAAGGTCTCTTCTCCTGAGTCCTAGATGCATATGGACACATTCTCGCAGAATTGAGCAATTAATTTTGGGATGTTTCTCATTAATTTCATTGTCAAAGCAGCTCATGAGAAAAACACTGGAGTGGAATGCAAGAGTTACAGCTGTGAGGAACATGCTCAAGTTCATAATCAATACAAAGGCTAAATTCATAACCTGATGATGGGGAGTAAAACAACCCTATTTAAGGACAGGGAGAGAAGACAAAGACAGCCATAGAATCGTAGAATCGTCAAGGTTGGAAAAGACCTTCAAGATCACCAAGTCTAACCATTCACCCTACAACCCCTAACCATTAAACCATCTCCCAAAACACCATGTCTATCCCTTTTTTGAACACCTCCAGGGATGGTGCCTCCACCACCTTCCTGGACAGCCTTTTCCAATGTCTCACCATTGTTTCTGTGAAGAAATTTTTTCTAATATCCAGTCTGAACCTCCCCTGGTGCAGCTTGACCCCATTTCCTCTTGTCCTATCACTGGTCACCAGGGAGAAGAGGCCAACACATACCTCAAAACAACCCCCTTTCAGGTAGTTGTAAAGGGCAATGAGGTCTCCCCTCAGCCTCCCCCTCTCCAGGCTGAACAGCCCCAGCTTCCTCAGCCTCTCCTCATAAGGCCGGTTCTCCAGACCCCTAATCAGCCTAGGTGCCCTTCTCTGCACCCTCTCCAGCACCTCCATGTCCTTCCTATGCTGTGGTGCCGGAAAGTGCACATGTATTGTGTGTGTATATATTTCTAGAAATGTTCAAAGATAAAAAGTGAGAAACTAACAAAAATCCTTAGACAATTACATAACACCATTAAAGTGTTTGTGTATGTAAAGGGTGAATGAGAAGTCAGCAAGATTGAAATTAACAACGAATTAATGTAAATGGAGGGAGATTTCAGTCAGCAATAGTTTACAACAACTGAGAATCCAATCTGTTGTCCTTTCAACTGTGAATCAAAGAAAACTACTGTGGATACTGATTAAGACATTTGAGAGTTACTACATAGGCACTTGTGCTGTAATTGAACACATGAATCTGAAGTCTTGTGCCCACTCATTGTAAGTCATTGCTTTTGTCCTAGGAGATATTTTAAGATTTGTTTATGATTTGGAATGTAAACTTTAAATACTAGTAAAAAAAGTGAAAATTCAGAATATTTCTGGTAATGCATAAATAAAAACATTCAAACATTTCAAAACTGACTAAAACAATTTTGACAAATCAAACAGAAAAGACTTGTTTTGAACTAACTTACCGCAAAACTGTAGTTTGATGTTATTTGAGCATTCTTTCTGCCTGACTCAGAGTCAGCAGACAAGACTACACAGGGTTTTGGTGTATGCATGAAAGGACAGATGGGACCAAGGCAAAGGTAGAACACAAAGCAGCATAGATGTTGTACTTCAGAGAGAAAGCCTAAACCATGAGGTCAGCAGGACTGTCAAGATAGCAAAACCCTTTCTATGTGCTTCAGACAGCACTAATGTCCTCAATCCAGAGGCCAGTTTGGTACCAATCTCTGCCTTTCTGGGATTTGTGAAGCCAACTGTTCAGACTTCAATCAGCCCAAAATATTTCTTTTCAGTTTTAACAGCACTAAATTAGAGAAAATTATTGCTAAATATTTTCTTCAGCTGCAAATTTTCATTATACAAAATCTGTCAGAAATCTTCCAACCAGCTATAAACTGAAGTTACAGTATTCAATCCCATAATAACTTAAAAATACGGTTGTGTAAATGAAGTAGAATCCATAAAATTCTAATGTTTTGTCATTTTAAACTGTCCTTTTACTTTAAAAGCAACAGTTGTAAGTATATTAAAGTTTAAATTGTAATTAATGTTGCAAGAAATACAGTCAATTTTGCAGCTCATCAAAACCTTATCAGATCTTTTACAGTGACTTAATGGGCTGTTAGTGAATCTCTTCAACAGGAATTTGATCATAAAAATTATGTTTTTCACAAGATCTGAAGCTACTCAAGCTTATTCTAATTAACATAAAATCTAGTTGAAATTTCTGCCGTGCAAAACCCTTTATAGTTATTGTGGCTCAGGTTGTTTCAAATGGAGTGACTTAAAACTAGAAAGGGAGAACATGAACAGAGTTTTATTTCTAAATCTGTGAAAGTCCGCTTATCACAGGACTGGGATATTTGGGGCTCTTTCTCATTGTCTCTGGTCTTGGGCCAATCACTTAATTGCTCTGGACTTCCAGAATTCCTTTCCATCTCCATCGATGTGTCTCATCCACCTTAAGCTCTACAGACCAAGGATATGACCAGTGGTCAGGATGCGATTGCACGACATTTAACAGCTCCTGCAAGGTTTTGCACTCCTGATCCTTAATATTTGGCTTTACACCAGGGCAATCTTGCCTGATCATGCCCCACGTTCAGTGTTGTATAAATTCTCAGTAGGCTGATTTACTAACTGGAAAGAGTCGAGAATTTAACTGTTGACTAAAGGGGTCATAACTCCCATTTTCTCTCTCATGGCACGTTGCAGCTCCCCATGTACGATTTATAGTATGGTGAGATCTGTCCCTAGCTTAAATGTTAAAGTGATCTAAGTTATTCATATCCATGAACTATTCTTTCTCCTCCTTGGCAGCTGCCTTGCAAAATGAGGGACACCAAACTCAAGTAAGAGCCTCAAAATACTGCTGTAATGTTACTTGTAACTAGTGCTGCAAATTCTCACTTACTCCCATCTTCCTGACCCATCTACAGTATTCCTTCAGAAATTAGTAAGCTTAAATTGTTGCTCCTGCATATGTTTTTAGTGACTGTAATCATACCTCATTTAGTAGCAGTTTATTGAGACTGTATGAAGATTAAGCCATTAATCAGAAAACAAAAACAGATTATTAATAGCAAGCATTTCAATATCGATCTGAATTCCCACTATGGATACCCTCAATCAGAAAGTGTTTGTGGATGTGGTCTTATGCTTCCAAATTACCAATATTTTTGAAGCTATACCAAAAAATGTACTCAAATCTGCTGTATCATTTGCAGTTAAAAGCTTGATTTAATTATTTATATTTTTCCCCCAATAAATAGCTCCAGATTTTTGCTCTCAATTCAAGAGTTCCACTGTGAAAAAGAATATATCTGGGGGGCGGGGTGGAGGGTGGTACAGATTTCAGTGAAAATTGAGTGTAGATCTTCAGAGAACCAGTCTGGAGAGAAAAAAAATACGATTAAATACTGCAATATAAGTTTAAGATACGATCCAATGCTGACTTAAAACAGCAGAAAGACCCGCCTTACGGGCACCTTCTTTTCCTTTTGATCTCAGATGGAACAAATCCATTTGAGTTAATTATGTAACTCAAAGCTTCCTATGTCAAAATATTTGGTTTATAGCCCAAATTCCCAAGCCAACAGATTTGTGAAATATTATCAACTTTGGCTACAGTTTCTACCTATTCTATAGCTTGTTTGCTGTGGTAATTTGTATGCAGCTACTAAGAAAAAGCACTAGATGATCTTGAAGTAGCATCTAGACAAAAACAGAGGTCAGCAATTACTGATAAATATGAAGGCTGTGCATAAAGCATCACTATGAAAGAAGGTGTGAAGTGATAGAAAAACACCCAAATACAACATTCATCAAGGCACTACCCTAAACAGGAGAAAGTCATTCATCTTGGTAAGAACATGAAGTGAGAAGAATGTAAAATAAGTATCCATAAACCAAACTGTGATTACAAAATCTGGACCTAGGAAAATAACCTGTTTTAGAAGTAAAGTACATCAGAGCATGACTTTTGTTAAAATCTAGAATAAAGATTTACAAATGAGTCATACAAATAAGTCCATTTTTGTTTAAAAAATAGATACTTACATCCAAAGTATAAAAGTGTTGCGTTTCAAACCATCTGTATGACTGTAACACTACTTCTAAATCAGGTACACGAACTAAACATTATTTCCTACACTTATAAATCAGTCGTATTCACAAAGCAGTTGCCTGATTGGGAAATCATCTTCTTGATTAATAAACCAGGTGCCACCAGACACATCAATTACTGATATGAATCATAAATCTTTTGACCACTAGGCACATTTCATAAATCAGAAACTCTGTATGTACGGAATTCAATTAGGAACAATTTAGCAAACCAATGTCAACACAGAATCCCCTAACACAAACACCACTGTGAAGCCACAGAGGCAAGATTTGCTTGGTTTTTTTAAAGCTAAAGCTCCACTGTACCCCCTCTTCTATTTGTCCCTGTGTAATACATTAGGAGTTTGTTTACTCAAAACTAGAAAGCTATTTAATTCTTTGAGGGTTGGCAAAGGGGGGGAGGCAGAGAAGGGAGGGAGGTACTAAAAAAAGTTCTTGTTTCTGCTTTTTTATACTTCACACAAAAACTGAAAGTCAAAATCTCTACTACCTCATTCTAAAATGTCTTGTGGATTTATTTTGCCTCTCCCCATGTTTTTCTGAACTGTTGTATTAAATGTATTTTCAAGTGTCTTTTTAAATAACCATTATGTACGTTGCATCACCAGAAGTCATTTAGCAACTGCTGCATTATGAAAAATTATTTTAGTAGGAATTAAAAATAAGGTGAATAAGTTTCTCCAAGGTAAAGGGAGGATTAACTGTACTTTTATGATGTTCTCTCAACAGAAAGGTGAAAGCAATTTTTAAATGGAAAAGTGCCTCTGTTACACTGCATCCATTTAGCAGAATACAGCCTTTGTCAGGTGCGAGTGATTTCTAAATAGTTCAAAAATATGGCTGTGTAGGTGAGTGTCTGAACACTTGCAACAAGACAGAATAATAAAACCACCTAAATACTATATTTGATGTATTACAGCAATAAGTAAAAGTCTCATTTAAAGTTGTCAATTTGAAGTTTACCAAAGCGATTCACACAATTTAGAAGATAATTCCAACAGACACTTCCTATGAAATTAAATGCTATATTCTAATAACTGAAATAAATTTTTAATAATGAACAAACAGGACTAAATCAATATTATATAATTTAGGAGGAAAAAACCACAAATATTTCAGTTTGAGGTAAATAGTATGGTTTGGTTGACTTGAAACTATTTTCCTCTAACCCAATTTGGCCACTAAACTGGATAACTGATTATTCACATAGGCCTATTATCATACTGATATCCACTATCCTTTAGATAAAGGGCATGGATGTTGTTATAGTTACTGAAGCAAGTAAACGACAGCTATTATGTGATGGAGGTATAGCTAACAATCAGTTTTGCATCTTTAGCATTTACTGCTGCAAGAAAATTAATGTGTTTGGGACCATTAAATGGAGCTACTACTACTGGCGTGACTTCTGCAAAAGTGTATGAAGCTGCCAACTGTAGCTAGCAGAATGCAGGCATAGACCCTAGCACTAAATTCATAGACAATGGGAGAATGGGTAGGCAACAAAAGAATAGATGGGAAACAGATACCTGACAAATAGGTGTTCACAAAATAGCTGCCCATAAAGAACAACCAGTGTGTTTACTTCCACAAACTTTATCAGATTCAAGGAAAACACCTGCATACCATGGAACAGAAGAGCTATTTCACATCAGGCTGTGGTAAAATAAACAGCAGATTTGACCAGGTACCAGCTGGCAGTAATAATAGTTAGTGATTAACTAATGCATTGCTCTGAAGAACTCAAGAGTAACAGTTGAGGTTATGCATAGAGTTTTAGCTGTTATTGTAATGGCCTGGGAAGAAGTCGTTTCCATGTTAATAGTGAAGATTAGGACTAGTGCAAGCTTTTGTCCACACTATAGATAAAATTGCATTTTACTGCTCAAAGATAAGAAACTTATGGCCCCACTCTGCATTTGGCTCTGACAGCCAGGAGGGAGGGCATGAAAACCATTGGATAGAAACAGGCCATACTTTCCTTCAGATTTATTTCCTACCAACACCACTTAATAGTTTCAGCAGGGTCATGAAGAGGACACAATGTGGAGGCACAGCAATGACAAAGCCACAGAAAATATACGTTAGTTATATATGCTGTTGTATAAAACAAACAAAAATAAAAACTAACAAACAAAGCCACACCTCAACAATTTTAATCTGTTACTCTGCATCTTTGAAAGGGTGAGTTTATTTGAGCTCAGTGTCATTAGCCATACAGTGAAAGGGTGCCATGACACCTGTGGCCTTTGGGAGCACCAGAGATACTTCTCTTCCAACAGGACTGTGCCCAAATCCACTTTATCTTCCTTTATCCCACATCCTTTGTTCACTATAGGTGTTCTACAATTCTGTTGCCTGTCACCATTTTGACTTTAGTCCTTAAATTTTCCACACTGAACATGTATCTGTTAAAGTAAATTAAGGCCATTAAGCTAAAGGCAGTTCAAACCAACGAGGTGCTATTAAAGCTCTGGCTGATGCTTTTGAATTTTAAAATCAATGCAGAATGATCAAGCATATTCAATACTTTACACAAATCTATAGCAGCTGTATAAAATTTTTAAAAGCCTGAATTAATGGCCTGATAAAACTAATTTGTTAATTTTAGTAGGATTGGA
Organism: Hemiprocne comata; assembly: GCA_020745705.1. Classification (NCBI taxonomy): domain Eukaryota; kingdom Metazoa; phylum Chordata; class Aves; order Apodiformes; family Apodidae; genus Hemiprocne; species Hemiprocne comata. The sequence continues at coordinate 138,283,592 of CM036586.1, read as the reverse complement.
GTTGCAGGGCGATTTACTGAACATGTGGATTTTTAAAGAACATAAAACACTGTGCAGAATGATTCAGCGATTTCAATGAGAATCATTCATGATCAGTATTGGAAACCCTGCCAAACAATTTGTGCTTCCTTTTTACGATTCAGAAGTGGTGGACATTGCTTGAAACTAATAATAGGATATATATTTTCACCTCTTCTTCACTAGCTCAAACTTCTCTTAGGTCATTAATAAAAGGGGGGAGGAGGAATAATAGTTTGAAGTATCTTTTGATGAGCTGAAGGGCTTAGTCAATTAATTCTCACAATAAACCTAAGAGATCTGGTAACCATTGTCATCCTTTACCTACCTGTGTCAGTTTGGCACCAAGTTGGCAGTCTCCTGATTCACCCCTCCCCCCCCTCCTCCCCCAAGGTAGGGAAAGAGGGAGAGAAATGAGAAAGAGAGGCTCTCTGGGTTGAAAAGTGAAACAGATTGATTTTAATTATTGGTGACAAGCGAACATATATTTGCAAAGGGATGTGCAACACCCGATCCCCTCCCTCCTCCCCTGACCACTCTCACAGTCTCCCAGCTGAAGGGGGGAGTGTCCGGGCGCACGGACGGGGCCCTCGGGTGTCGGCTGGGAAGAAAAATAGAAAAAAAACAAAGAGAGAGATCCGAAGAGAGGGTGATAGAAGAGACAGTAAGCAAAAAAGTGAGAAAAAAGTAAAATGAGAGGCTTGACTTCCATGATGTATTAGCCTATACTGAAAGCCAAATAGAGAAAATATTATGAGAAGGGAATATTCTGGTTTGCTGATCCTGCCTTTGGTCTAATCTGCTTCCCCATAGGGGGGGAGGCTGCAGACACTCAGAAGAGACCTTGGTTATTATCAGTCCACTGGCGCTGCTAAAAAGTTCACTGAAAGGAAGAAAAAAAAATCAGCAAAGAGCTTGCTCAAACCAAAACACTACTGAAAATGGAGAAAGCAGAAGTGGAAGGACTTATCAGAGATGAGATGCTTACTGAGTGGGAGGATGACAAACTTCTCTAACTACATCTTTGACAGACCAAAGATCCAACAGCCATTTCCAGGTATTAATCCATTTTCACCTGAATTTAGCAGGAATCTTGACATTAATTCCAAACCAAAGTGTTCATCTCAACAACAGGGATATAAAAAGACTCAGATCCATCTATTCCAATTACTCAAAATCAAGAAATAATTTAGTCCCCATATCATTAAGTCATGTGACCTGTGTCACAGCCATGTAGACTTGCAGTGAAGCCACAGTCTGAATGTGAGCTTTCTGAATCCGTGTGTTTTACTGAAAAAAAAAATATGCTAAGGCTTTAGTCAAGACAAAATGAATGCTATTAGACACCATTAAAAATTGCATTGAGAACATGATGGAAGTAGGAGAGTAGGTTCATTAGGCAAAGCATACCTAATGTGAATAGAATTTTGGACTGAATAGTCTGGCAAACAAATGCACTTCCACTGTTACTGCAAAAATAGTGTGGGAACTTTTGTAAGCTCAACTGACCAGAAGAATTCTGGTTCACACATCATACAAAGACAATTTGTCATCAGCAGGAATTTCTTTAGCAGTCAGGGAAAAAAAAAATAATCCAGTGAGTCGATATAACTTTTAGAAAGGCAGGATCTTCTCATTAAGTGAGACAATGGTGACATTCCATAGAAAAATGGTACTTCTGATATGTTCACAATCATTTATTTCAATGTTTGTCAAAATTTATTCCAGGCTGCAGATGAAGTTCCAGAGGTGTTTTTTTTGGTTGAAAGTATTAAAAATTTAAATACTCAAAAAATTTTATCTCTGCTTTAGATAAGAGAAAAATAATTTCTAATACTAAAAAAAAAACCCAAACAAAAAACAAACTTGTGAGGTTTTACTGTTCTCAGAATGAACTTTTCTAAACTTATTCAAATTCAAAATTGCTAGAATCAGAAAGACACTCTTCCTGAACCTCTCTCACAAGCTGAACTCCTCAGGACCCACCAAAAGGGTTTTGAAACCCGGAGACTTGATTTTATTAGAAAAAGACATTCAAAACATGTTATAGAAATATATATTAAAAGTCAGTACAGAAATACAACAAAATATGCCTGTCTGCTGGTAGGAAGAAAACTTTTTTTTCAAGTGTGCTGTCTTCAAACCATCAGTTAATCAGTTTTCTATGCTGCAGCAAACTCTGTAGAGTCCTTTTGGGGAGTCTATGAAAAATACCTTTTTTTCACCTCTGAGACCTGACTTTTTCTCCCCTTGCTGTTCTTGCACCACCCTATCTGCTCCTAACACCAACTGTAAGCTGGGCACACATGGGTGAGATGCAGGCACACCTTTCTCTTCTTTTTGGCTTTCCCTCTCATAACCTAAAGGTACATTTCTTTCCCAAAGAGCCTTGCTGGACCCTACTGAAAAAGGCAAATAGGGGCATGGCTGGAGTCACATTTAGGCCACCAGCTGGGAAGGAGCAATTTCTGAAGTGGAAGGAAATTGGAGATGGTTTCACTATTCCAGAGCGTAGGCAGTGGACAAAGGCAGGAGCTAAATGCAGCATGATACCAGTTTCTTGAAAATTAGCTTGTAGCAATATAGAAAAAGTGGAAGAGTCAGAGATTCCATATCCAGAATACTTACAGGAAAGTGGTGGAAAGCATCACCAAAAGCACTATGGAGGCACTTAAACTGTTCCTTACAGGCCTTTGTAACTGAGTAAAAGCAGGAAGCATTTTTTGGATGCTCTTAAAAATACATTTTCTTCTCCCACCATTGTCATTTGAAGCAAAACAGTCCTAGCATTTATGCAACTGTGTTCTATCCATAGATTTTTGAGATCGCTATGGAAAAGTGGCTATGTATTCATTACCAGACTATTGCCACATTATGAATCAAGCTTAAATATATTGAAGCCTGGTTGCCAAACTACATTTGGTTATCCAGTATACTTGGATAATGTTGAGTTCAAAGGATCAGCAGTCAAGAGAAGAGGGAATTATAGAGACTGTTTATAAATGGAGGTTTGGTTAACTGAGAGTTTACTGTATATAACCATATATAGCCACACAGTGTTACTAAATATATAAGTCCACTCTATTACATAGTATTTCCATAAAAATATGTGGAGAGAATAGGTACCCCACTCAGACTTGAAAACGTGTCTTGGCCTTCCAGCTCATCATATTTGCCAAAACAGCAAATAGCAAGAACCAACCAAATCAATAGCCAGGCAAGCCCATAACAAGGAAAACCAACTTCACATTAACACTGAAACTTGCTGTTGGGGATGAAATTGCTTAGGGCCCAAGTTCAGCAGTGTTAGGGGTATAAAGGAAAAATGTAGAACTTTTCCCATTACATGAGGTGTAGTGTTCCATTTCCCCTTTTTACCTTAGGCCTACAGGAGGTTTCAAATCAGGAAAACGTACAGGAAGGGGATGTAAGAAGAGATCATACTTGTGAGAAGTAGAAGATTGCAAAGCTGAAATTCTGCTGCAAAAGAGGGAACTGAATATGAGTGTCATAAATTTATTAGTGCATAATCTCACTTTCCAAATTCTATTCCAAAACATGGATATTGCCATTAGTCTTTCCAGTTGTTTCTTATAAAAAACAAACCAGTGAACCCTGCTTGAACACAGGAAGAGTCCCACTGTTAAAGGGATTGAGCAGACGAGAGAAGAGTCACATTTTGATATGTCTCTTTGCAGACAATGTTTTCATGGACTCATACAGAAGAGGCTTGGCTCCAATACCACTTCCTTCCCTCCGTCCCCCATAGATGCAGAAATGTCTCTGTGTGCATGTGGCCAAGCACATAAAACCCAGCAGTATGGGCTAGCTGCCCAAGTAACCATTTCCTGCCTCCTATAAGGAAAGCTATACACATCAGAAAGAGTCCCAGGGACTAGACTAAAACCAAGTATCACCAGTTTGACCATGCTGACTGAAACATTAGCATGTCAGTTGGTATTAGCATGTCATGCACATGTCATTGACAGATCTTAGTCCATGACATGCACATAATATATGTGTATTTAAATAATCTGATGAAGTGCTGAACATTAAAAATAATATTTTATTACTCTCTCTGTGCTATGCATTGGTTTAACTTTTTAAAGTTTTGTCTTACTATCTTCAGAGAGTCTATAATGAGAAGTTGTACTGTTTAGTTACCAGCTAGGTTAAAAATATCTCTGATGAGGTGGGGATTTTTATCCCTTTCTTCAAAATGGTTGCAATGCTGCCAAATCTGCAAACTCTATTCACAGTCCATCCACAGGCAGACATCAGGGCTCCGCTACTGACAGAAAGATCAGGATGCTTTTTAATTCTTAAAAGTATGGAAAATCCATCACTGAGTTGTATTAATAATTTTATGTTCAAATGCTGTAATTTAGTATCATTTTCAGTGGGGTTCTGGTTCCTATGATGGTCATATTTCAGTTTCATAGATTTGCACAAAGAATCATTGAGGATGGGAGGGACTTCTAGACATTTTCTAGTTCAACCCCTTTGGTCAAAACAGGGTAAACTGAAGCAAGGTTGTGTTACTCAAGATGAAGCCTAACTGGACACAGAATATCTCCAATGATGAAGACTCCACAAACTCTGGGAACCAAGCCAATGGAAAGGCACTCTCCCAGTAACATATATATATGGTTTTTTTATTATTCTGTTGTTTTTTTTTTTAGTTGTGCTTAAATGTATCACATTTCACACCCATGGCATCTTGGTCTTTCACAGGATACCACTGAGAAGAATCTGGCTCCACTTTCTTTACCGCCTCCCAAGAGACATTTATGCACATTGAAAAGATACACACGAGGTTGAATAATCTGAACTTTTTCATGTTCTCCTCACATGACTGTTGCTCTAGTCCCTTAATCATCATAGTGGACCTTCAATAGACTCATTCCTGTATGTCCATGTCTCTTTCATACTGGAGAACCCAGGAATGGACACATCACTCCAGATGTGGTCTTCCTAGGGCTGAGTAAAGGATCACATCTTTCAACCTGCTGGTGATGCTCTTCCTAATGCAATCCACAATGCAAGTTGGCATTACTTGCTGCAAGAGCACACTGCTGGGTCACATTCACTGTGATGTCCACCAGGACCCCAGGTCTTTTTCTGCAAAGCTTCTTTCCATGACTCCCAGCATGTACTGACACATGGGGTTATTTGTCTCAAGGTGTGGGACTTTGCACCTCCCTTTGTGGAACTTCCTGTGGTTCCTCTCCGCCCTCTGCCCAGTCTGCCAAGGTCCCTTTTAATGGAAGTACAATTATCTTTTCTATTGACCACTCTTCCTGGTTTTTGTATCATTTGTAGACTTTCTGAGAGTTCACTCTGCCCCATCATCCATGTGATTAATGAAGATATTAAAAGTATTGGCTCCAGTATTGACCTCTGGGGTACACCAGTACTGACTTGTCTGCAGATGGATTTTATGGCCCTTTGGGCCTCACAAGTCAACCAGTTTTCAATCAACCTGACTATTCACTTATCTAGGCCATACTTCATCAGTTTGTCTGTGAGGATGTTTTGTGAGACAGTGTTGAAAGCCTTGCTAAATCTGAGGTAAACATCCACTGATCATCTCCTTGCATTCACCAAGACAGTAATTTTATACAGAAGGCTCTCGTGCAATTCAGGCATAATTTCCCCTCCATAAAACCATGTTGATGACTCCAATCACCTTCTAATTCTTGGCATGTTTGGAAACAGTTTCCAGAATTATTTGCTCCATCACCCCCCAAGGACCAAGGTAAAGTTGACTGGCCCATAGCTTCCCAGATCAACTTTCCTGTCTTTCTTGAAGACAGAAGCAACATTCACTCTCTTCCAGTCCTCAGGAACCTTCCTCTATCAACACAACCCTCCAAAGATCAAAAGTGGCCTCATCAGCCATCTTCCTCAGCATGCATGGGTGCATCCTATCTTGCCCCATGGATTTGTGCATAAGCAGTTTGTTTAAAAATCCCCTAACCCGATCCTTTTCTACCAAGTTAAGTCTTTCTTCCTGTGGACTTTCCCACTGGTCTCAGGGGCCTAGGATTTGTGAAGACAAGGCTTACCAGTAAAGCAAAGAAGGCATTGAGCATACCAGTCCTTTCCACACCATTTGTCATCAGGTCCCTTTCCCTGTTCATCACTGGGCTCACATTCTCTCTTTTCCCTATGCTGCTGATATACCTGTGGGAAGTCCTTCTTGTTGCTCTTAAGGTCCCTTGCCAGATTCAATTCTAGGTGTAGTTTTGGCCTTTCTAACCCTGTCCCTGCACATTTGGTCTCTGTACTCCTCCTGGGTCACCTGACCTTCTTGCACCTTGTGTACACTTCTGTCTAATTTCACCAAAAGATCACTGTTCATCCATGCAGACCTCCTACTACCTTGCTTGAATTCCTGCATGATGGGATGGTCCATTCTTGAGCTTGGAGGAGGCAATCATTAACAGGAAAACAATAACAGAAAAACCCAAGCAGCTCTCTATCCCACAGCATTTTTCCTAGGAGACTCCTAAACAGGCCAAAATCTGGTCTTCTGAAGTCCAGGGCTTGTGATCCTGCTATTTGCCTTGTTTCATTCTCTCAGAATCTTGAACTCCAGCATCCCATGGTCAGTGCAGCCAAGGTTGCCCCTACATATTCCTGACAAGTTCTCCCTTGTTTGTAAGAATCAGGCCCAGCAGAGCCTCCCTTTGCCAGGTCCTGCACCAGCTGTGTCAGTAAGTTACCATCTACGCACTCCAGAAACCTCTTGGATTTCTTGTGCCTTTCTGTGTTAACCTTTCAGCAGATACCAGGCTGGTTAAAGTTCCCATGAAGACTAAGGTCTCAAAACATGAGGGTTATTTTCTGTTGTGTAAAGAAGGCCTCTTCTATTACTTCTTCCAACTTCCATACTGTTTGTCCAGATGAAAAATACAGGCATTTTCATTGCCAGACAAACAGGGTAGTGTTCAGTATTGAAAAGGTTCTTTGCTTTACATCTGCAGCACCTTTTATCTGTAGTTCCCAGAACACTCTCCATGCCTTACATAAAACAGATAGTTCCAAGTATTACTATTCACATTTTAGGCAGTACACAGAGTGTAACTTGTTACTTCCAAGTATTTTGGGTAAAAATAGTGGGAAGTGTTTTCCTGGATACATAGTGGGAAGAAGCTAGTAAACTAGTCTAGCTGATGAATCACCTTTAAATGAATACAGCACTCAAGACATGTTCATGACTTTCAGATGTGAAAAATTAACTAGGCATCAGGACAGCAGAAGCTGTCCTACTGTGGATGAGCAAAATAACTGAATAAAGAATATATCAGATTTTTCATAATGAATCTTTAGTTTATGTTATGGGTACAGACATAGTAGATTTTTGGAAAATTTATAGCAGTCAGCCTTTATGAGCACCCTAGGACACCTGCTGCCTTGAAGAAGCTGAGAGATTGGCTGTCACAGTCTTCTGCCAGATGAAAAGATGTAGTGGTATGTCACTGTGGTACTTTCTTCCTCTGGCTTTAGGTGTATTTCACTTCTGAAGTTGGGTAATTCATTTAGTCATTTTGGCTAAAAAGAAGTGACAGGACAAGGGAATGGGAAGGCCATGAAGAATAAGGATTGATGCACTGTCCACAGAAACCAGCAAGCCCTCCTTTCTCCACCCGTCCTCTTGTTAGTTCCCCCTAGCCTAATGAATTAATCTTAAAAACAAGTACCTATAGCAGAGGTTACATCAAAGCCTCCCAAAACATTTGCATTAATCTCTTCTCACCCATTCCCTCTCTTATTGCCCCTGCTCTAAGCTACAAAGTGTTCACATTCTGTCCTGTTTTGACAGGAGAGCCTGCAGGGCAACCACCACCTCCAAATAGCTTGAAGCCTTCTTGTTCCATTTCCTGTGGCCAGGACCCTTAGTTAAAGACTTCTTCAGAATCAAACATGGTTAGATCTGATACTAAGCCTTGCATAGCCTATAAGGCTGAATGTCATCTGCAAATCATAACTTCTGTAGAGATTCAAATTAGGTTTCTTTCACTCGGGTCTTTCAGAGGAAAAACTTTTCACAATTCTGCTGCCTGCTTTATAATTTATAATTTGTTCTGAATATCAAACTGGTTCTCTAATTCACAGGTGAACTAGTTAGGTTCTGCACTTTGTTGCACCTTTTAAGCTCACAAGTTCTCACTTGTCCCACAATGGGACACTGAAAATTTCAGAAGTATTATCTAATTGCACAGGCACTGCCATGGAAAACTTCACAGGTGTGTCAATTGGGTAAGTGAAGATTACTCTTGCCTAACAGTGCTAATATCAAAAGAATTACAGCAAAGATAATAAAGTTTTTCTTTTTCCAAATGTATAATTCTGAAAGAGCAAAGGGAGCAGAATGTTCCCCCAGCCTCTCCCCACCCTTACAAATCTTTTGTAGCAAAACTGATTATTAAACCCCTTGGCTGGTACATAGTTTATACACTCTCTCTTGTTACTGCCAAGAGCAGAGAGGTATACTCTGAAAGAAAAGCCAGCTTTCTTGGCAAAAGCTATGATTACTTGTAAGGTACCAGGCAAGCATCCATAGTTTTATTCTATAACTTTTCGGAATTAATTATCTTGCGCTAGCTATTCAGTTGTATCCTGTGTCACGTATGTACACACTGGCAGCTATAAATAACAGCATGAATTTTAATGCCCTGATATCTAAAGTTTGGCTGTTACACACATTTAAGGTACCTAATGACTTAGGAACTAACTATAGAAATTCCATTTATTTTAAGTCTCAGCTTGCAATAATCAGGATTTTGGCAGAAGAGTGTGGATAATACACCAAGAGAACTCATTGGAGGCCACACAAAAGGCATCAGCTGCAAGTTTGTGTAATCTTGATTCTAGAATAATCACAAGTCCATGGAAGAGGGAAAAAAATTAATTAAAACTTTACCAAGTTGTAGAGAAATCCCAAGCTGTTTTCTGCCACAGTACAGCAGGCTTGGATTTAGACACATAGACAGTCTTAATGGACTGCCTCATTTAAGCCAAGAGAATTGTTGCCATATCTTCTGTGTGGTGCATTAAGTCTAAATTAAAATAGAATTACTTGGAGAAGATATGTGCTGATTTCCAGATTTACGGCTATTTGACGGTGATAACTAGTTGCATTGTTTTCATGTGCTTTGCTAGTTAGGAGGAGATCATAGTGGCAGAGTCCCCTGAAGGAGATGCAAGTGTGGCGGGCCCAACGTGTTATATGCACAGTTGCATGACACAGGCCTGTAGTTTTAAAATAGTTCTCTGTTTTTAGTAACTGATCAAAGCATGTGCTGAACACAACCTCCCTCAGAGGGCAATTTTTCTCCAAAATCCCCAAATGGCATATGTGTCTTCCTTCTTTCCCCCAGGGTTTTCTCTCACTGCCTTTTCTTCTCTGCTATCACACAAATTTAATTTTCTTTTCTCCCTCGCCCTGTCATAAGCCTTGTTAACAGCTCTGCCAGAGCTCTCAAAACAGTATGCACATGAGACAGCAGAGTCAGGAACAGTAGTAGCTCCTCATAAAGCTTTGGAGGTACCCAGTATTTCTCTTCTCAACATAGAGTGATAAAATTAGAATGGTCTGGTACTGCAACCCTTGCTGATTATGTCAGTGATATCATCCCACCAGTCTAGTGCTACGTGAGGAGAATGACAGCACTCCCTAACTCCTGGTACATTTCCCATTCCAGTGACCCTTATCAAAACTGCTGATGTCCAAATTTAAGCAGTATACAAGTGATACTCATACAATCAGTACTGCCACTGTTGGTGCCCAAAGCCAACTTGGTGCCCCTCTCCTTTTTCTGGATTTCTTGAATACAGGTCTGATGGAAGAAAAAATGAAATTTCACTCTTTATTATTTCAATGAACATAGAAAAAACCCAAACAAAATCTTTACATGGCATTCTCAAATCTAGTGAGTACATTCCTCTTTCGTCAAGTTTTCCTATACATAAACTCCAATGAGAGTCCTGAAAACAACATCACCTTCACTTAGGGGAAATTCCTCTATTAATATGGAGAACAGCCATTCCAGGCACAAGGGATTTACCATGTGACACAGAGCCACCACTATTTTTGCTTATGACAGACTTCATGGCTACCATAACCACCTCCTTCTGGCCTAAGACTTTCAAGTGGTTTTGATATTTATTTATTTGTTTTTACAAGAAGCAATTCAAAAGGTACAGATCCTGAAGCTAATGATGGAAATGCTTTTTTTCCATTCTGGCTCCTCTGTGCAACATTACATGTAATTTCCAACTACTTCTAAAGATAGGGAAGTAGTCTGGCAGCTCTGATACACTACTTCCCACACTTCTGTGCATATATTGAGCAGCATGCAGTCAGAAAAAGAGCAGCTCCAAGTGGACACATGGCATAAAAAGCCACACAGTATATCTGCAACAGAGTCTTTGAAAAAAAAAAAAAAGTATATTAATTTAGACAAGGATTATCACACTGCTTTTTCTTTCTGCTGCATATATCTTCTTATTGTCTAACCTGTTTCAGCTTGTACCCCTGTTCTTCCTTGAGACTTTCATGTCACCATCTCTCAAGACTTCTGTAGCTTAAAGCTGAATTTTCACAGGGAGCATACAGGAACCAAAACCAAAAGCCCTGTAACGAGCTAGTTGCAGCTATTACTAAATCCACCATCTTTGTTGCTTCCCCTTCCCCACACACCCTTCGCCTTAGTAAAAACAATTTCAGATTCTGTAAGGCATTAAGTGCTTTACTGCAGTATGTTGAATTAGGCAAATGAAAGACAGGAATAGCCAGTGGCATCACAAAGAAATAAAACTATCAAGTAAGGCAATACAGACTTACCAAAATGATTTCTGAATCTTTTTGATGATATTCTTTTTCCATCTTCTACTCATGCTGCCTCAGGCACCTCACTGGAGTCTAAAGATGGAACCAAAAACTCAACGCTCTCTGTCAAAAGCAAACACAACTTCATCCTTATCACCTAAAGTTTTTCCCTTTATAAAGCACAGGCAGATAAAAAAGGCACAAAGATTGAACATATTTGGGGGTTTCAGTTGTTTCCTTTTTGCTTAAATATCTCCTTTATGGCCACGTGGAAATCAGGAATAATTTACTCTTTATCCCAAATCTACTGACAAAATCACTAATGAATAGATGAACATTTGATTTATGCAGTTAAGAGCACTTGTTTCTTATTTGACATTAAAAGGACCAAATTTTACTCTCCCATACACCAGTGAAAATGGATGATACATTACTCCGTTGATATGCATACTTAATTTCCAACAGCACAAAGGATGAAATTTGAATATGTATCTTTAAGGATTTATTCAACACCAGAAAACCAAAAGAAAAAATTTAAAATATGGTTTGCTTCCTGAAAAAAATCAAATTGGTTAGTGTTGCTGCTAAGAGGACATTAATAAAAGACATGTTTAATGCTGTGCTTTCATTTTTGAGCTGTTAGAACACAAGTATTATAGAATGTACAGTGCATTTGTTCCCCTCCTACCTGTATAAATTATTTGGGCCATTATAAATGTCCTCAGGCAAGCTCATAATCTGATCTACTTTGTTCTAAAAGCAGTACAGACCCTCCCCGTTGGCTTTAGTAGAGACAGCTTAGCCTGTTTTTCCTCTTTTTGGTTTCAGTTTATGGATCAATGAAATAGGTAAAGGCACATTCAAACTGCAAAATAAAGGACTAGGCAAAATTACCACTGATCATTATAGCTACATGCAGTGTTCGTACAGTGCTTTGAAAATGATAAAGGATAGAGGCATTTGCACAACAGAGTGTTATTAACTATCTCAGTCTAATTTCAGATGCTTATAATTTGTGATTGCACTTACAGAAGCAGAACAGATCCCTACAAATCCTGCAGATTTACTACAGGTAATGGAAGTCCATTTCCTCCTCTTACTTCTTCATTTCAGCTAGGGAGAAGGGGGTGTGAAGGATCTGTATGGTTTATCCCATTGGTGATATAATTTAAAAAAGCACAATCTGTTTTAATACCTTATCCTTTAAAAAGGTGGAATGTGGACAGGACGAAAGGAAAACAAAACCCAGAATCAATGCTTCCAAGTGCTAAGAGCTGGAGCTTCAATAACTGTTGTCTCTGCTATGTAGAAACTTTGGGAAAGACCCTGAAATCAGATCCTCTTGCACTTTTAGCTTTACCAAGGCAGACCAAAATGTGTGAAGAGGGAAGAGGCTGTAGGCAAGTAGAGGTGAGCAAATACCTGAAAAGCAGTTGGGCATTCATGCAAATAAAATGCATTATTTGAGTCAAGTGCAATTGTTCAGGAGCATTTCTCGGAAGCTTATCAGCCAGTAATGCCTCTTTCGAAGCATCAGATACAGCCAAGAAATGTATGGCTTACAGTGACAGTGTCATTGCTGCCACCCATTGCTTTGCTGTGAGATATATTCCACAGCAGAAAGTGTTACCAGCTCCTTACTAGTAAATCTATGTCTGGTTCATTGACCATGTATGTTGCCTACACTACTCACTTAGAAGTGGAACATGATTTTGGTTCTTTATATCTTTTTGGTGTAAGCCTTGAGTTCTCACCCAAACCTTTGAGGCCTTCCACCTAAAGACAACTTCCCTAAGAAGGAGCAAGAGCATTCATAGCCCATAAAAACACAGCTCAAGTAATTAATTTTGGAAGTGAGCCTTGCTAATTTGAAGCCTCGGGCTAAGAAGAGAATTGACACTTGGTTGAAGTGGAAGAAAATTTTCACCAGAGATAAGCAAACAATCCATAATTCTTTGCTCTTGGTGGCAGCTGTGAGAAAGAGCAGAAAACAACTAACCCCTCCCTAAGATAAACCTACTCTGGAATTGGCAGGCAGTTTTAGAGAGTGTTTTGCAGTACAAAGTCCTAATACAGTAGGGATGATTTCCAATAGAAACTATAGGTGTTATCATAATATGACTCATAAGAGCAAGCAGGACAAAAGTTCAAAAGCCACTGAATGAATTTGTAATGGAAAGAATAAGTATCAGGTTACATTGGATCTTCTACCTTTTTAGAAGTAACAATATTCAGCAAATCTTCACCAAATCACAGAATCACCGAATCACCAAGGCTGGAAAAGACCTTCAAGATCATCAAGTCCAGCCTATGACCAACACCACCACACCATCTAGACCATGGCACTAAGTGCCACATCCAGCCTTGCCTTGAACACATCCAGGGACGGTGCCTCCACCACTTCCCTGGGCAGTCCATTCCAATGTCTAACCACCCTCTCCGTGAGGAAGTGCTTCCTAATATCCAACCTAAACCTCCCCTGGAGCAGCTTCAGGGTAAACTGAAAATTTTAGTATACTTAAAAGCAAAGTAGAAGGATTTCTAGGACCTCTGAAGAAAAACTTGAAATAATATATGTAATATAGAACAAACAAACAAACACACCCCAAACAGTCAAAAGCTATTGTTTATTGGGCTGTTTCTTTCTTAATCTAGGTTTTGTGAACTCATAAAGTTATAATTACTGCAGAGTTTAAAGCAGTGATCTATCTTATATAATTATTGCAGTGAGATTTTGTGTTATTTTCATTAAAATAATTGAAATTATGTGAGAACATACTGTAAGTACCTGCTATTTTCTCAGCCTATAAATTACTAGAAGTTATACCTTTACTAAGATGACTTTAAAGAAACTAATTTCTGTGCTTAATACATCAGCAGGTATCTGATTTTAGAAACAGTTTTAATTTGCACAGCATGCACTGATTAAGACAGTTTGATATCATTGGCAAGACTCTGGATGGACACATATTTGCTTATGCAAGCCATTTTAAATCTGAATTACTAAGATTACATGTTGACATTGCCAGGTGTTCCTTAAAGTCTGAGTTTTAGCACTGGCTTTCCCAGTGGCAAGCTTAGAGAAATACCAAATGATTTTTGCAAATCCTCCACTACATTCAGAAAACTACACTATTCGTATTCAGATGTGAATCTGTCCAAAGTTCAAGGTGATTTGATTCCCATGATTAGTCACCCCTATGTCCCCATGAGGCTGACCACAGTAGATGGAAATGGTAGAAGACTTCTGTCAAGGAAATAAAGCAGAGACTACAGCTTGGGAACTGTATTGTCATTTCAGGAATACTTGTGCCATGACTTGTTCCCTTCAGAATCTATTTTTCCCACACATGAGGCTGGAGAGAGAAAAAAATGGGCACTTTAAACATTCATTAGCAGAACCAGCTGCTATTTTGCTAAAATCCGCAGAAACAATAGTAGTATGAATAATAACCCCCCATCTCCTCTCTAACATGAACACATACATCTACACATGCAAAAATAATGTTCCCTTGAGTTTTATACCAAACTGACCCATTTGTATCAAGTGCAAGGTAATAGTGCAGTTTTAAAGCGGATGAGGGAATTCCCTATGGGAAAATAATCTCCAGACATACATTCATAAAATTGCTACAAATCAGTTACTAGCTCTAAAAGATAGCTCATCTTCCAGGTTTAAAATTTATGTGGGAATGAGAAACCGAAAAATGATAATAAGAAATGCCATCCAATTAGTCTAGAAATTTTTGTTTCACCTGGTATTTCTGGTGAAACCACCATCAGATCTGCACACTCTGAGTCCATCGGTCCAATGGACTAAGACCAGAACTATGTGCTCAGCACCAAAACCAAAATGCAATGAACAATTATACATGCCCAGGAAAAGTCCCGTGTCAGGAAGAAATATGCAACTGTGTTTCCAATTTGCATTATTTTCTTATAATTGGAAAGCTGTTGTACTAAGCTCTGTATTCAGTAGCAGGTTTTTGGTTTGGGTTTTGGGTTTTTTGTTGTTTTGTGGTTTTTTTTTCTTTAAAGAAAATTTAAAAAAGCTTATTGAACAGAAAGAATCTGTTGCTTGGTATTTAAAGCCACAAAATGTGCTTTTAGATTAACAATATAACACTACAGACTACCACCACTACCAGGTTTGAAGGCAAATACTGCTAAATCTGAGATTTACAGGCTGGGAACAAGATAAGTGGAAAGCTATGTCTGCATCACCAGAATAGTGGGTTTTGCAGAACAGCAGTGGTGGGAACCAGCAGCTGCCGGAGGTGTTTTTAAAGGATAGATGATGTACCTATCACGATCTTAAGCAGCTGGTTCCATTCAGCTGTCTCACACACAGCCCTTGTAAGCACCCAGGAACAGATTCCAAATTCTGTTCCTGCCACTAGCTGTAATTATATTAATACATCATTCCTTTATGGCTATTTAACGTTTTGAAACACATTATATCCTGGGACAAACGCACCTATGTGCCAGATGTACAGAATAGCATATTACAGAGAGCACTACTGGTCTGAAATTCTGCTTGAATCTACTGTTGCCAGTTTTTCCAGACTTAAGAAAAAGTGTTCTAAAGGGTGCACATCCTGATTTATTCCCACTGCTTAGGGCCTCAGATCTGCTTGTGCTGTACTCAATCACACCAAAGACAGCAAATAAAAATAGGTTGTAGTTCTTGTTCAGCATAACAAGCAGCTACTTATCATAAGATGAGCATTAGCAATAGGAAGGATGATTATTCCCACATTGCAGATATGGAAACTAAACTCTGTGCTCAGCACATCATGTAGACGGTAACAATGGAAGCAAATCCATGCAATCCCAGAATCTACATGTCTGTAGTTATCCCAGTGCATGAGCAAGTATTGTTTTAGTGGCATTAGCCTTGGGCAACAAATAGAAGCCTGTGACTAGTTTCATTTGTGCCTACATTGCTACTAAGTCATTTATGAAACATTTCTTTCTACTGGTATCACAGAATCACAGAATCACCAAGGCTGGAAAAGACCTTTAGGATCATCAAGTCCAGCCTATGACCAACACCACCACATCATCTAGACCATGGCACTAAGTGCCACATCCAGCCTTGCCTTGAACACATCCAGGGACAGTGCCTCCACCACTTCCCTGGGAAGTCTATTCCAATGTCTAACCACCCTCTCTGTGAGGAAGTGCTTCCTAGCTCATTTTATTTTTCTGCAAAGAAACAAAAGTTATCCCCTGAAATGGCACCTATCTAGCAAGACTCCTTCATCTTCTTCTGCCTGACACAAGATAAGACCCTTAGGACAAGGCTTATCAAGAAGGGTAAAACTTAGCTAAGGCCACACACATACAGACTCATAGGAACTTGTTACTAAAGTATGTTTCATAGAAAATAAAATTAAACAAAATACAAAACCAAATTAATTTCTACTTGAAAGGATTTGTATATACATAATAATTCCTAAGCACTATTTCAGAAATTAACCACAAATTATTTCTGCACGACCGCTCCTTGAGGCTGAGTATTATACAAAGTAAAGGAATTCAATGTCTTGAATACACAGTGACAGATAATAATTCAAGCTAAATATGGATTACTCTGATTATTACCCTTAAAATTATGTTAATTAATCAATATTACCTCTAACCAGTATGCCTTGTTGTGCTGGTTTGGTTTGGCATGGGGTTTGGTAGCAGGGGAGGGGCCCCAGGCGTGGCTCCTGTAAGAAGCTGGAAAGCTCCCCGGGCTCCAAAAAATGCAGCCACACCTCTGGCCAAGGCCGAGCCGTCAGAGACAATGGCTGCGCCTCTGCGATTAACATATGAAAGCAGGAGAATATATAGACCTGAGAGAACAGGAGAGGGGGAGGTGAAGGGCAGAGGTGAGAGCAAGGCAGTAACAGAAATGAGAGCAGTGCCAGAGCAGAGAGACGAAGGTCGGTGAGCAAGGAGGTGCCCAAGCCGAGGTTCCCCTGCTCCTTGGTGAGACGGCAGGCTGTCCCGCTGAAGCCCATGGAGGGCCACAGCAGAGTACTTGTGGACCTGCAGCCATGGAGGACCCTGCGCCAGGGGAAGTGGCTGCTCCTGAAGCAGGCTTTGACACTGTGGAAAGCCCGTGCTGGAGCAGCTTGCTCGTGATGGGCTGCAGCTCATGGGAGGGACTCATATCAGATGGGTTCGTGAAGGACTCTCTCCCACGGGAAGGACTAATTTTGGGGAGGATTGTGAAGGAATCCAGCCCATGGGAGGGACACTCTGGGGAAGCAGGGGACGACTGCGAGGAATCCTTCTCCCTGAGGAGTAAGGAGCTACAGAAAGCAACATGTGACGAACTGACTCTAAATCCCATTCCCTGTCGCCCTGTGCTGCTGGGGGGAAGGAGGGAGACAATTCGGGAACAAATTAACTTGGACCCAGGAAGACGAGAGGGGTGGGGTAAAGTATTTAAGCTCTAGTTTTTGTTTTGTCGTTGTCCTGTTTGCATCTGATTAGTGATAAATTAAATTGATATTCCTTTCCCCAATTTGAGTCTGTTTTGCCCGTGACCGCAAGTGTTGAATGAACCCTCCCTGTCCTTTTCTCGACACATGAGCTTCTAGTTGTTTTTTGTTCTACCCATCACACAGTCGGGGGGGTGGCCCCGTGGCTCATTGTTGGCCGAGCAGCCACACGGTTGTTTTTTTGTTGTCAGTTAGGCACAAACCACAACAATCGTCACAGTCTGATATAAGAAAAACCCTATCTTTTTTTCAGGCCTGTATTTATTCATAGGGTGATAAACCCTTTGCAGCCGGTGAGATCCTTGGTTGCATTTAGGATGAGTGTGTTGAATCCCTTCTAACCCCAAATCTTTGCAAACACCTTATTAAGGGAATGAAAACTGTTTGACTACTGATGAAATAACTGTTGTGGGCCAACAAGTTAACACTGATAAATATACAGCTATCATAATTACAAACTTAAGAATTATAAACTCTAGCATGCTCTTCCTTCTATATTCTGCTAAAAAGTTTAAAAATGCGAAGAGCCTTAAGAATAGTGATAGGTTTTTTTTTTTTTTCCTTTCCGCATTGATTTTTTTGGTTGAAATTTTAAAGTTTTGAAAATAAATTCAAGATTAATTAAAACTAGCATATTCCAGAATTCACCAGTGACAAGAAATCTAAGAAAGCAGCATTTAAATCCTAGATACTTTAAAAATGAAGATGTTAAAAGATAAAATTCTTGAAAATGATACATCTCTCATCACTTTTCAAAGTATCACTTCAAATGACCACTTTTTTGGCCATATGTTCTAAATTTCCTTTATAATTTCAAAGAAGAATATTCTGTAACTGCCAAATAAATTTAAAAAAAAGGAAGGGTGAGAATCCTACTTGGCATTACTACAAAAAATCAGTACTTTATAAGTCTGAACTTGTGGACACATACAAAGAGAAAGACAGGGAAAATAAAAATATACCAAATATTTTTCCTCCAAAAAGGAGAGTAGTTCAAATAGCATAACAAAATCACCTAACCACTGAGTTGACAAAATATTTACAAAGAAAATGAGAAAAATTCAGTATTCTGTAAATTATTGAATTTGCTTTACATTTTTACCCACTCACCCAACCCACCCTCCCCCAAACCACCATGTTGTTTGTCTCCTCATTCCCCAGAGTAATTTAGCTGCAGAAGTTGATAAGGATGTCAAGCATAAATAAGAAGGTATTACTTTGATAGGGATGTCACACATAAATAAGAAGGTATTACTTTTAAACTGTATTAAAACTCAAGGTCCAAATATTTGGTTCAGCCACAAGGAAAAAATTGTATCCAGATTAAGGCACATTTTCACACAAGCTGTTGTTAAATCTTAGAAAAAGCTTAGGAGTGTTCTGGTTCAAGCCTACCCATATGAACTTGAGCTTTTTTCAGATGTTAAAAAAAAAAAAAAGAAAAAGAAAAAAAAGGAGATCAGAATCAAAGTAATTGCACTGAAAATAGATATGGTGAAAGAAGCCTGTATCATTCAACAGCATTTGCAGAACAGAGGAATACTAACTTGTCAGCTTCCAAACTTCAGTCACTTCCAACAAGCTCTCAGTTTATAAAGTGAAGTGGGAGCACTAAGGTCTTGCTGCATTTGGAAGACACCAGCATTTCATGCTTAACATAACTACTTCATGTAGTCTCTAAAACTATGTAACAGAAGCTATAGAAAACATGAGGAAAGGGTAAACCATTAGAGGGTACTGAATCCATCTCTTTGTCATAGGAAAGCAACCCACAAGACAAGTAACTCAAGCCTCAAATATCACTGATGTTACAATCCCCCCCTTTTAACATTTCTGATATAGCTTCCCACATGGCAAAGGTCAGATGACCCAATTCCAGCAGATTTCATTTAATGAGGGTGGAGCCGAGAGACCTTAAGGAATAGGCTCATCTACCTGGCTTCAGTATATTCAAGGTTGATTGATTGCTTTTTGCTACCAATGGAAATAACCTGAGAAGGGACCTAGAGCTTAGAGTTGACCTAATTAATCAGCTCCAAAAAGGTTCACCAGAGTCTTATTTTTATTAGTCATTCTATGAGGAAAATTTGCATTGAGTCTGAACTTGTCTGTGGTGAATAATTGACCTTAAAGGCAAAACTGTCATCATGGGTTTTTCTCTGTCTAGTCATAACAGATAAAGAAGATAGCAATCAGAATTACTTCTCTTGACACTAGTGTTATTTACATTTGCTTTTCTGAAACCTCTGCTCTGAGATTTGTAATATTCTTGGCATTTGTATACAGTTGGACTAGAGATTTAACGAAAAAATAATCAAACAGACACAATTATGAAGCTATTAGGAAAAGTATTTCAGCTAAGTTAGTAATGAGAAAAATTTCTAAAATATCAAATAGCTATTTTGTGGAAATGGGATGCCAATCTATTTACATAAATTACTGACCTTGATCAAGGGGTGGATTTAACGGAGGAAAACAGGGGTAAGATGCAGATTACTGAAAACATGGTGCATTCTAGGCCAGTCATGCAAAAAATAATGACTCACCTCAATATAGCGCCCTGATTAAATGTTTTGCAGTTCTTGTGATGTGGGGAGTATACCATCAGATATATTAAAGTCTACTTAGCTGCTGAAGTACCTGGAAAGGCAGATGGTAGTTTGAATATGCCTTCCCCAGAACTGCATCAGCAACAAATGGAAACATGGCGTGATCTATACCTTCAAAACATAAAATTTAGTTAAATGCTCTACGTCAATGAATCTTAGTTTGGGTTTTCTCCCAAGAGAATAATTAATATTTGCAAGGATTTGACAAACTCTGTGTATTTCCATCTCTCATACTGCTCCGCGACTATTTCAATTATAAGAATCATAGAACCATAGAATGGCTAGGGTTAGAAGACAACTCAAAGATCACCTAGTTCCAACCCCCCTGCATGGGCAGGGACACCTCCCACTAGATCAGGCTGCCCAGAGCCCTATCCAACCTGGCCATGAATGCTTCCAGGGAAAGGGCTTCCACAACTTCCCTGGACAACCTGTTGCAGTGTCTCACCACTCTCATACTAAAGAATTTCCTCCTAATGTCTAACCTAAATCTCCTCTCTTCCATTTTTGATCCACTACCTCTTGTCTTCTCACTACAAGTCCTTGACAAAAGTCCCTCCCCAGCTTTCCTGTAGGCCCCCTTCAGGTACTGGAAGGCTAGCCAGTTCTTTACCCAGTGAGTGGTCCATCTGTCAAATCTGTATCATTCCAGTTTTGATACCAGGATTTCGTGCAGGATAGTGTCAATAGCTTCGACACTGACTTTCACAGAGATGATGGAAATGTATGGCTAGGAGGATGGACTTCAAGAAATTCGGTAGTACAGCTATCTCTGAAAGGCTTCCTCCAGAACCTATAGGATAACCTTGTTCTTATTCTGTTACGTTACCTAAAACAGTTTGCACAGTAATTACTTTGCCTTTGTACATTCCAGAACACCAATACAGAGCAAAAGAGGCAATAAGACTGCATTTGACTGTCTGTCTGTCTTCTGCAGTGGCCCCAGATGAAAGTCATTATTTAAGCCACAGTGGTGTCTTGTATGTATTTAGAAAGGATATATTGAATTATTTTAGTCTTAATGACACAGATTCAAAAATAGTTTTTCCTCATACTGCCATGATGGTCTTTCTATAGAGATGTTCCACTGTCTAGCAGCTTTCCATGCTCAATAATGAAGTTTGGTACATTAAAGTACAAAATGCTTCATTCTGCTTTTGACATACTGTATGCTAATTGATTTCTAGAATGTTTCATATTTTTCTAGCATTCAAATCAAACTGTGTGGTAAACTAAACAATTTGAGGTTTGAATACCTCTTCTTTGACTGGTCTCCCTGCTGCATAAACATTCTGAGTTTATGTTCCATAATCATCACCTATCTCAGCATTTCTATTCATTTTTTTCTTGGCAGGCAAAATAAATTTAACCTGGAGATGAACAGAAAGGTACATAGGAGACAATGACTTATAAGAGCTAAATTTAGAACAATAGATATGACTGTCAAATTTTGTTCTTCTAATGCTCCCCTTGGAAAGTGAACATAGCAGTGTTCCTTATCAGTAGTAACAGAACTTCCAGATTTAGTGTATTTCATAGTTTACATTGTGACCTGTTCTACTTCAGTTTTCTAAATGTATGAATTCAAATGCTTTCTTATTTTCTTCTGAAATGTTTAATGTTTTTTGTTAGTATTTTGTGTTAATGACTGCCAGTGCCACTTTTTCTGTTCCACAACTGTTTGCCCTTCATCAGTATTCCCAACCAAATTCCCCTACTCTGAAGTACCATAAATCTTAGTTCTTTGGTGTTTAAAGGTGAAGGTCAGCATCTATGTCCAAATTCTCACTGGTATCTGTGCATTAATTTCCAAAGGAGTTAAGTGAACACAGTTGATAAATTTTACCAGAGACCTTTCAAAATCTGACCCTATGACCTCTCTCGACACTATTTATTTAGGCTGCATATAAACTATATGCATAGAACCATATGAACTCCTGGGTCCTGATCCACTCTTCATTTGGGTCAAGAACTTGGCTAAAACTTATGGCTTTTTTTTTGGTTATAAGCATGCATTTCTCTTTTGTCAGGTCATGGGAAGATTGGCTGACTTGGAGGAGCTTGTGTGCACCTGGCTCTTAGACTGCTGCCAAAATGCTTATTGTTCATCAAGATCTGGAAGTTGAGGTGGTCAGAGTCTGCAGTTTCAGATACAGTCTTAAATTACTCTGTCTCAATTGATTTTTTTGTTCCTCACATTAGCTATTCTTTCACCTTCTTTTCAGTTATCTTCTTTCACATTTCTCCATTGGTAAGCAAGCAGGATAAATTAAAGCCCCTTTCTTCAAGTCAGTAAGACTGCTGCCTTTTGTTTCAGTAAAAATACAGACCCTAACAACTGGAGGTAAGCACCATTCCCTCTGTATAGTATAATTCCATTTCCCTTTTGAAGCTTTACAAGAAAGTAATAAAAAAGGCAAAGGCATAAAACACAGTACCTGAGGTACAGGCTACTTTTGAGCCTGCAGCATACTATAGGTATGAAATTATCATTTCAAACAAGTATAATATACACTACGTGAAATGTTCCAGTATGCTCTCCATATGCAATTGCCCAGAATACCAAAGGCCATAAAAGCATGACCTTCATTTTAAGACTGTAAGGCAAAAAAGGAGGGGGGGGGAAAAAGAAAATGGAGAAATTTACTAAGAGAAGGAACTTTTTTGCTCCCTAAATTTTTCAAATCTGCAATTCTTTCTGGTGTCCATAATGTACTGTAACGAAAGATGCTGCAGCAGGTAGATCTGGACTGGTCTTCCAGTCCAGTCTGGAAGACATCCCTTTCCCTGTGTACAGCAGAGCTCACAAAGTGCACAAGAAACAGTGGGGAAATAAAAAATAAAAGTTAATTTGACCTGTTAGCATTATTTACCTGTCTGGTCTTGCCTTCAGTAATCAGTCTATTTTCAAGGGGATCACATAATGCAATGAATGATCAGTTGGATGAAGGACAACATAACTTTAGAAGTCTGAGCAGTTGTTTAGAAGATACAGAACAGTACATTCTCCCCAAAGCATAGACACTACCTGTTGCTTCTCAGGTTAATAGCTTTTTGTTTCACCTTAAAAGGTTAACACCAGCTGTTTTAGTATATTTTATATGTATATGTCAACAGTTTCCTTACTCCAGTTTCCAAGTGGGAGTGCAGTATGTTTCATTATAGCCTTAGATCTGATTCTAACAATGATTCTTAATGAAAATTTCCAGGGCAAAGAGAAACAAGCCAGGTCTGTCTGTTTGGAATGAGATGCAGGTAGCAAACACATATAATTGAGGAAAATAAACTAGTAGGAATGTTTTCAGATAATTCTCATTATGCAAAAGTTTAAAATTGGTTGAATCTTTAAAAGTTAGTTAATGTAAACTCAGGTTGTGCCACTAAACTTGAAGTAATGAGATGGACTTACATTATTTCAGAGCCTCAGTCATGGATTGCATTGGCACTGCCTTTAACTTTGCAAGCATGAAAGAGAGAACCATATCTTTCTACTTCTTTTTTTTTTTTTTTTTTTTTTTTTTTCCCTCTGGCTTAGGGCAATGAATGTCACTGAAAGGAATTTTTCCTTTTGGCTGTTATTCCTGGGTGGCACTATGCCAGCACAAAGGAGAAGCCGCAGAAACAGTTTTGTATGCCTTTGTGGGTGTGGATGAGTTATGCTAACAGAGTCTACCCACAGGGCAGCTGTGGGTAAATGTTTCCTTTCTGTGTTCAGTGAGGAGTATGGAGAGTAGGGAGCTTTTGTAACACAAGAATTTATTTTATGAGGTTGCTTAAAATACCTTTTTTTCTTTTTGGTCTTTCAGATGATTAAATCTTTCTTGGCTGTTAGGCCTTCATAGATAGACAAGCACAAACTTCCAACTTGAATCCAGCCAGCCATATAAAGTAGTTCTATCTAACTCAAAAAGAGCTTTCCAAAAACCTGACAGACATTGGAAAGGAAGGGATGTTGTATTAATGAGAATTAACATCTAGTTTACACTTTTGTAATTTTTCTTTTTGTTTTGTTGGGCTTTATGATCCTAATTTCAAGAACGGCTTCTGCATATGAAAGCCTTTCTCTATGTGTACCACAGGGCTTGGGAAGACACTGCTCATAATGTTTTACATCCTTCACTTCAGTTACAGTAAAATATTACAGCCAGATTAAGGCTTTCATGGTGCAGTCGTACTGAGGACAACAAACTCCTTTTCAGTAGCTCAGATATCAAGAATTTGGTAACAAACTACACAAAAACTTAAACTGTTGAGTATGGATAGTATGGTAGCATGAGTGCACCTTAATCTCAGCAGATGCCAGTACTGTAGCAATAAAAACCAACCAGCCAACCCCCAAAACCCAAAACTAACAAACAAAAAACAATCAAACAAAAAGCAACCAACCAAAAAAAAAAAACAAACAAGAAAACCCAAAACAAAAAACAAACCGAAAAAAGGGCTAGTTCCTGGTTCTTTCACCAAAATCTGGGGATGATTAGTACCTTAGTCCATGCATCTACCTTGTTGTCTAAGAATGTCTGTTTCCCTGGTCATTTTATCTTCTCTCTAGGCATGCCAAAGTTCCCTTGCTTCTAATAAAAATAGCCCTGAAATCACAGAGGGGAAAAGCCATCGCTTACACTCTTTCCCATAAATTCCTATTTCAGCTTCTTTTATTCTTTATGAGTCATCATCACTTACTACTTCAGTTGCCCTAGGGCTCCTGGAACTCATGCAAAAAACTCCCAATTTAGGTAATTTGCTGACATCATAGACGTTTTACAAACCACTTCAAGCAGAAATTTTCTTGATCCAATGTGTATATCAAAATAAAAACAGCAAGTGGTAGACTTAGGAGAAAAAAAAAATAAAAAAGTTGTTTAAATTAAAAAGCAATGCTTTCTATTAGATCATTTCATCAAATATGTAATACTTAGTAGCAGCTAAAGTACTAATGAAAGACAAGACAAAGTATTTTACAGTACCAGAATGGCCTTCATTTTATTTACATCATTAAGAGGATAATTGACAGGAGTACCCGTAGTCTGCAAGCATTTAAATGCCTGGCACCATTCATACCTGTGACAGCAAAACAGTATCATTTCAGGGGAACACAGGCACTCTCAAAACATGGTAGCCTATAGCACAGTAGTGAAAGTCTTAAGAGCAAGTAACACTGAACTCCATTGAGAAGGGAGGAGGGTGAGTCTCATTAGATGACTGTGTAACACATCTGACTGCAACAAGGATCCCCCAGGCTCCTTCAAGAAAGGAAACTTTGTGAGCCAGCCATGCTGAGATCAGAGTTTGAGAGCCAAACTGTGGCTTAGAATATGCTGTGAATCACAGAATTTCTGCCCCCTAAGATACCTTGTTTTGGAAACAGATTCTATAGCCCCCTGACTTTTAAAGTCTCAAAGTTCTCATATCGACCTCTATGTTGGGTTTAATTTCTTGGTTTCAGAACAGTCGGCCCTAGGCAGCCCCAAACACTCAAATATCACAGAGTTTTGGTTGAGGCTGGCATTTTTAATAATCAGTTGCAAGAATGAAATTGATTCTGTTCATGCAGTGTTTAGGAGACATACTTGCAAGCTGCTTCTTTGCTGTTGTGACAATTAAGAGTTTCTTTTAAAAGTGCATTCAGGGGCTCCTGAGGTAACAACTTCTATCAGCACAGATGGACCTTTGTGCAAAAGGTAACTACATCAGTCATTATATAACATGTAATAAAATTAGAGATTATAATGCTGTTCTTTGTGTAGCAGGCAGGAATCTACTTGTTTCCAAAATCACACAGGATTCCCTATCCTGAGAAAGTGTGGTATAATAAGACTTCTATTAGGGAAGGAAGAATTATTCATAGGTTGCTATTTCATTCCTCTTCCCACACAAACTAATAGCCAGGTTTTCTACTGATTAATTAGTATTCCTTGCAATGGACAGTATGATATGGTCCTTAGTCAGATTTTCAAATGGGGAAAACCAGAACTATGGAGTCATTGTCCGGCAAAGGATGATTCAGAGGTATGAATTTACTTTTTTAATATATTCTTGAAGTCCTTTGAGGTTAGAGCAAAGAAGAAATATTACAAGAGGAGAGAGAGAGAGAAGAAAGGACTTCAGAACCTCCCTAAAATGAAATACAGTTGCTGGGCTGTTGCTAAACAGCTGCGGTATTATAGGCTGAAATGGCATTTGAGTAATCAAAACCATTAATCTATTCTTTTTATTACACTGATGAAATTAATTCAGATGGAAAACATTAATTACCAAGGCATTTCTGTTACTGGTTGAAATGTATTTTTAAAATAAAGAAAGTAAAACTTGAGAAACTGTAAATACAATTAGGATTGAAGTGACAGTCTAACATGAAATGTATCTGCACAGTTTTAGTACAGTAAAATACTATTATTCATAAGCAAGTGATGAAGTCAGTCACTAGGTTATTTCACTTGTTAAAACCTAACATAGTTTAGAAATGAACCTTTGAAATACCATCCCAGCTTGACTGTTGTTTTGTTTTGTTTTGTTTTCTCTGGTTTACAGAAATACTGATAAAATACTCCAGCTGTTTGAGTTGCTTCCTATTCTGTTACAGGTGCAGTTTGCTGCTTCTGTAGGAGCAGCCTAACTTCTCTGTACACAGAAGTGCTATGGAAAAAGTATAAAGGTGTTAAACGTTCCAGGAAATAAATATAACAGTCCCTACTAGCAAAAACTTGTTGCTCAACAAGAATGGACTCATGCCATTATACAGTGCTGTAAGTAACTTCTTTTTCAAGCAGGTAAAGCTTTTTAAAGTGCCAAATGATGTACTCACTCTAATGGCTAGGAGCTCTGTCTGAAAAAAAAAAAGTCCAGGCCCAGCAGAGTAATAGCATTGTTGCTTCCTGCTCCTGTAAATGTTAAGGAAGAACCAAAACATACTTATTCACAAAGAAAAAAAAAACAAAACCAAAAACAACAACAACCAAAAAAAATCCCAAAAACACCACAAATCAGCACCACATGGGAATTAACCACATTGCAGGACAATTCCAAACCCTTAACAGTTTCAGAAATTACGCAGCTATCTACATAAAGGGAAGTTTTATTTTATATGTTAAGAATGAATCATTAAGAGCTGGAATAGCAAGAGAGTTACTTACAATACACTAGGATGGATTATAATGAAAGGACTCATTAATTTCTCCTGTCTTCACTTGTTATTCTCCAGGAGCTCTTAAAACCATAAATACTGGTAAAATGTGTTCAGTTACATTGTTCTGTTAAATAAATTAAATCTTCACATGGTATCATAAGCATATATACCCCTTCACTATCGATTTAGGACCAGATTCTGACTAAGATCCTGCACTTAAATGAAAGTGGAATAATACAGTCTGAAGTGTATAAAACTATGCCAATACTATATAAATGTTTAAATGTCTCCCAGTCCTCAAGAGGTGAGGGAATTAAAATGCTGATAGGTAGGTACTCAGTGACTTCTTTATGCTGTCTTCACTCACAAGCACTAGAGACTTGTACAGTGCATATTATTTGGGAGGATTAATCTACTTTCAACTTCTTTGTTACAATTCAGAAAACTAAATTGATGAGCCAAACTCCCTCCCTCTCTTGAGAGAAATAGGCACCTAACTTTACTGTCAAAATTAAGCATGAAATTACCTATACTGCCACCACCAATTATATTCTAATAAAATTAGCTTTTAGCTAAGTACCTCAATGCTGGAATACAAAGCATTTCTACCCAGAGGTCAGTAGCTCCAATCTGTGCAAGTCTGAAGGAAAAAGCTGCTATATGTAAAAGTGGTGGTCAGTGTTCAGTTTCAAGTGAGCAGCGGTTGCTATGACAATGCTGCTATGATATTTTGCATAACCTTAGAGAAGAGTCCAAGGATTGGATAAATATTGACACCACGTTCTCCACCTTCCTAAGTTAGTGGTCCCCAAAGGTTAGGGAGAAACCTTGCTTGTGGAACAGTCTAAGAAAATGCAACTGCAGCTGTCTATCTGCTCTGTGAATAAACAGAGGTTGAATTTCAGCATCCAAGCCTGTCAGCAGCATTAAAAATTATACTGCAGTAAAACAAAAAGAAGCCCTTTGTAGTCATGAAGACTGCCTAAGACTGAACACAGATTTTAGAATGCCTTGATGTTTGTACCATTAGTTAAAGGAGGACATGCACTGATGTTTTGAGTTCCCATCACCTTTTGAGAGTATATAGGAAACATGAGTTCCCTCCTGCTGTCATTTTGATGCCAGCTGCAGAATTAAAAAAAACCAAAACAACCCACAACAAAACAAACAAACAAACCAAAAGGAGCAGTGGGCAATGGAGGAGAGGAAAGGAAGGTTTGCCGTTACTTCTATCCTTGTATACAAAACATATACTTCTCTTCCTGCCTAAATTTGGAAGGAAGTCCTTTCATACTCAGCATGCTTCCTTACAGAATTCCCAAAGAAGAGAAAAAAAATATTTTATTGGAAGAGTTATGTTTTCCAGGTCTTATTACACGTAAGATGACACTACAGCAGTACATACTCCTTGAAAGAAGCAAGGATTTCAGCAATAACTGAAAGGACTATTGCAATGTTGAAGTTGGATTGGACTCCTTCACCCACCTCTCAGTCACACATACAGACATGCTTCTTTTACTGGATGAGCAGAGGAGATTGGTGACACTCACTTCACTTGAAATCACATTGACATATACATCTTTAACAGGAACTATCTAGCAAAGAGCTAGAACTATGTTCACCACATGTTCAAGATTTTCTTGTTTCCTCTAGATGTCAATCCTGCAAACGCTACAATCCTGTAGCCCAGCCTAGGCTTATGCACATAGTTGGACTATATAATATAAAATTGTGACTCATGACTTCCTATAAATAACCTCATAGAAAGGACTCAATAGGGGCTCCTAACTCCTATTTCTCAAGGGAACTGGCAGCCCCCAAAGTTTAAGTCACTCTTGAAAATTAACCACAGGCATCTTCCAAAATCTGAGTCAAGATCTTCATGAGGCCACATTGCCAGAGACTTACAAAATTCTTTAGAACATGAATGTACAATTATTACAATCTTCATTAGGGGTATAGAGCACATACGTGGTTAAAGAAACCAGAAGATTTCCACAGCTGTCAGAAATTTTAAGTTTTTCAGAGTCTGCAAAATACTATATATATATATAATTTCTATGTATTTTAAAATACAAGCTACACTTACTTTCAGTGTATTACTATTGCCACTTTCCATCATTCAAGATCACAAATAATTTATCTTCAGAGTCTTAGATTTCCAAATGCAATAAAATTAAGAGTTTTTAAGTATTTGCCTGCTAAGTTGTATGTACCTATCCTGAAAATTATGTATCTATGATGAAATATTTTCTAGCAGGCAGGATTGTGACCCAAATACCTGGTGGTCTAATTAATGGAGAAAACCATGCACGAGCCCATTCCAAAAGCATATAAACAAATAATAGGAATGGAAACAGAAAAACATGCTTAGGCATTAAAAATATACTTTGAACCCTTGGTAGAATAAAAATATGTTCCTATTTAGCTGCTATAATTTCCTGCTTCTGAAAAGAATTCCTTCATCTGTTAATGGTCTATGTAATGAAAGCATCTCAGAATCTGGAGCCCATTTGAAAGTAGACCGGCCAGATGGCAGTCAAAAACTTATATATAAGGTAGTTCCCAAAAGTATATGTTACAGTGTTCAATGTCCAAAAAAGAGGAAGACAGAAAATGGACTATTAATCCCACTCCTGCTGCTGGTTGATCCAGACTCTTACTCAATTTAACAGACGGTATGAGCTCAGGTGTAGAAATAACCTCTTAATAATACAAACAGCAATAACACAGAGAATTAATTATTACAAATGGCTTGATAAAGGAATATAGTCTGTTAAATTAATGTATTTATAAATGCCCAAGTAAAATGTATTCTTCAATACAATGTACCTCCTTTTAACTGAATCACATTCATGGTTTATGCTGCACTTGCAACAATTCTAGATGAGAAACAACTGGTTACTCATCTAACTGCAAAATTCTTTAGAAGAGTTTATGTGTTATGATTATTTGTTACTATTTGAACCTTCATGTCAGTTGCCCTCAATATGTCCTCCTACACTTGGAGATTCAGTATGTTAGTCTTTAAATTAAATACAACATAGTAGAAATGAGAAGGGGAAAAAAAAACAACCCAAGATAAAAACTATGTAATGACTATTCTGTTTCTTCCCTTGCATTTAGTTCTGTTTCACACTTCTTGTGTAGCTGTCCTAGGTGGTTTTTATGGCTTATGGCAAAAAAAAACAACAAACCCAAACCAAAACACTTTCAATTACATGCAAAACTAGGTGTTAAAGATTTTCTGGAAATGCTAGCAGCTTCTCAGATGCAAATGCACACTTTCATCACAGAACATAACTGGACGATGGCCAGCATCATCCAAAGCAAATTCACAAAAATGCATACAGACACACACATAAAAAACCTCAACAATAGGTCTTAAATCCTAAAAGAGGTGAACACACAAATATCTGTCAGAGAACATAAATGAAATAAAGATCAAAATTCTGTCCCAAGATGGAAAGACAGCAAATCATACATATTTATAACAAAGACTACTGACCAATGCATTTTTTTCTCGCTGCAGTGCAAAGACAATACACTGCAAGCCTGTTACCATTAGCAAAAGCACTGATCTTTTGTTAGTAATCAGATTAAGAGACTTCTTCTTTGAAAGCTTTCTTTATATGAAATACAATTGTGACATGGATCCACTGACAGAGCTCCATACTTGTAGAGATTGTGTGGCATTACAGAACCTCTTTTGCTCTGGGATCCCTAATGACTAAACTGTTTTAGTCTTTTTTATCTGAAGAACTTGGTAGCTTTGTCCTATTCCTCTTTAGCCTGTTCAGTATCAGTCACTGGTTGAGGGAGTTGCCTTTACTTACTGCGAGATTTCTTGCATGATGCCAAGTAACCAAAGAATCCGAGCTGTTGCTCAGAAAGACAAGCCTTTGAAGGGGAGAAGTCCTGAACGAATATTGAACCTAGGCAGTCCATCTCTCATCCTAGCAGAACATCCCAAAGGATTGTTTGCTGAGCTATGCCAAACTTTTGCCAAACTTCAAAGAGCATTTACAAAGAAAATGGTTACAGGTTTTGTTACTGAATGCTTGCAGTGATACTTCAACTGCTGATAAAGGGAAAAGAAGTTCCCTATCCTGAATTTGCTAATTTAAACAGGATGGTTTTGTATGCAAAAAGTCAATGTGCAATAAAACAGTCATACTGAAAGCTACATTGAAATAGGTTGCCCAGGGAAGTTGTGGAAGCCTCATCCCTGGAAGCGTTCAAGGCCAGGTTGGATGGGGCTCTAAACAACCTGATCTAGTGGTAGGTGTCCCTGCCCATGCAGGGGGGATAGAACTGGATGATCTTTAGGGTCTCTTCCAGCTCAAACCATTCTATGATCCTATGAAAGCACTGGGATGCAGGTTGAAGGGGACTCCGCTTATCAAATAGTGAATAAGCTGTTTAAAATGGAAAATGTGCCATGGATGTACTCTCTAAATCTGTATTTTGAACAACAGCCAAATTCAGACTTGATCCTGAAACAGGATCAGAGTTGTTCCAGATCTGCCAGGACCAAGCTCTTAGACTGTCATTACTAGATTTCGGGTTAGATTATAAAATTAATGAGATTGGGTTTGTTTTTTTTAAGCTTTCTGCTCTCTTAATCTAACTCAAAATCAGATGCATAAGATATGCTTCTTTTAACTCTGGTTCCATCATGAATTTAAATCTGTGTATAGATTAGAATCCAAACCATGTTGAATTTTAAGGAACCAAAACTTCTATAGAATTCTCTGATTTTGTCCCGCTAGTCTCATAATGCAAAAGGAGCTTAGATTTTAACACCCTTACTTCTTGTTCCAGTATTCCCCAGCTTGACGCAGGTTGTGCCTAATAAAAGGTAAGCAAAGACAACTGCACAAGGTTTCTTAGTTATGCTACATATGCTACATTCTATTACAAAGTATTTTTTAATGAAAATGTAAATCTCTTAAGAAGTTTCAGCAGCTCTGCTTTTGAACATTTAGTCTGATTGCCATTGTTCAAACAAAATCATTTTGTCATATTTCCTTTTTGTGAGCAGAACAATTACAGGACTGGAATAAAAACTGGCAAAGGAAAAGGCTTAGAGGTGGATGTTGGTGCTACTGCTGCTTAGGGGCTGTCCCTGTCACACTCAAATGAGCCTTCTAAAACTTGATGGTTGTTTTTTTGTAGCAAAGGAAGTGATCGAATTAACCACAGACCATTTGTTTCTTCTGTTAACTCATTTAATTTCTTACTGATGTCTAAATATATTTTAGAGTGGTGGGGTTTTTTTACTTGTTAGAGATTACCATCTGCATGTCTATGTAGGTATTCTACCCTTACAATTACCAATGCAAAGACCATTTTTCTTACTAAATCATCTCTTATTTCAGACAACAACTTGAAATGTCTTTGCAAAATAGGTAATTCAGCACTTCTATCAGGCCTTGTAGAGGAACTGTGTCAGACAAACAAAAAGTGAAGCACCAAAATAAATGTAGCATATTAAAAAAAAAAAAAAAAAAAAAGCTGAAAGTGTAATTACTTTTAAGAGGAGGTTAAAAATCAACAGAGACTTATGTTCTGGAAAGTAAAAGTGTAATGTAACAAGAAGCTCATTTGACAGCAAAACTGCCTCTGAAATAAGAGGAAATAAAACTAATTTAAATAAACCACACAGCTATGCTTCAGAGAAGCAGTTTGTGGAAGAGTCTCCACTGCACTTAAGAAACATCATGACCTTTGATTTTCTTCAGTCCAGTTTCTGTTGATATGACTTGGTTACTTATGAATTCAGAGAGAAAGAGAAGTCCCTTTATAATTCTTTACTCTCTGCCCAAAATTTTGTGTTTAAGCACAGAGGAACAAAGCACTTTTCTGACCACTTGCCCTCTTTTCAAAATAGATGGGTTGGAAGACAACCATAAGAGACAGCTTAATTTTGCTTCTGCTGCCTGTTTAAATTAAGTGAGACAATGCAGAGGTTGAGAAAAGCAGTAAAGGTTACAGTTGAAATAAGAGGCAAATTACTACTACCAGGCAGCAGGAAGGAAACAGGAGGAATTCTGACTCACAGGTGTGTCTGAGTCAGTGTTTCTTGTGACGACAGCTGGGAGAGGTGGTAAAATTATGCATTTCCCCTTGCATGGGCTATGATTTCAAAACACAGCCAGTCATGAACAGCCATCAGCATTACAATTTCTCTCCCTCAGCTGCAGCAGGAAGACTTGGAAGCACCAGGACTGCATTCCAAATACTTTACAAATGTGTAGGATAAAAGAACAAACAACTTCCCTCCTCCAAGCCCTATGTTTACCATCTAAAATTCAGTAGAAGGAAAACTTCATGCTTAATATTTATGAACAAAAATCTGTGGTTATAGTTTCCAGTTGTACACAGACCCATCCCATTTTCACTGCTTTTGCATTTCAAATGACTTCCCAATTACTCCCTCACACCCAATATTGCTCTTAAATTTTAAATTGCAATCACAAGAGCATGTGTGCTTGTTTCACAGAGATAATTACCATGTGTATTGCAGTGTCAGTTCTCTCTGAAGGGAACTACCTCTACATTTTGGAAGCTTGTTGAACAGAGTAATTTCCACTTCTGATATACACTGCTTATAGCACAGCCTTATTGTCTGGCTGTAGCTGAAAGCAGGTTTTTAAAATATTACTATAAGGGATTCTTGTAGTCTTTTGCAGAGGACAGGATTGTGAGAACTACACCTTCCTTGCAGAAGCTGGAGGCTAACAAAAAGCTTCTCCTTGTACAGTAAAAGCCAAGTGATTACAACTTTCATACCCTGACACAGAGTTAAATTGTTCCCATTACAAGTAGAGGTGCCCTGCATTTTAATAGTCGAATCCTTCTGAAAAATTAAGGAATACTTCCTTGTTACTAATGACCTCCACTTAGTTCAGATTTGATCCAGAACTATTATACATGTAAATATTCAAAAGCTTTTACAGCTTCTTCTAAATCCTCTCATAAGGCAAGAATAGTCTCGGGCAATTCATTACAAAGGATTTCTGTCATCAGAGGGGCATTAGTCCATCTTAAATATCAGATTCTTTCTGATAATTTGGGATCTACCTTTCATTGACAAGTAGCCAAGGACACTCTCAATACTTAGTGACTATCAAGCAGAATAACTTTGACTTTCCCCTTTTCCTCTGTATGATAATGTACCAGACAGCTTAAGTATTGTCATGCACTCTCAAGGTAGGGAACTGACTCTTAAAAGTTACTGGAGCCTCCCCACGAAACGTGCAGGAGCAGGGACAATGGGAACAGGTCCCTGCCCGATGACACAAACGGGGCAGGTGTGTCCCCTTAAGAACTATGCTGCCTTCAATGCCCTTACAGAACAGGTATGGGGCCCTGCAGGAGGAAATGCCACATAGTGGTGAGGGCACATCACACAGGCCAGAAGTGCCACCGAGACCAACTCGCCCTAGGCCAACCATCACAACTCAGGCCAAAAACTAAAATAGTAGGGTCCTAGTTGTGGGTGACTCCCTCTTGAGGGGTGCAGAGTGCCCAATATGCAGACCGGACCCACTTCACAGGGAAGTCTGCTGCCTCCCTGGGGCCCAGGTAAAGAATGGGATGTAATGAGTAAACTTCCCACCCTCGTCAGGCCTTTGGACTACTACCCACTTTTGGTCTTTCAGGTGAGTAGTGATGAAGTGGCAAAGAGAACATCAAAAGCCATTAAGAGAGATTTCAGGGCTCTAGGTCAACTGGTGAAGGGAAGGGGAGCACAAGTTCTGTTCTCCTCCATTCCTCTAATGGCAGCAATAGATGAGGCAACTAAGAGGAAAGGCCAACAGGTTACCTCATGGCTCTGGGACTGGTGTCTGTGGAAGGGCTTTGGGTTCTTTGA
The DNA here is from genome assembly GCA_020745705.1 of Hemiprocne comata. Taxonomy (NCBI): domain Eukaryota; kingdom Metazoa; phylum Chordata; class Aves; order Apodiformes; family Apodidae; genus Hemiprocne; species Hemiprocne comata. The sequence goes on along the minus strand of CM036586.1, from coordinate 138,248,626 downwards.
TCACAAGACATCAGGCCTGCTGACACCAAATGGAATCCAGTTGTTCCAGAGGGGGATAACGATCCTTGGGCAGGAGTTAGCAGGACTCATTGACAGGGCTTTAAACTAGAGTTGAAGGGGGGAGGGGATAAAACTGAACCTGCTACAAACAAACCTGGGGTATGCATGATGGGGTTTGCAAGTCTGGAAGTTGTTGAGGTAACAGGAAACAAGAAGATAGCATCCATGAAACACCTTGGGGGTATAAAAGGGTGTCCCTCTGAGAAGGTGACATGTCCAGCCCAGCTGAAGTGCACACAGCATGGGCAACAAACAGGAGGAGTTGGAAGCTACTGTGCTACAGGAAAGCTATGACATAGTCACGATTATGGAAACTTGGTGGGATGAATTTTATTACTGGAGTGTGGCTATTGAAGGCTACAAGCTGTTCAAAAGGGACAGGAGAGGAAGAAGGGGTAGAGGTGTTGCCCTCTGTGTAAAGAATTGGATAGAGTGTGAAGAGTTGTCCTTAAAGAATAGCCATGAGCAGGTTGAAAGCTTATGGGTAGGAATTAGGGATGGGGACAACAACTGGAGCCTTGTGGTTGGAGTCTACTACAGGCCCCCCGATCAAGTAGAGCCTATTGATGAAGCCTTCTTACTCCAGCTCAAGGAGACATCGCAATCACAGGCTCTCATCCTGCTGGGGGATTTCAACCATTCTGACATCTGCTGGAAAAGTGGCACGGCAAGCTGTAGGCAATCCAGGAGATTCCTGGAATGCCTCAACTACAATTCTTAAGTCAAGAAATTGACAGTCCTACCCAGGGGGATGCATTATTGGACCTGATGGTCACAAATGTGAGTGAACTCATCAGGGTCATCAAAGTTGAAGGCAGCCTGGGCTGCAGTGATCATGCACTAGTGCCGTTCACTGTCCTAAGGAGAATGAGGCAGGTGAGAAGCTTAGTTAGGACTCTGAATTTTAGGAAAGCAAACTTCCAGCTCTTCAGGGTGTTAGTAGATAGGACCCCATGGGAAACGGCCCTCAGGGACAAGGGAGCAGAAGAGAGCTGGCAGATCTTTAAGGATGCTTTCCATGAGGCACAAGAAGTCTCAATCCCCAGATGTAGGAAATTGGGAAAGGAAGGCAAGAGACCAGCATGACTGACTCAAGACCTGCTGGTCAAACTAAAGGAAAAGATGCACCTACACAAGCGGTGGAAGAGGGGACAGATTTCCTGGGAAGAGTATAGGGACGCTGCCCGGTTATGTAGGGGCAAGGTCAGGAAGGCCAAGGCACAGCTAGAACTGAACTTGGCAAGGGATGTAAAGAATAACAAAAAGGGCTTCTATAGGTACATAAACCAGAAAAGGAAAGTGAAAGAAAGCGTACACCCCCGATGAGCAACAGTGGTAAATTGGTAACAACAGATGAGGAGAATGCTGAGGTTCTTAATTACTTTTTTGCTTCAGTCTTCACTGGCAACACCTCTCCTTACAGCTCTCAAGCTGATGGCCCACAAGATGGAGACCAGAGAGACAAAGTTCCCCCCACTGTAAGTGAGGACATGGGTCGAGACCACCTGAGGAACTTGAAGATATACAAGTCCATGAGACCTGATGAAATGCATCCCAGAGCGCTGAGGGAATTGGTGGATGTAGTTGCCAAGCCACTCTCCATGATATTTGAAAAGTCATGGCAGTTAGGTGAAGTCCCCAGTGACTGGAAGAAAGGGCATGTCACGTCCATCTTTAAAAAGGGTAGAAAGGATGACCCTGGGAACTATTGACCTGTCAACCTCACCTCTGTGCCTGGGAAGATCATGGAACAGATGCTCCTAGAAGAAATGCTAAGGCACATGGAGGACAGAAAGGGGATTCAGGACAGCCAGCAGGCCTTACCAGGGGCAAATTCTTCTTGACCAACCTAGGGGCTTTCTACAATGGTGTAACTATATCTGTCAACAAGGGAAGACCTATGGATGTCATCTCTCTGGACTTCTGCAAGGCCTTTGACACAGTCCCTCACAGCATCCTTCTTTCTAAATTGAAGAGAGATGGGTTTGATGGGTGGACTGTTCAGTGGATAAGGAACTGTCTGGATGGTCACATCCAGAGGGTAGTGGTCAATGGCTCAGTGTCCAGTTGGAGAACAGTGACAGGTGGTGTCCCTCAGGGGTCTGTACTGGGACCTGTGTTGTTTAGTATCTTCATCAACAACATTGACAGTGGCATTGAGAGCACCCTCATCAAGTCTGCTGATGACACCAAGCTGGGCAGTGCAGTTGATATGCCAGAGGGATGAGATGCCATCCAGAGGGACCTGGACAAGCTGGAGAAGTGGGCCCAAGTGAACCTCATGAGGCTCAACAAGGTTAAGTGCATGGTTCTGCACCTGGGCCGGGGCAACCAGAAACATCAATATAGGCTGGGGGAAGACATGCTAGAGAGCAGCCCTGTGGAAAAAGACCTGGGGGTACTAGTGGATCCAAAGCTGGACATGAGCCACCAATGTGCAACTGCAGCCCAGAGGGCCAACTGCATCCTGGGCTATATCAAAAGAAGTGTGGCCAGCAGATCAAGAGAGGTGATTCTGCCCCTCTACTCTGCCTTGGTGAGACCTCACCTGGAATACTGTGCCCAACTCTGGAGCCCCCAACACAAGAAAGAGGTGGACCTGCTGGGGCGTGTCCAGAGGAGGGCCACGAAAATGATCCAAGGGCTGGAGCACCTCTCTTATGAAGAAAGGCTGAGGGAGTTGGGGTTGTTCAGCCTGAAGAAGAGAAGACTGCGGGGGGACCTCATAGCAGCCTTCCAGTACCTGAAGGGGGCCTACAGAAAATCTGGGGAGGGGCTTTTTTACAAGAGCACATAGTGACAGGACATGGGGTAATGGTTTGAAGCTGCAGAAGGAGAGGTTTAGGTTAGAGATAAGAAGGAAATTCTTTAGTGTGAGGGTAGTGAGACACTGGAACAGGTTGCCCAGAGAAGTTGTGGAGGCTCCATCCCTGGTGGCGTTGAAGCCCAGGTTGGATGGGGGCTCTGAGCAACCTGGTCTAGTGGGAGGTGTCCCTGCTCATGCAGGGGAATTGGAACTCGATGATCTTTAAGGTCCCTTCCAACTCTAACCATTCTATGATTATATAAGCTCTTTCCTAAAGAGAAAGCCACCTTTACAAAATTATTTATTTATTTATTTAAATTATGAATGGTTTGCTGCATGCTCATTCTTTTTTTGAAGAAGAGTCACACGAACAGGCTGGAAATGCATCAGAGCAAATGAAGAGAAAAGATATGCTCCTGGATCTGGGCCTGATGCCAAAACAAAGCATCAGAACTTGAACCGAGGATCTGAGAACAAAGCAGGAGCAGAGATGTCCAGTTATGCAAGTATTACATGCTCACTCTAAAAGGAACAGCACCTCCTTCTTAGAAGTAATGCTACCTTCCTACTGAACAGTGAGAGGTAACCAGAATATTGAAACCCACTTTTGACTTCCTATATGTCATATAGTCTGACCTAAAAAAGATTTCAGAGCCATGTGAACCATCTGACTACACGCTCTAAGACATTACATAAGGATATCATAAAACTTTAACTGAAACTACTGTGAAAAGAACTCTATGGACAAAAAAGCAGCAAATGCTGATGAGCTGAGCTTTACCAGTAACTATTAGTGATTTATTACAAAACAGCTGCATTGGGACATTTAAACTGGCTTTTTTTCTTTTTTTTCCTGCTCCATTGCTAGCTGTCTGTTACTAGCTGGAAAGACACTCTCAGTTGTACTTGCCTGCTTGGCATTTAGCACCATTTTCCACCCACACAGCCCACTCAAAATGGCACCCAGACTGGAAATTTTACGCTTTTTCAACCTCTATTTTCCATCTGTATCAAATTCCACAACATTCCAGCTGCAATTGCAGGAGTCAGCCAAGTTTGTTGTCTTTATGCCTGCTCTGCTGTTCACAGTCATTCTTTCTCGTCTCTTGCCCTCCTGGTTAAGTCGGGCAGTTCAATTCTAGCGTATGCTGGTTAAATGCTAAGCAGATTGCATCCAATATGCAATATTTAAAGAAGTAAATAAAGAGAGCAGAAACAACTGAAAAAGTGAATGTTGGCTTGTTCCTGCATTCAGCTTTTACTGAAGTTGAGATTTCATTAGGTGAGTGTCCCAAAGCATTTCAAAATGTGTACGGCTCTTGAAAAAGCACTGCAGAATTCCTCTAACTTGGCAATGCACTTCATCATTATCAATAGGTGTAATAAAAAAAAGATAATTGAAATCAAAGATAACAGTTCAGTTTGGTATACATACACTGCAAGAAAAAGCAGCTCTTTCAGAACCATCTTCTATTCTATTCCCACATCCACTAAAAGAGACAATGCTGCTAAAGAAAACACTCATCTCCCTCATTCCCCACTGTTTGCCTGTATTTGGTGCTGACTCCCCTCAGTCATAACATCTCCCACAAATACCTTCCAGGGGCATCCAGTTGAAAGCACACCCACGCAGTTACCAATCCAGAGGCTGCTTCCCTCTGCACAGAAGGCAGCTTCCCACACACCTGCCTTTGTTACAGCACAGCACTCCTGAGGATAGTAACTTAGGAAACCTCTTGGCAGCCCAGAGGGAAGGCAGAAAAGGCTCTCTTGGAAGTTAACTTTGTCATAGCTAAGTGAATAGAAGTGAATAGAAACTAATGTTTTTCAGAAGTGTAGGAACAGAAACACAGCAGAATAGCAATAGGGCAGTAAGCATTTGGGCTTTCTATATTTTTGTTATCAGCTATGGTTTTTTTTTAAAGATCCATCATCCGTAAAATAAACAGATGAATTTTGAAATGAGCAAAAAGCTTTGTTCCAGGAAATACTGAACTCATGCTAGTGAAGGACTGCAAAGAGTTTGAGAGGAACAGTTCTCTGGAGCATTTCTCAATGGACAAGACTGTGTTAGCCTTGGAGGGGGACACAATGCAGAACTGCAGATACAAGCAGATGTGAGAGTCCTTTTTTGGTTGCTGTTTTTCGGAAGTCTTAGGCTTACAACCAAACTGTCCAGTGACAGCAACAAATAAGAATACACAAGACAAGCACCTCAGCTCAGGCAATCTATTTATAAGCTCTTTCAAAGCCATGGAGCCAGGAAATGGAGACAGACCTGCTTGAAAATAGTTTAAAAACAGCACAACTGTACGATCCATTTCTACTAATAACCACACCTATCAATATGGTTACATTACATTAATTTTAATAGGCCTTGCCTTCAACAGGAAGATAATTAGTTTCTAACTCAATTTTCTGGACTCCAACTGATATTTTGCCACGACAGTTTGCATTCCTGTTTATAGCATTTCTTTCCAATACCTAGGTGCCTAGTAAACAGGCTTATACCCCAGAAAGAAAGTGGTACAGCCAGTCTCACACAATAACAAGGAACCATCTCATCACAATCCACAGTGGCCATGCTCTATTATCCATTCCAATAGACTTTTACAGTTTCAGATACTTATGCAACTCTGCACACTCAATTGTATGAAAATACCTTCCACAAAGGTGAAAGAGGCCTTTCAGTGCCTCTGAAGTTGAATCATTTGCATTGGCTCTAGGAAATAATTAACAGAATTATATGCCCTTTTAAGACACCCATGTATTTTGGAAACTCTATGTATAAAAGGAAAGCACTAAGTGTTGGGCATCAAAAGGGTTCCCAGTAAACATTTTTGTAGATTAGACTTCCATCTGAGTTGCCCTGAATAGCCAGTTGTCCAATACCAAACTGATCTGAAATAATTAGAGACAGCAAGTTTTTGCACAGTGAAGTTCTCACACCATTCCTTGTCAGTCCACTACTAGCATGGATTCCAGCAGCTGCAAGCCTGCAGCAGTGCTATGTTCAAGAAAGGCACTCCAGATGAATGCTCTGTAAATAAGTGAGAGCAGTTCTTCTGTTTATTCTTCTTTTCCCTTAGACATACTGCTATGGAATCCAAATCCCTGTGAAGATACAGAGCCAAGCCTGTCTACAAAGATGCCCTTAGTCATAGTCGAGTCTCCTGCTTCCTATTCAACAATGTCAAAACAGCATCTCCTATTCAGCAGGTGTTTAATTTCATAATCTAGTCCAGTGAACAGAGAGCTCAACATTTCTGTTTGTGATCTGGCACAAGAGGTTAGGGGGACTAGGCAGGAAGAGGACAGAGACAGTAGAAGTAAAATCTTACCCAGAACATTTCTCCAGGAAACATCAGTAGGAACCTGTCAGGGACAACTTCAACTCTCTAACCTGTTTTTGGAGGTGAAACTTCTTTTTGTTGCCATTGAAAAACAGGAATAATAGAAGCTCAATATAGTACATAACTTCCTTCTCTGTCTTATTTGTCCTTTCAAGCTTTCCAGAGAGTCCATTAATCTGTGTGGGCAGTAGGACCTAAGATTACAACTGAACAACTGTATTTGCTTTTTTGTGATACACACAGTGTCACTATCACACTGTAAGCAAAGGCCTCTAGGGAGCTTACATGAAAAAGGCATAGAAGAAAAAAAGAACAAACATTGACAGAAACAAAGGGCAGACCTTCCTTCCATGCCCTTTCCAATACTTTGAAGTGGATTTACAATACAATTGAAGATTTCTTCTAAATAGTTTAATTCTTTATTGGTGAGTCTAACAGATTGCTTTTTTTCGTAAAATAAACAGCAAAAATATCCATTATTTTTAAAAAAGTTCACTTTGATAGGCAATTATTTTCCTCTTGTCCCTCAGAGAGTCATGTAAAACAGGTTTTACTAAAATAATGTGCAAGACAAACTAGTAACGCTTGTGGGAATTCAACAGAGACTCAAGATCACAGAATCATAGAGTGGTTTGGGTTGGAATGGACCTTAAAGATAATCTAATTCCAACTCCCCTGCCATGGGCAGGGACACCTCCCACTACACCAGATTATTCAAAGCCCCATCCAACCCGGCCTTGAACACTTCCAGATAGGCTGCTGGCCACGCTTCTTAGTTAGCTGTGCAGTTTAAAAGCATATGGAGAAATTAGATGCCACTTTGACTGAACAAGGTATTTTCTGATCTATGTTAAAATTAGGCACGATCCTGTAATCGGTGAAGTAATTAAGGAGAAGGCTGGGCAAATATAGGAATGTAACACCCTCAGGATACATGTAAACCTTCTCACCTTAAAATCTAAATGTAAAAATCTGCATAGTGATGATTTCAATTCTTACATAATTTGTAAATTTCTAAAACAGGTCTACTCATGTCTTAGCATTTCAAAATGTTTCAATTATTTTACGTTAAGTCTGCTAAATAAGGGTTTTTTGCATTTAATTTTAATGGTGAATTCATAGACTCAGGTTCTCCTAGTCATCCTGCCAGCACAGTACAGAGCAAGAACAGAATGTAGGGCACTGTCACTGAGTTTTTAGAAAAACACAGCTTTCATGTCATGGTTTAAGTAATTTTATTTTTACTGTAAGTTATCACACTGCCAGTCATTATTGGCCTACACTTTTTCCCAATTAATTTATTTCATTTTCCTCACCCATTCACCCTTTTACAATAACTATGACAACTATTTAAAAAGACCATTTCTTTCCATCACACCAGCTGTAGGTGGAGAAGATGAAACTGACTCATTTGCCTGTATGGGTAAAGTTTTAACACAAAAACAGAAAACACTCCAGGAAATTGAGCCAGTTTTATTTTTAGGCAGCCCTTGGTGTCCACTTTTAAAAAAGTCCTTAGAATTACAACCAAGTTGTCAAGATTTAAAGTTGCATTTAAGCAAGCTCATCTGTGGAAAACCTCTGAAACCAAACATGTCCACTTCTGCCTGTAGGAATAAGATGTTACAAGTTGCCTAAGTTTGTTTTTCTAGTCCTCACACACATATATACATACACACATACATATTTATATATAGACAGCAAAACCCCAAATGACAGAGAATTTCCTGTAGAAGTCATGCACATTTTGCAAGCACATTTTCACCTGTGCTGCTAACCACTCCTGAAAAGCCACAGTGAAAATTCAACCTCATTTTAGCAAAGCACTTGGACACAGATGAAGCTTAAGCATATATAAGTACTTTAAAAATGAGAGACTGAACACAGCACTAAACAGAAAGTGATTAAGCACAACTGAGGACATAAATACACAGAAGTAAGTAAACTTTACAATTTAGAAGACAATCTAGAAAGCCACATTTTACGTTTTGGTTTAAACCAAAATAGTCCCAGTGATGTCAATTTACTCTAAATTTACATCTCTCCTGAAACAAGCTCAATATATTTAAAATATCATAGAATGTGTTGGGTGGGAAGGGACCTTTAAAGGTCAGCTAGTCCAGTCCCCCTGCAGTGCACAGGGGCCTTTTTGACTATATATACCATACTATCATTACGTTGTAAGACCACTGTTTTAAAAAAAGCTTTGAAAATATGTAAAATTTACTATCTCAGACTACACAATGCTGAAATGCTTCACGTAATAATTCAACGTTAGTCATAATTAGTGCCATTGCTTTTCCTGCTGATTCTACAAGCTTGTTATTCTGAAAATAACATCAGTTGAATGAAAACCAAATCTACTTAATGTTGTTCACACTCCTGTGAGCCTGTGGTAATTTCACTGAAAAGAATAGTCTTGCGTTTTTCTTCTGTTTGTTTGGGCTAATCTGACATAATTTTTTCCAAGACTATATTAAAATTCCACTAAAACACAATAAAATTGTGCAAACAGGGTCCAAATGAGGCTTCACATAACTGAAATTGTGGGTACACTACTTTATAGAAGAGCTGCAACTGCAGCAAATTTATTACACTCTTAAATTATTGTCAAAGTTTTGAGTAATTCTTATCCCATTCCTTATTCACAAGCAGCTTATAAAGAGTATTTTAATATTTGAAATTCTGGCTGGCAGGCACAATTAAATAAGTCTTACGGCAATTTTTCTGTTCTGCACAGTGGAAGGAGGAGTTACATTGGAATATGTACAAAGAATATAAACTTTTTTGAGCTCAGAACTCACGTCCCAGGCATTGGCTCCCATATTCAGTGAAGTTTCACTATTTGAGAAAATAGGCATTCCTTCAAATTAAATTGTCACTTCTCTAATACCACACAGTGAAGCTGGTCAAAGTGAAAATGCAGGAAGCTCGAGAGAGCATCATTGTATAGTATCTGGTAAAAGAAGCTGAACTATAAACTGAATGACAGATAAGCCATGCAAGTATTTGGGAATAGATCAAGTGCTATTCACACAAACAGTGAAGATCCCACATTTCTTTCTTATGGAAATAGGTATCTTAGTAAAGTAGCACCTTAATAAATACAGTTTTAGCTGTGGTACTACCAGGAAAGATTCAGAAGTCCTGGAAAACATGGTAAACCAATGTATTTGATTTAACCTTATGGAGTCTTGCACAACATTTTGCTTTCACACCATTGCTCCTACCAGCATAATGCTGCACAGCAATACACTATTCACCTACACCATTAAAAGAAACAGTTATTTGCTCTAAATACTATTCTGTTTGTTGGAAGATGACTCGACTCAGTCTGGCTAAGGAAGGGGTCCCTCAACCCATCCAAAATGGTGAACACTTGGGAGCACTTTGAATAAAATCCAAGGGTGATGTTTGTGTGATAATGGCAGTGAAACCAAACCATTTAACCAGAGCCACAAGCCTGTATTCTTAAATAGATTTCAGTCTCAACTTACTGCTTACAGCATCTTCAGTCTGGCTGCTCTCTTTAATTATTTTGCTTCTTTTTTGATACCTTTCTTCTTCCTTCAGAGGTTATCGGTACAATTGCATGTGAAGATGTTACACCCTTCTGCTAGTTCTGCCCTTACACAGTAGCTCAAGAGGACCTGGATTTAAACGTGTTTTCCATGAGGGTGTTTATGTAATCACTGCATTCCTTGAAGATTTTTAAAAGGTTTTCTTTACTGTCCAAATGATCTTTTTCCAAGTACCCATGCAGAACTTTAGCTGTTTAGCATTCTTCCATGATAAATTCTGCAATTTCCCCCCACTTATCCTAAGGAGATTTCTGAGTAATTTACATGTTATATTTCTGCTTTTTGGCTCAACTGACTATACTCTTCATAGGCTTCTCTGCTCAGTAATCATGTTTGATAGATTTAAAATCCAGTTGGCATAATTTAGTCAAGTGGAACGAAAAAATATAGAGAGCCAATGAGTCAAAGGACACAAGTTCACAAGAGAGTATTTTCAGCCTTGCCCAAAGGAAAAAAAAGGGATGCATGTTATAATTTTTCCCCTTACAAAGTGTTCCACATTTTTTAAATATTTGAACTGGCATGCTCTTTGTCACACACATCCCACTATCTTTCTAAAAGTGCAGATGTGTCTGGTTTCCATAAAAGCCACAATAAGCTATAATGCCAGTGCCAGCAAGTTAAAATAGATACTCTACCTGGGCAAGAGATATGGCAGATGTAGAGGAACAGACACTCAACTGAACTAAGCCAAAGTAACTTTGTGGACTTTATTATGTCATGAGGCTGTGCAAGGTTATGAAATTGGGACGAAATGCTTCAGGAATAAAGTCTCATTGAATTTAAGAGTAGCAGAATATGCTTTTATTCGGGGTGTACTAAGTGAATTACTCCTGCCATTACACTGTCGCAGCTGAGCACAGCGTTACGAAGAATAAGAAAGGTAGTAGGAATTCCCACACATCTCTGAACTTTGCATTGAGATTTAACAAAAAATGGGCAAAATTACTATACTTAGTGTCTGTATATCACCAGATGGAGAAACCTCTCTGAGCTTATTCATTTCTCTATTTTAAAGTATTCACCTCCTTCAGAAGATGCCTTTAAAAATTCTCTGTTGGAAGTCCTGAGCCGAGCTTCAATCAGTCCTTCCAGTACATGGACTTCATCCCCTGGAAGCTGTGCAGTCTCCTCACCTGTGATAGACAGGGAAACCAGACAGCTAAGGAGCAGGTGCATCGTACCCACATAAATAACATGGGGAGAGTCTTGCCGAGGCTCTGTGCACATTGACCCAATCTCCCTAGCATCGTGTGTCAGCAGTGCAGCTGAGCTCTCCCCCCGCATGTTCCCATTTATCAATTATAGCCTTGAGTTAGAAAGAATAATCCAAAAGCATATCAACAGAGGAAGCCCAAACTCAATTTATATAGCACAGGAGAACTGAAGAGTTAATGAACCCATTTTATTCCCCTTTAATCTGACAAAATTTAAGTAAGTTGCACATGGAAAAGAAACAGCCTGAGCCATGCTTCTATTCCAAAACAACTTCAGAAAAACAGGCACAAGCAGATGAAAACATCGGAGGTTTTTAGAAGTACAGAGCAACTCTGCACCTTAATACACCTTCTGAAAGAGAAACCTTCACATTGAAGTAAGTTTTCAGAAATCACCCAATATCTGCTTTTATAAGATCAGCCTGCTTTTTCAATGATTCATGAATGGGCATCTAAACAGATCACTATTTACTTTCCAAAATTCTGGATACGTTGTTTATATATAAAAGAAAAACACATGAAAAATATTTCCAAGACATAGGACTTTCCTACTTCTTCCAGCCTTTCTTTGTAGGCTTGGACAACAATATAAAACATTGAAAAAATCAGTTTCTGACATTCCCTTCTACCAAAGCTGAGTTAAACAGAACACACTCTCCAGGCTGCTAGTGCAGAAGAATGTTAACAATATTTCTTATGGAAACCTGTAGTATTTAGACTATCGTTCTTCTGCAAAGGGAGAATTAGAAAAAATAAGTCAAACTTCAAAATTACGGGCAACCTAGGAAATATTATGAGGCCTGTCTTTTATTCACATCTGTATAGAAAAACCGAAGAGAAATTTTCACTTAATGTGACAGACTCTTTACTGAGCACCAACCATGTACTGTACTTGGTGCCAAAACTCTACAGCTGTTCAGAGATATATAGCTTTCATAATAAATACTTTATTCCTTAAAACTTGAGCACTGGGATGCAGTCTGGCTAATTTGTGCGAGAGCAGGATAATGCCTATGAGAAGCTGTCATTGAGCACGGATAACTCTGCCTAGGTAGATAAATTATCTTAGATAATTTGTTCATTTTCAACTCTGATGAAGAAAGATTTTGAGAAGAACTGAACTTCATAAGGTGATGCTTTTGGTTATGCCCTATAGTGGTATATTATTTAAAGAACAGTTGTAAAATTCTAGATACTTTTAAAAAAAATACAAGAACAACAAAAAGGAGAGAGAAAAACACCAGCACAACAGGCTTATAAGCCAGTATAGCTGGTTTTGCATTTACCAGCAAGTCACTGATAACTGAACAAAACAAAAACACTAGGAAATAGACCTGTGGGTGGGTGTATGGAAATCACAATATCAGTAATTAAAGCCACTTTTGTGCTGTTTGATACAAGGGTGACAATGCTCCACTGGACACTTTGTTACTGCCTAGACAATGGGGGCATCCATGTAGAACTGCATACACTGAAAACTAGACAGGAAAATAACAGAAATTGAGCAAAAAAGGTTAATTTAAGCTTCACTACAGTATCAGTTTTACTTTAACCTATTTATATTTCATTTGACACAACATGCCTTAATCTGAAACTTAATGGAAACAAGCACTGTAATCTGCCATACAACAGAATTAACAGAATAATGAAAAAGCACATTTCAATGTACTAGTCACTGCTGTTCAAAGTATGTCTGCTTAATGCAGTAAAATGAATATTTCAGAAGGCAAAAGTCACTTATTCCTCTCCCCAGAAGTCCAACTCACTGGTTTTCATTTTCCTCTTAAGAAAAGTAGTCTTGTAATGAAGCGGAAAAATACAATCTTCAATTGCATTAGGTAAAATGAGTGACTGATGCACAAATCTTGTAAACTCAGTCTGAGAATAACTGAATGCTCTGAAGCATTCAGCAAATAATTACAAATATCAAATGCATTCAGTTTGTGTTTGCAAATGACCCATGTGAAAGGTCAAAAATTACTGAGTTCTATTAAAATAGTGACTTGTCTTACAAAACACATGGTTTATTTCAGTTTGGAAAAAATAACTTATTTTAAATGAAGGTAACTAAGCAGGGGAAAATACCAAACAACCCAACATGTTTACTGCACCAGTCAAAGAAAATAGCTTCCTGTCTTTTCTCACAAACCAAATACTGCTAGAACCTGAAGCATTCAGGAAACTCAAGACACACCACAGACTCATAGTCAAGAAGATCACGGCACAAAAAGTTTCCTTCTTTTAGGAGGATGGACAGAATGTTAGAAGCTACAATAATGAGTGGCATAGAAGAAGAAATTAAAGCAAATCAATAATAATGCTTAAGTTATGAGTTCCTAGCACTGCATTCATTATTTCCCTGTTTAACTATAAGACACTATCTTACTAAACTGAAAATACTGATGCTTGCTGCAAAAAAGAACCTAATTAAAATATTTCAATTAAAGCTGCTAGTAATTTAGTTCAAATGTCCACTAATTGAGGTTCCTTCGAGTAGTAGAAGCACAGAAGAAGTCTTTTCTATGCTAAATCGTGTCCAATAAACACAGGCTTGTCTCCTGTCAAAGTTCAACTCCTATTCCAGAGAATGAATGGGAAGTCCCTAGGGACTGCGGCTTATTTTACGACTATTTACCACAATTTGAAATCTTAGAAATTCTGGTGAAAGTTGAGATATTTGAATGGAAAAGAATGAAAGCTACCAGTTCTCAAGCCAAACAAGAAATCCCAGTTGTATTTGGGCAGGATATTAAACAGGATGTTGGAGTAAAATATTGTTGCTATTGTTTTATCAGACTGAGATTAGGAAGAACTAAGATCATGGCACTCAGAACAAGCAGGGGAAAAATTAAAAAAAAAGATATTGACACTGATTATTTTTATGCTATCACACATATTGAGTAAATTAAAGAGGTAGTGGTACAATGATAAGACTTAGTTAAAGCCTTTGCACCTGCTCTGGCAGATGGATGCAATTAATAACAGAAAAGAAACAAAATAACTCAAGTAAAATTGCTCCCTGAGGGTTAGGTTGTTCTAAAATTAAGCTGACATGATTTTTTAATACAATATATTAAGGCAGGGATGTGTTTTGAAGTGGGCTGTCTAGTTTACAGCAAATGAACTCATTAGCAAGGTGTAAAGAGAAAACCAGGCCTGGCCCCACAATTAGTTTTCATACTCATTCTGCAAACAGAGAATGCATTTTCTAACTGTTCAGTCAAGAGAATTGTTCTATTTTGCATAGAAAACAATATAATCCTTAAATTGATTTGCTCCTCCTAGTGTGAAAGGAAGATTTGAAAATGCAAGCCTGTGTCTTAGTCAGTAAAATTATTGCCCATGAACTTCCAATGTGCCTTTTAAGCTCACTCCTCAAGAAGTCAGTTGAAAGTAAATTTTAATTATTTGAAGTCCAACCAAAATTAACAATGAAGAAAGGCACCATATTACAGTGTGTGTGTGCACACACAAGTGGATATTTATACACACATCCCAACAGTCACGATGACCTAGGCACAGGATGATCTGTGGTGTTAAATTATTAGGATACTCTCTAGTAATTTTGGCCCATGTCAGCTGGTGCTTTCCCAAACAAATCCCAGGGAGGTTCAGGGTTAGCACAGGTCAGGCATCACTCCCTGGATACAGGTATTTTGGGTGTGGGGGTGGTGGTGCAATTTTAGTAAGACCAGTTGGCAACCAGCCCTGTTGTGCCAGGCTGCCCAGCCACAGGGCCTGAGAGCAGTGCCTGGCCCATTTTATTTCCAGGTACAGACAGAGCCAAATTTAGCTTGTCTTTCCTCGTCAAGGATAAAAAAAGAGGATTTAAATCCTCTGCAGAGAAAACTAATGCAGCAACACTATACTATCATCAGTTGTACTTCAACAGCTTGCTGGAGCATTGATGGATTTCTACACGGAAAGTTTGAAAAGTAGGTTGCTGTTTTGTTTTGGGTTTTTTTTGTGTGTGTTTTGTTGTTTTTTTTTTTTGTTGTTTTACAGTAGTTCAACAGCAGAGTAGGTTAAACTGTTACATTATTCATGTTTCAGGTGTGAAAAATCTTTTTAATTTTCAAAAAGCAGTCACACACACACACAAAAGTAGGCTTGAATACTCAATGACCACAAAAAACATAATCTAAGTAAATAGAAGAAAAATAGAGGTAGTTGAATTAACTAGATTATAATCTAACAACAAACTGCCACTGTTATCACCCATATTCTCTAAGTAATTACCCACTAAGCCAGGAAAAGCATCTAATATTTTACAAACTTAAATTATCAGTAAGAGAACTGAGTGCCACAGGTGATCGGTTTTGCCTTCTGTATCTGAGTTTGCTACAATAAAACAGGTAAATACATTGCAATCTACTTTAACAGTTACACACTATGGTGGCTTGCAGCTTAACAACCGTGAAAACCATAAATAAGTGGCTTTATTTTTATTTTTTTTTGAGATGTGGAGAGCCTAGCATCCTTGAGGGCACTGTAAAATAACAACATGAAAGGATTTTCCATTTGCTCCACTTTAATATTCTTAACAGCTATTACAGTTGACTAAGTAATAATTGGATCCTGGGGGGAGGGGAGGATGCGTAAGCCATTGTGCATGTCTAGAATGGGCTAATGAAAATGTATTTAAGCAAATAGCCCTGGAACTTAAAGGTATCTCTTGTTACAATAGTTTTCTTTTATCAATTGTTTGCTTGTTTGAGTTGTGGTGTGGGGTTTTTGTTTTGTTTTGTTTTGTTTTTTGTTTCATTTTGGTTTGTTTGGTGTTTTTACAGAACAGATGGATTCGGGGCACCAAAACAGCAGCAGGTTCTAGTGGCCCTTAGAGCCTCAGCTTTCCTGCAAAGAAGGACCAGCTGTTTTCTGCTGGGGCACTGCACACTCTGTGAAGAGCCTGACCTTCCCTGAGCTCAGCCATTAAACTGCTGCCTGACAGTGCACCACAGAATGCTACACTCCTTTGAACACTTGTCTTTTCATAATATTGTACATATTCTGTCAAAACACCAAGAGATTACTTTGAAAGTTAAAGGATGCTGGGACAGCCAGGGTATTGTGTTACAATTAGCAAAAAGTCACTTCGTATTAAACTCTTGAAATAGCTGACTTAAGCTTTTACAAGCATTGCTACCATATCGCTTAACTCAGCATATTGCATACTGTATTAACCTTTAAAAAATTATACCATACATGAGGGCAATATATTATTTACGTGGCTATAAATAAAACCTACATCTGACCTCTTAATTGTTCTTATGTTTCAGTGTATTTGGGCAAAAAGTCATTTGTACCAGAGTAAAAAACCCACCCATATTAAGAGCTTCCAAATGACATACATTGACTGACTACAGAAATAAATTATATTTTTATATTATATAATATATGTTATATATTATATATATAATATTTTAATAGTTGGTGAACAAAGAAAACAATAAAAAAAAAAATCCTTCTTGCTTCCAACCACTGTCAATAGCTCTTTGATGGAATTCATTCAAGAGCAGCAACATAAAGTTTCATTCACAAGGCAGTCTAACAACTCCAGAAGAATGAGAGTCACCAGGAAAGCAAAAAAACAAAACCAAAAGCAGCTAACAGATAGGAAAATACTGCAGTGTATAAATGTAACTGTTAGTTTAATTTTAATCTCTTATGTCTCTATCAAGCAGCTGGGCTTTTAGAGAAGTCACATGATTTTGCCTCTCAGTAAATGCTCAGATCTGAAATCCTTACCTTATAAAGCAATTTAAAGGTTCAAAGTAAGGCTGCTTTCACATTGTCGCAATTCCTTTATCACATCCTGATTCACAGCCACCTTCACTCCATTATTTTCATTACAGGACTTTACTGAATCCTCTCAGCAGTCACCCAGACATCATTACATGACTGGTTAGTACCTAAACTAGATTGAGGCTCAGTCTCATGTAATGGGGAATTCTCAAAATTTGTCACCTCAGAATTACCTCATTTCCATTCTGTAGTGATTAAATCCAGTGATTAAAACATTAAAACCAGCAATTTCAAACTGTCCTGTTCTTTAGATAATAACAAGTAAAATATTTAGTCTGACAGCTTATGAGTAACAGATCTGTGGAGGCATTTTAATTGTATGTATGTAACTCTGGGGCCTTAATCAGACATCAAACTTACATAAGCACCTTACATATAGCTGAAAGAGAAAGACACTGTTTCCCACAGAGAGTCAAAGTATCTGCTTTAGGTTTCCGCTTTGAATCACCTTGTGCTCTCTCAATGGACATATACATGGCTGATTAGCTTCTTAATTTAGGCTGTTACCTAGCATGAAGTTGGACAGCAGGAATACCCTCTCACACGTCACTCTGAATGGTTACATTAACATACTGCTGCTGGCGTGCATCGAAACATTCCAGGTGGCCAGTGCATTCAGCCACCACACCTTCAAGAGCCTTCTATCCTTATGCATCCCACAGATCCAGTGTGCAAGTTAAGTCCTTATGTTCTCCACTGCTAACAAACACATGCCTCAGACTTCAAACACACAGCAGCTCTTTGCTCTTCCTCTCTCAGCCTCACCTCTCAGCTGTCCTCTGTCTAATGGCTCTCTTACTTTGCATGCTTGAAACCACAAAAACAATGCTGTGTCTTCTAGTCCTTCCACAGTGTAGCATGCAAAATCCTGGCCAATCTTTAACGCCCTTGATGCTGGAGACATAGGTATCCCTTTCACCTGCTTCTCCCAGATGGCTTGCTTCCAACATGCATTCACATGAGCCTCTAAGGACTGTAAATCCCAGAATATTTGTAGGTACTGCACAGCATAGGGAATGAAAAAAAAAAAAAGCTATTTGAAAACCCCTCAGATTCCCCATGGAGCTGGCTATTCTCTTAATAACACAACACACATTGACAAGGATGCAGGGAACTGAGCTGCTCGCTCCTGCTGGCTCTGCACTGGCTGGACTGCAAGACAACATGACTCAGCCCCAGACAGCTACCAAGCACAACTCACAGATCCGAGCTCTTGGCAGTGTGTGGAATACGAAGAGGATGACATAACAACAATGAAAACAAAACAATTGAGAAAAAGAACCAGAGACTTAAGTTCTGAAAATATGTCAGATTCTCTGCTTTACCCACAACTAAACTAGAGATAGCAGAAGAGCAAGCAGTTCCTACCAACCTCATCTTAATGCAAGCTGAGCTCCAAATGAAAAAAGGACAGGGAGAGCTGTCAGACAAAAGTTTTGAACAGACATTTAAACCAACATAGGGAAGAGAGTAAATTACAGAGCCTACAGTGAAATGAGAAGCTTCCAACCTTCTTAAGGCAGGTACCTACCAATTCATATTCTAAAGCTACAGAGGAACAATGACCTTTGAGGAAGACATTATTGATATGATTTTTGTTGTATGTGTATTGTGCTCAGTAACTTGACACATTTTTAATAAATGGGAAGATCCCAGCACTAAAAATACCTATAAATGACAATACAAATAAAAGGAACACTGAAACATGACTTTTTCTGTTTTTCCTGACTTTTATTAAAACCCAAAAAGCAGAAAAATTAGAAAAAAAAAATCAAGGCGCAAATTATTAAAAAAAAATCTCTATAAAAGAAACTACTACTGAAAACACACTCTGATATTTAGAAACCAAAAATCCTCTAATATAATTGTCTTCAGAAAACAGCCTCAAACATTTAGGTGTTGTATTTTTGATTCCTCGTATGATAATTAATTAGAAGATTAAGACTTGCGAAGCAGAATTACTCCCTGGAACATGTTCAAAAGACTGTGAAATCAAGTGTCTTGTACTCTGCACAGGTAAGCCTCATTCTTTCCTCTCCAGCATTCACAAGTAATATACAAATTTGAGAGGAAAACTTGTCCTAAAAGCAGAACATACTAATCAGTTGGGTTTTAGTTACCATTAACCCACAGAAAGTGCTCATATCAGAATAAATATACATAAAGGGGCCCTTTTAACTAGAAAGTGTTCACATATTCCCTCACCACCTCTAAGAGCCTTTAAGGCCTCGTTGGTTTGCACAGCTCTTCAGCCCATTTCCAACATGGAAAATATCAGCACTTGCGTAACAGCAAACCTCCGCCCTTCTCAAAACTCAAGAAAAGAAACCAGACGTACAGAAGGAAAAGAAGTTCCTGTTCTTTAAGGCCACAAAAAACGCCCAACAAACGCAAAAGCACGAAGGGGAAGTGCAAAGGCAGAACACCCCAAAAGGCTATTGATTTTTAAGGCACATCAAGTGCTGGAGCAGACAGGGCCACCCCAACTTCCCCAAAGGAGGGCCATAGGGAGAGAAATGCTACCACAGACCCTGAAAACTCTACGACCAGGGACGAGTTCAGGGTCTCCTCGAAGCCGGTCCCTACCCACCCCCCGGAGACCTCGAACCTCCCCCTCAACCCCAGCCAGGCGGCCAAACGCGACCAGGCGGGACTGGAAGCTCCACCTCCCTGCCCCCGACCTCCACCACTGGTCAGCTCTCCTATCACTCTCAGCCCTGCCAACCCCTCTCCTTCCCGCCCCCTCCCCATCTCCGAAGCCTTCTCCCAGCCACCCCCCAGGCCCGTTTATAGCTCCACGATCACTTGCTGACAGGCACGTCAAGCAAACACAAGTTCCTCTTCTGATTGGCTTTTCCGTGGCGTGGCTCCCGCCTTCGAGAAGGGGGCTGGGTTCCCCGGTGTTGCCGCGCGGCCTCCCGGGGCGCATGCGCGGGGCTGAGTGCTGACCTGGGGGTGGGCATGTTCCGCGCAGAGGAGCGGCCGCCGGAGCGCCGCGGGGAGGGGGCGGGGGCGGGAGCAGGAGCGGGGCCGCTGCCGCCGGGAAGCCAGCCTCACTTTCTAGGCGTCAGGGGAGACGATAGCCTGCCGGGGGCTGCGAGCGGTGCCACAGACAGATCTGTGCGTGTGCATATATCTATATCTCTCTCTTGCATGTGTCTGTAGGACTCTCTCTGTCTCTCTCTGTGTCTCTCCCCACACGCGCGCACATACCCGCTCGCCGGGCGGGCCGGGTTGTGGTACGGGCAGGGCGATGCGGGCGGCAGGGCAGTAGCTCCTCATGCTTCCCTGCAGGGCAGCAGCCGCCTGCCACCACCGGCGAGAGCGGCGGCGCCACAGGGCAGAGCCCTGCGGGGCGGCGGGCGTGTGCGCGGAGCCGGCGCCGCGATCGCCGGTGGCTATCGACAACGGCCGCCCCTGGCGTGGCTGCCGGGACGGGGAGCGAGATGCGCTCTGTCTGTCTCCCGGGGCAGTGAAGCCCGCCACCGGAGGGAGGAGAGCCTCCTCCGACGAAACGCTTCGCCTGCACTCCGCTCTGCTGCCGCCTCGGGCTGAGGACTGGGGAAAGTGGCCGCTGTGAGGGGCTGAGGAGTCTTTAACCCCCCGCCTGCTCCTGGCTGTTACCGGCGGCTCCTCTTGCCTTTGGCGCAAAGACGTGCGGTGCCGGTCTGTACGTATGCGTGCGCTGTGAGTAAGGTCGTTGCCTGCCCGACTGCGTGCCCCTACTGCCCGGGCGCTCGCCTGCCTTGCGGGTTCCTGCCTGCTGCCTTCGCTGCTTTTGTGCTCTCCCCTCCTCCTGCTGCTTGCCCCCTGGCCGTGGTCGCTGCGCGTCTTCCGTATTTGTTGTCTGGTGATGGGTATATGCCCGCTGTCTACCGGTACGGTGGGGTCCGCGGCCGCCCGAGTGGAGGGGCTGGCGGGGGCAGGGAAAGAGCGCCAGGCCTTCGGGCAGCGGTGGCCGGGCCCCACTGCCGCAGGTTGGGGGTTCCCCCTCCGTCTCGCCTGTTGATGTTGACAATAAATCTGGGATCCCTTTATGCCAGTGTAAACTCGGGCCAGGTGGGTTTGCGCTGCTTGTAATGAAAAGTTAAACTTGTTCATAAACATGCCCTGGTCTTGCCCTTTCCTGCCTGTGAAGAAGGAAGTGTTACCTCACTGGCTGCGGCGAGTTTTATGACAAGATGTTTTCGGAGCACCTTTTGAGCCTGTGTTTCTCTGTCATTGTGGTCAGCTTGGCTCCCAGATGGCCAATTCCCTAAACGGCCGGAACCCGCGCAAGGGACGGATCCTGGGCTTCATCGATGCCATTCAGGATGCTGTGGGCCCCCCCAAGCAGGCAGCTGCAGACCGGAGGACTGTGGAGAAGACCTGGAAGCTTATGGACAAAGTGGTGAGTGTCTGTGTGCGTTCATCTATACACACAGTGAAAAATGGGGCTATTTAAATCGGTGCATATGGGGGAAACAGCGTCTTGCAGCAGCTCTAACTGCTCTGCTGAGTGTGCCTTGGGAAGTAAGGGGACTTATGTTTCAGGTTATTTAAGCACCATTTGTATATATATATTTTTTTCCCATGGCCTCTGGCTATGTTTCTTTAAATCCTGGTTTGTGGAGGGAAAACAAATGTGTGTGTTTGCCTTAGGCTATTGTTATTTTCAGATCCTTTAAAATGACTCAAACTTGAAGAGCTAACAAAAAGCTGCTTAACTTTGACTTGTAATCACATATTCTGTGTGTTTTGTGTTGGATCACATTGTTAGTCTGCAAACAAGACCTCTGAAGTATGAAACTTCAGTTAAGCTAATTGTCCCTTGAGACATGCTTATGATGGCAAAACAGATACGTTTTTGCTTTTAGGAATGTGTGTGGGGACTGGGGGATGTCACTCTTGTCAGTTTAGTAAACAGATTAGTATAGCACGGCTAACTTTTAAGTGTGTTCTGCATTTTAATGATTTCTAAGCACTTATACTCGATTTTGAAACTAGAAATATGCTGTACTGAAACTTATTTTTCAGGAAGTGGGAGGATAGACTAAAGCTTTTTAGATCTTAGAGTCGTCTGCATCAGCCTGATATATTTTGTTTAGTATTATACAAAATGACAGCTTGTCTGATGATAGATCAGCTAGGGGAGTTCCTTACTAATGGTAGGTAGTCTGTTTGTAACAGGGATACTTGTTCAGGAGATGCAGATACTCTCTTTTGCATTTGAGGTGATACTTGACAGTTTCCTCTTGAAACTGCTGATGAGTGAGAATTACTACTTGTGAGCCTTGGGACTGTATGTAAAGAGATTTATGAGTTTTTAACTCAGTGATTCTTCATGAATTAGTGTAGCTGTTTACTTTCCCTGTGGCTGTTGTAAAATGCAGATGTTTAACATTTCTGAAAGTTCATAACTAGTTATACTGACATGGTGGAGATATATCTTTCTATATTTCTATATATTTCTTGTTACATATCTTGACAAGTGGTAATTCCAAAGTATTTGAGTCCTTGTATCCTTTTTGATGCTCCAAGAACAGCATCTATATTTCTGATGGTGATTATAAACTTAAAAACCATCTGTGATAGAAATGGTTGTTATAACAAAGTCTGTTGATTCTTCCTTGTTAATCATCTGGATGCTGTAAACAGTGAGCATCTCGTAACAAGAACTGCAAGTATAAATCCTTGGAATCTTCTTCAGTAGGTGGAATTTTCTAGCTTGGAAACCAGGAACCTGGTTTGTTGCTGTTGAAACCACGTGGAAAATGGTACTGCTTAATTTCCCTGTGTCAGACTATCTACAAATCTGTGACATTGCTCCCTGATCAGGTGGTACATTTACAGTTACCAGAAAATCTTAACTCCCACTGCTCAAACTTGTGGATTGCTTTTACTCAGCTAATAATATATAACTGTGTTTGACACTATTACAACAGAGTATCAGAACAGCCAGTAAGGCCTGTTCTGTAGAAGTCACTGCAAAGGCTGGACATTGCACTGTGTTTGCTTTTTCATTTTACTAGATAAGTGTCCTCAATTTGGATCTTTAATGTATCCTCTTTAAGCTACTCTCAGTTAATCAGATTTTATTTCCAAATTATATTAAAGTATACCAGACAAGATGATGTAATAGTGTGAGAATGCTGTAGCTTGCCGCTTGAGTTTTTAGCATTTGGTAGTTATAGTGCAAGGATGTGTTTGAGCAAATTGAGTATGTTGGCAAACAAATTTAAGTCTCTTAGATGGTAGCGACAGTAGGCACAGGAAGGTCACTTTCTTCTCTGTCTTGATCAATACTAGGGATTAAAACCAGAAATAGGAACCTGCTTGATCGACTACTGTTTCAAATCCCATTTCTGGAGAGTGTCCTACAACTGATTGTCATGGTGGGCCACTGATCGAATTAATACCTAGTGAAGGCAGTAGGCTCTGCAAAGTTGGTGGGGTGCCACCCATGGTAAGATTGTGGCTTTGAGGCCTATTTTGCTTGTTGTAATAACAGTCATTATCCTTGTTTATTCTTTAACTCTAATAGCTATGATAACCATCTTTTTGCTACAGGAGGTAGCTAAAGTTTTCTGCCATTCTAAAGATGTTAGGGAAGGGGAGAATGGAAACAAAGCAAAGCTATTTTCTTGACCAAAGGATGAAGAAAGGGTAATCTTAAAAATTAGGGGCAGAGCTCAGTAATTTCTGGTTATCATTTCTTTCTTTCTTAAAAGTCCCATTCTTCACCCTTCCTTCATTTCTTTCTGTAATTTCCTACTTTGGCAGGTGAGATTTTCTGTATGAATTATTTATTTTCAACAACCAATACTACAATATTGCTACTCTGTAGGAACTATACTAGACAGTGGTTTTAAGGTGTATGTAAAAGTTCTGGCTACTTGGATGCCATGGGAACTTTTCTGTCTAGAATTGGTTGCGTGTCATGCTTTGGAATTCTTCAGATTTCATGGTAGTGTTTGTTTTTCATGGGCTGACGCTACAGCTGTTAGAATAGGCAGAAGGTTGCAGTTCTGCTTAAGTGTCTTCTCCTTAAACTTGTTACCAGTTTGAAAAAAATCAAGAGTTTTGAAAGAGTTCTTTAGCAGGACAGAATGTTGAGATAGTGCTCCTGGTTAGAACCCTGTTTGTAAATGTGACAGTAAGCGACATTCTTGCAGGTGGTAATAATAACTTTAAAAAGTCTTGTTGTAAGTAATCAGTGAATGTGAACTGTTAACTATATGTCTTATATCTGCATCTTTCTTTTTATAATTCATTCACTGGGCTCTATACTTTTTGTGGTTTACTGCTATGTCTTTTAAAATATGAATTTACAATACTAACTGCATTATTAAAGGGGCATCAACTGTTACCATCAATGTCCAGTTTCCCTGTACTTTTTCTCATGGGTAAACAGTAGCTTTACCATTAAGAACCAAAAATACTTTGTTTCATTCCTTTGCAATGCAAAGGATAATATTCATTTTATGGTTTAGAAGGCTAGCCCTGCTTTCCAGTGCTAGCATTGTATAAGCAAGTTGACCATGTATCTCTGAACATTTAGTAAGCAGATTACTGTTTTTAAAATGTGATATGTTTTAGAAAGTTCATCTACTGTAAATAAAAACTTAGCATTATTAACACATAACTCTAAATCTTCCTTTAAGAGATGTATAAATTGTGTGGGATTTTTTATTTCCTGAGATTCTAAACATGATGATTTTAAAATCTAGAAACTAGCTGTTTATTGTTATTAGAGGGTTATGGTTATCTTGAGAACAACTTCAGGAGAGAATGCCTATTATGTAAACAGGGGAGTAGTTAATTTACTACTTAAGATATTTAGAGTTGGCAGTAGTATTGTGGGCACTTTACTATTGTGGATTTCAAGCCATTGAAATTGTGACACATTCTGAACAGAATTTCGTGTTTTTTGGTTTTGTGTGGGATTTTTTTGTTGTTTTTTTCCGAACAGGAATATTTCAGCAATTTCAATCACTTTTTGGTACTTTTATATATTGGGCCTGAAAATAATTCGATTTTCTACTGTGAAGCTTAACAATATTGTCTAAACTGGGCACAGCTTAACAATATTGTCTAAACTGGGCTCTCAGTCATGGCCCACCCAATTGTTTGACTATATATGTGGGGATGGCAATTTGATTTACTATTTAATCATTACCCAAGAGCAAATTAGAATGCATCTCCAAAGCTTATACCTCTGAAACTTAGTAGTGTGGGTTTCTTTAACATTTGTCAGCATCCAAGTTTCCAACAGCATCTAAGTGAATATACAGAGCACAGTAGTTGAAATAATGTGTGTGTTGATTCTGCTTTGCAACATTTTATGTAATTGTTACATTAATGTGCAACCTCCCAAGTCAATTAAATGTCATTGTTCCACAAAGGACCCAGGAAAGACAATTATCAAACCATGGTATATTCAGGTGTATTACCTGGTCAAAGTTGATAGGAAATTTTATGTCCTGTATACACTCTTAGTGGAAAAAGAATAAAAATTTAAATGGATAAATGGAAGCTTGTCTTTTTCTGATCAGAAGAAAGTATAAGTGACCCTCCAAAGTCAGCTGTCCTTGTGCATGTGTAGCTTCAGCATTGTTATTGCTTATTCCTCCAGTATGGAAACATGTGGCACAGTTGCAGTGTGGTAGCTGTTGAACAAGCACTTACTGTATTCTCAGCTGAAAAGATGGATGTACAATCACTTCTACTTATGTTTTGACTAGAAGGTTTCTTTCAGAAAGAAAACCCATATTTCCATCTCTCTGTAGAAAATAAAATGCATTGCATTTAATGCAATTTCTGTTGGGGGTACTATATGATGAGGGAGCATAATGTTCAGATGTCATCTGTTTTCCTGATTAGCGCCTCCCTCTTCAGAATGTATTGTTGGTAGCACTGTGTGTGTTGTGGTTTTCCAGAGAAGTGTTACGGTCTCTTACTGGAGAGCTACCTTTATGCTGACTGTGTTGTGTCAAAACATTTTACTTGACTACTTTTTTGTACTGCAGGGTGGAAGATACTAATTTGGTAGATGGTTTTGAGGTGTAATTTCAGAAGTGTGCAAGCACTGGTGCTCTGATTGTTCTAGTCCATTCGCTGCAGCTGAAAGCAGTGTTTAGCGGATGTCCTACTCATTAGATACTTACTCTGTTTTAGCTGTGTTACTTTCCTTGTATTGTCTTTGACTAGCATTAGGTGTTTAAACAGATTGTATTAGGGTTTGCTATACTTTGCTTGAAAAAAGTTCTTTTTTTGATCGAGTCCAGGGCTTTCAACTTTATTGTTTGCTTTAAAAAGTGAATAGAAGATACATTTTCCTGTAATAAATTAATTTTATAAATACAATAGGCATCCATTACTCTAATCTCTGAAGATGCTAGGAAATAATGCCTTATAATCTAAGTCAAATATCTTAAAAAGTGTTATGAGTAGTGGTATTTATTTTGTTGGAGAGGGAGATGGGAAAGAAAGGAAGAGGGGGTTGGCTTTTTTCTCTATAGGCACTAGAGTAAGCTTGTCTGGAAGACAGATTAGGGTAGTGCCTTAGTCCTTCACAGTCAGAATTCCACTCTATTGTTTCTGTCGTTTTGGAGTAAATACTTGGATTTACCCTGAGTGAGGTAGTGAAAGGAGCTTAGCTTTGTCCCAGTTTCTCTCAGTGGAAGAGACATTTTTTACTAACTTACTGATTGACTGCTTTTGATTATTTTAGACTGAATGCTTGCTAAATATGTACACCCTTACTTCCAGTCATAACAATACACAAATCACACAGTGATACGATCAATGTCCACTCCTAAAGTGTTAGTGAGGGTTGCTTTGTAAAGTGCTATATGGAGGTCTTTATTTTTGGCTGTTTGTTTTGTTTTGAGTTCTGTTTTCTTTTGAAGAAAGTATGTGTGCCACTTATGGTGTGCTGGTAATTCTTTTGCGTCAGCAGATATCATTTCTTATTGCTTACTTTTAATTGTGAACTGCTGTGGTATGTGTCAGGACATCCTGACTCTGGAAACCATATGGTTTACCAGCCATCTCTTTACAAACTTACTTCCTCTGAACTGAAACCTTGTGTACTCTATAAAGTAACGGAAGCCTTGTACTACTTCCCTGAATTGCTGACTTCAACTAAATGGTAGCATTTTTCAAGGAGAATGCATAAGACTAATTGAGTTGTACTGCAGGAGAATTTTTGTATGACTTTCTTAAAGGCTCCTTCTGGGGTTCAAGATTCTAGTAATATGCTGTATAAATTCAGCAGAAGGTGAAGCCTTGTAAACCACGATTGCCACAGGATCCTGTTTTTATGTGTGTATGACTGTATATAATGATACTGTACTGAAGGAGACTTTCTAGAACATCTAAAAGATAAACTAATTCTTCTTTGTAACTGAACTTTTTTTGTATAGTTGAATGGATCAGCTGTTGAAAATACACTAACCAGCATAAACAATTTGCTTTTTCCTGTTGTTTTTATATTTTTAATGTCATTTCTAATACATACAAAACCATTTGTATTTTGATTGTTGCCACATCCCACTGAAAAATAGACTTCAGAAAAATAATAGATTCTTTGATAATGAGATTTACCTTAGGTAGGATACATGAGCAGTTCAAAATGATTGGAGTCTTCTCTGCCTGTGGTCTGCTCTCATTGCTGACTTTTTTCTCTGAATAAATATTTTCCTCTTTTCAGCTGTTTTTTTTTTACCCTTGTGCTTGTTTCTCCAGAAGGTTGTAGCACCTAGTAAATGATACTGATTTGGGTCATCTGTGGTTGGCTTTGGGAGAATGTCAACCTTGTTTCAAGTTTTCACTAAATCAGAAATCACAGAGAACAAAAGTTCATATGAAAAATGTCTACATTTTTCATAAAGGTTTTCACTTTTGTCTTTGGGATTCCAGTTCTTCAAACCCCTCTACAAAAATAAATTTACATGTCTCTGCATGGATGATCTTTAGATCTGTCTACACATGTAAAAATCTCTGCTCATGTTTCTGAAATCTCCTTAAAGAATTCTAGCTGTCAGCTTAACTTCAGCATAACTGAAGGAAAATGTTTAATCTCCTCCATAAGTCTCTCTTGCTAGTTCCTTTCTTGATCTTCTGGGGTGATACTATCATCCTGCCTTCACTCAGGTAACTCCTTTACTTGAACTGCTCTTTTAAACATTGTGTCTGAATCTTTCAGGTTGAGGTGTGATTCACAGGCAAGTATAACCTTTTGCGTCAATCTGGTAATCTAAAACTCTCATTTGCTATTTTGCATATCAGTAAGTTCAGCTTTGCTTTTCTGACCTTGAAAAAATTTAATCATATCCAAGCTTTATTCTTTGAGAATGCTGCTGCAGGCATCTTCTAACCCACAACTTGGACCAGGTTGTCCTCTTCTTTTTATCTTGATGACCTTCTCTTTATCACAATAAACATGAAGTTATTTTCAGTTTCAAAGTCTTGCTGTCTTGTTTTTGCAGTTCAGGCTTCTTCACCTGATTAAGAGAGGACCAAACATCTTTATACTTTATTTTTTTGTTTCCTTCCAACTTCTTCCTCTACTTAGAAGGAATTCCTTTATGAGCCACTAAATTATTTTGGAGGTTGCTTTGAAACTTTTATTTGCTGTTTATATTTTAGAAATACTTAACTGCTAGTGCCTTGAACCACTCTAGTATGTTGAATAGTGTTTTGCTCATGTACTCATATTTGCCTGTATCCATCTGCTGTCTTACAGTTTTCTACTGAGATTGCAAACTTCTCTATGGAAAGGACTGTCTGTTCTACAACACATCAGGTTTCCCTGATCCATTACTTGGTCTAGCAGGTCAAAGAATAATAGAAATTACTAAAATAACAATGCATCAGTGAAGTAAGGGGAGCTATTGCAAATGTCATGTTTTAAATACTGCTTTTGAATGGTCCTAACACTTCTGTAGTAGTTACAAGTTTGCTCTGTTCTAATGGTGTTACTCCTTTTTAAAACTTGCTAGTGCCTGACTTTTGTCCATTTTTCTGTCTCCACTTTTCTATGACACCAGTTACCTAAATCTAGTTACCTGCTGTGTTTTTGTGTGTATGTTTCAGAGAGGAAAAAACAATTGTGTTTGTTTTGTTTGGTGCCTGAAGCTCTTAGTGGCAACCGTCTTAAAGCAGTGAATTTCTTAGTGGTGTAGGTGGGTCAGCAATAGCGATGTAGCTTTGAGTGTAGAGAGGTGGATGTTACAGGATACATTTGTCATTCCCTCCCACCCCAAATGCTCAAGACTGCACTTTTTGGGAGTTGATATGTTAATAGGAATAGGAGCCTGCTTTCAGCAGTATTAGGATGTTTATACAGCCTCATTAGTTGCCTCAAAAGATTGTCAACGTCACTAATATAATAGAATCATAAAATCATCCTGGTTGGAAAGGACCTTGAAGATCCTCAAGACCAACCATAACCTAAATCCACCTAATCTACCCGTTCAGTGCTTAAATCATGTCGCTAAGCACTACATCTGTGATACCTATAACACATTTTTATACCACATGGAATCAATTTTTTCATAAGTAGTTGCATATATGTACAGCTGCACACACATGTCTAGAATGTGTATTTCTGCAATGTTCTAGCTGAGCATGGATGGCTTAATGCAATAGCACTCAAAAAACAGCCATTGGGTTTGGTCGCTTTTGCTTTCTAATACAGACCATTACAGAACAAACTACCAGAGAATTTGGGTAGCCAGGAGAGAGTTACTCTAACTGTGTGTATATTTAGGAAACAAAACCAGTACCAACATCTTCCAGAAACATTTCCAGTGAAGACTAGATTCAAATAAAGGTGTTCAATTGATCTAAGGCTTATTCTTTTAAGTAATATATATTATTCAATTATTTTTGTGCTATTTAGGAACATGATGATTCCAAATCCATTTAGATGTTATCTTCTACTACAACCATGAACTGTAAAATACAGTTTGTTTTTCTTTCCTGGTTTACGATATCTGTGAGAGACTTTAATTTCTGTCTGTCGTACCTAACAGTTTTTGAACCACTGGCGACATTCAGAACATTTTCATATATGTAGACCTCTTAAACTTTAAATTCCTATAGGTTCTCACAGGTGCTATTGTTGGATAGAGAAAAGAAAGAACCAGCAGATGACAGGGCAATTTATAGTGTCAGCTCTCAGCAGACACTTAAACATCCATAAGGAAGTTCACCTGTAACAAACAGATCTGTACAAATCTGCTACTCTTGGTGTTAGTTGCATCCTGTGTTTTGATAATATACTCCATAGCATATAGTAGGCAGGCAAAGGCATTCTAACTTCGGAAGCAAAACCTCAAACTATGTAAGTTCGTTTGCTTTTTATACATATTACAAGATTAAGTTAAATTTTACATCCTTTGACATTAGAGACTGTGTTGAGATTTCATGGAATATAAGTAGGTTTTAATTCTTTGTGCCTGGAGGCTAGAGAAGTTTCCTTGCACCTATTAATTTTAAGTTGTGAGATCAGTTTTCTTCCCCAACATATTTCTCGTCTTTTACATGCTCTTGTTTTTGCTTATAGGTAAGATTGTGCCAAAACCCAAAGCTTCAACTCAAAAACAGCCCACCTTACATACTTGATATTTTACCTGACACTTATCAACATTTGCGACTTATACTAAGCAAATACGATGACAACCAGAAACTTGCACAACTCAGTGAGAATGAATATTTTAAAATCTACATTGACAGTCTCATGAAAAAATCAAAACGGGCTATAAGACTCTTCAAAGAAGGAAAGGAAAGAATGTATGAGGAGCAGTCACAGGACAGGTAAGTGAAATATTTAAATATGAAGTAGATTGTCTACATTCTTACCACCGTTTGTCTTCAGCCATTGTGTTTTGATGTTTTTAATTATTTAAAGAGCCAAAATATTTATTGTTTGGACTCATTGACCCTACGGGTCAATGGGTAATTGCTGGATTTGTTCCACTGTGTGCTCTTATCTGTCACTTGGTGACCTTTAAAACCAAGTGCATTTCCTTCATAAAACATTCATTTCATTGTAATTACTTGTTCACAGGGTCTTACAAGGTGTAGTTTTTCCTTTGGCAGAATGACTGTTACTTGGATCGAGCTTAACCTGCCTACCCCAGTTCTTAAAACCGTGGGAGCCATGATGAATATTGACTTAGAGCTTACAAAAGTGATGAAATAGAGCTAAACAATACTCATGTTTTTGAGATATTGTGTGATGTTAGCATAAGGTGATGATAATGTCAATTTGGTGCTGAGAAACCTTTTCAGAAACCTAAGGGATTTCTGATTTGTGGTGGTTCAGTTTTAATGACAGGTTAATGTCCACTTCATGTATACTCCTAGTGGCGAATGAAGATGTTTTTAATATTAGATTTTATTACCTAATATTTAAAAAATAATATTTCAAGAACTTCTGTGCAAAATTTTCAGTTTTGTTTTGAGAAGCAGTACAGTAATGTTGTGGCAATTAGACTCTGCCATGTGTGGCACATCTTTGAATCTATTCAAATAAAAGATCAGGTGCTGTTTCCAGAGTCTCCCCTTTTTAAAGGAGATAGTGGAGAATGGGAGATGGCGAGGAAGTGAATGGAGGATTGAATTCATTCTGTCTGCACCTGAGCTCAGGGGCAGGGTTGCAGTATAGTTTTACAGCTGGTAAAAGTGTTGGTAGAAGCAGTGAAATGGCTACATTCTTGTAAATGTCACTGCAGTTATGTTTCATTTATACATATGTTCCTTCCAGATCTTTAGCAATGATTATAGCTATTCACTATTTTGTGGGAGTCTCCTGTGCTTGATAGGAGGTTTGAAGGTTACTTGATGTCTAAAGATTTTTTAAAGTACATAAAGGCTGTCCAATTTTGGATATACATGGAGCAATTTGCCTAAGAGGAGCAAAATACACAGTTTGAGCTATTTTAGTGATGAGTAAAGATTTTCATGAATGTTTTTTCTTTGAATTTATAAGTGTGTAAAGGAATGTTTTCACTGCAGATACATTCTTACCAGGGCTTCTAAAAGAATTGTTCAGCAATGAGCCTGTGGATTCTTTTTTTAATATCCCATTCATTGTATGTACAGAAGTCATAGTGTTACAAAGGAAAAAAGAACTTTTTATGGTAAGGGAAATCTGACATAGATGGTTGCATTATGTAAACGGGTTTTATTTTGAATTCCCTATGTTGTATGAAACTCAGATTTACCTGTGGTTTTGCTTACAGTTAGCAACAAATTAAAGCCAGTTTCAGTGTCACTTTTTCGAAGTCTGCTGTATGCTCTTAACAGTAATTTGAACAGTGTCTTAGTAACTCTATCTGGTTGCTAGTGTTGCTTTCTTTCCAATTACCCACTTCATTTCCTGCATAAGCGTGACAGTGGTGATATAAGGATGTCTTTTCTGAAGCAAACAGTCTTTAAGAAGGTGCAGTTAGCGTATTTACTGTCATTAATTTGGGCCATCCTTGTGAGATGATTGGAAAGGAAAGATTTTAAAATTAAACATAGTCGTGAAGTGCAGTGAATCACAGTAACTACTTCAGACTCTCTGAATTTGGATCTCAGGAAGTATCAACTATTATTTTGCCTGACTGATGGAGCTTGAAGCTTGAGGAAGGAAGTACAATAGAAGTGTTTCTCCTGTGCTGAAATTCTTAGCTGTGCTTCCTATGCAAACTGCATTCTGACATACAGTCAGAATGCTTAAACAAAACAAGAAAGTGTAAGCATTGTTCCAGCAGTTCATGCCTCATTCCATTATAAGTTAAAGTCTACATCTTTGTGACTTCAGTACACCCTCTTTCATCTACTAGTGATGTTTTATCTGTGTGCATGTCCCAGTTTAAGTTGAATGAAGGTACACTTGTTTGAAGGCATGCTTTTTTGCTGAGCCCTATGACTTGTTGCTCTGCAGTGCTTCAACATACTTAATCATGTTAATTCTTGATAAGCTAATGAAAGAAGGTAATGTTTTTAGCTTCTTTGCTTTGAAATATGCCTGCCTTAACATTATTTGTTAATGTTGCCATGCAAACAAGGAGTTTTTGAAGATGTTTCTGGAATGACCAGCAAGTTGAAGTGTAGTTAATATAAAAAAAAAAGGCAAGCCAAAAGACTTATGTTGGCACCAGCCCTGTTTCTGCGGTTTTCAATCTTACATTTCTGTTTCATTTTTTGCTAGTGTCTCTGGGGTTTCTAGATAAAGGTCATAATGAAAGAAAGAAACTGGCTGCATTTGGAAGCATTCTGTATATATATTTGGTTGGTATACTTTTAACCCATTAGGATTATTGAAGATTCTTTTAACATTTATAGTGATGGTACATTTAGGAACCAATGCCAACATGCCAATGTCACAAATACATGTGATTTTTATTTGCCTGATGACACCAAAATTAACCTAGCATGAGGAATCTGTCATAAATTTTAGTTCTTTAAAGATTCTGTATATGAAACAAGATAGTGTGCCAGTCAGATTTTGTATAAATGACTGAAACAGAAGTTTACACTATGATGGTGTTGCTTCTCTGTCCTGTGTTTCATGTCAAACACATGTGATAGCCATTTAAGAGTAGATGGTGCTGTTATTCTGTACTGTATGGGATGAGTCTCGCTCAGCAGAGGAAGTGTTTACAAGACCTTACAAGTTTGTTTATTGTGTGTGAATTGCATCTACCTTCTGGGTATGGTGGCTAGTATAAAATTATGTGCTTTTATAGTCCTCGTGCTTAATGAGGAGATGGTGTTCAATAAATTCTGTAAACTGTACTTGGTAGAGGCTGCAGAGAAGCTTTTTCTATGTATGAAGGAATTTAAAGGTTGAGGGTTTTTTGTCACATATACCTTTTTAAAGGTTATTAACAGAGGCTTATTAAAATTATTGATTCAGGTACATTTCTCTTATTAAAAGGCTGTGTCTTTTAGGGTCTGGGTTTTTATATGTATTCCTCCCCCCTCACCCTGTACTTTGTTTATTGGAAAGTGGAGTAAAGGTGGCATAATTTCTGTGAAGTCCCAACTTGCTTTTGCCTTGCTGCATTCCAGAATAATGTGTCCAGAAAAAAATGAAAACTTTGTAGGCTGGCAGTTTTTTCAGAGAAGTATGTTAGCCAGGTGTAGAAATCAAGCACCTAAGTTGTTACTCTAAGCATAGAGGAGGAATAAAGTGAAATGGGGAGATTGCATTTGAATTGATTCAAGATGCTGGACATAGTCTTCATGGCTAGCACAATAATTTCTTAATGGAGACAAGTGTGAGCTTTCCTATGCCTATCTGTGAGTTGTGTCCTTGGAAGGATGGAACTCGTTCATCCTCTCTTTTAATATTGCATGCCTTCTGCTGTATGCCTTTTGTATGAGGAGAGGGGAAAAATAGTATAAAACCAGGATGTATACTTATTTCTAGTATTCTCTTAAATGCTGCTTGGTTTTGGCCAAAACTAGTTAGCTACTTGATTTAAGTGGCTTTGCAGAAGTGGAAGAGGAAGATGAAAGAGGTATTTCTTAAGTAGTGGGCAGTACAGATGACAGCAAGAGGAGAGCTGTTTTGGGGTTAATTTAGGAAGAGGTGTGCGTGTAGGGGAAAAAAAAGAGTCAAGGAAGTCCTTCAAGGTGATCAAAACCCCACTCCTGTTCCTGTACAGAAAGTCTCACTAAATTCCCTTGCACATCTGGTCATTTGGTGTCTTGATTCAAACTGCATGCTTCTAGATTTTCCAGCTTGCTTCGCTGTTTTCTTAGTGCAGAATTCTTATGTTCACCAAGTTTCTTAGAGAGGTCTTAGACCTGTGGTTCAAGTGATAGATCAGGTTTTCCGTTGTTACTGTTCACGTTGGCTAATGAGTATTCCTTTCCCTTCCTTCAGTTTGGGTTGCCAGCTGAGATCAGTTAAGGTTCTGGATTCAGGTTCATCAAGGTACATAGCATTCTCGGTAGAGATCTTCCTACTGCTGAAATTTTTTGCCCATTCCCTCCTTATTCTAAAAATGTGGACTTGGTAAGTGGCATCAGGATGGACTTCAGTTGTGCCAGCTACAATGCAGTAACAGCCGTTTGTGTACTTCTGTCCTGTGGTGAGAGGCACCTTACTGTGCTTCTTTGAATTACCTCATCTTGTGCCACAAACTTGCTGTTTTATTTACAGGAAGTTATGAAGTTTATAACTTAGCTGGACTTGTAACTTGTTTGTGTCTCCAGACAGTGAAGATTTTGTTGACTGAAAGAAGGATCAGGAAGACTGTATTTATAATTCAGTATGATTTTATTTGGCCAAGATTGTTTTGGCTGATGGTTTTCTTGTTTGACAAATGTACAGATTCAAAAAAGTATGTTAATGGCTCTTTTTGTAGAGCCAGTTTTGGCCTTTGGTTAATATCACATACGTAACTCTGTAATTGTCTCATAGTCAGGATGGCAACCTTCACCAAAGTGGATTGGATCTGAAGCTGTGATCTTGTGGTGAAAGTTACTTGCTCCTCAGAGTCCTATGGTTTGTCTTATTTTCCAAGCGTATCATGTGGTTTTTGGTCTTTGGTAAATTCTGAGCTGAACTATGTAATCTATCTGTCTGACATGATCTGGAAACCCCTATATTTAAGCTATATCAACGTGTTTTAGAGATAAAATATATTGACTGCTTTATTCTAATTTTGCTGAAGGTGAGGCAAAATAATCTAATATTTGTCTGTTCCTCATTTTGCATTTATTTACCGCTATTTTGAGATGGTTCATTCACTAGATTTTTTGTTTGGTTGGGTTTTTTTGGAGAAGAATCCACCTTACTCTGCTTGAAAGCTTCTGGAGTGTTGACTCATTGCTTGAACTCCTGTGCTGTCCCTAGAAAAAAGAGGACACTTTCTCTTTCAATGTATAACCTATAATACAGTAATTGGGAATGGAACTTGGCTACAATAAGTAGCCTCTAGCCTCTAATAAAGAGGCTTCTCCTGAGGAAAAGAGAGTGTATGACTAATTGGATGGGGTTGCATGGGAGAAAGAAGTGCAAAGAGATTTTTTTTTTAATTTTTTTTAAAAATTATTTTTTTTTATTTTGAAGTTTTTCTGTTACAGTGAGAATTTTCACCACCCTCTTTCCTGCCTATTCCTTAGATGTGATGTAAAACCAGATGTGAACCAAAACAGCTTTAAGAAACTATTTGGTATACCTGAGCCACATGAGTAATTGAGCTTTAGTGCTAATTTAGTGAAGCACAAGCCATTTGCTATTTTTGGTTCTAGTCTAAATTAAACAAGAAATGTTACACAAACACCCCTTTCAGACAAAGAGACTCTTGTTGCAGAGGGCAGGTGAGAACATGTGGAGGTTACAAATGGTAGGGCAGTGTTATGACAGCTTGTTCTCAACATAAATGCAAACAAGCTGTGTGACTGCAGTTGTTGTAAGGCAGTATTTAAATTTTTAGATGTTTTTGATCCTCCTCACTACTTGGGGCAGGTTATTACCAAATGAGAACAAAGGAAGTATTAGTACCAAAATAACTTAAAGGCAACTATTTATTCAGATTGGAGAGGAAGACAAGGGTTTTTAAAGCCACAAAATATCCTGAATGAAAAAATAATTGCTTGTTAATTCTTACAATTGGTTTAGACCCTTGATTCGTATCTACTTGGGTAGAAGAGAGGTAATATGTGCACTTTGTTTGACTTTTACTTTTTACTCTGTTACAAAATCAGGCAGCATTTTCTGTGTTAGTGCAAGGTCTCTTTCAAACATTTTCTTACAAGCAATGTGGTGTTGACAGTCACATCTGAGCAAAGTTCAGCTGGTTGTGAGGTGATATACACTATCTGAGTTGCACTTTGGGAAGAATAGGCGTTTTTCTGAAAATACGGTGTTCTTGGTCAGAGAGGTGTGGAAATACTGATTTGGCAGTGGGGATACGAGTACCCATTTTTGCTTTCTCTGATTTCCTCATACCTTCACCATGCTTCTCTGCTTAGTCGCTACAGGGAACAGCTGTGCTTGTGGAGACAGGCTGTGGTTGCCAACTATAAATAGAGCAATGTTCTTAGGTATGATAAAGCCCAGCTGATTGTATCAGGATAGTAACTTTAGGAGCTTCTTGAAAAACAGACGGTGCTGACTCCTGAATTTACTGTGTAGAAAGGAATGCTCCTGTAATGGACCGGAAGGGATCTTTCATATTTCACTTTTGAATGCATCGTTCATATTTAGAAAATTTGGTCTTTGCTTCTCTTTGTCAGAAGTATCCTATATTCAGTGATAACCTATTGGTTTTACAGTGTCTTCAACACTAGCCTCGTGATAGCAGCTAGTTACCATGCAAGAAGAAGCACAGAGAAATCTTTTAGAAGAAAGTGTTCATTTTAATGAAATGTATGTCTAAATATATAAGCATATCTAATTTTAATTTCAGGTTATAAAAATAGTTTCCTAGTTTCCTTTCCCTCATGTTCTGTGGCATTGTTTTTCATTTAAAATTAGAGACATGAAAGAATAGAAATCTGCTTTTATTCTATAGAGAAGTGAAAAGGAAGTTGAGAATAATCACTTTCAAGGGATACACTTGCAGTTTAGTTAACAGAAGCTCTTTTGCCTGCCTGTGATGAAAGTAAAGCCAGTTTACAAAACAGATACGCCATAGTGATCATCTTTTATCCAAAGAATGCTTGATCAAAATTCAGGCTAGGAGAAATGTCTTTTATGTATCTAAACCTATAGTAAAGAAACTTTCACTAACCTATACAGAATAGGAAATAATCTGAAAAAGGTTTAAACTAATGCTTTGGGTAACACAGTTGACTGAACTCAGAACAAAACAGAATCAGATATTGATGGAGATGGTAATGACTGGAAAAAACACTTCCATTTGTTGAAAGGTATAGTGCAAGAGAGTACATTGAAAATTTCATGAATTTTTAAAATAGTTTGTAATTACTTCCTATAAATAAGCTTCTTTTCTTCCTATTTGGTTCTTTGTTTCAAAATTAAGTGAATTTATTTTAGTCATCTTAAAAACTGCCCAAAAGAGTTAGTGTAATTATTTAGTAAGTTGCATTCTGAGTACCTCCTATGCTTGGGGTTTTATCAGTGGCTGCACATTTTCAAGTTAACTTTGCCTTTTCAGATTATAGAATAGTACTGTGCATCCTCTAGAGTGAGGCAAAGCTTAAATATTAGTAACTGATATCAGAGGAACAAAAATTACTTGTTCAAAAAGTGAGTTTGCTGTTGCCTGCACAAAACATGATATTTATATGAAGACTGTACAATAAATGGAATTATTAAAAAAACAACAGGAGGAATGGCACACAGAAAGGATCAATAGTAAATTGTGTCTGAAAAGAAGCACAATCTTAACACATAACACAAATTAAAAAGAAATCAGTAAGAAATATGAAGAATGAAACTTTGTGAGCAAGCAGTCAGCTGACTCATCAGCATCTCATTTCTAATATAGATGAATAATAAATTTTGAATTTTTCTGTTTTGAGTGCAACCCAGGTAAAGCTAGAGGATTGATTATTGAAATATTTTTGGTTTTGTCTCCATATGATAAAACATTGTGTATTTCATCATAGTTTGCACAAATTTCCTATGTCAGAATCACAGAGGTATCATGTTTTGTAATGGAAGATCCTAACCATACTCTATTCATTACCTAATTCTTCATAATGTGAAATGAAATACATATTGAAGAATCTATTGATTTTTATACTTGCAAAGATCTTGACAGATTGGAACATTGGTGAACAAATAATTATGTTAGTTAATCTCAGTAAAAATTGGTCATAATAATTATGACTTCACTGTTTTTCTGGTATGCACCATGTAAAGTTAGATTTAACTGTATTTCTTCTTAATGTGATGTAACACAGTAAACTAAAGGGGAAACGTGAAAGTAGAAGATACACGACAAACAGGCATTTTTGGAATCTATATAATCAAATATTCTAATCAGTGGTAACATATTGGTTGAGCTAAATTTAATTTCTGTGAGGGTAAGATTGTTGTGGTCTCCCTATAATAGGATCTCCTATGCAGGGACTTTCATTTTTTTATTCTTGAGTGGTCAGACAGCACAGATGTAATTTCAGTAGAATATCTGATGCATCATATGAATCAGGACTCCACTGTGAACCTACACAGTCCACCTGATGCGTTAGTCTTTTACTATTATTAGCTGATCTTTGGCAAGCTCTGTCAATGTACAGTGGGAGAATTTTGATGGGCAAAGTAATTTAATCTAATTACTTTTTTCCCCTCTATTTGATAGCATTGTGGGAGAGTTCTCAAAATGTCTTCCTTTCCCCTAAGATAAAATAGTGAAACTATATGGCCTTGAGATTTGAAACAATGATAAACAGGAAAATTATTGCTCTCTTCTCTAGCAAAAATGCCTATGAAGATTACCTTCTCTATTCCACAGTTTGTATGTGAAGCTGTCACTAATTATAATTTGAGCCTTAATTTGTTCTGTCTGTGATACTGAACAGATGTGTGTAAGGAAAGCCACAACCATATCTCATTTTAGCCCCCGTTTTGCATCTACCTTGCATAATGTAAATGTCTCCTGATAGGGGGATATACTGAGTAATAAGCTATGGAAGTCCTACCAGCTTCTGTCTCTCCTTCTCTTGAGCTCAAACCCAATGTATTGCACAGTATCAGTTGATATGACCAATAGTTGAGAATATCTAGAATCTCTCAGAAAGTACTTAGCATATTGTAGGTTATTGTAGACCCTGGATAGCGTTGGCAGAAAGAAAAGGATCCATGGGCTTGTTTAAAGTGAGGAAAGTAAGTGTCTCTTGCAAAGCCTGATATCTGTAGTCCAGCGTTCACTTTTTTCCCCTATTATCTGTTGACTAACTTCTTCAAAGAACTGAAACTTGCATACTTACTGGAAAATCTGTGATCACTCCTCAGCTTGTGTAGAGGATTATTCTGTAACAAATTCTAGTTTTGCTTACACTAAGAAATAAGCAACACTTAATAACCTCATTTTTTTTGTGTGTGTGTGCCAGGCCTTAGTGATATCCTGAAGACTTTTGCTGAACTCTTCATTTGTCCTGAAAAAAACCCAACCACCTTCATCAGCTCTATATTTGAAATATTACTGCCTCTTTAGGAGGAGACAAGTTCATTTCTTAGTTATCACTCATAATATAGTACATATTGGGCAGTACTGTATTTGTTTAAAAAATTACTACATGAGAAAAAAATTTCCTATCTTGTTAAAGTCAAAGGGCATTAATACAAGACAGACAATCTTAGTAGCATCTGTTTTCAAACTGTTCAATGGAAGTTGGTCCTTATCCAATATAATACTCTGAACTTATTTCAGTTGCTTCTGAGTCATGAGTGTCTCTCATGGCAAGTATGATTCTTGGGGTGCCCTACACAGGGACAGGGGTTGGATTCAATGATCCTGATGGGTCCCTTCCAATTCAGCATATTCTATGAGTCTGTGAAATGCAGGGTCAGTGATAAAATATCTCGTACCTAAGAACATTTGTAAGAGCAATGTTTAACTTTTTTTTTAAAGCAGTTGGTTGGAGAGATCTTACTATCCAAGAGCAGACCATTAATTCTTCCTACTGTCTAGAGTGAAACTGTGAAGATGGAAAGAAGAACCTTCAGATTTTTGCTTGTCAACATTTTAAATGGGTTTATGGTGCTATGGATTATGGGGCTACAGACACTACATAACATTTAAAAATGAAATTATCATATTACTAGATTACTTTATTTAGGGTTTAATATCAAACTCCCTGTACACTGTTCTTATTTTTGGAGAACACTTAGTTTTGACAGAAAAAAATAATCAGTTTCTTTAAATTCAAAGTTGTAAATTTCAGCAAATATGGTATATAAGCCTTCCATCGGTACACTTAGAGTAGAGGTCTGGAAGTTGTATTTAATAATCTATAAATCTCATGCATGTTTAAGAAAGATACAATGCAACAAATAAACCCGGAAAACATCACTATTTGTTGTTCAAATAGTCTGCCAGTTGAGAAAATTCCAAA
This sequence comes from Hemiprocne comata, assembly GCA_020745705.1. NCBI lineage: Eukaryota > Metazoa > Chordata > Aves > Apodiformes > Apodidae > Hemiprocne > Hemiprocne comata. Next base: position 138,207,783 of record CM036586.1, on the reverse strand, counting down.
GTGGAGGTTGATGTTACAAACTTTGAGCCTGTGTTCCAAATATTGTTTGTTGTTAAAAGTGATGGCAGTCTCTGCTAAGAACATCTGCTTGTCTAATATACTAACAATAAAGGAAATGTCTGTGTTACAACTTAGCTTGTTTTTACCTTTTTTTAATTTTAAAGTATTTTTTTTAATACTAGAAAAAAAGTGTTTTTCTAAAGTAATATTGTTCTAACTTTGAGCTTTGAAATGCTAAAATATGAAAAGTATATATTCAGTTGCTAGGTCATCTCAATAATGCCAAATGGATCATAGTCTGGAGACCTATGCTTTATTTCTAGTTAGGTTGCTTTTTACTGGTTACCTTCATCATCATAGGTCATTTATGTCTGTTAAGTATTATGCCATTTAATTCACAGTCCACCACTTCGAGGTTTCACTAGAATAAATAGTAGTATTTAGGGTTCTGTGTTTTTTAGCTATAGTAGCAGAGTAATGGTGGATGACAGGAGCACTGATAAAGGCTTGTGTGTGTTCTAACTTCATATGAATTTTTAATCCACTTCATAGCTGCATCTTACTGACAGCTCATTCCCAGAGGCCAATGCTTCAGTGTTTTTGCAACTTAATGATACGTGTTCTCTGCTGCAATTGGGAAAACATAGAAAATGTGGCATATATAGCCAATTTTTTTTTTTTGCCTAGCTGAGGAAGTCATATGTCAGCAGGCTGAAATCCTCTCCCCCATAGTCTTTTTAAAATTATCTTCTTTAGAATAGCGACTGCAAGACTGTCGCATTATTTTTTTCAGAACTTTAGACATCCTTTTTACTCTGTAATTCCCCGCTGTAGCGATTGCACAAAGATTAAAAGGAAAAAAAAGAAGTACCTAACATCCTGTTCATGTGTTTCCTTTTACTGTTAATCCCCATAATTAATGCCCTATGAGGAATGGGGCTGTAATCGCTTACAGAGCACAGTCATGTAGAAAGACAGTGCTCATCTGGGAGGTGTTCAGTAGTATGGATCACTGGTGACCCAGTTGGTACACAGCTGTCCTCCGGTCTATGCATATGTGGTTTCATTAACTACACGCATATCTGTCTGACAGGCCGGTAATGATTGTCTAAAAGGAACCTTGCCTTATGAAATTGTCTAAGTGCCACTGAGAGAGTAGTTTTTCTCTCAGTTTTCCACTTTCATTGGAAGAGAGGAAAAAAAATGGGGGAGGGAAGCTGTTCTGTGAGGGTGAGGATCGCAGGTCCCAGCAGTCACTTTGAAGTAATCTTTAATGAAGTCCAATGCCGGGAAGAGACATGTTTAAATACCACATAGCAGGTTTTTTTCATGCCTTAAAGGAAGTGTCCATACAAAATGCTCTTCTGAAAGGGCTGAGAGCTTTTAAAAGTTTTCATTTATTTGTGCTGTATGAATTTAGGGTTACTAATGCAAAACTGTAAAATGGTCAACATAAAAGATAAACATAATTCACTTGGATATTAAAGTATCTTTTTAAATTGACTTAGAGGACAGACTGTTGGATACTTGTTTTAAAAAAGAGTTTTTAGTTTCATCTGTGATTTCTGGAGATGCAGTTTGTTACTGGAGTGGATGACTGAAAGGAGTTCTGACATAAATACTTCCTCAAAACATGTAAGCCCAACCCACCCAGCTACTGGAAAGATGAAATGAATGGCTAAAATATTAGAGAAATAAATTAGCTTATGTTTACTGAACATAAAGCAAGCAAAGGGCAACACCCACCTTCTAGTATGTGTCATATCATAGTAAATGTATTTTCTGTTTAAATCCCTCCAATATAATGGAACAGAAAAATCGTATCTTAAAGCAGTTTGAGGCCGAGTTTATGAACAGCTGTCAGGAAAAAAGAAGTGTGACTATACCATTCCTGTGTTTATTTACACTTCTTTTTTTGGGTAATCTTCTCTGCAGCAAGTCTTTCCAAGGCAATCTTTTCCTTGGGCAATTATTTGTTCATGCTTGTTTTAAGCCTATTAGAGAATTCTGACTGTCTTATGCTTGATGTGCATAAGTAAGTAGGGGTTGGGGGACAATGACAACTAAGCCTTACAGTGAAATAACTGACAGCTATGAAGACATTGTTTGAGTTGTGGGTATCCATGGAGGTGATACGTAAGATACCTGTCATATCTGTCTGTACCCTTGTGGAACACTAGTTCCATAAATGCTAGCCATTTGCTGTATAAACAGGAGGGAAAATATTAATCACTGGAACCTTGTGTATGGGTTAGAAGTGCCAACAGAAGAAAAAAAAATTCTCAAAGGACATGCATGGTGACTTTTCTTGGTTTTTTTTTTTTTTTGAAGGTCAGCTAAGGTTAAGAATCTGATGTGAAAGAAAATTGAAGGGTAATGCCGACTTTAGTACAACTTCCATGTACTCTATTCCTGCATTTTCAGTTTGCTTTATGTAGTAGCAGATGGACCAGCTATTGTTTTCATTATTCTTTTGGGAGTCTGACTCTCTGTAGTGGGTGTGTGCTTAGCAGAAAAAAAAAGGACAACCAAAATAAGTCTTTTTGTATTGGATGCAAATCAATTTATTAAACTGTCTTGATGACCTCAAAAGTTCTAGCTCTTAAGATTTGTTTTTATTTAAATGTTAAATATTGTGTTTAAGTTTGGTCAATGAGATGTGGGTTTTTTGTTGAAGTATCAAGGGTAGTTTTGATTCAAAAGGATGGTTCACTGTTACAAGCACTGTTCTGTGAAACGGCATAATTTTGCCATATGCTTGGGGTTTCGTTTGAGATATTATGAATAAGCAGGATGAGTGCTTTCAAAGAGGCATTCCTGCTGTCCCACATCAACCATGTGGGCTTTCAGTTAAGCTTCCCAGGAAGACAGCAACATATGTGTACACAATGTGTGTATTATATTGGCGCCCACTCACAGTGTTAAAGATGTGTCAGCATTTCCAGAATAATTCCCTATTTTAAGAGCCTTGTTTTAGCCTGCATATGAAAGTAGTCTCTGTGTTGGAACTTCATACACAGTCTCAGCCATTATAGTTTTAAAGTGTGAATTTTTGCCAGGTGAACATAAGCTGAATTAAATTAATGTATGCAAATTGGATGGAAGGTTTCTAGAGGCATGGTGTCATGATAGACTCTCTTTACTTTTTTAACTCTCAACCAGTACCTTATTATTAAGTGAACTGAAGCTATTATGGATGCCCCTATTTTTGAAGAATTGAAGAGATTTGTTTTGTAAAATAAAGTGATCCTGTGCTTGGTTCTTGTGACTGTTGCCTACTCTAAAAGGTAATGATGTTTTTCTAATAATTACCTTTGAGTATGAGGAACTTCCAGTTCCACTGAATTTCTTTCAGCTGATTGAGGTTCTTTTTATCATTGTAATAGTCTAGAATTAATTGATGTTTCCATTACGTGTCAAATTAGTCTTTTTTTATATACTGAGAAATGAGGTAAGTCTGTGGCAGATTTCCTTGTCTTTAAACCATATTCTCCCAATTTGTAACATTTTTTTGATAGAAAGCCTTTCTCTGTATCTTCTCAGAAGCCATCTTGTTTAATACACGCAGCAGGGCAAGCTGTGTGGCAGGACATGCTGATTCTGTAGTATGTGGGTGGCTGTGTAGGAGCAGAGTTCAGATTAGATTTTGAAACTACCAGACTTCTAGCTTTTAGTTCATGTGCCTAAACAATAACTTGTTACGCTCGTTTCAAAAGCTACATGCTGTAACCAAAATGTTGTGATCTTATAAGCCTGGGATTTACTTATGTGTGATTATGATTGCTGAACAGCAGTTTTATTTTGAATTAATATGGCTTCAGCCCCATTTGGTTGAATGCCATCTGAAAACCTCCACCTAAATGGCAAATGGTTTTGTAAGTAGGCCTGTGTTTGAGCAAGGGCAGGCCAGCTAGACAAGCCTGCAGTTTGAAGATAAGCGAATCAAGGTTCTTCCATGTTTTGAAATCCAAGCTGAGAACTCACACCCCTGGAAATAGCTCGTCTGTACATCCCTGATAGTAAAGGTGGGCAAGCAGGACATTCCTGCAAAAACAGTTCTGTCGTGCAGCTCTACTGGTCATGTTATGGACATTCTAATAGGTGGTCCCATGTTTCTGCAGTGGTAGATTATCCTTCTAATTATTGTTTTATATGTAATGAACCCTACTTGTGGCTTGCTTGAACCTCTTGAGAGGAACTAAATATGCAATATATAAATTAATTTTCATAGTGACAGCAAATATGCAAATTGCTGACTTTTTAGTTTGTTACCTCCCTTAGGAAACACCAGTAAGTACTATACCCACTGTAAAGGAATATTGAAATTACAGCATGTGAAATCTCCTGTTTCTGTTCTGAACCCTCTGTTAATGCACTCCCACCAACCAACCAGGAACAACACCTTACAAACTTCAGAGAATCTTCTGGAACCTGAAAGTTTGAGTACAAAGAACAGTGAGCCCAGACATTGCATGAGTTTAGCCTCCTCTCTGAGCTGGAGAGGTAGGATCCAGAAACAAACAGTAGTGTAACATTTTGGCCTTCTTTTTTTTGGAGTGGTCAGAGGTTGCAAGGGAAAGAATTATCTAGGTGATGACCTGGATGTTATCTGGTCAGCAGTAGAGCTCATGGCACGTTAATGTGTTGGATACACAGTCCACCTGCAGTTCTGATGAGATGAAATACTGTAGTCTGAGTTCCTTTTAATGTTAGTCCAAGAAAATTGCATGGCTATAATGTAGTCTGCAGGTCATTAAGGCACTAAATCTCCTGTAAAGCTCTAATTTAGAGTGCAATAAATATGCATAGACGATCAGCAAATACTGTGTTCTGCAGTAAATAACATCAGGATTATGTTCATAAATGTCATTGGAAGATTCAGGTAGTCTGTGTCTTAATTTTCCCTATCTTCAAAATGTGATTGTTTACTTAATTTATTCATGTTTGTAATTGCATCTCTCTTTTTAACATTGGACTGCACTGATGTCTGACTAAATTCCTGTGTCTGATGCCCATGCTCATATTTACATGTTTCCTCTGAGTGCTCCACATCAAAGATGGAAGCAATGTGCTGTCTGTAACCTCAGACAAAATAAAAATTTCTTTTAGGCCATTATTCTTTAAGATACAGTGTAATAATCTTGGAACAGCAATGGATGCATATGCGAGTCAGTGAGTGTTTGAAAAGTTTATGGGAGTGTGTTATTTAAGTTCCACATAGAACTGATTCTGCTTAACAAACTGTGCTTGATAACCTAGTCATTTTATGTATCCTTCTGGCATTTTTCGTGAAGACCATACATTTTCTGGATTTAATATTACAAAAGATACTTTTTATATATTAACAGTATACTCCATTCAAGTGTAACTAGCTGGATGGTAAAACACACACCCATCGTGATAACAACAACAAAAAAGTTGTTCAAGTAGTTTTGGATTAGTCATATTTCTTACCTTTTTACTACTTTCATTTCTGTATGAGTCCTACGTGCCCTGGAGCTCCCATTGTGATAGTTCTGTCTCATTTTCATGATTAGCCTTCCTTCCCCACCACAGTGTTGCTAAAATGGCCCCAGGATTTCTTCTTCCACAAGACTTGATTCCCTCGTGAATTTAAGGATGAACATATGGCCCCCTGGGGAGGAAAAAAAAAATCATCAGCAAATACAGATGTCTGTGATTGCAGTGTTATAATGTAGTTTTACACTGGCAGTTGAGATTTTACATGCTGTTTAACTTATAAGGCAGAGAAATAGGTAGTACTAATGCTGTCCCATCAAGGGCTATACAAACAATCACGTATTTAAATAGATACTCTTTCATCTTTGAATAATTAGAATACATTTCTATTTTGCTAGTCAGGCAAGTGTTCACCAGACTTTCACAGAAAGCTTTCTTTATTCTTTTTGATGTTGTTAATACTGGAGTGGCTGTTTTATTTGTACAGTACTTCACCTCTTCAAAGCCATGTTACAAAGGTTAGTTAGATTTTTACATTCAGAGAGGCTTATTTTTAACAACTGCACTTCAGCTCTTTAACTTAGATACTTGATTGCACTGGGAGTTTTGCTTTGCTTCTCAATTCAATATGTGCCCTGTCTAGTATAATTCACTTGTTTGTAGAAATCTGCAAATGAACCACTAGAGGATAGCTACTCTGCAGCCTAAATTATGCTCTACAAATTAAATAGCAGAAACCTTTTCTCACTGTTCTGGTCCTAACCAAATATTATTAAGATATTAAAGCTGCAAACTGATTTGAAATTCTATTTGTAAAATATGGGACAAAGCAATATAATCGAGGTGCATGCTGAAAGAAGACCAGTTAACTTCTGCCCCTCTGTAAGTGAGTGAAGTGAATTTGGTGCAGTCAGATTTGGGACATAGTACATTTGACTTTGTGCTGCTCTTCCGAGTAACAGTTTTAAAAGGTGTTAGGCGTGGCCAGAGAGGGTTGGAGCATAAAAGCTTTCAGAGGAAGAGTGAAAGAGGGGGAAAATACATGAAGTCCGACTGACAAACGTTTGAATCTGATAACTGTGGCCTGTGACTTTTTGGCAAAAACAGTAAACATGAAATAAATAGCATTATTCTGTTTTCTGTTATAAAGTTATACATTTAGTAGTCCATGACCAGTTATTTCCTCAGATTCCCTTCTCTCTGAATCTCTTTTTAGGGATAGAGGCTCAGTCATTTAGAATAGTTTATCAAATTTATTAACAGAGTTCCCAAGGAGAACACAAAAAGCTTCTGTGTGACTGGACACATCTTAATTATCCCTTGCTATATGTGACCTCATTGTTTTGTTACTGAAAAATCAACATTCACAGTCAATAGCTCTGTCCAAGGAGTGTTTCAATGTGTGTAATTTAATTAGATTCAATTTGGTTTATGGTATCTATTTAATCTGGAATTGCTGGGTAAATTGGAGAACAAAGTTTATCTACCTCTGTTAAGTCAAAGCCAGTTGAAGGGTTTGAGTGTTCTTCACAGTGAAGAACTAAAGATTTATTAGACAGCTGAATGTCTATTCAAGTCTAATTTACCCACAAGTAAAGTTCTGTTTTGACATGTGTTCTTTTTTCACTTAAATGAAGTGGTATTCCTGGACTGCTTTTGTTTCATTTTTTTCTGTCCCATACCACAAGTTTTAAGGGGAATGCTGGACGATGGTTGTCCAGAAATCTTCTGAACAGTGAGATCCTGCCTGTCTGAACTGCTGCCTCTGCTGGCTCCTGCTGTCATTCCATCCCAAGACAGTTGTTAGCGAGTACTTTTGGAAGTCTGTGTCTTCTGGTTTGCAGGATAAAATATGGTCTTTTTCAGGGCAAAGACAACCTTGGTAACGTATCTGAAGAATGTATCACTGTATCACAGTTTGGCAACAAACACTTTTGCTCCTTTGAAAGGTGGTATTATCCCAATGTATTTGAGTTAGCAAACTATCTGTAATATTGACTGAGAGGTCACATTAAGTATGTAAGAAGTTGAGATTTTGCTTTTTTCCCCCCACTGAATTGTTTTGAATGGAGGGCATGAGCAAATGACACCAGCTAACGTAAATACTTGTAATACAGAGCTGCAGTCTACAGGTCTTGGTTTACATTACTTATTTCACTGTTGGAGATACAGTTGCTCTAAATTTTAAAATTTGACGTGGCAAAATAATTTTCTAGGATTAAGTGTTTTGTTTGTTTTTTTTTAAATCTCTCCTGTTTGACCTTTGCATAAGTATTTTAATAATTTTGTATGAGGAATTAGTTTATGCCTATCAAAGTTACAGACATGTCACGTCCCTCTCTAAAACTTGACAAAAGATAAATGCACATGCAGACTTGTTTTTTAAAATAGTATTGTTAAATGTTGCATTGTATTTCTGAAAGTTGATACATGATCATATCTAATAGTGACCAACGTGTAGGCAAGGATTCTGAAACATTTAATTTCCACTGTCAGCCACCAGTGTTTGATATATATTGCACAAAGGCCTACCTGTTAGTGTTGTGTGAAATATGTAGAAGTGGGTTTTTAATAATATTCCTAGCTTTTATATGGCATTTACTTCTTAAATCTAAAAGCATTGGTGTGGTTTATTCCACTAGAAATCATGGAAATTGAGATAGAGAGTTGTGAAAGTAATTTTCCTAAGATTATGTAGCTTGTTCATGGAAGTGCCAGGAAGAGTGTATCCAGATCTTCAGACTCCTGCTTCAGTTTTTGTATTACTGTATCATGCTAACAATTTTGCGGCTTCCATATTTTGGTTAGAAAGAGGAGGATTCATAAGATATTTTACTTTATTTGAACCCTTTTCTGATTTAGAGGCTTGCTGAAGGACCAGGTCAGTCTTTCCTGGAGGAACTAGCACATTAGATGTAGAGTTACGAGGACAGATTTGCTTTTCATGTGGGTGGTTACCAAGCTGGATTAAAAACTCTTTAGACATTGCCTAGCATCATGCAGGCACATAGTGGATATAATGAATAATAGTAGAACCACAGAACACACAACTAAATTTCCACAAAAAATTATTTTTCTGGTTTTGTTTTTTTGAACAGAACAAGGCTAAGTGGGCTTGATCAGCTGTAAGCATTGGTTGACTGCTTGAAAATGGGAGAATAAACTTAGTATCTGATCCAGTAACTGGAAATGAGAGCATTTTGGAGTTAATGGTATGTAGAGGAAAGATACAATATTTTGTAACAGCTTGTGAAAAAAGGCACCCAGTTGAGCAAAAGGCATTAAAGACTCACTCAAGATTAAACCTATATTCTTACTACTGTTCTTATATCTGAGTATTCAAATGTGTATAAAGAGGGAGTAAAGGTTTTAAAGCTAAACTGAACTGGCTTTGATTTTTCTTAATTTTTTTTAATGGTGTAATTTTTATTTTCAAAGTTCACACTGAATATTGTCTTCAGTAGTACGGAATGAAGAAATGCTGTTCTCAGAAATTATTTTGCCCTAAGAACAGAAATGGTTCTCCTCCTGGTTGTTGTTGCTGTGCCTGCCTGAGTGTAGGGAGTGCCACAGCATCTCATATTGAGTGTCTCCATTTTCAGTGGAGAAGTGCTCCCAGCTGGGTTGCGATACCTGAACAGGAAAGTTGGGGATACACAGAAACTAGATTCAGACTTGGATTCACACAGATTGTGCATTCAATCTCATGGAACTCTTATTCATCTTTTATTCCTTTTTGAATTGCTACTCATTTAGTTACCTTTCTATAATGGAATTTTGATGTCTTTCTGAAAAAAAAATTGTTGTGTAGTGTTGGAGAGTCCATTCTTCAATTTTACAGCTTTCCAGAATTTAATTTCCCCTGGAGTTGCGGATCTTGGGACTTACCTAACCAAAAACCACAGGATGCTTGAGGTTGGAAAGGACCTCTGGAGTTCATCTGGTTCAACCTCTCTGCTCAGGCAGGGCCTTCAGTTGCCAGGGGACTAGAGAATAGGGAAAGAAAAAAAAAAGAAGGGGAGGGGAAAAACAAAGAGAGAAAACAAATTACTTGTTTTCCTCACAGGTGTGGGGGAGTGTCCATCTCCTGCCTTTTAGTTTGGTTCTTAGAGGGATCAGCCATAGGTATGTATAAATAACTATTCTCAAATATTATGTATTTTGATGTTGTAGCAGCTGGCATCAAATAGAAGATTTTTTTATTGGCTGTGGTTTCAGTTTAACTCTTACTGAGTGTGTATCACATAGACTCATGTGAATGAAGTTTACAGAATGTTGTCTATTGAGAACAGAGATTTCCTGTCCCTTTCCCCCAGTCACTCCCCCCCCATTTTTTCTTCCTTTGGAGAATTTGGGGGTGGGAGAGGATCTGATGCTGCCTTCACTGAACGGTCCGCGACAATGATCCACTTCATGTGTTAATAGACACCAGTTGGATGATGGTAGCACTGAAAAGACAGACTGGGTAATGCTTACCTAACCACCCATAGAAATTTAGGCCTCAGTTTCATATATGACTGGAGAGGAGACCTCCCAGCAACCTTTAGATTCAGTAACCTGTTTTACAAGTGATATTGGAACAGAGGAAACTTAGTGTGGGAGAAGGTACAGTGAAAAAATGTTCCCTGGTGATGAGCAAGTGGCTCAGGTAGCATGACTTCAGACTTTAAGCTGTAAAAGTTGTTCAGGTAACGTAACTCCATTCTGGAGGGTAAAAGGCAGCTAGCATGATGCAAGGTTACTTGACTTTGTCTGCTAGTTTTTTGTATATTTTATACAGAAGAATGTGTGCAGTTGAGCTGCAAGGAAACCAGTTGTAGGTAAAACACCAAAGTCTTACCAAATTATATAAATAGGTAAAAATCAATAATACTATTTTCTTGGTTTTTCAGCCATGCAGGGGGCACAGGCTATTGCACCTGCTTAGTCTAAAATCAGCCTGTAGCTTTCAAAATAAAGAGCAGAGCAAGATCTTTGAGATACAGCAATATGGCTTTGTCACCCCTAGTTTGAATAGGGAAGAAGTGTGGAAGCAACCTGTGGTCTAGATGTGTTTCAGGAGAAAACATTTTTAATAAAATTTAGAATTATGTAAGAAAAGGTAGAGTTATGGAAAGTTTGAAGAAACCCTATAGCATTTCATGAAAGGGTATGCCTGAAGATGGTAGAGCTCTGACTATAGTAATGCTGTCCTGGAGTCCCTCATTGTAAATGGTGTGTCCATGTTGAAGGTGGATGTGGCCCTTACACGGCTGTTCTTCAAAACTCATCAGCCGTGCAAATTTTTCAGCTGCAGGATTTAGTTATGCTTGGAAAAGCAGAATATAAATTTGCTACACTATATAATATAGTGAGAGACTGACATTTAAATCTCAAGATGTATTCTAATGTGCAAGACATGCTCATTTTCTTTAAACACCTTTAATTAACTCAAGTCTCAAGTTCACGTGTACTTTTACTGACTTGAAATAACTCAAAAGATGTTCTTGAGCAGTCCTGTCTTGCCATCTTTGCTCCCAGGAGTCTAGTTTCTCATGTTGTGTTCTGAAGGGAAGTATATAAACCCCTCAGCAAGGAAAGGTGATTAGTGCAGAGCTGCTTTATTTATGCCTACTGACACAAGAGATTGCAGTCCACTAGATTATGGGTAGTGAGATCGTAGCCTTGGTGATGCAATTTACATTTGCAAGTTTGTTAGTAAGATTTAATTTGTCAGTAAAATCCTGATAAGCTGGCTTTAAGTTTAGGCAAGCACATCTGGATGTAAATTTCTGGGGTACTTCTCTTCCACTGTATATCTTTATTTTGCGATCCTTTTTTAATATGGGAATTTGGGGTTTTGGTCCTCTACTGGCTTTGTCTCTTTGTATTTGCTCCAAGCGGTTCTTAATTTCTGGCCAACATTTAGAGATATTGCTGTGATATACGTGTGCACTTGTGCTGTTTGTGCTTGGACAATTGTCAGAGATGTGTCTAGTTAAGATCTCTACATGCATACACTTTATTAACATGCCTGCTCATGGTGGGAGTTGTGTGTGCACACATTTATAGTTGTCTGTCAGATTTGTTTCACCACTTTCAAAATTTTAAAGCAAATGGATACACTTCTCTTTGGACAAGTAATATGTGTGTGGAGAGAGCTAAGTGTTTTGCATAGGAGAATGCATGATTTTAAATTGGGTTCCTCTTTAGCTATTTGGGTTTGTGTGTTGTAAAAATGAATATAATGCTTCCAGACCACCATAAAAGTTGCTTGGAGTCACCTGTGTGAAGTCTTTCTAAGCCTATATAGAGCAAAGGATCTTAGTTTACGTTTTCTATTAAAAAAGAAAAAAAATCCACATTAATATTAGCATTTGAAGATAAAGAGTAAAAATTTCAAAGTAAATGTTTATTTTGTTTCATTTCCATAAAATACAAGTTTTGAATCTCATTGTGTAACTTCTCCCATTTAAAAGCTCTATTGGAATAATCATTTCTCCAAATGTTTTTGTTCAGTATTTTATCAATGATCAGGATGAGGGGATCGAGTACACCCCCAGTAAGTTTGCAGTTGACACTAAATTGGGTGGAGGTGTTGATCTGCTTGACGGTAGGAAGGCTCTGCAGGAGGACCTGGACAGGCTGGATCTATGGGCCAAGGCCAATTTTATGAGATTCAAAAAAGCCAAGTGCTGGGTCCTGCATTTCAGTCACCAGCAGCCCCATGCAACACTACAGGCTTGGGGAAGAGTGGCTGGAGAGCTGCTCAGCAGAAAAGGACCTGGGGGTGCTGGTTGACAGCTGACTTAACATGAGCCAGCAGTGTGCCCAGGTGGTCAAGAAGGCCGATGGCATCCTGGCCTGCATCAGGAGTAGCACGACCAGCAGGAATAGGGAAGTGATTGTGCCTCTGTACTCAGTACTGGTGAGGCTGCACTGTCCTACGTTCAGTTCTGCGCCCCCCACTACAGGAAGGACATTGAGGTGTTGGAGCATTTCTGGAGGAGAGCTACTAAGCTGGTGAAGGGTCTAGAGAACAAGTCATACGAGGAGTGGCTGAGGGAACTGGGGTTGTTTAGTTTGAGGAAAAGGAGGCTGAGGGGAGACTTCACTGACCTCTGCAGCTACCTGAAAGGAAGTTGTAAAGAGGTGGGTGTTGGCCTCTTCTCCCATGTGATGATAGGACCAGAGGAAATGGCCTGAAGTTGTGCCAGGGGATGTTTAGGCTAGATATTAGGAAGAATTTCTATACTGAAAGAGTGATCAGGCACTAGAACAGCCTGCCCAGGGAGGTCGTTGAGTCACCATCCTTGGGAGGTATTCAAGAAACTTGTAGATGTGGCACTTCAGGGCAAGCTCTAGTGGCCGAGGTTGTGGGTGATTTTTATGTGGGTAATTTTGGTGATTGTGTGTGTTTTTGTGATTTTTTTAATGTTTTTGTTTGTTTGTTTATGTTAATGTTGGACCCTGTGATCTCAGATGATCTCAGAACCATGATGATTCTGTGATTCTGCTATTGAGCATATCTTTCTATTCTAATATTTAAAAATATGAGTATGTTCCTTCTTGTCATAATACTGTGTGTATATATATTTTTTTTACTTTAAATGTTATGTCTGTCGTATTGCAAGTAAGCTGTTCTGTAGGGTGAAATAATTTTTAAGGCCCTGCGTTGAAACGTAACTCCTGTACATATAGCAGGCAGTTCTAGTTTCACACTTTTAACTTGGAGACTTCAGTATATTAGCCCATCTGAATAACTTTTACTGGTTCCTTTAATACAGTTCTCTGTTTCTTGAAAATTTCTTGTGGTTCAGTAAGTGGAGGATTTTATTGCCACTGCCCCTGCCAGAACACTCTGCTTTTTTAAATGGGTAGCTCCTTCACTGACTTCGCTTGTGGTCAGATCAAGCGAGTAATCATAGTGATCATTTGTAGGGCAGTCTTCTGAAAGGGCTTTCCGCTTAGGCTGCATTGAGCCTAAGAGGAGCAGGTTAATCTTGTAAGCAGGCTGTGAGGGAATCCATGCCTTAAAACATAAGGTAGATTAAAGTAGTGAGAAGTGGTTTGCATCTGACAGCACCACCTCACTCTTCCTGAGGCTTTTTTCAGGAGTGCTGCCACTGAAGGGCTGGTTCGGCATCCACAGCTGTGGGGAGACTGCAGCATGTGTGTCTCCCTGAGGTGTTTCTGTGTCATCCTAACATCCTCTGTGGCATCTTCTCCATAGGTTTTTACCTTAAATTCATGTTCATTGCATTTTCACTGTTGATTACACTTCGATGGCAAATGCTTTGTCGTTAATGTTCTGGGCTACGAAAGGCATGTAGTCAGTTTATAGAATACATAACAGTTGTGCCCTTCAGCCTAAAGAGAAGGCCAGCTTTCATGAAGCTGGAAAGTCTGCTTTGTAGACTCCAAAGTTATGCCAAACAGCAGCACAGAGCAAGTCAGTTCAACAACTTCTGCCATCAGAGAGGTCATGCAGCTCAAAGAATGACTGTCCTCCTGCTTCTGCTGAAAATAGTAGGCAGGTTTGTACTTCACTGTAACAGCTGTTCATCTCTGTGTATAGTGCCAGTAAAAAGAAATACTTTTCATGGTCTGCTTCCTCCCTGTGAGATGTTTGGATGAATTCTACTAGCACAGCAGTCTGAACTACATTTCAAATACCGTTGATTAAATCTTGCCGTGACAGGGGCAGCCCCTTATTGAGCTGTTACCGAGTATGTGCTGAGCAGGAGCCCCTCCACAGTCCCAAACTTCCTCTTCCCCAGCAGACCTGAAAGACAAAAGTCAATGGACTGCAGTGTATGGCAAGGTATTGAGTGCTGTTGCATTACAGAAGTCTTGCACAGGGAGGAATTTTTTAGGTTTCTGTCTTTAAAGAGCTGTTTAAACTTAAATTAGTAAAGCACCTCTGTAAAGCTTTTAAATTAATTTTTATGCTTGCCAACTCTAGTATAAAAAATCATAAGCTGTGAAAGTTTAACCTTTCATTCCTCCCTTTCACTTCTAAAGCAGCTATCTATGTCTGTAAAGCTGATTCTTTTTTTTTTTTCTTTCTGTGTGTAAGGAAGTGTTACTGGAACTCTGACTGTATCCTGAGTCAGGATATTTGTGTCCTTGCCTGACTAGCATATTGTTCTAGGCATCAGACACACAAATAACCAGTTGAGTCTTTATGTACAGACAGTGACTTCCAAAAGGGTGCTACTGTTTAGCTTTTAAAGTTAAAGATATGCTTTCCTAAATCTAGTGCTTAAAGCAAGTAAGAATTTTTGCAAATTCAACTTTTGAAATTGAATTGACACTGCAGTACAGTGAACTGGCTTGTCAGACCTTCTTTAAGATTATACTTATATATCAAAATATTAAAAGCATTAATATTGCAACAGGAGAAAGACTATTTCTTGGTTATTGCCTTTTTGTGTAGTAAGGACAGTTTCAGGATCGCCATTTATATAACCTCATGACTGAATTTTGAGTAAAGAGGTGATCTGAAGCTCAAAACATGCAGTTGAGATTCAAGACAATGGTAGTAAACTCTTTTTAGTGTGATATTTTATCTGTTTGATTATTGTAGTTGAACCTTCAATGTAGTTGAAATACTTCTCTATTCTATTTCTGTTCATTTTCACAAATACAGCCTTGCAAAGTCTGCTATTGATCTTTGTTTTATAGACTCTGTGCCAGTATAATGTGAATTTTTAGAAGTGTTAGAACCACTGAAGTTGTGATACCAAGTATTTGAAAGTTAAGAAGAACAAGGATTGCTACTTTAGTTGACCTTACGAGTTTAGTACAAAGGACTGGAAATATGTCACATTTCCTTAAGGAAATGAGACAGTTACTTTTATTCTGGAGATCTGCATGATGTGATACTTCAGGATGCCTTTTGTATATATGCATTTGGATACAGTTTTCATTTACACCATATTCAACATTGTATATTATAATTTCACAGTATTTCTATAACTCCAGTAGTTCCTAATAAATTCAGAATAATTTGCTATTTTTAATTTTATGGATGCATTGTGTAATCTCAAACTTTTTTACCTCTTGGCCTTATCCATTACTGAATATCAAACTATTATTTCTACTATGGCATCTGTAACAGAGATCACAGCAGTGTCTAGTGCTTCACAATAATTTTTATTCAGAGCATTCACACGAGGATAGCTGTTAGTAGGGAAATGGAAAGAGAAACAGTAAAGGTAAGCAGTTGTTAATTGTGTTTTTCTGATGGAGTCATGTTTCCACAACAGTATCTGTTCAGTCAGGAGTCTGATAGTCACAGTCAGCTTTGTGAATGCCAGATCACTTTCAGAGGCAATCCGTTCTGTGTCCTGAATGAGCAGGAAACTCTTTTCGGTCTCATCTGCTGTGCTAGACCCTGTAAAGGCTCACAGTTAAAACAGCGTTTGCTAGTCTTAATTTTAGGTTAGTGACTTCAGAAGTGGTGGAGAAATGGTATCTCCTCTTGAGCCCTGCTGTAACTTCAAATGAGGTTTTGTTTTCTGATATAGGCATGTTAGAATGGGAAAAAAACCCCTTAACGTACATTTAGAGTACTGTTGTAATCTAAAAAGAGCTGGGGAACTGGGCAGGTGCTTCTGGGAGTATTTAATGTTCAACTTGCTATTGAAATAATGGAACTGGTTGGTGCTGCTGCCTGCTGAGAAGCATCCTCCTTTATTTCTATCCTGATTCAGGCAGTGCTTTGAAATTCCAACTGACTTTTCTTCAATGCTGATTTTTGCTTCTGGAAGGTACAGCTGCCTAAACAGTTAAATTTTTATGGTTGTTTGGTACTACTCTCCATGTTTATACTGTCATAGACAACTGTTACAGTTTATTTCTACTGGTATTACTACAAGCTTTATCATGAAGTAATCCATCTTTTTAGCATCAGTCTGGGAAATTAATATAAAACATTGCTTAAATATGGAGAAGGAAAATTTTTTTGATATTGCTAACAAATGTCATGCATGCAGATAGAGAATACTTTCACTGTTTTAGAGAAGTGAAGCTTCTCACATATATCATGACTGTTCTTTAATAGCTTACTGGCTATCTTCTAAGAAATGTATTTAAAGTATGTTTGTGTAGGAGGTTCTATTTTTGTATGATCTGGCTTTTAATTTGCTTGCCAAAGAAATCTTCAGTGTTCCTCTTCTGTATCTGCTTACTGGTCACAAAATGAAGAAGTTTATGCTTTTAGAGGAGAAAGTAAAAAATTAATAATTCTTGAAAATAGCTATAAGGGGGAAGAAAAGATTTATCATTTGGATTAATAGAAAATAATATAGTTAACCACTATAAATTGGTGAGATAGCTTAAAAACCCCTGAAGAGTAGAGTATCTTTAATTAAAAAAACAAATAACCTGCCTTTCACCATTCTACCAGATTAATTCCGAAACAGGCTATGTTGTAATCATCATCATCATCATAAACAAAAGTATTAGGCCTATTTGTTAGACAGCCTTTGCTTTCTCCATTTTCTGTCTTGCAAAAATTCGTAACTAGTGTATTGCAAGGATGAAGTTGTGAATTATTGGTATTTTTAAAAAAATCACAATTAGAACCCTTTGATATTTTATTATTTCCCAAAAATGTAATTATATTCAAAAGTGAGATGAAGCTGACCTCTTTCTGTGTCTAAAATGAAGTTGGAGTGCAAACTAAGCCCCATCCCAAGGTATGAAAATGTCAAACATGGTATCAGAAGTAGGAAGGAAAGAATCCCAGATCATGGATTTGTCCCTGGGAGAAAATGCTTACTACTGCTGCTGTAAACAATGAACTTGATAATTTTAGGCCAAGAAAGTAATTAGAAAGAAAGCATTTAGATTTCTTTGCATACAGCAAGTAAATTAATGAGTGAATAAACTGGTGGGTGCTGTTTCTGAGAGGCTTCCAGGAACAGATGGGTTGAATAGCACTATGACCTCTGAAACATGTAATCAGGAAAGGAGAGGAAAAAAAAAAAAAAGGAAAAGGCAAGTTATTTGTGGGAAAGAAAATTACAACCGTGTGAAGTACCCCAGAGATGTCATAATGATCTTAACATATTGTGAAATAATCTAACTGGTACAAAAATAGTTTTCGATTTGTCGGACTCTCCTCGACATGGCAAAAGCTGCTGCTTTCACATATCTGTGACCAGCTTGCAGTACTGGTTTACCCTATAGAGATTCAGTTCAGATTAAACAAACTTGCATGCTATGTTTCATGTAGAGGAAAGTTTCTTTACCTCTTGTGTACCTCCAGCCTAAACAGGTGATGTGATTTTACAGCAAAACATGGCCGATTTTTGGTGACGTTCCTTGCACTGCAAAAGTATATTAATAGAACCAAAATATTTTGGCGAAACTTATTTATTGGATTATAATATTATATACTATGAAGTCTATTTCCTGCATGTGAGGGAAGGCCATTAGTAAAAGTATTTGTGATTCCAATTCCTGCTTGTTTTAGCGGTAAATTGAGCATCTTAACTTAAATTGAACATCAGCAAGCTGCATTTGAGGTGTACAATTGCAATGGAAATAAAGTTATTATTGGTGGAAACTACCGTCAAAGAAGGGTGGGCTAGCTGAAAAATTTGCTTTAATTGATGTTTCCTTATTACTTTAATAAATGTTTCTCAAGGTTTTCCTGATTGCTTATCTATTAATCAAATGTAGTCAACATGTAGTAGTTTTCAATGCAAACATGCATTATTATTTTACACTTTGTATGCTGATAGTTTTCACAAACTTACTACTACTAAGTATGGAAGTACCAAGGGTTCCCTTGTTTTTCTGTTGATGGATTATTATGCTACTGTCACCAGTAGCCTGATGTTTTTACTGTCTCAACTTAATTTAAAATGGAATAGAAACACTCAGTGTAATGATGTGAAAAAACGTACTGAAACGAAGTATTACAGTTAGTGCATTATAAAATATTTTAAGAGTGATTATAGCACTGTGAGTAATTTTTCCTTGATCTTTTAATGCCTCAAAACTTGTAAATACATAGTATTTTAAAATCTCTGTCAATCAATGGATGGTGAAATTTCTGACACTCAAATACAGCTTCAGGATGCCACATTAAGTGGCTGTACAGTTGAAAATCCTATTTTGTATTCAAGCTGTCTTCCCGCAGTCTCATGCTTGTGTTTATCATTGGGCAGGAAAAAACCTGATTATTTCAAGCACAAACTTTACAAAGTATCTTCAGGAGTTCCCTTGTCCTGAAAAGCTTCTTTCTTAATTGAAGTAAGAAGTAATTAATTTTCTCAATTTTTGCCTAAATAGTTAGAAATATCTCAAAAGAAGCACTTACACATAGGAAGCTTTCTAATGATAAGAAAAAGTTTAGTGCTTTAGGTAAAAATCAATTATCTGCTTGTGGTGGGGTGTGGTTGGTTTAGGAAAAAGTTTATTTGGAAAAAACAAAAATATACCAAAACAGCTGCAGACAAGGAACAAGTTTGGCCAAGGTATCATTGTTGTAAAATAGTGATACTAGAAATAAATCAGGTATTTTCAATTGTGAGTATAAACCAGCCATGACTCTGCTGACTTCTTACAGTTTTCTGCTTCTGCTTTTCCCCACTCCAACGTCCTACTATGGTTATAAGCTGATGTGTTACCTGGTTATTAACATGATGATATGTTACATCTCAGCAGAAAGAGTAAAGTTCCAGTGTTTGGTACTATCTGGCAGGGTTATTGCTACAGCAGCTTTAATCTGTTTAAGCAGTAGCAATAATCCTTCTGCAGCTTTACTTGAGTCACAGAAGTGACTTAATTAACCTGACTTGGATTAATTATTCACAGATGTAATGAGATGAGTAGGCTGTGGAATTATATCCTCAGTACACTTTTTCATAGTTAATTTCTCATATAATTTTGCTAAAATGGGAGCAAAGATCTTCAACTTTAAGTATTTTACATGGGAAAGCAAAAGTAGAAATTTTTCAGTAGTTTTTAACCATTTCATCTTTCCTTGGAAGAACAAATATATTTGTAGAGACAGCACTTTTCTCGGTTTCTTAAGGTCTTACTGTTTCTAAACATTCATTGGGGCAAATGCCATCAGTATTTGTATATATGTATTTGTACTTAGTGAATAGCAAACAAATAAAAACATGTTTGGAAACTCTTTAGGCACAAATCAGCACTGCTTGGATGTTTTGGGTGAGAACAGTGAGCTCTGGATGTGAAGCAACTGTGGTCTAATTCAGTAGGTCATTTTTGATATTATGTTTACTACAATCTTTAGGGGACACAAAGGCAATAGTGTATATTAATGTAAAGTTTTAATAGTATCTAACATAGTGCAACTTCTGTGGAAGTCCAAAACTCTTCATAGGTACTCTTAAACTTGGGATATATTGAACTGTTTCCATTGTTTTTTCAAGTGAGCTATCTGAAGGGCTATTTTTAAAATTTTGTGTGCTTTGTACATGATTGAATTTTTTTACAGAATGTTTAGTGCACTGTTTCTGATTATGTGCTGTCTACCATTTCACAATGTAGCTAATTAGTCAGTATTTGGAAAACAAAACTTAGTGGTGTTCATTCATGTGTTGAGAGAGGCTTTGTTATTGTGTGATTGAAGTTGTGAACATTTCTAACAGTGTAGTCTGACTTCTTGGTCATTGCACTGGAAAAAAGAAATACATTTAGGGCAACAATTTGGGCTGCTGGAAAAGATAACCAGTTAACACAACAGAGGCACAAAGAGAGATAAGATCCAGGGAAATTTAACTCTCTAGACGGTACAGAGTCTGAGAAGTAATACATAATAAGAAAATAATTTAAAATGTTATTGGTAAAATATAACTCAAAATATTGGCACAGAGAGAAGAGAATGTGTCCTTACAAACATGTTTGAACAAAAAGGATTTAATTAAACTGATCTAAAGTGTGTGTAACTTCTCTCGGCGCCCTTCCTGGTTTGTATTATCTCTTCCTCTGTTTGTCCAGCCCATTTTGTCAGATTGTGCAATCCTTCCTCATGCTGGTGAGCAAGCCTTCGTTCCTGAGGGGTCTCTAAACTAATTCCATCATTAAATGCTTCTTAGTTGCAAAATGTAGTTCTTAATTTTTCACTTACAAATACTTTCCCTGCTTTTCTCTTTCCCCTTACTTGGCAACTGTAGAGCTAAACAGCGGGGTAGCAAAAAACAACGATGTAACTTATGTGGCTTTTAATTAACTGACTCTGATTCTGCTAGTTTGTGCTTCAGCAGAGTCGAAGGATAATTATCCCTTTGAAGGGGAGCTCTAGGATGTCTTGATTGAACTTTTGTTTTTTCCTAGAAGGTCTGTGACCATTATCATTGAATGAGAAATAATCTGGCAGTGTGGTTGCAAATACAGTCAGTACCTTCCTTGCTCAGCAGAGTCTTGTCAGTAGACTTGTTTTACTGGTTATTTTTCATGAGTGCCACTCTAGAAGACAGAAAAGAGCAGCTTAGGTGTCTTGTGGTCTGTCATCCCTGTCATTCAATTTCACAGTGGCACCTGTTGAGGAGGACAGAATGGGGTCTGGGCCTGTTTTTTGCAGCATCAATAGAGCAAGTGGGTGCATAGAGCAGAAAAGCTTCAGAGCTGTTTTGATAATGGTCCTGACTTGGACAGGTGGGTTGCCTTGCCTTCAGATTTCATTACTACTTTCCTTTTGAACTCAAGCCAAGCCACAAAACCATGCTTGGGCTCGCTGCCCATTTCAGGCTTTACCTTAATAATGTTAAACTTAAAGAAAATTTTGTAGATGCCAAACAGATTGTGCTTTATAAGTAGAATGGGAAAATGAAAATATAGGAAACATGTTTTAAATACATGAAGTCAGAAGTTAAAATTTTATCTAAAATGACAGGCAAACCTATCAAGAACAGGCTCAGCTGTTATTAAAGAACTTGAATCTGTTTAAGCAAATAGATATTCCATCCCCTCATTTTCCAAATCTTGACAAAATTCATCTCCAAAATTAAAAATGTCCAGCCAGTGCTCCCGAACAGAAGGAGCCGAGGCCTGAAAGCTGTTGCTGGCCCTCACCTTCCCCTGACACCCCTTTCAAAGACCCAACAACACTGGGGCTCTGGGCTTGCCTTGCTACGGAGAAGTTTAAACATCTGTCCCCTCATTCTCCAAATCTCACAAGAAATGCACCTCCAAAACTTAAAACATCTGGCTGTTTCTTCCAAATGCAAGGTGCAAGGCCTGAAAGCTGTTGCTGGTCCAGGACAAGGGGCAATGGGACACAAACTGGAGCATAGGAGGTTCAAGTTAAACATAAGGAAAAACTCCTTTATTGTGAAAGTAACAGAACACTGGAACAGGCTGCCCAGGGAGGCTGTGGAGTCTCCTTCTGTGGACACATTCAAAATCTGTCTGGACACGTTCCTGTGTGCTGTATTGTAGGTGATCCTACTCTAGTAGAGGGGTTAACTAGATGATCTTCAGATGTCCCTTCCAACCACAACCCCTCTGTGACTGGTGGGGAAGCGATACGCTGTGTTAGTGTCAGACCAAGAGTAGTTATTTACTGAAGGGTCTTGGGCAACTGTGTGAGCATTTACTTCTGCCACAGCAAAATAGTTTACATGAAATGATGGACTGGGAGGTGGGGGAAAAGCTTGTACAGAAAGTATCAGAACTTTACCTTTTCTTAAATTGCTGTGCAAATACCAGTGGTGTGGTGTGGCTCAACCAGCAGGACAGATGTCTTTTGTTGTTTGTTTGTTTGTTTTCCTTAGCTGATACTTTTTAATGGGGAGTGAAAGGGCCTGGAATGCAGGTTGTCAGCCTCCATCTAGTTTCATATCAACCTCTTGGACCACTTTAGGTAAACGTGCTCTGACTTCCAGTTGCTCAGTTTCCTGTTTATAAAATAAGGATCCTGCAGGGCCACATCTGTGAATTCTACAGAGGATACTGACAGAAGGAAATAGCCTTTCATAGTATGACTTTCCATTTTTCGTGTATGATCATGGTATAGATAACGATGGAATACAGCATGCATTGTGCTAATTGCTTTTTGTCTAGAGAATGTGATTTCCCTTTGCTTCATTTGCAGTGTGTAATTTACAAATAGTGGAATGTTTCTTTTTTAAAGCAGCTAAATGAGATGCATCTTTTTTAGTGTTGGGTGGAACTTAAGAGGGCTTGCTTGTATAGGTCGCATACAGAAGTACCTTACCACTTTGTTTTTATTGTAGGAATGAGAATCTACAAAATATATATATTTCTGTAAGTATTCAATTTCCTATTGCAAGCTGAAAATTCATAGGGAATTATTTAACAGCTCCAAAAGTGAAATGTCTGCTTGTTAAAGTAAACCTGAGTACATCTGCCTTCTGTATCATGTGGTGTAAACCTTGTACCACTTTGGCAGAATGATTCTACTCCTGATTATGATGATTTCATCCCTGAACAGGGATGAAGAAATCAGGCTTGAAAACTTTTGCTCATGGTAAGCAAAGGACTGAGGTGGAGTGTTGAACCATTTGATTTTGCTGCTTTGGTTTTGTTTCCAGATAAGACGGGAAGACAGGGAGCTTAAATTTGCATGGGGACTATGTATTTTCAGTACCTCTGTTTCAGTGATGGGAGAAAGCTTCCAAGTAGTTTTCCATTTGTTGTGTGTTTTTTTACTTGTTGAACTTTATACCTAGTTGAAGAATTACATCCCATCCAAAATTTTGTAACCATCAGATCTTCAGTTTGATTTCTGTTCTTAGTCACTTTGTCTTCACTCTCTGCTCTTAATGAAAAGTAAAAACAATAATTAAAACCCCCAGCATTCTCAATGTATTCACTGCTTAGTGAAGATGAACTGTGGAATTTTCTTATTTGCTGCACAGTCATTTATGTAAGACAAGCACTAACTACCTTCCTTACTCAAATCATAAATGGCCCACATTAAGATGCTCAAGAATGTTCACATGGTATTACAGAAACTCCAGTCTTGACTTATGAAAGCTGAAAAGACAGCTAGGTATTCTTTGCTTCAATTTTAATCATCCAGGAAAAAAAAAAGTTACATTTTCCAGTATACTTGAGCATTACAAAAGTTAATTATAGGCAAATATGACAGTGTTTAGTGCAAGAGTCGGTGGGAGGACAGGAAAATAGCCAAGATCTTTTTTTCATCAGAATGTAAGCAGAAAGAGTTTTGTTTTCTGTGACTTGCTAACTCTTCAAAAATATTTAAAGCACAATGCTGCTTTTAGCACCTAAGAAGTATCTATACTTCATATAGATTTAGGATAGCCATTTAGGCCTTGCAAGCCTTCCTTCTCCATTACTTCAAGTAGCTATTTACATATGTCCAAAGTGGTTTCTGCTTGCTATTTTCATGTGCCACTTTGACTTGGCAGTGTTTCACATGCACTGGATGCAAAGCAATTAAGTGCTAGATGTTTGACTTTCCTTAGCTGTAAGAAAAGTACTTCCATTTTTTCTCCCCCCCCAAAAAAGATAAAACAAGCCCAGCTGTGTGCATTTCAACAACCTGTAAGGCAAGAGCACATCACTGATTTTAAATAGAGAGGAAAAAGCCATCCCAAATATAGAACTTTACAGGAAAGAAAAAAGAAAAAGACCTTCAAATGGAAAGAACTTGCGCAAACCAGCGCTGACTAGAGTGGCTCTTGCTGAGCATGTGTCAAGATTTCCATTAGATACCTCTTGTTGTGAGAGGTTTTGCAACTTGATAGTAAAATTGCGAGGGAAAACAATTTGCTCATCTTTCAGCTGAAAAAAAAAGTGTAAAAGGGAAAACCGAATTTGGTGTTCTGATTCTTATATTGAAAAAAATCAAAACCCAAACCAACCCCCACCCCCTAGCAAAAAAACCCCAAAGCAACCACACTCATTCCCTAACCTGAATTTTTTTCTGTTGCAAGTTTAGGGCAGGAAGAGGGAGAAGAAAAGTAATAATTTGGCTAGAGATATTAATCCTTGCTTTGCCCCCACCCTTTGCTGAATCACCTGGTTGAGCTTTGTGACAGCATGGCTATGGGAGGAACAGCACTGATGATGGGGATCTTGGCACATGCAAGGGTAGGGAGTGGTGCATGTAAGGAGGAACACTGGGAAGCGACCCATTTAGCATCAGCTCAGAAAGCTCAGAATTCAGAGGAGCTGAATTATGAAACTGCATCTCAAAGTCTAATTACATTAAATTCTTTCGCATATACACAAAAAGAAAACTAGATTTTCCTGAGTAGTTTCATTTGAGCAAGAGAAATCTGGTGTTAGTGATGTGAGAGAGTACAGTCAGACAAAGGTAAAAAAAAATAAAATCCACAATTTAAAACAGGGAGAGTACCTTCTGGGTTTTTCTCTCAAGCGGTCTCAACAAATGTTGGATAACAGAAGAATACACAACTAACAATTCTTCATAAAGTTCCTTTCATCCTACAGGTAATCTCAGAGTATGTAGCACTGTCCCTTAATATTTGCATTATGTTCTTTTTAAAAAATATTAGATTAAACTGTAAACAAAATATGCAGCTTTGTAAGTATAGGCTAAGGAGAAATTCTGTCCACCTTTCCTGTAAAAACAATAGGAGTGCTGGTAATTCAAGTGGACTTCATGAAGTTTGACATTTCTCCCTTTTTAGGCTAGGAACGGGTCTGTCTCAATTTAGAGCAAAATGTAATGCCATATAAATCCTAGAATATCTCAATCTTTATCAAGACCTGATGTTTTCCTTCTGGTTTTGATATTCACATGCATAACATCTGATTACTTTAGATAAAAACTACAGATGTAATTGTATTTATAGCTCTGTGTATCTGTGTCATAGTTACATTCCAAGATAATGCAGTGTTTTCAACAGATGCTGAAATGGCTTTGAGCTTTTGAGCATGAATATTCAGGTTTTTACACTGTAAAAATTCTGGTATGTTTTTATTAGAAAATATGCATGCCAAGTTGTTTCTTGCCCTCTAGTTAAAAAAAAAAGAAAACAAGCTGTTCTTCCCTTACTCTTTTTTCTTGCTTTTGGTTGCTGGCATTCACACCTGAAATATTTTCTTTAACAGAACTTATCATTACAGAAGTTTCGGTTGTATCACCACTAACGAGATAACTTCAGGCTTCTTTTTTAATTGATCAAGCTCTTAGACATTTGCCAAGGTTCACTGTTGTCTTGTTAAAAATATATCTTTGCCTTCTTCCTAAAATCAAGAAAGGAAATGTTAGCTATGTGTCCTCTATAGGATATAGCAAAAGCTGTCCAAAACACTCATTTTAACACTGTTTTGAAACAAATTCTGTCACCCTGTTGTGACACATTGCAGCCAGCTCACAGATTCATTAACCCCTTAGTTAAGCTACTGACATGGTAATAGTCTTCTGCAAAAGAAGAAGCAAAGGTTCTTTGTGCTGACTTTAGGGCTTAGGTGGAGCCCAAATAGTGGAGCACACCCCAGGCTGTGACCTTTTTGTGGCAGTAGCAGGTGACAGAACCCCTGCCTGATCCCTCCTTTGCTTAGAGGTGTTTTGGTAGCACAGAGCACGGGAATGACTTACAGTTAGCGCAAGGAAAGGCTTTTCATTCCTGAGGGCGCAAAACCTGTAATCTGACGCAGGGTACATAAATGTATGACTGGTGTCTGATTGTGACACATCATGCACCTGAGAAGTCTTAATTGCAACTGAAAACATGAAAGGGAAGCATGGGGCTGGGCAACACTCAAAGACAGTGTTTGGGCCCTGGAGTCTAAACAAACGTGTCCAGTTCCATTTTTTTACCGTGTTGGACAGGAAGTGGCCTACTGTTGTCTTCTCCAGACTCCTCAGCTAACTCCCAATTACATATATATATATTTATGTAGAGGGTGTGTATATAAATGCACACAGACACCCTCTAATACATGTGTGTGTATCTTCTCTGACACCAAGAGGCATTCAGGAAAAAAACTAGTTTATTGATTATATTGTTATATAGATAGCTGATAAACACCTTACTCCTACTTGCAGCTGAAAAATATGTTTCAAGTCAACTGAATAAATGTTAAAATGAATGCATCTGACCTAAAGAAAATACCAAAGGACAGAGGTGAATGTGGTAGGTTAGGAAGAGCATATACATTTCAAAAGAGAGGAATGTTTTTTTTGTATAACGTGCTAATGTGACATTTACCATGCAATTTACCACATAGAAAAAAAGCATGCTGGTTTTATGACATGGGTTGTGGGTAAATCCCACCATGTATTTTGTGTATTCCAGGTAGTGTGATTTGTATGAATCTCGTAATAAAAGGATCACCTCTTCCTGTGTAATGGAGGATAACCAACATGACTGTCTTTTGTTCTCTATTGAAGAGACTTTGCCAAGCTGCAGAGTGTCTCCAGAGGTTGGATGATGGTGTGGAAGAGGCAGTCAGTGCCCCTAAAAGTATCCCAGAACAAACACACTAGTTCTGATGGAGTTTCAGGAAGCCATACCTCTCCCCTCACCACAAGCTGAAATTTTTTCAGACATGGAGATAACTAATCCCATGAAACCTGAACGAACAGTGAAGTTGGATGAGGAATTCTTAAATTGAGGAAATTAAATATTTTGTGGTCAGAAGGGGTAGCACAGAGATTTATTAGAACCCCAGACCATTCTCTAGATGACCTTTCTGAAGCACCTTGCAAGAATCCACTGCATCTCTGCCATTGACTTATGTTGTCTTTAGCAGTATTAACCTGGTCAAGCCATCTGAATGGAGACATCCACCTAGAATCAGAATCTTCTTATGTGTTTTTGGCTTTCTGTCTTTAGAGGGACCTTGTTACTCTTTCAGTTGATTATAATGAAAGCTAATAATAAAAGTCAGTAGTTAAAGATTAGTAATTAAGATAAAGATTTATTACTTGTCAGAAGACAGGTAATAAACTGTGGAGTGATACTTGTCGTGACCTCTATTTTTAATCCTTGCTATGTAAGAGTTACATTGGGGCAAGATTTCAATAGATAGTGCTGGGAGCTGCAGGCTGTAGCCATTCATGAAAAGAGGGTTTATGGGTTTTGTTTGAATCTCCATACGATTATTGCATATCTACTAATCCAAATTAACTCATGGATACATGGCATACTCTTTTAGCATTGAAGGTGAAACCTTTGTCCCTTAACTTGTCACACTCACAGCTTTTGTGGCTGCCATTAAAATAGTAAGTGTCTCTTTGAGTTCTGGATCTGGGAGTAAGTCCTTGCAATCTGATAATGTTGACTGGTTACATTTGACTAATGCTTCGATGACACACACTGATGTTTGTAAGCTGTTATTACGGCAGGTCATACAGTGCTTTATCTTCTGTGCCTTTCCATCATTTAAGGATTTTCCTGATTTTGTAGGCTGAAAGGGTCTTTTTTGGTTCATGTAGAGAGAGATGGAGTAAATGGTGTCAACTGTAAGGCATATTCCATACATTTTTTGTAAAAATCCCTTTCCAGTAATTTCCTTACAAATATTTGACCTGAAACTTTTGCAAATCTTCAGTTTTTGAGCAAAAATAATTAGGCTGGTTTTATTTTAAACTAGAAAGTTGGAGAGGAAGCAGAAGAAAAATTCTTTTTTATCCAAAATGGAAATATTTGTAGTTCTGTAGGTTTAAGACGGAGTGTTCAGCAGAAGAACTGGCTAGCCAGACTGTTATAAAAAATGTGCTATGATGATAATTTTTGAAACAAAGCATAACTGTCTATGATTTTCTTAATTTTCTAGTTTTTTAAATCAAGAGAAGTCTTTTTTTAATGACGTTCCTGGTACCTGTGGACAAGCATAATTTTAGATCCAAGTAATTTAGAAGGGATTATGTGCAGCTTTTTCTTTTTTCTTTGGTAACATGTTTTCAATGGGCCTTCATGAGTTTCCAAAAATAAGCACATAGTGAGCTAGGTGGAATTAGGCCATTTGAATATGGCTCCAGATTTACAGTGAACTTTGTTTTTAGTGAAGATTTGTTTACAGCAGAATCCACTGAGCTCTATGAATTGACTGTGAAATGACTTCAGTAAAGCTTGAAAGAGGGCTTAAATTTCCCGTGTACAAATAGGATGGATGTTTTTATTAAATGCTTCCAGTTCCCCCACACAGCCTTGATGATAAAAATAACCCTTGTAAGTATTTAAATACCCATTGTAGAGGGTTGGCTGTGGACTGCAGGGGGAAGATACAGTGGTATGTGGTCATGGCATTAAACATGTTGGCCCTGAGTCACAGGGAAGCTGCACCTGTGCACTTACTTGCAGCTGTACAAAGTTGAAATGGGCAACGTTTTACACTTGTTGGTGCTTTAATTGGCACAGGTGCAAGTGTGGAAAGCTAGAACCTCACAGGACATACTCAAGTCCCCAGCCTGCAGCAAGATATCTTTGACCTCCCAGCATCTGCTCAGAGGGTCACACCTGTTTCAGAGAGATCCTCTGCAATGTTAATGTTCTCTGTTTTGACTGATGAAACTTTGTAGCTGACAACTGAACTTTCTTCTGCAGGAAAAGTGATCCCTCTCTTGAACACATTCCTGTTGCTTCATCTCAACTCAGAATTACCATTGAGTTAGCCGAGAGTTTAGATTAGCTATGATTTATTTAGCATTGCACTTTCTTCTAAAAGTAGCTATGTTGTCCCAGTGCCATTTTGCTTAAATGTGCTTTTAAAAACATTTAAGTGAAGCCAGAGTAGTCTATTCAGAATTAAATACTTTGAAACACATTATTATTTCCACAGTTGAGATTCTTTGAGTGCAAATTGAAATTGCTGCTTGGTACAGTCTCAATTCAAAATTATTGACACTGTTCCTAACATATAGTAAGGGCTTGTGTTTGGAAATAAATAGCTTTCATATTCTCCAAGAGAGTTACATACAGCCAGTGTGAGATATTGATAAATTGCTCAGCATTTTTGCATTGTTGCTGTTATTACTAGTCTGGTTGCACGAGACTGCAGAAGGATGAAGAAACAGAAAAATCAAATTCAGATTTATTCTTCACATACTTGTTCATTTTGCCTAAATTAATGTTTTCAAATATAGTGAGATCTTCCTTAGTTGTTGAAATCAAAACTTACTCTGTCTTGTTAGTCATGTATCTTCTGTTACTAGCAAGTCAGTCTGTTTCGAATTATATGTGCAATCGAGGTGACTAAACTTGGAGGAAAATGTGAACTATAAAGGTCTGAAGGAAGAACCAGAAATGTGTAGTTTCTACTTTTCACTTCTACCTTTTTATTCTTATCTCATTTTTCAGCTCTCAAAAGGTTTTAGAATCATTGAATCATAGAAACGTTAAGGTTGGAAAAGACCTCTAAGATCATAAAGTTCACTTTATAGTATCCTTCTTTACTCCCCACCTTTTAAAAAAATATTTTCATGTCTTTCTCAATTCCCTCTTCTGCCATTTTTCTCACAATACCTTCGATGGGTCTCTTTATGTTTTAACTAACTTCAGTCATGGCAAAAGAAAAGTTTCTTCTGGCTGGCTAATCTTTTAATGTTCTAGACTTCAGCAATGAGTCACTCTGACATACCAGGCAGGCCTTTTAATCCTCAGGCTCTTTGGAGAAGTATTTGAGAATTTTATATGTTCAGGGTATTAACATGAAGTACAGTTCTTTCCCTTCCCAAATGTTTACTGTGATCTGGTGGGATTTAGACGGGTATGAGAGCGTGTGAGTGCAATGTACTGGATGTTTCATGTTTTCTTCAGTCTTTTCCAAGGATGAGTGTTTTGTAAGAAAGCACTGTATGTCAGATGCTATTTTATCTTCCATACTAAAGAGGGGGCTCTCCCTTGTGGAACTGTGGAATGTGGCTTGGTGGGTGGGAAGCAAGAAGCCCCAGGAAAACTATTTGGCCTTTGCCTTCCCTGTTCCCCCTTTCCTGTCTGCCTGTCACCTTCTTTCCTCTCTCTTCTCTGGGAGACAGATGAAAAATTTACTTTCAGCCATTGGGGAATAGGAGGAGTGAAGAAGTACTGTGGGACTTCTGGTGGAAACTGGTGCACAGGGCCTTGCTTTTTTCTGGGAAGGCGGCCAGGGACAGGGCAGGCTGTGCAGGGATGTGGGGCACAAAAACTCTCCAAAATACTGTATTTTTGCTGATACATATTGAGAAGTTAAGGTTGGCTGCTTCTTTAGTATATGACTGTTGTAGACAGTTGTAATCATTCTTATTTTGGAAATTATTTTTTTCAGTCTCTTTAGCAGATAGAGGCTTTGTAATTTATTTGACTATAAGATCAGACAATAGCTAATGATCACAAGTATTTGTTACAGTCATTCAGAGACAGATCTGACTTGCAACAGCAATAGTATTTATGTCAGCCAGTTTGTGTCACTTATATAGAACGAAAACTGCTAGTATGAGTGAAAATGATTTCCAACACCAAATATGCCACACCAAGTGGAACTCTTTGTCACGAGTATTTTGAACTGTGCCAAACCTCAGCAGGCCATCTGCTATGGTATCCGGTGCTCTGAGCTTCCCAGAGATGGAAGGAATGCACTTATATTTTTTAAATTCTGTTTCCCTCCACTTCAGATCTGAACAGTCATCCTATTATTCATAGTATAAAAGGCCAATTAAATACATGCTACACTTCAGGAATTAATGCTCCTTTCCTATCCCAAGATGACTATCTGAAAACCAGAAGTGAGAATATGTTTTTGACTGAATATTTTAGTCTGGTGGTTCTTTAGAATGTATGCTCTTTAAATTTAGCTACAGCATTCAAATAATTAGAGAAATGAAAATGTTTGGTCCACAAACTAAACATAGAATATACAATTTCATGTAACCTTAATATAAGTATTTTCAGGTGGCAATAATTTGCCAGAATATTTAGTGCAGTGATTTTAAGATGATTAATGAAAAAAGATTGGTTAGAAACTTACATCTGGATTTCTTAGTATCTAGATATTTTTGTTTGTTTGTTTCAACTTAAGATTTGAATTATGTGTCTGCTGTTTTCTCTGTTCTTACTTGCTTTGATAGGAAGAGCTCGAATGTTTCAGTGTTTGGTAGAACATTGTTGTCTTTAGTTTTATGTTCCTGTTTCAAAGCAATTTGTTTTCAGAGGCTGGTTGATTGTTACAGGAATCCATAATCACAGAAAGTGTTTACTTTTTCTCGTAGCAAAGTAAACTGCATTGCTAGGCAAAACTGCGCAAGTGTTTAGTCTCCTGGGAATAAAAATCGGGTGTGACTCTTAGAACCTTCATACCTTAAAAAAATATTTTTACTGGAAGGAATTTTAGTCTATTTTATTTCCAGTTGTGACTGTATTCATGTGTATTGTTTTAATAGCTTGCATGTGATAAGATTTAGTAGTAAAACATACAGGTTATCATGTTGCCACTTAGAATTTTGATGTTTCCACTCCAGCTGTGGTATAGTAACCTTTTCTCATCCGCCTTGGACTCTTGCACTCTATGAGCTTCTTGGTCTAATTTTAGAAATGCTATCTTACTTGGCTCTCACTATTAAAGTTGATTATCTTGGAAGACATCTGTGATTCAACCTTGCCATCAGCCCTCTTAACATTACTCACTTCTCCAGTGTCTGCAAGTACCCTTCTGGCTTCTTGTTGCATCTATCATTTTAAAGCATAGCATAGTGCTCTGCTCCTGAATGACCCTTGTACTTCTCTGGATCTTTGCAGTGTTACAGCATCGTCTGCCCTTTCCCTACTGCCAGACTTTGCCAGGCCACTGTCTTGGTGGAGCATACAGCCACACTTGTGATACAGTCTGTGTTTTGGGCAACTTCACCCCATTATGGGGGTGAAGAAGAATGATGGTCAAGTTAGAGGATGCTTCAATTCACCAAGGCATCCAAAATTAGTTTATAAGGTATTAAAGGTTTTGTATGACAAACAATTGTATTAGGAGTGAAGTGGTCCTAAGTACCATATCCCAAATTCCTTAATCTGAATCAGTATGGTCATTCTTGCTTTCCATGGTGAGCATAAGCAGACACCTAAGGAAGAATAAATGGGGCAAACATGCATAATATAGTCCATTGCCCTAGTACTCTC
The DNA here is from genome assembly GCA_020745705.1 of Hemiprocne comata. Classification (NCBI taxonomy): domain Eukaryota; kingdom Metazoa; phylum Chordata; class Aves; order Apodiformes; family Apodidae; genus Hemiprocne; species Hemiprocne comata. The sequence continues at coordinate 138,175,306 of CM036586.1, read as the reverse complement.
CCAGCCTTTGGCCATTTTTATTTTTAGCTCAGGGATTTCCTGAACCTCTTGTGCTTTGTTATGCTAGTAGCCTTCAGTGAATCTGCTCTTCCTGGTGTTTTTCCAGTCTCCCTTCAAGCCTATTTAAACTTGCTTCCACAGTGTCCTTGAGCAACAACTTCTGTAGATCAGGGATTTTTTGAGCTTGTTTCCTGTAAGCTTCATTTAATGTTCTAGTTACTGTCAGACCCCATCCATCTTCCTTATGCCACTTGCAGTTTGTAGACTCTGCCAGATTTCCTCTGTGGTTACTTGTCCAAGGTGAAAAGTCCCAGCATACCCGGTTCCTTTGCAATTTGAAGACACTTCTTACCTTTGATAATCCCTGTTGTCTTTTGAAGTATCTCATATACATCTGGTTCTTAGATATCTGGTTTGATAAGAGTTGTCTGTAATTCTATATGGGGGCATAATTGTGTTTCCTGTTTTATTCCCTGTTCCTTTGCTAGTAGTTTATAACATTTGGTTTGTGTTTTTATTGCTGATGAGCGCTGAGTCAATATTGTCATGGAATTACCTGTCATAATCCAGTGTCTTGCTTTTGAGTGGCAATGGTTAACTCAGAGCCTGCCCCTTCTGTAGATCAGGTCAAGATTATTCTTTCAGATACATTGTTTTGCCTTTATTTATATTAAACTTCATCTGACATTTTTGCGGTTCAGTCACTCTGCAGGTATTTGCAAATATCTGTCAGCCTCATAGTCTTTATAGCTTTATGTAAACAAAAACTGTCACCTTGCTGTTCACTGCTTTCCTGTGAATGTGCTGAATTGAGCAGATCCCTGTATAACTCAGCTAGTACTTCCCTCCATTTTGAGCACAAACGCTTGATACCTACCCTCTGTTTCCAGTATTTTTAGACCAATTATTTATTCACTCAAGGCCCATCCCTCTCAGGTCATGGCTGTGTAGCTTTTAAAAAAAAAACATTTTGTTTTCTCCCATATTGAAGTGTCTGCATATGAAAATATCACTACTGGTTGAAAGCAGTGGAGGGTGATCCTTGTTCATAACTGTAGTCATTGAAATAGGGTAAGCTTATTAATGTTGAAAGGGGGAAAAAAAAAAATCTGTTAAGCTGGTCAGGCTATAAATTTCTTTATTGGTTACTGTACTGTAGTCAGACAAGAAAAAGTTTTTCACAAAGTACGTTTCCATCTTGTTAATTTTGTCCTCTTCCTTTGCTTCTTATGGGAGAGGGAGCAGTGAAGAAGCAAAATGCTTTATTTTGATTTGTACACACAACTTCTCTACTGAAATTGGATAGCAGTACTTTTTGATGAAAAATACAGCTGTCTGTCTAGCTATATCCTTGCATGTTTTAGCACCGGCTTTTACTGAATCTAAATGACTGATGAAAATATTTCAGCCAGTTCTTTTTCTTTCTAGTTAGTATGAAATCAAGCACCTGGTTATGAAGAAGAAATCTATTAGACTTTTCCTGAGGGTCTGTGCTGTATTCCTGGTTGGTGCCAGATAGTTCCTAATTGTCCTGTTAGATTTTTACTGACCTGATCCTCGTGGGCTGGAAGTAGGTACAGCATCATGAAAGTATTTCAAGTAACAATTTGGAATAAACTATTTGATTTTTCTTTACATGCTATTCTGTACAGATAAACTTCCTAACACAACCTGACAGCAATGTACCTGGTTTTAAATTGTTAGGAGTGCTCTTGGGAATGCAAAAGGGTAGGGGGCTGATGGCTGAGGGTGTATATGAAAGTGAACAGGGTGGGTTTGTGTTGGCTTTTGGCCAGAGATGGTAACTTTCTTCTTTGAATGCAAGTCACTTTATATTATCTCAGTAAGTAAGCACAATGATTATTCTAAGACCCACATACAGTGCTAGTACTATATATATTTTTTTGTATATTTCTGTGCCATATGCATTTGTATGACACTGCTTAGCTATGCAACACAGAGATTTTTAACTGAATGTTGCAAATAAGCTGCATCTAAACACTAAGTAACACTTAAATAATTTTCAGCATATAATTTCAGGTGGATTTTATTAGAGCACATCTGAGGAAACATTTTTGTTGTATGGTATTGAGCCATGTATTGTATGTATTCAGTAACTAACTCTAGGAATTGCTTGAGATGTGGTTTGAAGGCTGCTTATTTTATTTTGATGGGTTATTTAGCTCTAACTTGGACTTTCAATTTGGTAAACATAATGTAGTTTAGACCACATGAAAAAAACCCTTTTGATGCTTCAATGACAATTCTTAGGATGCTTTAAGGAGTGGCTGTGTACATGGAATCTTATTTTAGGGCTTAACAGTAAAAAGTCTTATTTTGACATGTTTGAAAGTCTGAAAAAATGTATTTGTGAAGATGTACAGTTAAAAAATTCTTCTACTCATTTAATTATGATACTTGTAGCAGGAAGATATGTGGGATGAAGAGGGTTAGTTTTTGTAAAGCAATGAACTCAACTTTTGAGGAGAAGCTCCTCCCACTGCCACAGAACAAATATATATAAATAATGATGTACAAAGAAGCTCAAAAAATGCAAGAACTTTAGAAGAAGTTAGGTTCTAAAGCAAAATGTGCAGTTCAGCATTGTCTCTTGATCAAGTTTCAGAAGCAGCCTGGAAAATTCCGTTTTGGCCAGTCTCTTAGGAATGTTGGAACAGCTTGTTGACTTGCGCTCAGTGGAAATAATGTGTGACACAGCAGGTAATAAGCGCTTCTGCAGGTTATGGCACATTTAAAAATAATCTAAAAAAAAAATAAAATAGTTTTAATACTTGTATACACTCCTAAGACATGAAAGTGAATGGTAAGTTATTTTAAAACTTCTGTTCAGATTCCTTATATATAGCAGAAGATCTGAGCAGTAAAAATACTATTACACTTATGACTCACAAACAAAAATTAATTTATAATTTTTTTTTTAAAGAATTTTAAAATTGAAGGTAAGGTCTCAAAAGAATTGCCAGAAATAAGATTATATGTGTGACTGTGGTTGGTCACCTTTGTATTTATACGTTGAGATAGTCTCTCAATATGTTATCATAGAATCACAGAGTGGTTTGTGTTGGAAGGGACCTTAAGTATAATCTAGTTCAAACCCCGCTGCATGGATGTGCTTTATCCATAATCTCCAAACCAAGTAATCCTCACAAGAATTATCAGGGTGGTGATAATATGGGGAAATGTGAACACCTGTTGATTCTATCAGTTATACTTCTAGTACATGGGTAGTATGAATTAATGAGTGCACTTTGAAATGAAATTCAAGACGTTAACAGTCCTAATCAGCTACTAAAAAATTACACCAACGACACCTCTGCCTTTAGCAGACTGCTTATTTTGGCCAAGTGTTCTTTTGAATATTCCTTCCACTGGAAGAAAGCTTTGGAAGATGGTGAAAGCACGATAATTTCTTCTTCTTGTTTCATATTAATTGACTCATGTTTTTTAGAAAGTTTTACATATTTATGTCTTCAGTGACTTAATTCAACTTTTCAAAAACAGGTTTTACCATTGTTCCTGGGGATTTATGTGACAACTTCAGTTTCATTTATAGACACAGATATTTGGCTTTACACTTAAGTCAGTGTACAGTTAATAACATTGGATCTTGGGAGACAAAGACATCTATAGGAGGAGGATGGAGGAAACAGAGTAGTGCTAAATTAACATGTTGATACTGATGGGTGGTATCATTGTGCAAAAGCAACTGTCTGTTAAAAAGTAGCAAATAAAACTAAACAAACCAGCTCTATTTCTAAATCTCTAAACATAGTAGATTAAGTATGTTAAATCATCTGTTTTGTAAGGATGATACAGTAGCTCAGTCAAATGTTTGGGTAATAAAAAAAATAAATATGTTAGCTCTTCGTTTATGTTGCTATTTAGAATGTCATAGGATTGACTATCCTTTACCAAGTTTTTTTTTCTTGTAAAGATTCAGATCAGTTCTATTCAAATTTTTTTTGTGAGTAGAATTCTCTAGAAAGTTTTTTTTATTACCTCTGTCCTTTTGCATAAGTAGAGATAATTATTTATAGGAAAAATTATTAGATCTTTAGCTTGTTAATATACCTATTTCATTTCTGAGAACGTAATCCTGCTTTATGCAGACTTTATTTCTTTTGTTACTATAACTCCTGCTAACACTCTTTGTGTTTTAATTTCATGGGTATATTTGTTACCTCATATACCTGAGTACTAGTGAGAAAAGATGTTAAATCACTTTCTGAGTACCTGGAGATGTTATTCTGTGCTGGATAACTGTCCTTTAGACAGAACTGGAAGTAGTGAAAATTTCCAAAATGTGGGGTGTAAAGCCCAGCTAACAAGAGCTAATCATTATTGCTGCTGTATGGAGTGTTTGTTAGCAAAAACCAAATATAGTCCATGGATAGAACCTTGCTTAAGAGATGTTGGTTAGGCACAACGGTGTGCTGGCTCATAAATAAAAGATCAGAGAGAGTTGTTAGTAGCCACTCATCAGTTTGTAGAGAGTCTTAGGTTCTGAGAAACCCTGGCCATCTTCCTTCCTTTGTATTTATATTCCATTATCTTTTCTAACCAGTGTATATTATGTCCATTCTTTATTTTTGTATAAATAGGGCAGCATATACCTACTATAGGAATGACAGCTGAGAAGCAGTTTTGAAAGATCGAATGAAATTTTTAATTCTTCAAGCATTGCCTTCAGCCATTTTGATACTCTTCTGGTCTTCAAAATGTGAGAAGGAAAGGAACCAGACTGCTGGTGGAAGTTGGTGTATCAATGTAAAATGATTTTTAAGGAAAGGAAAATTCAAGGTGGCATTGTCATAAACTTTTTCCCAGACATACTTGCCAAAATCTTACCAAAGTCTGCCATTTTGTCCTTTCGGTATCCCTCCTGACTTGCGCAGGTGCTCCTTGTATCTGTCAGAGAGATGCTGATGGAGAGACATTCAGGGAAGGGTACTGCTTTCCTACTCATGATAAGCTCAACTCCTCCAGGATTCAAGGAAAAGTAGTAGTTACCTCCAGCTAGTTTCTTAAAATTTTATACTTGTTTTTAATGTTGCGTTTAATTATTGGCTGAACCTCCCCATATTTAAAGTGCGCTTTTCCCCCCCCCTCTCTGGGCTTAGAGATGAGGAATACTAAAGCACAGAAAAATAAAGTATTTGTCTGTATTCCTTCCATGAGTCAGTGGCACAAGTGGAAAATGGAGCTCATGCTTGTTCTTAGACCCAGGACTCTTTCATCCCAAGAACAGGCCCATATACCTTGGTTCCTGAATAATACCCTGTCCTTATATAGCTTTAAAAATAATTATTGCACAGGTCCAGAGTTGAGCTGATTGCCAAATGTGATGGTAGACAGTTTTTGTTTTTTTCTCCACAAGCATGTTAACAGGAATCTTTGGTTTCCTTTATTTCCTCTGAAGTGTTAAGTAGAGCTCTGTTGTTAAAGATTATCTGACTGTATTCCGTGCCTAGTTTCCTAAAACAGCAGTGATGGGTTTTTGGGTTTTGTATTTTGTTTTTTTTCTTCCTATGTTTACTGGCTGTGGAAGGGGAAGTTTTAGAAGAGGAAGGGGGATAAATGAATCAGAATTATATTGGATTATCAAGAGTGAACTGCTAGCAGCATATATAAATTTTAGTCATGTTCCAGTGCCTTCTGAAGATCTTCAGAAATTCATGTTTGTTCAGAAATATTTTTTTTCATTATTTGTCCCAAACTTAGTGCATTCTTTGTCTGTGTCACTTGTCAGTGTCACTTGTCAGTAGTTAATGGCAGAAGTATTATCTGTCAAGGGGCTTTATGGGTAGCCATGATTTTCCTCGTGGTGGCAAAATACAAGCAGGCAACAATTTGGAAAGGGCTTTTTTTGCAGAATGGAAGCCTGGAGCACAAAAGATACATGCTGAACTCTTGCAGAGAAGAGTGGAAGAACATCGGTCTCCACTTCTCTCTTTCGTAACTGAATCACAAGACTCTATTATGTCCCTTTGAATTAATAACATGTATTTTGTAGGATCCCTGTGTTTTACTGCAGCTCAAGCATATGGATCAGAAATCTGTTTTGAATATAACTAATTATGTGAAATGAGCTCTGTTCATATGCTTTGGATTTTGAAGCTTTAATATTTAGGGGGGATGGATTTTTAAAAGTTAAAATAAACAATTCACCTTATGACGGCGTTTCAGACTTTCTTTTATCTTGGTTCATAAATAGTTATGATTTGGAGTTTTGCCTACTAACAGAGCTGTACTTATTGTACAATTATTCTAAATAAGAATTATAGAGGAATTATCTGTTATTTAGTAATAGTCTGGTATACTTTTCTGTCAGATCTAGCTGAAAAATATTCTTAGCTGCCAAATGGATATTATTCTTGCTCTAAAGACTGTTATTCTATGCCTGGGGATTGAGTTATATATTATGAGCCTGGAAAGTTAATGTAGTTTATGACAGCAGGTTCTTGTTTAGCAAAGTATATACATGTGGATCCAGAAAGATTACTGGATGTAACGAAAAAGGAAACCCAGCAGTAACCTTATGTATATTCTGATTCTGCCAAGCATATTTGTTTGGAGCTTTCCAAGTGTGGAGTTCTCCGAGTGTTTTACGCATACAGAGACAGTAAATGCAGGACACAGGTGTTTTTCCCACCTCCCCAATCAGACCAGTGGCTGAAGGGAAGTGACACTGTCCAATTCCTTATCCAGTTCTGTTTGCTAGACCATATTGCCTCCCAAAAAGTTAAATTAGCTTTCATACGGTGACTACAAAGTTGACAGAGCCAAAACTCATCCTGGTCATGCTTCACTTTCCTGTTTAATACATCCAGGAGTACATAAAATGCACTTGATATAGCATCATTTAGTGTTAAAATAATCTTAAATCTTACCACAGTAGCTATTGTATTATGGAGAATAATCATCTCAGTTCAATTTGGCATAAAGAGGCAGTGTTGGTTGATTTTGATGTCTAAAAGATCAGGATTCCATTCTCTCCGCAGAAATAAAGGAAATGTTTGTGCTCTGTACCAGGAATAATACAGCTAAGAAAATAAATCCCACCTCTAACCTGCTCCAGCTTGCCAGTGAACACATATTATAATTTTAAACCCATAAGACTGGCTGCTAAGACATTAAAACCATTGTTTGTATATAATTTGGATAGCTTTTTTTGAGATGTAGCTTCAGTATGTACCCCTAAGATATCTCTTCCCCCCTGCTAGAATTCTAGAGAGTCAAAGGGTCTCTCCAGAGCATGTATCTGCTCAGGTTTTCTGTGCCACCAGACTGCCAGTACAATTGTCCCTCTGCCACATCAACAGCCTTCATTGTGACCCGGAGAAGAAAAGCTTGTGCTATGGTCAGAGATGCAGACCAAATTGATGAAGATTGGTTTCTTTACAGCCTCCTGGTGGGAATGCAACCTAAAACAGGTGGCTCAGATTCACTAGTTCTTTGGCTTCCTTTAGGATTATTCACCTAAATGCCAAAGCTGATGGGTTTAGTTGTTGTTTTTCAAATAAAAAGGACTTGAATACCTTGTCTTACAGTTACGAATGGAAAATAAAATGTAAAATTTTTGATGCTGCTCCATCTTTATATGGGTGGAGAAAAAGGGAGTCATCGTAACTTAGAAAATGGAACCACACAGACTGCCAAGTGGATAATGTCAAGTATGTGCTTCTTAAAATGCCCTGGGAAAGCCCTCCCCAAGACAGCAAGAGTTCATGTGCTAAAATGTCTGAAGAGTGACATTTATGGGTGGGGAGAGTCACTGGCCCTCCCTGATGGCATCATCTCTGCACCTTGTATAATTCTTGAAAACCATTTTGAAATCAGTGAGCTTTGTATCCCTGGCTCAGTAACTGAGATCTGGTATCATGGAAGCGTATCTAAGCAAAATTGGTGTAATGTGTGCTTCTAATGAAAAAATTTCTAAATGAAAAGTTAAGACATGATTTATCATTATTATTTGATACTAAAGAAGGACTTGAGATGATCATTTGGTATAATAAGAATCAAAATTAAGGAGGAAAAACAGCTACCCCGTAAATGAGCAAGAACTTGCCGTTTCCTTTTGTATGTATATGCTGTGATGAAAGTTCAGGCACAGATGAGGTTCTAGTTGGTTTCAAGTTTCAGCTTTGCAGTGAGATAAAAAGAAGGTATCTTAGTTTGCTATTAAAACATTTTTTCTTTGTACAAATACAAACAAAAATAATTTTACTTTTTTCTTTGTTTTAACCAACTTGTGTAAGGAAACAGAAGTGTGTAGATGCACTTAGTGACTGGTGCTATTCAAAGACGATAGGAACGGGCTTTGTGATTTAGATACAGCCATTTGGATGCATGTCTATACTGTGCATTTGCTTTCCAGTTCCTACTAGTTGTTGGTTCTGGTCTCATACTGTGCAGCTATACATAGCAGGCAATGTGTGTGCATGGACACATGCATACGGACACACACACACTCACCTCTGGGCAAGGAAGTGCCCAGATGGCACCTGTACCTGACTTTATCCCTTAGTTCACTGCAAGACTCAAACCTCACAAATCAAACAAGCACTAGGTAAATATGTACCTGAAATGAGCCCCTGCAGTGCAGTACGTTGCTAATGTAGACATGGTGTATCATGCAAGGGAGAGTGCTGTCCAAACTTGCACTGAGTCACATTCCCATCTGTCCTGAGTACAGAAAGCTTCTTGCTTAATCTTGGTCTGGCTGAGGAAGCCACATTAAAATAGCTGTTGCTTGCTCTCTGCGTCAGGCTCCAGTTCTGAGGAGTAAAATGATAAAGAACATGGGTGTATAATTAAAATACAAATGAAATGGGAAGGGGGATAGCGAGGAACAAATCCAGAAAATAAGGAACGGTTGGGCATTGTAATTATAGACATCTGATTATACTGGAGGAATTAAAGGACTGAAAGAATTAGTCCTACAACCATTCTGAATCTTGAGGGGAGGGGCTGTGTTCTTCAGGGGGTTGTTTGTTTGTTTGTTGTAAATTATGTATGTTTTCAAAATAACGATCACCTTTTTCCTGGTAACAAAACCTATAGTAAAATCTGCAACACAGCTTTCACATGAATCTCTATTATAGCTGTTCACAAATTTATTTTAAATAATTATTGCTTCATTACTAAGTTATGTATTCTTTTAGGAAGACCCTAGAAAATTGTTCATCTGGCGGGTTTTTTTATATTTTGAGCGTTCTAAAATCTAGTATGCACATGGAAAAATCTTAATTTTTTCATGTGGCTAGGGACTTATTAATATGTTTGAATTTATTTAAAATACTGTCTATAAGAAGTAAAAAAATTTACAATATTGATAAGCATTTTTTGTTTTTCTCATTAGTTTGAGGCAGTATTTAGTAGTACCTGAGAACATGAAAGGGGAATGGGCTTTGACACAGGCCATTTCTAACTTACTAAAAACATCATTAGAATATACAAGAATTCAAATTCTGCATTAAAAACTGCTCAGTGTCCTGGGTGGTCTCAATTTCATGTATCTGGTTGGAAAATATCCCTTTTTAAACAGCAAGGATCATCTAAAGAATCTCCAGAAGGAAACTCTTATAAAGATTGCTTCAGCATTCTTCTCTCTCCTCATCCCATCATCTCCCACAGATTTTTCTGTACAAAAGAATTATTTGCATTTGAGGATGCTCTGTTCTTTGCACTGTGCTAAATGGGATTTCTGTGCAAAATACGAAATAATTTTAAATTTAACTGATACAAGTCTGGAAACCTGATGGAAGTGGTATGATAGCAAGAAGCTTGATTTTTGTTCCTAACGTGCCACCGAAAACTGAAAGCAAGTTTTGACTAAAGAGAAGGCGTTTAAAAACAATACAAAGTAGCTGCAGTAAGGAAAAGCTGGAAAGAATAAGAAGCATAAAATTGTTATGGGGAAAAAAGAGTAAACCTAGTCCTGTGCTGTGTTTGTATTTCTAGAAACCAGGACTGAAATTGGTTTGATGTCACATACAAAACTATATTTTGAATTTTTTGGAGTAGGGTTTGTTGGGTTTTTTTAAATGTATTAGCTGTCCAATTAGTATAAATTTCCACTTCTGCAATAATTAAATGAAATGAAACGCACATACTTAATCTTTGTGGGGATCAGAAATGTATCTGGAATATGCATCTGAGAGCTCAAATCTGTTCTGAACAAAGGTCTGCTGAACAAATGATTTTATATTCATGGAGGCTTATGATAAATACATCCTCAGAAGTGCATGGGAACACAAACTACTGATTTGTATTTATTTGATAAGTTTTCAGTTGAAAGCTCAGTGTTTTTCTTGTGTCACACAGTGATTATTACACAAGTGTGTAGGATATACAAGATACTGAAAGATTGATTAAATTAATTCCAATTTAAGGATTTGATGCAATTTTTTTTTCCCTATTACATTTGCAGGAGAAACCTAACAAAGCTGTCCCTCATCTTCAGCCACATGTTAGCAGAAATCAAAGCTATTTTTCCAAATGGCCAGTTCCAGGGTGATAACTTTCGTATCACCAAAGCTGATGCTGCAGATTTCTGGAGAAAATTCTTTGGAGAAAAGTAAGTACTAACATTTTGCAAAATTCTTAATTTTACTTATAAGCATGAAAAAAGGTGGTATTTTCAAAAATCAAAATAATGATTATAAGTATGTGGGTGGGCATTTTAAAGGTAATTTCTTATCCGAGTCTTTAAATTAGCTGAAGTTGCTAAATTCATTATTAACAAACTTTTTTCTTTGGCCATGTCCTAAGTCACTCAAAGGATGAATAAAAATGTATGGGCAGTTCTGTCAAGGGGACTTGCACTCATAAATTAGACTACGTTGCATGAGGTTTATTGGTTCCATTCCAGGGTGAAGATCGTATATTGTTTTCATCGCAAATCACGTCCTTTTTATATTACTTATATATATTCTAAAAATGATAACTCTAAAGTCTGAATTAGGAACTTGATTTTGGTCTCATGGGCAGTGTGTTTCTCTATCCCATCTTTAACTTCCTAACTATGACAATATTTAGTGGTTTTTAGGTAATTGAAATAATGTTTTGATTCCTTATTTATAAACTTTTTTTTTCTACCACTGTACTACCTATAACGTAGTCACAGGGGCTGACGTTTTCTTTTGTTCAAGTTCTGTAACAGAAAGAGATATAATAACTGGAGGTATGTTGGAAGGTTTAATCAGAAGCAGGTTTTGGAGAAACTTACTGTTTAAGAATGAGTCATAAAATGAATGCTAAATGTTGTTGAGGTGGCGTGTGGACTTCACACAGCTCTATAAGAGTTATAACTGAAGACCTTTATTGTTAAAAATGGCGGCAATTTATACCCCTCTGACTCCAGATGGTCCACCCCAGTACAAACCCCGTTGGTTACGTACATACACAATTCATATATGATTGGCTATGTGTCTTGTCATTTGCTGTCCATGTCACGATGACCCAGGGTTTTTCAATTCCCAGACGCTGCCTCTCAGTTCTTGCTACAACATTCTTTTCTCACTACTTCATGAGATAACAACCGTGGGATACCTACTTGTAGGACACCTGCTGTTCACTGGTCCTGTGAGACACCAGCCTGTGAGACACCAGCTTGTTTACTGATCCCACGGTTTGCTTCAGGGTGCCTGACAATCTGGTCAGCAGCACCTGCAACACTGCTGGTTTAATTCAGGCATATTAATTTTCCATAAATCCCATGCTAATTTTCCATAAATCCCCACAAAATGTGACTTGTATATATGTGATTAAATCCTTATAGCAAATGCAGTATTGAAACTGGAAAAGTGGGCAGGTGTGAGTGTTGGGGTTCGTGACACAGGCATAGGCTAATAGAAGATGCATAGCTTCATCAGTTTCTCATATGCAATGTTCATTAGTGTAACAGTGACATTAGAGAGAGGAGGCAAGAGGTTTGTATACTTTACAATACAATGGAGCAGTCATTCTGGTCATCAGGTCTGGTATCTTGCACAATGTAGGCCATAGCAAGTCACAGAACAATTCCTCCAACAATACGTTACATTTTCTGAGCAAGAGCAGCTCTTTAAAATATGTCTTTCATTCTTTATTTAGAATACTAGCATAGTAGGTTGGCACTTTTGCAAATTAATTTTTTTCAGTGTGAATTTTTTTTTTCCCTTAGTCTAAACACATGTACTGCCAGCTTCCAGCTTTCTGGTTCCATTATAGTGTTACCTGGTAACTTGAGTCTTCTAACAAATTTATTTCCCACGTAAAGAATGTTAGAGTATGATCAAGTTGCTGTATCAATGTTAAGGTGATTGCTTTAACATGAAGATGATCTTCAAAATGCCTACAAAACTTCAGATAAAGTTATTGGCTAGATTAATTTACATGACATGTGGGGTGCTCTATCAGATGAGGCTTTTAAAAAACATGTCAGTCAAAAAAAGAAAAACAGGAGCTTTGAAAAAAGTACTAAGGAGTATCTTTGTTCATTGTTTCTTTCCCTTGCTCTCCTGTTCACTTAGCAGCTCTCAGAATTTAGATTTCTTTGTGGTCCTTCTCTTCTGTTGGGCTGTCCTTGAATGATCTTTATCAGCTGTCTTGATTTCTGTCATTGGGATTTACAGATCTCATATTCTGCAAGCTGTGCTATTTCTTTCTATCATTTCATCTTAACCAGTCTAGTCAAGTTCCCTGTTCACTGTCATGTTCCTCTTTGTGTTTCTCTACTAACTTGTATTTTCTGTGTGAGATTCAAGTGCTCCCCTTCAAGTTTGCTTCAATGCCCGTTTCCGTTGGGAGATGGCACAATATATGGGTACTTGAGGTGTCATACAGTGGGCTACTATAGCATATTACTAAGTTTTTATCAGAGTAAGGTTAGTAAGAATTTTTCAGCTGCATTGGTCCATCTGAACAACTCAGTTCCCTGAATTCCTTGTCTTCCTCCCTCAGCTCCTTGTCTTTCTCACATTTGATTCTTCTCTTTCCTGACTCACCCCTGGAGCGCTTCTTTCTCATCCTTTTCAGGGCACCAGAGCTCTTGCCATGATGTTTTTTTTCCTGCTTATGTAAATTGTTTTCATAAAACGCAACTTTAAATATGAACTCTCAGTACTAACCCTCTTACCCCCTCCCCTGCCCCCATGTACTTTGGTAAATTTGGTTTGGGTTTTTGTTGGTTTTGTTGTGGTTTTTTTCATTTTATTTTTTTTTTAAAGCATCCGTGCACCAAAAATGCCTAGGAATCAAGGCTATTTTGGGATGTCCAGTTAATTACATATGTAACCTTGGTTACCTAGTACAGCCTGGATGTTTTCTGAGTTCTGTCTTAAGGGCTTTACTTTCAGGGATGTCCAGTTAATTACATATGTAACCTTGGTTACCTAGTACAGCCTGGATGTTTTCTGAGTTCTGTCTTCTCAAGGGCTTTACTTTTAGACTAGGTAAATTACCACTGTTACTGGTTTTCGTAGCTCTTTTCCAATGAACTGAAGCTGTTTTAGTAACCTGTCTTCTAAGTGTTAAACCGTTGATCTGTGCTTGGCAGCTTTGCCATTATCTCAGGTTTAGTTAATTGTGCTTAAGTAACCTATAACGTGTAATAGCATGTATATCAAATAAACAGATGAGGAAAAGGTTTACTTGGCATTATGTTTAATCTCTTTGTTAAACAAAATGCCTGAAGCTTTTTAAACATTAATTATTTTCTAATGCATTTAGAAATATGTGGCAAGTGTACCTGTAAGCCACATCTTTTACAGTGGGCCTGTCTTGACAAATTAGTTTGCAAATATGCTGGTATCACTTCCTTGGAAACAGAGCCTACATAAAGATTTTGGGTGTTGCAAGCAACTGATAAAATCTGTTTCTAACCCAACCACCTAAAGATAGGCCCCTAGGACTATCTGAAACCTCTGGCTCTGGTTAGGTATGCCGTGCAGAGAAAGGAGCACAGGGAGGAACTGTGTTCCCTGGCCGCACCTCTCTTCTATGCGGCAAGCCTGGACTTCTCGCTTGTTTGTAAAAAGCAGCCCTTACTTTGAGGTCACTGAGTGATGCTTCTCAACATTAGAGCATGAACTAAAAGTAAGTTCTGCTGGATCTTGGTTTCTGATGCAAAACTGTAGCACAATAAATTATTCTGATGCATTGTTTGATCTGATTGGAAGGAGGAAATTGGAACTATTCGATTTTTATGATTTTTTTATTATTTTTTCAGCATAATATTAGGATAAAATCAATCTTCCTGTTTCTAAATATATAATTAATTGGAAACTTTGATATAATCCATTTTCTGCCTCGATTTTTTTCAGAAATGTCATTTTTTTCTTTCTCAATTTGAAATATTCTAAATAGCAAGAAGGAGATCAATGGCCATTTATGTTTTTAAGTCAACTTCCTGGTGTACAGTTACTGAAGACGTGACCTATGTTTCTGTGTACAGAAACCAATATATTGTAATTTGCTGAGGAACAAAATCCAAAAGATACAATTTTCAGGAGTCCAGTTTGTAGTTTAAAAGTACCTGTATCTGTCTTCTTTCCCTGCTCCTCCCCGATTTTGTTGGTTACAATTGTCTGTCTGAACACTTGCTGCAAAATTATTCAGCTGTAAATAAGTTGGTTCATGCTGTTATTAATAAGTATCATCAGATGCAGTAATTCTTTTTCTGTTTAAAGCTAGTCAGGTGTACGTTCCCATGATTTCTGACGCAGCAAAATAAATGGCTGGGCTAAGTATTTCACATCTCAGATGATTGCACATGTAGCTGCTCTTAGAGTTTCTGTAGAAAACACAGAAATAGAGCTCAACAAGCAATCTGAATGGCTCCGTCAGAGCAACATGCTGAGATAACTTCACGCATTCTTGGCCTTCCAATACCTCGACAACTTTTGCATTGCTGGCACACCTCTGCAAAACTTGTAGTGTCAGGAGCTGGAGAAGCTTGGATGGGAGAGAATGCTATGGTACTTGTGAGAGCAGCAGCAGCAGCAAATATGTTGATAATGGAAGTAATTGTTACACTCACTGGTAGGGTGCAAAAGGAGTAAATAGTCAGAGCCTTTACAATTGTGAGGTTTTCCCAGTATTGCATGTTTCAGAGGAGGGGAAACCTTGGAAGCGGTGTGGTGTTTGGAACGGATCTGGACAGACTAATTTGTCATTTAGGAATGTATAGGGCAAATTGATAAATGAAGGTGGGAGATAATGAGATTTTCATTATGTGAATGGAAGGAGAATGTGGACAGTAGCAGCATGATGAAGGAAGAAATGGAGGAATTAATTTTTTAGAGGAGAAGTTCAGCAGAGTCAGACCGAGGGCCCAGGATGGTTTTGGTGCATTGACATTGTCACGGAAGCTGACAGAGAAAGGCTATAGGGGAGAGGAGGGAATGGAGAGAATTTTGGATTTGCTTTGTGAAAACAAAAATCAGGAATGAGTGAGAACTTTCCAAAGGCTGAATAACTGGAGTAGGCTGAGAATGGAGCTCTTTGGTGTATTCACAGGCTATGAGGAGTAAAGAAAATCATAGAATGGTTAAGGTTGGAAAAGACCTTTCAAAGATCATCAGATTCCAACCTCCCTGCTATGTGCAGGGACACCTCCCACTAGACCAGGCTGCACAAAGCCTCATCCAACCTGGCCTTAAACACCTCCAGGGAGGGGGCATCCACAACCTCCCTAGGCAACCCCTTCCAGGGCCTTACCTCATGGTGAAGAATTTCTTCTGATGTCTAACCTAAAGGAAAATAATTTGTCCCTGCCCATGTCAGGGGAGATTAAACTAGATGATTTTTAGAAGTTCTTTCCAACCCAAATCATTCCATGATTCCACGATTCTGTGACCTGTTGAATTTCCTATGTCATATACACTGGAAACAGAGACTGGATGTCAATAGTTAAATGAAGATATTGGAGAGAGGAATTCAGTTCTAGGCTTGGCCAAGAATTATACCAAGAAAGGGCTTGATACTGTCAAAAGCAGGAAAGCAGTGAAACTGAGACAGTGTGATTTTTGAATTTGTACTGATTACTAGAATACAATTATTGGAGAAAATGGTTTTGCTGGAATGAATCTTCACCCATAGTTTACCATTATAGATGCACTGAAGCAAATGATATTTAAATGTACAGCAAAACAGTAATGTTAAATGGAACTGTGAAATTGTAAGGCATGTAATCAGCAGTTACATTTGTTTACAGATACTTTAGTAACCCCCAGTGGGTTGTAAATATGCATATAAAACATAATCTGATGGCTTCTTCATTATCCACATTTTATCACTGTAGTAGTGCTTGATGTTAATTTCCTCTGGTTCCTTGCTCATTTGAGTAGCACCTTACATCTTTTACTAGTTTTCTGTTCTGAGCAAAACTGCAAAATACCACTGGGAGTGATTCTGAACTGAGAAGAAGGGTGGGTGAGATGACCTAACAGATATTTCCAGCCTCTGAATTTCAAAGCTACAGTGAAGTCATGCAGGGCTTTGTGACTATTGAAATTTGTGATTTGTGGCTGTCTTCGTGTTGTAGAATGAATCAGCAGGGAAATGTCAATTTTGTTAGACTTTCAGTTCTCCATAGTTCTGCCATTTATTTTAACTTGAAAGGTTTTACTCCTCATTGTGAAACTTTGAAAAATTGAAAGCACTTGTGTTACTGTTGTTAGATAAATTGATTTCCCACACCTTTTAGTTTCTGAGGAAACAAATTCTCACTGGTAGGGTCTACCACTACTATTTTAATGCTCTGGTATCTCCTCCTCTGCTCCTCCCAGGCTGAGACCTGAAATGTATTTATCTTTATTAGAATTTAGGAAAAAATGTGGCTATTGATTTCTCAGTAGCAGTTAAATAAGATATTTTAGATTGATATTCCAACTTTTGAGTAGTTGTGGTTCTGCTGTGGTCAGTGCTTTATGTCTTGGGGTAGGACAGATGTAGCCTCTGCAGCTTGAGTTTGGAGAAGAAGCAGTAAAACAGGCAGACCACAATGCACAACTTAACTTGAAAACATTTCGCTGTCAGAAAGCGAGACCTCAGATAAACCAGGTTTTAACACCTTATTGATCCTCTTATTTTATTACCTGACTTCCTGTTCTTGCTGCTGATGGTGCCCAAGAGCCCTACTGTTGCCTGAACACTGTAAAAATACAGACTGAAGAGGTGGTCCTGGTCCAGAAAGCTTCAAATCAGAGTATGAGCTGAAGTGTAAAGGGAAAAGAGGTGAAAGAGGAAGAGCCAGTGATCAGAATGCCCCAGCCTACATCAACATCAAGACAGGTGTTTTGGCAACCGGAGCTTTTAAAGAGAAGTAAACCAGGAACAGGGCTTTAAGAGGATGGTTTCTCCCTCAGCTGATCAGCAGCACTGGAAATAGGCTTCTTGGTATCCTTGTTTAAAAACTTAAGCTAGAGGAAGACTGTACCATTCCCTGGGTGCTAGTGAGAAATAATCTCACTAGGTCTTTTTCATACAAACATGAGATACACAAGTTTTAACAAAAAGATAGTATTGTAGAGATGACTTAGTCAATGGAAAGCTGCCAGATATGATTAAAAAACATAAAAGAACATCAATAGTCTTTGCAGCTATTATGGGTTGCTAAGAATGAGGTAAAATTGCATGTATAAAGGATTGAGAAAAGAAAGTTGTAATAGTTGACACACAAGATTGTGAGACAGGAGAACAGATTCTCAATGGATAGGCAGGAGAGGCAGTATTTCAAGTAGAAAAGGACATGCAAAAGCATAGGTGTGATTTTGATTTGTGGTTAGAGATCAGAGTTGGAAACATATAGGTAAGTGTGTACTCCTTTGGGTAGACTTCCTGTGTTCCTTAAGGAAGTTCTTACTTGCTGCCTCTCCAGTAATGTCTAATTATGCGGCTTTGAAAGTGAATATTTTTGGTGGTATATTGTCCACCATTTCATAAGGCTCTTTTTCTTTCTTTTACCTTCTCTTTTCTCATGTTAGATTAATCTATATTTGTTCTGCATTATGTCACTATTTAATGATAGTACTGGCACAATATGGCAGAATTGCTTTTTTCCCTTAGGACTGAACTTCTCAAGCCTTCTGTGTGTCACTTGTTTGTTATGCAGTTCAGAAGCAATGAAACGTGGCCTTTCACTTAAAACTGAAGCAGCAGTCTTAAGAAATGCTCTGTCCAGTGATGATAATCAAAATCCACATTGCTCACTCTAGACTTGGAAAGAATATTGTTTCTATCTGGGTCAGTATTGGCTTGAATATTTTTTTTAGTTTACTCTGGATACAGTCATATCCTTTCAATGTTATGTTTTCTGGCAACATTTGAGAGTCTCTTGCAGACAAAAATGTTCACTGTGAGTTACACAGGTATATGTTTACCTTCCTAGATATACTTGTGGTCTGCTCTGGTTCAGATGGAAGCAGTGTCACTTGACATTCCAGAATAGCTACATCTCCACCATTTTACTGAAGTGCTGTACTCTGCATGCTCAGAAAATACTTGCTTCCTCTCCAGGTTTATTTTAATGTCTTTTGCTTTTTAACAATGTAGCAACATTCATAGAGTTTAAAATAATCCTGTTTACTAGGGCAGAAGGGAAAGGAGGACCTAAATTCTTCTGCTGAATTGCTCAAAAATTACATGTTGAACACTAATCCTTCTGCTTTAGGCATATGGAAGTTGTGTGGATGGTGTTAAGTCTATTTGAGATTAGAGTGACATTTACCTTGGATGTGTGTCAATAATAATTAATAATAATTATATACCATCTTATATAGAAGTACTTCTAAAATACTTGTACTTTGATCGGGATGTTTCTGAATGGAGCGTTCTTCAAATATATTTAATAATTTTACTATTGCAGAAGAAATGTGGAGTAGTGTCATTTTGGGAGGCTTGAGGGAGAAATGGCTTACTTCAGGGGTTTTGACAGGACTCTTAAATAAGAAGATATCTCCAAGGTAAATGCTGAGATAGTTCTGGTTTGAGAGAGATATGATGTGGGCAGAAATCCTCTTCAGGAAAAATTATTCGGGATCACTTGTTTTGTGTTTTCTTTCCTTAAATTGGTATAAGCTTGCTTCTGCTATAATGATGAGGAAAGGCAGTACAAAGACACTGTATGGATTGTTTCCTGAAAGTTTGGCAGGATTGGCAGATTAGGTTTCCTTGTGAAAGGTCCTCCATAACCTTTTTCTGCTTTATAAGGTGTGTGTTTTGGCTCCCTTCATGTTGTTTGTTTCCGTCTCTCTGAAGATTTTCAACTAATTTAAGGTCATAATAAAGTAACATGTAACACAATAACAGTATGTACATGTAGTCAGATATTTTTGTATTACTTCAGTGTCCTGTTTTTTTCCCTAAATTATATTATAAAAAGAAACTGTTACCAAAGCCCTGTGTGTGTCTGTTCATAATGTGTGTGTGTGTGTAATAGGACTCTCAACTTAGGGCATCAAATGCTTGAGGGAAGCACTGTGGCTGTATAGCACCATCCTTTGACAACAGATACTCCCCAGAACAATGTCTCAGCTGGAGTCGTGTGTGCTCTGCTGCGAGGGGTAGCTTACCTAACTACGGCTGAATACCTGAAATACTGACATGCTGCACCTCCTCAACCTAATTCTACAGAGAAATAATGATACTAGGATGTCAAATCACATCTTTCTGATGAACCCTAGCAGAGCTGCCTAACTCATCTCCTCCTAGACAAGTGTCCACAGGTCAGCTTAATAGCACAAGGCATGTGCAGAATACCTGCCAGCCTCTAGTGCAGGGTATCATTAGGGCATGATGCAACAAATATTACTAGGACAAAGATGACTGAAAATATTTATAGGAGATGCCTTCTATGGTTCAGGAGCTGAATGCTGCAGGCAATATTTCATTACAAAAAGGATCATGTTGTTTTCTTTCTGTAGAGACAATTTTAACTTTTTTTCTATATATATAAACAAAAATCTAAGCATGTTATTAACTACGACAGTCCTAATCTCAACCTTGGCTTGCTTGGTCCTGTTCCCTTCCCTTCTCACTGCACCTGCCACCTCCCCAAACAAAAAAATAGCTCTTTAGATTTGAATAATGAAAAGGTGCTTTCAAACGCTGTGTATCTCCTAAAACACAAGAAGGCAACAGCAGTGAAATGTTAATTCAAACAGAAACTCAACTTGCCAGCCATCTACGAAAACCTCTTTCACTCCCACGTAGCTGTGGGAAGCTTTCTACGTGACCCCCTTCTTGATCTCTGCCAGAGGAGGGTGTTTCTTAGCATGCCTGAAAGGTCACCAGATTTCAGTGCTGGAGGAGCAGGAGGAAAAGGTGTTGCAGGATCTTTCTCTGGGTGAAGAGTCCATAACCTACTCATTTTTAGTGAGTTGGGAGTTTTTTAGAGTGTTGTCTGCAGGGTCTCAAGAGAGCAAGTGAGTGTGTGCTGTCTGCAAGGTCTCCCTCGATTTGTATATATAAACTGGAGAGAGACACTGAGGGAGAAATAATCCCTAGCTGGTGCTGTTTCAAAATATTTAAGAATTATAGCTATATAAAATTAACTGCTGAGAAATAGTAGTTAATGGGCTTCAACAAGCAATTCTCACCTTTATGTAAGAAGGCAGGAGATAAAAGACCTATTAAAGAAAGCTGCAGAAAAAAAAAATCTGAATTTAGTGAATTTTAAGTTGGGGCCACCACTTGTTCTTGGAACAGTCCCACAAAATAAGTTTATATGTTATTTCATAATTAACTAATCACTCCTTTCCCAACATCTGATTTCTGTCTTAGCCAAAGTACCAGCCAGCAGTGCTCTAAAAACGTTCCCCTGGAAACTTTGTTTTGTTTTGTCTGTTGGTGGGGTTTTGTGGGTGTGAGATGTTACTGAATAGATAGCAGAAGATTCTACTTCTTACTCACATCTGATGGATATGTTTTCATGGGGGGAAAAAAACCAACAAACCCAGCCACACACCGAAACACTTTTTTTTTTTTTTTTTTTTAAATTCACATTTCAGTGTGATCCCAGTGCTGTAACAATTTAGGGTGGTTTAGAAAAAGAATCAGAACACACTTCAGAGAGGCAGTTACAGGAACTGAATAAACAGTAGTCACTTGAACTAAGACAACTTTAACACCATGAGAGCACTGATGTTTTCCAACTTCATTCTCTGAACTTAGTGCACTGTTTTGTTCTATTTTACCATAATCAAAATTTGATGTGCATTCTTTCTTAAATGGCATCTGATGTGGTATCTCTCCTATTCTTTGCGGTTTCCTGTTTTTCAAACACAGATGAAGGTATCTGCTGAGATCTATTAAACTTCACATTTTATCATTTATGACCTTCTCAATATAAGCCTCCAAGTAACAAGTAGATTTCTTTCCACTTACAAATGTAGTGAATGCCTGATGCAATTAAATACAGGACTTTTCAGTGTTGCAGTTCAAATCACTACTTGTTTTAATTTAGATTAACTGCGTAATATTTTTTATGCAGGACCAACTTAATACAGTTGGTCTATCTTTTTTTAGTAATATACATTTCTACATAAGAAAATAGGAAAAACTGGAATAAAATATTTTGGATCTTATAAAAATAAGGCAATATGAACTAATAAAAATTCCACAAAATATAGATGAGTTTATGAGGCCTGTTTCATTTGTCATTTTAGGAGTTGTTAACAAAATGTTGCTATGAATGTGCGAGATCTTTTTAAGTTGGTAGATACTTATATGCTGGTTGCATTTTTGTTACTTGAAATGTTTTTAAAATATTTTATGGTCTGCTCTCAATATGAAGCAGAAGTTTTTAAGAGAAGATTTCATGGCTTTGCAAAATTTGGATTTGACCTTAATGACATGAGAATAATTGATATTATTGAACAATTTCTCATAGTTTTGAAAGTGATAAAACAGAGCACTTTCAAGTGATCAGCCTAATGTCAGATTCCAAATACAAGCGTTTGATTAGCAAAATAACTAATCTGCAGTATCTCACACTATGCAAATAGAAACTGAATTTGACAGAACACAGCTTTGTTATTAGAGAGAAGAATTTTAAGTTCCTTGTATTCTGATTTCCCACCTTTTACCTCATTCACTACTGTCTGAAAATACTCCCCATCCTTCATCCATCATGCAAGAATGTGTGAAGGTGAAGATCTGAGAAGAGGTCTTCTAATAGTCATGTAACTGTCATGGGCTATGACAGGCCCTGGACCAGTATTGGTGGTATCTGGTTGATTACTATCATGTTACTTGACCAATGATTATGAGCTCTAGCTATAAAAAATGTCATCACAGTAGATACTAAATTGATGTTTGTAATTCTGAGAAGTGAGGCTGTGAAGAAAGGAGCTTTTTTACCAATCACAGAGCTGGTCCTTTACGTTATCTTAGAGTGTGAGACTGGTTGCTACACTTGCTGGGTAAGATATTTCATTTTCTGTAGACTTTTTTGTTGCCCTCCTAAGCAAGTTGGAATATTTATTGTTGTAAAAAAATGACACTTTGACCGTGTTTGAAGGAAGGCGAACAGTTCTTTCATTTGCTTAGGCTGTTTTTAGAAAACTTTATTTTTAAAATACTTTTTTTGGTGTCTGTAGAGAAACCAAATTAATGCTCCACTGCTTTAAATGTCCAGTTCTGATGTTTAAATAAGGTATCAAATCTTAAATATATGCTTTTATTAAATTTACTATTTCCACCCCCTCACAGAACTATAGTGCCATGGAAAGTATTTAGGCAGTGCCTTCATGAAGTTCATCAGATAAGCTCTGGTTTGGAAGCAATGGCTCTTAAATCCACTATTGACTTGACCTGCAATGACTACATTTCAATTTTTGAATTTGATATCTTCACTAGATTATTTCAGGTAAGATTTCAAAAATTTTTGATACTTACATGTATTTGAGAACCTGAGGCAAGTACCTGTGGGTCAAGGAAGCAGATTTTGTGGAAAAACTGGACTAACTGAAGCACTAAAATTCAGAACTAAATTATGCAATTTTTTTAGTCCTTCAGAGAAAAACTGAAAACATCCAGCAACACCTACTTAATTTCTGCACATATTTAGTAAGACTACAGTTTATTTGTGTTTGCTGCTTACTTTTTTTCACTATTCTTAAATGCATTCCTAGAAATGTAGACCTTCAAGTACTTACCTAAGTTTTATTTGTGTTTTCATTGTGCTTTTGTACCTATGTATACTTATATGAAGTGTTTACACAAACACATAAGGAAAAGTGCATATAACTTTTTTTTTTGCTTCAGGCTAAATATAGACCTAATGCTTTTCTTTCAGAACATATTTTTGCCATTAATGCTCTGCTGTTTATTTACAATAAGGGACTGTCTTTGGGAATAGCATTACTTGTATTCTTGTTAATAGGTAATATTTGTCTGAAATGAGCTTGTGGGTATGTTACATGCCTCGGTTATCCTTCTCTCCTTTCTACAGAACATACTTGAGGTATTTCAGTCAATATAAAAGGCTGTAATTGTTTGCCATCCGTATTGGATGTACCGATTCTGAACTTACCACTTTGGATATTTCTTTTGTAAATAGGAATTTTTGAGGTATACAACCATTTATTTCATTGTTTACTTTCTTTACCCCGTACAGTGATAAATTGGTGCACAGCCTCAAGTTGCTCCAGGGGAGGATTAGGATATTAGGAAAAATTTCTTCACCAAAAGGGTTATCGAGCACTTAGGGACGTGGTTTAGCTGGGGGCTTGGCAGTGTGAGGTTAATGGACTCAACAGTCTTAGAAGTATTTTCCAATCTAAATGATTCTATGATTCCAAGAATATTTATTAGCCTGTTGGAGATACATTCAAAATGCCAATTTTATGTGAAAGCATAGGCCATATGTTTCTTCCATGATATTCTGTGATAATTTCTGTTTAGCTTCCCTGATTTTGCTGTTATGGGAAAGGGTGCCATTATGAAGTTGATATTAACATTTGGCAGGATATGATTAGTGGTTTTAGTTTACAGAGTTTTGATATTTATGATCTCTTCTGCATTCTGAGACAAAACCATATGAAAGTTGAAAATGTTATGGTGTAAGTAGTATTTTTGTTTAATTTAACAACAAACATTTGTCACTTAGTCAAGCATACATGGGTTAAGGAAGATTGAACAAAGCTTTGGGGGTTCTGTTTGACGAAATCATAAACTAAAGGATATAGATCACTGTAAGTTATGCTGCTTTAGCAAAATCCCCCTAAGCTTTGCTCTTTATGTAGAGCTTGATATGATCAAGCATTCGTGTCTTGAACTCTCCTGCCTTGGGATCAGTTTCTGCTTTGTCAAAGTTTCTCTCTTTAATTTAGTATTTTGCAAACTAATGTGGTGTTCAGGTTAGTAATGAAGCCCAAATCTTGATTTCAGACTTGACTGCAAAATGTCTGAGGCCCTTTGGTTGCAACATACGTCACTATGAAATGTGTTTATTTTATGGTTCCTTTCTGTAGGATTTTTTGCCCCCTAAGCATTCTTCTCATGGATAATAACAGAGTTTGGGGAATGTTTTTTGTTTTGTTTTGTTTTTTAATCTGTACATCAAATACAAATTTAAATGAGAGGTCAGTGATCTGAGAAGTAACAGTTTGCATTAAACTTCAGGAAAGAAATACCAAATGAGATTTATTTTCCTTATTCTGTGAGCCAGTGAATTTATTTTCCTTTTCTGTAAGCCAAGGAATATCTGTTTGCATTAGTTTCTTTGTGTGTTTGATTCATTATCATGCCTTGTGCTAGAAAATGTGGTCAGCAATACTGGTATGTGTAAGAAGAGAAGGCTGGTTAGGATTAACTTTTAATTTAACAAAGGAGAGAGAGGATTTTTGCCAAACAGATCACTAGCTGGTGCAATAGCTGCGCAACCACTGAAGTGAACTTGCGCTGAACTTGGTCTGAGAACCTCTCCCTGAGGTTATATTTTACTTCTCTAGTTTTTAAACAGCTTTTGTAACTATGTGCATACACCCACGGAGAGAAAATCCCAATTGTTTAAGTAATCAAAATACTGTTTTGCCAACTGTGGGTTGTGTTACAGAAAGGCTATGTTTATAATGATGCTTATTCACAGAAGAAAGCAAGACTACATTGTATGTGGAGATCCTGTAAAGATGAAGTTCCTCCCCCTGCCTCTTCACTGTAGACATGCACAGCTTAAAGTACTGTGTTCTCTGGCCAAAGATAAGGCTAGCATGGTGGAATAGGCAGATGCTTTGAAGGGAAGAAACTTCATTCTTTTACTGTTAACATGTTTGGTTAAGTTGTCCTTCTGTGCAAAAGTATTTCTGTAGATGAGAAAGTGTACAAATCTTTTCCCATTTAACATTTCTGCCTTTGTAATATTCTGTGTGCACAAGGCATGAGTTCTTGCCCTTTGATTTTTCATAGTCTCATCATTTTCTAGGTATAGCAGTAGTGTGATACTCTGTAGAAGAGTCCAAGCATTTGAGGAAGATATTGTCTACTGTCAACTTAGAAGCTCGATTGTTGTGATTAACCAAGGAATTTTGCATGCTACTTGAATTTATTTTATAAAGTACTGTCACAAGCTTTTCTATTATGACAGTCCAACAAAATATCGAAGTACTGAATGTTTGCTCATCCTTTTTGGTTTACATGCATGCACTCAAGTAACGCAACAGGAGAAAGAACATTGTGTTTTTGTGAAATAAGCGCGGGTGTGGTAAAAAGGGAAGAGTCAACTCCCTTATTTCACTAGTTAGGGCAATTAAATTTTTTCATATGATGAAGCTTCCTGGCACCTATTTTTGGTGAGGGTGCAGAAAGGAGCTGTCAAGATGTGGTGTTACATCTAAGATGTGATTTTTTTTTTTTTTTCCTCCTTTCTTTAGTACAGATTTGAACACTTGAGGTTTCTCGTGGCCTCTGTACTGAAACCTTGCTGTTCTAGTTCATGTGTCTGATTTAAAGAGGTATTAATTGTAAAATAAAACAGGCTTTCATCCATGTTTAAGTAGTGGTTAGGGTTTGCCTGGGAAATGTATCATAATATCAGGCAGAACTGTTAGGATACTCCACTCAAGTGTGTCACACAAGCATTTCATTTCTGCCTTCCTAGGCCTTAGAAGTTATTTCAAAGGGAATTTGCAGGGTACACAAGAACACAAGCCTTCTCTTGTGTTGCTTAACTTTACCTGCCTTGATCTTTTGACAAATGCATTTAAAAATTTCCAATCCATTGAGAGGCAGTTTCTTGTCTCTCCAAATGCTGGCAAGGAATACTTAATGTATTTGTTTTAATCCACTACTTCAAAAACATCCTTCATTTACAGTAAACGACTGTTCTGTAATCTTCAAAGTGATAGTGTATCAGGCACTGAGTTTTCTGAAGCATTTGCTATTCAGCTCTGCAAAGACTGTGATGAAGTGCTGTCAATATTTGTTTCATTTTCTGGCTGTAGTACTGTTGTGGTAACTGAAGAAATCAAGAAGTAGAGCATAAGAAAAAGAATGACAGCTCAAATTAGTGGCTTTATTTGGCTTCATTTGTTAGCGTTACTTGTCATTAACTATGAAGGGGCCTCAGGACCTCTCTAGAATAGGCTTAATTGTGTTTTCATTAAACCATCATGGAGTCATACTCTCCAGGTTCTAACTAAACATGATGTTTAATGTTTTATGTAGCTACAAATAGGAGACCCCTTTGAATTCAAGTTCTTCAAATCTTTATCCAACAATTTACACTTGATACTCTTGGAATAATTCTTTTGAAGGAACCCTTGTAGCAAAGCTTGATATGTAGGACAGTCTTTTGTACTATTTAGACCTTAACCAAAAGTGCATATCTTTTAGCTGAAG
The DNA here is from genome assembly GCA_020745705.1 of Hemiprocne comata. Lineage (NCBI taxonomy): Eukaryota > Metazoa > Chordata > Aves > Apodiformes > Apodidae > Hemiprocne > Hemiprocne comata. The sequence goes on along the minus strand of CM036586.1, from coordinate 138,148,462 downwards.
CTAAAACTCTAGCTCTGTAGGTCTCTCTGACAAATTGACTTGAGTTTTATTAGAAATCTGTAACTGCCTGGCTGCATCTGTTTAATTGTTTGTCTTCTCTTTTTAGCCTTGGGGTTCAATCTTAAGGAATTGGAACTTCTTAGCTGTGACGCATCCTGGATATATGGCATTCCTGACATATGATGAAGTGAAGGCAAGGCTGCAAAAATACAGCTCTAAGCCTGGGAGGTGAGAGGTTTTGCTATTATTGCTTTCCAAATTAACTTGCTGTTTCAGAAGCTACATAATTATTCTAGGTTGATACCTCTATGTTGTGTTGTTCTTACCAGTGCAATATATAAGAAATGAATTTTTGGGGATGGAGGGTTTTGTGTGTAACAGAATGAATCAGAATAGTAGTAGGTATTTTTATATACTTCTGATTTATAATTTTAAATAGTTTTAATACTAAAGCTCAGAACTCCACATTCAAAAAATGCTGACCTTTTAGATTTTACGACATTGGAACTTTGTAACCATGATCTGCTTTTAAGCCATAATTCTTCTACAGTGTTAGGAAGCAAAAAAAAATTGTATTAGCACACAAAAGTCTAAATAAGTGCAAATAAACAAACCACAAAGAAAGAAAATTACATTGCTTTTCCTTTTTTTCTGAATTCGGTACAGTAAGCAATGCATTCTTGAAAAGCATATTTGAAAAAAGAAGTCGCTTTTCAAAATTTGCGTTGAATTGTTGCTTTATAGTAAAGCAAAAATAATCTCTAACGTCTTTCATGGTAGCATACCTTAATTATAAATCAGTGCTTATGTGTTCCTTTTATGTCCTTTTTTTTTTCTCTTTGCCAGTAATGCTTCTGTATCACAAACTCTACACCTAGAAAAGGAATCTGTCAGACTAAGTATCATGATGTGTAGAGTGTTAAAATAATTTCTGTGTGGTCCTATACATACTGAATTATGCAAACTGAACTTCGAATCATAGGGGTTTGAAGGGACCTCTGAAGATCATTGAGTCTAACCACCCTGCTGTAGCAGGAACACCTAGGGCAGGTCACACAGGAACGTGTCCAGACAGGTCTTGAAAGTTTCCAGAGGGGACTCCCCAGCCTCTCTGGGCAGCCTGTTCCAGGGCTCCATCACCCTCACAGTAAAGAAGTTTTTCCTCATGTTGAGGTGGAACTTCCTGTGTAGCAACTTGGTGCCATTTCCCCTCGTCCTATCACAGGGCACCACTAAAAAGAGACTGGCCCATTCTTGGCACCCACCCTTCAGATATTTATAAACATTAATGAGGTCCTCTCTTAGTCTTCTCTTCTCTGGACTAAACAGCCCCAGGTCTCTTAGCCTTTCCTCATATGACAGATGCTCCAGTCCCTTAATCATTCACATAGGACGAGGATGAAACTTTTATCATTTATGCCACTTCTGTTGTCCTTTTTTCTTCACTCAGTTTGGAGAAATAAAACTTAATTAATGGATTTAATCCTATATTAAACTTCTATTTTGCTAGTTACACCTTTTAGTTAAAGCCTTTTTTCAGTGTCTGGTTGTCTAACTTTGCTGCAGGATCGCATGTATACATAGTTTAAAGTGCATAATTTTGAAACTTGTTAAACAAGTCTAGCAATAGTTACATCCATATTTTGTACTTGGTTTCTTTTGATTTTTAGCAAATAATACACGGTATCTTTTTAAGTTACCTGACTAAGTGCATATATACAAAATCTTATGGTTCTGGTGGAACAACATTGCTTTTTTAGCTTGACCGCTCATGAACAGTGCTACAGAAGTCAGGTAACTGGGTTGATTTTGAGAGCAGTTGCTATACTTCATATTTTCTCTATCATTGCTTCTGATTCTGTGATTATAAAAGAGAAAGAAGAGAGAAATTATCCAAAGTTGCCTTTATGTTCCTTGTAAATAGAGAGTTAGTTTAAAGATAACTTTCTATTGCATATCAGAAAATTGCTTTCTGAATTGCTAATGTGAAATGCTGGAGTGTGAAAGAGGAGAGATGAAGTGAAATTGCTTCTTTAATCTATCTAAAGCATCCTGGAAATTACAAGATTCTGTTTCAGTGAATAGTTACTCCTCAATGTAATATTTGGTCTATTGAAGCTTGTGCAAGCTATGCCAAATTTCAGGGAGGCTAAGATTTCTCATTTTAAACAGTTTGGAAGGAGATAAAATATTGATGTATAATTAAGAAAAGCTGCTTTGTAGTACAAAATTGAGTTTGCAGAATTTCACTGTGGAATGCTTTTTTGAATGAGGTGTTTGCATATGAGATGGTGTCTGACATGAAAGGGACAAGAATTTTATTAAGAAGAACGTGCTCTATACTATTGCCTATAATCTTCCTTTTTGTCCTGCTGTGCTGTATGTTATGTATACTCCCACCTATCACTTGTAACATGCCAAGTATTTCAATTTAAGTCCAATTGGATTGGTATTATCTTATCTTGAAGTAATGTTTCTCTGTCCTCTTCACCTCCTCTGGTACACACAAAATGAACATTGCTAGTAGAGCAATTTTAATATTCTTCATTCACATTTCTGTTCCATCTAAACATTTCCCCTTCTGTTTTTTATTGGCCTGTGTATGCACAAGAATGTATGTATATGTTGTAGCTGTGGAGACTTGATAATATAAAACACTGTTCTTGAAAAGGTTTAGGGGCCTGTCTAAATGTATGTAGTAGGACTTCATAGTGAATGTGCAGCTTTTGCTTTGAGATCTAAAGAACAAGCAGATGAGAAGTTGGGGGTAGGGTGCTGCTGTTACCTTTTTTCTGCCTGTGAGGAACTTGCAGCATAGAAGATGCAAGTTTATTTAAGCTTATACAAAGAACACATGGCAGAACTGGGAATCTGACCCAAATCTTCAGAGACCTAATTCAGTGTTTTAACCAGAGCTCATCCGTGCTCTTTTCACTTGTCTTGCTGAACTCTGATTAACACTGACTTTTCATCTTGTTTTTATCAAGCTACATTTTCAGACTGAGTTGCACTCGCTTGGGACAGTGGGCCATTGGATATGTGACTGGCGATGGGAACATATTGCAGACCATACCTCACAATAAGCCTCTGTTTCAAGCTTTGATTGATGGCAGCCGGGAAGGATTGTAAGTACAAATTTCTATAGTCACCATAGGTGTGAAATGCTAATGTTTGTTCTTGTTCTTCTCATGCTTATATGGGTAGTTATTAAAGATCTTTAAAACAGATAATCTGGATATGCTGTTAAGCATTCCTTTGGCGTTTAAGGACAATCCCTTTTATTAATTTGAAAAACACTTGTTTCCAGGTAATTCCACTAACCAAAGTTAACCAAAGGCTTATCTCATAGCAGATAAATTCGAGGAGAAAATAAAATCGTTCAGCTGTCACTGAATCTTTCACCCCTCCATGCTCCCTAATAAGAGTCCCAAATGCACTTAAGTTTATTGAACAGTTACTACTGCCAGTTACTCATGTGTCCAACTCTGGACAATTACTTGAAAGCTATGTAATTGCTTTTTTATATATTGTGCAGCCAGAACATTTTCCAGGTTCTAACAGTTTACTGGAAAGATTTATAATTATAAAAGAATCTGAATTTATAGGGAGAAGTAGTACATTTTTAGTAAGTTGGCTGAAGTAAGAGAGAAATTTTGGTACCAAAATGTTTTAAGTGGGATACATGTTTTGATATACCCACATGATAATAATGAAAAAAAACAAACAAACATACAAAAAACTGGGAACATTGATCAATCCTCAAAAAAAGGTTGAGAAACCCAAGGAACTCTTTACAATCTTACCATTTTTCTCAGTCCTGCACAGTCCAGTAATTTTTTTCCAGGTATGATGATTTCATACTTGTAATAAAAAACACCCTTATGATGGCAGTGTTCCTACCGAACAAAGACAGAGCAAAAAATTCCTAGAACTGAGGATATTTAATGCAGTCTGAGGTTTTTGTGCCCTATGTAAATATAACTTTCTTAGTGTGACTTAACAACATGACTTTCAAGAAAGTGTTTCCAAGTTAAAGTTGACATAAATCTGAATGTAGAACAACTTAGGGTCTCTGTAAGACCATTTAACCTATTATTAATTTCCCACACTATTGAAATGCTCCCATTGTTTCTTGCTTAGAGTCCAGTCAGCATCTTGGATTCTCAGTATAGATTCTTGTCATAATATACACAGATTTAAATGTCATCATATACACATATTTAAATGTTATGACATACAGATATATACATATACAGTATTATGAGAGGCATACAATATTTTTTATATATAAATACACACAGATATAAAGTAATGTGTGTTACCTTTCTATTCTGCTCCATTACGTAAAATGGTCTATAGGGTCACCAAGTGTGATGCTCACATTGGACAGATCTCTAGGAACATGTTTGCAAGTATAAGCTCACTGTGAAATGAAGATCTAAAATAGTATTCTTTTGAGGTACCCCCAGAAAGTTACGTACTAATGTCAAATGCATTCTGGTGGTAACTAGGCACGTGATGTCAAAATCTTTCCAGTGCAACCTTTTTGTTGCACCCAAAAGATAAAGATGGCTGAGGAAGATGATGCATTTTAGTTAATGTCTACTGTAACTTATCCTGCCCCTGTGAAATTTCATAGGTATTACTTAGCTACCAAAGCTAAAGAATATGCATATTTATAAGTGTTCTTGTGATGCAGCTATCTGTTCCCAGATGGACGAAGTTATAATCCTGATTTGACAGGATTATGTGAACCCACACCACATGATCACATAAAAGTCACACAGGTATGTGGCAGAGTTTGTCAGTTATTTTGTAATCTTCACTTCTCTTAGTATCTCATCTAGCAGTGATAATAAGCTTTTCTTAAAAAGTGAGAAATAAATTCGTAAGAGTGAAAATAAGTTGTTGATAGAAGGGCTTAGATGAAGAACAGGATAATAATCCTTTAAACTCTATAGCTGAAGAACAGGATAATAATCCTTTAAACTCTGTAGCTGATGGTGGTAGATATGGTGTGTCTTGGGAAGTTTTGTTTATTCTAAGCCTCTTCCAAGTGAGAAATATGTTAATGGTTATTAAAGGTTTTTCTGATATGTACGTTTCAGGTTTACATGGCTTGGTGTTCTTTGCTAATAGCAGGTGGGAATACAGAAATAAATCAACAGCAAATTATAGTTTTGAAGCCTGAATAGGAGTGGTACAGTTTGTTGACAGGTCCAGGAGGAAAAGTATAGCTCATAAATCATGAAGATACCCCTCTTCTTCTTTGTCTGTTGTGCAAATTAAAAGAGAGATCAGGGAAAAGCAACAGAAATAATTAAGTGCTTTTAGGAGTAGCTTTGCAGAGAAAATTAGAGAATCTAGACATGTTTGTAGTCTTGTTAAGTGATAATGTGATAAACTGATGTGCAGATGTTTGATGCTCAAGTAATAAGTAGCAGCCACACCAAGACAAATGCTTAATTAAAAATGCTGAAATTAACACTAGAAGGTTAAGGTGTACTCTGTAGAGCACTTTTTCCCTGACAAAAGCATCTGAAAGGCTTGAGGATATGTTCAAGAAAAGACATCAGACTATACGCAAGCCGTACAGTTTCAGATGGTCTTCCATTTCTTCAGAGAAGACTGGATGACCTGCTGAATCTTCTGTAATTGTGTGTGCTCTATATGCATTCCGCCTCCAGAAATATTTTAGAAAAGAAGTATTAATTACCATCTTTGGTATTATCAGGAATACCATTATGAAAGTATCTGTTTCCTAAGTAAGAGAACTTCTAAAAACCATTATCTGAAGAAAGTCTGAGTACTTCCCCTTATCTGACTTGCATCTTTTCCCTTCAGTCTTAAAATAGTAATGAAAGCATAATGCAGAGATATCAGATATTCGTTGTGCACAGAATCATTTTTTTAGCCCTATATCCTTACATTTCCTCGAGAAAGTAAAAAGCACCTTACACATTCTCAGTTATTACCTTGTTCCTCACAAGCCAGTTGTGTTGTATTTTGAATTAACTGAATGAATCCAGTTGCTGCTGAACTTGTAGTTACGAAAACGGCATTAGTTAATTCTGATGTTAACTTAACAGAGTCTGAACTATGTGGATGCTGCCTTAAATAATATGTAACTGCAGTAGTTTAAAGCTGTCACTTGCTGCTTAAACTATGAAAAGATGGTAGGAAAGTGGCTGCAGGGCTAGGTTGCTGCAGATGGTTTCTTTGTGAGAGCTCCACCATAAGCATCTTTAGTACATACTGATAAAAGCTGCAGATATGAGCTGTCTCTTTTATTTTCTCTTTTTCTTACCCTCATCTCCCTTCCCTTTTCTCAGCAGTAGCTGCTTATTTTCCTGTGACCTGGATTCTCCTTATAAACTTTCAAATTTTGTTTTTTCAAGACTAAAAAAGCTTTACTTCTACACAAATGCATTTAATTGCCAGTTCCCTAAAAATATGTAATTCTAGAAAACTGTTCTGGGCTCAGTTTATATGTATTATTTATTCCTCCTGAAGATGTTTTTTTACCTTCCTGTCAGTCTTGCAAGGATACAAAGTATGGAATTATCTGAGCATGACTGTTGTCATGTTATCCTGCAGGTATTCTTGGCATACTTCCTCCACAAGGGTTGTTTACTTCATTTAACCACACTACGTCCTTGCTGTAGGTAGAATCATAGAATGGTTAAGGTTGGAAGGGACCTTAATGATCACCAGGTTCCAACCTCCCTGCTATGAGCAGGGGACACCTCCCACCAGACCAGGCTGCACAAAGCCTCATCCAATCTGGCCTTGAACACCTCCAGAGAGGGGGCATCCACAATCTCCCTAGGCAACCTATTCCAGTGCCTTACTACCCTCACGGTGAAAAATTTCTTCCTGACGTCTAACCCAAATCTCCCCTCTTTCAGTTTAAAACGGTTACCCCTTGTCCTATTGTCGCGGACCAAGATAGGTAAAGCCGCGACCCACACCCCCACCTCAGGGGATCAAGGGCTGAGGACCGCTCCCCGTCACACTCACAAACAACACTTAGGAATCAATAGATTTATTAAAGGCACCGAGGGTTTGGCAAGTCCGATATCAAATAACACACAAGGACTATCTCTATATCTATATCCACACCTATATATCCATATACCAACAGCTATACAACACTATATCTATATACCAATAACAACACGCACAGAAAACAAGAGAGAACCTTTCCCCTTCCCCTTTTCCCCTGTTCCCGTTCCCGGACAGGGATAAGAGGAAAAGCCTGGAGAGAGCCTTTGGGAAATAGAATAATACTGAAAAAGAGAAGTGAGTGTCTGGTATGTGTGAATATTATGTAGGAATGTTAGTAAGAAGCCTCAAAATGTAGTTCGCAATTCTCACCACCGGGGTACGGCCGAAGCCAAGCCCTGATCGGGATCCACGTCCTTTCCCTTGAGACAGTCCGTTCGGTACGCCCACACGCCAACAACCACAGGAAAAGGCACCGTATAACTTCACGGCAGCCTCCGCAGCGGTACGCTCACCGCGGCGGCTGGATCCGTATGGGATTCATAGACTGCGTGCATTATTGCTCCCCTTCCGGTTCTGGCCCCGCCGTGCCTCCTGGGAGCTGGTGTCCTCGCTGGTGAAATGCCCCTCCCCAGCTTTCCTGTAGCCCCTTCAGGTACCGGAAGGCCACTATAAGCTCTCCTCAGAGCCTTCTCTTCTGCAGGCTGAATAGCCCCAACTCTCTCAGCCTGTCTTTGTAGCAGAGGTGCTCCAGCCCTTTGATCATCTCTATGGCCCTTGTCTGGACCCCTTTTGCCTGTCAGTTTTCAATTCAATAACTTTTATTAGTCTTCAACTCATACCTAGAAAAGGAAATCTCCATTTCTCACTTGAAATTATGTATTCATTCTCTTCCTCTTAACTGCAACCAAAGAAAAGCAAGGTCTATGCCCTGCATAGTAGTTACCTGTGTGAAAGCTAATAGGCACAGATATTTAAACTTTTTTGTAGCATGTATTGGTAGTGTATCATAGATTTGAAGAAGCAAAAAAATAAGCTGTCCACTAACCCTTAGTGTGGCTTTTAAATAAATCAGTAGCAATAGTTTCCTTGATAAGTAAAGTGGGTTAGAAAACGGGACTCAGAAATGTTAGTCACTGCTGGTGCTTAAGTATGTTCTTTGTGAACAAATTACAGTAAAGAAATAATCACTTGACTTTCTTTTTTTACAGGAGCAGTATGAATTGTACTGTGAAATGGGTTCCACCTTTCAGCTATGTAAAATCTGTGCAGAGAATGACAAGGATGTGAAGATAGAGCCTTGTGGACACCTTATGTGCACTTCTTGTCTTACAGCATGGCAGGTACTGTCATAGTTCAATTAATGGAGAAGAGGATGCATTCCTCTGTTACATCCCTGTTTACGATGTGGGTATATGTTTATTTTCCAGGTACTTAGTAAGAGGGTTCAAGGACTTCTATATTTAAAATTACGATCTTTTTCATTTTGTGGACCAAAATCTGTGAAAAATAAAGTTCCAGGAGTCAATAAAATCTGGACGCGTAGGCTTGCCAAGGCCATTTGCTGACTGCTGCTAAGTGGAAAGTATTTCCTGAGCGCAGTATCTACTCAGACAGTGAAAGCTGGGTGTTTGGTGCCAATTCAACCACCCAGGTCACTTCATGATGTATTCAAAAGGCATGAAAAGGATAGGTGTCAGATGGGAGTGGATAACTGATGAGGCAGCAGTTCATAAAGAAACAGGATGTCTTTGGTGAGAGAAAGATGCAGTGGGTAGTACAAGTCATGAAATGGCCCATGAAAAAATGAGCTTAAGATTCTTGAGTTTTCTGTTAACAATATGTAAAGCTCTAAATCCCAATAACTGTCTAAAGCTAGGTGGTAAGAGACTGAATGGAGAGGAAACTCTGATCTTTTAATGTCACTTACTGAACATCCCAAAAAACACAGACTTTCTGGTGACACAAGTTGGTGTGGTTTGTCCATCTTATTTAAAGACATGCCAATCTGTGGGAAAAGGGAGCATTGGTACCTTTTGTTCAGTGTGGTTAACAAGCATTTGACATAAAATCAAAAGCAGAGGTGATTCCTTTTTCCTTAAAAGGTGCTTCTCAAACGGAATCAATTGTGACACCTTCCCCCTGCCCCTTTTTCCTTTGTAACTGTATTTTGTAGGGAGAAGTAAGAGTTATCCTGTTCTCAGGCAGGACTTTGTTCCACAGGCATCAGTCTTTGGTTACAGATTTACTGAGAAGAATAAAAAGAATCCTTGACTCTAGTCCATTTTTGACCTGATTTTGAATGAGTTCATCTCAGTTAATGAGTTTACGTTTTCATAATTGAGATATGACTTAAAGTACTATAGTTTTTCTTTCTAAATTCCTAAGTAAGAATTCATTATTGGCAAGCCAGCACAATGTATCAAAACTATAATTTCATTTTTTCTTCCATTAGCAATAAAGCTTGCTGAAAAAGGAGTATTCTCAGTTTCTGATTTACGTTCTTTCTAAAGTTTGAGTTTGATGCTCCAAAACCAAATCTTTCAAATTGCCTACAGATCAGAACTTCTGAGGAAATTCCATTTTTGACACATCCAAATAAGAATATTTACTTCACTTCTAAGCAGCTGCTGAGTTGGAACAGTATTTCTCATTTCAGGATTATCGTTTCTCTGCCCTTACCAGTTTCACTTTGAATGACAAACATAGAGGTTTGGCCTTGATAATCTTTAGCTTAAAAAAACTCTGCTTAGCTGAAAGGACTAAGCAAAAAGGCTGAAACCTTTGTACTTTTGATTGCCGTGTCTCATAGCAAGTTTGCTGATGACGCTAAGCTGGGAGGAGTGGCTGACACACCAGAAGGCTGTGCTGCCATTCAGAGAGACTTAGACAGGCTGGAGAGTTGGGCGGGGAGAAACCTGATGAAGTTCAACAAGGGCAAGTGTAGAGTTTTGCATTTGGGGAAGAGAAACACCATGTACCAGTACAGGTTGAGGGCTGACCTGCTGGAGAGCAGTGTAGGTGAAAGGGACCTGGGGGTCCTGGTAGACAGGAGGATGACCATGAGCCAGCAATGTGCCCTTGTGGCTAGGAAGGCCAATGGCATCCTGGGGTGCATTAGAAAGGGTGTGGTTAGTAGGTCAAGAGAGGTTCTCCTCCCCCTCTATTCTGCCTTGGTGAGGCCACATCTGGAGTATTGTGTCCAGTTCCGGGCCCCTCAGTTCAAGAAGGACAGGGAACTGCTTGAAAGAGTCCAGCGCAGAGCCACAAAGATGATTAAGGGAGTGGAACATCTCCCTTATGAGGAAAGGCTGAAGGAGCTGGGTCTCTTTAGCTTGGAGAAGAGGAGACTGAGGGGTGACCTCATCAATGTTTACAAATATGTAAGGGGTGAGCGTCAGGAGGATGGAGTTAAGCTTTTCTCAGTGGTGACCAGTGATAGGACAAGGGGTAATGGGTGCAAATTGGAGCATATGAGGTTCAAGGTGAATATCAGAAAAAACTTTTACTGTGAGAGTGACAGAGCACTGGAGCAGGCTGCCCAGAGAGGTTGTGGAGTCTCCTTTGCTGGAGACATTCAAAACCCGCCTGGACAAGTTCCTGTGTGATGTGCTCTAGGTGACCCTGCTCTGGCAGGGGGAGTTGGACTAGATGATCTTTTGATCTTTCAAGGTCCCTTCCAACCCGTAGGATTCTATGATTCTATGATAGCATGGTTGCAGCATGTTCCAGTCTTGTGACAGTGACGTGCCCTGACTTTGGAGGCTTGAGAAGCTAAGGTCCTCGGTACTTTCGCCAATGGCTAGGGACTCAGGAAGGGGACAACAAAGCATTTTAGGCTCAGAGAACTGGTGTGTTCGAAAACATCAAGCTTCATCAGCACATTGCTGCAACCAGCTGTAATCAGCCAGGTATATTTCGGACTTCATTACAAATTTAACTTTGGTATAATCAGTGAGGCAATGAAGAAATATTACACTGTAACAGCATCAGCTGTTGCAAGCTTCTGGTGGGCTTGTGTTTAATTGGCAGCATAATGGCTTATTAGAGATGCCTCAAGAGGTCCACTACAGATGTTTTAAATAAGCAGAAAAAAATTGAGTAAGCACCATCAGATCCGCACAGAATACTAAGGATGATTCAGAGTTGTTCACCTTTATGGAGATCAGTCTCTCAAAGAAGACTTGGTTTGACCATTTCCTTTTTGTGTTGCACAACTCGAGTAAAACGTCATTTTCTTCCACAGAGATCTATTCTTGTCTACAAACTACATGTCTGAACTTGATTCTATATGCATATGGGCATATATGCTGCATTGTAAGGCTCACAATAGCTACTTTCTCAATGTTCTAAATCACCTTTCTGTGGGGATGGACAAACGTGTGTATTCATATAGACGTCCCACATCTCAGTTTTAATTTCTCAGTTGTATTTCTACTGTTAAATGCAAGTTGCCGCTGCTGTGATTGGTTTCCCAATATGTTTTGGTGATCTTAGTGCTTTTCAAAAGGAAGGAAGGAAACAACTAGTACAGAACTATTTGACAACACAGATACAAGAAAGCCTTGAAAATTAAAAACTGTGTCTCATCTGCAAGGCCATTTTTAGACAATGAAACTGTGTATGAGGAAAGGAAGACTTCTGTTTACTTGATGGTGATTACTTCAGTAAGTCCATATAATTTGGAGGCACTCTTTGAGGTAGTAAGTGATGTTGATTAGACCTTTTTAATTAGGATGCAAGGCTGTTAAATGTAGATTACACATATCTTTCCATACAGTATGAAAATCCATTGCTGACCATGGAAATAGACATGACTGTTGTCAGGAGACACCGTTTATAGTTATCTGGCTTTTGGATACAGTTTTTCCATGAACTGTAAAATCATCTGCCAGTTTAGTAGGACTGGCAAGTACCTCAATAAAAATAATGCTAGAAAAAATTTAAGCTGTCCTTCAATCTGAGATATCAAAAACCTGTGCTTGCTTGGTGATATTTCAGGATAGCTAGGTTTTTAGAATTAATGTTGGTGTTTGTATCTTTTTAGCTGACATAATGTGATTCTGAATTCAGATTGAGTTATCTTGATCTCTCAAAGCTTCAGGGCTCTCTTGGGTGTGGTTATTTCATTTTTTATTTTTTTCCGCATTGTGCCTCTTGGTGGAAAAAAATTCTTTAAGTGCTTGAAAGACTTATCTTTGATTTAGAATCATAGAATGGCTAGGGTTGGAAGGGACCTTACAGATCATCTAGTTCCAACCCCCCCTGCATGGGCAGGGACACCTCCCACTAGGTTCCTTAAGGCCTCATCCAGTCTGGCCTTGAACACCTCCAGGGAGGGGGCATCCACAACTTCCCTGGGCAACCTGTGCCAGCATCTCACCACCCTCACAGGAAAGAACTTCTTCCTAATGTCTAGCCTGAATTTCCCCTCTTTAAGCTTCAAACCATTGCCCCTTGTCCTCTCACTACACACCCGTGTAAAAAGCCCTACCCCAGCTTTCTTGTAGGCCCCCTTCACATACTGGAAAGCTGCTATAAGGTCACCCCAGAGCCTCCTCTTCTCCAGGCTAAACAACCCCAACTTCCTCAGCCTGTCTTCATAGGGGAGGTGCTCCAGCCCTCTGATCATCTTCGTGGCTCTCCTCTGGACACACTCAAGGAGTTCTATGTCCTCCTTATGCTGGGGGCTGGAGAAGTGGACACAGTACTCCAGGTGGGGTCTCGCCAGAGCAGAGTAGAGGGGGAGAATCACCTCTCTCGACCAGCTGGCTGTGCTTCTTTTGATGCAGCCCAGGATACGGTTGGCTCTTTGGGCTGCAAGTGGACATTGGTGGCTCATGTTAAACTTCTAGTCAACCACTACCCCCAAGTCCTTCTCCTCTGGGCCATCCTCAGTCCTTCCTCCTCCCAACCTGTATTTGTGCATGGGATTGCCTCGACCCAGGTGCAGAACCTTGCACTTGGACTTGTTGAACTTCATGCAGTTTGCACGAGCCCACTTCTCAAGCCTGTCAAGGCCCCTCTGGATGGCATCCCTTCCCTCCAGCTTGACTTCACCACACAGTTTGGTGTCATCAGCAAACTTGCTGGGGGTGCACCCCTCAGCAATTTATTTTTTCATTACTCCTCTGAAATCTACTCTAAAGGCTTTTTGATTGCTTCTGACAAGGAAAGAAATATTCTGAAAGGAGTAAAAAAAAAAAAAAGGAAATATGGTTGCTTGAAAATTATTTAACATAATGCCACTTAGAAATTAAAATTCAAGTTATTCTTGTGTCTGATAACATGTGAAAATAGTTTCTTGTTTTACATAATGTATTGAAGATGTAATAAAGTCCTGGTTTGCTACTTAAACACATCAAAAAATGTTTGTAGCTTTTGGTGTTTCATATGCATATCACTGAATGATGGTAATGTTGCAGCCAAGGTGGAGCCTATGTATGTTCTTCAGAGTATAAGAGTTTCATGCGCTTAAGCTCATCTGGATTTTCTAACTTTAAAGGAAAAATACTTTATATTTAATACAAAAGTTATATAATAAAATTAATTGTCTCTGTCTACACACTCTGCCTTCTTTCCTCTGAATAAATAGTAAACTTGTAACCCTAAAAGGCAAGATGTTGCTTCCTGACCTTTAATATTAAGACAATTATAATTTTGGTGCTTTGTAGAGATAATGTTTGTGTTTTTATTAGTTATTTTTAAGGGAAGCTTAATCTTTTGAAACGAGAGAGCTTTAAAAGTGCAGTCATTTTACCAAATATCTATGAATCTGTTTCCTGTTTATTCCGGTGCTTCTTTACAAGTTCTTAGAGACCTGTTAAAGGCATTTTTATGTAGAAAGATCTAAGACACTTTTAAAATTACTTCTATTTTTTAAAAATTACATATTTCTTTTTTCTCTTGCTGTAGGAATCTGATGGCCAAGGCTGCCCTTTTTGCCGCTGTGAAATCAAAGGAACTGAACCAATCATTGTGGATCCCTTTGATCCAAGGGATGAAAACTCCAGATGCTGCAGTATTATGGATAGCTTTAGTATGCCTATGTTGGACTTGGATGACGATGATGATAGAGAAGAGTCTTTAATGATGAATCGTTTGGCTTCGGTCCGAAAGGTAAATTTAGATGGATAAAGCTGTGTTTGTAAATGAAGCTGCCTGTAACTTTAAATAATGAGAGGCTGCACGTCATGCTCTAGGTTTCAGCAAAACACTGAAGAGTTCTTGGGTTGAAAAAACAAAATGCAGCAATAATACTGAAGATGAATAGGAGAAAAAAATAATTCCAGGTTCTTAGCTTATATGAACCGAGTTAATTTTGTTTATGATGAAGGAAGCATGAGTTTGCACCAGCTGAGACTCTTATCCAAAGTACACTGTATGGACAATTCCCTGAACTTTTATTTGTAAGGAATGTAACATTATACATGTGTGTGTATATACATATATATACACACACATATACAGAATATATTAGTGGTTTCCTGCACTTGTGTGTATACACATGCACAGAATATTTTAGGATTAAACTTGAGTTTCTAAATATTTGATTAGTATTTTTGCTTTGTAAAGGTGACTTGGAACCAAATTTGCTTTGCATACAAGTAGCTTTTAATCCTGTTTCATGTGAGGTGCCTATTAAGTTTTTTTTTTTCTGTATTTTTATTAGTAGGTACTTTTGGTGGGAGAAGTGTATCTGAGATTATTTACAATGACTTTGTGTTTTGGCATCTTTTTTGTCCTGAAAGAGCTCTATGTTAAATTTCAGGATCTTTCTTTGCTCACAGGAGATTTTGTCACTTGTAAGTAAGCACTATAATAAACAAAGATTTATGTTGGTGGTTTTTGCTGCTGTATTTTAGAATGAAATAGATATTGTCATAGGCCAGGCAACACTGAATTTTACAGTGCAGTTTCTATATTTTACCTTTTACTAAGGTCATCTAGATTGAATAGTTGCCTTGGAATCAATTCTGTAAAATCTTACTCTTACATTTCCTTATCACAGTATTTGTTTAAAAAAATCAAAATGAAACAGCAAAAGTGTTTCACCCTCCTATCTGAGAATGTTTGTCAGTTAATATACATAATTTTGATATCCTTCCTAACCTCTTAAGCCATATGAATAATTCTTGTGTTGCTTATGTAGTGCAACATGGCCTACACTTGGGAGCAGTTTTATGCTTCCTGCCTGGACTTGCAGGCTGCAGCCTGACCTCTGTGAGACAGCCTTGAATTGATGGGCTTTTATAACACTATCACTTCCATGATAAGGCAAGAATGCATTATGATTTTATCAAAAGAAGGAACAATAGGCATTACTACAAGAAGTCTTGTTTCCAGTATCCACCAAGTGCTTGAGTGCTTTCTAATTTTATGCCACAGATTTCATTGTCCAGAGGAAAAAAACTACTAATTATCCCTGAAGTTTAAGGAATAATATTTTCCACCCTTTGTTAGCCTCTTCAAGTCCTTACTTGAGATTGTTGAATTATCAGGTCACTTGGTTTTTTTCAGCTGCTGTTTCCTTCTTAAAACTGTTAGCAATGGTTGTACAGTGATCTTCTTGGCACATACCACCTGTGTGGAATATGGTATTATCTATATACACTCATTAGTAATGCCTTCATCAGCCTTGTTTGTTTCTTTTAATCATTATTTTTCCTGCTATACAGTGTTTCTTCAGAGCTTGCTAGAAGAAATGCTTTTCTTTCCTCTGTGGCATTATGTAGGACTTTACTCTTTTTGAATTTTTGTTTCATGTTAATGCTGCTAGTAGGATCATGGTGCTCCTTAATGGCTGCGT
This sequence comes from Hemiprocne comata, assembly GCA_020745705.1. NCBI lineage: Eukaryota > Metazoa > Chordata > Aves > Apodiformes > Apodidae > Hemiprocne > Hemiprocne comata. The sequence goes on along the minus strand of CM036586.1, from coordinate 138,132,648 downwards.
TGTAGTTATTTGATTTGTTGAAACAATGGAAGTTAGAGGAAAAAGACAGTTCTTGCAGTGAGTTTGCTGAAACTGCTGTTAATTTGTAGTCCCTATGCACAAATTTTTCAATTCTTACCTTATTGCAAGGATTGTCACATGCTTTCTCAACATAAAGCTGTTAATACTTCAAAATCAAATGAGCCGATTTGGCCTCAGATCACCTGGCTAGAGCATGTGGTATTACTGAGAAAACCTTTTTGTGGCATATCTGACTAGTAGTGAGCTAGAATGTTAGACTTGCTGGAAGAGGAAAGTTCCAGGGACATGAAGTCCTGATGAAGGGGGCTGCAGGGCCTCAGTATGTGTTGTGGAAATACTCAAATCAGTCTTTATTGTCTGGAAAGCCATGTGGGTGGGGCACTGTTAAAATGTTTCTAAGATGTTACTACCAGTTTTCACTACCTTTGTGACTTGTACTTGAAAATATATTCATAATGCAAAGAATAATTGGAGAAAGCTCATTTTAGAAGCACACAGAGTCAGGTTCATCACTGATTGAGGGGCCCGGGTATGTTTTTAAGTGAGCTCTTCTTGATAAAATGAAAAGCTGAAAAATGCTGTTTGGAAATTGGCATTAAAGTGTAAAGAAGATAAATTGGTTTTATCACCTGCTTTACCTGTATGAATTATGAATATAAGTTGGATATCAGAATGACACGAATTCTGCAGTCGATGGCTCTGTCTCTAAAGCATACTCACAAGCTGTAAGAGGTATCTGAATTAAGTCCCTGAGGGACCTCAGACTTGAAATTGCTTTAAGGAAGGAAATAATCATAAGGCTACATACTCATTCTTCAATGGAATGAGTAAATGGATACACTTTAAGAAAAATGGATCATTCTTGCTAGGTGTTGTGTATGAGTCAGCAGCAGCAGATCAGCAGTGACATACTTTAGAGAAATCCACTGCAATTAGTCTGTTTATCTGCCTCATCAAGCAGCTGATTTTTTAATTTCCAAATTGTCTTAAGGTATTTCTTTATGAATGAAAGATGAAGAGTGGTGCCAAAACCTCTGTTAATTGTCTCATCACAGAGAAATTTCCAGCACCATGGTACCAGATTAGCTAATGTTGTTACTGCCCCAAGTATTCCTTTTCTCAGCTCAATGCTGCTTGTGCTAGCCAGGCACAACATTATGAAATACACATAAAAAATATGTAGATTACAGGCTTAGGTAAACATTAAAAAATATGTGTTTATTTTTCATTTTTAAGGGGAGCATTTGAATCTCTTGAAGACTATGTTTATTATTCCATAATGTTAATATTCCATTGTCCCAATGAATTAAGAGTTATCTGGCATTTTGCCTTTTACAAGATGTAACTTGATACACTTATTAAAAAAAAAAAAATAAGGAAAAAGCAAAAATTTTGAATTCCTAAGTCCTAATAGTTTGATCTGAATAATATTACATGAAAACAGGGGAAGGCCCTGGCAGTATAGGAGGTGAAGAGGTTTTCAATAGCTTAAAGTGAATTAACATTATCTAAAACATTTCATTCTAAAAGTAGATGAAGTAACTTTGGAGAGTTAATGTCTGGGATTAATTTCCTGTCTGTATGCACCAAAAACTGACTTTGATTCACACTGTTACTTTGAAATAGTGGTAGGAAATTGCCAAAGCTGAAAGCCACTGTTTGTCATAATTAGGCTTCTTCCAGCAGATGAGTTAGGTCAGACTTAACAAATGATGACAGAAGACCTTGGCTCTCAAAATATGGGAGGAGACTTTTTTTTACTCCTCCCCCTCATTCTCATACTATTGTATTGACTTTTTTCTGGTAATGAAAAAAGGCAGCTATTACATAGTAATAATGTTTTCAATTTCATCGTAAAAAAAAAAGACTTCAAATAGATATCCAGGCATTCCCTTCAGCTGAACATTCTTAACTCATACATACATGCCACTTTCTTCTTAATGGTACATGTGTTTGTGGGAATTTATTAAAATCTTACCACACAACAGGAGAGTCCTTATCTACTTAATTATTAGTGTTTGAAAGAGGCATAAACCATGGGAGGTAGTGTGCATCCTCCCTCAGTTAAAATATATTTTACAGATTCCCTTGGGCAGTGTGGTGCTGATTAGAAGAATAAACCTGTCTGTGTAAAAGATGTTCATAGCCTTTGGTGTTAAGCAAAGTAACTTTATATCCTCATACAAATTTTTAAGTGCAGATTATACTAACCTGTTTAGGTCACAATTTACCCTAGAAGAAATAACAAATGTGTTACTACTCTCACCTGATTATAAATGAAGAAACTTCAGGGAACTACTTGGAAATGAAAAGTCTGCTTCCAGTGTAGGTCTGCTTGGTCCTTCTTAGATGTCTCATTATGCAATTTATAAATTACTGAGTTTGCTCTAGCAGGACATTAGCAATCAGGATAATAATCCTCAGTCAGTTACCTGTTCATGAGTTCCTGCTTTTCACATGTGCATATCTGGCAGAAAGGTGTTTGAAGCTAAAACTCTTGATTCAGTAGCCCGACTGCTAATACTTCCATCAGAAAAACCTTCACTAGAAATTGGAATCAATGTCAGAAGCAGCCGTGTGCTTGAATTCACAATGACTAGGGACAAACTGATACCAGTTTATCCCAGTATTAAATACATCAGATTAAATAACACAAGCATCATCCACTCTGTAGTACAATTGCAAAGTCAGTCACAGCTGCTTCTCCCTTGGCAGCAGTCATGCCAACCAGATGAAGTCCATGTTGTTAGGAAGGAGTCTGTGTTCTTTTCCTTAATTACATCTTTATTGCTCAGGTCTGTGTGTGTTGCAGCAGAGCCCCTTTGTATGCTGAAGGTCTGTCTTCTGTCACTGCCAGTTCATTTATATTAGCTTGTGTCTTAATCGCTTGCTTGTTTTTTTCTTTTTGTCACTGTGCTTCTCTCATTGCTGCTTTATTTCCAGTGAATAGAAAATACAAATAAATCTCTGGTGGGTGACAAACAGAAACATCTTAAATCTCTTTGTCTTTAGGGAGTGTGCCAAAACCAAAACTTATGTATGTCAGTTAATAGCCTGACATCCACGTGAAGTGCAGCCATCTTGTTGGCCTAGCTGTCAACAAACATCAAGTGGGGCAGCTAGACAGGTTGGATGGGAGTGGACAGGAAGTATATGAGTGGTTTTTTTATAATGGGAATATGATGGCAATTTGATACTGAATGCTGAAGACAATTGGTTGCTGTAGAATGTTTTGTTCTGTTTTGTCTTATTTTTTCAGTAGATCATACAAGGAATAACAATTTTTCATTTCTTCGAGCAAAGCATTCTCTTTTACTTCAGCAGCAAGTGATGACATGGATTAGGCTTCCTTGCAGAGTAGAAACTGTTTTTGCTATGAACTATTTTCCTTTACTTTTTTCGTGCCTCATAAGTTATTCTTTAACAAGTTGTCCATCATCAATCCTTTTTTTGAAATCTCTGATAGAATTGTGGCTGTAGGCAATAGAAGTTCAGAGGACTGACAGATTATTCCACACACTTAAGACTTCGAAAGATTTCCATTTCATATTGGCATTTGTGATTTTACCATTCATGGAATATGGTTGGAAGAGATAGCTAAATAACAAATATATATGAAACCAGAGGTTTATCACATAAATTAATGTCCTCTTTCAACAGGATGAAAACCATGTCAGGTTCTAAGAATCTTACATTTTAAAACACATTTTCATAGTGTTCTAGTTTTTGTTCATTACCTACTACATATTAGGTGTGTCTTTCAGACATTTGTTTTCATAAATCTGAAAATAACATCAGTCCCCAGTGGGTTTTAAATATTAATGTGTCTGTGATTTCTGTCTTTGCTGGAGCTGGATGGTTGCTATGGCAGGATAAAAGAACTCTCACATGGATGAGACCAGTAGGCTCACTAAGGGAAGAGTGTATAATTTAGCCTTGGTAATTCTGTAGAGCAGAACTACGAGAAGGTTGTCAATGAGAAACACTGATGGATATTCTTACAGTGCTGTCACTATGATGTCGTTCATTTAGCTGTAGATTCACATAACTACACACAATGGTACATTTGAGACTGCCAGGTTACCCTCTCAGAAAGTCAGGTTATTTAATGTGATGGTACAACCATTAGAGCATCTTAAATTCCAAAGAAATGTTTCCTGTCCAGTACTCTGTTTTCAGTATTTCCTATTTTTCCTATTTTTCTGTTTTCAACTCCTGTTGTATCTATAGGATTGTTTCTTAGATATTTTGGAGCAATCCCCTGCTGACTGAGACACAGGATGTTGTGTAACAGCTAAAATTTACAGACTTACTATAATACTTATTTAAAATAATTATCTTTTTGGTGATGAGAGACCTTCCTATTTGGTTCTCTTTGAAATAATTTGGGAAATAAATTCACCTTCTATCTGATGCTGAAGCCAAAGCATTGAATATATTACATTAGATGGCTCTTGGTTTTTAGAAATTCTTGATGAAGTTACAACTAAGCTTTGAACACTAATGCTATTAAATGGTACGGTGTATATTATGCTATTTAACTGATAGATGCTTTCTCCTAAGGAAAATGAATTGACATTCAGTTTATAGTAATTTTATAATTATGATTGCTCAGGGATGCTTGTGAGATAGATATCTAACTTACTTATTCAACTTTCCATAATGTTCAGCGAGTTTAAGCACCTAATAATAATTCATGTGTTTATCCTCATGGACTTCCAGGCAAAGTCAGGGACATTCACCAATTAAAGGGAACAAAGAAAATGTAAGGACTATATTTAAGGTATTTAATATGAATATTGTGACCACTTCTTTATAGAAAGGAGATCCTGAGAAACTTCTGGTAGCCATGAAGAGCAGTCTCAGTCTCTGAAATTGAATGTGTATTTGTGGCACTGGGCTTACATATGTAGAGCAAGTGGTAAGACCCTGTGTTTTGGCAGTTGAATTGAACCTCAGCCTTCTATCTCTTCAACATCTCCTCACTCCTCTGTCTCATTTCTTCTTGCAATGTTATCTAGTAACACTGTGGTAGCTCCTATTTCTGAAGGAAATCTGGTAGCAATCCCAACGATACAGGACAGAATATTAAACTAAGCTTTAATGTATGGTGTAAGGAGTCAGATACTAGATTCTTTTCCTGGATTTCCTTTTGCATTTATGAAGGTTTCAGATACTTTAGCATAGTCACTAAATGTAAAGGCACTGTTGTTTACTTGTTTACTTTAATAAAGAACTTCCTAGTCCCATCCCTCTCTTATGAAAAGAGAGGAAAGGTTTCCATCACAGTGATTTAGCTTAGAGATGGGTGCCACAGAGATGGCAGATTGTTAGTCTCTATAGGCAAGTTATATAGCAAAAATACTAAGATGCCTCAGTGTACAAGTGGCCTGAGACTGATTCTTGGTGTGAAAGTCTTCCAGCTACTCGTGTCTACTGTCAGGGTAAGCCCATAACAGCATAAACACCCAGGTTTGCTTACAGTACACTGATGCAAACACAGTGGGTTCACAGAAGTAACTTTAACTAATTTATGCAAATTTATCTCAAAACTCAAGACAGATCAGGTTCAGGAACTAGTTGCAAAAATGGGTGGAGCCTGTACTGAGGATTGAAGTCTTTGGTTCTGATGAATTTGAAGGACAAGTAAGAAAAAAAAAATCACTTGTGAGAGGATGTTAAGTGTATGTGTGTTACTAGTTTAATATTTGCTAAAGCAATAAACTGAATTGCCCTAAAATTATTTTTGTAAATCAGCAAATAAATGAGGAAAGAAATAACTGCTATGCCTACTGGCTTACTGATGACTTTTGATTCATAAGTTCGTAAGACTCATACATTCAATTTTCTACAGAAGTATGATTTGAAAATGGGCTGTTGTTAACTGGCAATATTGTAGCCTTTGAAAGTCACATACAGAATTTTAGATGGACTACTGTCTATGAATAAAAAGGTCATCGAGAGTAACAGTACTGCAGTAGAATCTCTACCTACGTTTGTGCTTGTTTGTTTTTTATGGCAATAATTGCTTTTTTTTAAACAAATTCTGTCTATTAATTAAGAGTAGCAGGGTAAGTATGTGACAAGTATCACATGTTTTATTCATGGAATGGACATTGTATACTTGGTCATCAGGTAAACACTAGTAATATTTTTTTTCTGTCTTGAAAGTGCAATGAGAGGCAGAATTCACCAGTGACTTCCCCGGGATCTTCCCCTCTTGCACAAAGAAGAAAACCACTTCCAGACCCCTTGCAAATCCCACATCTTAGTCTTCCACCTGTACCACCTCGTCTGGATCTTATTCAGAAGGGAGTAGCACGGTCACCATGTGCCAGCCCAACTGGATCACCAAAAGTAAGTGTTACCATTATTTCTTCATATATGAATATTGAGAAATTCTATTTGGTTGTTTTCAAGGTGAGCTTGCTTTTTTGTTTCAGAAGAAAGACTATTATGAAATTTTTCATGTGAATTTTCTTTTTCTGGAGTTCACTCTGTCCAAAAGAAGTTTAAGTCCTTGTAGTTTAGAAAAACATCCACACTTATTATGTGTCTCATCTCCCCCAGCTGACTTTAGCAAGTACCCATCCCTTTGCATAAAACCTTACGTAGTCAGATGTTTACAGCTACTTGTGTTGATCAAATGTGACCTCTTTTTGTCTCATGATTATATTGCACTTAGTTGTGGTCAGAATTTTAAAGACATTGCTGAAAGGGATCAATTCTGTAATAAACCCTGATTCATTAAAATAAATAGAAATGAAGGTTTTCTGAAAACAGATTTTAAGGTCGTTATCTCATTTACATGATATGTTGTGCTGTGATCATGATTTATGGTCAATTTCCACAGTATCCTTATAAGAAAAATATGTGCAGATAGTCTGCTTTCAAGATCTTAACTGGCATATATTAGGACTCAAGTTTCAAGGGAAATAATGACTCTATAGCTAATAAATTTTGTACTGTGTTTTATGAAACTAATGATACGAAAGAGTTAATGATTTTTTGAATGGATAACATGAATGAGAACAAATACTGTTTGCTGCTCTCTATTTTGAGTTAGTAATTTTGTTTTGATTGCTGTATAGAGAGGGGAGATTACATTTTTATTTTGATTTTTAGATAATGAATTCAAGTTCAAAACATGATTTGAAACCTCTGTGCTCATAATAATTCAGTATGAAGTACCCTATTTATTTGTCAGGTTTTTACTTCAAGCTTGTAAATCAACCTCTTTTTGAGATTCTAGTGGTTTATAATTTAAAAGAAGAAATAGAAATGGGAATAGGTTCTTTAAGCTTCTCATCACTTTTTTTATTATACAAGGGAATGTATAACACATTGAGGACATATGCCAAACTTTTGGCACATCCATTAAATATTAGTTTTACTATTGTGTATTTTTACAAACTTTGTGTCTTCTAAAAAACAGAAAATCAGAAATACCATTAACGTCGCTTTGAATATTTAATTGACAGTTTTTTAAAAATGCTAGTTTTCTCCTTGAAAATTTTCCTGAGCTAAAAATATTTTTGAGAGGTTAAAGGAAAATAAGATGGGGAAAACAAGGAATAATTTCATACTTTTTTAAAAATCATATTCTTTTAAAAAAAAGGACAAGTAGTCCTGCCAAGACTACTACTTCAGTGAAAAAAACTCATTTCTTTTTCAGAACTATAATTTTCAGGAGAACCATAATTATAACTACAAGCTATAACAGAAGATTTGGACCTAGCCATTACATTCCTGCTTTGACAGTGAGAATAACTCTTAAGCAGCATCTGAATAAAGCAATTCTTTACTTAAGATACTGTCCTATTTATATGAATAAACCTGCAGGTAGAATGACTTTATTTTCAATCTAAGTAATATGTGGAGGTCCTGCTCAAAGAATACTTGTGGGCTCACCTGTGGGGTGTGAGCAAATGCTATTTTTACTTTAAAACTTTTGTGGCCTCTGTCACTTCAAGTGGTGATGATATGCAGGCTTACCAAAGTCCATTAAAATTACACCTTCCAAGGGAAATAATCTTCCCTGTATTTCTTATGGTAACTCGTGATAAGTGAAAAACATTTCTTGAAGACCTGGCCCCAATGTTATTTTGTAAAATGTTGTTAGTAATTCACTCCTAATGAAAATGTTTTGTTTTATTGTATTTGTGCTCTTAGAAGTTATACAGCTACCTGTATAAGTTATTTTTTTTCTGGTAACTTGGTTTTTACTTTTTCCAAATATTCCTCAGAATTTATTTCAGCAGCTAAGTAAGTGATTCAAAGGACTCTGGAAAAAAGTTATGGGTAGGATAAATCTGCCTCAGTCAGTTTTCTTTTCTCTTGTCCACCTACTTCCTTGGTTTACTCATACCACAGTAGAAATGGGGGCATGCTTTCTGAAGAGAGGCCAGGTTGTCTACAGAGTGCAAAGACAAGACTGACATATAAACTGCTGACAATTACTCTTGTGGTGCTTTGAAAATATCTGCATTAGAAATGTCAAAGCCATACTTGATCATGAGAGAAATATGCATGCCTTAAATGTAACTTTTGGGGTTTTTTAACTTCCTGTGTTCTTTAGTCTTCTCCTTGTATGGTGAGGAAACAAGACAAACCTTTGCCAGCACCACCACCTCCCTTGCGTGATCCTCCACCCCCCCCGCCAGAGAGACCCCCTCCAATTCCACCAGACAACCGGATAAGCAGACACCTGCATCATCCGGAAAGCGTACCTTCCAGAGACCAACCAACACCCCTTGAAGGCTGGTGTCCCAGAGATGCATTTGGGGCAAGTCAGTTAGTAGGATGTCGAATAGGGAGCGATGCTTCTCCCAAGCCAGGACTGACTGCAATTTCAAACATAAATGGAAGGCACAACCGCATAAGTTCTGAACCAGGATTTATGAGGAAACACAGACGTCACGAGCTGCCTGCAGAAGGTGCCAAGGTATGAAATAAGCTGAATGTGTTGAATCCTAATTTGATAGCCTACTACAGCATTCTCTTGCATTGGCTAAAGTACTGTTTGTATTGATCAGTGTTGATCTGCTGTTTCTGAATCTTTCCCGATAATTATTAACAATAAGCTGGTCATAAATAAATGGATTGTTAAATACTGTCAATTGTACACGAGGGTCTAAGTAACAATTTTAACATGAAACCTTCAAAAAATGGCTTGGAGAGAAAATTCTACATTTGTTATATTCTTTTAGTAAATTATCCATACAGTCGGTATATTTTAATAATATAGCACTGAATGCTGTAGTATAGTTACATAGTATCTCAGGTCCACTTTGGAAATGTCTATCCCAAAATTGCATTTGCTGATGGAAGACTAGATATTCTATTTACCTCTGTCATAAGCAAGGTGAGGACTTGATAACCTCTTCAATCTATTGTGTTCAATAGGTACAGATGATGTATACAGATATACTTAAATTGTCAGATATATTATATGCATTAACATAAAAACCTAAATATTCTGAAGGTCAGTTGTGTTGTTCATCAATAAAACATTATTTTCAAAAGAGCATTAAATTAGTCATGATGTTCAGTATACTCTAATGGAAAAGATCTAACCTGTCTTGACCCTGAGAAAGAGGAAACAAATGTAACCAAAGCCAAGCTAAATGCAAAATCATTTATTGCATCTGTACCACTGGCTATATGGGCAGCATCCTTTAAAGTGCTCAGTGCATGGTTTTGTTTGGTATTATCATCAATACTGTAAATTTTATTCAGGATAATTATCATTGCAACAACTTTTTTTTGGTCAATTGTCTGTAACTTTGGTGTTTCTTCTATCAAAAATATTTGGATTGTTTCTATATGTTAACTAAAAATATCTGGGGAAGAAATTCTAGAGGGAATAGTTCTAGCATTAGGCAACTTCAGACAACTTGCAAGACAATGCAGTGTTGGGGATGCTTAGATTTGAAAAGAGGTCAAGTGATGATGGCCTAAGAAAAAATTCCCAGTTACGCTCTAATCAGTTTTATCAAAGCACCTCGGTAATTTATTCATAGAGCAGGTTATTAACTCAAAGCTCCTCTTTTTTCTTGAAGACTACATAGCTTGTGCTAAGAAGGATGGATTTATGGTTAAGTCACAGTAGTTAGAAATCATCAGTTTTTCTCTATTTGCTTTTCCCAAGGTCACAAGCTTTTTAACCTTTCAGTCTCCATTTTAATTTTTTTTTTATATGGAAGTTTTGGTGATTTTGAAAGTACATAACTGAAATTCAGTTAGTATTGGTAAAGAACATTGACATATTTGATGAAGGGTGCTTTAAGAAGTTTATGATGTTATGTATAATTAGAATGTCCTTTTGTCAGCATTGAGGCAAAACACTAAAATCTTACTTGCCACTGAGCTGTTATTTAAACTGGCATAGAATTTCATCTGATTATAAAAGGAAAGTAGGTTTATATCTTCATATAGCATTCCAGTTGTGATCTGGTGCAATACTGATGGAATGGAACTAGCTGATGGAATGAATACTTCTCAGATCAGAATAACTACTCAGTGCAGAAGTGCCACTGTATTCTGGAGAAGTTAGATTCTATTTTTTTTAACCAAATGCTGTTTGAACTCCGAAGCCATTTGGTTAAATGGAGCAACTGACAATTCTGAATTATTGTTTTAGGCTCAATGCACATTCCCAGTGGAAACATTTAATCAATTTTCTTCTCCGATACATATATCAATTGTAATACAGTCTTCTTTGCTAATGGTAAAAGCCAAGAATTGGGAAGACAATCCTATAGGTAGAGGGTGGATTCTAGCAGGCACGGTATAACAGTTTTAAAAAACATTAATATGTTTAGTGTGCTGTACCTGTTGTTTCCTCACTGTACATATCACTCTCACTTGGATCAGTTTGCAATCTCAAAATCTTAGTTTTCTCCCAAGCAATCCAGCTGTAACTGAGTAGTCCATCCAGTAACAGGGATGTGGAACTTCCTCTTTTGGTGGAATTTTGAGCTGATGCGCCTAAATGGGGTGAGCTGAAATAGGTATGAAAGAGTCACTTGAGATAATAGCTCTGTAGTGGGAACTCGTAGGAAAGCCTTTACCCATCATCTTCTCAAGGTCTATTTTGTAATACCTAGTCAATGAACATCCATGATGATAAACAGGAGGAGAAATAAATTGTAACACTTACGTGATTTTTAGGTCTTTTCAAATGGTCATCTGCTAAATGAAGAATATGATGTCCCTCCACGGCTTTCACCCCCTCTTCCAGCTGCCTCTGTCATCCCTAGTATAAAGTAAGTGATCTTTGTAAGAGAAATGTGTTAATTAATGTTTGCTAATAGCACCAATTATCTGGTACTAAAAGAAAAACAGCAAAAAGAAAGAAATAAAATGATCTAATATAACCCAGTGATAAATTTTCCATGAACTTTAATGTGGCTTTCCAAAGGAAATGTAAATTGTATTGATTAAGTGGGAGCAGTTCTAGTGTTAATTGAACATACATTTTTATAGGAAGAGAGAATAAATTGTGGCAGAACTTGCTCACAGGCATTCGGCAGTCGGAGCAGACTCTGGTTTTGCTGCTACTACTACAGAAGAAGTGTTGGTTAGGGCCATTTCTCACAGATGAGAGATCACAGGGAAAGTACTAAGGGTAAAAAGCAAAATTCTTGTGCTTTCTGCCCCTAATCTAGTCCTGCTTTCTGGGCTTTCTACACATGAAGCTTTATCCAGGGTTCACACCATTACCTTTTCTTTCTTGTGCCTAAAAACCAATCAAACAAAAAATTATCTACTTTTTAAAGGGAGTCAAGCCTCCCTTAGTTCCAGAGTATGGTTTGGGAAATTTTGTCATTTCAAGTTGCAGACTACTCTTAATCTTACAGTAACATAGCTATTTATTTGGTACCAAGATGTTGCTGTGCATAACAAGTATCTTTGGACTTTGAATCACACAGGGTCTTCTACAGAACAAGAGATTTAAAGTAGAAAGCTTGGAAGTCCTATAAAGTATTTTGTTGGGTTTTTTTGTGGTTTTGTAAGGAAATCAGAGCATATTGCAATCTTTTATGATATACTACAGTTTATTTCCAAAGTACTCCTTGTGATGCTTGCTGTTAAATAAAATAATGAGGCAGTTAGTATATATTAATACTGTGTATTTTCTCACTAGTGTGTAATTTTGCTCTATCTGCAGAACTCATTCCATTGTTGTTCAGTTAGTGGTAGCATAAACAAAAATATATTTCAGCATTTCATTAATATGCTGTTTTTTCTCTAAGCACTAGAATGGAGGTGTAGTAGAGCACTGACTTTTTCACTCAGAAGCATGTGCTCAGGTAGAATAATTGCTGTGTTGAAGTTCTTCATGTTTACTTTCAGTTCAGAAGCAAGTTTTAGAACATTATCCAGACTTTTTTGTAATTGAATTGTGAAGTAACCTGATTAAGGTAGGATATCCCAGGAGTACTCTTTGGATACCTCATGTCATGAACTTCCTCTTTAGATTGATATCCTTGGATTGGCTACTCCTTCCGTGATACAGTACAACCCCTGGAATGTTCCACACCCTTTCAGTCAGAAAGAGAAAGCAGTAACTCTGATAGAAAAACTAAATACTTTCAAATTCCAAAGCAAGTTGAATTCTGAAGAGGGAAAGATTCTTACTTTTATTTTTCATAATGTTTAAATAATGCTCTGCTTCATAAAAATCCCATTTTTTACTCAGATTTTTGTGAATGTAGCCTAAAAAAAGTATAATATATACATACGCCATACAGTGTTCAAATCACAAGATATCATAGCAATGTGGACAGACACATCCATGCCAAGCCAATATAAAAGTAGAATGCATTAATTTAGATTGGTCAAAAGAAATATCTTTATTTACTAAATTCTTCTGAGCAGAAAACTGACATATTCCAACCAAAGAGAATTTTTATACTTTGAAAGTGCTTTATACCATTATGATATTTTTTCTGTGAGAGCATCTATTTTTGAGTATGTAATGAGACATCCAATTCCAAGTACCTTTTGTATTCTATAAATACATTAGGAATGTCTAGTTGCTTTGAGGAAGTTGAAGGAGAAGTAGCACTGAAAGGTATTTCACCTCTTGCTATCCCTAATATCTTGCTAAGAAACTTTGAAGGTGAAATCATAGTTCCATTAAAGGCAACTGTGACTTGGAAATCCCTGTTCCCTTGAAATCAGTCTTTGACATGGCACTTCTCCAGCAGTGTTAGAAGAAGGACTGCTGACGTTCAGGTTCTAGACATCTGAGAGATGATGCTCTGGGGAACAGAACATGTCCTTCACTCATAGCTTAAGAGACCAGTGAGTTTGGATGCATCAGCTGTTTTGTGGTAATTATCGTTGCAGGCTTACGCTGTGACAAATAGAAAGTTGTGTCCTCTGTGAATGAAGGTGAACTACCTTGTATACACGTTGGTTTAAGGTAGAGCACACTCAAAGTCAATTGGCAAATGTTGACTAGATCATGTGGTCCACGTAACTTAACACTTAAGAAACAGTTTGCTTGAGGCCTTTTACAAGACTAAAGCTTTTGTCTGCAAGTTAGAATTGTAGAATCATAGAATGGTTAGAGTTGGAAGGTACCTTAAAGATCATAGAGTTCCAACTCCCCTGCATGGGCAGGGACACCTCCCACTAGATTGGGTTTCTCAGAGCCCCATCCAACCTGGTCTGGAGCGCTTCGAGGGGTGGAGCTTCCACAGCTTTTCTGGGCAGCCTGTTCCAGTGTCTCACTACCCTCGCACTGTTGTAGCAAGTAGTATTCTGCATAGAACAGAACAGTTGATAGTAAGGACCTGATGTCTGTACTGTGCATGTTATGGGGCAACAGTTCAACTAGCAATAGTCTTGTTCCATGGATGTGAACAGTCTTTAGCAATCAGAACATAGTAGGAGTGCATCATGTGTTTTAGTTTAATCTGAAAAGTATGCAAGTTGTGCACTCCTCTGGGCAAATCAAAGCATGGTAAGTGGGGAGATTAAAGGGATTCGGTTCAAAAGCGCAGTCCTAATCCATACTGAAATACATGGACTGCATGTTCTTCATGTTTAAGTTCTGTGAATCAGTTTACCAGTAAATGATGGAAGTGGAACCTTTCCCTGAAATACTTCTAACTAAGTGTGAGATGTTCATTTCCCTGGAGTTCTGTTTGCAACTAAGCTGGACATTAAGTGGCTCAACAACAATGAATTCTCACATCTTTCCTGGTTTGCCTTTGGCCCTTGGGGCTCAGTAGGATAAGAGAGATTGACATCTAGCCTTCTGTTCAACAAACCAGAAAATACAAAGTCATCACTTGGCAAAATGTAATTCTGACTTTCAATTTTAAAATATTTCCACTTAAGGAGTACAAAGGGAATATATAACTACACTGGACTGGTCAGTTTTGTATTCATCTGCACATGAATCTTCTGAAGGTGTAAGAGTAATGAGGGGTTTTTTAAGTGTAATTATAGAAAATTTCACCAGCTTGATAAACAGATGCCTAAGTGTTTCATGTCTTTGCTTATAATGACAGTGTTCATCTGTTTAGTTACAAAAAATATTTGTCTATTTATCTTACCTAAGTGGTTCTGTATAGAACAACAGAGTTAGTCTTAAAACGAGATTTAATAAAACAATTTCATCTTGAAGAAATGTCAATAATCATGAAGCAAGTGGGATAGACATATAGCAGAACAATGCAAAAGATGTTTGGAGTCAAATACCATTACAACTGGAGTAAATCGAAAGAGAAAAATATTTTTTGAAATATTATTTCTGAAATATTAATAAAATATAATGTAAGTATAGAACAATTTTAGGACCCTAATGGAGTATATTAGCTGTATGTTAGTACTCTAGCTCTTCTACTGATTTACAAATCAAAAGCACCTTTCAAATATTAATAACACGGTCATATTTACAACCTGGCAAATATTTTCCTTACTTTAAAGGTAGGGAAAGAGACTTTACTTGTGGGAAGGACTTGCCAGAGGCTACACAATATTCAGAAGCAGGAGACTTGGAACTTATGTCTTTAATAATAGTTCTAAACCAGTAACAGTTTCTCAGCAGTGCAGAAAATGTTGGGAAATTGACTTTGGCATATGTATACACACTGGTATCTTGTGAATAAAAGGTGCAGCTTTGTTATAAGTTAGGTTCCTGTGACTATTGAATTAAGAAGAAAAAAAGCAGGGGCATGGACTAGAAAAGGGGAAAAATAATTTGTTTTCCTTGAGTATACCAAATTTATTTAGTTTGTAAATTGTCATTAAGTAAATCCTCCAGCTTTCTGAAGAACTCTTTTTATCAGAAAGCTGAAAAGATTAGCTATTAAAGTGCTGTACCTAGTTCAGGTTGTGATCAGGCTGTATTACTCTGTGGACTTCCTTAAAAGATTAACTTAATTAAATGTATTCCAGAAATCAAAATCTCTCCTATAACCTGCTTCAGCTAGGGCCTTCAGAGAAGGGGCTTTTTGTTTGTTTTTTCCTAGTGATAGCCTTCGAAGAGGGCTTCAAGCAATACTACCAGCCCGGTTTGGTCAGCATTGGACATTTCAGGACAATATATTAATATTTCAGACTTTACTATCAGCAGAAGGCAGCAGTTCAATTTGTGATTATTGTCAAAAAGCACAGGCTTATATACCTAAAACATCTGAATGATTTCACATCCACTGAAATGAGTTTTTTTTCTATGCGGGCTTTTCAGCTGTCTGCCTGAGAATGCTAGAGTTCTCAATGTCCCAATACAGTTTTGCATTCTGTTCTTTAAATGGCCATATAGCAGTGACACAAACCTCTTGTCCATCTAAGAAATCAGAGATGGAGCAAGCAATTTCACACTGCATTGCTGTTGTTGGAAACTGCAATACAGTTTGCCGTTCAGTCTCATAAATCTTCCCCCCATCTTTGACTAGTGTGTCTTTGCAAAAGAAGGTGGATTCCCATCCTTAATGAGCTTGTTTCTGATGTCAAAAGTGTATTACTGATTGAAGGAAAGAGTGTCTGAGAAGTTACAAGTATCTACAGAGCTTTATACTTCGAATATATTCAAACAAAAGCAGCACATCTACCCCCTTCTTTTGCTGTTCTTTTGCTTTCTCCCATTATTTATGTGTTTATTTATTCATTTATTGACTGGCTAGTACTCATTGTCGTTAGTTATTTGGTTTTGTTCACACAGTTCCTGGATGTTCTGCAGTCACGTGGCATCATCTACAGTTGATAGTGAAAGACACATGCTTTTTCTTTGTGAAGTGTGCTGTGTGAGTCAGGTGCTACTTATGTTGATAAAGTTAGGAGATGGGCTTTGCTCATAATTTCTGCTCTTTCCATCATGGTAAAATCAAGCTATTTAGACTGCAAGAGGAGAAAGTACGTCCACCCCTTTCTTGTATTTCTTTGTAGTCCTTAAGAACTTCCCTAAATGATGTATGAAGATGATGTATCTTGTAACATAGCATGTATTTCAGCAGAGGGGCCATTAGCCATACTTTCAAGACACATACCACAGTGACTGTGGATGCATTGCATGTCTATTCAACATCCTCTAGCTGTTGGCTTTTGTGGCAAAGAATAAAGGTGCTATTTACTGCATAACGTAATATCCAGATTATTTTTGAAGTTATACAGTTACTGCTCTTCATGTTCAGCTAGTTTAAGAATCAAACTTCCATTTGTGCATTTTGTGTATGATCAAGCTGAAGTTAAGTCCTTAATGTAAGCTTTTGTATTTCAAATGTTTTGCAAGTTCATTATTTATCTTATTGTATTGGAGTAATTACTGTAAGTAGAGGGTCTCTGTGTATAAAAGTGTAGATAGTGTTGATTGCTAACCTAGCTAGTTATATTCTTTGAAGGCCAAAAGATATGTTGAGCTTGTTAATATTCAACAATTACTTTCCCCGGGCTGCTCGCTAAAATGAATTTTTTGTCCATCGTTTAGTTTACACTCATATAACAGTAAACTAGATAGCAGGAGTTAAGTTTTCATTTTAAAATAGTTCTCATATCCAGCAGTATTCTCCACGATGAAACGTATTACTTGTAAATGGAGATTGTAAAGTCTACCTGTTCCTTGGGCTTCCACCGCTTTCAAGAAGTGATATAAATCACAGTCTGGGAGGACAATTAAAGACAATTATTATATGAAGCAAAAATAATTTAAGATACAGGCAAATTCTGGGAGTTTAATAATGTTATGGCTGGAACAAGACTTCACTGAAAGGATGAATGTCCACTAAGTCACTGAGCCCTGCTAAATACTATTTACCCTGAATTAACTTTAGTTCTTTTGGTAAGTACAAACAGGTTAAGCTTTATAAGTGCCTCCTGAGTACTCTAATTCTTTGCAATTCTCTGTTCTGTTGTGCTTGCTTAAAGTAGTTCTCTTGGAAGATCAGCTGCCCTTTCCTCTGTGCGTTCTCAGTGACAAAAAACCCAGTAACCATACAAGTTTCAGTTTAACATTCTTTTTTTTTGTTACCTTATATGTAGCAGAGGTGTATTAAGGATGTTTAGGCTAAAGAGGTGTGTTTTCTTTATCATACTGAGGTCAATTGTGTAACAGTTAAAGCAAAACTGATCTTTTTCTCATCTCCTTAGATGCCCTGTTGCTTCAGCAAATTCTCTGTCTGATAAATCAAGGGATCACACAGATGATGATGATGAATACAAAGTTCCTTCTTCACATCCTGTAATACTGAGCTCACAACCACCTCATAATCATAATATAAAACCTCTTGCTCGGTAAGGTCATTTAGCAGACTCGGAGGCAATTTATTTCCGAAAACTCTGCTTTTTCCAAAATATAACTAGATTCAGCATTTATAATGATGGTTACGCTTGCCTGCCTTCTAAACTGTCTTATCTTTTCAAGCTTGGATAACTTACATTTCCGTTTCATTTGACCACCACCACACTCATAGAATTGTGCAGTTCACTTTGTATCTCTGGTGTGTCAGAGCGGGGTATTTTTTGCTTTTGGATACCATTTCTGCAGTTGATCCTTCTTTACCCTAGGTTAAGGTTTTCAGAACTGACCAGGAGATTCAACCCCCATAACGCTTGCAATTTTAATTTTTAGGAGAGTTATGTGACTGAATTTCCCAAAGTCATCTTTGAAAACCTTAAACTTTCACATTTTATATAATCTGTTTTAAGAAGCAACATAGTACTGAAAAATATGTGAGTTATTGCAAGGAGATTTGGAGCCAAGGAATACAGCAGCTGAAAGCTTTGTCATTCCTAGTGAATGACTTGGTCTTTGACTCATAAAAAAAGCCTGAATGCCTGGAGTTAAGGAACAAATCGTGGAAAAAATGAGGGCCAATTGTCTACTTGTCTTGTATCATATTATAATAAGTATGATATTAAAAGAAAGTATTGATCTAAAAAGTTCAGACTCTTCTGCTATTAGAAAAATGCAGTAACATATTGCACTTTGACATATGCTAGAACCCACCATCAATAAATCTCAACGTGTCTCTCATTAGCCAATTACAATTTTTAGACCTCTTTAATCAGACATTTGGAACAGGTGGAAAAAAGTCATAGTCTCCTCACTCCTTGCATACAGGTTAAAAATTCTGTCTTCATTAGAAATGCTGATCCCAGCCTTCACTGTGTAGATGTGAATATTACACGGTTGTCTGAGCATTATAGACTTGAGTACTTAAATTCCTATCTATGAGACTATAAAAAAAAATTATTAATAAAACTCTCGATGTTGGCTGAGCAAACAAATGAGAAAAAAAATAAATAAATACCAAGGCCCTAATACTTCTTATCTATGCCATTTTTTATCTGAGTGTGTTGTGCCTTCTGCATGAAAATGTCTTTCTGTACCATGCAAATTCATCTAATAGAGGCTAAGTTGCTTGCATGACTAGAGTTACATAGACTGTAACCTTTCTCAGACATGAAGTCTGCAACAGGAGAGAGCAGTATGGTGACAGATTACCTTGGTTTAACAGCCTCTGAGGGCTAGGTGGGTAAGTAGTGTGGTGCAGTAGGAGTGGGTCTGCAGAGGGAGCCAACTGACTCCCGAGGACCCCACATTCATACTGTGTTTTGGGAAGTCTTGGATTCAGACTAGCCCTGACATGGTCCTACAGCAGGCTACCCTTTAGTAATTGCAGCACATTGATGAGCTCCTGCAGGACATCTTTTGAGTTAACATCACCCAGAAGCAATTGAGTCTACATGCTCTGAGACCTCTCTGCAGTGGAAACCAAAGTTCTGTAAGTGGGGATGACTTGTGGAGTTTTGTTTCAATTCATACTCCTAACTTGAACTAAAATGCTAATATCTACATGCACCCTGAAAGATTCTTGAGAAAACAACGAGCTGGAAAACTAGAAACTTCTCATATTTGGTATCCTCCTTTTGCAGAAAAAGGGTTGAGTGCTTTCAATTGTCTGGTATGGGATTTCACCAGGCCATTAGAATTATTAATAGAGGCTGTAGATGGAACGCTGATTTTAAAGGTTTTTTTCTAGTTTTTATTTTATTTTTTAGCTAGCATACTTGGTCATGCACTTACAGTGGGTGTTTTGGCATTAATCCAGGACTTTCTACAGAGAAGCTACCTCAGTTTGCCATTCAGGTGCTCTATGATTAAAACCCACCAGCTCTTATTATATATTCTGACAAGAATTTTAACTTGAAACAAGCGATTCTCCTAAGCATTAAAAAAACCGAAAATACTATTGAATATTTGTGTATGATTATATATGATGTTCCATATACTTAAAATGTCTCCTTTTAGCTAATGTCACGGCTTAGATGTGAAAGCTGTGATAAAGCTTTCAAAAAATCTTGACTCTGATTGATGCTGAATTCTTTTAATGCACTTCTTTCATTCTCATGGGGAGAGGAGTGTCAATAAAAGCTTAACTTTTCAGTATCATTTAGCAAAACTGTCAACAATTTATTATGTATCTTTTAAAATTGTCCTAAGTTTTTAGCACCTCTCAGTTCTGTCCTCCATTGTCACTTTTTCTTAGCACTTTCTTAAGTGTTGCTTCCTCAGTTCTTGGATAGAACTTAGAGTTTTTGGTTAATTAAAGAGACTTCAGAATTTCTTCTGTATGTTTTGTAAATTAGGAATTATGGCATTCTCCCATCCTACCCCCAAATTTGCCTTCCCTCTAAGGCTTTTTGCTCTTTTACCAGGTGATATGACAATGTTAAAAATATTGCAAGAATAACACAAAAAATTATTTACAGTTTTATTTTCTGGCAGATCAGTTAGTTGTCTGCTTTGTTAAAGCTGAGCATCTCTTCCCAGGGATGGGACAGGCTCAGCAACAAGAAATGGAGAGAAGGAATTTCAGCATTACTAATTAGGCTGCCATTAGAAGAATGATACATTATTACATTTACAATCTTTGCCCAAAAAAGCTTTTTCCAAAAGGAAAAGAAAAGGTCAGAAGTCTTGCTTGCTAGTACTCATTTGCTGCCCTTTTTTCTGGTGTTTACTGTTGATGTAAACAGGTATTTCAGCCTGATTCATAAACTGGTCACTTAACTGGGCTCATTACGACCTAAACACTTCTAAAATGGTGCCATGTTAAGTTATCTTAGTGCATGTGGGTGGTTAGATTCTTGAAAAGGCAAAATAGATTCAAATTAAAGTAGAAAATATTCTTAGTTATTTAGTGTATATGCTGAGGAGTCAAAGGAAGTGTTACATCCACTGCATTTGAGAGATGGAACCAATCTAATTGGAAAGATAGAAGCAACACTTCCTCTACCTCTTCCCTGGGGAAATTAATTCATAACAAAATAGCTCTTACTATTAAGTTTTTGTTTTGTTTTTTTAAGTTTGTAATTAGTCTTACATTGATTTCATTACTCTTAGTTATAACTCTTGGGACCAGAAACACAATTTCACTTCCTCTTTCCTGTTTATATATTTTAAATGATTCCAGACCTTTATTAATCCCTCCTTTCCATATGGCCAAAGCTGATAGGTTTATTAATGTTTGTACTGTTGGTACAAACCCAAGATCTGGAATTTTAGCTGTCTATAGCTCTAGCAGATTTGCCAGTATTTAGTAATAATGGTGCATGCTGGGTTGGGATTTTCATTTTTAAGCTGGAATTGTTTAGCGTGGTGGCCTTTTTCCAGAAAAACTCTGATTCTTTCTTAATATTCAGGGTCCACAGTTCCAATGACAGGAATAATTTCCCAATTCTTTCACATTTATTTAAATAATATTTAATATTATGAAAATGCTTTTGTTCTATGTTTTTCCCTTCAGTGGTCTTACAAAAATAATCTCCAATATTTTTCTGACACGATGATAGGCAACTTTATTCTTTTTGGTTTCGATGATGTTCATATTTAATTTGATACTGTTGTTTAATTTTGAGAGCAATTTTTAAAAATTTGTAAAGTATGGTAGACGTATAAGTGAGACTCAGCTTTTTGATACAGAAATCAGGTGCCTGCAAAACTGCTTTGGCTAGTTAAATTTTGTTTAAGTTTGGCTAGGATTTTAGTTGGAATTTGTTATTGCTAGTGGTGTGTTGTGGTGTTCTGTTTGGGGGTTTTATTGTTGTTGGTTTGTTTTATTTTATTTAATGACTTTTGTGTGTACTTTCAGCATGGATAATTACCAAAATCCACATTTCTTTATACTGTATTTCTGCCAGGGAAAATTCAAGAGCTGGGAAGGCAAAATAGGGTTGAGTCTGTGACTTAACTGGGTGAATAAACTAATGGCATGAGCTCTGAAGTGGGGACTGTTTAGTGTTAGTTCTTCCTCTGTCTTGTATTGCAGCCTTGAGTAAGCTATTTAAACCATGTCAGTATCCCACCAAGAAAGCAGTATAGTCCTCCAAAGGAATTTTATTGATGGTTAACTAGTATCTGCTCTCAGTATAAAAAACATCAAGTTTAAAATTGGTGCATCTTACCATCTTTCATTTCTACATAATTGACTGCCAGCTTAGGTACTTGGTCATTCTGGGAATTAATACTTGGATAACCTGGTTGATTGCTTCATGTTTAATGT
Source organism: Hemiprocne comata (assembly GCA_020745705.1). NCBI lineage: Eukaryota > Metazoa > Chordata > Aves > Apodiformes > Apodidae > Hemiprocne > Hemiprocne comata. Next base: position 138,110,605 of record CM036586.1, on the reverse strand, counting down.
CTGTCTTCAGGGTGTGTGAGAATGGTCAATGTGCTGGAGTGACAAATGGGACACACAGTAGTACTTCTGAGATGAAGAAATCAAAACATCCTGAGTTAGGTATGTTTTTATTTTTCACTATCTAGCAAGAAAATGTACTCTGTGCTGTTCTAGGGGTACAGCAAGAAAACATTCACTTCTTGTGATTGTGTCATTTAGGAGATGTCTGTGATGCACCTACTGTTCCGGTACCTTTGCCACCTGCACGACCTCCTACCAGAGACAACCCAAAACACAGCTCTTTGCTCAACAGGACACCTTCCGATTATGATCTTCTGGTGCCCCCTTTAGGTTGCAGACTTTTTGCTGATTACATTTCATGGTTAACGTTGCCTAGATGAACCAAATGCCATGTTTACTGAAAAACAACCAATGTTGAGTGTGTTAAGAGTCCCAAACAAGCTATGGGCTAAATATTACAGCCTTGTAAGTCAGTATTTCTATCAATGATCTGTATTTGGTATCTGTCTGTAAGCTGTCATGCAAGACAGATGAAAAGATGTACTTAATCTGTATTCAAGCTATAAAGACAAGCTAAACCATTTATCCTGAAATAAAATATAATTTTTTCACCTTTAATATGAAGTTTGAGCATTGCAATTTAATGCAAGATTGGAGGGTTTCTCCTATTGTACCTTAAGTAATTCCATTTCTTTTACCAAATATGAAGAAAAATGCCAAACAAGTGGTATTTAAGTTAAAGAAATCGAAATTAAATTAATAAGTTTATTTCTGGTTTTTCCAATATCAAGGGACAGTTTGAAGCTCACTGCTGCCTACAGTCACCAAAAGCTATCTCTTCTGTTCTGTTCTCCTACACTGAAGTCAGTGAGCTCTGCAGATATACTGTTGTTGTGCTTGGCTACCACCCACTGTCATTTACAAACTCAGATGCATGATTGTCAGATTATAGTATATGTGCCATCATCGTATTTTCTGATTCCATAAAACCTTTTGAACATTTGCTATAGAATCCTAGGATGTTTTGGGCTGGAAGGGACCTTAAAGATCATCTAGTTCCAACCCACCTTCCATGGGCAGGGACGCCTCCTGCCTAGACCAGGTTACTCAAAGCCCCATCCAACCTGGCCTTTGACACTGCTAGGGAGGGAGCATCCATCCCTGCACTCTACTCTGTCTGGTCCCTGAAGTGTTCCAGAGTTGCAAGAGCACACAGATTTGACAGCAGAAGTACGCATAAATCACACTGCATCCTAACCCCCTGACCTGTCTGCACCACCTTTGTGTAAGGAGTACATTCTTTTGTCAAGCCCTAGAAAATTCAGTTTATATCTGGGGTCAGAGCTTTAGAATAGCAGATAAAAAGAATGAACAATATAAATGTAGCAGATTCAATGTAGTCAGCATTGGTGTTCGAATATATACATTTTTGTTTAGCCACTGGAAGATAGCTGTTATTCTACAATGATATTCAGTGGAAGCTTTCATTATAACGTACTCTTTGCAACTGAGCCACTAAAAGAAATCTCTTCCCCTATCCCAGAAAAGTAACTGAGCATTTCAAAACGTCATTCAGAGCAAGTTTTAGAAGAGGATTGTGCCTAGTAAGAGTCAGGTTTACAATTTCATTACTGGACTTACTGAACTGCTAGATGAACCCTAGGAGTAGCCCTCTCAGCAGCCAGAGAAAGATAAATGTTAAGCATCACTTTTTATTCTGCAGTTTTTAATAAAGTTTTGCACATCTAATCATTCTTTTCCAAAATGCAGGTGAAGATGCATTCGATAGCTCACCCCCTTCACTACCACCACCACCACCACCACCTGCTCGGCACAGCATGATAGAGCACACAAAACCTGCTGGCTCTGGAAGCCGACCTCCTTCAGGACATGAACTGTTCCTTCATTCTGGTAGGAATGCAAAAGAATGAATGTATTTCTATTAAATTTTACTTTACTTCAGAAGCTTAACTGTTCTGTGATAAAGTTATCATCAGGCTTCAGAAGTCTGTTTTGTCTATACTTCATTATACCAAATATTTAAAAATAGGCTTTTTTTAATGGTGGAGATGAAACAACTCAGAATATAAAAAGACTTAACTTTTCATTATCACAAAGTAATGAAATAAGGTCAGTATTTCTATACCAGGCTAGACATTTTGGTAAATTATATTTTTATAGGAAGACTTGTTACTTGTGAAGTGCCAAGTTTTCAATTGTAATCTGTGATACTAGTCTGTATCCTTTTGTCAACTCCATTTTTTTCTATAGTAAAAATTAATTCATGGGGTTTACTTTCAATTTGGAACTTGGGGAAAAACTAGAAAATAAGGGAAGAGAACATCCTGCTTTGTTAGAACTTTTGTAAAGTTTTTCTGCAAAACTATATTAATTGTGAACACAGTTGCAGGTGCTTGTGGTTCATAACCTTTTTGATAAGTCAGTTTTTCACCTCTCTCTGCCTGTGGCACTTTTTCAGTCCAGTATTTTGCTTGTGAAATGTATAAAAGCTATGTTCAAAATTTATGAAAGTTGTCTTTGAGTTGAAAAGTGTTTGGTTATCAGGTTAAGTTGAATACATTCACTGCTGATGGTACAGATTACAATGGGATTTTTGAGAGTTCTAGTATGTAACCCTGAAGCTACATCTTTTCCTCTGTGGAAGCTTCCAGAGGATGTTGGCGTCTTAAGTGTCTATGTCCCAGGAATATTTTCAGTGATACCTACCTTGTGGTGCAGTTAGATGTCATCTTCTTCCTTCCTATCTATTTTTCCTAGAAGCAGTATGGAGAAGGATAAATTAAATGTTTTGGCGACAGTATTACAGGAATGCTAGAATGTAGATAACAAGCAGTCATGTCCAACTCCAACATTGAGGGGTTGTCAAATATTTGGCTAACCTTTGAGTGATAATAGCTGTGGGATGAAAGTGAGCTAGTTTAGGCTGAACTGGAATTACCTTTCATGGAATACTTTTAATATTCAATCCAGTCTGAATGGGTGCCTCAATTGTAGAGGAGAAACACAAGCTGCACCATTCAGTTCTAATGGGAATGAAGAGGAAAGATAGAAGCCCTCACACACAGATGCGTAAAAACTGTATGCAATTCCCAGAAATATGCAGTGTTTTAAATTTTTAAGTGTTATTTCCAAATAATCTAAGAAACATCACTGACAATGTTAAAAAAAAAAATTTATAGCTTTTAATAAAAAAATCTGGAAAATGTATGTAGAGCCATATGTATAGTCAATATACATATTTGTATAGTGAATACCATCTTAAAAGATTAATGAAACTGCTGCTGTAAGTGTATATATCTACTTAGTTATATATGGTTTTGTGGATTAGTCTTTTTTATTCATTCATTTATTTCTAAAGTCATATTACTCACTTTGCATCTTGTCAAATAGACTGCTGTAGATGATTTATGATGAGTTTTTGATTATTGTTTTCCATACAAGTCTTGAGGTGGTTTCTCAGCTATGCATCAGAACCTGTCAGATTAGAATAATAATCTCATCATCAACAGCAGCAAAAAGTTGGACTCACATACAAACACTCTTATGAGTCCAGAGCAGAAGCCAGGTCTAGTCACAGCCTTTAACAGTCCCTGTAATATTCACCTATAGCTGGGACTACAGATAGGAAATCTACCCTGCAGTCTTTGTGAAGTGTTACCAAAGCAAATAGCTGGGATATTTCTAATTGTGCTGCTTCAGCCTTTGCAATTTCTTCCAGGCTTTGCCAGCCACAGTCCTAGCAGTGTTCAGGGTTGGGTAATTGAAAGGTACCTCCTGGATGTAAACAGGTCAGTGCAGGATAGACCACCTTGGAGCTGTGTGCTTGTTTTTGTCACTTCCAGATGTCCTTACATGCCTACTATGCAAGTGTTGAATTTGGATGTATATGTGCATATGCATGTGCTATGGATAATAATTATCATTATTCTAAGACACTCTTTTTGTTCTGTTATTACAGATCCTCATTTTGATCCCATAACTGGTCATATTCCTTTGCCACCTGCTCGGAGAGTAACTGGAGAAAGCGTCAAAACAAACAGGACATCTCAAGACTATGATCAACTGCCTCCCTCTTCAGGTAAGGCAGAAAGCTGTTTTTGTAGAAAATTGCAACTTTATGAAGAAAGTAACTTTCATCCATGAAGTCCTGTAAGGTTTTTTTGTCATTTCAGGCAAAAAATGGCAATAGAATTATTGCTTTACAAAAATACATCATCATCAAAGTACAACAGAGATTAAAGTTGAGCAATAAAAGTAGAAGTGGCTAGCTATTGTCTGTAGGTGTAGATATTGTGGAATCAATTTCACCAGCTGGCAAACTGAATGCTTATGTGAGTTCTAGTGCTCCTTACTTTATGAGAAAGGCAGAGATTCTTTTGGTACCTTAAATACTCACAAGAGATCAGAATTCCTGCAGGGACCACATGAATGTCACTTCTGTCTTTGTTTCATTACTCCTAAAAAAGCTAAAAAAAGTAACTTCACTTTTTAAAGTATTAATATTTTCTGATCTTTTTTGCTAAGATGTTCGTCTGAAGTTCTAAGAAAATTTTAAAATGTTTTATTAAAAACAACAAGAACCAAAACCAATTAAAATTCAGTCTTCCATTTCCAGCAGAACAGGTCCAGTAGAGGCAATTTATTTCCCATAGAAATTTTGCTTTTGGGTTTCAGGCAACACGAATAGTATTTAAAGGAAAGCTATTCAAATTAATTAAAATAATTAAAAAATATAAAATATAATATTACCTGTATTTCAAAGTAGTTTCACCAACTTGTAGACAAATCTTCTTTTCTTTAGATGTGCTTGGTATATGGGGAAGGGGAAGGATAGTCCCACCTGCATAATTTTGCTGTGTGGGGAGACCACACAAAGAGCTAAGTGATGCATTGAACCATTATTTGTTCTCCAGATAAAAGCAAATTGTGTGTGAAAACTCTTTTCTAATGCATAAAGAGATGAAGGGACTTAGTCCTCTGGATATAAAGATCATCATTGTTTAATTGCTGCAATCGCAAGTGAAAATAACGATTCATTTTTAAATCGTAATTGTATCTCCTTTTTAGGAAAACATAGTTCATCTCTGCCATGGCATAGGAATGAAAGAATATATTTTTTCCAACTTAAAGTACAGGGGAAATGAAGTTTGAAGAGTGCTAGAGATTTTCTAAGGAATAGCACATTTGAGAATTAGTGTGATGCCTTTGGTAAACAGTAGCACTTTTGGGAGGATACCCCTACTAATATGTGTTCCTCTTGTTTTTTCCTGTTGCTAGGAAAAAAGAATTTTATTATGCATGTTTTATATGTGACACTGTGAGGGACCTATTTGACTTACAATGTTAACCTGATTTATTTAGGGTATTTTACGTTATTTTATAAAGCAAATTTTTACAATGATATAACTATTTTTAAAGGTACGGAGTTTTCTTGCAATTCTGTGGTAGAATAATTTAATTGCTAAATTACTCCAAAATATTTGCTACTGAAGACCTTGGAGCTTTCTAATGTCCCTTTAATAAATACTTTTCTATCTGTATGTTTTCCATAGCCACCTTCTAAAACACCCACATGTGTAGACCTTTGCTATAATTATCATTCTAAACCAGCATGATGTACAGCAAGATATTCCATTTAATTTCAATTAAATTAAAACTATGTGATAGATCATTTTGTACTCTTAATTGGAAAGTCGGTTTTACTGTGGCAGCAATTCCATAGAACAGAACTGATGAGCTTCATGATGAACCGATTCACCTTCATCTGTGATTTAAAAAGACAATGTAGAGATGTAACTATTCAGAACTTTTGTGTTTGCATTTCTTTTGAACTAATAAGTTCACTTAGGAAGTTCTTCATTTCAACCCTTTTTGTGTGGTGATTCTTTGAACTAGCTGGAAAAAAATGTAGTTCACATGAAAATCTGATTGTAATTTAGCCACTGGGCTCCCTGGAGTAGCATGGGAAGTCCTTTAACTTCTGTGCTTCGACTTGACTGTTTTTAAGATTGCTGTGATGATGATCAGCTGAATCATTAACATCTAATGAGAAATTTATTCTAATTCAGCAACATATTTAGTGTTGAACACTTAGGAAATAGTTCTCAACTATGCACCTAACTATCCCAAAGGCATAGTTTTTCAAACTTCTCAAGTACAACTTTTAAAAATTATACCAATAAAAGCAAGAGAAAGAGGAACTGTTAATAGTTGGTGTATTTTACCTAAGCACAGCCAATGATATGTGGGAAAGGTATAAGAAAATTAGGCCTCCAGTATAGATGTCTGCTGTATTTTACTGAATTTAGCTGTGCTGTAAGAAAGGGATTCAAATGGAGAGTTAAGTATGTTTTTCTGCTGCCTGTTCACTCACCTGGCCTCATTATAGCTCTTGCATGCAAATTTAGTTTCCTTTACATGGAAATGTTTGTGCGAGGTTGTCGCATATTATTTCAGGGTGGATTTCAATTAAGCTGAAGAGGACTCACCTCCTGCAATAATGCAAAATATGAAGATCATGCCTAAGAGCTTGATGGATCAATACTTGCAGTTACTCCTTTCGCACTTTGTCCCTGCTCTAGTATAGATGCCCCCCGTGTGTGCTCTGCTCCTGTACCCCAGTTAGATCAGCTGTAGCTGCCACTGCTCCACAGAGGGCCTTGCACAACAGGCCTTCATCACCTGGTTCTCAGATGCTTGTTTCTCAGCCTGTCAGTGAAAGACCATGGAACATACAGGAGAAGCAGCAAGGGGAGAAGAGGGCCATTTCACAGCAGAGAGAAATAGGCAGCTGGCATAGTTACAGATGTCCTCCTCCCACTGTGCCACAGAGCGCTCACCATACAACTTTTTCTGAGGTTTTTAAAAACTTATTAGATGAGCCCGTGTCTGCCTTTATTCTAACCCACTACCAAAGGGTTAAATTTAGTGCTGAATTACAGAAATGTGAGTGATAGAGGAAGCTCCTTGCTTTAGAAACTGTTAATTTAATTACACAATTAGAAAATCTATTTGACTTTTTAGTTAGGCATCCACAGCTTCTGAGTCATCAAAGAGGATGGGAGGCTGGGAAGGAAAGTCCTGTTTAAATGCCTCTATCTCAGTGTCCAGATGGACGTGCAGCTTAGGCTTAGTATCTATCTTTAAGCTCAGGATCCAATGTGATACCTAGCTTCAGCTTTTAGGCTTTGTGGATATTAAGATATTGAAAGAGATGTCAGCACTTAAAAAAAGAAATAATGGGAATTGAGCCAGAGGGCTGAAGATCTTAAAGTATCTGTGCTATAGAGAGATGTTACTGTAGCGAGAATAAAATGCCTATGCTGCAGTTCTGCTGACAGAATTAAAAATGACCTTGTTAAGTTATGTGATTGCTTAAAGTTTGTTTGGAAGCTTCAGCTAAGTAAAGGTTTTATACGAGAAGTAACTTCAGTTTTAAGCCTGTGTTAGACTGGGTCGAGCAAAAAACATCTCGTGTAACACAGACACTGAAAGGTCTGCTCAAGGCATAAAGAATTTGCACTGTACTTCAAGTGCAGGGGAAAATGTAAGGTTTGCAAATTAATTTTCTTTCATCCTCCATTCCATAGAAGTAAATTCTGTAACAAACTGCGTATTAAAACAGCTTGAAATGTTTGTGAAAGAAAACTGATTAGTTTTAACATGACATACCATTATTTAAATATAAAAAATATTCTTCTGTTAGAGTCTTGGGTTTTCTAAAATAAGTGAAATGAGAAATTTGAACTTGTTTTTGATTTGGTTTTTAGTTCATAAGCACATTTCCCAAGTTATCATTAATTTCTTGTCGCGGTTTGACTCAGGATCGGCTATTGAACCAGTGACAACAATGCTCTCAATCCCCTGCCCCTCCCATCCAGGTGTGGGAGGAGAGAGATAAGAAGGGGAGAGACTTTCTGGATTGAAAACTAAACTAGAGAGCTTTAATTAAACACTAATGAGAAGGGAAGAAGAAACAGGAAGGGGCTTGACTTCCGTGATCTCTGACCTTACACTGAGCTTACGTAGATACACGGAATGGAATACGTTGGTCAATTTTGCTGTCCATCTAGTCCACTCCTCCCTGTAGGAGGGCTGCAGATACGACTCTTCTGCTCCTTTAGCATCTGAGGCCACAGATTCAAAAAGTAGAGCAAAGTGACCTTGAAGTCTCAGCAGTAACATAAACATTCCAGTGTTAATAGTCCACTAGCTGGAACACTTGCTGCTAGTTAAAAGAGAGCTCCCTGAAGAAAAAAAAGATCAGTAAAAAGAAAATTGGCTTAATCCTGGCTTAAACCAAGACATTTCTCCAACTGGTGTGTTTCATGGATCTTCCACTCCGTCATAGCAGGTTTGGATCTGCTTCAGGTGTGTTTAATGTTTAGGTGTGTAGAATGTTTAGTGTTTATATAATTCTTTTCATCTTCAGAGAGGAAAAAAATCATAACAGATACAAAATAGCCCTAACTATCTGTAAGTTGTCGTAACTATTTGCAAGGAATTATAGGCAATGAAATTAGAGGAGAATTCATCTTGACCCTTTACTGTAAATTTTTAATCAAATTAGTAATCCATTTGGTATATGGATATCACCATCTTGCTAACAGTACTATTTTATTATCTTCTATGAATTAAGAGATGGAATTAAAATTTATAGCAACACTCTAAATGCATGGAAACTAAGCTGAGAAAAAAATATACCTTGGTCAGATGTTTACTAATGGAAGCTATTTTCATTCATCTGAACTGTTTAATGCACTTGATGGAATTGCAGTTCTGTCTGTCCAGTGTTATGATAAAGTAGCATGTTGTAACAGCAATACTAGAAATAAAACACACTTTCATCTCTAGAAAGCTGCCTCTGAAGTACTTAACAATGCAAAATGTTACTGCTGTCAGTGTAAGTAAACAAGAAGTATCACAGCCAGAAATTCTTCTAAGTTATCTATCAAAGTCACTGTTGATGGAACTTTCTAGAACCCTTTTTGGAAGGATTAAAGACTTTTTTTTAAAAAAAATACTTGACTCTTGAAGTTGTTTTCTGCTCTGTGCTTGCTTGTATTTAAGCTTCTTATTGTGGAATCAGTGAGGATAAAGAGGTTTCGGTAGGGAACTCTTGACTCTGAGAAGGTTAACGAGTTTGAATATTAGCTCTTTTCATCAGCACATCATGATTCTTAGCACCACCATTAGCTGTGAAGATAGCCTTTCCATAGAAGAGAAGGAAAAGTACACTGCAGAGGAAGGATTGTGTTTTGTTCTCACCATTGATAATAATGGGACTTGGACGTTTTTTTAATAAACCAGTGATTTTTCCAGTTATGCATAGCTGCTGTGCATGAAATGAACTGCAATTGACTGAATAGAATCTGCAAGATGTACCAATAAGTGAAGGATTTTTCTCCCTCAGGTAGATTTGTCTGGATTCCTCTTTGCACAACTTATGCTCCTGAACAAAATTGTGATCAAATTTGTGTTTTGTTTTTTTAAAATACACTAAGAAAAAGGTCTCAGACTGTGGGTTGAGATTCAAGCACCTTTAAAATGTTGACTGTGTGTTTTCACCATCTTTCATCTTGCTCTCTTTTTCTTCCAAATGTAGATAATTCATATTGTAACTTGCAAGTTCCTATCACATTATTAAAATAGTGTTTCACAACATTATGTCTGGATGTTCTTGAGAAATTCAGCCTCTGTCTGAATTTTACAATGAGACATGTCATTAAATGAAAATATCTCTGTTTCTTCATAATTTTACTTTTTAAGGGGCTTCATGATGCTTGGCCTACCTCTAACACTATTTTAAGCCAACTTATAATTATTTCTATCTCGTTTATTTGAAACAGATGGTTCACAAGCACCAGCCAGGCCCCCTAAACCACTTCCTCGGAGGACTGCACCAGAAATACACCACAGGAAAGCATACAGCTCTGACAGTTCCACAGAAAACGTGGATGCAAAAATTGCAAAACTTATGGGAGAGGGCTATTCCTTTGAAGAAGTCAAGAGGGCACTTGAAATTGCCCAGAATAATGTTGACGTGGCCCGTAGTATTTTAAGAGAGTTTGTCTGTTTTCCTCCAGCGGTCTCCCCACGTCTCAATCTATAGCACCGTCAGGATACTCTTGGAGCATGTGAATTCTACAGATACAAGTGTGGATTGGGGAATGAGAGAAACAAGACAATGGAATATTATTTTTTTCCATCCTTAGTAGAAGGGTGTTCGTTTCCAGCCGTTTATCAAAGGCTCATGGCTGCTCTGATCAAGACTTATAAATATGCTGAGGCTTATGTATTTTTGCTAGCCATACTTTTTTAAATCAGGGTTGAACTGACAAAATAATTTAAAGAAGTTTACTTCCCTAGAACTTTTAATCTGTGAAATGCTTTTTCTTGTTTACAAGTTGGCAAGTTACAGTTTTCTAGTTGATGCCTGTACTATGTTCCTGTTCATATTCCCTTGTACTTGCGGTCAGTTCCGCTGTAGCATTCCCAACAGTTTCCATGCTGACCACCCCATCAACTAATCATCACTTTCCAGACGTTCTGTGTGTGTTCTGTTGTTGTTGTTTTTCTCTTAGAAGATGCTTTAATTGTTTTTTGCATTTCAGCTCATCAAATGCAAAAAGTATGTGGCCTTCACTACTGATTTTTATTTCTTCTGAAATTCCTTTGCTTTTAAGAGGAAATATCTGAATGTAAAATGCATTATTCTGTCTATGAACTGCCTTTTTAAAGGCATTTTGACAGTAATGTTGGGCAGCTTTCTCTTTAACATGAATTCCATGACCTGTAGCCCTCAAGGTCTTTTACACACAGTTTCTGCAAGAAAATCCCAACCAACAAATAAAACACTTCATGCAGCAGTGATACTGAGTTCTCACATGTAAAAACTTTCAAATTTGACTATTTGATAGCAAATGTTCAAAAAAGTAAAACGCTCATGAGAATATTGTTTTGATTACACACTAATGGCACTGGTTCTCTGTGTGGCCTGGGTAAACTGAGGCATGCCAGAGGGAATCTTTTGGAATCATATTAATGGTATTCAGGTAAATTCCAGTTCTGGCTTCTGTAAAGTAGAATGCGGTAATTTTTTGTTTGAGTGATTATCCTGTGGTTCATTGTGGCTTGGATCAGTTTGTATTAACATGAAAATTTTAAATCTTTGATGCACTGTTAATTTCTAATGCTACTGTAGAAATATTTTTGCAAAGTTCTTTAGTAACCTTCTCCTCTGTACCTTTTACTTTTCTCAAGTATGTGTTTAATACCCAAAGTCAGTCACTCACTTTCCAGCTGCTTAGTTGGAAATACACTTTTGCTTTACGTGGTTAGTGATACTCCAGGCTTTGACATTTTACTTTTGAGCCCAAATTAATGCAAGCCAAGTTAAACATCTTCCCAATTTTAGAAGGGAGAGGGAGAACACAACTCCATTCTCAGTATACTCAAAGTTGAGGCCAAATATTTCCAGAGTATTTCTTAAGATTGCTGCTTTCTTGGTTTTTTTAGGAAACTGAAATTGTGTTGTCTTTTATTACTATTGAAAAGATAAAACCATGTGGTAGTTAGAGTATTTTTCATGTTTTGAGATGTGACCAGTATATAGGAATTTTCACAGTGTGCGAAGCTGAGTGTGAGGTATATATTTATTGTTCCCTTTCAGCTGTCAGTGTTGGTCTTCTCTCAAAGCAAGTGATAAAAGTTACATCACTTACCGGAACAGATCTCGGCAGCCAATGCACTTGTTTTAAAGATTCTTTTTAAAGACAGCAAATCCCTAAATTGCAGAATTCAAAATAACTGGGAACAGCCAGTGGAAATTACGGTGATATTTCCAAGTCCATTGTTTCATCAAAGAACTTATTCTTCAAAGTAATTAAATACATTATTTTTTAGGATCACAAGGCATAGTATGGATATCATTAATCTGCTTCAGTGATAAAAGGTGATCAGGAGAATTCAGGGCATAGGGAAGAAATTCCTTTTTCATTTAAGCAAATTATTCTGAGTTTATGTCCTAGAAAAGGGCATTTGCAGCTTCCTTTAAATGTTCATTCATTGAGTACAGCTTATGAAAAGTTTTGGTGAAAGTTATATTTTATTCAAGTAAATCCCTTTCCTCTGTTTTGGGAGAAAGTTCTGTGTAGTCTTGAACCCTCTTATTAATATGGTTTGTTTACACCATCACTCTAGCATTTTAATAGAATCATAGAATGGCTAGGGTTGGAAGAGACCTTACAGATCATCTAGTTCCAACCCCCCTGCATGGGCAGGGACACCTCCCCCTACACCAGGTTCCTTAAGGCCTCATCCAATCTAGCCTTGAACACCTCCAGAGAGGGGGCATCCACAACCTCCCTGGGCAACCTGTGCCAGCATCTCACCACCCTCACAGGAAAGAACTTCTTCCTAATGTCTAGCCTGAATTTCCCCTCTTTAAGTTTCAAACCATTGCCCCTTGTCCTCTCATTACACACCCATGTAGCTAACTATAATTTTAGCTAACTATAAATTCAAAACAATTTGTGCCATTAAATTAAACACTGTGATTGTACTAGAATTACTAAATGAGGTTCTAACGTAACTGCCATCATAGCAATGATGACAGTGAAGAAAAGAACACTTTACAAGGATGAACAAACAGGCTGAAGATTGAGTTTTGAAATTTTGAATTGTAATGGAGAACTCATTTTCTCCTTATGCAGCAGCTTAGTATAAATGACAGCCTTATGTTTCAATTAGAGGCTGGAACTGCTGCCTGGTAGATTAAAGTTTTAAAGTTTTTCCTTCTTTCTGGTTGTGACTACCAGTGACACTTCTTTTTTTTTTTAGAATGTGCTAAAAAGTGCTTGATGAGCAATATTCTGAGTGGTAACTTGAAGAGGGTTCCATTAATCTTTAAATGAGTGTGCTAATAACACTTCTAAATAGTGGAATGTGAAGACGATTTCAAACCTGTGTTGGTTAATAGTTTCAAAGTCAAACAGTGAATTTGCTTTGCTAGAGTGTTGTTTACTACACAGGAATTGGTAGGCTGAAAATAAATTAATCTGGCTACAGTCTAGTTCTCTGAACACAGTTCTCTAAACATATTTTTACCTTTGAAAGACTTCAGGGCTTGAATCTGACTGTGTTATGCACATATGTAACTTTAAGGAAGGCTGACTTCAGTGCTTGAATGAGCAAAGTTGGTTAAACTCAGAAACGTGTGCTATCGTATATCTTCCAATTAACTGTCATTACAGGCTTCAGGCCATCATTCTGATGTCTGTTGGCCTCGCCTTTTATCTCCTTTTGGCTGAATTACTGCATTTTAAGCAATTTGGCTGCATGAGAAGTTGAGCGAAGAAAGTGGACATCAGCAGCATGGATCTTTGCCAAAGACTATGAGTAGAAAAAAATTGAAATTCTGATAAAATAAATTAATGTAATACGATTAGCCATGTTAATGGCTTGGCTGGAACCCTAACTTGACCACTGATAAAATTTGTTAATGTTCAGCATCTCAAGAGTGCACCTGGCACGTTTGTTTTTTTTTTTCATAATGTGAATTTAGGATGTTTTGTACCAGGATCATTTCTTCTGTTACATTTCTCTCGTTTTCAGCTTGAAGCTTCACTTTGCACTGATGACTCTGACCTGAAAGCATATACAGTTTTGTCTTAAAGCTTGACAAATTTTGAAGCAAATGAACACCATATTCTAAGCAAATTCAGGTACTACCTGTTGACCTGGAATTTAGCGCTTTTAGGAATGACTTATTGAAAAAAGGACTTCAGTAGTTTCCATTTTGAAGGATTTTCTTTCAAATAACTATTTTATCTGAAAATGCCTTTTTATAAACTTGTCTAACATGTGGCAAGCTTAGTGATGTGTTCAATTAATTTATATTTTATTCATTCTTTTTAAATTTTGGTTATTATGTAAGCTCAAGTTCTTTATCTGTTCTTGTAAGGTATTTTATAAAATTAATGTTAACAGCATTTTGGGTTGGTCTGTGATTTTCTCTGTCTCTCTGTTATTGAATACTATCACTTTTCATATGCTGCTTTAGAAACATAGCCTATCCTGTGTAGGGGTCTTAAAAACCACTCTTTTGTAAGCCACAAAACCGAGGCCTTGCTCTAAAATAAGGTGAGTCATTGCAGTGCCTTTGTATCCCCATAAATAACTTCATTTCTACATTTCAGTAGAAAAAAAAAAATAAATTGGAAGTAATTTCAGAAAGTGCATGTAATAGTTGTATGACAGAAAGGTGATAATCATTGAATATTTAGAATCCAAAGTGGTGAACATATAGTCCAACTGCACATTAGTTTACAGGATTTTTTCCTGAAGAAAATGAAAATACAGTCACACTGATACTTCTATAACATCCTGTGCATTTACATTCTCAAGCATTGCACTCTTAATGTAAAAAATATTTTAGGAGTGTAAACCACTTTTCTCTATTACTGTATTCCAGCATTCTGAAAAAAAAGTTTGGAAAATCTAACCCCTCTATTATGCATGACAATACAACTTATTACTATTTAAAGCCCAACACCATTCCCTGCAGGTTGGATTAGACTTTCAGTGATGAGATTTTCATAGTACTTTCTTCAGTCTGTGTTAAATCCTTGCCCATTATATAGGTCACTTGTCAGATTAGAAAGTGGGAAAGTTAACTGTTTGGGATACTTGTCCATGGTACTGTAGCTGCCTATTCCTTTCATTTTTACTCCCCCAATGTGAATGTTAGCTGTCACTTTATTGTATTTTTCAACTGGATACTCTAGGAATGTTTCAGTAATTTTTGTTTGTTAGACCCAGTCATTAACTCTGTACAAGATACCTGCCTTCAGCTACAATGAGTCTCCATCAGCAAAATGACAAATTTTAGATTTTAGAACACTGTGTGTTACTTTGACTCCTAAAGATTCCATTTATCCTTAGATGATTTCATGTCTAGCAGGGAAAATTCTTATTAAAATTAAATCCCAAATCTGTTAATCTTAAATAATAAAATAAATCTTAAATTTGTGAAACTTAATCCCATAACCTTCCTGAACATCAGGAGAAATTTAAAGCCCTCAGATAGTATGAAACAAAAGCACAAACTCATTGAATACATATCTTCTGACTGTTAACTGCTTGCATCTGTCTTGATCTGTGGAGGAGTTAGCCAGTCTAACTGCAACAATACTTGTTTGAAAAAAAGCTTTTCTAAATTGCAATAACTGCCACCATAGCCAGCAAGATGGGAGAATAGCAGAGAACTACATAGAAGATGATAATTCCTGTCTCCTGTTGGCATACAAGATTTAGCTGTTTTGAAATGCCTGGGCATCAGGTGCAAATGAAGAGTATTTGGTAAGATTACTCCAATCTTCAACTGCAGTGTCCTTCCTTCTCCAAGAAGTTCTTTAAAAGACATGCTATTTTGGAACAACATGCCAGGGTCTCAGCAACAGGGGGAACTGTGAAGTAGCACTCTGCTCAGAATGGTTTTCAATGCTAGCAAAACAAGCAAAAATTTCCTAGGGATTTAGGTGGAAACACCTGCTTTAAAGCTCATCTTGGTTTTTGAAGGGTGGAGGAGAGAGTATTCCAACTGATGTCAGCCTGAAGAATTCAGAACCAGGCCGTGGTACTCCCCTCTGCAAAATATCTGCTTCTTTTGGATAGCTGAACAGCATCTGCAGAATAATCAAGCTGCTGTAGTCATCCATGTTTTAAAAGGCATTTTTTTCTCCCTAGAGTGTTGGGAGGGTGCATATGTTCACTCCAAAATAGATCACTTTCTTTTATGCATCAATATAATGATTAGGACACTGAAAGTAATAAACGCTCCTTCATTTTCATTAGACCACAAGGCAGTAAATGCCCTAAGGAGAACTTGTCTTTTGTTAATTTGCTGATTGAATATCACTGAGTTTCAAATGCTCTATAAAGATGAGAGCATCTACTTCACCAGCCATTCAGAAATACCTCAAGGTAGTAGCTGGCACAGTTTTCTGAAACTGTCATCTTGCTTGAACATGTGACTTTCAGGTGTTTCCTCTTAAAGTTTGCATCTTCATTACTCATTCAATATGGTCCATATAAAATTATTGGACCTTTATTTCAAAATTTTCATTCTCTGCACTTTCCATTATGACTGTTATCAATAGTACCTTTATTATCTAGGCTCATACACTGAAGTTCAAATTCTGCTCTCAGAGAGAGTTCAGCTCATCCTTTGACCCACAACAGACACATCACTTTGTTTGCATCCATATCTGCTCCTTCCAAGGCAGTTTTTCCTCTCTTCTTCCCACCCCAGATCTCTTCACAGTGATACCAACCATCATTCTTCATCTCAGCAATGACAAACACTTGACAGTTTCCCATCTCAACATGCAACTGTATCTATATTTTCTTCTCTGATCCCTCATAAGCATTCTGCTAGCCTTGTCTGTCTCAATCATTATACAGATTTTCCATGCCATATCCTAATGGCCCCTACCCAAAATGGATTCAGAATTCTGTGAGAAGGCCTGTATCTGTTGATATCACTGGCATTTTTTCCTGCTCCCTTCTCAGCATGGAAGTGTTCTCTTGTGTTTCATGATTTGGTTGTCAGGAATGGAGATTAAATCCGCTGCTTATTTCAAGCAGATCTCTATTCTGTTTCTGAGTTTTGAAACCAATAAAGAGATCCTCTCCTAGTAACAGTCCTTGTGTTTGAGGTGGCTTATGTCTCAATATGAGAGTTAAGACATTTGTCCAATAAATGTGATTTATATATTGGAAATCACAATTATATTTTATTACTTTTGGTACTGAGTGAGGTGCAGGTTTATGGAATAAATTATATAAGACATGTCATTTTTCCCCAAATCTAACAGGAATGGATGGTTCATATTAGGTCTCATGCAAATATAGATAACCCACCAAGAAGAGATCCTCCAGAGGTAAGACAACTGCATGGTGTGGGTTGAGAATGTAGAAGCTGAGTAAGCAAGGAGGCAGTGAAGGTGGTGTGTTAGAACCATGGTTTATTTGGGGGGAGCAGGAATGCTGTAATGAAAAGAGGGAGAGAGGGAATGGAAGTGAAGGGAAAATGCCGAGAGGAAAGTTAGAGCGAATCGGGTTAGAGAAGACAGGTAAAAGTTTGGAGCAAACAGCAAAAAGAAGAAGAAAAAAGTCTGACATCTTAGAAAAATGTTTAAGTGTTTCAGTGTGGGTGTAGGAGGGAATTTGAGTTGTAGCATGCAAGGGTGCACTGACGTAGGGGAAATGTGGCTGGCCACGTTTGGGACACAGCAACACATTCACATGGAAAGGGCATTACATGCCTCCATGTATCATTCCTAGGTGACCTGCACTGTAGTTAATCCCTATATTTTAGTGTTTACCCTCACAGTACTACTTCACCCTCATCTGGATGTGGTCTCTAGCACAGCTCTGAAATTCTATGTGGCAAACTCTTTGGTCAGTTCTCATAGCAAGGGTTTTTTTGCCAGTGGTTTAAATTGTGGTACTTTCAAGGCCCTTCAAGGCTTCTCTATCTGTTTTGTTTAGTTCTCCCAAGACAACTGTTAGCAGTAAACAAAGCTGGCTTGGAGTTAAACATATTTGTCTTCAGTCATTGGCATGATTTCCTTTGATATGTTAGTGTTGCTGAGTAGACAGTCTCGGAGACTATTAGGAGAGGCAGAGCCTTAATTTTATCTGTGCTTCATTTTTATGATGTTAGGTGCTGGCTGACCAGGACACTGCTGCAGGTTGTGAATCTGCCATCAAACTGGCTCTTGGTTCCCATTTTAACCACATTCTATAACAATTACTAAAGGGCTGAGACCTAAGTAAAGTTGCTTGTGGCTTCATTCAAAGATGTTGTGGGTATGTTCTTTGCTCTTTGTGCTTGTCTAACTTGCTGCGTTCACATGTGGTGCCATGAGCATAATGCTGTAAAATTCAGCCTATCCTGGAACCCATGTCATTGCTGTGCTTATTTAGTGGTTGATATAATTTGCCTTGTGAAACACAAAAGGTTCCTCTAATGGGATGCACAGGACAAAGGTTAATTTCTTGCTAGCAATGGGTACTGCAGCGTGGACTAACAGCTAATACACAGAGGCTGCTGTTGATGTACAAACTGTTTTAGCAATCTGGATTGATTTTCTTGGTTGGTTGAGCTGAAATTTATTTTCCAGTTATTTCCACTTATGAGACCTCGTATTATTTGTACTGTATAATCATTGTATTTGAGCTTTCTCCACATAATATCCATGCCTCTTGATACTGCCTGGTCTTCTCCCTTTCAAGACTGTAGCAAAGTCTGTCAAGGTGGCTGTATGAGATGTGCGGAGGGGGACTAGTTGGCCGATTTGTTAAAAGCATGTGTTTGTGGGACAAAAGGGGTTTGGGGAGAAGCATTGATTTTTTTTTAATTCTTTTTTAAGATAATGGTTTTTTACGATGGAAAAGCTTTTACCAATCAATTTAGGTTTTGGAAGCTATCACACATGCCTTTAAAGAAAGGAAGATGCTGATACTCCTTTTCTTTGCTTTCAATAGTATATGTTGAACAGTGGCTTTGAAGCCACATATTCTTCAACCATTTTATTTTTTCTCCTTGGTTAATCAACAACTAAGAAAACTTCTGCTCTTCATATAGTTTCTGAAATTCTGCCAATGGTTACATGTTTGAACAAGACATGGTTATCTATCTCTTGGTGGCAAGTCAGTGACAAGGTAAAAAATTTTATCAGAGGAAATAGGGGAAGAAGGGATGTGACCAAGGTCAAGAAAGGAAGAAAATTAAAACAGATTAAGAAAATATTCTAAAGAAAAAAAAAAGTAAGAAAGTAAATCGTTTATTTGATGAACATTCTTTCACCAGAAGTAAGTGAGAAATGTAGATAACACAATAAGCAAAACCACAAATTGTGGTAGATAATATGACTTAATAATCCTATTAATGCTACTTTGAATTAACAGCAAGTTGCATACAGAAGGAATGGGCCTTTTGTTTGTTCTTGATATTATAACAAAAATACATTTCATTAACATAATTCAAGATACAAAATTAAGTGGGTTTGAAATTGGCAGTGGGGAAGTTCACCAGATCTTGCAAATTAACGACTACACAAAGAAAACCTTACTTATCAGCAGTTTTGTATCAGAGCCGAGTTTTGAGAACCTGTTAAATCTAGAAAATGTTGAGACCATACTACAGCACAGAGCCTTCTCTTAAGTCTTGGGGAGACTCATAAACCATGTAAGCAACAGGGCTCATTTCATTTGGGACTGGGATTGTGTGTTACAGGAATGTCAATTTAAGCCTTACCCAGCCCTGTAATTCCCACAATATTAAGGGTTATACTTTATCCCGCGTTGAGTGCCGTCAACCTACAGTCCAGTTACATATTCATTCTTCCTCAATACAAAAGTTGCAGCAGCTTGTTCTTTTAAATGGAAGGTTGTTTGTTTTTTTTCCTCAGCATTGAAATCTGGGGTTTGCTTTTCAATGCAGTGGTGGAAATAATTTTTCAACTACAGAGCCGTCATGCTCTGATTATGCTTTCTGCTCACCATTGGCATTAACTCACACAGCCATCAGACATGCTGAAAATCGTTACTGCACAAATATAATGGCATTATTTTTGGCAGCAATTGGGATACCTCCGTTTCAGGTGGCCCAGTTTCAAAAGCAAGTTCCCGAGTGTCTAGCATGTTTTAAAATTTTGCAGTTGGTGCACTTAAAATTGTCTGTGCACCTGGGGTCAGTAACTGCTTTTGGAATCACAATTTAATCACCTTTATCTAGAGAAACAGTGATTTGCCCTTGGTAGGAGTTTCAGTGTGTAGAAGGCAGAAGGGAGGACACAGAGGAGAGGGAAATACCCTCTTTCTAGTTCCATCTGTCTATAATATTAAGTGTCTCTAAACTAAAGGTTTAGAGATCTCTCTCTAAACTGTAGGGGTTTTATTTTCTGTGGTACTAGTAAAAAGCTTGTGTGAGTTTTGCCGCTCAAGAAATACAATTTATGTGTATTTCTGTCAGGTGAAAGACAGAAGCACATCTAGAGACTGCAGAAATGTGCGAGCCAGGCCGGGAGGCTAGTTTATAAATGAACAAAGGGGATCACTCGTTCTGCATTTGTGTAAGAAACTCGAGAACAAGTTGAACAATGCTTCATTTGCATGTCCACTGAATAACATGTAAAAAGAGGGAGACTCCGGGGAAAAACAGCCTCTAATAAGCTTAGAAACACTTGCCTGATCTCTGGGCTGCATATCAGCTAATTTGAAGTTCCAACGACAGTAGGCTTTCTTGGATTAAAGAAGGGGAAAGTCCTCAAGACTTTGGCACTTCTTTGCATTCTACATTTGCATCATTGAATTGGGCCTTATTCAAACCAAGGGATCCATTTTACAAAGCCATATCCTGACAGGAGGAAATGTTGCTAGGACTTGCCTTGGAGAAAAATTGGACTTCGAAAATGAAACGAAAAATGTTACAGACAATTAATGACAGGGTATTTGTTGTGCAGGTTTGATTGGGGTTTTGAGAGTTATTTTCAATCCTTTACCTTGAAGTTCTTAATCTTGAAACTGTTGAGTAATATTCATGGTTTCTGAGGTGTTTGGCTGTTCCCTTTCCCCTTGAGATTGGGGGACCTGATTTATTTATGAAAGCTCTATCAGATTGACTTCGCAGGGGGGCAGGTTCCACAAGATTGAGTGCATGTGGTTTTCAAAATTATTTGAAAGCTATTTTAGGCATGATGATACCAGAACTCACTATAAAGCAGTGTCCCTGTGGCAAGCAGTAAGAAGTATTTGAAGATGGTTTATGTCACTAAGAGACCATCTCAGTAATTTTTCTGATCTTTTGTTTATGCTGTGAGAGCATATTATTTCTTGAGAAACATAGTTGTAGCTTAATTGTATGATAATTGAAATCTAAATATACAGCCTAAGTAAAGCTCATTTACTTGTGTTTCTGAAAGTGAAGGTTGCCATTGTACAGGATGCTGGAGAAGACAAACTGAAGCCACAAAACACCTATTCCTTGTTCTGGCTAGGGAATAAGAAATTTTCCCATTCTGCAATTGTACTTTGATCAACAGGGGAGATAGGCTAAACTATAAATGATGGGAAGAAGCATTACAGGGTCAGTTTCATTGTTTCTCCAAGCTCTCTCATTGGTGATTTTGGGTCATTTTGCAAAGACAAAAATTTGATTAGTTTTATTTACGAAGTGGAAGAGTAAAAGGAAGATTCAAACCATCATGGGTTCAGCAGGAGATGTCATCAAAAGTTCAAAGGTTAGGTGAAAATAATTGTATTTGCCTCCCTGTGCTGGAAGAACAAAATTTCCTCTGCCAAGGGACAGAGGTTCTTATCATGAGGGTCTCTACAGTTTGTTTCCTTTCTCATTTAACTATTCTCTCTATTTTTCTTTAATAGGTTCTCTTCCTATTTCTTCTTATTTTCTGTATGTGTTGTAAGTAGCAGTGTGTCTGCATTCCCACTGTGCTGCAATCTAGAGTCTCAGGGAAAGTTCCTCATGAAGCACTTGCAGTGGTGTAAGGAGAAACAGGAATCTAGAGCTGAGTGGCACAAAGATGGCTTTCTGCATATTAATGGTGGGGAAATAAAAGGAGGAAACAAAACAGCTTAGAGGGAGGGGCGGTAAAAGACTTATCACTTGATAAAGCAGATTGAAGCTGAAAGAAAAGAGAAAACAGTGTCAGTATGTATCCAGTGCAGGAACATGGGTTTGCAGATGTATCAGAGACAAGTGTACCTTCCTAGACACTACTGGAATAGCGTATGTTAACAGGGAGAAAAGCATGTTTCAGTATCTGCCCTTCTGTGCAGTTGTAAGCTGAACATCTTTGTTTTAGCACTTCTACATGCCAACGTATTCTTTTTGTTAGACACCAAAGTCAGTTCTCTAATTGTAATATTTATCCCTATGGCTGGATATGGTAATTGCCATTTTATCACTGTATGGATTGTGCAAACTTGGTTGTGTATATATTCTTATATATATTGGTGCCCGATTGTTTATTCACTTTCAGATGCCAGGGTTGTGAGACTGCACAATGACTAAAGGCTGTAAAAGTTAGGAAAGTTCCGTGTAAAAGCAGATCCAGGTAAGTCTGTATCGTGATTAAGGGATCTCAGTTTTTCTAAACATACCTTGTTCAAGCATTTAAGACTCCAGCTCTTTCTGTAAGTTTCTGTTTCTTAGGCTTCTATCGAAGATTTTTAAGTCAGTGAAGGCTGACTTCTGTGTGCCTCACTTCTGTTGATCTAAAAAGCTAATAGAATTATGATACTACTATGATACTACAGGCACATATGCCAAAGACCTCATGATTTGAAATGAAAGAATTAAAAGCTGATGAACTGGGCTAAAGCCATTAAAAATGACTTCTGGTTGAATTAAGCTATGTATCTTCTATCCATTAAGCTTTTTCCTAATATAACGGAACAAGCTTTTGCTTCTTATTCCACTCTGGCCTTTCCTCAACCAGACTTCTGTAACTTCATAATCAGAAGTCTTAACTGCAGAGATTCCCCCACCCCTAGAAAACAGGCAGTGCCATGAGGAAGAATCTGTCAGGATGTTGACACATAAATGCAGTGGTTTTATCTTGCTGTTTTTCTCATCTTTGAGAATTTAGAGAAAACACAAGAGTGAAAGATACATTACTATAATTCCTGCTGTTTATCTGATCCAGGACAAAGACTTGTTATAGTGGTGAGACAAGACTCCATTGAACTAGATGCTGGACAAATGGAGAATACAGAATAAAAAGCCAGGTCCTCTACCAATACTTTTGTCCCTAATGTAAGACAGAAACATATATTTATACTCTATTGTAGTATAAAACATTAATAATATTTCCTGGGATATCTGCACTATTACTATATACACAGCATGGGTTCAGGAAGAGCAGGTCCTGCTTGACTAACCTGATCTCCTCCTATGATCAGATGACCCACCTGATGGATGAGGGAAGAGCTGTTGATGTTGTCTGTCTAGACTTTGGTAAAGCCTTTGACACCGTCTCCCACAGCATTCTCCTAGAGAAGCTGGCAGCACATGGAGTAGACAGGAGCACTCTGCTGGGTAAAAAACTGGCTGGCTGGCTGAGCCCAGAGAGTTGTAGTGAAGGGGGTTGGATCCAGTTGGTGGCCTGTCACCAGTGGCATCCCCCAGGGCTCAGTTTTGGGTCTAGTCTTGTTCAATAGCTTTATTAATTATCTAGATGAGGGAATTGAGTCCTTCCTAAGTAAGTTTGCAGATGACACTAAACTGGGTGGAAGTGTCGATTTGCTTGAGGGTAGGAAGGCTCTGCAGAGAGACCTGGACAGGCTGGATTGATGGGCCAAGGCCAACTGTATGAGGTTTAACAAGGCCAAGTGCCAGGTCCTGCACTTCGGTCACAACAACCCCATGCAAAGCTACAGGCTTGGGGATGAGTGGTTGGAAAGCTGCATGGTGGAGAAGGACCTGGGGGTGCTGGTTGACAGCTGACTTAACATGAGCCAGCAGTGTGCCCAGGTGGCCAAGAAGGTCAACAGCATCCTGGCCTGCATCAGGAATAGTGTGGCCAGCCAGAGTAGTGAGGTGATTGTGCCTCTGTACTCGGCACTGGTGAGGCCACACTTTGAATACTGTGTTCAGTTCTGGGTCCCTCACTACAAGAAGGATGTTGAGTTGTTGGAGCCTGTCCAGAGAAGAGCTACCAGGCTGGTGAAAGGCCTGGAGGACATGTCCTACGAGGAGAGGCTGAGGGAACTGGGCTTGTTTAGTTTGAAGAAGACAAGGCTGAGGAGTGAACTCATTGCTCTCTACAGCTACCTGAAAGGAGGTTGTAGGGAGGTGGGAGTTGGTCTCTTCTCTTCAGTGAATAATGACAGGATAAGAGGGAATGGCCGGAAGTTGCACCAGGGGAGGTTTAGACTGGATGTTAGAAATAATTTCTTTACTGAAAGAGTGGTTGAACAGTGGAACAGGCTTCCCAGGGAGGTGGTGGAATCACCATGCCTGGAAGTGTTTAATAGAAATATAGATGTGGTGCTTAGGGACATGATTTAAGCATTGAATGGGTAGATAAAGGTTATGGTGGGTGGATTTAAGTTATGGTTGGACTTGATGATCTTTGAGGTCTTTTCCAACCAGGATGATTCTGTGATTCTGTGACTTTAATTTAGCTTTTAAAAATATTCTTGTGCATTTTTTTGGCTGCAGGGGGGTTTGGTATCTTGACTCTGCCCTGGAAATGAAGAATTTGCTTTAAACATGCTTTGATGGAAGCTGTGGCTTCTGTCTGTCTGCTGCAAAAGGTGCTGAGTACCATCATTCCTGACAACACAATGTTCTTATTATCTGCACCTTCCATAACTGGAATATTTTTTTTTGAGAGTATGGGGTCAAGCAAGAACTTGGATATTTTCCTCCTCCTTTTTGTCTAATTACTTGTGCCAATCACATGCTTAAGAAAGACTGGAAGTCACACCACTACCCAAATCTATGGCCATGAGATCAAAACCAAATGGGAGACAATGATCAAATAAAGCAAAGTTGAAGACAGAAAGGAGATAGAATTGCAGCAGTAGTGAAGATAGTGGATAAAATTATGGCAAATATATAAAGCTGGTGGGAGAGATTTATAGCCATAGAGATGCTTTGAGTGGAATTTAATGATAGGCAAAAAAAGGCTTTTGCTGGAAGACTGATTCTTTTTTGCTTCAGTTTCTATCAAGAGGAAAACTAGCTGGGGCGGGGGCTTTCCAGGACAGAGATCAGACAGAAGTTAAACATGTAGGAGGCAGAGGAAGGGGGAAAGTAGAAAGAGTCTTGGTTTGGTTAATAAAAGAAGATACAAGAAGTGAAAAGAGTCCAGGAACTGGTTAATAAGTCTACTGTCACTTCAGCGCTGGCTTAATTCCATTCCTTCAGCTTTCTGTCTGTGAAGACTTTCCCATCAGAATTCAGAAATCATTGAATGATATGGATAGTGATTTCTCTCCTTGACTTCAGAGCTGTTTGACCAAAGCTGTACTAAAAGCCTGTGTCCTACAAAACAAGGGGCCTAACTGTGTCTTGATACGCTTTCTGATAAGCTGGGTTGAACACATCTGCACAGGCCAGGCTCTGGGTGATAAACACATCCCTGCCTAGAGGTTTCCTGAAAAATCCAGTCCCCTGGATGTTCAGTCCACCATTCTTACATGTGCACAGGAGCATATGAAGGACACATCCTCCTGAGCATAGAGGATTTACTGCATGTGAATAGTAAACCCTCAAATAAAACTGGTCCTGAAATACAAGGCTGGCTCTGCATGCATTCTTCAAACGTGTAGCAAACACAAGAAAAATTGACTTTCTGCAGGATTGCTTGCATGCACAAGACATCTACGCCATGCCTGTAGAGGCAGAGGGGAAGGGAGAAGAGCTGTGGGGGTCTTGAGAGAGCACAGCTACAGGAGAAGAGGCTACTTGGAGCAGTGCAGCATGGTGAATATTAGTTGTCCTAGCAAGATACATGTAGGTTTGTGGTTCATATTCGGTTCACCTGTGTTCTGGTGCTGCTCAGTAACAAAAGGACTCTGGCCAAATGGAAGCAATCCCCTACAAGATTTTAATCTGACACACTACAAGCTTGGCTTTTAGAGATGCCAATCACGTCTTTCTCCTCTTTTTTTTGAGTTGCAGTGTCACATGCTCATTTATAATACAGTCACAAATTATAGAAGAAAGTTTGATTTCTCATAAATCGCAACCTCACATTTCAGCAGATATTTTGTGAGCCTAAATCAAGGTAGTGTGGATTAAGCTGTCCCTCTAATTTTCCAGCTCGCTATTGGAGCGTGTGTGTCAATCTAAAAGTCTTTTACAGCCTGCAAAATACTGTCTTTTATTAAAATTCTTTTGAAATCCTTATCCATTATCTTGGCATTTTGCAGAAGGTACGATTATATCCCAAAGTATGGTTGAACAAGCTCTATTAAATGGATGACAACTTCCAATCCACTTCAGTAAGTAATGGTTCAATTTCTCTGAGCGTTTGTTTTCTTTTCCCCCTTTCCATTTGATATCTCAGGCCAGAGAGCAGTATACATTCCTACCAATCTGAATTTAATTGAAGACAGCTACCTTTGATTTGCTTCTGTGCCTTCCCATCTACACAAACTGGCTTGCATTAATCACATTAAAACTTGGTAATTTTAATGCCATTTTTATTAAAAAGGCACTTGACGGTGATGTTACCTACAAAGTTACAAATCATTGTGCATGCATATTAATTGCAAGTTGTCTAAGATTTCAGTAAAAGCTCAAAGGAATGACATTTTTCCCTAGATGTTGTTTTTAATTTGGAAAGTTCCCTTCTAATGCAAGATGTATCCTGTCCTAATGCGGTTCTCTTATCACAGCGTGCTTTAATTTTGATGGATGACCACCAAATGCTTAAGATTCACTAAGATTTGCAGTAATTAGAATGATATTTTTAATACTTTGTTTCCTGAACTATCCACGGTGACATCCATCTAGCATCAGGTACATTTGTTTACTCATTCCCCTTTAAAAAAAATAAAAATAAAAAAATTGTATTGAGAGCTTATCTTTGTTGCTAAGTGATGGAGGGACCATGTTATAATTTGCCTCAGTCGAGTCACTGCTCACTTTTTTTGAGGGATTTTGCTCTGAAGAAGTGCACATTTTTCAGAAATGTCCAAAGCCCGCCCCCTACCTCCCCCAGTCCACAAGTAGTAGCATTGCCCCAATAGGAGTGAAAAAAAGCCATCTGCTCCATTCTGAGTGCCTGTGCAAGGAAATTTGAAGCACCTGGTAGAATTCACTAGGTGATTTTTCCTCTGTTCCACATTTCCCTTTCCATTTTCTTTTTATTGTAATGCATCCTTGCACATACAATTCTAGTGTATATTTTCAGTGAAGAACATTAACAGTGGTTGCACAAAACAAGAAGAAGTGTCGAGGATGTTAATCTCCTCTCATTTCCCCAAAACCTGTCCTTTTCTGTCCTAGTTGTATCATTCCTTGTCTGTCCTTTGCAGAGCAGCCTATCCTTTCTCAGTAGCGTTTCACTGTCTTGCTGGTGGCTGCTACTGTTTACTCAGCTGCTTTCCCTGTCCAGTGTTGTTTCCTCTGTCACCAGTCTTCTTCCTGATCTGAATTTGCATGTTTACTCTGTTATTTCAGATCACAGAATCACAGATTCACAGAATCATTCTGGTTGGAAAAGATGTTTAAGATCGAGTCCAACCATAACCTAACTCTACTAACCATTAACCTCACTCTACCAAGTCCAGTGCTTAAACCATGTTCCTAAGCACCACATCTACATGTCTTTTAAACACCTTCAGGGATGGTGTTTCAACCACTTCCCTGGGCAACCTGTTCCAGTGTTTTATTACACTTTCAGTGAAGAAGTTTCTTCTAATTCCCAATTTAAACCTTCTCTGGCACAACTTGAGGCTATTTCCTCTTGTCCTATAACTTGTTACTTAGCAGAAAAGACCGACTCCCACCTTGCTACAACCTCCTTTCAGGTAGTTGAAGAGAGCAATAAGGTCTCTCCTCAGCCTCCTTTTTGTCTAGGCTAAACAGTCTCCTCTCCCACCCCTCAGCTTCTCTGTACGTTTTAGATCTTTCCCTTATGTTTTGGAAAGCATTTACCCCTCCTTTGCTTTGTGTCAGCTGCACCTCTTTGCTCCCTGCTGTGCCTGATGTTGTTGCTCTGTAGCATTTACTTCCGTCTTCCCTTCAGGGCCTCTCAAAGTTTCCTCCTTTTCCCCGGCCGCCTCATCACAGCCAGATGGGTACCAGAGGGTAGGATGCTCTCCTGCTGGCGTGCAAAGCAACAGGCTGCTTGTCCTCAAAGGCACCGCAGCTTCATCACCGCTTGGGTGCCGGGAGCAGGGAGGAGCGCAGCCGGCAGGGAAGTGATGGCTGCCAGCCGCGGAAGAGGCAGCAGCAACCTTGCCTCACGGGAGAGGGTGGCCAGAGGAGCAGGCTGTAATCCAACGCGTGCTTCTTTCTGTCAGCCACGTGTGAGGGAGACCTGGAGCTCCATCAGACAGTGCGACTGATGTGGGAGATGCTAAGTGTAGCCTGGGGTACCATCAGTGGAAGCACCCTTGCCTTTCCACAAGCACAACGTTTGCTGGGCTTTTGCTCATTCATAGCCAGTTTTGGCCATTATTTAAACTCCACCCCAGCAAAACAAGAAGGCATGTCTGTATCACCATTTGCCTACGTCTGGAATTAGGCAGTGAGCCCAGGAGGGTCCTGACTTGAATAACTAGGGGAAAAAATGTTTCCTTCCTGGGCAGGTTAATAATCAGATCATATTAACAAGTAAAATTTGATTAGGCTTCTGATTAGGAAGGAGTAAGCCAGGAGTTGAATCTTGTTGTGTCAACAGAATAGATTAGCTTCAGCCTGTTCTGCTTTATAGCATCTTTACTTCCTTGTGAGGTTCTGAAAATGATATAGGGCATTGAGACAACTGCTGAATGTCATAGGATGTGCACTGGGACTTAGTCAACAACCAGGCAAAGGACTATCAACCCATTTAATTGCAATAAAAAATAATAAGGGGGGATGGAAACCTTTGCCTTTAATGAATGAGCTAAAATATGTATGTTTGGAAAAATCTGGTAGGTTGCTGTTGTTTGCCTGAGGTGAGCACTCAGAAGGACAGATGTCTCAGCTGAGGGGCCCTGAGCTCACTGTTGTACAAGGCTTTATTTTGCCGAATATAGGAACACAAAAAATGGCTAAACCATCACAAATTCCAGCCCAGTTCAATGCTGAAAAAATTCTGATAGTTGAACATTTTTATTGGAAAGTGTTATAAGAAGCAATGTCCCTAGCACTTTATGAACAAGCTAATTACATGCAAGAAGCTACTGACAACATAACATTACCTGGGAGGGCAGTGGAGTTTGTGTTTTTACTGAGAAGAGATTTTAGAAGAAAAGGAGAAAATAATATTTTTTGTTGTTGTTGTTGTTGAGTCTGGGTACTTTCAGCCAGGGCTTAGAAATGGCCAGCAGAACTCCACATACCACGCTGTTGTCATATTGCCGTTCAAACACCAGTGTCACAGAGATTCAGTGTGTCAACTGTTAAAACCATATTGTAAATGCCTAACATATTGAGAAATATGAATAATGCTTAGCTTACCTTTCTCATCAGAACAGGATCTGGTGACAGACAGTGTGATTAATCACAGGCTGTTTGGCATCAGTAGGGGGAAGGAAACCTATTAACGCTGCCTTGCTCTGCAGGTGCTGAGGCTGTACTGGAAGGAAATGATCTTTGACATGAGGGAAGACTGACTGCTAATTCAAAAAACAAAATTTCACCTGCTGTCAAGAATGATTAGGGATCAGAAGAGCACATTTGTGATGATTCCTTGATCTTTGTGGCTAATAAATTTAACTGTCTACAGTCAAACCTCCATTAATGTTAACTGTGATGTTTTACACTGTGCCTAAAACTCCCCCCTGCCCCACATGTGTTAAGGCAGGACAATTTCTGCCACAGAGCATGCTCCCTCACACTAGCTTGGGCACCAGGAGTGTGAAAAGGTGGACGTCACTTGCTGCTCAAAGCAGTAAGCTCTGCTTCTGCTGGTTACTTCAGGCACAGGTGTGACTGGCTTTGGATGCTCTCTGTGCAGTGCTTTGCTTGGCTGCATACCTAGCATAGCTAACAATGCCCTGTCAACTCCATTCAGGAGGGGCGGGTAGGGGGGCAAGGGGATAGGAGCAAAACAACATTTCTGCTACCTATTTCAGTGTTGTGGATTTAAATCAACTCATTTTCTGGGCTATACCACAAGTAGGCTACCTCTGTTTGTTACACAAATTATTCACTTGGTCATAACCTCTATGGATTTTGTCCTTCCTTGGATCACTTTGAGTCAACCCCTGAGATGGAGCCAGATGTCTTGCTGGAACACAGGTCTTGTATTTTAAGGTCTGGAGAGGAAACCTGCAGATTATCCAAAGCACACATCAAGGGCAGTGCCTTGTAATCTATCAGCTAAGAGTAAGCCGGATGGTGCCTGCATATGGAAACAATCCAAGAAAACAAGTTGCTGTCATGTGCACACTCTTCATGCAGAAGATAGGAAAGCACTTGTACTTAACTGGAACCAGGTAGTAGTATAAAGGCTCAAGTAGAGTGATTTGCCTCAGAGGGCATGTAAGCTAAAGGGAACCAGTGTGAACCAGATAGCTATAGGGGGAGTTTGTCTTGCAAGGCTACCTTCAGTTAGGTAACTATATCAACAGTACCAGATAAAGCAGAGATTGCTTCAGTACTGATATCAAAACCACTGAATTTGAGTACAGATAGATTAGAATTTGAACCAGTGGAGAAGAAGTAATTATGGAAGCAGGTTGCTCATTTGGGAGGAAACTGGCTAGAGAAAAGGAGGAATAAGGTGAGCAAAAAGTTGGGTTCATAAATGGAAAGTAAGATAAAGATCAGGTAAAGGACAAAGGAGGAGAGATGTTCCAGCAATAAGACTATGAATATTTACTGATGGTGTTGTAGTTGTCTCACAGGCCCAAGGCCACCAAGATGCCAGCAATTTGCTGTGCTGTCCATAAGGTCTGCTTTGGAAAAGGCCTGGAGTGGGAGGGTGGAGCCAAGAGGGATAACTTACACCTTAACATTAATTGGTGTGGGAAAGAGAGGGGTGGCAGAGATGTATTTCAGTAATAGTTGTGTGTAATTAATAGGATTTAACAGTGATAAACAGTAGCTTTGTAGCTGTGTGTAATAGCAAGCCAAATAATGTAAATTGATGACAGTCTGTTTATTAATTAGGTTATTTGATTTATTAATTCTTAGTAATATGTTAATTAATCAATAAGCATTATTGTCCCTGTCAGTTATGTCTCAAGCCTGCAATGTAAAGGGAGGAGAGTGAGATCCTGAGGCAACCACCTAATTCTTCTGGAATTGGACCTTGCATGGCTGTGTCCCTTGCAAAGCCTGAGGCAGTAAGAATGGACTGTAAACATATCTTATATACCAGTCTGATTCCTCCACCTTTTAGGCTGTCTTCCATACTAGTCTGAAATCTTTTGCAGTCCTCCTTAAAGATGATGTATTTAATTTTAAAAGTATTTTCTTCCCAGTTGTAGTTCATTAGTTCCTACATGGTCAAAGTTGCCCATTGGCAAATATTTTGGTTCCAGTTAGTTTCAGGTTATAGTACCTGTTTCAGAGCCAGAGTAGGGGGGGTTGTGAATATTTACTTGGAACTTTATATTCAGCGTTTCAAATCTGTTTGGATGCTTTATAGCTGCCATTGCAGACAGGGGGTTTTTTTCTGGGTAGTCTGTTATTTTGTCTTCCTGTGAAATTAAAAGAATACTGGTTTAGCTTCTTTTTGAGAAAATTCTCATTTCTGCTTTAATTTCCTGTGAATCTCTTCTAATGACTCTTGGTCAGCTTTAATGTCTTATGAGTCATTTCATTATTTGTTCCGTCTCAGTTCCTCGGTTCCTGACAGTTCCTCTGTTACCACCTCTCTCCTGCTGTGTTAGCTTTTGAATTAGCCAGAATTTAATGTTTTTCCCATGTGGATGAGCATCAGTGATACATATAATGGGTGTGCTGTTTGTGTTTTCTTCATACCAAAATTCTCTTCAGGATGGTGGAAAGAGAGAGGCTGTTTTCCCATTTAGAAATTCTCTTGCCTTTGCTGTTTAGTATAGCCATGTTCACTGTTTCTTTGGCCATGTCTCTTCCATATGCCCAGCCAGCAACAAATGGCTATGCCTCGTATTTCAAGTGGATTAATTAGAGATGGTGAATAATTTTTATGCCAGATTCCTTATACACATCTTGTGTCAAGTTCTAGTTGGATGAAAGAACTGAGTACATTAAAATAGCATTTGAGAAGGGCTTATTACTTAATAATACCTTGAAATGCACTTGAATACTTTTCCTCATGTAAATTTATGCAAATTCTTTTGCATTGAAAGCTGAATTATTATAATAAAGGCAGTATTATGTATAGTGAAGAAGCTGAGCTGTTTGGGTTTGGTTGCCTTTTCAGAGTTGAAGAGGCTCATCCTGCCCAGCCTGATTATTTTCACAGAGCACAAGAAAGTTTTTTTTTTTCCTCTCAGATCTCTGAACTCTGAGTTGAATTGAACTGATTGGAGAAATGCAAATGTCTAAAGAGTTGTCTTGGTACCTACTGTTGTGTTGAGATGGGATTAGCACTTCAACAAATTCTGCTCCTGGTGCTTCTGCTGGTTCAACCATTAGACCTTCCTTTAAAACTCTGGAAGTACATATATCCTGCTAAATGCCAACTCTTTGCACGGATTTTGTAACGGTTAAAGTTACTTTTCAGCATTTAAATCTCTGTCCTGCTGCAGCTGGGATAAGATGGATTTGTTAATTTGTTGAATTTACCTCTGCCCAATACTATCGATCACTCCCTCTCTGGAGCTATATAGCGAGATTTGATGGCTTCCTCTGTTGGAGCTAAAGATGGCTGCTAAGGGTAGAGCCTTTATAAAGGAGAGCTCAGAGTGCCCTGGGATCCAGACCCATTCTTGGTGATAGCTATTAGCACCTTTTAGCTAGAGTTAATATAGAAAAGAGTATACGTAATGAGAACAGAGCAAATGTTTGAATAAGAATACTGCACTCCAGAGAGAGCAGCAGTGATAGCATCAGGATGGAGCACTGCACTTGTCTCAGGACTATGTCCTTGGAGGGCAGTGAACACAGCAACATTCCCAGCTCAGCACTCCCTTTTTTGCCTTTTTATTTTTTTTTAGAAAAAAGGATTTGCACTTCAAAAAGATTTAGCTGTCAGTAAAGATAACTTCTAGTGAATTATGCTGTTATTTTCTGGCAGTTTCACTCTTCCCATCTCTCCCTCACCCCTTTTTTGAAGGACTGAATGACTGATTTTTCAAGCTGAGGCAGTGTGAAGGGAGATGGTCCATGAGTGTTACTTTCTTAAGACCATCTAACCACTGCTGGCTTTTGTTGCCAAACCTGTGCTTCTTACCTCTGCCTATAATATATGTAAAAAATTCAGTTAAAAACCTCTGCTTCTCCACTGCTCTTCCTGATATATTTTGGATTAGGAAAATCTTGGACCCAGCACTGTGCAGAAGACACGCCGCAAACCCAGACTGCACTGCAAAATGGATTAGTTCAAGGTACAGCAAGTGGGGGTTAGGAAAACAATGGGCATAGAATTGAAACTACCTTATTCCACACACTGGTGATCTTGCTAACTCTAATTTTGTCAGAAAGTCTGTCTGATCTGATTTCCATATCCTATTTCTTTCTGTTTAGTAAGTGCAGTCACTTTGTCCAGTTGTTTGTTGTGTGAGTTTACTTTTTTAAATTAATGGAAATGAGTGTGATCCTTCTTTATTTGGAGTAATAAAAACAGAGAGAGCTTTTATATTAACATCACTGAAATTGAATTTGTGGAAATATTTTGTCTATATATGAGGGTTTATTTGATTCTTTAATTCATTTCATTTCCTGAATTTAGATTCAATTATGTTCTTCCTTTTAAATGTATTCTGTTGTCCATGCTAGACTAGCTCTTCTTGTGACGGATGCAAATATTAATGACATCTCAGATCTGGTGGGCAGACATTATTGAACACTTACAACACAATGTGAATTTGTATTTGCTTTCTAGCTCTGGAGAAAACAAATTGTCACCAGTGATGTACCTATGCAGGTGATTACTTGACTGCTTCGATGTGAATCTCAGGGGAAAAAAGGATTAGGATGATGTTGGAGCTGAGGGAAGCATTGCACCTGTTCTGCATTTGTAGTCTGCCTGTTTTCATATAAAGTCTAGGTAGACAACCAAAGTCTAGGTAGACAATATCCACAGCTTTCCCCTCATCCAATGGGTGGGTCACATGGTCATAGAAAGAGATCAGGTTGGTCAAGCAAGACCTCCCTTTCATAAACCCATCCTGGCTGGCCCTGCTCCCCTGGCTGCCCTGTACTTGTCATGTGAGTTCACTCAAGATGAGCCCCTCCATGATCTTTCCTGGTACCAAGGTCAGGCTGACAGGTCTGTAGTTCCCCGGATCCTCCTGCCAGCACTCCTTGTAGATGGGCGTAACATTAGCCAGCCTCCAGTCATCTGGGACCTCCCCTGTTGACCAGGATTGTTGATAAATGATGGAGAGAGTCTTAGCAAGCTCCCCCACCAGCTCCCTCAGAACTCTAGGGTGGATCCCATCCAGCCTCGTAGACTTGTGGGTGTCCAGGTGCAGAAACAGATCATTAACTACTTTCTCCTGGATTATGGGGGGGTTGTTCTGCTCTCCATCTTTATTTTCCAGCTCAGGAGGCTGAGCACCCTGGGGGGGAGCTGGTCTGACTATTAAAGCTTTAATATAAGCTTTATTTCTATATAAGGAGAATTTTTCTGAGTGAGGTTGAATGTAGGCTGGTATTGAAGGAGGGATGCTTTTTCCTAGAAAAAAGTAAATGGGCAGAAATGGCTAGAATTTAATCTGTTATTTCTTAGAGCAATAGCACGCTACTTGCTTCCCTCTGCTCTCTCAAGTTCAGGGCTGGGTGGTATGCAATAAATATTTGCATCACAACTGCACGGACTGAAATATATGCAAAAAAGATCACATCCTTAAACATGACTGGTGCTGGCGTTCCAGTACAAAGATTCCTAGTGTTATTTATTTAGTGTTATTTCTAGTTGTATGAGTAACAGGAAAAGTGTTAGAATCATAGAATCATAGAATCCTAGGGGTTGGAAGGGACCTCGAAAGATCATCTAGTCCAACCCCCCCTGCCAGAGCAGGGTCACCTAGAGCACATCACACAGGAACTTGTCCAGGCGGGTTTTGAATGTCTCCAGTGAAGGAGACTCCACAACCTCCCTGGGCAGCCTGTTCCAGTGCTCTGTCACTCTTACAGTAAAAAAGTTTTTTCAGATATTCACCTTGAACCTACTATGCTCCAATTTGCACCCATAGCCAATAAAAAAAAAGAGTAAAAGGCTTAGGCACGATGGTGTTAATAGGTATACATTGGTGCTATAGGTATTACAGTGAAGCCTTTGAAGTGTGCATTAGGTTTTGTGCAAAAATGAGGGAACTCCCGAGCAACGGATATGAACATGTAGAAGCCCAAGCATGGGAAATTGGGTACATTTATTTTTTTTTAATTAATTTTTTCGACATGGTTCACAGGGATGTTCTATGTTTATTATTCTGTTAAACTGCTGGTTTTTATCTCAAGGTGCTTTGGCATTTCTGAACTAAATGTCCTACGAATATATGATGGCGAGGGCAGCAGAGAATCAATCTACAGAGAACAGGAGATGGGGAAACAAGGACAGGGAACAGAAGACGATGGAAGCCTTAGCTGGAACACTTGGTGGAACATGCAAAAAGGCAAAACATTTGAGGGAGGTGGGTGTGTGATGAGAGGTATGTTACTGTTTTCTTACTAAGGAACACAATTTCCCAATAATTTGTCAGGCTTTACCTTTTCAAGCTGAAATTCATCACTACATCAAAGTGAATGCCTTGCCACTAACAGAATAAATGTCTCTATTTAGAATGTAAATGAGAAAAATGTATGAGTTACAGGGCGTTTAAAAAATTGCAAGTGGCTGGGAGTTCATCTTGGTTTAAAAATTGACTTTGACATAATTTGATAGTAAGTAATGAGCTTAGTTTCTGATTCTCTGATAATTTGAAACGTAGTAAGTTGCTATTGAACGTGTGCTGCATTACACGTTAAGCATATCCAGTTGAGGGGTGTATGTGATGGGCTGGTTGTTGGCTTCTTTGCAACCTGTCTCCCTCCCTCCCTTCCCTCCCACTGTAGTAAGGCAGTGCCCTCCCTCTCTGGCAGAGAAGTCAGCCATGCTCAGCACGGAATTATGCCAGCTTGAAAAACTACTTTACTGTGAGGATAACAGAGCACTGGAACAGGCTGCCCAGAGAGGTTGTGGGGTTTCCATCTCTGGAGACATTCAAAACCTGCCTGGACGTGTTCCTGTGTGATCTACTGTAAGAGATCCTGCTCTAGCAGGGGGGTTGGACTAGATGATCTTCAGAGATCCCTTCCAACTCTGACTGCTCTGTGATTCTGTGGGGATATTCCCCTTTCTAGAAGAGCGTGGGAGCCCTTCAGGGGTTAGGAGAAGCAAATGGTAACTAGAAGTGTTATGTACCTTCTGTGTTCCCTCCATCTTCCCCTGCCTGGAGAAGAGATCTGTTTGAAAAACCTGTATTGGGTAGTTCTTGGAAACGGACACATGGATGGAGATGCATTCTTGTCAGAAGAAAACCCAGCAAACATTTGCACAGATGTGGTTGACACAGAAGGTCATGATCTCATTTCATATGTCACTGCTTAGTCTTCACTGAGATAATTACATACATATGGCTGGCTAAACATGAAGTCAACAGGAAGGTATCCAGCTACATTTGGTACTACAAGTAAATGAGATTTAACTGGAACAGCCAGCAGCTGAGGATATTAGGTAAGATTCAGATGTTAACCAACAAAATGTATCTTTAAAAAAAAGACAAATTTACATTCATTCTTTCTTATCTGTTTCTATGGGCTCCTATCAATATGGATAAAACTCATGTTAATATCTCATAATGTTCAAATAATGATCAGTATAGAATTTAGAGTTAGTTGTTTATGGATTTCAAAACATGACTGAATGAATAACTCTGCCCAGGAAAAGGTGTAACATTGCCTAAACAATCTGTAGTGCTGGGTTGACATTGGCACATCATGGATAATGTGTAGATGAGCCAGTGTGGCTCATGTGTTTACCTGGTAAGCAGTCTGGTAAGCATTTAACACTGGTTAAGGCTCTGACCAGCTGCTAGCCCCAGTGGCACAGTAGGTATAGGTGTGGTAAAGCCCTAGAAGGGAGGCTGGACTTGCAGCACTCAGAACCAGTACAAAATATCCCTGATGCTTTGACTTTTGTCATGTGTCCCTAAGTAAGTTGGTTTTGTTTGTTTTTTCCTTCAGAAGGCTTCACCTTCTGGTCAACACCAAGATCACGTTTCTGTGTGAGAGTGTTTTGATAGCAGCTCTCATCCACTGCAGTATAGCTGTTGTTCTGGTATTACTGCTTCTGGAGACTTACAGAGTTGCCTGGGAAACCCGTGGGCTGTTTTTGCAGGATGCTGCCTTTTCAGTGTGCAGACAAACCTGTTGGTTTGCTCCATGCTCAGTGGCAGTTTCCTGTACAGCCATGAACAGACACCACAAACTGCCTTAAATTCCCAAGCTTAAAACAAGAGGACTGCCCTCTCCCACTCGCCTTTGCCATGCTTTGAAACTGTTTGTGACCAGGGTTGTTTGGTTTTGTTTGTTTTTTTCCTCTGAGTGTTAAACTTGGGCAGGGTTTACAGAATCAGATTTGAACAGCCCCCCCTCCCCCCCAGGATTCACTGTGTGGGTATTTTTAATTTTTTTTTAAAACCAGGTCGCAAGTAGAGACCTGCATGATGAACTTTTGGAAGATTTCCTGTGCCTGGAGGGCACGTGATTTTCTCCGAGTGCGTGTTTTTGCTGTCTAGGTTCTGACCTTCTGGTCCACAAGAAGGCCCATTCACCCACACTGAGCTCCTCTGGGCTTCACAGGACTTTTGGTCCCAGCCAGATCCTAGGGAGGTGGTGTATGTGCAGGCCTGGAGTCAGCGGTGGCGTGAGCCCCAGGTATGGGCCCTCCCTCGTGTTCATACGTGCTCTTGTAAACTGAGATTTCAGACAAGCAAGTGAAGACATACTTCAGTTTTATTGTTGTTTAGGCATGGATAGAAACATTAATTCTCTTGCACTCTCGGTTCTTGAAACGTGCCTATAGTGAAGTCGGAGCAGTGAAAAACCTCGCTCCTAGGATTGATGATTTAAAGTGCATAGGAGATCTAGCAGAATCCCAAAAGGCGAGGAGTTGTTTTTCTTCCTTTTTCTCGTAGCTGTAGAAGTTGAAGGACTTTTTTTTTTTTTCTTCTCCTCTCCCCTGTATTCCCCAGACAGTGGTATGAAAATTTTCAGCCCTTCCCTATGCTTTCCCTTATGGTCTTTGGAGGTCTCTTCTCTCTAGTTAAGAACTACTTGTAGTGTTATAAAGAAAGACAGGTGATGTTTGCATACTCCATGACAGGACTTGGTCACAACTTTTCCTGTTGAGAGTCACACCCACTGCGGGCTTTTCTTTTTTAAAAAAAAGTGTATCACTTGGCAGTGTTCTCGCACCAAAAGAAAAAAGATATATTTGTATATAAAGTAATTTTTGTGTGTTCACGTTTTATTTTGGAAAAACAGGTGTTTAAAAATTTTAGAATTTTTTTAACAAAATTCTAAAGAGAAAAAAATCACAATATTTACAGAGATAACAGGATGGCTTAGCCATGCAAAACAAATTACTTTGGTTTTTTCCCCCATTTTACTTTGGTTTAAATATTGACCAAGATTATAATTTTTTTTTTCTTTTTGCCAAATAAAACAGTAAGAAATCAGAGTTTAGAGGCATGTAACAGGATTTCCCTATAGTATTTTATACAGCATAGAGTTTATAGGACATCTTATGTATTTAATCCATGCCAATGCACTACAGGAAGCTTTTATTAAGACATCAGTCACTACTGCCCAGACATTTAACATTTTACAAATTTACAAGTAACAGTGTTTCTTCCCCTAAATAATGCAAAAGTGGCAAAATACATTTCCTAACGTCCATCTTCGTCATTATTTATTTATTTATTCATTTATTTATTTATTTTTAAATTTTTGCCTACCAGTCTATAAAAACTTACTTTTTCCCTGGATATTTGTAAATGCAAACCTGATGTACTGCATACTCAGCTGTTCCTCTCCATCAAAGCTGCCTGTTACTTTCTTCCAGAAACTAACCTTCCTCGTAAGATGAAACTTTTCTCCCTTCAAGTACAACCTTCCATTGGCTATTTACCCCAAAACGTTTTCTTATCAGTACCATTCCCAAAACTCCCTCAAGCATAAAACATGTTTATAAAGTTACAAACTTGAATGTAACTAAAGATACATAGACATTTCATTGTTACAATTATATGTACTGTTTGATAAATTAGGTACCAGTTAAAAACACTAAAATTATCTCAAGGTGCATTCAATATCTGTAGCATAGTTAACAAAAACACACAAAAAATATATATATATATTCTATTTTTGTGAGGGAAAAAATGCAGCTTTGATATGACCACTTCTTAAAAAATGTTTCCAATTCTGACTGGTATCTTTTTGAAATTTTTGAAGAAAAGGTAACAGTACTTTAAGGCAGCGGATAACATAAAGGAATCAAAATTAATCCAGAATTCCAGTTCCTTATCCTAATTCTAACATGAAAGACAACCGATAATGTATCGATAAAATGCATGTCTTGCTCTAGAAGAAAAGGGTTACTGCCCACCCTCTGTACGTGGGCTAGGAATTTTTCATTGTGTTCCTTGCTCAATACCCAGCCTTCTCTGTGGAAGCTCTTTATTGCCTTTCTGGCTGTTTAGCTTTGCGTGGTTTTTAAAATGTTCACTTTTATTAACCATCTAGTTTATACTTGTCACCTTTCCTCCTTAATGTCATTTCAAAGAATGAAAAAGGAGCTCGACATTTTCCTTTAAGACAATCTTACACTCTAGGTGCTTGCTACAAAGCAGAGGCTTCACTGATAACAATCAGAATTAGACAGGTACCTGCTTAAAGGGTGTCATAAAAACCATTGAAATAAAACCATTACACTATACATCAGATTAACAGCAACTCCCAGAACAAAGCCTTACAGTGTATAAAAATAGCTACGTAAAAAATTTACATAAAGGCAAACAAAAAGAAATCTTCAGTGCAGACATTTACAAAAAAAAAATATTTCAAACGGAACACAACATGGTGACCTATTATCATGGCTGTTGCCAAAATTAGTTTGTGGGTTTATTTTAGCTTGAGATAATTGTGTCTAAAATCCTTTGAAAACTTGGTAGTATGATCTGTTTAATACTTGAACCATGAATAGCTGTCACTTCTTTGTATATGTTTAAATACAATCCACGTTCATGCTTCGATTGGTCTATATGTATTCTCTGAAAATATGAAAGATAAAGCCAGTTAAACATTTTAAAATTTGTTAACCAACATAGTCACTCAGTATCTAACCTTCAAATAAACAGCTACATAAATAGTACTTTCTTCTACTGTTCAATTATAAGAATACTTTCATAATAAGAACAGCTGTTGCAATGTTATTTCTGGTAAATCCAGAAAGTTTATCTGGTAAGCAAGGGACTTTAGAATAAGCTTTGCTTTATATGTAGATCTACTGATCTGAGGACATAAAATAGTGAAAGACCATGCTGAAGGCACATGATGTTATTTGAACTCCTGTGTTCAATAAATACCCTCAGCTCACTTCAGCTCCATCTAATCACCTCAATATTGCAATATTGCAGAGGGTACCAGGTCCAGAAAAAAAAAACAAACAAAACAAGCCCTAACCAAAAAAAAGTCAGAGTTTTCCCATGGGGTTGCAGTAGAAATGCTAGGTATTTACACTGCAACTTTTTCAACATCCAAATTAATTTTCAAATTCTAAATAATTCATAGGGCATAATTCTGGTAGTCCCGATTTCCTCTGTCAAACTAGTCAGTGACATCGTGAGCGAAGTGCATCCAGCAATGTTCCATCTCTTTAAATACTATGTCATCATTCTACCTAGTAAATTCTGAATATTCAGTGCTAAAATACTGCCTTGTAATATAAAATTTCAGACAATACTGAAATTATTAAGAAGAACTGTCTTTTATTTAATCAAGAAACTTTTAAAATCT
This sequence comes from Hemiprocne comata, assembly GCA_020745705.1. NCBI lineage: Eukaryota > Metazoa > Chordata > Aves > Apodiformes > Apodidae > Hemiprocne > Hemiprocne comata. The sequence goes on along the minus strand of CM036586.1, from coordinate 138,069,675 downwards.
AAAAATGAAATGTGCTAATTGCACTCACAGCACACCACCCCTGAGCACACACTCTCATTTTTAAGAACAGTTGATGTCTAACTCAGGAAACCTCAATAAGGCTAGCTTGTTTCCAGATTGTTCTGCTACCACTGTGTTAATTTAAAATGGCCTTAATTGGTCAGAAAAATGGTCTAAGCCCCTACTTTGGGTACTAAGGGGAGAGATGCAGCAGTAGCACATAGATACGTGGCAGTGGTGTATATATATGTGAACACCGGGTGGTGCTGTTGGTGCTTTGTAACGCTCCCGTAATTCCCGTAACAGAACTTCTGCACCTATCTAATTATTTCCATAGAGTTTATTGTATATAGATCCCAGTTGGGCAAACTTTCACAACTCTTGCATTGTTACTACCTTAATATACAGTGTCTCTTTCCAGGATAAAAGCGATAAATATAGTATGAGTATGTGAAATCTTGAGTAAAGGAATGATTTTGTTCTAAGGAAAGTTAGATGCCTCTTGCAGTGATGATGAATAAACCTGACAAAGGAGTTAGAAACACTTGCTCCCAGTAAGGGAAGAAAATTCCTGTGAACATTTCAAGTCATAACTCAAAACCTGAACTGTACTTGAACAGTCTTCATATACATATCTACACACACACACACACAGAGGCATATGCCACACAAATTTGTAGTTTCATTTCCCCAAGCATGTGGATTAAGATAAAGCCAAGTACAAAGTAACACCTATATGCCAGGCTTCTTTAACACGTCCATATGCAGGTATGAATTTGTAACTGGCCAGGGGCCTGAGTCTGTCTGTCCCAATGATACAGCACTCAAAATCAGTCCACTGCCCCACCTCTGCAAGGTGAGCAACAGACTGAGCTGCCATGGTGATCAGCACACACAGATCACGAAAAGAAATGATGGACAAAGAGATGTTAAATAAACACTGCAGTATGAAACACTTACCTGGAATGATGACTGACACGTTTTGTCTCTTAAGTTTCAGATTTATGATTGTTTTCTTCTAATTTTTTGTTTTCTTCTATATTTCCAAGATCTTTGTCTACATGTTTTGATGCTGTCCTATAATGAAAAATTAAGGTCATTTTAACATGTCTACAGCATTTTGTTCCATCCTCACACTAACAACTCTGTCTCCTTCCTTCCTGGCAATATGTAAAATTCTTACAATTCTGATCTGTGTAGAGCAATCTGCTTGCATAGGTCTGTAAACAGATCAATAGCACCAGTTCCCCTACCAGAGTTAGTACCTCAGGAAGTACTGCAGTAGGACTGCGTACGTGTGTTTTACTTCTTGAAGAATTCAGAATCATTCTGAGCTCACAGACATTTAAAAGTCTAGCCACGAAGTTAAACCAGTTGTGCAGATGCATGTTTCTTTACAAATGAATTGTGTAGCTTGTTTCATTAAACAAGAGTTTGCTTTAAGGCGAACTAAAATGTTACAAGTGTGGCTAAGATACCTTGATCAACATAGCCATCTTTTGTGTACTTGCAGTCATTGACTTTCAGAGCCTGTGCTGAACAGAAGCTCTTTAACTGCAAAGAAATTCATGGAAATTCCATCAACACCTAAAAAAACCCACTCTTGCTTCCAGATCTGTGCTGGCTATGACTGACAAGCTTTGGGTAAAGAAGAGATTGTGTAATATTCATGGGGGAAAAAAAGAGGTATGCCTCATTCAAAATAGCAGGTTTTCCTTAATGCACGTAGGGGAGATGAATTAATGAGTTAAGTGCTTAGTTTAGCTTAGCACAATAAAACTACTAAGCCATTCATTTAACATGTGAGAAGCTTCACTGTCTGTCAAGGTGAAAGATTCCTGCAGTGCTGCGATAACATTTTGAAGGCTGCAATTTTTAAAATGTAAATGGACAAACTTGTTTGAGTGGGACCAAGTAAATCCCTTGTGTCAGAGCAGATTATCATATGCCCGTTTTCTCTATGGATAATTTGTTTCCCCTACAGAAAAGTAACATCTGTTGCGACAAATTCATGCATATGCTCACCCTTGCTTCAGGGTGAAGACCCCCAGTGACACTGACTTGCAAAATACAATGAAGACACAGGTTAGTAAGATAGTGTGACATGTCACGCTGACACCATGCAGGTACGTCCCTCCCAAAATCACAGAGCTCAAGCTTTGCTAGTGGAGTGTTTCTGTGCACATCCTCCATCTGAGCGAAGGCCTCTTAAGCAGTGGCTAAGCACGGTGTGTGCCCTGGGTTGAAGTAGCCTTGAAGGGTACTGTTCAGAGAGTACAGTTTGGTTCTTGTCTCAGGGGAGCTTCTGATGGGGTGCAAATGCACCCAACCCTCAATGCCTCTGGGAGTAATGATGAAATGCTGCTCTCTGGGCTGGGCAGCAGCGTGGAGTGCTGGGGGCATGGGATCCTGGGCGCAAAACCCCACCAATTACACTGAATGGTACCTTTCTACAATCTTTCTGGTTTTAGAGTAGATTATTTCCCACGTGGCTGTAAAGCAGCATTTTACCTTTTACTAGTGGTTTTAGAGTGCCTCTGTTATGTTTGTGTGGCTGACAGGAAGGTATCTGTGCTGGAAAAACCAAAGATTCAAACTCCTGCTTACAGCAGGCAAATTTAATTTTTAAATTTGCTGAGATTATATCACAGAGTAACTTGTGGTAAATTTCTATGGTACAGTAACTTTCTGCTTTCTTCTGGTATTCAAAACCTGAAACACGTGATGTGCACAGAAGGATGTAAGATGCAATGAAGAAGAAAATTCAATGCTTTGGTAGAGACTGACCTTATGTGATCTTAACCTTTCAGAAATCTCTTTAATTCCAGTAAAAAAGAAAGAAACCCTCAAACAAACACATATCTTAAATGTAAGTATCTTCGAAAATTTGAGACAGAAGGGAAAGAGATCCAAAGCTGAAAGAATCAGGACTCGGGCAATTACCCGAGCTGAAATGAGTTGGAGGTGAGAAAGCTTTGTATCATGCACGTCCACCCTTGTGTACCTGCTTATGTCTGCTCTCAGAGCCAAGAGAGTGGACTGGATAGACTACTGGTATAGCTCAGTGTGATTTTTTTTTTTTTTTTGGCCTCTTATCAAGAGTTTTACAGTGCTCAAAGCAGACTGGATTTTGCATGACCTGACACTTAACAGCAGAGGGAACTGTAAGTAACATTACTTGCATTTGATTAGGTTAAAATTATTCAATGACTTAAACCTGGGAGGTTCTGCAATGCGATCGGGTTTCGATTTTTAAAGTGTTCTATTTTAGTTCTGCATTCAGTGAAACTGTTCCCCTCACTAAATGTCACCTCTATTTTCCTAAAGCCAAAAGGGGTAAAAATGGGAGATTTAAAATGCAGCACTCTGACTTTGAAAGAGGCAGGCAATCCAGAACTCTTTTGGAGGGCGGTATATACTGCCTGCTTGAAATGAAAGCAGCAGCAGTTTTTCATGTCTGACACTCAGATGGATTTAGATTCTGAAAGGCAGCAGTTTAATTCTGGCGGTTCAGTGATCTTGCTGACTTTTTTTAATTTGTTTTCTTCCCCAATTACTGATATCTAGGCAGATTCACCACCTCAGCAAAAGCAATACTGCTGCCTTTTTTAGTGCTATCTAAATAGTGTTATTAAGACACAGAAGAGTAATTTTGCACTGAGCTGCAGCAGTGTGATCCACTGGAAGTGCTCTGCCAAAGCAGAGGAATAGGCGACCCTGGCACGGCACCAACCCTCAGGGCTCAACAGACGTGGCCTGAGTTTGTAACAGAGAAATGGCTCAAAACATGGTTTCCAGTCACTTCCTGAGCTGACCTGAGGCACAGGACACATGGTCCTTTGCCAGCTTAACATTCAACAACAGTTGTTTCTTACTTTTTCTGTGCATCAACTGCTGTCAGCTTGCTCCATTTGCAACTCAAGCGGGAATTCCTAGTGATATCCACACAGCTGGGCAACTCAGTCCGAATGGGTGGAAATATTCCCGAGGATTTGCCAAAAAGGGCAAGACAGAGTACTTTGCCCAGGCCACCTGACACACTTCAACATTATCTACAGCTCCACGAACAAAACCCATGCCTTAGCATGGCCATACTGTTCTGAGCAGTGAGAAGTTGTTTGTATGAATATGAGTTTTCTTGTAGATCTAAACTACTTTTTTTTTAATTCATTTGTAAAACATGGATAATTCCGAGCTCTTGCTACAATTATGAGTCATGTTTTACATTTATCTATGCTTGCTCTTCAGGAAAATAATCATCCTCAGGGAATCCTAGTCAAAATGTCTCTGTGACTAGCACCAAAGTGAGGTTTTTAGGTTTTTTTGGAGTGTGTGCGCACGCTGAGGGGCTGTTACATTGAGGGACCGTTATACTGAGGGGCTGTTATATTCATGGACTTTGTTTAGACACTGCAATAGCATTTTTAATACAAAGACAGTTTTCCATCTCAATTATTTTGCCTGCGGTAGAGTAAATACAGTCTGCATATAGATGACAAATAAATTGTGGCTGGGTTTTCATTCCTGATTTCTTTTAGTCTCACAACTCTAGGCCCCACCCTGAGCACTACTTAAGGAAGAAAATCTGCAGTGCTTTTTGTCCTCATTACTCAAGGTTGCAATAATGACGGGAAGTGAATACACGTTGGTGTAGTTCTGGGTGCTGAGACAAGAGTCACAAGTTTCATCAAAGCCAGTGTTACTTTTGAAAAGCTTGTTAGATGATCAACTACACCGCTGCAAAAGATTTTCTGCAATTTATCTGCAACCTCTTTCTATTTACCCCAATCTTGCCTTCCACTTTCTCCAATTATTTTCACATTTTCACACAGGAGGAAAACAAGGCAGAGATATTAGAAAAATACTCCAATCATCAAGAAATGAGTGACCATTTTTAAATTTGTGCCATTTTTCTAAAAGTTTTGTGAGATGAACTGACATTTCCAGAGATGTTCGTAACTTTGTATTTTCTCTGGAAGGGAATTGCATGAAAGCCAATACAAATGAGTCTTGCTCAGAACATACCACAAGTTTCCTACATACTTAGGCTGCCAGGTTTGGATTAATATGCTGGTTTCCTATGAAGTATCAGAAACACAGAATTGTTATTCTTCAAGTGTTCAGTTTCAGAGACACTAGTAACATTCTTGATTACCCTGGCCTAAGAAGAATTTCAAGCGTTTGGTGTGCTCTGATGATGAACAGTCATAATACTGCTGCTGTGCTTCAGTTTGCCCAGCTGAATTTTCCCTCACTCCATTTTAAACCACTTTAACCTTGATCTAGCCTCATCTGACTTGAGATTTGTGCACCTCCAAACCCAAGGAGCAAAAATGGGACAAAGGTCCAACCCACACAGAAAACCTCTATGCCTAGAGAACAGGGATACAGGGTGCTGGGTGCATTATTCTCTTTCTAAGCCTTTAATTTGTGCTGTACTCTCAGCTGTTTCTGGCAAGGTGAAAACTTCATATATGAAGCGTTTACTGAGGATGGGTGTCCTAGAATCACTTGATTGAGGTCTGACACAAAAATTTTAGAGAGATTCTGAAGTGCTAGATTATATTATGCTCAGTGCAAATTAGCTTAAAATACCCTTTTTGGAAAAAGGAGAAATCTGTAGGTAACAAGTCTTTGGCCTTCTGCTCAGATGAAGGAGAAACATAGCATGCTGTGCTGGGTAGCCTCAACTCTTTATTCAAGAGGGGGCTGCTTGCAGGATGTGGAATACAAATGAGTCCCTGAGTTATTGGATAATATTCATAGTAAAAAGAATATGTGGCAATATTCAGCTTCTGCTTCAAGTGGAGCTGAGGCAGTGAATAACTGTATAAGTGATCTATTGTGAATATATTCCAAGGCTACAAGTATAACTCCTACTTAATGTGGATGACAAGACAATAGAAGATTATACAAACCACAACATCAATAATGAAAAAAAGTAATGTTTTTCTTGCCTCGGCAGACTTGCAAAGTTCTGTGCTGCTGCCTTCCCAGACTTTCCTTTGGCGTCACTTTGGGGATAGAGATTATGTGAGTTACTGATCAAGGGTGGGTGCAAAAAATAACAACTAACTCTTGGCCTGTATGGAGATGGAGGGGCTGTGATTAGACACGGGTTGTGTCTGAAGGTGTAAGGTACTCTTTGAAACGTCTACTTTGATTTCTAGGCTATAATTTGTGATGAAAACTTTGTCAGAATAGGTACTGACACTCTGCTTGCTCTTGCAAGCCCGGCGTGCAGAAAGCAGGGAGGATAACAACAGATCAACTTAAATATATGCTGAGGAGATTGTCAGTGATGATGCATCAATTAAGGCTTTCAGAAGCCAGCAACCATATATTGAATATGAAGACTATTATTTAACTGTAAAGGGATTTTAATTTTGTTCCCAGTGAACCTGTGTAATCAATTATAGCTCTAATTTTTACTCTAAGCTTGTAGAAGAGAAATTGAGCATGATGAAAGGAAGTGTTGTCCATTTAGAATACACTGTATCCTGTGTTTGAAGCTGGAAAAGTTATCTGAAGTCATAAATTCATCTCATCCAATGAAATGCTATATTCTAAGATTTCTGTTAGCTCTCCTCACATTACATAATAGTACAAGAACAGATACTTTACCTTCTCTGCCCTCTTTATACCCAAACCACCAAATTACAGTTTCATGATTCCACATTCTCATATTGAAAGGGAAAGACAAAAGAAAATTATTCTGGACACTCTCACACAAGTACCGAAGTGTGGGAGAAGGTGCTCAGCACTATTACTACTTTTTAATTTCTACCAAAAGAAGCATAAGTTTTGCAAAAACCATTTTTTGCTCATCTGATATCTGAATGTGGTTCTGTGCATGGGTAATTTATAGCAATTCTTTATTTGAAAAACTTGCAAAACCTGCTTAGTTATGACTAGAGTAAAATCCTTCTGTATTATCCAAAAAAGTATTTTCAAGCAGATGGAAAATTCCTTGTTGTGGTTTCACATCAATTAAAACACGTTTGTTCATAGTAAAATCCCACTGGTATATTTCAGATCTCATTTGATCTAGTTTTAATGAAAGGTCAGAAAAAGAACAACCAAACTTTAACACTGCTTATGTATGTGTACTGATTTGTGCATTTTATGCCTAACTACCTTAATCTTCTTTTAAGAAGTATCTATAAGGAACCCTTTAGAACAAACCTGCCCTCAGCTCTCCCTGGAGACAAATGTATGGGGGCTAAAGCCAAATGACACACAGTCGTTGCCATCTTTAGAAGGATGGAAAAACACAGTTACTTTCTCAGATCATCCAGTTTATTTTCTAAAGTGAGCCTGGGTGATGATAATGCAATTTGAAAGTAAGCAGGCCTCACTGGCAAATCCTGTTCTATGCCTAGAATGTCCAAAACACATTGATTTGGATGATAACTTCTAAATTTTCAGCAACGGAAGGTCTGTCTTTTACCAGTTTTACTTCAGAGTACTCCAACTGTGTACATATATATGTGTGTGTGTATATATAGATGGACAAATTATGACTTGTTATTTATATTATATATATGTTATTTATATTATATATATGATTATATATATGATTTCTCTTCTCCCTGTCATGGTTTAGACTCATTCTGTAATTTATTCCATTTTCTAGTACCAGTAAAGCCACACAAAGGTAACACCTCACAATTGAGTAGCAGGTACTGTATTTAAATGCAAGCATTAGCCCTGACTTGGCTGTCAGTAGAGAGAACCTCACTACAGGTGATGAGCCATGAAAAGTCTTGGAGCCCCACCTCCAGCTGAGTCCTGTTAAGCATCAGGACAAGCCCATCAGAGGTACCCAATTTCCTTTCTCTATTAAATGCACTTACTGTTGCAACCTTTCCCCACTCAGACTACTGGAAAGCTGTAGGAGGGAAAACAGGTAAACATACATTTCTAGTTATTTTTTTTCCCAACTTATTAGCAAGTTTTCCACAAATTCTTACTTTGATTTCTTCACATAGAGCCAGTAGACAACACCTGCAACCAGAGCAGCCAGCAGAAGACCAACTACAATCCCCACTATTAGCTTTGCCTGGTCATTAACCTTTTCGCTATTGTCATCTGAAGCAAAGAAGAAAAGTTAATGAGGTGACCTATGAAAAGCAAAGCATAACAACATTTCCAAAGAATTTTCATCAAGAACAAGAAAAGAGGTAAAAAAATTTAGATAAAATAAAAAAGAACACTGTTCTGAAATGTACATTTAAAGCTTCAACAAAGTCACATTCTTATTCAATCATGGCCCCAGATATTTCTAATTGAGTCCAACTTTGAGGGACCGTGGAATTTGTTCAGTGACACTATACAGGTCTTGAACTGAGACAATCAACAGAAAGGGTTATAGAGACAGAAAAATCATACATACCACTTCTATCCTCTGGCTCATCGTATTCTGGAATACTTACTGAAATGAAAAACATTAAAATTAAATTAAAGACAAAATGTATTATACTTGAACACCACCTTTAATTGCCTATTTACAGCAATGAATGACATAAACACTGAAATTTAATGCAGTGTTTGCCAAACAACAAAGTAATTAATCTTGTCTTTAAGCAGAAGTCTTTCCTGTGTAACTATAAGATATCCAATTGAAGAATCTTATTCAAAACCTGTAAAACTAATCTCAGAAATAGTTCTTGCCTGAGTGTTTCTTTGCTACTCTTCCACAGACTATAGCTTCTCACCACCTTTCATCATTGAGAAGTGACATTTGATTTAAGCCCAGTATGGCTGATTTCTCCTCTGAATTCAGTCATGCCAGTAATAATATACTGGATTTCAAGGACAGGCTGGATGTGGCACTTAGTGCCATAGTCTAGATGGTGTGGTGGTGTTGGTCATAGGCTGGACTTGACTTGATGATCTTAAAGGTCTTTTCCAGCCTTGGTAGTTCTGTGATTCTGTGATTTTGGAGGCTAAAAGATTGTTAATTTAGAAATAAAGACTTCCACCTTTGAAAATAATGTATTATTTAGCAATATATTTGTACTATTATGTTGTAGTATTATTTTAAAAAGTCAATAATAGATTACATACATGAGATACCTAGTCAAGAAAGTAATGAAGACTAATTGACTTAATCCAGACAGCTATCAATAAAGTTTATGTACTAGTGATCCAGAGTGCATTTACAATTGCTTGACTTCAGACTAAAAGGTTAAATATCTTAGTATCTACTATGCAGACCTACTCTTCAGATGAGTGTGATGTGTGGGTTACTTTATATGAAGCTACAACTTTAAGGAAATGGTCTTTAGCAGACACTCACTAGCAGAGACATTCAGGGAGGTCACAGTCCTTTCTAGCTCATTTTCTGCAATGCAAGTTAAAGTCACATTTTCCTCAGGAGCAATTACAATTTTACTGGAAAATTTTCCATTAACATATTTGGTCTCCTCTGTCTGAAAAAGATATAAAATGAAGATTAGTATCCTCAAAAAATGCAAAGAACAATACATGTATTACCTGTTTTACAGACTGAAAGTATGCAAAGGGAAATAACGTTCGACTAGTATTTCAGTTTTCCAAATGATAAATAGAAATTAATACATTATTATTTTGCTCTACATCATTTTTGGACTAATACAATATCCAGACAAAATTGTTATCTATCACTTACACAGCTTCAAGATGATTCCAGGCCTATAGCTTTGAGTAAATGAACAATTTTTGACAGTTACACATAATTTCTGTAGGATTAAAGCAAAACGTAAAGGAATAATGAAATCTACAGGAGTACTGTGCTTTGTATTTCCAGTCTCTGACTGGTTGTAAGATATCTCTTTTTTCCTGCTAAGGCAAAACATGGCAGACCTTTGCATATGATTTGGTAATCAATATGAAAATACTTCAGTTTGCTTATTTTCCAGGTAATTTTCCTGCTGCACACGGGTACTCCTTATCATTCCCCCAGGATGATGGCATTATGGTTCCATTTCCAGTGAGAAACAACAGGTATAACCGTATAAAAACAATTATAAAAATTAGGATAAAAACTGCAAAGCCCATAAGAAATTATATTGACCGTATCTTCTGACCTGCAGTTACCATATTTCATTACATTTCACCCAGTTAATGCCTACATCAAGCACCCATTTGCTTTCTAATGTAGGTTCTACAGTTCCATCATTATTTGTAAATTCTTTATGCAATGGCAAAATCACGACATTACCCAGATAAAATTACTAAATACCCTTACTTAAAAATGCATATTTTATTTGTAACCTTTTTCTTTTCCCTTCCAGCTTTGGCTTGTAGCCAGTGAATCTTCTTTGCCTTCACCTTCTCTATTTAAAAGACCTTTACACTCAGGAATCATCCATGTAGGAACCGTGTAGCAACAGCTACCACTTAACCTTCTCTTAGATAAATGAAAAAGACTTAGCTTCTTCAGTCTCACTACCTAGAAAACGTTCCTTGATTTTAAATCACACCTTCTATGCACTATCTTTTGGTGAATAAAGTAATAAGAAAGATACTTGCTTTATTTATGATGCTTCCACTACCAGTAACTGTCCATTGCACTGCTGGTTTGGGGAAACCTTCCACGTGGCAGACAATTGTTTTAGACATTTTATTTGTGTTGGTTTTTTTTGTCATTTTGATTTGAGGTTTTCCTACAAGAACAATATTAAAATTAACCATTCTGTTTGAAAAGGACAATTAATAAGAATATTAATAATATTATTTTTATTTATATTTATTTAATTATTATCATTATTATTATTAATACTATCTGCTCCCTTACCTTCCACAATAAGTTTAAGTGTCTTTCTTTTCTTTAACCCTTCAACCTCCTGTAGAGTAGTTTCACAGATGTAGTTTCCAGCATCTTGATACTGAAGACTTGAAAATGATGGACTCGTTTGCATTCTGGTATTGTCCTGATAAAGTAAGGAGTTATTTTCTGTGATTCTAACTCAAAATACAATAACCTCTAAATTACAGAAGTGACTACCATCAAGAGAATTTTTCACATGCCTTGGTAGACTACAGCCTTACTCTTAAAGTATTTCCCCAATAACCACATTTGAGTAGCTGACAGCAACACAACATGAAAAGTGGAAACTACTGGAGGTTTACAAAAGCCACCTCCCTTCTCCTTGAACAACCTTGCTTTCAAATAAAGAGCAGAGATGGGATCAATTTTTAGTTCTGAGCTTTTCTAGTAGGCTGGCCAAAACCACTTGCAGTAAAAATTGTTTGAGACATAGACAACTCTCCTCTAGGAACCAGGCTTATGAAATCAACATTTGCTAGTAAACAACCATCATCATTTTTAGTTTCCAGCAGTACAGGTTTAATTTAAACCCATCATCTATGACAGCTACCTTTTTAACCAGCCACTTAACACCAGTTGCTAACATCTGATCTCTCAACCTGCCTTGCCCTTTCATTATGTTTATTGGAACCAAGACTAAGCTTGCCTCTGAGAAAATGGTTAATGAATCCAATTTCCTCCAAATGGACCTTCCTTCTTAGAGGAACCTGATTCTCAAAGGGCCTTGAATAGACCATTTCAAAAAAGCTGTCTTTGTGTTACGGCAGGCGTTACTTCTCTCCATTTGAAAACTGAGCTGATAATTAGAGTAACTGATTTTCAGTCATCAACTTGAGTCGGTAGCTCTCATTTTAGCAATATGTCTAAGACCCATTTTAACAACGTCCTTTGAAAAGCCCAATGAACGACTTCCTTCCTTCCCAAATGCTGAAGTAGCAGCAGTAATATGAAGAGGTGAACACTCAGACGAAGTGTGAAGCAGATGAATTACTGACCTTTATCCAAAACACAGTTGCATTTCTACTAGAAGAAATCGTGCATGACACGGGAAGGGCCTCTCCAATCTGTTTTGTGACTTCACCACTAGGAATAAGCTGCAAATCCAAATCTGGGACAGAAAGAACATTTGTCAGAAGTTGATCTCTGAAAGCCTGGCCAATTTCAAAGGCTTACTAAGGAAAGAAAATGTGATTTAATTGCACTCATTAAATTCAAGATTTCATTTCTTCAATAAAACGCAAGTCAATTTTACAAGTAAGGGAGAAGACAGGATTGTTCTGAAATAGGCACTGCAGAACATTCATGTTTTTGCTGTAATTATAGGCTAAAAGGAAAAGCAAAAAACCATTAATCACTAGACAAATGGATACTTTTTTTTTCACCTTATACTGCTGAAAGAATGACAGAGGAGGTGCAAAAAGCTGAAGGAGTGTGGATGCACATAGGAGGTATGTGCATCTTGAAAGAGGAAGCACAGACTGATGTGAGCTTGCTACGGGCCAGGTAGAAATGTATCTTCAAGGGAGGACTCGGGCAGGTGGGGACAGATTAACCTGAACAGAAGTATAGAAAGAGGATAGAAGGACAAGGGGTAACTTCCTCAAATCTGTTAAAATAAGTTGATTTTTATCCTCATCAGCTGGTGAGGATTAGGGTCCATGCATGAGGAAGCCCTTTGAATTATTTGTTTGCGTTTGTAACATAAAAAGCCATTTTTGTGTAACTGAGAATCCAAGTTTTTCCTGATCTCTTTCAGCTCCAGGGAAACTGCAGTCAGTGACAGCTGTGTTTGACACAAGGCAGGGCAACAGCTTAACAGGGTGATAGTACCAGAAAAGTCAGGAAACACTGGACTAGATTTTTCTTTGTATATGGATTTGGTGGGCTAGCGATTTCTTTTTTTAAAAAAATTAATCCTACACTGAAAGAAAAGCAGAGTTTGACAAGCTAAACTTCTATTTTGCTTGCCCTCTCACAGTGCCTTGCCTGTAAGCCAAGTTTCCTGGTTGAATGACTATCACAGATGCTCACACACACATATTCAAATGGTGAACACATGTGATTTAATCAGGAATACAATACTTGCTGGAAAAGGACTGCAAAACATCTTTTTAGCTTTTAAGCTGAATTTACAAAAAGCTTGAGGCAAAATCAAATCACAGTTGGTAGTGGAAAGGGAAAACAGTGAGTTTTCCTTAACAAAACAGTGAACTTAGCTACTGGCTTCATTCAGTGGTTGCCCTGGGAACGCCATTATAATTAAAGGCAGAACTTCAGGGAACAGCTCAGGTCCATCCTGTACTATTAGTCTGCATTATTATCTGTGTTACGGGTCTAATGCCTAGTCCAAGGGGTCACAAGAACTGTACTTTCATCTATGCATGAGTAAAGCAGAGAATTTATGAAAGAGATATAATGGCATTTTGATTTCTCCCCCTACCTCCCCAGACTAGTAAATGCAACCAAACCAACAAGATTCTCCACATCTTACCATTGTTTCCATAAGAAAAGAAAAGAAAAAAAATAACCCCCCCCCCCCAACGACTCAGCCAGGGAGCTTTTATATATAGATTCAGATGGTGCATGGGATGTATTTCTTCTTGCTTTCCGACTCTTGAGCACAAACTACCACTGTAGAGGGGTGGCTGAAGAAAAAGCTAACAATGTATTTATTTTTCCTGCCTCTCCTTCAACATCTACTTAAACCTTTTTTTCTTTGAAGCAAGATAGCACCTCAAGCCCAAAAAACCACTGAAGACCATACAGGAAGATTTCCTCTCACATACACCACAGGAAGCAGAAATTTATTAAAATTTTTATCTTCATCTCAGGCAAGACAGACACTGAGCCCAGAGCAGTACTTCAACCCTGTCTTCCTCCAGGGTAACATGCCTGCACCCCTCTACTCCACCTCTTTTTTGAGATATAACTGAGACTACAATCCCTGTCACACAGTGGTCTCAGTTGCTATAGAAGTTCAGAAAAATATACAGTGTGCAAGATAAACTGCATAGCTCAGAGCAGTATTTGTAAGGTGATTTATGAGGGAAGTATAGAATTAAGCTACTTTTTAGCACAGGATTCCCTCTAGGAACGCTCCATAGAGCAATATGATTTGAATTAATATTCTGTCAGTTTATCTGTAGGGCCCACAAAGAAATGTGATGTAGGTAATTTTAGCTCTCCACTTATATGCTCCATTAGTAAATAATCTCTTCTTGCTACAGAAGTATGAGGAGAGAATATTTCTTGCATACAGAAGGCTGTCAAAATTAATTTTCCTTGCCGCTGAAAGAAAAACTTTGTTGCAAGAATTTTCCATACATTTCCTGTTTGGCTTTCAAATGTTCTTCATAAACAAACTTCTCATCAGGCACCATTTTCAATATATGCTAGCTGTTAATGTGGTCTCACTTCAAGTCTTGCATTGATTTCACTACTGTCTTTGCATACCAAGTAGCACAGGGAAGAGGCAAAGAGTGCATTCCGCATGTATTACCACATCATGTGAGACATCTATGGAATTAATGTGGGAAGAGTGAAGCAAACACTTCAGTTTTGAAACTCTACTGCACATACAGGATAGGCTCCCAGCATTTAAAGCAGGCCTCTGATGAAATACTGTGCTATGGCTGGAAAAAACTATGCACAGAACTTGCTGGTGGTCTGAACTCCCCAAATACACCAGCAGACAACCAGAAATCTCTCCTAATATACCCAGAATAGAAGATTTTTTTCCATGCAAAGGTGATTTCCCCTGTATTACCAATGTGTTTGTAAGCACAAGAAAAGACTAAAAATATACCTATGGAGAAACACAAATGGTAAATCTCCAAAACCTTTGAAGTTACTGCAAGGTTTAGAAATATTTTTATCTGGAAAACACATTTTAGTAGAAAGGAAATCACCACTAAGAGGAAGTCCCAGAGCCCTACTCCATCCTGGGTTGTATGTGCAGAAACAATTCTAATAAGAGATAAAGAAAAAGAATTGTGGGTGGAAAGTCACCTGCTTCTTCATAGCTAAGGGAAGGTACACGCGTCCTCTACTGCTAGTTGCTTTCCCCACCTCGCACAGACGTGCTTTTATAGCAGTATAAGTGGTTGTAAACAGGTTCTGCCACAGCCCCCCTGCTTTTTCTTCCTGGCCTCTGCTCATTTTGCTCATCTGATCCTGGGCAAACCCACTCAAACCACAAGGCTTGCAGAAAACTAATATCCTTGTGTAAAAAACAAAAACAAACTCACAACATAAATCGTGTTCTGGTGCTTCCTTTGTTGAGAAACAAATCACACCAACCACAAGTACTCAGTTCTGCCAGACTTCAAAGTGGGACCTTGCTGCACAGATGCTGCACCCACTCCAAGGGAAAAGAACCCCAGTTATCCAGTTTGTCCCTTATGCTTTGTGGGTAAGGAAGAGAGTCTTTCCTCCCCTCTCAATCTGCTTTATTTATAAAGCATTTCCCCAAACAATATGGGTAATTCAGATGCTTTAATGTCTATTTTCAGCTTCCTATGAATCTCATAATTTACATTAATCTTGGAAAAAAAGAAGTTGGTATTGAGCCAGAATATTTTGCTCCAAAAACATTCAATGGCTATAATGTGCTAATGTATTTACATACCACCAAGAAGCTTTCCCTACCTAGACAGTGAAAGGAATGAATGTAATTATAATGCTCAATAAGATGTTTGAGGAAAAGCACTACAGTTGAAATGCAACAAATTACTATAAAAAGATTCCTAGTTTTAAACTAAAATTATTATACTGTCTGGTTGGTTGTTTTGTGTGGTGTTTTTTTAAAATGAAAATAAAAAAAAAATAAATCCAAAGTGTCAAGATCAGATGTGAGGAAACAAAAAGCCCTGAGTCATAATGAAGGCTTTTTCAGTGTAACAGCATAGACAGGAATATTCATCCATATGTGAAAAAGTAAGCAATAAAGCAAAAGAGGGAGAAAAAGCAGGATGTCATAGACATTAAGTAGTATTTGAAGGCCAAAATCATCATAAAAAATCCAAAGATCTAACATCAAAAATATAGTAAGTATAGTAGAAGGACAAAGCACTAGAAATTTGAGATTTCTGCTGGAAAATTACTATAAAGTAAGTAACTGAAAGATGAAGGCATAAATGAAAAAGCATCTATGAGTTTTATGTCTTTTTCAGGGGAGTTCTCTCTAGAAAACATGCTGCAGAAATGCTTTAGACCAGCATTACTGTAAGACCAGTGTCCAGTTCTGGGCTCCCCAGTTCAAAAGGGACAGGGATATACTGGAAAGAGTCCAACAGGGGGGCTATGAGGATGATTAAGGGAATAGAACATCTGTCATATGAGGAAAGGCTGAGAGACCTGGGGCTGTTTAGTCTTGAGGAGAGAAGACTAAGAGGGGATCTTATTAATGTCTACAAATATCTGAAGGGTGGAGATCAAGAATGGGCCAGTCTCTTTTTAGTGGTGCCCTGTGATAGGACAAGGGGAAACGGCACCAAGTTGCTACACAGGAAGTTCCACCTCAACATGAGAAAAAACTTCTTTATTGTGAGGATGACGGAGCCCTGGAACAGGCTGCCCAGAAAGGTTGTGGAGTCTCCTTCTCTGGAGACTTTCAAGACCCGTCTGGATGCATTCCTGTGTCATCTACCCTAGATGTTCCTGCTGCAGCAGGGGGGTTGGACTCAATCTTCAGAGGTCCCTTCCAGCCCCTATGATTCTATGACTCTATGAAGACACCAAAGTCGCTTAAAGACAGGGCATGGCCTGGTCATTCAGGAATTACAGAACTATTCCAGGCCACTGTGCCTCTCTTAAGCAAAGGCTTTATTGCAGAGAGACTTTTTTTTTTTTTTTTTTAAGAAAAACAAAACAAAATGAACCCTAAGTTAAGCGAGGCAGTGGGGTACAAGATTGTACTTATGAGTTCTGAGTAGCTGCACTAGCTGCCAACACTGGAAAGAGTTCTGTCAAGAAAATACATGCTTCTCTTGTGTAGAAAAGCTCTTCTGACATGCAGACAAAATAGCTGAGAAAGGAAAATTGGCTTGTTATAAATAACTTGGAGCTGTGGAAGTCATTCTTTAGAGTAACTATTTATAGAATTACAAGCAGACAATGCAATCCACTTGGAGTAAAATAAAAGGGTCAGTTATACTACAGCATCCTACTAGCAAGCTAACTTTGATATTGAGCAGCTAGCAGCAGAAATACAGAGCTCTCCTCAGATCTTACATACCCTGACTCTTGGCAAAGAGGAGGAGTGGGTAGGAAAACAGCAGATGACCTTATTAAAAGCAAAATATTCATTAAGTGGAATAGTTTAATTATTCATGTACAGATATTTTCTGCATGCATTGTACCTCTTTCAAGGAAAAAAACCACACAAAACAATGAAACAAAAACCCAGTACACAAACATGAGCTTTCTTTTTATATAAATTATGACGACTGTGGAAGCCTTTAAACTTCATTTTTCATCATGTCCCTCTCAACTTGTAAACTATTAAAGGTACTTATGCTGCTGGGAAGATTACAGACCATCAGTGTTTCCAGGGGAAACCTAGTGCCATTGGCCTGAGGCTCATTTCACAGCCTGTGATAGTATAGCAAAGTTGCAAAGAGTTCCTGCTCTTGTTTTCTCACCTAAACAGACTAAAAGCAACCACTGAAAAGCTTTTAAAGCGGTGCTGATAAAGTGTGAGTAAATACTCCAGTATCCTGCTAAAGAAACTTTTCTGAGCTCTCCCCAGCTCTCATGATTCTGGAGAAGTTAACAACTTGTCCTCTGTGAACATAATGAACTCCTAGACTCCTTACATGTTAACTTCATTGAGGTAAGATGAAAGGGTAATTAGACCAGTGTGAAGCACAACCTTCAGTGATACCACTGTGGGCCAGCTGGTGTGTTTGAGTACATTCTGAGGCACAGCTGGAGTAGAACAATTTCACAGAATTTTCACTGTATTCGACAGTGCAAGAGCATCATATACTATACAAAGGTTACATGAAGTGAATCTGTATCTAAGCCAATAAATTGAGAAAGTTAAGGTTTTCAAACCGAAATACTTTAGAAAGAAATAAAAAAAAAATTAAAACCAAAAAAACCTGACTACTTTAAAACAACAACATCATTCAGTTCTCCTGCAGGTTTACTGGACGAATCCACCTAAGTAAAGCAGAGAGAGACCATCCCAGAAGGTGCAAGATAGGTTTATATCCTAACTTGGAGTGCAAAATGCAGTGACCTACAGTGCACTGTGATGGTGGTCGAGTCCATCATGCTTTTGTCAGTCAGAGAGCACTTGTATTCTCCTGTTGCATTTCTTCTCACATCTGTCATCACGTAAGTATCTGAGCTTCTTATACCCTCTGTTTCTCCCTGTGGATGGAAAGCAAAACATTTATTGCATATGGGTCTGCTAAAAAATTTGTTTTTCTTGATTTTTTTTAAAAACTATTATCAGGATGGCAAAATGCTCCAAAATATGTATAGATACAGCATCATTGCAGTGTAGTTACCTATTAATAAAGTTTATTTCCTGCATTACACCATGGTTTTAAAAAACACCCACAACTAAAAGCTTACTCTTTTAATTGAATTACTTAAGAGGACATTAAAAATACATGCACTTGAAGTTCAGCAGAAAGAAATAAGGGAGAAAACAAAAGACTGAAACAGTCTACCTATAAGAGTGTTGCAGAAATCACAACAGCAAAACAAATTGTTTCTAAATCTGTATCTGAAATGATACATTCAGTTTGGGAAAAATCATGAAATGAGGCGTACTGCGTTACACATTTTAAAAAAGCACCAGCAAACCTTGCTCTATCCACATCATGGTATGGAGCCTGTATACCCATATACCACCTTACACGCAGTTACCTACAGAAACTGGTGTTTTAAATTAGCCAGCAAGCACTCCTCTCTGGCTGACCAGTTCCCCAGTTCTCACCTGATTACAACTGACTTAGATCAGCTTTCAAAGAACTAGAATGAAACCCTAATTCATGTCTCTGAATCCAGAAAGATTTATGATGCCTCTGAGTCTTGTAGAGAAATCACCAATTCCAGCTCTCCTTAAGAGAAAAGACTAGTATCAGGCAGCAGGGAGTCTGAAGATAAGACAAACTGGGGTGTTCGATTCTCACACTGTGATCATGAGCAAGGAGAGATATCATACACTTTTTCCCTGGCATGGAGTGAGCTCCTAGCATGACTCACTGAATCTAAAAGGCTGTTCTGAGATACGTGGACTTCGGCTCCTAGTTTCAGCAATTCAAGCGTTCCAGGAGTCCAAAGTATGTGAGGATTATGTTCAAAGGTTAAAATGCAGTTTTTGAAATACCTGAAAGCATTCCACTGCTTTTGGCCTCTCTCAAGATCGGTGCTGCTCACTACTGCAGCAGGACCAAAAAAAGGCATATAAAATAGGAAAGAGAAGCAGGACAGGGGAAGCAAGACTAGGAATCTTAGAAAATAAAGCCACATCTGTCTGTGGATTTCACCAATACTAATGGTGAAATACAAAAGCCTTTGTTTTTCTCAATCTGCATATTAAGCATTTGACAATTTGTCCTACACTTTCTCCTGTGCTGTCACACTTGTTCCTTTTTGTGTTGTTATGCCACCAATTAACTAATTAACTAAAGAAAAGAAATTGCGCAAAGATATCTGTTAAAAGTAAAAAAAATAGCTGAATTAATTTCCTGTACTTTCACTGCTGGATCTTTGTCTGTTATGACAACAGATGAGGTTATTTCATTCAAGGTGCAAACCCCTTTTGTCAAAATTGCTTCTTATCAAAATATCTGATGAAGGGAAATGAAGCCTAGCGATTTTTAGTATGTCCAACCCCCCAAAAAAAATCGGGTGAGGTGGAGAGAAGGTGAGGTATTTTTCAAAATATTCTGCAAACTCAGGTGAGGTGTTCTCAGAGTCTGATGTAATCGTTGATGTCCATCTTCAATTTTAGTCACATCAAATTATTTCCTTCATTTGTTATAAAATCACGTATACACTAACATGTAGCAATGTCTGTAGGAAGGGATGATACAGAATATTTCACTGTGCAGTGACAGCAAGGCAGGACTTACTGGAATGTAAAACAGGAACTCCTGTGGAGGAGGGTTGCCATTTCCTGAGCACTTCAGTGTGATGTTATCACCTTCTTTAATGGTACTTTGTGACAGCACTTGAATAGTCACCTTCTCTGTTGGATCTGTAAAAATAATGTACACATGTAATGGCTTCTGCAAAAAAACACACAGTAACATTAAACATACGATATTCACATAACATCAGATAATCACATGTGTGGATCTTTTTATAAAAGAACTGAACTTAATCACACTTTCTATATTTTTGCCAGTGAAGTAAAGGCAAAGAAGCCATATTACATAAAATTCATTTTTCTTCACCAAAACACCTGTAACTGAAAGAGCAATGACTACAACCATGCCATGAGCTTAAAAGAAAAAAAAAAAACACCCTGATCAGTATGAACAGTTTCATGGTGTGATTTCATTATGAGGGATTAACTTGTCCTCTGTGAAGCTCTCTGTTTGGAGGAGAAAAACAACTGAAGCTCTCAGCGCTTGCTGTTGGTACTAGATAATAGCCTTCTTGCATTAAAAAGAAAGAAATATGAACTAAGCAACTATGTTCAGCCTATTCTGTATGCTGATCACTACAGGCTTTCAGAAAGATAAATTTGGTGAACATAATAGGACCCTTAACATAGTCAACAGAACTGTAAATGTAACATGCTTCTGTCATGTTCAGTGAAGTTGAACTATAACTTAGACTTTACTTTGGTAATTTTTTTAAGGCAAAGAGAGTATACTTTAATACATGCTACTCTTTCTAAGTGGAAGCCTAAGTACAATTTTTCAAAAACAAAGTAAAATCAACAAATTTAAAAGAAACAATATAGGCAGATAACTCTCACTGTTTTCATTTCAATGAATAAATAAAATTTTATCAAAGATGCCAGTCTTGCATTAAGACACAGTACAGTGCACTTTATATTAGACACTAAAAAAAATATTCTACATGGCAGCAAAACACTTGCCTGACAGTTGATTTTGGGTGTTTAGTGAAGCATGTGCTCTACAGCCATTCCCACCCTTCAGGCATTCATCATGTCTGCTGCTATGGGACTTCTCAATAACAGGAGCAACATATTGTCGTGGCTTCTTGATGACTGATGTCCCTAACACAGCCTCTTGCTCCTGATTGTAGGAGGAGGGGTACTGGGCTTCAACAAGCCACATCCCTCTCTCTTTCAGATACAATAGCCTCAGCTCCCTTCCACGTCCAAACAGCTTCCATCTCTGTACCTGCAGAGCTGAAGCACAACTTTGGCTGCTTAGGAAAGGGAAGTCCAGCATCATTGCTGCCGTGGAATACAACAGATGTGATGTCACCAGGAATCACATACACGCCTCTTGGCAGCTGCTGGGCCAAAACCCCTAATTCGGAGGCTGTCTGGTGAGCTAGCCTGTGCAGGAGCTTGTTTCTCCCTCTGTCAAGTTTACATGGAGCTGACCAAAATAAAAAAGTTTTCATAAGGCATGTCTAAATATACCATATACACTGGAATTGCTTAGTCTTTGTCTCAAAACTGAAAAGGGATGAATTGTAATGAGAAAGACTTTAGGACTTCAATGTGGAACAAGCTTTCCCACAGAGATGAACTGGATTAAAAACGGACACAGTTGAACAAGAATGACATTGTTGCAAACCCCCAGTCTTTCCTGTAGGAATATCTTATCTTTCTATTTACTGCAATCAGAGCAAATTTTTAATTTCATTTTCTAACTGAGGAAAAAAATATCTAAAGAAGTAAACAGCAAAAGCCTAATTAAATTGTTCTCTTAATGTGAAGAGGTCGCCCTTCCAAGAAAGACACAACCTGACGACAGGAAAACACAGTGTTCAATGCAATGTTGATTGTTGCTTAGCATGAGTGACGTGCTCCCCCGCTTTCACTAATCAACAGAAACAGCCAGGTGAAGGTGTATCTTGCCTCTCAGTGGCACATATACCTGGCTTGGCCCATCTTACCCTGTGCTTCTGTAAATTTGAGATTATGTTCTCTGCAAGAGCAAAATTCTAGGAGGCAGCACCAAAAGGCAGTTATTCAGTAAATGAATGTTGCTATCCCAGATCCACCATGGCCACAACAGAGTAAGTTCAAGGAAATCACTGACACTGAAAGCAGCATGAGTAGAAAGTGTCTTTGACTCTAATCTGTTATGTAAAAAAGTTTACCCATACCAAGACAGACATTTAACAACAGGGTGAGATTGATAAGTCTGCCTGACAAACACTATCTTTTTACACTGATTAATGCTGAGCAAAACCCAATGTAACTGGAGTCTAGATAATTTAGGTATCTGAGACAATATCTAACTGTCCAGCTCCAAGACTTCTTTTGCATTGCTCATGTTACTTTTGGTAGCTTGCTTGCTACAGCCGCAAAGCAGAGCTGATAACTTCTACTAGCAAGCTAAGTTACCCATTTCCAACTAGCACCCAACTTGGCAGGAGCAAATTCACTTTTCTTCTCTTACTAGGTTAAAGTGGCTGGCTGCTTCCAGGGTGTCAACTAGCTATTAAACACTTGAGTACTAGAGACTGCACTAACCCATATCTAAAATAAAAACCCAAATAGTAAAACATTTCTTAGATCCTGACTGAATAGGTAGGTCTTTAAAAAAATCTTGTGTAGGTGTAGTTTTCAGCATGCTCTCCCTATCTCTTTATGATAAATGGGGAAGTTCTAAGGAATCCCACTAGATATCAGAATGGACAGCGGGTCTCCTTTATTTTTTTCTACTTGCTTCAGAGATGCATAACATGATAGTTTTGACAGTTAATATGAAAAAAAAATAGACTGAAAGACTTCCATTTCTGAGCTTTGGAGTCTGCTATTTTTTTTTCATCTGCCTTACATTTGACTCATTAAAAAATCCCATGCATTGAAAAAGAAACTAATTAGGATCACTGAACTAAATTAAAAGAGAAAACCAGACATGTCATTATCATCAACATCAGTCAAGAAATCCATCTGTTGAAGCTTTAGACATCCATTAATAGCAACTTTCAGAAATTAATTTGGACATGCATCTGAGTAGCGTAAGCAACTGAAGTTACAGTAAATGAAAATACTCAGAAAGCAAACTGGATAATTCCATACTCCTAAAGCCTAAGTTCATACTCGAGGTCTCCTCAGTACTGAAGGGTGTGCCTACCTCCCAGTCTTGGCTAAGTAGCAGAACTGCCCATCTCTGGAAGAAGAACTATCTTAATTAAATTGTGTGTTACTAGAGAAGGATTAAACTAGCTAGTCTAGCAAATATTAAACCTTCAATATGGAGTGTATGTGCTATCTGGCACAGTAGCTGTTCTGCAGTGCTGTGCAGGTTTCTTTTTCCTTCACACTGGGTAGTGCTTAATGGCAAGTGGATATAGTACATGCATCACAGAAATCTGCAAGAGCTTTACCTCAACAGGTGAAGTAGCCTAATGCATGAAAGTGATGGGGAAAGGAGGACAGCAAAGTACCTCTTGGAAAGTAACAGCAACAAGTGCTTTCTGGTCATTACACTTCTTCCCTGTGCAGATCTGCCATACACAGCAGGAGTTATTCACAGCCACGGGGCTCCACAGATGACAGAAAGAAAAGCCCAGTGAAATTCGGTACCCAACTTTAAAGCAAAAACAAAAACTAAAAAAACCCTCTAGCTTTATAAGTGATAGAATAGGTGTCTGCGGGCTTGAAACCTCTATATTATTTCCAAAGATGACAGTTAACTGTCCCAGAGATTTTCTTCTCCATTAGTTCTGCTGGCTGTTATTCTTGGAGAAACAGCTGGTGAAAAGAAGGCCTTAGTTTACTCTGGCTTCTCCAGGTGAAAACAAGGAGCAACTGCTCTAAGGATTCATTTGACCAAGGTCAAATCTGATCCCCTACTCTGTGTCTCAACAAACTTCACCTGTGAAGAAGCAACTAATCATCTAGGTGGAACACACCCTGCCACTTCAAGCCTATGCCTTTGATTTTCAAGGCAACAGAGCACATGTGCTAAGTAGGGAAATCTAATGCTTTACTAATTTTCTTTGTATTCAACTGGATTACAGAGTTGCTACACAATGTATACTAAGACCCTATTAGATGGCTGGACTATATACTCAGACCCCTCATTTCTGAAACAGGAACTTTTATAAGCTGAGGTATTACCCAAAGTGTACAGAAAGCTGTGGTGGTGCTGACCCCTTGCTCACTGAGCCACACTGCTATGTCATCACCAACCAGTATTGTTCTTGCTTTAGGCACAAGGGCAGTGGGCCCAACATTGTTCTTGTTTCAACTGCAAATGCAGTAGGCTGAGACAATCTGGCACCTTCCAACGTTGCCTACTGGAGCAGTGAGTTGAAACAATTGTGTACCTGTTTGTTCTAGTGCAAATACAGTGATTTGGGTCAATCAGGCACTCCTTAATTGTACCTGGAACTCCTGTTGCCTGGAAAAAGTATGAGACCCCTCCTGCTTGGATCACAAGCCCACTCTGAAAGTTGACAAAGATCACCTGACTCGAAGTGTGGCCACAATGGAAGAATACTGACCAGTCAGTCATCTTGTGACTCTATAAATATTGATCCTAAAAAGAGGCCCTTTAGAGCTCTCCAGGATCTCAGCAGATTGTTACCCTGTGTCTCACCAAGGAAGCTGACCCATCCAATGAAAAAGAGTGAGTAGTCCACTACTTTTCATTTTGCAGCAAACAGACTGAATTATAGTAGTTGATCTTGTAGATCAACTGGAGGAATATTTCACTGCAACTTCTTTTCATACAGTTCAACAATCCTAAGGTACCATAACTTCACATCTTAACATAGGTTAACCTCTATTTCCTGTGTGTGTGTGAGCAATTTTGTTGAGAAACTGTAATATATGTTTAATTGAACCACTGTACTTCATTAACTGTTGATTATCGATTAAGTATTGCTAGGAAATCATAGAATCCAATTTTGTAATTCATTATAATAGTGTCAGTCAACCTCAATTTGCTGCTGTTCCAAATCACACCAGACCCATAATACTGTGTTGAAACACTACACTGAAATCCATACACCTAAACCCTTTAGACATAAACTGTTGACCAAGTCTGGGACTAGGAGTGGATTCAGCTGCACCCACTCTCTGAGAAGAAGCTTAGAAAGCGAGGGGCTCCACTCTGAACCTCATGACTCAATGGAAGAACCTTCCTCATTCTCTTCCCTGATCCCTGAGCAAATCACTCCAACGTGATCCTGATTCAATCACCCTTATCCCTGTATAAATAATTTCCCCTGATCCCTGTTTAAGTCACTCCCATCCAATTCCAACCCCTACACATCCCTTCCACATAGTAAGTAATAGAGTGAACCTTGCCATTGAATTCTGTTCAGTCACACTTTTATAAATCTGTATTAAAATCACCTATTCCTAATATCTTTGTCAGTGATCCTTTAAGCAACGTTAAGATCTTCCACTCCCATTCGTGATAAATGGTAACACACGACTGGACATCTTGCATATCTCCTGTTCCTCTTCATTCTCCTACCACCTGCTGTCTTCCACAGTCCTTCAGAAGCGTCATTTACAAGACTTTGAAATGCCTCTTACCCCTCTTTAACTGCTATCACCCCCTCTGACTTTCCCTGCCAACTGCTTGTTTTGTTTATTCAAAGGAGAATTACAATTTCCACATCCGTCAGTAAGGAAGTTACTTTTTCGGCCAGCTGGAAGTCATGATGTACACAAATTATCTACTTAAAGCCAACTAATATTCAAATTATATTTAAATGTAAAAAAATCAGCATCTTGCAGCAGTGAAAAGCTACTGCATTCTGTGCAAGGTAGTCTGCCAACTTTAGTTCTTTGGTGCTGACTTTACAAAAAGGAAAAATATTTGAGTATCCTAAAACTGTATTGTATATTTATTGCATGTTTCAAGAGACAACCATTCTAACTTTCCTCCTGTCAACACAACCTTGATATTCTATTGTGAGTGTCAGGGAGATGGAGTTAGGCTCTTCTCAGTGATGACCAGTGATAGGACAAGGGGTAATGGGTGCAAATTGGAGCATAGGAGGTTCAAGGTGAATATCCGAAAAAATTTTTTTACTGTGAGAGTGACAGAGCACTGGAACAGGCTGCCCAGGGAGGTTGTGGAGTCTCCTTCACTGGAGACATTCAAAACCCACCTGGACGCGTTCCTGTGTGATGTGCTCTAGGTGACCCTGCTCTGGCAGGGGGGGTTGGACTAGATGATCTTTCGAGGTCCCTTCCAACCCCTAGGATTCTATGATTCTATGATACTGTTAGAAAGAGAGAAATTTCAGGTAAACCTGAAGATAAGTAAAACTTACACAGACAATGTACTTGGACCTTCTTGCTTTGAATAAACCATCTTGAAAACTAAGCAGTGACATCTCTAATTTTGTAAACTGTCTCTGATTTTGCTTTTTCCCCCCAGGCAGACCTCATACAGCAACAGATGCTTTTTAATAACTTACAGTGAACATCGAAGACAACTGGGTCAGACTGTAGTGTCTTCTGGCCAGATGGTCCGTAATAGGTCACAATGCAAGAAAACTTGGCATTTGCATCTTCCTTTGTTGGCACGTACTGAAGAGATGATGTCATGGTAAAGAGTCCAGTTGATTTGTTCACAAGCTTTTGCAAATTTATGACCACAACTGAAAAAGAAATACTGTTTCAGTGTCACACAGATAGAATTTGCAGCCTTTTTCCTACATTTTATTGCTTGCTCTGTATGTGTTATCAGGCTGCAAACATGCAAGTAACATTACAAATTATCAACTATACAAGAAGTTTTCTTCTAGTATTGCAACTAATATATACCAGG
The DNA here is from genome assembly GCA_020745705.1 of Hemiprocne comata. Taxonomy (NCBI): domain Eukaryota; kingdom Metazoa; phylum Chordata; class Aves; order Apodiformes; family Apodidae; genus Hemiprocne; species Hemiprocne comata. Next base: position 138,042,945 of record CM036586.1, on the reverse strand, counting down.
AACAGTTTATCAACAACAGACTCCTAAGATACTGTACATTTTAAATCAAAACAAAGAACTACAGAATCACAGAATCACTAAGGCTGGAAAAGACCTTTAAGATCATCAAGTCCAGCCTATGACCTAACACCACCACACCATCTAGACTATGGCACTAAGTGCCACATCCAGCCTTGCCTTGAACACATCCAGGGACGGTGCCTCCACCACTTCCCTGGGAAGTCTATTCTAATGTCTAACCACCCTCTCCGTGAGGAAGTGCTTCCTAATATCCAACCTAAACCTCCCTTGGAGCAACTTCAGGCTATGCCCTCTTGTCCTGCTATTGTGTCCAAGCTATTGTGTAGCTTGGGTGCTCTGAAAGGCCTAGAAGTTTCCTTCCAGTTTCATCTTTCCATATGAGTAGTCTTCTCAAAGGAATAATGCATGAGACTAAAGTAGAGCAACTCCTATAAACACAGTTCTTCATGCCTGCTCTCTCTGTGGATTCAGGGCCACTGGCCACTGCTGAAACGTACCGTCTTCCACGGGCTGCAAAACTCTCCCGTTTTTGTACCACGTAACATTGCCTTCAGGATAACTATCTCTTGCAACACACTCCCCGAGCTGCAAAACAGATAGGAATTAGTTGCTATTTTTCTCTACTATCTTTTAACATAATTCTATTTTCACTTGTGCTGCTTTGAGTAAAAATTTCTAGAAAGTTCAATTGCTCAGCCTGAACCATTTATTTATTTATTTACTTTAAATAGGACAAATCCCATCAGTGAGGCTTAGGTGCAATTTGGAAGAAGGTTCGGTGGTGGGTCTGAGATCAGCATGACCCCTGCTTGTTTGCAGCACCAGGCAAGGTTAATACAGGAGTGGTGAGGGAACTGCTCTGCGCTGAGCCTGGCTATAGGCCACCATCTCTCACTGGCAGGTGTGCACACAGGCACCCCCTCTGAGCCTCAGTCTATCACCTCTCTCCGTCGTGATTGTAAAAGGACTTCAGGCAGCCGCCAGGCACTTAACTTCAAGGGAGAAAGCCGCTCTTACCATTTGTAGCTTCTCTGTTTCTAAGAAGTCTGCTTGATGTAAGATTTCTGGTTGAGAGGGTTGTTCTAAAACATAAATAGGATAAAGGTACTAGTGAAGGGAGCAACAGCTGTTTGAAAAACAAAAAGTTACTACAAGATACATGGACTTCCAAAACTAAGTAGAACAATCTGGCCTGATATAGTCTTACCTATGCTTTGCCATTAAAAGAAGAAAAAGTTAGGTACTTCAATATTAGCAAATGGATTGAAAAGGAAAAACCATCACCTTAAAATTTGTCATACTTTCCATAATGAATTCCATTCATTCTGACAATTTATATTCTAGCCAGGCAGACTCGTTCAGCACCTGGGAGGAGAGAACCATATCTAATCTATCTGTTTTATATGATACACATACTGGAGAAGGAACCGATGGTACAGAAACTATAGCAACAGAAGAGCAGCTTTACTGTGGATATTACTGTAGCTAAGCTGTCACATTATAAAGGAACAAATGCAATCTAATCATTCTTCTAATGTTTATTTTTCCTAACTGGGATTGTTACATTTAAGAAATTCAGATGATAGAGATAAGTGTAATTACTTTAACTGATTCTGAATTAGTTATGGCTCTCTTAAAAAAATAAACTTTTACTCCAGTGCCAGTATGTCTTCTTATTTACTTTTATTATGGTACATGGACCTCTTATCTTGTCAAAGTGGAGAATCTATCAGTGTTTCCATCATAAAAAAATACTTTCTAGAGACTATATAACTTGTCTGTTAAAACTGTTTGGCCTGAATCCCGGAATGCAAATGTTCATCTTGAAAAGAGACAGTCTTCCCCACAATTTTAACAGAAGAGGGGAAGAGTGAGGAGGGGAAAAAAAAATAAAAATCATTGTTTATACAGTCGAAGAAAGCCTCTACACCCTAAGATATACTGCTTAAATAAGCATACATATTATATCCATTTACACACTGAAACATCCTTAATCATGCCAGCTTACAGAATGCCTCCCAAATCAAGCTCTGTATGAAATAATGTATCTATGTCAGTAATCTCAGAAAGTGAATTTCACACCATCTTGCCAAATGATCCCTACACACTGATGAAGTTACTGATGAGCAGGTGTACTGCTCCTGCTGTCACAAAGATGGCAAGCCTGCATGTTTCCACAATATTCCAGTCTGCGTGCACGTGCATACATGTGTACACGTGTGCTTGTGTGCACACAAATGCAGAGGTATCCTTTGCTTGGGAGACTACGCCAGGATGGAACAAGAACAGCTCAAAAAGGAAATGAAAGAGAATAAAAGAAGCTATTCATTTAACATTTTCAAACAACTTTGCTTGTGTGTGACAAAAACAAAAAACAAACAAAAGAGACAGTCAAAGCTATAAACCAAAATCACCACAATTTCTTCAAAGGGCTAATAAAGATTTTTTAATTTAAATGTATGTGCATGTTTCTTTCTCTTTTATTAGGTTTAAAGAAAAAGAGTTAATTTATTTTCTGTAAGAACCTGTCAAAGATAAAACATTTCAAGAAAATGAGGTTTTAGAAGACCATTAACAGGCCTTCTGGTTCAGATTTTTGGGTCCCATGAACAGGCATAGTTGGCTGCCTGTCACAGTCACCAGCTGATGAAATCACACCACCTTTCTCAGCTTTGCTTCCTTTCATCTGTCATCCTCCAAGACTGGTTTGAGAAGACCTCCTCTGTGCTTCGGACCCCCTACCACGATGCTCCTACCAAGGGAAGGGAAGGACCTCCTGCTCTATGGCTGTCCCTATTTCAAGTGCTCTGGTGACAAACCAGGGGCTCCAGTTAAGAGGCTGCCACCTGCTCTCACAGCAGCCTCTGAAAGGGAATGTCTGCTGCCAGATCCCCACAGCTGCAGCATGTGCACCAAGGTAATTCACTATAAAAGACTTACTTGGCATTCACTAGCTCAGTGTCTGAAGCGAGAAGAAATTTTAAACTTGGCAGCAGCAGAACCCACTTTGGTGGGTTTGCAACTTCAGCACACTGCTTATCTCTCAGCTTAAGAGCTTGCCAGGGTACTTTGCAACTCTATATAGGCCCTATAATAGGGAGGAAAAGAGCTCACTGCCTGCAAAAGCCAAGCGTCGGTGCAGCAGGACAGCAGCTCATGTCCGCTGGCCTGCTTTGCTTTGGAAACTCGCCATTTAATTCCAGAAAGAAGATGTTGACAGAATCCATCTGGAAAGCTGGTAGAACTTTTTTGAGAAGTCCAGTGAGTGCAACTAGCAGGTGGTGCCTGTGCCATGAGCCATTTCAGCTTGTTATTCTGAGTTAATCAGTTAGTACAGCTGAGGACATGACAAGCTCCAGTGAAACCCAGCTTCAGTCATGACTTCTAGAATACAGCTGAGTTTCAGGTACACGAGACTTTTGGTTTATAGAGGTTTGCACTGCTGCAGCCTAGCTCTGTATCTGAGATTAAACAAGTTAGAAACTCCACTGGTTAAATAAATGAAGCTTGCAGGTTACTCCTAACTCTTTCTTCATTAGAACAAGCAAGCAAGCAATAACAAAAAATGAAACCCCAAACCCCAGACTCAAGGAAGATAAACAAGAAGAAAGGTTAAGAGAACCTTAACTCAAGTTGTGACCTCAAAATAAAAAACTGCAAAGATACTTTTTTCTTACAGTGCTGTTAGCCATGTTACATGCATGGAATCCTCTATTCTTATCTTCCTTAGTAAATAGCAGCTTTCTCTATTAGTATTGATGTATACAATAAAACATACAAGCTGTGCTCCATGGCTGAGTTAGCATTGTGTTAATATTTAGTACAGTACACAGTAATTCAAGCAGTTGGCATTTAGTTTTACCATATACCACTGTTTCATCTACATATTTACTGCTGTGCGATAAGTAAACATCATAATTCTTTACCATTTCCTTTGAAGTGCTGTGTTTACTATGCCTGCTTTGAGCACACTCCTCCTGTTGTCATTAATTCGATTGCTCTTGTAGTCAAATGCAAAGTGAAACAAGATAAAGGAATTATGTTGATTCCTAATTGAGCTTCAGACTCATTTATGCCACTGAGAAACTTCTGCCTAGACACAACTGACAACTCCCTAACACCTTCTCCCTGAAAGAAGAGTAAGGGTGCTCCTCCAAAAAGGATTAATGTTTTTTCAAAGCATAAGTGTGATCTATTTGAAACTGCCCATCCTTGTGAGCAATGCATTCCTACAACAGGGACTTACTCAGACTGTGTAAATCCTCATCTGAAGAGTGACAAAGGCCAATAACAGCCATGTAAAAAGATGAAGCTGAGGAAGAAATCCACTGCACTCACAGGGCAGCATTTACAAACACTAACCTTAGCCTCAGCAGGCCTCCACCCCTAAAAAGGAGAAACAGCCTCCACAAGCTGAGTCAGGGTTTGAGGGATTACACATCTGTTCTGAATTGGCACCAGGAAGAGGCCAGGTTTGTCCACGGTCTTGTGCAAGCTCAGAGCAGGACTGTGCCTCACAGAGCATGGGATCCACACTGCGGATCAGCCATGCAATTGGTTTGTAGTGATACCAAGCGCTAATAAACTTTGCTGTGATCTCAAGCAGAACTGCAGGCTGGGCTTCCTCCTGACAGTTCAGGAGAGAACAAAACAACCATTTGGGGCTAGCAACTCGATTGCCAGCCTCTTCCTTGCTCGCTCACAGTTCATACCGTTGCATACCAGCTGCTTGGAGCTGGTTTAAACCTCTCCTCTGATCTCACCCTGCGGACTCCACACAGTTAACACTTCCCTCCTGCAGAAAAATTTGCTCGGAGAACAAATGGAAAATAACCAGTGCTAATTTTACATTTTTCATTTCCAAGGCCAAATGACATCACATAAGTGAGTCATTATCAAAGCCTAAAATTCTCTTTGAGCCAGCACTTATCATGAATAAACTGCAAGTGCAGGCAGTCCTGTTACATAAATGCCACCAGTAGATTACATTTTTGAAAGCTGCAGAAATTTGCTAGTCTTTGTAATTTACACAGCCAGAGTTACTTTCCTAGCTTTAATCTTTCCCTTAAACAAAAGTTTTCATAATTTACAATTCAAATGTTAATGAATGTTAACAGTAGTAACAACTAGATTACTTACTGAAGACCTTGACTATTGTTGGCTCTTCGGAAACATCGTCTTCTGTAACTAGCATACATACAAATCTCTTTTCATCACTGATTCTTGCATTCTTGATGGATAATGTATAGTTTTCTGAGAGACTCAACCTGTCTTTGTAGTCTGGTACATCATCATACTGTACATTTTTTTTTGTTGATGATCTGAAGGCAATAAATACTGGAGATCCATTTGGCATTTCCTGTAATAAAAGGATAAACACCTCTATTTTGCATAAACACTCATTAGAAGTTCCTGGAGATCTGCAATTGGTACAAACCTGTAATTTAAAAAATCTGAAAACTACATCAGATGGTGTTTTTCCTGATTAACTTCTGCTGTACAAACATGAAAGTCAGTGTAACACGAGAGCTAGTTTAAGACTGCCATGGTACACATTGAGAATGATGGCAGCAGAAATAATTTCAATCCTTTGGCTCAATCTCAGCATAGTATAGGACTTTCTCTAAAGAAGGCTGGTGGTTCTGGCACCACCTGCCCCTGTCTGTATGAAAGTGTGTTTGAAATAGAAGCACTCGTGAGCTAGGCTCAAAAGCTTCCATTTCCTTTTTTTCATGATTGTTTTACATATTCATATTGTTTGTCTGGGATAGTCAGACTTCATTCCAAATGCAGGATTTAATCAGGCACAATTGCCTATTTTATTCTAAATTAGCTTTTAGCTTCTTTTCCCTCTTCTGTTTTTAAAGGACTCAAGAGCTTGTGGTATGGCAACATACATACAATCAAATATTGTTATTTATGCACCTTAAGATAATTTGCAAAATACAATTTTCTAGACATCCTCCTTATATTAATCAGTATGCAGCTGCCATCCTAAGAAGGAATACAAAGTTATCAGCCTTGCACAAATCTACCATATCATGTCTGAGAGACAAAGTTACAGGCTGAGTTCTGCACGATCTAATTTCCCTCCTTCCTACACGCACACACACAGAGCAGGGACACTGTCTGCCTTTAAATAGAGTGAGGTGAAAGGCTGACTCTATCTTTACTTTCAGCATTGTGCTGGGGGCTGAAGAGGTTTTCATTCCCTTTTATCCCTTGCACCTTGAGGCACTGATGCGAGTAGTGCTCCCAGCACAAAACCTCAGCTTGACTGCAGAGCCCACAAAAGCATGACGACGCTGTGACAAGAGATGAGTGGTGTCAAAGCCAGGCAGGGAGGAGGTCACAACAGCTAACATGAAGTTTCAATTTGCTTAGAGTCCTTCTCCCTCTCCCACTTCTAACTCTTGGATTACTCTAAATGTCTGCCACACAGGAAAGCAAGCATTGCCTTGACTCAATACATGCAAAGTTGGCTGTTAAGTGCAAATGGGCTCTTAAGTCCATAAACCTACCCAGGGCACGAGCACGTGCAGGTAGAAACCAAAAGGAGCAACACCTGCTCCTGCCATGGTGCATGTCTCCCAGTGCCCCCAAGCCCCTACCAGCAATCTGAATTGCTACTCACAAGGCTGCAGAGCAGAAAATGGAGTTCCTTCTTCTTTCAATGAAATAATCACCCAATCAAAAAAACCCTAAACCAACCCTCCCCCTGCTGATAATAAGTAAGCTGCCCTAGGAGAATAGGGATCAGTGTGGGCTGTGTCAACAATTTTGTACAATAGCAATTGGGAGGACTTCTCTGCACATTAGGTTTCATGTCCCTTTCTATTTAGAAGAAGCTACAACATCTCCATTTGCTGCTTGGTACTTCTCTGAGGTGAACAACCCAAACGTACTGGAAAGAAATAATACATTTCTTTTTTGTCAAAATAGCCTTGCATCTTCATACAGATCGACTTCTTCCCAAGAAAAGTCAGCAGAATAAAAACCACACTGCAAAACCCAGGTTCAGCATCTTCTGAACACTTGTAAGACAGTTCCACTGTCCCTTTTAGGGAAATGTCCTCCACAGACTTCTGACCTCACTTCCCAAAACATGTTTGTGGGGCAGGAACTCGAGTGGATGAGGTCTGCAAAAGCTGCAAACTTCCAGGTACAAGGGAAGGAGATGGGGGGATGGCAAAACATGCCCAATGGCAGACCAGTCTGCTGTAAAATAGGCAGGTGGATGCCACTTAAGAGAGGGAGAACTGTGTAGTTTTCAATCCACTATCAGAGTAGAACATCACCTGTTATTGCTGGTTACATTCTGGTTTGAGCACAAGAGGAGATTTCTACAAATTTTACAAAGGCAGGAAAACCAGTTGTCCTGATGTAGTCTAAGAAGCAAAAGAGTTTTTGGGATCCTGGTGTTTTCTTCCACATATGCTTCCAGATTTTGTTTGACTTGTATATGCTTATTCTCCTTTTGGCCCTGGATACTGATCTCATGTAGGAAAAGAACATCCTGCAGCAAACTTACTGCAGGCTGACCAAGACAACCGGAAGAGTATTCCTGGTTTTGCCTCTGTTCTCCATGCACCAGAAATGGCAGAGTGAAACCACCAGCAACTCTATTAAAGTCAAGTCTACTCTCTTCTTTGCTGTGCATCAAACACACTGAAGCATGAAACAGTATTGAGTGACTGTCAGACCAACCACAGCCAAGGACAGCACCTTCTCAAAGCTGAAGGATGCCCTGCTTCAGCCAACCCACTTCAGAAGTATTCCAATTTACAGTGATGGCTCTGTTAAGCAAGCGAGACACCACTGGGTAACATGCCAGATCTCTAATACAGGTTGGCAGAGAACTCTAAAATAATTATTTCTCTTGAACAATGAAATTAATTCCTCAAACCTCTAATCTATCCTTGGCAGAAATTATGCAGATTAGAATCTTGCAGTCTTTCAAACACAAGGATGAATGTCTTTGTACCTGAGGCAGAAATCCTATCGATTGGAGTCTTGTACTCTCATCCACAAGAAACATACACCTTCTTATACCAGCTCTAATAAATGTAAAGATAAGCTATACTTACGTATTTCCATTTTCCAAACATAAGACCATCTGGAACTTCTAGACGACAAGGCATAGTAATAGTATCTCCATATACTGCATTTACTGTGTACAATCCCAGAGCTAGAGAAGAAACAGAAAGAGAGGAAACAGTTTTAGGTGTTTTCCTGAATTCCCACATGATAGCTGACGTTTGGTTCACAGCTATTACAGAAGCAGAGCTACATCCTTTGTAAATGGGTATTTTCCAGCATGTAAGATTCATCCCCAAACCTCTAACAAATTAGGATTCTGGACACTAAATTAATTTACTTAAACATTATGATCTTTTTGGACCACTTTTTTCTGATGCAGTGGGAGCCAAGTCGATTTTCAAACAGGATTACATCTGCTCAACTAGATGAACATGTACACTACAATCAGTATCCATAGCTATTGTCCCAAACTTAAAACTTGAAAAGGAAAATCCCTAAACCTTTATTTTCTGCCATTCTGCCTGGAGAGGTTACGTTGCAATGCAATATTGTGAGGAGGCCTGCAGATAAGTGATATTCTGACTACTGCACTACATGAAAAACTCAGAAAAGAAAAAAAAAAAAGAGAGTGCTATTTAAGTGCTGGTTTCCCTTAAAGCTTGGAAACAAACTAGTCTGCACATTTAGATTTTGGAAAAATGAAGTTAAATCCTTCTATGAATTATTTAGTAATAGCTTTTTTTGAAAACCTCAGCACAATGTTATTGTACTAATGCATAGAGATTTATAGAATAAAACTGACCCACTTATTTTCGTTGTCCAAAACATGTCAATTGAACAAAAACAACAGACCCTAAAGCAATGAAATGTTAAAACCCAAGGAAGTTTAAAGGGGAAGATGTAATATCACAAGTTGGTGCATTTGCTGTAATGCAACTTCGTTTTGCTCCTATTTTTTGTAGTTACTCCTGCTCTCTGTGATGCTCGCTGCTCCTCACACTGGAGGGAGGTTTTGCCTCTGGTGCTCAGCCAGCATCACTGAGTGAGTGTGCTGGCTGCCCACACGTCTGCAGCGTTTGTCAGGCAGGGTGTTCCTCCCAGAGACGAAGGACCTCCCCCTTTGCTTTCCCTCCATTTGCAACTGGAGCTGCAAAAATCAAGGGCTTGCTGCCAAAGATACATTATTTAAGAGAAACCAGCAGGATGCTGGTGATGTAGCCAGGGCCACAGAAACACTCAGTCCTTCTCAAGACATTAGTTTTTCTGGAGATTCTTGCTAAAGCTGCAAAAATGAAACCTGTTCCCATGCACTTCCAAAAACCTGAGCCACAGGCATCATATCTTTTCCCAAGGCAGCTGCTGGGGTGACCTGACAATTCTATTCAGTTCATATATGCACTCTATAGGGTGGTTTTCCCATGGGATTTTTTTTTTTCTGTAAACAAAATGTATTTTCAAAGAGCCAAACACCAAATTTCTTGCCTACGATATAAATAAGACAGACTCCAGAGCATTTCCCTCAAGTGAGGACTTCAGAGCTCACTATTAGCATCAGCTTGTATTTATCATTTGTATCACATTGCCAACCAGGCTGTGACTTGCGCTGTGTCGTACTGCACAAAGAAACAGTGTTCCATAATCCTTCCTTAGAGAAGCTTACAATTTGGATGGCATCGCACAGCAAGGCAGAGAAGCAAGCAAGAAGGCTGGAGTTCAATGAACTAAAGGAACACAGGAGATAACAGGCACCCCTTCCCACACCTGCTTTAAACTTTCTTCACACTGCTCCTTTGCAACTGAACAACTGCTGATCTTCTTCTGATTCCGTTTCACAGTTAGTCACCAACGTACTTTAAGTACATCATTCACACTATAAGGACTGCATGCTCTAATTTGCTGTATGGTTTACAAAGACCAGCTGTTTTCTAACTGACAATAAAAGTTGGTCCACTAGATGGTGCTGAGTAAGTGCAATCTCTGAAAATCAATCAAACAATTTTTTGAAGAAATTGGCTAATGTCAATTTAATGGAAATAGGACTGATGCTTTAGGAAATCAAACTATAAATGGAAGTAAAACTCAAAGCTGGAACAAATTTTTCCCTTGGCCTTCTCTTGCACTCATTCTGATCTCCAGGAGGGGGACAACACAACTTCAGCTTTGCAAGTTGAATCCCAATTTTCATTCCTGCTAAAGCTGGAAAAACAGTCCTTTTTGGTTCCTCTCTCACAAGGATGCAAAATTAAAAGATACTTGCAAATATATGTTCAACTAGTAAGCTGATTAGTACCCCTTCAAATTCCAGTCATTTAGCGATTTGAAATTCTGTAATGGTATTTTGCATCCCATGGAAAAACCAGAAACTGCTCCTACTGCTAGGAGATATTTCCTGTCATTAGAGGAAAACAAAATGACCCTGTGAGATCTATAATGTTCTCTCCTAGACACTCCTTTAACCCCTGTAAGTTGCTAAGGTAACAGGTATACGCTACCAAAGACCTGACAACCAGCCTCACCAGTGAGAATGAAACTCTTTCTGGAAAGTATTTACATTTATTACATTTGGAGCAGGCAACTGATGCATGGCCTGACAAAGAGAAAGCCTGGCCTCTGATTTCAGAAGAACCTTTTCATCTGAGACGCATTCCTTAAGATGGACACCCCCCCATCCCAATAGTATCTTGCCATAAATTATGCCTAAACTAAAATAATACATTTTTCCAGAATTTTTTTTTAAGACAGAACCAGAGAGACACAGGTTTTACTTTAAGTACAGATGAAGGGTCCTTACAAGAATTAAAGAGGTCCTACTGTAAAATTCTCCTCCCATTTGCATAGCAACAAATCTAGGATATTTAATGAGTGCAAACTAGCTGAATGACTGCAAACTTTCAGTGCAGGAACTTCAGTAATGTCCACAAAATAACTTTGCAAACCTATATATTTAAGAAACAAGCAAACAAAAAACCACCTCAACAAATTTGGAAATTCTCTGTTGCTATTAGATATATGTGTAAAATGGTGGGTTGAGGAAGAAAATAGAAGATGATTGCTTAGTGATATGACAGTGCTTACCACCAACTACTATTTTCTGAGAGCCCTTTACCTAGTTTCCAGTGCATTCTAAGAAAATGAACTCAGGATCTACAAATATGTAACAAATTGCTCCACTGCTCCCACAACACAGGGTCAGTGTCAAGACCCTTGTATCTCATTAACTGCAGGAGGGTGAAATGCAACTGTAGGAAATAACACTATAAGAAATCACTGGACATCATGCCCTGCCTTGCTTTATTTCTGATGCACCTTTCCGTAGCTAATTAAGAGCTCAGCCAGCTCTGCCCTGCACAATGTTGCCTTCTAAAACTGAGCCAGCCCTATTAATATCAACACTAATTCAGAAGCAGGATCTCATCCCACATACATCAGGAAAAGCTCTACTTGAAGTTGCATTATGAATTACATCCATATACCAGGTTAATCCTGCTCACTTTCCTTCCATGTCTTTACATACAGGTTTGAGCAGGCTGAGGTTTAATTCGCTTCCCCCTCTTTGATCTAATGCTGAAGAAACTCTGAGCCAGATTAAACCTTTCCACATAGGTTCAGACACAGGAAGAAAGCAGCAGCATCAGGAGGTATGACAACTCAAAGAAAGATCCCAGCAAGACACTGCTAAATTGAGATGGCATTTGCTGTTGATGCCTTTAATTACAGTACTTTCCATGTCCCCATAGCAGTCCTAACTGGCATGCTTCTTTGTCCTCCTTTCTGCCTGTATTTCACAAGGGAAGAACCAATCAGTACCCACATATTTGTGGGACAAAACAAAAAATCTGACTACTTGATCAGAGGCTTAAAGGCAGAGGAGGTGCTGCTGTTATTTTAGATCCTCACCTAGGGTATACAACACATGTCATAATTTAGACCAACTATTAATTTTAAACCAATGGGATCATATAAGCGGAATGGATAGAAGGTGAATATCTAAAAATCAGAAAGCTCATGTTTCTCCAAGGAAATAACAAAAGCTGTAGGAAGTGTGGTGAAAGCAGCCATGTTTTCCATTTCTGCCTTTCATTTGAAATATCAATTATTTTTCTTGCTGCAAACACCTTTTTAAGTGCCTTACTTTTGTGACAAATACAGAACAAGGGCTGTTCAAACACCCTCTTAAATGGAAGATCCACAGGAGACTATGAACCTGTATCTGAAAACTATGACTAGCAGAGGTACTGCCTGAAACTCTTCACCAGCCTACTCTGCTGCCTCACAGCACAGCTTATTTCTACTTACTAAAGCAATGGAAAAACTGTGTGGCTGTACGTCCCTTGATACCTTGGAGTCCACTGATTTAAATGATGTTTTCATCTACGAAGGTGTCTGGTATTTTCCTTCTCATCTAATTTTTTACTGCTGATGCTTCTCCCCCAGCAGGTTCAGCAATGATACCTTCTTTTACTTTTTTTGGAGCCGAGGAGCAAGGTCTCATTACCAGAGAACAGCAGGACACACTGGCTGCTGGTTCTTTGCAGCAATCACCAGCAAGCAGCGGAGGTAAATTAGCGGCTTCTGGAATTGAAGTGTCCAAACCCAAGAGCTATTATGTCTATTTAGCACCTACTTCGGAAACCTTAGTTAACTACTTTGGAAACTCTAAGTTAGGATTAGCAGTTACTTGAGGTTTTGGCCTTCCCATTTTATCTCCAGGTAGCCCAGATTAGCTTGTACTTAGTATGTTGTGGGAGGTTAAAAAGCTTTGCCTCATGAAATAAATATTTTATTAAGCTGCTTGCTATTACCTCGAAAGTAGCAACGAGCAGATTTTTATTTCTGCTTTCCACTTCCTAAAGGGATTTGGGGTATACAGGCATACACATAGATCCTCCTTAACATCCATGTAGGTACCAGCCTGAATGGTTGATACCAGCCTAAATTATTTCCTTTATGAAACATCAGTATTTCATAAAAAACAATAACTGCATCACAAAAGTATTTAGATTGGAAAAGACCCTTAAAATAATTGAGTCTAACAGTAAACCTAACACTGCCAAGTCCACCACTAAACCATGTCCCTAAGTACCACATTTACACGTCTTTTCAGTACCTCCAGGGATGGTGATTCAATCACTTCACTGGGCAGCCTGTTCCAGTGCTTGATAACCCTTCTGGTGCAGAAACTTTTTCTAATATCTAATCTAAACCTCCCCTGGCACAACTGGAGGCCACTTCCTGACACTCACCTCTCTACAACCTCCTTTCAGGTAGTTGTAGAGAGCAATAAGGTCTCCGCCTAAGTCTCCTTTTCTCCAGGCTAAACAACCCCAGTTCTCTCAGCTGCTCCTCAAAATACTTGTGCTCTAGACCCTTCACTAGCTTTGTTGCTCTTTTTGGATATGCTTTTATTAACAGTAACTTTAAAAATATTTTTTTAAAGACAAAGCAGTATATGAATGATAGCTGGGCATTGGTACAATGCAGAACTCTCCAGCTTTGAACTAGGCAAGACTTGACAGCAGTTACTTACTGTCCCAACTGTTGATACTGGATAATGTCTTAAAGTGGATTATAACACTAAAAGTATTTTCCATTTAATTAAAAGCACTATTTAAAGAACATATTAAGAGAGTTCACAGAATCTCCGAATGGCTATGGCAGGAAGGGACCTCTAGAGGTCATCTGATCTAATCCCCCTGCTCAAGTAGGGCAACCTACAGCCAGTTGTCCAGGATCATGTTGTGGAGTCTCCGTCCTTGGAGATGTTAAAAAGCCATCTCTCTCATACTGGGGAGCCAAAAATGTACACACTGCTCCACATGTGGCCTCACAAGCACACAGCAGAGGGGAAGGATCACCTCCTGCTACCTGCTGGCAATCCTTTGCTAAATGCAGCCCAGAATACCATTAGCCTTCTTCAATGCAAGGGCACATCACTGGCTCACGTTCAACTTGGTGTCTACCAGGACCCGCATCATCTTTTTTGCAAAGCTTTCCGTCTGGTTGGCCACCTTCCATGCTGCATGGAAGTTTGACTTTTCAGACAGAACTCAACTTTTTACTGTTTTTTCTTCCTCTTTTCCTTGCCTGGCAAAAAGTAACTTTTCCAGTAAGGCATTCAGTAAACTTTAAAGACATTCACAACACAGATCATGGGAGCAGAGAAGAGAAAATAAAGCAAACATGTCATGGACCTCATGTTTTCCTACCTGGGTCTGACAAAGTCAGCTGGAAAAAGGCTAAGTCCTGCATGGATATAATGGGACTTCGACCATCTTTTTTCCAAGCCATAATAGCCTGGAAGCCGAACACCACTCAGTCTTAAGTCTGCAGACCTCTGCAACAGAGGCCTAGGTGCCATTTTTTCAATAAGCTCCTCCTTGTGATCCAGCTCGCTTCAACGAAAATGAGCCTCTTCACATGAGCTACAACAGGCACTCTTACACACAGCTCACACAGATGTCCCCTTGGTCAGTAATCTTCCAACATAGTAAAAAACACAAGACACGCTTCAGGATGTCAAAAGATTGGTTAAAGGAAGCTGATGATCAAAATAGGAAAGCAGGGCAAACACTTCCAAGAAAGTTTATCATCTTCATCATACAAATCCGAATAAAGACAAAAGAGTGTTTGTTTTTGGATATGTTATCTGATACAGGTTATATAAACAGTGTATTGTTTCTTATCTACCTGTTCAAATAGTGAAATGAATCCACATGTGGGTCACTAGGACTTCAGAAGACTACTAGTTACAAGAGAATTAGCAATTCAAGAAGGATCAGTTTTCCAATCAGTTTCCAAGTGGGAGACTATCTGCAGATAAATCCAACTGTATTTAATGTAACATACACTCGTAAAACAACATAACAGAACCTGCTGAAGGGTTTCTTACGTTTTATCACAGCATTCCTTCAATAGGTTTCGAACCCTGAATAATATTAGAGTGCAGAAAGTTTTAAAACCAAAGGAAAAAAATCCTTTATCATCTGATAAGCACTGATGATGTTAGTTAATTATTGAAATAGGTAAAATTTTGGAGAAAAAAATCATGTTTGGAAAAAATAATATAAAAGAGAACAAGAGACACGGAATAAAACCAGAGCTTTCATAACAGTGAAATAGCAAGAATTAGAAAAAAACCCAAATTATCCAAGTTAGAGAAAAACACATCCCAAGTAGTCAACAGCCTGTCCTTGAAGACAGGCCTGCAAGACACCTGCAAGACAGATGAAAGGGATGGAAAGGAGGACTCCCCACTACTTACCTGGAGCACTAGGTGGAAAACACTAAGTAATTGGATTAAATTCAATTGGATTCAACATATTAACATACTATTAGCATACTAAAATTCACATCCATAGGCTAGAGGGACCCCTACTAACAAAGAGTCCTCCCACTCGTTGAGCATGCATATTGAAATTTTTGAGCATTACCACTTTAAATAGAAGTGATGAACTAGTTAATTTTGTGTGGGAATGATAGAATATAAAAAGAGAGGAATTTATTTTTCATATTTTTGGGTATAAAGGTAGCACTTGCATTTTGGGAAATTGAGCTTGCTTTGTGGAATACCACCCTGCTCTCCTTTCTGTGCAGGACTGGATATTAAAGCAAGTATCTCAGCTCTGTGTGTGGATTGGCTTCTTGCACACGGGGTGATGGACCCGGCTTTTGGGACAACGCTGATGCAATGGACAGCAATTACTCTTTGGAATCATGACTGCCAACTTGAGTTCTTTGAAGATGTGAAGTAACTGAATGGAAATGCACATTCTAAGTTGTTGGTTTGGGGTTTTGGTATTTTTTTTGTGTGTTGGGTTGGTGTGGCAGGGTGTTGGTAGCCAGGGAGGGACCCTAGGGGTGGCTCCTGTGAGAAGCTGCTGAAAGCTCCCCCAGCTCAAAAAATTCGGCCCCACCTCTGGCCAAGGCCAAGCCCATCAGCAAAGGTGGATGCACCTCTGCAATAAACATATTCAAGAAGGGAAACAAACTGGTATAAGACCCACAGGGCAGAGGAGAGGGGGAGGTGAGAGCAGTAACTGTGCAGAGATACTAAGGTCAGTGAGGAAGGAGGGGGAGGAAGTGCCTGAGCAGAGCTTTCCCTGCAGCCCATCATGAGATGGATGGTCTATGCTCTGGAAGCCTATGGAGGAGCATGGTGGAGCAGCCTGTGAAGGACCATGGCAGGGCTGACGTGGATCTGCAGTCCATGAAGGAAACGGTGGAGCAGACACGAACCTTCAGCTGTGGAGGACCCCAATCCAGGTGAGGTGACTGTTCCTGAAGCAGGCTGGAGCAGTCTGTTCCTGACGACTGCTCCTCATGGGAGGGACTCATGTCAGAGGGGTTAATGAAGGACTCTCTCCCATGGGAGGGACCCCATGCTGGAGCAGGGGAAGGCTGTGAGGAATCCTCTTCTTTGAGGAGGAAGGAGCACCAGAAAACAGCATGAGATAAACTGACTCTAAACCCCATTCCCTCTCCCCCTGTGCTTCCTCGGGGGAGGAGGTAGAGAAATTGGGAGCAAAGTAATTTGGTCCCACAAAGAAGGGAGGGTTGGGGTAAGGTATTTAAGGTCTGGTTTTTATTTTCTCTTTGTCATGTTTTGGTTAGTGACAAATTAATTTGATTTTTTCCCTAATTTGAGTCTGTTTTGCCTGTAACCGTAACCAGTGAGTGAGCCCTCCCTGTCCTTGTCTCGACCCACAAGCTTTTCATTGGATTTTCTTCTCCCCATCCCACAGTGTGGCAAGGGGTGAGCAAGTGGACGCTTGGACCAAAATAATGACATTTGGGAAGACCCAACTCCAAAACATGGTTGTGACTTTGGAAGCGACTATGTTCTCTTTTTACAAGCTTGTCAAAGAAACACCTACTTAAAGCTTCAACGACACAAATAGCCAAACCAGCACAAACAGCAGCAGTTTTGTGCTTAACACTGATTACTCAGGTTAGGGAGATGGGGCTTGGCACCATCAAGGCATCAGGCAGTACACATCAGGAAACAGGCAGAGTATTTTAAGCTAAAGAGATACTGAAAACACCAGAGCTGGAGAGCAAGCACTAAAATGCAAGCAGAATTCAGCTATCATTACTCTACACAAAGCATTATGCTTGTTTAAAACACTTACGGTTTCTCCTTATAAATGAGGGAAGAATACTAAAGGAAGCTCATCAGAAATCCTCTTGCCTATGAACACTAACAACTAATACGCTGCTACTCCTTTCAAATTCCATACAAATAAAACGTTTTCCCTGTTAGTACAAAGAAACCAGCTATAATTAGAAACTAGCTGAGATAACCTGTCCCAGCTGACCAGGGCTGCACAGGCTCTATCTATCACCTTATCAGTAAAGAAATATTCAGCCCCCTCCTCCATCTCTAGTCAAGAAGACAGAAGCCAATGAATGCTTCTCACTGGCGTTCTGCTCTGTAGTTCAGCCAGTCCTGCACTGCATGGGATGAACAGTTTTCCTACACAAGCACACAGCTTGGCTTTCTTCTATGTGACCCTAAGTGCAAGCTCAAGGCTGGGGCCTCCATGAGTTTTGGTCCAAAATTCCTCAGAGCACTTTAACCACAGTTTTCCATGTCCTATAACAAAACCAAATAAAACTCCAGGTGCTGTATGCCTATTCACAAACCAGACTACTCAACTGCTGTTTATTTCACTGAGGGCTATTTCTGCTCTAAAATTTCAAAACATCCAGCTGCTTCAGTATTTTGGTGGCTATTTTCCTCACTTCCCACACCAGAATATAGCTTTCGCATCTGTATTCTGCCTTCCTGTAAGCTTTGCTTATAGCTTGATTTGGAACTATTTTAGCACAAGCTTTTGAAAAGATTGAGGGAAATTTCAATCTGCAAAGCAGAGGTCTTAGGAAGTTAGATCCTTCCAAGAGCAGATGGGTTTGTAATAGATGCTACAGTCCATTGTTTACCAGGGTGAATCATTACTGTAACAGTTACCCTAGGAAGGTTCACACTGAGCATTTCTCTGAAAGTTTTCTTAAAATTTTTTTTATCATCCTTGCTGCTTTAGGAGTGCACTGGACAACATAGAGGGAAAGCTTCTTCAGTCTGAATGTACCAAAATGCCTAGATTGCATCTAAATAACCATGAGTAATAAACTTTTGTCAGCTTAGGAACTTTGTATGTCATATATAAACCAATAATCATGACATTAATCATAATCATCAACAATTTCCAGAATTTCTGATAGGTATGCAAAGGAAACTTGTACACAGTCATACTCTTAAAATTCAAACTACTGTTGCCACTTGAAGTAAAACAGATACTGCTTTTCAAGTCAATAAAGCTTTCAAACTATATAAAAAAGCTCTTCCTAGCATTAGCTTCTGCAAAGCTTCAGAACAAACTATCAGTTCAAAGTTCAGTAACTGATGCAAAATGCTACTGCAAAATTAATTACTTGTATCAGCAGATCAACGTTCCTGCCTTCCCACCTCAGGCTCTGTTCCAATGCCCAGCTCCAAGAAGACAAAGGAAATTGCTAAGACCAGTATCTCTGAAATGGAACCAGCAAAGCTCTATTTGCTTGGCAGCAGTAATCACATCTCCGCTTTTTAATCCGGTCCATTTAAATCAGGAAGGCTCCAAAATCTACTAAAGAACTGGAAGGAAAACCCATGAAATCCACCAGTGCCTTCGTACTGCATGGGCTTTGTTGTAGCAAAATATTCCTTTCAAAAGCAAAGTCCTAAGTTACTTTCCACAAACTACCACCCCAAAACATCACCTGTGATTTCAATGACCTTCTAATCACAGTTTTATGGAAACCCTAGCTTTTGGCTTAGAACTACATAACTCTATTTCTGGATTCGATGCTAATACAAAACGAGTCAGATTTGTTTTGCAGACTGATTCGTGGATGTAAAAAATGTGGGGTAATTCAAGCACGTATTTATAAATTGGACTCGGGGAAAAAACACCTACCTATTTTAAAATTAGTATAAAGCTATCAGAGACAGTATTTCCACAAGATTTGGGTGGAACCACATCAAAAGATATGTCAACATTGGCAAGTTATGGTCAGCATCAGAAAACCCAGCTGTGGTTTCATGAGCACCATACAGTGGGGAAAAAAAGCTATCTTTCCCTGTTGATACTGTAGCTGAAAGGCTTCTGTTAATGACTTACTTTAATGCAAATTGTTCCAAATATTGCTTAGGCTATTACTTATGATTCAGAAGAAGATGGCCAATGTACCTTCTTATAAATACTTCTGTTCAGGATGTAGCCATGACTAAAGGGACTAGGATTAATGGGGTTTTTTTATTGTGTTTTTTTGTTTGTTTGTCTTGTTTAGTTTTGCCTTGTTGGTTGTTTTTTTTTTTTTTTTACATATTGGAAAATTGAAAATAATTTATTAAAGTCGTTCCCAACATATGGTGTTATTTTTTACAACTGGTCAGGCACATCTCCCAAGGAAGTGAGTTCTAGCCTACTAAAGTTTGATGATATAAGCTAACTGCCAAAAGATGAGCAGCAAATGTGGGAAAACAGTTTTGGAGTCAATACTCCAAGGAGTTCAAACTTTAAAGGGTATACCTAATTAGGCAAAAGGGGATCAACAAAGCCTTTGTAGCTTGGTGAAACTTCTCACTCTTTCTGAAGTTAGCCTCTGGCTGCTCCTTCAGTGTACTTTTGTTACACTTCTCAGTTGCCCTTCCAAAGCACTTTTCCGTTTGCTAAAATTACTCCCAATTGTTTTTTTTATCGTCTTATTATGCTAGTCAGCAATGCTGCTGTGTATCCAATAGCTTAAAGGGACTTAAAAGTTTTTATTAAGTCAAATAAAACCTGTAGCTCAAAAATAATTATCTAAAATCTCCCATTATCTTTTGCTATGAATCCTTTTTTCCCTTTTTTTTTTTTATAAAGTCAATAGCATACTAAAAGAGCTGGCTCTCTTGCTTTCTCATACCTTGATATTGACAGTGTGGATCAATGTGCCCCATGGGCTAATAGTGCAGAAAAAACATAATTTATACATAAATGCTGAATAAAAGGCTAAACAGCATATGGTTTTCATATCAGAACTATGTGAGATTTTGTTTTGGTACTCTTCAAGTATATTGCCCTGTTGTTCTAGATTTTTAAGTCAATGTCAAGGTGGCAGTACACCAAGGCTTTCTAAAAAAGGAGCTTGAACTTTTGCCACTTGCATCCTTTGTCTTGTGTGTGCTGCTGCTTCACTGCAGTGAGAGGCCTGGGAAATGGGGCCACAATCATGGTGGCACCTGAGTGGAGACAAGACAGCAAAGGGTGCCCAAACTTCCTGGCTCCTTCCAGGGGGCATGTGGAAGCAAACAGACTGTTTTTCATAAGGTGAGACACTTGGGCTTCCTTCCCACCCCCAGCCATCAAAACTCCTGCACAGGATTAAACCAATAAAAAGAAGCAAATGCAAGACGAGGAGGAGGTGGTCACCGCATCACACTTGGTCACCTGCGATTTCTGGGAAGGTGCAGTCAGAGCACCATGTTAAAACTTCACTGTGATTACCATTTAACAAAACCCAGTAGTGGAACTGATTCCCTGACTCAGGGTGCTCCTCTCCAATAACGGAAAACACAGGGGAAAACAAAAATTAATTTCCCACACATTATGGTTCACATTTGCTAGTGAAGTATACTGTATCTTGTCTATATAGAAGTATCCCGAAGTACATCCCTTTCGGTTTTGGTCTGCGAGGATCCATAAGCAGGTAAGAGGGCAAGGAGCAGGTGGACCTTCCACATACAGCTGTTTTAGGAGTTAGGCACTGTCAATAAGGCATATGTCTTACTGATCTGTGCTCCAAGTCTTACATCCAAACAAAGAAAAATAGTTCAAGCAAGCTCCTAGAGCTTTGGAAAAGCAGCCAGTAAGCAGCATTTTCTTCCCTTTAGCAGCAGCCAGATACCAGGATACACACAAAGACTGCAGGATTCTAGGAATATTTGACCTTGAGTCCACCTACTCCCAATAAAATACATGGAAGGCCACACTGGCAGAGCCAACAGCAGCATTAAAAAGCTCCTTTCTTTTCCTCACTTGCTTTCTGCGCCTTTTCTACTTCCACTTAGTGAAAACTGTGTGGTTAACATACCTAAGGCCTGGCAGTACAGCAACAGATAGGAACTACCCATACCTCCCACTATAAAGGTAAAAAAAAACAAAACGTGAATTTCTTGATAAGTAAAAAATTAGTAAAAATCTACATTTTACAAAAGCTGTACTTCCCAAAACATGTATACATCTCTTACACTTCTTCAAGCATGATGGAATCTCAAGAGAAAAAATCAAGGTACCAGAAAGCAAATCAGAGGATCATTTTGCAAAGCATGAGGAAAAAAAAAACAAAACACCAAACAAAATTAAATCGGTGATCACTTCTAGTTAAAAGTAAATAAATGCAATGGGGAAAAAAAGGAATTAGGACAAATAAGGGAACATTAAAAATTAGAAAAAAAATGATGTAGTTAAATCAATGCCACCACAGTCCTCCTATGCAAAGGATTCTCAAAAGCAGACACTGTTCTAACCATTTTCCTCTTGTGAGTTGTTTGTATTCTGCCTGCAGTCCTCCTTAGAGGAAGAGGCACTTCCCTTCTGCCTGTCAAGGATCCTTCCAAGTTGAAAATCATTGCCTGACAGTCTTCAATAATTTAACTTTTTTAACCATGCTTCAAATCATGACTTGGTCCGTCAAGTTATCCTAAAACAAAGGCCAGTTCTTTACTACTAAGCACGTCTCAGATCTGCAAACCTTACCCTCTCCAATACCTGCACATTTGCCTGGGCATTTGCTTACTCATGCAAAACTATGCTAAGGTTCAGGTCTCCAGCTTCTGTGACCAGCTTGCTGTCTGCTATCAGCATTCTTCCCTGCAGCAAACAGGATATTCAGCAAACAAACAAGAATCTGTGGGGAGAAAGCATTATTTTTGCTTCTCGTGCTTTATCAGTTCTCTGAAACATTTGCAGAAACTCCAATCGTATTCCCGTAACAATCCTATACACCCCAATAACTAAGTAATAAAATGTTTGGTGAATGCAAGTTTGATAGGCAACTTGAACTGCACAATGCAGCTTCCACTGACACTGCCAAGATGGGCACCTGAAATCATGCATTCAATGCAGTGTACCACAGAAACATGTTCTTCCTACCTGCCCTTCATCAAGGCTGCAGTGTCCACAGCTAATAAACAGGTAGTGTCTTGCTACACTTCTCTACTGCAGTCACACTTACCAGACTTGCTGCCTGTCAGTTTTAGCAGTGATTATTTCCAAAGAAACCAGCTAGATTTCACCAATAGAGCAAATCATAACCAGTGACCATAAAGTTTATAATGTGTACACAGTATTATTTTCAGTGAATGAGCTTCATTTCCTTGTGATGAAAACCATGCACGAATCACCTCAAAAAAATAAAAGCCTTACAGAAGTTACAACTTCAAAGGGCATAGATGAAGGACAGATCTATCCTTCTGTAACACCGAGTGGGCGGAAAAAGCTGTATGTGCTTTCCGAATTAGGGCAGTAGATTGGTAAATGGAAAGCATCAGTTTTATGTTCCATCAGGTGTCTGTGGTTGGATGGACACCCCCCGAGCTGATGATAGGCTTTTGGCTGCTCCATCTGTTTTCCAACTGCGTTCCCTATTGATAAGGGAGAAGACAAAGCGACACAGATGAGATGAATATAGCCTCTCTCAATCATCAACAGGTCTTTTTTACCTGGAGACAAAACCTATCATTTCATTGATAGCACAGTAACATAGGTGTGAGGGGGGAAAAGCTCATTGAAAGTATAATGCTATAAATCCTTGTGATTTATGCTAAAATAAGCAAATGACAGCTCCTCTGAGGCCCTTTTTAGATTTAATGGGCTCCTAACAAACACAGCATTTTAAATTTCACAGATGCCTGTAGCCAGTCCTGGTACTGGCAACTGCCTCCTGCTGTAGGATAAGCTGAAGCAGATGTGCACTTTCACCAATGGGAGAAATCAGCATAATTGTCTTTTCAGAAAGTTTTGTCTTTCCCTGCCTTTCTTAACCAATAAGCTAAAAATTAACAGGTGTCTCAGCAGCATAAGCTGCAAACTATATATAAAAAGGAGTTAACATGACACAGAGTCTTATCCAATGGTTAAAGACAGACACATGGATATGAAAACATGTAAGGCTGGTGTGACTTCAGTGCCCATTATTTCTACTTGTGGATATTACTGACATGTGCCATGCTATGAAACACTGTCAAATCTTAGGGTCTGTTTCCACCTCATAGGTATTTACATATGTACAAGCTAGCATCTGAGGTGCTATTACTTTTCTTCTTTGCATTAATTCTTTATTGTTTTCTTTTTTTTTTTTTTTTTCAAAAAAACCCCATTGATTAAAATCATGCTGTGTATATAAAACAATACTGGAAAGGATCACACAACTGCAGCTCAAATCTGGTGGATGGATTAATAGCTTACAATGGTTTTCCAATATCATATAACATTAGAACATATAGGTACTATCCAGTTATTGAACAAGTTGCTTTAAGTTTCAGTTGCCCTCTGGAGAAAACCATAAAGGGCTGGAATATGCAAAATATGGTTCCCATTCATTTTAAAAATTAATATATGAGTTACTTTCTAGAATTTTAAAACTGTAGGCTTTGCTTTCTATAAATACAGTGTTGCTATAGGGTTTAAAAGCAGCAGCATACATTGTAATGCCTATCTGTAGTCCCAAAAAAGTACCAAAGAGTTACTGTGTGTGCAAACAGAACCAAGACAGAAGTTCAATCTTTCAAATTTTTATGCACAAGAACAAATAGTCCCACAGCAAAAAACATCAGCATTACTACTAGAAAACAGCTATGCTGCCTAGGCTTCCGTGTTGTTATACATATTGTGGTAGCTTTCTGAAAGTCCAGGACCCTATTTATAAAATAACAAAGAGGCAAACCCAATTGCTCAGGGACCTGGTGTGGCCCAACCTTCAGCAGAGCACTTCAGGACCCCTGTGGAGACACTGTTACTTCCAGAGCATAACCCCTGCTCAATGAGCTACTCAACTCCAGGCATGCAGCACACGTCTCTGCCACAAACGTGGTTTGCAGGAAAAGAGAAACTTTGACTACCCGGGTTAACACAATACACTGGCTTTAGGAAATGTGTTCACTGCATGCCACTCCTTTCAACATACTCCTGAACAGCAGTATCAGAAATGATAAAAACTGCACAGACTTCAATCTTGCAATTTCAGTTTTTTACGTGAATGGTTGAGTTAACAGCAATTCCTTCAGAGTAGCCCACCTCAGTCAGATGCTTTGCTTCCAGAGCAGAGTGGCTACACTTGTGTGGTCATTGAAACTCTCGGTAAACACATTCCTTGGTGTCAAAGTTGGTTGCTTTCTCTATATACTTGTCAGAAACTCTTCACAGAGAAGGCAATTGTGTTTCAGTTAGCATGACAGCTTCTGCAGTGCATTATGCTCTTGTAATCTGCATTAATGCCCAACTGCACTTTAAAGTGCAGTTCAATATGCTGTTTTGACCTACATATTTGGGCCATAATTACCAATTTCCTTATCTAGGTGCTGCTGCTGCCCATACTGCCACTTCTCCCTGAGCAAAAACACACAAAATAGGTGTCCTGAGTTGTTCAGATTTGTGGCAGGAGCTTCTACCTGTACAGTGCTAGTTATCCATTTTTCAACACTAACCACATACTCAGAGCATCACTAGTTTTCAAAAACCATTGAAGACAAGGTGTTTGGTACATAGCTCATATGTTGGCCAAGAACACAAGGCTGCTGCAGGGCCAGGCTGAAGCAGATCACCTACTGAAGGACAGAGAGTTCCTGCACATCTTTATATCACAGTACTGCAAAGTAAATGACAGGTACCTTAATTCTTTCCTAAGAGCCATCTTGTGTTTTCTGCAGAGAAAGAGCATTCACACAGTGCCCAGTGAGGGAACGCTTCAGCTTTTGCTAAGTTAAAAGCATCCCTGAGCCGGTCTGTGACAAATCTTCCTGCTGTGCATCTAAAAGCCACCTGTGCTGTGGGTCTGGAGCACCCGCCACCTCCAGTCCCTCCCAACCACCACTCTGTATCAAGGGGAATGCAACCGTGCAGGGTACCTGGTAGAAAACATTTCTGAAAGATTAAAAAAATCTCAAGCTACTTCAAGCCATATCTTAGTGTCAGGAGGGGTGCTAGGCCCCCAAAGACAAAAACTCTTTATTCAGTCTTTTGTGAGGAATCAGAATGATTTTCAATGGTCTCCAGCTTCTATAAAAACATGCACTAATTAGAACATATTTTTTTTTTTTTAATGCTCCTATACTTAATTATTGTGAAGAAATCCTGAAGACTAATTACTAGTTCTGGGATCCTCTTTCTATTTTGGAGCCAGATGGTGCCCTCCCTAAAATATCAAGGCTAGAGAATTATTTATGTGAGCTTTGACCATGTCTGGACAGCTCAGGGAATGATGTATGTTTTTAATGCCCTGATACTGACAACAAATCTTTTTACTCTAAATTAATGGGAAACAAATGTCGCACAGAAAAGATAAAAGTGACTTTGCAAAGTTTTATTCTTTAAAAGTTGTCTGTTTTAAGAGACCTGGGTCCTTGTAGAAAATGTCAGTATTGACTTGTCTGAGATAATGGAGGAATGCCACTGCACGTGCATGTGCTCATGATGCATGTGATATGGGCTGTGTGTGCGTGGGGATGATCAATGGTATTTGGGATAAGGTATCTAAATTTAGGTTGGATCTCACAAAAAAAACCCAAACAAAAACAAATCCCAAAGCCTCCCTGCTGGCCTGCTCCCAACAAAGAAAAAAACAACCAAACAGAATAACCCAGGCCACCCTCCAGCAAAGGAGCAGCTGTCTTTAGTTCCTCACAGGTACAAATCAACTTATTAGGCTCATTTGCTTTAACTTTTATGTTTGTTTGTTTTTTTGCTTTTATTAAATGCACTTGATATGAAAATTCAGTCTCAAAGATAGATGTTAACAGCCAAATCCACAGAATTAAGTGAGAGCTGTGCAGAGGCTGGGTTTTAAGACCTGGTGCAGGCACTGAGTTTAGCCTCCCCTGGAGCAGGGCTTCAGCACACCCCCTTGCTCACCAGCTGGTCCTGGGTCGTCCCTTTCTGCCAGAGCAGGACAGGGACCTTTGAACAGGAACCTGCAGCTTCTGCACACAAGGGCTGTGAACCTGAACCTTCAGAAAGCACACTCAAAAATACCCTTTTAAAATAAGTCAGTAACAACCTAAAAATACCAAACCTCCTATTCACAGATAATTGTTTTCACCAATGGATCTAAATGCAGTTTCACATGGACATAACTATCATGATACTTGTTTTAAAACAACAAAGCAAAGGTATGCAGACATGCAATGCCTTGCCAACCATGGGTGAGGTGAGGAGAGCTGCCAGCTGTGGCAGAGCCAGGACAAGTCAGAAGAAACTGTGGACAGTTGGCACAAAGACACTTTGAATTGGGTGACAGACCACCAGGCTGCAGAGTTGTAAGAGAGTTTCTGCAGCAACATTCACTGTATAACCTTGTGTAGAGTCCTGAAAAGAAGAATTGTTTCAAAACAGCCGCCCTGTCAAACTAGACATTGTGCTTGGGTGGGGGCCTCGTTTGATAGCCACCTTGTGGGATGTGACAGTGCTGTATCCACCTTGTGGGATGCGACACCTTGGCATTATCCTAAGACACCATTTAATAAGCATCAAACTTCTGCTTTGAGGCTGAAATACCAACAGGTCCCTAAAAGCAGCTTCACACCTAAGCCTGCCTCCTGTGCACCAACAAGTGGTCCAAGAATTATTTTTCCCCTCTAGACGCTCCATATAAGTATCTGAAATTGGTCGTTGTAGTACTGAGTCCAATATAAAATTAATATCGATCATACCTATTCTAAAAAATCCCTCAGTATATGAAATATTCTACAATCAAAAAAGGCACCTATCAAACTGAATCCATCTGAGTAGGTTTTCATAATCTAAATTTATCTTAGGTACATGTAATTTTTTTCTCAGTAAATCACAGTATGAGCCATTTTGTACATATAAAAATATTAAAACATATTTTCTTCTCAAAATGACTAAAATGTGACAAAACCCCACACAATACTTCCCCTGCCTTGATGTTTCCAAGAGAGTACCATATGGCTTGTCTGAATCCCTCAACAAGAGGTTTCCTGAATCCAAACCTAATTTGATTTGGCAACTCCTTCTTTAGAAAATGTAAATTCCTCTAACATATTGTAAATTACATTATATCTAACAGTATGTTGTTTCCTTGTCATAAGGAAAAGCAAGCTTTTACACATTTTCACTTTCATTGTAAAGGTATTATTTTCAAACCTAGTATCTCTGCACATCATTAATGAAGTAACACTTCATTAACTGCCTTCATACCTCTCCTATATCTCACAATATTAGGCCCTCCAAAGGTTGGAGTACGTGGTAATCTCTTTCTTAAACAGCCATGTAATCTAAGTAAGAAAGAAAAGGAAAGAAGAAGAGCCTTATTGAAATCCCTTCTACAGGGAAGCTGCAGCACAAAGCTGTTGTGACCAGCAGAGGCCAGGCAGGCAGTGTTTTGCAAGATGATTATTTTGGGTTGGGTTCTCCACAGTCCTGCTACAGATGATCATCCTCCTAGGACTTGTCTCACAGACCAACCAAAGAAAATCAACAACTTCTTTTCTGAAGAAATCAGCTTCTTGGCCCAAATGGAAAGCAGTAAAACATTTTGGTTTTGTTCTGGATATTGCACGAGGCTGACATCACTTCCGTATTTCTCAAGATGGATAAAATAGCTAAACAGAAATTGCTACTTAGTTACACTTGAGAGAACAAAATAGTTTGTCATTGTAGGGTACTTCTGTACTCCTAAAAATAACTGGAATACAGATAGTACCATTCAACTTCTTTAGAGCTATGTTAAAAGCTTTTCTTTCCACCTAAAGAAAGCAAAGCTCATGTGATTGTGCTGCTCGTGGGTACCCCCACAGGAAGCCAATGTGTTAAGAACTTGACCATTTCCATTAAAGTTTCACAGGAACATAGGAGATACTGCATATCCAGAAGTGTCATGAAGCTGGGGGGTGGAGGAAATAATAATAAAAAAATAAATAGTGGCTAGCTGAGAAAAAGATTGCAAAACAAACTTACACTGATAGGCTACCAGAACATTGTCTACCTGAAGAGAAGATTGCAACACTCCATGGAGGAGATGAGCTTCCTCTCCAGAGGACACACATGTGGCATGAAGCCACAGCAAAAATAGCCATTATTTGCTCTACTGCCTCTTATTTACTTATTTAACTCTCTGACATCTATTTTCAATAGTTTCAGTAGAGAAGGGTACCTAACCCCAGCTATTAAGTGATAACATAGTGGTATACTGTTCTAGGAGAAGTATCACTTCTTTAACAGCTAATATTTGAAAAGCAAGAAAACAACAGGAAAAAAGGTCTTCCACTCCAAAAACGTTTAGTGAATTCAGAGGGTGAAGCAGATTTGTTGTATCAAGGCACAATCCTAACTAATCTTACAGAAGCAATTCTAATTAGGCAGGAAATGAAGAATGGTTCCTTTCAGGCTGGCTGAAAGAACTGTGGATTGATTTAAATCAAATCACTGATTTTAATAATGAATTTAAATCAGCCAAGCAGGACACCTTGATTTAGCTCATCAACTTCAATCTTGTACTTTTTACTTTTTTTCCTAATGAAAGCTCATTCATTTTGTTAAGATAATGTGGGGAATTGTAAAAAACACACACTCCATGTTAAAACAGATTAAAATTTTTATTCTCACTCAGCATTGATGACTTATGACTGCAAAGCTTAAGCTAACTAATTTTTTAACAGAGTTAAAAAGCATCACTTTTAAAAATCATTCAAATTTCAAGGCTCATACCTGAAACGTACAGACAGTACAGAAAAGACCTGGAGGCGACAGAAGAGCAGAGCAGATTTCTGTGTGTAGGTTCTTGTAATACAATGTGGCAGCAGTGTAGGGAACAACAAAGTGTATACATAAGAACCAAAAAAGAGACCTTAAAATTATTTAAAGCCTGTTTCAGGAGCGTGCGCTGACAGACACATTGTATCTGGTATGCCCAAGCATTACCAGTGTGCAACACTCCTGTATCATTCAATATTGTTTCCCTTTTTTGCTTTATTTAGAACCTTGGCAGAGACAAAAGCTGTCAGAAAACACTGATTTTTTTTCTTTTGTCCCAATGCACACCGAGACATAGCTCTCTATACAAAAGACTGCAAAACAAATACTAAGTTACACGAGCTAAATACAAGACGAAGTGCAGAAGTCTTGTAGCCAAGTAATATCTCAACTTAATTGTACAATTCTTGGCTGTTTTGCTAGGGAAAAGTTCCTGATGAAGAATGTCAACTCTTAATCCTTGTGAGCTAGTATTTAAACCGTCACCAGAGTGCTAAGGCTCAGCTAAAAATGAGCAATGAAAAACTGGTGACACTTCATTCATTAGTCCTGCTCTCAAGAGGCATTCAAAGCTGCGGACTCAGAGCTGCTTATTTCCATGTCAATGTCTTAAGCGCCTTTCCCTACTCCCCTTAGCTCTACAAAGCTTTGACAGAAAGATGGGGATGGAGCCCATCCCAAATCATTCCGAGCCAAAGCAAACCTAAACAAACCATACAACTCCCCAAAAAAGATTAAGTATGTTTGATTTGCTCCATCATATTCTACCTCAGCAATCTCTGAGGATAATTTTTCCCCTTTTACTGACAATGTTTTTGAATAAGAAAAGATCTGCATTTGAATTTGAAATGTTAAGATAACTTTGCTGTACTTCTCCTTACAAACTATGGGAACCCGAAGCTCAAAGTAGCAATCTGCATACCAAGACAGATGCAGTGATTCTGCCTTTTTTTTTTTTTTTTTGCTTTTTCTTTTGACAAAGCAAAGAAAAGAAGGACTTTTTAAACGTCACTTGAAAACACAAGTGATAAGAATGGTCAACCCAGAAGGAACATTCAGAGGAAGAAAAAAGGGCGACAGTGGGTAAATTATGAAGATTTAACAAAAACTCCAGATTGTTGGCCTTTGGCGCTTACATGTCAGGTAAATTAAAGTACAGCTTAAACAGCAATGCAGAGTGTCTTTTGCTTTATGATTAGGAGCTTCAGCTATTTAGTTTTGTGTATTTGCTTGGGAGATAATTTTCTAAGGGCCAAGCTACATAATCTATGCAGTAGCAGGACTCTAGATAATTGAAGTTATCTACTTGCAGCTCCAAGAGGTTAACAGAACAGAGCTGCAGGTTGTTTTGTTGGGTACCACAGCCTTGGACGGTTCAAACAGAGAAGCTTTGCCACATCTTGCATAGGCCCAGCTTTCACATAACAACAGGACATTAATTGTGGCAAAAGAAACACCCTCCAAAATCATGGGTGTGATGCCAGTTAAAAGTGGTGGCACTAGGAGATAAAATAAGCTGTGTTAACTACTAACAGTGCAAGTCTCCAAGTGTCTTTTGCACGCTATCTCCTTGCCCCGGCATCCCAGTAAGATTAGGTAGTGCAGTTTACACCATGGACCAGACATGTTTCTGAATGCTGGATTTGTCACTCTCAAAAGTTATAAATGAAGTTCATGTCATTTGGTGTGGATCATTCAACCTTGGTTTCCCCTTCTAGCAGAGGGAAGAAAAAGGGAACAGAAAAGTGTCAGTGCTTCACTTTCTCCTCTCAGTATTCATACCTGCAACTTTTAAAATTACAGGTTTCAACTGAAAGTAAATACTCACTGCATTCAAAGTCTTGAAAAAAAAAACATACTATCTATCCTAAGAGAGCTTCCATAAATCACACTACCTAGAGAAGACAATGAAACTGCTTCAAATGCTATTTCTCAGGGCACTGAAAACATCTCATGAGACACTCTATCATCTCATAAATTTATCGTACACACAAGAAAAACAATCAGAATGTACACCTACACTGCTTATGAACCTCAGCCTGTACAAGCTCCTCTGACAGCAGAAAAGCTGCACAGACTTACAGCTGATGAATGCATCTTTTAATTCATGTATTTATTTTTTTAAGATCAGTAAGTTTTCCAAAATTATCTGCTAGAGAGAAAAAGCATCAAATGCTTTGGTAACCAAAAAACCCTAAAAGATAAAGAGCATCTATTTAGTAAAATAATAGCTACTCCAGCTGGTTTTGGCATATCTAGCTGGTCTAGTGCTCACAGCAGGGAGAGGTTGGAACCTTGTGATCTTTAAGGTCCCTTCCGACCTTAACCATTCTGTGATTCTATGATTCTACAATTTTTATCTGCTATGAGCTGAAGCCAACATATCTGATTTTAAAATAAAGCTACATTGCAAATAATCGGTTCAACATTTCACAAATCTGTATGATACATTCCAAGAATTTGAATTATTTAAATACACATGTCATTAAACATAATCTTCCTTCCTGATTACAAAATTTTATAAGCTTGCTATCCTGGAAAAAAAAAAAAATGTTGCAAAGACTTGAAAATTTAAATTTTTACATATGTTGGAAAAATTAACAGAATTAAACTGTATTCTGTAACTTGCTTTCCTACTGTTGAGAAATCACATTTGTGACCAGGTTGTGACTCCTCCCTGCCATCAGTCTAAAATGAGAAAGGGATCCAAATCAGCTGTTCCAAGGCAATCAGTCTGGCAAGTGGAAATTCTGATTTACAAAGACCTTTATGCAATTTTGCAGAACCCTACATAAAACTAAGCAGAGGCCTATAAAGACGTCAAATGATTGATCCATTAGGTTTCAGTCTCTGCATTGCTCTTTCAGCTCCACATTCCTGTAAAATGGAAGGAAGAATAAAATAATATGATACATTCAAACCAGCGAATGAAGATGGGACTCAAAGTATTAAGAAACTGTTGAATGCACTCAACTGAAAAAAGAAAATTTTTATAGATATTTTGTATGTAGTGTTTCTGGAAAGAGCAAGTGGCTTAAAAGTAGGGTATGTATGTACTTACAGACTCATTTATGTCTACATACAGCGACACTGTAAATACAAACTGACTTCACTGGAAATTTTGTATCTCACATATCACTGAGGTTCCAAACACAATTTAAAAAAAAACAAACACAAAACAACAACAACAAAAAGCAAAAAAAACCCCCATAACAAGTTAAGTAATTCACTACAATTTCTTGAGATTTCAGCCCTCAAGTTCTCCCTTCTTAGATGCATGAAGAGAAGAGGAAACACAATCTTTGTGGCTTGGGTTCTGATTTCAGTTGCAGCTGCATAAATCGCCAAAAGTTAAGAGCAATTTCAGATCCACACAAACGCAACTAGGATCTGGCTCTACATTTTTAATGTTGTCATATGCATTTTTAAAATCTTAGTGGAAAATTTCGTTATAGTGACCAAATAAAAACATTAAAAGGCAATTATTTAAAATCATTATGTCCTTGCCTCCCTCCCTGCTCCAGCTAGTCAGCCCACCACAGCATTATCTTTTATGCTGCTTCTAAATTAATTCTCTGAAACACATCAGGCAGTTCTCATGTAAAGCAGGGCAAAAGACATTATGTAAGCCAAATACCTTAAGCTGAAAGATTAACTGCTAGGAACATTATATATTCTATATCTATAGTAACAAGCAAAGTATCAATAGAAAGCCCCAACCAATCTTTTAATATTATAGAAAGGAAGGTATTTTGGCTAAAGATCGGAACAAGGACACTTGTATTCTTGTTCTGCTACTAAAGAAAAAAACATTGTGCATGCAGCACACTTGGGGCAAATTGCTTTCAAACTTTTTTTTTCTTTTAAACCAAGGCTATAGTATTTTCCAGTAAAGTAAGAATAATACATTCTATAAAATAAACCTTTATTCTGCTAGTACAGTAAAATGATCTAACACTTTATTACTGATATACAGTTTGGGTTTTCATGAAATATCTAGTTTTAAACTCTGCTGGGTTAAACACTGAGGCTGCATACTCAAGAAATGATGGCAAACTATTTTGGCATAAAGGCAAATACTTGTATTTCATTAATGTAAACCAATTACTTTTCTGCACCATTACAGTTTGAGTATGAAGGGCACTAGAAAACCGACTCATAAAAAAAAAATAATCCATGAAGTAGAGCCAAGTTAGCATGCAGAAAACAACACATCCCCAAAATGAAAAGCTTAGCAGTAGTAGTATAATGGTGATATCCACTGTGCACCACAAAAATGGAGGAGAAATTAAGAGAATAAAAATAATGCCCTGCGTGAGAGGTAATGTTTTAACGGGGTTAGGAAGATGGAGAAGCTCTTCAACAGGCAATTTCTTTGCTACATTTAAGAAAATAACTTGTTAATTGCTATCCATAAAGAGATTGCTACAGCTCAGTACACCTACCTAATGTAGTACCTGTGTCTTAGGTCTGTCTGCTTTTGCCTCCACATACTTCAGACCCAGTACATGTCATCTGGGAGAGTTTCCAGTTAGGAGAACAGCTCTTCATGCAGCCCTCTAGGTTTGTGTAAGTGTATTTCAATGGTGGAGACTGAAGATCTTCTTTCTCACATGCTAAGATCTTCTATGCTCACAGTTCTTCCTACATCCAGGGGTTTAGTTACCCAAACAACATACGGAGCTTAAAGATTACTCAGCTATATAGTTAAAAACACTCAAACCCGTAAGTCTTTTACAATAAAAAATGTAGCTGAACCAAGGCACACAACCAATTCTTATTTACAGTAAAGTCTTTCTAAAATATGGCTGAAATTCACAAGGATAACTGCCTTCATAGGGCTATTTGCCTAATTTTTTTAAGTAAAAATATCTAACCCAGATGCCCAAGTCTGAAGATGGAAGTTGGACAACAGGTTTCTTGCCCAACATTTTCCTGAGATATTTATAGTGCACTTGGACATATTTATTGATTATTGAGTGTTAGCTTTACCTGTAGATCATGAAGCAGGTTGGACCTGTCCTCTAACAGCCTTGAAGATTAAAATGAACTCTAAAACCAGACTGGTTTTAAAACATAATGTCAA
Organism: Hemiprocne comata; assembly: GCA_020745705.1. Taxonomy (NCBI): domain Eukaryota; kingdom Metazoa; phylum Chordata; class Aves; order Apodiformes; family Apodidae; genus Hemiprocne; species Hemiprocne comata. The sequence continues at coordinate 138,008,790 of CM036586.1, read as the reverse complement.
CCTGAATTTATATAATAAATAACTTGCTAAAGCCCACATGCTTTGGGGACAAAAGTAACCTCGACAAACAAATGCATTCTTGCCCGAAGGTTTCTCCTTCCTTCAGTCTTCACTGATCAACTCACATAACTTTCTGTTTAGCCCTTTTCAGGGGCATCATTTGATTAATGAATTACATGCTTCGCTACAAACTAAAAGATATATATATAAGCTTTTTCGTTGACTTTTGCCTAAACAGGCCGACACATTCATGTTTAAGATAGAACAATGCAGGAAACAATGTCAGAGGCCCAGGTCCACTGAGGCACATCAAGTCTCACCTAACCCTTTGAGACCGGATCACAGCACCCATGCTCCTTTGGCTGATCTGTATTTCTACTCTAGTGATATAAACTACAGGACTAGCTGCCTCTGAAGTAAAACACAAAACATGCTATTTAATCCAGCTTCTATGGGCATTGCAAAATAACTTCCTGTTGATGCACAGTTAATACAAAGATTTACCAATTTCCACAGAAAAATCTGGAATTATTCTTGCAGAGTTGTCACTATCAGACTTTTCTGCGGTTTTGTGACATGTCAGCATTATGTATCTGGGGAATAAATAAACCGAACAAACAACAGTAATTTTTCAAATGATTCTTTAAGTCATTCTATATGTAGTGTAAGTTGAAATAGCAATTTATAAACAGCTTCTGGGATTCTAACCTCTAGCTTTAATCACAATCAGTAAAAAAGAAATTGTTATAAGTTGGCACCCAACTGTGAAAACAAAAAAGTCATTTTCTGTTGTGGAAAAACAAAACAGATTTTGCTTTCAGCTCATTATTCACAAAACATGAAGTGGGAAGAAGAAGCTTTAAACTGCTGTTTGGAAGTGTCACTTGGCAGCACAGCTCCTTAGAAAATTAAACCCATAATACATTACAAATGCAATTCCAGGTCTCCTAGGTATTAACCTCATGTTCTGAACACAATTTAATTTGACTGGACTTCCTGCCACAAAACCTATGGAAAGTAAGTTTTCATAACTTTTCCACGACAACACATTGATCAGTTCTTCTAACAACTTATTGCTATTCCACATATACATAAAATCACTGTGTACAAAGACCAGAATTACTCGTCTTCAGTTGCTTTTATATTTTCTTTTCAAAAACTATGTGACAGGAAAAAGCAGTCAGCTGAGTAAGCATTAAAACACACATATAATCCACTCGATTTTGTAGAGACGTCAGCATATTTTTTTGTGTTATTACAGATTTGCAGTCTTTCATACTGCTTAGATAGAAGATCCTACAATTCCTCTCTGCATTTCCAATGTTAGCATTGTAAGGACTTCTATTATAGCAGTGTGAAGCAACCCAAAGACTCGGCCTCCACTGTACCAGGCACTACACATCATCTCTGGAGGCAACGAATCACCTTGCAACACAAGCAAATCACAGGGAGAAGAGACAACAAGTAAAACATTTCCTCCTCCACCCTCCTCACCCTTGAAGTCGTCTCAGAACTAGGATCCAGGGAGTAGACACCAACTTGTTTTTGAATTGTGAAGCTGTACCACAGAGCTGGTAAGGGCCTGTCACATGCCACTGCTACTGGGCTCTGTGGTTTGCCTAAAGACCTTACCTGGCATGCACGCCACTGCAGAACAGGTCACACCTGCTTCTCAGAAGCAGTCTTACCTGCAGATAGGAAGCTGGAAACCTCACTCTTTAGGAGGTTTCTCTTCAAGTCAAGGGATGAAATTGTGCAAAAGGGCAGACATGCCTATTACGCAGGGCCAGAGACTGAAATCACATTATCCAACAAGATAAACACAGGAATTCCATTGTAAACATGCCATTTGTATGGTACCTTGGTTGGTTCATTTTAAGAGGTGAAAAAGTATCTTGAGGGAGATGTGAAGGGGTAAGAGAAAAGGACGGCTTTCTGCCCAGTGACCAGCACATTTCACAGATCCAAGAGATCTTAAAACCTGTTATATTCAGGGCTTGCAGCCATAAGCTTTGTGACAGTGCAGAGTTCGGCTCTGGAGAATTCTCGTCTGACTAAACAGACATTAAGAGCAACAGCTATTTTATGTTTCCCCTGGTCTGACTTACACAAATTGTACCTCCACATAAGGTCTCCTGTTAGCAAACCCCCATGGATGCTAGCACAAAGTGCTGCTTGAAGTGTTAGGAAGGATACACAGTTTGCATCTTTTGGTGCAGGATGATCAACCACAAGTAAGTGATTTGAAAGAATACCCAGTGACGTACCATTCTGCCCGTTACACGTCTGAATGCTTACCACAGGTATCTACACTACTTTTAGGCCACATTCATCTCAACTTTACGCTTTCAATCAGAAAAGTGTTCAAAAGGAAAGCACAGCTAGTAAAGCTGTTTCTAGACAATAATTTTATTACTTTTTAATTGAGAGGCATGAGTAGAAATAGCACAAACTACAGAACAGTAAGCCTTAATAAGCCCCAGATATACTTCAATTCAGCTAATCATTAATAAAGAACATTTATAAATCAGACTCCTCCTGAAAAATGTTAATTCAATCAGAGATGCTTCTGTACGAGCGCGAGAGCCCAGCCATTAACATAAATGTAAAGAGTCAGTATTGCTTTTTGGGTCATCAAAGCGACACACAATGGAGAAATCTCATTTCCTGAAGCTGCCTCTCCATCACACTCTAAGAAGATACCCAGCTTAGCATCTCAAAGTTAAGCACTACCAATTGCACAGCTCCTTATTATGATTATGTCTCTACATAACATAAGCACCCCAAAACTGTCATGCATAATTTAAATTCTGCAACCTGGTGCAAAGCCATAGAATCCTCAATTATATTAAAATAATTTTTAATAATAAATGAGTTTTAATCCCAACTCCACAAATTCAAAGCTGTAAGTTGTCAAAATAAACAAAACTTTTTTATTATTATTATCTGAAGATATCTCAGATTCCTAGAAAGACAGAAAACAAAACCCTTCTACACATTTAGAAATCACAGTTTTTGAACAAGGATTTGTAATAAGGTGTTTAAAATATAGTTTAACCTTAGTGGTGGATTTCTTCAGGTTGCTCAAGGAATTTAGGCCCCTTACAGAAAAGAAGCCAAACTGAACCAGCTGAAGAGCACAAGGACTTCAGTGCATGTCAAACACGCATATGTGCTCCTTTGGTTTTCTACTTGTTGCTTGCAGGCCTATAAGATGCTAACAAAAATGTACTCCAAAAAGCTAGCTCCCAAATACAGAAGCAGCACTCCCAACTCTTCTGGTGTGGGTAATTTGTAACTTCATTTTAAACTGAAGTTTTTGCAAGAGGTGGGAACACTAGAAAGTATGAGCAGAAAGCTAGTCTAAGACACCTAGGATTTGCCAGCTCTGGGTGGATACATACCCATGGTGTACCTGAAGATAGTGCAAAATCTGACTGACTCATAGAAGTGACTGGGTTGGAAAGGGCTTTGGAAATAATTTGGCCCAACCTTCTGTTGAAAGGAGGGACCAGAGATCAGGTTGTTCATGGACCTGTCAAGCAAAATCTTAAATATCTGCAGCAAAATGCTACGTTTTTCTGTAATTCTCCTTTTCAAATTAGGTAACAGGTGCAGGAAGAACACTCAAATACCAGATGGGTCTTGACTTTAATGTAGGCTTTTCATTTTGACCTATTTTCATTTTTTAAGGAACAACAACTTCTAACATAATTTAAAAACAGAAAGTAAAAGCAAGGTTAAAAAGTTGCCTCTAAACCACCCAATATCCTCTTGCTCTAGTTGTATAATAATGTGAAGATAACACCTCCAATAAAGATTCAACTCCACAGATTTGAGCAAAGCATCCTAGAGACCTTGTATTCCAGCTGTCATTTGGTGCAAAACCCAACCCATGGGCATTATTTTCCAGTTGCAGACAGAAAGAAACTGCTGAGCTGTTTTATAATTACTGTGAGACAGTGGAGATGGTACCTGAATACCATTTTTGTGTTAGACATGGGTCTGTCTAAAGCTTTCTGACATCAATCAACTTCACTGAGTGTTGGATCAGATCAACACCAGAGAATTTAAGCAATTTAATTAAGGCTTTGTCAATCTCAAAGTTTGTTAAAGCAGCAGCTTGCCATTAACTGAAGAGGACAAGTTGTTCTTTTAAACTCATAAGGCTCTCCCTCCAGGACTAGAGCAAATATTTTAGGTCCTTAATCTACAGTTAATCTGTTTTAACTATTTCCTAATCAGCCAAGATGCACCAGATATTGGTGAGAACAGAAGCAGAACACAGCCTTGATTAACTGAAGCACAAGTTAGCTTTTCATGTGAATCCTGGGACACTAGAAAAAGAACAGCTGGAAGAAGTAAGAAAATTTGTCTCAAGTGTATGGAAAGATCTGAAACACCAACCCTCTGAGCAGAGCAAAGAACTACAGGAAAGGTGCTTGGAAAAAGAAGAATTACAACTAATCAAGACTGGAAGGCTCAAAGGGTGGTTCCATTAAGAAACTTGATGTCAGATTAAGAACACAGGGAAGAAAGATCTTCTGAATGACAGTTTTGTTAAAAGAAAAAAATGATAAAAGAAGGAAATGTGACTTCAAGATATGAAAGGAGGCTTTTCTTCCCCCTGAACTCTGCACCTGATTGCTAAAATAGGTGCTATTTCCACTTTAAGTAGCCCCCCTCTGTGGATTTTACCAAAGTCTCTTAGTGGGAAATCAGGATCACCATTTACTCCTCCGGAAGAATTACGTCAGTAGTGTAAGAGATGCTTCGACCGTCAGTCTCCAAAAGAATGGACAACACTCATGAAAGAAATAATTCTTTAGCACCTATGTAGACAGGACACAATTATACCTTCAAGTGTGTATGAAGAAATACCTCACTTCATTGGTATAATAACCTGTCGCTAGCCATAGCATTTGTTATGCTGAGAAGTAACATTTCTTGTAACATGAAATGCAGCATGTTACTCCAAAGGCAATTTGAAATTTTCTGTTCTTGTTACCTCAGGTACTTCTCATAAACACCACGGAAAGAAGCAGATATGAACATTGCATTGGCAGGAAAAACATCAGTAAAAAAGATGAGGATGCTATAACATAACATTTCAAAGAACATTGAAAAAACTTAAGAACCTTATTTTTTTCTGACTCTATTAAATCATTAAATAGTCTGAGAATCTTAAGATTCCTCACCTGTAAAGATACTTTTGGGTACTAGAAAACATTACAAAACTCTGTATTAAGTCTTTTAAGAATATTATCAAGACCAGCATCTTTAGTGTATCTGTTGAAACAATGGTTTATTAAGTTGTGTTTTGTAAATTTTGTTGTGTGTTAACAATGTCAGCATCCTCTATTTTTTTTTAGCATATAAACTAATTTGAATTCATCAACAGACCTTCTTGAGCTGTACAAATAAGTTGTTTCTACCAGGACCTGAAGCATATGCAAAATCTACTACAAATACACAGCTGAACACTCTACCTCTCTTGCCTTTTATGTTCATGCTATAAGATTGCGATTTCAGCTGCTCAACAACTGCTTTAAGCTACACACCCACTTTTCTCACTTTAAAAGGTAAGTATTAACAGGGCTAAGTATGCATTTAAAAATGTCACTGATTTTCTTTCTACACTAATGAAAAGCTTATCAACTAATTGGTCATTAAAACACAGAGAGTCATGAACTCAAAAACTCAGGTATTTAATGCACTGTGTTTTTGTAACCCCCAACAGAACTATCTACAGCCATTTTTTCAGACTAAGGAAATGAATAGAGCCATATTCTCAAGTAAAACTAATCTCACCTAACTGTAATTACTTTCATTGTGGGTTTTATACCACTCTAGCATTGCCTTTACGTTCACATGAGAGAAAAAGGCACTTCTAGAGAACCAATAATGAATAATCCTCCTTATAGTGAAATATACTGTCTTTACTGTGAACAAATACCATTTAGACAGCTGGCTCAGATGTACATGTCTCCAAGCAGTCAGATAAATTGCTGTGACTATTGTGCTCAAACTATTTGAAAAAAAAACAAACCAAACCAAACACAAGACAAAAACCCTAACTCCCAAAAAACCCCAATCAGACAACAGTCACTATAAAGAAAGTATCAGTAGAAGCTGACAGTCAAATATATCGTGCATAAGCTTGCAACTGTTCCCAGCCCTGCCTTGGATGGTACCATTTACACACCTGAAGCTACAAAAAGTCCTCCCTGAAGAGGACTGCTCGCCACTGCTCCAGCTGTACTTGTGCAGCAGACCTCCTCCCTTAGCTGCGCAATCAAGTGACTCTGGGTATCCAAGGAGGTCCACACACAAAAAGTAACACAAAGGTATTATGGACTTAACTCCACAGTATTACAGAACTTCAAAGACCATTTGCATATTTATCAAGTTTTGGTTCCCATGCTTGTGAAAAAGCATCCTCGTTTCTATCACACTAGTACAAATATGTGGGATTTTGTACAGTCACTTGTTTGCAAGCTAAAATGCTGAATACGACATTTCGGTATCCTACAGTTTCAGCAAACAAAAAGTAAAGGTTTCTAGTAAAAATGCTGACATTAACTTGCTGCAAGTTTTGCCAGTATCTTTGAAGTTATACAACTAGATACAAAACTACATTTGCAAAATCATGTAATAGATCAGTGTTGAGAGTATTACTTTTCTCAGGTAACACAAGTGATGGATTTCTTTCACCTAAGACCAGCAGATATTTCACAGACATTGAATGCAGAAAAGAATGCTACACAGACCCTTCATCTAGTCTGCAGTATGAAACATTCAAATTCTTTAGAAAATACAACGACAACAATATATAAAACTTTGTCCTTGAGACATCCATATATATAATCAAACTAAAGATTCTCTAGGTATCTGTTAAAAACCTACAGAATTTTTTGAAAGATATTATTACTGTAAGTCACCAGGTTAAAAAAATGTGGTTTTTGTTATTTCTTCAAATGAATTTAGTAACTTCAATTAGTAACACAATTCTGCTGTTAGCAAGTATCAAAGACATTTCCTACTGAACGTTTGTGACACTGCAGATTTGGCCTTCAAAGTAAGTAAATAAATGTTGTGAAGTAAATAAGAAAAAAAAATCTGTTGCTAATTTTAAGACTGCAAAAATTAACAACTTGTGAACAGTTTATTTTTCAAAGGAAAGTATGTTCCTGTTAGAGAGACAGGATTAATGAACAAGTCCTCTCTCCTATTCACTGCTCTACAACACAGGAAAAAAGAAAGTATCTTTTTACCTATAACTCACAGAAAGGACAGAGACAGTTTCTCTTTCTAAGAAAGAAACCCAAATTTTTCTAACTTGTTCTGAGACAGTTTGTCTAGGAATATTTTCGTGAGACCAGCACTTCCAATAAAACAGTTTAGTATTTATTGGTTTCTGTCTATCATCCTGAGCAACACAGTCATCCTCTACATGGTCTCCCTTAAGCTTTGTAAGCTGCTACTTCTTATCTTTTACAGAGCCATTGGCTTTTTGCCATTTCTTTGTGGTCTTCCCTTCCTGATCTAAGCTCTCTTTCTGATACAGATGATTTTTTCACATTTCCTAGCATTTTTTCAAGAAAAGATCACCCTAACAGATTCTGATTGAAGATTCTCCCAAAGTGGTGAAGAGCTTGAGGGAGCTTGCTTTGAGACACAGCCAAGAAACTTCTAATTTTGGCATTTAAACATGCTATTGTCTCTCTCAAACTGACATCCGATAGTAACAAATCCTTTTTTGCAGACTGTGCTAAGACACCCAAGCACATATTTGTTTTGCCAGTGAATCAGTATTACTTGAATCAGCATCCTTTGCCCTTTGGGGAAAGAAGGAAAAAAAAAAAAGGACCTAAATGAGCTAATTTCTACTGGTGTGGGGGATGCTTAAAGCAATTTCATTTTCTCATATATCTGCACAGGCTGACTGACTTGTCACTGATACTAGTAACTTGATGAACTATACTAGTCGATATGTGGCCCTTCACAGGGAAGGATAAACGTTGCCATTCTTTTTCGTTGGTGAGATCACAAAAGTAATGTGTAGAAATTGTCTTCCCCCTCTTCCCCCCATCTGCCTCATACAAACATGGATAACTTATGTGGCACCATGTGTTGTTAACTGATTTTCCACCATTAGGTTAAAAACACCAATGGGATGAAAATGGATTTTACGTGCCCTCAACTAGGTCTGCATTTTCTTCCTACAACAAAAAAATAAATGGAAATAGTTTTGCTCAATTATATAATCTGTACTACCATCCAAGAATAGAGGTTGGAAAAAAGCAGAGTTGGTACAGATTATATAAACAGTGTATTAAGTTTGCTGGACATGTAAACTCTCCAGAGTTTTATTTCCTTCTGCCCTATACCTTTGCAGTCATTTTGTGAGAACTGCATGTAAGCCAAGAGTAAACAAATCCTTGTTATGACCGTTGTATTTTATCTTCCTTCTGCAGTATGAAAGCTTATCTCTGTAAGGTACATAGAACAGACTGTAAAGGTTTAGGGGTGTGACTTTACCCTGGCTGTCTTCCACAGCCATATTCAAACTTTAAATTCAGTAGTTGAGCTGCAGCATAAAAGTAGTTTCTCCCAGAAGGGTTAGATGAGCAGAGAGGAGTTGGCGCTCTCTTCCGTGTCTTGGACAAATCACTTGGGTGCACAACAGAAGATAATCACAAAGGCTCACATACCAGCATACACAGTTTGCACAGGCCTTTTTTTGAGGGGGTAGATAACTGTTTTGTTGTCAATTCTTTACGGGCATCAAAATAAAATACTTTGTTTCAAAATCAAGATACACGCCATTGAACATGAAATGAGAACCAACAGACCGGAGGCTCACTCTGCTACTTTCCTGCCCTTCAACTCTAGTACCATGGGAAATGCTTAAGGAAGTCAAACAAAAGAGACAGTATTCTATGGAGACTTGGGACATAGTTGTTTTCCCTTATTGTAAGAATTCTAGACTAAAAGAAGACTAACTTATATGGCAATTAAAAAAAAAAAGTTTTGGGGAAATTTTAAGTGCATTGGTTGCTCCCTGAGAAATGCCAAAAAGCAAATTGAGAATAAAACCTGCATACTTACTGACTCACTAATAAATGACCTGGTCAGAATTAATTTTCTTGTGCAACGGGACCGATCAATTGTCCAAGAGACAGCTGTCCAAAAGCCCTAAGGGTCTCCTGCTGGTGAACTAAACCAACATAACTAATCCTTGCTCTCTTTGGTCAGGAAGCGCTAACCCTCCCTCCTCTATCAGGGAGGAGCTGGAGGAAAAGCACTAGCTTGCCTGGTCACTGAAGCATCAAGGAGGTTCAGTGAGATCTTTTGTTCCCAGTCGTGCTTTCTGACTCTTTATATCACATTGATCTACCTGCTACCTCTTTTCTTGTCTGAAGATAAGCCTAAGCCATCCTTCCTTACCATAAGACTAAAGTGGGAAAAGCAAACAGAACAAGACAGCTCATCCAGCCACATTCCTTCTTCTTCATGCCCTTTGCCCTCCCCAAGCAACAAACTAGATGCTCTGAACTAAATGAAAGCTGGTAGGTTTTCTGTAGATGTTTCAGTTTCACCCATCAAAAGTGCATACACACATTCACAGCAGAGGACAAGGACAGAGGTTTCACCTAAACCACAAACTAACTCTGGAGAGATTGATCTTAATTTATTACATCCTGCTTTATAAATCCAGTAGAAAAACAGGACATGTGCTACACTGGTTCCAATGATACTGGAGAAAACAAATTAGCTGACCAAGGGGAAAAAAATTGCCTTTTCATCCTTTTTCCAGGTGAAATTAATTCCAAAACATGTACCAGTGTACTGTAAAAATGCTGAAGTCAATATAAAAATTTGCACACATAAGGACCCCCATGTATTTGATACATATTTAATACAATTTTATTTTTAAATAACAATGTTTTTTTGTAATGAATCAGTTTCCAGGCATTTTTGCTACATCTGTAAAAGCTACCTAGGAAGAACAGTATTAGCATTTCTATTTTTTCAGTTCCAGAAGCTGAACAAAATAAAAGTGAAAATTCAACTGTTAAATAGAAGTTTGAGCTTAGAGAGTCTGGACTTCATATCCAGCAGAGTAATAACTGTGCAACTGAACATGGAATGGTAGAGGTCATATCAAACAAGAGTTCAGGGTGTTTCTGTACAGGGTCACCAGCCTGACAGACAAGCAAACATTTCTGCAAACATCTCGGGTCACCAGCCTTGACATCAGTGGGACCAGCAAGCAGGAAAAGGTGGGACTGAAGAACCTTAGAAGTGCCAGGCTATGCACCACAGGGAGGCAGTGTCTCTTGGCAGCCTGCGTAGCCCCAGCTCTTCCCATTTCCCAAGTAGCTGGAAAAGGAATGCAAACGGTGACCCTCTGCTTGCAATTACCAAAACCTAAGTGTTAAGGATGTTACTTAACAGACTGAAATTCTTAAGATGAAGGTAATGGGATCTGAACCTACTGCATTAGTTTCAGCAGTTATAAGGTCCCTAAACTTCACACTGTTTCAAATGGAGTAAACCATTCATCGCTTTTTAGTTAGCCCACAGTGTGTGAAACTACATTTCAAAAAGGAGAAACAAAATAACAACCCAGAATATTTAGTTAACCTGTCCAGATCACATAAACTCCAGGTTCAAGACCCAGAATTTGAGAACATAGGCATACATATTTATGATAAACTATGGATCCCTGAAAGCAAGGCTGGTGTAAGACTCTCTGGACTATACGTGTCCACATGCCGATAAATCCACTTAATGGTGCCAAATTAGTTTTCCAATTTATCCTGCTGAGCCAAATGATTCAAAATCATCATAACTCAGGTTTGGCAGATATTCAGCAATGAAGTAGACCACTTGGTACCTTATTTGGATGTTGAATCCAGATGAAAGTGGGATATAACAGCCGAAATACACAACTTTTTCAAAGTAATACCCCTGAATAAGAAAGTAAAAATTACTGGCACATGTAGAGAACATTGAGTACTATTGTCTTTAGTGATGATATTTCTTATTGCAATTGCAAACAACTCTCAGGAAGATCATGTAACAACAAAAGTTTCAGGAGTGGGAATCAAACAACAAATTACAAATTTGCAACATCTATCAAGCTTTCTAGCATAGAGACTTTCAAATTCTACTCTCTGAATTATTTTTGTCTAAAGAATAAAAGTCCAAGAACAGAAGTCTCTGGTCACGAACCCACAGAAAAAATGACAAAGAAATAGTGTACTTTTTTTTTATTTCTTGGAAGAATAAAGCACATGATACCTGCCAACATAATGGCTTATTTCAATGAAACTACTCAGATGTTCTATTTCTCAGTGAAAGTTGGGGTCTTTAAAAGCCTTTGTAGACTAAATACACCGAAACGCATATACGGTTTTCATTATATTGATTTTTTCATACAATGCTGTTGGAGGGAGGTACAGAGAAGTCATGTCTGGCTAGGAGCAGCAACATTATTATTATACATTCATATGCAAAATAGAGGCCACACCAAAAATAGATCAACAATTTAGAGCACTCTCCTGACAAAACACAACTGTCATACATAGCATCTAAGTATTTACAGTATGCATGAGTTCTCCACCTTGTCTGCTTTAAAAGATTAAGTGAAGTGGCCTAAGTAATTCTTTTTCTGAAAAACGCATAGCTGAGAAACGGTTTCTGATTAACATAGGGGAAAAAATGCTGAACATGAAGTTCATTCATAGTAATTCATAGTAAAACTCCATTTTCTAAAAGTGGACTTGTCTATATTGAGAATTCAAGAGTCACATTACAGTTCTCCCCATAGAGCATACCCTGGGAGGTTTGATTTCAGAAGTCAGGCATCGTATTGTGTATTTCCTGCTGACAAGAAGTCAGTCAGAGTCCATTACATCACTCTTCAAAGAGTGGTAAAGCAAATGCAGGAAAACCCCTGAAGTGATCTGATAAATGATTTTGCTAGTTAGTTTGGCACCAGTCTGTCTGGTATCTTAATACTTACGATATGCAACCTACCAAGTACAAGGTATTAGATTCCTGCTATTTTATGCCAACAAGAAATGTATGCTGTGACACAAGCCTTTGTAGTAACGCACGGGAGGACAGAAAAGTCAGAAGGGAACACAATGTATTTCCCAAATACATAAGGAAATTACTGAATTGTGCTGGTATTTTATACTGCTAACAAGCTGCCATTAGCACCAAAAAGTCAGAATTCAGACTACTAACTCCAAGCATATCACATTGCACCAGTATTACCCAGTTTTCAGACGTAATTTACTACAGCCTCCCACAACCAAGATTTCAAAAGATTCTTTTCTCCTCTTACCATACATTTAATGTGATCACTTATGTCCAATATCAAGACTATGAACAAAGAAGAGAAGCAAAGAAAGGACAATGTTCCAGAGATTAACATATTTCATAGAATCATCACAGAGTAATTCAGGTTGGACAGCATCATGGGAGGTCTCTAGTCATGCTCCCTGATCAAAGCAGGGTCAGCCATGAATGAGATCACATCAGTCTGCTTAAGACTTTATTTAGGCAGATCTTTAAAACCTCCAGGGATGGAGCCTGCACAACCGCTGCAGGCAAGCTGCTCCTTTCCTGTGAAACTTCCTTACTGTCCCAGTGAAAGTATCTGTTTTCTTTGCTGTCCCACTCCAATGTAAGACCACTCTCTTCCATTCTCCTCCTCTGAACCGCAGTACTGAGCCTGACTGTCTCTTCTGTAACCTACTGTCAGGTGCCCCCAAAGTCAGCTCTCCTCCAGGTTGTTCAAGCAATGCTCCCTCAGCCTCTTCTCATACAGCAGGCTCCCCGCCACAACTGCTCTTGTTTCTCCACGGTCTGTCTTGTATTGCCAAGCCCAAAACCCAATACATTATTTCAGATGTGGCCTAGTGAGTACCTAGAAAAGTTAATAACGACTTCACTTGCCATGGTGCTATTCTGTTAATGAAGTACACAATACTGTTTGCCCTTTTTGCTTCAGGGGCACATTGCTGGTTTGCAGACACCTTGTCTATCAAGATCTCAGAGTTCCTGGTGAAAACTGTGGGAAAGAAGGCTCTGAGGATTTCTCAGTGCGTTTGAGGACTTCTTATCTGTGTCCACTGTTGCTGAATACCCTGTCCTGATCAGCAACAAGTCCACATCTTCCCTGTTTATTCTTTTACTGCTCATGCAGTGTCAGGAGTTTGCCTTGTTGCCCTTTCCACTTTCAGTTCCAACTGAGCTCTGGCTTTCCAAACAAAACCACTATGTGCCTGAACATTTCTAAATTCCTCCTTTCTAGCCTGCTTCTGCTCCAATATCCCCAATACTGCCCTTTTGAACTGAAGCACAGTTACGATCCACCTACTCATTTCCCTGAGTAACAGGTAGAAACATTTTAATGCTTGGAGAGGCGGGGCAGCCTTAAGGCTTGTCAGGTCACTTGAGATCTCCTCAAAATTTTGTGCTTCATCATTTCATGGTTGCTACGTTTATTGATTACATCATCAACCAGATCAATGAGTTTCTCCTTGCTCAGGAGGCACAGATAAGGAAATATCAGCTGTCTCTAGCATTGTTCAGGAAACCTCCCTGTACTGGTGGCATATTGCAGGGCTGCTACTTCAGCAGACATCAGAGAGGTTCAAGTGCTCCACAAGAATGAGGGTCTTTAACCCTGCCTTCCTGAAGCTGTTTAAAGAGGACTTTGTCTTGACCAGCCAGCCTGTAAAAAACTTTCATCATAACATCACCTTTACTGGCCTCTTCTCTGATTCCAACCCAGAAGCTCTCAACTAGCTTCTTGTCTGTTCTACAAAGAACACACACATTTGAGTTGCTCCTTCAGTAAGTGCAACCCCCAGCACTGCCTGTTTGTCCCTGCCTGTCCATCCATCATCTCATCACAAAGTTCCAGTCAGGCACTCGGGAACTGTTCTTGACATACATTACCTGTCCCAAAGGCTCCTTTGCTACCAGCACCCCACCCTGTCTACTTTCTATACCCAAATGTTGTTCCTCCCTTAATTGTTAGCTAACAGCACCTTATGATGTATGTAGTTTAAAAACTCTCTCGCCAGGTTTGCAAGACAGCTGGCAATTATGCTGTTACACCATTCTGTCCAATGGGTTCTTTCTCTCTCTAGCAGTCTTTCATTTCATAAAGAGGAACTCGTGGTTTACACACACCACCAGCCTGTTAATTTGCTCTTAACTTGCAGGACCCACCCATTCATACTCAGTCCTTTCTCCATAGGAGTAAGGAAAACACCATCTGGGCACCTTTGCCTTCACCTTTGCCTGCAGAGCTCTACAGTACCTCTCAAATTGGGCCAGCTCTCCTTTGACAGTGTCCCTGATATCCACATGGATGAACGACAAGAGAAACAGTCCCAAGGCCAGACAAGAATGAGCAGCCTTTACAGTGTCCCAGATCTGGGCCCTCAGCAACAATAAATCTCCTTTACTCATGTTTCTTAAAAAGCTGTAGGCAAGAAGCTGGGATTTTGTGTATAGAATATTACAGTCTCTATTTTTAAGGTGGTTAGGGTGGAGAAGTTGGGATTCTTGTTTAGGGTTTTGTTTGCTTTTTTTGTTTGTTTGGGGGCTTGTTCAGGGTTTTGAGGGGGGGCAAATTTATTTATTTTTTTTTAAGACTGAGATAAAAATGGTAGAAACACTTTTTGGGTTTGTATGACAAAATGGCTCAGAAGTTTTAGTCTCTGTCCATTTTGTTAAAAACATCTAAGTTCCCACAAATCCAGGACAGCACTGGTATAAGATGCTGCTGCTCCCTCCAAAGCAGATCAAGCATCTCCTGACAGACTCCATTGGGAATCTGGCCTAAGTCATGCCATCGCTGTCAGCACATCTGAGGCACTGCTGGAACTAACTTTCTCCAGCAGAAAGCTTTAAAGCCTCATGTGATCATCTACTGTAGGCACGGTTTAAAGGCAAATATAACTACTCTCACTTTGATGAGAGGAATTTTCCCCATGAATGGCACAGAAGGGCAACTATTTGAAATCACTACACAAGACTTCCTCAATGAATGAGCATGAGTAAGAGCAGTACGAGAACCACAAATGCCAAAAAAAAAAAAAAAAAGGGTGGGTTGCAGCATTGTGGACATCCCTCCCAAAAAGAGCAGCACAAGGCACTGATATTTAAACAGGAAAGAACTTCTGACTAGTATGATCAAAATTAGCCGAGATCAGAATCAGACTGTGTCTGCTGGGCAAAGATGTCCTTTTCTTTAGATGCCCTTCTGTTGTGCTAAGGCTGGCAACATGCCCCTCTGCATTATCTCAGACTGTGAGAAACCAGAATACAGACACATGATGCTAAAGGAAAAGTGCTTCAGGACAATCTTAGCTGGCAAATAGAACAGGTTTCTGGTAAATATTAAGACACCTCTTTGGTGTGCTGTCTTGTAGTTCTGAAGGAATTTGGCAGGCAAGCAGATCCTCACCAGGGCAGTAGAGAGAAGGAACATTTCAGGAGGAGGAGAAGTAGAATCCTGCTACAACAAAATTGTGCAAACATCAGCACTGAATGTTTTCTGCCTCTGGGGGAAAAAAGTAATCTAAGACTACTTCAATAGCAATTTGCTAATTCTGAGGTATTAAACCTTGTGTAAATGATGGATTTGTGAAAAATGCATTTAAGCTGCCTCTAGACTTTCAAGTCTTAGTATTTAAGTGATTTGTTTTAGCTTTGCTCAGTCATATACTTGGGGCCAGAATAACTCAGGTATGGAGCTCCACTTGATAGCAGTGGTCACTGTATCCAGACTTAGGGCAGTGATTAGCTTTTTAGTGTCTTGAGATTAGTCCAAGTATTAGAAAAATAATGTAATATGAACTTCCAGGCTAAGAAATAATTTTGTATTGAAGCTTACTGCAATGCACCGGGAAATGAAGACTGAGCTGAAAAGTACTATCATAACTATTTCACCGCTTTTTACTTAGTTTATCTAAAGCAACCAGGTGCATGAAATGAATAAAAATGTCTACTTTGCAACATCTCACTGAATATTAGAAAAATACACACTTGAGTATGCAAGCTAAATATTGGCAGAGGGAATCCCCACATTTGAATATATGGTAGTTTTGTAGGTCACTCTAAAACTAAAAGAACAAGAAGTGCCACATTCTTCTTTATATTAAATAACACATATTTAAATGATGAAGGGTCAAGAAGAGTATCTCCTTTACAAGTAAAGCATTTTGAAACTAGATTACTATTAGCAAAAGGCTTCCATCCTCCTCTAGACAGCACTGGGTTTTTGTGCAACAGAGTGCAACCTTTCTACTCCAGCCCAACCTAACTGTCGGGTACAAGGAGTAACACTGGTCTTTTTTTAGCAGTGCCATCCCTCATACTTGTTTTGGATGAGGCTTTCATTTAACATATTCAGCTGCAGCTGATGTAGATGACTGTCTGCTAGGAAGAAGACAGATGACCCCTTTATGCTACCCTGTGAGAGAGCTGCATTGATTTTGCAATACTGCCTTTTCACTGTTTCAGTTCACAGTCCGGCATTTTCGTCAGTGCTGCCACTTTTTTCTCACTCTCTTTCTGTGAAGAATTCCTATCTATCATACCACTGGATGAAAGCCACAACAGGTTTTGCTCACTTACAATAAACACTGTCACATATGGAGCCTAGTGTCCTACGGAAAAAAAAGCCTATACTGAGCTGTGTACCTCTGTCCATCTGTCAGCTGAGCCCTAATTACTTTGCCCTGAAAATATCTCAAGCTTGGTACACAGCTACCAGTCTCAAGGATGCTAAATGCTTACAATTTTCTTACTTAACAGAGAAGAGGACTATATTAAGCTCACATCCATTTCAAGTTGTTCCCCATTGCAGAAATGGAGCTATGTCTGGCTAATTCTCCCTAGAAGTGGGGCAGGGTTATCACATGGAGGGGACCTCAGTTTTTCAGAGTTTGAGTAGGTAGAAGAGAGGTGTAGGATAAACAATATGAAGCTGTAGGAAAACAGACTTATTTCTTCTGTTTACAAAGAGGTTGAATTGCGAATATATGTTAATTAGTATTTTCTAACCAACACGATCAAAATACACAGTAGCATGTCCTGAGTTGTGGCATCTGGGAAAGACTGTCTTTGACAAGTAACAGGAAAATTTCTGAAAGAAAACTCAATGGGAGGTCATATGGAAAAAGGAAGTGATACCTATTTATTTTATCTCTAAGTTGATTTCATCCTCTCCATCCTCTCACAGATTTTATTCACTCACAGTCTTGCAATTTCAGACTTAGAAGTACCAAGGTACCTGTGTCCAAGTGGTCTGGTCAGGATCCCTGGTGTGCAATATGGCATTTTGGCTATGAAGTCCTTCTTATGTGACAAGTTGGGGTCAGCATTTGCTATGGTACCTTCCTTTGCTTAAGATGTTGCTTATTTCAGCCTCCATAAATCTTAGGACGGGTTGTTGCTTATTGCTCTTTCCTCCTTGTTTGTTTGAAATATGTTTGCTTTTCCTTCAGAAGCCAACAGGAAAGAAAAATCACAGAGATGATATGCTGCAACCTCATTGTCATCCTGCTGCCAGCAAAAGACGCTGTGTTTTGAGTAGTCATCTATGTTGTGGTTTTATCAGAATGCAAGCCCTCTGGTCTTGATATAAGCCACACATTCTTCATTTTTACTATTAGAAATGGTGTCCTGGGAGCAGTATCCCCACACTGTGTCCATTCTTATCAAGACAGGCCATTCTTACCGTTTTCATGCTTATTTTTCTCTCTACACTTTCACAGAAACACACTCATGTACAGGAAGCAATTCCAGTTGTATTTCATTCATGCAATCTTCATAAATTTAACCAAATTCAAAATTTTAAGACTGAAATGTGCACTTTTCCTTCCAATTTCACATATCTATTATGAAGTTCACTTTTGAAACCAGTATTCGTTGCACCCATGGGGTTTGAGGGTCTGAATAACATTGTAGGTGGGCAAGGTTTAAGTTTGACAAATGGCTTCCCTGTAAAACCCCATAAAGAGAACCTGTATCTTTACTCTCTTCTAGACACCTGTGCAAGAACTTTAAAGTCTCTTTCACACAGATCCAATACCCAAAATGCATCAACACCTGCATTTACAGTAATTACGTGCAGTGCCAAGATGAAAAGCCTCTATGCTTACTAGATCTGAAGATAGCTTTTCTATGTCTAGAAAAGGTAAAAAACCCAAACCAATCTTCACATTGTCAGTGTTAACAAAATAAACAACTATCATAACATAACTGATTCTACTTTGGTCTTTACTTTGTACTAGTACTTAATAAACATGCAATGATCACTACACTTGAAAAGACACACAAAACTTTTCCATCATTTATATGACACATTTTTTCTATGTATTTTGTCAATTTTTTTAGCACTGCCTCTAGAACCTGTACCTAAATCCTGAAAGGCTGATTAGTTTAATTAAGCTAATAAAGAAAGAATATAAAGCGTATCTCAACCTTCACTTGACATTACCAAAAGGGTTTACATGGCACAGTTCCTGGTTTTCCTAGCCAGCAGAGCCTCTGCAACACAACTGATTAATTAAACAGAGCTGAGAAGTTAACACTGAAGGTTACTGATTAATTGTATGTTAGAGCTGTCTAACTAAGTACCCAAGGCAATAAACAAATACAAAGATAAATTATACAATGATTAACACAGTTATTCATACTTTTATTTTTAACTGCTTGCTTGCCACATGGCAGACGTCAACCTGAATAAACAAGGAAGGACAGTGATCAGGATCACTTAGTGTATTTCCCAGATGGCTATTATGCCTGTTTTCCCTTGAAGTGAAACTTATTATTATAAATCCCTCTTCATGCATGGCTATCACATAGGCACATATGCTGAATGACCAGCCATACAACATTCATCATGTAGTTTTGAGTACTACTGCTTGCTAATACATGTATCCATAGATGTAAATTCAGCATTGCAAAAGCTGCTAGTCTTAAAGAGAAAGTAAGCCATCAATTCTAAACACTACAGCCTTGTAAGAGGACAAGGTTCAGACACAGAGATGATCAACAACTTTTTCTCTTATTCACAAGCTCCTCTGTCTAACAACAAATCTCTCATTTCAGGGATATTTGCTTCAATGTTTGAATTTCCAGTTCCAAAACTGCAACACTTCTCCATCTGGTTAGGATGTTTTCCTATGAATGTTTCCTATGAATGATCACATAACTCATTTCTCCATGTGACAAGATCAAGAGATGAATTCTGAAATGGGCCCTCACTCCACAGCTCCATATACACCACAAAATAAAACTCTTTCTTGTAAGCACTGGGGCAAGTTTATCTACCCATACCATGGTTCAGATAACCTTTCTGAAGAAAACGATTCAGGAAAGGCTCTGAAAGAAGGAAACTCCAGAATCAGTCTTATTTTCCCCTAAGTCACTGAAAACTGAAGCTTGCCACCTCCAGAAATGTCATCAGTTCCCTCCTAGACCTGTCAACCCTGTCTGATTCACACCAAGAGGTCAATGAGAAGACTCTGACCCTTTCACCATCCACTTCTCTCTGAAGAAAAAAAAAAAATTAAAAAAAAAAATCTGTGTCTCACAAAAGGCAACACTTACTGAGAAAGTACAATAGCATTTACACATCCCTTGGTACTTTCCTCAGGATTTCCACTGTGCCACAGAAAGATTTATTAGTCATTTTAATGGACAGACTGTCAGTCTGCTTTAAATATAGTCAGCACAACAGTCCATGTACCAATATTTGTTCTTGTCCTGTACTTGTCTTCATTCTAAGCCACTGTATATCCAGTATAACCACAATCAAATCTGCCACTGAACAACTTCTCAACCATGAGCAAAACAGTTCAAACTTTCCCCCTGTATCTAAACAGACTCATTTCCCCTCTACATTACGCAAGTTTTAAAAGGACTCCCTGCCACACGACTGGTTCAAGGCAAGAGCCTAAAAGCACGTTGTGGCAGCAAACCCTGTGACCTCTAATTACACATCTTCCACAGCCTGCAACAAGATCCACAATGAACCATGAATCTCCCTTTTTCTGTTAAGCTGTGTGCATGAGGTCTAACAGCTCCAGCATGCTCATCCTCCCCTGCTCTCAAGTAACTGCTATTTAAAGCTGCTCAGGGGGGCTGAAAATACAACAGCCTCAGGAAGAGTGGATCAGCATGAAGTAAAAGAGAAGGGCAAAGGCTGATTAATGTCACCACTGAATATTGTAATAAAATATTAAGATTTGGCCAATTCACATTGATAAATGTCACAAATTTCATATTAGTGTCATGGTCTATTGTTTTTCCATATTAAAATTACCTTTAGAATTTCTCTTTGCCTTTTTGTTTTTTTAAATCAGGTTGCAATTACAATCAATCAAGACCAAACAGCCCCATCCCTCATCTCCTGATTTATGGATTCTGTGACATCAGTGTAAATTATACATTCAAAAATCTGTCTTTCCTTGTTTCCAAAAGTAGTTAATTATTTAACATTGTAGAACTGTCTAAAGGCTAATTTTTGTAAGATTCTTTACATGTGCAATAGCTGGTTTCCTTCAGAAAACAATTTTCACACAACAGAAAAAAAAAAAAGTGGGACCATCCAAAGTATACTAAGCTTCATTCATTATTTACCAACCTTGTAACAACACACCTCACACTCAAGGACCAAAAACATTTCTCCAACCACAAACTCTCAAACCCACTGTGTGACCCACTTGAGCATACCTCTCTTCAGCACTCTGGGTTTCCAAGCGTGGTATGAGACTGTGTGTCCTCTTGTGAAATTTCAGATTAGACTTGAACCTGAAACACCTGTTCCACACATGCTAACATACAAGCAACATGCTAAAGCAGGCAGCCAAACTTCAACAACTGTTACCCACTCCCTAAAAGAAAACATTTAATTAATCCAAAGGCAGGCAACAGCTCCTTGTAAAAGATGTAACAGTGATGACTACCCAACAACGGAAATGCGCCACTCCTCTGCCATTAGAAAAAAAGAATAAAAATCTCACTGTACTTTTGCTTCAAGTCCAGATGCAGAGATTATACATGTGTTTTCCTTACTTTCTCTCTCAGATTAATTTAGCACAGGTATTCAGTCTCTTATACTGTTAGTGTGGTGGCTGTTATACTGCAAGTGTAACTGGTTTCCTTAGTTTTGACACAGAAAGGTAAACAAATTTTATAGTAATTAAATGCACTTGCTTCTTCCTTTAATCACATAGCAACTTTTATTCCAGTTCTCCCAAGCTCTCAACAATATAACTTGTTATTTATCTTCCAGATTTTTGTGTCTAATAATACCCTCTAACACCTTCTTTCACCTTTCCTATGATGCTGTGTTGCAACACCATGATTCTTCCATGTATCCTTCCACTTAATTTGTCCCAGAGTGTTACCAAAAACTAACAGTAAATGGGCTTCAGGTAATCATTCAAACCATTCTCATGACCAAGACAATTTTAAAAGCCTCTATTAATATGCCCTACAGCTGAGGGAAGTTCTCATAGCATACGTGCTAAACCAACAGCATCACAAAACAGCCAGGTAAGAGTTCCCAGCTTCAGTGAATGATAGCTAGGCACTGAAGAAGTGTACAGCTTCAGTCAGGAGACCAAGTTTAGAGCAGAGCTCTTTCTTCTGTCAGTAGAACCTTTGGAAAACGTGTCAGATAATGGCTCATTTCTATTCCAAATGCCCTAGTGAAACTCAGAGGTTCCAAAGCACTTTTTAAGGGTTTGTTTCCTAGGGGGCATTGAACTCTTGATGAAACATCCGAATGAGTGCTTTCAGTATGGGTAACTGCAAATCTCCTCAAATTTTTCAGTTCCAGGGACAGAATGACTCTGAGCTCTTGAGCTAACCCGTTCAACTGACTAGCCATAAATTTCCCCAGCAAACCTGTCTGGACAAACCCTCAAGAAACAAGTTGCATGCACATTTTATGATGCATGAGACAGAGCTGTGCAGTAAGCATTAAGCAGCTATACATTGCTCCTTCACTAAATATCTGAAAAGGTTATTATCCCTGTAGCACATAATCAGGAAAAAAAAACAAACACAAAACCTGTAGGTAATGTAATCCCCTGCTTAGGGTTTTGTATTAAGAAGATGGCCTGGTGTTTAAGAACCAACACAAGGCACACAGCGTAAGTAATCTCAACAGTCTTAACAGCCCACACAGACTCTTTGCAATCCTCATTTGAGAGGCAGCAATGACGTTGTCACTGTTCTTCCACAAAGCCATACCTTCATGTCCTGGTTTGAGCCAGGATGAAGCTCATTTTCCTTTTACTGATTTTTTTTTTCCTTCAGTAAGCTTTCATTTAACTAGCAGCAAGTGTTCCAGCTAGTGGACTGATAACACTGGAATGTTTATGTTACTGCTGAAACTCCAAGGTCGCTTCCTAGCTCTGCTGCTACAGACGCTACCAGGGCAGGAGAGTCCTATCTATGACCCCCCCATAGGGGAGCTGGACTAGACAGACAGCAGAAGTGACCGAAGGTATTCCATTCCATATATCTACGTAAGCTCCAAGGAAGGTCGGAGATCACAGAAGACAACTTCTTTCCTGCTTCTTCTTCCCTTCTCTTCCATCCATGGCCAGTGTCCAGGGAGGACTCCATCCATCCATCACTGTCGACCCCTAGGCTCTAACCTCATAACCCTCATAACCCAGCCCCTGTCTGCTCTGCCTCATCTCCTGCCTGCGGGCTGAGACATTTTGGGACTGCTCACAGCTAAGGAGCGTGCCAGGGGAGTTGCTGGGGGTGGAGGGAGGCAAGAGGCTTTTGCCCATTCCTGAACATACTTGTATATAATTGTACATATAATTAAAGCTGTCTAGTTTAGTTTTCAATCCAGCAAAGTCTCTCTCCTTAATTCTCTCTCTCCTTCCCTACCTGGGTGGGAGGGGGAGGGGATCAAGAGCATTGTTGCCTCTGGTTTAATTGCTGATCCTGAGTCAAACTGTGACACTTCTTAATAGCCTCCAAAGGCAAAGCCCAAATATTAAATCCAAAAAACATTTAGGGTGACATTCACATGGATCAAAAGGCAGAATTTTGTGTAAGGCTGTTTATGCTAAAGCATTTAAGTTTTGACTTTCCCACACAAGAATTTCGAAAGAGCACATCTGTGGGTGTTTTTTGAAGGATTATATATCATAAAGAGCAGAGTGTTGTTAAGAAAAAGCTACAGGTAAGCTTAAGATTTCTGTTTTTTATCAACCAAAAATGACCTGAAACATAAAATTACTGAATTCAATATACAATAACCTGACACTACCCTCATGACCTTCCTCCTACAAGATGTAAGTACATATCTTGCTATGAAAGTTAGTTACTTTAAAATACCCTTTGAACACAAAATTAGCTTCATGGTTATCCTTATTGTATCATCACTAAATTGCACCTGTGCAAGCACCTAAGTGCTCTAATTGTAGGTTTATGGGATGAATGCCTCAGAAAGTAACTATCTGAACTACATAAAGATGATTAGGGCAATTACTCTTGGGTAAAAATGTTTAATACAATGTCAAAACCATACAGCATTTGTGCATTTGTTAAGCATGCTGTTCCTGTTGTTGCCTACAACTGTCTTCCTTCCAAACAGTGAGGTTACTGTCAGGGAAAAAAAGTAGAGTCTTCCACCTCTTCTAGCATTTGTTTTTTGCTCTTCCCCCCCCCCCTCCTTATAATCATGGTGCTAAATTCCCACTACAAATTAGAAGCTGTTTGAAATTTGCAAAATAACTTGTAAACAGGTGTTGTAGGAAAATAAAAAAAAAATGGCATCTTCTGTAATGGTGGATAAAAATCAGAACAAAAATCTTGCCATTCCCAGTAAAATGTTTTAGTTTGAACTTTGAGCTAAGTATTTGTGAGCAAGAAACTTCTGTTCATCAAGAATACCTTTGCAAATCTCTCAATGGCCCAGGTAAGAGGCATGTTGATGAGAGAATAGTGCTGTTTACACATTCAGAAATATTTTGTCTTGGATTTTCCTTTATGTTAGTGAGACTGTATCTGACAGGTTCGTATAAACAAAAAATTGCATTCTATAACAATGTCACTGTTGCAAGCAAACACCAGAAAACTCATATACTTCTATCCCATGGTCACACTGAGAATTTGGAACTTCACCCTGTTTTTTGGCAAAAAGTTTTTCCTGAATAACAGCTTACTGTTCATGCATGTGAGGTTACGTACTCGAGTGGGGTCGCCAAGCAAAAGCTGAACTAGATAGTCTAAAATCACAGGGTCTGCAACAGTAAAACTACTTTCCAGTTAAATCTTCCAAAAACTAGAAGCTTCTATTTCAGAACAGCTTCACAGAGAGAGATCCTCCTCTCTCTGCTCCCCAGATGTAACCAGCTGATGATAAATAAGGATGGGGTGGGGTACGATCACAGGGGCTACATTTACACAAGCGAGCAAAGCAGGGCAAGAGCCCAGGCTGCCCGTGCCTACACCCCATGTGGCAGCTTCTCACCTGCTCTGACACACTGTGGCCGTGCCGAGGCACAATTCAGGCAAAATGGCACCAGCCAGACTTCGCTCCAAGCAGGACAGTTGTCTGCTGGATGTACACCATGCTCTACTGCCTGCCCTTTTCACTGGCTAGTATGGGTGCTGCTGTGGGGGGGAGTGCAGGGAGACTAAGAACAACTGCAACAACCCGAATACAGGCAGCAGGAAGAAGCAAAAAGGCAGATGGTGGGGAACGCCCATGTCTCTCAGGAAAGGAGGACAATAGGAAAGGAGGGGAACTGCCGAATAAGAGAGCTCAAACACTTAGTCTTGGAGATGAAAGATCATCAGCCTCCCCCCCTTTGCCACCTCTGGACCTTAAAGCTTTAATCCAGTTTTCAGAAGAAAAAAAAAAAAAAATCTCACAAACTTCTACTCACGTGGTATGACCTATCCAGGTCTTTGAGTTTTAAAAAGGATAAAGAGATGTTAGCCAGTTGGAGAACACTACCACAGCAACTCTCTGTTTCCATGTGACTATGAAATGGCTTCAGTTCTGGTTGGTTCAGGGTTTGGATGGGAGGAGTTAATAAAGAAAAAACAAAGCTGTGAAATGTAGATGCACTGACCTACACTTTTTATAATAAACCATAAACTAAACCTGCATATTTATTTTGAAATTTAAATTACTCCTTCTTAAGTACAACAGTGAGAACTTCTTAGCAGGACCACTTTATCCTTTGTGTATTCCCATAAGTAGGGCTCATCAAACTTCTACGCTTGGCATAAATTAATATGGAGATTTATAGGCTTAGGAAATTTTTTCCGGGTTTTACAGACTTGATAATAATTGTACTTAACTTCTTAGTACATGACATTATTATTATTTACATTTCTTTTATAACACAATTAAAGCAATAGAAATACAAAATACCTAACTGGGCTGAGATTAAAGACTGTATCAAAGGAGCTAAGTAACCCAAAAATCTCATCTATGACCCCACGTTTTCTAGAATTATACAAAATTGCGAGCATGTTCCAACACTCAGTTCACATATTATTACCTTTAAATGTTCAACAATTCCAATTTAATATTACATTACTTGAGTATCTCTCTTAATAAACCAAGTGCTTTCATATACTTGTAATCTGCCAATTGCTATCACACACAGAATTATAGTGACTAAACCCAGGCATCTGAAAATGCTAACCTAGGAAAATTCCCTCCCAGTGCTGGCACTAGACCATGCCATTACACAATATGTCATTTCAGACATTCTATAGGAAAGCACTCCGAATCTGTTCAGAGCAACAACATGAGTATATGTTTAAGTTTTACCATGCTAGATTACATTAATTCAATCATCAAAAAGCACACAAGAATTTATACCAGAGCATGTTTTGCACCACAAAACATACTGCTAAATACAAATTTTAGTTTTGATTAAATCATAAGATTATGGTATACGACTGGCTTAGCCATAAAAAGTTTTCTTGACAGGTTTCTTCTGAAGTTGAGCAAAATTGAATGACATTTCACTATGGTTACCATCAAAAATAACATATCTTGTTAGAATCACACAACCTGTTCAAATAGATGGTTATTCACAGTCATTTGTAGCTATACTATGAAAATCACAGTTCCTTCTAAGAAAGTCAGCTCCAGTGTTACTGTTGGCTTTGTTTCTGTGTTTTTGTGTTGGTGGAGGGTTCTTAACATGTAGCAGGATAGTTTAAATCCAAGATTAATTTACAGCTTGTAAATTTAACAAAAAAACCTTGGGACAGAAAAATCAGATGGAGCAAAAGCAGCAGTTCATCGTGTTTGAAATACTATTGCTGGGCTTCCAAGTTTGCTCCCCCATTTCTGTGCTACAAGTGACATCCAACACTAAGCAAAGATTTTGCTCCAGCCAATCTGACTTGGGCCAATAGAGGACACAAAAGCTGTCACACTTTTGTGCCAGAAAAGCTGCTTCTAAGACAAAGTGTTCCTCTGTTGGTCTCTGACACAAAGTTCATCAGCTACCCTGCCCCTCACTTCCGCATTTACCACCAGCCACACAGCCATATACTCAGCAAGGTAGGTAACAACACTGGCTATTAAATGAAGACTGATGAAATTCAGAGGTAACACTTCTAAGAAGAATTTCACTAATCAAACTGGGCATCATGCACATAGGTGCATTCTTAACACCCCTTTTTTCTTAACCCCCCCCACAGGCTTAGAGCAGTGAAGCTACTTGTAGTTCATCTGATACACTAGAAGAATAATGACATAAAACATGGTAAGTCGTAACTTCTCAAATCTTCTGCAGCATTGTCAGGAACCACTATTCACATTCTTTAAAAAACAAACGAACAGAAAACAAAATAAAACAAACCATAATAAAAACCAGCCAACAGAACTGCTGTGGCTTTCAGCATATTCTGCCCAAAAAAGTCAGCAGGCTCTTTAAATAGTTATCAATCTCAGTGTCTTTTGTTTATCTTGTCTATGTCCGTGGCAAGAACAACAACACTAAAAGGAAAAAAAAAAAAACTGCAATCAGCCTCATTTTTCACAGGTATGTAGTTAAAAAAACCCAAAACCACAACCAACAAACCTCTTAACTATAGCCAAAGTTAGGCATTTCTTAACATAAGAAGCGTAAGTGACACAAGCCAGAATTCCTTGTGTTTGTCCAAAGTCACAGCTTATCCCTAAGGAAACCCCCTGCAAGAACACACAAAGACATCCTCAGAAGGAAAATGCAGAAGGAACTGCTGAGATACACAAGTATCTCCTCACTAGCCAGATGTTCAGTGCCTTCTTTCATCTCTTGCTAATTCTGAAGTTATTCACCAGGCAGAACTGGCCAATGCAATTCCTGATCAGTCTAAAATAGATATGAGGGATCAGACTGCATGAGTTTCAGAAGGCTGCAAAGGTACACCTGTAATCCTCTCCTCCTTCATGATTTTTCATTGACCTAACTTTCAAGGCTTCAAGTACTCTCATTCATAGCACACAGCATACTTGATATATCTGCATACCAGAGTCAATTTCCTCTATTCAAAAACACATATATTTTGCTTTTATAATAAAAAAAGAAGAAACTGCCTATTGAGAAAAAAATACATTTCACTAGTTTGGTCATTGGTCAGAAAAGATCCATTCAGATTCAGCATCTTTCACCACACTAACATTTTAGATGGTACTAGAGAATTCAAAATAGATTTGTAACCTAAGCACACATCATTTTTAGAAAGCTATAAAACTTAACCTTTGTAGGGTATGAACAGTGCTTCACAATAGCTTTTAAAATGGCTATTAAAACCTCACACTGCAGATAAAAAACAGCCTAATGCTTTGGATCTTGACATTGCCTTTATACAATGGATTTCTTCCTACTACTCAAGCGCGTGGGGAAAAAAACCACAACAAACTATATTCTAAAGATTACATCATTGGAATCTTTAAAAGTAATCTAAGCAATTACTGAATTTGAAGTCTGTCAAAAAAAACCAAACAACAAAAAAAAACCCAAATTCCTGCCTTCTCTGCTCACTGATGGAAATGGATGTAAATTGATTAATATTTTAGAGGTGTTTCAAATTATAATAAAAGCTTTTCTGTAACTTGCAGATGGCAGAGAAGGAAATATTGTCCATCACTTCATTGGTTTGTAACAGTACCCAAAAATTAGTCTCTCTCTACCCACTGAGGAGCTACTTGAAAAAATTAAGTGGACAGGGATTTCTTCTGATACAGCTGTGGGCTACACTTCCAAAAGTTTTTTGTTTATAAAGCAAAGCCTACACAATGAATAGCCACTGAACCAATAGATCAGAAAACCCCACTAATCTGTTAATCTAACACTGGCTATGATAAACTGTTCATTATTTTAGGTCAGACCATGTTTCAATATGGGAACATACAGGGTCCTCAGGCTCTCCCAGGGGCAAAAAAGCCATTCCCCTGAGCATGTGTGATGGTAGAAACAGTGATGTAACCATATTATAACTATATGTACAATGCTAACCAATCACTGTAAGGAGGAAGGACTTGGAAGCTTACTAACTTTATAGTTTTTTGTGTATAAATACGTCATGGAAAATCTTGGTGTGCTTGATTTGTGGGAAGGCACCAAGCACTCAGCTTTGTACCAACCTGCAATAAATAACAACGTCTCCTTCCTAAAGGCAGTCTCCTTGTGTTTTGGGAGCTATCTTAAAATGGTAACATTGGCAAGCACAGAAGATTTGAAAGAGAGGGGCTACAGCTGGGCAGTAACTCTTTCATACTTTGGTAATTCTTAAAGCAGAAGCCAATTGTAGAAGTAAACTCATTTCCAGGCAAATTTGTTGGGTTTGCTGCATGAAGAAAAAAAACAATCAACAAAACCAAACCAAAACAAACGCCCCCCCCTTTAACCACTGATTTTTTACATGTCCATTACAAAATACCACCCATGAAAAAGGTAAAGGCATGCACTTCTATTTCTCTCTCAGCTCTTGGGTGTTTCAGACAGTCAAGTTTAGTTTCTTCAGCTGGCTGGAACAATGCTAACACATCATGCATGGTAGCTAGCCCAGCTGCAAGACCAGAAAGCCACGACCCTCTCAGTTTCTCTCACTGATGTACTATTTATGTAAGAAAATCACTTCTTCTGGGGGTTGAGATGCTTTTCTAGGAGTTGACACATGCAGGCTCCACTTCTGCTGCAGAGAATGCTTATGAATATACATGGGATGGCTGTTCAGATTCCCATCCTTACCCTGCAGGTCAGGTACTGGCCTACTCAGATTCACCTCTCCAGTCCCTCAGAAAATTATAACATGGCTCTCATGCCAAACAGTAATCACCATAATTGCTGAGCTGGGTGTATTTAGCTGCTTTGTGAAGATGTTTTGTTGTTTTTTTGTCTTTGGTTTTCTTCACGTTTTAAAGTATATTGGTTTCTATTTTCATGAAACCTAATTTTTCAAGTATCTGGGTTAAAAAGCTGAAGCCCAAAGTCTTCATCTGCACAGACATACTATGTTTATCAAACAGATCTCTAACCTGATTGTGTTATGTATCCTTTCTGCCAGCTTTATTTGATTACTTTATCTGTCCTGTCCTTCTGTGTCCCTCCCACACAAGGTGGGAGTGGGAAAGAGGCAGTAAGACATGCTATTTATCATCGTAACAGTCTCTTCCCACGCAACCGTAACACCACGATTTATAACCTCAGTATTTGAATAAGAATACTTTTCAACAAATTATTGCAATAATCACATTAGGCAGGAAAGAGATGTCCAGTTGCAGCCCTTCAGGTTTTTAAGCTCTATCTGAACACAGTTTTGGCAGCTGGAGACATTAACATTACACTTACTTTACAGCTAGATGTGATTTCAGTATAAATTCCCTCTTTCCATCTTTTCATGAAGATTTACTTGAACATAAAAAAAAAGCCAGAACTGAATTTATCAGCTAGCCTCAAGAACTGAAAAGTCATATTATATAGCTCATGTTGTAGCTCAATGTCTGAATATAAAATATATATATTTGAGGATTTTTTTTTTTTCTTGATAGCCTATTCACCTGTCTCTTTTTTCTTAAACTGCCTGTGGGAAAAACAAAACCATGTCCTACACTACAGAGTTTTTACTCAGGAAGAGCAATATTCATCACTTCCGAAGGAAGTTAGTGCAGCAATTTACACAATACTTCTATAGTTCTTCAGGATTATTACTTAAAAAAAACCAACTAAACCAAACCACACAAAGCCAATACAAAGCTAAACTGAATAAGCAAGCTAAACAAGTTTAACACGTCAAGACTGCACATTCTCTGCTTCATAAAAGAAATACCATATGCATAGGCTGCCACTGCCTGCTACTGTAGGAAATTTGCTTTCATAACCAAGGAGGCTGAGATTTCAGTATGGCCAGCCATCACTGGTTGTCATATATTTTTATTATCTCAGCACCAGTTTCGTCCTGCTGGGGAGAAGAGTAAAAAGCAAGACATTCTACTTAGCTTGCTTCATCTTCCACATTGATTTGCCTTATAACAAAATAAAAAACCAAAAACCAAAACCAAACAACCAGAGATGATGCGCTGCTACAATACTGATTCAGTTTTTTGTTTTATTGTTTTGTTTCAGAAATCCAGAAGAAAAAAAATAATTCTGCAATTTCTTATGTCACCAAAACAGTCAGGCTCAGCTAATGTTTAGTAGAAAAAATACATAATAAGTATTTTGCAATAAACTATAGATAGATAAACCTAAAGCTAGCATGAGTCTCACTACAACGCTATTTTTGAAAGTCCAGCTGAGTGCCACTCCAAACTACTATACATATTCACTATTTAAATCAATTAGCAGACAGGAATTTTTTTTTTTTTCATTTTATTACTGCACTTACGCTAAACTGTGTGGTTAGTAGCAAGAAATTACACATGTTAAGAAAAAAAAGCGCCATTAGTCCTAATTTCATAACTACAGGGGAGCAGACCCTGGCTGCTGGGAATCAGCTCTTCACGTTGATTCACAAGCACACAAAATGAGCAACCCTTTTTTCCAGCTAAGCAAGAAATGCTTAGGGCATTGCTTTACTGGCACTCAGAAATATGACTGCTTATTTTCAGTAACATCAAGGACAAAATAATTGGTGAATACGCAGAGTACCAGATGAAATACATTCAGGATCACTCTGCTCACAAGATGTGGGTTGGGAATTAATATTCTTTCACAGCCTTTTACTGTTGCTACCTTCTCGAATACTCCCTCCTTAAAAGCTAAGCAGCTATTACAGACACTTGTATCCCAACAGTTGTAGGCAGACTCTCAAGGCAACTGGGCATCCTCCAGTTCAGTCTCCTTGCATTCAATCATGCAGCCACCCTATCTTGCATCAGTACTTCACTGCTTTGCTTCCTCAAGGTCTAGGTACTCAGCAGGAAAAGGAACAAATTATTTATGTTTTAAAATGTGTGGTTGAAGAAAGCTGCATGTATGTAAAAAAGGAAAAAAAAAAAAAAAGGCATGTCTTCACACAGAAGTGCTACTGAGACACTGAGAAGACCGATTTTGGTTTCTTCACTCCAGCCCGAAGTTAGCAACAAATCAGTGTCTCCAGACTGCTTAGGTCCCTTCTCCTGTCCTACAAAAATGCTGTATGTATGACTTTCAAATCAGCAGATCTGACACTGATAAGAGAATATAAGAAACTATATCATACTGAATTTTCATGCGGTATTTTTCACTATTCTTATATACCTTCCTCTCATTTACCTCCTATCTCTCTCACTATATTACTTTTTCTACTGAGTTTACACTCCATAAAACATTGATGCATTGCCTTATCCCTTAATTACTAGTATTTCACAATATATAAATTAGTTTAAATTATATAGCCAGAGCAATGAAATTATTGCCTACTTTTTAAATGCTTTAAGAAGCAATTACACATTTAAATTCCAAATTCTTTATGTTCTTTGTCTCAAAAAACTTCCCAAACTTTGTACCTCCAACTATGTGAATTTTTTTCCTATTTTCAATTAACACAAGTCTGGGGGGGGGTTCATCTTGGATACTGTAACAACAAGGACAGTGAGCTGAATTGTATCTCAAGGTGTCAGGTACCAATTGTGAGATTTCAGACATCCTAGATCTTAGGATGTCTTTGGGTAGGAAGACAGATACCCTTTCCTCCAACTCAAAGTCAGCTGTACAGATTTGTAGGTTTCTTACAATCAGCTGTAGTGAGCTTATATTCTTGTATGCATGTAAGCTAACAGAAAAAATTTACTGATGATGAACAGAAGGGAAAGAATATACACAGCAACACCTGAACTAGGTTCAGTTCTTCTGAGCTGTAAGAAAAATCACACATAAGCAGATAACGACTAAGTCTTTAGAACATTTTCATGTGTCTTAACAAATCATAGAATCATAGAATCCTAGGGGTTGGAAGGGACCTCGAAAGATCATCTAGTCCAACCCCCCCTGCCAGAGCAGGGTCACCTAGAGCACATCACACAGGAACTTGTCCAGGCGGGTTTTGAATGTCTCCAGTGAAGGAGACTCCACAACCTCCCTGGGCAGCCTGTTCCAGTGCTCTGTCACTCTCACAGTAAAGAAGTTTTTTCTGATATTCACCTTGAACCTCCTATGCTCCAATTTGCACCCAAAAATACCCATCAAGTTCCCCACACATCTTGCTATATTCATGACATTTTCCCAGATCAGCTATTTTTCTCCTCTATTAAAATATTTTGTCCAAAAAAAACACTTTAGCTGTACTTGCACTGGAGGGTGACTCTGGAAGAATGAACTAACCTTCTAAAGTTATGCATGCTTCAGAAGTTAAGACATGCAGAAAGTGCTGCATCAATTACAACAGCTATAGTCAACAGCTCTACTATTCCCATCACTACGTTCATTCTCAAAGCAAGTTTTCAGAAGGATAAATACTAAGTTAACCACATAGGAAATGAAGCCTAACCACAAATGGGAGGTTATCAGTGGACTTCTCAAAATGCTTGTCTTGACACCAAAATCCTTTATTTCATTTCTCACCACTGTTCTTGGCAGTGTGCTAATGAGACCCACAGGCTGAGCAGAATGGAGACTTCTTGTCGCCAGAAAAAAGGAGACCACCACACAAAAAGATACGGGATTGCTTTAGGAGTGGAGCAATAGAAACGGGACAGAAGTCTCAGAAATGCAAGGTCTCCAGGGCATCTCACTTGGAAGTGCTGTAGAAGCAGACGAACCCAGGTAAGACTGTGAGCCTGACCTTGGTGCCTGAGAAGGTTCTGGAACAAATCATCCTGTGTGCCATCCAGCAGCATGTGGAAGACAACCAGGGGATCAGGTCCAGCCAACATGGGTTTAGGAAGGGAAGGTCCTGCCTGACCAATCTCATCTCTTTCTATGACTGGGTGACCAGCCTAGTGGATGAGGGGAAGGCTGTGGACGTGGTCTGCCTTGACTTCAGCAAGGCCTATGACACAGTCTCCCACAGCATCCTCCTGGAGAAGCTAGCAATCCATGGCTTCGACAGGTGCACCCTTTGCTGGGTTAAAAACTGGTTGGATGACCGGGCCCAGAGAGTGATGGTGAATGGTGCTGCATCCAGTTGGGTGTCTGGTGACCAGCAGTGTCCCCCAGGGATCAGTACTGGGCCCAGTCCTATTCAACGTCTTTGTTGACGACCTGGATGTGGGGATTGAGTCCACCCTTAGCAAGTTCACAGATGACACCAAGTTGCGAGGGAGTGTTGATCTGCTAGGGGGTAGGAAGAAGCTGCAGGGGGACCTGGACAGTCTGGGTCAATGGGCTGAGGCCAATGGCATGAAATTCAACAGGACCAAGTGCAGGGTCCTGCATTTTGGCCACAATAACCCCAGGCAGTGCTACAGGCTGGGGGAAGAGTGGCTGGAGAGCAGCCTGGCAGAGAGGGACCTGGGAGTACTGGTTGACAACCGGTTGAACATGAGCCAGCAGTGTGCCCAGGTGGCCCGGAAGGCCAATGGCATCCTGGCTTGTATCAGGAATAGTGTGGCCAGCAGGAGTAGGGACATAATGCTCCCCCTGTACACAGCACTGGTGAGGCCTCACCTCGAGTACTGTGTACAGTTCTGGGCCCCTCACTTCAAGAAGGATATTGAGGTGCTGGAGCGGGTCCAGAGGAGAGCAACGAGGCTGGGGAAAGGACTAGAGGGAAAGTCTTATAGGGATAGGCTGAGGGAGCTGGGGTTGTTTAGCCTGGAGAAGAGGAGACTGGGGGGGAACCTTATCACTCTCTTCAACTACCTGAAGGGAGGTTGTAGTCAGGTGAGGGCTGGGCTCTTCTCCCAGGCAACTAGGACAGGATGAGAGGGCACAGCCTGAAGCTGCTCCAGGGGAGGTTTAGGTTGGATATTAGGAAGCACTTCCTCACAGAGAGGGTGATTGGACATTGGAATGGACTGCCCAGGGAAGTGGTGGAGGCACCATCCCTGGATGTGTTCAAGGAAAGGATGGAAGTGGCACTTAGTGCCATGGTCTAGCTGATGTGGTGGTGTTAGGTCATAAGCTGGACTTGATGATCTTAAAGGTCTTTTCCAGCCTTGGTGATTCTGTGAAGACAGATAATGACACAGCAGCCATAGGCTGACAGCTCAATGGAAAGAGAAATAGGAACCTAAATTATACCTGAGGATGTAAAGTAGTATTGTCACTACAACAAAGATGGTGAAGCCTCATCACAACACCACAGTTTTCTTCATGTATATTCAAGAAGCTCTAATTTAACTTGAAAAATAAACAATCTTTTTACTTGCAATAGGGGAGAGTCTATCATATGGGAGAAGACTAAGAAAGAAGTCTTTGCTCTCTAAATGTTTTGGAGATAGACCTGTTTAAGTTAAAGCTGAATTACTGCTTTGAATTTTAATGTATTATGACCGCATTCTGACAAGCCAGAATTTTCTGGCCTTCTAAAGGGAAGAAACAATGGCAGAAAATGTCATCATTTTTAAAAGGAATCAGTCAATTAATACATGGAATTTATATGATAATCTGTAACTATATAAGCATAGACCTAGCGATCCAAGATGCCTCTTCCAGTCTTAAGTGTGCACCACTCTCTTGCTAACGTCATCATAAATCTTCACAAAGGAAATTCCAGTGTGGGTATAAACCACTTGCTTCACCCAAAGATGCCATACCCTCTGGCCTGAAGTTAGCAGTGAACGCTTTAACTGGAAATGTTAAAACTCCTCTGAGCCTACTTCCATTTTCTAGTCTGCTGAATTTTTAACAAATTTCCCTCAAGGAACCTATTGCTGCCTAGCTCCTTATAGGTTTAATACAAATCTACCAAAAATTTAGTTGTGTATCTCACTGCTCTCTCACATGTGCACCATTTACTTGCTTAAAATAACTACTTATCCTCTCTGAATTTATTGGTCCTGTAAGAACATGGTGTGGCCTAGCACTTCAAGTGAAGTGTTAGAGGCTGCCAGGAGCATCCTGGTGTTTCTCCATGCAGCACTGGGGGTGAACCACCAACCTGAGCCGGTACAGATCAATCTTTGCTCATGCTTTGCACTCTGCCTTCTCATCCTTTCCTGCTCTTTATTCTTTTCAAAATACATTTATGAAAGAAAAGCTTTCTGAAGTGACATTGTGGAAGTGACAAAGTGTTGTTGCTTTTTTAGCATTTTACAAGCCAGTTAAACAGCAAGTATTTATTTGCCTGCATCTTCCACTGGCAAATGGAAGTGATAATGCTGGTGCTGGCAACTTATAAGGTTTCTCCCAAAAAAGTGGTATTAAGCTAACTTCAGGTTACATTCTTCATTTTTATATACCTTCTCCTACACGCTCTAAAAGTATATAGATTTTTTCTTTTTTTCTCAGTTGGGGTAAATGTTATCTATTCTGATTCTGTGGATTTGGACTTATCAGTGCATCATCTCTGGTTAACTCACACATCTCATATACCAGATATTACTGGTTTTTAAGACAACTAACAAGTAAATACCAAATCTGTTAATCTCCACATCAATGCAGAGAAAACAAACCCAACCCTTCTGAAACAAAGTCCTAATTCAAGTCTGGAAAGTCTAGATTTGACATTGATAGAGAAAAAACAAATTAATTCCAATGACACTTTAAAAATATAAACCTAAATTTTGAACAAGAAACCTAGAACTTGGCCTTACACAGATAAACAGTGTGTCTTTGGAGGCTGCAGTAAGGAAGAATGTACCTGCATACCATTTTCTAATTGAGTATCCAATGAAAAGTTTCTATTTGGTCATTCAAATGCAAATTAAAGCAACTAAAGCACAAATGTCCAGTCTGAGACACAAATTCAATTATAACAAGGCAGTTGCTGAATTCTTGATATAGATGATTTTCTATACTTATATTTTTACTTTTTAATCTAGACAGAAAAAACAACCCTAACAAGGCATATGCAAGCTAGATTTCATCATCCTTGATGTATATGATAAATTAAAATAAGCAACAATAAGAGCAGGAGTTCCGTATTTTTGGTTTTGTGGGGTTCGGTTTTTTGTGGGTTTTTTTTGTTTGTTTGGGTTTTTTTTTTTTTGTTGGTTTGGGTTTGGTTGTTTTGGGGTGGTTTTTTTTGCTTTTTTGTTTTTTTTTTTACACAAATGCTTAAAGAACATTTTTAAGGAACAGGCACGACCATTTTTGTCACTTTTGTAAAGTGTTTTTCTCTCAGTTAAAGAATTGCAACCCCAGATGTCAGCACAGAGCAATGATCTCGGACTGGTATTCTTGGCATGGCCACAAGTACCTGAAATGATAGAAGAGAGGTCCTTAATCTGAACTACTGTAGTTTTTACTCTACTTTCAAATTACTTCTTGCTCTTAGCTTCTGTAAACACCTTTCAAATTCCAACTAATTAAGAGCTGAATTTATTCAAGCAATGACTACCAGAGTGTCGCATCCGCTCTCACACAGAGACACACACATCAAAGAGCTTTTGGAGGCTTGTTCCCTGCAAAGAACTGAGCAGTCTCTGCAACAGATAGACACACTGAGCCAACCCACCAGTTAAACTCCACACTCAAGGGCCCCAAACACAGAGGAGTGCCACCCACACTTCCATGTCTAGTAGATGCTCACAGCACAATCAGCAAGCAGATCCTTCCCAGAGGTTATGTGGCTGGTCCACAGTCAGCCCTCTCCAGGGAAATACCTCTCACCTTCCTTAAAGCAGCATTTCATAGGTGTGTGCACTGGCACTACTGATCTGGCCTGCTGGTAAACCACCTCAGTGAAAGGCAGCAGATCTCTAACAAGACAGTATTGTGTGCTTTGACAGTAAAAACCATAGTCAATGCAGTAGCTTAAATAATCCATTCTTACACTGTCATAAAAATCGGTGAAACTTGTTCAATGTTGTGTGCCCACAGGTCAATATGTTTCACCAGGTCCCCAAAGAGATGCTACGATCTTGTGATGGCAGCATACAGATATTGTGTCATTGTGTGTCAGAAAGGGCACGCGAATCAAAATAAAAACACATACATCTCTTCTCTTTGCACACACACAGTCATCTTACTCCTAATTAAAGCATTATCTGAAGACTGAATTTAAAGGACTTCAAATACAGTGGTCTCAGCTGACCTGTAGTCATAGAAGTCTAATGTTACAATTTGGCAGATTTTCAAAGATCAAGGGTTAAACCTAAAACAGAAGAGCAAGAAAGAAATTCCATACACCATTTCAATGGATGGCATTTGACTATCCACCAAGAGCTTAAGTTTAGCTTTACATCATCTAAAATCTATCAATAGACCTGGATAAAGATTGAATAGGTAAATGCAGCCAAACATTACCACAAGCCAAACTCAACCCCATACTGAACACAAGCTTTTAGCAAATTATACTTCGATGAAAGATAGTTTTATATGGTCCAGATTTCCTATTGAACACTTAAATGTACTTTGCCCTATAAATCTGCCTTTATGTATGTAGCAGGTTGATTAATATACTTTGCAATGTTTTCTCCTGCTCTTAATACTTCAGGTATTTGCACCACCACCCTCCACACCTCATTTCTGTCCTTTTGCCCTTTTGATCTTTTATCATGAAACCTCCTGCATGGCGATTTTCATTTTTTACCTGCTTTTTGGAATTAAAAAACAGCAGAAACACTTCAGAGGCTGTGAAGGAGAGAGTGATTAAGGTATAGTTTGCTACATTGTAACTTTTGCTTGAGAGCTTTCTGGAGAATTAGTGTGCATTAAGCTGAGCAGAACACTTTTGAAAGCATACAATTATTCATAAAGATCTCTTGTGCTTGGCATTACTTTTTTTTCCTAACAATATTTAGCACAACTTGCAAACATCAATAAAGAGCACAGTACCTAGGAGTATCTAACACACCCACTTAAGGTATTACATTGTCACTTACGAACTAGTCTAGTAAAACTTCTGAAGGGCAAAACTAAAACAAATGCTCACAAGAACACAAAAGCAAGAGCAAAGTATAGCAATCAATCTTACACAAACATGCCAAGCCTTCATAATGACTAAGGCATTTTCTTGAACATATTAGAGTAGGCTATTCAGCTCTAAGCACTAAAACACCTAAAGAGCTTTCATGCGAGATCGGAAGAGGCAGAAACAATTGCACTAATTTATAATTTAGAGTAATTCTGCATGCACAATATATCAGTACAGAACTTCGCTAGTGTAATGTTTTGTTTTAACCAAGGTTACACAGGCAACATGCAAAGCAAATACCAGGCCACATTGATCTCAGTGGTGGGTTACCACCCTGTAACAGGACAGCATTAGTTTGCTAGTATTAGAAATTCTCAGGGACTTCCCTGTTTATTTAGTATAATGCAATGGTGAAACATAATTGATGTGTTTGCACGAGTTACTCCACTGTGAGCATTCATGCTGCTACAAAAATTAAATATGCTCTAAGATCAGCAAAAGGAATTAAAACAAAGATAAGCTCTTACTGGGACTTAAAATAACGAAAGCAAGCAAGCAAAACCTCAGCAGGCAAGGTAATTTGATTTCAGTTGACAGAAGCTACACATCACCTAACTTCCAACTACAGACACCACTACCTACAATACACAAGCCCTGCAATTTGACATCAAAGTAGTTTTGAAAGAACAGTAGTTGACACGAGGAAACCACTATTTTTCTTCACTTTCTGAAGTTTTACAATGACTACCAAAGTAAACTTTAGGCTTCGTCAAATAAAAATCTGGGGGGGGGGGGGGGAAATACCCTGTTCTACTAACAAAGTCAGACAACTTCACTGGAAGAGCTTCTAAATTGACCTTTCAAGTGATGAAGTATAATTAGGATGCCCCACTCTCACAGCATGTAAATTAATTAAAGTGAGAGAAGGTACTGGACAGCTTCCTTACTGTTTAAAACACCAAAAGGTGTTTTTGAAACCATTTGCGAAGGAACACAGTCCATCTTGGAAAAAATTATCTTAAGATGACAATTCAAGGGTACAAAATCAGCTGGAAATTGTGCATCTTAAGAACAGCCTGATGTCCTTCATTACCTTGCCTGATGAGACAAAGCTGTAAGAAAGCTGTACTAAAACAGGGGAGCAAGGCAGCAAAATTATTGAGGACTGGGAGGGAAAGAAAGGGAGGAGAGAAAAAAGGGGAAAAAGTAGTCTGGCATCAGTTTCCTCAAACTGTGAAAAAGACCAAAAAGTCTGAAGCACAGGCATGCTATGAAGGACAAGTGGCTTTAAAGCAGCAACTTTGGCAACAAGCCACGTGGTAGGAGGAGAAAAGGACCAGGATGTCAAGAGACAGATCATGGTAGTGCAGAAACCACTGCTGTACAGTGTTGTGTTCTGCTTCATCAAGTTCCAATTCAAAACATTGCCTAATGTGTATTTTCAATGTAAAAACAGATAGCAATAGTAAACTGTAATTAATATCAGGCATGCAGGAAATAATTCCCAAACTATAGGAAAATACAGTGATCAGGAGTCCACTTGTACTACTATGTTTTTCCCCTCATTAAAACATTTATCCTGTACAGTAATAGACACAGGATAATTTTATTAATATGCCAAAAACACATCCATTTTTTTGAAGGTTGTGAAGGTGCTAGATGAAGAGCACAATGACAGTTTCTTTGTACATATGTCTTGCTATTAGCATACAAAAAAACAGCTCAAACATTCTTATCCAACATAAAGCTAACCGTTGGCAGGTAACAGCAAAATTGATGAACTTTTGTAATAGCCCTGCCTCTCTCCCCAGTCATTTAGGTACATTATTCTCAGAAGGAAAAAACCTCTAGATTAAACTAGATAGGCTAGATATTAGAAAGAATTTATTGACTGAAAGAGTGGTTGGACAGTGGGAGGGAGGCGGTGGAGTCACCATCCCTGAAGTGTTTAAAAGAAATATAGATGTGGTGCTTAGGGACATGATTTAAGCATTGAACGGGTAGATAAAGGTTATGGTGGGTGGATTTAGGTTATGATTGGACTGATGATCTTTGAGGTCTTTTCCAACCAGGTTGATTCTGTGAAACTATTTTTCATCTCCTCTAGTCATTTTCTTGCAAGAGATCCTTACTACAGATCTACAGGTTGCAAACATTTCTCCTATACAAATTAATAAAAATCATTCACAACTGGCTTTTGACTTCATCGAAGTGGGTTCTGACTCTGTGATACCTTTTAAGTAAAAATAGAAGTGCAACATCTAAAACTCTGAAGATAAAGCAACTTATTTACTATTTACCTAGAAATGAGAAATTACTTAAGGAGTTAATCCTGAGAGGTCCACCTCAACCATGGCACTCTCAAAGGTCTTTGAGAAGCTCCACTGACAGCTGAAACAGAATCTAAGCTTGTCTTTCCATGGTTTGTGCAATCCCTTAAATATGATCAGGGAAATAATCTTCCAGCTCTTTTTGAGGTGACAGAGAACTGCATTTTGTCACTGTGCATTACTACTTCTGAGTGATCAACATCGACTAAGAAACCCAAAGAACTACAGGAAAAGATATAAGATTTTTCTAGAAACAAGCCATCCCTAACTGCAGTTGAAGGCCAAGTTAGCAAGCCCCTACTCTCATTCACAGAGATGCTCTCCACCCAAGGAACAGACTACTCCACCCACTTGCGAGAGGCAGACTAACACCCCTTTTATTCCCCCTCATGTAGAGATGAAACAGCAATTGACAGATGAGGTTTTCAGTCAGTCATGATGCAACACCATGGACCTGGCTGTTCTGCCCAAGGAAGGCTACGCAACTGCTGAAAGCAGCTCCAAGGATCCACCAGCTGCAGTGTGGCTGTCATCCCATCAGACCAACCACTTTCTTCTGACTACAATAGTTGAGTGAAAGACAACCCTCCATAACTGCTGCTTGTGCCTCAAAACATTCAAGCCATTGGACTTTTTGGCCTAACCCTGACCCATTGTAATACAAATAATCCCTAAAGGAGGAAGTATGGCTACACCTGGGGGAAAGCTGCAGCAGGAGGGAAGGAGCATGTTTTTTTATCCCCAGTTTTTCCCCATGGCTTTTCACAAATCTATGGAGAAATTACAGAGAGGAAACAAAACTCAAAAAAAAACCTCAAAAAAACCAAAACCAAAAGAAAAACCAAACATAACCCAAAACAACTATATACTATAATTCCTGTTAGAACTTTAATGTCAAAAGAGATGGAAATTTTGGAATATAAAAATCAGCAACCAGAGGTTTTTTTGTTGAATCATCCTTTTAAGGTGCATGACTGCCTTCCTAGTCAGATTAGTTGGTCATTCAGTTGTTTGTAAAGCATCTTCCATCACTCCTTCCTGTTCCAGTTACCGTGCATCCCAAAGGAAGTACAAGAAAAGAAGGCATCTGCAGAAGCACATGTTAATCCGTAACCCTCAGTTCATTATTTTCTCTAATAGACCTTGCTTTCCTTGCATTTGAACTTGCATGGGTTTTGAGAATAGAGCAAAAAAAATTATTTGTATGTAGTAACATTAGAGTTTAAAACACATTCAGTTGGCATGCCTAAACCCACATTAAAGGTTTAAATAAATATTTCTGCTTCCTTAGTGATACAAAAAATTGAGATGGCAGAGAGTCTGGATCATCATCTCTGTTGTATTGCTCTCTTCTACTCTGTATTCTGAAAAAAAATGACTTGCCAACAAAATGCTTTATGTCACTGATTTTTAAATTACTTTCATAACTGATTATCAGGAAAAATTTATAATTAAAAATGGCCTTTAATAATATTCACTACACAC
This sequence comes from Hemiprocne comata, assembly GCA_020745705.1. Taxonomy (NCBI): domain Eukaryota; kingdom Metazoa; phylum Chordata; class Aves; order Apodiformes; family Apodidae; genus Hemiprocne; species Hemiprocne comata. The sequence goes on along the minus strand of CM036586.1, from coordinate 137,966,494 downwards.
AGAATCACAAGGGTTTATTGGCAATAAAAGCCTCAATTACAGACTCAATTATTAATAGACATAAATGAAGCACAGTTATATCATTTTTATAAACTGTACAAAATATAAACTAGAAAGCAAAGAAACTATTCCTGGGCTTTATTGCCTAATGCAATTTTTTTTATTTCTGAAGAAGATTTCTACAACAGCCCTCATTCCCTCTTCTTTTTCTTTCCTTCACCTTTCACTTAGCTTTTCCATCTCCATCCAATTTGTCCTTTCATCCAGTAAAAAAGTCCTTCACAAGCTCCTTAATGCCTTTCATACTGTCATTTTAGGTGATGACAGGAATGACTTCCATCGAGTTTTCTATCTGGCCAGAAGGAAACCAGCTGGTTATTGCTCCGCCAGCCCACCCTGTAGCAGCACTGCTTGAGGTGCTGCAGTAGCAGCATTTGCTAATTGGACCAGAATGAGGAGGAGGAGGTGGTGGTTGTGCTAAATTGCAGTAAAATCAAAAAGCCCCCTCTGATGCCCTCAAAGGGCAGAGATGACTCTTATACCTTCCTCCTGTCCACACAGAACTTTGAGAAAGAGTCTTAGAACACCTCCGAGCTGACATTCAACAAGGCAGCAACAAATGTAGAAGGAAAATCACCTCACTGACAACACAGCTGAGCAGCACCTCCACTATTCAACTCCTAGCACAACCTTACACTCACACAGCTACTATCTTGCCACACCGAACACTGTGCTCATTCAAGGATCCTTGCACAGCTCCAGGTAGCACTTATCACCCCAGAAAACCACTAGCAGAAGATACTAGCCCTACCCTGTAACCCTCTGCTCACCAAACAGTTTGCTAAACCACCTGAGGGATCTGAATTTCCTGCCATAATTTGTGCAGAAAGTTGGGGCAACTTGACAATACTTGAACAATCTTGCAGAACAAGAGAAAAAACAGCCACACTAAATATAGATATTGAAACCTGAATGAGAATCAAGCCAGTCAGGCTAGCAGGGATTTCTATTCTTAGCATTGCTTCCAGTTAAATATAGATTTCTGGTTAAATCAAGATATCAAGTGTACCTAGAAAATGCTTTCATTTTCATTGCTATTGCCATTTGCAGCTGGCAGTCAAGTTTCCCAGTGAGGACCTGGGATGCAAAAGACAACAGTCTACAAGCTTAGAAAGACTGATCATTGCCACAGAGATTCAAATAAATGTTATCCATCACTTTTAAGAACAGAAGAGCAAGTCAGGCCACTTAAATGTAAGTCAGTTAAAAAAAAAATATGTATCATAGAACCACGGAATAGTCAGAGTTGGAAGGAACCTCTAGAAATCATCTAGTCCAACACCCCTGCTAAATCAGGATGGCCTAGAGCACATTACTCAGGACTGCATCCTGGGGGGTCTTGAATATCTCCAGAGGAGGAGACTCCACAACCTCCCTGGGCAGCCTGTTCCAGTTTCTTGCCACCCTCATAGTAAAGAAGTTTTTTCTCATATTTAAATGGAACTTCCTGTGTTCCAGCTTGTGCCCATTGCCCCTCATCCTGTCACTGGGAACTACTGAAGAGTCTGGCTTCATCCTCCTTGGAGTCACCCTTCAGATACTTGTAGGCATTAATATGGTCTCCCCTCAGCCTTCTCTTCTCCAGGCTAAAGAGTCCCAGCTCTCTCAGCCTTTCCTCTTAAGGGAGATGCTCGAATCCCGCAGTGATCTTTGTTGCCCTCCTCTGGACTCTCTCGAGCAGTTCCCTGACTCTCTTGAACTGTGGAGCCCAGAACTGGATGCAGTATTCCAAATGCGGCATCACTAGGGCAGAGCAGAGGGGGAGAATGACCTCTCTCCACCTACTGGCCACACTCTTCCTTATGCACCCCAGGATTCCAGTGGCCCTCTTGGCAGCAAGGGCACACTGCTGACTCACGGATAATTTACTATCTACCAGGACTCCCAGATCCTTCTCTTCAGAATTGCTTTTCAGCAGGTCCACCCCTAACCTATACTGGTGCATGGCGTTCTTCCTCCCTAGGTGCAGGACCCTACACTTGCCCTTGTTGAACCTCATTAGGTTCTTCTCTGCCCAGCTCTTCAGCCTGTCCAGGACACGCTGGATGGCAGCACAGCAGTCTGCAGTGTCAGCCACCTCTCCCAGTTTGGTATCACCAACGAACTTGCTGAGGATACACTCTGTTCCCTCATTCATGTTACTGATGAATATGTTGAACAAGATCAGACTGAGTACAGACCCCTGGGTGACACTGCTGGCTACAGGCCTCCAGCTCGATCCCGCCCCGCTAATCACAACCCTCAGAGTTCTGTCACTCAGCCAGCTCTCAATCCATCTCCCTATCCACTCACCTAGCCCGCACTTCCTTAGTTTCCTAATGAGGATGTTATGGAAGACAGTGTCAAAAGCCTTGCTGAAGTCAAGGTGGGGAACATCCACTGCTCTCCCTTCATCTAGCCAGCCAGTTACAATGTCACAGAAGGCAATCAGATTGGTCAAGCATGATTTCCCTTTGGTTAATCTATGCTGACTTCTCCCAATGACTTCATTTGCTTTCACATGTTTCAAGATTATGTCCTGAATTATTTGTCCCAACACCTTACCAGGGACAGAAGGGAGACTAACCAGCCTGTAGTTCCCTGGGTCCTCCCTTCTTACCCTTTTTGAAGACTGGAGTGACACTGACCCTTCTCCAGGCCTCATACACCTTTCTTGTTCTCCATGAGCTCTCAAAGATGATGGAGAGTGGCCTAGCAATAACATCTGCCACCTCTGTCAGCACTCGTGGATGCATCCCATCAGGGCCCATGGATTTATGGATGTCCAGTTTGGCTAAGTAGCCTCTAACCTGGTCCTCCTCTACTGAGGGAAAGTCTTCCTCTCTCCAGACCTTCTCTCTTTACCTCCAGGGTCTGGCATTCAAGAAGGTCAGTTTTAGCAGTGAAGACTGAAGCAAGGAAGGCATTCAGTAACTCTGCCTTCTGTGTCTTCCGCCACTAGGGCACTTGCCTCATTCATCTGTGAGCCTACAGTTTCCCTAGTCTTCCTTTTTTTATTGATGTACTGGGAGAAACCCTTCTTGTTGTCCTTGATCCCCCTCACCAGATTTAATTCCAGGCAAGCCTTAGCTTTCCTATTTGCATCCCTGCATCCTCTGACTACGTTCCTATGTTCCTCCCAAGTGGCCAGTCCTGTTTTCCACATTCTGCAAACTTCCTTCTTCTGTTCAATTTTTTCCAGAAGATCCTTACTCATCCATCCAGTTCTCCTACCTCCTCTTCTTAATTTTTTCCTCATAGGGATGCACAGGTCTTGAGCTTAGAGAAAGCAGTGTTTGAAAGCTGCCCAGCTCTCATGGACATTCAGGGCTCTGACTGATGGTATTCTACTGAGCAGATCTTTGAAGAGTCTAAACTTTGCTTTCCTGATTATGTATCCTGATCAGTATGATCATATTGACAAATAAAATACAGTTTGCAAGAGCCTGACTAATGTCAATGAAAAGCTCTTGGAAAAACAGAAGGCCAAAATAATTGTGATTCAGGAACTAACTGGTCTACATGGAGCAGAAAATAACAAATAGTTGTTGTGACTATAAATTAACATAGAGCAAGAGGTTTCTTTCTTAATTAAAACTGAGAAAAAACTCAACAGATACAGTAAGCAGTTTCAGTAGTTTACAGTGCTAATGGAGAAATAAAAATTAAAATAAAAACAAAGTACAAGACCCACCAATTTCACCAGAAATTAATTTTACCCTAACAAAAAGTAAGTGTGAAATGAAAATAAATTAAACATCCTTCTCATAAACAATGCCTGCCTTTGTAATCTGTCTAGAAGAGCAACTTAATCTAACCATTTCTTGTAGTTGCAGTTTCAGGTACTAGGAACTTTAAAAAACTGAGGATTAAGTTGCATACAAGATCTGATTTAAAAAAATACTTCAGTGAAAGAAGCGATGCAGAGGTTTGCAACTCTGCCATCCAGCAGAAAAGCAACAGAAACAAAGCCTGCACAAGCTTTCAAAAATACCATGATAGAAGAGTCAATAAACAAACAATGATGCTAGAACATTTGAATAAAAACAAAGGAATATGGAGGCTTGTGTATGACCAGTGAACACTGTCTTGAATGGGCTAGCCGGACTGGAAGATTGGTAATTTTCTGGCACAACACATTCCTAGCCCATCACCAGCAACAAATAACTTCTGCACTCAAAGAACTTTGGATCCTTGTTGAGAAAGTCAGAGGAAAATAGAAATAACAAAAAAAGGAAGAAAGTTACCCTTTGTTACTATCCCCTTTATCTGTAAATTCTGACAGATGATGCAAGATAAACTAACCACTCAGGGATGTCAGTTTAACTTTAAAAAAGTGTAACTTTAAACTCACAAAGCTGAAAGTTATCTGGGCTTACAACTGAAGAAAAAAAAAAAGTGTTTCACTAATGAGAAAGTATACGCCATCATCTTTGATGTGGAACAAATGCAAATCGTGCTTAGAAATTGAAGGTCTCGATCCTCACCTCTCACAAGCCAGTTTAAAAGACTTCAGGGAAGAGAAATGTTTCTCTCTCATCTCCCTAAAATGCAGCATATCGAAATACAGTGAGATAATATGTAGCATTTACTGAAAATTATTACAGCTTCTAACCTTTGCTAACAAGTTCCAGGGCTAGGTAATTGATTATAAAATTGAAACTGAATTTACCATTTGCTAACTTCTGATAAGCAGCAGCTATAATTGCTTCTCACTTTTAGTATACATCCAATTGCACTGATACGAAAGCCTGGGTGTGCAACATGGATATTTTATCTAACAGTTTGCCTGTTTCATTGCTTACTTTCCCCTCTGTGAATGAAGACTGAACTAAAATCGCCACAATAAAACCCTGTATTGACACTTCAGCGCATTTGGTGTTATTAGTAGGTAAATGACCCAAGACAACATGAGATGCAAGGTTATCAGAAGTTACTCTTACCTAGTTTTATACCACATAGATAGAAGAATGAGCCTTAGTGTGTAACACTGTTTTTTCCTAAACAGAAACTGAAAAGAAAAAAAAAAAGCTACACTGCCTCTTCTTCCTTCCCCAAAATCTGCCAGGCACCCCACTCACATCTTCCTAAATAAGTGAGAGCTTTCGACACAGGACATGCAACACCAGGCTGCATCACTATCTTAAAACCAGCATCCTCTGAAGGATGGGTATAAGGGCAAATTCCAGAGTGAGTCACTTGATATAAGATACAACATGACTTCAGAAGTCACGAATCTGTATGAACAGGTACACAACCAAAATAATTTTGTAGGCAAAGCCTCTATAGGAGATGGGAAAGTCACTTCAGGAAGACTATACTTTTGACTATTGAAAGCAGAACCTCAAAAAAACTTTTCTCCAATACAATAATTAAAATAAAAGGAACTAATTTTCTGAGAGGGAACTCAGGAGCCATCATTAGTCATTGTCCCACAGGTCCGCCAACCAGATCTGTGTCACAGAAATCTGACAAATCTCATACTCCTGTTTCTCTCCCGGCACTGCCACTGCAGAGAGCACCCAGAGCTCCATCAGTACCAAGAGAGAATGGGCATGCTACTTTCACAGCTCTGAAGATAAAAGTAGATGTCTACCTCCCCACTACCTTTCAATGACTTTCTCTCGGAAGACATACAAAAAACACTCTAGCCTTTATTTCTTCCATTTAGCCTCTTAAAACTTTTCTGCTGTCCCTTCTCATTACTTCTGGTTGCAACTTCTGTTCTCATTTTTCCCCCCAAGCGCTTAGGGAAAAATAAAAGCCAAAAGCCCTTTAACACATTTGTTCTATTAAACATTAGCAACAGTTGAGACTCTACCCGTTCTCTGTTTCCTTCTTCAACATCTGCAAAAGGACTATAATCTCTGAGGCATAGTTTGGTAGAAAAATTCCGATTATTTGTATCAGAATATTCTGCTAATACAAACACAGCTCACATCAGCATGCATATTTCTGCCATCATAACAATTGCCCCTCTGTCGAGGCGCTTCATAGATGAACTTCACACAACTCTGTAAGAGTTGTAACAGAAGACCTTTATTTACAAAAGTGACTGCAATTTATACTTTTCTGACTCCTAATCACACACCTTAGTACAAACCCCATTGGTTACATACATTCTCAGCTTATACATGATTAGCTATGTGTTTTGTCACTCGCTGTTTGCACCCCTTGACACATACACCATTGCACCCCTATGTCATGATGACTCAGGACTTTTACTGTTTTCTGATTCTCTCACTTCACAGCCAGTGCCTCTCAATTCTTGCTACAACATTCTATTCTTGCTACTTCCTGAGATAACGACCGTGGGACACCAGCTTGTGGGACGCCAGCTTGTTTACTGGTCCCATGGTTTGCCTCAGCAGCACCTGCAGCACTGCTGCCTTCTCTAACTCAGGCACACTAATTTTCTATAAACCCACACCCCTCCTTCTTCCTCCCCCTTGCTTTGCTTTTGACAGTGCAGTCTGCTCACGTGAGTGCATCCACACTAATGCCTGGGCTAGTACAGAAGCATCAGGGAGACATACATTATATTCTTGATCAATGTGATTCTCCAATAAAATATTTCCTTTGAAGTCTGCAAGATAATTAGCCCTGATTAGTCTACCTGATACTTTACCTGATGTGCTTCCTCTCTAGATCTTCACAAAAAAAAACAACCCAAAAGCTTCTGTTTAATGACACACAGGGAGAAGAGCATCCTTCTCACCTTTACATAGTCTCCTGCTGGCCCAGAGCACGACGCTCTCCACACAGTCACTGACACAAACAGGTCAAAGGAAAGCTCTTTGAATCCTCACCACATTAACTTGTGAGGGACTCTGACTTCCTTCACAATTTACAGCTGACCACTTTTCTCCATGCCCTAATTATTCCTAGACTGGAAAATTCTCTATTCAAACAACTCCAAGGTGTTGTTTGAGATGACAGATGAGCCTCTGATTAAAAGACTCAGGTTGTGCTATTATAGGCATGGTTAGAGCAAGGCAAAAACTATTTGCTTAACCTTGTTCAGATCTTCACTCCAATCCCTCCTTTAGCCTGAGCACAAGTTCAAGCTTAAAGCAGTATGACTAAAAATCAATATTTCACTGATATGCTTGTCAGCTGCAAAGAGAGCAGGGCACACACAGGTGTTTAATAACTCCCATTTTCTCACAGTAAACTTTCTATAGGTCTTGCTTTATATCACAATTTTAAGCACTATGAACCAAGACTTTACGGGTTTCCATTTATGTCAAGACAACTTTTTCATTATTTAAGTCTCTTGTTGCATGTCATGGTGATCCTTTCTTCACTTACACTTCAGTCTTCCAGTGTGATGAAAATGGATTTCCAGGAGCTGGAACAACCCAAATGGTCATTATTCTCAATAATCTAACAAAGTATGCTCCACTGAAAGTTAATATTGGGAAAAATACAAGCTCAAATCAAAACTGCTCTGGGAGTTTATTTCAAATAGCAATAACGATAAAGCACTACAATATCTAATTGAAAAGTGGGACAGAACACACGAATGGGACCATAACTGATTTAGTCTACACTGCAAAACAAGTAATCATCACAGGATTTGATAACCATGCATTTAAACATATCTTAATCTCAAAACTAATAAGAAGGCATAACTATAAAAATAGATCTCTCATGTTATGTCTCATAGAAGTCTCGGAACTGCAAATCTTCTCTAAAGGATTTCTTCACATTTTAATTAACAGTCATAAAAATATTGTGATGAGATAATCTCAGTTTATATGAAGCACTTTCTCCATTTAAAATTATACTCAAGAAAGCTTAGTAAGCTGCATATTCTCTGCTGACAGGCACAAAACCCAAAATCCTCTCTCATATATTATATTTTATATACAGAAAAACCATGTGTGTGCAATTTAAAAACGGAGGCTTAAAGTCAGCTGAAGAGGTGAACTTGCATCATCCTCAGGAAGACTGAACTAGAGCAACCCACTACCTAAACAGTTTCTCTGTGAGCTGTGCTAGTCAGATAGCCTCTGCAAGGAATAGAAACATGCTATGACCCACAGACAGCATCCATCACCCTAACAGCCTCTATGCCATCACTTATGGCTTATAGTGTCCTCCCGGGCCTCCACTGTAGGGACCTTGCTGCCTCTAGTCTAAAAATCAGGTCCTTATTCAAGTATTTAATACGTTGTTAATTTCAAAGCTAGGTGTTAAAACACATCCTGGATCATAGCCCAAACCTACTGTGTTAGCTTAATTTCTGGATTTTTGTGACTATGAACAATTGCTGTTGAAGGTTTATAGTGTCTGTCAACCACCTTAATCACAGACACAGCATGAAAAGGCTCAGACTAGAAAAATGGTTGACAGTCGCCATTTCAGCAGCATTAGCTCATACAGCTGTATTTATTACAGCGTTCATGTTAAACAACTTATGTTACACCTCTTCAGAATTGGTAAAAAAAATTGTATGAATATGGGCTCCTTCATTCTGGAGAGGAGCTTCTCGACCATCCTGAACAACCATAGCATAAGGCATGTGTTACTCCAGAGAGTCTGAACAGGACAGAGCTGGACACTTAGGTCACACAGTTGACTATGCTCAGTATATGACACCCTTCTCCTGACACATTACCTCATACACCAAGCCTCTTACAAGGACTAGAAGGAAACATTCAGGGTTTTTCCCCCTCCCCCAAAAAAAGACTGTTAGCATGAACAGCTTTTCAGGTTATCTGTGCTGACCCAAGAAGGGAGAGAGGAAGTTGCTCAAAAGGGTGCATCAGTCCAGGCAGTCACCCTACAAGCATAGTCCACATAATTCCAGGGTAGGAGCAGTTTGAGAAATCCGTCTGGGGAAGTTCATGTCTTCCTGAGACAGGAAATAACACTGCATTGTATGGCTGACAAGAGGGGAAAAAAGATCAGCATAGGGTGGCACGGCAATACACACTCTCAACCAAGAGGGAAGGACTGCTAATTACAGCAGGTGAAAGGAGAGGGAGAAGGCAAAGTAACTGCCAAACCCAGGACGGCATGTGGTGACACAGACAGGGAAAAGCAGGCACCACTTATCTTAAAATCTTAGCTTTCTCTGCTCTCTGATGTCTTGTCCGCCTGCCTCTGCTCAACATCCTCAAAATATTCTTGCTGAAGTTCCTCATTAACCCTGCCATTTTCCAGAAGGCTCCTACAGAAAGCTTTCTGTTCTCCACAAGTTGTTTCACTTGCAAGCAGAAGTCTAGTTGTCCTTTCCATGCCGATGACTGTCCTCCTCCATTCAGATTTCTGCCTCCACAGGCCTGCTGGCCACACAAGGGAAAGAGGTAGCGCACACTGGCTCTGCACAACCATGGCTGGGGCCCTTGGCTTCCATCCTCCTGCCTGGTTTCCTTTCTCCTGCCACCACCTGCCCAGTCTGTAACCCCCAAGGCTCTCTACCCCCAAACACCATTTCCCACTGCCTCTTCAGCAAATGTGGATGTGATGAGCCAGATCCAAAAGCTGCGTTCCTCTCAGGCTCAGCTAACTGTTCTCCAAAAACTCACACCCACAAGATGTGCAAGTCTCACACAGAAACATGCCAGCTACAGCTCCTCCTAGCCATCAAAATGGCTAGACCTCTGGCCAAGGCAGCATGCTTCTACAGGCCTTCCCAAATGACATTTCATCCCTCCCAGTCTCCACTGAAGACCCCTTTCCATAGTTTTGCCATATTATTTCTTTTCACAGGCCTTATGTGAAACAGGCCTCTGTTTCAACACACTGGAAGTAAGCTATTTGCTTTTTATTTGTGTATGTCATTCCCTGCAGAGATGCTGATCCATGTCTTTGGCCAGATCATCAGTTACTGACAGCAAACCTCCTTTTCAGCTAGTTCGTATCTGCTCCAGTCAACATTTCCTTAGAGAGCAGTGGGAGAAAACTGAACTTTTCAGTATAAAACCAATCCATCTTCCTTTCACATTAATACACTGTCAAAGATTCAAAGTGCTGCTCTTGCAGTTCTAAATACTTTAGCTTTCCTTAATTGTCCTCACCTCTAAAGCCTTCGTTCTCTCAAACCTACAGATGATAGAGACATATTTGAGTCAGTGACACACTGAAATTTAGCAAACAATATGCTAGCAAAAAATATTTGCTATTTCTCAGCCCGAAATGTTCCCAAGTATCTTTTGATGTTCAAGTGTAGTTTTCAAATTTAAAAAAGCCTCTATTATGCTATTTTATTTTCTTTAAACCCCTCTTTTTTTTTAAGCATCAGACGCTAGAAGAATAAAAAGTAGTGGGTAAGAATGTCAGCATTCAGCTTTTTCCATCTTTTTCCTTTTTCTATGATCTTGAAAAGACAAGTCCGGATTCCCCACCAAATAAAATGGCATAAATTCAACAGTGTTTTCATAGTGAATCTGCATGCCAACACATTTCACACGATTTTAAGCTTCCACTCACTTTTGTTGTCAGCAGAAGAGATCACACCTGACAATATATAAATTACAGCACCTAGAAGGCATAGCTAAAGTTCACACAAGGACTTGGTTCTAGGGTTAAATCTTGCAGCCACTGATGCTCCCCAGCTGCAGCAGTAGCTGCTGGTGCTGGCTGATACTGCTAGGCTGCCCTCAGAGCAACACTCAGTCTAGTCCTTTCCTGCAACAGAATATTATCTTAGAGGAGTTGCTGCTTCCAATCCAAGTCCTGGCAGGAGCCTTCCCTGGGCTTTCTGACCTGGGCACGAGCTGTTCAGTTTCAGATCACAGGGCTAGTCCCACCCTCTGAGCTTTGCAGGGCAGAGTCTGGCTACCCCTGACACAGGAGAGTTCTTCAACGTACAATTAATCTGGTATCTCTGCAAATATAATTTGTACAAGGCTAAGCATCATGGACTCTCAAGCAGCGTGCTGGCAATAGCAATTACCGAGGATGTGCGTCCACTGCAGAAGCAGCTCACATAATTTTTTCTAGCCTTGTGGTTGCAACCAAAGCACTACTGAGCTGCCAAAGACCTCAAAGTGCTCACCATGTTTGAAGGTTAGCTCAAGCAAATGTCACAAGAAACACAAAACTCAATCATTTTTTCACCACTGGAGTAGAAGAGTTTAAGTTAGACCACTCGAATCCTCTTACATGAAATGCATGCTGAGGTACTTTCACGCTGGCTTAACAGCTTGGATGTGCCATCAAGTCCTTGCAAAGTGACCTCTCCCAAGTCACTATCAGTCCCAATTCACAACACCTTCCTTCTGCCTACAAACATCACTGTTTGAAAAGCCTGGCAATACAGTGCCACTTACTCCAGAGACCATGGATAACCTTCCTCCTTCATTAAATGATATTTAAAAAAAAATAGATTCAAAAATCAACCCACAAATCCTCAAGTCATATCAAGTCCTCAGTCTTCCCTGATCAGAAGGACTCAAACTTCATGTTTTTCTTTAAAGCTGCCATTGTGGAAGATACTGAGAAAATGCTGAGCCAGGTGTTTTATTAGCAGATGGGAGATTTAGGTCTCAACCTCACCCCTGGAATTCATGCAAGCATGGATAAGACTTTTGTTTTTCTAGTACCTTTCTTTCCCTACTTTGCTTAAGATAGAGTAGTAGTCCACCTTTAAAAAAAACAAAGAAACAAAGAAACAAAGAAACCAAAACCACCAAACCCACAAAAAACAAAATACCAAAACAGAAGCAAAAAAAGAAAAAATCCAGACTTTAAGCAAGAAAATAAAGATTTTTATTGCAATACTCCCCTTAAAGTTTCTACTACAATTTACAACTAACAGAGACCTTCAAGATTTATGTAGCGTTTACCATGCTCTGTCACAGAACTTGCAGACTATGAGCTGGCAACCTTATTCTGCAGTTATGGAAAAAGTCTGTGTTTTACAGTGTCCAAAAAAGTAAAATATCTTTATTCTATTACACAAAGAAGGCATCCTCATGAGGAGTCACGGTTCCTGGCACACCATCAACTATCAACTTCCATTTTCAAAAATGCTCCTACATCTAATAAAACTGGACTGTGAATTCCAGCTGAAAGTGATTCACCTGCGTTTCCTCCCCTGTGTGAGGATATCACCCCACACAACACCCCACTTCTTTCTGGATAAAGCTTCTGGCAGCTCACACTCACCCATTCAGCATTCACTGAAGAAACACACTGCGTTAATTCATTCCTCTGTGCCCTGTGCCGCTGATGCAATGGAAAGAGAGCCAAAGACTGCAAGCATACCCAGCATGCTGAAGCCCATCTTTCCTTATCACTGCTGTACTTGCAGATGGACATAGGGATTAAAAAGTAACCCACAGTAACCTGGCACAGCATTCAGAGTAGAGGAGAAAACTGATGCCCCTAAAGTAAGCAGATTCTTCTCCGCAACAGTTCAGAGGGTAAGCAAGCCACCAGTAAAAGGAGGAAACTTCTCAAACTTGGGAGGAACACAGACCCTTCCTTTCTCTTACACAGTGGAAAGGAAGCAACCACCATCAACACTATAGGTGACCACCATTAACAGAGTTTCTGACCTCTGCCTCTTGAGATGCATGTTCCCCAAAAGTACCTCACCAAGCTGTGCTGCCATGGTGGCTGCAGCAGTGCTCCCAGTCCCCAACTGCAGGACGATGACAGCAGGCTCTGCAGAGAATAACACTGCCAGCAAGCCCAACACCCAGCTATGGCCCCACTCCCACTCTAAAAAACCACAACTCTCATTCCCACCACTTCTCCTTTGGCTCTCAGGTAGACATTACACATCTCTTAGGGCAACACCAACATTTTGATACATAGGCCAGACTGTTTGCCTTCCCTGGCCCTACAGCAGCTTCCATGTGCCAGCAGACACCAAGGGCTTACAGCTCTTTTGAGATAACAGAAAGAACTTTCTCTCTAACAAAGCAGGCATACACTATGTTAAGATGTGCAGAAGATGCCAAATAGATTCTGTGAATCTAAACTGAAAAACAGTTAACCTGCTTCTTCTACTTCCATGATTGCTACATTTGCAACATGCCAGTTATTTTCTACTCAGAAGCTTTATACTCCTCCCCCTGCCACCTCCAGAAGCTGCGCAGACATCTGGGATTTAAAACTGGAGGGTACTTAAACTGATGAGCAACAACAAGAAGTGACCTGCAGATACAACTGAGTCTGGATGAAATACCAGAGCCTGACCCTTACCAAACCTGCAGATGAACTTTCAGAAGCCCCACTCTGAGATCAGAGAATCACGTAGACACTTAGGAATTTACTCCTGTGGGGCACTACACATTAACTGAGGTTAAACCTTTTTCCTAAAGGTTATACTAAGGACTTAAAACTTACAAGCTATTACAGAACCTGTTGCATCATCCAAAAGTAGTGAGATGAGCAAGGTCTAACTAAAGTGTGGAACAGTTACCCCTCCAAAAGACAAGGATGGATTTTTTTTTTTAAAGGAATAGCTTAAAAGGAAGCAATCAAAATTTTACATAAATCATGTCAAGAACTAAACTACTAAAACAAAACATTTTCTGGCAGTTTTAAATATTTTACAAAAAAAACCCAACCCACTGCACTTATATTGGCAACAAAGAAGCAAAATGTAAATGTAGACAACATGAAGTCACTGTCACTATTTGCTTATATTTTGGTGACTGTTTCAAGCCTCAGAACTGTCTGCACAGCATGCTCTGCATTACTAAGAGTTCTTCTCTGTGCAGAAACACAACAGTAAGAAGTGGAATTCACTCATATAAACTGGAAGCTGACCTTCTTATTGCTTCTGTGTCTAGGTAGGGCTCAAGATTTGCAGTAAACTGTGCAGTAGTTTCAGAACTGAGAAGCAATGCTAAACAAACTTGACAAAAATCTCAGTCATTAATTAAAGCTGGAAAAATTATCCCCATACTAACCCTTGCTAACCTTCCAAGCTGTCAAGTGTAATATGCAAATGTTTTCTTGATTTACGTCACCGCTTCTCAGTACACTACCTTGTTAGCAGTGTCAGAAACTTTCAAATTCCCCAACTTGAGAAAGTAAATCCTGCAATGTTATGTCAATGAGTGACTTTTTAGATAGGGTAAGTATTATAATCTTCTCTATATGCAAACACTTGTTACACAATTTGATGCACAGTATCAAGAATGAAGGAATCGGTTCGGAATCCTTCTCTCTTCTGAAGTCACAGGGCTACACTGAAGTTCACCAAATTCTGCCTAAATATTCAGGGTTTTTGTCCTTCTCTTGTTCCAGGTAAAGGTAACGGCCATTAAGTTCATTCCTGTTCTCCAAAACAACTAGATTAAGCCAACAAACAAACATGATTTTATCTGGACAAGTCACAGAACTCACTTCAGTAAATGTATGCTGGTTTTTACATTTTGTGAATCAGAATTCCCTGCCAAAATGGAATAATAGCTAGGCTAATACTCTAGATAATTAACTGCAAAATAATTCAGAAACTGTAATTAAAGAACTGAAGCTCACAAATAACATTAAAATCTCACACTTGCATTCAACCATCGATTTTTAAATTCAGTTCAAACTGGGTATTCTCTGTAAGCTACCCAGTTACAGAGAGTCTTCTGAGAACATTTACTGTTCCACCCCACAGATAAACTGCATCAACCCTTTCTTGTCTTTCTAAAATATAAGCCTTAATAATTCTTCCTGGCCAGCATGATAAACTCACTCAACTCAACAGCGAGTTCTTGAAAAACAACTTGTTCCACTTTCTAAAAAAAAAATAAATCCCCAAACCTCACATTAAAAAACAAACAACAAAAACCTGAAATATGTCAGTCAGTCAAGTTGTATCAAATGCCATGTTTAACTCTAGATGCATAAAAGCTACATCTATTTTCTTGTCCAATATCTATTGTTATTTTCTTTAGTTAAATTGAAAAAAAACTTGAAAAAAAAACCCACAACTTCTTCAGCAAGCCACATGATCATTGGCATTATGAAGGATTCCTTTGATTGAAGAATACTGCTGACCTTAGCACATGTTTACTTGAAGGTGACCCAATTTAAACAATATTTTATTTATTTATTTTTAGAAAGGGCTGGTCCTTAATGCGACTTATTAGTTTCAAAGTAGTCTGATGAGAAATAATCTTTTTAAAAGTAAAGGATCCAAGAAAAAGAAAGTCCTTGGTTTGCAGAACAGTTACCAGCTTTCTGAATGTACCTGTTTCTGTATTAGAGACACAGAATGGATTAAAAGCATACCAGCACATATCTAAGCTGGCTTTCTTTTACAGTAGCCCAAAATCCAGACCCTGTTTACAGAACAGCATATATAGTCCAGTTTTCCTTTATGATCCTAGAAGAACTTATTGAAAGAATAATTTTTGTTAAATAAAGGTCCTACTTAATACATCATATTGGAAGTGTCAGAGCTTTCCCTCACCACAACAGTCTATGAAGTGCCCTATTTCATGCAACACCACTCTTGGCCCATTTAATCTCTGGAAAGTGCTCTCTTTTTATTCTAATTATTTTATTGTTCCTCTATAAAACCCCCTCAAGACAAGGAAAGGTTATTAAAAACCAAATTCTGAAACATAGCCATTTAAAACACACAATGCCTTGCTTCAAAAGGGAAGTATCTCTAACTGAGTCATCTTTTTAGGTTTGCCTGCTACCTGATTTGGATTTGTCCTTCCTTCCCCTTCATGCAACAGGAAGCCTGTGATGAAAGTAAGATGCTTTCAGAAACAAAGCCTAGCACCACAGAACACTGCTAAGAGGCAAAGACTTTTAACATAACTTTCAAGCTGATGTCAGAGGTCTGGGAAAAGCAGAGACGTTTCTAACAGTAAGGTAGCAGAGCTCCCTCTATTGAATTAGCTGCCGATATCTCTTCAAGTTTAAAGATGCCATCTATGGTCAAAATCAATGTTCTGCTAAAAGACCGAAACTCTGCAGCCAGGACAGCTGGGATGCACCCATCGGGTACACTGTATGAGAGAGGCAGGCAAGGGAAGGGAAGGGAAGAGAATCGGACAACCGGCGTGCAGTGCTTCTGATACATGCTGAAATGCCACCAACCCGACAGAGCTCCAGCTCTGTGGAGTTCTGCTGTCCATGAGACCTGAGATGTTTAAAATTTGACTGATGTTTCAGCACTTTCCCTCAGGAGTAAAATTGCTGTGACCTATACCCATGCTCAAGCATGCCAGGAGGTGCTACAGATGGGGCTACCACAGCACAAAATACAGTACATGAATGCAGTTCAAGCATTGGAAGTTGTTCTTCGCAATAAAGGGTTAACTGTACAAAGTACAAATTAAGTGAAAACAGATTATATGGATATATAGACTGCTGAGACACTCGTTAAATCACCAAATGCGCCTTTCACTTGTTATCAAGGGAACAGCTTAGCATTTCCATTGAAATGCTATTGAAAGCACTTCAAATGCTTCCTATCCAAACATTACAGAACTGTTCTAACCCCTGATAACCTCTAAAAATCATACCCTAAAGCTGCAGGCGCTGTCACTCGCTCTCTCCACTGTTTTATCACTTTCTCCGTGTTTTTACCTCTCATAAGAGGCATATTTCTTATCAACAACAAAAATACCAGCTCAGCAGAAGCAGCGGTTGTTTTAATAACTAAATATTTATTTGCCTTTCTGAAGACCTATACACATGATAAGAAAACCAATTTAATCTTAAACTAGGCAGATACTCCTCAAAAGAGCTGCCACTTTAGAAGGTTAGATTAACATCCACGGGGGTAGCAGCAACTGCAATTCAAGCCACCCTCAATAAAACACTGGGGAAGAAGAAAAATAAAACAAAAAAGAAACAGAAAAGGAAAAAAGGAAAACATTTGATCCAATCGCTGCTAGTAGTGGATTGACAGCACATGAGTTGCACCACAATCTCTGCTCTAAAAGAGGAGATTCATTTTCAAGGATACTAAAGGCAGGAACGTACAGCCTCCTTTAATACTCATCCTGTTCTTATTAAAGAAAAGGTACAAAGATAAAGAACATGCAGGTCAAAGCCTTGTCTTCAGAGAAGATAATGCTCAACAATTTCAAATAAAGGGGAGTTGTTAATGTTCAGTTTTTCCAGGAAAAATCATGTTCTGCTTGAGTCAATTCTAATTATCACCCTACAGCATTTACAGTTCTTGAAGATTCTCTCCTTTGAGCATTGGTGCATGGAAGCATAACTATTTTTCTTGAAAGCAGAAGAACTCGAGAGAAATAAGCATGTTGCAACAGGTCCTCAATTCTCTTACAAGCATGGCCTTGCAGTTTCTAATAAAAAAAATTATTGTATTACCAGAGTAAAAAGCTATACACTAGCCAACCCAGAGGAACGTTCAGGAACACTGAACAAAGAACCTGAAGATGATGGTTTTTAGATACAATAGTATCTCTCAAAAAAAAGTATGTGAAGTCTAGCCTTGTATCAGAGTTCGTAGATTGAACAAGACCATACTAAAAAACCATACCATCAGTTATTTTAAAAGAAAACCACAGTCAGCACGGTAGCATATATGAAAAAAAAAAAGTGCCCATGAGTGAAAGAGCAGGGGAACAAGCACTGCAGACCACGCCTTGAGCCAGGTCATCTGTGATCATCACACTTACAGTCCTATACAGCAGGTTACAAAAAAGGATAAACTGAGTATTTATTGGTCATCTAGTGTTAGGAGACCCAATTACAAATTACAGCTCCCACAAAATTAGAGCATTCAGTCTCTCAACTGTTAGTAGGCTCACAGTATATACAGATAGGACTGTCTCCTCTGTAGCTGGTTTCCTACTCTGCCATCTGCTTTTGTTTCTCTCAACCAGTTGAAAAACCACTTAGACCAAAAATACTCTCCAGAAAGCCCCTGTGGTAGGAACCTAAGAAAAGCCCATGGTGGTGTGACATGGTATGATAGGACAAACTGCACCATATGTCATCAGATATGAGGTCATAGAAATCTGCAGCAAGGACTCTTACAGCTTAAGACTATAAACCAAACTACCGAAGCAGGATATTTATAAGAAAACAGAGGAGATAGGTTTAATCTCATCAAACAGATGTGATTTGCATTATGCAAAACAGTTAATGCTATTTTCTTTATTTTCTTTTCATGTGTCATCTTGCATAAATATTTAGAGATTCTGTTCCCCAAAACCTTCTGCTGGAAATGAGCCAGCAAATAGCGTAACATCTACTACAAATCTGGCTGGAACTGTTTACCCTGGGGATCACACATTAATATCGAAGGTTACTTTCAGGAGGGAGAATCAATGGTAATGTAAGGAAGGGTATTACACATATACAGGCTGGAAAGTGAAAATAAGGTATCTTAGAATTAAACATGACTTACAACTGAGATATGTATTTAATCAGCACACCAACATATGTTTTGTCCAGTAAAAATCAATGGGCTAAAATTTCTGAGATTTACAGACCTGGATGATTTTTGTTGTTACCCTCTGCCTTATGAGAAGTGCTAGAAACCCAAGAGAGGAGGGGAGAGCGCAAGATGAAAAATAATTTATGTTTTTCTTTATGTACAATAATTTATAGCATATTCATACACACACTAGAAAAACTGAAACATCTCAAACACTTCCCAAAGCAAACAATTTATCAACTTATAGCTCACTTAAAATTGAGTCTGGCTTTGCTACCTGTGCATTGGACCACAGTCACATAGTATATCAAAACATACATACATGGTGCAGATGTTTCCTGATTTTAGTCTCAGAAAAAATATGTGAACTTCAGACGCTAATGAAAAAAAAAAACAACTAGTTTCCCTAGATCAATGTCACACCAGATATACCAGGAAAAAAATAAACAAAACAGTCAGGAGTGTGAGCACGGTACTGTTGTGAATGAGAAGACTACATATTACAGTCTCGCTACCCTTACCCAATACAGCATTATGTAAGAAGTCTTTAGTACTAAAATATAGTATGGGAGACTCTGAGCCTAGTTATGATTCACCACAAAGCAGGAGGAAGGAGAAGCTTTACAAGTCATGATTAGCTCCTGCTTAAAAGTTGACTTCCCTCTCACATACAGTCACTTCCCCTGTTAGAGTATGAGATTTTAATTGGTATCCCCATTTAGTTAAGTGTCCTAGAACCAAATGAAGACTTTGACCCTCGTGGGTTTTTTTGGTGGGTTTTTTTGTTGTTGTTTTTTTTAAATGGGTATCTTCCTAGACAGTTTATTCTGTGAAGAAACAAACTTAAAATCCCTCATAGGGATCCTCAGTCAGCTTGAGTATTGCTGAAGAGATCTACAACTGATGCACATCAACCTCTAATATGTTTTTAATAGCTTACCTATTGCTTTCCTTATGCAAACCTGAAATGGAACTCCCAAAAGTGAACCACCATGATGGAGTAATATATCCAAAATTTGCTGTAGATGATAGCAGATTACCTATAATCTAAAATAGCTGAGATAGCAAGGAGAAAGAAATGTGAAGTATACAGCAATATCAAGACCTTTTAATAGATATTTTTATATTTAAATATCTTTGCAGAATAAAGTGAGAAATAGAGACTTAAATCATATATTAGGCATTCCAGGCATTTTCAGTACTGCAGGGAAAGTTTCTAAGCTGAGGTAGGGCTGGTTTCTCACCACATGTATTTGCCTGCACTCTCAACAGTTATCCTCAGCTTCTCCTTGAGGGGGCAAGGAAGAAATTAAGAGCACCAAAAAAAAAAAATTGCTTTACTTCCAACCTATTTAGGCCATAGGTGGCCAAGTCCCATCTTTTTACAGACATCCATCAACACAATCCTTGAGATTAAAATATTATTGCAGTTTTCATTCAATGGAAAAACTGTAGACAGCCACACACGCTGCAAGATCATTTCTTATTTACTGGGATAGATGTCTCCACGGGTTCCTTAGCTGCAGAGGCGCTTATCTCTCTGGGCACCCCACGTGCCCTTAAAATTTCATAAAAATCACTCTTTCCTGAAGACTCTGCCTACATAAAAAAAAAAGTAGTCTTTGTAAACGGTCACCTAGACTGGTATTTTTTTACGTTCTACAGTGAGCACATACACTGTTTGCCAAAGCAAAAGCCTAGCAGAAGAGCCTGACATAACGCTTATGGTTCTGATATTGCTTCTGGTTCTGTTTGGAGCTTTTTTACTATTCTAATTGAAATTAAAGCTTCCGCAGCATTCCTTTATTGGTGTAGGTCCTTTTCTATTAAACTGAAACTTGTACAAAATAAATGTAAATATCTCGTTAGTGAAAGAGATCTGTTCTTCTGTTCCGATGAGAACATACTGTCCGTAAACGGTTAACTGGAGAGCACGTAATAACAAGGCAGAAGCCAGGAACGAAAAACTATCACTCCAACACTCCTGCAAACCCTTCGCTGTTGCAAAAGCAAAGCCGTTTCTTAAAGCAATACAAAATGTTACCACAGGCTGACGCTCTTTCTACAAGAATAATGAGACCGTCTCCGCGTTGAATGCAGAACTCCTCACTTCACAGCTTTTCCCTCAGACTTCACTTTCACGCTCAATATTTACAAAATAAAGCCTACAAACACATCATGGCCAAAATACTCCCCGAACAATTAGGGTATTTAGCACTCTCTGCGCCTTCCCACTTCCCTAACGCCTCGAGAGCGCTTTTACAGACCGGGACGAGGGGGAGGGGGAGAAGTTACCGACGCGAACCCGAGCCGCCGGAGCAGCCTCATCCCAGTCAGGGCTGCCACCACGCATGGGATTGGTGCTGCCTCCACTCTGCCTGCCCGCTGAGCAGGGGAGGCCGACTGCGGGGCTGCTCCCCGTTGCTTCCTGTCCGGCACCACCCCGACGGCGCTCCCCGGGCACCCACCAGCCGCCGGCCCAACACCGCGACCCCCGACGGCGCAAAAGAGGCAGGGAGCCCTCGGCCCCGCAGGCAGCCGGGCACCACTGAAGGCGAGGAGAGGGGAAGCGGCTGAACCGCCGTAAGTTGAGGAGCGGCTGGCTGCGGAGACGTGCTGCAAATCTTGGAAGTGAAACGAGCGCCGCTCTCCCTCCCGCAGGGGCAGCGCCTGACGGCCGCTGCCAGTGACAGCGCCCCGGCGGGACCCCACCACTGCTTCCCACAGGAAAAGGTGAGACCACCTCCCGCAGTCTCTCAGTCCCCCTCACCGCTGGAGCGGTCCCCCTCACTCTTCCTCTGGAGGGGCGGCATCAGCCCACCCCGCCAGCCGCTCTCGGCCACCTTCCCTGGGGACGCCGGCGGGGGCAGGAGAGGACCAGCGCCCGCCCGTTCCCCGCCGAGGAGAAACGCGATCCGGAGGGCACCAACGGCCGGGCGCACGATCACACAGAGACTCCGCGGTAGGTGTAGGGGCGCTCCGGTGAAGGGAAGGCGGGCGGGAGAGGGAGGGAGGGCGGACCCGCCAGCAGCTGCAGCGAGCCGCGGGCGGGCACCGCCACCTGCGGCCCCGGCCCCCCCCTCCACCAAGTTACGCTCGGCCGGGACGGCGCGGTCGCTCCTTCCCGCCGGCGGGGGCTCACCTGGCGGCAGGCAGAGGGCTGCGAGCAGGAGGCAGAGCAGCAGCGGGCGGTGGCGGGAGGTGGCGGCGGGGGGCTCCATCATCCCGCCTGCCCGCGGCGGGACCGGGAGGCAGCGGCAGAGCGGGGCGGCGCGTCCGCTGGGGCTCTTCCCTCTCGCAGCCGAACAAGCAGCGACTTTTTCCCCTCCGAGATCGGGAGGCGGTGGCGGCAGCTGTCTCCAGGCGGCGGGAGCAGCGGTAACTTCCCGGGCGCGGACGGCGGGGCGGCTGCTCTCCCTCTCGGCGCGCAGCGAGGAGCAACTCCGCACCGGAGCAGGTGGCGGCTTCCCTCTGGCAGCCGAGCGGCGCTCCAGGACTGAGAGCTGCGGAGGGGAAGGCGGAGCCGAGCGGCAGCGGCTCTGGCCCGGCCCCCCCTTGCCCCCGCCCCCGCCGTCCCGCCACACGGAGCGCAGGCAGCGGGGCGGGGGAAAGCCCCCGGGCAGCCAAAGCCACCGCCCCGCCGCGCTGCAGCCGCCCTTGCCGGCGGGGACGCGGATCAACAGCCCAGCTGGGGGATTCGCTGCTGCTGCAGCCCCTGCCCTAGGGCCCGCTGTGCGACGGTCGACGCCGTAAAAGCGAGGTGCCGCGGAGAGGGGGACTGGGCGGCGGGGCTGGAGGGTATGCGGGGCAAACCGATCCCCCATTCGCCCACCACTGCTTTTCATCTGCTCGGGCTTCTTCTCTGGTTCTGTGCTCAGGATGTGTATTGGATGACAGTATTTCACATCAAAAGCCAAAAAAAAAAAAGAAAATAGCAATGCCGCTGTTTCTTTACAAACGTGATGGGTCCTGTGTTATCCTCTCCCTAGTCAGAATGAAAACCAAACAAAAACAAAACAGATTAATCTGATTTAAATTAACAGAGGATTGGGTGAAAGGAGGGGAAAGGAGCTCACAACACTCGTCGTTGCATGAAGAAATGCGCTGAAGGGCAAAGGAGGGATCATTCAGCACCTCTGGAAGTTGGCTGCCCTAAAGGTCAAAAAGATTCCCCGTCAAAGTAATGTCATCCAGAAACAGGGCTTTCATGCACCGTGCTTTTTTTCTTCTCCAGTTTTGGTCTGAGTAAGCAGCGCTGTTTCACAGAAAGGGAAATGAGCACCCTGAAGTCACACAGCAAGTTTCTCGGCTAGCAGTACAGCGTGATCAACATGTAGCCCACGCTGTCATATGAAGTCAGCCTGATGCCCAAAATCTAGAATTATGAATAATACACATCATGCGGTCTCTCCGAAGGGACTTTCTAGTTGTGAAATCCAAAGTGTCAAGTGTTTTATCTTACAGGAACTTCCCCAAAACTCTTATAAATCGAAGACAAGCTTAACCAGTTGGTTCTGCACATGTATTTACTATTCTCAAAGCAATTTCTGTGATGACTAACAACTAGAAACACTTACGCATTACCATGAAACAGAATGGGTTTAGAATAATAGCCTGTGCATTTTTTTCCTCATGTACTGTGCTTGTTTGCTGTAAAGCAGAGTAAGGATATTTCACTTGTAGAACTTTAAGTCTAAAGCATTGTATTCAATTTAAAACATCCTTAAGTTCTTCCACGTTGTTATTATTATTATTTTACTTTCTAAGCTTACTGCTCAGCAGAGCTCTGTTGTCCTTTGTTTTCTCAGCAGATTAGTCTTTATGGTCATATTACTGGGCAGATTACAGAAAAAGTACTACTTTTAAGATCAATGATCTTTTTGTCTTCATGTTGAGGCTAATTAGTATTTTCCTTTTTTTTCTTCATGTTTAAAGCAGTAGAGTACTCATTAGTAGGGATATTTCGTATTTTTATAACTCTAGAGCCTGGAGACCCCCTTCAAATCTTGAGAGAGGCATTGTATAGAATTGCATTGAGATGACCGCCTAATCCAGGTCAAAGTTGTAGTCCTATGTGTTTTTTAACTTATAGTGCTTTTAGTAGTATGTGCTGGTTTTGCAACAACTTGGGCTTCATTACAAACTAAGGGACTCCTTTATTGCTATGGGCAAGCCTCTTGAAGCTAGTAGGATTGTGGCTGGGAGAAAAGACAGAAAAGTCAAACGCTGAAAGTTACCTGAATGCAAACATACAAAGAAGAGGAAAGGGCTTATAGGCCCAGATTCACTGGTGCTCTTACCATATGTTTTGTTTTAAACATAAGAATGGCAAAATCAATTTGTATAAATACAAATATATGGTTGCTGATTTAGGGATTTAAATAATGCCCGAGCACCTTGTTTTTAAAAAACATGGTTCACTGTTCCCTCATTAACATCAAATAAGGAATGATATATATTCTCTGTCAGTGGGATCAGGAATAAGGAAGCCTTTGTGAATATTGCAAGTAATTTCCCGTGGCATGGTGCTGAGCCTAAAAGGTGAGCTATAGAGGCATACATTTCAAACAGGCAAAACATACAGAGTCATTTTACAATTTCTGCTTAAAATAGCATTCAGAAAAATTATGCTCTTAGATCAATATTGAGTGTGCTGTTTAAAGTCTGAAAGAAATATGAGAAATGCAGAAGATTATATTAAGGACATAATACTTAAATCAGAACTATGATTTGTTTAGGGTTTCCCTAATTCCTTTGTTATTTCTCTTCAAAGTTGTTTCTACCTTTCACTTTAAAGGAGATCTTTGAATTCTGAGTAAACAGAAAACATCTCAAGCTGAGATTACTCAAATGTTTTGATAACTTTACAGAAATTTAGATGTGATTAGAAATTGTCAAGATAATTATTAAAGATATCTTTATATGCTATGTCATTTTAACTGTCCTCAATTCTGAGATTTGTAATTAATTCCTTTAAAGTGTATTAGGTTGACAGAATATAGATTTGGTTTTTTGTGGATTATTTCCTTGGGCCGTGTTCCTCTTTTGATTGAAGTTAATGTGAGTATGAGTGAATCAGTGGAAAGGCAGCAACTCCCTAGCTTTAAAGCCCAAAATAAGCATTTATTTTGAAGAAGTTAAAACACTTACTATTACTGAAAAAAACCCCAACCAGAACCCACCAAAAAAACCCAACCCAACTGTAGAAAATAACTCAGTGTTTGAAAAGCACCAATAATAAACAGAAAACTTTGATAAACACTTAATTCTATCAAATCATACATTTTCTATTTATGTAGCAAAGTGGATTAAAAGTGTAATCCATTAATAATGGTTCTGCATCATAACTAAGAGTTTTTGTTAAAGTTAAATATTATTTCCCATTAACAACAGATGCATAAAATGCTTACTTTGAAAGCAAATTTCTAGCAAGAATTCTAGAGAATACTATTGAATAGAACGCTGCTCAACACTCTTGGTAATTTAATCTGTTGTTAACAGTGAGTGAATACATTTTAGTCTTGAAGGATATAATATCAGTGAAACTGTGCATGCTGGTTTGGCTCAGCATTCAGAAGTATGGTCTGCAAAATAGAGAACTTCTGTTGAAACTACCTTGAATTATAAGACAACTGTTGAATGCAACCCCCAACCTTGTATTTCTGTAAATGAGGTTCTGTCAGTTTAGATGGAGACTGTTAAGTTAAAGGTGTTAATTCTGAAGATACCTAACTGGATATAGATTCTTGTCGTTTGTACTGATACTCATTGCAACGTTATCTAATGCCAAGGCTTAAGCATGAATGTAATCTATACTGCCAGTTACAACATTCCTGAATAAATTGTTAGTGAATCATCTGGGACTTGGCCCGTATTTTTACAACAACTGGAAAATCCGTAAGGTGCTTCCTGCTCCCTTAGGCACTTGAAGACCTTTAAACACCAAGCTTTGCAAATCTGAGCCGAAGCACGTTGAAATCAAGCAGTCTTTTGCTGACTTTGCTTGACTAAGGTACAAGCCATGGTAGAAAAGTACTCAGGTTTGTCAGGAATTATTTTACATTGCTCAGTATCAGCACATGAGTGTAACTGGTAGCAAAGTCTTTCTGAATGAGATCAGCGGTGTGTGGTGGAGTGTCTCTATGTTGTGAGGGATTTCAAACAGAACACGCAGGACACAAATAGAAAATGGTCAAAAGACAGACATGGGTTAAAAATGGACTGCGATGAATAGTAGCAAAAAATAAAGCTTAGTTACTGGGGCTTCTGCAGCTATCTGCATATTTGGCTGTCTCTGATCTAGGTAAAGGAGACCCACATATTTTGAATAAATAAGAAAACCGCAACAAATTGCCGTGGAAGAATACCCAAAATCTGTGTTTCCAGTATTTCTTTACTGCAAAAATGATCGTACTCAAAAAAATCAGCAAATGCCTGCTGGCGTTGTTATTATAGTCATCAGCATAGCAATTAGGCTCCTGAAACAAACTTATTTTCCTATTACCCATGTCCAATGCACCTGTTTTTTACATAATTTAACTAAAGGACCAGTGCTGTACAAACATTCATTAAAATAACATTAAACTTGCATTATATAGAAAATACTCAGAATGCCTTCAGCTGAGATGAAATTTTCATAAAATATGAGTGGAACATGGGAGGAAGGAGTTTGAAGACTAGATGGTGGTTATTGTCTTTAAAAGTTTGTGATCTACCTTAAAAAAAGAAAAAACAAACAAGAATAAGTATTAAACTAGAAGCAGGTCTTGTGCACAAAAAATGCAAGAGCCACAGCAGCTTGACATGTTAACTGAGAAGTGCATAAAGAGCAAAACCAATTCAGTTCTTAAGGTTGGACCAGTATGTATCATCTTTGCTGGCCACCTCCTTCCCTTCTGTGAAGGCTCAGTTGCCTTTTCCTATGCCTTTTCTAAAATAGGTGTGAGACAGGTAAAATAAGCAGCTTTCAGATTTCAGGTCAGTCTTTTTTTTTCTTTACAAAAGCCACTATTGAGGGTAAGGAATTGTTTATGCATGAAAATCCACTGGGATACAAAATGGCAGAGTGTGAAGAGTAGCACTGATTATGTATTTGAGATGTAAAATAGCTGTAATGCAAATAATGAGATTGTTAACACTGCTAAAACATTTACACTGGTTTTAGCCTTTTCTCAACATCCATAAGACCAAATTCTTTGACTTTTCATGCTTCCTAGATCTGGATGGTACTTGACTGTAGCAGGAAACACCTTAATACTACAGGAACTGGTGGATCCCATGTACCAAGGGGAATCCCTGACAAGACATGTCACGTTCTGCCAAAAATATCCTGCAAGCACTTCTGCCACATCTGGCTTGCAATGCTAGCATGCTGTGAAGGAGCATGGTGTCCTGAGATATATGGGAATGTTGGTGGGTTTCTCTGCCCTGTTTGGTGGCTCCAGCCAGCCCCATGATACTTACGCAAGGGCCGTCTGCCTGCGTGCAGGCTGGACTTCCATGTGTTTCAAGTAGTGTGGAGCTCAGTTCTCAGAAGGGCTCAGCCAACACCTGACTTGTGAAGTTGCTTCTTGGGCTGAGGAAGCCTTTCTGCAGGGATATTCATAATGGAGTGGAGTGGCGTTGGTCTTGTTGGCCTTACCTGGAAGGATATCCCTATCTACTTTGCCCTAGTAAGACCACATCTGGAGTATTGTGTCCAGTTCTGGGCTCCCCAGGTCAAGAGGGACAGGGGTATGCTGGAAAGAGTCCAACAGAGGGCTACAAGGGTGATTAAGGGACTGGAACGTCATATGAGGAAAGGCTGAGAGACCTGGGGCTGTTTAGTCTTGAGAAAAGAAGACTGAGAGGGGATCTTATTAATGTCTATAAATATCTGAAGGGTGGGTGTCAGGAATGGTGCCCTGTGATAGGATGAGGGGAAATGGCACCAAGCTACAACACATGAAGTTCCACCTCAACATGAGGAAAAACTTCTTTACTGTGAGGGTGACGGAGCACTGGAACAGGCTGCCCAGAGAGGCTGTGGAGTCTCCTTCTCTGGAGACTTTCAAGACCTGTCTGGATGCATTCCTGTGTGATCTTCCCTAGGTGCTCCTGATGCAGCAGGGGGGTTGGACTCGATGATCTTCAGAGGTCCCTTCCAAACCCTCTGATTCTATAATTCTATGATCTGTTTCATTGTTGCAGCTTGTAGCTGAAACTTGGACTAACTTGATCTTGCAAGGTCATCGCTGGTATAATCTGGGCCAGCTACCAAATCTGGGCTTCTGTTGTCTGGTTCTATTTGTGCTGCCAGTACAAGTGCAGACAGCATCCTGGCAGAGCAACAGAGGAGACTGGAGGCTCTTTCTGGCTAGCATCCTTCTTTTATCTCTGCTACCATGCTATCAGTCAGGAGGCGATCCATAATCATTTTGGGATTATGTGGCATCAGATGAGCTGGTGTAGAAGCCAGTGTTGGAACAGCATTAGGAGTGCCATAACAGCTCTGGAATGTTGGACAGTGCAAATGGGGCCTCTAGTGGCATCCAGAAGTGGGTACTTACTCATGGAGTACCCTTTCTTGGATGCTGGAGGGGAGCAGTTTCCCACAGCAGCATTAGACGTGGCCACAGGTACCTGATCCTGCATCAACAATGACAGGCCATTTAAATATCACTATATTCAAAACAATTTTTAACTTCCTTTTTACAGAGATTATGCCTGGTTTTGGTAAAAAAAATTCAATTATTACTTAGATCACTGATATCTGTATGAGCTATGTAATTTTAAAAATCTGCTTGATGAAGTCTAATCAGAATATGGATACAGAGCAATTTTTCATCTGAGGGTCTTACACTGATTAAGCCTCAAATCATGACACCTTTGTAAGGCAGGTGCTCAAATAGCTTTCACGTCTGTCCTGGCTTTCATTTGAGGAATCCAGGTACTTGTGAGAGAATTAAGAGCTTGGCAGCATGTGACATTAGAGAAGATACTGAACCCTAGAGAGATAAACAGATTTACCCAGGCCTATTTTAAATAGCAATGGTGATCAAAGGACAAAATCCATCCTCAACCCGAAAACTGAAAACACTCTGTATTTATATTTGCGTTAGATAGAGAAGGGTGATAAAAACAAATTTAAAAATCAGAAGCAAGGCTGGTAGTCAAGTCAGTGAAATGCACCTGCCTGTAGTAGTTAGAGTACTCATGTTTAATTTTCAAACCTAGCCAAGGGGAAGAAAGTGGAGATAACTCATTCAGAGCAGTCATGCATCAGAGCATGTTGTGGATGTTGTCTTTTGCATTATGAAACAAGAACGAGAGGAATGATGGAAATAAATCAGGTATATTTTATAGAAAGTTTGGAAGGCAAGATGTGAAAGAAGTCAAACAGAGTCTGGTCTATAGCTCATTCTGACCAGCGGACTATTGGCATGTCCATAGGGGAAAGCAAGAAGACAATCCTCTAGTCCCATATAATCTCTTAGCTATGATAAAGAAGAAGATACACAAGGAGTTATTGATAAAAGGAGCAAGATCCAAGAGTAAAAATCTGAAATGGAAAACAGGAGAAAGGGAACAGTGGAATTTTGAGCAACCTGTAGGTATCTGTGTGGAAGATGGACAGGAGAGCAGACAGCTTGGAGCCTTTCATGCCTGCTGAGAACTTACCTGAACCAAAGGAAATTTTTACCTCTTCTTCATTTTCTTCCATTTTTTTTCTTAGGTAAATGAAAGAAGCTGGATCAAGTATTGAAGATTGAGTTAGCATTGAGTACTGCAGGTGTATTTGCTGCACTACCCTGCAGGGTTCAGCTCAGAGTACTGCTTCTCTGAGAAATGCAACAAAAGAAGAATTGAAAAGGAAGAATTAAAATAAAGATATATTACTAGATCCACACTGGTTGGCTATGCTAGCACACTGGATTCTGTACATCTCAAAGCTTGGCAGTGTCTTTATGTGACAGGTATTACCTCAAACCCTGCTTAACCGTTCTTCCTTGCAGTCTTGATGGTAGCAGCAGACATTCTCATGCTGCCTGCTTTTTTAACATGAGTTGCTTTCATTCATTAACTTGGAGGAGAGGGTCAGCAGGAGATCAATGATGCTTTTTTTTTTCTATCCAGCCATGTGCAGAACCATTAAAATGAATCCACTGACTACGTTCCAGCATTGCAATTTCTTCCTTGCAACCTTTATTGCAGTGTGTCTGCCCCTGATTGTGCTACATCAGCACTTGCAGATTAGAAAGAGCAATTCCTAAGTAAATGAAGTTGCTTCTATCCAGTTACCCAGGCAGGGGGATGCCTGCCTCAAGAGACAGAAAGGCCATTGGTTGATCTCATGTTCCTTAGAGCCATGTTGTTGTCAGATCCTTAGAAAAAGGCATTTGATCTTCATCCGTTAACTGGATACCTGTGCCAAGGCTAGATTTGTAGATTATTTTTTAAATGCTTGAAGAGTTTTAAGACCAGACTGTTTGGATTGCAGCACAGCTTAGAGGGAAAGTACTGGAATATCTCCCTTATATATGCAGGGCTATTTCCTCAGAAGGTAAAAGTAGCCCTCAAGAAGAAAATGATTAAAATATTGAAAACAGGGTTTTTTAATAAAATCAACAGAAATGTGCCAACATATTTGAAGGTGAGGTGGGATAGGGCATGGAGTGTCAGAACTGGTCATGTAGGAATTACGATTATTATATTACATGTATGTTGCATTAGAACAAAAGGCTCTGAAGTGCTTGGACTCCTGTTAAATAGCTTTGCTATTCCAGAGCAAGGATGAGCTCCTGTTACTGGGGGTTTACAGATGAAGTGGGCAGGATGAGCAAAGCGTTGTTTAAAGGAAAAGAAAAATGTTGTTCTTCATTTACAAATGGGGAAATGAGGCATTGTGAGATTGACATGATTCTCTGGAGGAATAAATTTTTAAACTTAAATGGCCCTAAAGTCTGCATTTTTGCATATGTCAAAAATCTAAGGAAAGCTATTATATAAAAATTTGCAGAACAGTTCATCCTTAAAAAAAAAGAATAATATTGTAAGATCCATTTTTTAATGTATTTTTTAAGAAATTGCCAATCCACTATAGCAAATATTTCAGGATTAAATAAAAGTGCATCCACATTAAAATATGGCCAATAATATATCATCCTGGTTCAGCTTAATATGTTACAGTATTCTGCACATTAGATTTCTATGTTAAAGCAAAGAACAGTTGTAGAAAAAAATCAAATCAAACTTGAAGAACTTTTGATTTGCAGAAATTAAAGTAAGAGACACATTTTCATAAAAATGACCTTTTCATTATCTTTAAGAAACTCTGAAGATGTTTTTGGGAAGGAGATTTATGACACTGGGTATGTTGGGGGAAAATGTAGGTGCAGGTTGTTAGATTAGGGGCTAGTGTTGAGTTACATCCTAGAAGGTAGTCACAATGGCTAGTGCATCCTTATTAGATAGGCTAACTGTGGTAGCCACCCCATGTGTTTGGAGGATCTAAAATAATCAATGTGATTTATATATGAGGGTGGTGGATAATAGGAGGGTGGTGGATCACTGGAACAGGTTGCCTAGAGAAGTGGTGAGGCCCTGTCCCTGCAGACATTCAAGGTCAGGCTTGGTGGGGCTCTGAGCAATCTGTTCTAGTGTGAGATGTCCCTTCTTATTGATAGGAGGATTGGACTAGATGGCCTTTAGAGGTCCCTTCCAGTCCAAGACATTCTACGATTCTATAAGCAATGCTGCAAGGGCTTTTCTTCATACAGGGGGCTGTGAGTTCCTTATAAGGATGGATAACTAATTTTCTAACTATTTTGCCAGTTCTGTGTAATAACGTTCTGCAACTCGAAGGCCAGAAGACAATTGCTATCAGCTGTCTCAGGATCAGGTGGCACATAGTGGATTCAAGGTCAGATTCAGTCTGTCAATGTGTATGAAATGCTTCTTTGCTAGGGAAGGCAATTAAATGGATTCAAACCTTCCTGGCACTAATGTTCTGGAAAAATGCACTTAGTAACAAGAAAGTCTACCTGCTTTGCTAAGGGCAGATGTATCAAGATCTCTTTTCATTTCTGGCCTGCATTCGAACTAACTTTTTTAGTCCATGACATTTTTCAGAGGGCTATTTTTTCCCTTGACTCTACTGCCCAGAGTTCAGATTTATTTTCAGACTTACTGTTCAACCCATTCTCCCATTGTCAAACAGTATCCCGTGTCTCATATTGACAAGATGTTCCTTCTGCATCCCGTTATTTCTGTTGCTGTTCTCTGCCACTTTCAGTCCATATGTGTGCCTATTTCTTTGTTCCCCCTGCCTTTCAAATAATCTGTCTTAGCCCATAGGCAGGTTTCTCTACTGCAGCCAGGCAACCTTCAACCTGCCAGTCTGTTCTCCCCACTCTTTTCTGTGCACCTTCTTCTGGCTCTCAACATGAGCAAGAAGCCCTTAAATCTGGGTTTAATTTCCACCACAAGTAGCCTGCTCACTGGATGCTGAGCTCAGCAGCATGTGATTCTGCTGTTACTTGGACATTTGCCTATAGTCTTGTGCTGCTTTTGGCCAGGATAGAGTTAATTTTCTTCATAGAAGCACCTAGGGTGCTGTGTTTTGTATTTGTGCTGAAAACACTGCTGATAACAGAGGGATGTTTTAGTTACTGCTGAGCAGCACTCACACAGCACCAAGGCCTTTTCTGCTTCTCACCCCATCCCCCTCAGCGAGGAGGCTGGGGGGGCACAAGGGGTTGGGAAGGGCCACAGCTGGGACAGCTGACCCTACTGACCGAAGGGGTATTCCATGGCATGTGACATCATGCTCAGCAATAAAAGGTAGGAGAAGGAGAAAGTGGAGGATGTTTGGAATTATGGCATTTGTCTTTCACTGTTCCACATGATGGAATCCTGCTGTCCTGGAGATGGCTGAAGAGCTGCCTGCTGAGCAGGAAGTAGTGAATTAATTCCTTGTCTTGCTTTGCTTGTGTGCATGGTTTTTGCTTTACCTATTAAACTGTCTTTATCTCAACCCATGAGTTTTTGCACTTACACCCTTCTGATTTTCTCCCTCATCCTGCTGGGGGGACTAAGTGAGTGGTTGTGTGGGATTGAACTGTCCACGAGGGCTTGCCCACAATAAGTCTTGTTTCTTCCAGAGTTACTTCTGACCAATTGTGTGATTTTCTTTTCTGTTTCGGACTTTGTTGATTCACTCTATGCTAAAGGTGCTATATAGTCATTACAAGTAAACAGGCTTATTATAGCTTCATATAGATATATTCATAGATAATGACATACACAGAATAGTGTTCGTGCCACATAATAACCAACAAACATATATTCAATACATAGTCCAGGATATGAAGATACATTTCATAGAATCATAGAATCATAGGGGTTGGAAGGGACCTCGAAAGATCATCTAGTCCAACCCCCCCTGCCAGAGCAGGGTCACCTAGAGCACATCACACAGGAACTTGTCCAGGTGGGTTTTGAATGTCTCCAGCGAAGGAGACTCCACAACCTCTCTGGGCAGCCTGTTCCAGTGCTCTGTCACTCTCACAGTAAAAAAGTTTTTTCTGATATTCACCTTGAACCTCCTATGCTCCAATTTGCACCCATTACCCCTTGTCCTATCACTGGTCATCACTGAGAAAAGCTTAACTCCATCTTTCTGACACTCACCCCTTACATATTTGTAAACATTGATGAGGTCACCCCTCAGTCTCCTCTTCTCCAAGCTAAAGAGACCCAGCTCCTTCAGCCTTTCCTCATAAGGGAGATGTTCCACTCCCTTAATCATCTTTGTGGCTCTACGCTGGACTCTTTCAAGCAGTTCCCTGTCCTTCTTGAACTGAGGGGCCCAGAACTGGACACAATACTCCAGATGCAGCCTCACCAATGCAGAATAGAGGGGGAGGAGAACCTCTCTTGACCTACTAACCACACCCTTTCTAATGCACCCCAGGATGCCATTGGCCTTCTTGGCCACAAGGGCACATTGCTGGCTCATGGTCATCCTCCTGTCTACCAGGACCCCCAGGTCCCTTTCACCTACACTGCTCTCCAGCAGGTCAGCCCCCAACCTGTACTGGTACATGGTGTTTCTCTTCCCCAAATGCAAAACTCTACACTTGCCCTTGTTGAACTTCATCAGGTTTCTCTCCGCCCAACTCTCCAGCCTGTCTAAGTCTCTCTGAATGGCAGCACAGCCTTCTGGTGTGTCAGCCACTCCTCCCAGCTTAGTGTCATCAGCAAACTTGCTGAGGGTACATTCTGTACCCTCATCCAGGTCGTTGATGAAGATGTTGAACAACACGGGTCCCAGGATAAGGATGTTTGCAAATTCAAGATGCATGGTGAAGATCCACTTGATCTTCAAACTAAACTTTTGCTCACTGTTCTTTGTAAGACAGTTATAAAATCCATGGAATCAAACAAAGGCATGTTATGAAACAGATGTATTCCTCACAGTTCTTCTGCACCTTGCACACATTCACTCGCTGGCTCTTCAAGTACAAGTCTTCGAGCATTATTGTTTTCTCACATAAATAAAAGGTCACAACAAAAGAAAAACTGGGAAGAGGATGCATGTATTTAATAACAGTCCTTTTATGGGTTAGATAGGAAAGGAAATTACAATTTGCTTCAATAACACTGAGCAACAGTGTACAAAATTCCTGTTTTCTGAGAATTGAGGTGAGGTTTTAGAGAGGCATAAATGCAGTAGTAGGTTACTGAAGTGCATGCTACTGCTAAGCAGAAAAGTTTCCCTTTTCTTTTAAACCACTCCAACTGATCTTTTCATATGTTGTGGGCTCTTTTTTTTACAAATCGTATCACTTTGGAGAGGAAAAACCAAAATCCAGAAAGCAACTAGAAGGATTTGAGTCTCTAATCGAGCTCATACTGAATTAATGTTGTGTGTTCAAATGCTGCTTGATGATACGAGTGTTGGCATAGCCATGTCATTCTTATATTGTATGAACCAAATTCAGAGGTCTTAAGAGGTTCTCAGAGATGGCATCTATCTCACTCAAATCTAAGTGCCTCTCAAAAAAAAGAGAGAATATTAATACTTACACATGGCTTCTATGAAGTGCTCATCATGCACAGTTCCAACAGCACTTTAAGAAAGGGTGTCAGGATCATTATTCACACATTTTAAATTGGGAAACTGAGGCAGGGGATGCAGTGTGAGTTTCTAAATCAGCCAGCAGTCTTTAAAAGATAAGGGAACAGCTGTAAGTCCCAGAAAGACTAATACTGCCCTGTAATCTTTACCATTTTGTTTCTTCCTCTGAATGTTTCTTGAGGAAACGCTGTCCTTGAGAGAAACTCTTGAAGTGGGCCACTTTTCTTCTTTGAGAAACCTTAAGAAATCTGATTTTGAGAATTTTTAATCCAATGCTTCTCTGGTATAGAATCCTTCATCCCCTTCTTCAAGTGTATGTGGAGCCTTTGCAGAAGTCATGGACAATCTGGAAAACAGAATTATTAGGAGGTAGGCAGCATGCTGATTTATTTCCTTTGCATTCAAGTCATATACGGTGGTCTTTGTTAGTTCAGTAGCTGCCAACCACAAGGACCAGAATGAAGAGCAGGGGGAAGGCTGAGCCAGAGATGACAGAAGGAGAACTAATATATTGGCAAAAGGTCTTCGTAATGGGTGTATTATCCCTCCTGTGACAGCAGATTGTCCTCTCAAGTTATTTGTTCAAAGGCATTACTGAACATAAATCCTAATGAAACATGAGGTTTTAGTATTCATTAAATATGACTTTTATCTATGTGTGATGAAGTAAACTATGATTAGGCCATTTTAATTTTTCTTATTCTTATAACAATATTTAAGATCTTACATAGGCAATTTCTAGGACATGCTATTAACATGTAAACAAACTGGACATAGACAAGGCCTTGAAGGAAACCATGGGGGACAGTTACTTTTCTTGTTGAAGTACTTTTTTCATTACTACTACAGTTAATGTAATAGTTATTATAATTATTCACACTTGTTCTGACCTTTTCATCCTGAGGCCCTAAGTCCTGATCCAAAGATAAACAGTACCATCATGGATGGAAATATGTGACTCTTGGTGTGATTCGGATTGTTGAGGTTGTTCATGAATGAAGGTCTGTAGGAATTGGCTCCTGGTTTTTCAGAAGAATACCATCT
This sequence comes from Hemiprocne comata, assembly GCA_020745705.1. Classification (NCBI taxonomy): domain Eukaryota; kingdom Metazoa; phylum Chordata; class Aves; order Apodiformes; family Apodidae; genus Hemiprocne; species Hemiprocne comata. The sequence continues at coordinate 137,930,954 of CM036586.1, read as the reverse complement.
TCCCCATGCAGAGCAGCTGCTGTTACTGATGACTCCTACTGTTTGAGCACATGGAACACAGCAGCAGTGTCTACACGAGAATGTATATATGTGTATGTAAGGGGAAGAGTAGATTGGAACACATTTTAGAAATTCCTTCCCCTTCTGATCAGCAATATATTAACTTCAGAGCTAAACCACTTTTTTACAAGTTGGAAAAATGATTCAGTCACAGCCGGTAGGAGGCTGAATATAAATACAAAACAGTGAGAATGAGTTGCAGAGATACATTGCATGGCTGTTAACTCACATTCTTGTTTTTGGTCTTTTTATTATTAGCTTTAGAACTATTTTATTTCAGTGAAGGAAATTTGAGAAGAAATTGCCTTGTAACATAAAGCTTTGCCTTGTAAGATAATCTATGCATAGCTGCTTTCCAGGCCTAATTTATTTTGATTATTCAGATTTACTCCAGTGGCATGTTCAAGGGGCAATCCTAGTCTTAACACTCTTGTGCAGCCTATGCAAGCTGAACTTAATGAACAGATTATTGTAGAGTTTAAGATGAAACTGAGATTTTTACTTGTCATCAATTTCTCTGTATGAAAAACTTTCCTGTTGTCAAAAGGCACCAATATTCTTGCATAAATTTATGCTGACCTGAGGAATTATTTATGCAATTCCTTAAGTCCATCCTGTTTATCTTAAAAGTGAGAGAACTGTCCTAATAGCTGTATGTAATACAGTAATGGATATTTTTGGGTATATATATATATATATATATACACTGTAATGCAGTAATGGCTGTATTTTAATGGTTTCTAACCAAGTAAAATTCCTATTAAACAAGATCATGGCTTAATTAAGATGCAACAAATTTGATCCAGTATTCATTTTGGTAACATTTCATTTTTTCCCCAATTTTCCTATGCTATCACCTTCTCTTTGGAAAAAAATTAGCTAAAGAATATAAGGAAAGTGAAGAGCTTATATAAGTATATTTCCTAGTAACCAACTAAAATCTCAATTTTCCATTGAGACTGAAACTTTATTTGAACTCGCCACTGATGCTGAATCCGTGGTTATCAAACTGTTCCACAATACTGTGGGAGTGAATAAGGCAACTATTTTTTTGAGATATTGCTTGCAATTACTGGAAAAGATAGGGGTATTAGTTACAACATTCAGAAGATTTATAACTTGTTTGCCGGTGCATAGGAGAGTAAATGCAGAACAGCAAGGGTTCTCTGTTATGAGGTCTATGAATTAAAGTGTTTATCCATAATTTATTATTCTCCATGTGCTTCTAGTCTACATTTAGTTGGAGAGAAAAAGCAGACAGATTAGGGAGGAGTAACCTTGAAAGAGGAAGACTGGCTTCATGTAATTACCATCTTCACCCTGTCCCCAAAACCAAATAGTGAATCTCATTGTTATTTAAATACTTGGTTGCTTTCTTATTTTAAGAATTGGATATCCATTCATTAAAGCAGAAAATCTTCAGCAGTTCTCTTGCCCAGCTCCCGTACTTTCACAGTGGAGCTCCTGTGGAAATTTTGTAAGATTAGGAAAAGCGACAATGAACTCCAGAATGAGTTAAAATGCAGCTACCAGCTTAGTGGGGTCACCTCCTTCTATTTTTGCAAGTATTTACATACATTTCTTTCATCAATAGTGCTCCTTAGATCTAGTGCACAGGTCAGATCTGGTGCACTTCAACACACATTTCTAAAGTCTGATTTTAAAAAGGTAGCATTAATTTGATAGATATACTTTTGTTTGTTAAGTCCTAGTAATTTTTTTCACTTATTATATCTGTACTAATACAGATGTTTGTGTTTAGAGAGAGAGAAAATTGTACTGTGCTCTTCAAGAGAGGAGAAAGAAAATGTCCTGTCTTTTAAACTGAGTTCAGGTGAACTTGTGCTCTACTGTGTAAAGCTTATATCAGCAGCACATCAGCTTCATTCCAGTACATCTTTCATTCCCACAAATTTTATACATGTAATAGTTTAATAATTGAAAGAAAATATTTAGTGTGCATCATCTTCTTTCAGTGTCTCCACTTAGCTTTTAAACTCCTGCCCTTGTATTACATGGTGCAAGTTCTGCAGAAAATTAGTAATTTCACCCACATATAGACGTGTTGGCTGACTGATTTTGTAGGTAATCAAGATTTAATTAGGTAACAGAATTGTTAAGTTAGAGTCTGCCTAGGCAGATTGAACCTCAACATTTTTAAAATTGTCATTAATGTTCATAAAATGATGGCATAACATTTTATGATCTGGCAGTAATTTGCTTTGCATTTATTTGCTAGTCATTAATTCTTAAATTTATAAAACAAAAGTAACAGGAAGGGACCTAACTGATCATTCTGTATTATTCTGATATATATCTGAAAATGTAATAAATCTCTGCCAAAATTAGTATCCTTGTAAAATCAGAGAAAATCATTGGATGGGTCAATTAATAACACAAAAGGCTTATTTTCTATTTCAAAAAGATTTCCAGTGCTTCTATAGCAACTGTTCTAATAATTCTAATCTTGTGTCGACTCCTAATGTATAAAGGGGTGGGTTTCAGTAGTATTGACGGACTTACTCAAAAGAGAACCTGAGAGCTGTTGCTAATGTAATGCCAAAAGACATAGTTTGTTTCCTCAACTCCAGACACTTAGAAGTCAGACAACAAGAAGAATTGAGATTTAGTTGTCCACCTGCTGGCTGGATTAAGACTCCTCCTGAGCAATTCACCTTGTATATTGTTTAGCACAATGCAATCACAGAAGTATTGACCTTGCTTTTTGATTTAGTCTTGCAATTTAAAATTGAGGTTTCTCACCATCACAGTATTGAGATTCATTTGGCAGACTTGTTAACACACTAAAAAAGAAAATAGCTTAAAATGTTTTCCTGAGCATCACATGCACATCATTTGTTGCCTTCCCTTTTTTTTTTTTCTTGCAGTACCTTTTCTTAGGTACCAGTCTGAAAATATTTATGCATGTGCTCATTGTAGGTTTGAAAGTATTACAGATGTGGCTGCTCACATGCTACAGTAAATTGTTCTGATGACAGTAATGTGTTATCTTAAGGTGCCATGGTTGAATATCTGAAGTTAGCTAGATTTGGCTTCTGCCAAATGTAATGGAAATTAGCTACCTAAGTACCTTTGAAAATCTACATCCTCGATCATTTGGGATAGAAACATTGTTTCCCCTATTTAACTATGAAACAATATGAACAGTATGCCAACTCATGGTTGTTTATCAACAGTAATAATACGACCTGCACTCGTTACTATTTTTATATGTATATAAACCCTTTTTTTTTTTCTAATAATGTTATAACTCCTGAACTTGTTCACTCTGAAGAAAAGAAGGCCTGGGGAGACCTAATAGCAGCTTTGTATGGAGGGGGAAGGAGGTGATCAAAAAGGTGGAGCCAGGTTCCTAACGGTTGTGCATGCTGGGAGACTAAGAGACAGAAAACAGAAGACTAAACAAGAGAAGAGACATTAAAATTGGATACAAGGAAAAACTTTTTCCCCAGAGGTCAGTGAGGCAGTGGAGCAGGTTGCCCAACAATGCTGTGCTGCCTCTGTTCTTCAAGGATTTCAAGACCTGGCTGGGCAAAGCCATGAGCAACCTGGTCTACCCTCATTAGAGATTCTGCTTTTGACTTGCTGAGGTCACTTACAACTGAATTAAAATAATATTACTGGATCAGCTGAAAATGGCTATTGCATTCAGGTTGTGAATGAATTAGTCTAATGGAGCACTTCTGTATGAACTACAGAATGAAACCCTTCCTTGATAATGTAAGTATGTTTCTTTATAACTTCTGAATCATTGTAGTAATGCCACATCTAATGGCATGCAGGTGCTTCGATATATTTGCTGGCAAGACAGGTTGATTTTGTTTTCATTGTCTAGCTGTTGAGATAAAGAGGTTGGCAATGCCTTCATAAACCATAAGAGAGAAACACTCAGTATTGCTAGGGTTGTAGCTGTTAATAAATTCTTCAGTTTCTGGCAACCAGCAATTTTTTTCTGGAAAAGCAGAACTTAGTTGATATCGTTTTCCAAATGAGACCTGTAACACCTAAGATATATTGTACTACAACATATTTTCCATATGGGATTTTCTTTAAATCACCTATCATGGCAAAAGCCAGATATGCCTTTATTCCATACTATAAAGCAGTGTGTGTTTATATTATGCCTTGGAAAAAATCTTCTTCCATCTTTCAATTCAAGAAGTCTCATCAAAATGTGCTTGTTTTTGCTTTAGATAAAAATAAAAAAAGGGGGGGGGGGGAGCGAAGCTACAGCTTTTAGTTTTTTTTAAAAGACACTGATTTCAACAGCTGCAGAGAGTGATTACTATACAGGCTGTAGTCCCAATTGTTCTGAGTTGATGTTGTAGACATACTGTAGCAGATACTCAGCAGATGCAGACTGAAGCACACAACTTGAAACATATGACAAGATAAAATCTGAAAGCTATGCTAGCTAGCTACCATAAAGATTTTGTGAGGGAAAAGAGCCTTAAATCAAAACAGACTTTTAAGGAAGGACAGCAAAATGGTATAGGGTAGAAATGAAATGATGATACCTCTCTCTCACTTCTGCATCTGTAGCTGAAATCACTGGAAACAGTAGTTGCTTAGTTTTATTCGAACTGAGAGAAGGTTTTTTTCAAGACTTGCAAATAACACTCATAATCTCAAAGCTCAATTATTGCACATTCTATTATTTCAAAGTCTTTCTTACTGTAGCAGCATTCCCAAGAAGGCAGAATAAAATTTCAGAAAGTAGCAACAAGAAAATAGATTTCAACTGAAATAGATCATATTAGCTGGGTAAACTGCTGAGAAAATTTCCGACTTTTGGAAATTATTTAGGTGATTTCCACTTGAAGCATGATGTAAACCATGCAGTATCTGCCTTTTTTCCTGATGGACACATTTAGGTTTAATTTCTGTGCTAGCATACATTACTGAAATATAATTGTCATTCATTTAATTTTAAGCATTCCAGGACAGAAATGATTATATGCATCTTAGAAGGCTTATAAAAATTGAATTTTAAAAGCAGCATGTATTTTAACACTGATGTTTATCATGGCTTCAAACGGAGACCATTTCTTTCACTTTTATATATATACCTCCCCCACTCACAGACATTAAATGTAAGCACAAACAGTAAGAATCTGTTATCTGTACTTGTCTGCCTACTATCTTGGTTTTCCGTTGGCAACTACTTAGTAGTCTGCTCTGCTAGGCATCATTATTACCCTGGTTTTCCATCTTTCATCCTTCCACCACCCATTTTCTGTAAAAAACTTCCCCAAAGTGCCTAGTCATATTGAAGTACATCTGACAAGCAGCAGCAGACATCACAGAACTACCTTAACATGTCCATGACACATGCATTTGTGTTTCCTTCCATATATTTTGCTGAATGTATTTCTTGTCTCAATAAAATATTTATGTATATAAAATAAGTTGTGAGAAAATGGATGCTCTTGTGTATAGTACAATATTTTTTTCTGTTTCAATGCTGTTTGTTTCACACCCACATAAAACTGTGTGGGTTGTCCAGGGTATGGACAACTTTTTTGTTGTCTTCCTTTTGCATCTGAGCCTTAAAGATCTTACTTTTCTGCTTATGGTTAATAGCATGTGAGTGGGAAAGATCTTACAATGCGATATACTGTCCCTGTCTGTATATATAAAGTGCCTGAATGCATCTTCTCTTTATTACAACAATTCTTACAGAAAAAAAACATTTTGCTATCCATTGACCTGCTATCTGTTGCCCTTTTCAGAAACTCAACCTCAACACATAGCAGGGTATGGCTGTATACACCTGAAACACGTGTTCATATCTTCAGTGATGAGAAACAGCATGCATCACAACCAGCAGATACTTGATATTGGCAAAGAATGATTTTATGTCAGATTGGAAGCTGCTAGATGTTCTGAAGGGCAATGATGTTTCCAGAAAAAAAAAAAAAAAGGGGAAAAAGAAAAAAGAAAGGAAATACATCCACACCATGTCAGAAACACGACATCCTGGGTAGGCATGTAATTGAAGTGAAAGGCACCTCACACCTGCTGTTCAGTTGAGAGATATACCACAAGATAACAATGACATGGTAGAATGTGATAGCACATGGAAAACCTTTATTTCAAAAGGCTGTAGTCTGTATTCCTTACCCTGTATGCATGATCTCTTGATGACAGGGAGTGCAATTTGACCGAGACATTATGTAATCTTTGACTTAGGTGAAATATCTGGCTTTTTAGGAATGTGTAGTCAAGGATTTGGATGAATCACTCAGATGTTCTGTTAAGACTTTTTTTCCACCTGAGCGGGGAAAAAAATGTGCTTCCAAAGATCCTGTGATGAAGTACAAAGAAATGGTCTTTGCAAATGTAGGTAGAAAAACTGGTGAGTACTTCGCTCTGTGCTTGACTGAGATGAGGGAGGAGAGTTTGGGTTAAACAAATATATGTGCATAGTCATTATTAATGTTATTTTTAATACTATTATACTTAGTAAATTAATTATAATATTTTTTAAGGTTACTTAAAAATGTATTGGTTACTTAAAATTGTATTGTAAGTTTACTTAAAAATGTAAAAATGTGGATGTATTTACCAAGACATCCTCTTTTTTAAGAATTTACTGAACAATATTATGGGGGGAATAAATCTTGCAAAGCAAATGAAAAAGCAGCTGGGGAAATGTGAAATGAATATGGATTTTTTCTCTTCATAATTTGACCCAGGTTATCTCATCTATGGAATTAACAGAGATTGCAGATGTCACATCTGACAAAGACTTCAGCTCAAACTATTGCAGAAGGCTGGATCAAGTCTTTCATGAAACTATGGTCCTACAGGCAGTACTTGCTGTGGTTGGGAGTTTACTACATGGTGTTCCAGGGCAGAAAGCTGAATCCAGCACTTCCTGTTTTTCATTGCCTGTAATTTGCATCTGTCTATGAATTTGAGACGAGAGCCCATGTGTTTCTGAATTGTGCCTTTCTATGCTTTTTTGCAATTCTGCTTTTGATGTAGCTGCAGTATTAAAAAAAGGGCTTTGGAAAAAGTGTTAGTACCCCATCCTCCACAATTTACATAATGTATGTATCTGGACCTGGTTCAAGGTCTGTGGAAGTGAGTGGATAGAGTCCCAGTGACTTCAGTGGATGTTTGAATCAGGCTCAGGGAAGTAATGGTAACTGTATTTGCCTTTGCAGGACTGAAACCAATATGCCATAGCCAATGAACTCCTATTGTCCCCTCCCTGGAAGTGTTGAAGGCCAGGTTGGATGGGGCTTTGAGCAGCCTGGTCTAGTGGAAGGTGTCCCTGCCCATGCAGGGGGGGTTGGTACTAGATGATCTTTAAGGTCCCTTCCAACACGAGCCATTCTATGATTCCATGATTAATTAACATATACATACAGAAAATGCACAAGTATTTGAAGTTAAGAGCAGTATTCACTTTTCCCCTTCCTAAAAGTCTTACTTTCTTTAAAAATGAAATTAATAAGTCTTATTGGAAGGGTCATTTCAAGCAATATATGCATTCTTCACATATTTTTAAGTAAGATCTTTTTCATTTACATCAATGAGTAATTTCTCTGTTTCTTGTGTCCTTGTTTTCACTCCTGGTGAGGACAGTACAGCCTTGCAGTTCAGACCTAATTTTCAGAAAGAAGTTCAGGCATAGCAACATCAAATCTAGTAATCAGCATACTCTGCAATATTACTACTTTAGGGACAGTGAAGTTTATAAATCAGCAAAACTTAGTAATAAAAAGCAGTGCATTTTTAAAAGGAAAACACTGTTTAGAAGAATAATGATTAAATGAGATGGAAATGATGTTACTCTTAACAAAACAATTTACTGAAACATTTTGAAAATGGAAATGCCAGCAGGCAATTCGTTTTGTTTTGAAATAGGCTTCAACACATTGCCTTCTGCCAGTTTGATGGTACGATGAGGGAGGAGTATATACAAACACACATATATATACAGATACATAAAGGAATACACACTCGCATGTCTACTCATACCCTTATGAGCACATTTGTGCAAGGAGATGATGATACTTTCCCTTGTATCATTTATGTTCAGCTCTTTAAGCCTAATACCTGTTGTAATAAAAATTGTCTTAGAGTCTCAGAGCAATTGCATAATTGAAGCAAGGGTCTTCTTACATAAATAATAAAAAGTTTTATAACATCATATTAAAAGAGTTTCAGTAGTACTGATTTTAGCTTGACAGAGTCTCTTCCAAGCTCTTTTTCTGCATATGGAGCATCTCAGGCAATAGCAATAGCAAACAAAACCTTTTTGTGGCAAGATGTACTGTAGGGGCTGTTCCAGACTGTAGTCAAGAAATTAGATAGATTTATTATTGAGGTGGGAAGAGGGAAGATGTAGAATGGAGACTAGAGGACATATAGCATAAAATTTTAAGTGTTTCAGAGGAAAACGGTAAGAGCCAGGTTTGCCAGCCTAGAACTTAGGATCCTGTAAGTTCACCAATGTGTGTTTTTCCTTTTCTTAGTTTGGCTAAATTCACTTATTGCACAGCATTAGTAGTAAATGCTTTAATACCAGTTAATAACCAGTTTCTCAAATTTCCTGTGTTGTGCTCATGCTTATAGGCTTTGGATATCTTGAACTTGGCACAGCCCTGTGACTCAAACGGTGTTCAGAGTATTTTGGAAAGAAACCAAACACATATGAAAGTTGATTTATATGCAAAATTCATGTGAAAAGGATCCCTGAGTGCACTGGGTATGTGTGGGGACGTCCCTTACAGAGGAAGTGGAGAAATGGGATTGATTGGAGATGGCTGCTGTCTTTGCTGGGGCATTTAGCAGCTGACCTTCTCTGTTGAAACCATTATTCCTGCTCTTCCTCTCTAAGCTCAGATTTAGTTGCTCTCTGAGCAGTTCTAGTCTGTCAGAGTTTGTGTGAGGGACTGTGTCTTGTTCATAACCATCTGAGCTAACACATGTTGATATCTGAAAAAAAGATTTCATAAACGTACAGGCTAGGTGGAAGCAGGCTGGCCAAATGCACATCATAGGCTTTCAGACTCTAAGAAAGAAGAAATATTGTGTGCTGTCTTGCTAGCATGTATCCCTGGCATCCAGCAGAAAATGTAACTCCAGAAAGGCCATACGTCCTCTTTTACTCAGAAGGTTCACTGCAGTTTAAACTTGATGTTATTCAGTCTCCAAAAATCTGTATCTTTTTCTTATTGCTTGGGTTATAGTAGTACATTAGTGAGTTCAAGCTAGAGGTAGTGGTCCAAGTGCAGGGCTGTTTGAATGAGAGCTAACAAAGTGGTGGGACCAGTACCAGAAGGAAGATGCTGCCTACTTGGTTTCCTTCTCCAACAGTCAATTAGACAAGACATTCTACACCTTGTTTAAGAAAAACTACATTATGATAAGCTTGCAGAATATCTGTGTAGATCCTGTTGCCTTTATGGCATATAGGCAAAAATACTTCAGTATTCAGTGTCAATCTTTATGTCTTCAAAGAACTGGAAAAACATTAAATCTCATAACCCAACTGTGAGGAGGAAAGGCATTGTATTATTCTTACAATGTCTTGCATTTATGAGTGAAAATATTAAAACATATTGCAGCCCTTCTTGCTCAAGTGGTGTAACATGTCACTTCGTATCTTTTCCTGTTGGAATCGATACAGGGCTGTTTGCAAAATAAGGAGCTATGCAGCATGAATCCAGGTGGTGTAACTTGATACTGCTTATTGCCGTGCCAAGGGCACAAAGGGAATCAATGTCAGAGCCAAAATGGGAACTCAGATGTTCCAGGGTTATAGTTTCAGAAGTATTGACATGATATGTTTATTTTTCCCCTCCAGAGGTTCCACATAAGCCAATTCAGACAGAGAAATTAAGATAATATCTTTGAGTCTCATCCCATGCACCTTGCCTGCTCCTGGCTGAAACCCTCACTTCTCTGCCTTGTTCTATTTAATGCTAAGCTTTTGTATTTGTGGTTCAAATGCTATCTACAGTCTCAACAGAGTATGTAATTCCTGCCAGCTCTGGCTGCTCCGTTACTGTGCCGTGCAACTATCACATTTCATCCTTTGTCAGCAACAGCTTGGAGAGGCAGTCCTTCATCTGTTAGTGATATCAAAGATCAGAAGATTAGGTACAAAATCAGAACACCAGGAATGGGTCTCTCCAGTGCTAACTCCTCTGCAGTTTTCCTAGCTGACGCACACACGGTGGTTGCTTGGATTCACCTGCACCTTCAGCAGCCTGAGCTCTCTTCTGGACTAGAAGATTTCAGAGCCACATTGTAGGGAAGTAGCTGCTTATTGCATAGTTCTCCTGAAATTAGGACATTAATTCTGGTTAGGAAGCCCAGGCAGCTCAGTGACAATGCTGTGCAAAGCATCTGTGCAAGCTAAGGATTCTGCCTGCAGCATTTCAGTGATAGGAACAAATGCACCTCACCAAGAAATGACCCTTGGGACAACAGGAATCTGTCAGAATCTCCTAACACAGCTGTTTCTGACGCAGACATCATATTTTGCCTCAGAAAGTGAAGTTCTTTATCAGTTCATAGGCAGCCTAGCTTTATGAACTTACTGGAAAATTCAGGAAGTTATTCAAAGACGTGAGGGATATTGATGTTGCACTCAGGAAATAATTGGACTCTGTATCAACTTGTTCTTTTATATTGTATTGAAATAGTGAAATACCTATGTGATGCTTTAGAGATATTTCTTCATTTGTTTTTTCTCCTATTATTTTATCAATGCTTTTGGCATGGCTTTTTTGTCAAAGTATGGAACAGATCCTCATCTTTCACTTCCTTCTGTAGGTTTCTGATTTAAAATAGAAATAACATATGATGAGCTGAGAGGCATTTTTGGTAAATCCTATTACTATTAAAAAAAACCCCAAGTTATCTGCTGCCAGCAGAGAACAAATATTAAAAAATGTGGAGAGGATTTGTAGTAAACCAATATAAGAAGTCTTTCTCATAACATCCTATAACATCAAATTATGTTTACATTGTAATTTAGCTTACATATCATCCTGATAAAAGGTGTTGAATGTAAATTTCTTTTTTCAGTGAGGAGATGGCCTCACTGCATGTTGCACAAAGCACAGATTGATCTGAGCTAGTTTTAAACTCTCTTGTCAGGGCAGACACCTGTACTACCGTAGTTGAATTGCTTCTATACTAATTCACATATCTCTACAGTATATAGAATTATTCTATAATGCCCCTGAGTTACAGACTGCATGCATGGACACCCCATACCAGATGCATTTCTTATATTGTAATAGTTTTTCCATTTGGTTGCAAAGATTATTGTGTAGGTTCTGATATTTTCCCCTAAATAATGACCAAAATTGTAGTGTGAATCAGGAAATTAATACCAGACAGGTTTCATCAAAATACTTGGGAATTTTTGCCATTAACATCAGCAGAGCTGGGATACCATCCACTGTGCCTTTTAGTAAAGGTACCCCTGGATAAACTACAAGGGCAAGCACAGACATATCCAGTGGGAGTGCTGATCAAATCATGCTGCTCAGAAGGAAGAGTATAAATCTTCTTAGTCCTCTTAGAAAATACACACCTTGCAAGGCTAGTGGAAAGGTTTTTGGACCCAAGTTACAAACTAAACACTAAAAACCTGAGAAACCCCCAGTGGTGGTGCAGACCCGCTTGTTCACCGAGCCATGCTGCAACATGAACACCAGCCAACATTGTTCTTGCTTTAGTTAAAAGGGCGGTGGGCCCAACATTGTTCTTTTTTCAATGGCAAATGCAGTAGGCTGAGACAATCCTGCACTTTCTGACCTTGCCTATTGGAACAGTGAGTTGAAATGTTTGGGTACCTTCTAGTTCTAGTGCAAGTAAAGTGATTTGGGGCAATTAGGCACTCCCTAATGGTACCCAGAACTCTGTTGTTTGCAAAATGTACCTGAGACCCCTTCTGGCCAGATCACAAGCCCGCTCTGAAAGTTGCCAAAGGTGACCTAATTTGAATTGTGGCCGTCGTGGAAAAATAATGACCAAAGTCAATCATCATGTGACCCTATAGATATTGGTTCTAAGAGGAAGGCCCTTTGGAGCTCTCAAGGATCAGATCAAACTGCTACCCCATGGCTCATGAAGGAAGTTGGTCCATCCAATTGGAAAGGGTAAGTAGCCAGCTACTTCTCATACATACAGCAAAAAGGTCAGATTATATTAATTTATTATAATTTGATCCTGAGGGTTAATCAGCAGTACATTGCAACTTCTTTTCATGCAGTTTGAGGATATTTAGGTACCAAAATTTATCATCTTAACATAGGTTAACCTCTGTATCTGTGTGTGCATGCAATTTAGTTTAGAAACTGTGTTAGATCTTAATTTGAACCTCTGTATTGATTATAACAAATTCTTGTGTATTAAGTATTGCTAGAAAATCATATAATCTAATTTTGTGTTGTGTTATTATAGTGTCAATCAACCTGAATTTACTGCTCTTTCAAAACACACCATACCCATAATTATGTGTTGAAGCACTGCACTGAATTCCCTACACTAAAACCTCTTAGTTGTAAACTGTTGACCAAGTCTGGGACTAGGAGTGGATTCAGCTGCACCCACTCTCTGAGAAGGAGTTTAGAAAGAAAGGGGGTCCACTCTGCACCTCATGACTCAATACATTTAATCTTTTTCTTTGATAAAATGATATGAAGTATTGAACTACTGTCAATGTTGGATGCTTTCTTCAGTGTTCCAGCTACTCTTGTTACATGTTTGAGTATCAGCTTTTGTTCTAAACTAAAGTTAACGTTTTGTGTGTTTTCCACATTTTTCTTTGCAAACATCACCTGATGGCTTTTTTTAAATGGCATGGCCAAAGGATGAAACACTTCTCTTGTAGGAAAGCCCCTGTAGGGCTTTTAAGGCTTCCAGAGCCCTTTCTAGTGGGTTTCAGCAGCTCTGTACATTTTCTGGTGCTTAACTCCAGTTTTGAGATCTGAACAGATAACACTGAGTAACATAAAAGGAGAAGGAAAAACAGTCTGGAGAGATTCTTCAAAGCACAGCTCTAAACAAAAGACGTATGGGGTCATCATCCTGTCCTCTTCATATTCCTGTTGTAATGATTTCAGTTCTCTCTGGTTTCCTTATCTCAAAAAAGAGATAGCATTGCTTGCTTACCACACACAAAGGCTGTGGGAATTAATTGATTTAGACATTCAGGCTGCTCTTGAAAGCCTGCAACATTATTAATATAAACCACTACCTGCCAAAGACATGACCAGCTAACCACTGCACGCTCTGCCACAGTGCTTTATGGAATCACTGCAATTACTTCCAACCTGCCAGGATCGAGGAGGCCAAGAAGAGCTTTCTATTCAGCAAATCCATTTTCCACTTCATTGCCAAACTGTATCCCTCTTCTTGCTTTAGAACATCAGCATTCAGTTTCTAGTCCAGGGTGCCCATGGGATCTGCCTGGCTGGCCAAGGGTGAGACTTTAAGGGGCTTCCCAGGTTTTTACTATCTGTTTGTAACTTACTGGGAGTCAAAGACATATCCTCTCACCGTGTTGTCAGAGCATGAATTCATGCAGCTTTTTTTAATGTCTGTAGATCAGTTGTATTTCCCTGGGGCTCCTGGAGGCATTTATCCCTCTTAAGCTTCCTTCCACAAACAGCTACTCAAGCACCGCTTTCGAAATGGCAGCTGGCCACGGCAGGCACCGATTCACTGTGCTTCAGTTGTGACTGTTGCTTCACACTTGTAAGCAGCACTGCACTGAGAGGTTTTTATCTTTTCCTAATTGCTTCCAGCTCACCCCTGCATGGCAAGAAAATATTTCTGCGCCTTGTTAATCTTCTGGATTGTGCAGATATTGTGACATTGGCTTTAGTACTGTATCTTCTCTACCTTCAAGCTATTTTAGTATTTTTTGCTCCTCTCTTTCCTTCTGCTTCAAAGCTCTGCAGTTATGCTTTGTTGGACAAGTCACATTCCAGGAAGAGTTAAAGTAAGAAATAAGTCGCTGGCAAAGATCTGTATCTTTTGTATAAAGTAAGTGTAGCAAGCCAGCAAGTTGCTTTAGCTTTCATATGTACATTTGCTGTTAGCAACAGTTAAAATTGTTTGGAATGGACTATTTGAAATGTTTATGAGATTGAATAGAAACATTTTATAGGGAAAAACAGTTTAATCAATGTTCTGAATGGAAAAAAACATTTTCTGATCTTGTTTGGGAACACTTTTGCTGTATTTTCTCTTAATTTTAACATTTAGATTCTGAATTGTTGTATGAACATTTTATATATTATTGTGTTTATGCATTTGATGAAAATTTGAAGTAACTAAATGCTTTGATAAGCTTGTGCTGCTGTTCCATTAATGTATTTTTCATTTTTTACATGATTTTGGGTGCAGAAAAAAAATACCCACATTTTCATTCTTCACTCTGAAGGTACAGCAAAAGAGGGCACCGTGGTGCATTTTCTCAGACTAGAAGCCATAGTGGACCAGGGTGTCCTGGCACACAGCTCTGGAAGCGTATTTTAGTTTTACTGCATTCCATTAAAATCTCTAGAAAATTCCTGCCCTTTCCTCCATTAACCAAGACTTTAAAATTTCAAAACACCACAATGTCCTAGAAAGTTATAGCAATATAAAAATGTGAGGGTATTTTATTTAATAGTAAAGTTGCTTGGGGATAGACTGATGTAACTTGGCCATCACTAGTCTAGTGCACCAATACTCTATGACATTTAAGTTCCAATAATTTATATTTTTCTTTCCCATAGTACTAACTGCAATGTGTTTCAGGGATCTAGTCATACTCTGTGTTGTAGACCACAGGTTTATATTTTTACCTGAATCTCTTTATTTTAACTTGGTAAAGGCTGAACAAGGGATTTTAAAATGATGAAATTCAGTCTAGACTTTTATGGGGAAAACAATTCCATATTTTTTCACTCTTGTATATATAATACTAAAACTCATCCAAAAATCAGGAAGCAGGAAACAGTCTCCCAGCCAAATTGTTCTTGTAATTGCCAGTATACCTTTTGGTATGTGAGGGGAAGTGAAATGTTGTGATAAAATTCAGATTTGCTTTATCCCCCAAAGGGCTATCTTAGACTAGCCCCATAAACAAATCTGGATGAATTTAATGAGAGATGATCTTTTGCAATGTGTTAACTCAACAGGCATACTTCTATTCATGATTACTCCTCTGTCACTCTAAACATGAACTGCCTCAGTTTAAATTTTCAGGCATAAAAATCAATTATCTCCAATTTTGTCTGCCATTTCACGTAATGATTCAGTCCTTTTCAGAGGAATTTCAGGGATTTCATTCAAAATCAAATTAGCCAGGTAGTTTTTTGAATGGAGAGAAAGGGATGGAATTGTGATCTTTTGACTCTCCACAGAGTTTTAGGAAGAACTCAGACATTTTGCAATCAAAAATTATGGTGAAAGACTGCAGACAATATTATGCTACCTTGCCGAGACCATTATTAAAAAGCGCTGTGGCTTTGAAACTCTACTTAAATATTTAACTGGATTTCAATGTATTAATTCACTTAGAGCTTTTAATAAAATCTTAGAAATGTTATTTTATTGTTTTATCAGGTTTAGGAAAAAAGATTTCTTCAAATTACTTTTTTGACATTTTTAATGTAGTTCTTGTTCTATGAATAATAAGACAGAGATAAGGAAATAATAATAATAATAATAATAGCTTACAATGTTCTGCAGGTAAATGCTCTATAGCTGTTATTTCAATCCTTAATGCTTAACAAGAACTTCTAGCTAAGTCTGATTGACACATGATTCAATTTTTTTGGGGGGTGTCTACTATATCTAAAATACAGCATGTAGCCTTTGAATCCTTTTGAAAATAAGAATGCAATTTTTTTTGACATTTTGACTAAGACTAAGACTTAGACTAAGTTTTATAGATCTGATGGTTGTTTGTAACCATTGTGTGTTTTAGTGAATTAAATACAGCAGTCTCCACTTGGGACTTTAGAAATGCTTCATGGATTCTTAGTTCTATTCACACCTTAGGTGGGCATTATTATTTTCTCTTTTTTAACATGGGGACTGCAAGTGGCAGAACAAAATGTGGTAGTAGATGCTGCTTTCCCATATTTTTTTCATAGATGCGGTGGCCTCTCCTCCAATCAGTTTCTGAACTGAAATAGTTTTCAGTTCAGAAAATTAAAGCATTTCACACATAGTCGATGACTAAGGTCATGGCCACTTTTGAAGGCAACAGGAGACCATCTGAGTGGCTGGTTTTGTTGTCACTACAGTCAGTGCAACTCAAATTTAGATACTGAGGGATGGGAGCCCAGACTCCATGCCCAAGCTGTTGGTGTCTGAGTGCTGCTCTGCACCTGCTCCTTGGGAGCGGGGCAGCACTGTCCATCCAGTGGAACTGCTTGTTGTGTGTGAGGGCTTGCAGGGCTGAGCCTATAAATTGCAAGCATTTATTTCTGCACTCTGCTTCCCGTCTCAGTTTCGTGGGCTGAACGGAGGTTAGGTGTTCTCACACTGATAAAGGAGCTCTTGAGAGAGAAATTACCTGACCATCCATATGATGAATGGCTGGAATCAAGAAAAGCTGAGCTTCAGCTTGGCATCCAGTGAAAACACAGATGTATTTTTGTGCCAGACATCTGTATCTGTTCCAAGGAAAGCTGTAGGAAAGAGGCTCTGGCCTTTCTCCACCTGGAAGCTATGAAAAAAGCATGAGAGCTCAGTTTGCTTTTTACTTAGTGTATACGGTGTTACGTCCCAGGATACTGGAAGCTTTTAAAAGTGAGGCAGTGTATTTCCATTCATACCCTGAGCTTTACTGATCAGCAGGTGCACCATGCAGTTCCCAAACCACTATCCTAAAGTGTGCCTTGGCCAGTATTTCTTTTAGTATTTCTTGCCTGCTGTCTGGAAATAGAGAGTCTATGGCCTCATGGCATCGAACTTCAGAACATTTACATATAAATGCAATTATAGTGTTCTCAAGGAATTTGTAATGTTCTCAGTATATGCAACAAGAAGTTCTCAGTGAATTGTGCAATTCCTTTAAAAAGCTATAGCCCTTTGATGCTGTACATGTTATGTTCCATGTTCATTAGAATATGGGTGAACATCTGCTTTCAAGCCCTTTGTGATTTGTTGTTCTCTTAAAGATGAACAACACCTTCTTCCTCTTTTATAAAGAAGACCTCTGGGTTGGTTGCTTTGTTTATTTGCTTGCTTTTTTTTACAGTTAAAAATCCAGATCTTGCCTATTCTGAAAGACTTCTCAATTGAGTGAGAACATAGTAAAATTCACATCACAGATCATAGGATGTCCACTTTAAATTGGTTTGGTTTTGCCAACCTCTTAAAAAGAAGTAGATGAGAAATTGTATTTGATAAAACATTCCTTTCTTCAGTAATTTGTTGTTGGAATTCCCAGTTCACATCTCTTTATCATCCAAATGATTCTTCTACTAAAAATGTTTCAAGCTTATTTTTTGTCTTTGTTAAATCATATTTTATTTCCCATTGATATGAATGGAACCTGAAGACCTGGCTCATGTTTTGGCAGCCTGAGATGTTACAATGTCTCTTGACAAATCAGGAAAATACTGTAAAGATGATTTATTTAACCATTTTTAGGGCATCTATAACAGTTTGCTTAATCTTGAACATGTAGAACATAAAGATGTGCTTGTAATAATCAGGTTGCTAGAAGAGGAGCAAGATTATAGTCAAATGACAACTGCCCTCAAAAAAAAAAAAAAAAAATCAGCCTGGTATATGAAAAAAAATGGTGGGACAGAAGCAGGCAGAAACAGAGCAGATGATATTCCTAGTTGTTTTTTTTTTGGTTTTGTTTTTTTTTTTTTTTGCACGTGGCAAAGAGTAGATTCTGTTTAGCTCTACAGAAAGTCGTAAGTTTGAAAAGTGAGGAAATTCCCCAGATTCCAGCTGGGCTCTTGCAGCCCCACAAAGGAGTTACAAACTGGGCTCTGATTGAAGAAAAGACAGCTTAGCAATAGAAACAGAACTGTAGCTGAGTAGACCTTGTATTCCAGTTTTAATGTATCCTGTGTAAAACTACCAGGCTGTTTCCCCAAACATCCTTAATAAAGTGAAAAGTGGAATTTTTCAGAAATTATTACATCATCCCAGATTCTGCTGAGTATGTGTATGGTTTATAGCATAAGAAATCAATAGGTATTCTGCAGTCATGGGACTGCTCAATGTATAAACAAGTGCATTTGTTATTTGTTTTCTGAAATTCAGGATTAAAATAGGAGATGGGGAGTGAGACAATGCGCCAGTGAGTAATGGGATGACTCTAGAGTTTCATAAAATTGTAACATGTTTTGATGGATGTTTCAAGGGTTAATTTGGAGGGAAGTTAGATGTGTAAGTTCAAATGAGCTTGTAGTATCAAAGAAAACTCATGCCCTGTACACAGCAGGAAATTACCTATCTGGTGGTGGGTAGCAACTGCAGTGTGAGTCTTTAGTATGAAAGCCATAAGTTGGATGGAGACAGCTGATGGCCAGCTTGAGCCCAGGGTGGCCATAACCATGCTCATTGGCATTTTTGACTTCTGTCAGCTGTCTCTGCTGAGTTGATGTAAACACGGCCATGTCTAGCTACAAACATAGCTCTGTACCAATACAGTTCAGTTCACTTACTTTAGGTCTGAGGATGGCTGGACACTGATAGCTGTAAGACTAGTTCCTGGTATGGTCTTTTAAACACATTTTGCAGTAATTTGAATACCTTTTCTATCTAAAGGCCATTTTTAGCTTTGACTTGGAACAATATTAAGTCAGATTAGAAGCTATTAGGTAGCTAACTTGAAAATAAACAAAGAAAAAAACCAACACCTCCTAAAATTCCAGGTGTGAATGACAAACTTCTAGGATGTCCAGGCCAAATTCTTCAAGTCTTCTGACTCTGTACTCCAGGTCTTCCTTACAGTACAGGAGACACCTCTCAATTCCCTATAGGCTATGTGCCTGTCACAGTTTAACTCAGGATCGGCAATTACACCAGAGACAACGATGCTCTCGATCCCCTCCCCCTCCCACCCAGGTAGGGAAGGAGAGAGAGAATTAGGAGAGACTTAGCTGGATTGAAAACTAAACTAGACAGCTTTAATTTTATGTACAATTATATACAAGTATGTTCAGGAGTGTGCAAAAGCCTCTATCCTTCCCCCATCCCCAGCAACTCCCCCGGCACTCTCCTGAGCTGTGAGCAGTCCTGAAATGTCTCAGCCTGCAGGCAGGAGATGAGGCAGAGCAGACAGGGGCTGGGTTATGAGGTCAGAAATGCCTGAGTCTTGGGTCAATGGTGACAGATGGATGGAGTCCTCCCCAGACACTGGCCATGGATGGAAGAGAAGGGAAGAAGAAGCAGGAAGGAAGTTGTCTTCTGTGATCTCTGACCTTCTTTGGAGCTTATGTAGATATATGGAATGGAATACCTTTGGTCAGTTCTGCTGTCTGTCCAGTCCAGCACCCCTAGAGGGGGGTCATAGGTACGACTCCCGTGCTCTCAGTAGCATCTGCAGTGGCAGATTCACTGGGTAGAACAAATCGACCTTTGCGTCTCAGCAGAAACATAAACATTCCAGTGTTATCAGTCCACTAGCTGGAACACTTGTTGCTAGTTAAAAGAAAGCTTACTGAAGGAAAGAAAAAAAATCAGTAAAAGGAAAATTAGCTTCATCCTGGCTCAAACCAGGACATATATGCATGGGCATCCAGTCAGCATGCACCAGAAATTGCATGTCTAGCTAGATTTCTGGCACTGGTGCAGTGGGATTCTATGCCCCGTGCAAAACAGTAGCCAACATTTCTCCTCAGTTGCCTTGGTGTAAACGTGGAATAGCTTCAGTACAAAATCTAAAGCAGTGCAAAACATATGGATGCAGTTTCAGAGCTGCATTTGAATCAGAATGCTTCCATTTTGAGTGTAAAAGTGTTTCATTTGAATGAAAGCTGATATATCATAGAAAAAAAAGGGTTTATTTTAAACAAAATTATTATTAGAAACAATTATGTCAGAAATATTACCTTTGCCTGCATAGAGGCAAGTATATATATTTTAGTAATATGTTTAAATTATGTCAGAAAGCGTATTTTTGTAATGATTATTAAGGGTTACATGACAGTAGTTTTTTCATTATTCATATTCAATATTAACAATTTATTAAACTGTAATAAAATTACTCAGCCTCATCCATTGTGGGCTGAAAGTTAGGACTGTGAAATGTTATCCTTGAAACTTATTAAATGTGCAGAGTTAGGAGAATGTAAAAAAGAGGAGAAAGTTAGGAAGGTATTTCCGACAATCTAATCATGATAAAAGAAGACAGTATTAAACAGTATTTTTATTTTATCTTCGCTTAGGTTCATTAAAGGTGCCTACCTGGTCTTTATCCTACACCTGAGTTTGTGCTGAAATAAAATGTGGACAGGTGAGAAGAGTTCTCCAGATGTGATACTAGAGTGAGATTTGGGTCTACATTTTGTCTTGAACTTGCCACTTGCCAGCTTGGTGACACATCCTGTCTTAATATCAGTGCTGAGCTCAGGCTTTGGCTGGTTTGCATATTTTGGCTGTAAGCTCTTCAGAGCAGGATCTTCTGCTGGCTTGCAACCAAAACAGCTGGGTTATGTGCTTGGTAACCACAGCTGTTGTTTCTTTAATATTTCTACAATGCAAATAAAATTAATCACATTAGTAAGTATAAAAATTACATGTTCAGAAAAGCCCATAATTGCAGCAACACCACCTCATCTCCAAGTGCTGTCTTCCTGCACTTTAGGACAGTCCATAATTGCCATCCCAACTCAACATCAGTGGCATCCTTCTGCACTGAAGTCTTCAGTCCTGTGTTCTTCAGGTTTCTGCGTCCCAACTAAGGCTGGATTTTCTTGGGCTATGAGCACAGGCAGAGGAGGGAAGGCTGAGATCTCTGTAAATCAAGTCCTGTATGCTGTACTGTGTCTTGTAGAGTTGCTAAAAGCAAGGCTTGTTGGACTAAGCAAAGACATAAACCTGCTAGTCAGGGTCTGTTGTAGGGAGTGCCAGCTAAGGTCTCTCACTACATATGATCAAAAGGAAGGTGGTAGTCTCTGCGAAGGCCAGATTAAATATGAGTGCATGTGTATGAGCTGGAGAGCAA
This sequence comes from Hemiprocne comata, assembly GCA_020745705.1. Taxonomy (NCBI): domain Eukaryota; kingdom Metazoa; phylum Chordata; class Aves; order Apodiformes; family Apodidae; genus Hemiprocne; species Hemiprocne comata. The sequence continues at coordinate 137,909,701 of CM036586.1, read as the reverse complement.
TTGGTCTTTCCATGATATTGTCAGAACAAAAATCTTGACTATATTTTTTAATGTAGAAAATAATGCCTAACTTTTCTGTAGCAATTTTTTTGGGGAAGGTGTGAAAATCTCAATTTTTCAGAAAGGAATTTGTTTGCTTTACCTTAATTTTGCAGCTAGTGACCACAGCATGAAGAAAGGAAGTGATACACCTTAAGGATTACATTAGACTGGTGAAAATAGAGCATAAATAACCTGACTCCCAGCCCATTGCACTGTCCTTTAGATCAGAAAAGATATGTGACTTGAGGGTTTTATGTCTAAAACACAGTGCATTGCTTTGAAAAAACTGAGTTGTTTGCCACGCTGAAAATTTCCAAAGCTGACTGTTTATAGCAAAAGCTAAACACTTGCCTTCATAGAAAATCCTTTTTATGACAAATAGCTTCCAAAATTTGGGGGCTACTTTTCTTGTTTTTATTTTGTGAGATTGCGTAACAATGAGGATCTCACAAACTGAAATTAATTTATATTTATTCCTGTAAGTAGTATTAAAGTAATCTCACAGGGGCATAGACCAGAGCAGGTAGAAGCCAGAATGAAAGCTCTGGATGAAAACTTGGTTGTGCTTGTGCCCAGATGCTTGCCATGGCCTTGCCGTGGTACATCTCCTCCACAGAAGGAAAAGAGAGGACAAACACCTCTGCCATTTCTGAAAGTACTGTAACTAGGAAAATTAGATCTCTTTCATTACTATCTCTATCAAGCTATGTTGATAAACCAGACTATTGGCCATTTTTATAGAGTATTAGTAATTAACTAGGTAGCCTAATTATCAGAGCTATGAATTATCAGAGCCTCCCAAGAGAAAATAATTAGAAATCCTTTCCCACATATTATTTAAAATGAAAATATTTCGCAAAGACAGATTTTATTTGCTTGGCCAATGGTTTGCAAATGAATAATAGGAGGACACGATGTGTTACTCTTTGATGTTGTATTTGGTTGCTTTTAATAAGATCCCACTCTTTATGGATCAGATGGAATATAATCTGTTTACTTACTTTTTCTCTTGCAAAGCATCACTTTAATGCCAGTCTGTTGAGACTGGCAGAGACTGACAGAGACACAGTTGCATCATTAGAGCAAAAGTGCCAAAAGGGATGTTTGGTTCTTTCAGATCTCCAGCTCATCAATCCCTTTTATGCTAGCAGGCAATATTTATTAAATACTCTGAAAACCTATTCAACCACTTTAAATTACACTGGCAGCAAAAAATTTTATGTGATTAGCACAGAGGGCTGCTGGTATGAGCTCAGGACAGGTTATGGGAATCCTTTGAGTCTGATGGCTGTACTAACTGCAGGTCTCAGCACCTTGCTTTAGAAATGTGCCTACATGAATGGGCACAGGTAGATCAGAGCTTGTGGTCCTCTTCATTGCCTGGGTGAAAAGCAGATCTGGTTCAGACCTTATGGAGATATCCTGCCTGTGGGTATTATTCTGAAGGGCAGAAGGCTGCATCTTCAGCTAAGGAGAGCTGCCCACTTTATTGCAGGGACGCTCCAGGGTTGTTCTGGGGTTGTGGTGGGTGGGAGGTTCTCCTGTCAGTCTCTGTCCAGGTACAGGATAGGACCTCTACTACCTTTACTACCATGGAACAGAGATTATGTTCCTCTTCCTCCTGTGGTGGAGTAGCTGATGGAGTTTTTACCTCCTGGAGTTCTAGCTGCCATTCAGTATTCTTGAAATGATGGGCAGAATCACACTGGAAATATTTCTTAAGGCCTTGGAAGAAAAATGCCTCTCTGTGTTGCTTCATGTCCTTTAAAACAGTTGCTTTTCACTTTTAAGGATGAAAATGTAGTTTGTTGCTGCTCTTGAGGGCATCGTTAATCAAGTCTGACTGAATGCTCATCAGTTTAGTAGATTTATTTGTATTTATTGTCATTGTAACATTTAATGTGCAGTTACATCCATTACACAGGGTCTGTGCAAACATAGGCAGATGCAGATTCAAGGCTTGTCAGGTGTATTTTTCCTTTGCTGAGTCAGAGGCAGATTTTACCCAGCCAAGCCAGAGAGTCTAGGCTGGTTTTAGAAATTAAGGTAAATTTAATATTGATATTATTTGAATTAACAGGTGAGGGCACAAAGTGAAACAATCACCCTTCTGCTCTGCTTTGTACAAGTACATAGTAAGAAGACTTCTACAGTCTAACAGGTATATACAGGGGAATGTTTGTTTGGCAAAAGTCACAGAATAACCAAGTCATGTGTGCAAGATCTCACAGCACATTGGCTGCAAATCTTGGTGTGAACCCATAACTCCTGCTTTCTAGGGCTGTTCCCTTATTTGTCTTCAGCTCTTCCTGCCAACAGAGGGTTATCATCCATACATGGATACACAGATGCCACAGTGGACTGCAAAACCAGAGCTTCAGCTCATTAAAAATCAAGGCTTTTTTTCATGTGCCAGTAGGACTATGCTGAGTTAACATGTATGGGGATTTGTCACTATGTTTATGTTAAAGTTTTTTAGTATTTTAAAGATACAGAACTCTAGACTTTCAGAATTTCCTGCCTAATTTAGGCATTAAGCTTATATGTAGGCTGAGAAGTATATGACCTAATTTGTGATGAGTGATTCCACTGACAACAGTGGTTGCCTGAATCCTTGGTAGCTCAAATCACTCATGTCACTGCCTACATTTGAATGTGGATGTTTAACTTCAGGCCACCTAGTTTGAAAAAAATTGTCTCAAGTGTTGCTGTTGCCCACTAGACATTTCTGTGTAGCGAAATATTCCTGTTGCCTTTGTTCAGTTCACCCATTCATCCTTCTGCGTTTTCTTCTTTATGGTGTGTAGCTCTTACATTAGTTTGACCTTATGTAAACAAATAACCTTTGCAAAATTCAGTTTAGCCTTTACATAGGTTCAGAACAGGAATGGATCAGGTTCTATATTTGGGTCTTTATCCCACTGGACTGTTGCTAACTTAAATGGTACAGGACAAATCACCTGTAACAGTAAATTGGCAGAAATGTGCTCATTGAATTAAGCATAATTTTCTCAGGTTAGTTCTCATCCTCAAGTTGTCTTACTTCTAAAAGCAGCTTATTTACAAGGATGTTTACTTTCGCCAACATCCTTTAATTTTCAACAGTGCTTTGAAATGACCTCACAAGGTGATATAATAACTTTTTACAAAGAGATCTGGAGACTGTAGGAACATGTGAGGCTGGTATTTCACTTACATCTGGAGGTACTGTGTGGCATATTAACACTGCAGACACATCTGCTGTTCCTAAGGGGCTGAGGAAACTTCAGTCTCGGGCTGATGCAATAGGCAGGGTTGACAGAGCAGACAAAGAACCAACGCAAGTTACTATAGCAGGTGAGAGATGGATGCAGGGGAATTGAGCAGCGCTTATTGTGGTGCTGCGTGATGTGCAAAGTAACATAAAGCATGTGGCTTTGTTTAGTGACTTAGAAATCAGGCATAGACAATGATGCACTAAATATACATCCTGAATATAAAGGAGTGACTGATTATGGCTTAACTTCTGTCACTCTCCCAATAGCTTGAAGTCTTGTTCACAGTGACTGTACCTCTATAAATACCTCTATTATTCCACTGAGCTTGATCTCACCGAGACCAAAAAGGTCATTGAAAACATGAGCGGTTGCTAGCCAAGTTATAGTTTTACCTAGAAGTTCTGAAACACTAAATCCACAGAAATGGTAATACTCTGTGGGCTTTTGCATTTGTTTTGTTTTTAAACCCCTGAGAGTTGTTACCTGTAGTTGACAGGTCTGACGAGGTTTTGGACTCTGGAAGCAGCTTTTGATGCCCATCTTTTATAGTCATGTACTGAATCAGTGTCACCTGCATTTTTTTTTTCAATAAACAACTTGTATCTCCTTTTTGAAAACTGCTTTAGTTCTCTTTTTAACTTGAAATATAAATTATCTAAGATAGAGACTAATCTTTCCACCCTCTGCCTATATCATGGTTTCTATTACCCTTAATAACCAATAAAATAAGAATCCCCTCTCTCATGTTCTCCTATTTCTTTGTCTTGTGTAAAGTTTTTAATTTGTACCATATAATTACAATTCAATTTTTTCCATTTATTTTGATCATTATTTTCTTTCTATGTTCTAATTTTTCTTTTGCTCCAAAGCTGCCTAACATTGAATTAGAAGAATAAGAGCAATTAACAATGGCAAGGTAGTGTGTTATCACTTACAACAAATAGAGTTGTTCATTCCAGTGGTTTTCGTGGCCCCCAGTTCAGCACCTCTGTACCTGCAAACCATTTCTGACTAATGCCTGAATGCCAGACTGTAGGCATAGGAAAAAAACAGGCGGTTGCCTGAGACAGCCGATCGCTCTGGAGCAGTCTTGGGGTCGTGACCTTCTGATACCTCTACCTGTGCCAGAGCACTGCAAAATCAGGCTGGCTACAGCTTTTAATGAAGCTGAAGATAGGGTGATTGATAGGCTGGGGGGCAGACTCTGGTGTTGGAGGTAAGCAGAAGGCTTCTCCCCTTTCCCAGAGAGCAAAAAGAGCACCAAAAGCAAATCTGCAGAGCTTTAACACTGGGTCCCTCACCCAGTTCTGTCTGCATGCATTTTCTTTCCAACAGCAGGGAATTATGGCTTTGTCTTGATCCAGACACTCCTTTCGTTGATTGAGCTTTGCTTATACTGCATAGAAGCCTCAAGTTTTAGGAGAAAACTTTCCAAACCCCATCGGAAACTGAAGAATATAAAAATTGCAGCCATTTTCAGTGTAATGAGGCCCTAAATCCTTCAATCTTTTGAAATCTTCTCCCTAATATGTAAGTTCAGTTAAACCTCAGTAATACAGTCTTCTGGCTTTGGCAGTTTTCCTTTAAAGTTTATCCACCACTGGAAATTACAGGAACAGTCTGTGACATGACCACAGGTTGGACCATGGTGTCTGCAATTTAGGGAAATTATGCAGGGAATAAAACTAAATGTGCCATAGGCTAACTGCTCCCCTTGAAGGCAGTAATACAAGGAGTCAAATGGAGCACCTTTGCATATCCTGAGTACTTTTGACATATATAAGGCACCAAGAAAGTGATGGTTTGCAAATAAAGCACAGATGTAAGCTGTTCTTCTAATGGCTGACCTCAGGAGGGAAGAGGGGATTTTCTCGAGTCCCATGTAGGAGAGCTGAAACATGATATAATTTGAGTAGATGCTGGCAACCACTAGTTGCAGCATCGAGGGGGAGGACTGATGTGATGTGTTGGGAGGGTGGGCCCAGCCCCACAGGCTGTGCCAGCAGAGCTTTGTAGGAGGAAGTACTTTCTTTGCATTCCATCACATCTGTTCTTACTATACCAGATATCCCTTCTCATGCTGATAGAGGGATTTTCTTTTCTTCAGAGGTGACTTCTCCTCAAAGGCTGCATTCCTATTGATGATCCAGGGCCTGTTTTTTGCCTCCTACTTCAAATGACACAGCACATGACAAAATTCTCTCTCTCTGTTTGGCTCATATTAGGTAATATTGGCATGACTGCAGCCATGCTGTTTCTGCATGTGCTGTATCTGCACTTACTTATAGATCAAGTGTTATTTTTGATGGCTGCCAATCTAGCACATTCTAAAAAGCTAAATATAAATCAAAAGGTGAATAAAGAATCATTTCTGAGAACTCAGCAATAAAGAGATGTGGGGGTATGTCCAGTATTGTGTAATAGTGTATTAGCTATGAGGCAGTAAAAAAATACGGATAGCCTTTCAGCTATGCAAAGTATAACTATTTTGGTAGAAAAGGAGAGAAAGCAAGGAATTGCAGGTGGTTTTAGGATCAACTGTCTAGAGGCAACAGGGTAACATTTAATTTCCTAAACTACATTGATCCATCTTGCTGAAAATAAGTCAATGAAGGGATAATTTTCACATTTTATTTAAATTTTAGGAGGACCTTGTAAATTAATTTATTGGTAGTCAGGTAAAGTTTAATTATACTATGCAAAGAGAAGGTGGCATCTTTCTCATTACTGCTCCCCTGTGGGTAACTTCCAGAAACAGATTCAGAATATCGTTAACTCATAGGCTCAGGAGACTAAATGGGCTCTGTGACCATTTATAATCCAATTAACAAGAAATAAATAAATAAACACACAAACAAATCCCAAGCCCCATCCAAGTTGTCAACACAGACAAAAAAAATGCATTAAAGTTTAATTCCCATGAAGTCTTCTTTAATGAAGAGGACACACTAAAGTAAATGTCACAAAACTGCTTCTTTTAGCCAGCTGTATATATTAGTATATCTAGGATTTGAGGGTTTTTTCTGAAGCACCTGGTAGTCCCCAATATCTTTCCAATTGACTCCCTGTTATTGTTCTTTTGTTTTGCAAAACAGAAAGAGGAAAATGAAAGCATTACAACAGTACATCATATGCAGCAGGATTTAAAGCTATGTTGAAGAAATTGTACCTCATTATCTGGAAATACAGCTATCCAGCCTGAAGACAGCACAAGATGATAGAATGCAGCAACATGTCTATTTAGAAACACAAGCAACTGTAAGTTTATTTCCCTAGTGCTCTGTTCTCCATTGGTTCCCCACTGAATACATAATGAACTTAAAGATTTCTGCCTTATGTTCAAAACCCTACACAGGATTTGCTGGGTTTTTTTCTTAGCTGTAATAGGGACTTACTATATAAGGTAGTTTGCAAAGTCATACCCGGACAGTCCCTCCCCTGGCACCGTTGAGGAAACAAAACGAGAGGAGTAGATTGAGTGATGACTTTTGGGCAAGTACACAAAACAAGCTGGGAATGGAGCCAAATGCTGTGACATTGACACTAGTTTCATGGCAGCCAAATCACACTGGTTGCCAAAGCTACTCAAGTAAGCACATCTTTCTCTACAAGCACCATATTTTATAAGAAATTCTACTGTAATAGTGAAATTTCTAATCTCAGTATGCAAAACAGGATATTCTTCTATGTCAGCTGCAAAATTTATTTTAGCAAGCAATTAGAATATCAGCCCAGGAAGATCTGTCAGACATGCTTGTTCCTTTGATTTAGCTTTCCAACAACCAACTTATTTTTCCAAATCTCAAGCCTGAGAAGGAGAAGAAAGAAGAAAAAAAGATGTGGGAGAAAATAACTATTTCCTTAAAAATCAACCAGCATCTAGACACCACAGAGTTGAAGGTAATCTGCACAACTATATTAATAGAAAGGAACATGTGGGGCAAACATTTGTTAAATATTATGTGTTGTTCCTAAAATGTGTCATCTGGTCACCTTGAAACTTTTTTACATACCATCTTCTCTAACTTGAAACTTGAGTCTGAAAAGCTTCCTGTTTACCTCTTGGTTTTGTGTTTATGTTTGATGTGAGGGTCCACGTCGACATCTGCTTGGCCACGTGGGCTGATGGCCATCTCGAGGGCTACTTTTTCAAATAGATTCCCAGCCAAAATGAAGACATATGAAAACTTGTTTTGCAACTGTCCTTCTAGAAGGAGATCTAGGAGATCAACTTCTTATTTGCTATAAATGTGGTTAGCAAAGCTTTACTGAGCAGAGACCAGGCATCCTTCCCGTGTGCCCTGGACAGTACACAGAACACAAATCACGTGGTGCAGCTTTCACCATCTACATAGAGGCTGCATCCATCTCAGTGATCATAGAAAAATATAAATATTGTCTTAAATAAACTACATTAAGCAGGTGAATGCTTTCCTTAATTATGAATGAAAGCCAATGTCACTCCAGTCTTCAAAAAGGCAAGAAGGATACTCCAGGAAACTACAAACCAGTCAACCTCACTTCCATCCCTGGAAAAATGATGGAGCAGCTCATTCTAGAGATCATCTCTAAACACATGGAAGAGTTATCAGGTGTAGCCAGCACAGATTTACCAAGGGGAAATCATGCTTGACTAATCTGATAGCCTTCTACGATGTTGTAACTGAATAGATAGATGCAGGGAGACCAGTGGATGTAGTCTACCTTGACCTTAGCAAGGCTTTTGACACAGTCTCCCATAACATCCTTGTGAGCAAGCTCAGGAAATGTGGGGTAGGAGAATGGACAGTGAGATGGATTAAGAACTGGCTACACAATAGAGCCCAGAGGGTGGTGATCCATGGTGCAGAGTCCAGCTGGAGACCTGTAACTAGTGGAGATCCCCAGGAATCAGTGCTGGTTCCAGTCCTGTTTGACATCTTCATCAAAGACCTGGATGAGGGGACAGAGTGTATCCTCAGAAAATTTGCTGATGACATGAAGCTGGGAGGATTGGCTGATTCACCTGAAGGCTGTGTGGCCATTCAGCAAGATCTGGACAGACTAGAGAGCTGAGCAAAGAGGAACCTAATGAGGTTCAACAAGAGCAAATGCAGAGTCCTGCACTTCAGAAGGAACAACAAAATGCACCAGTACAGGTTAGGAGGTGACCTGCTAGAAAGCAGCTCCATGAAGAAGCAATGAGCTCTTGTGGCCAAGAAGGCCAATGTCATCCTGGGGTGCATTAAGAACAGTGTGTCCAGCAGGTCAAGGGAGGTTCTTCTCCCCCTCTGCTCTGCCCTAGTGAGACCACACCTGGAGTATTGTGTCCAGTTCTGGGCTTCCCAGTTCAAGAGGGACAGGGATTTACTTGAGACAGTCCAACAGAGGCTACGAGTATGATTAAGGGACTGGAACACCTGTCTTAGGAGGAAAGGCTGAGAGACATGGGGCCGTTTAGTCTTGAAAAGACTGAGAGGGGATTTTATTAATGTATATCAATATCTGAATGGTGGGTGTCAAGAAGGAGGGGCCAATCTCTTTTCCGTCATGCTCTGTGATAGGACAAGGGGCGATGGATCCAAACTAGAGCACAGGAAGTTCTACCTCAACATGAGGAAGAAGTTCTTTACTGTAAGGGTGACATAGCACTGAAACAGGCTCCGCAGGGAAGTTGTGGAGTCTCCTTCTCTGGAGACTTTCAAGACACATCTGGATGTGTTTCTGTGGTGGTCCTGCTCTGGCAGGGGGGTTAGACTCAATGATCTTCGGAGGTCCCTTCCAATCCCTAACATTCTGTGAGTCTGTGATTCTGTCATTCTGTGAGTGTCTGGTCAGAGGTACTTTTAAAGGGCTGCACACTTATATGTGTGTGTCCATGCAGTGGGGTTGGATCTAGATGATAGTTAAGGTTCCCTCCAACCCAAACTATTCTATGATTCAACCTAACGGTTACTTACCTGTTTTTATTAACCAGCTGCCTATGTTGTCTAGGTGCATTGATGAGCTAGTACTTCAAAAACAGGAGAACTCTGATTATAGTTCGTATTTTTGTTGATAAAAAATCCACATTTGACTGAGACAAAGATTGGACCACATGAATACATAACTGCATTATAACAGATCTGCCAGGAGGTTTGCAGGATTGTAGACAGAAGATGAAGTAATTAATTAAGGAATTACATCCACAAGGTGAAAAGTCCCTAAAGATAAGAATGTCAAGAGCTATTCTAGGGAAAGGATCTAGAGTTTCTGCATCTGAATAATTTGATGCAAATCTTCAATGGCAATGCTTGTGTGCATGTGAATATGTTTTCCTTCTTGCATAAGTGCTCTCAATTCTGGGGTCTCAGATTTTTTGTGAAAGACCTTGAAAAACTCAGCCACTGTTCCTACATGTTACTCTTGATCAATGTAGCCTCACACATATCAGTGGTGTAGCAGCCACCAGTATGCCTAAAAGTTACAGGTGAGGACCTTTCAGGTGGTGAAGATCAGGGTGAATGTTTGCTCAGGGAAAGGACTGAATGTAGGATAAGAGAGCGTAGGACCCGGAGCCCTTGGCTTATGCTGAGGAAGGTAATCTCTTTCCAGAGCTCTGCTTAAGGACCCCTTTAAATCACTACAACAGTTTACAAGAAAAATATAACCCAAGCTCACAGAGAATAAGAACTATCAGGCTGTGGCTTTCTGGACTTGTGCAGTAAACAGAGACCATATTTTGATGTCAATTTGACACAAGTTGGTTGCTTCAGTTCTCTGTGCTGCTTTCCATTTTCAGGTGTGCCGGTGTGAGAAAAAGGGATTAAAAACCATTTATTTAGTGCATGGGCTCCTTCTCCTCCTTTAAGTTATTTTGAAATATGCTATTCGTACTTTTCACATAATAAAATGCTTGGCTTAAGACACCTAAATTTTGTGTAGTCTTTGCGCACACACACAATGTAATCTCCTGTAATACATATACAATCATTCTCATTATTATTTCTATCAATTTTAATAACTTCCATTGTCATTAGGAAAAAAAAAACATGTGCACTAGTAGTTTTGTGCTTAGTATATTTATTTTGTAAACATTTCTCTTTTGTTGATTTTTAAAGATTATGTTTAGAAGGAAAATAGATTTCTTTTAATTTGATGACGTCCCTATTATATTCAACATACATCTTTCCATTCTTTTTCATAGTAGATAAAGCCTTTTAGCCACCAAATTAGAATAATTCCACAATCTAGTCTATTTTAGGTGACATTATTAGTGATCTATGGTTTATTTTGTAATGAGTAGGTCAAGAGGAATATTTTAGGAGGATTTTATACCATTTGTAAAGCAAGCAAGGACATAAACATACAAATAAAGCAGAACAAAAGATAAACAGGAACAATTTCCTGTTTCTCTTTCACTGTTTTTTGGCAAGCTGGAATATTTTATGCTTTTGTGAGTATTTCAGTGAAGGCTTCTGCTTATTTAGGGAGTAACTTCCTCCTGATCCTGAGATGGAGAAAGTAAGAAAACAGAGACCGTGTATGTCTATGCTTAAAACATAGAGTAGTGACCAAGCATTGCAATACTAGAAGGCAAAAAATAAGTAATTGTCATTCTTACAAGGATATCTTGAACATCAGAGACATTATAATATTTGCCTGTCTTACGCACCTTTTGTATAATATGTTTTTGGAGCACTGCTGATTTTGATGGTTGCTTTATATCTGGTAATTTGCAGTACACCCAGTTATAAACCATGAAGAAACTCTGTGTAACATGTCGTGAACCACTGGGGAAACACCTCCTTGGTATGAGCTCCGTGACTGGGACCTGTGATCAAATAAAAAAAAAAAAAATGGTTCTACTGACAGAAAATTAGTATTGATTATATTTTCACACATTTTTTAATGGAAGCTCCTGCCATCATAGAAACATACTTTTTTCACCTGCAAAAGTGGAAACCCAATCTTGGGCTTACTGCCAGGGCTGAGCTGTGAATGTGACATCTCCCTTTATCCCAGCCCACCTAGTTCCCTGCAGTCCTTTGCCCCAGCTGTATCTAATTCCTTCAGGAAATTATGGCATTTTTCCCACTGCTGAGGTTGAGACAATCCACTTGAAGTCTCAGCTATGCAGCTCAGGTAGCAAAAGGTGAACATTAAAATCCAAGGTAACAGCCACAGTCAGAAAGTTTAGGAGGTTTTCTGCAGACAAAATACATAGGTACCAAGAAACCCCAGGCAGTTTGTTTGCAGTGATCTGAGTAGTCAGCACCATAAAACGAGAGCATGGATTTCTGCAGACAGTCACCTAGGCACATTTCGTTCACCAGACAGTCTGTCGTATCTAAATCCGAATCAGCTCTGTACAGGGAAGTGAGCTGTGCTGCCTCCTAACACTAATTGTAAATGGAGCTATTACAAAGCCAGGGAAGTCATTACAATGGCTCTTTGTCTAAGTCATCAGGCAGCCTGTAAAACATGCCATGTTTATGACGGTAGGTGTTGTGTGGCTGTAAGAGCTGTTTATCATGTCTGTCGCTCTGGAGAGGCACCTGCTGACTGTTCATATGCCAGCTTGTAAAACTGGTGTGCAAACAGCTTAGCTACAAAATCTCCCATTTATGTTTAATGAAACCAATTGAACTTTGGTCTGTGACTCTTAAAGAGGCTGTCCTTTTAAGCATGTATAGAAGAAAAGGAAATCCTTTGCCCAATGCATAATTGGTTCAAAGGTGGAAAACTTTAGGCCCATGCTACTCTTAAAAAGTCATGCTGTATTTCAGTGTAAACCTCCTTTTGCTGCTTTGAGCCCCAGACCAAACCCTAAAGATCAGAATTACTACTCCGGGTGTGCATGGAGTGAGAAGGGGCAGTGCAGCAAGCCAAACATATGTATCCCCTGGCGTGCCATCATCAGTAGTGGTTCCAGCCTCTGGTGTAAAGTGCTTGCCTTTTGGCCCTGTAGTAAATAAGTGAACGGGCTGCAGCCTGGCTGCTTGGTACCTCCCATCCTATGCCTTCTGTTGTGTGGCATAAGGAGAGGGTTGCTATGACTTAGATCTCTTCTCTGCAAGTATGCTGCTGGTGCTTCCCCTGTTCTGGCCCACCTTGGTTTCCTGGGTCGTGGCAGGATTCAGACTCAAGAGAGCCAACACTTTTTGCACAGAAAATGTGTTTTAGGAAGTGTTAAGTGTCCTTGATTTCTGTATTTTGTGCAGAGGTGCTTGAGGACACACATAAATATCTGCAAGGAGTGTTTATGGGATGCATAAAGCTCTGTCCCTGGCTTTCATGCTCACTCATCCTTAACCCCTCTAGAATTAAGAGATATACATAATAAATGATTCATTATATGTGATTATCTCTGGAGATTTTTTTAATCTCATCAAAGCATAGACTATGTCAATCATATGCAAAGTCTCAAATGGAATTACTTCTCATAATCAACCACTCTTAAGTTTGTATCTCATTTTTACCATGTCATTTTTTTACCATGCCATTTTAAAAGGAGATCTGATTCTCAGTGTCTTTTTTTCAAAGGGAGAGAAAGAAAGAATGTATTTTTAAATCCATCTTCAGGACTCAGAACCATCAGCAGAACAGTCTCTGGAGTCTTAGGATTTCCAATAAACTTTCAGCAACAGAAAGTCAATCACTTAAGGGAAAGATATCTGTATCCCAGTGCTTGCATACAAACAGAAGAGAGGTAACACATATTCAATTAGATACCTTATCCTGTGGCACAGTAAGAATGGTGCTAGTCTGCATAACCCATTGCAACAATAGCCTGTGAAACAGCAAAGTGCACTGTTAAGCTTAATAAATAACAATATTTCTGAATGTACAACAGATTACCAGATAGCCTTTGAGAAAAAAGAAGTAAAAAAAAAAAAGATAGTCAAGCTTTTGAGGCTAAAAATGGGAAAGACATCAAATAATTATCAAGGTTCATGGAAACTGACTTGAAAGTTTCCATTGTGAATTTCTAATATGCGTGGAAGGACCCTACTATTGAAAACTTGATGAAAACTAGACAAAAATGATTTTCTAAAACAACATTAGGAAGCAAGTATGCAGCCTGAATTGTGCAGCTTCCATTAAAGGTAATGGGTCTTTCAATCTGTATTTCTTGCATTGAAAATGTGCCCTTGATAGCTTCATTTAATCTCACCAAAAGAAATTTCAGACAGAAATGTGCTAAGTATTATGCTCTGCAAGAACAAATGGGAACAGCCTTCCTTTTGTTGGCCTCCTCAGTATGTAACACTCATGTGGAACACAGCTCCCCAGACAGTATTGCCCAAGCTAGGAGTTGCCTCCTTTCTGAGCCACATGCCCATGTGTCCTCACTCTGCCACAGGGTGATAATGCAGCACCATGGCCATGATAACACAGCTAGTGGTTGAACTCGACCTGGATGGCGGGTACTGAGTATTGTACTTGGCCAGTTTCTCTGCAAGGTCAGTCCCACTCCAGTCAGTGCAGGGGTTGGTGACTCTGAAAGGAGGGAAAGGCCCAAGTGGGAATTTGTAAAGCAGGAACCTCATAAAGTGTAAAAGCAACCTGGGGCCTCGATAGGATGCTGAAGAGTTCTGGGAGACTGCAGACTGCCAGTGAATCACCAGCTAGAGACTTGTTTACGTTCAAGCCAGCAACTTCTAAATCTTGGTTTTCTTTAAACAAGAAGTGTAGAAGGCAGATATATTAGAAACTAAAGCAAAGATTTCCAGTGTCTTCTGGTGATCAAGCTGGAGTTTTCCTCTTGCACTGTGCAGGCATGGTGAAGAGTCTAGTGTAGTGGAAGAGACACATTCAAGACCAGTGCTGCATTTTTACAGGCGGGAAGCAGATCCAGAGACAGGGTCTGTTGAAGGGCAAATTGCACTGAGGGACAACTCCTTTGAGTCTGGTTGGAAAATAAACATTTTTCTCCTGCAAAAAATATATTTCTGCTCAACCTATAGCCTAATATCATGACTGAAAAAGTCCCTACAGATTTGGCAGAACTTTGAAACAAGTGTGTTGAAGACACTCTTCCTGTGTAAAAATGGATGTCTCTATGTACGTTCACAGACCACTGTTTACAGCCAGGTCCTACCTACATCATTATCCTCATTCACATGAACATACAATGAAACCAACTGCCATTTTTTTTGGCTTTATGTCTTTCTAGTGCCAGAACTCATTAAAAATGATACTGTTTTGTTTTGTTTTGTTTTTTGTTTTAATAAATAAAAAGAGTTCACAGAATCACAGAATGTCAAGTGTTGGAAGGGACCTCCGAAGATCATTGAGTCTAACTCCCCTGCCAGAGCAGGACCAAAACTAGGCCAGATCATTCAGAAAGGCATCCAGACAGGTCTTGAAAGTCTCCAGAGAAGGAGACTCCACAACTTCCCTGGGGGGGCCTGTTTCAGTGCTATGTAACCCTCACAGTAAAGAACTTCTTCCTCAGGTTGAAGTGGAACTTCCTGTGCTCCAGTTTGAATCCATTTCCCCTTGGCCTATCACAGGGCAAAAGTGAAAAGAGGTTGTCTCTGCTTTCTCGACATTCACCGTTCAGATATTTATATACATTAATAAGATCCCCTCTCAGTCTTCTCCTATCTAGACTGAAAAGCCCCAGGTCTCTCAGCCTTTCCTGGTAAGGCAGGTGTTCCAGTCCCTTAATCATCCTCATAGCCCTCTGTTGGACTCTCTCAAGTAGATCCCCATCCTTCTTGAACTGGGGAGCCCAGAACTGGACACAATACTCCAAGTGAGGTCTCACTAGGGCAGAGCAGAGAGGGAGGAGAACCTCCCTTGACCTGCTGGACACACTGTTCCTAATGCACCCCAAGATAACATTGGCCTTCTTGGTCACAAGGGCACATTGTTGTCTTATGGATAACTTGTCGTCTACTGGGACGCCAAGGTCCTTCTCCTCCTAACCTGTACTGGTGCATTTTGTTGTTCCTTCTGAAGAGCAGGACTCTGCATTTACTCTTGTTGAACCTCAGTAGGTTCCTCTTTGCTCAGCTCTCCAGTCTGTCCAGATCTTGCTGAATGGCCACACAGCCTTCAGGTGAATCAGCCAATCCTCCCAGCTTCATGTCATCAGCAAATTTTCTGAGGATACACTGTGTCCCCTCATCCAGGTCTTTGATGAAGATGTCAAACAGGACTGGAACCAGCACTGATTCCTGGGGAACGCCACTAGTTACAGGTCTCCAGTTGGACTCTGCACCATGGATCACCACCCTCTGGGCTCTATTGTGTAGCCAGTTCTTAATCCATCTCACTGTCCATTCTCCTACCCCACATTTCCTGAGCTTGCTCACAAGGATGTTATGGGAGACTGTGTCAAAAGCCTTGCTAAGGTCAAGGTAGACTACATCCACTGGTCTCCCTGCATCTATCTATTCAGTTACAACATCGTAGAAGGCTATCAGATTAGTCAAGCATGATGAAGTTCATTTTCTCTTTATGTCCAGTCTCCCTGTAATAAAGCAATGTTTGGAATATTCTTGTTCATATTGTCAAAAAATAAAATACAAAACCAAAATGGGCATGTGAACAGTCACCAAATCTACAAAATTTTACTTCAAAATGTATTTCCTTAGAAATGAATGAGCAAGTCAAAACAAGATGTCAGAATGGCAATGCATGTGGAGTATTAACTTTCAGTATAGTAATGGTGTTCTAGCTAGAATGATGTCTCATTTTTCAGTATCTCTTTTAAGCCTTGGCTATTTAAATAATTAAATCACAAAATGAAGACACTAAGGTGGATGTGATTTTGACCTATATTTTTAAAGAAATTGAGTATGTTGGTGAGCAATAAGATATGTACAGCTCAGTCTTTTCTCAGAGCACACAACATGTTCATACATGCAATGAGAGTGACATCGAACTCTGTCTCTTTTTAATGGAAGTGGTCTGGAGCCAAGATCCTGAGTAATGCAGGTGCAACTGGGATATCCAGTGATGATTTGGCCACATGTGTACAAATTGCCAGAACCTAATATTGGCAAGAGGAAAGGAAAAGTCCCTCCTGCATTTTGTATGTGACAGGTGTGACTCAGTCTGTTGACTCCCAGTAGCAAATGTAGCAACATTGCAAACTCTGCCATGTTCTTTATTAAGAGTCTTCATGCTGTGCTTGCAGGGGAGGGTGCAATGCACAGGTTTTTGTCTTCTTCCCTTTTACTAAATGCCTTCAATTCTCTTCCAACAAAGGCAGAATGCAAGGGGGTGGGAGGTGAAAGATTGCAGCAAGATTAGATCCTGAATCCTGCATGTGGATACATGGTCGTAAGTCCTGGAATGACCTTCTTCCATTTCATAGAATCATAGAATCATATAATGGTTTCGGTTGGAAGGGACTTAGAAGATCATCTAGTTCCACCCCCCTGCAAGGGCAGGGACACCTTCCACTAGACCAGGTTGCACAAAGCCCTGTCCAACCTAGCCTTGAACACCTCCAGGGAGGGGGCATCCCAACCTCCCTGGGCAACCTGTTCCAATGCCTCACCACCCTAACAGTAAAGAATTTCTTCCTAACATCTAACCTAAATCTCCCCTCTTCCAGCTTAAAACCATTACCCCTTGTCCTATCACTACACACCCTGGTAAAAAGTCCCTCCCCAGCTTTCTTGCAGGCCCCCTTCAGATACTTGTAGGACCATTGTCAGGGAAATGTTAGGAACCAGTGTTTCAAGGGGGTCTTTTAGGATTCCTTAGTAAGGACAGCATAAAACTAACTGCATTTAGTGGGCAGATAAGTGAAGCATGAAGTATTCATGAAATGGAATGTTGTTAAAAAGTCACTGTCGTGATAACTGTTGTATGTTAAAGGTCAGACTGTGTGGGAAAGCCTCTAAATTAGGGACCATGTAGAAGTGACTTTGCCTGCCATCACAAGAGTGAAGTGAGACAGGTCCCTACAAGTCCTTCTTGAACAGTAGTACTATCATATCACAGAGAGTAGACATCTCATGGCCCTGACACTTTTCCATTTTTTCCAGAAGCACTGCCAGGGTATGGAGAAAGTCCCATTTCAAAGACAGTCATGTACTTTCCAAAGCCTGGATAGCTCCAGATCATTTCCATAGAGAGTATTGCCTCTGACATGTATGTTAATGTGTTGTATACTGGTTATGTTATTATTATTATTATTAACCTTGAAACTCTGATTTCATCTCTGGTGGATGATTGCATTTAAACCCATAAATTGCCTATTCAGTTCTAGTTTGCTGTGTGATAAGGCTGTTGAACAGTTGCCAAATTTCATACTGTAGTGGTAGATTAAATAATCCCTGCAAACCACATTGCTATAAAGGCTTCTAAAGCAAATTAGGACCTTTTAGGGATGAAAAGCAATTGTAAGCTGCAGTTATGATTATTATCCAGCACTTAGGTGTCACTGTAACAGAATGAAGAAAAAAAAGCTATATTATGACAATTGACATTATAATGTGATGTGTTGATCTTCAGTAACAAACACGGCTTCTTTTTCATGTCTGAAGATGCAGAAATAGTGTCTGAATCAAGATTTAGAAAATGTTGTTGCAATCCTCTAGAGGTACTAGCTTTTCTTTATTATTTACATTTAACATTAATAAGGACCCAGAAGCAGAGCAAGCGAGAAAGTAGTATCCCACAAGATATTGCAGAATTTCAAAGTGTGATTCTTTTCTCAGTTACAATGAAAATCTCAGGCTATAAATTCTGATTTATTTTATTCTGAAACTCTGAACAGCTGTATTTTAATAATTCTGAAGCAGAATATTATATTAAACAAAACTGTCAGGAATAATGTGTAAATAACATGAAACCTTATCAATTAAGGGTAAAAACAAAATTAATTGAAATGCTTCCAACTTTTCAAGATACAAGGTTTCAATAAGGTTAAATCAAAGAAAAGGTGAAACATTATTCAATTCGATACTTTTCTATCATTTTAGGATGGAAATTGGCATGTGTCTATTTGAATTCAACATTTCCCAACATGAAAAAAATTCTCTTGAAAATGCTTTTGACCATCCATTATTTGTTAGGGAAACACATACAGAAGAATAAGTCTTTGCTTGGTTCCTTCACTCCAAGTGAGTGTTTGACTGCCTGGCAGTGACTGCAAAGCATTACTGTTGGCAGGCCTTCCTTACAGTACAGGAGACACCTCTCAATTCCCAATAGGCTATGTGCCTGTCACAGTTTGACTCAGGATCGGCAATTACACCAGAGACAACAATGCTCTTGATCCCCTCCCCCTCCCCCAGCTAGGGAAGTAGATGATTATGGAGAGAGATATTTTTCTGGATTGAAAACTAAACTAGACAGCTTTAATTAAACACTAATTATAAAAGAAAATATGTGCAATTATATACAAATGTGTTCAGGAATGCGCAAAAGCCTCTTGTCTCCCCCCACCCCCAGCAACTCCCACGGCATCTCCTGAGCTGTGAGCAGTCCTGAAAAGTCCTGGAGCACTGCCAGAGATAACAGCAGAGCAGACAGGAGCTGAGGGGAGAGTTATGAGGGTCAGGAATGCATGAGCCTGGGGATCAACAGTGATGGATGGATGGAGTCCTCCCCAGATGCTGGCTATGGAAGGAAAAAAAAAGGAAGAAGAAGCAGGAAGGAAGTTTTCTTCTGTGATCTCTGACCTTCCTCGGAGCTTACGTAGATATATAGAATGGAATACCTTTGGTCAGTTCTGCTGTCTGTCTAGTCCAGCTCCCCTACGGGGGCGTCATAGATAGGACTCTCCTCTGCCAGTAATGTCTGAGGCAGCAGGGCAAAGACATGACCCTGAAGTCTCAGCAGAAACATAAACATTCCAGGGTTATCAGTCCACTAGCTGGAACACTTGCTGCTAGTTAAAAGAGAGCTCATTGAAGGAAAAAAAAAAATCAGTAAAAGGAAAATTGGCTTAATCCTGGCTCAAACCAGGACAGTGCCAGTATCAGAAGTTCTGCTTGACTTAGATGCAGCCACACTCTTTTCTCATCCTTTGGTCTTTTCTTCATACAAAGTTAGTGCTATGTAAAGCTACAATATGAAATTACAATGTGGCAGTGTATACAACTCTACCTAGACTAGGAAGAAGAAGGCAATGGTTGTGTGGCCTTGTCAGGTCATATGTTTTGGAAATGCAAGTACCACACTCATTGATATTAGTACAGAATAATGAGTAAGACTGCAGATGCATTTTCTTACCAGTAAATCCAGCCTTAAGCTATGTACTCCAAACTACCTCCTTGTGTAGACATTTTATGAGGAATAAGAGAAGTAGCTTGCTGAGAAATGTGCTTTCTAAGCTGTTTGGCTCTCAATGCTATTTTGAAAGCTTAATGTTTTTGAAAATGGTTTGAGGTACTTAATTCATATTTGTGGCATTAAAAAACTTCTCACAGAGAGTGATTGTGGAATGGCATGTGTTCAAACCCATGCTAACTTCCTAAGTTATGCAGCCTAATCTTTAGATCCAATTCCTTCAGCTCAGGGTTGGTGCAGGCCACTGCCAATTTTACCTTGTGGCTATGTGTGCCGTAATGCTTAACATGACATCTCTCTGCCAATCTAAAGACATACTAGCATCAAGCAGCTGCCACCAGCAGCTGTGGGCATTTAGCACCTCTGAAAATTAGCTGCAGGGTATCTTAAGTCTACTATGCCAAAAGTGATGAATCATAAATTAGAAGCTGCAGTTGAAAACATAGCTGTAGTTACTGAATTTTTCATAAGAACTACTACAATTAAAGCCTTATAGTAGAGAAAAATAAGTGGGAAAAATTGAAAGACTTGCAGTACCCACTTGAGAAGGAGAATTCATATGAGTGATACTCATTCTAATTGTTTCAAGTAACATCTTAAAAGTCATGTTGATAGTCTTGAAATAATAAATAAGATTAGTAAATTACCAGTTAAGTGCAGCCACAGTGAAAGGTCAACAGCTAATGTGGCACCACACAAACAATAAAATTTAGTTGGTTAAAAGTTGGATAAACCTACTGGAGGTTTAGCAAGAAAAGGTGAACCTCAGAAGTAGTTGAATTGGGATGGAAATGACTGAAAAAAAAAAAAAAAGAATGTAGAAAACTAAGAACTGAAATGCCTCATTTGCCAATTTCACTTTCCATTTTATTACCCAAGATTCCATATGCTAATCACATATTTTACAGCCAAGGTATCTGATTCTACTCCATAACACAGTTTAAACAGATATTGATGCATAGCCCCCAAGTCTTAATTGATAATGGTGCTTAATTTGGTGTGAGATGTCATAAAAGTATTGCTGGAGTCATATCACACATCACAAACTGTACCATGCAAGTTGTAAAACAACAGCTCCAGGTAGGGAAACCCACTTTCCTCCAGTCAAGCTTTGTAAACAAGAAGTGCTTAAGCTGCCAGAGTCAGTGAGACAACATCCAAATCAGTTGATGTCACTGAACTGTCTTAAAGATGCCTGACTTTTCTTCTAAAAACTTCATGTATGCAACCACATTAGAGGTTTACTTTGGACTGGTTTTGGAGTTAATCTCTACGTTTTCCACACTTAGCAAGCTTTCCCACCATGGACTAGTATCAGAGAATTCAAAGTGGATTTCTTTTGGATGAAACTAAACTAGGAGATAAGCTCCAGTCCTGCTTCAAATGCAGTGGGCTCAGTGCATGGGGCCAGACAAGAGCTAGCTTGAAGTAGAAGTTCTCTGAAGTGTATAGCTGGTGCAGATATCAGTTGCTAAACACCATCTGTTTCTGTCTACAGATCTTCTCTTATTGGCCTACATTATGTGATAACATAGACATAGCTTGTCTGTCCATCTGTATTGCTGGCTGGAGATTGCCCATGAGCCAAGCTGCCTGTAATTCCTATGCTGTCTGGCTGCGTGCAGTCTGAAGACCCTTCTAAGATTCGTTTGCTTCTGTGGGGTTTGCAGAAGATAAAATGAGCTTTACAGTAGACTTCCCTTGAGCCCACTTTGGATACAAGGCAAGCTGGAGTTCAAAAGGCAGTAGACTTAAGCCTGAGAGTCTTTGTTCTGCCTCCATATGGATTTGCACCAAGTTTTTAGGACCTATGTGTTCCTCTTGTCCACTGGAGCTGAAGCAAAGGAATAAGAGGTATTGGTGGTTGGCTGGTGCACATCCCTGAAGAGGTGCAAGCTGTAAGACAGCTGTTCCTCATCTGGGTCTTTCACAGGCTTTGGAGTGTAATGACTTTTTGGGAATGAATCATAAAGTAGGATGATTTGGGCTGGAAGGGACCTTCCTGGATTTATTCTCCCTGCTCATCTCGTTCCCAAGCCCAATTTCTTCCTTTTCCATCTTCTTGGAAAGAAGACTTTGTCCCAGAAATTCTGGAGCACTCTCTTTTAATAAGAAATTTAATAGTCTGTAGCAAACCTGACCAGTTCTTAAAATATCCATAAGGTATTCTAAAAAAATGTATATGGTGTTCCCATATCAGAACCAGCTTGTGGAATCCACAGATAGCATCCACCCAGTGGCTTAAGAATGCAGCAAGCCCTCAGCAGACAAGCGAATAATACAATTGGCTCTGTAGTCCTACAGGAGATACTGGTGATTCCTCCTCTCTGAGCTTTGTCTAAGGGCAGAGGAAGGTACTTCTCATGCCTGTCACCAGGAAGAAAGAGCTTGACACTTCACACTCTGGTATTGTGAGTGTGCAAGGCCTCTGTAAGTACCTGGCTAGTGGAGATGATGATAGTGGTGATTGTGTGCAGGCTCAGTGCATCTGCTGACCTTCCTTGGATATGCTCCACTTGTTTTGTGATTTCGGCTAGCAAAGAGATTTCTGGAGAGCTTTTTCTCATATGCTCTTATTGCTTCTGTCTGGGACCTGCTACCTACAAGCGGCTGCCGGGCAGTGAAAAAGTTGTGTGGGCTTTATGGGAAAATTGCCTTCTGGGAATTGACCATTGGACTATTTCTATCCTCGCGGCCCGTACATCAGCCGTGTACATTTGAAACATGGCAGTGGTCTCTTTATGGTGCCTGTGAATTCTGAGGAATGTGATTTACTGATATATTTTGCTTACTATATTTCTTTTAGAACTCTGTGTCTTGATTTCCTTGTTTTTTCCTTTAGAACATGGTTGCATTAACAGACTGCACCTCCTCCTAGCAGACCATGAATGTGAATATTTTAATATTTATTCTCCTATCATATTTGACTGTCAAAAAAGTAGTATTTAGCAGAACAATTTGTTTAGTGCAATGTATTAAAGTAGTACTATCTCAGAATAAATACATTATGCCTCTCATGCATGATATGAAATTTAGAAAGGAACCAGATGCTAGAAAGAAAGGAAAGGAAAAAAAAAAAAAAGAAGAAAGAGGAGAAACAAACACCCATGGACACCTAGAAATTAGATTGATGCAAATTGGTGTAAGCTTCACTGGAACAAAAGGGAAAGAAAATCAGTTTGCATAAACAATACTCTGTCTACTTGCATGTTGATGTTGTTCAGATGAGTGTTTATGGTACTGGATGGCAGTGTCTTTCATTTATTTGGAAAGGGAAGGTCGTGCACATGCTGAAGAAGAGCAGAAGATCAAAAAATAAACCAGCCTTAATGGAATATCAGGGCCTCTGCTAATACCCTTTCAGCCCAAGGAAACTGTAAGTAAATGTATGAGAAAAAATGTTGGGTGTTTGCATGCTATCTTGCTTTGTTTATCACAAAATTAGAGAACAGTGGGTTAGGAAGGACCTCGAAAGGTCAGACTGTGAAATTTGCAGCAAAAAATAATTGGTGGTTAGTTCAACATAGAATTGAAAATAAAGGGATGGATTAAAAGCAAAACTGATCATTTATTATTTGAACAGAATTAGATATTCCTCACCCTTGTAAGTGTTCCATGTGCTTTGCTCTGATGCCCCTGGACAGAATATGCTGGAACCCCAACTACTGCAGATCAGTGTTACACCAGTGGTTGTCCCTTTCTTTTTTGCAGAGGGACGTAGCCTCGTAAAGCAAGAAGGGGACAATGGAGAAAATTAGTGGGCAACCTATTTCATTGTGTTTGACTGATTTAGTTCTTTTCAGGAGAGTACAGTGCAACATTTACTGCTACATGGCATGCAAAAAGTCTTTTCACTTTCTGCTGTCATAAGTAAAACAAAATATTCTTTCTTGGACTTTTTGACATCATAGCACAAAATGACATGAAACTAATATAATCCACCTGCAACAAATATTTTTTTTTTTAAATACATTGAGGAGGTCAGTTGTATGTATGAACTGGTGGAGGAAGCTGTAAATCCTCCTAAAGCTAATAAAAAATTTTTAGAATTTCTTATAAGGAACCTTTGTTCATAACATTTTTCCTCAGAACACTGATGGCAAAACAATCACATTATTCTTACACATTTGCTATTGTTTTATTTTGGAATTCACAATAAGTAAGACTGTCAAAAGCACTCTGTTGACCTCATTCAAATCCTATTGGCATTACATGGCTGCAAGGACATGCCACTTTGGAAAAAATCCACCTCAGAATCACTTAAGCTGTATTTCCACATGACAGTAAATCCAATTTTAAAGCTCACTGTAGGGAATCACAACACCACAGCCACATGACATAAAGCACTGAACCTGTACAATGTCTCCCTGTCAGTCCAAGCTGTTAAAAAATACTGAAGGGGAACCTTTGTTCCAGCAGGCTTTATATTAGTAAGGCGCTGTTTGTCTGTTCATAGTTGAGAAAAACTGAAATACAGCTCAAGATGTAAGCTCCATGTTTTTGGGGCTTATGTTTGTTGTTTTAGATAGCTGTAGAAGTATGGCTGAGTCCTTGGATTCAGTCCTGTGGGAATATGGACTCCTAGTGGGGTGAGCATGTGCTGTAGCAGTCTGTAAGAGCAACTGTGGAGCCACACCTCTTTGCACCAGGAACAGACACCATTGTATTCAACGCAGTGTATCATGTTCACCTATTACCTCACCCATCAAAAAGAGAGAGGTCTTCCTAGGTTCATGGCAGTGTCATGTGGGTAAAGGAGTGTCCTTTTGTGATTTCATTTTGGGTTAAAACTCAGAAGAATCACACCAGGACTCCAGTGCTGTGTTGCTGTAGACACTGAGTGTATCTTTAGAATTTAATCTACTTTATTGACTACAAAAGGATCATCTGCTGTGGTAGAGTCATGCCAACTGTCAAAAAATAATCTGAGTAGTCAGCAAGCTAGAGTATGATCTGCTCCATTTGTCAAATTTGTGAAGTTAGGGCACTTTCTTGCATTCCCTCTGCCTAGATCCATTGTAATAAATTTGGATTGCATGTCAATTACTGCAATTTATGACTACCCATCTATTCATTCTGAATATGTATGTGATTTTAATATAAGGCTTCCTTACTGTACAATATTTATTATCAGTTCTCTATTTTAACCAGCATTGAGATAACTGCTATTTTACACTCTTCTAATGCCTTCCCTTTTCAAGGTCATCAGTTTTGCGACATCACTGAAAATGAAGTAGGACGTATGGTTCTGTTTAATCAAATTTCATGCTCTGTTGCCTCCTTCTTATGGCCTCTGTGCTAATTGATCAAGTTTTCAATTAAAGTCCTCCATCTTTGTTTTAATTCTTTGTTAAGGTTTTTATTCCATTACATGGTTTCATGAGATCTCAGTTGTTACAAGTGCAAACTGTCTCTGCCTTTCCAGCTGTCTAGTTAGAATGATTTAGCTATGTAGTTCTTCTCATTTCCCCTTTGTTATTATTAAAACCGTAGTGGACCAGCTTAATCTGTTGGATTTAGACTTGAAGTCCAAAAATTTGATTCATCCCTCAATGAGAAATTAGTTTACTTCGTGAATTGTCATGGCTAAAATTCTCTGTGTATCTCAGCACCTTCCAACCATTTTCCGCAGCTACAATTGAGCAAAGTGTTTTTCCTAAATAAATATTGAAAATACTCTCACTAATAAATGGGACCATGTCAGGCATGTGCAGAAAACACTGCCTTATGGAGCGGTTTTCCTAACAAGCAGTGATTCTGTTTTCATTCTTTTATTGTGTTTATATGGATTAAGTAAATATTAATATGGCAAATATATATTGATGCACGAGGTTGATTACTCATTCTGTAGTTTATAACTATGTTTCAGCCCCTAAGTGGTAGTATATCAAATGCGTTTTGAAATCCAGTAACACGTTCATTTTTAAAAATCAAATGATCATTTGGATCAAATGTTTTTTAAAAGGCCAAAGAAAATGTGTCACCAGAATCCACATAAATACTTCTTTTTTTTTTTTTTTTTTTCCAGGGAGGATTTGTTCAATTAGGGACAGTTCTTAATTTTAAAAGGTGGGCTTTTTACTTAAGTTCTGATACTTTAGATTCTTATGAAAATATGGACCACATCGTTCTCTGAAAAAATTGCCATGACTGTCAGCAGTCTTAAAAGGTTTAGAGTCTTTGCAATCTGAAAAATCTCTATGATAATATTCAAATAAAGAGTGAAAGCCTATAAAACATTTCTCATTTTTCTGTTTAACATTGAAAATTGGGTTTGCTTTCCAACCTCAGCTATCTGAACATTAAAACAGAGCCAATGTGTTGAGAAGAGTGACTGTAGCAGACCAATTCCACAGTGACTGTGCCTGTACATTTTTGTATGCTGTTTTAGTGTAAAGTCTCGTAGTTCTTAAACTCTTACCCCCACGTTGTGTTGAAAAGCATGCTTCAAAGCTCTGTGCTTTGAAAATCTCTTTATCATTTAATGCTGAATATTCAGGCAGTCACCAGGAGGAAGCCTGATGTGTTGGTGGTACTTGAGCCTTGGGTCTCAGGTAGCACAAGGTGAGATCCTGCTTCCATTGCAGGTGGTGCCAAAATTCCTACTGATTTCAACAGAGTCAGTATTTCATCCTTCTACTAAAAATGAAAGAAATCACTCTCTTCAACTACCTGAAGGGAGGTTGTAGTCAGGTGGGGGCTGGGCTCTTCTCCCAGGCAACTGGTGACAGGACAAGAGGGCATAGCCTGAAGTTGCTCCAAGGGAGGTTTAGGTTGGATATTAGGAAGCACTTCCTCACGGAGAGGGTGGTTAGACATTGGAATGGACTTCCCAGGGAAGTGGTGGAGGCACCATCCCTGGATGTGTTCAAGGCAAGGCTGGATGTGGCACTTAGTGCCATGGTCTAGATGGTGTGGTGGTGTTGGTCATAGGCTGGACTTGATGATCTTAAAGGTCTTTTCCAGCCTTGGTGATTCTGTGATTCTGTGATTCTGTGATTGTGGCATCAAACTCTATCAGGGTTCTATTCAGTTTATTTGTGCAAGCTGCTGAACAAAATAAATAACACAAGCTCCTACATCAGCACAAATACTTCTATTTGTAGAGGCCATCTTCAGACCTCTGAGTCATTTTTTGAGGGATGGTAAAATTGATCTATACGGTACCTCGTTTTTGACAGTAGTCAAGTACTGAATACGTGGGAAAGATGCAGTAACAGGGAAAGTATACAATGGTGCCCTGGCATATTGTCCCAGCTTCCAGCAATCCATTGTTTAGCAATTTCCTTGGTTATAAATGTTATTTCTGGGTTTAACTGCCTTATTCGACTATCTTGCATGAATTGGTCCTGTTGCTCTTTGAACTGATAAGAATTAACAGCATTTAGGATATCCGTGGGCAAGGAATTTCTCCTTTTAACTGTGCTGCTTGAAAAAGTGCCCTCTTTCGACATTTTCAGCCTGTCACCTGAGTATTTCATTTGTTACCCCTACTTCTTGCACTGTGAAAAATCAAAGTAATGATTTCCTAATGATCTTTCCAATGCCATTGACATTTCTATTAATTTTTGTGACATCTACCCTCAGTTTTCTTTTTTCTCTGCAAAAGAGTCTTAATCTAGTTGTTTCTATTTTGAACACTATTCTTTACTGTGTCATACCTTTTTCTGTGTATTTTATTATCCTAGAACAGCCTTTCTGACCAGAAATCCAGAACTGCAAGCAGTGTTGAGCTATGGTCACACCATGGGTTTATAAAAAGTCATGATTATATTTTCAGACTGGTTTTCTGTTTCCTTCCTGATAATTCTGAGCATCCCACTTGTTTTTCTTGGGCCAGAGGATGTTTTAATGGAACCAGCTGCTCTAACTGAGAGCTCTCATTCCAGAGAAGCAACAGCTAGTTCAGAGCTCTTCCTTGCACACACCAAGTTAAGTTGTGTCTCATAGGTGCACCACTGCACATGTACCAACACTGCATTTCAGCTTTCATTTTATCCTTCACTGTTGTGCCATCTTTCTTTATGTCTTTACAGCATCCTTTCATTTCCACCCTTCTGAATAACTTAGCATTAACAAATTAGTCTTCTCAGACTTCCCTCCTTTTTCTGGGACATTTTTGAATATGTTTATAAAAGTCTTTTGAGAAGGAGCTTGTTGAAAGCTTTTTGAAAGTCCTTTCACTGTGCTGTGAAAAGTCTTTGAAAACACTTGTACCCTCCATGTACTCCTACAAGTGGAACTACCTCAAATGGGTGAACACTTTTGTCTGAATGTCTCTGTCCTTTGCTTCTCCTCCTCACACAGATATATGTCAATAATGCTCCTCTTTTGAAAACTATTTTAGGGGTTTAGGGAGTAAAGATCACAGAAGTGCTAGCCTTTAATATTTCTTAATTTAGGTATTTCAATAACATCTTCTGTGGTAAATGCTTGAAGGAAGCCATAGGAAGAGCACAAGCTGTTCTTTAATTGTATCTGGCAGCCATAATAATTAATAATTGTAAAGCCAACGTTGTCTACATTTGAAGTATGCAGCTACTACAGTGAAAAAAGATTATAATGTCACTTTGCTTTTAAAAATCCCTCAAAGCCATTATGTTCTTTATTAACCATATTCTGGAGTGTATTTCCTTATGCAAGTGATGAATACTCTGCAGCATGCATTTAAATCAAGATTAAAATAAATTCAAGGACAATTCAAGCTATTACTACAGCTAGTAAAGCAAATTCCCATATCCTTCCCATGGTTATTCAACACAACTGAGCTTGCAAGAAAAGATTTTAAAAGTTCACCCCCAACCCCAACAAATAAAGAAAGCAACAATAAACCTCTTTTATTGAATGCTTGATTATTTTAAGAAAACCTGCTTGTTTTTTTAAGATATATGCTATGTTCTGTCTTGACACAGTGAGCCTCATTTAATAAATTTTAAAGCAATTTTGTCTGTGAATGCACACTATCGATTTTAATAGCATTTATTTGCATTGGATTGTTTTAAGAGGACAGTAGCTGAGTAAATAGGAAACTTTGTGAACCTCCACTTGCACTCTGCTGAATGCTAGACCATGCAAGGGCCAGACTGGCATTTCTCATTCCTCTCTGAGTAAAAGGGAAGTTCAGCTGTTTCAGAAGCAGATTTGGTACCAGTCTGATGTTGGAGTCATAACCTGGAGAGTGTTCACCAGCACACATTATCTACAAGACAGTAGAGCCACTGCAGGTGACTTTCAGTCTTACCTTATTTCTTTACCCACAATCACATGTGAGCAGAAGAGTGATCACTTCTCCTGCTACATCCACCCTACAAATCATAAACAAAGTTCTCCTTGAGTCTTCTATGCCAACCATTATCATCAATACCAGTTCTGAGGCAAGAAAGAGCTTGGACAAACTCATGTTTCCTTCTTGGCTTTACCCCTAGCTCTGATCTCACTTTGCATTCTGTGTCATTTAGATCTTGTAGGCAGTGTGCTCTGATCATGATCAACCAAAGCCTTAAGAAGAATACAGGGTATAGAAATGTAAATTATATTGTATCACTAATACTCCACAAAATAAGTGGGAAAATAATGTGGCAAGGAGAGGAAGGAGAATAATGTGTGAAATGTCCAACCACATATTGTTTTAGTCAATGTCAGTAATTTTTGGTCAGCCAAAGAAAAATATTAATTCATCTAGATCTTTATATGATGGCTTCATTTCAACTGCTTCCAATTTTTATTTTTAATAGACACCTAATTTGCTGTGTGCCAGGTCACATCTTCCAGACTGTGAGCTGCATGTATGTGCACAACGGAAGCTGGAAGATGGAATGAGGCACAGGATCCTTAAGATGCCATTTTCTGTGTGGAGGAGCTACCAGCTTCCTGCCTCGGGGAGCACACCTTACACTGTTCAGCCAAGGCCTTTTCCTCTGACACAATGCTCCTCAATGTGCACATGTGGATTTTTTTTTTCTCTAGACGAGCAGAATGTATTTATTCCTTCCCCCTTTCCTTGTGCATGCTTCTCTTACCACCCAAGTTTCCCACCTTCTTTACAAGACAATGACAGATAGCCATTAACCTTTCAGTGCCCTTGCCGTCTTTAAGGGTTTTGTTGACCATGGCCAGAGTGCAGTGCCTGCAAGTCTTAGATGATACAGAATGCATAGGTCTCTGAGACCTAGCTTAGTTGTAACACCAAGTGCCATTCACACTGGTGACTTTACATGTAATGTTAATGCCTTCATACAAACACATTTATCGCAGGCTACCCTACATTATCCATTTAAGGTGACTTTTTGAAGCTGATTTGTCACTAGTAAACTAGCAGGAGAAACCACGATTCTTCTTAGTAGCTGAGTGATACACTTGTAATCTCTATTTAACAAGCTGCTGGGGAAACTCTCTCAAAGCTTGCTGTTTCTTCTGCAATCCAGCTGACTTGCTCAAAGCTCTTTTTTGCTGTATTAAAAGCCTAAAATTGCTATTTTTAAATTTATGTTTTATTTAATTTAATAATGCTATTTTAAAAACTGTATTGCAGTTAATGATGCAAACAGATCAGTATTTATAACCCAAGTTGTGCAAACTAAATACATTAATAAGTAAAATAGATATACTTTCATATAAAACTTAATTAATCTGATGTGAATTGTAGACATGTTTAATTGCAATAATCTCTCAAGGAAAATTAAATGTTTACCTCTCTCTAAAAGAAACAGAAATTCTGGTAATTTCCAGATACTGATCTAGTACTGTTTTTTAAAAAATTGAATTAAACTCAATTCCTTTGAGCAATACCTTCATTTTAAATAAGTGAAAGAGCAATATCATGCGTGTAGGGGGCAGTATCCTTGAAATAGGTCCTTCTGATAAGACTTGACAAAGAATCATATGAAGGTACAATAACTTTGTGTCTGAAACCAAAATATTCTGCTGTATACCTGAATAAACAAGCCTAACCACTCAAAATAGTTAATTAGCTGAGATACAGACCCTTGGTGGTTGTGGGTGTTTTGGTTCTGGAGTTAGCTAGGTCACCCTTGGCCCTGCATCCTTTGCATGGTGTTCCTCTGAGTTGTGTAAAAACTACTGCAGAGCAAACTGCCCTTGATGAGTTTGTGTAGTCACCATCTCCATTAAGATATGTTAAGATCTTCCATAGACATGGCATAAGTGTCAGTAGACTTTGCAGTCTAAAATAAACAGATCTGTGCCATGTGCATTTCCTTCTTTACGTGTATGTGGAGAATGTCCACCTTTTCATTAGGCGGACAAGGGTGAATTTCTGTCATCCTTCTGCTCCTTCTTTATTTTGGCTCCTGGAACAAATTCGTATAATCTTTGGGCTGCTTTATTTAGGGCAGTGATGACTGAATCCCAGATGTATCCCTGCCTGTCCCAGACTGTCAGAGCTGTCTCTGTACCTTGGGATGGGGGAAGAGAATCCAGAACACAGAGTGTCAGGGCATCAGTGCTAGCCTTACATAGTCATAAAGTCTCCTATTGAGTGTAAAGTGTGCTAAGAGGGAGGACCTGGTCCCATAAATAGGATAGAAATAAAATATCTCTATTCTGTCCGGGTTTTCCCTCCACTTGAGTTGTTAGATCAAGAACATGACACTAGTAGCTGCCAGATTGTACTTGTCCATAGATACTACTTGGTCAAGACTGATCTTTTTCCAAGTTGCAAGTACAAGTGTCTGTATGGAGAGGTTTCATTTCTTCCTAACTGCTTCACATACACTTTGGTCAATGTCAAGTTGGTTCCACATTAAAAAAAAATAAACCATTGTCAACAATAATTGCCAGCAAGAGGTTGCCTCCCGCCTCACCTGTCCCCAAAACCGATATAAAAAATGGTTGAACTGTTAATGGTAAGACAAATGCCTGAGAACACTTCTGAGAATACATTTGTCAAGTAGAATTTTACTCAAGCCTTTTCATGAAAGATGGAACAAGTAAGCAGAGACTTGCTGCCATAACAAAAAAGTTAGCATCCATGCTTGTCTTGTGTCTTCAGATCTATCAATACATTCTCTATGCAAGAGAGAATACAGACCCCCTGCATCTTGCTTTCCTGCAGCAATAAAGCAGTAGTAGGCTACTGACTAATTAAGGTGTAGATTTCCCAGGCAGAAAAAAATCCATGCATTCCCAAATTCACCCTCATCCAACTCAAATTCATTTCCGAAAAAGCCATGTCTGAGATGTTAGTAGAAGGCTAGACACAATAAGGCTTTTTTTTGCAGTTCTGAATGGTGCAGCTGGTGTTGTCAATTCAGTTTAGACATTCTAAAATACTGGAGAACCCCTGGGGGAAGTTATTTTGTGGTTGGGTAGGTTTGGCAGGGGTGCTAGTCCTGCCCAGGGTGCCAAATTCCTTCCATTTGCTTACTCATAGGGAAAGTGATGCCCACATGTGAAGCACTTGATTTGTCCCCTTAATGGCTAGATAAGCAATAATTACAGACTGAATTCTGCAAAGAACTTCTCCCTGTGTTGAGCTTTGCTTCTAAGGACTGTCAGCCCAATGCTTTCTGCTATTTGGCTTGTCTCCTTTTCCCAGTATGAGCACAGGAGCCAAAGATTCTTTTCTTGAAATCTTGCAGTTCTCAATTCTCAAGATTTCATTTCCAGCTCTTATACTCTCTTCAGGAGGGTCTGACTCTAGAGCTTCCCTGCCTCTGCTTTTAATTCCTGCTTCCTGTTGTATTTAAAAACAGAGAGGAACCTGTGGCACCTGTGGATTTCAGTGTGACTCTGACTTAGATGGCAAATGAGAGAAGGAGGAATGCCATCTCTGTCATTGGACCTTCATATCCCTTGCTGTTTGTTTCTGCAAATAAGGAACAGGTGCAAGCAATGAAGAGGTGTGCAAGGTCCAAAGTCTCCCCGTTTAGTGCAGATTTCTGTAGGAAGTTTGTGAAGACCTGCAATATACTGCTCTGTGCATGGCTGTCTGTCTTCTGTAATTCTTCAGCTACCCAGTGACATGGGAATCTGACCCTGTTGCAAAATTTAGCTTCAGAAATTAAGCTTTACTGGTTTTGCTTAAGTTTTGAGCTTCCCTGGTTGCACAATACCTGATCTTTGTGTAACCCAGTGCTGTATTATCCTCCCCAGCCTACACTCTGACAGCATTTAAAAGAGGCGTGAATTTTCTCTGTTCATCTCAGTAGGATGTGTAATGCCCCATACCAAAACTGCAGCTTCCTAACTGTTTTGCTCCCGTTCATGTCAGCTAATAGAACCAGCTAGCAAGATTCTTTTACTGTATGTTCCCAATGTATGTTATGTAGCCTGTGTTAGAGTTGCTGGATAATTGATGTACTAAAAGGTACTGCAGGAGTGGGAGTGAAAGATGGGTTAGGAATTTCAGCCTATTTAACAAGCTCTTTTTGCCTTTGTATGACAAAGGAGGTAGAAGGAGAGGCTACATCTCAACAGCTTCCTGAAGATCAAGCCACCTACCTTGTTCTGGTTTGGTTAGACTGATCCAGCCTTTCAGAATCTGGCTTCTGAAATTGATTTACCTATTTTTCATATGCGATTCTGCAGCACAGCGGTGGCAGAAAAAAAATTGTGCTGAAATCCTGAAGTTTGATCTGTTTCATAGTAAAGTAAAGACAGAGCAGATGATTAATTATAAGCACTTTCTAAGAATATATCTAGAAGACGCCACAAATGTCACTGTTGCTCCTGACAGGGATTTCTCCTGGAGTCTAAAGACTCCAACTTACAGCCTGTGTTCCCCATACTAAAAAACCTGCAGGTTTGTGTTGCCGCATTAGACATTGGTCTTGACTTAGAATCCCTTAAGTGTGGTAATAAATAATACAATGGTACAGTAAAATTATGATTACTACTGCCAATGAGTGTTGTATCTGGGTGTTCTCTTGTTGCTACAACCAAAATAAATCATAGCAAACTCTATGGCTATCTGATCTAGTTGTACTTGACAAAACTGCAGAACTCCATTTTTTTTAAAATTTATTTTCTAGAGGTCTCAAATCCAAGAACCAATCAGATTTTGAGTTAGGTTCCAATGTTATCACATCAGTTGCTGTAGAGTTTCCTGAGAAATGTACATGTGTTCTATCTTATTCAAACAGTTTTTAATATGTAAGGAATTCTCAGATGTCCATATTAAGCAAAAGGATTAGAGCATACCATTCTGGACACACTAGAGAGGTGGGCAATCACCAACTGTATGAAACTTAACAAGTGCAAATGCTGTATTCTGCACCTGGGACGAGGTAGTCCTGGTTACGCATATGAATTAGAGGACAAGAGGCTGGAGAGCAGCCCTGCAGAAAGACATCATCAAATCATAGAATGTCTTGGGTTGGAAGGGACCTCTAAAGGTCATCTAGTCCAACCACCCTAAAATAAGCAGGGGCATCTCCAATTAGACCAGATTTCTCAGAGCCCCATCAAGCCTGGCCTTGAATGCCTCCAGGGATGGAGCCTCCACCATCTCTCTAAGCAACCTGTTCCAGTGATCCACCACCCTCATATTAAAGAACTTTTTCCTAATGCCCAGCCTAAATCTACCCTTCTCTATCTTAAAACCATTACCCCTTGTCCTATTGTTGCATGCTCTGTGAAGAGATCTGGGGGTTTGGGTTGATGGCAAGTTGAATGAGAGTCAACAGCGTGACAGCAGCCAAAAGAGCCCACTGTGTCCTGAGGTGCACCAAGCACAGCATAGCTGGCTGGTCAAGGTCTCAGTCTACATTGGTGTGGCCCCACGTTGAGTATTGCATGCTGCTTTGAGTGCCTCAGTGTAAGAGGACACTGAACTAATAGTATGTCCAGAGGAGAGTGATCAAGGTGGTGAAAGGTCTTGAGGTCAAGACATGAGGAGCAGCTGAGGTCACTTTGCTTGTTCAGCTTGGAGAAGAGAAGCCTAAGGGGTGACCTCGTCACAGACTAGAGCTTCCTCAAGGGGCAGAGTGGAGGGGGGGTTACTGATCTCCCATCTTTGGTGACTAGTGATAGGACATGAGGAAATGGAATGACACTGCGTCAGCAGAAGTTCAGATTGGACATTAGGAAAAGGTTCTTCCTAACTGAGGGGCTGGTCAGTCATGGGAATATTCTTCACATGGAAGCGGTCATTGCAGAAAAACTTTCAGGATTCAAGGAGCATCTGAGTGACTCTCTTAGTCACATGATTTAGTTTTAGATAGTCCTGCAAGGAGCCGGGTGTTGGTATTGATAGGTCCAACTTATGGGTGTTTTCAAACTTAAGATATTCTATGATTTCTATGATCTACATCTACGAGGAATTTGTTTCTTTCGGTTAGTGTACAG
The DNA here is from genome assembly GCA_020745705.1 of Hemiprocne comata. NCBI lineage: Eukaryota > Metazoa > Chordata > Aves > Apodiformes > Apodidae > Hemiprocne > Hemiprocne comata. Next base: position 137,874,875 of record CM036586.1, on the reverse strand, counting down.
AGCTGAAATAAGAAGTCTTCAGAGCTCCCTTGATTCAGCCTCAGTTGACTGATAGCTCAAGTAAATAAAGTGATTTCACTCCAGGCTGTTTTAGGAGATTAATTTGATTTCATCACCACTGTAAAGATTTCTGAGGACAATTACAATCCCTGTTCTTTTGCATCACCTCTGATCATAATCTCTTTCCAAGTGAATGAAAAGAATTTTTACTTTATTGTGTTACTTGTATCATGATTTGAGTGACTAAGAATGCAGAGCATGCCTTTGCTTTTGTCTGCTCTTGCTTGGAAATTCCCTTTGTAATCAGCTGCTTACTCTCATTGACTGTGATGGAAGGAAAACAGACCTTGACACACAAAAAAGGACTAATGAGAAAGGTCAGGTGAATGAATAGCTCATTGGAGTAGAAGATGGGCTTGAGAAACAGGATAAAGCAAGTTACAAAGCTAGGGCAAAGTGAGGATCCTAAATGGGATTTGGCGCCAACCTGGAAGCTGAAGCTGTGCTATTTCACTGTTCCATGCAACACATGGTCGGTTGCACAAAAGAAAAATGTCCAGCCAAATTGTCCCACTCTTGGTATAGAGGCCTTTAGAATCAGAAGTCTGAGAGATTTTTATTTCATCTGAAAGGGAAGAACTCAAAGCAGGAACAATGTGGCTTCATCTTCTGATTCCTGTAGTTTTTTTCCAGATCCTAAAAAAGAAGTGAACATTTTCTACCCAGACTGAACATCCTCAGGGTAAGGAAAAGACTGACTCAGCCGTGTGTCAACTTGCAATGTGTATACCCCTGCAATACAAGTCAGCAGGCATTTGTTTTCTGTGCCATAAAACACCAAGCAAACATATAATTATTATTACTATTATTTTTATTGTTTTGTATTTTAGGCTTGAATTGAGGGACTGTGAATTTTTTTCAAAGAAGGAACTGGCAAAGAAGATTAAGTGATCTAATAATTTGTAATAATGACTGCTGCATTTGTGAGCTCTACGGAATGTTACATTCTGGCTTTTGGGACCGTGCACAGATTTTTTTAGGGGAATAAATAAATAATCATTTGTGACTTCAAAACATAGCAGTCTTCAGAAGGGAAAGGGAGAAAAATGAATGTTGATTCGGAAGGGAACTACTGTTCCAATTTGCCATAATTTTAACAAGAAAAGATCTGTTGAGTGCCTAGAGGAGAACAACGTGTAGTTAATACTTCAAGTTAAGTACTGGCTTGATTTTTTTCCTCTTTATTCCTGGATCCAATTATAAGCAATCTACAAAATAACGAGTAATTATTGAGAGTTTTTCAAATTTCAGACATTTTTTAAGGTAATAAGAAGGAGCCTTTGATTTTAATACCTTTCTATCTTGCTTCAGTTTGCAAAACTGGATGAACTTCTCTATGCAGTTCACCTCTGAACTATCACTGTAAAATCTGATGTATTACTACAATTTATGGCCAACTGGATATTGATTTACTTACACCAAAGAATATCATATGATCAGAGCAGTCCCATAGGATCGGTGGAAAGACTTGGGCATTAAAATGCAGCTTAGATTTTCAAAGTCTGGCCTTCCAGCAATAAAATGGGTTAATTTGAAAAGCTTTTCAGAATTTAAGAATTATCAATATTCCTCATTTTGAGTAAAACCAGGTCAAATTATTATTAATAAAAGTATCGTTGGAATTTTGTTAGATATGAGAGCTTGCTATTTGCTTTGGATGTGAAAAGAAATTGTGTTTTACCTCCCTTTACTGAAAAGCAGTAATTCACAGGAATAGTCAGTGATACTGCTCAGAAAGGGGAGTTGGATCCTCTTCTGGCCTTTAATAATTATAGGTCATATTGTGCCCCTGGCTGTAAAACAAATATTCTCACTCCAGGAGGTACACTGCTGACCACTGGTACAAAATTCAGTGTCCAATTGGTGTAGTAGGCTGTATAAGGAGTGAGTGAAATTTTAACAGTCTTCTAAGGATTTTAGTGGCCTCTTCTAGGCATGTGAGACCCAAGCTGTCATGCAGGGAATTTCTGGACTTCAGGGTGAATCCCAGTCTAGATTCTTTGGCTCAAAAATTGTTCCTAAGACAGCCAGAAAATCACAGTATAGTCTATGAAAATTATATTGTCACCTTCCTAGTTTACACTAACAAGACATCTGGCTTTCAGTGAAGTTAATAACCCAGGTTGAGTAGCAAATGAGCACACAGCTGCAACAAGTCTCCACCATGAAGGACCAAATTATACTCGTATTTGGTAGAGAAGACAGTCCTTAGGAAAGAGAAGTGTCAGCTGTAAAAGTGCCTGGACCATGGATGTTGACATGGGAACATCATTTTGTCTGCAGAGAGAACACTCTCCAGTCTGCATTACTTGGCCAGGGATCCATGGACCACTGTCTGAGGTGGGTACCTTTAGCAGTATGGATGCAGCCTTTGACATTTTCATTAATGCTACACTGCAAGCATCTGGAAAGTGTGCCAGCAAAGGTTCTAATTAGCAGCATGGAAAACTACTGCAATTTGGAGAAAAACTATTAATAACTGAGCTGATCCAAGGAGTTTCTTCTACTGGTGTGTTTGTCTGGTTTATATTTAGGTGTTTATCTAGTATCTTGTTGTAGAGTTGATCTGTATTTTAAGAGGACATTGACATTTTGTGGTTAAAGATTTGTTCACTGCATGTTTGTGCTTGCACATATCCTTCCCTCTTCAGAATTCCTTATGGATGTTTATTTCCCACTTCTGAAGTGTTATGTCACCTTCTAAGAAAGAAGTGCTAGGTAGGAACTGGTGGATACAGCCTCCAGGTGATACATTTATCATTTTACAGTACAGAGGGTGATGGCAACATTTGTTGAAAGTACCAGGTACAAGCTGTTGAACAAGAAAATAGCAATGGCGCATCCAGGGGGGCAGGTATACCAGAAATAAAAGATTTTGCAGCACCCTTAGACAGAACTGTGAATCCTAATCATAGCTAATACCAGATTCCATGGCTCTTTCCAGGTGTCTAAAGCATGAGGGAATCAGTGGAGATGGATATCACAAAGCAAGAAACAAACAGCCAAATCCAGTGCTTCTGTATATTCTCTTTAACTCTGAGTAATTCCACTCACGCCAGAGGCAATATTCAGTGTCGGTATCAGTAGCAGCAATGTTTGACTCAAATTTTGGAAAGTAAGGTTGGTCTTTGACATGGTAAATATTCGATTTTCTGTTTACCTTCTTCATGTTAATGTTTAAAATTTTATGCTGTAGTAAATAATATAATAGTATATTTTAATTACATTGGGTAGACACTTTTACATTCAGTTGTTAGCTGTTTAGACATTCGTAAACGGACTGTTCTCAGAGATGCTGCTCTTTGGGTATGCCTTTTATCTCCACATGCACATTACAAACTACAGACCTTTTCCTTTCTTTAAATCTTATTTTTGTCAATGTTCTTCCTTTCTTTTTAAAAAAGAAAAAGAAAAAAACCCACAAACAAAACAAAAAACAACCCCCAAACAACAAACTAAACAGCAGTTTTATTTGCATATGCAGTTTTATAGTGTTTGTTTTTCTTGGGGATGGTATGCATGGATATTTTATTAATGTTCAGAAGTGGTGTTTTTATGATTCCTTATGATTCCTTATGATTCTTTCTCCCTTCCCTCAGAACAAGATATGAATTAGGGCAAAGTAATATATAAGGAATTATTTTAGTGGTTTATGTGATCAGTAGAGAGCTAGCACAGAGACTTCCAGAAACTCTTGGAAGAACCCTGAAATGATCATCACGGATGAGTGGCTGATTGCAGAGCTGAATCAATCTGTGATTACATTACAATATAAGGGCCAGTTTCTGCAACCTCTTATTCATGCAAGCAATCCTAATGGAGGCAAAGTTAAGAAGGAGAAGAAAGCTGAACTCATCAAATACCTTTCAAGCATAAAAAACATCCTGAGGAGTGAAGGAGTTAATGCCTTGAAGACTGCCTTTTCCCCACATTTTCCAGCAGCTGTATACAATGTGAAATGAAGATAATTAATTTAATAGTTGCTAATGGCTTAAGCAAAAGCAACCACTGTAAAGCCCAGTCACAAAAAACCTGTAGGTATTGCTGACTTATTCTGCAATTCAAAGAGGATATTTCTTCCAGCAATCTGTTAAACTTTGAAAGACTAGTGAAAAGTTTCTTAACCAGGAACAGCTTCTACAGATGGGTAATTTGTGGCATACCCATCTGAAGCTTTTAACTGAAAAAAGAGTGTGTTTTGTTATTACATTTTGAATGCCATAAAAAGTGTAATTGCAATTAGCCCATTTCCATCGTTACCCTAGGCCAGCTGAAAAATATGGAAACATGACATGATGTGTGCAAAAAACAGAGGAATACATGATAAAAACGTAGGCACAAGAAAACATAGTGGGTTGGGTAACGTGCCCCAGCATTTCTTCTTCCATGATTCTAAAAAGCATTTAAGAATCATGCTTAAATGTCAACTTTGTGTTTAATAAAGTCTGTCCCTATGCAAAAGATTTAAGCTTATGCTCAACTTGAAAACTCTGGTCGAGTTGTACTGATGTGAACAGAAAAGGTGCACCCAAACTAATCAGCATGAAGCAAATACGGGCTGATGCAAAGCCCACTGATACCCAGGGAGGTGTATCAGACACTTATTTAAAGCATTTGCTAAAATGGGGTCATTCATTTGTTCATGTCACAGTGCTCTAATGTACTCCTAACATGAATGGGGCAATGTTCAGGTGAAAGAATACATGGGATGCAGTTGCTGCCCTACCTGACCTTAGATTTTGCAAAGGGGTTGGAAAAAGTTTTGAAGTATATTCCAGCAGGAGGAGCGTCTGTCGTTTTCCCCCCTTTCTTGGTCCTATAAAATAGAGAGTCTTGTTTCTCTCCAGGTTCTCTGCATTTCAGGAAACTGTCTCCAGGCACCCTTAATTGCTGCCAGCGAGCAATTTCAAGAGCATCCTTGGGGCCTGTGAAAGGTACTGAATAATGAGATGGAAGGAGGGTGTAGGAAGTGCAAGTTAGTTTGAAATTTCTACTTTTTTTTATTGATAGCATCTGTATATACAAGTATGAAAAGATTCAATTTCAGCTGTTAAAGATGTTATTTCAGTTATCCAATACATAACAGAGTTGTCATGAGTGCAGGGAAGAGTAAGGTGCTCAGTCTTTCCAATGCCTTTTTATTTCAGAAACAGGTGAGAAAAGATTGCTACTAGACAGTTTTCCTAAGGCATGAGGGGAATATGTGTATTTAGGGATTTATCCAGTAAATGTAGGGTACATGTATTGATCCTGCAAACTCTAAGATGGCAACATTAGAAAGCTTCCAGTCTGGTTTTCAAAGAGGCTTTAAAATAGATTTAAAATAGACTTTTGAATACACACATACTGCAGGCTTGTTGCTGGCTATAGGGGGAACGACAGGAGATTCAGGGGACAGGGCTATGGCATAGATGACACTTTTTTGGATCAGAGTACAAGGAGTTAAATGACAATGGTACATTTAAAGTAGTTTCACACTGGAATGTTGCAAATCCTGATGTTTCTCTCAAGCTCTTGCATACAGAGACAGATATGAGATGCACAGACTGAGAAAAAGCTGTGCAGCGTGGCTAGGGTTTGGCAGCCTCGGGACTGGCCTTATATACTATTTTGCATTTCTGTTCAAATAAGTTTTCCTAAAGCTTTAGGCATATCCTAAAAAGCTACAGCAAAAGGGACAGTGTATTTTCCATAGGCTCTATGGCTCTGCAGGAGAACTGACTCTGTAGCCTGTCTAGCATGGAGGGAACTCTTGTCATGAGTGGGGAGAAGAGGGAGTAAGCTCAGTTGGGAAAATGTCACAGAAACAGGCTGATGCTTAGGCTTGTAGAATTTTCTGTCACTGGCCAGTGATAGGGGCATGTTTGAACATGATGACTTAGTGCTGTGTTTGATCAAATGTAGCAATCTTGGCCCAGGAAATTCATTCAGATGTGAATAAAAAGGGAAAACTGTTAAATCATGACATTTGCAGGATAGCAGGGAGGCTTTGCCTTCCTTCCTGCAATTTACTGTACTTCATTGCTGAGACCCAAATGACAATGTGGATAAATGGCTATTATCACAGGACCTGGCTTTATACTCCTTGTGCAGTGGTTGGAGGAAAATTAATATAGAAGCAACAGCCTGATGAAAGCCATTGTAACAACAGCCATTCTTTCTGAAGTGCTTCATCCTAAAATGATTTTTACTAAATGTTTACAATCATGTATGTCCGTGTCTGTGTGAGAGATGTTCTTGTTTAATGTATGATTTCATCAGCTCCTACAGCCTGAAACCCTACAAGGCACCCTGTGGTCAAACATGAATCAGCTGATGGAATGTCAGTGTAGGTGGATTGTACAAGACCCCTCCACTCTCCCCAAAAAATCCCAAATGCAAAACTCCCAGTCTTATGGAGTTCCTGATATTTCTTCTTTGATTTCGCCTCTGGGGGGAAAAAAAAAAAAAAAAAAGGATGTGTGGCTGAAAAGTACACTAAAAAGAGAGAGGGGAGGGGGTAAATATGCTCCTAAAATGTTTTGAAGGATAGAAATTACCTACTTTTGTGAGATGTGTGAAATAATTTCAGTCTGGCCATTAGTTATCCAAATTACCTCTTCCTTTTATCTAATATAATAAACACTGTCACACTCTTAACTAATGTTTCATTTTTGTCTGTAGATTCAATATCGGATGCTTAATTAGGCCAATAATTATTCATGCATTAGTGTGAACTTTTTGAAGTATAATAGGAACTTGTTAAATGTATAATTATTACCCCTGATAATTAGCAACAATTTTTTTTTAATGTACGTCACCAGTCCTGCAGAAAAAAATTAAAGATACAGTTTGCAATACTAAATGGTGGCAACAAGAAAATTGCATCCTTTGTGTCATTGTTAAGAAAACGTTTAAGTCTCCTTTGATGAAACTAATTCTGTTTGTTTTTTTTCTTTGGAATTTTCTTTTTTTTTTTTTTTTTAAATTCAAATAACAAATGTTTGATTCCACAGCTGAAATTCTCTGTGAGGAAATTTAAAGATCCAAGTCTGATTGATGCATATTTTCCATTTGACTTTAGAAATCTGAATGACAAAATACTTCGGCAAACTTGAAGATAAAATACTCGTCCTGCTAAACACTTTGGAAGTCCTTCTCTAGCCTGACCTATTTTTTTATTTCTGTGCGTGACTGTGTTGAGTATGAATTTTTATGTGTTTGTGTCCATACATATAGCTAGGTATCCATTATTATATATGCTCTCTATATATACAATTTATGTACACACACATTCTTTAATATAACACAAATACAGAACCATATGTTATATGACATTATGGCTTCACTATTATTCACTCAGAAGTTAAACGTTTCAGAAGCTGAGGTACACGTAATCATACCTCTGGTCCTATGCATTTTGCAGTCTTTAACTGGGTGATAACACATTACTACTCAAACTATGCATACATGTGAAGCTTCATCTGCCTGCTTAGAAGTTGCAGTATTTTAAACCAGGCGTTTCTCCACTCTCTCCCCCAGGAGCTTAATGTTGCATGGTTTGATGGCAGTGAAACTGTTCTTACTGACTTCAGTACTGCAGGATGTTGAACTTTGCTCCCTAAGCTAGTCCATTCACTGTGCAAATGCAACTTGAATATGGGATGTCAACCCCTGAATTCTCAAACTTTCCCTTTGCTTTTTCACAAGTATAGTAGCATTTGTATGAGTTTTATTTTGAAATGTGTATTCTTTTTTCAATAAAAATTGTTTATGTAAAACATTTACAGGGAGTACTGATCAATTCCTCTCTGATGCTATAGAAGAATTCTATATGTACTCAGTTGTACAAAGAGCAGGGGATCACAGTAAAAAAATTAATATCCAATTTTTTAGAGGAAGTTTTGGTTTTTGATTATTTTCTATTTTCATAAACTTTCTGAGCGTATTTTAATTTTAATTTTTAAAAAAATGTACAACTACAAATGGTTCCAAATAATATTTTATGGGATTACTTCACCTTGGTCCTTAGTAGAAGTTGTAAATGGACCCTTTTTTGCATACACCATTCTCTTACCTGGGCTTATCTTCCCATTTGGATTGTATTGTCATATAGTCTTACTTTTCACCACAATGGGAATTATATAGCACACTGCAAAGTGAGTATCCAGCTAGAGAGACGTTTGAAGCTACTTAGATTCAAGAAGCAGTTTGGACCTTTTGAAAAGCAGCAGTTACAAATTTTGGATCAAGTTTTGAATTTGGATTGCTCATTTGAATGAAATTTAAAGGACTCTAGAGGTAGCATCTAGATATATTTCTTCCCTAACCAAGTTACAATGGAGATGGAAAGAAATAAACCAAAAGAAAATGATCAAGAAGAGCAATTAAAACCTAAATCGTTCCCTGCTGTATTAGAGTGGCAATAACCTTTTGTTGCCTTGATTTACTGCTTTGTAAATTGGGAATATCATGGCTGCTTCTGATGTTTACACAGCACTTAACAGATAATTAGGATTGTCTACATGCTAAGTATTTCAGCCATACATGGTATTTTAATGGCAATAGCCAGACCTGCATATCAAAGCAGTGTAAAAACACAGTTCTTGCATACGTCATTTAGGACAAGAAAGGATATTTTCTTCTATGTCCCATAACCCATTTTCTTCCCTCTGCTTGTGATGTATGAACTTAGAAGAGCTGGTAATGTAGTGGAGGTTTTGAGTGTAAAGATATTCTTGCATGAGACCAATTTCTTTCTGTAACAACTGGGTACAGATCCTGATGGTCAGTGAACTCAGTCCATTAGGAGGATTGTTGGGATCCCCAGTAAAGGCTGGGCTGGGCAAGAAAATTGTTGAGTCTGCTACTCCTTTCATTTCCATTTTCACAGATTGTCCAATATCACTAAAATCGTATTTCTTAATATAATAGGGCTGGAATACTAGATACTGTATGTAAGCATTGGGCTGTATATCTCTATTTTTTTTTTGCATAAAGGTGATACATAAGGAAAGAGATAGTAGAACCTTCCTCTTAACTCCCTCAGCCTCACCTTGCCTGTTCTTTGGCTGGCTGGGTCCTCTGGAAGACATTGTGCTGTAGATTATTGTCTGTGCAAACTTGGCTGGAAGCACATAGTCCTATCATCATGCTGTGCTCAAGTTAATATATGCTGCCTCTTGGTAAACCTTTCTAATTTGGGTTCAGCACTGTGCTAACTTTAATTAAATGGCTTCTAATTCAGAGCTGCCTCATATCTTGGCTCCTATTCCCATTCATGGGAAGAGAGAAATTTTTCTGCTCACAGTGGTATGACAAACCCCCAGTTATCCCTGAAGTTCTTTACTGAGTTGGTATAACTTGGCATTATGACTATAGTGGCCTGATTTACTATAATCAGTGTGATGTTTTATTAGTATTTGCTATCAGATGTTCAGAGAGTCAGGGGAATATACATTAAAACATTGTGTCCTTTAGTCAGAAAAGTGAAGGAAAATATTTAATGTGTTGCATTTTTTACCTCCAGAAATTTTCCAGAACAGCAATGAAAACTCTCTAAGTAAACAATGTAAATGACATATAAGAAAAGCAGCCAATGGTGTCATAAAGCTAATCAAGAATATATTTTTATTTGGATGGAATATAGTGTAAGCTTCCTTTTTGTTTCTTGCATTTCTCATTTCTTTTCTGTTTTAGAATAATGATGAGAGCAATCAACATCTGCCAAAAGTAAATGATGTGTCAGCTTACCATAAATTCTTTGTCAAGCCTGGGCAAGTGTAAAAATGCTCAATGTAACATTAATTGATCAATTTCACATACCAGAAATCTAAATTGTTACTTATGATGAAAATTCTCATTTTTTCCATGTCCAGAGTATCCTTTTTCAAGTGCAACTACTTTACCACTGATCAATGACCATGCAATTGAGATGAATTTCATACTCATTCTCCGTTGTTGCAAATTATTTTAATTACTTCTGCAAAGGGTAATTGGCACAATCAGCAGAGGTTAGAAGATCATCTGGGAACATTTATTTTGCCAATTTATCTATTCTTCTTGAAATGTCAATATTAAATTATTCTATTTTTTATTACAAATATTATATGTATACAGCTGTAGTAAATGTACGCGTTTTCTAGGAGAACTTGTGACCTCAGAGTTCATGAGTTTAAACATTTGTTCTGTCTGAATTGAACGTTAATGCAACATTTTAAACAGTATAATTTGAAATCTTTTCTAAAAACAATATGTTTGTATTGTAGCCCAGGACTGTATTTATGTAATGAGAGAGCATAATGTGCTCAATAAATATTGAAGTTCTTGGCCTCCTGCTGAGCATTTGGTATTGAAGCATACCTAGTTATAGACTTTGAAATTGATGCCCCTTTTCGTTCTGGGATGAATTTGCACCTTTGCTACAGTAATTTCACTTTGCATCTCTGCATGTAATTATTCTGATTCAACTGGAGAACAATAAACAGAGATATAGAGAGAGTTTTGCCTGAACAGCAGGCAGTGTTGTATTATTTTAATGAAACTGAAAAGTTTGAGCAACTAAAACAGTAAAAATTGCAAGATGCCCTAAACCAGGAATTCAGGCCGTTTCTTTCTGGTTGTCTGTTACCCCCACAGTATTTGGAGCTAAATTTCTGTGAAGTGAGTTATAAATATAAAAGAGATCAGAGTTTTGACTTTTGTGGTCTCTTCCATAGTTGAGTAAGGAATCCTGTATTAAGTGTCCATTACCTGTAGCCTCCAAGCACTTAGGTGCTTATCTGAGTAAGGAAATGCAGCAAAAGTGTAAGACAGGCTTATATGTTCCTCACCCTAAACTCAGTATCAGTTCCTCCTTATGTATTGGCTTTTCTGAGATCTCTTAATTAGCTTCCAGACAGACTCAGGAAGTTAAGCGACTCTTTTCATTCTGCACTGAGTCATTATAGTTGTAAGTCATAAATAGCTATAATCTTTTGCTCTGTGAATGTGTTTATATTTTTTATATTCATGTAACTGCTGAAGTGCCCTCAAAACATTATTATTTTGCATTGGGATACTGAGCATCTCAAGGAGACATTCACAAGCTGAGCACAATCTTTGCCCCATGGAAAGAGTTACAATACAAGCACTTTGAGGACATATTAATTTAGCAGAACTCCTAAATTTGGGAGACAGTGGTGAAATCTCAGATGGCATTTCACTTTGCTGGCATCCTTTGAGAGCAACCTGTCAAGACCCTGCCATCGGGAGAGTCAGATCCTAGGCAGAGTCCTACTGAGACCGTCATTGACATGAAACAAGTTCTTCCAGTCAGGTGAAGAGCAATACATTTCTCATTCGTGAAATTTTGGCCCCTTTGAAGCCAACAGGAGTTCTGCTGTTGCCTTGTAGCTTGGATGGTGTTTAAGCCCCAAATCTGCAATAAGCTAAATGGTTGGGTTCAGAAGGAACTATGAGAACTGACTATTCCACAGAAATTAGTGGGCACAGGGGAGTAGTCTGTGTTTTTGGGATGGAGGTTTTCTATGACATATGAAGTTACACATTTCAGCTAAAACTGACTACTGAATTTCTCCTCTATGTAACATCAGATCTCTCCCAGTGTCCTTATCGTGGTTCATTCAATATAAGGACAATAAAAGTGTACCCAGAGGCCCGAATACTCAGGCACTGTAGATTAATTGACTTCGAGATCTGCTGAAAAATCAAAACAAAAGCATGCATAGAGGGATCTTCAAACTTGATCTATAATTAACTTAAAAAAAAAGAAAAAGTGCCAGTTCAAATCTTCATCCTAGAATGTATGATGTAAACGGACATACCACCACTGACGTTGCCAGACTTATGTTGGTCACCAACCTGAGTATCTCATTCATTGGGCCACTGGCGCCAGAGATGTAAAATGAAATTCCAGAAAGTGTGGTTTTTCAGTGTAGTGAAACCCGAGCCTTTTCAACTCTTCTCAGCTAACTTTCTTAGGACAAATTACATTCTAAAATTCAACTTTGATTTTACTTCTCGGCTCAATAAATAGGCAGAGAGGCCAAAACAATGATGAAAGATTTTTATATGAAGTCAGTGTCACATAAGGTTATCGGTAAGTCTCTCTCTCCCATCACTTTATATATTTAGGTTTCCTACACTTATTTTTTGGGATGTATCTTCTCTAGATATTAATACTCTCAATGGTCTTTCACAAACTGTGTTTCAAATTTCTTAAGCAGCAGAAGTACTACAGTCAGCTTTCTCTGGAAAAATGTGATGGGCTACATTCATGCCAGATGTTGCACCCCAGCAGCTGTTATGTGCATTGTCAGTGAGAGAGTTGTTCCACTCACTGGTGGTTGGTCTTCATTTGGTCCTCTGACTCATAAGGAGCTTTTACTACGGTTGTGTTCAAATTGCAGTCCTACTCTTTTCCTTCTTTTCCCACTGCCATTTCTGTACGCTTGCCTATTGATTTCCTTCTCTTAAATTTCCTTCTGCAAGAATATATAGGGCTTTATATTCCTGACTTGTCTTTCCTTAGTTTGCACCACTGTCTTTACTGCCCTTCTCTTTGTTAAACCCATTTACATCTCTGCAAGGAGTGGGAGAAAAATAGCACCTTTCAGTGCTCCATTTGCTCCTCTCATTGCATAGGCATAAATGACAAGATATGAAACTGTCAGGAATTAGGTCTGGCTCGAGCTATTCAGGCATTGAGTTAGGCTTGCATTTTGAGGTTCAGAAAACACTGGGAACTGTCAATTTTCATGTTGTGCAGTGGTGCAATGGTCTGGAATCACATCAAATCTTACCTTAATCCACAGTCACTACATATCTGTGTGCTGTAGCAAGCAATGAACAAACCTGATTTTAGATGCAAGTTTATAACCCCTGTATTGGGCAGTGTTATCTTTGAGACATCAGGTTTTGCTACAAACAATTAATGATAGTCTGTGCATATTCTTTTGCTTGTAAACAACTCAGTCTCCTGTATGTTCCCAGGCATAGGTTAGTATTGTTGGCATGAAAAAGTTTTCACTTCAGCTGGCCATTCTGCCTTCATTACTAGGGCTCCTAACAGTTACTCAGGTATAGAAATAACGCACTGCTATATTAAGAGAAGTGGGAGCCTATTTAGTATGCTGGCTTAGAAACTGAGGTCACACAGCAACTGCTTCAAGAACAGCTGAAGTTTGTGTGTCCATGAAGGACTTGGACCCCAGAGAGAAGAAGATGAATAGCTGAGGATGGCAAGTATCACAACACTTTCCTGGTAAACCATCCTGCTAATGTATCAGATCACTACCTTTGGTTATATTTTGAGTTAATTAGTCATTCTACCCATTTGTCCAGGCTTACATTCACAAATTCAGTGCATCTCAAAGGTTTTGTTTAATGCTAGTTTATTAGTAAAGTTATTATACTGAATAACTTACAAACTCTCAGAACTTTGTTCTAAGGATTAACTTTAACTGTGCACTTCCAAGAATAAGCCTATGCATTGGCCTGAAAGGCATGCCATCTTTTACCCTCGTTTAAGAATAAAATTATCTGCATTCCATCTTTGAAGACGCATTCAGACCTGGGTCCTATGGAGACCACAGAATCACTGAATGATTGAGGCTGGAAGGGACCTCTGAAGGTCATCTGGCTCAATTCCACTGCTCATGCAGGGCCACGTAGAGCCAGCTGCCCAGGACCGTGTTTCCCTTCCAAGGAGGATGACTTCACCACCTCTCTGGCCAATCTGCACCAGCACTTAGTCACTCTCACATGAAAAAAGTGTTTCCTGATAGTCTAAGGGGACCTCTTGTCTTTCGGTTTGTGCTCATTGCCTCTTGTCCTGTCACTGGGCACCACAAGAAGAGCCTGGCTCTGTCCTCCTTGCACCCTGTCTTCAGGTATTTGTACACATTGATGAGATCCTCCTGAGCCTTCTTTTGTCTGGGCTGAACAGTCCCAGCTCTCTCATCCTTTCCTCATAGGAGAGGAAAGTTCCTTAATAAACTTTGTGGCCCTTCACTGGACTCTCTCCAGTAGCTCTGAATTCAAGTCACCCATGCATTTTTAAGGGTAAAATTTCGCTTTGTGGCTTGTTTGCTTGTTTTAATCATTCTGGCTATTTCAGGAGCACTTAAAGTGGGAAAGTAATGAGAAAATAAGAATATCTAATTTACTCCCAATTTCTTTTTTCCTGTGAGATCTGCTTAAGAGGCTGTGGTCTTGATCTAAGTCATCCAAGAAATGAACAAAGGAACAATTTATACAGGAGATTAATGAGTGTGAGGGGCTTTGGTAATATGGCAGTAAGTACCATAGAAATGTTATAAATACCTAAAAATTCAGAAAAGAGAAGTATGGGCAAAACTCCAAATGGTCGTCACTATTGTAAGATGGAAAATAAGCCCTTAATGGGCAAAACCTCTGCCTGTTATTGGTGAGGAGCACTAAAGTAGCCATTCTTAGGAGCACTTGTGGTTGACTAGCACTTGTTATGCTACAGGAGAGGAACAGTAGTCCTGAGAAAGAGGTTTTTCTTTGTCATATGAGCAGTTTTAAGTAGAGCGCAGATGCTTTATGCTTCCAGGCTTGGTTACATTAGAAGATGTATTGAGCTCAATGCAGTGAATTTTTTTTTAAAAGTAAGTGATGTGCTAGGAATTAATGGTGTGACCAGTGAAATTTTGCTTGTAGAAACTGCAGGCACTTTTCACTTTTGCATGTGTTTCTAACTGAGATAGGTGTAAAATCAGGTATTTTCACAAAAGTCCCACAGGCCAGAGTGTACAATAGCAATTAAGTATCAAGTGTGCATATGACTAATTGCTTAGTGCCATAAGGAAACATACATTTTGGCTCCTTCTTGGAGCCAATTACCACATGCCTGTGTTATAAGGCAGAATGAGAAGCGACCCCATGCTGAAACAGGAGTCCATTACAAAACAACATGACAAAGGAGGAAGCAAGTATATGCTGACCAAGCCAACTTGTACACAGTGACAAGAAAGGAAAAAAATATCCAGGACACTTCTGCATTGAAAAGAGAGCTCTAGCTGCCTTCAAGGGACAACACCAGATCATAGGTGCACTTGCACAGTTTTTTTAAAACTAACATACAATGCTTAAATATATTGTAGGGCTGAATAAGGCCCATGACTGAAAAAAACATGTAACTTATTTCTACACCCCTGTAAAGGTTGGAATGAAGATAAGTTTTGATACTTCCTTTTTCTGCTTGGTTTGGGTTCCTATTCACATATTTACAGTGTCAGTTTGATTCACTCCATGCTTCAGTCCTGAGCTGTGGTTCCCCTGGTAGTCTTCCCAGACTCACAACAGCTCATTCCTCTTGAGAAGAAATCTGAGGAAAAATGAACAAATAGTTTGCTTCAGCATCAGTATAAAGATATGCAATGGGCCTTTGGCCAGGTTGCTATGAAAGAGTCAGTAAGGACTTAAGTCCAGGCTCACCAGCGGACCCAAAGGCTGGGGTTTTCTCAGTTCTCCAGTCCCTAAAGACAGCAGAGACTTCCCAAAACTTCCTCACTTTTAAAGGTTTCAGAAATGGTCCCTTCCCCAGTCTTTATTCTCCTGAGACTCCATTATCCCCAGAATATTGTATCCTTGAAAGATGCTTCTTTAAATGATGTAACTAAGGCTTTAAGGTACAGTTACAGAAGTCAAGTCCAATTATGCAGCTTTGTTATATCTGCT
The DNA here is from genome assembly GCA_020745705.1 of Hemiprocne comata. Classification (NCBI taxonomy): domain Eukaryota; kingdom Metazoa; phylum Chordata; class Aves; order Apodiformes; family Apodidae; genus Hemiprocne; species Hemiprocne comata. The sequence goes on along the minus strand of CM036586.1, from coordinate 137,859,131 downwards.
ATGTAAATTATTTTTCAAGCAGCATTAAAAATAGCATGCTCTCTGTCACTGAGAACATGGATGGAGTTCAGCTGCAGCTTGGCAACTGGATGTTGGCAGAAACTTTGTACCATATTAATTGAGTATTTGCACAAGCGGGGATTACGTCAGTGACAACAGTACAAATTTGTATGTTAAATACAGGAATGCCTTCTAGCAAAATGACAGAGTGACTGGTAATGCCTTCTAATTCTGTGGTTAGCTTCAAATTAAGTTTAGGTATTACTTTACCCAACTCCTGACATGAAGATGTGACATGTAGGTTTAAAGTAAATATCTTCAGAATTCTTTACATTTCCATTCCCACCTTGCATGAATACACCTTATCAAATATATTGCAGCTCTATGATACTTATATCAGACCTAACTGAACAGGATTTAAAAATCTTTAACATGGCTTTATGGTGAGAATATTCATGAATACAAATCCATAGTTTGCTCACACTTAACATAATCCAGGTACACATTTTTTCCTGTGCACTCATTCATGGGAAATGTAACACAGATGAAAAACACATCTAGGCTCATGGTTTTTATATTCAACCATCTGTGCTTCTTGCTGCCAAGAAGTCCTTTGCCTTTGCTCCTATCATTTTATTGAGATTCTTGGCAGGTGAGGGTTTTATTAGCTATTATTATTTTACCTACTTTAAGTCCTTGTCTCCTCTCTTTAGGTCCACAGCAGTATTTTAAGAATAAACCCCCTCTTCCTGCTGTTTTTTTTGCAACTGAGCATCCTGTTTAGTAATTTTATTTCTCATCTTGACAGCTGCCATCCCCTCTGGCTTTTCTGCTTCCACCTTGGGCTTGTTAAGGCTGCTGCTTTAAACCCCAGCACTCCTAATTTCTTCCTCAGTTCCTCTGTGTTAACTTTCAGGGTCTGTGCATGCAGTGTCAGGCCTGCTGAAGCCATGGATCTCCCGGGATCATCCTGCTGCATTAGCAGTTGCCTTCGTGTTTGATCATTGCAACTGTGCTGCTTACAGCTTGAAGGTGACTCAGCAAAGAAGGAAAGGACTGGCCAGCAATGTCTAGAAGTGACACATTTCAGGGTTTGCTGAGGTCTAACCATGTTTATGTGAGCACAACCCAGCTGGATACTCCAGGGGAAGCCCAGCTCAGGTAGTTCTCCCCAGCAAATACATGTTATCTTTCCGGGGGGTCCACTTTTGTCCAAAGCAGGGGTTTCTGGATCTGCCCTGAGTGGTGTGGCATGGTCTACCTCCTACCCATGTTGCCCTCTGGAGCCAGGGGCGTACATGAGCAGGCTCACGGGGGCTGGCTTCTCTGGTGCTCGGCCAGGGGCCAGCTGCCAAGCTGTTCTTGGTAGGCTCAGTACACACCTGTTTGTCTGTCTGGTCTTGAAGGTCAAGCTCTGAGGCACCCCCTGCACCTTGGTTTTTCATGTGCAAAGTGCTGCTATTTGTGCTCTTCATTTTTCATGTTTATTTCTGAACTCCTCTGGCAGGGCACTGTCTGGTACAGTTTAAGATGACCCTCAAGGCATATAATGTAATAACACTACATGGAGGTGCTGGACATAAACAGAAAGGGCCTTGGCATTTTTTGAAAAAGGGGAAGTTCAATTCTTGATCCAGAAACACAGCTGGTACAACATAATAATTTAAAATAATCAGCAAGGTTTTCTTCAAAATCATCTTCAGTTGTCCAAGCTCTGATCCACATACCTGCCTGCACTGTTTTTTGATGCACCTGTAATCAGAGGGATGTAACAACAAAAAAATAAATAAATCACATCTTTAATAAACTGAACAGAAGAAAAATCAAGATCATGTTCAAAACCCATTTAACAAAAACTCATCAAATAAAATTATTTGCTGTAACTGTGGTCTCCTGGATTTTGATTTATTGCCAGACAATATTATTTAATGTGCTCAGAAATGAAGAATTAATATTCCAGTGGCACATTATATCAGAGAAACATCAAAGCCATTTATAGCCTGTGTGGCTGAGTTGCACATGTGGTTTAAGAAAATATTCTGTTTAAACACATGTAGTTGTGAGGTTTTTTTACATTAAGTGTTATCAGGGATAACAATATTTCATTGGAGGCAGATGACTATCCAGAAACATAATTAATCATGATTATTTATGTCATACCTAATTATCAGGAAATAGCCCCAGGGATACACTTCAGTTATATTTCAGAACCTTCGGATTATAATTACTTTGCTTTGCATTAAACATTCTTCCCATACTCTTGAAGAAGTTTAGAACACATTCTTAAGAAATAAGGTCAAAGGGATAAAAATAAGCAATGCATAATCAAATAATGAAAATATGTGCATTTGGGGAAGTACTGAGCTATTATGAGGAGAAATATTAAATTCATTCTCTTCATAATTAGGTAAAAGAAATGCTTTTCTACTGTAGTTTTTAATATGTGAGCACACTAGCATAACAGCAAGGGCCTTAAAACATAAGCCTTTTAAAATTTTGTTAATATAGTGTAAAGTGGATTAAAAGTTGGAAAAAAATACAATCCTACCTAAGGGTCTGAATTCCCAAAGACTTTTAATTTGTAAATTTTGAAAGCTACTTTTCAGTGAGGACCTTTCATAACTAAGGAGTTTCAAAGCTTCCGGTGTTGCTGTAAAAATGTTTTGATGCAGTTCTGGCTTATTATTTATAACCCATTCTGTGTAATTAAATAATTTAATAGGAGTTGTAAAATTAGGTAGGCAATGTACAGAAGTATGTATGTGTGTAATTTACATTCCTGGTTGTTAACGATACTGAATACTTTTAAAATGAAGACTGAATGTAAGACCTCAAAAAATGCACACACTTGTGGACCTAAGCTATAATTTTATTGAAGGACATACCACACAACAAAGTCATTCCTGTATAAATGAAAACCTGGACATTTATTTTTACAAATAAGCGTTTTTTCCCCTTATTTTTGTTGATAAAAAGGACAACATATTTTCAGCACTGCTGTAACCAGAGGCTGTTTTTGGTAACGTAGTTCTTGCATAACAGATTTGCAGAACTATGCTGGAATGCATGTCATTTTACTGTCTGGGAAAATATTTTGGTGGGTTGGTTGGCTCTGGGATTTTTTTGGTTTGGGTTGTGCTTAGGGAAGTTATGTATGACCAGGCCCAAAAGTCAAAGTATATTTCGTTATTTTATGAGCTGACAGCATATGAGGTTAGAAGTACTCATTCAGTACCTCTGTGTACACTCATTGGGGTGTGCTTAATGTTAATATAAAGCTGGAGACTACTGACCTCAACTCATGTGCTTACAGCTATGGGTATGGTTAAACACTGTACCAGCACCAGACACCTCAGCTCTCCTTCAACAGAGTTATGGTGGCTTCAGTTAACTACCCTGGGACTAAACACTTCCATCCAGCTGTCAGGTACCGAGTGCTGAATTTCCTCTAGGTTTTGGCAGGAGTGCTTTAGCATCTGGGTAGTTTAATTCCTTAGGCTTAAGCTTACATATGTCCCATTGACTTTGGAATCGTGTTTCACTAAAGCTCTTGTTGTGACTTGTCCATGATTTAGTTCACTGAAAGCAAAGTGCCTTGGCAGCCACATCATTGACATACTTAACGCTTAGGCCCTGGTTTTAATGTCTATGTATTTCGTAACATAGTTTTGAAACCTTTGCAAGGTTTGACTTTACAAAACCCTCGTTAAAGTGAAATTAGATTATTATTCTCTTTGTGAAATTATTCAACCTGCTTAAATATTACGAATAAAGTAATAAAAAAGTGTTATTTCAAAAAACTAAAAAGGAATGCCTTATGTTAAGGTTCAAAGTCAACAATCTCCTTTTAATGCTGGGGGCATACAGAAATTGTTTGCTAGTTTGACGTAGAGACAGCCCTCAGACAGTTTCCATGATGATTTAATGACAGTGCCATGTTTATCTAAAGCAGTGATGAAAATCAATGTGTACATTTGAACTGCCACCCTAAGTCTTCTGTGACTAATCATAACGAAATTGAATGTTACCTGAGGAAATACTTCCTCAACAAATGTCTGATTTTTTTCTACCTCCTATCCCCAAAAGTATTTTTCTTCTCTGGTTGCTTCCCAGCCTTAGCTGGACATTTTATTTTTTCCCCACCTATTATTTGAAACATCGTTGGAACAGAAGGCAAAGTGCCTGAGTAATTCAACATTCAATAAATTAAACCAACTAATATTGAAAGTCAGTGTTATGAATTAGCCACTTTCACTTGCTATTTTCCCACTCTGTTTTTATCCACTTCCCTGAGATTTCTGAGCATTAGTGTCTAAGTGGTGCACTGCTTGTTTCTGGTGATGGACAGAAGCAGCCTTCCCTTAATAAAGCACTAAGGTGGAAACAATGATCTAGTGACTTTTTAGACAATATTAAATGTTTCATTTTAATATTTTTTTCCCAAGCTACCAGCCTCCAAAGGCAAACCCTAGGTAAGGCACAGTGAAGCTTACTTGTCTGATGTTGATTCAGCTTATACTAAGGTGAGCTGAGGCACTTCCTTGAGTGAAATTTCCTGAAGCAGTGAGTGGTTGAGGTGAGAAGCTATGCATTTCCAAAAGACTTAGGGGAGTTCAGCTACCAGCAGCACATGGGAAATGAGAAAAGAACAATAAAAAGGGAAGATAATTCTAGAAAAGGGAAAGTGGTCTTCATCTAAGCTAAATATACTATTTTTTATTTTTTTTTTCCAGAAGGGGCAGTCTTGTGTCTGGGTCTAAGCACCCTTCCCATGTCCTGGTGGCTGATTTGATCCATGGGTTCTGTGTTAGGCCAGACAAACACTTCAGCTTTCAGCACACTGCTTTTTCCCAAGCTGAAATCTATTCCTTTCCTAAGCACCCTCCACTGACTTCAAATGTGTGCCATAGCCACCAGAAAGCTGCAGCTCAGTTCTGGCTGGCAAGGAATGGTGAACAGGACATCTGAAAGGGAGAGGGGTCTGCCAAGCTGGGAAAAGAGGACACCAGAGATGTGAATTTTCTGTAGTTTTGATCTGGCACACAGAGAAAAATGGGAGAGGTCAGGGCTACCTTTTCCAAAAGATACAATGGAAGAATGGGGATTATTATTTTATATAATAATAATTATTTCACGTGGTGCATATGAAATTATACACAATAGAAGTTTTTGATGATGTAGATGTAGAATGCTTTAAATAAATATATTTTTTCAAAGAGAAATCCTCAATATTGTTCTAGTGGTGCTGGTAGGAGCCTATGGCACAACTCTTAAGTGTGCACAAGTGCACACTGCCTTCAACTGGAAGTTTTAGAACAAAACAGGCACTTTTTTCCCAGGAAGCTTTGTTTGCCTGTATGTGGCATTGTAGAGGCTGTGGCAACTCCTGCATTATTAAAAGAAATTATCCCTTGACCATTTATTCTTCCAAAGTTTCTTCTGCAGGAAGAAAGATTTGACTCATGGCATCTGTCCATGTTAGTGGTCTCTGTGGTTGTAAACCCCGGAGTGTGGCTTCAGTAAGAAATCCACTCCAAGCATAAACTGGGAAAATAATCTCCTTTCTTTCTAAAAGCTGCAACCTCAGTAGGGAAAAAACACAAAGCAGTGGCAAATAATCTGCTATTTGTATACATATTGTTTCCCGCCTTTCTATTTCAAGTTCTCCCAGAGTGGACACCCATCTTTTATCAGACAGTTCTTTCCTGTACTCTTCGCAAGCCACAGCAGAACAGAGGAACTATTCTAAAATTACCACCTATTCGGATTGTTTGAAAACATATTTTAAAATACATATACAACTTGGAAATAATTTTAAACTCTTCCTGAAACCTATTTGCAGTTGCTGATTCTCAGAAACTATCCAGGTGAAAAATGCTTTTATGTCATAGAATCATAGAATGGTTTGAGATGGAAGGGACCTTACAGATCATCTACATCCAATCGCCCTGCACTGGTAGGGGCACCTCCCACTGGATCAGGTTCCTCAGAAACCCATCCAACATGCCCTTGAACACTTCCGGGGAAGTGGCATCCACAACTTCCCTGGGTAACCTGTTCCAGTGTCTCACCCCCTTCATAGAGAAGAATTTCCTCCTAGTGTCTAACCTGGATCTCCCCTCTTCAAGTTTAAATCCATTACCCTTTCTCCTCTTGCTACATGTCCTTGTAAAAAGTCCCTCCCCAGTTTTCCTGTAGGCTCCTTCAGGTACTGGAAGGCCACTATAAGGTATCCCTGGAGCCTTCTCTTCTCCAGGCTGAACAATCCCAACTCCCTCAGCCTGTCTTCATAGGAGAGGTGCTCCAGCCCTCTGATTGTCTACGTGGCCCTCCTCTGGACTCATCCCCAGAGCTCCATATTTTTTACAGCCATACTATAGCCACTATAGATAATCTCTTATTTTAATATTAATTGCACAATAGGCACATCTGTACAGGTATTCAGCTGCATATCCCGCCCAATGGAGAAAAATAGGAAAGCTTACATAAATGAGCGCCTGTGTACCATTTTCCTGTTATTCTTCCTTGACTTAAATTCTTTTAGGATAATCTTATGGAATTAATTAGATTATGAGAATGACCTTGGTTGATTTGCATTAGTCCATGGAAGTTATGACCTTGAACTCCAGATTCATCCCAGCTGTCTTTTGTCTTTTGGAGCATGTAGGTTCTCTCTGTATTCAGTATAGAGAGACACTGAGGTCCAGAAGATTATGCAGCTCCCCTGTCTTAGAATCCATTGCTATAGGGCATGTCACTAGAAGGCCTGAGCACCTCCAGGGTCCCCTCACTGCAGTGTTTGTATACTGCAAAACTGGTATGTCCATACCATTCATTATACAACTGTTCCAGAAAATAATGGACTATGTGTATTTAAAAAAAACACCTTAGGCCTCTGTGTATAAACCCCCATTTGATGTGCAAAAGCCCTCTGATTCTGTAGGATTTTGGTGTAATTTTAAAGACTTTTCTGTAAGGACTTTGTCATGTTGATGCACTTGCATATGTGTTCATTTTTTCCACTGACTTAGCCAACACTTCTCTAGTTATTTGCCCACTCCAGGTACCTCAACTGTAAAGAGAGAACAGTAGCAGTAATCTCCACCAATCATGGCACCTCAACATTTTACAGGAAATAAACAGGTAACAGAGCCATAAACAATGAAGTCAAAGGCAGCTTTGTCTCTTGTATACCACTGGAAAAACAGCCTAGAAGGTAGTAATGGATGACCTCTACATACACACTACATGTAAGCACATGGAGACATAATGACATCCATCAGTGTCTTGTCTTTTAGTTGAAATAAATCAGTCAAAAAGTCTGCCCTGTGTTTTTCAGCTGACAGCTAATGCAAGCTGACTTGACTATTCTGCTGAGGTATGTAATACTTTCCATCCTCCTTCTTTCTTTTTTTTTTTAAGTGGGAGAGGCTCATTTTATTACATCAAAAGTGTTGGGAAATATTTTTTTATTTCAATAACGAAAACGAGCATATTGGAAAAATCTAAGTGTTTATTTGTGACATTTTTTAATAAACATTTCCTTTTTTTTAAATTAGAAAATGTTAATCATTATATTTTCATTTTGAAATATTTTTCTGATTTACACAGAAGGAATTACGTTATTTTATAAAGTTCTCAGACTTGAATTTAAAAATCTTAGTTTGGGTAAAATGAAGCATTTTATTAAGTGACAATTTTTATTTTTGAACTTGTTGATTCACTACAAATTGTCCTGAAAATGGAGAGAACGAGCAAGTAGAAGAGTTATCTGCCAGCTGAAAGCCGTTTAAAGACAGGAAAGTGTCTTTATTTCTGAGATGTCTGGACTAGTTTTCACTTTCCTTTTTCACACCTTTTATATGCTCATTAATAGTTGGATATTTCGCTAAAGAAGTCCAGATGTGTATCTTTGTTATTTTTAAATGCAAACCAGAACCAATCAATAATTCTGTCTACTGTTAAATAGACCTATACTCTGAGTGGTTTAAACAGTAAAGAAAATGAGCAATTCAGGATTAACAAGTATTGTGATCACATTGCTTGTTTAATTCAGCTAAAATACAACAGGATTTTGTAGGATTAAACTCTCTTTATTTAAGAAAATACACATCAAGGGGTTGATCTCTGTTTTTTGCCTTTTTTTTAACCTTTTGTATTTTTTATTTCAAACTCTTTGCAGGTCTCATGGTGAGATATTCCCCCCCCCATATTTATTGCATTCATCCATTTTCTGTATTTGCTCAGTGTTAGATTCAGTGGGTGCTCAGGTAGCCAGTGCAATAATTTTGAAGAGCCTCACCAGAGCCTATTGAAGTCAAGAGAACATCCTTCATTGGCCTCAATAAACATGTTGTTTAGAAGGAAGTTTCAGATGTCAAATGAGCACTCTTTCAAGTGGAGACTTGGTAGTTAGTTGCATATCCCCTTCTCTATATGTCACTTCATTACTTCTCGTTGCAAAAGGTCAAAGCAATAGATGGTGATACATTTCCTTTTATTAGGGAGCAATGGCAGGTGCTGTTGGTTAGGTTTGGTTTGTCCTGGCTATTGCTCTCAATGTTACTAAAAGAGCGTGGAAATTAAAATATTTAAAGGAAATTTGATAATTGACAGACACCATCTTTATCTACTGAATAGTGGCATTTTGTCTCGAGGCTGTGTTCAACCGTGGCTGGTGACAAGCTCTGGTTGAATGTAGCTGAACCTTATAAACACCATTTTTTTCAATCTGGATCTTTATATCTGAGCAGTTATGAAATCCGCAGAGCAGGGAACTCTTCAAATCAAACATATGCATCGGAGCAAAATATTAATTCAGCAAACATGACACAAGAAAGCACATCAGTCAGTTCATAACTGACTCTTTTATAACTCTGCACTATTCTTTTCCTAACCAGTAAATGGCAGTCAAAACCACAAAGTATTTTCCACTTCCTAAAAGCAGAACCTTTACAGCCCTATATTAAAAAACCTTAATTTTTATAATTCTATTCCAAACTGCAGTGAAATGCTGAAAATTAAAAATCCCTGATGAAAAGGGCACTTGCATAGTTTAATGTGAAGTTAGGCATGGCACTGTTCTTTTTTACTAAAACTGAAACACTGTGCAGGAATTTGAATCTTTTTATTTTATCTTGTGTTATACTTTTGTAGCATACAGTAATATGTAATATATTTAGAAATATGAACTTATTCTGAAACCAAGCATCACAACATTTTTTTTCTGGGAAAATTGAAGCCCTTTACTTTTACTGTGCCAAAAAGTGATTTGTTTCTAAAATCTAAGCTCTTCTTCAGAACCTGTCAAGCCTAAGAGATTGACACATTCCCTCAAGATATTTTCTAGTAACTCTAGGTGTTTGACTGCAGGGTCTTGCACAGCAGTTGCCACTCTCCTGATTTGAGTCTTAGATGCTGCCACAGTGTAAATACAGAATGATAACTAATATTATCGTAAGTGGAAAAAAGAAAAAAGAAACAAACACAACATGAGTTAACTTTAGTGCAGGCAGCAGCATGCCTCTGAACTTTCAGTTCCCCTGTGGTTAGGTTCTGTTTAAAACTTACACTGTTTTCATACATACATATGTTTTTCCTGTGCTAACAAAGATTTCTTCTCCTTAAGGATGAATTTTAGGTGTGAATGACCATGAAAGCTGTGTCTGTGAGAGGTTTGACTTCAGGGGTTGCCTATCGCTTCAAAAACATTTTAAAAGTATCTTAGATGAGTACAGGTAAAAAAGCTAGGAAAGTAATGTGACACTGGCAGGGAGAAGGCTTTGGGAACCCCATCTCAAAAGTAACAGTCAGCTGAAATTCACAATTGAACTAGTGGGGAAAGAATGCTAAGGAGAAAGCACAAACAAACCCTAGCTGGTTTGCTCATGTCCTGATTTATGCCCCATCAGGGCTCTCTTTATGCTTCCCCTCATCTTTCCAGGTCTACTGCTGCAGATGAAAAAGATTTCTGGAGAGGAAGTGAGCCACTGGAATTGATCTTGTGCCCATGAGTTAAATAAACATTTCACTGAAAAAGGAAAAAAAAAAAAAAAAGATGAAAAAGAGAAAGACTGAACACAAGAGAGACAAGTGAAACAACATGCTAAGTCAGTTGGTAGACTGTGGTCTTTATTAGCCAGAAACAATCATCACTTACCTGCTGGTATTTGAAATGGGACAAACTAGCCCTCTAGAGATCAAAGCACCAAGGGGAGAAAAGAAGCAGGGAAAAGAATGTTCATATTATCTAGCCATTTAAAACGTCTGCCTTATCTTGATGACACCAAGCTGGGTGCTGCAGTCTATGTGCCAGAGGGACAGGATACCATCCATAGGGACCTGGACAAGCTGGAGAAGTGGGCCCAAGTGAACCTCATGAGGTTCAACAAGGCCAAGTGCAGGGTCCTGCACCTGGGCTGAGGTAACCTGAGATATGAATACAGGCTGGGGGAGGACACACTTGAGAGCAGCCCTGTAGAAAAAGACCGGGGTGTACTAGTGGACCAAAAGCTGGACATGAGCCACCAATGTGCAACTGCAACCCAGAGGGCCAACTGCATCCTGGACTGTATCAAAAGAAGTGTGGCCAGCAGATAGAGAGAGGTGATTCTGCCCCTCTACTATGCCCTGGTGAGACCTCACCTGGACTACTGCGTCCAGCTCTGGAGCCCCCAACATATGAAAGATGTGGACCTGTTGGAACATGTCCAGAGGAGGGCCACGAAGATGATCAAGGGCTAAAGCAACTCTAGCTGTTAGGCTGAGGAAGTTAGGGTTGTTCAGCCTGAAGAAGAGAAGGCTTCAGGGGGACATCATAGAGGCATTCCAGTACCTGTTGGGGGCCTACAGGAAAGCTGGGAAGAGACTTGTTATAAGGACTTCTAGTGAGAGGACAAGGGGTAATGATTTTAAACTGAAAGAAGAGAGATTCAGGTTAGAGATCAGGAGGAAATTCTTTAGTGTGAGGGTCGTGAGACACTGGAATAGGCTGCCCAGAGAAGTTGTGGAAGTTCCATCCCTGGAAACATTCAAGGCCAGGTTGGATGGGGCTCTGAGCAACCCGGTCTAGTGGGAGGTGTCCCTGCTCATGCCAAGGGAGTTGGAACACGATGATCTTTAAGGTCCCTTCCAACTCTAACCATTCTACGATTCTGTGATCTGAACATAGACTCATGGAATCACATAATGGTTTGTATTGGGAGGGACCTTAAAGATTATCAACTCACCTGCCATGGGCAGGGACAACTTGAAGCCTGAAATCAGCTGCATTACAAAAGTGCTAATAGGATTAGTTTCCCATTTAAAATAGACATAGGTTTCTCTGACTGCATGAAAGTGTATCTGCAGCCAGCTGATGGGGAGCAACCAGCACCTGATGAGTATGCCCCAGGTGGGACCACAGCATGGCTGTGAGGGGCCTCCTGGCAGCACTGCCTCGCTTGGCTGTCCAAGGCTTTGTCATCCTGCCAACTCCATGAGCATTCCTGAGCTGTAAATAGATTTAAAAACACTCATAATGACCTGCTAGCATCAAATCAATCAAAATTCATTACAGCGGTAATAAAGGCATTTAAGAACTGTCATAGATTTTCTTAATCACTCCCTTGGATATCCAGTTCTTTGGTATTCAGACACATTTTCAGTTGCTGAGCACATGCCAGCATCTGGGTAAAGTGACTGAGTGGAGGTGTGTCATGAAAAGACCCAAAAATATTTCCCACTGACTATTCAACAAGATGTTTCTAGATTAAAACAGCTGGCTGAAAACAGACTACATCATGTTTTGCTGCATAGAAGGCATATTTAAATGGTCCAGAAAACCATTCTAAAAGAACATGTAACTAAATTCTAAAAGAATATGCAATTTGCAGTTGCCTCTGAAATCATGCTGGTGCCAGAGAGAGAGTGATGTCCTGACCTCAGAACACAGTCCCTGCCCATGTAGCATTTACTAATATTGACACAGTGATGTTCCTGTCTTCCTTGTGTTTCCTCTGAACCTGGTGTTACTTTTGCCTGCCTTCAGCTCTACCCAAGTCAGCAGCAGAAAAAACATTCAAGAACTTAATCCCACTTCTTTCTTTGAATTCAGCTTGGTCACACCTTTCTTTATTGTTGGCAGGTTGTGGAAAAGCTATACTTTTCTTTTTGGACCAAAACTGAGCTCCCTTTACTAGACTGAGCTTATTGGATGCTTGTAGTAGTATAAGAGAGCTGGAAGTGTGAAAAGGAGTCTACAGACTGCGAGTGGTTTTGGGAAGGCACTCAAAAAATATGGAGGAACATGAACACAGAAAAAGGCAAGAGGAAGGGAAAAGTTTAGGTAAGAAAGGAGTGTATAGGAATGAGTAAAGATGTCTACATGTGTTGAGGAGGGTAATTCTTCTCACAAAAAAGAGGAGACCGCTTTTATATGTCCAAAAGATCAGGACTGCATGAAAAGAGCTGAAGAAGGTTTGCATGCCTAGGATGGGAGGCTGAGGAAGAACAGCCTGGCAAAGCAGCAGAGAGTTTAGTTCCTGGCTCTCTTATAGGCTCTTGGCATGGCTTTAGACACATAGTTTAGTCTTCTCCTTCTCATTACTTTCCCACTTGTGATGTCCATATTTTGTGGACCGGTTGGGCCAAGAAATATTAATCCAATATTATAAGGTCTTCAAAGGGCTTTGATGATAAGACATATAGATAGCTACAAAGGTAAGATCTGTCTATCTGCATGTTATTGCAGCATCTGTTCAATATATATCTCTGAGGAGGAGCAGGACATAAAGACCCATGTGCTTCATATCTTGGCTGACAGATCTGGAGCTTGTAGCCCAGGCAACAAGGGTTCAGAATAGAAATCTCCAATTCTGAGGATCTAACCTGGGTCTGGAATTGCAATAGTAGAGGTTAGGAGAGTTCATCCCTATTTCTATTTGTAGTCAGAGGGGAAAAGAATAGAAGTCTGAGTATGTACAGGTCATGTACTTGCATGAGGAAATTTGGTAGAAAGGGAGTTTACAATTGTGAGCAAATTTCGGGACAAGGAAGTAATGAGTTTAGGTGAGGTTTAGAGAAGAAAAGGCTACCAAGAGAGGAAAGTGTGTCTGATGAGAGGCTGGAACCAGCATTTTTGTGGCTATGGAAAGGGATTACGTGAGAATTTTGGTGATAGAGAGGGTAAAGAGAGGACTGAGTGGGGCAGACAGAGAGAGAGCACAGGGAGCCACAAAATGGGAAGCATGTAAGGAAGAAAAGAGCTGGCTGGGAGGAGGGAGAAGAAGTGTTGAAAAAAGCAGGGAAGAAAGAAAAGATAAAAGTAAGATAGGAGACGAAAGAAGAACAAAGGGCATCCACGTCTGCACCGGATAGAAAAAACTGACCTTAAGGACAAATTAATTAAAAAGGTATCTGGAAAGATAAAAGATGACAGAGAAACAAAAAGAAAAAAGAACAGAACAGAATGAAGTAGAAAAGAGAAAGAGGGAGACAAAGTACATATAAATGAAATTTTTAATTAGCACAAAGAATAGAGATATCTACAGAAAAAGAAAAAAAAAGCACATGGATGAAATATCAGAGACACTAATTTATGCAGGTCCCTTCAGGCTCAGGTTTTTATGCCTCTTTTTGACTACTGACATTTTAAAGTTGAACACAGTTCTTCCCTCTTGGTTGTTCTGGCCATTTTTTGCCCTCTGTGACTATGTATATCATTGCTCCAGTAACACAGAATGATGTAGTATACATTTTCCACATTTGTATTTATATCTTTGCTCATTTTATATCATCGTTTTTTACTGACTCTGATTCCCTTCTTAAAACAATCTTTTCATCTGCACAGAATGCAGGTTTCTGGATGACAGCTTCTCTTTTATCTGGGGACTTTTTTTTCAGTGGAACTGTTGGTGCCTGGTGACTGTGCATTTCCTCTGCAGCTCTCATTACCACTTACCAGTGGTACTCTCAAACTATACCTCTCAAATAATAACATCTTTCTAAAGAAACAACAGTGGTGAAAACTTATTTAGGGTACATTTGCCTTGAGTTTGTTAATGGACAATATATTTTATGAACACTGTTGCAGTGTATTTTTCACACGGATCACTCCTATGTATTAGCTTTTCTTAGACAGACACAGAGTCACCAGTTCCCATTCCAGTCACTGACACAGGTGCAATATGTGGGTTTAAGCTCTTCATTGAAGAAACTGGATTACAAAATGATCTGTCTTAGAAAGAGGTTTAGTTAATGGTGGTAAAATATAATGAAAATGTGGAAGCCCTGGTAATGTTTTTCTTTTTCTGTTTTGTAAAGCTTGACATCTTGATTTTTATTGTAACTTCCTCCACTTCCTTCTTCTTGTTAGGCATGAAAACGTAATGAGGGAGGCGGAAAGGTGGATAATAGTCCTGCCTTCAGCATCTTGATGGCAGCAGGCATTTGAATGTAGTTTTAAAAGGGGACCACAGGTTTGCTGTAGGGTTGTATGTTATGCTTTTGTAGGCTCTGAATGAATTTGATATGAAGTATGGAAAATTTCTAAGGTAAACTTTGAATGGAAAGGGTATAATGAAGACACCATTTGTCCCATTTCATTTAACTAAATGGTAAATTTGGAATAATAACTGTGAATTTTTTATGCTTTTATGTAATTGAAAGATGACCCCAGAATGGGAATATGCACTTGAGCAAATATCAGTGTAGCTAGTGCATTAGCAAATGGCAGGGAGATGCCATAGCCCAGACCTCTGCAGCAAATGAATCCTGGAAACTTTGTCTTGCCCACAGTGAAGCTCATGTCACCTTGTCTTCACTGCATGGGTCCTGTAGGTGGTAACACATGGGGAAGAAGCTGTAACCAGCTGTAAATAGAAGAAAGGATGTCTGAGTGGCCTGGCTGTTCCCAGTGTGCATTTTCCTCTTACGCTCAGAGGCAGTCAAAGACACTAACCCAAAGTGTGTGCCATGCGGAGCAGGCTCTGTGTCTGCTTGGGCAGTCCATGTCTTAGATTAGGATGGAAAGAAACAGACAAGATTTGGATTTTCAAAGGCATGCAAGAAAAATGAGGCACCTCAGAGTTCAGTTGTGAGAAGAGCTGAGCTTATGCCAATTCCATGGTTGTTCACTCAGGGCAGAAAATTCTCTCTCTTGGCAAAGTCACCCAGGATGTTTCATGGGAAGTACTTAGCTGTTAGAGCTTCTGTCACTGCCAGCAGCTGTCACACATTGCTTTTTTATGCAATATTGCTGGAGTTGTCTTCCATACCCAAGCTAACTCTCCACCCTCAAACCAAGAGGGAGGGGCCCCTGAATTGCAGTGAGCTGTGGACAAAGCTTGCAAGGCGTGATCAGAGGCACAAAGCTTTATGAATGAAAGAAAATGAACATGAGGGTGAACAGGAAAGAGAGACCTCCAACCAGCCAGCTCATGGTTCCGGTTTTGAAACTATCAGCCAAAGGAAAAGCTGGGAACACAATCTTCCATCAAAGCTCTCCTGCAGAAAAATGGTTTCAGGCCTCCTTGTCAAACCACAGTAAATGGTCAGCATGTTTGTAAGGATGTAATTTCTAGTAGACTTGTTCTGTATGGGACTCGTTAGAGAGGGAAATACAGTAGCTTGGGAGTAAATGAGTGTGTTAAAACCTGTAGCAGATTTCTTTCTATTTAGGGTTTTTACTATTGACTGCACTAGGTGCTGTTGGATTTGCAGGAGTATGGACTTGCTTATGACCATCACCACAGAGTAAGATGACACATGAAAGATACCAGGAAACTGTGAGGGTCTGTAGTATGTCACACAGACAAAGTTCTTATATGGCATTGTACATCCCTTAAAGTAAAGAAATAAGTATTTTCCTTTTTCCACTGTTCCAACTGTGTAATTTTCTTTCTGTATAAATGGAATAGTAGGCAAAGGGAAAAAAAATGTGGTTTAACAATACATACACAGTGTGTGTGTGTGCGTGCATGCACGTGTGTGTGTATATTTATATATAAATAAAATATTCTTACTAAAATAAAGCTAGCCTGGCCAAACTTTTTTGTCTGTCTGCAGGAGATTTTGTATTAATCCTTATGTTCTTACCAGTCTCACACGACCTCAGATAAGCAAACTGCACCTTTGTGAATGGAACAGAAGAAAATCTATTGTTCTGATGTTTATCTATTTGCATATTTAGAATGAATTGTGATCTCATTCTCAATTCATTGCCCTGTTTTAGTCTTCAGTTTATCTCTGAATACATTTTCTTTGACCATCTCTCTGATGCAGATACTTAAAGTAATCTTAATGAGTGGAAACCCACTGGTTATTATTAAAGCTGTTTAAGCAATGTAAGGTTTCATTTTCTTGTGTAGTCTCCCACTTACTCTTAATTGTAATGATCTCATTCCCTAAAGTGTCTGTGCTTCCAGTATTAGCTCCTATTAATAACTTGTATTAATGATACACCATACAAGTCCCAGTCTGTGCTGAAACACTGCAAAACAAACCTCAGACAAAAACAGTTTTCTTTTTTTGTTTTAAAAAGAAGCAGAATTATTCCACTTGAAATTAAATCCAAAGACAATATTCCACCAGATTCTCTGTTATGCTGGTACCTTACCCTTCCTGTCATACCAAGAAGCACTAAGCATGCCCTGAATAAACACTGGAGAGGTCTTACCTTGATACGTTGAGATACCTGTGGCATGAATTAGGAATTCAGATCAAATTGCCCTTGCACAGGGCAATGCCAAAGCTGGAACCCTGGCTGTGGTTTGGGCCTAACACAACAACAAAGAACCACCCATGTGGCTGCTCACTTAACTCCTCCCACACCCACATCCCCCCCACACACTGGGATGGGGAGGAGAAAGGCCAACTAGAAGCTCATGGGTCAAGACAAAGGGCAAGGAAGGTTCTTCACCAATGAAGGTCATGGGTAAAACAGACTCAACTTGGGGAGAAATAATAATTTAATTTCACACTAATCAGATGCACACAGGACACAGACAACACAAACAGCACTGCTTACATATATTACCCCCACCCCTCCCTTCTTCCTGGGCCCAAATTAGTTTTCTCCTGATTTCTCTACCTCCTTCCCCCCAGCTGCACAGGGGGACGGGGGGGGGTTTAGTCAGTTCACAGTCTGATGGTTCCTGCCACTCCTTCCTCCTCAGGAAGAAGGATTCTGAAGAAGGATTCCTTACAGTCCTCCCCTACTTCCCCATGGGGTCCCACCCATGGGAGAGAGTCCTTCATGAACCTCTCCTTCATGAGTCCTTCCCATGGGGTAAGGAGCAAGCTGCTCCAGCATGGGCTTCCCACAGAGTCACAGGCTGCTTTGGGAACAGTCACCTCCCCTGGCGCCAGGGTCTTCCACAGCTGCATACTCCAAGTCCAATGGCAGCAAATCCAAGTTCACGCCTCCTGGTGTCTTCAGGGAATGTTTCACCACATTCCTGCATTAATACAGGGGGACAGCCTGCCATCTCGCCAGAAATTGTGGGGAAACTTCTGCTTGGGCACCTTCTTCCGCTTCTTCCTCACCAACCATGGGCACTGCTCTGCCTCTCCAGCTCAGCTCTTCTTCCTGCTTGCTCTGCTCAGGTCTTGTATCAGTTCCTTTATATGTTAATGACAGAGGTGCAGCCATTGTCTCTCTAATGGATACTTGGCTAGTTGGTTTTGGAGCTGGGGGAGATCCTCTACTACCAAAAACCCCACCAAACCAAACCAGTGCATATATTTATCTGGGGAAATTGTAAGTCCTTCCTGAATTTCTTGGAGATTGCTACAGAGCAGAAGAAACTCATGGAGTTACAATATGTAAATAGCAATTACAACATAAGGGTCTGAATCAAACTGTCGCTGCCATGCTGTGGTAGACAAAAACACTGGTGCAGTGAGAGGCATCATCAAGTTGGCATACACCTCACTGCTGTTGATGGGAAAATACCTATTGCTGCATCTTTAAATGACACTGTGGTGCCACCACAGTTCTCGTGCAAAGAGTGGGAAAGAGGAGAGGAGAAAGGGGAAAGAAGTAAGAAGCACGGGAACAGCCACAAACTCATTGCCATTCAGACACAACTTAAGCCTCCATGCATAGCTGGGCAGAGAGGCTGGGAAGAGCCTGCAGCTTCAGCAGGGAAAGGACCTGCTGGGCTTTGTCCCACAGCTCCTGGAGCTCCCCAACCCCTCAGGGCAGCCTCACCAGGGGTGAGGATTGCAGCAGGAAAGAGGCTGGGCACAGTGTACAGGGGACACAGTAGCAGGAGGAAAACTGTGCTTAAATCCTCCTAGAGTATGTGGGCTAAGACTTTTGCTTCACTAGGACTTAAAAAATCCTGTTCATCATAATTTCTAAAATTATTGTTTACCTCTTTTTCCCTGTAGTAATTTTCCAGTTCTAAGTATGAAGGTTGAAAACTGCAGCATGCTGCCTTTTTTGTAGGACACTTGATAGTGACTAATTTTCCCATGCTTCTTGTGGGGATGTAAGCCTGCATCTAAAATAATTTTGAGCAGCATCTTCTGGACACCTGACCCTTTCAGTACTGCTGTCGGTGATGCTGGGCAGAGAATCAGGTATGGATCCCATGCAGAATTACTGTGGAGGAGCTGACCTCTTGGTACACTGAGAGTTGAGCTGATGCCTCTCGCCAGGGAGGAGTGTCCCTGAGTGTCTTGGGGAGCCTGGCTGGACCAGTCTTGTGAGATGTGTAATCACAGCCTTCTTCTGGCACAGCGAGGGCAGGGGTGGGCAAAGTGCCGGAGTTTGTGCCTGGCGCAGAGATGATCCTCTTGGCGTTCCAGCTAAATACTTCATTTGAAACAAGCCTGGGGCTCAATCAGAGCCCCTGAACACAGTCTGCATGAGTCAGACAACTGACTCAGCTCAGCTCAGCTCATGCCTCCCACATAAGCCATCGCCTGGTACCCTAGCCCTTTGGGAGTGCAGGTGCATGCAAGGGAGCACTCGGTAGCTATAGCAGTGTCCCTGAATAAGGCATTTTCTTCTACTGTATCAGTTGTTGCTTCTCCCACTAGGTCTTTTTCCCCTCCCCTACAGCTTTTTTTAGCTTGCTTCCACTTGTGGCTTTAATAAGAAATGAATTTGCGGGAGGCAGAAACAAGACTGATTGTAGAAAAGGGATATCAGGTGTCTGAATTCTCCCTGTGTAGATAAGTTCTTCTTAGTAGATGTGGTCAAAAGTGTTTGGTGGAAGCAGTTTTGTATTAGATCACCTTGTTACAACTGGTACATTTTGCAGGAAATATTGATTGTAATGATATTTCATTTTGAACAAAATGAAAAGTAATGAAGAGACCTCCTCACTTTGTGTAACACTATGTCTTTCAAAAAGACATAAGCTGATCTGGACTGGAACCCCTTGGCTCCATTTTGGCTCATTTTGGCTCATTTTTCACTGCAAATTTTTCTTTTAAATGAAAAATTATAAATGACAGATGTCAAAATAGAAAGTGACGTTTTAATTAAAAACAGTTTTAGGGCAAATTCTGCAAATAAACATTCTGTTCTGATATAATACAAAAAGACTCAAAATCCTGGGCTGTCTCTGAGACAGAAATTCTGGCTCCTGCACAGCTCTGATAATATCCAGAGCTCAAGTGTAACATTGATCCTGGATTCCTTGACCAGTAAAACTGCTTTTGTGTGTGTTTGTGTGCGTTTTCTGCAGATGGCTTCCATCCCTTTTATCATAGCAGTTCCCAATATCAGCCAAAAATATCTGCACAAAAGCCTTTGTTATGTCTCTGAGCTTGAATACTGGCCAATGTTACATATATGGAGAATAGTAACTCAGTATCTTGAATGGCTATCTCTAGCATTATACTGACATAGGCTGAGCTGGATAAAATGCAGTGTGTAAACTGACATTGAATGAGCCATAAAGACTTAAATTATTCATTTGGGATGTATCTCTGAGTGTCACTGAAACCCTAGAGATCAGGGGAAAATAAATAAAAACATTTTCTCTTTTGTTATTGGCTTGTATCTTTTCTTACTGAACCTTGTGCTGGGCAGCCAGAAAGGTCCTGCAAGGGGCAGAGGACTTGAAATTTCCATTATGCTGTTGCCCTGTAGCAGCGTTTGGTATAGGTGAAGTGCCTTCTAAAAGCTGCCTCTGCACAGGGCACACAACATTTGCAGCAGCTTGAAAGCTAAATGGTTTTGTCTCTCATTACTGAAGACATAAAGCTTCCTTTTATACATTGCCACAACAACAGGGGTTCCAGATGTGGTTTTCTATTACAGGCTGGCAACAACAAAGATATGTATTTTCTAGAAGTGCCATTTTTTCATTCCAATAGCCCTATGTAATTCTATTGCTCTACATGTTCCTTATTTCGGGTTTAATATAACTGATAAGAGGACTACTTGTTCAGATTCCCTACAATGCAAGGGAAAAAGGCTGCTGGTTTTAGAATAAGATGTAAATTGAAGTACTTAGACTACTCTGAAGTATATACACGAGGATTTTTTAAAAACCGCTGTCTAGTAGTAGCCATTTACTTTCCATTGCCTGCAGTTCATGGAGCGAGGAATATACAGCTTGAGAAAACAGCTGAAACCATCTGCTTATTATTCTACTGATTTTTACTGCCTTTCCTTACAACTCAAACTGGTTTCCAGTGGCATATATCTCAATAGTTTCTGCTAAACCATGCAGGACTGTTTCTTCCCAGTGTTGGGAGATGGGCTGCTCACAGTGATGGTGCAGCCTGGTCAACACAACAGTTTCCTGAATGGCTGGGTACCCTTGTGCCACAGGATCTGGCTGTGGACAGGGGGTCCCCAGACCTCCAAAGCTGTCATTGCAGCTCCAACAGGTTCTCCTTGCTCCAGCCCAGAAAGTAGGATATGGCAAGCAAAAAGATTTTCAGGGCTCAATTATTTTATTGGTGCATTAGTAACAGCTATCATCTAGAGGAAACTATGTGGCATTTGGAGCATGTGGGGGCTCCAGCTGGAAGGTTCTCATCCCTCTCATTCAAATAAGTCCATGAGATCCCTGATCATGTAATGAATTGTAGAGATTAAAGCTTTTTAGTGCCTCTGGGGTATGTTTGGAAGTGGATAGTCTCACCTGCCTGAAAGCTCCAGACCAGCACAAAGAGGAGAGTTTGGGGCCTTGCATGGGTGAGAGGTTTGGCATTAGTTTAACACATCCACAAATGGCAGAACAGCCCCTGTTCCCTCTGTCTGGATTGCAATGCTGGAGCATTGGGAGTGCCACGTAGGAGAGGGCACAGAACCTGTGTCCCACCAGCTGGGAGCCTGGCAGGGGAGACAATGCAGAGGGAATGGCTTACCCCTGTGCTCCAGCACTGAGGAGGAGAGGCTGATGCAGGAAGGGATGGGACTAGAGGGGGTTGTCAGAAGTAGCATTTCAAGCACACTGTAGTGACAGGGGATTTTTCTCTGTCATGGGATCATGTGAGCAGTCCTGTTCCACCCACCTGTGTCATTATCGAAACAATGGATGGCCTATCCTGGCTGCTATTGTCTGGGTGGCAAATACACCTTAGAGAGGGAATGAAAGGTGGGCGTGAAAAAGCTTGACTGCTATAATTGTCTCCTATTAGCTTAAATATTTCTCCCTCTTTTCTGCACCTTGATCCAGCCTTAAGACAATGAAGGGAGTAAGGAAGAGTTATCTGGGGTTGGTTGACTTCCTTGTTTTATGTCTCGTTTGTTGTTTTATTTTTATTTTTTAGCTGGAAATTACTACTTAGACTATCCAAGATTATGTGTAGTTTTAATGAAACAAAATAATTCAACCCTTTTCTCCTCCTTTCAATTTCAACCAGTCTTTAGGAAGCTCCCCTCAACAGACAAAACGCTTAGATTTTAATGACATTTCCCTGTTCACAAAAGCAATGATTTCTTATGTTATCCATGTCACTGGGAAAAGTGATATAATTCTTGGGAGGAATAGGATCTTGTAGGTTAGGTTATATGAGTCTTGAGTTACCGCATGAATCTTATTATTCTGTGTAGGTTCCTCATCTTTTTTTTATGTTTTCATCATTTTCCACTGAAGGCTTTGACGTACATTCAGCAGCAGATTGAACTGTGACAGGCAAAGCAGTTTTCATCTCTAGCTTCTGCTTTTCCCCTTTCTGGGAAACTTCTGCCCTTGCAGTACAGACTGTGGGGCCTCTCTTTAACCCGTACAGTTAACAGTCAGGTTTTGATTCATAGCAACATACCATCCTGCAAAGTGTGATGGTCAAGAGGTGATTCAAAAACTACCTAGCCACCTCAGCTATAGGAACAACAGTTTTCAGGAGATGACAGAGTGGACAATGAGGGAGTAGGCCACTTTGGCAGCAGGATTTTAATCTGACAGTGAATGTGTGGCAAGATCCTTAAAACCTTCCAAGGAACAAGAGTTAGAGGACAGCAAAATATATGTATACTTGTTCCCCCTTAACTGTAACATGCCTTTCCCCCTTGGGCCTGCACAAATTCTTGGTCTGATGACAAGGAGAGTATTGAAAGCTTTAGCCATCTTCAGCTCTTTCTTGAATTTTCCAATAACATTCCAGTATGAAATCCGAAGGAAGGATAGCAACATCGTCTGTCATGTTTAGCTGCTGTGAAATTGTGTGACATGAAAGCACAGTGAGAGAAACAAAATCTTGAAAGCTGATAATCCCTGCACTTCATTTGCTACAGAAAAGCCAGGTTAATCCCAAAATATTGATGCTGTTCCTGGTGCTGGCATACCATCTGCTCTTCTTCATACATGACCATATATGAACTTTGAAGCCCTTCTTGTAGGAGATGTTTGGTTGTGTCTTCAGATATTTTATCTTCATATAAACATGCTTTTCCTTTCCCTTGTAGAAACCCATTGCTTTAGTGATGTTGTAATTAACATATGGCAGCAGACACTAGGGGTTGTCCTGGGGTTTTTGCATTCCTTCTGGAAGGGTTTGGTAGACCCTGATGCTTAGTTCTCAGGTGCAGCAGTATGCTCTGTTGTTTTTGGCAATTCGTTTGCCTTGTTACCAAGTGGTAGACAAAGCAAGCAAGGCTCAATTTTGGCAGATATTAATAGGAAGAGGAGAAAAAGTCTTGCTGAAAACTGGCTAATGCACTTAGAGAAGTTGGCCCAAGAACCAATGGGTAAATCCCCAGCAGTGGGTTGTCTTTTACAGAAAGAAGTTGTATGAGGATAGTACAGTGACATTCTGAACAGAAGGTAGTATCAGGCCCAGGTAGACTGCAAGCAACCCACAAATTCCTCTGTTTCTGTAGTAGGACACATTTTGACTGCAGCTGTCTGACCAAACTGGAATGGAATTAAAAAAAATATATATTTTGTCTTAAAGGAAAAAAACCCAAAAACTTCCTGAGAGCAGTGCTGCACATTGCTTTAGAAAGCATCTTATTTTTTAAGTTTTCAATAGCAATAAACCAATTTATTTAAACTCCTTCTAGCAACCCATAACCCAATCTTCCTTTCTCATTACAAGTGCTTATGACAAACACATCATCCAGGATTTTTCTGGATACAGTTTCCTTAACTAATGGAATTGCCTATTTTGTGCTAGATACACATTTAACACATTCATTTGTAATACAATTATTGATGCATTGGATTAAATATGGGTACTACAAAACCATATGAAAAATTAATTCATTCCCAGTCACTGATAAGGCTAGCAGGTTTCACGTGCACTAGGAAGAACTACTGCAAAAAGAAACAAATGGAAAATATAAACTGTGACAGTATTTCTTGCTTTATCAGCACTATTGGAATAATACTTTATGCCAAAAATACATCTGTTTTGGAGCTATATTGAACCATACTCTTTTAAGTAAACATATATACAAGTGTGTGCAGAAATGATGTTAAAAGAACAGTTTTATGATTGCAGAGTCACTTTACTGAAAAAACAGGAAATGTCAGAATTAAAATCAGGTAGGAGATAAATCTATCCCCTCCACTGTGTCTATGTGTTATGACATAGTTGTTAATGACACAATCACATATAGATTTTTTCCCAAAGGACCATGCCTCATTCATCATGCAGGACTGATGCTGCTCGCTTAATCAGCAATTATTCAGTTTCTTGTTTACTCCTTATTATAAGATGAGAGGCCCCAAGCCTTATTTACTGCAAAGTATTCAAATCCTTCTCTAAAGACAGAATTTTCAGTCATCTCCTGGGCTTTTCTGTTGAGCTCATCCCTGGGGTATCTGAGCACTTTGCAATGAATGCATTTATTTAAACAAGACTCTTGTGAGAATATGGGCTATTATTAGCCCTATTTTACAGATAAAATTTTGGTTTTCCAATCTGAGGTACCTGTGGCCAGATTTCTCCTGTGTGCTCAGCTTTATCTGTTTGAACCAGAGTTGAGGTCCTATTGAGCTCAGTTGCAGCTGCAATGCTCAGCATTTCAGCAAATCAGGCCCCAGAATATGAAGTCAGATAGGCAGAAAATAAAATATGCAGAATTACTGTCTGCCTAAAGAAAGTTTGCTTTTTTCTGTTTCTGACTTCTTGTCCGATCCATTCCTTCTCCCTGTCCTCCTGTCCCATCTCTGACTGCTGCCCTGTGTGTTGGTTTGGCACCGAGTTGGCAGTCTCTCGATTCACCCCTCCCCCCCTCCTCCCCCAAGGCAGGGAAAGAGGGAGAAAAATGATAAAGAGAGGCTTTCTGGGTTGAACCAAAACACCCTGTCTTCCCTTCTCAGGCCTGGTGAGGGAAACCAGGCTAAGGCACAGCCATGAGATGGCTGGGCAATGAAAAAAGACAGTAAGCAGAGGGTGGACAGCAAGGAAGGAGTTCAAAAGAGGAATTTAGAAACTTTACCTAGCCAGGTAGGGACGATGGTAGGAAAGCCAAAGCTCAGCTGGAGTTGATGCTTGTGAGGGACGTCAAGGAAAACAAGAGGGGCTTCTGTCTTGCGTTAGCAGTAAAAGGCTCACAAGAAAAATGTGGGGCTGTTGCTGAATGGGGCAGGTGATTTAGTGAAAGCAAACAGAGATCAGCCTGGACATAATAAAAGCTATTCCCAGTGAGAACAGTCAGACAGTGGAGCTGGTTGCTGAGAGAGGCTGAGCAGGCCCCATCCTTGGAGATTTTCAAGGAGGTTAACTGTATAAAATCCTGATAAGCTTAGTCTGATTTCCTGACTGATTCTGCTTTCAGCTGGAGGTTGAACTACGGAACTCCCCAGGTCTCTTTCCCACTGAATTACCCTCTGGTCCAGCAGTTTCATCTCTCCTCTTTTTACAAGTATGTTTTTCCACAAACAATAACTCATTTAAGAGCTTGCTGTGGTCTTTTTGACATTTGAATTACACTGCTTTCTCAGAAATTATTTAATTTAATTGAATTTAATCGCAAGAAACCCACTGGCTGGGTCATGTGCAGCAGGGCGGCCATCTGAGAAATGAAGTGCTAGAACTTGGGCATTTACTTAGATTTTCTCTGCTCATACAAATGGAGAGATTCCCTTCTTCTTCTCCAATAGATTACAATGAGGTGAAATTTGGGGATTTTATTTCTGGGAAGAGGAAAAAGTACATTCCTGACATGAGTACCACAGCTTCTTTGGAATATGAGGATTTTCAAAGTGAGATTGGGAGAAGGTGCCAAAAAAAAAAAGAAAGGGAAAAAAGGAAAAATGTGTTTTCCCCTAATTTCATTGTCAGATAAATAGTTATTCTATATCCAGAAAATAAAGAAAGCCACTAGCCAACAACAGCAACAAAAGATGAACAATGAATATTTCCACCTAAATAGTTGTAGTATCACAGAGCTGTAAGCAATGCAGGGACTGCCTGCTGTGGAGAAGAGCCTTAAAATAGGTCACAACCTCCAAATCACCTAGAATAAAGGCCATTCTAGAAATGCTTCTGCATGTTTCCTTCCCATGATAAAGATACAGCAAGTAGGAAATGAACTGCCAGAAAACAATGACAAATCTATACCAGCCTCAGCTGTGGTTCTCTTGGGTGCACAGCCTGAAGCATCTACCTCTTCTCACTCAATGAATTTTTGCATATTTTTTTCTTGTGTGCAATACTGTGGATCACATGAAAATAAGAAAAGTCCTCAAGAGCTTTTCCATCTGTAAATGGATTTCAGAAATGTCAAGGTGCATTGCCAATGAAGATGTAGTTTCAAGGTTGCAAAATACAAAACCATTCTGTATGTGTAAAGTTGTACCCTCTCAATTCGTTGTTCATTTTCTTTCAACCTTTAGACTAGGTTTCAGCTCCTGGAAAAGCAGAGGACTTATTAATTCTGTATGAGGGCAATTTACTTTAGTTATGTATACATATAGCTACACACACACATGATGAAGTGGTTTGAACTAAACTAAGAGAATCACAGAATCATAGAATGGTTTGGAGGAAAGGACCTCAAAGATTATCTAGTTCCAACACTCCTGCATGTGCAGGGACACCTTCTAGACACCACAGGGACACCACTAGACCAGGTCGCTCAAAGCCCCATCCAACCTTGCCTTGAACACTTCCAGGGAGGGGGCATCCACAACCTCCCTGTGCAATCTGTTCCAGTGTCTCGCCACCCTCACACTAAATAATGTCTAATGTCTAACTGAAATCTACCTTCTTCCAACTTAAAACCATTACCTCTCATCCTATCACTACACACCCTGTAAAAATCCCTCCCGGCTTTCATGTAGGCTTCCTTCAGATACCGGAAGGCCGCTATGAGGTCTCCTCAGAGCCTTCTCTTCTCCAGGCTGAACAGCCCCAACTCTCTCAGCCTCTCTTCATAAGAGAGGTGCTCCAGCCCTTGGATCATCTCTGTGGCCCTCCTCTGGACTTGCTCCAAGAGTTCTATGTCCTTCCTATGTTGAGGACTCCAGAACTGGACACAGTACTCCAGGTGGGGTCTTACAAGTGCAGAGCAGAAGGGCAGAACCATCTCCCTTGACCTGCTGGTCATGCTGCTTTTGATGCAGCCCAGGACATGGTTGGCTTTCTGGGCTGTGAGCGCACATTGCCGACTCGTGTTGAGCTTTTCAATGACCAACACCCCCAGGTCCTTCTCCTCAAGGCTCTTATCAATCCATCCTCTGCCCAGCCTGTACTTGTGCATAGGATTGCCCCGACCCAGGTGTAGGGCCTTGCGCTTGGCCTTGCTGAACTTTGTGCAGTATGCCCGAGCCCACTTCTCAAGCCTGTCTAGGTCCCTCTGGATCCCTTCCCTCCAGTGTGTCAACCACACTACACAGCTTGGTGTTATTAGCAAACTTGCTGAGAGAGCACTCAATTCCACTGTCCATGTCTCTGACAAAAATGTTGAACAGCACTGGTCCCAGTACCGACCCCTGAGGAATGCCACTTGTAACTGGTCTCCATCTGGGCATTGAGCAGTTGGTCACTAATCTCCGATTGCAACCATCCAGCCAATTCCTTATCCATCAAGTGGTCCATCCATCAAATCCATATCCATCCAGTTTTGAGGCCAGGATGTCATGCGGGACAGTGTCGAATGCCTTGCACAAGCCCAGGTAGATGACGTCAGTTGCTCTTCCTTTGTCCACCAGCACTATGACCCTATCATTAAAGGCAGCCAAATTTGTCAGGCATGATTTGCCCTTGGTGAAGCCATGCTGGTTGCCACCAACAACCTCCATGTTTTCCATGTGCCTTAGCAGAGCCCTCAGGAGGATCTGCTCCATGATCTTGCCAGGCACAAAGGAGAGACTGACTGGTCTGTAGTTCCCTGGGTCTTCTTTCCTTCCCTTTTTCAAAATGGGGGCTATGTTTCCCCTTTTCCCATCAGTGGGAACTTCACCAGACTGCCATGGCTTTTCAAATATGATGGAAAGCAGCATCGCAACTTCATCTGCCAGCTCCCTTAGGAGCTGCAGATGGATCTTGTCATATCCCATGGACTTGAGCACTTTCAGATTCTTTAGATGGTCTCAAACTTGCTCTTCTCCTACAGTGGGTGGATCTTCTTTTTCCCAGTCTCTGCCTTTGCCTTCTGTGACTAGGATGGTATGGCCAGAGCCCTTACGGGTGAAGACTGAGGCAAAAAAGTCATTCAGTACCTCAGCCTTCTCAGCGTAACAAGGTCTCCTGTTTCTTTCTGGAGAGGGCTCACATTTTCCCTGTTCTGTCTCTTATCACTTATGCACCTGTAGAAACCCTTCTTCTTGCCCTTGATGTCCCTGTCCAGGTTTAACTCTATCTGGGCTTCAGCTTTCCTAACCTGATCCCTGGCTTCTCAGACAACTTCTTTGTATTTCTCTCAGACTACCTGTCCCTGCTTCCACCCTCTAAAGACCTTCTTTTTTCATCTAAGGGTGTCCAGGAGCTCTTTGTTCATCCTCTTTCTTGGGATGCATTGCTCCTGAGTTTGGAGGAGACAGTCTTTGAATATTGACCAGCAGAGAAGCCATATCTGACCTGAGGAAAGGAATACAGGCACACAGATTCACATAATTAACTAAGTCAATTTTAAACCCTGGAAGGCTTTTCATCCTTCACTAGATGCAGTGACATAAATATTATTTTCTTAGTTGCACACTTATTGAGGCCAAAGCTGCAATTCATACTAGGCAGTACCTCACATCCAGATTGGAGGTCTTTGCAGAACCCCTGTCAGCACTGGAAGGCTGAAATCCTGGTGTAGAGGAAGGAACCTCTACACCCTCTCTGTATCCGCCTTCTGGCAAGAAAGTTTCTTAACATTAAAAATTCTTTGCATGAGCTAATGGGGTCTAACTCTCTCAAAGTATACATGCGTGAGTCCAATGAGGTGGTTGGGATGTAGATGGGGCCACTAGACCTCAGCTGCTCAGCAAAAAAACAAGGCTACCAAGTTGTGGGCAATCCAATCTTCTCCAACAGCCTTAAGTTTTACCGTGTTCAGCTCTGGTCACCACGAGCAATGCTGGTACCCTTTCTAGTCCCAAAGGTAATAAGCTGGGAAACCACTTTGCCCCCTTTTCAGCCTGGTTCCCAATTTCATGCTGAGCCATGCCCTGCAGCACAGCAGAAGTTCAATCAGGAGGTGAATGAATGCATAGATGGCACAAAAGGCTTCATCCCAGTAACTTTAATTTCCTTCACCTTTATAGACTGGCAAAAGGAAGATGTAATTTTTTTTTTCTTTTTTTCTTTAAGGGACTGAATACTGTAGCTGTAGGGGATGGCCTTCATTAAAGTAACTTTCTATTTACTATCAAAAAGGAAAGCTTTAGGCTTAATGGAATTATTCAGTGAAAAAGCACAGAAAAAACAGGTCATCCTCCTATCTCTCATTTCCTCTGCTATTTCTTACCCCTTCATACAGTTTGAGGGGAACTTTTTGACATCTGCTCTTCAACTTGGGGCTTTTCTCAGCACTATTTTTTCATTTCACTTGGAGCATTTGAACTCTTGAATACCACCTCTCATATCTTTGCCACACCAAGTAGTTATTGCTACAAAAGACATGAGAGACAGAGAGAGGCGCCTGATGCTTCCCAGCTCAGGCAACTGCTGCTACTAACCTGCTTTTTTTCCACAGAACAGTGAGTCATGCATTAGGGTTGAAACCAGATCTATTTGCTGAGTTAGAATAAATAAATAAAAGTTGAGAATAAAAAACAGTAATCATTGACAGTCTGTTGGTACCTAATGAATCATATTCTCGGGTTAGCAGAGATTTGTATGTTTACTGAGTTGTTTTTTCCTAAGTGCAGTTGCTCTTGGAGACTTCTGTGCTGGTGCTAATTCTGTGATTATAACCCTCTCTATCTCTTTGCTTCCTGCTTGGTATGTTTGCTTCTTTAGAGAAGTCAAAGAAAAATATCTCTTTTTATAACAAGAAGGAAGCATCATGTACATAGTGAGAGTCCCTCACAGACATGTGGCTTCCTAAAGCTGTGGTCTCTTAGCCAGCTTATGATTTTGGGTGGGACACACTAATTGTTTGGCAGACCTTGCTGGTGACTTGGTCTTATGTGGGGGGAGAAGACGGACCGTTCTCCACACTTGGTGCAGATGTTACTCCTGATTTTTGGTTGCTAAAGTGCACTAATAAGATGAAAGCATTTAATGAATTATTATCTGGTACAACTTTGCTCTGGAGTCTGTGCTCCTTCCACTTGGCCCAAGGCTGTTATGCCAGGAACAGGGTTGGTGTGGGACATCACTGTGAACATGAAGCTGCTGGAAAGTCATCTATCTCTGGGCTCTGATAGAGCCCATATTGGAGAAAAAAAAGGTTAAATCCCTGGTTAGGAGTCTGCTTTTTCTTTAAATGGGAGATACAAAACTGAGAAAAGGAATTAGTGAAAGGATGTGCAGTGAAGGGAAGAAAGATTCATGGTAGTTTTCAGTGGTAATGTTGTTCTTCTTTTTCTACCAAACTCCTTTGTTCAGTTCAGAAGAAAAGATGAATAAGGAAGGGCAGGATGGAAGTATAGAAAGCAATGAATGCTAGAGAAAAGGTAAATCAGGTATGCTTACTTACTGTAGTACAAACATGCAAGATAATAGGATATTGGGAACATGTCTGTCAAAGCAAAGGAGCCAGGGAGAAAGGGCAAATACAAGTAAGAGTTACCTATTTTCTGAGCTCAATGCCCACAACAGGCATTCATGAGCAAGCCCAGATTGTTGTCTTTAAGGTTTGCAATACAGTTGTTGCATTTCACATTGATGCCAGGGCAGAGGTGACTGGAATTTGTAAAGGGACAAAAGTGCACCAGCTCAAGGTAACAAATTGATTGTCTAGGTCCATTGAAAGCCCACACATGCTACAAAGGCAAAAAGGATGTGAGTGACATCCTTGCAACCTGTTAATCTAAGGCCCCTCCACTAGCTATTGCAAGTGCACAGGGAAGCCCTTGGGCCTTGGCTTTGTGAGAAGTGTGTGCTTCAAGGGGGAAGTTGGAAACTCATTCTGGTTAGTCGACAGTCCCACTGTTTCCCACAAAAGGTTGTTCTTGAGCAGAAAAGAGCAGGGAAAGTAGGAAGCTGAGCATTGAGACTGCTTGCTTGGGCTTGGGCTTGGGCTCTATCTTCATGCTACCTTAAGTCAATATAGCGTTCACGGGGTGCAGCCCTAAGGTTCCCCAAAGTCCTTGTGCCAAGGATTACTGCTTCTGCAGACACTTGATCTGTAGGAAAGTGAGTGAGATGCTGCTCAGAGGGCCTAAAGGGTGTGGAAGTTTATAGAGATGACATTTCAGTTTATGGGAAGCATAAGGAAGGACATGATAATCGCTTCTGGACATTATCTTACGGGTTCCTGGGATCCAACTGAATATATAATGTACACTGTTAGAAGTATGGCTGTGACATTTAAGGCACTGCTGAATATTGGTGGGGAGCAGATCAGCACAAGTATTGTTATTTGAAAACCTTGACCCAAGCTTATAGGATGTTCTTGAAATAGGCACTTGGAGATGTGAAGGAGCACAGAAATGTTGCTGCCTGGGAGGTTTGACTGGAATTAATTACAATCAGCAGCACCCTCTTGTAAGTCAATCTCTCATTTGGTTCAAATCCCTTCTGTTACTTGCGAATCATTGGAGGACAGCAGAATTACTGTGGTTTAAAGTTATTTACTTCCAGAGTTCTGGTAGTCTGTAGTGAATTATAGTTACTTAACAAGCTTTTATCTCAGGTTCCTGCAACTGAGCAATTAACTTTCTGACTCTTACACTGAAGTAAAACATGTAAACAGATTGTGGTTATGAAGCAAAAGGCTTAACAAGTCATAAATTGTGAATCAGCTGTTGATTTGTCCTTTTTTTTTTTTCTTTCCTGTTATTTTCTGAACAAAACATACATTTTCTGCCTGGAAGTGTGGTGTTTTTTTCTAGAACATTGAAATGTGCTTGTCTTTGGGACACAGAAAATACCCAGAAAGAGTCACAACCCCTGGCAGTTTACCATGTAGAGTGAGAGGATTGTCATGAGAAACAGACATTTTGGAAATTGTCATAAAACAGGACTCCATCAGTTATGATGGAGCATGAATTTCTAAATTTATAAGCATGGAAGTAATATCTTGCATTTACCAGGAATAAGAAAATGTTGCTCTGCAACTTATGTGATGTAGGTTAGTGTCGAGGCGGCGTATGGACTTCACACAACTCTGTAAGAGTTATAACTGAAGACCTTTATTGTTAAAAATGGCGGCAATTTATACCCCTCTGACTCCAGATGGTCCACCCCAGTACAAACCCCGTTGGTTACATACATACACACACAATTAATATATGATAGGCTACGTGTCTTGTCATTTGCTGTCCGTGTCATGATGACCCAGGGTTTTTCACTTCCCAGCCGGTGCCTCTCAGTTCTTGCTACAACATTCTTTTCTCACTACTTCATGAGATAACAACCATGGGATACCTACTTGTAGGACACCTGCTGTTTACTGGTCCCGTGGGGTACGAGCCTGTGAGGCACCAGCCTGTGAGACACCAGCTTGTTTACTGATCCCATGGTTTGCT
Source organism: Hemiprocne comata (assembly GCA_020745705.1). Taxonomy (NCBI): domain Eukaryota; kingdom Metazoa; phylum Chordata; class Aves; order Apodiformes; family Apodidae; genus Hemiprocne; species Hemiprocne comata. The sequence continues at coordinate 137,826,666 of CM036586.1, read as the reverse complement.
TCAGGGTGCCTGACAATTTGGTCAGCAGCACCTGCAACACTGCTGTTTTAATTCAGGCATATTAATTTTCCATAAATCCCATATTAATTTTCCACAAATCCCATGCTAATTTTCCATAAATCCCAACAGGTTAGGCTATATAAATTAAGTCTCCTTTCTCATCCTTCCTACTTCTATGAGTAGCCAATCCTACAGGATAAGTAATGCAGCTCCTTTGCATGATGATACTTTTACTCCTTTGTCCTTGCTTTGCAGATCTCAATGACGTTGCCATATAAAGTATCATCACTATCACAGAAGCTCGCCCTATTTGAATAGATGGGACAGCATCAGACTCTGCAGATTCAGGCCTTGTTTAATGTACACTTCTTCGGCTCACAGCTGTAAGACCTACCTAGATGACAACTTTTGGAGAATACTGATGTGCCTATCTATTTCCTTTAAAACTACCCCTTGAACCTTCCCCGGAAGATATTGCACTATTAAGATTATGGAGCAGAACATGATAAAAAAGGACTTCTTTGATCCCTTCAACTGCTTAATAATTAACTATACGACCTCTGTTTTGAAGTAAAACCAAGCTAATTAATGCATAGTTCAGTAGATTATATTGCCTATAATATGACTATGATGTAAAATGTAAATTTAGGAAATATGAAGATTAAGTGTGGATAAAATGTTCCATGTATACTGTGACAAGGATTATAAAGGCACTTCTTTGCAAATGTCTTCTCTCGCTCATTTTATGGCACTTTGCATGACTATGTAATTATGTAGAACTGCTTGAAAAAACACTTGGACTTCTGGTCCCTTGTGGTGCAACTTAGTCAGAGAGAGGCAAAAAGAGGTCAGAGTTTGAGTAAGGAATCAAATTTTCTGCACTAGTACAGCATGTTCCCTGGAAGTGGAAATATTTCTGCAACACCTGCTGCAGGAGGGCTAATCCAAGGGTTTACATCCTGTATACTTTTAATCCAAACTTGAAACATTTTCTGCCACCTACTAGCTTTGCATCATCATTTTCCTGGTATCTGAAAACAAACAAACAAACAAACAAACAGGAAAAAAAAAAAAAGCTTCTGATCAATTAAAACTCAGAAATGTCTTCTGTCAAGTTTCTGAGAATGAATTAAAAAATCTTCACAATTTCCAAGTGAGTCAAAAGAGTGCATTTACCTCCATTTTCAAGATAGAGATATGGAGGAAAAAGTGGGAGTTAGGCTCCTCTGGATACAAGGCTGTAACAGGACTGGGGATGGTCTGGTATTCTTGATTCCTGCTGCGGTGGGTTAGACAAACTGACACTTAACCCCTCTTGCAAGCTTACACACTGTCTTAATGGCAGTTTGGGCTTTTCTGATTTAAGTACATTTACATGCACAGAATTGACTTTCTGTGATGGTCAGCTGGAACCTTTCAGCAGTTAACTGAAAGGTTAGTGTAGGAAGAGATGGTAGCGTCCTTTTTCTTTATGATTCATTTCACAGGTATGGACTATCTCTCGTTAGTTAACTGTGTTTGACAGCTGTGGAAAGTGTCATGAGGTCTGAGTAACTGCAATTACTGCTCACCTTGTTCTTTGTGCCTTGACTCAAATGCCTTTAGGTATTTTGCAAAATCCTAAGATAAAGACTGATATGCAAACAACACCCGTGAGATAAATGGCAATAAATGTTCTGTATGACATACTTCATTTGTGAGGTGCTCAGATAAAACAGTGATTAGACAGATGGGGTTTTGTTATTTTTCTCTGATCCTTATAAGTTGAATCTTCTTATACTTTGAAAACTGATTTGACATCCAGGAGGACTGCTAAAACAGGAGGAGTGAGAGAGGTTGCACTATTCCAGTGTCACAAAGTCAGGCAAAATGCAGAAGAGCGGTGAGGGCTAAACCACACTTGCCATGAGGAATGGGAAATAACGTACAAAGTCTAGACTAGATATGGGCTGAAAATGTTCTGTCTGGGTGACTGAGTAATTAAAGGTGCCTGTTTCTGGGCTGCAGGAACCACTAGCCAGTGGTGGTCAGGGCTATGAGTCAGCCTTTGGGCTACTGGCTTTTGCCTTCATCATCATCAGGAGCTGCTGGGTCTGCAGCCCTGCTGTGTAGCAGTGCTGATGGTGGCCTGGAGACGGTGCACAGGAACCATTCTGGAGGCAGAAAAGGGAAGGGGGAAATCAATACTAATACAGTCAAGCCCAGCTCTGGCCAAGTTATGTATCTGCAGTTCCAAATCAGAGCAGTTCATGCAGAGAATGGATGGAGAACTCCCGGAGGAGAAGGACTGAGGGCTGGTGCACCTCTCCTAAGAAGACAAGCTGAGAAAGTTGGGGCTGTTCAACCTGGAGAAGAGAAGGCTCTGAGGAGACTTCATTGCAGCCTTCCAGTACCTGAAGCTACATGAAGGCCAGGGGGGGACTTCTTACAAGGGTGTGTAGTAATAGGATGAGAGGTAATGGTTTTAAGATGGAAGAGGGTAGATTTAGGTTAGACATTAGGAAGAAATTCTTCTCTATGAGGTTGGTGAGAAACTGGAACAGATTGCCCAGGGAGGTTGTGGATGCCCCCTCCCTGGAAGTGTTCAAGGCAAGGTTGGATGGGGCTTTGAGCAACCTGGTCTAGTGGGGGTTTGGATCTAGATGATCTTAAAGGTCCCTTTCAACCATAACCATTCTATGATTCCATGAAATATGGGAATTGTTTCAAGGTCAAATCTTAGTTGCTGGTTTTACTCAAGAACATTCCTTTCATTTCAGCATAGTGGTGAGAGTTATCTGGATGTCAGATCTAACTTTTTTGCCCTTCTTCTCCATTCAGCTTTGGAAGGCTTCTTTACAACTTATGTTTCTGTTATGAATTTGGGTTTGCCTTTGGAGTGACATACCAAAATGAGGAAACCATGTCCTAAGTTATTCCTGGTTAACGCTTGCTTTTCTTTCTAGATTAGCAGCAAACCCATATTAATCTCAGTTTTTCCTTTCCCTGTCTCCAAAGAAAAATACCCTCTAATTTTGTGGTTGCAAATCTAAATCTGAAATCTACAAGACCCTTTCTCCACCAGGCAGAGGTTGGCCCTTGTCTGTCATAATTCAGACTTGTAGGAAAGCTCCATGTTACATGATTTGAAGAAGCACACTTGCTTTTACCTCAAGTTTTAATAGCTTGAAGATATCCATGCTCAGCCAGCAGTAATGAAAATGTTGGAGACATTATCTGTTTTCATTTTGCTAAAACATTCAGTGGTGTCAACATAGATGTGAGGGGACAAAAAACTACATATTGAGCGCTAATACTACAACTGGATATTAGAACTATGCTGTGAGTAATTTTTTACATTTTTTATATTAATGTGGTGTCAAATTTATAAAAAAAAAATGTGTTGTACAGAAATAGTTTTATTATTTCAGTGATACAAAGACGTATTTTTTTTTCATGTCAGCCTGATATGTTGAATTCAAGCAGAATGACACATTTTGAAAGGCCACACCATTAAATTGCAAGCAGCTGAGAGATGTCTATTTTAGCTGGTCTATCTGCATGGGCCTTCTGAACAACCAATGGAGGCAGAGAAGCTTTTGCAGGAGCACCTGAAATTTGGGTCATCTCCTGAAAGAGTTGTCTTTTTGGGTTAGTTATGTTGAGGTTTATGAATGCTCAGTGCTGGTCAGCACTGGAGTACCCCAAATTCACCTGACCAAAACCTAGCCTTTTCTTCCAGTTATTTACCCCCTTTTTTTTTTTTTTTTTCCTTCCCTGCTAACATATTGGTCAAAGGCTAAAGTAAACTGTGGTAGTTCAGAAATACTGATATACAGTATTTAATTTTTTCTGCATTTCCATATTCCTATTATTCTTCTGGCTAAAATATTTGTTCTATTTGATTAAATTTGTGATGAGCTTTTTGTAACCTTGGAAGAGTGTTTTCTATCAAAGTAACTATTTTGCTGGAAAAAACATTCAAGATTAAAGCTAGCTATATTTTAAAGCAGATGACTTCTGGTTTTGCCATAGTCTTTGGATAAACACAAATTCCTGGCTGTTAACTTGGCATCCCTCACCAGTGTGTAATTCAGAGACCATATGAATAACACTTCAAACAAGCAGAGGAGCATCTTCCCCTCTTTTAGGATGCTGGTTCCACCTTCCTCAATCTCCTTCTGGCGATCTCCTCTGGGGGAAGAGAGTTGAGTATACTAATGACAAAATGGCAAACGTGCACACTCCCTTAAGGAGCACTTAAAAAGCTGCTTCATCACAGCAGTGTGACATGGACGTGAGTACAGCCTTGTTCTCTTACTTCAGATTCCAAGCAGCCATCGACTTTCTTGCATATTTTCACCTATGTGAGTTACAAATTAGTGACAAATATGTTTGAAAGCTAGTCATTACCTCAATCAGTCAATTATTCAAAAGATGTATCAGTGTGATTAGTTGCTCTCAGTTAATTATAGGAACAATAATTAGCTAATAAGGGAGTCCCATCATTCATATAATACTGATTTTCATTGTTTCATTTTCATAATTTTAAAAAGTCCCTTGAATCTATATATTGAGAACACACCTAAGTTAACTTTTGTAATAACTTTATCAAGTTGCAGTAACAGCTTTACTGTCTTCTAGCTCTTTTGGCCAAATCTGCCAACTTCTCAGCACTGGATTCTGTTGAAAATGAAAGAATGTATCTTCAAATGTAGCCTTAGTAGTGAATTACCTTGGGAAGGTTGAGTGTCACACAGATGATTAGACAACTTGCTGCTTTTAATCAATTCACTCCTGGACTAAACTGATGCCAAACACTGGCAAAGAAAGATAGGTATATCAAAGAAATTATATCTCATTCCTATAAAGACACAATATGCTCTGAAATTAGGTTTCAGTTTTCAGTTTTGAAGACCATACAAATTCATACTCCTCCTCCCTAAAATTAGCACTTGAGGGAGACTGCATGGTGCAGACGTTTTGTTTACACAAGATTCTGCCTGTTTGTTCCTTCTATTTGCACTTCCTTCTCAGGACTTTCAGCCCCACCTTGTTAAACCTTTATAGCTCAGTTAAATTCTCAGGTTCTAATAAATGAAGAGAAAAAGCACTGATCACGGTGAGCAGAGGGCATGGGTGAAAAAGGCACAGAGCATGGGTGAATAAGACCTAACTCACCGTGACACCCCAAGATGCATTTGCGAGTCCAGCCCAGTGCATCTGGCTCACCCCCACAGGGTCAAGCTAAGGACAATAATCCAGCATGTGATGCTGAAGCCACTAGATTCGCTTCATATGACCAGGGTGGATAAAATAAGTCTGAAAGAACATCAGAGTCTTCCAACAGCTAAGAGGGTGATACTCTAAGGCTAAGAGTAGAAATTCCTACTTGTGCTTAAAAAGAGCAGTTCAACATTTCCCCATCTCCACAGGCCATACTTGCCTGATGGTGGCTAGCTGGCACAGACAGCTAAACCACCAAGAAACTAATTCCACAAAACCAGACAAGATGAAGGGAGCATGGCCCTCCAAGGACATGGCAGGCAACAGGATCATTGCTTTCATCTGCTGTGAGCTGCTACTTCTGCTTGCCTTTATTGTCCATCTGCACCATAAGTACAGGCTATTTCAACTTGGTAGCATGGCTGAAAACTCTTCAGCCACTCCAACTAAGATACTCCTATTACTTACCTCTAGCTTGTAATCACAGGGACCTTGGGTGGTAATCTTTGCAGCCACCCACAGACTTTTCCCAGCTCCCCTACCTCGTGAATTCTCAGAATGTTTTTATAACATGCTAGATACAAGCTTTTAGAAGACTCACCCTTCTCACCAGGTCTCCTGATATTTAAAAAAAACGTGTGATTATCTAAGGCTTTTGGTTTTAATCTGTTTCATTTCACCTCTATCTTTACTCTGAAAGCCTCTCTTGATTCCTGCTCCAGTTCTAGCTGCCCTGGGCAACAATTGCATTAGCATATCAGTAATACAGCCCATTTATTTAAAATACTTTTAAAAAAAATATAAGGCCCAGTTAGATCTCAGCAGACTATGATAATCTTTAACTTAGCATAGCCCAGTGGTCAAAGCAATAGACTAGAAGCTAAAAATATCTGTCTGACAAAAATTCTCTCATAAAATCATGTAAGCTCTGTATCACAGCTTCTTTATATGTGATGTAGGATTTATACCTGACAAGGTGTTGTGAGACATCTATATATGGTATGCATGAATTTACACCCCTCCATTTCCTTATCATAGCTCCTAAATACTAGTTACATGACTTGGACTCTCAGTTTTGGCAAGCTCCCTTGCATGCTTTCCAAACAAAACCACCCTTTATTATCTTCTTTTCTTTCTTTGTTACACTGGATAAATAAAAAAGGTTTGAAGGACAGAAAAATCCTGTTGCATTCAACTTATGGTACCTAGTCCTGTTACTGCATTAATCATCAAAAACATTGCTTGTATATAGCTTTCAGACTGATTTTAAATAGCAAAAGGAGTAAGAGCCCTCAAACATTCAAACCAATGTTCTTCAATGCATAGACCAAACCATGGCATTGCATTGGTTTCTTCTGCAAGTTTCATCTGCATATAACACTGCAGAAAGTGGAAAACTTCAGGACTGATTTGTCTAACCATTTCTGATTATTTTGTCTGGATGTATGTGACACTCTAGCCAAATCACACCACCTCTCTTTTCTCATTACTACTGTTGTTTCTCTGCAAAACAGCTGCAGAGCCCCTTCTTCTATCCAGTACTGAAAAAGGTCCAACTCTTCCTGGTGCAACTTCACCTGATAATCTGATAGCTATTTTGCCCTTTCCCTATTCATGCAGCCTTCCCTGCTTTTTCCGTCTAGTTCAATCCAGACAACTTCCAACTCATCCCTCAGGTCTTTTCCTCTCTCTTTTGTGAACATTTTCGTGTGGCAGGCAGGGAAGGAGGCTGCTGGGTGCTCCAGGGAGGTATTACTGCCACTGAAGGGAAAAGACAAAGAATGCGCCCCTGCTGAAAAGAGGGACTGAGACAGACATTTTCAGTGGACACATCTCCATCTCTGGTACTTGGCAGATGGAGGGTGAAGAACAAGATCATAAACTGTGACAGCCACAACAACCATGGAAAAAACTACACCAATACGAGGAAAAAACCACTCACTTTCCCTTCCTACAGTGCCTCAGAGACCACATCAGACTCCTGTGGCATGCTGAGACCCTTCCTCAGAGGCCAATCATCTGCTGAAAAGACACATAGGGTTTTTAGGGAAAGATGAAGAGGAACTAGTGTGTCTTGGGCATGCCTTCACATCCCTGCAGCTCTGGGAAGTGTGGACATAACCTGTTTCTCCAGTGCAGAGATCTGGCAGGGATGCTACTGATGTTCTGCAGGAGCCTGCAGGTACTTCCAGAAACCAGCCCAATAAACTTGTAAACCTTGAAACCTCTCATTTGGGCATAATTGATTGTAGAAGACATCCAGTTTCCCCAGAACCGGGAAGGGTAGTCTGTTGTCACCTATCTATACCTAGAAAGGTCTAAGACGCTGAATCTTATGGTCTCTGACATTTGAAGTCTGTGCTGGAAGAGCATGGTCAGCCTTGGAATAAAGAGAAGTCCAAAGGAAATACATTGCGACAGGTGATTGCCAGTACTGGTAGAGGGCCAGAGGGTGAGGAGGGGAATAAACAGTGTGTTTCAGTGAGGAAACACTGATTCAGTGGGACTTGAAATAGTGGCATATTCTGAGCTCCCTGAGCATTTCTCTTGCATAGGCACTGCAACATGGCACAGGCTGATCCTACTCACTAATCTTACTGTTCTTTGCTCAGTTCTCACTCACTTTACAGGTGTATGGCTGAATGAATTATTTGTTTCTTTTTCTGGAAAGGCATACTTTTTTATGCTAGAAAACAAAAGCAATGCAAATGTTATTGCATCAATCTGATTCAATTACTTTGTGTAATCTTGGATTTAATCTAATTTATAATAATTTAGAGATATATTCCGAATTACTTTTCCTTTTTCTTTCTTCCTATACTCAAATTTATCATAACAGACACTGGAAAGCACTCAATTTGCTCCTTTCTCCCAACAACTATAGCAAAACCCCAAGTTATTTTAAATCCATTTGTTGCGGTCTTCTCCTCTCCAGATGTATTTATTTGTATATGTATGTATATATATATATGTATGTATTACATACAAACCCCCATGAAGTTAGTATGGACTAAATACTTGCAACATAATGTTTCTGTGTAAAAGATTCCCTATAAATCCAGTACTTCTTGGACATTAGAATTTCTCAAATACAGAGAAAAAAAATGAAAGCGCATGGTGTAAGGAACTGAACAAATAAAAACTCTGGTATGTTAAAAGACAGAGGAGTAAGCAAAAAGCAAGTCAAAGACCTCTCTCCTGCAATTTCCCCTAATTGGCAAATCATTTCTACATCACCATGGTACTGCAACACTCTGAAGAGAGAGACGCTCCCTAAAGCATTCAGCATCCAAATAATTCTGTATATTTCCAGCCAAAGCAAATAACCTGAATTATGTTAAAAAACTACCCAAATCCCAGATCATGTTATGGTAAGCACACGTCATCTGCTTCTTCTTAGAAGCACTAGGAAACAGGCTGGAAAAAGAGGTAAATTTTACCATTTTTTCAGTGAAGAACCGTAAAAAATGTAGAATCAACCCCTACATTGAAGCTTTTGTAGAATAATTTCAGCAAACTCGGTGAGTGCAAGACCCCTTTGTATCACGTTCAGCAGCATTAATGTGTTTCTCTGTGCTATTTAATTTACTGCTGTTATCTAAGTGTTTTAGTCATCCTGGAAATAGTTCTGTGTTTTGATAAATTTTGGTTGTAATAATTAATGCCTACTGCATAAAAGGTGTGTCTATAAAGTGCTATAAAGTGCTGTATGTTTTTGTGTGGGTAGCTGCATACAGATGCAACCACAGGCATCCAATAATTTTAAGAAGAGTATGAATGCTGAATTCAGACCCAATGTGCCTACTGATTAAAAAGCCAGTAACAGCTATATATTGTAAAAATCAGGGGCGTATTACAAGATTATACACAGAGCACAGAAGTAAATGACTTGCTTAGATTATGTTATTATCCCTGATGAAAGCAGTTCACATAATTGTTCTGTCAAGTAAGTTTTTTACGTTGCAAGCTAAAAAAATGTGGGGAAACCTGCTAACCCCACTTGTCTGACCTGTTCCTGTCAGAACTATCTTTAGTTGGGGCTTCAGAAGCAAAAAATGGCACAAAATCTACGCCCCCTTTCTAACATTATTATCCCCCCTGCTGTTTTAATTTATATGTTTAATTTTGGTTTGCTGGGTGCAATATGGCTAATTGCTTGAAAACTGTGCAACCTTACAAGTGAAATTCTGCTTTTATAATTTGTAGCACATCAAGTGTAATAATGTACATTTAATTTCTCAAAAAGATAATTATGCTAATAGAATTCTTTGAATAAAAATTCTCACTTTATGCAGGATAATGTCCTCTACCTCTTAATTTATACTAATCTAGGTCTGTACAGAATTTTTAATAAGCTACTTCAGCCCAGGGCCAGGAAAGCCTAGACAGGAGCAAAGGACTTACAGATCCTAAATGCGACAAAACAGGATCAGAGGACTTCGACAGAAGTGATGCAGGCATTGGATTTGAATAAATGCTAGAAGATGGAGCAACCAGTCCTGGTCATGTGGGAGGATGTGGTCTTGCTATGTTTAGCTCACAGAAGAAAAGTAAGTAAGGAAAAAAAGACACTGCAGATGGACAACTACATTACATGCAAGCAGGGCTTGCAAGATGCAAGCCTTCATGCAACAGCCCATCATCTCCTCAAGATGTGTGGCACCTAAGCAGCACCAGCCCCTTGTGAGACTGACCCTTGGCAAACTGACACCCAAAGGGACCAGGGCTCTTGGGCTCTTCCAGCAGCCTGAAGAGGCTGCAGCTGCATGGAAAGCACAATGGCAGGAGAGCAACAACACCTTCCTCAGCCCCAGGGAAATGCAATGTATTTTTAAGGCCATTCATGAAGCGTCAGTTAGGCATGAGGGCTTGGAACTGGCTGGAGAGAAATAAGGCACCACACATACCACTCTCTGATGCCCAGACTGCCTCCATGCCAGAGAAACTCTGCTTTGGCAGTTCAGTGGTGTCTGCAGAAGCATTTCTGACTGATAATGAAGGTTTTGGAGCTGTGAGGGGACATACTGAGGCCAGGCTACCCAGGCAGACTGCTAAAGCGTAGCCCAGCACCATCCAGAGGCCTCATCCCACTGTCACCATCCTGGTCAATGCACATTCAGGCTATTCCATGCCCCCAAGTCCTCTGCACACAGCTGAAGTACCCCAAGAGGTGTCTTAGGGCCATAGCTTTTCAAGGATGGGCATTTCATATTAATTTTACTGGAGACGTTAAGATTCTTGCTGCATTGTGCCACTGTTGTCTTTCAGTCTATGAGAGACCTATGTAAATGGGGTATTAAAGCAGCATAGCACTGTTTTCTGTATTTTATTTTGGGACAAATCAATTATCAGTGTGGCCAGGTTGAAAAATGTGTTTTTCTCTTCCCAAAGTCAGGTCTGTCCCCTGCTCTCTGCATGGTTACTCAGTGGAAGGCTGGCCACTGCTCTCTGTGAGCATAAAAACACACTGAGATCTCGTGCAGCAATATACAGTTACTGCTTTCATAATTGCACTGTTGAGGGCTTGCAATGCTGATTATTGCATTTGTAGCAATTCCCTAGCCTTGGAATGAGGGAACAATCACAAACCCTTTGTGAACTGCTTAAACAGGGTAGTATGATAAATGAAAGTTTCTAAAGGTGGTGGCTTGCATACTAGATTAATATAAAATATCATGATTAATGCCTAGACTGTCAGTTCATATTTTATCCCTTAATTATTTCAGGACTTTTTTTATATGCCATAAGTATATTTATAGGTGATAAAAGAGCAGGATTGGCAGCCTAAGAGCTTGAAAAACTATTTGTCCATGGAAGGGGTGCAGTTATGAGGAGCAGGTTTTACAAATCTCTCTGTTTCTTCCGTTTGCCAATATACTTGTCTTCCTTCTCCCTCTGCACTAAGTCAATCATCCACAGGGCTGGTGTTTTCAAGGTCACAAATAATGAGACACTTTTTGCAGTGTCTCCTTTTTGCTAGAAAAGAGGGGGGACTGAGGTCAAGCCTATTCATTTTACAAATGCTGGCCAACATTAATATCTGGATACTTTCTTGATTTCCTCTTTTAGGTAAGGGAAATAGCTTTAATATCTTGGATACCACAATGTGGTAGCTATTGCCTTTTAATGTTGATCCCTACAGGCCATCAATCTCTAAGTAGTGTTGCTACTTACTGAAACTGAGATGGTTTCACACTGTGATTTATAGGTAAAAGATACCCTGTCTTATGACTAATTCCTCGAGTCGTATGGTTCCACTGCATTTTTTGAATTCCTTGGGCCATCGACCACCACTGATTTTTAAGTAGAACTCTTCACAGATTTGATTGGGGAGCATTTAAAAACATTATTAGATGATACGGTCTCATGCTCTTGTGGAGTTCAGTTACTTAATGGTGTCAGAACATAGATTTTTCCCTTTAAGACTTGCTTTTTTTTCTGTTTTGTTTCCTTTGATAGCTTTAAATACAAAGTACCTTATAACTGGTGAAGAAAGAACAAGTTTGCATGAAGTAAAAATGGCAATGGATCTTCACTGAAAACATATATTGAGGCTATTTTTACTTTCATTGCTGAGTTTTGCAGAATAAACAGATTACAATAAACAGAATAAGAGAGGTGATAGCATTATTATTACTATTTATACAGCACCATAAATGTACATTCTGCTTAACAGACAAATAAAAGACATCTCAGGAGATCACTTCAAGTTTAAATTCAGCATAAAGTACAACTTTCTCCTGAACATTTCCTTTTTTCAGAGTTGCAAAGAACAAATGTTTCAGACTGGAGTGCATTAAACTGAGGAACTGAAATCCTTATCTAGACTGAAAAAGAAAGTGATTTGGTCGCACTGCTTAAATGTGTAGGCCAAAACTCACTCTCTGATAAAAATCCTCCTGACTTCAGTGGAAGGCAGAGGTCATCTAACGTTCCCATCAAAGCTGCTGGAGTCCAGGAGTGCCCTGAACTTTAGAAAATTTAGCAGATCTTTTATGTTTTAAAGGTGATGCCTCACTGTAGGTCATAACACCTCACAAAAATTGTGAGGTGTTCAAGCTCTGCATTAAGCACAGCACTCACTTTCAACCAAAACTGTAATCTTTTAAAAAATGTTATTCTTTAGTATTTTTAAGAGCATAAACACTGAAGTGGCCTAGGCCTAGGAAGGAAAATCTTGGAAATTTAGTAAGATTTAGCAAACCTAGTTGGAGCACTGATCTGAGTGATGAAAGACAATTATGTAAGCTTGTCTCCCAAGGTGTTGAGAAGATGAACGCACACTGCTGTTGCCCATAGACAGGAGCTGAGAGCCACAGGAGTGCAGGGGAGAGCCCACTCCAGGGAAATAAATTATTCCTAATGAGCAGTTTCAAAGGAAATTCACTGAAATTAATAACTAAGTGACACAAAAAATTTAATTAAAAATAATGCATTAAAAATGCTAATTAAATAGGTGTCTATCTTGTATCATGTTTACATATTTCAGAAGGAGGAAAGAATGCTTGTCAGAAACATTTGGAAGGTGTCGAGTCTGTTAGTGATAAATCATGGCCAAACTTCAAATGTTAAGTCAGGAAGGAACATGGATTTCAACTAAAATCTTTGGCAGAATGTGAAATTTTTGTGTGCCAGAGGGACATCTCCTCAGAGAAAAGTCTTCTTCTATTGCTTAATTGTTAATGTAAAACCACATTAATACGAGTGCGGCAAGCAGATTTATCTTAATTTAATCTCTGGGCAAACTGGGTAATTCTTCTAGAGAGCCTTTTTCAATACCTGTGGGAATTTACCTGACCAATAAAAACAACTTTCATGCTCTTTTTATCAATGGGGAGAAATAGTCAGCTTTATAGCACAGATTGTTTCATCTTGAAGTCAACATCTGATCAAATGAATTCTGTGCTGAGAGTATCTATTTCTTTGTGCTGTGCACAGAAGGTCTGGCCCAGATGCAGACATTGGCACTCAGGATGGCTAACACACAAATGGGGAGGGTCCCCCACTTTGTGCCTGTGGAAAGACGTCTCGCTTGTGCTGCTGTTGGGGCACTGAACACTTACTGCAGCAACATGCCATGAGAAATAGTGCCCCAGTGAGAATATTGCCCTAATAATTTAGCTTTTCATCCTTACACAAAGATAAACCCAAGTGAAAACCTTTCCCCTGAATACAAATACTCAAGATCATGTCCCCAGAGCCACACTTCTTCTGTAGTTTGTGTTTACTCACATAGATGGCACAGAAATACTGAGGCATACTGCATGGATTTTTGTAGCTCCCCTAAACATCAAATAATGATATTCTTTCTAATCCTCGCTGTCCATTAGCTGAGGACACCAAAAGACCCAGCTAAGCAGTGGTGGAGGGTAGACTTAAATATATTTTAAATCTATACTGGAGAACAGGACCACTGCATTTATCTTTGCAAGAGTTTGTTTTGAGTATATGCATCACCCATGTTCTGAACTCTCCATAAACTGTAGGAGTAAAGAGAGGGTGCTCCATTATGGCACTGCAAAAGTCTTTCAGAATCTTGCGCTTGTCTGTAAGTCATGAACAAAAATTGATTTGTGAAGTATGTATCAAATAATTAATTTTAAGTAGGAAGATGTATTTTTTAAGAAACAGAAGAAAAAAGGGCAAAAAGTCATGTAATTCTCACTTCCAACCAAGTAACCTGAAACACTTTCAAGTAAATGTGAATGGTAACAAAGATGTTCTAGCACTGCATTATATTCTCAAGCTGCAAAAATTAGTACACTGAAAATATGCATCCTTCCAGATCTGTATGGATATAGGACCTTTGGACCTCAACTGTTTACCCGTAACAATTCAGACCACTTTAGAGTTTGGCAACTTGTCCTTTTCTATTGGCTTGACCCAGGGGTTAGGAAATGACCCTACTGGAAAAAAAAACCACACCTGATTTCTGTGAATTAAGTGGGACTTCTCTAGTCACTCTTGGCTGAAGTGGGATTTCCCTGATTGTCTAAAACAAGTTGAGGCCAATAGCATCAGCCTGATAGATAGTTTTATAAAACTAAGTAGAAAATTTCTCTTCCAGGGATTAGAAAGCACTGAAGCCAGTTCTATTGAACTGGAGCCCACCTTCTGACATCCTTTACAGTCCTTCCCAGTGTGATAATTGGTTTCAAATACCACCTGAAAACACTGTGGGCTGGCATCCAGAAAAAAGGGGCATCTGGTATACCTGGCTGACATTATTACAATCCAGTTTCTGAGCAAATGCTTTTGGACACAGCTCTTTTTCTGACCTGAAAAATAAGATCAGGAAGATTATAAAGCAATTCCAATGAGGGAAATAAAAATTGACCCACATGTTTTGTTTTAAAACTCTCAATCAACAAATAGCCTCTAAATCAACAAACAGCCCCAAAAGCTGTTTGAAAGCCTAATAGAAAATATCTATTTAAGGGCTAAAGGAAATTCCCCTGTTGTCTATGGAAAGGGGTTCAGCTAGTGCCGCAAGTTCTATTCCAGTCAGCCTTAAAACTGATTACCTTAGATCTGCTTTACCTTGATAATCCTACCCACTACTATCCAGGAAGAGGTCTGGGTGCTCTGAGCATTCAGAGATAAAAAGGAGTCTCCAAAGTGGTCTTAAAGCTAACTTCAGCTGCCTCTGGCCCTCATCCAGCAAAGCACTTAAATCTATTCCTCGCTTTGAAATTGGCTTGGCGATGTCAACAGGGCTTCTTGTGTATCTGCAGTTAAATAGCAGCATAAATGATTATTTTAGATCTAACCCCTTTGCATCAAGGCTTTAAGTACTCACAGTAGTCACTGTAAGGGAGGGCCTTGTCTTATGTTTCTGGTGATCACGTTACCAAGTTACTTTTCCCACTCCAGAAATACTCTGGCATTTGGCTTGCTGTGCATTGCTTTGTTCTCTGGCCCAAACTCCCACCTTCTCAATCTTGCAACTTAACACCCCACTCAACCCAAACTAACACCTTACTGGTACCCACACTGATTCACTGCAAAAACCTGTGCCCATTGCAGGGGAGAGCTGACCCCGAGGAAAGCCAGCATGGCTTGTAGTAATTAAAGAATAACTCGTCTTCTCTAGCTGTGCCCTTCGATTTCTCCTAGAAATCCTTTCTCCTTAATAGAGGGATATCTACACGATGAAGCAAAGCACAATCTTCTGGTGGCCCTTGTTTGAGTAGAAATCTAGTAGCTGTATTGCAAGCTAGGGAAACACCTTTTTTTTGTTTGTTTGTTTCTTTTATTTGTTTTGTTTTCCTTAGAACTTCATAAGAGCTAATTGGAAAACAATCACAGCCCAGCATTTAATAGACTTCCACATTTCAGAGCAAACAATTTCCTTCTGTGTTCAAGAGGCACATCCTGGGAAATTTGTTCTCTTTGGTAGAGGGTGGGTAGTTTGATCTTGGTTAGAGAGAAGACTAGAGTGTATCACTTTTATTACCTACTTTATGTGAGAATAAATGTTTTATAAAAGTTCTGAAGATCATTTCTAATGTCAGGGAGGGTGAAACTTTGTTCTAGTACTAAAAATCCTTTAATTAGTTTTCCCTGAATCTGTTTTCTCAGTTGTGTCACTACAACTGGATCAGTTTTACTACCCTGAAGAAATAATTTGCTCTTATTAAGACTAAATACTCTGTTCTATAATTAAATATGTTATATTCATCTTTAATGTTAAAAGGCCTGAGCCAAAGTTCACCAAAATCAATGGAAAGTCTGCTAGGGACACCAAGGGGCTTTGGATCCTTTTAAGGGAGTTTTAGACTGAAGAAGCATGTATACTGCAGCTATTATGTGCAGCATATCTAACCTGGATATTATTGGAGGTGTAACTATGGTAGTACAGTGCTCTGTGAGGCCAAATGGTAAGTATTTACGCAACTTCTTGAGCAGGTGGGGTTTTTTTTAGTTTGAGCTGAGTTTTATGCTGCCATGGTTACATTACTAGAAATACCTGCCCTAGATAGCTTAAATTTAGCTTATGTATGGTTACACAAGTTTAAGTCACTCCAGTATAGACATACTTGGTTTCAATAGAAGTTTCTTGTGTTATAGTGATATGATTTCGTCCCTTAAATCAGAGATATACCTCTGTCTGGTTTTGCTTCATCACTGGCTGGATCATGCTCTTGCTTGTCAGCAGTCACACATAACAGACAGTCTTTTCCAGCAGTATTGTAATTTTCTGTTACAATCTATTTTCTTCTTTCATTGCTTGAAAAGGTTTTGATATTCCTCCTTTTCTGATCAGTAAATTTTTTTCCTAGCCACCTGTGTTTCCCTGGTGGATCTACTAATAGCAATAAATTAATCCCTAGATGCATTATAGCCTGGTTGAGCACCATTATATTGACAAGTGAGCCAGAAAAAACCTTCTAGCTCAGTTCCTCAGAGACTGAATCAAAAAAGCCATCCTTGAACTAGATTGATATTAGGCAGTATAAAAATTGTGCAGTGTGCTGGAAACATTATTTTCCTCCTAGTGATAGTCAAGTGATAGTCAAGCCTAAAGCCTAACAAATGTATTTTAGAAGTGTTCGGTATACTTCCTTATTGGTCTGAGAGCCTGAGGATCTATTCTAATCCCAGAAGAACTATTAAAATTCTACAATAAACACCTTAAGTAATGATTTAAAGAGAGAGAAAATATCCTACTAAGTTCATTGATTTTCAACAAGAGAAAATCTGATGTCTGTAAGCAATTTTATGTACCCAAGTATTTTCTGTTTTTGTTATGGTCTTGTATGTCCAGTTGAAAATCTTTTGCCATATCCTAATATGTTATTATGGGCCAGATCCAAAACTGGTTCAGATCAAGAAGGGACTGCCTGATACTTTCAATCTCCTTTGCCTTGTACCAGATGCAGTGAAAAACTTGCTCTCTCTAACCTGTCTGTAATGCTCACTTTTTTTCAAAATGTAATGAAGCTACCTTAAATAAATTTTGTGTCCTCATTTTCCATTGTTTTAGTTTTTATTTCTTCTAAGTTTCTTTACAAGTGTGACAGCCCCAAGTTTTTAAGGAAAGCCTTGAATCAAGTGAGTGAGGCATAGAGGGATTTGTTTGCAGCAACAGGTATTGTGAATCTTGCAATTAATTTTTAAGTCACGGTACTGGAACACTTCCACCTTCTGTGTCCTGAATGCATGGACTTCATAAGAAGTATGACTATGACTTCTAAATGGAAGGAAAAGTGAGGTAACAAATTGAGCAGTTCTTACAAATGGAGCTATTTTCCTGATGAAACATGACTCAACCTGACAACAGAGATTCAAAGTACTCTGCAGATTTAATAGTCATAAGTAATATTTCAGTAGTGATAAGTGATGCTTGAGAAAGATAAATCCTGAAGGGAAAGAAATTCTGCCTGAGTTTGTTCAGATTATTTTGTATCTTTTTTTCTTACCTTCACCACAGTGTCTATAAGGAACCAATGCCTAGGCTTTGGGGACAGCTAAACTTACTTTCTAAGTCTAACACTTTCTCACCCATATACGAGTTTTATTCCATACCCCTTGTGCTTTTTTAACTTCAGGACAGAGGCTATTTCTATTGATATGCATGAACTGAGTAAGTGAATCACCCTGATGCAAAGAATTAATAATGTATATTTTCACTTGTCTTGAAGGGTTAATGAAGGCAACTGTTGGCAGGCAGATTTATAACATGCAGAATATCTGACATGAAGGCACGAGCTCAGAAGCCAAAGGAGGTGCAGGTGGACTTCTTACCATATTGTCTTTTCTTCTTTGGGAGGTTTAGAAATAAAATGATTCAAAACAGTCCTTGTCATGAATGTGTGTAGGCAGAGACAGAACTTAATATGTGTTAATTATAATCTACTACAAGCTTCTCAGAATACTATGGCTGGACAAAAGAAAAAGATCTCTTTCCTGTAGTCTGAATGGTGTATCAAGCTATCATAGTTCCTTCTGTGTATGTAAGAATTAGTGTATTACAATATAACTGTTTCAAAGTAGCTTTTGCAAAACTTCTCAGCTTTTTCAGTGAGTTTTAAAAGCTAGTATCAGTGTTGATGTAATAGAAAAGAAGGCATTTTTTTTTTTACACTTTTAAATATGAAGTCCATGTTCGATTTTCTTCATATAGTACTGGTTTTTAATGAGGTTAAAGGCTGCACAAGGTGTCTGTTTCTTGACTGACAGAAAGACAGAGAGAGAAATTAGTACTGGGAAAGAACCTTATTTGCTTCTCTCAGCACGATCTTTTTGTCTTCAAATCTGAAGCCTTTATAATTTTCATCCTTTTTCTGCTGAAATCTGGGGGCAGGGCATACTCAGGCAACTGGATATACCTCCAAGCACACTCATATGTACTAAAGAGCCTTACGTGTGAGATCCTAGGGTGATTCTCTAAATCCTTAAACTAATCTATCATCCATTTCCTTTATATCCAGTGCTCTGTTCTTTTGCTCTCTTTTCAAGCTGGACAATTCTACTTTCTGCTTCACCAAATGAGAGTCAAAAGCCTTTGATTTATCCCCTCAGTTCTCTCATTTAGAGACAGTACCATTACAGAGATTTTTGACTATCCAGTCTGCTTTCAGGTAAGGTTAAAATGCTCTGGATCTTGACAGCTATGCAGCAGCAGTGGGCTCAGGAGAGCTGCAAGAATTAATCATGTATCCTCTAGTGGCAAGCGGGGATGAATTGGTATTCCTGAGCTGCAAGAGATGGTTTTCTCCTCTTTTATTTCAAAACCAAGAGTTATTCCTAAGTATTCTAGCCAACAAAATTGATCACCAAAGCCACCAGTTTTTGGGTCAAGAAGAAAGGAAATAGGTTTTGAAGCTTAGCTAGATACATCACATCCTTTCCTGTATGAGAACAACCACTCTTCTGTCAGTGTCTCAAAGGTTGCTTCTTTTCCCTTCACCTCCAGGGCATGCCTAAAGAAGTTGCTGTTAGCTGGGGTGCTCAGAGGAAGGTGAGCACAGCCACCTTCTTTGAGCCTGTGGTCCCCAGAAATGTGGAGTGTAAGCTGCCTTCTGACAGCAAGTATTTATGATGCAAATATAATTGTAAAAACTTCTTATTGCAAAGCTGAGAGCCTTTGGTGCACCAAAGAAGTGGGCAGCAGAGCATTTGCCATAAGGGCGGAGAAAAATTCAGAGAAATACCCAAATCCTAGTGAAAGTTGATAAGAGTTAGGCACTTAACAGACCTTTTCTGCCCATGCATGCCTTGTCCTGAGACAGATGTTTTTATTCATGTAGGATTCGGTGCTTCTAGTGGTGTTTTTTTTTCTGTTAAAAACTAAAGAAAGAAAGGAAAAAAATCTCAACTATATTACTTTTGACCGAATTTATAAATATAAATTCCAGAAAGGTTCAGGTTCCTAATTATATTTTTTCCTCGGTACACTCTTGAATATATTTAGCTATACTCAGAATACAACCTACAACAGAGAAGATCAAGGCATTTTATTTCCATTGTCTGACAACCTCTGATTCAAATTAATTGTACTAATACATTTAAAAAATAATTTCCCTGTATTTAAAAGGGTTAAAGAAAGTAGTAAAAATGGCTATGCTTTACTGATAATGCTAGCATTTAACAACCCTGTGTGAGTGCTGATATCAATGTTATGCTGAAGTGTATGGTGAGAAGAAAAGCAAACGTTTTACTGCTTTTGTGTTTCTGAGATTTTCCTTCTAACTAACAGTCCACCAAACTGGGAATAAGATGCCAGTGATGCATTCTTTTATGTTCTGCCAGCTGTATGGTACCCCAGGTTAATGCAACCTTACTCCAGCACATTGAGTGTATCAGCCCATTTTGGACACCGTAGCCAGAATGAATGTCAGGAAGCCAAGTGGAAGACCAAGCATATCAGAGAAAAAGCTCTTTCTGATTTTTTTTTTTTCCAATTATTTTTTCAGTTTTTTTCAGGAAAATTTAGTTTGTAACATCACTGGAAGGCAACAGGAAGGGTCAGAAATAACATGAGATAGCAATTTGTTGACAATATAGGGTAAATGCTGCCAGTGGACCTTGAAGTGATAAACATTTCTTAAAAGCAGACCAGATGGAAGTTGGTCATTTTGATGCTTGCAGGATACAAAATAGACAGATTGTCAATTACTTAAGACTGCGAAATTTGAAATATGAGTTGGACAACAAGCAAAAGAGAACTTAATGGTAGAGGGGAGTTTAGTGAACAAGTAAGCCTAGCTGTGTGAAAGTATCTACCAAAAATTATTACTTTCAAGGGTATTTTTAAACCCGGATAAAACATTATACTTAGCAGTGATATTTTTTCTTGGTCTTGTTTTTAAGCTGGATTTCCCAAGGAAATGTTTAAGAACTAAGATCGCCCACCTATCTTTTGGTCTCTTGCCTTAATTTTAAATCAACTGGTGATTTTTGACAAAGGGACAGTGATTTCAGACACACTCACTTCCTACACAATTAGTGCATATAGACAGTTTGATAAAGAAGAGACCCCCCCTGTTCATGTCTTCTTGTTGCAGCATGAGCACAAAACGTATCAGGCATCAGTGAATCTGTACTGGTGTAGTGTCTGTTGAGAAAAAAAGCCAGAGAAAGATGCTCATGCAGTAATTTTGTTTTTCCACAGTCTGCTAAATTCAGTAGCCAGGATATTCAAAAAGACTGCCACATTTACAAGAGAACAAACATCGACGAACAAATTCATTTTTATTATTATTATTTCCTATTTAAAATATTCGAATACCTGCTATGATACAGACTTCCATAAGCATCCAGGCAGCCAAGAAAGAAATGGCCTGATCCATTTTCTACTGAAGTCAACCACAGCATTTTCCTTGCCTCAAATACAGTACTATGCGAGGCCAGTGTGAATGATATTATATGGGAAGTACATGACAGGTGAGCTTGTAACGTTGGAGATTAAGGCATCGAAAAAACGTGACACTATGTGGATTTGACCAAAAAGATCAGGCCAGGTATCTCAGAACAGCCTAGTGGATAAGCAACAGGAAAAGGAATCCTTATACATTCATGTATACAGATGTGGATGGATAATAGAAAAAAATGCATACAGAGAGAAAAAAGAGGATAATTGTATGATGTCTGACAGTCACACAATTATGGATGCTCAAACAAGCAAGCTGAGATATTTGTCAAATACACATATTGAACAAGACACCAATCTGACCTGGACCTGGTACAAACTGAAGCTATTTAAGCTAGCAGTAATGCTCAGCAGATGGAGTTGTTAGGTGTTCTGTGTGCAGATGCACACATGCATGTGTGTATGTAATACACTCCAGAAGTGCCAGATTGGTGGTAAACTGCAGGCCAGTTATTTATAGCTTAGAAAATAACTTCAACAAGAAAACCACAGGATTATCCATTCAAACACAATCCTTGGGGCATCACAAACATCTTTGCATAAAGCAAGGCCAGCTGGCAGAAAGGGAGAATCATTTTATCTAATATTTGAACATATTAGCCATAAAGAAAGCCTGACTTGAAATGTGAGGCATGACTCTACAACGGGAGGCAGAGGTCAAATAAATGCTGCATATCCTGAATTCCACAGGAAACACCGCTCCAGAGGACGCCACTCGCAAACTTCAGGGACAATGCTGATTAAAATCAATGAAGAAAATTCAAACACAGAAGCAGCAACGGAGAAAGGCAACATATTCTGAGCTAGCTGCTACCAATCAAGTTAGTACATTGCCCCCTATCAGCTGGAAATTCAGTTTTGCCTCAGCAGAGATGACTACACACACTTTTGCAGTCTACTGCAATTGAAAGTTCAGTTACCTCCAGAAAGCAAATTGCAATCCCAGACAAATGATACATTCCTTAAATACTGCAGATAATTTTAAAAGCACCTTTCTAACGTTTTTGAGGCATATCCTTATGGAAATCTTTGTCTCAAGACATCTTTAGGCTCTCCAGATGGTCTAGGGGGTTACTTAAAAATATAGATATTAGAGACCATGAGAATATGGTAGATATTCCACAACGTCTGTCCTAAGGTTACAAACCACCAGGCTGTTTCATCTGGTAAAAAAAAAAAAATGAGCTGTTAAACTCAGACCTGACTGAAATCAAAAGTAAGAGAGGAAAAACTCAGACCATCCAAATGTCAATGTGTTCAATGATGTTGGGATGACTGCATTTTGTACACTGTGCATTTATACACTAAAGCACACAGCTAAAAACAGAGGAAATGGCAAGGAATAAAGGGAGGGAGAAATAACCTTAGGGCTAAAAAAAGAGTAGCTTATTCTCAAAAGACACAGTGGCAAGATCCAGATACACAGAGCTGAAGGAGCTCTTCGAAGTCAGTGTGAGAAAACCACTTTCTTTCCACTCAAGATGATATTGCCCACAAGTCTATTATGCATTTTCTCCAGACCCTGGCAAACTGAATTAGATGCAGGGGGTGTGGGGAGGGGGTATACATGGCAGACTGACAGCCTGAATACACCAGTTGACTAGCAGTAGTTCACTCACCTGCCACTTGCAATATTCTCCACCCAGGAGGTATTTCACATGAAAGCAAATGAGGTGCCAGCTGACTTAAGCAGTGCAGAGGTCACTGCTGATGAAAGACCAGTGAGGAGGAATTCAAAGAAGCAGCTTGACAGAAATGCAATGGCATGACAGGAGGGAAAGGAGCTGAGCATGCCACATGCATCTTTTCCTGAAAAACAGTACAGAGGGAGGTGAAGAGGCTTGGCTGTTTTGCATATAACCTAAGGAAAGAGGACCCAGAAAATGAGGACTGAAGAAATCAAAAGTAGGTTGTGCAAAAGAGGTAAAAGCAGCAATGTGCTTTCCGCTGAGCTTTGTCCTACCATTTGGTGGGGTCATGCGGTCCCAGGGTGGCAGCCCTACAGCTCTGGTCCTGGATGGCATCTTGTGTGCTGGCACAGAGGGCTCATCAAATCTGCAACCAAAATTCATGAGAAGAAAAATCACATTGTTGTAGGAAGGGAACCTGCTGCTCAAACACATGTAATTTCTTAAAAAAAGGGCAGACCGATAGGTGAGCATGAAGGGTAAGAGCAAGCACTCAGGCACATTTTAGAACAATGTAAAAGAGATCTGCTTGAAAGTTATCTGTTGCTTTTATTTAATGACAGAGAACAGGGGTTTCAGCTATTTTATATATTCATGAAAAGGGCTGATTTCTGTCAAAAAGCTTTATATTTTTAGCAAGGGGATTAGAAGAAGCTGAAATTTTTCATGTGACTGAAAAGACTGCAAACAGTTCTTGATTGCTCTCAATGTTGTCTCAGTGTAAAGAGCTGCCAAAATTTTCTCTATCACCTCCATGATTGAATACAGAAATGAACCACAAGCCAATGAAATCTATTTTAAACAAAGCCTTGTAGTCAGCATTGCCAAAATCCATCTTTATCATTAAAATAATAAATAGCATTGACAAAATAAGCAAAAATAGTAAAGATCTCTCTGTTATGGCTCAGCTCCAGGAAAATATGTGTCAAAATACCTGAGTGACCTTTTGAAAATACTGAATGATAAAAAAAATGAAGCATGAAATTGAAATAATATCCTGCTCCTTAGTTAGTGTCTCTGTGTAGAGATAAGAACCAAACTACTTGTTTTGAGGTCTGGAAAAGAATGCAGGCAATAAATACCAGCTTCCATTATTTCTCCTCAAACAAGCAGGACAATATTTCAGCCTCTGAATCTCAAGCCACCTTTGAATGTTGCTAAGAGCCAAATCTAATCTAAAGACTGGGGACATGGATGAAAGTGGGATACAATTTCTGTCTTATCTTGAAGTCTATACCAAGAATAGCTTTCGCTTGGTCCAGAAGAACAGCTTACAGATCCAGGACTTGAATTCTTTCCCTGTTGCTCACTTATATGCCTTGCTTGCAGGAAATCAGGTTCCTGCTGCCAGTTAGGTTTATCATCATCACTCATCCACAGACTTTTACTGATCTGAGAGATTTTTGTTCCTTTGTGTGTGTGGCTATCCCGAGCTGGTGTTTAACCTCACCTCTGCCAGTTCTTGGTGTGTGGTAGAACACACACATCTCTAGGGACATGGAGGGGCAGGAAACTGAGGCGTAAATGGGTAAGCAGGAGATGATGCTTCTCTGCTCCACTGTGCTTTATATCATGCCTCACACTGTGGGACCTGTATGTCAAGTTTGGTTTTGATTTATTGAATAGCACCTTTAGTTTCCCAAGGGGTATCTAAAAATACCAGGATTTGTTGTGAACTGTCTAGTCCTGAAATGAAAAAAATACATTCACTATTTTGTTTCTTGGTTACAGACAAAGTAGTCAAGTTTAACTGCTGCTGCCATACTAGATTGCTGTTGTACTGCCTAGCTCAGGTCTGTCCTAGAATGAGCTTTACTGATGGGTCAGAAACAGCAGGCTGCTGTAGGAAGACACTGCATTATGTATGGCTGAAAGTAGAGTCTTGAGTCTTGGAGTTTGGTTCCTTTGAACTTCACTGCCAGCATCTCTTCTGATTTCAAACTTCCCTTTCCAAATAGAAATGTCCAACATTTTAACTCAAGACTGTATTTCCTCCTTTTCTGAAAAAGGGGAGTGGGATTAGGAGGGAAAGCTTCATCTTACATTGTTTTGAGTCACAGTGGAATAATGCTTCCTAGGAGATTTTGCTCACTGGTTCTCCCAAACAGCTTCATCACCAGGGTAAGGAGGCCCCATGCAAAGGGGAAATAAGATGTAAATATTCTCAGACACATGAAGTAATTCTTTCATTATGCTCAGCATGCCTCAGAAGTGCTCTTTGTAAAAGGCAAACATTGGTTTCTATGTAGATAGATATCTACGTAGACACCCATCCCTCCCAGACAACCTGCATGAGGTATTTGCTGTCTGAAATGTGTAAGCTTCTTTCAGTTACTTGTCTTGTTCGAAACAGATTTTCCTAAAGGTTTTTGGTTGGTTGACTGTTGTTTTTTTTTTTTAATGTGCTTGCCCTTTTGCTTAGATTTGCAAACCCCTCCTCAGGTCTGGCTAAGCTGGTCTGTATTATATTGCAGTTGAATATCAACATATATAAAATTATCAGATACAGAAGTCTTTTCAGAGAAAGAGGCTTTTGCCATCAGGTGGCTGTGACAATTTACAGGAAAGGGAGTTCTCAGATGATAACCAATTCCTTAAAAGAATAGAAAAATGCAAGAGAAGAAGGAGCATTACAGTAACTCAAAGGGTAGGGCTTGACCTTGCTGGGGAAAAGATAAGTAAACCAAAACCCTGATAAGAACAGAGTTTGATAGATTCATTTTAACATCTCTTCAGCTTTTGCTGCATGCCAGCATTCCCTGCAAAGAATAAGATTCACATGAAAAGTACAATTATTCCTTTTCTCTTTGTAAAGATCCAGCCACTGCCCTGTCCCCACAAAATGATATGAAAAGAAATCCGTCTCTGGGGCTTCTCAAGCACAATGGAACCATTTAGCTGACAGAGCACTGTGTGCAGACTCCAGTCCCTCAATTTCTGTCTCTGTTTCCAGTTATTACACTAAAGTGACAAGGTCTGTTAGGGTGATGATGCTGAGCTCATTAGCTTGAGATGGTGAGGTACCACGCACAGTCCCTTTTTTCCCTCTAAGTGGCCATCTGAAATTTTGAGATACTCATGCTTTCATGTGCTGTGGGCTTGCTATCTAGAATGTTGGCTTGCTTTGGAAAGAAAAAGTCACACTTTTCTCCGGGTTTAGGAGGTGTATTTTCCTATGCCACAAGTGGAAGCTGAGATCCACCTTAATTGGTTTCATGTCTTTTGCCACCCTCATTTTCTGCTGTTACGCTGCCTCTCAGGTTTGCATTTCTACTGCAGCCACTGACCACAAGCCTACAGCCCAGCCTAGAGAACCAGGGAAAATCAGCTCTTGAAAATTTGGGCTTGGATTCTTCCTGCAGACTGTTCAGCTGTTCCCATTTGGCTTTCCGTTCTCTATATTGTTTCTGTGTACTTTTCATTTATGGGTTTACATTTGCTTCTGTTTTTCTCTGATTGGCAGCAGATACCTGGGTCTGTTCACTGACATTTGAAAGAGAAAATCCCTTCTATCTAGGATTATTCCCATCACTGAGTGCACTAGAGTCTACTGCCTGGGTAGTTTCCTTTGCTTTGGCTATGTAACAAACAGTTAGTCAACGTATTTTGCTTTGACTGTCTCATTTCTGGAAGCTTGCTTCAGACTTCATTGAGTTTATTGCCTACACTGTGTCAAACTACAGTTCATTATTGTCATAATTTTATTAAAATAGTCCCTAAGTGCACCAGATTCTGAACGCTTGACTGCAATGTTCCACTGAGATCTCCTTTATTTTTGCATTGGTCAAAGCCAACAGTAAAGCTGCCATTAGGAGCCAAGCTAAGTGCTGCCACACTTTCCCAGCATTTAGTCATTGGCTCTTGAATCTTGACACTGGGTAGATATTGCTTTTGCATACAAGGGGTAAAATGCATTTCTAGTGCAGAGGAAGCAGCATTAAAACTAGCTGAAATCCAGTTCTATATTTAGAGCTTCATGCATTCTTTATAAGTTTTGTGTTATCTTTTCTGATCTGAAAAGGAAAGCAATGCATTTTGCCTTTATACCATATATTAAACTCTAGAGTGTTAAATAGAAAGGGGAAATGTGTATGAGTCGATAAAGTGATCTTCAATGTGTAAAATATGTTGCTTACCTTCTTCAGATCTATAGTAGAGATACTGTCACGTTTATGCATGGTGCAACAATTCAGAAGTTTGTTCATTTTAATACCAAGTTTGTAGGGATGCTATAATGAAATGCAGATTCCTGAGAAGTTTACAACAAAGTGGGAGAAAGTCAAAGAGGAACTGGGAACGACATTTATGATTAGTAAGGTGTGACAATTCACAGAGCTTCTTTTATTCTAGGCCAGTGTTGTGAAGTAGAAGCAAAATAGAGAAGTTTTAGAGTTTGTCTTCTGTTGATGTTTTATTGTTTCATACAGCCTGAGCAATAACACTGTGGAGCATTTGAGAGTTTGTCATGCTTTTATGTTGAGCCTTTCCAAGGAAAGTGGGAAAACATGTGTACAGTAGTGTTTATCTTGTGTGAGAACGACTATTCTTGAAGTACAGGCATACTGAGAATCTCATTTTAGTGCAAGTGAAGCTCTTTTAGATAATCATTTCTGGATATTTTTAATAGCTCTTCGTAATATCTTATCCTCTTCCACTCTTAAGTACCTTTGAAAACTCTCCAAGTGCTTCAGGAAAATGCTTTGGAGCAGAGCTATATGGGTAACAACTCCAGGTATTATCAAGAAAAACTTTAGTTAATAAAAGAAGTCCAAACTCAGATTTCTACAATGAAGACCCACTGGTTTAATTACAAAACTTTTACGGAGGAGTAAAAATATGCAACCTCCTTACCAAACTCACTATACAGGAATTCATTTAGTTAGCTTTTTGAGACAAAATACGAAAAGCTTAATTGTTGAGTAAGGCTGGTGAGCTGAATGTGAAGAAACAAAATCATGGCCTCAGTCGTATTAACACCATCCAAGTGAATAAACTGGCCAAATCTAGTGTTTGAGGCCCTGCCTCAAGCAAACAGAATCAAACTATTAATGTAAACAAAAAAATTAAATTTGTTTAATAGGTCACTGTAGAGATTAATCAAAGAGCAAAACCTTATAAGCATAATTTTGCTTCCATATCTTGTAAAAAATTACAGTCGTAATAATAGCTTCCTTTCCCAGAGACTGATTTTATAGCAACTCTACATAATTACACACATCTGGTCATAACTTTAAAAACTGCAGTTATGAAAGAAGCTAAACTAAAGACTGCAGGTTCCCTGTGTTATAACAGATCAGATTTTGAAGCCGCATCCATTGTGACACAATTTAAAGGACAAACACTGCTGCAAATTTGGAAAGACTCAACTGTAAACTTATTTATAACATTGTTATTATTAACATCTGTGTTACAGAGAACTTAATTTCCCCAATGGTTGAAAAGCCACATGAATGATTTTGCTGCACACCACTAATTAAGTTCAACCCAATTACAAGCAGTGTTGTATGGTAGAAATTTTACATCTCTATGTCCTTGATTGGACAGATAGTTAATCATCGCAGATGAATTTGTACAGTAGTTACCAAAAGGCCACACCCCCCCCCCCCAAGACACATATATTTATATTTGTATAAAGAACAGTGATATCCATTGCAAAAATGTGTAAAGTAGACATTTTTCACCATACAGTTCAGAAATCTGTCACACGCTCTTGGCTGGCTCATCAAACCCTGACCACTAATCCATCTTCTCTGTTCAACTCAAACATCCCAGACATCTTGGGAGTGTCATACTGCTGTCATGTTTTAAGCAATCCTGGAGAGAAGAGTTTCCTTTCTTTCTCAAAACAGACCTTCCTTCCTCCCCCCAAAATTTCAGGGATGGTGCTCAATCAAGACAACATTAGACACTGGATTACTGGCAGAATTAGCATTTGATACTTCTCAAGCCGGCACACAGAGAAATGGGGACCTTGGGAGCTGTGTGCTTCCACCCTATCAAGAGGGTTTGGCAGTGCTTGTGTTTATTTCCAGTTATTTATCTTGCCATTACACTCTTATCTGAATGCCTCACAATCTTTTGGGTCCTCAGGGCAACCCTCTGTGATAAAGGACTATTGTGCACTGTTACAGGTTGGGCAACTCAAGCCAAAATTTGCAAAGGCATTTAGTACATTGTATGCTGGGTCAGAAGCAGACAGGGAGAGACAGAAGGAGGAAAATGTTTCCAATTTTAAGTGTTTTAACAGTTCAAATGCAATCCTAGGCCTGACCATTATATTATGAAGCTGCAGGACACCAAATAGCGGATGCTACTTAATCTATATACCTGGCAGTGAGAGAAAAAACATTAGCAAGGGCTCCCAATGACACCATCACTAGCTTGCCCAGCTATTCAGGGCTATGGGCTTGAACGATTTCCATCCTTTGTTGGAACAGTGGGTCCCTGAGGAGATAGCAACACCAGTGCACTTCTCCTGGACTTCCTCCTCTCTTGGCTCACCAAGGTGTGGTATATGTGTCTTGTGCTTCTTAGCAGTAGGAATTGTATCTGTAGGAATTATAAGAGCTGCCATATATATTATGGCTTATTAGCCAGTTAGCTTGCCCAGAAGATCTGGGGAGGTGGAGAGAAAGGGAATATGTATGTCTTTGGGGCTGTCCTCTGAACTAGATTTGTGGTGTCAAGCTTTGTTAAGTAGAAGTAGAGGTAGATGAGCTAAGCAAAATGTCTGACTTAAGATAGACACCTATGCTTATATGTGCAGAACATGAAATTACCTTTTGCATGTACCTCTGTGTGTGTACGTGGAAAGATCTATATATAAATTCAGTCTTTGCATTTTACCTTACAAGTAATAAATCCATTTCCAAGTTAGGACAAACCCCTTCTACCAAACAGTAAAGCCCTGATTCACTGGGCTCATGGTGGTGAGGTACTAAAACAGAAAAGAATTAAAACCACGTTCTGAAAATGTTGTTAGACTATTTCTTCTGAAGTACCTCCCTGAAAAACCAGGCACCTTACTAGCATCAGTCCAATTACAGGACCCAGAGGGAAGGGAAATGATAAGTAATAATCTTAGAAATAGCCCCAGAATGCACTGTATGTGTCTCTGAGCCAGGAAAACCCTGAAGGGCATAAGTCTGGAATATAGTAGCTGGCTCATTCCCAGGCAGAGAGCTGCAGTTTCAATGAAAGCCTGACAGACACACTGCAATTCATATATCTTAAAAGCAGCACCAGTGGCACTTAGCTATTCAGCTCTGATTCTCCGAAGTAAGTCAGTTTCAGAAGAGTAAAAATAAGAGAAATTTTGGAGATAAGTCCTAAGTATCATTGAGGTTCTGGTTCCACACCTCATTGAGATGATTTATTTGTAATTACCATTCAATATAATGATCTACACCTTGGTTCTTGCAATGACCTTAAGAGCATAAGTTCACAGAATGAGTAGTCAAAAACACTGGACTTGCACAGTCCACAAGATCACAAGTGTTCATAAATTTTGGGGGGGGGGATGTGGCCCCAGGTATGGCACTCCTCTGTACTGACTCTTGTGACTTTCATTATGAAAGAGAATACTGTTTAGTGAATATTTTCTGTGATGCTACCAGACAGGATAAAACATACTTGTCTGTTTATGCACATGCTTTCAACTCTAGTCAACAAATCAATACTACAGAAGTTTTCTTCCTCCATTTTAGTTCTTAAGTTTCCTTGCTGCAGTTTGAACTAGCATGGACAAGAGAGAAGGAGTCACTTAACATCTAAGTTTTGGAACCAGTTCCTTCTTCTGGGTTCTGCCATTGCCAGCATACTGCTATAGAAAGACTCTCAGGGACAAAAATATGTAAAAAAATAGTAGCAGGAAGGGAAATAGTATTGGCTGTAAACTTGTCAACCCAAATCAGATGCTAGCTTCCTTTTTTGCTTCCAATTTAGTAGAAATATGCTAGGGATTTTAAAATGTGACTTTTCATCAAACATGATCCTACTTTTCACTCCCACAGTTAAGAAGTGACATTACATTAGTGCTTCCATTCTTTCGAGTTTCTAAAGTGAAAGAAAATGTCTTTTTTTCAATAGAGTGGAAAAGTAACAGCATGACAGTCATTTGCACCTGAAGCTTCCTTTTTCTCTCACTCCCTTCCCCACATCCCATTCAAATTCACAAAGGCCTCACAGAATTCACAAAGCACATGAGAGCTTTTTTGTGTGGTCAAATTGTTTTTTTAGGCACTAATAATTCTGCCTGCTGTTAAGCTTTCAACATACAAAATCAAGACGTAGTCTTTATATGCCTGATTTTTTTATTATTATTATTATAGATGGAAGAACAAAATAGAAAACTCCATTGGGGCAAGGAGGGAAGTTGGCTGTATGGATATATGCCTCTTGTTTCTTCTGTGAAACCCTGTCTTGGGGCTTCCTGTAACACTGCAGATCTGGAAGCACAGCAGCATGACTTACCAGACTTCCCGCGATGTTTGGAATCCTCCTTGGGCACCAGCTATGCGAAATAACAAGACAACTTCACAAAGAAATCCAGTTCACTTTTCTTTTTTCTCACAGCAAGTTACAAGTATGTCAGGTCTCAGAGAATAGCCTAAAACTATGACTCAGGTGTGCACCCCTCTTAGCTGGAGACAGGAAGCAGATTAAAAATATAATTTAAAAACCCTAGTGATCTTTAACCTAATGTCTTGGTTGTCTTTCTGGGAAGCTGGTGAGCCAAAAAGACTCCACGTATTATTTTTGAGTGCTTGGGTTTGGCAGTCCTGAGCAGACAGGTAGGCAGACATCTGATATTTAAAAAACATAATACACAAGAGACAGCCACAACTATGTACACACTGCATAGAGAGGGAAGCTGGCTGGGGGCCCTGTGTTCTTTCTATAAATTGCCAAAGGGAATGAAATTCAGACTAAATGCTCAGACTTTTTGATTAAATCAATCCATTGCCACTACTCAATGCATCTTGTGTTCGCTTTTATTGCAGCACATTACCCAGCAATAGTTGATACCATAAATGATCTATACAATCTTCTGTAGGTCTGGGTGATATAAGGACAGGCTGGTCTCATTATCTTCAAATTTCCCTACTTTTTTTACTTCAATCAGGCCTCTAACATCCTTTTAAATGTCTTCCTTTTTTTTTTCCCTTTAAAAAAAAAAATATTTATTGTATGAGAGGATAAAGGAATTCGCTCTGGAGAAGCTTAAATCATAGTGAATGAGATAAGTGTAGAGTCAAGCTGAAGTGAATTCCTTATAAAAATGAAATTTCTGTACAGGGGACCTACCTGTGATGAAAGAAATAGCAATGGGTAGACAGAAAGATTCCTATGTACTTTTATCCTTCTGTGCCCTTTTCTCTATTTACCGATTTGCCTGGTGGGGAATAGGCCATTGTTTAATTTAGTGATGCAGTCTAGTAGCCCTGCTGTCAGGACCTGTGGACATCATCATAAATTAAAAACTAAAACTACATTTGGGGAATTACTGAAACAGGCCACTGGGTAGATTCAGGATCTTCAGGCAACAGAAAAAAACCCCAACAAAACAACACAAAACCCAACAACTGAGAAACTAAGTCATACTCAATCTTTCCCCCTTTCAAATAAACTTAATACTGTCCCAGTAAGTTTTTCCCATTTCTTCAATGCAGTAAAAAAACCAATCATCAGTCTTATATATATGGCACACAAGAGAGCATATACAGGCACTCAGAGTTACCCAAGTTCTTGCTTCTCTGGAGGTCTCTGGAGTTGCCCAGACAGCCTGGCCACTTCCCTCATCCTCAAAATGTCAGTGAAAAGTGTTTCATAAAGTCATAAGCTTATTTATGTTGGAGGCAGACAGTCTTCCTGGCCTAAAGCCCATCACAAAAATAAAGAGATACTGTATAAAATTTCTGGCCATAAAATACACACACACACATACATGCACATGCACTTTTGGAAGAGGCAGCTAGACCTTTCAAGCCTGTCTTTATCAGTTCAGTAGTTCTGAAGAAAACCAGGCAAGACTGTTAAGCATTAATAGCTGAAAGCCAAATGCCAAGAGCTTGTGTAGCAATTGTGCTGTGTAGTTTGTAGATATACTGGGAAAATAAAACAAAACCAGAACTGCAATGGGCATATACAAACGTGTATATGCATGCGTGACTGTGTGTATCTCCAAGATCTTTGTATTTCCACCTTCCCCTGTGACTTAAATAGTCATGCAGCTGATGACTGCAACACAGGCACTAACTAAAACTACTCCCAGAGCCAGGCTGGTCACAGCATCACTTTCCCCCCAGTGGTGCCCGGTATCTGCATATGGATCAGATGCCCACAACCTGGCCTTTCCTGGAGGCACTTCCTGGGTATCCATCCAGCCATGATGCTAGATGTATTCCACTCCTAATTGTCAGCAGTTAGGTTTTTCATCAAACCACCTGTGGATTCATCACTTTCCTATTAAGGCAGGCTTGGTTTTGTCAGGAGTATTTTGAGCAGCACTGTGTTATGGCTGCCTAGCTGGGGCGTGGCACTGAGCACAGCTTAGATGTGGCTCTGCACATAGATTCTTTGTGCTGAAGTTCAGGGTGTGGTCCCTCTCCTAACCCCCAGGAGGCAAGTGGAGTGTTGGGGGGACTGTCACCCTTAGAGAGGTAAATGCGAACATGCCAAGTTGCAGGGCTGAGACCCACCACGAGCCCCAGATGTGACATGAGGCCTGCTGAAGGTTTTCTCAATCCAGTGTGCTGCCTGGAGCAGTTCTCTGAGGCTGGAGTTTTTCCAGTGGAAGTTAAGCCCAGGAGGACAGGTCTCAGCTCCCCCTGAGACCCCTTCCCACTTAATTGTGCTGTGGGCTGTATTTATTATTCCTGGCCAGTTGAACTCAGGACCATTTGTAGCTTGCTACCTAGCAATAATGCAAGGGAGAAAACCAGGAGGCTTTTAAGGGATGTAAGGTCAGGTATGGAAATAAATGGTTAAAGGCCTCTTTGAAAAGAATGGCACTCCAGCCTTTATTTTGCAAAGATTCATGTCCACACAGTCCCTCTTTTGAGAGGCAGCTGACATTTCTGGTATGACAAACTTTCCAGCTTTACAGAAGTGGGGTCCTGGTGGACACCAAGTTGAAGGTTAGCCAGTGGTGTGTCCTTGCAGCAAAGGCTGCTAAGGGTATCCTGTGCTGCGTTAGGCGAAGAATTGCCAGAAGTCGATGGAGGTGATCCTTCCCCTCTACTCAGCACTGGTGAGGCCACCCCTGCAGTGCTGTGTCCAATTCTGGGCTCCCCAGTACAAGAGAAAGATGGATGTGCTGGAGAGAGTCCAGCAAAGGGCTATGAAGATGATTAAGGGACTGGAGCATCTCCCCTATGAGGAAAGGCTGAGAGAGTTGGGACTGTTCAGCTCGGAGAAGAGAAGGCTCTGGGGGGATCTCATTGGTGTGTACGAATACCAGAAGGGAGGGTGCAAGGAGGACAAAGCCAGGCTCCTTTCAGTGGTGCCCTGTAACAAAACCAGCGGCAACAGGCACAAACTGAAACACTGGAGGTTCCCTCTGAATATCAGGAAACACTTTTTTCCTGTGAGAGTTACGGAGCACTGGCACAGGTTGCCCAGAGAGATGGTAGAGTCTCCATCTCTGGAAATATTCAGAACTTGTCTGAACTCAGTCGTGAGCAACCAGGTCTAGGTGGTCCTGCTTGAGTAGGGTGGTTGGACAAGATTACATCCCAAAATCCCTTCCAACCTCAACCATTCTGTGGTTTCATGATTTTGTGAAAAGCTTTGGTTTTGCTATAGTTTGCTTTTTTTTCTAGCCATACAGCTTTCAGTCCCACTCAGAATAAAACAAGAGGAAAGCAAAATAAAGCATGAAGATCTGAACCTGTTTTTTCCCTTTTTTCACCAATCCACTAAAGCTCAGCACCTTTTGCTCAACCTTCAAATCCATGATCAAATAACAATGTTGTCCTCTCTGTCCCATGCAAGCAGCCCCCACCCCTCCACTCCCACAGTCTTCAAGTGAAACAACGTTGATGTGTAGTGCACTTAAGTTCTAATTTTGTCTCAAAATCCACTCCTTCGTTCTTTTATATCCCCACCACCCTTTCCCTGGTTGTCCCTGGGAGCCACTGTGAAGTACATGTGCAGGAACTAAAGTCATTTAGCCACTAGATTCCAGATCTCATTATCAAAGAATTTAGATGATGAAAACTTTGACCAAATCTGAAGATTTTGTAAATGATAGCCTGCAAGAAGAACAATCCATTAGTCAGTATTTTCCTGCACACTGCCTTTCTTTTTCACACAGCTAGATGATGCTGCTATTAACACCCTGACCAGAAGCAACTCCTTGTATGCATGTTGAACTTTAAAGGCTGTTTTACCTGCTCAGAGTAAAAAAAAAAAAAAAAAAAAAAAAAAAAGCTGTTTAGACCAGAGAAGATTCTCGATATTCCTCTTTACACAAGTGTTGGTTTTCCTCACCCCTGTATAGGGCAAGGAAGCCTTTGTGCTGCCATTGCTTTGCAGATGGACTCAGGAAATATTTAAGAGTTTTCCCTTGGCTTCTGTACTGGGGATAAACTTTACTCAGCAAGAAGGTACCTGCTCTGCTTCTCACTTGCAAAGTGAGCGGTGGCATAGCCTCGACAGAGGAGCTGCAGTGGGACAATTTGGGCTAGCATCACCAAAAGAGACGATGCCAGCCAAATGGAATTGTAGCAGCAGCATAGGCCAAATGCTAAATAACATTTACAGAAACTAAGTAAAGTGGCTGGGCTCAAAGGCAATGTGGAAGACAGCATTTGGCAATTGCTCTTTTTAAGAACATTTATTTTTAATGGTATTTTTGTATCATGCAGATATTGCAAATATTTATTGCTCACCAGTGAACACTCATCTTGCAAAGATTCTAGCACTAGCTGGATCTTACTTTTTCACATATAAGGAATATATCACAGAAAAAAAAAAAAGGACTATTTCCCACATGGTCAGATTTTAGCAGAAATTAAAATTTTTAATTATCTCCCATTTATTGCTCTGTTGTTAACCAGTTAAGTTAGAGAGCCTGGAAAGATGCCAGTTAGCAGCTAGTGTACAGAAGATGCACTGCATCTTCTTGTTGTTTTAAAAAACAGATTTCTTCAGTTACGTGGCTGTGCTCATGTAGGATTGTCTTCAACAGGAGAGGAAAACATTGTATCATATCTTTACTAATTATCGTTTAAAATTAAGGAATGTCTTGCGGTCTTAGCCAAACTGGGGCTCTATTGCATAAGGCCCAGTGCAGACAGGGAGTCTATGAGCAGTCACAGTGTTTGCAGTTTTAGTCTGAACTTTTTTTTTTCTGAAAACCATAGCTGCTGCATAGAGATTACTGCCTGAAAATCTCACTTTATTTTTAAAGGAGTGTGTTTCTCGCCCACAGTGCCTGGAAATGAAAGTCCTAAATGCTCCAGCACCAGAACACATATAAAAAGACTGTAAAATGAAATTGTCTGCTTTCATGGTGTTAAGTCAATCTGTGATTGATTGGGGAAAGGAGAGAGTGCGAGGAAGGGAAGGTGTTATTCAGGGTTTCTGAATGCTAGAATTGGGCAGTACTGCAGGTCATTTTTCCTTCTCTCCATTCCAAAATTTAGTGATTTTAAACAGGCACCATCTTAATCAGACTATCTGCAGCCAGAGTATAGGCCAGTAAAAAGTCATTCTCCTAGATCAGTATCTGTAGGCTTCTGTGTCATGACATAAGAGAACACTGAACCAAGGGTCTTCAGGGCTATTTCACATGCTGAAAAATACAATTCATATACCATCATATTGGTGCATTCCCACCACTGGTATTTGTGGTAGCTAGTTCTTCAATGTCCATCCTATTTCACTTTGGCTTGTGCTACAGCTTTGGGTTGCCATTCACCCTGAACTTGCGACAGATTTAGGCAAGATCTTTGCAGTTCACCTTATGAAACACAAGTCCGTGTTTCTAGCATAATCGAGACACAAATTAGCTTGCAGTCACTCATAGGTACCTGCATTTGAGCAGACTTGGCTTTTGAGTGTACAAACCAGCCTGATACCACCAAATACAAATACAGAAAGGACATTGAGGTGATGGAGCAGGTCCAGAGAAGGGCAACAAGGCTAGTGAGGGGTTTGGAAAACATCCCCTATGAGGAACAACTGAGGGAGCTGGGGCTCCCAGTCTGGGGAAGAGGAGGCTGAGGGGAGACCTTATCACTCTTTACAAATACCTGAAAGGAGGTTGCAGTGAGAGTGGGGTTGGCCTCTTCTCACTGGTGACTGATGACAGGACGAGAGGAAATGGGCTCAAGTTGCATCAGGGGAGATTTAGGTTGGATATCAGCAAAGACTTCTTTACAGAACGGGTTATTAGGCACTGGAACAGGCTCCCCAGGGAGGTGGTTGAGTCACCATCCCTGAATGTGTTTAGAAGTTGTCTGGATGTTTGGTGCTTGGGGACATGGTTTAGCAGTGGGTCATCAGAAATAGGGTAATAGGGTTAGGATAAGGTTGGACTCGATGTTCTTAAAGGTCTTTTCCAGCCTGAACAATTCTATGATTCTATGAAATTTTTGCATGGATGCAAAGTTTTTGCTGCGCATTCTCTACATTATCATTAGCACAGCAGTTCTCAGGCATAACAAGAGACCCCTTTACTTTCTTTACTGCTCTGAATACATTCTGTATTGGTGTTTGATGGACCTCTTGCTTCAGTATTCAGGCACCACAGTTAAGAGAGAAAAACGTTCCATATATTTTGCTTTCTGACAGGCTCCTTTGGCTGGTGCTCAGAAACATCTGAGTTATAGCCAGGAACCTCGTCAGTATAGCCTTCAGGTCAGCTGATATGGACGCTCCATGGCTAAGTCAGAGCTGGGGGAGGCTCTGGAGGTAGAAAAGTTATTTTTCACACAAATCCCCATGTGGGGCTTATCTTGGAGTTAAATTGCTATCTGAGAGACAAGGTTAATCCAGTAAATTGTGCTTGAAAAGGTAAGATTTAAGTAAATGAAAGGACAAAGCAAGCTACTGCTAGCAAATGGAACAAAAAAGAGAGCAAATTCATGTTGTATTCTTTTGGATTTTATGGGTATTTTTTTCTGAAATGAAATAAATTTTTGAAAGCCTTTAATGCTTCCCTTAGTTTCCCATTTAAAGAAATCAGAATTATAGTTTACATTTCTAAGACCACATTTGGGGCATTTTCTCTTTTTTTGTGATCTTCCATAGGTTTCAGAGCTCTTCTGGTTTTGTTTGTTTGTTTGTTTGTTTGTTGGCTGGTTTGGTGTTTTTTCCCCCCCTCTTCATCTCCTTCTGCTATATTTCTGTGATTTTTCACTCTTTTAAAAAATCTTTCTCCATTTCCTCCTGGGCTGGAAAACAATTACTGCCCATCAATGTCATCAGGAAGTTTCTTTAATGTTGACCTCAGGCTCTGTCTTAAAAGATTCTTTTAGTACTTGCCTGAGCATTGTGTCTCCAAGAATGGTCCCACAATATTGGTTTGCTCTGAGGAGCCACCTGCAATCCCCTCCAGCGGTGCACTGAAAGAACCAAGGGCTTTCATCCTGAAGCGGCTCAGCCCTTGTGGGACCCGGACACTGCAAAAAGCATGGAGTAACCATGGAGGTGGAGGTGGCAACTTTTCTGTTTGCATGAAAATTGGGAACAGCCAGCACTGCTGAGACAAAGACGGACTGGACAATATTCCATTCATGTCCATTTGTTTTAAGTTTCTGTTTGTTCTCCGCTCTTTCATTACCTATGTTCTTCCTTATTGTCTTTTCCGATCAACAAACCAAGCTAAATATTGATCAAGAGACCTGATTTTTTATTCTTTTCTTACACTGATAAAACTAGAGTTGCAGTGGCCAAGAGTGTTATTCCAGCTGAGCAAATCACCTGATTCATGTAGTTTTGAATAGTGCATTGTACGAGTGGCATACTGGGTCCTGCCCTGCATCATTTAATTGATGCTAGGCCAGCTTAACCAAAAGCCATGAGATGGAGAACACAACAGAGCGTCCCTTCCACTGGCATTCACTTCCCTTCTCTGTCATTCAGCAGTTTGGGGACTTCCTGCCATGGAGGCTGTGCTTGGTTTTATAGCCACTGGTGAAAACAAATCAAAACAGTGGGATCTAAGCAAAAGCCCCCTGGGTTTCAGCACACTTACATGCATGTTTAGCTTACATGGGCAAGGGTGGAAACTGCCCTGCTTGATTGTAAGACAACATGGGGACCTACAAAGGTCTACTCTCTCAAATCCATCACCTGGTGTCAAAGTGGGATTACATCCCCTCTGCCACAGCAAACCCACACCAGCTGGTGAGTCATTCATGTTTGCTCTCACACGGCCACAGGCTTCTTGAACAGCCTTTTCCCCATTCATGGGGCAAGGAGTGGCTGTTTGGTTTCTTAGCAGCATGTTTGGGTAAAAAGGAGAGCTGCATTTAGAGAAAGGCTCTTATTGTAACTTGTGTTTGCACTGAAAATTTTGAAAGCACAATGCAAACATGGACATCAAATATAAGCTATATCTCAAATATGGTCTTAAGTCTGAAAAGTGTGAGAGAGATATGACCTCTACCTTGCTGGATGTTAGCGTTGCTAACAGGACTAGAAGTCTACAGTTTTGTGTAGACATTATGATGGATGGCAAATTTTCTGGTTAAAATGTTCCTTTTTTTTTCCCCAGTATAAAACATTGCATCATTTAATCCCTGATTATACCTGATGTTTATCCACAGTGTACCAAGTGGTACATTGTGGATGCTTTTTCTTTTTCCTAAGGAAACCATAACAGACATATGAGAAGCAAGCAAGAATATAAATAATCCAAAATTCAGAAGGTGAATTCTGTCACTCTGAAGATATGTCTGTTAAATATTAGAAATATGCTATGTAACTATACACCATGTAACTTTCACAGCAGCAGAACAACAGAAAGGCTAGACCATAGTGAAGTTAAGATGGGACAGGACAAATAGCTGAGAAATGGCAGCAGGAAAACTAATCTCTGTAAAACTGCAAGTGTAAACACAGGAATCAAGAAATGTAAGAAAATATCATAAGACAGACCAAGTTGATAAAGAGATAGAAAAGAAAAATAATTGAATAATCTCAAAAGGATGGTGGTTAAGTTACTTGATCTGCACTTATGTAGTTGAGTGCCTATGACATTGGTCAAAGGGTTCTCCGGTCCTGTAGCAGGGGTTAGCAGGTGCTTTCAAAGCACACATCAAATATACAAGAAAACTTAATGTTGTGGTTGTTCAATAGGAGTGAAAGAGTTGAAGAAGCAGGCTTTGGTTCAGTTTGAATCTGTGCCTCTGGTTCCTTGTGTCATGCCCCTCGAGGCAGGCAGTTCATATTTTTATCAGTCTCTGGTTACTGAGAATTGACTGGCATTGTTTTCCTCAGGGATTATGAACCTACAAACTTTATCTAGTGATTTTGATGAAGGAGCATCTGAAAATGAGCAACTACTGGGAATGAGTCCCAGACCTCTTCACTTGCATTATTTCTTCAGATCATCTTCTATCTCAGTGAAAAAGTTGTTTAAAAAAGGAATGAGCTAACTAGTAAGGGGGCTAAAAGCAATGCAGGGAATTGGTTCAGTTGAAGACAGACAAAAAGATAAGGGTCCTCTTTGAACTAGAAAAGACCTTTGAAATTAATATAGATAATAAATTCTTCTGAAATTTCTGTGAAAAATATTATGACAGAACTGGTCCTGCTTTCAGACAAACTTGAAATGCCACAAACCTTCCTTTTTGTTTTCAGCACCAATCTTTAATTTTATATTTCTGTGTTTAGGTGACCAGAAGGAAAGAGGCACAAAGTCACCTTTGAAAGCTTCTCAGTTTTACCTAAGATAAGCAGATACAGCTGTCTCAGAGTTTCCAGAGTAATTTGTACTTTTCTGTGCTTACTACAGGAAATTCCTTCAATACTACAAACACTGAAGTTATCTAACTGCAAATAGCATTGGCAACTGGCAAGTTTTTAAGTCTCTGCTTCACAGCTTTTCCAAACCTTACCCAGAACTCCATTGAGATTCAAATCATGGTCAGTGGGCAAATCAATCCTTTACAACAGACAAACGAACATTTCTCATCCTGTTCTACCCTAACCTCAGCCTGGGAGGATCATTGTTCATCTACCCTGAGTTACAGGAAATGTCTTGGTAATTTGGACGTCTCTGTCACAGACTATTATAAAATTCTGACATATGCAGGCTGCCAGTAAAAATGTGGAAGAAAGTAACATTGTTGCTGACATCACATGGGAAGAGCTGAAGGTAAATCCAAAAACCACAGCTGTCATTTGGGAAGTTCTGGAAGCATTACCACCTGTCTCAAAATGCAGGGAAATGAGCACCGAAGGGTGTACTGAGAATGCAGAGGGGCCACTCATAACCTTCAAGCAACACACCTCCTTCAGGCACACTCAGGACTGCAGTGAACGCACCAGACGTGCCTGCACTTGCTTATTGTTTCAGCGAGTGTTGTGGAGTCAGAGAAGGCATTGACAGACTGTGGAGATGTTTAAATCTGGTTTGGGTCTTGTTTTATTTCATGTTTTACTTGGGCAGGCTCAGAGATTTCTTCCCTATTTCTGCAGCGAGGGCCTTGATTTATAGCAACATGGAAAGGCAATCATCTAGACTTGCCCCAGTTGGATTACACACTATGGAAAGTGTGTTTAATTGTGAAAAAGTAAAGACAAGGGGGATATGTTTAGACTAAGAATGTAGACAGTTTTTTGGCTAAAAGCAAAGCCGAACAAAAAGGGTAAGACTTCTAGAGCAATTGTGAAGGATTTATTTACATTTTTTAAAAATCTACATATGTTTTCACTTAAAGCTCTTGGGAGGGTCATTTCAAAGATCAGGACTTCTGGCTGTTTGCATTCATCTCTACCTCTATTCCTGCTGCTTGCAACCTGAGTGTTAATATACAGACCACAGCAAAAGAGAATGCATGTCAGGCATGACATATCAAGTGACACAAAAACTCAGTCACAGGAAACAAATTTTAAAGCACCACGAGGCCTTTTAGTAATATTTATTGGTGTTTTTTGCAAGTTCAGGCCACAGGAGTTTCCCAGAGAGTTTCTAGTGCTGTTTCCAACGAGAAGTAAAACTTATAATGCTAAGGTGTTCTTTTTTTAAAGCACTCCCACATCCCCCCCAAAAAAATCCAAACTTTTTTTTTTCCCATATGTTGCTTTTAAGTGTTTCTTTAAAAAAAAAATAAATTGTTTTGTTTCTGCTTCCTTTACTATGCCTTCAACGTGAGTTACACTTAATCTCCTCTTTAACTCTCTAAAGCCTCAATAATCCTTACCCTCCTTTCTGGAAC
Source organism: Hemiprocne comata (assembly GCA_020745705.1). Lineage (NCBI taxonomy): Eukaryota > Metazoa > Chordata > Aves > Apodiformes > Apodidae > Hemiprocne > Hemiprocne comata. Next base: position 137,784,505 of record CM036586.1, on the reverse strand, counting down.
AACAAAACCCCGCAGCAGAGTTGATTTGAAGATTTGAAAATGGGCCATTACAACTATTTATCACAAATCACGAAGAACAGTTTAAGCAAGAAGAGAATGCAAATATGTGACATCCTGAGTCAGACTGAATGTCTGGCCACCCTAACACTGTTTCAATAATGTAGACTCCATGGCCCATTTTCATGACAACACAGGAAAAAATCAGCAGAGGATAAAACTATAGCAAAGGAAAGGGACCCTCTGGGTTTCTTCAGCCCAATCTTACTCCTTTGAGGAGGGATGATGCTCATGTCATGGAGTGCTCAAGCTGCAGCTCACCCGTGGAGTGGGGACAGGGATCATCCTACCTGTAGTTTACCTTCGCTGAAGCGCTGTTATTTCTATATAGCCACCTCAGGCTCTGAATACAAAGGTGAAAGCTTTTATCTGTAGCTGGTAGTCTGGACTGCAGGGAGAGACGTAGCTGCAGGCTCTGATTATTGTCTGGGAGCTCTGTGACAGTCAGAGGAAGAGGGACCAAGGGGAGAGGGCAGAGCCCTGCTATGTAGGTGATTTTACCATTCTGGACCTCAGAAAAAAAGGGCTAAAGACTTCAAACTCCTTCTGAGTGTACTGAAGTCTCTGTGCTAGTAAAGTGCTGTATGTCATTAAAAAAAATCAAATACAGACTTCCCTGAGCACCTTGCTGCTTGGCAAATGATGTGTGCAGACTCAAAATAGCCAAGAGTTTCACTTGAATTTCAAATGCAAGAGGAGCATTCCCAACGTCACGGAAAAACAGACAGCTTGCAGCCATTGTGAGATTTCAGATTTGTGGCAGCCTTTTAAACAACAGACCTTCCCCTATGTACACATACATCTATATACACCTGTAGTGGGTTGGAAATGCAAACAGTACCAATACAGTGGTTTTACTGATCATTGTAGTAGAGACAAATATCTTTGGCTGCTTTAAATTGTCCACTTCAAGCCCCATGTAGTCAGGAACCTCATCAGCCCTCAGCTCAAGGGTGACTTTTACCATCTGTGCATTTAGTACTGCAACGATACCACATAGTACTCTTGGAGTTTTTCCTTAAAGAATTCAGAGAGTGGCCACCTTTAAGTGCAATGGAGAAATAATGGCAATATTAAGAATAGCCACAGTGTTGGTTTTGTCAGCCACACCTAGATAATCCTAGCCTGTGAACTTTCTGTCCTGTCTCCAGGAATGTATGGCTGTGAGACAGAAAGCAAGCAGTGAATGCCAAAACAGGCAGGTAATCACTTGGCAGCAAACCACTTTGGCTTAAGCTTCGAGCCAGAAAATGGACGTTTTCATGATAGTGGTATACAGACAGAGGATTCCTTGAGGGAAATAAAGCTTGTTCTCAATCTCTTCACAGGTGACAACCCCATCTGCTTTGTGCTTTGCGTTCTGCCTGCTTCTGTCAGTTGCATCTTCAGAAAGCAACAATTTAATGTAAAAATACTTTCCAAGATATGAGTGCAGGAAAAATAAGTCCTCCATTAGATAAAGAATCAGCTTCTTATGAATTGCATCATAGCAAACATTAAATGCTCATTATTTAGTGCCACACAGAAAATGGAAATTGAAAGAACATACTTAATTTGGGGAGGAGAAGAAACATGAATGGCTTAATAGAAAAAAATGTAGTATTATTATTTTCATCTTTACTTGCTTTGTACTAAACAGGAATTCATTAACGTCAAGTAAGGCCCATTTCTAATCCCCTTGCTAAGCCCCAACTCTCAGCCCAGGAGAATTTGTATTGAAGCAGAAACATGTCAATCATTTTGGCCAATTAAGCACAATAATAAACATGAAGCAAGGGTGATACTGCCAGGATAAGGAGAGCAGTGTCTACGCATTTTGAAAGCTTGTCTAGATTACAAGGTTAGCTCAATGAAAAATCATCTACAACTTGTCTCCCAGGTCCAAGGGATATCCCTGATCTATAGCTTATTCATTTCCTGTACTGATGACACATGCATTCAGTATGTAGCAAATGGTAACAGGATTGCATTTCACACATATTTCCCTGAGTTTTTGTTTCCTGAGTACTCCCCATGCTTCTGTAGAATGTTTCAGGGTAACAGCAATTCAAATGATCATTTGGTTTATCTGGAAGCTTGTGAAATAAATCAAGTGCTATTTGCATGCAGCAAGCTTACTAGATATGCTGGTAAAAACAGTCTGATGATGCTCTTATCTGACAAGGAGATAGCTAAGAAATTTCTGTTTCGTTTTTAGCTGTTGTCTAAGCTTGTCTTGTAAATGTTAACACATTTTTGTTTGACATCCAAAAGAACAATGTCACTGATTTGCAGAGGGCAGCAAAAGTTCTTCTGAATTTTTTATAATTTTTATTGTTGATCAACTTTTCCTCCCACTGTATGCTCAGTGACCCTTCCACATTAATTGTGCGGACCTGCATCAGGAATTTATTCCTAGCTCTACAGTAAAAGCAAATGACAAGAAACAGAAATTGCCTCTAATGGCAAAGTGCATACACCCCTTAGAACATAAAGCCTCATGTTACCATGCAATTAGGAAAGGTAAAATTTTGCATAAATATAGTAGACATAAAAAGTAAAACCATCCTGAGATTAGCTGGAGGCCTAGGCTCTCTCTCTAGCAGTAGCCCAGCTTCTGAGGTGATCAAAATTCTGGGAGAAAAAGCCCACGTGCAGCATGTACACATCTATGATATCTCTTGGGTGTCAGAAAACAAGCAGGAGAAGATGGGGGAAACTTGGTTTGCTGCCAGCTCACATTTTCATTTTGAACAAATGTGTGTTTGGAGTTTAGACAGAGTCCCTATAGACCTCGATAACTGTGTTTATCTGCTCAGCTTCAAAGCAAGCCACAGAAGGACTGTGATGAAATCTAGTGGAATTGTCCCTTTCAAAGCCAAGAAAATATGTGTTTTGGGTTTTTTTTTGTGCTAGAAAAGACTGATGGCTAGGTGAGTGTGGGCCTGAACAGTTGTTTTATTGAGGGATAATAAGAAATTTATCATTTCCTTTTAGAGGAACTCTGATCTGTCCTTTGCTTTCTAACCAGGAATGGTGGATGTAAGAGTCACTTTGCTTGAGGAGTTGATCTGCACTTCCCCAGCCACAGTTTTTGACGTATGCTTGTGCAGACTGGTTATAGGCTAGCTCTCATTCATGAATTACATCTTAATTTTCCTTTTATCATACCCTTTGGTTGAAGCAGTGTCTATAAATACCGTATCACCCAAATGCTGAGGTGGCAGAAAACAAGTCAGGAATGCTGTATACAGGCAAATCCTTCCTGCTTTCTCCCTGTCTCGCCATATAAACAGTCCATCTTTGGTTATCCATCCCAAAGTCACCAATACTTAAGAAAGTGGTGGACAGATACTAAATAATCAGAAGAGCAGGAAAGGCTTTTGGACATACCAAGTCTCTCCTGCAGCCTGCATAGTACTGTTGTGCTCTGTGACAGCCGTGAGCTCATCTGAGGTTTTGGGATCCCTGGAAAGTACAAGCTTCATAGTTCACACAAGACCCAAATGAAGCAGGCTGTACCCAGGGAGGATTTATTTATTTTGAAGCTTTCTAGCTGTACTACTAGTGATGCTGACATGACGCCATTAACCTGCTCCTCACATTTTAACATTAATTATATATATATCCATTGCATAGCTGTTCAACCTAACCTACATTTATTTCCAGTCTTTTTTTCCCTTCTATCTTGATCCAGCTGGTAAATCAATGTGTCTGCTCTTTAGACTGAGAGTCTTTGGAGATTAGCATGATTACAGAAAAGAAAAAGGGATGGGAGAAATCATTGCACTTTTACAGTGAAATACTACCAAGGAACAAGCACAAAGAATACACAGTAGCATATGTTTGGAAACCTCGGGATATAACTACACTGGCAGTAATACTGACTTTTGTGTAGCTTTAACCCAAGCTGGCTGATAACGTTGAAGGTTTTGCACCATAAGCTTAACATGTGCTGCAAAAGCCAAGCAAGGATGCTAAGGATGTGCATGCCAGCTGAGATAACCATCAGCAAGATGACTATTTCTGGCACCAAAAATAGCCAGTTTGAGTTACTTGGCATGTGCCACCACAGTGAGCTCCTGTAGGCAGGCAGAGACATAGTCAGCACTGATGTGCTTAAGAAAAAAAAAACACAAAAAATCCCACCAGCTTATTGTAGGTGGGTAGGTGGTGTACAGTTCAGCCTGGGGATGGTCTGTCTGGTCTGTAACCAGAATTTCCAGAGTTAGAGTTCAAATCTGACAGTGCTATTTGGGGAAGCTGGTATTCCTCTTGATTCGAACAAAAACAAGAACTTCAGCTTTTCAAGTTATGAGCTCCTTAACCTTCTGCTGTACAAGTGTTTACTCAGCATGTGCTCAGTGTTAGCATAAAATCCTCTCAGGGCTTTAATCAAAGGCCACTGTAATCAATGAAAAGACTAGGAGGAAAGTAAGCAAATCTTAATCTTATAGGGCTTTTTCAGTGGAAGGTGGGTTCTTAATATTTTAAGGTTGACTTGAACTGTGTTTAACCTTTGGGTTAGTTTGAACCAACTTCTCTAGCTAGAGGGGAAATAACAAAGTTGTTATCATAACCAGTCACTTTTGACTCACCAGCTAAAATGATCTGGTATCCATGTAGAGCCTTGTCAACCAGATGAAGCTGTCTTTGACTGAGGCTGAGCAACAGCTCAGAAGTCAGGATGCTTACTTGCTTTGCACTGGCAAGAACTGCTTTTATAGCACTGTCCAGATTATTTTCTTTCAAAAGGTGTCCACTGCACATGTATGGACTAAAAAGCAAGTGCAAAAGACCTCAAAGTTAGATAGTACAAGCTTTGAGAAGAAGGTGAGAGGAATAATTAACTGAGAATGTATTGCATTCTTAGCATCATCTCTCAAAATTTAATCAAGAAGAAAATGCTTATGATAGATTTTTTGCTTTACACGCTGGATATCATTTACTATCACCAAGTCCCCTTATCCTAGTACCAAAGACACTGTCACCTAGTATCTATATCCTCTCAAGGGGTTGGATTTATGAAAGCATGGTAGAACGGTTCTTATCTAACTGTGAGCAGGACACCAGTTGTGTCCCTAATGATATACAATATCATTCTTGAAGCTCTCCTCAAAGACTGCAAGCTCTGCAGTCTTAGCTACATGGTACCTTGCCTACAGCACCACATTGCCCATTTTATTCTCCTTTTTTTGTGGAGTCGAGCAGAGGGAATCTAGGGCATCTGAAGGTGGGGATGCCTAGATTGGGTGCTCTTGGTTCAACATTTAGTGCAGCTCTTGGTGGCTCTGGGCCACCCATCTTTCCCTAAACATAAAATACATACCCATAAACTCAGCTGAGATTTCCCTAGAGGGAAATTGTTTTTTCACCAGAACATCATTAACAGCTTCTTGATAACAGAAGCTCTCCTAGCTTCCCAGACTAACACCACTAAGTCATATGCATTTCCCACTGCACCGGGCCCTAGTCCCACTCTTTCCCAGTCTCCAATTTTATCACCTCCCTCCTGTCCAGTAAAACTGAAATGTCCTAACCCTCAGTTTCTACCCATGTTTTGGTTGATGCACTGTCTCAATCTATTGCATCATCATGAACAAGAAGTGCAGCCACTTAGGGATCCAGTGTAACCTTTCAGTATCCCTGAGTTCAAGAAAAGGCAGCTGTCTCCTCTGCCCTGTGACAGGAGTCTCAAATACATGCAATAATTATCCTCTGGAAGTGTCTACATCTGTGCATTGACAAGAGCAGGCTATATACCATGCTTCTGGATTTCTGAAGCTTGAGGAAATAGATCTCATTCTTTGATATGATTTGAAGATGTTGCTCTAGATTAATTGTAAGGGCCCTATCTACTGTTAATCTGTAAAAATGTCTGAGAAACCTGCAGTTTTTTTCTCAAGATGCCTTTTCCCATTTGAAAGCTCAATGTTATTTTACTATTTTATATCCAATTATGCAAAAATCAAGTCATTGCTGCCTAAGCACATAAGTTGTCCTTTAGAAGAGGAAAATGTGTTTCTTTTAATAATTTAAAATTATTTGGTTTGAAGGGTACTTCCTGTGCAGTGATAACTCCCTTGATCTATTATGTAAGTCATCCAAATGAGCACTTTTCTTATAGGCCTAAGTAGAGATGTTTGTGGGGTTTTTTAAGCAAGATCCATATTAATTTTGATTTGTGCCCCATCTGCCTCTGGTAATGATCCACAGACAGATATTTATATTTGAAAAATAACTTGAGCTGTCTAGTGAATATTTCTTGGCACCCACAAGATGACTGCTTCTAAAAGTCATTCGCATTGGTAGGCATCAAGTATATGACTTTTTTTTTTTTTTTTTTTTTTTGTGAGGGACAAATGAGCAAATGGTTCTCAAAAAAGCTGAGAGAAATTTAAAAAACAAACTCAGAAGGAAAATAGCTAGCTTCTACAAGGATCAGCCTGTGCCAGTATGAAGGCATGTATCATCTTTGAACAACCTTTTTAATAATATATTTCAGCTAATATACTCAAATAGATTTTAAGTAATTTTATATTTTTTCTAATATTTTATATTAGAAATTTTATATTAGTAATTATATTATATATAGACAAATATATATTATAAATATATATTTTATATTAGTAATTTTATATTTTTTCATACCTCAGAGGATTGGGCAAATGGAACAGTCTTTCAAAAAAGTACTTGCAGAACAGGGAACAGGACATGCTGACAATGCCTGAAATGCATGGCTGGACATCAATCAGTTGAAAGGGACAACTCTTTCCTACACCTCTAGAAATGAAGTACAAGCTAAATAGACCTTGTTCAGATAAATTACACTGATAATACTCTTCTAGGCAGCATTCACATAAACTAATATTGAGCAAGAAACTCATTCAGCTACTTCCAGTTGACACCCGTCTTCCACTGGGTTCACTCTTCCACGTAATATCCACATTAAGTATGGCTGGTATTTGCCTTTATAGGAACAAAAAATAAATATATATTTAAATTGGCATTTGTTAGTCCTTTCAGCCATGCAGATAGGAAGCCTACAAATCACTGAATGACTCTGTAAAGGTCACAAGCTCTTTTTTTTTTTTTTCCCCCTCGCTGTCTTGTAATAGAAGAACAAGGAGATACCCAAGAAGAAAAAAGAGGTAATAATTCTCAGACTGGTAAAAGACAAAATTTTTATATTCAGTGACATCAGCAAAACTGTGGCAAAGCAGGATAGCAAAAGGAATTAGTCATATATAAGAATAATAAAAATATCCACTGTTACATGGTGTAACTTTCTGAAGAAAACACTGGTTCCTGTTTTAGGCCCTAAGCAGCTTTCTGCTTGCCTGTCTTAGAAAGAAACTTCCCTCAAATACATTAGACTATGTCATTATCTATTTTTATAAGTATTGAAGCTTTCAGTGAAGGCTCTGATGCTGGCTGCTATAGACATTGCTTTGAATGCAGATTGCTTTGAAAAAAAATATGAAAATATTTGGAGTGGAGTCTTTACAGTGCTTACTGTATAGACCTTTGTGTCTGAGGCAGATGTGTAATCATCCTAGATGAAATTTTAACTGGAAAAAAAAAGGATTCTGCAGTAGATGGGACATTGGTAGGAGCTAATGGTAGGTGTTAATATGTCAATATGCAATAAATGTTTTCTCCAGCTCTTTGGAATCCAGAATCTCAATTGACACTGCTGTCAGAAATGGCAGGAGAGGGCCTTGATGGGACAACAAGACTGTCAACTCTAGGTCTATTTAGTTTTACAGCTGGTGAAGACAGCCTGAAAGAAAAATCTGTGGGAGGCTTATTTTGTGACTTACTGTGTTGTGTATGTTTCTTTGGAAAACTAGAAAACTTCAATTTGCATCATCTTCACTAGAAGTAACTTAATACCAGAGTTTAAACAACATGGAAACATTCTGCTGGGCCCCTTACTCATATTCTCATCTATGACTTTCTGCTTGCAGTTTCTAGCTACAGGAACACTTACATTTTTCATGTATTACTCAGACTTGTTACCTTATGAATATGATCAAGAAAGTGGCAAAACCCTCACATTTCTTAAGATAAAATTCAAATGTTTCCTTAAAGAAGAAAACCTGCATTCAATCTTTTAAGTCTAAAATTTCCTTTGTGTACTTCCAACAGACTATTTATTTTACTGTAGTATGGATAGCAAGTGAAGTAAAAAAGATCCCCAGATAGGAAATGATGGCAAACTTTTGGAGATACTAAAGCGTAGGGAAACACACTGTTGCAGTAACATTGGAAAATTACTCTACGCTTTCAATCTCACAATAGTACAGACTTGCACATACTCATAGTAGACATGAGAGTATATGAGATTAATGAGAAAATGAACATCTTGTCTTGAGAGACTTAGCAAGACCGTGCCCATGTTGTTAGTCACCTTCTGTCACCTCCAACATACACAGGACATCCAAACTAGGGACCTCGTATGTGCACAGGAAGAATTCCACACCTCAGAATAGGGTCTGAGACATGCAAAAGATTGAGGAGGAAACCTTTTAAGAAAGACAATAAAGGAAAGCTAATGTGCAACTTAAATCTTAGCGCTTCCTAAGATTTAGGTGTGGTTTCATTCATGATTCACAGGTCTTGAGCTCTTGATTGTAAAGATAACTTTTTTCCTCCCCCATATCCAAGGAGGACAGATCTTTGTAGTCTATAGTGAAGGATTTATCATGCTGAGAGTTTAAAGAGCAGTTCTCAATTATAGCCTGGCAGGAGAGTTAGAAAAAGGAACAGCCCACATGTTAATCTCCCAGGGCTCAGGTTTAGGATAGGTGATAAAATCTGTAGCACTGTCAAAAAAGGTGTACTTTTACCTGTGGCCAGATGAAAAACTTCAGTGTCATATTAATGGCAGGTAATTTGGAGGTTTTATAGTTTGACCAAAGGTGTCAGGATGATACCAAACTCTAAGGTGATCCCACTCTCCATTTCACACAACTGATCCTGACAGAAAGACACCTGACATCAAAGAAGCCTGAAAGCTTCCTACTGAGATAGATACTGTATTGGCACTGCCTTGCTGAAAATTCAAGGGTCTGGCTGTCCCTAGTGATTATTCAGAGATTAGGTAACAGAGAGCTACAAGGTCAAGGTGGGTGAGAGAAATGTCACTTAGAAATTGAGGAGTAACAGAGATGAGCATGGACTCTGCTGTGCGGAGTATTGACCCCCCATGCATAGACCCACTCAGGAGTGCAATCACAGCTTCGCAATTTCCAATTCTGGACTTCTCAGGTAGGCTACGTGAAGGTGTACAAATACAGCTGCAGGCAGCAGATGACTTATATCATGATGACTTATATTAAAATCTTCTGCACAAAAGAATCATAAATGTACCTCCCTTTTACACATACGAGCAGGGGCTCTGGAAGAGGGGTGCTTTCTGTCAAGGCTTTCAGATTAACAAAGGATGTGTCTGGAGGGTAGTCAGTGAACAACAGAAAATAAGAGGAGAGAAACATTCACTCATTGGCTGGGAAGTTAACAAACTTGTAGAGCCCAGGGGCTCTCTTCAGATGCATGAGCAGCTCCCATTGAAGACAAGGAAAATGGTGTGTCAGTGCCCATGAACCGAAGTTGATCTGGGCCTTTAAAAGGAGGCATTTTCTTGCCTCTCTCTATAAATAATTAAAAAAAAAAAAGTACTTCATTTCTCTTTCAAAAGCCAAAAAAAACCATCATAAACCATATTATTGCAGACAGCCTTGGTGTGGTCTTCCCATCCTCTAACTTTCCTCTCCCTATCTGCTTGTTATTTAAATAGAAAGTTAGATGTAATAGACAACTTTAAAGTAACCTTATATGGTAATTTTGTTGCAACAGTAAAAAATGATCAGTTTGCTTGTCAGACAGCCAAACAACACTTCTGCAGTACTTTTTGCACTGACTTCCAATCTCATGAACATTTGGTAGAAAAACATGTTTCTGTCACAGTCCTCATCTCAGCTATGATGTCTGAAGTTTACAATACTCTTTTTGAGTGAAAACCAGGCAAGAGCCATCCCCGATAAAAATAACAACAAGGAGAAAATCCCAGTGAAGGAATTCAAGACAATCTTTGCAGCATGTCAAGGCTAATGTAGGCCCTGCCAATTCAGAAGTAGGTGATGCATGCTTTACACCCTTAGTACAGAAGCAAGGGGAATGAGAATAAACTGGCCAGTCACAAAATGCTCACAAAGGCCTGTCTGACACCCTGGTGCACTCAGCCATGCACAGTGATATGGGGAAATACAGCCTTCCCCCATCACCTTGGTCCTGCTGACAAGATGGGAAGAGGAGGGCAGTGGTTTGCTGCATGGTGGATAGCAACCCAGAGTAAACCAAGTGCTGCAGCAGGATACAAGTCCATTAAGGGGTGCTTACATGAGGGAGAGAATTAACTTTTTAGGCTCAGATACTTCTCACCTTCATGAAAAGGACACCTTAGCCATAAGACCAAGCAATCACAGACATTCCCTCTTTTGCATGCACCATGGAAATTAGAGATAGTGGAGCTATACCACAAGCCTTGGTGCGCAGGCCAGCACAGCCAGCTTTTGTTCATAGACTTCATTTTCTCCCTAAAGAAAGGTCACACGTCAATTACTGTATACAGTGTACTTCATTGAGAGATTACTGAACACTATCAATGAGGCTATAATAGAAACCCATACTGCATCAGGAAAAGCCAGCAGTTTGACTTAGCTGGTGGATGCGTCATCTCTTCCCAATATCCTGACTACTATTAGAAATGAAAATATCTCTTCCTTTAACTGCTTCATACATCTCATCTGTTCTTCTGGGTGAATGCACCATTAAATGTCAGTCTACAGACATAAAACTTGTTGGGGGGGAGGGGGGCTGGGGGAAGTGAAATGTTCATATCTCAGTGAGGCACACATCTGAACATAGGCACATAAATAAATGTCTCAACAGTCATAAAGAACAAACATTTGTAATGCCTCTTGACATAGGAGGGAGCAGCATTTCCAAAATCTCAGAGGAGCAGGTCAACTATTCAGGGATGCAGCACAAATTGGTATGGGATTGTTGGCAGAAGGATTGAAAAAGGCCCTGCTTTTCTGTAGTAAGTGTCTGTAAATGGGGGCTGCTTTATGGTGTCTCTCAATATGTCCTCCTGCACTCCTGTGTACATTCAGTTGCCTGTGAACTGTGGATGGTTCAGGGAGTTTGTCTGACAGGGGGTACCGCCAGGACTGGAAGAAGAAAGGAGTTAATGGCACAGAGACTTCGTGTCTGACTGACTGCTCTGCACAAGGTGGCTGGGTTGGGAAGAGCTGCACTATTTGTCTTCTTAAATCTATGTGGGTGTCACAATGTGGCTCTGGGTTGGCAGTCAAACCAATAACAATAATGCTCTCAGTCCCACCCCCCTCCCCCAAGGTAGGGAAAGAGCTGTAAGAGCTTTTCAGTTCATTCTTTGTGTTGAATGTCCAAGACAGATACTACAGGATGTCACGGTTTGGCACTGAGTTGGAACACTCTCGATTCACCCCCCTCCCCCTCCTCCCCTAAGGTAGGGAAAGAGGGAGAAAAATGAGAAAGAGAGGCTTTCTGGGTTGAAAAGTGAAACAGATTGATTTTAATTATTAGTGATAAGGGAATATATATATATTTGGAAAGGATGTGCAACACCTGATCCCCTCCCTCCTCCCCAGCGACTCTCACAGCAACTCTTCTCCCTGGTGACTCCCAGCTGAAGGGGGGAGTGTCCGGGCGCACGGACGGGGCCCTCGGGTGTTGGCTATGAAGAAAAAATGGGAAAAAAGAGAGAGAGCCAAAGAGAGGGCCATAGAAGCAACAGTAAACAGAAAAAGAGAGAGAAAAAGGAATCAAAAGGCTTGACTTCCATTATGTCTTAACCTATACCGGAAGCCAAATAAAGAAAATATTATGAGAAGTGAATATTCTGATTTTCTGATCCTGCCTTTGGTCTAATCTGCTCCCCCGTACGGGGGAGGCTGCAGACACTCAGAAGTGACCTTGGTTATTATCAGTCCACTGGCGCTGCTTTCACTGAAAGAAAAAAAAAATCAGCAAAGAGAAAGTTCACTTCACCCTGGCTCAAACCAGGACAGTGGCATATATGAGGAGCGTACAGCAGGATTCCTGGGGCATTTTTTAATGGCACCAGACGAGATTGTTTAACCTTGAAAGGTTAACATTTAATAATTAGGTTAGAACCTGCTGTTATTGGGCTTGTCAGTCTTCTACCACTGAAAGAAATTTTAAACATCTGTGGAGGCCACAAACTGGGGAAAAAAATTGTCATGCCTCAAACACTAGGCAAAAAAATCTGTAAGTAAAACATTTTCAAAAGTATCCTGAGATCACTTACAACTGGAGTGTTTAAAAGTGAAGGTTCATACCCAAAACTGATTGCCTAGTGAGATTAAAAAATTCTACTGGAACTTCTGTAGATGATGCAAAGTAAGCATTTTAAATATCTAAAAGACTTTAGTCAGTCTGGTCTTCAGTTATTTAGACATCTTGAAGGTTTTTGGCCTTAAACAGCTAAACCCTTTTTCTCCCCTGAATTCCTTCAAGTCCCTGGGTATCTAAGGGAGGCTTAGTCTTCTGTGTAACTAAGGTGCCTTTGAAAAATTACAGGAATTACTTTTGCTCTGACACATATGTTTGAAAGTAAAGGTTGTGGTTGCATAATTAATTATACACTGGCATTAAAGTAGCAGAAAGGAAAGCAGTAGCATGCACATCTTCTGACAGACAGGAAAACGGTGTGGCAAGAGCATTTGTACCAGCCTTCAGTGTACATGCAGAAAACCCACCAGTAGATTAAGGGTTAAAATAGAAACTGAAGTATAAAAATCACAGAGCAAGATGAGGAAGCATTTGAAAGGCAGACACAAAAATAAAGCTTGCACTACAGCTCAGACCAAATTGAACTGGGGCTGCACAACATCTGGTCTGAAAATGGTGTGAGAGCAGCTGAGTGGCAGCGTGTCTTGCAGTCTGACAGGTAGCCAAGAGAAGGTGCATCTCAGGCTGACTGGGGGGCTCTCCTTCTCAGCCTTGCTCACAGGGGTACCCGCTCTGCTTCTCAGACTGCAGCTGGGGTGTGCTGCATGGCCACGCTCCCAGAAAAGGCAGCCCATAATGTGGAAGCAGGGGAGGCTTGGAGGAAGGCTCTGGGGAGGTAGGAAGAGAAGGTTGCAACAGGGAAATGCAGGAAAGGGAGCATCGGAATGAGCAGGAAGTTGCGGCAGAGAAGGAGGCAAGTAGGTCACATGTAATTACAGGTGATAATACAGGAGAAGGTGGTGGTGTGTAAAGGCGCAGAAAAGTGAGGTTCAAAGCAGGTATGCTGAAGTCTCACCTGTCACTGAGCTGAAAAGCCTTAAGCAAACCAGTGAATTATGCCTGGTTGCTTAGACAGCCATAGGCCAACACAGGACGATGTGTCTGCCCTTCACACAATGCTCAGGCTGAGCTGTGGAACCTCCCAGGAGAGAACAGCAGCTCTGTGGGGAAAGGGGTCAACATCATGGATCAACGGACATGAGCACAGCCAGCAGTCATGGCAGGGTTAGTGGGGTGGTGAACTGCACAATGTGTGTACCAGGAAAGGTCAGTTCCCCTCAAACAGCAGAGTCAACGTGTGAACTTGGTGCTTCAGTGCTGAATGCCAGCAGTGGCTTCATCACCAAGACCTCAAAGAGAGGGAAAGCCCAGGCATCCACCTTCACTTTCCTCAAGCTTGTGGAGCTCAGGTGGCTAGCTATCTGTCCTGGTTTCAGCTGGGATAGAGATAATTTTCTTTTTAGTAGCTAGAATATTGCTATGTTTTGGATTTAGTATGGGGTTTGGTATGTGAAGAATACTGACAATATACCAGTGTTTTTAGTTGTTGCTAAGAAATCAAGGACTTCTCAACTTCCTATGCTTTGCTAGTGTGCGAGTCCAAATTGGCCAACGGAATATTTCATATCATGCAACCTTGTGCTTGGTATGTAGATGACTGTTGGCTGGAAAGTTCTCCTCCTCTTCTGGGATTGTGGTATTTGTGGGATTTCTCTCCTCCTGGATTGCTAACCAGGGATGGGATGGGCATTGATCAGCGGGTGGTGAGCAGTTGCAGTGTGGATAAATTGTTTGTATATTCTGTTATGACTATTTTATTTTATTTTATTTTATTTTATTTTATTTTAATTATTAAACTGCTTTTATCTCAACCTACAAGTCACTTTACCTTTCTGATTGTCTCCCCCAGTCCCTGAGGAGTGGGAGGAAGTGAGCAAACAGCTGCATGGTATTTAGAGGCCTGCCATAACATCACCCTTCCTTCAAACCTCCCCAGGACAACTGGAAGCAAATTATCATCATTTTTTCTCCTATTTTTTGGCTACCAGGACCACTGAAAACATTTCAATTTTGAAATGTCATGATTGTATAAGAAAGAATAATGCATTTAATTTACTTACTTTTTCTCAGTTTCACAGATCTGACTATCCTGAATGTCACTTGCAAAATCCTCAGTGGCTTATGAGAAATGGAGTTTGCTGTTTTGTGAGTGCCTCATGAAGTCAAAAGAGGACAAGCTTACTTTAGACCCCTAAAAAAAAAGAAAAGAAACAGCAATTTAACTAGGGACTGCATGAACTAATTTGTCAAGTCACTCTGTCCAACCTCCAAGCTTTACACTGGGCTTCTTCCACACTGCCTTGCATTATCTCCCTTTCTTCTTGCCTGGTAAAGATTCCAGTCCTGTACAGATATCCACATATGTCTGTGAAACTCCCAGCAGGTGCTTTGTTCTGTCAGTGTGATTTAAGTCGTAGTCTTCTTCTGTTGGGGCTCTGCTGTTGCTAACACTCACATGCTTAACTACCTCACGTAGCAGAGTTCAGCACATGAGCAAGAGTTTGCAAGACTGGCTATTTGCTTAAGAGCACTTATATGAGGGCTATAAATATTTGGAAAGTGGCCAAGAACAAGTTTTTAAACTGTAAAAGTAACATTGGTGAAATGACAGCTTCTGTTGTCAAAAGACTAGTGTTTTATTACGATTTGATGGATTTTTTTCTCCATAAAATTATGGAAATATTGTAAGGAAGATATTGCAGGAAGTTTTCTTTATACATTTTCCTGAAAAAAAGTCGTTTCTGCTTTTTTTTCAGATACTGGAAGAACCAAGGTCTACCAGAATACTAGAAGAGTCTTAGCTATGCTTGAGCATAATCTGGAAGCATTATGCTTGTGGCTTAAAAGATCATTCTTTTTTAATGCTTCTGGTTTTGCCAGTGTATAAAAATAACGGGAAAATCAGAATGATCAAGTCAGCGTTGTTATGCCTTCTCCATTAAGGTTACTTACTCAAAATCATGCAGAAATTGATTCAACACAGAACATGTTCCAAGTCATACAATGTCTCTGCTTGTCTGGATGTGACAAATTACAACATCTGACAAAAAGCACAAAAAGGAACTCACAAAAGAGGTTGTAGGAAGGAATGATTCACAGAAAACAACGTATGTAAATGACAGGAGAAGGGCAAACAAAGTGTCTATCTTTATAAAAAGGGGAGGAAAGCAAATTAATGGGAGAAAGAAGCCAACAACCTAGCTGTAAATACCTTGAAGAAAACAAGATCAGCCAACAGCCAGTGAGCATTTGTTAGAGACAAATAATATCAAACAACTCACTCATTTGGGAACATGATAGTATAGCTTGCCTTTGTGGTTAGGGAAAGATATACACATCATATACCTTAATTTTAGCAAAGTTTTTGCCAGTGTATCACTGGAAGACCTCATAAACAAGCCAAATGAGTATGGAATGGATGAAACAATTACACGGGAGCTATAAAGCTGGTTAGAAATCTGTATTTGGAGAATCATAGAATGGTTTGGGTTGGAAGGACCTTCAAAATAATCTAGTTCCAACATGGATAACAATCATCAGCATGAATAACCGCATGCTCAGAAATAACTCGATAAGTTGCATTTCTACAGAATAGATCTGAGGATCTTAGTGAATTACTATGTCAACAAAAAGCCAGCAATTTCATGCTGTTGTGGAAAAGGCAAATGTATCGGAAGGTATAAGTAGGAATAAGTAAAATAGACCAGCTCTATTTAGAACTCTGTAGAACTTCAGCTGAATATTTCAACATCTGTCCAGTTTTGGCCAGAATACCTCAAGAAATGTGGGGATCAGTAGAAAAGAATTCAGAGGATTTCATGAAGAAATGCAGAAATGCAATCTCTGCAGCCAAGTGAATGAGTTCTGGCTGTAGCGGGAAGCACAGGCATGACTGGCTCTCCAAAGCCCACAGTAAGCCAGACAAGCAGCAAAAAGTTTACATTATGACCAAAAATATTCAGGTTAGCTGTAATAAGAAAACTTGTTAAAACTGAGCATACCGAATTGACAAAATAGATTTCTTGGTGAAGACTTTTTTTGGAGGTCTTTAAGGACAGATTAGACAATACCTGTGATGGAAGAGATAAATAACACTGTGGGTGGAGAGGTACTGGCACAGGCTGCCCAGAGAAGTTGTGGCTGCCCCCTCCCTGGGAGCATTCAAGGCCAGGTTGGATGAGGCTTTGAGTAACCTGGTCTAGTGGGAGGTGTCCCTGTTCATGGAATGTGGGTTGGAACTAGATGATCTTTAACGTCCCTTCCAATCTAAACAATTCTATGGTTCTATGATCTTCCCTTCAGGAAAAGGAGGGGATACAGAGGCAATTATATTAATTTCTTCTGTAAAGTGCTTTTATAAATCTTCTATGAAGAACTGGGTTTGAAAATATTACTGATGCTTGACTCCTGTTAGAGTGCTCAAAAGCTCATTCGGGAACTGGATCCTCATTTTACCAGGGACTGTAAAATGAAAGATTCCCTCATCTACCAAGAACTCCAGACAAAGCTATAGGATCTAGGTGAGCAAGCAAGATCAGGTTGCAACTGGCTTTGCTAATACTTGCCAGAAACTGCTATCTTTGTAAGAGCTTTTGCTGGAATTCCACATAAACAGATCTGTTACCTTGCTCAGTTCAGAATTATGACCTTGGCTGAAATGATGCTTGCTTAAATTGATTACTGGGAAAGTATATTCCAAGGAAAATTGCATACAGCAGTGGCTTGAAAGTGGCCAGCAGATCAAGAGAGGTGACTCTGCCCTTCTACTCTGCCCTGGTGAGACCTCACCTGGAATACTGTGTCCAGTTCTGGAGCCCCCATCACAATAAAGAGGTAGACCTGCTGGAGCATGTCCAGAGGAGGGCCACAAAAATGATCCAAGGGCTGGAGCACCTCTCTTATGAAGAAAGGCTGAGGGAGTTGGGGTTGTTCAGCCTGAAGAAGAGAAGGCTTCAGGGGGACTTCATAGCGGCCTTCCAGTACCTGAAGGGGGCCTACAGAAAATATGGGGAGGGGCTTTTTGCAAGAGCACATAATGACAGGACAAGGGGTAATGGTTTGAAACTGAAGGAGGAGAGATTTAGTTTAGAGATCAGGAGTAAATTCTTTAGTGTGAGGGTAGTGAGACACTGGAACAGGTTGCCCAGAGAAGTTGTGGAGGCTCCATCCCTGGGGGCATTGAAGCCCAGGTTGGATGGGGCTCTGAGCAACCTGGTCTAGTGGGAGGTGTCCCTGCTCATGCAGGGGAGTTGGAACTCGATGATCTTTAAGGTCCCTTCCACCTCTAACCATGCTATGATTCTATGAATATCAGGATCACTTTCTTATTCTCGAAATCCTGTCCAAAAATGAGATTTATCAATCATGCAGACAAAATACTGAAAGCCAAGAAAGGCTAAGGCAAAATCAGCACAGCTGTATCAGGAAGAGCTTATTACTGAATTAATTCAGTACCACACTTGGTGTATTATACTTTAACAACATGCCCCTCTACACTGAAGTATGGCTAGAAGTGTCACTCCTGAAGGATGCTGTGCACCTAAACCAAGCACACTCATTGATGTGGGCCCAGAAACTGTGTTAACTTCACCTAGCCAAAATTGCAGAGGAAATCTTGGAGAGGGAGACAGAGATCTGACTCCATGTGCTTCCCCCAAGACCTTGGTATGACTAATAATAAACAGATACCTGGCATGCATATAGGCCAGTTATGTGTAGAACCTGTGAAGCCATTTGCTGAATGATATATAAAATCACGGTAACTATTAGCTAAGTGGTATGTGATAATAAAAAAGACTTTTTTGGTGTTGCAGATGACTCCAAAAGCTGGATTTTCTAACATCAAAGACTTGAAAAAGCAAAAGACAAGAAGGATAGTTATGACAGCAGAAAAGATGAAGCTGGGGTGCTGATTCACTGAGATGAAATGTTATTAATTCCCTCTCTCTGATTATGTAGGACTTTTCCCATATGGTACAGCCCCCACTGTATTTCCAAAGGTTGTTTAAAATAATTCAGTCACTTCTCATGGGATGCAACTCTGCTAACTAATAATTTGGATTTCTTTTTTCCTTGATTCTTCTACTTGAAATTTTACATCCCACTATACTAGCCCTTGGATGACCTGCATTTAAATTCCTTTCCATAAATGGAATGTGCACCTTTTAAAAACCCATACATTGCTGTCACATCAGGCTCCCATTTCATTCTGGGTTGGTCAAAGCTACAACATAATGTTCATATTTCTTTCTGGTAATTTCCGTTCATAAATCAGTCCCTCTAGTGCCTTAAACACATCTGTTACTTTTCTCTGAATGTCTTCCAACCTATCAATATCTTTCTGGAATTGAAGGATCTACGATTATATCCAGTGTTTTAGGTGAACCATTACTTCAGAAGCATTTTGTCTTATTAAGTCCTATAAGTAAGTGAAAAACATTTTTTAAAAAAGCTACATTCAAGTAGCCCTGAATATGTTGGTGGTCTGTTCTGTGTGAATAGCAACATTCTGTGCCTCATGTGGAACATGGCTTGATAAAAAGCCCCTCATGCTCAAAGTAAACTGGACCTGCTTCACAGTCCTTTGCAGCTGTTTTTACTTGTGAAGATTATAGACACTTCACTGATGTTTTCTAGTCCAGTCCACCTAATGTAAAAATCAGGTAGTGAATAGATATGGTGGTGAAATCCACCTCTCTGCAGAAAATCTGCACTATGCTCAAGTTTCCATTTGAGACCTTTCGAGGTCTGAGATGTTCCCAGAATGATTTGCTTTACACTGACTGTATGTTCAGCCCTAATAGTTATAAAAAATTAGTCACTTCTGTATAAGTGGGCCACAACATAAATTAAAACTGAATTTTTAATTCAAATTAATGCTGCTCCTTTTCATCCCTTTTTTGCAGCATGTTTCCTGAGGGGCCCAGTGCCTATGGGGTATGGTTCACATTAGGCACCAGTAAGGAAGAAGCTGAGTTGTGGTAATGGAAAGGGTATAACACAAGAACTGCTTTGGGCTCCTCCTTTCACTTTTGACTCATCCTGACCTGGCTCTGGGATCTCTGCTTGGTTGGCAGAGCACTTCTATTTATACACTTCCCTTGGTTAGCTGGTGTCCCCCAGGGTTTATGTTGCTGTCTGTTTCATCAGCTGGTGGTTCTGCCTGGGTTTTGTACTAAGCAAGGGTAGATACAGAGACTCAGCACAAAGCAGCTCTACCTTTAGATGCCTGAACCATGCCAAAAGTACAGCTAACACTGTTCACATCTTGCTCAACCTGACCAAGGATGAAGCAGTGTCCTGCTTTGCACCCAGCTTCAAAATCATTTGGCTGATACTTCAGAAATGTTGCCAACATGGTTATTTCCTTGTAGGGTTTTATTTTCATGTAAGCTGTGAGCAAGCTACATTTATATGGCTGTTTTGCATGTTGATATTCCTTGCCGACAGCCAGATTTTGAACCCCTAGAAAGAGGGAAACTCTTTACACCCTCATGAACACACACCATCAAGTGGTATTTTGTAACTGTGCCTATTCTACTCCCTCTTGTTTACATTCTTTGTTCTTTGCATAGTGTTTGTGATTTCCCCCTTTCTTCCTAGGAACAAGAATTACAATAAGCCACAAATCTGCTAACTCTTATGTGCATAAGTGACCTAATCAAAACCAAAGATACTACCTGGGGAGCTGGAGAACTTGCATATGGGACTGTAAGAGCAGGCCTTCTGCTGCCTAAGAATCTATAAAGCAGATTTAGTTGCTTTAAAACAACGGCTGGACTGATCACCTGCTGTGTTTGTGTTCTTGCCATCACTGTTGATGTAACTTAGCTTGAAATCTGAGTCTCTAATAAAACATTTGAGCATTTTATTTTGAATTTTATTTTTTTGTGTTTTTTTTAATGCACATCAAAGTAATTCATAATTCCCAGAATTTTCTACTCTGGACTGTTTGCTTAAGCAAAGACTCTAGTGATGGTGTGAATTATTTATTTATACAGTCTACTTTTAAGTTGGGGCCAACATTAATTTGGCTGGGTCACTGGCATTGTGGATTTAATTGCCATGTAAATAGCTATGGAGCCTATGTTTTTAATTAGTGTGCTAAATTCTACACAATTTATGAATAAAATATAATAATTTTGACATTTTAAAACAGTTATTTTATTAATGAAGAATTATCACTGTTATGCCAATTCCCTTGCCTTTTGTTAATTATATGCCTCTCTTGGATTTTCTGATATGTTAATTTTGTTTGGTATAAATATTTGTCCTCATTAAGATGAATACATTATCAATGTTGACTGATTCTTTTTCCTCCAAAAGACAACTTAAATGTGGATTCATTTTTTCATCTTGTGGTCCTTACTGGTTTATAAGAATCATCTAGCTCTGTCTTCCATTAAGTTCTCTTCAGCAAGGTCTAAAATTTCACCCAAGAAATGGCCTGGCTTTCTCTGTGTGGTATGCCTATGGTCTGGAAAGAGGTATAGGATAGGATTTAGCTAGCTGTTTTTCTCACAAAAGGGAATAAAGAGCCAAGTTTTGCTAACAAAGCACTGTCCCTTCTGTGAACTTCTGCTGCTTCACTGGTAATTCTCACTTGATGCATACTGAGGGGCTTAAAGTATGCAGATATGGAATAAGGGGGCATGATCAGAAGGAAGCTGTGGTACCAGAAGGCCATGATCTATGAGCTAGCTATTCCCTCTGAAAATCAAGGACCTTTTCAACCCCACATTCCTAGCTAGGGTAATTCTGACTCCCTTTTCCTCTCAAAGAATAGCAGACCGAAAAACCAAATAAAATTGACATACAACCATGAGTCTATTTTGACACACAGCTTGCTTATTTTTGCTTGCACTTGAGTTGATAACCTGCCAAGACCAGCAGGGATGGACAGGGGATGTACTGATTGGGGAAGGACAGAGCAAGGGAGGCAGGTGTGAAATGTTCAGAGAAGGCAACAAGTCTGTCTCTGTGAAAAGGAGGGGATGGAAGTGGCAGCTACAAACATTTGTATTAAGAACTAGCTCCATTTTAAAAACACGGAGTACCTTGGTTTCATTATGCATCTACACAGTGGTTTGAAGTGAGCTGAATGCTGAATCTAAAACTTGCTGATGAGAAGGAGCCAAACTATTGAACCCTGGCATGATTTGGGAACCTAAAGAGTTCAAGAAAACAGTCAGAGAAGCAAAGTACTGCTTGAAAGCAATTTTACAGGAAATAATAACTATGTAAGGATTGAATCAACCAAATGAAGCATATTAAAATATTAAAAAATTATGTAGCACAAAGATGAAAAAGAATGATGTGTCTTGCATAATTTTCATAAACAGAAAACCCTCTTCATATTGAAATTGTATAACGTTTAAGATGCTAGGAAACACTGACAGTTGGGTGAGCACTTCAAAATGAATACTGCTCAAGTTTCAAATATTAAGTTGCAAAGGAATCAGGCTCTCATTGTACCTGGGGGCAGGAAAGTTGGTATGAGCAAGGACTCAATGCTGAACAAACAGCACCTTAGAGCAGAATCTTTTTTTTTATGAGCGAGTCACATATAAAAACCACATTAATAGTGACATGAAAAGTAGATGTTTTTAGTTTATTACACTGCTCTGGACAGACTATCAAATGTTAAACCAAATTAAGCTGAGGATACCTGATCTTCTAATTCTTGGCCTCTTACAACTGTTAAGAAGAGTTCAGTGCTTCTACCGTTCCTTGTCAGAACATGCAAGCTTTCTGTTTAATTATGCCTTACCCTGTTACAGCTTCTAACCTATGCCAGGTCAGAAAAAGATGTCAGGAGAAGACAAATCAAAGGAAGCAGTCATAGCAGAGGGTCAAAACATAACAAAACTGCTACACTGCTAAGGATGCAAACAAGTCTGTGGATGCAAAATTTGACGTGGTTCCAAGGACAAAGATGAGACAAGCCACTGGACAGTACATCTACTGAGTTACTAGGCAAACCGTGCCATGTCAGGGTCAGGAAATCCCCTGAGCTGAATACAGTTGGAGGCTGGGACAATGCTCAGGGAGCATCACCTTTACTTGTCCAGTTCTCACTTGTCTCTTTCCAGGTACACAGGGCTTCTGCAGCACATAGGTCTAGGTGGATCTTGCTCTCTGTTACTGCAGCAAATGCTGTAACTTTGAGTGATGATTCCCTGTGATTTGTCTCCCTTTTTACTTTCCTTTCTGGCCTAACTTAGACTAGAGACAGCTTAATACAGGCAATGTAACTTGTGAAGTTCAACTTGGAGACACTCAGCGGCTTGCTGGAGAGACTGCAAAACCTGTTAGCACTGTTATTTCCACTCTGTCACACTCTCTCTCTCTGCACCTCCTTTGATTAGAAACTTTTTTCCTCTGTATTCGCACAGCTCCCAGCATATGGAAACCTTTCTCCGTGCCTTGAGCGTCTGTGCACTGCTGGGAGGCTCCCCAGTGATGCAGAGAAGGGAGGAAGAAGTGGCCTGCCTCTGGCTTAGGAAGCTTCCACTGAGGCAAGAAGTGGTGAGACGAGTATGTATGGCGGGAGTCACCAAGCAGCCATCACCCCACCAGCTGTCTTTTGTCCCTCATGGCTGATGCGCTACAGGACTTTCAGCTATGCTGCCATTTTTACAGGAAAAGCTTTTAATCTAGACTGGCACTAATAGTCTGGAGACAACGTATATACAGATACGTGTGGGTATGTATTTGCACAGTGCTTCACTAACAAAGCAGCCGTTTTGACATGATGAATTGCAGATAAATATTGCACCTTGGATGACCTCTTTACATCTCAGTTTTATGATCCTCACAGGCTTTGTTCTATTGTCCAGGCTGTAAGAACATGTTTTTTTCACTTCTTACATGTGTTTCCCCACGGATGTGCTTTAAGTAAATCTCAATGGTCAAGTTTGTGATTCTACTGAGATAAGATTGTATTTCAAAGGACAGATGGAAGATCTGGTCCTGCATACGGATGCTGATCCTGCCTGCTGCAAGTCACCTGGAAACATGAAGAGCCTCTTCTGACTCTTGAGGTCTTTAGCATGTGGATTACTTCCCTTTGCAGACAAATTTCAGGTCATCTGGCTTATTTCAGTTGCAGTTAAAACTAGGATTTGAACATTGATGTAGAAGTAATCCGAGAGTAATCCACTGAGCTTCTTGTTGATCCATCTCCACCTGTTTCTATTTGAATGTTGACATTTTTGGACTGTTACTGCATCACATTTTCCTTTCTACTTTAATTGTTTATTTTTCTACTGGGCTCCTAATTTTACTTTTTTTTGAGGTGCAAATGCTTGCAGGCTTCCTCTGAAATTATTTGATCGTATACATTTGTGGAGTGCTTTGACATCATCTGCTACTTACTTTTCTAGCATGCATTTTAGACAACATTATGATTTATTTGAACATTAAGTTTGTTTGTGGATGGAAGCCAGCATACTGCTTTCACATCATAGATCTGCACTCAATTGTGTAACATTTGGATCAGGAACATTTAGGATTAAATATGTTTTCTAAATGTTTTGAGAAAGCTTTTCTCAACAGAAGCTCTGCTACAGCATTCACATTTTCAGGTAACTGATCTCAGTGCTTGCTGCCTTTGAACAGCAGGACTTTGAAGACTTTAGCCAGGAGGTGACTTGATTAGTTAATCTTGGGTTTTTTCTTTGTTTTCTTTCATCTCCTCTATTTTATTACATTTAAAATTAAAAAAAATCTTCCACAAGCAAATTTGTTTCTATGTTTCCCTTTGTTTGCACTGAGATTTATATATTTGCATATGATTGCCATTCCTTCTTACACTGAAATCAGTTCTGCTTTACTGTCACTACAGTGTAAGTAAGGGATATCCTACTGCGATCTCAACACAATAAAGACTGATTGAAGTGTCAATGATTTCAGCTGTGTTTTGTTAAACATGCTCTTTTCCTTTTAAGCAAAACAATTCCAAGAAACAGAGGTAACAGGATAAAGGGCAGTAGTCAGAGAAGTGAGTCTTTTAGTGAAGCTTATTGCAATAGGAAAAAGAACCAGATTATATGGCTGTACTTCTCTTTATTTATTTTTTAAATTGAAGTGAATGATGTCCTAGTAAAAAGAAATTTCTTTACAACGTTCCATTCTATTCCCCAGGTGTTCCTGCAATTGGTCATGAGACTTGATTTATGAGGACAGAGGGGAACCACACACAGGTATACAGAGAAGAATGCTCTAGGAAATTATAAGAACCCACATTATAGGAAGTCCATTAGCTTTCACTTTTTAAATAATTAAACAGCACACTCATTCACCTTATCTCAACAAGTAAAAATGGAGCTTTTGCAAAGGGTAGCCTCTTTTACTTGGGAAAATACAATGCTTCTGTATGCAAAAAAAAAAGAACACAGTTTGAAATGTGCAGCAGAAATTTTAAAGAACACATAGAAATCAATACAATTTCATTAAAAATGCATATTAAAAATTAGAACTTTTCATTACACAGATAATACATTTTTATGCAAGTCAACACAAAGTGGTAACTCCACAGTTATTTGTGGATCAACACCCCTAATCAGTATAGCTCATCAGATATACAACAAGTTTTCTTTAAAGGGAAAAAATGTTGTTCCTTGAAAGCAAAATATTTGCAGAAACAGCTCAATTTCACTGAGATGATGAGTGGTTTGAAAGGCAGTTATCTTAGGGCTGTGCCCAATGATACTGATTCACCATAAGCTATCAGCTTTTTGGCTTCTGGAAGCCTACAAAACTTCAGTCACATCTTAGATTTCCAGGTCATTTAACTGGTTTACTTTATATTGGGGGCTTTCCAGAATGTTCTTCAACCTTTCAGGATAACCGAGGTAACAGCACAAGTAAAGGACAGCTGATTGCAAGTCAGGCTAAGGATAATAGAAAGGGCTTTTTCAAATACATAGCTAACAAAACTAACACTAGAGGCAATATTGGCCCACTGAGGAATGAGGTGGGAGCCCTGGTGACAGAGGATATAAAGAAGGCAGAGGTGCTGAATGCCTTCTTTGCCTCTGTCTTTACTCCTGCAGGATTTCCCCATGAGCCCCAGATTCATATAGCCCCAGAAGTAGTCAAGATAGATGAGGAGTTTGACATAGTAGATGAGGATTGGGTTAGGGATCAGTTGAGTAATCTGGACATCCATAAATCGATGGGTCCAGATGGAATGCATCCAAGGGTGCTGAGGGAGCTGGCGGAGGTCATTGCTAGGCCACTCTCCATCATCTTCGGTAAGTCATGGGTAACAGGAGAGGTGCCTGAGGACTGGAGGACAGCAAATGTCACACCAGTCTACAAGAAGGGCAAGAAGGAGGACCCGGGTAACTATAGACCGGTCAGCCTCACCTCCATCCCTGGAAAGGTGATGGAACAACTTGTTCTTGTCTCTATCTCTAGGCATATCAAGGACATGGGGGTCATCAAGAGCAGTCAGCATGGTTTTATCAAGGGTAAATCATGTTTGACTAACCTCATAGCCTTCTATGAGGAAATTACTAGGTGGATAGATGATGGTAGAGCGGTAGATGTGGTTTATCTTGATTTCAGTAAGGCATTTGACACCGTCTCCCACAGCATCCTTGTAGATAAGTTGATCAGGTATGGGTTTGGCGATCAGGTAGTGAGGTGGATCAGGAACTGGTTGATGGGAAGGAGTCAGAGAGTTGTAGTCAATGGGGCAGAATCTGGTTGGAAGTGTGTGACTGGTGGAGTTCCTCAGGGGTCGGTACTGGGACCGATGTTGTTCAACATCTTCATCAACGACCTGGATGAGGGTATAGAATGTACCCTCAGCAAGTTTGCTGATGACACTAAGCTGGGAGGAGTGGCTGACACACCAGAAAGCTGTGCTGCCATTCAGAGAGACTTAGACAGGCTGGAGAGTTGGGTGGGGAGAAACATGATGAAATTCAACAAGGGGAAGTGTAGAGTTTTGCATTTGGGGAAGAACAACACGATGTCCCAGTATAGGTTGGGGGCTGACCTGCTGGAGAGCAGTGTAGGTGAAAGAGACCTGGGGGTCCTGGTAGACAGGAGGATGACCATGAGCCAGCAATGTGTCCTTGTGGCCAAGAAGGCCAATGGCATCCTGGGGTGCATGAGAAAGGGTGTGGTTAGTAGGTCAAGAGAGGTTCTCCTCCCCCTCTATTCTGCATTGGTGAGGCCGCATCTGGAGTATTGTGTCCAGTTCTGGGCCCCTCAGTTCAAGAAGGACAGGGAACTGCTTGAAAGAGTCCAGCGCAGAGCCACAAAGATGATTAAGGGAGTGGAACATCTCCCTTATGAGGAAAGGCTGAGGGAGCTGGGTCTCTTTAGCTTGGAAAAAAGGAGGCTGAGGGGTGACCTCATCAATGTTTACAAATATGTAAGGGGTGAGTGTCAGGGAGATGGAGTTAGGCTCTTCTCAGTGATGACCAGTGATAGGACAAGGAGTAATGGGTGTAAATTGGAGCATAGGAGGTTCAAGGTGAATATCCGAAAAAAACTTTTTTACTGTGAGAGTGACAGAGCACTGGAACAGGCTGCCCAGGGAGGTTGTGGAGTCTCCTTCACTGGAGGCATTCAAAACCCACCTGGATGCGTTCCTATGTGATGTGCTCTAGGTGACCCTGCTCTGGCAGGGGGGGTTGGACTAGATGATCTTTCGAGGTCCCTTCCAACCCCTAGGATTCTATGATTCTATGATTCTATGATCCTATGATTATTTTGTTTCATAATTAATAATTCCATGATGAGATATTTTAGGTTTCCTCTTCATTTAGCAGTTGTAAATATTTTAATTTTCATTCCAAATTAAGAACAAACCTTCCAGTATCTCAGAACTTCCTACGATATTGGGAATTCAGAATTTTGAGCTGCTCTAATAGCAATAATTTAGAGTTTATAATTTTTTTTCCTGGAAAAATTTGTAAAACATTTACAATGTCCTTAGTTGTGCTGATTAGTCTAAAAATTCAGACCAAAACCACAAGGTTCTATGTATTTTTAGGTGTACTTTACTAGGTTTCTATTTGTTTTTTTTTGTTATCCAATAAGGAGGCAGAAATAGCAGGATGTGATTTAGATGCCTGTACTGTCTTAAATATATTAGCAAGTGGTGACTAATCAAAATCCTCATGCACGGACCAATATTCCTTACATAAATTATTTTCAAATACATATTATGTTAGTGGAGTATGAGATATAAATTACCAGAAATTGGGTAATTTCCTGCCTGGGTAAATAATGGAGACTACTAATTTAACCAGCTCTAGGAAAATGGATAAGCTACAAATACTGTTCCTTAAGCATAGGACTACACCTTCTGAACATTTAAAGACATAAGGAGACTCTGCTTCAGATAGGTACTTCCCAAATTCTAAAAGCACAACACTGAACAGTCAGTCAAATAGATACCTGATAGGTCTCTTTCCCCTTCTCAGGTATGAATGACTGCCAGAGGTAGAGTGTACAAAGCTAATTGAACAGTAGTTCCCCCTCTTTCTGCTAGCAAAAGGTTGATGACAAAAGTAGAGAGCAAACACCATTGGTAACAATCAGCTGTAATCAATCATTACAGGTCTCAGACATCCAATCTACTGGGTGTTCATGAGCGCCCCTTGCCGACAACTAAGACCAGGAGAGTATTCCTGTGTTTTGGTTTGAGCCAAGGTGAAGCTCTTTGTTGATTTTTTTTTTTCTTTCAGTGAACTTTTTAGCAGCACCAGTGGACTGATAATAACCAAGGTTACTTCTGACTGTCTGCAGCCTCCCCCCGCTATGGGGGAGCAGATTAGACCAAAGGCAGGATCAGCAAACCAGAATATTCCCTTCTCATAATATTTTCTCTAATTGGCTTTCAGTATAGGTTAAGACATAATGGAAGTCAAGCCTTTTGTTTTGTTTTTCTCTCACTTTTCTGCTTACTGTCGCTTCTATCTCCCTCTCTTTGGCTCTCTCTCTTTTTCTTTTCATTTATTTCTTCCCAGCCAACACCCGAGGGCCCCATCCGTGCGCCCGGACACTCCCCCCTTCAGCTGGGAGTCACCAGGGAGAAGAGTTGCTGTGAGAGTCACTGGGGGAGGAGGGAGGGGATCAGGTGTTGCACGTCCTTTACAAATATATATATATTCCGTTATTACTAATAATTAAAATCAATCTGTTTCACTTTTCAACCCAGAAAGCCTCTCTTTGTAATTTTTCTCCCTCTTTCCCTACCTTAGGGGAGGAGGGGGAGGAGGGTTGAATCGAGAGACTGCCAACTAGGTGCCAAACCGTGACATCTTGTAGTATCTGTCTTGGACATTCAACACAAAGAATTAACTGAAAAGCTCTTACAGCTGATATCCAAATTTCTTCTGTTAGAAAGCACAGGTATGTTGTGAGACCATGTGCCAAACAATTCTGCTGGCGGATCTCTCCCATCAGTCAGGAATGTCTCTGTATTATACCTGGTAAGCAGCTTCACCAGCACCTTACTGTTCTTCGTGGCTCCTTGTTTTTCATTGCTTTCTTCATGACAGGGTGCTTAAGAGCTGTGACTAAAACCTGAGTACCCACTCCCTACTAAAATTAAGACTGAAAATTATGAAGACCATGAAAGTAAAGATATTATTTTTGATCATTACAAGTACATTTCATAAATGACAATTCCTTTATTCAAGTCATTTAATCAAGATAAAAATTGTCTTAAAAGTGCTAACACCAGGATAATTTTAAGAGAGCAATATTTAGGAAGTCTCTGAAGATAAATACAGCTGCACAATGTTCTATCCATAGTTGTCTGTCTTCTGTTTCAACTTACTGCTCTAGCCATAAGGAGCAAGGTCTGATGCCTCAGGGTGTCCAGTCAGACTTTGTAAAATCTCTAGTGATGAATCCCCAGTTTTAGAAAGTGTTAACAAGTTACCAGCTATCTGAAAGTCAGCCTCTGCAATGATATTGTTAGTCAAGCTTCCAAAACCCATGACCGCCAAAATAACTTAGTGGATATCTGCACTAATTGTGACCTACAGACTTCAGACTGTTCTCCTTCAAAGTCATTGTGTTGCAAAGACTGAACAAATAAAGAAGCCAGTTTATACTAAGTTTTAGCTTAGTTTCTCTTTGGTCCATTGAGGTGTAGAGGGTGGAAAAGCTATTTACACATTTAGCAATCTATGACCATGAAATGTTAGCACTTTACTACATTTACTTTATTACATTACCTTGTGCTCCCCTGAAGCATGAATAGAGAAATGCAGGACCTCCAGCACAGGCAGGCAGCCCTTACCACCTTACCACTTTACCACTGGGCAGTGGGGTGTTTTACTGCTCCACCTTTTGCAGGTGAATGAATGAAACTCAGAGCCTGTCTCCAATCCCAACCAAAGGAATTGCTTTCTGATCTGCTACATTTGCACTTCCATGTTGCACCTAGTATCACACAGGCACTTTCTTTTATTACACTTGTTCACACTTTCTCACTGCAGAGAAAGACAAACGTATATGTAATTAAAAAATGCAGCCTATTTTCCCTGAATCCCAGACCAGGACGCTTATAAGACAAATGCAGCTAGATATCTTCAAACATCAACACCTGTGACCTTTTTTGTGGCCCTTGAGGGAAATTAATATGTAGAAAAATTTTAAAAGGCAATTGTAGGAGGCCTATGAAGAACAAAATACAGTATGTGTAACTTTTTCCCTGTAAATGAGTAGGGCAGGGCTTCTTTAAGGACCACACCTTTCAATTCCAGCATCACTGCTAACAACAATGATGGAGAACAAATTCTGAGCAATACCTGCAGACTCCTTTTTTAATACAAAAATTTCCTATAAAAGCTTTCTTTACACAATACATCCAAAAGCAGCCCTGAAAATCCTGTGCTACAGGAGTATATCAATAAGAACCAAACATGCCACTTAAAAACCACCATCACAATGGGAAAGCGGTATGAAGACCTATGCTTTTAGGTAATAATTATGAGATTTATTTCTAGTTACAGGGTTATGTATGCAAGGCAAATGTTGATTGATGGTGCCAGCAGATCACTTTCATAACAAGGTAAAGAATGCAAATGCTTTGTGGAAAACAGTGACTGATTCAATACCCAGTTATATGCATATTGTTATCTAGGTTGCCTGAGTAACCTTTAGATTAAGTACAATACCGAAGGTGATTTATCACAACTTCTCCAAATACGTTACCTTATTCACATATATATTTTGAGACTCAGACCTGAACTCTGCTATCCAAAATGTCTGTCATGACTTGAAACAAACAACAGAGGCTCCCAGAGGCTCTAGGAGAGTCTGAGAGCTTAGCAGGGTAAGGAAGCCATGTAGCATGTTTCCCTCCACTGCTCTCGCCTTCGTTTCCCTTGGGAGCTGGTGGCATTGGGGAGCTTCAGCATTACCTGAGCAGAGGCATCAGTTCTGACAGATGCAAGGACATACTGCAGGGGGCAAGCAATTTGTATGTAGTTGTATTTACTGCCTTTGCATTTACGGTGCTCAAGTTGGAGGTGGTGACTGCTTTTTTGCTGGATTTCTTTTCATGAGAAAGCTGTGGATTGACCAAATGTAATGAAGTTGTACCCCCTTGGAGATCAGAGAGAGAGCTGAGCCTAAGCCTTTGAAACTGTGAGCTTCTGGAGATCAGGCTGAGCTCTGAACTCAGTGCTAGCTTGGCAGGCAGTTATTTGGCTGGTTTCTGCCCCCATCCTATCAAATTCCTGTAAAACGCAATTGAAAGTCCTGAAGCAATTTTGCAAAGAATGTTTGGCTTCAGGTATGAACTTGGTAGCTGAAGATCATGCCTGATTTTTGAAGCACTAGTCCTTAAGAAGAAATAAAATTCCCTAGGCTCTCATAGTGAAACGTAGAAAGATGCTTACTCCAGGTTTAGGCTAGAAATCGATTAGGAGTCCCTTAAAATCAAGTGCTTGACCTGAATCAACCAAACCCTCTTTATACTCTGCCCTCAAAAGCATTCTCCCACCTAATGCCTTCCAATGTAACATTGGTTTTCACAGCAATCAGTATTCTGGGGCACAGACTCTTTCTTTTCTAATGCAAAGCCTTACTTACTCTTCTTTTAGTAAGCTGCATGCTAATGAAGACAGTTCGCAACCTTCACTGTCAGAGAGAAGTCCTGGGGTAGCCCTCCCTAATTCTTGGTTGGTGGGATGCACTGCACATGACGCCCTCTAATTGGGGAAAAAAAAGCCAAATGATACCTTGTCAATGTGCAGTTAAAACTAGTTCAGTTAACACAAGGGATGCTTCATGTTCCATGCAAAACTGGCATTCCTCAGGGATATTTTCTACTGATCTTTAACAAAGATTCAGTGTAGTTGTCAACTTTGCTATAGTGCAAAATTTGGAAGTTGAAAAGCTGAAGCAGCACACACATACATGCACTGAAAGCACAGTTACACATGGTAGGAGTTATTTGTGTAGTAGTGGCATACAACTCAGCACAGTCTTTTAAGAGATGTGCCTACTATTACTAGATTACTGAATCACTGAGATGCAACAGGGGAGATCAGGGTGCCCCTGAGTTATCCACAGTATGAGCATCTCCAAGGGTTTAACCTCTGAGGAGATAAAAAATGTCCAGTGCCCTCTTCAAGGTGACACAATGTTAGTAAAGAGTCAGGAACAGAAACTAATTATTTTCAGAAACCTTTCCGATGTAGCCAAAGGAATATACTGTGGATGTGCATGCTGCTCTGAACATGTATACATAGCTGAGTAGACATCCTTTGACAGAAGCTGGTCAGGAAATAGTTAACATTTTCAAAGAAAATTATTGAAATATGATAGTGTTCTCCCAGGATTTAACCTGTTCGTACATTATCTCCTGAGAAATGCTAAAGCTTCAGGCTATATAGATGTGAAATGTAATTTAGTATGGACTAGGGAGAGGAATCCTGCATTAAGTTTAGCTCCTGTCTCAACTATGTCTGATTGAGTCCCTCAGTTTTAGGCTTGTTATTTGATTTGGAAGCCTATTATGTCTCATGAAACTTATACTTACAACTTGTAGCTGCTTTCATATTTTAAACGCTATAATTGCATCTTATGGACAAATAAGTCCTTTTCCCGTCTATGTCAAAGAGATTCACGTAGCTCTCCCACAGAGTTTTGGAAGAGTCTTCTGGGGTACAGCAGCACAGCATTTCTTCCATGAGAACAATTTGCTCTGCCATTTTATTGTCTTCAGGTATGCAGCTGTATTGTTTTACAGTGTTGATCTTGGAAAGAGCTGGAAAGCTCATAAACTGGAAAGAAATTGGTTTCCAGCTGAAGCTTTGCTTCTTCCTAGCCCACTGTGTTCTCCAAGGGAATCTCTGCGGGATTTTGTTAAAGAGGAAAAGAAAGATGCAATTGTGTTCAGAGCTGGCCCAGATGCAATATTACTCCAAATCAAGGGTTACATCCTGCTCTGTTTCTTACTCTTTTCTTCTATCAGCTCACATAGATCATGAGCACACCTCATCCTGTGCCTACATCAGCTGCCCACAAATCCCACCACCCGGTTCCACAATTTTCTCACCACAGGGAGCCTGCACATTTACTGTGGCCACAGAGATACTTCAAAGGCAAACACAGGCAACTTTTGAAACACGGATGATGAACACATGCTGGTCAGAAAAAACAGTTCCTGCAGAGGGGCAGAGAATCACGTCAGTGGTGCTAACTCACAGATCTGACATCCCAGACACTTTCTCTTAGATGTACCACTGGCAGCAGAGCCCTCCCCAGTCTGTAGTCAGGGATCCCCAGGAACATACATAAATAGGGAAAAGCATGGGAAACAAAGGCCATGGGCTGCAAGAGGGATGGAGGTAAAAAGCCTGACACTAAGAAACAGTGCAGAGCTGCTCTGCAAATCAAGTTGGTAGATATGTGAGCTGCTCATAGCTTGCAAATACTGATGGGAGTGAAATGTGTGCAGTTGATGCGGAATGTCTGTTGAGCCCCATGCAGTTACAAAGGCAATCCTGCTTAAATTTAAGGAAGTTAATTAGAATAATATATGTGCCACTTCAGCGTGATGCCTGATGATTACACTGTGGAGAAGGGAAAGAAAAGCTTGCTGGAGAGAAAATGCCATCATCTACCCAAAGTAAATACAAATCTGGAACTTGGTGTATACTTTTTTCAGACGTTACTATTGTCAGCCACATAGTGTGTGGATTTGATCCACAATACCATGCACAGAGCCAGCTGTTCAGCATGTTGCCCTGCTGCAAAGTATGAAGTCAGAAAATAAGTAGGCAGGTCACTTCCCGCCTCATTAACACAGTGGGAGGGGGAAGATCTGATAAATAACGTTGTAGAAACAGCCATGAAGGCTTGTTGGAAGCTGAACAATACCCAAGATCCAGTCATTATTCCCTTCCTTTACCCTATTTCTTCTTGTCTCTTTCAATGGCTTATTTTCAGTTGGTCCTAACTGCTGGTGATTTTTACCTCTCCTAACCTTTAAGAATCCCAAAGCAGAGAAACAATTTTCTCATTTACTCAAGCTACAGGAGCTTTTTTTTACTCCTCTTCTGGAAAAGTAAGAATTATCTCAGAGTGACCACCTTTTGTGCTATTGTAAAAACTTACCTTCTCTGAAAGTGGATATGCTGAGGATTCAGACAGGGCAGGAGCATACAGTTGAAACACTCCCAGCACTCAACCAATGCTATTTTGCTTTTATCATACTGTAAAGATATTATCGGCCTTAAAGCCACCACTTCTCTTGGGGTCGATATCTCAGGAGACATTCTTCAAGAATTTTCATAAAAACACCATCCCTCAGCCCCACTGAAGCATGACTAAATGTGGTTATGTTTAGGGTGGGTGTTTTTTTTTTTGTTTTCTTTGCCTCTGTCTAATGCATTAATTTTTAAAAGCTGCTATAACAAAAGCTTTAAACAGAAGGTTACATATGTGAAAGGAAAGGTATTAAAAAAAGATTGATAAAAGAAAGAAAATTACTAAATATTAATGAAAAATGAAAAACATTTCTGTTTTGTTCAGAATTTGCACAGAATTCTTCGTTCCTAAGGGTGAATCTGTAGCCATTTTTGTTTTGTTGAGTTAGGGGCAGAAGTCTGGAAGTGTTATGTTGATTTTTTTTTTTTTCTAATTAAAAAAAAAGAATAGGATTCTGCTCCTCCCTTATATCCACAGAATGACTTCTAAATGAAAAGAACTGCATTGATAAACAAAGACTTTTCAGCAGCACACCCTGTTCATGCTGCAAACCTGACATAACCAGCTATGACGTAAGTTAGCGATTACGCTGTGAGAAACAAGACAGCAGGTATACGGTTGCTTGCCTGGGGTTACATAAAAAAACAAACACAGAATGCAAGGGTCTTGCAAAAAAGCCACTTGCAAAATCCAGATTCAAACATGGAAAGAGGGCCTGGGTTAGAAAACAGAGGTAGCCTAAAATACAGTTGAAGGTCTCACTGAAACAGTCCATTCAAGTCTATGAATAATCTCCTAACTCTGTGGTGATTCTCACTGGTCTGACAGACCTGTTTGAATCAGTTTGAGACAGTTTCTTCCCACCCATCTGTTTCCAAATGAACCTTCTGAAATGACATGTAGTAATTTCTCAATAATATTTCAGTTTGAAATGTTAATGGAAAGCAAGCTTTGGTTGGACAAAACCCAGTTCTTGATTTGAGGGCAACACATATGGAGCCAGCTTTGTGCCAGATGCCAACTCCAGCTAGGAAGCCAAGGGAACAGCTGGCCTCGATAGCCACCGCTCATCCCTCCTTGTGCTAGGAACAATGGTGGTCCAGGCTGCCTGAGAGGATGGTGCTCACTGCCCTGCCTCTCACCTGCTGGCATGTCAGAGCCTGCACACCAATGCTAGGCTGCTGCTGCTTGGGTGAGTGTCCAGGGCATGGAGCTACATCTCAGGCACTTGTCCCTTGGGTCCCTCATGATGTCATGCAGAGTTGTGCACTGGACCACATCAGCTCCATGTGAGCTGAACAGGTCCCTGTTGTTGGCAGAGCCTGGCACATCCCCCTGGCTGCAGCCTGGCACTACGACTCCGCCGCAGGCTCCCGTCCGCCAAATGCCAAACTGTGGATCTACAGTTGCCTTGTGGCAGTTCCCAGAAAAGTAAAGAGCTAGTGTGGGTGAGGGGCTGAGGGCCACTGAGTGAATGCAAAGGCAAGAGGGGCCTTTATCTCAGAGCATGGAAAAAGCGATCCCCCATGGGGTGTCACTCTGCTGAGAACATAAGGGTGGGAGACTTAATTTTATTAATTTTTTTCTGGTGGCCGAATGGGCTCAGAAGCAGTGAGTCATATGTCTCGTGAAATTAAATGCCAGTAAAAGCAACCCAAAAATCTCTACAGGCCTGGTTAGCAGAGGACTGAAAAATTCTTCAAATTTCCCCCTGAAGATCTGGAGGGTGGCTTGTCTTTCACTGCTTTCCTTGCCCACATGCCTGTGGGACATTTAGTTCCTCTGGCAAATCCCACTACAAGTTTACAGCATGTGGCTAGGTAAAAATAACGTGCCAGGAGGTGAACACAGCAAATCCTTAGCCTTCCTGTGTTGTAGCCTCTTTTGATTATTCATTTTCCTCTCCTGTATTGTTATAATGACAGCCTGTCATGTGTCTTTTTTGTTTAGTTTTGGTAGTGAGAGGTTTGAGGAAAAGGTTTTCACTGGAGTTTCATGTGAGAAAATTGCCATTATTTCTCAATACTGTATCTTTTTTCACAACAGGCAGAATGATTCTGTAGCAACTTCAAATTAACTTTCATTAAAATAGTGATAAAATGATACAGATTATGCTTTTATTTTTTTAAAACCTGGAACCATTTTTACCAAGGCTAATAGAAACAGCACCAGCATTTCCTAAGAAATTATGCTCCCCTCCTTTGAACAGACTTTAGTTCCATCTGGGAGTGTAGAACTCATTTCAGACAACAACTGTGCTTCAACAGGTGACCCTCTGAGGTGTTGGTAAAGCATCTAACATAATGTGATGCTACTCTGCAATTAGGAATCTTAGATGCCTGTGGAAAACCCACAATGAAGCTGATGTAGCTGTTAAGAAGACCAGTAATACTAATTTTGGTAATATTCGGTCACCACCCAGTTTGCTATCTGGTGTCCTACACAGTATGGCAAATCATGTAGTCCCATAAACTTGATCCCCAGTAATCAATCCCTACGTTTATGTCAATGGGACCTCTCTAAGGGGTCTGAAAGTCTCTCTCCTGCAGCAAGGGAAAGATTTACAGCTGTTTGTGTAAATCAGAGGTGTTTGAGTGAATAAAAAAATGTGAACATGTTTAACTCACCTGTTTTCTGTGTATGGGACATTGCTAAGCTTCGTAAATTAACGGGGGTAAGGTCTCTTTACTGAAATTAATTCTTAGCTATACTAATAGGTTAAATAATTTAACAAGGTCTTAAGTCTGCATGAGAGTTTTAATTCAGTACGTAAATTTCATTGTGTGCTGAGTAGCTTCAAGGTCAGTTGTATTAAACAAATACTAGCCTACAGATGGAGTTAAGCTGTGCAAATAGTTCCCTAAACTGGGAAGCACGTAACCAGTCACACTTAAACTTTTTATAGATGTTATTTCTTTTATCTTCTGGACTTCAGAGCAGGCTTTGGAAATCAAGTTCCTCACTGTAGCAAACACAATGACATATGTGCAGCCACCAGTAGAAAAAAATATTTGCTGAGCTGGGATGTGAGATTGCCTAAATCAAAATTTAGATGTTTTTTATCACCTGCTAATACATGCACAGGCATATTGTTCTGTAGATTTTTTTCCTCTTTTCTTCAGAATATGTTACTGCTAAGGCACAGTTGAATTAAATTTCTTGTCTGATTTTTTTTCTCTTTTCCCTTCAGCTCTATATTGTCCATACCTTGCTAGCTCTTACTTTCTTTGTGAGCAGCATACCCTACCATTTAAGTAAAAATAGTTTTCAGAAAAAAACATGTCCTATAAGATGTTACGACATTTTGCGAAACAACACAATGCAGTGTGACTGATGCAGATGGATATGCCCCATAAAGCTGAGAGATTTGGATATGTAGTTTCCCCCCAAAATCACTCCATAAGGCAGTTTTGTTTAAAATATCACTTTGAAATCCTATTTAAACTCCTTGGAATAGATAACAAATTTATTTAAATGTTGATATAAAAGGCTTTTTACCTGAATGCTCAGAGATGTTTCTATGTGCAAAGCTTTTTTCAGCTCAGTAAGCAGGGAAAAAAGTATACAGTATGTAATAAAGCACCTAGCTAATGTTTCTCTCTTTACTTCCCTCCCTGAAGGAAGAGAAATGTTTTAGAGGGATCAATAGTTACAAATCATTACAAATTATTTGAGGTTTTATTTCACCCACTTTTATTATAATGCCCATGCCATCTGCTGTACATATTGAGCTTATTACACTAATTCATTTTGCAAGTTCCAGCCTCTGAGTGAGAGATGTCAGAGGGCAATTGATTAAGGGATATTTGTTCTGTTATAGCTTTGTTTTTAATTTCTCTCTGTAAGGATTTCAGGTTGAGCAAGTGAGCTGACAGGATAATGGAGCCTCAGGTCTGGAGATAAATGAGACGTCTGACTTTGTGCATTTGTAAATATCAGAACATCTTTTAACCTGCTGATGATGGGAGGGGGAGTCCGTGTCAGCTGTGTGTTAGTACAAAGCTAAAGGTGTGAGGTTGTTTCTCTTAAAACCTGAAAAAGAATGGATGTTTGACATATGGTAACTCAGTCTAGGAATCTACTTCCCATATACCCCTTATTATCTATAGTTAAAAGAATTTTGTGTGATGGGAGTAAGTCAGAGGAAACGGACAAAGAAAGAAAAACTCAAAAGCTCCTCTAGTATAGCATGTGATACCACTTACTAGTGAGTGAATATTGAACTGTATTGACTATGTGCATCTCTACCACAAAGTAATGACTGTGTGCCTCTAAACTTTTCAGCCCTAAAGTGTATATCCTCAAATTCTTGCCTTCCACATTTGCACTAAGCAAACATTAAGATACAAGGGCTAAAGGTGCTTCTAAAAAAAAATCCATCACTTTGTCTCCATCAGTTCAAGACAGTGTTAAGAAGAAGAATTTAACAAGACGTCATAAATATTAGAGACTTGCTGCATAACCTTAGAGCAATCAGTCCAAGTATGACAGTAGCTTGAATATTTAATAACTAACGCAAACTTTGCAGCTGCAACTTGAGCTTCATTGCATTTTGACCTATTTATAATTAAATTGTCCATCATGGCTGAGGTTCTCACACTATACATCCAGCTGAGTAACATTTACACACATAAGCAGTCCCACTGAATTCACTGGAAAACCATGAGAAATCTTATTTAATGGATACTGGTGCTAGATCCTTAATGCAGATAGCCATGCATGAATATGTCAGTCTGAGATCCTCTCTAAGGGCCACAACAGCACAAGCTTCCTCATTAAGGATTCCAGGACCGTCTAGCCAGAACTCTTTCCTGCCATGATGCCTACTGTCCATTAAATAAAACCACCTGGGCTAGAAAAGAGGCCTCAACAAGCTGGGCAACACAATGTAGCTGAG
Organism: Hemiprocne comata; assembly: GCA_020745705.1. Classification (NCBI taxonomy): domain Eukaryota; kingdom Metazoa; phylum Chordata; class Aves; order Apodiformes; family Apodidae; genus Hemiprocne; species Hemiprocne comata. Next base: position 137,745,450 of record CM036586.1, on the reverse strand, counting down.
ATAAATCACTTGGAGCTGTGGCCCTGCATTTTCTGCATGTATTTTTGAAGGCTTGGGTCTCTGCAACATGCTGCGAGTTGCACTCGTGTACAATTTGAGCCTGACTTGTGGCCCCTTTCAAATTCCAGCTATTGCAAGCTTCAAACACAAGCCTAGTTGCCATCAAATTGCATTCCCCCTGCGTGCCTTCACATCTTGTTTCCATTGTCCCAGCAAAGTGCCCAGATTACCACTTTCCTTTGAAGACAGACTGGAAAACTTCCATGCATTTGGGTAAAAAAGTCCTTCGACCACCTTAGTTTTATGTAAGATTTTATATTAGCCGATGACTACTTCAAACACAATTTCTGTTGATTCTGAAGCACATACTTTGCAGTGAAGACAAATGGCATGCCACAGAAGTCTGCGTTAAACTTATTATCAGTGGTGCCTCTCAGATACCTACAGAATTTGTTGGCTGAGAGCTTTACTGCTATAATACCAAATACATTGGAACTGCAATGAGTATATTCTGCTTCTGTTCATGAAAAAAAAATGCCGCACAACATGACACCTCACAATCTGGTTGCGTTATTTTGTGAATCTAGCTTCCTCAGTGCACAGACTCCTGTTTTCCCTGTTATTAGGCACTTTACAGCTCCAGTGCTAATTGCACAAATTGATTCATTTACAGCCAGCACAACAGAAAACAGGGCAACAATGGAGACAAAAAGACTGCAGTAAGGCATTGCAACTGCTACACTGATGGATGCTGAATAAAAGTGCCAGCTGTGTCTTGTCAAAAGAGGCAATTGAAAAAGAAAATCCCAACAAGGACTTTGTGAATTCAGTGGCATCTTTGTGTCTGTAGGGAAGAAAACAGCAGAAAGGATTACCGAGAGCTTCCCTACCCACTAGGTCATGCCACCACCCTGTGTGGAGGTGGGGGGTGCCATTCCTCTGTTATTGCTACTGCAGTTTGTACAGTATGGGATTTACTGCCACATTAAGAAAAGAAAAGTTCTTTCTCTTCGACAGAGCTTCAGTTAATCATGCTGTACCCATGTTCCTCCAGTAGGTTTTCTCTGCAGCTTACTGAACTTGCAGCACAGAATAGGTTGAGCTAAGAGCTCAGCAACTGAGTCAGGAGCCTGACTACTGGGTAACTCTTTTGCTGGAGAGTAAATAAAATCCTTTATAGGATGAAGTCTCAGGAGAGTTCTTCTCCAGTTAGCACAGACTGTGAAAAATAATTTCCCTGCAACACAGGAGAAAAAGTAATACCCTTCTCCTCTAATCTCCCCTGCAGCAATCTAATATATATTCTTATTGGCATAGCCAAAACCACTGGCTACCAGATGGGGCTTTGTTGAAGGCTCTAAGGATCTGTGCAGATGATGAATGCAGGGCACGTGGGAGACAAGCCATTCACATTCTGGCAGTCTCCACAAAGGAGGTCCCAAAAAGAGCTGAAAGCCATGTACCTCTGGTGGGAAATATAGACTTCTGCAGCTTTCTCACTGTCATGTTTTCTGCCACTTGTCCAGCTGCCCCTTGCAGAGTAGCTGCCTCTTGTGTGGCCTCCTGGACAGACCTATGATGTTGCAATCATGCTTACCTTGACTGACACAGCTAAATCTGTCTCAGGATCTGAAACCTTTATCTAAAGCTTCATGCCAGGAGTAAACTCCTGGAGTTAAAGGGGATTGTGTAGGGCAGAAGCAAATATTCAAAAGTCCCAGCCCATGGCTTTCAGTAATTTAATAAGGACAAATAAAGCATAGAAAAAATGATTATCAGGAGCATTTTAGCAGATTAGTACCTCACATATTGAAAGCATTACAGGATCTAAATATCGCAGTATGAACATCTTGCTTGTCTATGAACATGGGGGATACTGCAAACCATAAAGGAATTACATTTTAGACGACTGAGATGCACAGTTAGCTTAAAGAGCCATGGTCATTATTTTTAGACATGGCTGATTAATTTGCTTTACCGAGACTCAGATGTAACCTAATGTATATAATACAATTAGAAGGCTGTGTCTTTATTAATATTGTAGGCAAAATGCAGATATAAGCTTCTGAGAAGCGGTAGGAGTCTAATAATTATTTAGACCTTCAACCTGTCTCTGAGACCTCATGGACTTCAGCCTGGAAGTTTGAGCATTTGAGAGACATGTGCACTAATCAGTGTGTTATCGATTTTCCCTCAAATTCCACACCTGAATGTGTCTTGCTCCATTTACATGACAACCTAGAAGTCTAACAGGACATGACTGTATGCTGAGGAGGTCAAAAAGGAGGACAAACATGCAGCAATTTGGTGCCATGGCTGGAAAGCAAATGAAAAGTGGACTTCCTTCTATAGGAGTTAATCTTCTCCCAGATGAGTGGCATGCCAGGCACCCAGCAAGTGTGATGCAAAGGAAGTCATTCTTCCTCCGTGTTCATCCAAATTATGATAACTGTTTTGTATGCAGCTCAGAGAGATCATTCTTTCAGGTTCATCACCCCTCTGCCAGGACCAATAGTTTAATTTCTCATCTTGGCTACTCTGTCTAGCAGCACACACAACAGATATTTATTTACCTTTCTGCAGACTAAGAGTTACATGTTGTCAATTCTATATTAGGGTTGAAATTCTGACCCATTTCTCCTTGCATATTGTGTGGAAAGAGTCATAAAATCATAAGAATCACAAGAATCATCGGGCTGGAAGGGACCATAAAGATCATCTAGATCCAACCCCCCTGCCATGGGCAGGGACACCTCCCACTAGACCAGGTTGCTCAGAGCCCCATCCAACCTGCCCTTAAACACTTCCAGGGATGAGGCAACCAGTTTCTGTAGGCAACCAATGAAACAGCAACAAAAAGATCCCAACAGTTCTCAAGAAACTAAAACCCCAACCCAACACTAGCAAATAGCTTAGGAACCAGTGTGGTGATGCAAGCTTCATACAGAGCCTGTTCGTAGCTCTCTTTAATAAATTGCATGAGTCTTGTTTTCTTCCTTAAAGAGTTCAATGGTCCTTGCTTGTTTCTCATTCACCAAAGGGCAAGCAACTGTATTCAGGGGGTCAAAGTATGTCAGCTTGCCTGTAGCTTGCCTGTAGATAAGTTAAATAGGAAATGAATATGTTAAATGGGAAAAGAATATGCTAAATAGAAGAGAATAAAGATACAATCAGTCAGATCTGGAAAACACCCTATAGACAGATGAAATAAATCAGCTAAAGAGGCTTAACTATTGTCTAATTGCAGTAGCTATCTATGGAATTGAATGCGGCTGAGGTTTTCTTTGATAGATATGTTTAGCAAATTGCAACTAATAGGTCTCTAAAACTTAAGCTTTATTTTATTTTTTGGAACAGTGTTGGAGAACTGATTAGTGTGTGCTTACATATAAATGCATAAAATAATCTAATTATAGTAATAAATGTGTTGTGACTGAGGGTTGATTTCTGTCAAGACTAATTCTTTATGCCATGTGTCTCATTGTAACCGATCATTTAATAAACAAACAGAAAACAGTACAAACAAGCAATGATGGAGCAGACATTCATTCAGCTGCTAAGAAACTTATAAATGGGTATGTCAACACCCTTATTCTAGAGCAATTTCCTAAAGAAGAAATAGGGCACCTCCGTTCTCTGTGATCCATTCAATCCTCGACTCCTTTCTCTATTCAAACCCAGAAATATCTGGTATCATGATAAAGTTTTCAATAATTGACACAGATGTGTTTGCATCCTGCACCATTTCAGTTAATGGAGAGCTCCAGGGAGCCAAGATTTTGCTTGTTGTGTATTCATTTATTATTCATTTAAAGAACATGGCCACTTGCCAATAGGAACTGAAATGAAATCACCACCTTCATGCAGGCAATCCAACAACCCTCTAGTCGCAATGACATTCAGTTACAAATGGGTTAGCTCAGTTTTAATCCGCTGCCTAGAGATGAATAACATTAATTATTGTAATTGTTAGTGACAGTAATGGGTGCAACATTTCCAGGCCTAATTTACTCTACTTTTGTGAGGTATCATGCCAATGTGGGTACTCTGCTTCTGTACCCACGATAACTAAAGCTAGCTCAAATGGCTTTCTACTGCTCAATATAGTGTAGCACCTACACGTCCTAAGACTTGCAATGTACAAAATGGTATAGAGTGGCTGCACTTAGGCAATTGACCAGACAAAAATATACTGAAGCATCATGAAAAAATGTATGTGAACAAATCACTCATTGGCATGAAATGTTTTGTTTGGTTTGGCAGCTGAGTTGGGGAAAAAATATTGGTTTGATAAAATAATAATAAAAAAGCCATTTATAACAGGTGAAGATAGGAACCAGATTAAAGTGGGTCATTTTTTGGAAAAAATATTTGGTACTTTACAGATTCAGAGCAACAATTTGACCCAAGGTTTCTTACCTCTCAAGTGGGTCTCTCAACTGTTGTTAGTGTAGGCTGAAGCAGGCCTCCCTCAGGCTCATCTGTTCAAAAGTGCTTCACTTTAGTACCATACTTCAATATTTGGTGAGGGAACAGAAATAATTCTGTAGCTGCAGGTCAGGACGTTAAAATATAAGAGACCTGATTATTTATCCAAAGTGGACTAACACCAGCAGGAAGGACTGAGAACAGCTTTCCAACCCCAGCCTTTTGAACAGGTGATGAACTGAAGTGTTAGGACATATTACCAGGGAAAGTGGTGCTGGGGGGTTAAGATGCTCTCAGGCAGAAAGGGACTGAATCGATACCCACATCCTACTAGGTAAATATCCTAGACAAAGGGCTACAGAATAAAATGGGATTTGATGAGTTTAAGTCCTGAAATCTGGACTGGCAGAAGTTTTCTGGAAAGTATTGGTGGTAGGTGAAAACTTAGTAAAACCTAAATAAGACCAAATTCCTCTCTGCTTGAAAGAGTTCAGGAAAAATTAACACATTAAAAAAAAATAAATCTAACTATATGCATGGACACATACACATATGCATGTAGACAATTAAAAACTTGTAGACACCAACAGCAAAGACTATCAAAAAAGCAAAAGGCAGGTAAAGAAATCCCAGCTATTTTGCCCTAGTAGTATATACCACTGCAAATGTTAGAAGGAGTTCCCATTCACAAAAATGGAATGTAAGCCTGTTCTTGTAAGTTACATTGAATTAGATTATGTTTTTATATACTGACTGGAAAGAAAAAAAATACAAGGTCATGAAAAAACCAACCAAAAATAGTAAAAAAATATTTTTATAGTCAGTACGAATGCTTCCAAAAAGCCTTTTATGAAAATAAATCAGTATCAGAATTACATTAAAATCTTCTTAATCAATTTTTCAAACTTTTGACTTTTTTACTGCCTTTTTACTTCAATTTCATAATATTGATACCATTTAAAATGGCATCCTGCTTAAAATTATATATATATATATATATTCATACACATGTTAAGCTGAATTTCTGACTCATGCAGGTTATATGAAAGACAGCACAATTCACACCAGAGCCAAACATGCCTAACACCTGAAGGCTACTGACATTCACATTGAAAGAAAACATATGCTACCTAGAGAAGCACACGAGACAAAACTCTGAGTAGACAGAGTGGTTAAACCTAGGGGCAAATCCACCCACCTATTTGTCAACTCAGAAGGGACAGAGGATGGGAAGTGACCATTTAGGTTACCAAGTGCAGCTCCCAGCTATCACATGCCTCCTGTGCTGTGACAATAGGCTGTCTTGGAAGGACTTAAGGTCCTGCTAGTCTCCTCTGGCTGTTCCAGACCCTGCCTCTTCTGATGCTCAGAAACCTTCCTCTCATGCAGCAGCTGAAATTTATTCATTGCCTGTTTAGACTCATTTGTTCCTGTGCCAACATTGTCCTTTGGCTTAAATTGCTCTCCTCCCTCCCTGGTGTTTATCCTCCTGATGTATTTATAGATAGCAATCAGATCCCATCTCAGCTTTCATTTTGCTAGGCTAAACAAGCCAAGGTTTTCCCAGTCTCCTCTCCTAAGACAGGCTCTCTACTCCTCCTGCCTTAATCTTCGTAGTCCTGCTTTGCATCTGTTCCTACATCAGTTGTTGGCTTATGGTAAGAGGTGGAGACATCCACCTGAGGAACGTGGTTGCCACTCTTTTAAGTGTCATGTTGACTGGTGGTGAGGATAAAGGTCCCTGTCCCAGGGAGCAGTGGCAATCCCGGCTGGCTGGGACAAGGGTGCAATGCAGACTGAAGTCATTGGAGCTGAGCAGAGGCCATGTACCTGTTCCAAGGAGGTCCAGATGCTTTTACCACTGGGTCTTCAGCTGCCTCAGCCCTGCTGACCATTGGCACACTCATGGGCAGGCACAGGTTAGCCTGGGACTGCACTTAACAGGACGCTCATTATGGAATGCACCTGGGAGATCCATCATGGGATAAAATGACCTGCAGTGCTTCAGGCCTGCAGGTGGCAATGAGATGTATGCTCTTTGGGAATAACTAAATTAAAGTATGCATTAATAAGGCTACTGTTCATATTTTATGACAATATATTTCCTCTGTACTATTTATAAATCTTACATGAAGAATTATTGGTCAGCTTCTCAGCTGGCACACATTGATGGACCTTCATTAGCTACAATGAAGCCTATCATTGCACCAGCCAATCAGTTGACTATTTATTAATTAAGTTGTAGAACATGCCTTTGAAAGAGATTTTTCTTTCCTCTACATAATCCATCCAACCATATTTCTTCCTTCGCTTTCCTGTGGACAAAATATACTCTTCAGATTGTTGCCAAAACCTGCATGATTCACTATATTGAAATAAATCTACCTTTCTGGAATTTATAGGCAGGGGCACTATGCTGAGTCTGATTAATCTAAGATTTGAAGGGCTTCAGCCCAGCTATAAGTTTCAGTAAAGAGCTGTAATTACAGGTTAAGCATAGCAATTCTAGATTGCTGAACACTGCTGTATTGATCTCCTTAAACCATTAAATATGGAAGCTCAAATTCATGTACTAAGGCAACAGTTTTGAAATCCCACTAATTTAGGAGGATTATGTTCCCAAATGTGGTGCAGATGGGAGAACATTTGTCTAAGTAATGTCTTCTCTCTGCTGGAGAAGCTCAAGAGCAGGATGCGCAACTAGAACAGTTTTTTGGGGAAGAAACAATAACAATCTCACATCATAGACACTCAGCTACTCCACTCAGCAGTATGGTCACACTGTCAAAACAGCAAGGACTGCTTCTTCAATAATCTTCCTTTCCATGCTTCTCCAAGTGCAGGCACATTCTTCCTCCTACCATGGCAGCTAAGTAACAGATAGCTATGGTGTTCTGCCCAGCTATCATGGAGTGTGTAATACAAAAACAAGTTAGCGGTGACACCTGAAAGTCTTGTCTTCTCAAGCTGAATTTAAGCACCTTCAGGATGCTCTCAACTGTTTTGGCTACTCCCTTTCTCCCTGAGGCCTCCTGTCACATCTCATGCTGGCAGGATCACTGTCTGTATGACCTTTATGTGCCCACGTGCAATTCTGAGGCTTCTGACTTAGGGTATAAAAAGAGGAATGTTGGGAAGATGGAGTTGTTGTCTGTGTCTACCTGAGCAAAAAACGTGTCAAAAACCCCAGAGATTCCAGCCCAAGGAGATGTTTTTTGCCTTTTTGGTTTTCCTTTCTTTTTTAATTTGGTGTCAGTTTTGATATTTGTTTAAATGCATTTTCTAAGATCAAGGCTGTTGTTTCTTTGAGCCTGTAATCATATTAAAAGTGCCATGCAGCCTTCCCCATAAGCTAGAATATTGGTATTATGTGTCATCTGTGCTAAACACTTATGAGATCCGGTCCATAATTACAGCTTTCTAACATCACACAAGAACATTTCTTAGACCTACTAATTGTGCTGCCCTTTATGGTCCATCTTATTGATTAAACATCTGTTAGTGTTTTGGCAAAATGAGAATTCACTAGCAATGCAGTGCGTCTGGTATATTAAATTCTGTTTAAGTCAACCCTAAATACAATTTAGAGATACATGTATCGTAACTCCTTAATTGTATCTTAGTATTTTTTGCTTCTGTTTTTTAATAGTACTGCTTGTTGGAGGGCAGCAAAGTCAAATTATATTCCCTTTTTTTTTTTTTTTTACACTTGAAATATTTCAGGTGGACAAATGCCTGGGAATATTGCAAAATAATAACATAAGACAGACTGTTACCATTTTTCATACATCACAAGCCAATTACACAGTAAATTTTAGCCTTTTTGGCCATGCTTGAGAAACTGATGTATGATGAGGGTTGATAAAAAAAATCAACCAAACAACAAAAACCACACACAAAAAAAGGACTTTTTAATTAGACATTCTTAATTGTGAAGAATTTCCTTTTCAAGGAGAAAAAAAAAGTTCTTCGAACAAGATCCCTCTGCACCTAGCCTTCACAATTCAAATTAAAATAATAATAAAAAAGTTACTATGCTGGTAACCTCTGGGAAATTAAAAGAGTAGCTCTTGCAAAGGGATTGCAGAGAAGCAAAGCAGAGTCCTTTTCTCTTTGCATTCCCTGTGCTTAGGAAAATATTGTAAGTTCTCTACAAAAGAAACAAAAGAAATGTGAAAGCTGACACAAATAAAGAGGAGCAGAGAGTCTGTTTCACTGCTGTCCAATGTTATTTCAAATTGACTTATCCTTTCTTTATCTCATTTGCTGACTGATAAAATCTTGACAGTACTAAAAAATAATCTGAGTCCTATTGCATGACTTGTTTTCTTTCTGCGTGTTTTATGTATATTGATTGGAGAAATGAAAAAATGCTAATATCCATATGTTGTCACATCAAGAAAATGTGGACCACTTATTTTCCCAAATTACATTATGTCTGAATGGTTTTGCAAAGATCTGAGAGCTGAGCTTGCATTCAGTTTGGAGATGAAATGAACCAACCCAACAAAGAAGGAAAATTAAATTACTTCTACCCATATTTTATCCCTTTGACATTTACTTTCAGTGCCCCTCCCTTCATCATCTCCTTCAGTCTGACAGTTACAGTATCACCACTGAAATGCTGTCTAGCAAGAAAAATATCCCCTTCATTTGTCTCTGATCCAGACCCAGATGAAGTCAAATAGTCTTTCCTCTGATTTAGGGAGGTTTGGTCAGGTCCCTTACCATTTATGGATGAGAATGGAAACCCTACCGCAGTGTTTTGAGGGCTTTATGCTCCTAGTTAAGTATTTTAGAATCTAACTTGGAATATAAGAAGCTTCAGAGAGAAAACCCATTTGCTTAAGGGAACATACCTGATCAAGAAGTACACTGGGCCAGGGCCTTCAAGCTTTATCTAAAATCCAGGCTCAAAAAAACTTCTGGGGAGATGTGCACTACTGTGACTGCCTGCCAAAAAGCAAAAGGAACAAGACAAGGAAACATAAAAAAAACAACAAGAACAAAAATCTGCTCTTGTATTCCCATCACCATCCCAATTAAAAAAATAAATAATAGAAAAAACAAGCTAGCAGACCCTGAAAATGTCTGAAAACTAAAGCCTCCTACACAAAAAGTGTAGGAGCAGCAATTCAGCTCCAGAAGTTGCTATTTTGACTCCATAGAGAGTAGGTAGTACATTAGCAATGCTGGAAGTCTCCTCTCTTTTCTGCTGCAGAGGTTTTCTCATATGGTTACTAAGTCAATTATGAAGTATCAGTGATTTCAAAGCTGCAGGGTCAGAGCCATGTAGAGCCATTTCTACAACTACAAATTAAATTAGACATCCAAACAGCTTTAAAATATTGTTCTGCAAATGCGTAAAGTCTCTGCTATGAAGATCATCTCCTGGAAGGCGAGAAAGAAATTCTGGCTAAATTGAACTGATCACCATACTTCCGTCAATGAGGATTTCACCTTAGGTCATGGATGACCACCTTCAAGGTTGAGAGAGCCATCTTGGTGTTTCTCAGAGATTTCTCTTGCCATTCAGGTTTCCAAAGCCTCCTTCTCCTGCCTTGTTTTGCTTTCATACAGTAAACCCCTTTGAGGCAAAAAAAATACACTCTTCTATTTACCTGTTTGGCTGGATGTCTTATATTTCACTCAGCAAAGGCTGAGTGCATGGGGACACCTCCAGGGGTAGATACTAGCTCCATGCTCAGGTACAGTCAGGGTCAGTTCCCTGTAGCTTCTACTATGCTTTTTAAAAATGTCTCAGTCATGAGGTATCCCACTGCTTTATGGAGCAGTGCTCCTAGGCACTGATCTTGGGAATTACTCTGCCTCTGTAGAAATCTAAGAGGGTGTTTCCAAATAGTTGGGGGCAAAGATTTAAAAAGTACCCAAACACATATATGCATATATATACACATGTACACACATACTTTCAGATGATCAACAGTAGGCAAGAAGGAATGGAAATATTTAAGTGTAAGCTCTTTTGAATCAATTGAACATTTTATAAGAATACTAAACTATTACTCTAAAAACATGAAATTGTTCAATGGGTCCTTGGCCAGTTTTGGATGGGCAAAGTCAGCTGTCTTCTGCACCTCTGGGAAAGGATCTACAGAAGGAAGGGGTGAAGCTCTTTTCATGGAGAGAGATTTGATTTGATAGAAAGAGCTTAAAATTTTGCTATCCAAAAATTGCATACTTGTTTCATGGCTGTAGAGGCAGATTTGACAGAGTGGAGACTGGAAATGAAACTTAGGCAGCAAAAATGCATTTCTTTATCCTTTTTTTTTTTTTTTTTTAAATAATTCTTTCTTTTGCTTCTGCTTGTTTTGGACAGCATGTACTGGATACGTTATACACAATAGCTAGATTAAGTTGTGTACAACTATATAGAAATTGGTTAATTATCTAAAAGGGCAGTCACAAAACAGAATAACCCCAGTACAAGTGAGCTTGCATCTGCTGTAACAGGCAGCTCCTGCAGAAGCTGTCCTTAAGATGTTCCCCTCACTTCTAAAGCAAAATTCATTGTATGAGGTAGTGGGCAACCCTCACCTGTGTATCAATACTGGCCTCAAAGCCAAACCAAGACGTTGCTTTCTTAGGCAGAAGATATGAATCATTGCCTCTGCAAGCAGCTGAGTCTAATTTCACTTTGTACCAAGCAGACCAAAAATCCCATTTGAAAGGTGACAGGCCAGTGCATTAAGCAATTGCACCACTGGTGGGGTTAAGGTGGATAAATTATATAAGACGAGAGTCTGACACTAAAAAACACCAGCTGGATCAAGGACATTTCTATCCATTCTGGCTCATTAGACTTAGGACAACAAGGTCAGCTATGTTAAATTTAATCACAGGGCTTCCTAGAGGGTATGGCAAATGTGTTGGCTAATTCTTCATACCATATTCCAGATAATATATCACCCACAGCAAGCTGTGAGAGGTAGCTTGCTTGTGTTTAAAGTATCCACTCTACTTATGGGGAGTTAAGACAAATCTTTATTGTTTTTCAACCAGGATAAGCCAAATTAATCACAAGCATTTCCCTCCTCCCTCCCCTATTAAAAACAGAGGAGTTGCTGTTCATGTATGTTAGCGCTCAGTTTGGCATCATCTTTTTAATGGAAAAATAAACTGAGCTGTCTATTCTAAATTGAATCAGGCAAAATAAATAAGCAAACAAGATTTTTCTTTCCTGTAGGTACAGAGACCATGTCCAGAATGGAAAAGGCTAATTAGTTTTAAACACTTTGGGGAAAACAGGGTCTTTTTTACTCTGTTTTTAAGGTCCCTAACACAGTGGGGGTCTGTTCTATTACAGCAACTTCCATGCACTACAGTAATAAAAATAATAATACTATGAAAGTTATTTAGCGTGGAGTCTTCTTGGGTGAACTCCCTCTCGCCTCCGGAAGGTCCACCGGCCCTCACAGAACAGTGCCTGCATAAAGAGGAGAATGGTATGAACAATTTCTATGCTACTGAGACAGCTCTTCTGATGCACAGCATTTTATGATACCTAGGTATAAAAGCTAGTGTGATAAAGCAGGAGTGGGTAGCACCCTCCTTCCCTTCTACTAGCAAGCACAGTCCTGCAGAAAACAATGTGATGACCCACTAGAGTACCATTTTGCTTTGCTACTGTCAGAACACCCTACCAGTCCAGGACTTGCAATTGTGGATTTTCCATTTTTAGGAACAACCATTTCTCCATATCTGGTTGCTTTGCTGGCAATCTTCCTTCTCAGTTGAAGGTAGCTCACATGTGAGATAGTGTGCTGGTCCTAGTCACCAGAGAACTGTCTGCCACATAAAAGGTTTTACCAAGGGAAACACGCACTGCAGCTGTTGCTTTGTCACACGTACTGCCGTGATAACAGGATTGGAGGTCTACAGTGAGCCAAGCCATTATCTTGAGAAATGCTAGGGTGAAATTACTTATAATTAGCTTAACTGTAAATTTTTTGCTAGAATCCAAAGAATTTTCAGCAAGTGAAAGGCAAACATTGGCTCTGGGTAGTTTTACCTCACTGCATAAAATTCTGCTTGCAAAAAAAAAAAAAAAAAAAAAAAAGCTGATTGAACTGGCTGTGCCTGAGTCGTCTTCCTCAAAACAGGCTCCACATGGTTTCAACAAGAAGTCAAGGAAAGGGCTGGAGGAACAAGATTCCGCAAATGCTGTGGTGCCAGACTGAAAAGAAAAGGACCAACAGGCCATGCTGGTTATTGCTGTTATAGGAAGCAGTTAGTAGGGGCAAAGTGAGAGGTCTGGGCTCCATGCATGAGGCTAATCAGCACTGTGACCTGAGTGGCAATAGAAAATTGGAGGACCCTCTGCTGGCAAAGGGAAGTTCTGGCACCTCACTAGGGAAAAAAAACCAACAACCACCAAACCAAAAAACCCAAAATATAAGCAAAGGCCCAGAAGACAAGTGGGGCTTCTGGTTGGTGAACATTACATTGTGGCCTCCCTCCTTAACCTCAAAGGAGCCTTTAATCTTCATCATCTTCAAATTCCTCCTCTTCCTTTTACAACAAAAAAATTAAAACTAAAGGTAAATGAAAGGTTGTTAATCATCTGCTTTAGGCAAATCCAGTCTATATAAAGGTCTATATCATGAAGAACTCATCATGACAAAGGTATTGCTTTGCCAATTCTATGCAACAAACAGCTCTATCTAGGGATCACATGACTCTTCACCCCCCTCCCCACCAGGTTACTGATCCTATAAATCTTATCTAATGTATTCAAAAACTAATGAATGAAGAACAGGCATTAAAACAATCGATTGATGACACTGCATTTTTGTATTTGAGTTAGGATTTATTTGGGAAATGTTAAGACAGAAGCTTGGTATTATTTCACCAAAGCAACAAGAAAAAATGACAAAATACATCATAATTCCAAAAGAAAAGGAAAAGTGGCTGTAGAATAAGCCTACATAATACCTATAACTAGTATGTCCTCATGAAAGGGTCAACTCCCTCGGTGCAGTGGAGCAGGTCTAAGCTAGGTTGCAGATAACGCCTCTGGACTACTTATTCTCTTGGGACGTGTTGTAAAGACTCTCCAGGGACTTTTGCAATGGTAGAAAAATGCCAGATGGCACCATGCTATGCCTAAGCCTTAGAAGGCTACACTTGTAATGCTAAGTGATGGTTTAGCACCACATTGCATGCGCGTTGGCTTATCTTCAGAGGGTTCTCAGTGGTCTAGGCGGGTATCACCACATCAAACAAGTATTAGCTATTGAAAAGTCAAGCTCAGTCGTCAACAATAGTATCTGAGATACTTTAATTATTAACCTGTAATTAATTGTACATTTTAGATACCCTGGCACAGTAACTAGCAGTTAGGTAATTTCTTATGAGTGACAGTTTCTCCTTAACAATAGATGAGATTTGAAGCCTGACTATGCACCGCTCTGCAATTTGCTGAATTATGTACACAAGAATGAGTGAGAATTAAAATGCTACCCATGTGATTTATTAGAATGTGACATTCACTTCAGCCCTCTATTTTCCTCCTGGTATATAAAGAAAACCAGCTTGCTTTAAGGTCAGGTGGTTATGCCTTTGTATTTATATCAATTTTTCCTGTGGAAGTTCCCACAGCATTTAGAATAGAAATGCAATACAAAATTAGGGAGATAACTAGACCACAGGTAATAAGGAGACCTGCAGAAGAAATGTTCCTCATTCCCATCAGCTGTAAATGCAGACTCTGGAAGATGCTTTTGTTTGCAGTAGAGGATGGGAAGAGGAATAGCATATCCAATTAAAAGAACAGGGGACTGATTAGGCAAGCAGAACCAGGGAGCCTTTTGATGCAACTCTCTACTGTATTATCAAAGCCAAGGCAGCAGTGCTGATTTAGACTGGCCAATGAATATCGGATGCGAGTTAGAATTTTGCCCAGACCATCTGTTACAAGATCTCTATGCTTAAAGTTCCCAGGAGTTCTTTAATGACTAATAGTCAGCTTATTCATGGGTTTTATGCCTACTCCAAAAGTCAACACACTGTGTGATTTGTAGAATATGGATACTCCTAACCTCATGCTGAGGTGTTGATTCATTACAGATTTGGCAGAGTATTGATCAATTTCATTGCGTAGTCAACAACTTTTCTTTAAGCACTCAAGCATTTCCTAGGACATCTACTGTCCAAATACCTATTTTACTAAAAAAACAATCAATTTATTAATTCTGCTGATGAAGACATGCCAAGTTTAAGTCATGAACAAAAATGTGCTTAAACAACTCTGTTCCAAACAGTAAAAAAGTGGATTAAAACCTTGTGTTTAGACCTATTGGGAGGTTGTTGAATAGGTACCATGATTTTATACTACTAAAAGCATTTCACTGTTCAATATGTTTTCCATGTCGAGTTCTAGGACAGATTTGAGCTGTTGCACAGAAAAAGTTTGAACTATACTTCATTACATATAAAAAATTAGGTATCATGTCATTACATGTATCATGTCTTCCACATGGCACAATCCTAATGTCCTGGTTTGAACTCTTAGAAATAGCTGTGATGAAGAACACAATCAGTCTTTCTATCCAGAATGCCTGCATTAATTTTCAAATTTGAGGAATCAGGCTAAGTTACTAAAGCATTATTTTACAGCTACTAGCACACACACATCCCGTGGGCACTGAGTTCGTAACTTCACAAGGATTTGTTACCTTACAAATTCCAGTGATCCAGATGAGTCAGTGAATGGTTGCAAATGGAGAGCAGGCATTGCAAACGCTCTGTCAACTGATCCAATTCAGTTGGATCTGAGTTTGAAGCCTTGTTCATGACTCTTACCAAGTGGATTGATGGTGTCAGTTCACTCCTTGGTGGGCCTGTGTTCAGATCCACTGTCATCATTGTTACAGTACATCTGGTGAGCAGCTTTCACTCCTGCCTGAAAATAATCTGCCTATCTCCAGATGTGACACCCATTTTGCACTCTGGTTGGTAGCCAATACACAGCTCTCTCACGGACCCTTTAATTTTCTCTCGATTAAAAGTCAAACATAAAGTATAGGTATTTTTAATGGAACCGAGCCTAATATAGTCTAACAAGAATTTGTTTTAATTTCTTTTTTAATGAGGGATGAATGGGAGGCAAGAGATATATGATGGGAAGAATGGCCTTTCTCCCCGTTAACTCCCAGTTGGGGGATCTGACACTGGGGCTGGGACAGGGAGTTTAAGTGCCTTCTGTCATTCTGTGCAACCCTCTGCAAATGCATAAATGCTTTTCATGGCAGCTTGAGAGAAAAAGCTAAGAGAAGGCCTGTGCCCAGAAGAAAAACCCAGTACGAGGCTGTGTTCAAAGACTTCCTTCAGGACACTGGGACAAGCTGTGTTACTTGGAGACAGTTGTAGCCAATCCAGATGTCTGATCACTGAACAACACCTGGTAAACTCATCAACAATCTCAGCAAGGAGGCTTATGACTGAGTAAACACAAAGATGGTTCATTTTCTCACACACAGAGGGAATTTGGGGTATATATCTGCAAGGTAGTAAGTCAGCAGAACTCCCTTTAATGCTGTGTCTACTTTTAGAATAACTTTCCAGATCTGTCATTCCATGGCTTTGTGTTTAGGTCACACTGATTCTCTGGCCTGTAAAGGAAAGAGCCATGTCCTTTGTATATTCCTGATGAATCCTTGCTGAATTTAATGGAGCACAGCCTCGCTGGTGTTTAAATCAACACAGCAAGAAGACTCTTTAGTAAACACAGTGCTCTGCTGTGTAGGACAATGTGGATCAGTGGGCAGGAGGAGGAGATAGACAGGGTAACCTCAAAAGCAGAAGAAAAAAGCCCTATCTAATATAATTTTGCAGAATCTTGACTGGTACCTATTGTTCTCCCTAATGTTTTCTCAGCTTTCTTTACACTTTTGGGGGAGAAATAAAGGGGGATAGAAAGTGCCCATGCTTCCTTATCTGTATGCAGAGAGCACTTTTCTGGAAGGCCATTAAGATGGTGCACAGCGGTGTGAGCAAACTTGTGTTAATTTAAACACTCAGTTGGTGATCTTGAGGCAAACTTAAGGGCAGCCCAAATAAAGTGTGTGAAAGTGTATTTGTACAGCAAAAAAGTCAGTTTTGTGTTAACAGCATTTTGCTTGACAAACCCTGCACAACCAAAGTACTGTGGCCAGTCCCTATTGGACTTTTAATTTCCTTGCTTTCTGTTTTCTTAGGTTAATTTTTCTTTTTATAGAATATGTTTTTGCGCTTCTAATTTTCAAAGGCCCTCACTGTGAGGAGTTTTTTTCTGCTGATATGCTTGTGGGGGGCCTTTGGCTTTCATTTAACATTCCAGCTGAATTTCTGGGGCATTGCTTTAAGTGCAGAATCCCCCAGGAATAACAAATAATCCGTTTTGTTCCCTTTAACATTTGTTGTATGCTTCCTTACTTTCAACCAAGCAGACACATTTAGTAACCATCACTAGCTACCTCTGTCAGCAACTCCTCCACTCCCCCACTTCCAAACACAGAAAGTACAAAAAACAGACTTAGCTTCAGAGGTGGCAGTGGTGGGGGAGAACAACCCGAGGAACGGTCAAGCCTGTTATTGCCAAAACACAAGAATTCAAGCCAGTGCTCAATGAAAATAAACAGGCTGTTGGAAAAGAAGGTGAAAAGTGAATCAAAGTTCTGCTGCCTCAGGGAAAATAATCACACCATTTGCTTCATCATCTAAAACTCTCCTAAGGACAGCACTGAGGCAGGTATGTTCATTCTTACTGAGGAAAGCGTCTAAACATATACTTTGAGATCATCAAACATGCAACTTAACTAAAGGCATTTTTTTGAATAGGGGCCTATATATTTGTGCTAAGATAAAACTTCTTTATATTTTTTTAACTGTTTAGTCATCTTTTTACTAGCTATCTTAGGAGACAATCCCCTCTTTGACATTTAATACCTTCTATTTGTTGCTTATTCCTGTTACCTATGGAAAATTCAGCTGTGAGCCTGACCATCCTCCCCCCGACCACACAAACATGTCTCAGATGTCTAACCTGCCAATGTCATTCTACTGGCTGACTTTGAGTTTCCCTTAATCTACACTTGCTGAAGGGTAAGGCAGTGTAAAACCAACAGAAAACAGTGCAAAACAGGTGTAGATACAAGCTCCACCCTCTCTTTACCACTTGCACCCTGTGTGATCATTTACACCACCACACTAAATGCACATACTTAACAGAGTTTCTGCAAGCTCCACTCTGAATCA
The DNA here is from genome assembly GCA_020745705.1 of Hemiprocne comata. NCBI lineage: Eukaryota > Metazoa > Chordata > Aves > Apodiformes > Apodidae > Hemiprocne > Hemiprocne comata. Next base: position 137,727,765 of record CM036586.1, on the reverse strand, counting down.
CTTTGCAGAGATGCAAGTGACAAAGGTATAAGGCTATGAAAAAAAAAAAAATAATGAAGTCTTGGTGCATGCCTGTTACCTGCTACACACTACTCTTCTTTGGCAGAACCCCTTTGATTTACAGCTGCGTGAGCTGGTTGGGAAAGCAGCAGGTTTGACTGTCAGACAGTCACACCTCTGCAGCTGGTAGTGCAGCCCATTGTCCCAGCCACTGCAGAAGCAGAAATCTGGGCACTGAGAGAGCAGAATGCCCTGCACTACCTGGAGCTGAAGAACGAATTTGAGGCAAGTGGGTTAGAGTGCAGTTGACACCCAAGAGATGCTGCAAAAGCATTGTGCTTTGTTTGCAGAGGGATGAGTAAGGTTTGGGCAGGCTCACCTGTGTTTTGTTACCTGAGTGTCTTCAGGCACATGGCCACACCCTGGTTACAAGTGATGTAACTCTGTCAAGTCTGAGGGGGGTTGCTTTTGCTTGGCATGGATTGTATAAGGATGAGGTAGGACAAGGTGCCATTCCCCACATTTCCCCAGCTACTTCTTTCTCCAGCTGGAAACTCTGAGCTAAAGCAGCCAGGGGTCTTAAGCCATTTTTCTGTATTTTCTGGACACCCAGGATGTTTGCTAAACATCTGATAACATAGGACTGGCTTGGCTTACACTTATGTGCAGATCAGATCAACTCTAAAGTAATCCGTAGTCAGATTAAAATGCCCGTGTCCAGTGAGATGTACTCAGAGGCTCACCAGTGCTGTGAAAAGAGTGAAGGGACTTGTATTTCTTTCCAGGAAAGTCCAGAAAAAAGAGAATATTTTGGCTGTGGCCTTAGAAAGGCCACTGTGTTTGCAAAGCCTCTGCGAAAGCTGTGCAGCACGCAGCCCCTGTGAATAACCAGTATTGCTCCTGTGCTTGGAGAGCCAGATTCCGGACTCTTTGCTTCCTAACAGAGACTTTTCTGTTGCAACCCTTAAGAGCAAAACAGAATTCTGCTACTTTCACATCATGCTATACACATATATGTGATTTATTTGAGATCAATTGAGTTACAGTTTCTATTGGCTGTATCAAAATCAGGTGCAAGGTTGTAACATCCATGTGCAGGTGTCTGACCTGAAAGCAATGAAAAAAAAGAAAAAATACCCAAACCTACCTGCATCATCAAGTTGGCATGCAAAAATAAAACCAGCAGGTAGGGAACACTGCTCATGGGGCATGAGCACAAAAACATGCCAGCATTAGGTGCTGCAGCCCCTGTAACAAACATTCTGTCGGTGGACACAGCTGAAGAACTGTAATTGCTTGTTTTTCCTCAAACTTTGGCCTGTACCACCGAAAAAAGTAAAACCTTTGTTGAGTGTAGGGTATATTCTGGGCCTAAAAAGCCTGTCTTGTAGATTAGCCTTCACCCAAAAGAAAACTAAAATCCTGTAACTCCATTTCACTTCATGAAACCCAAATGCCTTCAAGGAACCATTCAATATTTGTGGCATGTGTCAGAGAAGTTGTAAACACACACTTAAATTAAGATTAGGCACTTTTAAAGAAAATGCCTCGCTAATCACTATCCCTTGACAAAATCTTCTTAAGTGCAGCTCATTTCTTTAAAACCGTATGGAAAACTATTTTAATTTTTTGAGCACCCACTCAAGAACAGCTGCCCAGCAGCTGTGGGATGAAACACACCTTCCAGAGCCCTGCACAGAACCTCCACATCCATCAGGCAGGACCTTCCTCATCCTCTTCTCAGGGCCAAATGTGCAGACTTTGAACAACTAGGATTAAGGCACAAGAGTTTACTTGATATAAGATGAGCTGGTATTCTCTGGAGCAGTTCTTAATTTTTTAGTCACGTTGGTTTTATTCTCTTGCTTTCTGCATAACACCTTACTGTGTTGCTGTCTGAGCTGGAAACCCCTTAAACCTGTCTCATCACTACCATATTTCAGAAAGTAATGCTTTCTTCTTTCATGATGTAAAGCCTTTAGATTTTTCCCTGGGAACCACATTTCTAGTAGATACCTTGGCAACAGACAGTGCCTTGGTCTGATCCTTATAAGGCTTTAATCAGAATGATTTTTGAAAACATGGATTAAGCTCCATTTATGCTATAAAGAAACCATTTTTCATTAAGCCATTTTCAACCATACTGCATTCACTCAGGACAATAAATCATGCAAACAGAATGTAAATCACTTAGAGGCTCTATAAATCATGTTGATCACTGATAAAAAAAAATAAAGAAAAAGATTAAAGCATTAATTTAAAAACGAGCTAAAAAATAATAAAAAAAGGACTTCCTGCATCTGCATTGCCTGGCGCAGCCTCATTTAACTGGGCTAAAATCTATATAAGGCAGCAGGTTTTCAGAACTGAGGTAAAGACTGCTAGAAGTAGTCAGGATTTTTGGGCTAAACTTTCATCCTCCCTCCACCCGCAGTGAAAATAAAGCAGTTATCTCTCAAAATGTAAACTGATTGATAGCAAAGGTTTGTTTTCAACAAGTCTCTCAGCTTTAGAAAAATTCAAAATAACCTTTGAATGATCAAGCACTGCTGTTTTGACATTTTTTAAAGTGAAAAGTTTTATTTTCTAATTCAAAGAAACAAGCGAAAACCCCATGTTCCTTTTGTACTAAAAAGAGGCAACTGCTTAGAAAGGTCACAATAAAAATATACTCTTTGAACATTATTAAAGTAAAATATTTAGTTTGGCTCCATCGTGATTTTATTTTGGATATTCCATCCAAATTTTAAAAGGACCTTTCATCCCTGGTGGGAAACAGGAAAAATATTGGAATTCTTGAAAATCCTGACAGAGCAAGGAAACTCATTCCTATCCAGGTTCAGTAGCTCTTCCCCTTGCTTCAGTTTGACTGGAAGGGCACTCAAGGCCACCTGTTTCTTGACTCACTCTAAGATGGCTGAAAAGTAGATATTAAGTTACTTGTAGGCTTTAATTCTCAAGAGCTCGGAGATGTACAAGTAAAATCCCAATCGTCAGCTTGGGTCAACCAGAGCAGCAGCCGGTCAGCTTGGCTGGGCTAAAGGCAAAGCTTCATCTTCAACTCATCACATACTGGCACGAGCATATGCTAAGGTAACAAAATCAGGCCCTATGCCTAAAAGCAAATGTGAACTATATTAGATACAGAGCTACCTGTGTTGGCCACTGCTCTGCTAAGCTGCTGGGTTTTTTTCCCATTAACATACCTTCTGAGTCCATTTTAAAGAGAAACTAACAAGTCAGCCATTGATTTACCATGGGACCCATTAGCAGTAGGCATTTAAATCTGCAGACCATTTACTTTAGCTGTATTGTGGCCCTGCTGGTATCAATCACCATAACATCACAGACATTAGCAGGGCTACACCAATTTATGTGATCTGAGGATCTGCCTTCTTACCTTTACCGAAGTATTTGCAGTAATTCAGGCTTGATTCTGAGAGTGGTTATTTGCAGCTGGATCCCCTCGTAGAGCCCCAGTGAAATAAAATTAGGTGAAGCAATTTCTAAGGCAATTTAAGACCATTAAACATGACCAAAAAGTGATTAACATTGTTTGTGTGATTTACTGCCTTGGCTGAGTGCAGTTTGGTTGAAAATAACTTAGTCAAAAATGCTTTCATATGCAGCAGGGAGATGATTTAATCTGTGTTTTCAGAAACACTGCTTTATCCAAATATGGAGGGTCAGATTCAGGCACTCTGATCATTATAGAAGTAGTGACTCAAGGTATTCTTCTAAGGAAGAAACACAGGTTTTGTTTCACACCTAGCCCCTAAATCAGCAAGTCTCCACCATTAAACTGCAATGTGGTGTCGGGGCATTCCTTAGAAAGTCCCTCAGTTTCCGCAATGAAGTTTTGTTCTTTCGGGAGACAGTTTGCAATGCAGAAATGGACCCATGGCTGCTGATTTGAGGAATCACTGCAGCGTATCATAAATTTTCCCCATCTCTGCCCCAGTGGTCTCCCCTCCTCAGCCTTTCCAAAATGAGGAAACTACTTGGAGCATACCTACATGCACAGCTCCCTGTTAAAGACAAAGAAAATGCCTTAAGTATCAGAGACAATATTCGCTATGCTCTCTAATCCAAATACTGTTTTCTGACAGTGTCCCTCTGTCACTGTTTCTTAAACAAGTAGGAGAGGGATGTGCAGGAGAACATTTGGAAAGCTGTTGCTAATTGCTTAGGTTGTGCACCAAATTAAAAATTGTCTCCTTCAACAATTCTCTGGCCTGGATTTGCTTGCTCCCTCTGCCAGATGCAACTTAGTGGCACCTGCTCACCTTCTGATTCGGAAGGGAGCTGGCAACACCTGTTCTGATTTAATTCAATGAAGGTAAATTGCTGCACGTTCCCTAGCAGCAAGGATCCATTATCAGTAACACATTATCTGCAGCATACTAAACATTTGCTCTGAACACACTTACAGGAAGATAAGCAAAATAATAGGAAACATCTCAGTAAGCAGTTGCCAATCTAAATTTTTCCCTCTCCAGGAGTACCTAGCTGTGTGGGGAGCAGAGAGGAAAAGTGAGTTTGCCATCAGGTTTTTGAAACCTGTAGATGAACGCAGATAATAAATGTGCATTGATGGATGAGGACTTGTAGCTCTCCCCAAGAGCCAGGAGTGGAGGATTTACTTTGGACTGCAAGAAAAAAAGAAAATGCTTAATGTTTGCAGTTTTTAGAGAGAAAACTGGTGTGGTTTATGAAGGTGGGTTGTCATGTTTCTCCAAAGAATGCCTGCCAGAGCTGCATAAGTGGGAACAGGAGGTGGCTCCTTTGGGTTGCAGGCACCGTGGGGCATACAGCTGTGCAGCTCACTGCTCTTGCATAAGTGGGTTGCAGGACCATTGTGATCTTCTGGCAACTACTGGACTTCTCATAGGGATTTTAGGAATTCAAAAAAGTCAGTAGGAAAATAAAAAGCCCTTATGGCAGTGTAGTAAAATAGACCTAAAAGGTCCTCTGAAAGGAAATGCAGATTACATGTGAGGAGAACAGGCACAGCTTTAGAACAGATTTCATTTTCAAGTATCCCAGCGTCTGCAACAACACTCAGCTAATGCATCTGTAAGCAGTGAGGCTTGCCTTCTCCTAAACATGCCCATTTCCCAATCGGTAACAACTCCGTGTACGGCTCTTTTTCCCTCTTCCTCACATCTCCTGATCCCAGGAACATACAAGTCCCTTTCAAAGCCAAGTATACCACAGTTCCCACTCCTGCCTTGTTTCCCTGCAGACCCTGCCTCATACTCTGTCTCAAACCCTGTCTCAAAATGAGACAAGGGACCTAAAAAGTACAGTGTGGAGGTGTTTGCTCAGAGAGACATGTCCCTCTAGGGAGCTCAGTGCAGCATCCACAGGCATGCTGCACCCATGGCCCTTACCAAAATGCCTAGACTTTAATTTCACTTCTGTTTCTACAGCAGTCCCAGAGCTTTTCTATCTGCATCAGGACACAGCAAGAGACAGTGCAGTCCTGCTCGCTGATCACCACCTTCCTTTTTGAGTCAACTACTATTTTTTTTTTTTAACAGCTCAATTTTGCAAATCTCAACAGTGAAATTCCAATCAAGCATAGTTCACATGAGGGGAGAATTACCTCAGAGGCATTCAGAGAGAGCAAAATCTTGCATCAGCTCTTGTGCGGGCACAGCAGCTGACATATGGCACAATGCAACAAGCAACCAAACCCAGAGCTACTTAGCAGTGACCTACACATCTGCTGGAGCAAGAACCAGGGCCTTAGAGCATAGTTCAAATTGAACTATTCTGATTGAGAAAAAGCAGCTTCCCCATTCTTTCTTATGGTGAATCCATCTGTGGCACAGGTAATATTGGGAATGGGGCCATACCTATTATAATGCCCCATGTTATAAACCAGAACTCTAAAATTACATTGTGGGGTTCTCGACCTAATGCTGCATTAAATTGACTTTGTGTTCAAGTGAAAAAGGGTTTTTTTAAATTAATATATTTCCCTAACTAGTAGACTGAAAATTCATTCTGGGGTCCCTCAAAAGTCAAACCCAAACATTTCTGTTCCACATTTCTAGCCTTTCCTCTGAGCAATGCCAGACTGATACAGTAGGTATTGGAACTGGGGAGTAGAAAGATGAATTTTAGTTGTAGAGGAATGAGGATTAGGATTTAGCAGTGTCCTGAAGGTGCAGTGTTAAAGAGAGGGGAAAATGAAGGTAATGCATCTGGGGAGCATGAAAAGAGAAACATGAATAAGGAATATGTTTTTTGCCACAATGAATTTAAGTGACTGGCAATAGTATCTAGAAAGGCAGACTCTAGGGAGGCAGGCAGAGGTGGTAAAGTAATTTGAAATGCATTGCCAGTGAGATCTAAGATGCACTGATACAGGGATAACCCAAAGTGGATGCAAGAGAAGGGCTGTTGCAATACTAATGGAAAGCAAGATGTAAAGTTTGCCACAAGAAAAGAGGAGGAGTGGAGAAGAGGATAGGCTTATGGTGGGAAAAGGCTGGAGGAGAACAGAGATTTGAGAAGGAAAAGGTATCTGCCAGTATTGAAAGAAGTGAAAAAGTTCAAAGACATAATAACCTAAACAGGCTGACCTCAGGGCACGTTTTTATAAAGGGAGCTGTTTTGTGTTTGACTCTTATCATCAGAAGACATAACTCAGCTACAAGATTTCCATCACAAAAGGGCTGAAACTGTAACCTATATTTTCCAATTATCACTTATGATTGAGCTACAAGAAACACTTTCCTCCCATGCTGAAAGAAGCTGTAAGCAGTAGTCAGGGTGTTACTCCATTCTCCTCTGAAATTGTAATTCTCTTTCTCAAACAATTCAGAGCATTGACTGGCTTGTGGTTTCTTCAGGCTGTTGTTTTGTTGTGTTTTTTTTTTCCTTTTTTCTTTATTTGGAAAAAAAGTCTGCTGACTTCGGCAGCATGACTTGAGCAGGTTCCTCTTTTCTCTGAAAGTCTTGCACTATTTCCCTGAGACACAAAACTAATTCACACTGGTAACTGCATACTAATGTAAAGCAGGATGAGACAGAGGCCAAGAACTCCCTTGTGATGGGATGGCAATGGCACAAGCCCACAAAGTTGCCAAGAACTTCACAGGGTAAGTCATAGCATGAGGTAAGGGAGTTGCTACTTCCAATAGAGTGAAGTCAATAGAAAGAGAAAGAAATTTCCAAAATTGGGAACAAGGAGTTCCTGGAGGTAAATGATTCATAGCAGACAGAAAGAATTCAGAAAGAAATGAATAATTTCCTTTGGGAGGTATTTTCAGTTAAATTGGCCCAACTTCATAAAACCCAGACAGTTTTTTTTCCTGAAACAAATCTATGTCACAGCAAAAATCAGTCAAACCTAAGCCCAAATAATGAGTTACACTGCTAGGAGACTTACCCTGCATCGGGAAGCCAGCTTACTTCTAGGCCTCAAAGGACAGCAAAAATATCTAACTCAGTGGTGAGCTCAGCTTATACATGAGTTTTCTGGGCTAGTTCAGGAAGAAAGAAGTCAGCTTTCAGGAATTTCTGATTATAAGTAAGTCCTGCTATTTGGAAGTCAGAAGGAAAGAGTAAACACAAAGAGAGGGGAAAGGAGAGGGAAAAAGAAAATAAAATGAGAAAGGGAGGGGAGGGGAAGGTCTGCCATCTGATGAAATAGAAAAGAAAACCCAGGGGACTACTAAGTAATGCCCACTGATCACCATGTAAATCCCAACACTGAAATATGGAAGTTCAGAGGGCCTTAGAGAGGAAACCATTACACAGGCGTGTAGAGCCACTGCTTTTATCCACAATACCAAACACTCAGTGAGGACAAAGTGTTTCCCTGTCCTTCTCAGAGACATATGAAAGTGAGCAGCCTTCAGTACCATTTTACAGTGGTGGACATGCTCACAGTTGTTACCACATAGGCAATTGTTATATCTGGACATAAAAGGCAAGTCTAATTCACTAGGTCATATTATTTTTCTCATTGGACTCTCCCTCATGAGTTGCTAACAAGAGGCAACGTGCAGAGCTCTCAACACCACCCAGTGTTCTCAGTGATTACAAGAAGTGGGTACACAGTTTTGTTTAATTATACTCTGTCTCCTTCACTGATGCTGTGACACTGGGTAAAAGACTTGTGATGACCACCTTCTCTGAAACAAATGTTTGAGAGACCATGGAAGAGCTGCAATGAAAGTGTCTCATTGAGGGCTATGACATCCCATACTACAAATACATAATTTCATAGTATTTACATATATTACATAACACAAATCACTTCTACATAATGTAAAGAAGCTATTCCAGTTATCAGAAGTCTGATTTGATTCTCTGCAGAACACAATGCTCTACAGAGTGAGGAAATTTGGTTTGGCTTTCTACAGAATACAATTATAGGCTTCAAGCAAAAGAGTCTGATGAAGGATTCAAAAGTGTCCCTCTGTAAATTATACTCTGGGGTTTGCATTCTTCTCCTTATTTGATGGGCTGGGGAAAGAGGCAATTGCATAGAATGGAACTTGAAGAAAACACTTCAGTAAAAAAATACAATAAAAGAAAATGTTCCATATAATTCAGGGATCAGATAGCTGCAGAGCTGATCAGTGGCAGGCCAAAAAAGGGGGTGAATTAGAGCTGGGAGAGAATGAGGAAATGAACTAGCTATTTTTTTGTGGGCTCCAGTTAATACGGTACGGTGCGCTCTGGGGATGAGAGCACACGTGTATTTTTCCTAATGACTATATTTTATTCTGGAACAGACAGAAAAGAAACAGATGCAGCCACTAAGAGGCTGGGCCACCGCAATGGCTGACACAATTTACAATATTAATATATCTATATAGAGAAGTCTGCTAATTCAGCATAACCATGCTTTTCCTTGATTAGCTCAGTCACTATCCAGGTTTTTCTCACTGCTTTTGTTTCTTTTAATCATGCTCACCCTTCTCTTCCCCAGCCTGACCTGGCTATATCTGGAGAACAAACACCTCTAAATCTTTTTTGCATTTATACTGTGAAGTGCTAAACCTTGACAAATCCAACACGCATCTTCATTAAAAATCTAAGACATCATTAAGACGTTGTTTCTCACATTGTCAGTTGTAATGGGGTATACAGAATGTATATTGTATTATTTAGTTTTTCATTTGATTTCCCAACAGCAAAGCGGGAGAAGATAGGGAAGCAAGCAAAGCAATAAATAGGAGTGGTTTTTTTTTCCTTTTCATTCATAGCTGGATGTTCTTAAGTATCTGGCGATGTACACTCCAGTCTCCTAATCCCTGATAGTCTAGAAATTATATCCACATAATCCAAACAATTTATTTTATTCTCTAACCATAAATTATCATTTATGGTTATCATTTCATCAGATACAACCCTCGGTTAGATGTGTTGCAACCTTTACACTGCACATTCCCAGCCTTTATCAATGCTATTCTAAAGGGCAGGCATATTCGATTTAATAGTCTTTGTACTTTTCTATTCATTTTTCTGTCTTTTGTGACTCAAACAATCAATCTTCTCTCTTTTCTCCCAGTTTTTAGTTGAGGACTTCTGTTTTTATTCCTGGTCTGCCTGTGTCTCCTTTGCTTCTAATAACTTGTCAGCAAATAGCACTTTCTGTGTTGACACAGCTCTTCTTCTGATGGCAGACCAGAGGCATTGCTGTAACTTAGCTCTGCCCTGGAGTCAGGGGAAGGGCTTTGTCAACTCGAAGTTAGTGACTTGGAAACAGATAAACCTCTCAGAGGAACTGGGAACTTCAGGAACTGGAACTTCAGGATGCCTCACCAAATCCCAACTACCTCATCCTCAAAACTATCCCTGTGTTTGGGTGTCCAATTAGCTGGTGAGGATGATGCTTTAGGATGATAGGTTAGGATGTAGGTAAGAGTACCTTCTTCAGCATGACAGTAACACCTCTCCCTGTGATACTTGCCTGCACACACACAAATTTAATTCCTCTCCCAAATGCCTTTGTGAGTAGGGAACTGTCCCTGCTGATTGTGAGAACTGAGATCCCAAAGCTATTCCCCATTCAAGCCCATCATGATACAAGTGGTAGAGGCCAGCTGAGGTCCTTGCAGCTTGGTGGAAATGGGACTAAGCTCACCTCTAACCCCGCTTTCCCTCTCTGGCTGTACACACAAAATGGCACACAGAGAAACTCCCCAAGCCTCTGAAATGCTGAATGGCTCTTCCTATCCTGGATACCTTCATTCTGCACCATGGTAAGCCAGTGGATGGAGTGGAGTGATGGAGACCTCTTTCCTTCCTAAATGTGTACTGAAGACACTGCTCAGATGAGGAGTTGAGAAATACACTTTCTCCCCCTCCCTCTTTTGTTTGTGTTTTCTCCCCCTAACAAAAGGTCATTTCTGCAGTCTCTGCAGTCAGTAGGGATTTTGTTGTGGACCTCATCAGTCACAATACAGCTTATAACTACAAAGTGCCAGTGCAGATCTGTCAGGTCTCTTCCTCACTGTATGACACTTAACTCTCTGTTTCCTTCCTTCCAGTCCCCTGCCTTTTCCACTCTCCTGTGTCTCCAAGCCAGCAAGTTACTCACAGCCAGTGCCCTGACAAAGCCCTTCTACAGGCATGGCTTCCCTCTATACCAGCTTTGCCCGACATCACCCTGCTTACCCTGCTGCCCCCTGCAGAGGGGACTATAGGAGGGGGTGACACCACCGAGCCCCTGCTGATGGAGGCAGGGAGGGGGAGCACATCATCCCAGAGGACTCACCAGCCTGCACCTTGTCCCGTGGGTAGCAAAAATGTGTCAGGCTTCCTGACATTTAAATCTACGCAGGATATTTCAACACCCACAATGACAACCCAGGGTTAGGACTGCTGTTGTTAATAAAGCTGCCTCCTACTTCACAGGATTAGTCTATAGTGCAAAAGAAGGGGACTACAAGGCTGCCCCATGCATTCCATGTCAACGATTCATCAGACATCAGAGCAAAGCCTGTTGAGTACCAGTTATCCAAAAACACTTATAGTTTGTGTGGTGCTTCAAGAAGGGTGTTTCAGCAAAAACTCTTGTACAGCTCCATAATACATTGTAGAACTTTAATTCTATTTGGACAATGGTTGTTTCCAGGAGTGGGTGCCAATCGGATGAGAATGTGGGCTTCCACCAGCCTCTCCTTCGCTGGGTCAAGTCACAGACTGTGGAGTGGGATGCAGGGTTGTGAACAGGAAGAATGACCACTTGTTTTGTTGCTGTGCAGCTGCCCAGCCTGTCTCTAGCTGATCAAGCAGCTGTGAGGAGCCTCTCCCTAGACATGCATAAGTGCTGTTCCAGGAGACAGAGGGCAAATAAGATGCCTGAAGCTCTCACAATTCACCCCTTTCTACCACTTTCCCTTCTTCTCTTTCCCCAGGTAAACCTACACCTGATTTATGCAGAACTGTGAAAGCATAGCAGTCAAAATGCAAAAACGTAGGCAGGTTTTACTCAGAGGATACTCCTGGTTCTTTAGAAATCTCTAGTTTATGTCCAAATCCCCACTCTCTCTCACTGTTCACTTTCCTAGATCAAATTTCACAAAGTTTCAATTTATTTCCAAACTCCTGTTTTCCCTAGAATATAGGAAGTTTCACCTCAACATGAGGAGAAACTTCTGTACTGTAAGGGTGACGGAGCACTGGAGCAGGCTGCCCAGAGAGGTTGTGGAGTCTCCTTCTCTGGAGACTTTCAAAAATGCACCTGGATGTGTTCCTGTGTCTCCTGCCCTAGGTAGTCTTGCTCTGGCAGGGAGGTTGGACTAGATGATCTCTAGATCCTTCCAACCCCTAACATGCTATGATTCTATGATTCTTCCTAAGGCAACACGTTACTGACAATAGATTTCCCATGGAAAAAAAATTAAGTTCCACTCCCATTCACTTTAAACTCCTCTGCTTCCCAGGGAACGCGAACAGCTCCTCTTCCTCCAGGAAGATCTGAACTCAGACAGCTCTCTTTTCTCACCACAGGCTTGGGTAAGGATCATGCCCTCCCCAGCTTCAAAAGCTTCTGCTTATGACTTCCAGCATGACAAAGTGATCTTCATGTTTTGCTCTAGCAAACTTAGGTTTTTCTGTAAAAGTAAAGAAATGTAGCTACCACTTATCAAGGCCGTGACTCTGCAAATAAATTAATGTAGTTAAATCTGTCTGAAATCCCAAACCATCCATAAAATAATGGCCTAAAAACTGAATGGAAATGAAAGTTTCCTTGATCAGAGAAAGCACATTCCTCTTATTCTTATTTGGACGTCCATGTATATATCAGTAGACGATTAGCTTATACATCATACATCATGTTTCAGTTCTTTTTTTAAAAAAATAATAAAGAAATATTTTCTTAAATGTTACAGGGGGTTCTTTTTATAGTGCAGATAATTAAGTATTGAAGATGTAGTGATCTATTTGATACAAAGAGAATTAAAGATTTGAAGAATTAAAAATAAAAAATATAACCCAAACTCTATCTGAACTGGCTTCTGTACTCTTTGAAATTTAAAGTTGATATTTTATCCCTATTCCTACAAAGTCTTCCAGTTAATGGCTGTGAATATTTTTAACATTTAAATTAGTTACTTGCATTCTCTCATATTGTTCCATGACTATAACAGAAACTTAGGAAAGAATGGGGATTAAAAATTATGAAAATAAGACTTAGAGTTGATGTTTGTCCATATAAAGAGCTAAGGCATGCAACTTTTTGTCAGACTATGGTGCACTGTGGTTCTTCCTATTTCAATAACAACAAAAAAGTGGTTTGATGAAAGAAGAACATTTTCCAACAGCTTCTTTCTAACTCTCTCTCTGTGTAGCCTAATAACTTTTTTTTTTGGTATGTAATATAAAAGGGATTCGGACTTCACAGAAATGCAGTGACAGACAAAATACCAGTTTGGTATCTGCAGAACCATCAGGTATCTCTTAGAGCCATCAATTCAACAAATCACATAAATGTGCCTATTCTTATTGCTGGCTGAATGCCTATGGGGCTTAAGTGAGTGCTTATCATTTTGCTGCATTGAAACTTGGAATAAGTAGTAATGACTGTTTTTTTTTGGTTTGTTGCTGCTACCATTGATAAATTTAATTGTCACTGCCTCTAGTTACACTGTGTGTTCACTGTGGCCTTAAAAATTACTTCACAACTAGAAATCCCACTGAAGTGCATTAGTATTTGCTCTTTAATGGAACTAAACAAATACGTTAGTTCTTGCTAGCTTCTGCAACAACATTGCTTGTTTGCATTTTTTTATCTGCAATTCTGCCAGCTTCTTCCCTCCACAACTAATGCATCCTTAGGTTGCTGTGAGTGTCGCAAGAGCAGGCAAGGAAACATATTACAAGAAGGTGGCAGTTATTCTCACAAGGCTGGAGCACAACGGTGGCCCCCAAAGGAAAGGTGGGAACATGATACTGAGACAAAACAGTAGAGACAGTAGCTGGGAGGTGAGGAACGGTCTGGGAAACAATTGTATAAAGTACTCACAGAACTGGTAATACAAGCTTAACTTCCCAAGCCCCAAAGGTCAAGAGGGTTTGACAAGTAAAATGCATAAAACCAGTCCTGAAGGCAGGTTATCAAGTATAGGAACATGAAAGCTCTTCAGAGATGTTTTATTTCCTAAGCGCTTTCTCTCTCATCCATCCATGCATATATCAGATTTTTTTTGTGAGATAAAGATATTTTCAGACAGGGTTAGTTTCAGGCCTTTCATTTTGCAAGCTGACAGGTGAAGTGCGCCCCCCTCCTTTTGCTCTCCCTCTCCTTTTACTACTCGGTCCCCATTTAAGCTGGGGCTGCATCTGCTTCCAAAGGAAGGAGGCATATTTCAAATCTCCAGGAAACCATCATTGTTCTGGTTCTCTCCAAAATTCAGATAATTGATTAATGAACTTTTCCCCTCTGCTCATTTGCAGCAGCAGGAGGAGACGGAGGTAATTATGGCACTGGTAAACTGAAGGTTCAGTATTGTGTGGTTACAACAACCAAAAAGCTAGAAAGGGGAAGGCACATGACGTGAGGTTTTTAAGAATTTGCCAAACCTCAGGAATGAACGGGGTATCAGCAACAAGTCCCCACAAGCTGTGCTGTTTGCAGCCTTCTCATTTCCACACCATGCCTGACAGCGCAGAAGCCAGGGTAGTGAATGCCCAGATAATTCCTGCCATTGCAGCCAAGCCTATCTGTAAGCTGAGGTTCAGAGATGTTTACATATCACCGCACATCTGATCATGTCTGGCACACATACAGAGTCACGTTCCCTAAAGAACCTGCAATTTATAGGTCTCCCATCTTTGAGGATTTGCAAACAAACAGCTCACGCTCCTCTGAGAGCCACAGAATTCTAATGACATGACAGAAATTGGGGTTTAAGTCTGTGTCTCTACGAGAACAGGTACTTGAGACTAAGTGGGGTATCCAGAGGCACAGCTCTCCAATATCCAGGAAAAACATCCACAACTCTTATTTCCAGAGGGTGCTGTAACTTCACTTTGCATGCTCTAAAGTCTCTGGCATGAAGGGGATTAAATCAAGCCTTAGCTTGTGGGTGCACTGGATTAATTCAGTAATCAATCACCCTAAAACATTCCTAGCAAAAAGAAAGGTATAATTTGTAACTAAGAGCAGAAGAAAAGGAAACAAAATCAATATTAGAATATAACCAAGTATGGGCAAGAGTTTGCAGCACAGCTTACCAACAGAATAAACACAAACGCTTAGAAAACAATTACATAAAAAGCTAAATCATCCTGGGATGATATATGTCAAGAGGACTGCTGTACAGGAAGGTAAAAGCCAAACATGAGTAACAAGAAATGAACAGGAGGGAATAGGAACTGGTTTTCTTTGGTTTTAAAACTACCTTCCCAAAATTTTAGTATGTCTATAAAACCATATAAAATGTATATAAAACCACTAAAACGTGCATAAAACCTTTACATACTTGTTCAAAGTATTTGAATAGTTTGAAAATTCCTCCTTGCAGCTTTAGAAGTGTGAGTCTATCTAAAGGAAACTGTTGCCACACCTGTTGCTTGAGACTAAGAAACACCTTGTTCAGTGGGATATTGTGCTATCAGTTGAGTTAATCTTTGCAACTTTATGTGATGAAGAACAGCAGAAAATCTGTCATTTCCACCTTAGGTTTAGTTTTGGTTTTTTGTTGTTTTTTTTTTTTAATGTGTTACTTCCTAATTTCAATTAATTATCTAGAAGCACAATCAACTTAGCAGGGTGTCTTCAAAAATTTCTTCACTGCAGTGCTATACCACTGAGAAGAGAGTTTAACTAGATTATTTTATTAGAGAGCAAATTAACACCCAGATCCCCAAACAAGCACCTACTCCATCTTTTTATTTTGCCCCTCTGAGCAAACTCCACATTGTGAATCTGCAGTCAACTCCCTGTTACATATTGTGGACCCCTGACCAGAAAAGGCTTTTGAAGATATGTAACCCTGGGTTTAAAGAAATATTATTTAAAGCAAATATATTATCAGCCATCCCTTGCTCTACTCCTGACCAACAGGTTGGGAACAAATAAGAGAAGGTGAATTAGAGTGCAGCTTCAAGTAAGTGACTGTGAGAAATGACACTTGAAGTGAAAATGAGGATGGGTTTACTGTCTATTACGGGAGATACAGCCTGAGATACTCTGCTCAAAAGACTGGAGAGCAGAAATGAGGTAAAGAGAAAGTGTTTCAAAGGAAAACAGTGCCTTTGTTAAAAAAAAAAAAAAAAAAGACAACATCTCTTTGTACAAAATCAGAAAATTTTGTGGGGTGCAATTTTAAGTAATGAGGCATCATTTACTGCCATGACTTGACGCTGGATTTCTTTTCTATTTCCTTAAATACGTATTTTCTGTCCCAAACTAGTTAGAACGGAAAATTTTCGATACAGGTTTTGTGTCTCACATCTGTATAATTCCACTTTGACATAATGTGTCTGTTCAGAGATTGCACTAAGAGGGTATTAGGTATCAGAGAATTAAGTTTCCCAGGAGCAGAAATAGAAAAAAAATCAATTTAGAAGAAACTGAAATAGAGAAATAGAAGTAAGAAATGGTGTGAAGGCATAGATTTACCAAAAAGGCACAATGAAGAGGCTGTGCTGCCAACATTAGCTCACACTTTAGCTCCCCACCAATTTGCAGAGGGGTTGATTCTGCCTTCCCCCCCTTCTGTCTTCTCTTAGTCTGTAGCTTTATAGTGTTACCTATGTCCAAAGCCAGAGGATGTCTACATGCTTGTATTTCAATCCCATTTCTCCAGAGATGCTGCCTCCCCTTTCCATCGACCCTCAACTTTCTCCCTGTAAGGACTTCTGTGCCACACTGGTATTTGCCCATGCTGCCGTGAGGCTATAAAATCCAAAGGTCTAAAAGAAACTAACTGGGGCACAAAATAAGCAAGAAATAAGTGTATTTAGGCACAGAGGTGCATAGAAGAGTTGAGAAAAGTAAGATGCATTTTTACAAGATATCATGTGGGAAAGCAAGTATGTCAATAAATTAAAAGGAAGAACAGACTCAATAACAGCTCTGAAAGGCCAGATTTTCAATTTTTGTTTTGGGAGACAGACTGCAGGAAACAATTTGCACAGATACAAAAATAGCTGAAAGCTCTGAAAAACACTTTCCAAAATCTCTGACAAGGTGACAAATTTCTGATAAACGATCGCCACTTCTAAAATGGTGCACTCCAAATTTGGAGTCCCCAAAATGCTAATGAAGAGGAAGGGGAATTTCAAAGTCTAAGTCCAGATTTCTTTTATCAACGTCAGAAGAAAAATCCCAAAGACTTCAAAGAATAACTCCTTTATTAGCAACCCCAAGATATATTCAACTAACCCAACTGGTTAGTTAGCACTCTCTGAAGCCAGTTATCCAGGATTGATTGTAAAAAGAAAGAGATGGGCACTGCCAGAAGACACATTGTCCCACTCTACTAAAAACTCACCTGCAGGAAGAAACTCATCCCATGCTGCCTAATGCCAGAGGCCCAGGTGGTTAGTTTAGATGAGACACTTTTAGACAGTTCATTTCTTCACCCTCCAAAAGCTGTCCTGTCTTTTCTTAGGATTTGGCCTTGTTTTTTCTGTAGGTCTAAATTTTGGCTTTTTACTGAAAGGAAAAGCAGCAAGGCTAAGTCCACTTTGGTTTTCCTGGGAAAGATTTGCATAGCTTGAGGCAGACACAAAGCAGCCAGCAGTATTCCTGTCTGGCCAGAGGGCTCAGGAGCAACATTTTCAGCCCCAGTGCTTGGTACAGAGCAGAGAAAAAAACCCACGACCCTAGGTATCTAACTGAGAGGTGCTGAGTCGAAGCAGCAGAGGACTGGGAAAACTAGGGCACAGTAGGTTTAGGCACTGACCTTACCTGGCTTCTGCTGCAAGGGAGAAACTGGGAGACATGCAAATCCCACTGTCTTATGGCAATTCTCTGTTGCCAGAGGTCTCAGCATTTTTTGAAGCCAGCCTTTGACAGCCCCCTCTTCTTTTACACCTTCTCCCACCTCATAATTTACTTCCTGACAGTATCATGAGAATTACTGCTATCCCTTTCCTTAGCTTAGGTTAGCTGTATTTAAATTTCATGTTATTTACTGATGACCTTCATTTCAGAAGATATCTGCTTTTTGTTGCCTAGCTGTGTAAAGACTGACAGCAACCTTCATCAGAGGATAATTTCCAAATGAGGAAAGTATCCACATGAGACCGTCAGAACCACTGAATTGATTTGTGCCTGCACCACAGGTCAGATTTCAACCCATTTTTCTTGAAGACAAACTAGGCTGATTTATCCTCAAGGGCCTTGCCCTCCACTCCTTACAAGCCTCAAAACCCAGAAATAAATGATGTATGTTCATTTAGTACACCCATATCATGTGAGGGCAATTGATTCAATTACTTTATAGCTACTGGAAACAAAACAGCCATATGGCAAGCTTTCTACCCTGAAGTAAAGGATGCTGCACAGCCACAGCTTGGAACAGGGAATTAGCTCCCTTCAAGGATGCTGCCCTGTAAACAGGCTTCCTGAGGGGAGACCTTTCCCTGAGCCATGGGGGAAATCTGAGTTCACGGCTGGCTAAGATAAGCATCTAAACTTTAAGATGCTCCTCTGAAGCTTTATTTGAACTGCCCAGACCTCCTGAGTCTGCAAAATCGCAATGAAGATTTTGTAAGGAAAGGCTTTGTGTGTACAAGTGTGTATGCGCGTGCAGGCACATACGTACACACTTTTTATTACCTCTTAATGCTGGAAGAACAAGAAATAGATTGAGAGAAAAAGCAGTAACTGTACTCTGTTTTGTTTCATATGCCACGCACAGCATTGGCTCTAAAAACACACCAAATTCAATCATGAGCCAAATCTAGCCTTAAATCGATAAAGTTCTTGAGGCTTCAATGGAACAATTGCAGAGACACACTCCAGCGGCTGCTTTAAGCCTACTCATTTTCACACCTGCTCTGCTCTCCAGCAGGGTGTCAAGGCTGCCACCCGGAGCTGGAAAATGCAAAGCTTCAGAGGTATCTACAAAATCTGCATATGAAGTAGGTTGGGGAAATTCAGCATGGGCTTTGAAACCAAACCAAACAAACAAAAAAAAGACATTAAAAAACCCCAAGCTCCCTTCTTTCTTAATAAAAGGGAAGACCTAGTTGAAGAAGTTTTGTTCTGACCATTTCAGCATTTAGCCAGAACCACCTTACCAGGCCTAGATTTTCTGCTTCTGAGCAAAAGCCCCTATGATCCAGAAAAGGCCCACTATTAAATGTAGATCTGGGAATAGGTATGAGTTGCTCCTAATGAATTAAAAATGTGACAGCAGCTTTGAGATTTTTGTGGTTTGCCTGCAAATTGGTTCTGACCATGAAAAGCCTGCTAGTTTTACCTCAACTAAGTACAGCAGTTAACCTCAGAACAGGCAATATTTACTTGTACTTCCCAATACTTCAAACAGGAAATGCCTTAAATGTTGCAAATACTGAGGTTATAAAACAGTAAATGTTTGCCTGTTGGAGGCACCTGACAAGTTTTTACAACCCTCGGCTGCTTGCAGGCAGAGTCAGCCCAGCACTTGGATTTTCCCTGTGCTCTCCTTTTCACCCTTTTTAAAGAGTGCTTCTTGGAAAACAGCTTCCCGTGAATTTCAGTTTCCAGGCTATTGTCCTACCAGCACTTGTGGAAAGGTGATTCAGGTTTCATGGAAACCTTTATTATCTCTTTATATTGATGGAAAGGAAAATCTCTCAGTCTGTGGTTTTGTTAGCTGCCTCAAGAGAGGTTAAAAGCCTCAAGAATACTCCTAAAATATTTTTAAAACAGAAATTCAGCAAGTAACATTTTAAAGAATGCTACAAAACCATAGTGTATAGGGTATGCTAGGACACAGTGTCACAGTGGTCTTTTAATACCATTTTTCTCCATGATACCTTAAAAATTCGGCTGAGGAGTCTTCCTGCCTGGTGTTGCATTGCGAACTTACTGTCTTGAGTATTTCCATGTTCATTCTTGCACAGGGCTCTAAGAAGCAAAATTAACACCTGCAGTCTGGCGTCTCCACTGGGCTACACCAGATTTGCCACAGCAATGACACCCAGCCCAGTCCGTGGCATTGCAGTTGTACCAGCAGAGCAGTGCACCAAGGGGAGCAGAGAGTGTCCTTATCTGTATGCCCCAGCTACCCACCCAAGGGCAGGGGACCTCATTCACCCCATGCTACCTGAAGTGACCAGGCCAGATCCAAGTGGCTGAAGCAGGTCCCTGCCAGGAGTCAGAAGTGGGGACAAAATGCCCTCAACTGGGGAATGTAAAAGAATAGGTAAAGCATTACCATACATACACATTACATGGAAACGTGGTCTTCCCCCACATTTTCAAGGCTGTACTGGCATCAGGATGAAGTTTGGCTGACTTCCCACACTAACACGTTGTCCATATATCCTAAATATGATCATATGCTTATATATGAGATGATCTTAAAGGTCTTTTCCAACCAAATTGATCATGTGATTCTATAGACCTTATTCTCTTGTAGCTTACACCAGCATTGTCTCACTGGTGACAGTAAAGCTGTCTAACTGCACATGAGGGAAGAACTCTTATTCCTTTATTTCAAGGAATCAAAAGATGTTGGTGGAGTCCCTGATTTACAACCACTACATAAAGGAGAGGGGAACCACTTTTTAGGAGTTGGTTTGCATGGTTACCTACTGGACCATCTCTGTAATGCATTCCTGTGCCACAGGTGAAACTCACTTAAGGGAATTAAATCAGCACAAACTTCCTTAACTCAAACAAACCCAACAATCAAGAACCTAGATCCTGCCTCGAGGCTGCTGTAGAAGTAAGAAAGGCAATTTCTAGACTTCTTTTTCAACTGTGAGCAGTTACTAGTGCAGTCACACACTGTCTTTGTGGCTAGCTTTTGCCCCTGGGAAGAGGGGCTGGGAAGTCCGGGGGGCTCTGCCAACCTCTCCTCTGGGATCTTGTGTGATTATTCAAGCAGCTGCCTGCTGCTGGAGCCCCTGCTGCCACCCCATCACTGAAGCTGGGACATGTGCTGGCTGGGCACCCTTTAGCTTGGGTGCCATGGTTGCTTCTTGCTGCCTCAAAATAGATCCAGGGATGCCTGAGAAGGGAGTCATGGTGCTGCCATGGCTTCTGCTCTGAGTGGTCCCTTTGCTGCCCAGGCTACAGAAAGGAGCCTGTATCAGCCCACCTGTCCTCCTGGAATCAGTCATTTCTCAGAAGGGACTCAGGTAGCAAACCAAAATAATAATATCGTTTAGGTGTGATAATGACTCTGTCCCTGACAGCTCTTTTCTGAATATGTTTAGCTTGCTGCCTTCCAGAAATTATACAATAACACTTGAGCACCAGGAATCTTATTAAATATTTGCAGCCCAGCTGAACTCGTCCTAGCTGAGTTTTTATTACAAACCACTATATGTTATTGTCATTAAACAGGCTGCTAATTCATTATTTTGGACATTAACAGAATGCAGAAAGTATCTTAAAATAACATATTAATTTATATTTTTAACATCTTGGCACCTCTAATTTTTATTTTATAAGCTCCATTAATGTTTAATGTCTGCTACTGCTGCATGGTAGCCCAGCTACACCGACAGCTAGTGTTGCAAGTTTTTAATCTTTGATCCATTCAGTTGGTCAGTGAATTTAGCTCCATTTCCATGACTCTAAAATATTCCTACTTTTATTACTGCTTCTGTGATAGGGGTAGATTTTTAATAATGCTCCATTTGAAGCATACACTAAAATACTGCTTCTAAATTTTAAAATACTTTTGTCTTCTCCCAGGATATCAGTATTTCACATGCATGAGTGCAAGGGTAGCAAAAGAATAATTTATAACATTACCAAATTCTTTGTCAGTTGATAATATATCTGGCATGTGGACCAAAAAAAAGGAAAAAAAACCCAAAAAACACAGCCTTCCAAATAAATAAAAATAACCTGTTTAGAGGGAAAAGGCAGAATAATCTATTCTGACCTTCCATCAGTTACATTTCTCCACTGCTCAAAAATATGTTACTTGTGATTTATACACACACCATACTTTGTTGTGCTTCAGGATTTTTGAAAAATGGACATCTTCTTTAAGGTCTCAAATACAATCACCAACAGGCTTGTAATCTTTTCATGACTTAACAAAAAGGTATGCAATATTGTAAATAACTGCATACATATAGGATTTCATTTAAGCTTTAAAAACCTATCAAAACAGTTCTAAAACCAATTTTAACTGGAAACCAGACCATAGACATTTTTAATGAGTTGAGCTAAGCTTGAATATTCTTTTTGAATTTGTGAGTTTTCTTCTCTTTTCTACAGTTTGTTGCTCCTTAACAACAGAAGCTGTCAGCCTCGAGTATCCTCTGTCTTACATGTGGCCTTCATTAGGATCCACTCCAAGGTCTCCAGAAAGATGAAAAGGAAGCAGCTTCAGGAAATACCATGTGTGGCACTACTGAAGCTAGAAAGGTGTGTTTTCTAACAACCATCCTCTGTGCTCAGGCAGCCCACAGTCCCACTGATGGACTTCCATTAAACACTAGGCTCCCTAATTCTGCAAGGAGGCAAGAGAGGTTCCTTAGCAGCCAAAGAATTTTCTACCAAAACAAACCAAGGATCCATGTATCATAGTATCTTTCTTTTATACCAGTTAATGTTAAATATTTCAAAGAAAAGTGCAAACAATGATCTTGCTTTAGCAAAATAATATCTGCTTTGCTTTAAATGTGCTTAAGACGCTTGGCTTCAGCCCCCATTAAAAGAAAATCACAGCTTCAGCAGCTCCTAAAACACGTTTAAGACATTGATTCCAGGTTACTGAACATATTTTTACCTTGCATGCAAAAGTAGGACTTTAAGTAGTCCCCTGGCCAGGGATAAATAAGACCATATAACTGAGTGTATTGGTCAATTGGGTTATGTTGATACAAGAAAATAAAAGCCAGCCAAGAACAAATGTTGGGCCCCAGGGCCAGAGAGTTGCCCTTTCTCTGGCAGGTTTGTCTTGGAAACAAATATTTGGAATAGTTCGAAGGGGAGCCAGGGGGTGAGCATTAGTGAGCTCACAAAGCAGCAGGGACAACGAGAGTCCAGGCTTGCCCTCCCCACATATTTCTATTCAGCAGTACAGACATACCCTCAAGATCCTCCATCCCAATTCTCGTATTAGTTTTCTGTTCAGGTAGCTCCACAGATTTCATTTCAATTTTTCCCACCTACAACAGTGCGTGCCCCTCAAAGGCCCTAATAATTTTCTCACTTATGCAATCCTAAACCCCAGGGGGAGATTTTTATTTTGTTTCTTTTTTTTTCAGGTCAGGATGCTACTGCCATGAAGTAAACATGTTTGCATGTTCTGGGGCTGTAAGGCTTCTTTGCATTACTGCTGATGTGTCCATTTCTGTTAATCCCCCTCTTCCATTGGTACCTGGGACCAATGCATTCTACTTTACTCATGTTCTGGAAATGTCAGCTGTATACTTGGCTTTCTTGTCAGATGATGAAAACAGACCTAAGTAAAACTTTCCTTGGGAACAAGAGGGAATCAGAGCTGTAACTGGACATTCATAGGAGTATGCTATTTTGTGGTTACCTCACTGACTTATCAACCCAGTTTACCTCAAGGGTTAATTACTATCTGAAATGTCACAGACTTTGTATATAATTTTGAATCTCCAGAAACGATTCTTCCACTAATGCTTTTTCATATGGCACAGTGGGGATGCTGGTGTAAAAAGCCTGGCTGTAAATTGCTGGATTTTAAAGCAATTATCAGTATTATTGGAGCTAGGACTTTGGCAGTTTGACATTTACAAGTTAGTCTTTAAAAATTCTGTAGTTATTTTAAAATTTCTGACTTCTGTAATCAATGGATGAAACAACAGCTAGAATACTGTATGGAAAGAAGTAATGGTGGAAGTTTTTTGTTTTTTGTTTAATCTCTAAATACCACATTTATTTTTTTTCCCACACATTTCAAGTTTATAAGTTGAAGAATTTTTAGTCAGTTATAGTTTGATTCTTTTTCATAAAGTGATGTGAGTACTTCATATAATGCAGCTACATTGATGTGGTATTTTATAAAGAGAACAGATTGCAATGGCAAAAGAAGGAAAAGGAAACATGATAGAAGACCATTTAAAACTACCATTTGAACATCACAAAAAAGTTTTCATTTTCATTTTCTTTGTAAATATAAATAAGAAAGTGGTTTCCTTCCCAAAATTAAGGAACCTGCAGATTCTTTTTAGAGCAGCAGGCTAACCAGCATTTTTTACTGTTTCTCCTAAACAAAAATAAAAAAAAAGAGGCTAAGCTATAGAATGAAGCATAATTTACAATTTATCATTTAAACATGCAAGTGTCTATGAGAAAAGAAGACTGGAACATATAAGAGAAAGAAGACTTAATTACATAGTACATTTCAGAGTCCTTTTCAGCCCATACCTCAATGGTTCCTAGCTACTCAGTCAATCATTTATTTTTAGATCTGAATTTCTCTCTGTCACACATGAAACTGTTATCTAATTTATAAGGTTCTCCATCAAAACTTACAGTTCTTAACCATGAGGTAACAGGAAGCATCAAACATGTTAACTAAAGGACCTCCCAGGCAATTTTAAGGTCCATCTTTTCTAGTAGTCTGTCTCCTTTATTCTAGTCCCTTTAATTTCTCTGCATCTTTATTATAATTTTGAATCTATCATGGTACAGAGCCTGAGCAATCTATTTAAACAAATTGTATTTAAGACTAAGGAGGAAAAATCCCCAAAACCACCCAAACAACCTAACCCTGGGAAAAATAAATGCTCATAAGTCCATGTGTGAGAGCACAGGGTGTAGAAGTCACCTGGCAGCAGAGGCCCCCTTGACCCAGAAATGCTCAATAGCACAGTGAGTCCTGCAAAGAAGGACTGAGAAGCCTCCTCAGACACCTCAGTGTACATGGGAAAAGGGCAATAACCACTGTGAAATGGCACTGGGCAGAGAGTATTTGCCAGGGGACAGGTTGCAAAGCAGTGCTGCTGCTGAGGACAGCTCATGTTCAGCATCTCCACCATCCTGGGCAGCCGCTGAACCCACCGGTTTCCTCTGCACCAGGTGGAGCTCCCACTCACTGCTGCTTTCTCAGGGCACTGGCTGGCTTCTGGAGAGGAGAATGGCTCTCACGACGGTCCCTCGCCCTGTCATACTGCCACAGCCACTTTTCAGCCTGTGCAGAAAATCAGAAATATGGGGCCTCAGTGCAGTCCTTTCTCCTGCTGAAAAATTAGCCGGAGAATTTACTTCCCTGTGTGCTGAACTTGCCATCAAGATCTGCCTGGATTGAAAACTGCTGCATAAAACATGACTCTCTTACGTCTCTCTGATGCACCCCACTGGAAAAGTTGTAAAGCCCTTGGACTAGTACCGATTCTTTGGCAATCTCACCTTTGCTTACATGAACTGGGAACTGCATACTGGATGTGTGATCAAGAGCTGATAATTACTGTGTTAAATCTTCACAGTATGGCCAGCATACACATAGAATATTTAATGCCTTTAACAAAAACAGAGAGGCAAATGCTCCTCTGCAAAGTTAAGGTATGTGCCCCCTATTTGGAAATTCTAATGCTTTTCCCTAGCAGATCTGTTTTCATCCCTTAAAGCTCATTAAAATAACACAGAAACAAGCATTGTAATACTGTAAATACTATTGCTCAGCTCTCTTTCCAGCAGAGAGAATAAAATAGCCCACCTTGTAAAAACGGCTTCTTATCACTGTATTTCCTTTGTGACTTTCCATGCATTACACTTATCTTTAAACAGGAAAAAAGGTATTTGGTTTTGTAAAATCAATGAAGCTTTTAAGCAATGCAGTAATTTTCTACTTCCTTTAAATGTCCTTGAAAAAAATATGCAAGCTTTCCTAACTTGCTTCAGGTGGCAAACCCCAATCTAACCCTTTATACCTATCTGGATGCTAAGAGGATTTACAAAACACCATTTGTGAAGGAATTCTCCCCCTTATGCAATAAAATAACTTACAGGCTAGTCAGTAGCTCTCAAGCTCTCACAGATTCAGTGTAGGTAATACCTTATTTATTCATTCCCTGGGCAAACTGAGAAGTCATCGCAAACTTCAGGTTTATCATTGAATTAAAGACCTAATGTCAAAAGGAAAAAAATGCCACATATACTTGGTAGAAAAAAAAACACAACACTTTCTTATTTTCAGGTTATTTATCTAACTCTTGTCTTCCTCGAAAATCTCAGTTAAAACAAAATTCAAAATTAAAATATAAGCTAAAACCCCAACTTTTCTGTTTCCTTATTTTTCCCCTCCCCAAGGACTATTTTGTCCATTCTCCCTAGCTGCACCAGCCTCCTTCCCTGGGTTCTCTGCGATCTAAGCCCATGTATCAAGAAGAAGAAAAATCACCATTGCTTGGTGGTACAAGGGAACACCACAGTACACATTTCTGCAGGCAGGGACAACCAGTGTAAACCAGAGCAATGCACCCGGAGCACAAAACTTTCTGCATAACCCATTCTAAAGAGGCACTACCTCCACCCCACCACCTCCAGTAAAACCACCAGCTTCTGGGCCTTGGCAAATGCAGAAGCTGGAACACACTAGCCCTTTATGTTTAGAGAAATGAAAGGGATTGTGCCCTCTTCCTCTTTCTCCTTGCCCCAGGTGCACCTTGCTTCTGACCCCTATGCTTCACAGGATATAGAAGGTGAGTAAAGGTGGGGGGAAGAATTGAGGAATTTCTGTGATTTTTACTATTGCAATTAACTTTGGGGCCTTTCTACTACCCCACACATTTCTGAGAATTTTTCATGCTTCTAGCATAGCTGTCAGTTCCTCTTAAGTCAGTTTTGTTTGAGAGGAAACTCCATCTCAGGAGGTGGTTTTCCTATCAGTATCAGCTGATGCACTTCCTGTTTGAGTTTGCACGTAGCACTGAACAGCAGAAATTACCTCAGTGATTTCCTATGTCTTTCCTCTCTTCCTAGGTTTTAATATAAGGAGAGGAGGAATAAATTTGTAGCATCCTCCTCCCTCACTACTTCCCAAGGTAGTAAGCTTGAACAGGTAGCTGAAGAATGGGTGCTGGCCCAGCTGCATAACCAGGGTGGAAGAATGGGAGTCCTGGGCTGCAGCCACCAACAGTCTTTCAGTCCTTCAGATAGACTGCTTTGAAAAAGGGGAAGATATTGTCATCCACAAGGCAATCACACCTTGAGAGAGAAAGGGACCTCACCAGGCAACAGCTCAGTCATGCACTCCTTCCTCAGGACTGTTTGCCAAAGTGCACCCCAGAATGGAGTAAATACATCATCCCTACTGAAAGTCACCTGTCACATGTTGCTTCTTCTGTCCTAAGGGCTTGGTATGGGTGGAGGTGTGCACAGAAGTTGC
The DNA here is from genome assembly GCA_020745705.1 of Hemiprocne comata. Lineage (NCBI taxonomy): Eukaryota > Metazoa > Chordata > Aves > Apodiformes > Apodidae > Hemiprocne > Hemiprocne comata. The sequence goes on along the minus strand of CM036586.1, from coordinate 137,700,799 downwards.
TCTTTCCCACATCTCAGAAGGACTGTAATTCCCTAGGTGACTAAAAAGGATGCTTGCACTTATTAGTGGTCTTGTGTTTCACTGATGCAGCATTTAAATTCCATTTAAATCTGATGCTTGTTAATTTAGGCACACAAACAGGAAGACGTGTCCATCAAGCAGATGCTACTGACATTCTCCATGTTGAGGGCTGAGCAACAATAACTAGCAGAGGTGCCTATACTGCTGGGTACCAGCATTTTAAAAGTAGCTCCACAAATGCCACCGTCTATCAGCACCTAATAAATGTTTCAGGAAGATGTTGTTGAAGCTGCCAAAAGTGGTTTTAAAATTAGAGTGCCTCACAGGAGTCAAATGCACAGCTTGCACTCAAAATGCCTCTCCCACCTTGTAGATGGAGAAGAGAGGCAGACCACCATTGTCAGACAACACAAGGCTTGGCACAACAAGGCTGGGGACACGGGGACAAAAAGAGAGGGTAGATGAGTGGCACCAAGCATGACTGGGAGAGACGTACTGGAAGAACTGCCAGTTTTGGGTGTAACAAAATAGACTATTTAGCTAGCTTGCCTGACCAAGCCAGGCAAGGCAGCAGCTCTGCAGTCTGAAGCCCAGGTTCCCCCTCTTCTGCCTGCTCTGCAGCCTGACCTTTGGAAATACCTTTCCATCAGGCATCACTTCAGTAGGTGAACAATAGTCTCCAGGAGTTCTTTTGGAAATACAATCAACACTGTGCTGTCTAACCAAAGGGAGAAACTTTCACCAGACAGCAGGGCACTGGCAGGCTCCTTTGCTCATTTGAGAAATATCTCAGCCTCTAACAATCCAGTTAGAGTGCATTGGGAGATTCAGGATGATGCCCATGGGAAGCACAGAAGATGAAGGCTACTTAGCCCCTCAGTTTAGCACTTGTGCATTGAGAGAGAAAAGAGCTATCATTGTAAGATGAAGGTATGATTAATTTTATTGATGTGTGGGCTAGAAGAAATGAATTGGTGTTAAGTGCTGTGAGACAAAACACTATGATGTGTTTCCAAAGGGAACCTGGGAAAATAAACTTTACAAAACAACAGGTGAGGTTAATATGAATTGAGAGTTGGAAGCTGAATATAACATTTGATGCTCTAGTATTTGAATCAAGCCCAGACTATCACATGGATCTGTTGATTAAAACTAGTTACCTGAAACCTGGTTTTATGTACTGTGCAGGACATCACAAGATATTGTTTAAGCCAAGAAGCATAAAAGGTTATTGCACCTCAAATCTTCATTCCATGCTTATGCTGTGGTGATGCCATTTATAAAGGTGGCAAGAATGTCACATTTGAACAGAGTAAGTATTATGTATGACTGCAAATGTTGTTGACTTCTCTGGGTCATTGGAGATTAGCATTTTGGAAACTACAGGCATGTAGAAGATACAGCGTATGTTATACAGAGTCAGAGAACAAGCCTGTTCTTGCAAGATTTCAAATTCAATTATACAGACACAAGAAGTTTAGATAAACTTTTCAGATTATATCAAATGAACTTTTGCTTGCTTATCTGAACTGACCCTCTGAAGGCATTTGGGGTTATTCTGATTGTGGTTGTTGTTGCTGGAAATAACAGCAAGTTATGAATTTAGTTTTAAGTTTTCCATTTCTTGAGTCAGGTTTGCCTGATGGTGCAAGGTGAGAGACAGATTCCAAACTCTGCCCATTTTCATCAACATTTCATTACATTTAGGTGGCCATAGTGAATAGTTACTCTCTAGTGAAAAAAAAAAAACAAAACCCCACAATTTGAGCCTTAGAGTTGTGTTAGAAGATTTGTGAATTGAAAAATGAAAGATTTTATTAGCTTTTTCAAGATAATATATTAAGGAAAAAACCCAAAATCTCCCAAATGACTCCAATTTCAGGGGGGCAATAAACTTTCTTCATGGTTTTGCTGATTTCTATACCATACAGGTCAGGAACTTCACATACCTCTGTGCTATTAAGGAATAGGTGGACTTCCCATTAGCAGACTCCACCTCCTAACCTGGATCCACTGCTGTAAGGTCACTCCTCGGTTACTGAATGGTGCTTAAAGGTGGGGGTTTTTGTGAGAGTGGGGAGAGAGCAGTGGTCTTTCTCCCAGACACTTGCCCTTCTCTGTACTTCCAGGCCTGCACGAGTGGGAGGCCACAGAAGAGGCTGGGGCAGCAGCGACATCGATCACCCCTCAGAGTGAAGGGCAAGAGCAAGCTCAGGCTTTCAAGGAGAGCTGGGAATGCCAAAGAGGAGGGCTCAGGCAACGGGGAATGGGCATGGGGAACTAGGTCTGATGTAAGAAAGGAGTGGGAAAACTACTGAGAAAGCAGGGCATGCAGGTAAAGACACCTTCCCCTAGGTGTGGGGACAGTAAGGATGGGAGATGTACCCTGTTCAGCTAATGCTTCCTGGTCAGGCTTCCAGGGGTAGGATCACACGTGCAAAGCTGTCAAGCACACATCCTCTTTTTCTGTTTTTATAAATGCATGATTTTGGGACCAGCACTATACTGCTGTGGCCGTGCTGCAATCAGGCATAGGATCTCAACACCACACTGCCCTCCAGCTCCTGTGGACCTTTGTGGTCTCGATGGAAACTTCCTGAAGAGCTCAGGCCACACTTTACAGCTGCTTCCCAGTCTGTAAATAAAAGACCCAAAGACCTTACTATCATCAGCTTGCTCCTGAAACAGTTTCTAGTACTGGCATAAGCAGGGATTTATAGCCTTAGACAGTACAAGATTTTCCTCAGTTTCACCCTTCAACAAGATTCACCACAGCCCTTTCTTACTGGGGTGTATGGGCTGTTTGCTCTCCCGCTGAGGTAAAAAAACACCTGCTCAATTGCACTGAAGTTTTCTGTAAGAGGGAAGTAAATACTGCTAACCACTGGGATCATACATTAAGAAAACAAACAAACAAAAACCCCTAATTATCAAAGTTATCCAAAAGTTACAGGACACAGAGAGGTAAGTGACTGAATTCTATAGTGTGCGGATTTGGTTTGGTGGGTTTTATGGTAGTGGGGGAAGGGTCCCATGGGTGGCTCTGGTAAGAAGCTGAGAAGCTCCCCCAGCTCCAAAACCAGCCAAGGAGCCATTAGAGAAACAATGGATATAGCTCTGCGATTAACATACAAAAGAACTGATATAAGACCTGAGCAGAGCAAGAAGTAAGAAAAAGCTGAGCTGGAGAGGCAGAGCGGTCCGAAGGGGAAGAACGTACTCACAGGGGAAGTTTCCCTGTAATCTATGGTTAGATGGCAGGCTGTCCCCCTGCATTCATGAAGAAACGTGGTGGAACATTCCCTGAAGGCGCCAAGACGTGTGAACTTGGATTTGCTGCCAGTGGACTTGGGTCATGTAGCTGTGGAAGACCCTGCACCAGGGGATGTGACTGTTCCTGAAGTAGCCCATGACTGTGTGAGAAGCCTATGCTGGAGCAGCTTGCTCCTGAGGGACTGTACCTCATAGGAAGGTCTCATGAAGGAGAGGTTCATGGAGGACTCTGTTCCATGGAAGGAACCCGATGGGGAAGCAGGGGAGGACTGTAAGAAATCGTTCTTCCTGAGGAGGAAGGAGTGGCAGGAAAAAACAGACTGCAGACTAACTGTAAACCTTCCCCTGTTCCCCTGTGCAGCTGGGGGGGAAGGAGGTAGAGAAATTGGGAACAAAGTAATTTGGGCCCAGGAAGAAGGGAGGGGTGGGGGTAATGTATGTAAGCACTGCTGTTTGTGTTATCTGTGTCTTGTGTGTGCATCTGATTAATGTGAAATTAAATTACTATTTTTCCCCAAGTTGAGTCTGTTTTGCCTGTGACCTTAATTGGTGAAGAACCCTCCTTGCCCTTTGTCTCGACCCATGAGCTTCTAGTTGGCCTTTGTCCTCCCCATCCCAGTGTGTATGGGGGAGAGGGTGGTGAGTGAGCAGCCACGTGGCTGGTTCTTTGTTGCCATGTTAGGCCCAAACCATGACATACAGGTACTGTAAACTGCAGTAAGCTACAGAAAGACATACGGCTGAATTTACCAAATTAGTGCTAATGCAATGCCAATTCAACAACAATACAAAAACGCTTCAGTGGTGAAGTTCAAATAAGTAACCAAATATAACAAATGAGGCCTATATGTAATACATGTACTAATGAACATATAAGTAGTGACTCTCCATGGGTACTAACTGACCATCAGCGTGATGGCCATTCACTTGGCTGACTCCACAATAACAAACTAGTACAGTTAGTTATTGTGCTTGAAATACAGTTTGGAAATGCAAATAAGCTCAGCCTTGGAAAGGTCACGATTATCTGAATCCTCCTATTTAACTAAAGGAAAAATTATTTTTTTTTTTTTTTTCCCTCCAGAAGCCATTGCATGTAGAAATTTACTTAAAATCTGCAGGAGAGAAATATTTGCATTTCAGCACCTAAAAGTTAGAGTGGATTCACGGAACACTTAGAAGTGTTTGTACTCTCAACACTCTGCAGTGTGCTAATGCCACCATATTCATAGTGTTCACAGATCGCAGATCTAGGTGTCAGCAACTAAACATAAACTTTGTATGTGATGCTCCATTATTTACAGTAACCAGTGCTGCATAGAAAATCATGGCGCACAGCTGCAATTACACTTGTAGCTCATTTGAATAAAAATTACAACTTGTCACTACTACCCAGCAGAATAACAAAAAGAGGTAAAAGCTTGTTTTTCTTGAGGGCAAAAAAAAAAAGAAAAAGCAATCTCACAGTAGAAGTTTAACAAGTTCCCACGTATTGGCTGCTGGTTTCTGTGTGTCTGCACAGCTTGTGCCGAGCCCTCTTTCACGAAAGGCAGCTTCCTGGCACCATATTGCAGGGCTGCACTTGCAGTGCTCCAGACTTCACTGGACACTGTGGGTAGGAGGGTGTTGCTGAAAAAGGATCCCTACAGGCAGCTGCCAGATGTATTTCTCTAATAGCAAGGCAGGCAGGGTTTGAGGTTGGTAAATATCAGTATGTTTAAGAATGTAAATTCCCTCCCTGATTTGTGAATGTAATGAGAAATTCCCAACAGTACCTCAAGCTGAGAATCATTCATTTGTGAACAGCCAGTCAGTCATTGCCCAGACAGCTAAAATAAATCAGAATATCAATTTCCCAGAAGTTTGAAGTAACTCTATTTGTTTTGCTGGTAAAATGCACACAATAGAATTAATTTCAATTAATTTTTTTTACCCTCTCTGTAGAAATCTTGATATTGAAGAAGGCTCAGAATGGGAACACATTAAGACAGTCAGTGCCTTTCAAAGAGAAAGGAAGTGGGTGTTGACACAAGCTGAAAAAGAGTTGCCATCTGTAAAGAGGCGAATGAATGTGTGGTGCTTGACATCACAGCCCAGTCAGGTGCTTGTGATACCCTGACAGTGGTAAGAAACTTTTCTCTCATTTACTCAGACAGAGGAGAACTCCAGCAGGTGCAAAGCCTGTGTCATGGGGACACAGTGGAAGCACATTGAAGGGCACATAGTCCTTTCCACCCTCTCCCTTTTTCTTGGTTACAGAAGAGACAGGTATCTTTAAGATATCCCTTTCTCTTTGTTACCTCCCCTGGTTCCTGTACAAAGTGCGCCTCTGCTAAAACCAAGGGTCTGGCCATCACCAGGGAGGCAAACTGCTGGAGGCCACCAGATGGACACAGCTCTGCTGCTTGCTAATTCTCTTTCCCCATCAACCCTTCGCCTTCTACCCAGCTGCCGTGTTTCCCATGGCATGTCCCTCTTTGGTCTCTTAATTCAGCTTTGCTGGTGCTATTGAGGAAGAAGCCTTGAACTAGGTCAGCTGGTCATATAGAGCCACTGGCAGCAGCGCTGATGGTGGGAGTCATTGTGGCATTGTGGGAAACAAAGACTGTGGAGCTTTCCTTCCAGAAGTTAAACACTGGGCAGATGGTGTTTAAACAGCCCACTGTTTACAATTTCTGTAGAGGTGCAATGAAAATTTCCTTTCTCTCTTTGGAAAGCCTTACACCCAAAGGAATGTTTTCAGAAAAGAAACCTCTTTCACTGACTTCAGGGACAACCACTGGCAATCCCTGAATGAGGGCATATCTTTCAATTAGAAGCTTTAGTTTGGGGGAAATCCAACTGATGCCCAGCAGAACCATCTGGAGGTGGGATGGAAAAACCCCCATAAAGTCTCCCACTGTGTGCAACACTCCAACAACAGCTATCTGACTCAAAGTTGGGTTTTCAGTGCAGAAAGTATGGGAAGGTGTAAAACATTCAGCCTGTTCTCAGACAGTAACCAGTAACTGGCAATAACCTTGCAGGTTCAAGAAACATCCTTCTTCTGGGCTAGATATCCTTAGCTAGCTGAGGTGGTGCCTCAGCTAGCTGGCCATCTAAACTGCCTAAATTACCAGCTCCTCAGGTATGTATTAAATAACCTGTAGCTACTGCTTCTAGCAATTTCAAACTGTATACTGCCTTTAAAATCCCATCCAGAGCTGAAAAAGCACAGAAATCTGCACGTGGATGGTACCTGCTTACTTAGGAGGCTAGCCAAAAATGAAGTGCCAGGATGTACCCTAATTTCTGATAATAGGAGATTCTGAAGCACTTAGGGTTTTTAACAGTTTCCCATTAACTCAGAGGTAGCTGACGGTTAAACCATAATGCAGGAATTTGAAGCACTTTGCAAGAAAGTGAACAAGGTATGGTTGAAAACAAGCAGGTGCCAGGGGAAAGTGAAGAGACCAAAGCGCACAAAACTGCCCTTAGGTTGAGCTCAGGGTTGCTAGCATGACTAGCAACCTCTCTGGGCACTGCTTGCTGTGTGTTGGGTCCGTGTGCTCCAAACCACCCTGCTGTGTCATGCTGTGGGACTGTGAGCACGCAGAGGTGTTGGTGGAGGAGGGCTAGCTTGGGAAGGACTCCTGCCCAAGGTATCTCCTAGCACACACCTGGGAGGTGCTGATACCGGTTTGGTGGTCAGTAGGCATCTGCCTTTGTGGAAAGCTCATGCCCAGGGGACATCTTGGCCTTGGTGGTGCCTGGTCCAAGCACTGTCATGAGCTGCTCTCCTGGAACTGCTCCACACTGTGCTGCAGACCTTATACCTCCACAAAGAGAGCCAAGTCAAGAAGCCAACAGATTTCATTCCCCTCAAATCTGGTCACTGGCTATCTTTGCAAATGATGTGGCCTAAATTATTAGATGACTCAAAATCCACAAAGCCTTGTGTTAGAACTTGGAATCCTGTTCAGAAAGCAATCTAATACAGCCTAAAGCCAGTGCAAGATACCCTGATTTTACAGACGATCCCACACTAGAGGAAAGGAGCAAGCAGGGAAAAACATGCAAAATCAAACTCAGACTCCACAATAAGCAGGATGTGAGTTTTGAGACACTATAGTGAAGAGCAACAGCCAAATCTGTGCCCAGTATTCATAAAGAGAAGAAATAAGATAAAGACAGAAACCAAAGCAAGTGAAAAGAAAGGGTCTGTCTGGTTGCAAAGCAAAACTCTCCTGGATCAAACTAGGCAGGGATTTACTTGTTTTGGTGGTGACGTCTACATCTTGCTGTTAAGAGAAAACATTAGAAGAAGATGCTGACACAAAAACAGAGATTGAGCATATCTCTTCTGTCTAGACAATGTATCCCTGATGTAATTATAGCTGAAAAAAGGCCTAAATTTGGTAGAAGTGTATTTTTAGCAGTAAAAAGAAAGATTAAACAAGAAAATGCTCATTATCAGCTACCCAAGTGGTTGGTATAAAACCAGTGTCAAGCAACACAGAACACTGAGTCAGACTCCTATCTGCATTTAATACTGCCACGGAACAGTGCCAATGAAGGCAGCTTGTCATCTGTTTCGTTCAAAGAAAAACAGAAACCAAAACTGCCTACACTGTTAGAACCAATGTCAGAGTTACTGGGGGCATGCAGATGAATAGAGACAGGCAGAACAAAATCAATTAATGTGAGAGTCAGCACCCTGGCCATGCCAAATGAGGCAGTTTTTCTTGGTAGTTGGAAACAACTAGATACGAACACTAACAATATTATCACAAGATAAGAGGAGGTTCCCACTCTATCAAACACAAAGGACATCTGTATCCCCACCAAGCCGTTTTTCACCCAAAATATCTTGGATGGGTTAAGCCCTAGCAAATTTAGATAGCTGAGCCCTACAGCATGATGATAGACCCAAATTCAGTAGGTATGAATTTGAGCAGTGAAGTATAAGTTCAGATGCTCATAACCAGAACTAATCCACTTATCTCTACCTGACCATAGTGATGGTGATACTCAAGAGGACTCAATAAATCACTGGCATTTCAGGGATTATTTGAGCATTGCTATTTATATGTATTTGAAATCGAATTCTATGATACACTCAGGCTGATGAACTGTTTTTATTTCTGACTGTACCTTTAAAAAGTCCTCACTTTGAACAAGCTGAACCTGTTTATTGTACTACATACAAACTCATATTGCACTGACACAAATGGTTATAATCCAGGCACGGAAAGAAACCAGTCTCTGTCAGGCTCCTTACCACTGAACCACAGCTGAATTGCACACTGACCTTATAACCTGCATGTTAGTCTGGCAGGCAAAGTGGTGATGCAGCCCTTGACAATGCTCCACATCTTGACATACTCCTTTTATGCTGGAGGGGGTCCATTACACCCCTCTACTTGCAGCAATCCCGAAGCAATCCTGAAGCTGTGCTTGCCCCTGCCAACACAGCTGGCATTTCCACAGCTGCAGCCTAGTTCTGGGTGGGGAGGACAAGGAAGAGACAGCAAGAAATAATCTCAGTGATTATGTGAGATGGAGAATACATTCCCTTAAATAACCTCCTCTGCCTGCTGAGGTTATCAGAGCATGCCTTTTTAATGCTGGGTAATGCCAGGTTAAGTTCAGTAGTTCACAGCTGCATATTTTGTTTGAGATTGGTCCTTAATTGAACAGCAGGCTCAGGGACTACGGCTACGTGTAATATCTGCTAGAGAAACACATCCATCTCAAATGACATTTTTCAAAGAGGTACATACGATCTTGTTAAAAGCAAGAACCCTAATGGCCATTTGCGCCATCATACACCAGCAGCAGGTATGTCAGGAGAGGGAACAGCTGCTTAGTTGCTACTGCGATCTGTTTTGTCGGGATGTTTGTATGTTTGGGAGAGTGGTCTGGCCCTTTTTCAGCTCTCAGATGAATCATTGTGCTAATGGACTAGCAAGTGCTTGGATAACATTATCAGCGATGCAGACCATGGTTCCTATATTGCCTTAATATGCTTCCAAACCAATCTGGTAAATTACTTCCATTATAGGATTTAGATAGTATCCCATTACAGATCAAGCTTTTGGTTAAATGTCATTTCTTTGAAAGACATATTTGGTGCAAAGGTCTGCTTGGCAGCTTCAGAAGAGACTGAACAGAGTCCCAGACTTCCTTATTTAGTCCTCAAACATTGCCTCTCACTAGCAATCAAAGGGTGGAACCACAAAACCCAGGAGACATGGTGAGAACATCTTTCATCAACAGAGGAGTGCTAACTAGACAGTTTTTCATTAGGGTCTGTCCTTGGGAGTATGGTAAACATACAAGTCTCCTGGTCACATGCTGAAAATTGTTTCTAGACTGTGTTAGGTAATTCTAAAATTAAAGAGACTACCTGGTATTACACTATTATGCTAGATGAATAATTCCATATATAGGCTGTTGCTAAATAAACGGGGTTTTCAGTACTTTTCCAGTGGTTTTCTCGTGAAACTACAGAGCCCATCCCAGCTGTCAAAATACAGTCAGTCTATGCTGCATCCATCATTGCATAGTTCCCTTCCTTACTCTGAAAGCAAATCTAAATAAAATAATTTTCCACTTGCACTTGAAAAAATCCTGCAACAAAACCAAGCCATCAAAAGGCTTTTATTTGTATCAGAAAGTATAAATGTTCTTCCTCTTTTTTTAAACAAAATGAAGACATTTGTGTCCAGCCTATGCTTTTTTCCAGACTTTCTATTAAACATTTCAACTTTATAGTTAATAAAAAGAGGCATTTCATTTTAGCAAAGTCCTGGCATATTAAAACTAAAGTGATGTGGCATATTAGAGAGACTTGCCAGTATTAACGATCTCTACATGATAATTTATTCCATATTTAGTGTTCACTGTTTGCAGTATTTCATAAAGCTAAAGCATATGGTGCTGTTTTATTCAAACAGTAAACTATGTGATCATTAAAAATATATGGAAATGTAAACATCTTGTTAGAGTTCAGTGTTTCAGAAAGGAGCTGTTAATCCCTGCAAACAGTTTCATTATAATAAGAAGCCAAATCAATTAGTGATTTTGTTTCCCTATGTATTTTCTTGATATCCATTTAGAGTAATTAATTTCTTTATATTTCAATTTATATGTATTTACATTTCTACATCATTATACAGGAATGTGTCATTTTTATTTTGATTTTATAAGAAAAAAAGATTGTCAAAATCTGTTAAACTACTAAGCTGGGAGCTGAGATCAATCTCCCTTTCACTTGAGGATTGAAAGAAAAAGCTCCTGGCTCTACAGCAGCTTTGTCAGCTTTGGCAATTTGCATTATGTTACCCATGATAGTATGCATAAGGATCCATAGCCACAAATGCAATTTAAGAAAGCACTTTCAGTTCTTTTTACTTCTTTCTCAGTATTTTCAGGCAGCTGGAGTGTTTTCTTTTTTTTCCCTTGCCTTAGAGAGATTACTTATTACCTGTATTTAACTGAATAAAAAAAAAAAAAACCCAAAAACAAAAAAACCCAACAACTTGAAAGGTAATAGATAAGTTGAGTTCCTAAGAGAAACTGTTCAGGGCTTTTCATGCAATGGAAGAAAGCAAGAGGGATTTTGATGGAACATGGTAGGTATGCTTGGTGGATTGAGAACCTCTGTTGAGCAGAGGAGCAGTGAAAGCTGGGGTAGGTGCCCTGGGAGAGTTTTTCACAGCCCCCGGCCCCTAGCAGTGCCTCCTATCAACCTGGCACTACCTGGACCACTCCTAAGTATCAGCTGGTTACTAGGGCTCAATGATGGCATTAGCATAAAATTATAATTTTTCAGCTATGGGTCTTGCAGGAAAGTGAAGACATTTGGGGCTGGTTGCTGTACTGATTAGCAAGCAGAGTTGGTCGGTTTTCACTGTTAGGCAAAAATGTCTTCATCTTCACTGAGGTCTGGATTTCATCCACAGAGCCCAAAGTTTCAATACAAGCCAAATACAGGAGTTAACCAATGCCCATTCATAGAATCATAGAATCATAGAATCCTAGGGGTTGGAAGGGACCTCGAAAGATCATCTAGTCCAACCCCCCCTGCCAGAGCAGGGTCACCTAGAGCACATCACACAGGAACGCATCCAGGCCATCTCACCACTCATCTAACACTGCTGCTGGTGCAAGACTCTTTAACTATTTCACCAGGCTACCTGATGGTTTAACATTGTGCAGGTATCTCCCCCTAAATCTGACTTCCCTTCCCTTACTGCCTGATTGAGGACTGGGTTCCTGCAGCTCAGCCTGACTGCCAGCAGCCAAGGCAAAATGCTCCAAATACCTCCACTCCTCAGATAGCAAGCAATGGAAGAAAACAGACAAGCCTTATCTGTTGCTTTTGGGCAGAAGGACACTGATAACAGTACACTCAGGATTTTGCTCCAAGACACTAAGTGAACAATGTATTAACTTGCAGCTTATCCAGTGCCTGCAATGCTAGCTAACATTTCACCACCACCCTGGAAGCTCCCTGCTTGCAGGCAAGAGTCATGTTCCTTAGAAGAAAAGCTGCTATCACAAGGGAGATGGTGAAATCTGGATGTCTTTCTAGGAAATCACACAGATCCTGCTCTGATCCAAATGGAAAACTCAACATTGGGGTGACTGGGTGGAAGTTTAACACTGAACATGAGTTGAAAACTTAAAACTCTGTATTAGGTTACCTGTGTGAAAAAGTGAAAGGCTGCGTTCAGCAAGCCAGCCTCAGTGATCTAACTAAATCTAACTTTTTAAGAGTCTGAGATTGCAGTTGTGATGCCCCATTTTGTTGTCAATTGTTTGTCCTCAACACTATGCAAATTTAGCATGAAAATTTATTTCTTACAGCCATTTAATTTACACCATCCATTACTCCTGCTTGTGTGACTGACTTCTACTGCATGATATCTGGTTAGTAGTGCTGGCAGCTGGGACCCAGGAGACTTTGTGTCTATAGCTGACGTTACTATTTTTGATAAGTTGCTTCATCTCTCCTATTGCATTCACTTAATCACGGTCATCATCTTCAATTGAGCTGTTTGAAGGGACTCATTATTATAGCTGTTACACCCAATGCAACAAGGCTTGAATTATTTTCAGGGAACACAGCAATACAAGACTGTGAATTATTAGGTAGCATGTCTAACCTAAGGTATTTGGCAGATACAGTCACAGAGTTGAATGTCACACCATCCAGGTCTATTTTCCACCCAGTCAGCATGCAGATAACCAAAACATTTGCTGCCTACACTAAAAACATGTGCTTTGTCCATCATGCTGCAGAAATTGAGAGGAACATGTGATTAATTTTGCACCTTCTTCAATCATTATAATTTTTTTCATGGGCCTGATCCAAAGTCTGGTGCTACTGGCTGGAGGCTTTTCTTTCTCTTTGTTCCCTTTTTAAGTAGCAATGTGTTCTCCTAGTTCTCCTAGGGATCTTCTAAGCTCACTTACACTCCCCTGTTGAAACTGTTGGAAAATAGGTAGCAAAGCTGACACAGAAGAATCCACAAATCCTGTTAATTACACAATACCCTAGACCATCCTTTTCCCTCTTGATACCCTCAAATAGTATCCAGTGATACCTTAGGTGTTCTTTAGAAAAATCATAGAATCATAGGATGGTTTTGGTTGGATGAGACCTTAAAGATCATCTAGTTCCAACCACCCTGTATTGGGTAGGGATGCCTTCCACTAGATCAGGTTGCTCAAAGCACCATCCAGCCTGGCTGTGAACACTTCCAGGGAGGGGGCATAAATTTGGGACACTGATTTAATGAGGACAAAGAAACTAATTCAGGAAACATGAGAAGCCTTTAATGCAATTCCATAAAGTTTGATTCTACATGAAAGAAGTACTCTATTTAAAGCTTGACACGGTTAAAGAGACCTTTTATGTGAATTGGATATTAGCATTAGAAGTCTTAAAAAGAACTACAGGACATCTTGCAAGACGCCTGTATCAAAGGCATCAGATAGTTTTCTAGCTCTCTTTTTGCAGATCTAGTTTTAGAGATGCTTTGGAGAGTAGCACCCTAATACTGAAAACTGAAATCAAACTTGAGGAATTCACACGTCTTGGGACCACTGCACTTATTTCATGTGGGCTGCAGAAAAAGCAAATATCCTAAATCCTTGTACTCATCCATTTCCATCCCTGGTGCAACAAATATTCAGTTGCACAGATGTCCCTAACCGATCTCAATATTTAAAGGACCATTTACTATTTACTGAGCTCTAACCATGTCCTTGACACTTGGAAATTCATGAAGAACTCTCTTCTTAGAGGAGTTTCTTTGAGTAAGTTCCAAGAGCTGCAACCTGATGGAAAGTCATGGGCTGGAGGAAGTCAGAGAGTCCCTCTCTTCTGCTGTTCCTCCACCACCCTTCATCCAAGTATTAAAACTATTACTGAGCACCTTGTCTCTAAAGTCTCTGTCTCACTGTTTTTAAGTTCCCTGCCCAAAGCCGTGACTGTGGGGAAAGGCTGTGCTACCAACCTGCCCACTCCTCCAGCACCATGAAGCTGTCATCTCCCTTTGGCTTTTAGCAGTCCTGAATTAAATAAACGCTGCAGTCTCTAATTTACCTGTCAGCCCTCAAAGTACCGTATGTTTTCAGAGGACTTGATGTTGCAGAACGTAGGTATATATCATTGAAAAAGGAACCTCATTTCACAGCTATTTTCCTGCATCCTTATTGCTGAATTTTAAAGGCAATCTTGCCCTGTTGTAATTCTCTAGCAAGCATAACTTAATTATTTGGCCAATTATAATATCAGGGACTATAACAACCATTACGTGAATGGGTGTTGAATCAGCACATTTTCCACTCCCCAGTAAGCAATGAGAAAGAGAGAGGGAAATGTATTGACTGAACAAAATCTAATAAACATAATGCTACCTACAGATATGTGCTATTTAATCCTATGAAAGGATTTTATGCATCTGTTCACATGGCGATATCAGATACTATCTTGCTGAAGGAAGCAGTGACTCCAATGTGCAAGTCCCAAATCAGGAAAATAATGTTTTTATTTTAATAACTGCATGCAAACAAAATGCTTTCTTTCTTGGTATTTCTCAAATGTGGGGGCAAATAATATGCAGGTGCTAACACATTTCAGGCTAGATCCAAGTGGAAAATGGTGCCATTTACTTAAATCTAAGTTTTCTAGGTAAACCTGTGAGCTTCTCTAAGACACAGTGAATCTTCTGTTTGTCTGTATGCACCTTCCCCAGCTGGGAGTAGAGCTGGAATGGGGTGTTACCAGGTACTGCAACAAAGAGAATAAGGATCTCTCTTCATTAGTTCAATTAAAACATATCTGCCACACTTATTCTGCTGTTACGGACAAGTGCAAGGGTTGACAAATACCCCTCAAAATTCAGATATTTCAATCCAGAGTAACATGAATAATGAATTGGTCAGAAGTTGTGCTGGAAAACAAACATCCCAGGTTTAATTTTCCTTCATATCCCTCACCCTTGGGAAGGGGGGTAGGCAGAACAGGGAAAGGCTAAGCCTTCAGAAAATATGTTCATTTTAAAAACAAAACAAAATTCGAAAGAACTAGGGCTTCTCTTCAAGTGGCAAATGTCTGTACTGAATCTGAAGTGCTCCACAAGTGTTCAGTGTCCTTTCATTATTACCAGTTGTTACAGCTACATGTGATATTCCTTTTTGTTAATAATTAGGACAACATTTTGAAGAGGGAGTGTTAGATTTTCTAATAGTGATTAGTACATTGATTGTGATCGGCTATACAATTACAGAGTTATTAAGGTGGCATTTGGTTGTTTAACAGCATTTTATAGATCAGTGACTATTTAGGACGTCAGTGGGTCCAAGTTTCAACATTCACACTTTTAAAGCACACAACATTTTGTAAATACGAATTTCTCTATTAGTGTTCATTTATTAAATAGAATCCTCAAGTCGAAGGATTCTGTGTGCCTATTATTGGAACTAAAGTCCACAGCATGTATCCAAGTAAAAAACTTTCTAAAAACAATAGCCAAATATATGGTGACCTCCTCCAACACCCAAATACCTATTTAAACTGAATTTATTATTTTATTATTTCTTCAACACATGAAAAGATATCCTAGAAGCCATATATTACATAGTACTTATCCAGAACCTACTAAAATAAATAGAACCATCCTTTTAGTCAGAGGCCTAATTGAAATCCTAAGTTGGTCACTTTGAAAAGTTAAATTTTACGTCATTTTATGTTAGCTTCTCATTTTAACTTCAGAGATTAAAAAAAAGAGATTATTAGAGTGTTAACTAGAGATTTTTGCTGCAGCTGGAAGTATCCACCTGTACAAGGTAACATCACGTATATCAGGTTATAAATTGTGATTTTTTGTGAACTACACCTGGACTGCACATTTGTTTTTCCCATGAAAAATGGCTGATGCAAGAAAGATTTCAAGATATATAAAAATCAGAATTTATTTATATTTAGGACTGATAAACAGTGGAGTCTTGGTTTTAGTGTTTATAAAAGGCAAGAAAAATAAAGATCAGCTGTCACATTGCAAACACCATCTATGTCACATACCTGCAGCTAGCTCTGTGGGGGCAGGTAAAGTCAGATTTTTATCTCTTTTGTACATAGACACATCAGACATCCCTGGAAGTATATGGGAATCTTGATAAAACAACCATATCTAACAATATATTTAAAAGAATGAGTGCATGGTACTGTAACGCATAGTGTCTCATCGTTATAAAACAAAAAAATGGCTATGCTGAATGTGTCTTACATTTTTTCAGAATGTACTGTTACGTTGCTCTTGCAGTTACTCCTTCTTCTTGGCCACATTTAGCATAGTGACAACCACTTTCATAGCCCAGATTCACACTGTAAAGTTTTAACAACCGGTATATGAGTCCTGACAGACAAATTTCAGGAAAATGGCAGATTTGTTTCTCTTTTAAACCTGATTATATCTCCTTCCTTGAATAGCACAAGTTCTCAGAAACACATGGTCACTGATACAACCTGCATAGACACTACTGTGTTCCAGCAGCCCTCAAGAAACTGTCACGTACAAAATGTGTATCCATGATGGTGACAAAGCCCATCAGGATTTTGAACTCCACAAGTCCAGTCATTCGGACCTGCAGATACATACATGTAATTCCCCAGTCTTTTGGAAATGTCTCTTCTCCAGTAGCCCATTCCTATGACCCAACAGACAATATCCCACAGGAGCACTGCTTCTGCTTTATGCTCTCAGATAAATGCAAAGACAGCACCTATGTTAGGAGAACAGATACCAGCAGCTAAAAGGGAGAGAAAAGTGGCCAGATCTTGGCCAGGTGACCCTACCCTGGTGAAGCAGAACCATAATCCACACAACTTCCACAAAACTGCCCCAGTTTGGGAGCAGTCCCTCCTCTTTGCTAATGTGTTTCTCTTCATGTTCAGTAACATAATGAATGTGAGAATGGGATGGAAGAATCTCTGGGGAATAGGAAAGTGTGGGTGGAGGTGACACTGCCACAAGTTCCTGGCCTTTTTTAAAACACCAGCCTGAAACCTGCCACCAAATGAAAAGAAGGAAGGATACTTAGATAAAATTCTACACATTCAACATCTTTTCCCCATACACAGCACATAACCCCATCCTCTCCCACACCCTCTTCTAAAATGGCAGTCTTTTGTAGAGTTGAAAAAAAAAGTAATGAACATGGAGAGCAGCTAGTTTATTTCGAAACCTGTCCTAGCTATGCAGCAAGAAACCAAGTAAGCCATCTGGTAGGGTTTCAACTGTTTCAAAACAAAAATACATTAAATACATTTCATAAATTGGTAAAATATTGCTCCAGGTCCCTGGATATAACAAAGTAAGTGACATAAGGAAATACTTCTTCCCTTAGAAGTGTGTTTCCTTAAAAACTCATTAGTGACTTTAGCCTAGGCTTTTTTGTTTGTTTGTTTATTTTTTTAAAGTCCCCGGTACTCATGTGCTGAAAAACACATAACTAAGTTCAAGACCAACTTTCCCACTCCCAACAGACCAAGATGTTGCACAGGATGTCAAAGAGAATACTAGGTAATTTTTTTTTTAAAGAATTACTTTTATCTGTTACACATTGCTAGCAAGCAACAAGAGTCTTCTCTCCATGCACAACATTCCTTCACCACTCTAGCATCATTGTTTTTTAAGCTGGTCTCAAAAGCATTTGCCAGGAGATATTAATCAGTCCTTAGCTGCTCCATTGCATGCTGGTAGAAAACAACCATGACTTCAAGCAAAAAAAACAGGTCCCCGGGCAGCTTGCACTTCTTTAGTGGTGCAAGAACAAGAAACAGGAAAGTTTCTCATCCACAGATTCTCTTCTTTGCTCTAAATGTTCAGTATATTTCTTTTTTCTATTTTTTACACACACTAAAAATGTGTGATAAAGTTAAATTTAAATGCATGAGAATCAGTAGATGCTTTGTACCACCTTTTTCCTTGCTTTTGACAGGAACAACATGATAAATATTTGAGCTATTTACACAATAAAAGTACCGTAAGTATGCAACAATTAAGCATGTGTTAAGACACAGAGATATTTTCCTCAACTTCAGCAGTCCTCAGTGGCTCTGCTTAGAGCTTTGCTGTTGAAAAGCAACGAATGACTCTTTGTTTCCTTCTCCCAGTCACCACATCATCTTTGTTATGCCAAATACTCAATGATGCATAGGAGGAAGCAACAGTGTGAAAGCTGCTGTCCTCAGACAGAAGCAGGCAAGTCAGTCTGCTAACAGCATACTAAAATATTCCCTGGTTAAGGGTGGAATAAGACAACATGGCCCCTCTAAGAGGATCCCTAGACTCACAACAGGGTAGCTGGCGCCAGTATCCTCTTGGGACAGTGAACACAGATATGGACCACACCAGCATGGCTTTCCACACCTGACACCAGCCTCAGTGGGCCTTCAGCCTACAATCACTTAGCAATCACTCTGGAATTACTAGGAAACAACTACCAGGATGAAACACACTCCTCTCAATACAGCAGGCACTTTGGGGTGGAAATAAGAAAGGAAGATAGGAAATAAATTATGCCTCAAGACTGCAGAAATGTCACAGGCAGTGCCTGGCGCTGGAGGACTGGGGAAAATTTCCACCACCCACCTTTCTGGATGCTGCTAGGTTGGTCTCCCAGGCTCCATCACCCCTACTGCCTCAGAGGTGTTCCCATGCACCATCTGCTCTTTCTTCTTGAAAAATCCCATTAGCTCTGTCACAGCAACAATAGGAATTTAAATTACACTGGACACCAGTGATATGTGTAACCTAGCTATAGGCAGACATCAGATAGGAGCAGGACCTGGGATCAGGCACAGGAGAAGGCACAGGAGAAGTAGCTGCTGGGCTCTGGGGATTTTAAGTAGTGAAGAAAAGAAAATGTGTAAAGCCACTGCCCCACCCCCCATGATTTCCTAAACTCTCCTCTGTGCTTTCTTGTAAACCATAAAAAAGCACATCCTGCAGGATACAATGCCAGAGGGCAGTTCAAGGAACACTTGTGCTGTATGATCACAGTGTACCCAGCAGCCAGGAGACTGCACAAAGCATAAGCTCAAACAGCAAAATTTGTTTTTTTTCTGAACACATATCAAAGTCAGCTGTTGCATGCTGATAAAATTTGTAGCAGCAAGCTTTCTAGTGTAAACATAGCTTCACTCACACTAAAGTAACTGGTCCTACAGCCGTGCTGTGCTGGGGGGTAAAGCCATCATTACAAAGTGGGAAAACATTACAAGAGTCAGATAAAATGTGTGATGATTTACTAATAAAATGATAGAGGAATGAGATAATTTATAAGCATGCTAACAGTGAACTCCATATGGCTCAAAACCTGATAATATTTGGGATTATAACTCACAAAAATGTATACAACTCATATCAAGAACTTCCCTCCCAGACCACTGTTAACTAAACAGATTTTTCAAAAGCATTTTCTGCTGAGCTAAGCTCTACTTCCATCCAAAATCACTAGGACTCCAGTTTAATTTTGGTGGGAGTAAAGCTAGGCAAAAATCCCACCCAGCGAGTATTATATACTAAATGCAGGGTGCTCATGCAAATACCTCCACAGCCATATGAAATCACAGAATCATAGAATGGTTTGGGCTGGAAGGCATCTGAAAGATGACCTAGTTCCAACCTTCCTGCCATGGGCATGGACACCTCCCACTAGAACATGTTGCCCAAAGCCCATCTAACCTGGTCTTGAACACTTCCAGGGAAGGGGTGGCATGTACCTAGAAAACTGAACTCAGGACTTTCTAGCAATACCGAAACTCAAATAAGAGCCTCTTCCATCTTAGCACAAACTATGCCTTCATATGAATAACTTCTCATCAAATCCTAGTTATAAATGCTTAGGTAAGTGTATCAATATTACACTAATGCATTAGGGAACAAAAAGAAAAGAAATCTGAGAAATCAAACACCAGCAAAAAAACCCCCACAAAACAATAAAGCCTGGACATGTTTTGCATTCTTTTCTGAATTAGAAGGACTGGCTTTTCCCACAACAGCCAGCTCAGCAGTTTGGAGAGCAAGTCTACTTTCTAAATCTCAGTGAGATAGAACTATCAAAATTAAAGAGAAGAGATAAAGCATAAAAATCGAATTCAGCAAATAAACAAATAAAAACAGAGGACTAAACTGAGGTCACTTCAGCAGACCCTACTTATAAGGTGCATCTTATCTCTATAGTCTTAATAAAAGCACAGAACATAGAGTTATTGTGGACCATAATCACAAAGAAAATGGATATATCCAACATGAAAGCTTTCTACACTGAACCAAAATGCAATAGTGAAGATAATTACTTTGATGCTTAAATCTTTTCCACAAAGGCAAAAAAATCTGTCCAAGCTGGAAGTTTGTTCTGCAATTTTAATGACTTTTAAGATAACTCGTTTCCTCCTGCCCTACCCCCCCAACAAGGAAGTCTGAGATTTTTTTAAAAAATTACTTAATATGCCACACCAACTTAATATAAATAAAACCAATTATTTTTATTTATTATTTTAAATTTTTCCTTTCTTTTTCCATTTCTCCTCTCTCCACTACTGCTACTATAAATAACATTTAAGAGAATTCTAATTAGAAAGTAGCAAATAGAAAGAGAAATAAAAAAATCATATTTGTGAGGCTTTTTCCCCCCTCTAGTTGTGTTTACTAATGACAAGGTCTTGTACAATTAATTGCCAGAGGTTTTATGTCATGGGTGTTTTAACGTGATTGAAATTTAATAAATAATAAAAACAATATCAGTCTTTTTAATTGCTTCCTGTACTGAAATTGTTTAGTTACTTCCTCTGTTGTATATAGGAAGCTCTGGTGCTGCAGCAAGGAAAAGTAAGTTTTCTTTAATCTAACTATCAAAAGGGGTTGATGTTGAATGGTACACTTGGGACCAGCCAAGGTCAGGGAACCAAGGTGTCTTTAGGGAGATAGCTGGCAGAGACAGTGCTTACCAATTCTTCACTCACACTACATTACTTAGTACACAATTAGAGGCATTTCCCGATACCCATAATTGACCAAGTTCTTGGAAGCCTCTTTAACTCTGACAAAATATATCCAGGAACCTTCTGATAGCCTGTTGACATGCCTTATTTCCCATCTGGAAATTTAATATCTGATTTGGTACGCAATCCTGCAAAGGTTGCTGACCATTCCAAACAGAAACTATTGGAAAACATATCAAAAAGATTTTGTGGCTAGGTCTAACTGTTTTAGTCAGGTATCCCAGGGAAGCAAGAGCCATGTGATGACAAGAAGGGGTGTGTATGTGTGCATATGTGCATGCCTGTGTAGTCACATTCATACGGGATCTATCCTTCTTGCTCCTTTCCTCTCCATCCTCCCTGTAATCTTTGAGATTTAATTTTTAAAACATCTGACAGAGGAATAAAGCTCTCAGAGATACTAATTCCCTAGGATGTAGTGAAAAAAGGAGGTGGATAGTGAAAAAAAATTTACTAGGGCCTCTGCTGAAGGAAAGGTGGCAGTGTGAGCTCAGCAAGTATTAAATACCAAGCAATCTACACAGGACATAATTATTGAGGCATACATTTGAAGAAAAACAAGCCCCCACTGTTCCCACTGCTGTTTTCTTCTCTAACTGCTTGGACTTCTGATGGATGGCTTGTCTTTAATTTTGGTGAACATGCACCCCACCGATGCATAAATTGACCTCAAGTACTTGAGCACTGTGACTAGCACAATGTAGGCTGCAGGTTAGTAGACTGAACAGTTTATATTTGTGTGCTACTGGTTCAACAGCTGGCTACAAGCTGTCAGATTACATGTTACAGATATAGGAACAGTTTGGTCCAGCGCTGTAGAGGATTTTGGAACAACAGTCTTTGGAACAACAGGCATGAGGTCTAAATGGCAGCCGAAGAGGGATTGATTTCTTAAAAGTGTTTTTGAAATAGGAACCCAGGCTTTGTTTGGATACAGTGTCTAGCGTACTTACTACACCACTCCACAGCAATGCCGCTGGACCACATTCCCACAGAGGGATGGTAATAACCACAGACCTCTGATTGTGCCTGGTTATGCTGCTCAGGTATATTCACCCTTTTTTTCCCTGTGCAGAGTATGTGAAGCAGAAAAGGTGGCTCATTTGTTCAGTACAGATTTTTCCCTTTCCTCTGTAGGCTGTACTCTATAGCTAAACAAGCAGAGGAATTAAGTCAGCAACTAATGACTGTCAACCTGGGGGAAAAGGAGAATTGGAAAGACATTCACGCTTGAGGACACAGGTATAAATTACTCCAGGTAAGCCACACACAACATATCAGCAGCTCTGCAGGATCTCCCTTCATGCACCCTCTACCCTGCCACAGCCTGTGGCAAAGATTCATTTATCCCATTGTCCCTGCAACTTTCTGAAGCACAAATGCCTTCAAGGGTTGTCCCTGGAACAATGCCACTTAAGCAACATTCATAGCCCTGAAAGAAATATTACCATACGTATTTCCTTTTCTCCTTAAAGTTGAATCTATGAGAGGCTTTCATACAGTGCCTACTTTCTTTGCACTCATATAATACAGGCTTCTACTGTAAGGAATTAATGCATCAGCAGGGACAAAGAGAGTAATTTCAGCTCTATATGTTTTTCTTTTTATCAATTTCTTTAGGGAGAATACAGTATTCCCATCTGAAAGCAACAAGAAAAAGGTTTTCCAGGGAACCGAGTATTCCAAATACAGTACTTCAATATTACTACAGAAGTGCCCAGCAATTCTAAGGTCAAATGCTTCATTAGTGAGCTGATACAGCATGATCATGAGAAACAAAAGCTTCTGACCCATTTTATAGACAGGTAAATAAAGACAAATAGAAGAAAACACAGGACTTTGAGTTCAGATGCAGAGTGAAATGCTACACATACAACATCAAAACGAGTTTTTCTGAAACAATTCACAGCAGTAAAAAGTGGCTCTTAATTACAAGTGTGTTGTCCCAAGTCCACAGATCTTCAACTGTTAAATACTGTATTAAAATTAAGCAATACACCTTCAGGGGAATAATCTGTTTAATTTTTTTCTTCTTAGGGAATACCTAGAGAGAATGAAACCTCAAAAGTTTTGCTCTTTTATCATATCAAAGCCACAAGAAGCTGTGTTTAACACTTATTTTATGGTTTTAAACTACAGGTTTACATTTGCCTTGTAAAGAAAATTACTCCATTTTACAATTCTGCAGGCAAGTTAAGAATCAGTCCCAGCTGATTTAAGCAGCTAAAATGCAGTTATTTTTAAAGTTGGTAAAACTTTCTCCAGTTAGTTTTTTTTTAAAAAAAAGGAAGAGGATTTTTTTTTAGGAGCTTGGAAAGGGCATGCTTTTTTCACAGAGAATCTGTTTTCATTGAACTTTAGTTGCTGTCCCATTAGAAACCTGCATTTATTTGCAAGCAATGCAAACAAAAGAGTCCTTCAGCTCAGGATCTGTATACTGAGGCAGCCCCTAGAATGCTGGAGTCATGATGTCAGCTCAAAGACACTTGAATAGGAACAGTAAAAAAAAGCATAGTGAAATCTCAGCCTAAGAGAGATAGACATTCTAAGTTTCTATTGCCTTTTTCTTGTTATTCCATTAATGTCAACCAGACTATGTAACTGACTTCGGTCTTAAATAATGAAGACCTTCTGGAGGATTTTCACTAAGCTTTCCCTAGGTGCTGGATTAACAGAACACTTGGATGCATTTTTCTTCTGTAACACTAAGTATCCTGTCACTATTAATTCAAACTGACCTGCTGCAACAGCATTAATTCCAATGCAGTTTGTTTAGTGTAAGTGAACATTTTACATTGTCTTTGACAGAAATTTCATTGTAAGTACAATGAAACATTTACCACTACAGAAACAAACAAATCACCATCTTTAAGTACCAGGGCTACTTCATGCACAGCAGGTGCTTTCAGAAAAACAGGAGAGTTTCAGGAACTGGAAGTGGCACTACAGAGACAGAGTTAGCAGAGTGAGGGAAGTTTAATGGAAAATATGGCAGCTCAGGACTAAAGGGCAGGCAAAGGTGAAACTACTTCAGTGTGCTCTACTGCTTTCTGTTCAGCAGATTTGGACTAGGAAAGCCTGAACTGTTTACAAATACCTGTTGTTTCTTGTCCAGAAAAATACAAATTAGCTTCATTTCCCAATATATCCCCCCACACACGCAAGTACATGACATTTTTCTGTACCCCTGGAGTAGAAAATATAAGTCCCCTGTAACTGTCTCTGGACTGCTGCTCTCTTCAGCTGCACCCAGGGTTATGCCAATGCTCTTCTTTCCATAGAGAATATTGCCATCAAGCCACAGTGCATGGTGCCCCTACATAAGATTATAAGTAAGTAAATAGTAATGAAGATAAAAGGAATATTGGCTGAGTAAGAAAATAAATTTATTAGTAGACTTCCCACTAAATGAAAAGTCTTAAAGCAGTCATTCCTCTGCCATATTCTACATTTTCTGCAGTCATTAATGAATCCCCACTTTCATCCCTCTGCTGGCTAGTTCCTCTCTACTGAACACCAACGTTTTTCTTCCTGTGGTGTTACAGAAACCGGCTTTCTTACATCCAGCTCTAGCCCTCTTTGTGTGTCTCTCAAGATTTCTTCCAAAAATACTCTCTCTTCATAATATGAAGTTAGATAGGAGCGCTCTATAGACTAGTCTGATCCTTTCTGCTTGCCAGGAAAGAAAAGAAAAAAAAAAACAAACAGTCTTTCACTGGGGAATATTTGATTATATAGTTCTTAACTATCAGCTGCTACTGGAGGTCCTTAATGGGCCCAAAGACTGAACCTGTTTTCTTCTAGAATGGTTTCCCAGGCCCAGCCACCCAAGGAGAGGTGTGACAGGATGCGACGGCTGCCTGTGACTGCCAGTGGCTCCCTTCTCCCACAGGGAGAGAGAAGACTCCAGTCACCAGGGATGCCAATCAAGTGTTAAATTTGCAATAGCTAAGCATTCTTTTCAGCCAGCCATCTATTTAATAACGCTTACTCCTTACTCAAAATTGCAGAAAAACCTGTCCATAATCAGATAACATGAAAAAGACTCTGACAGATGGCTGGTGACGTCTGTACCTACCCCCTTCCCCCATACTTAGCCAATTCGCTGTGGTTTGCAAGTAGGTAAGAGAGGCAGCCTCTGAGAAACAGGCACACTGAACTCTGGGGCAGGCTGTATGTGTCTCATTAGTGAGTGTAACCTGCTGGATAAAACACAAAAGCAATTATCAACCAAATTCAGACGTTGTTTCTGGACACACAGATCATTCATGTGTGCTGCACAACTTGACAAGTGGTGGTGGCATAAGTTTGGGGAAATTTTTTTGTAATACTACTGAAAATCTCGTATTTTAACTTTTTTTCTGGGTTGGTGAATAAAAGAAGGTTCTGCAATGGAAATAACTTATCTTTGACAGCATCGCTGCAATTATACTGGAATTACTGGAGTGAATAAAACCTCTGCAAATCTTTCCTCACTTTCAAAAACCAGAAAACATACTGATGTTTATAGGTGTTCTCAAGGAACTGTAATTCATACTGGTACACTGCACATGAATTAAGCCCGGTGCTTGCAAGCTGTGCCTATCATGCAGTCTATCAGATTTGTTCAAATGGCCATGTTAGACCAGTACAGCATCTGAGCTGGTGAGGTTATTAATTTGCAACAGAAACACACTATTTAAAACATTTTTAACTAATTCAAACCTAGAGAAATATGAGTCGGCAGATTTATTAACACCCAATATTATGCTATGACTCAAAAAAATTATTAGCCAGGACCCTTGACAGGTTGAAGATATATAATCTGATATGGCAGTCTTTTTCTGCATCTATCGAGAGATGGCTTTAGGAGTGTGGGTGTTTGTTTAGTGCTTGTGTAAATTGTTAGGCTGATAGCCCAGAAAGATGAATCTTCAAAACTGGGCACAAGGTGGGGCCTCTTTTATAATGTTGAACTGTGCCTTAAACAAAGCTCAGTGGTATATTGCTAAGAGTCAGACAGGAGACTGATCTGGTGCTTATTCACCAAGAATCATAGAATGATGAAATCGTTTGAGTTGGAAGGGACCTTAAAGATTATCTACATCCAACCCCCCTGCACTGGCCTCCCACTAGACTAGGTTGCTCAGAGCCCCATCCAACCTGACCTTGAACACTTCCAGTGCGGGCCATCCAGAACTCCTCTGGGCAAGATGTTCCAGTGTCTCACCACCCTCCTAGTGAATAATTTATTGCTAATATCTAATCTAAATCTACCCTCTTCCAGTTTTGAAACCGTTCCCCCCTCATCTTATCAAAGACACAGCTAAGGGGTCTAAAGAGTTATTTCTTTGCAATGTGGACAGTATGAAAATACCTGGGATATGCTTCATGCAAATGGTGTGTTTATATTGAGTACAGAATTGGTCTTTTTTAAAAATATCTTACAAACTTTTCATGCTGCATACCTGTATTTGCTTCACATTGTATTTCATCCTCAGGAATTAGGTATCTCTGTAGGGATATCTTGGTGAAAACAGTGGGGAGAGAAGACAAAAAATAAGCTCTCTAAAGACAGAGAGAAGAGAATTTGAAAAAATTCTTCCCTCCCCCCCTTTTCACTTGTGAAGGGAATCAGTGTACGACTTGCTTCACATTGAAGAAAGCTTTACAAATCCACATTTGAGCAATAGCCTGATCCAGAAAAGTCTAAAGTAACTGATTAACTGATCAGAGTATCCTGAGGAAAGGGAAATTTGACTGTCTGCAGAAATGAAGACTAAAAGATGGGCATAACTAAATAACAAGCTGACAAAATGGCCTTGAAATTTCTGGTGGGCATCTAAATTTTGTGAGCCATCCTCAAACCTAAGCAGCATGTGTTACTCAACCATAAGTAACGGGACTGCAGCAGAGCTGAAATAGAAAGAGAAACATAACATGGGCAGAGGGCATGAATGGTTATTTTATTTTATTATTCCTTTCTTTCTTGAATACTTATTAGGAAATTAATAAACACATATGGTTCACAGAACAAATCCAGGCACTAGGAACTTTCCAGAGTACTTATTTTTATTACTAATGGTAATTATGCCTACAGGTGAAGCAAAAATTGAGTTACTCATTTTACCCTGCTGTTTAATTTAATCAAAGGAGTCATGAACCTTTTAACAAGACCTTTACAAAAAGGATGAAGATAATTTCCCCTATTTTTGGTTTACAAAGAATACAAAGAATTTATTTCATAACACTTAATATATAGTAAAAGTATATGAGGAGAGAAAGAGAAAAAGAGAGTGAATCAATAAAGCCACTTGAAGGTATGTTGATTTCTTTTTTCTTCTGAAATTCTGTGGCATTTTCTTAAATCACTGCCATACTCCAGAAGGCTTAGAGATGCTACAAATTAGTCAGGATGATTGTGTGTTAAATTCACCATTTGTGAATTTAACAGAAAGAAAACTGGACTGCTACTTGTCTCTGGAGCACACAATTCACATCAGGAGGAGGCAAAACTCCATCTACCAACACTGTATCTTAGGAAGCTGGGCTGTGATTTCATTATTTCTGCTGTTGCAAAGCCTGAGGCTTGCAAAATAAATTCTTGCAGAACCTGGGAATCAAAAGGAGCAGGGAAGGTCTTTGGTCTTCTCTGATGTTCCAAAGTATGAGACGTTTGAGACTAGACAATAATTTGCGAGGTTAGACCAAACGTGGTATTTAATAAAGCTGTAGCAGGTTTCAAGCACCTCACTTTTTGAGCACTGATGCTCCTGAAGATAATAGTGTAGAATAAACCTTGGCTTATCGATAAGACAACTCAGTGCTACAACTGGATTTTTCCTGAGAGTTAACATACTAGCTCCACTGGCAGAAAAGGGGTTGCAATCCCTCCTGCCCATGATGTGTCTCTTCACTGTTCAATTTCTACTGCTCTCAACGCAATGTTCACAACAAAAAGATAAGAGACAAACAAAAAACAGTCTTTAGTTTGTGTCTTGCAGTGAGCAGCAAATAGCAATAATCTTCACAACACCCAAAAATCTTCTGAGATGACTCATCACTCAATTAGAGAGGAGCCTGGGGTCTCCCCAGTTTCTGACAGCATGCCGTATCTCTCATTCAGCATAAGTGTAGCCACTACTCCTTACACTGGCTATTTTAGCCATGGTGGAGAAGTTACACTATGCGTAGCCTGCAATATAAACTCTCTGCCTTGGTCCTTGATTGCCCAACGGCTCAGGTGCATGCCACATGGCTTTGGTTCCCTCATCATCTAAACCTGAGCTTGCCAGGGCTCATAACTGCATCTGGACTTTTGGAGAGAGGGATGACAGAAAGGTAAAAGGTACATGTCTACAGTCACACAGCAGCTGAGTTGATAAATGTAAGAGTAGAATAATTTTCTACCCTAGATAACCTTCTTTCAGAGTGCAGCCCAACCCAGAATGTCAAAGAATTAACACATGCAGCAGCCTTTCACTTAAAGAGTTAATCTGTAGAAATTTCTGTTATGTTAAAGGCTAATTAAGGTCAAGCATACCACTCTATGTAGGAAGACTTGTTAAGTCATTCACTCTTGGAGGAGCAGGATTGGTTTCCACAAGACACTTGCCAGTATTTTGTTCCAATTACTTTCAGAAGTCACAAACAATACGTTTTTTTAGTAGATCCTTCGCAAGATACTTCAGGTGTTTTGCCACCCGAAAACTCTAACCTGATTTTTTTACTTAAATGCATCTCCACTTAAGGTTTATAACCCCATGCATCTTGATCATGCTTTGGTGCATCAAACTATATTTCTTTCATTCCTGGATGTTTGCACACATTAAACATTTATAACGTGGTATACCAGCATTTCTCCTTAATCATTCCCTAGGGATGCACTGGATTATTAAATCACTCCAATATTTTGTCTGAGTTCTTTCCTTCCACTCCCACTTGCTGCTTCCTACTGTACTCCCTCCAGTTTGTTCCTCTATTTGATAACACAGTGGCTTAAGTGCCTTACTCAGCAGGCAAAATTCACCACTCAATGTACAATATGCTACTGAGTCACTCCATTTTCCTTTCTATCCCTCCCCCTATCTGACATCCTTATGAAGGTCAGGTCCCTTTTTGGTATGTATCTCAGTAAAATAACCAGATGCGTTTAGCATCCAGTCTAACCCTTGACACACAAAACACGGAATGTGCTGAGCTACCAAGAGACAAGGAAAACTGGTCCTTCATTTATCCTCAAGGATAAAGCTGACCTTTTTTGAAAAATCTGCACTGGAAACAATCTGAGACCCAGTGCCTGTTGCCACCTTCACTCCAAGAGCAAAGATGGGGATGATATTCCTTAAATGTCATGAGTAACCCATGAATAAAGACTGGGGTGCAAAGGAAGCTAGGATAAACTCCTCTTTCATTATTGGGTGAGAAAAAAACAGAAGCATTGGCCAGGATAGGCCAGGAGCTTGGGGAGCATCTCCCCTTCTCCCTTCCCATGCAGTGCAAGCTCCTCCATCTGGACATCCTCCTGCCCACCACCCTATGATGAAGGGCTGCTCCCCAGGTCTTTCCCAAAAGGAAAGAGGGGGGGTTGCAACAGGGGCACATCATTCCCTCCTAGAAGAAAGTAAAATTTTGAGGCCACGCAGGCTAAATGCACAGAAAAAATAGCATAATCTGTATTTCTACAGACAAAAATGTATACTCCAGAAATAAAAGTATTCAGCCAGTTTTTATAAGCAAGATGTTAAATAAGAGCTGTGGGTTCCCTGCTTCCCCACGCTTCTGCTGGAAGAGACACTCCTGGAAGAGACTGGAATGTGGAGAAAATAACTTTAATGACACACTCCATCCTTACACGTTGCTTGTGGGGACAGACCAAGTGCCCCAAGCAAGAGCAGGCTCATGGCAGCAGGTATTGAAGAAGTCGCTGGGTCACTGTCAGAAGGCCATGGCAGAAGGCTGAGCCATGAAGACCCACATCTCACTGCCTACCCACTAGCCTCAGCCTGAGAGGAATCCTTCCTCAGCTCTGGCCTAAGACAGGACAAAACTCTCCAACCCCATGTTAAATTAAGGGTGCTGGCTTTACTCTCACAAGCACTGGGACAGCTCTGCCCAGTTCAGGTGCTTGCTGTTGTAGCAGCTGCGTTTCACAAGTGTCCAAAACAAAGCTTGCCCTAACTGCTTGCTGTGGCTTGAGTCCATGGATCCTTTATCACACGCCTTTTAAAACACTGGTATTTTCCAAAGGAAAAGAAAACATCCTGGGCTATCTGGAATTTTCCATGGTTACACTTTGCCCAGAGGTGACTTGTCCCTCCAGGGAAACTTCCAGCGTTATGTAATTTTTTATTTTTTATTCTGTTGTTTGTATCTACAGGAGTAGGTAGATAAACGGAGAGACAAAAGAAATAATAGCCTGAGATTTTTATCAGAGTGCAGAGCTAGGATGACTCAATGATCAAGACAGCTACTCTGGAAAGTTTTAGACTTTTGTAAATTGAAGATTGCTGAAATTCCAAGATGATGGGGGGTCATCCGTGAATGTTTCTCACAGAGAAAAATGTAATTGTAAGAGAGGAGTGTGACTGGACATACCTAAAGGGAATGCCATTTTTAATTTTGAGATCCTGTCAAATTGTGCTTTCATAAAGAGCTGAATGTTCAATAGAAATATTGGACATCAAGTATTTTTCTTTGTTATTGTATAATACTTGCACACACGGATACTATAATAGTATAATTTCTAAACGATATGATTACTCACACTGAACCAACATGCACACACAGAATGCAAAAGGGTTGGGGGTCTGGTACATCAAGATGAACAAGACTGTCCTGTCATAAATGTATTTTTATTGTGAGGTGGTTTGTGTGTGAACAATTTAATTACTTGCTTGAGCAATAATATTCTCAAAACAGTAAAGACTGGCCAGCCTACCCATTCCTCACTTGATTAACCTGCTGGAACTCAGGACACCTGTTCTAAAGTAACAGATTTTTATAGAATGAGTATCAGAGAACTTGACACTTTGCCATTCTCGTGGCATCATATTTCACATAAGACAACCCCCCCAAAAATGCCTTTCATTCTGCATGACAGATACATTTGCCTAGAGCTGTTATTAGGAAGAATGGAGAACACCTTGTCAAAAGGCAGTTTTTTATATTTTTTAAAGATATGATCTCAAGAGGGGAAAAAAAAAAGGTAAAAATTATACTGATCATCCATATCCAGAGGCTAAGAGGCTAAATCCTTTTGTTATTGATTTACTTAGGTTAGGAATTCAAGAGACACATGTGTACCGTTGCATCATAGAATCCTAGGGGTTGGAAGGGACCTCGAAAGATCATCTAGTCCAACCCCCCTGCCAGAGCAGGATCACCTAGAGTACATCACACAGGAACGCATCCAGGCGGGTTTTGAATGTCTCCAGTGAAGGAGACTCCACAACCTCCCTGGGCAGCCTGTTCCAGTGCTCTGTCACTCTCACAGTAAAAAAGTTTTACTTTGGGCTCTGCTGATTGGTAATGTGCTTCTTCCAAGACACAAGTGAAGAGCTAAATTCAAGGGTCTGTCCTAAAATCCTCACTTCTGCACAAGCCCTTCAGTGGTGTCCCAGCAGCAGATTTGCTGAAAGTAAAGAGACTTCTCAAGTTATGAAAGAGCAACAGTTTATGCCATCACGTTAAGAATTCCAACTAAACTATGTAAAAAAAAAAAAAAAAAAAAAAAAGAAGAAAAATCCCTGTTTATACTGCAGCTGTTTATTATCTCCGAGCATGGTAGCAGCAGGTACTATTTACAACAAATGCCAAAGAGTTCATACCAGAAGAGAACATAATGAGACAACTGGGCCCAAGATGAGACTCGCACTTCACTCCTCCACAGACAGATATCCTAACACTACCTGTTGATTCCTTACTTCTGGCATGCAGAAGTTGCATCTGATTTTTCTCAAGCAAATTCAGCTTCCATGACAGACTAGTGACAAATGCGGAGATGAACTTCCTCTGTTTACCCATGCAGAGGTGCACAATGGATAACTCCACACACCATTATTTACATCATTCCAGCCTGAAGGAAATGCCTACCAGGCAGCATAGATAACTCTGCTTTCAACACTTAGCCCTTTGATCACCTGTAAGATTTGGGTAAAACTTCACTGAAGTCAGCATGTCCTGCAGTGTGAAAGACAGATTCTGGTAGCACAGTTGGTGTGGATACTAGCTTAATCTCTAAATTATTTGCCACCAGAATAATGTTTTTACTATGCCTATGCTTGGACTTTTTCAGGTATAGAAATGCCATCACAAATTATAATTCCCATCTGACACTACTACATGACTCTCATTTTCAAGAAAGGGTTTGGACTTCAGTCACAAACCCTCTTTAAACAAAGCTGAAGCTTTGATGCAATCTCTGGCTGGTATCAGTGGAAATTAAACAAACCCAGGATCCAAGGTGGAAAAATGTTTTGTTGTCCACCACCAGTATGCTAAAGC
The DNA here is from genome assembly GCA_020745705.1 of Hemiprocne comata. NCBI lineage: Eukaryota > Metazoa > Chordata > Aves > Apodiformes > Apodidae > Hemiprocne > Hemiprocne comata. The sequence continues at coordinate 137,668,458 of CM036586.1, read as the reverse complement.
ATCCTGTCCCTGGTGTAAAACACAATTAACACTGCATATGAATGAGTCATTGAATGATTTCAGCTCTCTGAAGGAAACACTATTGGCTGCTTTTTCCCTTTAGATGTTCCACATTCCCTCAAAGACACCTAAGATTATTTTATGTATTAAGTTTTGTTCCTAAAGGTCAGTATAGCATATCAACAGAAGAAATACAGCTTACTGCTAACTTTCTGCATGCATCGTTTGCAATTCTGTTCCACGGCCATTTGCTGACTGAAGTAATCTCAATAATAAAGGTGAAAAATATATATTCCTAGAAGACTATTATATGGAATGACACAGGATGTAATACCCTGTAGCCATAGAGAAATGATGACTTTAAATGAGTGAAACCAATGCTGCTTATGTGGTGACAAGAGGATACTGCCTTTAAAAAAATATGTATCTGTAATGAAACCTAAGCTGTTATTATGTGTAAAGCAGCTGCAGAGAAAGTGATAGCGTTAAAGGCAGTAGAACAAAGATTATCTGTTCCCTGTAATTAAATCCTTTTCCTTGCTTTATACCAGATGACTCCTCAGGTCACATGAGTCCGATTCAAGCATCATCCTTGAAACTAGCCTGAAGAGGCTGCAGTCACTGGAAACCCCTTAACCTACAGGGATTTAATTGTTCTGTGGCTTTGATCTTGCTTTCTCTCTGTAGGAGTGGAGAGCTGTAACATTGATTCTAAAAGTATCTGGGAACAGGCTGGTCTTTGCACAGCTTCACTTTTTGCCAGTGACCTCTCATACATTTGAGATAACAACACGTAAATATAACTTCCTTGCCAGAATGGGCAGGTTATTAATATCCTAGTTTCAATAGCTTTATGACAAAATATTATCTTGTGGTCACTGATTAGAGAATGTCCATCTCCCAGAAAGTGAGCACAGTGCCAGGCTATTCTCTGCAAGAGTTGAGAGGACAGAGGAGGGTGTCAGCATATCTGTGACAAATGCAGACACTCCTCAATGTCCTTTTATCAACCTGTCACTCTGGCCGGGCTATGGGATTAGTTCCGTGCTTTCAGATTCAGCTTCCCTCCTCACCTGAAACCACCTCACCTATTGCTTACCTGGTAGTCTTCCATTGGAAGCAGTCACACAGGTTTAAAAACAAATAAAGGTCTTGCACGATCCAGGAGGAGGGGAAGAGGGACTAGCTTTTGCTAGTTCAAACCATGATCCACAACATCAGTGATTAAAGAAAGAAAAAAATAATTTAAAAATAAATATCACAGCTGTATGGTGGTTTATGAGAGCTGTGGGTCTTAGTTCAGACACAAGGGGAAAAAATCTATTCACATGGATGCTCCCAGTCTGCTAAGAGAGTCTGAACACTTGAAGGGCAGGAAGGCTGAACTTACCTTTCCTCCATCTAGGGTCCCTTTGGGTTAGAGCTGGAGTTGAAAATAAGATAATAACTGAGTCAGACCTGAATTGTACCACGTTGACAGCCAGAAACTCTAAGGCTGAACTAGGCCACAGTCTTTTCAATCCAAGCATTCTGCTAGAGAAAGCAGCCTGCTTCTGGTACAGTCTTAAGGAAAGCAAGCTCTGACATTTACAGTTTGTTTCCTTTTATAATCACACTCATTTTTCAGCTTGCAAGGCAACTTTGTCTCTTCTTAAGCATAGCACTGAAAGAAGAAAGTAAAAATAGAGGAAGATTGTCTTGGGATACACAGTAGTCTGAAAAAATTAAGATAGGAAATTCCTCTCTTTTTTCATTTCTGTTTTATGCCGACAAAACAGGAGTGTAAATTAACAAGCTGTGCTGGAGCTAAGACTAGAGGAAAGCCTGTAGCTTCTGTAATTCATCAAGGAGCCATAATAGCACTAGTGGTGAGAGGACACAGAAAATGGAAGAACCCCAACTGTTCTGTGAAGCCCACTGTCATCTGTGGCATGAAGCCAGGCTGGACTGGAAGCAGGGAAGCATGCACTATCCCTTTTAACTCAGCTGAAGTTCAATCTCTTCTCCCTGCCCTTGTTTTCCCTGACTTGGCCTCCCAGCTTGCTCCTTCCACTACCATCTCCACCCATCTTTTGAGGGACACGGCAACCTCCCCAAGTGATCATCACATCTATCAGCCTTCAGGATTCCCTAGACTTTTTTTTTGCTTTATGATGAATGAAATTTATGGTGGATCCCGACAGCACTATCCTTCACTAAGAGACTCACAGCAACAACATATAAGCCTGCCAGGTAAATGAAACCACGCCCCCCCCCACCCCGAAGTAACTCTGAAGTGAATCAGAGAGAGTCAGATCCAGAGCAGTGAAGTTCTGGAGAGCCCAGGCCTCTTACTTCAGTCTGTGACCAACAAAACTGACATGAGGAACATTTTTCTTAACCCAAACTTTTCCACCCGAGCTTACAAAGGCTATTACATTTTACAAAACTTGGTAGTATTTACTTTCGTAGTATTTACTTTCAGAGCTTTATTAGGCTCCTTTTCACTGAGCAGTTAAAGGATGTTCTGAAAAGCCATGTAAATGTGGAAACTGAAACAGACAACTGAAAAGAGGAAAAAGAGAGCAAATGAAGGTTTATGTGAATGAACATATGAAGTTATGGGTGTTGTACAAATATAGCTTCTCTGTGCCACTGTTTCATAGTTCACAGCAGAGGACTGCTCAGCTGGTCCCAGGGAATTGGGAGAAGAAGGCAGGTCAGCCCCTGTATTTTGCACAGCATGGCAGTATGCTGCAAAGGCAAGTCTACAAAATCTTTTACAGTTGTAATATAGGTGACCATTTAAAATATAAACATATATTTTTAAACATTTATATATTTTAAACATAATTCATAGACGTAAATTTTTTGACCTCTGAGGGTCTTCTCTGCAAAGATCGTAGATATATTTTTATTTATTAATTAATTTATTTATTTTTAGTAGGGACTCTTGCTTACTGAATCAACAGAGGAAAAACTACACTAGAAATGGGGACAAAACTGGGAATGTGTGTGTATAGAGAGATGCACTCCAGAGAAAGAAGTAGGTCTTTTGTTACAGAGGCTCAAAACACATTGCAGGCATTGAAAGTCAAGGCAAACAGAAGTGACTAAGCCTGCTTTCTTGTATCCTTTTTATAAGGGCATGGTAAAATCAGGCATCCCAACTATTTAATCCGTTAGCCTGTCTCTGACACTTCAACACAATGTATGAGTAAACAGTATGTTGAAAAACTCTGGATTTAATGAGAGTTTATTTCGTAACCAAGGGAATTCAAGGTTGGTTTATACCTCAGAAAATGAAGGTACATGGAATACTCTTCTTGATACTATCATTATTTTTGATACTATCTGGCAGCATATAGTACATCTTGTAAACCTGCCACACACACAAAAAACCCCCCCTAAACAACAAAACACCAAAACCAAAAAAGCACAAGCCATATTTTTCCGATCAGTTCCTTTTTAAAGTAACTATTTGCATTCTACCTTTAGTACATTTTATCAGTATTAGCATCCTTTAGGAAAAGTGGGAAAAACATGATGTACAAAGACAGACTGAGAGAAGCGGGTTTGTTCAGTCCTAAGAAGAAATGGCAAGATCATAAACTACTGCTTTCAAGTACCTAACAGAGGCATATAGAGAAGGTAGAGCCAGAGTCTTCTCCAAGGGTTAGATTTCTAAGATGGGAGGTAACAGTTGAAAGTTGCCACAAGGGAAATTTCATTGGGGCTGGTGGGGGGAAAGTCACCTTGAAAGTGCTTTAAGACTGGAGGAGGTACTTAGGAGCTTGTGGAACCTCCATCCTCAGAGACACTTCAAATACCAGCTGGTGGAGACCTTGATCTAATTTGCTCCTTCTTTGGACAGGATGACCTCCATCAGTCCCTTCCCACATAAATTATCTGTGACACTGCTGCTCTGCCTTGATTTACTTCATGTTAGAGTAGCTTCTTACTTGGATTCTTATAGTGGATTTTGATCAGTGTTAAATTTCTAACAAATTGGAAAGTGTATCTGGTGTAAACAGCAACTGCACCAGTATTCTTCCAGAGTTTGTTCCATGCCTGCATTTCAAAGGGTTTCAGCTTCATTCAGATGTATAGGTATTAAGTTTTTGTGGCAAAAAAAATCCACTACAGCTTTCACTCTCTATCCCAGAATACATTTCTGGCCCCCATCCTCAACTGTGTGCTTTAAGTGTATGGGTTTCATCCAAAACTATCTTAATCATAGGATCATCAAGGTTGGAAAAGACCTTCAAGATCATGAAGAGCAACCATCTGCCCTACAGCCCCTAACCACTAAACCATCTCCTGAAACACCAGGTCTACTTGTTTTTTTGAACACCTCCAGGGTCGGTGCCTCCACCACCTCCCTGGGCAGGTTGTTCCAATGCCTCAACACTCTGTCTGTGAAGGAATTTTTCCTAATATCCAATCTGAACCTCCCCTGGAGCAACTTGACCTCATTTCCTCTTGTCCTATCACTAGTCACTAGGGAGAAAAGGCCAACACCTGCCTCTCTACAACCTCCTTTTAGGGTAGTTGTGGAGGGCGATGGGGTCTCCCCTCAGCTTCCTCTTCTCCAGGCTGAACAGCCCCAGCTCCCTCAGCCTCTCCTCAAAAGACCTCTTCTCCAGACCCCTAATCAACCTAGTTGCCCTTTTCTGCACCCTCTCCAGCACCTCGATGTCCTTCCTATACTGTGGTGCCCAAAGCTGCACACAGTGTTCAAGGTGCGGCCTCACCAATGCTGAGTAGAGGGATAGGATCACCTCCCTGACCCTGCTGATCACACTATTTCTGATGCAGGCCATGATGTTGTTGGCCTTCTTGGCCACCTGGGCATACTGCTGGCTCATGTTCAGCCAGCTGTTGGTCAACACCTCCAGGTCCCTCTCTGCTAGGCAGCTCTCCAGCCACTTCTCCCCAGGCCTGTAGTGCTGCTGGGGCTTGTTGTGGCCCAGGTGCAGGACCTGACATTTGGCCTTATCAATGATCAATCCTGTCCAGATCCCTCTGCAGAGCCTCCCTACCCTCAAGCAGATCAACACTCCCACCCCACTTAATGTCATCTGCAAACTTACTGAGAGTGCACTGTATCCCTTCATCCAAGTAACCAACAAAGATGTTAAACAGGAGCAGCCCCAGCACTGAGCCCTGGGGAGCACCACTTGTGACCGGCCTCCAGCTGGATTTAGCTCCATTCAACACAACTCTTTGGACCCGGCTGTCCAACCAATTTTTTATCCAGTGAAGCATGTGCACAGCCAGCTTCTCTAGGAGAATGCTGTGGGAAACCTTGTCAAAGGCCTTACTAAAGTCAAGATAGACAACATCCACAGCCCTTCCCTCATCCATGTGCACTTTGGTCACAATAACCCCAGGCAGCGCTACAGGCTGGGGGAAGAGTGGCTGGAGAGCAGCCTGGCAGAGAGGGACCTGGGAGTGCTGGTGGACAGCCGGTTGAACATGAGCCAGCAGTGTGCCCAGGTGGCCCGGAAGGCCAATGGCATCCTGGCTTGTATCAGGAATAGTGTGGCCAGCAGGAGTAGGGATGTAATTCTCCCCCTGTACCGAGCACTGGTGAGGCCTCACCTCGAGTACTGTGTGCAGTTCTGGGCCCCTCACTTCAAGAAGGATATCGAGGTGCTGGAGCAGGTCCAGAAGAGAGCAATGAGGCTGGGGAAAGGACTAGAGGGAAAGTCTTATAGGGATAGGCTGAGGGAGCTGGGGTTGTTTATCCTGGAGAAGAGGAGACTCAGAGGGGACCTTATCACTCTCCACACCTACCTGAAGGGAGGTTGCAGTCAGGTGGGGGCTGGGCTCTTCCCCCAGGCAACTAGTGACAGGACAAGAGGGCACAGCCTGAAGCTGCACCAGGGGAGGTTTATGCTGGATGTTAGGAAGCACTTCCTCACGGAGAGGGTGATTAGATATTGGAATGGACTGCCCAGAAAAGTGGTGAAGTCACCATCCCTGGAGGTGTTCAAGGAAAGGCTGGATGTGGCACTTAGTGACATGGTCTAGATGGTGTGGTGGTGTTAGGTCATAGGCTAGACTTGATGATCTTAAAGGTCTTTTCCAGCCTTGGTGATTCTGTGTAATTTCCTGGATTATCCTTCCATCTCTTCTTGTGTATTGGGTTTACACTGGCTGATTTCCATTCTGCTGGTACCTCTCCGGTCAGCCAGGACTGCTGATAAATGATAGAAAGTGGTTTGGTGAGCACCTCTGCCAGCTCTTTCAGCACTCCTGGGTGCTTCCCATCCGGCCCCATAGATTTGTGCACATCTACATGGTGTAGCAGGTCACTGACCATCTCCTCCTGGATTGTGGGGGGATCATTCTGCTCCTGGTCCCTGTCGCCTAGCTTGGGGAGTTGGATTCCCACAACATAACTAAAGACTGAGGTAAAGAATTCAATAAGCACATCAGCCTTTTCCTCATAATTTGTCACCATGTTTTCTCCTGCATCTATTAGGGGATGGAGGGTCTCCCTGGTCTTTCTTTTGTTGCAAATATATTTATAGAAGTTTTTCTTGTTGTCCTTTACCATGGAGGCCAGATTAATTTCTAGCTGGGTTTTGGATCTTCTAATTCCCCTCCCTGCAGAGCCTCACAGCATTTTTGTAGTCATTGTGAGCAGCCTGCCCCTTTCTCCAAAGGGCATAGGTTCTCTTTTTCTCCCTGAGCACCAGCCAAAGCTCTCTCAGGCTGGTCTTCTATGCCGCCAGCTCACCTTAGAGCCTGCTCCTGTGTCTTCAAGACTTCCTCCTTGAAGAGTGTTCAGCCTTCCTGGATACCCTTCAGAACAGATTCCCAAGGGCAATCAGGCTACTGAACAAGTTAAAGTTTGCCCTTTGGAAGTCTAGGGTGGCAGTTTTGCTGCCCCCCCTCCTGACATCTTTAAGAATAGAGAACTCTAACAATTCATAGTGGTCACTGTGCCCAAGATGGTCTCCAACCATCACATCTCCTACCAGCCCTTCCCTATTCACAAAGAGCAGCTCTAGCAGGGCACCTTGCCTGGTTGGTTCACTCACCATCTGTGTCAAGAAGTTATCTTGAACACATTCCAAGAACCTCCAGGACTGTTCCCTCTCTGCTGTGTTGTACTTCTAGCGAACATCAGGGAAGATGAAGTCCACCACAACAACAAAGGTAAACGACCACAAGATTTCACCCAGGTATTTGTAGAACAGCTCATTCACCTCATTGCCCTGGTTGGGAGGTCTATAGCAGACTCCTACAGCAATATCAGCCTTGTTGGCCTTGTCCCTAATCCTGATCCAAATGCACTCTACCTTGTCATCATTATAGTCTAGCTCTAGACACTCATAACAATTCCTAATATACAGGGGCATCCCCATTGCCTCTCCTTCCTTGCCTGTCTCTCTAGAAGAGCTGGTAGTCATCAGCTGTGGCACTCTAGTCATATGAGGTATCCCACCATCCCAGAGGTAAGAACAACCCCAGCTAAAACTATTCTCACAGACATCAGGTGAAGTGCTTCAGCTAGGAGTTCTTTGCAATAGGTGGAAATCCCTAGGAAAGCCTGAATCCTTCTATCTTGATGACACAACCTTCAAGCTTATGCATGAGTCGAAACCGTTGCCCGCAGTAGGGGAGTGGAGTAAGTAGCTGTTTAGTATCAGATGGATGTGAATGTTTTGGTGTTTAGATGGCTTTCAAACTTGTTTCCTTTTTAGGAGGCATTAAATGTTCGAAGGACAAAAAGAGCTTTAATATAAGCAAGTTTGAAAGTACCAGAAAAATATTTTTATCTATATGAATAAACATATTGCTTTAGAGACACTAGTCCATTTAACCTGTAAAACAGGCATTTAAATCCAAACAAGGAAATTACCTCAGTCAGGCATGCAGTAGAAGTTATTTTGAATGTTCTACAGTAAAACACCACCCATAGCCATTAAGTGTTCAGTTTTCTACCCTGCCAGATTTCTGGTGACACATTTTCTTCTGTCCCCCTTGACCAGTTCACAAGGCTCTCTACCTTCTGCTTTTCCATGGGATAGATGTTTCTACAATATGGCACACTTGTACAGTTTTTCTGTCCCCACTCACACCATTATGCTTTCTCTTCATTAGTATCCTACTCTCTCTCTTCCTGATGTTTTTTTCCTTTTAGTTTGTCATTGATGTTTTCTTTCGTGTGGTTTAGGCTCCTTCCCTTCACCCCCCCATCATGTGCTTTCATTTTATTTCTACTGTGATTAAGATTTCATTTTTATGCAAATTTCAAAACAAAATATTGTTATTCCCAAATGCTACATGCAAACTCGGATTTGAACAAGATAGAAACACCTCTCATCCCTTACCTTTTGTTCTAGTTTTTCCCACCTTGCTATAATGGTTTCTTTCTTCCCCCAAACTAATCTCTCATTTCTTTCTTTGATGTTCTTTCTTTAATAGCACAATTGTTTTTCTTTGATGGTACATTAAACTTCTTGCCTTTATCAGTATTTGAAGCTCGATTGATGTTTGACTTCTTTTGTCACCATTTTCTTTGAGTACCTTATTTGTTTACTCTTGGTCTGCTACTTTATTCCATCACTGTTTTTAGGAATACTCTTCAAAGATAATGCTAAAGGCAACCACTTTTTCTTGGAGGGCCAAATATTGTTATGTCCCTCCTACATGTAAACACTGAAAGTAGGAATACTGCACACCTGCAAGATAGCTTACATAAGCTTTTTCTTTTTTTACTCAAGGCACTTCTAGGGTCTGGGCTGCCACTAGCTTGCACCTTGAGAAAAGCCGGTGCTAAAATAATTGCACTTTAGAGCCACTTAGCAGTATGAGGGCAGAACCCTTGCTTTCCCTTTCCCTCAGCCAGGCCATAGTTGAAGCTAAGCAGAACACTACAGGTTCTCTTTCTAATGGAGTCTATAGGTTTATAGTCAATTAGTTGAAAAATGATGTTTGTGACCTTTCATTTTGGCATGAACAGCCACCAAACTCTATTTTCCATGAAGCATTGTCACACATGGATGTTTTATCAATGTAACTCTGAAAACCAGAAAGCAGAAGCTCTAGAATTTAAATAATACCCTGATGAATATTGAGATTAGTAAAATTACAGTTTTGCTTATTTGGACACAAGCTGGGACCTGATCTTGCATGTACTGAAGTATGTGATTACTCTAGGAAGCAAGAGAAGTTTCAAGACCTACAAAAAGTGATTTCTATTGAAGAAAAAGGGTATGGAAGATTTAAACTTATAGTTCTGCTCTTGATAGTAATTGCTCAAGGCCTAGAAAATTTCCACAGGCAATTCAATTAAATGCTGACAGAAACACAAATAGAGCTCACCCAGTCTTCTAGTTCTTGCAGGGTTATACTGTTGTCATCATGTCTGGAAGTTACTGCAAAAGGCTGTTCTTACTGAACACAAAACTACAAAGTAATACAGAGGTGTCCAAAGTAACTAGAAAAACAATAACCTTAAGTTTCAAAACTTGAGTTTCTCTATCTCCAGAATTTACATTGCTATACCTGGCAATCTCACTCTGGATAATGTATATCTTTGCATTCCAGATTTTTGATGGGTTTTGCAGTTCTACATTTTGGGTTTATGTTTGCATTCCTGAAGAGTCTCTGATGGTAACTGAAAAAGAATCCACTTCCTGTTGTGCTGAAATTAGCAGCAATGACTCACCTGCATTGGAATTTTTTCAATGTTTAACTAGTTTATTTGTTCTAATCTCCTGTTATTGCACAGACATTTGTCTTTCTAAATTTATTCTTGTCAATATTTTTCAGTTGCCACTTGTCTGTCCTGACTTAATGATAATAGTACAGTATTATATATATATAAAAAAAATCAGTCACAATTTTGAAATGGCAGTGTTTTTAGTGTTAACAGTTGTTTGCAAAGCAAGGAAAAACAGCATTGTAGAGACACACAAATAGTTACGCAAAAAGATAAATTATTATAACTTATTATAAATTGACACAACATCGCATTTGGGCTAGTTTTAAGTTTGTGAAAAAAAAAATCCATAGCAAGTACACCTATAATTAATTTTGTAATAAGACAGGCTGCACACTTACCAACTGTATTAGAACAGAGGAAAATTTGAGAGTATTTCTTTCAATAATAGTAGCAAGTAACCTAAGGAAATACTTCCATCATCTCAAAAGAGAGCCTTATAAAATGAGGTTAAGCTTAGAAAAACCTGAAAGCTGTTAACATATGGAAGTCCAATCTTAAGCCCCTCAAAGCGTTTTTACTCTTACTGCCAGTGACATAGTTGCAGAACAGTTTTCAATAATCTTCTGATGCAATTAATGCATGTTAGTTGTTAGCATCTCAGACTAGCAAAATATGCCTCTCAGACACTCAAGAAAAGTATGTGCACGTGCACAGCACCACTACACAGCTAAATCTGTGTGTGAGCAGAGTAGCTGTTCATTGCCCAGTTGTGCTGGATAAGTGTGATGTAAAATAACTGCAACAGTTTCTGAGGCAGGTTTGGTATTCATACTCAAAATAGTCAAAATGTTTTAAAACATAAGAAATCCACGTGTCTACCTTATCATAGAATCATAGAATGCCAGGTTGGAAGGGACCTCAAGGATCATCTGGTCCAACCTTTTCAGGTACTACTATAGTTTATATGAGATGGCTCAGCACCCTCTCAAGCTGATGACGTCTTTATCTCTGCTGGTGATGCCCTTGATGCAGCCCAGCAACCCGCTGGCTTTCTTTGCTGCTGCAGCTCACTGTTCACTCCTGTTGAGACTGTTATCCACCAAGATCCCCAGGTCCCTTTCCACAGGGCTGCTCTTCAGTCAGGTAGATCCCAGTCTGAACTGCACTCCTGGGTTATGTGCTTCCCAGGTGCAAGACCTTACACTTCTCCATGTAGAACTTCTTAAGGTTCCTGCTAGCCCACTCCTCCAACCTGTCTGGGTCATCCTGGAGGGTGGCTGTCCCTTCTGGAGTGTCAACCTCTCCACTCATCTTCGTGTCGTCAGCAAACTTCATCAGGGTGCTCTTGATCCCAACATCCAGATCACTTATGAAGATGTTAAACAGCACTGGGCCCAATACTGATCCCTGAGGGACCCGACTTGTGACCAGTTGCCTGTTTGAGGAGGAGCTATTGACTATCACCCTTTGGGTATGGCCTGTCAGCCAGTTCCCGACCCACTGCACAGACCACTTGTCAAGGCCATAATGAGTCAGTTTCTCCAGGAGGAGGCTGTGGGGGACCATATCAAAAGCCATAGAGAAGTCCAAGAAGACAATGTCCACCTCTTGCCCTGCATCAGCCGAGTGGGTCACTTTGTCATAGACGACGATCAGGTTTGTCAAACACGATTTGCCCCTGGTAAATCCATGTTGGCTTTTCCCAACCATGTGCTTCAATTGACTTGTGACAGTCCCCAGAAGGATTTGCTCCATGACTTTACCAGGAACTGAAGTGAGGCTAATGTGTCTATAATTACTTGGGTCCTCCTTAGAACCCTTCTTATATATGGGGGTGACATTAGCCTTTCTCCAATCTTCAGGGACATCTCCCAGTCTCCACAACTTCTCAAAGATTATGGAGAGCAGCTTTGCAATGTCATCAGTCAATTTTCTCAACACCTTAGGGTGGATGGCATCTGGGCCCATCGATTTATATGGGTCAAGTTCCTGTAATAGTGGACACACCAACTGTTCCTTCAGTTCCTTCAGGGTCAGTGTCTGCATCAGCCTGGACTTTTGTTCCTATGGTCTGGGACCCAACAACACTGGTAAAAACAGAAGTGAAGAAGGTGTTGGGAACTTCTGCCTTTTCAGCATTGTTAGTGACTAGTTCACCTCTCCTATTTAATAGTGGGACAATATTATTCCTCTGTTTCTGCTTGTTGTTAACATCTTGGAAGAAACATTTATTTAAGTTTTTTACATCTCTGGATAATTTCAGCTCAAGCTGAGATTTTGCTTTCCTAACTGCATCTCTACATACTCTGGTAATGCCCTTGTAATTTTCAACAGGTAATGTTCTACTTTTCCATCTCTGGTACATTTCCCTTTTGTTTCTGAGAAGACCCAGAAGCTCGCAGTTAAACCAAGGAGAACTACTCCACCTACTTCCCTTGCCTTTAAAGGGGATGAACTGGTTTTGTGTATCTAGGAGAATGTTCTTGAAAAATTCCCAGCACTCACTAGCTCCTTTACCCTCCATGGAAGCTTTCCACAGGTGCCCTTTCAACTGAGTCCTGAGCGAGCTGAAGTTTGCTCTTCTAAAATCTAAAAACTTTGTCTTGGAATTAACCTTCAGCATGATCAGCAGTATCCCAAACTTCACAATACTGTGGTCACTACAGCCAAGTCTGTTTTCTTGGTTAGTGAATAGTAAGTCCAGCTGTGCCCCATTCCTGGCTCACACATCCAACATTTGTGTGAGGAAGCAGTCCTCTACACATTCCAGGAACTTGACGGATGCCAGGTGAATTGCTGTGTTGTCCTTCCAGCAAATGTCTGGGTAGTTAAAGTCTTCCATAAGGATTAGCTTTTGCTGACCCGAAGCTTGTCTGACCCACCCAAGTATTGCTTCATTGGTCACATTGTCTTGGTTTGGGGGTTGGTAACAGATGCCTACTGTAAGGTCTCCCTTGGATATGACCCCTGTGATTTTGACCCAGAGGCATTCAATAGGGCTACCACAATTACCATAGTTGACTTCTACACATTCAAGGTTTTTCTTAACATAGAGCATGACTGCTCCACCTCTTCTCCCCTACCTGTCTTTACAAAACAGCCTATAGCCTTCTGTCATGATCCTTCCGTTATGTGAATTATCCCACCATGTTTCAGTTATTCCTATGATATCATAATTGTCTGACTGGGCACAGAGCTGCTGTTCCTCCTGTTTTTTTTCCCAGACTGCGTGCATTAGTATACGTACACTTCAAGTAGCTTATCTTTTGGTTCTCATTTAGGGAGACAGCTGAGGCACATTTTACACTACTCTGGTTGGCCTGGTTAGTTCCCCAATTGGCTGTAGTGGGGTGAGCATTGCCATTTTGGATCCCTCCCCCCAGGTCCTTCAGTTTAAAGCCTGCCCCACCAAGTCGGCTAGCCTGTTGCCAAAGATTCCCCTGACTCTCTTAGACAGGTGGATTCCTGTCCTTCCCAGGAGGTTGCAGTCCTCATAGAAGGTCCTGTTATCATAAAAGCCAAAACCCTCATGGTGGCATCAGCCACGTAGCCAGAAGTTGAGCTCTTCTTAAGTTCTGGGTCAAAACTGGTTACTGCCCATGATGTATTTGAGGATGACTTCTAGATCAGTTAGTAGTGCATGATAAATATGTATAAAAATAGGTAAACCTTTGCTTATCAACACTGTTGAACTTTTTTCTGCTTGTGTCATAAATTTTTAACATGAATGCCCCTGTTGAACTTTTACTGCAAAATTCTGCAGTATCACAAAGATATTTAATGAACCAAACTCCAGCAAGCACTCAGCATAAACACAATTTGAATAGAATCCCACAATTCAAGCAAGCAAAAATAGTGGTATTATAATGGCTTTATCTGGGTGTAAGCTTCAGTAAAATTTCTTGATGTATTTTGCAGTCTGGCCATTTCTTGGACTTCTTTGGTGAGAAATCTGTCCTCAGACCAACCCTTTCTCATTACCTGTAGCTTTTTTACACTGTCTTTCATCACTAAGACTGTATCTAGCTATGCTTACTATTCCCAATGTTTCACTTGTTAAAAAAAAAAAGTACTAGCAATCTAAGCTGGTTTTATTTTTGTATCTCTCAGCAAGTTCTAATAAAGTAAATTGAGCAATATTCTCAGTTTATTGTATTGATAAACAGACTGTAAAGTGCTTTATGATATGGTACTTCTCATATGAAAGACACTAGACTAACATAAATTGCAATTGTAACTGTAAAGTACTAAAATATATTTTCCCTCTAGGGCTCTCTAGTATATTTGGCTGAAAAAAAAAAAACAAACAAAATAAAATAGACTTGTTTATTGTGTATATTTTTTGTAGTGTAATTAAATGTCTCTGTGGTTTCCACTCAGAAACAAAGTCCTCTTTCCCTGCTCAAAGCAGTCGAAAAGCCCACAAATAATTTTACACAGCTGCCTTGTTCCAAATCAGAGGTGAAAAAGCACTTTCTTTTTCACTCTCTCCAAACTGTCTCCAGACGAATGGATCTCTCAGCACTTGCAACCCTGTCATTTCCAGACCATGCTGGTAGCCATTATAGAAAAATAAGTATCAGAGTCCTGAGTCAATCTTTACTACTGTCCCAGCAATACTGTCTTACTGTAACCAGGACTATTGCAAAAATATTTTCTCCACCCAAACTGGTGTCAATGGATTCTTCGTGGTGATTACTTTGAATCGCATCTGAAGTGAGTATTGAGCAAGAAGGTATCTTCCCCCCCCGGATTAGGACTTGTCAGTGTATCAACTCCTGTACCCTAAGGGATGTAAAACACTCACAGTGCCTTTGCCCCCCTACCAGTGGAGGCCACAGGCATCTGTCCAGACTGGTAAAGGTACAGGGGTGCTCTCTCTGTCCACTGTGAAACCAAGGACAAAGTCAGTCCTCAGTGGCTTTATTGGAGAAAAATGGACATTTGCAAAGAGGTGGTAATATAGCTACAAATTCCAGACAGGTCTCACTTAGCATATAGCAGCTACATTTTGAAGCCCAGTTCTTCAAAGACACCAGGACCTACTCTCATTACTCGTACAGTGTTCACCAGCAGTAAAATTACTGAAGTGCCTGGAACTACTGAAAGGTGCCAAGAGGGAACAGTGTGAATCAGAGCAATATCCAGATCCAAGGGTAGCAGTCTTTGTTCAGTAAATACAATCCCTTCAGTTTCATACCTCCTTGCTTTAGCAGCACTTCCCATCCAGACCTCCCATTAAGAAGAAAGTGCTAAGATATTCCATACATATATATATACATGTAAGATTCGGTATAAGGTCGGGGATCAGAGAAGTCAAGCCTTTCCTATTTCTTCTTCCCTTCTCTTCCATTCATGGCCGGCGTCTGGGGAGGATTACGTCTATCCATCACATTGATCCCTAGGCCAGTGCATTCCTGACCCTCATACCTCTCCCCTCAGCTCCTGTCTGCTCTGCCGCTCTCTCCGGCAGCGCTCCAGGATATTTCAGGACTGCTCACAGCTCAGGAGAGTCCCGGGGGAGTTGCTGGGGGCGGGGGGAGGCAATAAGGTTTTGCACATTCCTGAACGCATTTGTATATAATTGTACATATTCTCTTTTATCATTATTATTTAATTAAAGATTAATGAAAGTTTAATTTTCAATCTGGGAAGTCTCTCTCCTTCATTATCTCTCTCCTTCACTACCTGAGTGGGTAGGGGGGAAGGTTCAGTTGCTGATCCTTAGTCAAACCGTGACACTTGAGCAATCAGTCTTTCTCCAGATTGGTATGAAAATACAAATGTTGCCTTTTTACTTCAATATGTAAATAGTATACTTCTGTCCAAGAAAACAAACGATTAGTTATCAGTAAGTAAGGGGTCACATGCCTTCACTTAGTGACTTAATTGACACTTTGCTCAGAAGGAAAAATTCTAAATGACTCCCCAATGCATATAGTTGTATGACAATTCTGCCACATCCTACCAGGGTCTAGGGGCTGATTTTGGCTTGTTGGTCCTTTCTCCTTTCATCCTTTCCTATTGGAGTTCAAACAGCTGTTAAGTCAGAAAACATTTCAGCAAAAGGCTGAGGTAATTGGGGTTGTTCAATCTGGAGAAGGCTCTGAGGAGACCTTATAGCAGCCTTCCAGTACCTGAAGGGGCCTACAGGAAAGCCAGAGAGGGACTTTTTACAAGGGCGTGTAGTGACAGGGCAAGAGGTAATGGCTTCGAACTGAAAGAGGGTAGATTTATATTAGACATTAGGAGGAAATTCTTTACTGTGAGAGTAGTGAGACATTGGCACAGGTTGCCCAGGGAAACTGTGGATGCCTCATCCCTGGAATTGTTCAAGGCCAGCTTGGATGTGGCTTGGAGCAACCTGGTCTAGTGGAAAGTATCCCTGCCCATGGCAGGGTGGCTGGAACTAGATGATCTTTAAGGTTCCTTTCAATCTAAATAATTCTATGATTCTATGAAAAGGCATGCAGGTTTTTTTCTGACATTTGCTCACAACCCAACACAGGTTGCACTTTGCTGTACTTTCTGGCAGGGAAAAGGCATGGAAAAGAAGAACATTGAGCATCTGCAGAATGAGGAAGGACAAGAAAGAGTTCCAAACGGGAATCCTGTTACATGTTGCAGCCTATGACATGCCCCGTCCCTGGAGGTGTTCAAGGCCAGGTTGGGCAGGGCTTTGTGCAACCTGATCTAGTGGAAGGTGTCCCTGTCTTTGCAGGGGGGTTGGAACAAGATGATCTTCTAGGTCCCTTCCAACCCAAACCATTCTATGATTCTATGATTCTATGACTTCTCCTTTCCTGCCTTGGGTCTGCCCTTGGAAGAAGAGAGGGTGACACTTTAGCAAAGGTAAGGAACACCTGCTGAGTGAAGTGGCCTGAGAGGTGTGAATAAAAATTCCCAAAGAAAATTCGTCCAGAGTGACTTTTGTTCTTAACACAGTGCCCTATATCTGTAGCATCTGGACTCCAGATTAGCAAACTCTTAATACGTGCTGATGTTCTGGTGCCTTAAGTGGGAAACTACTGAAAGATGAAGATAAGAATGTGTTTCAATGTCTGCATCTATAGAAACCTATATAGCTGATGTTGTGGGATGGATTAAGTAAATATAAAGAGCTCTACTCAGCAAGGCTTTCCTTTGTTTTACATCTGGAGATATCTGTTAGAGATGATCAGTGTGCAAACACCACAAACTCAATGGGACTTTTATGAGTTTTTAGGTACAATGGAGATTTATGACAGAAAGAAAGGGTTATTTTCAATGCTATTTGTTGACAGTGAAGATAAGCATCTGACCTCATTCTCTAAGCTCATTTTGTAGGCATTGTATATCATGACATTTTAAGAGCATGGCTAAGCAGGACATTTGTCTGTTTTCCTTGGCTTGGCTGTTCTCCTCTGGGTCAAACAGTCCCCCTGGATTGGGAGATTGCTCCTTGAAGAGTAACCATAATGCTTAACTCCAGCTGTAAGGTGAGGTGGGAGGAAAGGATGGCTGCAGGAAAAGACTGCCGCACAGTTCCAAAATACTATGTACAGCTGACTAGACCTTTGGACAATCATGCTTTACTAACAGAATGGGGCTTGCATGTAGGCTGGAAAAATAAAACACTTTATCCAAGTTCAAAGTAACATTGGAAGAGGTTGAGATTCAGAGTCAAAGTCTTCACAGGAATGTTGGCTCTCTCTGGAAAGAAAAGACTCTTGTGTTGTACATGTGGGGAGAAGAGGTAGGGAATCTAAATCCAGTTTGAAATACCATGTTTTCTTATTCTCTGCAATGAAAACACTTCTAATGGCTCTTTTATTCCATTTCATGCCAATATTGCAAATTTTTGGTTCACTAAAGCCCAATCTTACTCTTTACAAGAGAGAAACAAGAAAACTGTCTTAAGTTTGCCAGCCCACCTGTTCATTCCAGTGCAATGCAGTTGGGCAGTATGAAATAAGCTTGCTATTGTTATAAAAGACCACATTTAGCATGATTCTATGGGGACATTTCAGTGTTAGCTACAGCAAAGAAAGGGATCAAATGCAACTGAACAGGTCTGAACAGCTTCTGAAATAGACACCTCCATCTAACAAGTCTTCAAATGGTGCCTCCTATTATTTTTGCAAATTAAAAAGTGATGGAGAAAGTTCTTTAGCAACATTCTCCAAAATGTGCAGGGTCTATATGAAGATGGTGAAGAATTTTTTTGAAGTACTAGAAACTCTCTGTACCATTCTTACTCTCCTTCTTAGTGTTGTGACTCGCATGACTGTTGGCTGGAAAACAATTGTTGCTACTTTTGATTACCTTGTTAATCTAATCCTCACTCTACTTTCCATTGTGATTCTTTTTTTTCTCCTAACTTTTCTTCTTGGTTCTCTGGTTGGGAAGTTGCAGGTGAGTGGAAGATCTAGGTGCACTCTCTGTTAACTTACATGGCAATTTGCTGTGAATGCTTGCCCTCTTCCTCTTTGGATCCTGTTGCACAGCTATTTGTGGATTTGTCTGAAGGAGTCCTGTCCTCACTCCCTGCCTGCCTTTCTGTTCCTTGAGAATAAAATATGCCACACAGGACAGAGACAATTGAGGAGAGCCTAATGGAATGAAAAAGATGAGAAAAAGTTGTAGGAGAGACTTTGACATATCAAGCCATTTCCCCTCTTGCTCTGTGTCTCAAAGATCTTTTTGGGTTGGCTTCCTGCTGAGCAGTGGAAAGGAGAAACTGGGCTAAGGTTAAGTGTGTTCTCAGAGGGACCCTGGTAGTTTTCTTCATTTAGACAAAATCGAAGCCTCTCTCCTCATGCCAGGCCTCTGCCACTAAGTCAGTACCTGACTCCTAATACCTCTCTGCACCTGTTAATGAAAGATGTCTTCCCTTTCTCAAATAACTGGCATATAAATGAGGAACCAAATTTTCTCTTCAGCTGTTCCAAGCCATTAGGCTTTTCACATTACTTACCTGTCTAATCATCCAACCCTTCATCTCTGGGGGGTTTAAAATATTGCCCAAATCACAAGGAATGAAACTGAGTTTCCTTTCTAACCTCACACCCTGTGAGCAATCCCTCACAACATATAATGCTGCCCTTATGATCCTGATGAGAAATAAAAGCAGGCTCTCTCAACCTTATCTTCCTTCCCTTGGTCATCTCCACATCAAGCTAAAAGGACAGAATTAAGGACTGTACAAAGGTACAGCTAAAGGGGATGAAACTGAATGAATCTACATACAACTGAAGCTTGTAACTGTTCTCCATACCTTAAGCATACCAGTTCTCATGTAACATAAAAATAAATACTGCATATTATGTGTATTGACCTGAATCCTGAATGCATTTCTAAAACAATATTATGACCAGCTACTAAGCATAAAGTCCATGATTACAAACCTAACTTCAGTCTTCTTTGTATGAGTCACATTTTTTTAAGCAGCATAACAACTTTAAGCACACAAACTCAGGAGAAGCAAGATGCACTGATAACAGAGAAGGTCTTCCTAAAGTCTCTTCTTATTTCAACAACAAAATAAGGCTGTATACCTACAAAATCTACCTTGAATTTTCAAAATTCAAAACTTAACTAAAAAGACAGCTTACACTTTATGCCATATCTTAATTTATTTTTACTGACTGAGACCCTTCTCAAGTAGCTGTATTTTCTAATAACTGGCCCAGCACATTATAATCTCTTTATTTCAATATTATGTAAGTTTGCCAGACAATAAGCACTGTTTGCAACTGAGCAGAAAATTATATATACAGTATCATTAGTGCTTTAATGCTCCAAAAGATTATGGAGCTTAAGGGTTTGGGCTTCTCATTTACTGTTCTAAACATGATGGGGCAGTCAATTTCAATTTTTTGGCAAAATTTCATACTTGGAAATTCCAGCTCGTTTAGCTCAAGTCTGGAAATTTATCCCTTTGTTTTCCACCTGCCCATTTCCACAAGGTCCTGTTCATGCAAACCTTTTGCATGAAAGCACAGGAGGAATCAAGATAACGGAAAATGCAGACTGCTATCTCCTTCTACAAATATTTGTACGTTCTGGCTGCCAATAAGTAGCCCCATTATATCTTGTGTTTCTCTACTGTGTTATGCCTACCATTCCAATGCAATAAGAATGGAAAAGGATAGCTTCGCTTGATGCCTTTTCATCATTACAAAGTCTTTAAAGACACTCCTTTCAGATAAATATAGGTAGACAATGACTAGCATTCAGTGAAATTGATGAATACTTCATTGAATGCAAAATGTATATAGAGCAACAAAGAGAAAAATGTGATGTTTCACACTGAAGCCTTCACATGTCTTCGGGGCTTTTGTGTGAATTTCCGTTTTCATCGTTGAATATACATAACTTTTCAAAGATCTTTTCAAAGAGCTGCCAAAGAGGTAATTCACATTTTTATAAAAGGAGAGAACAAAATGTTTAATTCTAGTGTTAAATGTATTCACCTCTGCCCCTAGCACTCACTCTTTTCTTTAAATAAATTATTTTTTGAGAATGTATGTTTTGATTTGAACTGCCACATTTTCCTTGGTTTGAGTCAAAACTGATTATTGACTAGCCGCATATGAAAAGAGAGAGGAAAAAACCACACCATCCTACATCTCTTAGGGTCTTGTCTCACTGGATTTGACAGGAAAGCTCTCTGTAGTTACTATTATCTTTTTCCTTATCCAAGACCAGAACTTAAATTGCACCATAACTTCTCTTATCAACACATCTGTATCCAACTGTGCTAACACTTTGCTCACCTTCAACTTTTTTTGTTTGTTTTGGAAACATTTCTTTGTGGTTCTAAACAACATAAATTTGGTTTCCTCATCAAGAAGCTCATTTAGCTGCAGCTTGATTGCAAGTAATTTACCCTAACTGTCTCTGTCTTTTAATTGTTTGTGCCTTTTTCTAATCTATAAACTGTAACTTCAGGCAGGCCATTTTTGTCTTACCATTTCCTCTCTGGAAAGGCATATCTAATAACCCACCTCATATCCTGTGGCTTTAGGCATCTGAAATCATATGAACAGAAGGGATAGACCTTGATTCAACTCTACATTCATTTGAAAAAAAATACCTCTGTAAAACCTCCTTAAAATAAAACTTCATCCATGAAATTTAGTTTGGTGGAAAATATCTATGCATCACCATTGGTACAGAACTTGTGCCCTATTCTGTTTCCACAGCATTTCCTCACTACCTAATCAGAGTTCAATCCATTTTATTCCCACAGTTCTGAATTGGCACCATTTACCCTACTGCAGACAGAATACTTGATCTCATTACAGTCTCTGGACTTAGTCAAGCCTATGCATAAGGCAGGGTTTTTTGTCTTTTTTTTTTTTTTTTTAAGCAATCTCATTAGAACTCCTACCATATATGGTATCCATGTCAAATCTCTTTAATTCCTCCCACCTAATCCCCTTTACCCCCGAAGTGTAACATAAACGTATTAGTCAGATTAACAGCGCATTCAGGAGTAATCCCTTCCAAAACAAGAGAACTATATGTATTTTTCCTGATCCCCAAACTTTTGTTTGTGTTAATTATTCTAAAGCTGGCTGACAGTATGAATAATATTCTTTCCCCCCTCACCCCCACAGTTTGAATAGCAATTAAGGAATTTGCATTTGCTCCTTCTTTTTCTTACAAAATAAGATATTTTCTCTTCATTTTTTGTTCTGAGCAAATGCTTGTTCTTACTCCTGCTGAAGTCTGTGGCCAAATTCTCAAATGAATGTTTTCAGCTATGTCTTTACAGCACTTGCATAAAGCACAAACACACACAAGAGTACAGCAGCCTTGAGATTGGGAAAGAATCCCAAGCACATGAGTGTTTCTTTCTCTTGAAGTTCTTTAGACAGGTATTTTCTCACATGATCTCAAGACTACAGTTAGCTACTGAACTTGCCTGGTGGGGACAAGTGATTCCACCCAGAGCGTTGCTCTTAGCAAAAACAATGAGAAGCATTTTCTGACTGTGATGATAATAGTTTAGACAGCTTTATCAGTGCCTTGAGGAATTTTTCTTTCCATTGTTTAAACCACTGAAAATATCTAGACTACATTATGAAATGAACAACACATTCATGCAGCCAGACTTCAAACCAATGCCAACAAAAATCTTTCAACCAATCTTTGTCAGCTTTCTGTGAGGGTGTTAGTACACATGTACACATATACTCAAAGAAATGTGCACTAGACACATGCATGTATGTATTGTCCCTTTGGAGCTCTCTTGCCTATGTAACATGTTTATTAGTATCACAGTATCATAGTATCATTATTCTGGTTGGAAAAGATCTTCAAGATCATCAAGTCCAACCACTACCCTAGCTCTGCCACATCCACCACCAAATCCTGTCCCCTTGCACCACATCTGTCTTTTTAGATTTATCCAGGGATGGTGGCTCAAACACATCCTCGGACAGCCTGGATCCCCAAGTCCAACTCCCGCCCCAGAACAGGACAACCCCAAGGTTCATACCATGTCCCTGAGGGCATTGTCCAAAGTTTTCTTGAATATTCTCAGGGTTTGTGCCATTACTGCTTCCCTGGGGATCCTATTCCAATGCTCCACCACCCTCTGGGTGAAGAATCCCCTCCTAATGTCCAACCTAAACCTCCCCCTGCACATCTTCCTACCATTGCCTTGAGTCTTATTGTTGGTCACCAGAGAGAAGAGGTCAGCGCCTGCTCCTCCACCTTCCCTAGTGAGGAAGCAGTAAGCTGCAATGAAGTCTCCTCTCAGTCTCCTCTTCTCCAGGCTGAACAGACCAAGTGCTTTCAGCCACTCCTCATACGGCATCCCCTCTGAACCCTTCACTAACCTCGTGGCCCTCCTTTGGACACTCTCCAGCAGCTTCATATCCTTTTTGTACTGTGGCTCCCAGAACTGCACACAGTACTCAAGATGGGGCCGCACCAGTGCAGAGTAAAGTGGGACAATCACCTCCCTTGACCGGCTGGCTATGCCATGCTTGATGCACCCCAGGACTCAGTTGGCCCTCCTGACTGCCAGGGCACACTGCTGGCTCATGTTCAACTTGCTGTCGACCAGAAGGCCCAGGTCCCTCTCCACAGGGCTTCTCTCTAGCCTCTCGCTGCCCAGACTGTCTGTATATCCAGGGTTACCGTCTTCCAGGTGCAAAATCCGGCACTTCTCCTTGTTAAACTTCATGCGATTGGTGATTGCCCAGCTCTCTAATTTGTTCAGATCCCTCTGCAGGGCCTCTCTGCCCGCAAGAGTGTCAACTGCTCCTCCCAATTTAGTGTTGTCCGTGAACTTAATAAGTAGGCCTTCAAGTCCTGCATCTAAGTCATTTATTAATATATTAAAGAGTACTGGCCCTAAGATGGATCCTTGTGGAAGCCTGCTAGTGACGGGTTGTCAGCCTGATGTGACCCCATTTACTATGACTCTTTGAGCTCAACCCATCAGCCAATTTCTCACCCAATGTATTATGTGCTTGTCCAGCTGGATGCTGGATATTTTGTTTAGAAGGATACTGTGAGAGACAGTATCAAAGGCTTTTCTGAAACCCAGAAAGATTACAGACCAATACAGAAAAGGAAGTGTGGGGAACAGACTAGTTCTCCCCCCACACAACGGAAGGGGGGGGGAGGAATTCGCGGAGGCATCCTGACATCTGATAGCCTTTGATATCGGTCCACAACAGGAAACAAGGTAACTAGACAGCATGCACAGTTTATTGACTTTGCCAATAAATAGTCAGCTATTTTGAGAAGACATATTGGCTGAGAAGTGCTGTTTTATAACCTAAATGGCTCATGGTTTTTTGTATGACCCTGCAAATTATTGAAGTGTTCCTGAAGCTCTTTCCATTTTCCTTAAAACCTTTCAAATCATGCTGGAAACCTAAGACCACGAGGAGAGTGGCAGCGGCAATGGCAGGGGTGAATACTGTGCCTTTAAAAATTGATCTAGATTGAGACAGATGGGGGGTGTTCCTGGAAATGGAGAAGTCCAAAGGTGAACAGAGAGACCTGAAAGGAGTCAGGAATCGGCAGCTGTTGTGAGAGAGCTGAGAGGCTGACATGGCTGGGGGCATGCTGGGAGAACAGCAGGAAATTTAAAAGCGGCCATTGCAGAGGTGCGGGGTGAGCCTGGCACGAGCTGGGCATGCAGGTGAGCATGAGTAAAGGAACATCAGCTCTGCCTGCTCGTCGGGTGAGCCCTATTGGTGGTTTTCAGGCTCTTAGACATATACTATGGTATCCACCCGGCAGAAGGCCATGCGCTCAGCACCAGTCAGGGTGGATATGGGAACCCAGACAGAGAACACATGGAAATATGCAGCTGTGCAGGCCACAGGCTGAAGGAAGCATCAGAACCTTTAGCTGGAAGCAAGTATCAGTTATGACAACTGCTGTGTGCGCTGTGAGCAGGTGGGTGGTCTCTGCCAAGTGGCAGTGCTGTAAGAAGTTGAAAGCCTAAGGAGTATCAGGTAAGCTGAAAAGGAGATAGTCTGGTGGAGCCAGGCTCTACCATCTTTGAAACAGAAATGGGAGCACCCATCAGAATGTATGCAGGATCAGGGAGCCCCCCTATCCTGCCCCTGCCAGACCAGAGGCAGTAGCCTGGATGAGGGGAGTGAATGGAAGCAAGTTCGAGGTTGTGGTAACAGACAAATTCCTTCCTTGCCCACCTCACCCCCCAGGTACCACTGAAAAAAAATATGAGGGTCTGGTTGAGAAAAAACAGCCAAATGAAGATGTGGACATTGGGCAGCCTATACCAGAGGTATGCCCACAGTCGGAAAGACCTACCACCTTCATTACAATGACATCCACAAGAAGAAAACAAGGGTTATAGTTGTAGGTGACTCCCTTCTGAAGGGAACAGAGGGTCTGATATGCCAGGTTGAACCTTCCTAACAGAGAAGTCTGCTGTCTCCCTGAAGCCTGGGTTAAGGACGTCACTAGGAAACTTCCTAGTTTAGTACAGTCCTCAGATTATTACCTGCTATTGATCTCCCATGTAGGTAGAGAGCAAACTGAGACTTGCAGTCTAAGATCAATCAAAAGAGACTTCAGAGCACTGGGGCAGGTAGTGAGGGATTCTGGGGCACAGGTTATCTTTTTGTCTCTTCTTCCAGTTGCAAGCGATGACACTGGAATAAACAGACGAATACAGTCTTTTAATATGTGGCTTTGTAGCTGGTGTCATCGCAACAATTTTGGCTTTTTTGACAATGGGGTGGCCTATACAACATCAGGCTTGTTGGCAGCTCATGGGAAACATCTTTCTGAAAGGGGGAAGAAGGTCCTTGTGCAAAAGATTGCAGGGCTGATTGACAGGGCTTTAAACTAGGCTTAAAGTGGGAGGGGGATGTAACTGGACATGCTAGTGAGGCCACTGGGTGTAGTAGCCCAGTATTTGTGGGGCAGTGTGCTAGCATTTTTGAGAATCAGAAAGCCTGCCACCCCTCAAGAGTGAAAACTAAGTGCTTGACTCCTCTGAAATGCTTGTATAGCAATGCATGCAGTATGGGGAATAAGCAGGAGGAGTTGGAGATCTGCATTAGGTCACAGGGCTACGATATAATTACAATTACTGAAATTACGGAGACACATTGGGACAGCTCCCATGACTGGAATGTTGTAATGTACTCTTTAGGAAGGATAGACCAGCAATGCAAGGTGGTGGAGTTGATCTTTATTTGTAAGAGCAACTGGAATGCATTGAGCTCTACCTGGGGTGAGGGGGGGGGGGGAAGAACATATTGGAAGCTTGTGGGTAAAAATTAAGAGACACACAAATGTGGGTGAAAATGTTGTGGATGTCTACTATGGACCACCAAACCAGGAAGAAGATGTTGATGAGGCCTTCTACAGTCAACTGGAAGTAGCCTCTAGATCACATGCCTTGGTGTTCATGGGTGACTTCAATCACCCTGATATTTGTTGGAAAGCCCACACAGCTAGGCATACTCAGTCCAAAAGGCTCTTGCAGTGCATCGATGATAACTTCCTGATGCAGGTAGTGGAGGAACTAACGAGGAGAGGTACACTACTGGACCTTGTATTAACAAATGAAGAAGGTCTGGTTGGGGATGTTAAGGTTGGGGGCAGCCTTGGAAACAGTGACCATGACATGGTAGAGTTTAGTATTTTACAAGGAAGAAGCAGGGCAACAAGTCGGATTACAACCCTGGACTTAAGGAGGGCTAACTTTGTATTCTTCAAAGATCTACTTGGAGGAATCCCATGGCCTAAGACTCTGGAAGGTATGGGGGCCCAAGAGCTTTGGTTAATTTTCAAATATCACTTTCTCTAAGCTCTAGATAGGTGTTTTCCTTTGAGTAAAAAATCAGGTAGAAGAGGAAGGAGACCTGCATGGATGAGCAAAGAGCTCCTGAAGAAAGTCTCGTGGAAGAAAAAATAATTACAGTTTGAGGAAGTAGGGACTTTACACTTGGGGAACTACAAGAACATTGGTTAGGGTATGCTGGAAAGCAACCAGGAAGGCCAAAGCCCTCTTAGAACTAAACCTGGCTAAGGAAGTAAAAGAGAACTAGAAGGGCTTCTTCAAATACATCCGTGGTAAAAGGAAGAATAGGGAAAATGTGGGCCCAGTGCTGAATGAGGTGGAAGCCCTGGTAATAGAGGATGCAGAGAAGGCAGAGTACTGAGAACCTTCTTTGCCTCAGTCTTCACTTCTAAGACCAGCCATTGTACATCCCAGACCATGGATGTAAGAGAGAAGGCCTGGAGGAAGGATGACTCTCCATTGGTCAAAGAGGATTGGGTTAGAGATCAGTTGGGTAAACCGAACATACACAAATCCATGGGCCCCAATGGGATGCACCCACGAGTGCTGAGAGAGCTGGCTGATGTTGTTGCTCTACCACTCTCCATCATTTTTGAAAGATCATGGCATACAGAAGAGATGCCTGAGGACTGGAGGAAAGCCAGTGTCATTCCAGTCTTCAAAAAGTGCAAGAAGGATGATCCAGGAAACTACAGACCAGTCAGCCTCACCTCCATCCCTGGAAAAATTATGGAGTAGCTCATTCTGGAAGTCATCTCTAAGCACATGGAAGAGAAGAAGGTTACTAGGAGTAGCCAGCATGGATTTACCAAGAGAAAATAATGCTTGACTAATCTGATAGCCTTCTACATTGTTGTAACTGAATGGATAGGTGTGGGGAGACCAGTGGATGTAGTCTAGCTTGACTTTAGCAAGGCTTTTGACACTTTCTCCCAAACATCCTCATGAGCAAGCTCAGAAGTGTGGGGTAGAAAAATGGACAGTGAGATGGATTAAGAACTGGGTACACAATAGAGCCCAGAGGGTAGTGATCAATGGAGCAGAGTCCAGCTGGAGACCTGTAACTAGTGGAGTACCCTGGGGATCAATGCTCATTCCAGTCCTGTTTGACATCTTCATCAATGACCTAGATGAGGGGACAGAGTGTATACTCAGCAAGTTTGCTGATGATATGAAACTGGGATGATTGGCTGATTCAGCTGAAGGCTGTATGGCCATTCAGCAAGATTTGGACAGACTGGAGGGCTGGGCAAAGAGAAACCTAATGAGGTTCAACAAGAATAAGTGCAGAGTCCTGCACCTAAGAAGGAACAACAAAATGCACCAGTACAGGTTAGAAGGTGACCTGCTAGAAAGCAGCTCCATGGAGAAAGACCTTGGAGTTCTGGTGCTCAACAAGTTATCCATGTGGCAGCAATGTGCCCTTGTGGCCAAGAAGGCCAATGGTATCCTAGGGATACCATTAAGAATAGTATGTCCAGTAGGTCGAGGGAGGTTCTCCTCCCCCTCTACTTTGGCCTAGTGAGACCCCACCTAGTGTATTGTGTCCAGTTCTGGGCTCCCCAGTTCAAGAGGGACAGGGATTTACTTGAGAGAGTCCAATGGAGGGCTAAAAGGATGATTAAGGGACTGGAATACCTGCCTTATGAGGAAAGACTGAGAGACCTGGGGCTGTTTAGTCTAGAGAAGAGATGACTGAGAGGGGATCTTATTAATCTGTATAAATATCTGAAGGGTGGGTGTCAAGAAGGGGACCAACTTTTCAGTTGTGCCCTGAGATAGGACTAGGGGCAATGGATGCAAGCTAGAGCACAGGAAGTTCCATGTAAACATGAGAAAGAACTTCTTTACTGTGAAGGTGATGGAGCACTGGAATAGGCTACCCAAAGAGGTTGTGGAGTGTCCTTCTCTGCAGAATTTCAAGACCCATCTGGATGCGTTTCTGTGTGACCTGCCCTAGATTCTGTGATGGTCCTGCTCTGGCAGAGGAGTTGGACTCCATGATCTCCAGAGGTCCCTTCCAACCCCTAACATTCTGTGATTCTGTGATTCTGTGATTCTGTGATGAGTTGATTATACTGCAGTATCTAACATGTAAACTATGGGGAGACTTCCTTCTGGCAAAGCCAAACTGAAATGAAAGAATGCCAAGACCCCATAGAAACAACATAATCAAGTACTCTGTGATACTATTAAAGAAAGTAACAAACACTTTTCATTCTGAGAAAGAGGTTAATTTTGTGTGAAAGGTCTGGCTTACCTCACCTCCACACACATGCACACCCATCTGAAACAAGAAAGTAATTTCCAGTTACTTTGATTCCAGTTGGGAAAAGAAACTCCAGATGGCTTATGGACACAAACTGCTTCTGCCTAAAAGACTCAGAATGCCAAATTCTATTTTCAAATGTGATATAAGTTCTTGGGAGCCCAAAGGACACAGGAGTTAACGGGACTGAACTGCTAAAACACTTCTAAAGAAGTACCATTAGCATAACATTTCTGAAAGTCTGTTGGGGACAAAGCAGTGCGAGTCCCATTTGGAGACTTTATGATAGGCTCCCAGATCTCATTTTCAGGGGGACAAATGCTCTTCCATCAAGTGAAAATTCTGTATCACTTACAAAAAAGTCCTTTGGGGTCCTTTACTCCCTTATTCCCATCACAGCTAGTGAGAGACTGGGCTGTCTGAGAATGCAGAATAAGGTATTTAGGACACCAAAAATATTAATTCTACAAATAAAGTATCAAGGCTTTGGATTAATGAAGCAGATATGGTTAGTAACAGAAAAGACACCAACAAAATGCCACCAGCATGCTGAGTGGGAATAATACAATGCACCATGACCATATGGACTCAAGAGAGTAATTGCATATGAGTAACTCATCTGATCTTTCATGTTGCTAGGCTTTTATCTCAGATGGTAATTTTTCTCTGCTATTACCAGCTTTTTGTTCTAATGAAGAACACCCTCCCTTTTCACCATCCTTATTGTGTCTAAGTAATCATTATACATGGATAAAGAAGAGGGTGAATTCCTCAAAGTAAATGCATGCAGAGAAACAGTAAAACTTCTTTTCTGAAGGGCCAGAACAATGTATATTGGCTCATTTGGTGCCAGCAGATAATTCACATTTGTCTGGTTTTAACAGGCACTCCCACAAATTTCAACACGATTCACATGGAGAGAGTGCCGAGAGTGAATTACTGCATTAAAAAAAAAAACAAAAAAAAATTTCTTAGAATGACATCTTTTATTAAAAATTAACCAAAAAAGAGAAATAGACTTGCATTTGATTATTAAATCAATAAACTCACTCATCAGTTCAAGTGAAGGGAAGCATGCTGGACAAAATAGGAACCTGGCTTTTGGAAATATAAAGTATATCTCATAGTGGAGTAATAGTATCTCAGGGCTCTCCACAAGCATGAATTTTCCTCCTGTCTGTATATCTGAAAACCAAAGAAACAGCTTTCAGTGTGAAATGAATGCTTAGCCCTTAAACAGATTTTACACTAGAGGCAGAGTCAAGAAAAACAGAATAGCGAAGTTATGATCTGAAAAACATAATTGGGACTGGAGGGTAAGAAGGTAGATTGCTTTTCCAGGAGAAAAGGACAGAATTCTACTTTTCCTAGCTTTATGAAACTTCATAAAAATGCCCATACAGAAATTCTTGCAAATGTCAGCTTCAGGAATTCCTACATCATTCACATTGTTTTAAAAAGATTCAAAGAAGAAAGGGCCAGGTTAAAGTATGGAGGCATTTAAACAAATGAACAGATGCACTTGTTCATCTCAAGTGGGGACAAACCTGGAATAAATCCAGTTAGATCTGAGTCAGAGGAAATTTCTCTACTATGAAAAGGAGATTAAAAAAACAGGCATCATGACAGCCAGTAATAGCTTCCTTGTAGTTCATCTTTTAATATTCAGAGGAGCTATTCAGACCCAGTGTACCGCTTCATATGGGTGCTGCAGAAACATGAAGGATTGTGGTTTAACACCGCATGTGTTACCAAACCACAGCCTCCTGGGAGACTTCACAACCTGTAAGAAACTCAAGCTGTGTACAATAAAGAATCCGACACACCTCAGAGTAGCATTTCTTTCTGTTGGTTACGGGCTATAGATGTAAAACATAAGAGCTTGCAGGACTGCCTTTTATGCCTATTTATAAACTGATTACACCATGCTGGCACCAAAAATGCTTAAGACAATTTGCTCAATTCCTGTAAGGCAATTATTTTACTCACTTGCTCATGTCTGATGTTGAATGCTTTCTTAACACACAAGAAGGAGTCATTTTGACACAGCAAATCTGATTGAAAGAAAATTTCCTAAAATACTGGCTAGGGAGTTCCAGCTACGCTGACAGATCTCTGACAAGCTTCTCTCTGTGGCTCTGAGAAGAGCTATTTGCTTAGGCTCAAGGCAAAGATGGGCACTCTGTGGCCCAAAGCATAACTTTTCATGAATTTTTATGAGATTAAAGTTTTCTGTGTTTTTAGGGAAAGAAAAATATCAACTGTTTGGCTAAAAAATGAAGTCTTTTCAGTAAAGATTCTACACGGAAAAAATGTCTCTCCTTTATAGAGAAGAAAGTGCATTAAGAAAACACATTTTTCCTTTCTCTGAAGCTGTGAGTTCCCCACTGAGGACAGTTTTTCCCATGTAGTTGTAGATTTTTGGAATCTCAGAACCAAGTTTTTTTCTCAGTTGTTAGCTTGTAGTCCCATTAACCCCATTAAAATCTATTGTTCTGTTCCAGATTGACACTGGAGTTATGTCTGACATATGAAGACTAGTGCCTGTACCTAAGGATTAGTTCTGTTTACCCTGAGCAGAAACAAAAGCTCTTGTTTGTTTGGGAAGATTTGAGACAGTCTTCTGATATGCTATGAAGTTATTAATGTTGCCTGATATTTGCTTTGACAGCTGCTCTGTACCCTCTTTAATCATCTTCATCATGGTTCACAGCTCTTTTTTCCCTTCATTTCACTTTTGCCTATGCTTCTTAGGCAGAATGATGCAACGCACAAGTTGATAAATCTTTCAGCCCTTCATGTATTTTCCCCCTTTATCTTCACTTCCAAAGTTTCACTGTTTCGCATTTTTTCCCTACTGTTCAGTAGGAGAGCAGAGAAACGTTCCAGATGCATACACCACTGCAGTATAGTATTTTTAAAATATTCTGATTCTCATGGGAGAAAATTACTCTGCAGCCCACATCCATTCAACAGGTAATTTGGTTATGCATTAAGAGGGCTCTGTCAATACTTAAGAAAACTTCTAAGAATTATTGCATTTGACTGCCTTTCCTTTAAGTTATTGATAATATTTAGAGGAGCAAACTCTGCTACATGAGAGTTTTCTCCTCTCATGACACTTTTTGGGATGATGTCACACTTACCATTCATCTTCCCTTTCCCAGGACAAACTGTTCTTTGTGAAGTTGTAGCTGTGTTTGTCTCATCTGCTGTCAGTCAGGCTCCCATTTCTGCCTGACAGGGTGCAATGCAGAGGTACAGACTCTCTAAGCAATGTCACTGCCCTTCACAGCTTCCACAACAATCTTGTTCTGTCAGTTGCTGCCAGAGCAGCGGTACAACCTGGTTTGGACACCCATTCTCCAAGCTTAAGATTTTAGGTCCAATCAGTTCCCCAAGAGGGTCTGGGTCAGCAGTCGGCAGTCAGAGATGCTGGAGGGCTGTAAACCTGAAACTGAAAAAGGAGTGATCTTCAACCAACTGAAGTGACTGCAAAGCTTCCCAAAGGGCCAGGACACCATCCATCCACCTTTTCAGTCTGCCTGGAATTAGCAGCATTAGAGACAGCCAAGAAAATCCACTACCCAAGGCTTTCTCACAGGCCTGATAATTTATTTCTCATGTCACAGAATCACAGAATCACAGAATCCTAGGGGTTGGAAGGGACCTTGAAAGATCATCTAGTCCAACCTCCTGCCAGGCAGGGCCAGCTAGAGTACATCACACAGGAACTTGTCCAGGTGGGTTTTGAATGTCTCCAGCGAAGGAGACTCCACAACCTCTCTGGGCAGCCTGTTCCAGTGCTCTGTCATTCTCACAGTAAAGAAGTTTTTTTTCATATTTAAGTGGAACCTCCTATGCTCCAGTTTGCACCCATTGCCCCTTGTCCTATCACTGGATGTCACTGAAAAAAGCCTGGCTCCATCATCCTGACACTTCCTCTTAACATATTTTTAAACTTTGATGAGGTCACCCCTCAGTCTCCTCTTCTCCAAGCTAAAGAGACCCAGATCCCTCAGCCTTTCCTCATAAGGGAGATGTTCCATTCCCTTAATCATCTTTGTGGCTCTGCACTGGACTCCTTCAAGCAGTTCCCTGTCCTTCTTGAACTGTGGGGCCCAGAACTGGACACAATATTCCAGATGCGGCCTCACCAATGCAGAATAGAGGGGGAGGAGAACCTCTCTTGACCTACTAACCACACCCTTTCTAATGCACCCCAGAATGCCATTGGCCTTCTTGGCCACAAGGGCACATTGCTGGCTCATGGTCATCCTCCTGTCCACCAGGACCCCCAGGTCCCTTTCTCCTACACTGCTCTCCAGCAGGTCAGCCCCCAACCTGTACTGGCACGTGGGGTTGTTCTTCCCCAGATGCAAGACTCTACACTTGCCCTTGTTGAATTTCAACAAGTTTCTCCCCACCCAACTCTCCAGCCTGTCCAGGTCACAGGACAGTGCCTACATTCCATAAGGGTCTCTGTTGAGTCAAGTGTCTACATTTACACATCTTCTCCCAATTGAACAGACAGGGATCTACAAAACATCACAATACTCTATCTGGTTGGTATTACAAAGAAGGCTGATGAATAGCCAAGCTTTGATGTCCTTGACAACAGTGCAGTTTGGAGACCAAGGAAGCTTGCACCCATTTGGGAGTTTCACAAAAAAAACCCCAACCCTAAAGAAAAAAAAAAAAAAAAGGGAAAGAAATTGTCCAATCGTTTGTCAGGCATGTGGAAAATATTGTTGTACTTCAAGTTTTACAAACAGGAGCCCTGGCTTCAAATTCTTGGGATCAAACTCAATCACATTTAATTCGTTCTTTTCATGTCAGTACAGTGCATACATCACAGAAATGAAATGGCTCTTGATATCTGTTGGTTTGAAAGTCAGATGATTATGATCAAAGTTTAGCATCTCAGCGCCTTACAGGGAAAATCCATTTAGAAATATGACAGGGGAAACAAGAGCAGAGCTACTCTACTTTGATTTCCAGCCAGGGTGCATCTAGGAACTGAAAATACACAGGTATGACCTTTTCCTTGTTCTTCATGCACTGCAATATTCATGAGAGAGTCCCAGGGTGACTGCTTTCCCCACATGCATCCCCTTTATGTCTTAACTCACAGAAAAACAACATTTAGCAGGGTGGAAATGCAGAGCTTTTATAAGGTGACTTTCTCCCTTTCAGTAAAATCTTTCTGTCCAGCTATACCCTGCCACACATGTCAACAGTCTCGAGCTCAGCTGCTGCAACATCAAAATTCACTTGAGACACTGCAGTATCCCAAACACCGCTCTGTATTGCAGGGTCTGACTTTTTCTAATTAATTTCCTTTGTTGTACAGAGAGCATCCAGGAGCTAATTGTTCTGATGAGACAGATAAACACCAAACGATGGTTTAAAATGTGTTTGAAAACACGGCACGTTGACAGTACAGCAGTCTGAAGCCCACCAGAATTCAACCAGGCTGTGCCTGGGAAAGCTGGTCATTGGGGCTTCATCAGGGTGTTGGAGCGCTGCCTCCACAGCCCCTCCTTGTAGGAGAGGAAGAACTTGGTGTACGGTTCAGAATCCATGCTTTTGCTTCCCTAGCTGAAGCTGTTAACAAGGATGCAGGCTCTGTTATAGGGGAAGGTGGTGTATGTGAAGCGACAGAAGATGATCCCCTGCTCTTTTACCTTCCCCCCCTAAATTCCCTCCATCCCCAACACACTCACTCTCACTAATTTCAAGTGAATCAGTCCTAAGTGGCCATCAGGCAATAATGAGTTTTTCAAATTGGCAAGCTGGATGGATTTGAACTACTGACCCAAGAATTAAAATGTTCTGTATGTAGTTATCTGTGCATTCAGTAATTTGCCTGTGTCTTACTAAGAGAACAGCAGGTAACTTTGATTTCTGATCAGATCCTTCCACTTCTCACAAAAATAACAGTAAAAAATAACCAGAAACAGGATACACACAAGCCCCCATTGCCTGATGTTTACGCTTTCTTTCTATTCTAAAGAAAAATAACAAAAAATAATATAAAAATCTGTCAACCGAATTCTGACACTGTGAAAAAAGTTTTTTTCCCTTAGAAAGATTGTTCACCCAATGAACAACAAGAAATGTGGAAAAAAGAAAAGCCAAGGAGAGTGAGAGATTAAGACCCTGATACCGTACATGGGTACATGCTCACCTGGCTTCATGAGACTTCTGGAGATGCACAAGTGCTGTCACGAACAGGACTGACTCTTTGAAAAGGGGCCTTGGAAAACAGGAAAGTGCAGAGAGAACAAATAAAACACGGAAGTCTTTTAAACTATCTGAAAAGGAATCAGAGGTAAAGAAGAAAAATGGCTGAAAGAAAAAAAGGAAATGGTGAACAAACTGTGCTCAAGACCTTACAAAAGAAAAAAGCAAGGTCATGATAGCATGCGGAGAGATGCAAGGAGAACAGCAAGTTATATGGAGGGAGGTGCTGGAAAACACAACACAGATGAGACAGAGCAGCCTGGCAGAAAACAGGAGCTCTCAATCTGCAATGCAACATGTTGCTTCCCCATCTCCTGTGCTGCCAGCACTGAGGGATTATGCCCAATTCCTGACAGCTTGAAGGAAAGAGGAGCAAAGATTTTTTAAGCAAAATGCCTTTAGGTACTGCAGAATTTACAGCAAGTATCAAGAGAAAATTCTGTCCTGTCCCTGGATTGTCAGCATTTTTTCAGGATGAAGGTTGGTGGTACTGTTTTGATAACAAAGCGTGTTTATACAGGTACGAAGGAGGCTCTTGAAGGTCAAACACCACCCTTGGAAATGGAGCGACAAGTTTAAGAGACTCACAACGCTGTTTTTGATGTTTGACCTCAAACAATAAATGAAGCTTGCAGGATAAAAGAAAAACAGAGTTATAAACATGAACTGAAACAAGTTTTTCAGAGTTCTATTTAAAAAGTAAACATGAAAAGGAAACCAAGGAAATAACAAAGCCAAAAAGCTGGTATTAGAACTGCAAAGGGGAAAGTATCAAGAGCAGATCTATGTCCTGTCATTTGGTATTTTTTATGATTCAGTCTGAGTAACTGAAAGAACCTGCCAGTCTAATCTAACTGGAAAGGCTGTTTTCCTGTGCTAGATCTCAGACTTTATTTCAGGATATTTTCAGTGCTGTTGCTGGAATGAGATTAAGAGATTAAGTTTCACCTACACCACACTGAAGATATGTGGACAGAATTTATCTCCAGATCCCAGCTCAGGCCTGGGCCTGGAGGTACAGCAGTAACAGGCACAGTTCCTGTGGTGGCAGCCACTGCAAGTGCTGGCAGCACACTGAGCACCTCTCAGCATTTGGCCTTACACGTGAAGGTTTGAAAATAACTTTTGATCCGATGGTTCTCTCCCAAGGATAGATGGAGTTTCACTGAAAACATTGTCACATGCTGTGTGACATTACATTCTTAACATGTTCTGTTATCCTGGGGTTTTAGACTTCTTTCTGTGAGACAAACACCACATCTCTAAAATAGAAATACCTAGGAGATAGCAGAGAGAACTAATATGGGAAAAAATGGATATTTGTAATGATGGAAAAAAACCTTTCCAACCTAGGATCTGATTATATTTTTTCCTTTAAAATGTGGAAAAAACATCAGCATTTTCCTCATTTTTTTTCCCTTAAACTGCAATTTTGAGAAGTTTCCAATCCGATATTGACTCAGTAGTGTCCTTTTCAATATACATTTTCAAGGCACATTTCAAAAAATGAAAAGTCATTGCAAAATAAAATTTCAAGTTTCTGATTTGTAAAAACATCTTCAAAACTTTTTATTAGAAATAATGACATTTCAGCATAATTGACATGGTGCTACATTTAGATTTGTCAAAATGGAAAGCTGTTCTTGAAGAAAGTTTTGTAGTTGGCTGTAATGTTCACTGTAAATTTGTCATAACAAGGACCACTGATCTTCTGACCACATAACCTAGTTAGCATGGTAAAAACATGGGACATTCATCAGGATTTCCTCTCCAGAATGGGAGTTATCCTGCTGAAAGTCGAGCTCAGAATTATAATCTCCACCTTACTATGAGATGATGGGACTTGTCCAAGACATGGACAAAGTCAGCTGAAGGTGGATTAGACCTCTATTGTTCATGACTGCTAATCATGCCTTCAGACCATGGATTTCCTTTAAGGGGACCAGTGGAGAAAAGAAAGAATCAGTGGTTCATACAATTTAAATGGAACCTGAAAGTCTCATTACAATGACACCAGATCCTTGGGGGAATATTGCATGAAACTGGCATCATATCCTGGGGTGATGAGAATGATATCCTTGTGAAGGAGACTTTTGCAGCTGGGAATTCAGGTCCATTAACTAGAGGAATTGGCCTTAGGATCATGGAGCTGAGAGGAGGGGCCAGAAAAGTAGGCAGGACTAATTGCTGACCTGGTTTTAGTTGTTTTCTCACAGTTGACACTAATTTACTTCCATACCAAGTGTACCCTGCTCAAGTTTGCAGACGATACCAAACTAAATGGGGAAGTAGACACTTCAGAAGGGAGAGCCACCCTACAGGAAGCCCTGGACAGTCTGAAAGAGTGACCTAACAAGAACCTTATGAAGTTCATCAAGGACAAATGTAAGGTCTCACACCTGGGAAAACATAATCCAGGAGTGCAGTACAGACTGGGATCTACCTGGCTGGAGACTAGTTCTGTGGAAAAAAACCTGGGGGTCCTGGTGGAAAACAAGCTCAATATGAGCATAAAGCGTGCTGAGGTGGCGAAGAAAGCCAACTGGATGTTGGGTTGCATGAACAAGGGCATCATAAGCAAAGATAAAGAAGTTATCATCCCACTCTACTCAGAGCTTGTCAGGCCACACGTGTAAGTGTTTGGTTCCCATTACACAAATAGACATGGATGGGCTGGAAAGGTTCCAAAGAAGGGTCATGAAGATGATCAAAGGACTGGGAAGTCTGCCATATGAGGAAAGGCTAAGAGAACTGGGTTTGTTCAGCCTGGAGGAAAGAAGCCTTAGAGTAGACTCATCACCATGTTCCAGTTCTTGAAGGGTAGCTACAAAGAAGATGAAGACTGCCTTTTTACAAGGAGTCATGTGGAAAAGATGAGGGGTAATGGATGCATATTACTCCTAGGGGAGATACTGATTGGATATATGGGGAAAATTTTTCACAATGAGAACAATCAGCCATTGGAATAATCTCCCCAGGGAAGTGGTGGATTGCCCAACATTGGACGCTTTTAAGATTCAACTGGACAGGGTGCCGGGCCATCTTGTCTAGACCATGCTTTTGCCAAGAAAGTTGGACCAGATGATCCTTGAGGTCCCTTCCAACCTGGTATTCTATGATTCTCTGATATCACCATCCTTGGTTAAAAAAGTCTGTAAGCCCTATTTGGTTCTTACCCGTTATCCTTTTTTAAAACCTGGAAACGTGTTTCACAGCTATGTCCACCCAGACCTACTGTATAGCCTTATGTTTATATGATAACAGTGAAATAGTGCTTTTTTTCACAAGCTAGAAGCCAGATTTCTTTTCCATTCATCCATTAGAGAGTGAGAATAACAAAATGAATACTCTTCTATTTATTATATATATCAAGAGTCTGAATCTATATTTTTATTCCAAGACCTAGAGATGACTGCACAGCTTACGAATTGCGAAGCAATTTTGAGACACAACAGCAGCAGAAACAGTAGTAGTGTTTGGCAAAATATACCACACAGATGTGGTATCGAGAGATTGAAAAGTAAAGGGAATTTCTATTTATTTATCCATTCATCTTGTTATTATGTGGCTTTTACTTTCAATGTGGGAAAATAAAATCTTCTTTTACATGCTATTTTTTCCATGCATACTCGACTTAAACACTGTTGATTTATGAAACCTATATCTGTGGCATAAAATATAACTATGTCACAGAATTTGGAGAGGTATGTTCAGACAAATATGCTGGAATACCTGAATCTGTGAATTAAGATGCACAGTATAAAAATAATAAATATATTGTTACCATAAATTAAAGCTGTAAAGATTTTTTTTTTTGCTTGTTGGCAAAGGGAATGATCTCTCCAGTGTCAGGATTGAGCTGCAGGGCACTAATAAAACATGACACAAGTAACAAATAAATTTTCTCTGTATTGAATAGTTTGAGATTTATTGAGGTCTCTTATACCAAGACCTACTGGGAATTGTATAATCTAATGTATAAAATTTACAGCTAGGAGATAAAATAACCATTACCTTACAATATTATTTCAACTCTTGCATCTAATTTGAATATTGTTTAATACAAAACATGCAGCTTTAATGAAGAAAGTTATTTACACTGAGTGAAAGTGATGACAGTACTTTGAAATTGAACTATGAAAAGGTGAGAGATTACATTAAGTTTTCCCGACATTTACAAGTACATATAGATTTACACAGAAACTAGTGATCTGCTCTCTTTAAGCTACATGGGTTTTTCAGTCATTTGTACTTGTGTATTTTTTTTTCCAGTTCTCAACAGTTTTCTACCAGTTTTAGCAAACAGTTTAGGTATCCTATCTTGGCCAATTTTATCTCCATGGAGGAGATCCTCAGCTGGAGACACAGCACAGAGGTGCACTTATTTATACCATCTTAAAACGTGGCCAAGTTCAGCTCTGAAAATAAATTCCAACTAACCTGACTGCATGGATACCAGTGTAGTGAATACAGACTGTAGCTCTGATTCTGTTTTCATTCATGCTACTGTCAGTTCAGAGATAAAGCAATGACTTCCATGTCAGCTTCAATGTAAGCCAGTATGAGGAAAAAAAATTGGTTCTTTAGACCTAATTTTAGCTCTGCTTCATTCTATGCTGATGAAACTGCACTGACACAAAAATGTGGTCACTCCTTATTTACACAAGTATACACAGAAACAGAAATGACTTCGTGTTTTATTCTGCTTCTGTTCCATTTTGAAGAACTTGCCAGGGCAGATACCATATTTTTCAAAATTTCATTATCCTTTGCTATTGTCAATTTAACTGAAAAATAAATAACTGCTGTCCAATAAGCATAACTTTACTTTTCCAGAACTTTCTCATATGGAAAAATGGGATACAGAAGATTGCTACCAGCAAACCTGAGCTTTTTACTGTGAAAGTTACTCAGGAAAGCCTGAGATAAAAAAGATCCTTCTTTCCTGCAAATTTAAAGCAGGTGTCCCTATGTTCTGATTTTCAACTACTCTCATTTAAAGAGGTCCTGAAAACCATTCTCACCCACTGAAGGGACCAATCTGCTTTCCTCTGCAACATACATATTTTTTTGAAAGAATTCTGCATTAAGGGTAAGGTGCTCTGAAAATCCAAGTCTTCCCTGGAAGCCCAAAGATGTTGGATACTTGCAGTAATGGGGCCACCTGCCTCCATGTTATTAGACCATTCAACCACAGTGTTCAGTGTTGATTTCCACAAGGTGAGAAGCATACAGATTCATAGATTTTCCAGAGCCCCTGACTATTCTGTCCAGATGGGTTAACAACATTAAATAGCTGTTTACCTAGATGTTTATTTATCAGAAAGTTGACCGCTACTCTAGATTATTTAACAAAGAACTACCAGCAGCTGTCAGAGGCAATGATGTGTTTAGTGTTTACCTTGAAGCCAGATGCAATCAGTGACCTTGAGCTGAAAGGCTTGGTAACCTCTTTCTAGTCCTCTGAGCCCTTCCAGTTACAAAGTTTAGGTAAGAAGAATCTTACTGAGAAACTGTCCTAAAGATTTAACTGCTAATGCTTTCTGTGACTGTTTTTATCACTTTAACTCTTCTCCTCTGACTGGTTTAGGGAGCCTGCTGTTTTGAGTACTACAGATTAGCATAAAATCCCCCTTCTCCTCTTGTTTTCAGATATTTCTTATTTTTAGTTAGTGAGTTCATGTGCTGCTCAGCAGAGACATGATCCTATACTTATTGAAACAATGGGCTGAGGTGTTCCTCCTCCTTTACTCCCCAAAAAACATCTGTGGAATGCAGGCTTGTCTAGCCCAGCCATACACTAGAAGCCATCCCCAAAGTCATGTGCTCTGGTGAGGTCAGAGGTACATAGACCTTTTGGCCCAAAGGTTGCCCTTTGGTAATGATCTAGTGTCATAGTGTAGTGCCCATGCTTCTGCCAAAGACAGCCAGTTATCTCTCCACTGTTTGGTGCCTGCTTTTATCTATTTGACAGCTGACTGTCTCTTGTGCAGAACAACACAGGGACACAACCTACCCCAAAAACAACCCTCCACTTTTGGATGAAATGGTTTGCCCACAGCATTCACTGTGGGAAGTCCTAAGTAATGTCAGTGACATGTTAGGAGTAAGCTTTTATACCTCAAGTTTAGGCTGGGACATGGGACAAACTAATGGTTAATGAAATTTAATGGTTTGGGCAACTGAGGTACCTCCTGTCAATCATGATACTGCCTTTTGCTGTCTCTATTCTGTTTTACCTTTTAATTTATCTGTGTGTAAAGTGGTTTTGGAACTTATGCTTACCTGTCCATAAGGAGTAGTGTTTAGAGCTTATGAATACAGGCTTTTTTAACTCCCTGGATGAAAGAAAATATCGAAGTGCAAATTATCCTCTTGTCTATCCTCTCTGAATTCTAACCTGCTTTGATGTGATTCTGATCTGTGTCAGTTGTAGTGTGTATTAGAGGACGGGTTCTCCCAGGAATGACTGTAAGTAAAGTTTTGAGTACAACAAAGTGACTCATTTGAGTAAGACAAAGTAACTCACTGAATGTGTAAGTTCAAACACAGGATGGAAATTATTATTTAGGCATATTACTAGGAATTGGTTAAAGTAGCTTTAGTTTTAAAATTACTTGCTCTCCATTTTCAGATACAAGCTAGCTTTCATATCCTCCTTGAATCATTACAGGCCAGACCCTCAGGCCAAAAAAACACCAGTACTTTACTGATACCAATAGAGCCATCTTGATTTGTACTCAGCTGAGCACCTGGTCCAGTGAGGTGTATTCACAAAACGTAGCCAGGGGCAGTACTGCATTGAGATGGTCAGTAAATGTAATGTAAATAAAAACTGCTAAATATGTAAGCTGACATTTTTTAAATTTACTCTCTCACTAATAATAAGAAGAAGACTGCTAAATACAAAAGCTGAAATTCTTCGATTTTATAGTCTTACTTCTAGGGTAATTATCTAAGTTAAGTAAACCATCTCTAGATTCCTACCACCATTCACCTTTCACCTTTCCACTAAGAATGCTTTAAGGAACTCCTACCAATTCCATATAAATGTATTAATATAAATATTGGAAAGTCTGTTGATCTGATGTAAGCCTGAGAAAGGCTAAGATTTAATGTAGACTTTGAGAAATAATTCCTATTGTTTTACCTCTGCAGGTGACCCAATTTGAGTCAGTCCTGCAAGTAGGTAAACATGTTTGTTGACACAGGGTTATGTGGATTGCCTTGCTGCACCCTGTCGATTTAGTTAGCACTGGCGCACCGCATTGCTATGGGCTTCTCTCTGCAGGAAAAGTATGGATTTCTGTTCAATACTTTCTCCTAGGAGAAAAGAGAAGTTTCCATTTTTCTAGTCCTACAATGAAAAGTTAATAGGGAACAGAGCTTACAGCATGGGAAAAGGAACGAAAAAAGAGGGAGGAAAGGAGGAGGGAGATAAAAATGGAGAAAATTTAAAGGATACAAGGGGAGAAGGATGCATATCAGAAGGATATATGTCAGAAAGGCAGTTTTTCAGTTCCACCTCTCCTTAAAAGTTGACAAGCTGAGAAGAACTGAGGTCCCTGCAAACTACTACCACAGAACTTTCATAGAATAGAATCATAGTATGGTTTGGATTGGAAGGGACCTAGAAGATCCTCTAGTTCGAACCCCCCTGCAAGGGCAGGGACACCTTCCACTAGACCAGGTTGCACAAAGCCCTGTCCAGCCTGGCCTTGAATGGCTACAGGAAGGGGGCATCCACAACGTCCCTGGGTAACCTATTCCAGTGCCTCACCACCCTAACAGTAAAGAATTTCTTCCTAACATCTAACCTAAATCTGCCCTCTTCCAGTTTAAAACCATTACCTCTTGTCTTATCATGACACACCCTGGTAAAAAGTCCCTCTCCAGCTTTCCTCTAGGCCCCCTTCAGATAGTGGAAGATCACTATAATGTCTCCCCAAAGCCTTCTCTTCTCCAGGCTGAACAGTCCCAACTCTCTCAGCCTGTCTTCATAGGAGAGGTCTTCCAGCCCTCGGATCATCTTTGTAGCCCTCCTCTGGACT
Organism: Hemiprocne comata; assembly: GCA_020745705.1. Lineage (NCBI taxonomy): Eukaryota > Metazoa > Chordata > Aves > Apodiformes > Apodidae > Hemiprocne > Hemiprocne comata. Next base: position 137,625,934 of record CM036586.1, on the reverse strand, counting down.
TGCTCCAAGAGCTCTATGTCCTTCCTGTGTTGAGGGCTCCAGAACTGGACACAGTACTCCAGGTGGGGTCTCAGGAGTGTGGAATAGAGTGGCAGGATCACCTCCCTTGACATGCTGGCTATGCTTCTTTTGATGCAGCCCAGGATGTGGTTGGATTTCTGGGCTGTGAGTGCACATTGCTGGCTCATGTTGACCTTTTCATCTGCCAACAACCCCAGGTCCTTCTTGTCAAGGCTGTTGTCAATCCATTCTCTGCCCAGCCTGTATTTGTGCTTGAGTTTGCCCCAACCCAGGTGCAAGACCTTGCACTTCGCCTTGTTGAACTTCATGAGGTTTTCATAGGCCCACATCTCCAGCCTGTCAAGGTCCCTCTGGAAGGCATCCCTTCCCTCCAGTGTGTCAACCACACCACACCGCTTGGTGTTGTCAGAAAACTTGCTGGGAGAGCACTCAATGCCACTGTCCATGTCTCTGACAAAGATGTTAAACAGCACCAGTCCCAATGCAGACTCCTGAGGAATGCCACTCATCACTGGTCTCCATCTGGACATTGAGCTGTGGATCACTATTCTCTGAGTGCAACCATCCAGCCAATTCCTTATCCAGCGATTCCTTATCCATCCATCAAATCCATATTCTTCCAGATTTGAGACCAGGATGTAATGTGGGACAGTGTCAAATGCTTTGCACAAGTCCAGGTAGGTGATGTTAGTTGCTCTTCCCTTGTCCACTGACACTGTGACCCCATCGTAAAAGGCCACCAAATTTGTCAGGCATGATTTGCCCTTGGTGAAGCCATGTTGGTTGCCACCAACCACCTCCATGTTTTCCATGTGCCTTAGCAGAGCCCTCAGGAGGATCTGCTCCATGATCTTGCCAGGCACAAAGGAGAGACTGACTGGTCTTTAGTTCCCTGGGTCTTCTTTCCTTCCCTTTTTTGAAAATGGGGGCTATGTTTCCCTTTTCTAGTCAGTGGGAACTTCACCAGACTGCCATGACTTTTGCAATATGATGGAGAACAGCGTTGCAACTTCATCTGGCAGATCCCTTAGGAGCCACAGATGGATCTTGTCATGTCCCATGGACTTGTGCACTTTCAGGTTCCTTAGATAGTCTTGAATCTGCTCTTCTCCTACAGTGGGCAGATCTTCCTTTTCCCAGTCTCCACCTCTGCCTTCTGTGACCTGGACAGTGTGGTCAGAGCCCTTACCAGTGAAGACTGAAACAAAAAATTGTTCAGTACCTCAGCCTTCTCCATATCCTGTGTGACAAGGTCTCCTGTTTCCTTCTGCAGAGGGCCCACATTTTCCCTGTTCTGCCTCTTATCACTGATGTACCTGTAGAAGCACATTTTATTTCCCTTGATGTCCCTGGCCAGGTGTAACTCTATCTGGGCTTTAGCTTTCCTAACCTGATCCCTGGCTTCTTGGACAACTTCTTTGTATTTCTCCCAGGCTAGCTGTCCCTGCTTCCACCCTCTGAAGACTATTTTTTTTTTTGTCTGAGTGCCCAGGAGCTCTTTTTTCATCCATGCACGTCTCCTGGCATTCTTGCAGGCCTCCTAGCGTTCTTTCCTGCCTTCTTCTTTCTTGGGATGCATTGTTCCTGGGCTTGGAGAAGGTAATCTTTGAATATTGACCAACTTTCTTGGGCTCCTCTCCCATCCAGGATTTTATGCCATGATATCCTACCAAGCAGATCCCTGAAGAGGCTGAAATCTGCTTCCCTGAAGCCCAGGGTAGACAGCTTGCTGCAGACCCTCCTTGTTGAACTACCGATCCTGAATTCAAACATTTCATGGTCACTGCAGCCAAGGCTGTCCTTAAGCTTCACATTGTCCACCAGGCCATCCTTGCTGGTGAGAACAAGGTCCAACATAGTACCTTTTTTTTCTTGGTTCCTCTACCATTTGGAGAAGGAAGTTGTCATCAATGCATTCTAGGAACTTCCTGGATTGCTGGTGCCTTGCTGTGTTGTCCCTCCAGCAGATGTCAGGGTGGTTGAAACCTCCCACGAGGATCATGGCTTATGAATGGGAAGCTGCACCTATCGGCCTGTAGAGGGCCTCATCTGCTCAGTCATCGTGGTCAGGTGGCCTATAGCAGACTCCCACTATAATATCACCAGCCCCTGTCTTCCCTTTAACCCTGACCCATAAGCTCTCTGTCAGCTCCTCATCCATCTGCAGGTGGAGCTCCACGGACTCCAGCTGCTCTTTGATGTAGAGGACAATGCCCCCTCCCCTTCTCCCCTTCCTGTTCTTCCTAAAGAGCTTATACCCATCCATTCCCACGCTCCAGTCATAGGAGTTGTCCCACCATGTCTCAGTGATGCCAATAGCATTGTAGCCCTGCAGGCTTGTACACATTTGCAGCTCCTCCTGCTTATTTCCCATGCTACGTGCATTTGCATGGAGGCATTTAAGTTGGGACCCCGTTGAAGTTGCCTCACTGCCTGGGATTCCATTATCCTTCATTACAGGTATTCTCCTGCTGGCCTGTGATCCTTCTCCAGTCCTGGGGCATCTATTAGTGGCACTGGCCTCAAAGTGGTGGCAATGCGATGGATTGAGGATCCCCTCCTCCAGCAACTCTAGTTTAAAACCCTCCTTATCAGATTGGAAAGCCTATTGGACTTGATGATATTAAAGGTCTTTTCCAGCCTTGGTAATTCTGTGATTCTGTGATTGCCAAACATACTCACAGCCTTCACTGAAAGATGAACCCCATCAGCCCCTAGCAGACCAAGTTTCTCAAAGAGAGTCCCATGGTCTAGGAAGCCAAAGCCCTGGCTGTGGCACTACTCCTGCAACCATTTATTGATTTTCCCAATGCGATTTGCCCTTTCAAGCCCATTTTCTTTGACCGAAAGGATCAGTGAAAATACTGTCTGTGTTCCCGAGTCCTTCACAGCCACTCCCAGGGCTCTGTAATCCTTCTTCGTAGTCTCAGAGTGCTCCTTTCTGTATCATTGGAATGCACAAGAAACAGCAGGAGTGGATAATAGTTGGACACACAAGTTCAGGTAATCTTTCAGTGACGTCCCTTACACGAGCCCCTGGCAAGCAACAGACCTCTCTAGAGAGCAGGTCTGGTTGGCAAATGGATGCCTCTGTACCTCGCAGGTGAGAATCTCCCACCTCTATCACCCGTCACTTCCTCTAGTTTGCACTTGTCAATATACAGTGAGCTTGTTGAGCTGTCTTGTTTGGCTCCAGTAACTTGTCTGACACCGCCCGGCTTTTTTCCTGTCCAGTCTGCAGAACTGTGAAGTGGTTTTGCAGGGGCATCTCAGATTTTGTGGGAAGCCTCTTCTTCCTGCTGTTTTTTATCTTTGGAATCCTTCATTTTTCTTCTTTCTTGGCCTCCCTCCTTTCTCTGCCTGCTGGTGAGGCATTTATTGCCTGGGTGAACACAGGCTGTGGTTTCACTGCAGCCTGGGCCTGGGCTTTCACAGGCAATGTACAGGATTTTTTTCTTTTTTAAAATCTCCAAAGCCTCAATTCAATCTCTCCAAACTCCTTTAAGAGGACGTAATATTTCTACGGACAATATATATACCTTCCTACAAGGTCAATACTAAATATGTGAAGGTAGGACACAAGAGGAGAAGAGCAGCTGCAACTAGAAGACCAAACCCAATTCACTGATTGAGCTGGTTGTTTCTTCTCACCTCCAGTTTCCAAGCAGTAGCTGATTCACTAAAACAATTCTGCCCAATGCTCTGTCTTTTTGTAATTATTTTTCAACAAAGATTCTCAAAGAATCTTCTCTTGATAGAAATACTGAGCAGATGAAATATGCCTACAGATTCAGGCATTTGCCCTATTTACTACTTTTCCTTTTCACCTACCCCCTTTTCCACCTTCATTTTAAACAAGAAGGGCTTAACACTTCATCCTTGTAATAGCAAAACCGTAACTGGCTTCAATGGAACAAATGCTTTCAATCATAACAGAATACAGATGACACTTACTATTTTGTTAAACTGCTGTATTTTTTTCCACCCCATGAAGCATCCCTCTCACTCCTTTTTGTTCCACCAAATGACTAATTTAATCTGTTTAATCTGTAATTAAACACAGTCTTAAACCTTATTTTCTTCACTGTCAAAACATCTTTATGCTGAAGAAATTTTTTTGCATTATCATTACATTTAGCCTTAGCTTGTACAAAAAGCAGAGCAGTGTCATCTTCCAAAATCTGCTTTTAAGGAAAATAAGACTCAGCCAATAATGACTTTTTTTTCTTTTTTCTTTTTTTTTTTTTCTTCTCAAAGCAGTTCATGAGGGGAAGAGGGGTACTCTACCAGCATGGTCTCTATTCTGGTTACCATATGAGGCATTTGAAGTGTTCAGCCCTTTGGTTTCAATGTGTGTTTGACTGAAAGTATTTTAGTACAGACTCAGAAATACCAAGTTTCTGGGGGAAAAAAATTGAAAATTCTTTGTGTGGAAGTAATCCAAATTAAAACTAAAGAAGTCTGAAGCCTAGACAACACCCATTCCACTTTCCTGATACCCATTCCCTGGATGTCTAAGTAGAGGCTGGTTGGACAGCAAGAGGTTACAGGCAGGAGGCTGTTCTGCAAGCTTCACTTTGTGAGCATTACTCCTCTATTCCTGGTCATTTTTAGGGACAATCTCCAGCTAGGCAATCAGGACCTTTAGTTTAGCTCATATATTCTTAAGAGCTGTCCACCTCAAGAAAACAGCAGCAATACAAATTGCCTCTGACGGTGCCCCTTGTGCGGGGAACCACAAATGTTTGGTACTTCTGAAAACCAGGCCACTTGTTCAGATTCTGATAAAGGCCAAATAATTACTTAGTCTGAATGTGTAAGACCCTGTACCACATTGTTTCATTATCTTCTGCCATGCCATTACAGGGATGCAGTTAAAGCCCAAAGTTTTGTTGTGTTGTTGGGGTTTTTTTTAAATAAAAAAGGTCACTGTACTTGATAGGCCTAATCCCCCTCTAGCTGAAATGGCATCACTGGCTTAATTACAGGGATTAAGCTTGTGTTGATCTGAATGGGCATGTTTTAAATCTCTGCTAGCAGTGTTCTCAGACAAGTGATTAACAATGCTAACCATCTTGGCTAATATTAGGGCAAAGAGACACTCCTTCAGATATGCCATTTACATTAAATGCATTCTCCTTCTGTTCAACTTGTCTGAAATGGTAATGTTAAGCCAAGAACTTATCTAAGTAAAAAGATTAAACATATCTCTGAGGAATGCACAATATCATTACAGCTGAATCATGAGGTTAAAGTGTTGCACTGAGGTTGCAAAATACTAGATAGAGGAGAGATGGAAAGGATAAATCCTTCCTCATTTAGCATAGTTGCCCTATTCCAGCTGCTAATGGAATTGGTATGTAAAGTGCATTGGAAAGGGGCCCTGTATGTTAGATGTTTCAGTGCAAGTTACATTGCATTCTGCTATGGAAAATGATGGCTTATTGTAATTATTCTTTAGGCTTGTTTTTCACTTGGGATCAGAGGAATGTAATTCAAACATAAAGAGAGTTGCCAATAATTCATTCTTAAAGAGCCCTATAAAGATATGTGGCAAATACTGTGGCCTCTTTCAGGAAAAATAATGGTCAGACATTTTGCATGAAATTATAATTTCATTAATGTACCAATCGTTCCAAATGCTTTCAGACTTAAGTATTAATTAAACAGTATCATATTCATCTTAGAGCTGTAGATATAAGCCTCATCACCTGCCACAGCATCACATTTTATTCGCCTCTGGGAACCGACTTATGTTTATATATTTGAGTATTAAGAGCCCGATGCAGAAAGGCACTTCATCACATGCTTAAGCAATTCAGTGGAGCAGGGTCTAGGGTGGGTGCTAACCCTCTTCACTAGTGAGCATTTCAAAGGAAAGCAGACCAATTTTAAACCAATTAAGAAGACACTGTAAGGTGAGACTGCATCAAAGAATAATTAGACTGTTCTCTTACTGGATAATATCAGGAACACAGGGCTGTTTTCCAGCCTTTCCCAAAAAATTTACATGCATAATATAAATGTAATATTCCTTCAAAGCAATGCATTCTACAAATGAGTAATACAGCCTGACATAGTCTTAAAATTCAGGATGGTATTTTTTAGTCAGTTGGAAATGAGGGATTTCTGACACATTTTGCATTATGCAAGCTGTATATGACAATACTTTCATCTTAAGCTGCCAGAGGCATCCAAAGGTGGGTTTTTAACCAATAGCGAGACTGAAGGTGCATTTGAAAAAGATCGCTAAAATAATCTAATTTAGATATTAAGTACATGCCTTAAGTGCTATCCAAATGAAATTCCCATGACCTCATAGCTCTGGCCTTTGACTCTTTTAGAAGGAGATGAAGATTTCAGTGAAGAAATTGATAGTTATCTCAGAAAACTCTCTGTAGGTCCATGCAAAAACTGTATTTTCTGTAATGGCTGAGCTTCTGATCTCATCATGCAGCTCTGCTGGGTCTCTGAATTCTAGGCATTTAAACAGGCTCTAAGAACAGCCAAGGGTGGCAAGAGCCAAAAATCTACACACACTTTTGCCACAGGTTAGTTCTTCTTGTGCTAATCCCTGAAAAACAAGTAGTTCCCTAGACAGGAAGACTAATGAGCCCCATTTCCTGTAAATTTATGGCTCCTGGCTAATTGGTTTAGCTGTTGGAAAGGTGAAAGAGCCATCTGAAGTTTTCCTTGCAGCTGTAGTTTCTGTATGGGCTTCTTCCTGAATGAGTGGATTCTTGGATGTCTAATAAGGTTTTCATGTCTTGCTGATTTCTCTTCCTCATTTGTCAAGGCACTTTTTCTTGTGCTTGCACACCTATTTTCATACAATTTTTTAAGGAATGCTGTTTCTACATTCTACCTACATCAAACTTGGTTGGAATAGGACAGTAGGTCCCTAATGTGAGTACAGATAATGCAGGAACTGAAGTCTTGCTTCCATTAAAAAAAACAGCTTTCGGAGGGCAGCCTAGCTCTACCGCACAAACTCATTGTCCCATTCCAAAAACAGGGAGTCAGGAGCTCAGAAAACATGCAAGTGAATGTTGGGCAAATAGCACTGGCATTACAAGGGCTAAGAAAAAGGACCCAGATTTACAGCATGCAGCAGAACTGAAGAGAGAGGGGCAGCATTTTCTGCCTGAAAATTTGACGGTTTCTCAACTTCTGTAACCAGCAGAGTATTCAAAAACACTCTCAGGTGTTGTCTTACCATCCTTTTTATTCCCCAGGGAATATGTTTCATGAAATATAATCAGCATTACTGATGGGAAACTGGAAATATGGCAAGAAACCATTGCCTTCAATTTGTACCACTCAGGAATCAACAGAGAGCTGCTGAGATGACTTTTCAGGGAGTATGCAGAATGCAATGTTAGGGGAAGATCTTCCTTTCTCCTCTCCTTCTCCAGCTCTCCAAAACTTATGCTTCTCAAGTTAGCTCCTGAGCCACCTCCTCCTCCTTCCTTCCGCCTCAGGGAAATATTTACCCTTCCCGTGTCTTAGGTTCCTCTTCTGCACAATGAAGTCAGTGTTAGACTAACACAAACAACACCTGCAGATATCCTTATGGGTACTAGAAAACTCCAGGGTGTGTTATTAGCTCTATTTTATAGGTGGGAAAATTAAGTTTGAGAGAATTAAAGCGACTTGGTCGGACAGGAATCGTGGTCCAGTGACTTCACAACAGCACACCTTAAAAGACAAGGGTTTGTGTAACGGGGTTCTAGAAAAGCAACAGCGTCTCCTGTTGGTAGGGCTCTCACTTGCTTCACAGGTTCGTATAATTCTGAAACAAACTCCCTACTCCTTCAGCATCCTCTATTTACTGTAATCTGGTAAAGCCAACACAACTTTCTGCTGCTGGCAGAATGCTTTGGGAGTGTGTCTTAAGCTCTGAGATTACTGAAAATCTTCAAATGTGTTGACGGATGAGGAAAGAGGCAGTAGAAAGAGAGAAGGGAGGGGAAGAACATGAGATCCTTAAAAAAATGTCTTTGACTGGAGATTTCAGAGTACAGAGAGAGAGAGGAAAGGTTTGGAGATTTCTGGAGATTATTTTTTTTTCCCCAGAAAATTAGAGGTGAATCAAACAAGTACCTTCAGTCATTTTTAAGGATGACAACTACTACGCAAAAATATCCATGAAAAAGAACTAATTAATAAATGCAAGCAAAAAATTCCTAAGCCAGCACAACTCCTGAAACATCAGTTTAATATGCTTCACATGTGAAATATTTATATTCATTGAACATTAGATTAAAATTCACAGTGGTTTTCTTATGTAACCACATGGTTGCATTAACAATTCTGAAGGTGACAAAAGCATGAATGGGCGTGATAAGTTCTAAAAGACCTAAAAAACCCCACTTCGGTTAATTATTTTTTGGGGGGCATCCAAAGCAGTGGACTACCTAATTTTGTATTTTTTTGCAGTGCTGGGTTTGCATTACTGCAAACCTCTACAGCCTTATATTAAATTCTAAAAGTGACTAATGGATTTGCCTCTTTGCATTTCCTAGCCATAATTCAAAAGGCAGAGAAAGAATTATTTAACAGAGAAAATGAAAATGTTATTTTATTAGGACTATAGCCACAAGTGAACACAGGAACCAAAGTAATTAAAGTGGGAAATATGGCTGTTTTGGTAGAAAATAAAACACATCAAACACGGTAAAAGTCAGAGCAACTTAATGTGGACCCACCCAGTTGCTTAGTAACTTGTAAATGTGTGTGTATCTGCATACACAAATTTGAGAGATACAAGTGTATATAAACACACTGACTTAGAGAGATCTGTGCAGGTTCTTTGTTGATTATTGTTATAATTATCATTACTGGGGTTTTTGTTGTTGTTGTTGTTGTTATTAATTGTCATGGTTTAGCTCCAGGTTGGCAGTCAAACCAATAACAATAATGCTCTCAGTCCCACCCCCCTCCCCCAAGGTAGGGAAAGAGGGAGAAAAAAATGAGAGAGAGGCTTTCTGGGTTGAAAAGTGAAACAGATTTAATTTAGTTATTAGTGATAAGGGAATATGTATATTTATAAAGGGATGTGCAACACCTGATCCCCTCCCTCCTCCCCCAGTGACTCTCACAGCAACTCTTCTCCCTGGTGACTCCCAGCTGAAGGGGGGAGTGTCCGGGCGCATGGACGGGGCCCTCGGGTGTCGGCTGGGAAGAAAAAATGGAGAAAAAAGAGAGAGAGAGGCAAAGAGAGGGCGATAGAAGCAACAGTAAGCAGAAAAGTGAGAGAAAAAGGAAACAAAAGGCTTGACTTCTGTAATGTCTTAACCTACACAGAAAGCCAAATAGAGAAAATATTATGAGAAGGGAATATTCTGATTTGCTGATCCTGCCTTCGGTCTAATCTGCTCCGCCATGAGGGGGGAGGCTGCAGACAGTCAGAAGTGACCTTGGTTATCATCAGTCCACTGGCGCTACTAAAAAAAATATTCACTGAAAGAAAAAAAAATCAACAAAGAGAAATTTCACTTCACCCTGGCTCAAACCAGGACATTAATATTACTGCTTTTTGAGAGAGAATCTTGTCCAACATGCTTTCCTGTTTCTGCTCATCACTATATGAATCAGAGGAGTGTTTATTCAAAGCTGAAATGAATGCAACAATTCATGGCAATTACAGCTACTAAGTCTAGAGGACCCATGCTGCCTGTTCCTGAGGCCAGCCTAGCTTCTACTGTGGTCAGCCAGGTCACATAATCTCGTTCATGACACTTACTGAGATCTCCTTTATGTGCATTCAGTCCAGGACTTCCAGTACTCTACCACTTACACTGGATGGAAACCTGATTTTAAGCCTAAACCACGATTCGCAGACAAATTACGACACTTAAGTCTTCTACTTACATTGCCATTTTGTTTTTGTGGCTTGCACTTTCCTCCATAATTATAAAGAACAATTAGAACCTTCTTAGACTTTATTCTGCTGGGCAAAGCCAACCAAGCCTTTTCATTCTCCTTGTAAGACAACTCTTCAGTCTTTCAGTGACCTAAATAGTTTTCTTTTTCCCTTTTGTATTTCTCAGCTTCTGATTATCTTCTTGAATAAGACATTACATAAGAGGCATTGCTCTGTCAGTGAATTGTGCCTTGAACAATAGCTCTGAGATATTCCCTGCCTCCACTGCAAACACCCTCCCAACACACCTCTGCATCACATCTGCCTTCCTTGTGGTTGGAAAACAGTAGTTCTCATAATAACCTGTAGATTAATTACTGTATGTGGATCTTTCCCTTATTTCCAGGATGGCAGCAGGTACATATATACAACCCAAACACCCATAGTATTGCTTACTACAGTATGTTCTCTGAGGCCATGACACCCTGATTCAGTAAAAAATAAGGAAAATTAATATCTACTATTTAGAATTATGATATGAAATATTCAACCCATAATACCCATGTGTTATTAGAGGGAGTGCTCTTGGGCAGCCTTGGATACCAAATTGGCCTCTAATTAGTATTTTCTGTTCTATTTTTTTCACATCAGGGCCCCACAGGAAACCAATGAATGGCAGCTAAGCAATGAGAGAAATAAAAGCACTTGAAAGCAAAAATCATCAGGTCAATAATAGTGCTGTTCCTATTATTAAGGGAAAACATAAGTGTTTTATAAATGAGCCTTATGATTTTGTATGTCAGTCCATAAATACATAGCTCTGCAGACAGAAGTCAAAACTAAGTGATTCACTGCAACAGATATAATTAGAGAGACTGTCTGGAAATACTGTCCCTCCCTCAAATACATTTTTTTCTCCTCCATACATACATCATTCTTGAAACACCAGAAAATTTTCATTGGAGCAAATAATTTTAGTTACAACAATGAAATATGCAAGGAAGAGGAGAATGGAGGACAACTTTGCAATGGTGATCATACTAGTTCCTTCTGTAGCTAAAAACTGCAGCAGGAATAATTAAAAGAGTAACTACCAAGTTAGGAATTGATAAGCACCCTGTAGGAGCTTGGAAAAAAGGTAGGGGAGGAAGGTAGAAATCAAAATATCTCTAAGATACAACCTAATATGTAAGAACATTATACACTTAAATATGCAAATGGATCAGCTTTATTTTAATGCAAAATCAGAAAATGTCTCCTGAATATATCTTTAAAATTGAAATAAAACCAACCACCACCAGCAGACTGCTAACATTCACTAATGAACATTGGATATTAAGGAGAAAATCTGATACCTAAAGTATGCAAACACTCTAATACACACATATACCTTGCTCTAAAGCCCACTGAAGCTGCAATGGGAATACTTTGTATCCACCTGGAAGGATTTTGGCTTAGTTTCAGTTCATAGTGAAACAAAGGCAGACTTGCAGAAAATATCAAGAGTTCAAACGTCTGTTCTATAATGCTAGCTAGGAAGGGGAATCAGATGCTAAAGATGCAGGAAATTCCATCCTGCGGTCATCCTTCTTCAAAAGACGCTTAAGACCTTTACCCCTTCTTCTGGTAAGAGTTACAAAATATATTTTCTACCCACAACAAAACAATTGGCATCCCCTCTGGCCAAAGGCATGACTGAAGTTCCGGGGAAGTACTCAATCTTTCATCCTCCACTACCCTTCAGATGGGTAATTTGCACTACTACAAGTCAGAGACAAAGGATATCCTCCAAACACAGATAGGAAGGATGGAAGTTGCACAACATGTGGGAAGTTTAGTGGCCTCCTTACTTATTTTGGGCTATTCAGTGGACTGCCACCGAGCTCCTGCTACCTCAAAGGGGCTCACCAGCTTTCGGTTTGTATGTTGCTTTTTTCCCCATTACTCCATTTCAAATAAAATGTCTCTATAGCAACTGGTTTGCATCCTGATGCAGCTAAAGGATGGGGACAAAAGAGATGCAGTTTATTTCAAGAGGTGCTTTCATTTCCAAAAGTTGCTTCTTATCAGCATGTGCACAATGGACATAAATACTTTGTATGTACTAAAATGTCCAGAATTTACCCGGATTCCTGCTGCCTCCCACAAAATGCTATGACTAAGCACCCTGAGATTCCCATTCTCTCATCCTCTGGAAAGTTGAACCTCAAACCTTGGTCCCAAAATAATCCAAATGAATAATCATGTTCATCCTTCAAACTGCACTTCACCCAGGAGTATGCTGGAAACATGCATGAGCTTTTAGTCCAAGGTTTCTCAGAGGTAAAGTATTCTTTCTTTTCCATGTTGTGCCATTGCACTAAAGTCTTTACCATTCATTGCCCACAAAGAGAAACAAAGAAAGAGAACAACAACTTTGAAAAGAATATACAGTGACAATAAATCAGTTCTTTAAAGTACTTATTTAAAAAGTATTCTGTGCCTAGTTTATAATGAAAAAATATTCCTATAAAAGAGTTCTCCCTTAAAAAAACAACGTTCCCAAAAAGCTGCCATTTTGCCCTCAGCTTGGCAATGTTTACTTTTCAGCTGCAGCTCTGAAAATTAGCAAGTACGTGCCTTTTGCCTTCTAGGCTAATTTAATTAAAAGCAATACTAGATTGTATTATACCTCCTTAAAATACTGTTGTAAGAAACAGCCTGGGGAATCACTCCTCAGTTGCTTTGGAACAATGCGTAATTCTGTTTAACTTCCCAAGCACTGAACTGATGCTGGTTTATCATAACTACTTGGAAGGTGGCCATGCCACAACCTAGCACTTCTTTTCTTTATTATTGTAATTGCTCACTTTTTAAACTCAGAGGAGGAATACTCAATGGACTGGGGAGAGTATTTCGTGCTATTCTCACACCTTTGAGAAAAACAGGCTTCACTGTTTTCTTGTCACTCATCAAACATGGTGACACACCAGGCATTTTATTTAGTCTTATGTGGGGGGAGAAGATGGGCTGTTTTCCACACATGGAAAAGCTCGGGAAATACATACAAATGCCAATAATTCTGCAGTGCCCTTGGATGTAAGCATCTGTGGTATATAGATGTATAATGGCTACTGGGAAGGTGCTTTGAACAGAGAAAGTACATTTGTACAGCTACACCACCATGTGCTGTGGGTCCGCAAGAGTATATGCTCTTTCCGAAAACACACATACCATTTTGTTGAGTTGAATAGTTATAATCACATTTGCAGTTCAGCTTGCAAATTACTTGTAGAGTTATCTGTAGAGGTACCTAAAAATGAGCATAAGCTTCAGGATGAATATGTATAGGTCAATCTTTATAATAAGACAGATTTCTAGCGCCTGAAATGTTTAATTGGGTATCAAAGGTTACAGAAAAGAAAAGCAGTTGCTCTAGCTGGAACTAGTGATAAACTACCTCATGATCTTGATTTCATGAAAATACAGTCCATGCATCCTAATACTCATGTGAAGTTCGCGTTTGTTCTGTTGAGCAGCACTGTGAGCATTTAATTCCTAACGGGAAAAAACACCTATGTTCTTTGGAGATAGGGGATTGTAGGGAACCTCACAGCAAAGTTAGGATTGATTTTCACTGGCAGACAGAAATACACTGCTAAACAGGCTGGCCAGCATCACATTTGACCCACAGGCTAAGAAGGTTTTATTTCACCACACGCAGAAGAGAATGAGTGTGGAAACATTGCTCAGCATAGCACCTTGTCTGGCTTAGGAAACTGCAGGTACTCAGACCCTATGAGGATTGGGTTTATTCTGTTTTCAAGAACACTAGCAATGGAAATTCGTGGCTAAGTTCAGCTACCTTTTGGATAATTTGTACCCCAGATGACAGGATTTTCATGCTAAGAGATTTCTGCTTTTGGTGGAATGGAACATCTGCAGGTTAAAGAATTATTTTCTTTTTACAGTTGCCTGATTCATTCTAGTACTTGACTGGAAGACAGGTTTGGGCTTGGATTTTTGAGAGGTTTTGTTTGGGGTTTTTTTATTAGTTTTCAAGAATATCAATGATGACAAATTGCAATACTGCAAATTCAGAGAAAAACAGAAATTAATTAGGTTCCTTGTTATTTTCTTTTTTTCTCTTAGATATTCATTTACCTCTGTGAGTACCCAGATCCACAGGAGGAAAAAAAAACTCAGGTACTTCCATCCATTTCACCTAAAAAAAAGAAAAAAAAAGAAAAAAAAAAAGGAACTCAAAGATCACGAGCATACTTGTCACTGATGAAAAATCTTTTACCTTTTACAAACAGTGGCCACAACATTTTGTGATCTCCATTAATCTTTATGTGACCAAAATTCCTATTAAAGCCAATAGAAATTTTGCCTAATAACAGACAGAAAGGTCCTTCTCAAAAACTACAGTATTTTACAAAAATGTTTCAAAACTTTGTAAAAAGGTTGTCTAGAAACAATTCTGGGATGGTTATACTGGTTTTCCATAACAGTATCGCAGCCAATATTTGTACAAATGTAGGCATGAATCAGGTTAAAATTAACCTCAAGTTGAGTTTAAAATTATGGAATCAATATTTAGGTTACTAATTAATTAAGCTAAATTACTATAATTAATTAAACTAAATGTATTTAGTTTAAACCTTAGAAGAACCAAAAGAAGAAGATCTTTGGCAGGCGGGGTGTTGCGGTCCGACGGCTTCAGTAGCGGGCTGCCGGAAGGCAGGATGCTGGGGGGAGAAGACAGACCGTTCTCCACACAGGGCTTGCCTGCTCTTCAGATTTTCTATTGTCTTTTTCGGTCCTTTTAAATTACTACAGAGCTTGTCATGCCTGAATCTCTCCAGTCTGCTGATACTGCTACTGGGATATACCTAATAGTAACAGAAAAGTTTCAAAGATAAGTTTTGTTTGTGTTTTTTTTTCACCTTCGTGATTCCTTACATGAGCCCAAAGAAATTCCTTAAGTTCAGCCTATGTATTTGTTTGAAAAGGAGAAGTCACACCACCAACAATATTGCAACCTTGCAAAAGTATGCTCGGTGATCCTTAAGTGACAGAGAGCCTAAGTACAGTGTGAGTATTACACTTTGGATTGGTGCACAAGCATACAAATAAAACTCCCTACATAGTACACCTGATAAATCAGCCTGAGAAAAATGGAGACATGTAGCTCAGATGCCACTCAATGTCTGTAGCTGGGCCTTTGTATGTGTGTATATGCATTCAAACACCAAGCTATATACTGCTGGTATTCTTACTATTCCCATGTAATTTTTCTTTTACTGAGCAGGTTCCAGCAATCAGATGGATTAATGACATGTTGCTTCATAACAGCAAGTCAAGTGTTCCTCCTCATGAAAAGATAAAATAAAGTAAAACACTTCACTAAAAAGATTCATTAAAAAGGAAAGCAGCCTGATTCAAACCGAGATCCATCCTAGTGCACCTGCTGAACAGCCTGCCTGCTAGCTCCAGATGTGGGTGGTGAGGAGGGGTAAAGAGCTGGATGCAATCCAGCAGTGCTTGCCTGTATACAATGACTTATCCATTGGAGAACCTGCTAGGATGCAAAACAAATCCCTACAAAAGACTTCATGCAATTTCTATATTACCTTTTGTTTCCTAAATCACAAAAGAAGGTCTTGCTCTCAAGGGAATGTGAAATTAACTTACACATTTTCAGGCCTTCCCATGTTGCTGTTTCTCATCTCCTCTCTTATCCCCCAACACAAGTTTCTAGAAACAGTAAAAGCATAAGCTTCATAAACACCAAGCTAATGATCGGAGCCTGATAAGTAATAAGAATCCACAGGTCAAATCCTGGGGATGCTTATCTCTTAGTTCAAATCTCCAGCAGCTCCTAGACTCAACCTCCAAAATACCACCAGTTGCAAGCCTCTTTTAGCCAATCTACATGACATGGTGAGTATTTTGGCATCCGTACGGCATTACCGTTGCATCTTTTACACCTATCAAACACACCCATACCTTTACTTCGGTTATCACCAGTGACATAAAAAATACAGGAAATGGCTCCAGAAAATTGATAGACACAAAGAAGCAGCACATGTTTTGTTTTATTGTTTTTTTTTTCTTTCTAAAGAAACACATGCAAATCTCCTACAGGGCTTACTATTCATGTTTCGCTTCTGCTTGTCTTGTAATATGGCTCATTGCTCTGTTTCTGTTGTTGCAGTACAGGCAACTGAATATCATGCTCCTACTGAAACTGCAGAAGCTTTGATTTCTCTGAGCCTGGATGTATGTACCATGCCTTCTCTTTGAATTTTCTTATCTTACTGATTTTAGTTGTGAGCTGAAGCCATGGCATGGCATGCTTTATACTGCCAATGTTGTGAATTAAATGTACTCAATGGTAGGTGGGGTAACAAACATGCACCCAAAGCCAAAAGTACCCATTATTTTTCCCTACTCTGCTTCTCACAAGGTATTGCTCTGATGGTTCTTATCAAGCATCAGAGCTGAAACTGAAGATTATGATGAGTATTTCATCTTAGAAATGACAAATCAAGAATTCCTAAAATTAAAAGGTTGAAGAGAGAAAAAGTGATATTTCTAAGTCCTTCAGACTGCTAGACTAACACTAACTCATCTGCCTCGGAGCACTTCAGCATGTAAAAGGCACATTTTTTTTTAGTGGCAGACTTTGAAGTTGTCCTATAGGGTGCAGTCACTACTGGTTTATGCTTTAGGGATAGATTCCAGGCTTCTTAATCACAAATTCAATAACCTAAATAGGCCTCTTAAATCACATGCCAAGTAACAGAAAACATTTTGTCAATGTTGTGTATAATAAGGTAGAAAGACCTTCTCGTGGGGCAAGATGAAGGAACAACAGCTTCTCTCCCTACTGAACTTGCAAGCAAAGTGCAGGATACAGCGCCAGACACAGACAAGCCTGGTGCCAGGGCCAGTCCAGCTGAATGCTGCGCTGAGCAGCCACATCTGCAGGCATTTTGTGAGGAGGAAAGGAATTTGGCATGTGTGAAGGGAGAAGCTGTTCCAGCCATGAGGGGCAGCATGAAAGGCTTGACCGGGAGACAAAGACAGCAGTCAGATAGGAAGTGCAAGCAAACTGGTGTGAAAGGGAGGGGTGCAGGAGAACTTGGAAAGAGAGGATGGAGCGGGCTCTAGCTGCATTCTGCTCTACATGACCAGTCCAAGACCATGTGTTTCTGAAGAAATTTAGGAGGAAAGTCTGAGAAAAGTATCCATCACACAGGAAACCTGCACAAGCTTACAACCTCAAACCCAGCTTCATTTAAATTATTATTTTTCCTTCAGCCCAGACATTTGTGTGCTGTTGATAAAGATTTCTTTTCTCTATTAAGTAATAGCAGGCCTCAGCCTAAATAATACCAGTACTGAACCCATGACCTTTCAAGCCTTGCTGTCAGGCAGTGGGGCTGCAGTAACATGAAGCAGAGCTAACACTGAACTGGCAGGGTACAATAGCCCCATTATTGAGTTTGCTTGCACTTTTCCGACACTGGGTAAAATCCCCTGAACGATGTCAAGACCTTTTAAATGTCAAGTCTTCCTGGCTCTGGACAATTGTGCCTGAAAGCTCCTAAAAGAGCAACAGGGTTTGAACTGCAAAAAGTGATTGCAGGCTGTTTCTGGAAGAAAGGGAAAAGAAGCAAATGAAACCAAGAAAAATGTGCTTGGGAAATGAGACTTTTGCAGCAATCTGTGAAATTTTGCTTAGTAATTAACTTAGGAATCATGCAATTGCTGCAAACAGTTGACCTGAGGCTGCCCTCTGGGCTGAGAGCTAAATTTTGTATTTACTTGCTACCTTGGGAGAGGTGGAGCAGATTGAAAGTAGTGGTGTTGAGCAGTATTTACTAACAAATCACTTTTAAAGTGAAGGGCAAATAGCCAATGAAATCTGGTTTGTGAATCTAATATGGTTTTGTCAACATATGGTACCACTCAGGGGACCTGAAGGAGGCATTTTTGTTACATATGTATGTGTGACTGGCAAGGAAGTCCTAATGAGAAGACTGAAGCAAAAATAGATGTTTCTTGTAAATACATTTGAGCAGAGGAAATGAAGCAACACTGAAACTGTTCAAACGCCCATTAGTGATCATACTACTACTTGTGAATTTTGAGCTGCACTTTACAGGATGAATGCTCTGAACTCCCAGTAGCAGAAAGGGGAATACAGAAACAAGCAAATGCATTAACAGAACTTTTTTGTTGTTGAAGTCACTTGTTGCAAGTCTAGACTTTGGGAAAAAAAAAAAATCCACAACAATGTGATTTAATAAGGATCGACTCACCCCATGTCCATGTTCAAAACTCCCACAGACATCCCAGAGTGCTCACCCCCAATCTCTTGCATCTTTTTTCTTTTTCAATTGGAGTCCACTATTTTAACAACTTAACTGAGAGTCACAGAAAACTCCTAAACTGAAAATGGAGAAGTAAGAAGAATAAGATGTCCCATGTGAACTTGAAAATGTTCCTTTTACTCTTGGAAAGATTTCAATGGACTTTGGCTCAGGTCTTTGAATGCAGAGAAGGTACTTGGAACAACAGAAATCTTCTATAAATGAGTTCTTTTAAACTAATCCCTAAGAGATATAATACTTCAAGAGTGCTAGAAGATCCATGTTCTAGGTACTTTATTTTTGGTAACTGCAGTAGCTTCCTTACAGACAAGTCTTAATCCCTCATTTACTACCCACCAGATGTTGTGGACACTTACACTCATTTGGCAAAGTACAGGACTGTTGTAACTGCAACACACAGCCCAGCCCAGCTAGATATTTGTAGAAGCAATGCAATGACCAGGAATTATTCCACTTTTTCTTATATATCTTGTATTGCTAGATGAACAGTCCAAAAATGTTGTGTCTGTGACACATAGCAGTAAAATGATACAACTATCTCCTGCAGTCACATTTTTCTTTGCTTCTTGTATCAGTTATGAGCTCACATGGAACCAGAATGGATTCAGACTTCAGACTTTTTCTTTCTTTTTTTTTTTTTTTTTTAAATAAGGAACAGAACTCATACCACACTTGAGAGAAAAATTACAACAAAATGAAGTTGGACGTGACACTATTCCTTCACGGTCTGATCCTTTTCAATTGTGAATCAAAGATGGAAAGGTAAGGAGAAGGAAAGCTAGGACTAGTAATTCTTCCATGCGTGAAGCAAGCTCTGCTACCTGATTTGATAGTTATTTTCTTCCCAAAAGCAGCTATGGTGACAGAAATTCAGGCCACAGAAAATTACAGCACCAATAGACAAGTCTCACCAATTATTGTTTAGAAAATAGTTCCATTGTAAGCATGTTTTAAAGTACTCAGAACATTCTTAAATACCAAGGAGAGGAGAGGCGGAAGGAAGAGGAGAAGAGGCGAGGCAGAAAGAGGGAAGAAGAAAGGGCAGAAAGAAGAAACGGAAGAAAGGAAAGCAAGGAAGAAAAGAGTCCTGTGACCAATGGAGACTTTTTAAGAATTCTCTTTAGCTCTTTTAGAGGTTCCAGGTTATTATTACAAGTTCATTTGTATTGCCTTATTTATATTTTATTATTTTGTTCTCTTTAATTAAATTTAGAATGTGACTATCTATGGCCTTTAACTTATGGCCCCTTCTCTTTGTTCTAACTTTCTGTCTCTTCATTTATCAAATGCTGCTATATTTGATGATCGAATATTTGAGTGGGTCTCCCTATCCATTATTTTACAGCTTCATGGCTGACATTCACTTAAAAAACTACAGAGTGGAAGACAGAGAGGAAATCTTTTTTGCAGAGCTCCCAGCAAATAGGCATTAATCTACTTTGAAGATCTCATTATTTAAGTCAAGATCGACTTGTATTTCTAGACACACACACGCAAAATGTTCTCAGTGATGTATCTGATGATTCTTGTAGGATGTCCACCAAGAGGCCAAGAGTCTCCTAAAGAACAAGTACTCATTATTCACAAGTATTCACTGGGATTCATCACCCATCTGCCATATTGCCTGTGCACAGTTCATCGTACAGAACTAAGATCTGAATTTCCAGTTGTTTTTACTAAACACAAGTCACAGCATTAATCTCAGCTTCTCGGTTGGCCAAGTATAGCCTGTGGAAGAATCAGTTTGAGCAAGACCTAACAAATGAGTGTAAAAAAACCCCACTACACCTTCCAGTGATCACTCTGCAATACAGATTCAATATTCACTATTCTGAAGAATATTTCTATTTTGGAAGATTAAAGATGCACCACACACCCCGACACAAAGAAACCAATGCAGTAAAAAAGAATTTGCTTAAAAATCACAGCAAATACTAACAGAATGTTGGTTTCATGTGTAATGACCCAGCTGTCATTATTGCCATGGCTGCAAATTCTGCCTGCCTGCTGAGCTGTAGGATGATGTTGTATCGGTTGGTTATCAAGAGCCTAATGCTGCTGCTAATCGGTGTGGCTGGGAGCGTGTTGCATTCAGCAGACTGCAGCTCTCCCACCCAGCTGGGCTCTAACTGGCCCCTGAGCAGAGCTGCAACAAACACAGCAGAAGGAGAAGAGGCATATTCCTTCTGGAAGGCATGTACATTGTGAGGGTTTGGGGTCTGCTCAAATCCCACCATGGAGACCTTCCTGTTCACTGGGAATCTACATCTAAAAATGCTGCGTGAGCAGCTTGAGCAGCTGTGTGAGGGGGAAGCAGAGAGCCCAGAGCAAAACAGCACCTGCTGCACCACTGCTCACAGGTCCCATTTCTCCAAGAATTTCAGTAGCACGAGTGACCTGATCTAGCTGAATATATCCCTGCACACTGCAGGAAGGTTGGACTAGATGATGTCTAAAGACCCCTTCCAGCTCAAACTATTCCATGATCCTATGGGGTTTTTTTAGAGGTGTGTAACCGCAACACTTGTGCAGCATGTGCTGTAGCATGAAATTCAGCTGTGCCTAAAAATTTCAGGACGAACAACTGTACCTTCTTCATTCTTTTTCTTTTTTTCTCCGTCAAAATGGCATTTTCCTTTTAATGCAATTGAAACTTGTAGCTAGGGTTTGGCACAACATCTTTTGCTAAAGCAGCAGCCTGAAATTTCAAAAAATTCTTAAAATAACAGCAATCTTTGTAGAAGTTCAGAAAGAAAACATTTGTTAACCTAAAGAGAAGGGGGGACAGGGGGATAGCCTGAGAAGAGAGAGTGAACAAAAATGCCTAGTTTGATAGCCACGGTGAAAACATTCCACAAAAAAATACAACATAGGGAACTGTACTACCACACCAGCCACTTACACTTACAGCTCTAAATAAAATAAGGCCCACTGATATTATTGTTTTCTAAAGAATTCACTTCTGCTACACTTAGAACACTTGGACAGAGCTACTTTAATATAAGTGGGCCAGGATTCCACTGCTTTTGACCTTTCCTGGCTGGAAAAAGTGTTCCTTAAAGTTTCTCATGTTGAATACCTGCTGACAGGAAATTTAAATTCCCACTGACAGATGTATGAGCCCTAAGTCCTTGCATGTCCATCAGATTAGTGGGACTAAAAAAAAATAAGTGAAAGAAAGTAAGCTCTTTGATTTCTCTGAAAAATCACAACTTAGCAACTCAGTTCAATGCTACAATATTTGTAATCAGTCTATACAGTGAAAACAAAAATAATTTCTTTATCGAACATGTTTGAATAATGGATAAATTTAAGGAAATTGTAATCCGTTTTGCTGAGAAGAAAAGCAGGCTAAATTAATTTAATAAATTATTCATTGTAAATTATGGGCTCAAGTCTGCTACTGTGTCTTTGTATATATACATTCATTTTCCGGCATCTCTGCTGAGCTTGCTAACGAGGATACCAATTAGTAACAATGGTAGTGGTGGTTTTATTTTAGATTTACTTGACTCTGCATTTTGTGGTTCTGCCTGGTTTCAAAAGCTGATGTCCTAAAAGCACATGGATTCTTCCATTTCAAACAAAATGAGAAAATACTGGAAGTTTAAAGAAATAATTGAAAATAGACAACCTGTCTGAGCTTTACAGCTTGATCCTTCAGTCAGAAGTTTGAATCCATTTCAGCAAGTGCCCAGGCTTTGGTAGAGGTAGTTGGAATAAGCCTTCCAATGATCACAGTTGTTGCTTGTCTCTAGTTATGAAACAGGAAAATAGATATCTGCCCCAAGTAAAAAAGACATCTCCAACTTCAGGTGTGTGAAATCAAGCTTATTCTATAGTAAATACTTATGCTTGTGCAATGATTTGGAAAGATACATATTGCTTATCTGACTTGGATAACTCAAAGTGAGTCAAGGAAAAATCCATCTGAGACTTCAAAGAGACCCAGTTGTGTGGGGACTTGAGTTACTTCATGGACAGACAATAGAACAAGAACGGTTCAGCAAAGCCCTTATTTATTTTTTTAAATTGAAGTCTTTCAAAAGTTTGAGACAACATTGAACTAAAGAACTATAGGGTGGATTTTATTGTCTACAATATGGGTATCTGTCAGAGACCGCCCTCCATAGCTGCTTTTATAGCAATGTCTTTATTGCAGTTTCTCTGACTTTAGGTGTCTACTTAGATTCAGGCAAACTACCAGGCCAGCCATTTTCTCTCTGTGGACTGCAAAGTAAAGTAGCGGAGTGATTAGCTCAGGTGATTCAGCCAAAATGTAGATGTCTGGCTGACTGCAGTCAGGACCAGATTAGAGATGGACAAGGAACTGTATGTAGTAATGTTGACCAATAACATGTGCTGTCCATTACTGGAAAATGTTATTCCCAGTATTCAGGAAAACAACAATCAAATGCACATAGAAGGAGCAACAGTACCTGCTGCCTTCCTCTAAAACCAAAGTGTATTAAAAACAACCAAACTAGGATGTGAAAGCACTAAATCCAGAAAAAGATGACATACCATTTTCCAGCTTAGCCTTTGTAGAGGTTTCATCTATTTCACCTCCCTTGCCCAGTGGAAACAAGATAATTGAAGCAGAAGTAAAAATGTCTTTACTAAGAAATTAAAATGTCCAAGGTCTATTGTCTTGTCCAAAGTGAGCATCATGGCTTATGCCTGCATAATTAAGCTGTCTTTGACTTGCCAGCCCTGTGTGGCCTCATCCATGTCAGTTGTTTAAAACAGTTTCTGTCCCACTGTATTCATTGAATTGTGTCCAGGCACTGTTTGGGAAAATACTAATTGCCATGGACCAAAACTGCCACGGAGGGTGCTTACAATTCACCAGTATGGGTCACTGGGGAAAACTGGTTCAAAACTATCCCTTTATCTCCTTACCTTCCTGGCCTGATCTCACTAGGGCTAGCTTGGATATTCTGACCTTATTATATCTATTCAATGAGGTAAAAATAAAACGGACACCACAATAAGGGTAGAAGTGGAAAATTCCAGACTTCACACAGCTGTATCTTCACCTAAAATTCATGTTCTTGCTTTGTTACACGTTCATACTCTGCATCATTAAGCTTGAAAGACCCAAATCCTTTCACTGGTTGCTCTGTTTATATGCTGACTAGGAAGGATCTACTTTGTACTCTTACTGTTCCAAAAATGAACACTATCTTTTTATTTGAAAAACGTCAAAATGCAGCTTTTACAATGTGATATGAAAGAGCCAGTGGAAAAACTATGGATTAACAGTTTCTCTTTCAAACTTTTCTTCTCGACTCCTTAATTGATTTATTTGAAAAACATTCTGTCACGATTTGACTCAGAATCGAAAAATAAACCAGAGACAACAATGCTCTCGATCCCCTCCCTCTCCCACCCAGGTAGGAAAAGGAGAGAGAGAATTAGGAGAGAGACTTAGCTGGATTGAAAACTAAATTAGACAGCTTTAATTATATGTTCAATTATATACAAGTGTGTTCAGGAATGTGCAAAAGCCTCTTGCCTCCCCCCACCCCCAGCAACTCCCCCGACACTCTCCTTAGCTGTGAGCAGTCCTGAAATGTCCTGGACCACTGTCTGAGATAACAGCAGAGCAGACAGGGGCTGTGGGGAGAGTTATGAGGGTCAGGAATGCACAAGCCTGGGAGTTGACGGTGATGGATGGATGGAGTCCTCCCTGGATGCCAGCCATGGACAGAAGAGAAGGGAAGAAGGAGCAGGAAGGAAGTTGTCTTCTGTGATCTCTGACCTTCATCAGAGCTTACATAGATATATGGAATGGAATACCTTTGGTCAGTTCTGCTGTCTGTCTAGTCCAGCTCCCCTATGGGGGGGGGTCACAGATACAATTCTCCTGCCCTGTAGCCTCTGTAGCAGCAGAGCTAAGAAGCAACCTTGGAGTCTCGGCAAAAACATAAACATTCCAGTGTTATCAGTCTACTTGCTGCTATCAGGACACTTGCTGCTAGTTAAAAGAAAGCTTACTGAAGGAAAAAAAAATCAGTAAGAGGAAAATCAGCTCAATCCTGGCTCAACCCAGGACACATTCATTGAAATGTCAACTTGCATTTACCATTTCCTTGGCATTTTTATTTGTTTTTTAAATGAGTTGACTTTATCTGCTAAGGAAATTCATGAGTGTTCTCTGTGTCGTCTCCTGATTCCTCTTCATATCTATGTATCTCACCCTCAATGTGTACCTGATCTCACACGGGGCAATCATGGAGAGGCAGCCAGCTCCAGAAAAGATTGATACTTCCTGTTATGATAAAACTGTGGACAGATCTCGGACCATGTGATGCAAGGCTTTGATATAACCAAATTCAACACAAATTGGCAGGATGTAGCACTGCAGATATTACTTAGTCACATAGAATCATACAATGGTTTGAGTTGGAAGGGACTTTAAAGATCATTGAGTTCCAACCCCCCTGCATGAGCAGGGACACCTCCCACTAGACCAGGTTGCTCAGAGCCCCATCCAACCTGGCCTTGAATGCCCCCAGGGGTGAAGCCTCCACAACTTCTCTGGGCAACCTGTTCCAGTGTCTCACTACCCTCACACTGAAGAATTTCCTTCTGATCTCTAACCTAAATCTCTCCTCCTTCAGTTTCAAACCATTACCCCTTGTCCTGTCACTATGTGCTCTTGTAAAAAGCCCCTCCCCAGCTTTTCTGTAGGCCCCCTTCAGGTACTGGAAGGTTGCTACGAGGTCCCATAATTGCTCCATACTTACAGAGGAGCCAGGTATTGTATTGAGCATGAATATACGGCTGAAGGATGGTGAAATTTTTTGGTAAGGATTAATGTAGAAAAGAAGCAATACCATAAAACCAGAACAAAGCTTCCTCATAAACTGTTGATTGTCAAAACAACAGCCTATGTGAGGAATTTGCTATCATTTGGCCCCTGGTCTTTTGACTTCCATCAAGGTTGAATACAATGGTCTGGAAATCCATCACTGACTGACTCTTTAGAGAGAGAGGAATTCAAAAAGGGGGTTGCAGTGTGTATTCTGTTTGTTCTCAGGTAGGAGTCAGCACGAAGGTTCACCTAAGCCTGAAGTTTCACCTGGTTTAGAAAGAAAAATCCTAACACATGTAGAATAAGGCTGAGAACTTGGATGTGGGCAGTACTCGTGCTGCCATCCTTTCCTGAAGGTCACTGATGTGACCACCTGGGCTCAGTATTCTCCAGGGATTGCCTATCAATCCATGCTATCAAAATATTTCTGGGATTAATTGCTGTAGTTTCCTGTGTATCCCTGGGGAATTACACTTCCAGAGGATTGTTTCAAGGGGAATGGCAGAGAAAATGATCCTGAAGTTGCTTTCTGTCAACTGCTGTGCAAGGATGACCACACTCATTAGAGGTGTTGACCGAGGAGGGGTGCGTGCGTCTGTTCAACAGGCCGTCTCAAGGATCTACAGGGATAGAAGGATATTGCTTTAATTTCCATGATTTCTGTTCTATGACCTGTGATTTGCTGGATCATTATTCAGCTTGGTTCTTGTTGCTATGTAAAAATCACAGAGACCCAGTAGTCCCTGTTAAAGGGTGAATGCCAGGTTGTCTTTGTTTCCTGCTTACAGAGTCTCTTAGTTCCTTGCTAGATGCCCCCAGTGACAGCAAAGTTGACGTTGCTACAGTTCACACCATACAAGCTGTCAGGAGCCAAAATAAAGCTGATTCTTTCTCACATTAGTGTTGATTTTCAGTATAATTAATCCCTGCAGTCTAAGTGGCATGGGACCGGATACTGTTCCTTCTTTTTAAACTTATCAGCTATCCTTGCTGAAAAAGCATGGTCTTAATTTAGTTGCCTTTTATTTTGCAATCCAATAAATTGTGAAGATGGTATTTTGCATCCGCTGTGGTTCACCATTCATCCCTATAAATCTTATTCTAAATAACAGTAAACATCATACTTTTTCTGTATGAACAGTAAGTAATAAATAACGCAAAACCAGAGGATTATCATTCTGCAGACTGTCTTTTGTAAAATAAAAAACTTCAAACTCAATTTATCCACTTTTAATTATTCTTTCAGGTATCTAAAACTCTTCACCCAGCTGTCTAATATATCCTAAAGTTGCTAGCAAGTAACTACCATGAACTAATGAAGTAATATTTGTGTATTTCACTAATTATAACTACAAGAAAGGGATAAAGCAGCTAATTAAATGACAATCAGATCTGTGAAAGACTTCAAGGACAATGAAAAGGAACAACACTTACAAATCAATGAGTAAGTGGAACCCTGCATTTACAGCATTTTCCCCATTTTGTAATCACAAAGCAACATAGCTGTTTTTTCCCATTGAAATGGGAAAGTGGTAGGCCTCTAATTCTGAAAGGCTTAGTGAGAAAATGTTATTTTGAAACCTAAAAGATTAATATAGCCCACAAGTATGAGTGCCAAATGCAGTTTCTTATTGAATTTTAGCTGTAAGATGATTTTTCAAAACATAATTTCTTATCCAGATGCCTCACTAACTTCAGGTTTTAACTAGCTCAGGCTTTAACCTGAACTAGCCTTCAGAGAAGCACGCTTACAACCCAGGCAATAAGGAAGCAATCACTTATAGCAGGGACAAATTGCTTGTGTGGACTACGAAGATATTGGATCAGTTCAGAGTCATGCTTGGTGCAGATGGCCTGAAGAAAGTAAGTAATACAGTCCAATTGAAGTGGTTAAAGGCAGTCTTCTAAATCCACCCACCCATTAAGAACCCAAAATAAATGTACCCTGCTATATTAAGAAAGGACAAACTGAACTGTGGTCAACAGGGAGGCATTTAGCACCTTTGGGAAAGCAAAGAACTTTAATTATGGTGCCCAAGAAAATATTTGTGAGCCTAAACTGTGTTTCAATAATCTGGCCAAGACATATGGGAACACATACAAGGTTTCCAAAACTGTCCATCCAGGGCCAGCAGTCTCTGACCTGTGATGGTCTTCATAGATTGCACCTTTCTGTTGCTGCTGAGTTGCAATTGATCAGCCTTTTTTGGGAAGTATTGCCCTTTGCTAACCTGTTGCATTTAAGGGCTGTGGCTTGGATACAATTTATGGGATATTGTGTCCGTCCACGAGAGCACAGGAGAACAAGACATAGAGTTCGTAAAACATGACCTGACATTGCTGGAAACTGCATAGTACACTAAATCCTACCACCTCCTCTCCAGAGCCCTGATTCAGCAAGGTAGCTACCCGGGGAGCTGCTATGACTTCAGTACAACCATTTATGCTCTGAATTCTGCATGGATTGAAAACTTTGTTGAATCATGGCAGCTGCTGCTGCAGTGCCCACACTCATTATGTGGATGCCTACTAAAATAAGTCAGCACATGAGATCACCACATCACACTTCAACACAAAGACTCAAGTTTCACTGCAGTTTCACAGAGGAGGGAACTCCTGCTGTGAGGAACCAGCACCCCCAGCCACGTTACCTCCACAGTATACGTATGTCTCAAAAAGACTCTAGCCAAGCAATGCCTACACAAATGGTCTTTTGCATTGTTTTAGTCAATGACAAAAAAAAAAATAAAAAATATTTGTTTCAGCAGAATTAAGAAAAAAAATTACCTTGCCAATATAAACATGGCATCTAATTTTGTTTATTTAGCCCCTGCTAACCTCTCCTAAAAAATGCATCAATTTCTAAGCAAAATTATCTACATTCCCTTTCTTTCCTCGACCAGTAATAGTTTCTGATTTTAATATGAATGTGTGCAATTGCTTTGGCCATGACAAAAAAACCCAACATCAATACCACCACTGATTTAGCTGTGGCTGCTTCCTTCAAAGTTACAGGCAACAGGCATCTGTGCCCAGAAAGGACAAATTTTCAAAAATACCAGAGCATTTGATAGAGTGCCATGCTGAACATGGGGGGTGGGTCAAACGGGATACAGTGCCAAGCACACTGCTCACAGTGTCTTGCTCACTGCATTATCTAGCACTGTATGTACAGTGACCTTAGTATGGTTTTTTGAGATACAACACTACAGCTTGGATCCAACTGCTACTGTCTTGCAAACTGTTTGCAAAAAAATTTCCCCTCTTTTGGGAAAAATCAGTGTGCAGGCAACCTGGGACCAAATTCTAGGTATGGGTGAGATACTGTACATAAGGCCAAAACTTAAACAGTTACAACCATTGCTCTCATATTTATCTATCTCGAAGTCATCAAACAAATGCTAGAAAAAAAAGAAAAAGCAAATACCGTAGCTAGAAATAAGGGTGAGACAACAGGCCAAGGCGGACCGGCATTCTGACTTTTAATGCTAAGGCTGACTGGTGCTTCTCTCTAGCAGATACATCAATCATGTATCATGAGGAAAGGCTGAGAGAGCTGGGACTCTTCAGCCTGGAGAAGAGAAGGCTGAGGGGAGACCTTATTAATGCCTATAAGTATCTGAAGGGTGGGTGCAAGGAAGATGGAGCCAGACTCTTGTCACTAGTGCCCAGTGACAGGGCGAGGGACAATGGGCACAAGCTGGAACATAGGAAGTTCCATTTAAATGTGAGAAAAAAATTCTATACAGTGAGGGTGACAGAGCACTGGAACAGGTTGCCCAGGGAGGTTGTGGAGTCTCCTCCTCTGGAGATATTCAAGAGCCCCCAGGATGCAGTCCTGAGTAATGTGCTCTAGGCCATCCTGCTTTAGCAGAGGAGTTGCACTAGATGATCTCTAGAGGTCCCTTCCAACTCTGACAATTCTGTGATTCCTGAACATTGTCTCAGAAAGCACGACAGCTCCAGTTAATACATTCAGGCTAATGAAAGACAGAAGAAAATATGAAGTTTTTCCATAACCCATCAAGAAAGGTCACAGCACCGATTATCAGAATGTGGCAGTTTCTGGTTGCTACGCTTTTAACTCACTACTTACACCAGGATATTAAGTAGATTGTGTGAATGTTTTCTAAAGCATGTGTGACAGCTTCCTATTCAGAAATTTTGTGTGTACATGGGGATGTTTTCTCTTGAGAAACAGTCATGTTAGAAAACTTCATGAAGACACAGAAAGGGGGAATTTTTTTTTCAACTATATTATGGACTCTATCTTCATTACCTGAGTAAATGTTCTAGTTTCTGCTTTTTGTAAATCTGGTTGTTCCTAGCATGGCTTTAGCACTAGTTGCCTTGTCAAACACAGAGTGGGAATTATTCTGAGAAGGGTGTTAACAGAACCATCCAAGTGTGGCAAATACATTAAGTAAAAGCTTTATTGAAATTAATATACGAGATTAAAAGCTACAGTAGTACCTACTTCACTGACAGGTTAATAGCTCAGTGTTTAAAGGCAGAAAAACAAGAGTGGGTGAGAACAGTTGATGGGTTGTGAGATGCCACACTTGAACCTTTCTGTACACTGGACTCACATAACTCCTGTTTCCAGGTTGTTCAAAGTGATGCATTGCCTTTTGCAGAAACTGATTTGTCTCTACTTACAACACAGGCAGCCTAAGAGCTCAAGCCTCTTATCTTAGGCACATAATATTTTGTGTCCTAACCATAGCATTCCAGCTTTACAGGTCTCAGCACTAGTGTCCAGCCATGACCTGAATTTACCCTGCTGAAGTTTGGCCCCCACTGTTCCAGATGCTTCCTACACCACTGCTTGCAAGTGGGTCCATTGATTGGTCTCGACAGTACTAGCACTGGAGAAAAATAACCAAACAACTCTCACTTTCTTTGTGTGAAGCTTTTGTGCCGATTTGTATCTTTGCCTAAGATAAAGGCAAGAGAGCTGAGACTTGGAGACGGAAATACAGGGGAGTAAATTGGTCTGAACAGCAACAAGAAACAACTCTGGCAATAACCTTCCAAGACTATTCTGGAGGAGTAAACTTTGCTGATGTACTTACTCCGTTCAGGCAAGAATTTACCTAAGTACATGCCATGCTTTAAAAGGGATAAGTGAGGATTTTGGCCCATTTTTCTTCTTTTTTCTCTTTTTAGGGAAGAAAAGTAGTTAATGCCACCATTCATGGCACTAAAAAGGCTCTGTGGAAGACATGAATCCTTAATCTATAGAGCTGTTGTGTATAAGCACAACTCTAAAAGAAGTCTAAATACTCACCTTAAACAGACAGTAAGGATGTAGGAATTGTACAGAGCAAGAATCTGGATCCAAGCCCCCTACACTGCAGAGCCCAGCTTCAATTGGAATTATTTTCTTTTAAGGCATCTAAGTGTCTTATGGGAGAGGAAAGCAATTTCTTGTCCAGGCTAGCTAAAAGCTGACACAGCTCTTGGGCTTAGAGTATTTATTTGCAGAGAGACACGAGAAACTGGAAAACTCCTACCAGAAATGCCCTACTCAGCCATGCAGGTCAATATGATTCCATACCACAGTCTCTGGTGGACCAAGAGCTGCAAAGTCATTTGTCATTCAGCTGAGACCCTTGGGATTTAAAGCTCTCCAAATGTCAAGTGGTAAAATTTACAGGTCTGCATCAAACGTCTCAGAGATATCCAAATATGACCCAAATTTGGTGAGAAAGACAGCATAACTTTGTGTAAATATTGGCATTAATAGCAGCAACGGCATGAAAAAAAAATAAAAATACCCAAACAAACTAAGAGAGACTTAGGGAAAAAAATACCAGACTTCATATTGACAGAAATGGCATCGATTCAGTAAAATTAAATTGCTATTTGAACAGGAGAAAACTGATTACTTAGAGAGACAGACAGACTGACTTTAAGGGGAATAAAAAGGAATGGTTGAGCTGGGAATTTCACAACTGAACTTCCTTCCCAATAACAACAGCAGAAAAAAACAAACAAAAAAAGGTAGGTTTCCAGAGCATCAACCACATTGTTAATTAGCAGTATAATTTGTGCTGCCTTTAATGATGGCTTATTCTGCTCTGGCTGTGAAGAGAACAGGCAGGGCATTTGGAAACTTTATGAAAAATAACCACAGTTTTAGGGCATTTGGGCTTAAAAAATGTACAGCTGTTGATGGATTAAAACACACACACACACAACTCCCATAAACATTCAAAGAATAATAGATGGAAGGAAAATAGGTAATAAGAGAGTGAAAGATTTTGTTTATATACTTGACTGGTTGACTAGGGTATAATTATGGGACCTGCTTCCAATCCATCGTATGTAAAATAATTGGTGTGTACAGGAGATGGATTTTCTCATGATAAATGGATCTCCTCATGATGGAGCAGAATGATATTGGTGTGAATACACTAGAATGACAGCATAATTTAACAGGAGTGATGCTGGAGGGTGGACGTTATTAGCTTCAGTATTTCTGAAGACATGTTATACTTGTGGGCTCATCTTACTTTCACACAGAAGGTGCACAAGGTAGAAAAGTTTTAGACTTACAGAAGTTTTAAAAGAGTTAATTAGATTACACTAATCTTTCAGCTCTATTGCAGCCAAGTTGTGCTAGGTGCTGCAGAAAGAAATGTGGACGGCCCTGGTTCAGGCAAAATCATTCATATCTGTTTGGAGAAGTGCTTAGGTATGGACAATATCCTTACTGTTCTCCCAGAGCTGAGCCAACCAAGGCAGGTGAGAATAACAGAGCAAACACCCACCGTGTTGTTCTGCACCCACCACCCCTGCCAAAACACCCCAAAACTCAGGGGTGTTCCATTTCATACCACTCACTATCATACTCAGGGAACTACTCTGCTCTTTTCCAGCATACTTCAAGTTCCCATAGATGCTGAGCAAGGAGGAGCTAGGTCTGGCTGTGGAGGAGGTGGCACCAAAGCTAATTACAGGCCTTAAGTAAAAGGATCTCCATCCATGGTCCTAGTGGAGTTTTAAAATCCCCTCTGTAGTTTGAAGGGTTGAGATGTGTTCAATGCACAGACTGCCATTGGCTTTGACCTTGCATTTATGAATTGTCTTTGATAAATTTGGTATTTCCATCAGAATTGGAGCAGTTCAGATGTGCTCTGAGTTAGCAGTAACCAAGCATTTACCATTGTAAGTTAAAAGTGTTCTCAGGGACAGGTTTCATGAAAAGCTACCCCCAGTGACCCTACTCAAAACCCTACCAGTCACTCTTGGGAACTGAAGATCTAGAGATGGTCCTTCCAGTTGAGGAGGGTAATATACTGGCAGATCAGCATTCCAGTACTGTCATCACTACTAGGTATTTTTTTCCTGCCAGCAGTGGGCAAGGCTATTGAAAACAGAAACAAACTGCTAAATCTGGATAGTCCAACTTAGTGAACTGGGCCCTAAACTAAGAGTTAGGGCTCCTGAGTTGTACAGCTTACTGGGTATCTTTTTTTTTGTTTTGTTTTGTTTATTGTTGTATGAAAGTGTTCATCTTACCTAGCTTTCTTGGGTTTTTCAGACCAAAAGAAATAGATAACATCATTACTATAGTTGCTGAAACATTAGTAGAGAAAAATCCTAAAAGAAATCCAGAAGTTAACTGGATTTCTGCAGTGTGCAATAAATAGTACTATTACTACTAGTTGCTGAGCAGAGTTGCAAAGTTATTTCAGGGTAATATAGTATCATTTATACCTATATTCAGTGGAAAGAGATAATAGAGTATCTCTGTGGAAAAGTAATTTAAAAATATATACAGTACAGAAGAAAATGTGGTGAATTATAATTTATGTAACATACTAAAGATATAAAAATGCATGGGCATAATATATTTATTTTTGTTAAATATATTTTAATTTTTTTTTGAGGTCTTCATTCCTTACTTACAATGTGTGGTTGATAAATCCTAGATTTGGCATAGATCAAAGTTATAACTTAAATTTTAGTTATTGGCACTCCAATATACTTGCTCCAAATTTAATTTGTTAAGAATAATTAAAAGTGTATGTCAGAAAGAAAACATAAGACACACCAGAGCTAAGCCACAAACTTTGCCAAAAGTTAAATAAAAGGATTCCCTTCCACCAACTTTCCAAGGAAGGGGAGCCAAACCTATCTCTGGAGCAACTCCGCTGAAGTCAACTGGGTGGCACAGGGAATACTTTTGGCCAATGCTACTGATGCTTGGCGTTCCTAGGAAGCATTGTGATTTATTAACAGGCTGGCCACATGACTGTCTTCAGTCTCTCAAGTGCATTGTATCTATTCTAAAGGATATGTTTCTCCACTGTACTATCCCACTCACACCAACAGAAAACTAGCAAGGAGTGACTGAGCACAAAGCACTACAGTAGGTAGTCCAAATAAGATTTTAGTCAGGCAATTTGCTCTTTTTTGTGCATCCCACTGGTTTTATTTCCCTGTCTGGAAAAAGCCGAATTTATATTAACATGGTTGATGGTTTCAGGTGAACTCTGGGCTCTGGTCTATAAGCAGAAACAGGTATGTAGGTTGGCATGTCACATAACAGCACAATCTTTGCTGCACAGATGCCAGAACTGCTTATAATACAGCTCCTGAACCACGATAGCTTACAGTGTGCCATATTAAGACAACACAAAATCAGTGGTGGTTCACTGCATTAACAACTGACAGTGACAGCTGAAGTACCATACAATTGCCAGTCTAACAAAGGAGACTTCCAAGCCAGCACTTCCTTTTTCAGAACTGTTTTTGCTGCATTCTTAACCTAAAGCATAATCTCTTCTCTGAAGGGGAACAGCAGATAATTTCCTTCAATTATTTGTCTTGTCTTAAAGTGGATGCTGCACTGTGATCTGCTGGAAGGGGTCCATGCTACCAGAAGGCTTTTAGGAATGGCCACAAACAAGGATGCTCCCCCTTACGCTCATTTACACACAGGGGCTGGTGTGGGCAGCCAAGCTGTAAAGCCTTTTGTAATCACAAGCAGCAGGCAAACATAGACTCAAGGAGAATCTCAGTCCTACCTCATTCTGGCTGTGGACCAAAATCACTCCAGAGCTTTCTCTCCTTTTAGCCTCTCTATAGAGACAAAAATTTAGGAACAAAAATTTTAGAAACAGGCAGTGAATACATGACAGCAGCATATAGAGCTACATGGCTCCCACCTGCCCCTCTGAAATCACAGGGATTGGTGCCATGGAATAATTGCCTTCTCCCTGAAAGCACTGTGGCCAAAGAACAAAGTCATAAAGTAAACTTGCAGCTAGCATAACACCAAGCAGAAAAGAGCTTAGAGGTCTTCAGAAAAAAAGAAAAAAACGTATCTTTTTCTACTGCTGTTGAAATATAAACACTTTAAGATACAGGTGAATTAGGAAAGTGTTCTACAAACTCTGATCAACAAAATCGTTCAGAAATAGGTTTGCAGGTGGGGTAAGGTAGATTTTACCCTACAGATTCTTAGGCACATTATGGTCTACTTCTCAATTTTCAAGAAGAAACAAAAGCGTTAAACAACATTGTCCTTTCCATTGAGGACTAGACTTCCAAAGCAGATAAACACTCATAATACATGAGTAAACTCTCAGTTACTTGAAAATTGTGCTTAGCTGTCTTTGAGTCACATTAATGTGGGTGTGAGAGAAAAGGACATATGTTCTGAAAAGCTTCGACAAGAATTAAATTTGAAATAGAAAGCCTACATATCAGCCTTTACTCAGGAAGAGAATATCAAGTTCAATCTGAAGAAAATTAGGTAGGCACCTAAGATTAAGTCTGTATTAAGTTAAAACAGTAAAAATCACATATCAAACTATTTTCCTACAGGTTATTCTCTTCATCTCCTGAATATCTTTGGTAGTTGATCTTGGAGTAGTCTGCAACATGGCCAAACAACTTTGCAAATGGTGTTCACAGTGAATCTGTGTATGTGGACATTGTCACTGATACCTGTTTTCATGTCTGTCTTCCTCCACCATCTCTAATTCCAGGAAATTATACTGAAAGAATAACGGAAAAATGAGAAACCTAGATCAACATGTAAATAAAACAGGAAATGCAAAAAGAGATAGCAGCTGACTCTCCACTGCTTCATTATCTATATAGTCATTCAGATCTATGCACCATGATCTGAAAATCCAGCTGTGCTCTTTCAATTACACTGTCATCAATAATAAAAATTCCGCATTCAGGATTTATCTCAGTTTTGTTGCTGATACATGAAACAGCAGTGTACAGCTTATTTTGCTTTTCTATCAAGCATAATTATTATGCCAAATCTGAAGCACAGCCTCAAAGAAGGAAGATCTGTCAAATAAAGAGCCTTTTTAAGCTGCTTTTTTTTTAACTCAAACTTGTTTGTTTTTTGTCCTTGTGTTTTGATTGTTTAGATAAGCTTAAGTGACAAAGGACTCCAACAATCATTGTAAGTACTACTGTAGAGAAAGCCCATGAGTGTGCTGTACATACAAAAACAACCATGACAGTAGGAGGTATTGTTACTGTTCATGAATTTTTTTGATCAACCGTGAGGCATATTTTCCAAATGCATATTATCAGAGTTCTGCAGATAAATGCATAAACAGCATAGCTCAAACAAAGGGCTAACGAGAATGCACCAGCAGGTGGGAATATGGGAAGAGACAACTGCCTGTAAGTATGCCAAGGTACAGAGAATGACATGGGAAAGAAATGAACCTGCAGTATGACTCGGATGAAAGTGGCTGAATGTAACAGAAGCAGCCTAGGAAAGAAACATCTACTAGAAGCTACAGAGAGCGGTGTTATATGCACTGCCAAGTAAATAGGTTGAGCAAATACCAGTTGTGTTAACTGCCACAGAGCAAGAGACAATGGCAGGATCAACTTCTGCTGATAGGGACGGATGGGGGCAGGGGAGGGAATCACAAGTGTACATGAATCAGCTAGACTGACCTAACTTTGGTGTATCTCCATGACCTGGAATCACAGGTTTTGACTGGAGCATTGTAGGATGGAGCAAACCCAGCATTAATTGGGAAGGGTTGATAGTATTCACCCCCAGTCCCTTTGTTCAGGTCCCTTCAGGGGATGTCCTACTCTAGTAAATTACATGCTGAGGAAGAAAGGGGGCCTCACTGTGATATGGGTGGTCCAGAAGACTCCTGTGATGCCTTGCAGTTTCTCCCCAGCTTTGATTTGGGGAAGCAATATCGTCCAGATATAAATGCCTTCCTCTGTCCATAGTTGAGTGAGCTGCCTCATTAATGTACTACACTTGATTAGGAAAGTTCTCATAATACTACGTGATCGTGGCTAGTTATTAACTATCATGTCAGACAGATCCCAGTTCAAAGTACTCTTCAGCCCTATAAATTCCCTCTGCAATTGCAGGTATTTGCTGCAACTCTTTACTTTCACCTGCATACAACCAGCCCATTGCTATGCTCTATACTAATATTCTTTTATTGGTGGGTGAAATGACCTCTAAGAGCCAGTTATTATTAATCAAAACTGCTATTAGGCATCCTTCAACAAAGACAGTGACAGTAAATAATGATCATAAAGTGCTTAAGAGAAATTTGCAGTAAGAGATGCAATAGACATGCGAAGTATTGAACTGAAAAGGAAAAGCTGAACTAATCATAATTATATTTGTTTTGAAGGGAGACACCATTTCAAGCACAGTGATTGAACAGTGGATTTCAAGAGAGTTAATCTCTTGCATGTTAGTCAGCATGATTGATTCATCCCATAATATTACACTTAGCTTACAATATTCAATGTCTTAACAGCATCCGGAAATTTTCAATCAAGAAAGTTGTTTGGAAGTGCACATACTTGCTGAAATGCTAAATATAAATATGTTATAAACCAATGAATGGAAAGATACCCTAAAATCCATTTAATAGCTCTTTTTTTGTGCACCATAAATATCCTGCAGTTCTAAGTTGAGGGTTGGAAAAACAGCTGATCCATGATGTACAGAATTGTACCTTCAGTATCTCATATGCAAACCTCATTTGCTGACAAGAGGTACAAATCTATTTGATGTTTCCTTGCAAAATAAACCTGTCTGATAGTAGAAGTTAACTGTGTGGGAACTTTGTAAACAGATACTTGAAAGGAATTTACTGAAATTCCTGATTCCATGTGTTTAAAGAACAAAACTATCTCTGTTTAAGGTAACACTGGATCTTAAACCACAATACACAGAAAAGAGAGATGCTGCCTTTTAAAAATACCAGGGCTTTATCTGTCTTTGTCTTCTATGTCTTCTATGAAACCCAAGAAGTTATCAGGGCCTGCATTAAAAGGATATCCTAAAACTCTGCTTTTTCTCTTGTGCTATTTCTGAGACACTTAGTATACCTTAGTAAATAGCGAATAACAAAGCAGTTCAGAAAGTTTTAGATTATTTTGGCACTATAGATCATGCAGGCAAGGCAGAATGCTCCCTTGGTAGCTTATTCTTTTAGATTTAGAAATGCAATGTAAGCAATAGGTAAAATAAGCATCCCAGACGTCTTAAAAGAACACAAGACCTGGTACTGTTTTCTGAAACCACTATTTGAAGGGAAAAAAGGCCCAGGAAATTCCTACTCAGTGACTACGTGCATCTACCTTGAACAGTTTTCAGAACTATTTCTTCAAACTCTTATGCCTACAGCTTCCCACCCCTGTCAGGCCTCTTACAAACACTTAGGTAACTTTTATGAAAATGCTTCAGTTAAATCCTCAGTGCTGGAGGAACGGGTGCTAGCACACAGTCAGAGTGGACAGACAGTGGTCTTTCCTGCTTCCCTTCCTCCCCAAATCCAGGGGATCCTTGACAGCACAGGGGAGCCAGCATTGCACTAGGAGTTAAACATTCTGGCATTGGAAAAATGTTTATCTCTTCATCCCTGTTTTGCACTACTTGTGTCATTAAATTTTTCTGTTCGGTTGGGCCTGTGCTGCAGTACTGTAAGGCCCAGCCCAGGCCTCT
This sequence comes from Hemiprocne comata, assembly GCA_020745705.1. NCBI lineage: Eukaryota > Metazoa > Chordata > Aves > Apodiformes > Apodidae > Hemiprocne > Hemiprocne comata. The sequence continues at coordinate 137,587,865 of CM036586.1, read as the reverse complement.
GGCTTCATCATGAAGCCTGGTATAAAGCTGGCCAGTGTGGAAAGGGAAACTTAGGCTGACTGTGTTCTCATTTCACCTGTACCACTGGGTTGTTTTATTGTTTGGGCAAGTCAGCTTAGCTCTCTGCATATATAAAATAATACATATCCATCTCACAGGAGTGCTGCAAACACAGATAATTTAATGAGCGCATGTAAAGCACTGTGGGAAGCTTGGATATGACCTACTCTGTAGAAGCAAATTGGGGGGGTTATTTTCTTTCAGAGTATTTCAAGTTTCCTTATCATTTCCCTTCACTATTATGTAGAGCCATACCCAAAACATAGGCACTGAGATTGGGGAGAATCAGTCTAGCAGACCCTTCTAAAGCAGTAATAATGAAACATGACTTCTCTTTGCTCAAGCAGTAGCAATATACTGTACAACTTCATCACGCATGCATGCTTTTGTTGTTATTGTTTGATTTGTTGTTTTGTTGGTTTTTTTTTAATATACCAAGGTTTTATGAAGGGAGAAAAATAAATTACTTATTGACTACTTATAAATCTTACGGTCAAGAAAACACTTTGAGAGACCTAGGCAAACTACACCAGTACAGCTAATAAAATTAAAGTGTACCTAAGATAGCATTAAAACAAAATAAAAAGAAAAGCCTCAAAAACCTTGAATCTCTATCCCTCTCACAAAATAACCTACTGCACAATCATTTCAACTCCCTCCTGCACAGGTAAGAAAAGAGACCTTTGAGTGAGGTACATTGACCATGAACTTTTCACAGACAATCAGTAAAAGTTATTTAGCACAGATGTTGCTGTAATTGTGAGATACTGGGAAAATCAATGTTTAATGGCAGACTCCCAACTCCACCCGGCAATGCTCTTGAGTTAACATGACCAGGCTAGAATTTAAAAAATATAGAACAAAAATGGCTGACATAAGTCCTCTAAAGTTGTTATCACCGCTCACAATATCCTGTGTTTTTTGATCCCTGAGTCACCCACAGATAAACAGATTATTATTTATGTCCATGTACTTCTTAACTTTGCTATTCACAGACAGTTTAGGGACAATGCTTTTGTGAGGTGCTGTGCATACATACAGCATTAATCTTTGGAAGGAAATATCTTTCAGTTGTGTTTGAGCAGTATGTATCACAGTACATGCTGTTTCAATATTAGCAATAATCCTAAGTGTTGAGAATCTCAGATTGCCATTATTAATGAAACATACAATGAAAGTGAAAGGTGAGTACAGAATCAAATGCAGAGACATAAGGGGTGTAAAATTTGGCAAAACATTGCATGTAGCAATATGAGTAGCATTTTACTCATACCAATTCTACATACAGCATGAGGACTGAAAGAGGGTAAATTTAGATTATACATCAGAAAAAAATTATTTACCATGGGGATGGTGAAACACTGGCACAGGTTGCCCAGGGAAGTTGTGGATGTTCCCTCCCTGGAAATGTTCAAGGCCAGGTTGGATGGGGCTTTGAGCAACCTGATCTAGTGGAAGGTGTCCCTGCCCATGAGAGGGGGGCTGGAACTAGATGATCTTTAAGGTCCCTTCCAACCCAAACCATTCCATGATTCTATGTTGACAACACAGGTGACATAATTCATTCTATGTTTCATTTAGGGAGAATATCCTAAATGCAATTCAACAGATTTAGTTTCACCTCTCATACCTTGTCTCGCACTTCCTCTCTCCCGAACAACATATGTGTGAATGACATATATACAGGAAATAGAATTTTATAAGCTTAGTGACATTCCTACATGTCATACAGGAGTCTTAGCAAGAGTTCACAGATGTACACACCACAAAAAGGGGTAAAATCTAATTTGTAGAGATGATTGACTGATCTGTACCCATCTGTACATTCATCCCAGGATAAGCACTCCATCTGCTGCAGATGCTAGCTACAGGGGTTTTGTAATATTGGCTTTCCAGGCATGCAGACATCTACAGTATACCTAAGGGGCTGGCTAAGAGACAGTTACAAGGGTAGTTGGGTTGCGTAGAAGGGCTTTAAGTGGGTCAGCCATCCAGCTGCAGAACTGCATGACATATTCTATCTGAATTAAGAACACTTAAAACCTGCATAATCAGTGGGAGAACTGAGAGGAAACATCCTCTGCAAAGGTTTACTTTTCTTTGGTGTTCACATTTAGAAGCAATTCTATTTATAAAGGAGGCTCTAAGATCCTGCTCTCTTTGTTGCTTTATCCCCTTGCATTCCCTGCATTGGAAACGTTTATGTGTGTAACCTGTCTGTCTGACATGAATTCTACTGAATCCCTCTCCTTTTTGTTCCCTGTGCCCAGTGAATTAAAGAGCATGTTAACTAAAATGTTGACACTATTGACCAGGATTCCCATCTGGTGCCTTGTAGGCTTGTGGCTTGCCTGTTGCAACAAAGGTGGTCTCTGCTGTCACATATGCAAGTACATACTCAGAGCAAAAAGGAGAAAAAACAGAGAACTGAAAGATTCCTTCAACTATCAAAACAGCAGCTGCAGTACTGAACCATACAGGACCCCAGTCTATGGAGCACAGCACAACATTTTTACAACCTAGAGCTTGAGTACCTTCCAACACACTATGACAGAAAGTGACTAATGTCTGCCGCGTGGTTTGCATTTTCTCTCTCACACTCACACCCACGCGCACATGTACAAACTGTGACTTAGGCAAAAAACAAACCTGTCAATGCAATATGTCTAAAAGCTGAGGGAGAAAAAAAAAAAAGAAGTTGGGCACATGTTGATTGATGACCAGTTTATGGATTAACAAAAAAAGCTACTGTGACTGCCTAGCCACATTACATCTTTTTATGACATAAGAGTATTCTAAAGATAAGGCAAAACTTGAGGTTGCCTCTGCCATGAGAGGAGTTACATTCTTCAGTAGATACAGACATTGGTATAAAAAGCAATAAAGAGACATATAAAAGATGCCTGTATTACAATACTTCACACTTGAAACCTATTCCCATAATTAGCATCTTATTCCAAAAGGTACCACACTGACTTTTGGGGAAGTATTGAAGAGCTTAGATGCATTTCAATGGGCACAGTTTTTTTTACAACCTAGCTGTCACAGAAATATTTGGGTAGAGCAGGGCAGTAGAGCTATTAGGAAATTGCTAATTGCCGACCACTTCCCTTACAGAACTATTAATGCAGCAAGATATAACTTTCTTCTTCCATTTTTAAGAATAACTGATTAACCAGTAACATTAAACCTCTGATGTGATTTCAAAAATCCATCAAACCTTGCCAGAATTTCTTCTTTAACAAATATATCACTCACAATCACCCAAAACTCTGAAAGAAAAGAGAAGACTTTACCCAGTAATTTTCTTTTGTCAAAACTACACCTCAGTGGGACAGGTTCACAGAAAGTTCTTCAGATGTTTTTCGATGCTGGTGTTCAGTGGGATTCAAAAGAAACTGATAAAATTGTTTCCAAATCAGTGAAATGAAGAAACATTCAGAGTTTTTTAGTTGCTTTCCCATACTGAGTAGTACGTTACCAGCTGCCAGAATCAAAGCTTAGTGGGAATTCCTAAAGGGGCAAGTGACTACATGCTGTGGCGGCTTCCCCAGACAGCCTCGAAATGGGAACATCACTAAAATATTATTATTTTAAGGCTGTGTTCTCAGTGTCTCCATTGGGCTGTGCTCATGCAGCAAAAGCTGTAGTTAACAGCACAAGTAAACCACAGGCTGAGGTATGCCTGATATAGCCTCCACCCCTACCTTTGATCAGAAAAATTTATGCCTGAACACTTCATTTGGAAATACGGATGCATATTACAGGACATCTGTTGGCATTCTGTAAGATTTACTTCATTTCTGCAGTTGACTTGTCTAAATCAGACTCATGCTGCTCAGCAAGTGTATCCATCACGGTGGCCAAACCATCACGTCTGTGAGGGCCAGTGCCATTCTCACCAGCAGTCTTGCAAAGTCAGTGGCCTGTGGTGTGGCATAAGCAGCAATGCTACAGTGTAAGCCAGTGAAGAGACCTGATGCATCTCTGTCTTGGCTGAAATAAACTGAACACGTCTTGCCTGCCTAAAATAATTACATTTTTACTTCTGCTGCCAATGCATGTCTCAATAAAACTCCCCTTGCTTTCAGGATAAGGCTGAATCCTTGACAATGGGGGAATGTAAAAATTTATAGGATTTCCCTACTTTGAGTTTACACAGGCATATTCACAGAATCACAGAATTATTGAAGCTGGAAGAGACCGCTGAGATCATCAAGTCCAGTCTATGACCTAACACCACCATATCAGCTAGACCATGGCACTAAGTGCCACATCCAGCCTTGCCTTGAACACCTCCAGAGATGGTGACTCCACCACTTCTCTGAGCAGTCCATTCCAATGTCTGATCACCCCCTCCATGAGGAAGTGCTTCCTAATATCCAACCTAAACCTCCCCTGGCTCAGCTTCAGGCCATACCCTCTCATCCTGTCACTAGTTACCTGGGGGAAGAGCCTGACTTCCACCTGACTACAACCTCCCTTCAGGTAGGTGTGAAGAGTGATAAGGTCCCCCCTCAGTCTCCTCTTCTCCAGGATAAACAGCCCCAGCTCCCTCAGCCTATCCTATAAGACTTTCCCTCTAGTCCTTTCACCAACCTTGTTGCTCTCCTCTGGACCTGCTCCAGCACCTCAATGTCCTTCTTGAAGTGAGGGGCCCAGAACTGCACACAGTATTCGAGGTGAGGCCTCACCAGTGCTGTGTACAGGGGGAGAATTACATCCCTACTCCTGCTGGCCACACTATTCCTGATACAAGCCAGGATGCCATTGGCCTTCCGGGCCACCTGGGCACACTGCTGGCTCATGTTCAACCGGCTGTCCACCAGCACTCCCAGGTCCCTCTCTGCCAGGCTGCTCTCCAGCCACTCTTCCCCCAGCCTGTAGCGCTGCCTGGGGTTATTGTGGCCAAAGTGCAGGACCCTGCACTTGGTCTTGTTGAACATCATACCATTGGCCTTGGCCCATTGACCCAGCCTGTTCAAGGGCAAGGAACAACCAGATTTTACAAATGTCTTGCTTCCCTTCTGTCCCAAATTAAATGACTGAGGGAAAGAAAGTAGAAGGAAAGAAAAGGTCCTTATTTTCCCCACAAAATTCATGAAGAGTTCATTCTTTGAGAGGGAGAAAAAAAACAACATGCCCAATCCCATAAAGTAAGATGACCCTGTTATCTTATTCAAGATGGTGGGTAGAACTGTGATGTTGCTTTTGTCCTCACTATTATACAGTAATTTGGGAAGCTGCTCCTACCTACTGCTTCTGAGCAAGGACCTCCATCTCTCATAGCACTCCAAAATGTTGTTGAAGGTCTCCCATTTGAGTCCAAGTTCTGGAAACATTCAAATGCCCTTATCTTTAAATACCTGATAGGGATACATCCTGAGATTCACAGAATCACACAAGCTATATGTGGAAAAAACCTCATACATTTTCTGGAGAAGCATACTATATATTTAATACTTCAAGTCTCATAGTAAATATTTCAAGTGATAAAGTTCCCACTACATCCCATGGGACATTATTAGACTCATAAATCTAAACATTGGGAAGTTTTCCCAAGACATACAACCCAAACTTCAACTTGAGTTCACTCCATCCCTCCCCTTATGATGCCAAGTAATTCTCTATTTCATGGGTACACTCTTCCAATGCCTGCAGACTTCCTCATCTACAAGACTGCCATTGCTTAGGCAAAATGCAGCTACTTAATTTTATGTTGTAAAGAAAGCCCTCCAGTCCCCTCAACCTTCTCACTGTTTACTTTGCTGCACACTGGTACCTGCGTGCAGCAAAGTGTTATTTCCTTCAGTCTGTAGTCCTTTTGAACAGAATACCAGTCTCTACAATTCTAGCATTAGATGTCAGAGCTTAACTCTTCTCCAAAAATAAACAGACTGATGTATTTTTTCCCTTCTATGCATGTTTCAGAATTATAATTAGATTTATTAGCACCTGCAACTGTTAGTGAGAAGGCAGATCAACTACGGCTCTTACTTACTCTTCTTCTCATTTTTATTTCTGCACTGCCCAGTTGCAAGAAAAAATTATTTCAGTAACTTCTGTACTGTGAAATACAGAACTCCTCACCACTGATGTGACCGAGCTCAGACTTAAGAGTTCCAAAACGCCATTTCTGCCATTGCAGAGTTCTCTGATGTTCCCCTTACACTGAGGGGCAAAGCAACTGCTATAATTTCATGCCTGCTCTGTGTGCACTTCAGATAGAAGCAAACTGTGCTTCTTGACCCATAACTAAAGTAATCGCAAAACTACATCCCAGGCGTGCACACAGATGTGTTCACTCTGCTGTTTGATCCTAAAACAGAACAAGTCCAGTCCGAACTGAATTATTACTTTGCCCCAAACCCATGAACTTTCTGTTTTACATTTCTGAAACAATACTAGAAATGTCTCCCCACTGTTAAGTTAATGCACAGCAGCACAGTTCAGTATGCCGTGTGAAAGTGCAAAGCTTTAGCAAGCTCAAATACATACAAAAGCCAGAATGAAATTAAATGCATGAAGACACTCCAGTAAAAAGGTAATTTTGTACCTGTGCTACAATATTTTTGAGTCAACCACAATGTTTTTGATAATTTTCAAGTATTATAACAGTTCTATGAGAAAAAGGGAAGCACCTTATTTAGTACAACTACACCAGTTAAATGGGGGGGGAGGGGAAGTAGAACTTCCTAGAATCTTGAAAATTCAAGGACAGAATGACAAGTTTAGTCAAGTTTTTTCAGTAAAATTTTATTCAAGGATTGGACTAGAAGCAACTTGCAGGTTTCCATATGAATATTCCTATAAAGGACCTATTTCTTTGGTCTGCTTTTCGTATCACGTAGTTCTTCATTGGAAAGGGCCCATTATCAGATCACCTCTTCCCAATCCAGTCACAACATCAAAAAAATCATGTAATGATAAGAGGCACTTTCCTCTTTGCCAAAGGCAGGCATGATATTTTTGTGACATTGCTGAGCAAGTCTGGGAACTAAAGGAAATAATGAATAACCATGTATGATGCTGTAAAGAGGGACAGGAGAAAAAGGTCCTTACAGGAAGAACAGAAATCAAAAGCAGCTTGCCTGAATTTTAGCAGCACATCGGATTTCATTCATTGGTTGAGTCCAGTTAAGCTATCCTTTAAACCCCTTGTCATACAAAACTATTATTTAATTATTTATGAATTTTTCCTTTGCTTTGAAATTGCCCTGCAAACACCTAAGTTCACACTCAGCCATAGATTCAGATAAGGTTTGAAATACAAACACAGTCTTAGCCCAAACTCAGGAGTGTATCTAAACATTCTCCACACATACATCTGCTGTGTCCAGCTTTCTAGTACTGAAATAAAATTCATCTTGACACAGTTATGATTTCAGAAGGTATAAGCTAAGTTAGTGAGAACTCTAAAAACATACATTTTAATCCTCCTCCAGGCACATACTTGGGTACTTTCATATCATACCTAAGCATCTCCCTGGAAGGTTTTACTGACCTTAGCCTTAGCATCAACAGATTAATCAGACAACTGTAAATAACTCCAGACTGTCCGCAAGAGTTTATTTTTTTTCAGATAAACTAACTATAATGGACAATAGAGAATTGTTTGGTTTTCACTCTGAGGGCCCCTGGAAGAAAAAAGTCTTTTTGAGGGGGGAAAGCGCACTAGTCCGAAACGTAACAAACTACATTCATTTTGTTATTTCAGCATCTCATTTAGCTTGTAACTCTGATACATGGACATTTCACTCTTTATTTCTCTTCTTCTCATCCAAATATCAGGATGTCTAATTCATTTTAGAAGAGCCTTTATTTCCCACCCTGCTTCATTTTCAGGGGGTGGGACCGGTAATGTTTTTTTAATAGGTTTCTTTTAATGGACTACAGGATGTTGTTGGAAGGTCACTGACCACACTGACAGAAGAGAAAGGACTATGAATCTGTATTATTTTCAGGTCATTGAGTGACCAGGAGAGAATGGGCTGTGACTGGGAAGTGCCAGCTTTCATTACACTGCATAGGTCTGAGTGACCTTTCATTTCTACCATCCTTCCCTACCTCAGCTTTAAGAGCCTCCTCTTTTTTTCAGGTTTTCAGAAAAGTTTCTATTTTTCTCTGTAGTATCCATTCTCAGTTGTAAATTTTTCATTCCAATGAGCAAGGCTGTCAGGAGTCTGAAGCAGTTTGTTCAGGGCTGGGTTTGTCCCAGGTTTCTCTCTAGTTTGGTTCTCAAACTCTTCTCTGTAACCGTCATGCACAAAGTATACAGCAAGGCTGTAACAGGCTGCAGTTTCAGCCTGTGGCAAACATGCATATGGCTCAAACTAACCCTGGGTGAACAACTACTGCTCATGCAGTTGCCTCAAAGTGCTGTGTTCACTAACACATATAAGAACACCCTATTTTTCAAATAATACAATTTCTCCAGGACACTCAGCTATTGTGAAATTTGTTTTTTAATAAAAAAGATTGTGCCCATGATGGCTCTGCCTAAAATGGAGAATGAATTTGCAGCAACAACACAAAATACAGTGGTCTGGGCTAGGCGATAATGATACATAAGAGATCTGCCTCTGGGCTTACAGAAAATACTCCACTCCTACTTTTTATCTGTCACTACAGTTCTGCTGAGTATCTGCCTTTTCTGCAGGATTGCCAGTCTCCAGTCTGCACAGTGCACATGTCATAAGCCATGTAACTACAACATTATCTGATAAATGAGACAAAAACATCAAGAAAGTGTAGACAATGGCATAATAGAGTAAAGGAGGAGAGGATAGCATTTGAAACAGAGCAGGAGAGGAGGATCACAGAAAATGCAATTGGGGAACTGAAAGTGGGGGAAAAAAGAACTAATGTTGCTTCAAAATATTCTTGCAGAAATATTTCAATCTTTACTCTTCATTTATTCAAAGTACTCTTCCTTCATCACCACTATCAGTGATTCTTCCTCCCAAACCAGTGTTACATCAGAAAACAATATATTAAGATAACTTATTCTAAATTCAAAGAATTCTGAAGCTTTATAAAGGAAGAAGATACTCAGAACCACAGTAGTTAACTGACTTTGGGGTAGGGGGAGAATATGAAAGCAAATACGAAAGCAAATATGAGCAATATACACAAACAATTGAACACAGATATTTTGCATCTTCTCTATGAAATATTGGACATTGTCAGAAAAAAGAGAATTAATAAGGTGGGTCACAGGCCTTAGCCTGTTAGCTGTTTGGTTTGGGTTTTGTTTGTTTGTATGTTTTGTTTGTTTTGGGTTTTTTTGTGTTATTAGTTTTTGGATTTTTTTAACAACAGCAGCCAGTTCCAAAGATGCAGATTGAGAACTGTTGACTGGAAAAATCAAGATCCAGGCTCCCACACTGTTCTCAGCCCTCAGCACTCCTTGCAGTTTACCATCCACCTTACAATCAGCCTTTTCAAAGACAAAAAGGATGTTGCTCTGTGAACCATTTAGAAAATGGAAATCTAGAAACCTGCTACTTCCGAAATGTGAAAATTGTTCCTCTTAAGTTTTGCCTTTATAGAGGAAGAAGGGCATTTGGTCTATACAGGTGAGATGCAGCATACCAGAAAATTTGTTTTTTCTAAGTATGAGATGTTTAGGACAGCTGAAAAAGATCAAGCACCAAGTATAAATAGTCTGGCCAGCACAGGACTTAGAGCAGCAGAAGAAAGATCAACAGGCCCAAGGCTTCTGGGTGAGAGGAAAGACAGGGTAATTATCCAAGGGGGGAGTCAATAGAGAATATAAGGACTCACATCACCAAGTTTTATTGTTGCAAATCATTGATTGCTTACACACAATGCCATTTACTTTAATTCCACACATTCATCACCACATCTGTCATTGGTGAATTGGTTCATGTTTTTAAGATGCTCAAATATTACTTTATAGCCACTCCATTTCACACTAACAGCAATACTACATAATTCATCACTGTCACTTCAGGCAGTGTTCTGTAGCTGTCTTGACCTGTAAAAAGAGAGGTAATAAAGATGTAGAGCATTGTGGCCCTTTGAAATCCAGTGTGTCAAGCCCTGTAGCAACATGCTTTCAGTGCTGAATTTCTTTAGCAAACTCCAGCTCAAAACGATCTTCCAGTGAAAGACAGAGGAAAAGGAGAAGTTTCTGTCCCTGTTGCCAATGATTAAAACCTCCATTCTGATAGGGACTGTTAGACAGATGGATAGGTAATTCCTAGACAGAGAGTTTCACAGCTTTGAAGATTTTTAGAAATTCTGCACAGCTCAGAGACACATAACCTTCTGCATCCAACAGGCAGTGTCTGTTTTAAAGAAGGTACATGCTTGCCTATGCGAGCTGAAATTAGACATGACTGATCATCAGACATCCTTCTGTACACTCAGGGTCTGACAGCCTGCAAGGCAACCACATTTTCAAGAGCAGCTATTAGGATTCAAACCATCCTAATGTCAACCCAGTCAGTGCAGCACTTCAGAGTGTTATGCAGCTAGTTTTTATTTCTATGTCCATATAAAGTCAGTCAGGCTTTGCATGGACCAGTGTAAACCCATGAGAAGAAAATGAAAGAAACTGTAAGCATGGAAATACTATTGTGTTTTAAACAGCAATACCCAGAATAAAGTAAATTTTCAAGTATGTGAAAGTGATGGCTACGATACTTGGGCCTATTTCTTTATTACTTTGACTTTTACAAGACTGCTTGTTTATTCCAGAAATAAGAGTGTAACTATTTCAAAACTCAACACAGCGACAAAGAGAGCTCATCAGAATACATTAAAGATGCTTTTTGGTGTCTTGCATGACAGTTGCTATTAATATTGAAGCAACAAGCAACCAGTGATGTGGAAAAAAACAGACATACAAAGTCTAACACAAACTCACACATATATTAGGCCAATCATGTTGACCAAACAATGCCTAGTGAGGTCTTTAGTATAAATGGAAGACAGGAGGCAAACATTTTCGTCTTTGACCTCACCTATTTAGAAATAATAAAGGGGGGGGGGGAGGGGGGGAGGAAATCACAAACTAAACTTCTGATAAATGTAGCTATAACTGTCCCAACAAGCCAATAACCTGACTCACATAGAAAAAGGAAATAATTCACTGTTGGAAGACACAAAGCAAGGCTTCAACTAAAGTCAAGTCTCCTGATAAGGTATAATCCTTCTGTCCTGAATGTTAGAATGAAGAACTTAGAAGTTCAGCCCAAGAAACAAAAAACTGGTCAGGGAAAGCTGGGTTTAGGGGACCTACCTAGACAGGATTTGCTGTCATAACCTGATATTCAAAAAGGAGCATCAGTGCCTCCTAGAATGACACATCTGCCAAGAAAGAGCAGTTTGAGAATGTTTCCCTGGTACAGATAAATAATGCCTGCTGTTTGGAGTTCAACATTGCAGCTGGGTAGAGCCTGGTAATTTTCAAACAAGCTCAAATGACTTAATGACAAGAAACAATAACATGTCTGATTACCCTTGCCTTAACTTCCACATTTTTCAGTATTTGGTCAGTTAAAGAATCAGGGCTGCAGAAAGAAAAATAAGGTTTCCATGGGAAGAGAAATATTATGATCCTTCACTCCTGTCAATTTAATACTCCAGAAATCACATTAGCTGCCAGATCCTAAACCTTAAAAACCATCCCATTCCCTTGGGTGATATTCAACACGTCAATTCCTCATGCTGGAAAGAGTCAGCAGCTAATTTACTTCCCATCATGACAATTCCAACACGGCATGCCTGACAAAGACATCACCCAGACAAAATGAATGGGGGAATAATTGTCTAGTCCTGTATTTCCATCTGTATTTCCATTTAATCTCTAAGACTAATCTTTTCATGCCTTCCATCAAAACCTTTGTCCATGTATTCATTTCTACCCAGAATGCATGAGAATAATAATTAGCTTGAAAAATAAGGGAAAGAATGGGTATAGCTACTCACAGTCCAATATTAAGAAAAACAAAACAAAACAAATCCAGATGCTTTCCCTCCTCCTAAAATTACCTAAATAATTACTTCTGATTACAAAACCTAAAAACCAAAATACTCTTCTGGAATTAAAGCTTGCAATTTCTGAACTATTTAGAAACATGACTTGAGAATATAAAAGCTAAAGGGTGCTTATATTACCTAGTATCATTAAATATTTTTATCTTTTATAGTGATTCAGCACATTGAAAAAAAAAAACAAACAACCCAAAACAACACAACAAAAAAACTAAAATGAAGGATTATTTAGAATAACAAGCAAGTGTCTCTGCAATATCAGCTCCCTCTTAGCCACCTGGCAGAGAGAGTTGTATGCCTACTGATGAAGGCATTGAACCTTCAAGCTGAAATTGGTACACCTTCTCAGAGCCCTACAAACCTACCCGTGCTGAAGCCTTGACTCTTTTCTAGTTATAGAAGTCTTACTTGGGGAGAAGCTATGGAGAAAGATGAGTGGGAGATTTGAATCTGTATGGTCTGTGAGGACAGTGACAGTACGTACACCTCTAAAATGGAATAAAGGTCTTTCGGTGTTGATGAGGCCAACAGCTCAATCCTCTGTAGATGGCTCTGAGGATATTTGTGGCTCCAAGTCTTTTTGTGAGACTGCCTGAATCAGCAGCCTTTTAGCTGAGGTGGAGCGACATGAAGAGGTTCTGCCGATCACTTCTTCATAGGAGATGAAGCAAGAAAACCATTCCATGGCTCCTTTTTCCATCTCCAACTAGACATAATTGGAAACAAGGAGGGAAAAAGCAGCACTATAGAAATTAATATGAGGCAATGAAGAACCTTTCACAGCACTTACTTTTAAAATTTCTCCTCCTCCTTCACACCCCCTCTTTTATGAGTGCAAACACTGCTGGTTGTGTAGCTGTGGGATCAACTTGCAGAAAAAGTCACAGCCCAGGACCCTAATGTTGAATTCCTCAGTACAATATAAAAGTCTAAGAGTGCAGAAAGAAAGACCCTTCCAAAAAACAAATTAAAAAGGACACAGGTGTCTGATCAAATAAGAAATGAGTATAAACATTGTCCTAAAGTGGTATCTTAAAAAAAAAAAAAATTCTTCAGTAAAAAAATGCAGTAAAGAAGATAAAAGTTTTATTTTGTTCTCCTTTTTTTCCCCCCACAAGTTTGTTTTCTTTTGCATAAAAATAACTTCACTGGAGAAGGGAGAATTGTGGGCAAAGTTCTCTAATAGGAAAAGTAGTTTGATTCAATTTTATTTCTGATGCTCAAATTCTATTCCTTCTCTGGTCCTCACATCCAGTTGCCATGGCAACAAAAGTGCTGAAAAAACCTCTGCCCATTTGATAATAATTTATTCATTTAACAACAAAAGAGGTTGGCAATGGGAGAAGAGAGTAGTGGAAAACACCAAAAGGAAAATAAACTCTGGTATAAAAAAAAAAAAACAAAACACAAAAAAACCCTAAAAAAACCACACAAAAAAAAATCCCAACACAAAAAAATGAAAAGCCACCAATAAAAAATACAGAATAAAAAATAAAAGTAAGAAGAAGGACCAGAACTAAAGAGAAATGGCCTACAGGATCTCTGTGTCAACACTGAAAGTAGGTTTAAGTCTCTCATTGTGCTTTTTCAGACACCATGGTGTCTGTTTTGTTTTGGTTTGCTGCTTTTTTTTTTTCCCAGAGGAGCCTGCATGCTATCTGAAATGTCCTTCAAGTAACTGAAAAAATCCAGAGGATCTGTGTTAAGAATCCAGAAGATGAGCAAAGAACTAAGGATGTTCCTAACCAATAAAAGCCACATTCTGGAGTTTGTGTTACTTCTTCCTTCCGGTCAAAAAAGGAGGGCTGGGCCTACAAGAGTATTTTAACAGGAAATCTCTGAAATGCTAACTGTAATCCACTGGGGGAGGATGCAATGGCAGAAGTCTCTATCACCTTTAAGCAGCAGGGCTTACCCTGATGATGACAGCGGTGTTTTTAAGCAGCTGGTAGCCTGGATCAGAATGCATTTGCTCTCCCAGAAGTATAATGCCATTACAGGCAGTTTTCCATCAAGGTGAAAACTCTCCCACCAGGCAGATAAAAAGGTTTCCTGCAGCATGTCCCTGCCCCTGAAACCCATATAAGATGTAGCCCAGTTCAGTTCTGAATGTAGTGGCGGTTACCTCTTTGTCACCACTAAATCTGTGCCTAGGATGGAGCTACAGGACAGATGAGACATGAAAGTGGGGACATCAAATGAGGTTGTATGCAACGATAAAGATACAGGGGGGTGGCAATGGTGTGGTGGCCAAAAAACTACAGGAGACAGCCACACTGTTGGATCTCATCTCCAGAACAAGCCCTCAATATCCAAACACAGGACATGCTGCTTTTGCTCTTAGCAATACCCCAGCTGGAAGTTGGGGTTTTTTGTTGTTTTTTTGTTGTTTTTTTTTTTTTTTTTGTTTTGGTTTTGTTTTTTTTGTTGGTGGTGGTTTTGTTTCTGGGTTTTGGTTTTGTTTGTTTTTTTGTTTGGGAGGTTTTGTTGTATTGTTTTTGTTTTAGTAGCTTCATAATATCCCTGTCCCCCAAAAAAACTCCTCCAAAGAAAAAAAACCCAGTGAAAACAAAAGACAGTTTTATTAGAACATCCAGGTCAGCTTTCTACCCGGCAATCTAGATATGGATGTAGAAGCTATCAGTGATTTAACTTACACTTTCCCCTCATGTTGAGATAGAAAGCTGCATCTATCTTGACAACATTTCATTAAACAATGGTTTATCCATTCAAGTAAACTCAATAGGAATGGACATTTTTTTAAATCTCAATGCTAGAAGTCAACAGCTCCTGTGTCACTGGTAGCCCATTTGATATGGAAAACTGCAAATGATCAAATGTTCTTGACGTACCCTTGGCAAAATGTTACATCCCAAATGTGGTGAGGAGAGGGAATAAATTTGTGTGACAATCTTGCCTACTCATGCCTGTAAGAGAAGAGCAGCTTTGCTCTGTAATGGATATTATTGCAAATACCGTATGAAAAATATCATCTGAGTATGCCTCTAACCTGGAAAGGTACAAAATTTTTACATGGCATTGAACTGATAAGCCCTAATATATTTAAAATAATTGCTATTTCTCAGTTAGGAATAATATATCTTCAGGTTTTTAAATTATTTGTAATGATTTCTCTGTGGTGCCACATCACTGTGGCATCTCAGCATTTAATGCAATTATCCAAATGTGCCTATTAGGTAGGCAAAGCTACATTATTCCCACCATGAGGGAAGGTAACTGCACACTAGAAATTTCTCCTTCAAAACCAACATATATGAAGGTCACTATTGCTGCTAGGAATAGAAGCTGAGTCTTGCTTAAGTTTTACAGTGCTTTCACCAGAAAACTTCCTTTCTTTTTTTAATATAATGGAGGGATGGTGAGCATTCATTATCCTCAGAGCCTATCCTAAAAGGGTCTTCTTCATTTATGCTTTCTTTTTAATTCAGGAGAATTTGAATGTGGAACTATATCCATTGACAACATTGTAAACCCATGGCCCGACACACTAAAATATCAAATAGGGAAACTCCATAACTAGGGATCTTTGGATTTCACACTCAGCCTTGAGTAAACAACCAGGTAAGACTTCTATTTTTGTAGTTGCCTCTATGTTTGCCTTGCTTCACACTCACTGTAATTTTTTTTTTCAGCAACTCCAGCATGTGTTAAAATCTAAAATCTTGCCAGACCTGTTGAGGTGAGCACATTGGCAGATACAGACCCATGGGAATTTTCAGCCTGATCTGCAGGCCTTACTCACTCATATTTATGTAACATTGATGTGCATAAAGGCTTTTAGTGCTGCTTTCTTTAGTACCTATCCCTGACCTGAAGCACAGAGCTACAGCATAAGCTTAGGCAGGCAAGCCATATCGTACTCAAAATACAAATAACCATACAAGTAGCTTTCTCCTGCAAGCCCCCATGTGTTTCATACTTCCAAACATCACTGAAGAATTTTAACCAGAAATTGCCTCAATTCTTCCAAAACCCCACAATAATGACTCCAGAACGTTAACATTCAGTTTTATGCCAGTCTGGACCGAGATCTCATTTATAACTTCCCAAGGCAGGCAAGCTACAGTGCAACTTCAGGTTCACAAATTCTTATTAAAGTCTGCTCTGCACTTCCCTTAGTGACAGCCAGCCAAGCAGCTGTTCAGATAAAACAGACAAGGTGGGAGGGATCGGGCTGAGTGCTGACATTTTCAAGTCACCTTTGCAGTGTGGCAATTCAGGCTGGGGTCACCAATGCCAGCAAGAGAACACATGCATGAAATGAGGTGTAATTTGTACAAATAAAGGCCTCATAACCAAATCATAACATTCTAGTTTGCAGACACCTGTGCTGCAGAGCAGTACAGAAATACATAGTTCAGCCTTAGCTAACTCATTTAACTTTGGCAAGGTAAATTATACCATGCTGAACTCCATGCTATGGGGTCTACAGTGTTACTATAACCTGAGCTAGATTGTTCAAAGTGATTTCTTACCTTTCTGCATTGCATTGTGATATACAGACATTCCTTGCCTTACTTTGCACACATCCAGGTATCTATTTAGTCACTGAAATCTCTGCTCTAAATTTTTTTTCTTTTACTTTTTACCTTTCACTCTTCACTTTGGATTTTCTGAAAGTTGTTCCTGGTATCCCTTGCCAGTTTTTTCCCCAATCATTTTCTACTGACTCACATATGAGAGATAAGAAAAGCAGATTCCAAAAAGGAAAATATACTCCTCTTGCAAAAAAAATCCATAAAAAATTTAGCCTGCTCCCAAAAATGTATAACGTGGGAAAAAAAATAATGAATCTTGCCTTTTTATTTTTCTTCTGGGCTTTGCATCTTAAAAAATACACCTAGTTTAGAAATCACAGATTTTCTTCCCACAATTCCAGGCCAAAAAATTTCTAAAAAGTATGGATTTCTTTATCTGTTCATTTGAGTCCAGAAACCAGAGCTTTCAGTAAATCACCAGATCATGCAGCAGTTGGGCTGAAGTCACAAGAAAAAGGCAGGAGTACTAATACTCCACACCTGATTCTGTATTTCTGGAGGAAGAGGGCAACAAAAGGGTAAGGACAGAATATCAAGCACATGGTGGAAACTAACCTCTTAATTCTTTCACCTGCTCCTCTTTCCTTCTTTTAACTGTTCTGTGGAGCAGACAGAGCAAGGAAATCAAGGACAGGCAAGAGTGCACCAATGTGTAGTAAAAGACACCAATATAACTTCTTATGAACTCATTACTTGTACTACAAGTATTTTTTAATGACCCCTGTCAAGCACAGGATATTGGGCTATTCAGACCTTTCATCTAACCCAATCTGTCTTGGTCACTGGGTCACTGGGTCATCTATATCTTGTCATCATATTACAGTCTTTTAAAGCCTATGTGGACTCTAGATGACTATTACTGTGATTTTACTATGCATGTGTCATGATCACACTGGCTAACACAGAAACAGAAAGGAAAACAATTACTTCTGCTTCAAAGAATTGTACTCTCTAGTTAGCATCTGGCTCTATTTTTATTTTCTAATTGAAAAAAAAGTTGGGGGGAAAAACCTTTGTATTGTTGGCAAATGTCATCTTCAATGTATTGAAAGGGAAATTCTACAAATTAAGTGTAAGCTGAAGTGCGTAGTAACCCCACTCCATACACAGAAGGCATTGCTTGTCTTTTGTTCTCCAAAGGCAGGATTCACTATTAAATCACACTGGGAAAGGGGTGTGCCATAATTTCTTATGCAGGTGGACTTTGCAAGATGCAGGAAAGATTTAAAAAGTTTGGCCTTCTGTCCAACTAGCTTTTTCTTCTGTGAAAAGTTCATCAGTTCCAGTATCACACTTAAAGGATTGTCTCCTGTTCTCTCAGACAATCTGATTTAAGTCCTCACAAATCCAGTGAGCACACTGATGCATTTTTAGTATTGAAGAGGAGCTGGCTGTATTGCAATACAGATGCTTATTGCTTCAGTGGGGTAAAACAAAATAATTAAGAGCAAAGATGCATGATATTTAACCAGTGTTTTTTTTAAATAACTCACTATTGCTATTTTATAGTAAGACAATTGTCTACTTAAATATAAGCAGTCATTTCAAGTAAATAGTGTTATTCTTACCAAAAGATTAAAAATTATTCTTTAACATTTAAACACTACTTTATTTCAGAAGATTCCAAAAATGCTATGGAAAATATTTTGTTGCAGAACACTTAAAATTAACTTTACCTACTCAGAAATACAGCCACTTCCATGTGAGATCCACTCCATAATGGGTCAGGCTAAGTAACAGGCAGCCAGTGACAAAATATGAGGAACCTATTAATTTGGAACTACAGGAGGAATTTTTCAGGGGCAAAAACTCATTCTCTAAGCCAGAACCTCTCCAGGACACTGGACCTAAGACCCTCAAGCAGTGGAAAACTACGTTTCACTTTGTCAATAGTCATATAATTTATCATTTGCCTTTTATATAATATTACACTAATTACACATCAAGGTAGTTCACATAAGTAGGAAACAGAGCTCTAGTGTTTATATTTGCATCATTTTTTTCAGAGGAAATTTTATTTAAAACCAGTTGTAACAGAATTCATAATTTTTGATCTCTTACTATATAAAGAAATCCAACATCTGTGTATGTTAATACGTCAGACACATTTAGAAATAAAAGACAAATGTGTAAAATGCACTTTGTTCTCATTCCTTTTCAGTTAGGCAAGTTTTCAGTAGAGAAAAGTTTTCCAGTTTTATGGATCATGGCTGTGACAGATAAAATGTCTGTGCAGCACCAAATGTATTTTTCTTGCAGAAATAACGGTCTACCAGTTGTGCCAGGAGATGGCAAGTTTTATGGTCTTATTTCAATTGAAAACATCTGCACTATATAATATAAGCTGCTGGGTCACACATTAAATAACACTATTATATGTGACCTCATATAACAGCTGCTTTGCATCTTCTTTATAATGGTTTCTAGCTAAGCAGAATTGTCTTGGATCATTAATTGAAGTTGCTGTAACATTAACCCTTAGTGCATTTATACTTCTTAGTTTTTCAATAATTATGTACTTGAATAGGAGCCATTTCCAGAAATGTAACTCTGGTACATTATAACTCAAGTACAAAAGGTATTCTCAAAGCACCTGCTTGCCTCCTAAGTCCTCAGATGCCTACGGATTTTTTATATGAGAATTTGCAAACCATCCAGTTTTCTCTTTCTGAATACATCAGTGCTAAAGGGCTCCTTGCATGCAGTTCAGTATCAGTTATCTTTGAGCTGTTCACGTCTGGAGGGCTCTCTAACCAGGTTTTGTAAACCTGAGTTGCCAAAGCAATCTAGATGATGGATGAACTCTGCAAGAGTGGCAAAACATTGACATAATACAGGCCTATTCCCACCACCATCAGCGTCACTGCTTCCATCTTTCCAGTTAGGCACATGCTTGAACACCTCACTGGAACCTAAGTAACTGTAGTTATCCAGACAGGTTTTTCAATGATTGACCTAAAATCCAACATGCCTGAAAATCTCAGCATTTTGTCTTAATCAGACGCTAACCCACAGCAGAATTCTAATGAAAAATTAGCATGTACCCCAACATGTTTTGACTCCCTAGATTTAAGTAAATGATAGAGAGAGCAAGTATGGAATGGGAAAACATGTTTTGCATTCCATTTTTTCTGAGAATTCTAAACGTTCACAACTACATTCTAGTTAAACCAATGAGTGGTTTGTTGAAAACTGAATCTTTTTGGCTTCCCAATTCTCCCTCACTTATGAAGAACATCTGGAACTGTTTTTCTAGATAAGAGTTACATCAATGTAAGACTGGTGCGTTTGGCTCTCTTCCCAAATATTTATCACACTAGAATCCAACACATTCCATTACATGATAACAGATAAATGGGTTGAGAAAAAATGAAAACATCTTAGAAAGCCATGACTTCTATAAACACTTGGCTACAACTTGTGGGAACAGGTTTCAAAAACATGGATGCAATCTTATTCAATGCACACTCTTAACCAGGAATCTTCTCACGATATATGTGCAGCTGGTTTTGTTCTGCTAAATGAAGGCATTGATGATCTGGTCCATAGTGATTGACTTTCCTGGAAGTGCACACTGAGGCTGAAAAAGGTTCAGGATTCAAGTTATTTTTGATTACCCTACACAACTTCTCTGTCAGGCTGCTAGGAGTAGAGATAAATAGATCATCTTATGCTTCATCAGTCTAGATTGGTTCTATTCTAACAATTATAGAAATGAAACATGCAGAACCATGTGATGAGGCATATTATTGTACCAGATGGTCCATTTTAGAACAATTCACATGCAGGTCTAGAATAAGCTGTGGCTCCAGTACACACTAAATGCATTTGCAGACTGTTCCAATAGTTTCAGTCCAGTTTCCATACTTCAGTCAGGACTTCGGAACTGGCACATTTTTATGTGTTGGTTGCTCTCAGGTTTTAATCTCATTTCTTTAACAGCATTGTAACTTCCACTGGCAAGAGTTTATTGATTTATTTTGATATTCATATGGGCTACCATTGTAATTGCTTCCCCATCTCAATATCCATTATAATGGGATCTCAGTAGGATTTTCTCTTAGTAATCTCACTTTCTAATTAGGGATATCATATCCAGTCTTCTAATTAAACTGGCAGAACACTACTACTGCACTACTACTACTACAACACAACCTAACACAATGGGATGGGAAATACTGGAAAACATTTTCAAAAATTTATTTTCTTTCAGGATGGGTACTTGCTGCTGATTGAGCTGCATACTAATTCCAAGTTAAGTTTGGGCAGCACACAGAAATACTTCTGGCTTCATAAGGATAGCCCTCCCCAAAACAGAGAGCCCACTGTCAGATCCCTACATGATTTCTGAGCCATCTGTTGCTGGGGTTTTTTGCTTAATGCATTCTTTATGGTGAAAGAATGCACATGCATTATATTTTCTCTCTTCCTTTCCATTCCTTCTTATCCGTTGATTCAATAAGAAATATGAGAGTCCAGTAAACAGGGCAGTAAAACGATGTTCTGTATTAATGCTACTTCAGAATGAGATTTCCTGTAATATGTGCATGCTCCCTGAAAAGAACAAAATATGCAGAGAATTGCAGGCCAAGCCCAGAGACAGCTAAATGACCCTGATGTAACAAGTACTATTTCACAGAGGGAGAGGTCTCTCTGATAATGGCACAAAGAGGTTCTGCGTGTATTTAACACAGCTGCCGTTTAAATTCTGAAAGACCACAGAATAACTACAGATGAGGAAAAGGCTGATATCTGTCTTTGGAAGGGACAAACAAACTGTCATAACAAAGCATGAAGTCAGCAAAGATGTTGTCTATACTATCACAGGCTGCAACATGACAAAGAAAGGACAACACAATTTATTGGGAATTAAATGCTGTTTTACTAACAAAATTTTGGCACCGAGTATGGACCTTTTACCACATCTCACTGATTTAAGGGGAATAAATTGTTCCACCTAATTAAAAAGAATACAGATAATACAAAAGGACAGAGGCAGGGTTAAAGCTGACATAGGAGAGCTGTAATTTGCAACAAGAATCTGGAATTCAAAAGCCTGCTGGCAAGGCATCCATTGAAGTGAATGAGGTGACAAATACACGCGCTGTCAAGAGGGCGCCGGTACGTCAGCTAGTGTTGGAGTCTACTATTTTACTCAAACAAGTTTCCAGGGTTAGGAACAAAGTCAGACAGTTCAACAATGAAACTTTTTTGTTAGGTAATCAAAATTGAACTCTTTGTGGGCAAAGGATTCAGTTTCTACAAGGATCCCTCTTAAATAATAAAGTGGAGTGTTTTTTTTTTTTATGTTGAGGTATTCTAGCTCAAAAGGACCACTTTGAAACTCTGAAACACTGGGAATTTTGGGCTGAAAAGGACACAATGCTATCATTTGCTAGGAAATCAATGACAAATTCTGCTGACCTAATTCCTTCCCCTTTAGCCTAGGTTATTAATTTAGAAATCTTTTTGAGAGCTTCGACAATATATCCCTGTTCAGAATAGGAGCTAGCCCAAAACCTTTTGAAATAGAAAGCCCAACTTTATTTGGTTTTACTAAGGATCGTCCACTGTTGCCAGAGTGTCTGTCATTACACGCAGTTGTTTTCCTTCCCTGTCTGTGAGTGAGAAGTTTGCCCACACTGATCATCGACAGGAGACAGCTCTGTCAGAGCTGATTTTGAAACAGGGCCGTCTTACCATTTCACAGCAATATATAAATTAGTTTTCTTGTCCAGATCTAGAATTCTCAACTAAACAACCCATTTCCTGTGGTAAGTCTGAATTAAAATTTTTCTTCATCTTTCTCTAGATTCTTTTCTGATCCAAATCTTTGGTGAACTATAGT
Source organism: Hemiprocne comata (assembly GCA_020745705.1). Classification (NCBI taxonomy): domain Eukaryota; kingdom Metazoa; phylum Chordata; class Aves; order Apodiformes; family Apodidae; genus Hemiprocne; species Hemiprocne comata. The sequence goes on along the minus strand of CM036586.1, from coordinate 137,565,374 downwards.
ACTCAGATTTAGACTGAATATTTTAGCCACTCCCTCACTACTCCTGAAGACAATGGGAGAATTGTCCCATGTGCCAAATATGACTCTTGCTTACACTCCCAATGTGGTGTTCTTTATTCTTTTCTTTTTTTTTTTGTTTTGATAAAAGCATGATATTGTTATCATATTTGTTGTGCAATTAACTACAGTCCTATATTCCCTTTCCCTTGTAACAGGACAGTGACAGTGGGTGTAACTATGAGACAGAATTTGGCACCTCCCTCCCCCAATTTATTGACAGGGCCTGAGAGAAAAAAAGGTGAAAGAAAGCATTAACTTTCAGGTGTCTGGTATAACAGCACAGTGCTCTTCCCTTGAAATGGAACAAGTGAGCTACAAAGTCACTGAGTTGCAGAAGTTGCAGTAAAATGGAAATCCTCAAGATGCTGTTTTTTGTAAATCACTTTCCAGAGAATAACTGAAGAAAAATAATTTATAGGTCGAGTAATTTTGCCTTTGATAGCATAATTGCCATTATTATTCTGATACCTAGAGGGTCTGATTTTATAGAGGTGCTGAGCAGCTGCAGTTTCCATTGATTTCTGGTGAAACTGTAAATGATGAGGACTTTTGACAAATACATACCCACTGTGATCCAGTCCTTAAAAAAAAAATACTACCCTTTTTCATATTACTTGAAAGTTATTTATTTCACTCAATAGAGATTTCTGATACAATTATCCAATAAATAATAAATCATACAAAGAACATTCTTCCAAACATCTGATATTTAGCAAATGCTTTGCATGTCTAGAAAATACCTAGTTTTTTAATGTTTTGGAGAGTTGTGTTTTAATGTCAACCACTCAAAGATTTGTTCTTGGACACAAACTCTTTCTGTATATGCATCTTGGCACAGCTTGCTAGATAATAAAAAGCATTATGAACCTGTTACAGCACTTGGACTTTATTAAAATCATTGGGTCTCAGCTCAGCAGGCCGGGCAATAGGCTGAAGCCAGACAACATATGCAACAGGTTTGGACACGGGAACTATTCATGGAGTTGTAAGTGAGCTTTTTTTCCTTTCTTAATAATTTCAGTATTCGAAATGAGCTAACAGGAAATAATCCCAACCTTTTCTCTGCTGGGCAGATTAATTTCAAAGTTACCTTATTTTTTGTATTTTAGAAATTAAAGTTTGGGTCTTAACAGCTGCTGTTTTGCATTTGGAGGCATGGGACAAGGACAGGGAAGAAGAGTTCTGATTCAGGAGAATTAAACATGCCTTAACTTCTTCATTGGCAAAACTGTCATGGTCTTATTAACCATAAAGAAAGAAAGTAAAGCAGAAATGAAAGCAACAGGCCACCATTTGAATAATGCACATTTTTAATGAATAATTAGGCACAAAACAACAGGAGAAAGCAACTGTAAACACAAAAGGGAACCTCAGTGGAGTAGTAAATCAGCACTATCATACAAAAGAGGACGCATGAATACAATTATAGACATACATTTACATATTTTACATGCTCCCATTAAATAAAATATACCATGTATGGGTAGCTGATGTATAACAATTACTTTGATCAATGGGATGAAATTTTGTTTGTGAAGAAGTTACCAAATCCTCGCAGAAAATGTTCTGAGGCCAGATGAATGCTCGGTTAACCATTCTGCAAAGAAGTGTATTGGACTGAGGCACTCCACCAGATTCAATTGTTGTGATATTTTTGGTGTTTGTTTTTTCCATAATTAAAATATACTGGTTTTCCAGACAAGTTTCTTAAACTACATTATATGTCTAATAATTCAACATAAATAATAAATAATCTCTAGGCAAACAGTGCTCAAAAAACCCTTATGCTTTAAGTTATTCATCGAAAATATTCAGAGACTACTGACAGAAATGGCATTCACAGGAATCAGGACTAATTCATGAATGATTCACAAACAGAAGAAACAGCTGAATTCATAATTAATATTCTTTACTTCAGTAGTTCTACCACAAAAAATAACCCTATTTGAATGAAAAGTAGTGACCTGAGTTGCTTACCAAGTAACCAGAAGACACTACATAATAGTCCACAGTATCTCAAGAAAAATAAAACTATACAACAAGACATATTGTGAATAATAATCTGTCTAGTAAGTCGATTGATACGCTGTGTCACCATACTAAATTGTTTTATATTTGCATTCTGTGCATTGTTTGCTGATGAAACCTCAAGAACATACTATGTTAAAAAAAGGTGTGAAAAGGAATAAGAGCAAGGCTGACTAGATTTCTGGGAATATAAAGGAACTCTTTTTGAACAACATCTTGTTCAAAATGTTACATATCATGGATTTTTCCTAAAATTACAAAAAAATGTTTTTACAGTATTTTTATATTTAAATTGTTAATGATAAGGAAGATAATACTAAGTCCAAAAATCTTCAGAACATTTTCCTTTGTAAAACATTTCAAAATTTTAAAGAAATAACAGAAAAGCTTAGAATATCCCTCAGATTAGAACTGTTCTTAGCAAATCTGCTTCTAAGGACAAGACCATAAATATAACTATTTCTAATAAGACAGTTCCTTATGCCCTCTCTTCCACCATGGTCACCATTCTCTGGAATAATATTACACCACAGCTATTCTACAACATTTTTCTTCCCTCCTGCATCTTTCCAGTATCCCACATCTGAGTCTCTACAGTCCCAATTTTTAGTACTAGTCTCTACTATCAGAAGCACCTCCTGAAACCTCAACAATATTTAATATTCTGTGTTCCCAAAACCCCAATAAACTCTACCTTAATTCCCACAGTGACTGCCAAACCTGCCTGGGCCTACAACAGTATTTTCAAGGGCGATGAAAATAAGGCATTTTAAAGGAGGGCTGGAAATAGTTTAAATTTTTAATTTGGAGGAGAAATGGTAAACACTAAAAGCTGGGTGTTCCCTTTCAGGGGAAATATCAGAGGGCAGATGAGACAAGCGATTTTACAGTTTTGATTTTTATTTCAATTGCTTCCAGCAGCTCAACCTTCAAAGTTTCACCTATTTCTCCAGAGTTTACACGTCTTAATATAAAATCTGCATCCTTTCCATCCATAAAAGTTGCTTTGTAATAAAGAAAAAGTATAACCAAAGCAGACCTGGTATTGCCATGAGCTTGAGTCTTCTATAACCAATTTTCAAAAAATTAATCTGAAAACAGGAACTGAGCAAAATCCAGAATCAAAGATCCTGCGGTGCTTGGTTCCACCTTGAAGCAAAATAGAAACATTGAATAAAGTCCAAGGAACAAAATATTTTCAGAAACATCAAAAGGTCCCTTTTTTACATATTAAGTTAAAACATCTGAATTTCATAGAAATTAATGGTTTGGTTACTTGGCATTAAACTTCATCTTATTCTCTGAATCCAGTTTTGCCTGCAGTATCCATAGCAGGCAGGCATGTAACAGAGCCAAAATAAAGTAAGTGATCAATAGCATGTATTAGCTCAGGTGAGTCTTATGATTCCAGAGAGCACTTCAGATAAGATGTGTTGGACCAAAAACACAGCTTATAAGAAAGTAAAATTTATGGCAAAATGCTATTTTATATTATATTTTTTTAATATTGATCTGAAGCAAAATAATGTAAATCAATGTCAAAACAAAATCGATACCTTCATTCAGGTCAACTAACATGAAATAGAATAGCAATTTTAGTTTTAATTCTCCATCAGAAAAATATGGCACTTAAAAAATGATATCATGCTTTTTTCTCCCTTGGAAATTACACTTCACAGTGCAGTATCATTTTGGTGAAAAATTCCCATCTACCTCTAGCCAAAATCCATGTTCAGGTACTGAAATAAGTTTCCTGATTTAGCAGAGATACAATGCTCTGTGCTTCCACTAGAATGGATTTGTTCATAATATAGCCAGAAGGGACATTCCTATTCATTAATTTGATGTCCTGTATAGCGCAGTCAATAGAAATTCCCTGAATTATCTTCAAACAAGTTAAAAAAAAAATAATAAAAAAAATACAAGGATGAAAAATCCACCTCACTTCTTGGCAAGTTTAAGCTCTTCCAAAGGTTAAATAAACTCACTGCTAAATATTGGTACCAGATTTCTACTCTAAATTTATCCCGTTTCCAATTCCAGCGATCAACTCTTCTACCTTACTCTGCTAGACTCATGAGCTGTTCATTATGACATTCCCATTCCCCGTGTAGTTAGTTACAAGCTGCAATTAAGTCCCCTCTTAGCCTTATCTTTGTTAGGATAAACAGATAGTTCCCAATGGAGCCTTTCACCACATCAGGTTCTACAGTGCTTTAGCCAATCTTGTGGCTATTCTTAGATGAGAGCATACTGCTGTTAACAGACTGAATGCACTGGATTAATAATTTGGTCACAATTTTGAACACAAGGCCTGCTACAGTGCTCCTGGAGCTTAATGGAAAGCTTCCACTGGTATGCAAGGAGTTTCTTCTATACTACAGAGTGCATGCTCTTTTGTGAGAGCAGGGTATCAACCAGGGTACTTCCTGCTCACCTGTCTGCCTTCTACTTGGTTTGTCTCCAGCTCCTGCCTCAGAGATTCTCTGCATCCATTTAGACAGCTTGTATCCCACTGAGACTTTGGGCTTAAAAGCATGCCCATTAAGTCAAAATAAAAGCAATACAAAATAGACAAACTGAGCTATCTCCAATGTGCAGTTTGTGAATGCTCTTTTTATTGCTATCATTTAAGTGGGAGGCTTTGGAAATCAGGACTGGGGATCTCTCTTCCCCTGTATTCCTTTATGGGGGAATCAATGGGTGTTCATTATCTAAATGCTTTTGACAATCAAAGGCTAAACATTACTTTTCTGGTGGAACAAAAGTATTCAACAGTTATTTAAAAGTCTTTAACATGGGTATACAGTTTCTGAGACAGATAACAAAAGATTCACTTATAAAAATAAGTCTCATGCTTTTGGCACAAACCTTTAATTCCAAAGTGAGTTTCGAGGTTTCAGTGACTGGTTCCTTGAAATACAAAGTTCATTCACGTAATTTTCATTCAAGATACTGACAGCTGTATTGCTGTTTCTTCCTGGATTTCATAGTCTTCTCTAAAATAAGACTTCAAAGAAATAGAATTAACAGGCTGCTTGCCAATGACAAGGGTTGATTTGCTACCAGTCAGGGTAGACCTTCACAGGCTAAATGGTAACAGCCTCAGACACTTTCTCAAACATCCTCACCCACTGGATAGAGAGGAACATTTTATACACTTTTTAGCTGGTGGGACACCCAGCTTCCTGAACAAATAAAATTATGTAAAGTTTGTGCTAGAAATACTGCATTTTGAACCAAAATCTGGATGAGTATCATCTCACCGCATAGATAGAATATGCAGTAATTGCTCTTCGAAGTTTTGTAGTTTTGACTTTGGAAAAAAAATCATTACAGTTTTCATGCCAAGCTTCATGGAGCATGCATGTACTGATCTGTCCTGGTTTGAGCCAGGATGAAGCCAATTTTCCTTTTACTGATTTTTTTTTCCTTCACTAAGCTCTCTTTTAATTAGCAGCAAGTGTTCCAGTTAGTGGAATGATAACACTGGAATGTTTATGTTTCTGCTGAGACTCCAATGTCACTTCTTAGCTCTGCCACTACAGATGCTACTGAGAGCAGGGGAATTGTATCTATGACCCCCCCCCATAGGGGAGCTGGACTAGACAGACAGCAGAACTGACCAAAAGTATTCCATTCCATATATCTATGTAAGCTCTGATGAAGGTCAGAGATCACAGAAGACAACTTCCTTCCTGCTCCTTCTTCCCTTCTTTTCTGTCCATGGCCGGCATCCAGGGAGGACTCCATCCATCCATCACCGTCGACCCATTAGGCTCAGGCATCCCTAACCCTCATAACTCTCCCCACAGCCCCTGTCTGCTCTGCTGTTATCTCAGACAGCGGTCCGGGACATTTCAGGACTGCTCACAGATCGGGAGAGTGCTGGGGGAGTTGCTGGGGGTGGGGGGAGGCTTTTGCACATTCCTGAACGTACTTGTATATAATTGTACATATAATTAAAGTTGTCTGGTTTAGTTTTCAATCCAGCAAAGTCTGTCTTCTTGTTATCTCTCTCCTTCCCTACGTGGGGGAGGGGGGAGGGGATCGAGAGCATTGTTGTCTCTGGTTTAATTGCGATCCTGAGCCAAACCGTGACATGATCTCCTTAGAGTCAACAAACCCCCTGAGCAAACTGACTCCCTTGGGCTCCGCTCCCTGTGGGAAACTGCACAGTTCCATGTCTGTTCCACAAGCAACAGTTTTGCCATCAGCATTTTTATGTGCTGGCTGCTAAAACATGCATTTTGAAGTAAAAGGAGTCTTTATTTAAACCTCTTCCTTTTGTCTGACAGCTCAGCAGTAGCTTAGCTGTTCATCATGAGGCAATATGAGGTCATTTCACCCGTATTTGTAGTCCAGTATGTTAACATGATCTGTTCATCTCTGAAGTGGTATGTGTAACTGCCAGTCAAACAGTTGATAGAGCCTAATGATCTCACAGGCTTTAAGAGGTTTTATTAAGTTAACCCTGAAGGTTTTAGTTTTACATTCATTTCTCAATGTATCAAACTAAAAATTGCTTTATTATAAAGGAACAAATTCTCACCGCTTCATTGTTAGATATTCTTATTGATCGTGCTTTTATTTCAAATAAACAGCACCATTGAATCTCTTTGAAGTACTCTTTGTGGCTGGGTTGCCTTGGCAATAGAGCTATGTGGAGAAAGGAAATCCTTTCTCTCAGGGAATGTTCATATCTTGAAATCCAGTTGGCTTCAGAAGCAAGCTCCATCTGCAAGAAGGAACGGGACCCTGGTTCTGTATCACTAAGTGATATAACCTACTGGTTGGTTGACAGCCTTGAGATTGCCAATGCAAGCATAATTTTTTAGCAGACTGCTGAGGAGGAGGGCAGAGAAACTGGCAAGAATCTACTCTTCACTGCAATGAAACCTTATCTGTGATAGATTTTAACTTCAGAGAATGAGAAAATTCCTACACAAGTTGTTTAGTCATAATTTTGCCAGCTTGGTCCATTTGGGAACTCATCAAGTTGAAAGGGCACTGTAATGACTACTTTGATGGTTTTCATTTTCTCTGTAGCATTTTATATTTTAATCAGCATCTTCATTTCCCATGCTATACAACACATAGCACAAGTATAAAAAGATACCCTAAAGAACCACGTCAATATTAAGAAGTACTATGTACAACGTGTAGCAGGAAGGAAGAAGTCAGACAAGGAAACACCTTTCTAAGTTTTAAAAAAAACTCTCCAAACTTGATGCTTAGCCTGTAAAAACTAAGGTTATTTTGTAAAGCTGCAGAAGTGACATTTGTTAATTCATAAGTATTAAAAGTTCAGGCTTTTGACTAGAGTCTGCAGTTCAAAATTCCACTTCCACATGCGTATTGGTTCAGTCTGAAAATTTTAACATGTCCTCCCTAGTTCTGTCTTACCTGTGTTGTGTGGTTTGGACACAACATGCTGACAGAAGTGACTCTGTTGATTTAGCTGGGTTATTCAGGGGAATGGTCCAGCTATCCAGTCAGATGCAGCTATTCAGTCAATATATGGCCTTATGCAATATATTGTCTTCTGTCCTGGTTTGAGCCAGGATGAAGCCAACTTTCCTTTTACTGATTTTTTTTTTTTCCTTCATTAAGCTCTCTTTTAATTAGCAGCAAGTGTTCCAGCTAGTGGACTGATAACACTGGAATGTTTATGTTACTGCTGAGACTCCAAGGTTGCTTCTTAGCTCTGCTGCTACAGAGGCTACCGGGGCAGGAGGGTTGTATCTGTGACCCCCCCATAGGGGAGCTGGACTAGACAGACAGCAGAGCTGACCAAAGGTATTCCATTCCATGTATCTACGTAAGCTCCGAGGAAGGTCAGAGATCACAGAAGAAAACTTCCTTCCTGCTTCTTCTTCCCTTCTCTTCTGTCCATGGCTGGCCATGGGAGAGCTCCATCCATCCATCACTGTCGACTCCCAGGCTCGTGCATTCCTGACCCTCATAACTCTCCCCACAGCCCCTGTCTCCTCTGCCTTATCTCCTGCTTGCAGTGTGGGACATTTCAGGACTGCTCACAGCTAAGGAGAGTGCCGGGGGAGTTGCTGGGGGTGGGGGAAGGCAAGAGGCTTTTGCACATTCCTGAACATACTTGTATATAATTGTACATATAATTAAAGCTGTTGAGTTTAGTTTTAAATCTGGCAAAGTCTCTCTCCTTGTTATCTCCCTCTCTACTTCCCTACCTGAGTCGGAGGGGGAGGGGATCGAGAGCCTTGTTGCTTCTGGTTTAATTGCCTATCCTGAGTCAAACTGTGACAACTTCCTACCCAGAGAGTAGCAGAAGCTTTGTAATAAAGCAAGAAAGGCCTAAGTTATGTTACAGTTACGCATATGTACATGTAAATTTTAGTACCAATAAATTATATTAACTTTTCTTGCACTAAAAATAAATAAATAAATAAAGCCCTTAAACTCTTCATCTCTGGGAAGATAGGGGATGGAGAAGGATCTATATTCACTTCAGATGAAAATGACTTTAAATATGTTTCCACATGACAATACAACTCTCAAACGAGCATCCTTCATAAAAGTTCCATTTCACCTTTTAGCACTGATAGCAAAAAAAGGAATTCAGATTTTTGAGTCAATGCTGAAATTCAGCATGAGGCTCAAAGATTGATGTATATCTATAAACTTGATGCAAATTGTTTAAACCTGGCTAATACAAAATCAGATTGAAACAATCTGATGGCTTTTCTTCAGCCACTTGAATCTTTTTTGGTATAAAGTGTTCTGCTGTCTTATTACAGCCAATTTGAAGGACCCAAGTTGGGGCTTCAATGAGCCCAACCAGCTTACAGTTACATTCAAGGCTTTGATAACAATGTCATAAAGCTCTGCTTGTTTTCAGAAATATTCACAGTGCTACTCCAGACATGTGAGATGTGCCAGAAAAACATGCAATTGACAACTAACATTCTTTTGTGAATGCAGCTACAGAATGCAACAGGTTATAAAATTACTTCAGCAATCATCAGCACAAGTGAGCCTACGTTACAATTTGGACTGATGGCAAGTATGAAAACTTGTATTTATTTAGAAAGTCAGAAAAGAGGACAAGTACATTTGAATGAGACTTTATCTCTCAGGTGACATTCAAAGGAAGAAAAATTAATGTATTGAAGAAGTATGTTGTAGTCTGTGAAAAAAACCTCCACTTGTTGGGTACCTAATCCAGCAAGCAAATTTTGCATCTCAGCTGAGTCAGAGTGTATATAGAACAGTCAAACACTGAGGGGTATGTATAGAAAAATTATGAGAAAGCACCTCCTTGCTAATGTTGCAGAACAGTTGTGTGCTGACCATGTGCACTATTACAAACAGTAAAGAGTGACATAAGAAAGTAAATCAAAAAATACATGTTTCTGTTTTCATTTTCTTGGTAGTCAAGACATACAAACACAGCATGAAGATGAATGTCAGCTAAGAATGAGAGCTGCAGACCTGGGTTACTGCTCAGATGTGTATCACTGCTCACAGAAACTCCTGAGGAAAAAAATATGTCTCAAATAGAGGAATTCTCTTTGTCCTTTAAAGGTACACTGGGTTTAGACTGATGGGTTTACTTTGGTTAGGTAAATTGAGTTCCTCTTAGTCTAGTGAAGTGAGCCATCTTGGCGTGAGGGTAAAAATCAGCATTCTGATTATTTCTGCTGCTGGTTTTGAAGAAGCCTCTTCCTGTCATCAAAAATTCTGCATATCACATCACCATGTTAGGGTGTAAGTAAATGTTTAAGTAACATGGTAACACAAAATTTTCAGCTCACTTGTCTAAAGTCATGTAAAAAAACCTGAGATAGACCTGAGGAATAAGATCAAGCATCCCAGTTTACTCACTCATACATCTTTCCTTTAAAAAATACTGTGTTAGTTATCCAGCTAAATATATCCTTTTCCACAAATAAGTGACTATGTATGCATTTTTGTGCCAAATCTATTGTTATTAACATCAGTTGTGTTATTAAGACAAGGAATTGCCTTTGCTAGTTCATGAAAATGAGGTGAAACTGGCACATTCCCATTAGATGATGCATCTAATGGGACCACGTTCACTAGGGCTTGTTAAATCCTATAGCTTGAATAGTGTATCTGCTGAAAGCGTAAACATATTCAAGAAATAAATAATTATGTAATTAAACCAGCCATACGTAATAGGATAATTTCTGATTAAATTCTCAGACATCTTAGCATTATTATGTGAGTAAAGGGCTTGATGTTGTTACTACCTGCTCAGTCAGCACATCTTCCTAATTTTTTAATTGCATTTTACAACTATCCAAACAGCTTACAATAGAGATTACTCTAGAAAACGCATAGAAGCTGCTTATCCAGTGCCCAAGCATAAACTGTAGTCAAGGCAGAAGCCTACTGTAGTTGAACTACATAAGCAACTCACAGCCTGTAGTGTATTTATCAGTTCATCTATCTCCATTTTATAGACAGGAACCCAAAGCTTGAGAGAACAGGAAAAACGCCCTTACAGCAACCAGTTTCCAGGTATTGGTCTTTTCTGGCTAATTTAGTCTCCTTATTTTCCCTCTATACAGTCAAAGTACAAAGCTAAAGACCTCTCCTGAGCAACAGTGTTGCAAAAGTACATAGAAAGTCTGCAGCAGAGGAAGACATTTAATCCAACTCCTTAAGAACTAAACTGACATTGTACTTATGCCAGGTGTATTGTCTCATCCAGGACAAACATTTACTTATGGATGTAGCTAGCATCTAGTTGTATGTGTGTGTTCGAAGACTGGAGGTAAAAATTAAAATGGGTAGACGAAAGCACGTTTGCATTCATAACATAACCTAAAGCACATGTACTTCTCAAGAGCTTCCTTTCCCCACTTTCTCCTTCTCCCTCTCCTCACAAGTCATCTTCTCTAGTTATATAACTAGAAATAGGCCTAAATCCAAGACATTCTCATTCCCAGAGAAATTTCATAATCACTAGGTCGGACAGATGATGCTGACTCTCACATTAGCCCAGCAAACTCACAGTTCTATCAAACAATACAAAAAAGCTCCAAAAATATGATGGCTCCTTCCCTTCACAACATGTTTGTAAGCTGAGTTAGAATGGTCTCCTATGAGGAATGGAATATGTTCTTGAACACTGGGTCAGGAAACAAAGGAACAATACAAGCATGGAGCCACAGAGCTATTGGATGACTGTAGTAATTGCAGGGGAGGAACACAATACTTTCCCATCTTTGGAGTAAAAGTCCAAATCTTCCTCAGATTTTAGCTCAGCATATATTACACCTATGGAAGTGATCTTACACAGTCATGTGTTACTCTTGCTTGTCCATTTACCTCGTCATATGAATGTGGCCAATTTCTGTCAAATTTGACAGGCAGTAGTGGTCTCAACGGTATTGAGTTCCTACAGGTTTCATCCAGGTAAGCAGCAGCACATTTGCCCTTCTCACTGAGGGAGGGACAGCAGTTTGAGTTCACTCTTGTTGGACAACAGAGCACCCATACAAAGACAGAGAGACTACCAAAGATCCTGCTGTAAGAAAAGTGGCAAACAAGCTGGCTCATTATTCAATATCAGAGTTCCTGGCCAGGAGATCCTGAGGTGTGGAGGGGAGAAAACTGCCAGTGCTGTGCCTTCTGAAATTGTTTCATGAAAAGGCTTTGGTGCTCAGCCTCTGTTGGCATCTGCCCACAAGCAGAGCAAGGCCCCTCAGTCTCAGAGGAGAGTGGGGTTTGACCCCCGGCTTTTCAGGAGCAGTGTTTTGTGTCTTTTGGTTTAGAGGCAGGTGGCAAGAAAGGAAAGGTAAAAGGAAAGAGGGAAGCAGGTAAGCAAATTAGCTCCAGAAAAGCAGTGATGTAATCCCCCCTAAACAGACTATCATAGTATGTCATTAAAAACCACTGGGATGTTTAAGGGAATTAATCAGTTTACAGTTTCTATAAATATATTCTTGAGTGGCAGGTGTTCTAGTATATATATGCAAAGCTGACTGCCCAAATACAATTGCTAAACCACCCACGAGGAAAAAAATCATGTTTATCTGCTGAGAAAATAGATATGTTGCACCAATCTGTTCTTCTCAGAGTAGCATGCGTGGAAAACCTTTTAACTCTGTCATGTCCATGTAATCACAGAGTGAAATGTGAAAATAAGAGGAGTTAGTACTCCTACATGGAGGCTGAGAACACTTTATTTTCACTGACATTCTTGGTACTGAATGCTTCTTTCTCAAAAAAGGTGATGAATAATTTACTTGCTTATCATAAGACACTGAAGAACAGACTCCACCCTCTACAGTTACTTCAGTTTTTCACTGACGTCAGAAGTGATTCAGCTCCCCAGTCAAGGTGCATAACCTGAGTACAGTCTACAGTTCTTTATACTTGTAAAGTATTTTGATTCAGATTAAGTATTCTAAATTTAAACTAATATATAGTTCAAAATTCTAGCTTTTAGCATTTAATCCTACAGATTAATATGCAATGCAAAAGCTTGCATTCCCTTGTAATATGAGATGCTATGTTTACTTGATTACAGAATCATAGATGAGGTTGGATGAGGTCTTTGGAGATCATCTTGTCCCCCTGCTCAAGCAGGGTCTGCCAGAGCTGGTTGCTCAGGGCTGGGTTTTGAACATCTCCAAGGAGGGAGCCTCCACAACCTCTCTGGGCACCAGTTCCACAGTGGAAATGTTTTTATTAGGCAATTCTTTTTCTGTCCACTTGGAGTAAAAAATAATTGTTCTTTTGCTATAAGACTATTAATTTTAAACAACAAGGAGTATAGACTAGATGCTATTAACTATCTCAAGTATGCCCAGCTGCACAGCTCAAATCATAGAATGACTGCATTGTTTTCCAACTCACAAATTATTTGTTAACAATCCACTAGTAAATTTTGGAAAGTACAAGGATACCGTGCATATACATTACACAGGCTGTAACAAGAACTTCCCAACCTTTTGACCAACAGGTAAACTGCAGGAAGTGCCAAGTGTTTCCAGGGTGGTGACCTTCACCAAAGTCAGCAGCTTCTGGTTTTTATCACTTGTCTTAATCACTCATGCAACACTGTCTGCTGCCAACCTGACTTTATACCATTTGTTTGCATGTGGATAGTTAGAGTGGGCAATGCAAGGAAGTTGGATTAGTACAGAATTGTAGTACTGTTTGTAGTAAACAAAACCTATTAGCTTTATTTTAAGGGAAAATAATCTACCATGAAAATTAAAACAGTATATGAATACTCATCCTTGTCTGGCTTCAGGAAGTGTGCCCTCCTTCTCACATGTTTTGGTTTTCTCAAGCTTCCTGCAGGGTAGGGTTGCAGAGGTGAGATGAACCACCAGCTGAATCACAGAAATCCAGCCCTGTGGCCACAGCTTTTAATTAGTGGAAATCCAGCCAGCTCTGACAAAAAAGATATTTCTGTGCTGCTCCTATAGAACCTGTTCCTTACTTGCAGAGGAAAGGAGCCCAGCTCTGACAAATGCTACACAAGCAATCAAATGTCTTAATGTGCTGCTCTCTCTGTATCACACTACTTTATTTTCCATGTACACAGGGCTACCTTGTTCTGAGCATGGTGCTCTGAGCTCACCTCCTAGTGACAACACTCTGCTAGGAGGCACTGTGCATTACAGGAACTTCTTCACAATGTGGGAGGCCCATCTCTGCAGTGATGGTTGATGTGACCTTTTGTGGGGGTAGAAGTAAATCACAGGTAATTAAGATTAAGCTTAGCTGAGGTAATATCAATTTATCACTCTATAGAAATCAAAATGTATTTTTGACAAAAGAGTATTTGTCTTGATGCAGAGATCATAGAAAAACAGTGTTTGGAACTCCATTACTAATTCTCATCTGCCTGTAGCTGTCATTTCGTATCTAGGAGGCTGTCTTAAGTTTAACCCTTCCCTTGCCATTTATACAGAGCATTGCACAGCCTACACAATGTCTTCAGAATTAAAATAATAAAAACACATATCTATGACTCCAAGCTCCTATAGCACCTTCATTAATTTACATGATATAACAAAATACAGCAGCAATAAGATAATAATTTCAGTGGCAATGCAACAATGTACAGGAATTACTTCCTTTCTCATGATTGCTCTGAGAAGATTCTCTCAGTTTCCTCCAAATACTCTTCTAACAGCTGTCTTTTATAGCAGCCTGAAAAGTCACCACAGAAAGGCAATTTTTGACCCCAGGACAGGCAGCAATTTCAGTTTGCACAGAGCCATCAGAGCTGCTCCCCTCTTTCATAATGAGAAAGCTCTAGGTTAAGGATTACAGCTGCTACAGCATAGCCCAGAGGAGAAATCTCCCAATGTATCAAGTCCCACGTCAGAGCCAGCAACTTCAATTTTCAGAGTGCCCACAGTTTCTAGAGCACCAGGATCACATTTGCTCATACAAAATATTTCCAATAATAAATAGCTGCACGCCTCACTAGCTGTAATTTCCCAATGATTTAAAGTTACAGCCCTGCTGTAAAGGAGGGTGCAAACACTCAATCTTATAATGACAAAAGCAGGGGGAATTGCACTAAGGGACAAACCCAAAAGGAAATGTTGCTATCTTCTAGCCAAATGATGGTGATAGGGTGGCAGGCAGAACATGATAGTAGAAATGGCAGCATGCACTGCTGACACTGCAGAAGCACTACTGTAAACCATTTCCACTAAGTGCAAGCAGTTAGTGAAAAATCATTACTCTTTAAAATAAACATCAGGTTAAAGAGTTTGGGTACAATCTTTTCCTTCTTTTTGTTCAAGGAAGAATAACCTTTGCAAGGCCACTTTAACCAAATATTATGCCAAGTCCTAAGCAGAATAAGCATTGTCATTTCCACCAATCTAGACAATTTTTCATTCTCATTACTTCCACTTACTACTCCTGAGGAACAACATTCAGAAGTCCCAAGATAGCTTTTAAAATCGATTGCCCAGGAATTTAAACTTGCAAAATATATGTGTTTACAGCACTCAATAAGCCCAGACTCTCCTGAATATTTGCATTTAAAGATGTCACACAAGTATGTTCAAATGGGACAAAAATGACATTTGAAGTCCCTTTATCTTGCCAGAACACAAGCCAGACTGACAGTTGGTTTCTATAGTATTATTAATTTATATTTATTAGCATGGAGTACAAAGACATTAAGATTTTATAACACAGAGGGAGAAATATCCTCTCTCATTATAGCCTGACCACATTGATACTATCAAGGTTTTCACTCCAGATTGAAAAAAAAAAAGCATCCAGTACTTCAACTGTGTTGTTCTGAAGGTGTAGATTATTCCATCTGTTGACAGTAACATAGAAGCATAGAATGCTTTGAGTTGGAAGGGACCTTAAAGATCATCTAGTGCCAAACCCCCTGCCATGGGCAAGGACACCTCCCACTAGATCAGGTTGCTCAGAGCCTGATCCAACCTGATCTTGAACACTTGCACTGATGGGGCTTCCACAATTTCCCTGGGCAACCTGTTCCATTGTCCCATCATCCTCACACTAAAGAACTTCATCCTTACCTCCAACCTAAATCTCTCCTCTTCCAGTTTAAAGCCGTTATCCCTTGTCCTCTCACTACAAGCCCTTGTAAAAAGCCCCTCCCCAGCTTTTTTGTAGGCCCCCTTCAGGCACTGGAAGATATGATGGAGTCTTAGAAAACAGACTCAGAGAACTTGCTTATAGACATTTTCTACATTTCTTTTCACTTCCCTTTCACATTTCCTTCTAAGTAGGCAACAGACAGACAAGGTCAAAGGATTCAAAGGATTTTTCCTGTCCTTAAAGGGCATCCTTTCTTTACCCATTCCCTTCTTTCTTACTTTACATTTGCCTCTTTAAAGCTTCTGCTGTGCACCAATAAGCATCTGTGGCAGGTAACTTCCCAAACAGAAGTTCTTCTATCCATAGATAAAACCTTTCCCAGAGCCACTGGCATATGAAATATAGAGGAGATCTTTGATTAACTGCAGATCTAATGGCAAAAAATATACAATAGCTGACTCAGTGGGACTGATACCAGCCAGTGTACCCCTTCTTACCAGTTTTTCCCTACTTATTCTTCTAGCATTTATCACTTGAGGTCAGCCATCACATCTGCAGCAAAGCAAGGAAGGCTTACTCCTTTTCTGTGCAGTGATCTTAGGCTGTCTTAGACAAATATATGTGGGGAAAAAGACTTAATTTTTACATTTATAGAAGGACCAGATTTATTCTCTGCATGTGGTAATTAGTGGTGCAAATGGTCAGTAAGCAATTCTTCCATACTGTAATAAAATAAAATCTTTGGCTAATTAGCAGACAAAAACACTTAAAGAATATATGAACTCTGCCTACTGTTCTTCAGCTCAGCCTTCAGCTCATTTATATTGTTAATTGAACAATTAGCATTGCTGAATTGTAAACCCGCAGGGGACAGAAGAGTGGAGAACATGTTCCTGCCACACTGCATTACTCTGATGGCACCAAATAGCTGTGACCACAGGAGATCCAGCTGCTCTCCAGAGTCTTTCAACTACACAAGAGGATTTGAACCATTAGGGAGGGAAACTTAAGTGCATAACTGTTTGCATTTTGATGAGACTGGTCATAGTGTACTTCTCCAGTGACCTCCCAGCCCATGAAGCTTAAAAGACAGGCAAAGAGAGCAAGGAAAGATGGAACAGTCAAGAGTACTAATGCACTGTATCCAGACCAGCCAGGCATCAAAGCCAACCTTATCCATGCTCCCTCTTCAGTTGGCAGAAAGTAACGATGTCCCTGAAGTTGTTCCAGTTGTTCATTGTAGGCAGCAGTTGCTGAAATGCAAGACTTTTGAACTAGCTGATTACTAGAGAAGGAAAAATAATTAAAAAAATGCATAAAGAAGGAGCAGATTTAGAACAGCAGCTGAGTGATGGCACACAAGAGGGAGAACTTTCTACTGGGCTTCTGTAGATAGCCTAGAATAGTGCATGGTGCTCTGATTTTTGCAAGGAAACTACATGCTGAAGCCATGAAGCCATGAGGTTATGGGGTACAAGTACAGGAGTGCAGTGCTTGCTCGCTCAGTGCCTGCAAACCACTCAGTGCTTATTTCAAATTCCTGGCTTAATGACTTGGGGGTGTTGATTGAGGAGAAGCTCAACATGAGCTAGCAATGTGCACTTGCAGCCCAGAAAGCCAATCATATCCTGGGCTGCAACAAAAGAAGTGTGGCTAGCAGGTCAATGGTGATGATTTTCCCCCTGTACTACACTCTCATGATGTGAGGATTTATGGAAAATTAATATGCCTGAATTAAAACAGCAGTGTTGCAGGTGCTGCTGACCAAAGCGTCAGGCACCCTGAAGCAAAGCATGGGATCAATAAACAAGCTGGTGTCTCACAGGCTGGTACCCCACAGGCCACTGCCCCACGGGACCAGTAAAGAGCAGGTGTCCTACAAGTAGGTATCCCATGGTTGTTATCTCATAAAGTAGTGAGAAAAGAATGTTGTAACAAGAATTGAGAGGCAGCGGCTGGGAAGCAAAAGCCCTGGGTCATCATGACACGGATAGCAAATGACAAGACACGTAGCCAATCATATATGAACTGTGTATGTATGTAATCAATGGGGTCTGTACTGGGGTGGACCATCTGGAGTCAGAGGGGTATAAATTGCCACCATTTTTAATAATAAAGGTCTTCAGTTATAACTCTTATAGAGTTGTGTGAAGTCCATACGCCGCCTCGACATCATGAGACCGCACCTGGAGTATTGTGTACAGTTCTTGAGCCCCCAACACAGGAAAGATACGGAGCTGTTGGATCAACTCCAGAGGAGGGCCATGAAGATGATCAGAGGGCTGAAGCACCTCTCCTATGAGGACAGGCTGAGACAGTTGGGGTTGTTCAGTCTGGAGAAGATGAGGGCTTTGGGGAGACCTTATAGCAGCCTTCCAGTACCTGAAGGGGGGCTACAGAAAGCTGGGGAGGGGCTTTTTGCAAGGGCTTGTAGAGAGAGGATGAGGAGTAATGGCTTTAAACTGGAAGAGGGTAGATTTACGTTAGATATTAGGAAGCAATTCTGTAGTGTGAGGGTGGTGAGACACTGGCACAGGTTGCCCAGGGAAGTTGTGGATGCCCCTCCCTGGAAGTGTTCAAGGCCAGGTTGGATGGGGCTTTGAGCAACCTGGTCCAGTGGAAGGTGTCCCTGCCCATGCAGTGGTTTTGGTGCTAGGTGATCTTTAATGTCCAACCCAAACCATTGTGTGATTCTCTGATATATAGGGGAGCATATGAGTCACACAATTTGTAACATGAAAAATTAACAATAAGATACAGGCAGCTCAATGAAATGTGAGATATTTTCTAAAACTAATGTTAAACAAATGCACTTATAAAACATCAAACACAGTTTTAAAAAGTGAAACCTGAAACAAGCTGTTCATAATACATTTGATTGAGTTTTCAATCCCTGTTTTACTGCACAACAGCATCCATGTTGAGAAACATGTTGCCTGAGCATCTTTTTCCTAAGCAGCGTAATAATACATTACTTTCAGTGTTGTGTATCTCTCATGGTAGGCAGAAATAACACCACCCAGTACTGTGATGAATCATGGCAGCTGCTTAACAAAAGACACCTACACATGAGGTCAGGATACGGAAATTATACTGGCTCAAATTGGGTCTCTGTTACACCTATGAAATATCACAGCAGTTATTCCTAGTTCAGACAAGTTTAACGAGAGTCTTCAAAGCCACTGCATGCAAAGTTGCAAAGGAATTGTAAACAAGTGGAGCAAAATTACCTATGTTACAAATTGCTCTCTCTGCCTCTTCCTTAAAGCACTGATAATGCTTGAATATATCTGTTTCTGGGAGACCTCACATTAAACTTCTTGACTATCTCACACAGGTAACTGAAAGCTGACTGGGACTTGCACAGAAACAATTGGTCTGGTTTAACATAAAAAATACCTAACGATTTTTCAGTGGAAGGGTCTGTGAAATCCAGAGTTTCTAACCATTTGGCACACCGTTATTTAAACCAACAAGTGCTATTCAATACAGAAATAACTACCTCTGCACAAGAACATCTGGCCTAGACATAGCTGATACCTGGGAGTGTATACCAGAGAGGTATTACAATACGTTTGTCCCAGTCTTCCCTTTTTTCCTGGATATCCAATCCAGTTGGTCACTCTCAGTGACAGGATCCTGGGCTGTACTAAGCTTTGATCTGAATCATACAGCTATTCTTCTGTTCTTCGAGGAGATTTTTGCACTTACTGTTATTAGACATAGCACATTTACTGTGTACAAGTGATACAAGCAAATTATGTAAAACCAGGGACCATTACTGAAAATATCCCAATCACTAAACCAATATTCACTTCTACAGTAGTTAAATTTGCCACTGTATTTTAAGGAAAATAATTTTGCAAGTCAAGTGCAGCAAATGTTGATTACTATATTTTTAATGATGCACACCATATTACTACAGTTATTACTACTTTGCTGCAGTCTAACTGAAACCATATTTTAAAAGGTCTTCCAAATATTTATTTCCTTTCCTCTCTCTTCTTGTGTGTTGAAAAACTCTAACACAAGGTAAGAATTAAAACTTAACACAGACAAAGACAGAGATGTTTCATACTGCACTGAAGCTTCAGACTTTTCCCCTCCCAACCCCTGATAATAAGTGGTCCAAAGCAATCACACATTTTTGCTTCATGGCTATTTTACTGTCAATAAACACTGAAAACTGTAACTATATGCCATCTATGTAATAATTTTTCATTTTCAACACATCATATAAAGATTAACTGAATATGAATGCCTATGTAGATTTTTTAGTTTATTGATGATTACTGTTGCATATAGCTAGCATACCGAACTGCTTACAGGCACAATGGACAGCTGAGTCTTTCCATTATTTTCTTGTGGAAGAAGACCTAAGCCCTAATCTTACAGTTAAACAAGCATGTTTAAGCACAGTTTTACTCATGCACACAACTGTGATGGATTCATGAAAATGATCTGCATTAGTGTTAGTCAATCTGGATTTAACTGTTTAGATGATCAGTGCCTAAATCTATAATTACACAAAGTTAACACCTAGTGTGTTACATTTACCAGTCTGAGTAAATATTA
Source organism: Hemiprocne comata (assembly GCA_020745705.1). Lineage (NCBI taxonomy): Eukaryota > Metazoa > Chordata > Aves > Apodiformes > Apodidae > Hemiprocne > Hemiprocne comata. Next base: position 137,545,151 of record CM036586.1, on the reverse strand, counting down.
TTTCAAAAAAGTAAATTACATGCACTAAAAATTAAAGAGTTCTTGGAACACACAGAAGAAACTTATTCAAAATAAACCAGTCTTTTATCTAGTCCTTTAAAAAAAAATAAAAATCAATCTTTATGACTACTGAAAATTGGTATGTATTAGTTACAAGTCTTATGTGGTTTCTACAATTTCTCTCTCTAAAATTTGCCAAGGTTTTTCTGGGTTTTGGGGTTTTTTTTAATATAACTGAAGCTGTGTATTTTATGTTAAAATTAGAAACTCTTCCTTTGTGGCCTTTTCAACTTAATTATACCTCACAATAGCTCCTGATTTTAGAGCTATCGCAGATTTAACCTCAAATCTCTCCTTATTACTAGCTAACTCTTTACTGTCTAGCATAATAATGAAAATGCTAGAGAAAGAAACAGCAGAGGTAACTCCAAAGTTTCCAGCTTAAAAGCATTTAAGTAGGTCTTTTCTTAAAATACCTTGCTAGATCTAGCAGTGTGCACAGGTTTTATTTGAAGATTTCTATTTCAGCATTGCAACACCTTTTGAGTGAGAGTTGGACATCTAATTAATCAGATGCCCTTAGCTGCACTTAATCCTGGCATAACCTCCATTTATATAAGCCTGGAATGAATTCACTTAAGTGGTTATATAGAATAAAGCCTGTAAAGATAGGAACAATTCCTTCTCAGCCCTTTCCACCTGTGCTAAACTTTTAAAGATTGATTTCACCCTTTCTCCACTGTTTGGCAGCCCATCATGCAGTTAACAACTGTGCTAGTGCTTCTTGCTGGTGTTTACCTCACACATCTTTACTATGGTTACTTCTGAGAGTCAAACAGTAAATTAAAGGAAGGGGGTGTGGCATCTTGGGTCTAAATTTCAGTAACATAAATGAGTGGCAAGTGGGAAGTTTACCAGCCAAATAAATTGTAATGGTCCATCTACATCCATTAAACCTGCCAGAGAAATACAGAACTTTCCCTCAAGTGGCTGAGGCTGCTGGGGAGACACTCGGGGTGCTGGTGTCAGCATGAGCCTTCATTTTGGATAACAAAGTAAAAGCAGTATGTCGTGGGAAAGTGTTGAGAATGGTTCAACTTGTACAGAATGGCCTCCTCGTACATAGGAATGATCTTCCATGGGGTCAGAAGTGCCCTTTGCTGTGTACCAGTTGCAAGCCCTCTCCTTCTGTCTGCTGCATTTATCACCTAGTATTAGGGTTGGCTTCTAGCCAGTAAAAGACAGGAATTAGGGTTGTAGCCTGGTAGACCTGGAAAGTTTTCTGACTACCATTCAGTTACACTAAAGGGATATCAACAGGGGACATTGTTTGCTTTTATTTATTTGATCCTTTTGTTTCTTAATTACTTGCTTTATGAAAGGGTGAAATTTCTGCACTTTCTTTTCCATGAGTAATAGTGTGGCATGTCTCCCAAGAAGCCAGGTACCACCAGGGTGCCTCCCTGCCTCCCCTCTCACCAGAAGGGGCTGTCACCCTCAGCTAAGTCTTTCCCACTTTCACCAGACAACTGCTAAACAGGATCTGCAGGTCATTCATCTGACACATCTAGGTGCAATGGACAGGGAACCAAGGCACTACACTTTGACCTTCTGATCTACTTAGCTTAAGCACCTAAGCCAGAAATACCTGCTCCAGTTCTATGGTGCCTTGAACACTGAAGACCCCAATTTTGTCTGGGGCTGCAGGAGCTGATGTAATACAAACATTAAAGCTCTTCTGTTACCTGACAGAAATCTCTCTAGCACTGTCTTATCACTTTTCAACCCAATTATTGCAGTTTCATACTGTAAAATTTCAACAAGATTATAATTCTTATGGAAATATTTTGCTCCAGCAAGGCCATCACAGACAATATATCTGACGTCTCCTTTATTTTTCCAAGTAGGAAGGGGTGGGCAACAGGAAGCTCCCTACAAAAAAAAAAGGTCTCCAACATGCTCTTTGAAATAGCCCGGATTTGATAACTTTCTGAATGTGATTCAAATAGCTGATATAATTAGCAAAAACAAATAAGCTTTCAGGTACTCAGGCCATTCTCCAGGTCTGAAACAGAAATTATGGAAAATAATGAAATTTTCCTTCCTTCTGTGTGAGCCAGGTTTTTGTTTGCTTTTTTTTTCTGCTTTTTTTTTCTTTTTTCTTCTAATAGTATCTGTAGGTACACTAAAAGCTGGTATTTCTCCCTACAAAATTTCTCACAAAACCAAAACCTGCCTGAGGTTCTTTTCTGAAGATAGTGTGTGTGCACCTTAAAAGGTGAGAAGTTACCAGCTGGACAGCCACAATATATTTTCATACTACTGACACTCAATTTCAGTTTGTTTATTACATTATTAATCATATTGGGATGCGTAAAACAATGAAGAGACATCTTTATTTTTCTAATAAAAAAAGCAAAGAAAGAAATAGAACACAGTATTAAGTGCAGTTTAACCTGAGGTTTAAAATCAGGTCATCCAATGTGATGCAACAAGAATCTCCTTTCCAGTCTATCTACCTCTTTTGCAAATGCTTCTAGCTAAGGAATGGCCAGTGATTGATGACCATTCTCTAAAAAAGCCATTCTTTCTAGCAGGGTTATCCATACATTTTTTACAGACAGCACTAACACAAATGTGGAAAATTTGTTGGCTTAACAGTTTGTAGCCTTTAGGGAGGATTTACCTGTAATTCTTTCAGTTCAGGAAGCCAGGGAGTGGATGTTATATTTTGAGAGAATCTTCTTGTTACTCTGTTTTTTCTAATGTGCATCTGAGTACTCAGGAAAATCAGAGAAAGAAATATTTTCCTACTGACATATGCTTCTGTGAACAATCAATAAGCATTTGGTTCTGAGCCTTGGTGATGAATGTTCCCAAGGCACTCTTCACAACATTAGGGGTTTCCTCTAAATGTCCTTGGGCAACTAGTAGATCAGATGTCTTTTCGCTAAGGATGGTGACATTTGCAGTTTTTTGGTTGCTAAATGCTGCCTGGAAACTAGCTGCTTTCCACTTGTGGCGGGCATGCAGAGATTCTGAGAAACGTTGTCCTTTGGGATAGGAAAACATTGCAGAAACATTGGATCAACTTCTTACAGAAAAACAGCTGAAGGAATGTCGGATCATGGTCATATTGTAGAGGGAGAAATATATGTCAGCTTGGTACTCCTCTGTTAGCCCAATGTCAGAAAAGTCAGATCTGGCTTGAAACAAACACAGAGTGTCTGCTGAGATGCTCTGAAGAATTTCTTGGCAATAGGGATGTCTATCAGGGAGCTCACAGAAATGAGTTCTCCCTCCCACAGCAACTCGTCATTAATCCTCTTTCTTTGCTGCCACTGCAGGAGTTACTGCAGCAAAGCTACTGAGCCTCTCTTGAGAGCATGTCTGAGGCAGAGATTAAAAAAAAACAAAACACCCCACCCCTGGAATATTCCAGGCTACCAACACCAGGTAACTGAAACTCAAGGGCAGCTCCTCTAAGGACTGCCACACCTATATTCCAGTCTTCTCCCTACCACGCTGGTTCTTAAAATACCCTGTTTCTCATAATCGCTCACACAGTTTTATTTCCAGGGAAGCAGAAGTCTACTATTACCTGCCTTGAACACACGGAAATTGAGGAGATAAGCAACTTGCTGAAAAACAAACATAAGCTTTAAAACGGAGGGAGGAATTGAACTCATAGCTCTAGACTGGCAAATTTTCATCCTGACCCCTAGACCACCATTCATCTACTTATCATAAGGGATTCAGGGTAGATGTTACGGTGTGTAGGTTTGGCACTTCTAAAATAGAGTGAAACTTTGGGTGAATGGCAGCAAGCCTTCTTTTTCTCTTGCAGCCTCCTGCAAGCTTAACAGTGGTGACAGGGTTCAATATTGTGCTTGTTTGCTTTGGAATGGGTTTTAGTAGGGGGGGAGAGGGGGGGCCCAGGCGTAGCTCCTGTAAGAAGGTACTGCAAGCTCTCCCGGCTCCAAAAAATTCTGGCCACACCGAGTCATTAGAAAGACAATGGATGCACCTCTGTGATTAGCATATGAAAGAAGGGGGGATATAAGACCTGAGCGGAGTGGAGAGCAGAGCCAGAGCAGAAGTTAGAAAGATCTGTGAGCAGGGAAGGGGAGGAGGTGCCCAAGCACAAGTTCTCTTGCAGCCCATGGCGACACAGCAGGCTGTCCCCGTGCAGCCCACGGAGGAACATGGTGGAGCAGATGTGGACCTGCAGCCCGTGCACTTGGATCTGCCCCGTAGAGTACCCTGCAGCAGGGGCGGTGACTGCTCCGAAAGCAGCCCGTGACTGAGGGAAGTCCATCTGCTCCTGAGAGCCCACAGCTCATGAGAGGAACTCACGTCAGAGGGGTTGGTGAAGGACTCTCCCGTGGGACCGACCCCGTGGGGATGCAGGGGAGGGCTGTCAGGAATCATTCTCCCTGAGGAGGAAAAAGAGGCAGAAAACAACTGACTCTAAACCCTACTCTCTGTCCCCCTGTGCTGCTGGGGGGAAGGAGGTGGAGAAATCGAGAACAGAGTAATTTGGGCTGGGGAAGAAGGGAGGGGTGGGGTAAAGTATTTAAACTCTGTTCTTTGTTTTGTCTTTGTCCTGTCTACATCTGATTAGTGATAAATTTAATTGATATTTTTTCCCAAATTTGAGCCTGTTTCGCCTATGACCATAATTGGTGAGTGAACCCTCCTTGTCTCTGTGTCTTGACCCACGAGCTTCTGGTTGGTTTTTGTCCTCCCCATCCCACAGTGTGGGGAGGGAGATGACTGAGCGGCCGGGTTCTTTGTTGTCGCCTGAGCAGCCACGTGGTTCTTTTTTGTTGGATAGGCCCAAACCACCAGAAATACCAAGCCAGAAAGTTTTGAAAATAGAGGTCCCTGTTTGGACTTTGTGTCCTTCTCAGCAGAAATCCACGTACCTCAGCTACACTGACATACGGGGTACAATACCTCGCACCTCCAGCCAGCAGGGTTTTATTTTCCTGGCTTCTGTGCTGAGAAGGGTTGCATGACGGGAGAAATGGCTTAGCCCCAAGGGGTAGTTAATTCTAACTTTCCGAAACCTCCTTATTTTCTTTGTATGCTTATTTAGGTAATCACACTTCACTCTAGGGCATAGATTTGGAGTGTGCAATTCAAGCTGTGTTATGTTGTGTTATGATGCAACATAACACAGAGTAAATGCTTGCTTCCTCTGGGATGCTGCATTTTGAGGCACACTACTGCTAGCACATAAGTTTCTGAAACACAACTAATGACAAAATCATAACATCAGAATGTACTGGTTCCAACTTAACTTAGAAATGCTTTAAAAAAAGGAAAAAGAGTGAAGGACAGGGCATATGTTATAAAGGCTGTCGGCAGTTTTGAACGCAAAGCTTTATGACAGGTATTTCTTGAACTTCCTTTATATTTTAATACAGTTGATTCTAAAGAGAAAATACAGTCTCTTTTCCCTGCCTACCCTGCTATTTCTGCATAGTTTCCAATTTCGGTATGTCTAACAAAGGCATAATCGGACTCATTATTACAGATGTGGGACATCTACTCCCACCACATTTCAAGTTGAAGCTTTAAGACCCACTTTTCACAGACTACTGCAACTACTTTTATTCTGTATATGGCTTTCTCCTTTGTTCAAAATCTCCACTTGTTTATAAATGTTTAACTTTAAGGTGATACAAAAAGGCTGGATATCAAGCTATATAAAAATGAAAGTCACAGATAAAGAGCTGCAAAAATTCTGACATAATAACAAAAACAATTAAAAAAACAAACCCTGCACTCCCAGTTGGCTACTGGCAATCAAGCCACAATAAAATAGGTCTCACTACACAGAGAGTCCTGTTGTGCCTTTTATAACCTTTCTCCCTAGGGATTAATTGGTGGACAGAATCACCGCTGAGATGGGTGGAATGTGCTCCCCAATACTTGTATGGAATGCAGTGGATAATTGGCTTCTGTCACATTACTACTTTTTAGCTCCAGAAATCCATGTTGTCCTAATGGGAATAAATGAATGGCTGCTAATGAGAATAAACACTGCTGCTCGCTAAGAAAATTGCTCAAAATTGGGCCAGCCTAAATCAACAAATTTGGGGAGACACTGAGCTTTAGTTTCACTAATTTCTTTGTATGGTATAATACAAAGCTGTCACTTACAGCACATTGAAAACATGGTACCTGTGGTTTTCACACAGGAAATTCTTGAATGGGTTGTATCTCAGCCAGAGACCCGTCAATCAGCTTCTCACTGAAGACTCAAAGACTTCAAATACCAAGGAAAACAAGGCATTTGGTAGCAAAAGCAGGCAGCTGTAAGAATAGCCCAAATATGCTCCTCAAGCCCTCTACTCTTACCCTTGACAAAATATACAGGTGTAATACCTGCTGACATGCTGCGTTGTTAGTACTGCGTTGATACATCACTTTGTGGAAATGAGCTAATTTCTTAAGCCACTACAGATCATATATTTGATAAAATAGAATGCAACAGAACAGTCAAAAGTAGTTTTGGACCACTCCGGTTCCTACTGTGTGCCGTTCTGAAGCAGTGATTTTCAGATTATTATTGTTGCAAGCTTTAGCTATATTGTCTGCATCATCTAGTTGCCATCACATGCTGAAGGGAAATGATATATCAGGAAATTAATCAAAGGTGGAAGGCACACATATGCCTTCCACGTTACTCTGCTGATGTTGCTCAGGGAAAGAGTGAAAAGATGTGTACTTTTGCTGTCTATGGCAACTGGCTTGCTTGGCAATCTGACTAAAATGCCAAAGATCTGCCTTGAATTTGCAAATCTTCTACTCTTGGTACAAATAAACCCTGGACTTTAATGAGACTCAAATACACAGAATGAGGTAGTGCTAAGCTGTACTCTTGCTCCTTGGAGGAGGCCAAGGGAGTAGCAACAGGAGCACGTGGGTGAGGTAAAAAATTACAGCAACCTAACGTCAAACAACCCAACCCAAAATAAATGGATTCTTATAAAACCAAACCTGTACAAGATGCATCTCTCTCCTGGATACAATGTCAAAATGGCTGCCTTTTCTATCCAAATTCTGACTAACATAAGAAGGCAAATACTTTCTTTTCACAGCTGTCTGGACTACTGAGAAACATAGGCTGCACACACTTGGCCAAGCGATCATTCTTATTTATTATGTCAAAATTTCTAAACTTCATGTATCTATTACAAATCCAAATGGACCAGAATTGATAAAAGATATCCTCATAACTTTGTGAATGCAACTTAAGTTGTAAAACATTTAGCACCCAACAGTACAGCCTCTTTGGGTAAAATTAATGGATATGAATATACCTATATTCATATGCAATGAATAGATATAGGAATAAATATATGACTTGATTGGTTTCTTTTCTCTTCCCATGTGAACAGCCAGCACCAGCCATTTAGGAACGATCAAATACTATGTTCTTTTTTTGGCAAATGACAATTTCTCCAAAACACTCTAACATTCTGAGCAATTCACTTAATTGCTTTGCCTTTTTTCCATCTGTTGAATGGGGATAGTGAAATACTTACTGTATCTCATAAAAGTATTTTTAAAATTTGGCACTATATTAAATTCCTGATATATCTATGCAACCTCTTTGAAATCAATGGCTAGTTTCTACTGTCTTTTCCACTACCTTTGGTCATAAACATTGTAATTTTAGATAAGGACACTCATTTTAATTTGCCAGTTGTTTACTCTTCACATAGATGTGTTATTCCTATATTTTGATTACCAATGTGTCTTTATCTCAGAAATTCAAAGGTGATCACAAATCTAAAATTAGAGGAAGCTACTGATTCTAGTGGAGTCCTCCAAAGTCTTCTAGGTGTCTTGCATTATTTGTGATTTGCATATGTAGTTCTTTTGGGGAAATTTACAGAACTGGACATTATAGGTAACAGATCAGTCAACACAATCAGTCATTGGCAATCCTGGAAGTACCAGAGTGAACTAAAGTGAGTTACTATCAGAATGAGTAGAATTTGATTCACTATTTCTAGAGGATTTGGAAACTGAAGAATTCTACATGAGCTACTTGATATTACTCATGGCAATAAGAAAGCCTGAGAGCCCCAGTTCAGCATATCACTTAAGTATGAGCTTAAAGCTAGGCATGTTCCTTGGGTGTGTTGGTGATTACGGATCCCAATCAGTTGTGCAGCGCTGTATATGCATAGAGGAAAAATATCCTTCCTGGCCCCCCGTGGGCAATCATCTCAGCTCCTGAAGCATGAAATTGGAGTGGCTTTATCTTTGCTTGCATACTGTAACTACAAATGTTATTAGTGGTCATAAATTTAACAAGCCCTATTTTCAAAATCCATCCACAGCATTATGGCATGACTTTTGAAGACAGTCCTTTTTGAGAACTTACAACTTTTTTCCTCCCATCTTTTAATTTCATTTGGGTGAACTAGGGGAGGAAGGTCACTGTCAAACCTGCTGAAAGGCAAATATCAACACTGGTGCTTAGCTCAATTTCAGCTACCTTAGAACAAACAGCCACTTCCTTATGTGCAGAAATAATAACATTAAAATGAACACCACCCTATTCTTCCCTGGAGTCTATGCAAAGACTTCGAACCTTTACACCCTGGGCAAAGGAAACATCGTTTGCTCCCAAACTGCAAAATGTTCTGGTCTAATTGAAGGTGCCACCAGGCCAACTTTATATCATGTGAACCCATACCCATGGTTTGCTTCTCTGTTTGTTTCTCCTTTTAATGGGAAAGCCCACTGCAGCTCAGCAGAAATTATTAACCACCAGTACAGAGAAATCACCAATATAGGCAAAGATAGTGGGCTATATTTGGAAGACAGAAGGAAGAACAAAAGACCTATCAATGCCTAATATATATCAGCATAAACTTTCTGTTCAGAGAGGTATTCATGGTAGGTATTACTACTATCTCAAAGGAGAGAAAAGTTGAATGGCAGTGCTGCCTCCCACATGTAGAGTACCCACCTCATACACAATGAACAACATGTGTTTTTCAGTCCAGATGACTTTGTACTTTAGCTTGAGTCAAAACAACAAAGACACAGTGAAAATAAAACCTTCATGACCAGGGGTGGGATAGAGTATATTTCTCACTTGACCTTACTTGAAACCCTTCCCCCTGGCAAACGAGCTCCCACTGAGACTTAAACCATGAACAGCAGATAAACAGATGTTAATAGCGTCTTTGCCAAAACACTGCGCTAGTCCTGAACTCCTGCTGAAAATGCTACTGGGCTTTATCCTCCCTCCTGTCGGCAGCTGTGCTAAAGGATTACAATTTTGCTGCAGGCTCACAAAATAAAAAAAAAAAAAAAGAGAACTATGAGAGAGAAAGCCCTTTATGTCAAATCATCACTTCAAATAAGCTTACTTAACAGTCAGATGGGAAAAGATTGGTCTCTCTTTTCCTTCTTGCTTCCAAGCCTTTTCCAGGGGGAATACTCTGAGATTTATATTGCATTTAAACCTTCCACATGTAGGTCACTGTTCACTCTCCTAGCAAGCCCTTCTTTCCACTTTGTTCCTGTTCTCTGTGTCTTTGATGACACTGGTTTAAGTAAAACCATTATATCAGAAACCTACTGAAGCAGCTGACAGAGACCATATTATACTTGACTCCGAGTATTTGCAACAGCAAAAAATAATCCTTGGTGCAAAGCACCTGCAATCAACAGAAATAAAACAAAAAACAAACAAACAAAAAATAAATTAAAAGATTTCTCATTATATCCTCACAAAAACCTCTTGGAGTACCTTTCACCTTGGCCAAGGAGTGGCCAGGGACTTACAGACCCAAACACAGTATGCTTAAACTGATGAGGGCTATACCAGATTCATTTTGTCTGCAGAATAGGCTCAGATGAACTTATATCAACATGTCCCCATTACTCTGCCAAAATTTATATTTCCACCTTTGTTTTGAAAAACCTCGCTGGAGCGTCAAGAGGAATTCAATAGCATCTGTACTCAGCAGGTGGAACTGTTTTTTAAGATTTGGATTCTGGTAGATGCCTTCTTAGGTCAAAGAGAAACATCACAAGTTGTCTTTTTTTTAGCTGGATGCTACTGCATGTATTTGTGAACACAGTGAAGACTTTAAAGTTATTTTATAGAAAACTAGACAGAAACACTTTGTTATCCTACTCAGAGTATAGTGAAGTAAAAGGACTTTCTGGTTTGTTTGGTTTTTTAATGGGTAGACTTTATTAAAAAAAAAAAAAAAAAGAGAATTGGTGGGAGAAAGCATTGATAAAAAAAAGAAAAAAGGACAACTTGAGTGCTTTTCTAATTTGTGTGGGTTTTCTATTTCCTGCAGATTGGAGAAGGTGAAGAGAATTGCAAAAATAAAGATGTGCACAAAAATAACATTAATTGTTATAGCAGAGAAAGCAGGTGAAACAGAAAAGCAGATACAGAACCTCACTGCAGTACTGCTGGATCAACTTCTAGGTCAAGCAACATGGAACAGCCATGAATAAATCTAGATTTTCTATGCCTGGGACTGGAAGTAGAGTATGTTGGGTCCTGATGAGATGCATCCCAGAGTCTTGAAGGAATTGGCTAATTAGTTGCCAAGCCAGTTTCCATGATATTTGAAAAGTCATGGCAGTCAGGTGAAATCCCTAGTGACTGGAAGAAAGGAAACATTACACCCATTTGTAAAAAAGGGTAGAAAGGAGGTTCCTGGGAACTACCGACCTGTCAGCCTCACCTCTGTGCCTGGGAAGATCATGGAACAGATCCTCCTAGAAGACATGCAAAGGCACATGGAGGACAGGGAAGTGATTCAGGACAGCCACTGTGGCTTTATTAGGGGCAAATCCTGCCTGACCAAACTAGTGGCTTTCTACAATGGAGTGACTGCATCAGTGGACAAGGGAAGACCTATGGATGTCATCTATCTGGACTTCTGCAAGGCCTTTGACACAATCCCCCACAACATCGTTCTCTCTAAGTTGAAGAGATGTGGGTTTGATGGGTGAGCTGTTCAGCGAATAAGAAATTGGCTGAATGTTCACATCCAGAAGGTAGTGGTCAATGGCTCAATGTCCAGATGGAAAATGGTGACAAGTGGTGTCCCTCAGGAGTCTGTACTAAGACCAGTGTTTTTTAATATCTTCATTAACGATATTGACAGTGGCATTGAGAGCACCCTCAGCAAGTTTGCTGATGACACCAAGCTGGGCAGTGCAGTCGATATGCCAGAGGGATGGGATACCATCCAGAGAGACCTGGACAAGCTGGAGAATTGAGCCCAGGGGAACCTCATGATGTTCAACAAGGCCAAGTGCAGGGTCCTGCACCTGGGCTGGGGCAACCAGAGACATCAATACAGGCTGGGGGAAGACATGCTAGAGAGCAGCCCTGTGGAAAAAGACCTGGGAGCAATAGTGGATGAAAAGCTGGACATGAGCCACCAATGTGCAATTGCAGCCCAGAAGGCAATACACATCCTGGGCTGCATCAAAAGAAGTGTGGCCAGCAGATCAAGAGGAGTGATTCTGTCCCTCTACTCTGCCCTGGTGAGACCTCACCTGGAGTACTGCATCCAGCTCTGGAGCCCCTAACACAAGAATGATGTGGACCTGTTGGACCGTGTCCAGAGGAGGGCAACGAAAATGATCAGAGGGCTAGAGTGCCTCTCTTATGAAGACAGGCTGAGGGAGTTGGGGTTGTTCAGCCTGAAGAGAAGACTCTGGGGGGACCTTATAGAGACCTTCCAGTACCTGAAAGGGGCCTGTAAGAAGGCTGGGGAAGACCTGTTCACTACGGCATGTAACGACAAGGGATAATTGTTTCAAGATAGAAAAGGGTAGATTTAGGTTGGACATTAGGAAGAAGTTATTAATATGAGGGTGGTGGATCAGTGGAACAGGTTGCCTAGAGAGGTGGTGGAGGCCCCACTCCTGGAGACATTCAAGGTCAGGCTTGATGGGGCTCTGAGCAATCTGTTCTAGTTGGAGATGTCCCTGCTTATTTTAGAGGGGTTGGACTAGATGGCCTTCATAGGTCCCTTCAAATCCAATACACTCTTTCTATGTTCTCTTTTTCAAAAAATGATATGTACTTTTTTTTTTCCTTTGAGAGAGAATGACTTTCTAATGGGGAGGAAATGCAGGTGCAACAATGGTTCCTAAATGCACTAAAATGAGGTCTCCAGTTGGTAAATGGGTAACAGGTTCTCTTCTTTTATTTCCTGCCCTTTACTGGAGCTTCTGAAAATTATTCAAAAATAAATGCATTTTCTGTGTATAGATGCACTTATGTGCAAAGTGCTATTGCATCTTCTTCTTCTTCTTTTTTTTTTTTTCTTTGCCCTTCCTTGCTCCTAATATTACCAAATAATTTTGAGCTGCAAGGCTTTTACAGTAATAGCAGCTCCCATTCAGCTGAATTCAAAACTCTCTTTACTATGAATACCGAGGGAAAACATGCGCAACTTTAAAACTACCTGGATGGTTTATTTTATTCAGGCATCAGTTACCTTAAAATGTGTAAGAAAGTACTTCACATATTTAAACACTTAAGAAAAGAAAGAAAGCTGGGGTCAAGAGAGAAAAGAGATCTGCCAACTGGGAAGAAAAAATGAGAGGATCCACTGCTTTGTGAGAAGCATAATGACAAAAGAACAGACATCAAGCTGACGAATCTAAAAATTATACACCCTTTATAGTGGTTTCTAAGCTTCACAAAAGACCTCTCTACAAGCTTTCACTCCATATTAAGAGCTTTTTTGATGCTTTTTTTCATCGCAGTCTGAGATGACCTGTATTGTTACGATATTATTATCATTATTATTTTTAATACTAATAATGTGGTTTGTCATCCCAGTTGAGCACAGAGGACACAGGAGAAGTTTCCTCCTCAAAGCCAAACAACTGCACCTGGAGATGTGGAGAAAGTATCAAAAGCATGTTGTCCCTGTGCTGTTTTGTCCCATTTGGGTTAATTTAATTAATTGGATTTTGGGACTGATAACGTTAGCATGCAGCCTGACAGGCACTGATAGGGGCCCATCTGTGGCTGGCAAACTGGACTGATCACATCAGGAAGGCTGCTGGCTTGATCTCTGGCAGAAGTTCAAAGCCTGAATTAGATCTTGAGGCAACACTTCTATCCTTGTATGATAAAGTGCACAAATGAATATGTCTTTAATTTGGAGATTAAGTATTCAGGCTATGAAGCTGACATCTAGGTTTTGGTCAAAAAATTATACCCTGTTTTACACAGGAATGGGTAGGAAATCACTTTCAAAAACTTAATAAACTGAGAAGTCTTTTTTTTTCCTTTTAAAGTTTAAGTCAACTATCACTCAACACTATAGGAATAAAACTCCAACAAAACAGAAATGGCAAGGAAAAAGCGGAGAACATAATTACACCCACAGCATGCACAATTCCAACTCAACAAAAATACCTTCTTGTGAGCTAGCACTTTCAAGTAGGATATGAAAAAGCTAACTTGGAGCTTATGATACAATTAATCCTGATGCTACATCTACCTGCAAGGATAATGAAGACAAGATGTTAGGGTAGATTGCAAACCAAACCAAAGACACAGGAACTAATCACATCCCTGTAACCTGAAAAAAAATCACATTTATCTTAGGCTCAGGTGCAGGAGATCAGAAGAGAATGTTGCAAAGAGCTAAATTATAATTAACATTTACACACCAGCACACTTTGGTGGTGCTGCTGCCTCACAGGAGGCCCGAAAGAGGCTGGTGCAACTGCCAAGGGGTGAGGAACATGAATATTCCCTCTTTTTTCTCCCATGCCTACATAAAAGCCTCTACAGGACAGGACTGCACTGGATGTAGCTTGTGCCCTGACTCCTAAATATCAAAAAAAAAGGAGCTTCAACATGAGAGGAGGTATCACTCCATGAAGCAAAGGCAAAATTGCCTTTCTCTCCCATTGTCCTTTATAATTTGTAGAAGACATGATTCAGACTTGTTCTGAGGTTACCTTGACCAGTCTTCAAGCTTACTTTCACAAAGGAGGTGCACCATTTGGCTTTCCAGGTGCTTGTCCTTCTCCTTCCTGCTGCAGACCAGCTGACCACCTTTCAAAGGTGGGCTCAGGAAAACAAATCACGGGGGAGGGAAGGAGGAGAGGATCGGTTTCAGACCATTCCCATGACTACACCTCTAGTTTCTTCTTTTCAAAGGTTTTCTTGCTCAGGAAGGATTGCAACGAATTCTCCCATATATGCTTGCAGGGCCACCTTTGTTTCAGCTTTTCTTTCACTTGTTTGTGTCTTCAAAAGATTGACAATATTATGGGAATGAACATCCAGAGAACAGAAGAAGGTAAACAGCATCCTGCTCTGAAACACTCTGGTTAAGGGGCTGTATGTTAACGCAGCTGTATTTTAAACAGACATTTGGAAGAGAAGTAGCTTTGACAAGAAGCCAATTTAGTCCTTTTGACTCTGTCTCATAAAAGCAAATCTATCTGGAAATTCTCAGAGGAAACAAAATTTTGCTGAAGAATGCCAAATTCTTGACCCTGACCTATTTTGTTTGCAACAACAGGGGTGATACAAACTTCTGCCAGAGCAAAGCAGTATTTCTAGGGTTCCAGATAGATTTGTCCCTGCTTCTGAGTCACTGGGAACCCTGCTTAGCAATTTCTGTTATCAGCTGCAGAATAAGGGCGTTTTCAGTTTCCCTCTATTTTAATTGGCCTTCTACTGGCAAGAACTGGCTGGAAAAAAAAAAAAAAAAAAAAAGAGGAAAAAAAAACACTCTCCAAAACAACCTAACAACTCCCTCACAACTACATGATGAAATCAAAACTTTCTTTTGTGAGGTAACCTTGATTTCTTTCTCTCTCAGTATGGAAAATACGACTGCACTATCCATGCTGGATGTTACTGATCTGAGATCACTTGGGCTTTATCTACACAGGGGATTTACACATACTTTCCCACTGAGCAGAAAGCAGCAGAAGTAACAATAGTGGTTGCAATGAATAAGCTCTGGAGGCAAGACCTGTATTTTATTTGTCTTTTCAAATTACTTATTAGCTTCTCAGCTGTTAGAATACTTTTCTCAGGAAAGAGAATGGAGGACAAACCATTGATATTGCTACCTCCACTGAATCTAGGCCAATCTCTCACTTGGGATAAATTGGTGGAAACATATTGAAAGCAATGAATTAATGTTTATTCACAACCAACCTGAGGATCTGTCTTTTCATACGTGAATACAAATCCACAGTGAGAGTAGAACCAGGCAACTACTGACACTAGATTGATTTTCTCATTTTCTAAGTCTGGCAGTATGTTTCACATCCCAGGAGCAGATTTGCCATGGGCCTAATACTTCCCTTAATATGTAATATTTTAGAGGATGCTGCTGAAGACTCTGCCTTTACTAATTTAAATATTTGCCCATTTCACAGATCTCAGCTCAGTTTCTCCTGCTTAATTTCCTCACCATTCTATGGCACACAGTGGCTTACTGCAAATGAAGAATACCAACCCTGGAAAGTGGCAGATGCAGAGAAGAGCTATGGTAAGTTATTTTTCTTAAAACTGAGTGAATCTAGCCATTCATGTTTATTGATTTAAAGTTTTACAGCCCTTGCAATGGCATCTCTCCTCCAGGAAATCCAGTAGCTGCCACTGTGTATCTGCAGAGTGCACCTACATGGTGTGGATGTGTTTCTTCTCTGATAGTATTTGTGCTATTGTGGTAATTACTGAGCAGTCCTGGCTCCTGGCCACCACACTGTTAAATGCCCTGCAGAAGTACCAGTGAAATTAGTGGACACATAATCGGGCATCTGAAAGCTCTCTCCTGTGAATTGCCTAAAGGAAAACCTTTTCTTTTTTACTTGGAAGGGACATGAATGAGGAAAGAAATGAAGTTGGCCACAGCTACTTGGTGCCTGATTAACAAAGTACATGCTGCTCCAGCATGCTTGAAGGATAATAATTCAATGTAAAGGTATATATTAGAAGCACAAGGTACAGCTGATTCTGTGCACTTTTAATTTGCTTAACTACCAGGTTTACAGAGAGAAGGTGGAACTCTTGCTGAGATGTTCACTCATTACAGAATGACACACCACCACAGAATGTCAGTTATCCAGAAGAAATCAGAGTTGTGTAGTGCCCTTCTTTCTCAGTGTTGTTTTCTAATTCAAAACATTCCCCTTGCTCTCATATGCATACCTCCTAGTCCTATGGGGAGCAAACATAACAGGGGATTTCACAATGTGTTGCAAAATCTTACAAAAAATTTAAAAAGCACAAACACTTGCTGATTTCTGACATTTACCAAAATTTACATTCCAAAACTACACTATTACTGCACTTCTAAGGAAAAATTGTATCAAGGTTGATGCCTATAATAATTCAGTCATCTATAACAACATCACAGTTTTCCTTGTTATCTCATTAATCTGGTGTTATTCACCCTTCTGTTAAAAATCATAGTGACTTGAACTTTCTCATAATTTTTGTCAGCAGTTTCCAAGCTTTCTAACAGGCTGTTTTCCACCTGGTTTAACTTCAGGGTTCATAATTTCCCTCTGACTGGCAACCCCCACTGTTGATCAGGGGAGGAGGGGCTGGTCAGTTGGGAGGAATATAGGACTGTTGTCAGAGGATGTAGGGAGGCAATTAGGAAAGCTAAGGCCTCCTTGGAACTTAACCTTGCAAGTCAGGTTAAGGATAATAGAAAGGGCTTTTTCAAATACATAGCTAACAAAGCTAACACTAGAGGCAATATTGGCCCACTGAGGAATGAGGTGGGAGCCCTGGTGACAGAGGATATAAAGAAGGCAGAGGTGCTGAACGCCTTCTTTGCCTCTGTCTTTACTCCTGCAGGATTTCCCCATGAGCTCCAGACTCATATAGCCCCAGAAGTAGTCAAGATAGATGAGGAGTTTGACATAGTAGATGAGGATTGGGTTAGGGATCAGTTGAGTAATCTGGACATCCATAAATCGATGGGTCCAGATGGAATGCATCCAAGGGTGCTGAGGGAGCTGGCGGAGGTCATTGCTAGGCCACTCTCCATCATCTTCGGTAAGTCATGGGTAACAGGAGAGGTGCCTGAGGACTGGAGGACAGCAAATGTCACACCAGTCTACAAGAAGGGCAAGGAGGAGGACCCGGGTAACTATAGACCGGTCAGCCTCACCTCCATCCCTGGAAAGGTGATGGAACAACTTGTTCTTGTCTCTATCTCTAGGCATAGCAAGGACATGGGGGTCATCAAGAGCAGTCAGCATGGTTTTATCAAGGGTAAATCATGTTTGACTAACCTCATAGCCTTCTATGAGGAGATTACTAGGTGGATAGATGATGGTAGAGCGGTAGATGTGGTTTATCTTGATTTCAGTAAGGCATTTGACACCGTCTCCCACAGCATCCTTGTAGATAAGTTGATCAGGTATGGGTTTGGTGATCAGGTAGTGAGGTGGATCAGGAACTGGTTGATGGGAAGGAGTCAGAGAGTTGTAGTCAATGGGGCAGAATCTGGTTGGAAGTGTGTGACTAGTGGAGTCTCTCAGGGGTCGGTACTGGGACCGGTGTTGTTCAACATCTTCATCAACGACCTGGATGAGGGTATAGAATGTACCCTCAGCAAGTTTGCTGATGACACTAAGCTGGGAGGAGTGGCTGACACACCAGAAAGCTGTGCTGCCATTCAGAGAGACTTAGACAGGCTGGAGAGTTGGGCAGGGAGAAACATGATGGAATTCAACAAGGGCAAGTGTAGAGTTTTGCATTTGGGGAAGAACAACACGATGTCCCAGTATAGGTTGGGGGCTGACCTGCTGGAGAGTAGTGTAGGTGAAAGAGACCTGGGGGTCCTGGTAGACAGGAGGATGACCATGAGCCAGCAATGTGTCCTTGTGGCCAAGAAGGCCAATGGCATCCTGGGGTGCATTAGAAAGGGTGTGGTTAGTAGGTCAAGAGAGGTTCTCCTCCCCCTCTATTCTGCATTGGTGAGGCCGCATCTGGAGTATTGTGTCCAGTTCTGGGCCCCTCAGTTCCAGAAGGACAGGGAACTGCTTGAAAGAGTCCAGCGCAGAGCCACAAAGATGATTAAGGGAGTGGAACATCTCCCCTATGAGGAAAGGCTGAGGGAGCTGGGTCTCTTTAGCTTGGAAAAAAGGAGGCTGAGGGGTGACCTCATCAATGTTTACAAATATGTAAGGGGTGAGTGTCAGGGAGATGGAGTTAGGCTCTTCTCAGTGATGACCAGTGACAGGACAAGGAGTAATGGGTACAAATTGGAGCATAGGAGATTCAAGGTAAATATCAGAAAAAACTTTTTTACTGTGAGAGTGACAGAGCACTGGAACAGGCTGCCCAGAGAGGTTGTGGAGTCTCCTTCACTGGAGGCATTCAAAACCCGCCTGGATGCGTTCCTATGTGATGTGCTCTAGGTGACCCTGCTCTGGCAGGGGGGGTTGGACTAGATGATCTTTCGAGGTCCCTCCAACCCCTATGATTCTAGGATTCTGTGATTCTATGATTGCGGCTACATTTCTATCAGGGTCACACACGCAGTTGGGGTAGAGACATCTTACATGAGGAACTGTAGTGACTCGGCCAGATCATTAAATCCTCCTTTTCCCCCTCACATATCTTGTCTATCCAGGAAATTTAAAATAGCATAATATGCATAAGATGAGGACTCTGCATTCTAAGTACCTTTCAAGACTCATTTATTTTTTCTCACAGTGAGAGAGGAATGCAATGGAAGTTCTACCAGTTAAGACTTTCAGGATCAACTGGAAGGAAAAGTGGAAAAATGTATCATCTTGCATTATCTCCTGTCACAGTTTGGCTCCAGGTTGGCAGTCAAACCAATAACAATAATGCTCTTGATTCACTCCCCCTCCCCCAAGGTAGGGAAAGAGGGAGAAAAAAATGAGAAAGAGAGGCTTTCTGGGTTGAAAAGTGAAACAGATTGGTTTTAATTGTTAGTGATAAGGGAATATGTATATTTATAAAGGGATGTGCAACACCCAATACCCTCCCTCCTCCCCCAGCGACTCTCACAGCAACTCTTCTCCCTGGTGACTCCCAGCTGAAGGGGGGAGTGTCCGGGCACACGGACGGGGTCCTCAGGTGTCAGCTGTGAAGAAAAAAAAATGGAAAAAAAAAAAGAGAGAGAGACAAAGAGGGGGCGATAGAAGTGACAGTAAGCAGAAAAGTGAGAGAAAAATGAAACAAAAGGCTTGACTTCCGTGATGTCTTAACCTATACTGAAAGCCAAATAGAGAAAATATTATGAGAAGGGAATATTCTGATTTGCTGATCCTGCCTTCAGTCTAATCTGCTCCCCTGTAAGGGGGGAGGCTGCAGACAGTCAGAAGTGACCTTGGTTATTATCAGTCCACTGGTGCTGCTAAAAAAATTCACTGAAAGAAAAAAAAAAATCAGCAAAGAGAAAGTTCACTTCACCCTGGCTCAAATCAGGACATCTCCTCAGGATTGCAAACTAGGTGATTTAATAGGCCTTATCCATCTTCCTAAATCGGGGAACACCAAGTAAATCTTCATTTGGGGTTTTCTTTGCATCAAGCTTGATATACCTCATATCTAAGGAAAAAATAACAACCAAAAAGCCTCAACCTATATCTACATTTAACTTAAACTAATAGCACAGCTCATTTAATCTTTAAATTTTACATCTGAAAGCAATGCATTTGGAGTTTTAAGGCTGAACATAAGTTTCTTAAATTCCACCATCCTGGACTCCGTGAGAGTCTGAACATTTCCTCAGAATTTACAGTGTGTCCTTATCACAGAATCACAGAATCATTCTGGTTGGAAAAGATCTTTAACATTATTGAGTCCAACCTAATCCTACTGGGTCAGTGCCAGTTAGCACTAAACCATATTCCTGAGCGCTACATCTACACATCTTTCAAACACCTGCAGAGATGGTTATTCAACCACCTCCCTGGGCAGCCTGTTCCCGTGCCTGACAACATCTCTGGTGAATAAATTTCTCCTAATGTCCAATCTAAACCTTCCCTGGCACAACTTGAGACCATTTCCTCTTGTACTGTTGCTTGTTACTAGGGAGAAGAGACCGACCTCCACCTCACTACAGCCTCCTTCCAGGTAGTTGTAGAGGGCGATGAGGTCTCCCCTGAGCCTCCTTTTTTCCAGACTAAACAACCCCATTTCCCTCAGATGCTCCGCGTAAGACCTTTTTCTCCAGACCCTTCACCAGTATCATTGCCCTACTCTGGAATTGCTCCAGCACCTCAATGCTCTTATTTGTAGCAGGGGGCCCCAAAATGAACACAGTATTTGATGTGCAACCTCACCAATGCCCAGTACAGGAGGGCAATCACTTCCCTACTCCTGCTGGCCACACTATACAAGCCAGGAAACTGTTGGTTTTCTTGGCCACCTAGGCACACTGTTGGCTCACGTTCAGCTGGGTATCGACCAGCACCCCCAGTCCTTTTCCTCTGGGCAGCTTTCCAGCCACTCTGCCCCAAGCCTGTAGAGTTGCCAAGTGTTCACTTGTAGTGAGCCAAGCGCAGGACCCGACACTTGGTCTTGTTGAACCTTATGCAATTGGCCTTGGCCCATCAATCCAGCTTGTCTAGGTCCCTCTGTAGAGCCTTCCTGCCCTCAGGCAGATCAACACTCCTGCCCAACTTAGTGTCATCTACAAACTCACTGAGGGTGCACTTGATCCCTTCATCCAGATCATTGATAAGGATCTTAAACAGAACTGGCCCCAACACTGAGCCCTGGGAAACACCATTGGTGACCAGCTGTCAACTGGGTTTAACTCCATTCACCACAACTCTTTGGGCCTGGCCATTCAGCCATTTTTTTACCCATCACAGCTTACACTGCTCTAGGCCATACGTAGCCAGTTTCTCTAGGAGAAACTAGCTACATATGGTGTGACCTCTAAACTCCCATGGTGTGTAGAAAATATGAATTGCAATTAAATATGTACCTGGCTTTGGATTATAAATCAAATTCGGAAATGTATTATTATGCTCCTGCAAACAAGGTTTGCTGGTGGATGTAGCAAAGAGATGCTATCTTAAATATGGATGCACGTTGGTTCCCCAGACCTAAACATTGAAGGTTAAGATTACTCTGTAACCTCACTGTAAATCCGTATCTGAAAATATGTAGCAGACACTACAGTGGAGTTATTCCAAATAACAGAACAAACTTCTGTGAATCATAAGGAATCCCAAATCAAATCCAGACTTTCTAAGATGTTCTGTAAGTCAGCAATTATTTCAAAGGAAGTTGAAGGTGTTCAATAGCTCTGAAAAATCACAGCACAAATTTTACGGAGCACACAGCAATACAGTTGTTCATATTATTACTTTCTGCCTCAGGAGTTTGGAGAGAGGCAATCCACAGCATAGACTGGTTTAGATTCCAGCCAATATTTCAGGTTCCAACCAGTACAATCACATTAGTTATGTAAGCCACTTTCCCAAAATGCATTACGAGTTAATAATTTTGTACTTAAAGATACACGTCTTCTACTGTTTTAAAGTGTTATTAGTGGAATTGAGAGGGCTTCAAGGAGGAAAAGTAGCTTCCAGTACTCTGCACATTAAAAATATTAAATAAAATGGAGAAACATTAAAGTTTCATGCTGAACTTTCAACGTCGTATTTTTCATTATTTAACCCCAGCCTTCTCAATTCATTTTTGGCGTCTGTTAAAAACTAAACTGAACACTTCTTCCAATCAAAGAATATGCCTGTGGAGCTCTTTAATTTTCTGGCAATACCTGAAGGTTGCCTGCATTGTCATAACTTACAACATCTGAATGACTAAAATTATTTGTAATACTGTTTCCTTATTTAATAGTCCTTTGTGAGGTGACAGTAACAATTCCTAAACCTTTACTGTCATTAGAAGGGATCATTGTCAAGGACATAGAACTACTCAAAGTTAGAAGAGGAAAGAAGCAGAGGAAATGTCCCCCAGTGAGAAGTTCCCCCCAAAATAAGTCTGAAAGCAGAAAATTCAAGGTTATTCTTGACCCCTTGGCTTCTCTGAATTTTTTGATGACCCGTGGTCTTTCTAATGACCAAATAGAAAATAAGGGGATAGAAGCCTCATGACTCAGGTGTGCCAGCAAAGTGTCTGTGTTCAAGGAAAATAAAAACTCACTCACCAACTGACCAAAAGAGGTGGCAGAAGGTAGACAGGCCCAGTGGATTTTTTTTCCTTATCTTTTATACCAGATATGCCATTACAATCTACCTGACCATCTGACTTCTAGCAACTTTTTATGTCCGGGGATCAAACTGCACCCTGTGAGGCTATGTGTTATGAAGCAATACAAAGGGTAGTAGATTTTACCCAAGGCAATATCTTTTTGTACTGGTTTTGGCTGGGATAGAGTTACTTTGCTTCATAGTGGCTGGTATGAGGCTATGCTTTGGATTTGTACTGGAAACAGTGTTGACAATGCAGGTAAGCAATAAGGATGTTTGGAATGATAACATTTGTCTTCTCAATTCACCATTTTCTGTGATGTAGCCCTGCTTTCCTGGAGATGGCTGAAAGCCTGCCAGCCATGGGAAATAGTGAATGAATTCCTTGTTGGAGGGCTTTTGTGTTACTTACTAAACTGTCTTTATCTCAACCCACAAGTTTTCTCACTTTCAGCCTTGCAATTATCCCCCATCCCACTGTGAGGGGAGTGAGTGAGTAGTTCTGTGGTGCTTAGTTACTGGCTGGGGTCAAACTTTTACACGTATGTTCACAGATCTATCTTTAAGGACTGCAGTCACAGATCCTAGTTCAATTTCAGACATCTAGCTTTCTTACCCAAATGTCTGATTATATTACTCTTTTGCTGCATCATATCCTTTCAACAGAGTCCCTTATGTTAGCTCATTCCCTTCTCCATCACTGTTTGAAGTTAGCTACTTAAATTATTATTTTCATTCATTGTCACCTACTATCCAGAGCACATAGTACCTGCTCATCTTGCTTCCCAAGTATTCCAGGCCATGAGCACTTCAGCTGCTGAGAAGGTCTTCTCACCTGCATGAAAATACTTAAAAGAATACTACTTTTCTCCTCAACCAGCTAGGCACATATTTTCATGTCTTTGCATAAGTGATCATGCAGAAAAAAATTGAAATGTTTTGGGAAGGGTGACTGTCAATTTGTCTTTGTTTGAGAATATGACAGTTGTCCATCTGCCCAGCATTGTGCCTGTAGCTATGCATGCCATACTGTGTATTTAATTTAGCATACTCCTCCTTGCAGTTCTGCTTCTTAATTTGCATGTGGGTTTCCATTTCACTCTAAGGCTTTCCATGTATGGCCATTTAGTAACATGCTGAAATCAACTGGACTTCCCAGAGATGCAGGAACCTGAGCTGCCATATACTAACACAGGATTAGTGTTTAAGTGGAAGTAATTTAGCAACCTTAATTACATGGCATGTTTAAGTACAACCATTAATAATGAATGCTTGCTTAGTTATCCATAGAAATTATTGTTCAAGCAAGTGGTTTCTGCTGCCTCCAAATAAGCTTTTAAAAATCAAATCCATCTTGCCTGTTATAGATCAAGCCATCAAATGTATATATGATGAGGATTTTATCCTTTGCAGAGAACAATAATCCAAACAGTTCAATGTATAACCATTCTGTGAAGGTCAGAACTAAAGCACTGCTAAGCCAGATTAAAAACTGACTTGAAAAGTACTCTCCTACTCCTATGTAATATGAATACCATAACTTAAAGCTATAGTAGTTTAGCATGATAAAAAAGGCTTTTATTGAATGCATGGCCCTTTAGTGCATGGATCTTGACCAGCTTCTGATTTTACATATGGATACAACCCATCTTTTCTGCATGACAGGGTCCAAGTAGTCATATTGAAGTGAAAAAGTAGAAATATACTAATATTGCTACGTAACTTGAAAGATACATTTCATTGTGCAGGTGCCTATTTCCTTACAAGCTTTAAAGTTACAGCTAGGTTATCAAAGATCTTTACACACATAAATAATTCATTCAGCTTTTAAAATTTCTGGCTTTTTTGCTGAATCAGAAATAGACAATAGTAATTCAGGTACACATGAAACTGCCACCAGGCTGCTGCAGTCCTTACATGTAGCCAAATACATACTCCGACTGCAGTTTTTTACTGTTGTGATTTTGATTTTGCAACAATAAGGCATTTTAGATGTAATACTCTTCAGGGATTATTACTGAAATTCTTGGGTGGTTATAGCTACTCAGACTCCAGCTCTGTGACTCCACACAGACTAAGCAGGATTCTGTGGCATTCTGGTAGGTATTTAATTACATGAATCACACCAAGTATCATTGTTTAAGGCAGACAGCCCACAAAAACAGATTTTCTCCTTGCCTCCTATCCCAGGAGGAGATTGGGTGCATACATTTCGCCTTACACCACATAAAACCTCTTGTCCTCCAGCCTCCTCCCACATCCCTGAAGGTGTTTAAAAGTCATCTAGATATGTTGCTTAGGAATATGGCTTAGTGCTGGACTTGGTAGAGTAGGGTTAATGGTTGGACTAGATGATCTTAAAGGTCTTTTCCAACCTAAGCGATTATATTATTCTGTCCCACTGGGCCATCACAAAAGGGAATATATTAATAAACTGCTGAAATCAATCTCAAAAGAGCTTTTGTTTTTTCCTTATGCTGAAAGATAGTCCAGGAGTGGAAGGAGGAAGGTGTCTGACTACTCTTTCTCTTCGAGTTCTCTGAATATAAGTGCTTAAAAAATGAAACCAGATGAATTTATTGCATGGATAGGTTTTTAATCTCTTACACTTTAAACAGATGGGTATGTTTGTTCAAGAAATTTCCAGGCAAAGTGTCTTCACTTTGTTTTGGCCAGTGAGAACTGGATCATTCCAAATTGTACATGCTAAATTAGAATTGCTGAATTGCAAATGGCAAACAAAGTCCTGTTCTGAGAGGAAAGGTACTCAGAAATCTTAGGCTTGTTCCAATACGCCTCTATTCAAACCTACTTCAAGGTGAAAGGCAGTTTAAATATAGTCTGATCCATGCTCCAAACTGCATGAAACTATTGCCTTTTTCACTATCTTGCAAGTTTCATAAGGCTCATTTACATTACTCCTCTTGACTGAAATGTGTTTTAAAAGTCTCTGGTATTTAAATATCAACAGTTGCTTACTAGAAGGGTTCTTCAAGTAGTTGCTCAGTCTCAGTGCATTTCTAGTCATTTTGTTTACATCTGTGAAAGGTAGGTCTGTGTTACCAAAACCTCAGAAGTAACCATTTTAGCCACGTCACCTGGAAGTCATGCAGCAGCAGAGTAATATTAAAGAGGCATTTATGTATCACTGAGAATAGCCCATGCTTTTATAAAATGGTTACAAGCTCCCATTCATGACATCTGCAGAAAACCTGGGTTAATTTTCTCACTTTCTCAGCTTGATTCTGTCCAAGAATCTCTATCTTGCATTCTCTGATCTTCAGCTAAGTAAGATGAGCTATTTGTCAGGCAGTACAAATAGCAATTAGATGTCTCTGCAAAATGACATGCTGCCATAATTGGGTAGAGCCCATGCCCTTTCAAAAATTCCTCATGAAAATTCCATATTTCAGAGACTCTTTCCTGTCTTTATGCTTTATTTTGTCCACAGTCTTCTGGGATTCTTTTGTTGGTATTGTTAAGAAAGTTCAATAATTCAAGTGAGCATATAATGAGCATGTGTCGCTTTCCCTCACCCAAAATTCTTGCAGCAAGTTTCCAAGACTCCATATAGGGCCCAAATTAACTCACCTGTGACAATACACAGTTTGTGTTCTCCATCTGCCCTAACAGTTTAATGGTGGGTTTTCACATAGGCATTTCCACAGGCCAAGATATACAGGTAGATATCACAGATATTATAAATCAAGTAAACTCTAATCACTAGTGTCGGCATGGATGTGCTAACATAAAATAAAATGGAGAAGGAGCATCCTGATGTCAGTGGGAATTCTTTGGAAAGATGTCAGTTCATCATCAGTACTATCTGTCTTTAATATGGTTTGCAGGTAGCTCAGTCAGAAAAATTTGGAAGTTCTGAGTACTTCCTTTTCAGAAAAAAAAAAAGAAAAAAAAAAAAGCTGAAAATAAAATAGGGAAAAGTTTTCTGATAAAATGTTTGCAAGCCCATGAGAGAAAGTGCAGAAATTGATCAATAATGATAATAACATTATAAAATTTACTGACTTTGTTTGGAAGAGAAAAAGGAGCTTGGAAAGATACTGTTGCCATATGTCTGTTGTATAAAACCAAATTAAAACAATCAAATGGAACTCATACATTTGTAACTGCCAGAACAAAAAGTGGGAAAAAAAGTTGAAGCAACATTTGTTCAGGGTTTCCCCCAAATAGCAAAATTTCAGATGTGAGATTTCTTATTCTATTTTTGTTCTATGTACATGGTTCTATCCTATTTAACTTTACACAAATAAGCATCATTCTTCTAAGCAACAAGGAGGAAAGCATGTAATTAGAGATAACTTCCCAGAAAACCAAACAAATCACATTACACCTCCTCCAGAATTTCTTAATGCTTATGCCTGTATTTTGAGAAACAAAACATTCAGGATTTATACCACCATTCAAACTTTAGGGGCCCACTTATGCTGGGTTCTTCCTCTAATAGTTGGAGATGGACATCCACCTGCAGAGAGTTACTTAGCTCACTCAGCTAAGAATCACACCTGGAAGAAATGCCCTCTAGTTAGATGCTTTAGCCCATGTCAAAATGCCCCTGTACTCTGATTCTCAACATAGATATGTGACACACCAGGCTCTTCTGTGAGTGGGTGATTGTTCATAACAATCAGCAGTAAAAATGTTGATTATCACCCTTTTATCAAACTTATCTTTAAGAACAGTGGATTTTTTTGAAGCTAAAACAAATATATTTTGGGAGTCTTTTGGCACTATTGGTCCAGATTGTTTTGTTAAAGAATACAGATTCAGCAAAGGGAGAAAAAAAAATGTATCACTTGCAGCAACAAAGTTGAGAGGGTTACAATTGGAAGGACTACAGAAACCTGATTTAATTCATTTATATAATATAAAAATGCATTGGGAAAAGGGAACAATCAAAATTTGGCACAGCGGGATTCCCCTCCAAAAACTGTTAAAGACAGAAGTGCACAAAAATAAATGAATTTTCTAGTGGCCTATCCATGTATTAGATAAACACATGGGACAAAATAAGCCTCATACTCTAATTTGACATGAGCATATCTGACTGGGCAGATTATACCAAGGGAATGAATGATTAACAAACATCATCTTCACCATACTAAATCTGCAGTTGTGCTATAGTTTGCCTTACAGTGAGCTTAAATCAAATGTACAATTGTTCAGGACACATAAAAGAATAAATTAAAATGGATCCCAGAAAACAATAGCATTGCAGTAATATTACCCAGCCATCTTAATTTGCTCTAGCTTTAGCTTCTATTAGGGCTTCCTTAGCTGCTCTGCTGTGCTTATTTTTGTTAAGAACTTGTTTCAGAGTTGGGATTCCAGAAAATCAGAACGATCATTCTTGTATAGGTCTCAGAGCACTGCCAGGTAAAAGCTCTGAACAGGAATGCCTCGTCTATGAAGGACCCCATCCCAATCAGGCAGAGCTCCAAGGCAGCTGGAGACCTAACAGAATAAGTGCACACCACAGTTATGCAAGAGGGCTTTTTTCCTGAAAAGGTAAAACTGCAATGATGCCCAGATTGCTCTACGACAGCAGCCAGTGATGGCGCCAAAGGGAACCGCTGCAGGGTGATATAAGAATATTGAAAATGGAGGTGGGAGAGGAAATAAAAGATGTGGATGTGTCTGGGGCTCTCTCTCCTACCCGGCATCTCTCAAGTTCAGGAGACCCTTTCCACACGTAGGTGGCTTAGAGGCAATTTTCAGCCATTACTAAGCAGGTAGCAATGAAGAGGTGAGAGTGCTGGGAAGAGGCAGTCAGATCCCAAAGCTGGCAGGAGCAGCTGCTGGAGCTGCAGTGACTTTATAAGACTCTGTTGTCACTTTGTGCCCTCGATCACCTGACAGCATGATCACCTGTCTGGTCCAGCCTCCCCATCAGGAGGTTTTTTTGCCCAGGTCAGAGCCTGGTTCTCCTCTTTCTCCTTCTGCTGTGTCAATCTCCAACTACTTCCCTACCTTTTTTATACAAATGATCACCTTTTGGTGAAAAGCCACCTCAGCAACTCCCTAGATCATTCCCCTCCTTCCCTTCCCTCCCTATGAAGCCTTTGCAGGTCACTCTGCAAGTCAAGCACTGTCTTCTTCCCTAAGTTGCTTCTCTTTAACCTTTAGCTGCTCTGAGGCAAAGCACTTTCTCCAGGTTTCTACAGAGGCAGCCATCTGAGGCAAGCAATGGCCACACAAAATGCCACTAACCTCCTGTTTTCACAGCACTTCTGTACTTGGTGGTGTTACAATGCTTCTTTTTTAGTATTGTGAAATATTAAAATACTGCCACCACTGCTGCCCAGCCCATGTGGTACACAATTAACAGAATACACGTAAACAACACTAACAAGACTTTGTGAGTTGAATGTGGGGAAAAAAGAAAAAGCTACTTAGTTTTGTGTGAAAAATGCTTCTAGCTATTGGGTGAAACAAGAAAAACCTTATTTTCTTCTTCAAATACAAACATATGTTCACCTGCCTGAGCACTACAGAACATCTGTATGGCAATTTCACACAGTATTTTTAAAAGTTATAAATAGTTCTCTTAAAACACCAATTGATGCAACCAAGCGGGATGGCCTAGTAATAAAATAGAAGGAGAAAAAAACAAGAGCGAAAAGTCACATACAAAGATAATAATCACAGACACAATTGTATGATGTGAAGTAATTCTAAATACAACTTTATTATGCTTTTAGGAAAGGCATTGACATGGGATGGAGAAAAGGGGTGTGTAAACCACACCAAGTAGTTACAACTTCTCTTCTAGCAATGCTGGAACAGCCAAGCAGGAGGTATTATACATACATACAACTAGACAGGTGAAAAACTGCAACACCACCAGGATTTACAGTGAACTATGTTTAAGGTCTTGAAAAGCATCAGCACCAATTCCCCGTCGATCTGCCTCTATGCAGCCTGTCAGTTAACAGAACAAGGGGCAAATACAAGATTGACAGCAGTCCTTAACCTGCAGATCAAACATACCACATCCAGGGACCTTTCCTTCCAGATGCCCTCCAGTCAGAAACCATCTGGCATCCTTCAGTACCTGTTGGCAAGTCTTTGTCCTATCTAGAAGTGGCCATGATCCCCCATTCACTAACATAACGATACTGCACAGCTGCTTAACCTGCTGTGCTGTCCCTCCAAGACAGGTTTTACTTTCAGATAAAAGTCTTAACAACCTCCTCACCTCTGCTCCTAGCATCTCACCCAGGTACTCATCAATTGATGAGATGGCTTTCCACTTATCATCACTCATGTTGGCAGTAGGAAATCCTAATTTGTCCCTCCACGTCTGCTACCTCTGTTAGTTCATCTGCCTTTGACACGAACTTCTCTGTTGACTCTTGGCTAGAAAGGGCCAGCTGTTCAGCTGCAGGCTGCCTCAGTATCCAGAGGCCACTGGAAGATTCATGCTCTCTCCAAATGTTTTTTTTTTATGACAAGGGTTTCTTCTGCTCCTCCCCACACTCTCTGTTCCTCTCAGTCACAGGTTCACTCTTAGATGGAGACATGGAGACTTGAAATCTAACCTAAAAAGGGTTGGCACCAGGCTAAAATGCCAGGGTCCCCAACCTCTTACACATTCGGTTTTCACTGATATAAAAAACCTCTACCTTTTCAGGCTAGCCAAACTGCTCTGCAAGTGGATGCAACTTCCTGTGACAGCACTGAGAGCTTTTCTTGGTGCTTTTAGGTAGGCCAGATCGTGGCTCATTTTCTGTAGTTGTAAAGCTCATCAATCCATGCATTTCTTTTTCTGAAGTCATACCAGACAGAGACTGGGACCCAGGTGAGTTTAATCCCTTTGAAGAATATTTGGCCTTTCTATAAACATTCAGATTATAAACAGAGCCTTATGAAGCAATTAATTTTTGCATGTTAGTGACAGTATTGCTTCACAGTTACACTGTGCAGTGACTTTGTAATGATTGTCTAATTTTCTGGAGCATTGGCAAATGTTTTTGATTGCTTTTATGTAGATATTTCAGATTTTTTTGATAGTTTTCTTTATCTATCCTACCTATTAGTACTTCTGGTTTGCCCAGAGGTATCTATTGCAAACATTAAAAAGTTAGGTCAAAGGATCCAACCAATATTAGTGTGTGAATGATTTTTTTTATTTCCTTGAGCTGGAAATGTTTTGAATTCAGTGCAATTTCTAATCATCATCTGGAACAAGAAGCAGCAGTCAACACAATCTAATTATGTGCTGAGAATTGTTTTCAGGAAAGTTACAAATACTAATAAAGATTAAGTTTACCCATAAAAATATTACTTGAAAATAAATAATGATGTTCTGTTTTAAGGGTTTAGATAGTATTTTTGTTCAAAATAAACATAAAGGCCATCAAGAACATTCAGCAAATACTAGTAACAAACTCATAAACCAATAATACAAAAATCAGACTAAACTAAGAACTCTCATAGGAGAGGGCCTAGATGCTCTGAGGCATCTTCAATGGATTTTAAACACTTATAGTACTAGCTATTAATTTAAATTCTGTCCAAACCTTGAACAACCAAACTGAGAGAATCATCTACAGCAATTAATTAATACCAGTAAATTTATCTGTTTGTGAACTGGCCATAAATCATTATTTGCAGTATTTGAATCATCATTTAATCATTTAGAAATGCAAGTTTTATGCGTGCTATCAGCCTATGGAATACTTGCGAATTATTTTCTGTTCATAATTTGTTGTCTGCACTGCAAATTTCATCACAGTCAGATATTACAAAATACAACAATATTCTTCTCAGAAGTTTTGCAGTCCATTTTGTATGATTTAAAATAAAAATAGATTACTTCTATGTACTAGTTAAAAAAAAAAAAAAAAACATTTTCATACTGCAAGTTGATTGCAATTGGTGTCAAAATACTCAAAATACTATTAAATCCAAAGACAAGCATATGCCTGGATAGAGATAATTAATGTATTAAGCATCTATCTTTCAAGCTACATGGAAAGAATACCTATACCTATCCTTTCACCAAGACAGTAAAGTAACTATTGTTCAGTGTCACAGAATCACAGCATTATTGAGGCTGGAAAAGACCTCTGAGATCATCAAGTCCAGCCTATGACCAACACCCACCACATCAGCTAGACCATGGCACTAAGTGCCACATCCAGCCTTTCCTTAAACACCTCCAGGGTTTGGTGACTCCACCTGGGCAGTCTATTCCAATGTCTAATCCCCCTTCCCATGAGGAAGTGCTTCCTAATATCCATCCTAAGCCTCCCCTGGAGCAGCTTCAGGCTGTGCCCTCTCATCCTGTCACTAGTTGCCTGGGAAAAAAGCCCAGCCCCCACCTGACTACAACCTCCCTTCAGGTAGTTGTAGAGAGTGATAAGGTCCCCCCTGAGTCATGTACTGTACAACTGGATATATGGTACAGGGATTTTCCTGGAGAAGTATGTGCTAAAGATTGAAATTTGGACACTATGGGCTTAGAAACAGAATAGTCATGAGGAAGCCATTGTGACACATGAGACAACTTCTTGAGTTCGGAAATTGTAGAAAGAAGATGACAGATCTCTAGATGAAAGAACTGCCCCTGGGTGTTGCCACTGAATTCAGGGCAACCTCTGTATTTGTAAATAATTGGACTACTCCCTGCTCCCCTCCCCTTGTCAAAGCACCGCTTGACGTGTCTAGTTGTCTTCTACAGATAAGACAGTGCCAGGAGTGCTAATATCATCTGTTCTACACTGAATCCAACATTTCCATAACCAGCCAGTCACCTAACTCATGGAAGGAAACCCATACCAGGAGAGAGGGCAGCCTGTGAACCTACTTAAAGACTACCCTGAACACTGAAATTGTCTCTGTGTAAGTCTTATAGCTCTGTTCCTAGATTTTTTTTTTCTCTAATTTTGACTTTTTTTTCCTGGTAGCACTAAAGCGTAAAAAAAAAATAAAAAATTATATATATAAATATAAAGAGAATTAGCTGGGATAGGACTCAAAACAAATATTCATTAAAAAATACCTCCATACAAATGTGTCTGAGGCATCCTCTATCTGTGGACATGCCAGTAAATCACTTAAGGGAAGCTGTGATCCTAAGAAGCCAGAGAGATAGCAGAGACCTTCAAAGAGAATTTTAAGTTAATATCTGACTGGACTCCTAGCTGAGTACATATTTCCATTACTTGCCTGCTCACCACAGAAGTTCTTTTCTCCCTGAAATTAATATAAATTACTGATGTCAGTTAAGCCAGAATTTCACTTAACAGCATATGTAAATATTCTCTGACTTGGTCCAGCTCCAAGAGGGTGAATAAGGGAAGTATTGTAAGCTTGAAATTCAAGGTTCTTAGGATTTCATTAAAAATTCACAAATCAGTCTATTTTCCCAGAGAAATGGGACAGGTGTCAAGCAAAAATAGATTTCTTTGCTGAGAAAACATAGCTTAACTATCAAAAACGTAGCAATTTCCATTTAGGCATTTTTTTTTACTGTGAAAAATAGCTATCCTAATGAAACTGTGAATGAAGCCTGATTTGGGAGAAGAGTTGTAAATGAAACAGCAGAAAAACCCCAAACCTAAAACTTGTTAAAGTCTGCAAAACAAAATCTGTAAATTTTTTAAAGCATTGTGTTGGATGAAATAAAAATTAAAATGTGACCCATTCTAGCAATTTCCAGAAGTTATTGGAAGAATTCCACTTGATACAACTGGATTTTACATCAGGTTCCCAGTAACTGTGGGATATTAATATAAAAGAGGCAGTTCCCTATGTCACAGTTGAGATCTGTTATTTGGTTAATTTATAAAAGACTGAACATTTATTATTTGGATTGCATAAATTCTATCAGCAAAAGCAGATAATTTTTTCTTCAGTCAAAATGGCACCTCTTCTGAGTACTCAGTTCTTTCAAAAAGAACCTCTAGAACTGTGCTTAAAAGCAAAAATGTAATGAGTGCTACACACAGGTCCTTGAAATGTGCCTCAATACACCATTCTTCATCATGCTATCACAAAATTCTTTTGATACACGATTATAAGGGATAGGTAATCTTAGAGCTCTGCTTATGAGGGGAAAATGTGACTTGGCTGCCTGCAACATGAAAGAATGCTACAAATTAGATCTAGTCAAGTAGTACAAAAAGTCATTCATTTACATATGCACAAAAAAGAAAGTACCAAGTTAGCGTTATCATTATTCAAGAAGGTCAAAATTAGTCCTTCATGTACATTCAGATCATCAGCAATTTATTTGCAAGAACTTCTGTGAATCCTAAAAAAACTCAGAAATGTAGCACCAGTAATTATCTTGAAAAACTTTATGAAATATATATTTTTATTCAATACTCAGCCTTTCTTATTTTAATACTTCCATGGGGGAACTATTCTGTGATAGCAACTGAAAAATCCCACAATGCCAGTGACAGCCAATGGCCAGTCAGCAATATAGAATCATAAAAACATAGAATCACTAAGGTTGGAAAAGACCTCCAAGATCATCGAGTTCAACCATTAACCCTACTTGACCAAGTCCAGCATTAAGCCGTATTCCCAAGTGCCACATCTAGATGATTTTTAAACACATCCAGGGACTGTGACTCAACCACCTCCCTGGGCAGCATGTTCCACTGTCTGACAACCCTTTCAGTGGAAAAGTTCTTCCTAATGTCTAGTCTAAACCTCCCCTGGTGCAGCTTGAGGCCATTTCCTCTTGTTCTATCCCCAGTTACTTGTGAGAAGAGACCAGCACCTACCTCTTTACAACATCCTTTCAGGTAGTTGTAGAGGGTGATGAGGTCTCCCCTCAGCCTCCTTTTCTACAGGCTAAATAGCCTCAGTTCCCTCAGCTGCTCCTCATAAGTCTTGTTCTTAAGGCCGTTCAACAGCTTCCTTGTCCTTCTTTGGACACTGTCCTGGTTTGAGCCAGGTTTAAGCTAATTTTCCTTTTACTGATTTTTTTTTCCTTCAGTAAGCTTTCTTTTAACTAGCAACAAGTGTTCCAACTAGTGGACAGGTAACACTGGAATGTTTATGTTACTGCTGAGACTCCAAGGTTGCTTCTTAGCTCTGCCACTACAGATGCTACTGAGAGCAGGGGAGTCGTATCTGTGACCCCCCCATGGGGGGCTGGACTAGACAGACAGCAAAATTGACCAAAGGTATTCCATTCCATATATCTATGTAAGCTCCAAGGAAGGGCAGAGATCACAGAAGAAAACTTCCTTCCTGCTTCTTCTTCCCTTTTCCATCCATGGCTGGCATCCAGGGAGGACTCCATCCATCCATCACCATTGACTCGCAGGCTCGTGCATCTCTGACCTCATAACTCTTCCCTCAGCCCCTGTCTGCTCTGCCTTATCTCCTGCTTGCAGCCTGGGACATTTCAGGACTGCTCACAGCTAAGGAGAATGCTGGGGGAGTTGGTGGGGGTGGGGGGAGGCAAGAGGCTTTTGCACATTCCTGAACATACTTGTATCTAATTGTACATATAATTAAAGCTGTCTAATTTAGTTTTCAATCCAGCAAAGTCTCTCTCCTTAATTCTCTCTCTCCTTCCCTACCTGGGTGGGAGGGGGAGGGGATTGAGAGCATTGTTGTCTGTGGTTTAATTGGCAATCCTGAGTCAAACCATGACAGACACGCTCCAGCACCTTGATATCTTGTATTCAGGTGCCCAAAACTGGACACAGTATTCAAGGTGTGGCCTCATCAATGCTTTATATAAAATAAAGTTCAAATTCCTACCTACTATTATCGACCTTTGCCTCCATGGTCACTAGGCATCATCTGTAACACAAAGAGGTAAGTTGGATATAATATATATGAAGGAAGGTTAATTTGACTAAAATTTTTAAACGCTATTTGTGTGACTAGGGTATAAGAATTAGCACACTGAATTAAACTGTTGATTCATTTAATTGAGATCCCATTTCCACAAGACATCAAAATGATTCTCAATAATTGCAGAACATTATTACAGATGAAATTTTACAGCTAACAGGACAGCTTGTGCCTTGGTGTGCAAGTGTTTTGGCACCTTGAATTTTGTTTTGCTCTGCCTAACAAAAATATGGAAGCTGTCATGATCCCCAATAAGTCTTTTTTCTTTAAAGTAATCTACTAAATGAAGGTAAATGGATATTGAAAATAAGAAATCATATGGATTAATTAGATTTTTAACAACAGGCAAACACCAACAGATTCAAAAAGGTAAATTAATGAGATAAAAGTAGCTACAATGAGAATATGTTATTTATGTTATATGGGTCTACTGAAATGACTATGGCCTACTTATCAGGAAGGAATATCCCAGAAAAAGATTGAAGACAACACAGGCCGAGAAACATAGTTTTACACACAAAAAAGGCTGTTCTAAATCAAGCTGAATTTGAACTAAAAAGGGAAAAGAAGGAAGTAAAGTAGTAGATCAGGAGACAAAAAAGGGTAGTTATGCATTCATTGTACATGTGTGTGAGTCAATAGTGTTAATTTGCTTACTAACTGGGTATGAGAAAAAGCAGAGTCCTCAGGCTATAATCTCCTTCTGTAAGATACATTTTTTTCACAAGGAGAGGGGAGATTTCTAAAGAGAAAATGGGCAGTAACAGTCATTCCAACATCTGGCCTGCAGTAAGCCTTCAGACCCAGGAAAGGGAATGTACAGAACTATACAGTTTTACCTCAGAGCTTAGATGTCAGCTCTGCCACCAAAGCCTTCCATGCATGGATCACCACTTCTGTCTGGAGCAGGAGTGGAGGTGGGTTAGATGGATCAAATATTCACGGTCTACAGGCAAATAAGTAGTACAGAGGTGCTCTAGTTTTCCTGTGTTACCTTCACCTTTCTGAAAATGTTACTTCTCTAAGACTTTGCTTTCCTTAGGATAGTAAGATCAGGATGCTCATCATACTGAAGAGTCACGTCATCCCAAACTGAGGCTAAAGATGATTTTGCAATCAGCATAGAGAAGGGTAAGACACTCTAGCAAGTGTATTCATTAACACAGTTCCTCAAATTTCTGTTTGAACAGATTAATTTCTGGCAAAGACAAAGCTCTATGGGAGTAGGATGAAAGTCATATCAGGGCAGCTCCAGCACAATTACTCTAACCAGTAGCTTGGCCAGTCATAGTGAGACCCAGGATACCATGAGATACCATGGAGAAGGTATTAGGTCATCTTTGTGAGGAAACTGGGGAATCCCCAAACCTCACGGATGACCTATGCAAATTATGTGCTTGTGGGAGAATAAAGACATCCCTCTACCTTCCGAAAATGAAAAGATAGTTGAAAAACCTGTGCAAGAGAACCACTGAATGAAGAAAAAAAGCAGGAAAAACTCTATGTAACATAGTGTTTCAGCAGTTTTTCCTGCATGAGGAAATTATCAGATTTGGCTATTAGCATGGGGCCCATTTCATCAAGAATTTATTTGCTAGGATGAATATTGAGGCTGCATTATTCCATATTGGCAGTCTTTTGAGCTGTGGGTGTTCTGTATGATTAACAAAGACAAATATCTTTTACCAAGGCTTATTCCCACCTAGGCAGTTGGATTTAGTCCATAACAGAGAAAATCAAATACAGCATTAGGAAATGCCATTTTTCCTCAAATGCAAGCTTGTCAACATATGGAATTTCTGTAGAAATATATTTAAATGGATATTTGTAGGGTGTTTGAACACAGAATGGTATTTCTTTTTCTTTTTTTTTTTTTTTTTTTTTTTTTTTTTTGTCAAACGTATTACTTCTCAGAGCAAGTGGCTAATAGAGTTGGCAGAAGACATGGAGTGTGCAAGCAGTCATTGAACTGTGAAATGAAGACACTTTGGCCTCTACCACACTTTTCTATATTTTACTTTATTCCAGGGTCTTTAAACGGCACTCAAAATTGCAACCCTCAATAGGTGGACAATTTTTTTAATATTTCTGAGAGGCAGTCAAAGGGACAGGGCCTCTCAGAATGATGCCAGGTGATTTTCATATGACTGGCATTGCCTATGGTTGAAGTCAGATGTTCACCAAAACTGGAAACACATGCAGATTTGGAAAAGAACATCATAAATATATGCAGAACTTTGGTGTCCATAGTCTGCATATGGACATATTATGACATTAGTCTAAGACACCACTGAACCCTGGAAACATTTAAAAATTTGTAAGTATCCCAGTTTTACGTTAAATTGTATCAGTTGCTTAAAACTCTGCTTCTGGGCACACTCAGATCCACTATAGCCTTTTGGCCTGTCTCACACAGAGTCCTGATCAAGATTAAAAAATTAAGATGTTATTTTCTGTTTATATCTCCCAAGATTCCCACAGCACTTACTGGACTGACATCTCATGAAAGGCAGATGTGAAAGCCATTTTCATATCCTGCTGTGTGGTGTGCCACAATCTAGCATTACAGGAGGGTGTGGGATACATCCATTCCTGCACTTCTGTATGAACCCACTGCAACACAGTAACTAGTGCTAAAATCTTGACAGTGCCTGCTGTTGGGTGTGAATGCTTTTTTGCTTCTTGTTGCAATGGTTTGCCTATGCAAAAAATACACAACTAAACCAAACCTCAGAAGTTTTATGATTCATGGGGCCAAATATGATTTTTTAGCATTAAAGACAGAATCCTTTGCTATAGCCAACTAGAAAAAGACTTCACTACTTTAATGACAAGACAGTTCTGCACATCATTTCTGCAGTCATTCAGAATTTTGTTCTGCATGGTGGCACAGTTTTCATGCCAGCTAGGTATGGATTCTACCCTTTATCTAGACTTTTTTAGGACCTGGTGGCTCAGAGACTCTCCCAGGAAGAGGTGAGAGCTAAGTTTGAATTTGATCAAGATCAAGAGGCAGGGAAGCACGTTTAAGCCTCCAGGTCCTTACAAGTTTGCTCACAAAAAGGCTAAGGAATAAAAGGGATTGGAAAGATGTGGGCAGCACCATCTGTTCCTGTTTTTAAACGGAAAAGAGAGATTCCCTGCTGTAGGCTCCAAGGAAAGGATATGAGTGTCTGCTTGACAGGGGTGATTTCATTTTGTTGTTCTTAATAGATAAAGGATCCCATTTGTCTCTGCACAATTTAAACCCCAGCCCTATCTTAGAATTTCCCACCAGTTCAGCCTAAGCAAGTCCTTTGCTGAGCATGCTGAATTCAGCATGAGAATGTCTGTGTCCCACTAAGAGGCACGTACCTTTCCCAGCACCAAGAAGCTTGTGCCATGGGAAGAGCTACAGTACCTCACGTAGTTCTGTCTTGTTCAGCACAGGGCACTGCCTCACTTGGGACCCTCTGGGATACCACTCAAAATATTTGCTTTTGGGGAGCCATTGATTGAAGTAATTCCTACCAAGGTACCTGCTGCACAGCAAACCACTAGCAGCCAGCTAACAATGCTGAGTTGAAATTTTAGGCAGGCTCTGCTGGAGCTCTGTGGGAAGGCTGTCACCGAGTAACGGGAGGAGAGAGGGCTTGCCTTTTCTCATGGAAGTGACACTATTAGATGTGCCCATATATACCACTGTTTGCAGGACCAAGTTCTTGATTAGGCTGTTAGGAATGCCTGTTTTGTTTTTCAGACATTTCCCTGTTGATGTAAACATCTGCTGTCCTCAGTCATGGCAGCAGAAAAGTGGCTGTTACAAACCCAACCACATAAATTTTCAACAGTTTAGCTGTCTGTGCCTCTAACCAGTTGTAAAATAACAGCGAGAGCTGCAACAGATTTCTTACTATCATGTGCCAACTACTGCTCAGATGTACTGTTCCCACTTTTCCCTCTGCCTACTTCAAGAGGATGAAGAGATAAAGAGAACAGTCTGCCCCCAACGACAGCAGTGATAACACTCATTATTATACCCACAATGCCAAAAACTGAAGCTTTTCATAGAGAGCTACTGCATGCCACATAAATTAGTTACTCACTGTTCACCAGTCCTGTTAGTTAACAAATGCTCAGTGTTTCATTAGTTCCCTTGACAGCTGCTCCAGGGAAAAAAATTCCTTTGAGGGTGACACAATTCTGCTCATTTCTCTATATGCTACCAGAGGGCTTAAAAAACCTGCAAACTCCTGCCAGAATAAGTCTGAAATACCTGGCTTTTGTCTGAAGAGAGTGAAATACTCCACAGAGAGGGTCAGGAATTGTTAACCTCTGTCGTTAACATTCCTTAGGTATCAGCAGCAAGCATGTTCCCCAGAAGTCAGAGCACATTTTACTGTATATCCAAGTATTACAGCAAATTTTATTTAAGTTTGAGCTAATAAAAGAAACAAACACAGCTTTCAAGAGGGAGGAGAGGGAGCTCAACTTTCACATGTGGCACTACACTAGATTTTTAAAAACAATACAATCTGCTCCCTCTCCTGATATCTGACATGCAGCACAAAAGCATAAAACAAGGGCTAGTCAGAACTACTTGTATAAAAGGATATTGACTAATAGAGTTCCATGTTTTATCCATTATTTTTCACTACACTTTTCATTCTGTGCCTCTAGGACTTGAAGAATCAGATAAATTCTTTTCTTACGTGTTTTACTAAATTTTCCCCTTCAGTAACATTTGTTTTATTTCTTCAAGGTTCCTTGATAAGTAGAAGAAACTTTAATCTTATTAAACCCTTAAAAGCTTTCCATTTTTACAACAACGTTTCCCTTTATTTATATGAAACAATATTCTATCTCCAGTGAAATGTCATTAGAAATATAGTTATGATGCACATCTTTTCAAGCTGAACTAATAGTGAGAAATGTCCTTCATAAATACTGTTAACCTGCCAGTATTCCTATCACCAACCCAGCAAATTATTTGCCTCAGAAGTAAACAAAATTATGAATGTAAGTTTAGAAAATGCATCCATTTATATATTTAAATAAAGATCCTCCCAGCATTCTAGGCTTCCTCTTTCATGTTAAAATCACAGTATCTTCTACATTTGGCCTCTCACATGGTTATAGAAAAAGGGACAAAAGGTATGTATGTACTGAGAGTAAAGGAATTATACACTATGCTGAATACTCTTACCTACAGGCCTAATGTAAGTCTTTCTGTTGACTTGATGGAAGCTGCATTAATGGTAACCCAAAACCCTCAGCCCTTCATAACCACTGATGTCATTACCAGGGCTGAAGCTGTATGCATTTTTTTAATTGTTTGAGACAATAAATGTTTCAACCTATTTGCTCAATATCAAGCTGTGACTAAATGACCCAGCTTAAAAAGTTACCTTGTATCAGTAGAATAAGGTTAGCTGTCTACACTCACTTACCTGGCGGTTGTGAGATTAATTTGACTTAGCTAAGATTTTCCAAAGCCTGAATTAAAAACAGGGCTGTTAGACAATTTACTAAATAAAATCACAGTCGCATATTAGATTATGTGAAAGGTAGATAATCAGACTTATACTGACTTTCCTGCATTACTTTGTATTAACACGACCAAAGGGAAAACAAAAGTGTGAGGAAAGAACAAGTAGACTGGTCACTAAAGATGACCTGGATGAATGCTACAATCAGGATATTTGAAGACTCGAAGGGAGAAAGATTAATTAATGCAGGCTTTTTGTAGACCTAAATTTCAAAATGTTAGGATACTCTTTCTGGACATTGAGATGACATACCCTATTTTTAAAATTAAATATTATAAAAAAGATTGGGACAACTGACAACACTGTAGAGTGAAATTTCTCTTTCCTAATGCTGTAGACTATGCCTATAGAACAAAATGGATTTTTGCTTTTTAACATAGTACAGCACTCTTACGTTAATTTTATTCTTGCATAAGGAAACATAATGAAATCAAGCAGTTATGTACAGATGCCTTGAGTTCTTGTACCAAAAACTTAGATTTCTGCTTCCAGTGTGAATGCTACCTGCATTAGATACATTAAAGCAATTGTGCATAAACACATCCTCTTGGGTTCCAGCAAAATAGAAATTAAACAGCACTAGGTTTGTGTAGTTTCTTGTTGATGGTAGCAAATACAGTGAAAAGGTGCAAGAAAGATACTTAGAAATAGTTCTTAGAAGATTTTCTGCTTATGTTCATACCATAAGGGCCAGCAACACTGTCATGAAAATGTTACTGTCCAGCTGGTGGAGTTCTCATCGGTGATGTGCTTCTGGCTTGTACTTAGGTTATGATCAGACATATTCAAATGGGTACAGCTGAATTAAGAGACATCGTCAAAGAGGGTAAGTAATTATAAAAACATGGTAAGTCAGCACAACATACAGATATATATTAAATTTCACCAAGAAAACAAAAAAAGTAATAACAACAACAATAATAATAATCCTCAAACAGGAAACAAAGGGATGAGCAAAATAGATGAACTATATAGAGAAGGGGAATGAGATGGACAGAAGCATAAGAAGGATAGTAAAAAAAGTCTACCAACAAAACTGGAGTGCTTAAGTGGGTGTCAATGAAATTCAGAAAACAATATTCACCAAGTGGAATTCTTTACTTGCCTTCATGGTGAATGATATGCTGGATGATCTCATGATAACAATGTGACAGACCACATGATGAAGCCATTAAAAAATGGAAGTTCTTGCTGGGTACATTGATTAAGAGGGAGGCCGCCTGCATGAATTTGAAATGAGAGAAACTCCAAAGGAAAGCAAGAGGAAAAACTGGAGATCTGGAAATGAACTTCCAAGGAACAATTGAAGGGCTGGTATTATTTTGTAAGAAGGCTTGAAGTATGGCCTTATAACTGTGCATATGTGAAAATAAGAAACAATAAGAAACAAAGAAAATTAGAACAAGCAATACTGGGCTTAAAATTCTAGCAAATGGTTTTAGGTAAATGAGGACAGTGGGGTTATAGAGGTTGTGGAGTGTCTCTCAGGAGACTTTAAAGAAACTCCTAGGAATACTTCCTCCTGGGGCAAGGAAGATAGACTAAACCTTCTGAAATCCCCTCAGCTCCATTTGTAGAGCACAGAGTCAAGGAGTGCCTGGAGAACAGGACCCTCAAGGTTTGCAGTTTCTACCAGTCACGCAATTCACGTATGTGAACCAGATGTAATCTGAAAACTGGGAGACTCCAGCTGCTAATACATCCTTGAACAACTGCAAAGCTCCTGTACAAACTTCCTCAGAAGATGTTACATTCACCAAAATCCTCTCTCAGTCTCATTGTTAAGGACTGGTTAACAGAGGAAATATTTCTGGCTCTGCAACACAACTGCTATATGCTCATGAAGAAGTACGTTAATCTACCGGAATCTGTGAAAGGAGGAATGTGCTATTTACCTCATCCATACAATAGACGGCAGAGGGTTAGGAAAGTTATTCACATTCCTAAGTAGTCTGAGATCATTAGATGGATGGCAAAACACACATGCAAGGTATCATTGCTCTGCACAAAAGAGCACGTGAGCATTGCTGGAAGACTAATCTTTAGTATGGACACAGCTATGAGAATGGTTTGCACGCATTAAAAAAACAAACTGTAGAACTTCGAATATTAATGCAATGCTGCATGTTGGTTTCCTGTGCTTAAGACTTTATTTTCATGAATATGTAAATTTCATTAACCACTATTCAGACCACAGCATTTTGGGGGAGGGGAGGGGAGAAAAGGGAGGGAGAGAGGAGCACCACGTGTAAACCTTCCAGCTGCCCTGCAGTGTGCACAGAGAGGTGAGATGAGGTCAGTGGTTATTTACACAAGAAAAAAAAATGGAGGAAATACTGGATCAGCAGGTGATTAAAAGGACACAAAGAAAAACAGGATAACAGCACTAGAACTATTGTACATGTGTCAATAGCAAATTATGCCTGCAGAGAAAAAGGCAAAACATTTATCCTGAATTAAACCCAACCAGAGTGAGGTTTACATTAAACAGTGAAATCTGTTCTTTTCAAAGGGGATTTTAGAACAATAACTTCACATGCGAATCAAGAAGGGGTCTCCTCCCTTGCCTGGTCAAGCTGTTACTGTAAAGCTGTTCTCCTGAATTCAGGATTAAAATTCCTTTTATCTTTGCCCAGATCTCATCTGCAGTACATTTAACAGAATCAGACATTAAAAGTGACTCACTAACAATTAGGCTTCTGTTTCTGAACAGAGAACTCTTTGAACGTGCATACAGCAAGGAATGTTTTGGGGACGCACTTTCTTGTGAGATGAAATTTTTGAAAAGAAATGTTTCTCCAAAGGAAAAGGCAAGAAAATCATTCAGGTGGTAGAAAAAGATGTTTAAACTTCAACTGTACAGAGGGAAGATGGTGTTCTCTACAGAATGTCAAAAGCAGTGTTCTTGCAAAATTAGATTGGAACAGTGAATTGTATGCAACCTAATTATATTAACAATGTTACAAAAATCCAGAAGCATAACAGCTGCTTCGTATCTGAGCTGTGGTAAACAGAGCTTCAGCAATTTCTGCCCAAACCATGCAAACACCAGACGAAATTCAAAACTGCTTCAGATGTTTATATGGTAAATACACAAAGAAAGTAGAAAATATAGATCCTTTTGACTGCTCTTCCCAACCTCATTAAATATAAAGTAAAAAAGCCAAACCAAATCTTATGCCCTTTCTCTGATGCTCTGCTTTTCATGAACAAAAATATCTCCACTTGCAGCCAGCATGCTGTGCTGATGCTAGTCACAGGCATTTATGATAAATAGGGGCTACTAGCAGCTACCCTGGGATTTAAAGTAGCAGGGAGTGCAGAATTAGCCTGCACTAGCATGACTAGGACAGCATTTTTCCCCCAACCCAGTGCTGCTACTGGGATTACCAACATGGTTACCTAGCCGTACTGGGAAAAGCTATGGCACAGTAGTGCTTCTGAACCGAAAGTACTTGAAAGTTTACCATGCTGAGAGTGAAGATTCCCCCAAAGTTTCCAAATCTTCCATAGACCGCTCCCCTGTCTTTCTCCAGCCTCCTGTTAAATTCAGTTCAGTAGAAAAATATGAGAGAA
Organism: Hemiprocne comata; assembly: GCA_020745705.1. NCBI lineage: Eukaryota > Metazoa > Chordata > Aves > Apodiformes > Apodidae > Hemiprocne > Hemiprocne comata. The sequence goes on along the minus strand of CM036586.1, from coordinate 137,500,974 downwards.
TTGTGTTGCAGTATTTCAGCTCCCCAGCTCCCAAAGGGAAAAACTCAAGACCTGCCAGATTTACCTGCCAGTATGAGTGAACTAGAGCTGGAAATGCAGGAGCAGTGATAGAGACCAGAACTTCCTGGATTGGGTTTGGGTGCGACTGAGCTTGCAAGGCAGCATGCTGCTAAATCTGAGCTTGGTGGCGAAGACTCTCCAACTCTCCCAAGAGAGTTCCATTCCCTGATTGACCAGCCTTACCTACCTCCAAAAATTTAGATTATTACAAAAACCCAGAAATTATTGCACAGAGCTCCTATGCTGAATTCCTACAACTGCTCACAGAAGAATTGCTTTTTGTTACTGAGATTACTTATTTGATCCTATGCATTTTTTAACCACAGGGAAAAATAGAAGGCCCATGATTAATAGAAGAGGATTCAGTATTATTATATTCTCTTTCCTTTTTGAATTTTATGTAGACACAGTCCAACTGAACATCTACTGTTCTTTCCAACTGTGATGAAAATGTTTCTTTTTCTTTACTGATTTATATACTTAAAATCTCCTGCACTGCTTCTTTACTTCTCTGGTTTTTCCACTTCCCATCGGTCTAATCTATGTCTTTTACTTGGGCCAAAAGTTCTGTGGAAAAACAAAACGAGCTTCTTTTCCACAAATTCATTTTGATGCCCAAGAAACAGTTTAATTCCTTTTGTATAGCTGTTGGTAAATACAGTGCCCAACTAAAAATTACAGTGTTCTTAAGTTTTCCGCTGACAAATTTTTACTACTTGAGAAAGCAAGTATAATCTTGATTAAATGAAGTGTGCTTAAGTATAGTTAAGATGCAATCACCTAAGGCTGGCTGACTGATTAGGTGAGAAAAAGTAGGGAGAGGAAGGGCTGGCTCACTTTGAATTTTTTTTTTCTTTATTAAGTTTACTTTAAATACCTTATAAACACCAAACTTCTCATAGAAATCAGAAAATAGAAAGCAATCCTTTCTCAATATAAAAACCAGCCCAGATTTCTAGTAAACATGGCAGGTAGTTAAAAGAAGTTTAAGTCTCAATTTTATGCACAGAACCATTGCTCTTGAACAAAGTCTCCAACATCCCAACCACAAAAATTGACAGTTCCATCATCCCTTTGTGATGCCAGTCTTGAGCTTACCTATAATTAATATAAATCAGGTTCATTCTTAATGCTTTTTCCCACACATCATTCATTCTATATCATGCATTACTTGCTCCCCTTGGACTCTTTAGGTTCAGCCACTAGTCCTGTTGCACGCCAGGAACAGACACTGACTAGCAGTGATCACTGCAAATTATTATTTCTCAGCCATAGTCTGCTATCAAACTGGCCTGAGCACTCTTCTAACCTCTGGAGATCTTAGGGAGTAGTACTGGAGTCCTGGACGTAGCAGGCATGTTATGAGGCCCACACTAAAGCTGCCTCAGGTGCAAAGGAATTTAACATCTTTGTGTGTGTCATTATCATGAAAGAGGAAAGACATCCATGCACAGAAAGCAAGTGCTTACAGCATGTTTGAAAAGCTATAGAAACTGATGAATAGAAATTAAAAAAATAACTACCCTTCATATAGCCACTTACTGGTGAGGTTAGAGCAAAGCTTTTCCTGCCCTCAAGTGCTCTACTGATAAGCTCATGCAGACACTTCATACACTCAGGGCTGGAGATCCAACTCTACAAGATCCTACACTGCTAGGTTACATGCAGAGTTGATAAGCTGAATATTCATCTTTCTCTTTATATTCCAAAACATTTTTGAAAGACTATTTCCAACTAAGGGCCTCCTTTCCCACTCTTACACAAATTTTCTATTCCAAAAACTGTATAGAACTAAGCTGAACTGCTCATAGATGTCTCTATTTAAAATCAGGACACATGATACCACTCATGGTGATGTTAATGTTTCCAAAACAGGATAACAAAGTCAATAGCTTAGAGGCCTAATGAAATAACTACTCCTCCCATCTATTGACATCTATTGCTTTGGAAATGCTATCTGTTGAGCATGGCCCATGACAACCACCACATGCCCAGACAGTAATCAGAGGCTGTCAGTGACTACTGCAGTACCTAAGTATTTCCTAAATAAATTGCTAAACCATGGCAAGACAGAATGCTCCTTACTGCCAGTGAGCACAGCATTGAATCTGGCTGAAGCTTCTTCACACAGTAAACCCTACATGCTACAGAACGATGTAATGTTATTTCACAGGTCTTTCAATGGCATAACTAAGATTAAAATACATAGCTCCCAACTGGCTGTTGCTTATGAGAAGAAACAGTCTCCCTGAAGTAATGGCTTTGGGACAACCATCCCCACTCATGCCTCTGAGGGATATTGTGGTATGATTGCTATACCACAGTCAGAAGACTGTTGCAACTCTACAAATAAAAAGAAGTGTTGCTTTTGTAGAGCTAGAAGAAACTCATCCTGTGAGTACCCAGAAAAGGTACAGAAATTAAAATGCACTCAAGTAATAAGCAGTTGATAGCGCAGCACTTTGAAAGCACATTCTTTCCTAACACTTTAAATATACATTAGTGAGTGATTATTAGAATTAATTACAGTACATTACAGACTGTTAGCATTTTAGATGATGGCTATAGCAACATTACATTGTTTCTGTTTTGTGCCCTTTATGTGCCCTTAGACACTGCACTGGGTAAAGGATGATGTTACTGTGTTACTCCATAAGCAACCTCAGAAGAACTACCTCTCAAGAACTGTTCAGGTTCACACTGTAAAAGGCTTTTAGAAGCAGGGAAGCTGCCCAGCGAAGCAGATGCCCTCCAGGGCGTCTTCCTTGGCTCCAAACATCCTGCCGATCCCATTGGCTTGGATTAGAGTTGACATGCACAAGAGGAGAGGGTGCCCTTAACTCCCACCCACTAAGCAGGATTTATTTCATATGTTATATGGCTGTGCAGATTCAGGAAGAAACTTTACATCTAACCTGCATGGCTGAGCTAGGCACAAGACACATCTGCACGACGTTAACTAGCTATTTTCATTAAGAAGAACTTGCAATGTTCCCATTTTCCAGAGCGAATACTGGTAGCATGAACTGTACCATGAGCTATATTTGTACAGAGCCTGGTACAATAGTACAACAGTGACTCACATCTACTGGGAGCTCTCCTGGTAAATAACGGAACAGTAGCATCAGACACAGGAGCACAGCCTACAGGCACAGACTACATCCTGTTCTAGCAACTGCTATTTGGGCTACATGAATTTAAATATAAACCATTTTCCTCGCACAGTTTACAGATCTCATCTAAAGTAAGATTCCCATTTCACATCAATAAGACATTTCTAAATACTTTCCCAAATCTCTTAAAAGCAATTACATATATAATTTTGAAATATTCATATTTCCAAAAGAAGAAAAGTAAAAGCATCCCTGAGTTAGACTTGCTTATATCCCACAGTATCATTGAGGGTGAATAGCACACAAGACAACTAGTAACTTCACATTTCCAGCTTTCCATACACTTCTCTACATGGCCAAAAACTTGACACAAACCTGATTTAAAAAAAAAAATCTTGGCTGTATGTGAGTTTAATAAGTAATACAAATTCGGCAGGAAGGTGATCTTGACCCAAGTTCCTCTGAGAGAAGCTGTAGCATTTGTATACAGGAAGAAAAATTGTTCTTGGTCTAGGAGAAGGAACAAATAATTTCCAAGAAAATAGGGCATTTAGAGCTGCTGTGAATGGGGCCAGCTGTGATTGATCCAGTAGGATCCAGCTAATCCAGTAGTTTATTCACAATGACAAGAATTCACAGAAATATAAAGAAACTTATCATCACTAAAACCAAATGACCTATGGAAGCAGAAATATTAGTCAATAAGACTGATTCCTAAATAAAAGGCACTGGCCTTTCATGTGGTCTCTCTCTCACCTTTTCTGCCCATCTGAGTTCCTGATAAATTAAAATTGTGACCCCAAAGGATGTGTCTTATATCTGCAGTTTCCAGAGGTATGACAGGGCTCTCCTGACTGTAGCTGCTGTTTCAAGGTCCCTGAAAAAAAAAAAAAGAAATTAAAAATTAACTGGAGTATGATTCTGAAAAAAAGCTGAGCAGTTGGGCTTAGAGCACCCCACAAGGTTACTAATGGGAGGAAGGAAAGAGGTGCCTTTTTATATGACTTCTTAAAAAGTCCTTCCTTCAGCAAGCAAGGATAGTCAAAAACACCATTAAGAAGTCATAAGACGTCAGAGCAACATCACAAGCCATATCAAGTACTTTTCATGCCAGCCCACAAAATAAGCATACAACCAGCTTAAATCCAAAATTGATTGGGTTGTAGCTATGTCACAGGCCATTTTGACAGTATTGTCAGAAAAATAAGGTTTCTTGCTTGATTTTCTTCATTAGTGCTATGGGTTCAGATAAGAGTCTAAGATCTAGACTGGACTAACCACAGCCAAGGACCATGTTTCAGAGCCTACATGATATTTCTTGGCTTTTAACCAAGGTCATCTTAATCAATGGAGTTAGAGAAACTCACTATTTTCCATTTGGTTACCAGTTTTCCGACAGATCTTACTTGTGGTTGCAGTATTGATGATACATCACACACGTGCACCGTGACATCTCAACAATGGTCACTTAAACCCCTATTAGGTCTCACAGAAAATTATTTCTCTCCGAGTGGTGCATTGACATTTCCTTGTTAAAGATTCTCACCCTTGGGGGAGTTTCTATCATCAGAGCTATTAACAGTGATCTGGATCTAAATACTGTTCTGTATTATCTGCATCCAGATGGTATAAAAATGGTAATTTCTATAAGATTCAGTCTTGACCTTTGGATGAAAACCATTCTCTCCCTAGTTACTGCCTGAGGTATTCTGAGGTGTTTCCCTTCAAGCATAAAAGCAAAATGGTGATTTATGGTTAGCATAAGAGAAAAATAGCTTGCCTAGGAGTTTAAGACAGGGTAAGTCTGTTTCTATACCATTATTCAAATAAATCACGATGCTGCTACTTAGTCATCCTTTCATGGATACCAGATCTGGGTGTTACTCCTGCACTCATGTGTCATTCTCTTCTCCCTAATTTTTTCTTTATATACATAGATATATATTTTTAAAAGGGCGTAATGCATATTTTACAAGAAACATTCTATACAATTCTAAAATGCATATACAGTAGTAAAGCTAACCCCTTTGTGGTTAAAAGATTTTCTCTTTGATTTATAGGTAAAGCTTCTGTTGCATATTTAGAATTATTTGCTAGGAAGGTAAAACTCATCCTTCTTTGAAATGACAGCACGTTGCATATGGGTCACTTCATTACTACTTCCAATATCCTTTTTTTGAGGGCTAACCAATATCACAGGTTTTACAACAGTTCTCTGCACAGGGTAAAACTGGCAAGGACTTCTTATGAATGCAGGTATGCCTTTCTTGTAATGCCTAGTCTTGCTGTCTCAGGCTGTGCTTTAATTTCCCTGGTGGGCTGACTTGCAAGTGAATTTTGCTTGAAGGAGTAACTAAGAGAATATAAATATGAATAAGGTTGTATTCATTTGGTAAGTGGAGCCATCTGTTGCCACATCTAGAAAAATGTGTGTTTGTATGGAAGTCTGTTGATGATGTTACAAAACATAGTCTCATCCACTTCTTTTGGTGACTCTCAATACTGTAATTCAAGTTTAACACAGCCATTGTCTGGATTTGGAGGGGGATACAATTTTTTTGGAGGCTAGAGGGATCCTCACATACTGCTGCACATCGTTAGCTTGTTCCAGCTCTCATCCAAATTTCTACAAGTCTTTTAATAGGTTCCAGCAGCTGTACTTCAGTCCAAATTAGAGTACAGAATTGCATTCCATTATAAGGAAAACTCCTATTGAATGTATGGAATAGGAGTTTTCCTTGCCAGAAGAATACAGGGCCAGTCTTATGCTGATGTTATGTGTATGCCATTAGTCATATATGCAGGCTCCATGCAAGACACTGTACAATAGGAGTCAAATGCTGAAGCTTTTGCTCAAGACTATTTCAATGCACTTTTTGGGTAAAGTAACCATCTCTTGTTTGTAATTTATCCTTACATAGCAAAATAATAAAGGACATACTAAAATCCCAATGTCTGTTCTTATACTTAAATATTTAATTTTGCCTTGTTGGATAAAATTTGCATGCTTTAATATTTTGTTGAAGTCACAGAACTGGAGACAGAAATTATCTGACTAAGGAAAAGTAACGTTTTTATTACTGCAGATACCTTGCACAAGTAACTGTATGTGAAATCTTAATAACAAGCAATGTAGGATGAAATAACTTTTTTTTCTTTTGCAGTCATTGCAAGTTTCCATTTACTACAGGAAATTCATATGCATAAAAACATGTCCTGTTATATTTGAACTACTTCCATTGTATGGTAGTTCATGCTTGTTGTTTTCTACCCATTTTATTAATTTAGGTCCAAGTCAGTTATAACTCAGTTATTTTTCTCACTAGTGGATTTTCCCAAACATCACCTTTCATTTGTTATCATCATAATTCTAAGACTGTGATTATCTAGCTATAAATACAAAATTTTGATTAATCATTGCAGATAAAAGAAACAAATTAAAATATATATTGTTTTCTGACATCTCTTCATTTTATTGAAGAGCAGCATGTGAATTCAACTAAATGTCTTTAGGCCATTTATCTAGTTAATGTGATTCTCAAAGATCATTTGGTGTATGTGATAATATATAATCAATATAGCCTGCAAGAGCCAGTCGAAGCTCTATACAACACAATCCAGGAGGTCACAGGGATATGCAAGTGTTCATTTGATTTAGTTTAGCTTTTAATGATGTACATCAGTACATCTGCACAGAATTACTTTGAACTCAGCTTCACCAGATAATGTTGTTTTCAGAGTACTGAAAATAACATCGATGCATTCTCTTAGATTCAAGAGTGGCTGTGTTTAAGTAAATCTTTAATTAGAAAGCTGGATAAGGACTTGAGACAAGCCACATCCTTACTAGTACCAATGTATAATATTTAGTACACAATTTTTCAAAAACCTGAATGCAATAGAGTTTGAAAAGACTGAAAAGAATTATTGTGTCCTTTTTTAGAAATAGGGGAAGGTGACATTAAGAGAGCTTATACCAACTCTTTCAATCTCATATGAAGAATTAATAACAAATCTGGAGATTTACCATCAAACTCAAGACTTTGGTATCTATTAAGTGATTCTTGTAAGAGCTTGATGGGTTACTCATTCAGCCTGTTTAAACACATCAGCTTTGCTTCCTTTCTCTTCTTTTTCTTTATGGTAGCATTTCAGAACTTCACCTTTACCTCACTGCTCAAGAAAAAGTGCCTGTTGTGAAGCCAAATTTTTGGTAGAAAGAACTCTGTCAGATATGTAGTACCTGCCAGATTACAAGTCCAGACAACATGTTCTGCTGGACCATATTAAATAAAGACATTTGCCAAAATGGTGGAGTAAGCTGATGTAGTGTCAAGCTCATTAATGTTTAAGTAACACTGAAGATGGATATCACCATGTTCAACCTTGTATTAGCAGCATCCAGCATTCAATAGATTATTAAATTAATAGACAGATGGTAACAATGGGCGTATGTCCTCATTTAATTAATTAATGAGAAGGAAATCAACTTACGGCCATCTTATGTCTATAGGTTTAATAATTTATAGAATAATAATGTATTGATTCCACCCCATTTCTACAGGAGATAGAATTCTGTTTCAATAACCATCCATTCCTATCGGAAGCTGTTATTACCAGGCACTCTGGTGACTACACATGCACTAATTGCAAGATGGACTAATCCTTTTGCAACTTCATTTTAACTGCTGGGACATTAGTGTATCAGAGATGGAAAAAAAAAAACAACAAACAACCCAATACTGAAACAGTCTTACAACAGCACAATCACAAAATTGACTTCTAAAGAAATGAATGGATGAAGGGAGTAAACGGTGCTATGTTTCACTAGTTTGAACAGAACTCATTTGGCTCTTGCTGACTAATTGAGCTTTTCTAATTGAATAAAGTGCAGATTTTTTTAAAATACATTTTTGATAGGCATTATTGAAAGTGGAATAAAAGCTTTTTTCTAATTAAAAGTATTCATTTTATATTCAGCCGTGTGGCTTACATTGCAATATATTTGATATTGCATCAAATACGCAAATTGGGAAAGGTTCAGGGCAATTATTCATATATAAAAGCCATTTTCCTACTTCTGCGTTTTATTATTGAAGTAATGGTAAGTTCTCTGAAGACAAATGACACCTCTTCCACCTTTCACTTTACAGAGAAATCTGAAAAGCTAGTTAAAATTTATAATGTTTTTTATTCAATTATACATTTTGACTGAACTATCTTGAGGTGTATGAAGTGACAAGCTATTGCCAGTTTCAGGCTACTTGTATGAATCTGCAGGGACAAGATGGGCTGAAGAAGTGAATTAAACAGTTAGTTTTCTGTCCAAAGATACTGTAAATCCAGAAATAACATTAAAAGCATGTCTCTGAAGTGAAGTTGCCTCCGAAAAGGGATCCCAACTCACTCTGAAACTTTCAAAAATGAAAAAGAAAAATTCTTCAAAAAAACCAAGGATGGATCAGTGCCGTTTGCGGGCACAGTGATATTTGGGGGACAGGTGTAGGAGTGAAAAAGGAAGAGAAGCATGGCACAGCTAAAGGATACTGAATGAGATGTTGCAGGTTACACTGTCCATCCCTATTATTCCTCTTGAGGTGGTTAATGAAAACTTTGGTGGATTTTATAGTGAACATAGGTCCTGGCCTAAATAATTTGCAGTGTGGTCTATTAGCAGGCCAGCTTAGGAGTTAAGCAACACAGGCCAGTTAGAAAGCAGCCAATGACAGAAGAAGGAGCCTTATTATGTTTCTCTTCACTGCAGATCATTTCTGAACAACAAATGCTGCTATAGCTGAAGTAAACTACAGAAAATTCCTCAGACAGAGCAGTTAAAAGCTTGACAGTAGAACCACAACTCTCCAGAAGCATGGAAGGCAAGTAAAAGACTTAAACACTGCTTCTCTCTGTCTACAAGCAGTGGGTGAAAATAGAAAAGTAAGTGGTGTTACCTCTGACAATAGTTGACTCTCAAGAACTTGGTGATTTTAATAATTTTCAGTTTGCATAGCAGAAGAAGCTGTACTGAAACTATTACAGAAATTTGAAGGGAACTGCATTACGTGTAAAAGGAAAGGCGAGAAACACATGGTTTTAAATGGAAAATGCAAAAAGTAAGTAAGTCTTGCAATTTTGCAGGAGTTCACTGAATTCTAAGAAACTCAGTTGCTGTTGAGATGGATATGAGATAAAAAACCTTCAGATGCGCTGGAAGACTGAGAATCAGGTTTGGCACAGCTGACTGAAACTAGCTTTGTGTTAACAGCTAAAGTAATACAAAGTTTCTGTATTAGTCTAGTCATAGTGCCCTGACACAATGTTTTGACACTGACACAGTGATGGAGAATCAAAATACTGCAGGAAAACATCCTAAGGAAGAAAGATATTGAGAGCTTTTGCCAAAAAGTCAGCTTTTGCCAAAAATCCCCTCCCTCTTGCAGCCTATGAATGGTCGGTCACCAGTGGCAAATAACAAAAGCCAAGGCAATACTACACATCAAGGCAAAAAAAACCCAAACCAAACCACTATAAACAAAACAAAACATGCAACAACTGCCATAAATAATAAAGCTTTTTATCTGGTTGTGAAATGCAACAGTGTGCTTATGACGGACCAAGTGAACAAGAAAACCAGGAACTCAGACAAGAGCTGTTCATGGGAGCAAAGAATATGGTTCAGCAGATGATTAACTGATGTGTTATTAATTTTAAATCAAGAAGGGTTTTCAGTACAATTCATGTGGCAAATGAAAAAGATACATAAAAGATACAGATAGGAAGGAACAAGCATGTAGAAAAAGGAGATGATCAGTCAGTGAACAAAGCAGAGGGGCATATAAAAAGCACCATCTCACTCCCCTGGACAAAACCAAAAGTGAATATATGTCCTTGTTGGAGCCAGGACAGAACCAATTTTCTTTCTTGTAATTTTACTTTTCAGTCAAGTCTCTTCTAAGCAACTGCATTTGCAAAAATTAACAGTATGTGTTTTTCAGTCATTGTCTGCATCTAGGACTGATAATGCTCGAGGTTAGTTACTGCTGGAGAATGGTATGCAGAAAGGCTCTTGTCTGTGATTATTCCTATAGAGACCAAGGTCACTGCTTTCTTCTGCTAAACTTCTTGTGCATCAGAAAAAAAAAGGAGGAAAATGGGTCATGCCTGCGACCCTCCTGTGGGAAGGAGCTGATCAGACAGGTGACCAAAACTGACCAAAATTCTATCTCATACACATCATACTTGGTATACATTTGAGGGATCATGAGGGGCAAGCTCTCTTCATCCATGGCCAGTGTCCTGGGAGGATTCCATCTGCTCTTCTGCCTTTGATCCCAATCCATGTATTCCTGAATCTGTGTGTTCCTGCCTCCAACTCCCATCTGATGCTGACTGTAGGAGCCCAGTCCAGGACTTTCTCAGGGCTTCCCTGCAGCCTCGGTGGTGACATATTGGAGGGGGAGCACAATAGTGGTTTTGTATATATTTGCATATATTTTATTATTTTCTGTTTTATCTTTACTGTTTCATTAAAGCTGTGCAGTTTTGTTTCCAACCCGTAAGTCTCTCTCCCTTCTTCCCTTTACTTTCCCTTTCTGGGGAGGGAGAGGGGTTAATAGACAGCATCTGTCAGTCATTTAATTGCCAGCCCAGAGTTAAACCTTAATGATATATCCAATGTTTGGCTAAACAGTATTATGCCTTCTATCTCAGCAGGGGAATTAAAGTATTGCCAGAAAGCCTAGCCAAAACCCATGAAAATTTTAAGGTCCTACTTCCTGTAAGTGGGAAGCCCTCTGCAGAAGAGAGAACAGAGGTGGAAATGCCCAGCTTTCTAGGTTGCTAGGAGAATGCATATATATCAAGAATCCCAAATAAGGGAAAAAGAAAAATAATTAAAAAATCATAGAATCAAATAATCATAGAATGTGCTGAGTTGGAAGGAGCCCTTCAGGATCATCGAGTCCAACTCCTGTCCCTGTGTAGGGCACCCCAAGAATCACACCATGTGCCTGAGAGCATCATCCAAACGCTTCTTGAACTCAGACAGGCTTGGTGCTGTGACCACTTCCCTGGGGAGCTTGTTCCAGTGCTCACCCACCCTCTGGGTGAAAAACCTTTTCCTGATATCTAACCTAAAAAAATGATCACACAGCAGCCCTGACAGCTTCCCCCTCAGACTTCAGCAACAATTTTAGTGCTTTTTACTTAGTAAGCTTGATTTTATTGAGAGGCAGCTCACTTTTATTGAAAGGTATACATGCTAAGTTTAGGAGGATATGAAATGAATTTGCAAGGATTTTGTGTTAAGCAAAAGATCACTAGGTGTAGGTTTTTTGCTGGTGTTAATTGAGAAAAAAATCCACAACCCACCCACTCCCATAGCTCCCGGCTCCTCGATCCTCAAAGCAAAAAAAAACAACAACAACCAAACAGCATAACTAAGCAACAGGCACAAAATAGATAAACACTCAACTGGCCACCCAAAGAAACAGCTCAATAGTTGCCCTGGAATACTGTTGTCCCTCTCTGCAAAGAGGTACGTACATGCTACAGATAAAGAAATTATTTACTTTCAAATTTACTTTCACTGTTAACTGTTACAACTTATCTCCACAATATCTGACCACAGCACACAGTTTAATGGGCACAAATTTAAGCGGAATGAAAGTTCAGACATGTCCCCACAGCTTTCCACTATTACCCATCTGGAGTATTGACAGAAAAAAAGTTTCAAAATGTATTAGAATTTTGTAAAAAGACTGTAGAGACAAACTCTAACATATATTTAGGTCAGACAATTGCAGAGCAATAATAAAGTGCGGGTTGGCCTCTGCTGACATTCTCTTCCCCAAAATGGCTTGTGTTGTTAGATGTGCACATCACAGTCCCTAGACATAAGAAACAGAAGCACCAAGCAAAAAATACCAGTTGGATTTGGGGTCCCAGAAACGGTCACAGCTTTCTCAGGAACACATATAAAGAGTAATGGTCAGAAATACAAGTGGAAGTAAAAGAGAAAGCCTGTGGGAGTTGTGAGATTTTCATCCCAGCCCTACAGTAGCAAAAAGACATTTTTTCCAAATTTCAATGACATACAAAAGTGGAAAAAGAGCTGACTTGTCCTAGCCAAACAGCAACCACGGCAGGTTGGGCCAGCCAAATCCCAGGACACAGCACACCCTAAAAGAATAATCTTAATACTTCTCGACAGTACAGTAGGTAGTATCTTGAGAGAGACTCATAAGCCTGCAAAACTGCACATAATCCCAGAAAATAATCAAGCTTCCATTGAGTTTGATTAATACAGAGATTACAAGCATTAGAAATTTGGTACCATGGTGTGTTTTTCTGGGAAAGGCAAACTCACATTAGGAATATGCTAGCTAGAAAGACTAATGTGCAGACCCAGATGACACCACAACGTATGGTGAGAGAGCTGATCTGAATTAAGCTGGCTTCTGTGAGGGGCACCAGCAAAGATCTGGGCTCCATTTCAAGAAAATAAAGTACTTCAATTTACCTCTAGTGAAGAGACCACTTAAAGACATGCTTCATAATAAGTGTTTCATCATAATGACTTCAAATCAACTTAAAGAAAATTGTAAATATTTTCTGGCTTAAGAATAGAAAAAAAACCTTTCAAAAATCTTTATATGTGCACAGCAACATACATGTTCAAGTAGCAGAGTAGCACTTCAGTTTTTCTTTTCTCTTGGTGTCTCACTTTCTTTAACAGCTGTAAATGCACACACTAATTGCTAGAGGTGATAATTTTGACTTTTCTCCCTTTTCTGGGTTTTTTTTTGTTGTTGTTGTTCTGAGTGTCCATATCACTACTGAACACAAAAAATTAAGAGTTTTAAGGAAAAAGAAACATGATCAGAACTGTTTAAAGGACATTTAAGTTAGTGTAATACTCTAATCCTTATCAAATTAAAATCTTGCTACTGAAAGCTCTTAGCAATAACATGAAATAAACATACAGAAGCTATGAAGAATTCAGCAAGCTTTTTTTAAGGAAAAAATAATATAAAAAGCAAATTAATTAACTTTCCTTGTAAGTAGTAGCATACATCCTGTATTATTGAGTATGCCATTACTGTAATGTGGCACAGCTGTAAAATATTGAAATTGTTTTTCACTCATTTTAGTTTGGCAAAGCTGCAAGATTTCTGATAATTCTAGCATTGTTAACATCAGAAAGTTTTCTTCTCCTGAGAAGGGCAGAATTTTCAAAAGCACCTGTACTTGTTAGGAGCATAAATCCTACTTTTAGAGACAGGTTAGCTGGTAAACAAAAGGGTATAAAGATGCTCAAAAGCTTCTTTCATGAGGAACAAATTCACTTTACATTTTCTCTCAACTCTGTTGCCATGTTTCAGTGGTCAACTATTGCATGTCTCAAGTAACAGTTTCTATGGCAGATTCATCAGAGAAGCTGATGCACACAAGCCTCAGCTGCTCCTGTGAGGTCATCCAGTTGAGTGCCAACTCAACTTTCAGTCTTGGATTAAGTCTTGGATTTTATTTACACATCAGTGTGTGTATATACACACACAGGTACAGGGTAGCATCAAGAGCAACTGAATGATTGAGAAAAACCTATGAAGAAATAGATCTGAAATCCTTGAAGGAAGACAGACCAACTTTCTAAATCATGATTTATCCATCCACTCAACCTCAATTTTTCCTCTTCACTATCCATCTTGCCCATCCTTGAGGGCTCTTTCACTTTGAGGAAACCTCAAAGATACATAGCTATCAAGGTTTAAGAATTATCTCTTCACTAATCTACTCATGGAGATATGATTCTTTAAGCTAACTTACACCAGCAAGTGCAAAATTCTTACTTTGCATGAAAAAAGAATGCCAACAATGGTAGTGACTCCTTTTTGGACTATGCATTGAAGTCCTCAAAATGTCTTTACCTGATTTTTGATGACAGAAACTTTTCCATCATCCACACAAGATGCTGTAATTAGCTAGCTACAGAGAGGAAGGGAGACCGGAGGTTGTGTATTTCTAGATCTGAGATTTCCGTGGGCCACTATCTGCAAAAAAAGGGGAGGAGTGTGGAGTTGAGCCAGGACTTTGCTCTCCTTCTTGTTAATCTTGTTAATGGGACCACTATTCAAATAACTTGAAAACTGATGCTGGTAGTTTGTGGTGGGTATTTAAATATGACATTTCTTTTTTCATCAAAATATACTTGCAGTGGAGAAAGAAAGCAAAACACAGAGTGCCGGACAGAGTTTACCAGGGAAGTAGTATCTGTCCTACTCATCAGTGGTTGGAGAATGATGGAGACAGGATCCTAAGGTAGTCAAAGTCCTGGCCACAAAAAATAGAGCCTCTGGCAGCATTACAAGGAAAATGACAGCTGCAAAAACTTTGATCATTTTATCTTCTGCTGCTTCTAACTCGTACCAGAATACACAGAGAGCCAAAACTAAATAAATGACCAGTGGTAAAGTCAGAGGATACATTGGCTCTGAGCAGATGACTAGTTTTTATGGTGTGGCAGTGACACTTCCCCACTCTTAGACAACCTACCGGATGCTCAGAGAAACCTAGTCATAAAGTGAGAGAAATCATTGTTGTGAAGAAATGTTTATGAAGCACATCCTAGCCCTTGTATGAGACACCAAAAAAATCAATGCTAAGTGTTCCAGTATCAGTTCAGTAAAGTTCTCTTATTTTTTCCATGCTCAAATATTGCTTCCCAGCTCAGTTTTATTCAGAATACACCACCTACTTCTTCATACAGTCCTACACCTGTAATTGGCATGTTCTCAGGTTCCTAGTCTCTTCTTGGTGCAGAGGTTAATCTTCCTTAGAGGCTTGGCTTTTATTTCTGATTAATTTTGCTCAAGAAAGTTCTTCTGCATTTCCAAGAATTGTTACATGAAACTGCTTTGGAAATCAAGTGGTGATGCTCAGAGCACATTACATTTGACCTACAGAAAAATCTCCAGGAACATTATAAAAAAAAAAAAAAAAAGCTAATCTATTCTTGCTTTTTTGGGACAGCAGTTTTCAAATTGTCAACACTTATTGCTTATTGCTACAGAAGCACGGGAGAGATGATACCTACTGTGTTCAGGCAAAACCTTATTGATTTTTTGCAAATGTAAATAAATGCAGCATTACAAGCAGCTTCTTTTGTAGCTCATTTCCCTATATATATGCATAGCATAAAAACACAACTTATAAATGTAATGTTCATAAGTTTACTGATTCATTTAATGAGCAGGTGGCTGTTGCTCCAGTCTGTGGGTCCTGAGGAAATAAATATACATTAACCTTTCTGAAACTGAATAAGGCAGGACAAGCTATTAGTTTAAATACAAGCCACGGCTAAACTCACATAGCTTGTTCTGAAGGTATTGAGTGTCAGCCAGATAATACAAGTTCTTGTATTTTGTTTCATGCTGGAGATTATGGTTGTCAGATTTGGCTAAGTGATTGGCTGCACAGAGTATCTGAAGAGCATAGGAGTACCAAGCAAGGTAAATTTATGTTACCTACATAAGCCTCTGAGTATTGCATAGCAAGGATGTCACCAAACAGCCAGATTAGACTGGCCACGAAGGAAATGTTATGCAGTGTAAGAAAACAAAGTGGCTTTCTCATCTGCTGCAGACAGGGTCTGCTTCTGGAGTGGTATTAATGGAATAGCAAAGGAGCAGACCTGTGCAAATTGGATACTATTTATGGACCTGAATGGGAAACATCAAGCCTCCATGAAGCAGTTCTTCAGGCTGCTTGCAGACTAAGAAGAGTTGTCATTTCAGACTCCACTTCCATAAGGAGGGAAGCTGCACCATTCTTTTAGTACATAATAAATGTGGAGACACTGACAGGCCAAACAAGTCCAAAGGCCTTAGCTGAGGTGGTCACTGTAGTTAGCCTTTCACCCCTGGCTTAAGGAATCTCAATGAGTGTAAGTTTAATTAATAAACTGATAACTTGTAAAAGGGTGGCTTATAAAAAATTGTAATAGAACATGGAAGACACTTCTGTTTGTATTTGCATCTACTACAAACATAGCTCTTATAAATCTTTTAAGTCTATATAAAATCACATCAAATCCCGTAGAAATATATCAACTTTACCCTTCCAATACATAGATAAGAGTACAAAGAGCATAACATCCAGATAAACTGATGTAGAAACAGCTAACTGGTAAGTTCATACCTGGTTTATTGAACTACTTGTGCTGGGATAAAAAAGAAAAGAGAAAAAAAAACCCTGAAATCCATGACTGTCTGATAGAGGACAGAGATGAGGTGGGAGCTCACAAGGCACAAGTTTGCAGATTTCTATTCTCTTGCACTACAGAAAAAACATTAACACAATATTGGGAGTCTGAAAGACACTCACTAACAGAGTATACAACATGCAGATACAATCAATACATAGACAGGCTTGCTACATAGTTGAATCTGAGATGTATTTTGGCACTGGAAGATAGCCAGTGAATTTAGGAGTATGTGTTAAGAGAGTTATCAAAATCATTTCTCATGGGAAATAGTTAATCTGTGGAGCAAATGCAATGAAGACTTTCTGTATCTGTGGTGCTATGTAGAACAGGAGGAACACACAGAGGCAAAATGCTGAGGGTAGGTAAGAAATAAATGCAATCAAAATTGCTAGTGCTTCTGATAAACAGCCCTCCTCCCACTCTTGGAAAGCAGAAGTGGTCCCAAACTCCATTTGAACTAAATCACATGAGATCCATTATTCCATCTGAAGCACAAAGCATGTGTTAGCACTAAGTAATTTCTATGAAATCTGGAATATATAATTCATTCTATACAGCCTCCTCCCCTGAAGATTTTTATTTCATTAATGAAAAACAAAACTCTTGTTAAAAAAAAAAATTACACTGTTCAGCACTTCCACTTAAAAAATGCCTTGATCTCAAAGACAGCAGCCTCATCAGTTTAATGACATTTGTTGATTACTTTCCATTTAAATGGACCTAAAAAAATACAGCTTTGTAAGTGACAATTTAACCTTTGAATTAAAATACACCTTTTTTTTTTTTTCTCCCCCATCTCACTCTCTCTTTTCCCTCCCTTTTTAGGGATTTATTATTCACCTCCTTTCTGCTCTGCTCTGAAAGCTTTTACCAAGGAATAAACTGATGAAAAGCAAAGCCTGGTTTCATCCCAACAGGAAGATACCTGGGAGCACTAGAGGACTAATGACAAACTTTCCCATTGCCCCAGCTCTCCATCTCCTGTGTACAGAGAATTGTCAGAGGGGAAGACCATCACAAGAGTTTCTAAATCAAAGAGAGGACATTAGCATTGCATTTTGGACCACTGCTTCTGGTGTAGACCAGTTGAACTTACGGCAACCATTTCTATCAGAGACAAGCAGCTGGGCACTGCTCTCTGCTGCTTGTTTCAGCTTTTGCAGCAGCAGCTTTAAAACTATCATTGCAAAGAGAGAAATCCCTGAAGTGTGGGGAAAGAAACAGGAGAGGATGTGATCACTTCAAGCATTTCACTCTACAGTTAAATTCAATTCCAGCCTGTGTCCCATTCTCTCCTTCTCCCATACTTGAGACTTACGTTCTGAACTGTCTCCTTTTTGAACTTTAGAGAGGGAAAACCTTTCAAGTTTGGTTCCTGGTCTCATACGATATTCAAACTATCTTGCATTCACCTTTCAAAAGACGAATGCATGCTATAAAGATCACACGAGGCGTTACTTGTCACTTCCACACATTAAGGTACTGCAGCTGACTGCAACTAAGTCAAGCTGTTATTTTTAAAACGCATTAAAATATTACAGCAATGGGGAAAAGAGGGGGATGGGCAACAGCTCCCTGAAGAGCACGGAACAGAGTTGGACAACACAGCTGGCTCATTCCTGCTTCTTAGCATGTTTTAGCAAAATGACCCGGGGTCTGTCAGCCACTGTGGTCTAAGAAGATATTAGAGAAGCTGCATTCAGTCTAGCAGTGGGTCTGCAAATGCAACCAGACAACTGCCTGTACATAGCAGTGATCCAAAAGGAAATAACAGGAATAGCACAGAGCTCTCAATCTCGTCTTATCTACTACTCAGGAAACTTCCACAGCAGAACTGGCAAAGTTGCTCAGCTCCACTTCAAAAGTCTCAAAACAACCTATCTTGTCTAAAGCAGTGGTTAAGACAGCACATTGTATATGGCCATTAAGAGAAAAAGAATGGAAGCTAGTGCCTTGCCTACTAACAGAGGGCTGTGGCTTCAGCAGGCATCAGTAGAAAACTTTGATCAGCTGCCCCAGCTACCAGTGAAGCAGAAGTTCTGCTGTTAAAATATTTACAGCTATTGACAGCACACAATAATACAATATGCTGGAAACTGTTAGAGTGAACATGTGAGAAGGGGTTTTGAAAATGAGACACATGCATATTGAGCCTAATACACTTTAGTAGTAAGTGTCAGAAAATGTCAAGAAGGTTGCTGAATACTGCAGATCATCCTCTTACTCTAGACATACCCACTCTGATGTGTCCCTATCAATGGTTTCAGAATCGCCTCAGCTGGAATAGGAAGGCAGACCCAGTCACACTGGTTTGATTACACCTCCCCAGTGTGCTTCCAAAGGAGCCTGATTTTGTTAGCCAGGCAGCTGCATGCAACCAAGACATCAGAGAAATTGTCAGCTGTAACAGGAGGCTAAAAACCCAGATAGGGAGGATCATCTTGAAGCAACTAGACTTAAAAGCTCTACTTTCAGATGCAGCCCATTGTTCTGTCAGAAGTCCCTGCCTCTGAAATGGGGATATCATATTTTCCTCTTTCTTCTACTCACAACATATAACTTCATTAAAGTGGGAATCACACAAGAACACACGAGTTAATTACCACAGGAATTACACAACTGTGCAACACTTGCCACCACATATGGCTTGCTAGCTGCAGTTGTCTCTGCTGAGACTTCTAGATCCCTGTAAAATGCAAACAGCAAGCAACAGTAAACTGAGCAATGGTCCTTTCCCAGCTGACTGCATTCTGTTAAGGAAGGGAAAAACCCAGAAATGGTACTAGTATGTTTTAGGCTGAG
The DNA here is from genome assembly GCA_020745705.1 of Hemiprocne comata. Lineage (NCBI taxonomy): Eukaryota > Metazoa > Chordata > Aves > Apodiformes > Apodidae > Hemiprocne > Hemiprocne comata. The sequence goes on along the minus strand of CM036586.1, from coordinate 137,481,735 downwards.
AGCCTGTGACATCAAGGATTTAAGACTCAATAAATACTTCATAAGAAGTACTGGATTTGTATCTTTATCATGCAAGGATGATGCAACAACAACAGACTAGGACAGATTGGATTTTTCAGGTAGTTTTCTATTTTGCTCTGATGCAGGTTTCAGCTCAAGTATCTGAGACGCTTTGACTTTGTTCTGAAGGAGCAGGATTGTCTCACATACTGATTTTGAATTGTACTTCCAGCTTTCTGGTTGTTACTACAAATGGCTATTAGATGTGCTTTCTGGATGTTAACTTATACAGCCTAGTCCATTCAATTCCTCTTGATATTCAACTTTTATTGCTTCAGTGCTTAGGGAATGAAGAAGACCTTGTTATTGTTTTAATTTTACACCTAGTATCAACATTGGTATTTCCACACTTATAACAAGAACAAAATAACACCAAGAAAATTAAGACATGCTGCAAAGGGACAGTTCTTTGGCTTTAAATTATACATTCAAGTTTCATCATCAGTCTAACTGGAAGCCTAAATAATATAAGAAAGCCATCAGATGTGTTCCTACTAAGCAGCAATAGCTAAGCTTTATAACAATAGAGGCACTGTTCAGGATCTCTGTGATAGTGTTCAGACACTGGTGTCCCGCCATCCATGCCTGAGTGTGAAAAATAACTCCTCCCCTTGGAATTCACAACACTTAAAACCAGAGGAAATTTAGCATGACTCTACCAGGGGCAAATGCTTAAACAAGTCAGACATCTCATCAGGGCTTGCATGGTAGGAAAATGTAGGAGAAAACTTTAAGCAATTGATTTTATTTGCAGCATAACTAATGTGGACCTCTAGACAAAGCAGTTTTGTGGAATCCAGGACTGGTAAAGCTGGGCTGAAGGACAGATCACCAGCTCCCCCATGGGAACATTCATCCAGATGAAGCAGACATGTAGTGCCAGGGCCAACAATGAAAATTATTAGAGAGAGTGATTCATTTCTGCTTTTTCTTATTTAGAACCATCTGGCAGTGTGATTACAAGACTAGAAGGAATAAATGCAGTTGTGTTCAGCCTGACAGAAGCTGGCTAACAAGGACTGGTTTTGGTGAGACAGAGAGCATGTATCTTACACTGACTTTATAACTGGAAGGAACCCCTGGATTTCTTCCTGTCAAGCAGCCCATATAGCACCCTGATGAGTGACTTTAAACAGCAGCCCATTGAATGATTAAGGATTTGTGAAACAGTCCACATATTCTGTAGAGTTTGTATAAACTTCATCCATTTATTTCAAATGCATTACAAATAGCCTAGTTTTTCAGCATTGAAAACTCTATGTTCACAGGAGAAGCAAAACTCAAAAAGGAAACAAGGTATCCCACAGACAACTTTGAGAACCACATTCAAATGTCTGCAGAGACTGTAATGCTGGCTCCACACAAACCATCTCACTCTCCTAAAGCTGCATGTGCAATACATGGAAATTATAATGCCTCTTTCTTTTCGAAAGCCCTTCAGGATCTGCAGGTGAAAGCTGGATGCTGGATCTGCAAGGCAATAAAAAGAAAGACCTTTCCTCATGGAAAAGTCTATGTAGGCCTGAATTTCCCATGGCAGGTGAATGGGGCTCTGTGCATTCCTCTGTTGGCCTAACGGAAATCATATTTAAAGCACTCTAAAGATGCTTCATTGCTTCACAACCATTACTCACCCAGGCCGTTTCCCAAAGGCATATGTGTAAAAGGTTATGTTAGCTTTCAAGGAAGTGATCCCTTTCACATTCCAAAAAAGAAGGGGAAAAGGGATTGTTGCAGTAGCTGAGCCACTCCACAACCTGCTGCCAGGGTTGCAGTATCCGGTCTCTGGGAGTTCACAAGGAGCCCAGAACATCAAAGGGGTGATTGGTGACAGCCAACATGGCTTCACTAAAGGCAAGTCCTGCCTGACTAATTTGGTGGCCTTTTATGATAGGGTCACAGCCTCGGTGGACAATGGCAGAGCAACAGACATCATCTACCTGGATCTGTCCAAAGCTTTTGAAACTGTTCTGCATGACATTCTAGTCTCGAAACTGGAACAATACGGATTTGATGGATGGGCCACTCGTTGGATAAAGAACTGGTTGACTGGTTGCACCCAAAGAGTTGTGATCAATGGCTTGGTGTCCAAATGAAAGCATGTGACGAGTGGTGTTCCTCAAGGGTTGATACTTGGACCAGTGTTATTTAACATCTTTGTCAGTGACATAGACAGTGGAATCGAGTGCACCCTCAGCAAGTTTGCTGATGACACCAGACTGTGTGGTGAAGTTAACACGCTGGAGGGAAGGGATGCCATCCAGAGGGACATTGACAGGCTTGAGAAGTAGGCTTGTGCAAACTGCATGAAGTTCAACAAGGCCAAGTGCAAGGTTCTGCTCCTGGGTCGAGGCAATCCCATGCATGAATACAGGTTGGGAGGATTAAGGATTGAGGATGGCCCAGAGGAGAAGGACTTGGGGGTAGTGGTCGACCAGAAGTTTAACATGAGCCACCAATGTCCACTTGCAGCCCAAAGAGCCAACCGTATCCTGGGCTGCATCAAAAGAAGCACAGCCAGCTGGTCGAGAGAGGTGATTCTCCCCCTCTACTCTGCTCTGGTGAGACCCCACCTGGAGTACTGTGTCCAATTCTGGAGTCCCCAGCATAAGAAGGACATAGAACTCCTTGAGTGTGTCCAGAGGAGAGCCATGAAGATGATCAGAGGACTGGAGCACCTCCCCTATGAAGACAGGCTGAGGAAGTTGGGGTTGTTTAGCCTAGAGAAGAGGAGGTTCTGGGGTGACCTTATAGCAGCTTTCCAGTATCTGAAGGGGGCCTACAAGAAAGCTGAGGTAGGGCTTCTTACACAGGTGTGTAGTGAGAGGACAAGGGCAATGGTTTGAAACTTAAAGAGGGGAGGTTCAGGCTAGACATTAGGAAGAAGTTATTTCCTGTGAGGGTGGTGAGATGCTGGCACAGGTTGCCCAGGGAGGTTGTGGATGCCCCCTCCATGGAGGTGTTCAAGGCCAGATTGGATGAGGCCTTAAGCAACCTGGTGTAGGGAGAGGTGTCCCTGCCCATGCAGGGGGGTTGGAACTAGATGATCTTTAAGGTCCCTTCCAACCCTAGCCATTCTATGATTCTATGATTCTCTGATTCTATGCCTTTCCCAGCTTAGCAGCTACAAGCTTTCATTTGTTAATTTCTGACTGAAGGCTGTTACAAAGAAAGGACTAGCCCTAGAGCCCCTCATTACTAGGAAGAAAGCCTCAGCAGAAAGCCTTTTTCACCTCATTCAGTTTTCACATTGGACTCTTATTTGGACTAGACACCTGCTCTCAACCATTAACCTGTTACATGGAAAGCTAAAAAACTTTTAAACTACAGCCTTCTTGAGAAAGTCTCTATTTCCTATTAAAATTAAACCAAATATGACAGACTCTACAGAATTTGCTTTGCCCTTGACTAGCTGCCAGGACAGAGGAAGCTGCTTGCAGCAGCCCTGAAGCACTAAACCAGTATGAGGAACCTCAGAAAACACACAAACAGATCTTCACAGTTCGATGTAGGTGTTAGATACACAAAGGAATTCTCTAATACTAGTGAAATACATGCTATCTTTCAATTATTTCAACTATCAGGCTCTTCAGGGAGGCTTACATAAAAGTTTCAAAGCATCCCAAACAAACAGCCAGATTTAGATTTCCACCACATCAAAACTTTGAGAGTCTTTAAAACAGTTCTAAACAGTGCAGATGACAACAACTCTGTTCTAATACAAAATACTTAGGCTGTTAAATGACACAGATGTACTCAGCTATTGCATCATTTACAAAGTAAAGCACTTAAAATCCAAGCAGTGAGTATTAAAGGACATAATAAATTTTACATTGCCTACATAACAAACATACATTATTCATGTATTATTCACATTTACATAAAAGGAATGCATTTTTCATCATTACAGAATAACCTTAACTCTGACCTGTGGATTTCCTCAATGTATTTGTTGTACTAGTTTTAGTTTCTAAATGTTTTATATTAAGTGTTACATGGGAAATACTATAATTCGTTAACTTTATCAACTGACAATTTCAATTAGTTTTTCCAGAGGATAGCATTGAATACATAGTTTCATAAAATGTGTAACACTGTTAATTTATGGAAAAATTATGCATCTTGATTTGCATTTGGGAATGATTAAAGTATTATTAATGTGTAGATACATCTTTTAAGTTTGCATTGGGATTACAGTTGAAGGTTAGTTAAGAAAATAAGCTTTTCATCCTTCCAAACCTCTGACTCTGCATTTGAGCTATCAGCCAGATGTAAAGGGATCCTTAATATTCCTTTCAATCTGCAACTGGATCAGAGAACTGTGTGGCCAAACACAAAGGCTCCTTTCTTCCAGGCAGTCATGCATGTGCTTACAGTTGCTACTTAAAGCAGACCCACTGGACTCCATCTGTGGATCAGGATTAAGATTGATGTGGGCAGACAAAACTTGTATCTTACTAAATATAGAGAAGTGAGATCAGAAGGGATCTCCCTGGTCATCTTTCTTCATGCTTAAAGGAGTACAAAATGTTTGCATAGTGAGTAAATCATGCAGATGCCATAAAATTGGTGTTGTTGTTAAGTATTCATCTGTTTAATTCTCATTAATTCTGTTGTCTAAGTATTTCAACACGCTAATATCATTTGGCTATTTTACTGCTTCTAATACAGCTTGGATGACGTGCAAAATTTGCACAGAAATCAATGTTAATCTTTTAATTACTTGAAATGCTTTATTGTGCTAATGAGATAAAAATAACCTACTAAGTTAAATATGCATCAAAATGCTTCGAGGATTAAGGTCACAATTCCCATCCCACTTCTTGGAAACAAATGCAGAACCATAAAAACTGACTATCAATGCTTGAAGCCAAAACCCAAGATTTACATTCATCTGTCCTTTTGGTTGATCAAGCTAATGATCCAGACCCTTTAGAGATAGCACATCATCCCCTAACATTTACCAGCCTTATTTCAACACAGCATCTACAGCAGTAGCTCCCCTTAGTGCAATACTTGTAATAACGTGGTTTGTGACAGTGGATTTTTTGCTGGCTTTCGGTCATGTAAGTCTTTAAAAATGGTCTGTCCATACTGAAGCCAGAGCTCCCTTTTTGATTCTCATTTGTCTTTGTTTGCTGTTGGGAAATCTGAGTGTAAAACAGGAAGTTAAAGAGGAAATTAGGAAAAAAATCAATTAAAGGACAGCAAGAATGCTTTGAATGAAAGGTGTAAAAAAGATGCAAGTCAATACAAGAGAAACCTATCCATTTCCTTATTGTCACTATATTAGAAAGCTGTAGCTTCTGCTTGCCAAAAGCATGAAATCAGTCATTCTTTCCTTTATCATTTTAGATTATGGTGACATGACTTAGGTACGGTATGAGGGGAGATCTAATTATTAACTGATGAGTCATGCTATACAATTTTAGTTGTAATCAGTCATGTTCTAAACAGAATCCAAGTTACATGCTGGTAATTGTCGACTGTGGATGGAAAAATGTGATTATTTATTTTTCAAACTGACTATGCCATCTGATACATTCATTAAAAGGCTACAAAAATGAATTCACTGTCTAACAAAATATTTACAGAGCATAAAAAATACCCACATTTGTATAGGTATCACAACCCCTGATCTTACTCATGAATGGTAATGATCAGCTCATAGTCCACCATTTCATACACAAAACTAAGTTGTCTTTCCTCAGTATATCCCTTCACATTTTACATTAAATTTAATCTGCAAATGTATTGCCCAGTCTTTCAGTCTTGCAAATCCTCCAGCAGTTCCTCAGTTTACCCTTGTCCTGACAAATCTATATATCATCACCTCTGCTTATTCCCTCTTCTATGTCTTCTATGAATATAGTAACCACTGCAGGTCCCAACCGACAACCATGCAGAACTCCACTGACCATTTTCTGCTGGACTCCATTCCCATCTTCAACAGATTATTTATCCACAGTGATTTATCTTACCCAGTGCCAGCCTGGTTTCTTTAAAAGCCTTTGTCAAAAGCCCCGTAAAAGTTAAAGTAGGCTATATTAATAAATTCATTCTCATGTGTGTTTGCTAGCCCCTTCAAAGGAGGCCAAAAGGCTTATAAAGCAGATCTTCTATTTAAATAAGTTATGATGACTCCTCTCAAGTAGGTTTTCCCATGTTTATAGGCATTTTTTTTATAGTTTCAACTAATTACCCTGGGAAAATGATCAGGCTTAGAGGCCCCCAATGCTGCTGTGAAGACTGGTTGTTGTATTTATCATTCTTCAGTCTTCAGCTACTAAAGAAATATTAACATTCCCAGTACTATTAGCAAGAGCTAATCCATCTGGCAGTTACCTTACATAGCTAATACCAGCTGATTCTAGTAATCTGTTAGTGCTTGCTTTAACTGTTTTCCCCTTAACCATTCCTATGGTTGCTTACAACATAGTTCAATGCTCCGAGATTCTCCCCACCTGAGCCCCCATACATGGTTCTGACATCTGAATCAAAGTTGGGTTCTATAAAGCCATAAAAGGAAAAATGTTCTAAAGAAAATAAACTACTAATAAAAATGCTAAGCTTGCATACTGTAGTTAGATCATGCAACCACATATAGCCACCTCATTTGAACAACAGAATCACAGAATATGCTGAGTTGGAAAGGACCCATCAGAATCATTGATTCCAACTCCTGTCCCTGTGTAGGGCATCCCCGGAATCACACCATGTGCCAGAGAGCATCATCCAAATGCTTCTTGAACTCAGGCAGGCTTAGTGTGGTGACCATTTCCCTGGGGAGCTTGTTTGCTATACATAAGATTTCTTGTGCAACCTCAGATAAATACTGGGTAGCAGTCATCACACTAACCTCCACCTTCCAGCAGATAGAGGTAGAACAACTCCAAACACACAGAATCACAGAATCAGCCTGGTTGGAAAAGACCTCAAAGATCATCAAGTCCAACCATAACCTAAATCCACCCACCATAACCTTTATCTACCCGTTCAATGCTTAAATCATGTCCCTAAGCACCACATCTATATTTCTATTAAACACTTCCAGGGATGGTGATTCCACCACCTCCCTGCACAGGCTGTTCCAGTGTCCAACCACTCTCTCAGTAAAGAAATTCTTTCTAATATCTAGTCTAAACCTCCCCTGGCGCAACTTCAGGCCATTCCCTCTCATCCTGTCCTTATTCACTGAAGAGAAGAGATCAACTCCCACCTCCCTACAACTTCCTTTCAGGTAGTTGTAGAGAGCAATAAGGTCACCCCTCAGCCTCCTCTTCTTCAACCTAAACAACCCTAGTTCCCTCAGCCTCTCCTCGTAGGACATGTCCTCCAGGCCTTTCACCAGCCTGGTAGCTCTTCTCTGGACAGGCTCCAGCAACTCAACATCCTTCTTGTAGTGAGGAACCCAGAACTGAACACAGTATTCAAAGTATGGCCTCACCAATGCCAAGTACAGAGGCACAATCACCTCTCTACTCTGGCTGGCCACACTATTCCTGATGCAGGCCAGGATGCTGTTGGCCTTCTTGGCTGCCTGGGCACACTGCTGGCTCATGTTAAGTTGGCTGTCAACCAGCACCCCCAGGTCTTTCTCCACCATGCAGCTTTCCAAGCACTCATCCCCAAGCCTGTAGCTTTGCATGGGGTTGTGGTGACCAAAGTGCAGGACCTGGCACTTGGCCTTGTTAAACCTTATACAGTTGGCCTTGGCCCATTGATCCAGCCTGTCCAGGTCTCTTTGCAGAGCCTTCCTACGCTCAAGCAAATCAACACTTCCACCCAGCTTAGTGTCTTCTGCAAACTTACTTAGGAAGGACTCAATTCCCTCATCTAGATCATTAATAAAGATTTTGAACAGGACTGGACCCAAAACTGAGCCCTGGGGAATGCCACTGGTGACCGGCTGCCAACTGGATCCAACCCCCTTCACTACAACTCTCTGGGCTCAGCCAGCCAGCCAGCCATTTTTTTTGCCCAGTGAGCCAGTTTTTTACCCAGTGAACACTTTGTGTCTTCCATATACTGTCATGTTTTTTAAAGGACCATTCTTGTGAGCTTAAGGTCTCTGGATTTTGACCTTGGTAATGTGTATGGGTCATAGAGTTGGACTAGATTATCTCTAGACGTCCCTTCCAACTCTGGCGATTCTGTGATTCTCTGATACTCTGAAGCCAAGCAAGTGGATTTGCCAAGGAAACGTAGCTACATGTAGAAATCACTTTTCCAGCTAGGTGGCCTGGAGAAAGAGACCAGAGACAAGAGACTTTGTAAACTCAAGCATAGCTCTCAACAGAATCATAAATGCTTCAGACATCCCTATTAGGCTGAATGCTGCCAATGGAGATGTTTCCTTCCACAACTATATGAGAGTCTACTTGCCTCAGCACCTAACTTCTAGATTATTATTCTTGGAGAGACAAATTCAAACTTTTGTGATTCAGATTCTCTTTCATGAAACATAGGGATCAGAGTCATGTCCTGTACCTCAGGGTGGAAAACACATTAAATATTTCAAAACACTTTGATACAGCACTGGGAATAGAACTCTCAAAACTGATGCCTTCCAGGGAATCCAGCAACTAGCTTTGTTAATTGCTGTCTTTTGGCATTTTGTGCACATTTCAAGAAGTTTCTCTTTCAGCTCAGCTGAAGACTATTTTAACTTACCTAAGCCAGCTTAGACAAAGTCTCTTCTCTCAAAACTAGGCTGAAAATGTTATGAAAATAGATTGTTTGTGTAGTCCAGTATTTGATACCAATTGTACACCATTCTACCCTAGATTTTCATAAAAAGAATGTGACAAAATGAACAACAGTTTTTTCACTATTGGAGAAGTTTAAATTTTAGTTGCAGGCTCTGGTTGGTTTTTATTTTATCATATCAATTTGATCTTCTGTAATAAATATAAAGTTAATATAGAGTTTATAAAATAGGTATTATTATTTACTTAATGGCCCATAACAACTGCCATAGAGAATTTATATTTCACAGATCATTGAATTGATAGATTGTGACAGCTCTTCTGAAGATGTTCTGGTCTATTGGGTCATTACTGAGAGCATGCACAGACAGTATATCTGTGTCCTAAATATCCTAGTAGCATATTGCTCAAAACAGTTAAGTGAATGAGATTAATTTCAGAATATTTATTTTATTTTTAAAAGGCAAACCAGCATGAGGAACATTACAGACCATTTGCTAGCAAAAGCCTGAAAAAGTCTTGTTGCAAGTTATACAAATGTTTTTATGTATGTACTGCTGAAACAAGTGGACACATCACAGAAGATATAGGAAGAAAGTGGCCCTGTCTCAATGAACTTACACTTTAAACTCTGATCCCACTAAGATTTCCCTTGTTGTTTTACCACACAATAACGAACAATCTGCCCAGATTTCAACTCCTACAAGATATCTAGTCCAAACCATGAAAGCTACATATAACATTCCTACTGTGAATTGTCCATGGTTTTCACAGAAATTGTTTGCACAGGCCCCTTTTTCTTTTTGCATGATTTCAGACTGGATTTAGCAAGTGGAGGAATCCTTCAGCAAATTAGAAGGAAAACACCGAGAAAAAAGGTTTTAATCATCTGTAATCATGAAGCATCATTCTGGACAATGTGCACATTTTGATGATTCTGTTAGTCTTTTGTTAAAATGAAGATGAACATTACTGATGCTCTCTTAGGATTCCGAAACTGGCTGAAACAAGGCTTTTTTTCCCTTTTCAACTTCACCTTAAAATAAATGAAACAATTCCTCCAGCTGCTACCCTATCTTGTCAAAAGTGAACCATCTAAACTAGATGCTATTTACCAAAATAAAGCATAATGAAAACACTGAGATCTTGAATTACAGTGCTGCGAATGGTACCACTCAGCCAGTGGCTTCAATGCCACAAAATCAGTTGATACTTGCAGATCAACCCACAACATTTGCAGATGAACCTACTCGCAACAACCCACAACAGATGCATGCAAACAAAGCACCACATAGAAAGACATGGGAGAAAGGAACATATTACTGAAATGGTCAATAAACACTAGCATGCAAAAAAGAGGATAATGTTTTGACTTAAGTAGGCTTAGATTCAGGAGAGCGGAGATTTCACACTTAGCCTAGGACTGCTACTGATTTCTTCAGAACAGCTCTCCAGCAGCCAACTCCTGAAGAGCAAATCACTCTAGAGGCAGCTTACCAGCCTCTTCTCACCAAAGTTTAAGAAGATTCAGAACCAGATGTTTCTTGAGAATAGAGGAAGGCTAGAGAAACAGAAACCCTGTTAATAACAAAAATGGCAACAGTGAGGAGTGGAAATGGTAAACTGATACGTAATGAACAGCACAGAAATGCGAAGGTCAGTTCTTTAGCAGTACAAAAGTGCATCTCTTCTATCTAAGAACAGCTGCTGTCTCTCATAATGAAGCCCTAACATGGCACAAAAATAATACAAGGTTCAGTATTTTTACGATTATGTTGGCCAGTTACCAGCTAACTTAAAATTTGTTCAAATTAAAGGCAGCAGTAAATATCTGATGAACAATGCTGATGTAGCCACGATGTGCATTTGGGCCTTTGCTAGTAACATACATCTGACAAGCATCCATACTTTTACATAAAGTTTGGTGCTACGGCCAGCACCCTCCCTTCCCCACCTGTATTTTAAAAAGCAGAGCTGAACACCAGTGATTTCCATGCACTCAAAACATTCTGGCAATATACTAGGTTGCATGGAGACCTGAGCAGACAAGTGTGCCTCCTAGAGCCCTAAGTGAGGCAGTGAATTCTTGAGAAAGATAAGACTTTCTCCTTAGCCTTTTTTCCCAATGATTTCTCATGGTTTAGCCCTCAGAGGGCTGCACACTGTGTGGGCTGACCTTAGTTACCTTTCCTTTTGGCCTTCCGGCTGGCTCAGGATCCACTATCAACTGCTGGCTTTTTGCAGAGTTTGCAATCTGGTAGAAGACATTTTACATCTCAGTGCTCAGTTTTTTGAAAGAGGAAAATAGTGTAAAAATTTCAAACTATTAATTTGAATTCACTGTGGAGAAGCTGACTAGGTGCCCCTTCTTTTGTGGGACACTTCTATTTTGTAAATAGCAAAGCAAACATCATGCTTTTACTAATCAGTAATATGGCTCACTAAGCTTTATCACATGAATGTAAAACAACAGTATCAACCAATCCTTATTTTCGGTATTGTTAATCAAATGCTTTGATACCATATCACATTTTATTTGGGCCAACATATTTACAGATAGGACCCAGTTAGGGAAGTAGAAAGACCACATGAAACAAGTTTTTGGAGTTATTACTAAAAAATACCAGATTTTAGCTGTCTCTTCCTTTCTTCCTTTTGGAAAATAATGAAATAAGGATGCACCAAGCTTTCATATCAGAAGTAGAGAGAGAAAGACTAGAAAGTACTTCTGCTTTATTTTATGTAGGGTAATAGATAGTAGCCTGAGGTGTTAAAGTGGCTGTTCGGTATACAGCTAGTTTTCTTCATGCTTCACCAAAATCCTCCCACTCCTAGCAGAGATCCAGGACTACTGACATTATACCTGACATTATCCAAGGCCACTGAGCAGAATCTTACATTGCCTGGTAGAAAGGCATAAAATCCTGGACGGGAGAGGAGCCCAAGAAAGCTGGTCAATATTCAAAGATTACTTCGTCCAAGCCCAGGAACAATGCATCCCAAGAAAAAGAAAGGCAGGCAAGAATGCCAGGAGGCCTGCATGGATGAACAAAGAGCTTCTGGACACTCTGAGATGAAATAAGAAAGTCTTCGGAGGGTGGAAACAGGGACAGGTAGCCTGGGAGAAATAGAAAGAAGTTGTCCAAGAAGCCAGGGATCAGGTTAGGAAAGCTAAAGCCCAGATAGAGTTACACCTGGCCAGGGACATCAAGGGAAATAAAATGTACTTCTACAGGTACATCAGTGATAAGAGGCAGAACAGGGAAAATGTGGGCCCTCTGCAGAGAGAAACAGGAGACCTTGTTACACAGGGTATGGAGAAGGCTGAGGTACTGAGCAATTTCTTGTTTCAGTCTTCACTGGTAAGGGCTCTGACCACACTGTCCAGGTCACAGAAGGCAGAGGTGGAGGCTGGGAAAAGGATGATCCACCCACTGTAGGAGAAGAGCAGGTTTGAGACCATCTAAAGAACCTGAAAGTGCACACCATCTAAAGAACCTGGAAATGCACAAGTCCATGGGACCTGACAAGATCCATCCACAGCTCCTAAGGAAGCTCCCAGATGACGTTGCAAAGCTGCTCTCCAAAATATTGGAAAAGTCATGGCAGTCTGGTGAAGTTCTCACTGACTGGAAAAAGGAAAACATAGCCCCCATTTTCAAAAAGGGAAAGAAAGAAGACCCAGGGAACTACAGACCAGTCAGTCTCATCTCTGTGCCCGGCGAGATCATGGAGCAGATCCTCCTGAAGGCTCTGCTAAGGCACATGGAAAACATGGAGGTGGTTGGTGGCAACCAACATGGCTTCACCAAGGGCAAATCATGCCTGACAAATTTGGTGGCCTTTTACGATGGGGTCACAGTGTCAGTGGACAAGGGAAGAGCAACTGACATCACCTACCTGGACTTGTGCAAAGCATTTGACACTGTCCTGCGTGACATCCTGGTCTCAAAACTGGAAGGATATGGATTTGATGGATGGACCACTTGGTGGATAAGGAATTGGCTGGATGGTTGCACTCAGAGAGTAGTGATCCACAGCTCAATGTCCAGATGGAGACCAGTGATGAGTGGCATTCCTCAGGGGTCTGTACTGGGACCGGTGCTGTTTAACATCTTTGTCAGAGACATGGACAGTGGCATTGAGTGCTCCCCCAGCAAGTTTGCTGACAACACCAAGCTGTGTGGTGTGGTTGACATGATGGAGGGAAGGGATGCCATCCAGAGGGACCTTAACAGGCTCAAGAGGTGGGCCCATGCCTCATGAAGTTCAATAAGGCCAAGTGCAAGGTCCTGCACCTGGGTTGGGGCAACCCCAAGCACAAATACAGGTTGGGCAGAGAATGGATTGAGAACAGCCTTCAAAAGGACCTGGGGGTGTTGGTCAATGAAAAGCTCAACATGAGCCAGCAACATGCGCTTGCAGCCCAGAAATCCAACTGCATCCTGGGCTGCATCAAAAGAAGTGTGGCCAGCAGGTCAAGGGAGGAGATTCTCCCCCTCTACTCAGCTCTCATGAGACCCCACCTGGAGTACTGTGTCCAATTCTGCAGCCCTCAACACAGGAAGAACATAGAGCTCTTGGAGAAAGTCCAGAGGAGGGCCACAAAGATGATCCGAGGCCTGGAACACCTCTCCTATGAAGACAGGCTGGGAGAGTTGGGACTGTTCAGCCTGGAGAAGAGAAGGCTCTGAGGAGACCTCATAGCAGCCTTCCAGTACCTGAAGGGGCCTAGAGGAAAGCTGGAGAGGGACTTTTTACCAGGGTGTGTAGTGATAGGACAAGGGGTAATCGTTTTAAACTGGAAGAGGGGAGTTGTGGATGCCCCCTCCCTGGAGGTGTTTAAGGCCAGGTTGGACAGGGCTTTATGCAACCTGGTCTAGTGTGAGGTGTCCCTGCTCATGTAGGGGGGTTGGAACCAGATGATCTTTAAGATCCCTTCCAACCCAAACCATTCTATGATTCTTTGATTCAATGACATGTCCTCTGTTTTCTGTAGGTCTTTCTCATGATGTTAACGGATTAACAGCTTTTCCCCAGCACCACACAGAGCTGATGAATCAGTTATTTTTAAGTATCTCTGAAAAACTTTTCCCTTTCTTCCTAAATCAACTATAGGAAAAGCAAAAAAATCACTTTGCCCATAAATAAATTTTTAACATAAAAAGATAATATAATTTTTCAAGGTTAGATTTAACAAAATATTCCTTTCAGACATGTCTCCCTACAATGAATAACAAACCTAGAAACTACTGAGGTAGACTATCTTAATTATTGTTATTTTATTTAGTAAGACTTGTCTCTGTCAAGATTCCCTGTATCCACTTTTGAGGCTTTCCTTCCTAGGCAGAAAACCTGCTACAGCATTTATAAGACAGGAATATAAATATTTGTTAGGCATGCAGACAATCAATTAAATTCATTACTTCAGTCTCTATCAAAATTCTTTAAGCAATGGTCTTCTTGGACCACTAGACTGTTTTTGAACAAACATCTGTCCCTCCCTTATAGGAAAAACTAGTGATTTAATATTTGATTAGCAAATACCATTTCACTGTTGTCTGTGTTTTTAAATGGAAATAATACTGTGAATTTCCGTATTGATTTCAAGAATCTTTGTGCTGTATTATACTTGAATTCATACTGTATGTCTCTCACTTGCAATAATTCATTATCTCTAGGGAAAGGGCAAGTATTTGGGAGAAAGGCATACAGAAGACAGGATTAAATGGCCCTAATTTTTTTCTCTGATAACATCAGCTTTATTTTGGAAACAGATTCTGGCACCAATTACGCTTTTTTAGCATCTTGATATTAAATGTAAACTCTATGCTCACTGTCTGAACATATGCAACACTTAAAGCTTGTCAGAATGATAAGAAAATAAATTTGATGGTTAAACATGATTGCTTTATCTTGGTCTGGTTTTATGTTTTGGAGAAGAAAGATTTCAGAAGAGTAACACAAAGTAAAATCCACTTACAGCAATTATGTACTTTTGTTAATCCCTGACTTTTTTTTTTTTTAATTTGCCCTAAACATTTCATCTTTGCACAGACTTTGACATTTTAAGCCAAAGAAAACCTTTTAAGCAGAGAAAAAGGTCAGAACAGGGGAAGACAAGATTTTATTATTTATTATTTTTTTTTTTAAGAGAGAAAAAAATGAGCAGAACTGGTCGGTGCAGGTTATTGTTATCAAAAGCTTTCTCTTTTGAAAACTGCTTACATAGAGTGTAGATGCACATGGCTTACTTTAATAGCTCTTGTGTTGCCAGAATAGAACCTAGAGGAGGAAAGCTCTGTGGCAGAGATGGAAAGCCATGCAAAAAGGGGCTGGAGAACCACTGACATGAATGAGAGCACATCATATGAAAAGAAATTGTGATGTTCTGCATGGTTTGAAGGATCATCTTCTGGCTCAGGCATTAGGCTGGGACTTGGAAGATCATGGTTCAGTTTCCAGTTTTGTCATAGTCCTTCTCTGACCTTGAGCTAGGGAATGTGTCAGTTAAATGCAGACTTTTCTATCAGCCAGGAATAGTGCAATGCTCAGCAGAATTTTATCCATTTTGACTGAGGCAGGAACTGTTTCCTACTGTGTGGTTGTACATTAGATTTAGTGCACTTTGGCTTCTCAGCTGGGGCCTTTAAGCTCCAGTAATGAGGATTAAGATGATTTAGGAGATGTGTTTTTTATACCAGTTGTCAGTTGTGCTTGATTAGTTCAGATCGGAATTCAGGCTTCTGCTAATCTGCCAGTCTAATGTGAAACGTAGAATGCTGTAGTATGCTCAGGAATGTAGGAAATATATACCTGAAATAAACTATCTGAAAGGATGTTGCAACAATGTGGGTGTTGGTCTCTTTTCCCAAGTAATGGGACAAGAAAAAAGGACCACTGGTTGCACCAGGAGAGGTTTAGGAAAAATTTATTCACCCAAAGGGTTGTCAGGCACTGGAACAGGCTGCCTGGGGAAGTGGTTGAGTCACCATCCCCGGAGGTATTTAAAAGACATCTAGATGTGCTGCTTAGGGACGTGGTTTAGTGGTGGACTTGCTAGTGTTAGGTTAACAGTTGGACTTTATGATCTTAAGGGTCTTTTCCAACCTAAATTATTCTGTGATTCCATGATTCTACATTTACTTTTCTTTTGTTCTCAGTTTGAAATCTGGTTTACCCTTGTGTCAAATCAGTGAACCACCACAAGTATCTGAAGCCCTTCCCGCAGCTGCAGCTCATAAAACCAGCAAGTTTACCACAACGTTAGAGATGCTAAGAAGAGTAAGGTGGCTGGATGTCAGAAGGAAAATCGTCCTTGGGATCCAGAGGGGGCTGTACAGCATTTTTGCAACCTGAAAGCTATTGAAGGTTGCCATATTGCAAATCAATCTAAAAGAAAGACTCACTCCACCAGGACAAAAAACAAAGTAGGGGACAGTTTTGTATGCAAACCTCTTATTTCAATTTGGCTTTACTCTGAGCTTTTCCTGTACTGAAAAGAGTTCAGAGATATGATGCTGGATGTCCACAATGTACAATCCTGCTAAACTTTGCCTGTTGGGACTCAAAGCCCTTTCCATTGTTTACAGTACTCACTTTAAAGAAGTTATCCAAAGAAGCACACTGATCTGCCATAAAGCCCCCATACAAACTCAGGAACCCACAAAGAGCTGTCATGCCCACATTGCAATCAAGGCAAACAGTTTGGAAGAAGACACACCACAGGAAATACAACTGAGTTACCTACCCTTGGGTGGCCACAGACTCCACAGTATATAGGACCTAGCTGCAGAGTATACAGCTAAGGGGACATTCAGTCTGACTTCATGATAAAGGTTATTCAAGACATTTGTGTGTGTTTGTTTTTTTGGGTTTTGGTAATTTGTTTTTTAAAAAAAATACTCATAGAGTTAGATCACCATTTGGAAAAACAGTAAAATCACCAAAAGAGCCAACTGTATCAGACACAGAGAGCTAAATCAGCTGTTCATAAATTCAGGTAAAATTATCACTATTGAAATCCCAAATGGCTTTCACCTTCCTCTATTTATGGAAAAAATTTAAAGCTTTATTTTTTAGTTTTTTAGTCAGTTACTTCTCTGAGGCAACCACACAATTAATTGAGAGGATTTGAACTTATATTTTGCATATCCCAAGGAGTGTGCCCACAACCATTATTCTGGGGTGGTTTTCTCTTGTTTCCTGCTGTTACTTTTCCAATTTGTGCAAAATGCTTAAAAAGTCATTGAGAGGGAAAAAATAACCAGGCGGTGAGAAGAACAGTGTTTGTGAGTGTAAAGGATGGCTCGTGTCTGTAAGGATACTGAAACTCTAGAAGCCTGTGAGAAGCCAGGGCAATCAACTGAAAGGTGAGTACTTTGGATTCTTATTCTTTGTGGACTGAAGTTGGAGCAGTGATTAAATCACAAAAAAAAAATCATTCAAAGGAGAATATCAACACCACCTGTCCTGGTTTGAGCCAGGATGAAGCCAATTTTCCTTTTACTAATTTTTTTTCCTTCAGTAAGCTCTCTTTTAACTAGCAACAAGTGTTCCAGCTAATGGACTGATAACACTGGAATGTTTATGTTTCTGCTGAGACTCCAAGTTCGTTTCTTCGCTCTGCCGCTACAGAGGCTACCAGGGCAGGAGAATCATACCTATGACCGCCCCGTGGGAGGCTGGACTAGACAGACAGCAGAATTGACCAAAGGTATTCCATTCCATATATCTATGTAAGCTCCGAGGAAGGTCAGAGATCACAGAAGACAACTTCCTTCCTGTTACTTCTTCCCTTCTCTTCTGTCCATGTCCTCCTTCTCGGGAGGACTCCATCCATCCATCACCGTCAACCCCTAGGCTTGTGCATCCCTGACACTCATAAATCTACCTCCAGCCCTGTCCTCTCTGCCACTATCTTTGGTGGCGCTCCAGGACTTTTTGGAACTGTTCACAGCTAAGGAGAGTGCCAGGGGAGTTGCTGGGGGTGGGGGGGAGGCAATAGGGTTTTGCACATTCCTGAACATAATTGCATATAATTTTACATATAATTAAAGCTGTCTAGTTTAGTTTTCAATACAGCAAAGTCTCTCCCCTTAATTCTCTCTCTCTTTCCCTACCTGAGTGGGAGCGGATCGAGACCATTGTCTCTGGTTTAATTGCCGATCCTGAGTCAAACCATGACACCACCTTTTTCAAAGGGCTCCACATTTTTCATTACGCAAATTTAAAAAAAAAAAATATATATTTTAGGAGGAAAAAGTACATACTGCTACTGGAAAAAATAAACAGTAAAATCTAGTAAAGGGCAAGACTTAGCAAGAGTAGCTGAGGTCACTTGACTTGTTCAGCTCGAGAAGAGAAGACTAGGGAGTGACCTCATGGCAGTCTACAACTGTCTCAAGGGGGCAGCGGAGGGGGAGGTGCTGATCTCCTCTCTCTGGTGACCAGCAATAAGACACGAGGAAATGGGATGAAGCGGCATCAAGGGGAAGTTCATTTCAGACATTAGGAAAAGGTTCTTCAATGAGAAGGTGGTCATACACTGGAACAGGCTTACCAGGGAAGTGGTCACGGTACTAAGCCTGTCAAAATTCAAGGAGCATCTGGATGGTGCTCTTAGTTGTATGGTTTCATTTTAGGTAATCCTGCAAAGAGGAAGGAGTTGGACTTGAGGATCCTTATGGGTCCCTTTAAACTCAAGATATTATGTGATTCTATGATCTACAGTTTCTTTAAAATTTTATGTTAAATAGTTCACTACTTCATGCTACACAATTACTTCTATTCATTACATTCAGTTTCTTCGTAAGAAGATTTAAATTATTTCCAGATCCATGTAATAAGTGGGTCATTTGTCTTATCAGATGAACCACTGGGTAAGATAGAAGGATCAATATTTCAATTCTTCATGAAATCAATATCAAAACAAGATTAAACCTTTTAAACACAATTATCCTGGTGTTAGAAGAAATTTCTATAGAGCACAAAGGTTCTGTAGAGATCAAGGACAGCGCAATGACCTAGTGCGATCTGGAATTAAAGAACCATACGGTATTACAGACAGCTCATTATCAGAATCACAGAATGTCAGGGGTTGGAAGGGACCTCTGAAGATCATTGAATTCAACCTCTCTGCCAGAGCAGGACCAAAAACTAGGGCAGATCACTCAGAAAAGCATCCAGACAGGTCTTGAAAGTCTCCAGAGACAGAGACTCCACAACCTCTCTGGGGAGCCTGTTCCAGCGCTTCATCACCCTCACAGTAAAGAAGTTCTTCCTCATGTTGAGGTGGAACTTCCTGTGCTCGAGTTTGAACCCATTGCCCCTCGTCCTATCACTGGGCACAAGTGAAAAGAGGTTGTCCCTGCCTTCTTGATGACCCGCACTCATGTATTTATACACATTAATTAGATCCCCCCTCAGTCTTCTCCTCTCTAGACTGAAAAGCCCCAGGTCTCTTAGCCTTTCCTCATAAGGCAGCTGTTCCAATCCCTTACTCATCCTCATAGTCCTCCCTTGGACTCTCTCAAGTAAATCCCTGTCCCTCTTGAACTGGGGAGCCCAGAACTGGACACAATACTCCAAGTGAGGTCTCAACAGGGCCGAGTAGAAGGGGAGGAGAATCTCCCTCGATCTGCTAGACATGCTCCTACTAATGCACCCCAAGACACCATTGGCCTTCTTGGCCACAAGGGCACATTGTTGTCCCACAGATAACTTGTCTACCAGGACTCCAAGGTCCTTCTCCACAGAGCTGCTCTCTAGCAGATCACCTCTTAACCTGTACTGGTGCATCTTGCTGTTCCTTCCCAGGTGCAGAACTCTGCATTTGCTCTTGGTGAATGTCATTAGGTTCCTCTTTGCTCAGCTCTCCAGCCTGTCCAAAACTTGCTGAATGGCCACACAGCCTTCACGTGAATCAGCCAATCCTCCCAGCTTCGTGTCATCAGCATACTTGCTGAGAAGACATTCTGTCCCAAAATCAAGGTCATTGATAAAGATGTTGAACAGGACTGGACCCAGCACTGATCCCTGGGGGACTCTACAAGTCACAGGTCTCCAGCTGGACTCTGCACCATTGATCACCACTCTTTGAGCTCTATTCTGTAGCCAGTTCTTAATTCATCTCACTGTCCATTCTTTTATCCAACATACCCTGAACTTGCTCACGAGGAGATTATGGGAGACTGTGTCAAAAGCCTTGCTAAGGTCGAGATAGACTACATCCACTGGTCTCCCTTCATCTATCCATTTAGTCACAACATCATAGAAGGCTACCAGATTAGTCAAGCACGACTTCCCCTTGGTAAATCCATGCTGACTAGTCCTGATAACCTTCTTCTCTTCCATGTGCTTCAAGATGACCTCAAAAATGAGCCGCTCCATCATTTTTCCAAGAATGGAGGTGAGGCTGACCGGTCAGTAATTTCTTTGATCTTCCTTCCTGCCTTTTTTGAAGACTTGAGTGACACTGGCTTTCCTCCAGTCCTCAGGCACCTCTCCTGTTTGTCATGATCTTTCAAAAATGATGGAGAGTGGTAGAGCAACAACATCAGCCAGCTTTCTGAACACTTGTGGGTGCATCCCATCAGTGCCCATGGACTTGTGTACATTCAATTTGCATAACTGATCTCTGACCCACTCTTCATTGACTAGCAGAGAGTCTTCCCTCCTCCAGGCTTCCTCTCCTATACCCAGGGTCTGAGATTCACAAGGGCTGGTCTTAGAAAAGACTGAAGCAAAGAAGGTATTCAGCAACTCTGCCTTCTCTGCATCCTCTGTTATCAGGGCTCCCACCTCATTCAGCAGTGGGCCCACATTTCCCCTATTCTTCCTTTTACTGCTGATATGTTTGAAGAAGCTCTTTTTGTTCTCTTTTACTTCCTTTGCCAGTTTAAGTTCTAAGAGGGCTTTAGTCTTTCTTGTTGCCTTCCTACATACCCTGACAACGTCCCCATAGTTCTCCCAAGTGACAAGTGCCTTCTTCCAGAACTGTAAATTTATTTCTTTCATGAGACTTTCTTCAGAAGATCCTTGCTTATCCATGAAGGTCATTTACCGCCTCTACCTGATTTTTTACTGGAAGGAATGCACCTATCTTGGGCTTGGAGGAAGTGGTATTTAAAAATTGACCAGCTTGCCTGGGTTCCCTTTCCTTCCAGAGTCTTAGCTCATGGGATTCCTGCAAGTAGATCTTTGAAGAGTCCAAAGTTAGCCTTACAGAAGTCCAGGGTTGTAATCCTACTTATTGCCCTGGTTCTTCCTTGTAAAATACTAAACCCCACCATGTCATGGTCACTGTAGCCGAGGCTATTTCCAACCTTAATGTCCCCAACCAGACCTTCTTTATTCGTTAATTCAAGGTCCAGCAGTGCACCTCTCCTTGTTGGTTCCTGCACTACCTGCATTAGAAAGTTATCACTGATGCACTGCAAGAGCCTTTTGGACTGAATCAGCCTTGCTGTGTGGGCTTTCCAGCAAACATCAGGGTGATTGAAGACACCCCTAAGTACTAAGGAGTGTGATCTATCAGAAAAGCTTTACACATTAAGTTTTCCATGGAACAGAATACAAAAACATATTATTAACTCCCAACAATACATCACAAATTGTGTTCTAATTCAGTTGAAATTGTTTTGGTGGATTTTTTTATTTTTTTTTAATTCTGTGACTATTATGACAGAGGGAGGGAGAAAGAAATCAGAGAAAGGATGAAGGACAAATGATGATTTCAATGTAAACATGGCTTTATGTAATACAGATGCAGAAGAAAAAGGGACAGTATTTTTCAGAGATCCTACGGAGCAGCTAATTGAGCTACTTTCATTCAACCTCTTTTTAAAAAAGTCTGTTGGAATGTTAGAAATAAATATTACAGAAACTCAAAATTGAAAACATTACCATAGGTTGCCCTTTGTAGTCCAGTTCTCAGACACAATAATCCTCTATTTCCATGAACAAGATGCTAGGCAAAATTATTACATAGAATATCTAGCTTTTAGCCAAAGTCCTAAAAGGACAATAAAGACAAGCATAAACAGCAGTTTCTGCTTCAATCAAACTTATTGATAAGAGAACTGGCTTCAGGCTATCAGATAATGAAAATGGTAGAAAAAGTGTTCCCTTTCTTGTCAACTCTGATAAGCACAATATCTTCTGGAGAGAGTAGGGGAGTAGTCAGTTGTCAACATAGCAAAAGTGGTCTGACAAATGTATTTCATGACATAACAGTGTGACCACAGCACCTATGAAGTAAATTTACGCTTCATCCTTTTAATTACATTTCTGTAAAATGAAAGGTCTATATTATATACCAGATGCTTCCTTATGCTAGTCCACACAAGAAAATTTACTTAATGTATTTGAACTGTATGCAGTTTCTTCCTGTCTTAGGACAATGTTCTGCAATAATCAAGAAAGATTAAAACACTTTTATTAATATAAAAACCTGTCAGCTGGATGCAACTTAGAAGAAACTGTATTATCAAAAATAGATTTTTAAAAACAATTCCGAGTATGGTTACCAGCCTTACGCGAGTTTAAGAAAGGAACTCTCTCACACTCTCTTAACCCAAAATTCTGTGGCTACAACAGTCAGCTGTTCTGAAATAAATCTAGTGGAATTTTATTCCAATAAAAGTTATAAAAGCATAGCAGAGCTCACATCTACTTTTTGGGGATATACACTATTTTTGCAATGATGTATTCTGGATGAGAACTAGTGATATTCCAACTGGTCATAATGCTCATGCTTTCACTTTTACAGAAAGATGCAAGAAACACATACTAGTACTTTTAAGAGCCTCTGCACAGATCTGTAGAAAATATATTTGGCTTTTAAAAAAAAAACTAAAAAAGAAAAAAAAAGAAAAAAGTGCTATTTTAACATGTAAAAATCCAATACTCACGTGATAAAATTAACTTTAAAGTATTTCTATTACCCTCAGGAAGGCTGGGAACAATTTGCTTTTCCAGTACCGGATGCATTTTGTTGAAATAGACACATATATCAAATAACTATTTTATTAAAGAAAGAAGCTATCTGTTAGTGGCTGGCAACACAAAGGAACCACAACTGCATAATAAAAATCCTGTAAAAAAACCTACAGGTCTGAATTAGCAACAGAAACCCAAGATACACACAGAACTGCCACAGAGCAAAATAGAGCAACAAGATCTTACTGAAAAAAATTCCTTTTTTCCCAGACTCTTGCACACATAGGATGACTTGCAGGTTTTGAAAGACATAATTCTCCAATCATCAAAACTACTCAGAAGAATATTTACAACATAATTTTACCAAATTATGTAATTTTGTCTCTAAATAATAATCTTTGCCCAAATTGCTCAACAAATATCAAAAATACCAGATACTTTTCATAGAAAGCAGAAAGAGAACAAATTGACACTCTGCAAATACATTCTTACTAATAACAGGGATTCAAACATAGCTGAAGGAGTATTTCCAAGCAAGCAGGATACCTCCTTCCCTTTCAGCAGTAATACCATGATGGATAATGTTTTTCAGGAAGACACTGTAATGAAACAGCCTTCTCACAAAGGCAATAAAAAAGGGTTCACAGGGTTACCCAATAAAGTGAAGGTGAATTCACTAAAAGGCACATAATCCCTCACACATTAGAACGGATGCACTCACATTCATTCAGGGGCTCCCACCTGGAGCTTTGAAGAAGGACCTTTCAGGTCTTAAAGTGCAGGACATGTATTTTTTGCTCCTAACTGAACTTACTGGAAATAAACTCTTCAAGATTGCTTTATATTAAATAATTAAAAAAAAAATAAATCTCCCTCACTCCCAAAAAAACAACACAAAAACAACAACACCCCGCCCCAAAAAAAAAACAACCAAAACCCAAACCACCAAACCAACCAACAACTCAACTACAAAGCAATTTCCACATACTCTGCAAAAAATACCAGTGAAACACAGTGCTCACTCCTGGACATTTTTTCCCAACAATAAATAAGGAATATCACTCACCAAGTATGCTAACAAACTAATTTGATTTAGTTTCATGCTGTGGCTGCACAGATGGCTACATTTTACCCGCATCTGGCACACAGCTGGCAAGCCTTTTACTTGGCCTGGCCTTCCTCTTGTGCCAAGATGCATGCCAGTCTACAGAAGCAAATTCACAAATATTAAATGTGGAGCCATCACAGCCCCTCTAAAATGTCAACAACACAGCTCTGAAAGCCTAGCATTAAAGGAAATCATAAAAAAACAACCTCCATGCAGCCTGCACAGAGTTAATTTACAGGAGACACTGTGAAGTCAAACACCAGGATTCATGGAAAATTCCCTTTCATCTCCACAAGGCAATGTATTAGGGATAGACAAAAACCTTTTTCTGTAATGCTACTCGAAGCATGGATAGTAGGTCTGTTTCTCTAACTATGGAACAGCCAGTTGGCTGCAATCCTAGCACCAGGAAGGGTGATGAAGATTTACCAGAATGGCAAGCATCCTGGGGTGCTGCATGAGAGAATCTCAGTGCTGTTAGAAGACAGAGATCTTCTACAGGAGAAGCTGTCTGATGCTTAGATAAAAACATCTTCCTTCCCAAAATCCAGGCAAGACTTTGATCAACTTCCTGCTCCTCACATTCCTCTTTTACAAACCCAAACTCAACTGTTCGGTATTTCTGCTCCCATGGTCCAAGAAAAGTAATTAGGAACATGACACATTTTGAGTTAGCATTTGCAGGAAGAAAAAGAGAGAACTTTGCTGCACATTGAACAATAATCCAGAGAAAAATTAATAGAAACCAAAAAGCAATGTTAGGTAATTTAAAAACTCAATATATTAAGATGTCCTTTGTAACATACATTTTGTGAGCAAATAATAAAGTCAAGCAACATTCAGCTGCTCAGTGATGACAGCTTTTATTGGTTTTATTCACTGTCTACAGATTTGATAGGATGTTAATTTACTGCCTATTTTCTCTAATTAAATGCTACTCTTAAAAAAAATGGCAGTTCTTGGAAAAATACTTTTTTTGGTGGAAATCTCTCCATCTGTTTCAATGACACATTTCTTAGGAAGGTTCTGCAGGACCAAAGGAAATT
Organism: Hemiprocne comata; assembly: GCA_020745705.1. Classification (NCBI taxonomy): domain Eukaryota; kingdom Metazoa; phylum Chordata; class Aves; order Apodiformes; family Apodidae; genus Hemiprocne; species Hemiprocne comata. The sequence continues at coordinate 137,456,872 of CM036586.1, read as the reverse complement.
CTATAGTAAAATTAAACAAAATAAAACACAAAAGTAACCCTCAAAACCCAATCCCAACTGTAAAGAAGAGACAGAACACAGAGCAGTCAGTTATTAGGCCACTCACCTTACCTCAGACCATGGACTCAGCTCCAGATACTGCACCCAGAGTCACGGGGCACTCCTTGGCACTTGGTTCTCTCTCTCTGATCCCACTTTTGAACAAATGTGGAAGCCTCATTCTTATACCTCTACAAAACCAACCTCCAACCAACTACAGCAAACTATAACACTCTGTATTTTTTGACTGTGCCAATACCTTAATCTATTGAAACTGGACATGCATTGAAAAGAAGGAATCTCTATGGGTCAATCCCTAAAAGTGTAGGAAAATGAAGCAAAGAAACCATTGTTTTTAGTATTATTTCATGCCTATATAGCTGGTTAATCCTTTGAAACTTACATACATTGACTTCATGATGCTGTCTAATACACCTTTTTGGTGTGCGTGAAATCTTAACACACATGAAATGGACAATAAGTTCTGTAGCATCTGGTTCAAAGCTCTGAGTTTTCCTACTATTTGGGAAGACATGCAGCTGTCAGGACGCAGCAACAAATTTCACTTTGCCTTTTAAAAACAAAGTAGACACAACAAAACATAATCAAATAACTTTCACAGCTAATATTGTTAAAATGTTTGAATAACATTTGTATTGAACTGCTAGATTTCTAGAAGTGCAGCTTCATATCTAGCATACCAAGAAAAAAAATAGCATCAGCAATGACAGGAAAATCTTTTAAAATATTACCTTACGCCTAAGCCTAGAGAAGTGACTTCCTTGGGAAAAGAAGGAAGAAACACTCAATGAGTAGTTCTGGATACCAAAAATGTAGCCCACAAACTCTGCAGAGAATGCCAGTGAGGTTCAAACTAGCACCCACTTAGATACCTTTTTTGCAGCATACTAAGGACTGAATGAAGAGCACATCTCTTTCACAGAGGTTATAAACAGTCATCACTGATGATATTTGGTTTCTTCCTACCTGATCTAGTTTCTAAACATAACCCTCTGATGAAAGACTGGCCTCCAGCAGCAATTCTCTGAGCCATGTCATTCCTTTACAGCTTTCAATTTGTATTCAAATCATTAACATGACACATCTTTTGTTACCTTTTCATTTTCATCTTCTGTTTTGTGCATTATTCTCCAAAACAAAAATTGTCATTGCAATAGGTGCTGTAGAAATCAATAATATTAATAAATAGTTGGTATAACATCTAAATATTCTCCCCTATCAGGATGAGTACCTTGCTGTGGAACAGCTGACAGTAGAAATAGTTATAATAGATCACTTTGACAACTTTAGATTTACATAATGGGTTCATCCACTTCGTAGATAGTGTTTGTGTGCATTCTCTCTGCATGCAAAACATGCCTACTACCTATAAAAATATTTGCTTTGAATGGTATATGCTGCTACATAAAGTATTCTTTTTTTGTCGTCTAAAGCTTTAAACATACATTTTTAAGAGACATGTATTAGTATGTTTATATGTTATGTGCAAACATAGTAAATTTATGTACCTGCACCAGATGCACCTGTTTACTGATTTTATCATGTTTTAGTTTAATTCACTCAAGCTGACTTTTTCTTTTTTCAGATACTCTTAGCCTTTTTTCAGATTTATAAAACATCATCAGTAGCAAAGACACTACAGAACTGCACCTAGAAAGCTGATACCTTTTCCAGTCTGCTCACAAGAGACCACAAATGTATTTATTAAAAAAAAAAAAAAAAAAAAAAAAAAAAGTAGGATTAGTTCTTTCTAGTTCCAGTACAATTCCATGGATACAAAGAGCAAAAGCAGCAGAAGAGGCTGAAAAGGGTCATGTATCAAACATGAGATAATCACCTCCACAAATGCAGACATTGTGAAGGAGGCCATGCTGCTGCTGCTGCCTTCTGAGGTCTTCTCATTTGGGAAGATGTGTGAGGTAGGGCTGCAGCAGCCTGGGATGTGTAGATTCTCCTCAGTGATGAGACCATTAGGGAAATGCAATATCACTAAAATTCTAGATATGAGCAGTGTGTAACTTTGGAAAGGGGCTTACACATCTTCCCAGCAGGACATGCAGCTCTGAAGAGAGAACCTTGACAGGCTTGAAAGAGGTCCATGAAACTGCATGAAGTTCAACAAGTTTAAGTGCAAGGTCCTGCACATAGGTCAGGGCAATCCCAAGCACAAATACAGGCCAGGCAGAGAATGGATTGAGAGCAACCTTGAGGATAAGGACTTGGGGATGTTGGCTGATGAGAAGTTCGACATGACCCAACAATGTGCACTTGCAGCCCAGAAAGCCAAACGTATCCTGGGCTGCATCACAACAAGCATGATCAGCTGGCCAAGGCAGGTGATTCTCCCCCTCTACTCTACTATCGTGAGAACCTACCTGGAGTACTGCATCCAGCTGTGGGGCACCTAACACAAGAAGGACATAAACCTGCTGGAGCGAGTCTAGAGGAGGGCCATGAAGATGATCAGAGGGATGAAGCACTACTCCTGTGACGACAGGCTGAGAGAGTTAGGGTTGTTCAGCCTGGAGAAGAGAAGACTCCAGGGAGACGTCATAGCAGCCTTTCAGTACCTAAAGGGGCCTACAAGAAATCTGGGAAGGGATTTTTTACAGGGACATGTAGTGACAGGATGAGGGGGAATGGTTTTAAACTGGAAGAGGGTAGATTTAGGTTAGACATCAGGAAAAAAGTCTTTAGTGTGAGGGTGGTGAGACACTGGAACAGGTCACCCAGCGAAGCTGTGGAAGCCCCATCCCTGGAAGTGTTCAAGGCTAGGTTGGATGAGGTTTTGAGCACCCTGATCTAGTGGAAGGTGTCCCTATTCATGGCAGGGGGATTGGAACTAGATGATCTTTAATGTCTCTTCCAACCCAAACCATTCTATGATTCTATGAAGAAGCCCAATTCCGGTAGTATGGAGGTATAAAATAATATTTCTGCTTTACATCACCCAAATTGAATACCAGCACAGGGACAGCATGCCAAGTCACCATTCAAGGTGAAGTCCTCACAATACCCAGTCAGTGCTCTTCAACCTTGCAGGATGGGCAGCTCTGGAACAAGCCCACTGAGCAGACTCTCCCAGGTCCAGGTCCATGGAATTTGAGCATACAGCTCCAAGATAATTCAGTGAGCCTTTGGATAACCTCTAAAAATTCTCCTACAAATGTCTTAATTTATGGGCTTTGTCAGATTTGCTGCAATTACAAAACCTGAGGAACATGTCTTGCTGAAAGCTCTGGAAACATGAGAATCTGTCTCTGTGACAAAATAACCTGACTTCCCAGTCCATGGGAATTTCTAAAAAGTGAAGTTCCCTGTTTGTTCAGGATTAATATTGTATCATTTATTACACATGAATATTGCTGAGGAATTAAAGTAATTTCTCCATATCTACTTCTGCTTTAGACATCTACTTCTGAGAAGGCAACTGTACTTTTTCTTTGGGAAACTGAGAGACTTTATAATACTACTGAATGATCTAAACACCTGACTATCTTTCATATGTTTTTCCCATCGGTACTTCAAAAAAGGTGAAAAATGCTGCCATTCACATTTCCCATGTTAAGAACAAATTGCTCAAGGCAAAACAGGAAGGCTGTCAAAAAGGAGCCAACTGAAGATGGGTAGTTTTGAAGTAAAATTATTTTGATTGAGACATTTAAACTCTATGTTGTATCACCTTAAGCATTATACTGAGTTACAAGTATGAGATCATGTATGGGCTGTTGGTGCTTTGTCTGGTTTGACGAATGTGATTAATTTGCAAATTAGCAGAGGTACTTTTAGATAATTAGAGCCTCAGATAACCCTTAGTTTGAATATATTAGCACTTTTTTTTTTTTTTAAATGCGGAATATATTGCTATCATTGAACTAAACCACAAGCCATGTCTGCCAGCAATAAGTGTACTTAGTAGCTCTAAAGAGTTGCTGTAATTTATTGGATTTTATAAAGTAAGTTTGTAAATAAAATCAAACCTACAGTTACCCATTTTCTTGCTCACTGGTATTTTTTTAGAGTAAAACATAATAAAGGTTTATATACATTCCCAGCTGACAAGAAAAAAGTTTCAGCCCCATCAACGCAAATTGTTTCTCCTTATCATGTGGCTACCTTGACTTCTTCTGTACCATCACACAAATGCTTACATATGGAAATATACATACATTGTTAGTCTAGAATGAATTGCAAGTTCACGTTTCTAAACCAAATATTGGCTGTAATCATATTTCTCAGTATCCAGGCAGCCTCCCATTTAAACTGATCTTGATTCTGCTTGATTCTACTTTGGTGGTATTCCTGAAATAAATGCTTCGTAATTACCCTTTCAGGGTGACTCTCTGGGGCTGCATGGCTGTAAACAAGAAACTAACCCTGTACAGTTAAAAAAAAAATAAAAAAAATATTCAAATGCAACACATCTGGTAGCACATTCTCAGACCTCTCAAAAATCCTAGGAGATGACCTTGCTGTTAACTGCAAACCACCAGCAAGTCTGTTCTTTGTTTATTCTGCCATTTCTTATAAATTGGGTTGTCGATTTTTCATTCCTAATGCTCCCAGGTGATTATGCACTCTCCAAATACCATCTGATGGCATATTTCCCTAATGGAGTGGTGCTGTTTGGTCTTTTCCCATTTCATTGAAACAGTCCTTAAAGTAGTCAAAACCTGTTGAGACCAGCAGGCCATGACATCTTTTAGCTTCCTTAAGCACATCACACTCTCTGTCTGATGGAGCATCTTTGAGAAACACGGAGACCTAACTCACTGTTTCAAGTTCTTTATAGTACTTAAAAAAAAATAATCCTATAAAGCTGATTATTTTTACCACCTTTGCTCTGTTACTTACAGTTAATGGCAAGGCTTGGGCTGGATATTTGTAACTGAACCCAGAAGTTACACTTCAGGAGTGAAAAAGAACTTATGTTTTATTGAATTAACTTCTTGTGTAGGAAACTACTTACTTGCTCTTTTGTCTTTTATTTCTTTTTCACCCTACAAAGTGTGATTCTTGGAATTGGTGGGAAGAGTTATTACAGCAATTAATAAGACTTGAGTTTCCAGAAGTTAAAAGAAGCCTGGCTCCTTCTCCACTGTGCTGAAATTTCAAATCACTTTAAAGAGTAAGAACAGGAAAAAAAAAGACAGTAGGGGTGGGATGAATCCAGGTATGAGCTGAAAAGTAATCAAACCACTTAAGTGAGAAGTAAGTGATGAGGTTGTTTTAGGAAAGTGATATTGCTGAATCCCATCTTCCATCCTAGACTTCACATTTTTGTATTCAGATTACTGCTCACAGCAAGCTGTCTTGGCTCCTGGGCTTTCCCTTTGTCTCTGCTATGATTATTACAACAGATATTCCTTCTAGCTGTTCATACTCTCTGCTGTGCTGTCTCCTTCATGCACTTGCTGGTTCTCTTTCTGCCTCTCATTATTTGCTCAGGCTTTCAACCCCTCTGTGACAGCATTCATAGGACAAAAGGCTGCCATTGCATTTTTCCCTATTTATCCTCCTTTGATGCTGAATTGGATTTTGTTCTGCTAGAGTGAAGAAAGCTAGATTTGTCATCTTCATCACCTCTATTTTACTTACATCACTCAACACAACTGTAACTTATTTTCTAAATTTATCAAAATCCTTTACAACCAAAAACTTTTCACCAAACCCTTTCTCTGTTACTTTTGTAGTGAAGAAAATGAGGCAAATGCAGATGTGTTTGTATCCAAAATGCCTATAGGCATTTTTCTCCTTTACCTTGAAAGCTCCGTAGGAGGTACAGAGGTCAATTAACCAGCTGTGCATACAGGTAAGGAAGAAAAGAAGTTCACATACTTGAATTATCATCATGTGTTGTTTCTTCTCTTGCTTTTCATAGAAACTCTAAAAAAAACTCCCATAGGTAGGAATCAGTCTCACTTAAAGTCAAATTGCCCATAAAAAGCATTAAAAGGCTAAAGGAGGATCAGGTTATGTGCCACTTTTGCCAGTCCATCACCATATCAAATCAAACTCCCACAGCCATTAAACACCATTGTATTTTAGATGGTTGGGCTGCAAGGCCTCTACATATTGGCACTAAATAAGAAAGTGTTGCAAAGGTACAGCAAATGCACCAGAACTAGATTGTTCCTGACTTTCCATTAAGTTGCTTCAGGGACAAGAAACTCTGAAATCTTTTGGAGTGTGACATTGGCAGGATATATTTATCTCTACTTCTAACTTCTCACTAAAACATTGTAGTCAATGGGGCAGAATCTGGTTGGAGGTCTGTGACTAGTGGAGTCCCTCAGGGGTCGGTACTGGGACCGATGTTGTTCAACATCTTCATCAACGACCTGGATGAGGGAACAGAGTGTACCCTCAGCAAGTTTGCTGATGACACTAAGCTGGGAGGAGTGGCTGACACACCAGAAGGCTGTGCTGCCATTCAGAGAGACTTAGACAGGCTGGAGAGTTGGGCGGGGAGAAACATGATGAAATTCAACAAGGGCAAGTGTAGAGTTTTGCATTTGGGGAAGAACAACACGATGTCCCAGTATAGGTTGGGGGCTGACCTGCTGGAGAGCAGTGTAGGAGAAAGGGACCTGGGGGTCCTGGTAGACAGGAGGATGACCATGAGCCAGCAATGTGCCCTTGTGGCCAAGAAGGCCAATGGCATCCTGGGGTGCATTAGAAAGGGTGTGGTTAGTAGGTCAAGAGAGGTTCTCCTCCCCCTCTATTCTGCATTGGTGAGGCCACATCTGGAGTATTGTGTCCAGTTCTGGGCCCCTCAGTTCAAGAAGGACAGGGAACTGCTTGAAAGAGTCCAGCGCAGAGCCACAAAGATGATTAAGGGAGTGGAACATCTCCCCTATGAGGAAAGGCTGAGGGAGCTGGGTCTCTTTAGCTTGGAGAAAAGGAGGCTGAGGGGTGACCTCATCAATGTTTACAAATATGTAAGGGGTGAGTGTCAGGGAGATGGAGTTAGGCTCTTCTCAGTGATGACCAGTGATAGGACAAGGGGTAATGGGTGCAAATTGGAGCATAGGAGGTTCAAGGTGAATATCAGAAAAAACTTCTTTACTGTGAGAGTGACAGAGCACTGGAACAGGCTGCCCAGAGAGGTTGTGGAGTCTCCTTCACTAGAGACATTCAAAACCCGCCTGGATGCGTTCCTATGTGATGTGCTCTAGGTGACCCTGCTCTGGCAGGGGGGGTTGGACTAGATGATCTTTCGAGGTCCCTTCTAACCCCTAGGATTCTATGATTCTATGAAAACAGAAAGCCACTATATCTCGGAATGCTCCAGTCCCACCAGTGACATCTGTATTATATCCTCTTCACAGTGTGCATTCACATAACTTTTACACAATGGCAGTTAATGATGACTTGGCATACCTCTGGAGCAATACAGTGTTTACTCCATTTTATAGAAAAGCATACTGAGACTAAGCTATCAGTTGTCCAGAATCATCCCTGGGAAGAATACAAAGCTCCACAAGGCTTATGACATTGGCTATCACACACATGCACGTAAGCTGAGAGGGTGCTACCAAGTTCACAGGGAAACTATACAATGGCACCACCAAAACTTCTGTCACTAAAGTGACACGAACAAAGACTATTTTCTCCCAATGGCAGCACTCATACTGGGACTGGAGTAACTATCACCTTCCCAAATGAACTACCAAATCCTACTTGACCAGCAAGAGTTCACAAGCAAACCATGTAAACTATAATGAAGAGTTCACAGAGAAGAGAAACTACATATGCATTGAACTGCATGTGACAGAGATGCCACAACACAGTCAGGATGATCTTCATTGTGCCATTGTCCAGTCTCCCCATGAGCACAGAGACAGCAGAAGATGGAGATGATGTTATGTTAAGCTGGTCACTGTTACTTCTGTTTTGAGAAAAAGGGGTTCTCTCTGCTATGAACTATCTACCAGCTAATCAAAATTTACATTCAAAGACAGACTCACCAATTAATTCTCTGTGCTCTACCTCCCTTTTCTTGGCAGTGAAAAATGAGAGCCCAGTATATGCTGTTTTCCAGCATTAAGCAGCTTTTCTAAACCAAGCTTCAGGTTTGGATATGTCAAAGAGACAATCCTAACAGCACAGGATCAATTACTTCCTTGTGACTTAGGTAGAGGTCAAATCTATACACTATTTGACCTCTCTGCAAATTTGACACAGCCACTGATTGCTGATAATCTACTAACAGACTCCACTAGCATAGGCAATGCATGATTCCTATCACTTCAACTATGCATCTTAAATGGGACCTTAAAGGTAGACAGCAGATGCTACTTTTCCCCCAGAGTCATACACATACGGAGTTGGAAGATGGATGCAGGCACCCTCCCTCCATGTCAGTTGCTAGAAGTGATCTCCTGAAGGAATGGTACAAGACCCCAGTCCTTACATTGCTTGCTGCACCCTTCTTCTTTAAAGGGCAATATATCTGAATAACCTTCAGCTCTGAGAAAAGTTTAGGCTGACACCAACATTTTGCTCTTCTTAAGAATAAAGGAAAAGATTTCTCTATCATTTCCAGAGGAGAGAATCTTTTCAAATTAGGCCAGTTACAGGCCTGCTGTCTGGACAGCAGAGCAGTAATTCAATGTACTCACAATACATTAGGAAGCATCATTGGTAATAAACGAGGTCTCTCTAATATCTTAGAAATTAGGGAGCTGCATTAAACATCTCTCTGCAAAAGAACTGGCAAGAAGTTTGAGGATCCTGATCAGTTTTTCAATATCACTAGACATGTAGCAGTGAAGCTTTCCCTCATTCTTTGATCAAAGCAGAAAAACTGTAGTGTGGTTAATTGTGTTGTGCTGTACTTTATCAGTTTTCCTACTTTGACTTTACACAATGTGCTTCTATAAATCCTTGGCATATGAATTGAAAATCCAATCTCAGAGCAAACCAACTACTTTATTCAACACACAAAGAAACCACTCACAAAATGGAATGTCCTTTTCTCAGCTCCTAATAAATGATGACCCCCACACACAAAATCATCAATTTTTGTCCAGACTTCATCCTTCTCTGCAGTTGGAAGCCAGGCCCATTTCATACTCCAAGGATCCACACATTCAGATGAACATCATAAACCAGCAGAATTTGAAGTGGTTGTACTTGTTTTATGAATGTACTAAAGGCAATGTATCATCTCATTATACAAGTGAAGAACTTCAATGACAACCATCTTCTCCTCCCATTTAACTGCCGTTTTGATTTCAATCTGGCAGTATTCATGTGTTTTATTCCATAGAAATATTAACTTCTATGGGCTTCTTTAGATCATGACCACAAAATATTAGGCAACAGCCACAAAGGGTATGAAAGATTACTCATTGTTTCAGATGATAAGGCTGAACATGGGTTTCATGTTTCATGCAAGCCTGAAGTGTTGTCATGGTTTGACTCAGGATCAGCAATTAAACCAGAGACAACAATGCTCTCCATCCCCTCCCCCTCCCACCCAGGTAGGGAAGCAGAGAGAATTAAGGAGAGAAACTTCGCTGGATTGAAGACTAAATTAGACAGCTTTAATTATATGTAAAATTATATGCAATTATGTTCAGGAATGTGCAAAAGCCTCTTGCCTCCCCCCACCCCCAGCAACTCCCCCGGCACTCTCGTTAGCTGTGAGCAGTCCTGAAATGTCCCAGCCCGCAGGCAGGAGATAAGGCAGAGCAGACAGGGGCTGGGTTGTGAGGTCAGAGATGCCTGAGCCAAGGGGTTGATGATGATGGATGGATGGAGTCCTCCCTGGACACCAGCCATGAATGGAAGAAGAAGGGAAGAAGAAGCAGGAAGGAAGTTGTCTTCTGTGATCTCTGACCTTCCTCTGAGTTTACATATGGAATACCTTTGGTCAGTTCTGTTGTCTGTCCAGTCCAGCCCCCCTACAGGGGGGTCATAGATACGACTCCCCTGCTCTCAGTAGCATCTGCAGTGGCAGATTCACTGAATAGAACAAACCGACCTTCGCATATCAGCAGCAACATAAACATTCCAGTGTTATCATTCCACTAGCTGGAACACTTGTTGCTAGTTAAAAGAGAGCTTACTGAAGGAAAAAAAATCAGTAAAAGGAAAATTAGCTTCATCCTTGCTCAAACCAGGACAATTATATACATCCAAAGGGAGCTGTTCAATTTAGAGACTTGTAAAGCTCAATTTAAAAATAACATAACAATTTTTGAATTAAGAAAAAAAGTGAAACCATAACACCTGCAACTTATTGCATAGCTAAACCTATTAAATATACAGTATAGTTAAATTGGGAAAGAATAAAGAATCTTTGAACAATAAAGCTTATTATAAAAACCAGGTCTCAGTTCAGAGTAGACTTCCACACTCTAGCTGAATTGGCTTAAAAAAAGAAAGAGGAATAATATCACACCAGTATCTCCTTCATGCATCCTCACAACCACTGTCATTATATCTTACCTGCAAAACAGAGCAGGGTCAGTATCATCTTACCTGTTGCACAATAACTACCTACAAGAACCTAACAAAGGTATAAGACACTAAAACAATTTACCATTAAATTACTAAGTTGAAATAATTTTTCTTTCTGGAATTTTGTATGTTTTGTTGCAGTACTCTGAAGCCTCAACTTTGGACTGCAACCTATCATAACACCAGCAAACAAGCAGCAGTGGTGTGGTGCTTTTGAACTTCAGGCACCACAATAGTGAGCAACCATAAGAAAATAGCCCATCATTACACAGCGAGTAGAAAATTACCTGCTAACAGGCACTAATCCAATCAAAGCTTTTAGTCATATAATAAACTTTATTCAAGTGAGTTAAATAAGTGTATGGCTAAAAGGGTGGTGGCACTTGAATACTTTGACAGGTAGGAATTGTAAGAGCTAAGAAACTATTTTTTTTTTTCCCAATCATAAAGAAGACCTCTGGGGGGAAAAATAAAAGAAAGAAGGAAAAAAAGAGAGACAGAGGCAGTAGCTGAGACTACCAAGATCACCAAACTCTACCTTCAACCAGCCATATAATACCTTATTATATCAGTGTAAAAAAAATTGTAAACTTTAGAGCTGTTAACATGTTGAATCTATCTGTTGTAAAATAAGATAAGGAAAAATCAGAACAACACAGTTTTTTAAAGCCCTGCAAAATGTTCAGTTCAAAATGCCACAAAGAACAGAAGATGTTTGTTCTTGGGGTTGGTATTTACATTTTACTTTTTTGAAGTATACATAATGTTATTTTAAAGTTAAGATAAAGAAAACAGTATCTTCCCCCCTCCCCCCCTGTAATAACAAGTATATGCCCAGGCTCAGAGAGTTGCACAATTCCTGTCTGTTGGCAGATAATTCAAAACATATACCCCAGCAGACAGTGGTTTCTGGCCACCTGCCTTGTATCAGAAATGTTTGTGATATTTCTGGTGCACTGTCAGATATTTTAAGTAAATGAAATTTTGACTTTTTTTTTTTTTTTCCCTGAGTGAATCTACTTAATTACTAAGTGAAATTTGCTTTTTCTTATGGCATATCTTAACAATATTTTACTGGGGTTTAAAACTCGATGTATCTATAAAACTGGAGAATTTAAAGAAATTCTCCTGGAGAAGAGAAGGCTCCAAGGAGACTTTACAATGGCCCTCCAGTACCTGAAGGGGGCCTACTGGAAAGCTGGGGAGGAACTTTTTATGAGGGCACGGAGTGATAGAACAACAGGTAATGGCTTTAAACTGGAGCAGCGGTCATTTAAGTTAGACATGAGGAAGAAATTCTTTAGTGTGAGGGTGGTGAGACACTGGCACAGGTTGCCTGGAGAAGTTGCGGCTGCCCTGTCCCTGGAAGTGTTGAAGGTCAGGCTGGATGGGGCTTTGAGCAACCTGGTCTAGTAGGAGGTGTCCCTATCCACGGCAGAGGGTTAGATCTAGATGATCCTTAAGGTCCCTTCCAACCCAAACCATTCTGTGATTCTGAGTTAAAGTGAGGTTAAAGTAGTATTAAAAGACAGACAGACATTCCTGGGGATGGGATAGATGCTATCCATTTTGTTAGGTGACCCCTGATGTGTAACTGAGGCAAAGACAACCAGAAGATTGCAGTACCAGGAAGACAACGGAACTGGAGGTATTATTGGCTGACCATTGAACTGTTTAAACTATTTTTCTACCATTTTTTTGAGCACAATTGGAATTAGGGGGAAAAAAAAGTCACTCCATGTCAAAAGGAGTCAAAGCCAAAACCAACAGCAAATCTGAAACTATGTCCTTCACAGTCCCCTAGGTCATTCTAAAGTTAACCATAAACAATAGATATCACCCACTCATTTGACACTATCTTCACAGTATGATAGATAAACAGGTTCCCAAAAGCCAGTTAAGGTCTTTGGTCATGAAAGAGCGGTACTGAGACACAGGATGGACTGTTTGTATGGTAGATGCTCAGTTATTCACCTGTCAGGAAGCAAAAATCTGAGGATAGATTGGCTTGCATATTAGGTGGCTGGCAGAAGCACTAAGCCCAGAATACACTGGTGCCAGGCAGCTATATGTGAGAGGTATTATTTTCCTAGGAGCTCTAAGGACAATTCTGTCCTGTTGGAAGATCAGTATATGAGTCACTACTTGCCTCTGGGAGTAACCTATAAATGTCCAATATGTTCTTCACTAATATTTACTGATTCAGAGTTAAGTATTTATACCCCAGCCATATTCTTGTATAGCAGTGTTTCTGTGCTTACTCACCTCTCCTTCATTATCAGTGCTTGAATCAAGGTGAGGTAGAGATCAGCCACACTGATAGGCAGTTTGCACACCTCTGCATGCCATGGACACTCACTGAAGCTGTATCCAAGGACTGAGCACTAAAGAGTTAGTTCTATCTTCATCTATTTCTGAAGCTTTTATGGCTGCAGCTTACTTTGTGCAATCATGAAACTCAGATGGTTCTGCTGAAAATGTCAGCATGGGTATATTTTCCAAACATGGACTAAGTTTTGAACAGAAAAACGTGGCACAGTTCTATGCCAAAATTCTGGATTTTGGTAGCAAATTTAAGAGACCAAACTCAAAAGCCAAGTACAAATTCTGAGTGCAAAGTTATGTGACTCAAAAAACACCACAACATTGGTAGAAAACCTAGGAAAGCATGCAAAACAAGAATTGTCAATACTGGTCTTGCAGGAAGTTTCAGCATTTTCTGGCTAACCCAAGATGCATAAATGTACTTTGTGACTGTGATGCAGCAGCATCTTGAGTCTTCAAGAACAACAGAAATCAAGAAAGCACAAAAAAATATAAATACACATGTTTCTTTGATACATAAATTCATAGAATGTACATAAACACGGGAATTTATTTCTCCAACCCTGAAGACCTGCACAGGTTTGCACACTAACTTCTACTGAGGAGAGGCCAGGGTTTTTTTTTTCATTTGAAAGTTAACTAGTAAAATTTAGTTCATATATGCTCTACCACTTAAAATTTTGGAATGGTTCCTCACCTCTCTGGAAAATTTCTGAGGATCTATATAGATCCAATAGTGTTTAAAAGCTTCTGCTCTTTTAGGTGCTAAATCCAGGGAGTTTTCTTCCAAACAATCCATGTAACTATACAGACATAGAACTCAGCATCATGTTTAACTTAATGAGTTTATATTGACTAATGTCCAACATAACTAATACAGTGACTATGATCATTGCCCTCTATGTTCCTGAAAGAAGCTTGGTAAGTGGATGTTCTACAGTATTCTACTAACACTTTCTGGGCCTGTCAACAAGTCAGATTTCTCCTTCCCTTTGTCAAGTTCCATGTGCACACATGTGCCTAACAAAACCAGGAAAGAAAGGAAGAAGTTCTCCCTGACCTCACCTACTTAAAGATACTGTCAATGTGCTTGTGGAATGAAACCTGCACTTCTGCAGCACCTTAATAACAGATACAGCAACCACCCAGTAGTCTTTTCTGAAGTTTTTAAATGCCTTGTTTTAAAGTCTCTGAAAGAAGGCAGCTTGTCAGAACTGAAAAAAACAGGACTTTCTGCATTTTGCTGTGCAATAAAAATAGATTCAAGTGATGCAACCTGACTTCCAGAAGATATGAAGAACTTCTTTAATCAGAATTTTTACTAAAGTTCATGACATAGTCCTTCAAGCTCAAATGAAAGAACTGTATGTGATACAGGTGATTTCTACTGTAAGAAATAGGAGAATATGAAAATACCAAAGACTAGTTACCCAAAAACTGGACTGAACTGAAGACTTCTCAAAAAATGTAATGCTGAGCTGTACTGAATGAGACATAGCAAAGCTGGTCACATAAAACCTAGTGGAGCTGCTCACTGTCCATTTGAGACTTAAAGATGACAAACTCACACAGTTCTGGATGCCAAACTTTGGGCACTAGCATGCTCTGATCTGTTAGCTCTGCAGCTACATGGGAAAAAAAGAACAAGAATTTTCCATCAACACTAAACTGGCATTTATCTGAACATACCTAAAAATGCTTGTACGGGTATTAACACAGACATTAAGTGTCTGCAAACACACAAGGAGTTGTATCTACAGGGAGCTGGTTTCTAGGACTCCTTGAGTGTTGGATCAGAGAGACTGTCATTTCAGAAGTGTTCCCACTTCCACATATCCTTTCTTCCTACTTGTACTTCTCAAAGGAAAAAAAAAACAAACCACAAAACAACAACAGTAAAAAATTCTTAGCATCAGTCACTCTTGTTAAAAAATGGTATCAAGCCTGCAACTGGCATAAAATTGTCAGTTCTTTTAAGCTGGTGAAGCAACTCTGATTTACAGTACTGTAGATCTGGTTCATACTTTGGAAAATAAAATCTGTCCATTAAATGCATGCTTATATCCCATCCCATTGTCTTCCACTGCGTGATTAATTATCATAATCTGTGTGCTAAGTGATGTGCAAACTATGAGTATAGACATGCTCCCTGCTCTGGACATTGTCCCATAATATCTTAACAGATTACTTTAATATTGAAAGCACTGTCATTAGTAACTTGCTTCTCTTTAGACCTTAGAGCAGCCTTCCAGTACCTGAAGAGGGCCTACAGGAAAGCTGGGGAGGAGGTTTGCAGGGGTGTGTAGCGATAGGATGAGGGGCAACGGTCTTAAACTAGAACAGGGGAGATTCTGATTAGACGTTAGGAAGAAGTTCTTTACAATGAGGGTGGTGAAGCACTGGAACAGGTTGCCCAGAGATGATGTGGAGGCCCCATCCCTTGGAAACATTCAAGGTCAGGCTTGACCAGGCTCTGAGCAACCTGATCTAGTCAAAAAGGTCCCTGCACACTGCAGGGGGGGCTGGACTAGATGACCTTTAAAGGTCCCTTCTGTGAGGGACCGGCCCTTCACTACAATAAATGTCTCATCTAAAACTGTTCTGCACCTGAGCGAAAGACAAAATGGCTGCCATGAACTGCTGTACAGCCATTAACTAACTGTGAGGCAGTGCTCAAAGACAAACAAAGGGAGCCTGCTGCACAGAGACTGTGACGGGAAAAGACTTTTTGTAACAATGTAGCACTGGTGGCAGAGCACTGCAAGGGATTGGATATTAAAACTTCAAGGACAACAGTGATCGGGTAAAATGATCCAATTGCAGAGTGGATCCAAAATGAAACTGTAGCACAGCATGCTTCACTCCCTCCAGAGCCATAATAGAAGACTGCCAGAGCAGCTGGCGTCCTGGTTGGTTGTTGGGAGTTGCTGGTTTGGGGTCTGGTGTCGGAGTTTGTGCTGGGAGCTGGAAGGAGCCAGGATCGCAGGGAAGAAAGAAGAAAAAAGAAGAAAGCTCTTAAGGGCAATAACGGTGAGTGGCTCTGCCACCGTTACCATGCCCAAACTTCAAAAAGAGCTGTCCCCCTGTGAGTCTGGGCAAACAGTAGCTCGGCTACCAGCCAGAGGCGCCAGAGGATGAAGAAAGCAGCCTGCTGCAGCGTCGCTGCCTCCTGCTGTTCCTGCCATTGTCGTGCTGCACCTACGCTGTACCTGCCACTGCTGCCACAACTCACCTCACCCCCCAAGCTCCAGGAGGATGTGAGCATACCCATACAACTGAAACCTTCTATCTTCAATGCGTTCTTCCCCAGGTGTGTAATTGGCACCTTACTCGCACTCATTTTTGTCGACCCACATGGGAAAGCGTCGGGCTTGTAATCATTCTTCTATTTTTACTTACTTTCTTTCACTTCGTGCTGGCTCATGGTCTGTCCAATCGGGTTGGGTTGAAATATTGTATTGAGCATACACACATATTCCCTGGTGGATCTACAGTATTTCTTTTCCAATGTCCTCTGTTCTATTTGATATTATAGTAAATGTTAAAGCTTGCCTGTGTGCCTGTGCTTATGCATGCATATCTGGGAAGGAGCTTATCAATTGGTTACATACCTGGTGGAAGCAAGCCGGTCCCAAGCCAGGGACAGACCCACCAAAATAATTAAAAGGCTATCCTGAATATTAATTGGTGTCAGAAAATAACAAAAACAAACAGGGCGATTGTGCCCTGAGATAAGGCGTCTTCGACCCAAACCGAGTCTGGACTGCGACACCTTCGAAGCCCATACGAAGCCTATGATGATTCTATGATGATGATCTGTTCTCAGGTTGAATGATGCCTCCTTTTCAAGTACACTAATTTAGGTGCAGTTCCTTTGTAATTAATGCTAATCACTCCAAGTCTCCCTGCAGTATTGATCTTTGGTTTACCGGAAATATCCAAAGATGAAGAACAAGGTCTGGAGAAGCAAAACATGCAATTTCGCTTGTTTAACACACATTCCCATCATATATCTTCTACCAACACCATATCTAACAAGGCAAATTAGAAGTCTAATTGCAGGTAATCTCATTTTTATAGACCCTCCCTTGCAAAGTACCCTCACCTCTCATGCAAAATCAGCTGACACCATTGGCTTCGCAAAATTGAAATCTTCACATTCAAAAGCAGTTTTTTTCTCTTCTTTCTGTTACTTGCCTTTCTTTCTCTTAACCTCCCCATGCAGCCTTACCCACTAACCAAAGGGTGTAAAGAGTGCCTTGAATGAGATTTCTACCTGAGCAAAGACAAGCTGTAGATGGGAGTTTGTAACTTATTCTTAGACACATCTCCAAATGAGACCTCCAGTAAGTGTGACGTATCATACACACAGTTGCTGTCTTCTTTTGCTTGGGACCCCTCAGCACTTCCTGACCCTCCTTCTCCTTTCACAAAATTGAAAGGGTCAAAAAGTATGCTTGGATATAGTCCCACTCCAACTTTAGACTGTTTCTCATAGGCAATCACATTTTTCTCACCAGCAGACAGGACTACTCTGAATTTTGTCCTTTCTGCTATATTTTGCCTCTTAAAGACACCAAAGATCAGCACTTCACACAGCTTCATTCAGTTCTAGTAGCTTTAACTGAGCCATGCTAGTTTTCTCCAGCTAGGGATATGCAGCAGTAGCTTTTTTTCAGGTAAAGGGAAATGTCCCCAAGTTGCCTAATATAACACCCTATAATGCAATTCATACTTCCAGTACCATGAAGGAGGAGGACCAGTACAGCTTTCAGTACATATGGATGCATTGCACATAACCAGTATATTTCAGTGAAATCCCCAGTTGATCAAAGCAGACATTAATGTATCTCTAGCAGAAATGGGCAAATGATTGACTGACTTGCTAAGTGCTATCCAGTTTCAAACCTTTTAAATATGTCAGAGATTTGTTTTTATGCCATGAGATTCTTCCCGAAGGATGATATACATTCAGTGTGTTGAAGAAGTATACACCACTCAATCAAGTTTACTTGGATCTTTCTTTCTGTTATTTTACAGACAAAAACAAGAGCCTTGAGCTCTGAGGTATCAAAGTAGGGGGTTGCCCACCATCTGTACCTGTTCTGTTGCACACACCAGCCCCCAGGCTTATTACATACAGGTGAAGGACAGAAGTCTGGTTCGATCATAAATCATCACCTCTTTTCCTTATTTCTTGCCAATACAGACAGTTGCCTGGTACTTTCAAAACAGAGGAGGAAAAAACACAAACAAACAAAACCCAACCACAAAAATCCAAAACAAACAAACAAAACACCTAAAAACAAAAACAACCCACCCTGCACAAAACCCTTCTAGGCATAAGAAAGAAAATAGATAAAAAAGGTAGCACACTACTAAAAAGAGATCCTCCTGTGTAGTTATGCCTTGCTACACTGTATTTTAAAAGCTAGTGGTAGTGATATTAGCAAACTCAAGGGAGAGTAATATTCCACAGTCACAGGCATACTCTGGAGGAAAAATAAGGAGCAGAGAAGTCTTCTATCCTTGCATGTAACTAACTTTCACAGGATGTGCACAGGTGGGGAAAGACACACCAGAGACGCTTGTGCCATAACTTGTGATTCAAACTTATGGAAAAGATCATTGTCATAGACAAAGTCCTGTATTAGTGGAGAACATTAAGGTTTCTCTTAAGACTGCCAACTCCCACCAAGGTAGCTATGCATACCTGCCTCTCAGTATACCCATCTCCCAATGGTAACAACTGGTACCCAGAACCTAATCTTCCATTTCTCATGAGATTATTCAGGTTGCACCCAGACACTTGTCACAGTAACTCCTGATCTTTTCCCTCATATCAGGAATCATACATAGACTGTGTCCCTGAGTAAAAAAACCCTCAGATAAAGCAAAAGCAAGCCTGGCACTATCTTCAGCTATCATACGGGGATTCATTACAGCTTGGTAGTTGGCCTCAAAATCTTTAAGACAGGCTATGTGAGAACTTTATTCCTTTCTCTTCCAAGAGGTCCACAGCACTCTGACCTTTCTTAGTGTGATCATTACGCACAGCCATGAATTTGTCTCATCCAGTATTAAAACACTTTGCCAACCTGGTGCTAGGACAATTAGCTGGAAAGGCGCAGCAAGGATTCCATTACTCTTACACAGCTGAAGGCACCAGTGTCTCCTTATGCTTTTTAGATTCTCATCTGGAGCTGTAAGAAACACTGGATCATGCTACAGCAATACAATCAATTATTCTTCTCCCTGTAATCTTTGGGTGGCCAAAAGACTGCAAATATCCTTTGCAAATGCATATTACTCTGCCAAAACGCCTGCAGCAATCTAATTCTGTTGAGCTGGGGAGGCTGTTTTAACAGAGTTTATCCCTCGTATTTATGAAGGGAGCAAAGATGAGAGTAAGCTAGGAGCTTGCTTTCTTCCTCATCTGCCAGTCTACTGCCAGAGTAGCTGCACCTTGTCCCTTGTATTTTGGGTCATAAGGGACTAACAGGACCAGTAAAAGTCAGTAAAATACAGGGAGTCTAATAGTTTTCATGACAAATTGGGAAATCATTCCAAATCCCTGTACTTCCACTGGTTTCTACCTTTACAGATTTTCTACCTTTACCCTGGATTTTGAGACAGGACTATGTAACAGCTTGGTACAGATCCAAATAGCAGTTACAGTTGCAACAGAATATTTTGTAGTTTCATTCTTTATGTCATTATAATTTTAATCATTTCAAAGGCTCCAGTAGTCTGTGATTGATGCCTTTGCCTTTAGATTAGATTAGCACATAAATAAACTAATTAAACGAGAGAATACGGAAGATGGAGTAGAGGCCAGTTTCTACTTGCTACTACATGAACATCAAGAATGGGGTTTTTTTAATTGATAAAAATCTGAGTGAAAAAAAAAAAACTACTGAAAGAATAAATGCTAATAGTTCTTCAGGTAAATATGCTTATCACTCAGCTGGATTATTTCAGGCTGCTATTTAGGCAGGACTTAGTTTTGTTCTAAATATACTTAGAAGCAAGTATGATAACTGTAGACTGAAGGTTACTGGTAAATTGTTAAGATTAGTCCACTTTTAAAATACGCAGGTTCAAGGCAAATTGGGAAGGTGTGTGAAGTCCACTTTTTACATTAAAGCAGGAAGCTGGGAAGAGATGAAAAAATTGCTATTAATGTACAGGGAACTCACTGGAGTATATCAAGAAAAAAATGCATGGAACAGTGGGTGAGTACACAGGAACAGAAAGGAGCACGGGAATTCAGAGAGTTAAAAGAATAGACAAGACCTGCACAATGGCAGGTGTCAAGTTTTGCTCTGTTCTACCTTTGTACCAAATTACCAGCTTGGAGACAAATTTGAACCCAACAGTATGCAACTTGGTACAGCCATAATGAATCAGGCATAAAAATGTCAGCCAGAGTACTGAAAGGGCACGGGAAGTGTAGAAAGCAAGAAGATACTGCAATAGCACTTGAATGGTCTAAGAGTATATAACTATAAGTAATGGGAAGTCGTTTTAAAAAATGGACCACAGAGGCTGAACAGCAGAGAAGAAAAACAAGATTAATTAGAAAACAGAACTGTTTCCTGAAGGAATCCGATCTCATGAGAGGTTTAGAGCGAGATTCAATGAAGTAGTAAAAAATATCCTGTAGGAAACAGTATTTCAGGTCAAAGAAGGTCTTTTTCTGTCTCCTGCTCCATTCATTACATGGCACTTCTGGGAACTAAGTAGAGAAAACAGAAAGAAATGGGAGAGGGGGAGAAAGACTGGTCAGAAGCAGCATCCTGCTCATATAGGTGAGAAACAATAGGAAATTTCCAGCAATGGTGAGAGCTGAGAAAATGTTCTTGAGAGAGACTTTATTCAGGCTATATCCAGGGGACTGGGAAAGAAAAAGGGAATGTTGCAAGGAAAGAAAAAAGTTTCACCAATGGGTCTCAGACCATACAGATTTGAGAGGAAGTAGAAACATACCGTCGCTATTCTCATTTGCATAAGTACTGCTGTACCTACAAGTTTGTTGAGGACAAAAAGAAAGATGACCAGATTAATGAAGAAAAAAAAAAAGTCAGAGGACGAGAAACCACAGCTTCATGGCAATGTACAGATCACAGAATCACACAGAATCACAGAATGTTAGGGGTTGGAAGGGACCTCGAAAGATCATCTAGTCCAATACCCCTGCAAGAGCAGGATCTCCTAGAGTAGGTTACACAGGAATGCATTCAGGGTGGTTTTGTATGTCTCCAGAGACAGACTGACATGCTAGGCAGAAGAGCAGACATCAGCACACAGGCACAGCTCAGTTCTGCATGCCAGGGACTATGCAAGGGCAGCTCAGCTGTGTAAGATCTGTTGCGGGCATCCAAGCAAGAAAATCTAAGTCAGACTGAAGAGGAGCAGCAGAAAGAGAGGGCTCCATACTATTTACTGACAACGCTAGGAAAAATGATCCAACCACATCTGGATGCCAGAGCAGACATCCTAAAATGTGCTGGTTCATGGAGCCACTGGAGGGCACAGATAAGATCAGATTCTTTCTGCCAGGTTGCAAGCTGATAAGGCCTCAAGAACACATGCTTTTTAAACAGGGGTTTGTGTGGCCAAATAAACTGTTGACTGGACTCCCCAGGGACAGAGACAAGAAAAACAGGACTGTACTTATCAACCTAGGATTAATAGTTAATTCACTGATACATTAGAGGCATTGTTTGACAGACCTGGAAAATAATATTTGCTGGCACAGTCACAGAGCATTACTTTGTTTGATATGAAAATGTCAGTGAACATCTCTCTCAATTATTCTTCCTTTCTATTCTAAAGTGATGTTTATTCCACACAAACCTAGCATTATCTCAGTTTAATTCAGAGAATTACTCATATCAGTGAAGCTGAATAAAAAATAAGGTTGTGAAAAATGTTACAAAATACAAAACCCATGTAGGACATTTAGGATTGATCTTCACAAAAGGAAAGATGACTGCCATCCAAGCTAAAGGGCCTTGTTGTAGGTTCACTGGTTTTAACCGTGCATAATAAACAGGATGATAAAACTTTAAATACTTAAGTAAAACTGCTTCACAAGCTTGTTTCAGTGAAATGAAGAGAATATTTGCAAATCATCTGACAGTAACCTAAGACCTTTAATTCACACTTTCTACAAAGAACATCTGCAGTGGAAGTGGCAAGTTTCATATACAGATGTCAGACTTACCAGGTGCCCAAATGTATGGGCACCAAATATAAAGTGAGCACACAATACCACCAATTATATAATGGGAATTACCTCCCTCTTCTCAACAAAACCAATGAAAATCTGAATTTCCAACACCATAGACAGCTGGCCACTGAATCAGAAAAATCTGAGAGGGATCAGAGTACAGTAAAATATTTATTTCTGTATCACTTATAAAACCACCTGTAACTGCACAGTGAGGCTTACCTCCCTGTCCAAAATGTCCACAGCTAGATATACTGAGTCCCGTTCTAGTGCTCACAGTATTCAGGAAGTGGCTTAAGTTGGTCCCTCCTCTCTAAGAACTGTCAGAGTAAATATTACCTTAGGGTTTGTGGTTTTATGTTGCTGTTTTGCTTCAAGTTGTTTACCTCACCCTTCACAAGCACTCTGATACAGTGCTCCCACCAGCTCTATGACACAGCCAGATGCATGCCAGAGTCTGGGTCTGTTGATCCCTACACAGCCAGAGGAGGCAGGAGAGATGATCCCGTAAGACTTAGGGGATACAAAAGGAAGTGCATGGCTGGATACTGTGGTCAGGCTTATCACCAGGTCAAGAAAGTATGAACAAGTAGTGTTGTTTAAATTGGAAATCAATATTCCCAATGTCTCCACTGTGTTTTGTGAGAAACAAGGGTACATTTGGAACATGTGAGGGAAGTCCCTTCAGCTGGAGTCAGAGGGCAAGCAATGTAAAACTTGGGCAAACTTCAATATTAAAGGCAAGGCTAAAGCGTGCTAAAGCATGCTGGTGGTAACACAGTAAGAGTATGTATAAGAACATATAATCATGGTAGACATTACACTTGGGGGAAAAAAAAAATACAAAAATACAAAACAAACAAGCTGATTCTGGAAATCAGAAAATTATTTTTTTAAGAAAAGGTAGTTACGACTGTGTGTACATACACAGTTTTATTATTCTCCAGGTGGTTCTGCTGGCTGCAGACCCTCTTACAGGGTCTCTTGTGCAGTCAGGGTTATGTACTTTTGCAGTTTCTTACCAGGCTATTGTCAACTGTCAAAGGCATCAAGTGGAAGTATATGACTTCCAAGACACACAGACAATGGATGCAAAGCAAGTAGCATGTAAGATGGAGGTCTTCAAAATGGGCAGCTGCAGAGCTATGAGACCGATATCCCTGACAATAACTTGGTGCTTTGATGACAGGTGATATGAGCATGATCAACAGATGACAATAGTTATCTAGATTGAATTCTTCCCAGTAGAAATACAAGGGTTATAGGAAAGATTGAAGCAAGATACTACATTTTTCAGATCCTCTATTTGGCATGTACTAGTTAACTACAGTTATCTTAGAAAGGAAAGAAAATATCAGGCAGTTATCAGAAAAAAAAAAAAGCAGTTTCATGCTTTTTCTCTGCTCTTTTAATTTTTTTTTCAATTTACCAGAAAATAGCCATAGGAACAGAAAGAGGAGACTGTTTTACCAGATAACCCCATGCAAGTCCCATTTGAGCTCATCACCAGCCTCCACCATGAGGTAAGTTTGTGTGAGTATAGAGCACACGATTGAGATTTGCAAGGCAGTAAAAGGGCAACTGCATGCAAGTTTCGGCTGGTGTCTGTGGGGAGAGCTGGCAGAGAGGCAGCCTCCTGGGATTGCCATGTTAGAATTTCATAAAAAAATTAAGGAGGTGTTTGGGATGATGATTATGGTGCATCAGCTGGAATCACTTCCCCTCCGGATGCTGCTAAATCATCTCTGACAGAAACGATTTATCCCCAAGGCTCCTGAAAACATTTCTGTGCCACAAATTCTTCATGTTTGCAAAGGACTTCATCTGACTGAGGGCAGATATTTCCAAAACATTAGCATGTAAGATAACACCCTCTAAAACCTTTTATCCCTTCTCAAGCTTCCTACCAATCACACCAACAGAATACTCTACTATACTGAATAATAAATGCAGTGTGTTTTTCCAGGCTTTGCCAGCAGCATTCACCTAATACTGTTTTGTTTACACAAAAATCTGAAGGCTTACCCATTGCCATACAAGGGAAGGCCTTTAATAATTTCTCAAGCTTCTTTCCTGTTCAAAACAGGTATACCCAGGGAGTGCAAGTGTAGCAAAACCAGAAGCATTTGGAAGTCCAGTTTCAAACACAGGCATCTTATCACTGACACTGAGTGAAGTTCTGTGTTGATTTTTAGCCTTGCAACTACACTGTCTCTAGCAGTGCTGCAAGACCTTTATTATAAATGTTCTCTTGACTAATTAGAGTCTTGAGTTAGTTGTAAATTCTGTACAGTTGTGTAGAAATTTCCTGCAGAACTAAAAAGGATGTTCTTTCTATAATTGTAGATGTGTCAGAAAAAACAGGCAGCCAAAGCAGGAACAGGCTGAACAAGAGAAACAATAGGATAAGAAGATTAAGGAGGGAAAAGTTTAACTGACACATCAGAAAAACAACAGCAACAAACTCTCAAGCAAGGATCAAAGGATAAAGAAGAATCATGGATATGATGGGAAGAGAAGGCCAGGTCTGTGCTCACTGAGGTCTCACCCCTCCAGATTTAGTATGAGAGTTTCCTAGAGTCTCCCCGTTCTCCTGCGGCCAGAAGGGATGAAGGGAAAGAGAGGGGAAAAGGAAAAACAAACAGTTCTTACTCTGCTAGAACTAATGTTTCGGTGTCAAGCTAGAAAAATCACTTAAACTGAGTGCTTTACTGCTGGTTACTAATCATGTGTTCCCCATTTTCATGTTCAGCTTGAAAGATGATTTGCAGAAGTGCTGAGTCCTCACAGCTGCAGCTGGGAATTTTGCTTGTACTCAGGGAAATGCTCAATGACAATCATACTTCTATATATAAAGTATACGTGTTATAAACATGTTGCTTGTGTATAGAGTAACTAATACTAAGTATTCTAAAAGAGAAGAAAAAAACCAAATTTCTTAGGCATCACAAAATAGAAAAGCAAAGGAGACAGTACTGGAAATAATGTGTGAAACCATCATCTTAGTTCATAGCATTTTTCTGAAAATAAGCATCTTGTAGCGTGTGGATACTAGAACAAGCACTAAAACCAATAATGCTTTCTCCCAAGATGCCTCTGAATAGCAGCTAACAGGTGAGGTTTAGAAACCTCTCTATGGATGATGGGGAGAAAACAAAGTAGCTGCTCATCAAGCAAGCCACTGCCCATCTGGCAAACGAGGTGGAACCTCACAGACAAAAAAAATTCAACACATTATACAGCCCCATCTACC
This sequence comes from Hemiprocne comata, assembly GCA_020745705.1. NCBI lineage: Eukaryota > Metazoa > Chordata > Aves > Apodiformes > Apodidae > Hemiprocne > Hemiprocne comata. The sequence goes on along the minus strand of CM036586.1, from coordinate 137,431,529 downwards.
TTGGAAGGTATTATACAAATAGGCCTAATTAATTATTTAAATTTAACTCTGGCATTTCCTAGCAACTGTGGCTTTGATTTCACAATTTCAGTTGTGGTCTCCCGTACATTATGGGAAAATTAGCATCTCACTGCCATAAATTCCTGAATCCCATAAAAAGGTTTCAACATAATATATACTTTTTATGGGAATTTTCCAGCTGACGGAGAAGGTAAAAAAAAACAGAATACTACGTCAGTGGTCCCGTTACCCACATTTAGCATCCACGCAACAAGTCAGGACTACATCTGCTATCCTTAAATGAAGCTTAGGTTTAAAAAGCATGAGCTAACTCAGCCCTAATAGGGTAGGTTGGAGGGGAAAGAGGAAAGATATTGCTTCATTCATGAACTGCTTTGGGTTGAAGATATTATGCTGAAAATGGTAAGGTTGATTTAGTTTACTTAAGCCAACTACTATCAAAGTCAAAACATATAGGGGGACAAAATTTAAGTGTTAGTTAAAAATGTCTTCAGGAAGAGGTGAGAAGAAACAGGAAGAAAAAAGAAGTGCAGATGAGAGAAGGAAGATAGGATATTTAACATTTTATAAATGTAAACAAACACACACAAAATCAAGTTATAAGTCCTTTGCTTGCTCAACATATTGCAGTGATTTAAAAACCAGAATGCCTAGATGCAGATGAAACATTTGGAGACTACATATGCTATCACATAGGGCATGTGGCATTATAAATCACTTCCATACACAGAATTAAAACCTTATGATTTTAAATGTTGCTGCTGAAACAGAGTTAGTGGTAAGTGGTGAAACTTGACTGCCTCTATAGCATTATCCGAACCTGTTTCTTTCTTCCTCTTTCCCTATCTTTACCCCTCCTCCCTCAAATTAAAAAAAAAGAAGAAAAAAAAAACAAACAAAAAAAGGCCTGCTTTCTGCTCACATGAAAGCATCATAGATGAATAAATACAGTAATTTATTACTTTTGAAATGGCAGTAATCACCTGGTAAATATACTGAAGCATATTTGTCTTGTTAAACTCACTTGTATCTGACAATGGTAGTTTTGAAGATTCTCCAGGGCATAACAATTAAGTCTGCTAGTGCTTCAAACATGTACAAGGCAAAGTATGGCATATGGATCTGGGTGTCTGGGTCTTTCTACAGAACTTGATAGGAATCATGGATTTCCTATTTATTCTTTCAAAAAGAATTACGAGCTGCTCATCCTCTGGCTGGATGGTATCCACAAGAGTACTATAAACTCTCCATTTAGAAGGATGCATTTCTCTACTTTTAGTATTTATAGGTGCTATGACATCATAATGCTGGGAATCATAGTATTTATATGTTTTCTGCAAAGCTATCATTTACAGTAAAGCTATTAGAGAAAGTGAAGAACACCAGCTTGCACATCAACAAATCCTACATAAACACAAACAAGATATATTGGGTAAAAATATCCTGTGAACCTAATCTTAATCACATACCTGGAATTTAATATTATTTTTATAATAACATTCACATTTGAGGAAAAGAAACCCAGAACAATAAATATTAAACAAGAGAGGAAGTAAAAGGAAGAATATTTTACTAAAAATATACTAGTCTATGTACTAAAAATACTAGTATACCTGCTATACTAGTAGTCCTTCAGCTTTGTCCTCCAGTTTCCCCTGTGACATTCTTACCCTGTTCTGTGGGATAACTGATAGTCATTACATCAGATGTGGGTTCACCCTGCTCTTGCCCTGTGCAAATGCCTGTAAAAATGTTTTGTTTTTCCACGCGCGTAATAAAGTAGTTGTCATACGTGGCAATTTTGCATTATGTTGCATCTATTCAACAGGGATTGACAGTTAGCACAAGGGAACGAATAAAAAAGAATAATCCACTTTTGTATAAAATCAAGTTTTAATGAAATTGTCATTAATATTTATGTTAACTGTCATCAAAACCTGAAGAGACACGTTAACATTAGAATCTGAGCAGCGTGGAATCACATTAGTTTCCAGTTTCAGAGAAAAGCTTTTTTAAATGCAAAGCTCTGATTTCTGTTCTAGCGTTGATTGTTTCTTTTGAAAGCATTCCTCCCCACATCCACCCTCATCTTCCTTCCAGATGTTCATGGAGCAAACATTAAGTGGTTTGGATAAATGAATGAATGCAGTTATAAGGGCAAATTGACTTCTATTTGCTAAGAAGTTCTCTAGTCAGATTCACTGATAACAGAACAGCAATATCTTGCCTCTGCACAATTCCCAGTTCCCTAGCTACTGACTTCCTAATATCTTTTTAGTGGCCTGGAGGCAGAAGAGCTTTGTGCTGGTCATCAGGAATGGATTCTAATAAGCCTATTTTTAAATGATCATTACTATGGTCAGTGTATTATTGAAGGCTGCATTCTACACAAGATGAACAAGATCATGAGTGTTGGAAGTGATCACTTCTGATAAAGATGCACAATCTACGTGTACAAGAGCAAAATACAACAGGAACATGGAAAGGGAAGGAACCTCTGCCACTGGTACAGGCAGAACTTTTCCTTACTTCCATAATACCCTGGCAGAAAGCTGTACAGCTTGAGTTCCAGCTCAAGTATTTTCCTTCTTGTGTTTTGTTTTGTTGGGTTTTTTTGGTTTTTATTTTTGTTTGTTTGGGTTTTTTGTTTGGTTTTTTGTGGTTTTTGTTTGTTTTGGTTTTGGTTTTTGTGTTTGTTTTTTTGTTGGCTTTTTTTCTCCCCTTTCAACTTTTCTCATTCTTCTGACTTGGAAACTAGTCAGGCATTATAATAGACATGCATTTCTGTTTTGCAACCAGCTACACACTGCACTAAGCAACACAGTAGACTGTAAAGACATAGGGTATCTGATGACCCTCACCACATTCTCCTTGGAAAAAAAACCCAACAAAACACACAAACAAAAAACAACCCAACAACAAAACCCTAACCCGAACAAACCTCAAAAGAAAACTCATTATCATACACATGAACGGTGGCTAACAATGTATTTATCTCAAGAACCAATATGTAGGTTCTCACACATCAGATTAATCCCTTATGGCTACAGAGAGAAGTAAATTTGCAGAAAGACCCTTAACATTTTCAAAGCAAAACAAAATAGAAAAAACCTACCAACAACCAAAAAGCCCACTGCACCAGGCAAAACTATTATTTTGAAAACCTTTTCTAAATTCTCTTTTTCATCTCAGTGGATGGAAGAGAGCAGGATCTGTCCTAATTAGCTAAGGGTCAAGACTAGAAATGCAGCCACTGCTGTTCATCTGTGCCCCAGATGGCACATTTTACAAGAGGTAACTTCAGAGAAATTGTTGCGATTAATTTATAACTGCCTGGTGTGCTCTGTCCATACCGAGCTGATCAATCATTAGCAACCTTAAGTACAAAATGACAAATCCACAAGCAGATTAAACACTAAACGGATGGTAAATCAGGCATGGACACTGAAAGGAGAATTCAAACCAGGCTCCAACATTTCCTTCCTTCCAGGCAGACAGACGCCAGGTTCCTTGCTGGCCAGGCAAGTGCCTGCTGCAGGAGGTGCCAGCAGCATCTGCACTAAGTGGGTATCTGGAGTTCTGCATGCCACCAAGTTTTCCAGGTCATGAGCCTGAGTGCTGTCTCCCTCCTCCTGAGGGAAGCCAGAGGAATGGCTGCAGGCAGCGGGCTTGGTATCTGACATAGGGTGAGAGTCAGCACACAGAGCTTAAATCTTGTTGCTGCCTCACCACCAATTGGACCTGTCTTGAGGGATGATGAGGCTGCTGGACATTACTAGAAGTCATCAAGATAGAAATGCCTTTTCCAGGGCAGAAAACTATCTGCCAGTACAGAACCAAACACATAGGTGGCCTTGGTAATGCTACCAGTACTAAGGGACCTATGAATTATTTTACGGTCAGTGGAATCACTGTTCCAGAGGTAACTTTGCAGTGGAAATGCATTTGTCAAAAACAGAGTCCTTCCCATAGGTACCAACTATATCAGCAAAACAATGATGAACTATCCCAAGAGACATTTTTTCAAATCTGTTCTATCTAAATTCACTTACAGTCATTTTTAGGCATCTAAGAGAAGGTTATAATTTTTCATGGAAGTCATTTTCAAAATATTAGGGACACAGATTTAGGCAGAAACAGGTACACGTGAACACTCTATTAAATTAGTCCTTTGGGCAATCCTAGATCACAGGCTTTGGGCTGTTTGTTGGCAGGCCTCCTGTTTAAAATAACAGCTTAAAAAGGCTTAACAACATGGCTCAGTTTTGTTAGAACCTGAGAAATTTTTTTGAGACAACAGTAGGCAATCAAAGCATTACAGGAAAACCAGTACTCAATCTGGAAAATAACCCAACAAATGTCTAAGAGGAGTTTATAACTGAGATCTGTACAAATCCCATGGCACATGAAGGGGATGGTGCCATATTGACTGTTCAGTGTCTCTCCTAATGCTAGAGCTAGGTAACAGCAAGCAAAGGTGTGCAGGGCTGGGGGGTGTTGCAGGTTGAAACCACAAAATGTGTGGTTTCACTGTGATACACCATGCCACAGGACACTGGGATGCATTAAAACCTCACACAGCCTCAAGAGGAAACTGGACAAGATTGTCTGGAAGACTGGAAACTGGAAGAAACTGGAAGAAAAAAAATCCATTAAAGGCTGTTAAATACATGGAAACTACCCTCTGACTCAGGAATTCCTTGGTTCTAGGCTTAGGGAGATTATCACATGCCTACCTGTTTCCCACATTCTTCCCTGAGGACCCACCTTCAGCTCCTGCAAGACAGGATACTGCAGCAAACAGACCTTGATTCGGCACATGTAATGGAATCACTTAAAAAATGACAAACCAAACCAAAAACCCTGCAAATGTTTTTGTAATTTAATTACTGTGACGTTTTGCAAGCACCAGAAAGTTTAAAGAGTTGCTTACGGTCTTAATATAAATTTTAACATAAAATTCAGATTCAGTTCTAAATTCCTTGGAGTTTTAGTAAAACCAATGGATGAACCAAACAAGAAGGTAAAGGCTTTTTTCTTTTTTACCCCCAACTTTGTTTGGTTTCCTTGTTAACATATGCAGAATAAGGTTTCATTTAAAGTATTCATCTGATAGTGCCAAATAAAACACAAGTATGCCACCTCTGTGTCTGAATAATTTACATTTATATTATTATGCTAGTTTTAGTTAGAGACACGAGACATAGTAAGAGAAATAAAAATGGGATAGATCTTCCTGCAGTGAACAGACATGGAACTATATGCTGTTTTCTCCCTGGTGAGCCAAAGGAAAGAGAAAAAAGTGCAGGAAGAACAGATTACTTTTTTTTTTTTTTTTTTGTGGTATAGGATATGACATTCGTGTTATAAGAATTTAAGAAAAAAAAAATCTTGATATGGAAAATTCTTTTCTAGTTCTATTTTTGTTCTTGAATTATTTTATTCAATAGCCACAGAGTATATTTTTGAGTCCTTAAAAAAAAGAGGCAACAAAAAAAACCCTTTATATGCAATACACAGAGGCCCACATCCAACCATTTAGAAACCAAGTATTAGGCACTCAATTACAGTAGTTGAAAGTTATGTCCATTATTTCATTTGAGTTGGAGTTTACAGGAGCCAGAGGGTCTTGTGCTAATTTCATTCCTCTAAAAGAGATTCTACAATACTCTGTACATTTTTTGCAGTAAGTTTTGAAAATTACAAAGCAACTGAAGTGTACATTGATTTCAATTCCCTATTCTCAGCGGCTACACCTACTCACAGGTCTATGTTTGTGGGGATTTTCCTCATGAAAGTGCCAGAGATCTAATTTCCTTTTGCACTTTTTTTTTCTTGCCAGTTGGGATCTAGACATATGTCACCTCTATTTTTATTTCTTCTCCCCTCCACTATCTTACTACTGAGTTGAGTGGGCTGAACTAACCTCTTTCACAGATCAAGAGGAAAACCACTGCAGCTGAGGCAGCAATAAAGCAAGTTCCACTGCTGCTCTCGTGAGCCTGTTCAGTCACTCACCAGAGCAGCTGGATGTGGAATGAAAATCCCATACCTCTGCCCTCACTACTGACCTGGATCAGAGGAGAAGTAGCTTTTTCTAGCACTGGTTGCCAGTTTACTAGAAAGCAGAAATAGAGCCTTCATTTTATATCTTTTAGAGCCACAGAGTAATAAAGGGGTGGAAAAGCTTTGAGGAAACATTCACCCTGGCTGGCCTTGATCTAATGACCTATAGGTGAAAAGCTCTATGTATCCTATTACCATTTATTTGAGTTATCCCGACCCTTTGTTTCCCATCTTTATTAAAAGACCTGAAGATTAATGCAGGGAACAAATGGCAGAGAGATAAATCTTGGTCTGTGTTACATGTCAGAAGTTAGGTGTGACAAGTTTACATCTGTGGAAAAGGTGTTTTGGTGCGGTGGTTTTGTTTGTTTGTTTGTTTTGGGTTTGTTGGAGGGGTTTTGGTGGTTTTCTTACATACCACAAAAATCACCATAAAACCTGACAGAGCTAATAGGTGTCTAGTTTGAGGCTTCCATAACTTTGAAGCAATTGTAGGTAAAGTTATTGTTCAGAGTTCAAGTTTTACAATATTAAATGGCTTTATTATCTTTCCAATTTGAAAGCAGATGAGTAACTCAGTTCCTCCAGGAACACAACACAATTAGTCATCTTCAGATATTACAGAACAATTATGGTTTTTTCCTAAAAAAAATTAAAATCCTCTCATTATCTCTATAATACTTGCAGCTTATCATGCTTTTATATTTAAAGAAGGTGAATGTGTGCAAATTAGCATTAAATGCATCTTATTTACCTGGCTTTCTATCTTGGTCAAATTTGGACTATTGTTTCAAATGAGCAATCACCCTTTACTTTCTACTATCCTCAAGGCTGTCACTTAGTGAAGATTTTCTTTTCCTTTATTTTTAGGTGTTTGTGTGGTCTTGCTAAACTGAAAGGCAGGACTGACTTGCTTTTGACTGTTCTGGACAAATCTGTGCTGACTCAAATAATTTCTAACCTAAAAATGCATTTTCTCTCCCCTATTTTCATTTGGAAGTTGATTTTGCTCCTCATAGATGAGAATTCAGGACATTCAAAATAATAAGAAATGAAAAATATCCTGAAATGAGTGCTGACCCTGCTCTTGCCCCACTAGTTAATTTTCTGCAACCTTGAATGTTGGCACCTGCAGCATCACTTTCTTAAGTAACTACTCATTTTGCAGCTGGCTCTTCCACTACTTTTACTGAGAATTTATGCTTAGATAAGCATACAAAAATCCCCAAAGTATTTAGATAAGTTGTCAAGACTTTCTATTAAGTAAACAGCATGTAAAGTGATGAGAGGAAAAAAAAATACAGTTTTTAAACACTTAATCAAGAAATAGCTGTTTTTAAAAGCATGATCCATAGATGTATACATTGGCACAAACATCCTTGCTTGCTGTCTGTTTACAATTCTAACACATACCCATTTAATATTTTCCCTTTTCATTTGGGAACTCTCTCATTGCACATCCCATAAATGACTTCAAGCAGCTGAGGAGTTAGCCCAGAGGGAGTAGAGATGAAGACACCAAACCCTCTTAACTATAAATAACTGATCCAGGCTAAATGCTGGCTTTTTTTTAGGTTTAGGCTAGTAGGAGGAATAAACATTATTTTGCACTTTGGCAAACTTGGAGTGCCTGGCATTTTTTTTTGCCATCTCCCAAACCACTAATTCTCACAGCACATGAATAGCCCCTATCTAGTTCTAAGAGACCACTTAAAAAACGGGATGAAGACTGCAGCTGAGATCTGTTGTTCTCTGGCACAGCAAGACTCCCTGCAAACACAGCTAGAACTCATCTAGGCTTAAGCCAGAGCTTTCTTGAGATGCTGATCCAAGATGTTGCATACATAGCTGAAGGAACATTTTGAAAAGGAAATCAACCCTCTAAACTCAAGAGGACAGGTCAAAAGACAGAACCAAAACACCCACCAAAAAAAGAAAAACAAACAAACAACAACAACAACATAAAAATCAAACAACCTCAAAATGCAGTCCTATTTTTTAGTGTTCTGAGAGGACAAGAGCTTGCTCTAACACAAACTTCAGCTGAAACCAACAGTATCTACTCTGATAAAAACACAAAGACAACAAAATGATCTGCCCGGTGAAAATATTAAGAATGCTGAAGGGTCCATTTGTCAAGAAAGCTATTTGTTTTTGAATTATTCACTTAATTCCCCAGTTAATAAATTCAGAGAATCTGTCTATTACATCCAGGCTATGATCTTTCAAACTGTGTTTAATTGTCATTACAAAAGATTAAATTATCTCATTTTGAAGCTGAGACAGAAATAATTTCAAGAAAAAGAACTAAAAAAACAAACCAACAACGACAACAAAAAACCACAAAACCCAACAAACACCACCAAAAGCCTATAGCTCCCAGAGCAGACAGAAAATTAACATGGATTAATACAATTAACGGTGGGCTTGGTTTTTTTTGCTTCTTTACACATAATCCCTCATTTGTCAGCATTAAGATAAGCCTGTGGCTATAAAGAAATAAATAAATGTTGATTTATTTGTGTTACAAATATACCGTCCCTCTCACATGTGAGCAATTTATAGACACAAAAACAGCACAACGCACAGAGAGGGCAGGGCATGGACCAAGGCTCTTGTCCCCTTGGACTCAGGGCAAATCACTGCCATTCAAGTCCCATTCATTCCTCGCTGCCTTCAAACAAAGCCACTGCAAACTCCACCCTCAGAGTCATTACCTTTTTCTGCCCTATTCCACCATGAACAAAATAGTACTTTACTAATCTTCTTAAGAGCACATGCAGGTTTTTACCTACAATTTTCAAAATGGCACTCCACATACAGTCTTTCTGTTGCACACTCCACTTTTCAGATCCTCTTACAGAAACCCAAAATAGTCTGTCAGATCTGTATGTAAACCCTGCTTCTCTGAAAGGCCTCAAAGAGAATTTATATTCATACTATATGCATGTATCTACCCTCTGTGGGACATTGCCAGCTGAGCTAGAGTTTCTTCACCATCTAATCCAAGCACATCAAAGCATCTTAGCAGCTCTGGAATGAATAACTAAGGGCTTTCATAACATAATTTATACACATATCTAATGTGGTGAGCCAAAGACATCTGCAGTCCTGTGAAGCAATTCACGTTTCAGAACTGTGGTCCTGCAAGTTCAGCACAGCTCATGAGGCTTCACAGCGATAAACCCAACTCACAGTGCTCCTCTCCTCTGTGGAACACAAAGTGTCATTAGGGAGACTGTAACAGAGCTGTTCCACAGCAGTGCCATTGGCTGTGCCACTTCCAGGTATCTGGTAAAGCCATCCAGCCAGAGCTTTCACTCCAGCTTTGTGCACCGCAGCATTTGGGATGTATTCTAAAACTACAGGAGATTTTTGTTTGATCTGCACCTGTCAGCATTCAGGGAACACCAACATCCCCAGCATTTGGGCACCCCCACATGTCCTGGTAAGTTCACGTGTACAGAATGAGTTATGGCCTTACTTTGCAAACTTGTATTTTTAAAATATTTTGACCTCTGATCAAAGCATTCAAATTTAGGCTTCAAAAAGCAACTGTGTATTAGTTTCTTTTTTTGCTCAAACACTCTAGGTTGCTCCTCATATAGGGAATATTTTCCAATTCAACAGGCGATAACCTTTTTCTTAACTTAAAATCCCCCATAAGCCATCCCTTGTATATGAACTGGCAAAGGGAGCTTTACTTGAACAACTGAAATAAAAATAATAATATAAAAAAGTAGAAAAAATATAATGCAACTCAATCTAGAAATTCAGAAAGGCCAAACTGTTGTCATATCACTGTATTACAGTAAATACAGCCCTCCCACTTCTCATCCCTCAAGTAGTTTCTTGGGCTCACATGAACAGAATCACAGAACTACCAAGGCTGGAAAAGACCTTTAAGATCATCAAGTCCAGCCTATGACCAACACCACCACACCATCTAGACCATGGCACTAAGTGCCACATCCAGCCTTGCCTTGAACACATCCAGGGACGGCGCCTCCACCACTTCCCTGGGAAGTCTATTCCAATGTCTAATCACCCTCTCCATGAGGAAGTGCTTCCTAATATCCAACCTAAACCTCCCTTGAAGCAGCTTCAGGCTGTGCCCTCTTGTCCTGTCACTGGATGCCTGGAAAAAGAGCCCAGCCCCCACCTGACTACAACCTCCCTTCAGGTAGTTGAAGAGAGTGATAAGTTCCCCCCTGAGTCTCCTCTTCTCCAGGCTAAACAACCCCAGCACCCTCAGCCTGTCCCTATAGGACTTTCCCTCTAGTCCTTTCACCAGTCTTGTTGCTCTCCTCTGGACCTACTCCAGCACCTCAACGTCCTTCTTGAAGTGAGGGGCCCAGAACTGGACACAGTACTCAAGGTGAGGCCTCACCAGTGCTGAGTACAGGGGGAGAATTACATCCCTACTCCTGCTGGCCACACTATTCCTGATACAAGCCAGGATGCCATTGGCCTTCCGGGCCACCTGGGCACACTGCTGGCTCATGTTCAACCGGCTGTCCACCAGTACTCCCAGGTCCCTCTCTGCCAGGCCGCTCTCCAGCCACTCTTCCCCCAGCCTGTAGCACTGCCTGGGGTTATTGTGGCCAAAGTGCAGGACCCTGCACTTGGTCTTGTTGAATTTCATGCCATTGGCCTCAGCCCAACGATCCAGCCTGTCCAGGTCCTCCTGCAGCTTCTTCCTACCCTCTGGAAGACTGGAAGAACCAAGACGTTTAACTAGATACCAAGATCCTGGAGGCAGAGACATCTTTTGCCTGTAGCTATGAATTTTCTAGTGTGGTTTTGGGCATGGTGAAGATAGCTTCCAAAAGAGCTTTGCATAAATAATCTGAATCCAGTTTTCCTCTCTGTTTATGAACCAGAGTAAGTCTCCAGATCCTTAAAAGATTTCAGGAGGATGGGCATACAGCCCACCAGATGCCCACGATTATTTTTGTCTTGAAATGTCACAAGGGCAACATCTGACTGCAGAGGTTTTTTTGTATGATAGTCTGTGACTTTACTCTGTACTTACTCTGGTGTTGTAGAGGAGTCTTCCTTTGGACATCTGGATTCAAAGGAAACAGAAGACCAGGTCCTTGGCACATGAACAATGATATTTGTTATTTAGTGGGACTACTCAGGGGATAGCTGCAAAATAGTTGCCAGAAAGGATACCTGGGTGGTAAGATCATACAAATAATTGTATTTCTCAGGCGTAATCATTTCACGCCTGTGAGCAAAGCCATCAGAATTTTTTTTTTCTGAGAAGGTAATCTTATCCAAAGTATCATTTCCTCTATAGACAAAAAAGAAAAAAAAAGTTAATCTAATATGATATCCTCAGACAGAAACTTGTTAAGACAAACTGAACTGTGTGTCTCTGCATAGCTCATGTACCATACAGAAACTGCAGTTCAAGGGCCTCCCAAACTCTGGGCTGGGCTACATCCTTAAAACAACCAGATGTCCCTTCTACTTTTAGCCAGGTCACAAGTCTTACAGGCTCCAGCTATAGCCTGCTTCAAGGAAACATGAGTAGGAGGTTGTAAAGCATTTACACCTGGGACACAGTTATATCTAATCCTGCTTCTACCTCTAAAGAAACAAAACCAAAAACATCCTCTCTGGGGGCTTTGTGAAAAAGTACTATTCACTAGCTTTTCCCTTAACCATTCCAGGATGGAAAAGATTGTCGACAAGCCTAGATCCTACAAAATGGGCATTGCTCTTTTCTGTAACTCATGGCTAATGATTATTATGTTCAATTTTAAAGAAAATATTGAAGAAAGCTGCCCTCTAGGGGAGGATTTAGCTGTTGAAAATGTTGCACTTCCAAAGAAGTCCCCTTTTAAATTGATGAATCTCTGTCAAAGCACTTCTTCAGCTCCTAGGGGAAAAACACTACAATGAAACATTCAGCTTGACTTGTATCTCTGTCTTAACAAGTAAAGGTGACACAATGCCTTTTGACATTACTTACATAAGGCATGACAATGACACACCAAAGAACTAGCTAGCTGGTTTTCTCTCCAAAGTGCATCCTCAATGATTCAGATATTTACCGACACTTCATTTAAGCTCTACCATTCAACTAGTTCTGTGCTCCATGCAGTGTAAATCAGACTTGGGGAATATAGCAAAAAGGCAATACATCATCTTTATACCTGATGACATGGTAAGCTTTGATCTTTAGGTCTGCCTTAGGCTAGGATCAGAAAGAAGGGAGCAAAGCCAGAGCCTTTAGTTTCACTGGGCTGTATTTATTCAAGCTATAGGGATACACTGATCCACTCTATTAGCCACATCTTTCCATCTGTCTGCAGTGCCAGTTGGATAGAAATGAGAAAAAAAAAAATTTCTTTTGGCCAAGCATCATTAACACCCATCACTTGAAAAAAATCCTTAGAATAAAAATAAAATATAAGATAAAAAACAACAACGGTTAAAGCTGGATTCCCACTGTAGGAGAAAAATGGGAATGTGCTCTTCAGGTAGAGTGCTGACCACCTACTCAAGTCTGCAAGTGCACATTCTCTGTGTATTTAAAACAGACATTAAGGAATCGAGAGTTCTTCACCAACAGAAACCCCCATTGCCATCTGCCCACAGCCCCTTTCTGTTACAAAATGTACATGCATACATTGCTTTGCAGAGTCCCTTTGAACACTTTGTGCTGTGCATCTGAGACTTAAGCTATAATATCTAGTTCAAGTGATAACTACAGTTATGGTCCTGCTTCTTTTCAAAGGAAGTTCCAAATCTTTTTCCTGATGTTATTTACAATGTCATTGTTGTAAATTAGTCATTGTAAGTTGTCAGATAAAATTTCCCCGTTCCACAAACAGTCTTACACTAGCATCTATCCATTAGAGTTTGCACAGCAAGTGGGTGGAAGACAAAGTTAAATGAACTTAGGCAATAAAACTTTAGTGAAACCCACCCGATGCAAGAAACAACTGTACTAATGAAAGCCATGTGTTTCAGCTATAAATTTCTCCCAGTGCCTATGCAGACAGTTTTACTGGGAAAGCAAACAAGCAAACAACAACAAGAGAACCCCTCAATACCCCTCAGTAGATTTTAATGGATTTTAGTTGATACACGAGCACTAGTTTCATTATAATTTTTCACTGCAATTTCTGCTTCCAAATCCCTTAAGCCCATTTTCAAACTCTGCTGAGTTCCTACAGTTGTTTATTCTTTCCTTAAAACAACATATATATATAAGGCTGCAATGCCCAACAACTGATGAAGTGTTTGCAAACTTAATCTCTATTTTCTTAAAATCAGGCATTGCTATGACAACGTACTACTACCACATCATAGCTCCAGCAATGCAGGCTGCAGGAAACACTATTCATCCATCTCTACCTTACTTTTCTCTATATTCTGCCATCAGATTTCCAATTTCCTGTCTTACTTATTTTGAATTCCTGTGAATGCAATTCAACTGGTCTTTTAATTTTCCCCGGCCTAATGTATTATAACCCTTGCTTTACTCCCTCACAGAAGAAATGCCTGTCATAGTCTCTAGCATGGGATCTTCAGGTGTGCTTCTGAACAAGTATCACTGTAAACAACCCATTTCAGCCTTTAGAAACATGAACCTCATTCATAATTAAGCCCATTCACGTTTTCCAATAGCCCAACTGACCCTTGGCTTGACTGCATATTTCTTGTACTTACTTTTTTATATTCCATATATTTAAGCTGGTTTCTCATGTGTCATTTCCTACTTTTCTTTCCTGGAATTTCTGTATTTCACTGAAGTTTTCCTGACATATCCTTTCATTAACTTTCTCCTTCAACATCTTACCCTTCAAATAAGCCAAGTCTTATTTATACTTCAAATACACTTCCTTTGTTTTGTTTTATCAGTTAATTAATCCCAGTGTGTTTTTCCCACCTTTTTCACTAGTCTCTCATACAGTGGATCAGAGTACAGACATAATATGTTTAGTTGAAAAAATATTCCTTTGAAAACCAAAAGCCACAACCAAGTTGAAAGGGCTTTGGAGAACAAAATTCATTTGAAGGTCCACCAAAGGCAACAGGTTAACATTAAATGTTTTATAAAAAATCAAGCAGCAATCGAGGACACAAAAATGAACATGAAGAATATCCAGAAAGGCTCACAAAGATGGGGAAAGTAACATCCTGAGAACAAGGAATTCAGGTTGCCAGCTTCACAGAAGACATTTCTGCTGGCTGAATACCTGTCACTAACTTAAAGGCAATTATAAAAACAAAAATAAGAGAGAGTCACACAACCATACCCTACCAAAAACCAAGACAAACCACAAAAAGTTTATTTTGAACTATTAAAATAATATTCAATGGGTAACATGGACCATCTGCTAGAAGTTGTCTGTAGCCCACAGGTCAGCCTCCATTCCCATCCTGGTTTCTGTAGGCAACACAATGGCAAACTAACACACTTTTATTGTGTGGTGTGGACATCTGCATATTGAGTATTAAAATGAAACCCCACCAACACAGATTTCATGTAGGACATCAAACAGCCATTAAGGAGAAAAATAAGGCTCACTCCTTATTAAAATTTCCTGAACTACAGTGAGAGAAATTTAATAATTCTACACCAAGTAAGCAATCCCCCTGCATCATCTGGTCCCCCTTACTAGACTATATTTAGAAATATATCCAGTTATAATATTTTATTAGCCTATATAAACCACGGGATTCATCTGCTCCAAATATCCACTTACTGCTTTTATTAAACCAAATATTTTATTCATATTTTAAGCCTAGATTCTTACTATTTTGCAAATAAATAATATGTTTAAATTGTTTTATGCCCTGAGCAATACCAGTACATAACTTTTATGAGCAACATGAATTCCTAATTGCACTCTTTCCATCCTCACTTCACAACATGATGTTATTTATATTCTGGTTCTGGTCCACTAGTCAATGTACTCCAGGTATCCCAGGCCACAGAGAATAAGTCTGTTAAAGCTGATAAAGAGCCTTGCTCTTTAGCCAAGCTGTATGCCTTTCTTTTTCCCTTGGAGATCCTCTATGACAGTATAAAATAAAACAAATTAAAAAAAAAAATAAATTAAAAAAAGTCCGCCTACAAATACAGCTTTGATTTCAGCTGCTGAAGCACTGCCAGTGACTCCAGACAGGGTCCAGAAGAACCTGCATCTACCTGAGTCCTCATATTCAAATCAGACCAATTAGATTTTGAATTCTACAACTTCTGACACGTCACCTTCATAAGTATATCCAGTTCAGGTATAAGAGAGTCTCACGCCAGTCCACACTCAGCCTTTTATAAGCTAGACTCTTTTATCATTCTGCCAACAGCTTGCATATCCCAACACATAAATATCAGAGAGCTCGTGCTGTTGGCACTGCTGTTGGCAGTTCTTCAGACTTCCCAAAAACCTCTGCTTTGATTTTCTTCTGACTTTGCAAAAACAAGCACCTTCCTATTACAAATGGTTTAAGCAAATCCTTAGAAGATACTGTGTTGGACTCTTTGCAAAATCCAGGCTGCACGTGCTTTGAGCTGTCTTCTCCCTCCAGTTCTTATCTAACCTCTTTGTTCCATGCAATGTGCCAAAGATATCTGTAAGGCTCAAAGAAAGAGCAGAGAAGGGGAAGCAGGGAAAATAATCCAAGCATGGTGTATGCTATTTGCAGCACAGGGGTCCAACTTATCTGCACAGACCTGTCTGTCTCCACTGGACTGGTTTGCACTCCATGTCATGTGACAACAGAGCAGGAGAAGAAAAAATCATGCTGTACTAAAGTTTTAACCTGTACCTGCTGGGCTGGAAATCCCGATGGTATAGTGCAGGTTTGACAACAACGTCTGAAGCCACACTACTTCTTGAATCTGTTTTAATATCCAGTTATGTTAAAGCATCATCAGCCTATTGTAATGTCAGCTTTATTTTTAAGCAGAGTTTTAGAGAGGTGGTAAAGTGCATTACTTTAAGACTCCAGTCAACAGAAAGGCAGACTGAATGGAGACCCTCAGACATGCAAGATGAATAAACGGTTGTAAAAACCATCAAGACATTAAACAGCAATGATCTAGGATCATTCTGAATGCATTTAGCTAATTTCTGGTGAGAGTAGGTTGGGAAAACAAATATACCATTTACTTACCTGTACAAGAGTGCCTAGTAAAGACATGATGAATATAGCTATCTTAGCAGAGACACTTACGACTCATTAATATGCCTGGAAACTCATTTACTAAATGCAGTTGGTATAGCATATATCTTCCCATAACATTTTCACTTCCTTATTTGATCAAAAAAAGAAGAAAAGGAGGAAGAGGTGGTTACAGAGCAAGGTAAAAAGGAAATAGGTTGTATATGGTATTCGATCTGCAGAAGAAGGAAGAGGTAAATTCTTGTTTTCTTTCTGGCACAATGTTTTATTGTAGGGCAAAAACTCAATACAAACACCAAGATCTCTCACTGGAATGGGCCAACACTGTTCATGAGAACTGCTAAGTCAGAAAGAAGAGATGACGAAGAGTGTTAAAGGAGATTAAAGTAGGAGTCCAATTCGAGTTAAACAATAATTTTCTTACCTGGACAGGATCAGAAGGATGACCTCACTGTAGGATGACATCTTACTGTTCTAGATGATAAAATAGTACACTGCATTTCTCAGAGGGAAGAGATGAACATGTTGCTATATCTTTTCCAGTTATAGTCACCTAAAATATAGGAAACATCATCTCAAAAACTATGACTGGATTTCAATGAAGAAAAAATCTTAAGAACAAGCAGCAAGTAATTCCAGGCTTCTCTCTAAATTTCATCTTTCTAACCAGCTGTTAACTCTTGTTTTGTTCACAGAAGCAATTAGGACTGACATGATTGTGCAAACAGGCATAAGTATAACATTTTACCTGGAATGAAACAGCTCATGATATTTCTGGCACATTAGAGCTCTGACGTAGTATATCAATCCGAGTCACTCTTACTCTTCATACTTCAGTGCAAACCATGAAATTCAGAGTGCCTTTTTAATATATAAATAGTAATAAGTGAAGCATATTTGTTCAGTGTGGTCTGTAGCACTGTTTGAGCTTTACACATCCAGAGTGAATTGTTTGACTGGTAATAGCCTTTCTTGGAAGACTGTATGAGAACTAGGAAAAGTACCAAGCTAGATTCAAGAGCTTTGAACAGGACATTAGTATCAGTGACTTCAGTAGAACTACAAATCCCCTAAAATTTTACATATGTTAATTACTTTATGAACTGGACACTACACATAGTATTCTCCAATATGCTGTTTTACAAATCATCCTTTCAAAATATTAAACATTCCCAATACATTTAGACTTTTTCCTGCTGTTTCCACTAGAGAGGCTAACTCAGTCGATCAAAAGTTTCAGCCTGATGTGCTCCTTGCTGCAACAGCACTCCCACCCAAGGCAGCAACAGGGCTCTCTGGGACAAAGGCTTCATATCAAACATGAAACAGCATGTGCTATAGTTAAAACAGTATCAGTGGTGTTTTGCCTTCTGCCTTTTTTGCTTTCATCTGTTATTATCACGTCCCTGATACCCAAATGAATGGACAGTGTGTATTCAAAGCAAGGTTTGCTATGGATTAATATGCTCCTGAATATGCAATGTGTGCTCTTTTACTGCTGGGTCCTTTATTAAACTACCTGAATATTAGTGGCCCAAAATTGATATGATTAAGGTTTAATGAACTACCGATTAGCACTAATGAACACAACTGAACACACATTTTATTAAATGATTTGTCTCTTTTGAAATGAAAGTAATGTTGGGCCTATTAATAAAAATTATTTGGGTCATTTCTGAGCAACTGTTCCACTCCTTGGAGAAAAGGGAGAGAAGTCAGCCAGTCTGCCATCTGATTAGTGTTTTAGCAGGTCTAACACATCAATGGTCAGGGTTCACAGACTGTATTTTCTAGGCTTAGTAAGGTCAGAGGAATGAATTAATTAAGTTTCTATGAGTGCCTTTCGACAGGAGAGATATGTCCTTATGATATAGCAGGATCTGAAATTACAGGAGAGATATGTCCTTATGATACAGCAGGATCTGAAATTACATAGCACACAAAAAAGGGGAGGACTACTATTTTTAAGTAATAGAATAGATGGGATCATGAGAAAGATAACATGCACACAGAAAACCCACAAACCAAAAAAAATCCACCCCTGCCACACACATACCAGACACAACAAACATGACTGGAAAGATATTATTTAATATTATTGCATTGTAGTATTTTTTCCTACATCTTCTAGTTGAAAGCATTTTGGAAGCCATCTGTACCAACATCTATCCATTTACAACAATATACTGCTCTAGTTTACATACAGTCTGAAGGCTTAAAGATGGAAATGGTATCCCACACACTCTGCAGAAAGACTGAGGAAGTCTTAATGAACAACTGTTCCCATTATGTGAGATTAAGATGGAGTTAATTGTCTTACAGTACAAAGTCATAAAACACCCATAAATACTCTTGGATCTATGATGACAAGTGATCATTTTTGGCTTCTATTTTAGAAGTCTATGTCCCACAGTATCCAAAATGACATGTTGGGTTATTAAGATATCACTCAAATTAACAAGCAAGATTGCTACCAAATAGTTGCCCACTTCCTACATTAACTCAGTTGTCTCCAGGAGGATTTCCTTCCAATTATTCAATCAGATATGAAGCAGGAAGGAATGACAAAATGTCCTGGTCTGAGCCAGAGTGAAGCGAACTTTCTCTTTGCTGATATTTTTTTTCTTTCAGTGAACTTTTTTAGCAGCACCAGTGAACTGATAATAATAACCAAGGTCACTTCTGACTGTCTGCAGCCTCCCCCCCTGTGGGGGAGCAGATTAGACAGAAGGCAGGATCAGCAAATCAGAATATTCCCTTCCCATAATATTTTCTCTATTTGGCTTTCAGTATAGGTTAAGACATCACGGAAGTCAAGCCTTTTGTTTCCTTTTCCCCTCACTTTTCTGCTTACTGTCTCTTCTATCACCCTCTCTTTGGCTCTCTCTCTCTTTTTTCATTTATTTCTTCCCAGCCGACACCCGAGGGCCCCGTCCGTGCGCCCGGACACTCTCCCCTTCAGCTGGGAGTCACCAGGGAGAAGAGTTGCTGTGAGAGTCGCTGGGGGAGGAGGGAGGGGATTGGGTGCTGCACATCCCTTTATAAATATACATATTCCCTTAACACTAATAATTAAAATCAATCTGTTTCACTTTTCAACCCAGAAAGCCTCTCTTTCTCATTTTTTCTCCCTCTTTCCCTACCTTGGGGGAGGGGGGTGGTGAATTGAGAGCGTTATTGTTATTGGTTTGACTGCCAACCTGGAGCCAAACCATGACACAAAAAACACAGCCCAGGGCAGTATTCTTTAGACGGCATCATCTGCTAACAGGTAACACAAATAGACACTGCACCTCCAAGCACTGAAAAACTTACTCATTCTCTTTCTATTATCTATCATAAACACTAATATTTGCATTCAAGTGGCACAGAAATCCTGAAGTAAAATCAGTACATTTCTACACAAGTCCCATATCTCCAATATGCATTATATTTAAGGCCCTGCTGATGCTGAGGAATGTGAAGGAAACTGGTCACATGTTGCAGAGTTCCTGGCGAATTAAAATAAAACAAAGCAAAGGAAAACCAAACAAAAAAAACTAAACACGCACCTGTTGAGTTAATGGAGTTTTCTCTAGTGCAGGATCATTATAGTTTTGAGATCATATATCCCTTTGTTAAATCAAGTCCTACTACTGTCAAAAGAAAACCCTAGAACATGTAGGGATTCAAACAGAGCATTACAACATAAACTCTCTGTAAATAAACAGTCAGACCCAATGACTGGATGAGGGGACAGAGTGTATCCTCAGCAAGTTTGCTGATGACATGAAACTGGGAGGATTGGCTGATTCACCTGATGGCTGTGCAGCCATTCAGCAAGATTCAGACAGGCTGGAGAGCTGAGCAAAGACGATAAGGGGCAATGGATGGAAACTAGAACACAGGAAGTTCCACCTCAACATGAGGAAAAACTTCTTTATTGTGAGGGTGACAAAGTGCTGGAACAGGCTGCCCAGAGGGGTCGTGGAGTCTCCTTCTCAGGAGACTTTCAAGACCCATCTGGATGTGTTCCTGTGTGACCTACCCTAGGTGGTCCTATTCTGGCATGGGGGGTGGACTTGATCTCCAGACCTCCCTTCCAAGCCCTAACGTTCTGTGATTCTATAATATCACTCACATATTATCTGGAATGATTAATGTAGAAAAATAATGGCACAAATAGAAAGACTAATGAGACCATTACACCATGATTTTCATGTAATTAAGTATAATGGGCTACATTCTTCCTCATATTGTTCCAAAATGAAACCAGAAGGATCCACACGCATTTCTGTAGATCTATTCTGCATCAGGAAGAGATAAACTGGTGGCAGAGTTTGACCTATTGCCACTAATAACAGCTTACCAAAAAAGCTATTTTCTCTGCCACTTAACTAATTTAATATATCCACAAAGTCTCAAAAGAAATTCGTTCTGAGAAATTTTGAAATTTTGTATGCATAATGTAGGAGGAAGGAACAGAGCACCTGGAAGTGGAAGAGTGAGCAGTTGTAACAGGCCTAAACCAAAGTCTTGGGAAATCACAGGGAATCACCCAACTGATTTTGATTTTAGTCTTTGGTCTAGTTTTACTGATGAAGGGAGGATGTTGGTGCTCACCTTTTGTATCCTATGGATAAACACCAAGGGAAGAGATTATCCCTTTTGCTATTGATTGCTTAAAGGGCTGCAGAGGCACAAGGAGACTGTGTAGAGAGCATCCTTTTGGATGAAATTGAGGAAGATCCCCCAAGACCTCTGTGAAACAGCTGCTGAAATGGCCAGGCAGCTACATCAGGAGCTGGAAAGACCTTACAACTGCTGGCAACGTGCATTGCTGCCACTTTTAAAAGGTTTTTGTGCAGGTTTCAGCAGGCACCAGTGATCAAGGTAAAACTTCAGATGGCAAAATCTCCCTACAGAAACTCCTGTGATCTCCTGAATGTCACATTTTCATTAACAGCTCCTCTGTTTCCAAGAAAAACCACTTTGTCCTCACTTAGTAAGTAGCAAGGTTCTTCAGTACCAACACGCATAAATTATGTGGTTTTTTTTCTCACCTGCTTAAGCAGACAATCTTCCTAATTGTTTACAGAGAAAACATTCACTTTCATTTGTGGATTAAGACATCACTATTTGAAAGAGTACTAAACCAAATTAAAACCTCTGTTATAGATTCCAACTTTAATTAAAAAGCAATGAAGAAAAAGAATACATGCTTTTAACTTGCAGAACTATGACCCTGGATAGAAAGTGTGGCGGGGGAGAAGGAGGAGGAAGGGGGAGTGTTATTTTTATTAATTGTGGTCTTCAACAAAACCACCATTGTTCAAAATCACCTAGAATATCTAAATTAATAAGTGGGCTGCTGTGAAACTTTACCTCAGAAAATTAACCATTAATGTATACAATGCAAGCATTACTTAGGGATATAAGGTTCATAGTGTGTACATTCTGTAGGCAAAAATTAACAGTAGTTCTAAGAAACAGACATTATAAAACACTAGTATGAGGGTAAGCATTTAGCAGTGAACCAGACTTTCTATTCTAGGGCATAAAACAACAACTAGCTGCCTGGTATCTTCTGTGAAAAACTTTTTCTGTGAACTTTCTTCATTTTTTAAGTTCTGGTACTGTGTATATCCATCCTTCTGATGGCATTTTACTTTGATTGACAGCTGAAATTGTTTCTAAGATCATGGCCATAATTAAGTTATAAATGAATATAACTCCAAACAGAAAAATCTGTTAACAACACACCAAAACATTTTACTTAGCCTTGGTCCTGAGAAAACTGTGCTGGAAGACAAAATAATCACTTTTAGGGCTTATAACAAAAAAGAGAGTGGCAAGATTTATGATCATGGATCCACTGTTTTTATTAATAAATGGCTTAATTTTTGTTTTTAATAAAAACATGGGACTGGCATGCTATAAACTTTAGGAAATGCACTTGATTTGACAAGAACAGTGAGTCTAAATTTCTCTGCAATAAAAAAATTCAAATAACTGTTCAGAAAATGCTCCCTTGGACTTGCAATAAGTATTAAGCATCAGCAAATCTATTTCTATTTAATTACAAGTAATTTAGAAATTTTTTTAAGCATTAAGAATCTGGTCCATTTTAAGGAAAAACTTCTCAGGGGTTAGAAAACAGCAAAGACAAAATCCAAGAGCTTAGGAATAAGGAATTTAAAAAATAATTGCATTTTCATTTCTGAGGGGAAAAGAATAAATTCTGGATTATCTCAGCATCTTATAAAGAGATAAAACATGAAAGTTATGTACCTAAAGCCATACATTATTCATAAACTGTAAAATGTGCATCCTTAACTAGTTACTCCCCCCCCCCCCACAGAATGTAATTAAACCCAATGGCTCTTCTTTCAGACCATGTAAGAATAATAAACAAGACAGTTAAATAAAGAATTGAATTAAAGCTCCTGGTAAATTTGTTTGACAAGAGTTTCCATTATGAGGAAAAAGGGGGGGAAAAAAAAAAGGAAATATTTTCTGTTGCTCATGCAACTACAGCTTCAAGAGTAGCTGGTCCTAGAAAACACGTGGCTAAATTTAACAGAAGTATGTTCTTTTTCTCTAGGTAAGTCACCTCTTATATTTAAATTTCCTTACCTATGTCAGATGATTGACGTTTGGACACCATTCAAGACACCTCTGTTCAGTCTGAGTGGCAGCCTGAAAATCTCGAGAGACTTTTCTGAGCTTGTACCACAGGCAACGGGTCAAAATATTTACTTCAGACAACAACCATGAAACTTCATTTGCTTCTGTTATTTTCTTTCTAATTAAAGACTCATTTCAAAGCAGAGTGGAAATAATGTGTCTGCTGTGGTTAATATTTAATCAGTAGTCTAGCGTGCCAACCATGTATCCCTTGTAATAGCCCAGGGTCAGTGCCCTGGATCCCACTGGGATGCCATATGGCTGTGTCCAGAAGACGGGAAGCCACAAATGACCCGTCATGGGTTGAGTGATAGTATGAATCAATGAGAATACTAATTAATGGGTTTGAAGAGCTGACTCATCCGCTGTGGGAGTGAACATTATCTTAACAACTGTGATGTGCTATCATATTAAAAAATAAGCAAACCAGATTCCAATTAACCAACTTTTTCTAGACATTTACTGTTAAATAATTTAAATTTTATCTGTATATAGCACAAGCATGATGCTTGCATTGGTTCTCCAGTCCAAGGATAACATCATAAATAAATGCTGGTTTGTATCTGTTTAGAAACCCCAAATGGCCGTATGCCAACTCCATCACGTTTTACATAGTGACAAGAAGAGAATTATTTTAAAGCCATTTCTGCAAATGGAACATTTCTCTCCGATTTTGCAAGGACCTCGACTAGATTTTGAAACACAGAAACGGGGAAAGCACTTAGGCTACATTCAACACTCAGTGAGACTACATGTGTCTCCTGAACTACTATCAAGCCTGGATTTGCTGCTCATATGTTCAGCAAACCTGGAAGCCTATCTGTAAGCTGCCCTCTGGAGAGCATAGCATCCCCCTCTGCTGTGCTCTTCCAGCAGCTTAGTACATTTTCCCAGGATGTTAGAACTCCTGATAAAAGAAAACCTCATTACTGTTTCTGATTCATTACTGATATCTTAGAAAGTAATTTGCTCTGAAAAAGAGACTGCATTCTAGAGAGCAAAGGATCCCACCTTTTGTAGCAGGATGTTAGGCAAATAGAATACCATCAAATATATCAAGTCACAGTCGTGAACAACTGCTCACTTCCATCCTTAGTTTCAAGCCCAAACTTAATTGTTTACAGAAAGTAAAGCTGAAAACAGTTGCTGTTCTGGAAGTCAATATTAAGACATAAGTTTAAGGTTTAAAGACCACACACAAAAGTCAGACTCAAAGAGCATCTCACAGGCAGATCCTTCCTTTACAGAGCCCGAATTTTCTTTTTTCTCATTAGTAGTAGGGTAGTTTCTCTACCACACAAAGATTAGTCAACTCAGCATGTAATCTTCAGCAGAAAATAGTATATCTTTAAACTTTATCTCCCTCCTTTGCAGAACAGATTACTACTATTAAGCCTCTGTTGTATGTACTCCCTGCAATACAGAGCAAGCTTTAGGCTCGCTCAGTGAACATGGGGCAAAAACGAGCACTAAGCCTAATACATCAGCCAAAGGAAATGTGGTAGAAGCAGTAACTCCATCGGCGTGTTCTGGTGAATTGCAGAGGGACTTCGCGAGATAAACGCGGGCTCGATCTCACTCATACTCCTGACTTTGCACTGAGTGAAAAGCACTATCCTTTGCAGGCACTGACTCCACGCCTCGCTGCTGCGCGCCAGGGGGACCCTTACTCGCCACTTGCTCTCCAGGGTAGAACCAGCGGTTCACCTGCGGAGCGGACCCACCAGCTCTGCCCCCCCAGTTGCTCCACCTTTGCCCGGCTCTCTAGGAAACCTCGCACACGGCACGGGACAATCCAGTGCGGGTCTTGGGTCCCCTCTAGTGGCTGAACGGCTCTGAGCGGCTGCCGCTGCCTCCGCGTTAACTCCTGCCTGGCCCTTCGGCTGGAGGCTAAGGCCTTTAATTCCTACCCGATGCACCCCTAGGGATGAGCCATCCAGGAAGGATTATTCTGTTACTAGCTGGCTCATGCCGTGCCAACAAAGGCTCTCCACTCACACCATCCAGTGAGTGCGGCTGGAAAAAGGTGCAGCTTCAGAGGCTTCGATGACACTTCATCTAAGCAATCTGCCTTCTGAAAAAAACATTTGCCACCCATGGATAAACTATATTACAAAATTAGAAAGCAATCAGTTTAATTATCAAGAAGTGAGGAAGTATTCCGAGACCTACACATTTCCATGAGTACTCCAGCAATCTAGTGCTGCTGGTCTGAGTTTCTTCAAGAGACTTACCAAATTGGGAAAGATTCTGCATAGGATACAGCCTCTTTTACAGTAAAAAAGATACCTCCTTGTCTCGCTTTTCTTTCAGCCACTAGAGACTTCAATTCTGCAGCTGGATCCAGGCCAAACTATTAGTCTCTGTGAAAAGCAGCACCAATTTCACTGACACTCCACACTGGGGTAAGCAGCATGAACTAGTCTTGGGACTTTCATCATCGCAAGTCATGAAACAAATGGGCTTTCTAGTCTGCCCAGCTCTGGGAGTTGGGAAACTGTACAAGAACCTAAGAATTCTCCTACTCCTGGTCCAGTAAACCACAGAGAAAAAAACCTTAAAAACAGAACTCCTAAAGACCAAAGAAATGGAAACAAGTGAAAAGAAGCAGTATTGTTTTTAGGAAAAGAAAAGAATAGAAATTTTAATTGAATTTTGATTTTTGTCAGTTTTGTTCTTGTTAAAAAGCTGTAGTTGATGATCAGAATCAGCAATACTGGGTATATGGTCGGTTTTATGGTCAGCATCAACACTAATGTAGCCTGAACCAGTGAAATCACTGGCAGAGAAAAGGTAGCAGAAGTATTTAATTTTGAATTCAACACATAGGCATCCTCAAACTTCTCTGAAGTATACTTTTTAAAAAATTAACTAGAGAGTAAAAGTAAGAATGCAGCATGCTCATATTCTCTACATTTCTCATGTCTTGTCACCAATGCTATATGTAGAAAAACAAAAATTAAAACACTGGGTAGGCCATCCTTCAGGAGCATGCATAGCTCTCATTTAGCCCTCAGTAAACAAACAGATTAGTTATGGAGGAAGGTGGGCAATCTACAGCATCCCAGGCACTTCTGTCTCCAACCAGGCTGAAGATTATGTGTTTGCACGGACCAATACAGCACAGCAGTTTCCAAGTGGTCTTTTAGTTCTTCACTGCTCTCTGCATTTGGTGGGCATTTTTTCATTTGTTCCAAACTTGCTGCAGTGATTTTAGAAGTTATACGTGTGTCAGATGCTCATATGAACAGTAACTATTTCTCTGGGTTTATTTTTCTGGAAATCCTTCCAGCACTGCTTTTCAGGGAAATAGTAGGATAGAAATAACTGCAGGGAAGTGTTTGGACCCTGCCTCTTTAGGCACAGTGATGATAAACTTTTAACTGGCAGATTGTTAATAGTTTATTCCTATATTGCAACATGACACATGGCTCTGCTGAGTCTATCAGATGATGTTAGGTACTGATTTTACCTACCTAAGTTCAAAAAAAGCAAAGACAACTTATTTGTCTTCTATATTTCAATGACATCTCATTTCCCCAGCAGCCTGTTCAGTGTTAATAGTCCATATAAAAGCTCATTTTCATTATTAAAGCATAAAAGAACAGGGGAAAAGACACAGAAGGGAAAGATCACAGCATAGTCATTGCTCTGAGTCCCACTTCCTATATTTACCAGGTGTTTGACCAAGCTGAATTTGATCAGCACATTATATTACTGAAGGTCTACAGAGAGAAATTGTTATCTCAAAGCACATTGAAAACATTGAGAGAATTCTACAGAAAGACACCCGTGTGAAGAAAGAGGGATAATTCCTTATTTAACTAATGAGTGGAAGAATTAAGCACAGAAAGGTTAAGTGACTCATCAAGGTCACACAGAAGATTCTGCTCAAAATAAAACTTGCTTTCATGTTAACAGGAGTGAGATTAGATCAAATTCAGAGACATAGTTGGCTTCAAAACCAGATTATAGATCAGCAGCACAGACCTTTCCACCACAGTTCTTTCCAAAACAATAATTACTCTTGGAAGGAAGAGGACTTGTCTGCTTTTCTATACTTCTATGCAAGATATCCAAGTGATCTCATGCAGCATCCTCCAGATACACACTTCAAATGTGTTAGGAAATGAAATATTTATGCCAGAGCTACACAAGCATGTATAAAACTACACAGCTTATTACTGCTGTTATTATTTGCCCAAAGAGTAATGTTTCAGAGGAAGCAAAACTATTTCTTCAATTCTGGTGAATAATGCTCTGTAAAGTAGAGAGAAGGGCTAGAGTATAAAACAGAAACACAAAGAACTGTTTGGCAATGGCAGTCTTTCATTCAGCTTTTGACACAAAAACTAAATTTGCATTTCAATTCAATATTTTTGTCAAAGAAAAAGGTGGGTTTTCTTTTAATATATGAAGTTAATCACAACAGTTCATTTTAGACATTTAGAAACACTCCAATTTACCTTTAAGTTTATTCAGTCTGGTTTGTTAAGATTGTTTCAGTTCTGAATGAAATTCTCACCTCTTCCTTTGATTTTATGGTTTGGCTGGTGAACTGAAAAAATCCATTCATCACTTAATTTTATAATTATTTTACAGGTGAGGAACTGAAGACCAGAGAAATCATGGGAATCCTTCAAGATAGCACAGCAAGTCTATGGCAGGGCAAGAAATTGGATCAACCTTGCCAGACCTGTGCTAACAATATCATGCCTAGATCATCGTTTTTTTCTGTGCCAGCATGTGTGCAGCATTTTCTTTAGCTGCAACAGATGAATCAAACACATGAACCAAAATGAAATGGGCAGCACAATGTGATCAAAATAAGTTCTTTTTCCTTTGATAGCATCCATTAGATTTAGGAAGAGAGGATGGAAAAAGAAAAATCACAGCAACAGCTCTCTGCTTTATAAGAGAAGATGGCCTGGGTCTATCAGACACCCAAAGTCCCTATGATATGAAACATCGCACTGCTCTGGCAGCATGCATCTCCTGAGTAAGTTGGTTCATGCCCAGATGGCATGGGAGAGTGCAAGCCCCAACTGTATAAAGCCATGTATCCATCCCGAGAAGGTTCAACTCCATGAGGAAAAAGCACGCCCAGAGGTGTTCAGCTGTCCAGATTAACATGATCAGATGGGACCAGGACCTTCTCCACTAGCTTTCTCTCTCATGTGGCTATTGCTGTTATTTCTGCATCACTTTCTACTACAGTCAGGTTGCTTCAGTTTCTCTTGCTGCTTGGAACAGAAAAGCTGTTAGGGATTTGTTTCTGCACTGGAACATGTCAGGGTTAATATTCCACTGCTGCTTCTCGCTCCATTTCAATCTGGTTAAATTACTTGAGATTTTCCTACATGCCACACTTGTCTTAATGAAGACAGTCATGAAACATAAAAGGAGGAACATCAGAGTATCCTAAAACAACCAGAAAGCTGGCTGCAAGTCCAGAGACATTGCTTGAAAAGGTGGCAATGAAAAACAAATATAGCTCAAATTCCCTAGCTATACAGATAAGGCTTAAGGATAATCCAAAGAATTATGTGAACTACTGCTCCCCTTCCAGGCCTGTTTTCAGCAAAAACATAATTTGCAGACCTATAACTCTGGATAATGTTTTATTATGGTGGTTGTTCTTATTTAGGAAGAGATCCAAATCACAGCATTTGGAGTCAATGCCAGCATACCCTGAAAAACTGGGTGTGCTTGTATGAGGAATGTTTTAGATCAACATTTTTATAAGTTTCCTTATCCTCCCCTAGATTTTAACCACAAAGGTAATTTTTTACCAGCTTCAGCATTCAAAAGTGCTTGGACCTCAGAATAGGAATCTCTCAGATGTCATGGTGATCTCTGGCAGCATGATTGCTCACAGGACAGTGTGTTAAGTGGCTGGGCAACTGGAAGGGAACCATCAACTCCCATTTGGGCACACCAGTGCAGCACCAACTATTTACTCCTTTTCACCACACATGCAGCACATCAGAAAGCTTTTAGTCATGTCCAGGCCACCTCCCTCACATTTGCAAAGAAAAGTTCCTCCCGCATGAGCCACATGTGCTCAGCAAGGTGGACCCTGTAGGATTGGAATTAGCTTAAGCAAAGTTAATGAATGTTCATCAAGAAGAATAAGCAGGAAAGAAATAAAAAAATGAAAATGTGAGGAAGGCCAAAAAGCAAACAAAGGAAAAGGAGTGAGAAACCTACCATAACCATGTTGTAGGGAGGTGTTTCCACCTCATGGTGTGTCAGGCCAAAGCTAGAGGGAAGGGGACCCCAGAGTGGGAAGGAAAGGTAGGCTGGAAGAGCAGAGTGTCTTGACGACCTCATCAGAAATAAATGCCTGAAGCAGAAGTGTTAACTTCAGCAACTGACTGTCAGCTGCTCACAGCTGGTGACAAAGTAAGGGGAAAAAAACAAAGGGGGGCAGTGTTGAAAAATAAGATATCCATTTTGACAACTGAGTTTTCAACCCTCTGGAAATACTAAAAGCTATATTGTGGGTTTCTGCTCTTCTCTAAGGGTATGATACAGAATGTAGGCTGCAACAGATTAATCAAACATGTGAACCAAGATTTACAGGCTGTTCTTATGCAGATTTTCTGGGTACTTAACTATGACCAAAAAAAAACCCCAAAACAAAAAACAACCCTACAGTGGAAAACTGCTACAGATACTTCCTAATATTAAAAAAATTAAAAAATTATTGTTTTTCTTTTGTTTAAGAAAAATTCCATAGATTCTGCTATCACATTTTAATCTGATAATTAGCCTTACCACTGCTTTACCATGAACTTTGCTAAAAAAAAAGTATAGCCATTCCAAAGTCCAAACTATCATGCCCTAGTCTAAAGATGAAGGAAGGGTGGCCACTTTCTTTTCTCTTTCCCTCATTCCAAAGAGAGTATTTCTTCTTTCACAGCTGCGTCAGTTTTCCTGACCATACATGGAGTTGCCAGCTGGTTGAAGGTATTCTAATGGTTTAATGATCAAGATCCTTAAGCAGTTGCTTAGCAGAACAGAAATGAGACCCAACCCAGCAAATCCACCTGCAAATTACTAGCTTTTTGCATGAGTAAAGCCATTGAAATAAGTTCCTGAGTAGCTCCATTACAGTGTTTGCAGAATTGAAACATAAGCTAGGAAACACTAAGTCAAGTGCACCTTTGAATCAGTTATCTGTATAGGCAAGCAAAAAAAAAATATCTCCAAAACAAGTCCACAGCTGTCTAGTAGTGACATTAGCAAGACAAAAACCACTGAAATAGCCAACTGCAGCTTCTGAATACAGAGACCTCAGTATTGTAAGGAAGGAAGGTATGACCATAACATTAAAATTTGATCAGTAAGACACAAAGTGGTTGTTACAAACACAGCCGCAAAAGTTACCAGAAATCTACTGACCTACCACTCATTACAGACTCTTATTTGTCACTGTACCTGCTCATGCCACTCAGTGCAGGAATGCAACAGAGACAGCATACTGAGAAGCACAGATAACACAAATGAACTTAGTGTGATGGAGATGAGGGGAATTCAGTTGGAACCAGGAGAATTTAGTTCCAGAATCTGATAATCAAACTTCATTATTTGAAAGTCGTGCATATATATTTGCTATATAACATGCTATATGCAGACAGAATGTAGTTTTAATTAGATGAAGCCTGCAAAGGCCTCCTCAAAATATAAGAAACTGCAGTTTTTCAGGTGCCAGCAAAATTTAATTTATGGTCCCATAAGAGTTGTGAGAACTTCATTACAGACACAAACAATATGTCCTATAGAAACCAGCTTGCATACAGGACAGATACTCAAAAGGACCAGAGGTAAAGCTGAATGAGTAACTTCTAGGTCAGACATCTCTAGTGCTTGATTTTTCAGCCTAAATAACATT
Source organism: Hemiprocne comata (assembly GCA_020745705.1). NCBI lineage: Eukaryota > Metazoa > Chordata > Aves > Apodiformes > Apodidae > Hemiprocne > Hemiprocne comata. Next base: position 137,400,727 of record CM036586.1, on the reverse strand, counting down.
TTTCAAATGTAAAATCTTTGTATGATAATTAATGAGGTAGGAATTGCTATCATTATTGCTCTCAGCATGTTGCTTCAGCAGAGTTTTTTAGAACTCAGCCTCTGAAGATGAAGTGTAGGTTTTGTTTTGCAATTTCTTTCATGCAAACTATGTCCTCAAAACGTCAGAGTTAACTGAACTGTCACAGAGTCAGCTGAGCTGTAGAGATCATAACAAAGAGAAAGAGAAATAAGGAGGCATAGGCAATGGAAGAAAAAAACCTATCCCTAACTATTCTGACTTGAGTTAGAAAGGAGATAAAAAGATCATGCAGTGCAGAGGTGAATATTGTATCAACCTCTTTAAATAATTGTGTTTTACTAGGTACTGAGCTCTAATACTGTAAGATGACAGTGCAACCGTAATAGCCTAGGAAGAGAAAAGAAGGCAAAAGATGGGAAAACAGGAATCCTGACAGTACAATGCTGAGCAGCTCTATTGGCATCTCCTGGGCTCCAGACAATACCGTTATACCAGTACCTGATTTTTTAAGCCCCTTTGTTATTTCACACAGATACAGAGCCCTATTACTATCATAGCAGGCATATATTACTCTTCACTACTTTTTTTTCACAGCTGTGGAGTAGCATTAAAAAAACACAAGCAAAAATGTAAGAGAGATCAAGTTACCAACAAGTAAAATAAAAAGCTTCCCCACACCACAGTACTTCTTTGGGGGGCGGCGGGGGGAAGAAAAAAAAAAAAAGAAAAGACTCAATAAAAGCCACCACCAGGTTTTGGAGGAAAACCTAGGATGTACTGTTTCAGAAATGCTAGCACTGGGATAAAGAGCTTACATGAAACGCATATGCACATACAAACGACAGCACTCCAAAAAATAATACAAACTGCTGTTTAGAAGATACCAGACCACATCTCATCACTTCTGCAGAAACATAAAGAAAGATGCAAGGGAAAACATAAGCAATACCAGGTATGCTCATCAGAAGAGTTGCAAACACACCTGCAAAACAGCCATTGCTTGAACCTTCCACATTTAAAGGGACTGCTCCAGACAGACATCCCAGAAAAAGGTCTTCCAAGATGGTATAATGCCTCATCCCTGGAAGTGTTCAAGACCAGGCTGAATGGGGCTTGGAGCAACCTGGTCCAGTAGGAGGTGTCGCTGCCCATGGCAGGGGAGTTGGAACAAGACGATCTTGAAGGTCCGTTCCAACTCAAACCATTCTGTGATTCTACGATGAAGTCATTAAATACCCAGAGTAAAGTATATGCCTAGACAATATGATAGTCTGTTGATTTGGTAGCAGGAAAGAAATTTGTGACCTGAGCCACAAAATCACCTTCAAGCCCTCAACATTTTAGGAACATTTTGAGGAAAACTCAAAGTTTTGAAAGTGCCAGACACACCTAAAGTATTAGAGATGGACTGTTCAATGGGAGCCACAACAGAGAACCATGTCAGAGGCATCTACTTGCCACAAGTGTAAATATGTGCCAAATATATAGCCAAAGTCAAAACCACTGAGGATTCAGGTGCAGCCAGTCATCTTTCAAGCAGACAGGAGTAACAGTGGCACCAGTTCTGCATTACAATCCACACTGATGTAGCCCTGGGATCAGGGGGACCTGATCTCTCTCCTTTTTCACCGCCTTGGAGCTCTAACATAATCACAGTGAAGGTAGATTCACAAAATTATAAAACAATCACTCCAACAGTCTCAAATAATTATTTTGAAACTTCAATCTATAGGAAATTCTTCTCCTGTATGAGAAATCCCCATGCTGCTTCTCCACCCAAAGCGTGTCTTCATGGGAGTTTTCAATACGAAAGAGTTCTTTGGCTTCCACTGGCAGCCACTAAGTTGTCACATCAGTCTACTGGTGGGCCTTGTTTCCTCATCTTTAAGTTTTTCTTAGTCTTAAAATAGGCAATGCAAAACAAACAAAAACCGAAAGAAAATACTAGTTTCATTTACTTTTTAGGCTTCTCTGTTTTTTAAAATATCAAGTACAGGAAATCCCTTCCTACTGACTAAGGGAACACTGCTAGAGGAAGGCATTACAACAGCTTTGTTGTACCTTGCCAAGTTCTGCCCACTAGGGAAATGTGTGATTTCTGGGATTCTTCTTACACAGTCAGAATTGCAGGGAAAAGAGCATCAGTAACGTTGAAAAAGAGGATGAAGGAAGAGCAGGAGTTCAGGAATGAACAGCTTTGGTTCATTTACAGCAGCTGAAAGATTTATAACAGTAGAGCCGTGTGAACATGTAGAAGAATATATTTGGATTGAACTTTAATCTTGCAGTTGATACCATTTCAACTTTTACTTTACACCACCATGTTTTATGATTTCATCATTCAGCTTCTTCCTGCTCTCACCAAGGTGGGATTTGCTGAGCACATCATCAAAAAGTGGAAGGCCAATGTAATCTGATTACCTGATGACTGCTCAGTGCTATATACAGATCTGGAGTTTCACTGTGGGAATCATCACCACTCACTTTGTATGGATCTTCCATGGAACTTTCTGGCTTCCAAGTTCAGCTGCAGAGATAAACAATCCATTGTTGCAGAACTGAGGTATCCTTTAATTTGAGCACAAACAATAGAATTCTTCTTTTGCCTTATTTAAGATGTTTTACCAGATGAAACCCCAATTTAACAGAAAACTCACTGGACTCAGAAGATTCAGGCCAATTCCCACTTCATCAGCAGGCTTTGTATGTGACCTCCTTAATCTGTTTCGCATTGCTATTTTCCAGCTGCGAAATGGAAAAAATTCGTGTTTCAAAATGATGGGAGGAGAGAATCCATCAAGAATTGTGAATACTCATATCATGGTGAGAGGGAATTTACACAGATATATATTTACACAGATATTTACACAGATACATACTCGTTTTACAAGCTGACCTCTGCTTCTGTAGCAGTTGTAATCCTTGCTCTTTTAGACTTATCCCATTTATACCTTATGATTAATATCAGTAATTTAGCATTTCTATTACTCCCTACATTACTATAGAAAATACAAAAAACCAAATAAATAGCTCAAAGAGATGTTTATTGGCTGGGAATCTACACTGAGATTACAGCATTTGGACCATAGGTCTCTCATGCATTTAGAAGCATTTTTCCCTTGGGTGGCCCCTTCATTGCTTTACTATATCATAATTAAAACTAAATTGCATTTGGAAAAAAAAGAATGCTGGATGTTTTGTGGTGCATTATTCTTGGCCTGGATTTGTTTTGCTTATTTACTCAGTAATTTGTGAAACTCAGTAATTTGCAATGGGTATCCCAGTCATTAGTGCGAATTATTCTCTTCCTACTGTATTTGCATGTAATTGCCTTTTGAAATTAATTCATTTAAAGTTCTTAAAAATAATTTGTTACAGGATGTTATTTTCCTTAAGAGGGTTTAATTTCTTAAAAGATTTCTTCTAGAGTTGTGGTTGAGATGTGTATTTAGAGGAGACATTCTTATGCATTCACCTCAGAAATTTATGCTTCATGTATTCAGAATTAGTATGTGCCACATGCTGGGCCACACTTAAATTGCTTGTTTGGGGTGAAACAGTCTCATATTTGACTCCTTTTTGAACTAGAATATTATCCAGCATCACTGGGGCAGCACTTACACCATGTCACATTACTTTCTAGAGAATAAATATTCAGGGATGGCCAGAGTTTTCACCTTGAGTATCACACTAAAATAGTGGACATCTCTGTATATCGTGGACACTTACATGGATGACTTTTTTTTACCAGTGTTCTCATAGATTAATATATCTATTTTGTGAGGTATGGAAAGTACTTCTTCCACCATTTGTAAAATAAAGCCACATTATGAGGAGACAAAATTCCTGGTGGAGATGAAAACACTGAACCTTGATCCTCAGCTATAATCACCTGACCAGCAAATCCACTTTTTGCACAGCTCCAACACCAGTCAAATTTAGAGCACCCATGAAGATCCTTGGATATGTGATAAAGAACAAAAAGCTCAAAAGTTTCAGTGAGCCATTTCAAAATCAGATGGAATGGAAAAGCAGTTCCATATCACTAAAAATATTCTCTGAGCTTTGGTGAGGCTCTAGCTAAAGCTCATGTTGTGGGCCCTTCCTCGTGGTGACATTAACTTTTCTATTAGAATGAGGAAAGAACATGATGTGACATGAAACCTGATATTCTTTACACAGAAGCTCAAACAATTTATTTTTTATTTTTTTTTCAGGACATTGCTGGCTATTAGTTAAATATGTGCTTAGGAGAGACGTGAATGCAACTTCAGTGACTCCAGTCACATTAAAATTTCAGCCATTAAAAGCAAAAACTACATTTTTGGAAGGTGATACTAAATAAAAAGTAAAATAATAATGGAAATTTGCAAGTCTTCAAAGTTATATGCCTTGGGCTGTTTAAAGCACTGCATGTCAGTATTCATCTTCCTTTCAAATCTAACTTTATCCAGACTCAGTAGATTACTCAGTAGTATGTATCTATTCGTGCCACTATTTGTGCCACTTTGGTGGCATAAAAGTCTAAATGAGACTTTGAGTACCACGAGGCATTTTTATATCACTTATTTAAATCAGTATGTGTGTATATGCACAGATGTAAAACCTAACATACAAGGTATTAGCAAAATACTAAGGGTTTTGCATATGAACAAAAGAAAAAAACATCCCCATTATAGGTACCCATGTAACTGGATGATTCTGCAAAATTGAAAACCAAGGCAAAAGAAGCCAGATATCACATCCTCTGATACACCTCATTCTCACATGACTGGTGATCACAACAAGCAGTCGATCATTTAGTTTATTTATTAAGCATTGGGAACGCACTCTACAGCGCATAACAGGAAGAAAGGGAGACTGTATTTGCAGGAATTTTTACTCTAGGAGACAGTCAGGCAGCAGCTGAGACACAAAGCAGCAAAGCAAATGGAGTAAGTGCATATTAACGTGTGGAGTTTGTGGCTAGCAGGTGTGTAGCAGCTGCAAAAGCCATAGGGAATGAAAGCTTGGAGAGGAAGGGTAAAAAAGGAGTAGTTATCATATACTAACTGGTCATCCTTCCTTTTACTCCTTTCTCCCCTCCAAATGGGGGAAAAGGAGTTTTCTTTTGTCAGCACCTAGCAAAAAGTCTCCTTGGGAGGACAGCAAACAAATCATTAGTTTTCAGGACATTTTTTCTGAATTTCATGTTTCCTAAATAAAATGAAAGGGAGTAGGCACATTGCAATTTTTTGCTTCAGAGAAATTCTATTTCTAGGCCAGAATTTTTTCTTAGTAGGCTTTCTCAGGCATGGCAAAAAAAAAAAAAAAAAGAAAAAAAAAAAAGTTGGGGAAAAATATTTGTGGATGTGGAATTATAAAAAGATTACTGAGATGGAAAGCTTAAACACGTAAACCTAATGCAGAAGGTGCAGAAAGCTTCCTGCTACTGAGCTTTTAAGACAGTTTAAAAGCCATTAGGTAGAAATGGACTGACTGGAGTATAACATGACTCAAAATCCATCAAAAGCAAGATTCTAAAGAAGCATAATAAAGGCAGCTAGAAGCAGTGTACCAAATAACGTCCAGAGCTATGTTTTCAGACGAAGGTAGGGAAAAAAAGAGTATTTTTACAACATATAAATAGGAACAGTGCTGAAATTACTTCCAAGGGAAAACATCTTTACACAGCCCTCTAGAGATTCACTGGGATTATTCACCTGACTGTATTGAATAACCACTTCAGCTTAGTTTTCTACCTTCCATATTCACAGCATATTTTTGGCTATTAGTAGCTCTCCAGTGATAATTATTCTCTGAGCAACAAAGAAATTTCCTCTTTTCCTCACCAATTAGGAGAACAGCAACTGTCCAGAAGGTAAAAGCTCAAAGCAGAATCAACCTGGATGCCTGGAACTACCTGAAAAAAAACACAATTTGCCTAGAATAACCAACTGCATTACTCTGTTACGTTTCCACAATTCCTTTCTTTCTAGCAGACCAGTTTTCCCATTCTTTCTGCAATCTACAGAATATTTCTGTATCAGGTTAATGTTCTATCAATAAATTAAAGAGTCTTGGGAATGTTCACAGGAATGCTTTATTTTATCATGTAGATGCAGCCATAGTATCCAGAAAAAAAAAAAAAAAAAAAAAGAAATAGCTCTTTCCCTATTGCTTTATGAAGGTTATGACTTCTGACAATTGGATGAGCTAATCCAGGTACCAAACTTACTGATGTCTCTGCACATTTTCAGTTATGTTATTAATATCATTTGCAGTAACTGCTCTGGGAAGTGTTTCCCATCCCCTCTTGGACTTTTTATAGTAGATTACTGCACCCATGTAATACAGAGGATGAACTACAATTTGAAGGATGAATTTCATATAGTGTTTATGATTTTCAGACTGAATAGAAGTTAAACAAGAAGTTGCAGGTCCCAGGAGATGTTGTAGCTTTCTCTTTCTACAGGTATATGTCCTGGTTTTCAAGTACAACCAGGTAGAGCTGGATAAAGAAAACTGAAAGGCAATGTAACATAAGAGCAATTTGTATTTCCTTCCCTGAATTCTGCAGTTTTTATTCTCATTTATCTTCTGTCACAAAATTGTTTCCAGCTTCTGGTTTCTTCTATTTACTCCAGGGCCAGTAAAGGTCTTTCAGGAAGAAGATGCCCAATCACATGCTATTTTCCCTTGGACACCCAAGGGCTGGGAACTCAGGCAGAGTTGAAATAATTCTTGCAGTGTTGAAGTAATTATTGAAGTGTTATTGTTAAGGAAGCTGAGGAGTGAGCACATTGCCGTCTAGAGCTTCCTGAGGAGGGGAAATGGAGAAGAAGGTGCTGATCTCTTCTGCCTAGAATCCAGTTATAGGACACATGGGAATGGTTCAAAGCTGCCCCAGAGGAGGTTTAGACTGAACATTAGGAAGCATTTCTTTACCAAGAGGTGGTAAAACAGTGGAACAGGCTTCCTAGAGGGGTGGTTGATGCCCCATGCCTGTCAGTGTTTAAGAGACATTTGGATAATACCCTTAATGACATGCTTTAACCTTTGGTCAGTCCTGAAGTGATCAGGAAGTTGGACTAGACAAACTGAAATAGTCCATGCCATTCCATTCTAATGTTCTGATTATTAGAACAGACAATTAGATCCCAGGAGCCAAGAAAGTAAGTACTTACACAGGAAATGAGTCAGCCCTCAAGTATCTCCATAGGCTTTTGTGGAGTTACTCCCAAGCTAACCTGCATACATGAGTAATGACCCAATGACCTGATAAAACTTGAGGATATGTTGAAGAAGTATTAATGAGGATGACAGATTCATAAGGCAGAACAAACTGAGTTACTTGATGTCCTGGGTCCATTCAAACAAACTGCACTTACTGCAGTGAAATGAATGAAGAAACATCTGAGGAGAATAGATACAGGCCCTACAAGCACTGCGTCTTGGGAGCTGTATCCTAGAACGTGGTGACTCTTAAGAAATGTTATCAGTTACACTGGTAAGCCTTGGTGAATGCCACACTGGGCTAAGAAATGCTACTGCACTTCTTACCAGAGCGTGGAGACTGGATATAGGGAAATTACTGACCTCTGTTACATTCACGATGCTGATACTAGAAGTCTGCATGCATTTTTAATAGACACATTTAAATATATTATAAACACTGGCAAGGGGGTAGAGAAATGCCAGATGAATTACTTCAAGACTGGAGAAAATACTTTAGTAGACCCAGGAAGTTCAGTCTGTTTGCTTTATCAGAAAAAAAGCTTGACAGCTGCTAGCTTATCAATATCTTCATGAGAAGAAAACTTGAGGTGCTAAAACAGCATCTGTATTATTAAACTAAGGAGAGAGATAGATACAATATTTGGAATGAGAAACCAGACAAACTGCGAAAATATAACTGACTTAAAAAAAAGTATGGACAACCCACTCAAACAAACTACAAAGGAAAACAGTGGATGTTTTCAGATCAGGACTAGGTATTTGCTTTGTATGCTTGTCTTTTAGTTAGCACTAAACCTGAGCTCAGTATAAGGGCAATTAGGTGAAAGTTAATACGTGGTAAAAGATGGTCTGCCAGCCTATATGCTGAAATGGTTCCTTTTGATCTGAAACACTGAGTCCAAAGCCTGTGCCCTTCCCCATTATGGGCATCCCAAACTGCTTTCTCATTTGTATGATCCTGAATACAGATTTCACCTACCCCTTATGGAAGACTAAATAAAGAATGGAATCTCATTGTCACTTTTCCATTCCTGCTTAAGATGTCTGGAAAGAGGGAAGGATGAAAGAGGGAAGGATGACCCAGAAGCCCCTCCTTACTGTTCTGGAAATCATTCTTCTATTCACTAACCCACTGGAAAAAAAAAAAAAAAAAAAAAAAAAAAAGGATGTCAGAAGAGGAAATACTAAGAAAATTATAACGAGAGTTAACAGAACTGCTATTTCAGTGGCTCCTATAAACTTTGTAAACATACTGTTTCCAAGCCCTCTGTTAAATAAAACAACAACAAAAGCTGTAGCTAGTCCTATTTTAGTGGCTTGAACAGCAGTAATTTAAAAAAACAGCAGTTTTTCTTTTCTCTTTCAGAAAGCAGCAATGTCAGCTAGACTCAGGAGCATGCTGAAAACAAAGTGAAAACCCAAACAGCGGAGAGCTGATTGTTGACATTTGCCATGCTATTGTACCTCTAGGCTTCTTTCCCTGTAATTCTGCACAAAACTTGCCAGTTTTGGGCTGCTATTTAAAAAACGGATTAGGAAAAGTGAAAGTGAACTAGTAGTTCAATAACTTGTTCCTCTGCCTTCATTCTTGTGAATACCTCTCCAGAATGACAGTATACATTTCAACTGAAATAGTTGACAGGTTTTGTGTGTCTCATTGTAACCTTTTTACGGAACTTCTCCACCCCCTTCTCTTTGCTATTAATGCTACACCCCAGTAGCATTACCAAGTAGTAGTAACTGGTATTTCTTAAGTGTGAACAATGTCCTTTGGGATACTTAAGACACCGTGAACAAATAGATCTCAGTTCTAGGCAACTTTTACTGAAAATACAGAGTATCATTCAGAAACAAAACCACCTTAGCTGATTCAGAGGACTATCTTCTAGCATACTGACTTGGTTTCCAGCATGACCATACATTATGTGGGATATTATGGAAGGGACAGATCCAGCCTCTTGTGCTAGAGAAAAGTTCTACAGATTTCAGTGGGAATTATTTATTGCATTATTTAATACTGCCGAGGGAGGCAGAAATCAGTTCTATAACAAGTGGATATATTTTTACAGAAATAGATTATTATTAGTTAGCTTTGAAAAATAGAAATGAGGGTTTGAATGCAGAGTTGGGTACAACTACCTATGAAAGGAATTCAGAAGACAGGAGAGAAATTTAAGAAAGGCTTCATGACAGATAGAGAATATAAAAGTTAGGCAGGAGAGATAAATATAGACATATATAGACAATGGAAGCTGTATAGGACACTGAAGGGAAAGAGCTTTATCTTAAATTTCTTAAAGAGGGCCTGGATGAGGTCCTCTGAAAAACAGATTCAGAACTGCAGTCTAAGGTAATTTGAGCTCTTGCACTTCTAATAGACAAGGATAAAAAGAGACTTCAGTTGGAAGAAGAGTAATAAAATAGAAATATGTGCTGTAGACTAAAGAAGTTTTTTGATAAAGGAAATCAGAATTTTATCATTAGACTTTGCGTTAGGAGACAAGATGGTAACACCCAAAGTGCCCCTGAGAGAGCTTGAAGTATTGTGATAGGCAGGAAGCTATGGAAATCTGCACATGTGGAGGAAAAATTGAACTGGAGGGCTGATCCTAAATGAGAACATGCAAAAGTCCTTTGCATCAGGACTATGCAAAAGGCTATTGAGTTTCACCACAGGCATAGTAAACTAGCACATGAGATCATTCACTATTTCAATGAAAAGACAAGATGAAAGACAGAATTCTTAAAATACAAGTGACTGAAATGTGCACCTATGTTGTGACTTCTGCAAATGATGAGTTCTTGCCATCCTAATAAACATCTTTTGAAATTTACTACCTTGAGAAAATACATTCATAAGTGGCCAAGTATCTATTTAAGAATATGTCAGTAGGACTGAGGAATTAAAATTGAAAAATAGTATGGAGGAGGAGGAATAAACAGCAAAGAAATAATTTATTAGTGTAAAAGAACCATGGAAGAAAGGTGCTGTTGGCCAAAAAGTAGTAAAAATCACAGTAAGGACAATATAAACAAACAATAAAAAATAAATGTCCAATGATAGGACAAGGGGCAATGGGTGCAAGCTGGAGCATAGGAGGTTCCACGTAAACATGAGAAAAACCTTTTTCACTGTGAGGGAGCACTGGGACAGGCTGCCCAGAGAGGTTCTGGAGTCTCCTTCTCTGGCGACATTCAAAACCCATCTGGACACGTTCCTGTGTAACCTACCCTAGGGGATCCTGCTCTGGGAGAGGAGTTGGACTAGATGATCTTTCGAGGTCCCTTCCAACCCCAATCACTCTGAGATTCTGTGATAAAGATGATGCCTTAAGCACATTCAGGGAGAACGATTGGGGTTTTGACTGAAACCAGTAGAAAGAGAGACTATTAAAGGACTATTATAGATGAGCCCAGAGGAATAATAAAAAACAATGAAGACATCAAAACACTTCAAATTAGGTTTTTGAATTAACTGTTCTTAGAGGAAAATCAAGGCTTGCTTTAATTAAATTTTCTTTTTTCCCCTTTTGTGATAAAATTGAAGAACAGTGCATATGAAATCAGCTCTCATGCTAGTAGATCTTTCCATACCAGGTTTCTAGGGAGCTAAGGCAGAAAAAACTGTATTCTGACTGGTATGTGTTTTTTCTTGACATCCAATAACACCTGCTATAAGATAAAGATTTTGCATACACCAGGGCTGGATCCAGGATGCATCTTGATTACTTTCGTTATCCAAATAGATCTTTGTTTTTTAAGAGAGTCTGGGCTCTAACATGTAAGTGGGAAATAAAGAAGTAAAGCATACAAGATTTAGAGACAGGAAACTCCACGGAGACAAATGGAAAGGTAATTGCACAGAAGAACAAAGGGGTTTATGTAAATGTATCTGGGCACATTAGGTGAACTTTTCAGTGACTGTATCTCCCCATGCAGGGGAATTCAACTTTTTAAGGCTCTCTCTCCCAGCAGTCTCTTTTTAATCTTGTGTTTTTCATAGATTTCTGACTTTAATTGTGCAGATCTTAGACCTTAGAACATCCTTAAGGATGTTTTTTTCCATTAATTATTATATACAATGCTGATATGAGGTCAGAATTTAATTAATTTCAGTTCTTTGACTACTTCTAAAAGGCAGCAGGAGAGAGAAGAAGATGAATACTTTATGTCTTCTGAAAAACCAACAACAATTACTTTAAATAAAAAGACCTCCTCTCTCCAGGAGTAACAAAAATGTAGTGTACAGAAATAGATGGCACAATTTGTGACTGTGTGAATTTTTTATGAAGATATATTTCCACATTTGCTTCTCCCAGATCATGTGAGTTACAAGCATGGTTTTTGATAAGTACCCTATTCTTGTGGTTCTAACTGCACACTGCTAATTCCAGTTTTAAATAATGTATCCTTCAGTGGCATATGTATGTTCCTGTCCTATGAACCCATCATTAGAAAAGAATATTGAATATAATTGATCCAATTTTGATAGCCAGAAAATACAAATTATATTGGAATATGCAATTGGTGCATTTGTTTACATTTCCTTAACCTCCCTAGTCTTTGTTCTGCTTCTGTAGCAAACGTTATCAATAGAAGGCAATAGAGTCTGAATTTCCCTGAAATTCTTTCATGCTAGAAAAGTAGCTTTTTCAAAAATCATTTCTGTATGTGAAACTACTAGCTTTCTTTATAATCAGAACTTACATTATAAAGTACACTAGAAAACCAGAAAGCTTGAATTTTAGCAATATACAGTTATTTTCATTCTGGGGTACTGTCATCATATCTTAGGATACACAAAGACAGTTTCTTTCTGTTCATTCCTATGAACCTGATTCTGTGGTGAAGCTATGCGAAGACCATGAAGAGTCTCCAAAATTGACATTATATTGCAAGACACACAGCAGATGAGCTAACTTGAGGGGAGGGTGTATTTTTTTCTGAAAAGCAAAAAACCAAATAATCAAACAAAAAACAAACCTGCACAGAAGAGTGAGAACATGGAAGAAACAAATAAACACTCTTAAGAGTACGTCTAGTGATGGGTGCCAAGAGATAGATAGATAGATAGTCTTTTCCTCTCAACCAGAAAGTCGGTGCAAAAAGAACAATTTCCAAACATACATTCCCTGCCAGAGTGATATTTTATTACCTGCAGTAACCAGCCCCTTAGGTCCTTCCAGAAAACCCTGAGCTTTTGTACATGCCATGGCATTCCTCTCCCTCATATCTTCTCCCTTTTTCTCCCTGTCTTTCCCTTCCTCTCACCCTCCCCCTTCCTCTCACATTTGCCTAATTAAAATATCACTGTGACTGGATCAATGTCTGCCTGTGTGCTTGTGTTTACAGGATGTGGGCAGTACCATTATCTGTTCAAAATGGTATTACAACAGCTTCCAGTGAAAGCTACAAGAAATATATTGGAATGGATGAGGAAGAGTCAGAGATTAAAGTACACCAGAGCAAGTTTTCGCCACGGCTGATTTACAAAAATCCTTTTTTGCTGAACGCACATACTAGCAAGAGGTGAGGTGTTGATGGTTGCCATTCTGTCTGGTTGTAAGCCATTCAAGGGCCTCCTGGCAACGCTGGACTTAGCAACTGGCCAGCATTTTCTTTGGTTGAGGTGGATGCTGTCTGTGAGTATCTAAGGATGGCTACAGACATAGGTACCAGGGCTGAGCAGGGCTGCAGATGTGTTTCTCTGAACAAAAAAATAATTTTATAATTCTGTCCCAGCACAACCAGGACAGCTTGGTGGGTGGCCAGTTTGGCTTTGAAGATGACATTAGGAGTGCTATGAGAGGAGCAAGTAGAGACAATGTGCACAAGCAGCACATTCAGCATTCACAGGCAAAACCACACCCCATGTAAAAGGCTGTAAGGCTTCAGTTAGAAGCATTTCTTGGTAATTTCACCAAAGAGACAAGGCATGTACCTGAACTGTTGTGTCTCCTCTGTACTAGAACAATTGGTGTCCTTCTCAATGCCTCTCTGATTGAGAAACATAGCTTCGCATATATCACATAACTACTCATGGATACAGACACTCTGCCAAACCAGGCACTGCATTAATTTCTTTTGATCAAGATCATTATTTCAGCCTTTCCATGCACTTCCTAATTTTCCAATCTTGGCTATCTTAGTGATTATCTCTAAAAATAAGAAAGCAAGGCAACACTCTTCTGTTCCAAGCCAATACAAACCACAAATCCCCTTCTCTTTTGTTTCCCATCCCTCCATAACTCAGACAGAGGCAAACTACTGGCTATAGAGAAACTTCTACTCCATTAATGCAACAGGATAAAGGAAAGGGAATTAATATCTACAAATTTCAGTTTATGAATCTGGCTGTTTTTCACTGGATTTGTCTTCCACTGGGAATAACCCTTTTGGATCTGTAACGGTGTTTGAAATCTTACCACATTTCTGATAAAGAAAGCCTTCCATGAACAAGTGGTGTTGATCATAATCAGGTATATTCTTAGCTTTTATAATTTCTTGCAGAAACACCCCATTGACTTATTTGAACTATTAGAGTAAAATTTCCTGAATCGGAAGACTGCTATGTGCAGAACTAGGTGGGGTGGTTGGGGTTTTTTTTTGGGGGGGTTGTTTGCTTTTGTTTGTTTTTGTTTGGTTTGGGGGTTTTTTGTGTGTTTTTTGTTGGGGTTTTTTTTTGGGGGGGGTTGTTTGTTTGTTTTAATAGAAAAGCGTATCTGGTATTTTATATGGTCTAATTGCTTGCAAGATCATACTCAAGAAATTAAAGCCTATGTTCAAGCTGAGGCAACAGATAACCTTCAAGACAGCTATAGTTTACAAAGGGATTAAGGGAAAAAAAACTGCAAAGTGAACTTTTGAATGAAATATTTTGAGCTAGAGCTACAAAAAAAGAATCCAGCTCATTCTAAACACCATCTGTTTGCTGAGTGTACTTGCATATTTTCAATTGCTCTATTCCACAAACTGCTATTTACTTCTCTGAAACGTCCCTTGGTGTGAAGATAACATCTCATAATAATCTGCTTCCATTTTGGGGCTACTGTTTGTGGGCTATGCCGTGGTATTAGTTCTTAGTTTCAAACTAAGTGGTATTAGTTCTTTGTTTCAAACTTCTCCAGAATCTGAACAAAGCAAACAAAACAATTAGTAAAACTTTAAAAAGTAGTGAAAAATATGCTCTCCTCTGCGAGTGGAACACTAAAGGGGAAATTACAAAAATAATAATAATCTAGACATTATGTCTCTCATCATGTGTACTTCCAACTTCATGTTTTTCCCCCATGCCTACAGTTTCTATTTTTTGATAATTACCGAGAACTGGCACTGCATGTGTTCTGATATGAATGCTAACATTAAAAGTTTCCTACCCAAAACAGCACTTTGTTTATTTCCTAACTTTTTAAAGACATCTATTTTTTCTCTCTCGTTTTAAGATTTCATTATTGATGCAAACTGAGAAGATATCAAAATAATATATAGAGGCACCACTTAAAGCTCCAAACAGTAATCTGAGTTGGATTGCGTTACTGAAAGCCAAGGATTCATCTGCTTTCTATAAAAGACAGCATCCACAGTATGCTCCTCTAAATAATAGCACTTAGTTATGGCCTCTTGATTGCCTGTCCATCCAGCATGATTGGCTGTGCCACAGAGAACCCCAGAGGGCTGGGGAGCTGCTTGCACAGTATGAGCTAAAAATTATGTTCTGCGTTAGCCCACTTCCACATAGATACTATTCCCATTTCTGGTCCACCAGCCACAGCACAGAAACATTTTGCAAACAATATTGTATTTTTCTCTGCCTGCCAGCTTCAGTTTTAACATTTTTATTCCCTAGGGTAGTAAGTAGTGGAGAAGGTCCTACAGACAGTATGTTGCCTGTGAACCATGGGTCAGGCATATCTAAGCTCTACATTCTTTCCATTCTTGTCAAATCACAGAATCACAGAATCAGCCTGGTTGGAAAAGACCTCAAAGATCATCAAGTCCAACCATAACCTAAATCCACCCACCATAACCTTTATCTACCCGTTCAATGCTTAAATCATGTCCCTAAGCACCACATCTGTATTTCTATTAAACACTTCCAGGAATGGTGACTCCACCACCTCCCTGGGCAGCCTGTTCTACTGTCCAACCATTCTCTCAGTAAAGAAATTCTTTCTAATATCTAGTCTAAACCTCCCCTGGAGCAACTTCAGACCATATATATAGAATATATATGAAGAATATACTTGCTGAGTTAACTGTATGTGCTTCAGTCAAAACTCCAATAGTCTAAGAGCACAATCACAATATCTGGAAAAACTCTTATGTGAAACAGCTTTCACAATTAAAACACTTGCAAAGCAAGAGAATGATGAAAAGTTTCTTGTCCTCATGAAGTGAATATAAATACATATATCAATGCAAACATGTACTGTGGTAATTTCATTGCATATAGAGCATAACTACTGATGTATAGTGTAGTCAGTTGGAACATACTGCAAATGAATGATGATGAGGCCAGCAGATAAGGAAAATGTCTTTATGCTGTTATATAATCAGCTTGATCAAGTTACATTAACACATCGGTGCTGTTTTGGGCTCAGCCTTATCAGCAAAAAAAAAAAAAAAAAAAGTACTTAAAAAATTATCCTGACATTTATCTTTTCCAGTTACATTAACACATTCCTTGCTCCTTCAGATGTTAAGGTATGAACTTAAATTTCCTTTTATTTTTCTGTCATTAAATTTTAATTTGTGTGTGTGTGTGTGTCCATTCATGCCCCTTTGCTTGAAATTTTTTCTTCAATTCAAATTCCTTGGGTTATTGATGTGGTACTGGCACCTGTTAGAACTTGGGTACATTACAGCAAGGACAGTGAAAGTCTATTAAACCAACACTAGAAAGCTTTCAGATTTCACTATTGATCAGAAAAGATACTGAGCATTTCAGTGTATACTGACACTATCCCAACCCATCTCAAAAAAAAGTCCTCATTCCCCCCACTCACATATCACATGCTTCTAGGCATACAGTGACATTGGCTTCAACACAGAACAGCTTGCCCCTGAACACCTCCTGAAATCCTCATGGAAGCAGATAACCAAAAAGCTCCTCTGAGATTAGTTAGACACTGACATCTTAGACTCCAGGGAGAATATGAGGATTTGTAGCTTGTCTGTTTTAGCCCTTTAGGATTTAGTGGAAATATACTACTTTTTGGTCATCCCATTTCTTTTGGCTTTCTTCTGATTTTCAAATGGTACAGAATTTTTCAGCTTTGTCACTGCTGACTAAGAAGGACCCTACCAAACTGTTGAACTCTCACAGTCAATCATCTCTCACTAGAGAGCAATCTGAGGCACTCTTGGCCTGAGGGATGGGATTTCTCAAGCAGCTTTCAGCCTTGGCATTGCTCTGTTCCCTCTGAATTTAGTAAGACACTTCCTTTCAAAGGAAATGGGCACAGAATCAGACTAATGTTGAAGGCTTTAGAAAAAATCTCATTCTTTGTGTCATCTGTCTTCCATTAACATTTGAGTCAGATCCTCACCTTGAGTATACTGGAATAGTGTCATTGATTTGAAGGGAGCTGCACTGATTTACACAGCTGAGAACCTGTCTGCCTCTATTTAAAAAGCATTTCCCCAATCCTTCAATGGATATAGGAGCCTTACAATGAGGGTTTAGATATCAGTTGTCCAAACAAAATATAATTGTTTCAAAGTAATGAAATGCTGCCTTCAGTCATCAGGAAGCTGCTGAGACCAAGTCTGATGCTGACCTGCACATCATGCATACTTCTGAGCATCTCCATATATACTGGACCTTACAATGAGTAAAGCCAGCTCTAAAAAGCTCAGTAGCCACATTAGGGTATGGCTCACAAGAGGGCTTGCTGGTACGCTGGAACAGCTGCCTCCACTCAGAATGAGGCAGCCCAAGTGCTCAGGCTATAAAGTACTCTGCTGTGCAATATAGACATATCCTTGATGTCAACACCAAGAAATTCAGTTAATCAGAACTGGCCCTCTACAATCTCTTTTTCTCTACTACTTTTAGGTGGGCAAGACTAGGAAGCTGCTTACCTTTGCTACCTATGTAGACTCACATTCTTTAAATACACTTATCACTACTGTACCCCAACAGTGTTGCCCTTGCAACACGGGACACACAGCAACTGGGAAAAACCTTGTACTAACCCCCTTCCTCAGCAAAAAAAGTGTTGCAATCATTCTCCAAAATCCCTGTGTTTAAGGCTAGACTGAATAACAGCTGCAACCCTTTAGCACCTCTTTTCCTCTCTTACTGATGGAGAATTGAAACAAAGGAAAACTGAGGGGTTGATCCATAAAGGGTGCTTAGCTACTACACTGGTCTGAAAGTGCCTGTTGCCCACCAATATGAAAACATTGTGACTTGGAATTTGATGGGAGTGAGGGACTGAAACTGGCACTAGGAAACCTAAATAACTTTTGTGGATTCAAGACTGAGTGATTTGCTCAAGTTTTCCAAAAAGTTTAGGGCAGAATGAGAAATTCAGGTGGGTTCTCTTGAGAACTAAAGCTAACACCCTTTTGCCTAGATTTCCTTTCTGTTTCTTAATAGCTAGAGGGAAATATCTGGGAATAAAACCAGCACGTTATGCATTACTCTCTAAAATGATTCCGTGTTCTTGTCAGCTGGTATATCTTTCTTCATGAAAATCAGTCTCTCATCATCTAACCAGCCCTCCAGCCCTCTCTGCATAGATTGTCGTAACTGAGCCTTGACTCACTGTTTTTTGCCTTTGAAGATAAGGCAGCGTGGTCTTATTGCAAAATCTGCCTAAATTTCCCCACGTGTGGAGCCAAGTGCTGGTCTGCATTTCCTTCTCCTCCCTCCCCCCTTTTTGTTGTTATTGCTCTTATATGAAAACATTTGAAGGCAGCTCTAACACCAAATCAAGTCCACACAATGACCTATTGACTTAGAAACTGTACCAGATATATAAGAATAGAAAGCTTCGCAAACAATTTAATTTAATTGGTATTAATTTAATTTAACCTAATATAGATTACCTACGTATCAGGACTAGAGGAACTGCAAGCCAGTCCACACCATGTCATATTACAGGATGGTTCAGAGACTTCTCCCCCTCCCACCAAGCTAACATCATTGAGTTAACTACAACACTGGGAGCAAAGTACTCATGTCAAAATAGCACTGCCCTCAGCCTAATGATTCCCCCAAGTGGCAAGGCTCATTAGCTTGTGCACTGTGCCATACTAAAGTGCCATTATCTGGGATACTTCTATGCCTTTGAACCAGTGTATAAAACCAGAAGTGCCCTGTGGAACTAACAGACATGATTCATTTACCCCATCCCCATTAGAAATCAGGGTGTCAGTCAATCCCTTTGTTAATCTCTGCTGAAAAGGTGGGGGATCCACTGCAGAGCTGGACAGCTATCTCTGGTCATTAGGACAGCAAAACAGTCACACACTCTTGTAGAAAAACTGCTTGTCCAAATTACAGTATTCACCTGAGACATTTTTCTACACCAAGTCAGCACGTTCTGGTATGGGAAAATTAATTCAGTCTATACCTAAGAAGTTCATACATTAGGATATAATCAATTTTTACGGTATCATTTATATGCATGTGTTTCTAGTTGTGAATACATCTATAGCAATCATTGCTTTGGTTTTAAATAAATGGAGGCAATTACAAACTAGCCATGTTTTGATGAAAAGTTTAGAAAAGCAGACTTTTAACCATTTTGCTTAAGGTTTCCTCTGTTAGTTCCAAAGAAATAGCTAACTTTCATAATAAAATACTGAAATTTCTTGGCATTTAAAATTTTAAAGTTATCCAACATTATTTAACTTCACATACCACATGATGTAATGTATCTTAAATGTATATACAGAACTGACCTGCAGTACCAGATTAGGGATCCTCATTTTCCTACCAGATGGCTAGCCATTAATCTGCCACTAGGACAATTATTTATTTTCTAGAAAGTTTCATTTTAATTCATAATTTTGTTCAATATCTTTATTAATGATCTAGATGAGGGAATTGAGTCTTTCGTACGTAAGTTTGCAGATGACACTAAACTGGGTGGAAGTGTCGATTTGCTTGAGGGTAGGAAGGTGTCACCATCCGATATTCAGATACGTGGCAATTTTTTATGATCTTGCCAGGACAAACCAAAGGTGCACAAACAGGCACTGGGGCTGGTGTGTGGTCTTACAAGAGATCAGGCACATTCCCCAGTACACATCACAGAGGAGTAAAACGGTTTGGTGGGTTGCTGAGACATCTCTTTAGTCCAGCAACAAGTCCTGTTTACCTCTAAGATGTCTCAGGACAAACACCAGACATCCTGAGTGCCATAGTACACTGCTTATCTTTTGGATTGTTCGAGACAAACACTATAGATCAGAATGTCACAGAAGGCTCTGCAGAGAGACCTGGACAGGCTGGATGGATGGGCCAAGGTCAATTGTATGAGGTTCAACAAGGCCAAGTGCCGGGTCCTGCATTTTGGTCACAACAACCCCATGCAAAGCTACAGGCTTGGGGATGAGTGGTTGGAAAGCTGCATGGTGGAGAAGGACCTGGGGTGCTGGTTGACAGATGACTTAACATGAGCCAGCAGTGTGCCCAGGTGGCCAAGAATGTCAACAGCATCCTGGCCTGCATCAGGAATAGTGTGGCCAACCAGAGTAGAGAGGTGATTGTGTCTCTGTACTTGGCATTGGTGAGGCCATACTTTGAATACTGTGTTCAGTTCTGGGTCCCTCACTACAATAAGGATGTTGAGTTGCTGGAGCCTGTCCAGAGAAGAGCTGCCAGGCTGGTGAAAGGCCTGGAGGACAAGCCCTGTGAGGAGAGGCTGAGGAAACTGGGGTTGTTTAGTTTGAATAAGAGGAGGTGAGGGTGACCTCATTGCTCTCTACAACTACCTGAAAGGAGGTTGTAGGGAGGTGGGAGTTGGTCTCTTATCTCCAGTGAATAATGACAGGACGAGAGGGAATGGCCTGAAGTTGCACCAAGTGAGGTTTAGACTAGATATTAGAAAGAATTTCTTTACTGAGAGAGTGGTTGGACGCTGGAACAGCCTGTGCAGGGAGGTGGTAGAGTCACCATCCCTGGAAGTGTTTAATAGAAATATAGATGTGGTGCTTAGGGACATGATTTAAGCATTGAACGGGTAGATAAAGGTTATGGTGGGTGGATTTAGGTTATGGTTGGACTTGATGATCTTCGAGGTCTTTTCCAACCAGGTTGATTCTGTGATTTTGCTCAAATAGTTGTGAGTGATGGGGAAAAGAGCACAGAAAGAATGCCAGCAGTCTCTTCAAAATCAGCCTTATCCACTGCTCTCAGAAGCATTTAGAAATTAATCAGTTGTAATTCTTGTTCAGCTACTAGGATGACCATTCGTAACCTACATCACCTGAGAAGCTGCCTGTGTTGCTGGTTGCACAGTTGATCCAATTCAACACGTCTTCATTCCTCTGGTTGGCTGGTCCTGTTCCTTTCAAGGATGACTAGGTATTATCTCAGCAGCCCAAATTCTCCCTTGTGTGTGGGAACTTCCAATGTTTCAGACCTCAGTGAACTGCAGAACACAGTTTAGAAAGCATCTAGTTTCTGCTCCAGTCACTGGATACCCTTAACATCTTTATCCGTGTCACTCTTGAGGATCTCTTTAGCCTTCACAAGACCTCCTACTTTGTCTTGTTTTGCAGATTTCAGCATGTAACTCTACTCTGCCCATTCGTCTATTTTATCATTGAATTCCTGTGCAAGATGCCTACTCTGTTATGTATGCACAGAAAGCTCTGTCTTTTAAAATCTTTCAACTTTCCTCACTGTACAAATCCACTAGTTCAGCTCATCTTTTCTCAGTCAAAATATTTTCCATGTTTCCCTGTTCTGCTCCTCTAAGAGAACAAAGAGAACTACAAAGAATGGCTGCACTGCTTTTCCTTTTGTTTTTCATGCAACACTTTCACCCTATTCTGACATGTTACTTTTTTCAAATTCCTCATTTTTTGCCTGCTATTCATATTGCTACCAACATGGAGAGACTATGGGACTACAGTCAGTTCTGAAATTCTGCTTTCTTTTTGGTCTCCCTGAGCACATAAACTTCTCTTCTTCACTGGGGTGGAATTTAATTATTCTCCATATGTAACAATTGCCTATTTTCTGGAAAGTTAAGTTGGGTTCTTAAACAGACACTTTTTTGGGGGGTGGAATCCTAGTCAGGGGTCAGACCTTGCATTTCCTTCTTTTGAAAATATGCAATATAGATTAGTAGTAATTTGAAAATTAAGGACTTTTGTTCAGCATCAACTAGAATTTAGTATCATTCCCAGCTTTTAGAAGTATTTAAAACAATCAGAAATCCATATTTATACCCAATCTTATCTAATGCTATGCCTCACTGATGCCAAGTTAGAGCTTTGGCAAAAGGTTTCTGATGACTCTTCTGTGTCTCTTAAGGTGCTGCTGCTCCTAGTTTTTCATTCAAACCTCTTCCCACAAATATTTTTATCTTCAGCCTGTAAATGGTGGTAATTAACATCACTCTCTTCTTTCCTTGCCTTTAAGACAGCCTCTCTGCTGGAGAGGAGAGTGTGAATTAAGATACCAGACTATGAACTGGAGGGACTGAAATAAATGCACATGTCCTCTTCTACCAAGTCTTCCAGAGAGACAGAAGTTTCTGACAGGGAAATGGGATGTACAGCTGAAAACCTGCAGTAAGATTCAATAATGAGCTCATTTGCAAAAGCTCAGACTTGCTTTTCTTACAAACTAGACAGCAATGCTGCAGGCTTTCCCCAGACAGCCAAAGTGCTTTTAGCCCTTACTCACAGCCACGTCTCATGGGTAATTTTTTTTATTTTTGCTTTCTCATTTGTGAGAGTTTTCTATATCTGTTTGTTTACACAGAATAATATAGCAGTTTCAAAAGCTAGCTCAGAGCAAGATGACATGACAGACTACAGAGATACTAACCAAGCTATTTAATCCTATTTGTTAGCAAAGCTAGTCAGTATGGGTGGAATAACGTTGTGACTGTAAATTCTTTGCACATAATCCTGTAGCTACTTTAAAAACTGGTTAAAGAGGAAGATGGTCATCAGCAAGATTAAAAAGCAACCAGGGAATTACACAAACTGATACAAAGAAGGAATCAACTTGAAAAGAAATAGATGGGAAACAGGAACATATGTAACATGGGGAAAAAATCCTGAAGTAGAAACAGAGAAGCAGCCAAAACCTGGTCTGGCACAGACAGAAGTTGCCCAACGAGCATGGTGACCTCTGCCCAGGCCTTACAGAGCAGCTTCCCTGTCCACCTCATGTGGGCAGCCAGTGGACTGACAGTACTGGGTACAACATGTAGGAACTCACACCTCAGTGGGCACATATTCACTTACAGGATGCTTTTGCTCTGGGTGTATTGGCAGGTTGTAGTGAGCAGCATGGATACAGATCCCCAGGAAGAGGTGTGTGCAAACAGGGGACTCTGCACTCCCAGGGGAGAACTGTGTCCTCGTAACCCACTTGTACTACGTGTGGATGGGTTGGAAGGCAAGGAATAGATGTATGTCTATGTGGGGTGAGGGGAGAATTAGGTTAGGATATTTTAGGATTACTTCAGAACGATGTTTAGAAGTTTTTAGGTGTTTATTATTATTTTGGAAGTGACTGTTATTGTGGTTTATTTGTTGTATGGCTGAGGCTGATCCTGAATGTATAATTCAGTGATTTCCAGTTAATTACATGTTATTAATAAAGTAATAAGTCACTTCAACCATTATTTGATTTAAACTGTGTGAACCAAGTAGCTTTTGTCCCATAAGTCTGATCTTTTAAAACAAATAATATTCCTTTTATTTTGAGGTACAGTCAAGATATTTTTGTATCATATAGAGCAGGGGCTGGATGAGGTCCCAGAAGAGATTCCCTGCTTCTGTTATACAGCCTCTCTCTCTCTTTGATGTCAGACAGGTCTCAGAGGAACTCATACCTGCAGACCTCCTTCTTCTCATGGGTTTGGCCATGTTGTTCTTTACAATACCTGATAATCACCACCCACTTCCCTGCTCCGACTGTTTCACACCTTTTTGCTGGAGTCTTAAACCTTTCAATATGGATAAAGCAGAGAGCAAATCCAAATTAAACAAATTGCTCAATATAGAGTCACCTGAGCAAAAACAAATATTCCCTATATTTATCATATTTCATTTTCCCAAGATTGGAGTGGCTGTATTTACTAGGAAAGCCTTTCATATCAGAATCCTTGACCAGACGGCTAAGGTAAGATTATTCCATGACCAGATCTAACTAGACAATGTCTATATATGGTCCCTTACCCATTGTCTGTAGAAAATCTCATCCTTTCCTGTAAAGGTGCCCTTTGGAGGTGAACAAAAATTTTACCGACTAGACTTTGAAGAGAACTTAAGTGGCTTAGACAAAACATCTATGGCACAGAAGAGACTTGAAATGCTTTCTACATGTTCTAAATTCCAGGCCAGAGTCCTCACTATTGAACTGCTCTTCTCTGGGAGAGGAGAGCTCTGAACACGAAAGAAAAAGCCTGTGGGATTTAGCAAGGCATCCAGCTGGTGGAACTCGTGCCTTTCAGTGAGCTCTGTAGCCACAGGTATAGCTTCATTTCGAAAGCTGGCTGCTGACTGTGCTTTAACCATCTCACAACAAACATGATCTGAAGCTACAAATCAGCCAGGGGGAGGAATGAAACAACCTTACTAGTTCATATTCCACCTCCTCTACAGGAGAAGAGTAAGCACAGATTTACCAGAGGGGCCAAGGGACTCTGCTATTGCACTATGTAATGAGGGATGTCACACATGTCACAGCTGCACCCTCTGTCTTCGCAGTCCCCTAGGTCTCGTTGTGACACACAGTGGCAGAGGAGGACACTGACACCGACAGTGAGGCCATCTCCTCAGCTGGTGTATGATTCACATACACCAAAGAGGAACCATCTTGACAGAGTAGGCTAGAGGTTTTCCCCCAGAGTTCAATTGCTGATCCTGAGAGCAGAAGCCAGAGACAGCTGGACAAGAGACTGGCTTTTTGCCACAATAAGAAATTATTTGTATGTATTTTAACTCATAAGTGAAAAGAGGAAAGAAAAAATAGGAAAACCATAGGGAAAGACATGAAGGAGATGTAGAAGCGGGAGTATGAAACAGTAGAGGGATAGCATGAGTCAGAGGATACAGGAGGGACTTACAGGAACACAGCCCTGAGAGCCTTTGGTGGAGTTGGAAAGAAATTCAGAGAAAAACCAAGCCTCACTGAAGAAGAGACAGTAAGGCAGGAAATTAGAAGAAGGAATGGCACGACACACAAAAGGAAGAGAGAAAAAAGAATAAGAAGGGAAAAAAGATTTTTAAAAGAACAAGAGCAGCCGTGTGATACATGTTCTCCAAAACAGCCATTAAGGTAATGGGGAGTGGGCTTAATTTGGTTTCCTTTTCTGTGTGGAACACTACTTTAAAATGACAGCTTATGTTGCTATACAGTACACTGACATTTTTTACATATCTATATATAATCTTTGTTTATTTCATTTCAGCATCTTCATAAATTAATGAAGACTTCATTCAAGAAATGCTGGAAGGAAAGGAAATACACTCTTTATGCAAAAAAAACCCCAAACCAACAACAATGAAAACCACAAACACACGAAAACAAAAAACAAAACAAACAAACCAAAAAACAAACAAGCAAAAGTCTTTTGACAGTGTAGTTAAAATTTTCTGTAAATCACATCAAGTAATTCTATTTCTGAGTATCTGCTTTGCAGGACATCAAAGGATCGTGCTTGTCAAAGAATGTCTCCTATATATCCTCTAAAATCAGACAACCATTCTGAAGCATTCAGCAGACATCCAGAAGTTGAGACATGTAAAGTTAGCAATCATGCCTGGAAACCTGAAATCACCAAAGGTAATTTTTGTTACCCCTTACATCCTCCTCCCAGCCCACACATAACCCCTGCTGAGTTCACTGGACTTCAACATACACAGCTCTCCATGCTCAGAACAAAGTCTGTCTCAAGAGTGGTGTCAACTTCCTTCTCTAGTACTCTTGTTGGAAATTATTAACCTAATGATTGTCTCCTGGTAGGGTGTAATGTGGACAGACAGCTATGGATATTTGAAATTTAATAATGTGTTTAAAGATGTAAACCCACCCAGAGGCTTAGGGAATGGGGATGTGTTCTAATAAGTTCTAACATAGGTAAAATAAACACATTATTTTGTTGCATGAAGGGGGGAGCAAACTTACACTATCTATTCCTTTCCTTTCATTATAACTGAAAAGCACCTCAATTGAAAACCCCACTCAAGCAGGATTACAGAGTAGGAGAGACTTGCTTCCACAAGGTCACTAGCTGAATCTTTTTTATCTCCCTTGTTACAGAAACAAAATGAAAGTTGGATTGAAGAAGAAAAATAATAATAACTTAAAAAAAATTACATACAACCATCACCTCTTGCTACAGTCATGCACAGCACTATCTTGCTGTCAAAGTTGGTACTGATTTTGAGAAACTATCTGTTCTCTCTCTTCCCATTGGTAGAAACCCAGTGAAGATTCACATTTTTACTATTTTTACTATTTAGTTTCAAAAATATAGGAAGAAAGAAGAGCATGGTCTCAAGATATGTGTGCAAGTGTATATGTACACAAGCTCTACATTTTCCCCTGAACAACTCTTTCAGCTGGGAAGTACTACAGCTGCGTTTTCTCGCCATTTGCAATTTTAACCTCTCTATTATTTGTATTATATCTTGTTTTATTTTAGGTTTAAAATATTAGAATCAAGTTGACATGTTGTGATGGTATACTGGTAGCACTGTTGCTAATGAGTTTTTGCATAATTATAATCAGTCAAAATTACTTTCTTCTTCTGTGACATGATTCTGTACTATGGCAGAAAAACACCATTCCTGAGGCTGTGATGTCACAGAAAGAGTATTTTCTTTGAAAAGTGGTGGTTGACTTACCTTCTCAGTTTCTTGATCTCCAGAAGACTCTTCAATCCAGCCAATCTTGATTCACCCTGAATTCACTACATACAAATTTTCCCACCTGGAATAATGATCAGGTTACATCAGTGGCAAAAACTTATCTTGCTGATGGTATTTGTTACGGTCCCATCAGATGAGTTCATATTACTGACTTAATACCCATCTAATCGGTAGTTTTGTTCACATGGTTCTTTTCTCTGGAAGAGTTTCCCTATAATAACAGTAAGTAAGTTGTAAGAAAGTAGTAAGAAAGTAGTAAGAAAGTAGTAAGATTTCTCTTCTGAGGGTATGGACTTGTGACACCAAGAATTATTGCCATTTCGTTCTCCTTGTTCAGCTATTAAAATACACAACGCTTCATTTTCCTCCAGAGGTTCTCCTATATTGCAATCATACTTGCTTCTCTTCTTACTAGCTCACCCTTTAAGTTTCAGTTCTCTCTGAAAAGTCAACCAATTGCTAGAAAGAAATATTGTTGTGATGTTACAATAGGGAAATATGTCTAAATGGATGTGTGCTGTCACATTCCTTTAGCTGCCCTGGTCTTTTCTAACCCAGTTTGCAAAAGATCCCACTGCTGAGTGGCACATAGTGCCTTTTTGCCAAGAACTAGAGCATGTGACAGTAATTCTTTTTCTGTAGTTCTTGCCATTTTGACCTCTGCCTTTCTGTCCTTCAGAGTGAATCACTACAATGCACTGTATTTGGGAATACAAACCCTGAGCAGCACAAAAGCCATTCAGTTGATTTGAGGGCATTTTGGCTATTGCAGCCCTGACCAGTGAAGTCCCCAGTCTGTTAATAAATCAGAGCTTTGCTAATTTTCAGGTGAAGATCGAGCTGGGCTCATAGTTTAGGCTCCCTGTTTATTTGCCTCTTAATATAGTAGTTTACAGTTAATCATCTTATAACACAGGCACCTCAGAAGTTGCTACCACACTACTAGAGCCATTGTAAGTCTCAAAATAGATTCTTAATATTCTATGCTGACAGTGATGCTTCCTTCTACTCTTTTTTTTTTCCTTTGAGTACAGACAGAACAGTTTGCCTTTGACAATGAAAGCTGTTACAATCATTTTAGTCTAATTTAAGAAACATTTAATCCATTTCCAACAGCTATATCAGATGTATCTCTGTCTATACAGACATCTCTATCTGCAGAGAGTTCCATGGCACTGGGCTTCATTCTAAATAATGCGCTCCCAAATGCACTCCAGTCCCAAATAATGCATGGGAACAAGCAAGAACTACCTTACTATTCTGCAGTTGCTGCAACTGAAGGTGCATCACACAAGTAAGAAACAAGAAGCAAGACTGTGAGAATCCTGCTACCCTTAGTATGATTCAGTAACTTCCCAATATTTTCACTGGTATCACAGGGGAAGCCAGAGGAAATGGGAAAGCTCTTCCATCAAACATAATGATGTTTGATGATGCTTTTTCAAAATCTTCCAGCATAAGCAAACTATACAGCTTGTGTTGTGGGAATCTCACTCCTGGCATAATTATCCACTAACTTAAAATTGAATTAAATAAGAAATAGGTACAGTGCTTTGTTTATTAAGTGCAACCTTTAGAAGCATGTCATCAACATTAATACATAAAATTCTAATAAACACTTTCTTGTTGTCAAATATTCATAAGGGAGAAAATAATATCATTTTGACAGGAGAAAAAAATAATACATATGTATATATATAGCTGA
This sequence comes from Hemiprocne comata, assembly GCA_020745705.1. Lineage (NCBI taxonomy): Eukaryota > Metazoa > Chordata > Aves > Apodiformes > Apodidae > Hemiprocne > Hemiprocne comata. Next base: position 137,372,706 of record CM036586.1, on the reverse strand, counting down.
ATGCCCAGCAAATGGAAATAGGATCTTGTATGGGACAGTAGCACTGCAGGATTTTTCTTTTTCTTCCTATGAAAAAGTACCTATTAATTTATCATTAACCTAAAAGCAAACAGAATTGATATAAACTACTCCCAGATAATGCCTTCTAGGAAAACACTGAATTGAGGGCTTTTACCACTCTGTTTTTTTCACAGAAATAATCTAGGAACTAGATTTAGTCCTTAAAGTAACCTGAAAGAATGTTGCAAGCAAATTGTGTTTACGAAGGATAGTATTCAGTTCCCAAGCACATACACCTTTAACTGTTGCTACTAAATATAGTTTACTGTTACTAGGAAGTCACTTTCAGACCTCAGTAACAAAATAGTGAATCTACATATAGATTCCAGAAAAATGACCTATTAGTGGATTAGCTTCCAACCTCCTCTTTCCCCGTTCTCTCAGGCATTTATCTAATTTGTACATCTGAATAAAACCTTATTCTGGCCTTGCTTACGTCTTTGAAACTTGATCATCAGTGCGCATATAAAAATATTATTTAAAAGAACTAACTCAAGCTTGCAATTATATAATTAGCATTACTAACAGCATACTTAGATGTGTTAGCAACTTTGAGTTTATTATTGCATTCTTAGCAGGAAAAGAGTATCAAAAAACAGCATTTGACAGATCATGCCCTACAGGCAAATAAATGCACTGATGCAAAAAATAACCATGGTTGACCTCTGTAATGAAGGCATGATAAGTCACCAGATTCTTAAGAACTTCATCCATAGGGACCAATCTCTTTAAGAATAAATGGTATTTATATCTCTGCAAGCTCAACCCCCTTGAACAAATACGGTCATATTGCTGAGCCTTTTCAGTGACTATCTGTATGCAATGCTAACCAAAAGCCATCAGCCCACAACTCATTTTTCCAGATCTTGCAAAGACTGGAGAGCTTGGACTTGGAAAGCTTCAGAAAGGTTAAAGAGTGCAGTATTATTACTATACTGTAGTGGTACAGTCAGGTCTTTGGCTGCACTGAAAAAGTGCAAAGGCACAAGGGAAGCAGCTAAGCTGATGTATAAAGTTGACAGGTATTGGTAGGGCTCATGGCACAATTCTCAGCAAACATATTGCTGATCTGAGCTGAGGTCATATACAGTGGTGGCTGCATGGTAGGTTCCTAGCTGGAAACAGACTATCTCTACACTAAATGTGTCTTAGGACCATTCCATGACACTAAGGCCGAATTCCAAAGAATGGGCTATGCCCATACTACAATCTTGTCCTGCGAATAGGGTGGCTAAATCAAAACAACCTATTGGGAATATTCTTGCCCCATGTCAAGTCCCTAAACAGGCCTGGAAACTGTTTGGGATAATGATAGTTATCTTAAAACTGTGGAAGATTGAATTCTACTGTCCAAGAATAATTTTTTGGCATAACAGTAAAAATAAACCATGAAGCCTTGTGGTGACCTCTATCCCTCATTTTTTGTGCTAAAGGACCCCTTCTCCCTCCCACCCCTTCTCCAGACAGTGGAACTGTAATTCAACCAGTTTTCAGGTAAATTTGGTGAAAGAGAGACAGTTGGCTCATATCTTAAATGAGACAAAGGAGTGCCCTGCCCATAGTGCTGGGCATGGAAACAGAATCTAGTCTCCAGCCTGGTGTTTACAATTCCATCTCCTGTCACTAGACAGGGTCTCCCTAAATCATACTGCCACCACTGCCCTTGGATCCCGGTGTATGAAACCAAGCAGTGAAAGACAGAACTTTATAATCTAGAGATGCATGCATGAGCTCCCTGTATCTAGGAGCTGCAATTTAAGAAAAAATTGCCTATGAAGACAGTTACAGAACTGAATATATAAAGCTGGTTTTCTTTCCCCAGTATGCTGTTTCTATCAAAATCTTCATGCAGTTTTGGGCTAAGTAGGTCAAGACATTAAAAAAAAAAAAAAAAGCCAGAAGAGCTACTTTTTCAATGCTTGCTTTCTATTTTATGAATTTTTTTCACCAGTAAAAGACGGGGGGAAAGTATTTGGGATGTTTATAAGGAAACTTTTTTCCATATTGTTATCTTCCTCTTTTCCAAACATTAATTATTCTCTAGAAACATCTCTCACTCTTACATGTGAAACCTATCTCACCTCTGCATAGGCACATAAGTAGGTTATTGGAGAGTAGAATTGAAAGCAAGGAACACAGGCTTTTCTGCTTCTAGAAAAGCAATCCAAACTCATTACTAGCACCAATAGAAGCTGAGTTATACAAGCACCAAGCTCAGACAGAGCTCAGTATGTGTTCCCATAGTGCCGAGTACAGGAGAAACATTAAAACTTCCTCCATCATTCCATATCTCTCAGGCCTGCACTTTAAGAACTTGGTAAATAAACAGAATTCTAATTCCAATTCCAAGACCCACTAGCCACTCCCAGAGAGTAGCTGAGGGGTTACAGCAAAAGCAGTACTTTCCTTATGTACAGTTTCAAAATGAATCTTTATTCCCCAAAGCTATTTTTATTCTCTAGAAATGCTCAGACAATCTACTATGAGAAGATGGCAGCTCTTTTGGGGCAGAAAAGGCTGAACAGGATTTAAGAACTGCTTATCCTTTGCTGAAAAATATTGGAAAAGTTCTTCATCTGCAGGATTTTATCTTGGTCAAGATTTTATCTTTGTTAAGATTTTATCTTGGAGGTAATGGCAAATCATTGGTTGATATTAATGCTAAATGTTGGAAATTCTCAAGAGGGAAAACAACTTTCCCTATTCAACTTCTTATACAATCTGCATATGGCATTTTACCTGCTGCTTCAGATAATTTTTGCTTTACATACTCCAGAGGGATGTATTCCTCTAACCAACAGCTGTCTATACAAGCCTTGCAAAGCTGAATTGTCCATTTAGTAGCACACTTCTACCGCAGTCACTCGTTTTTAGGCTGGTACCATGATTTCATGTGTCCATTTATCTTTTTTGTTGTGGTTTTTAAGGTGGATACATATGCACTGAAACTCCAGAACTGAAGTATCTCAATTCAGGTTCTGAAAGGTTTCCTGTGCTTTTTTGCTTCAGTTTCATTACATATTAGCCTGTAAGTAAAACCCATAATTTTAATAGTATTTAACGCAGGGGTGACTGAAGCAATACAGAGTTAACTAGTTGATTTAGCAATGGAGATTAACCTTCAGTTTGTATTTATGAATGTAAACTGTATGCTTGGAATGTGTTAGGTTATCAAACACAGCATGCCGGTTTCAAAACATGAACACAGGGACTACTACAGAACTGATGCTGAATGCTCTTAGGTGGAAATGTTGTCACATTGCCATGAATTTCAGAGGAATCAACCAACAGTGAAAACCAGTTCTCTTTGTTCTGCACAGTCCACAGCATTGCTTTTTAGAATCATAGAAATCTATGATTCTACACAGCATTGCTTTGTCTGCAAGTTTTCTATGTACACAATTATGTGTTTCATTAACTTCCACCCTGTAGGAATCATGGAATCAGACACATATGAGAGACCTGATCTTATGTAAAGCTTTGCAGTTTCATCTGTTTCAGTGAAACCCCACAAGCTTGTGTGGTGATGGCACCACAACCAGTAATATATATTAACGTTGCTTTTGCTGCATTGTATCTATTTCACAAATGGGTCCAATAGGTTAGACAATAAACACATTATGCAATGTAACTGTAGAAGACACTACCAAACCAGAAATGTATCTCAGAACTTCTGAAATCTGCTTTCAGGTCTTCTAAAGGTGTTCTACAAGACTTATTCTTTGTAGAGTATGAGTATGCTAAAAGATACTACAGAGTACTCTATATTCCATGTATTATTCTATTAAAGAATATTTATGTTCTTTCTAGGAAATAAAATAAATAATTAAAATTGTCTTTTGTCTTTGTCCAGATGATGAAAATGGTGGAAAAAATCCAAAATATTATCCTCAAAAGAGAGTTGATATATTTTTTGTCCTTCTCTAAAAGTAATTCCAAGGTATGCAAGATACTGGTAATAAACACTTTTTAAAACAAAAAAACGGAAAGAAAATGCCAGCAAAAATATTAATTACATAAGAATAATCAATATACAAAGATTAGTTAAAATCTAATAATGGAAATATCTCTAGAGGTAAGCATTTACCTCTTGTGGGGACATTGGCTCCACTGGAAGATGCCCATCTCTGTGAACTTCTCCAGACTTCACTGAATGAACTGTTTCAGAATCTAGTGGAGACAACAGTAATTGCTATTTTCTAGCTCTTCCTACACTGTTGCAACATGCATTTACTCTTATCAATACGCTGAGCCAGAAGAAACATGTAATATTACATCATAATTCTACTGAATAGGATGTTTAGATGGGCAAGAGTATTTACTGAGAATTACTTACAATTTTAAGAAGCAAGTTAGCAGGTAGGGGAGGAGAAGACCTCAAATAATCCAGACATTTGTTTTGAAAGCATTGAGAGAGAAGACTGCAGAATTGCATCAACACAGCATCCTCCTTCATGCATGTTCATTTATTGAGGTGTTTAAATGCACTAAAGGAGGTGAGAAATCCAGTCAAAACAGGTGGGGGAAAAACCCCAAAACAAACAGCTTAATAGTTCACTCCTCAGCTGGAAGTTATTCCAATTGCTGTAAATTCACTCCCTAACCTAAATACCAGAGTCTTTATTCTCCTTCATATCTGTCAGATATGCAGGGTTCAGCATCATGAATTTATCAGACATGAGTCTACTGGAGTAGGGGAGGGGATGTAAGAAGGGATGTCAGAAGAAAGAATCAGTTTGGGGCTTGGGGGTAAGAACTCTGAATTCGGTCTTATATATTTGGAACCGTCCTGTTAAGCATAGTTTCAAGCAGTACAAGAGTAACATGGAGGAAGACAGCAGACAGTCCTTTTTTCTCCTTTTTCTCCATTACATGTGCACTTTGGCAGCATGGGTAACAAGCTGAATTGTGCTGACCTTTATCAGAGACGGGATGTAACTGCTGAAGGAGAAGTAACATCACTGCGTGCCATGTTGTCCATTTGCTGCTGCACTTTCCAGGCTTCCTCATACCACATAACCACACTAATGAGCACATCGGCTCAACACACTTACTCACAAATCCCTGTTGAATCATTCTATCAGCTCCAATTGCAGGGGTGAATGTAAATGCCAATCCCAGATCTGCAGCTAGTTTAATGTGCAGGAAATGATACACGTCTTAATTTACAAGACACTCAACTATGGCTCATCAAAATAAGAAAGTCTTCTCCTGGTAATATTCCATGTCATCACGACATTTTAACCCTGTAAACTGCATTGTCATGTCATGACAACATGCTCAGCAGACTTCACAAATGCCATATAATGAGTGGTACATGAATACAGTAAAGTTGAAAGATGCACATTTAGGAGCCTTGCAATTTGCTCACAAAGATAAGGTTTAAATTGAAGCCATGCTTCACTTGATTGCTTCTTAGGAGCAGTTCTCCCACTTTTAAAACTCATGCCAGGGACTGCTGGAAGCAGTTATAGAAGTGGACAGATAAAGATTACTTCAAAGTCCATTGACAACAGCTAAAAAATTCCTACATATTTCCAGGTAAGAACTTCCTATCATAGCAGTGGTAGATACGACTGTGACATACTCATTTTCCTCCACAGGGCAATACAGAACTCCAAAAATCCTATGATTTCTGCTTCATTTTCTCACTGACAGTCTTGGTCTCCAAGTCAGTACCATCTCCTCTTTTCTTTCTGTATGATTTTCTGAGGCTATTTTAAACACCAACAAGCAGCTTATCTCTTTTTCCACCAAATTCTGCTACTCAAATAAATAAGGACAACACTTCACAGTGAGTATGCCTCAGTCCTCAGACTTCTGATCATCTTCAGGACACCCCTTTGCTTTTCCCTCATCTCTGACACTTGTACTCGTGTTCCCTCCATAGCTGTGACTTCTGTTGTCAGCAGCCAATCTGCTGTAGAACAGTGCTCTGAGGAAAAGATGGTGATTAGCACTAAAAGGCAGGAGCCCCTTAAATCCAGTCAATCAGAAAGCTACGCTGACTACCATTTTAACAAGTTTGAGATACAAAACAAAACAATAGGACTTCTGTATCCTGGTAAACATGTGAAACCTATTTTCTCTTTCCAGCTGAACTTGCATGGAGTCATTCACAGGCAGAGAACAAACAGTATAGAGAACACATGGCTTGTCATTGGCAACTAAACTCCCATTCAAGTTGTGCTGGTTTGGTTTGGCAGGTTTTTTGGTAGTGGGGGAGGGGAGTCACAGGTGGCTCGGGTAAGAAGCTGAGAAGCTCCTGCTGCTCCAAAACCAGTGAGCCAAGGAGCCATTACAGAGACAATGGCTGTACCTCTGCAATTAACATACAAAAGAACTGATACAAGACTTGAGCAGAGCAATCAAGCAGAAAAAGAGCTGAGCTGGAGAGGCAGAGCAGTGCCCATGGTTGGTGAGGAAGAAGTGGAAGTAGGTGCCCAAGCAGAAGTTTCCCTGCAGCCTATGGCAAGACGGCAGGCTGCCCCTTTAATTCATGAAGGAACATGGTGGACCATTCCCTGGGGGTGCCAGGAGGAGTGAACTTGCATTTGCTGCCAGTGGATTTGGATTATGCAGCTGTGGAAGACCCCATGGCAGAAGAGGTGAATGCTCCCGAAGCAACCTGTGACTCTGGGAGAAGCCCACACTGGAGCAGCTTGCTCCTGACCTCGTGGAAAGGACTCATGAAGGAGAGGTTTGTGGAGGACTCTCTCCCATGGGAGGGACTCCATGGGGAAGCAGGGGAGGACTGTAAGGAATCCTTCTCCCTGAAGAGGAAGGAGCAGCAGGAACCACCAGACTGTGAACTGATTCTAAACCCCATCCCCTGTGCCCCTGTGCCACTCTGGGGAAGGAGGTAGAGAAATGGGGAACAAAGTAATTTGGGCCTGGGAAGAAGGGAGGGTTGGGAGTAACGTGTGTAAACTGTACTCTGTGTGTTGTCTGTGTCCTGTGTGCATTGGATTAGCGATAAATTTAAATTATTATTTTTCCCCAAGTTGGGTCTGTTTTGCCTGTGACCTTAATTGGTGAAGAACCCTCCTTGCCCTTTGTCTCGACCCATGAGCTTCTAGTTGGCCTTTGTCCTCCCCATCCTACTGCGTGTGTGTTTGTGTGTGTGTTTGTGTGTGAGGGAGTTGAGTGAGTGGCCACAGGGCTGGTTCTTTGTTGTCGTGTTATGTCCAAACCACAACTAAGTTCACAGCAACTGACACCCCAACTGCTGTTCTGTTAAGAGGTGTTATGGATGTAATTTTCCATACAACACAAAAGAGCCCATCCTCAGTACTTAATGATTTAGGGTAGCAGGTCTAACGTGGAGGCTTTTCAGTAGAAACCAATTAAAGGTATCTGCCTTCACATTTTTCTTTTAAACACAAACTCTGCGAAAATGAGTTAAAGAAGAAATGAGGAACCCACCTAACATCTGCTTCCTTAAGCATGAAATATCCCAACATGTGACAGACCCTATCCTAAATTTGCAGGGATAGTCATCTTACTATTTCATTGCCAAGTAACTGCAAGTGAAACATTATTAGCATACATAATATAAACATATAATACTAAAGCTGCATTTTATCTGTTCTCTAGGTTTTATTCTTACTTGTAATTTTTCAATGTATGCAGAAATCATCCTAATTAATGGAAATTAGAAGACTGAAAAAAAGCTGAGCTGGTAGAGTTTAAGGAATAAGTAAGTTACATTGATGTTCACTGGCAGCCACCTACTACATCACTTACTTTCAGAGAACAAATAACTGGAATGCTTAGTCATAGCTGGTTTTAAATTTGCCTGAAGTATACACACCGGTATTTGTGTGATTTTTCATAGCTATCAAGGGCAGTATGTGGCCTTGGCACCATTGATCTTTATTTAGGAAAGGAGATTAGTAAGGATATGGTATTAGATTCTGTGCCTGAGTGAAGCGAAACAGTTGTATCATGTGGGCAGATAAAAATCCCCTGCTTAAACTACAGGTTTTACAACACACATTCATCTTCCAGAAAGGTGAAGGCAACAAGAAAATATTAGTACTTCTTGCTTAGAATTGATCAAATGAAACCCAAGGAGATGCATCTATTCTTTTTGGGTAACACTGGTCCTACCCTCTACATACGAACACCTTGCCTACATGGCTCACTGAGCTTGCCAGACCTTTTGGACATATGTCATTGTTTCATTCACAGCTTGTACAGTGACCAGCACAGCTGGGTCTTGATCTTGGTTTGTATCCTGAAGTATTGATAATACAAAGGACTACAGGAACAGGAAGTTGAACATGATTGTTATCAATCACTGACATGCTTATATTTGATGTATACACTGAGGTCTTTTCATTCAGGGTGAACAAAGAAGCAATAAAAAAAACATTTCATGTAGGAGGAGCTGAAAAAATTGTAACCACTGCTCCATGACCAGGTTGCCATGGTAGGCCTCAGGACAGTTTATGCCAAGCTGGCCAAGAACTAATGCAAATGCAGAGGTCAGAGCACTGGTTGGGTTCAATGGGTGGGTCATCCAGCTCAGTGAAGAAAGCAATGAGAAAACCCGAGCAAGTGTGAGGCAGTGGAGAGGCAGAGTTTCTCATTTTAGGTATGCTGTTTTTCTCACAGCAGAACTGGACAGCTATGCAAGGAAACTCCCATGCTCTTAATTTCTACTGTATACAGGAAAACAAGAGAATGAGTACTTTCTTTATAAAGCAACACCTGAATCATCTCAGTAGTTTCACCATCTAATGGGAACAGTCTTGCTGTTTTTGAATAAAAAACAAAAAGTCTTGTTCAAGCAAGACACATAGTGAAGTAATTTGTCAAGATCTCATTCTTGCATTAGCAGAGGAAAGAAATGGGGTGCCAATCTGAGAGACAAGAGCTGAACGAATTTGTTTCCTTAAACAGGATAGAGTTCCCAGTCAATGATAATGATGTGAACAAGAACAGAGAGTGGTCTATACACCAGGTTACATTTGCCTCCTATCTCTAGCTGCAAAGGAGGAAGTGTCTTAACATCTTTGTGTCAACATGAGGGGGGAAAAAAAAAAAAAAGGATAAAAGTTTTACTTGCATGGGGTTGGTTCTATATTTCAGTTCTATATTTCAGCTACAGAAAGTGGAGTAAGCTCTATATCCCAGTAGCAGGGATAAAACAAGGACTCCCCTCAAGCCCCCAGTGCAACACACACATGAAGTGACATTTTGTGAATCAGACACAGGGGACCTAGGACTGGCTGTTCCAAATACCCACCAAACACTCTTATGGCCTTCAGCAATCCAGACACTGCTGTGCACACCTGTGCAGCTTCCTCCATACAGCTGCTCTTGCCCCATCACAGCCCACAAGCAGCTGTAAGCATGGGGATCAATCTTCAGAATTGTCTAGATAAGCAAAGTAGAGTTTAAAGCAACTAAGTGTAAAACTGCAAAACCTGGACTTGCTAAGTACAGAAAGGTTTTAGAAAATAGTCTAAATAAGGACTTATAAGGCAAACGTAGTCATTTCAATACAGCCCTGGTGAGGTCACTGATAATCTGTCACTGGCATTAGTTGGCTTTTCATGTACCTATGCAAGGCTCGAGTTCAACCACACAGATTTGCACATACCTTTGAGCCAACCAACACTTTTGTTGCTTTTGCTGGAATAGTTGCTCAGAAGCTATTAAGTTAGGTAACTATTCAAAATCCTTTCTGAGTTTCAACCACAAACCTTTATCCTAGAATAACTAAACAGTATAGTTCTGTTGACATGTAATTAATCATCCCAGGGTATGTTTGCACCTGAACCAAAAGGGAAAAAAAACCCAAACACATTAATCTCCAGCAAAAATACACCAGAACAATACCAAGGACATGTGGAGCCTATCTATTGTTTTGCTGATAATTTACTTACGGCAAGATGTGTTTGCCAGTAGTATGTTATTAGAAAATATTTTTCATTATTTGTTCATAATGCCTGTTTTGAAGGGGTTGAGTTTATCTCATTCTTCTCAGCTCAAAGAAGTTTAATTTTAGATACAAAAAAATATGCTCTCATTAGTCTGTGAGATATTTAGTCACACATGTAGAAATGCAGGAAAAACGGGTAGTGATGGTATCACTCCTGCACCTACCTTCTAGTCATTCTAGATATATCTATAGATCAAAACAGATAAGGTTAGTCAATAAGCCAAAGAATTTCCAGATCCTCTCTTTTCTGAGCTATTTAGATGAAGCATTGAAATGCGGGCTAGGATAGCAACTCAACTCCCCAACACAGCAGAATAAAAAAAATAGTAGCCATTTTCCCTTGCTTAAAGTTTATTTGATTAATGTTGAGAGCTTGAACATTTTCTAAGCACAGAGGCCATGGACAACAGAGGCAAGTAAAATCCCAGCACACTACTAGGGTGAATTAAGTTTAGGCTAGAAATCCTAACTCAGTGGACAAAAATAGATTAGACCATAAACACATTTTTCTAAGAGGTCAAAAGGTCAGATGTCAGGAAATTGGACAAATAAATAGAAGAAAATCCAAGAAAAGAGATAGGCAAAAACTAAGGCATTTTTCAATAAAAATGATAATGAGAAGTGGCTTATATAAGAATAGGAATAATAAATAAAAAGGTAATCTGACAATACATTTCTGTAGTTATTGAATAAAGGACTTGAACAAAACTTTCCAGAAAGACTTTGAGGAAGTATCAGCTCTGGCTGGGGAGGGCTGAAACAAAACGCAAAAAAGATGTTCTGAAACTCAGCAGGTCTGGAAATCAAGCTTACATGATCAAAGGACACAAGTGGGGCAAATCCACTTGAAACACTGAAGTTCCATAGAAGTGTCACTCATTAATATGATAGTGATCTGTGTTAGGAAAACGTGACTGACTGTTGTATCTGCTTAAATCTAAAGCTTCTACTGGATATTAAGGACTAAAACAAGCCAAAAGAATTCCACGGCAGTAGAGATGATTTGTACCATCACAGAATAGTTGAGCTTGAAATAGGCCTCTGAAGGTCATCTAGTCCAACTCCCTCAAGCAGGGCAATCTAGAGCTGGTTGCCTAGACCTGTGTCCAGTTGGAGTATCTCCAAGAATGGAGCCTTCACAACTTCTCTGGGCAACCTTTTCCAGTATTTCATCATCCTGACAGTAATTTTTTTTTTCCTTATATTTAAATGGGATTTCTTGTATTTTAATTTGTGCTCATTGCTTTCTGTCCTTTCAATGGGCATCAGTGTGAAGAATTTGGAGCTGTCTTCTTTACGCATTCTCATCAGATATTTCTACATACAAAGCCTTCTCTTGTCATAGCAAAACAGTCCCAGGTCTCTCAGCCTGTCCTCACATAAGAGATGTTCCAGTCCCACAAACGTCTGTGTGGTCCTTCACTGGACTTGCTCCAGTATGTTGATGTCTTTCTTGTACTGGGCAGCCCAGAAATGGACACACCACTCCATGTAATAAAATTAAATCACAGCTCATATTGCCATAATGTATTTTTTTCTCTAAAGGTATCTCGATATTTATTTTTTTTAATTTTTTTAAGAATTAGTAATGTAATTTACTTAAAAGACAGAAAATATGCACTAGAAATCATAAAATGAATACCATTTGAACAATGATACAGGCCTTGAAGCTGTGAATTGACTGTGTCCAGAATAGTCACAGAATCAGAATCACAGAATTATTGAGGCTGGAAAAGATCTCTGAGATCATCAAGTCCAGCCTATGACCTAACACCACCACATCAGCTAGACCATGGCACTAAGTGCCACATCCAGTCTTTCCTTAAACACCTCCAGGGATGATGACTCCACTACTTCCCTGGGAAGACCATTCCAATGTCGAATCACCCTTTCCGTGAGGAAGTGCTTCCTAATATCCAACCTAAACCCCCCCTGGTGCCGCTTCAGGCTGTGCCCTCTTGTCTTGTTGCTAGTTGCCAGGGAGAAGAGCCTGATGCCCACCTGACTGCAACCTCCCTTCAGGTAGTTGTAGAGAGTGATAAATATAAACAGACCCTTCCCGATCACTGACCAATTTATAATCTGATCCTACTGAGATTTACATACAAGCTTTACACATGACAAGGTATCCCCTGGAATTCAAGAAAGTCAGGTCAACACTTAAACTATTCTGAGATTAACCTTAGTCATGGTCTCCAAACTAGTAGACCTGGGGTATAGATCTGTGATTCTTTTTGTTTGTTCCTTCAAGATATTTACTCTTCATATCACAAAAGTTGAAGAGAATTGAAAAATCTATTTCTGGTTGATAACTGTATTTTCCAAAACCTTAGCTTCTGGTGGTTTGAGAAATATTTATTCTTCAATTCACCAGAATTATTCTTTATTCATCCTTATTCCAACTATACTTTTATACCCATAAGACTGTATTCATTATTATTTTCCATAGGCTGTTATCAATAGTAATTTTATATGTCTATCCCTAAACTTTTCATTTCTACTGTCTTTGAAGATACATCTTTAAAACTCAGCTACGCATAAATCTTGGACATAAAAGCGTTTTTTTGTTTTTGCAGTTGAATGTTGCCATGACATCAGAAAAATTTATGACCCTGGTAAAAGTGGAAATATTTGTGTATTATGCACGTGAGTCTTTACATATTGGGATCCAAAAAAGCTCTTTTCATATTTTGCATAACATTTTTAGAATAGTGAAGCCAGTTGATTTTTTAACATTGTAGCATAACTTCTTTGTGTTCCTGTAGAGATTGAAATGAGCATAGATAGGAAGGCTAAACCATTTCCATAAATATTTTAAAAAACAGATAAGGTAAGAGCTTGTCAGCATTTATTTAACAAATCATTATTTTCAGAGAGATTGTTACTTAACTGTGAAAAAAAACCCAAGTTTTTTTTTTAACTCCAACTTATCTTAGAATTAAGGGGGGGAGAAGGGACAGAAGGTGGTGGTGTCATTCAGTAGCAGAAAATTACTTCTAGCAAATGTGAAAAAATACAAAGGTAATAATGCAAGACTTTAATCTACCTCCAGCCCTTCTTGCAGAAACTGTGAGTCTCAAATGTTTTTGCTGATTCTGTAAACTATATTCCTGAGCCTTAAATTGATATTTTTCATTTAAAGTGGAAACCTTATTTTTTTTTTCATGTGTCCATAACACAGATTACCAGTTGTGGATTAGAGAAGGATAAAAAAATAGACATTACCACAATCCTCTATTTTCAGATCTGGTTTCCTGTGTGATCTTTCTTCTTAACAAAATATTCATAAGCATTTGAGAACGAGGAGTGAGTTTTTACCTCTGCCAACCAAATAATCTTGGGGTTTAGGAGTCTACCTGTTTTTCTAAACCTCCTTTCAAAGTGATTTTGTTATACTGCAGTGCTTATGCTATTACATAGCTATGAAGTCTACAAACAATATTAGCTGGCTGACAAAATAATCCTTTTCACGACGTCAGCTCAAAAAGCAGTAATTCTGGAAGGAAATATTTGCAAGGTATGAATTTGTGTCAATTAATAGGCAAAAATAATGGCATTAGTAAGCATTTGTAGGAACTAAAAAACTTGTATGAAGTAGTGTGATTGTCATTTCATTTCTCACATTTGTCTACATCTTTAAAATTACTGTAAAGTTATGCAACAAATTTGTAATTTTTAAGTACTAATATTAAAATCTTGCTGAACTCCATTTAGCAGGACATGGCATCAAGACAAAGCAATTCCCTCAACTATTTGCAAACTATTAATAACCATCCATCTCTAGCTACGCTTTCCAAAAGTCTGAAACAGCACCTCAGGGAGACTCCGACCTGTTTCTGTGATATTGTTTACAATGGAGTAAAATGTAGGTAACAGCTCCTTCAGATCTAACTTCTTCTTACCCCACTTCTGTTTGTACCATCTCATTATAGTCATTGTCATATAGGTAATGCTGTGAAAGTGAAATTGTTTCAGGGTTTAATAAAAAATCAACATCCCAAATGTTCAAGAGGTTTTGAGGATCAGGAATACACCACTCAGAATGGTGACAAAAGGTTTGCTTTGTAATAAAAACCTTTAACAATTTTCACTGAGTGCAACTGAAATATATTTTTTATTCAATAACTAAGCAAATACTTGTATTAGAGATCCAAGATTTCCACATTTGATATACTGACTTTTACCTCAATGACATCTAATAAAAAAGGTACATGCCTGGGATCTCACTAACATTTGTCAGCCTGCATAACAACAAGAGTTATGAAGAACATCACCACTTTGAGCATACCCCATTACATACATAAAACTCAGGCATCTCCTGAATTTTCCCCACTCTAGTTGAGAGCTCTTTTTTGCTGAACTCATGATTCCAAATATTAACAGATACAGCTGATTTGCACGTGAACCCATTTGAAACAGTCTCAAAAGTCATCTGGGACAAGATGTGCTTCCTTGGAAGCCACTGTAATCCCCTCTTCCCTATAAATAGAAGAGCTGAAAGAATTAGTAAAAGTTAATGCTTTTAGGATGCTATTCTAGAATAAAATAACCATATTTTTCTCAGGATGTGGAAAAAACATCTTGAAGGTTGCTATTCAGCCTTTCATATTATAACAATGACAGTCAACTATGAAAACTAAAACATCTCTGCAGGAGGAAAACCATTATTTGAGATCTCCTTCACATCTCTATAAAGTTGTGTGCTGCTTTGAAGAAACAAGCATTATTCTACATGGTGTGCCCAGCTACATACCCTACAAAAGCACTGCTAAGTGACATTTCAGCCTTTTGCTAATTTATGTTTAAAAAGAACAGCACAATGCTCTATATGGAGCTAGTAGCCCAATTAATTATATTTTATGCTTCCCTAGCATAATCCTTGTTTCAGTTGGTTATAAGTTTGCATGTTTTAAATATTCAGGCTGGACATTATACTTACACCTGAAGTTAGACATAAAAATAGTGTGCCATTTTTCATAACTAGGAGAAAAGACTAATTATTTTTCTTTTATCCAAACTGATCCTCTTGATTTTTTTTTAAGACAATTTAGTGTCTCCAGGGTTTAGGACAATGGCTGAAGATCTGTGGATTTTATGTCTATGTGTGACAGCTGTCTCCCTTGTCATCTCTGCAGCAAGAGATGACAAAAATCTCTGAAAATTTCTGTTTCAAATTTGTAGAAGACCCTTAATACCAGATAGCTCTCTTTTCAAAAGGTTTTATGCATATTTGACTCTCTTAACCTTCCCTGAAATTTTTTGGGATAACAGAATTTTAACCTTTTGCTAAACTGCATCCTACCTCATTCAGTTCACAAGATGGCCATTCAAGAATGAATCAGGATTATGTATCAAGAGACTGCTATTTATACAAGTCCTGGATGTTTATCAGCCACTTTAGAAGGTCTGAAGTCGAGGTTGCAGGAAGATGCTTGAAAAGGAGGGATTATGTAATGGCAAGGGCAGTTAAACAGTACTCTGGTAAACCAATATTGCTGCCCCCCAAGACTTCTGCTCAACACTAGCAAGTTATTGCAAACAAATGTCTCACAGGTTACTCACTAATAAGTATTCATGGATTTTTTGACAAGATGCTGGCAATGTTTTTGCATAAATTCTGTAACTAAAATATTGGAAGCAGAGTTTGAATGTAAGTATCCTGTATACTAAGTAGCCTGCAGATTCGTGCCTTAAATTAGCCACCCGAACTTAGCAGATCCTTGGCTTCGGTCTCTTGGGCCTATAAAAAGGGATATAATAGCAACCAGCCTCAGCTAGGATTTAAATTCATGAATGTTTGCAGAACATCCAGATTCTGTGTTTAGCCATTCCTAGGAAAGTCCTTCAATAAATTACTAATTTTGCATTCAATACGAGGATCAAGGAGGTGGAGTTGTGAAGACAATATTAAATGAAACATTCATTGAACTAAGCTGGGGTCTTGAACAGAGAAAAAATACCACAATCTTCAATTACATTATTGCACATTGTTTTATAACAAATATGTGCAAAGCTGATGAATTAAGGTCACACAAGCAAACCTAATTCTGGCAATTTCCAATTTCAAACTATTTGACTTTGCAACCTTAAAATTATTTTAGTGTAGGATTTTTGGATGCAGTAGAGTATATTCTTGTACGAGACCCAAAAACAGCTGCATAAATAACACAAGACCCTTGCATACCCCAAATGTACCTAAATTTGTCTTTTTATCCAGATTGGAAAAGACAGCAAGTATGGAAGTGCTTGTTTTGAGGGATGGGGATTCATTTGTTGGCAGTAACGTAGATATCAGAGTGTGTCAAATTGCTCTGTTCTGTAATTTGCACTAAAAATGTATCAGTCAGAGAAAACACTTTCTGGACACTGTGCAAAGGATCCATGAGCATGAGAAGTGACTGGATTGACTGAAGCTACCCTTGCAAGCTTTTAAAGGAGTTACAACTCCACAGTAGGTCACTGGATGAGGAGGAAAACTAGAGGGGATGAAAAGCATGAAAAGCCTGCTTCAGAGTCGTTAGAGGAAAAGACAAGGAACTGGGTCTTGAGAGGCATCCCATTAACAGTGGAAGCACATATGTGATTATTATCATGATGATTTTGTTCTGGCTGTCACTGGGGAATAAACAAGTGGAGCTGCAGATGTTGGCATGCCTGCAGGGCTATGATGTTATTGAGATCACTGAGACATGGTGGGATGGCTCCTATGATTGGAGCATGAGGATGGCTGGGTATAAACTGTTTTGGAAGGACAGGAAGGGCAGCAGAGGAGGGGGTGTTGCCTTCTACATCAATGACCAGCTGGAGTCCATGGAGCTCCACCTGGGGATGGATGAGGAGCTTACAGAAACCCTCTGGGTCAGGATTAAAGGGAAGACAGAGGCAGGAGATATCATAATGGGGATCTGCTACAGGCCACCCAACCAGGATGACCAAGTGGATGAGACCCTCTTTAGACAATTAGGAGCTGCTTCACTCTCGCAAGCCATGGTCCTCATGGGGGACTTTAATCACCCCAACATCTGCTGGAGGGACAACACAGCAAAGCACCAGCATTCCAGGAAGTTCCTCAAGTGCATTGATGATAACTTCCTCCTCCAAATGGTAGAGGCACCAACCAGAAAAGGAGCTTTGCTGGACCTTGTTCTCATGAACAGAGACAGGCTGGTGAGTGTGGGACACTAGGCTGCAGTGATCATGACACTGTAGAATTCAAGATCCTTAGGGCAGCGAGAAAAGTGTGAAGCAAGCTGAGCATGCTTGATTTTAAAAGGGCAGACTTTGATCTCTTCAAGAATCTGCTTGCTAGGGTAGAATGGGACAAAGCTGTGGATGGGCAGGGAGCCCAGGAAAGCTGGTCCATATTCAAGGAACACTTCCTGCATGCCCAGGACCAATGTGTCCCTACAAAGAAGAAGGCAAGCAGGAGTGCCAGGAGGCCTGTGTGGATGAGCAAGGAACTCCTGGACTTAGGTGTAGAAATAAAATTTAGAGAGTGGAAGCAAGGCCAGGTACCCTGGGAGAAGTACAGAGAGGTAGTTAGAGAAGCAAGAGATCAGGTTAGGAAGGCAAAAGCACAGAGAGAATTGGATCTGGCAAGGGAAGTTAAGGGCAGTAAGAAAAGTTTCTATAGGTATGCTGATAATAAGAGGAAGACTAAGGAAAATGTGAGCCCACTTCAGAAGGAAACAGGAGAGCTGGTCATCCAAGATGTGGAGAAGGCTGAGGTGCTCAATGACTACTCTGCTTCAGTCTTCACCAGCAAGGAGTCTGGTCATGCCCCCCATGTTACGGAAACCAAAGACAGGGACTGGGAAAAGGAGGATCCCCCCACTGTAGAAGAAGAGGAGGTTCAAGACCACCTAAAGAACCTAAAGGGGGACAAGTCCATGGGACCTGATGGGATTCACCTCTGGCTCCTGAAAGAACTGGTAGATGAAGTTGCAAAGCCACTGTCCATCATATTTGAAAAGTCATGGCAGTCTGGTGAAGTTCCTGCTGACTGGAAATGGGGAAACGTAACCCCCATTTTCAAGAAGGGAAAAAAAAGAAGACCCAGAGAACTACAGGCCAGTCAGTCTCACCTCTGTGACTGGCAAGATCATGGAACAGATCCTCCTGAAGACTCTGCTAAGACACCTGGAAAACAACAAAGGGGTGATTGGTGACAGCCAACATGGCTTCACTAAAGGCAAGTCCTGCCTGACTAATTTGGTGGCCTTTTACAATAGGGTCACAGCCTCAGTGGACAATGGCAGAGCAACAGATGTCATCTACCTGGATCTGTCCAAAGCTTTTGAAACTGTTTTGCACAACATTCTAGTCTTGAAATTGGAACAATACGGATTTGATGGATGGACCACTCGTTGGGTAAGAAACTGGCTGACTGGTTGCACCCAAAGAGTTGTGATCAATGGCTTGGTGTCCAAATGGAGGCGTGTGATGAGTGGTGTTCCTCAAGGGTTGATACTTGGACCAGTGTTATTTAACATCTTTGTCAGCGACACAGACAGTGGAATCAAGTGCACCCTCAGCAAGTTTGCTGATGACACCAGACTGTGTGGTGAAGTCAACACGCTGGAGGGAAGGGATGCCATCCAGAGGGACATTGACAGGCTTGAGAAGTAGGCTTGTGCAAACTGCATGAAGTTCAACGAGGCCAAGTGCAAGGTTCAGCACCTGGGTCGAGGCAATCCCATGCATGAATACAGGTTGGGAGGAGTAAGGATTGAGGATGGCCCAGAGGAGAGGGACTTGGGGGTAGTGGTCGACCAGAAGTTTAACATGAGCCACCAATGTCCACTTGCAGCCCAAAGAGCCAACCGTATCCTGGGCTGCATCAAAAGAAGCACAGCCAGCTGGTCGAGAGAGGTGATTCTCCCCCTCTACTCTGCTCTGGTGAGACCCCACCTGGAGTACTGTGTCCAATTCTGGAGCCCCCAGCATAAGGAGGACATAGAACTCCTTGAGCATGTCCAGAGGAGAGCCACGAAGATGATCAGAAGTCTG
The DNA here is from genome assembly GCA_020745705.1 of Hemiprocne comata. NCBI lineage: Eukaryota > Metazoa > Chordata > Aves > Apodiformes > Apodidae > Hemiprocne > Hemiprocne comata. The sequence continues at coordinate 137,353,685 of CM036586.1, read as the reverse complement.
GAGCACCTCCCCTTTGAAGATAGGATGAGGAAGTTGGGGTTGTTTAGCCTAGAGAAGAGGAGACTCTGGGGTGACCTTATAGCAGCTTTCTAGTACCTGAAGGGCACCTACAAGAAAGCTGGGGTAGGGCTTTTTACATGGGTGTGTAGTGAGAGGACAAGGGGCAATGGTTTGAAACTTAAAGAGGGGAGGTTCAGGCTAGACATTAGGAAGAAGTTCTTTCCTGTGAGGGTGGTAAGATGCTGGCACAGGTTGCCCAGGGAGGTTGTGAATGCCCCCTCCATGGAGGTGTTCAAGGTCAAATTGGATAAGGCCTTAAGCAACCTGGTCTAGTGGGAGGTGTCCCTGCCCATGCAGGGGGCTTGGAGATAGATGATCTTTAAGGTCCCTTCCAACCCTAGCCATTCTATGATTCTTGAAAGACTCAAGCTTGCAGAGGGCATAAGTTTCATCCTTGCAGAATTCAGAAGAAGCCAAGAATAGGGAGCCTCTTACAAGAACTAGACTTAGAACCTATCAAATTTCATGTCCAAATTGTAAAGTCCTACACATGCAAAGATGTTTAACTATTTCCAGAGCTGAATTTTATCTATTTAAGGACACCCTACAACCCACACTGCTGCAGTGATTTCAGGACTTTAATGCCATTATGCAGCAATACATTGTCCTTTACATTTCTTTCTCTTTCAGTTTATGAGGCAGTTGACACTGTTCCATCCAGTGTAGAGTATCTGGGTTAATGACAGCTTAACAGGGACATGCCCAGCACCCATTTAGTTAGGCTGGGCAAGCTTGGTGCCAGGCTAGCCCTTGAGGTATGTTGGAAGAAAAGGAGTCAGGAGAAGGTCTTTGAAAAAGTCACTTCGTAATGGGATATAAAGGTTTATGAGAAAGCTGGCATTTGCTTACTGGACACAGCAGGGATTTGAATTAAATGACTGTCCTGATTTTGGCTGAGATAGAGCTAATTTTTCTTCTTAGTAGTTAGAATAGTGCTGTGTTTTGGATTCACTCTGCATTTGGTATGAGAAGAATGTTGTTAATATACTTTGTTCGCTACTGTGCAGGTGCACATGAAGCTGGGAGGGAGCATAGCCAGAGCAACTGACCCTAATTGGCCAATGAAATATTCCATGCCATACAATGTCATGCCCAGTATATAGATGAGGGTTGGTAGTGAAGTTCTCTCTCTCTTCTTGGTTTGCAGTTTTAGGATTTTCTCTCCTCCCAGAATGCTAGCTGGGAATGGGCTGGACATTGGTCAGTGGATGGTGAGCAATTGCAATGTGCATCACTCATTTGTATATTCTATTATTAGTATTATTAGTATTATTATTTTACTTTATTTAATTATTTAATAGTTTAATCTCAACCTACAAGTCTCCTTACTCTTACCCTTCTAATTGTCTCTCCCATTCCCCAGGGCAGGGGAGGGTGATGAAGCAGCTGCATCATGTTTGGCTGCCAGCTGGGTCAAAATCATGACAATGACCTAAGTGATGTAACTCCATGAAGTCAAGCAAAATCTTGGCCATACACATTATTGAGATAACTTATCCTCTAGTCTACAATACAAATAGACCTTACATCACCTTAGCAGTCATTATTTTTTAAAGTCTAGGCAATGAAATGCAAAAGCCACTCAATGCAACTCTTAAGTATGAATAACTAAGTGCTAACTTAGTTAAATATTTAAGCACATGTACAAGCACCTACATTAAAGTTGTTGTTCAATTTATGTGCTACTTGCTGGTCTAGCACCATAAATTACCAGGAGTAAGAAAAAGCAGAAGTTTATATTCTAGCAGTGACATGATTTTGGCACTCCTAGGACTTTCTATTTCTGTTTTCTCGTTAAACATATCACTTAATATATATAAGGGGCTCAGTCAACCCTATTCCATGTCAACCTACTATAATCACTATCACATTCACTATCACTAATGCTTTCTACACTAGTGTGTAAATTTTCTAGGACACCTTTTTATATACATCCTTTAAATATTTGCATGTTAAGATTTTTTAAGTTTGCTTGCACACCAGCAAGAAGCACCACATATTTTTAAACACAACCACATTTAGTGTACCTTTTTAATCCTCTTCTCTGCTTGTAGAAGAACTACTTTCTCCATTTAACTGGACATTGGATGAGGGCCACACAGAGAACATTTTTATGATGCAGGATCCCAAAATGATCTGTAAACTAACTGGTCCACAATTCAGCAGGAGTATTTTGATAAACTCCTCTGAAATGCAGTCAGCTGTGGCTTGAAATGCAGCTATTGTTTACCAGTACATTAATACCACTTTACAGTTCGTAGCAAGTGGTGAAAAAATTGTACCTTTCCTAATAACCAAAGATGTCATGGAAAATTAAGTAGGTAATACATCATTAACAGATTTGGAGTTCACCCAGGAGAGAGAAACTAATCTCACTACTTTTCTGATGAACCCCAAAGAATACAAAATGACTAGAGGAGATGCTCAGTTTTATATATTACCCAAAGAAGAGCATCTCTATACATCAGAGTAACCCACAAGAGGCTGATTTCTGTTGTGGTTAGTGCACTTTTATAAAGCCAAATAAAAAAAAATATTATCCAGTCTTTGTTTGGCATAACTCCCTCCAAAAAGCATGGAAGATATTTTTTAAGATCCTAAGTAGATACAGTTGCCCAACCCTTACCAAGAATATTGAGAACAAGCATTGAAAATCCCTGTAAATTCATAGATTATCCACTCCCAGGACACACACTCTTGTATTGAATAATTTCGAAACAAACAAACAAATTAAAAAAAGATGTTTGTGTTAGAATTTCTGACAAGAATAGCACAACTGCTGCATAACAAGACTCTGAAGATTTTTTTATTCACTGTTTTTAAGACCCTCAGGTTGTGCAATAGCCACTGTCATGTTTGCTGCATCCCAACAGTAACTTCCAGCACCGGGGGTTAGCTGCCCCAAGGGTAAAAGTAAACTCTCTTCAGCAGAAAAGACTGCTTTTCTACAGAAAAGGAGAAAAAGGTGAAGCACAAGCTTTAATTCCATCGCAAGTAAAGTGTGTAACTTCCTGGCAAGTTATTGTGGTACTTCCTGCATTAAGCAAGCCTTCAATATTCAGCAGAGGCTGGAAGAGATACATGCTCATCAACTATAGTATTCATATTCATATGTTCCTATTCACCTTTCTGCACCAATGCACTGTACAAGACCACTACCTCTCATGTTCATAAGATCAAAAAAAGAAGAAAATGATTTGTCAAAATACATTAAAGCTGGGAGTTGGAAGAGAAAGGACTACTCAAAGTGTGTGAATAACGAAAGAATGCTAACCACTATGGAAAGGTTGATTCTGGTATCTGAAAAGACAGCATTAGAAAACTCAGAATAGACATTTTTGAAAAAATACCTGCAGCACTTCTAAAAGCACGGATGTACTGAAACTGAATGTAGAATATGAAAACCCCAGCTGAAGAGTGATCTTGTTTTTGGTCTCTACTTATCATACTTTCGGCAAAAATGTAAAGCATATTTGTACTGTGTTTTAATAAGGCACCTGCTATATGAAACAGTTTCAATTAAACACAGGCAAAAGTCAGAGTGAAGAAGTCTGAAGTCAAAAACCACAGCATTCCAACCTGAGGAAAGACAAATAAATAAGTCTTAACAGTGCAATTAATTCATCCCAGTCATCCTATTTAGAAAGTGTATTGTTTTAGTCATGGTCTCTGCTATTAAGTAACAGCAGCAGTGTCACCCTCTTGGTTCAGTCAATCAGGAGGCTAAATAGTTCAACAAGGCTCTAGGTCACAAAGTTCTAGTTCAAGGATTTGTTTCATATGCTGCTCTTGACAGATGAGAAAATATACATTTTCTTTTCCCCATTAGCCTGTTGATCTGGGAGATGCCAAATTCTGGAAATCCCAGCCAGTTCCCAATCTTTTGCAGAAAAATATACAAAAAATAAGAAAATTCTGATGTAACATGCAGAGACAGTTTGCATATAAGCTACATACTTTACATTTTCTCTTCATTGCCATTACTAATGGTCACAGAGGAAATAATTTCAAAGCCTTTAATTCTATTTGGAGTTCCTGAAAAAAAATTCTTCTTTTCCAGGAAGAGCCCGGGAAGCTGCAGTGCAACAAAGTCTGACTGAAGCAATTGTGCTACTGTTTGCTATGCAGTGATATACATGCTAATATATTACAGTGCATTAATTCTAAATAATCAAACATTTTCAACTCTAATCTGTAGGAAGCTCATACAGATTCTAAGGAGAAAGAAATTAAATTCTAAAGTGACATGATGAAGTGCCACAGGAATCTTTTGAAAATGTTGTGACATTTACTATCTACTTTACAGTATTTCTATACTGCTTTTTTAAATCAATCAGCTTTACACTCTTGTCAGCAGATTGTATAGGATGACAGAAAAGTTCTGAAGAAATCTCATTATCAACTTCTCACTTACATAAGGATAGAGTCTGAATCAAGAGAAGAATATTTCTCTGTTTGAACCAATAGCCTCCTAGGGAAGACCAACACTATTAATGAGAGATATTCCAGCCAACAAGAAAAGTACAAAGTCAAGCACATGCACGAGTCCCAGAACTGTTGTATGTATTGTTGTACGTGCAAATGACTGCTCAGCAGCAGCTGAAGTTAAAGAATTTGGAGCACTCATGTCTGTCATCTTCTAAGAGAAACAGCAGGAACACTCCTGATTCAAGTGCTGAAGAAAGAGGAAGCTTCAAGAGTAATAGCTGTGGACAAGACCTGCACAGTCTTAGAGAAACTTTGTGAAACTAAGACCAAGGCATTAAAGATGGGGGACATTTGTTACTAGTGTCTGCAAGTTAAATACTGCACTTACTGCTTATTCTTTGCACAATTAATTCTGTCAACAGTCCTGTTAGATAGATTACTATAATTGTTTTGCAGAAGGAAAAATGGAAGTTCAAGAGTTAACAGAAGATTCCCTCATGGGCAGAAAAATAGTTAAGATATATCTCCCAGGAAGGTAGCTTTGAATCACCAAGCTATACCATTTCCATATAGCTCATTTGCTATAGATGTAAGTCTGCAGAAGGGAAAAGAAGCATTCCTCCCCTTCAGATTTGTAGGACAGGCTAGAGCTATAACAGAATGTATGCACTGGCTGAAGCCAGAATTTTGGATGCAAGGTCTGATGTCAGATCTGAGTTCAAAAGACACTGATCTCCAGATAAAAACCAATCAACATACAAATCTGTATTCATAAGAACACAGATGGTACTGTCCATATGTTCTTATAGCATACACAGAGGAAATTCCAATAACTCAATATTCATGTTTTCCTCTTCATTAATACAATAAATAGATTCAATGAGAACATACTGAACAGCTTACAAGAGAAGGAAGCATTGGGAACTTGGTAGTATTGGCTTATTTAACAAGCAAGGGAAGTGAGAACTGCTACAATTTGTAGAATCTATTTGATGACAGAGCAAATCTTAATGACAGTGTATTAACCCACAGACACTCTGTAAAGTCTAAGGACACAGGATGAACTGCTATATTACGTTTCATTTCTAGATCGCTGGACTTGCTTATTGAATGAGCCCAAGGTGACAGAATTGTTTTTTGCTACTTAGAGAGAAACAAAGTTTTTAATAAGAATCCAGACACCGAAATAAGAAGAACAGTTTTTCTCAGAGGTTTATTGCTAACATTTAAAACAATGCTTCCATTAAAAAAGTATTTTCACACTTGATCAGTTTAAAGGGATTCATTATTTTTATGCTGTGCAATTATGGAAACTTCTAGTAAATATTATCTGCCTCTGTCCACTAGACCCAACTGCTAATTTTGGTATTTGCTTGATACTCAGAATGTGATAATGGTATTTGGAAGGAAGTCTTTTATTGAGCTGTGTAAAAATTGACAGTCTCATTTCACATGCATTTATGTGAAAAAAATATTCAATAAGCATAGCTGTTCTTTTAGCCCACATCAGGTTAAGAGTTCCAAATGAAAGCCAGCAATCTTAATATATTTTAACATATTTTAAATGTCCATACAGTTGAAATACAGTTTATCTCTACAAAGAATATAGTTTTATTAACTATAAAGATAATATTAAATAAAACTATAAGACTCCCCAGCTTGTGGGTCTTCAAAGTCATCCAAACTGATTTTTGTATTACTGCAAAGCTAATCAATATGTATTTATAAAATTAAGTTACCTTGTACAATATGATATGATCATTAACATAATTCACAGCAGGACAGAGAAGTTATTTACTACATACCTAATCTTGCCTAAACGTTTTATAGACTGTTTGGGAAAGCTTAACTAGGAATAATTCCTCCCAAACGTATTTTTGCTGTTTCATTTGGTATGAGATTTGATGGGCATTTTCTGAGGAGTTCTAGATGAATACAATTCTAACATTGCTGTGCATTGTTTGTTGTTGAGAAAACAAATAAACAATGACATTCCATGTGTTCCAGATGCGAGTCTTACTCTTTTCAACTTATATGTCCACACAGACTCAATCTGAAAGGATAGCACTTATCATAGAATGGCTAGGGCTGGAAGGCACCTCAAAGAACATCTAAATCCAACCCCTCTGCATTGGCAGGCACACCTCCCACTAGATCAGGTTGCTCAGAGGCCCATCCAGCCTGGCCTTCAACACTTCCAGGGCTGAGGCTTCTGCAACTTCCCTGAGAAACCTGTTCCAGTGTCTCACCACCCTCCTAGTGGAGAATTTCCTCCTAATGTCTAATCTAAATCTCCTCTCTTCAAGTTTTAATCCATTACCCCTTGCCCTCCCACTACGTGCCCTAGTAAAAAGTTCCTCTGCAGCTTTCCTGTAGCCCCTTCAGGTACTGGAAGGCTGCTATAAGGTCTCCCCAGAGCCTTCTCTTCTCCAGGCTGAATAACCCCAACTCCCTCAGCCTGTTTTCATAGGAGAGGTGCTCATGGTCCTTCTCTGGACTTTCTCCATGAGCTCCATGTCCAATTGTATTGAGGGCTCCAGAACTGGACACAGAAAGTCAGGTGGAGTCTCAAAAGAGGGGAGTAGAGGGGGAGAATTACCTCCCTTGACCTGTTGGTCACATTTGTTTTGATGCAGCCCAGGACACGGTTGGCTCTCTGGGCTGCAAGCACACATTGCTGGCTCATGTTGAGCTTCTCGTCCACCATCGTGCCCAAGTCCTTCTCCTCCAGACTGTTTTTGATCCATTCTCCACCCAGCCTGTACTTGTGCGTGGGATTTCCTGGACCCAGGTGAAGAACCTTGCACTTGGCCTTGTAATGCAGTTTGCACAAGCCCACCTCTCAAGCCTGTCAAGGTCCCACTGGATGGCATCCCTTCCCTCCAGCATGTCAACCTCACCACACAGTTTGGCGTCATTGGCAAACTTGCTGAGGGGGCACTCAATGCCACTGTCCATGTCACCAACAAAGATGTTAAAAAGCACCTGAGTACTGACCTTTGAGGAACACCACTTGTCACTGGTCTCCATCTGGACATCGAAACATTGATCACAGCTGCTTGAGTGTGACCTCACAGCCAGTTCCTTACCCAACGAGTGGTCCATCCATCAAATCCATATAATTTCAGTTTCGATATTAGGATGCTGTGCAGGACAGTGTTGAACGCTTTGCACAGGTCCAGGTAGATGATGTCTGTTGCTCTGCCTTTGTCCACACATGATGTGACCACACTATAGAAGGCCACCATATTAGTCAGGCAGGATTTGCCCTTGGTGAGGCCGTGTTGGCTGTCACCAATCACCCCTTTGTTTTCCAGGTGCCTTAGCAGAGCTGTCAGGAGGACCTGCTCCATGATCTTGCTGGGCACAGAAGTGAGACTGACTGGCCTGTAGTTCCCCAGGTCATCCTTTTTTCCCTTTTTGAAAATGAGGGTTATGTTTCCACTTTTCCAGTCCCCCAGTCAGTGGGAACTTCACCGGACTGCCATGACTTTTCAAATATAATGGACAGTGGCTTCGCAACTTCATCAGCTAGTTCCTTCAGGAGCCATGGATGAGTCCCATCAGGTCCCATGGATTTGTGCACCTTCAGGTCCTTCAGGAGGTCTCAGACCTGCTCTTCTCCTATAGTGGGGAGATCTTCCTTCTCCCAGTCCCCACTTTTGCCTTCTATAACTGGGATGGTGAGACCTTGTCAGTGAAGATTGAGGCAAAATTGTCATTGATAACCTCAATTACTCCAGGTCTGCAGCTTTCTTATGCAAAATGTAAGTTTGTTTCACAGTCTAAAACCCATAAGGATCCTTTTGTTGGGCAATATGGGTAACCCAAACCCAGTGGGTTTTTTTTCATGCCTTTGTCTTTTCTACCATGAGCTCGCTAATGAGTGTTTAAATGAAATCTTAAGGCTGACTAAAATGCAGGAAGGAGAAGATGCACAAAAGCATATTTGGGAAAAGAACATTTTAAGTAACGAGCATGTGAAGAGTCTGCAGTGCTGGCCTTAGGAGGATAACTTAAGAGTGTTAAAACCAAATGAAGTATTGCCCTCAGCTAACAGTTCTTCCCCAGAGGAAAATACTTCTTATGGGAAACATCCACCTTTAGAAAATAAAACATCCTCTAATGGATAAAAAAAATAAAAATATTGCTATTACAAATAGTCACCTATTTAGCATCTCTGAAAAGCTTAGAGAAAAATACACTGTTTTAAAAAGAACACTAAGACCACAATGGCCAGGTACTCACAGTTAAGAAACACTATTTAAAAACTTTTGTACAATCTCTAACTCTTTTATATACCCAGTGTTATGATGCAAACTTTGGCAAACACAGTCATGTGATATTTTTTCCCCAAAAGATCCTGCCTCATTCTGTGTACTGGATGCAATACACTCAGTTAATGAGCAGCTATTCAATAATCTTATCCTCATTATCTTCCCAGCAGCACCTTTCCCTTCAGTGGCCCCAGCATTTCTCCAGCACTGCCTGGAGTTTACAGGCCTGCTCTCAGACTTCAGAAGATGAGGGACTGCATTGTGTCCCACTTAGTCAGATTTTGCCAAGCAAGAAAGAGGACCTGTGGATCTACCCCCATTGCTACCCGCTGTATAGGAGATGTGAGTAAAGATCACAGATCTCTTGAATCTTGCTATTCCTCTTTTCCTCAGGAAAAGGGCTCAGGCAGCAGGACCAGACTGCAAAGGGCAGGGAGAGATTTCTGTGTGCCCTGATTTGCCACTACCTGAGCCTGTGACCTACCTTTTGATACAGAGTGAACACACAGACAGACATACCCTTCTCTACCTCTCCTGAGGACACCTGACAGCACTCCGTTCTCCACAGGGTACTCTACCCCCAGCCACACTCAGGAAGAAGTGACAAACCTGGTACACCCAAAGATAAAATCTAAATGCTTCATAAATACAACTATATCTTCACAACATTGCTGTAAGAAGATAGTTCCCATGAGATATTAAGCTGTAGGTGGCATTTACTAGGTCTTGGCATCTCACATGAGATGTTTTTGGCCTAATTTGTCAGAATGCTTCTGAAACACACTTCATGGTGTTGTGTATGTTGCAATAGGATCTTAACCTATCTGCAGCATGGGTACTTCAATGCATGCTAACTACTGGCTACATCTGAAAGGTTTGGGTTAAAGGACTTAGGTAGTAGTAGAGCTCTACACCAAAGGCAAAGTGAGAATCTTAATCTTTAGGGAGATTTCAGTATCCTTGAACTATCATATTGTCCCAGCTCTTCTTCAGTCCTCTACATTCAGTTCCTCACCACACACCTTGCAATAAAGGAAGCACATCAAACAAATGAAGGTCTTACGGATAAGAACTGTTTTTACTACTGTTGTAGTGCAGTTGGATCATTGCAGTACAGTTGGATAATGTTGTACCCATACAGCTGTATAGTTATTTCTGATTCTGCTCTGGACCAGACCAGTCTTTGTACTAAGCCAATAGTCACAGAGAGGAGGGAGAGGGAAGGGATACCTCTCAGGGCTGCTGTATCAGTCTGGATGTCTCCAATTGGTCCCAATGCTGAATGCACGATAGTATCTACAGTCTGTTCCTGCTGTCTCCAGAGAGAAGCACCTATCCTTACCAGCACTTCCTACACGTTTCTCCTTCAACTACATCTCCCAGACACTTTTGGTGCCACAGCCTGAGTGTCTCTTGTGGTGACTTCTGGAGCAATTTCTACTACTCCACCAATCACCTTGTGAGGCATCCTATGGTCAACAATAGTCTTTGACTGAATAGTGTACGTCCTCAATACTTTGATAGTCTCAGATCCACCCATCAGAGGCCATCACATTCATTGACTGTATGACTTAAAATTAGCAATCAGGATTTGGTAGTGAGAAGTGATGGGTAACCTTGTGATGTTACTGGCCCTGTTTAGAATAAAGTCTACAAAATAAGTTTACTTCCTGATCTAGATACTGCCGGCTCTCACAAGCCAGCCCACTTACAAGGTTAACTGGGCATTTCAGCATCTTGTGAAAACCGTGACATCCCTGGAAAGTTTGAGTAGAGATTTATTATACTTTTTGTAAATAGTGGGTCAGTTAATTATTTAGTAAGTAGATTAAAAAAAAAAGTCTTCAGACCTCTGCCTCTCCCCATTCCAAGGTCTTTCCTCTATGTTTTTTTTAATATTAGACTCATCATAATTATGAGCTGCAACTGAGAGCTATTATCATCATGCAGGAACACTGCACTATTGAAGTCATGCAGATTAGCTTGATTTACTGTTACATTTGCAATTTTATAAGTAACTGCTCTTACACCTATTCAGCTTCACTGAGAGGAATGAAGACAAGAGCCAGCCTTTTCTTGTTTGCTCACCAGAAATTTGAAATTCAGAGGAGTGGGAATAAGCACAAAGAATTGCATTAATTAGTTGCTAGGCTGTGGATGGAAAATAGTCTCGGGAATTACTAACATTAAAACACTTATACTTGGACATTACCTTCTTTTATCTAAAGCAGGCTAGTGATGGGGAAGGAATTATATACAAAATTTAAGTGCCTTAATTGCTTTGGAGATCTGCTTTTGGACATATTTAAGCTCCATTTAGGCTTATGAGGTTGTAGAAACCACCAATTAAAAAAAAAAAAAAAAAGAAAAAAGGAAAAGAAAAAAAGTGTTTAATCCTCCCCCTCCTCCATCTAATGTTTCCATACTTGCTCAGGTCTAATTAGCAAGGATTTACATCAGTGAATTACGCTTGTACCTTTAAAAGTGTAACCTATATGTTTGCATTCCATTGAGCTTAAACTGTACTAAATTGCAGCTCTAACTTCACTATGTCTCCTAAAAAACCCATTCCCTCTTTTTCATTATTTAAGGCACACACAACTCTTTGCATTTTCAGTAGGATAGTAGGAGAGCTGAAAGAATGAGAAAGAGTCTAGTTTAATCCCTCATAATCTTCCTGAGCATCAGGATCTGTGGGCAGCTTCATTATTCATTGCTCAAACTTCCTCTGTTACTAAGTAATTATTTTAATAATCCATTTTGCTTGACTAAGTTCATAAATAGCTTGGTTTAGGAGATTTATTTTAGGAAATTTTAGGGAAATTCATGTACTCCAACCTGAAAATATTCGTATCTTGTTTGCTTTGCAAGTTTGGTACCCACTTAGCCCTCAGTTTAATAGAATGTCTAAACTAGAGGAAAAAAGTTCCTCAAGACGCAGTGCAAGACTGAACTACATCTCATTTACACTGATGTAAATGAGGGAGAGAGCCACTGAAATAAAGTATTTATGGTACTTTAGCAAAAAAAAATAGGCTCGCACTGTGTTGCTTTGTAATGCTTCAGTTTTGCAGTTGAAACTGTATGTGTTGAGCACTCTGCAATGGCAAAAACTGATTATAAATAAACTTTATCAGCTTTTTTAATAAAATCTTGCAGAATTTTCAGTGGATAGAGACCAAAAAGGTATTCTTTATCTAAGTTTATGAGAGTTTGATAAAGACTGATCACCCCTACTAAAAATCATAGTGAATTTCTCTAACCATTTCTTCAGATGGGATTAAATTAGTAAAATAAAGGGAATAAGGAGAAAGAAAGAAAGAAGAAAAAAAAAAAAAAGAAGAAAGAAAACCAAGGAAATCTTATTATATGCTATTAAACTCAATAAGGCTTTTCCATCAGAGAACATCAAGTCTTATTTCCGGTAATCCCTGCACTGTTGTAAATCAGGAGTTGCTGCTATGAAGACTAAAGACTTCCAGCAGAAATATTGCAGTAAGCAGAAGCCAGACCTTTGAGCCATATTGTACAAGGCTAGAAAATTCTTACACAGAAGTCTGAAACAGAAACCTAAATGGGAAGACCATTAAATTTGGGTCTCAGCAAATTCAGTTCCACCTGAAACTCAATGCCCCACAGCACGATTCCCTTGAAGAAACTTGAAACAAAACATAAATAATGGCATGGATCATCAGCCCCACTGCCAGTAGTGCCCCTCTTGCCTCCAGGCACCAAGGTGCCAGCCAGGCTCCCTTAGGATTATTACCTCTCAGGTTCAAACTGATCTTGCATCTTTGCAGTCCCTTGGCTCATTTTAATTTTCAAGGATGTGATCCCCATCAAAGATGTGTCTTGTAACTAGAATATTGTTTTTATGGGTATGAGAGATGAGGGCTTAAACCCCTTGGCTCTGAGGTCCCTAGTCATTTCCCAGGCTACAGTGTACAAGAGCTATCTTCCGCAGGTACACTGTTAAAAGACAGTGTGTACCTGAAATTCACCCCATCTTAGGTAGAAGACAGGCAGCAAGCTGAAGAACTTGGCAAACCACAGTGTATGTGAACATGAAAATTCTGTAAACATGTTCAGGGGAGGAGGAGGGAGAAAACAAACAAAGGGGGTTTTATAGATCTCTGTTAGGAATTAGGCCCCTAGGCTGTACCTACCATGAATCCTTTCACCTTGACATCCTTTTGTAGGCTTGGATTTAAGATAACACAGTGGCAGGATACAGAGGTACCATGCCACAGACAACTTCAAATATACCCATACATACATTTTGATTAGGATATATGAGTGAACACAGCCACTCTTGAGAGACTTCTTAGGACTGGTGCTTGCTTTTTTTTCTTTTTTCTTTTTTTTTCTTTTTTTTTCTTTTTTTTCAGGTATATGAATAATCCTTCCTCCTGTTTCACAACAGAGCAACAGAGTATAGAAGTATGTGATGTCCTCACTGAGGAAACAGTCATTTCCAGAAAGTGATTCTGAAAATTATCAGCAAATGAAAAGCCCTGAATACCTTGGACAACGGGATAGTACTAGTATAATATCTTTACAATAAATAAAATTGTAAATCATACACACAACTCCTCATCACAGGTATTTCTTGGAATTATCTGGTGGAAGGCAGATTTCAAATCAAACTTCTATTATAGGTATGCTAATCCTACCCAGAGTTAGTAAAATGTGCATTGTAGGACAAAGAATATATACCATAACAAAGTCTGTGTTTGTACAGATAGAATCCATAAGGCTTGTTATTCTGTGAGCTACACTGGAGAGAAATATAAAGTTTTTCTGAAATACTTTATAGGAAATGTATGCTATATCATACCAAAAAGTGCATCTCAATAAAAACACTATTGGTGGCAATGTTGTTCTCTGAAAAGTTGGTGGGATTTGTTTCTACTTAGCCTTGAACCAAAATTGGCCTGAGGTATAGAATTGTGATGATTATATTTCATATCTTTATCATATCTGCCCTGATCTCAAGATAAATAGACTATTACCCAGCAATACAGCATTTCTAGATATCAATTTACTGTAAAATTCTCTGTAAGCAATTGCAATTTTCATGTAGACTCTGCTATATTGTATTTTCAAAAAGTTCAACAACAAGAAAATGAAAGTAGAGGATCAAAATAAGTTCTTTTTATAGGTGAAAACAAGAAAAACTTTGGACATTCATGTAGGTACTGTCAAAACAACTAAAAAGCAATGTACCAAGCGACTTAGTTGAACCTCAAAAAAGACTAAAGACTTGGGATCCACTTCATTCTTTTTTCTTTTATTAAGTTGCTTGATGAAAGTGCAGTTCCCCCTCAGAAGAAAAAAAAAAAAAGAAAAAAAGAAATGGAGTCACATGGAAAAGACAAGGGGTAATGGGCATATGTTGCTCCTGGGGAGATTCTAATTGGACACAAATGGTAAATTTTTCACCATGAGGACAGTCAAACATTGGACATTTTTAAGTCTCAGCTTGCCAGGGTGCTGAGCCATCTTATATATATATAGTATTACCTAGAAAGGTTGGACCAGATGATCCTTGAGATCCCTTCCAACCTGGCATTCTTTGATTCTAAGATTCTATGAAACAAACAAAAAACACCACACCCAAAACCAAAAACCCACGGGAAAAGATCTTCAGCTTGGTAAAACAAACAAACAAAAACAACATGCCATGAGAAATCCTAGATCCAGTCCAAATACTGTGACTTACTTCAATGTGGACAGGAATTCACATTAGACATCTCACCATCATGCAATTACAAATAGTTCAAATTCAGATCCCTGCCCAAAGTCAGGGAACATTGGGACTACCTGTGCTTCCACACCAAAACCTCTAAGCCACCTCCGCTATGCAGAGTTATTGTAGGTGACAGGAGGAATAGCCTACACGTGGAGAGCAGAAACATTCCTCATGCAGAGATGGTTCACACCATCAAGCTGTTCCAAGACTTGATGTGATTCTCCCACGACAACATTGGCTGTTGCAGTCAACACTGGTGCATGTGGTGGAAGATTTTCCCCAGTCAGAGTTTTCATAATTTCTATACTCTGGCACTGCAGCTCACAACAGATGGGCTTTCCAGCAGTAGTATTTGACCTTAATCCCTAAAACTACTTTCGAAGTTGCCTGAGAAAGCGGTTTGTAGTGGCATTTCTGAAGGGAGCTGCTATTAATCAAATACAATGGGCAGTAGGAATGCCTTAAAATCCAAGGCGTGCCGATAAGTATCAGATACAAATGTTATCACTGTCTAAATCCTGGCTAACAAGGTTAACTCTGCTCATCTCAACCTTGATTGCTCACAGAATAGGAGTGGACTTCCAGCCACAAGGACTCAGGGAAATTTGAGAGTTTGTTCAAGCCCCCTGCTGTAGGACAGTGTGGGAAACAGACATTTCCTACAGAATGGGGATGCAGCTCTGTCCCTGTCACAGCCGGGGCTCCACACACTCCCTTCCATTGAGAGATGCATGTACACCTTCACCTTTTTTGGGCAACTGTCACTGGAAAAGTCTCTTTCAGTCTTTTCACTGCTTACTGCTGCTTCAGGCTCTCTGACAGACCAGTCTGCCTTCCTTGCCAGTCCTCTCAGTGGCATTCCTTGCAAACACTGAAGGTCTCCAAAGACATTACAAAAAGAACGCAGACCACAACCTTCATAGCCAGTTGTGAAAGACTAAACAATAGGTTGCAGAAAAAGGGCAATGAAATGAAGGCTTCATTGAGGCTTCTAGCTCTTCAAAGAGTTAGTAAATAGGACCCTGTGGGAAACGGCCCTCAGGGACAAGGGAGCAGAAGAGAGCTGGCAGATCTTTAAGGATGCTTTCCATAGAGTGCTGAAGATCTCAATCCCCAGGTGTAAGACATCGGGTGAGGAAGGATAGAGACCAGTGTGGCTGAGTTGAGACCTGCTGGACAAACTAAAAGTCAAGATAGAACTACATAGGCAGTGGAAACAGGGACAGCTATCCTGGGAAGTGTATAGGGACATTGCCCAGTTGTATAAAGATGAGATCAGGAAGGCCAAGGCGCAGCTAGAACTGAACTTGGCTACAGAAGTAAAGAAAAACAAGAAGGGCTTCTACAGGTATGTAAACCAGAAAAGGAAGGTGAAAGGTGAACCACCCCCTGATGAGCAACAGTGGTGAACTAGTAACAGCAGACCAGGAGAAGGCTGAGATTCTCAACAACTTTTTTGCCTCAGTCTTCACTGGCAACCCCTCTCCTCACAGCTCTAAGTTGATGGCCCACAGGATGAAGACGAGGGAGACAAGGTCCCTCTCACCATAAGTGAAGATAAGGTTTGTGACCATCTGAGGAACCTGAACATACACAAGTCCATGGGACCTGATGAGACGCATCCCAGAGTCCTGAAGGAATTGGCTAATATAGTTGCCAAGCCACTCTCCATGATATTTGAAAAGTCATGGCAGTCAGGTGAAATCCCTAGTGACTGGAAGAAAGGAAACATTACACCCATTTTTAAAAAGGGTAGAAAGGAGGTTCCTGGGAACTACCGACCTGTCAGCCTCACCTCTGTGCCTGGGAAGATCATGGAACAGATCCTCCTAGAAGACATGCAAAGGCACATGGAGGACAGGGAAGTGATTCAGGACAGCCACTATGGCTTTACTAGGGGCAAATCCTGCCTGACCAAACTAGTGGCTACAATGGAGTGACTGCATCGGTGGACAAGGGAAGACCTATGGATGTCATCTATCTGGACTTCTGCAAGGCCTTTGACATGATCTCCCACAAGATCCTTCTCTCTAAGTTGAAGAGATGTGGGTTTGATGGGTAGACTGTTCGGTGGATAAGTAATTGGCTGGATGATGGCATCCAGAGGATAGTAGTCAATACCCCATGTCCAGATGGAAAACAGTGACAAATGGTGTCCCTGAGGGGTCTGTACTAAGACCCGTGTTGTTTAATATCTTCATTAACGATATTGACAGTGGCATTGAGAGCACCCTCAGCAAGTTTGCCGATGACACCAAGCTGGGTGGTGCGGTCAATATGCCAGAGGGACGGGATACCATCCAGAGGGACCTGGACATACTGGAGAAGTGGGCCCAGGGGAACCTTATGAGGTTCAACAAGGTCAAGTGCAGGGTTCTGCAGATGGGCTGGGGCAACCAGAGATATGACACAGTCTGGAGGAAGACCTGCTAGAGAGCAGCCCTGTGGAAAAAGACCTGGGGGTTCTAGTGGATTAAAAGCTGGACATGAGCGACCAATGTGCAATTGCAGACCAGAAGGCAATGCACATCCTGGGCTGCATCAAAAGAAGTGTGGCCAACAGATTGAGAGAGGTGATTCTGCCCCTCTATTCTGTCCTGGTGAGACCTCATCTGGAGTACTGCATCCAGCTCTGGAACCCCCAATACAAAAAGGACGTGGACCTCTTGGAGCGTGTCCAGAGGAGGGTCATGAATGATTGGAGGGCTGGAGCACCTCTCTTTATGAAGACAGGATGAGGGAGTTGGGGTTGTTCAGCCTGAAGAGAAGACACCGGGGGGGACCTTATAGCAACCTTCCAATACATGAAAGGAGCCAATAAGAAGGCCGGGGAAGACCTGTTCACAAGGGCATGTAACAACAGGAAAAGGGGAAATGGTTTTAAGCTAGAGAAGGGTAGATTTAGGTTGGACATTGGGAAAAAGTTCTTTAATATGAGGGTGGTGGATCACTGGAACAGGTTGCCTAGAGAGGTGGTGGGGGCTCCACCCCTAGAGACATTCAAGGTCAGGATTGATGGGGCTTAGAGCAATCTGTTCTAGTTGGAGATGTCCCTGCTTATTGTAGGGGGGTTGGACTGGATGACCTTTATAGGTCCCTTCCAACCCAACACATTTGATGATTCTATGATTCTAAGATTCTAAGTCCTTAGAGCTAAGGTGTTTGTGCTAGCTGAACTCAAGATACTCTCTGATGTTTCCTGCTATGGAGATGACCACCAACCTAGTATTACACAGGAGTCTCTTGCAATCCTTACAGCTCCTACTCCAAAGCCACTCATGACCACAAGACTAATGTGTAGTTTGGCTGGCTTTAAATTAGCCACAGCTCCTTTTGCTCGGAGAGGTTGTGCCACTGATGACAGCTTTAGATTCCCCCTAGGCTGCCATTTTCACTCTAAGTCTGTGAATCCCATCAGCGGTTTTACCATGTTCTCTCGTGTCTTAGATTTCTGTGCTCCCATCACTCACTGTGAAAACCTTTTCAGATACAAAATATGATCCGTGCTAGATTGTTGACATGAACTAGAGATAAAGCTCTTTCATGACTTTTTCTTAAGACTTTCTTCTTTTAAGATTCCCCTGTAACACCAACAGGCACGCACAACTCCAGAATATAAGGAAGTTAGCATCCTGAAGCCAAATAATTTTTGCAAAATTATTAGGCAAGATCTAGAGCCTGGTAGCTCATTTGATAAAGAAAAAAAAATTAACATCAATATATATAGAAATTTCTACATTTTTTTAATCCATTTGCATAATTGCATGTTCATATCCTAGTGGTTAGTGAGATTCTGTATTTGCATGTTTGTTTTTTAGACATTACAGAACACCCATATAGAAGCAATAGCTATAAATGTGTTAATATGCACCTGAATTTTATGTTTTTAAAGCACCTAGTCTCAGAGACTGTAGAAGTTTTGATAACTTTTAATCCATCATGGACAGAAGCTGTTACTGTCTACAATATTTCATCTGTTTTGCAGTGATGATCTCCCTATCGAATAGTTCCCTAGAAGAAGAGTGTCCACTTATGTTGCTTGGGTTGAGTAGGGCAGATTTTAATACTAAACAAAAAACATGATTCTGGAGCTCAAATACAGTTCTTATCTAAAGCCCAGACTCATTGCATGCTCTTGTCAAACCTTGTAATCTATACTAAAATTCCATGTCTGCCTTGTAAAATTGAGACACTTTCCTATCTGATGGTGGATAGCAGGAAATGAGAGATGCTCATTTCTATGCTGATGAGGGTTTTAAGTAAACACCAAAGAATGCAGAAATACAGGGTTTGAACATAGTTGGCACAAAAATTACAACCGTTGTATCTATAGGTTCACATTTTGTATGGTTTAATTTAACCAGCAATATTGAAATACAGCATGTCAATTACAAAAAAAAAAGAAAAAAAAAGAGAGTGAGAGTGAGAGAGAGGGAAGGAAGGAGAAAAGGACAGGGGGAAGGAGGAACAGAATGTAATGTTATGGATGGAGGGAAAGTAACAGGGATACAATCTTTTATAAGAAATTATGTATTAATATATTGCAAGAGTGTAAGAGCAAGAAAACAAGAATGGAATAACAATTAGATAGAAAGCCCAGACCGTTTAAGAGAATAAATTCCTTCTTAAAAGAAAGGTGTGAAGTCTTGTGTTGATTGAAGACAATAAGTACATCAATTGGCATTTTAAAAAGTTCTGGAGAGAAGCTCAGAAATCTGTTATATAGGAATTAAGCAAATCACTGAAGTCAAAGGAAGAAAAAATAAAATAATTCCACAGATGGGAAGATGCAGAGGGACTGCTATCATTTTTGGTAGGTCAAAAAGAGCATACGAAGCAACCATTTTTAGAATTTTTACGGTTATTCAAAGGCAGCTTATATGTTAAGTGTCTCTTAACTTTGTTATAAAACAAATTATCAGGGTTTGGTACCAGGGATATGATGAAGATGGAAGGTTTCTTTATAAGAAAAATAATCTTACGTTGCAAGTCAGTTTATTTGAAACTTCTCACAAAACCACTGCACTTTACATAGTTGAGGTAGAACTCATGTACCATTCCTTTGTAATAAAATATACCCCTCATCTAGAGGCTTAGCTTAACCAATCTGAAGTCCAACTTCACAATCAGGGAAACAATGTTCTGCATGTCTAATTTATAAACATTCACAGCTTATCTTGTAATAATTGTGTCCACAGGATTTCTAGGTACCAATCTAATTTCTACTTGGTCATTGTAGTATGAGTTTACAGCTGACAAACACCCCAGAAGAGAGCCTGCCCCTGCTACCATTGCCATTAATTTCAGTGCAGTCAAATGATCTTGACTTTGAAATGATTTAATGTGACCCTGTTAGTATTGCTAACATGAAGCAATTGTTATATTCTCAATCATGCACAGATAAAATCAATCTAAGGTAGTGATAATACAAAACCAGCAAACCAACCATAACATTGAAATATGCTCTGGAGTTGAGAAAAACAATTTACACACAGCTTACAGAAGTTTTGCACTTTACCCATGTTTTTTAAACATTCATTTTTAATACATTTTCAAATTTCCACAGCCTTCTGCACTTTCATTTTTCTTAAATTATTTTTCAGGAATAATATTGTCCTGGTTTGAGCCAGGGTGAAGTGAATTTTCTCTTTGCTGATTATTTTTATTTCAGTGAACTTTTTTTTTAGCAGTGCCAGTGGATTGATAACAACCAAGGTCACTTCTGACTGTCTGCAGCCTCCCCCCCTACAGGGGAGCAGATTAGTCCGAAGGCAGGATCAGCAAATCAGAATATTCCCTTCTCATAATATTTTCTCTATTTGGCTTTCAGTATAGGTTAAGACATCACGGAAGTCAAGCCTTTTGTTTCCTTTTTCTCTCACTTTTCTGCTTACTGTTGCTTCTATCACCCTCTCTTTGGCTCTCTCTCTTTTTCTTTTCATTTATTTCTTCCCAGCCGACACCCGAGGGCCCCGTCCGTGCGCCCGGACACTCCCCCCTTCAGCTGGGAGTCACCAGGGAGAAGAGTTGCTGTGAGAGTCGCTGGGGGAGGAGGGAGGGGATCGGGTGTTGCACATCCCTTTACAAATATATATATATTCCCTTATCACTAATAATTAAAATCAATCTGTTTCACTTTTCAACCCAGAAAGCCTCTCTTTCTCATTTTTTCTCCCTCTTTCCCTACCTTGGGGGAGGCAGGGAGAATCGAGAGCGTTATTGTTATTGGTTTGACTGCCAACCTGGAGCCAAACCGTGACAAATATACATGGTGAGTTTCCAGCCCTGTCTAATCCAAAAATACCTTTATCCAAAAATACCTTTACTCTTTAAGGTTTTTTGCATAGTCTTGCTGGTTGCTTTTCTTTTCTTTTTATAAGTTCTGCAGCTGATATGATTTATTCTGGGTTTCCTTCATGAAAAGGTCCATTTAAACAGGCTCAGAATTACCGAAAGGCCAAGAAACAACTATAATGTAAGCCTGGAAAGTGCCAACCCTTCTGGAACTCGCATACTGCAAAGTTAAAAGAAAAACATCGCTTCCAATTCAATAGCTTATTCACTGAGAAGAGTTATTTTCAATAAGTATTTAGCATACTGATCTGATCTAGTGGTAACAAAATCTGAGTAACTGAATGTAAGTCTAATAATATTCAGTTACTCATTTTGGTTTCTTTTCCTCCATATTTATTCATAGTACTCTGTCACCAAAAGGCAGGATTTTGAATCACTGGGAGTGACTATGCTACCCAAAAAACCTTACAGCCATACGTAATGTTAAAAATCTGAAATATTCTAATAGCTGGTCAGACATCCATGACCAGAACCTGCACAAGACTTGAGTTTCTTACAGTACAGTATCAAAGGACACGAGTGCAAAGCTCCAGTATGAAAGAAACGTAAGATTTTGTAAAATCCTATTAATTTCCATACAACCTTACAAACCTTGCTCTCGTATATGAAAAGAGTGATAAAGAAATCATACTGAGATTAACAGCCTGAGAGCTTCCTATGGTTGTTTAGGGCCAGACTGTCAAAATTGATACTAGAGTTTACTGGACTTCCTCATTGTTGACTATGGTGGGTAAGGAAGCTTGCTCACTCCTGGAAGATAATCTACATGCCTTCAAAGAGCTGAACCTCTGAGACATCACAGGCAGGTGGAGAAGACAGGGACCATGATCTTTAAACAACGTGGTAGTTTCCCAAATCTGAGTGGCTATCAGAACTTGCAATAGGTTTTGGTGCAACACAGACAGTCCTGAAGACCTCACAGTGCTCTTAAACAATATCAATTTCCTCTTCCCAGTACAAGCTTCTATTATACCTCATGTGTTGTTTGCCTGGGGGAGATTTTGCAGCCTTCATTTACAATATTTGCACCAAGGAAAGTAGACCCATAGCTGGACATGAGATTTCAGAGCCCCTTTAACTAAGAAAAAACTGTTGGGAGCAGCATAAGAGATTTTATATCGGAAGGAAGTGCAGTTCATTTGGGACGTATGAGCCTGAGTACCTCTGCTATGCTCTTCTCCAGATGCTGTATGTGTCCTATGTGTCAATACATGCTGAAGGAGGCAGAGTCACACTGTGGCAGCAAGCTGAAGCAGGCTTTGATCTAACTGACAGTATCACAGAATCACAGACTGGTTTGGGTTGGAAGGGACCTTAAAGATCATTTAGTTCCACCCCCCCTGCATGAACAGGGACACCTCCCACTAGACCAGGTTGATCAAAGTCCCATCCAGCCTGGAGCAATCCCCATACAATAGCAGGACTTTGTCTAATTCCAGTGCAAGTATGTGAAAGTGGTACAAAATAAAAAGGAAAATCCTTCTACCATGCCTCATACAGCCTCCTAGGCCTTGTGTTTCCCTTCTGACTGGATACATACAACAAAAAGCAGGAGGTGACAGCCCCACCATGTAGTTTTTCCCCCGACTCAATTTCCCACTGAAGTCTCATGCTGGAAACAATCACCACTACCAGCTCAATCAAGAGAGCCTACAGAAACACCACCACAAATGCTAATCCTGCCCTTCCCCCTCTCTGTAAGAGGAACAATGTTGTTGTCAAGAGCTCACTGACAAGGAAGTCAAAGAGGTGACCTCCGACTCCCATAAAAAACTCAAACACAACTTTGAAGTCACTTGCAATGGCAGATGAGGCACGGGTGAGCAATACTTTCATCAGCCATGTCACAGAGCCATGTGAGGTTACTGCAGAGTTGCTCAGCAGCAGCATAGGGTTTGTGGTCACTGGTTTGGAATGCCTCTTCAGTCACAAGGACCAAATTCAGAAAACAACTACCTGACAACCCAGTTCAAAGCCCTTTGAAGTCATTAGGAACCTGGTTTTAGAATGCTGTTATTCCTGGTTCAAGTGAGAAAGCAGCAAAAGCTAAACAAGAAAGCCCTTTTCTTCCTAGAAGCCTCCAGCCACTCTCCTTTGCCCTAAACATGTGGCAGCACGGGCACTCTCCCCTGCATCTATGGAAAGATTTTCAATTAAAAAAAAAGAAAACCAAGGCCAAATCTGCAAATCTCTTCAGCTATGAGTTAGAAAAATGTATTCCTTTCCCTTCCGCTCAACTCCCTACTCCCAACAAAGATAATCTTGAATCAATCTTTAGCTTAGCCAAATAACATCACAAAATAATGCAAAGAAAATGAACATGATACGTTATTTCAGGGCCCAGAAAACATCTCAGCAGGAAGAATTTCTCATTGACCTTCACACTTTGCATCTTCTGAAGAATATACAATACACTTGTAACTGGGTAAAAAATTTTCATTTTAGACAAACAAAAGTGAAAATAAATAAGCCACCAGTGATTTTTTGGCTGTTTTTCCAGACTAGGGTAACTCTATATGCTGGCTGTAGCTTTGTTTTCATTTAAAAGCTTAATTTCTCATAGAATCATAGAATCACTTAGGTTTGAAGTCACCTTTAATATCAGCAAGCCCAACCATTAGCCTAACGCTGCCAAGTCCACCACTAAACCACGTCCCTAAGAACCACATCTACACATCATTTAAATACCCCCAGGGATGGCGACTCAACCACTTCCCTGGTCATAAGCACCTTCCAGAGAAAAGAAGGGTTAAACATATACTGAATTAACTGACTTCACACATTAGCAATCATAGCATGTGTAGAAATCAGATGTGTTTGAAATATTCATGATGAAATTCAAAACCACTATCACACCTTCAGCTTTTGGTCAAGCTTGGAAATAGGTTTGTTTCTGTGAAAAATGTGACTAAGATAGACACTCTTATTTTTCTTTCTTTTTTTCCCTTTTGAGTGAAAAGTACTTTGCAGCTAGGTCACATGAATTCATATCAACATAAGCTTCATAAGGGTGAGATTCATGTTTCATGTTTTCAATGCACTGACACCCATATCCTCAAGTACTACATAAAGTCATATTTGGGTGCAGGGGTGAGCCGAAAAAGCTGGATGAATGGGAAAAAAAAAAGAAGAAAAATCAGTAAAACATTAAGCACACTTTAAAACTTTAGCACCTTTCTTACAGCAAAAGGCAAATTTCAGACAGCTCAGAACTGGGTTGTAGTTGAGTTAAAAAGGAGGTAAAAACTTTTAAGTTCTCATTTTCATCTCTGTGCATATGAGTGACCAAAGTTCATTAAAAGGGTCATAAAAAAAGTAGAGTGAGTTCAATTCTATTTGAGGAAATGTTAATTGAACACTTATCGCCAACATACTTCCAAAATGCATTATTTTACCTACATAATAAACACTGCCATTTTATGTCCAGAAAATATGCCATCAGAGGACACTCCCTGATACCATTACACGCAAGCTGTTTTTATTGCCATTCAAACTAAACAGTACTCTATGGTCTGACACATATCAAGGCTGATTGGAAAGCAAAGTCCATTTTTGCAGAAAGCATCTACTTTTTATTAAAAAAAATTTAAAAGTTTCATTGAAAACCAAAAATTTTTCGGTTTCAGAGCAAAATGTTTCACAATGAAAACTCAATAATTTCTTGACAGAAGCAGGTCTTTTTCCACCAACACACTCGAAATGCTTAGTTGAAATCCTGTATTTCCTGTTGGCAGGCAGGCAACTAGCTTTATGAACATCTCTTATGAGCCCACTGTTTAGAATGACCCCCTGTTGCCAGCTCAGTGCTTCAGTCTACTTGTCTGATAAGGAGCCAAGAGCTCAGATAAGGGTATTTCCTGATAGTGCACCACTCTTTCCTCACACACCTTACACACCTCTGAAGAGGAGAAGCCAGAAAGGGAGAATTTGTGAGGAGAGTTTGGTACAAACCACCTCAGAGAGCTAAGAAAAAGGATGGGGTCTTCTCTAAACAACTTCAGAAAGTCTCTGTATCACAGAGTCTGGTTCTTAGGTAAGATTTGACCTCTCTTGGAAGGGACAAAAGCAATTCAGGAGATTTCTGGAGGGTGGGACCACTTCCTGACAGAGGCACAGGATGGTCAGCCCAGGAGTGACACAAAGGTGGATCTGCTATTTACAAAGAACTTGTTGGGATGTGATAGTCAGTGACAGCCTCGGCTGTAGTGACCATGAAGCAGCAGAGTTCAAAATCCTGGAACCAGTAAGGAAAGAAAGAATATGAGTGCAGACCTTGGACTTCAGGTGAGCAGACTTTAGCCTGTTTGAGAAACGGATCACTGGGATGCCACAAAATGTGGCTCTGAAGGGTAAGGAGTTCAGGCAAACTGTTAGGTCTTCAGGGACAGTATCCTCCAACAGGAAAAACAGTCCATTCTGGTACTTAAGAAAACAGACGGGGTATCTGGTGTCTCGCTTGGCCAAACAGAGGTCAAAGGAGGAATTTAAAGCATTGCTAGGGTAGGTAACCATGGTCTTAGGAAGTCCAAAGATAAATTGGAACTGATATTTGCTATGGACATCAAGGACAAGAAGAGCTTCTGTGGCCACTTTAGCAACAAAAAGTTGAAAAAAGATTATGTGTGCTGAATGGGGCAGGTGATTTAGTGACATCCACACAAAGAGGTGATGTGCTTCTCATTGGAAGCATACCTGCTTGTAGGACATCACAGGATGGAAGTTTAACTTGGTTTGTGCATTTCCCAATGTTCAAAGCCAAAAAAATTTAGTTTTTTGTCTCTCGGTTAAGTGTTGCAGCTTAAATGAGCTGCATACACTCAAGATTTATTAAAAGGGCAAAGAACTTTTTAATACTGCTTATCAGTATGGTGGAGGCATTACAGTCCCTCCCCAAAGGCAATAGTAAATTGCTGTACCTTTAACACAGTTAACGTATGATTACTATAACCATCTAACCCTGTCATATGGCATTGCAATTGCTGGTAGCTCGCCATAAGCTTTGTACTAAGTTTACAAGGCCTCAGGACTGAGGTCTGCTCTGTCCAGACTTCCCCTTGACCTGCCTTTAACTTTTTTTTACTCAATTTAGCTGCAACAGTAGTTTCTCCAACTGATCAGGTGTCTATGGCTAGTAAGTTTTACTTTTGTTTGTGTGGTACAACCAGTTTCATACAGAAAGCAGTAACAAGCAGTTATGCTATAAAATGAAATATTTCTGACCTAGCACAATACTGTGGAGTAGAGAAATACAGGGCTGGTACAACAGATGAGTCCTTGGGAAGTGGAGGTACAGGATGTGGTATAGAGGAGTATCAACACAGGAAGACAAGAGAGGGGGGGCCCTGGCTTGGCACTGGAGACCCCACTGCTCTAAAAAGCTCAGTCACGGTCAGTTAAAAACATGCAGATCTTGAGTTGGACAAAACTTGTTTTAGCATTAACAAAGAAATTATGTCTAATGTACAAAGTATATAGCAGATTTAGATGTAACCTGAAAATCTAGACCAATGAAGAGACAGAAAGATGTAAAAGCCTGTTCACAAAGATACAAAAATGATCCCAAGTCAATCCAAGAGAGAGGAAATAGAAAAAAAATACAACATATTAAGCAGGATATTCCTCCTGGAAAAGGACTCCAGACAATCCTTTGTCAATCCCCATGACACAAGCCACCACCAGAATGAAACTACTGACTAGGGTCCAGAGTAGCAGCGACAGGGCAAGCATAACACCAGAAAAGGAGTATAAACTAAGTTTGTGTGTATAGCAATTTTAACTGCATTATTATTTTTTCTTGTTCTGCAGGAATTAGATCTGGACTGAAAATGATCAGACTGTTTGCTTTACTGATACTCTGCACTGGTGTGGCCCCATCTTGAGTACTGTGTGCGGTTCTGGGAGCCACAGTACAAAAAGGATATGAAGCTGCTGGAGAGTGTCCAGAGTAGGGCCACAAGGTTGGTGAAGGGTTTGGAGGGGATGCCATATGAGGAGCAGCTGAAGGCACTTGATCTGTTCAGCCTGGAGAAGAGGAGACTGAGGGGAGACCTCATTGCAGCTTACTGCTTCCTCACTAGGGAAGGCAGAGGAGCAGGCACTGACCTCTTCACTCTGGTGACCAATAATAGGACCTGAGGGAATGGTAGGAAGATGTGCAGGGGGAGGTTTAGGTTGGACATTAGGAAGGGATTCTTCACCCAGAAGGTGGTGGAGCACTGGAATAGGCTCCCCAGGGAAGCAGTAATGGCAACAAGCCTGACAATATTCAAGAAACATTTGGACAATGCCCTCAGGGACATGGTATGAACCTTGGGGTTGTCTTGTTCTGGGGCGGGAGTTGGACTTGGTGATCCAGGCTGTTCGAGGAGGTGTTTGAGCCACCATCCCTGGATAAATCTAAAAAGACAGATGTGGTGCAAGAGGACAGATTTTGGTGGTAGACATGGCAGAGCTAGGGTAGTGGTTGGACCTGATATTTTGAAGGTCTTTTCCAACCAGAATGATGATACTATGATACTTATGATACTGTAATGTGTGCTTTCTCCTTGCCCAAAGTACGGCTGTATGTGGAACACTGGCTGGATTGAAAATAGGAGAAAATGCCACACAACTACCAAATCTGGTAGTCTGTATAGGAGGTGAAATGCAGGAAACACACACTGAATAGAAATATTTTTAGGATGGATTTTTAATCTACCATGTCAACGCTTTCAGTCACTTAGTCTTTCAATTTGGCACCAACTGTGCATTGCAGTTATTACTTGGGACATCACTGGATTATATTAGTTTGCAATCAGAAATCTATTTGAGAGGAAATAATTGTTTTCAATACAATTAGAGTTTGCCATTTCTCTGATTTTCACAACACTTCACTGTGAAAAACAATGGGATATTTACTGTCTACATTCTGCTGATTATTGAAGATTTCACATATTGGAAAAGATACATCGATGGAGCTCATTGGTATGCTCTAAGGCATCAGGGTGATCATCCAGTCACTTCCCTTAAAGTCGCAGTCGTCGCAGCTCCTGCTCCTGTGAAGACTCACAATTAGGCTTTACTTTACCCATAAATAGAAAGTCATCTATTTGCAAACCAAATCTTCATGGGAAACTACAGGCTGGGGATACATCTGCTGGGTTGGCATTAACATTTTAGCTTCCAGCCAATTAGGACAGAACAGTACCTTACATTATTCTAGGGCATAAAGTATTGATTCCAAATTACAGTTGCTGGTTTCAACCTTAAAATGTCACCTCACTCACCTTTTCACAAAGTGAGATTCATCAGCTTTTCCAGTAACAATCCCTGTTGCAAAAATAAAAGTATATTATTACTTAACAACAACTGAACATGAATCTATTAAATTACAATGAAATTTTTTAGCTTTCCAAATTATAGCCTTATTAATACCAACTGAGTTCCTGATGAACAATAAAAGCAAAAGGATTTTTTTTTTCCCAATGATTAGCCACCTTTTGTATAGTGTAGCCACTTGGTGCATGCAAATTTCCTGCCTTGCAGATCAAATCTGAATTACAGCACTAGGAAGCTGGCTTATAAGTTTAGATAGTGCTAATTATAAAACCAGAAACCAGCATACTATAATCACACTGAAATTGTGCAACTCCTTCAAAGCAACATGGGTGATGCTTGTAAATTCGGTGGGCAGTAAAAGAATTCTTTGTCACTGCATTTTGCTGTAGGACAAGATTTATCATGAAATAGGGATTAGAAAGGCTGGAATCTTCTGAACCTATGGGCAAAATCTGATCAAGGCTTCAAGTATCTAAAAGGTTAGGCCCTGCAAGATCTATGCTTCAGAGACATGGTCACTAAAGTAGGTAGGACTCAAAACCGTTACCAGTCTCCTTCCATGATAGAAAGGAAGAGTTAATTGTTTCAGGCTGCTCAGATATCCACATGCTGCATGGGAAGGGACCTGAAATTTGGTCAAGGGGAACCTTTTAATTGCAGTCATCCCCTCCTCAACCCTCCTGACTTTGCAGCACCTCAGTCAGGCTGGCACAAGGGGTGCTTCTCTTAGCTTGGGATTCAGAGTAGTCCAAGGGGTGGTATGTACATCCACAAAGTCTTTCAAAGAACTAGATGAGAATTCCTCTTAAACATGGAAGCAAGAAGAGGTAGTTTCTCCTTTTCTCCTAACATTTTCAACTTTGCTGCAAGCATTATGTTTTTTAATAACTCCCTGACAGTGGGGAAACCTCCATTCTCTTTTCAGCCTACAAGGGTTCCAACTTCGACCTTGAAATAGTCACAGTTTATCAATTATTATTTCTGCAAGCAGTTCTCAGTACACCTTATTGAGAAATTGAAATCAGCTAAAGACCTCATCTTCTGTCCTTGTGAATTGGGCATTTTTGGCAATTAGACAACACTTCAAAGGAAAGACAAGCAAAAATTCAAACCCCACTACAGCCCCAAATACAGTGAAGGCTATGGTTTGGTGGTGGGCTTGAAAGCCCTGAAGCCAAGAAAAACACAGAGTTCATCAAAACTGTAGCAATAGCTCTATTCTACCTATTTCTAGCAGCAAGCTGAAGCTGAAATTTATGGATAAAAAAAACCAACACCACAACACAAATATTCCTTCTATGCTTATAATGCACATCACAAAAAACACCTTATGTAACTTTAAAGCACCTTCCTTGCTCTTGTCCTAACCCACATGGAAGCTGTGGCAAATCTCTGCGTTTTTGTTCAGCTTTCCTGTACCTTGCCATTCACGAGTTCCAGAGATCCTCTGCTGCTAGAAAAAAAGATCTGAGAAATCTAACTGGATAAAGAAGAAATGGCAAAACACAACAGATGCCAAGTCTGGAACATCATTTCCTTAGTTAACATGATGAAAAAAGACATTTTCCCCAGCAATATAAAAGCTCAATCTGGGACTTTGTTTCTAATTGAGGCTGCTGACTGCCTCTGCTTCAAGATTATAAAACATCTTATCATGTTGAGAGGGCAGAGAAGCCACACAAAGCAAAGAAATACAATTAAAGCACCATGGAAAAGCAAAATGTTATTGGGACTTAATCTTAGTAACATCTTTTCTTCCCTTTCTTTTAAAGGCCCTTTAAAGCTCTGTGAAAAAGAAAACTCTACATTGCAGGGAAAGGATGGGGATGACTGTGCTATTCTTATAGATGTTTCTTGTCCTTACATTTCAGAGTCAATAAACACTTCACTTGGGCAGACATAAACTTATTTTATGAATTGTCCATGAACATTTACTAAATTAATTATTTTCTTTCTATTTAGCACACTCATAAATCTGCATGCCAATAGAACTTTATCATTCCAGTGTTGTCTTTTTCCCCCGCTTTTTATCAAAGTTAAAACACCATCAATACTTCTGTTGTCAATATATGCAATTATAGAAACAAAATGAGATTTGCAAAATCACCAAATGGATAAAGCTAATGCATGCAATGCACACATAAAACAAGTCTACATTTTACCACCCCTAAATCCCACACATTGTTATAACCAATTTACAGTAACAGTAAGGCCACTGGTGCTGAACTATGTGCAACAATGATTCCTGGTGCATGGGGAAAATTGAGAAATCCAGATCACAGACAGAAAGTTATCTGTTTCTTCCCCATGAAGTTCTGTGATTTATGCTTTAATTAGAAAACCTTAGAATGTAGAGATTCAAAACCCATTGAGATCAAAGATTTCGTATTGCAAATACCCTGCTTTACGTTTAGGAAAAACATTTTTTGTTCATTGCCAGTTTCGTTCTACAACAGGACAATGGAGGGAGGCTTTGTTACACTTTTGTTTTGGCTGCCTACAATACCCTATCTCAAACATGAAGATCTGTGCACATTCATTCCACTTGGAAAAAAAATAAATTAGCCGATCCTGTTTATTGCTGAAATATTTTCCAGATACAGCTCAAGCCCAGAACAAAAGAATTTAAACTATCACAGTAATAGACAGTTTTAATTCATTCCCATTCAAAGCTAGGTTTGTTGGGAAAGAGCCAGTGACTGTTTTCTTGCACATGACCACAAAGAAAGGACAAAAACGATCTATAGGGATAGAAGCATCCCAAACAAGTACCAGAATCTTGGTGCTACTTCTGGTCTGCCCTGGATTCAATGCAGCTGTCCTGGGAGGCCACGACACAGCAAGGCTTGCCAGCTCCCAGCTTGCCTGCTGCTGCATGAGGCAATGCTTGCCCACATGTTGATCCCCAGCAGAATCTACTTGGTGCCTCACATAGCTCCTGCTATTTTGTGTTTCATTGAACTAACACAGGCTTTGAAGAGTAAAAGGCAGACTGAGCACTACTAGTTGCTCCACAAAAGAAGTAAAGTGTCAGGGAGCTGGAAGCAGCCTTACTGCTGCCCCACCGTAGCTTCAATACCACTGCAGCTTTCTCAGTAGGAAGCGGATGAGACAGTGGGGGAACTGTGGGGACAAGCACTGATGATGAGGGTTTTTAGAGCCCTGGAAAACAGCAGGAACAGCTGGAAAGCAGAGAAATACTACAAAAAACATAGAAGACTAGAGGAAAAATTCATTTGGACGTGGGGGAAGGTCAATTAAGTGGAAGAATTGGGGGGGAGTAGAGGAGGACACTGGATATTTGGGAAGAACAATCAATGTATTAGGAACAGATTACTATGATTTGATGAAAGAGTTACATAACTATTTCATTTGGAGGACAGAATTAATCAATGAGTTAGTGGTACTACTCAGTTTTAAACTGCTTCCTCATGCTAAAACAGAGACTCAAATTCCCAGGGCATAGAGTCAGGTTTTATGGATAAATTCTTTCACAGTGCCCTCATACAAAAATGACTTATTGGGCAGTTTACTATTAAACCATTGAGAATTACATTATTTTATTATTTTGATTTGAAAATTGAAGACTGAAGTCTTCAATTTGGGCCCCATCTCAGAGGATACAAACCTTAATCTGGAGCCATTACAGCAGGACAAAAATGAGAATTTCACTGCTTTCCCCTCACTGGTCCAATAAAACCTCTCCTCTGGTCTCAAGATTGTTAGGTTGTTTATATAAGCAAGCTCAAATTCTGCAGCTCACCCTAACTAAAATATTTGAAAGGCAATCATAGCAGCACCATTAGGAAGTTAAACAGGAAATCCCACACAACCAGAGAAGTATTATAGTATAACAAAAATTCTCTTAAAAGAAAGTTTTGCAGATGTCTGAATTCCTCTGGAATTACCACCAAGTCTGCTGATATTTTTAAACCATTAGTAACTCTATCTAACTAAAGAAGGATGCAAATTCCTTGTCCTCCTCTTCATCAAAGGCAGCAAGAAAAGTTGAGGTCCAGGTTCAGAGACAGTGACTGAAAACATGGTAAGAAAATTAGAAGTCCCTGCCAGTGAGCAGGGGCAACTCAATTATTTCCCCTAGAACTTCCTTAGCAACTTTTCCTACTTATCAAATATTTCTTTATGCCAGGGCCATCTGTGAGAAAGTAGTTATAATAGCTAAGATCAACAGTAGTCATAGAGACAAGAAAGAGTATCAGAAATGGCACTGTAAAACAGATTTTAAAGGGATTTTAAAAGGGATAGGAAGAAAGAGGTGATCCCCTGCATAGACAAGAAAATGTGTAGGGGTTTCTGGTGCTATAAGATATTCATTCTTCTCAGTACTCAAATACAAGCATATCTTAGAAAGCAGCCTAAGCACTTCTTCATTATAACCAGAACCGCTGTTGTTTCTAGTAGTCCCACAGTGCTAAGTGAAGACTTGCAAGAAGGGAGGTAATACAGTCCCTATTGCAGAGAAGTTGCAGATGAGCCATGGAGGCTGGACTACTTTTGCTAGTCACCAAGAGTTCCCTCACAGGTGCAGAAGAAAGAGCTGAATGCAGACTGGATCCCAGAAACAGGCCAAATATGACGATGAAAGGAGGAATTATATGGAAGAACAAATGCAGACATAGCTACTCCTTTCTAAAAAGCAAAACACCACACAGTTTAATCTCAAGGAGGTATCTAAGTACTGCTTGTCCAGAAAAGCAGTTTCTTCTGTTGTTAAATAATAGAAGGTGTGTAACAGTGAACAAAGACAGGCAGGAGAAGACAGCCAACATAATTCCAATAGGATTGTCTCCACGATAGCCTCTATGTTAAGCTGAAGGGCGCTTTACAAGGACTTTAGGTAGAGAGACACACATGTGATTCTGATCCTGACCATCTTAGCAAAAAGAACATTTAGGTTTGGATCTTGCTATGATGGTTTTTGCAAACATTTTTAAAGGAACTGATTGTCTTGAATCCTTTGAGTGGAAGGGGGTGAGTAAGCTATAGTCTTTCCAATTTTTATGAATCACACCAGTTAGTACTGTTGCCTAATGTATCATATGAGTGCGGGCGAAAAAATCACTCATAATTTTTAAAAAAGAAAAAAAGCTGTTATGGATTGGAAATGTCCCTGCTCCTAACTTATAAAACAGTTATTCTAGTCCTCCCAAAAATGTAGAGAACTCCTAAGGATTATTCTTTCTTGTTTCAGTGATTTGTTGCTAGAAACAAACTAAAAGATTTTCAGCAGTATGGGAATTTAAAGTAAATGGACTTGTGCCTATGGAGGAGTACAATCAAGATTAAGTTTGCTTTGTTGTTGGTTCGTATAAAAAGAAAGGAAAAATCTTACAAACAAAAAAAAAAACACCCAAGAAAGACAACTACAGAAAACATTACTCTATAAAAATGTAAACAATTTATCTCATCTTCTTTTCTGCAGATATTATGTAGATTTTGGCAGCAGAATTTGTTTGTACTTGAAAAAAAAACAAAATTCAGCAGAGAAAAGGACAAAAATCAATTTGAGAGTTGTGTCCTGAAAACAGATTTTCTCAGTTTGCCTCCTAAATATGGACTTAATTGAACGCCTGCTTGGAAAAATACTCAGGCAATGAGCCACAAATTATTCACATGCTGGACCACCAGACTGGCAACCCTTACCCTCTAGCTCACTTCCAAGCAGGAATGTCGCAGCTTTGAGTTGGGTGCCCAGACTTCCTAGATATCTGATTAAAGGGTTTAGGGACCTTAGGAAGATATTTGCCCACCCACACCTATCAAGGGGAAAGATTTGCCAGCCCAAGCCTGCTGAGGAGAAAGCTGCTTGGAGGTCAGATCAAATCTCTTTGATTATGTGAGAAACTGGGGCTCTCACCTAGAACCCACAGTTGGGAGTCTCAGCCCTCCCTTTGCACTACTAGCAGTGCTAACAGCTTTACCAGAAAATCAGCATTTTCAAAAAGGGCATCAATAGGTTTGGGGCTTGCCATTCCAATGCTGCAGAACAGCCACTGTACACCACCGACTGTTCTGTGACGCGGATGGGCGGACGGCCCACGGCGCTGCACGGCTCCTCCGCACTCCGCTCCTCTCTGCCGCCCAGCGCTTCGCCACTTCTCCCTGTCGCACGGCACCACGCCAGTCCTTCCTGCCTCCCAGCTCTACGCTGCTTCTCCTCACTGTCCTGCACCGTGCCAGTCCTCCCTGCTGCACAGCACCGTGCTGCCAGTCCTTCTTGCAATGAGGCAGCCACCTACTCTTTGGATCCCAAGCAAAACTCTCCTGTAGTTCTCCCAAGTCACCTTCGTTCCTGCCTACATGTTAGCTCACCACGCTTATGCTGGCCAATTTATTTATTTTTTTTAAAATTACAAAATGACAAGGCCTATATGACAAAGCAGTAGGGACTCCCGACAGGCTTCC
Source organism: Hemiprocne comata (assembly GCA_020745705.1). Taxonomy (NCBI): domain Eukaryota; kingdom Metazoa; phylum Chordata; class Aves; order Apodiformes; family Apodidae; genus Hemiprocne; species Hemiprocne comata. Next base: position 137,319,071 of record CM036586.1, on the reverse strand, counting down.
ACCCCACCTCACCTGCCACTCACCCCCCTGCTTTCCCACTTCCTCCTTCTTCCCCTACTGTAATGAGTACTGCCGGCAGGGCAGGAAGCTGTCAGTCTCTGCTCCACCTCCGCAGTCGCCGGCTGCCAGGATCTCAGGGCTCCCTGCAGCGCCGCGCAGAGCCCCCGCCGATGTTCAAGGGCTTTGCGGAGCTCACGGTGCCTGGAGAGAACCGGCGGCGCCGTGCCACGCGGCGGGGAGAAGCAGCGTGGCACCGGACGGCAGGCAGGAACAGCGCAGGGAGGACCCGCACAGCGCCACACACCACCTGCTGGGCCACACACCACCTGCTGGGCCATGCAGAGTTGTCCCGGCAGAGAGTCAGAGGTGTAGAAGGGTCCAGCATACAGCTTGCGGCGGAGAGTTGTCCTAGACCCGCTGCTGTGAGTGTCGTGGACCAGCATCTCTATAACAGTCTTGGCCTTCACCACTCTGAAGCAAAAGATTGCCAAGAGGAGAAGGAAACTGAATGAAAGCCCCCCCGTTGCCTGCTGTGAACATTCAGGTCATTAAAAGTTCTATTCAAAAACTCATGCTTGGATTTTTTCTCCTTTAACAAATAAGAGTTTAAAAGTTGTACTGGATCAATGCTATGCAAGCATCTTTCCTCTAAACAGAAACTATCTGGTTGCTGACAGAGGAACGGAAGGTGTTTGGGTGGTTTTACAATGCCTTTGTGTGCCAGATTCAAAAGTTTTTAATCAGTTGAACACAGTGTACAGATGTTAAATTCCCCAATCAGGCCACGTTCTCTCTCCTTTTATATGAAAATAGAACAAGAATTGTACTTGAGGAAACAAACAGCTCTCAAAAACTGTCACAAAACATGCCACAAAATGACCCAAACACATTATTTATACCTTGTCTCTAAAACTAATACCTGGCATTCTCTCTTACTCGCTGCAAATCAGCAATGAGGTGAAAGACCCAGGACATTCCCGTCTCGATGGAAAGAGTGCTAACATATATTTAATCAACAGATGGAATTAGCCAGCAATGCACAAGTGGGTCCTTCTGTTACAGTTTCTCTGAAAAAAATACATGTGCTTACTGCTGATTTATTCTCGATAAATAAAAAGTCCTCTATCAGACGGTAGTTTTCCATGAGCTTTTCCTTTCATATGACTTTCAAACGGCCACTTCCCAACACACAGAATGTTACCAAGGAAACTAGGAACAATGGTAAGTCACAGCATCTTTTATTTGTCCCAGGCAAAGGCACTGAAAACCCCATTCAAGCAGTATTTCTTTTTCTCTTTACTCAGGTCTAAGTCCAGCCTTTCTCCTTCCTTCAGGGAACAGCTTCAGGAGGGTTTTTTTTTACTTCTATTCCTGTTTCTTTCTAGAGGACCATAATCCATGAAAGTGCCTCTTCAAACTGCAGCAATGGGACTGGGCACTGTGCAATAGCAGGACCCCGGATTATATTCAATCCACTGTGCACTGCTTGAGTTTGGTTCATCCACACCTGCTGGTCTTAAGCAGGTACAAATAAATTTCAAATCTTTTTAACATTGCAGGATTAGTCTGGCACCTGATACTGCCAGATCATAGTCTGTCCTAGCGTAACAATCTTGCTGAGCACTGCAGGAGTTCAAATCCCTCCAGTGGGATCTTATTCACACCAAACAAGACCGACAGATCTTTGGTAAATTACACTAATCCATATGACAAGCAGGGAAGAGTATTCTTAGTTTTATTCTGAGTCAGCTTTAGGTTTAGTTTGAAGCTGCTGGGTTTGTAATTAAAATACAAATATGCATTTGAAAAAAATCCACAGGCTTTTAAACAAACAAGTCAGAAAGCACAAATTGACATTTTTCTTGAAAGACAGGTGAGATCCAGCTTTCAAGGCTCAGTTAAGTCACAGTTATGGAAACAGCACAGTAAAGATTGGTGGTAAAAGTGAATCTATTACAGAGATAAATGCCTAAGGCAATGGTAATAAAATGTCCTCACTAACAAACATGCCCACTGTTCTGAATTTTGTAAAAGTTTGCACTTTATAAAAAAAAAAAACACGAAAAAAAACAAACAAAAAAACCCCAAACACACAAACCAACAAAAAAAAGAAATACAACTATGGCTTATTGTTTATACTCCTGCATTCATTAAATCTGAAATTTTCCAATCAAGATACTGTAAACTCTCAAAATTATCTTTTTTTCTATAATATTAGGAATAGCCTACATCTGGTTCTCTGGCAGCACTCATGCACTCTTATATGGACTATTCAACACTGCATTTGTAAAACTAATCCTTGTCAAAACCACTGCTTGTGCAAAAATGTGTCAAAAGAAATCTGTGCTAGTAGGACTGACACTGTCCTGATATATGCCCTGTCCAGGCAGCTGTAACTTATTTGAGTCTGACAATATCCAGCCTGAAAGCTGAGGATATGAAAAGTGGGCAGGTATGGTTGAAGGTCCTGTGCACTATGATGGAGTTTGCACTGCAAGAGTCTCCCCACAAACTGGATGTGAGCATACAAATGCTTAAAGCTGTAAAAGCCTAAATAGGAGGCTCCCTGCACGCTACTTAGAATAAAGCTTATAAAATACCTCTCCTTCCTTACAGCTTCTGAAAGATGAAGTAAGGGATAAGAAGTCTGTAAAAAGAAAAGCACATTTTGGCTTTAAAGGACTGATAGTCTAATTGACAGTTTTAAAATCTGCGGAGACTTCATAGCCATCTGAAGTGAATCTATTTAAAAAGTGAAATTTGAGATTAAATTGGAACATAAGCTTTTCTTATGATGAAATAAAGCTGATTTGTTGAATTTGTATCACTTGAAGTCTTAAAAGAAAAGGCAAATGAAAGAAAAAACCCAGCACTGTAAATCCTGTCAGAGGAGAAAACCATGTGAAACTCCTCATTTCCTTTGAATCAAGTACCACAGCAACATTATTATTAGTGTCACAAGGTGGTGCTCTTCCTTTCAAGTAACCTATTTCACCTTAAAAACGACCTAATTAGAGAGAAAAACACACGTTTTGAGACGTACCCACATACACTGTCATAGAAAGTAAGAAGCATCTCATCTAAAGTACTTTTTTGGCAAAAAAGATGTACAGAAGCCAAGTTTCTTTGTAGGTGATGTGCATGATAATTTTCAAACACGAAAACCTGGACAAGCTAATGCATGACCTGCACCAAGCTCTTTTATAGTCTTAAGAACCCTGACTTAGCTGAATGTTTAAAACTTGTAGTCTTGTGGTTGGTTTGCAGGAAGTTCAACTTAGATAAAACTTTCAACTCGTTAGAAGTAATGTTCTAGTGATTTAAGCACCAAATGTATTCATGCAATCAATAATGCAGTCCCTGTGTTGTTTATTTTATACTAAATCTGTTTTATTCTATGGTCCTTCTACTTGTTCCACTTTTGATACACTGAAGAATACATTGAACAAGCATAATCAAATTGAATATATCCAGGAAGAGTTAGAGGGTTTGACAGCTAGATGTGAACAGTTGTGATTTTTGGTACCAAATAATGTATTTGAAACTTAAGGGTATAGAATTTTGCTGAGTTAATCCTGCAAAAAAAGACTACCAGCACGGAAGATGTCAATCTTTATCTCCTGATTTATCAATCCCTTGAGATCAATGGGATAGATTACATCTCCAGAACATCTACTTTCCAACTGTCAATAAACTCATAAAAGTAATACTGTATCACAATTCACAGCCTATGCTTTCATCAGATTCATATTTTGGTGGAAGTTTCATGGCCACAGAAACAAAGAATGCCTGGGGCACTAATTGCTATAATAGGATCATTCATGTTTGAAGGGACCTCACCATGCAATCTAGCATCTAGCAAGAGATTAATGATTACTGAACCTCTGAACTAAAACTGTAACTCCAAATAATATTGTGTTAAAGCACAACAAAGACAGTGCTTGCCTTGCATCAGTGTTATAAAGCCAGAGAAACAGCCCACTACATTAAAATTAAAATATAGCATTAATATATTAACTGATGAGAGAGCAAGACATGTAAACCAGGCCAATACAACAAATAGCCAACAAAAATGAAGCACTGCCAAAATCTAGGGACATGACAGAAAACCTGGGCACAGCAGATAGGAGATAGAGTAAGAGATGGCAGATAGCAGAAGACTGCATACAGCACACACAAGAAGAGGAGTGGTGCTGAGGAAGGATGGGTAAGTTGAAGTCTTTCATTGCCTACCTACACCTGAGTTGTTCACCTCTGCTCTAAGCACCCCAAACAGTCATATACATTGAAAAAGCATGAAAACAACCTTCTCCCTAATCTGATGCTGAATTAAACCTAAGTTCAGGTTTTGTAGGCACTGAGCATCTCAGAGGAAGTATTCAGGGCTTTAAAACCCACTCAGAGAGGACTAGTTCATTAATATTTCACCTCTCACAAAATCCCGTTTCTTTACTGCTTTTTGGGATATGAAGTGTGTTGTGTCTATTTATTTCCTCCCTCACATGTCAATTCCTCCCATAGTAGAGAGGGTCTTCCAGCTAACAAGGAGCACCCACCATACAGATCACCATCCTGCCATGACCAAATGCTTCCCGATTCGCCACTGGCATTTATGATACGGTTAGATCACAACACAAAGCAGTGTTTGAAACATGTGGAAAATAACAACAAAATACTATTAAAGAACAGCAAATGCAGTGATTGTATTGGGGAAATTCTCATTGAATTTATTAAAATCCTTCTGCTTTTTCATATACAGGGGAGCTGTATGGAATTCCCAGTGCTCTGCAACAGAGCTCTACGGCAGCTGGGCCTCTACTGCAGAGGACATGCTTGCCTAGCTGATGTGGTGTCTTGAGACCTGCTCTTTAGCAAGGCAATGTCAATGAAAGCTTTTACTGCCCAGTGCAGCTCTTACTATCTGGGGGAACCATTATTCTGAAACATCCACCTCCCAGCCCTTACAGGGTCAACAGCTACAAGCTGGAACATAGGAAGTTCCATTTAAACATAAGAAAAAACTTCTTTACAATGAGAGTGAGAAGGCACTGGAACAGGCTGCCCAGGGAGGTTGTGGACTCTCTACCTCTGGAGATATTCAAAACCCACCTGGATGCAGTCCTGAGTAATGTGCTCTAGGTTATCCTACTTCAGTGGGAGAGTTGGACTAGATGATCTCTAGAGGTCCCTTCCAACTCTAACAGTTCTGTAATCCTGTGATTCAGTTAGAAACAAACTTTGCCCTGTGGAAAGCTCTTTCTCAGCAGAATTAATCTACTACTGTGTTGTCAGATGTGTCTGTACAACTTAGGAGGGTCTAGCATGGGCATGACAGTCTGCTGCCATCCTGAGTGAAACATCTGGGACTCTACAATTTTAACACCTTGAGAGGAAGAACTATACATGAAGCCAGTGGCTCACTAAATCCCAAATTGGACTATGCCACCATATCTCCAAGGTTGACATGGACTACAAAATCCACCCTGCAGCCATCACTGGCATCAGAAGAGTTGCATAGTAGTAATCTAGACAGGAACCCCAGGAACAGATGTTTCTCTGTATGTCTACCAAACATCTCCAGGAAACCAACATTTCAGGCTTAAAAATTACTAACAGAAGACAGGGTTTTCTCCCAACCTCACACTTCTTCAAAGTAGTAAAAAAAAAAAAAAAAGGTCCACTGTATTTCACTACATTTCAGCTTCAAAACCCCTCAGAAATTCAGGTCCTTGATTTGACACTTCTGAAAATCTCCAGCGAAGGCAAAGTGCATCAGCACCCACCACTCCTAGAAACAGGTTCCTCCTGCTGTGCATCCATGTGTTCATGCTGCCTGTGAGGGCAACACAGTGGATGGCTTCGATCAACAGCATGTGTCTGGGGACTGGCAAGGCTGAAAAGGGCATTCTGAAAGAATGAATACATGGAAGACTTTGCTGAAGTTTGGGAACTTTCACCCTTCAACAAACAACGAAGCAACAGAAATATTGACACAGCTGCCTGAGCAAAGGACAGGAGCCATCGCTGCCAATATAGTTTCCCCTCCAGAGGCAGGTAGAGGAAGAACTGCATTGGACATAATTAGTTTTGCAGTGGAAAACAAATCAATTGAAAAAGCAAGTTTTCAGTCCTTTGTCTAACACAATAACAGGAAGCATAACATTGATTTTGGTTTGAGGTGGATTGGTCTCTGCCACGTGGTATGTGTGGGGCTTTGCTTTGTTTTATTTATTTTTTCCTGTCCGGAAGGTGACAACTTCAAATGAGTTAAGGCTGTTTACTAAGCCCTTCCTCCATACCTGCTAAAGATGCCCCTACAAAACTGTAGAGCAGGATTTAACCATGAAAATCCTGGAGAATTTGGCCCTGGGTCCACAAAGAACCCTAATCAGAATCCCACATTTCTCTCAAGGTATGACATCCCTTAGTACATCAGTCAAATCTCATTAAACAATCACTTCAACAGAAAGGTAGCTAGCCCGTGCAAAAACTCCTCTCCATCCTTTCAAGCAGCTGAAACATAAACGCTCAAGCATGTTTAATAAACTCGGTCAACTTAATGTTTTTTCCAGCATATCCAGAAGGCTGCCAAAGTCAGACTTTTTGACCAGACAGGAAAGCAATCATGGACTATGGAGGAGCTTTGTTCTGGTCCCATGTCTGGCAATGACTTGGTTGATGTAGCTGTGTTGGATGTAGTTCTTACCCAAAATAGTGCCTGAAGGAACATCCAGCACCAGCCTTCCTGGAATCTTCTCTCTCAGCAGATATACAATGACCATCACATGCTGCCACATGACATTGCCTCTCCTCTTGCACTGTCCCTGTCTCACTGTGCTTTAACTGCCTCCATCCTTTGGCAAGGTCAAGCACATTCACCCCCACCTGATCCCTTTTTCTTGCTATAAGTCTGTATCAATATTTTGGAAGATTTAATCAGAAGAAGAATCACAGAGCAGGAGAGATCAATAATTGATTATGCAGTTTCTTCCCCTAAGCAAATGATTCACATCCACCATAGTAGTTTAGTGATTTCCACCAAGTTCCTGTGTATCTCCAGACGAAATAAACTTCTGCTACCCAAGAGGATGGACCGTAGAGGAGTTGGGGACAAGCAGTGATCAAATGTATTCATTTTATAATTTTTAATTAAATAAAATAAAGAAGCAAACATCAGATGTAACAACAGTGTAATTATATCTCCAATACGCAAATCAGCTGTTTCAGAAAAAAATACCCCTACAATGAACATAGAGTTTGTCTAGAACATAGCACTGCACATTACAGAGTAAGTATGACAGACCACTATGAAGAGGTCATTTCGAGGATCTGATTAGACTGATCATTTACACAGAGCACCAGAGTACAAGACTATCAAAGAAGGACACACAGCGACACTAAAGCATTAAATCATAAGCAAAATAACCACCAAAAAAACAAAACAAAACAAAATAAAAACACACATGCAGAGTGAATCAAGGTGCAGAATTAACTCTCCAATACAAAAGCATCCCTGGAACTAGTCCATTATTTAATAACAGAAAATAGAATCATAGAATGGTTTGGGTTGGAATGCATATTATGAACTGTGTGAGGGCACAACAGAGATCCTTTCAGGTTGATGGTGTCGACTCTTATTTCAGAAGGTAGGGAACAGGAGCTCACCTTGCTGCTGCTTTTCTTCCACTCTTCAAAGACAATGCTCAGGAGCAACATCCCTCCACTGAAGCAAATGCAGAAAATGAATGCTGAAAAAATAATCTTGTCTAAACGTGTGAACTACAGTGTTACCAGACACTTGGGATCTTCATTGGTTCCTGTGCAGTCACAAAGGCAAAAGAGTCTGTCTGTGCTTTTAACACCTGGAAAAGTCCCATGTGCTCTCACCCCCACTGTCAGTCCTGATTTACTCCCCAGCTTTGCTGGAGCCCACATTTCTTCCCCTGTACAGACCTGCTGAAGGAAAAGCAGCCAGCTGTGGCTTCCTGCAGGATTCTCCAATTTGCTAATGAGTAGACAGGCCAAGTTACAACTCTCTTCTCGTCACACAACTGCTGAAAAACAGATACCTATTTATATCATACAGTTTCTCAAGTGGCCTGTCAGAGCTCTTGCCATCCCATACTTTTACTTGAATTTATCAAAGCCCAGGCACTTCCTAATATATAAAGCAGAGATGGATCATATATCACAATATATGAACTGTACTGGGCTGTCCATGTATTTGTATGTGCACTTTCTATGTAATAATAAAAACAGTGTAAAAATATGCTTTTCTGGATTGTTTCCCATTAGATAGCTACACACTTCCAGAAAGTTAGCAAATACACCTACAAACTATTATCCTACGTTCATCACACACCAAGAGCAGCTGCTTCTGACTTCTCACAGGAATTGTACTCACAACAGCTCCCTCTCTTTTTAATCTAACAATTTCTGCTGATTCTCTCAGAGAAGGTAGGCAGTGTGCTAGACAAAGTCTGCTGGAAAAGGTTCGCAGTGACTTAGGTCTTGAAACTTGAGAGTAATACTTTGAACGTGGCTTGCATTAAACTTCATCTAGAAGCATAACATTAACACTGAAGAAGAAATCAATTCAGAATATCTGTTCTGTGGGAAATTCCAGCACCCCTTTTTATCCTGACTCAGCAATTCCTATATATTCCACTTAGACTTCATCTACTTATTCCCTGCTATTTTCATGGACTTAGAAATTAAGCCAATAAATGTTTTAACACTTTTTACGAAAACAACAAAGCATGTCAATATTCCTCATATCAAAATACTTAATCTAGCTATTTTAACTAAACTCCACTCCTTTGTCTAATATTCAACATTAAGCTGTATTTTTCCACAGTGACACAGTGATTTCTGGGAGTTGAAATTCCTAAGTATTGTAGTCCCCAGTACCCCATATAACCCCGACTCCTCAACCAGACTCCTCCTACCAAAATGTATTTACATTTATTTAATTGTAATGACAAATAGTAATCACACAGGAAATCTGCCTTGCACTATAGCAAAGTAGTCTGGAGCCTTGACAATTCACAAAAGAAACCCAATGCTAACCTGCCTTAGACTCATTCCAGTTTGATCATCTTCCTGCAAAAGAAAGATTCTTAATCAGGTATCATACCAAATTAAATATTCCTTTCAGTTATCCTGAAGAAAAGTCTGTTGATTTCTAAAGCCTGCTTTGTTAAGAACAGTAACCTTGCCTGCTTACTTCTGTCATGAAAGCCTCAACATTTTCCCCACGGTTAGGCTCAGCGCATGGAAACCTTTCCCAGAAATAATATCAAATCCTGTTGCTCTTTTGTCTTCCAAGGCTCACTTCTCACTTCTCACTCAGGAAAAGAGTGCTTGTGGAGCACTTACGTATAATAGACATGCCTTTAATCATCATTAACAATGAAGATCTAGACGCCTGTTTTGACCAGATGACTCTTTTTCAGGCACCCTTGCAGGCTGCACCTGCAGAGTGCTTTGTGTTGTCTTACTTCAGGCACTCCTACAGTGGAAACAGCACTGAAAATAAATAGCTGAAAATGACAATCCCTTCACAGATTTATTTTGTCAATCAGAAATCATGTTGGAAAGTCAAGTGTGGGAATGGACTTAAACCCTGGCTTTGTGCTGCAGATTCTTCTCCCACTCACAGCTGCACAGCCGTGATGGACTTTCCTCAATAAATAATTGTTCCTCTTTCAATCTACCTCTAACTCTTTTATGGAAATATGGATCAAGTTTGAGAGGGCTTTTAACTCTCCATTAAAAATTAACCACTTGTTTTATTGATTAGACAATTTGCAATCGGGTTGGGTTTGTTTTACTTTTGTTTAAAAGAAAGCCTTATATGGATGCATTATTTTTCTGTTGGTCAAGTGAGAACTTTGTTAAAGCACAGGATAATTTGATGGGGTTTACTTCCCACAGCATTATTTCAAGTAATACTATTATACAATGGCTTTAGATTGTTTTTTTTAGGAAAAATACAGAATCATCAGACACTGCAGCGAAAGGTTTTATTTAAATTTAACACTTTCAAAGAATGTGCGGTCCAATACTAACCAACATGTTTACCATCAGGAATTGTGATTTACAGAAAGTTCTCCCAAGCAAATGCAGGAAATAAATAATATGACAGTTTCAGGTTAATAACACTTCTGTTTCTGCTACATCCCTAAGATTTTTCATACCGCTTTCATAAAACAGCAACAGGAAAATGGGTAAAACTATTGTTTATCTATCTGCACTGAGCTCAGAACAAAGGCATCTTTAAGTAGGTATCTATTTACTGAAGGAAACCAGGAAGGGCTGTAATTTTCCCCATGCAAACAACTTTCTTAAGCATGCACCTTTGGAAGCTCTTTAATTTCTGGCTGCACGGGCCTCCCATCCAACACTGATGAAGGGGATACAAATAAACTCCCTTTCCCAAGGTCTCAGCTCAATAGACAACATCCAGATCCAAGCAGCAGCTGAAAAGAAACAACCCTTGGGGACCCCCTCTCAAAAAAGTCAACAGTAATAAATACAGCATGGTCTGAATAATATAAACACCCTCTTAAAAACAGTCCTTAAAAAGATTTTGAATTAGCATATGCAGACTCTATTCTGCACGGTTGTTTGAACAGTTATGTGAAATATAAAAGCAGTAAATTATAGATACTTAGGGCAGTACAGGTACATGAATGCCAGTGAGAACAGATATGCATGATTTAGGTAGATTTTTTTCAGACCATTTATCAAACTCTTAACCAAAATCTTAATGATCAAATAACATAGATGTGAAGTTTGGAGTGTCAAAGTGTTTCAAGTCTTGAGACTATCATGATGGAAAAATGATTGAAGTGTGAGCAAAAGTTAAGGAGAAGTTGGAATAGTGAGGATGAATCTACCTAAAACTTGGGAACAAAGAATAAATCTTGTCTTATGATGTAAAACAAGTTCTTGGTTTTAGGAACTTTGGTGATTTGGCTTAAGAAATCACTCAATTTACCACCTGTCTTTTCTCAGAGGTTATCTACACCATTTTCCTGTAGGCAGCACTTGGAATTGCAAGACGTCAAGATTACATTAGGTTTACTGCAGGAAAAACAAGTTCCTGTTAATTTTGTCACAGTATTTTCCCTTGCCCTTCTCATCACATGATCTGCTAGGCAGGTACTAGATATTTTTGCAAGCTGGTTTGCTTATGAAGAACAAGAAAGCTGAAGAACATGTGGAAACATATAGTACATACATGAGATTAGGAAACCTCAGGAGGACAGGTTTGGTTGTGTGTGTCTGATGAGTGCTGAAATAAAGAGTGAGGATGTTAGTTTTAGTTCTTTCTCCAAACATGAATTTTACTGGAAGATTGATATATTCATCAAAATGCTTTTTATCATTAACCAGGTTTTATTTTCTAGTATGTGTACATATATTAAACAAGTTTATGTTCAGTTTCAACATACATATCACATATATAAGTTTTATAAACACATACGTATACATGGGGATTTTCATTTGGATCCTCCTTAAAGACGTACTGTATTTGTTTACAGAGAAAAAGCTGTATTTGAAACACATCTCTAATAGCACAGGGATAATGTGACCTCTTGACTTACTGTAGCATTTCCACCTTCTGCTTGGATTCATATCTCAGCAGAATGAGGAAGTAAATGGCTTTCAAAATTAGCTCCCTACCCCTTTTCCATAATGCTGTAGACAATCAGTAAGATCCTGAGGCTTCCTGACCCCACCACATTTATTTCCTCTTCTCCACAGCAACTGACACTACAGGTGTCCTTCAATAGCAACCACACACTACCTAACTATATGGACGGCTCCCTGCGAAAAAAAACACCAAATGTCCTTCCTTTCTTGCCCATAACCCTAGCGAAGCCACCCTCTAGGCACAGGTGGGCTTGTGCAGGGATACCACCACTGTCACTGAAAAGTTCAATCGATCATGTTATTTCATTATTGGCTACAAGTCCCTATCTGTTTCACCAGTCAGTAGTGCCTGTGCCTTTTCCTCCATTTGTTATGAGCCTAGTGACAGCAGTGAACAGCACGGCACAAAGCTGCTCTCCCTGGAGAGGATGGGAATGCAGAAGCAGGAGTAGGCATTCCCCATTCAATTAGGTTTATTCCCCTGGCACCTGAGCAAGGGGCAGAATAGTAACAAGGCTCAATGCTACACTACAGGCTGTTACTTTGTACACAATGGGAAAAGTTTTGAACTTCAAGACTGACACATGAACATACAAATGTCCCTTCAGGAGGCCAATCCAGTACCTGGCTAGTGCGGAAGCAGAGGGAGGAGAAGAACTTCATGCCACCTACTGCATTTTTTGTTCATAGTGCACTCTTAAATCAAATGCCCCTCTTCTCTGTGGAGTTCTAAATTACCTTTTAAACTGACAGTCCTCTCCACACTGCTGCTGCTGTACTAACAGGTACTTTCTTAGGAGACCCAGAAATTGCAGGACAGTGACCAACACTGCTTATTATTAGTTGCTTACACTGTACAATGAATACAATATTGAAGGCAAAGTACTGTTAAAATAATCAAATCCCCCATGTTAAAAAGGCTTAGAAACAAGGTCATCCACCTTAAAAAGATTTGAAACAAGGCTCATAATTCTGCATTTTTACAGGTGAACTTACATAAGATTGTATCAGGAGCAAGCTCACAGGATGTAATGCAACTCTGCCCACATCAGGGATGAAGCTCCTGTGGGCATTACTGACACAGGAAGAAGTGTTAGAGGCATGAGTGGCATAGGAGGGGGCAGAATGATACTGGAAATGCTGCTACCTGCATGTGGGTACTCTCATGTCAGCACTGCCTACTGAACCACATCATGGCAAAAGGGAGGATTTTATTTAGGAGACACATAAATAACTAAACCGATACATTTTATTTCCTTTTAACAAAAAAAGCCTCTGTAATGGATTATACAACACTGACGTTGAAACTCCAGAAGTGAAATTGTTTGCAACAGTAATTGTAATTAATCAGGCTGCACGAATCTTGGCAAGCGAAAAATAAAGAAGCCTCTTGAAAGAAAGTAATAACATCAGTCACAGAGAAAGTATGGCTATGGGCCAGCACACAGGCCAGACAGTCACAGCCCAACTAACTGTATTCCAACAGTCCTGGGCCATTCTAGAGGATTTCACAGTTTTGTGGTGAAACACTTGCAAGTACTGATTTGTTAGGATACGGGAGAGCTCATTATATATTGTCAGCACTCTACGTAGGAATATTTAATATCAGACTTTTTTTGTACATAAAAGATCCTTGATGGATTATTTTCACCCTCAGCAAGTTTGCTAATGACATCAAGCTGGGTGGTGCAGTTGATGTGCCAGAGGGATGGGATGCCATCCAGAAGGACCTGGACAAGCTGGAGAAGTGGGTAAACCTCATGAGGTTCAACAAGGCCAAGTGCAGGGTTCTGGGCTGTGGCAACCAGAGATATGAATAAAGGCTGGGGGAAGACATGCTAGAGAGCAGCCCTGTGGAAAAAGACCTGGAGGCACTGGTGGATCAAAAGCTGGACATGAGCCACAAATGTGCAATTGAAGCCCAGAAGGCCAACCACATCCTGGGCTGCATCAAAAGAAATGTGGCCAGCAGATTGAGAGAGGTGATTCTGCACCCTTATTACTGTAAGGGTGACAGAGCACTGGAACAGGCTGCCCAGAGAGATTGTGGAGTCTCCTTCTAAGGAAACTTTCAAGACCTCTCTGGACACATTCCTGTGTCATCTGCCCTAGGTGGTCCTGCTGTAGCAGGGGGGTTGGACTAGATGATCTTCAGGGGTCCCTTCCAACCCCTATGAATCTATGATTATCCAATTTCAGCCAGGCTAAGAATACTGTTGTAAAAGATTTACTGACAACAAGAGTAACATGAAACAGAATAGCTTGAAATTATTGCCACAAAAACCTAACATAAAGAATCCTACTAGTGAAAGAGATACTGACTCCACATCTCTGAATAATCCAACATCTCCAAAAGAAGCAGCCTGAGTCAATTTAGTGCTGAAAACAGGACAGAGCTAGGAAAATACAGAACGTAACACTGTTCTAATCTTTTGCCATACATCAGTTGGGTTTGAGGTGTGTTTTTGCAGAACTAATACAGACCTAATAGAACAATTGAAAGGAATATGCATTTAATGTGCAAAATGTGCTTAGTTGCTGGCAATTCTTTTGGATGCCACTGTCAGGTGCATTTCCAAAGTCATTCACACTTACTTAATTGCAAATTATTGCATTATATCTGAACAGTACTTACAGTATTGTTTCACAGTACAGCACTCATTGGCATGGACAAAGTCTTCCCTCCTCCAAGCAGCACAGCCTACATACAGCCAAGACAGCTCACAAATGTGCTGCCTGCCAACCCAGCTGCTACAGCTCACTTAGAAACATCTGTACAACAGTGTGACAAAACTACCTTAAAAAAAGACAACACTCGTACACAAGAAGCTTGTCTTTTACTTCCAAAGTACTGGTTGCTTCCTGTTCAGATACAGACCTCCTCAGAGGCTAGTCAAGACAGATTGCCCTCTCTCTCATCTCCCAGGCAAGAGCTTAGCAAGCCAGCACCACACATTCATGCTTCACACATGTTCATATAGAAACCACTTGGCCCATCAGGCATGCCTCTCATGTTGGTATTCTGGATGTTTTTTCTTTCTCAGTATTACAAGAGATGCAGTGGATCCAGTAGGTTGGCACACTGTTCTATCTCCCCCCCCCCGACTCCAATCAGCATAGGTGTTGCTTGGGAGGATGCCACTAGGAGAGGCAAAATTCCAGCATGCTGTGAAGAACTCCAAGTCACTGTCCCACAACAAGCTAGACAAGCTGGTTGGTGTAAGGGGGAAGGATGGAAGGGCCAGAGGGCAGGAAGGAGTACAGTAAGGTCCTTCTCTGGTCAGATGGTGGAAACACAGACCCAAGTAAAGCTGCAAGTAGCACATTTATATGTTTTTTTGTCTAAGAGTACAGGGTACTTGAAAAACAGATCAGGAGAAACCCAGAGGATCCCTCTTCCCCAGCTCACCAAATTCAACACTTGGCAAAATGCCTCTCAAGATAGGTGGCAGGAAAATACAGCAGAAGATTTCATGTCCTCTTGCTACCTTACCCTTGAACATAGCCCCAAAGAGTCAGGAAAGCTGTGTTTGAGCCTCTTAGATACAGGAAATACTCGCTGTGCAGCAGATCCTAATCTGCCTGAGTTCTGAAATCTTAGTGACACCTTGGTTTATGTGTTAGTTCTGTCCTCCTCCTGTTTCAGCAATAAATTTCTCTTCTCCACTGTACTTCAGAAAGTCATGAACAATATAGCCTTTTATCTCACGTCTACCTGTGTTGCTATGGTAAATTACATTTATGGACATTCACTCTATTTCAAGAATTTTCATCTACAAAGCACAATGTGGACATTTTTGCACTTTTTTTTTTGGTGGAGGAGAAGGAGAAACAAAAGCAAACAAAGTATTCCAGCTGCTGTTTATTTTCTCCTAATTACTTCCCAGATCAAATCACTTTCTTGGATGCTATCTAATATCTTACTTCCTTCTTTATTTCAGGTTAGCATCAATAATTGTCTAGCTACTGCAGATTTTGATACATGGCAGAAAGAAAATCCTGTTGTGATTAAATCAGGAGATGCATAAGTAAGAAGAAACTATCAATAAGCAGAGTTAGGATTTCACCTCCCCCTCTTCCTTAAATTAAAACTTCTCAGGCTGTCTGGAAGCCTTTTAGTACCTGAAGGTGGAGCAAAAACGATGAAGGAGTTGGAATAGATGAGCTTTGTTGCAGATTGCTGTTCAGTGGTAGTTGGGAGACAACTGAGAATCATTTCCATTACTGAAAAGATGAGTAATGCCACAAGGCTCAATCCAGGGGAAAGGAAAAAAACAACAAAACAACACTCTACAAGGACAGCTTCATTATCAGGACATTTCTGTTCTTCACAGATTGGAAAGGACAAAATGTCATAATCTTGCGTGTGACACACTGTCCTTTTTTTATCTTTAAATAAACACCTTTGGTTTTTAAAAATTATCATTATGTACAGAATTCAGAAACACTAATCATTAGATTAAAAATAAGGAAAAAAACAGATAATGGAGTGAAATAAGCTGGAAGGAGATTCATTTTGGGAATTAATTTACAATGCCAAAAATATAATTGCCAACTGATTAACACATTTTTTCTACCTCTTATGGGTATTTATTTTTAATTTATTAATTTCAATGCTCATTATACCTTGATTACACTCTCTTTTAGGAGGAAATAAGATTTGGAGTGGGTTTTTTTTCCCTATTTTATTGTTTCCATACAGTAATTGTGAGTAGGTCATGTACTTGAATCTGTTTGTACTTTCTCACTTGAGGTTCTATTTTGAGTTGCCTGTATTTGGGGGGAACATGTTTAAGGGCACTTGGTTGCAAATCAATCACTAAATGATAAGAGCTAATTTAAAGTCATACTAGCATCTGCTCTAGGCTGCAGAGTGTCCTTGTGGCATTGCCAATGCTCTGTGTAGAGCGAGGAAGGAGCAAATACAAAGGTTGCCCAAAAAATGCTCTGAAGTTGTAGGTAGACTTCTAAAAAACAAAAAAAGGTTTTTTTCCTGCTGCATAGAAATACCCCTTGTCCTAAGTCAGTCTCATCTCTCACACAAACCAGAACTTCTACAAAGCCTGTCACTGTTATTGCCTTGATGCAACTGAAGAAAATATGAGGACTACTAGGTGAGACAATCTAGTTTATTGGTTTCATTATTTTTAAAACTATGGTTTTGTTTATGTTACCATCATCTGGAAACACTCTGGCACCCTACTGAGTATTGCAACAAGATCTGCTAAAGGGTGCACAAGCATCTCTTGGGCAGCAGAGATAAACAAAATTCCAGACTTAGAAAGTTGCTATCAGCTGCAGAATTGTCTATGTGTACTTTTGCAAATTGTAATAAAAGCAGACTAATTCAAGTTGCACTAACCAGAAACAAGAATCATATAATCATTTAGGTTGGAAAAGACCTTTAAGATGGAGTCCAGCCATAAACCTAACAGTACCAGCTGCCATTAAACCCTGTCCCTAAGTGCCACATATACGCACCTTTTAAATACCTCTAGGGGTGTTGAGAAAGCAGCCTCATTTTTATTTGCCATAGACAAACATGCACACACATACACACACATGTCTACTATAGCTCTGCCAAGGTGTGTTTTTACAGCAACGTAACTTAATCAAATATGTAAATTTTCATTTATTTGGAGACATCTCTGGTATGTTCTACAGAAAGCCTACATTTGTCCTCTAATTTCAGAACAGAGACAACAGAAGACAGAGACCATGACTGTCTTTCTGTCCCCCTGTGTAGCTCACAGAACTCGAAGCTGGTATGAAAAGGGTATCAGCTGTCAACATGAATGTTTCCTTTCCCCACACTACCCCACAGAGGAGTGGTTGTCTTTGTGCAATCACAGCTGCTACTGATATTAATACCTTACAGATCTGCTCCACAAAGATTTTTCAATGCTTTTCTAAAAAAAGTAGAAAGCAAGTATTCTAATCTGAACTACAGTTTTCATTTTTTCAGACTTCTCAAGAGAGCCAGAAACGTATATCTTACACATTTCTAAGGGGACAAAACTTATCTTATCACAAAACAACATGTTTTAGGCATGAGGCTTTGTTAAAATACCAAATATGGCAAGATCTAAAGCGAAATTATAAGTAGTCTTGCTTGTGTCTTTAAATCTGAGTTCTTAAGTTCATTATATTTTATATCAGCTATTATACCCCTGGATTATTCTTACTATTTATATAAATAACTAGGCTTTGCTAGAATCTGGCTAAATTGTTTTCATCAATAATACCTTAAGGCATCAAGGTCCATAAGTTAATTTCATGCTTAGCAAAGAAATGGTGCCTCTTAAGGAGCTATTTGCTTATTCCTGCATTTTAGTTTGTTTTTTTTTTTTGAAGGAGTAAGGGGAAAGGTACCTGGTTTCAGTACTGTGCCTGAAGTTATTCTTTAGAGACAGAATTAGAAGAAAGGATCACAACTATTTTCTTAAAAGCAAAGATTATTTACAGATCAAGATACTAGAGTAAATATGATCTCAGCTATAATGTCTCATGTTCGCTATGGTTTTCAGGGGATAAAAAAGGCCATGATTGTTTAGGGATGTATTTGAGACACTAGAAATTCAGAGCCTGGTACAGAAATTGTAAGAGGAATCTCAGCTGTATAAAATCAACATGAGTTCTGCCATTAACTTCTTGCACCATAATTTCTTTCACCTCATTAGCTTCTACCTTCAAAGCCTATTCTATAGCAACTATCAATTCACTCAAAAGGACCACAACTCACAAAGATGAAGGTTCAGATGAAGGTTTAAAATGTGCATAGGTGACTTATAAACCCAAGTTCCATTACCAAAAATAATGTAGGAGTTGAGTTTTTCAAGGTAATCTAGGGCACAGATGCCTGTCCAGAATCAGGATTTCCAAACTAGATTTGCAGCTCAAGTGCCCAGTTGCAATGGATGTTGTTACCTATGCGTTTTACTTTAGTGTGTTTTTTTTCCTTATGTATTTGACATTTATATACCTTTAAAAATATAGCCCTTGAGAGGAATACCAGGTACTGGATAAGCCATATTCCATGCCTAGACTAAGGCTGCTTTTACAAGCATAGTTACACTAACATTACGTTGTACATACAGCAAATACTTCTTACTCTGGACTTAAGTGGACCAGCAAGGCTGCAACTTTGCAACCACACAGGAAAATCAGCTACAAGTGAAGTAAGACAGACTGGTAAAAGACCAATTTCACAAATACAATTCCATCTCACTGGGGGTTTTGTTGGCAAAACACAAATCAGTCAGGGCTCACTTGTCTGTGAGTATAGAACTAGCTCTAAGACTAACTTAATCAATTAAAGTCTGTGCTAGTGGACCCACTGGGCTTTCAAGTGCTCTTGGAAGTGGGACCAAAGCTCTGAAGACTTTTACAGTATGGAAAACAAGCTTTATCTTATATACACCCAAAGCTGTATCTCTCTATCAACCAGCCTTTAACTTCAAAGATAGTCCCGCTCTAAGGCTAACTGTCAGAAACTCAGGCCTCTTTCCACTTCTTTTATGATCTATAAAGAAGGTGGGAATGCAAATTGTTACAAAGTGGGAACAAATAAAATCTCTTTCCTTGGGGAAGACCATCAGGAGACTCTCTTCAGCAACACCTAACACATACCTGCATAGTTAGAAGTTATGTCTCTTACCAGAAATAATCTCCCCTCCTTTTCATTTTTTTCCATGCAATGGACCCACTTCTGTCCTTAGTCTTTAAATCCCTCTGTGTGGTTAACGTATCTTTTTCCTTCTCCCACTGTAGCTGCTTTATAAAAGTATGTTATTGAGAAAGAAAATGTATGTAGGTGGGAGAATGAATAAATAATTATTATTGTTATTTTTGTGTGAAAAAGAGGCAGAATTTATCATTCTGAAATGTGAAATACAAGACTTAGATGAGGTATGCAGCTCAGGGAAATTATTCTATTCCATTCAAATATCTGTTACCCAATCATACTGCCTCTTTGGTCTAAATAATTTTAATTAAGCAATTCTACCTTCTGTAGTAGCCATTACCAAAAGATAATTGACTGCATCAGTAATGAAGCTTTCTGAGGGTGCTAAACAAACAGCAAGGTTAATTATCTGGCAGTAATGCTTGTTATGGAAGTGCCACACTGGCCAACTAAGTTTCCTGTTCTCCAGCAGTACTCTTTCAGGAAATCAATGTAATATCCGTGGGTATATATTGTCTTCTGTGGTAGCAGTATTCAGCAATGGAAACAGGAAGCCACCAACTGGTGAGAAGCGCATGGAAACCAATACACAGAAAATATTACTTTTTATGAAATGTGTTTTATTCAACTACTAAGTCTTATTAATTTTTTTTCTTCCCCTCCTAAACTGAATTTTCAAACTGTGTTTCTGTACCAGACACATCTGACAGTAGAGATGTATTTCAATTATAGACAGAGTCCAGAAGTTTGTATTATCCACTATATAACCCCAGAGTGGATCTGATACTTTTATTTCACTCAGCTTCTGTTTTCACCTTTTCCCCTTGGCACTAAACTCACTTGCACTGAATTAATTGGATAGATCACATCTGGATTTAGTTTTGTGGGTTTAAATTCAAAGTGTTGACAGTTAATGTATTTAATTCTGTATCACTCAAAACTAAAAGTAACCTATGTGTTTCTCTGCAGGTAAAAGGTTGGTTTAGATTCACGACAATGTTGATTTTTTTTTTTTTTTTTTAGTATTAAAAATAAATGTATCAAGTCAAGTCTATTTGACCTTTAACTTGGGAAAATGTTAAAAGTTAGTTTTATTTTAGGAGCTGGCTTACTTGGTTCGTTTTTTTTCTAATACAGCTTCCCAGTTTTATACCTAGAAGAGTATGCAAATAGGATATCTTAATTCCAAAGACCACAAGGCTATTCCTTTCCTAATTTCAGCATCTCAAAAAAGAAAGGAGTATGTCCTTATGTGAGTTTAAAAAACAAAACAAAACAAAACCCAGATGTAGCTTCTCTCTGACAAAAACTAAATATCATGCACTGGCATTTAGGCATACAAACATCTGTACAGCATTTTGGGTGGGATTTTGCCACTTGCTACCCTTATCTGATTGACATGAAATCCAGACACTTGTATAGAGGTGCCAGATGTGTGCAAATTCTATTTCTTAATAGTAACTCAGCTGTTCTACACAGATCCAATTGCCAGTTACAGGTGGAAGAACCCCAGCATCCACTAATGGTACACAAATCTAGGAACAACCCTTTCAGATGGAAATCTTGCTAAGAATTCTCCAAAGAGGTGGGTTCTGTGGTTCTTACTGGGTTGGGAACATCTCTCTTGTGTGTGCTTAAGGAAGGGGAAGTGCACATGAACAGGAGTATGGAAAACTACTTTGCAGTAAAACAAAATGCTTACAGCCCTTTTCAAAGCACAAGCGGATGCCAGTAACTAGTTCTTCAAGAGCGCTGCTGTTCCTTACATGCACTTACAGAACACTTTCTTGAGGCCACAGACCTCTGATGAATTGTGAATCATCTCTGTCTTTGAACTGAATTACACTTATTCTTGAATGAACCCATCTAGTGCATAGAGCCTCTCAAGAAGATCCACCGGCCTGTTCTGCTAAGCAAGGATCACAGAAACATATTTTCCAAGTCCGAAAGTGCCAGACATCTTGTTCAAGGACAGGAATTATTCCAGTGTCAAGTCAGCCCTTGACTTATTGTGATTTAATTTTGTAGGAGCTCCAAGAGCTCCTTCATAATTGCTGAGCCAAGGACAATGCTTCTCACTGATGAAGACTCAAAGCATCTCACTGCTCCAAACCGATATGCGAGCTAACGGCCATTCCTATACAGTAGCATCAAGAGACATGAAACAGTTTTTGAGACCATGGCTAAGGACCTGGAGAAAAGTAACATCATGAAAATTTCAGCAACAAAAGTTATTTGAAATTATGCCAAGTACTTGTTCATTTTTATTCCTCTGCAGTCCAGAGGTGACCTCTTTAGGGTAAGTATCACTACTTTTCTGTTGGCAGAATACGTGATTCAAGAGGCCTTCAGCTCTGAGTGGAAGCATGAATTTCACAGCAATACAAACACAAAAAAGAATGAAAAAAAAAAAAAACCTTTGCAGGTAATCTGGGAACAAAGAGTAATCCACAAGTCATCAATATGTAGACAAATACCCTTAGGAAAGAATGAAATGTTTTCACCAGGTGCTAAATTCAATCATAGGCAACCCAAAAATTCTTATGAATTCAGATGGAATTTGATAAAAAGTTCTAGGAGGGGAAAAAACAGACAAAAAAAGAAGTAACTACTTTTAAACACCACCATATTTCATTCTTTTGGATTGAAGTATTTCTTTTTAGAAAGGCTGAAGCATCAAACACATTTAAAAAGATCTCAAAATAAACCTACACTTCAATTTGCTGTTAAAAGGAAAGCGGGGGGGGGAAAGTTATTTATCTGAAGATACAATCTCCCTTCCTAAAGGACACTCTAAATCCATTCTTCCTCATACCAGGAACTCCAAAGGTAGGCTATTATTGCCATAAAAGTTCAGAATAGTCCTGTTTTGTTGTTGTTGCTGGTTTTTATTATTTCCTCACTGTTTCACAAAATTTTGAGTTCTCCCAGAATTTTAGCTCCGGAGGTCCAAGGTTCACTGCAGCCTTTGAAAAATTCCCATGTTCTCAATTCTTGTCCTAAAGATTCTCATCATTTGTGATCAGGTGCTTCAATGATTACACAAATGGTCCAAATTTTGATCTAATAATCTGCTGTATTACACAGACTTTTGAGCCCATGTTTCTTCTCAGCCTCAGCCGTGGCTTTGAAGGGACATAATGCTTTTGAACAGAGAATGGTCTCTCAAAACATCCTCTATTTGATTACTGAATAGTTACTGATCCCTAAATTCAAAACTTATGAGCACACCTAGACAGTGACCATAGCTTTGGTCTATTTCTCAGTATAATCCATCTAACCAAATACAATATTCTACACTGTATACTCCTAGTTTAGGTTTGAGGTTTCCCCTTTTGACTGAAGTGCAGAAATGAGCATTCTGGTACCATTCATAACACACTAACATGAACATCAAGAACAGCCCAGTCGAATCACATTCTAAAAGTGTTTATGTCCATTGAGTGCCAGGGGAGGACAGGTGGTTTGCTCAGACACTTAAAGTTAGATTAGATGAATCCATCCCACCTGCTACAGTGGCACAGGAAGAGGGTGGAAATGAACAAGGAAAGGTAGCAAAAGAAGCTGGCAGAACTTTGGCTAAGTCAAGACAGTACGACTCCAGTCAGAATCACTGCGATTATCTTTACATCCTCATCCTCTGTTTCAATTTCTGGTGGGTTTTTTTTTCTTTGTCTGATTCTCTTCTCTTTTCAACATCTTCCATTAGAGCACGCCTAGCCCCTCAGACAGTTTCCTTGAAGCCTGTCACATCGCTGTACCCTTTAACATTTGATTCAGAACAGAATACATTTTGTACAAGGCCTCTCCAAAGGTATGTCAACTGTCACTCCCACAGAGTTCAGGCAGGATGACTGAAGCATTCGGGAAAACAAATAATGTCTTCTGTTCTGCTCTTAAAACATGAATATAGAATTTGTTGGTTCCAATAAAAATTGCAGTAGCTTGTCCATAAAGAGACAGCTGCAAGGGCAAGTGTGATTCCAGTGAGGGTTTTGGTGAAAAATGAATAAAAATATTGCAGTTTGGATACTCAGCTCTGACATGCTCTCAGTCACATAATGTGGTTTCTTTTAACCTTACTGAGAGATATCTGAAAGCCTTGGATCTGCAAAAGCAGCTCAGAAATACTGCAGCATTCCCCTGGGCATAAGGTCCTGCACAGAGGCAGAGAACAGAAACATACACGGAGAAGCAAGTGAGATAAAGCTACCCAAACTTTTCTTCCTAGCTGATAGAGTATGAATTTACAGTAGATGCTTAAAACAGTCCTTTGTCTGCCTGTCCTTTATTTCTATCTGGCAGTATTTCTAAAGTGAATTTTGGCAACAGAGTGGGTCAACTGTCTAGATGGCAGAGGCCCAAGTTGTTCAGCTATGAATGAAGTAGCAAAACCCAGGTGACTTTCCAGATGTCCACTACTTGCAAGAAGTTTCTTGTCTGCTCTAGCCATACAATGAATTGTATTTTTTGCCTTGTTAGTTTCTCTCACAGACATGAATACAGAGAAACTCCTCCCTCTTTCTTACCACATTACGTTACATCTATGCAGCTGTCTCCAAAATGATATGTTTTGTGCTGACAATGTTCTCTTGCCCAAAGGAAAGCCAGATCTAAAGCTAAGCCTTGAGAAAGCATGGCACAACCCAGAACTGGCCATTTCACTGTTTAAAAGGACTTTGAAGACAGAGATTTTTAAGCCAGAAAGAGCTGTTGGAAAACATGAACCAACCTTCGGCACATTATACTCTACTTTTTCATTCAGACATCTCACCTTCAAATCACGGACTACACACACTAGCCTGGTAATCAGCCAACACCAAAGGAAGGTGTGGAAGATGGTGTGAGAGTCCAAAAATGGACCCCAGACTCAGGAAAAGGCTCTGTTGGTCTGTTTGGACAATTGGCCTTAGAAACGCCTCCCCATTTCCAGCTAGAGTACAAATTACTACTTGCAGTTGTGAGATACAGCAGGCTATGCCGTTTTGCATCCAAAAGGTCCCAATTCCATGATGATGGATGAGCTGTAAATGAACACTTAAAATAACATTAGCATTGGCTGATTTTGAGAGGAACGGGGAAGGAAGAGGACAGAAATGCATACTGTTGTATTTAGCAGCCGATTCCGTCACATCCTTGGAAAAGATAATTGTGGTGGAAGGGTCGGATTGCAGGAGTACTAACCTCCAAAAGCCGATGTGGCTTGTTCATAGGCTCTCTCAAACCCCAAAGCTACCAACAGCAAATGGATTAAGCCACTTGAGAGTGAGAGAAGAGTACAGAAAAAAAAAAACACAACAGAGGGGAAGAATGAAAGATGGAGCTGCTACTTCCTGTTCGCCGCTCCTCAGGAACTGCCACCACCCACCCTCACTTCAGCAGCAGCAAGAGAGCTCAGTGAGAGTTTTATATGAACTTAAAGCTTTTTGCCACAACATTGAGCAAGTGATACCCAAGAACCCTTGCATCTGTCAACTTTCTCCAAGAGCTATAGTGAAACAAGAGACAAGATGGACATAGAGAACACAGGAATTAAAAATTCCAGTGAAGCAACGCAGAGGACTCAGGTATGATAGCATAGAGAGCAATGTGAGAATGAACATCTAAAGTCCCTGATGGGAAAAACCCTGTAGGAAAATAAAGCTGAGCAAGGTCTGTTTTGCTGGCATTAGGTATCAGAGAAGATGATAAAAATGTTACTGCCAAGCAAACAAACAAACAAACAAAAGCAAAATAAAGCAGGACAAAACAAAACGTTCAGGCTTTTTCTATGACAAGCTCAGGCATTGTCTGCAAAATATAATAAAAAAATAGGATTTCAGACTGGCTAGGTGTTGTTTTCTCTCCAG
The DNA here is from genome assembly GCA_020745705.1 of Hemiprocne comata. NCBI lineage: Eukaryota > Metazoa > Chordata > Aves > Apodiformes > Apodidae > Hemiprocne > Hemiprocne comata. The sequence goes on along the minus strand of CM036586.1, from coordinate 137,293,877 downwards.
ACAACACACAGATAAACTCCCTAGTTTAAGTAATTTCATCCTCACACTAGCATCTTCAAGATCACAATGGAAAGAAAGGTCAACTCCATATAGACAAAGAGGATTAGACTAAATTATACTTTTCCTTTCCTCACATCTCAGAATCATTTTGCCTAGGAACTACACTAGGGAAAAACTGATGTTTCCTTTACCAAAAATAAGTGTAATTCACTTTTGGCATCTGAGGGCTTAATGCAAGGGAAATAGCAAAACCATATTAAGATCTCAATGCATCTAGAGATACAAGCACTAATATTCTTTTCAGATATTTAGCCCATTTGAAATTAATGGGAGCACAAGGTCTAAATTCTTTAGACCTTGTAAAATGAAGGTCTGGACCTCTAAGGTGAGTTGTATTGTTTGACTGACCTGCACACAAACACAGCACAAACATTTCCACCAGACTGGCATTCCCAAAGAGAGGCAAATATTTTCCCCTGCCATCTGCTGAAAACAGAAAACTCAGATTGCTCCAGCACATGGTGGCACCAAATGGAACCACACAAGTGCCAGAATGAATGGCAGCAACTTTGGAGATTTGGGAACACTATAACGTGTTTCCTGTGTGGCAAGATGAGGAGACAGACACACAGATGCAGGAAACTAGCACACTTGATACTTTTCTTAAGCTTCATCAGAGAACCATGTATTTCAGTCAACTATAGAAACTAAGCAAAGGGAAAAAAAACAGCCCAAGGGTAAAGATATGTGTGTTAAACCTATTACTTCCCTGCAGGATGATGAGAAATATCTTTTGATGTGACTGTCACAAGACAGCTAGAAAAACAAAGCATCTCTACAGCTGCCAGGAAGGTTGAAAATATTGCCTGTGGTTAGGTCTTATAAGGGTACTTTGATTCTAGGATAAGGCAAATAATAGAATCATAGAATGGTTACGGTTGGAAGGGACCTTAAAGATCATCAGGTTCCAACCTCCCTGCTATGGGCAGGGACACCTCCCACTAGACCAGGTTGCACAAAACCCCATCCAACCTGGCCTTAAGCAAGTCAAGGGAGGGAGCATCAACAACTTCCCTGAGATAATAAATGGTAAAGTGTTTATTGAACTATACTAATTGCACAACACCAATTTTCCCAAATTAAAACTTGGTAGCCCCCAGCCTCTAAAGGCAAGAGAACATCTGGGCAGGGCAGGCCAAGGCACAAGCCAAGCCCAGAGTCTTCAGCCAGCCTCTGCTAGGAGCAACACACTGGCCCAGTCACTACTGTGCACTTGTCCTAGACAGATCAGAGCAAATGGTATCCTTCTCTCTCATGGGCAGAGGTGGAAGAAAAGAGGAAAGAGAAAAAAGAAAAGATCACACTGCCAAAAATTCCACATGATAATTTTAAAAACCAAGCCCAACTCTCTTCCAAAACAAAGAAATAATTGGAAGGGAAGATACTTATTTTTTTTGTCCAACAAAATTCACTTAGATCCATCATATATTTTGACTCCTGTGTTTTTACCATTGAAAGCATGATGCTGGACACATCTGAAAGGAGGTTTACTTCTCAAAGTCTCAGAAAAGCAGGTCTGCATAATACTATCACTGCATATTGTCTATATTTCATTTCTAAAACTGGCAAGTTTGAGCACAACACAGTTTTGAGGTTTGTGACAAAGTGAGGATTATGATCTCATTAGTTCTTATTTCCCTGAAGTTACTTGCTTTCCCTACACCACCCCAACAATTCAGTGACTTGTAGACTGTTAATCAGAAGAAGAAGAAGTTTGGTAGAGATGCTGCATCATAGCAGAGGTCTCAAACTGTTTGGACCATAGACCATTGCCAGGTTTTTCTATCAGAGCATAATATATCTTCCCCATCAACTATTTTAATTTGCAAACCCAAATCCATCCATTGAGGAAGGATTAAAATATTACTCTCTTTGTGGCTCACTAACTGTAGGAAATTCCTGCTCATAATTACTACCAGCTTTCCTTTCCCCTTCATCCAAGTGGGATAAAATGTTACATTCTGCTGATGCTGGACTTAGAAAGCTCCAGTTAAGGGGACAGCAGAGAGGGAAAGATGTGCTATCAAGGACAGGGCAGGAAACAACAACAGAAATGAAGGTGGTTCTCATATAACAGCTGAGCCAAGGGAGAATCCTGAGCACCTTAGTGCTGAGCTGCTGAGCCCAGTGTACATCTGGGTGCAGTGAAACACTGCCCTAGAAGTAATAAAACTCATTACGCCTAACAGCGTCAAGTAAAATTACTGGCCAGGCTAGGGAATTTTGAAAGGTTGCTGTACCACTAGTAAGGCTGGCATCAGCCACCTCTCCAGATATTCTAATTCTGAGCTGCAAATTATTTAATTGCCTTTGGGGGTCTGAACCCATATGAGGAAAGAATGCTGAAAAAATGAGAAAGTGCTTATTTCATTTTGCCAAAATCACAACCTCCAACACTCGCAATTATGAAAATGCCTTTACCTTCAACAATATTTCAGATTCAGCTCTCTTAATAAAAATTAATAAAACAATTACTTTCCTACCATCAAGCAGTATTTTTAAAATGTTCCCATTTCATTAAAAATGTAAATAAAGTAGAATCTTTACATACAAATCACACATTTAATTGACAAAAGATACCTTGTTTTAAGATGGGAGGAAGAGTTGGTGATCAGTTAATCGTCTACCAACTAGATTTAATCCAACCAGCTGTGAGCACTGCAGAAAAAAAAAAGAAAGTTGGACTTATTAATGACCATTAATAAGTCCTTAAAATTAATTAAAATTAATTCTCCCTATATTTGCAATATAATCAAGTTCTCAGCAACTGTTTCACTGAAATTGAACATTCTGATTTTAACAGTATTTTCTTTTGGACTGAAAAAAGAATACAAAATAGACTATGCAGAAAATTTAGTAAACGATTGGGTTTTCTGATTTCTCGCTCATTTCATTTACAAAAAAAGTCTGTGTACAAAGAAATTATGCCATTTAGAAAAGCTGAGTTACAAGTATAATTTTTTTATTGTTGTCTAAGAGTATCTGGCAAGTAAGTGAAGAATTGACCATTTAAATACGGTGAAACACTGCCTTTTTTTGCACATTACTCTGAATACAACACAACAAGCTTGTGTAGCAACTCAAGTCAATAGAATTAGTCTCATAAAACAGACCTTTGATCAGATTAATGAGTACATAAAGTATTTAAGTATGAGAAGGCTCAATGAATTAACTGAAAAATAAGAAAAATAAAATAAATTATTCCATTGACATGAATAGAGGCAAAATTTCATCCCCAAATTTGACCGTATTTGTAATAACTCTCAGTCTTTTAGACTGCAACTTCACCTCTCATTTATGCCCCAAAGGATTTCTGCTAGATATTTCTTCTCTGACATACCGCATTTCTCACATTTTATCCTCATAAGTTCATCAGTGACTGGGCTCTGTTTCAGAATTCTGCCTTCTCCTTTTTCTACTCACTCTCATGAAGAAGTAACATCTACTTTTGGCAACAATAATCACAGTTTGATATTGGATATGTAAACCATAGTTCTTTCCACTTATAAATAAGAAGACATGGACAGCAAAATAATGGCAAAATATTTAGAGAAAAAAATTACGATGCAAGGTTACAAATATTCCTATGAAACTTCTTGCCTTATTCCAGCACAATTATCTGAAGTTTGGCAATAAACAAATCTGCACTTTTTTAAACAGTGTTTTGCTTAATGCTGAATACAGTTACTGATCCCCAATGAAACATGCCAGTATTGAGGGATTTTGCGTCATTTGAGTCTTAATCCATACCATTCTCTGGGAATAAAACTGCAGGCAACCGACTGTGGCAGCAACAGAGAACATATTTATGAGGAAAAGCAAGATTTTTTTCAAATTCATCATCTAAATAGCTATGGAAATATATGGCACATTAAAATATATTATGAGAGTCAAGGCTTTTATTCAAAGCAGTTGACACTTGAAGAATTTCCCTGGATTCTCAAAACACTTAGAAAATAAAAATTCTACTCAGAATCTCAAGGTCAAGTTTAGAGAGCCCACACTATGGTCTAGGCACAAAACACTGAGATGAGCACTATGCGTGAGTAACTTTGAGAAAAATTTATGTACTATTCCAGATGAAACCTGCTATGGATTTCACCTTCCAAATACAGACCAGGTAACTAACTACATGCCCATTTTTTTGTACTAGCCAGCAGGGTGGGCCAAACACAGTAGTGGCAGGCATAGTACTATGTTAAGGTGATGAAGACCTGCTAAAAGAGAAAATATGATCTCCAGACACTGACCAAACAACTGCAATCAAATTATTCACTTAGTCAAGGTGCCTGTGAAAATAATACATGCTGCACCACAGAACAAAGGTGGAGCATCTCACACCTCAGGCTATGTTTTAAAGACACAAAGGTCAGTGGCTCATCTGGCTCAGTGCTGAAATCAATCAAGCAATCCTGATTGATGCCAGCTGAGAATCCTACTAATGAAGACAGGGAAGTTTCCTGATTTACTTTCACCCAGGGAGCTGCCCTAAGAACTAGTCTTTCATAATTTAATGGAAATGGGTATGCATATTCTCTTACTACCACGTAACATTAAACTGACGGCATCACTCTCCCAGTTGGCCACTCAAACTCTGCTGGAGGACACTGTAACAATGCAGCACATTTCAGACTGCAGGGCTGAACACATGGTTACATTGCAGTTGCTGCTATTAAAATATTATGTTTGAAATTAATGCATTACACCTTTCAGACTAATGTTCTCTAAATCAGACTGAATTTATCCAGAGGTATTTTTAGGCAAAAATACATCCTCACAAGCAATATAACGATCAGCACTTTTCCCCCAGATGCTGTAATATGGAATAAAGCCTAAGCAGTAATTAATATTTATGAATTGAATGAATTCCTGTTAAAAACCTAAATAAAAAAGTATATGGGATTTGAACTATAAAAGTGTAAATCTAAACCCATATAATAAAAAGATATTTACATACATATTAATTCTGAACTTTGGTCAAGTTGTAATACATTGTTTCAGTAAACCCAAAATTAATAATCACGCAGGTCTAAAAACTTATGTATTGATCAATGCAATTTCTAGATTAGCCATATACAACAGAGGAAGTTTTATTTTAGTACATTAGGGCACCTTTGAAACTTGATCAGCAGAAACTTGATCTTATGTCCTACACTTGCCAACAATGCCTTGTTTCCAATCTCACGAGTGCTTTCTCCTGTTGGAATTCAGATAAAGCACTAGGCACCAAAGGAAGCTCTTTGCAAGACAAACCAATATACGAGTCAACCTGTGTCCTAGGAAGGGACAGGTTTACCCATTATTAAAAATAAAAACATCATCTACTGTTCCTGAAACATACATTCGGTACATTTCGAGCACTTGAAGAACACTAAATAATACTTTTTTTTGCAGTGCCTTTTATCATAAGATCTCAAATTGTTTTATAAAAATTGCTGTTCTACACGTAAGTAATTAATGAAAAAATAAAGGATTACAAATCTTCATATAGTGACTGGTACTAAAAATGTTTCCACATCAGAAAGAAGCTATGTGATTTAGAGACATTTATCTAAGAGGTCCTATATGAATACAGCAGGCTAACGTCAGGTACCCAAGCCTGAAAATATTTGCATAAGGGCATAAATGGAATCAAAAGAAATGTGAACTAATTCAAATTAAATATAGTTATGTCTCCTCAAACCATTTTTAATATTTTATTAGCATATTACTTTCTCCTCCTTTCCAGATGGTACAGCATAGAGCACCCTGAATAAGGCTATCAATATCTTTGTTGAAACACAGGTGGAATGCTACAAGGTGTGCCACAACTGACCAACTCAGTGAAGGGGTGTGTTAGTTCCTTGATAGAGTATCCAAAAAATGAGAAGAAATCTTTCTTCCTGTTTTTTTTTTTCTTTCTTTATATATTTTTTTTTTCCTGACTACTCAAGAAGCTGAACTAAGCCTGTTCATGATAGCAGGACAGGAATGAGAGAGGATGAAACATGGCACTTTCCCCTTCTCTTCGAGTAGAGGCTGATGGTGGAAGTGTTGGACTGGCAGTTAAAAGGATCATTGTCCTCTGCTTGTCTAGAGCTTGGCACAGTACAACGACAGTCAAAAGAAGTAAAAAGAGAATCAGCAACAGGGCATGGTAAGGTGCTGAGGAGCAGGAAACATAAACTAGAGGATAGCATGTTCTCCTTAATATGTCCCAGCATGTTTTCTGTGGCTAGCTGCAAAGACCCCAGGCATGGTAATCCATAAAATACCAATTCATTTTACACACCAACAACTTGACAACACATTTTGTTTGCCAAGAGTGAAGGTGTTCTTCTAGAGGATATTATCTATCTAATAATCTAAGCTGTTTAATATCCATTTTTCTTCCTCTTCCTACCAAAAATATAAGCCTATTTGACTTCACATCTCTCCCACTGTTGAGCATCAAGAAAAGCAGAGCTGCTTGACAATGTTGTAGATAGAGCAGAATTTTTAACAGAACAAAGAACACATCAGCAAGCTACAAGTAAATAATTTAGCTCTGGCCCTGAGGCGTTACCTTTATTCAAAGAGGCATAATTGATAAAGAATGCCAGTGGAGTAATTTACAAAATGTTAACTATGCAATAGCAGAACATCCTGTTACAAAGCAAGATAATTATTTTACATACCAGAACCTCAAAAGTAAATAGATGAATGCACAGAATCTTAAATGATGTTAGCAGATTAATGGGCAGATAAAAGATATCGGAGGCAATGTAATCCCTCAAAGCATTCAGGAGAAAAAAAAAAAAAAAAGTAAAAAAAAAAAAGTAATGCTCTGGCTTTATAAAAATGCACCTTTATTTGCTTTCATTTTCTGCATTAACTCAAAACTTCTCTGCTGCACTGGACAGCCTTACTGGAATCCCTGTTTAACATCTTCATTAATGACCTGGATGATGGGGCAGAGTGCACCCTCAGCAAGTTTGGAGATCACACAAAGCTGGGAGGAATGTCTGATCCACCAGAGTCTTGTGCTGCCATCCAGAGGGACTTAAGAGGCTGGACAACTGGGCTGACAGGAACCTCATGAAGTTTATCAAGGAGAAGTGCAAAGTCCTGCACCTGAGGAGGAATAAACCTACACACCAGAACATGTTGGGGCCCACCCAGCTGGAAAGCAGCTTCACAAAAAAGAAGCTGGGAGATCCAGTGGACACCAAGTTGAACATGAGCCAATGATGTGCCCTTGTGGCAAAGAAGTTTGTGGCATCCTGGGCTGCTGGGTGGCCCTGCTTGAACACGGGAGTAGGACAAGATGACCTCCAGAGGTCCCTACCAACCTCAAACATTCAGTGATTCAGTAATACAGACCTCTTTACTCCTCCATATTACAAGGCAGCTCCATTTTAGGCACATGTTCAAGCCTCAACTGAAAGCTGCATTACCTATGTCTCTCGTCTGCATCTTCCTCTGATTCTGCAGCCAAAGAAGACAGAGTGGTGTTTCTACCACAGTAGCTTTTCAGTTGTCTTCTTTAAGTTAGTAAGGTAGGTAATCACTAAATATCTTCTGCCTGCTTCCCTACCCTCTCTGTCCCAGCTGGATAACTTGGTAACCTGCTTCTGCCACCGGGATTGATCTTTAACACCTTTGGAAAGTAACTTGACAAGAATCAGGCCTGTAAGATATTCTTTAGAGACAGAAGTTTTCTTTTCACTACTTGTAGTTCTATACTGCTATGTGCTTTTCAGTGCTATAAGAGAACTCTGCAGAGCTGGTATACATCACCATTTGTCTGTCTGAAAAATAGGATGTTTACTCTGCCAGGAACCGCATGGCTGACCAGGAATTAATTTGGAATAATTTCCTGGACTAGGCTGAGGAAAAAGACAAGCAGGACTAATGTACAGCAGCATAATTAATCACAGTTAATTGAATCTTTATTTATTTATTTTAATGTGTTTTATAGCTCTCAGTTAAAGATAATATGTGAATTAGCATTTCATTTTTTGTTTCCTTCTGTTTTGTTCAGACAGCTTCTGCCTATTTATTCCCTCATGGTGGCATTTCCATAATGTAAGCCCTTAATTTCAGCCTGCTAAATGTAAGTAAAGAAGATCTCTCGTGAAGTTGTTCTGTGATAAAGAAACCAGAAATTAAATTAAAACACATACCAGTGTTCTCTTATGAGATCATGCTCTGTTGAATTGCTGAGGATGATGAAAAGCAGCAGGGCTTGGCATAGAAGTAACTGTGGAGGAGGTCAGTCCATGTGTCTAACATCTATTCTTGACACCAGAGACCTGCCAGGGAAGCAGAGAGAGTGTAAAGAAGGGAACAGGAGCTCTATTTCACTACCCTAATCTAATAAGGATGCATCTACCAGAGCCATAATTCAGAGCTTCTGACTAAGAGCACCAAGGAACTTGGGGGCCATCTGTCAGCACTCGTTAACAGCTCTCCAGGGCTGTCTCTCACATAGAAGAGTGTCTGGCCAACTGGCCTTTATTTTTTTCCTAAAGTAACCTCAATCAAAATCTTTTAACTGATCTCTACAAAACCACTGCTGGTCTGTCATTGAGACTGGCCAATCCTTATTCTAATCCAACCTCAAACTTAAATAGAAAAATGGGAGGGAGGAGAACTTAATTTTCAACAAGTGTAATCACATAAGTTTAAAACTACCTAACTGTAAGTGGAAATTCATGATCAAAGCATCCATCCACACATGAGTATAGTGACTTTTGCTTTCCCTCACTGCTCTCTCCATAGGCAAGATGTATTAAGACAGACACAGTTCCTACACAGCCTGTCCACAAAGGCAAACCATGCCATTATATGGTGGATCAGCTCATTGATAAGCTTAAAGAGTAATTCCCAAGTCTAACATTCACTGTTGGATACAGCAGCACAGGGATCTTAGCTGTACCTTGTATAACAGGGAGAAGCTAAAAGAACAGCATTTTCCTGGTTGGATGGTTGAATTTCAAGCATAGCATACTTGACAGTGGCCTTTATGCTGCCTCCTAATGAAACACTGGTCTGCAGTACCAATGCACAGTTTAAGTGTTTTACCATAAATTGACTTACACACAATGTGCATGCTCAGGTGTACACATGGTTGGTGAATCAACACACTACCCACATCTCAGATTTAAGGGAATAAAAGTCATCCTGCATGGGACTGATTCCAGCCACCACAGATGAATGAGGCCTGTCATATTGTAGCTAAATTCAAGACCCCTGCATCGAGCTCAGGTAACGGGGGTTGGCACTGAGGAGGTGCACAGATGGAAGGAATCATCCCCCACCATCTGGAAAGTTTGCTACACCTGTAGCAACAGCTGCTTTGATACACACACAAAAATATATATCCTCTGCTGAGAACAAAGAAAATAAAGGTTTCAGTAATGGCAAAGCTTCCAGGTTTATATATTGTTGATGCCTTTTCCTTTCCTTTGAGTCTGATTCCATGCAGGAGGCTCCCTTCCTGTAACTAAACTCATGGAAAATGAAGCTGCTTGAGCAAGTGGAGAATTAGCCTAGGGAGAAGGGAGAAGAACAAACCTCTGCACTGAGTAAAGATGGCAGATAATGAAAAGACACATTCATGCAAATAGCAGGTATTGTCTTAAACCTAGAACACATTGTTATCTCATGCATCCAAACGGATTTGATTTTAAACCATTAAACAAATCTTAGACATTATCATTTAATTCTGCCAAAAATATCAACGATATAAAATATGCATTACAAAATAGATAGACACATACATACACAAGAGTATATTAAAATTGAAAGTTCAGAGAGTTTCTCATACAGAAAGTCAAAACAAAACATAAGAAAGCATAACCAAAATATTCTGATTTGAATCACTTTGCATGTTGCGGGTGACAGATTAATAAAATTGGTATCTGTACATCTTCAGTGTCAAAAAACAGATTTCTCAAACTAAAACTCATTCATCAGCAAGTTCAGGCCAAGGCCACTATGAAGTAAATGAAATCATGCTAGATCAAGCTCTGTGATAGCAGCAGCTCCAATCAATCTTTAAAAAAAAAAAACAAAACAAAGAAGTAACTTTCACCAAAAATTACTTTGAACAAAGTGAGTTCAAACAGTCAAAAAACCTAACCAGTTACTGCTCTACAGCTGCACCAGGAAAATCCCCCTGGCTCTGCTTCTTCATGCCTGAAAGCAAAGCAAACACAAGAGCTTTTGAACTACTCTGGAAGAAAGTCAGTCGCTTTCATGGTATGTCCATACACTACGAACAGAACTCTTCAGTGCAGTTTGGGAACCCTGTGCTAGAAAATGACTGGCACCAAGTTAGAATGACATAGAAACCAGTAAAAGTTATGGACAGACAGCTCAGGAAAATACTGCAAAGACAACAAAATGCGTACCAGTTATTCTTGCTGAGATCCAGAGACACAGCTGTTCATCATTGGGGATTACTAAAACTGTGACAGCATTAGGCAGAGACTGACAGTTGTCTGTTGTATAACTAAAAGCAGAAAGCCAGCATGTGTTTTGGCAGCTTCCAGCAGAGAGGAATAAACAAACCAGCCAAAGGGGTGTATAGTCATTAGTATATAGATTATGATTGACTGAAGCTGTGTGAAAGTTCTGCAGAGAAAGCCCCAACGATCCTGTGTTGCCTTCACGATGCCTAGTTTAAATTTAAACTGGAAATACAGATTAATCTTACTAAAATATTCAGAAAAATGGGCTAAACTAGAGAACAAGATTGGACTGAGTTATTGCTTCAAATTTGAACTGGATTTAGACTCATCAGGGCTGCATAGATTTTCAGATCAAACAAATTGAATTTGCCTATGGAGTTTTACATTGATTTTTTTTTTCCCGTTTGTTTTACCTGAGTTTTACAAGGAGTCTGGATACAGACCAAAAAAAGAGGATATTAATATAAATCTATATCAATACCTTCACTACACCACTGAGAAAATACTGGCAGCTTTGGCACAACTAAGAGTCACCTACCTTCTTATGCACAAGGAGCTCAGTCAGTCAGGCTCTCCTTTTCAGAACAATACAATCCAGTGACTGGCCTAAAATGAAAAAAATTTGGGAAAAAAAATAATCTACATATGTTTAAGCATTACTGTAAATCTCATTTGAGGTAGAGCATAATGGGGTTCATTTCCTCTCATGATTGCAATCCCAAGTAGAAGGGATTGAGAATCCTCCTCTACTAGAAGCCTTTCTCCCACTTAATCTCCTATAACTATGGAGAAGTCTTAGCAGATCAATCATACAAGGATTATGATAGTGAGTATTCCTTACCTTCCACAACCTTCAACATACCTATTCTGTTCCCTGTAGGACATTCTGGATATCTGCTGGAGGGAGGAGACAGATTTATTTCTGTTTGGTGGGTGTATTTTGACACTACCTTTAACTCTAATAAGCCTTGAGTTTATATTTAGTCTTGCATAATTCTAATATGCCTAACGACTAATATGTAGTCTAAACACAGCCTTGTCTCCATTGTGGGATTGTCACTGAAACAAGTGCAATTTTTTTTAAACCAACAAGTCTTTGCACTCAGGCATAATTTACAATTGAAAAAATCTTGGTGAAGAATCACACCTCTAGACACCACTTTTGTTTTAGGGTAGCCTGCCCCATTTCCCAACATATGTGAGGTTAGGACTGTAGAAAATAATGCATCCTTTACTAAGTCTGTCATCCACTGGAGCCACTCTTCTTTATGAAAATCTCAGAACCATTCAGCTGAAACATGGTACTCCATATTGTTACTGATGTGGTTAAAAAGATAGTCAAAGTTGTAATGTACAGAACTGGTGGATTAATAAACATTGGTCATCAGCAGAACGGCCGATGTTTTGCCCAAGCTGATGTGTCCAGTGCTGCTACTGGAGATCAAGCTGTCACATGCTTGTCATTTCTTTATGATTCAGGTTTCTTGAAATACAACAAATAAAAAAAGGCAATGGACACAAGCTGCAACACAGTAGATTTCCAATGCTGGGAAAAAGATTTCACCATGAGAACTGCCAGACATTAGGAAAATTTGCCAAGGAAGTTGTGGAATCTCTGCCCTTGGAGATGTTAAGAACTCAACCAAACAAGGCCCTAAGCAATCTGAGCTGCACTGGCCCTGTTTTGAGCAAGGATTCAGATGAAATGTCCTCCAGAGCTCTTATCCAGCCTGAATTACTGTGTAACTCTATGAAAGCACTCTTTGAAATTTCTTGTGCTGAAAGTAACAGCAGCAAAACTAAGAGGAAACCCAGAACTCTTGCCATTTATTAATTTTTAGTGAGTTTTTTATTAATTCCTCCCAAACAATTTCAGGAACATGTAAAAACACTGAAATAAGACTCCTCTTCACCAGGTCCCACTGCAATTCACACCCTATTATAGTAGGATTCCTCTTGAGATTTCACTCCTGTCTCAAGTCCTGAGCACTGCCTCTCAGTAAACATTGGACACATCTGAGAATGCGGATTAGAACCTAGTGCGGTTTAATTTATAGGATGTCTGCACTCATCCCTAGCTTTGAATGGATATTGAAGCATCTGATCTAGTCCATGTCAAATGGAATGGAAATACATACTGGCTAAACCCTAGGTGAATTGAAGGCTTTTTTTAACCAAAAGTGCTACCTGCCTACTAGTAAATCCATTTACTGATCCAGCCATCACAGGACTCAAAGGAAGCTACCAGACTTATTCTCAGTTATGATTAAAACACCAAGTGAATCCAAGAGCCCTAACAATCCTTCTGGTTGAAATAGATTACTCAATTACAAACTTAATCACAAAAAATATTTTAATTTGTATGGAAAACCTTGTTTGAAATATGTGTGGGGAAGAAGTGTTACCTAAGCCCAAGCCGATTTCCATTGATTCATACATATAATTGTATTGATTGTTATAATATTCATTTCAATATGCCAAGTGCAATCTGCACTAACTGCAACTCACTTGACATTTTTCAAATAAACTTTTGGAATGCTTGCCTTCATTAGTTACACATGCAATTACTGAATAGAAGATATTTTTGTAAAGTCCATACCCCAAATCACTTGAGTGACATTATCCATGAATTCTCACAAAATTGCTATTTCATTTCATTGCTAAGCATGAGGTAAAGCACATTTATTTATTTCTACATAAATTCTTACTCGGTTTCTAATGCAATAACATTTATTACAATCTCTCTTTTCTGCAGAGATGCCTGTGACACAAGGAACCATTCATTCTCTCCTGTACAAATAAAAGATTGACAATGATCTGCATTAGGAAGAAAATACAGCTGTTCTATTTTAAGAAAAAAGTTTTCTTTAAAAGTTACTGTAATAAATAATGCAGTGTTTGTGACTATAACTCCTTCCTTTTCATTCGGACTTCATCGAGTTTCTTGGTAATTACAATCCATTGCACATCCATTTACACTACATTGGTGGCACAGGTGATTTATAAAAATCAAATCTAAAATGCTATGGATAGTAGTCAAGAGGCAGACATGAATCATGTTTCACACAGTTGGAGAATTTGCTATGATTAATTAATTAAAGATTTGCAGTCAGACCTTTCTTGCTTTCATAACTTCATGAATAAAGCACAAATTAAATGTGAAGGTTCAAAGACTGATTTTCTGAGAAAGGTCTTCTGCCAATTATTTAGGAAAAGAAGTGCGAAATATTTTACAATATCCCAGAGAAGATTTCAGAACACAACGTCCTGAACAGCAACATTAAAATGTTCTTACATTTAAAAACAAACACACACAAAATCAACAACAAAACCAAACCAAACCAAAACAAAACAACCAAAACATAAACCCAAGGTCTTTCTTTGGGTTCAGAGCTGTTAGAGGAAAGCTTGTGTAGTTTCTCATTTGTATTTCCTTGCTTTTTAAAGGTTTTATTTTGTTTCTTGCTTGTCAAATAGTTGTATATTTTCGGCTGAATTAGGAAAATCTGCTGAGCACTATCCTTCCATTGAGCTATTTGTGTCAACAGGAATTTCATCAATAACAGAATCAGGGCAACAGTGGGCAAGATTTTGATAATCCCAAAGAGATTTCAGGGGAGCCCTTAAAAGAACTATGAATGTACTACCAATATGGGGTTCGATGCTTATTTCAGTTATTGGTTTAATACTTCAACAGATATCAATGAAACAAAATGGGCATTACAGGGGAATTTCTTCAGATTTTTGCATAAAGTCCATTTCTTAGTGATATATTTCCTCCAATAAAGATTACTAGCAGGTTCTGAGAGTCATTCATTCATCTGTGCCAAAAGCTGCCAGTATAGTGCTCATCAGGTCTGCCAATACAGGACCACAAGTGAAAAAAGGAGAATGTAGTCTGCTTTAGGGGCAAATCCAACAACACTGAGATCTGGAGGAGCACCAATAAACTCATAATTTCATTACAGAAGTAGATTTGTTTTGCATTGTTTAAATAAATTAATTTAACATGATGACACCCTACATACCATGTAATCAGCATTTATTTAAACATTATGAAAAGATAATCTGTCCTGAATTTTTAAGTGTATGAACTGATCTTAGCAGCTGATAAGTAAAACCAAATAATTCCTGCTTCTGAAAGTTTCTCAGAAAAGTAGTTACTGAGGTTAATATTTCATTAATCACCTTGTAAGTCAGAGGTGTTTTTTTTCTCCTAGCCATCAAGAAGGATTTTTGGAGAAAATAATGAAGTCTTAAAACCTACATGGAAACCTACAATGACTTGCTAAACATATGAATGTATAGGCTGCTAAATAAAGGAAGAAGGAAACAACCTCAAAATGACATGATGCTAATGAGCACTGAACATTGTTAGAAGATGCCAGTCATCCAGCCATCTGCTGAAGACAGACAAAAGAACAAACAAGGTTAAAGGAAACAAAAGACTTTGAAAATTAACGGTTCACTCAAACCTCATTTGAAGTTATTTATTGCATGAAATACTTTGTTAAGATTCCATAGAAACTCTGGATGCCAAACTTAATTTCATCTCTTAAGGACCACATTTCAGGTAAATACCTAAATAGGATACAAGAAGCCTATGTTGTTATTGTCCAGCCTTTTGTGATGGATGAACAAAGAAGTGCAAAGTCACTACAATGCCAAAAAAGAAAAAATACTGCCAAAATACTTGCTTTTATTTTAAAATACTCCCAAATAACTGGGTCTCAAGGATAGAATTAAGAGGATAAAAGGCAAATAAGGTTATCTAAAATTTATTTTTATACTGTAAGAGGATTATAACAGTTGTCTCATACTTCCACATTTCAGCAAACTACTTTTATCTTTTCTTACAGTTACCTCAAAAGGCAAAATAATTTTAGTTTAACTGGGTTTTGGTTGTTTATAAAAAAGATTACTGGAAACATTCTATTGCTGTTTTGGCTTATTTTTCAAGGGAAATTTACATCCACTCAACATCAGTCTTCTGGAAAAGTACCTGTTACATTAGTCCAACCACAACATAACGAACACCAAGAATTAATACTTCAATAAATTCAGAGAGGAATAATTTTTTTGAGAGTCTCTGTTAAATATTCAGCAAGAAAAACAACAGTAAACAGGAGCACAGTTAGATAGCAGGAGGGTTGCCATACACATTGAAAATTCCAGGTTGTTTTCTTGCCATTTTCCTGCAATTTTTGATGCTTTTTAAAAATTCATCCTCTCATTCCTCATAATGAAAAAATTATTTCTAATAAAAATACATTTTTAAATCCATAATATTCATATCTTCAACCAATACAAAAAAATGCAAAAGGTTTCTTATTTTGTCAAGACTTTTTAGTTGGCTGAACAGCAAAATATACTCATTGTCATATTTTTCAATTAAATCCACAAGTCAGCTAGAAGGCCTCACTCTGAGCAAGTTGCTAGGCATGACTGGGTGACAAATTATACTGATGAATTGACCAGAAGTTAAATATATCATGTCAAAACGATAGCCTTTATACCAAGAAACATTCTTGTTAAGAATCTAAGGACTTCTAACTCAGATTTAACTCTAGAAAGCCACACTCTTAGTAAATTCCAAGCAGGAATATGGAAGTAATGTGGCATTATTATAAAACAATTTTTCAATGCAAGGTAGTACAAATATGGCAGAAGGTCCCTGGCTATACCAGCAGCACTCAGACTTCATGGTTCATGGGCTATTGCAGTACCACTGAGCAGGGCCAAATCTCTCTCCCCCCAGTAGTGTCTCTACCTTTCCCATGATGCTTTTTGGGGTCCTCTTTATGCCTGCCAGTCACATCTTCTTACATCCAGTTTGGCACCTTGCCTCAGCTATTTACATTGGAAAAACAAGAAGACATCTGGCTGGTGGATTCAGACAACCTACTGTTTTAGCTAAAGAAAATAATTGTTATTCTCTACAAAGCACATTTTTCTTTTTTTAATACCAGCCTATAGCATTCACAATGAACTTGGCTTCTGCGGACAAACATTATTTCAGAAATGACCACTAAATAGGTAAAGAACAGTGCCCGAGGATTTCTGACACAACTCGATAATCAAAATTCTCACTAAGATCTCAAGTGGACATAAGGTTCATATAATGATGGATCATTGCTTCTGATTGCCCATAGTTTGTAGTGCTCATTGTGCCACATCACTGCTTTTATGTTATGCTTGACGTATATTTTAACTGAAACATATTGGTGTCTCCTTGTTTGATCCTCAGCTGCTGGCTCTCAGATGAGGCTTGGCATGCTGTAAGGGAATGAGGCTGCTCTCTTTCATCATTTTGTCCAAGTGGTAAAAGAAACTATATTGGAATTTATTTCTGTCTCTCCAACTCAGGAATATTTTTCTCACTCTTTTTCTATATAAGGAAGGCAAAAATGGATAGTGTCAACTCAGACTAGCAATAATCACAAATAGGCTCATCACTAACACACAGGGAAGTAGTAGCAAAAGCACAAATTCCCAGGCTGAAGTGCTTCATATTTTGTATATCTATATATATATATGTTATGTACATATGTTAGTCTCACCACGGTCCCTGGAAAGATGACAGAGCGAATCGTTCTGGATGTCATCTCTAAACGTGCTGAAGAACAGTTTGCTGATGATATAAAATTGGGAGGAGTGGCTGCCACCCAGCGTGACCTGGACAGGATAGAGAGTTGGGCAGAGAGGAACTTAAAAGAGATTTAACAAGAGCAAATGTAAGGTTCTGCACCTGGGGCAGAACAACCCCATGCATCAGAATAGGTTAGGGGCCGACCTGCTGGAAAGCAGCTCTGAGGAGAAGGATCTTGGAGTCCTGGTAGAGAATAAGTTAAAAGTGAGCCAGCATTATGCCCTTGTGGCCAAGAAGGGCAATGGTATTTTGGGAGGCATCAGGAAGAGTGTGGCCAGCAGGTCGAGGGAGGTCATCCTCCCACTTTATTCTGCCCTAGCGAGGCCACATCTGGAATCCTGTGTTCAATTCTGGGCTCCCCAGTTCAAGAGAGACAGGAAACTGCTGGAGAGAGTCCAGCAGAGGGCAAGAAAGATAACTGGGGGATTGGAGCAACTCTCTTATGAGGAAAGGCTGAAAGAGCTAGGACTTTTTAGCCTGGAGAGGAGAAGGCTGAGAGACCTCATTAATGTCTATACATATCTAAAGAGCGAGTGTAAGGAGGATGGAGTCAGGCTCTTTTCAGTAATTCCCAGCAATAGGACAAGTGGCAATGGGCATAAACTGGAAAACAGGAAGTTCCATCTGAACATGAGGGAAAACTTCTTTACGGCGAGGGTGACAAGACACTGGAACAGTCTGCCCAGGTGGGTTGTGGAATCTCCTCTGGAGATATTCAAGACCCTCATGGATGCAGTCCTGTGTGATGTGCTCCAGGTGATCCTGCTTTAGCAGGGGAGTTGAATTAGATGATCTCTAGGGGTCCCTTCCAACTCCGATGATTCTGTATGATTCTGTGACATTTTACCTTGTGCCTTAAGTGGCCTCTCACAAACTGTATTTTCTTGCAGCCTCTGTGTTTTACAAGCTGAACTTTACAAACTACAAGTTCTGTCCTCCATTTGCAGAAAGCTTGCTGAAAGGAGCCTGCTCTGCTGAATTGCAAGATGGAAGTGGCACATGCAAAGTTCTATGACCCAATGAGGAGGAAGAAAAAAGAAGTAGGTAGAGAAACTGATGCTGCGAAAGGAAGTTAACATGGAGAAAACAATATATGGAGGAAAGGGCAGAATGAAACAAAACAGAAGGTAAAAACATATTTCTATTGCAAGATCAGTGTGTTATCATGATTAATAAACAAGACCTGCTGCTTTGCTCACTGTACTACAATTCAACATAACCATTCAAGTCTATTTCTTAGCAACCAAAAGTTATAGCCCATATAATTTTTCCCTATGACTCACAAGCAACAAAGGACTATGATGGCCACAGCTACACTTCAGAATTTGTGCAGGTAGGGTCATGTTACCTTTTCTGGGGGTGATTCCTCCATGTCTGTCTGAGCTGAATCAGTCCCCAAAGCATGCTTCACCCAAAACCTTATAAAGTAATCTCGGCTAGGAAAACAGAAAACAGTTAACCAAGATGTTTGAGGATCAATATCACCCTTTCACAAATCTCTTAACACACAGCACCCAGGTCATAGAAAACTTCTGTTAACCTTGCCAGTTCAGCTCCTTCAAGAGCTCATATTACTATACCATCCTGCATTATCAGATACTGGCTTTTCTATCCAGTACATGTGGGAGGCTTATAGTTGCCCAGGTTTTGGTGAACTTTTATCATCACAATAAAAGGTACATCTCTGGCATATGGACAGTTTTCTCTGCTGAGTGCCAGGTACTTACTCCAAGTACCAAAGTGCTATAGGTTGTAAGCTAAATACTTACATATTTATTATTTTTCTTTAGCGAGCATTAAGCAGTGCACTTCCCACTAACCTTGTTACAGAAAACGATTGAATCATGTTATCTGAAATTTGCACACAGCAAATACACACACACACAAACAGCCCAAGGCAGACCCTCACCTTGAAGTATTTCATTGCCTATTTAATTTTGGCAAAGTTATAAGCAACTAAAAATAGAATTCCATCATGGAAAGCATCAGCCTTCCTTAACTGTAGGCATCACTACTATCTATCTAGTATATCTAGTTGTCGTAGGTTGAGCCAGGTTTAAGCTAATTTTCCTTGTACTGATTTTTTTTTTTTTTTCCTTCAGTAAGCTCTCTTTTAACTAGCAACAAGTGTTCCAGCTAGTGGACTGATAACACTGGAATGTTTATGTTTCTGCTGAGACTCCAAGGCTGCTTCTTAGCTCTGCTGCTACATGAGGCTACTGGGGCAGGAGAGTTGTATCTATGACCCCCCCAGAGGGGAGCTGGACTAGACAGACAGCAGAACTGACCAAAGGTATTCCATTCCATATATCTACATAAGCTCTGAGGAAGGTCAGAGATCACAGAAGACAACTTCCTTCCTGCTTCTTCTTCCCTTCTCTTCTGTCCGTGGCCGGCGTCCAGGGAGGACTCCTTCCATCCATCACTGTTGACTCCTAGGCTCAGGCATCACTGACCTCATAACCCTCATAACCCAGCCCCTGTCTGCTCTGCCTTATCTCCTGCCTGTGGGCTGGGACATTTTGGGACTGCTCACAGCTAAGGAGAGTGCTGGGGGAGTTGCTGGGGGTGGAGGGAGGCAAGAGGCTTTTGCACATTCCTGAACATATTTTATATAATTGTACATATAATTAAAGCTGTCTAATTTAGTTTTCAATCCAGCAAAGTCTCTCTCCTTAATTCTCTCTCTCCTTCCCTACCTGGGTGGGAGGGGGAGGGGATCAAGAGCTTGTTGTCTCTGGTTTAATTGCCGATCCTGAGTCAACCTTTGACACTAGTATATATAGTCTCACCATAGTGCAGTGACCCCCTTTGCTAAGACAACTGTTTCTGCATACAGAACAGGACTTTTTAAAATAAGAAACATTTTGGTCATGGTACGTTTCAGCTAGCTTAGCTGTAACAGAATTTTGGGGAGAAAGGGAATGTTACCAAACTGAAAACAAGTTGCACAATTAAACCTTCCGGATATGTCATATTGTGAAATCTCTGAGAGGAGTATCCCTACCACCTGTTCCATTTTAGCATCTGACTGAGGTAGCAGTGAGTATGGCAGTATCCTCACTCCTGGTGGCACAATGTTCCAGCAAGTCCATGCCATTCTTAGAGCCATAGCATACAACTTCGTAATTCCAGGCAGTGACCTATCATTAGTCCAGGCAGCATGAGATACTCACAGCATTCAGACACCTTTGTTACACCTCTTTTTCCCCTCACTTATGACAATGGTGTTATAAATTCCAGACAGCCCAATGGTCTCACAATTATATGTCCACAAGCATTTAAAAAAGCAGAGAAAACTAAGAGCAGAAACAGCATGCTTCCTCCTGCCTCCAAATCTAGTAGCCTAATTTATATTCAGAACACAGGCAACAAGCTCACATTATGCAAAATAATAGCAGTTTAAATTCAAAGTTTAGGGGATCTGTAGGTCTTGTGTACTCACATTTCCTCATATATTTAAGCTGGCTCTAAATGGGTGTCACAGTTTGGCACCGAGTTGGCAGTCAAACCAATAACAATAACGCTCTCGATTCACCACCCCCCTCCCCCAAGGTAGGGAAAGAGGGAGAAAAATGAGAAAGAGAGGCTTTCTATGTTGAAAAGTGAAACAGATTTATTTTAATTATTAGTGATAAGGGAATATATATATATTTGTAAAGGGATGTGCAACACCCGATCCCCTCCCTCCTCCCCCAGTGTCTCTCACAGCAACTCTTCTCCCTGGTGACTCCCAGCTGAAGGGGGGAGTGTCCGGGCGCACGGACGGGGCCCTCGGGTGTCGGCTGGGAAGAAATAAATGAAAAAAGAGAGAGAGCCAAAGAGAGGGTGATAGAAGCAACAGTAAGCAGAAAAGTGAGAGAAAAAGGAAACAAAAGGCTTGACTTCCGTGATGTCTTAACCTATACTGAAAGCCAAATAGAGAAAATATTATGAGAAGGGAATATTCTGATTTGCTGATCCTGCCTTCAGTCTAATCTGCTCCCCTGTAGGGGGGGAGGCTGCAGACAGTCAGAAGTGACCTTGGTTGTTATCAGTCCACTGGCACTGCTAAAAAAAAGTTCACTGAAAGAAAAAAAAATTAGCAAAGAGAAATTTCGCTTCACCCTGGCTCAAACCAGGACAATGGGAAAGATTTCTCTGTAATCAGTATTATTAATGTTGTTTGAAAAATCGTTTTTTTCCTCTATTCTGAAATATTTCTAATACACAGTACAAAAAGATTTACCTATATTGAGCTTTTCTGAGGAACCCACATTACTGAAGGAGGAAGAGAGAAGATTGCCCAACAAATGGTTTTTGCATGGTTCCCTTCAGGAAAGTACTACCTAATAGCAAACACCAGGTGCTGGTTCTAACACGTAGCATATATATAACATCATGACTTTCACCTATTTTTTTAACCGTGCACCTTCTTTGTCGTACAGCCTGAGGGGGAGCTTTCATACAACTACCAGAGAATCTGGCCCTGTGCACTATCAATTATCCATTTTTTTACATGCTCTCTTCCCCAAACAATTTTACCAAAAGAAAAGGACAGTGCAGCCTGCTACAGACATAGATCTGGCACAGTTACAAATTCACACGGCCCTTACTCCTGTCTCTAGGGGAAAAAAAAAATAATCAAAGAGAAAAGGTCTATTTGGCAATCAAGTAACCGGGACCTCAAGCTGCTGTAATATCTGTCTCTATGATGCAGACTGAAGAATAATATGGGAAAAGGAGAAGGGAAAGTATCCTTAAAAAATTCTAAAAATAAGAAGATAAGACCTTGGCTAGCTCATTATTTTTTTGTATTTCAGAGGCTGCTATTGAGATGCTCTCGTAGTGATGGAGGTAAGTATGTAGAATCCATACACTAGGAATAAACAGATATTAATACACCTGAGTCTATTTACAGTGTTATCACATCTTCTTTTGCAGTTTTGCTGATGTCTCATCTAAGAGCATCAAGTTCTGTATTAGCACTGACCTATCTACTTTCTCTGTCTTCCATTTTTCAGTAATGGGCACGTTCTGTACCTGGAAGACTTTCATTATAATAATGGAAAATTGTTAACATGTAGCTTAAGTGATTACATGAAATAAAGTTAATATTTTCCTGCTTCAGAATATAAAAATACTTTTATTGGAATGTAATAGCTAGTAAATGGTTCTATAAATGTTCATCTTCTGCACACTAATTACTGGAGAAGAAATCCTGGCCTTATTGACACATAAAACAAAATTCCCACTGAATTCAATGGGGCCAGGATTAGGTCCACAAAATTTTACAGAGTCACAGTTTAAAAACACATGCTCATAGATTCAACATTCAGGTTTTGCATCTCAATTAACAAACAGAACAGGGAAATCTAGTTGGTACAGACCTAATTTCCCAGAAAACAAAACAAACCTGCAAGCAACAGGAAAGTAAGTAGAAAACCAGCAGATGTTCTGTAGCAACACTGGACAAAGTCCTGGCTGATAGAGCACTGCAACACTAAGTATCTCAGAAGAGGAAGCTGATGACCTCCTGCTCCAGTGGGGGTCATGGACTCTGAGCCAGTAGCTTCTGCCCTTGCTGGAGCTCCTAAGGAAGAGGGACACTGTGTACCCCTTGGTCCTGTGGCACATATAGACAGAAGGTCTATATTTCTCCTGTGAGAGCTCTTCAGATTTCCTTCTATGATTTGATTAGATATTCCCTGTGCTAGATAGAGGCAAAATCTACTATATCTTGGAGCATAGTACATCCACGCAAGAAGCACCAGTCAGTGTGCTAACAAATAAGTAATTAGTTTATGCTAATTAAAACAGCTTCCATAGATAAAATTGAATTACAACCTATTGTTGGAAGTGTCCTTCTGGTTAAGGAATTTGCCAGGGACACTAGGAGACTGAGATTCCTGATCTTGCTCAAATCTTGTCCTCCAGGGAAATTTTCCAGTTGGGTTTTCCACAGTCCAGTTGAGCATTCCAGTCTGTAACGCTGGCTGTTACCACCATTTCCTCTTATCTCTTTTTCTGTTAATAGCTTTCTGTTCATGTCTTTGCCACTGCCAAGACTGACATGTGAACCTGTTGCTTATGAGGTCACAAGGTTTTCAAATATAGCTAGTCACAAAAATTTAGGTGCTCTCCTACACAGAAGTAGGTGGACTGGGGACAGATGCTCCCTGGCTACCAAATGCTACAGTTTCACATTTGGCAGCAGTGCTGGGTAAGGAACCACATCATCTCCTTGGCTGCCTGTCCTTATCTCTGCTACTCCTTGCTTCTCTCCTGTTGCACAGTCAACTGGACCACAGAGATTATCTAGGTGAAAAATGACATTTTTTTGCTGGTTTGATTTTCAGTCCAGAGTAGGTAACATGAACACAAGAAGAATCCACCAAGGGTCCAGAGAGCACAGAAACTTGCAAAGCCAGCATTGTTGCTTATGACTGTCCACAAAAACACATCCAAAGGGATTGGCTGCAGGTGACCCAATGTCATACTGTCACCAAAAAGGATGTTTCAGTTCCCTATTTTGTTCCAATACTGGCAGTCACAGCGATGTATGGCCAGTTGCATCTGGGGATTGGCTGACTCCACAGACCCACCAGAGGGGTATCAGATCACATTCTTCCCAGGGGGAGTTAGAGCAGCATAAACCAGGCATGATATATTATCCCAAATCCTTTTCTGGACTGAGCTCATCATTACCTGTCTCCTCACAGATGAGCTGCAATATCATTAGAGCTCTAGGCCTGAGAGAACAAGAGTGGCAGAAACAGAGATATGGCTTGTATGGGGTACTTATTCAATTTAACAGATAAACAGATGTGATCTATAATTACCTGTTTCTTATCTAGCTAGAATAAAAAGAAATTGGAAGAATCTGTCTCCATAACCAAACATTTTTAAAAACTATTTTCATAACAGATTTTATGCTAGTTACAAAATAGACCATATTTTTTGAGTACCTAGAATCCTGACATGCTAAACAAAATATGTTAATCAGTAAAAATCAACCGCTAGATTTTACTCTAGGGCTTTTAGTATAAATGGTTACTTAGCTTTCTTCCATGTATATGATCATATTTTTTCTCTTCTAATAAACATTTTTAACATTTGTATGCAGTGCTGTACACATGCAAATAAGCAGATCAACTTTAGCAGCACAGCTAATCAGATCATTTTCAAAGGCATCACCAGCAATGTCTAAACCCATCCCAAGGGCCCTACAACTTTCACTGTCATTTTCCAGGGCATGGGTTATGTATTGCACTGCCTTCTTAAGCCCTGGTGACTTGCTCATGCATTCAGCTGAGTCTTTAAAGAACACCTTTTCCAGCATCTCCAGGGAAAGGTAGAAAGATCGCCTGTTAAAAGAGCACTTCAGTAGACATCCACCTGTACCTTCCTCTCTCTCTCCCCATTCCTCTTGAGGCTCCCCTTTCTAAACATTTGGCAGTAAGTTCTTCCATTTTTTCACTCTTTCTCTGCTAGCTGTGGCATACTCCATGAGCCTTTATTCCACCCCTTTGTTCACCAGACACACACATGTATCTGCACTCTCAGAGCGGTAAGCCCAAGCTCCAGAGAGCCTTGAGGTTACAAGTTAATTGTTAGCGAAGTGCTTGCCATGCCTCAAAATAGATGCAGCAGACCAGCAGATTCTCCTGACATGAGGCAGTTTGTGCAGCTTTCCAAAGGGACTACAGGATCAAGACTTTAAATAGGTGAGTTTCTAGGCCACTACTCTAAATTAAATGAAATGTTACTTTTGCACTTTGCTTCTGTGTCATGAAAGACTTGCTACTATTTTGCAGCTTTTCCTTCTCTTTTTGTTTCTATCTGAAAAAGATGCTTAATGGCAACTCTTGCCAAATTTATTCTACACCACCAAATCCATGCTCAGTGCTATCTCCCTGTCCCAATGTGGCCAGGTAGAGAGGCTGATAATGAATACATACACAGCCAAAACCTGCAAAGTGCATGCTTGAGTTCCTGCCAGCCACAGAAAATAGATATTGTTTCCTCATTTGGCTTTTGTTGTAACCAGGTAAAAGCTTTGAGAGAATACACTGGGTCATTTTCTAGGAATTGAAGAATGTGGTTCCCAAGGCTGTTGAGGGGATTCTTCCTTCTCTCTCTTTCTTATCAAAAATAATGAAATTTAAAAAAATTAGTAACAATAATAGGCACTAACCTCATTCTGGCTTTTTGAGCCATCATTAGAAAAAACAACACAACAACACAACAAAAAAACTTAGGTAAAAGAATCTTATTAGGAAAATGTAAAGGCAGAGATGCTGAGGCAGATACTCATCTCTGTCTAGAGGGTACAAAGGTGGTGGAGCAGGGGAAAAGTGTGGGATTTGGAGAAAAGAGCTACATGTTGGCCCTGTTCTCATGCCCTTTCCTGAACATCACCCCTGGGCTGCTTCTATCATGGACAGGATACTAAGCTAGGTGGAAAAATCAGACTAAGCAGACATTTAAGTTTTCATATGGTTTTTAGTTTTGCAATAACTGAGCATCTCAGAATTTTTAATATATTTGTGCCTGTTTTGAAAGGAGGTGGTATTACTCTGATTCCACAAAGTAAGAATCGAGACACAGGGAGGCTAAGGTTTACTTGAAAGTTGCTCCAAAGGTCTGTCACAGAACAGGATCCACACCCCATAGTCCTAAACTCCTGCTACCATTAGCTACTTCTCCCTCAACCAGAGGTGCCCTTTCCTTACTGTATCAAACAATATATATTTGTAGCAGGAAATAACAAAATGCAAGGCAACATTAATTATATATCATGTTAATAAAGAGCATGAGGTCTCATGCTCTCCATACTTCAATCTTTACTGTTTTCTCAAGGCAGAACGGGTTGAATTTTAGAGATGAGGGAAGGAACAAGGAAGGAAGTCTTCAGTGCCTCCAGAACCTGCACTGGCATCCTTCTTCTGTAAAAAGCAAACATCTATGAAAAAGTAGATCTCTCTTCAGTCCACCTACAGGATGACAACCTCAGTCATTCAGTCAGTTCAAGTGGCAGTAGTCTTCATCCCAGTTCCACATAATAGACTTTAAATACTTTGTTTTAACATCAAGATAAGCCTAAGAAAAGTGCCACTTGAAGAAATTTGCTTGAGATACTTCCTTTAGCAGCACTCCATTACTTCAGCACCTTTATTTCAATTAGGTCACACACTCTCATCTGAAGTAAAATCATAAATAAGTTTCCTTTTACTCTTAGTTTGGACTCCTTTTCAAGGTGCTTTACAGTATAGTCCAACTATAGGACTACAGTCAGCTTTGCAGTGAACCTGCGTTTACATTTAGTGAGCAGCACACTCCTGCTCCAAGGCCAGTGAAGTTGTACAGTGAGAATTTTTTTATGACCCCTGCATTCTTTGTCAAAGAAGTTGGAAGAGAGCATACACATACACACTCACATAAGCATTGTTAACCTCCACTAACAAATTTATCTGAAAGCTGAGGGCTGACCCAAGAAAAGAATATTTAGCTGTCTTAATCTATCATAGGATGATCATAGGATGGCTCATAGGATGAGCCAACAGTATATGGGCATGTAAAAGGTGAATATCTACATTGTGTGGCAGATAGCACTGCTAATACCCCACCTCAAATTCTGTATAAAGTTTAGCATCAACAGCATTTAACTGAACCAGAAATATACACAGAAAAGGGCTGCTATACACCTAAGGAAAGAGATGTTTATTTTTTTAAAGAGAGGATAAAAGGCAGAGGCTTCTGTAAATCTTCTGTAAATCTAGCAAAATAAAGGTTAAGAGGAAATATAATTGCTTTCTGTAAATACATCATAGAGGTAAACCCAAAGATGAAAAGAGATACTTAATCTAAGGAACAATATTGGTACAAGCGGAGATATAAATACATTTGGCCATAAATAAATTCAGGCTGGAAATCAGAAAAATATATCCAATTGCTCAAATAATGAGGTTCTGCAGCAACTTTCTAAAAGGCATAGTGTAATTTAGATTTGAAAAAGGACATGATTAATTTATGTAAACTATGATTTATATGATATGATATATGATTTTTTCTGCGTGTGATAAGAGGAAACAGTCTTGATGATGATGTTATTTTCCTACAACAGTTTTATAGTATCTGGATACTGCCTGGAGAACTACATTCCATCACCACTGCTATCAGGGAATTCCTTTAGGATGTGAAGCAAGCTTTATACAAATGCTCACAAATTACACTCACAAATTGCTGCTCCATTTTGGGGGACTCAGTCTAGAGCCCCTGGATTGTAACTTGCAGCTGTGAGCAGCAATTACAGCTGCAACTGAAATCACAAGAAGCCTGACTTTGAACATACAAAATATCCTCCAGTGCTAAGCACCCAGAAAATACTGAAAGTATCTCAAGGAGGGTATCCAAAATATGTGACCATACCTAACTTCATACCTGTGCATCCAAGTTCCTCATTACTACAATGGACATGAACTCAAACACTTCAAAAAAGGCTGTCTAACACTAAAACAATGTATGCACAGTGCACATAGAAGGCAATGACTAGAAAAAGCCTAGGGGAAAAAATGAACAATGTCTTTGTGAGAACAGACTTTGCACAGCATGCAGTGAATCAGGCTTGAGTCTGCACATTGAATAGCAAGAGAAAAAAACTAACTATTGAATTTCTGTTCTTTCAGTGTGTGCAACTCTTCTGAGCACTGAAGAAGGCAGAATCCAGGGGGGAAACCCAGTATGTGATCATGTAATTAAAGATCATCATCATGATGATTGAATACTAACAGGAATGAGCTGGCTGCTGTTACTGTGTAGGGCTGAATGCAAATTACGTTTCTTTTCAAAATCTGCCCCAACTAGCTGTAGAGAAGAATGGGAAACACGAGTTTCCTCTCTTCTGTATTCCACAAAGCTTTGATTTCCCTTCCTAACTCTTATACTCTCTTCTCTTTTACTGTCCTTGGCTCTTATCTTTCTGTTTTTGAGAAAAAAATGCCTTCAAGAGATGTAGCTCAAACTTTATCTTGTAATTGTGTGTGCTCAGTGTTTAAAAGGGTAAAAAAAGAAAGGGTTGGTATACTGTGTGAACACTTGCACTTACCAAAATATCTGTGAAGGCATAGTGCTATCATTTGTTCTCTTTAACCTTTATTTTAAAAAAAGATTAGAAAAAAGTCTATATAAAAGCCATTTACACTGCATGAGATTCCAAGAGCTTTTAGCTGACAACTGGGTTGTCAGGTTGTCCTGCAGGCTGGACAAATTGTGTATGGGTTTGTATTTTATTTATAAATTTAATTCTTTAAGGGCTAGTGTATATGTCTGAGAATATGCAAGGGTTAGGCTGAGAAAGTAAAAATCCCCCTGAAAAGTGTTTCTCATTTAACAGAATTGATTGCAAGAGGGAGGGAAGATCCTGCATGGTGCCTTTCTGTCAAAAACAAAAGAGACAATAACCACACGTACAAACACACATGCTTACAGGACCAGATCTAGACCATTTAATCTTTCCACACCTACTGCAGTGGCACTCATTTATTTTAAACGTTTCACTTTGTTTGACATCAGTTCAAATCTGAGTGAAGAAATAATCACTTTTCTTACAGAGATGTTGAACACATGACTTTTGTTGAACTCAGTACCAGCTGTTGAAACTCAGTACCCCCTGAAACTCAATAATAAAACACCGACCCACTGATTTTCTGTATGAAGTATCTACCTGGAGAAACAAAGACATTAATTTGTATTCAGTTAGTTAATTTGGAAGATGATGATGTGCTGTCTTGCTTTGCACATAGATCTGCTTTAAAAAAAAACAAGGAAGAAAAATAATCAATTCCACTCCAATGTGGGATATTATCAATCTGTTTTCACATAGATTTTGTCCGAAGAGGCTTCTCAGAGATAGCTGAACATATTTCCAATGTTTATTTATTTTTATAGTATGAACTAGCCTGTGACAATGTAAAGGTTTTCACAAGAAAAATTCTTCTGTCATAGAAATTGTCTAATTAAAAATCCATTTTCAAGCACTTACTTCAATAAAACCTGAGCCAGAAAAAAATAAATGGAGAAAGAACACAGAGGAAAAGCTTACAGGCAAATTTGAACCAAAAAAAGCTGACAATCATCCTATTAACTCCACAGAAATTACAAAGGGCACAAGGGTTTGCTCCTCAGAGTGAATTGCAAGAAATAAAACCAGCTACTTTGGCAAGAGAGTGTGGAGGACATGGATCAAGAAAGGAATGCTTGATCAGGGATAACAGAATGGATGACAAAAATAATGAAGCATCTTTATCAAGCAATCAGAGGAATCTGTGCTTTGGATATTGGTACTGCACCATGATTCAGAGTCTAAAGTAACAGAAAGTAAAACTAAGTATTAGCATCCATCTTTCACTCTCCACATCAAAAACAGTACAAACCAAGTCTAATGATGCTTCCATTGTCCCCATAGAAGAGATGAGCTGAGCAGAGAAGGGCAGAGATTTCCAAAGGAAATGAATAAGCTCCAAACCTCAGGACCCTTCACAGAGATTGCTCCTGAATAGTCTCTTTTTTTTCTCCTCCTTTTCTGTCACACATAAGGAAAAGACAGCTAATGTGAACAGCAAATAGAAACACAGTGATCAGAACAGTTATTTATCAAACACAAGGCAAGTTGTGAGCTAACAATTAAGTACATCTCATTAGTATATATAACATGGGAAAAATTCCATCCTTTTTCTTTGTTTTTCCTCCTCTACCTTTGTCTATTAATTTGTCTTGCACCTTGTCCCTTGAGATTGTTTCCTTTCGCAATCACAAATATGCTTTCACTACTCCTCATCCCACAGCACCTGTTACAGAACATAAAGATATCCATGCAGCAAATT
Source organism: Hemiprocne comata (assembly GCA_020745705.1). Classification (NCBI taxonomy): domain Eukaryota; kingdom Metazoa; phylum Chordata; class Aves; order Apodiformes; family Apodidae; genus Hemiprocne; species Hemiprocne comata. The sequence continues at coordinate 137,263,869 of CM036586.1, read as the reverse complement.
GACAAGTCTGTCTGTTCAGTGATCACTGCTACTGCCCAGTGAGCTGGGGTAATAAATCATTTTAGCAGATGAATTTGTCATCCAATACTCTAACAGTATATGAACGGCAGAGGCAACAAGCCTCCAGGCAAAGGAACAGTAGCAAAACCTAAATTAAAATCTAAAAGGGAAAATTGCAACAATAAGAAGGCTATTAGAAAGAAACAATTTAGAGAGCAAGTAATCAGTACAATCCCTAAATTTAGTATAGCTGCAATTCAACTAATCCACATAATCTGGCTCAGTCTAACCATTCATACTTGGAATGAGCTGAAACCAAAGCTGAGTTGGGAGTGTAATGTGCTTGCTCCCTCTTTCTACCATTTGGTGGGCTGGACTCAATACTTGTTTCTACCTTCATAAGTTTAATACTCGTGAAGATAGAAATACCACTGTGAAATACCGCTCAGAGTCGATTTTTTATCACATACGTCAAGTGATTGGCTGATGCTCTGAACCACAACTGGACTCTGGCTTAGCACATCCAATGGTGGTTGGGCTCCACTTCATCCTTATTACAACTAGGCAATCCTCCAGATGTTATGACCTAGTTGGAACCCCATACTGTGCTACACCCTGTGTGCCCCGTGATGAACTGGTAAGAGCAGTTGCATTTAAAGATTACATTTCTCATGCATGTGAGTTTCAGAAGAGGTCTGTGGCTAACCTTTTTCACTGCTTAGCTCTTTGAAGTAGAGCAGCAGCCAGTAGCTCCAAATAAAAGAAGGCATCAAACACACAAAATGATGTACAATAAAAGTTTCTCTAAACCCAAACCTACAAAGTAAAAAAGTTCAGTGAGTTGCTACAGTTACTGAGAGATGGTACTTGATAGCCAAGCCAGGAGATCAAGCCTAACATACTAAGCCATTTTGTCTAAAATTAGGAAGTCAGGAAAACACTGGGTTATAATTGGTTATATCTCATCAGAAAATGCAGAATTGCCACATTTCTTACTTCTCCTGAGTACATGACCTAATCAGACAAAAAAAAAAACCAACTGTCAAAGCCTAAGACAGGAAATGGAGACAAATTATTTCTATTAGAAGACTTCCTACATTTTCCCCTAGTCATCACTGGAAAAGCCACAGTCAGGACTAATCATGTGCAAGAAATTCCTCATGGAAATAAGAAAAAACAGCCTTTTTCTGCATGTAAAATGTGGCATCAAGTCTACAGCACAACTGCCTGATGATCCTTGTCAGACTTCAAATCTTTTTGACAAGCCTCAGCTGTAAAACTGTTCTAGGGTTGTTGAAACGAAGAAGGGACACCACAAACATGTCCATCAATATGCAAACACCTATGCAAATGGGCTTGTCATCAGTGCTGCCTTCAATGGTAGGAGAAAACAAAAATGCACATGGAAAAAAACATAAGATGGAATAAGGAGCAGGTGACACTATGTAACAGTCCCAAGTAACAGCAATCTCTGCCTCCTAAGGCTGGGGATACACCATGTGAGGTGCACGGCACAGTTTCATAGCACTGATTTTTCCTGGGTGAACATGTGGTCAACTGAAACACTGTCAGCCCAGACAAGAGGATGCATGAGGGACTCTTGTTGTAGACTGGCTGACAGGCCAGCTAATTAGTCACCTAAATTACTTCACAGTACCTTTGTTAGATAGACTTTTGAAGAGAAACAGTGCCAACTGCTGTAATTAACTGAATTATTGCTATTAAGTTTATTGGATTGGTCTTTGCTGTCTTTCAAAGTAGACAACAAACCATTTAACCAATACAGGAATATGACATGGACTAGCCCTTTGTATCTATATAGGTGATTATGTTAGCATTACTGTCAGACTTTCTGCTTTTTTTCAGAAGTACTTTGTGCTTGAGGGGCGGAGCAGCTTAGAAAAAACATATGAAACCCAAGTATTTCAGTCTATAAATAGAAGTTACCCTTGGACACACAACCACACACACACAGAAAAGCTTTATTACCCAGAATTACCATTGGTTAACCTTTCATTGCCTCAACTCTTGTTCAATCTACGTATATGAAAAGGCAACCATACTGTTAAAGCACAGCAGAATTTGTTTATGCTTGTCAGCTAGAATAGGGTGACATGTTTGGGGTCTTTACCCTGCTGCACACAGGATTAGTTACCACAGCTTGGAGACAGCCTAACAGAACCAAAGGATGGGGCTAAATCCCCATATTCTGCTCCTGAATCTCTGATTGCAGACTTCCAATAAGCATGGAGCAACTAAGTCTGCTAGAGTCAAAGCATGCCATCTGAGCCTCAGTATGTCCCTGTGTTGAGTACTTCCACTTGGGGCAAATGTGCATAAAATACACCTTACTGCAAGTTCAACTAGTTGCTGACAACTAGCCTACAGCAACTCATTAAATCACAGAATCTCAGTCATGGCTCTCAGTCCAATGCACTGGCCTGGACTGCTGCTTCTGCTGTGAGGGAATTTCATATGTGTATATCCAAACAAGGGTTAATCTGCACATGGCCTAATACCAGCAGTTAACACAGGAAGTTAGGTGAGATAAGTTCTGCAGCTAGATCAAGACCAGTCTTCCAGCTCTACAGTTTACAGGATCTGACCTCTTTAATTCTGAACCACTGCATATGCTGTAATCATGGAAGTGAGAGGATTATGGATAAACTTTCAGCTTCTGCAATAGAACAATAACTGAGCTTTGTCCTGTTTTATTTAAATGCTCTGACACTCAGGAAATTTGGAAAGTATCCTGTGCTATTGCTCAAGATTACTGCTCTGACAACAGAATTCTAGCTCTACCATTATCAAGGTATTAAATACATTATACCTCAGGAACAGAGATAAGAAACACAGCTGTAAAAGAAATATACAAACATGTCTTACTGGAAAAAAACAAAGTCACTGGCCTGTGTCACCAAAATGCGCTGAAATATTTTCTGCACAGTATCCGTCATACTACATCACTGAAGGATATCACTAACAAAAAGACTAAGGAACATCACCAAAAGTGCTACCAGGCTATAAAAATGAGCAGTGGAATAATTTCCTAAAATTATTATCCACTAACGATAGCTTTGAGGTGATAAAAAACTGAGTCAGTGCCAGATCACACGCTGAAATAACATGATAATATTTTCTCTACTTAGGTAACTGGAACAATCACACCATTTATGATAATGACAATATAAACAACCTTATGTCTCTAGACTAAATATTCCCTGTAGTTAGAAGTATTTTTTATTCCACTTGCAGAAATGTTGAAAATGTATGCAAGGCACATCTATGCTCTTGATACTACCTATCTAAAAAGCCAGCATTCAGTGTTTTACATTATTTTGACAGATAGCACATCACTGCATGGTCGTGTGATGATCAGTCCTGTGTCCCACTTTGGAATTCATAAGGGTAGGAAGCTGTGGGCCTCCCTATTTCCAGTAACATTATATGCATAAAAGATAATCACAGCTTTCATTTGTATTTTTTTTTAAAGTTTCTGTCCATTTTTCTGTCAGAGATAACCTTGAAAATGTAAAGGAAACAAAAATAGATAGATAGATAGATAGATAGATAGATAGATAGATAGATAGATAGATAGATAGATAGATAGATAGATAGATAGATCGATCGATCACTGGGTTTGGAAGGACTGAGAGAAATGTGCAGTTTCAACAGAAGGCTCGAAGTGAGAAACCTAAAGATATACAACCCCTTCCAAACAACTCAATTAAACTTGAGGTGTATTAAAAACCTATGCACAAAAAAACAACCCTCCCTCATCCAGATTACCTAAGAAAACAAAGGAGGAAGTTCCTTATTTGGCTAAATGCAAAGAGCTCCACTTATGACTAGCTGGAGATGGAGTAGCCTGTGTCTTACAGCAATGAGAACAGTGCATAGCAATCTTATTTTAGCCAGAGAACCTCAGACAAGAAGTTGTCTTGCAGGCCCTCCTAATCTCAATTACTACACTATTTCTCATGGTTTATCCCCCTTCTCCTTGAAGAGTTGCTCTATTTTATTGACATCATTTGGCCTGAAAAATATTTCCCTTTTGTCTTCATTCATATTTGTGTGCATTGGAAAAAATTAGAGAAAGTGAAAGAGAGCTATCTTCAAATACATAAAGTGATGTTATAAAGAGAACAGGAAGCAATTATTCCCCTTAATTAATGAGGGCAGAAGAGGAAGTAATGAACGTAAGCAGCATCAGGGGAAATCTAGGTCAAATATGGTTACTGCGTGAAGTTTCACACAGTAAGAAGAGGAGTTAGGCAAATGAACCAACCATCAAGTGAAGTTAGAGTCCTCATCGGCAGTACATAGCCAAGGTTAGAAACCTCCCTGGAGGATGACTGAGGAAAAATGAAGCCATTCTTGTTCCCTCAGAGGGAAAATGGACAAGAGGTTAAACTCAAAGCCTCTTTGAACATCCACAATTCTTCTTTCCTCTTTTGTTCTTCTTTCCTCCTTATCAATGACTTCCCTATTTTTTCCTGTTCTGTGAAGTGTTCTGCATTGGATAGCCAATGTTCTGTCAGACCTCCACAGGAATATTATATTTATTATGCATTAGATTTTATGTTAAATAATATTGTTATTTAAAGGAAAAAGTCTTTCTTTTCCTAATTCCATGGCCTGCTGTCACTTCAGGACTTCTAATAGCAAAACCATGTGAGAATCTGCAGCAGCTGCTCTTTACCAAGGCACAGTTCTTCCAAGAGACAAAAACAGGTGACACGGCTTGGCTCTGGGTTGGCAGTCAAACCAATAACAATAATGGTCTCAGTCCCACCCCCCTCCCACAGGGTAGGGAAAGAGGGAGAAAAAATGAGAAAGAGAGGCTTTCTGGGTTGAAAAGTGAAACAGATTGATTTTAATTATTAGTGACAAGGGAATATATATATATTTGTAAAGGGATGTGCAACACCCGATCCCCTCCCTCCTCCCCAGCGACTCTCACAGCAACTCTTCTCCCTGGTGACTCCCAGCTGAAGGGGGGAGTGTCCGGGCGCACGGACGGGGCCCTCGGGTGTCGGCTGGGAAGAAATAAATGAAAAAAGAGAGAGCCAAAGAGAGGGTGATAGAAGCGACAGTAAGCAGAAAAGTGAGAGAAAAAGGAAACTAAAGGCTTGACTTCTGTGATGTCTTTACCTATACTGAAAGCCAAACAGAGAAAATATTATGGGAAGGGAATATTCTGATTTGCTGATCCTGCCTTTGGTCTAATCTGCTCCCCCGTAGAGGGTGGAAGCTGCAGACAGTCAGAAGTGACCTTGGTTGTAATCAACCCACTGGCACTGCTAAAAAAAAGTTAACTGAAAGAAAAAAAATATTAGCAAAGAGAAATTTTGCTCACCCTGGCTCAAACCAGGACAACAGGAAAACAAGCAATAATAGCATAGCACTTTTTAAAGCCCATCTCTCATTCTCTTTCTCAATTTTTATTCATGTGTTATCCAGGCAATAAAAATATGAAAGACAGAAAAGTTTTTCTTCCCAACTTTATTTTTTGTTTGTCTTTAAAGGGAAAGTCCAGACATGCTTTTATTACTAGTGTTACTTTTCTCTTTTTTCAGGAGAACAGAGTAAACCAAAGTGAATCTGATGGGGAAATGTCCATACTTTTTTAGTTTAGTTTTTATTAGGATTTCTAAGGAGTTCTCATCTCTTTTGTTGCTCCCCACTCAAAGAGAAACTGAAAAAGTGTAACATTTAAGAGTAAAAGCATTAAGAATAACTTTCAAAATGGAGTAATGGAAAAAAGGATTCCTTTCAATGTTAGGCATTCCACTTGCACCTGACTTTAACTTACAAAGTTTTGACAAGAAGAAAGATGTATGTTACTTTCATTTCCATAGTTTAAAAAAACAAACATTCCCAAACATAATAACGAAAACCAGATAATTTTGCAATTTTTTTCCTAATTACGCATATCTTCTCTCATTTATCCAGAAAGAGAGGCTTTTTACATAAATAAGCACATGGAGATTAAGAGATACATTAAAATAACCTGTTTTCTTGTGAACAAAGAGCTGCCGTGGAAAAAAAAGAAAAAAAAAGGTAATAGTTTCAACCTAGTAATCAAATGCTCTACTGGCATTTCTCAAGACATCAGGCATATTTCAGCATTTTGCAGAATGCAGGATGCAGAAGAAACAGGGCTTTCCCTCAGAACCATTATTTACACTAAGGTAAGGAGCGATTCACTTCACCATAATCTGCATATCCTCTAGAGCTGGCTGAAGCTGTGAATATCTTCATTAAAATATGCCTCGGGTTAAGATAGGTGTCTCAAATCCTTTAAATGGGTTTTATGGTAGAGATCCCACACTCTCCCCATGACTACAGATGGAATCTAGGCAGTAACTAGCATTAACTAGCATTTCTGAGATTTCTAAAGTTAACTAAGAACAAATTCATTTTTCTTTGAGTTCCAAATGACTTTAGCACATCAGTGCTCTAAACCCTGTACACACCATCAGCGAGGGACTGATTTATCCTAGGGAGCTTACTGTTTATCCAGACAGATTAGTGAAGACAAGGAAACAGTGATGGTGTAACTTAAAGAAATCAAAGCAGGACAACGACAAGAAGACAAGTTGTTTTCTCAGTCCTGTGTCATCTTTGTTAGAGGAAAACAATGGACATGGCAAAGATCCTTGTATCCTGCTTACTTCTATTCTTCAGTTTGCACCTGTAAATGCTACGTATATAATACTTATCCCTTTAGATTGACCTACTGCATAAACTATAGTTATATAGCTATGATTGCAGTTATTCTATTCTATTAACATTTAATTCCCTTCTAGCTTTAATTTAGCTAGAAGAAAGAGCAGCATGAGGGTCAGAAATCCACTAACCATGAGACATACCTATACAAATACAGCCCACAATGAAAATCTCACCAACACATTTTCACCGCTCCTGTTGGCAATGTCATCTAGGTTAGGCTACCCATCACTGCATCCATGATGACATTATGCACTCAACTGAAGCCTAGATATATATTTACACAGATATAGCCATACCTAATCTTTATTAGCACAACACTACCAAGCCAGCCTAATGGTTGAAAGACCATAGGATTCTGTCACTGTTGCCAGTCTCACTGTTGGAAGGGTAATAAACACAACACTAAATAAAAGTATATTTATCATAAATAAAGATCAAGATAGGTGATGAGATGATCACATGATGGTTTTGAATGCCACACTCTATTCACTCCAGTGCAATAGCTTGCTTGCAGAATACCTTGCATTCAGCAAGATCAAGGCAAATAAAGTAAGTGCCAATACCAAACTCCATATAAACAACTCATCAAGTACTGGGCAATGTACTGCCCAGTAAATGCCACAGGGCCTATACATGATTGGTACTCCACCTAAAGGAAGGTTGTGCTGTAAAACCTTACTTTATCCTGCAGACAGAAATCGTAAAAGTGGTGACACATTTTACGATCTTAGATAAGAGTTATTTTCTTTTCCTGTTCCGGTACTGTAAAAATCCATGTTCAAATCTGGCTGGGCAAAGAAATTAAAACCACAGATACTTCAGCTGAGTCCAGGAAAATAATAGGAATTAGATTCCCAGATCCTCGAAGTGCACTTTAAAGTCTAAATCCAAATTCCTAAACATTTTTAATATACTATTGTATACCAACCAGTTACTTTATTCCAGCAAGGTTTGCCTTTCTTTTTAGAGGTGACCCCAAACCAACTTACATTGTTGGAATAAAGCACGATGTGCAAACTTTCAGTGTTTTTGTTCAGCTTCATTTCCCCTAAGATTATTTCAATTTTTCTTCCAGAAATTGACAGCATTCATTATAACTTTCTAAAAACAAAATACCCCAAGTCATTTCAGTTAATTCCTTCCAATGTTCTCCCCAAAGCATATCCTTTTAGCTGCAACATTGATAGAAGCGGCGGTAGAAAACATGTAGTTAATAATAAACAGCTCACAGTTTGCAGGATGTTTTTATTTCCCTTGTATTACAAAACACCAGCTCCAGCAAGTCTTAACATAATAATCATTCCCCAGAAACAACACAGTTTAACAGTGTTTAGACTGCTTTGTATCCAAGAGTCTTAGTACATCCTCCCATCAACTGAACACAAAGTTATTTTCCTCTCTGCTCACAGATCTTCTGCCTGGAACTCAGTCAACAATATGACTGAACTGAGTTGCTTTAAACACCTAAACTTGGACTCAAGCAAAAGAAAGAAAATAAGTATTACTTTCATGGTCCTTTTTTTTTCTGCTTGTTGTTGGAACAGAAACTTAAACTCTTGGGTTCATGAAGTAAAGCTAGTATTCCATAAAGGAATACTAGAAGCCTGTTCTAAAGAAAGAAAAAAGAAAGAAACAAACAACAAAACAAAACAACCTATATATAGTCACAGGAATCCTGCAGTTGGACAATTTCAGTTTAAACTTTTTTGTCAAACTTGGGGAAACATGGTAAGACTGATCATCTAATCAAGACCCCTGAAAATTCCAAACTCAATAGAAAGGCTCTGACAGGAAGAAACTTCCCCTTTTTGCCTCTTACCTCCCAGGTTATGAGCTTAGAAAGAAAGTATATGAGTCAGAAGTTCCCACTGAGAGGAAGATTTTTCCAATGTTCACTTTACTATTAAAAAAAAATCTAGCTTGAGAAAATGCAAATTAGAAAACCACTCAGAAGCTCTGCATTGAAGGTTTTGTGCAGTCAGGAAAAGGGTTAGTAATCACATGTACAAAGTGACGCCATATTATCCACTCAGATGTAACAATTTGGAAAATGGTAAAGAGTTTTGAAAAAGGAAGAAAGAATGAGAAATTTAAAGTAAATCTGGGAAGGACTCAAGCATAGGCAAAAGAGGGAAGACAGACGGAGTGTGACCAGAGATGGAAGGAGATTCTCTAGAGAAAAAAGGCACTGCACTAGGAATTGAAAACCAGTGTAAGTCAGAGGACTCAGCAGAGAAGTACCAACAGCAGAAACAGCATGAGAAAATCCATGCTGACATCAACAGATCTCTTTGGCAGTCACAAAGGAGAAGCACTATCCTGTGAAAAGCCAATTTAGGCATCAGAAGTGTCAGAAGAGATCAAATTACCCAAAGGAGTTTGAAAATACAGGTGAAGGGATGAGCAGACTGGAGTGGCCCAGTCACTGCAGTAAGTGCTGTACTGTGAAGAAAGAAATCCAAGTCTATTTCTATCCCAGTTTTTGCCTTCCTAGATAAAAGGAAAAATGTGCAAAGGAAGAAGGGATCACTGAGGTTGCAAAAAAAGCAGCAAAGTACTACATTTGGGCAAATTATAGGCAGCAGTAAGAAGCCACCAACGAGGCTGGAAATTTTTAATCAATTCAGAGTGCATCCATGTTGAGAAAAAGATTCCAGGGCACAGCACTGCTCTGGAAAATTAAGGTATCTGGGAACTTTAGCACATCCCCAGTTGTGTGAATTCATCTTCCTCTTGTGTGACTCACAGTTACCATAATTTAAAATTAATTTACAGTACATTTCTCTATGATATCACAACTGGTGGTCATGGACATGATTATGATGCAAAAAAAGATTTAACTCCTTTTTTCATGGCTTTTTTATGGTGTGAGTCAGTGAACCTTTTAAAAGAAAAATCAAAATGCCTATAAATGCCTATTTTAATTCAAATATTCCCAGTACTTAATATGTGTTTTGTACCCCAACTTCTATTTCAAGATTCTGTGTCATGCACCACAGCAAATATGTTCAGTTTGCTTTGAGAGACCTAGGCTGGGTGCCAGGCATGGTACAGTTCAGGTAGGATGGGGTTAACTGGCCCTGCCAAGGGGCAGAGGATTTGTTCCCAGTCACGAACTTCACCTGACACAGCCACAACATTTCTATTACTTGCCCCGACTCATTAAAAGCTATATAAGCTGGGGTATCTCTGCATTATTTAAAGGCAAGAAATGAGTAAGTTAGCCTGAAGGAAAAAATATTCTATGAAGTTTTCAAAGGAGGCAGAAGGAATATTTCCACATTTGAACTTGCAGTTTAGCTCCTTCACATGCTATGCAGAAAAACTGCCATTTGGAAATCCCAGTTTGAAGGCTTATTTTTCAAACATTTTTTGCAGGAGAACTTTAACTACCCCTTTTAAACTTATGAAGCTCTATATATAGCTGATGATACTTCTACTTAATTAGATTATAATACTATGTATTATACATATTTTAAATATATCTATCTTCCTACCTTTACTTCACCCATAGTTAAAATAATTGGTTCAACCTGCTGTTTTAAGGCCCTCATGTTTAAAAATTCCTCTCGGTGTTTCACGCTGTTGTTGTTTTAATGGATTGTACAACACATCCTGTTGTCATCTCATTTGTTTTCTGTCATATGTTTAAGTAAACAAAAAGAAAACCAAACAGTTACAATCAATTTCATCACTGTTATTAAAAGTATTTATTGCAAAACATTTGGTTCATCTACCTCAGAAACAAAAAAGCTGAGACTTTTCAAACCATAAATTATCAGCAGCATCATTCTATTTGTATTCAATACCATAATGAGCGTAAGTTTTCGTACATGCAGTCTTGCCAGTTAAAACAGTTGCTAACTTACTGAAAGAAGAAATCTAAACTTCTCAGCTGTTTCAGTACTTGGTGATATTAAGAGTTCAAACATTTTGTTTTTTCTGGTTTGTTTGGTGGTGGAGGTCTTTATCCTTTGCTTTGGCAAGGTTAGATCACAGCTGCCTAGCTTTGATTTTTATTCCTGCTTTGCGAAGACAATTTATTGTATGGAAAATAAAATTCCTAGGGAAGCAACATTCCTCCTTCTTCTACAGCAGAAAAGATGTTATCCATCTTGCCTTCAATGAGTTTGTTATGAACTATAAATCTGTGCTGAAACACAAAAGGAAGGAAAAATATCAAAATACATCTGGGATCTGAACACTGATTAAACCTACTTTCATCTCAGATTTAAAATTGCAACTTTAAAATTCACAGTTTGTTCTAAGAACAATATTAAATATTTAAAGTGCACTTGGTACTACCATTAGATCAGATAAAAGCAACAAAGCACTTTATCAGGCAACATAACCCCCATTAATATTTTTTCCTCTGATTTTAAAGACATATCTTTTATCACTCAATGGATGGAGAAACAGTGATGGAAAGTGCTGTCGTTCTGCCAAAAGCACATACAGAATAAGACAAGTGAGAGCAATTAAATTTCTGATCAGGATAATAATTTAACTGCAGATCTGGAGACTATAATCATCTGGAACATTTGAGCTGTATAAAATATTACAAGAACTATGTTCCATCAATTATCATAAACAGCTCTTCACCTGAAGACACCTCACCTGAAGGTATGTAGTGGCTTCCTACGATTGCCCCAGAGATCCTATATCTTCTAACAGCAAAGATCACAAAAAATAGAAGGGTCACAGACCATATAAAGAAATGTTTGTGTATCCATTCAGAGCAATATAGAGACAATTCCCAAATGCAGGGTCATTATTCTCCCTAGCTTCCTTTGGCAGCATAGTGCCTTTATTGCTAAGATATTTGATTTATCAAAGGAAAAGGTAACCTGATGCTTCAAGCAATCCCTTTTCCCACTCACATAAAGAGAAGACTAGATCTCAGCTTCCTTGCAATAAATTAAATTGATACTTCATCATGATGTGGATAAGGTAAAGTGGGGGTCCCTTATTCAGTCACTATACAATGTCATGCTCCTAACAACCCAAAGATTCAGCATAATATTCAAGAATACCCTCAAAAGGCCAATCCTTGAGAATTAAAAACCACCTTTTTACTGACATTCTAGCATGTCACAGACCTTTCTGCTTACCTACGAAAAAGTGGTAAGTGATCATTTATTCGGTTGAGAGAGAAAAAGTATGGCTACTTGTTATTGCATCAGGTGCAGCTGCTTTATCACAGCCATTCTGAGGCAAACGATTTGGTGTGACATTCATCTCACCTGTTTTAGCAGCCTAAAAGTCAGGTGCATAATCAAATCTATTAATTTAGTTCCACTCAAAAGTCAATGAATAAAACCAATGAAGACTCCTCCAGCAGATTGGGGATAAGACAAGCCCTCACTACATCCTAAAGCAGTTAGAAAGATTGACCTCCACTACCAAAGGACAGATACTTCTATTCAGGCTCCTCATTTTTTAAATTGCTAGAGGTAGGCAAGATGAACCCAAATATGAGAAGGACATTTCTGAAGTTATTTATACCCCACTCTCTCATGGAAATTTTACTAAGCCTCTATGGTTTGATCTGAGAGAAACAAAGGAAATTTAGGGACCCAATTCTGTCTTCAAAGCTTGCACATGCTCACCCTGTGCATCGACTGTCCACCTGAAGATGAGGTCACCTGCACTGCCACCTCTCAAAGGCATGTGTCAAGGCTAAGACCAAGGGAGGCTGCAGTGATCTTTACATGCGAAGGCACTCTGGTTGCATAAGGCGGCAAGCGGGATGGTTAGAACTGCACTCAGACATCACAGAGTATTTTAGGGTTTGTTCACACAGTCACACACAATCAGGCATATGGGACCTGACTTGACAGCTGAGATGTGGTAACTACCCTCATGCTGGCCACAGCCCACTTCAGCAGGGAAGTAAAACATGCAAGCTGAAACCACCACTTCAGAAGTGGGGTGCACACAGAGCTCGCAAGCAGCCAGTTAATGCAGTTCAGCTGTGGTGAGTGGGTTAGCTGCCTGGCCACCTGTCAAACTGCGGCAAACAAACTGTCTGGGATCATCTTATCAGGCAGTTAGTTTCATATCAGTTTTAAAGGACAGCTTCCTTGTGTATAGCAATGCTGCCTCAGCATGGAGACAGCTCATAATTTGAACTTGAGAGCTGTGGGGTGTCTGGCAGGAGATCTAACCAGGCAGACCACTGAGAGAAAGTAGACATCCTTTATTTTGATCTACTGTAGGGAACAGCTTTTCCAATTAAATAGCATTTTTTGAAGCTTGGATATTTCCACTTCACAAAAACAATTTCACTGTGCTTGTGTGAACAAGAATTCCACAAGATTTTGCCAGAAGCATGATGTTTTTCTGCTGTACTATGCCCCATATGGACTCAAATCCAAAATCAGTGGAAAGCAGCACCTCAGTACATTTTTCATCTTAATACTGTGGAACAAATGCACTTCTCCTGACTTCTGACTAACAAGGCTTATTCCAGATTTTGAAAAATTTCTGTCACAATTTACATTTAACAGTGTCTTTCTTGGCTACCTCTGGGAAAATACTGCAAGGAAAGTTCACAAGCATTAATTTAACTAAAAGCATAGATTTGTTCTGACTGTGTTCACAAGGGTCCTTGTTTGCTTTACTCAGATAATCATTCCACTTTTTTTTCTTTGCTTGTGAGAAAGTTATACCCGGGCAAACAGATAGGAAAGTTTGTGAAATGAGGCTCTACAGGGCCATGAATTCTCTCCTGTCCTCCCTGCTGTCAAAAGATTCCGGCATCACATCAGCAAATAAAAACAATCCCACATGACAAAAATAAAGATCATTGAATAGTTACACAAGCTAGTAGAAGAAAATCAAATAATAACCCCTTCGTAAAGCACTTCTTAGCCATTTGTCTGAAAAAGCTTTAAAATAAAGTTCCAATCTGCTTTAGTTAAGCACAAATTATTGGACTCGGTATGGGAGGAATTAGATGAATTCCTACTATATCTGCATCATAAAAAAGATTAGATTAGATGATCTAATAGTCCCTTCTGGCCTAAAACCCTATGAATAGAAAGGAAAAGCTGCTGCACTATTCACATTTTCAGCAAATATAGCAAATAACCCATAGAAAATGGGTGATTTTCCCCTCAGTCAAAAGTACACTAAAAAAGAACATTCAGGTTTCTGAAGTCCCTCTGTAAAAATCCTCCTCGTGTAACTATAACCTTCCAAAGAAAGAAAGAGAGAAAAAGACCTGAAAAGGCACTCACATTTGCTGAGTAATTTTAAATAATGAGCAAATTAGTGAGGAAAAAACCTGTTTGCAGTTAATTCATGAACAGAAAAGAGTACAACATTGATCAAATAAATTATTTGCTGTAAATAGTTCATTCAGCTCTGGCTTCAATACACATTACCAATTAAATCAAACAGAGCCCAATCCCACAGCAATTATTTAAGAAGTACAATCTAGCCACTTGAAAGCAAATCCAGATTGCTTAAACTGTTTCTCTTTTTTGTCGCTATGTCATTTTCCCTCTCTTTCTGAGTTAGGTCACTCTTGCTCACCTACAATACCACTCAACATTTTTCAGCTCTTTTAGCATATTTTCAAATTTGCATAAACTAATGTTTTCCCAGATACAATTGCCCTTTGTAAATTTTTATCTCATTCTTATTGTTACTTGATATGGGAGCAGGTATCAGAGGACAAAGTTCTTGATGCTACAGTTAAATCCATTTCCAACTTCTTGTTTAACATTCTGCTTATTTTTTTCCCTAAAAGAACTAGCTGTACATTTAGGTTCGTATCCTGTAAATCAGGTTTGACTTTTCTTTTCTACAGTTCGAGCACTTATTTGTATTATTATTGGGTTTTATTTCATTGAGTCCAATAAATTCTAAATATTTTTTTTCCTGGATTCACTTCAGTCTCCAGATTTAAAGACCAATTAATTCACAGCCTTGGCTCTTTGTCTCAAGTTTTATTACTTATATTCCACAGCTCAGGCCTCTTCTCCGCAAGCCAAATTAATCTGGTTTGCAGTGTATTTATGTAAATAAATATGAGCCATTTCACTTGTTACCACTTACTGTTGTTACTCCTTACATATGGTTAAACAGGATGGCAACAGAGGCAATCAAGACTTGTGGGTATGAGCATGAAAGTCTATACTGCCTTAGGTATGAGACAGCTTTGGTCTGTCAGTACAAACAAGCACACTCACCAGTCCCTGTGTACATCCATCCCACTAAAGTGAAAACAAAGTGTCAGAGAGGCTCTGTAAATTACTGAAAACTGTGTCAGGCCCCACGACAAGTTTTTCCCTAATCTAAGAGATAAAGACCTCCATGAGGAAAGCTTTCTGCACCTCTATGGATCCTGCCAGATCTTCACAGGCTTCCCTAGAGATGCTCAAGATTCCCTCAGCCAAAAGGGGTGACTTCATTCTGTAAACTACTACTAAAATAAATGAAATAAAATACTGAAAAGTCAGCATTCCAGACACCTAGAAAACATCTGTTCAGTTCTAGTCAGTCATTTTGGTCACTTATGACATCATTTATATTATTCTTAGACCTTATGACTCGAGGTTAGTAGCTCTTTGATTGTCCACAGAGCTTCCACAAAAGTTCCCAGCTGTCTGAGGCTCAGAAGACAATCTGATTCTGAAGCACAGGGCACAGATTTTGTTCATACCATCACTCTGCCCCAATAGACAGCACAGACAGAATTAATCAATTCAAGATACTTGCCTTTAAGACTTCAACAACAGCCAGAAGCAAATCTATTTGTTATTTCTGTTAAGACATGAAAGGGTAATAGTATCAGAATGAAAAAGTAAGTGTATAGGCTTGTATTGTCCTCAGTTAAAGACCTACATATCTCAGCCAAAACTGGGAAGCCTGTCAACCTCATCAGTACTGAGGTGCGGGATCTCTCCTTTCTTTATCTTTTGCTGTATCAAAAAAGTAACTTCTGTGGGCATAAATATCAGTATGGACATTGATTTCAGGATATGGTTTTATCAGCCATGTGGAAAGCTTGCGTATTTCCTTGCTCTATCATTGTGGAATGACAAGCAGAATGTTTTGTAGCCAAATAACTTTTACCACAAATTCTCATAAATGTTTTATAGATACTTTCACTTCTCATATTCTGCCAGCTAGGCTTTACCCTCATGCTGGGTATTTTTAATGTACCTCCCTACTTTCATCCAGATGTTTGGTCTCTCTGTCTTTTCTTCTTTCCATTACACGTGAGTGTTGTTCTTTTTGAGGTGTCTATCATCCTGGCTTGCTTGCACCCTTGGATGCAGACTTTCTAGCAGAGCTACATCTCTGCACTGGATAGGTAGAACCAATTCTTGGGAACAGCAAGGAACACTAATCAAAACAGGTACATTTACAGAAGAAATAATTTTGCCCTGAGTTCCCTCTAGTGCAAACAATCAAGGTTTTGCCTTGATAAAAGCTGTAGCATCACAGGGAGTATGACTTGACTTGGGGTGTTCTGCATAAAAATGCCTTTTCTGTATTGTTTCCTGTATTTCAAAAACATTTTATTGTTGTAGTTATATTTGAAAATAAACCTGTAAAAGATTTCTTCCTCTGAGTACAGTTTCATTAAAGTTCAAATACATACATATATACACACACAAGAAATACGTAACAAACCTTGGCAAATTAACTAGCAGAGGTCATAGCGATACCTCTCTCTATGATTTTTCAATCCTCTTGGGAATCTGGAGAGGTACCAGTTGACTGGAAGATGGCAAGTGTTGTCCCAGTCTTCAAGATGGGCAGTAGGGATGACCCCGGTCATTACAGGCCTGTTAGTCTCACTTCAGTGCCTGGTAAGATTATGGAGAAGATTATTCTGGGAGCTATTGAAAAACACCTAAAAGACAACAGAGTCATTGGTCCCAGCCAACATATGATTGTCCCACTTTGCACTGGTGTGGGCCCATCTTGAGTACTCTTTGCACTTTTGGGCACCACAGTACAAAAAGGATATAAAGCTACTGGAGAGTGTCCAGAGTAGGGCCACAAGGTTGGTGAAGGGTTTGGAGGGGATGCCATATGAGGAGCAGCTGAAGGCACTTGGTCTGTTCAGCCTGGAGAAGAGGAGACTGAGGGGAGACCTCATTGCAGCTTACTGCTTCCTCACTACGAAAGGTGGAGGAGCAGGCACTGACCTCTTCTCTCTGGTGACCAATGATAGGACCTGAGGGAATGGTAGGAAGATGTGCAGGGGGAGGTTTAGGTTGGACATTAGGAAGGGATTCTTCACCCAGAGGGTGGTGGAGCACTGGAATAGGTTCCCCAGGGAAGGAGTAATGGAAACAAGCCTGACAATATTCAAGAAACATTTGGACAACACCCTCAAGGGCATGGTGTGAACCTTGGGGTTGTCTTGTTCTGGGATGGGAGTTGGACTTGGTGATCCAGGCTGTCAGAGGAGGTGGCTGAGCCACCATCCCTGGATACATCTAAAAAGACAGATGTGGTGCAAGGGGACAGATTTTGGTGGTGGAAGTGGCAGAGCTAGGGTTGTGGTTGGACTTGATGATCTTGAAGGTCTTTTCCAGCCAGAATGATGATACTATGATACTATTTTTTCTTTTACTCTGCTTACTGACAGAAAAATCCAGATTCCAGACAGGAAATTTAAGTTACTGTATTAGTTCTAAGAGCATTTTTCCTTATGCTACAACTTATTGGGATTGAAGGAATTTTTAAAGTAACAAAAAGAAATTAGGTTCACCCTATGCTATTGAATAAGTAGATAAGCAAACCAGAAGCTATCTGAGGAGGTGCAATTGCTCTATTGTAGTAATAACTACACCCAGCTAAACAATGGTACAGATAACAGAAAGGCAAATGCAAGATCCTAACCAGATTAGCTTTTTTTCTAAACGGCTAAAATCTATAGCAGATTGAACATCTTACTGCTAAATCCTTTAACACATGCACAACACAAAAATCAGTGCAACAACTCCCATGCAAAAGTCTTTGATGAATTCTAGAGATGGTGACATAGCATTTTCCTGAATTGAACCCAAGCAGTGCGCAGTGAGATTCTTCCTAAATATGAGGGGTAGCATGACAAAAATCAAGCTGCTTGTGGGAAGAAATATGCTCAAGGCTGTACATTCTCAGAACAGAGAGCTGGGGATTATTTCGCCATACAAAATTAAGCCTGAAAGGTCAGTGAGGCTCAATAGCTATTCAGATGGCAATAAAGAGGCCTGTGCTTAACACAGTCAAGAAAGCAAAGTAGTAGAGGAATACAGTGGTCAGAAAAGGTGGCCTAACAGACAAGTCAAGCAGAATCACAGCAAACAGACTTGAGATGACATGGTTAGGGGACAGCTGTAATCAGTTTGCACATAGATAAGGACAGAGACAAGTTCTTTGACAGTACAGGCTGAAAGGTCAGATCAGTGGATCTCAAAGCACAATACCAGTTCAGCAAATAAGCCAGCTCCATACCTCTGGGAGCTGGGTACCGTAACTTCATGGTCAGCACAAAAGTCACTAAAGTGTGGCACAGTGTTTCGGTCACTTTGCTCAAAGTCACCAAGCTGTGAACAGAACCCAAGCAGTACAAATCCTCTGACAGCTGCTCCCAGCACCAGTCTGTCCTCTGTGCTTTTAGGATAAGGGAATTCACTTTGTGAATCCAACTGTGGTCATGATCATCCTAGCAATAAAAACCATTCAGGAACATTATTTCAATATTCACCTCCAACAAACGTAACACAAAAAGGCATTTTTACACAATTACTTGGTAAAGGAGATTTTCCCACCTTATACCAAACTGGAGGCATAGCTAGAAGATAACCAGTTAATGGCATCATTTACAAGCAAGGAATGTTTACATAATTAAAGATATAGATCCTCCAAGATGTTCAGCACACTCACAGCCATTTATCTTAGAGGATCAGATTTTAAAAGTTGAAGTATCTTCATTGCTCAACGTGAACCCCACAAAAGAACTAATGTTTCTTCTGTGACAAGCTTTTACCATTTCCCATATAACAGTACAAAACAAACCTGTTTTATACCAATGAGATAGTAACTCATTATGTAGTAACCTTTTCAATCAGATCTTGTAGATCAACAGATCCTTTAAAAGTCATAATTAAATTCATGATCGAACACACAAATCCAATTACACTTCAGAAACAAAGTCTGTTTCTTTGGTTGTAGCTTACTCCACTGACTAACCTGGACTCATAAGTTTGCATTTATTCCAGAATGTAACCTAAAGTGACAGACACAGAATAAAATGGGATTACACATTATTTATAAACATGGAAAAAATTCAGCCGTAAGAATCCATTTTCTCCAAGTCCAAGACTGATTAGCAGTTTCAGGATAAAAAGTCAAATGTTCATGGAATCACGGAATTGTCAGAGTTGGAAGGGACCTCTAGAGATCATCCAGTCCAACTCCCCTGCTAAAGCAGGATTGCCTAGAGCAGGACTTCATCCAGGCGAGTCTTGAATATCTCCAAAGAAGGAGACTCCACAACCTCCCTGGGCAGCCTGTTCCAGTGCCATTTCACCCTCATCATAAAGAAGTTCAAAGCTTTCTATTTGCAGAAAGTTAAACTTCCTTTATTGGGCCCCTCTTCTTTTGTTAGTTATCACTAAAACTGCTGCAGGTAAAACAGAACAGTGAGGAAGACATTTGCTCTGTCTGGTCATGAGAACTGCTCCTGTCCCCAAGAAGAAGGTTGAGTTAACATTGAGTTGCCTTGGCTTGGATTGTTGTTGTTGTGGTTTGGGGAGGGGCTAGAATATTTTTTTTAAAGCATGAATATTTATGCCTCACCCAACCATGTAGGATTATTTTCTAAACTCCCATTCCTAACATTTCAGTAATGTGCATTGCTGATGCTTTATGTAAGTGGTCCACACATAATTTCTATATTTCTTTTGTTTCTTTTTTGAATATCTGTCCTTCCTTCTCACCCCCCACCCCCAGCCAAATAGTATTTCAGTAAGTTCTAGAGATCAGCTGGGTAAAATAATGTTTGTTTTGGGGGGGTTATTTAATTTTAAAATGCTAAGCCTTACAGTTTCATGGTACATCTCCTTGCAAACAACTCTTTTGGGGGAGGGATAGTTTTCAAGTAATTTTAAGCAGAACACCCAGAACTAATTTATCTTCTTTACAATACATATTTTGTAGCACTGAAGGGAATGTTATCTCCAGGAAAAAAAATACTTGTGTTGAACAAAAATGTGCAAATAAACCATGAACTTTGAATAATTTTTTGGAGGAAGTCTTAAAAAAACCCAAAAAAAAAGCCTTCGTATCTGGTCTCATTTCTAGTTTTTCACAAGGTTAAAAAGATGATTGCATCTTAAGGCATGTGTGAAACTGAAAGGCAACATCTCCTTTGCTTATAGGACTTAAAAAATACTATTTGATTAGCATATCCAGTTCCGATTACTGGATCCGGTGTAGACCAATTAACACCAGAAGCTCAGCTGCAACATAAAACTACACACTTATTCCTGTATCTCTTCTGTTGTATAGGAGCTCAGATTAAATAACCACAATGGATCTTCAAACTTAAAAACACCTAGATCTACATTTTCCAGGGCCAAGTAAACAGTCCACATCCAAGTAATCTTAATGGCACATGTAGTCACACAAGCAAGTGATTACTTTTCTAGCATTATATACCTAACAGCATTCTGGCATAAAATATAAAGTAAATAACATTAGGTAAATATAGTAGTTTCCTACTTATACCATTATTTCACTGTCTGGGGGTCCTGGAAGCCATAAAAGTATCTGATAGACAAGGAAACCCAAAGCAAAATGTGAAAAAGGACAAAATATGTCCTGTTATATTTAGGAAATTATTCTGTTGCCTTGTCAGTAAAGCAACACACAATGCAATGTATCAAAACATGGCAGGACTGACACACTCTCAGTCCTCAAGGTTCAATATGGCCAAAACATTTTTGTCACATATCCTTATTTGGAAACCTTTAAAATATTGTTTCATAGCCTACTTTTTAAAAAATCAGGTTTTTTAAGTGTCTTTCCCTCCCTGATGAAAAGTAGTTAAGTATTTACTGCAATCTAGACATATTATGAGGCTCTATCAATCTAAAAAAGACTTAAACATTCGTTTAAAAAGTTAAGAACATGTTTAAAATTCTTTACAGAACCAGGGTTTCTATGAAAGACTGTATCCAACATCAGATTATGTTCTCTGCATTGAATAAACCTGCCTTCTTTCTATACAAGTTTTTTATTACAAAATGTATAGGAAGTAGTACACCCCATTTAATGCTGGAACACAGCCCATTCTGGTGTACCCAACCTGCTTGTATTTTTCCTCAAAATTGCTATTCCAGCATCCCAGTCCTCTTCAAATACCTCAAATACATTAATCAACCTGTCAGATTCACTTTAATTTTTTTGTCAAGACACTTCTAATCTTAATTCTGGCCTTCAATGCTTTTGAGGTATCCAATACAATACACAGAGCTTTTACAATAATTTCTTGTTTTATGGCTTTGCACCTTCCGTTGTGTTACAAACAATAGCCCATTAATCCTGTCAATCAAGTTTGTGTCTATGAACTTCATAACTTTTCTCCAGCTTGTTTGCAAACCCTTTCAGCATTTATTAGCATGCAGTACAAATACAAGTGATTTAAAATCTCTGGCTGACAGAAGATCCCAACAACTTCTGATTTTGTCCCAAAATGGAGACAAAAAAAAAAAAAAAGAAGAAATAAGAATTGTTACCTCAAACCAGTCAATTTAAAAGCATGTTAAAAACTGAGTTTTCCATATAGGGATAGGAACCAGATGTCCCTAAACTCCTCCTGTGGGGCCTAATCCCTAAGGCCACTCCACACATCCCGACTGGAGCGCAAGCAAGCAGCACTGTCTGGTGAGGGAGCAGGAGGAAGGAGGCATGTACTCCTTTCTGCTCCTTGTCCATGAGAGAGAATAAGGACCACAATCACTACTCCAGGTGGTGGAATGTCCAAGTAGGAAAATTAATTTTGTTGTTTTTTTTAAAAAGAATTAAACCGTTCCTGTTCAGATTAAATAAAGTAAAGAGTACAATATTTTGTTTCACTTTTCCTAGAAATTACTTTTTAATAGCTCAGTGAAATGTAAAATCCAATTGCTTTTCACATGGAAGATTTTCACAGTGCAGATTGCAAAGTATTTGTGCCACCTAAAGAGAACACAAAACTCAGGGCAGAATTTTGACATCACCAGGTATCTCTTGACTTTTATTACAGGATAACAGAGGAAGCATGCTAAAATCTTTTTCATATTCACAAGACATTCTGTAAATTCAGAGGAGCCTGCCTGTACAAACTTGGGAAAAGTAGGAAGCAGAGCACATCAGCACCTGTGCATGGAGATATGGTTGAGAGCTGGGAACAAGTAGACTTTTGCAGGTCATAAAATTATAGAGTGGTTAAGGTTGGAAAGGACGTTAAAGATCATCAGGTTCCAACCTCCCTGATATAAGCAGGGACACCTCACACTAGACCAGGCTGCACAAGGCCTCAGATAACTGATGACATGCAATGTCTAGCCTAGGATGCTCAGCTGTAACTTTAATGTTGGAGATCAGTATTGAGTAATTGCTTAGTAATATCAGGCTTCTTTCAGGGGTCTCTGTACAGTGTCTGAAGTGTAGGGCTTCCAACAGTCTGTAATTTCTCATAAAGACCTTGCTTAATGACACTAGACATCCTCCCAAAATTGCTTTCTGAGATACTTCTGTATGACTACTAGAAGCAGTAGCAGAAGCCTGCAGTGGTCTGCAGAAGACTTCATACTTGAGTATAAAGGCACAAGAAAGCAAAAAGAACAGTGTAATATCCAGAGGGAAGTGACACAGGAGCTCAGAGGAACCAGCACTGTCTGGCTCAAACATGCTTACAACAAACCAACTTCCTATGTATATTCTGGACTTAAAGAAAACTGACAGCCCTGGAACCAAGCCACAAAAACAAGTGTGTGATGCAAGATTTTTCAGTTTGAATTTGACCCACCTTTATTTTTTATTTACCAGCTTACAATATGCCTGCTGTTGTATCTGGACACACTACATTTATATTCAGCAGAAGCTTTCACTTACATTCTCATCCTTCAGTTCCAATTACACGCCAAATAAACTCTGCATTGCATAAGAACACTGAAAGTGGCAGCTGAAAGACACTTTTTTTCCCTTAAGAGATGTAAGGAATCAAAGTGAAGATATAAGCCTTCCTGGATGTTTTCAAGAGAAGGAATTGGTCGCCTTTACTAATGCAGTAGCTATGGACAGATTAGATAAGGCTAAGTCTTCAGAGGAGCACGTCCTGGACTGCAGGGATTCCTCACAGACTGAGTAAAACACTAGTGTCAGGTTCATGCTTCAATAATTCCCAGTTTAATGCATGCACTGCTCAAGGCCACCTGAGTACTTTGTAGGGATAATAACGTATTTGCCTTTATGCCTTTCCAAAGGCATGCTACAGGCATCCCATCCAGTAGTTCTGCAGTGTCCAGTTCGGCTGTGCTGCTCAAGACAAGGAACCCACAGGGTCATTTCCTGCAGCTAGTGGTCAACATGGAAAGATAGAAATCCTGGTAAGGACCAGCTGACTGCAACCAGTGTACATGAAATGTATGGGCATTTGACACTCTGGGAGTTGTATAATTCGCAGTCTCAGTTTGGCTCCTGCTCACAAGTCAGAAAGACCTGTGAATACAATGGGAGACACCAGTGAAATTAACACCAACAAAACAGATACTGGCACTGCATCTAAGGCTCTCACCACTGTGTTTCATCAAATGTTATTTAAGCAAGCTAAGATGTTAAGTTCAGCATAGGTAGCCTCACAGTGAGGAGTACTCTTCCTGATGGTTAAAGCATGCACCGCTGCAGCTTCCCTGTTGTCTTGACCCAGTTTAAAAACAACTCAGCTGTATTTACAGGAGGTTTAATCAAATCTCTGCACTACAGGGTTGGCATGTTCTTCAGCATTGGGAAACAGCTTTTCCGATGGTGCTCCACCTGCAGGCCTCTCAGTCCTGTCATTTTACACCAACTGCGTATCTGGGCTCCTGTTGCTCTGTCCTTAAGATTAGTCCTACTAAGTCCTCACCACAAAACACCCCACAAAACTCAGGAGCCTGCACAGACATGTAGAATTATCTCATTACAAATACTAGAAATGCGGATCTTAATAGTGGTAAAGCAATCTCTGTCATGTATTTTGTCTGTAGATTGCTTAACACAAACACACAGTGTTACACGGTACATTTCATGGACAGGATTGAAGATGGGGCTCGCGTGAATCACATAAGGTTTAGCAAGGCCAAGTGCAAGATTCTGCACCTGGGCAGGGGTAACCCTCAATATCAATAGAGGCTGGGGGATGAAGGGATTGAGAGCTGCTCTGTGGAGAATGACAGGGCTACTGGTAGATGAAAAGCTGGACATAAACCAGCAATGTCCTCTTGAAGCCCAGAAAGCCAACAGTATCCTGGGCTGCATCAAAAGAAATGTGATCAGCGGGTCAAGAGAGGTGATTCTCCCCTTCTGCCACCTGGAGTACTGTGTCCAGCTCTGGAGTCCTCAGCACAGGAAAGATATGGACATGTTGAAGTGGGCCCAGAGGAGAGCCATAAAAATTCTTAGAAGGATGGAACACCTTTCCTATGAAGACAGGCTGAGAGAGTTGGCACTCTTCTGCCTAGAGAAGGCTCCTGGGGGAGCTTATTGCAGCTTTTTATTACTTAAAAGGGGCCTATAAGATAAATGGAGACAACTTTTTAGCAAGTTGCCCAGAGCGGTGGTAGGAGCCCCATCCCTGAGAACATTCAAGGCCAGGTTGGATTATGTTGCTCTAAGCAACATAATCTAGTTGAAGATGTCCCTGCTCACTGCAAGATGACCTGTAAAAGTTCCTTCCAACCCAAATGATTCTATCATTTCCACACACACAGTCACGCATACACTGGTCTATTCTGAAGGCTTTTTTTCTTTTTTTTTCCCCTTCATACTTTGTAAGACAGATCACAGAATCATATACTTTTATCCAATTTTCCTTGCAGAAAGATAAAAGGAATTTGTTATATCATGAATGAAGTGAAATTGGTTTTGGCAAGACTGTATTCAGGAGGCACAACAGGACACAAAGTTAGGGCATAGATTCCATAGGATTTCTATGCTCTCTTTAATTAGCTGAGCTACAACTACTGGCAACAGCTTGCCTGGTCTAAACAAGATAAAGCCTAGAAATCAGAAAACATGAGACTAATCCTAACATTAATTAGTTGATGCACATCCGCGATGTTTTCATCACCTGTACTAATATCTGTGTGTTAATAGTTTAACAATGTGGCAAATCATGCACAAACCAGTGTGCCTACCCACAGAAAGTTACATTTTCTCATGACACATCAATGAAGTAAGTTCAGTCCATCAGACAACATTAGTCATTTCAGTCTATCATAGTAGTTAACAATGAAGTGAAGGATAAATTATGTGGAATAGGAAAAGTTTCTAATAACACATTGCATAAACAGTCCCTCTGTGCTTCAAGTCCTGAAAGCTTTGAGTTCTGAAAGTCTTTATTAATTCAGGCAGTTAGTGGGGCTCTTCTTTTTTTTAAATTCAAATTGAAATATACTGCAAATATTGAGTGAATATTGGTAAACCAAACATGGTTTGAATTCTGATACCATCCAAAAACCCCAGGTGAGTATCACACCGCACTTCGTTAGGGAATACACCATTAAAATAAAAAAGGCATTTCCTTGATATAAGTACATATACGTGGGAGATTTTGTCTGTGGATAAGAGAGAGTAACCAGATTTCACAGAGTATGTACATTTAGATATTCAAACTGCCTCTTACACATTCAGATCAGCTTGGTGAAGTCTTAGCCTGAAGCTAACAAAAAAACCTCGCAAGTTCAACAAAAGCAGAATCTCATCCTGGTTTTTTTTGGTCCTGATGCTACTTTTCACTGCAAAATAAAGCTCTAGAATCTCTTACAGAGCCACTCAGGTCAGACGATTAAAGCTGTTTTCTAAATCACAGAATACCCCAGAGTTAAGCCATGGGAAAGTACTAAAAAAAACATCTGCAGAGAGCTGAAGAAAAGACTTCTTGGAACAACAACTGCAACAATCACCTCTTCAACAGACTTTCAACCACGTTACCAAACAAGGACAAAACCTTCATCCCCTGACATTTAAAGGAACCTAAACAAAGGTTGGACGATAGGTAGAAGCACCTTACAGACAGTTCAGATGTAGCCCATCTCACACACCATAGTGTACCCTGCTTTAACACAATTGCACAAACCCTGTCAGCAAATCTGGTGAAAGCATACCAGAACATAGACAGCAGTTTACTACTGAAGATGTTTATCAACTATCCATTGTTATAACAAGAGCAACCAGTAATAAAACCTAAAACATGTTCATAGTTTCTTTACATTCATCATGTCAGCTCACTCCTGTGTACTGCCAGGGCTAAACAGAACCCACCATTTTAGTTTCCCACCTTTTGTAAAACGAGCCACCTTTTAGTCCCTTGGGAGTTTAAGCCATACTGGACTTGGTGACTGTGTCAAAACTACCTCACAGAAAAAACATTTTCAAAGATATCTGGATAGCCAAGAATGAAAAAAAAAAAAAGTTACATAGGAGTTTTTCAACTGCATTCAAGGCAGACAAGTAACTTAATTTACCTGGGTTTAGGACACATATGCATCTGGAATATGCTACACACCCAAAAAAGCTTAAAGCAGTCAAGACTTGCTCTGGACACAAAAGCAGAATAGCCACTTCAGCAGCATAAGACACCAATATTAGTTACCTTTAATTTGCTTTCCATTTTATAGATCTAGCTGACTCGTAACTGAAAGAGTCTGAGCAATCCTAACGGGCACCTATCTGGATCTTCATGCAACTCTACATTTTTAAATTCTCCCTTTTGAACATTAAGAAATAGAAATCTAGGCTTAAGAATTTTAGCTCACGTTTTAAAAAAAAAAGTATTCTGTGTTCATATTACCCAGCAATAAACATTGACTCAATTTTCTACAAATAACTTGCTTAGTTTGAGATTTTGCAAAGACAACTGTTAAAAAAATGTAGCATAATAAATTGAGATACTATAAAACTTGATTTAAAATATTTTTCATATGCTATTTAAGTTGTTTTAGTCTTGCATTTTTACTTTCTATGGAAAAGAACATCAGTCTCCAAAAATACAGAGTATTTTAGTTGAACATTTTGAAAAGGCAAAGTACATACTAAATGAAATATGAGAATTTAAATCAACATAGCATTATCTATCTAAATAACTAACTATACTAATATTTATTGAAGTGTTGATCAAGCCCCAAGCATAAGCTTCATAATTTGTTCTCTTTTTTCTCATAAATTAAATACAGAGAGAGAGATCTGGTATAATAACAAAAAAACCGCAACACAACCAACTTGGAAGTGGTGCACACACAGTCTTTGCTTTTCAAGGACTGGGATCCAAAATTATGCTTCCAATCCCTTACTTCTTTGCAACCGATCAGTTCTGTGGTGCCTGGCATTGTTCAGTACTTCTAAACATTAGGTCATTTTGATCTCAGTGCCTAGATATGAATTTAGAAGTCCATCAATAAGTTCACAGATGTGGGCTGTCTAGCCAATGCTCTGATAAACATTCTTTGATTTCTCCTTTGTGCTTAACATAACACATTGCAAAAACTGAACCCATTTCAAATCAATCTCTGTAAAATATTAGTTGCAAAGGCCAAAGCTCAATACATCTTGCCCAGCCTGTTTTTTTCTTGTATGGATTCAAAGTTCAGTCTGAGATCTAAATAAGGATTGCCAACATAACCTGGATCCCCAGATGGGAGGAGCTGTTGGATGACTTCTCATTTTATGTAGCTAAAACATATAGATCACAGTGGTAAATCTCAGACCAAGAAAGTCCAGAAGCAGAATGTCTGCACTGTTGTGGTGACTGCAAGATAACAGGCCCAAGAACTTCCTTATTTCCTATGTTAGCAATAGAGACTGCAGTAGTCTTTTTTTAGCTACAATTATCATCGCTCTGTAACAGTGTTCCCTTACACCACTAACCTAAAGCGATGAATGGATGATGCTCAAAAATATCCTCACAAATCAAGGCTATACCGGTAGCTTCAAACTCTGCTCGCATCCATACTTCTTCAGTCAGTGTTGCTTGACATCATTATTGTCATTTGCTTCCAGTTCCCTTCAACCCTCCAGATTACAAGAGCAGTCAGTAGTATTGCTAACCCTGGTAATTTATGGATACGACCCTATTACCGACAGCAGCCAGTAATACTATTCAATGGCAATATGTTGCCATGGTAAAGCAAGAGTATCCAAATACCTTACACACAATAAGGCATTAATATGCAGCTATTGCTGCTTGCACTTCTTAATCCTGACAGAGGAAAGCAAGACTGCTAAAAGCCATTATGCTTCATTCCAAAAGAGTGACAGGTATTTTAAGAGAAAAAGAGTGCCAGAAGAGTAACTGGAACTTTAGTAGCAGGTTTAACATATATAGATATATATACATACATACAGAAGTGCATTTTTTACAGAGATCGCTGCATCTAAAAGGTGAAGACCTTATTCTTTTATATATTATGTAAAGACTATATACTATAGAAAAATAGTCTGCCTGTTTTAGTCCCATGTAAATAGGCAGTAATATCATAATGAATAGTAATACAAGACACTGATTTTTTTTTTTGTTGATTATTCTGCATTTTATCATACAGATTTTACAATGATCACATTTCAGTGGTGGTACATGGCAAAGCAGGGTAACAGCCCTCCATGCTTGAAAAAACAAAGAACTCCACTTTGAAACTCTATTCAAACCCAGTATCTAGCAGAGATTATTTTTTCTCCCCCTCTGTGCAGTTTTAATTCTCTGCTCAGAAAGCACATGTTGGGTTTTTTTTTAAAAAAAGAGAACCCGCTTCACCAAATACTTTGTTCCACTGCTGGTAAGAAAAAACAAAACATACAGAACTAACAAATGCATGGGGGAAAAAAAATAAATTGAAGCATTCATAGCAGCTGTGTCTACTTCAATTTCCAGTAATTTTTCTTACACACTAACGTTTAAAGCCAACAGTTTGCCTTCTTTCTCTGCCTCAATAACAAGGCTTCTTTCAAAGATAATTACACATTTCTTTAAATACCACTAATCTCTCCTTTATTTATCTACCATGATTTGATTTTATTAGACCTCTGTTTTTTTCATTACTTTTTCTGCAACATTCCCTATCAGATTAAAATATTTTCCCAAGATCCCTTAGTGTAACAGCTTGTCTACAAACTGACTTATTCAAGGATAACTATGGCTCAGAAAGAACTATGACTCAACATTGGAACTGTCTTACTCTTTTTAAGAATCCATGCAAAAGCAGAAAGAACTAATCTGGAGCAAAGAACCAGAAATTCGTACTTAACAGTGTCAGTGTCATCTTATAAATCAGAGAGCCCTTCCCAAGAGCTATTCCAAAACAAGTACTTGGTTTTCCATTTATACCCTTAACAATTAGAGCTTTTTAAACACTTTTGCTTAAGAACAAAAAAGTGGTGTATGAGGTTTTAAAATATTAGTCTTAACATGGTAAAATTTTCAAATTTAATAGTATTGGGATACTAATAACTAAGTAAATGTGATGTATGGCTTTTATAATATAGTACAAAGAAAGAATGCAAATAAAACTCACATCTGTCTAAAACTAAGTATCAGCAAAATAATCTGATGCTGCAAAATCCCCCCCAAGCTTTTTCCTTGTACATAGATTTTCCTGTTTTCAACCATCCCACTCTCTCCTCAAATAGAGGGAAATACTTTTTGAAAGCTTCTGCTTGGTGATCAGACTTAAAAATACTATCCCCATATTTTAAATCACCCATATAGAAAAGACCTGGAATACTTAAAAAGCTATTAATATAAATAATGGTGAGCATTTTGTAAGCTTTCAAAGAAAATCCATAAACCGTTGATTTTAGTTATGACTATATATCTGAAGGACATTTAAACCCATATTAAAATATTCTATTTACAGGAGAACCTTTATTATACTTTACCCAAAAGAACGATCTGATAAACTGTATTCTTCTGGTAACAGTGGTAGTGCTGAAATAATTATTTCATTTCCAAGTTTTTTCTAGAAGTGAAAACAAACTACACCTTTTATCTTTTATTTCTTGTCTTTTCAACAGTCAGATGTGCAACCAGCTTTTTTAAGTGCATTTATGCCAAAAGTCAAGATATTAGAGCATAACCCTGCAGTACTTAGTGCTCTTTATAGTGGAATAGAAAATATTTTAAGTTTAGTTTTAGGATGACTGATTTTCAATTATTCCAGCTCCAAGCCAGTGCACTTATTCTCAAAATATATATCAAGAGGGAAAGGTACAGCTGCTATCATTATAAAATAAAAACAAATTTTATTGACATCACTAAAACCCAAGTATTTTTATATTAATATTTTGGAGGTTTTTCGTATTTTACCTGTGTACACCAAAATCCTTAAATGACACAGGCAAAACATGCTTAAGCAGTATGGTTTCTCAGAGCTGTGAGGTGCCATTACATCAGTTAAAAGAGCTTTTTGTCATGAAAATTGATACCATATATATTATTTCTACTACACAGTACACCAATTCTGTATTTTAGACCTTTAGACCTTTCAGACCTTTAGGTCCCAGCAAGCGCAGCAATTACATAAAACACTTACATGAATGTAATCTGCCTGAAGACTTCACTTTTCATGTTTTGTTGAACTGGCAGCATAGCTAGTCCTAAAAATTAACAGAAAAAAAAAAAAGGAATTAGTCAAGTTAAAGACTGTGATAAAGTACCTAGAGGGTGGCCTTCAAGAACACACACAGCTGCATTATTTATTGCAGCCTCCAAGTATACCTTTTGTTTTGTGTGGCACAACACCGGCTCTCTCTTCTGCCATTATCAGTGCTTTAATTTTAATCAAAATTGGTGAATCCACTCGAATAATGTATGACTTGTCCTGCTTTTTTCTTTAAAAACACCCTATTGTGTTTTTTCCTGGCACATGCACCCCAGCACCTAGCTGAAACTGCAAATAGGCCTTTGCAGCAGGGGCAGCAGCAAGGCCTGTCCCCCTCCCACCAGCCTCCAGCACAAGGCCTCTCCCAGCAGTGCGGAGAGGCACTGGGCACATGGCCATCTCAACACAATCCAGCTCTCAGGAGGGTCCGACAGTCCCCCAACCACCTCCCCACAGGGTTGTGGCAGAGGAGTGAACCTCCCTTACTGCACCAATGCACAGGAGACCAGGAGCTGCAGGGTGCTGCGCCCCCTCCCAGTTGGCTGCAGCCCCCAGGCCCCAAGCTGGGACAGGAGCAGTGAGTGATAGGGCTACTCAAAGGTCCTGAGGTGACATTCAGGGAGCCCAGTCAGGGCACAGACACCCTCCCTTAGCAGCTCCTGGGGCAGATCTGTGGGCCCTGCTGAGATACAATAGCACTCCCAGGCCTGGGGATTGGGATTGAAGTGGAGATCTCAGCCTGCCAGTGCCCTCCGAGCCCAACATCCAGAAGCACCTAAACACTCAGAAGCAGATCTGTGCTACCCATGGCAAGCTGCAGCAGTGCAAGGTGGCTTTCCTAAAAGGGCCTGGCCTAGGCTGGTCCCACGGATACAGCAAGGGCTTCTCTAGTCAGAGGCAGGGGTTGCCATCAGTGGCTGCCTTCCTAGGAGGAAGCCCTAAAGCACTTTTCAGGCACCATCTCCACTGTATCCCAGCTTATCCAGCTCATCTCCCCCTTTCCCTTCTTAAATAGTGTGCTCTCCTGATTTGCCTTGGCCCCCACAGTTGAGAAGTCATTTTTAAAAGTTAACGTTCAGTGAGTCTTTCTACCAAGGCCTCCCCAGTGGTTCCTTCACCCAGTAATGGCTCTATTTCAGGTCCTGAAGCGCTGAGCAGTGAGATATGAGGGCAGCCAGGTCCCTTGCCTGTCAGGGGAAGGCAAGGTCTTAGGCAGGTCCCTTCCCTTCTGAGCAGCGCTTCATACTTCTGTGGTTTTTGAGAACATTGTCACATATTTCACTCACAGTCCTTGGGAAACAAACAATCCATATATAAGTTTTGATATATATGAGTTTTGAATACCTTGTGCCACTGTTCACATTTCTGATGGACTTCATTGTCTGTCATTAACCATAGAGAGTTCATTATTTTAAATCGGAGAGAGATGAGCTGCCTCTTGTGGGTTGGAAAGGCCATTTAGAGACCTCAATATAGAGGAAGATGTTGAAGAATAAGTAGGAATGTGCTCTGGCATTTCACTGGCCTGCAATCTGTATAATCATTCAAGCAAGCATAAAAAGTCAGGTTTTTTAATTCTCTGCCATGTTTTCCTGCTTTTATCACAAGAAAACATCTGGTTTATTTACATGGCTGAATTTGCTGTAGTCTCAAATTTTCATGCAAGTTAGTTGTTGTATTTTAATGAAAATTACCTTTTTCATTTCCCACTCAAGACTATAGCTTTCCTCTGAGATTGCCAATAACAAATGTCTCCTGGAGTGACAAGAAAATGAACTGGAGTGCTTGAGAACTACACTTGCAGGTATTACAACATTTCAAAATTGAATTTGTTCAAAATCAGAACAGATGCACAAGTTTAGAGATTACCTGAAACAAAAATACTTTTAAAAATAAACTATAATCTATTATTTCAACTTTTATATTTTGTGTCATTACATTAAACTTTAATGAATGTTTCTGTGTAAAAATTTAATACACAAAATAATGAATTGATGAACAGCCAGTATTTTATCAGCCAGCATAGCTTTATCCTAATACTACCAAATAAACCAGAAATATTCAGTGTTAATACCCAGCCATAAAAAGCAGAACATATCCAGTTAGAACTCCTATAACAGTAAAGTTCAAATAAGCTTAGTTTTATTTTGTTCTGTCAAAAATAAAATATATAAAAAAAAACCAACCTGAAGTTTCTAGCTACTTTTTTTTTTCTTCATAAAATGGTTTCATTGAAGGTCAATGAAAACTAGTTTTTGTTCCAACCTCACTGCAGTGTTTTATCTCCCTTTCATCTGTCAATCTGAATATATAACTGCCAGGTTATCCTGGTTTACTATTAGGCATAATATTATTTGTACTAAAAAGGCAAATTATTAAGTCAAAACAATTTTCTTCATCATTCTTCAGCACCCACTGTGAGAGAGAGATTTATGCCCTAAAATAATCCGGATTTATTAAATTATCTTTTTTTCCAGACCAGAATTATTTCATCAGAACAAGTTAGCCCAATTTTAGCTAGTGTAAAAACAGAAATATAGCTGTTTCCTCTGTTTCATGGTCAGAAATTGTTTCCCCAGTTTGTGCTGTTAATGCCTGCACAATGGGAGATGTGACCTTATGTTTATGTTTCACTGCTTAATAAATGCTGGTTTATATTTTCAAAGCTATGTTGGGCATTAAAATATGCATTAATTCTGGTTTTAAATGTAGCCTATAGGTCTCCAACAGCCTTAAAATGTTAGCTTTTTTATATAAGAAAACACAAAATCATGTCTGTTATTACATGTACATACTCAAAAAGAGCTGATTGATTGAATTTTTGCCTTTGAAAAATGAAGCACAGCTGTTAAAAATAAATTAGCATATATTGAATTTTTCTTTTGTCTGCAGCTGAAAATTTAAAACAATCACAGCTTTTTGCTTTTGGTGAACTTCATTCTGACATCACTTAATTAATTATTTTTATTTCCCCCCCTCGAGTCCTTATGTGTGCCCAACATTTACTTTGTTATGCTGGTTTGGCTTGGCCTGGGTTTTGGTAGCAGGGAGAGGCCCCAGGAGTGGCTCATGTAAGAAGCTGCTGGAAGCTCTCCCGTCTCCAAAAAATTCCAGCCATACCTCTGGCCAAGGCTGAACCATTAGAGAGACAATTGATGCACCTCTGCGATTAACATATGATAGAAGGGAAAACCAGAGCAGAGGAGAGCAGAGGAGAGCAGAAGACAGTAGAGGGGAGAGCTGTGCCAGAGCGGAGATACCAAAAAGGTGGGTGAGGAAGGAGAGAGAGGTGGTGCTCGAGCAGAGGTTCCCCTGCAGCCTGTACTGAGGTGGCAGGCTGTCCCCCTGCAACCCATGGAGGAGCACAGTGGAGCATCCTCTGAAGGTGCATAGTGGAGCAGACGTGGAGCTGCAGCCCATGGACATGGACCTGCAGCTGTGGAGTACCCCATGCCAGGGAAGGTGACTGTTCCAGAAGTAGCCCATGACTCTGTCGGCAGCCTGTGCTGAAGCAGTCTGCTCCTGAGGGACTGCACCTCATGGGAGGGACTCATGTCGGAGAGGTTCATGAAGGACTAAACCCTATTCCCTGTCCAGCTGTGCCCCCGAGGGGAAGGAGGTAGAGAAATCAGGAGCAAAATAATTTGGGCCTGGAAAGAAGGGAGGGGTGGGATAAAGTGTTTAAGCTCTGTTCTTGCTTTGTCTTTGTCCTATATGCACCTGATTAGTGATAAATTAAATCGATTTTTTTTTCCCCAAGTTGAGTCGGTTTCGCCTATGACAATAATCGCTGAGTGAACCCTCCTTGTCTTTGTGTCTCAACCCATGAGCTTTTTGTCCTCCCCATCCCACAGTGGGGGGTGATCAAGTGGCCACATGGTTCTCTGTTGTCGGCCGAGCGGCCACGTGGTTCTTTGTTGTCGGTTAGGCCCAAACTGTGACATTCATTGAAATGTAAGAGTGCACATGTGTTTGCACCTCTATGCAGAGGACTACCCAATTTAGATTTAATCACCATGCAGTCTACAATAGATAGAACTAGATATAGTGATAGAGATAACTACCAACAAACACTTGTAAAATGCTAAATACTATGCCTCAGAAAAAGTACCAATGAGACTACAGAAGATTAGCAGTTTTGTTGACAATCTTTCCACATTTTTTTAAAACCTGCCAATAAGACATCCGAGTTGCATTGATTCACCTGAGGTGGTATAAAAAGAAGGGAACATGTTAGCTCAGAGAGATGCAATCTGAAAAGCCTATTAGAGGCCATTTTGGGCCACCTATTATGGCTGATTGATGCATAACAAATTATAAAGAAATCAACTGCCTCACAAACTTAGAATGTAACACACACTTTGTAAACAAATATCCATGCCAATATGCTTACCTCACACAGTAAACCTGTCATTACATACACATGGGCCAAATGCCATGGAAAAGAGGACTTCTGCAGTCTTACCCCAGTGGGAAACAGGTAGAAAACAGCCACACAGGAATACTACTATTTCACTTACATTATTATTCTCCTAAATTTTCAGAGCAGCATTTCAGATGTCTTAATGGAGGCTCTAAATTTAAGCTGCAGTAGCAAATTTCATTAAGTCACGGGTTTATGTTCATTCATTTCACTCCCTTGGTGGAGCTTCCAGCACACACCCAGAGCTGCAGGAGACCTCAGTCTGCAAGGCTGATTCAGAACCAGGCTCCCTGGAGCTGCAGCTGTGCAAGTCCAGGTTTTGATGGGTGCTGGTTTTCTAATTAGAACTTTTCAAGTAGGAAAAACAAAACAAAATAATGTCACTGATTTCCAGAAGGAATGATCTCAGGATAGTTGTGAAAGGCAGCACAAAGAATAGGGACAGGGAAGTCAGAGTCCTGACCAGATTTAAGCAGAAGACAACAAAATGTAAGCAGAAGGATTTATGATGGCCAGGAAATGACAGAAAACTCTGAAATGCACATTCAATTTTAAACCTTATTGGAGAAAACCAAAAATTAAATCCTGATTAAAACTTTAGAATGTCTGGTAACGCTTCAGTGATAGCTTCAAACATATAAATGAGCCTAATTTTAATGAGGAACTTCTTCACAAAATAGACATTTTTTGGGAAAGCTAGGTTTTTTTTTTTCATTTGGGAGTTTTTTAGTCTCTCAGTATAACCTGACCTTCATAGATCCTAGACCTGGCTCTACTTAGTGTGCACAACATGAAGAAATCACTGCACAAAATTGCAGGACAAGCTATCGTTGTTGAGTTGGTCCACAACAAAAATCTTTTCCATCATGAAATTGAACATGGCACATTTATTTTTGTTCTGGACTGGAAGCAATCCAAAAACACTAGAATAGATCACTCATGGAGGTAATAGACTTGTCAACTTTAAGAATGGTTTGGGCCACATCTGCCAAGAATGGCAAAGTTTTAGTTAACCTTGCCTTAGAGCAGAGAAAAAGATTAGAACAAGATGGACACAAGCTTAAATGCAAATTATGTGTGCATATGATATTAAGTATACCAATAGCTGATATTAAAATTTCAATTCCAGAGAAAATGAATGAGAGTTGTCAAAACTTAATGTTTCAACTTTTTTCCTATCAAAGTTTTTCAGAATAATCCCTTTCTTCCAACATTTCAGCTTCAAAAAGAGTACAGCTTTGATGAAAAATCGTAAAAAAAAATCAGACCACTCTTGTAAAGATTAATATACAGCACAGTTCACCTGTAACATTTTTCCTGCCAGCCAAAGTGCAAATTCCCTCACCAATGCACATTCAATAACACCATGGTAATTTATTAAAAAAAAAAGTAATTCTATTCAGAGGAAAAGAGCATATGGCTGATCTCAACAAAGGGATTAATATCTCCCATCTCAAAAATATCATTACCAAGAGATTCAAGATGAAGGAGGATGAAGCAAAGTTAGTAATTAGGGATGTTGTGTATCCCAAATATTTTCATGCAAAGGCAAATGCATAACGGTTAAGCATTCATTTATTTAAAATTTACCACAATAAAATGCCTACAAGCACATAGTAGGAATCTGAAACTCAGGGCAGAAAGAAGAGCAGTTAGGAAAGTCCTCAAAGTTAAACATTTGAAAGATGAGTTTAAAGGAAAACCACATCCCCAAGCAAGCCAAACCATACTTTGCATGAACCATAAAATTACCAGTAGGGAAGCAGCCTCTGGGACCACCTGGATTGTGTGTCTACTCGAGCAGGGAGCAGGTAGGACCAGCAACTTAGTCCAGTTGGTCTGTCAGGAACAGTTGTTTCCTAGAGTGTAGGTAATCCTACTCCTGCAGTATCTAAACTGCCCTGTAGTTCCAACGTTCCTCAAAACCTGCCCATTTACATCTTTCTGGACTGTGCAAAGCCTCATCAGACTAAAAGGTAATTATTCAGTGAAAGGCATTTAGTGGTGTCTCTAACATTTCTAAAACCTCATTCCACTCTATAGCAAGTATCACTATTACTTGCTTGTGATAAACCACAGTATAAATTACTAGGAAAAACACTGATCCCATTTGAAGTCAGCACACAGCCTTTCTTCGATTTTCATGGACACAGGACTAATTTTCAGTGTATTTCATCAAAATAGCGGCTTTACTCAGGGATATCAGTGCATGCATATGTATCAGAAAAAAATGCTTGTGATGCTTAGCATGGACTAGAATCTCCTTGAGTTTCTCAGAGAATAACAACATGTTCCCTTCCTTGTGTTGGAGGACTGTGATACACAGCTGCCAGCTATCATTTCACCTGACTTAGAATCTTCTGCAAAGTCCATCCCTTCTCCTACTCCCTAATATTTTTTATTTTCTTTTCCCTTTTGCCTTGTTTGTGGATAAAACTGAGTTAACAGTATTGATTTTCTTACAGTTGAGTACAGAAGGTTCAAAGAAGCTTCAAAAGATGTTATTCTACGACATCGCCATGCCTATTTTGGATGCACCTGTTTCTTAACATGCTAAAGGCTACACAGGCAAGCATCTTCTACTTTGCAGCTTAGCAAAAGGTACAATCTTCATGCTACGACCATTAAAGAAAACCACAGCATAATATACTAAGTGTTTTACAGGAAGGGAATCTGATTTGGTGCATTTAAAACAACTGTAGAATTCCCATAATTTGGTGGAAGCCATCTGGCAGGGTACTGACACCCCATTTTAAGAACTGTTTTGCTAGACATGAAGAATTGGAAAGAGTTCTTTTGTCACATATAATGAGATACAGTCACTGAACGGCTGTAGCACCAAACCATAAGCTGAACTTTCAACATTCACAAGGTCAAAAGCAGCCTGCACAAATTCAGATGCTAAGTGGACTCGCTAAATTCTCCCATCTAAGCAGTGTGGCTGTCATTGTCAATACTTTGTTATGGGATGCCTTCAGATGCCAGGTGCATGATCACCTGTCCTATGCTTTTAAATCTGGGATTATCACAAGCCCTTTACTTCACTCTCCCAGGACTGTGTAGTGCTATGCACAAGAAGGAGTGGAAGGATCAGGACATGAAATATGATTCAAAATTTAGAGGGAGGCATTGCTTATTAATGCATTTTCAAGAGCCCAGGCCCCTCCCTCCCCTCTGGGAAGTCCTGCTTTCCTGCTGAAAGTGAACTGACCAGTGCTCCAGCAAGTACCTTACTTGGGATGCAGCAGTGGCTCAAGCAGAGCTCCTGCATTGTTCCTGGATTGACATTATGTCACCAATCCCTTCCTCTGACACGGCTGGATATTAGTTCTTGCAACTAAGCATGCAGCTGCTCAGGAAAGGGATTGAAACATCATGTGCTACATGCTATGAGCTGAACCATTCTAACCTTTTCCCAGGAATAGGGTAGAAATTACTCAGAAAATAATCTGATGGAAATATGGCATAAGAAAATGAAAATTCATTGACTCCTGAATTCTTAGGGCTTATCCCAAGAGTAGTGGGTTCCCCATTGGATACTCATCTTCCTTATGACTCTTGTTTCTTTTTTTCAAGCCTGTAGTTACTCCCTTGTGGACGAGAAGTAACTATTTAAATCCTTAAACAGCTATTCAGTTCCACCTTAAGTATCTACTGTGCAACTGCTCTCAGATTCTTCTCAATGTTAGAACTCACAGAATCACAGAATCACAGAATCACCAAGGCTGGAAAAGACCTTTAAGATCATCAAGTCCAGCCTATGACCAACACCACCACACCATCTAGACCATGGCACTAAGTGCCACATCCAGCCTTGCCTTGAACACATCCAGGGACGGTGCCTCCACCACTTCCCTGGGAAGTCCATTCCAATGTCTAATCACCCTCTCCGTGAAGAAGTGCTTTCTAATATCCAACCTAAACCTCCCTTGGAGCCACTTCTGGCTATACCCTCTTGTCCTGTCACTGGTTGCCTGGGAGAAGAGCCCAGCCCCCACCTGACTACAACCTCCCTTCAGGTAGTTGAAGAGAGTGATGAGGTCCCCCCTGAGTCTCCTCTTCTCCAGGCTAAACAACCCCAACATCCTCAACCTCTCCCCATAAGACTTTCCCTCTAGTCCTTTCACCAGCCTCGTTGCTCTCCTCTGGACCCGCTCCAGCACCTCAACGTCCTTCTTGAAATCAGGGCCCAGAACTGCACACAGTACTCGAGGTGAGGCCTCACCAGTGCTGAGTACAGGGGGAGAATTACATCTCTACTCCTGCTGGCCACACTATTCCTGATACAAGCCAGGATGCCATTGGCCTTCCGGGCCACCTGGGCACACTGCTGGCTCATGTTCAACCGGCTGTCCACCAGCACTCCCAGGTCCCTCTCTGCTGGGCCACTCTCCAGCCACTCTTCCCCCAGCCTGTAGCGCTGCCTGGGGTTATTGTGGCCAAAGTGCAGGGTCCTGCACTTGGTCTTGTTGAATTTCATGCCATTGGCCTCAGCCCATCGATCCAGCCTGTCCAGGTCCTCCTGCAGCCTCTTCCTACCCTCTGGCAGATCAACACTCCCCCCCAGCTTGGTGTCATCTGCGAATTTACTGAGGGTGGACTCAATCCCCACATCCAGGTCGTCAATAAAGATATTGAATAGGACTGGGCCCAGTACTGATCCCTGGGGGACACTGCTGGTCACCAGACGCCAGCTGGATGCAGCACCATTCACCATCACTCTCTGGGCCCGGTCATCCAACCAGTTTTTGACCCAGAGAAGGGTGCACCTGTCAAAGCCATGGATTGCTAGCTTCTCCAGGAGGATGTTGTGGGAGACTGTGTCAAAGGCCTTGCTGAAGTCAAGGTAGACCACATCCACAGCCTTCCCCTCATCCACTAGGCGGGTCACCCAGTCATAGAAGGAGATGAGATTAGTCAGGCAGGACCTCCCTTTCCTAAACCCATGCTGGCTGGACCTGATCCCCTGGTTGTCTTCTACATGCCACTGGATGGCACTTAGGATGATCTGTTCCATAACCTTGCCAGGCACCGAGGTCAGGCTGACAGGCCTATAGTTCCCCGGATCCTCATTCCAGCCCTTCTTGTGGATGGGTGTCACATTGGCCAACCTCCAGTCATCTGGGACCTCCCCAGTGAGCCAGGACTGGTGATAAATGATTGAGAGCGGCTCAGCCAGTTCTTCTGCCAGCTCCCTCAGCACCCTAGGGTGAATCCCATCCGGACCCATGGACTTGTTGGGATCTAAGTGGCACAGCAGGTCCCTAACTACTTCCTCCTGGATTACAGGAGGGGCATTCTGCTCCCCATCCCTGCCTACCAACTCAGGAGCCCAGTTGTCCTGAGGGTAGCTAGTCTTTTTGTTAAAGACTGAGGCAAAGAAGGTGTTAAGCACCTCAGCCTTTTCGTTGTCCTCCATTACTAAGTTCCCCTCCTCATCCAATAAGGAATTAAGATTTTCCCTGACCCTCCTTTTGTTATTAATGTGTGTTTAAGCAATTTTAAGTACTTCACAGTTGGCTGAAACAAGCCTCTATTCACTTTTTTCTCCTGAGGAAGCGGATTTAAGTTCACTCTGACAAACATCTGGACTGTTGGCAACAAAAGGTTAATACATTTGCTTACAGATACTTTGATGCGACATGAAGCAAGAAAGGACTCAGCAGAAGGAGCCAAATGTTTGTAAATATATTCTGAAAAATATAATCAGAACTCTGTAAAAAATAGATATGGGAGTCCACATGTAAGAAAGAGGGAATAAGAAAAATAAATCATTGAGTGGAAGCACTCATGTAATTCAGAATAGGAACATGTGAAAAAGCAGAAATTCAACTAATCCCATTGCAAATGGCATTTGCCTTTGAAGTCCACAATTCAAAAGGATGTTTTATTTTTGTTCTGGATTTTTTTTTTTTCTCCACATGTCAAAGCTGAGCATTTTAACATGTTATGAAATAATGAAGTATACAGAGATGGGTAATTTGCAGGCAGGTATGTATGTTATGCATGGCTCATATCAGGAAGCATTTCCAAAATGGTAGAATTTACTTTGATAAAATTCCAGTGGAGGCCACATTAAACTGAAACGCAATGGCAAGACTACACTGTAATTGAAATTACTCTTACTGAACTGATAGAAGGCTGTGGTTCTGTAGTAGCTGTATGGAGTCTGTAACAATGAAGACACTGACAGGGAAAGCCCACACAATATCTTTTAGTAAAGATCAAACTGTAGCCTAACCACAAGAGAAGATATGATCAGCACAAAAGCAAGCCTTTGATAGACTTATCAATGTCTCTCCCTTTCAAAGATCCAACTAAATGCAATCTGGAAAGATAACGGAGAGCATTGACATCAAAGTTGGGATAATGTGATTAAAAAAAAAAATAAATGAGAGGGGGAGAAGCAAAAATCACACAGTACTACCTGATAGCTACAAACTAAGTAGAGTAATTTTACACACAACAAAGAGTAAGGGAAGAATCTTTATTTTTCCTTGCCCCCACCACAACAGAAGCCTCTCATCAAGGAACAGAACTGATCTATTCAGTCTCATATTTAAGCTACAGAAAACAAAATTACCTTACGGATTTATCCAGCTTAGACCCATACCATGGCTTACCCTAAAAAGGAGTTATAACTTCTCAGGTGAGCCATGAATGAGAAGAAGACAATGAGAAAACAAGACCCACCAAAAAAGCCCACGTTATTTCAGCCTACAGCAAGTCTGTATGGAATAAATATTCCCCTAATGGCCAATGCATACTATGCAATAAAGCAAAGCAAAATCAACTTCTCCAACAAGTGTAGATTAAAATTGCATTATCAACATGCCATTGGAATTTCACATATGTATTAAATAATTGGTTGTGCTATGATTACAAAGAAATTTTCTGCAAGTCTATAACATCTGATCTTGACTGTTTGTTGCAACATGTGAGTGAAGTTGCATCATCCTGTCTCCATTCTCCAACTGAACCAAATATATGAATGAGCCTTTCACCTCATAGAATTGTTCCTACTACTACAATGCAACTGTTTCTGGCCACAGTCAGGGGTATTTTTAGTGGTCATGGGGCTGTAGGGTTATGTTTCTATGATTTTGGCACTCAGGGATGTAGAGAGGTGTCAAATATTTAGTTTTCTTGTGTGTTTTTGTGTTGGTGTTTTTTGTTTGGTTTTTGTGTGTTGTTTTGTTGTGTTTTTTTTCTCTCAAGTAGCCAAACAGGTAAAGTGCATGCCTTGCCATTGCAATTTCTAGTCCTTGACAACTTTTTGAAAGCCAACACTATGTCCCTTTGACAACACGCACATCAGCCATCCAGTTAAGTTTCCATGTCAGTCAGGATTAACTGAGCATGTGTTCACAGGAAGAATGAACCCATGAGGAAGGAACAGAGTTGAAAAAAAATTCATGTCAAAGTTCAAATAAATATTCCTGGATAATGTTCTGCCCTCCTCTGCTAGTTCTAATGTCCAATCAGCTTCCAAGTGCTGCTGGCCAACATCATTTTCACTTCCGAAAGCATGTGAAACCACATATTAAGAATTGCTTTGATTGAGAATTGATATGATAATAGTTGATTCTTTTAAACTCTGCTAGGCTTGTCTAAGCAGATAAGAAAGTGCGAAATCAAAGCGTGGTCACAGAGTACTAGAAAATCTACACCAGCTCAACACGAGTGCATTGCTGTGCACTCTGCAAGTTTTTCCAAGAATCTTTCAACAAAGTGAGACTGAGAAATGAGTGGAAGGTTCTAACTGAAACAGTTAATGGTTAGAAATCCCTGAAAATACTAGTCAGCCTATCAATTGGGCCATAATCCTCTACTATCAAGCACTAACAACACACCCTCCACGCCTAGAATAGTCTGCTATAGCATACTTTGAGTTACAAAAGTTGACCCCATTTCTATACTGCCAACATACTCTAATCACAACAGGCTTATTTATGCTAATTTCAGTTGATGGCGTAAGTCTTTCGCAAGCACGTGGGTGCCTTACAGAGGTAGGAGTGGCCTTGATATTTTCCAGGACCCATTAAATATTAAAAAACTCAAACCAAAACAGTAGTGAAGAGTCTTAGAGAAAAATATTTTTTGCCCATCTAGGAAAAGTGTTTTTGCAAAAATATTCACATACTACTTTCACAGTAGTAAAATATTAGTACCACCTCTTCTGGGGAAAATTGAGATTTTTATATGCACAGTGTTGTCTGCACTGGCAGAAAGGAGCTGAATTGCTCTTGATGAGATACAGCAACAGATCATCCAATTCATGGCAGGGACCTAAGTGCCACTATCTTCCCCTAAAATAGAAAGCTTATGGAATTCGTTCTTTGAATGAAGGAAAAGTTATAAGGATAAATAACTACAATCTGTTTTTCCATTCTCAGCTCTGTGGGAAATTCCTACTGAGCAAATTTCTTTTTCACTTGATTTGCTTGTTACCCTATGCTTGTCCAGCCCCACAACATGTAACTTAATGACAGTTTAGAACTTTCCTTTGCATGTCAGTGCAAGCTGACAATTTACACAACTTGACTCAACTGGCAACCTGTTATTTGCTTTGATATATGCACCCTTTAATTGTGATTTAGAAAACATTAGCCTTTCAAACATAAATAAACTGGAGAATTGAACCACATTGCTAATGTATACACTATTTGAATATGAAATTATGGCTGAATGGAAAAAGACTTATTCACAGTAAGCAAAGACTTGAATAGGATGTGGTAATAATGCATTTCATGGGAGAAAATACGAGTGAAAATAAACACCCTATGGATTTACAGCCAGTGATGA
The DNA here is from genome assembly GCA_020745705.1 of Hemiprocne comata. NCBI lineage: Eukaryota > Metazoa > Chordata > Aves > Apodiformes > Apodidae > Hemiprocne > Hemiprocne comata. The sequence goes on along the minus strand of CM036586.1, from coordinate 137,220,057 downwards.
ATTTAGCTCATTTGAATTAAGAATGAGGTTTAATACAATTAAAATTAATAGGAAGCTGGTACAAGACTATTTTTCTTTTAATAATACTTGGAACTTCATTGCCATTCCAAATTCCCAGAGTCTTTTCAGCTTGAAAAGTCACTCGAATAATGGCCTTATTCTGAGTAAACCAGTGTGGCTTGATACTATAAATACATCTGCTGAGACACATGGGCTGATTCTGCCAAGTCTTTTGCACATGTTTACATTTTATAGACACAAATACTTTGACTCCACAGACCTTAAAAACTAAGCACCTGCCTACATATAGACATCTTTGCAAGACTCTTCTACAGAGTTTATTAATATTCATTTTCACATCCTTAGTGAGAAGGAAATGACACAAATGGGCCTGAGCATATGTGCTTAATTTTACATAAGTAATCCAGTTAACTGCATCGTTAATATTCATGTGCATAAAGTTAAGTATCTAGATATTTGCCAGATGGGAACCTCTGTGATTTGCTTTCATATGGATCCATTATATTTAACTTTTAAATGTTGGCATGTTTGCACCAATGCTCTGTGAAAATTCATCTCAGAAGTGTGTGATGCATATTTGTTCACAACAGTGAGGTGCATGTTTTGGTGATAATGAGTGTCACTCCAAAATAGGTGTAAGTAGAGACCAGGTTGAGAAGCATACCAAGGCAAATTTTAAAATTGGTGGTTTATTTACATAAAGAAAATTAATCCTGCATAATACTAATGTAAACCAATGTAAAGTTCAACCGCTTAACACATCATGTATATGACATTTTGAAATTGTATAAAATTAAACCAACAATTCCTCCACCCCTTAAAAAAAACACATTAGTTATCAGAGGATATTGTGAGGACATCTCCACATGACTTGAATATATTTAAACATAAAAAGCATCAATACAGTACATACTTCATCACAATCAATACACTGATCTAAGATTGCCCAACAATCCTTTCCTTTTTTTCTGCTGCAGTATAGTAATATTTTCTTTAACAAGAAAAAGGAGTCAAATTTCTTTTGCTGCATGAGTAACTAAATTATATTCAAGCCACAGCTAAAGAATAGCAAAAAACTGGGACTCAGAGTCCTCACTCCATCTCATAGTACCAATTTATTTTGCTCAACACCCTGTCAAACCCGCTTGACGTGAAATTCCAGGCTAGTAAAAACTGGTTTTTCCTCTAATTTATTTCTGTTTATTTTTATAGTACTTACTGTTTTGTTCATCCTTATTGTACCTGGGAGGTAAGCCCCTCCGCATTGTGGCTAAAGTAAAAATAACAACTTTGAGAGGTATTTTAATGAATCACATTTCATGTTAAAAGAAATATATCTTCCAAATTCCATGCACACACAAAATCAACAGATTATGTCCCTCTTGCAAGCTTCCTAGAATATAAACCCTGAAACTAGCTACACAACACAGATGTACTTTTTCCCCCTCACAACACTTTTTTAAGAGGTTGGAAATGTACCTAAAGGTACTGAGCCCCAAAAAGGCCAGATTTTTTTTTTTTTCCCCCCCATGGCTAAAGGCAAAAATGTGCCCAAATGGCACAGATTATTATAAATAGCATGTAAGACATCCATAAGGGAGAACAGTTTCAAGAGGCTGTTCTGCAAAATTAAATAAGGACACAGAGTGTGGAGCATAAGCAGGCCAGGTGAAAGCTCCTGTCCTTCCAACAATATTCTGATGTTATTATGGTCTGCAGTTCGGTAAAATGGAAATGAAAACAATCATCTCAGCAGAGCTGCTGCATCACACATGCTCAGTACCTGCAGTCTCCTAGTCAGAGACAAACATACAAGAAGCCTGATAGTTATATGGCTCAATGGTGAAGAAAACAGTTCTTTGATAAGTAACGACCCTATTCTCTTAAAATGTGGTCCCGCCCCTTTCTCCCCATCCCCGAGGCAGTTTCAGAGCTCTCTTTAAAGAGTGCTGCAAGAAGAAATGCCTCAGGACTTCTGAGCCTATTAAACATTTTGCTTCCCTTGCTTGCCTTTCTTAGTGCATCAAAAATATTAATACATTAACATCATTAGCCCAAGTTCACACCACTGCCAGAGAGACAACATGTATTCTCTACTAAAAAAAAAACATTGGAAATCCCAGAGAAGCTGTGGGATGTGTGGGATGCCTGGACAGAGCAAGAAGCTTAGGCTGGCTGCAAAAGCCTCTCTGTCCTTAAAGTACTACACAGAAAGGAACTACTTATTGGAATCTTAACATGAACTTTATTATATATGATCAAAAATACCTTCCCCAGATAGATAGATAGATAGATAGATAGATAGATAGATAGATAGATAGATACTTGCACAGGCAAGAATGCATATTTGTTCCTCAAATTTTAGGGCTGTCATATTACAGAATACCCCATTTATGTATTTGCATAGACTAATTCTATCCATGAATACACATGCTTAAAGGAAGAGAAAGCAAATTTATATTCTGAGTCTGTTTCATGTTTACTGGAAAAGGCAATCTTCTGAGAGAGGAATCTTTTTTATGTTTCAAATGTAAAATCCAAACTATTACAAGTTCAATGTAACCATCATAAGTTTTTTGTGAAATTGATTTTTCTTTTTTTAACAAAAAAAATCTTGACAGAATTGTTAATGAGTTAATTGCAATATATCAGTGAATTTTCTGGGGAAAAAATGGTGTATACACAAAAGTAATTGGTGTAAATATGATGAACTATTCATTCAGCGAACTTACGTAAAAGCAGGTTCTTTTTCATTTTTCTGCCCTCAAATGTACAAGAATTCACAGATTTGACCAGAAATGATAAATACTTTCAAGTATTAAGGGGAAATGGAAGCATTTTGACAGTTAAAAAATAGTTCAGCACAACCATTTTGAAACTAATCTCATTTTCAAAGGTTTAAATATCTTGAAAAGAACTATTTGAGTTCTGTACCAAATGTTTTGTGCAGCCACAGCATTTGTAACTAAACAGAAAGACATTCTTCAGATCTTTGCATTACCAAAAAACTCTCAGTACCTTACATGTTGAGTCAACATGAGCCTTCCCACACACATGATGCTTATGTTTGGCCACTAGATTGAAAAATCCATTACTTGCACAGCTCTAAGAGTTTTATTTCTGTGTAACATCATACTGCAGTGTAGATTCTTCTGTAAGAATGTCTGGATATGTTCCTGCAGAGTTGCATACTGTGCCTAAACTGGGCTCTTTGGCTTTGTTATTACTAGTCTGGTCTCATCTTTCCTCTATCGCCAGCTGTTGGCATTACCTCTTTAACGTGTTCGCTGTCTATGATTCGTTGCTGCACTACTAGCAAAGGTGCAAGAAAAGGATGTTGTTTCCCAGTAATTTAATGTTTTCCCTGTTATTGCTTTAAATAATTATGTCCTGATATGTTCTTCAGATAAGAAACAAGAAAACTGTGTGTGAAAAGCAAACACACTTGTTCTGACAGGTGGGAATGAGCTATCACTTTGAGTACAGTCTGCAAACACCAGAAGTAACCCAGTGTACCTACATAATGATTTTGTAGGTATTATAAAAGCAAGCAGGAATCCTGGAGGCACAAAATACATTGCATACACCACAAAATTACACAGGGCTTCTGGTGGGTATGTCGGAGAAATGTCTGAGAAGGACTGCCAATTGCAGAAATGAGGTCTTCTTCACCTCAGGACTGGTACGGACAGAAGGAAAAAACTGTATCAAACTCAGAGATCCAAGTGATCCCTATTTTAGATATTAAAAAAAATACCAAGCAACCCCCATTAAGTTATACATAACCAAGATTGAGGAAGAGACAGAAGCAACTTCAGGTTTTGTCTAAGTTGTACTGTCAGTATGCTGCTTTTCAAGTCTCTCAAATGACATTCTTCTGCCCTACGGCTGCTACTCCAGTTCTGTTAAGATACACGAGGTTGAGCAATTGGAGAAGTAGAGAGCAAGCTTTTTTAGAAGCAAGTCTAACCTTCTACATTACAAGCACTTATTCAGTATTCACTCTTTGCCACCGAGTAAAGCTTATAAGGGTAGAGAAGTTACATTTTTAAAAGTCATTTTTCACTGAAGTTGGACAAGACACACACACAGATAACTTGATGTTTGTTTACATTTTGGCAGTGTCCATTTTTGTAATTGGAATTTGAAAGTGCAGCTGTAAAGAATATGAAGCAATTTTTTTTATTATTAAAATTTTCATGCTTTCCTGGACTTAGCAGTCAGGCAAAACACTTGGTTTTCAATAATATTTTACTACAAAAGTAACAATTTCAGCCATAACTTGTAATGTGGAATAGTTAGGGAACTGAGGCCGTAAGTTCTTGAAAAGTTGGAGAGACAGATTCTCAATTTAGGTTTTAGCAAGAGTGGAGAAATAGGAAATGTCACATTATTTTGACTAAGTTCGCTCTCTCTTGAGCTAATTGTTCCAGAGAAAATAGTTTCATTTTGAATTAAAACTGGTTCCTGAAGTGTTCCTGAATCGACTAAAGACAAAAGAAACATCAACAATCTCATAAAAATCTTGGTCACTATTAAAAAAATATCCAGAACAACCCACCTGTCACGATCAAGAGCTCCTATGTGTGTGTTTATGTGATGGAATGTTGAGAACAGTGTATGTTTGTGTCTTGTGAGAAGTGTTACTGTGATGTGATGTTTTAGAGCACCCACGAACAGCCACTCGACTTTCACACCACCCAAGCGCTCTCACATCCGCGCTGTCCTGACACGCCTTCCACTTCCTCCGTCGCTGGCTGTTTCCCTCACGGGAGAACGGAACCGCAGCTCAGGAGTCCGCACTTGCTTCGCAGCTTGTGCTGCGTCTCAGTCACACGCTCACGCACACTGTCTAAGATTGGGGCCGTTGACTGCGCAATCAGGGACTCGAGCGGAAAGTCCCGCCTTTAAGTGCCTCTATTCCCCACCCCACGGCTATTTTAACAATACCGGCCGAGAGAAAAGGAGATCCACACTCGGGGCAATTTGAATTATGTGCTTTTACTTTACAATTACATTGAAAGCACAACACACAACCTTAGTACAAAATATAGAACTAGCAACCACTTCCAGATAACAAATATATAGGGAATTATGCCCGCGCCAATTTAGGGAAGTCAGGGAAGGAACGTGGCAGAGATAAGTATTCCCCCCACCCCTCTCCCCTCTCCCAGGGTAATTTGGGTGCAGGAAAGAAGCAGGTAAGGAAAGGCGGACTTATTAGGGAAAAGTTCTTACACCCTCCTAGGCTTGGCGGAGTCGAGGACCAGCCTCGGCTCCTGGTGGCCAGCTACTTCTTTCCAGACGTCTTCAGGAGCGAGCAGACGGGGCTTTCAGCTTCCAGAAGCCTTTAAAAAGGCTTTTAGACCCCGGCTCTAGCTCCACGGCGCGATGAGCAGGTAATGGCGGCTGGCGGTGAGCAAGCGGCGGCACGCAGCGGCAGCACGTGGCGGCAAGCAGCGGCAGGCAGCGGCGCGCGGCTGCAGGCGGCTGCAGGCAGCTGCAGGCGGTAGCAGGCGGCGAGACGTGGCTGCAAGCCGCGGCTCGTGGCTCCACGCAGCTGCAAGCGGCGGCAGGCGGCTTCTTCTGTAAATGGCGGCTTTCTTCTTTTCTTCGCTACCCCAGCTCCGAAAACCAGCAGCCGCAAGCGGCGAGCAACCCTTCCTTTATAGGAATTTGTCTAGTAAACCTTAGTTCCTGATTGGTTGGTCGCTTTTGAATCCGCTGTCTGATTGGTTTAAAGTCTCTCACAGTTCTGAGGTGCTCTTGGAGTTGGCAACATTGTTGCAATATTCCCGCCTTTAGCTGCCCAAGTCTTCATCTCAGTCCGCTTCTGTTTCCTGCTCTATATCCCCAATACCATAAGAATCATATTATCGTCTATGTGGGGGCGTGGCTTCAGCGTCCATGGGGCGTGTTCCCCACACCACCCCACTTTTAAAAATTCTTTTGGACGTAAACATCAGTAACATTTCAAAAGGTATGACTGCTTTTGAGAAAAGCTCAGTTTCTCCAGTTCTTAACAGTTTTCCCTTGTAAAATACCTATTATCACGATTGATTTCAAAAGCAGATTAGCAAAGTCTATTAGTTTTAGTATCTGTGCTGTGAATTTTATGAAACATTGTGAATTTCTGTGGGGCAATGATCTTAAAGGAGAACAGCTTATTCCACTTCACTATAATATGATGGAAATAAGCATTTATCTTAATATAGCACTATGTAGTTTGGAAAGTATAATTTCTTATTTAGTTGAGACACACAGACAACATATACTTCTTAAGGTACACATAAATCTGTAAACCTTCATTTCAACATCTATCCACATTCTCAAATATCAACATTCATTTTTCCTGTACATTAATTTCCTGTATTGCCAGCAATATCTGAAAAAACCTTCATAGCATTTTAAAATAGTTTTTGATATTTCATAATATAATTCATTACTTTTTATATGACTTGGTCGTTCTCAAATGCATTCACAGGTGCATGCACCTGCACATGTGAAAACTTCTCTAAGGTCTTCTAAGGGCACCATCTGTAGAGAAACTTCTCAGATGTCCAGGCTTCAATCCAGCATAAACATCCAGTTTTATCACTTTCTTTCTTGCTCAAGGGCTTCCCTTGTGAATTATCAAAGCAGCAAAGATTGCAGAATTTAGGAGCAGGTCTAGTCAGGTCTTAAGAACAATAAAAAAAACAAACTTTCAAACAAATATAGATCCAGGCCATCAGCATATAGGGGATGGTACCATTTCAAAAGGGGAAGCCCAGCAGGCAGCTTATATTCAACATAACTCTCCTTAGAAGACAGAGGATTTTGGAGGAAAATGTCTGGACAGCCTTTTAATCCTAGATCCAACACACACTGGGGAAAAAAAAAAAAAAAAAAATCTTGTGTGTGGCTAGAAGAATTGTTTGGAAGTTATTTAGTTATGAGAGCTCCCTTAGACATCAAAAATAGATTCAGAAATGTGGATGGAATAAAAAGACCTTAGTACACCCCATCAAAAGTCTTGGGGAAGAAAGGAAAGGGGAAGTGGGAAAGGAAGTGGGGAAGGAAGTGGGAAAGGAAGTGGGGAAGGAAGTGGGGAAGGAAGTGGGGTGGGGAAGGGAAGGGAAGGGAAGGGAAGGGAAGGGAAGGGAAGGGAAGGGAAGGGAAGGGAAGGGAAGGGAAGGGAAGGGAAGGGAAGGGAAGGGAAGGGAAGGGAAGGGAAGGGAAGGGAAGGGAAGGGAAGGGAAGGGAAGGGAAGGGAAGGGAAGGGAAGGGAAGGGAAGGGAAGGGAAGGGAAGGGAAGGGAAGGGAAGGGAAGGGAAGGGAAGGGAAGGGAAGGGAAGGGAGAAGGGACAACTTGTTTTGACTCAGTGTTCCCCTGGGAAAATATTCTTTCTTCATGCCAGTAATGTGATGCAGACTACTCACAGTGTGGTGTGGATCCTTAATGATTCCTGTCAGCAAGACTGTAAGATTCAGTGGTTTTATCAGACCTTTAGAAGCCATTCTACCAAATAATTGTTATGCTTCAGAACTTCTTCCATCAGTCAATCACAGAAAGGGAAAAATAATCAAAGAATACTCCAAAAACATTAGAAAAGCTCAAGTACATCTCAAAGCTGTCCCTCTAATTTACCAGTTTCCTAGTATATTTTTTTCTTTAACTCAAAATTTACTTTTTATATACATAGCTTTAGTTCTTTTGTGCCATTCATCCCTGACTCTATCTCTTGAAACAGTGTGAAAGTGACTTTTAATTACTTGTTTTTTCCTTGAAATGATACGTCAATACTATATTCTGGCTTTTTTCTATTAAATTAATTTCCCTGCCTTGTTATTTCCTCATTAATGATACTGGATTCTCTGCCTTATGTCTTCTCCTCACTCCTATACTGCATTTGCTCTTGTTTCATACTCTCAAATGCCTTTTTTCCCAGTCCAGCTGATTTGCAGAGTTCCAAGACAGGCAAGTCAGAGTAGAAAGAGCATGATAAGCATAGGATAACAAGGAGAGATGGAGCCTCTTTCAGAACCTGTTTTTGGTTATCTCACAAGTAGATAAAGGCAACACAATCATATGTGAGAAACATTTGAGGAGAACCAAAAAACAATTGCAGAGCATGGTGGACACCTCCGATGCCAAACACAATGAAGGCATGTGATAAATCAGCTAGTAGATGTTACAAATGGTGTGACTTATACACTTGAACTCCCCTATACACACAGAGTTTCCTTGCAAGAATCAGAGCACTGTGGGCAGAGCCGCCTGCTCCCTGAGGTTCTATTCAAAGGTGTTGAACAACGTTCTGTTCCAAGGTACTGAATGAGCTCCATTTGCAGATCTGTGTACAGGGTCAGCGGTGCAGAAGTGTCTGGTGGACAGTTGGCCAGCACAGAGTCGGTTGAGGTGGAAAGTTGTGCTAGACCCCTGAGGGCTCCCTCATCCTTTACCACCTCCCATCACACCATCTTCTCTTGGGTCTGATTTCTCATCTTTTCACGTATCTGGCAGTGGAGTTGCCCTTCCCATATCTTGTCAATCCTCACACAAAATTTGACTTCCTACTTACTGCCTTCACTTTTAACTTTGTCAATGAGTACAGCATGCCTCATGAGCATACTGCCTTTTACATCCTGGGAGTTATGTCAGGCCACACTTGCACTAGAATGGAATTAGGTCCTGGATTCTAGAGCAAGTCCAACAGTTTTAAAGTGCATTTTTCTTACGGTACTGTTAGGAGAGATGACTGAAGACTCCCAAGGGAATGCTGCTGCTTACAGATGTATATATATTGAGTCAGCCACAACTTTGAACAGGTAGAACTGCACTGTCCCAAAACTTGGCCAATTATAATGAAATCGGACAAGAAATAAGTGGTACCAGAGGCTAAAGAATTACTTTCTCAGATCCAGCAACCACAGTTCTTACCTCCCGTGTTCTACTTTCATATTCAGTGTAAATAGACAAGCTTTGTAGCTTACTCCTGATTTACACCATAGAACATCAATAGCAGGTCCAATAGGAGGAGAATTTTTTTCTCTTAAAAGGTGATTTGTGGCTGTCACCAGAGCTAATACAATGCTCTTTCACCAAACAGCAGCTCTGTCTATAGCTCTTCAGTCACAACTTGAAATAACAAGAGAATGCTTCCTATTGAGCTTAGAAATAGTACCTTTAGCTGTTACTTACAATCTATTCACAATCCCATCCCTTGCAGAACACCTCTAAAGGTAAAAAAACATGAAAAAAGACTACATAAAAGCACTGCATCGTCCAGATTAAGAAAATGTCAAAATGCCTATTCTAGGGATGCCAGTACAATGTATACATGACAGAATTCTCTTTTTTCACCTAGCTCCGTTCACTCACTGCTTATCTTCAAAATACGTCTATAACAGTAATCCCTCATTTTACTCTTCAGTACTTACTTGCTACTCTCTGCTCACCAAGATTTGGTTCTGCCTGTCTGTACACAATGGCCACTGATATGGGAGCCTTTGAAAGAAACTAGGGAGACACACAAACCACAGAGTGTTTTTTTTATATCAACTTTTTTTTTAAGCTTTGCAAACTTTTAAGAGCCCCACAGTGATCATCAAGACTTGGGGATGATTAATGATTGACGAGATTTCCCCACAGTGAGTGAAAGACAGGCTAAAACCCACAAGAAAGAGGCTCATACTGAGTCCTGGCACATCTGCAAAGCCATTGTGCTAAAATCCCGCACAGAAAAATGGAAGTCTGAGGAAGAACCACCTCAGAAATACAGCAATGGAGTCAGAGAAAGGCATGAGAACTGTACAGGACACCCTTGCCAAAGTCCACAAGGGAAAAGAAAGAACGAAAAAAAAAAATAATTGAAAAAATAATATCAAAAAGGGTTAACCAAACACATGACACCCCCCGAGCATACTGGTATAAAAGATAAGCTGTTTGAAACACTCATAAGAAAGAAGGTGTGTTAAGATTTGCAGTGAACAAGAAGGTTAATGTAGGCATTAAAAACATGGAAGATCAGGGTAAGAACGAACAAATGAAAGTGATGTAAAGTCTATACCACAAGAAAACCTGAAATCTTTTACAAGTTCATACATAGAGCTTTGTCTGAACTGAGGCACCTTTGGGTTTCACTCATCAGTAGTTACTTCTATGCTGATATAACTCACAAATTAAACTTTCATTAAATGCATTCAGAACTTTCTATTTTTGCACATTTCAGGCACTTCAGATTTTCCATAACTGTCATCTAAAGAAGTCTCAGTCCTGAACTACAGTGGGAGAAAAATGTGCACTGTCTGTAGATACATAATACATGATGGCTGATCCATGTTGTAACATTTATCTTGGAATTTTGTTAATATGAACAAACCACTTGAGTTTTACTTAAGTGGGTTGTTATGGTCAGCGCATTCCCCTTGGATAAAGGATACAGACTTGCTAGGAGCAATAATTAGCAGCCAAAAATATTGCCCTATTGCGCTTCTTTTGCCCTTGAATACAGAGAGAATGGTTCCCTGCCACCTTGCCACTGAACACACACTATCCTTAATAGCATATGCAGCCAGGATACAAAACACATGTCCTCCAAAAAATCCTTTAAAAAATCGTAAGTAATTTTATGTCAATATTAGCAAGAAATTAAATCCTAAATTGGATTTTTAGAACCCTGCCCATGGCTATTTGTCATGGATTGTAACTGATTTCAGGAAAAGAGAGAACAAAGCATGTATAGAATGTTTCACGGAAGATGTAAAATATCAGGATATATATATGTGTGTATATATATGTGTGTATATATATATATATTTTTTAAGATTACCCAAATTACTCAATTATGAGTACATTCCTGTGCAGGTCCAGAGATTTTCACTCGTCCTTTTGCATTTTTAGTTACCAGCAGTTACGGCTGAATATTAAATAGCCAGGATTTGAAAGCTAAGAGCTTGTTTTATGTATCCATTTCCTGGAACTATATAATCCTTTTGCAGTTTATTCTGATTTCTGACTATTGATGGGAGTATAACGTGTCACACATCAAAGCCTATTTTATCAAAACATTACAATGTACATTTCACAAAGACTGTGGCTAACGTATTATGTTTGTCAAGCAACTTTTCTTTGAAAGTATTTTAATCAACTCAATATATTCCTATATTGTACATTTAGAAATCCAATACTATTTTCATGCATTTTATTTTCCAAACATATTGGAAGTGTCAGTTGTGAAGATTTAGCTGAAGTTTTTACCTTTTTTAAAAGACACTTTTCTAAAGAGACAGATTTTCTTCCTCTATAATCCATGATTAAAACTGAGCTCTTTACTTAAAAAAAAAAAAAAAAAAAAAAAAAAGGGCAGGGGGAGGAGTGACTATTAAGTAAAGCCAGGAATTACTTTACACCGCTTTCCACGTTGTAAAAGCAACTGAATAGGGCAAATTGTTATAAATAATAGTTATTTCACAATTGCCCTCAGAGCCAGCACGGCTGAGAAAATGTGGCTCAGCAAAGTTGGTTTTTATGGTTCCTCTGTTAAATCCTAAAACCAATACATAAATCATGAGATTTACACATAACATACAACAAGCTCATGGAATTTCACTTAACTCCATTTACTGAGCAACAACAAGGTTTACATATGTAAAGTTACTCCTTAAATACACCCTTGATCAATTGTGAATCATCTCCTAGGTATCTCTATGTGGCTCAAGTCACCTTATTTCAGCAACATCCACGCTATCACCATCCTTCAGCAGCTTTGACTGAGGCCAGGCAAGTTCCTGGAACCAGTGATGGGCACTGACAGCTTTAGCATCTGTGTGCCTCAGATGATGATGCTATCTTGTGGGTTTTCCACAGAACCTCAGGAAGGGTGGGGGAAAGAAGGCCAATGTGTACCAGATGTATCCCTCCTCCTTGCCACTGATCCTAGGAGAGTAACAAATATGATAGCATTCAGAGGAACCACTCCACTGACAACACAAAACTGAATTTCACCCCCTTCAGCAAAGGATAAAAGAATTTGGTTTTGTCTCACTGCACTGGCAGAAAAAATTTATTTTCCCTCAGAAACTCTGAGCCAGCCCTGGTCCTGCAGCAAACCAGTGATTTTCATTAAGAGCAAGTCTCAGATCTCTAGGAATATCACAGGGCTGCAGACCCTGACGATCTGTTTGGGGGCAAGGGGAACACAGGAATTATTACAGGAATTATTCCTGTACCTATTTTTTTAAGAAGGTGGAAGAGCAACAGGCAGAAACAAATACATTTTTGTGAGTCTTCAGAGGAACTTAAATGAAAGACATGGGATCAAACTGTTTCAGACGTCAGAAACACACACAAATGCTTGATGCAAAGCTACAAAATGGACTACTGTGATAGCAAAATCCAGAGCCCCTGTGTTGTATAGATCTGTCTGAACAACAAAAAATGATTCCGTAGTAATTTATTTAGCAGCCGACAAGGGGAACAGAAGGTATTTTCTATGATTAATGTTATTGAGCCATACATAAAACTGGTCAGATACTGAAAATACACATTTGCAGATAACTTCATCATCAATTGATTAAAACAGTTTGGACTGATTTTCTTTCATCAGCTGTGCTGCTCCTTTTATTCTCTGAGCCATGTGTCTTCTATCAAGAAACAAGCAAACCAAAGCAAAATCACTCCTGAACTCTAAGGCTAACATAATGGGAAAAGTGAGCAGGTATTTGTGAAATCTGATAAAAATCAATCAACACAAAATCCCAGAAGGACACAGAGCCACACAATTCCTTTCGGTGCCTGGGGTAGCAAACACTGTGCTTTTAAGGCCAATCTCTGTGGAGTTAGCATGTACCCCAGCCTTTGAAAAAAATGTTCCTAAATTCACAATGTTCACAGCTATGGCACAAAGAAATATAAAAGCCTTTGCAGTAAGAGTCTTTAAGCTCACAAAATGAGGTGCTGCATGGTTACTGGCACAAGATGATGTAAAAGTCATTCATGAATGACTGTCACACCTTGTGAGAAAGTACAAAGCACCACAGCCTTCAAACCAGCAAATGAAACAGAGAACAAACACTCAAAACTTTTTTTTTGCTAGTTAATACAGAGACCCGGTGTGACCCAATGCTCACAGATAGCTTTCAACTGGCTGCTGGATATACTACCAGTGTTACAGGATTTTCAGGAATAAGTAGATTTTCAGTGACTTCTGGAAGAAGATGCCCCCAGCGACAGAAGAGCTACAGACTGCTTAGTTCCTTCACAGCAGCAACTGGAGGTTTGCAGAGATGGGCTCCTTGCTGCCTAGGGGAGAAAAAGCAACAAAGTTGCCAAATCCTGAAGAACAGAAGACAGGCCGATGACTCACTTTGGAGAGGTCCACACCAGGCATGGCAGCAGAGAGCACGGGGAAATGCCAGCACGCATCTAGCAGCTGCTCCACTCCTGGTGGCTGAGGAGCAGCTCACAGGAGCCCAGCCTGGCTCCCAGCCACTGCAGGCTGCTGGCAGGACTCCCTCCAATCCAACAACTAGTTTGGCATTAAAGAGTTCTTTATTCTTTACATCCATTGAATTAATTAGAAAGTTAGTTGGAAAAAGGAACATCACACCTGATACTGGCCTTTAAAATGTTATTTGAACTTCTATAAACTAACATGGAGACAAGTACTTTAAAAGGTATAGCTAGCCTTCCTAAGACTAACAGTACATAACTAACCGCCAGAAATGCTTCTTGCTTTCACTTGTTTAGTAGAGGGATGGCCAATGTTTAACTTCTAGAATGATTAAACCAAGTTAGGCAAACTGAATGCAAAGTGTCTTTTTGACCTTTTTTTTAAAAAAGAAAAACATAAACAAAACCAACAACAAAAAAACAAACAAACAAATGCAAACAAAACACCATACAGAAGGAAAAATGTAAATTACTTTTTTCAAATCAGAAAAACAAAAGCTTAGGAATCCTTGTTTTTCTGACAAAAAAAAAAGTTTACACATACATATATATACACATGGATAGAGAGATACACAGATGAATGTAGGGGAGTCTTTCAGTTCAGGTAATTTTTGGAAAATTCCTCTCTATGTAGCAGTGTTGGTTAGAGATATAATTTTTTGCAATATTCCTACATCGTCAACACCTCTTGCTCAGATGCAGTTACAGCAATCTAACAGAGCTTTTGATGACATAACTGTTTTGTTTAGCAATCAAATGTAAGTGACTAATAGTGGGTTTGGCAGGTATAGAGTGCTTTTCCTAGACAATGCTAACACTATATCTATACTGGCAAGTATTTGAACCTTAGCATGTAAGAGACAGTACTAAAGAAGCAGGATGAAAAACTGTGTATCACAGTAGGGGAAGCTAATCTGGACTCATTCATGGGGCTCCTTCCTTCTATTTTTCTTTAGGGACTTATATTTAATGATAATATTTCTGAGGAATGTCTCCTCCTTCCTTTCTTTTATTTCGTTCTGGAAGAAAATCACAACCACATCATGCTTGGTATAAATGTGAGGGATCACAAGGCTCAAGCTCTCTTTGTCCATGGCTGACATCCTGAGAAGACTCCATCCATTAATCTGCCTTTGATCCTGATTCTGGTCCCTGCATTCCTGAATCCATGCATTCCTGAATCCAGCTCCCATCTGCTGCTGGCTCCATAAGCCTAGTCCGGGACTTTTCCAGTGGTAATGTGAGCATTACTGGGGGCTGGGGGGAAGTGGAATAGTGGGTTTGTATACATTTCATTATTTTTCTTCTCATCACTACTGTTTCATTAAAGCTGTGTAGTTTAGTTTCCAACCCATACATCTTTCTCTCTTATTCTCTCTCCTTTCTTTATAAGGAAAGGGAGAGAGGTTAATAGAGAGCATTTGTCAGTCATTTAATTGCTGGACCAGCGTTAAACCTTGACAACCAGGAAACACCCCCATGCACCACCTCACACACCAGCACAGACACCATTTTACCACAAGACCTCGACCTGGAAAATGGAAGGAGATGCCCTGAAGTGTCTTAATAGCAACCAGCTTTGCCCATGGTAGGCCTATTCTTGGTCACTGGAAGAATCACACATAGCACCAAAAATGAGAAAAAAACAGCTGTTTATTCCAAAGATATAACAGAATGAGAGAACCTAGTCTCAAGATGCCAGAAGACAGTTCTCAATCAGGAACAAAACCTACTGTCTACCTTCCCTGCAGGCCAAGAGTAAAATGTCCTGGGGTCTTCTTCCTTTTCTTTGCAGACAGGTTCACAACAGAGTTGTTTCAAGAGGCTCCTATGCACAGGGAACTGAACTGAACCAAAGCTTAGGTCACAAGACCAACATACTTCTTTATTTTCCATATAGCTTTCTCACCTTCATCTCTATGTAAAGCAGGCACTCTCCAGAACACAGCTGGCAAAGGACCCCTTAATAATGTACACAATATATTAGAGCATAATAGAAAGCCCAAATCTGTTTTCACCTATAAAAGTAGTCCAGCTTGCTTGAGGAGCAAGCAGCACATAATCTTCAAGAGCAAAAATGTACATGTCCCCAAATACAGCAAATACACCTCTAGTGCGTTCTTTTGTCCATTTTTCTCTCCCACAAACGAATTAAAGCTAAAGTGCAGCATTCAGCTATACATACATCGGTACTATAGCCTACCTCCCCTTCAAAGAATTTAAAAACTGAATTGCCCTTCACCAATGCAATGAAATCTTAAAAAATACTCTTTCTCTGGAGGTTTGCACCAAAGAATTTCAGAAGCGATCAAGCGAGACAGCTGCTATAAGAGAAGCAATGAAGAGCCCATCAGGCATTGAAAGATACACGTAATCTAGCCCCTCTCACCAGTGAGCCTTGCAAGGTAAAGACAACAAATATACTGCTGAAATCATGCTTCCTTTCTTTTTTGCACTTGATCTGCAAATTATTTCTGATTTGATGACCAAGCATGGTCACCAGGATATCTTTTTATTTGCAACCAAACCCTTGTGGACCTGCTAGAGAGAAAACCACGGATTGCTATCAATAGGGCCTCAATTTTGCTATATTCCTGGCTGTGACTCTCAGCTGTAACTTCTCCATATACCATGAGGAGCTTATGAAATCCTGTACACAAAGAATAGAGCGTGTGCTTTAAATTGTACAGTAATTACCTAGTAACGACCTCCTTTGGCTCTTCTCAATCATAATTTCCTTCCAGCTTGCCGCTGTTGTAAATGTTTACTAAAATTCAAATTAGATTAAACTAAAAATTGCTTCATGACTTTGTTTTTTGGTTGTTTTTTTGTTTTGTGTTCTTCGGTTGTTGGTTTTGTTGTTTGTTTGTTTGTTTGTGTGGTTTTTGTTTGTGTTTTGTTGTGGTTTTTTAATGCAGAGAGGGTTTTTCTGTGCCATCCTTTTCAGGAAGGTGTAGGCATGTGCAGCACCTTGTGTATTCTTTTGGAATTGCTGCTCACAGGAAAGGTGGGTGCACCTTCTTTGAAACACAATACACTGCGTGCCTTTTTGTCAGCATATAAATCAGGGCCCTACAATCAAATTCCACCAGATTTAGGGTTAGGAAGTTGCACTTCCTCCCATGATGGAGGGGAGATGCAGTATGCCAATCTTGAGCTACATTGTAGCATCGCTAAAGTGCACATCAAACAAAACAGCGTTTCTGTGGGCTTTGGGCAGGGTGGATTTGCAAGCTCCAGCAGAGCAAGGCTACTGGCAGACTTCAGCAAAGTGTGTGTAATGGGGGCAGCCATACAGCTGTTCCTTTGTGTCCCCTTTGCCATCTTATCCTCTGACAATTATTTACAGATTAGTTCTAGATTTGCCAGCTGGCTGCAGGCAAAGAAACCTCCTGGGTAATACTAGATGAACAGAAGATGCTGATCAAAAATAAAGTCTTTTTTTTTTTTTTAAGTGGAAAAACCAAAAAGCTTTTGTGCAACAGACTTCTCTGTAACCATTTACTAACAAATTCTTTACAGCTTTAAAGTGAGCCACAAAGCCACAAAGCTTTCTTTAGTGAGCCACGAAGCTAAACTTTAAAAGTAGCAGATTATTATGACTGGAAAAGAGTAGGAAAGGAGATGAAAAGGGACTTTGCTAATTTTTTCCCTTTGTTTTAGAAATTTTCAAAGGAAAACCTCTAAAATTAGGGAGAGAAAGGTACTCTGAATCTCTAGTTACTAGTAACAAGAATACTCTCAACTCTTTCGGTATGCAAGTATTTCAAGTGTCATATAATATTTCCTCACAGATGTTTTTTGTTAGACTCTTTTCCAAAGGTGAAACAAATTGAAATCTTTAATCTCGCACCAGAATAGCCAGCTTTAAGATTAAAGCACTTGTTCTGCTGTCATAACGATGCCATTGGCCTCATTTTGCTTATCCAGTATTTTCTCCCCTGATTTAGTTCCACTGCACATAATGGAATTATTCTGAGTTATTTTGCAGTAAGTGGGAATGGAAGAAGGGAAACACATTAAAGAAGAAACTGCAGTTTGGATCTGTCCCTGAACACCTGGTGCCTTACACAAATGGGGGAGGTGAGGACAGAGGGGATGGAGGAAATCCGTGGAAAGACCCTTTCAGAACATTAAAAACCATCTTTGAGTCATTAGAACAAATTTACAAGCCTCTTTTGTATTTCACCGTACCAGCCAGCCAGGGTATTTGGTAATACCAGCAATTTTTGTGCCAGACCCAAACAGTTGTGGTGAAAGGATTTAAATCCATTTGGTGGCTGCTCACAAGTGGTGTTCCCCAGGGCTCAGTATTTGGGCCAATTCTGTTTAATATCTTTATCAATGATCAGGACGAGGGGATCAAGTGCACCCTCAGTAAGTTTGCAGACAGAAAGTTGGGGGGGATGTTGATCTACCTGAGGGTAAAAAGGCTCTACAGAGGGACCTGGATAGGCTGGATCAATGGGCTAAGGCCAATTGTATGAGATTCAACAAGCCCAAGTGCCGGGTCATGCACATGGTTCACAGCAACCCCATGCAGCACTACAGGCTTGGGGAAGAGTGTCTGGAAAGCTGCTGAAAGGAAAAGGACCTGTGGCTGCTGGTGAATAGCTGACTGAATATGAGCCAGCAGTGTGCCCAGGTGACCAAGGTGGTTAATGGCATCCTGGCTTGTATCAGAAATAGGGTGGCCAGCAGGACTAGGGAAGTGATTGTCCCCCTGTATTCAGCACTGAGGCTGCACCTCAAGTACTGTGTTCAGTTTTGGGCCCCTCACTACAAGAAGGACATTGAGGTGCTGGAGCCTATCCAAAGAAGGGCAATGCAGCTGGTGAAGGGTCTGGAGAAAAAGTCTTATGAGGAGTGGTTGAGAGAACTGAGATTGATTGATTAGTCTGGAGAAAAGAAAGCTGAGGGGAGACATTGTTACTCTCTACAGCTACCTGAAAGGTTATAGTGAGGTGAGGGTTTATCTCTTCTCCCAAGTAACAAGCAATAGAAGAAGAGAAATGTGCCAGGGGAGGTTTAGATTGGATATTAGGAAAAATTTCTTCACTGTGGGACCTGACAAGATACATCTGTGGGTCCTGAAAGAACTGGCAGATGAACTCAGTAAGCCACTATCCATCATATTTGAGAAAACATTCCCACTAACTGGAAATGGGGAAAAACAAAAACCCCTTTTTAAAAAGGGGAAAAAAAAAGACACAGGTCAGTCAGCCTCACCTCTATACCCAGCAAGACCATGGAGCAGATCCTCCTGAATGCACTGCTAAGGCACATGGAAAAAAAGGAGGTGATTGGTGACAGCCAACATAGCTTCCCTGAAAGCAAATCTCACTTGAAAAATTTGGCGGCCTTCGACAACAGGGTTACAGCATTGCTGGATAAGGGAAGAGCAACAGATGTCATCTACCTGGACTAGTGCAAAATGTTTGACACTGTCCAGCACAACATCCTTATCTCTAAATTTGAGAGACTTGATGGATGGACCACAAGGTGGATAAGGAATTGGCTGGATGGTCACACTAAAAGAGTTGCAGTCAATTGCTTGGTGTCCAAGGGGAGATCAGTGATGGCTGGCATTCCTTAGTGGCTGGTATTGGGATAAGCACTGTTTAGCATCTTTGTCAGTTACGTGGACAATAAGATTGAGTGCACTCTTTAGCAAGATTACCAACAAGTTTTGTGACGCAGTCGACAAGCTGAAGGGAAGGGAGACCAGCCAGTGGGACCTTAACAGGCTTAAGAGATGGTCCCATGCAAACCTCATGAAGGTCAACCACACCAAGTGCAAGGTCCTGCACCTGGGTGGGGGCAATCCCCAGCACAATTGCAGGTTGGGTGGAGAATGGATTGAGAGCAGCCCTAAGGAAAAGGACTTGGGCTTGATGGTGGATGAGAAGCTCAACATCACAGAATCACAGAATGTTAGGGGTTGGAAGGGACCTCTGAAGATCATCGAGTCCAACTCCCCTGCCAGAGCAGGACCAGAAACTAGGGCAGATCACTCAGAAAGGCATCCAGACAGTTCTTGAAAGATTTCAGAGAAGGAGACTCCACAACCTCTCTGAGGAGCCTGTTCCAGTGCTCTGTCACCCTCTGTGAAGGACCAGATATTTCCTCACACGAACATAACATGCCCTTTAGGTCAGCAGTCATAACTGCTTAAAGATGGCTGCTCCGCGTGGCACTCCAAACCCTCTCCTGCCTGCCTCCTCTGCCAGAAAACAACAACTTGGACGCCCTGAGGGGGTAGCTGCTGCTACAGAGGAGCAGTGGCGGGAAAACAGCAACAAATGTTGCGAACTGCAAGTCTGCAGTGGCGGGAAAAAGTCCCCGTCTGATTGGCTGAGAAGCCTAGAAATACGAAACTGGCCAATTGGGAGCAAAGGAGACCTATACAGAGACAGTGTGCGTGCTGCTTTTGGGCGCACTTTTGCACAGATACTGGAGCTGCTGCTGCTTGCTTTTCGGCGCGCGCTTTGCTGAAGCTGCCGCTGCTGCCACTGCTGCTGCTGCTTGCTTTTGGGGGGGTGACCTGCGCCTTGGGGGTGCCTGCTTGAGGTCCCCTGCTCCCGGCTTGCTCCCTGCAGCCGGGCTCCCGGCTCATCCGTGCTCGACCCGGCTCATTCCTGCAGCCCGGCTCCCAGATCATCCATGCTCGACCTGGCTCATCCCGGCTAGTCCCAGCTCCCGCTTCACCTGCAGTCCCTGCTAATTCTTGCAGACCAGGCTCGACCCGGCTCGTCCCGCCTTGCCCACGGGCTTTTCCTGCCAGCTTGCCTGAGGTCCTGCCAGCTTGCCTGAGGTCCCTGCCTGCAGCTTGAGCACGTGCAGTGAGACTTCTCCCTGCCACCCATAGTTCTAAGACTGGGTTGCAGGGGAAGTCACCCGCAGCTACTATATAAGTACCTAGAGCATCTCAGGAACAAAGTAAGGAATTGTATTTTGGGCATAATTCGCTCCCTAAGGTGTTCCTGTCTCACTTACCTGCACACAAACCGCGACCCTATACGGGACAAGCATCGGGCATATCCTTCCTTCCTCCTCCCCTCATAGATAATTAATCTGGGTGTGTAAATAAGGTGTACCTATATATAAGTATTAAAGCATATATAAGTTCTTGGTATTTGGTGTTTAAAAGATATTTCACAGCTCCTGTGTGTTTTAATTACCCTTTTTGAACCTCCTGCCCCAAATTGTTTTATTTTTCCCCTCAATAAACCATGTATTTGTAAATTCTAATTGGGGATTGGCTGCTGTTCTTGCAAACACTAGTGAGCACTGAACAAGTGTCTCACCTGAAAAGTCAGTGCCGAAGCTCACTGCTCCTCTGTGAGAGGCAAGCGCCGCGTGTGGACCTCTCGGCAGATCCTGATAAGCTAAAATTACTCCAAAAAGGAGATATAATAGGTCACGGATCATGACACCCTCACTGTAAATAAGTTCTTCCTCATGTTGAGGTGGAACTTCCTGTGCTCAAGTTTGAATCCATTGCCCCTCATCCTATCACTGGGCACAAGTGAAAAGAGGTTGTCCCTGCCTTCTTGATGCCCAGCCCTCATGTATTTATAGACATGAATTAGATCCCCCTTCAGTCTTCTCTTCTCTAGACTGAAGCCCCAGGTCTCTTAGCCTTTCCTCGTAAGGCAGGTGTTCCAGTCCCTTAATCATCCTCTTAGCCCTCCGTTGGACTCTCTCATCAGCTGACAATCATAGAATCATTTTTCAAGAGACTGGCTGCACAGTATGAACTCCTGGCACTCCCCCTTAATATATTTGTAAACTTTGATGAGGTTGCCCCTCAGTCTCCTCTTCTCCAAGCTAAAGAGACCCAGCTCCCTCAGCCTTTCCTCATAAGGGAGATGTTCCATTCCCTTAATCATCTTTGTGGCTCTGCGCTGGACTCTTTCCAGTAGTTCCCTGTCCTTCTTGAACTGAGGGGCCCAGAACTGGACACAGTATTCCAGAGGCAGCCTCACCAAGGCAGAATAGCGGGGGAGGAGAACCTCTCTTGACCTACTAACCACACCTTTTCTAATACACCCCAGGATGCCATTGGCCTTCTTGACTACAAGGGCACATTGCTGGCTCATGGTCATCTTCCTGTCCACTAGGACCCCCAGGTTCCTTTCTCCTACACTGCTCTCCAGCAGGTCAGCCCCCAACCTGTACTGGCACATGGGGTTGTTCTTCCCCAGATGCAAGACTCTACACTTGCCCGTGTTGAATTTCAACAAGTTTCTCCCCGCCCAACTCTCCAGCCTGTCCAGGTCTTGCTGAATGGCAGCACAGCCTTCTGGTGTGTCAGCCACTCCTCCCAGCTTAGTGTCATCAGCAAACTTGCTGGGGGCACACTCTGTTCCCTCATCCAGGTTGTTGATGAAAATATTGAATAGTACTGGTCCTACTACCGACCCCTGAGGGACTCCACTAGTCACACTAGTCCACTAGTCACTATCCAGAAGCCACAGCTGCTTCAGAAAAAAAGATACAAGGAACATAAAACTGAGCATATATTGACTTGTAATAAATAAATGTTCTTAATCTTACTTCAAAACTAAGAACACAAAGGAAAAGAAGAAAGGTATCTGGTGTTGAAGAGATGCAGTGCTGCTTCTTCACATATCTAGTATGTCCCTGAGGTTTTACTTAAAGTTCCTAACAAGCTGTCCCAATCTTATGAAAAGTGTTTGAAAAATATTTTTAAAGTGCATGCAACCAGTGCGTAAGAAATAAAGGTGAGTGAGTTGACAAGAGTCTTGATTTGTGTCACAAGAGCAGGATAAAGTAATGAGGAAAAACTCTAGGGAAATGTATAATTTTATATCACTGTTAAAATCAATCCTGCCCATGAAATGCAAAGATCCTAAGGACGCAAAACACTGCAGAGAGCTCACAGCATACCACCACTGTCTTTCCAGAAGTGATCCTTGAGGTATACCAGCTATAGCAGTTTGCAGAGTCTACAACATAAAATAGAAATGGAGTTCTTTCATGACAAAAAGTGTTTTTTTTCTGTATATCTTTGTGTCTTAAATTTACACACTTTCATTTCACAAAGTCAGAGGGCTCTCAAGAGACTGGCTGCACAGTATGAAGTACAAAAGAGATTTAATCTTCAGATTTGTGGGAAATAGAAGTTACACTCTGTTAAGCACAGGTCTGCATACTTATTTATATGCATACATTTGTTTATTGTAGTCAAGTTTGTAAAAAAACTCAAACTTGTTTAAAGATGTGGAAGAGGTATTTGCCTGAATTACTCATGGCTCTATCATCTGTTTCAAACCAAAACTGCTCTACTTTGATTTATCAAAACCAAAAGTGGATTGATATAATCCAATTTCTAGTTTTTTGTTTTCCCACCACTCCTATGCCCAAAATTCCTGTATAATATTTTATCCAGGCTTGCACTGATGTTCACAGACATCTAAGGGTTCTCTTAGAACATTTCAGGACTGTGTATTTACACCTCTCAGCAGAGAGCATCTGAAGAATCTGCAGAGCAAAAGTACAGTTTGAACACAGGATAAAAAACACACTAACCGATAAAATTTAGGCATAGCATTAAAACTCAAATGTTGTCTGTATGAATCAGAGAAAATATCTGAAAACAAGCAAGAAATTCTCTCTGCTTCTACTTGATCTTTTTTTGCCCAGGGTTTTTTACATTTAAAGTAGTGTCAGCAGATGCATAATTTTGCATTTCATAAATTAGATTATTTTTGTTGACACAACAGACATTGTAGAAGGGTGACAATGGCAGAGCTAGAAATCACAGGCAACAAAAATGCTCAAGGCCTTTCCCACAAGGAGGCAAATTATCTATTTTTTCAGGTATCATTTCTGACTAGTTTCATATCATACTAAGAAGAATCCACTTATTACCTCTTTATTCATGTGTCTACTTACTATGAAAGTCAAGTGTATTGCAAAAAACTTTAATTGCAGTAGAAAACAGCTAAACCTGCCAATACATTGAAACCCCCAAGGGGCCAGTAATACTGTCCAAGGAATCAGTGTTGCAGAACCTAGACTTCAAGCCAAAGCCATTTGAAAAAATACTTCTCCAGCAATCTTATTTTTAACAACAAGAAAACTTTTACAACTGTCTTGTATATTTACAACTTGCAGGTACTCACCAAAACCTGTAAGAGAAATGCGAAACAGAAGAGTTAGGGAGCCAGCTAACAGGCAACTCAACTCCACCTGGGGAAGGGAAGCCAAACAGTGGCATGTAGAAGGGCAGTCTCATAGTCTGATTGCTTATCTAATAATAAAATAGCTGAGTTTGGTCCCTGGCTCAGCCACAAAGCTTTCTAGTACCCTCACCTAAGAGCCCTAACTCAAGCCAGCCATCTGGGAGGAAAAAAAAAAAAAAAAAAAAAAATCAGGAAAAAAAATCCTTTCTTAAATGGTGTATATGTAGAAGATTGATATCCACACTTACTATGCATATAAGGCACACATTTTTCCATGAGATTGTTCACCTTTCCTCTGATGTAAAAGGAAAACGCATTCAAATCTCCAATAACCTCAGCAAGCATCCTAATCACTTGTAAACAGAGTAAGAGGAAATGCAAGAAATTTCTACTGCTCCTCTCTTGGAATTATATCTACTAATTTCCTTTGCTTTACTTCAACATGTCCACAAAAGTGTGTTTATTTTTGTGTCAATAAATTGAGGAGTGAAGACAACAGAGAGAAGCAAGTCTGAAAAACAGTGGATCTTTTCTCTTTACCTATTTGATTTTGGTTTAGATCTATCAGGTCAACTGTCTGACCTTACAAAAACCACCAAAAAACCAAACCACAAATTAACAAAGACAGTTTATATATTCATATATATATATTATACTATTTGCCTTTTTAATGTATATAATGTAACAGGAAAACATGTAACATGCACGAGGCTGGGTAACTTCAGAAAAGACATTTAACCTCTCCATTAATTAGTTTCCCTCTAACAGAGACAGAACAATATGTCCTTACTGTCCAAACTGTTCCCCTGGTTAACACAAATACTTCACAGTAGAAAGACTGGTGTACAAGTCCTGGCTACTCCATCCTATACCATTTCATAAAGTTCTGTTTCTGCCATCTGTGTATATCCATACTTAATCACTGTCAGGTCTTTTGTTTTCCAACATGAAGTATAATGAGATGTTTTTCCACAAAAACTGCGTTTTGGCCAGTTCTTTTTCAGTTGGAATTCAAACTACTGAACAACTCTCAGAAATCATGGAGTACAGCCACGTGCAATGGCCTCATGACATCCCGCCATTTAATTTCAGATGCAATACAAGTGAGGTGTTGCCAAAGCATGTGGAGTTTTTTTTGCAGGATCATGTTATGCCTTAATCTCTAATCGAGCTGCCATATCTCCATCTTGCCTTTCCTCCTCTTTTTCCAGGGCTTGGGAGACTAGATGGGCATGGGGTTGGGAAGAAAAGGAGGTGGAACAGAGTTGAAGAAAGATGCCAGCAGCTATCCTATCAAGGGCCAAGCTTTTTTCCTCTCCTTTATGTGCTCAATGAAACAAAACAAAACAAAAGTTGATTTTCCATGTACTTGATACAAAAATTTCTACCTAAGTGTGTCTAGGTAGAAAATAAAATGAACTATCCCTAGATACCCACTAACAACACGAAGGGAGTAGTGGCTGAAGGAAATCCTGGTGAGGGCTGACAGCCCTGGGCACATTGACCTATCCCAGTACTGCTGCAATTGCACACAAAGGGCCCTGTAGGCACGGCAGCACCCCACCACCCCAGCTCTCTCCCAGGCAGAACATCTGCTGTGCAGGAAAGCAGAAGCAAGACTTAGGGCTAGTCAGGCTGAGGGCCACCTGAAAACCTGGCCTCTGGGCTAAGATGTCCAACATAGACCTGCACTGAAGAGAGTGTCTACCAAAACATCAAGGGTGTCAACTCTCAGCTTTTCATTTTGGAGTCTTACAAGGGGAAAGAAAAGAAAAAGCCTATGTAGTCTTTCAGCTGGTCTCAGATCATTGACCACGATACTCTTTCCACTCCCTCCACAGAAGGGGTGCCATAGTCTCCTCCATCTCTAGCCATTTCAGAATGAAATATTAATGGCTGATTAGTGCAGATCATGAGGGAGGAGAACAGGAAAGATGTTCAGCTAAGGTGTTTGTCCTGCTCCCGTTAAAGTCAACAGCGGCCCTGGGAACTGGTATCAGGAGAAATGAGAGAACAATGGATTTTTCATTGTTTTGAGTAAAGGGAAGCAAAATCTTAATACTGATCAGGAGAGGCTCATAGCTTTCTACAGGAAGTAACCAAACCACTCTGTAAAAGCTGGATGGCAAAAGTGCTCAAATTTACCTAGTTTGCATGGAGAAATTCGGAAGTGGAACTCAGACCTGCCAATGAATTGCTACCTTTAGATGGTCTTGGTAAGAAAATTGTATCCTCAATCCATCAGCCAATACACAGGGACAATACAAAATTCTTTCCAAGCCAACTTAATGAGAAGTCAATAAATTCGACAATGTACCTGTTGGTAACTGGGCTTCTCACATTTTTCTGCACAAATAAAATGAATACACATAGTGAAAGCACACAAAGGTCTGATACCTTTTTTCTCTGATCCTAAATAGATATTGACTTATGAAAGGTTTGCCTGCACATATTACTACTACCACCTATCCATTTTGACAGTGTGAGGGGGGGAGAGAGAAAAAAATTCCTTTTTCTAAGGAAGGAAAAAGCACATCTCAGGCACATCCCAACATGTGTTTCCATTTTCTCCTCTTACTGCTTATGAGAATGTCAGCAAAGGTCTTCACTAAAAGATGAAATTATATTATTTCCATTTCAATGAATGCAAAGCTTTTATTTTTACAAAAACCCCATGTGTTCCCATTAGGCCCCTGTAAAGAAAAAGGAGTTGCAATACCATTCATATGTACAATATGATGTGCATGAAGAACATCTGAAAAAATCAGACTCTGAGACAGATGTAATAATAGTTTTGCTGTAAAAGCTATCAACATTAACATACTAGTTCTAATTTACTCTACTTCATGCATTTAAATGTATTAACTTCAGGCCATATGTTGGCTACTAAGTATGGCTCTGCATTCCTGAGTCAGTTGACAATGAACAGTTCAGTTCCAATAAATTGGAAAGGTGAAGTAGGGTGAGCCTAACTAATGGCAGAAATCGATGCAAGCGCAAATCCAATACACCATAGCAGAACAGCAGCAGCACAAAAATATTCCACCATACATTCCAAGGGCTTGCTAAAGCTTCATACAGAAAGCTTTGATGTATTTGAGAATGTCAGTACTTCCAGGGTAGAAAATTTGCTTCCACCAATTAAATACTTGGTTTCCAGCCTCCATGTCAGAAGAATGTCTGTTTACTCAAATTCATTCCACACCAGCTAAGGTTATGTTGATTTAAAGCATGCAAGGCAGAAGACATTACCACTGCTCCCTGTTCTTGAAACAGTGCAGCTTTAGGCTGAAGGGCAAAGTGAATGTATTTCCATTTTCTAATTCAGAAGCTATCTGTACTCTTTTAATCAGTGCAAGTGGAAGAGTTGCTTAAGAATCAGATGGATCCCAAACATTGTTTTGCCAAAGCAAACAAGCTGAAAAATGCACAACTATTCAAAATACACATAAAAGGCCTTATCCATGGTGAAACAGCAGCACACCAAATAGCAAAAGCTGACTCAGGAGATCCACAGAAAAACAAGAGCTAGAGGCAATGAAAAGAAAGCAACTCTTGGGAATGACTGTCTCATCTTCCCTCTTTCACTTCCCTCAGTCCACAGCTGCCTGCCTGCAGTTCTTGGGGATAGCATGCCCTTTTTCAGAGAAGCAGAAGAAAGGGGGAAACTGACAATACTTGAATACCACAAAAAACACAGCTCTAATGCTCTTCTCCTCTGGTACTGTCTCTGCCACTTGCAATCAAGTGGCACAAAAGCTGTCTACTACCTCAGGCATTGGGAGCAGAAGTGAGGGAGTACACCAGGAGGTCAAGACTAACATTTTTCAAACATAAAATAATCCAGAATTGTTGTTACAAGGAAAAGTAAAGAAGCACCAAAATACTTTGAAGAATCTGGGACATAAATCCACATTCAGGCACCGAAACCAAGAGCAGCCTCATTTTCCAGAAGTTGCTAAGCACATCAGTCCTCCTCAACAAGAGGGCCAAAGGGTTTTTTTTGGGAATCCAAATGCATGAAACCCTCCCCCCACATACTGGCAAAATATACATGCAGCTGGGGGCACTGGGGCAACCACAGGCACCTCCCTGGGGATGGAGCAGACCAGGATGGGATGTGGGTTAACCTTGTCAGGCCTTACAGCTGGGCAGGACAGGGGGCAGCTGGAGACCAGCCCTGTAGCAATGTTGCTGAGGCCAGGGGCTGACAGCCTCAGAGGGCTGATGTGGGGTCCTGGGCAGGAGAGCAGGAGCTGTCAGGGGGGCTGGGCAAGGGACAGTCAGAGCTGATGGTTCCCTCAGGGCCTAAACATTTCATACTTTATCGTACTTTGGGTGCACCTAATAGGGATTTCTTCTTTTTTTCCTCCTTCCCTTTTTTTTTTTTTTTCCCCTTAGATTCAGAAGGGAACCTGCTTTCAAAGCAGGTCTGATGTCCACTTTGGTCTGCATCATTGAGCAGGGTCACAGTGAAATCCTTTAGAAATGAAATTTATCTGGGAGATGCACACCAGCATCACACCCAACACTCTGCAGCTGCAAATGGCCACTCAGTGTACAGGTCCAAGCTGAAGGCAGTCTGAAGCAAACATCCCTAAAAATACATACACCCTGCATAACTTGTCCTCAGTGCTGTTTCAATCTATAGATCCTCCCATTTGGTGACATTGCCACAAGCCACCTGCAGTAAGTCTCCATGCAGAGTACAGCCCACTCCTTCCCTTCTGCTCTCTGCTAAGCGATGGATGGGATGTGTCCTGATTTTACAGCTCCTTGACAGACAGGAACAGCTTGAATTAGTAAAGTTTATAAAGAACTATAGCTAATGCTTGTAATATCACAGACAAAAAATCCCACTCCCTGGCATATGTTAAAATAGTCCTACTTTGCATGGTTAAAAATACAAGTTAGTCTGATTTTAGGGATCTGAACTTGTCCATGTTCTGCACACATACTGACTTCTATTTTTTGTCAAATTAAAAATTGGTCTATCTGTGCCACTATATTTCTATAATAAAAGACTGAGGGGCAGCTATACTGTGAGGTTTAAAGGTAAAACCATCTTGAGGCAGGAAGTCCATTACTGTTAGGAGAGAGCTTACCTTCACTCAGAGGCCCCTGAGGCATTAGATAGAACACAGAGAGAACAAGAGTGTCCTCCCTAAAGACCTTACTACATAAACAGCCAGGAAAATGGTGTGAATTGATCCAGCAGAAGGGAAAAAAGCTTGAGGAAAGAGACACAGCTGTAACCTCCTGCTCTCTCAGGAGGAGACCCCAGGATATCTCAGTACTGTTGGTCAAGGAGCTGTAGTCAATGCTTCATGAACCACAGCCTATAAAGGCACATTTGTATGCCCCCGCTATCCATACCCAAACTCACTGTCGTCTGCTTTTCTTTGTCCTTACAATCAAAAAATAGATTAACAGAATGTTGATGTTAATTAATGTTAATGTAAATGTTACAACAAGAAAAAGCAGCATCCTGGTAAAGCTACAGCCCCATCCTCTACTTTGCTTCACTTTGCAGAGCTTGAGACAGAGATACTTCACATACTGGCACACCATTCACATGCATTTCAGCAACATCAAGTTTTTGGTTAGGTTGGATATCCATAGCACCCTTCAAGATGAATTTTAGATGAAACCAAATCAATATTTAAATAGACATCCCATCAGTTGTTTTTTTTTCCCATACCATGAAAATGAATGTCAAGAGGGAAAGTTAATGACCAGGATAATCATGCTTGTTGCAAACAATCTTCTGCAAGATTAAGTTAGCAAGGAGAAAACCACACATCTCATTTCTGTCATGGCTAGCATTTTGGCAACAGAGAAAAATACAGGTGCCAGTTTAGCAAAACCTCTCAGGTTAATGGTTGGACCCATGCTCTCAAGTGTTTTGTCACACTTTGGTTTCATCAAGATAGGATTGTCATTCCAAAACTCATGGTTGCAAATAAAAACAGGAAGACTCTACATAAACATGAAAAACAAATTGATATTACTGATATTTTTATTTATATTTTCAGTATTTCACATTATTTTTTGTGTCATTGTTTTGTATCTCAGACCAGTAACTCTGTTCATATATGAAAACAATTTAGAAAGGAAACTAAATATACAATAGTTAAGAAAACTAAGGTATTTTTGTTATGTGTATATATATGCAACATATATATATATTTTTTAGCCTGCGGTGAATTATGTCATTGATTCTGACATTAATTTCATTCTTGTTAATTTTTGCAACAGACTACTTTATATAATGCTGACATAATCACAAATGGTGAAACAGTCTAAGCACTGAAAGATGAAGAAAACTAGCAGTGGATTAGAGAGCTTGCAGATTACATGCCAATGATGTATACCAAAATTCATGGTGTGTTTAATAAAAAAACCTTTTATTTCTTTTCTAGTTTCATACTAGTGTCATATATTAACAGAAAATAAGAGCCTGAAAGCCTCTAACTTCCATGCTAGGTAAAACAGCTTTTCTTATGAGCCAGCCCCACAAACACTTTAACATAATGGCCTCGTAGAAGAGACAACCCTTCCTTCAGCTCTGCGTGCACTGCTGAGCATCCTAACAATAGTTAGATAAATCATAGGTTGCTTCTGATTATTTTTCCCCATTAATGACCTATATAAAACTAGATCTAGCCCACTTCACATTGGACAAACCAATATTTTTAAGAGAAGGACTTTCAGTAACTTCTAACTTAAGCTGCAAATTCATCAACAAAGTAGACAGGAGAGTTGCTGGGTAGAGATCCTGACTCCTCCTACAATACTTTTTTATGCTTCAACTCTGTAGAAATTAAAGGATTGATACACAAGCTACTGGATAAACTGTGCACTTTGGTTTATGTGCAGGTACCGGCCCTGATGACAGTAAGAATTTCTTCTGCTTTGAACACTTTGGAACCAGGTACAGAAGGAGACATATCTTCACAGAGGATAATACTAAACCAACAATTTCTTCTTTCACTATTGTAACCAAACAATCACCAAATAAAATTGCCTTAGCATAAACCCTGATTTGAACAGCTATTTCAGCAATGGATTATGCAATATCTAAAATAGTTCTCCTAAAAATGGCAGCAGATTTTTATCAGCTAAGTTTTAAACAAATTCAGGTGCAGTGAGGTGCAACCTGCTAGTTTGCTCAAAATGTGATTTTATTTTATTTGTTTAATGTTCAAGAATGCTCAGTCAATATTTTTTTTCATTTCATGCCTCTCAATACCATTAGGAAGGAAGACTAAGACAGGGAGAAGGGCAACTTGGGACTGAAGCCCAGAGAGTAACACACAGCCCTACTTCCTTACCCAAAGCTACCACCACCAGTTCCCTCCTCCAGAGAAATTTTAGGACTGATAGGCCTGGAGAATGACTGGAAATTAGGAGGGGCAAGAGCAGGACTTTAAGAAGGGCAAGTGCTGCTAGCTCTCAAATTCGCTAGTCACCACAACCTCAACACACATCTCTGTACAATTTCTCCAGACACCCAGGTCTCAACACAAAGGACAGAAAGTAAATTCCAGTGACCCACACAGGTAGGACAGACTTCCTATCTCCTGCAGGCATGTAACTACAAGCTCCTAAACAATACAAGAAGGTGCAACCAAAAACAACACGTGGCTGCCAGTCTGGAGGAAGTCCTGAGGATCAAGTAACTGGCATCCGTTGTAATAAGATGTAAGGGACATGCCCCTCACAAATAAGAGACTTCTGATTCTCATAGTTAAAAGGACTAAAAGACTCGGGACAAGAACATTATAGGGAAGAAGGAAACTCAGGCGGACCTGAGTGAGAACTGTGATGGCCCAAGGCGGGAAAAAGATAACTTTGTTACAACTCCAGAAAGCGCTCAAAGGACTAAAAGGAACTGATTGGTGCATTTGGACCAATCAGCAAGCGGATTCAAAGGTGCACCAATCAGGCATTGCGGTGCACCTAGCTCTTTCCTATAAAGGAGCACCTGTCAGCTGCTGCTGCTGCTGCTGCTGTGAGGAAGAAGACGGACACAAAGAAGATCGAGTTTGCCGCATGGAGCCACCGCCGCCATCTCATTGCCTGCCACCATTTTGGGAACTGTGCGCATTGCCAGCCACTGTTTTCAACTCGTCGCCACTCAGAGACTTGAGCTGGGAATAAAAGCCTTTTTAAAGGCTCATAGGAGCTGAGATTCCTGAGTGCTCATCTCTGTGAAGCCCTTGAAGAACGCTAGCCACCAAGAGCCGGGGCGGGCCCCTGACTCCACCCCTCAGGAGGGCGTAAGACTGCTTCCCCCAAAAACTGCCTTCCCCAAAGCATTCTTCTCAACCCTAAATTTCCCTTGGAGGGGGGAGGGGGGTGCGGGAGCCTTCCCTAATACCTTTCCTTCCCTTAATTCTTCTCAATTGCCACAGGTGTACCCTTCCCCTATAGCTGATATTAATTGGTGGTTGCTAGTTCCCCTTGTTTATGATGTTTATTGTGTTTCATAAATTATAAAGTAAAAGCATGTAATTCCAAATTGCCCCGAGTTGGTGCTCCTTTCCACGGCCGGTATACAGAGAATACCTGAGGGGGGGGGGGGTTGTCTGGGAGTATAAATGCGGGACCTTTGACCGCTCGGGCTCCCGCGCATGGTTCAGGGGCTTCCCATACACGAATCAGAGTGAGTGCGTGTGTGGCTGAGACGCGGTAAATATCACAAAGCGAGTGTGGAGTCCTGAGCTGCAGGTCTGCTCTCCCGTGAGGGACACGGCCAGCAATGGATGAAGTGTAAGGCACGCAAGGACAGCGTGTGAGGGTGCATGCCTGCAAACAGTGTGGAAGGTGGCGTGCAGGTCCGTGCCTGCCTAAAAGACATCACACTCCTACCTCATCTCGCGAAACATTTCAGCACACACATTCATCCAACACGCTAGGTCATACACTCACCCAGAAGCCCCAGACCGTGACATTAATATCACTGCACAAAATCCTGCAGAGACAACTGGGACACACACACATCCTGGGGCAAGAGAGCTGAACAGACTACTTGGTCTCACACTTCTTTACATGCATACTTTGTAAATCAGTTTTGTGTAAAAAAATTATCTTCCTCTCCTATACAGTCTCCAAGTTTTGCTACATTGCTGACACAATAGTGAAACATTTTCTTACACCCTCAAGGCACAAAACAGGTTTTGAAGACCCTGAATTTGTATTGGAAATAGCCATCAACTACAGTCTACAAGAATGGAAGCAACTCTAGCATACTTCCTAGGGACACTCTGCCCTGTCTAACTCCCCTCACAATTAGGTTTCTAAATCAGAGAAGAATGCAGCCTTGAGACAGTATTTGTCCATTCCTAATTAAAACAGAAGAGTATATTAACAAAAGAGTAGTCAAATCTGGCTTTCAATGTGCTCTTCTACTTTTCCTGATTTTTTTAATGTTCCTACTCATCCTGTTTCATAGAACTAATGTAACACTTTATCTTCTGTTTATTGTGATGTCTTTTTTCTTTTATGGACAGCCTGTTTTAAAACATTTGCAGTGTCTCCTGGTTTTTAGGGGACATAAACTAAAATTTCTGTTCTGAATTGCTTCCAAAAATTACATAAACTACTGTCAAATCTGCTAAAAACATTTATTTTTTCTCAAGTTTTCAGAGAATCAAAATGGAGAATTGATCAGAGCTAGCTTTTCCATCACCTAACACATTTTAAAATGTGTGATACTTTTTCACTTTAAAGTTTAAATAAAATTTCAAAATTCCTCATGAAGTGAAATACAAGGGGGATACAAAGTACACAAATATGGTTTGTTACACTAAAATGTTTCACTTAATCATATTGGTTTTATTATTGTTTTGATATTTTGATATGCCATGTTTAAGCACCTCACATATCTTCATTTTATTTTCTTACATGTGCTCAAGAAAAGGGAAAAATAAAGAAAGATCTAAAAATAATTTACATTAAACAAAAACAATTTCTCAAATTTGAATATCCACACGATAGCTAATTGTTAACAATAGCTTATGTAATGTGAAACCAAGGACACAGACCATATATGCCTCCTAGAAACCCACACCTAGCTGTCCAACAAATTCTGAGAACTAGCATTAAAATTAGCAATACATCCCATTGCAAAAAGAAAAAAAGTAGGGAAATAATAAATAAAATGAGATTTGAGCATAGCCCTGATTACCAAGCATGAGACTATTTCACACTATAAATCCTTTAGCTAGCCAGGCCCCACGTGAAATACTTTTTAAAAAATCTGTAACCCCTACATTTAGGATTAGACAACAGAAAGCCAGATGCAAGTAGATAAGACCAAAAGGACTGAACTAACTCACAGATGGACAAAGTCATCCCACAGCCAAGGACCTGGAAAACATGAGCAGAAGTCTCTGCTCTCCTACAGACTTTGTGTAAGCCTGGCCAGTCACTTCACATATAGTTTTGCAGTGTGGCTGAGACAATCTGTCAGGGATGAAGTTTCATGACGCAGTCTCTGCTAAAATAGGGGACATTCTGCCCTTCTTCAGCAACAGCCACCTGTGGCACATTTCTGTTTACTTCCTTGCTCCAGGAAGGAGCTGCAAGCTGCAGAGGGAGAACTCCAGGCTGAAAACCACTCCATCTTTTGTTTCGGAGTTAACTTTCCACAGGTTTAGGGGCCTTAGGCAAGTGTACGGGGCCATCAGGCAGCGCTTGCACAAGGGAAATGGTGACAGCACACAGGTACGGTATGTGAACTGAACCCTCCTTTTTGCAGGCAGCCTACAACTGGTTTGGCACAGTGGCCCTACCACAGTATATCCTTCAGGGCTGACATCCACCTCGTCCTCTAGTTGGGTAGACTGTTATCTTCATCCTGCCTGAGCTCCTCTTCTCTGGCCACTGTCACCTCACACCTTTCATCTTCACCTCACACCTTTCATCTCGGCTGCTCATGTGATGGCAAAAGCCCTGATGTCATTTGAAAAGACTCAGATTATTTTAACAAATTAAATATTGTTTGCCTCCTCCATTCATGCCCAAAATGCATTATGGAATTGCTCATACAGACAGCCTGGCTGTGGGGTGGAAAAGGTAACTTTTAATGGTGACTTGGTGAGGGAGATGAAGGCAGTGTATATGACAAGATTTTGCCTCTTAAAGCCAATGTATCTCCAGTCTTGAAGGAACAGAACCATAAATAAGAGACCCCTAAAAAGAAGATAATAGCATTTCCCTTTATTTGAGAGATGTTACAATGATAATACATTAAGGATTATGATATGTTAAGATAGTATGGTAATGGGGGAGATAGAAGTAGCTAAAATAGATTAACTGCTATAAAAAATGCAGAGAGACTTTAAAAAGAAACAACATCCAGCTATGCAGAGAGCACTTTTGTAGTTACTATTTATGTACCATCTGTGAACAAGGAAAGTACTTAAATCAGGCTTTGTTCACACTTGAGCTGGGTGAATAATACAAAACAGCTACTTGTAAACTTTTGTCCAAATGTAAATTCTCCTTGATTGCCTTTCTATTCTGTTGACCCACTTTACACAAATACTATAGTATAGGTACATTCTTGTTTGTCAGAACAGTCAAGTGTATGGTGGGAACATGCATTTCCCAAATATTTGATAGCTCCTCTGTGGGTCTGAGAGCCAGACACAGAGCAGAAAAAAAAGCAATACCACCTGACATAGGACATCACTCACAAAGAGCAAATAGCAAGTTAGGTATAGGAAATAACTAAAGTAATAGTTATTATGCTAGCTGCATGCATCTAGCCAGACGGTCAGCCAAAATATGTTATTTCTAAACTATTCTCATGGTAATTTTTTTAGCAACAAAGGCTTCTGTTCATGCAAGTTTCTACACAGATGATTCATTATCAGAATAAAAGGACCATATTCATTGAGCTGCTTGCTTCAAATAGATTTTCTCCAGCTTTAGTTCAGAAACAATACCACCGAAAATACAGAAAGACCATAAAGAGACAGTAAAATGCTATAAACCAAGCCTTGATTTGCTTGTGTTGTTGCTGTGCTCTTCCTATGGCTTAAGTAGCTCAGTGACAGGGTGTCTTCTGGGATACAGGAAACAGTTATGCTGAAGGGAGATAGAAATCCTGTTCGTTTAAGTGACTTAGGTATTTTTACAGGGGATATTCAATCAGAAAGCATCCATGTTCCTTGGGAGGGAATTCTCAGAAGGCTGCTCTCTACCAAGCAAAACAGAGCTGTAATGACACAAGTGAAAGATTATGATCACTTAATAAGAAACAGTAAAAGCCAATGCTATTTTTTTCAGCTAAGAATATTTAGATCTCAGGAAATCTTTCAGTTTGTCATTTCTGTCTTCTTAGATTAACACACAAGTGCACAAATCCCTGGGGCTCCATTTCTGGCCTCTGGATATCACAGCCACCATCTTAGCAATTGAGAATATTATCAGCCCTGTGGGAAAGAAAAATGTTTTTACAGAAATACAAAGGGTGTCTGCCTGATGAAGATCATTGTGAGATGCCCTACATCAAGTGCCATTCTCACATTACCTGACTTATTTCAAGATAATTGAGTTTTTTGTTTGTTTTTTTGCATTTTTTTCAGAATTATGAAAAAGGCCATTCAATACAAACAGTGATTGCCCAGGTGGATGAGTTAAACAGAAAGCAATTTTAAACACTCACATTGTCTCTCCTTCCCTCTCCCCCCACAGCTTCATTAGGTTGGTAAGTACCTCTTTGTGATTCCCATTTTGTCAGCACTACAATATCACTGCAGTATCTGCCATGCAGAGACAAAGAAGAGTAGGAAGGAGCTGTCAAATAAAAAAGGATCTTAAAGACTGTAAATCACTGTAGTACGGAGTATAATGTGAGGGTAATCATTAAAACATATCAATCACTGGGAGCAGTTTCGTTAAGGGAAGAAAGAGAGAAAGAAAGAAAGAAAAAGCAAAAGAAAAAAATGACGATGTTGAAGGTCTTGAGCACAGCCAAATTCCTCTGAAAATGGACATGGCAACACCGTGCAAGGTGGCCCAATGGCCTAGCCCAGTGGGAATTTCTTCAGACACTGCTCAGAATTTGGCATTTTCTTTTCACTGTAAAAGAAAGATGTTGATTCCTCTATTCATGTCACAAAAGAAAGGCTTGTATTATATTATGTACTTGCTGAACTAGGGCATATTCAGGGCATTTGTGAGCCTGCTAGACAGATCACACACAGAATATGTGATGGCACGTCCCTCAGCCATTTAAATAACTCTAGGAGCCAGGACACCAGGAAAGTAAAGAAACAGTCAGGAGGAAATGAGAGGGCAGAAAAGATCAGAAGAACCCAGAAGGAGGCACTTCCAAGGTATATTCTTAATCACAAATCCATACATGCTGGAGGGTAGGTCCTGCACAACTCAGCTGGTTTTGTAACAGGGTTGTCTCTGGTATTGCACATCTAAGGGAATGATCATGAAGCACTTTTGCAGTACAACTATGCAGCACCAGGTCAAACAGAAATAACACAATGTTTAGGGACTTAGGAAGTCCCAGGCAAGAATAGAGCTGTAGTCATTGGCTAATAAACCGATATATCCTTGTGGCTCCTGGCTTCATGAAACGTTTTCTGCTACATGTTAACATAATCTGTGTAGGTCTCAAAAAATATGGATAGAGATAGTTTTCAACAGCAAAAGTTTTTCCAATATTTTTTGCAAGATAACCCTTCCAAAGTTGTTAGCCTTACTGCAATAACCTTAGATTTTTCATTATCCCAGATTAGATTTGTGTCTAATATTTCTCACAGCTCTTCTGAAA
Source organism: Hemiprocne comata (assembly GCA_020745705.1). Classification (NCBI taxonomy): domain Eukaryota; kingdom Metazoa; phylum Chordata; class Aves; order Apodiformes; family Apodidae; genus Hemiprocne; species Hemiprocne comata. Next base: position 137,182,586 of record CM036586.1, on the reverse strand, counting down.
TCTGGATGTCAGTGCTTTTTTAACAGGAGAATGTTTCAGTTCATCTCAGTGGGGATGTAGAAAGTTCAGCTTGGAAAAATATAGAGCCTATGTTTAAGGCAGAAAATGACAGTTTTAAAAATTTTACAAAGGACTATCTTACAACCATTCCAATAAATACAATTCAAAACAGAGCTGGTAATCTGAAGTGCAGTTGGTGGGGAGGAAAATGTTTGAGATCTGTATGGATTTGGTCCCATTTTTAGAGCAACCAATTAACATTTCATTGTAGTTTTGGATAACTCAAAGCTCCCAGCACCTGGCTGTTCCACAGGACAACAAGTGTCCTAAAGAGAAAAAATTACTTATTTTCTCTAAAGGGGCTTCAAGGATTGCCCCATGTCCTGAGGAAAAACCTCTTTTCAGTACTAGAGACCATCAGCTTGCAGCTGATTCAAGTTGAGTCTGCCCCACAGCTGCATGGGCAATCCTTCACATACTGCCTTTGTTGCTGTGAAAACTCATTAGATGCCAGAAGTTTTGAAGACAGTATCACTACAGGATTTTTTTTAATTGTCAAAACTGATAGAGCAACACACATCACTTAAATGTAAGCTACCAGGGCCAGTCATTTAAAGTTAGCATATTGTGCATCATTAACCACCAATGCTTGTTTTTCTATTTGTCCAGCTTTATTTATTTGCTGTATTAACACATAACAAAAGATTGATGAAGTTCTTCATTTCTTGTCCTTAGTATACCAATCTTTGTATAAAGAGAGCCAACACCTGAAACTGGTAGTAATACTTGGAGCCTGTGAAGCTGAACCCTCCTCCTTATGGAATAATATGGAATATTAAATAAAATAGGCAATAGACATTTTGAAACCTGTTCCTCCTTGTCTTTTCATATTTCACTGTACAGGTATGTACAAACACTATGGAAAATAATTAAGAATACAGTATAAAGTACAAGGTTTGCCAGCAGGGAGAAGACTTTTGTGTGTTGCAAATCTCTACAAAGCTCTACAAATTAGCCAAAAATGAAAATGCAAGGTACAAGGTTGGGTTAATGTGCTTTTGGGAGAGTCTGTTCAAAGATATGAAGGTAAAAATGAATGTGCATTGAGAAATCAGCAAGCAGCAGACTACAATATATATCAATCCGTTCAGAGTTACATGACAGTGATAAGGGAAGTGAAATAACCAAATGCATTAATGACAGTCACACAGGAACAGAAATTGATTTTATAAATATATTTAGTCTGCTAAATAAATAGAGAGAAACAATCAGAAGTGATTACAAACAGCTTACTTACGCAGTCTTTAATAAGCTCAATGGCTTGGGGAAAAGAAGCCTCTTTAAAAGTGATAAAAATCAGCCTCTCTTTTGGGTGACTGGTTAAGAACCATCCCCTAAAACTCTGAGGGTCAATCTGGTCCCACTGTAGTAAATTAGGGTTTTCTCAGTGACTTAAATTTTGCCCTCTAAGTATCAGCTAACATTCACCTGCTCATGAAGGAACAGTCATAGATCACAGTAGAGCATTTCTCTTTTGATCCTCCAGTTAATATCCTGGGAAGGGTAACAGTCCACTTCTACTGGAATTTGGGAACTTGTGAGCTCGAGCTTCTAGATGGAGATTTGACATGGCACTCAAACTGCTACAGGTGAAGTATTATAAACAGAGAGACAGCAGTGATCTTGACATTCTTGCAGTCCTGCGAGTAGTTTTGCACAGTACAGATGAAGTGCTCAGTTTGAAGATGAGGAAGCCACTGGACAATTAGCATCCCAACACAAATGAGTATCCATGGACCTGATGAGATCTATCTCTGGCTCCTGAGGGACCTGGCAGATGAAGCTGCAAAGCCAGTGTCCATTACACTTGAAAACTCGAGGCAATCTGGTGAAGTTCCCACTGACTGGAAAAGGGGAAACATAACCCCCAATTTAAAGAAGGGAAAAAAGGAAGACCCAGGGAACTACAGGCCAGACAGTCTTACCTCTGTGCCCAGCAGATTACGAAGCAGGTTCTCCTGATGGCTCTGCCAAGGCACATGAAAAATGTGGAGGTGGTTGGTGGCAACCAACATGACTTCACCAAGGGCAAATCCTTCCTGACTAATTTGGTGGCGTTCTAAAACGGGGTCATGGCATTGGTGGACAAAGGAAAAGCAACTGACATCACCTACCTGGACTTGTGCAAAGCATTTGACACTGTCCCACAAGACATCCTGGTCTCTAAATTAGAAAGGTATGGATTCAATGGATGGGCCACATGGTGGACAAGAAATTGACTGGATGGTCACACTCAGAGACTTATGGTCAATGGCTTGATGTCCAAAAGGAGACCAATGACAAGTGCCGTTCTTCAAGGGTCAACACCAGGACCAGTGCTGTTTTAGAACTTTCCTGGCAACATGGACAGTGGCACTGAGTGCACCCTCAGCAAGTTTGCTGTGTGGTGTAGTTGACAAGCTGGAGGGAAGGGAGGCAATCCAGAGGTACTTTGACAGGCTTGAGAGGTAGGCACATACCAACTTCATGAAGGTCAACCAGGCCAAGTGTTAGGTCCTGCACATGAGTAGCAAGCACAATTACAGGTTGGACAACAAATAGATTGAGAACAGCTCTTAGGAGAAGGACTTGGGTGTGTTGGTTGATGAGAAGTTCGACATGAGCTGGCAATGTGCAATCAAGGGCTACCCATATCCCGGGCTGCATAAAAAGAAGCATGGCCAGCAGGTCAAGAGAGGTGATTTTCCCCCACTACTCCATTCTCATGAAATCGCACTTGGAGTACTGTGTCCAGTTCTGGAGCCCCCAACACAGGAAGGACATGGAGCTCTTGGAGTGAGTCCAGAGGAAGGCCAAAAATATGATCAGAGGGATGGAACATCTTTCCTGTGAAGACAGGCTGAGAGAGTTGGGATTGTTCAGCCTGGAGAAAAGAAGGCTCTGGGGAGACATTATAGCAGCCTTCCAGTACTTGAAGGGGCTACAGAAAATCTGGGCAGGGACTTTTTATAAAAGGCATGTAGTGATAGGACAAGGGGTAATGCATTAAAACTGGAAGAGGGGAGACTTAGGTTAGACATTAGGAAGAAATTATTTAGTGTGAGGGTGGTGAGGCACTGGCACAGGTTGCCCAGGGAAGTTGTGAATGCCCCTTCCTGGAAGTGTTCAAAGTCAGTTTGGATGGGGCTTTGAGCAACCTGGTCTAGAGCAGCGGGGTTGGAACTAGGTGATCTTTAAGGTCCTTTCCAACCCAAACCATTCTATGATTCTATTGATGAATAGGTCAAGCACTAGACAGTTTTACATTTAATGCTTGCAACTTTTAAGATTACTACCTTAAAAATAAGTACTGCATGCATTCAGTTAAACTCAGATCAATCCAGTCTTCAGAAAATTGGCCAGTGAAGGCATGAATCAGTAAATAACTCACAGCAAGAGAACTTGCAGAGTGAGGTGAGATGGGCAGTAGTATTCTCTAAAGGAATATATAGAAATAACAAGTAACTGAATATAAAATAACATCTTTCACACAGCAGGAGACCTAAGAGACAGAGGTGGCAGGTAGTGGAAAAGTACACTCATTTTTAAAATGAAAAAGTATGGCAGATAACTACAGCCAGATATCCTTAACTAAGATGGTATTTCCCTGCTTCCCTTATTATCTTGCCCCGTTACATTGAAAACTCTAAAGGAAAAGTTTTCAATAAGCTGTTCTTGAGGATGGTTCCACAAAAAAATTCATTGGCACAACTGTTGTTGTCATTACTGCTTGTCATGTCATACAGGCATTTCACATATACTCTGCATGGTACAATGAAGGAATTGTGCTCTCACTTGCTGTTTACACTGAGAAGTGTTTCCTCTGTTCTCTCATGCATTTATCTGTCAGCCTGCCTCCCCCACCTAGGGCAGAGTTAGATCCAGCTGGGCTATCACAGTTAAGCATCAGGAGTGCAAAGAGGCTCAGACAGCCATCAGGAAAGAGAATTCCTCTAACAAACCGCCAGGCATCATGAAACGGGACACTTGGCATCCCATCACAAAGCCTGACCTGTCTCTGTATGTCAGTCCATCTACTGCCTCTTTCTTGCTGATCACTCCTGTTGCATCCAGCCACTCTCCCTTCCACACCCCACCACAAGGGACTTAGGGAATCATAGAATGGTTAAGGTTGGAAGGGACCTTAAAAATCATCAGGTTCCAACCTCCCTGCATGGGCAGGGACACCTCACACTAGACCAGGCTGCACAAGGCCTCATCCAACCTGGCCTTGAACACCTCCAGGGAGGGGGCATCTGCAACCTCCCTGGGCAACATATTCAAGCGCCTTACTACCCTCGTGTTGAAGAATTTCTTCCTGATGTCTAACCTAAATCTCCCCTCTTCCAGCTTAAAACCGTTAACCCTTGTCCTATCACAGCCCTCTCTGGTGAAAAGCCCCTCCCCAGCTTTCCTGTAGCCCCTTCAGGTACTGGAAGGCAATATAAGGTCTCCCCAGAGCCTTCTCTTCTCCAAGATAAACAGCCCCAACTCCCTCAGCCTGTCTTCACAGCAGAGGTGCTCCAGCCCTTTGATCATCTTTGTGGCCCTTCTTTGGACCCTCTCCAACAGCTCCATGTCTCTCGTGTGCTGAGGGCTCCAGAGCTGTACTCGATACTCCAGGTAGGGTCTCACCAGAGCAGAGCAGAGGGTTAGAATCACCTCCCTGGCCCTGCTGGCCACACCTCTTTTGATGCAGTCCAGGATGTGGTTGGCCCTCTGGGCTGCGAGTGCAGACTGGCGGCTCATATGGAGCTTCTCATCTACTACCACCCCCAAGTCCTTTTCCTCGGGACTGCTCTCTAGCTGTTCTCCCCCCAGCCTGTATTTGTGCCTGGGGTTGTGCTGACCCAGATGCAGGACCTTGCACTTGGCCTTGTTGAACCTCATGAGGTTGGCATTGGCCCCCCTCTCCAGCCTGTCAAGGTCAAATGCAGTTCAGCTCAATTCTGGAAAATGCAGGAGGAACAAGAAATTGAAAACAAACAACAAAACAAAACCAAAGAACAAATTAAGAGTGTTGTGGCATGCAGTTATTGCTTTAACCTCTGCATTGGAAATCAGCTGTCACAGATGGAGGCAGGGGATCTACTTCCATTTAGCCTGCCTGTGAGGATGACAAGGCTTCCCCTCCTGAATAACCTGCATAGCTGTCTCCAAGCATAATTCCAACTCTGGCAAACCTAGCCAACTGCAGACAGGTATTTCTTACAGCTCCTACAGGGATTTATTCAAAGCACTTTACAGCATAGGGCTAACAAGATGGATGATGGGAAGAAAACAGAAGTGCCCCATGACCACTGCTTGGGCTCCAGGGTTGGGGATATAGCAGAATATCGGGGTTACTCCAAAATGCTTTTCCTTTCAGACCTTCCATAAAAATCCTGTCAAAACAGTCACAATTAATTCCCAAAAAAAAGTTGTCTAGGTCCAGGTACAATTTCAGCACACTAATTCTCTTCTTCCTACAAGTTATATCCTACCATGAGACATATTAAAAAGCAGTCTCTTTCCAAGAAATCAGATTGTGTTAGAATGAATTAAGATAGGATAAAAGCTGATGGGTATTGTACCTGACCAACAGAGAATAACCATTCCTGGACAAAACAACATCCCATGGCAACCCTTACAAAAGGCCATCCAGACAAGCTGACTGTCATAATGCCAGACAATGGTCAGAAGTGCCAGCAGCTGACAAGGAGAGACAGAAATCCAGCACTGAGGATAGAACAGCTAAAGGAGAAAGCTTCTGCTAATCCAAACCAGGAACATGATCTTAATTGTTTCAATGCCACCTGTACCTTCAAATGTGTCCTCCTCACCCTGCCTGGATGCTCAAATACTCAGTTTGAACTGGAGGACCACAGGTCCTGAAAATGAGCAACACAATTTTCACAGCCTGCCTCATTAATTCTATCTTTTCCCCTCATCTTCGCAGGCCCCATTAGAGAGCTGAGCCTCAGAGGTCACTCCTCATGCTGCCACACAACCCATTGCAGGGTCCACTTACTGCATCCTTTCTGCCTCCCACTTCAAAGTCTACAGGTCGTCAGACAGCTGAAGGACTGAAACCACAACTGAAACCATAGGTTCAGGGAGAAACATTTCAGAAAGAAAGCAGGAGGGGGGAAAAAAATACTGCAGCAAAGAGGAGAGCACAGGCAGAGCTCAGAGAAAAGTTTGATTAAAAGAAGTAGTAGCTACATTCAGAAACCCCAGACAAAAACCCAGCCAAAAGGGTTACTCTTTATCTGATTCAATTTAAGTACTGTAAAAAGGTCATATTTCTTTCTTCCTGCTGAGGAACAGGTTCAAATGAGCACTCTGGAAGTAGTGATTCATAACACCCCTCAGTTCTTTCCTCCTTATTATCTTCATTTTCATCCCTTTGAGTACCAGACATCATTCCTTTGCCCATTGATAGGTTTGGTACATCCTTTACCGAGCTCCCCCTGCCCCCAGCGAAGTGTCCCACTCCCCAGACTGTGATTCTGGGTTCCCATCCCACTACCCCACATGTCATGGTTTCCCCTTAGCAGGGACCACAGGTGTGTACTGAGGGATTTTGAGTAATTTCCCTCTGTGTGAGTTCTTCCCCTCACCTCCAGCTTTTACAAGAATACATAATTATTTGCTCCTAACTGCCTTACATTCAGATCATCTGAAAGGATCAGAGTCACCCATTTAAAGGCACTATGTTGAACCAGTCAGAGAAAGACAGAAGAAAAGGAACAGTGCAAAATATACCCACGTGACAAGCCTGGGAGGTGCTCATCTTGGAGCAGGAGTCTGAGAAAGGGGCCACTAGGCATATCACAGCTGAGCAAAGGAGTAGCTCTGAGAAGAATTAGCCTGTGATACCAATATGATGAACACAATTTACATTAATTCTTTAGACCAATCTAATCTGAGCAGACACTAGTGTAGTTACACTGGGACTTGCACTCCTCAAAGTAGGAGCTTGCACCTAGAAAAAACAGAGAAACAAGTGAACAAATGTCATGGGAAGAAAAGAGGTGGAGAAAACACAACAAGGCCTGCTTCATGTTTAAACTTCACAGCCCCTTCTTGCTTTTTTATTTAAACTGGATGTAATGAGTATCTTGATGCGTTCAGGAAAATTGTAAAAATTTTTCCTTAACTATTGTCATATAACTGTTTGTCTTCTTTTACTAATGCCAGCAGGCTTAAATAAAGACTCTGAAGAGAGGGGGAAAAAACTTGCTTTGAGTCACACCAGCAAAAAATACATTTACTTCAAGTGATGCTTCTATAAGTTTAATACCACTGCAGCCACAAGACAAATTTGTATCCCACAGCAAGGGAGAAGGAGAAGGAGGAGGAGAGGGGAAGGGAAGAGAGAGTGCTTCCATATCCACTCTTTGCAAGACTATCAAAGATTGCTGTATCTTTGTCTCATACTAAAGAGGCACCTCTGGCTCCTCATCTCACTGGAAAATATGGGCATTTCAAAAACACTCGATTTCTTATAGTTACCTATACAGTGCTTCTCTGTAAGTACATAGTTATTATAGTGCTGACCACAACATCGCTGCATCACTGTAGCAAATTAATTCCTTCATGCACCTTCCAGAGCTTCTGGCAATGTCTTGACAACATCTGAGAGTGACAGAAGATACAGTACCCATTAATCATCTGCGTCATTATTTACATAGCACCTACAAGGACTCTGTAAAAACCGATCAGGAAGAACGTGGAGATTGAAGTCAGCTGTAGAAGTTCACTAACCATTCCTAGTATTTCTACCAATGTGTCTTCACCTGCCCAGAGAGATCAGACAGACAGGACACTTGTGGGAAAAAAAATGTTTTTATTTAAAATTCAAGAGAAAAATGGAGGCACATACTCATGAAGTAATGCTGTGGTAGTACAACACCACCCAGTCCTGGATGACTTTTCTGAGAGTCTTTCTACATGGATAGGGCATAGTATTTGGGATTAAGTTGATAAATGGCATGCAAGATTGTTGTCGTCCAGAGACTTCAGTGCCTCCTCCACTAAATGAGATGCTGAGCCTTACTCAGATTAGCAGATGGGTAAGCGTATTTTTATGCTCTGAAATATTCCTAATTCTTTCCCTCAGAGCTAAGAACCTGGGAGAGAGTGTCTAGTCATATTCTAAATAAAGGTTTCATCAGCACTTCATTGGTAAAGGGTTAACAACTGATAACTGCCAGAAATAGATAATGAATACTACTCTTTGTTTACTTACTGGCAGAAGACATACTAGCTGTCTTGTACTAACACTTCATAACTTTGTTCAACATTTAGTACAGCCTTCCTAAACTATGTAGCAAAACTTCCAGATAAAAGGTGCCCACACAAACAATGGACTCGCTACAAATCCCATTTCTGACAGTATGAAAATTTCACAATCCATTAACATAAAAAAGAGAACAGATCCTCAATGTTGTCATTATTAGATGTTTTGCTGAGGCATGGTATGAGGCATGCCCTGTCAAATGAGAATATTGTGTTAAGTAGATAAGAATTCTCAATAGACATTCTACCTTAAACCCGACTTTGAGAAAATCTGAAAATAACAATCTCTTTTACCCTCCATAGAAGGACAAATATAGTATTCCCCGTAGTCAGAGATAATCAAGACTGTATTCAAGCCAGCATTTGGATTAGATATAGATGAGCATATGAGTTTAAGAGAAGCAAATCACCCAGTGCAACAGGTCTCTGAACATCTTTCAGGTGACGCTGGGGGAAATGTCAAGCTGCCAGTCTTCCTCCAGGCACCTGTAGGAAGCAGGCTGGCCTGTCTTTTCTAGGGCTGATTTTTTATGTATTATTATTATTTTACTTAAAAATTAAGCTGGAAGCCGTATGGAGATGGAGAAAGTAATTTAATTAACACACCTGCCAGTGTTTCACAGCTAAAACACTCTTGGCTTTTGGAAAAACTGAGTTCCTTTGTAACTATAAGTCGGAATGTGGAGTCTAGTATCAAGAAGAAAAGAAAATAATTTTATAATATATAATGTACTCTTCTTGCAACATTATATCAATTATTTATCAAAAAAGCTTTAATAAATTTAACTGTGTTTCTCCTACTTATCAACCACTTTAGAATAATTTAAAGCTCATTTCCTGATGCATTGAAATTATTCTTAACTGAGCATGCTGGCAAGCAAAAACCTTTTTACTCCCCATTTGCAAAATGACATCTGCTCTATTTCCATCTTTGTTTTCAGTTGCAAGATTGCTTTAGCGTTTTATTTCTTAATCTGTAAAATAGCATCGATTAAAAAAAAAAAAAGGAATGACAGTCCTCAAACCCCCATAGATTCAAAATTACAAAAGCTACACATTTTACTAAACGTGCAAATCAGTCAGAAAAGAAATCATATTAACTTTTTTCCTTTCCTGTATAAAAACATCCCCTCTGCTAAAAAGTCTGCAAACATTTGAACACCACAAAGAAAGAAAGCCTTACAGATTTATTATTAGAGAGTGCCTGATGTATAGCTACAGTGGAAAGTAGTTTTCCACTATTAGCTGAATTTTCAACCAATTCCATCTTTCTATTAGCATAAGGTCAGTCCTGTTCTGGTCTCAAGCACACAAATACAAGGAGACATTAAAAGCCAGCAGCCCTGGTACAGCCTGTAGCATTTTAAGTTTTATCAGTCTGAGAAATTAACAGCCAAAAAATATTGAAGAAAAGGGTGCTTACTTCCTTGACAGTCATTCCACACATCAGAACGAAACACAAGCAAAAGGCCTTGGAGGACACTTAAAAAGAATCACATGAATACAGATGCATCACCATTTATTTCATCTCCCCTCATAGTCTTTTTGCTACAGATTCACACTTTGCTTTTTGCCTTCCAACACTCTGGTCTGGGAAAGGCTTATTCACCTGCTTATCTTGGACTCCAGAAGAATATACTGCACACTCAAAATTACATACGTGTGGCTAGGACCAGAAGCCAAAAAGGTTTTTTTAATTATAAGCAAGGTCAATAAAACACATTAGTAAAATCAAGTCTTTTTCTGGACAAATGACTATACCTGGAGAGTCTAGCATTTTAAAATTATTTTTAGGTTTTAGAATTTTATAAATTTTATTCTTTTTATTTTAAGTCATCTATTTCTAAACATCTCCTAGTTATTTATTTGGTCTAGCTTTACACAGATTTTACTCTTTATTGTTGTTTTTACAAAAAGCAAAAGCTGGCTCTGGCATCAAAAAAAGCACATGGGAAAAGGGTGAAAGGGAAGGCAGTTGCTGGTCACAGGTCAGAAGTCCTAGGAAGGAGAGAGGAAACTGAAGTTAAGTTTGGGATACAGCAAAGAGGTAAAAACCAGAGTGACTGTGTCAGGAGGATGGTGCGAACATTAGCAGAGGGGGTTGTGTGTGGAGGTGAAGGATGGGCAGGGGAGACAGATGCCAATGTGTTTGAGAGAGGACAGACCTCAGACCTGTATGCAAGCCAAGAAACTCTGATAAACAGGCTTTCTCAGGGTACCAGAGCCTGAGTTAAAGGGCTGGGTGGAGCTGATGGTAGAGGAAGGAGACAAGTGATATGAAAGAAAAAGGCTACAGAGTCTGCCTAGGTACATAAATGAAAAACACAGCAGAAGGAGCAGGGCTCAGCAGTATGTTGCTGCTCAAAGGGCCTAAGAAGTAGGAAACAATGTACGAGCAAGGTGGTGAGAAACAGCCTGTGATGTGGAATTGATGAGTGACAGTGACAGACAACAGAAGGAGCCAACTCAAGAAAATTTATGTTTCTTTAAAAAGAGCAGTTTGATCCGTGACTATAAAAAACCACATCTTGCTTGTAATTGCATGGTTACCATATGGTATTGCTGCTAAGCAGAAGTATTCATATACCTTATAAGAGCATTTCCACACTTAAAAAAATTCGGATGTGTTTAACTTCTGTTCTGGATTTCTGCTTATAAAATTCTAGTTTGAAACAATTATACCACATCTCCAATACAGACTTCTACCACTACCACTTCTGTTGGTGATGCTTTTCATCAGATGTCCTCAGGGCTCATTTACAAACCGGGTCAACATCATTATCCCCATTTTACAGATGAAAAATGAAGGTGCTGTAGATCTGCCTGCATTATTAATGTGAACTCTCAACTCTAAATTCATTTTACTGTCATTTTCCTTGAAATATTCATTTGTACTTCTGCACTAAGGGTATTTTTGTCATGTATTTCTAACTTATGTCAAACGTAGCTAGAACATAGTGGGGGCCATTTTTAGTCTTCTTAGAACTCTAAATAAAATAGCAGAGTGCCAGACTCCCACGCTACTCAAAAGAAATCCATTTGCTCCTGAGCTTACTCCTCAGTCTGACCATGTTCCACCTTAACTCCAGCATCTCTAGGGAAAGCTCCTTTGTTTCCCCACAGCTCTACTTGTTCCCACATCCCCATCTTTCCTTCTGCTCCAGACCCCTATGGCACTACACAGTTTGAAAATACAAGCAGGCTCTAAACTCCATTCAATTCCTATAGCAGCTACCAGTCACATCCTGCACTTGACACTTTCATTCTTCAACACTTAGAGAGAACATATTGATTATGGCCTTTTGGGGATGCCTGCTATGTTCTGGAACCCTTTCAGAAGAGAAGCTGGGATATATCACCTGCTTCTTTAGATGCATTCATATGGGTTCTTCTGCATTCTGAGAAGTCATCACTAAAAGAGGGCAGATGGATCAGAAGCTGCCTTAAACTCAAGGATGAGTTATGGCACAGCGCCAAACTTCCTTCACCTTACCATTATTATTTTCTTGAAATGCTAACCCTTAGGATGAGGCTTCTGTCTTCTGAAGTAAGAGACGTTGAGCGTCATGGCCTAAACTAGCAGCAACAGCAGAGTGCTTTAGCACCCCACAGGATGATCAACTGAACTCTCACTTATGAAGACCTTGAGGCTTGGCTCCTTCTCTCTCTCAAAGAGCAGCGGCACTCTTCGACTTTGTGTTCAGGTGCCTTATTTTGCTGCTGCTAGACAAAATACAAGCCCTATCCCCACCCCTAAAATGAACAACAGTGAGCTCCCCCGCAAAGCCCTACAGATGCACACCACATGCCAGCAGAGAGGACACAGTGCCAGCCATCATAATTTTGTAACAAACCACTGTCTGACGGAAACAGGAAAAACCTTCCTAAACCCCTGAGATTTCATCTCAACTTTCCTTCTTGCACATAACCCAATACACTGTAAGAATTTCAATTGCTGCTGTTGCTAAAAAAAAACATGTGAGACCTAGCTCTATGCACATCTGTAGCCTTACCTACCAGTCCTTATGAAAAAGGATTCTCACGCTATCCCTGTGCACACTGCGATGGTGTTTTTCACACTGGAGTATACTCAGTTCTTCTGAGACAAGGAGACCACCCCACCTTTGGATACCAATACTCTGCTCATACACAAACTTGCATGAAAAAAATGAAGCGACGATGCCACTGCCCTCAGTAGTTGCATTGCAGACCAGGATGCTCCGATGCTGGAGAGCCATTCCCCATGGAAGCAGTGAAAGACAAAGGTTAAACAAAAAACATGACATGCAGAACATTAAAAATCTTATCCAACAATTACAATATAAACTGACAAGGCATTAAAAAGCTGTGATATTTTTCCATAGGCTTCTTGCTTAGCTGCACTTTAGCCATGTTTCACAGAATTGGCAGATGCTGAACTCTAACAGAAAAGTCAGATTCTTTGAAGTTTCATGTCCCTTCTTCAATGTCTGGATATCTTAGAGCTATTGATAAAGAAGGAAGCTGATAAAATGTCTTTTTTCTTTCTGCTATTGGCATCGTTGTCAGAAACAGATTAATCTGCCTGAGATTTTCAATGATATGAAAACCAGATTTCAACCTTAATTTCGCCTGAAGTTCACATACCTTTGCAGTAAATGTTTAATCTAATGGAAATAAGTAAATCACACAGCATCAAGAAACTGGTGATTCTTTTGGGTTTGTGGGTGTATGACTGTTGAGAGGGAAAAAAGCAGGGGTCATTTAATTATATTTTCTCCTTCCCTCATCTCTACCATTCACTGTCTCCTGTCTAAGTGCAGTCTAGGTTTTGACAATTAAATGAACAGATGCTAGCCTGTTAGTAAGCTTGCTTTTAATAATTTTCATTCCAGGAGAAGAGTTTTCAGAAAACATATGGTGTGCTAAACACATTGAGATTTTTCTCGGTTGGCTTCATCTGTACAGGAATATGCCCCTCAGGTGAGATGCTCAGAATATCCAGTATTCAGTCAATGGGGCAGAAACCCCCAGGCGAAAGGCACCACAGATCCCAGGAAGAGAGAAAGGAAAAAAACATTTCTCCTTCCTGGTTAATCCTAGAAATCTGATTGTGATGCAGTCCTCATTGATTTTTACAGTGACACAGCGTTGTGCTCTCTGCAGCTCATTATAAAATCAGCCACGTTGATTTAAATCCTACGAAACCTAACAGAAAAAGACAGGTTGCAGAACACACCACTGCCTAAGAAGTGCAGCATTTAGCAGATGATCAGGAGTCAGGCTGATTGCAGCAAGCCTCGGTGACATCAAAAAGCACACCAAAATTCAACAGCTTTGACCACAGTTCTTTTGAACAGAAAACATCTAGCCTATCCAAATAACAATACACGCCCTACCTCAGTGTACAGCCTCTCCTGACAGCAATGCTGGAGAATGCCAGAGCCTTTCTGCTTCTCCAAGGAACATCCTCTGCAGTTCATCTAATCAGGAGTGAAGGAAAACTCTGATCCTTAACAGCTGAATAAATATTTCATTATTTTTGTAGCAGCAAGCTAAACATAAAAGCAAAGGATGTTAGCCATGCATAAGTAGGTAGGATCAAACACTCAGTGTTGTGCTTGGTTCTCAATCTTAACAAAAGGATTTTTAGCAGATGACTAAGCACACTAAGTGGCAAAGTCAACGGGATAAAATTAAACAAGTACAGTTGCGTCAGCAACATTAGGCCCTTAGCTATGTGTGAAGCACAATATTAGAAGTGACAGGGGAAAAAGCTCCACGTAGCAAGTGAAACCTGAAGCCTTCTTGCTGCATTAGCAAGGGGTAGGAATAGGCACCCAAACATACACTTCCTATTTTTGTTTCATTTCATCCCTTAGAGAGAAGCCTACTCTGACATTGCAATCCCAAGCAACAAGGAGACAGCAAGACATACATCACTGCTCAGAACATAGATGCAGAACAAATAAATTCTGTTTGCAGCAGCCTGTTTGTACGTACTGAAACACCAGATTAATTTGAATGCAGCTGATCAGAGACACAGGAAAACCTTCAGGGACAAAAACCAAAGCAAACTCATAGTGGAGAGCATCAAGTACAGATAACTCAAATTCCACTCTGCCTTGAGCCTTTTTCCACAGCTTCCCCGACTCCATCTGAGTAGCCACTATACATTTCCTTTTCCTAAGGGAATGGTAAAAGGCTAATTTAGACACTGGGAAATATACACATTTATCAAGTGTTACAGACCAAGAGCAAGGCAGCACACAACACTGTCATGCTGCTACTCCATACCTGATGTAGGCTTTTGCAGCAGTTCATGGCTCCTCGTATCAGTACAACAGATAGGTTGATTTGCTGACCAGCAGCTGCTGCTGCACAGGGTTGCAAGAAAAGAGGCAGCATCTGAGAGTATATTTTCACCTAGTAGACCCTCATCCTCAAAGTCTACTAACTTGCCAAGCCTCCAGCAGAAGCCTGCAGCAGCAGCTCCTGCCTCATCAGATGCATCAGACATTATGCCATTTGAGATGTCTGCCCCTGCCTCAGGTGTTGTACATTTTCCCTGGTTGAAATACTGATGCCTAAGGTTGGTGTCTAAGCTACACCAACCCAAGCAGAAATTTTTCTGTGAAGTAGAACCTACATTGTGAAACTATTATAAGCCTGTCCAATGTGGGAACTTAGACTAAATTTTAAGAAAAAAACTTCTCTTAAGATTTCTGCAAAATAGTCTCATTTTTAAATTCCTGCAGTCTTGATGCCTTCAGTGGTGGCACGACATATACTTCATATATGCAAACCAGAATCCCACTTTCCCAAGTATGCCACTAAATTTATTTTTATCAGAGCAAGAGAGGTATAATTAGGGGAAAATTCAGAGGGGGAGTAGAACCAAGTTGCCAACCAGCAACTCACTTTCCATTCTGACAAGCTCAGCATCTCTTTGTCAGGACTATGTTGTCTCTGCACAGCTAGCTGAGCTCCCAGAAAACATCAGAGATAGGAGGGCAGGCAATCACACAGGAATTTTTTTTTTTTTTTTTTTGCTATTAAATCTAAACCCTTGGGGTTAAAAAAAGAATGAAGAATTACTTAAAAGTTATGAGAATTTTTCTTTTTTTTTTTCTTGTTCAAATTTTCATGTCAATATATTATTCAACTTCTTTATTAGGTCAAAGAGATAGGCTAAGATAATTTTATTATTCTTATTTTTATTATTTTCAATTTTTAAGTTAAGGCAGTTTAATTATTACCATCTACAAAATTGATGATCCCAAAACCCATGGAGTGTATATAGGTCACAATACGTAGAACAAGGACAGAACAAGAATATTATCTAAATTCACTTAACCAAGATCAATCTCTTTCCTCTTGCAAAATACTGTCTTGATACTTAAAAAGATCCTCTTCTTCTTTCCAGAGATATTTCCAATTTTGCAGCCCTCCAAAGACCCATATACTCTTTGCAACTGACTGAGACTTCCTATTTTGCTGAAGTTTAAGTCTAGAAGTGTTCAGGTTACAGAAATTTTGGCAGAAAATTAAAAATTATTCTGACATTTTCACAAACAGAGTTTGATCATTTCATGTCCACCTCTAAAGGTAACTAGACAGAACACAGTTTACTTGTAATCAATTCAAAAACAATTGAAGCACAACTGAAATGATCAATGTAAAGAATATGCTTTGATACAATTACTAAAGAATGCAATTATGGATCACTAAACCTTTTAAAGGAAGTTCAATCGAAGATAGGCAACTCCATAACCACAAGCATATCTCCATATTAACCTTATTTACAGTCTGGTAGACCTCAAACACGAACCAAATTGCACCAGTTTTATGAGCAGCTGGGCACAGCTTTGGATGAGGTTGTGTGCCCATGGGAAGGAAAGCTTCTGTCCTTGTGCATAAGGTTTCCTGAGTGCAAGATTTTGCATTTCTCCTTGTTGACCTTCAGGAGATTCCTATCTGCCCAAAGCTCCAGCCTGTCTAAGTCTCTCTGAATGGCAACACAACCCTCAGGCATATCAGCCACTCCTTCCAGTTTTGTATCATCTGCAGACTAGCAGGGGATACAAAGACAATACAAGTCCCTAAATCCTCTCTCCCATCATCCAGGTCATTAATGAAGAGGACAAACAATATTGTACCTAGTATCAACCCTCAGGGTACTTCACTAGTGATTGGACTCTAGCTACACTATGTGCCACTGATTACAACCATCTGAGTCCAGCAGTTCAGCTGGTTTTCAGTTCACCTCACTGTCCAGCTATATAGCCTGTACATCATCAATCTGCCTGCAAGGATGCTTCCAAAGGCTGTCAAATGTCTTGCTATTGACAAGACAAACAACACTCAGTGCTCTTCCCTCCTCCACTGGGCCAGTCATTTCTTCACGGAGGGCTATCAGGCTGGTTAGCCATGACTTCCTCTGCATAAATCCATGCTAATTACTCCTGATCACCCTTTTGTCCTTCTTGTGTCTAGAAATGTCTAGAAATGGTTCCCAGGATTAGTTTTTCCGTTACCTTCCCAAGGATGGAGGTGAAGCTGACCAGCGTGCAGAGTTCCCTAGATTCTCCTTTGTGCTCTTCTTGAAGGATGTGGTATTTGTTGACTTCCAGTCAGTCAAGTCCCAGTCTCTGTGACTTCTTAAAGATAGCTGAGAGTGGTCATACAGGCACACTGCTAAGCTCCCTCATCATACATGGGGTTATCTCATGCCACAGACTTGCACATGACCAGTTCAAGAGTTCCCTAACCTGATGCACCACCACTGAGGGTAAGCCTTTCTTGCTACAGACTTTTTTTCTGGTCTCAGGAACCTGGGATTCCTAAAAGGTTAATCTTACCATTAAAAAACAAAGCTGAAGAAGACAGAGTACCTTTGGCCATTTCAGTGTCCCTTGTCACCAGAGCCCCTGCCCCATTCAGCAGCAGGTCCATGTCTTCCCTTTCCTTCCTTTTGCTGCTGATGTACTGACAGAAGCCCTTTATATCACCCTTCCCATTCCCCATCAGACTCAACTCTAGGTGGGCTTTGGCTTTCCTAAACCCATCCCTGCAAGCTTGGATAGTTACTCTATCTACTGCCTGGGCCACCTAATCCAAATTCCACCTCTCATACCCTCCCTTTTTTTGCTCAGGTTTTGTCAGGAGTTCCTTGCTCATCCTGCTCCCTTTGCTTAATTTTATGCTCATTAGGATAGACAGGTCATGAGCTTTTGAACTTAATGGACCCAACAAGCTCAAGAGCTCTTTTCTCCACCTGGCTACAGGTAAAAAGAGACCTAAAGGAGTTAGAAATGCCATCCTGAGAACAAGATGGACTGGGAGCAGGCCAAAGACAGAGTAGCAGCAGAGGATGCAAGCTATAGGGACCCTGTGCTATGGTCCCTCTATGGCTGGCATAGATTACAAAGCACAGTGCAAGTTCAGGATGCTCTGAAGCTGCTTTAATATTGCATCTAAGAGCTGTCAGTTGTCCTAGAATACAAAGGTGGATTGCAGCTATCCTTTCTTGTTACCTTACACTCTGGTTCAAAAAGTAACTGAGAATTGGGGTCTCGGGAGCCAAAAGTCACACTCTTTATTCCAACTTGAGGCAAGGGGAGGCTCTCCTCATACTTTTAAGCTATTCAACAGCTTCCTGAATTATCAAGTGAGACTTTACTGCCTGATCCCTGAGCAAAGCCCTTGTTATTTCTCACTTTGGTATCTCTGACCTGCCATACCTTACTCTCTTACTGCAGCTTATTTCATTAAAGTTAGAAATGTTCAACTTTCCTTCACTATCTCACCAAGCTTGATTTGCACATTTCTAAAATAAAAAATACCAAAAGGTGTTATCAAAAAGGTAAAACAAAAATCAATGTTAATAAAGTTATGACAACTTAATGCTGTGTCACATGTTAAGCTACTTCATTAGCACTAGAAAGTTATGAATGGCAACAGTTTAAACAGGAGCTTGCTTTGTTTGCCTGTGAAAAAGCACTTATTGAACTCACCAAGTCTCATGCTCCAGGACACCTCCTGCTCACTTATCAGCTGTCTGCAGCTGTATTCCATGTCACGCTGCTGGAAAAAGGAAATAAGCTGACCACAGCAAAAGCATTACCACTAATGGGGGTCTCGACACCCACTGGGCCATTGATGGAGCACAGGACCCCTGGCAGACTGCCCACCATACATCTGGGGAGGTATGTCCTGCTCTGGGCTCATCACACTCACCAAAAAGACTAAACTTTTCTCTATCCATTAACCCCATGGGTTTTCACATATCAGCATCCAGATAATCCAAGCAGGCTGATTTCTGTGGCTCTTGGCCCAAGCAGTTGGCTAATATTCAGAGCTCTATATCAATCAGAACACAGTTCAGTCACTGAAAACAAATTAACATCTTCAAATTTGTTTATTAACTATGAACGTAGTCAAAGCATCCACCCATCTTTCAAATACAGCAGCAGCAAAGACTTGGCAGTTTCCTACCTCAGAAATGTCAAGCTTTTCTCACATCAGCTCTGTTTGGAAGAGCTACTTTAGCTCCTGTCCAGGCAAAAATCTCTTCCTTGCTCTTTCTACAGCCTGCAAGCAAAAAAATATACCTTCCTATTGCAACCAAGGATAGCTCAGTGCCTATAGCTTGGATGTACTTGCTATAGATACCTACCACCATACACTAGCATGTCTTTATACACAGCTGTTTTCATTACTGCTAAAACAGATTTTTTTACTTCTCTGGAGTTATTTTTCAGGCTCTTTAGAGAATTCTACCATCTCCAGCTGCCAGCTTAAGAGTAGGCTGTTTATATTACTTTTGTAATAATAGAATCATAGAATCGTAGAATATGCTGAGTTGGAAGGGACCCATCAGGATCATCAAGTCCAACTCCTGTCCCTGTGTACGGCACCCCAAGAATTACACCATGTGCCTGAGAGCATCATTCAAACACTTCTTGAATTTAGGCTCAGGCAAGTTTGGTGCTGTGAGCACTTCCCTGGGAAGCTTGTTCCAGTGCTCAACCACCCTCCAGGTGAAAAACCTTTTCCTGATATCCAACCTAAACCTCCCCTGATTCAGCTTCCTGCCATTTCCCCGAGTCCTGTCATTGGTTACAGGAGTGAGGAGATCAGTACCTGCCCCATCTCTTCCCCTTGTGAGGAAGCCATAGACTGCAATGAGGTCACCCCTCAGCCTCCTCTTCTCCAAGCTGAACAATCCAAGTGATCTCAGCCACTCCTCATAAGACATCCCTTCCAGACCCTTCACCATCCTTATGGCTGTCCTTTGGACACTCTCCAATAGCTTGATGTCCTTTTTATATTGCCCAAAACTGCACGCAGTACTTAAGGTGAGGCTGCACCAGTGCAGAGTAGAGCGGGACAATCTCCTCCCTCGACCAGCTGGCAATGCTCTGCTTGATGCACCCCAGGACACGATTGGCTCTCCTGGCTGCCAGGGCACACTGCTGGCTCATATTCAGTTTGCCATCAACCAGGATCCCCAGGTCCCTCTCCACCACGCTGCTCTCCAGCCACTTGTTCCCTAGTCTGTACTTACCACCAGGGTTGCCCCATCCCAGATGTAGAATCTGGCACTTGCCCGTGTTAAACTTCATGTGGTTGCTGACTGCCCATCTCTCTAACCTGTTGAGGTCTCTCTTCAGGGCCTGCCTGCCCTCAAGGGAGTTGACAGCTCCTCCCAGCTTTTCATCATCAGCAAACTTACTTAGAACTCCTTTGAGTCCTGCGTCCAAGTCCTTGATGAAGATGTTGAAGAGGAATGGGCCTAGGGTGGAGCCCTGCAGATCCCCACTAGTGACCAGTCACCAGCCTGATGTTACCCCTTTCACTGTCACTCTTTGTACTCAACCTCTGACCAGTCGTTCACCCATTGTATGGTACGCTTGTCCAGCTGTATGCTGAACATTTTATCCAAGAGAATACTGTGAGAGACAGTATCAAAAGCTTTGCTGAAATCCAGAAATATTACACCCACTGGCTTCCCTTGATCAACTAGGTGGGTTACCTTGTCATAAAAAGAAATTAAGTTTGACGAGCAGGACTTTCCCCTCGTGAAGCTGTGCTGGCTGTGACTGATGACTACATTGTGCTCCAGGGGTTTTTCAACCTCCCAGAATAATCTTTTCCATAATTTTACTAGGCACTGAAGTTAGACTGACCAGCCTGTAGTTTTCAGGGTCCTCCTTCTTGCCCTTCTTGAATATTGGGACAACATTAGCCAGTTTCCAGTCAACTGGGATCTCTCCAAATTCCCAGGACCTCCCAAAAATCATTGCAAGAGGCCGAGTGATGACATCAGGCAGCTCTTTGAGGATTCTTGGATGGATCCCATCAGGCCCCATGGACTTGTAGGGATCTAGCTGTAGCAGCAGATCCTGCTCAAGTTCAGGGTCAGCTAAGGGTTGATCCTTGTTGCAGTCATGGTCCTCCAGTTCTGGGCATTGAGGCCCCCTTGGTCCATCACATCAGTGTTGAAGACAGAGGCAAAGAGCACATTCAATACCTCTGCTTTGTCTATATCCCTGTTGATGACGTGACTGTCCTTATCCTGTAAAGGACCCATGTTGTTTCTACACTGCCTTTAGCCATTAATGTATTTGAGAAAACTCTTTTTATTGTCCCCAGAACAGTTCTGGCCAGTTTCAGCTCCAGTTGAGCTTTGGCCTCTTGAATTTTCTCCCTACGGTGGTTAGCAGCATCTCTGTATTCTTCCCATGTCACCTGACCTAGCTTCCACTGGACATACACCTTCCTTTTTTGCCTAATCTGCAAGAGCAAATCCCTGTTCAGGCAAGCCGGTCTCCTGCCTTGTCTGCTTGACTTCCAACATTTTGGGATTGCCTGCTCCTATGCCCTTAGGAGGCAATGTTTAAAGAGACCAGCACTCATGAACCCCAGCTCCTGCAAATATATTTTCCCAGGGTACTTGACTCAGAAGTTCCCTGAGCAACCTAAAAAAACCCTAAAAAACCCTAAAAAACCTAATGAGGTAAAATAAGCAAATGTATATATGCACATATATATTAATATGTGTATTTATCAACAACGAAGCAAAAACCTTGCTTGTTAGGCTGTTAGATACAGCCAGTAGGATTTTTCTTTCCACTATGCAAATGCTTTCAAAAAATCAGAAGGCAGCTTTGAATGGATGTAACCTTCTCGGTCTATCCTGCCATAAATCCAACCTATAGAAAAGGACTGCATCCAAACTGAATGAAAATTAAGTCTTCTACGAGCTGAAAGGCTACACAAGATGGGAGTTTCACAAGACAGGAGGCACCAAGTCAATCCTTAAAAACAAGATAGACCAAGTGTTTAAATTACAATAATAATTTTTTTAAAAATCCCCACACCGCTGAGCAACCATGTTGGTTTCTAGCCCCTCATGCCCTGCTCTAAGCTTCATTCTTGGGTCTGTACACCAGTCAGCTTACCTAAAGTTTATTACTAATGTAAGTAACTTCCTACCCTTGCAGATCTCAAGTTCAACAGAGCAAGGGGTATGGAGGAGAGATGTTACTGTCACAAGAATCCTGCTACACAGAGCTGAGTCATAGAGAAACTTCCATCAAGAGTGCCAAGGCCCTGACCAGGTGCTCACTTCTCAACAGTGAAGTTAACACACCAAGGACCCATTTCTCCCACATCCCTTGATAATTTGATCCTATGAGGTATAACACACTGAAGTAAATCCAGAAAAATTACACTGTTAGCTTCCTCCCTGCACCCTTGTCCTGGCTTTTTACAGTAGATGCAGATACAGTCTTCCTTCTAGGTGAAATTTCATTCGCCTGTTTGCCTGATTCTCCTCATGCACTCAAGGGCAGAAATTGCAAGTGGTACTGCTTAGATACAGGAAGTTAGATGTCCTGGTTTGAGCCAGGATAGAATTTCCTTTTTGTGATTTTACTTTTCAGTTAAGTCCCTTCTAAGTAGCTGCAGTTGCTGAAATTAACAGCATGTTTCTCAGTCAGTGTCTGCCTCTAGGACTGATAAGGCTCCATGCTTATAGTTAGGGCAAGAGAATGGTATGTAGAACCAAGGCCACTGCTTGGTTCTGAAGAAAACATCTTATGCTCTGGAACCAGAAGGGAGTAAAGGAGTCACACCTGAGACCCTCCTTTGGGGAGGAGTGGACCAGACAGGTGACCAAAATTAACCAAATGAAGTATCCCATCTATGTCATACTGGATATAAATTTGAGGGATCACGAGGGCCTTGCTCTCTTCATCCGTGGCTGCCATTCTGGCAGGATTCCATCCGTTCATCTGCCTTTGATCCCAATCCCTGTGTTCCTGCATCCCAGCTCCTGTCTGCCACTGACTCCAGGAGTTGAGTCCGGGACTTTTCCAGGGCCAGCCCTGCAGCTTCAGTGGTGATGTGGGCAAACCCCTATGATTCTATGATTCTATTATTCTATGATTATTGGGGGGTGGGGGGAGAGTGCGATAGTGCTTTTGTATATATTTGTATATATGTCATCACTACTGTCTCATTAAAGCTGTTTAGTTTCGTTTCCAACTCCTAAGAGTCTCTCTCCCTTGTTACCTCTCTTTTCCCTATAAGGGGAGGGAGGGGGGTTAGCACAGAGCCTCTGTCATTCTTTTAATTGCCGGCCCAGAGTTAAACCGTGACATTAGAGAATCACAGAATCACAGAATCTTAGGGGTTGGAAGGGACCCCAAAAGATCATCTAGTCCAACCCCCTGCCAGAGCAGGATCACCTAGAGTACATCACACAGGAACTTGTCCAGGCAGGTTTTGAATGTCTCCAGCGAAGGAGACTCCACAACCTCTCTGGGCAGCCTGTTCCAGTGCTCTGTCACTCTTACAGTAAAAAAGTTTTTTCTGATATTCACCTTGAACCTCCTATGCTCCAGTTTGCACCCATTGCCCCTAGTCCTATCACTGGATATCACTGAAAAAAGCCTGGCTCCATCATCCTGACACTCCCCCTTAATATATTTGTAAACATTGATGAGGTTGCCCCTCAGCCTCCTCTTCTCCAAGCTAAAGAGACCCAGCTCCCTCAGCCTTTCCTCATAAGGGAGATGTTCCACTCCCTTAATCATCTTAGTAGCTCTGCGCTGGACTCTTTCAAGCAGTTCCCTGTCCTTCTTGAACTGAGGGGCC
Source organism: Hemiprocne comata (assembly GCA_020745705.1). NCBI lineage: Eukaryota > Metazoa > Chordata > Aves > Apodiformes > Apodidae > Hemiprocne > Hemiprocne comata. Next base: position 137,159,120 of record CM036586.1, on the reverse strand, counting down.
CAGAACTGAACACAATAGAAAAGACAGGGTTCAGTATCCAGACTCACAGGGATAGCTCACATGTACAATGCAAGCCATTCAGCAAGAAAAAAACAAAACATTTTTGCAAAACAAACAAATTAACCAAATGGAAGGGGAGGAAAAAGATAATGGGAAGAACACAGAACCATCACAGATCAGTTTCCTGTTTTGCTTTTATTTCATTTTGGTTTTGTTTTCCATTTCTTAAATTAGTGCTTTAACTGGCTGAGCAAATGCAGCAGATGTTTCCCAAGTTTTTTCTTCAAGATTGATAAGGTGCCAGTAGAGCACAAGTATGGTACATACAAGGAGGATACTTGTTTAGGAATAAGTAGCAAGGGAAATATAAAGGGATATTCCAGTTTCTTTCGGACTTTAAAAGAGGCATTTGAGTTTACCTTGTACAGATTTAAATTCTAAGCAAACCCTACCAGTTTTCTTTCTACTTCTTTCTCAGATCAGAGGTTTTCTAAATTACCACAGAACACAAGTTGTCAATAGGTCAATTAGATTAATTTTTTTTGTTAAAGTTGAGATCCTTTTTTTTTATTTATTTTGAATGTCTTTTAAAAAAATAAAATAAAATTGGTGTAACTTGAAAAGAAAATCCTCAGTTTTCAGAAAGTGCCATGCCTTTCCTCAAAAAGCAGTCCATCCTTAAGCTATATAGAATTGGGCACATAAGAACTACATCTCAAATCCATAATGTCCTAACCAACATTTTTAAAATAACATAATGAAAAAAGAGATTCAAAATAAGTTACTTTTCTCAGAAAACTACATCAGTAAGCAGTTTACTGCCAGCCAAAGGAAAGCTCTGTCTATGAAAGCTACAAATGAATTCTACTTACAACCACAACTCGGCAGTTGTTCCCAGGTTTTGTTAAATGGCATTCTCCATCCTATGGAACCACTGTATAAGGATACATCACCAAAAAATCAGTATGGTCTTTCTTGCCAGCATACTTATACTAACAGAAGCCTTGAAATTAGTGGATGTACCAATTTATAAGAGGATTCTCTGATGATAAATAACACTAATATTCATTATGCCTCAGGCCTCACACGTCATTTCTACCACCCAGCACTTTAGTCCACAGGAACACCAGGAAACTTGCAGGTGCCAGAAAGGTACAGGCACATGTAGCATGACACCAAAGTTGGTTGCCATTCTACCTCCAAGAGGCAAACACTCCTGCAATTGTACTTCCACTTCAGAATCAGAAGTCGAGTCAAAGAGCTTCATGAAAAAGTAAATGTCCATTTGAAGTTTGTGAAGGATCTACTGGCCCATTTTAAAATCCACTATGTTGAAAGAAAAGGACAAAGTAGGGAAAATTCAGAGCAACTGCCCATGAGTACCTTTAGTGGTGAAGAGAGTCAACATACCCAAAATCTTGCCCATTCTTTAGGAATTTCTCAAATTATGTATATGAAATGTTGTCACATTTCTTTAGGAACCACTGGTTCAGCTGGCCCTGGAGAGTGACGAATACTTAACGCTAAGGAAAGGGGCAAGCATGTTATTATTAAGTCAGTTAATTTGTCTCAACAATGGGTGAGACAACACATAAGCAGACATGCCTGCAGCATTCTTGTTGAAATGCTGTTTGGAAAGAAAAACAGTAAACTACACGGAAAAGGGACAGGAAGAGCTAGCTGAGGCTGGCTGCCTGAGAGGCAAAGCCCTATGGAAAAGAAACAAAAGGATGCTATCTATGCAGGGCAATACCCACCCCTCCACTTCCCATGCAGAAGCAACTTTATTTCACAGTCAGTGAATTCTTCAGCAGCGACAACACCAATTTGGAATATTCAAAAAAGCAAATACAAGGAAACATGTTATCTCAGAAGCAGACAAACAAGTATCTGAACTGCATCCCTCTGCTCAAGAGAGAAAAAACAATTCCACAACCAAGCACCAAGGTGCAGTAACCCTGACAGAGGACGTACATTGTAAGCTGTGTACAGACTCCCAAGCCAGTGAAATGTTTGACAGAAAAATAGACGTTGGCAGCATTGCTTAATCTGCGTTTCAAGGCCAGAGCCGAAATCACAGTTGCACACAGTGCAAATGCAGATCATTGAAGGGTATTCTTATATACCTTCCACTGAAGGACGCCAGCCAATTACCTTCCCTTTCCAAGTGCAGGTCTCTACAACTACTCATGTTCCCTGGGAAACATGAAAGTGGTTAAATAAACAGCTCTGCACTCTTTATTGTCTTAACAGAATACCAATAAGGGCAATCTGGAGAAAGCTTTTTTTCTTTGGAGTCCTTTTTGCATCAAACTAGCTTGGTAAAGTAATATAACCATAACGTGCCTCTGTCTCACACGAACATATTTGTACAATTATCAGAACTGATCAGTCCGAAGGAAGATAGTCTTCTTTCTTGGAAAAGCATGGCCTAGTTCTTAATGTCTTATTTCTATACCTAAAGTCTCCAAATGCTCAGTCCACACGTTAGGAAGTAGCAGCAACTATGGCACAGGCAAAAAACAAAGTATATTGACTCCCTGCAGTTCAGGAAAACACTTCTACCAAGCCCTAAAAAAGCAACTCCAGGAGATGTGTTTCACAAAAAGAGAAGAATAGAGAAATATTGCCAAAAAGTGAGGTTCAGAGGCTCTAGTAACCTGATATTAATGCTCTGATTTTCATAGCTGTTGAGTCATCTCTTCACTCTAAAAGAGATGCTGAGAGCTAAGCTTCTCTGAGGGAGAAAACTAATCAGGTTCAAGCCAAGTGAAAACTCAAGTCAGTCCTGCAAGCACCATCCCTGGTGCCTGAGAAGCGGTGGCTGCATGTCCTGCTGCTGCAGCAGCATGGAGAAGTGACACCACCAAGCAGGGATAATACCTGTAACAATCTTGCAGTATCTAACTAGCAGGATGAGCTGAGCTTTTTTCCCCCCTTTGGTCAGATGGGAATCATTAAGACTGATGATCTCAGAGTTCACCCAGAAAAGCTTGAAGTGAGGGCAGAGCTGGGAAAGAGGTAATTACAGAATCATCCAGGTTGGAAAAGACCTTGAAGATCATCAAGTCCAACCATAACCTAAATCCACCAACCATAACCTAAATCTACCTGTTCAGTGCTTAAATCATGTCCCTAAGCACCACATCTACATCTCTTTTAAAAACACTTCCAGGAGTAATTAAGGGGAGGCACAATAAATGCATACACTACTGTGGATACTGACTATACAGCCAAAATTATTACCAGCTTCCAAATAAAGATGTATGGAGCAGGTAGGGGTACAGCATCAAGAGAAACTTGGAGGTAGGAGTATCATCCTCAAGGAGTTTCTTGAAGTAACATGAAGTTAAGCTGCAGAGCTCCTTGCCACAGAACAGTGTGGATACATTTTCATAGGTCAGAAAGAGACTGGACACAATTATGGAAGCAAAGTCTGCTGAGAGCTATTAATATAAATCACCACTTTTGGTTCAGGATGCCCTTGTGTCACAAATTGCTCTGTCTGGAAAATGTTCCAGGAAAATACTGCTAAATGCCTGACCTGCTCCCATACCCTCTGCCAGACATTACTGACCACTATCCTAGATGGGATACTGAGCTAAATAGACTTTGTCTGATCTGGCAAGCTCATTCTTGTGAGAATGCAGGCTTTTTAGGGGCAGAGGTCTGGACTATCTACAGAATACAGTTACAGTACAGTGAAAGAGGTAGACAGTCACAACCCCTGGCTGTATCTGACAGAGTATCCAGCATTGATAAAGAGTTGTTACTAAAAAACCAAAACATATTATCAAAGATATTAATATTCAACAAACAGCTTGGAGAACTGAATTATCCATTTTAAAACAACATCTCATCTGCTTTTTATATTAGCACTCCTGTTAGGTGTAGAGACAGGAATGAAGAAAGGCAGTTGAAAGGAAAAATAAGGAGAAAATGCCTTGCCTGTTAACCTCTTCACATACCCTCAAACTAGCCAGTAAATGGGAAAAGAAGCATAACCCGACTGCAGGAGAAAATGCCACAGAGATGTACTCAAGGTCAGGTCAAAAAAATTACTGCCATCAGCAGAAAAAGAAAGATGGAATAAGAAAAATCCAATAGCTTTTGTGTAATTTCTAAAAAAAAAAAAATAAATAGTGGAATATTTTAAAAAATTTCTGCTCCCTGTTTAAGACATCCAATTCATTAACTCATTTTGGAAACACACCACCTACTATATATTGGATAAGTATCTAATCACTCCAAGAGTGGCAGGTCCAAAATGATAAAGAACGTTGTTGTTGTTATGATGATCTATTCTTGTTGCTTCTCACATTTTTCTCTTTCATCATATAGTGATGACACAGATGAGACAGGCTACTATTGTAAATCATGTAACTACAAAACACTCTTCTCCCACCCCTCCACAGATCTTTTTACCTTTTCCATTCAAGGTCTAATACAAACAAACAAACAAAAATTGTTCAGTTCCTATTATTAGCTCTTAATACAATGAGCTTCAGAGGAAACTGGGTACAATCTTCAAATGTGAATATTCAAAGCCAGTCAGCAAAATCCCCAGGTACTACTTGAATATGAGTTGCAGTATGTGCTCTGAAGACTAGACAAGTGAAGTCCCTCTTCTTTATTCAATTGTCCTTAAAAAGCAGCCTCTGCTCTTAATCAAAGGGTAAGTCTGAAATGTTGATCTTAATATTTGCTGTCAACTCATTAACACACTTCACCTGTTTTCCCCGACTGTTGTATTGCTTTTTTCTCTAGTGAACTGGGATTTTATTCTTTAATAATGATGAAAATAATCTTGATTACTTGCTACAAGTTCTCTCTCTCAAGTGCAGGCAACTGGCAGGCAACAAACTCAGCTCATCCACTCAAGAGAGCATAAATCAGGTTTGCTGGATAGCATTAAGTCAGAGGAAATGTGGTTTTAATACATTTATATGATTATTTGATGCTGGTGCCTGCAATAGAAGAATGGACTTAATTATCCAGGTCTTCTCTAGTCCTCTGTTTCTATGCCCTGAAGTTAGCTTGTGGATGACCAGATTCACTGTGAAACCACAGAAATGCAGAAAGCTGAACCATCTATCAGGTTGATTCTTACATTAGCTTCAGCGTTCTTCATCCTGCCTTCCTTTGCAAACATTATTAATCTGCTTTCATAGGATGACTACACTTATATGACATTTGCCTTGCCTTTACAAACATATATTTCCAAAGTTTTCAAAACAATTTATCTGAGAAAAAAATAAGGATCAAGTTTTCAAAGTTTTAACTTGCCTCCTTCAGCATATACAAATGCTGCACTTGAAAGAAAAGAAGTCCTCACAAGCTGGCATACCTGATGCTACTGCCATTACAGCACAGTGGTTAAAAACAATTGATTTTTGAAGTTCATGTAAATATACAGATTCACACACATAGTACAGTCAAAACATTTGCAAAATATGAAGATTTTCCTTAAACCAGATTATCAGCACCCCACAGAGGGTAAAAAGAAATCTATTATATAGAATAAAAAGGAAAGCACAGATCTTCAGTCACTGACAAAAACTAGTTACAGATAACAGGATAGACTTTGACCACAGAACAGTTGTGTCTTCTGCTTCCTCTCCACGCCAAAGCAAAACACAGCCCAAATGCTCCACCTTCTGCATCTGTTCTCAGTCTGGTACAGTATTTTGTGAGACAAGCACACCGACCTAAGGTCCATCCAGCCCAGTGTCTTCTGCATACTTGTTTAAATATCAGAGCCTTGGGAACTGAGCTAGCAAATAGGGATGCTTCTGCCATACTACTCTTCCTCTCTGTCCAGCAACCTTCAAGCCCAGGTACATCCTGGACTGCCCAGGGCTTTCACACTTAAAATCCCTGAACAGACTTTCCTTCTTGAACTGATCAAATTGCTTTTGTGATCATGTAAACTGTGGCACCTCCTGGAGCACTTTAAATCTGTGCTGTGTGAGGATATGCCTCATACTTGGTTTGATCTGTTACCACCGAGTCTCATTTGTTACCCTGGTTGAGAAACACTGAGCAATCATTCCTCCATCACCATCTTTTGTGCCTCTCTTTATGAACTTCTGTGATATCCTCCTCAGTCACTTCAGGGTTCTGGTTTGCCTTTAGCACCCAATTAACAGCTTTTATCTCCAGGGCAGCAACAGCCCAAGTGCCCGTGCTTCTCGGAAGCATTGCTTGTCCAGCAGAGGCAAAGGCCGTGCTGGCCACAGCACGAAGGACACTGTCTATGGAGGGGTTCTAGTTTTCAACTAGCACACACATACACAAACTTCACACATAGTATTGCATCCCCATTTGCATTCATGGTCGAAGATCAAGACCTTTTAACTCAGCCAGACCTGCACTGACTTTGGCAGCAGCAAAATGAGTAAGGTTTGGTTTATAAGGTGTTTTCTAAACCAATAATGTTGATTAAGGTGTGATTGACCTTTTGATCTTAGTTCTACATGGGTATTGCAACCCCCTTTTTTCAGGGGGCTACAGTACCTGTCTATAGGGAAGGAGAAAAATAGGCAAACTAATGTGTATTTCTGTAATTTTTCTTTTTGCCTGTAATGAAACTTCATGCATCTCTTGGCAAAATGGGGGGTGACTAAGTGTTTTCTACTGTTGGTCGTTTTCAGAGAAGAGTCAACAGTTCCCAGGACACAAGTGCTCTTCAGCCCCTCTCACTACTACAGGACAAAGAACAGAAGGAGAAGAGGTACAAAAGTTCTAATAGGTATTACTCAGAAGCAAGCACTTAATTCCATGCTTTCAGCACTAGGACTGCCATCAACATATTTCCTGGAGATAAATCAGTCTGTTGTTGCTTCTAGCAGAAATTGAAGAGCAGCTGTTTTTTTTTTTATCTCCCTACACTTGCCAGTTACACAGCCTTTGCCTATTCAGAAAGCCACCAGAAGTCTCTGCAACTGCATTTTCAGCTCACAGATAAGGACTAGGTGACAAAAGCAAATGAAAACTCCATGTTACTAACCAGTTTTAATAGAAAGTATTCTTCAGTGTAATTCAGTGCAGCATGAAGAGATGGTACATATTTATCTGTGGGAATAGTGGGGTTTTTTTCCCCTTTGCTCTGTTATTTTCCCATCATTACCTTAATCTCCCCCCTTTACCTTCTCAGTTCACTGGAGTTACTTTGGATTTATCTTAAAAGGCCTTGTGGCTGTGAGCAAACAGGCTGGGCTCAATCATATTTGATCATCCAAATCAGGAAGCTAAGTAGTTCTATCCCCAGCTAGCTCCAAATAGAGAGGAAGACTGTGCTGAACTGATGCCACAGCATCACGATTTCCCTTTAGAAGGCATTCATCATTCTTTTTCCCTTACTTAACAGAAGGCGTGTCATCTGGAATGCTGCTGAATGTGTCTGGCAGAAAATAAAGAGAAGAAAAAGCTCGCATTTTGTGTTTGTGCAAGTGCTTCTGCCAGCATTTGGAGCACTGCCAGCCTATCAAGTGCAAGTTTGCAGAGGGTTACGATGCTCTGTCTGGGCATTTGATGAAAACTGTAGAACTCCAGAGCACTGGCTTTTAGGTGTGAATAGTGTGTGCTGAATCATAATGTGTGCACCAACATTTGAATCAGGAAAACAGAGTCTCTCATAATTTGTTTCCCCCTTCCCCTCCCCTCCTAAACAGGGACCTTCTGATGTCCCATTAATAGTCTGTTCTTTGAAAAAATTCCATGTGTAAAAGACAAACGTTATATGATCGCTTTTCTGTAAGAGTTACTCTCTCTCTTTGAGGAAAAAATCTATTCTGGAAGAAAGTTCTCTTTTCGTTTTTAAATTTTATGTTAGAATATATAGGCAACATAATCATTTGAACTACACTTACAATGTATGAGGAATTTCTGAAAACCTTAAAGAAGTAATGGTTTTCCCCCCTCTTCAGATGTTGTAAGAAGAAAATATTTCTCCCTCCTGCTATTTCTAGCATAAAGGCTTTCAGAACTGATGTCAGAAGGAAAGAACTGCAAGGCTGTTAATGCAAGACTTTCCACTTTGGAGTTCCTCAGGTTTGAACCTGCCCTAGGTATGGGATACACTTCAATGAAAGAACAATTGCAACACATTTCAACACGGAAGAAAAGAAAATAAGAAATAAACCAGTCAATCTACACAGAAGTAACAGCTACAAAGCCTGCATAGAATCAATGTCAGAGTTTAAATACTGAATACAAATAATTCAGTTAACATTTTTGCATTAAAATGAATATTCATCTTTGCAAACCAAAGTATCTTCCACAGCAAAGGATTATAAGGGTACACTTGAGGCAAGCCTAGGTTTAAGGAGTGAATTCATAGGGCCAGGCAACAGGAGAGCAAAGTGCTCAGGTAAGAATTCATAAAGAGATATAAAAATCATTGGAGCCCAGGCTGATTTAGATTCAGAAGTAAAAAAAAAAAAAAAGTGAAAATATCACAGTACAAAAAATGTAAACATACATACACACACTGCCTTTTTGAAGGGTCAGTGAATCAAAGGTAGTCCCAGAACAGGTACTGGACTCTTAACGTGCAACTGAGTATATTGTAATAGTAGTACGTGTGTTAGAAAATGTGCCATACATGTAGTACAGAAACTGGAAACAGAGAGGACAGTCTTGGCCTGAATATTCATGTGCTTCAGAGAGAAGAAAAATTGGCACAATGTATCATATATATTCCAGACTCAAGTATTACAGGGAGAAATAAGGGGAGTATGAACCACTATTGCTCACCCACAGTCCAACCTCTGCTTGGAATTAGAGGCTTCTCTAATTCAAATGTATTTCTAATCAAAATCATGATAAAGATTTTGTAAAGCAAGGAGTGCCTGTACAGCACCACAGTGTAGACTTTCACCTGCCTGGGAACCTGGAAGCAAACCATTTTTTCCATTGAAATTTCAGGAGGATGTTTCTCCTTGCCCTAGGAGCCCAGAAGAAATGTACCATTAAGAATTAAGCCTCCTAGTGATTAAAATGGAATAGCTAGAGATCAAGACAGTTTTAATGTCATATCTAATTATGTAAAGTAATTATAGATGAAAACAGCAGCAACTCTCCCAGTATAAAAGATATGCTGAACTTTTTTTTTTTAGTGTGGGATGCTAAGTCTCTATTTCAGCAGTACTGTAGCTCATGGCCATTGGTGCCTACTTAAGTCACCAAATGAAGTTTGACACCACTGACCTAGATCTCAACATCAGGAAAGGATTTGCAAATTAGAACTAGAGTCTAGCAGAGCTGACTAATAGGCTGGAGAGATCAATGCTGATCAGAGCATGATTCCAGCTGTCAAATATGTACACCTAAGAATACTCAGATAGGGTTCAGACATATGTCAGTAAGTATCACTGACAGCACACATGCTGGAAGAGGCACTATACACATATTAAAGCAACTGTAAACACAGAGGGCAAGTACTATTTTGGGGTTGAATATTTCTGTGTTTTAGACTGAAAAATAAAATTACTACAAGCTACATCAGATTAAGTATTTCAAAACCAAAAAAACAAGAATATCATTGTTTAAGACAATACAAGATCTGTGAGAAATAGGATGAGACTCAACAATTGCAAAATTCATAGATAATTCAAGTGAAGTTAAAGACCATTCTAAAGTGATTAGTCTGGAAGTCAATACTCCTGAGGAGGAATTAAAGTCATGTTAGAAGGTGATGAAAAACATATCTTGCTGCATAGTAGGGCTATTTCCATCAACACCTATATGTGAGCCAAATATCTTGTAATATTTAGACTTCTAACAATTTTGTATATGCCACTAAGCTAAAAGGCCAGATATGTCCTTTAATTCAATTATTATATGCTGCTGGAGAACAAAACCAACCAGGAATTTCTCAATCAAAAAATACAGTTTTGAAAATGCATGTTCATTGAAATTTCCCTAGTGTAAACAAAATTTACATCTATCTTTGGGAAATATACCCAAGCATCTCAACGGTTTCTAAATATGGACAGAATGATTTTTCACTAGATATTTCAGTTTATCTATTAAAAGTTGAAATCAAAACAAATTGGCTTGACCCAAAACTGGGGTTTATGTGTTATTCCCTTTAAGATCAACCTCTTGCTCTGACTCAGGGCAGGAAAAATCACAAATATCCACAGTTAACATGGAAATCAGAGCAATTCCCTACTGTCAAAGACAGTGTGCATTTTCCCCTGAATTAAATGTGTTTGATTTTTCAAGTGTCAAGATTTTCCTTGTTGGCTTCTGGAGACTTTCAAGACCCATCTGGATGCATTTCTGAGAGACCTGCTGGAGATTTGGTCCTGCTCTAGCAGGGGAATTGGATCCAATGATCTTCAGAGGTCCCTTCCAACCCCTAACACTCTGTGATTCTGTGAGTTTTTCTTCAAGAGGAATTTAGTGTGTGAAGCCTTGGATGGGACTCTCTTTCCAGAAGAGTCAGAAGCAAAGTCAACTGGGTAAAGAGACTGGCATCTCACTTGTAGAAAATTACCTTAGAAGGTTCTGGGAGTGCAAGCAGTTGTGTCTTAGCAGAATTTTACATTTTCCCTCTTTCTCCCCAGCTTTCCTACGCTCATACATTTTTGGTGTCTTGGTAGTTTTATGCCTCTTTTGGTACAATGCAAGTGCAACAGACCATTACACATTATCACAAGCAAGAGTTAAAAGGCCCTGAGGCTTCTGGCTAATCTCTCTGGCCAGGCAGAACTTCTCTGAACAATACATTTAAGACACCACCATCCCTAATCAGTAACTGGGGAGAAATATAATATTTTTCTATCATGCTTTGCACTTAGATGAGTGATGGGGTACAGCTCAAATTTTATATGCAGTGAAAGAAAGAACCATAAGAATTGGCTGATTCTATTCTGGGCTCCTGCAACCCTCTGTTGACCCTCCATCCCCTACTAATCATAATGATATTTACCTCAAAATTCTTAGAAACTGGCAGGCAATGGCACAAACCCACAATCAATTTTGCCTTTGGTTGTGGGCAAGGAAATAAAAGTACCACTGTAGTCAGAAAACAAAACTGATCTAGAAGAGGCTCGTACTAGTGGATGAAAAGCTGGACATGAGCCACCAATGTGCAACTGCAGCCCAGAAGGCCAACGGCATCTTGGACTGCATCAAGAGAAGTGTGGCCAGCAGATTGACAGAGGTGATTCTGCCTCTCTACTCTGCCCTGGTGAGACATCACCTGGAGTACTGCATCCAGCTCTGGAACCCGCAACACAAAAAGGACGTGGACCTCTTGGACCATGTCCAGAGAGGGCCATGAAAGTGATCGGAGGGCTGGAGCACCTCTCTTATGAAGACAGGATGAGGGAGTTGGGGTTGTCCAGCCTGGAGAAGAGAAGACTCTGGGGGGACCTTATAGGAACCTTCCAATACCTGAAAGGAGCCAAAAAGAAGGCTGGGGAAGAGTTGCTCACTAAGGCATGTAACAATAGGACAAGGGGTAATGGTTTTAAGATGGAGAAGGGTAGATTTAGGTTGGACATTAGGAAAACGTTCTTTAACATGAGGGTGGTGTATCACTGGAATGGGTTGCCTAGAGAAGTGGTGGAGGCCCCACCCCTGGAGACATTCAAGGTCAGGCTTGGTAGGGCTCTGAATTCTAGTGTGAGATGTCCCTGCTTATTATAGGGGGATTGGACAAGATTACCTTTATAGGTCCCTTCCAACCCAAGACATTCTATGATTCTATTATTTTACTATATTCTCATTCTACAGGGCTCATCCTTGTACTTTTGCAAACCTCACTGAACTCCCATTTTTGCTTGAAGAGCCAAAACCTCTCTCCAAGAGCAAAAAGGATTCTGTCCAGCATCCAGCATTGGCAAGATTGCCAAAACCAACAAGTAGTAACTGGAGAATGATTTGCATTGGTGATTTATACAAAAATACACCTTTGCTTTTTAGGACCAGGTGATACTAGCAGGGTGTTGGAAATTAAAGAAGGCATAACGTGAGCTACAAACATAATCTAAGAGCTGAAGAGAATGACTTGTTGGGGTTCTCTAGTTACTCATCTCTGCAGAGTCACTCTTACTGCATTAAAAAATTAAACTCCAAACCAGTCAGCTTGTTCCCAGAGTAGCTATCTAAAATGAGACAAAATAATATTATAAAGTCTATGCAGGCAGTGGAATCTTTCTTATCCTTGTTGCCCACAAAATGCCAGAGTTGCAGTACCTCAGACTCATTCCTTAAAAAGTAAATACTTTCGTAAGTGCTCTTGAAGGAAGACCCTGATGAGTGTATCCACCAAAATACACCATAAAAATGTATTCTCTGTGTGCTGCCTCAACATCAGTTGCTTAAAGCCTCAGCTGCTTAAAAGAAAACTTGCCCTTTACGTTGCTGTCAGAGTTACTGCAAATCTATCTGTTAGAGAACAAAGCTGGAAAAGAGCATAAGTATATACACATGAAAGGAGAAAATCCAATTTCCTCATTAAAACCAGTATTAGGCAGAAATTACCACTTTAAAAAGTTTTATCACCATAGGGAAGTCTCAGCATGCTTTCTGTCTAGCAGAAATAAATTCACACTTTAAACAGATTCTAATAGCTAATTTTTTTCTTTTTAACTCACCACCAGACCAGATACTTTCTTTGCTGGTGTTCATCCACCACTAGAAGCTGTGCAGATGAGCCCAACAGGCTGCTGTTCCACACCTAGCATACAGTAAGATAACCACCTCTTTTTGTAGAGGTAGATTTTGTAGCACTTCTCTGTGGATTTTCAAGAATGCTTCCTAATTAGAATAAGCATTTTCCCTTTTTGTGCAGGTGGGGAAAGACACACGAAGAACTGAAGGCATAGGCATGGAGTAAAAAGCATTCATCTGTCCTTTAATTCTTAGATGCTAAGCCCACAGTCCTTGGTTTTGCTGCAATGAAACACTGTGGCAAAATACAGAATTATATTTTGTTTGCTTTTACTCAGTTTTTCAATTTGTATGTGTATAAGGGTAAACCAAAAGCCATACAGGAAGATGTTCACAAAATACAGTTTTAATAATTCAACAGCAAACAGTTCACTATTAAAAAGCTGTTCTTACTGAAAGTGATGACAGCATACATTAACAAGCTAGGGAAACTTCATTGGCTATGGTGACAATTATCTGTGCCATTCCTCTATGCACTAAATAAATCGCTCCTTGAATCATATTTTCATCAACTATACCAGTCAACCTATCCCATTCCCTGACCTTCAGAGGAATTCTCCACAAAGCCAACACAAAGAAATTCAAAGCCCACCCTAGCTAAAAAGAAAGTGACTTTCAAGCAAAACTGGAAAGACATGACACCAACACCAGTCTTTGTGCCTTTTTATTGACCGGATATTTGAATCCTCTCTGGCTGAGGAGAAAGCACAGAGACTAAAAAGCCCTTTTTTTGTCTAGCTTTGGACCCTCAGTGAAACCTCAGCTGCACTTTGCAGACTGAACTGCTTCTCAGCAACACAGTACAAACTGTAGCTGAAGGCCATTTTGGTAAGCATTGTTTCAAGGGTATTATGTCAGATGCTCTTTTTGTAAAACTAACCCTCCTTGACAGTTGTCCCACACCTCAACAGCATGAGTTACAACCTGCTAGCTCAGTGCCAGAGTTGCTTTCTGTGAAGTCTGCCACAAGGGTTCATCAGGCTTGCAGAGTGACATACAGGAGATGGGCCGTCCTGCTTTTTCCACTTGCTCTGAGCTTTCAAGATTGCTTTAAAAGCCAATGCATACAAGGAGGGAGTATGAGCTGCTTGCTGGTCACCACACCAGGGAGTTGATGTCAGGGCTGTGGAATTTTTTCTTCAACTTTGCCTTCCTCTCTCTGGTATAGATTTCATTCTAGAACAACAGAGAATTCCTCCCCTTGAATGCATTAGGAAGCCAGGTCAGATGGTGCTTCCTTCTGCATCCCATGTAGCTTTTTAACCATTTAATAGAAAAGTAGATTATTTGCTTCCAAAAGGTGTGATATATATTAGCCAGCTTTGACTCAGATAAGCCTCAGAGACCAAGTTCAACAACTATACTGTTTGTTCAGAAACATGAGAAAGCACGATCAGCTTCAGTCCTACCAAATATTACAATCTTGTCTTTTGCTGCCCTCCTCTAGGGCAGCACAACATTTTTTCCACACAAGTCTGAGGATGCCAAACTCCAGACTACCCCCATTGCCCTTCTCTGTTCCTTACATTATTGGTTAATGACAAAAAGTTACAAAGTTACATACCATATTATTTGTCTATAAACTATATTCCTTTTCATCTCTGAAAGTAAGAAAATCAACACCTAGACTTCAACATGCTTCCTTTTAAACTTTGAGACAACACTGCCAAAGGTTATGTAATCTCTTACTTTCCCTGTGAAAAACTGACTAGATACTGATTAAGCTGAACACTTGTTGTACCTTACCACAAGAAAAGAAGCCTTACATAGAACTGGAGTACAGCTATAGCTACTCCTGATAATCTAGTAAGAGAAGTTAATTCTTTGTAAAACTAGCACAAATACACACCAGGAGCCAGGTATTTTCATACTTCTCTTCCACCCAGTTCCATATGGTGCATGTTTACATGAGAATTCAGTGACCTCAACACAACCCCGTTGCACTACGGGCAGTGGTGGTGAATTCTTCCACAATGAAAAAAGGACTGTTCAGCTATGTAAACTTAGTAACTGTACAGGCAGGCAGTAGTTCAAAACAGTGGGAGAAATTCCCAGATGGTTTGTAAACAAAGTTACTTAAGATTTTATACATTATCTCAAGAGCTAAGACTTGATTCCTGCTTAAGTCTAGCCCATCACACTTTCTTGGGTTTTAAGACATTATCCAGACTTGCTCATTCTTCATTTTAGTGACTGCTTTCTAAGAACATACAAATTTGAAGAAAATGTTTCTCCAGCTTCAACTGTAAGTATAGTTACCCCATTCTGATGTGAACTGCCAGACTAAAATTCAGGGTCCTTGTTATTGCAGTGGCAACAACAAAATCTGGAAGCCAGTGTTCTCTCCTACAGTCCTCTTTCCTGAATAACCCCTGTTTCTGAGACACTAGAGGACCCAAACAGGAGGCTGGTTGTTGGGCTTTTGCTTTCATCTCACAGCTCCTTTTACCCAGATCCTGGACTGGGCAGTGCTGGGCTGCCCGTGCCCATTCAGCCACATTCTTGGCTGGCGACTCCTTCCTGGGTCTGTTTCTATGGCATTTCCTCACCCCCCTCCCACCCGCAACAACATTAAATGAAAACCTTTGGGATTGTGACAGGCTTGGGCTTTTTGATGGGGCTGCTCTTTTTTTCTAGTGCATGCAAGGTAAACACTACACTCATCAGTTTTAGGCAAAGATTAAGCTTCATCCATGAGAATAGCATTAATGCTCACACATGTTTACACACAAATTAACCTTTTCCACCACATCCTGCCTTTGATTTCAGTAATGATGTTTCTGGACCTGTGCATTACTCTGTTGATGTACCAGGTGAATTCTTACCACTCAGATTTTCACCATAATTAAGACCTCTAATGGAAAACTGAATTAATAAGACACCCTGATGTCAAGACACTTAGATGCTCTAGTGATAAACTCAATGTAAGAAATTATAAAATTAACCTGTGATGTGGCCAGAAAAGAAAAAGCTTCAGAACATTACCAAGTGAATGAATACACATCTGCCAAATTGAATACTGTGTGAACCCACTTTCTGACTAACTTCAACTATTTGACCTAGGAGCCCTCCCACTAGTATTTCATGCATGAAAGAAAAACACAGTCATCTCAGTGAAGAATAGAAAACTTATTAGTTTATTTGTTCTGTGTGACTCTAAAATGAATTAATTAATAGCAGCAGTTAAACAGTAACAGAAGGAAGAGTTTTGGCTAGTCTGATTAGAAGGTTCCTCCTCAGCTGTTGACGTTATCATATCTGTTCAGCGTTATCATAGGCAATAAGAAAGGTTCATCCTCTCCATCATTGCTTGGTGTGGGCAGAGGAGCTGTACTTCACACCACACTTTTGAAGCACACAGCAACCAATACCCATTCCCGTCTCATGTTACACAGTCCAATTACAGGTGAAATGAAACACCAAAAAGTAACCCCAAAATGTACCCCAGCATCTGCCACTGCAGACCATTCAGAATGTAAATTTCTCTACTGTCCCCACAAGAGCATTATTTCACTATATGGGTTTGTTTGTTTAATTTCTTCTTTTTTTCTCCAACTAGTTTTGGGTTGAAGAAGAAGCTCTAGAATTACTCCCCTAGGGACAATGGCTGACCCTCACAATCTGAGAACCATCTGCTGAAATTACATTTAGGGAAAATAGGCCCATACAATCCTGGCTGCCAAAAAACCCACAATGAATACAAGTAATTCAAGCCAACCTGGAGAAGTGGCCAAGGAGCCATTGCATCACTTTGGTTTATAGCAAGAACTTTGCTATGCAACATAGATGCAATAAAATTCTGATTCCTAGTGTGGTAAACAAAAACAAAGCAAAATTATTCCTAGATATTTAGATTAATTTTTTTCTGACATTGGACACCATTGTTTCTCCCTTATTTTCATTTAAAGTGGATGTCATTATATGCAGTCAAGTCCTGACCACTACCCCTGGATCCAAAGGAATTGGAGAGGATCACTGCATGGAGTAGCAAGATAGGTCACCAAACCAGCCCCACATTACTCTCCCTTGATATCTGATGGAGTCATTAAAGCTGTTTGGATGCTAGATAATATGAATATGCATCTATATGATTGAAAAAGTACATTGTGACTTTGGAAAGACACTTCTCACACGCCCTTGTTCTACCTTGGTGACACTATGAGGAAGATGCAAAGTCAAAACTCTGAGTGTCACCTGCTTTTCTTTTTTTTCTTTTTTTTAATCATCATCACTTATTTTGAATCAAACACTGCTGCTGGAAGAAGCCTTAAGCAATAGGCCTGAAGAGTGAAGGAGAATATTAGCAAAACCATGAAAGAAATCAATAGAATGCTGTTAACTCAGGACATTTTTCCCAAAGAAGCTGCGGCCTGTGTACACCTCCAACAGTGAAACCACTGCTTTCTACAAGGAAAACACTTGCACCAGAAAGTTTCCCTCCTCTGGAGAAACTCCATTTCAGTTCAGAGGCAGACAGGGTAAAAATAGTAAGTCTTGAGCCTCTAAGAGGAGTTTCTTAGAGACAAAACATTCCTATACAGGCCAGTTGAGCCAGCAGGGATCCATCTCAGCCTCTCTTGCAGACATACTACTCTATCAGAGCATCTCACCTTGGCCTGTTTTTTTTCTTTGAATAAAATGTATATAAATAAAACCTAAGACTCAGATTGCAGCCTGTCTATCAAGTATGGGTATCTCCTGTATGGAGTTCAGAACATTCTCTGAAAAATCAGGCTGCCAAGGGAGATCTCCTTGTCCTCCTGCTCCAAACGAAAAAAAAAAACAAAACAAACCAAACCAAAACAAAACAAAACAACCAACCAACCAACAAAACTTAAAAAAGGAGGAATAAAACCCATGCACTTCAGCATCACTGGTTCCAGGCTCTCACAATAGAGCTCCCAGCTATACTGATGTAACCAGCTTAAGACCTGTTATGAGAAGTCAGGACTTCCGAGAAGTCAACAATCACAGTCATAATCTGTGATTATGAAGGGAAGGTGATGACCATCTGAAATCCTATCCTCCCAGCTGTCTTCAGGCTTAATGCTAATTTTTGGAAGCATGAGCTTAGAAGATGCTTTGAAGCAAAGGATATTCAATATTTGGTGAAGTCCCATGGAAAGATTTCAAATTTTGCTGGGCTATTCCTACCCACGTATTTCTTTTTCCCATCTCATCTGCCCTTATTTCCCGGTTCCTCCTCCCACCCGCCGCGGCCCTTTCCTCACCAAAACCCTGCCCCCTTGTTCTCTATCCTTCGCTACTTCATTTCCCCTTTTACCACCTCTTTTTACCCTTCGCAGTCTCTCCTGTCATTCCTTTGGATCACTTGCCGTTCCATTGCTTTCCCCCAGCCCACCGCCCACCTCCCTTCCTTTCAGCCCCGGCCCCTCACGCAGCTCTTCCCACGTCCCCGGCACCACCTGCTGGCCGGGCGCCGGGTCTTGTCCTCCACCCTGGGGAAACCGAAGCGCAAAACAAACCTCCCTCATTGCTCCCCGCCTGGGCCAGGCCCTCCCACCCAGTGGCTCCGCACCCCGCCTAGACCGTGCCGCAGCTGTCTGGGACGTCGCGCAAAAAGAAGTGGCCCGTACGGGGATCGAACCCGCGACCTTGGCGTTATTAGCACCACGCTCTAACCAACTGAGCTAACCGGCCGGCTGTTAGATTGCTGTCTGTGTAGAACCTGGCGACGCTCTGCAGGGACAGGCCGCTCCGCTCCCCTGGGGCCCCCCGCCGCTGCCCCGCACACACCCGCGACCGCGCCCCGCGGGGGTGAGTGCCATTTGCTCGGGGGCCAGGGCTGTCCTCCCCGCGGCTCCGCCTGAGCTGCCCTACAGAGGCCCACAGGGCCCTGCGCGACAGGGGACGTTCCTGCTTCGTGGGAGCAGCAGAGCCCCCAGGCTAGGACAAGGACACAAGCACGAAACTTTTTCCCAGTGAGGACAGAATGGCAATAGAGCAGGCTTCAGGGTGAGGCCGTGCAGGCTCCATCCTTGGAGGCTTCCCAGACACCTGGGCCAAGCCCTCAGAAGTTTCCAGGCCTGCCCTCACAGCTGCTCTGTGCAGGCGGTTTGGGCAAGACACCTCCCAGGGTGCCTTCCTGCCTGAGTTGTTCCACGGCCTGAGCAAAACTCAGCACAGTCTGCAGCAGGAATGGGACTAAGAGCAGATCCATATAGTCTGTCCTCTGATAAACCAGGGACCAGGCAGGGTTGATCAGCACCTACTGAAATTCACCCAGCAGTAGAGTTGAATGAATCCAAGCCTGGAAGCACCTACCTTTCCTGAAAGTACAGAGTGACACAGGAAGTTAGTCACAATCTTTTTTTTATCCCTATTTTGTCCTACATAGCCAAAAAAATCCGTTTTAAAATGTTAATTTTCCTGCCTTAGGCTGTAATAAAAAAAAAAATCAAGCTTTTCAAATGCTCTTGGCAGAGCTCATTATAGAGGAAAAGACCAAGTAGTATCAATATCACAGCTTGGGATGAGAGACTTAGGATCACTGGGATGACAGCATTCTGTTTTTCCTAATCCATACTCAACCTGGTGGTCAGTGTCCCCACCCTTCCTTTTCCATCACTCACACCATCAGTAATATATTGCCTCTTCATTCACAGATGTCCACCCACCGTTGTTTCGTAATCAAATCTGGTCCAATTATGCAATGCTAAGATGAGAAAACTCTATGCCCTTCAGCTATTTCTTTCCACTTCCTACTAGCCAGGCTAAGCAGACTTACCTTTTTTCCTCAAAATTTAATCAGTCACATAACAAATACCAGCCCCTATTGTTCTGAAAGCCTCTTTCACACACAGAAATAGCATCCTACCTTTTTAGGAGAGTCTAATTTGGGCTTTGCTGTACAAGCAACAGATTTCCTGTGACTAGACCGTGACAGATAACGTAACAGTTCAGGAGATCAATGATGTCTCCAAGAAAAAAAAAAATAATTGAACAGTAAACTCTGGTTTCTCTCCAGTGTGTAGGATCCATACTCTCAAGAAAAGAAACAAACCAGCCTAGAATGAGAAACAGTTACCAGGCCATATAGTGGAGATGTGTAAACATGGAATTTATAGGTTGTACATGCAAAGTGTTTGCAAGCATTTTTTAGCACCATTGATGTAGAAGCATTGCATTCACAAGCACTTTATAAATACAATCTCAGTTCTAAGGGTTGTGCTGATTCAGGGGCTCAGCTAGACATCTGAACAACTCAAGTTTTACAGCACATTTAGAAGGTCTGCTATAATCTTCCCCTCATAGCCATACCATTATAGAGAGTATTTTCAAAGTCTCCAAAGCATTCATATTTAAACAAGCAGGGACACAGACAGCAGGAGACTGAAGAAAAAACAAGGTCCAGCTGCTTGACTTCCCTCTCAGATCTTCTCTTCAGCTGCCAGTTCCTGCTCTGCCACAAGTCACCAGCATCCATCCACTCCCTGATCTCTCCTGCTCCCTCCCACGCCATGCCTGGCACATCACTAGCACTGGCAGCAAGCAGCCACACCACAGTCCCAGGTCCATGCTCCCAGCCATCCCCCAGCACAACCTGCCCTGACTGCACTTTGAGCTGCAGTCCCAAGACAAAAGCTATGTTTTCCTCAGCCCCAGTGTTGTTTGGGAGTACAAAGGTGATCCTACCTCTGTGCTCAAGCAAATAATTTATTTTCTTTTTTCCCAGCAATAAATTGCCAAATGCCAACTGTATCACCTTCCCTCCCACATTATGTTCCAGCCTGTATATCACTGAGCCTGCTTCACCACACCACATGCTGCAACAGGTCCTGCCATCCTGAATCCTGCCTGTGTATGAAAGTAAGATCAATTTCCAGAAAAGATGAGATGCTTAGGCAGAAAGTAGAACAAAGCACGCTCCTGGGTTTCCCTTCTCCTCTGCCCTTTCCTGAGCATCTGTGTTGCAGGACACATTAAGCTCTTATTTCACATAGGCCAGCAAGGCATCTGACAGTGATCTGCGGTTGCTGCTCACTACACAGCCCAAAATGGATCTGAACTGGCAATTTAACAACAAAGTATAGCTTTAGGCATTCCACAGCCATGTCCTGTTTGTTCCTAATCTCTCATCAATTCAGAATTGACAACTGGGGAAAAAATCATTAGCTGACCAAATAAAAGGGTACAGGGAACTAATGTTACCAGCCTGAGCATTACCCAGGGATTTATTAATAAGGTTGCCATTGAAATCTCACTCATAAAAATGCTAATGTAAGTTATTTGCATATATCTGTGCATCAAAACAAATAAAGACCCAAAATGTTATATTTAATAAAATTATTATTACTCCAATAAGAATGTAAATGTTTGGTGGTCATAAAATGTGTGTTGAAGTGTAGTATGTATATGCATTCTATATTTACAGCATTTTTAATAGCTAGTGTGAGTTTTGAATAAAACATTCTTGTTCAGCTACTATCCGAGTTTTGAACTAGAAACTTTAGCATCATGTCTAGAAACGTGACATTATATCCAGTGTAACCACCACAGTAAGTTGCTACCACAGTAGCAACAGTGTCATCCTTGGAATGAAATAATGAAAACTTACTTCACAGCTGCTTTGTGTTGGTCACCAACAGGTGAGCACAACTCCGGAGTCTCAGGCAGAGGAGGAAAAAAACCCCTTTCTATTAAACCATCTAAAATGAACCATCAACTATGAAAGCTGGTCTTTATGTCTACATGCCACCACCATGCTTATTTAAGGCCAAATTCACCACAAATCTGACACAAGAGTAAGCTGTCTGAAGGACACCAGAACTCCCACACATTTCTCAGAGACCTGGCCATTCTCTATGGTACATGCACAGAAAATGTCCACATTCAGTGTATCCCCTTGGCAGGCTATGCCCAAAGGAGTGTAGCTACACACACCCAGCTAAGTATGCCAGCAGGCAGCACTTTGCAATGAAACCCTGATCGTATTCTTTTAGTACCCAGGATGGTGGTAGGTAGACAATATTAGGTAGATATTTTGCTTGTTTGCCCATCTCACTGTTCCTGCATCTCGTTTGTTCCCCTGGAAAATGTTTTAAGCTTCCCTGCAACTCCCAGCCTCAAGCTACCACCAGGCATCAGTTTACCATTTCACATGCCACATTAAGCCTACAGTTAGCATCACAGGGATCACCAGTATAAGTTATTATGAACATAATCTCATTATTAGAGCTGAAATTTTTTGGCAGCTTTTCAGTTTTTAGATAGTGCCTATTTCTTTTGTTTCTGCTGCGGATGGGCCTAGTGGATTAAACTGCATCAGCTTCACATCCAGTTCCAGTGATACTTTTGTATATGGATATAATAGTTTTGTTTTCCCCATTTTCACTCAGGAAGAAAGAACTGTAAGTTTAAGGCAGATCAAACAACACCCATCCCTTTAAATTTTGGAGTAATTTACATTTACAATTTGTAGATAGAATTGAAGTATTGCTCCAGAGTTATTTGAAACTTCATTCTAGAATACCTGTTCTATAAAGTGATCTTACTGATTTATTTTTTTTTTAAGCTTAAAAGTAGCAAGAAGCCAGAGTTCCACGTGATTTAATTAAAACCTGCTCTCAGATGAGTATCTGTGTTTTGGGTGTTTTTTTTGTTGTTTCGGGTTTTTTTTGTTGGTTGGTTGGGTTTTTTTAAGCAAAGAGAGAAGAATAGCCTTACAATTTCTTTTTATATTCTGGGGAAGCTGCTCAATGCAGTCCTTTCAAACTTAAATATTAGGGAGGTACGTTTCACAAGGTACATGTATTTCAGTCACTATCAGTCAGGAACGTAATGGAATATCCAGACCAAGTAGAGTGTTTTTCCCTCCCTAAAAAGACAAATCTACTTATTTTTGATGAAGTTACTGAAATTGCTTGCTTCCTGTACTTTAGTCCTTCCCCCCTCCTCCTGGATGCAGAGCTTACATAGGAGACTGCACACTACGAAGAAAATTACATTGCATTAGAATAAAGTCCACCTTGTATTCAGTGAAGTTTTACAAACTGAATGCTTTTCTGTAAATATGCCAGGCACTCAGTACCTCTAATTTGCATTACACTACAAAGTGGTTTTATTAGAATTTGCAATATTTCCCTCTGGAAATGCTGATTTGTGATCAGACAAATGTCCATTAGCATTCATTCAAAACCACTGCCACAATGGTCATTTTTGTTAGACCTGTAAAACCTGCTACTTCTGGCTCTCATATTTCTTCATTCCATGTAGACACCCTTCTTTTCTACTCTGTTCTGTTAACACACACAGTGGTCATTAAAGTTCCATTTAAAAGAATTTAAAAGGACTATAATTTTTATGCAATTAAATTGGAACAATTATTTCTTGAAGCCACAAGTGTATAATTTCCTATAAGCACTGAAGAAAAAAATCAATATCCGAAGTTCATAATTTATTTATCATTCCATCAGGCTGTCAATTGTTAATACAACAGAAGGACATTATTCTGGACTTGGACGAGAATTTCAGCCTTCATTCATATAGATAAGAAGGATGCACAGCAAAAACAATAAAGCCACTAACTGCAGCCCAGAAAACAGAAGTATTCCCAACTTCCTATGCCCATGCTTGCTGAAGATGGCTATTTCCAAGTAAGAAACACTGGCATTAAAAAAAATGCATCTATATTACTAAAATATTGCACATGGTTCTTGCCATAGGTGATACTTGGTGGGTTTCTTACTAGTTTTGGAATCAGTTCCATAAGACCTGTAATTACCAATGTCTTGCTCCAGCCAGGAAAGATGTAGCAGAATATACTGTTTATCCTCAAGTTTTATTTTTGTGGGTTTTGCTTGTTTGTTTTAAAGGTAGCATCCTCTTTCTAGGTTTTCTCAGCTTTCTTCACAAAGTCTGTACCATTGTCTCTTAGCACTCACATGGTTCTTTTTGTCTTCACACATAACAGCAATTAATTTTTGCAACCATATACATTAACACATCTATTTCCATTTATGCAGAGGAAGTAGCTGAAATATTCAGAAACATCAGGGATTCAAGCGAGGAGAAACTGTCGCTGTCATGGTTGACATCCTGATGCAGGTCCATGAAACCATTACATCTCTTCAAAAAAGCATTTTGGGCCAGTTAGGGAAGAATCACACTGACACCTGCTATTCCCAAGAGCACAGGGGTCTCATTACCATAACAGCAGTACCTGGGCTTGAAAGCACAACTGCATCACGTTCTAGCAGGGTCAGCTCCCTTTTCTGTCCTCCTGACAGATAAATTGAACAACACATAGTTTATTCTGTATATGCCTTTGTGATGTGACCTTGCAATAAAAGCACCTGTCTAATCGGAGTGGGTATGAAAGTTGCTGTATCACTTCCCAAATAAAAGAAAGCTTGGTATATGTTATCAGGTCAAACACTCATTTATCCTTTGAAAGCCTACTCTGACCAAAGCCAAAAGCAATTTTGATCACAGTGCTGTACCTAGCTGTCCCTGGCTGGTTTCAAAGTTAGAAACCAGCATGTCCAGAGGGGACACAATGCTTAAAGTTGCAGGCTGTTATTCAAAATAGTGCTCCTTGAAGTGTGAAAAAGCTTTTGCATTGGCCAAAACACACACACACCACAATCACTTCATCATCCCAAGCCTGGGAACACAAATTGTAGATTGATGTGATATGCTGAATTTCAGGTGTCTACCTGTTGCCCAAAGCTTTCTGGATCCAATCATTTAACAGCTGCACATGATCTCAGAGAGCTTTCACATTTCATAAAAGTCCAATCAACTAAAAGGTCTCGTTAAGAATATGGGCAGTTCCTCCTCCTTCACATACTGTAAAATTCAATTAACTGAAAGGAGAAGCTTAGTACAGTTATTCAACAAAGACCAAATATTAAATATTCTTAATGAAAGGATATTTTTTGTTTACATGACAAGCATATGTATAACCACAGTGTCTGTGAATTCACTTTTGATTAAATTCAAAACAGTAATCTGTATTTCAATAAAATTGACAAAGGAATAGAGAACAGTGTTGCTCATTTCTTATATGCATTAGGAAACCCATCAGTAGGTAGAAAAGGGACACCTTAGCCCTGATCTTGGTAAAGGACAGACAGAGTCTCTTAGACATTGGCAAACCCAACCACAAGATTTCTTAGTAGGGAGGTAAGGAAAAAGGATTCCTGAGTTCTGTTGGTTACAGAACAACTTGTTACATATCAAATTGTGCAAATCTGAGAAATGGAAAACTTAAAGTTGAACCAGTTCCCTAGATGTTCTTTCTCGTAATAGCATGCCACCAAGGTCCAGGATCTTGCCAACCATGTTAACATAAGGGAGAAAACTCCAGTTTCTGAATGTAAAAGATAATTTTATCTACTTTTAAAAACTCTTCAATACAGAGAAGAGAGTTTAACTAGTGCAAGCTCATAACAACCCATCATTTCTGGGACTAGCGCTTCATGTTGCTTGACACTGGGAACATAGTGGGATTTCTCAGCCATGTCCAATTTAGAGGCACAAGTTTCATCCATGTCCTCTGTGCTGCTGAGCCACTCCAGCTCCTGTTCTGAAGCAATACAGCATGGCAAGACAGGCGCCTGAACCAGCTGTTACAGACACGGTGGTTGGTACATCATTGGAGCAGTCTGCTTTCAGGGCACAGCTCTAATAAATGTCAGCGTTGTATAACCAGGAATATCTTTTGAGTTTTGTACACCAAGAAGTATGAGGCAACTTAGCACAGCCAGAGTGCAGGCTGAAAGCTTAGCAAGGATTTATGTACAAAGCCAGACCCTGTTGGACAGGATCAATTCAAACAGAGGAAAGGAAAAGAGCAAAAAACCTTTTAGGCCACACTTGAAGGAGAATGACCTTCTGGGACCCTGCTGATTACTTACATGATTTCTTGCCAAGAAACAAGTGCTGCACTGCTCTACAGCCTCAGAAGCCAGCATTATGGATCCTTGCACATTGCTACACTTACTTCCAGCCCCAGGCTCAGCTTCAATCGCTGAATATGGTGACCAACTATTTTTAAGTCATGGCATTGAGGCACACACAAAGCCTGAGGGGAAAAAAAAAAATTAAAAAAAAAATCAGTCCATCTCGAGGTTTGGAGTTGGTTTTAATTTGGTTTTAAAGGTACAGAAATGCAAGTAGTCTGCTTTTGTTAATAATCCTTAACTTTACTTCTGGGGCTACTTGCTTAGAGCTGGATATAAGCTAAAATCTCTTAACTACACCTTTACCCAGCAAAGCAGGACAGCACACGTATAAGGAAATCAATGATACAAAATTTAATTATATCTATCCACTTCCAAGTAAAGAAGGCCTCTCCAGTGACTTAGTTCAGGGCTGGGTTTTTTTGTTTTTATTTATGCCCTCCTTCGTCTCCCCCCAACACATTAGATTTCTGCACAGGTAGATTTAGACTCAGTACATCTTGACTTTTTTTAGGGGTTTCATAAATAATTGGTAAAGAAAATAAGTTTTTTTCTCTGACCTTTACCCAGAGTAGTTTTCCAAGAAGTATTAATATCATTGCCAGTGACCAAGTTTTTCTATATGCTTGTTCCCAAAGCTTTCATCCCCCTGGAAAGACAGCCTCACTCACCTCAAGAGCCAGCAACTGCCACCTGCTATTCTGTTTCATCAAGCCCTGTGTACTGCTCTAACCTCCCATTTCATGTATCAAAGGCCACCATGTTTATGCAAATCACCAGGTGAATTGCCACACACTGTAGGTGCATACTCACTGAGTACAGAATCAAGGCAAAGGATGAAATTTTAAAATACATAACAGCTGAAGACCATCCACGTAAAAAAAATAAATCGAAAAACTGACGATGGCAAAAGTTTACATCTTTGTGTATGGAGGTTATTCTAACCTTGGTATTATTATTATTCTCCTAATTCTCTCTCTCCTTTCCCAAACTGCATGGGTGGGGAAGAGGATTGAGAGCATTGTTGCCATCGGCTTAATTGCCAATCCTGAGCCAAACCGTGATAAGTGGGTGCCAGGAGGATGGGGCCAGTCCATTTTCCACAGTGTCCAATGGGCACAAACTGGAGCACAGGAGGGTCAAGCTAAACGTAAGGAAAACGTCTTTACTGTGAGGGTAACAGAGCACTGGGACAGGCTGCCCAAAGAGATTGTGGAGCCTCCTTCCCTGAAGACATTACAAACCCATCTGGATGTGTTCCTGTGTGATCCACTGTAGATGACCCTGCTCTGGCAAGGGGGTTGGACTAGATGATCTTCAGAGGTCCCTTCTAACCCTGGTAACTCTATAACTCTTAGCTCTGTTTGAATCTATGTATATAATTGCCAAGTACATTCTCAGCTGAGTGTGTACAGGTAGCAGGGACTCAAGTTACATCAATGGTAGGGGACTGTGTAAAATCAAACTGCTCCTCCTGGAGCAGAGTGGCTCTGCCAAGCCCATCCTGGGTGCCCGCTGCCTAGGGACACCTGGGGGCTTTGCCTCTTACCAGTGCCCAGGCCAGAACAGCTGTCGCACTCCCAGCTAGTTGCTCTGTTCCTCAAGCCAGAGCACAACCCACAAATATCCGGGTCAGCATCTACCCAGTGACACAGCACGCAGGCTGGAGGGAGAGCCCAGACGGCAGCGGGAACAAGCAGCTCTGCAGGGCTGGGGCAAGCATCACTGTGGGATTGTCCCCGCTGCCTGCTCTGGGGAAGGGCTGGAAGCCTGGGAGAGGAAGGAGCATTGCAGGCATGGGGATGCTAGCAGGTGCCCCCCGCCCGGCCTGGGCCCCGCTTCTGAGGAAAGGAGGGGCCCTGCCCCAGGGTGGTTGGGGAGCTCCAGCATCCCCCTCCACCGCTCTCAGCCCCACACTGAGCACTCTGACAGTCCCTCTGCTGGGCTGCGGGAGGGACACCCACCACGCTCCATGCTTGCTGACATGGTGCACATCAATAATGAGTTGGTAGAGTCACGGTGTCAGCAGCACTGGGGTGGCTCCTCCAAGTGCTCCTCTGGTCACTCTGTGGGAGAAGCGAGACGTGGGTGAGCTTGCAGAGCCCTGGGGTGTGGGGCTCCCCTCCACCCTTGGCAGCCTCGCATGAGCCCTGTCTCTCCCCTGCTCTCACCTCACCTCTCCAGGTCGCACTGACCTGAGCAGCCTGAGCCCAACATCCTTTTATAGGTGGCTTGGCCCTGCATGTCAAAATGACTGCTATGACAACAGCCCCATGCAGCCTACACACAGGCAGGGACTCCCACCTGCCGCCCAGGTGCCACCATCCCACAGGGACGGGTGTGAAGTGTCAAGGCAGGGCCTGAGCCCTCGGCACCCACGTAACCAGCGCAGCTGCTCCTGCAGCAAGGGCCCAGTCAAAGGCCAGGAGAAAGGGAGAGAAGGAAGCAGACAATTACCATGGAATCTCCCAGTGCAGGGACTAACAGCCAACTTGATTGTGCCAGTAGAGGGGGGTCAGGGCCGACACCTGGCAACAGCATATGGCTGGTCCCATGTCACCTTTGGGGCCTGACCTTTCAAGTGGGAGCGGTTTCTCATGCAGTCAGGCCCAAGAGGGCTGGAGCAGCTGCTGCCCTCAAGCACTGGGGAGTGTCAGGAACATCTCCTGGAACCTGTGGAAACCTAAGGAACCTCCTGGAAACCATGCTAAGGCACATGAAAAATGGCACTGTTTTGGCCAACAACCAGGTGACAGATGCTCACTGTTATGCCCCCACTATCCTCCCAGGGGAAGATAAAAGGGGGAATAAGGGAGAGAGACTAAGGTTCAAAAAAACCCTAAGATAGGTTTAATAAAGTAGTAATCATGAGGGTGAATTACTGACCTTGCACCCTGTTTTCACAGAGAACGCTGATAGGAATACGTCATGAAACTTGTGGGAACTTACTCTTTGTGCTTATTTCAGTTAAATTGGTTTGAAAGCGATTGGTGGGCTTAAAAGGAATAAGGGGAAGAAGGATGGGCACATACCCATACCTTGGAAAGCAGACTGAAAGCATCAAAGGAAATTTAATTTGGTGTAAGGACTGTCTCTCCCACTTCTCGCATTAAGCGTGTGCCACAAAGGAGACTGAGAATAGAGCTGGTGCATGGCCTCTCAAAACCAGCTTGAGAGTAGTTAGGACAGCAAATTTGAGGCCAGTTTTGTGCAAACCAAGTCCAGGATGTAATATCTGCTCTTTTTAGAACTGTTTTTTGCCTTCTACCAGTATGCCTGTCATCCTGCTTTCATGTGGGGTACCAAGGAGCTGCTGGGAAATACCAGCTTTTGGCCCCAGTCTGGTCTGTTACCATCATTGGCAAGGTCTGTGTTTGCATGAGGAGCTAGGCACTGAGTGTGGGCATGTGGAGCTCCTCCTACAAGCCTTCAGCGTCAGGGCTTTGGTCACTACCCACTTTGATCATCCCCAGGCCTGGTCTGAAATGGTCTTGTAAAAGGAAAGCCTTTGGGTCAGCTCCTTCTCTGTGCTCTTTGCCTTGTGCCATAAACCTCCCGTGTTCCTTGAGAGCTGCAGCCAGAAATGTCTCCTCCCTCTATTCTATTAATGTTTCCCCCTCCCTTCTGCCCTGGTGAGGTCACACCAGGAGAACTGTGTCCAGTTCTGGGCTCCTCAGTTTGTGAAGGATGAGGAGCTACTGGAAAGAGTCCAGCCCAGGGCCACAAAGATGATGAGGGGACTGGAGCATCTGCCCAGTGGGGAAAGGCTGAGAGAGCTGGGGCTGTTCATCCTGGAGGAGACTGAGGGGGGATCTCACCAATGCTTGTAAATATCTACAGGGGGTGTCAGGAGGATGTGACCAGTCTCTTTTCCTCAGTGTCCAATGACAAAGAACAACGGGCACAAACTGGAGCACAAGAGGGTCAAGCTAAACAGAAGGAAAACTACTTTACTGTGAGAGTAACAGAACACTGGAACAGGCTGCCCAGAGAGCTTGCGGAGTCTCCTTCTCTGGAGACATTACGAACCCATCTGGATGTGTTCCTGTGTGACCCACTGTAGGTGACCCTGCTCTGGCAGGGGGGTTGGACTATGTGGTCTTCAGAGGTCCCTTCTGACCCTGAGCACTGATTATAAAATCAGAGTACGTTAGTCACAAGAGTAAGGCTTAGCATGATCTTTGCCCTGGAATAGGACAGTGTGGAGAGGAAGACTTTGCATGCAGGTATCATTTGCAGATACCAATTACCAAGTGATCCTTTGCACAAGGTACTTTGCTGCTGCCAGTTCTGTGCATCCTACCACCTCCTCAACTGCCCATGAGCAAAACATCGATGCTGCTCTGCTACATCCTGATTTTTTTAGGTATTTCCTCTGAATTCCATACATCTCTGGGTGTCCTGCTCACTCCCACTGATGGTAGTAAAGAACCTAGTTAGTCACCTCTAGTGGAAAGAGCAGGAAGAGAAAAAATAACCTAGTGAAATAAAATTAGACACTAAATTAATTTAAAGCAGAAGATGAGTAAGCTGGACACCTGCTGGTATCTTCCAGCAGAAATTAATGATACACAGTATCAGACAGGGATAAGAGAAAAATAACCCCCTTTTCCCTCAAAATAATTACATAACAATAACCATTCTCTTGCTTTATTTTGCAGCTCTGTTATTTGGAGTTACTCTCTTTTAAAAAAGATTTAAAAGTTATTTGAATGAGAGAGGTCATGAAAGGGATTTTGAGACTTTGCAGCACCTAGCAACATCCTGCAGGGACAGCACTAAAATTTTTTTTTAACATATTTATCCTCCCATTCCTACATTTTAGCAAAATTCTATCTGTAAAGCTGCGTTTTATTACAAAAACAAACCAAGACTGCTTATTAAGAGTAATTCATTCACTGCAACTCAGCCATTTGTTAGTCACATTTACATTTGTGCCAGACATCCTGGGCAGTGTCTGAAAACCCCAAATCTTATGAGTTTTAGTAAAAGTCTGAACAGTTTTTCTAGTTGCAGTTATTAACTTGTTCAGAATATTTGTTTACCCAGCTGGAAATGGGAAGACAAAGATGGAGAACAAAATTTAAACCATGCCACACAGCTTTGATGACCCAAGCAAACCATGTCATGAAGAGCTAATACGTGCTAAACCTTCCTCCATATGTTAAGGGCTTCTATCTATATGCACCCAAGTAAAAGGCACTAAAAAAAGTGACCATCAGTGTAGTCCAGTGTCAATGAGCAACAGATGCTTGAAGACCCTATGCAAACCAACCAAAATCTGGCATTCATCTTAGTGCTTACAAAGAGTAGAAACGTACACTTGTCACCCAGTCTCACTGAAAAAACAGGACACAAATTAGTAAATCAGCATGAGAGTGCCTGTAGAGCAGGACTGCTATAGGGTTTAACAGACTTGCATTTGCATTAGTGAGTACTGCAGCTCAGCAGAGGTAGATCTGAAGGAGCAGATGGTTTGGAGGGCAGTGTCCACTCCAAAGTCACTCCAGGTACTTTGTGCTGTGCCTGGCATAGTCCTGCAGAGTGAGCAGCCATTAGTTTTTAAATGTTCTAGGTGAACCACTGACTTTTTTTTTTTTCATCTTGCAAGAGGTCTAGGACAACTGGCAACTGCCATCTGGCTGCTGGACACTGTCACGGTTTGACTCGGGATTGTCAATGAGACCAGAGACAACTATGCTCTCCATCCCCTCCCCTTCCCACCCAGGTAGGGAAGGAGAAAGAGAATTAAGCAGAGAGACTTTGCTGGATTGAAAACTAAACTAGACAGCTTTAATTATATGTACAATTATATACAAGTACGTTCAGGAATGTGCAAAAGCCTCTTGCTGTGAGCAGTCCTGAAATGTCCCAGACCACAGGCAGGAGATAAGGCAGAGCAGACAGGGGCTGGGTTAGGAGGTTTATGAGGTCAGTGATGCCTGAGCCTAGGAGTCAACAGTGATGGATGGATGGAGTCCTCCCTGGCCGCCAGCCATGGACGGAAGAGAAGGGAAGAAGAAGCAGGAAGGAAGTTGTCTTCTGTGATCTCTGACCTTCCTCAGAGCTTACGTAGATACATGGAATGGAATACCTTTGATCAGCTCTGCTGTCTGTCTAGTCCAGCACCCCTACGGGGTGGGGGGGGTGTCATAGATACAATTCTCCTGCCCTCAGTAGCCTCTGTAGCAGCAGAGCTAAGAAGCAGCCTTGGAGTCTCAGCAGAAACATAAACATTCCAGTGTTATCTGTCCACTAGCTGGAACACTTGTTGCTAGTTAAAAGAGAGCTTACTGAAGGAAAAAAAAAAAAAAAAAAAAAAAATCAGTAAAAGGAAAATTAGCTTCATCCTGGCTCAAACCAGGACAGACACCTACACCACAGACTGGCCATTGGGACAGCTGTATGCCAAACAGAATGTCGTGCTCATTCTGCACTGTCAGCAGAAACTTGGGGAGCAGGTTGCTCTGCTCATGGTGCTCTGATTTTTGCAAGGAAACCATGTATATAGGGGAGTTAAAGTAAGTGAGTCACAATTTGTAGCATGAAAAATTAATTATGACATAAAGACCACTCAATCAAACATATTACAAACAGGTCATTTCAGGTCAGTCCTGAACATCACTTCCAAAAACTGTCTTTTGATTTATTTTTTTTAAATTGCATTAGTTTAACACTTTTAGAAAGTAAGTCACATTTGATTGAGCTGATCAGCATGCAGGGTCAAGCTTGTATCATTCAAGGTCAGGCTTGATGGGGCTTTGAGCAACCTGATCTAGTTAAAGAGGTCCCTGCTCACTGCAGGAGAGTTGGACTAGGTGACCTTTAAAGGTCCCTTCTAACCCAACACATTCTATGATTCTATGCAGTTGTCCTGATAGCCAGTTGACAGTGTAGAAGTGTCCAGCAGCCAGTTGGCCCTTTCCTCTTGCAAGACTCTGGATCACTTTTTCCAAATAGATTCTCATATCAGGACAATTGGAAGACACTAGCAGAAATGCCACCTTCATCTAATCTAACACACTAAGGTAAATACAGTCACACATTTTGGGCTGAAGTAATCACCTCCAGCAACACAGGCTTAAAGTAAAACTGGAGTCAAACTTAGAGAAAATGAAAGATAATACAATAAGAGTATAAGGCTATATTGCAGAGGTTGCACCACCATTTCCTGTATGATCTTGGTTAAGTAATTTCCGTTCCCCTTCCTCATCTCCAAGAATGTAAGAATGAAGACTAGGAACTACTTAAATATTAAGGAGTCACACAACTATAGAGGGATTTTGAAGCAGAGATGTCAACTACATAATTTCCATCTAAACCCACAGAGGAAACTCCTTGTTCCAAGAAGCATATAGCCACAAAACTTGAAGTTGAGCTTGTCTCTGCTGGAATACATCTCATTGTTTCTCTGGTTGCTTTTTCTTTTAGACCATCAGAAAACAAGTACAATTGACAAATCCACTCTCAAGTTTATAAGAACTTGTAAGTTTACATGAACAAAAAACTCAAAGCATAACTCTAAATGAGTGGTGCCTGAAGGCTCTTAAAAGCACATTATTTTTAACAAGTAGGAGTGGCAGCTTCTAGAGGCTTGTGGTTATCATAGCAAGATTTGAGTTAAAATACAGAGCAAAGAAGAGACATGTTCTGACATCCACAGCAATGTACAGGAAGCAAAGGGAACACAGGAAAGAAGGAAATAAAAAAAATCAAACAGTTGAAATTTATATCTACTAACAACAGGAGATGCTGATAAAACCACAGGCTCAGTCAAGTGAGAAGTACAAGTGATTCCTCTTTGGGAATCAAGTGATTGATTGATCACAGGAATTTTAATCTACTCTAGTTACAATTCAATCAAATGTATGATTTAAAGTGCAAAAGCTAGCATCTTGAAGGAAGTAATCTATGAGCACAATAGATGCGGATAATTTTGTAAAAGATAAATCAAGATGGAGGTGCCAGTGGGCTTGATTTAATTGCAGAGGGAGAAGAGTGACCATTTCCTGGCAGCCAACTTTGATGTACTTGTGGAAGAACTCATGTTTTTAAAATAATCATGTGCTTAATGAAAATAGCAATAGCTGCACAGCAGTTACTTGACATGCAAATTTCTGCCTTTATTCTGTCCACGTATGCACATGCTGATCACAGAATCACCAAGGCTGGAAAAGACCTTTAAGATCATCAAGTCCAGCCTATGACCAACACCACCACACTGTCTAGACCATGGCACTAAGTGCCACATCCAGCCTTGCCTTGAACACATCCAGGGATGGCACCTCCACCACTTCCCTGGGAAGTCTATTCCAATGTCTAATCACCCTCTCCATGAGGAAGTGCTTCCTAATATCCAACCTAAACCTCCCCTGGAGCAGCTTCAGGCTGTGCCCTCTTGTCTTGTTGCTAGTTGCCTGGAAAAAGAGCCCAGGCCCCACCTGACTACAACCTCTCTTCAGGTAGTTGAAGAGAGTGATAAGGTCCCCCCTGAGTCTCCTCTTCTCCAGGCTAAACAACCCCAGCTCCCTCAGCCTATCCCTATAAGACTTTCCCTCTAGTCCTTTCACCAGCCTCATTGCTCTCCTCTGGACCTGCTCCAGCACCTCAACATCCTTCTTGAAGTGAGGGGCCCAGAACTGCACACAGTACTCGAGGTGAGGCCTCACCAGTGCTGAGTACAGGGGGAGAATTACATCCCTACTCCTGCTGGCCACACTGTCCCTGATACAAGCCAGGAATACTGATACTGATAAGAGATTCAAGCAGAATATTCATTTTGCATCATATGTAGAAGGGATATAGTTGTTTGCTCTGAAAAAAAAAGCTGCTTCAAGACAAGAAAAACATGGCACTTCACAAGCAAGCATCACACCACTAGGATTTTCACTGCTGCTTTAGCCTTAGGAATAGGCTGAAGGGTATGAGCTGACCATGTGCTGACAAAGGTGTTATGATAGCAGAATTTCTGAAAGACCATATTATGCCCTAATATGCATCTAGTTTTAATATTCCACTGTAAAGGCATAAATCCAAGTAAACTTGTGTTTCCCCACAGAATTACCACATTAGCTGCACACTTGTCTATCAGCTTTCAGCACTTAAAACTGACCACACCAACAACAGAAGATGCTCACCTGTTCCTGGATAGATTTGTCCTGGTTGTTCATTGCAGGCTGTTTTTTTTCTCATTAGCCATTTTACCTTTGTGGTAGCTTTAAACTGCAGCCTCTTGTTTAGGATGATACATGAAGAAGGAATCATGAACTGAAGCACATGTATAGTGTTTGTCCCTCAAATGCACCAGCATCAAGACCTTGAGAAGACTCCATGGTTACAAAACAGAACAGATTTTGTCTGAAGTAACAAACAATCTTTTCCTTCTCTACACCATGCTGGCCATGCCTCTGGTAAAAACTCTTACAATCTCCAGCTTTCTTCCTCCATTCTGATCCTGCTGTTTTCCCTCAGGCTTCAGGATCCTAACTCTTACTAAGACGTTTTTCTGTAAACCTTTTAAAACTCACAATAGTCCCCTCTGTGGCAGTAAAGTTATTAATATTTGACAGGTCTGGCTAAGAAGTTCAACCAAGCTGAAAGCTAAGATCTATGATTGTTTCCAAGCCCCCACTGCTGAGCTAAGATAATATTGAGTGTTTCACTCCTGTAGACTTCACCAAGAGCCATTTCTCCATATTGTCACCTTACTGTTTGATTCTGTGGCAGCTAGAAAGCTACTTAAGGAGCCCATCTCCGTACCAGGGATAGATACCTATCTTGGTTACAATTGAAATTATTGGGTTTTCCTCACCTCTTTCTCCTGAAGGAGTATATATCTTGAGTCTCTACAATCAGTTGGCAGAGAAAAGGGGAGCAGAGGAGGGGATGCTGTCTGAATATTGTCATTACAATCATAGTTAATATAGCTCCTGTCAGACCTGTCCTAGATTGTACTTGCAGTATTATGCACATGGAGTACCCGGGTTCTGACACCCATAAAGCATCCCTGTCCTGAAATTCCAGTAGATCCCAGCATAATATTCTATGTCCAGTTTCCCAAATTATCTCTTAGAAAAAACAATAATCATAAACACACGTACACTTTAAGGACAGTCACAGGCAACCCATGCATCTAGTGGATTGAAAAAGAATGGAAATTGAACTGAAATTTTGTTAAAGGTAAAGCTAAATAAGGAAAGTTTTTGGAGCCCTGTATTAACCACATCAATTACCATGACTTGTCATCATTCTGAACTATGATAATCAGAAGAGGCTTTAAAGAGAAAATGGCAAGATTTCAGAAAAATGTAAAAGCATATGTCTGCCTGAAAGAAAACTTATTAAGAAGTTAGTATCATAAGCACGTATCTGAAGGGAAGATATTTATTGAAGGAGGCACGTCTGCTCTCAAATCAACAAGCTGATAAATATATCTCCTAATTTACAGAGTCTCCAACCAGAGTCAGGACTAACCTGCATAGGTACTAGGCATGTACTCCTAGGACGGACTAAAAGTGTGTTTGCAATGTGTCACTGTGAAAGCAACAGCATAATTGTCATCAACGTTAAGCATGCAAAACACAAGGAAAGAGAACACAGGGTACGAGTAGGAACCTGAGCACCTTTTCCTGCAAGACTGAGGTACCTCAGAAAAATACATTCATCCTACATGAAGACCCAAGCATTCTTATTTTAGTATTCCAGGTCCATCAGAGCTTCTAAGCCAAAGCTTAAGCAGCTTAACAGACTTTAACAAAAAATAGACTTTACTGCTGAAGTCATGTTGCAACATGCTCAAAGACCTACGTGCACAAAAGCAATGCAGGCAATTGAATGAGCTGCTAAATCAGTATTACTATTATCAGTAGAAATAAAATGTATATATATGACAAGTCCAAACCAAAAAGTCAGCTGGATGAACAACTAGGAATAAATGAAAAACAGTATTGTATGCGGCGAGAGCCCAGACTAACGCACCATGATCAATGTGATCAAGCAAAAGCCGTTTATTATTAAAAATGGTGGCAATTTATACCCCTCTGACTCCAGATGGTCCACCCCAGTACAAACCCCATTGGTTACATACATACACAGTTCATATATGATTGGCTACATGTCTTGTCATTTGCTGTCCGTGTCACAATGACCCAGGGCTTCTGCTTCCCAGCCGCTGCCTCTCAATTCTTGCTACAACATTCTTTTCTCACTACTTCACGAGATAACAACCGTGGGATACCTACTTGTAGGACACCTGCTGTTTACTGGTCCTGTGGGGCAGTGGCCTGTGGGGTACCAGCCTGTGAGACACCAGCTTGTTTACTGATCCCACGGTTTGCTTCAGGGTGCCTGACACTTTGGTCAGCAGCATCTGCAACACTGCTGGTTTAATTCAGGCATATTAATTTTCCATAAATCCCATGTTAATTTTCCATAAATCCCCACAATTGTATGTATCCCCTCAACTTCTACAGCCAATCACTTCTCCAGTCTCCTAAGTCAACTTGCACTTGATTACTAGAGACTGCTTGAGTGACAGCAGGATAGCAAAGATAACTGCCAACACCACAGCTACCACTCCTTTGGCTTGTGACTTTGCCCGTCTTTCTCATAACGTCTCCAGCGCTGCACACTAGGATATGCAGCAACGGTTATGAATTCATTCCTCAAGTGAAAAAACAGGAAAAAGCAGTACCAAAACACTACTGGAGGAACACATCTAAGCAATTGTTTTAACAAGATTTTCTTCAAGATTTATTATTCTTGAGGACTTTGTATTTTGTTCGACTCTGAAAAAGTTGAATCAAAGCAGTAAGAAAGGAAGCAAGCATACTTTACTGGAGAGTGACGAGACAAAGGAGGTCACGGATACACACCTGATTCCCAAGTTGAATTTGCCAGCTTTGAAATTTCCTCAAGACACAGCTCTGCAGAAGGAAGTTCTTAATCTATAAAAGATGCAATGCACATATATTGGAAACACAGGCTGAGCTGTATGAATAAATTCAAAATAATGTAACTCATTTAATTCTTCTCCACCTCTTGCCAAAATGGAGCAGGATCAACAAATGATTTTCAGATAAACTTTGTTATTCAAAAATTATCTATGGAATCATCTCCATTAATTACTATTTACCTATACCTTATGCCTGAACAGACAGCTGTTGTTATTCAGTTCTGGAAATTCCAGCTGTTTTGGCTGGCATGTAGCTCACACAGAACATCTCTCCTCCTCCCCTGAGCATGGGCACTTATTGGGAGTTCACATAATTACACATTTTAATTGCAAACTTGATTCAATTATTTCAGTTCTGTGAACCTGGTCAAATATTTCCTTGCAACCAGTAAACATTCATACCCTTGTTGCAGGCTGTGCAGTCATATTGACAGTGCTCTAGAAGCAGAGACCTAGGTTCAAGGCCTCAGCCAAGTGATCACCTGCCAATACTGCCATCTACATCGGAGCATCTACATCGGAGCATCTTCGTTTAAAAGCCACTAACAGCAGACTACAAAGTACTCTATAGAGGACAGCGGTATTATTGAACTCAAACGCAACAGTTACAAAACTGGAAACAATCATGAAAGGTCTCTGTGGCATATTTACCCCAGATCTTCAATACAGATACACTGTTCATACATAAAACCGTCCTGCCCTTGCATGAATAGAGGTGGACTTCCATCAAAGACTAGGCTAGCTGTGCAGAGGTTTGGACAGCGCAGAGAATGTTACACATTATTGTTTCCAACATAGTGATGTAACAGATGTTAGCATGCTTTTCAAATAAATGTGTCTTGTTTTCATGTTTTGAATTTTTCCACTGGTTTTTTTAGTCAGATATTTACTTTACTCATTTACACAAAAAGCACTTGTCAAACATATGGTATCAACTTCTTAAAGCTTTATCTCCAGATGTAATGTCTTCAATCTGGTGTCAGTAATCTCCAAAGGAAGCCTTTGAAATTGGCTCTCTCATTCAGGATATTAGTTCAGAAGAGCTCTTGATAGGAACTTGAGAGAGGAGGTTGTTGTTTGATGGGATTTTGGTGGTTTGTTTTTTTCTTATTTAGGAAAGAGAAACCCCCTTATCACAGACTTTGTTAGACTCTTTGAGAAGCAAGTAGAGCTACTGACCTGAAATATGGTTGTTCAGGATAACCTGTGTTAAAAATCAGTCATTCTTGCAATGTGAATCCCACAAAGCTATCCCTAGAATATTAAAAAACTGAGGAAACATTCTATCATTAAAAGTTTTAAAAAACTGTTAAAAACTGAAATATCTCAAAGGAATGTATTTCGTTTATATAGGGAAAATGGAACTTTGACAACATTAAAATATTTTTGTTTACTTTTCTATAAAAAAAATTGCAACTTTCACTGTTTTCTTCTACAGTTTGAGGTATGTATAAAAGGGTTTAACTGAATACAATAGTAAAAAAAATGCAAAAACAAATCACTTGTTTTCAACTCCAGTAGAAATGCTTTTATGATCTCAGACAAGTTTGGAGGAATAGAAGGAGGGATGATTATTTGGTATGTTTCAAAACTCAGCTAGGCTTTCCAACAAAAACAATCCCCAAATAGGTAAAACTTCCTGACCAAGCTTGGGTCCAACAATTACTCTAAATGACAGTCCTGCTAAAAGCATTAGCACAGTTATATTTTTTGTTATACACTTACCCACCAAGGTCAAAGAAAGGCATGCACTAAAAAAACAAGTAAACCCAGAGAGAACCTTAAAATGTTTAGTTGTAGACCATATGCACTTTGTATCCCACTTCCAAATAGGCATCACGATGAAACCTGAACCTCAGGTTCATTCCCATTAAAGTATCATGGCAATTTTGGGATGAATGTGGAGAATCTAAGTGATCCAAGGTCGGTGTTTAAAGGTCAAATGTCTGTTGCAGAAATAGTATGCTTGTCAGCAGCCTCAGCTGATGCAGGAGATTGCACTAGCACAGAAATTTGACTACAGTACTAGAACATGTCCCTCAAGAGCAGTACTAAGGTGCATTAATAGGCCAACGTGGAATAAATGTTTTTAAAATATGAAGTTGTACTTCCGTCAAAGCTATTCACAGGCATTCAAGCAAAACAATCATGTTACTCTTAGCATGGAAAGGATTTCTATGCACTGCTAGGGAGCATACCCAGGATTATTCTCAATAAGCAATGCCTAATGGAAAAAACAATAGTCAAAAATATCCTCTGATGCAAAGGACATTTGAATCATATGGAAAATTAGTGTATACACTAATAGCATATGTTGCCAGAATCTTTCAGCTACAGGAATCCAAACACTTTCCAAAGAGTAGTTATTGCAAGTAACTGGTTACCTGTTTTCACAAAAAAAAAAAAAAAAAGCACAGTAACTCAGAGGAATTCAAGAATAATCAAGGTCAGGCAACCACGGCTCAGTGATAGCCCTGTGAATAGACTCCTGCTCTCCTGTTTTCTAATTCTCCAGCCCAACAAGTAGGCCAGCAGTGCCTCTCTGCAGCAGCAACACATGACAAGCTTTCCATTAAGGGCTGCCTATCAGTTAAATTCTCTACCTATATAAGATACATTAACCAAGATGTTATTGTATACTCCAGGAAACACATCCGCACAATAACAGGAGGATGACACACTGCAGCATTCTTAAAAAGCAAGACCTCACTGCAGTGAGCAATGCCAATCTCTCATGTTTTCTAAAGGGCTTGGCTACATATTTTAAATATTTGGAAGTGTAAATACTGCCTATGCATTTTATGACACAATAAAAAGTGGTTTAATGCAGCAATAAAAATTCAAATATGCCTTTACAAAGTTATTTTAAACACAGTTCTAAAGCCAATAGCTACTAAGTTTTAAACTATAATTTCAGAAAGCCCTTGACGCAATACCTTTTAAAATGAAAGTAAAATATTCTCCATATCAAGATTTACTAAATAAATCTCAAGGGTTTTACGGCAATAATGAATGAGTATGAGCACATTGAGACTGCTAAGTAATTCATATTAAAGCCATGTATTGTAGATGCAAAATCAGAATCTGGCATACACCTTAGTACATACCAAAAATGAGGTTTAGGACTACCAGGAATAACAGGGCTGAAAATAGGAAGTTCTCATGGTTCAAGTAAGAGTATTTAAAATAGTGACCTAAGGCACAAGAATAATCAAACAGTTCAAACAATTAAAAGCAGTGTGCACTGCTTTCTGCCTTTCAAGACCTCACACAATTAAAACAACAAAAACTAAGAATAAATTAAGCTTGTTTGCAACAGTCACAGCTTCATAACGAGTAACACTCAGCAAGCCACATGAACAACTTTGCACCCACTGTGAAGAGAGGATTAACCTGCATGATTTCTCAGCCATTGGGGTCAGAGGCCCAGTAGCCAAGGGTCCCTGCCCTGCCCAACCCAAGTTCATTACAATGATTACGCCACAAGCAGCAAGGGGCCCCAGCTTTCCCCTATAGGCATCAGGGCCAGCCCCAAGGCAAGGAGGGATGCCAGCACACATACTACAGTAGTAGTCACAGCAGCATGGCCACAGCACACAGCACTTTGGCCAAGGAAAACAGGGATGGGCCAGCACCTGTGCAATGTCTGCCTCCAGGGAAGCCAGTGGTGGTGGTGACAATTTTGGCTTTAAAAAAAAATTGGGCTCAATGTTAAGAAATTGAGGAAAGCATTTCTCTCCAGGCTGCCATCTCAACTGCTCAGAAGCTGGACTAGGAAACACTTTGGGGTTTTCTGTTGCTGTTAGGTTTTTTTGGGTTTTGTCCCACCCTCCCACCCAATTTAATCCAAGCTTTTGCATTTCTACTAAAATAAGGCAGTCTCATCAGCCCAGCTGCTTGTGAAAGTAGTGCCTAACAGGATGGCAGTCTCTGGCTTGGGAGAGTAATCTCTTTATCTGCCACCAACACCCCCAAAGATGCATCATTTACATTGCTCTCACCACAAAGGTCCCTTCACTACCTTAGAGCTGCTGCTGCGGCAGCACTGGGCTGCAGTTTATCCTGAGCCATCACAGTGAATTCCAGGACTGTTAAACCTAAAACATAATGAGCCACAGAGGATATTCACTTTAAACATACATGGTGTGCAGCATGAAACATCATAGGTTTGACTTTTGTAGAGTAGTTCAATTTTACTTTGAAAATCACAATGAACAGAAGTTAAAGCACAGACAAGTTTTTACAGTGTACATCACTTGCACAAGAATTTGCACTTCTATTTGCCTATGATTTTTTTTTTCCTTTTAATGTGGAAAATCTATTAAAAGTTGCTTATCTCACTTTAATCAATTATTTTGGTGTTCTGACAGAGCCTGATACCAACTGTTCCTGCATTCACCTGACATCAAGTACTTTTCCCTTACCAAGATTAGTCACCACACTTCCAGGGAATCAAGGCAGAATTAAAGCTAGATAAAAATTTAAATACACAGCATCCCCAAATCACATGCAAGTAACTGGCAGAAGCAAGACTCAGTCTTCTGATTTAAACGCTGTGGAGCCCTCTTCTTGTTAATTACAAAAGGTTAGGCGAATGATTTAGATAAGCAATTCAGAAGAATTATGAACCTTTCTAAATCTTTGTTCAAAATAAGAGCTGAAATTTCTGGAGACTCATAAAAAGCTAACTTTAGTCACACATGACGTTGTGCATGCACACATGCACACCCTGAGCTCCCCACTTTCTCCTACTCCTCCCATATTTAACAAGCAGTAAAAGTGTCAGAATAATCTTGAAGGATAATGCCTGTGTCAACAGAAAATTTTCCACTCCATGCTGCCTTCAGTAACACCAAGTTCATTGTTCAGGGTAGGAATTCTGGAAATAGTTTGCCTGTTGTTTTGTTTTGTTTTTTTAAATGGTAGCTATAAGAGTGATGAAAATAATAAGGAATAAGGTGTTGCCGTAG
The DNA here is from genome assembly GCA_020745705.1 of Hemiprocne comata. Taxonomy (NCBI): domain Eukaryota; kingdom Metazoa; phylum Chordata; class Aves; order Apodiformes; family Apodidae; genus Hemiprocne; species Hemiprocne comata. Next base: position 137,116,584 of record CM036586.1, on the reverse strand, counting down.
TCAACTAAAAAAACCATCTTGATTGTGTCCATTTTTTGCTTGACTTTTTTAAAATATCATTCACTATGCACAAAAACTTATTCTAAGTTGTGGTGGTTTGTTTTTTTTTTAAACTCACATGCTTTTTGGCACTCCACATAAGCACCACACAATTTTTTTAACACTTAAATGTGAAACTGTCTAATTTGAAAACACTGCTCAAAAACAGGTTTATTTTCTTTTCCTTGGCATTAAAAGAACATAAGAGAACCTGAATTCTTGCCCTCATGGTAACTTGTACACCAGCTCTAGTCTGTATAAACCATTTATGCAGCCCTAGGATCAACGTGGCAGACACTGTGCCAGTGCCATGATGATACACCTGCCAACTGGAACAGGCTCACAGATGATTTCTAATATGTGCAGAGGAATGTGGTTCTGCCCACATATATCCATGTAAAGATGCCTGCAGCAAAAATCCAGCCTAACATACATTGAGAGCTTATCTACCCATGGCATACTCCAAAAAGTCAAGGCAAATCAGCTGAAGACAGAGTTAAAGACAGGAACTTAAAGTGTTATTAAAGTTACTTCTAAGAGGGAATACTGAGATGATACTTTAAATACATTTTAAGGCAATACATCCTGACTTCAGAATTCAACTGATTTACCTTCTCTTCACAGCACATATGTGAAGAACAGGAAGACAGAAAAGAAAGCAGTAAAGGCACAGTAAAATGCCAGCCTTTCAGAAAATACCAGTTGTACATTTCTTTGGAGGAGGCACATGTAGTTACTCACATTTAAATTCCATTAAAAAAAAACATACTACAGTAAAGGTATTAGAACTCTTCTTCACCATCAGGAGGCACAGATACTAAGGAGTTTTGTCTTCAGGCAGCATAGGCTCATTACCAATTCCCAAAGCCAAAAGAAAAATTAAGTTTGGGAGCTAATTGCACATCAGAAACCCTCAGGCTACTCCAGAATGCTCTTGGTTCTAGCACCTCTGTTACTGTGCTGGGTCTGTGTTCTTCTTTTCTCAAAATCAGGATTATAAAACTATAATCCCATTGCAATTTACTACCAGTAACCCCAGTAGGTCTCATCGCATCACAATTCAGCAACTGCCTTTTCAATTTCGGCCAGCAGCACCATGAATTAGTGACCTACCAGCATTCACGAGGCAAAGTGTCATTTAATTTTAAAACAAAAACAGAATCAAGAAATTCCATTAAAAAAATAGTACAAAAGGTGCAAGTTTATCAAATATTATATACCAAATATATGAGACCTTGGGTATGAAGGCAATTTATGCAGCTCAGTTCTGTCATGTCTCCCTAAAAATACCGAATTCACTTCCAAACTGCTTCCTTTTACTCTTTCATCTCTTTATGCTCAGCTTCTTCACCTGTACCTACAGCAAACTAAGGCTGGATAAATTCTTGCAGTGCAGGAAGTTCAGTGTCGTTTAACCTTTTGTGGTTTTGCAGTATTTAGCCATTTCTGAGCCAAGATCTCATCCTTATTAAGTCTTTCCAAGCCTTCTAAAGTCTATTTGTCATGGAAAAGCATCCTGAACCTACCAGACTTTAAACTCCTAGTTTTCCTTCTCTTGAGAATCTATCGCTTTAAAATGAAATTATCTAAGTTTTGTTCAAAGCATTCTTAAATCAGTTTCAAGGCACAATCCATTAGAATTAAAAAAAAAAACTTCAAACTGCATAGTACAAAGGCTGGCTTCTGCACAAGTTTCTGTGTGATTGAATTTTGGTCAACTAATTTGAAATTCATACACCATATTCTGCTGAATGGGACTGTAAGTATTCAATAAGACACTGAAACTGAGCATAAATTTAAGATTATGCATTCATTGCAGTTCCTTCCTGAACTGGTCTCCTATACAAGAGACTTTTAAGGCCATAAATATGTTAGAAATATTTTTTAAAAATACTATCAAGAATTCTCCCATCCCCCAAATAAAGTACAATGTCAAGAACATGGAAAAAGTGCAGAAATAATCCCAGCCTGACATTTTGGTCACAGGTCTATTTTTCACTTTTTAAAAATTGAGTTAAACTTTGTATTTTATGTTTTACTTCCATAAAATGATAAGTATTCTGTTTATGATTGCACAGATGGAAAACACAACTTCTAATTAATGAATCAATCTAAACAGCATTTGAACTATTGCTTTTATAACATAAGGTTTATGTTTTTCCCCCTCCATCCCAGAAGACCATGCATTCTTTACTTCTTCATCTGCAGGAATTTACAGGTGTTAAATTAGCCACTGTAAGGCTTACCTTTTGTTCCCTTGATGCTATCAAAACATATTGAGAATTACAATAGAAACATATTGAGAATTACAGAGAAAAAGTTAATTAAAAATTTCAATATAAGCACTAGAAAGTTCAAACAAAAGATTTTTCCCTAGTTCAAGATCTGGCTGTATGCATAATTACACATAAACCAGACTAACTTTCTGGGCTTTGCTTCTTCAATAAAAAAAATAAACCTTCCCCCCTGCAATTTAGTTATACATATATAAATATCCAGGACTCTTATTACAGTCAAAATCTTGTGGATGTGATATTAAAGTGATAAGATATACTCAAAAAGAGCAAAAAGTTCCAGTGATTTGTACTGTTGGGGCAGCTTGCCAGGTTCCCCATCTAAATCCATCGTGTAAACAGAGGTATTCTAATATAAAAAAGGTTCCCAAGTATCCACTTTGGTTTAAAGACAAGTTCCTTCAATGTCAGCTTTCCACAAATATAAATGATTGAGTTCAGCTCATAAATGTCATCTGAAAGCAAATTTGAAGATCACTGCCTCCAATATTCATACCAAAATAGCAGGTTTTATGTTAAAGGCCACTGCCTGACATACAGAAAGAACCTCCTTTCTCCCCATTTCTCATGAAAGCATCAGCACACAAATAGTAAATTAACTAGGAAAGGATCTAATTACACTTCTTGTGGAAAGGATGATGCACGTAGATTTTTCTTTTTTTTTCATTTGACAGTAACCTAAACTTAAAAACCAGCTATGCCTCTCAAACCCATCATAGTACAATTTTCCTCTCAAACAAGCTGCTAGTGACCACGGAAGAAATGGTGTTAAAAGGGAATTCAAAAGAACAAGACAAGAGAGCCAAAGCAAAAACATTAGGCCACATGTCAGCATAGTAAGCAAGGGTCTTGCTTGAGTAGTTCAGACAGTGCTTTGTGCACTGGTGTAGATTTAACACGGGCTCTGGGACAGCAACTTCTCTAATGTGAAAAGAATGTGAGAAAAAAGGAGTAAGTTTTGTAGTAGTGCTGTGGCCATCGTGGTGTTGAGAGAGAAGACTGTTGAAGAGTGATAATAGCTTTGAATTAATCATCCACTATAACTGGGGAAAAAAAAAACCAAACCCAAAAAATGTTAACTCTTTTAGATATTTAAGATTTCAAGAGCTAAAGTAGAAACATATATTGCCAAGGAGAGCACAGATTAAGCATGTTACATCCCAGAAAGCTCATGCATAAAAGCCCTGACCATCACACTGTCCTGATCTGGGACCAATACAGAAGATTACTTAACAGGTGCCATCCATTAGATCATACCTCTTTCCTCAAAATTCCACTTCTGCCCTCCAGCTTTGCTAAACTCTAATTCCAGCCACCCAGCAAACACTCCTCTCCTTTCAGCAGACATCAAAATCCATCCATCCCACACATACACATTCCAGACCATACTACCTATCACTGCATTGCTCTCTGGAAGGAACTGCAGTCAGGTAACTCAGACACATCTATGAAGACAGGAACCCAACAGTTAGCATGAAATCTCAAAAACAATACCTCTGCTCTCTATCTTCAAGGAAGATCCAAAAAAGTCAAGTGAAGCAATTCAGATTAATAACTGTAAGAGATACTCAATATTAGAAGTAATCAAGAACTCAGAGAGATAATTTTGTATCCCATTAGAATTTCCCCTCTTTCCACCATTAGGGAACCCCTCTACGAAGGGAGGAAATTGGCTTTCCCCACACAGGTGAGCAGGTCTCTTAAGAATGCAAGATCACAAATTTTTCAAGTGACATTTGCAACAGTTAATTATAAAAAAAATAAAACCCTGTGCTTGTTTGTCTTCCGGTAGTCTACAAGTGATGTAAAGGCTTTCTCCTGATAAGCAAAAATGCAGCTCAGAAGCTGACTGTCAACAAAACTCACCATCTCCCCTCCATGGATTACAAATAGAGAAAATTGAGTATGTTAAAAGTCCTGAACAAATAGTAAATTCAAGAAAACGGAAGTCCATTTCTGACCATTTCATGGAAAAAAAAAAAAAAAAGATACTAGGCTCAGTAAATTCTTCAGTTCTAGTCATATGTTCTGTTGGAACCATACCTAGAAATAGCTATAGGTTGGGTAGAATTTTCCTCTCCCTCCTCCAAAATCAATAGGCTATTCCTACAGTTCTTTGTTCTGGAAGGTGGCAATATGATGCAGTGTACAGATTGTACTTACTTTGAGGGCACAAAGCTTCAAACTCAAAAAAATATTTCAGGAGTCCTAGTCCCACAGGGAACTCAGACCCCTGACTACCACCATGAACCTGTGACAAAAGTCAACAAACAGAAAGTCCAAGTGACCTAGAACCATCACAGGAGTACAAAATAGCCTAACCAAACAAGGAGTAAATTCACATACAGCATATTCAACCAAGCCCAAGACATACCTTTTAGTACACAATAGAAGCATTAACAAAGAGACTTAATTATAGAAAACTCAGTGTCACTGCCATGTAGTCTAAAGAATCCTCTTTTAGCAGTACAATCATTACTACCACACAGATATACTTCCTTTCCATGAGATATTCCTGTTCCAGCCAGCAATGAGGCAGGGTTAGACTTTTGTACCTCACAGAAAAAAGAGATTCATTCACTACTCCATTCCCTGACTCACCAGCTTGAAGGTAGTAGAGCAATATCTGCTCAGCTGAGGTGAAAAACACCATCCATCCAAAGACATTTTTTCACCAAAGCACTGCGCAGAAAGTATTTGCCGTAATACAGAGTTGTGCACACACAGTAATATTTGTTCTGTCATTGACACATGTAGAAAGTTTGATTAGTATCTGAGTATTTACCTTTAATATCCTTTCTGTTCCCACTAAGTTTTATTCTGGAGGGCTTTTAGCACCTGGTAGTTGTGGCAAACCTCAGTGAGTAATGCTAGGGTGCATAGACACACACAAATTATCTTTCAAATACATTTGAGAGGCATCTATAGAAGTTACATTTGCAAATATAGATGAAGCATTTAAATATGTGCAGCATGCTGCTTCAAGAAGTACAGACCTATCAGTAAAAGCCATAAAGCTGAGGACTTTTACCTTCCTTCAGTTGCATTAGAAATGACTGCTTGAGGTTGGCTGAAGCTCCCATTAATGGCTTTTGAATGGAGTGTACTTTGTCCACCTCCTCTCTAGAAGCCTCTCATCCTATTTCCACGTACATCTTGTGCCTCCAGTTAGGTGGGGGTTGCTCTCCTGTGTACCAGTTAACTCACAGTCAGGTGAGGAGTTATCTTCACCTTGGTAAGGCTCCCCCCACAAGCTGTATCTGAAGCCTTACATAGAATTCAAATGCCACTTCCAAATGAAATAATACAGTCTGAAGAGAGCAGGGCACAGCAGCACCACACGCCTCACACGGTGGTGGTGCTTTTGTGGTCACACTTCATGGCCCTTGGAAGACAACCATAATTTGCTCCTAGGACACCAGGCATTTACATCCAGCTGCTCCAGCTCTTCACTTTAGCAGCTTAAACAGATGTAAGGGTTGATTCCCAGGGTCAGCAGTCAGACATTTGGCTGAAGGCAAACAAACACATGAAAAAGCCATGGAAGAGCTCAGCTGTTCTCACTAGAGGGGGTAATCCCTGAGGAAGACTAGCAGGCTCTTCCTCAGCAGTATCACCACATCCTAGCTGCACATCCTGTCGCGGACCGAGATAGGTAAAGCCGCAACCCCCACCTCGGGGGATCGAGGGCTGAGGACCGCTCCCCGTCACACTCACAAACAACACTTAGGAATCAGTAGATTTATTAAAGGCACTGAGGGTTCAACAAGTCCGATATCAACTAACACACAAGGACTATCTATATATCTATATCCACACCTATATATCCATATCCCAACAGCTATACAACACTACATCTATATAGCAATAATAACACACATAGAAAACAAGAGAGAACCTCTCCCCTTCCCCTTTTGCCCTGTTCCCGTTCCCGGACAGGGATAAGAGGAAAAGCCTGGAGAGAGCCTTTGGGAAATAGAATAACACTGAAAAAGAGAAGCGAGTGTCTGGTATGTGTGAATATTATGTAGGAATGTTTGTAGGAATGTTAGTAAGATGTTCCCAATTCTCACCACTGGGGGTATGGCCGAAGCCAATCCCTGGTCGGGATCCACGTCCTTTCCCTTGAGACTCCAGGCAAAACAATCCTGGTACCTCTCTCCTCTTCTCACGAGTACATTACCAGGACTGGTCAGTGACTGTCGCTGGATTAAAGGCCATTATAGAGTCCATCTCTCACACATCCCTTCTGGCATCACACTACTGGCTCATCCTCAGTAAGGTATCCTCCCTGCTGCTTGGAAGCCCTACAGGATCCTCCACACACATCACAGTACAGCAAGAACACGCTAGGCCACCAAGAGGATCTCACAGCAAGAAGAAAAAGGACCTCACCAGTCCGCAGTATCCTAGAAGAGAAGGTCCAGCAGTTGCCAAATACAACCAGGGATCTAGACCATAAAGCAGGTCTGACATCAAACAGGAAACCAGTCTATAGATTAGCATTAGGATCAGGTCCAGTAGTTGCCAAACTGGCCTCCTGTATGAGAGCCTTTTAAGGCCATTTATGCTGGTCTGTAGTGACAGAGGTCAAACCAGGGAATCAGTCTAGAGATTGAGATCCAGATTAGGAAATTCTAGATGCACAAAAAGCACTGAAAACTGCACTCTTCAACAAATCCCAAGCAGGAATTGAAAATACAGAGCTGGGCTTTAATATTGCTCCTGGGCTCATGGGTGTGGATGGAGGCCCCAGGTGAGGCTGTTTAGGGCCATTAATCTTATTAGTGCCCTCAGGGCCTGAGTAGCATGCATCTGAGAGCAACACTAATAGCAGTTACTTCCACAGGACATATTAACACAAAGCGAGGTGTGATTGTAGTGTTGTGATGGTTTCCAGGTCCCTCTGTTAGCTGGTTGGTCTTCTTCCTCACCTGTTCCTAACCCCAATAAAGATGTACAACATTAAAGACATGTGCATAAGAAATTAGAAGATGCAACCAAGCAACCACTTTATTAATTTTGTGCTCCAGTACATCCTTTTGGAGACTCTATCATTCTGTTCCCTTTCTGGGAGACTACGGTAACCTAAGTACATTAAAAAAAAAACAACAGTAATGCACATGCCATATTGAATGGGTAGTTCATAGTAGCTGCTGTAGTGTTTATATCCCATTCAGACAGGAAATTCGCCCTGGTCTCCCAAAATAGCAATAAAGCCATTTATGCACCATCTTGTGTTCTGCCCTTTTCTTTTGAACTTACTAAATGCTGAGTCACCATGCTCAATGCTTTGACTCAGGTCCATAAACTGGATGGCACTACTATCTGATCCTTCTCCAGAAGGTCTAGACCTTGGATGCTGCTCCATCCTGTTCCCTGTGTGCTGTGATGTTCAAGATGTGAGACACATCACCTTTGAGAGTTAGCAAGGAAGGAGCAAGGAGCAAGGTGGAGAAATAGAAGAGAACAATCCAGTGTAAAAGCTGGAGGAGGGATCAGGATGGAGAGTTAAAGTGGAAAGTTGGCAAACTGTTTGATGTTTGTTCTGAGTTATTGCAGAATTTTTTCTGTTTATATTAAAATTTTACAAGAAAAAAGGATAATAGATCAGCTATAGAAAATAGAAAATCTGTGTCTCCTCTTGAAAGAATTGGTGCTTCTTAAGGTAAATTTTCTCCCAGCAGATGCTAAGTTATTTTGCTTGGGGCTTGACAAAGAAAATACTCTGACTTCCACAGGAAAAAAAAAAAATGTTGAGGATACAAGTGAAAAGCAATACAAATGTTTCAAATATAAATGCAACTGAAGAATTTCTGGAACAGGATGCATATGTATTGAGCAAATGAAGACTTGACAATTGTGCTTTCCTGAGACAATTTGTATGATATTTTAGTTTTGGTGGGTAGTCCTTCTCCAGCTGAATTCATCCCCTTTGGATTTTTTCACCTTGATTCAACCTAATTGGTCTTGAAAGGGTCTGGCTGGCTGTCTTCACTATAATTATTACTTTCAAGGAAGACTAAAACAATTATGCAGTCATCAGTGTAATGGGAAGTCTTGCCCTGTCTGCGGCTTGTATGTGTAAGGTCCTCAAAATGTAAGAGTTCAGTTTCACAGAGCACTAAATGGAAGTAATATATTCTTACACTTTTATCTCCCAGATGTATGTACATTTCACCATACATCTCATAGTTTTTATGTCATAGAAGGAGATACATTAATGAAACATATGCCATTGCGAGGTAGTCTTTTTAGGGTGAAATCTTTGTGCTGTTATAGCACTTAAAGATGTTAATGATAAATCCTTCACCAGGATTTTGAGCCTGTCCCATCTCTGCTTGCTCTGTGCTAGATTGCTCTATTGCTTGTTGAAAGGAATTACATGTTATACACAGATAAACGGATAATCAGGTGGTGAAAAATATCCTGTCCTGTCTTTCCATAGTCCCATTTTTTTTGACCCCATTGTTACTGTGGTCTTTGATCTTCATTTTATTTTTTCTCTGTACGTGTTCCTTGGGTATTTTTGAGGACATCAGCTGGACAATATTAGCAATTAGCATAGTGAGGCAGAGGCTAATTGCACTGATTATTTGCTGAATGACCAAGAAGTGAGGTTAAGAGACCAATGCCAATTAAAAAAGGACAGATAGAAACATGTCTCTCAAGGTGATAAGAGAGGAAATGCATATGCGTGCAGTGTAGCTGATGGTTGAAGCCAGATACTTAGTTTCGTATTTGGATTTTGGGTAGCAAGTTGCAGGTGTTTTTGGGGATCCTGCCTGTTTTACAAAACCTGCTGGCAACAGGAAACTTTTCCACCTATCTAAGCGAGAAAAAGTAATGTATTTGTCATACATGCAACAGTGAAGCTGAACAGCTAGGAGTTACCTCTTCTTGCACTGTGAAAAATCACATCCAATTGTCAGAGAAAGTCAATGAGACTCTGGGGAGACTACGCTTCAATAGGGCTCTCAGCAAGGACCCATGTTCAAAGCCCTTGTGTCGTAAGGCCACTCTAAGCAATTCAGACAGTTTTGACCCACTGTTGTGGTTTGAGTTCGACCTGGGCTAGAAAACTCGAGTCAAGTCATGGATTGCCCCTTCTCCTCTCCTCAATTAGAAGAGGAATAGCCCCCAATTAGCTGGTTTTAATTTTCTAGTGGGTCCGTCCCTAGCTTGGGACCGACTGGGTACACCGGGTATTTCTATAGAACACAAATCCTGCCCAGATGCACACGCACCAGCACCAACACAGAGACTAGGTGCTTAAAATACCACTTTACTGTAACAGCTTTGGAGCAGAGGGAGTGTGTGTGTGTGGGAGCTGGATATGCAAATGTGGTTACAGGAGACAAACTTGGGGTGTGTAACTTGCGATAGGTAAAGAGAAAGAAACAAACACTATTATAGTTGGGGGTAGCGTGCCCGGTGAGTTCCCCACATAGGGCAGACAAGGTGCGTGTGTGAATGGGGCCGATTACTTTTGCCTGGGGAAAAGAACGCAAAGAAAGAGAGAGATTTCTCGGTCAGTGGGTCTCTCTTACAGTATCTGGCTCAGAAGCGCTGACAGGTGTGGCGGCGTCCGTGGCTTTAAGAGCGGGGCTTTCGGCGAGCACAACCCTGGGAGTGCGGCGGCGGCTTTGTCAGGCAGCTTCGGCAGGCAGCTTTGGGAGTGTGGCGGCAGTGAGCGGCTTTATCTGCAGCGGGACACGGGACGAGCGGCCACGCACTGGAGCTCCGGCGCAGGCGGCTCCGGCACGTGCTGGCGGCGGCCTTGGAAGCGCAGCTCGGGCAGCAGCGGCTGCGGCCTCGGCTGGGGCTGGGCTGGGGCTGGGCTGGGGCTGCGGCGGCGTCAGGCGGCTGTGGCAAACGGCTACAACCGGCTGGAGCTGCACCGACTGGCCTGGGAGCACTTGATGATGGAGGGTTTGGGGAGCGAGCAGTGAGTCCAGCTCTTTTAGTGTGCTCTAGCTCTCTTCTCCGTTTCTTCAGCTCCTTTCATGCATTCGTTCCTTGGCAAGCAGGCTCCACGAGAAGAGGCAGGAAAGCAGGAAAATAGCAGGAGTCCTGGAGTGCAGGGCTGCAGGGGTAAAAAGAATGCAGGAGTTCACTCAGGGCCTTCTGTGGCTGGTGTGCATTTTGTCTCTGATTCCTTTTCCTTCTATCTTCTTTTCTTCTCTCTCCTTTCTTCCAGCAGCAGAGAACAATGAGCGCAAACGACCGATAACGACCCACAATGACCGTCTTATTTACATTCTTATGTAGGGTGGTCTTGGCCTTTAGTCTGCTCAGCCCTCAGCTCCTACCTGCGGCTCCTGTAATAAAACTGCCATGCTCCAGCCAAAGGCTGGGTCCTGGCTGCAAACATAGCAAGGGGGGCTGGCTGTCTCTGTCCTTCATTATGTAAGTCCCAGCCGCACACTCCCACCCCCGCCCCGCAGGCTTGTTGCCCTTTCAGATTTGGGTTTTTTTTTCTTTTTTCGACTTTTTGTCTCTCTATTGCAGTCAATTTGAGTGAGAGCCGTACCTTTTGTGGAGGCCAGTCCTCCACACCTACACTTGTTAAAAAGCAATTTGTTTTCATGAGTTATAGGAATGTATGAATTCACTACTTCCTCTCTACATGCAAGCAGAGGACATCAGTCAAAACCACAACATCTTGAAGAAAAATTATGGTAATAGTTGGTTCTAAACCAAAATTTGTAATAGTTTTCTGTTAACTTCGGCAAATGAGACTGATTTAAGGTTAAAGAGTTAATCTTGCAGTTCTAGTTAGCAATCACAGTAAATTGAGCTCATTTTAAGAGACCAGATGGTGATTACAACTGGGAGAAAACACCCAAGAGAAGCTGATTTCCAGAAGCTTGGGATTAACTCTTAACTTAAAATAAGAAGAAGAAATAAATTTTTAAAAAAAGATAATATAATACAAAGGTGTTCCTTCAGTTTGAGGCTAGGGAATGTCCAAAGTGTTTGATGCTAAAACCACTACAGAGAATGTAAAAATGACAGAAGCAGAACACCAATGACTGAAAGTAAGAATTCAGAAACTTAGCACAAAGTGCCCCGCACAACACTCCCAGAAAATAGTAAATCTGAAGTCCTAGGAAAATATAAATAAGTTTCCCATAAATGCTTTCAAGCAAGGAAGTGTCACAATTCTCCTGAAACAATGAGGTCAAACCCAGAGGCCACTGATTTTTATATCTCACAGGTTGAACAGCAGACCTACACCCAAGTATAGAAGGTGACTGGGACTTTGTCCACGTGTGTAAAGTTTTAAGTTGTTACATAAAGCCCAGATGAGCTGAAAAAACTATAAACTATTTAATGTCTTTGTCAAAATGGGCTTGGCAAACAGTTTACTTCTCTAAAACAGGAAGATATTTTTTTTCCATTTGCAGTGTATGACTTATAAAAATAACTCTTGCAAACCTGAAAATGTGTTAACAGTTAAAGGCACAGACACTCCACCTTTGACAGAAAAACTAAGGAGCTGAGTTTAAACCTGCAGTACATACAAATCACCAGCCATTTCTTTTCATTCAGTTCAAATTCAAAAGTAGTGTGAACTGCCAGGTCATTTTCCAAAGCTGAAGGTACCTACAGAAAAAAATTACCAATGTTATAATCACATTCTGATCAAAAATAAAACTGAAATAATGGAGATACTGGCCTTCAGAAAAGAGAGACATGGAGAAAGGTGTTTTTCAAGGTCAGTCAACTGAGTCCATTGTGGCAGCAGGGGTATAACTGATGTGCTGGAGAAACGCAGACACAGATATGTGGATGCTTGAAAAACAGCAAAATAACTCTCCTAGACAATAATTCTCATTTCCAACTCAGATTCTACAAATTAAAGAGTTGCTTGTCAAATCCTATTTTCATTAGACCTAGTAGTGGGATTCATGTAATTTCATTTTAGCTCTCCAAAAGTGAGTACCTGGTCTAAGCTAGTCATTTGGATTCCCTTACCAGTAAGTGAAGTGAATGAGGTACTTTGAGAGGATTCATCATTTTCCTGTCATTCTAGGATTGTTATCTAAGGTAGTAAAATTAATTGCTCTCTATAGCAATTGATCTTTGTTTTATCTCTATTGGCTACAGACAGAGTCTAAACATTTACCTCTGATCAGCAATAGCATGGCCAGCAGGCCTAGGAAAGTGATTGTCCCCCTGTACTTGGCACTGGTGAGGCTGTTCAAACACTGTTCAGTTTTGGGCCCCCCCCACTACAAGAAGGACATTGAGGTGCTGGAGCGAGTCCAGAGAAGGGCAACAAAGCTGGTGAAAAGTCTAGACTACAAATCTTATAAGGAACATCTGAGGCATCTGTGATTATTTAGCCTGGAGAAAAGGAAGCTCAGGGGAAACCTGATCGCTCTCTACAACTATCTGAAAAGAGGTTGTAATGGGGTGGGTGTTGGTCTCTTCTCCCAAGTGACAAGCAATATTCAAGAGGAAATGGCCTCAAGTTGTGCCAGGGGAGGTTTAGATTGGATATTAGGAAAATTTTCCTTACTGAAAGGGTTGTCAGGCACTGGAACAGCCTGCCCAGGGAAGTGGGCTTCACCATCCATGGAAGTATTTAAAAGACATGTAGATGTGATGCTTAGGGACATGGTTTAGTGGTGAACCTGACAGTGTGCTAGGGTAATGGTTGAATTTGACCTTAAAGGTCTTTTCCAAACAAAACTATTCTATGATTCTGTGATGAGATACTTCATTTTTAGATAGTTAAAATTAGATAGGAAAATTCCCACTTGTTATGCCTGGGAAAGTAATCTTTGTTAATGGGTGGGAATCTGAAGAGTTTTGAGTGTAGAGTAGGTTGAAAGAGAGCACTTTTGTCCCCTTCTTCCTGACACTCCTGTTCTTCTCAAGTACATCGAAATACTGAAGCCCACATTAAACAGGAAATTCAGAGTCAGATTTTGATCTCTGTTTAGCACTACTGAATTGCAGGATGGCACCAAAGAGCACAGATCAGCACATACAAGCTTGAATCAGCTTCTGTCTAACAGGGAACTGTGAATGATGATACTAAGCTGGGAGGAGTGGCTGACACACCAGAAGGCTGTGCTGCCATTCAGAGAGACTTAGACAGGCTGGAGAGTTGGGCGGGGAGAAACTTGTTGAAATTCAACACGGGCAAGTGTAGAGTCTTGCATCTGGGGAAGAACAACACGATGTCCCAGTATAGGTTGGGGGCTGACCTGCTGGAGAGTAGTGTAGGTGAAAGAGACCTGGGGGTCCTGGTAGACAGGAGGATGACCATGAGCCAGCAATGTGCCCTTGTGGCCAAGAAGGCCAATGGCATCCTGGGGTGCATTAGAAAGGGTGTGGTTAGTAGGTCAAGAGAGGTTCTCCTCCCCCTCTATTCTGCATTGGTGAGGCCGCATCTGGAATATTGTGTCCAGTTCTGGGCCCCTCAGTTCAAGAAGGACAGGGAACTGCTTGAAAGAGTCCAGCGCAGAGCCACAAAGATGATTAAGGGAGTGGAACATCTCCCTTATGAGGAAAGGCTGAGGGAGCTGGGTCTCTTTAGCTTGGAAAAAAGGAGGCTGAGGGGTGACCTCATCGATGTTTACAAATATGTAAGGGGTGAGTGTCAGGGAGATGGAGTTAAGCTTTTCTCAGTGATGACCAGTGATAGGACAAGGGGTAATGGGTGCAAATTGGAGCATAGGAGGTTCAAGGTGAATATCCGAAAAAATTTTTTTACTGTGAGAGTGACAGAGCACTGGAACAGGCTGCCCAGAGAGGTTGTGGAGTCTCCTTCACTGGAGACATTCAAAACCCGCCTGGATGCGTTCCTATGTGATGTGCTCTAGGTGACCCTGCTCTGGCAGGGGGGGTTGGACTAGATGATCTTTCGAGGTCCCTTCCAACCCCTATGATTCTATGATTCTATGATTCTATGATTCTATGAGCTGAGGTAGCACCAGACCAGTACAGTCATAATAGGGATGGCACAAGTAGCAACAGCTGTAAGAGGTTACCACTCCATCAAGACCAAAAGGAATAGGTGAGATGTAATAAATAGTGGAGTAAAGTACCTTGGTGCAATATAAAATTGAGATAAAAATAATATAGTCAGTCTTCTTACATGAGGGGACACCTCATGAACTTGAGTTCCCAAAACAAGAAAACAAGACAGAAATAGAATAAGTGGGCTTAAAACCTCACAAATGGTGATACACTGACTCAGGAGATATTTCCAGGTCCCTGTTATAGCCTTGGGTCTTTAAGAGCCTAACTGGATGGCATTAATATTCAAAGGCATTTGAAATTCTATGTTGAATTAAGGGAAATTTGATGAAAAAAAAAAAAAAACTTGATGTGATTTTTAATACTAGCTGCAGAAAGGGAAAAGGGAAAAAGAAGAGGAGGGAACACTGCCTTTTGGAGGCTCTAGAAAGACCCAGCTGCCATGTTGCACAGATGTTTCCACAGGTTTTGCTGATCAGGATGGTTTGAGTGAGACAGGGCTCTGTAGGGTCTTTGGTTCTGAGTAGTTGATGAACAACACACTCAAAGTTTCATTTACATACAGCTGTATAGGAAACTGACCAGTTTTGAGTACCAGCAAAATTATAATGGGTGAATAGCTGCTATCATAAATTTTTTCGTTCTCTGACCAACACTCTCCCTGATGACTTTACTCATATAAAAAAGTTACTCTATCCTCAAGAGTCTTACAAAGGTGACGGACATTTTAAAAATAACTCACTCAGTAGGCAGACCTTTGGCCTCTAACATTGCTTTATTAAATCATAAAACAAGATATATTCAGATAACATTAAAGTTCTGACCTTGGATGCACAAAAGTAAGGAAATTCAGAGGAAAGTTTGAACCTCTCTCTGTATCTAACATCAGGCTTTTGCCTACTGTTTGCATTGAGGGCTTGGGGCACCTACTGTAGCTACGAAAGATCTCCTGGTGGTTTGGTGACCCTTTCAATTTGTAGGTACAATAGCTTAAGGATGTGACTTTAAACTGGACATGAATTATCTTGTGCTTTAAGGCTGAATTCAGATCTTTAGCCAAGTTTGAAGGCCTTTTGAGTTCAAATGTTCCTGTGTTTTAAAGGTATCAAGACAAAGCGAAGAAAGGCCCCTTATCGAGAGCATGCTGTGGCGGTTAATGCAGAAATACAAAGTCTTTACAACCAAACTGGTTGAAGATTGAAAAAGTCTCCTCCTGCCTGAGAATCAGAAGGAGAAATTTCAGGACAGAATAAGAGATTTTTTTCCTTCTTACTTTAAAAAGTATTCAAAAACTAGGGTTTAATATAAAATTATGGTTTAATCAGCTTCTTCATTATTATTTAATTAAGTGAATGGTGAAACTCACAATCAGATGTTTTCCTTCCCAAAACTTCATTGGGGCAGTTGTGAAGTGGTTAAACAAACAAAACACATTAATAATTATTCTCTTTCAGGTTAAACTGTAATACCAAATGCTAGCTCTGAGTATGCCTTTACAGTACATTCATAAATTCTTTTAAAAAATTACAGATATGCTAACAGAAATTTAAAATAATTTAAAAAAATCCTGAACACCTATTTTCCAAAATAAAAAGTGAGGAAGAGTAATATAGGATAGCAAATAATTCTCTTTCACAGTCAGGAAGCTCTATGAGTGACAGAATCCTTGTTTACTTCAGATGTGGATTCTCAATAACATTGATTTCCTCACCCTTTGATTCCTTCTGCCCCAAGTACCTCTAATTCTTTCAGTCCCTCAGCACTGCCTGAGCTCCCACCATGCTGCTCCCAGCTCCCCCCAGTTCCCACCCTTTCCCATGGGTCTCCATAGGAGCCGGGGGGGGGGGTGTGGGGGGTGGGAATGTACACATCTCATGTGAGCCTCATGGGTGGCTTACTGGCCAGGGAACCCAAGGGTCCCACATGCTCCACATGACCGCTTGACCAGGCATCTTGTGGGTCTTTGTGATCTCTACTGATCTGACAAATTTGACTGAAATTAAGCATGAGGTGACAGCTTGAGAGTGGGAGGATGGCTGGCTGATGTATTCACAGACTGTAATCCACTGATCTTCACTGCCTTAGAAAACCAGATGTTTGAGAAAGCTTCTGAAAGATAAAATTATCTCCTAAGATCAGCTCCAGACTACTTAACTCTGTGTTAGTTAACTCCATGTTACTTACCAAAGCACATGAGGTTTAACCTTCCCTCTCAAAGTATCTTCATATCTAGGGGCCTTCTACCCCTCCCAGCTCTGGCACTACACCATACTTACGTGTGCAATAAGCTGCTTCCCCCAGATGAAGACATATCTTTGCTTCCCAAGTGATTCCCTCAGAGTGAGCCAAGGAAGGGCTGCCCACTGCCACAGACCACACCAGTGGGGACATGGTGAAAATACCACTCAGTTTCACCCCTTTAAAGGGTGCTGCTTTAATCCTTGTTTGTTTCTTAACTGATGTTGTTCTCATTAGTTCCACATAATAACTAGTTTATAATTACACTGTTGTTTACAAATGCTAGACAGGTGCCATTGATTTTGTGCTAATTTTTAACACAGGATAATAAGGAAAAGGAAAAGAAAGGAAAAGGAAAAGAAGAAAAAGAAAAATTAAAAAGGAAAAAGAAAACAGAAGAATGAAAAAGGAAAAGGAAAAGAAGAAAAACAAGAAAAAGAAGAAAAATAAAAAGGAAAAAGAAAACAAAAAGGAAAAGAAAAAGAAAAAGAAAAAAAAAAGAAAAAGAAAAAAGAAAAAGGAAAAAGTAAGAAAAAAGAAAAAAAGAAAAAAAGATGAAAAAAAAAAAAGATGAAACTTTGGGGAGAATGTAGAAAGATAAGAGAAAAATACATTTCATTTTCAGCCTAGGAACTTTGATAGTTTCCTAATAACTACAAAAGGTACAGGGTTGTATGGATTGCCTCTGTACATTTAATTTAGACTCTTGCATGTGGGTACTTCAAGATTTTCATTTTATGTTGTGTATCATCTAAGGTCTGTCTGGGATATTCGGAAATGTGTTTCTAATTGCTTTCTTCATGCAAAAGAGATGCCATAGATTACCAACAGCAGACCTATTAATCATCAATCTAAGTGCAGCTAGTCTTCTGCATACAATATTTATAACTGTTTATATACCTCTCGCTAATGTTCACAATCAATGACTGCTTGACAGAGTATGCTAGAGAGCTATCAAATGTCTAAATCTTTCCAGGAGATTTAGTTTGTTGTTGATCTTTATTCCAGATTATATTTGTGATAAAAAGTGGTGTTTTTTTAAAGGAAAATTATTTTTTAAACTTTTATTTTCGTGGGGAAATGAGGAACTGACTGACCACATATTTCTTGTAGACCTGGGGGACTTCTTATTGCTGCCTCTCTGGTCTTTCAAATCATCATCAGCTACTTAATGAGCAAATATGATTTCTCTCTTGTCTTTGTAGTTTCAAAAGGTATTGCTATTAAATAGGCTTAATGTGAGCTATGAGGAGTGTGTGGGAGGAATCCAATTACTATATTACTTTAATTGTATCTCCCCCCACCCTATGAGACCAAATAGAAGTCTAATCAATTTGCAAATAAAGTCTATTCACATTTTATATATTTCTGCTTATTGCAAAAAACCTATTTACATTCCAAAGAGGGAATTCATCAGCTGTTGGTCAAACAGCATCTAAGCATTCACTTTTTCCTTTCACAGTCAAGCTCAAAAATGTGTTGTGATTCAGAAATAAGAAGTACAGAGTCATCTTTTATTTCCATTGAGCTCTCATGTTGAGAAACAGAGCCAGTCGAATTAATTTATTTCCTTTTTTTGCAAATGAACTATATGATAATATTCATCCCTTTTTTTCCTCCCTGCTTGCAAATAATTTGTGAACTAATTCAAATACTGTGACTGTATATCTTATTCACAGGCATTTCCACAAACTTATTCCAGTCTTTGAAACATTTGCAACCTCTTTGCTTTGAAAACGTCTTATATGGTCCTCTTAGTGTGCGGCTGGTCACATGAGAGATACTAGAGAACAAACACTGAATCCCTTCTGATGTCATTTTTCTTGCAAGAAGAGCAATTCCCCAGCCATTTTCATTAAAAAAAAAAAAAAAAACAAACAAAAAAAAACACAAAAAACAACAAACAACAACTGGGTGGAGAGTCATAAATGTGTGTAGGAAAAAAATAACAACAACCAAAACATGGCTCTTTGGAATTATCCACAAAATACCTTTTACCTGACCTCACCTCTTCTTTTTACTTCCTAAGGGGCTGTTCCTCTTGCCATCATTTTTAGGAAGAAGCATCAAGACACTCACCTCCCAGGCCCCTGCCATTTGGCTGGACTCCCATATGACTGAAGCACAGGCCTCCACTCTTGGCACAGTTGCAGCATTGCTCCAGAGAGCATTCAGGTTTGGTTTTGCCCATTTGTCTGTAGCTCCTGGCAGGAAATATAAAAACAAACTTGCACTGTGAAGCTGGCAATGCGCAACTGTGTACATCTCATGAAGAACAGAAGGGAAATATTTCTGGAATTCACCAAGCCACAGCTGATACCTTTGAAACACTGGATGTTATGCTAAGTTTCTGTGGTGGATGATAAAATTTCATGTCAATGGCATTTGCTGCTCAATTCAGTCTAAATTCTGCAAATTTCTACTGCCGGAAGACTGGGCTGTGGGATTCTTTTTCCTTCTTCCTCTGGTCTATCTCAGAAGAAGTAGATAGGGACTTGATTTAATTGATCCTCTATGTTTTCTACCATCTGGTGACAACAAAAAGAAGCTAATGTTCAGCAGCAAGCCGTGCTTCATTCTTGCTTTTCCTTTTGATTCTGAAGCAACCCGTGGCAGTGTTAGGTAAAATGATTTTTCAAGCATAAGCAGAAAAGTCCCTGAGGAAGAAATACGCTGTATAATGCTGAGAGGAAATATAGCACATTTTATTAAGGACACTGTCCCTCTACTTAGCACAGACACAAAGGTCTCTCTCAAAGGAAACATAACCAATGTTTTTGAACATTCTGCTCCCTCACATCCAAATTCGAAGTGATTTACAAGAATTCAGGGTGTTAGTATTGAAGAACTGATGCTTGGAAAGCAGTGATACATTTCTCCACAAGAGTATGTATTTGTGTGCCCCAGGTGAATGTGCATCCAAGCCAATGCACATCCCAAAAGTAGCACCATGCTGTTCAAGTTGGTGTGCCACAGACTCCACAACTTAAGATGCTAAGAAAGATGGTCTGTGTGCGCAAATACACACCAGACAGACAGCTGCAGTTTTAACCATCTAAACACAATATTAAGCTCATACTTGGCTTTAAACTTGTAAGCAATGAAATGAACAGGGTTACTCATCCGCTTAAAGTGACCACTGAGGGATCTGGTGCTGTCCCCAGGGGTGTCCCTTGCCAGCCCATGCCAGCAGTCATGAGTGCTTTGTACTTCACATGTTCACGTGCGCTGGGGACATACTTAACAACTTACCTTGTTTTCCACCTGAGCACGCGTGACCTTTGCTTGAGGCTGTGGTGTGAAGTCCTTACACTTCATAAGAAGCATTTTGTCACAGTCTCATTCCCCATCAGTGTTAAAACTATCAACAGGTTGACTGAACACTGACTGGCAACTAATACCCATAACCTATTACACAGAGCAGTGCATTGCTCCTACAGTGCATGCTATGAACTTGGCAACACATACAGCACGTATACAGGAATCTACTTTGGTGTTGCACTGCCACTTTGCCTGCACATACATGATTCACAGCTTTGCCCTTGTACATACTTCATGTTATGTGTGTTAAAATAGCCAGCCTCATGCCACGGTAGGTGACATTTTATGTTGTGTCAATTGTTTTAGGACTACTTTCATTTTTCAGGCCCCAAAATTAAACATCATGTGCCTGGGGTTTTTTTGGTGCGTTGAGTACCATCAGAGTAGTTAATGCTTTGGAGGAAGGGGAAAGTAATACCTAAAAAAACCTCAAAAACAAACCAAAAGCCTATACCTCCTCCGCTCTCAAGCCTGTCCTAATATTTTTCCAGTGGGCATCAAAATATCAAAGTATCATTCTTTTATTTGGTGGTTTTCATATAATGCTCTCTTATGAACCTGTGTTTGGCTGTTCTTGCTGAAGGGAGCATCAGGACCTTTCAGAAAGACATGTTGCCCTCAGCTCCTGTAAAGGCATTCTTTGTAAACTAGTTTAATTTGTTTCAGCTTCAGCATCTCCCATCATATTCGCCAGCAAAATCTTTGCATACACAGGTTGAGCTAAATTACAAGAGCCTTTTCCATCAAGATACTCTTTTTTTCAGTGTGTATACGTTTGTTAAGCTTTGTTACCAGGCCCCTATCCACTCTAATGGGATACAATTAAGCCCAGAACATTACTTTTTTAATATTTTAGAAGTATCATTTAGCACAAATCTGCTATCTTTTCCCCACATGTGTGCTATTTACAATTTCAGCGGACAATTTCAGTACTCACTTCACATTTCATCTCCAAAATTAGAAAGAGAGAATATTCATCACTAAACTATTTTTGCTTGAACATGATCTAACATATTTTACAAAAAAAAAAAAAAAAGTAATTTTTTAATGCTCCTTCAGCAATTAGATCCATTAGGTATGTGGCTTCCTTAAAGGCAATAGCTATCCTAATAGGGTGGCCATAGGCAATATTTTATTCAGATGACATTTTGGATTTTAGCGCAGTTAGCGTTTATGAGAAGAAGCCATTGCTCAGTGAATCTTTTCAAATGATCCAAACCAACTATTTATCATCTCCAAAAGTCTCTAACTGGCTGTTTATGTTTCACTTAGACTTAAGTATGTTAACTGCTTTCTGGTCACTGAGCAATTTTTAACATACCCTTCAATAATACTTTCTCAAAAGCTATTACTGGCACATATGGATACAGAAAGATTGTCATTAGTGTGTCAGCAAATATCGAATGTAAACATACTTTGAGAGAGAGATATGCTAAAATTATGTCGAGGGACAGGTGAATGTTGGTTCAGGAAAAACTGGGTTTTTTGAGACTACTATCCATAAATTTTATGGGAGCTATGGGTGGAAACTATCCAGAATGAAAACCAGGCTCTTTTAATTTAGACTGTGTGTTCTGAGGTAGTCATTGAGCTACTGGTGAAGTGCTTTTTCAATTAATTTTGAAGGCAAGGTAGGATTGATATTAGCCCCGAGTTTCCCAGATGCATAATAAAGTCCTTACTAAATCAAAGATGTGACCTCGTCAGTCTCATGCGTGATGTAAAAGAGTTTATACAGAGAGGTAAGTCACCTAAATGTGCTAGAGGGGGTGCACAGGACAGAGGTTCTGCCTAATGTGTTAAGATGGCCCAAAAGAGAAAACGGAGAGGGAGGAAATCTTGTCATTTGTGGTTTAAAGAAGAAAAAATATCTTGTTTATCTATGGCTAAAATTCAGACGACCTAATTTCTAGAACATGCTTAAGTCTATTTGGATCTTTAGAATATTGAGTAAGACACTACAGTGAAAAACAAAGTATAAATGTCTAAAGAATGATTTAACCTAAAGTGGTACATTCCTAGCTACATTTGAAACATTAGTTTCAGCTGATATAAAGAATGACACCCTTGATGATATTCAGAGATATTCTATTTAATTCAGTGGTACTGTGTTAGCTGGTACTCACCAAAGCTGTGTCTTCAAAGACCAGCTTTAAAAGATGTTCTAATGTTAAAATACAAATTTCAATCACAAACATTTATCTAAAACTCAAAAATTCTTGAACTGCTCGGTTTGGGAGGCAAACCAGTACTGAATATTAAGCTTCTGCCACATAGTTTTTTTCCTGTGCTGACTAACAGGCTGAATGTACTGAAGTCTCCTAAGCTTGTATTTCTTCTACTCCCCAGCCATATCCCTGTGGCCAGAATCCTTTCCTCAAAGATGCCATAAGGTATACGCAATGAGTAGCCAAGGACTTTGCTACCTGACTGATCAAAATTCACAATCTCTGCAGGTTTATTCCTCAGGAATCAGCCAGTCAAAATGTCAGGATGGCTAGATGAACTGTGATAACAGCAGCTCCCCAACTTCAGAGGTTAGCCCCACACCGCAACTTCTGCCAAAACATGATAGCAGCCTATGACCCTTATCCTCAGCTGGTGTCAAGCAAGACAGTGGCACCAGGTTATACAACAGAAAATCTGACTTTGCAACTTGCACTCTAGCAATTATAAAGACTGAGAGTCAAATTCGGGGTCTTCAGCACCACAAAGCATATATTTATACCCTGAAAGTTCAGAATAATCTTTTAGTCGTAACTAGGCAATAGACTCCTCCTGTCAGTGAATCAGCTGCTGGAGGAAGACTTCATTACATGTAGAAGACACTGCATTTACATTTTGACCCATTTTAAAGGCAGCTGAGGGGGAGTGACAAGTCAGTCAGAAATCCTAATATTTTGGCAGACTTCATTCCAGACTCCTATCTGGAAAAAAAAAAAAAAAAAGTCTAGCTTTAAATATAGTTGCGTATTCTTATGTTTTATTTATGACAATCATTTAATTAGCAGTTCTTTGCCTGTACCACACTACTCACTTCTTTTTAAATGTTCTGGCTATACTGCACAGTTCAAAGATCATGCATACCCTCCAGAGAAAAGCAGCATGGGCACTGAGCTTTCTGCTCAAAGTGGACCTCATCATAGTTTTTACTTCAGCTCAGGAAAGCAGCTTAGAAGTTACTCTTGTAATTTTCCCCTTTCCTGCACTTTCCAGAGATCTCTGGGCTGCAAACCAGATTCCCTTCAGATGAGACCAAACCAAAAGGTGCACCCTTGATGTGCACCCAGAGTGGTCTAGATAGAAATATGCATGGGGTCAAAGGGCAGCCTGGAGCTAGTCTAAGGTTAAAGGCATCAACAGGCAGGTTGTGCAGACGTTGGCCGGGGGTCAAGCTGATTGATAGATCAGCTCCTGCTGCACCTCACTGCCTTCTAAAGCAAGCATATCTTGATGTGTCCCTTTTTCCATGCTTTGAAGATGGAGGGAAATTTGATCCTCGGGGCCAACTGATTCTATGGTTTAAAAATGCAGACAGAAAATAATAAAATCCTGGAAAACCTCCTTCAAATCCTGAGGTGTTTGGGCAGTGCTTTGTGTCACAGATCTGTCTGAGCTCTCCCTAGTGGAGAGAGAACCATGGCAGTGAGCCCTGCCACTTCAGCAGGGGACAGTGTTTTCCATCCACTACATGCATCGCCCTCCCTTCTTCTTACCCAGTGCTAACCTGCAAAGTACCTCTTTCCCAGTTCTGTTGTTATGTGGATATTCCAATCTAGAATGTAAGTCTTCCAAGATGTTTCAGAGGTGGAGTGCAGAAAAAATTTGAAAGGGGTGCCAAGGGGCTGTAAAAAGACCACTGCAGCTCCTGTGCTTCATGCAAGACTATAGACCACTGGGAGACTCATAAACACTGCTCTGCAGCTTACTCTCTTTTGAGGGTACACACAACTGTATTCATATTCCTGTCTGCCTCACTACCACCACCAAATGTAATACTCTCATCCTGGTTATGGTATAAAAGAAAAGGAGGAAAAGTGTCCAGAATGACATCACTCCTGTTGTTTTTGATTTTTTTTTAAATTATCCTCCAGTCCCCTTCTCAAAGATGTACTGATTGTGAACTGTAGGATGACAGATCCTTACTAGGAGTCCATATTATTCAGCAATATTCTTAGGGATCTACCAAATCATTTCTCAAGGGAGTAGCAGGGAAAATGGGAAGCCTGTTTCCCAGGAAAAAATGGAGAAAATCTATCTTACTGGCAGATTTATACACACACACCACTTTTTACAGTCTAACTCAACACAGACATAGAAGACAACGGGATCAATAGTGAAATTAAGGGTGCTGCATTCAAACCAGTCTGTCGTATAACCCTGATATGCATAGGAGAGCCTCCAATTTAAAAGATAAATCATAAGTTGTACACATACAGATCTTCATTTCATCACATCTTCTAAGGCAGATAAACTGAATTCCCTATCAGTTACCACATTCTGATCTTCTAAGCCTTTCATCATTTTAACACAGCACTGAATGGTGCCAAATACTGCAATTTACTATATAGTTAAGCTACTTAGTTTGGAGTTTTTTTTTGTAAAATACCCATCTCATTTATATAAAAGTTTTGATCTTAAATTACAAGGTGTTCTGCTTACTTTGTATTAAAGAGGTTGGGGGTATTTTGTAAGTATAAAGGGATGAAGAGAGTTATTTAATAAATGCTCTATTTAAAGAGAGATACTCTAGGTCACCCACAAACACTGTTATGAATGTAAATACCTGAATTTGAAGTGCTTGGTACTTTGCAGGCTGTGTTAGCCTGGTCACTGAATAAAGGACAGAGAGGTATTCCATTCTAGGTCACCACTTGCAAGATGAAGCAGGGCCACTTTGTTGTGTATTTTTTGATGGCAAAGATGGGATTCAGTCATCAGCTGAGCTGAAAGCACTCCTCTTTCCCAGTTCTCTTTGCAGGTTTTAATGAGATAATAGACTTCAAAAAGACAAATATCCACAACTATTTTCTTCCAAAGAGGGATGTGTTCTCTCTTGCCTCAGCTCTCTCAGCACATTAGGCTGCCAATGAAGCCTGGAGGGGGTTGAGTGACTGCTGCAAGCTCCCATCCAAGCAGGAGCACACATCTCAGCAGGACATTCCACTGAAAGCCACCTTCTTCCTGGAAAAGCATATGTTGACTCGATCCATGGGAGGGTAGTATAATGTCCCTTACTGTCTTGCTCAATTTAGTACATTTGCATTCCTCTGTTCCTTACCACTGGGAATGTCTTAGCTGGTATTTAATGTTTTGGGTTATTTAAATTGGATCCAAATCATATTTATCTAGATCTATTAGAATTCCTATTCTGTTTTTACACTTATTCTCAGTTACAGCTTCAAAGGTATTCTTCTCCTCCTTCTTTAGTTCAGTCTGTTTTCATTTTTCCTTAAGGGCTCCATGTCCTCCCAAGACCAAATACTTGTGGTCTCTTTTTTTAAAAATATAAACACAGGAATACAAATATGGTCCCTAACCCTACAATCTTGCCATCTAATTACATTAGCAGGTTTTCATGGTTTGACTCAGGATCAGCAATTAAACCAATGACAACAATGCTCTCGATCCTCTCCCCCTCCCACCCAGGTAGGGAAAGAAGAGAGAGAATAAGGAGAAAGACTTTCTGGATTGAAAACTAAACCAGACAGTTTTAATTAAATACTGATGACAAAAGAAAACATGTACAAATATATACAAATGTGTTCAGGAATGTGCAAAACCCCTATCACCTCCCCCCTCTCCCCCCCAACAACTCCCCCAGCATCTCCTGAGCTGTGAGCAGCTCTGAAATGTCCCGGAGCGCTGCCGGAGAGAGCGGCAGAGCAGACAGGAGCTGAGGGGAGAGTTGTGAGGGTCAGGAATGCACTGGCCTAGAGATCAGTGGTGATGGATAGACAGAGTCCTCCCCAGATGCCAGCCACGGATGTAATTAAAGGAAAAAAGGAAGAAGGGCTTGACTTCTGTGATCCCTAAATTTATACGGAGTGCCACATATATATGGATGGAATATTTTGGTTGGCCAATTTCTTCATCTAGTCCGCTCCTCCCTATGGGAGGGTTGTAGATACAACTCTTCTGCTCCTTTAGTGCCTGAAGCAGCAAATCCAACAACCAGAGCAAAGTGTCCTTGGTCTCTCAGCAGTAACGATAAACATCCAGGAGTTATCAGTCCACTGGCTAGAAAACCTGGCTTCATCCTGGCTCAAACCAGGACACATCTCCAGTCTCAGTTTCCCTCCCAGCACTGCCTTTTTCAGAAATAATGCATCTGTGTGCAAAGCTGAAATCTCTGTAGGAATCTATAGTGGGCTGTCTTGTGAAAGACAGTGAATCAGCCCTCTGTATTCATATGCACAGATATTTTTAAAGGACAAACTGGAAAAGGCCAGTAGCGAGGTCAGACAAAAGTAAGAAAAAAAAAAATCTTGTTATCTTGGAAAGGGCTTGCATGGTACAGTTGTATCTTTTCTTGCACGGCCACATAATGGTAGATTCCCCCTCAGGTAACAACAAATTGAAAGGAACTGGAAAATAACCTATAATTTCTCTGTCCCTGTAAATGCTCCACACTGCCCAAAATACAGAAAGCTAATGGAGTTTACAAGGTGAGATACTTACTAAGACGGAGGGCTTATAAGATGTTAATGAGGATTTCAATCAAATAAATAACTGCCTTTATACATACCTTCCACCAAAGTCACTCAAAAATACTTAGTTTGAATACACACACTTCTGTCTTTTCCTATGTGTGCGTGTATATGTACAAATGTTTTATTTTTCTTCTTAGAGAGTGTTGGCTATGCAGGCTGAAAAGCTGGATAATGAGTGGTTCTGATCTCCAACCAGAACCAGATACACAATCTCAGCTGAGAACTAGTCAAGCAAGACATGTTGGTAGAGTACCGGGCAATCTGCAGGGGTTCCCACTGGAACAGGAATTTCTCCTCTGGAAGATGACTGTGGACCCTCTTGAGAGACAGCCTTTTCCTATTCAGGAGTCTGCTTATAGCACCAAATTCCATGCTGTCAGGGACACCTGCAATACAAAGAGCATAGGGAAAGCCCTGTTGAGTCAGACCTCCTAGGCCAGTACCCTCCAATAGCAGCAAGAGAATCAGCTACTTAGCTATTTACTCTCCTCATATTCCTGCAGCTTCCAGAACTCCTGGAGTGAAGACATTAGGGGATACCTCTCTGGTTATTTCCATTTTCTTCAGTTTACAGACCTAACTAAATGTCCATTAATTTGTGCATTTCCCTTCTGAGCCCACTGATGCAATCTGCCTCCACAGCCCCCTTGTTGCAAGAGATTCAGAAATTAATTCTCTGGGGTGTAAAAAGTAGTTCCTTGTACCTATTTTAAAACTATTTCTGGTAATTTTAATACATGCCCCGTGTTCTAGTCTTGCACTAGACAAGGTCTTGTCTAGAGTAGCAGTCAAGAGACTTAGACCTCAGTCTAGACCCCCTAGGTCTGGTCCTGCACTACCTTATCCACCAATTTGTGATGTCATGAACAATCACCATGTTCCCTCAACTCTCACTCCAGGCTGCAAAATCGCAACCTTTTAGTTTCCTTTCATAAGGCAATTTCTTTACCCTCTTAGTTGGTTGCCCTTTCTGCTGTCTTTTCTATATCCACCATGTCCATCTTAAATTGTGAAGACCTGAATCATGCGAAGTACTCAAAAGATGCATCAAGATTTTATACAAGAGTAAACCAGTGCTTTCTGGTTTGCTCTCAGTACATTCTTACTGAAACCCAACATTGTGCTGACATTTTGGTTGCCATACATATCATAGAAATGTTTGGGAAGTGACCTTAAAGATCATCTAGTTCCAAACCCTCGTGCCATGGACAGGAACACTTTCCACTAGACCATGTTGCTCAAAGCCCCATTCAAAGTGGCCTTGAACACTTCCAGGGAGGGGGCTTCCTCTGGGCAACTTGTGCTAGTGTCTCACCACCCTCACACTAAAGAATTTCTTCCTATGTCTAACCTAAATCTACCCTCTTTCTTTTTAAAGCCACTCCCTCTTATTCTATCGCCACATGCCCTTGCAAAAAGTCCCTTCCCAGCTTTCTTATAGGCCCCTTTCAGGTAGTGGAAGGCCACTATAGTCACTTATATACAATCACATCCAAGCAGTGATTTTAGAGGACTGTCAAGGACAACTCCAGGATCTCTTTACTGAGTTGTAACTACCAGCTAAATGCTTAGCCTTGGGTGAGTACAATTTAGATTACCTCCCTATAACAGCATCACCCTTACATATATCTACAGTGAAGCTCACCTGCCGCTTTTTTCACCCATTGAGTTTTGTGGACAACACTTTCTGGAGATCCTCACCACCAGCATAGTATCTGACTAACCAAAAAAATACCCTAGTATCATCTGCAGATTTGGAGATGTTATTGCTCATTCTCCTGTCATGTCTCCTGAGGTCTGACCAGCTTCCCTATTCTTTGCAATTTTGCAGGTCTTTCTGGAGATGCACTGAGGTATTAGTCCCATACTGTGGGATCGTTTCTGGGGTCTAGTTTAAATAGTCTTCTGTGCTTTTAATTAACAGAGCCAGCAGCCCAACAATGTCTCCTGCTGAAGACCATCCTCCACAGCATCAGGGATGGAAGCTTACATTGGTTTAGCTTCCCCCTTCCTTGGGCAGTCAGGTAATTCACCTCATTAAGATAGTTAACAACAAAGTGAGATGTGGCCTAGCTGAGGTTTATCAATCTAATTCACTTTCCAGGGACAAGCTTCACTTTTTCCCCTCACCTTTCTCAGCCAATGTGCAATGAAAACTGCCCTTCTTTAAGTCCTCTGTTCTCTGAACTCCTGTGTATGCAAGTCTTACTTCCATGAGTTGTTTTCCCAATAAACATCAGCACATGCTTTGGCCAATGTATAAAGCGCTTGAACCAGAAATACACTACTGCAATCTGCATCTTCCTGGTTGCCTAGAAATACTTTTTAAGAAATCTACCAAGCACTGTGAGATAGATGACTAGAAAATATAGTGTCTGTATTTAGGAAGGGTTAGTCAGCAGGAGAAAAGGAATGTGGATAACCAAAGTCCTTGAATTCTGACTTCAGTGGTATGCAAAGCTTCAGAATAGCTTTTAAGGAAAAAGATAATTAAAGACATGGAGGTCACATGAAAATGGCATAAAATACAGCATGGGCTTAACGAAAGTAGATTGTACCAGATTAACCTCATACATTTCTTTGACAAGATAACCTACATTCTAGACAAAGGACATGTGATTGATCCCATCCGTCTTAATTTTAGTGAAGTCTGTGATAACACACAGGGAATTATTAGTAAAACAGGGAGAGACGGGGATTAGCAGAGAAATTGTGTGGATGAGAAGCTGTCCCAAGTCACACATGAAGTCTACTTTTTGAAAGCAAAAGTTTGTGGCTGAAAGATTATAAATGACGTTCCTCAAGAATCAGTTTTGACCCTGCTTTATATTACTTTATAAAAAGTCACTAACGATCAGAGAAAAAAAAACACTGATGAAAAAATAAAAGAACTCACAAATGGAAAGTATTTTCAGTGCAGGAAAAAACTGAACTACAGTACACAAACAAATGGATAATGTTGAAGACTAGGTTAATAAAATGGGAAGAAATCTGAAAGTACAAACTGACAGACCACAACCTCTGGGACTAACAGAGCAAGGAATTATCCTATAGACTGAATGCTCACTCCTTCCTTGGAAATAGCTAAGGACAAGAAGGACTTGTTTCTACTTGCTGATTTGTAGGAGGGCTGTGAGCCACTAATATGAGGGCTTTGTGAAAAACAAAAATGCCATCCCAGCATGTGTAAACAAGAGCTGTTTCTGTAGTACTGGGAAAGATGCTTGCTATTTGGAGAAATAAAGTCTTAAATGGAAGAGGTACAAGGAAGAATTATAGGAATAATCAAAGGAAAAAATACAAATATTTTTGGTGAAAATTCTAGAAGAAACTTGCCATAGTAAGACTGAAAGGAGCATTATTATAATATACTAAATTATTTAGACTTATGTCACGGTTTGGCTCCGGGTTAGCAGTCAAACCAGTAACAATAACGCTCTCGATCCACCCCTCCCCCAAGGTAGGGAAAGAGGAAGAAAAAATGAGAAAGAGAGGCTTTCTGGGTTGAAAAGTGAAACAGATTGATTTTAATTACTAGTGATAAGGGAATATGTATATTTATAAAGGGATGTGCAACACCCGGTCCCCTCCCTCCTCCCCCAGTGACTCTCACAGCAACTCTTCTCCCTGGTGACTCCAGCTGAAGGGGGGAGTGTCCGGGCGCACGGACGGGGTCCTCAGATGTTGGCTGTGAAGAAATAAATGAAAAGAAAAAGAGAGAGAGCCAAAGAGAGGGAGATAGAAGCGACAGTAAGCAGAAAAGTGAGAGAAAGGAAAACGTGAGGCTTGACTTCCGTGATGTCTTAACCTATACTGAAAGCCAAATAGAGAAAATATTATGAGAAGGGAATAGTCTGGTTTGCTGATCCTGCCTTCAGTCTAATCTGCTCCCCCGTAAGGGGGGAGGCTGCAGACAGTCAGAAGTGACCTTGGTTGTTATCAGTCCACTGGCGCTACTAAAAAAAGTTAACTGAAAGAAAAAAAAATCAGCCAAGAGAAAGTTTGCTTCAGCCTGGGTCAAACCAGGACAGCTTAAATCAGAGTTCAACCAGGAATGAATGAATGAATATAAACTTTAAATTGGATTGCTTGGGCTTGAAAAATATAAACTCAAGAATTAGATGAGTTTTTTGGTGTGAATAAGAGGGAAAAGAAAACTGGTTTTAACATGTAGTCTTACAGTGAAGGAGATTGTGTGATACCGTGCTTACACTAACCAGGGATGACTCTCAAGTAACTATGAAATCTCCTCTCCAGTCTTGTATTTTACCTTTAACAGAAGCAGTAGTCCAAATGTACCAGTTAAAAAGAACAGTTAGAGGACAAATTTATTCTTATTACATGGAAGTATTGGCTTTCTTAGCCAATAAAATTTAATCTGATGAACCAACCTGACAATCAGGAAAGGCCAGGGACTTTCTCTTTGCAGTGGCCACCCCTTGCATGAGCACTGCAAAGGAAGGGTGGCAATGCCAGCCCACGCAGGTCCACAGATGGATGTGACCATCACCCACCTTAGCACACAAACCCTTAAACCTCAGAGACACTCTATGAGCGCAGCGGAGGTAATGGACACCCACTGGCTTCTGGTAAGAGGTTTCCTTTTGTTTTACATTCACAGCATCTCTATGAAGCAGGCAAAAGCAGGCTTGAGGAGCAAATTACAAACACGTGCTCTGGCAGATTTAATCTAGCTAGCCTATGTTGCAGGAAGTGTGCACATATGGCAGCATGGACTCCAGCAGGTCTGCAGCAATCCTGCCAGGAACACACTACCATTTTTTATGTAGACCTATCCTCCAAGGATTTCACATGTAGAAATACACCACAGTTTAATTTGTACTTGATAGTGTACAAAAACAAGTAGGGAGCTGAGTGCCTCTCTGAGTTTCTGTATCCTAATATAGACACATTTCATTACTTTTGTCCAATTTATTGGGGTCTTTCTCGGTTCACTGATAGTCTGCATTATTCGTGCACATGAAACCAGTAGGAGCAATATATTAGCCAAAGAATGTTTATGGTTCACTGAGAGGAGATTGCCCAGTTGAGACAGTGCTGAAGTGCTTCCCAGTCAAAGCACAACTGCAATTGTAGATGCAGAAAGAGTGGGTTTTTCCTATGTCTTTTCTAATCCTCTCTCAATTCTTTAATGACCCAACTGGTTATATAAACATAGAAAAGTGTCTCAGCAAATGTACTTCAGGGAGGTTTAACAAATCTGGGAAGAGTTGTTCTACAGAAATCGCCACAGTTATTGATGCAGGCAGCAGTAACTCAGCTGTGATCTGAAATTTGACAAAAAACATTTGAAGTAGAAGGGCTATAAATGAAAATGGTTACGCTTTCAGGGTGAGGATGGAATATGAGAACTAATACAGCATCATTTCTTTTGCAAAATTAAATAATTTTGTAGGAGACGGCTCTGTTTGACAGAAATCAAACTCATTTACGATGACAAAATTAAATTATTTTCTAGACTTACATGATGAAGTTCCTCCTATATTATAAAAAAATCTACCCTTTCCTAACTCATGCATGTTACTCCAAAATAATCTTTAGCAGCTCCTTCCTGTAAGGAAATGCTGGAACATAGGAGAGCAGGCTGTAGATAACAGACATCTGCATCCACTTTTTAAACAATGAGGGCCCATGCTTCCCCCAGGTGGCCCCATTCCCATGAATATGATGGGAAATCCATAGATCGTTGCAGTTGCTTTGCACCACATTAGCAACACAAAGCATCAGGCTGAGTTTATCAAATTTTTGTAGTGTGCTGAAAATTCTTTTCCCCCGGGTTTATAAAACATTAATTTGTTTTTTTTTATTTTACTATTTTTTTTAAAAAAATTAAATCAATAAGTAATCTAGGACTAGCACTTGTTTTGCTAGCCCCGGCGTTGCTCTGTACATAAGCTTCAAAGCTTCCTTTCCTTTTTTTATTCATTTTATATTTTGCAATGTTTTTCTCAATATTTAATAGTTTTTTCCATGTTTAGATTTTGAACAACTGGAATCCTAAAATTGCTTTTGCCTCAAAACCAAGCTCTGAGCTGTAGCCTACAGCCACTATGGATCAGTGCAGTGCCATTTTGATCTCTCTCTAGTGCAAGGTGACAGCACCGTCTACCTTTTGAAGGTGAATTATCCACCAGGGCCTTCTTAATACATTAATATAAATTTAGAGGCCAATTCGAACACACAGCTCTTTGCACATTTCTTTTTTTTTTTTCTTTTTTTTTTTTTTTTAGGAGCTGCAAGCCTCAGAGCCTTTCTGCCTTTGCTGTACAACAGCAAATGGAGAACAGATTTTTGTTTCCTAATGCCAGTATCCAAAAAAGCAAGGTTGTAGACTCAGTTGTCAATGACAACAGCAATATCATTGTTTAGCCTCTAATTAATAGCATAGAGTGAGTGCAATTATCAGTAAACTTATGTATCCACAAATAGCAATTCTGGTTCCCTTCTGCATAAATATTACGCAGCACACAGCCAGATGCCCAGAATGGTGCTTACCTGTGAAGTTTGCAGCAGATGACTCCCAACTTTAATGTTCAAGACCCTTCCTAATGATAGACAATGAAGATTTCCACACACTGAAATGATTTTGTTGGGTTTCATCAAAGTTGTAGATTTCCAAATGGCAAATTCTGATGCTTTTATTCTCTGCCCTATTATATTCCAAACCTGGCTGGGTAGTCCCACAGGACTATTTTTACAGCAGTGGAAGCTCGAGTTATGTTCCTGCTGTGAATTGCCTCCGGAGAAGCTTTTCTTTCCATTGATTAAAGACAGAACTCTCCACTGTGCTACTTGCACTAGGTAACTCAAGTCAGCCAACTGCAATATCCTGCTGACTGCTATGAGGCTCTTTTTGTTCACTGTATTACATTTTTCCTGTAGGTCCTGAGAAGCCCAAGTTCCCATGAAAAAATCCAAGTCATCTGAGCTGCCTCACACAGAGAACAACATCCTCACTCTTTGCACTTGGAGGCAGCCTGATTCCTTTCACTTGGATATGTAGCCAAACCACATCTACATTTGTCTACCCTTTGCATAACCTCCCTTCTCCATTTCCCCACCTGCACTAGCAAGGAGTTTTAGGATTATGTGAATGAGTGCTCTAGCAACTTATTGCACTGGTGTATATTTCCCTGCTTCCTTACCCCATCTCCAGCAATCTACACCTTGTTCTTGCAGGATATTTATGGATAAGGTGATGCAAAGAGATACTATCCTTGGAGATAACGCATGAGCAAGTTAAAGCAAAGATGAACAGGTTTTCTTTGGGGAAACAAAACGAGTTCACACTCCATTTATTTGTTTTCTTTCAGAGGGAGGAAAAATTCAGGCTGTCACCACATTGGGAGGGGTGAGACCTTCTGAAGGATGTCGGGTTGTAGCCAAAGATTTCTCTGGTCAGCCAGGTGAGCAATGGAAAGGATTTCCTAAACTTTCAGTTTCCCTCTGGGCAAGAAATGACAGTGTATGATTCTTACATCGGAAGCTCTATCTTAAAACTAGGAAAGATTTTGACATGACTCCATCTTGAAGGCTGCTGCATTGCTGTAATAGAAATCTTCTTCCCGTTTCCAGCCTGTATTAGTCATAGTCTCCTTGCATCTCTTGCATCACCATTGTCCTCTACCTTAAATATTTATTTTCCTTAGTAGAGTTTACCTCCCTAATGTATTTATAGATAGCAATAGATAGCAATCATATCCCATTCTCAGCCTTCTCTCTGTTTGTCGTAATAAGGCTAAGCAATTATATAGCATTTTTTATGTCTGAAGTTCTGCACAGACATTATGAGTTTCTCCTTACCAAAAAGATAGGCAGATAAGCTATATGAGTTTTCATTTTTTCATTTTTGGCTCTTTGTGCCTGTGTGTGATGAGATCATTCAGGCAGAACACTGAAGCTGTCATACTACAGAGAAGCATCATGTTACAGCCAGGAGAAGAGTCAGAATTAACAAGCACCAAATAGCATCCCAGGACTAAGGTCTATTTCACCTTGGTTTTGCTTTCTATCAGTTTTCCCCTGCTCCTAAAAATAGCTGTTTCATAATAGTCCAGAATCTGACCTATTAAAGAGGATACATTTTAGTAGGAACAATTATGTTCAATCTGCTAGTAACACATAAAAGAAAACAAAATTACAATATGTATTCTTTTTGTATGACATTTCCAATACCCTGGCCTCACTATTGCTCACCAAACCAAAGCTGAGCATGCTTTGTTCCTGAAATCTTGGAGGATCTTATGTTTAGAAATTTTTAAATGGGATGATAATGACTTCAAAAACTCCAAAAGCAGAGGAATATATCTGGAGATACCAAAAGAATTTATATTAAAAAGTAATGACGAAATGAGATATGTCTGATTACTTCCAATAAAATCTTGCAAACAACACAAAGCCTACATGAAAATCTAGCAGGACCTCTGGCTAGTTTTCAGATACATAGCAGGGAACATGTAAATCTTTAGTGCTCAAAGAGCTGAAAAAAGAGAGCAAGGAATCAGATCTTCTACATACAAAAGACAAAAGCTGAGCTTTCCTTTTCAAAAATTATCCAATTCATGTAAATACAACCCAGCCAGTTTTAATTCAATTTGAGTACAAGAAAAATCAAAGTGTTAGACATCAATTCCTCAGTAAAAGGGAATTTCAAATATCTGGGTATACTTGCATCTGATTAAAAAAAAAAAAAATAAAAAAATAATGTATAAGTATCTGTCTTCTAAAAAAGTCCCATTTCACACTCCAGATTATTTCTGGTAGGTAAATTTCATTGCCTCCTCCTGGTCACTGCAAAGCTGCACAGCTGCACCAAATGTTGGTTATGTCAACAAAAATGCTGATTGCCACTACTGTAGGTGTATTAATGTTTTCTCCTTCCTCTTTTTTCAGTGATAGAAACTGGTAGAAGAGATAAAGATTCTAAACTGGAAAAGCAGCAATATTTCTAATATAAATTATAGCATGGTTTTAAAAGCAAAGAAGACCTGGTAGATTACTGGCTCACTTGTGACTTGCATCTCTTCCTGAGCCCAACCAGAGCAGCAACCCCAAGCAGTTACAGGTGAGCCCAAAGTGACTGCTAAATGTCAGAATATGGTAATTGCTTTTAGATCTATCTGGGCTTCAAGAGCAAGCACACAGCTGAAAAGGGGGTCTCCCTCCCAGCTTTATTCCCCAATCCCTGGAGTACCCCAGCACACCCAAATCAGACCCTGCAGCCAGGCCTGAGCATCCTCATCCTCTCTTACACTCAACCATGGCAAAAAGCAACCCAACTGCCAAGCCAATGACTGCAGCTACAACTGCCAAGCTACAATGACTGCAGTTGTTCTCTCCAGGGAATACCAGAGAAAGTGTTACAAATCAGCAATTAGCTAACTACATGTTGCAGCAGCACACTCCCATGCAAGCTCAACCAAAAACATCCCCAAAGCAGGCCAAAAAAAGTCAGCAGAAGGACCTAGACCTACCAGACCGGTAGCAGAAAAACTTCTTTACTGGCCAGCCATCAAACCAACAAAAGACAACATAAAATAGCCTGCAAATGATAAGGACATAATCAAACAACAAATAGTAGAAAAGGAATGTATCATTCAAATCAACTTAAATTAAAGGTGAGACAATCCCAGCTCATAATTACAGTCTGTTTATTTTCAGCAGGTCAGCTTTAAGACCTGCTTATTAAAGTCAATTGAACTGAAGAGCTCAAGGACCTAAGAGAAGGCATAAAATCCCCCCCTCCAAGTCAAGTGGACAAAA
This sequence comes from Hemiprocne comata, assembly GCA_020745705.1. Lineage (NCBI taxonomy): Eukaryota > Metazoa > Chordata > Aves > Apodiformes > Apodidae > Hemiprocne > Hemiprocne comata. The sequence goes on along the minus strand of CM036586.1, from coordinate 137,080,199 downwards.
TCAAATCTGGTGTATGAATCCTAAAGGCAAAGAAAGAAAAGACTTCATAGACTCTACTGGACAAATATCCACATTAAAAGTTATAGTGAAGATACCTACAAGAAAGAGATTAAGACTGACCGGTAAAGAGAGCCACCTCTTAACTTTATACTAAGGCAACAGCAATTAATAGGTTGCTACACAAATAGAAAAATGTATTTGGTGCATTTCTGCAACTTTGTCCTCAGTCCAAGACCTTTCAATATTTTCATTAATGATGTGGATCATGGAATACAGCATATGCTTATTAAGTTTATAGACAACAACTAAAGCTGTGAGAACAATGGAGGAAAGAAATGAAATTCAAATTGCATTCGCAAATTGGATAAATAGCTTGCAAAAATGGGATTCAATTCAGCTGGAAGGATAGGTATGAGGAACAACACTTAGGCAGGAGTAATCAGTTTGCACAAATACAAGATGGGGAAAAACTGGTTAAGTAGCAATTCAGCATAAAAAACTGTGAGGATTATAGGGATTATAAAACAAGTGCAGTTCAGCAATGTGGGGCTAATACAAAAGACACAAATACACAGTACCACACTGTATAAGCAGGAGGATACTCTGTGAAATATATGAAGAAGTTCTTTCTCTCAGTGCTGTGTTAAGTCTTTGCTTTAGTATTGTGTCTACTTTGACAGCTTTAAGAAAGATGTAGACTAGAATCCAAGGAGAAACAACAACTTGAATGGTCAGAGACTTAAAATATCTGACCTACACAGAAAGAGCAAATGAACAAAAAAAGAAAAAGAATCGAGAGAAGACATGACAATTATTGGAGGGATATATAAAGGATAAATCAAGAACTGTCATAACACAAGTGAAAAGTGTTCAAAGGAAAAGTAAACACACAGTAAACCATTTTTTAGCTTGATACATAAATAGTAAAGAAAAGAGCAAGGTCATTAGATATTGAAGATGGGATCAATATTAAACATAATCTTGGTAGGGCCCATAAACTAAAAAAAACAACTTTAGCATATTTTCAGAAAGATGATGGTATAGAATACTCAGATGATATAAGGTAAAGGTACAAAAGTAAGGTCACTATAAAACAGAGGCTAAAGTGAGGTGGGAAAAAAAAAGTCAAAGGACTCTAACTCATGCAGCTGATGCATCCACATCTATCCAAAAGCTCCAGGACAACTTCCATATGAAATATGAAATATACTGTGATAACAACAGCAAATATACTACCTTCAGTTAAGAAATAGTAAAAAAAAAAAATGCTAGCAATAAATTCCAGTGACATACCTAAATAGATTTTGAAAGAGGCAATGATGAAAGTTACAGAAATAAGGGAAAATGGTAAAATGAAATTCAAAATAGATTAATCTGAAATAGGTTGGGCTAACCTAACAATGTACTTTCTAAAGTATAATTGGGCTGTAGAACAACATCTACTATAGCACTACATGGAAAATTACCTAGAAATGTGACTTAGAAGTGGCTACTTAGCAAGGGGCTGAAAGGAGGTAAATATGGGTATTTTCAAAGACTGATTTCATAGACAATCTTATTCAGAAGTATTTATGTTAGTGGACTCAGCAAAAGAAGTATGAAGGCAATTAAGTAATATGCTGATAAGACAAATCTTGCAAGCATTGCCATACAATAAAACACTGATAATTGAAAGGAGGTTGGAGAAAAGAGATGAAATACTGCAGTGGAGGGCAGTAGTATAAGGGATGGTTGGGAATGCAGGCAGAAGATGGGAGGATATTGGTTTGAGGAGGATGACACGAGTGAGCTTTCTTGTCACAAGCGATATTGAGTAAAAGTAATTGCACAAGACACAGAGCATGGGGAAGAGCTGAAATGTCCTTTGGAGCCCTATGGGCAACTCTGGTGATCCACATTTAAAAAAAAAGATGAATTTAAGCTATTTAAACTGAAGCAGATGCACATAACTGTTTCTAGGATGATCAGGAAAATAGAAAGCTTATCCGAGAAGAGAAACTGTTTAACAAATGAAGGCTGAGAGGGAATATAATCGTTCTCTATAAACATATCAAAGAGGTAAACACCAGGGAAGGAGAAGAGCTATTTAAGCTAAAGGCCAGCACTGGCACATGAACAAAAAGGTAGAAGCTGGGCATAAATAAGGTTAGGTTGGGAGCGTGATTTCTAACCATCAGAAGAATGAAATTCTGGAGAAGCACTAAGGAGCAGGAAATTTAGCTATTTTACAGTGAAGTTTTATTGGTTTGTGGAGGCAATGTGTTAGGTGGCTGCATGGGACTGCAGGGGGGATTTAATTCAATGAGACAGAGAAATCCTTTCAATCCTGTATCTCATAAAAAATAGAGAGGTCCTTCTAAAGTGGGCTGAACATGCATGTATAAATCAGTTGTGCTCATCAAAGCAGTGTCTCTTCTAACACACGCACAGTGTGGGGCACAACCAGCCATCCTGAGGGATCCTTCAGGACACTGCTGTGATAATAAGACAAATGTGAGAAAACTGTAACATGGAACTTTCCTCTAATAATTGTTAAGACCCCTGCACTATAAGCTTTCCAAAAACCTGTAGCAATACATACAGCAGTGACACTGCACATGCAGTCCTATGCAGCGATAATGTAGATCAAATTGCATCCAAAGAGTGGCCATAAACATGTATTTAAAATTTAAAGGGGAAAAAAAAATATATAATCTCTTCAGGTGAAATACTGCCATTCTTAATCCATTATTACTACCTAAACAAAAATGTGAAAAAAATGGGATCTTTTGCATTACCGTGCCTTTAAATTCAGAAGTACTTCCAGAGGAAGTCACAGCATACAAAAACATACTCTGCAACAATTGGAATGGGTCAAATCTAAAAAACAAACCCATTAGCAAATACTTCTATATTTCTTTCTGTCTCTTCAGGTGTGTTTTTTACCTTCTTTATTCCTCAGATTACTTAATGAAAAATATTACTTAAAATTAAAAGAAACATTATGAAAGTTTCTAGTTAAATAACTACTCAATGCTGTAAAAATTTTAGTGACTAAAAACTCTCTTTCTAAATTATTGTTATTTGACTAATAGTTTTGATAAAGTTCGATGGAATATTCCAATAAATTTCCAGTAAAATGATTGAGATACAATTCATTAGAAGTAATTCCTGTTGTAAAAGTTAACAGTTTCTTAGTTGTCAAATGAGCTTTGAGAAAAAAAATATATTTTAGTGAGAATTTTGCAATATCTGACACACATTTTCTACTTAGCAACTTTGCCAGAGACAATAATTTTAAGTTCTCTAATATATTACAAATGAAGACATGGGATTCCTTTGCCCAAAGTGAAAACAGTACAGTAATGCAGTACCAGACCTCAAGCTTCCAGACTCCAAACCCCATCTCTTAACAAATAATTTGTTTCTGAAAGTACACATGCAAATATAAGAAAAACAGTAATTTTTTTTTTCTGTGCAAAAAAAGTGCTATATATACTTTTGCAAAACTACATAGCTTTTGAAAGTTCTCTTTGCTGAAGAATAGACCTCATTTTCCAAGGACTGACATAGGCCTGGTTATGTCTGTGAGAACTGCTGTGAAATTGAGCTTCATGTTGAGATACAACTCAAGCAAACCCCAAAATTCACAATGAAAATAATGTCTGCATGGCAGATCTGTAGAAGAGTTCAGAAATTACCAGAATCCTAGTCAAGTCCTGCATTAAAAGGTAAAATTTACTGCAGGGCAGAAGGATGATACAAGGTCAATGAATCATTAAGTTCTCAAAATGCAACCTAAGTAAGGACTTCAGTGGGAAGGCAGCTGACTTCTGGCTGCCTTCTCAGAGGAAGACACTCTCAGCGTAACAGCTGGCACAACACACCCCATGTGCTCCTGGGTAGACCCTCCACACGGGGGCAAGCTCAACAGGGCAATCAGCCAAGTTTTGCTCAGTTTCAGATAGGAGTCAACAGGCAGCACAGTGATCTCTGCTGAAACTAGCTGAGATGTGTTTGAGACCTGCTTCTGGCCTTCTGGAATTGCCAAAGTATCAGAAAACCTCATTTGAATTTGTGGCTTATAATTAAACTTAAATCCACAGCTGATGAAATCCCTAAGATTTATTTGGTATGGTTTCTTTATTGGCACTCACATTGCATTAAAAAAAAAATCTCAACGGGCCAGTGGTAGGACCCTAGATTTAAGGGAACTTTAATGTCGACAGCATGTTGTTTCCTTTAAATGCTATAATAAAAAAGAAAAGCAAATTATGCTATCAAACAACCATTCTACAGTGTGTTACAGCCAGAGCACAAGAAAGGGAAACCTTTTATTTATGGGACTGAAGCAAGAATCTGGAGATTTGAGGATGTCTGTAATAGAGGAGATCAGATGGACTCAACTACTCATGCCCCAGTCAGGAGAGAGATACCTTCAGTGCATAAACTGGAGCTACATAAGTACCATTACAGGCCCAAGTTTAAAAGCCCTGGAAGGGATAACAAGGCTTTTTCGCTTTCTGAGACCAGATCAGATTTTCCAACAATCGGGATAACATTAAACTGAGTAAGGACAAATGTTACATTAATGAAGAGCCTTGCAACTCTGAGAGAGGTTTTTTCCATAAGCAAACATACTGGTGGTGGCATGAACACTTCTAGTCATGGATATCCACACTAAAATGTAGATAAACATTTTATGGACAGCTGAATGGGCTTGGAAATAAGTCAGGACACTTAAACACTAATCTTGTTCTTACCACAAAGGAGAAGGATCCTTAAGGAAGGCCTACAAAATTACAGATGTTTTTCAGGGGGAGGAAAGGGATCATTCTCACATGGCAGAGCTAGGAGGCAGGTATGGGAATAGTCAGACAGAAAGTCTATTTAAAAAAAAAAAAAAAAAAAAAAAAAAAAAGTATTTTTTCACTCAGAGTAACTGAATCACAGAGGTTATGGTGACACTACATTGACAAAGCCATTTCATGGAAATTACCAGAGAATCAGTTCATCAGTTGCTATGATGCAAAATCCAGTTTGAGACATTTGTAACCTCTGAAGCTATGAGGATATACCAGGATTCTCACCTGTTAATTCACCCTGAATGTACCCAGTTGTTAATAAATTTTCATTAAGTATTCACTGCTGGTGGCTGCATACTGAGCCTTTGGTCAGATCTGGTACAGCCCTTTGCTTCTGGCGTGCCATGGGATCACCTAATCTCCGAGGCTCTGCTTCATCTTCTGCCCTTTCCTTGTACTGTCGAGTCAGCCAGGAGGTTTTCATAATCAAAGACATTCTCCTACCATGGACTTGTCAGTACCTGACAAACTGGGATTTCAATCTCATTTAGGATTTATGAATACTGCCCATACAGTATTTGAAGATAACAATTAGGATTTTTCTCTTTGTTATTATCCCATTCTGCTTGTACAGGGAATGGGCACTCAGCATCTGACAACTTGTCTAAAAAACAGTGTTTAATTGCTTAGTTAAACTTTCCTTTGTGCCTCACTGCTGAAAATTATGCCTAAACCTCTTGAGACAGATACTATCTACCTGTGTGCAAAATGGGCATTATTGAGAAATTCCTCAGCTCTGAGCTTCTCATGGATCCTTATTTCCCATGTAATCTTGATTACCACATCAAGTAATTTCTCCAGCAGTAACAAAGAATGCATGCTTGATATACCCAGACTGCCACCAGAAAAAAAGTTGAGTATGACTGATTTTGAGGTGCAAATGGAATATTTTACTGAAATAATTTTTTTTGCTTGTTTTTTGATCCCTAAAAACTGTAAGCTGAGATCTAACGGAAATGCAAAACATAAAAATTCCAGAAGGAAGGCCAACACTGATCAACTTCTGTGATTATTCTTGCTCATGAAAGGTTTTCAGAAATTCTTGTTATGAAAATTTGTGTTGCCACAGAACAGAATGTGTTTTCATGCTCTGCAGTGACATCAGGGATCAGCATGAGAGGAAGTTAAGCAAAGCATTTCAACCTCAGTTTTTTTGCTTTGGTGAGTTTCAATCACAGAATTAGTGCTGTTTGTAGTAGCTTTTGTGTACTTTAATAGTCTAAGGGCTCCAGCCACTAGAAGTAGGTCAAATACACACAAGATCTTTCAAATTCAGAACTCAACAAACCAAAAAATCCAGCTTAGTACAAAATGTTAATATCTCTCCGTAATTCACTTTACTGTCCTTTTGTAAAATTCTGCCATTGATACAGCCATAAAAAGATGTTTATATAAAGTGCAGCATAATGGACTTTCACAAATTAAGTCATTTAACAAAAAGAAACCCTAGACAAGTATGTCTACATACACATTTATGACTTAGTTTGCTAATTACAATAGATAATAAATACGTTCACATGAAAGGCATCCTATATTAATTCCTGTCTTAACTCTCTCAACTCAGTGACTTCTATTTTTTCAGTGCTCTAAAGCAAAATCATATTTATCACAACTAATTATCCAGACAATTATTTGAAATAGTCCTTTCATTTAATTATCCTCCAACTCAGTGTCTTCCACAACTGACAACAAGAAGAGAGTTTGAGAAAGAGACAATAACTTGCAATCCATGCTATCAAAGCTCTCAGCTACAAAGCTTTGTCACGGAAACATTATATTCTATAACTGCATGCCTCAAAAAGAAGGCCACTGTACAAGCATTTCAAAGCTGTCATTACCAGTAGTCTTCGTGTGTTTGCTTCAATACTTCTTAATCACTGATTTTACTGGCAATTATTTTCTTCTATTTGATGCTGCATTCTCTGCTTATCCTGACCCACAAATTTTCCATATAGATCAGATAGATTTATAGACCTCGCATACTCTGTAGGGCACAGAATGCTACACAAACAACATTTTAGTCTGATTAATGGCTTTGTGCCCCACATTAAAAACATCTTGCTTGGCTCCTGCTTCTATTACTTTAGTCAGTCCCTTTACGTAAGTTAATCTTGCCCATCATATCACATTTGTCTCAGTGTGACTATTTTTTTCATTCATCTTCTTTTCTCTGCCTCACTTCTTGCCTCTCTTGGAAAATGCACGGGGGAGTCTGTACTGTAGGTGGTCTAATCTGCTGCAATCTTGCCACTGCCAGGAGATGCCAATGGGGATGCAAATACAACTTGCTTAAAGCATGGGGAGAAGCTACATCTCAGGTCAAGAATCTGGACAGAGATTAACCACAAATTAACCAGCAGGAAACTTGTGGGAATCCTCAACTGCACCTTGACACAGGGCGGAGCAGAGAAGGGGGGATGGAGATCACGGTGGGCACTTCAGGCCACGTGGTGCAAGCACAGATGCACAAACAATACTCAAGGTACAGCTAGATCAGGACTTGCTAAACCAGTGCCAAATTGCTGCAGGCTGGTCATATGGCACATAAAACCTGGCCCAGATGAATCCCATAGTATCCAGTAACAAAGTAATAAAAAATTAGACTGGAAAGACCTATAAAAGTAGATTCTGTCACTTTTCACCCCTCCTAGTACTCCAAAACAGTAGTTTTTTTCAACTTTTTCAGTTCTTCCTAGAGATGCTCATATCGGTTTTCAGTTGTAGTTGTAACACAAGCGTAAATCCTTCCCAGCCATAGGAGGCACTCTAGATTTGTACAAGCACAGACAAGAAGAAAGTTTTACCTTTCTTATTGAAATTTAAGGCATCGAGTTATTTTCTCAGCCTAGAACTTCCTAATTGGAACCTAAAGCCCATATGTTTTTTTTTAAAATCTCCTGGCAAACTGCTGGCTCAAGTAGTATAGAACCACACCCCACCCCACCCCCCCCAAATGCATCCATGTTCTCATGATAATTTTATCCTTCACTTGCAGGAGGTGAAGACCAACCAGAGTCTAAATTAAGTCTGTCAATGCTGTTCCAATATCCTGCTTGCTGTGCCACTGTCTTACACTTAAAATCAATGGCACAAAATGCTGCCATCAGGAGCAGAGCTGCTGTGCCCCAGTGGGTCTGCCATGAAAATCCGGCACTAGTCAATTAAATTCTGTTAGTTCACTGCTTTGGTTTACAGCAAAAGTGCTGTTGATACAAAAACAAAAGGAGCCATGTTGCTTCGTGCTCTGCAGTAAAGTGCACCAATGGCAGGGGGTGAGAGGGCTGTTGTCTTAATGGTGACAGAACAAAGTTGTACAGAACAGAAAAGTTTCTGTCAAGCTCTTAAGGACAGAGGCGGCACCAGAGAGAATATTTTTTGCTCACTTTACAGTAAAGAATGTGTGCTTTGATTGCTCTCTGCTTTTTACAGGTTACCTTAACTTTCCTCAGAGTGCTAGGGAATAGAGTTAGTTGCAAAGCAGATGTCATCCTCTCCTCTTCTGCTATTGCCACAAAGGAGAGAGAAGCAGGCTGCTAACAAGACAGCCCATGTCAAGCAAAGGCCCTAAGGAGCCAGGAACCAAGAGCCATTGCACTGAGAGAAGCCATCACCTCTCTCCTGCCCAGGGGACATGTTAAAGTGCAGCTGAGATATCTGAAACACTAGAGCCTGTCTCCTCTCTTCTGGGGAATAAGCTGCCCAAGAAAAGGCAGAGGAATGGCCCAAGTCTGCATGGGTTTAGGAGAAGGAAAAGTTGATAGGAAGTGAAAAGGAGGGAAAAACGCAAGGCTCCAACCCATACGCCAAGCCTTTGGTCCATCATCATCTTGAGGCACAGCAGCACCAGGACTAAGAAAGCCTGTGGAGAGTCCTGCAGAGCTGAGCCAAGAGGTGCACCTCCCAACCTCATCTGCAGCATAAGCCAGTGCATGCTGCTGGCTCCATGCATTACCTGCACTCTCCCAGCACTACATCTTCCACTCAAAGGTTGGTGCCTACACTGAGATGGCACCAAGTCCAACCCTACATCAGTATGACTGCAATCACTTTGACCACACCAGAAAAAGCTCCACCTTGCCTAACAGCACAGGGTTTGCATTCCCTGTGAGCCAGCAATGCCCTAGCCTGTGCTGGGTAAAGCTGTGGTGCATTGCTTTCCTTCAGCTCAACTGTAACAAGCAAGATGTTCAGCCAGTTTTCTTTCCTGGCTTGGCAAGTTCTGGTGGTGACTTATTGCAGAAGCTCTTCCATCTCCACCACTAACTCCTCTCCACCAGCTCTCTTGTAGCTCAGTAGTATTAACATGCTGTTCTTAGCCAGCTGCTCTATGGGCATTTCACATAATAAAGTTAATTAGTACTCTGAGATATGAGGCAAGGAAAGTTTCTTGCCAGCACATACTAGCAAATATACCAGACCTCTATAGCTATCAACCACTGCCATAATCATCTATCAACCTATCCACCGCAATATGTCAAAAGATGTCTCTTTCCCCTGATACTACCTTTTGATTTAGAGCATGGTAGCAACTGGAATACATTCAGGACCATAACCAGCTTAACCTGCTTTCCAGTAAGGTTACAAATTGGGGCTCAGTTCAGACAAGGAACAGTTCTTGATCATTGCCTCTGAATAATTCAATGTCAAACCATTTTGCATAAAAGATAACTCAAGGACAAACTGTAAGAGATTAATATTTCACTTTGGATCAAGGCTTTCACAAATGTTCTGTATATTCTACTGCATTACGTGTTTTACAGACACAGAATCACAGATTGTTAGGGGTTGGAAGGGACCTCTGGAGAAAACCTAGTCCAACCCCCCTGCCAGAGCAGGTTCACCTAGAGCAGGTTGCACAGGATGGTGTCCAGATGGGGTCTGAATGTCTCCAGGGAAAGAGACTCCACAAACACTCTGGGCAGCCTGTTCCAGTGCTCTGACACCCTCAAAGTAAAGAACATCCTTCTCATGTTTAGATGGAACTTCCTATGTTCACGTTTGTGCCTGTTACCTCTAGTCTTGTCATGGGCACCGCTGAAAAAAGACTGGCCCCATGCCTCTGAGGCCCACCCTTTCAGCACTTATAAGCATTGGTAAGATCATCCCTCAACATTCTCTTCCCCAGACTAAGATGACCCAAGTCCCTCAGCCTTTCCTCATAAGAGAGATGTTCTAGTCCCCTAGTCATGTTTGTAGCTCTTCGCTGTATCTTCTCCATCAGTTCCCTGTCCTTCTTGAACTGGAGAGCACAGAATTGGACACAGTGCTCCAGATGTGACCTCCCCTAGGCAGAGTAGAGGACACCTGGATATCAGTGTGGACTACAACAATATTTCATGGGACTACCCTGCTGAATTTCATAGCCATGTCTAAAAATTTAATTATTGACCCACAGTGGGTAACTATAATTCCTTGCTCCAAGGAACTCTGTATCTACAGACAAGAAAATTCACCTTCAGCAGCCCCATAATATGTGATAGTTGTTCTTGTACATTTAAAGTGGATTTGCTCCTAAAATTGACTCTATATTAGTTTCTAAAAGAGCTGACCAGTTAATCTTAAGTCTTGTTGAGCAAGGCTTTATTACACTTCTAAAGCAATTTAGTATAGTCACCTCTTTGCCACTTCATAAATGTTAACAACGAAGAGCCATCAGAAGTGTCCGTGCAGTAGTCAGTGTTATTCATTCCCAGCAGGGAATGCTTTTTTCTCCCTTGAAAAACAAACACAAACTAACTGCAAAGGTCTTTTAGCTAAAGCAAGATCTTTTTCACTGTATAGAAACAGGTAATGTTTCTCCAAGAGGAACAAAGGGAACTTACAGAAAAGAAACCTTGTTACAGGACCATCTTTTTAGTACATTTTCAGCTGGCTGTGTACTGAGTTCATAGAATCAAAGAATCGTACAATGGTTTGAGTTGGAAGAGACCTTCCAAAAGATCACCTAGTGCCAAATCCCCTGCTTGGGCAGGGACACGTCCCATTAGATCAGGTTGCTCGAAGCCCCATCCAACCAAGCCTTAAACACAGGTGCTTTGCTGTGTTGTCCCTCCAGCAGATATCTGGGTGGTTGGAATCCCCCATGATGACCAGGGCCTGTGAGCGCGAAGCTGCTCCTAGCTGCCTGTAGAGGGGCCTCATCCATTCCATCATCCTGATCTGGTGGCCTGTAGCAGACTCCCGCTATGATATCTCCTTCTTTCATCTTCCCTTTAACCCTGACCCATAAGGTTTCAGTCGACTCCTCCTCCATTCCCAGGTGGAGCTCCATGGACTCCAGCTGGTCATTGATATAGAGGGCGACACCCCCTCCTCTTCTGCCCTTCCTGAAGAGCTTATATCCAACTACCCCTACACTCCAGTCATAGGAGTCATCCCACCACATCTCAGTGATACCAATAACATCATAGCCCTGCAGGCATGCACACATCTGCAATTCCTTTTGTCCTCATGCTCCGTGCATTCACATAGAGGCATTTAAGATGGGCCTCCTTCAAAGCAGTCATGCTGGCAGGGATAATATTTTGCAGTCAGATGCTTTCCTGTTGGCCTGCAATCCTCCTGCAGGCCCAGGGCATCTGTTACTGGCTCTGTCCTCAATGTGGTGGGTGTGGGATGAGTTGAGTGTCCCACATAATAGCCTCCATCAACATACTTGTATACTTGTATCACTTCATTTTTTCAAGATGGCTGGTCAGGTAACCTGGTCAGAGTTTATGTTTAATAGAGCTTTGCATGCTGGTAGGTAGTTCTTCACACAACGCCATCAGGAGTAGTGCTGTAGTACAGCTCACATGCAGCAACACTTACAGACAGCTCTGAGGCTCAGGCTGGTGCAGCGCACACATCCCTTCTGGGAGGCAAGAGCTGAGGAGGGCATTCTACAGTAGTCCTCCAAAATCTTCATTAGCTCTCTGTTCATCTCAGGATATAGACGCTGCTCTGTAAAGCCCCCAAAGATCTGCATGTGAGCTCTCCTTCGTACCAGAAAGAGCCATCAGACTTGAAAGCCTGGAAGTTGCCTGTGGGGGTCTTCCTGGAAAAGCTCAGTTTGGAGCTTTCTATTGCAAAACTTTCAGCTGTTGAGCAGGTTCCACAGGTCACAAGGCATACTAGGAAGAATATAATACATTTTTGACAAGGCCAAGCCTCTCAGTGATGCTGGGTGACCAGCCACTTTGCACATTGCTGTCATGTATACTTTTTTCCATAATCCGCATGCCTTCTAAAACCCCAAACATAAACACAGGAAATAAGCCCGATGCATAAGGAATAAGATCATGCTCATTTTCATTTTTCTTTTCATAAGGAAGATTACTTAATCACAAAGTATTAATTTGCTAAAACATTTTCCCTTAAGGTATGTATGTTTCCTTGATTGAATTAGTTATTGAAATTGAGCATAGTTTAAGACCCATCCCCCAATGTGTGCAAGTCCCTGATTTATTATTAAATAGTTTTACTTTTGTGCATTTGTAAAATGGACATACTATGCATTTAACTTAGATATTTAGTTACTTCACTGGCAATTAAGCTGTGGATGTCACGCACAGTTTGCTTAATTTTCCTCAATGCAGCACTTGGTGTTCATATAAAACTAACCAGTGCAGCAATTGCTCACTTCAGTGTAAACACACTTGAGGAAACCTTTCTATTAGGCTGTGGAGACAAAAGACACTCTTTCCTTTGCAGGGTGAAAAAGAGAGAGGCAGGTTGCATGGTGGAAAGGAAAAATTGCTGTTAATTCTTTCCCCAAATAAAGGGTTTTCTTTGTTCCTTTTCTTTGTCTTTATGTGTGGCTTTGGGTTAGCCATTTACTCTCCCTTGAATTTTATTGCTGGCTTTGTGAAATGGTAAATCTAATGCTGAATCATAAATCTAAAACTCTTTCCTCCTTACCTCAAAGGGCTGAGGGGAAGATGACCCCAATAATGTGTATTCAGAACAGTACTCTCAGTACCAAGCTGTGGATGAATGAGTTCAGGTAACAAGAAGAGAAAAATTGCTTTAATGCAGTCTGGTCCAGATGCATGCCACCTTAATCCAGCTGACCTAGCAAGACATACTTTTTTGGACTAGTAAGAAGAGCCAGAGAAGCCCTTTGCTTTTGCAGATATAAAGAGAAAAATCAGCATTTGCAACCCTCTGCAGTTATTTACTATTCTAAGCACAGGGAGGTGTCTCGCAGTGTGTCATAGATACAGTGGAAGCAGAGGTGGAAAATGCTGATGCTTCTTTACAAGGTTCACATTTGTATCAACAGACAGTTACGTAAAAAGACAAGAAATGGTCACTTTCCATAAGGGAGCACCACTGGGTCAAGGATCTCCTGACAAGACCTGCCATTACTGTCTGATCACAGGTCATACTATAAGCACAGGCACACAAACGCACACGCAGGGAGCTGCTATCCAGCCAGTCAGTCATCTGTTTGCAGGAGGGGCTGAGAGCTAACATGGAAGCTGGTTCTTGCTCTTACAGCAGCAAAACCAAGCAGCAGATTAATTGAGATCTGCCAGGAATTCCACATGCTTGCAGACTCCAACAGGAAAGGGAGAAAACAATTTCTTTGAGCTGTGCACCCCTCTTTTACACAGTTTTGAAACAAGCTGGTTCTTCTTACCACATTCAATGTGTTCGTTTCAAAATTAAGACATAAAGAGGTGTCCTACCATGGCTACTTTAACACCTGTAAACTCCATGGCTTGCACAGTAGTGCTGCACAATGGACAAAAAGCCCACTCCACATCAAGTTCCAGTTGTGCATTTGGATACAAGCTTAAAAACATACACTCACTATTTATTCCCCTGGCACTCTGACTACATGTTCCTGAGGCACTAAATTTAATCAGAAAAACCAAACACTGACTTGCTCGCCTTGTGTTCAAAATAATTTCATTCATTTTCACATCAGAAACAGCATGCACCTTCTTTTTCAAGTTGGTTTAACCTATCTCCCCCTGCTTTAAGTGGACGTAAGAGCTTTGGGCAAATAATTTAGGCTTAAGAATTCAGGATCAGTCTCAATAAAGAAAATCCATACTGATCTCCCAGAAGCATTGCCATTTACCTGTGGTGAAAGTAGGTTAGCCTCTTTCAGAAACTGCTAAAGCTCCCCAGATACTTGTCATTCATCTGTAATCCACCCATCAGGGGCTTACTATCTCAAATACTTCAGCTGTACCCATTTTATCTATGCTAAAAGTTCAAGTCGGGTTTACCCAAGGAGCTGTTCTTTTGTTTAATACCTACTTTGACAGTTTACTTTTGATGAACATGTGGTCTGCAAAATTTAACTTGATAGTAAAAAATCATTTTCTTTAGAGTTATGAGTTTAGCCCGCTACGAGGATGCCAAAGTAAAAATATTCCCTCTTGTTATTCCTGATCAAAATGATAAAGAAAAACTTCAGCATCTTCCAATGCATTTCACCAACTGTCTTAAAAATTTAAGATTATTAATTTCAAGTGTTTCTGATGTTCCTTCTGCTTCTTGTTAGACTTTTGTTCTAGCAATAGTTTGACCTAATGTCCCCATTTTTTCTTCCAGCTTCTTGCAATCTCAAGCAGAAGTGTTCTGACATTATTGTCCATTACAGTGAAGCAGACACGAACTGTGTCCAGTGCTTGCTTATAGCTTTGCTGTTAAATCCTGTGAATCCTGGACCTCCCACTGCTGTGAAAGGTGAAAAGTCATCTTCCACCACCGGAAGATGTGAAATACACTAAAATAATAGTAGCATTCTTTAAGGGATCCAGATTAACTTCAATTATTTTTCCTCTAGCTTCAGTTGTCTTTGAGCTCACTTCCTTCAGAAAACCTTCAACATATCCTAGCTAACAGACCAAGCAGTCGTTCCTGGAGCCCCTGCTCCCTCTGAAGACACATCTGTAGCTGCTCTGTATACACTCTGCTGATGCAGGTGCCCAGCTGTGTAGCCAAACCAAGCACTAAGGGTTTGATCCCACCACCAGGAGCCAGCAGCAGCAGCTGTCCACAGCAGTCCTGCCAGACTTAATTTGAGCCCCATAATTAAACACAAATTACAAAACCGCCTCTATTGGAAGAAAGGTAGATTGAAATATTTTTATTTTTTGAAGAGATTTCAAGCTCCCCTTTGGAAGATGTTTACCACTGCTGTTCAACAAAATGAGGAAAGCGCAAATCTGAGGGGGCCCCATAGCTGAGGAAGCCTGCAGGGAAATTTTGCCTTTTATTGTCAGAGATGTCAGCTCACATATTTTTATCATGGCTCTCTTATTTGTTTTCTCTAGGCTTTTCATGATTAAGAAAGAATAGCTGATCTCAGACCAAGAAAATAAGACAAAAAAAAAAAAAGAAAAAAAGAAAAAAGAAAAAAAGAAAAAAGAAAAAAGAAAAAAAGAAAGAATTCTGTACCCAACTATTAAAAGAAAAAGCTGGAAAGCTGATACTCAGGTCAACAGTAAACACCCAAACAACAGAAAGCTGTTTAGTTAGCACCCGAATTAACAAAGTCAAGGTTCCATTGACCTGTTCTCATCCAAACTCCAGTTGAACCTTTTCCCACATTTGTGATACTTGTAAACTTTCTCCTTGCTTCTTCACCTGGACTGTTCACTCCATGAAGTCTAATTAGGGTTGAGCTCAGACCAAGCCTTTCTGTCTACTCATTTTACCTTGCAAGTTGCAGGAAGTTAAATATTCCAACATCTCTGTGAAACCCAATCAATAGATTATTGGGGAGGAAAGGCCAAACAGCTGCACCAATTCTTACTCACCCAGAGCATGACCATACTACCTTCCTCTCCTTTGAAAAGCAAGCTAAAAAAGGGAGCTGCTCAGTTTGTTTTGAGTATCATGATTGCCTGTGCTTAACTCAAAGTGGATGAAGCTGGCATTCAAATGCAGCATTTTGAAAAAACAAGGAAAAATTCAGAGGCTCTCCTATCGTCTCCAAGTAAGGAAGAAGGATATTGGGTGAAAGGGGATGCACGCCTGTTCAGCTGGGTAAATGAAACAATTAACTTCTAGTCTTCGGCTATCTTTTTAATTGCTCATTAGACAGCTCATCTGTGTATACGTGCAATGAAAAAAACCCCATCCAAAATATGTCACAAGCAGATGTGCCTGCCACTCAGCAGTAACTCCTCACAGAGCTCTGAGACATGATCTCACGAGCAGAGCAGGGAAGGGAGGAGGGTACATTGATCGACTAGCGAGGCCAATATGCTGAAATAGACCCTTTTATGTTTTCCATAGCTGTAGATGAGTTGTTTAGATTACAAAAACCCAGCAAGAGTAAACAGTGCAAGTAACTCCTTTGCATGCGCTGCAGCAATTCACAAATGGCTACTGCCTTCCCACACTGAGAAGTGCAATAGGACAGGTGTGCTCATGAGCAAAGGCACCTGAGTTCAGTAGCTGCACACCCAATCACCCTATCCTCCTGAAGCTAGGCGTCTCCTCCAGAGCACACTTGAAAAGATAATGTCGTGCCATAATAAATTCCTGATAAGCAGCTGCTAGGTAAACTTGTCTCTGCCACTCTCCTGCTAGCTCCTTGCCCTAAGCATGAATGCACACGTTATTTTGCCTGCCTTCCGCTCCAGCAGCTGTTTTATAAATTCTTCACTGTGCATTAGCCTGTTGGTTTATTTATTAGAAGTCAAGAATACATTTACAACATCCCTCTCTATGAAACATTCTTTTAAGAGAGCTTCCATACTAATTAAGTTAAATGCGGTAATGACACCCTGTTGATGGAACTGAAGGTAATGATAACGATGCCATACATTTAGTTGCAAGCACCTACTCAGTTAAATGAATGAGTCTATTGTTTGAACAGAACTACCTCCCACAGGCTGGGAGAATGCAGGAGAGAAAAAAAGAAATGTTACAATGCAGTTGCTTTGCAGGACAATAAATAGGTTTGAAATTAACTACTCTGGTGTAGCTGAACACTTGTCCAATCAATTACACTGTCCTGGTATACAGAAATACTTACTAGTGGAAATATGGTGATTTCTAAAACTGGAAAAATGAAAAAATGATGCCTTTTAAATCAAATGAGTACACAATCACCCTGTCCAGAATATTTTTATTTTAACTACCATAGGTATTTGGAAAAGGTATTTCTTCCGAGAATGTTTCAAAATCAATAATACTCCCCAAACTTCGCTGATCAGATATCAGACATTTTTTCAGACTAGAAGTGTGCACTTAAGACTGAGTTCAAAACATTCTGAGTGACATCACAATTACTTACTCATTTTACACCCCAAGACTTCCATGCCTCTTTCTCCAAATATGCTCCCACTGATAGAGCACTGTTTTGTTGTTGTATACCAAGACTTGTCTTTCTGAAAGTATATTTACTTTTGGTTTACTACAAGAGAAAGGGTTTTGTTTTGTTTTGTTTTCTTTCAAATTGCAATGTATCTGCAGTAATGCTGAGCTGAGCAAATTATATGGTCAATCTTTTTCACCTGCAGCAGTCAGGTGTGTCTCCCATAACAGCTTTCTTCCTTGTTCTTACTTACATTACTAAATAAATATTAAAAATACTCAGCTTCTCAAAATTAATTTTCTTGAGTGTGGCGGCTCACAGTTACATTTACACTATTAACTTGGAAAGGCTGCTATACTGCTCAGTATTCAGAAGCTATGTGCTGTGGTATCTACACCATAGGATACCTCCTTTCTTCTCAGAAAGTTCATTTCTGAGAGATGAAGACCATGTTGTCCCCTGCAAGCTGTTGCTAAGCAGCTGCCTTGAGATTACCTTTCTTGAAATATAACTCAGCTAACTGCACTTTCTCTCCTATTGTTATATTATTTGTTCTCTCCTGCAGCCTCAGGTCACTGGCTCAGGACCAGCACTCTCACCCAAGCCCAGACTCGGCAGATCCCACTGGGAAAGCAGCTCTCCCCCAGTAGCCACACAGCTCAGGTCCTCCTTGTTCACTATGGCTACACCAGCTGGCTTGGTACAAACCATACAAACAAGTGATCTCAGCTAATTGCATGGGAGTAATAACTGTCTCCAATGGCACAACTGAGGACGGATCAACTACATGCCTTAGCAGACACAGGCTCTGCCATGTTTTCCTTTCTGCCTACTTCCTACCCCCCTCTGGCTGGTAAAAGTGAGGTTTTGAGGGTAGCCTGCTCTTCTGATCACACACTTGATTTTACAAGACTGCCCAAATGAGCTTGCAAGTAATTCACAGACCAACTCACAGTTGCCCAAATATATATGCAATTAATTTCTGATGCTAAGCTAAACTATTCTTTATCATCCAATCTTGCAAACTCTCAAGCATATCTTTAGCATGACATCCATGAACACTTCCACTAAAAGCAACACAACTATTCAGATGTGTAAATTTAAAGCACATCCATATGTGCCTGCTAGGTTTTGGCCTGTTTCTGCTGCCATTTTCATGTCTATTGAGCCCACCTGACTCGGCATATTTAGAAAACATCTGCTGTAGTTAACAAAGTCCGTACTCCTATTTTTCCCCTCTTTCTTTTTTATGTTCTCCTTCAAAGACATGACAGCATCAAGGGTAAATGGGAGCAATATGCTGTATATATGCAGAACCTAATAGATTCCGTCTCAGACTGATATACATGTGAAACTGAACCAATACATCTTTAAACCCATAAGATCTGCAGATGTCATTTATAGCCTTGCAAATTACAAACTTTTACTGTCTTATTTTTACAGTTGATGATTGTGAAATATAAAATTGTGCATTATCACCGTGTAATAGCACAAGCTTTAGAAACACAGTGCTACAGAAGAGAGCATATATTGAAAGCCAGAGTATTCAAGGGAGCCTTATAATGCAATTTTAAGCTCTACAGCTGACTGTATAATAAAACTGTAAAGCCAGATATGAAACAATGTTTGCTAATAACAGGCAAGTGAAAACTCTATTGAATTCCTGGGACTTCAGAAACCAGCAAGAAAAAACAGATGCATAGAGGACATTTAATTAAGGATAAAAACTGTCTGAGTCATGCTGGGGCACCTGGTCACCCTACATTAAACTGAACACTACTTCGAATAATAAGGTATGTAAGGATGACATAAAAATAACATAAAGGCAGCATTGCAAGCTGACAGGAGCAAGGAATTCTTGAGTAAAGGTCCCCGTTCCCCCATTTAAATCACCCTCCTGCAGCTGAAGTGCATTGCAGCCACTCTCAGTGACACTATTTCTCTCTAATGAACAGGGCAAGAACAGAGATCCAAATGGCCAGAAATAGCTTCCAAAACATTTGATTTTGCAGAGACCAAATGGGGCTGCATCTCCTTCTTGAGCAGCTTGAGCCCAGCACATTTCAAAGTGGTTTCTGCTGCTCAGGGCTTTCCAGCATGGCAAGCATGGCACACGTTGCTCTTTGGGCCCCAGGCTCTCCTGTGCCCAGTGTACCATCCCACACCTTCTGCTTGATCACAGCCCAGTGGCCTCCTGAGCATTCCTCATAGCACCACAGGTTGCACAGACCAGCCAGGAGTAATTCAAACATGTGCTGGGAGACAACAGTGCTTATGATTTTAAAAGTTATGGTCTTCATGGTGTTCTCCAGTGCTAAATGCTTCACTGCAGGGCTTTGAGACTTTTGTTACTACTGCTGTCCTCTGCCAACAAGTCCCAGGGGAGGCAGGAGGGAGGGAGAATCACAAGATGCAAAAAAGGCACAAAGCAGCAACAGAATCACAGAATCACCAAGGCTGGAAAAGACCTTTAAGATCATCACGTCCAGCCTATGACCAACACCACCACATCAGCTAGACCATGGCACTAAGTGCCACATCCAGCCTTTCCTTGAACACATCCAGGGACGGTACCTCCACCACTTCCCTGGGAAGTCCATTCCAATGTTTAATCACCCTCTCCATGAGGAAGTGCTTCCTAATATCCAACCTAAACCTCCCTTGGAGCAGCTTCAGGCCGTGCCTTCTTGTCTTGTTGCTCATTGCCTGGGAGAAGAGCCCAGCCCCCACCTGACTACAACCTCCCTTCAGGTAGTTGAAGAGAGTGATAAGGTCCCCCCTGAGTCTCCTTTTCTCCAGGCCAAAGAACCCCAGCACCCTCAGCCTCTCCCTAGAAGACTTTCCCTCTAGTCCTTTCACCAGCCTCGTTGCTCTCCTCTGGACCCACTCCAGCACCTCAACGTCCTTCTTGAAGTGAGGGGCCCAGAACTGGACACAGTACTCGAGGTGAGGCCTCACCAGTGCTGAGTACAGGGGGAGAATTACATCTCTACTCCTGCTGGCCACACTATTCCTGATACAAGCCAGGATGCCACTGGCCTTCCGGGCCACCTGGGCACACTGCTGGCTCATGTTCAACCGGCTGTCCACCAGCACTCCCAGGTCCCTCTCTGCCAGGCCGCTCTCCAGCCACTCTTCCCCCAGCCTGTAGCGCTGCCTGGGGTTATTGTGGCCAAAGTGCAGGACCCTGCACTTGGTCTTGTTGAATTTCATGCCATTGGCCTTGGCCCATCAATCCAGCCTGTCCAGGTCCTCCTGCAGCCTCTTCCTACCCTCTGGCAGATCAACACTCCCCCCCAGCTTGGTGTCATCTGCGAATTTACTGAGGGTGGACTCAATCCCCACATCCAGGTCATCAATAAAGATATTGAATAGGACTGGGCCCAGTACTGATCCCTGGGGGACACCGCTGGTCACCGGATGCCAGCTGGATGCAACACCATTCACCATCATTCTCTGGGCCCAACAAACCCATAAATCTCCCCGGGCTTTTAGCTGACTTTTATCATATGAATCCAGTGCCCCATTATGAAGATTTTTGATCCCAGAGGTTGATGCCATGGCAGGTCAAAGTCTCAAAGATACTTTGATCCTTAAAATGTTGTGGAGAAAAAGGGAGAGCCACAAGCTGTGTTCCCCAAGTGCCAGGCTGAGGTGGGGAGTCCACAGAGAGAACTGCTGTCGATGCCTTAACTCTGCAAACAGCTTCAGCCATAGCCTGTGCCTTATTTGGCACCAGAAAACTCTCTGCACGGCCCCAGTTTTTCTCCCAAATGGGCATCTCTCCATCTGAACATATCTCCTCACAGTGTTCTCCTGAGCTGACTCTCAGGTGATCAAAAGGATTGACCTCATAATGCTTCTTTAAGGTTAAATTCAGTTAAAAGTCTGTCAGACATGAAAGGCATGCCCATTGAGAGCCAGACTGCATTAGTTCCCATGCACACAGCCCTTTTGCTCTGCATAGTGCCAAACCAGAAGGGCTTTTATACAGTTTCTTGTAATTTCACCTCACTACTATCATGTTTACCCTCTCTACTGTACAAAGGGGATCCCTGAAAGGCTCCATTGTATGCAATAGGTTATTTATAACAAAATACCAAGGAGAGACAATATAAATTCTTTATTATTGGCTATTTTGGGGGCATATCCTGAATTATGCTCTTTACAATAAAAACATCACAACCCAGGGTCAGTCCTCCTCCATTCTGCTCATCAAAAGAGGACCCTCCTGAAATGTGACACCCTTTTACCAGATCAACTGAAAAATTGCTTGCAAATTATGCTGAGGCACAGACAGGGGAGCCCCACAGCTTTGAAGCTTGTCCATGTAGCAAGACACAGTGCCCTCCTGCTCAAAGCTGAAATGGAGATGAGAGCCCACAAAAGTAATTTCAAAGGTGCTGGTCCTTCCAAGTCCTCCTTTGGGCAGATTCCTATTTCTGCCTGGAATCATGTGCAAGACCAAAATATCATTTTATTCCTGGGCCAGAGAGAAATTATAGCTCTTATTAAACTCGCCTTTATGGGAAAATTCAAAACAGAGAAAAGGAAAAAAAAAAAAAAAAGCAAAAAAAATAAGCAGGTGGTGGTCTATGTAATCCTAAATTGGGTATTGGCTCATTTTCTATATAATACCTATGGGAATATATATATTTTATTTTTTTTTAATTTGCCTTCTGTTTTCAGAGTGTGTCTTTACCATGCTTTCTCTGCCACAACACTCAGTCTTAAATTTGCACTTGTCTCCAACATCTGGATCAGTGAGTGAAAAATTGGGTAGTGCGTGACCTGCTATAGAAACATTATCTGACATGCAGCCATGTGCCTTTCACAACAGCTCATTTCTTCACCCCTCTCCCCCCATCACTAATCTCTTCTGGAAGACTGGTCCTCAACATTATTGGGGTTTTTTTTAAATGCGTCATACACGTGACAGGTGAATTAAGAAAAAAAAAATTGCAGACTGAAGAGACAGGGGCAACAGTATGAAGTGTTCTGAAGAGATAGGAGATCAAAAAAGGTTTCATTCACACATCCCTTAAAGAACTATTCATATATATAATAGGCTCATCATACCCTGGAGTTGCTTTGCAGGGAAGCTCAGCATGTGCACGTTTTTATCAGCTAGCTTCCAAAAGTGCACGCCTTTAGGAGGGACAGCCACCACAGCAGCCTGGGGATGGCGGTAGGAGAGCTGGGCACCCAGAGCTTGCTGCTGCTGCTGCTGCTGCAAGCAGAAAGTCTAGCTTTGCCTACAGCCACTTTCAGACACTCATGTGTGAGGTTTTGAAAACAAACACACTCCAGATAAAATGTACACATATAAATATACATACATTTATATACACACACACATATATATTTGTATCTATGGACTCAGGAATCTGACAAGCCCTGCGACTGCGGGACTGGTGTGGCGAATTTGCATTTCAGTGCCATGAGTCCTGGGCTACCATTACCAGGACCAGGCCACCCTCCTTTCTCTCATGGGAGCCCTCTCTAGCCAGGGGGGCCTGCAGCAGCAGGACCAGGAAAGGGGAGATGGAGCCAGAGGGAATACAGGAATTACCCTGTGTGGGGAGGGTATTTTTGCCTCTTCTGTCAGCAGTCGTGCTTCAGCTCAGTTTGAGAGGAGGCCTATATGGTTGTTTCCCAGCAGCATTCTTTGAAACAGCCTCTGAATAAGGAAAAAAGAGAAAACAGACTACTGTCCACTGCCAGTTATCTGCCACCATCTCCGCTGCCAACTCTTCCCCCACCAACTATTCACCAGTGAGGGACCAGCCCTCAGGACCTATTGTGGGAAGTGGTGTCGAAACACCATTGTAAGCCCTCAAACAAAAAAAAAGGACTGCCTGACAAAGGACTGTCTGGCACCTATGGAAACCACAGCCTGCATATGGTGACAATTATAGAGAGAATGACCACGAAAGAGATAATGGCAGAGGAGCTGAGGGGACAGAGGTCTACTCCAGTTGCTCAATCATGTCTCAACTATGCCTACTCATGTTGTGAAATAATTGTCTAAGGCAAACAGACCTATAAAATGAGAAGCTGTGATGGTGGGCTTTTGGAGCTTCACTGACACCAACCCTCCCCTGTTGGCCTGATCAATGCTGGATCCAAGACTGATGATCATCTGTTATCTAGCTCTCTAGCTTTTATTCTTCTATTCTCTCTCACTCACTCTCTCTCTTTTCCTTCCTAAAATCATTAAGTAATGCAAGGCCTAATCACGATTTTTTTCTCAGGTCATACAGCTTGAACATATATGTATTGTGACTTATGTGATTGAAATAATCAGCCCTTATAATTGCATATCAGTATTTTTTCTATAGTTTTAATTAAAACCAATATTCAAATACAGACCTTGAGAGTCATTGTGTCATTTTACTTTAATCCAATCAAGTGGTATTGGACAATCAAGCATTTTCTCAGACAGTAGTATTTTAACCACTCTCCCCAAAAGGGCCAGGCTAAGGTTGGATCGTAGAATCAGTAAGATTGGAAAAGACCTTCAGGACCATGAAGTCCAGCCGTCAGCCTCATATCCCCATGACCACTAACCCACTCATTTTTTTCACACCTCCAGGGATGGTGCCTCCACCATCTCCCTGGACAGAGTGTTCCAATGCCCCACCACTCTTTCTGTGAAGAAATTTTTCCCAATATCCAATCTGAACCTCCCCTAGTGCAACTTGACCCCATTTCCTCTTACCCAGCCACACCCGGGCTCCTCTCTGAGAAGCAGTTTAGAAAGCGAGGGGGGCCAATCTGAATCTCCCTGGGTTGCCCAACCCAGGTAATGACATCACCAGACCCTTCCGCACTGACGACTCTCCACCGGGACAACTGTACTCGGATTGGCAGATGGCACTGGGCTGCTCCTGCTGGCCAGCTGCCGCGGCACCGCACCGCCCCTCCCAGCTGCATGGCATTGCACTGCTGCTTCTCCCCACGCACAGCCAGCTCTGCAAAGCCCTTAAACATTGACTGGGGCTCTGTGTAGTGCCACAGGGAGCCCCAAGCACCTGACAGCAAGTAGCCTCTCATGGGAGGCAGAGGGGGGACCACTAGCAAGTTCATTCCTGCTCTGCCTGCAATACACATTACATTAGGGAGGGGGGGGAGGAGGAGTGAGGAAGTTGTCGGGGGAAGCCAGACACCTGACCACTGCCTGGCAGGAGAGCCTGTAGTTTTGTCATACAAGCCTTGCTGGTCTGAAATACAAAAATTATAATTTTGACCAGTGTAAGTGAGGCCAGCTAGTGCGCAAGTGGGGCTGAAGGTGGGTGGGGAGAACTACAGGAGGGTTTGACTTGGGAAGCCGGGGAGCAGGTGGCTGCAGGGAGGACCAGCAGTGCAGTGCCACATGGCACAGAGTGACAGCATGGTGCCGCGCAGGAGGAGGACACACCTATCTGTGTGGAGTTGTCCCTGCAAGTGTGGAAGCATCCGTCAGACAGTTGGCAGTCGACAGTTGTACTAGACCCAAAAGCCATGCATCATGACTCTTAGAATCATAGACTCATAGAATGGTTAAGGTTGGAAGGAACCTTAAAGATCACCAGGTTCCAACCCCCCTGCTATGAGCAGGGACACCTCACATTAGACCAGGCTGCACAAAGCCTCATCCAACCTGGCCTTAAACACCTGCAGGAGAGGGGCTTCCACAGCCTCCCTGGGCAACCTGTTCCAGTGCCACATGTGAGATGCCACATCCCAGGCAGCCATACATTCATTTAAACTAATGCAAAGTCCCTACATGCTGGCTGAAAGGCAACCCTCCAAACACCACAAATGAAATACTGGATTACTGAAGTCAGCAGAAAACTTTCACTGAGTCAACAGGTTGCTGTCTCGGGGCCTCAGTAGAGTTAAGGCAAATCCTCCTGTCCTGAGCCCATCCACAAGCCTAATCTCCACATGTCTATTCCCTGTTGCTGGTCATTAGCTTTTCCTTTTTTTTTAAGTTGAGCCTTCAGCTAAAAGTGGTGAGCGTAGGTTACAGATGTATCAATTTTAAAAAAACAACAAAACCTTACTATTTAAATGAAAGAGAAAGGCTTGAAAACCTGAGCTAAGTGTGTCCCCAAAGTTCAGAAACCATAAATAAAAGAAAAAAAAATATTATTTTGAAGTAAGTCTCAATGGGTTTAGGGAGGTCTGGCTCATGATTTTTTAGTATCTCAGTTTAAAATTATTGCACAAAACCACAATGCTGATGTCAACATTTCACAAATATTTATAAGAGGAATAAAAGCAAGAAACACTATATGTGTTTTAGCTTCAAAAATAGGAAAAGGTACAGGAATATCAGAGTTTAAACAAGCACTTTAGACAACAAAATCTGCACCAAGATGAAACTTCTTAAATAGGTTGGTGCAAGGAAACACTAGCATTAGCTTTACTTAACATTAACTCTTGTGCCCCCACAGCACTTAAATATCAAGGAAAAAGTACTTGCAACTGAAGTTCAAGACACAAATGGTCTTGTCCTGGAAGCAAAGCCCCCTGCCCTTTTTTCCTACATATTTGGAATTTTTATCTTAACCTGGAACTTTAGATTGTAAGTGGCTGCTTTAATCTCTTCTGCCCACTACCTCTTTGGCAAACACTGCTCTCAACTACTGCCTCTCATTGGAGGCCTCTGGCTTTCGTGAGCCTGCATCAGAGCATCTGCAGGGAGAATTAAATTCGGCTATTGGTCCTACAGGCCCGACCTGAAGTCCCATAGCTGTGTCAGCTCTGCAGGACTGATGGGAATAAAAAGTAGCTAAGAACTTCTTTTTGTGGCTGAAGTCAGCAGATCCGACTACACACAGAGGCAGCAGATGTGTCGAGTAAGAGCATTTTAAAATGGTAACTTATCAAAGTGGGATTTTACTGTAAGTTATACAACATGCCAGTTTTTGTGATCTCTCAGTCCTGAGTCTGTCCCTGTAATATTAATTATATACTTTCCAAAGTGCTTCCCTTAACATTTTTCTCGGTGCTAGCAGAGGTAGTAAGAAAGGGCCAGTACCTTCCAATAAATATAAATTTTCTCTTACTTCCGAAGTAATCTAATCCATACAGATGCATTTCAAGGTCTGTCAAAGTTATTCAGGCTCATTTTGCAGCAGCCCAAACACCCTCGGCCCTGGAGTTTTACCAAGACGTACTATGGAAACAAATCCAAGAATAGCTGAATTTTGTTACCTGGCCCACAGAACTGGTAATATGAGATATTACTGGATAAAACTGTGATATTGATAAACCAACAAATTAAAAAACAAACAAACCACAAAGAAGATGCCAAATGCAAAATTACAATCCTGTCACTGTGAGAAACATTCTAAATTGCTCAGCTTGAATAAAGCCTAAGATTTAATAAACTGTTGTTGCAGACATGGTTATAACTAAGTTTTAGCAGCAATAGGTTTCACTGCTATTTGGGCTTAGAACCAAAAGCACTGGCAAGGCTCTATGGCCAGGATTATTCAGAAGAGTGCTAAATAAAAGTCTTCATAGCAGAGCTCTCTGGTATTCAAATATCTGAGCTGTGAATAACATGACACTAGCACACATCAGTCCTTATGCCTGCCTGGATCAGGAGTGCGGGTGTCAGCAGATACTACCCCAAATATGCCATTAATTCTGCAAGGCGGAAGACCCAACCACAGAACAAGGGGCTTAGAAATTTGAACAAGCTGATCCCCAGTTGGAAACAGGTCCCCTCTGGAGTGCAGAGAATGGGTCTTAATCTTTTCCTAGCAGGTTTCCATCCCTCAGCTTGTAACATCTCTCCTGGAGGGTCGGTGAGGCTCAGTAATGTAATGCAAAGCCTTGCATAAAATTTGAACATCACTGGCACTAAAATCCAAGCTTCTCCTGGGTTCAGTGTTGCCAGGCTTTTGAAAATAACTCCCTAACACTAACCTGGATCTCCCACAGCAGCACAGCGCCAGCAGCTTCCTGCCCTGTCCCCCACCTGGGAGGTTGCCCCAGGCCCATTGTTCACAGCCTCATCCCTTCACTGTGCACAGCATGGGCAGGCACCAACAGCCTGGGGAGGGCATGAGATCAGCCACATCTTCCAGGGCAGAAATCTTGGAGGGTGCCAGGGATGAGGGATGCTTCTCCCACCCAGGGCATCCCAGCTCTCCATTGCCACATGGAAAAGTGAGCTACCAAAGAAAAATAAATTAATCCCAGAGAGGATCAGAGCACTGCTGGGAGTTAGGTACTTGCACAGATCAGGCATCCTGCACGTATGTGGTTCCAAGGACCTGCCCTCCCAGAAACCACATGAGACCACGAACAGGCAGGAAAAAGGCCACATAAATCCCCACACTTTCACCACCTTTGTCTAACAGGATGAGGAGCCACTGGCTCTTATTTGCTTCTATAATCTGATAGCTAAAGCCTGTCTTTACTCGGATGGCTTTCAAAAGACATGACTGGGCAGGCCTAGTCCCACGAATGGAGAAACCACCACAGCCTTTGCCGGGACCTAAAAAAAAAGAAAGAAAAATAGGTAAGTCTAGCAAACACTAAGACAGAATTGAAAATCCTGGCCATCCTGCATCACCTTGGACCGTAGACCTGGATTACAAGTAAATTCTATTTTCCTGTAGTAAAACATTCCTCTTTACAAGAGAAGCATCAAGCTGACATTTGGAATACACCATTTGACTGGAACTACACCGAGAGTGAATGCTGCAAAGTGACTGCATCACTGCACACGGCTGACAGTAATTATTAATAGGACTGCTCTTCCTTTGATAGGCATGCATTACAGATGGCTGAATAATGGAAACATTTGTGAACAATTGTTTGGCAGCAGAAAAAAAACCCTGCTGCCAAAATTTTAACACTCAAACACAATGCAATTAACCAGCTCCCAGGCTGAGCTCTTGCAAAAGCATGATCACTTTCTTGACACCCGCTGAGCTCTGCAGGAACGTACATTTGAGCGGTGTCTACAGAGTCAAGAGTGGATGGGGCAGAGGTGGTTAGACTCACAAATCAGCCTCCCAGCAGGTGAGCTGCCCAAGTTATTGGGGAATTATTTTCACATTGATTCAATCAGAGCCATCTACAGATAAAGCAATATGCAGAGAGGTGTGAATGGAGACCTGACCTAGTGAGCAGCTGTGCAGTCATAAAACCACACTGTGGAACACTGGAGCCCACAATATATCCACTGCTAAAAAGAGGAGGGAGAAGTCTCTTCAGCTCTTCCAATAAATCTAAATCAGGGATATGTCTGTACTAGCAATGGGATTCACAGACTGAATCAGAGAGAATGTCCAACTCCAGGAACTGAATAAAAATGTCACCATAAAACAAACAGTAATGAACACATTTCCATCCCAAAATTAAAAAAAAAAAAAACAAAAACAAAACAAACAGAATTTGGCTTGCAGAGGGAGGCAAAGGAATTACCCTTTGCTACAAAATGTTTTCTTTACAAGAAGATCTCAGGAGAAAAAATTGTGCTTCATTGAAAGAAATAGTAAAAAAGTAATATGACAAAATAACAGCTCAAACTTCCAAATTGTTATCCTCAACCAAATCAGGACATCCATATGTAGCCCATGCTGGGCTTAAAGAGTAAAACCTCACATGCAAGGGGTTCTCCTGCCAGTGCTCCTACATCTCATTTAATCTCAGGTGCTTGTTGCTGCTCCTCACCTGAGCCTGTGCCTGGTTGTGCTGCTCGGGACCCCAGCCTGGGGACTGGCCTTCCCAGCTTGACCTCAAACCTGCCTCCATGCTATGGACTCACCTGCTGGTCTGGCCTTTCAGCCATCCCAGGACTCTGTGTTCAGATACAGGGGGACTGCATCTCTGGCTGGTGAGATACTGCCCTTGTCTCACTGTCCATCATGGGCAGCAATGCTCCTGCTGCTCCTGCACAGGCAGGGGCACCAGCTGCCTCCACCCTGCTCCTTAACACCTCTGCATGCAAAGCACCTGCCTGGGATCTCCAACGTCTCCAGATTTGGTGATCAGAGCTCCCATGCCCACTAAGGACCAACACTGCACATCACAGAAAGCACAATGAGTTTGGCATGTCCCCAGAGCTCCTCATGATGAATTTGCCAACATAGCAGAGCCATGACTGGCTCCAGCTTTATCCATGGTGGTAAGTTACCGGAAACTATTTCACCAAACCCTGCTATTTTCCCTCTCTACTCATGGTTCTTTCTGCTTTCTTTTCTCTGCTGTTTTTAAGCTACATAATTTTCAGGTATTAAAATTAAAAAATGATAAAATAAATTTTAAAAAAGGCCAAACTAAATAAACAGATTTTTAAAATAGATTAAGTTGTGTGACTAAAACACTGAAATGAATAGTCACTTACTCCCAACACTTCCACTGGCTGGTCTTTGCAGCATACATTAAAGAAATGCAAAGTTTAAAAGTGGAAAGAAATGGGATTTTTTAAGTCCAATTTTAGAAAACTAATGCCACCAGTTTTTACTAAAAATGTCTCCAAGCATTTCTACTTACTGTTTTAAAGAGAGATAAATGAGTAAACACAGCTGTCTGTCTGTAGGAGCAAATACTTGAAGATTCTGAACTGTAAATTGTTCAAAATCAGAATACATCCTGCAGCCAGGCTTGCAGTTGATGCCAGCTATTCAGAGCAGCAAATAGCAAAGTCTTACCACTTCTCTCCCACGTTAAGTTTTTGGCATTTCAGATCTATATTTGCCTTACAATCCTAAAAAGTAAGTGTTGTCTGACATTGACTGATAGGGCAACAGTTATCCCAGTGTTTTGCTGTTATTCCACTTACATAAGAAAGAAAGATGACAAGTACGGCTTGTAATGGGAGTCCCACCAGTTCAGCTGAGTGAACCCCATGCAGCCACCTGCCTGCTGAGGACTATTAGATCATGTCTCACTCTGGGGAATGACTCCAGGGCCAGGTTTGCTCCTAGTGAATTCAGGTGGGAAACTCCAGCTGCCCCCAGGAAGTGCGAGTTGTTGGTCTGAGGAAAATGTTAATCATAACCAACCAACCTCAGCCAACTCTTCCAAGTCCAGCTTCAACTCGCTGTCAATTAAGGTTAAAAAGTAAAAACCATCAAGTTTCTTTTCACCCTCTTGAGCTCTGACTTGGTAAATTCCTACTTATCTCACAGTAGGGCTCCACATAACAACTGGCTTTGTTCAATTAATGAGGTAAAAATATTAGTGCTGAAATGCCAGAAAGACCAGTGTCAGCAGCTTCCTCTACTGCCTGCACGTGAGATGGTAGTGATAAGTTTGTCCCCATGGTGGGATGGTCCCAGCTGACCCCCACCAACAAGGTCAACTCAGGGAGAGATGTGCAGTGACAGACCATGTCCTCACCTGCACACCACTGGGGAGATCTGCAAGCAAACATACCCACTGCCACCAGTCCCACCATCATCCTGGGAGAGGGAGATGCTGGTGCACACATTCATCATCAATACCTGCCCAAAACACCATGGAGGTAGCAACCATCATGGACCCTGGGAGAAGGCGTACAAGTGGTAGAAGGGAGGGTTTGGGGGGCACATTGGAAGGTAAGTACCTAACACTGAAGCCACTGTAGTTCCCTTCACTGGTCAGCACTGCTGTAAAAATCTTGGTCCCAGACTGAGTGTAGTCAGGAGTCAGCAAGAGTGTGAAGTGCCAAAATCCTCAGACCTTCAAGCCAGCCCCTCACAGACCTACCGAAGAAAAGAGGAAAAAGCTGTTGCATCTTTGTGTTGTAGCTAAAGACTGCCATAAATGTAGAAACGTACACTGACAAAGCCTGCTGCAGAATTCCCTAATGTTGCCACGCCAAATGCCAAATCTTTCATTACAGAAAAATTTCCAGCTGCCTCACTTGAAAATGAATTGTTTCCCGTCACTAAGGCAAAGCTGTCACATGCCAAAGGAAAAAAACTAAGAGGCCAAATAAAATCTGCTGCCTCTCATTAGATCAAAGGTTGGCAGCAGAGATAAACCACTACACAAAACGACATTTATTCAGAAGAGCAATTGACTACAGAGTCATTTGTCACTTTTAATAATTCTACAGTTGTAAAATGATAATAATGGAAATCGAGTTACCCTAATGGTAATAAAATATTTGTAAACTAAACTTGTTCATTTTGGCTATAAAAAAGACATCGAAATAATTTAACTGCAGAGAACAAAATTGAAATAGGTCTGTAATTACATAGATTTTCAGCATCTTCTCCTTTATGAAAAGAACTAACTGCTGATGATTCCCACATTTCTGACACCTCATTCTGCAAAACAAAGGATTAGAAATATGTAGCAGATGTACAGAAAAGGGGCCTGCAGCAAAATTTCAGAAGTGATGCATACATTTCTTCCCACTTCTCCTTCGTATTAGTAAGATGCCAAGTGTCATATCTCATTAACCGAGTGAGCCTGTATGCTGTTGAAACTTCTCTGAGTCAAGAGAAGGGACAGAGCACTATTAATGAAGTCACTGGATCTCAAAATCCTCCATGTCACCAGCAAGGAAAACACTGGAGGATTTGTGGTGACAAGCATGCTGGCAAAATTCATATTGATGTAGTCTGATAAGGTTTTCTTATCCCAGATGACCTGCCTTCTCAGATCTGATGGATTCAAGGTAAGGATAGCAGGAAATTCAGCATTTTTTCTCTAACCTGTCAGGTTTCTTTGAAGTCTAATTATTTTCCTGTAATATTTCACATTAAACAACTTCCAGGGCCATCAGCTGAAAAGCATGCCAGTCCCAAAGGAAAGACTGCAGGGAGCTGAAGAGTGCCTTGGTAGCCTGACTCATCCTTGGATTCCTCTTCACAGAATCACAGAATCACAGAACGTTAGGGGTTGGAAGGGACCTCTGGAGAAAACCTAGTCCAACCCCCCTGCCACAGCAGGTTCACCTAGAGCAGGTTGCACAGGATGGTGTCCAGATGGGGTCTGAATGTCTCCAGGGAAAGAGACTCCACAAACACTCTGGGCAGCCTGTTCCAGTGCTCTGACACCCTCAAAGTAAAGAAGGTCCTTCTCATGTTTAGATAGAACTTCCTGTGTTCACGTTTGTGCCTGTTACCTCTAGTCCTGTCACGGGGCACCACTGAAAAAAGACTGGTCCCATGCCTCTGAGGCCCACCCTTTCAGTATTTATAAGCATTGGTAAGATCATCCCTCAACCTTCTCTTCCCCAGACTAAGATGACCCAAGTCCCTCAGGCTTTCCTCATAAGAGAGATGTTCTAGTCCCCTAGTCATGTTTGTAGCTCTTCACTGTATCTTCTCCATCAGTTCCCTGTCCTTCTTGAACCAGAGAGCCTGGACACAGTACTCCAGATGCAGCCTCACCAGGGCAGAGTAGAGGGGGAGGATAACCTCCCTCAACCTGCTTGCCACACCCTTCTTGATGCACCCCAGGATACCATTGGCCTTCTTGGCCACAAGGACACTATTCTGGCTCATGGTCATCTGTTGTCCACCAGGACTCCCAGGTCTTTTACCACAGAGCTGCTTCCCAGTAGGTCAGCCCCTAACCTGTACTGACACATGGTGTTATTCCTCCCTTGGTGCAGTACCCTCCACTTGCCCTTGTTGAATTTCATATGGTTTCTCTCTGGTCAACTTTCCAGCCTGTCCAGGTCACACTGGATGGCAGCACAGCCTTCTGGTGTGTCAGCCACTCCTCCCAGTTTTGTGTCATCAGCAAACTTGCTGAGTGTACACTCTGTCCCTTCATTCAGGTCATTGATGAATATATTGAACAGGATTGGACCCAGTACTGACCCCTGGGGAATACCACTTGTTTGGACCTTCAGCTAGACTCTTTGTCACTAATCACAACCCTCTGAGCTCTATCTTTCAGCCAGTTTTCAATCCACCCCACTGTCCATTCATCTAACCCACACTTCCTAAACTTGCCTATGAGGATGCTGTGAGAGACAGTGTCAGAAGTCTTGCTTAAGTTGAGGTAGACAACATCCACTTCTCTCCCCTCATCTCTCCATCCAGTCATGTCATTGTAGAAGGCTATCAGATTAGTCAGACACGACTTACCTTTGGTGAATCCATGTTGACTACTCCTGATAATTGTCTTTTCCTCCAAATGCTATGAGATGATGCCCAGAACAAGCAGTTCCATCATCTTTCCAGGGATGGAGGTGAGGTTGACTGGCCCGTAGTTTCCAGAGTCTTCCTTCTTGCCCTTTTTGAAGATTGGGTCGACATTGCCTTTCCTCCAGTCCTGAGGCACCTCGCTTCTTCTCCAGGACCTTTCAAAGATGGAGAGTGGTCCAGCAATTACTTTTGTAAGCTCACTCAACACTTGAGGACATAACCCATCAGGACCCATGGACTTGTGGATATCCAATTTACTTTATTGACCTCTGACTTGATCCTTCTCAAACAAGAGAAAGTCTTCCTTTGTCCAGACTTCCTCTGTTACCTCCAAAGTCTGGGACTCCTGGGGGCTGGCCTGAGCAGTAAAGACTGAACCAAAGAAGGTATTCAGTAACTCTGCCTTCAGAGCCATGCGAGTTTCTCCACTACATCTTGATTCTATGAGAGGCAAGTCTCAAATAATCAAATCTCTCTGCTCTCAGAGCAAGTCAGTGCATCTCACAATTTTGCTTTCACCCAGGTTGGATCTAAACCGTGCCAAAATCATTACTCTGGTACTTCACCTCAGGGCCACCACTCCCCCAGACCCATCCTATATGATAAACAAGGATGTATTTTGAAACTGGGTGACCTGACCTACAGCACAGGAAATCTGTCTGTTTCGCAAATGACTTTGTCTGCAGGGACTTGCTTGTCGTGTGCTAGAAACTTACAGGGAAAATCTAGACCTTAGGGAAAACAGCAAGATACCAAAAAACCGAAGTCAACATGTAAAAGCCATGCCAAAACTCTTGCCAGCAAGGTTTTTACAGCTACATTTTAAAACACTCCTTGCAGTTTGGTGCTTTTATTAAAAAGGCTGTGCTTAACACTATACTCTCAATACTCCTGCTGTTAAGGAGGGAACTCAGAACAGCAGTTCCTGAAGACCTCAGGGTCCACTATGCCTGCAAATCCACTGTATTCTTTGAAGGAAAACTACAAACCAAAATATCAATAACTGTCCTGAATAATTTATGTTAATACTGAAGTAGCCAACAAGGGTGCTTAGCAGAAAAAAAAACAGTTGTCCTCAAGTTTAAATCCTGCAATAAAATTACATCTCAGGAAGTAAACATTTTATTTCCCATACTCTTATTCAAGGAATTACAGGTGTTTTGCTTTGAGACTGTCTCTATATGCATGTTTCTGATAATTATGTACTTATGTTTGTCTGGGTTTAGTGGTCAGGTCGAACGACAAACCACAGGACAGAATTGCTCTCTATTATGCTCCTCCAGCCTCCCAAGGGAAGATAAAAGAGGAATAATAAAGAGAAACTTAAAAGTTGGAAATTAAAACTGGAACAGGTTTACTGGAACAGGGAAAGGGCAATAATACAGGGGATGAGCAACAAATATATACAAGTATATATACGTATATACAAAACCCGATCTTGATGATGGCAGAGGTAGGTGTCCGAGGCTCCCTTGGAGCAAGGCTGACTTGGGGAGGGGTCCATGCCTCTTCCCAGCACCCAGTGGATTTGGATCCTGCAGAGTATGTGGCGAGCTGATGGAAAAGCAGGAGCCTGTCTCCAAGACCTCTGAGCTCAGCAGCAGCAAGGAGGAAGGGAGAAGAAAAAGGAGCTGGGCTTCTGTTCCTCCTGGCTTTTAAAGAGTATGTCAGGAAATGGGAGGGAATACTGTTCTGCCCTCTCTCTCTTCTACCCTTCCCAGATCTCTCAGGGTCCTAAAGACCCTCTCTCTAGGTCCTCATAGTGGTACCATAAAATTACCCTGGCCCACTCAAACCATAACAATGTTTGTATAAAAAATTTACTGCAGAGACAAAGGATGAGCCAGGCATTTTGAACACAAGTGATCTCAAGTTCCTTGCCCTAGGACAGGTTTCTGTTTGGAGCTGAGCACAGTAGGCAGTGTGCTCATAGGCTGCAGCCAGAAACATTGTTTCAGTACATGTAGGCAAACTGGAAGCAGCTTAAAGCAGTGAAGCTGCATGGAAATAAACATCAGCAAGCCACAGTCTCAGGTGGGGTTGGGCACTGTTGAGTCTGACTGCTGGGTTTTGCTGCCAGCAGCACTGGACCAGACACACTTGAGCTGGGTCATGCAATCTCTTCCTCTAGTTCTCACTGAGCATCCAGAGCAAAGGACACTCACCAGACAGAAAGGGTTTTTTGTGATTTTCAGCTGAACCCAAATAGTGCCACCAAAAATACGTTTTCTCTTGAGGCTGAATTCTCTGGTGAAAGCCTCTTGAATGTGCTGTGGTCTGTACCTCCTTTCAGTGTCAAGCTGTTTTCTCTGTATCACTGTACCTCAAGTTCCCTCTTGTAAAGTGAGATTGTAACACCAAAGTCACACAATCACAGAATCACAGAATTGTTAGAGTTGGTAGGGACCTCTAGAGATCATCTAGTCCAACTCTCCCACTGAAGTAGGATAACCTAGAGCACATTACTCAGAACTGCATCCAGACGGGTTTTGAGTATCTCCTGAGATGGAGACTCCACAACCTCTCTTTGTCACTCTCATTGTAAATAAGTATTTTCTTATGTTTAAATGGAACTTCCTATCTTCCAGCTTGTACCCGTTGCCCCTCTCTCTGTCACTGAGAACTGCTGAGAAGAGCCTGTCTCCATCTTCCCTGCACCTACCCTTTAGATACTTGTATACAATGATAGGGTCTCCCCTCAGCCTTCTCATCTCCAGGCTAAAGAGTCCCAGCTCACTCAGCCTTTCCTCATAAGAAGATGCTCCAATCCCCCTATCATCTTTGTCACCCTCCTCTGGACTCTCTCCAGTAGTTCCCTGTCTCTCTTGAACTGGGGAGCCCAGAATTGAATGCAGTATTCCAGCTGTGGCCTCACCAGGGCAGAGTAGAGGGGGAGAATGACCTCTCTCGGCCTACTGGTGACACTCTTCTTTATGCAACCCAGGATTCTGTTGGCCTTCTTGGCAACAAGGGCACACTGATGGCTCATGGATAATTACTGTCTATCAGGACTCCAAGATCCTTCTCCTCCAAATTACTTTCCAGCAGGTCCGCCCCTAACCTATATTGGTGCTTGGGGTTCTTTCTTCCCAGGTGCAGGACTCTACACTTGCTCTTATTGAACCTCATGAGGTTCTTCTCTGCCCAGCTCTCCAGCCTGTCCAGGTCACACTGGATGGCAGCACAGCCCTCTGGAGTTTCAGCCACCCCTCCCAGTTTGGTATCACCAGCGAACTTGCGGAGGATACACTCTGTCCCCTCATCCAGGTCACTGATGAACACATTGAACAAAACCGGACCAAGTATTGATCCCTGGGGGACACCGCTGGTTACTGGCCTCCAACTCGACCCTGATCCATTGACCACCACCCTCTGAGTTCTGTCTCTCAGCCAGCTCTCAGTCCACCTCACTGTCCACTCATCAAGCCCACTTTTCCTGAGTTTCCTAATGAGGAAGTTATGGGAGACAGTATCAAAAGCCTTGCTGAAGTCAAGGTAGATAACATCCACTGCTCTCCCCTCATCTAGCCAGCCAGTAATGACATCATAGAAGGCAATCAGGTTGGTCAAGTATGATTTCCCTTGGGTGAATCCATGCTGACTTCTCCTAATGACATTCTTCGCTTTCATATGTTTTGTGATGATGTCCAGAATAATTTTTCCTAACATCTTACCAGGGACAGAGGTGAGACTAAATGGCCTGTAGATCCCTGGGTCCTCCCTTCTTACCCTTTTTGAAGACTGGAGTGACATTAGCCCTCCTCCAATCCTCAGGCACCTCTGCTGTTCTCCATGACCTCTCAAAGATGATGGAGAGTGGCCTAGCAATAGTATCTGCTAGGTCTCTGAGAACTTGTGGATGCATCCCATCAGGGCCCATGGATTTATGGATGTCCGGTTTGGCTACATGGCCTCTAAACTTTTCCCTCTACTGAGGGAAAGTCTTCTTTTCTCCAGACCTTATCTCTTATCTCTTGGGTCCAGGATTGAAGAAGGCTGGCTTTTGCAGTGAAGACAGAAGCAAAGAAGGCATTCAGTAACTCTGTCTTCCTTGTGTTTTCAGTCACAAGGGCACCCACCTCATTTGTCAGTGGGCCTATATTTCCCCTATTATTCCTTTTTTTATTGATGTACTGGAAGAAACTTTTCTTGTTGTCCTTGATACTCCTCGCCAGCTTTAGTTCCAGGTGGGCCTTAGCTTTCCTTGTTGCATCCCTCCATTCTCTGACAACATTCCTGTATTCCTCCCACGTGGCCAGACCTGTTTTCCACATTCTGTAAATTTCCTTCTTTCCTTTATTTTTTTCCAGAAGACCCCTACTCATCCACACAGGTCTCCTACCTTTTCTGCTTGACTTCTTTCTCATTGGGATGCACCGGTTTTGAGCTTGGAGCAAGTGGCAAGTCCTCCCTTTAACCTCCATTTGGGGATGGACTGTCCCATACTTGCAGAGACTGACTTTTGCAAGCCCAGCAGTGTTCACTAGTGTATGCCTCATACCATGCTTATGAGGATAAGCTCCAGACCTGGAAACAGCCTGCCCACTCATTGAAGGCATGGAAGATATTCCTGGAAGCCTTGCCTGATTGGAGCTGCTCCAGGGAAAGCCAGCCCATGTCTCTTAGCTAAGTGCTGAACTGGAACAGGAAACGATGGGGAGCGACATGCAGTGGGATCCCTCTAGCTTCCCTTGGAGTCAGCTTACACCCAGCCAGGCTTGTTACCTCTGGCTCCAGACTGGTGCCTGTGGACCATCTTGGGTCACTGTGCAATGGTTCACAGGATTTTGGGGAATCTTCTTTTCTGTGGCACAGTATGACACAAAAAGAACCAGCTGGACTGCAGCCATGGACAGCTAACATGTCTTTCACCCTAAGGGTAGACAAGCCCATTGAAGAAGCATTCAGATGCTATGCTGGCACACAGCCCTTCTAAACAAAGCTCTCTGCAGGTGCAAACATCCCACCAGCAGCTGGCAGCTGTGGGAGGCCGGACACAGTAACCAAGCATGTTATCTGATTCAGTTAAACATTATTTTTCCTATTATGGCTGGCTGGTTGTATACCTTCTTAAAATATCATCATGCAACACCTAAAACAAACGAAACTGTATTTAACTTTGGTTGTTCTGGGGGTTATTTCTTTTCCTCTGCAACTGAAGAAAATCATAGTAATCTCTGGAGAGAAAACAGAGATATGCCAGCTGAACCAACTCATAACCTTAATCCATGTCAAAAAATTAAATTCATGTGTTCTGGAATAAAATCGAAGGGAATTTTCAAGATATGCACAGATGCACAATCCACCCAATCAATCATACCCAATTCTAACATGCAATTAGTTGCTTACAAGTACCAATGAGATTTCACACTGTTTAATTTCCTTGTGCAAAACCTGGTATTTATTCATGTCCTGGAATCTTCTAAGTGATAGGGTAACATTAATTTGTCCCAAGTCACATCAGAGAAAATCTGCTCAATAACACTCTAAACAGCAATTTTAGTCTCTGACAAAGCAATGCATGAATCCAAGATCCTGAGACTCATCAAATGTATTAGGTGCCAATGCAATTAATCAGCTCTGACCACTCACTGTAGCTTGAGGAACACGCTCAATTTTAATCCAGGAGTCATGACTTTGACACAGGAAAAAAAAAATAATTGTTGTCACTAGTAGAAGGAGAAGAAACAGTATATTATTACACAAAACAATACATCCTGTGATTTGGTCATGGGACTGAATGAAGCAATGAAGCTCGGATGGGTAAATGTGGGCTACAGCCCAGTGCTTCTCAGCTTGCTGGCCTACAAAATGCACATGTTGCTGCCAGGGCCAACAGAATACAACGGATTAATTTCAGAGGCATTGGCTGAGTCCTGAAGTTTCTCACTGCTGATGCTGAAGGCCCACTGAATCAGAGCATGCCAGAGAAGTGGCTGGTATACACCAAGAAATAAAATATATGCAGTCCAAAGCTAAATTACAGGCTGACAGATTAATTTTGAAGAATGTGTTTTTAAAGAAGATATAGATATTCTTTTATATATATATGGATATATCAGACACAGAGCACTGCTATAAACACACCTCAAGACTGCTGTCAGTATCTTAGGATGAAGGACTGCTATGATGTATGGTTTGTTTTCCTTTTCTAAAGAGCCAGAGGACTTATGTTCAGTGTTAATCAGTTTTCCTCTTTCCAGTCCTTAAAATAATGTACATGTAAAAGAGAAGACTGAATGAAGTGCTTCACAGAGCCTTATTTCCAGCTATAACCTAAATGAGTTTTGCACATGAGTAGAATCATTTACTGCTTATTTAACTTTGTGAGTGCTTTGGAAGACCTCTTGTAACACTGACTTTTTTCTTCTCTGCTTGACTGCTGCTTTGACTGCCTCAAGCAGTTTTCCTCCACACAGTCAGAAAAAGGGACCTACCTGGTCTTCTGGGTTTTATGGCCATTGAGCAAGGGTTGTCAATACACCACTGCAGGACAACCTTCTCAGTCTGCAAAACCTCTCCACCAGTTCAGTGCTATCAGTGCCAAGTGAGTCTCACTCAAAGCTGCACACACATAGCACTCGAGAGCCCAGTGCTGCCCAAAGGGGTTGCAGCACTTTCATGGCTGCCCTAACAGTGGGCTTAAACCACCAAAGAGCATCACCTTGTGAGTGGTGAACCAAATACAAACATGCAGTCAGAGATTTTTGCTTTTTATTTCTCTGTAGGCATGGCTCTGAGACTTATGCCCCTGCCTGTGTTGCCCAAGGGCTGGACACTTTTAAATTACACTCCTTTTAACCATGATGAAATGCATGGTCCCGTTTCTTAAGAAGAAAGACCTTCCTGAACATCTTCTAATGTGACTGCCCATGAGCAAAAACTTATTCTTTGCCATTCTTTCCCTCCCTGCTCTCAGCTCTGATCCATCAGAGCCACATGGAAAAAAAACCTATATTGCTCACAGGAACACAAGGTGTAAAACTGCAGTCAGTGCAATGGGGTCAGTTCATACAAAGCATTGACATATTCTTGGCTAAAATAGCCTTTTTTTTTGTCTGAGTATGCTCATTCTCAGGAATCTATATTTTCCTGAACATCTTTGTGTTCATTACAACTCTCAAATTTAAGGTTTGCTCTTGGGTTACAATTTCTATTCACAGGTCAAATATTCTGCTCTAGCTGCTTCACCACCAATCTCTTACAGACACTGTTTCCCTTTTAAATCTCATTCACTTCCCCAATTAGCATTCTGTTAATGAAACACCAAAAGTGCCTTTACTTTCTTCAGAAAAACACATTCCTGCTTAACCCTTGATTTATACGTGTACCTCTGCAGGCTGTCTCAAAGAGATTAGTGTTTGCACATGGCTTTTGTTCTTGGTTTGTACCCACTATTCTGAGGAAGTGCTGCAGTATAACATCAGACTCACTGTCTGCCATTTATACTAGAGTTTAGCCTAGCGTAGTTTCACTGCTGAGATAATTAATACTCTTTAGTAACCATGATTCCCTGGCTGTGAGCTTCAAAGACAGCAGTAGTTTTATATTCTTTCTGTGACTTGAAGTAGCAGACAGTTATTATAACAGTACATTATTTGGAAGTGGGGTGCTGTCCAGGAACCATTAATTGAAGCTGGCTAGAGGGCTCCACCAAATCTACCTTGAGGCAAGTTTTGTATGGGGAAAGGATTATATGATTTTTCTAATTTCCTCTCCATTGCCATCTGCACTCTGTTGCATTCAAATTATTGCATTATCCATCTTATGTTACAATACATTATTGTGCTCCTGTCCCAAAACCATCCAGTGCTTAGCAACTTCCAGCTGAGGATTCTGCCTTCCACGAGGCTTACACAGCTCCATCTGCACCTCCTGCTCAGTCTGAGGCAACACCAGGATTTGTGTCCATGCGCTAGCACACAAGCATGGTGTTTTAAGTCCCTTCACAGGTCTTCAAACCCCCCTGAGAAATACCTCAGTGTATTCACTTTCTGTTCTCCTGCCTCTTCATTTGCATACCACATGCTTAAAGAATGCAAACCAGATGTTGCGTAATAAAATGAGACGCAGTAATTGTAGCACCTCTCTGTGGCTTCAGAGGCATGGGTAAGAATTTGCTGCTGCTACATACTGATGAACATGGCTTTCACCTCCTCCAGCACTACCTTTCAAACAAAATGGACACCACAATGCCCAGGTTGTGGTACAGCACAGTGGAGGAGGCTGTGCAGCTTCTAGTGTGTCCTGTGGCCCTAGCTGTGTGTGTACCAGGTTGCCACTGCAGGACTAGAGCCTGTAGCCTCCTCCACTCCTCAGAAACTACCACCTCATTAGCAATTTCATTTCTTATTTTTCCACTAGTTACAAACCTTGGTGTATCTTGAGATCATCACTCCATTGCACCAATGTGATGTTGAAGGCTGTTCTATAAGTAAGCATAATATGGCGCACTCCGTGTAAATAAATACTGGTGAATCTAAAAAACAATGAAACGTTATAGGGCTTTTCCATCAAGACACATTATGTCAACTTGAGAACGGTGTGAGCCCCAGGTCATAAGAAGAAAACCTGTTCTCATTTTACAGACCAACTTTCCCCTGATGCCAAAAGCACTCAGAACTACAATCCTTATTTTCTTCTACACCCCACTGCTGCTCTTTGGTTACAGACTGTGCCATCTCCACATTCTCACTGTCTCAAAGCCTTCACATGGTTTTTGGTGAGCCTCTTCTTCACAATGCTTCAGCCAAGAACATAAACCCTAATATACCCAGTCTGCAGGTGAGGAGATTGAACAACTTGCTAAAAGTCACACACTGTATTCATAGTAGAAAAAGGTATGGAGTTTAGGTACCTAGATCATTAGATTATAGCCCAAGCCATGGAGCTTGCCATTGAAGTCACCTTCCTCTGAACTGCAGCTGAGTTGACAGCAGCTCTGTGAGCAACATTTGGCCTGCCAGGAGACACTTTGGTGGTCACAGACACTCTTCTGTAACTTTCCCTGAATCTCTGCAGAATTCTTGGGCAAAACACAGTCTGACTTACAGAGGTGGACGCATATACCTTTGGGGTATCTGAACTGAGTTAAGATTACCAGCCCTTCTTGCCCATTATTAGATTGAACACAATCCATTTGGTTTTTCACCACTCACTGATAATGCTAAGCTATTACAAGAGATAGATTTCATGGCAGTGTTTCTTCCAAGGCTGTGCACAACATTATACAAGCTTGACTAACCCATGTTCGAGTCATTGCCCCAGTCAGACCCAGGATACAGATACGCCTACAAGAAGAAGTCGGCCTGGAGGCTCGAGAAGGCATTATGCTGCCTTGGACTGCCAGTCCATCCTTTGGCTACTTGCAAGGGCAACAGAAGTGCTTTGCTGAGCTCTCACCAACACAATCTGGACTTCCTCTGTTTTAAATTTCTGAGAATTTCCCCCGCCTCTTTTTTTTTAAATTAAACAAGAGAATGTGGCTAAGGAGGTACATCGTTAATTAATAGGCTTACAGTTATCTAGCAGTGACATACAGTATAGAACCCTCCAGATACACACCTGATGAAACTACTGTGGGCCAGGAAAAGGTTTCTTGCTGCAAGAAGGTAGGTAGAGCCTTAACATAAAATCATGTCTATAAAATGCAACTATCATTTCCATTTTATTCAGCAGGCACAAAGACTACTGCACTTGTACAGCTGCCTCGTATCTTTTCTTCTCATCTACGTACCTCAAACATGAGAATTTGTATGAAGCTTACAGCTAGTTAGTAACCAGTTTACAAAGTTTTTCATCCAACTAAAGGAGAGGAATAGCACCGCATAACTCAGGTGACCGAGTGGAAAAAAACAAAACATAGTGTTTGATTTATAGCAAATGCAACAGCTGCAGTTTTGTAGACAAATGATTCCCAGCACAATTACAAATAATGAATGAAGGCACAAATACCACAATTTGTGAAACATTCTGAAGAGGGGGGAAAAAATTAGGCTAAATTCACTAAAAATAGTGCAGCTGGCCTTTCTTACACATTTCATAAGACTCAGCATCCAAATTTTCCTTACCATTTAGTATATTCCATATAAGTTTCTTCACCTGAAAGACTGTTGCTACTTACGTT
Source organism: Hemiprocne comata (assembly GCA_020745705.1). Taxonomy (NCBI): domain Eukaryota; kingdom Metazoa; phylum Chordata; class Aves; order Apodiformes; family Apodidae; genus Hemiprocne; species Hemiprocne comata. The sequence continues at coordinate 137,036,858 of CM036586.1, read as the reverse complement.
GTCAGTGCATTTGAGATAATCCAGAAGTTGCTTCTCTCCTACACATTTAAAAAAAAAAAAAAAAAAAAAGAAAGCAACATTTTCATTTATTTACTGTGAAACCCAAAGGAAATATTTTAAATGTATCATTTATTGAAGCAAAAATGAAAAAAAAAAAAAAAAGCACATCATGCTTTTGGAAATCAATTTTCAGCTCTTTTCTCAGATGAATTCATCAAAGATATATCAAGGGGCTTTGGGGGAGTTATAGGACTTTTTGTTTTTATACATTAAAAGTCAGTTTTCTCTATGTTTGCAATTGATTTAACATAGCCTTTAGAATTTTTTCTGTACAATTTTAACTCTCTGGAGAAAGCATGGCTATTTAAATAATCTAAATAGGACTAATATTTTTCCTAAGTCTCAGCTGCTTTTATATTGTTCACAAGAATTCAAATAAAATGTGTAAGAATAGCTTCTCAGTAATTATGGCACTGGATGCTACCTGTAATTCCTGACAAAGATAGCCAGACTGACTCCACACAGCACTCTAGTGTCCATGGTCAGCATCAGACATTTCAGTTGAAGAAACCATATAGTATGTCCCAGAAAAAAAGAAGTTTCCTCCTGATCTCCCATTCAGAGGTTGGCTGAGGGCTCAGATCTCCTTCTCAGCTTTGTGTTTGTTTCAGTTGTTCACAGCTAACACTGTGAATAGCTTCATTGTGTGAACCCAAGTCCTTTAGAAATCCTGCTAAACTTTCGGAACGGAGTCACATTGCCTGGCAATGAGGTCCACTACACTTGCCTCTGCCAGTATGTGTACCAAGTTAAAAAGGACAGGTATTGAATAATTTCAGGGGAAAGTACTCTGAAAAAAGTAGCGGAAGAATCCAGATACTTCAAGCTCTTTAAGACGAGAGACAGTAAAAGGTGAATGACAAAAGCTGGAGCAAAGGGTCAGTGACAGATCTCTGGGAATAATTATCTCTTTGAAGTCCAGGCAGCAGGGGATGCAAAGTGTCATAGGCTGCAAAATCATTTCTGCTGAGTATCTAATCACCAACAGGTCTGATCAGCGCAGAACATCAGGTGGGGAACCAGAGGTCACTAAGCAGCAGCTCCAAAGTGAGTTGTGCTGTGTTACACAGAAGGAAAAAAAAAACAAACAACCCCCCAAAAACCCTCAGCCTACAGAAATAGCTGGTAAAGGAGGTGGGGAAAACAAAGAATTAGTAAAACACTTAGGAACAAGGGTAAAGAAATAAAGATGGCAGCAAAGAAGAGCTAAACATTTTTGCCAAGTCTGTGAGAGCTCATTGACTTTAGAGAATGACTTTTCACTCTTCCCTGACGCCAGAGTCACTGGTGTAAGTAGGAAGGTGTACTGGGTTTGCATGGCCAGGTTTTGGTAGGGTGGGGGGGACTACAGGGGTGGCTTCTGTAAGAAGCTGCTAGGTGCTTCCCCTCTGCCCAACAGAACCAATGCCAGCCTGCTCCAAGACGAATTCACTGCAGGCCAAGGCCACACCCATCAGAGATGGTGGTAGCTCCTCTGGCCTAACATAATTAAAAGGGGAAAATAAAAACAAAATTTGCAACAGCAACTGCAGCAGTCAGAAGACAAGAATGAGACTGTGTGAAGAAAACAACTCTGCAGACACCCAGATCAGTGAAGAAGGAGGGAAGGGGGTGCTCCAGGTGCTGGAGCAGGGATTCCCCTGCAGCCTGTGGTGAGGCAGGCTGTCCTCCTGCAGCCCATGGAGGTCCATGGTGGAGCTGATATCCACCTGCAGCCCGTGGAGGGCCTCAAACCAGAGTGGGTGCCCAAAGGAGGCTGTGAGCCCATGGGAAGGCCGTGATGGAGCAGGGTCCTGGCAGGATCTGTGGATCCATAAAGAGATGAGCCCACACTGGAGCAGGTTTGCTGGCAGGACTTGTGACCCCACAGGTGGAGTCATGCTGGAGCAGTCTGCTCCTGAATGACTGCATCCCATGTAAAAGACTCATGCTGGAGTAGTTCTTGAAGAATTGCAGCCCATGGGAATGACTCATATTGGAGAAGTTCATGGAGAACTCTCCCATGGGAGGGGCCCCATGCTGGAGCAGGGAACAGTGTGAGGAGTCCTCTCCCTGAGGAGGAAGGAGTAGCAGAGGCAACATGTGCTGAACTGGGAGTAAAATGCAGCCGAGAAGAAGGGGGGCGTCAGGGGAAGGTGTTTTAAGATTTAGTTTTTATTTCTCATTACTTTACCCTGGTTTGATTGGTAATAAATTAAATTAATTTCCCCAAGTCAAGTCTGTTTTGCCTGTGACAGTAATTGGTGAGTGATCTCTCCCTGTCCTTGTTCAACACATGAGCTTTGCATTATATTTTCTCTCCCCTGCCCAGCTGAGGGTGCGTGATAGATTTGGTGGGCATCTGGCATCCAGCCGGGGTCAACCCACCACAGAAGGGATAGGTCATGGGTCACCATCTGGCCCCAAAAAAGAAGAAAATGACACAGAAAATGTTAATTACAGAATATGCAAGTGTCTTATCAAAGAAGTAGGGAGATCAGGAGGGAGACCTCAGTAAAACACAGGGTTTGTGATCACCTATGGGCAGGCATGGTTTCACCTGGCCAAGAAGCCCTGCCTCACTGGGAATGATGTGTTCAGAGCTGAAGTTCTTCACTGACCAAGACTGCTGCAAAAAAGCATCACCCCTGCCAGTTCCTTGGTATCTGCCCAAGACACACAGGGAGAAAGGAAAGGTGCCTGTGCTTCAGCAACCTCGATGCAATCTCCAGCCCACCTCACATCTTAGCTCCACACTTCCACTGGTATAAAGGACCACATTTCTCTATTCACCAGCAATGTGGAGGCATGCTTTCCACCCTGTCCACATTGCTACCTGCACAGTGCCATCCTGCAAACATCTGTACCTGGCAGATGTGGAGGTTCACACAATTAAGTATTGCCATTAGGTCCACCAGAGCACTGTGTGTTCTTGTGTTTCCAGGAACAGGTTTCATAGATTGCAGATGCACTGGTACAATGCCATCACATGGTGAATGCAGGGAGAAGAGGATAGAGGCTCTCCAGGGACATGGCCACATACCTACCATATGGCTCAGGATGTCCCCTCACTGGGATGGACAGGGGGAAGAGAGGCTACAGGTCCCTTCCTTGCCCCAGAGCAGAGAACCCCTCACTTTGCTCTTCTTCATTAGGAATAGACAGACAGCAGTGATTTAAAACATGCATAACAATAACTACTTTTCCAGTAGATTGGCATACCTGTGGTCAGGAGGAATTTAAGAAAGCAATGTAGGCACATATGCATGAGCACATGCACTCCAGTCTTGTAGGGACTGAGAATTACATTTCCAGAATTAAAATGGAAAAATGTGACTCTATTTAATGATGGTCATCAGTTTCCTTCACTTGTCTTGTTAAAGGCTATATTTATCATGATCTGAGGCAAGTTTAGAAGCAAATCCCCATACAACAAGATGGATACTTACCTCTGGATTGCTCTTACCATACCAAGTTTCAGCAAATTCACTGATGTGTAAAGGTACCTAGTGGCTAATTGGATGTTTATTGACATTGTATTTAAGCAGAACTGCTGATTTTTTTTTCCCAGTTACAAGCTGCACATTTGTTTTACAGTGTTTCCATGGCTTGTGTAACTGCTAAACTTCTATATTCAGGATAATACAGTTTCTAGTGGTTTTGAAATGTTATTTAAATGCTGATTTCAGAAGTACTGTTCATAACCTCTGTTAGGTCTGCAGAGAAAGCACAATTTCTAAGAGGTTTATATCAGCATAAATCTATAGAGCTTTGTTGAAGCATTGCATTCAGAGCAAAAATTTTCCCCTCATTTGACTAGATACCCACAAACCACTGAACTAGCTAAAAAGTAACCTGCAGCACAATAAATGAACAGGCACAGAAAAGCATCTCAGTTAAATGAAGCCCTAGGTCCCTTTAAGGTTCTTTTTCTCTTGTTTGCCGTCATTGTCCTTTCAGTTTGGAGGAAATTTTCCACACCTAGTTTGGTTTTAACCCGACTCAAAAGTACTTCTGCAAATGGAGTTCACTGTTCAGTAAGTCTGCTCTGGCATGTCTGGGGCAGGGAGAATGGATGAATCTTTGCTTCTGGTTTTCTTAAATGCCAAGGTCTGTAGCCAGGTATGTGGCTGGGCTACTGGATGACATCATGTAAGTCACTCCATCTTTCCCTGCTTCAGATTCCCATCTGCTTAGCAATCAGCTGACCAGAACAGTTTGAAATTCTCTGGTCAAAATCCTTGAAAGCACTGGATCTTATTTTTCTAGGAAGAAACAATCCTGTGCATATGCAACAGGGCCAGAGCAAGGAGTAGTACAGCAGATCCTACCCTGGCTCTGACACTGCCTTCCTCTGCGGCTCAACTCTTTGCCTTTATTTCCTTTGTCTGGTGTGGTATTTATTGTGTTTGATATTTAGCCCTGATGCACCTACTACAGAATACTGTGCTAACTCTTGCTGTCTGTCATGTAAGAAAGTCTCTGAATCACAGAGTCACAGAAGGGTTGAGGTTGTAAGGAACCTTGGGAGCTCATCTGGTCCAACCGCCCTGCTGAAGCAGGGCCACCTAGAGACAATTGCCCAGGACCAGTTAGATGGGTTTTGAACAGCTCCAAGGGAGGCAACTCCACCACCTCTCTGGGCAACCTGTGCCAGTGCTCAGTCACCCTCACAGGAAAAAAGTGTTTCCTAATGTTCAGAGGAATCTTCCTGTGCTTCACTTTGTGCCCATCACCTCTGATTCTGTCACTGAATAGCAATGAAAAGAGCCTGGCTCCATCCTCCTTGCACCCTCCCCTCATGTATTTGTACACATTGATGAGATCCTCCTGAAGCTGTCTCTTCTCAAGGCTGAACAGTCCCAGCTCTCTCAGCCTTTCCTTATAGGAGAGATGCTCCAACACCTTAATAATTTTTGTGGCTCTTCCCTGAACTTTCTCCAGTAGCAACATATCTCTCTTGTACTGGAGAGCCCAGAACTGGACAAACATCTACAAATAGCTGAGAAAAAAACCCAACATGATAATTGCAAAAGACAAAATAAATTCCCTTTGAGCTAGAGACTTCAGGAGTCTACTGGATAGTTTACCAAGGAGAAAATTAAGGGTGAAGCTGGATGACAATAGTTAGGGACTAAGATAGGGAACACAACATCATTAAAGTTCTTGTCAATTCATCAGACAAAAGTGTAACAAGACCAAATGACCCAATTTGCAAGGGGACAGAACAGAACTAAAGTGCAGTGCAATTATTTGTTTAACAATGGCAGCAATTAGCTGCTGGAAAATTTACCAAGTGTTCTTGTTGATTCTCTGTAGCTGGTGATTAAATTGAGATTGGGTTTTTTGTCTTCTTTGAAGTCTTGTTCCAGTTCATATAAAAAGTCCTAGGGCCCATGTCATGCAGTAAGACAGAAAAAAACTGTGACAACGCTCCCTTCTGGCTCTATCATTTCTATCTTTTATACGAGATGACAGTCACTGTTCTGATGATTAGGCAATTAACATTGCAAAATACCAGAAAATTCCTAAAATTCAATAGTGCTGAATGCCTTGAGTTAGTCTTTGCCTCAATCTCAGAACAAAACACTGAACACAAGATCACCACTGTACCTGTCTCTAAAACAAGCCAGAAACAAGACAAAGAATAATTTGGTAGCTTAAAGGACAGTTTGGTGTATTCAGTCTATCTCACGTGTGTGCTAATAAGCAGCAGTACCTGTCTGCCAAACACAGACTGGCAAAATCTCTGTCCTGCTAATCATGATCAAGTGTGGCAGCCAGATTTAATTATGGGAAACTGAAGTTTTCTAATGAAAAAAATGCCATGGGGTTCTTTATCCCCATAACTTTGAGAAGCACAACTTCTCAGAGTGAAGAGGTCTGTATTTACTCTGGAGAGGATTCCTTTTAAAAAAATCTTTGAATATAGCTAGGGGGTGGAATAAATTGACTAGTGGAGGTCAAGTTGCTGCAGCAACAATGTGTTTGTCTTCTAGACACAGCCTACCAGATGCAACAAGCAAGAGCAACTTTCCTGAAATAGCTTTGATAATAGGTTTCTGAAGAAGATGTCCCCTTGAAAGCAGTGTTCTCATGCCATTTACCAAGGTATACCATGAAAGGACAGGAAGGCATTAGAAAATAAAACATATGTTAATCAATCTGCAATTCAATCACTTTTCTGTATAGCTAGGAAATTAATAAGTTTGTGTAATGCTAAGCACAAGGCTGTGACCCTTTGTAGACAGTCCTTGAACTGAAAAAATAAAGAAAGCTGCATGCTGTTTGTCATTCTAGTGCATCTTTTGTGAGAGCCAAAATAAGCTTCAGGAATGTTCATGTCTAATTTTCAGACTTGGCTGCTCTCAAGTCATCAAGGAGCCTGAACGGTTTCCCTACCGATGAGGCATCCTTAGTACCTTCATGTTATTTACCAGACCAGATCAAATGTCCAGCCCAGGTCCAGAACCACAGCACTGTGGGGAAGTTTCAAAGGCACTTGACTGTAGATAGAGACCTGCTCATCAAGAATATGCCACCTCCTAAGGCAACACCAAAACAAGCCGTTTCAGAGAAGACAGATTTATTTTACAGAGTATAGTGTTCCAAAAGCAATGGGCAATCCCATGTATGAAGCCTGTGTCTTTCACTCTATATAGTATGACAGAAGAAAGTGGGAGCCAAACATGGGCTTCTGCTTGCAACACATCTCTGTTTACACTCAAAGCTGATATAGATATGCTCCCATGACTTCTCAGGGACTGAGACCTCTGGAGGTCTCACAAGCTAGTCAGAAGGATACCATGCAAACCCATGAACAGATCTTTCTTAACTTGATGCATACCAGCATTCACTGGTAGTAGTCACACTGATATAAAAAACCACTGCCAAGGCCAGTTCTCACCTCACTTAGAAATGGTTTCTCTGTTCCTCTTGGCAACCCAGTTTAAAAACTCTCCACTTAAATTCCTTCCAGTCACACACACAGAGGCACAGGAGAGCAATTTCTAGAGCCAGTTTCTAGGGCCCCTGTTCTTAGCTTCTCCAGTGAAAACCCAGATCTAGACTGAAGCTTTTGGAAGATTACATAGTCCCTAAGTACATCAAGATAAGAAGTGCAGAGCCTGAGAAGGACCAGCTCATTGCCATGTCAGCCAAAGCTGAAAGTCCCTTTGATGACAAGCATCATTTCACTTCATTTGCTACAGCCAAATGACTTAACAAAGAGAAAAGATCCTGGAATTAAAATTTAAACTGTTCTTGTTTAAAAGCCGAGCAAATAGCAGTAATACTGTGTCCCAAAAACCAAAAAAAGACAGCCATATCTAACCCCTTTCTCCTCACACACACAATCAACTCTTCTCTCTGCCGCTCTTGCCATCACTTGTTTTACTTGCCCCATTATACCTGCTGGAAAGTTTGGAAAATGAAAGCTTGAAAAAAGCTGAATTAAAAAAACATGTATCACTAATACCATCCTCAGTCAACAGAAGAAAGTCAAGCAGTGGGGAAGCTCATGCTCAGACACATCCTAAAAATGTAAATAGAAGAGGTTCTTAGGTAGAAATCCTGTTAGTGAGTCTGCATAGAAATTGAGACCATCCCAGTGCAAGTGTGCAGGCACACGTATCCACTGAAAACAATCAACTCTGCCTCCCTCTTGCCACAAAGCAGAGCTCCTCCAGGCATGGACACCACTCAACCCTCCCCAGAAGGGAGCCAGTGCAGCAGCAGAGAGCTCAGAATTGTCCTGACAAATGGCAATAATGCTCCAAAAGGGAAAAGGAAACAGTAGGGACAAACACAGAACACACGACACATAGGCAGGAGCACATCAGCCAGGGAGAAGCTACTCAGAGGAGTTTAGCAGAGCAAGGGCTGAGGCTCATGCTACCCACAACCAGAGTGTGAGTCCATGATGTCCAGCTGGCATGAGACAGGTACACATTATACCAAGGTATATAAACAGTAACATAATTTTTCTCTGCTTCAGCTTATGTCAGACTTCTGTATGCATTGCTGTTAACTGTTGGCCTGAAGGCAAATATAGATCAACTGGGCACGACGAGTGGCCTAGAAAACAGCCTCCAACAGCAGATTGGAAGCTGAGTGAAGTGGGGCTATTTTCCCAGAGGAAGAAACCACTTGGTGGCAGAGGAAGGAGGGGTGACAGCAATCTTCAAGTTCATGAAGGCAGCAAAGAGAAAGGGAACAATCTGTGCTTTATTTCCACAGGAGATCAGACATGAGGAAACAGACTTACACAGTGCAAGGAAAACAACAAGCTAAGAACTGGAAATCTCTGAGAGGAACACTTCAAGACAAACACCTCTGAGTTACATCTCATCCTGGGGCTGGCTACAGTATATTTCAGCAATCACAACATTCAGAAAACACAGACAATGTAGAACATGCATAAATACACACAACATACACAAATGTACAAGGTACAAAGGAAATTCAGCTGAACTTAGTTCTTTTTCAGGGTAAATCAGATGCAAAACTCTTTTCACTTAAAATGTCACATCCTTTCCCTTCTGATTTTTCTTTTCATCTAATACGTTTTGTCTATGAATTCTGATAGTGTAGAGACAGTACCTAAAATAATCTGAGGTTCACACACTTATACCAAATATAGGTAACAGAGGGTGCCCCGTACATTTGCAGAAAACCTGTCACACACTAGGAAATAGTGTCAAACCAAGACCTTTTCTCCATTTCTGTGTGGAGCACTGGCTGAAATCCAGTTGAGACAGAGTAGCTGAAAGTAATTTCTATGTTGTTTAAAATCCTAAATGCAATGAAATACTAGTCTGAGTCCATTTCCCAGTGAGTAAAAGTGTCAAAAAGCCACCTTCAGAGCTGGATCTTATTGGCAGTCCCAGTAGGGAAGTGAGGAAATAGATAGATGGGGAGATGCAATGTCCTGCCTCCAGTGGTACTCATTACAAAACTTTCTGCAGCAGTAGCTCCAACTTCGGAACACTGAATTTCATTTGCTCCCCAACCACACTCTGGTATGGTTAACCAGACACTTCATTGAGATGTTCTGCCTCTTTCTGCCCCTAGGCTTTTGCTGCCAATGAAGTGTTGCCACTGTATGAAAAGTCAAACCATGAATCTATATTCTTGACTGATTATATGCAACTTCAAATGCTTGACCCCATGCCAGATTCATGGCTGTTCTGGCCTTAAGCCTGCCATGGCTGCATTTCAATACAGTTACCCTTTTCACTGTGTACAGAAGCATAGAACTCAGTTGAGCACAAAGTTACAGGGTCAAACCTCATCAATTCTGCAGCTGAAGCCTTACCTGCCTTACACCCCCACAGCTCACTCCCAAGTCACTCTATATATTAGAGTCAAACACAAAATCAAATCCAAAGCCCTGGAAGATTGGCCTGATAACATGACTGTAAAATCAGATTATTTGGCCTAACCAGGCTTGCTCAGGACCTTTGTGTGAATTTTTGGCACACATAACACTGAAGAACTCATGTCAAGCTCGTCCAAAAGACATAGGTAAGTACTGCTGTAGGTAGTCCTGTAGTCAAGTTGCCAGCCTAGGAAACTCGGTTTCGGATAGCTGCTACACCACAGACTTCATCTGGGAAAATGGCAAGTCCCACTGACTGAAAGGAGGTAAGCATCTCACTTTTCTCCCTTTCTTTCCAGGCTTTACTTTGAAGAATTACTCCATTCCAGGCACTTCAGAGGGCAAATCTGTTTAAAAAAGGTGCTCAGATACAAGACTGATGAGGGAGGATGATTAAGTACTACCAGCAGCTAAAGAATGCATTACTTCATTTCCTGTGTTTATCTACAGCTCTCCATGAATGTACACTGCTCTGTATATCTGTGCTAAAACAAGCAGTGCATATTTCCCTTCAAGAACTTACAGGAAGAAATAGCCTATTTTACATTATACATCATTAGAAGGTTTCTGAAGCCATCCCAGTACTAGTAACAATATAGTCACAACAGGCTCATTTTCCTCACTCATTTTCCTCCCAAGGCATTCAGAAGTATCCTGCTGGTCTGAGCAGTTGAGTTTATTTCCTCATCCCCCTTTCCCCTTCCGTCTCTTTCCCTGTCCTCTTTACACATTTATATTTCCTCACCTCCTTTATATTTTTGTCTTCCTTTTCATCTTCTGCTCTATAATTCATTGTGATCTGCTGGGAAACTATGTTAAAGCTGCACATTCAATGTTTCAACTTGAGCACAAGAAGATTGGTTGCTCTCATCTCTGAAAATGAATTTGAAAACCTTGGTCTTGCTGCCAAAACTGCCCCATATATGAAAAGAAGCATAAAGCAGAACAGTAGCAAGAATTGACAAAGAGCAAATAATAGTCACTGACAACAGGTTGCTTCTGGGCTCTGATGCAGGCTTTCCCACCATCCAGAGCTGGGAAGAGACAACACATTTGCTACAGACAGAATTTAGGCTCTGCAGCAGCATTTGCCCAAATAAAACCCCCAGACTTTCTGCACTTCCAAACACACCCCTTTACACATCCTTTCCATATAAAAAGGATACACTGGACTCAAAAGACCGCCTCTGGTAAGGGAAAGAGTGGCAAACTTGTCCAAGAACATGCTTTGGGAGGTTTGCCCAGGAAGGGTCTGGATGGCCATTTTAGACAGCCTTCTAGTTAAAGGCAATTCCCATTGGAGAGGGAAACCAGAAGCAGGTCGCTTTATAGACAAGCACCAGGCCAAAAGCAGGAAGGTACCTGGACAGGGCAAAGACTAGATAAATAGTTCCTGGACAACACATTAACAGAAATGCTTCCCCAAAACCTGGTCAGATAGTTTCAAGTAAACACAGTTGTAGTAAGGACTATTTGTACAGATAATTAACAAACTACATGGAAGTCAAATACAAGCTTTTTGTAAATTCCGTTCTATTACTAACCTATATAATAACAACATCAACACTCTGTACCATGCCTTAAGTTTTGCACAAAAAGAGAAAAAAAAATACAGACTGCCAAAAGATTCCTCTCTGATTCCTCCTTGTTTTTAGTAGTACACTACTTGGAAAGAATGTCCCTTTTTTGCCATGTAAAGGAATTCCCATTTTGCTTTTCTAGTTCCTTGTCATTACTGCAGACAGGACAGCTTTGCATGACAGCAGTGACTCATGATGTACAATATAGCAGGTGGTTCCAAAACTTTAATTTATCTTTTTATATCCTTGGCTTTGAAGCCCCATAACAACTGAAAAAAAAAAAAAAAAGAAAAAAAAATCCCCAACTAAATTACCATACTGAAAACTTCCACATAATCCTATTTATGTAGAAAGGATTTCCTTACAGCATTTTGTAAGGTTGCTTCCCAGTTGCTTTTAGTTTAATCAAATACCTTTTTTATTATGGAGTGTGCTGGGAATCAGACCTGGAGCTTCTCTTAACTGCAGGTTGGCAGGGTGCAACAAATATGCCAGTAAGAACCTCTGCAACTTTCAAAATGTTTTGGTTAATTTCAAGTCTTGAACCTACTTCGATAACCCATTTTACTGACTATATTTTCTTTACTGCAGCTAGAGCAGGGGTCTGCTTTTGCTTTATTCTCCTCAGTAACAACACTTCCACCAAGAATGCTCTAAGAGATGAGCACTTCCCTTGGCAGCAAAGAAGCAAACCATAATGTGTTTCACACAGGAGGCTGTCTTGAAAATTAATAAATAAAAGAACTCACCTCATATTTTATCCAGAATCTTCTGAGTCTCATCAGAGGAAATTAAAAAAGAAATTGGCTGCTTGAGAGGATAGATCAGACACCTTAAGGAACAGCTGCAATTTGTGCTACTGAGAAATGAAAATTGAAAAGCAGACTAAAGTGGATATTGGGTGATTTATAAACCGCCTTTCTCCATTCTTTCTGAGTGTCAGTACATTCAGTAGATCGTTGATACCACCATCTTTAACACAGGATTTTCAAAACAAAATTAGACAGGCAACAACTCCCTGTCCCATTTCCTTCCCACCTCACACAGAGCACAAGGGTGTTCAAAGGACCTTGCAGCCCTGCTTACTGGGCAGGAGGCATGTTCCCTGCAAACATGCTCTGCAAATCCATAGCCCCCCCATACTGCAACAGGCACTGACTGTTGTAGCTATTAGTGCTGCCTGTGCAATGCACTGGAGAGGTGGTTGTTCATGAGCTTGTCCAAATGCACAAAGCTTGTTTGTGAGCAAAAATATTAGATGTTACTCCTTGACATTTTGTTGTTTTAGTAATCTAACCCCTTGGAAACTATATCAAGATCTATAAAGCCATTCAGCTCTTAATCATAGCAGATACGAATCACTGTCTCAGTTAACATTAGGAGCATAAATTGCTGGCAACGTGGATTTATGACACCAGGATGTAATTCACTGGTATCAGCTCTTAAATTTGATTAGAAATATGGGATTTGAGAACTGACTTACATAGCTGGTTGCAATTTGTGACCTTAACGAAAGAGTCAGGGACTGAGGCTCACAATCTGCTGGCATGCTTAAGTAACAGTTTCACGTTCTCCCTGCTCAGATTAATTGCTTCTTTAATCTGCGAACGCTGACATACATGCGCAGCTGCTCATGCTAATAGGGAGGACAGCAGCCGAGGCTCTATCAAGTTTCATTATATCCTGTGCACTTAATTGTCTTCATCACTGGAAACCATCATTTTATTTAACAGTTTAAATATGGCAGAAATGCCATAAGCACATTTAAGTCTTAGAGACATCTATAAGCGAACAGAAATGGTTATAAGAGGAACACGTGTAACACTGCTGCGTAGATTTGGTTGCCTAGTGCAGGTAGAGGATTTTTCTATTCATCCCTTGTGTCTGTAACCAAAGCAGGGTCAGAGTCTGTCATAAAAAGTTTTTTGATTCATTCAGCTTAGCCTGGTGACACCAGCACACTGGGTCAAGTGCACTGTAGCTGACTGTAATTGCAGATATTAATGAAGCTTTGAAAAGGATTCAGAAATTACTCTAAATGTCCACGCTGGCTAGAAACTCATTTTGTTCTCATATAAATATGCCAGATCATCCAAAAAACAATTCACCTACTCAGGTCAAAATGCACAGATAACACTTGAGCTCTTTTATGGCTTATACCAGTGCCAGGCTTCTCTCTCCTTGGCTCATTATCTTGTTCTCCCTCTCTCATTTGACAAGGGAACCTACCGAATATCAGAGCAACACAGCCACACACTGATGGTGCCACACTTTGTTACAAAATGCAGTTTTCAGAAGCACCCTACAGCTGGCAATGCTGAGGGGAAAACAACTGCACCCAAAGGAAGCCTTGCAAGTGAGACATTAGGTCCCAGCCTTGAAGCTATGTCAGAGTTGGATTTCTGCCCCCTCATAATGACCTTCTCCAGTGGGTAGATTCTGCCTGTCAGAGACCTGCAGGGCATTTGAGCACAGGTGCCTTTGCCTCCCCCTGGGCACCCCTCCACTCCGCTCCTGCTGACATCTTTGCTCTAACCACTGGCTTCAATGATCCCATCAGTCCCAACCTTCTGCCTAAGTCCCCTTTCAGAATGCTTTATTTATGGATAAACAGGTGAACCCAACACAGACCATCCCAACAGCAGATGTTGAGGGGCTTGTGCTAAACTGCAGCTCCCTGGGGACACCCTATGGGGTTACAGCACCTCTTTAACCTGTCAGCACATCTCTGTGGGCAGTCTGCCTCATTGCCAGAGTGGCAGCCCAGCTATCCAAGGAGAAGGAATGGAGAGGCAGGTTGGGCTCTAGCATCTTCTCCCACTCCTGCTCTGCCAGCCACCAGCCACACACATACAGAGAACAGAAACTTATACCAGCTGAAATCCTTCTTCAAGCCAAGAGAACTTCTTGCACAGTCCAAAATTTCACTTTTCAGTGTGAAAGTCTGTCTTTTTCTAAAGAAGCCAAGCAGGTGTCTCAGCAAATGCTCTGCAGAAAGTCCCTGAGGCATCGTGGTGCCATGTGTCAGCCCTCCACCGCCTCTTCCATGTGCCAGCCCTTCTCTGCATGAGGAGCTGAGAATGGAGCTGTTCTCCTCCCTTCTGTTAGTCAAACTTTGAAGCATCCAACTGATACTATGCTATCAGCCTTACAGTTATTTAAAGAGAGCCTGTCAGTTTATTATTAATAGTAACAATTACATTATGGCAGTTATAAGACACGACTGAGATTGGGAAGGTACAGCAGCTGGGGTTAGAGATCTGTTCAGGCCTAGTCTATGCTGGAAGAGGTTTTGAAGTGTGATTCTATGGGCAAACCCTTCTAGCAGAGACCTGAAATACATCTTCCAATCTGCTAGCTGAATGGCTGTGGAGTCAAACTTTAGCAAACACACCCTTCCTCTCAAAAATATCTATTGCCTCGGGTTTAGAGAGGCACTCATTTATCCCTGTCACTTCTGGTCATTTCCAAGCTTGAGGCAGACGATGCTGACATTCGCTTTTGGCACATCATGCAGGCAATACCACTCCCTCATTTCCACAGGAAAAACACCACTTCCCAAAGAGAGTGTGGATAACCCACAAAAAGCCACACTTTCTTTGCCCACAGAACTGCATCTAAACTAGGTCTTTACATCAGCATGAAAGCATTATTAAAACAGCTCATCTAACCAACATTATTTTACTGTTAGCAACTCCAAATGTAGGTCTGAGCCACCAGGAGAGAATTACCTTCCTAAATAGGCAGTAAAGAGTTCATGTTTTAAACGCCTTCTCGAAGAAAGGAAACTGAGGCAGAAAGCAATTGAAAGACTCCCCCAAGGTCATGCAATACATTTATGCAAAAATTGATCCCACCTGCATTTTCGCCCATGGCACAGATGACATGGAGGTAGCAATTTAATAAGCTATGAGCCCCATCTGTTCATTATTGTCTCAACTGGAGATTGCCATCCCCAAAGCTGAGCCACATTAACTGATTATATGAATGCTCCTGGTTTGCCCCAATGCAAAGGCAGTCAATTTAATTTAAATCCTTGTTGGAGGAGATTTCAATTTGCTGGTTGACTTTATGCAGAGGCAGACCAGGAGCACTTACATGAGTTTCATAACCCACTCCTGCTATATCTGACAGAGCACATCTGTCCACCTCCTAACTCTCTGGCAATTTTTAAATCAAAACAAATAAAATGGGAAATTAGCAAAAAGGAGACTTTTCTTGTAGCACTACCCAGAGCTCTGAGCATAACAAAATTTCAGCTAGCAGAATTTCCCAAATCTAATAGCATTTCTTCAGTCTGAAGTTTTCCCTGTCCTGAAGTTTCTCTAGTTTGTTTTCCAGCATCATGATTTTTTCCTTTCTTTCCATATTTTAACATGAGTAAAGAAAACAGAACACACTTCACATTTTTGTTACAACTATCACCATTAGGCAGGGAGTATCAGAGACATCGAAGCTACAGGGGAGGGAGAAAGCTCTTAAAAACTCCCCCCAAATGCTGCATCCACACTTCTTGACATTTTAAGTAATCAAAACTTCACTAGTGATATTAGAGGCTGCTAAATTTTTCTCTTTTACCCTTTTCTTTCATTTTTATTAGTGGCTGAATTTTGATTACATTATGCCTGACAAAGACCAGCTGTCTCCACAAGTAACTTCATTATCATCAGAGGCAGCCACAAGTAAAACCACTACGTATGTAAAGCAGTCACAAAATTAACTGTTGTGGTTTTTTTTATAAACTGCACAAGACACCAATTCACTTGCACCCTTCAAGATTTAAAAAGTAGACCTGCAAGTCCTCCCTATGAATTTTGCTCCTAGTGGAAAACCAATTTCCATTGAACAATCCACTGACCTTCCAAAACCACCATTTCCCTATTCTGTCCATAAAAATGAGATCTCTTTTTGTACATTGGCCCTGTTCACTAAAGAAAGAGCTTTTTTTTTTTTTCAGACAGCATTAATTTTTAGCTCTTTGTCCTAGCAATTACAGTCATGCTTTGTTTGCACTGGGAATATTTTTCTTTTATTCTTGGGAAAAGTGAAAAAAAAAGATGCAAATTCCATCTCCCAAACAAAAAACACGAGCACAGACACCTGAGATGTTTTGACATTACCAAGAAGTGCAACAGTAAATAAACTTAGCAGATGTTCGCAGGCAGCTGAACAAGGTGGTTTGAAGGTACCCAAATTACTGCAAACAGCCCATTTCTCTTTCTCTTCCACCTTCTACCCCATCACTTGACCGTAATAGCACTTTTGCTGTTCATCACTCTCTCTCCCCATCAATTTTCATTGCCCTCCACAGCTTCTTTATCGCTTTTGTTGTCAAACCTACAACTACCTTGAGTTCAGATGTTTGCCATAAATCCTGGCACTAGACATCTAACCCATGAAGAATATAAAGAAATCGGCTACTTTTAAGAGGCACTAGATGATAATGTATTTTTTCATATCCACAGATATAGCTAATATGTCCACATCTCTGTTTAAAAACTGACATTGCAGTAATGCCCTTACTTTGTCTGTCTGTCTGTCTGTCCCCTCTGCACTAATTTAAAGGAGGAAGCATGTTCTGGTGCAGTGAATAAGGACCAAACCACCACATGACTTTAAAAAGTCACCAGCAAAGAAAAATTTTCAGTGATTCCCTTTTTTGCACTGTTTTACTACAAACTACCACTAAAAAAAAAAAAAAAAAAGGAAAAAAAAAGGAAAAAAAAGTTTTATTTTAAGTCTAAGCTTTGCTAAAAAGGCACTGAATGCTCCCAGATTTAAAGTTCATGAACACAACTACACAACTACTATAATTCTCAAAGATTTAAAAAGACAAGACTTTTAGTTTCCAGAAAAACAAATGTTAAAACCATTGCCTCCTTTGGCTGGGTTTTGTTGGTTTTTTTTCCATTTCTACACTGATACTGCAGCACTGACTTTAGCTGGATGTGAGATTTACTACAGTACAAGCAGTAGGGAAAAACTAAGTTCTTTCTGCAGATATGTCTATGCCTCAAGCTGAAATGTGTGGCTGGGAGCAGGCTCCAACAAAGAGTGCCTCATGAGCCATGTACCCTTTCACAGTGGTGCCACAGTAGGGCCAAACTGGTGGCTCATTCCCAGCCCTGCCTCATCTACCCAGACTGCAAAAATAAAACCTAGGTCCACACCATGTGCAAAACAATATTAGTAATGAACAAGTCTGGCCTTGTAAGAGACTATTAGATCCATGTTTATCTGTCACACACAGAAAATTTCAGCTCTGAAACTCTGCATGTTTTGGGGCAAAACCTCTGTTTTGGTTAATAGTTCTGCAGCAGCAGCCCCGCCATTCTCATTGACAGCAAGTCACGATGCTATTCCCAGTAGCCTGGACCATATGGTCACAAGCTGGAAGTGCAGCTTCAGTTGACAAAAAGGAGACAAAGCACTAGCTGCTAACAAACCTGGAGAAACATAGCCCAAGTATCACCAAAACTCTCACAGGTCAAATAAAAAGCTGTTTTCAAAAAAAAGTTTCAATCACCATCTACTTTTTTTGAGGGGCAGAGGGATGAAAGGGAAGAATGGAGGGGAGAGCTAAGCTCATTTTCTGGTGCTGCCTGGCTCCCTGCAGCTGCACCCAGAGCTGCCACCTTTGCCTCTGCAAAGCAACAGGCAGTCAAGCTGGTGGCGAGAGGAATGCTGCTTCCCCAAAGGCATTTAACAAAGCCTGGCTGCTCTGGAGGGAGACAGCTTCAAGGGGACAAGGGGGCTCACCACATTGCAGTGATTTGTGACCAAAACCACAAGGGAACACAACCTTCAAAAAAGCCACTGAGGCTGTAATTAACTAACTCCTACCACGGGCAAAGAGGGACAAGGAGAGGAGCTGTGAGGACCAAGCTGGCAGCTGAGTCCCTTTGCTTCAGAGAGGTGCGGGGACCAGTGACCCTCCATCCTGATGGTGGCAGTTGTCAAAGCAGTTGCTGTTGCCATCCCCACAGGCAGCTGATTGAGGCATCCTGGCAGCCAACCACACAACCAATGTGTTTAAGCAGCACAGTCAGATGTGTTCATTTGCAGATACTTTAGCAGGTAGCCTGGTGCTGCTGCAAACCCATCATTCCTCATGCTAGGTCAGCACCCACCCCGCTTCCAGTCTCCTGCATCCAGGCAAGTGCTCAGAGAGGTTATGCCTGAAGTGGTCACCACCACGTCAGATTGTGATGACCTGCAAGTGTAAACCACAGTGATGTTTCTCCCTCCCTACTTCCCCTCCTACCTGAAAACATTATTTCACTTCACTGCATAGATGTGCTTAGGCACACCTATGATATGGGGTTTGAGGGGAGGCAGGGAAAGGCAAGACATTAATTCAGGAAAACCAAAAAGGAGAGTGGAGTAGGGAATGGAAATATTCAAGTATTAACAGAATGTGATGGACAAATGGAAAACATATTCATTACTGGGAAATAGTGTTTAATATTTGCAGTTTACATTAACTTTTGA
Organism: Hemiprocne comata; assembly: GCA_020745705.1. NCBI lineage: Eukaryota > Metazoa > Chordata > Aves > Apodiformes > Apodidae > Hemiprocne > Hemiprocne comata. The sequence goes on along the minus strand of CM036586.1, from coordinate 137,018,369 downwards.
GAGTTCAAAATGGAAATGCAGTTCAGCCTCTTAGAGGTGCTCTCCCTCTTCCACAGGGAAGAGCTGCCAAAGACAACCAGCATACTCCATCACACTCACCCTGAGAGCTGGGTGCTGCAGAGCCACCAAGCCCACCCAGGTTAATTTGATTCCCAGGGGACCCCCACTCCAGTCCTGCAAACGTGACAGGAGAGAAGGGCTGTGTGGGAGGTGACTGCAGTTAACCAGTAGCACACGACAGCCATTTTGGGAACTAGGCTATCTGTATAGGACAACCAAGGTCACCTTCCACCACACTCTCCATCTGGCTTAGGCAAACTTTGCCTGGTGTCACATTTTAGGCACCCCACTGTTTTTACATTCACAGTGTCACACACAGATTAGAAGCCACCACATCATCTATACACAAGCCTCTGCTTTCTGCTCTGTTATCAGGTACCTGCCACTATGCCTGCCTGATTTAAAGACTGCCTGGTGCTGGCTGTATCTGTAACGTAGTCACTGGTGATGAATTGTGATGTCACGAGTGCTAGATTGCAGCACCACTGAAGGAATTGGGATGATAAAGGGGAAAGAATGCCTGCATTTACACACAGATGTCTTCATAATCAGGAGGGACAGCAAGGGAAATAGAATTAGGCAGGAAAATAGAATTAGCATCATTTGGATACTAACTGGAAGAAACGTGATGCTTTTAAACAGCAAGTGCATATGGTGTTTCCTGGAAAAGGTTATTTCATGCTGACATGCTGGAGACAGGCTGGGCAAAGCAAGAAAAGGGGGAGCTGAAAGGAAGCTTGGTCTTCATAGGGGAAAATATGGATATAGAGAGCATTGCTTTCTGGACAGGCTTTTACTCTGAGGAGAAGCAAGGAATGTAAAGTATCTTAAGAGACCAAGGTGACCGAATTTTTTTTGTTTATTCCAGAGAGTGCTGAAACTCAAGGCTGAACAGACCAGGTCTGCAAGAGTTTCCTCCCTTCCATGCCCCCTTCCCCATGGCCTCATAGAAAGGACATCAGCCTAAGGAGCGGAGCCCAAACTTCAATTTCTGTAGCTTACCCTTTCCCCTTCCACCTTTTGACTTCACCTTTTAGAGCAGGATGTTGACGATTTCACTCTGTGACACATGTGCCTGATTTCACCTGCTTCTGTCATACAGACACTGCCAAGAGGCATTTCCATCAGCATTTTTTAAATCCACACCCAACTGGCATCTACGATGCACAGCTCTCTGCTTCCTCCCTCTCGTCTCCCTGCTGCTGCTGCTGCTGCTGCTGATCACAGGATCTTTGCATTTGAAGGCAGCCTGGGATGGACTACCTCCTTTTGGCTCTCTGGGAATACAAAATAATGACATGGGTTTTACTTTTGTGAACAGAAACCATTCAAAAGACACGGTGCCCCTGACAGCTCCTGGAGAAATGATGTCCCAGTGACAGGTTTCTTTTTAAAGCTTGGGCCCCTCCTGATGCCCATCTATGATCATTAGAATTTTTAGGAGATGTTTACAATTATTTCAGGAACTGCAGGCTCCAGGCTTTCAGTCTGAAGAAACACAGCTTTGCATTGAGCACTATACTCTGTTGAGACTGTGCAATTTGGTTAAAAAATAATAATAGGCAAACTCTCTGATAAAGAAAAAATTTCCAGCAGTGCAGAGGTGCTTTTGAACAGCAACTTCATGATCCCTAGCTTCAGGGCTATCATAGGCTAGCTAGAGGCAATAACTTTCAGAAGACCACCTGGCATTAGACTCTAGGCTAAATATCTTTACATAGCTGTGCTAATAATTATGTTTATAAATTTCTTTACATAGCCAGTGGCATGCAGGATTTGGAGGTTCTGCCTTATTCTTCCTGTTCTTGCTATGAATTCCCCATGCTACTTGAGAAGGCTGCTTTATTTGCATGAAGCTCATTTACTTTTATTTTGGAGAAGACAGTACTTTTCTGCCTCACGGACCCTGGTGCAGTGGCTGTGAAGCTGCTGGGTGAAAAGTGTCACAGAAACAATAAACAGCCATTGCCAGATTCACAAACTCTCTAGGAATCCTTATCTACAGCCTCCCAGACTAATTTTGCTTTTTGATATAAACAATTGATTTCTGAACTGTCCAATGTGAAACAACCTAAAGGGAGCTGGTTTTCAGAAAGAGGTGCACTACCAAAGGGTAGTAGCATGCTCCCACAGCTCCAGGCTACTTGGAAAGCTAAAATCTTTTTCTAGTCATCTGAGTGATCTCCTTTAACCATGTCCCCAGATTCCACTGTTTCCAGTCCCAGAAGCTTTGCAGTAAAGGACGAGTGAGGTGAAGAATGGATTGAGGGCAGCCCTGAGGAGAAAGACCTGGGGGCGTTGGTTGATGGGAAGCTCAACTTGAGGCAGCAATGTGCACTTGCAGCCCAGAAAGCCAAACGTATCCTGGGCTGCATCTGAAGAAGTGTGGCCAGCAGGTGAAGGGAGGTGATTCTCCCCCTCTACTCAGCTCTTGTAAGACACCACCTGGAGTACTGTGTCCAGTTCTGGAGTACCCAACATAAGGGCATGGAGCTCTTGAAAGCAAAGCTAGAGGAAGGCCACAAACATGATCAGAGGGATGGAGCACGTTTCCTATGAAGACAGGCTGAGAGACTTTTGAGTTGTTCAGCCTGGAGAAGAGAATGCTCCAGGGTCACCTTTTAGCAGCCTTACAGTCCCTGAAGGGGCTACAGGAAAACTGGGGAGGGAATTTTTGCAAGGGCATGTAGCGAAAGGACAAGGGATAGTGATTTTAAACCCGGTAGATTTAGATGAGATTGATATCTAATTAAGGAAATATTCTTTACTGTGAGGGCAGTGAAACACTGAAATAGTTTGCCCAGGGAAGTCATGGATGCCTCCACCCTTGCAGTGCTCAAGGCCAGGTTGGATGGGGCTTTGAGCAACCTGGTCTAGTGGAAGGTGTCCCTGTCCATGGCAGGTGTGGTGGGACTAGATTATCTTTGATAACCCAAACCATTCTGTGAACTGACTGGGGGGCAAGAAGCCACTGTGCAGAACCACCACCCTTCCCTCAGGCATCCAGCAAGCTCTCAGCACAGCTTGTCAGCACTGACCGTGCTTTGCAGGGGCGAAATGAACGCACCCGAGGGTGGAAAAGAGCAGTCACAGCCCCGAGCCCTGCCAGAGCCCCCGCTCCCCTCCCCATGATTCCCAGGTCAAAGACACAGAGAAGACCCAAGCTCGGAGACTGCCAAAGCATTCAGCAGAAGCAGCTCAGCCTCAATGTCCTCACTGTCCACTCTGATTCGTCTCCGCTCTAACCCTAAGAGCCGCCCAGGCACTGCCGCGACGGCCCGCAGCCTCCCACAGCCAGGCTGGGCAGGCAGCCGTGCCGCTGGCCGGGGAGTGGCGACCTTTCTAGCAATTAAATGGGAAAAGAGGCCGGGGGAGGGGGAAGAAAGAACAAAAGCAAGAGGAAAGGAAGACGGACAAGGGAGAAAGAGGAGCGGGGAGAGGCTGCGGAGCTCAGGGAGCGGCAGGCGCGGCTGCCTCTGCCGGGGCTGCACTGGCACCCAGCGGCGGCGGGGCGAACGCCGGCCCAGCACAGGGCACCTCGGCGGGGCTCTCGGTTCGAGAGCTGAGTTTCCTAAAGCCATGGAGCCCCTTCTCAAAAACTAAGGGACCGGTGAGTTTCTAATAACCCTTTGGGAAAAAAAAAATATAACAAAACCAAACCAAACCAACAAACAAAAAAACCCAACAAAACCAAACCAAACCACTCCCCACCACACCAAAACCAAAAAGAAAAACAAACCCACACCCCTCCACCCCCAAAATCTCAGTCTTATACCCATATAGCCCTCAAGAATGCTTGTGCAAGCCAGAAAATCTGAAGTTTCTAGGGAAAGGACACATGCATTTCACTCTTTGTATTGCACCAGACCTTGCGGCATGATATTGTACTGGAGCTGAAGAGGAAATTAAGCCTTGCTGGTGAAAACTCAGCACCTGTAGAGGCACCTGCTTAAAAAAAAATGTTTTCAGATTCACACACCTGTTTTTCAAGAGGCTGAGAATAAACCTGTCTTTCAGCAAGATAAGAAACATTTCACATTTCATTTCTAAGAGACAAAGTTAAATAGTTCTGCACAACAAGGGCAATGTTTCAATCAGAGCCCCAGTAATAGATGCTCTATACCGAGTAGTCTTATGTAGCAATGACAATATAATCAATTGATGGATGAGTTAAAATCTTTTAAGACTCACTCAAAACACACTCTGTATCGTAGTGTGAGTCCATTTTCCAAATAGGCTGCATCCATCAGTAATACCAAGCAAGGGAAGGGATAGGGAAAGGCTTCTGAAATAATGAAAGATACTTTGAATGTATGAAGCTTTTCTTTGCTTTCCTACTGTGCTTAATCTTTCCCAGACAATCCAGTACAGCCATTTGCCTTACAGAAGTCTTTTATGGTACGGAGAAATTATGTAGGAGGAAACAGGGGTATGGGAATTAGATTATACCCATAGCCCAGATCCATCTGGAACCGGCTGTTTTATGAAGCCAGGAGAGATCATACAATTTCCTCACCTTTCTGCTATCATTTTTCCAACTTATCTTAAAACTCACCTTTGTCCCAGTTGAAACCCACCCAGGACTGGAAATCAGAGGGATATACTAACACAGAGTCTATCTACTCTGGCTAAAAACAGAACTCATTCATTCTAGCAGTACCCTGATACATTTGGCAGGCTTGCAAATTAGGGAATTAGACAATACAAGTTCTGAACCTCATTTTTTCCACACCAAATTATACATCTGAGTTTTATCCACCACTGCCCAGTGCTGCAGTTGGCTACGTAATTGCCTCTTCCTAATGAGCTGAAGCTCTGCACATCTTGTCATTTGTATGGTTTTGTACTATGGATACAAGGATTAGCAAGGAATTAGGATTTATATCTCATTTGAAAGATGAACAACTTACCATTTCGTGTTTTCCACCACTGGGAAAATTAAACAAAGTGCCATGCACTACAGTGCCCTATGAACTCCCATTAGCAGAGACAGGGCTGGAGAACAAGTGGGTTTTACCCCAAAATCACTGTCTCTAGTGAACAGAAGATTGAGGTGAATCCCAGAATTTAGGAGGCTATACTGAGAAGAGCCTCCATCATTGCTTGCTGAGGGAGAGACTCCTGAGGAGTAAAGACGTCCCTGGAGGCAGCCAGAAACCTCCCATGTTCTGTGGGAGCAACATCTGCCACACTCCTTTGCTCAGATGTTAGGGCAGGAGCAGGGAAAACTCCCTTTTGTGCTTCTGTTGACTTCATTCAGCTTGAAAGTTAGCTGCAGCACCCCCACCAAATCTCTGGCTGAGACAGTAATACAAGAAGAGAGACGATTTCTCAAGCAGGCTGAAATTTCAGCCATCAGCATTGCTCCCACACATTTGAACTCCCTTCTCCCCATTTATTTTTTCATTCCTCTCTCAAGCACCATGACAAGTCAGCTCCTTGTTTTTCGTATTTCAGTTACTCCCTCGCAGCACTTGAGCTGCTGGGTCCTCCCACAAAATCAGGATAATTAATAATGTTTATCGTCTACTTCAGTCTATCTATTTCCCCCTCCCAGGCTTGCAACATGACTGGAGAGGCACAAGCACTGACAAATCCCACACTGTCACAGACGACAGGCTCAGCAGTGTACTCTGGCATCCCTGGCAAATGCTGCAGCCTGCTTTTCCATGTTCAGGGTCTTTATCCCAGTAACTGACCATGAAGGACCCAGCCCCACTTGAGAAGCAAGGCTGCAAAGGAGCCATGAGACACAGGGGAGCCCAACACAGCACAAGGGGCTGCTCCTGTCATTGGTCCTCCCCAGAAGTGTTACTACTCACACTACCCACATTAATAGCCAGTTCCAGATATGGTGACCAAGGCACAGAAGGGAGCTGGTCAGATATTTCCAACCTGGGCTGCATTTAGCATCATTAGCTAATGAAATCAACAGCCAGTTGTAGGTTAGCTCTTCTGCTTCTGTTTGTCTAAGCTTGAACTGGACTGTTTCCTATTAAAAACTGATAAATACACGTGTGTAATATTAAATATAATATAGTAAATATAGCCATTACTTATTTCTACAAAAGCCTGTTTTTCTAGCAGAAGTCCCTGTCATTACTGACTCCCCTTTGGTCAGCCTGACTCCAGCACCAGGAACCACATTTACCTGCAGCCCAGGAGGCATAAGTCACTTTGCCATCAATACCCTCACAATAGAGCCTTACAATGGTGGAAATTGTTGCTCGATTAATCGCCAGCTAGTTCCTGCCAAATTGCCTGCAATAGTTCTTCCTTTGGCACGGAAGGAAAGAATACGGCCCTTTAAAGTGCTCTGAGGTCACATTAGCCTCACACACACTCCATTACCCATGACCTTGTTGGAAGTTCACATCGGATATTTGCCTTGGGCTGCTGTCCTCTGCCAGCATACAGAGACTTGAGACTAAAGGAGGGTCCCTGTTGGGAGAGGTGGGGCAGCCAGGGGGAGAGCAGGTTCACAGATGCTAGAAATGCTGTCCCTGAGGTCCAGGAACTCACTTTGAGGGACCAAGGCAGCCAAAGAGCGAAGAGCAGCCAATGGTTGAAGAACAAGAGAAGGCTGGGGGGAAATGAGTGTGTCCTTTTGAGGAGGAGGAGAGCACCAAGTGTGAGGGTGGTAATGCACATAGCTCCCTGCCCCAGGCAGTGGCCAGGCTTCTTCACCTGGGGAGTGGAGCTAAGAGGAAAAAAACCAAACAAACAGTGGTTTACTCTACTGTGCTGCCATGGGTGCTTGGAGGTTGCTCCATTGTGAGAGTTTCAGGAGGATCAGCTGGAGGAGCACGAAGCACTCACTCTCTTTGCCAAAAGAACCAAAGAGAAATGCAACTCTGCACAACCTGGAAACCCAAAAGTCCGTCTCTGACACCTTCAAGCACAAAACTGGGTGATGTGGGGTTACTGTCCAGCTTACTCAGGAATGCACAGTGGAACCAAAACCTCTGAAGTAGGCAAGAAGCTCATTAAGTATGCAAAGAATATGAGAAACCTTTGTTGAAAACTACTGCAAAAATACTGACTGTCATAATGGGTTACTGAAGATGTTGAGTAAAAATCTGCTGTGTTGTACCTTCCTATGAAAGCTTTCCCCATTAACTTCTGTTGGTGGCAAACGAAGAACTGGGGATAGCAGAACACTCTGTGAAGCAATGAACTTCACAAAATTTTCATTAAAAATGTTTTTAAAATATGGCATTTTTCATGCAACATTTCAGTCTTGATTTTGGAATGGGTTTCAGTGAAAAGCTTTGAAATGAAATTTGCCTTTTAAAAAGGAAAAACCTGAACATGGAAAATAAATCTTTTGATATTTTTACACTGCAATGTGACAAATGAGCCATTTCTCCCATTGCCAATTTGCTCAAAAATATTTTTAACAAGTCATTCCAAACATATTTTTCCAAAATATTGACACTTCAAACTACTTCCGCAGGGTTTGGGTTGTTTTTTTTTAAAAAAGACTCAGTGAGGACTACATATTTAGTGATTTTTTTTTTTTTTTTTTTTTTTTAGTTTAGTTTTTGTTTTATGCAGTTTGCTACAGATTACAGTCATACAGATACTCATGATTTTTAATTAATTGCTTTACCACTCCTGGCTGTAAAAAATGTCAGAAATATAAAAGAAATGTCAACTAATACATTGCATTCTACTTGTATTCTAGGGAACAAAAAAAAGAAAATAGGAGCTGAGTTGCAAACTCCACCTTCCTTTAAGTGAGTTCTTGGTAGGTCTGAGAATCTACAAAGGATATGTTCTCATTTCTTCTAAGAATTACTCTACTCCTCAGCATTTAGCAGGAATAGCTGAACTCTGTGGTTGTCACACCCTTCCAGAAAGCTACTTTTACTCCTTTTCAGATACAAAGTTATCTCTATTGTTTCAACTCCACTCTTACTGCACCGCCTACAGTATTTTCTCAGCTCATGCCTATGGGGGAAAAAAAAAAAAAAGGGGGGGGGGGGGGAAGGTGGAGTGGGAAAAATAACAACAACCAAAAAAAAGAGAAAAAGATGGGGGGGGGGGGGGGTGGTACAGAATAAGTTCAATACAGTATAAAAACATAAAATGCAAAACAGTTCTAATTTGAATAATTATTGTAAGTAACTGAATACAATTTCCAAATTTTATTACTATAAGTGATCTTATTTAGTGTGCTATTTTAGTGCTATTTCTAGCATGGCCCACCAACATGAACACAGGGATCACCATACTGATCCACCTAAATATAGCACCTTCCAGCTGACAGTCACAGGTACCAGGTGCCTATTATTCAACTGCAAGAGAATGGCAAATGAAACAGTGAATCCTTCTGAAAACCTGAGCAGGCTCCCGCTGCCAGTCAGTTTGAATGGAGTCAGATTGCTTTGGTGTGGTAAGTGTAGCACTCCTGACACCCCAGGATCTTAACCTTCAAAACAGAATGAGGGAGCCTGGGCAGCAAGGCATAAGAACCATGGTGTTGTCTGCTTCTGCCTCCAAAGAAGCTATGTCAGTAGGTTTAAGAGTAGCAAAAAATCCACTTTACTATCCTCAAACGTTGGCTCTCATGGCTATTTCCAACAACTTAGAAAGTCAGCACAGCATTCAATTATTTCCCTGCTCCTTCAGAAAGTTAAAGAGGTAAGACAGAAGGTGAGAAACACATAAAGACAAAACATTACCGGGATCTGCACAATCTGCTGGGAGCAAAGCACCAGTATATTGCCCCATTCACAGTAGCATTATCTGTCTTTCCCTCCCAGCTCACCCACTGACTTGAAGCAATTTCAGTTTTAATGAATGCTTAAATTCAAATATCATCGCAGAACTATCCAAGACTTTGCATACAAATACTTGGTTTATGCCTTTTGTGCAAGGTGGCATCCTTTTCAGTCTGATTGGGAAGAAACCCAGCCAGAACCTCAATGGGTATCAGCAGAGCCTGCATTGCTGTTTTAAACATTTGTACAGTGCACACTGGCATTGCAGGTAGTTTTGGTGCCTCAGTTAAGCAGAGCCCTGCTGGAGATGGAGCTCACAGACAGTCAATTCTTTCCTTGCTGGGGGTGGACTGAGGCATCCAGCAAGCCCTGTACATCAACTGGCAATTAAGATATGTTTTCATTTGCAATGACTCTGGTTGCTTTTCTCCTACAAGAGAAAAAAGTAGCCCTCAGTTCTGTCCTTTGTTCCTTCTTACATTTGTTATTTTACCTCTGTCCTCCAGCCAGCCATAATAATCACCTCTAAAAAATTAAGTAGCCTGAAAGCCAGAAGAATAGAAGTTTTTATGCGTGTTTGAATATGTCCCCATCTCATGGAAACCATAGGCTAGCTGCAGAACATCGGCCTGGCTCGTCACAGAGCAGAGGTATAACTCATGCTACGCAAAGACAAGGAGAAAGAGCACAGGAATTACATTGATGGATTCACTCTCTAATTGTTCATTACGATAATGAGAACAAGCTATCAGAAGGATTTCTGAAAGAAGCATATTTGAAGGAAGGACCCCAGAGAGGGAGTCAGGAGGCTTTAAAGCAAGGAATTTGGAGATTAGGGAAAGAGGCAGTGCAGGAGATGATGCTCAGAGGACTGCAGAGGCAGGAGGGAGACAAGCCACAGACCCACTGAGGGCAATGGGGAGGGAAGCCTCCAGGGAAGCCTTTTTTCATAATTTTTTTATTAAGACACCCTGAGTAGACCGTTCCCTCAGGTCAAGCACTGCAGACTGTGGCCGTGAGTGCTTCTCTTCCCTCTGCACAAGACTCCCATCAGTGCAAGGCAGGAGGAGAAGGGAGTAAGAGGGGCACCATGGGGAGGGGACACAGGTGCCCATCATGTTGGAAAAGCCTTGGCAGTGGGAGGAGGTGGGAAGGCAGCCATCGATAGGACTAAGTTCCATGCTGGGTAATTGCCCCTGCCCTCATCACAGCTTCCTCTCACCACCCCTGGCCCTTACTCAGTTAAAACCACCCTGCTTGACAGGACATCAGCAGAGATAGATCAAGGCAGAGGCTTCAGACACTGAATGGAACTTGATGGCTGCTACAGGTCAGCTGAGAATGGTGCCCACCATGCCCAGAGAGCGTGGTAGCTTGCCCCAAGCCCAACACATGCTCACACAAATGCTCCAGCAGCTGCTGTACTTGCAGTCAACTGACCACAACAACCCTCGATCCACCCATGCTCCACTTGCCTTTCCCACATGCCATGTCCCTCAGCCAGAAGTGTCTCTCAGCAGCAGGCTATCCACTCTGCCCTTGCTTCCCTGGCATCCCCAGAGGGACTGGTGTTGTGGCTTCCCCCACCACTGCTCCGCTGTGTGGGCAAATAGGTATTTGATGAAATACCTTGCCTGATGGAAGTGCTCAGCTCTCATCCCATCACCTCTCAGGCTTCCCACATGCAGAGCTCTGCTCTAGCAAAACCTGTTGGCACGTACATTGACATCTGCATGAACTGCTCCTGACTCTTTGAGTGAGGACCCACCCCCCGTGTGAGAGTGCCTGTTGCAGGCAGCTTAGGGAAGGAAAGGAAAAAAGAAGAGGAAAAGGCAGCTCCCTCATCCTCCTCGGTGCAGCAGCTACCCAGGGAGCAGGATGGGCCTGGTTTCCAGAACATATGAAGAGGCTGGCTAAGGTACTTCATTATTTGGATGAACCTGCCTCACAGCTGAGCCCATAGAAGTCAGATGAAATGCCAGCACAGCATGCAGCAACCTATCATTGCAGCGTGGCTTCTTGTCCCCAGCGTTTCACACAGAGACAAATGATGAACCAATGTCTGATGTGTTCCCACACTGTCAGTTCTACCAAGTTGTAGTGCATCTCTCTAGCCAGGTTGGAGCTAAAAACCTTCTCCAGGGGCTTTTGAAAATCCAGGCTCAAGCTTCATGACAGACATAGAGCTGGTGGTCACGCTTACTTCCCCATCCACCCAGCCTGCATAATGCAATGAAAGGTTTGATGCTTTGGCTCCAATCCAACAATATTGCTCTTTGAAACTATTCAGACCTGCAGTGAATCCTAAGACATGACAGCACCTTCAAATTCTCCTGGAAATGAAATATTAAAGAAGGCTCTGGGATATTCATATGAAGTTTCCAGTAAAGGAAAATGGAAGAAAAAGAGTAGTGAGTAGGAGGATGAAGGGACCTAGAGAGATTAAAAGGATAAAAAAGAAAAAGAAAAATCACATCAAGAGGATAGGGTGAATGTTGCTGAGAACAGAAGGAGCAAGCAAAAGGAGGGATGAGAGAAAGGAGCAGAAGAGTGCTAAGTCAAGGAAAGCCCCAGTGCAAGTCAAAGTAACGTATGTAAAATAAAAGGACACCGATCAACAAATACTTATTGTAACATACATAACAAAGGAAAGGGATAAGAAAATGAGCAAAAAGCACAATTTAAAGGGGAAGGGAGGGAAAATACAGGAAAGGGAAGTGAGGAAATGTGAGCCAAAACACATGAGGCAAGAAGCAGTAGTAAAGGTAATGCAAAAGGAGGGTGGGTTTCTGTTAAAGCTAAAAGCAGGACCTTAAGTGGAAGAGAGGAGCCTATTTCACTGCAAAGAGGCATACAAGCAGTGCAGAGATCCTCTTTTATATTTGCTATTTCACTTGAAAGCACTGGCAAGCCAGGTGAGTCTGGGCAGAAGGTGCTCTCCCCATGCACTCATTGGAGAGCAGGGTGTCACAGTTGGCAGGCATGGTTCCAGGCACGGCTGCAGGGCAACCCTTTCTCTGCCTCTTCTGGCCTCAGGCACATACATCCCTGCCAGCCTGCTACGATCTAGCAGCCAATAAAGCAAAGGGCAAAATCGTTTTGTTCCTCACCTGAAATTCCTGTTTTTCAATTTTGAGGCTACAAGCTCAGTTCTTACTGATGACCTATATTTCCCTAATAGAACCAGATTATTAGCAACATCTACATGAGAGCTGTTTCGGATGTAATCTTACCTTATGTTGAGGATCGTTATGTTTGCATTATGGCAAGTCTGAAACACTTCTATGGTCCTTTTTTTCAACATCTCTGAGGGAAAAGAACACAAAATTCTTCAAGCATCTTCTGACAAAATCATTAGCTGTCAACAATATGGTAGTTTTTCAAGGATATCATAGTAAAACTCACCTAAAAGTTAATCCAGCATCAATCTGCTAGTCCTCAGCTCTCCTTGGCCAGTCTCATCAGCCAGAAGAAACATCCAAGACTGGCATGAGAAGTTTCTTTGCCAAAACCCACCAACTGGGGAGGAGATGAGCTCCTGTTTTTCTCCTGGTCACTTGGTTCATCTTAAAGACCAAATGAAGACAATACCACCACCCATGCCTGACATCCTTCCCAAAGATTTCTCTTCTGTCAGCAAAGGTGCCCTTCACATAAAGGCTAGTTGAAAATCTCAGCTGTGAGGGAAAAGCAACACTTCTTTCCCATCCTAGTCAAAGAGAATAACCCTATTTTACTAAAAAATCCTTTCAGAAATAAGTTCCACACCACAAAAGAAAGGAAGAACGGGAATAGTCACCTTCCAAAGAGAGGTGCTGGCAAGCTGGAGATGCCTGAAGGTAAAGGGGCAGTTTGAAGTACCCCAGGAAATAATTAAAAGATAAGAGAAGACAAGCACACACCTGGTGGAAAACACGTGAAAGCAGAGGTTGTCAGATGCAGACAATACCTACATCTATGGCCATGATTAATTGTGAGAGTAATGGGTTATTTGCCCATCTAGAATGCAGAAGTGGTGAAGTGTTGTGTAGAAATGCCATTAATCTCCCTTGATGGGTACATTATTTCCACTGAATTCTACCTGACATTTCAAGTTGCTTTCAATATATTTTATTGTGTATTTTTTCACATTTTCAGTGCTCTATTGCCAAAGATTCTGAATCATCAAAATTAATCAGCAGCCTGGAACAGAGCCAGATACAACAAATAAGGAACCAGGCGCTTTGATATTCTACCAATCCTATGTGGACGTATAAATCATATTTATTGGTATGGGAAGATGTGGGGCTGCTCAGAGAAGAAAAAAAAAAAAAAAAAAAAAAAAAAGAAAAAGAAAAAGAAAAGAAATAACAATACTCATGTGCATTGTTGCAAGAAACTGATAGGCACTGTCAACAAACAAATGGCTGCTAGTGCTTTGAAGCATTTGTTTGACTCGTTTGGAGATCAGCAGAGAGAGGAGCCCAGGACATGCTAGGTAAATCACCAGTAACTGCATCAGATACAATGTGTTACACCAGTGTAAGTGAGGAAGGTCTCTGAGGATGACTGAAATATCTGGGCTCCATACATAAAACCGACCCTGAAGGCCTGCCTGCAAATTCAAAGCTACTCCTTTAATGGAGGAGGAATAAGAAATATGTTTGCTTAATTACCCCTGAAGGACAGCCTGATGTGATAGAGAAAAGCTTCCACATAATAAAAGTAAATGAGAATCCCTACCCCTGCTGCCTGTTGTAGGGTTTTGTTACTTAGTACACTGGAAACCAACTGCGTCAAGGATTCCCTGTTAAATGACAGTGCCTGTGTCTAGTCCTCACCAACACTGAGAAGCACAACAATGGGAAGCTAATGCTGATGGGAAAGAGAGAAGACCCAAAGCAGAGGCACTGCAGGTCCCACTAACCATCAGACAACCAGGTGAGAAGCATCAGTGGAAGGAGAAGAAACTTTTTTGGAAAGGCAGTATGTCTCCCTCCCTCCTTCCCACCCCCTTTCTCCCAACAAGTGAACACTTCTTGAGAAGTTCATGATGGCAGCAGCTGAGCTAGCCTGGAGTTTGAGCTGGGCCCTCCTCCCCATGCAGGCACCAGTGGGGCTCCTTGTCTGCATACCTCTGCAACGAACCAAAATTAAAAATTCTGTTAAGAGAGGAAATGTCCTGGAAGCCGATATCCCTAAGCTCAGAGAAATGCTGCAACAACAAACTCTGTGACAGGAATTTCATGCTGAGCCCCAGCACCAAGAGAATGCTATCATTTTTCTGTGCTATTTTGAAGTGACTCAGAGATGTCAGCATTGAGGGGACTTAAAGGACCCATTACTGCAAAGCTCTTTGACAAATAAATAAAACATGAAAGTAGTTTCCTTTGCAGTGAGAGGAGTGGAGAAGAAGGATAAGGGGAGGGCTAGGAGCAGGAACACCACTTTTGTTATGGATTTTGAACATTTAAAAACCTGCCTCTGAATGCAGCTCAGTAATTAGCAGCAACTTATGTTTGCAAGGGTATTTTTGCACAGCTCCATTGCACTGGCTAGTTGATGAACTTTCTCTTTGCCAGTGAGGAAATCCGGAATGGGCTTTCTTGCTGACATACCTCAATACCCTGGCTACTATTTAAGAGCCATCTCCATTGACATGCACTCATCTCTATATATATAACTTACACCACAAGCATATTTACAAACACTGCAAATATTTGGCATCTTAGAAAAGCCCTGACAAAGGCCTTTGTTTTCTTAGAATATTTAGCATAAGTGTACTAGCTAGGAAGCAGAACTGAATAAAACTGTTTGCTCTAAAAATAATTGAAACCGTGACACAATAAAGTTACTCTGAGAGATGCACTTGCTTCACATATAATCCTGGACTATTATCCACACTAACTGTTGCAGGGTTGGATAAATTAAAAGATTATGAGATCTTACTATCTATGCTGTATTTACCACTATGGGCCCATTTAAACAAGGTGCTGCTGAAAGCAATTTCTCCCAAAACCAAAATTGAAAAGCAGGAATCCTGTCTTTTGTTAGCTGTGAGAAGCAGTGTGCTGGTGCATATCGTGTTCCTCATTCTGAAAGCTTTCCCCTGACTTCTCAGAAAGAACAGACAATGGACTGTTGCTTTTTGTTTCAAAAGGGATGCCAGGAAGAGTCAATACAATTATTTTTGGCTTCTACACATAGGGTATGCTGCCAGATAGGAGCACAGTTGTTTGTGTTCTTTAGATAACTCTTTTAAAATCTGTTCTGAAAAAATTCTACCAGAATGTATGATCTTTATCAGTAACTAATACAAGTTGAATGCCCAAAATACAGGAAGAAATCTTGGGTTTACCTTTTTCCCCACTGGGAGTAACATTTTCAGCATTATGAGTGTGGATACAAGCCGAAATAAGGTGTTCCCTGGTAGCAGCATCTGTTAAGACTACTCATCAACTCTGCTCCAGCTTCATCAGGGCTGTGTTGAGACTTTCTGTTGACTTGAATCAACCTTGGACCAGCCCTTGTACTGATGCAATTCAGGAAAGCACTTAACTTTAAGCCCGAGGCTGAACTCCACCGGCAGAGGCAGACAAGTGCCCCAAAGCTGAGCTGATCAGGAAGTCAGCAAGAAAAACAGTAAGTAATAAAACCATTCATGGAATTAAGGAGACAAAGCAGAGTGATTTCCTTTGTGATGGCTGCTTCAAAAATCCTTCCCCTGCTCCAGAACTGCTTCTCCCTCCCTCTTGCTGTTCCATTGAGCAAGACTGGTGTTTCCATTCCTTCTTCCTTCCTATGGGCTGTGGCTCTCCACGACATGCAGAAGTTTTGTTGGTTTTTTTTTCCCACAAGTAAACAACAGTGCACTGTACATTGTAATATTGGTAAACCTGCATTTTAGCAAATTAGTCAATAGATCCTCTGTAAAAGATTTTGAAGGCAGATTTCTACCCTGGGTCAGCCCTGGAGAAAGAAAACACCCATGCTTAATACTTGTGCAGATATTGACTTGTCCAGCACTTTTCCTGGATGAAATCTATTCTTTCCCCTCTCCTGCCTCCAGCACCGGGTCCCATGAGTAAGCAGGGAGACCAGCTCCTTGCACAACTGAGCACTGACTGCTCAAAGCAGATGTGTGCAACATTTCCCACAGCGCTGAATTTACAACACATGCCTGCTATTCTGTTGTCAGTGGACCTGCTGGCACAGTCCCACCATACAGCTTCTATGGCTCTGAGCAGCTGAGAAGCTCCTTCAAAAGTTGGCTGACAGCTACCCCAGCCAGGTCAAATGTCTGAAAGGACAGGGACTTTGCATGGTGCCATCCAATTACTTTGCTGTTATATACATGGGATGAACTGTAAGGTGAGAGAGGCCAGAGAAACAGCTGATCAGGCAGGGTTAGACTTTTCCTCCATGATTCACCTTCAATATAAATGTTTCTATATTCAGTCATCCTCTTAACACACCTTTAGAACAGCCAGGCCTGTGACCAGAGAGGCTGCAGAGGGAGCATTAGATCAAATATTCACACATACAGTGATTTCCACGGAGGATTCAGCTGTCTCAGAGGGAGGTGGCCTTTGCTGAAGTACATTTTTCTAGCAATTAAATTTTGGCAAAAAAAAACCCTTCCCTCAAACACTGCATTCAAACAGAACTGCAAGTTTTCCTTAGAATGAAAATCTTCCCTTTGAAACAGACTGTGGTAGCCTATGAAGCTTAGGCTTTAGCAACAGACTTCAATAATCAGAAAACCGTTAGATCCATCATTTTCAGCCTTCATGCAAGTTTCCAGTTGTCTGAGAACAAGCGCCAGCAATGACTTTCCCTTTGCACCAACCACTGTGAACTAAAAATGCTGCCAGCTTGACTTGGCGTTTGGTATTGATTCTTCAGGGCCCCTGGCAATCTGATCTGACTTTGAAGCCAGCCCTGCTGGGAGCCAGAGGTTGGACAAGGCCAGACTAAATTATTCTGTGACTGTAAGATGCAGATGGAAAAGAATCTGCAGTCAGAGGAGAGCTACTGAATCAGGCTTGCTCACTCAGTGGCCAATGAGACAAAAGAGGACCAGCCTAACTTCAGACTGCTTGAAAATTTAAGGGCATAGAATGAGACAGAAGAGACCTACAGTTTCCAAAAATCCCAATTTTCCACATGAAACCCATCACAGTGCCAGAATATTTTAGTCTCTCAGTTCTGCTGTAGTAGTGCATCTCGGCTGCATATCACAATCCTCTGTCCTGAAAGTCAATGGGAAATGCACACGTCGGCATCTCCCACTCAACCTCCTGGGGACAACTCCCCCTCCAGTACCAGCACATGCTTAAATGCTTTGCTGAGTAAAACTCTGGGAGCTGTCCCATTCCGTCTGCTGCTATAAGCCATCCTCCCACAGCATTCATTCTTTGCTACATCATATAGAAAGGTTGAAATGCATGTTAAAAAAGGTTACAGTTTTCTATTAAACTCTGTAGTGCTTTTCCATAAGGCTAGTAAATTCAGTTTATTGAGCAATATGACTGCCTGAGCGTTTTTGGTGTGCTATAGTGCATTAGATATTGTATTATCCAGTACACTTCAATCTCTGAAAAGTTTTTAAAGACTAAAACACTTGCAATTTAATTTTTACAAATGTATTAGCAGTTATACTATAGAGAAAATACATTCATATTCAACCAGCATTATAATGATTTCTGTTATCACAAAGAAATCTACTCTACTGGCATTAAAAATGTACATGAAGATGGACTGTATTCACCATAATTATCATTACTGTTAAGCATTTAAAAAGCCTGAACCCATTACAACTTGATGACAGCTAAAGAGAGAAGAAATTTTGTGATTAAAATCCTACACATTAGAAGAAAGAAATTCAGTATGTCATTATTTGCAAAGAAACACCAGATTCAGAACTCTAAAATAGGATTTTAAATAATTTAAAATGTTATTTTTCCTTAATGAATTAACAATACATGCCTGAATAGACTTTACAGTATTCAGTGGAGGATTACCGCAGGAAGGTTGAGCTGCACCAGGAGTTTGTGTATGACAAGCTTGTTTGCTTAGTTTTGGAACCAACATTTAAGGGCTCTGATGTAATATTTGAATGGCTACCAACACACAATTGGTCTGCAAAGAAAATGCTGATAGTTTAGGAGAGGAAACTATTAGGCAGCCAAGGGTTGAAATCGATAATGATGCAGTAGGTTTTTGTACAGGGAGGGTGAATTGGGCTGCATGCAGTAAGACTAATGGCTTTCCAACCCACTCCCATAATCTCAGAATTTGCAACAGCAAATCTGACAGCATGTTCAAAAAGTTAAATATGCAGGAACAGTTATGGGGGTCTGTCATGGTAATGATACTACTAATTGGTCTTCCATTGTATGTGGGCTACATACAGTTGAGGAAAGTACAGATGTATTTTTGAAACTGAAAATTTCAACTATTTCTGGTTATATCGTGGTAGATGTTGTTTGCAATGACATGCCAAACAGCAGGATTAAAGAAATGCATATTAAAACTACCAGCAATGAGAAGAACAGTAACATTTCTGCTGTATGTCTGCACACTGAACAGCATTCTCCAGCACTGAGGAAAGTTTGACACACCAGAATTATTTTATTAAAACCTGGAAAGCTATGCCACAGGCTTAAAACATCCAGGCTCCTAGCAAACCAGTGGGTATCCAACCCCGCAAGAAAAAAGAAGAAAGGGTGATAGAGCAGTTTGGTTCCAGCTTCAGAAGCAAGTCTCTTTGTTATTGCTTCCACCCCCAGCTGGTAGAGCCTGCTGCAGCTGTGGAAGACTCAGCTTTGCAGCTGTAGCACAAGTGGCATTTCAGGAGCATTTTGCCCGAGGGCTGAGAGGCACACAGAGTAGCATTACGCCTCTAGACTTCAACTAATCTCTTGAATAAAAATGTAGTATCCATGTGAACTGATTAGCTAAGAATTCTACTGAAAAACAAGGCAGACAATGTCTTTTATATTTAGAAGTCGGTTTTGTGAGGAGCTTCTTACAATCTTGAATGACAGTGAGATTGCAGCAGGGCTGGGCAAGTGTCACCAGTGCATCCCGTGCCCCACATGCTTTTCCTTCGCCTGCACTGCACCTTCCCTCCACTGTGGAATAAACATGGCACTGTCAGTTTGCAAAGGGTGTCTTTGGTGTAGGGATGCCTGCCTCTATGTGCCCACTATTACCACAGAAAAACAGAATCCTCCTAGAGTGATTAGGAGAAGAAACACAGCACAAATTATCAGTCACTCCTGGAAGAGTTAAAATTCCTCACTGACTTAGAATAGACCCTCTTGTTGAAATTAGCCTTTGTCAGTCTCCAACATGTATTTAAATCACAACTTTCCAAACATGGGATGGAACACTACCTTGGGTCATGTGAAATATTTTAACTTCAGCCACCCCTGGGCAGTCTTTGTCCCCTCCACTTCCCATCTCTAGTGCTAAAAATCTCCTGCTGGGTAATGAAGGTCACTCCAGATACACATGGCTGTAAATTACATGGAATATTAGCATGAGATCAGCTAAAGTAAAGTGTTCATATAAAGTCCCCTGAGGGCTCAGGTAACCCCCATCACATTTGTTAGGAGTTTCTTGCACACCAGGGTTAGAGATAAGCAATCCAGAGCGGTGGAATTGTTGCCTTTTCCCTTGGTTTCATTTTCTGTGTATTCTGATTTTATTTTTTGTATGCATGGAGATTATAGACAACATGAATAATGTCAGGGCAGAGGTGATGCATTTTTATGACACTTTTTCAGCAATGGCATGTGAGATACGAGCAAGACTCTGTCAGTTGCTTTGGCTTACATTTGCATCCAATCGTCAATGAGTAAAATGAAATCTCACAGCTGCCAACGTTCAATTTCCAAGGCTCTCAGGATTTTTATCACACATCCACAACAGATAGAAAGTAACTCCCAGATGACTTTTGCTTTAAAGTTACAACATTATATCTATTTTTAAGGATAAAAAATAGAACTGGGATTACTTCCAATAAGTCATCGATACCGCGTGCTATAAGCCATTATACAATTATACTGAATGCACTGAATAAAAAGTTTGTTTGTGCCAAAAATGCCAGGTAAACACATTTATTTTTTGTGTATCAGTCTAAATTGATTGCAGTTAACATGGCAGTCTTTCCTCTGAAAGTATCTCAGGATGGACTGCCAGATTATACTGGCAGATACATATTAGAGGCCTTCTAATACTTATGCTCCACAGCATAGCAGATCAGCTGTCAGGAAGAAGATTCCTGCTTATATATGATTTAAGAATTTCCATTCAACAGATCTCAGGTAGCCATTTCAGCTAACAGTTGATCTTAAGGTAAAGAAATCTTTCAAAAGGGGTGCAAACTGAAGCATAGGAGGTTCCATGTAAATATCAGAAAAACTTCTTTACTGTGAGAGTGACAGAGCACTGGAACAGGCTGCCCAGAGGTTGTGGAGTCTCCTTTACTGGAGACATTCAAAACCTACCTGGACAAGTTCCTGTGTGATGTGCTCTAGGTGACCCTGCCTGGCAGGGGGGTTGGACTAGATGATCTTTTGAGGTCCCCTCCAAGCCCTAGGATTCTGTGAAAATATTGATGGATCTAACCTTTCAGGCTTCAGCAATTCTGTCCTCTCTTTCTCACCCCACTATATATGTATTTCAAACCCTCTCAAGCAGCTCACTTGGAGATTTTTGGGCAAAAGATGCCTGGTCCAGACCTCAATGAAGTAAAAAATATTTGTAATTACTTGATTGCAGTTGGGCCCAGAACCGTGGAGCTGCCATAGGGTCTGTATCTACATTAGCAAGTTCACTGAGGAGCCCATCTGTAGGGAGAAAGTTGGTGCTAACACTTCATACCAAACTATTTGCAATCTCATTCCATGGACTGAATGCCTACAGCTTCTGCAGTGCTGCAGGAGCAACATTGCTAGATTTTGTTCAGCTGAAAAGTGCCTGTTTTGTGTAACCCAAGACCACTGTGCTAGGCAGATCAAAGCATGGTAAGTGTGGATGGACAGCTTCACTTCAGAAGCAAATTTCTCATCAAGACTAAAATGCTTGATGATGTATATCCATATTTATAATTATGTTTCTTGACATTTTTTAAACATGGAAGCAGTGGCTGCAGTCCCAGACTTGAACATGAACATGTTTTGTCATGACACCATGGAACATCTATGGCATTGTCATTATTTGGCTTATTAAATAGTAGGCTTTTTCAGTTCAAAGATTCTGAATTATATTGAGATAGATAGACTGGGTCAAGCCTACCTAATATAGACTTTTATCTGTGTAGCATCCAACATCAGGAGCTTCTGAATCATCCTTTAAATTAGCCTAGCCAGAGGTGCATAGCAGTGATTTATCTCAGTTAGACCTTCATGTTCAGATGACAGCAGCAACACAGTTCAAGCCCCCTCTCATAGCCTCCTTCAAAGTAGAAAACTAAGCAATCAGACAATTAATGAAGCATGGCTTTGCTGCCAGGTGCAAACCTTTTTAAGTGTGACAAGGCTTGTAGTCTTGACGACAGTTTTTTTGGCCACTATGGCATGAAAATTGTGAATTGCTGAGCAGTGTGTTTGGGAACCCACCTCCTTCAGATACTGCCATTGGTACAAAAGAAAGCTATTGCTTCTCTTCCCTGGAACTAAGATGATGATGTTAACCTCTGTTAAGGTTTAACTCAGGATTGGCAATTAAACCAATGACAATAATGCTCTCTATCCCCTCCCACCCAGGCAGGGAAAGGAGAGAGAGAATAAGAAGACAGGCTTCTGGATTGAAAACTAAACTAGACAGCTTCAATTAAATACTAATGATAAAAGAAAACATGTACAAATATATAGAAATATGAGCAGGAATGTGCAAAACCCCTACCACCTCTCTCCCCACCCCCAGTGACTCCCATGGCACTCTTCTTAGCTGTGAGCAGTTCCAAAAAGTCCGGGACCACTTCCAGAGATAGTGGCAGAGAAGACAGGAGCTGAAGGTAGAGTTATGAGGATCAGGAATGCTTTAGGGATCACCAGTGATGGATACACGGAGTCATCCCTGGACGTCAGCCATGGACAGAAGAAAAGGGAAGAAGAAGAAGGGCTTGACTTCCATGATCCCTGATTTTATATCGAGTGCCACATATATATGGATGGAATACTTTGGTTGGCCAATTTTCCCATCTGTCTAGTCCGCTCCTCCCTAAGGGAGGGTTGTAACTCTTCTGGTCCTTTAGTGTCTGAAGCAGCAGATTCAACAAGCAGAGTGTGGAGGACTGGCCTCCACAAAAGGTATGTCTCTCCCTCAAATTGACTGCAATAGAGAGATGTAAGAGTCGATTAAAGAAAAAAAAAAAAAGCGGCAACAAACCTGGGGGGGCGGGGTGGGAGTGTGCGGCTGGGACTTACATAATGAAGGACAGAGACAGCCAGCCCCCCTTGCTATGTTTGCAGCCAGGACCCAGCCTTTGGCTGGAGCATGGCAGTTTTATTACAGGAGCCGCAGGTAGGAGCTGAGGGCTGAGCAGACTAAAGGCCAAGACCACCCTACATAAGAATGTAAATAAGACGGTCATTGTGGGTCGTTATCAGTCGTTTGCGCTCACTGTTCTCTGCTGCTGGAAGAAAGGAGAGAGAAGAAAAGAAGATAGAAAAGGAATCAGAGACAAAATCCACACCAGCCACAGAAGGCCCTGAGTGAACTCCTGCATTCTTTTTACCCCTGCAGCCCTGCACTCCAGGACTCCTGCTATTTTCCTGCTTTCCTGCCTCTTCTCGTGGAGCCTGCTTGCCAAGGAACGAATGCATGAAAGGAGCTGAAGAAACGGAGAAGAGAGCTAGAGCACACTAAAAGAGCTGGACTCACTGCTCGCTCCCCAAACCCTCCATCATCAGGGGCTCCCAGGCCAGTCGGTGCAGCTCCAGCCGGTTGTAGCCGTTTGCCACAGCCGCCTGACGCCGCCGCAGCCCCAGCCCAGCCCCAGCCGAGGCCGCAGCCGCTGCTGCCCGAGCTGCGCTTCCAAGGCCGCCGCCAGCACGTGCCGGAGCCGCCTGCGCCGGAGCTCCAGTGCGTGGCCGCTCGTCCCGTGTCCCGCTGCAGATAAAGCCGCTCACTGCCGCCACACTCCCAAAGCTGCCTGCCGAAGCTGCCTGACAAAGCCGCCGCCGCACTCCCAGGGTTGTGCTCGCCGAAAGCCCCGCTCTTAAAGCCACGGACGCCGCCACACCTGTCAGCGCTTCTGAGCCAGATACTGTAAGAGAGACCCACTGACCGAGAAATCTCTCTCTTTCTTTGCGTTCTTTTCCCCAGGCAAAAGTAATCGGCCCCATTCACACACGCATCTTGTCTGCCCTATGTGGGGAACTCACCGGGCACGCTACCCCCAACTATAATAGTGTTTGTTTCTTTCTCTTTACCTATCGCAAGTTACACACCCCAAGTTTGTCTCCTGTAACCACATTTGCATATCCAGCTCCCACACACACACACACTCCCTCTGCTCCAAAGCTGTTACAGTAAAGTGGTATTTTAAGCACGTAGTCTCTGTGTTGGTGCTGGTGCGTGTGCATCTGGGCAGGGTTTGCGTTCTATAGAAATACCTGGTGTAGCCAGCTGGTCCCAAGCTAGGGACGGACCAACTGGGAAGTTAAAACCAGCCAATTGGGGGCTATTCCTCCTCTAACTGAGGAGAAGAGAAGGGGCAATCCGTGACTCCACTCGAGTTTTCCAACCCGGGTTGAACTCGGACCGCAACACAGAGCAAAGTGTCTTTGGTCTCTCAGCAGTATCTATAAACACTGAGCGTTATCAGTCCACTGGCTGGTAAACTTGCTGCTACTTTCAGCAAGTGTGCTGCCTAAAAGAGAGTTCACTGAAGAAAAAAAAAACAAACCTGCCTTTGCATTGCAAGGGTGTTGCCAGAGGCACTTGCAGACCAGCAGCTGTTTGGAAACCTACCATCTCTCATCTGTTAGCTGCTTCTTGCCAAAGGAAAAGGTAATGACTGACCACAGGTGAACACCTCCACACCCCAAGTCTCCAGTGCAGAACTTTGGTCTACTACTTCACATCTGCTTGATTTGAAGGTGCTTGCTCAGGTACGAGGCTTGCACCCTGCCCACTCTTAAATGTTCTGGTTAACTTGGCAGATGTTTCACACTCTGGGTGCAGCACAGTTATATGTATGTGGCTGCACTGCACAGTAAGACGCTTTTTGCAGTCTTGAGGTCCCACTGAAGTTACTGCACAGACCTCCCTTTAGCTACTTACAGGGACACATTCACAATTCCTGCCTAGCAAATTTCATCATGAGAACCATGGGCAGCCTAAAAGGTTTCCCTGTGTCATCAAAACAAAAATGAAAGAGGGGTGGGGAAAAGTGCCCAGTTCACTTGCTAAAGGATGCAGTTCCTTTTCTACAGCACTGACACTCCTGTGGCCATGCAGGTTTCAGATCCATTTAACTTCACCTTGCCCATTCAGACAAGTTATGTTTCATGCAAAGCCCTCCTGAAGGGTCTCCACTCTGTCCTGTGAGGATGGTATTCCATTGAAGTTATTTTTGCTTTGTATTTCACAGAAAAAAGTATAATATGATATTGTTTTACTGGAGAGACACTGATATAGATACTATCAGCCTGAAATTCTGGACCTTAAAAAGCCCAAGTACTTTCAGGTACATGTCTGTCCCCTGCCAGTCTTTTCAGTTTTACAATCAAGTTCTGCTTTGTTCCCTATTTGTTTTGTAATAAATTATCTTCCCCACTGCTGAACTAAAGTTCTGCACAAATATTGAGGGAAACTGCCTTTACATAAATTGTTGTCAGACAAACAAAGGACAAACAATACTTGCCTCTGTTCTAAGGCACTACAAGACACAAGAACAGGCAAAATAAAATTGCAGCCCTGAGCATGAGGTTCTCTGCTAATCCTATCGCTTCTGTCCCTGCCATGAAGGTGCCCTTCATCTGGAGTATCAGGGCTGCTGAAGGAGCACTGGGTTCCATTTCAACTTCATCTGTGCGGGCTCTAGGTTCACTCTGTGCCATCAACACAGGGTATCAGCCACAGTTCTTGCAGTGCTGTGGTGCTTGTCTTTCAGAGGCTGTCACCCATGCTGGATCTGCTCCATTTTGCCCAAATACAACCTAGGATGAACACATTAATGGAGACCTTGCCCATGTAAAATAACTGTGGAAAAGTGTGCTAGGTCTGGGGTTCAGCATTTTTATGTTAAACCCTGGTTCTCCACTTGGCCTCAAGAAACTGCCCTCAAGATGAAAGTAAAAGGGGTTTGGGTTTGGATGTGGGTTGTGGGTTTTTTTCATTCCCTCAATGTTTTAACCATTCTCACAACCTTGCCCTTTGCCTCTCTGCATAGAAACGAGAGCTCATTGGTTAGTAATTGTCACAAATGTGAGCTGGTGGCACAATGAACTATTGAAAATGTTAGGAAATATTTAGACCTTGTCACTGGGAGCACTGCATAGTGTCAAAGGCGACATCTGCTTTGGAGAGGGTCTAGCTTAAGGTGCTAATTGGCATTTATTGAGTAATATTTGTGACTTCAATCCATAGAGTCTGATCTCTGACTTATGTTTCAGACAACTTCACTATGTCAGTTAAAATATGTAAATACTCTCTCAACATTAACACATTTCAAATGCCCTTGTATTATACAGTTATCTTTTTCATCACTTTTGACCAAGTCTTTGGAAGCAATTATCTTCTTAAAGACTTTTTACTTGTTCATGGAAATTAAAGATTTATACAGGAAGAAAAATAATAGGAATGGTTTATAAAGAAAAGTTAATATACTTCCTAAAGGCTTAAATATTTTGAATCTAGTATTTTGGGAAGGATAGAGATTCAGAAAAAGCTTTCTACACCGTGGAAAAAGAGAAAAAAACCCTATCAAAGCTGTAAAGACTCAACACACTTTAGAAATAAATCTTGGCTGTTTACATGCTTGTCTTTGTTAATTCATGTGCATCAAAGTATTCTAACAGAACTCAAATTATATACTCAATCCAAATCTTAGTAGTGTGCAGACTAAGCAAGGACACAATCATGGACCCGATTTCATGGCTCTGTGCAATATGCAGTTTTGTCACTAATTCACTGACTTTGTTCACCTGGGACCCAAGGCAGCCCACAGTAAACAAAGAATTCTGCCTGTGTTCTCCAGCCTCAGAACAAAATCCTTTTCTTATTCACTTCAGCCAAATTCTGGCTCTTCTTTAATTGAATGTACTCTACTGCAAAAATAAGTCATATATTAGCAGCATTAAGTTTCCATGGCATTGTGCTGTTGCCGGTAGTGCTGTGGGGGGAAAGAAACAGTCCTGGCATCTGGAGCACATGAGCAGGAGGCACTTGTTAAACATCTTGTGAAATTACACAGACCTGAAAAATATCCTAACATAGGAAGGAGACAAGCCAGAGAGCATAGGAAAGCAGAATAACAGTGCCAGCTAGTTTCTGGTGTAGGTGTGAACAGGTACAGTGAAGACACAAAAAGCTAGCAGGAGAGCATGCATTTGTTTTTAAGAGCCTGCCAACCACACAGCACTTACAAACAGAGGAGTGGTGGCCTTTGCTCATGTATTTTAATGTGTTTTGATGGGCTGGTCAATGCCTATGCTACAAAGATGGAATGTTAGGAATATGAATGTACAGATACTGCAGATCAATGAGGAAATGTAGTTGTCAGGACACTCTAAAGAGGATATCCCTAAAAGAGACAGACAAGTTTATCTAGGAGAGAAGCATCATAAAGGGAATAGAGAAGGGGAGCAAAGCCATAAGAGAAGCAGACCTGTGTACAGATACCATAGAATGGTTTGGGTTGGAAGAGACCTTAAAGATCATCTCATTTCCTTGCTAAGTTAAAAAAGCACAGGATTCAACCAGGACTAGACCAGTACTACTTCAGGAAGGAAGAAGTAGGTTATTGAGAGCTACTTAATGATGCCGAGAAAAAGCTGAGATCACACTACTCTAAAAAGACATTGACTTTAAAGAGGATGTTGCTTGAAAGGGAAACACAATACTGCTAATTGTTACTGTAAGGGACACAAATAGTGTCAGAATTTTCTTCTCCAGAGTTTCTTACTGTAGGGATTTAAGAATTAATGTAACTGAGCACCAAGCAGTTATTGGCAGGGCTCGCTAGAAGGAAAGATGCAGCTATAACCAGCAAAGATTACCAGACAGTGAATGGCATCAGCAAGAAATCTGAAGTCTATTAGAAAGTAAGTATTGCCCACTTCTTGTATTTTACATTCCAGTCCCTTTATCTCTCACACAGTTTTGTTATGGGTATGTCAGAAACAGGTTCTTGCTTCTTCCCACGGTCATTCAATCCCCAGAGTCCCCAGACTGAAAGGTTTGCTCTATATTACTTCAAGCATGAAAACAGCTTTCCCTACAGGGAGATACTGATCATCTGAAAAATCTACATCAACAGCAATGAAAGCTTAAAAGCCACCCTTGATGTTCTTTTTTTCCCTTGAATTTGATTCTCCATTCACATTTCTTGGACTACAGATGGCAGGAGACACATTACTTACAATGGCTGACTGCAAAGTTTTGTACATTAATGCTGAACTTTCTCAAATGTTTCTACCTACTTTGATACACTTACAATAAACGCACCATGAGAAGTTTCTCAAAGTACTTTGAAAAATGAAGCTGTATGATCTAACCAACAATTTTCTGGAAAAGGTAAGCAGACACAAAAAAACCCAACCAACCAACCAAAACATTGTAAAAAAAATAAATAACTTGCACTATTTAAGGAACACAAACTTGAAAACTCAGAGCTGCGAGTAAGACAGAAAGAGAAAGATGGTGTTGGAGAGAATCTTTTCCTCTAGTCTTCTTGTCTGGAAAAAGAGGCA
Source organism: Hemiprocne comata (assembly GCA_020745705.1). NCBI lineage: Eukaryota > Metazoa > Chordata > Aves > Apodiformes > Apodidae > Hemiprocne > Hemiprocne comata. The sequence goes on along the minus strand of CM036586.1, from coordinate 136,990,672 downwards.
ATATAAAGCTATTGATAAAGTTTGTTTCCTGCTTTACTTGGGAGTTTCCACCTGCGTTACAGCAGGAAGCTGGGCTCCTGCAGTAAAAAGGCTCATAGTTCATGCCTTTTGTACTAATAACCTCTAAACAATTTTCAATTGGATGGTCATGACCTCCACTAAGCCTGCTTTTTAATACCTGCAATCTAAGGCAGTAGCAACCAAAACTTACCTCCAAGAGCACATGGAAGTGCCAAATTGTTCTTATCATTCTGCAATTACATTCATTCACAGTTTAACTTTCTGAAAGCATCGTTATGATTTATAGGATTCAACAACACTGACACCTACTGAACACAAAATGCTGAAGTCCTGGTATAGTACAACGTGTTTACCTATAGAAGAGCATTACTTGGCTACAGTTCAAACTTATTGAAGTATTTATGCACTTGTTCCTCTTTGGTTTACCATTTAAAGTTCTGACACATCCTCAGAGGAGGTTGCTTTTCGAGTGTTTTTTTTCTGGCTAAGATACTAGTCTGTTTGAACTTTTTATTTTGAAGAATCTGAAACTGGAACATAAAAGGAGAAGACACTGACAAGTCTCCAGCCTTCCTTTGCAGGTTAGATCACACAGCACCTGATGCCTACAGCTTCCCAGTCTGTGATGGTAATGTATAGTGATGACCTTTGTCTGTGGCAACAAATTTGTGGGCTTTAACACCTTTGGAAAATTTATCTGATTAAGGGTGCATTTAGGCTCTGCCTTTGATTGTGAACCAATAACAAAAAACAGTGGCCTCTCCCATCTCTACTGGCTGAGTTGCTTAGAAACATATGGTTGGAGTAGACATCATAAAATCATAGAATGGTTTGGGTTGGAAGAGACCTTAAGGATCATATAATTCCAACCCCTCTACCATGGGCAGGGAGACCTCACACTAGACCAGGTTGCTCAAAACCCCATCTAACCTGGCCTTGAACACTTCCAGGAATCTGGCATCCACAGCTTCCCTGAGCAACTTCTTCTAGTGTCTTATCACCCTCACACTAAAGGATTTCTTCCTAATGTCTAATCTAAATCTCCCCTCATCCAGTTTAAAGCCATTACCCCTTGTCCCTCACTACATGCCTTTGTAAAAAGTCCCTCCCCAGCTTTCCTGTAGGCCCCTTCAGTGACAGTGAGAAATCACAGAATCACAGAATCACCAAGGCTGGAAAAGACCTTTAAGATCATCAAGTACAGCCTATGACCAACACCACCACACCATCTAGACCATGGCACTAAGTGCCACATCCAGCCTTGCTTTGAACACATCCAGGGACTGTGCCTCCACCACTTCCCTGGGAAGTCTATTCCAATGTCTAATCACCCTCTCCGTGAGGAAGTGCTTTCTAATATCCAACCTAAACCTCCCTTGGAGCAACTTCAGGCTGTGCCCTCTTGTTTTGTCACTGGTTGCCTGGGAGAAGAGACCAGCCCCCACCTGACTACAACCTCCCTTCAGGTAGTTGAAGAGAGTGATGAGGTCCCCCCTGAGTCTCCTCTTCTCCAGGCTAAACAACCCCAACATCCTCAACCTCTCCCTATAAGACTTTCCCTCTAGTCCTTTCACCAGCCTTGTTGCTCTCCTCTGGACCTGCTCCAGCACCTCATCGTCCTTCTTGAAGTGAGGGGCCCAGAACTGCACACAGTACTCGAGGTGAGGCCTCACCAGTGCTGAGTACAGGGGGAGAATTAAATCCCTACTCCTGCTGGCCACACTATTCCTGATACAAGCCAGGATGCCATTGGCCTTCCGGGCCACCTGGGCACACTGCTGGCCCATGTTCAACTGGCTGTCCACCAGCACTCCCAGGTCCCTCTCTGCCAGGCTGCTCTCCAGCCACTCTTCCCCCAGCCTGTAGCACTGCCTGGGGTTATTGTGGCCAAAGTGCAGGACCCTGCACTTGGTCTTGTTGAATTTCATGCTGTTGGCCTCGGCCCATCAATCCAGCCTGTCCAGGTCCTCCTGCAGCCTCTTCCTACCCTCTGGCAGATCAACACTCCCCCCCAGCTTGGTGTCATCTGCAAATTTACTGAGGGTGGACTCAATCCCCACATCCAGGTCGTCAATAAAGATATTGAATAGGACTGGGCCCAGTACTGATCCCTGGGGGACACCGCTGGTCACCGGACACCAGCTGGATGCAGCTCCATTCACCATCACTCTCTGGGCCCGGTCATCCAACCAGTTTTTGACCCAGCGAAGGGTGCACCTGTCGAAGCCATGGATCGCTAGCTTCTCCAGGAGGATGTTGTGGGAGACTGTGTCAAAGGCCTTGCTGAAGTCAAGGTAGACCACATCCACAGCCTTCCCCTCATCCACTAGGCGGGTCACCCAGTCATAGAAGGAGATGAGATTAGTCAGGCAGGACCTCCCTTTCCTAAACGCATGTTGGCTGGACCTGATCCCCTGGTTGTCTTCCACATGCCACTGGATGGCACTTACGATGATCTGTTCCATAACCTTGCCAGGCACTGAGGTCAGGCTGACAGGCCTATAGTTCCCCGGATCCTCCTTCCGGCCCTTCCTGTGGATGGGCGTCACATTGGCCAACCTCCAGTCATCTGGGACCTCCCCAGTGAGCCAGGACTGGTGACAAATGATTGAGAGCGGCTCAGCCAGTTCTTCTGCCAGCTCCCTCAGCACCCTAGGGTGAATCCCATCTGGACCCATGGACTTGTTGGGATCTAAGTGGCACAGCAGGTCCCTAACTACTTCCTCCTGGATTACAGGAGGGGCATTCTGCTCCCCATCCCTCTCTACCAACTCAGGAGCCCAGTTGTCCTGAGGGTAGCTAGTCTTTTTGTTAAAGACTGAGGTAAAGAACGTGTTAAGCACCTCAGCCTTTTCCTTGTCCTCCATTACTAAGTTCCCCTCCTCATCCAATAAGGAATTAAGATTTTCCCTGACCCTCCTTTTGTTATTAATGTATTTATAAAAGCATTTTTTATTATCCTTTACAGAGATGGCTAGTTTAAGTTCTAGCTGGGCTTTTGCATCTCTGATTCTCTTCCTACATGACCTTACAATATCCCTAAATGCTTCCTGATTCACCTGCCCTTTTTTCCAAAGTTGATACATTCTTTTTTTATTCCTGAGTTCTTGCAATAGTTCCCTGCTCAACCAGGGTGGTCTTCTTCCCCGCCGGCTCCTTTTTCGGCACACAGGGACAGCCTGCTCCTGCACCTTCATAAATTCATTCTTAAAGTAAGCCCAGCCTTCCTGGGCTCCTTTGTTTTTGAGGGCTGCTTCCCAAGGGACTCTCCCAACCAGTGTCCTGAAGAGGCCAAAGTCAGCCCTCTGGAAGTCCAAGGTAGAGGTTTTGCTGACAACCCTCCTAACTTCACCACAAATTGTAAATTCTATCATATCATGGTTGCTGTGCCCAAGACGACCTCCAGCCCCTACATCTTCCACCAGTCCTTCTCTGTTTGTGAAGAGTAGGTCTAGCATGGCACTACCCCTGGTAGGTTCACCTACCAGCTGTAGCAGGAAGTTATCTTCCATACATTCCAGCAACCTCCTGGATTGGCCCCTTTCTGCTGTGTTGTACTTCCAGCAGACATCCGGTAAGTTGAAGTCCCCCACAAGAACAAGGGCCAGTGAACGTGAGACATCCCCTAGTTGTTGAAAGAACATCTCATCAGTCTCTTTATCCTGGTCAGGTGGTCTGTAGCAGACTCCCACTAGGATATCAGCCTCATTGGCCTTCCCTTTTATCTTCACCCATATACATTCTGCCTTGGTGTGTTTAATATTGAATTCTAGGCAGTCAAAGCACTCCTTAACATATGACACCACCCCACCGCTTCTCTTGCCTTGCCTGTCCCTTCTAAAGAGCCTATAGCCAACCATTGCAGCACTCCAACCATGCAAATCATCCCACCACATTTCCGTGATGGCAATTATATCATGGTCTCCCTGGTGCACAATAGCTTCTAACTCCTCTTGTTTATTTCCCATGCTTTGGGCATTGGCACATATACACTTGAGCCGTGGTACAGATATCCCGACCACTTGCGTGGTTACCAACCCATTAGTGAGCCCTGTGTTCTTGTTGCCACATTTATCCCTGTTTCCTGCCTTGAGTGGGACAGCAGACTGGCAGCCGTCCTTAGGCTCATCTCTGGGTTCGTCCCCATCCCCCTTCAAACCTAATTTAAAGCCCTGTCTATGAGCCCTGCTAACTTGTGTGCCAAGACCCTTCTCCCCCTCCATGTTAAGCTTCCCCCACCTGTTGTCATGCCCGGTGTCCTGTAGGTCCATCCATGATCAAAAAAGCCAAAGTCCTGTCGGTTTCACCAGTCCCGAAGCCAGGAGTTAATCTTCTGGCTCTTCCCATTTATCCCCTCATCTATCCTTGCTATTGGTGGGATAGAGGAGAACACCACCTGTGCTCCCGATCCCCTAACCAGCCGTCCCAGGGCCCTGAAATCTCTCTTCATTGCCCCTACACTTCTGGTAGCTACCTCATCACTGCCTACTTGGAACAGCAGTAATGGGTAGTGGTCTGAGGGCCGAACAAGGGCAGGGAGCTTCCTCCTTATATCCTTAACCCTGGCACCAGGGAAGCAGTTGACCTCCCTAAGAAGTGGGTCCAGCCTGCATATAGGGCCTTCCACTCCCTTCAGAAGTGAGTCACCTATGACAAGTACCCGCCTTTTTTTCTTAACCGAGGTGGTTTTGATGAAAGGTACAGACTGATGTGGCCTCAGTGACACTTCCAAGTTTGGTGAACCATCATCCACAATATCATTTGGTTCTACATGTAGAGCCTCATATCTGTTCTGTAAAGGCACCTGGAGAGGGGGAACACTAGGGGCCCCCTTGCCATGCCGCCTCCGCCGTGCAGAAACTCTCTGCCATTGCTCCTCATCCTGTAGGCTATCTCGCTCAGCCAGGCAGACAGGGGATAGGCAGTGGTCTGCATCATGAGCACCACCTGTCTTTTGAGAGTTGTTCAGGGATGCCAAGTCATGGCACCAACGATCTATCTCCCTCTCACACTCCCTGATATTCCTAAGCCTCTCTACTTCTTCCTTCAGCTGTGCAACCATACCGACCAGGTCATTTATCTGCTCACACCTCACATAGCTGGTGTCTCTGCCGTTCTCCAGGGGCAACAACAGGCTTTGGCACTCCCTACAGCCAGAGACCTGAAGGCCCACATGTCTGTGAGGAACCTCTGTTTGGGTTGCCACAGTCCTCCTGGTAGAGGCTTTTGACCGGGTGGAAACCATACTTAACCTTCTTTCTTTTCTAGCGGGTTTTAACGACCTCTCACACTCACCCGCGTGCTTTGCCCGCTGCAAACTGCCTTGTGCAAACTGCCGTGCCCCGCCTCACAGACGTGCCATGCCCCTGTTTGCCCGCTCCTGTTCACAACGCTCCGGGTCACTGATGCTCCCTAGAGGCGTTTAAGTCTCCCACGCAGCCTCTGGCCGCGCCCCCTCAGCGCCTGGTTGGCTGCCGCAGACTTCCTGGTTCCGGCCGGGGCTCGGGCAGAGAACGGGGGTCCCAGAGCTTGGAAACCCCCCTGTACCACACGCCTGAACCCCCACCTCGGGCTTACCTCAGTCGCTGCTGCCGCTGCCACCGCCGCTACACCGAGTCGCTGCCCGTTAGATCTTATTGGGTTTAAATCTCCCACGCAGCCTCTGGCCGAGCCCCCTCCACGCCTGGTTGGCTGCCGTGGACTTCCTGGTTCCGGCCGGGGCTCGGGCAGAGAACGGGGGTCCCAGAGCTTGGAAACCCCCCTGTACCGCACGCCTGAACCCCCACCTCGGTCTTACCTCAGTCTCTGCTGCTGCTGCCGCTGCCGCTGCCGCTACACCGAGTCACTACATGCCTTTGTAAAAAGTCGGAAGGACTTTTCCTGTAGGCCCCTTCAGTGACAGTGAGAAATCACATCTGTTGCCTGCTATTGCAGGCAGCCATATCACAATCACACTTATAAATGTACCAAGGTCTGTCTAAGAAACCAGCAGATGTCTTGCCTTCACTATTTCTTTTGGAACGCTTGCTCCATGATCCCCCATTACCACGTCACACATCACATCTTTTCCTTTGATCATGCTGGTGACTTTTCTTCACGTGTGCTCCAGCCTGAGTTACTCTTTCAGACACGAACTACCAATATTTCAGGTGGTCCTAAGTACTACTGATACAGCAGCAATGAAATTTGGTGATCTACTGTGGCAGTCCTCTCTCTGTTCTGGCAGACTGTGGGGTTGCATTATTTTTTTCCATCACAGTATGGGTCATAGGCATCCTCTACCAATTTTAATATTTGTCACCCCTAGCTTATGAGCACCCAGCTTATAGCCAAAAATCTCAATTCCTTACACACTGTGCTACTAAATTCCACTCCACTTCTGTTCCCCCAGACTGTCAAAATAGTTCAGTTTTTCTTTATACAAATTCTGTTGGCTTTAATGGTGTACCCCAGCCTTTTTTAATCAGGGGCCTAGTGAAAATATTAAAATATATCTGTTTCAAGACAGATTGTTCATTAAAATGGAAATGCTGAAGCTAGAGGAAGGTTAATACCAACCAGCATGGTTTTCCTTTCAATTAGCTCCTTATATGCTATATGGTTCTTGAAGGAATCCACATCTCTTTAAATCCAGGTGTGTTTTTCCTCAACAAATGGACAATAGCAAATATTTCTTCATTTCCAAGAAAATAGATCTACTCCATTATTTCTACTTATTTTCTGGACATTATATCAGAAATGCTGGATTCATCAGCTGGTGCAATTTACTAGTGAGTGAACCCAGGCTGACTCTCCCCTTCCCTCCCCTACTTCCTCTTCCCATTGATTTTTCCTCCAAAGTTGGTCTAAAAGTTTTCCAAACTCAGTCTGAAAAGTCTTACCCGTATTTGAGGTCATACTACAGGATGAATAGTTGTTCAGATTCCTTTTAATCCTTTTTTAAATAGAGGTATTACACATTCTGCAGAGCTATAACCTTGTTCTTGTGCTGTTCTGTCAGGGTCACAGGGACAAGTTTACCTGAGACCAGGAATTGTTGCCTATTGCCATTATATCCTTCTTTAAAAATGCAGCACTGTGTTTGGGAAGAAAAGGAGGAGAAGGGCACTTTTGATACTTTCTTTAAAGTTTGTTTCATCCCACTATTTCATGGGGGATATAGGATACACCATGGGCTATTTCTTTCTCTCAAGCTTTTTTTAATTTTCTTTCTGTAAGTGGTGGAAGAATGCTTCCTCGTTTTTACCTTGTGTGCGCTCCAGCTGAGCTCATCAATTCTCAAGGCAGTCCTGGACTTCTCATTGATCAACAAGCTTTTCCGTTCTTTGAGGACCTTCTGCATATACCAGATATCTCCACTGAAGGGCTGATTCATTCAGTTAGATCTGGAGCTCTTTCCAAGAAATGTTTTCCCTTTGCTCAAGCAACAATTTCTATCCAATATGTTTTTGTATCTTTGCCTTGAAATTGCCAGCCTCTTACACACTAATTTAATAATGCCTTTATATTCCAAGAGAAAACTCTGATTACCTTTAGTCATGGGTTTGGTCAGTTTTTCAGTAATTTTTAAACTGCTAAAGCTGTTTTCCAATTGCAAAGTGATCTGTAAGCTACTGCCTGTCTGAGTCCTATCCTGAGTCAGACCAGCTGCCTCTGGGTATTCGACCTTCGGAGATGGAATATAAGGACATAGAGCAGAACAACCCCCCCATAATCCAGGAGGATGCAGTCAGAGACCCGCTGCAGCAGCTGGACACTCAAAAGTCTATGGGGCCAGACGAGATTCACCTGAGGGTACTGAGGGAACTGGCAGAGGAGATCGCCAAGCCTCTTTCCATCAACAGTCCTGGATAACAGGGGAGGTCCCAGGCAACTGGAGGCTTGCCAACGTGATGCCTGTCTACAAAAAGGGCCCGGAGGAAGATCCTGGGAACTACAGGCCTGTCAGCCTGACCTCAGTACCAGGGAAAAAAACTCGTCTTGAGTGCGCTCATGTGTCAAGTGCAGAACAGCCAAGGGATCAGGCCCAGCCAGCATGGGTTCAGGAAAGGCAGGTCCTGCTTGACTAACCTGATCTCCTTCTATGATCAGGTGACCCACCTGGTGGATGAGGGAAGAGCTGTTGACATTGTCTAGACTTTGGTAAAGCCTTTGACACCGTCTCTGTCGCGGACCGAGATAGGTGTGGCGACTTTGCAGGACAGCTCCGGAGATGGGGAGACCCGCTCCTGCTGTGGCTCGTGAAAAACACCAAACAGTGCTAGCTTTTTGTGTAGGATCCAGTCGATTTCCTGCTCCAGGCCATCGACCTTCTTTTCCTGGGGGGAAGCAGGGGGTGAAGGAAGAGGAAGAGGCCCCTGTTTGAGCCGTTCAATATCCCTCTGCAATGTTACATTCTCCTGCTGCACTTTCGAGATGTCCCAGTTCTTTGCCCTGACATCCCTCTCCATGCCCTCCAATGCCTTTAACGTCTTGGCAAGTTCCCTCTGCAGGTCAAGCAGCTTCGCTTCGTATTCTGCTCGCATGTCGGTATGATCTTTTTTTTAGCTCCCTGTATTTCCTTTCACGCTCCTTCAGTTCTCCCTGTAGCTGTGTAATCTCTTGTAACAACTTCTCGTCTCCCTTGCTCTGCTCCTTCTTTCGTCTCGCCCCTGTGTCTTTCTTCCTCAACTGCGTTTCCTGCTGTAGTGCCTCAAACTCCTGCCTCAGGGTCTTTAGCTCCTGTCTTAAGGGCTCGGTCTCCTCTACCTTCTGCCTTAGGGTCATTATCTCATCCAACACCTACTGTTCCAAAGTCACGGGTGTATAAGGGATGGGGGTACGTTCCGGGTGGCTGTGCCAAAACCTCAGCATACAATGGGCGAGAAAGGTCTGCCGGTGGCTCGGTGTAAATCGGACTGCTAGGAACACGAGTGCCCGTTGGACTCATCACCCCCCCCGCAGGGCTGCCTGACTCAGCGCCAGACGCCTCCTCCGCAGGAGCATCGATATCAATTAGCGCTTCGCTTGTTTTGTCCTCCATTCTCACTATCACTGCGTCTGTGTGCAGGGGCTACAACAGACCCTCGGATCCTGCCGACTATGCCAATAATGTCGCGGACCGAGATAGGTAAAGCCACGACCCACACCCCCACCTCAGGGGATCGAGGGCTGAGGACCGCTCCCCGTCACACTCACAAACAACACTTAGGAATCAGTAGATTTATTAAAGGCACCGAGGGTTTGGCAAGTCCAATATCAACTAACACACAGGGTCTATCTCTATATCTATATCCACACCTATATATCCATATACCAACAGCTATACAACACTACATCTATATACCAATAACAACACACATAGAAAACAAGAGATAACCTCTCCCCTTCCCCCCTGTTCCCGTTCCCGGACAGGAATAAGAGGGAAAACCTGGAGAGAGCCTTTGGGAAATAGAAGAATATTGGAAAAGAGAAGTGAGTGTCTGGTATGTGTGAATATTATGTAGGAATGTTAGTAAGAAGCCTCAGAATGTAGTTCGCAATTCTCACCACCGGGGTACGGCCGAAGCCAATCCCTGATCGGGATCCACGTCCTTTCCCTTGAGACTCTGGGCAAACGGTCCATTTGGCACGTCCACACGCCGACAACCACAGGGAGTGGCGCCGTATAACTTCACGGCAGCCTCCGCAGCGGTACGCTCACCGCGGCGGCTGGATCCGTATGGGATTCACAGAGCGCGCGCCTCACTGCTCCCCTTCCGGTTCCGGCCCCGCCGTGCCTCCTGGGAGCTGTAGTCTGTAGTCTGTGCGCATGCGCCTGGTACCTCTGTCCTCTCCCCACGAGTGCCGGGGGGGCGCATTGCCAGGAATGGTCAGTGAATGTCGCTGGATTAAAGGCCATTATAGAGTCCGTCTCTCACAGTCTCCCACAGCATTCTCCTACAGAAGCTGGCAGCACATGGAGTAGACAGGTGCACTCTCTGCTGGGTAAAAAACGGGCTGGCTGGCCAAGCCCAGAGAGTTGTAGTGAATGAGGTTGGATCCAGTTGGTGGCCTGTCACCAGTGGCATCCCCCAGGGCTCAGTTGTGGGTCCAGTCTTGTTCAATAACTTTATTAATGATCTAGATGAGGGGATTGAGTCCTTCCTAAGTAAGTTTGCAGATGACACTAAACTGGGTGGAAGTGTCGATTTACTTGAGGGTAGGAAGGCTCTGCAGAGAGACCTGGACAGGCTGGATCAATGGGCCAAGGCCAACTGTATGAGGTTCAACAAGGCCAAGTGCCGGGTCCTGCACTTCAGTCACAACAACCCCATGCAAAGCTACAGGCTTGGGGATGAAGTGGTTGGAAAGCTGCGTGGTGGAGAAGGACCCAGGGGTGCTGGTTGACAGATGACTTAACATGAGCCAGTGGTGTGCCAAGGTGGCCAAGAAGGCCAACAGCATCCTGGCCTGCATCAGGAATAGTGTGGCCAGCCGGAATAGGGAAGTGATTGTGCCTCTGTACTCGGCATTGGTGAGGCCACACTTTGAATACTGTTTTCAGTTCTGGGTCCCTCACTACAAGAAGGATGTTGAGTTGCTGGAGCCTGTCCAGAGAAGAGCTACCAGGCTGGTGAAAGGCCTGGAGGACAAGCCCTATGAAGAGAGACTGAGGGAACTGGGGTTGTTTAGTTTGAAGAAGAGGAGGCTGAGGGGAGACCTTGCTGGTCTCTACAACTACTGGAAAGGAGATTGAAGGGAAGTAGGAGTTGGTCTCTTCTCTCAAGTGAATAATGACAGGACAAGAGGAAATGGCCTGAAGTTGTGCTAGGGGAGGTTTAGATTGGTTATTAGAAAGAATTTGCTGAAAGAGTGGTTGGACACTGGAACAGGCTGCCCAGGGAGGTGGTGGAGTCACCATCCCTGGAAATATTTAAAAGAAATATAGATATAGTGCTTAGGGACATGATTTAAGGACTGAACGGATAGATTAGGTTATGGTGGGTGGATTTAGGTTATGGTTGGACTTGATGACCTTCAAGGTCCTTTCCAACCAGGATGATTCTATGATCAGGGATATTTTTTCTCCTCTGTTGTATATATGGAGAGATAGGCACCCATAATAAAGTTCTCAGTATAATTTCTAATCCAGCATATTGTCTCCAAGCTCTCCTTTTTTCATTCCTTGGCTCTAACCACTAATAGGACAGCAAAATTATTTATTTTTTTTTATTTCCTTCTAAGACTTGACAGAAACCTTTTCATCTTCATAAAGATTGGAAGAAAGACTGACTAGAGAAAGGCAGGAGAATAATGTCTTAAGCTCCAGAATTAAGCTGAGCTTGTATGCAACTCTGTTCCTTTGCTCAAGTCTCTGTCCTTACAGACAAGCATTTCATTCCACCATCTAGGGTTTTTTTTAATTTACATGGCATTGCTATGTATTGGCTAAAACTCTGTAGCTGCTCTATTAAAGGAGACTTTACCTCTAATACCAGAACAGACAACTATGCTCTTACTAGATGAGCCCATAAATGGCCTGACTGATTCTGTACAGTGCCTCAAAACACATTTTGCTGGAATTACCCTCAGCCTTTCTAAAATCCTTCTATACTTCATGCACCCACTGCTTAGCAATAAAACTTGCAATATAAGGAGGTATAGAGGTGCTCGTGCACCTTCTAAATTTATTCCCTCAAAACAACCAGTCTGTTCTGTATAGTCTCTGTCCTTGAATCCTATTTCCATGATTAACATACATTGACTATATTCATATTGAGAAAAACATGCTTTTTCGGAATATTATCATTACACCTCTTGCAATGAAAAAAATGAGGAGAAAAACATCCTCCAGTGTTAACTAGGATTGGTACATTGGAAGAGGCTGTTGAGGGAACAAACAGAGCACACAAGTACAATCTCCAGTCAACCCTTGAATCAAGAAAAGGTCCTTGTAGCTACTTAGAAAGACCATGGGTAAGGACAAGGAGAGGCAAAAAAAAAATGTATGGAGATTATGAAAGGACTGACAACCTTGCTCCTCATTTGACAGAGTACAACAAATTATTTCAGCTCTTGTTGTGGCCCTTTGCATATTCTTAATGATTATTACTAATGCCCTTGGCAAGAACAGCTTTTATGAGCCCTTGGTGGAGTTTTTCAACTTAAAATAACAACTGCTTTTCTAGTCTGCAAGATAAACATTATTTTAAAAAACAAACAAACAAACAAAAAACAAAAACAAACCAGCCAAACAAAAAACCAAACTGCAATAAACAGTTATAAAATTATCTGCTCAATGTCTTATCCTGAAATGGTAAACAGTTCTTTAACTGTCTGTACCATTGCATTTCATTTCTATGTACTAATTTTTACATAATTTTTCATTGACCTTTTAACCTGCTTTAAAAAAACTAAAAAGTGCTTTTAAAAAACCTAAAACACCCTAAAAAAACTTAAATTATAATAACAGATTTTTTTCCAAAGATATGCAATAAACTTTATCTTTTTCATGTCTTGGGAGATGTGCTTTTAAGTATGAAGACTATACTTTTAGATTTAAGAGATTAAATAAAGGAAACAGAACGGTGATGCTATTAAAGGAGACTTAAACAATTGAGATATGCGTAAGAAATATTGAACACAATTTCAGAAAAGAAAAATATTAATAATCATCCTTATAAGTAGGCCTACAAGTAGCAACTGAACAAAGCACAAAATGGCTGCTGAGGCTCCTGGTATCTATTGATACCCCCAAAACAAAGGCACAACAGCCAAATCATCACACGAGTAGTTTTGATATTTGATTTAAAGGGTTAAATGGGGGACTAAAACAAGCTTTTGAGGGAAGGCTAATCACTTCCATTATACTTGAGAGATTTATGTAATATGCTGTCTAATACACTATAAAACTGAAAAGTGCAAGCAAAACCAAATTATAGGTGTTTGGCTCCAAACACTAAACTGATACAGTTCTACAATAAATCAAAATGTACTAAGGTCATGCAATCTCTGTCACTGACCTAGCATCTTTCATAAAATGCTTTGCAAACGTACATACTTCACATACATCTGGTAAATAATACAGGCATTTCAAAGTATTACTGAATTCCAAAAGATGCCAGGTGGGTGATGATGAGCAACACATTGCATTATGGAGGGTAGATACAGACAGACAGACATGTATAGCTAAGGCAGAGAAATGCAAGTTCATCTCAGAAGTACGTCTCCATCACATCACCTAGCAGAAAGAGGAGGGCTGGACAAAATAATCTAAGAAGTTCCTTTCAGTCTTGTCACCTACAATTTTACATCCTGATTCTTTCTTTGTTGGATAAACATTGCATAAAAACACCAGAAAATGCAGAAGTCTAGAAAGGATATGAACACTCAGGTATCAGAGCATAAACAACCTCTTAACTAGTGCAGGAAGGAACTCTTCTCACCAGCAAGTAATTTTGTAAGCACCCAGATCTTCCCGCTCATATGGAAACATCTGGTACCAAAAAGAGCATAATTCTGTTTTCCTCTAGTTAAAGCTCACACACCTGAGGGGAAAACACAAGCACTGAACACAGATGGCACCTCACAGTTTTCTCTTGGGAAAGTGTGAAGTTGCAAGGATTAAAGATTTAAGCCCACCTACCTGTGCTGCTTTCTTCAGCCAAAAAATGGCCAGGGTAATCCAGCAGCAGAAACCCAAAGTGAAGATAATAATCTTTTACCCTAATAGAGGTCAGTGCCTTTCCCACTTATCCAGCACTACCTTCCCCAGGTTGGCCATAGGTGTCTACAGAGCACTGCATGTAGAGCAGATCTTCCTATTTAAGCATTTTAAAGCTTGCCTGCTCTTTTTTTGAACCTCTGACCTTGATAGCTACTCTCTCTGCCCAGGTACCAGCTGTAGCCATTTGCTATGAAACTGCAGAAATAACAGTATTTGTTGGTTTTAACCAGGTTAAAAAAAATACATGTGTAGAAGAAAGATTTGAGGGTTTAAATGCAAAAGAAAAAAAAAAAATCATTTACATTTATATATGAATTCTTGAGCTCATTTCTTCTATCATTAAAGGAAGAAAATTATCACAAAGATTTAACTTTATTAAGAGCTTCTTCCATTTCTTTTTCACATGACCTTAATATGATCCAAATTTGCAAAGCAATGTTTAGCACTCCAAGAATACAATTTTAATATAGGCTTCAATTCAATTAATTCACTAGAAAAGAAAAAAATATCCATTTTTATCTTTAACTACCTGACTCCCACATAGTATTTTCACTAGTCTTAGCCTAGTGTGGTAGAAAAAGATGCCTTATCAATATTCAGTGACTCTGCTTATTGAGCTATGAATCCTTCTTTTCCATGTGTGCTTCTCCACAAACCCATGTATAAAACCATCTTTAAAAGACATACTTTCCATCTGAAGTGTTGTGGGTTTACATTCTGCCTGGCAATACTTTCTGAATTATTTAGCTATTTTTATTATTATTTATTCCATTTTAAAAATTAATCTAGGGCACAGATTGAAATCAGAAATTGGACCCGTTTTCCTGAAGATCTTAACAAAAGCCTGGCTGACTTCAGCTGAGTCCAGTTTTCACCTATGTGTCAGAGCCCTTTGCAAGGAGCACACTCTGCCTGGCAGAAGGCAATTGCTGAAATCAGTGGGTTTCAGTGGGGCTGCAATGGTCCATCTACTCAGAAAATATTCATCCTGTCTCATCTGATTTATCTGATCCTTTTACTCTAGAATTTCTTTCTCTCCTGAAAAATTTTCCCTGCATTGCCCACATGAGAAAAAATATTATTTAATTCTGAGAGTTATACTTGTCTTTTGATAGTTCTTTAACCTCTGTTTCTACAGAGCATATAATCAGACTGTAGCAGGGATCATCTTAGTTCTTTTTATACTAGAAAAGGTTAGAGATCTGCTCTCATAACAGACTTCATAGTAATTAAAGAAAGAAACAGAGTAAAACAAAGACACATGATGACCAAAGTCAAGACGAATACTGAATATTATGCCTACCCAGCAAAACATTTCTGTCCACATCTGCACCCAGAAGCTGGAGTAAAAGTAGGAACGCTATTCTTATGCCTGTATGGCTAGCTGGCATGCAAGTGTGCACAAATATATTTTACAAGTTCTAAACAGCTGCAGCAGAAGACCTTCCCAGTGGTTTGTTATAGACTATATGCAGTGCTTACTTACATGCAACAGCAATCTTTTGGAATTATGGCTAATGTAAAAATCAATATGTCTTTATAACGGGTGAATTTGTAAATGAGATTATCAGAACTGCCTATTAAAATATGTCTATAATAAAAAGACACTGCATAATCTCCAGACAGGAAGACAGAAATACAGTATGAAGGCTGTCATTTGGTCGTTTGCTGACATTGCTGTCTTTTTCACAAACTGTTCTCCACATCATGCAGACATTTTCAGAAATAAGGCCAATATTATTTTCAATTCCTCTACTTTTTCTTGAATTCTTTTATGGCAACAGAAATTACCGTAAAAAGAGTAAAACTACCAATCATATTACTTAAATGTATCACATAAAATGTAGCTGGCAGAAAAAGTAATAAAAAAAGAGAGAAGATAAAGCAGGCAAAAATAAACAGCCAGGAGGTAAGGAGCAAGAGGGACCACCGAGAGGGGGATTCACAACACAATCCCGCAAGTTATCCCAGTATCCTCATAAACAGCTCCAGTGATTAGTGCTACATACAGAGCCAGATTATAACTATTTGTATGTATCTAATGCATACTCCTTGTAATTTTTTTGTGAAGCCAACTGGATTTCTAAGTCACCAGAGCTATATCATCTGGGATTTTAGATTGAATAATGAGAGACGTAAGTGGTTGGTAGTTGCATCGGTGACTGGATTTTTCCTTAAGCTCTATCTGCTCATGCAGAGCATTTCTAATCCTGCAAGGAGGACCACAGCACTCCAAAAAAAAGGGTTGTGGAGGGTTCAACACAGTGACAGTAGTGGCTCCCAAATTGTCCTGCCATTGCATGCTTAAGTTTTGCTTTCTCTAATGTATCAATGGCCTCATGCACTTCAGTGCATGTTTCTCCTCAAGATGTACACGAGGTATGCAACAGGCATTTTCTGCAAGAGCTCAAGGACTTCCTCTGCCAGTTCTCCCACAACAGAGATGGCTGAGCTGCAGATATTTGCAGCTTAACCAAGCTGAAAATTTTGCCTATGAGAGAAGACATTTCCAGCTGTCTCCAAACTATGGCAAACGTCCTGGAGGAGACAAGTTATCAAAATTCAAAATGCCCCATAAATGCAGGAAAGATACTAATTCTCTTCTCTCTATTGCCACACTGAGGACCCTAAAAAATAATGATTTAGCTATCAAGTCACCTGCCCCCAAGATAGCAGGCATATAACACAACATAATATTGGATAGTATAAGGCTCCTAAATTTCCTTAATGAGGGTTTTTTTTTTCATTTCTTTCCTAATCCCCAAGAACTTGAAACATTAAATTTAAAAAAAAAAAAGTAAGAGAGAGGGAACAGAAACTAGAAATGTACTCAGGATAGAAAGAAGGCTGAGTAATATATTCATTCTAATTGCATTAACCTTCCCCTATAATGAGAGGGGGGAAGTCTACCATCTGTTTAAGTCATTAGTCAGTTCCATAATTAAAGGATTAAGATTAGCTCTAACGATTGCATTACTTTTCCTAGGAAACTGAACATGCAAATACTTAAAACTAGTCTATTGCCACTGAAAGGGGCTATTGATTAGTTTTCTCTCTCTTATACTCTGGGAGATTGCCATCACCACAGATTCAGTCCAATTGATTTTATAACAGGAATATTTCCCAAAGTTGAATACCATCTCCAATATATTAGGAAGATATTTTTATTGATCTGATATAAATAAAAGCATATTGTCAGCATAAAGTAATAGTTTAACCTCACATGGTCCTGATTTCATATACTGTAGTTTATGAGTAGCCCTAATTTTTATTTCCAACCTTTCATAAAAGGAGCTGAATAGAAGGAGAGAAAGGGGATGCCCTATTCTTTTGCTCAGCTTTTAAGAATTAAGCAATTAGCCTCCTTTTGAGTCAGATTGGTTGTGGACTATAATAGAGCAACAAATTCCAGGTGAGAAATGTTCACATAAGCTAAATCTACATAAAGGTCCAAGTCAAGCTAATCTTGTCAAATGCTTTTTCTGTATCAGAGCAGCACTGCAGCGAGGGTTTATCTGAGTATTGACAGACACCCATTAATTTGGTCAGTGATCTTGCACCATCAATGTCTGATCATTATTTATTAAATTCATCTAATTAGGATGGTAGATATAATCTTTTTTTTTTTTTAATCTTGTATCAAGCATTTAAATGAGACACTGAGGCTGGCAGAACCTAAAGTGTTGTTGCAGATCTTCTCCTGATTTAAACATAACTGAAGAAGAGCTTCAAGATAGGATACACTGTTGTTTACATTATGCTAACACATTGGTGAAGTTCTGCTATCTCTGTTAATGGTCCTTTTCTTCAAATCTTTCATCATATTTACTATATCTCTTTGTAAGGCAGGTGAGGAATCCTAAGGTTACCACGTGCTACCCACCACCAAGGCCCCACACCATCCATGAGGTGGGTTTGGTGTCACTTAACACATTCAGAAACCATCCAGAAAACAGAAAGTATAACGATGTTGATATTTGCCAGTAACACCAAGCAATTCTTGGTAGTAAAACTTAAAACCGTCAGTGAAGAGTTGTGGAAGAAGGTCACCGTACAGCAAATGACCCAAAAATAAAGTGGCAGGTGAAGCTCAGGGTTCTTAAAAGCAAAGTAATGTACATGACAAAAAATGCTACCTTTATGATATGTAGATGTAAGGGACCAGTCCTTCATAATGATATATAGGTCTCTCATTTGAAACTGAAACTGAAAGAGACAAAATGGCCACCCAGAAACTTTCAAGGACATGGCAAGGACACGGACAACCAGCCTGCCTCACAGCTCGCAGGCGGGAAAATGCAACATTGTTGCAATAGTGGCATGGTAAACAATTATTGGAAAGTAAAGGCTCAAGAATGCTAGCCTATTGGTTAAATCAAGCCAATCAACAAGACGATCAAGAAGAAAACTGGAAAGGACCAATCACAGACTCTGCTCCACCCAACTAAGACTGTAAAGAGACTGCAGGAGATGCAGCCAGAGAGCCTTCAGTGAGTGGGGTATTCTTCTTGCAGAGCGTGTTCGCTGAGGAGCTGTGCAAAAGGAGCTGAAGAAATGGAAAAGGGAGCTAGAGCACACTAAAACAGCTAACAAAACTAAAAGAGCTGGAATCACTGTTCACTCCCCAAAGCCTCCATCATCAAGCGCTCCCAAGGCAGCCGCGGCAGCTCCAGCCACCGCTTGCCGCCACCGCTGCGGCAGTTCCAGCTGCCGCCGCAATCTCAAAGCCGCAGCAGCCGCCGCTTGCCGCCGGCAAACCTGTCAGCGCTTCTGAGCCGGAAACTGTAAGAGAGACCCATTTACTGGGAAATCTTTCTCTATCCTTCTCTGCGTTCTTTTCCCCATCTACCTTATACAGGAAAAGCGCTGGGCTCTCTACTCTCAACTGTAATAGTGTTTCTTTCTTTCTCTTTACCGATCACGTATCATGCTCAAATACCCAGTTCACAAGTACAAACGTTACACACCCCAAGTTTGTCTCCTGTAACCATATTTGCATATCCAGCTCCTCCCACTCCCTTTTTTAAAGCTGTTACAGTAAAGTGGTATTTTAAGCACGTAGTCTGTGTTTGTGCCGGTGCACACGCACATCTGGGCAGGGTTTGTGTTCTATAGAAATACCCGGTGTAGCCAGCTGGTCCCAAGCTAGGGATGGACCCACTGGGAAATTAAAACCAGCCAACTGGGGGCTATTGCTCCTCTAACTGAGGAGAAGAGAGGGGGCATTCGTGATTCGACTTGTGTTTTTCCAGCCCGAGTCAAACTCGGACCACAACAGTAGGTAATTAATGGGTCTGCATTAGCTATGAGCAAAAGCAAAGTCATCATGGATACTTTTCTGAAAACACCAGCGAAGTGGTCTGGGGGGTCACAAAGGAAACTGCATATCAGCACATTCTGTAAAAATTCTTAAAAGGAAAAAAAATTTGGCCATTGCCCTAAGCCACAAAGTGTTAATCACTCATGCAGTGTGTAGCCACAGTCAGATCAATGTCAAACAAAAGACTGGGAGGAACTGAAACTGCATAGAGAGAAGAATGACCAGAGATGATCTAAGATGTGAAAGAGTATCATAGAATATTAGAGGCTGGAAGGAACCTCTGGAGATCATCTAGTTCAATCCCTCTGCTAAATCCAGTTCACCTAGAGCAGGTTTTACAGGATCAAGTCCAGGCGGGTTTTGAATATTTCCATAGAAGGAGACTCCACAACTGCTCTGGGCAGCCTGTTCCAGTGCTCTGTCACCCTCATGGTAAACAAGTTTTTCCTCACATTCAGATGGAACTGCAGGTGTTCCATTTTGTGCCCATTGACTCTCATCCTATCCCTGGGCATGACTGAGAAGAGTCTGGTCCCATCCTCTTGACACCCACCCTTCAGATATTTAAGAGCACTGTTAAGATGCCCTCTCAGTCTTCTCCAAGCTAAACAGACCCAGATCTTTCAGCCTTCCCTCATAAGAGAGAAGCTTCATTCCCCTAATCATCCTCATAGCCCTCCACTGGACTGTCGCGGACCGAGATAGGTAAAGCCACGACCCACACCCCCACCTCGGGGGATCGAGGGCTGAGGACCGCTCCCCGTCACACTCACAAACAACACTTAGGAATCAACAGATTTATTAAAGGCACTGAGGGTTTGGCAAGTCCGATATCAATTAACACACAAGGACTATCTATATATCTATAGCCACACCTATATATCCATGTACCAACAGCTATACAACACTATATCTATATACCAATAACAACACACATAGAAAACAAGAGAGAACCTCTCCCCTTCCCCCCTGTTCCCATTCCCGGACAGGGATAAGAGGGAAAGCCTGGAGAGAGCCTTTGGGAAATAGAAGAATATTGAAAAAGAAAAGTGAGTGTCTGGTATGTGTGAATATTATGTAGGAATGTTAGTAAGAAGCGTCAGAATGTAGTTCGCAATTCTCACCACCGGCATACAGCTGAAGCCAATCTCTGATCAGGATCCACGTCCTTTCCCTTGAGACAGTCCGTTCGGTACGCCCACACGCCAACAACCACAGGAAAAGGCGCCGTATAACTTCACGGCAGCCTCCGCAGCGGTACGCTCACTGCGGCGGCTGGATCCATATGGGATTCACAGAGCGCGCACATTATTGCTCCCCTTCCGGTTCCGGCCCCGCCGTGCCTCCTGGGAGCTGTAGTCTGTGGTCCTGTGCGCATGCGCCTGGTACCTCTGTCCTCTCCCCACGAGTGCCGGGGGGGCGCATCGCCAGGAATGGTCAGTGAACATCGCTGGATTAAAGGCCATTATAGAGTCCGTCTCTCACATCTCACCCCGTGGTTTTTATGACAGTGACTTGATTCCTGTGTGGTGTATGTTTGTGTCTGTATATGTATGTACATCTGTACCCTCTCTAACATGGTGCCTTTTCCATGCTGAAGTTAAATTAATGTACAAGGATTCCTTTCCAGCTGAACCTATGCCTGGAACTACTGGGAAGAGTCCATGTGAGAGACGGACCTTCAAATGTAAGGCAGCCAGCCTGTACACCATTTGTAGGCAGTAGAGAAAAATTGACACTTGCAGGGGCCACCTATTTCAATTTAATATTCATGAATAAATTTGATCAAACAGACCATGTCCTAAAACCTCTGGTTTTTGATGGGTTTTTTTGGTAAGCTCAGATGAAGACATCCATTCAGTAAAGTTTAAACATTAAGTCATCTGAATGCTGCCTTAGGTTGTGTTTACACTATGCAGAACAGGCAAGGACATTCAAACTCCTTCCCAGGTATAAGGTATGTATTAGGCCTGTAAACTGACTTGCACACATACAAATACATGAGCTTACACCTAATATACCAACTCCTTCATTTTCAGATTTTTTTTCTACTTCACCAGGAAATGGAAACATAACTCAGTGCAATTCTAACATGAGTATACTATAAATTCCTGGTCTTTAAGCTAATGGCGAAATAATGCTCCTTTCATTAGTGATAATGACCATATCGTGCTTAATACAAGCTTTCCCTCCTCTTTTTTTCCTCTTTCATTAACTCAGACTGATAGTTGCAGAGAATTTGCTTTTGCTATGGAGCTGTCTATCTTTTTCTTGTATGTAACATGTCAGTCTGTTATAGCGCAGAATGGATGCAAGGCATTTATCAGACTACGACCTCTTTTCATTTACTGACTTCAAAATTATTTTGAGCTATCTATGATAACACGTGTTAATGGAACACATTATAAGAAGTGAACATTTAGATCATGTACAAATTTTCTTTTTTACTATGATATGTGCTTCCTTCATTAGTTTTTGATTAGAATAATTTAGCTTTCACTTGGAAAAAAGAAGAGGAAGTTGAAACTGATGCAGAGGAAAGCCCTTCAGTCTCTCAGAGAGAGCTGGCTGTTCCTCTGAGGCACCCAGACAAAAGGCCTTTGCTCATGGCAGTCTGCCAAGACCAAGAGTAAAGTTTCCTTCCCTCATAACGATGCAGGCTTTTCTTAGGAGCATGAAAAAGAGCAATAGAATAGGCATTTTTATATATTATGAATTTTAGAAGCAAAACCAGCTATTGTATTGAAAGAGGTGAGGGAAAGGGAGAAGCTCTAACAGAGGATGTGTCCAAGAGCTGTTATGTGAGACCCATTAGCTGCTTAAGAACTCAGATGTGTTTGGCTTTACTAGAAATCTGAAGAACCTTTATTCTAGGCACGCGATCTATTCAGCCTTCCTGTTGGGATCTCCTACATTCACTAGTGCCACATCACCTAAGTTGACATCTACTTGCTGTGGAAGTACAGCCCTGCATTTCTGTCTACAACTTGAGTTTGCATTTCGGGTCAGTCCTTCCCATGACTCTCTCTTTATACCTTTCTGTCTCTTGCTTATGTTTATCCTAGCTTCTTCAGAGCACAGATTGATTTAAAATAGCAGAAATTTATCTTTGTCCACAGTTGTGCCTCTGGTTGGTTGCAGCAGAATTTCCAGAAAAGCTCCTGTTTTCGTCATTCTTTACAAGAAAAGACTTTATCAAAAGAATACCAGCAGCTGATGAAAAAAAACCACAACATTGCTTCAGCTACAGGGAATTTAAGGGCTTGCTGTGTTTACCCTTTGTTCTTGAATGCTATTCCTCTCTGAGGCTGCCACTCCCTGCCAGATTTGTTTGTTTCCAGGAAAGTTCCTGGAAATGTTAGGACTATTTCATTTTAACTTTCTCTGTTGTTTTTTGGCTTTTAATATATGAAGAATGCTTAAAAGTGTCCATATTTCAAGTAACCATTCCAGAGATGCCTGAATAA
The DNA here is from genome assembly GCA_020745705.1 of Hemiprocne comata. Taxonomy (NCBI): domain Eukaryota; kingdom Metazoa; phylum Chordata; class Aves; order Apodiformes; family Apodidae; genus Hemiprocne; species Hemiprocne comata. The sequence goes on along the minus strand of CM036586.1, from coordinate 136,968,177 downwards.
ACTGTGTGTTCTGTCAATCTGTCAGCAATTTTACTATATTTTGGCCCTAAAAAGTGGTACTTAAAATAGTTTCACTTATTCCAAATGTTTTTTTAGACCTAAAACAGAGTATTAAGCAAAAGATGCACTTGATCCCTGAAATACATGCTGAGGGCCAAAACAACACTTTCCAAGACTGTAAGAACATGGAAAGTGAGACATTAAGTGGAGCAAATATCTCATACTGCATCTGCTCTGTTATGTACATCAGGAAAAGGTGGTGGGCACAAGACAGCAGAAACCTGAGGATGGTTTGTGGCAGCATTGATCTGAGCATCGGACTTCACACTGAGAATGGTACCCAGGAATGGGAATGACAGACCACTTAGCAGGTGCTACCATTAATCTCTTAGACCAGCTTGCTCTGAGGGGAAAAGATACAGGGAATAATCTAGTTATTCATCCACAAAGGAACTGTGTGCCCTTATAAAATGGTCAAATGAGAGAAGACTCAGGTGCCTTGTTCTCACTTATCAAACTGTCTGTGAACCTACTATTATCTCTTCACAATACTCCACGTGAGGTCTCACCAGGGCTGAGTAGAGTGGGAGGAGAACCTCCCTTGATCTGCTGGACACACTCTTCCTAATGCACCCCAAGATACCATTGGCCTTCTTGGCCATGAGAGCACATTATTGTCTCATGGATAACTTATTGTCTATCAGGACTCCTAGGTCCTTCTCCACAGAGCTGCTCTCTAGCAGATCATCTCCTAACCGGTACTGGTGCATTTTGTTGTTCCTACCCAGCTGCAGGACTCTGCATTTGTTCTTGTTGAACCTCATTATATTCCTCCTTGCCCAGCTCTCCAGCCTGTCCAAATCTTGCTGAATGGCTGCACAGCCTTCAGGTGAATCAGCCAATCCTCCCAGCTTTGTGTCATCAACAAACTTGCTGAGAAGACACTCTGTCCCATCATCAAGGTCATTGATAAAGATGTTGAACATGACTGGACCCAGCACTGATCCCTGAGGGACTCTGCACCATTGATCACCACTCTTTGGGCTCTATTGTGAAGCAAGTTCTTAATCCATCTCACTGTCCATTCTTTTATCCCACATTTCCTGAGCTTGCTCACAAGGATGTTATGGGAAACTGTGTCAAATGCCTTGCTAAGGTCGAGGTAGACCACATCCACTGGTCTCCCTGCATCTATCCATTCAGTTACAACATTGCAGAAGACTATCACATTAGACAACCGTGATTTCCCCTTGGTAAATCCATGCTGACTATTCCTGATAACCTTCTTCTCTTCCATGTGCTTCAAGATGACCTCCAGAATGAGCCACTTCATCATTTTTCCGGGGATGGAGGTGAGGCTGACTGGTCTGTAATTTCCTGGATCTCCCTTCTTGCCCTTTTTGAAGACTGGAGTGACATTGGCTTTCCTCCAGTCCTCAGGCACCTCTCCTGTTCTCCATGATCTTTTAAAAATTATGGAGAGAGTTGTAGGGCGATAACATCAGCCATCTCTCTCAACACTCTTGGGTGCATCCCATCAGGGCCCATGGACTTGTGTACATTCAGTTTGCATAACTGATCTCTGACCCACTCTTCCTTGACAAGTGGAGAGTCTTCCCTCCTCCAGGCTTCCTGTCCTATATCAAGGGTCTGGGATTCACAAGGGCTGGTCTTAGTAAAGACTGAAGCAAAGAAGGTATTCAGCAACTCTGCCTACTCTGCATCCTCTGTTATCAGGGCTCCCACCTCATTCAGCAGTGGGCCCACATTTTCCCTGTTCTTCCTTTCACTGCTGATATATTTGAATAAGCTCTTTTTGTTCTCTTTTACTTCCTTTGCCATTTTAAGTTCTAGGAGGGCTTTGGCCTTTCTTGTTGCCTTCCTACATATAGTTATAGTTCTCCCAAGTTACAAGTCCCTTCTTCCATTTTGTTAAACCTGAGCTCATTTCAGGGATACAGCTACAAATAAGACACAGAGCAGCTCCTGCAGGGTTCTCCCCACTGCCCTCAAGACCAAACAAAACTGCTTTGTCAGGTACGCTGCACAATTCACACTCCTCCAGGCACTGACATTCAAGGGCTGCAAACTTGAAAATGCCATTTTTTTCTTTTTCTTGCACACATCCCTGTATTCCTTTTTCAGCCTGTCTTTTTCAGTGCAATTCAGCCACATGCTTGTCTTCCTGAAGCCTAGCACCTTTGGCCTTCCTCAAATAACTATATATATATTTATTTTAGCAAGTCAACCTATGTAAATGCCATTGTATGTCACAGATGACTTTCTCCTTCTTTCCAAAGAGAACAACGTAGTACAATGAAAAAAGGCACACAGATGGGCAATATGGCTCTACAGTCTACATGTTTTCCTTTCACACTGAGATGGACAATAAATGCATATCTACTCCTGGTGTGAGGAATCAGTAGAAGATAAGTGAAGGAGGCCAATGTATCTCATCAGCTTTCAAACTCACGGTGCCTGTTCCCAAAGCAGCTGAACTCTGACAATCCCTGTCAGAGAAACTGGCACTGAATTGAGAGGTAAGTTAGATGTCTATACAGGAGGCTTCCTTTAAGATGGTAGATGCTGAAGTCATTCAGAAGGACTTGCTCCTGGATTTGTTCTACTATGGACTAACGTTACTCACATATTACTGAAAAGAAGGCTGGGGATGAATCAAAGAATGCTTTTCATCACAGTGCCAGAGCAACATAGCATGGAGCATAGCAGACCTGAAAGTGCATGGTATGTTTAGTGAAATATTAAAACAAAGCCCTGTATGTTTTTAGCATTTTCTCTTCTTTTTATGTATGTGCAACTGTTTTGGAGGCTTGAGGAAGAATGTGATTTCCCCAAAGAGACACATACACAAGTCTGCAAAAAATTACCAATAATTTGTGACCCTTCTGGACAGAGCTGCTCTCCTGGAGCAGAGAACACTGACAGTACCAGTTCCAGGGGTTTTGCTTTAGAGCAAGACCATGGTCTTCCACCTGCAGAAGTTACTGTATCACAGCACACTACCTGAGCTGTTCGTTGCTGTCATGAGTGATGAGACAAATCAGCATAATACAGTGGCATTTCACTACCAATAATGTTTTGGAGTGGGAAGCTCAACTTCTAGCAATGGGTAAAAGCTAAAGCTCTGAGGGAACATGAACGATAAACAACAGTTGTTTTTTCCTAAACATGAAAGTGAATGCTCACTCTTCTTAAAACACTCTTTTCTCAGAATTTCCAGTAAGGCTTAGCAGCCATGGAGTTACATGTTATTGCTTCAACTGAGGTTAAGGAAGTCTCTGATTTTCTTTTCAGAAACAGTTATTTTATTCCATCCCTTCTCTAGTCAAAATGGGGTTACAAACTTGTGACCAGCACATAGTTCTGACTTCCTCCTGATGTCAGGCAACCATGTTAAACTGACCATGCTCTCACCCAGTGTCATCAGATGGGTCTGTTCCATCTGCGTCTGCTTCTAGAAAGTGAACTCATGGTCCAGCTCTGCCCATGAGGTGGACTGAGAGGTTAGGATCGCATGTGTGTCAGCTAAAGGAAAATGGGCTTTTCTGCCCCCTGTATTCCAGGGTGAAGAAGGAGGTCTCAAGGCCTGAAGCACTGAAGTTGCTATCTGATGGAAAAAGAAAAAGGGCTAGAAGCTATTCAGGTCAACATTAAATTGTTATCGAGCACGAAAACACTAAAATGTCTGAAGATACTGTTTGCAAGAAATGCTGCACACTCAATCTGAAACAAGTGTTGCACCACCTCTACAAAGGCCTACCTACCATCCATGCCTTGCCCCGCACAGCTCAGCAGGGGATGGTCTCATGTATGGCATAACTTGGTTTGGGAGGAGAACTGTCCTGGTTTGAGCCAGGATGAAGCCAATTTTCCTGTTACTGTTTTTTTTTTTTCCCTTTAGAGAGCTCTCTTTTAACTAGCAGCAAGTTTTCCAGCTAGTGGACTGATAACACTGGAATGTTTATGTTACTGCTGAGACGCCAAGGTCACTTCACTCTGCCACCCCAGATGCTAAAGGAGCAGAAGACTCGTATCTGTAATGTTCCGGTAGGGAGGAGTGGAATAGATGGACAGCAAAATTGACCAAAGGTATTCCATTCCATAAATCTAAATAAGCTCAGTGTAAGGTCAGAGATCATGGAAGCCAACTTCTTTCCTGCTTCTTCTTCCCTTCTCTTCCATTCATGGCCGGTGTCCGGGGAGGACTCCATCTATCCATCACATTGATCTCTAGGTCAGTGCATTCCTGACCCTCACAACTCTCCCCTCAGCTCCTGTCTGCTCTGCCGCTCTCTCCAGCAGCGCTCTGGGACATTTCAGAGCTTCTCACAGCTCAGGAGAGTCCCGGGGGAGTTGCTGGGGGTGGGAGGAGGCAATAGGGTTTTGCACATTCCTGAACATACTTGTATATGATTGTACATATTTTATTTTGTCATTAGAATTTAATTAAAGCTGCCTAGTTTAGTTTTCAATCTGGAAAGTCTCTCTGTCATTATCTCTTTCCTTCCCTACCTGGGTGGGAGTAGGAGGGGATTGAGAGCATTATCATGCTGGTTCAATTGCCGATCCTGAGTCAAACCATGATAAGAACTCAGATTGTTGAGCCACCGAGTTAGAAGAGAAGAAACTTCAGCAAAAGCTCTGCATGGCAAAACCCAGAAAGCAAAGGAAGAGATTCACACAAGTTTTTGAAGTAGCATTAGCAAATTGCTCATTGCGCTCACGTAGCAGATGGCAGTACTTTACAGACAACTTCATCTCGGCTGAGAAAATGCTGAAAGAGTCCTTAACAAGAGCTGGTTTCTAAGCCTTTTAAAAAACTGCTGGCCCTTAGAAACTCAGAGTGGATATTCCCTGCATCTAAAACACACTTACCGATCACCCTGTACTTTGCAGTGTTTTTTGGCCACCTCGTGCTTAAAGCAACCTCATGATCTTAGCTGCAGTACAAGTTTCTTTCACACAAGTGCTAGAGGTCAGCGCTCATGGCAAGAGGAGGGAGAATCAATGTGAGGCTGGCAGGTCACCTGGCACATGGACCAGAGGTATGTGCAGCCTGAGCTGAGGCAGCAGGGAGGGGAAAAAATGATAGAGGAGGTTCTGGAAGAAAATCAGAACAGTAATTCCTCTCCTCTTGTACATACCAATAGACACAGTTTTGTGAGTTGCCTTTCGCAGATCCACCAAAATCGCTCCTTTGGGGAAAAACATATCTTTAACTAGTGTTCTCAAAATCAAACATTATAAGCCCTTTTTAGTGTGCAGTATTGTATTCCCTCCTCACCACCAATTTTCAGCCAGGTTTTTAAACAGCTGTCTTTAAACTTTCGGTGCTTCAGGTTTCTCTGCCAGATGTGATCAAGTTTGCATCTGAATTTCTTGCTTATAAAGTCTAATCTGCCACTCTAGTCCAAATTACGGACAGTGTTTGCCCCCGTGTCACTCCTGTATGCTTGCTGGATGTTGTCCAAAAGCCTCTGCAGAAAAGAGAGACCATATACGCAAAGAAGAATAATCAAAGAGTGCTTTTCATCCAACAGCTATATCCCTTTGTCTAGCTACTGCATGGCATTCCCTTAACCATCTGGTCTCTTTGACTGTCCACTCTGCCAGATGAACTGAAGTAATTTAAATTACCTTTTTTGAAAAAGCTCTAAAATATTAGGCATTGATTGAATTCCACAGGACAATGAGTACAGATAGGAGAACTATTTGCAGTTCATAACTTTTCTCATTTTGTTCCTGTTCATAAATTATCCACAAAGGACTTTGATTTTTACTAATCTGCTCATTATTCAAAGCTCTTTGGCAAAAAATTAATGCAAACATATTTCAACATATGGATTCTGTCTGTGCACTAGTCACTTCAGCTACCTCCTTGACTACCTATTATTTATGGCCTGCAAGTGGTCAATTGAACAACATGGCATTTCCCACACCTCAGCTGGATGTTTGAGCCAAACCATTGAGTCTTTCTCATACAGAAATGCCATTCAGCTTTGTCTGACCCATCTCATTGAACCAGCTTCGGCTTTCAAGTATCAATTGCAAGAAATATGGAAAATACAGTACTAGAAAATGGAGATGGTTGATGTTACTCACTTTATGACTTGAGCATAACAAAACTCACTGCCCTACCTGTGTTTGCAGACCATATGTATTTCCCACAACCTCCCAGATGACTTATTCAGTAACTTATAAATCAATAGCACAAATTATATGAAGAGGGCTCTATTTATTGGTCATTACTTTTTACCCTACTGTCCTACTTCTTTGTAGTCTACCTCATCTTGATTAGAGCTAGCTTGGGTACCAATGCATGATTGATGCAGATATATCTACAGCTTATTCTATAAAAGAGGAAAAGATAGGTGGGAGGTTTTGTTCATTTACAGCAGAACAAGCAATGTACTTATCCAAGTGAACTTAAGCCACCAGGGACAGTTTCCCAGTGCACAGCTCCAAGCTGGTTTCAGTAGATGCCCTCTGCAACATCCTCATCTCCAGCCTTTTCTCAGGATTGCCTAGGCACTGCTCATTTGGACTCTGGCAGTGCTCAGTGAAGCTTCCTCAGTCCTCACACTCCTGAGTGTCTTGGTCCAAATAAATAGGGCTTTGCATCAAAAAATAAAACATCTGTCACTTCATAAAGTTATGGTTTCTAAGAGAAGCAAGGCAACAGTTACACCCACCAGCTTCTGGGGAGGTTTTACTTAGTATTTTTTGAAATTGGACAAGTGGAAGAGGCAGCCAAAGGGCTTTTATACCTTTTTACAAAGCAGCAATAAAAGCCACCAAAATCATAATAGCTTCCCACTTCTTGTTTAAAATGCTCTTGCATGGCTTTAGAAAAGAGAAAACAAGTCTTTAATGTCATTTTGTTCAGCACTGCCACCATCTGCACAAGACTTAACTGATACAGAAGGGATTTGCAGACAAATTTAAACCAAGGCAGCACCAACAGTGTGTTTTCAGAGCTGAAAATATCAAAGAATAAGGAATTAAACAAAATGATTCACTGAAGAGTTGAATCGGCTGACCCAGGTTGCCAATCTATTGCTGCTAAGTCTTTCAAAGAAAAGGCTGACGGGGGGAAAAAAAACAACAACAAACAAACCACAAATGAGAAAAAAAAAAAAAGGTTTCCCAGCACAACCAGATCTGCTCAATGTGAAAGAAAGAGACAAAGAAAGCATATGTGTTTATCTGGTACATTGTTGAGCTGTAGCTCGTCTTCCAGACTCAATCGATACATTCTCTTCTTAAATTCCCCCGTCCACTGTACAGAAGTCAGCTGTGTTTGTTTACCAGCAGATAACCATCTTAATTAGACTACTGTATTGAAGCCCTGTTTGGTGAGTGTAGAAATAGTTTTCTTTCCTCTGGCATTGTTTTCCTCAGAGGTGTCTCTTGCTGAACAGAATCTTTTTCTGTTTAATGAAAGAAAGTAATGTAAATGGCATCCTGTGATCTTTGTGCCCATGTCACTCCCACTCAAGTGAAACTAGGCAGGACCTAGTTAATTAGTACAAGCCATTAGCAACAATAAAAAAACAGCATTAATGGCCAACATGTTTATTTCTAAGCATCTAATTTCCACAGCATTCAAAAGAATTGGAATCAAGTAGAACAGCACCCAATTTTGTATGTTTTGAGCCTGTAGCCTGTGCACACTGCAAGCAAATTATTGCAGAAGCCGTAGCAACTGAGAAGAAAGTCCTGAGTTATTGAGCAAGCTTTTCCAAGACCAACATGTCCACTGTGGAGGAACCGTCAAAGCACAGACCCTTGTGCCATGTGCTGCAAATTAGAGGGCTAAATCACCATGCCACAGGAGTAATGGCAGCCTCATAGCTAGCCAAGGTCAATTCCCAACAGCAACAATGTTTGTCAACCCATATTGAATTCACTTCTCATACATATGCTCCTTTTTTTCTGATCCTCAATATGTACAGAATATTAATCATGTAGCAAGTACCTATAGGGTATGGTTAGGGGCAAAAAAGCACTATTCTTTGCTTACAGTTCACAGCACACCTTACACAAACTCCTGGTAAGGCAAGAAGGTGAGAAAAGACTTTTGAAAATTCGGGAAAATAGCTTTTCTTGAGACAAGTTTTCCATTGCCATAGGGCCAGCACCTTTCTGTTCCTTCCTTCTTTCTTCTCAAGAGGGCTAAGAATAGTAGGGTTTTTCAGGAAATAAATGTAGAGCCTTCCCTCACCCCCTTTTTGGACAAAGCTACCAAAAGTGCAAGGTCACATTTGTCCTATGATTTCTTCCATCTGGATGTTAAAGTCAGAAGGAACGTCCCCCTTCAGGAAGGAGCATAAAATGAAAATATTTCATTTCAGTTCTCCACCTTCAATTTTCATCAATAAGGAGCAACAAGCAGCAGGACCAGAGGAAGAAGAATGCCAAGAGATCAGCTGAAAGAAAAATACTTTTCACAAAGTCAGTGACTGGGACAAGCAAGCAATCAAGGGGGGAGGGGCGTTAGATGAATGGTATAAAGTATAGGTCTATGCCCAAGTCATGCCTTCTAAGTCTGGGCAGAATATTTCTGTTAAGAGCATGCTTTGATGTCTGCCATTGTTTTCCTCAATATTATGTTCTTGCCACCTGAGAAACTGTAGGCATTCTGTCCAAGTTAAGAAGATTGGCAGAATTTCTTACTCAGTCACTAGCTTTTCTTGAAAATTGACTCCAACAAACTGCTAGCTTTTTCACAGTCACAACCTAAAAATAATATGAAGCAAATTAAGGAAGACAACATAACCATGGCAGAGCCAAATTCAAAGATTCAGGTTCAATAACTATTCTAGTATACACTCTCCATCACTGTTCACCCCAGCAGAGGCACAAATATTAAGAGGTGGATAAGACTTTTCCACACAGTTTTTACACTAAATAAAACAGGTGGTGATGCCAGAAAAGGAGATTTCTGAGTAGGCATGTTCCACAATATCTGCATGTTGCTTCTAATCCAGGGCTTCCACTCTACTCCTCCCCAAACCTCTCGTACCACAAACAATGTTGGAGACAGGAATCCAGAATCTCCTCAACCAAGAGACCTCCTTCCAGACTTTGTGCTGACCACAAGCTAAACATGGGCACTTTGCAGGGCCACTGCCTGTAGACATTGGACAAGGGAGCAAGCTGGGCAATTCAGTGAACTAAAAGGTCACAGTCAGATATTCATATGACAGCACCTGGTCATTGTAGGTTTATTTTGGACCTCATCCAGCAGCCTTCTTATTGTATGTCTCTATTAAAGCTATTGTGTATTAAATGGCAGGAAGAATAAGAAACGCATTTTTATTTTTAAAAGTTGAATTTAATTTTGTCAGCAGCCTTGAAGCTGTACAAGGAATGTTTGCCAATTCAAACACAACAGTTACTCATCTGTCCTTTACTGCAAGTAGTTATGATCATAGAAGGAGTTGGATATTCTTCAGCTGCTCCCCACTCCAATTTGCTTTTTAATTAGTACTGATTCAAAGAAATTAGGTAGCCAGATTTTTCAATGTTGTGTGTTTTTTATATGCGGTGATATTATACAGTGACATGATCAACAAATGTCTCTGTCTGGCCCTAGAATACTGCACATACATCTGTCCTGCTTGCTGTCCATCCATGAAAGCAATTAGAAAATAAGTAAGCCCATTTATATCCTAGTAAAGACCATGGCCACAGATGAGGTATGGAATCTAATGGCAAAGTTTAAATGAAATCATACATGACTCCCAATATTTTGGTCAAAAGCTGCATAGAATTAGTTTTGTTCTCAGACATCACCAAGCTAATGAAGTTCAGTTCCACTTCCTAATGAATGCAAATGGCACATTTGTCTTGCTACCTTCCTGCCTTCCTGCCATTTCACATCTTGCTAAGGAATTCTTCAAAGTCATTTTTATTTGTGCCTAAGATTTCATAAGGTAAAAGCCAAGCAAATTTTACAAATTTGAATTGGCCTCTGCCTTAATCTCATAGCATTTTCAAACCTTCAATTCTTAAAAAAAAATGTCATTTCTCTCTTTCTCCCTCTTGCCTTTGCACATGTTAAAATACAATGTACAAAATACATTGGTCTGGAAACTAGTATTTGAGGAGACCTGAGGAAGCGTTAGTGTCGCAGACCGAGATGGGTAGAGCCGCAACCCACTCCCCCTCCAAAGGGAATCGAGGGCTGTGGACCACTCCCTGTCACACTCACAAACAGTGCTCAAGAATCAATAGGTTTATTAAAGGCACTGAGGTTTTGGCAAGTCTGTTTGTACAGAACAATATCAAACGTCAGAATATATCTATATGAGAATAATACACAAAAAGACAATATCCCCCTTCCCCCCTGTTCTTATTCCCAGACAGGGATAAGAGGGGAAAAGCTTGGAGAGAGCCTTTAGGAAATATTATAGAAAGTGAGTGTATGGTATGTATGACTGTCTATAAGTGTTAATAGGAAGTGTCAGGATGTAGTTAAGTTCGCAAGTCTCACCACCGTGGTGCGGCTTTACCCATCTTGGTCCACGACACAATCATCCACCAGAGTACCCAACTTTTCCCAAGTTTGTCTAGCTTTAAAACAAAATCACAGAATCACAGAATGTTGGGGGTTGGAAGGGACCTCCAAAGACCACTGAGTCCAACCCCCCTGCCAGAGCAGGACCAAAACTAGGGCAGATCACTCAGAAAGGCATCCAGACAGGTCTTGAAAATCTCCAGAGAAGGAGACTCCACAACCTCTCTCTCTTGAAGGTGTCTCTCATCTTCCCTTCATCACTCTTCATGTTCTGCCATTCTTTTCTCCAGTTTTCTTCTGAATAAGTAATTTTGTGACTACCCAGTCTTGCTTTTACCTCTGTCATAAAGCAGAGGACAAATCTTTCACACTCCCTAACTCATACTGGCCACCTCTCATTTTTATTTCTTGCAAAACAACTTCCAGGCCAAGTCAAAAATCCTCCTACCTAAAAGTCCTGGAAAGCAACCAAAATGTCCACTCGGCTTTTCCTCAGCCTTACAATCAATGTGCAGATGCAACCTCTTGGGACAACATGCCAGCTTCAAGTTCAAAAACCTTTAGTACAGCAACACTGTTTCTGCTCCAGCAGGGGACAGATGGTGAACCTGAAAAAACATTGACACTAGCACCATTCAGAGACAAACTTCAAGGAGAAGTCCCCGTTTCATATTAACAAGCACATAAATCCCTACTATACATGCCCAAGAAGCTGGAGAAGTATGGCCGTTAGGGAGTTACCAGCACTGCTTCTTAGCTCCAGAGGTAGACAGGCTGCTTTACCCAGCCCTGTCACCCTACAAGCTCAAGACAAACCCAAATCCTCCTACTACAGTCAAAATACCATTCTCCCAAGGAAGGAAAAAATAAGGCTCTTGAATTGGAAAGCTCACGACTTTTTCCAATTTTTTAGCAAGTCACAACAGTTTTCCCACCTGTTTAATAAGACAAAAGACTTGAGTGACATGGATTGCCTGAGAAAACAGCTATACAGCCCTGCCCACATAGCTTAGTAATTGACACTTCCTGGACATGTCTCAGCAGCTTCTCTTTGTTCAGTGCAGAGCACAGGCTGCAACAAAGGTGTCCTAGTGAACAGACTAATTACTGCTCATACTTCTGCATCTGTACAAGCAAAACAGCAGCAACAGGAATGCTTCTCTCAGACTACCCGATAGCCTCTGATCTAAACAAGGCAGATGCAATACAACCGTGTCTCTGCCATGTCCACAAGTGTCTCTGCCATGTCCACAAGTGTCTCTGCCATGTCCACAAGTGTCTCTGCCTACACTACCGAAATGAAGCAGACAGACAGCCACTGTTATTGCCCTTCTCTGAATGACATCTTTCTTCTCAGATATTATCTTTTTTTAATACAGCTTCTTGTATTTGAGGAACCTGACTCAAGTTTATGCCTAGCTTCAAGACGACTGAACTGGTGTTTCCCAGTTAAAATCCACCACTGAATAATTTGTCTGAGCATCTTCCAAATCCTCTCCATAGTCAAAAAAAGGGGAGGTAGCACCTTTGTCTGCAGAGAAAGGTGTGGGTCACTCCAGCCACATAAAAGATGCCAGATAGAATAAGAATGTGCGTGTCCTGAAAATATTTGTATGTAGGTCAAAGAATCTTTAAATATGCATTGAAACAATATTAATGTCACTGACCTGTCTGATCACAAGTGCAGCTGCTGCCTCAGACCATCTAGAAATTGTTTCTTCTGAGAGCAAGTACCTGCTGCCCTTCAAAACCTTCCTTTGTCTGCAGAGGAGTGTGGGGAAATTATTTACTGTCAGATATCCAGCTATATTTACTGGTTTTAATTAAAATGGAAACTTTAAAAAGGACATTTGGTTTCTACTTAATGGCCCCCAGAGGTTTATCATTGGAGGCGTTTAGCACCACAGCCAAGGGGAAGTTTGTATTACTGCTGTTCAGCTGTGCTTTGCCTCAGGTCAACTCATACTTCGTGTTCTGGGGCAGCTAATCATCTGTTTTTTCATGACCACAAAATGCTTGTTTTTCTTGGGGTGAAAAAAAAAAAAAAAAGACAGAAAAAAAAAAGCAATGAAAAACCTAAAAACAACAACAAAAAACAAAACAAAGCACAAAAAAAAAACCCCATATATACAGAGACACCAAAGATTACTTGCAACTGCCATAATTTAAGGGCAAAAAGAATCCTCTTATCTTACCTGCAGAGTGGATTTAAAAAATTAGAGCAGGAAGAGAAATGACCTGCTGAAAGGAAGTTTTGGAGGTCATTAGTAGAGTTCAAATACAAATTTAAGTGGCTTCCATGCAGCGCTCTGCTATCTCACATGCACTTTGGCTCAGAGAGATATTGAAAAGCAACCAGAGTGGTTATGAGTTCATTGCCAACACACAGTCAGTCATGCCATCTCTGCTACATTTTTACTCAGTGCGCAGTGAAATGGTAGCTTCTCTTCACATTAGGGTCCTAAATGTACACTGAAATGGCTAGGAAATTATTTCTATAAATATTTGGGGCAGGGAGGAGGTGCACACATGTCTATTCCCAAGTATACTAAACCTGTGTTGGTAGAAATCAGGCTGCAAAGGAGGACTGTTTCTCCACTCCCTGCATCGTCAGGCATTTTCTTCTGTGCAAAGTGAGTGAAAATACAGTAGTTCAGTAATGGTGGTGCTTTACACAGAACAATTCACATAAGTATCTCCAGGTATTATTGGCTGGGAGTAAAACTCATTTTTGCGTGCATAAACTATCCGGCATCAATGTAAATGTGTCAGTTCAGTGGCACTGCTAGTGCTGCAGACATACAAAACCAGCTACAATGGATGTACACGTGCTGCTACAAAGAAGATACCTCACAACAGCAAAAACAGATCACATCGACTATGTAAAAAATTTCTACTAGTAAAACAAATGCATGAATATAAGTGCACAGATGTGCATATGGCCTGTGGCACAACAGAACAGTTCTACTTCCAAGTTTCCCCAGAAGGATTAAGCAAAACCACCTCCATGCAAGGACAAGCCCTAAATAAGGAACACCTCTTCAGGAAGATGCCAAGCTACAATATTGAAATGCAATTAAGGAAGGTGGTAATCCTGCTCATCTAACTATGCAATTAGGATAATGTCACTTTCTATCTCCATTTTGTAAAACACTCTTAGATCCTCAGATGAAAACTCTCTACTGGTATGAGGCATTTATACCTTCATCAATGAAGCAGATGGAATGTGGTATGCTTGTTTTTGTGTGAACCCTATAGTCATCACTGCTATAATTAGTTAAGAGTCATCTCTTGCTCTGCTGTGAGCTCTGCTGTTTGACAGCATTTGATAGAGGCTGGCATTTCCACAGGAGCAATTGTATCTTGGTGGTGTATATTTATATTGCTTCCATCACTGTCATAGCTGTGTAATTGCATTTTAAGAGTATTGTGCATGTATAGTTGAAACACCATGCAAAAAAGTTGTATATCAGCTAATGAAGACTAGAGGAGATTTTGAGAGGCCATCTTGTCCATTGGTCTGCAATGAGCGGGATCAAGTACTCATGAGTGTTTACCAAATAGTTGGTGTAACCTGTTTTAGAGACTTTCAGTGACAGAGCCCATGTCTTCCTCAAGAAGTATTATTTCACACTAAATATGAGTTTTCCTAATATCCAATCTCTATTTCCCACGGCGAAATATATGCCCATTATTTCTAGTCTTCTTTCAAGAAGAATTTTTTCCATCCAAGGCCCTTACTCTTTGCAGCTATCTCTGTATGCTTGAAGATTATTGTGTCAGGTACATTCTATTCTTTTTCATTTCACTGGGAAACACACAAAGCACAATGTACCTCTCAGCTTCCTCCATCTTTCTGCTGCAAGCCCGTGGTTGAATAAAATGAACACTGGAAAGGAAATATAAAAAAAAAAGAAAAAAATTAAAACCCAGACATAGGACCTATCTTTCGAAGTAATTGCTGCTCAGCAGACCAAGGCTGAAAAACAAGCATAAATGTGTTCTAATTATATCAGCCCCTGAGTTGTGTTTTGGGTTTATTCACATGAATGGGAATTACAATGCTTCTGCCTTTGCCAACAGGAATGAAGCACCTTGAACTGGACACGGATGCATCTAGCTAAATAAGAGTAAATACATTACCAACACTGACTGTGTGACAATTCACAAATAAGCACAAAAAGAAAATTTGAAACAAATTTGAGTAACTTGTATAAACATCATTGCATGCAAGGACAAGGAAGAGGGTCAGTTGCACTTCCCTTACAGCACGATGCATCCATGCAAATGCTCAGTACTCCTTTAACACCTTAGAGCACACACACCCTGTAACTAGTTTCTAAATTAGGGAGATTTTATACATTTCACTAGTTCTTAGATAATAAGCCATTCACTTACAGGAACGTTACCTGTGTTTGTAATTCTACTCTTCCAGTTGCAATTGTTACTTTTCTCCTAGACAAAAAGAAGTAATGCCTAAGGCAAAAGAAAAGTGGCAGGACTTGGCTTTCCTCTGCATTTTACTGTATAATAATTCCTACAGAGGAAATTAATTTCTGGGTTGAATCAGGCAATAAGTCAGTTATGCCCATGTCCTGTCTCTGACAGGTACCAACAACAGGTGCTTCAAATCCTCATAGACAGTCACACAGTAATGTTTCTATTGAGGATGTTTCTTCCAAAACCAAAGCACTTAAGATTGGTTAATGCCTTGAAGCAGAAGGGATTCAGATCTTTAATATTATACTTTATCCCAGCTAGTACAGCTACAGACATTCATTTGAGTAGCATCCTCTCCAGTCAAATTCATTACCTCAGTAGCAGTGTCTAGAAGCAGTGAGTTTCACAGGTTGAAAAGAGGCAGTGGGGGGGGGGAAGTATTTTCATATAAATTTTCATTTTACCAAGTTATCTTCATTTCTGAAATAACAATAAAAGGTTAAAAAAATCCAAATTATCTCTTCAAATATTTCCTTACTATATATAATTTTATTTTTCATTACCATCTATTTGATCAAGTTCTAAAATTTATGCTTCTTTCCTAAGACATCTTACACCTTAAATCCAAACCTGAGTCAAGAACTACTCTTGGTATCTTGTGGGTAATTTCCTTCAATTATTTAACTAAGCATCAAGACCTCAGAAGCTCTCTATCTTCTAGCCAAGCACAGATCGGCTTAACCAGAATCAGTCTTTAATTGACTCACTTGTTCTTGAAATCTTTAGGAAATGGAATTTCATAAGGTCTATGGATAGACAACTCCAATGCTTAACTGCTGGAAATCTTGCTTCAATGTTTAACCTAAATTTCCCTTGCTGCGATTTAAACCCATCACAATTTGCCTGGTTCCTCTGTCATTATATACCTGTAGTGCAAACAATTCTTCCTAAAACAGATTGTCTTACACACCCTTGCCCTAAGTGTTTTGACCACTGAGAGGTTTCAAATGACCACTAAAAGCACAGCGAGCAGCACAGAGCAATTTCTGCCCACACAGTTGCAGTGTCCATGAGCACAGTGTTGGCAGCAATGCGATGGCTGCAGAATTAAATACGAACCAGGATCTGACCTCTGTCTGAGTGCACCTCTGTGCATCAGATCCATCTTCCAAGATGGTCTCCAGAGATCCACACCCTCTGGAAACTTTGTTTGTGAGAGCAAAACCCATGATCTTCAGTACTGCAGTAGAAAGCCAAACTCCATCACTGATCTGATCAGTGAATCATACAAAATTCACATTTTGTCTCTGTCCTCCTCCGTGACCAAGTACATCCTGCCTGCCTGGATTGTTCTTAACACATATAGTGTGTCTAATGCAAAGAGAAGAACGGTTGGGGCAAAAAATCATCTCAGCTTAAGGCAGAAATAGTTCATTCAGGATGACGTCAAAAAAGCTCTCTTCTGGTTTAAGTTTTCCATCTCTTCAACTCCTCATTTTTTTTAAAACGAATGGATCAAAGTGTCAAAAAAAAGGTTGCTTGGGATTAAGAAAATATAGTATCTTCTTTGAAGAAGCAACATGTTCCTTAGATAATATAAAAAGAAAGTACTTTGACTTTTTCAGAACGTTTTGTTCAGAACTAAAAATGAATGACAATATGGTCACAAAAAATGTAGAAGATCCTTTATCACCAAACATACTCAGATGCAGCATTTGGCAGAAAATGTGTCATAAGGAAGAGGTCTGCCTAGCTTCCATGTTGTGGCTCAGGCTACCTGCTTGTGCTAAACAGGAGTGATATTTTGCTTTTCAAAATCTAGATCACTGTGCAACAAGACAAACAAACCATGAAGAAATAAAGCTGCTTATCAGCCACAGCTGCTGTTGTTCTGGAGTTGTTTGGTTGCTCCACATAGACATCCTGTGATTTGTATGGTATTTCCACGTTGATCTTTCAGCCCTTTCTATTCAATTAGCCTTAAACCAGCTTCAGAGCTTAAACCATGCTTCAAAGTTGTCTTTATCTTCTGTGGGGAGCAGGTATTTCCCTAAGAAGCTTTATACCATCGTCCAAAATAAAGAAAGGCTGATGGTCACCCAAATAAAGCAGTGCTTTAAAGTGTGCTGTATTATTATTTATGTGTATAGATATACTTTTGGACTATTGGTAAGTTTATGGGAGTGACAAGCACAGACTAGAACAGGAAGAAATGTGATACTAGGCTGCCCTCCTGGGAAATTCTGATAGTCTTTAAAAGAAAGTAATTATGTTACACTGTAATACTGTTAATTTTTCAATATATTCCAAATAGAAGTGAGGCACTGTCAAACACCTGGTAAGGCCTTAACAGTTACACAGCTCCTTAAATATTGATGTGAATTGAATGGGTCATTTTAATTTTTGGCTTAGTAATGTTTTCCCTTTTCATACTTTGAGAGTACTCAAAGATGGAAACAGGAACAGAAGGTACTATTACATGGGTAAACCGCCAGAGAGAGCAGTATGAAGAATAAATTGAAATCCAAATCTCATACACAACTTATTATTAACACTAATTTCCACATATTACAAAGCAGCTTCTTTGCATGTATGACATTGCCTTTTGCACCCAAACATGACTTTAATTAAGATCTAACTTATTCATGACTATAATTCAGATCTAACTGCTAGTCTAGTCAAATGACTGTAATTAGTCCCAGAGGGCTTATCTAAGAGAACTAGATTTTCCTTTTCATCTCTACGTGTAGGCAAACACAATAGATTCTGGAAGATCAATCTGAGAATGTGGAAATATAAAGAGCTGTATAGACGTTGTGGGGAAATTCTAAACAAAAACATGGTTAAGGACAACTTTCATTAAGTTTCTTAGTTTAATTTATTCTTGCAAACTATGCAATAAGAGTAAAAAAAATGAGATGATTAACCAACGTAAAGCCGATAAAGTTTTCATATTTCCTTGTTTATTATCAAGAAATAGAACCATTCAAGTTTGTTTAGTGTATCCATATATTAATTACTTTAAAAGACATTAATGAGGTGAGTATCCATTTTTGTTCCTGTCCTGTGGAGGCTTCAAGCACATTGTTTTCCTGCATAAGTTGACACTGGCATAACCAAGACAGAAGAAAATCCTACCAAATACTCTTTATTTATCAAGCATTCATTATGCTGGTGTCCCGATCCATAGCATACTCTGCCAGAGGCAAAAATAATGAAGAAAAATCAGTCCATATTATTTGTTCTTTTTTCTAGTATATAATCCAACCCCCAGAGATGCTTTGCTTTTCACCCAGCTCCTTCTCCCCACCCACTCTGCGGCACCTCCATCCCTTATCTACAAGGCACTACCTTCACCCTCCCCTGTCAAACCACTCCTCATCCAGTCCCTCTATCCTGAAGGGAAAGTAATAAAAAATGGTTTTGCAGCAGGGACCACCTGGAGCTGCTCCATTCTCGAAACAGATTCTAAGGCAGGTTGCAAGGAGTTGCTGCTCAGATGCAGCTTAAATCTTCAAGCGCTCTGCCATGACGTTGCGCTGTGTGACCCATGGGTTCAGAAGACAACACTTTCATTGTTGTACCCTTTAACTGTCCTCTGGATTGGTCACTGGTTGTGCCTGAACTGCAAGGGGAAGCATGAGTTCCCACATACTGAATCCTGGGGAATGGTGCTCTTCGGATTTTCACAGTGGACTATATAGCAGGGACTCGATAAGCTGCTTAGGTCTACGTACTGTACTTGAGAAAACCCAAATGGAAGAGAGTTCCTGGTGGAAAAGACCATCACATGCCCAGCCCAACTTGCCCTCTGTTTTAGCCAGATGATTGAGAGCTAAGGCACTGAATATTTTTACCAGAGATAAAGCAACTTCTTAATGCAGGCACTCTTACGTGGACTTGACCAACTTTGGTCTTCAGAGTGATGCAGGCCTGGACATCATTATGTAGGTAACAGCAACTATTTTTCTTTTTATACTCAGAGCAGAACAAAATTCACATTTCTCAAGGATAAATCCACCAACTCAGTTCCCAAAATTCAATGACAAAGAAGCACTGATTTTTAGAAACATGTGCATGCTCTTAATACTCATTTGAAGTAAATGGGGCTTGGCACATGCCTAGTTTCAAGCATACAGTAACTGTTTTCCTCAACTAAGACTTCTCTTAATCTCTGTAAGTGTAATTTGGTTTAAAATTATTCCCACAGAGAAGAAGAAGAAAAACGGATACAATCAATTTCACAAGGAAAGATGAAAGTTGAACTCACATTGTAATGGTGGCAGCTAATGCATGAGGCTCACAAGGCCACATTCAGCTGATGTAGTGCCTTTATGGCAGGCTTTATTAAACGGCTGTCATATGAACTTGGATTGCTTTTGACAGAAGTTAGAGAGGTTATTTTTATGTTGTGTTTCAGAATACTGTGCTGGTTTGGTTTGGCAGGTTTTATGGTAGTGGGGGAGGGGCCCCACGAGTGGCTCTGGTAAGATGCTGAGAAGCTCCCCCAGCTCCAAAACCAGCGAGGCAAGGAGCCATTAGAGAGACAATGGGTGCACCTCTACAATTAACATACGAAAGAACTGATATAACACCTGAGCAGAGCAAACAGGAAAAAAAGCTGAGCTGGAGAAGGCAGAGCAGTGCCAAGGTGAAGAGCCCGTGGTTGATGAGGAAGAAGAGGAAGAAGGTGCCCAAGCAGAAGTTTCCCTGCAATCTACCGCAAAGTGGCAAGCTGTCCCCTTGCATTCATGGAGTAACGTGGTGGAACATTCCCTGAAGGTGCCAGGAGGGGTGAATGCGGATTTCCTGCCAGTGGACTTGGATCATGCAGCCGTGGAACACCCCACGCCAGTGGACATGACTCTTCCCAAAGCAGTGGGAAGCCCACACTGAAGCAACTTGCTCCTGAGGGGCTGTACTGCATGGAAAGGACTCATGAAGGAGAGGTTTGTGGAGGACTCTCTTCCATGCAAGGGACCCCATGGGGAAGCAGGGGCGGACTGTAAGAAATCGTTCTTCCTGAGGAGGAAGGAGCGGCAGGTACCACCAGACTGTGAACTGACTCTAAACCCCATCCCCTGTCTCCCTGTGCTACTTAGGGGAAGGAGGTAGAGAAATCAGGAACAAAGTAATTTGGGCCCGGGAAGAAGGGAGGGTGGGGGTAATGTATGTAAGCACTGATCCTTGTGTTGTCTGTGTCCTGTGTGCATTTGATTAGTGTGAAATTAAATTATTAATTTTTCCCCAAGTTGAGTCTGTTTTGCCCATGACCTTAGTTGGTGAAGAACCCTCCTTGTCCTTTGTCTCAACCCATGGGCTTCTAGTTGGCTTTTGTCCTCCCCATCCCAGTTGGGGGAGGGGGGTGGCAGTTGAGTGGCCACAGGGCTGGTTCTTTGTTGTCATGTTAGGCCCACACTACGACAAATACATACATACAAAACCATTAAGATTTTTTTTTTGGCCAGTGTTTTGGAGTGAACTCAGCTAACCAGGAGATAAAAATCAGGGTTTGATTCTCCTCTCATTGTGCTTTTCCACCCGTGTGCTTCCATCATTTTTACTAATTTTCACCTTTGTATGCAAAAAGACAATTAAGGTCTTGGTAGAGTAATCATTTAATTGTTTGCCATTTGTCACAAGGTCTCTGTCAGGAATAAGCGTGACAGGTATTAAGTCAGTCATGTACACAAGACAGTTCTTTTGATCTCAATCTCAACCCAGAGAAGAGCATTCAAAGTTTAACAGCAAGATGTAAGGCCTGCTTGATTTCCAGAAGCATTTCTGAATTTTCACATCCCACACAACCCTACTGAGAAAAGACGACGACACTTTAGGAGAAGATAAATGGATTGTGCTTACTAAATTGCTTTTGACTCCATAAGGTTTCAGGTGATGTGCTACCTCAAAAACAGGAGGGGTTTTTTTCCAAAAAAATATACTGAAAAAAGCATATATGAGGTCCTTCACAGTAATCTATACAGTGCTGAAGAAAAGCTAAATCTGAAACAGGACTAAAAGGATGAGAGATCAAAAATACCATTTACATTGCCACTTGCAACAAGTTCAAAACAAGGCTGTACTCCACACGCCCTTTCCCAGGGGCTGTACAGTGGGCATAAGGCTTAGCAGACACTTTGTGTACACAGTAATAGCAGTATACTGCTTGATATGCAAACTTGAACAGTTTGTGCATGCTGCACAATGAAAGACAATGGAGAGTAAGAAATTTGAGAAGAAATAAAAATGTATTAGATTATCTATTTCATTCCCTTAGCACTATAAGATTCCACTCTCTAATAATTGCATATAATTTCTTCATGTCTAGTCTAAAAATGCCTGGGTTGAAGAAGCTTCCCCTGGGATATTATTCACAGCTTGATAGATCTCAGCATGGGGAAGAATTTCCTAATACACAACACTCATGTTTCCCTTTGAAATTGAATCCTGTTACTCCTGGGCACCCACTCCAAATCAATATTTCTTTTCCATCAGTTATTTGTCACCTTCATATTTCAGCAACCCACTCCTCCTGTTCCTATTTAACAAACCCTAATTAATGCAGAAGCTTAAATCTCTTCTAGTAGCATAAATGGACTCCTCTCAACACCTCCATTACTTGCACCCTTCCCCCTAAACTGTAACCCTAAGCCAAGGGCAGGGTCCCTTCTGCAGGGTGAGGAGGGGCTCTGGGGAGCCCTGGGTCCCCACTCCAGCCCAGCCCTTTTTCCCATCCATGGCCATCTCGGGCTGGGTTCAGGGCTCTTCACCTTGCAAATGGATTCCACTTCTTTGCATAATGTGCAATTCAAGGGCATAAATACACATGTAAATCCTTGACAGCAAGTTTGTTTTTCAAATGGACATTTAGGCCATGTGGAGATTCAGGCAGTTAAACAACAGTAGAATTAGGAATTAAATCCACTTTTTCTTCCGATGCATTTTGCTTAAAGGCTGGCAGGTGGCAGTGCATCCTTAGGAATGAGCAATGAAAACGCAGCCACTGCAATTTCTGTTTCTAATTTGTTGAATCGGGGGGGGTGGGTCTCTCTTTTCTACTTCTTCTTTCATTTCACATTTCTTCTTTTTCATGTTTATATTTTCCTTCCTAAACTCAAATGAATCTTTCACATTTCCTCATTCATTTACAGAACATGATTAAAAAACTGTGTTTCAGGTCCTGATTGCACATGTTCAGGGATAATGATATTTTTTAATTTATTCCTAAAGATGCTTCCTCCTCATGGACATTTGAAAAAGTTAACCTGCAAGGTCAGTAAGAGAGACACCAAAATAAATCAAGCTATTTTGGACAAAAGCTGAAAGGAGAAGGAAATCTGAATTAACAATCTTGCTGATGCAAAGGATATCAGCCAGATAGCTCAGTCTGCCATGAAAATACACATTGCTGGTCTTTGATAAAAGAGTAAAAACTTATCTGGTTTCTGCAGAAAGCCCGGATGAGACTGAATAGACTGCAGGAGAAGAGAAAAACAACACTGATACCATTTGTGTGCTGTCTCACCTTAGGCAGGAAGGACAGTCTCTGTGTTGGGTAAAGACAATGGCTTCTTAGGGAGGATGACAGGGCATCCCAGCAGCATCTCCTGAAGCAGAGACCATTCCCATGCACTGCAGGGTCCAAGGAATTTTTTCAGCTTCGTTATCAGACCCCAGCACTGAATGGTAGGGTAAGGAAGATCCTGTCAGACTGCCAGCTGAAAGGCACATCACAGGTAGGGCTGCAGAGTCACGGCTGTCCTGCTGCTCTCAGTCTAGCCCAGGGGCCCTGTGAGAAAGCAGAGGACTGAGCAGCTTCTGACATTGCCTCTGACTTACATGACTGTGGTGATACTCACAAAGCTCCTTATGTAGAATTAAGTCACCTCGCTCCTCACCTTCCCTGTCCTGGCTATAGTGTAGGAAGCAAGTGCTCGAGTGCTGGGCTGGCAACTTGAAAGTAAAGGGCAAAAGGAGATGGGGCAGCAATTTAGGAGAGAAACAGCTCAAGGGCTGGCTTTCTGGGGATGGAGGAAGCCAGTGGGATCATGCCTGAATGGGAAGGTGCTGGAAGCAAACGAGGCACAAACAGGAGAAGAAATGGCCCATAACTACGTGGCAAGAGCAGAGGGATGTCCAGATGGAGAGGTGAGATCAGAACAGAAGGCCACAGCCCTGGGGAAGAAGCCACACCCTCTTCCACTGGATGCTGAGCCCGTGGACAGACAGGCTGGCACTGCCTGAAATAGCAGCATGGTGAGGAGGGAGAAGGCAGGACAGGCATGGCTCTTCTACTGCAGGCAGTCTCTTCCCACCTCTCTTCTGTACAGCTTGTTGCTGAAAGAGGGATTCACATGGATGACTCTTGCCCCCAACACCATGGGCACAAAACACCTTGTTTTCCCAGTGTGCTGCTGTCTCTAGCCTAGCCCTGACCATCCACTATTCCAGACACAGCTTTTTCCTCCCCATCTCAGGGTGGGAGTGGAGCCTGACTCAAGGAGCAGAGAGAACCCACAATGACCTCCAGGCACAGTCACAGCCCTCCCAAAGCTCCTGAGATCCCACCAGCCCTGCAGACCTCTTCTCCCCTTTCTCCCGCCAAACTCCAACAAAGCAAACTGTTGCTGCACTGTCAGTCTGTGACCAAATCCTCCCATCCCTCTATGGATCTCCCTCCAGTTCCCCACCCTGCCCCGCAGCCCTCCTCTCACCCTGGAGCCCACGGGCATCACCACCTGCTGCACTGCTTCCAGCCCTCCACTGCCACGCTGAGCTCTGCTCACCCTGCCGAAGCAGCTTCGTTGGCTGTAAAAATTACTCTGGTCATTTAGAATTTTTTTAAGGATTATTAGCTCATTGCTGTTGCCTCATGGTTATGGGTGTGAAAGACTCTTAGCCTTCAACTTCTCCATCTTTGCACTGAAACACAGGCTCACATTTCAGTGCTTTAAGTTATGAACCATTATCTCATTCCCTGTTTCTTCGTTATGGTCCTAATCCAAAATCAATGGAGGTTTTCCTCTGGCTGCGGTGCCTTCTGAGTCCCACCTACAGCCCTGGCACAGCAGCATCTGGCACATTGCTCAATGGTTTGAGTGAGCTGTTACCCAAAGGGAAGAAAATGGCCAATGACATTTGACAGAAGAAGCAGAATGTTATGGAAGAGATTGGCAGGGAGAATTTAAAAAACACCATGAGGTAGAAAGCAACAGCTCCCTGAGGTGGTTCAGGCATCCCTTGCAGGGAGATTTACATTTGGATAGCATGGCTAAAAATACGTCCAGCTTGGTTGAATAAGCACATCGGCAACAGACCAGGTAACAACAGCGAGAGAACTGGAATGAAATTTAGGTCTAAACACCAAGAAAAAAAATCCCCAGGCAGATAGTTTCTTAGCTGCTGGAATACTCTTCAACATAAATGAATTCTAAGCTATCAATTGGCATATTTAAATGCAGATTTGGCAGAGCACTAATAAAGATTCTGTTGGGAACAATTCTACAGTGACAGGGGTATGGATGCTCTTACAAAGACTTTTTTCAGCACTAGACTTTGTGATTTTTAGGATACTAAATAGAAAAATAGCAATCCTTCCCTCCTATGAGATAAAAACCAAAGGAGCCATGCCAAATTACTGTACCATATATGCAAATATCTGAATACAAATTATGTTGTTATCCTTGTCTATACTCCCAAGGAGCCAAAGCATCTTTTAAGCTCTTTCTTCTTCACGTACAGTGGAGGTATCCATCCGTGACAAATTCATGTTTTCTTTTCTGAGAAGTAATATACTGTATTCCTCAGTGGCAGAGAAGTGAATGGAGCTGCCATTTACAAAATTTAAATGTTTACACCCAGAGAGCAATGAAGTCAGTTTTATATGATAATGTTATAAATGAAATGCTAATAAGTATGGTAAATGGCCATGTAATCATGTCCTATCATTTGCCAATTACTGGGGGAGGAGGGAAGAGCTGAAAGCCAGCTGTAGAGCCAAAGATGACATACTACTTTAAACGAGCAAATGCAGGTACTCCGTAATGCGCAGCCCTGACAGTGGCATTTTATAGCAGAAATTCAATTTTCCAAGCACTGTTTGATTTCACCTTTTATTATCATGTCAGTAGTAATAATAATTTGCTCTGATGCAGGCATTTTCTTACAAGGATCGCCAAGGGATTTACAACGCTGAAAGTTGGGTTTTGAAAGAACTGGAGGGCATACCTGCTTAAGTAGCTGCACAGTCCTCAGGGGTGGCTTTGCTTGGGCTCCAAGGTTGTGGTACAACACCATGATCAGGAAATGGTTCAGATGCTTTGTTGTGCAGTTTTGTCAGAGTGAGAAGTCCTTAAGCGGAGCTTATTTGCTCTATAGCCCTGTGCCTAAGTGGTTTCCAGAATGTCCCTGTTTCTACCTCCCCAAGGAGAAAGTCTAGAGAGTTCTCAATAGCTATAGGGACTTACCTTCAAGTAAGGGCTCTCAAGTTTCAGTGGATTTTGGTGAAGTTTTTCTGAACGTCACAGATTAAACCAATTTAGGCTGTGAGCTGCTTTGCACATGAAACATTCTTAAACAAACCAGACTCCAGCCACAGAAGACCCACCTCATGGAAAAGAGTATGAACCACACACTGAACTATGGGGAACTACTGTTGAGCCCATTACACATGTGGGTAAACAAAAAGCAAAGCCCACATCTGACCTCTCCTCCAAATCAAGCCTTCTCCCTCAGAGTCAGGCAGGGCTCCGAATCACTTTTGCTACCACCAGTCTGTTGCCACAAAAGCTGCTCATAAATTCTGTGATTGAAGGTCAGAATTTCACTTCATCTGGGACATTTTCCAGGACAATGTTTGCAGGGCACTGGGGGGTGGGGAAATTGTTTGGTTACTAAGATGAGAAAAATATAATCATTATTAACCAAGCTTACAAATAAATGGATATTTCTCACCACATCCATTATACCATGAGGTCTTAAGCAGAACAGAAGGTGCCTTGTCTCAGTCCTACAGTTCACCTACATAAAGACACTGTTTCCCAAAGCCAGCACAGTTTGTGCAAAGCAACCAGCAGAGGCAGGGGGGGAAAACTTTGCACACTGGTACAGGATTGTGTGGTTCCACAACAGCAGCAGTCATCCATTTTGCACCAAAAATGCATATTCAGGTGCTTCAGTGCCAAGATATCTTTTTTGTTAGTGCAGCAAAATAATTGTCTTTTCATCATAATGGGAACTGGGTCAGGTATTCTGAGGCTGTAATGCCTTCTTCAAGCCATGAAAAGCCACATCAGATATCAGAATGCATAAAATTTGAAAATAATACCTCTGACATCCATTCTTTCAGCCTTTGAGCCCTTAGGGATCACATTTGCAAAATCCTCTCCATCACTAAAAAGACCAGGAACTTTCTAAACAAAGCCCGAGAATCTCACCTAATCACACAACTCCAGAAAATGAGACTTTTTCCCCCCCAGTAACAAGAATCAATTGACATAAAGTGACAAAGAGCTGGCAAAACTCTCCATAGGTAAAGACTTGGAGCAAGAAGGGAGCCTCACGTTCAGAGCTGCACCAGAAGACAGTGAATGAAATAGGAACTACAACACTATCCCAAGAACCGTATCAATCTTGTATGCTTACACTATTTCACAAATTAAAGCCCTTCAGATATTCAAGACTGTTTTGCATCCAAGAACCTGGGACAGGATAACAAAACTGACAATACTATCATGTTATGTTTCTCAGGCTGAACTAAATTATATTTCTTCTGACTGGGCTTTTCTAGCCAGCCCCTGATTTTTCTACATCCTCTTCCTTTATGTGTATTGATCACGAGCACTGGCCAGAAAACTGCGATAAACATGCATGACAAATACAACTACTGTCTAGGAGAAAATTATTTGATGCTGATGGTAATTAGCAGGCAATTTCCATGCTTCTTTTTGGTTTGAATCAGGGCCATGAAATATTTTTTGTTCCTATTGTGATAGATGAAGCATAACAGACAAAGCAAGTCAAGAGCTTCACCTCTGACTCTCTGTAAAAAGAGGCAAAAGTTCTACAATTCACTGTGCAAAGTATGTTGTTATGTTTGTGAGCTTTGGGGCATAAGGTAGCAAAGATTCTAAAAATCCACAGAAATTATGAATCATGTCAGAGGAGCCCACCAGCACCCAGTGACTGAGACACTGGCACACCCTGGTCATGAAGCCTCACCTATTTTAGCAGCAATGTAATCAAACCTGCAGCACTTGTAGCCTGGATGAGCAAGAAGAGCCCTGTGGCAACCCAACCTTAGGTCTGAGATTGGTTTTGACCTTCACTGCTCCCATGAGCAGGGTAAAGTAATGGGGATGGGGGGCAGGGAGAGGTTTAAAATTAACTTCTGAATTTTGCTTGTGCTCACACAGGCATCCCAGGCACAGCTGGAGGCTATGTTAGGTGTCTGGATCACACTGACAGGCAGTGGTTTGAGGGAACATTCAATCTTTCGGTTTTGCCTTCCAGTGAATAAAGTTAAATGCTTCTCTTCAGTGGACTCCTTGTCTACTAATACCACATGAACTCAAACCCATGAATACTACCAGTAGGACCACAGCTGAAACACTGGGGTTTTGTTTTTTCTTCCAGTTCTGCTCATCTTTAATTCATCACCTTCTCTCATCACCATATAGAATAATATGAAAGATGAAAAACCAGGAAGCTCAGACAAATATTTGAAAGACCAGCACTACATTCACTACCTGACCTTACACAGCCAAGCCCACCAACATGGCCAACCAATGCACTCCATATGCTCTCCACTGACACCCTTTCCTCACCTTCATGGCCCAAACTCTGCCTATATTTATAATGAGGAGCACATCACCACCCACAGCCAAGGCTTTCTTTAGCACAACCCTTTTGTCTGGAGAGGAGCAGGGCTTTTGGAAGGCACTGTGTTGGTGCTTTCCCTCAGACCAACTATCAGAAAAGAGCAAGCCTGTTGAGGAAAGGAGCAGCAGAGCACATCTGTACCCCTTGCCACAACCCAGAAAAGTGTCCTGACAGCCAGGAGCTTGTGGCTGCCACTTCTGCTGGAGGACTGCTTGTAGTGGACACAGGAGGATCACAGGTTTGACATACCATGTGTAAAGCACTCTGAAGGTGAAAACCATAAACAAGAAAAGGGAAAAAGCAGCAGCAAATCTTTCCCCGCAAAACATTTCCTCACTTCACTCTCAGTGACAGATTTTTAAATCTTTCCTCCCACTGGAAAGCCAACTCCAAGCAGAGGAATTAAAAAATTCACTAGCATTTCTTCTACAGTGTTTAATACCCACATTACTCTATCAGTATGGGTACTTATTTTCCACTTGAAAGCTTTCCAATTTCATTCTGCATGAAACACTAGTAAAGTTACAGAAGGAAGCAAATCCCAAGAAGTTTACATGAGCTGTGTGTATTAAAAAAAAAAATCCAACAAACAACACCACCACTCAGATTAAACAGGGAAGCCAAAAATCCACGAGGGATATCAAACAACTGATTTGCTTAAGCAACAGAAGACAAATGGAAGGAAATTTCAAACAGTCAAAAGGGATGGTGTGAATGGATCTGCACAGCTAGGAAGAGCAGCTTCGCCTCTCTCTCATGCAGATGGGAAAACTCAAAAATTACTCTGGTCAAAATTATACAGGAGACACATCTGAACACGATTCACAAATTAAATTACTTATTCACAAGATGGGAGACTTCCCCTTGCACCAGTTTCTGCTGCCTTTCACGGCCTCCCACTGGTAGGCATCCAAACCCAGCCCAGGGCCCAAAGGCAGGCAAGCTGTCCGGGGTTGATGCATCATGAGGAAGGATCCTGAGCGTGGAACTCAGTGAGATGCCTCAAATCGACACTGCAGGGGTGAGAGAAGAATCTGGCTCAGCATTCAATGTGGGTTTTTTTCCTGCAACATTAGCTGCAATTAAAATAAATAAAAGTCATAATGCTCAGTTTTACTCACCAAAGGAAGAAATATGGCTTGATAGGCTCAGGGAACAGAACTTAGGTAGAGAAATGGTATTTCTACATATTGCTATTACTTTTCAAAAGGCAACATTTTAATGAAACAATGCAGAATAACAAGATATGCATAATATGCATAAAATGCATAAAAGATTCATATTTTCATTGGTGGAAGAACCATTCAAAATTGCCTTCATTTCTCCAAACACCGTTCTAGAAAAACTACAAAATATTTCCTACACTCTGAATACATTTCTACATTCTTGTAATGCAATCTGCTCTAGGTATAAGTGTCAGAAGGAGTTATAAGATGAGCAATTATAACTGAGCTCCACATAGCCGGTAGCCAAAATACAAAAAACTATGCAAGACCACAGGGTTTTAGAATGAGGGGAGAAATACATTGTTGTTATTAAAATGCATTAGAATCTCATTTGTCTAATTCGCAGTTTAATGATGCAGCCTCTTGGCAGAAAAATAGCTTTTCCATTAGTTAACTTGACTCTCTTGAGGGCAGATTTTTTCTAAACAGAAAGCCTTTAACACCAAATTGATTCTTTTTTTCCCTATTCAAATGAACAAGCACAAATAGAAGGATCTTTTTTTGTGGGAGTATTTTTACTGGGGAGAGGGATTTTTGTCTGTTCTGTTTTGGGGAAAGGTTTTGTAAAATGGATCATCACTAAACTAAGTTACTTCTAATTGTAGCAGCCTATTTCCATGAAATTATTCCTGAGTGAAATGTAGTTTTATTTCAATGGAAAAATAATTGTTGAAATGCCTCATTTATTCCTATTGATTTGAAAAGCAGCCAAAAGATCATTGTCTTGAACCTTTCTCAAATTTGTTACATAGCAGCAAGTTTTTGACATAAACTACTAAGAAGTTAACTCTGTAGGAAGAACTATTGAACACTCTTTGACTAAAAAAGAAAATAATGAAGTTAAGATAGTCAAAATTTTATATACTTAGCTTTTCCTTTTTTAATTTCACAATAAAATATTTAATACATTATTCCTCTATATTGTGCTGAACACAGTGTTAATCTCAAAAATTAAGGTATTATTTAAAGTTATGAGTAAACGTAAATAGATTCATCTTTAACCTGGGTTTGAAGAATAAGGGAAGGCATAAGGATTAAGAAAGAAAGAAAAGGAATAAAACTAGGGAGCAGGGAGAAGAGTGTGAGGATGGGAGGAAAGGCAAGGGAGGAGCAGGGAAGGCAGGTCAGGAGGAGCAGTGCAGAAGATGAAGATAAGCAAGCAATGTGAGCAAAAGTGGTGTATTGAGTCCCAGACACACACCATCACCCACACTCCCCCACCACCACCCCCCTGTTCCTAATGTGAGTTAACTTGCTGTGACACTACAGCACTTCTCTCGTTCTGACATATCAGTCAGGACCCGCTTTCTGCACCATTTAACTCATTTCCAACACAGTTTTGCAAACTCACTCATTGGGAAATCTTTGCATTTTCATACATACAGTTAGCTACAAAGGGGGCAGAGATGAGATAAAAAATCCCATGAAGCACATGTTTTTGAAAGATACAGCTGTTCAGAAGTACAATCCATTGTGGAGTTTCTTATCAAGCTATTACGAGAAGTAGGTCACTGAAGCTCTGACTATTCAAATGTCACTCCTTCCTTCCAAGAATCAATCACTGCTGGGTCTTGGCTAATAAAAGGCATCTGTCCAGCAAAGGAAAAAGGAAAGAAGCAATTTCCCAAAACACCAATGACTCTTCATGGTATTGCAGTACTGACTTTACTGTATCTGCTGATAGTTGTTATAAGAGGGACTGTAACTGGGAAGATCTCTTTCTTCAAATAATACTTCTAAGTTTTTAATGTAGCATTTAATGTTTAGGGAGGTTTGTTGACTTGAGTCAGCTATCCCTAAGATGTTTTTCTTTTTCCTTGTACAATACCCTCACTTTTATGCCTAAGCATGGATTAAGTCTATGCTATCACACTGAGGCTCTTTGTTCTCCAACTGTTCACCTCCCACCATCTTACAAATAAAACAATATTCCTGTCTCCTCTCACATGGAGAGGGAGGTTGCTGCCTGGTTTGCAAAGCACATCTGATGATATTAACAGGTCTCTGCACTGTACTGTTTCCCCCCTGCCATTCTTACAGAGGACACCAAGAATATGAGAAAAACGAGAAATGCAATAAGCTCATGTGTGTCATCCATTGCCTTTCTAGGTAGGACAGGCTAACATAAGAAACCAAACCAAGCCGGAGGTTGTCACCCAAAGTCCCCGAGGCTCTCAGCTTATATTCATAGGAGCTCAGGGTTTAGCAGTTACTACTTTGCTCTGTGTAGTCCAATGACAAGCTTCTTTGCTACAAACAGACCTGGTAACAAGGTAGAAATTTCTGTGAGTTCACTCTGTGTCAGGGCACATGCGGTAACACTTTATCAGCTGAAATTCATTTCCATTCTGCTTTAGGTATCTCCTTACTACTTGAGGTGCTCTACAACACACTACAGACTTGCAAGTTAGAGAGGCCAAAGGCATTCTAATTGGCTTTGAAATGAATAAATTAATGTAAGAGGGAATACTAAGAAGAGTGCAGGAATGCTCTTCGTGCTTTTTCACGTCATCAATGCTTGGCAGTGAATTATCTCCCCTTCTCTGTTTCAAGGTAAATAACAAATGCTTTCCATGTCCTCTGACATTAGTATACGTAGCCCTTCCTATGCTGCTTGTCTTCGCAACCTTGCAGGGATGAATATATATACAGCATCAGCACCCTTCACTGAGTTGAAGCTGAGTATTCCTAGTACCTGCTAATGCTGCCTTTCAGCAACTGAACCAAAAGCATATGAACAAAGAGCTGCTGAGCAGATCAGGCACTTCAGCACAGACTCATAGTATGCTAGTGTAAGCAAGACATGTGCCACAATCTACAGGAAACACTCATCTTACAGATTCGTAGAATGTATTGGGTTGGAAGGGACCTATAGAGGTTGTTTGGTCCAGCATCCCTACAATAAGCAGGGACATCTCTAACTAGATCATCTTCATGGATTGGAAGCCAGAGACCAGGCAGAGCATTCCAACATCTCTGAAATGTCACTAGGGTCTAAGTTTCAGCACCTGATGGTCACCATCCATGACTACCCCTTGAATCTCTGCACAAGATTACTGGTCTGACAGTCCTGAGATGTCATCTTCCTCAGCTTCCTCTAAGTTAAGGGAGCTTGGGTGTTCAGCAAATCTTTTAAAAAATAAGGCCAGCACAAAGCAAAACTGCTTAAATCTCATGTGTGAGCAGTCAGCTGAACTTTCTAATAGATGCAGAGGTGCCTTCTGAGAATGAAAGAACTTTCTTTGCCTCTTTTGATAACTTCACAGGTCATGAGCCACAAGAACATAAAGCAGAGAAAACCAGAAGAGACAAGAGGTACTTAAAAGAATTCAATTTGAAACAGAACAATCAAAAAGCTAGTGGAGCTACTAGACTTCCAACAGTTTTGCTTTTAACCTATGACATGGCAGCAACTCCAGAACAAGAGTAACTTAACAGAGGTACTGCACCCCACTTGCCCTCAGGCAGGATACTTGATCTGAAAACCCATGGTCAGGCCTGAGCTCTGTGAGAGGGATGCAGGGCAGCATCTGGACCCACCTGCTTCCTTGTGGGACACGCACAGTAAGAGCAGTACCTCCCAAGTCTGCCACTGGGGGCACAGAACGAGCCCAGGCAGATCACATCGGGTCCTGCACACAACCAGGTCAACAAGACATGACTTGTTACTAATGAAGATACAAAGCACGTATCTGGCAGATGATGGATAGCCGATGGTCAGATTCTAAATGAAATATCTAATTAACCATAAACCTATATTCACTGAGTGAGATTTGTCAAGGAACCCATAACTTGCCTTGGCACATAAGGATATTACAAGGCCTGAACTTACAGCCTTTAAATGTGTCCCTTCAGATGGAAGTGCAGAAGACTTAGGGGCTCACAGCCTTGTAACACCCTCAGTACCATACAAGCATCCACTGTGATGTATGATTTATTACCCATATCTGCCTGGAAGCAGAGGGAAGCCAAACTCTGAGGATCCCAGATTAGGAAGGTCCCTGAAGCAAAAGTGATTTTTACTTTTCTCGTCACTTTTTGGTATTTGACAGTTGGTCTCAGCGGCTCCAACTCCAGCAGTGGGTTTCCTGCCTCTCTTCTAAGCCAGGGATCTCCACCTTGAAAGCAGTTTACTCTAGGGTTAATTTTGAAAGGACAGGCCTAAGCACAAAGACTTCCTAGACACAAAGATTTTTAGTAAAAATTGTGCTGTTCACTTCAAAATTGCAAACTGCTTCCTAAGATTGTTTCCCTCTTTTCTACAGAGAATAAAAGTATTTAATATAAAAGGAACCAAACCTATTTGCACTTGCAGATGGCTTTTAGCTGCTCAGTTAGTATCCCTGAAAAGCAATTTATTCCTTCTTGCCACCACCAAGGAGTTTATTATGCAGGCAACAAAGGGCATCTGCTTGGCCTTTGTCCTATATGATTAATATGGTGCCATATTATAAAAAAAAATAAAAAATTCATCATATTACAGAACAATGTACAGCATTATAAAAGCAAAACATGGTATTGCTCTGCAGCACAAAGTCATTCTCTCAGAACTCATCTGGGTGATGTGAAATGGTCTTGTACAAAAGTCTAATGATTGACAGACATGATGTAAAATATCAAGAATGTTAATATGAATGCCAGGGCTGTCATTTCTCCCATCATTTGTGGGATGAGCCAGTCCCAATAGCAAAAAGGTATTGAGCTGTCAACAGAAACCACAGGACAGCAGCTCCACATCTTCTAATCAAAGGCAAGAGATAAGGTCAAGAATTTTAGGCCATCTCTTTATCTACAGATATATAAATTTCTGATACACCATACATTTTTATTTTTTAATGTTGATCTTTACTGTTACTATGTGCCTTCTCCCTACTGCTAGATATGAAGTATAGCAACTGCAAAAGTATTTTCCCCAGCACTACTCCAAGAGACTGTTTCATACAGCCAGTGCTATCAGCAGTGCTAATATGAGCAATTTCTGAGCTTATACTGACATTGCTGACGTAACAGCATTAAGTGTACTAACCTGCATGATTCCCATCATGTGACCCTTCAGTAAATGTATGAACATTACCATAAACTAAGAGTAGCAGCTCTTAAGTCCCTCATACTGGCTTGTATTGACTTGGAAATTTGCTGGTTCAGAAACAAAATGGCATGACTGTTAAAATCTGATCATAGCTTTGTATCAACCACAGTATTTGCTAGCTTACTGGCATTACACTTTACTCCCTAGTCAGCAAAATAACCAAGCTTCAAAGCATTGTTGTCTGGGGCTGTAATCCACCTAGCTGATGTGTCCATCCATGGAAGGTGCTTCAATACATCATTAAGACAACTCCAGTCTGGATTCAGGAAAATTATCTGGACTTGACACATTTCCAGCTTTCACCTGCAAAACCTCATTTCTTTCTTGCCTGCTGATCTTAATGCTGCCTCCTTCCTGCTTTTCTGTTATTGTTCAACCCAAAATGTTGAGCATTTCTTCCCTTTGGGATATGCCATGAGGGAGACTGATACTCTGCAGGATGCACAGGTGTTGGTTCCAGTGTAGCAGGAGATGTACACTCTGCACTCCAAAAAGCAGGCGGTTGTCCTCCTGATGCTCCAGGAGGAAACTGTGCACTAAACTGGGCATGGATTTATGTTTTAGTTACCCTTTGGTAGCTACCCCTCATCACGTATCTTACCCAACCCTGGAAGCAGGTGAAGACCTGCAGTTATCACAGCATAGTTCGAAAACTGCAGCTTTGTTCCTCAGCTTTTCTTGCAGTCACTTCATCAAGGCAGATGTTACAATATCAGTAAATCATTGTTCAGTTGTGGATTGCACAGGCTAGTCCTGCTGTCAAGGAGATACTTGAGTCCCATCTATCTCATCCTCCCCACATTCCTGTTTGGATATCAACCAAACTCAACACCACCACCACACCTGAACAGCTTCTGCCACCTCAAAATTAGTGGGCACATGATGCTGAGAGGTGTGCTTTGGCTCACAGAAACATCTCTTCATCCCCATGATTTTAAAGTAGTATAAATCTTCAAATGACTGAATAAACAGAATGGGAACAAACTCCTTGTTTTCTAAGCTCTCCTCACAACCTTCATAGTCCATGTATGCTCTGTATGCTGGTATCCTGCATTTATATTTCACTGGGAGAAACCCTGACCAGCCAAGTCACCCAATTGCAATAAAACACAGAAGAAGCATGCTCTGAAGTCTAGGAAGACAAAAGAGATGTTTCAGCCAAGCTGGAAGGATACAAAACCACCCAAAGGATACTTCACTAATCCTGTCTTTCTTTGCTACATCTTAGCAAATACTTAGTCAAGGATATCTTGCTAAAATCAACAGAGAAAAAAATAATCAGATTTCTGTTTCTTTTTTTCATCTGTAGATACCTTTCCTGCTGTCCCTAGCAGCTTTAACATAGCAGAGAAACAGAAGCACTATAACTGTAGTAGTCACCAGTGAGTCATAGCAGAAGTTAGAGGGTGGAGGACTCTGAATGCTAAGGAAGGTAATGAAAGGTGAATATTAGAGAAGGAAAGATGTAGAGATCTTCTGAGGTAGGAAACTAACATTTCAAAGGAAAGGGAATCATGTACAGAATGAAACAAATAAGGAAAAGGAAGCTCATAGCATAAACCACAACATTTACATCTCTCTATAAAATACACCTATTTCAGTGTTTCTTTCAGCAATTCAAATGAAAACTGTTTGTGAGGCAAATCTGTGAGAGGCTGGACTGCTTTTACCACATTGAATCAACACATACAGATACCATTAGCTATTCCGTGGTGTATTTGCTGCCTGGTAATCATTACAGAGGTATTTCTCACAGGAGAGAAGCTGTTTCCAGACAGCACAAAAAGCAGCAAAGCTCAGCTTCTGTGTCTGCTTGTCTTTGCCTGCCTGCAATCTCCATACCCACCTTAAAGGATATTATTGGCAACCCCAACACACCTGTAAGCAGAATTAGCCCAGTCAGTCATAGAAACAGAAACAAGAGGCAGGATATAACTCTCCCTCTCCAGATTTCTTCCACCACAGAACTCATAAAACAATAAGAAAAGCAATTGCCTCTGCAACATCAGAGCAAACCTATACAAATCATATAAACAAACAGCTGAGGAAGTACATAAAAGCGATGACATCTGAGAAAACAAGTATCTTGTTTGCTTTATTTTATTAACTGTAGAGGGCCCTCATGCTGGATTCACATCCATGTCAATCAAAGTGTATCAGTGACATTTTTGCACAACTCCGGTCCAAAAGAGAAAAGACCAAAAAAGCTACCTAAGTACATAGATTTCAGTTTATTTTTAATTATGAGGCAAGTGCAAAAATATTAACATATGGTTTTGCTGTTGTTTAACAGTTTTTGCTTCCTCTTAATGTCTCCAATATGATGACAGCAGCAGAGCATGCTCAATATATTGTGGATCAAGATTTATTTGCTTAAGACTTACCTGGAGGAAGAGTAAATTTGACCTTCACCAAAACAAGAACTCATTTTCTAGACTGCTAGTCACTTTATACTTTCATTACTGTAACCAGAGGTCGCTTGTGCCCTATCCCAGATAAACAGAAATTGAGAAGGCAGCTGCCACCTCAGAGACATTTGGCTTAACCACCTCCACCCCAGGAGGGAGGGCACTGGCACTCAGAACCAGAAACACAGCTGGGGTAGCACTAACACAGCTCCCACATGGTCACAGCTTAGGGTTAAAGCAGGCTGGCTGGACAGCAGAATAGTTGCAGTCAAGGCAAGTTGAGGTCACGAATGAGAGAAGGCAGGTGCCCAGCCACGGAGCAGCAAGAATTATGGTCATGGGACAGCAGAGAGGTTACAGTACCAAGGAGTCCTAAAGAAGAAGGCAAAGGAATAAAATCTGACACCCACAGTGGTGGAAAGCTATGACAGGAATGATGCCAAGGATTAAGGCTTTGGCTTGAGTAGACAGGATTCAGGGAGAATGCTAAGATTTAAGGTACAGAACATGTCCTCAATTCAATCTGTCAATTCAACCCCTCCATAAAGAGCAAGAGACCGACCCAGAAGTACTGTCTAAGTTGGCAGACCAGGATCAACAGGTTTAATCATGCAATCATCATCTCTTTAACCTCTTCCCTGCCTCATTCACTGGAAACTGTCATTTCTTTGGTGAAGGAAACAGGGCTCCACTAGGCAGTAAACATCTTTTCATGCGTTACTTGAAACAACCCTAGTTCAACCTAGTAACTGGTGATAGAACAAGAGGAAATGGTCTCAAGCTGCACCAGGGGAGGTGTACACTAGACATTAAGAACTTTTTCACTGAAAGGGTTGTCAGACAGTGGAACATGCTGCCCAGGGAGGTGGTTGAGTCACCATCCCTGGATGTGTTTAAGAGTCATCTAGATGTTGTGCTTGGGAATATGGCTTAGTGCTGCTGGACATGGTAGAGTAGGGTTAGTGGTTGGACTTGATGATCTTAAAGGTCTTTTCCAACCTAGGTGATTCTATGATTCCATGATCCTCTGCCTTGCAAAGTGAGGGTCTGTGGAAAATAAGAGTGTTTCCAAGTAAACACCATGCTTGAGCACAGCTTCTTAGTGCTTTACCTTGTGACACTAACCTTCTGTCAGGATTGGATTTCTGGGGTAATTTCCTAATTAAAAATAAACAAATACAACAGCCTTCACTGTGTAGCATCATTATTGTCCCTACCATACATGATCAGCAAAACATGAACCCTGAAGTGACAACAACCTCTTTCAGTTAAACAAATGAAGGAATGGTAGCAACTGCAGGCCACTGTGATGGCTGGTGAATGGGAAACAGACTTCAACCTCGAGTCTCATAGCTAATTGCAGGTGGCAACACTCAGCCTCCTGGGTTGAATCCCAACTGCTCTTCAGCATTTGTAGCAATCATGCAGCAAGTACTCTTGGAACATTTCTGGGCACACCAAGGAGGTGGTGGTGATTGGGAAAAGTATGCATGCATTTACCAAGGGTGAAATGGGGCTTGTCCATCCTGATAAAATGACTGAATCTACAATCAAGTGCACAGCATGCTTCATTCACCTCAGCTTCAGCAAGGTTTCCATATGGTCTCTTCAGCATTCTTCTACCCCAGTTTGAACATTGTGGTCTGGATGGTTGAACAGCTAGGTGGTTAAAATTTTGTTAGACTATTGAATTCAGAGACTAGTGTCTAAGGGGTTATTGTCTACCTGGATACCCACAATAAATGGAGCACTGCAGGAGCCTACTTGTTTAAAGCCATTATAAATGGCCTGAAGAAGGCAAGAAAGTGCACTCTTGTCAAATATGCAGATGACAGAAAATTAGTGGGTTTAGTTGATACACTCAAGAGCAGGGCTGCCATTCAGAGGAACCAGGGCAAGCTGGAGGAATGGGCTGACAGGAACCTCATGACATTCAACGACGACAATTGCCAAGCCCTGCATCTAGGTGGGAATAATGCCTGCACTTACATAGGCTAGGGACTGACTGGTTCTAGAACAGCTCTGCTGAAAAGGACTTGGGGATCCTTATGGACAGAAGGCTGCACAGCAGCCAGCAGTGAACCCTGGTAGCACAGCAGGTCAACAGTGTCCTGGGCTGTGTGAACAGAGGAATAGCCAGTAGATTGAGGGAAGTAATTGTCCCCACTACTCTTTACTTTTTGCACTGCATTTCCATACTGTCACCTTTTTTTGGTCCTCCCAATAAAAGGAAGACATCAATAAACCGGAACATGTCTGGTGGAGGGCCACCAAGATTGTCAGGATCTGGAGCACTTGTCCTATGGAGAGTGTCAGAGGCAATGGAGTTTGTTCAGCCTGGAGAGAGCCTAATACACTTAAAGAACTTGCAGATCTGAAAAATGCTAAGAAAAGAAAACATGAGCTCATGGCAATTCCTACTCTAGAGGGTTAAAATTAGAGCAGTTACTGAAAAAGGACTATACTCAAAGCATGTTCGAGTTTGACATTAATTAAGAGCCAAGGCACAAGCCACACCCACAAATTCAGCCTGACAGACCAGAAACACATTTATTAAGTGCAATTAATTTAGCAAAGGCTCCTGGAGAGAGGTTCTTATCTGAGCAGTGTACCAGTGCAGTGCTCTGTGAATACTGATAAAATATTTTCCCAGTTGGCTGTGATGAGAACGTCAAAGTGTCATGGAAGCAAAAAAAACATTCCTGCTGCAGAAGAGATTTATACAAGAGGAAAGTGTGCTTAAGAGTGCTTAAGTTTTCGCTCTGTCCACTTGTTGGAGGTTCAGTATCAAAGCAGATTTCCCTAGGATAACACAGTCCTTCCTAGATTATACTACAGAGCCTGTGTTATGCATTGACTGTCTTGGAATGTACCAGGCCAAGAACAGTAGTGTGGCTGCCCCATAGATACCACAAAATATTATCCATTCCTGCCACGTCACATGTTCACCAGCCTTTGAAGCCCAGGTGACTGCAGACAGGGAATAAAGGTGTGTCTCTTCCTTGCAAGCTGACATCTCAACAGCTTGTTCTGCAGAGGCTGCTCCTCCTCTTGCACCCAAGGCCATAGCGCTGCCACCCTCCCTGCTCACTGCCCTGCCTTGGTTTGTGGAAGCAAACACAATTATCCAGAGAGGGGATTACTCAGTGACATCCCATGAATTCATACACTTCTGTTAGTGTATTTAATCAGTGTTCCCACCAGAGCAAATCTGCATGGGGTTCACATGCAGCAAAACAACTACTCAGTAACATTAGTGTGCAACAACCTAAGTAAACAGCAAAAGCATTGCCAAGGCTGTGCTCCTGCTTTGCCAAGTTGCAAAGCATGTGCTACCAGACCCGGACCCACAGCCTTGGAGGCACCAGGAAACCACAATGAGGCTGACAGGGGGCAGCTGTCCTGGCCACCCATTTCATGGCTCTGGCCATATTAGTTACAGTGCTGTGATGACAGTGTGCAACCCACTGGTCCACGTTTGGGGGCAGGGAGGGAGGGCAGCTCTGCAGGCATCACTCCATCACACAGCACTGACTCAGCTGTGCAGCCCCTGACAGCCAGAAGCAGGATTTGACTCTGCAAGTGAGGTGGTAACTGTGAGTACACAGCAAGTACTTCCCTCCAACAAGTCACTGGCTCCATAATCAATGCAAGCCTGTGCAGAATACACACCTGCTGAATGTGCATGTTCATATGTGCTAAATGAATCATCCAACACTGCGTTTTTGAATTAACAGGATCAGAATTTAATCCACTACAATCCGGAGAGAAAAAAAAAAATCAGAAATATTTGCTTTATAAAGCAACCTGTAATCAGACTGGTCAATCCAGTTCACTAATTCTTTTTCATAAGTTAAAAAAATAAAATAAAATAAAATCTATGTTCTAAAAAACAGTTTTAAAAATCACTAAAATTATGCCTGTCCCTGAAAACAGATGCTGAGCAGGCAGATGTTAGCACTTGCTAAAAATAATAACATTGACTGAATAGAGACAGACCTCAGCTTGAATCAAGAAACAAGGGATTGAAGCAGTAAGGGGAAAACAGTCAGGAGAACAGATCTGTTGCCTCACCCACTCTGAACAGTGTCTGTAATGGACATCATTCAGCCTCTCCATCTTGATGGGAAATACAGCACACTGCTGACAGGAACATAGAGCATCTCCCAGTTCATTCTGTAGTCCAGGGAAAGGCGTTGAAAACATGCTGAAGAAAGCCCTTTTTTTTTTTTTAATTTTCAA
Organism: Hemiprocne comata; assembly: GCA_020745705.1. NCBI lineage: Eukaryota > Metazoa > Chordata > Aves > Apodiformes > Apodidae > Hemiprocne > Hemiprocne comata. Next base: position 136,927,350 of record CM036586.1, on the reverse strand, counting down.
AAATGCACCTTAAAGACACTTACATATAAGTAAGCTAGTTCAGCATGTAAAGAGAGAGTGTGATGCCTGCTCAGGCTAGGATACTGTATGTCTATAACAACAACTATCATCTCAGTCCAAAGCACTGAAGACTTCCCCTTTTAGCAGGGGATTGCAAGTGAACTCGAAAAACATGTGAGCTCTTGTTAAATGGTAGTTCTTGGTTACAAGGACTACTGTGGATCCTGCTTCTTACTTCTACAAAGTACTTTTCACACTACACCATGAAGTCCAAAAGCAGAGGTTATAAATGTAATAGCAGCATTTAAAATCTGGCTGGCCAGTAACCCTCTTCAGTTTGCCAACAGTAATTAGTTTACCTTCTTCACAAGATAAGTCACTAAAGAAACAACTTTTCTGCCTTACATTTTCCATTTCCCTATCTGAAGGATTGCTTCCTAATTATATAAATATATTCTTTTAAAGACTAGGAAAGAGCTAATCAACTAATAAATTACCGAAAAGTTATAAAAAATTTTCAAAGGAGACATCATGCCAAAGAAGCATGATACAATCTTGAAACTGCCAATGGATCAAACATCCAGTCCAGCCACTGGTGACCGTGCAGAGCTACTCTCTGCTGTCTCTTCCACCTCCATCCTACCTCTTCCTTCCTGAAAGTGGTGGGAAAGGTCCAAGTGGCACCGAAATAAAACCTGATAGTAAACTGAGGAAGGACCAATTAGTCACACTTGGAACGTTTCCTAGTTTACACAATACTCCTGCCTATGTTTCCCCCAGATGACGAGATGAGCAGCTTAACAGGGTAAGGCTGCTTCATCTAGCATATTTGTGGATCCCAAGAAATATCGAGAGCTTAAAATACTGCCTGAAAAATGAAGTGGGAAATATGATTTACTTCCAGGTTCCCTCAACAAGATCTGTTTCTCAAATATCAGCTGAATTTATCCCAAGCACCGATGTGCATAGCTCCAGTTGGATATGCCACTTATATCTTCCAAAGGAGAGAACTTAGAAAGTGTTTACAGCTCTTTGTAGATTTACTAAATTCTACTGAATCTAGACCTAAGCTTAAAATCTCACTCAGTTTCTTTTATGTCTGCCCCCCAATGTGGGTCACAAACCTCAGGACGTTTCAGTACATGGTGCTTACCTGCAGAAACGTGACCTCTGTGCAAAAACAGCATTAAAACACTTGTAATGGGCATCCCTAATAGAAGTGATTCTGTCAGCAGAGCCACAATTCTTTTAGTAATTCAGTTTCACTTAACACCTGTGAGACCCCCATTATGTGTCTGGCCACAGTTCCTTCATCCAAAGTACAAATGTCTTCTTAATTCACTGCTCCATTTAAAACTTGGTATCTCAAGTGCCAGATGCCCCTGCACACTTTAATTTATTGTTTTCAATCCATTCCCCCTTTCCCTCTCACCTATCATCCTTCCCTTCAAGAATCAGGATGTAAACTTCATGCACACACACCCACCTTCTACCTAACCTGCTTCTTGAAACTCGTGAGGTCACAAGTTTTGGCCTCCATGTGTTTCTAAATACCTGTATACTTCTTTCAAACAAACCAGGATAGGGATGTATTTACAAATACAGTCAGCCCTCTCCTTGCTAGAAATATTTGTGCAACCTTCCTCAAGTTTTCCCTTCCTCTAAAAATCATTCATAAATCATTCCCATGTCAGATCTGCAAAGGCATACGCCTGGTTTTAGACATAATTTTCCAACTGTGACTCTCCATGTTGCTTTACCACGGAGGAAAGGGTGTTCATCTCACTTAATGAATGATGAGACAAACACATTTAATCCATAGCAAGACCAGTAATGACTCCTAACAGAAAACTGTGGAAACTCTGTTCACCTACTTAACTGGCATGAGATCACATGATTAGGTAGCCTTTGGTACCTAATAATTTTTACTTGAGGTAAAGTTACACAAAGAACATAATCTGCTTCTACAAAACACTCCAGAAATTTTAACTAATTTAAGAAAAAGAAACAAATTGTATTTCCAGAAATACAGAGAAATTAATACAGGACAACTATGATGATATATAAGCAGCTTTTGTTTTTCTTTTTTTTCCTTTTTTTTTTTTTTTTGCAACACTATTCACTATTTTTCTTTTCCTGTGTTCTTAACCAAATTATGTGGGATTTGTGTTTGAAAAAGGGTCTCCCTCAGTCTAGCAGACAAAGGCACAACAGTTTCTAAAGGCTGGCAAGTTCATCTGGGCACATTCGCATTAGAAATAGTCTTTTAAAAACTATTCAAGATGGCAATTAACTGTTGGAAAAACTTACTAAGGATGGCAATGTCTACTTCCATCACTGGAAGCTTTCGGCTAAAGCTACTGGTCATGAAGTAATAAATACAGTAATGGAATTTCTGTGGTTGTGTTTATGAGTAAATTAAAAGTGATTATCTGAATTTATTTATCCCCCAGACTGGGATATAAAACTCCAGAGTTCATCACTCTCCTTTAAAGGCCAGTAAATGTATACTTTTATTAATTTATCCTATATATTGAAAGCTCTTACCAAACTAACTTTAAAAAGCATGTCCAGTTTTCATCTTTGTAGAATGAGGTCACTGAAAGCATGTACCATGCTGTAACAATTTGGCAGGGGGATGAAAACAGTTCAGACGAAGCATCCATTCTGAAATGTTTCAAATAATTTTATTAAACAATCATGTTTTACATGTCATCAGACCTAACCCCTGAAGTGCAAAAAATGTTTCTGAGGTATTAAGACTGGATGAAAACAGGCACAGTATTGGTTGTTAGGGATACCACACTACAGCACAGTGGACTCTGAGAACAACAGGCCTTTATACAGCGTTTGCAGGATCAGAGAAAACTGAGAACAAGTCTGTTTTTGTCTTTAGAGCCAAAAAGCCCAGATCATTAGCCAGCTGCATCACATCGATGAAAACACAGACATGGTTAACACAGAATGATGATAAATATCAATGAGGTGTTTCTGGGCCAATATGTACAGTACATGAAAAATGACATTTAGCTGCTGTATGTGTGACCAAAATCCCAACTGTCTATCCAGTCCGGCTTAATATATGTTGTGCCTAAAGTGGCCTCTCTAGTACCAGCATTTTTATCTATTCTACATAGCTATGCCACTGCCCTGTCCTCCTATTCGAGGGCACCTGGTCACTCACACTCACTTCAGATAAGCCTGATGGTCATCAGAGTAACTAGAGTCAACAGTACGGTACTGCTTGTGGCCTGTTATCCTTCTAGCTGCCCTCTTCCCCTCATCCATGCAGTGAAGAAGTCTAATCCATACAGTAAATCTGCTGAAGAAATTAGTGCTGATGTACAACTCTTCCCGTAGAAAGGAAAGCCTTATCTTAGAACTGCAAAACTTCTAGGGCAAAACTGGCCCTTAAAAATTAGGACATTAATGAGAGTTTTACTCAACTGCCAAATGGTGCTACAAAATTAATTTTGTATGAGAAAAGTCTGGGCACTACTTGTTTGTATTAGCTTGCCTGTTTAAGTTGGGGGAAAGAATAGTTTTCCCCTTGGACGAGTTACCAGGGTTAGAATTTGACTGTAGACTGCAGATGTGGCAATTCTGTGCAGTTAGCTTTCTGCTGAACATTAGATGTAAAGTTCTTAATGATTCTCACTCAATGATTTTGCTGGAAAAAAGTTTTTTCTACCTCAACAGCTGCAGCATTGTTCCCTGGGACCAACTCCAATTTGCCTTAAACTATTTGACTCAAAGATATCCAGCCAAATTATGTCCTTCACATGATATCACCACAATTCAGTGGAAGATATATCTGAGAATTTAACGGAAGATACATCTGAGAAGACATTTTCAAATTAAATAATAAGCAAAAGTCACTTATTTTAAGTCTCTCTGGGGTTATTTTTTAGCCAATACAGATGAAAACGAGTCCCTCCTGAGACACAATTGTTTTGTTGTTTTTTTTAATTTGTGAAAAATACCATGATCAAATGGAAGTGATCCTTATCTTGGTAGGTGTTTACGAACTTATGAATGTTTCTGAATGTGCCAGGTTTTGTATAAGAATAGCATACTTGGAAAGGTTCACCTTCAGCACCTTCAGCTTTGAGACCTTACTGGGAAGCTGGAGACAAGAGCTCTATTGTCAGCACACTCATGGGCATAATGTCATACAGTCTGATCACATAACACAATCGGGATTCTCATCATTTTCTAGGATTGTTACCAATATCACTGCTGCTTACCTACACAACATCTAGCAAATCTACAAATACAGAATAGCTGGAATAGAAGCTGGGTACAGCTGGGGTGTTGCCTTAATATTATTTTTTTATGGAATCACATTTCACGGACAAGAAAGACAACCCCAAAGAAAAAGTGCAAGTAAATCATCACTTTCAGCTGAAAACTGGGTTTCGAATGCCACTCAAGACTGAACTGTTGGGCCACTTTCTGTGCAGAAGAGTTAGGGAACATACAAAAAAGAAAATGCTCGTGATTCCTAGGACAACAACACCCGAAATCAATGCGCTGGTGACTGAGTTCAGCTGGAAAGGAGGTCCGTTTGGATGAGCTGCAAAGAGAACAAAAATGCACAGGTAAGATTTTGTTACAACCTCTCAGCAGTGCCAAACACTTTGTATTTCCATTACAACACCCTATATAGAGAATAACTACAATGAAGGGACTAAAACTGCACTCCAGAATGAGCACCTGTATACTTGGATAAAACTTAATCTAAGTATACTTTGAAAATAGTTATTTGTTCTTTCAATATCCATAATGTGTGGGGATAAAGACAGTAAGAATACTAAGGCATAATTGCTGATATGCTAGTGACCAACCTTGACCTGTGCAAGGCAAGACTGCCATTGTCCAAGAACTATTAAGACAGAGGTATAAGGATTTGTGGCCTAACTGACTTAATGAAATTATTTCTTCCCCAATATAATTACCCACATCTCAATTCAAAGTGTAAATAAATCCTTAGCAAGCATATCTGGCACCAGATAGCTGAGCTACTCTTAAGTTCATCCGTATGCCTTCACAGAAGGCTTCTTAATGTGTTTATCAATGGTCAGGTAGAAGAGGTAGCATATTTACTATTTAGTGTAGCTCAACAAGCTGTTCATGGACCAATTCCTGGATACTAGAACACATACATTCAGCTGTACCATCTTTTCCAGTGGGAGGGAAAAAAAAACATTTGAGTGGTAGGTTCTACCCAAAGCACCAATGTAGTTTTGTCTAAGAGCCGTGTCTGCCATTACGAGTGGTGGCAAGTGAGGCGGACTGAAAGAAGACCTTCTACATGAGAAACCAGACTGCTTCTCTTAGAAAGCAGCCAGCTGCCCTCAACATCATTAGTCCCTCCCTCATCAGCAAAGCTGTAAAAAGCCAGCTCTGTTGATGAGGTTGCCCTTCCCTTCTCAATGCTGTGCTGCCTTCTGACCTTATGTGTCTTCTCTCCACTACAGTAGTAATATGAGGGTTGCTCCTTTTGTTGGATGGAAAATAGAAGTAGCAGCCATTAACACTGCATGCAGCAAATGGAGAATTTGCTTTTTATTATTTTAATTATATTTGAGGGTAGGAACACACCAGGGAACAATGCATTACAGAGAGAACTTTGTTTCCATGCCAGGAAAGAAAGGTAGCTGCTTTTTATATGGTCAAAGTTAAGAAAAGAATGGAACAACTAGTATTAGAGTTCAGAGGTTAGGTTGCTTGTGCCACTCAGTCCTATTATGAACAAGAGGTGGAATAGCCCAAAGGACTGCCTGGTTACCTTGACCATCCTTTCTTAGTCATTAGCTCCTCCTTGTTATAAGCAAAGAACAGTATCAGCCAGGCTGAAACAAGTCCTCCATGTGCCCAAAAGAGAAGTGCCCTAAAACTTAAAAGGCCTCATCTTCCTTGCTGCCTATGTCCTTCATTGTCCTAAAAGACCACAAGTTCTTTCTTAGTTTTGCCATAAGCTCTTTCTGTGGTTTAATGCCAGGAGAAAAGGAACTGAAAGCAGATCTCTTCTGACTTTGAGCTGTGAACTGAGCTGATTGCACCATAATAACAATTTTGCTGCTCTACTCCTGTATGGCATGAGGATTTTACTACTTGAGTCTGATTTTGCATCTGGCAGTTGCAATGTTCCCTCACCCTCATATGTCATAGCAGCAGATTTTCATTTCAGTTCCATCATATGAATTAGAAGCTGCTGCATCGGTGGGGCTGGGTACACAAATTAAAATGAGCATTCCAGATTCACCAATTGCTTTCTTTATAGCATGTCAATATTGGCTCATTTAAATGACAAAAAAACAAGCAAAAAAAAAAAAACCCCAAAAAACAAAAATTGGCTCAGTGAGTAGAGCTCAATCAAAATGGTTCATCTCCTCAGTTCTATTCCACTCAAACCCTCTCTTGTATTTCTTGGAATTCTGATTGACTTACCAAGCTGTGAATTGTTGGTTGGCGTCTCATCTGTATAAAACAAAACCAGGATGCGTTATATTTTACAAATACCTCTGGCTACTTCTTCCCCTCCATGCAACACAAAAACCAATAGTCCTAGCTTTATTTTCAAAGCACATCAGCTATACTTGCAACATTGACTAGTAGCTTTTAACATGTCCAGTAGAATAAGGACAAGAACATCAACTGCATGACATTGCTTCATTTTGTTACTGTGAGCACACCAATATGAAGGTATTTGGCATTCTGTGGCAAACAAAACAAAACAAAACAATGCAAACAAACAAACAAAATAAAAACCCCTACCAAACAAAAAAACCTCACAAAACCACCCTTTAATTGAGAATGGTGCCAGTTCTACTCTGTCCCTCAATAAAAATGCAACCATAAGCACAGTATTATATGCAAGTCCCTTCACTGTTAATTATATTACAAGAAGCTCTTTATAGAAAAAAACAAACGTGAATTTTTTGTGGAAAAATACATCAGTGACCATAAATTATTACAAAAATGCCCTTTCCCCATGCTCACTTTTCTCTTGACAGTTACATAGTAGCATTATATTCAGGGAAATATTTGTATTCAGATTCAGTTTTTACTTACTTACCATTATCCCTCTCAGAAATACATTTCTTGTCACTGTTTTTGCTTTTTTGTGCAACTTGTAAGCACAGCTCACGTATACATTTGTTTTGAGCAGCTGTCTTCTAAGTTTAAGTGAGACATCCATCAAGAGCTACACAAATTCACCTTCAGAAGTAAGTACCTGCTTTGTTTCTACACACAGACTAAAATATTTTCTTCTATGTATGTCTCCTCTAATGACTTATTTTAGATTAACAAACAAGAATAAAGTTTCTCTGGAAATAAGAAAATGTTAGAAATAAGAGTTCAGAAATACACAGGAGGAGGACCATTACTCATTTGCAGAAGCACTACTCAGTTCCTACCAAGGTAACTGCATAAACAGCTCTGTTACCAGAGCAACTGGTGACTAGAGTAATGGGGGGACCTGGCTAACTCAAGATGCCTCTGCAGACACCAGTGTGCACAGGATCAGCCCCAGGACAGATGCAGCACCAACCTAAACGAGGGAAGTGAGGGGCTGCACGTCTGCAACTGCAGACCTCATAATGGGGTATGTACTATGGTAAGTCAGGTGCAGCAGGTTTGATGAGCTCTGTACAAATGTATGAATGAAATAATGAAAATAGTCTAAGTGCCTCCATGCAGCATCGCACCAGAGTAAGCAAGCATTGAACCCTGATACTCCTCATCCAAAACCAGACAGTTCTGTTCAAGTTCTCTCATGGCTTTCCCCCCTTTTCTTTCCCTAGCTATAGTATTCCTGAACGTCACATTTTTAAAGCACTTATTTTTACAATGGGAAAGGTCAGTGGGAGGAAATCCTACTTCGCTCTTTCTGCTCCAGAAAGAAAAGGGAAGTGCAGATCACATTGATTCATTCAATGCCACTCAGGCAATTCATGGCAGAGTTCAGAACTGAAGCCCATATTTTTTTTCAGAATACTTCCCATCAAACCATCTTACTGTCAGCAGGAGTGGGATGCTCCAAAAGCATACTGTAGAGATGCAGAAATATGTCTAAACTAAAAATGTCTAACCGAAAAAGCTTTAGCCACATAACTCCAGTTGAGCACACCTAATTATTATTATTTTATTATTTATTATAATAATTATTATTTTCCTTTTCCATCCTTATTCATATTTTCATTTAAAAAAAAAACTCAATAGTTGTAAAGAAATTATAAAATCGTTTATCCTTTCCCTGGGGTCATTACACACACCTGGAAAGAACTTTCCTTGAAATTATGCAGCATTTAAATGTAATTTATGAGGTTGTTTTGTTGGGTTTTTTTTTAATTGTAAAAATAGCATTTCCAGCATGTGAATCATAAGTTATATTACCTAATAGGGGTTGCTCATATAACAAGCCTTTTATAGTTTCCACGCCTTGCCTAAGGCAGCATTTCTCTGTTTATCTGAGTAAATCTGTCATTCATTTCCCATAAGCACTCATGTATGCAACTTTGAAGCTAGTTATTTTCAATTTTTCTTGACTAATCAGAAAGCAGCAACTCAAATGGGACTATGTATAACGTAGAACAAAAATACTCATTTTTATTGCAGAAATGTTGCTTATAACAGAGAGTATTTGTTCTAATAATAGTCTCTTGCTAGATGGTTCCCTATTCTGGAGGGTCAGTTGTTCTCTTTGTATACGTGGGCACAATCACTTGCACTTAAAGAAGGATTTTATTCTCAAGTGTTTCAATTATTTTTTCCTAGGCAGGATTCAGTCCAGCCCTCAGCTTCCTAAATCTAAGACTGATGAAATCTGTTGCTTTACTGCAACTACTTACACACATCTGTAAATGGAATTTCTTTAACTTTTTTCAATTTTTTTTTAATTATTATTCTGCCAGCAGCAGTCACAAATTTAAAAGTTTTAAAAGAGTAGAATTTGGCCCACTCTGTTTAGAATTTAGAACGTGTTAGTCCTATTTCTTTCTGATAGCTGAAGGCTCAGTACAGCATGTAATAATTTTATACAACACTTAGATAAAAACCAACAGGTGAAGCTGGAAGGAACCGTGAACAGAAAGTGACAGTGAATATTAACTAGCTGTCCAAATTAAATTGCAACACTGAACTCAGTACCTTAAATTCCATTATCATCAGTGAAATCTGACAAAAAAAAATAAATCAGCCTTTTGAATGTGGGCTTTTTAATGGCCTTATATGCATAATAGTATCCCACAGTGACTTTACTAGGGCAGGGAGGAAGCATGAATCCAACAGAAATACTAGCTCAACATTTCTACCAAAGACTACAACAGTAGGGAAAAAATACCCAAACTCATGAGGACTCCACCCTTTCTCTAAGTTACTGCAAATTTGTATTAAACTGCAAAACATTTCCCCAGGTTTTTGAAATTCCAGCCGTCCATAGGAAAAGTTTGCTCATTCCTACCACTCCTTGTAATGATGGGGCCAGCAGAGATTACAGCATTGCCAGAGGTGCTCTGAGGGCTCCAGGTTGTTCTCCCACCAGCGTCTCTTCTTTCTCTGTTACTGCAAATCTGAGCGGTTAATCAAAACAATCACAGTTTCAGAGTGGAATGGAATTACTGCCCTTCTGTGCTTGCTGCTCTAACGTAAACTCTTTTATAAGTAATAGTACAACTTTGATTTTATTTCTTACTATGCATTCAATTACTTTGCAATAAAAACAGCTGTGATATTCCCTAGAAGTGTACCTTATAAATGCCTGGCTTCCTGTTGTATTTTGCCTCACCTTGTTCACAGAACTACATTGCTGTTGTGCACAAGATCCATCTTATAGTATATTAAATTTTCAGTAGTTAATTTCCCAAAGCCTTGTTTACAGACAGTTTTCCCCAACAAATGTTCTGCTTGACCAGAGATAGCAAACACGCTAGAATCCCTATTCTGAAGTTCAGACATTTTCCATGGAGTTCTAAATTAAAACATATCCCCAGCACTCGCTCACCTGGAATCCACTTTAACATTTCTAACTTATCTACCTTCATCTTGGGTACTCAAGTATGCTTCAACCAAGAGCATTTCTTTAATTTCAGCTTCTTTGAAATAACTTAAAAACCTCAGAACATAAATGCCCAGTAGAAACAATGAATTATTTAAGAGTGTAACACAAAAATCTAAAATAATGTACAAAGTGTCAGAAGTTTACTGAACTGATAGCATTTAAAAATTCTAAATGGAAAGTCATTCAACAGGAAAATATACTGCATTTTTAAGAAATCAAAACAGAATATTCTGTGTTCATATGTTTATTTAAATGTTTCCATTTCCAAAACCTACTTGCTGTCCACGACACTCCTAAAATGAGATAATTTTTGAACATGAGGAACTTCATAACAGCAGTTTCCAAACTATGAGGGAGGTGATAATAAACTATAGGGAATGTAGTAAGTTGGGCTTTTTCAGTATCAGAAACTCGTTCAAATTTTCCTTGTAAATATAGCTGCACTTAATATATAGCCTTAAGTTTTCCATGAATTCTATTCTAAGATATTTATATTCATGCACTGTGATTATGGATACTTTGTTCCTCAGATGCTATACTAAGGATATCAGCTCTGAAGCTGTCTCAGAGTTGTTACTTTTAAAAGTTAAGGATCAAAAGGCAAAGAGATAATTTCTCACATGTTCAACAACATGTGTTTTGCATGTCTAGTATTTTTCTATCTCCAGATGACAATATTAATTGCTCTGTTCTTCATTAGTTGTTTTACATTCCTTCAGACACAAAAACCATTCTTACTTCAGATGCTACAAGTCACCTTCATTTTGTGTCATCCACAGATCCAAAGCACTTGGATGCAAAATAACTCCTGCGTGCCTATTTTATATCCAGGCAAATAACAGTAAATTCCATCCACTGAAACTTACTGGCACAAGAAAGGGACAGTCATCTGCTCTGCAGAGCTTTGTCACGCAGTGAAGGAAGACTGTAGACATCTTCTGGTTCTTGTGCTTCACAAAGCGGAACACCTCAAAGGAAAACCGGCCCATTTGGCTCTTGCCGTTTTCAATTATAGTTGTCTGAGGGTCCTTGTCACAGCTAGTTTTTGTAGAGAAGATTAAAACCAGGATGAGCAGCTGTAAGATTAGCATTTTGAAGCTCTTAGCTGAGAATAAGATAACTTAAGCAGCAAGTCCAGTGCTTTAGCTGCTGGAAAAAGAACACAGTGCCCTAACGTCTAACATGGGCAGCCACAATTTGCCTGTTAGGCTGCTGTGCTGAAATGCATTCCTACAAAAACATTGTTGTGTTTTGCAACATCACAGATACAACCAAGGTATCATTTAATTGCAGTGCCCAAAGAAACTTGAGACCTGAAGCAAAAAATAATCAGGTGTGCTAACCAGTATAGACAGATCACTCCACACATAGACAGTATTTCTCCAGCAATCACCTCTGATGAAATTTTACCTGGCATACTGCCAGGATGCTTTTCAAAGTTCCAATTCAAATAAATGTTATTACTGGGAGTAGCAGCAGGAGCATTTATCTTTAACCATTTGCTTAACTGCTTTCCTGAGCTGGAGTCTATGATATTTTACACCACTGTCGTTCACCACAACGATACCTTTGGTAAAATAAAGGCCAGTTTAGCCATTCAGTTGGGGTGTTTATGGTATCTCTAGTAGAGTCATTTTAGATACATGCTTCTCTATCTTCATAATTCGTATTACTTTGCACTTGCTTATATATTTATATTCACAAACAAGGTAAGTCCTGACATGCTATCTGTAAGCCCAGCCCTCAGTCCTCTCTGCTAATATTGCTTAGACTTTCCAGGCAGTTTAGAGCACCACTATTGGAGATATTTATGACTGTTTTTTAAAGGAAGGACCCACAAAACACTGGGTTTGCACAGGACCTACCTGAAAAAAAGATCATATCGAAGATCATCACTAGGATTACCAGATGGCGTGGTGTAACAGTAGTCCATCAAAACATTCCACCTGCACAGGGAGCAAAGTGATAAATGAGGGTCACTGGCAACATAAGAGTAGAAGTGGAGAGTGACTAAGATAAGATTAAAAGACAGTAAAGGCAAGTGTACAAACTGATAATGCAGGCTGTTACATTAAAGCCAAGTTACTATATTTAATGGGTCGGGTACAAATCATCTTGTGTTTCCAAGATATCACCTGTTTCTTCTCACAACTTACAAAGTTAAACAGCAAACCATAGCAGCAGAATTGTATCAAATAAATCATTTGCTTTCAGACATGTCAACCACTATACCAGTACATGTTATATACCTCTTCTCAGAAGTCATGGCCACATAGGACTGTAAATCAAAACCATCCTATTTTAAAAGCCCTGGAGTTTCTCACTTGATCTTACAGGGTCCTTTCTTAAATAACAGCAATATAGGATTTACAGTACAACAAAGGAAAACTTTCACAACTTTTCACAGCAGCAAGATATGCATTCACCTGACACTCTCCAACTGAGGGCAGTAATCATCAAACACCAACAATTATTTTAACATACAAAGGCTATAAGGAAAGACAGTTGCTTCTAAATCAGAAAAATTTGTGACACCAAGAGCTGAATAGCAAGAAAGGCAAGAAATATCATCCTTTATGGTACCTGCCATCAAGGTTGGTTGCTCTTACAGCTGCATATATTTTGGTTTTCAAAGGTAAACCTGTACTTGGAATAAGGAGCTGCTGGCTGTAGGTTGAATCCTGAAAAACAAAGATTGCCTCAGTGTACCAGAAATCCTACTGTAGCAACTCATCTGCATCCACAGACTGCACTCCCATCTAATTTTTCTAACTGTTATACGTAGGTCTGTCATTGACTTTGTCCTCCATAAGGAAGGAAGCAAAAAGCAGTGCCAAAGCATTTGCCTACAAGTTTGCCTGAAAAGATCAACAACACTTGACTGGCATAATCCTATGCAAACACTTAACTATTTTGGGGCATCTATTTAGGATTTTATTAAGTACTTGCATCAGTTATTAAAGAAAAGGTACCATTCATTGACACCTCTGTAAGTCTCCCCGTGCCTACAGGCAAAAATAGCAGCTACTGTGGCTTTCTAAAGGAGGAGCTTAACTGCATTGTCACAGTTAACCCTTTCCCAGAGAAGGTTGCTAAGGTTATTTAATTTAGTGGAGATAGTCATGCCACTATCTTTCACATATCTTAAGCTGTAGTCTGGGGAAACAGACACATTCTATTATCCAAAATGTAGTTCTGTGGAAATTGGCTTGTCGAAGGCTCTAAGTAACAAACATTTTCATTTAAATGCTAATATTTCAAAAATGCTGTTTCAAGATATCTTTATATTAAAAAAAAGTTAATTTCCCATATACTACTACATAGATACAGCTGTTTTATTGGTTTCTTTTTCAAAGGCTGAACCATTAATACCACTGTAGCAACAATGCCATGAAACAGATCTGAGTGACAGATGTTAATTCAGCATACCAAAATGCACTTATTGGCAACGTCACCTAAGCCAAATAGGTTACTAATCCAGAAAGCACAGGATTAGGGGACAGGATTAGTCCCACAGAAAGGGACTCAGCATGTTGGAACCTCTTGTGAGAGGTCGAAACACTCAATACATAAGAAAAATTCTGTTAAACAGAATTTTGACCAGGTTCGATGTGGCAGGCAAGACCAAGAGCAGCAGCTAATAGCAACAAGAAGGATTAAGAACATAAATCAAGTATTTTTTTCAGAGGGAACAATGCCAAAATTCACAGCATGCCCAATACTCAATCTCTGCAGCATCCAAGGCCTTGGAAGGTACACCTGCATGCACAGACCAGCTCTGCGACATACACAGAGAAAGTCCTTGAAGATCCATTCAAGTGAGACTAGGAAAGTCTGCCTTCTTTAAAATTCATTATACATTTCTCTAACACATAGCTCTCTTGCATTTTGCAAACTGATTAAAAAGTCTACAGCATGTCTCTAACTATTACATTCAGTACTTGTGGGGTTTTTTTTCTTAAAGAGTAGTTTTTATTCATTTAGACAGACATTTACAGGCAGGCCTAAAAGCACATAGCCACTTAGGGTCTGTGAAAGCCCATTAAATGTTTTGCTATTAAACTCTTTGAGTCTATCATAATGGCTCGTCTTGTCTTTCCTAACACTAATACATGCCAACACCACAAAGTGAATGTGAACATCACCTTGGGAGGGAAGATTTAAGTGAGCTGAGAAGATGAAAAGTCCATGTTAAGAAATAACACTAGAACTAAAGTTTGAAAGTATGGCTGCTCAGAGTCAAGAGTCACATTGGCACACAGCCCCTCACCAATACAAAGGGTGGACAGAAGCCTCGAGGCCCCTCCCAAAACCAGGACTCTCTAACAAGGACCAAGTGAGCCCACAGGATCAGAGCTTGCAAGACCATCGGTGTGCCAAGAGGCACCCTCAGCCAGGCAGACAGCAGGCAATGCACAAGCTGTGTGTGTATGCACCCAGCCCTAGGATGTGAACCAGAAGAACATATCCATCACTTGCACCTGCCAGCCTTAGCAGCATTATTCATGCTAGCGTTACTCACTAGAGCAAGTAATACTACTGAAATCAGAAGGATAAGACACCACTGTTCATGGTAGACTTGGAAACTCACTGGGGTAGGGAGGATGAAAGCACTGCTTGGCATGTGGTATTTGAGGGGAAAATGTGCATAGTACAAGAATCAACAGCACTTATACTTGACTGTGTGCAGAACTGGGCCCATTGACCTGTGGTGGTCAATGCTTGTACTGACAGAGCTCTGGCTACCCTCATCTTCCCCATCTTTTCTGGTTTATTTAAAAATGAGAAAAGTATACTCTTCATTTTAACAGATTATAAGTTGTTATTTGGAGCTCTGCTCTGTCAAACAAACATGATTTTTTTTTAAAGCCTGCCTTTGGAAAATGTCCTGTTACAATATTTATAGCTCATTACGTTCAAAGCATGCAGCATTGACTTTTAAATCAGTTGCATGAATTATAACTCAGTGTCATGGAATGAACAATAATGCGAAAAATCAGATTCATAATTAACAAAAATGTTGCCTGATAGATTGAAGAAATGGTATTTAAATCAGGTATTTAAAATGTATTAATAAAAATTTTAATCAAGACAAAAGTATCGTTTCAGGATTAATGGTGCTAAATAGAGGTCCGTGCATTTTTCATGTTTTACTGTCAGCATCCATATTTACATAGTAAAAGCTTACACAATAATGTATATTCAAGCTAAATTATCTAAACCATATGGAAGTATGAATTAAAAGCTGTCAAAATTAACCCTTAAAATCTTGAAAGTCCACACAATAGGGCAACAAGTACAGCGGGCTATAGATTTAGAACAAATCTCCCATCCTTCACTAAAAATTCAGGTAATCAAAACACTCTGATGAAGCATGAACAGAAAAATACCTGTAGCAAAAGTGCTACAGTTTATTCCTAAGGGAAGAAGTCTAGGATATTTTTACAGAATTCTAGAGTACTCTCTGTTTGAGTACGTTGTACCTATACACATATACCTATACACACACATGCATATATACACAACAAATGCAAACACAAATATGCACTCTGCAGTATTGTTATTATTGTTGTTATTGTTATTATTATTATTACTATGACTATGACTACAACTGATTATTGACATGGCATTGCAACCTGAAAGCCAGAGCTGTAAACTGAGGAACATTATAAATATAGGACAAAAAGACTGTCTGTTTTCTCAAAAGGCAGCCATATAAATCCAAGATAACAGGTAAATGCAAACAAAAGGACAAGGAAACTCAGAAATGAAAGATGCCCAAATAAAAGGCTTGGTTCCTCATGGGAAGGGTGAGACAGGAATAGCAACTATTGAAGAGGAGTCTATACTTTGCTAATCTAGTTTGCACCCACATAATGCAGAGATGGATTTAGTCCAGGTCATACTGTGTTTCATACTCACATTGTAAAGCAATAAATTCAAAGTGCTGATAAATGTGCCATTATTCTCTCTTACAGAAATAGCAGCTGATGACCTACAACAGAACCAGAAACCAAAACCCATAATGAGGAAAGATATCTTGTGTTTGTGTTTACATAGTTCAGTGTTTTTTATTATTAAAAGAAACTTGAGTCATGTCACAAGATTTTAATTTATGCATTTGGGTTATAAACTTAAGAAAAAGGAATTTATAGTGGAAACGCTGACAGAACAGTAACTATGCAGAAAGTAATGGATACTGTTGAGAACATGAATCAGAAAAATAATTAGCAGAGGGGCAAAGTGACAAAAAGGAACCCAGTTTTTGTGATGTACAAGGTTTACTCACTAAAATATTTTTCTTGCACTCTCTATTCTTATACTTACAAACTATTTCACGCAGTATTTCTGGTTTTTTTGCTGCCACCATTTTGTCAGAACGTCTGAATTTTAAGGGAAGTTTTACATTATCTAAGGCTTTCTACATAAACTATGCTACCTCATACAAAGATGCTACAGAGTTTTCTTTTCCTTTGCAATACCTCTTCTTTCAGTGCTTTTTCCTTATCCTTTACTCTCGCACTGCTGAAAATTGCTATGTTGACAATACTGCTATGCCATGAATATATTTAGGTGTGTAAGCATATATACTCATATATATGGGTTTACATAAACATGGGAATGAAACACATAGAAATGAAATGCACACTTACGAAGCAAGCTGGGTATTGTTAACCAAGTACTCCAGTGGGTAGCTACAGCTAAATTTGTACAGAAGCCCAGGCAAATAGCTGATAATCGTTGGTGGGTCTGGTGTATCAATATAGCCTGAAACATTACCTATCTGTACCACTGAGGTATTTCCATAAGCATTGATACCTCGAGCTGAGGATACCTATTGACAGAGACAGAAAAAAAAAAAACACCTATTATCAGAAAGTTAACTGTGGAACAAAAGATACCTAAAGACACTGATGGTTTAGTCCATAACTTACCCAGAGATATCTTCAGAAAATCCTTCAAAAATTAATTTAGTTTAATAACATGTTCCCTGTGTTCTGTTTTTCACCTCGCCACAATATACAGTTCACAAGTTCTCTAAATCTAAATTATAAACTATGAGCAAAGAACACTGTCAGAAATGCAAGCACTGAAAAGAAATACAAACCTACTGCCAATGCAACCTTAATTCAGTCCCTAGACACATGCTATCCTGTGTTGCTCAGGCTCAGAGTGTGCAGAGCCAGCAATAACAGGCAGCTCTCCTGAAAACTGAAAGACACCCTTTCCTCCTGGTAGCAGCCCAGTCCCACTCCACCTGTAGCCACTGATCTGAGTAAGAGGGTGGTTTGAAAACAGCAGATAAGCATCACAAATTACTTTCTCGATAGGCACATATTTAATCAGGCCAATTAACATGGCACTGGACTTCCATTTCTTCTGTGTAACTCTATCAGCAAAACAGATGCTTTCAATAGCTTTAGAACACACAGTTCCTTAAAAAGACATTTCATTATGGAAGAATCATCCTGAAGTGCACATGGGTTGTAACATTTTGCACTGAATAGTGGAGAATACACATCAGGTATTTTGATTCCTTTGGCTACAGAAGAACTGGCTAGAAGACAGATGCAGCCATACACTTTGCCAGTAGTATACCTAAAGGGCAGGAAAATTCTAAAAATCAAACTTCCTAGGATCTACTCCTTGACAAAAAACATGGGCTGGAGCACTAAGGTAGAATTGCCAACTACAGCTAGGCTTAGCTTCCTCATCACCCCACCCCTCAAAAATAATAAGTTGTGTCTGTCGTATTACAGACAGACCTGAGTTTTATCTGAATTCTGTCGGAACAGTTGTCTTTCATACACTTTTATTGAAACTTAGTTTGAAGGTCTTTGCTGTGAATCACAGCCAAGAAATACATGGGATTGTACTACTCTAGCATTGGGAACATGATAGAAAATGCCCCCTGCTTCTGTATCCTCTTTGTTTGTGGCGCTGCGTGCATAAACTGAGAAGATGATGAGAATTTTTAATTATATTTTTAGCAGCTGCTACTTTGTCTTTGTATCCCGTACAGCCTTGTGGGGGGCTTCATGGGGAGCTCCAATCATTTGGACTTACCAGGCTGTTTTGTGTTATGGAGGGTTGTTTTTTTTTGTTTTGCTTTGGTTTTAAAACATCAAGCTCTTACAATTATAATCAAATAGAAAGTTCAAGGAGTTTACAATGTGACCGACTCCACCGAAACAGGAAAAAGTTGCTTCCTAACAAATTCTTCTACTACAAGTCATGAGGGTGCTACAGCTTTTCAGGAAAAATAGGAAAAGAGAATGTTGAACTTGAACTGTTTTTCATTAAAATTTTAATAGAAAACTCAACCTGAGGCAAAAAGGTCCAGAACACATCAAACATTTCAGCCCAGCTTTGCAAAACTATTAGCAGCAGAAAACAGAGTGTTTGTTATAAAAACTGGCAGGTATCATCAAGTGCTAAATGAATTCCAGATAGAATATAAGCCTTATAAATAAATATTTTTACACTTGGTTTTCTAAATTATTCATAGATAGTTTGACACAAGTCATCACTGCTTGTCTGTACAGTGTGATACACACACAAACTGTACAACTCTCCTCTCTCTTGGTTTAGGAGGTTTGAGACCTGACTTCCCATCCTGCCCCCATTCAGAGTGAGATAGCTTCACTGAAGAAAACAAAATTATACCGGTGCAAAACAGACTTCAAAGTCAGCTCATGGATCAGATTCTGGTTCCAAAATCTCACTCACAGCTCAGGATGAGATTTTGTCATTAACTGTACAAAGATGTGCATTATCCATGCATGAAACAGCAACATAAAATGTCAACACTGAAGTCACACCACCAGGCAAAACACCACAGCACAGAGTGGCTGTGCACTAAGAGATCAGAGTTGAATATACAAACTGAATTCCAGCCCCACATCTTGACTTTTTTGTCTTAAATAATTGCCTTGGTTAGATAGCCTTTTTTATGTGTGTCGAATATCCAAAATTTGCTTTAAAACTTCAGTTTGCTGTCAGGCAGTTCCATATTGAGCTGAGATTTTCCAAAGAGGTGCTAGACCACAAGACACTGCTAGCAGAGGTGTTTACTGTGGATTAGGCCCTCTGGCCAGACTATCACCTGACACATTCAGTCTCTGCCTTATTGCAGAACATACATCAGTCAATCACTCAGCAAGATGCTCTCATAGAATTGTCCAGGTTGGAAAAGACCTTCAAGATCATCAAGTCCAACCATCCAACCTACAACCACTAACCACTAGACCATCTTATGAAACACCATGTCTACCCCTTTTTTGAGCATCTCCAGGGATGGTACCTCCACCACCTCCCTGGACAGCCTGTTCCAATGCCTTACAAATGCCTCACGAGAGCACACAAGGAGATACCCTGACTGTAGCTCTGATTTTTCTAACCCACTCTTAAAAATGTTTTACTTTGAATTTTCAAGTGGATATTTGAAAACTTTCAGCATTTCAAAAGTTATGGCACAGTCAGCAAGAGTTTTAAAAAAGGCTCACTAAACTCTTGTTTTTCCACTGAAAAAAAAATATTAAAATGAAAAATATGCCTTCTAATCAGAGGACAAATGTGTGTCTCACCACATTTTCTCATTAGCAATCAAGATTATAAATTACCAACTTTCTCTGGTTTTCTTTGATGTGTGCAAAATATTGCTAGCTGGGCAAGACGTTGTGAACATTATCTGTGAAAGACACAATGCTGTCAAGGCCATTCACTTGATCCTATGCATGAACAGCTGTGCTACAATTTCACTTTGACCTTGTCTTACCACTAAGGTGTTTCCACAGGATTCCAAAGTACTCAGATTGATGATGAAAATGACCACTGCTGGAAAGGTGTTGTTATTGATGAAACCCCTGCAGTGGGCATCCCCATGTTTCCCATTCAGTGCCAGATCTGTCTCAGAATAACCAGAGAAAAGAACTGTGCAAAAATTTATCTTCATAGTAATTGTCTGTACTCCACAGAAAACATTGATGTCTCGTTCAGCTGCAAAAAAAAAAAAAATACAGGGAAAGACATTGTAAGAAGATGTATTTCAACTAATCTCCATATAATTATTGTAGCAGTTAGGCTAGTGTTGTAACTTCTGATCAAATCAATTTTTAGACCACAGTCACAGCAAAATACAGGAATATAAAGGTCAGAATTGCATTATTCTGAAGAACAGATTTGACTCTACACCTTCACTTTAAAGAGAAAAGAAGAAATATGGTAACGTAGTTACCACAAAACAAAACCATTATTCCAAAATTCCCCAGCAAGTCATTCAGCAGCACACACATATACTAAAGCACTCCAATGGAGTGGAAAACAGCAAGTGGAGTCCACTTTGTATGAGACCACAGTCTCCGGCTGTGCAGACTTTGAAGTACAATCAACAGCATACCAGAACAACTTATTATATCTTTAAAGTTGGGTTGGTTTTTTTAAAGAACCATTAACTTTAGCTTTAATGAAAAATCAGTTGGCTCTTCAAGGACAATGATCGATACTGCAAAGCGTCTTGCAATCTTTCATTCTGTACATTATGACAATACAAAAGACCTAGAAAACAGCAACTGTTACAACTGATCAATTTTTTAACAATGGCAAAAAACCATCTTGGATGAATTTGACCTTTTTATTCAAAAGTTCTGAAGATTTTTCTGTACTGGAGTGGAAAAGCATCAGGCTATGATATAGGCACAAGTAACAGTTTGTTTTGCTTTAGAGCTCTAACATAGCTTTTTTATAAGCTCTTCTCTGCCTGTAAATGTTTGGGGGTCTATTTTGGTTTTTAACCCTAGTGCTTTACAAAAAGACATACTGCATCGTGTTAAACACAGACATTACTCCTTTATATAACAACTCATTTATTACATCTGCTTAAAGTGCTATTAAAAATTGCAGAACAACTTCAGTCAATACTGTACCATTAAGCCTGCCCAAATGAATTGTTTCACTGCATTGTCACAACAAAGAGGAAATGAAATCTCCATTACAATGAAGTAGCTCTTCCCCCATGGCACAGGGGCACAAGCAGTTTAATGTAGACAGCTTTAATGGTGGCTTTAAAGCCAAAACAATTAAGTGGAGGAAATAACAGGCTAAACTTAGTCCTGAGCTAATATGGTGAAAAATGTTACTCACTGGGTGTAAATTTGGGCTGAAAGGTATTGGAGGCAAGAAAGGAGTTGAAGTGATTTGGCATGAAATTCTCCTGGTTTGTACATATACATAATTCCACTAGCATAATATAAAAAGATCAGGAAGCAGCAGGACTTGGTATTCACTACATGAGGACTGTTATGATCCATTTAATGAGTATACTGAAGTAGTGGGAACAGTACAGAAAGGCAAATGGCAAAGTGCATCTTTACAGTTATTTGCACCAATGCACAAACAGTAAGATTGTAACAAACTGCAGGATGCAATATAAAGTAGCTCAGTTAATTTTATAACTCACTTCAAGGCTTTTAAAAAGCAGGATATTACTTTATCTCTTAAGGTACCATTACCGACTGCAAAATTCACATTTGACACTAAGAGAAATGAGACTATACAGTACAAAAACAACCTTTGTGCTATAGAGGAGGATAAATGACCTTCCAGACTGAACCTTTTCTGCCCAAAACTTTACAAGGAAGCATTGTTGCCAAATCAGTCCATTCTGGAATTAAAACAACATTATTTGTTCAGAAATTAATCTGAAACCAGGTGCAAACAGATTTAATGTTCCTTTAGATTATAAACATCTGGGTCATTTCTTGTGAATGTAGAAAGGTAAATATTATTCCTATATAAGTTTAAATAAAAAATATTTGCATTCCTACAGTAAAAGCTTCTGGTTTTCTGAATAAGAGAGAAACAATGGCTTGAAGGTTAGGTCACCCTTCTGAAGAGGCCTGTAAATACAATCACATCTTTGTCTCAGAGTTTCCATCAAGGTAAAGCACTCGGCATCTTTTTGACCCAAATCACACAGGCTACCTATAGCCAACGGTACTCACAGGACTGTCAAATGCAAAACAGAGTTGAAGCTCAAGTACATAGATACTACAGTAAGAGACATCATCTTGAATCAAGGATGGAGCCATGGCAACATGAACCAAATGCTGACAGCTCCACTGCCCGCTACTGCTCTGGTACCCTTCCACACAGTGCTAAGACTCGCCCCAGAGCAGACAGTGAAAAAGCTGTAGAGGACAAGGGCTTGCCACAGAACACCATTGACAAAAAAAAATTCCACCAGAAGAGGCATGCGAAGACATTTATAGTTCAAAACCAGCTTCTCTGCATGAGCCTCCTCTTTGATCAAATCAGTGCTTTGATAGCGAATTAAAATGCATAGTGTATGTGAAAAAGCTGCAATATTTTCTTTACTTCTACTAGTTCTCAGCATGTACTTGCAGCAAGAGCCCCCTGAATCAAAACTGTGTGCTTCTCATCTGAAGACAGCCAGACTGCTGTGGCTCCATTCCCCAAAAATCTTCTGAAAGAGCTGTGCTTTACTGCAGTGCAGAACTAAAGCCTTTTTCTCCAGACTACATTCTGAAGGACAGCGGGATCTGACCTTATTTGATACTATCTAGAATATATCTTACTTTTGGTATAAAACATCACAGAATTTTCAATCTACCAAATACAGGTTTGTTTTTTTCATACTTGCCAATTATTGCACACCTACACTCTAAAACAAACTCTCAAACTACAGAAACAAAAGTCCTGCCTGATTATTTATCATCCTACTTATGCAGCGCCATCACTATGCAAGTGTCACCTAGGCAATGAATGATAAAAGCACAAATAAATGAAAAATGGATGAGCTCCAAGGTTCCTTTAGGAAGGCTTAATTTCTCATCTTTGCTGAAGACAGCTTCTGTTCTTCGCAGCATTAAAAAAAAAAAGAGCAGACAACTTCAAAACTCTATGGCTTCTCAAGTATCTGCACACCACAGACCTCAGCAAGAAAGCCTATTCTCACCCCATGTTTGGAATTTCAGCTGACAAAAATGAAGATTAATGTGTAGAACAAATAAGAAACAAGAAGAAAGTCCTATCTATAAACAGGCTCTGTGACCAGTACCTCAGTCTGGAGGAAGCTTGTTTTGAAACATTCTCCTTTTTGACCTCTTTCTCACCACCCCCTTACATTTGAAGTCTGAAGGCAGTGAGGCCAGTACTCTTAAAGCCACAGCCTGAGCTGAGCAGTGGGGAAGAAAGTGTAGTGAGCGCAAGCCTCTTCTC
Source organism: Hemiprocne comata (assembly GCA_020745705.1). NCBI lineage: Eukaryota > Metazoa > Chordata > Aves > Apodiformes > Apodidae > Hemiprocne > Hemiprocne comata. The sequence continues at coordinate 136,904,045 of CM036586.1, read as the reverse complement.
CCCACAGAGGCTCTCTCACCCATCTTCTGGGGTTCTTTAAGTCAGAAAACAGAGGTCCAGCAGCCTCACTCAGCTCCTCTGGTCCCAGCCCATTACAAAGCAATCCATTCCTCTCACTGAAAATAATACCTGCCAAATTTTGGGACAAAAAGGTTTTCTGGTTTTCACCTCTATCTCAAAGGCATGGCTAACAAGCAGAATTATTTTTCTCTCCAAGCTCTCAAAATCAGCACTAAGACTGTTGATTAAATTCCAACCTCTGAATCTTTACTGCCTGAGATCACAAACAAGAAAGAGCTGGACTCAACTCTCAGCTCCTATGGGCAGTATGATGGGATTAGCATTTACTTGAAAAAAATCTTCTTACTTGTAACCTAAACAGTTTTTCTCCTGAGTCTCTGAGATTTGCCAGACTTGGAATCTGATATGACCCTTTTTTATGAGGTATAACTGTAAGTGGCCCCTAAATACCCACAGTAAGTGCTGGATTCAATTCACAGGTATCACATTGCAAATACAAAACTTTGGCACAGGGCTGCTGCCAAAAATGCCTAGAGAAAAATTTTAAAAAGCACAGAAAGAGGAATCTCAACTTCCCTCTACTAGCTGTTGCAATCCACCTAATAAGCCTGAAACAGAAACATAATTACAAGAAAAACTACAAAAGGTAGATCTGAGGCAGGTGGGCACAATTCAATCCTTCTGAGGCAAACCTGTCAAACTTTTACATAGAACTAGTTTGTATAATACTCAGTTAAACAGTGCTTTTGGCAGGAATGGAGGCAACGTATTTGATATTTCTCTGTTCTTCATATTCACATCAATTAAGTGAAAAAGGATCAAACCTACTGTTGGCCTTTATGTCAACAAAGCACCTAGCCATGTGGTGGTAACACAGGGGCAGTAAGTCAGCAGAAAGCCTACAGTCTGTTTAAGTTTAATAAAAGAGCTGATCCTTCCAGAAAAAAATTCAGAACGATTATTATTCAGAAAGCAATAACACTGAAAGGTATTACAGTGCAATACTACACAGAGTTCATCACTATACTGTTCAGTTCAATTGGTACCTCAGAAACACAAGACATGAGCGAGCCAGTGTTCACAGCCTTCTTTATTACTATTATTATTATTATTCTGTCCAAGAAACAACTGAGACAGGAAGGAAAAGCAATATAACGGAGACTAAAAACATCCTTTAGCTGAGTAAAGCCTGATACACCTGTCGCTAAAACTGAAATTTCATTTCTATTTCACATTGTATTAACAGGTCCAGACATCTAATGTCCCTAAAATGACTTAATTCCCTTTTTCTCACAGAGGCATGAGTGTACATCATTCAGAGATTCAATCCCATTGCTTCACCCGTCCCCCTAACCAAGTGCTTAACATTGAAATGAGGCACTGAATTTTGCCATCAACTTCATTCTGCTCAAAAATAGATATATATTTATTTATTTCACTAAAACGACATAATTATGTTGTCTTACTCAGAGAAAACACCAAAGAAAACCCAGTTAGAAGTTCCAGACTCTTAAACCTATAGAGAACATTTCCAACAATACAGCCTCTGATGAATTTCAGGGACAGGATAGAGCTCTGGTAAAAGCAGGTCAAACCCCACTTATGTGAGGGGAGTTGTATTCATTACTACTGGGCTGAATTTGACCCATTGTGCAATTAAGAAGAAAGTAAAGCACACCATTAGAGGAATTTCATTGTCACGGAGATAGTTAACACTCAACGTGGAGTCCTACCCCCAGGCTTCAGACAGATTTAAAGTTCTGTATTTAAAAATAAGCACTGCTTTGAACCAAGACAATAAAGAAGCCATTAGAAAAAAGTCTATTAAACACTTACCAGGAAACCTGCTATGGAGGTTAGCGTCACAGTTGTATCCATTGAACTGAGCAGTCACTGAAAGCACTTTAATCGTCAGCAGGAGCAGTAACCATACCTGTTCCATTGCAAAACCTACCAAAACATTATTAGGTGGTTATTACACACATCTGTTCATTGTGTTAAAGATGCTTACTGCAGACATTTAACTACTCAGGAGGTGACAGTCTCCAGCAAAGGAACCGTGGATAAAGCTCACAAGTTTATGGGAAAGAGGCCACAGGCAGCAGGGCTTATTTCTCTACTTCTGAGTAACGTGTAATTTCTATTAACTTCTACAGTTTTTAATCATAACTTGTAGAGGGGGAAAAAAAAAAAGGTACTCATGGATGATATGAAAGAAAAGGGAAAAAAACCCTAAACCCTAAAGTATATTGATGGATAAGGATTGCTTAAATATTTAAACTCCAACAGTTTTTTTTGATGTTTCAGTGTAAAAAATTTTTGAGAAAGACACTGTGGAACAATAGTTTTATTTTAGCCAAGTCCTTGCAAGCCATACAGATAAATGGCTTGCTGAGCAATTCTCAGGCTCAAGGTTCTAGAATAAAATTCAGTTCACATCTATTTGCTAAAAATCTCTTCTTTGAAGCATGCATGCAATTGCACTGAGTTTATGTACAGAGTTGGCACAGACATTTGCATCTATTTGAATTGTATCTGGCAACCAGACCAAGAGATCAGAACTCATGAATTTCTAGTGTCTTGAGTAATTATTCCTTTTAGGAGTAAAACTCCAAGGTGTAAGACCTGTGGTACTCAGCATAACCAAAATATATCTGATTCACACTCTTGTCAAAAGTATCCCAAAATATTGACATTTTTGTCCATGAATCCAAGTATTGCCAGGGGCTTTTTTATTTGTAAGATTTTGTAAACCTAGAAATTCTCTCTGCTGATGTGGACCTCAAATGTGGCAATGTTCTCCAATCGCCTAGACAGGAACTGAGCCATTCTAAGATTTAGGAGGTTTTTTTTCTCTAAGACTATAGCCACAGAGATGTTGATCATCACCTTTCTCCAAGTGGACATCAAAGAACACGTGTAAGTCCATAGACGCAGCACACCTAAATGCAGCCATATCTGGCATGGCAAGTGGCTGTCATGCATTGCTGAGAAGAGCTGGCAACAGCATACAGAGAGAACATTTGAGACAAACCCTGACTCTTAGCTGGGTCTTTCATGACTACCCAGCAGTCTGAGCTAAAGTCTGCTCAAATGAATAGGAAGGCTTCCACTAGTTTTCAAACCAGACTCACAGAGTACACAAACCTGGAATTTAAAGCCTTGTGTTAAAAAACAGACCCTTAGAGGACACTCCCAAGTGCTCTTTGTCAACAAACAAAACAACAAAACACTGAGCTAAACTCTACTAAAAAGAGAAAGGCATGTCCAACAGTCCAGCTATTCACTCCTGTGTAATTCAGCTTGGAAGTACATGGAAAAAAAAATGGAGAATTGGAAATGTCAGCTTCCTGCTAAGCATGCATGCTTTGCAAGTCAGGTATAACTTTAGCTATCATCTCCAAAAGTAGTTTTGCCAGGAAGTTCTGCACAACTTCCTTAAAGTATGACCTACAGCAATAATGCAATCTCCTTTAGTTTCAAGTGGATACAAAACCAAATGAAAGCACTCTTTGACCCTCTACTCCTTTTCCATTAGATTCCTGTGGAGGTTGACAGCACTTTGCAGCTAATGCTGATGAAGAACTGTGAAGACATAAGACATAAAATAAAATTCCTAACTGGGTTGTTATGAGACTTCTGTATTTTAACAATCTCCTCACCCTCTCCATTTATCTCAGATGGAGAAGTAAGGTGCTGTTTTGTTTGTTTGTTTATGATGAAAATTCATACTTTATTTTGAAAGAAACATTTTTTCCTTTGGAAAATTGGCATTTCTCCAGTGCATTAGAGCCTTACCTCTGCTTGTACAACAGTTACATTGATAAAGTGGCTATTACTGTTCTGTTGTATATGAGCTGGTTTCTGATGTCCATTACAATGGTATAAATCAAGGGCAATTTACCAAGATCTAAATCTGACTTCAATTTTCTAACTGCCACAGTATTTTTTGCTACAAGAAAAACAACTATTTGAAAAGAATTTAATGAAAGATGACACTGACAAAGCTGTAGCTATTATTTTAGATGAAAAGCAGGATTTACAATAAATTCTAAAATTTTAATTATTAACCTTAGCTTCTGCTGCTGTGTTTCAGAGGAAGGAGAGATGATTGCTAAGGAACAAAGCTGAATTAAGACATTAAGTATTTATAGCATTAGTTCTCTAGCTGTACTCAGAACAAGTGAGATTTTAACACAACTAATAGTGTCCTACTTGCTTTCTGGCTATTGACTCATCTGCATATGGATCAACATGCAGATCAACATCACCAGTTGAGCTGATTACTACTGATTTCAGCTGAATGAGTCAGGAACATACATTATTTTTCATTTCTTAAGATAATTGCAGGGCTAGAAAGCACACTGAGAGGCCAATCTCACCCACCTGCCCAGCCCAACAAGAAACAAGGCAGCCACAGGCCTGCTTTACAGCCTGTGCCTAAAGGCCTAAGGCAGTTTATTTCCCAACAGAAATCTCCAAAACTTCAGTCCTGCAAACGTATAAAGTATCCTAAAAGATTTGTACCATACTGATACTGCTGAACATTTAATCCAATTAAAGTAGCATAAAAGTTTTATCAAAATAGTAACAGGAACATCACAATCTTATTGCTTGTACGTGAATACAAAATGGAAATTCCATGTACAGCAAATATATTTGGCTGTTAAGACTGCTTTCATTATTCCAAAGATGCCAACACATACTGCTAGGGAAATGTGACCAATTCTATCTATTACACTCTTAATTGAGAAACCCATACCAGATTTCACTGATGTACTGAGAGAGTTCTCTTCTATGTTCTTCAGACCTCATCTCTGGTTTTCTCTGCTAAGCATTGTTTTAACTATTCACAGCATAGTGCTCAGTCTCTTTGAATGCCCAAACCACCTCAAAAAATCTTGTCACAGTCACTTAAATAATTTTACTTCCAAATGTCTCTACCTCCACCTATCCACCTCAGGATGGCTTCTAAGCAAGGTCTCGTATTTTCTATTCAGCAAGGGAACTGTTCTTTCCCCTGATTTGGGGGTGGACGTAAAAATCCATGTGCAGGACTTCCATTAACATGAAAAGAATACATGATAACTATCACAAGCATGACTAGAACAAAAGGCTTTTAAATGCCAGGTATAGACAGAGCTTGTCAGGGATTTAAAGACCTGCCAAACGTTACTTAAATCATTTCAGAGACCATGGTTCAGGTAGATTTCTAAAACAATGAGCTCAAAGACAGCTCAACAGGTTTCAATGTAATAAAATTAGAGTAAACTTCCAGAATGCTGAAGTAGTCAGAGTATGAATCTCTGTTGAACCAGAGTTGTCTATGTATCCAGCACTGGGTCACAACTGCAGTTGTTACTGTTCTGTGCTGCATTTAATTGAAGAGTACAAGGAGGTAAGAGTTGCAACACGCAGTCCTCAATATAATTGTTACCCTTTTACAAAGCCCTCATCCCTACTTCCATAAGATTCACCATCTAAGAAAACCCACACAAAATTCCCAAGTAAAGATGTTTATGATTTAAGCAAAATCCATTTTGCAGTCAATTCAGGAATTCAGTTTAATGGAAACTCAGTGGTTTGACCTATCTAGATTCCCTCTTCTTCTCTTATCATGCAACATTCATTTCTCTTTTTCACCCATCCTCTCTAAAAGGACCTTAAAAAAATTTCCATTGTGAACAGCATTCACTGATTCAGCCCTACATTTTAATTGACATTCAGTTGAGAGCCAGTGCTGACTTCTTAGTATATTAATTATTTCATGCATTCATCTTGTATTTTATGAGAACATCCTATAATCTACCGTTTGCTCTCTATTTTTCATTCACAGGTTGTGGCAGTTCTGCAAAATAATATGTTGATTTGACTGGATAAAACTTTCATAAAAACAGTTAATAGTCATAATGAAGACTTCTGAAAGAAAATTATAGATGTGATAAGCACGTGATAAAGCTAGTGGAACATTTATAAGTGTTTTCATAGATACCTAGTAACTGCTGAAATGCTCTCTAGCATTGTACATTAGGCCTCTACAAGTAATGGAATAGAAATTTCTACTTTTACTCATAAAAATATTTCCAAATTATCATCATATAGTTCCTTGTCTTTCTGGTTTATATTTGTCCTACTGCCACACTTGCTTCTGCATCTGCACTCAAGTTGTGAATAGTTGTGAAGTGTTAACTGTGCTGCTGTCAGGTCTCCTAGAACCACTTTCCTTCTAGACATAATAGATCATTTGTCACCATTTAACAGTAATCCAATGAAAAAAAAAACACAGTAGAATACCTCTCTACCTCATGTTCTTCAGTAGAATTTCTCTTTAACTTGTACATCCCATTATAACAAATTATGCAGGTCATGTTTTCACTGTTGCCTTCCAGTTTATCTCATTGGCTCTTCTGATGCAAATGAAATAGGAGTTCAATCTTTACAGTATGTGTTTTGAAGAAAAGCCTACCGAACACTGATAATACCCTTTTCTCAAAAGAATCATTATAGAAAAAAAAGGCATCTGATGCAAAGAACTTTAAGACACGTATCAACTATAAAGTTTCCGTCTCCTTGTGGAAAATCTTTGGTGCTGAGACTTTGAAATACAGCATTTGGTTTTTTTACACATTTCTGATTTCAAACTCCATAGTGCCATACCATTTCTGACACAAAGCAAAACCTGCAAAACTGAAAAAAAATATGTATGCAGATATGCACACACATATATTCATAAGTATATACAAAGAGGCCCACATATACATCTTAAAGGTCAGCAGTTTCCTAAATAGAGGACTAAAGCTGAATGCAGAGCTAAACCTGGGAATAGAATGTATGTTCCCAAAATTATAGTATTTGAGGGCACATAGCACAGAAATACAACAACTGTAATAATTTAACAGATATGAGGAAAAATAAAACAGACATCAGCAAACCCTAGAATATACAAAACCAGCCAAAATGGGAAAATAGTTGGGGGGTTTTTAATAGGTAAACTAATCTTTCTCACAGCTATTCAGAACACAAAGAGCAGTTGCAGACTATGCAAGATATACCTTACATTAAAAGCATATATGTAGTCAGGCATGGAGTTGCCTTCAGTATTATTTGGTCCTACAGTGACCTGTGTGCATTTGATAGTCATATTTCCACTCAGTTATAGAGATTTAAAACCAAGAGTCCTGAATAAGCTCCATACTACATCAGCTTTGTAATTACATGTTGGGTCAAAGCTTGGAGCACTTCCTTAATCAAACTTCCACCAGGAACAAACAGGAGCTTTACCTGATGAAGACTAAATCATAGCTGAAGTCTCAAATGCCAAGATGCTTTGTGAAACAAGCAGTGCCTACCGTGTCCTAGGAAAATGAGATGGGGGGACAAAGTTTTGCACAGTTTTTTAAAAACACTATGCAAAGCTTTGGTTCTGAAGTTAAAAATTCTGGTGTATTCTTCCAGTCCTTTTTCAATAATCTCACAAGATAAAAAAGTCAAAGGGACTGAGAAAGACATTAATTTTCCACAAAAGGAGGCCATACCAAAATCACTAGACTTTAATCTGAGAAATGTAAAATTCTGACCAGCACACTACATGAGCAACTGAAATTCAGGACCATAAAACATTTATATGGAAACAATTCATATCTTGCTTAAGAATTGAAATGAAATAACCATTCTAAACCCTGCTGAATATCAAAAGGCTGAAAACCTAAATCTGGTTCCCAAAGACACAGCTCGATCTTCTTTTTTTTGTGTGTGTGTCTGTGAATCTTATTACTAACAGTGAGAATTAAATGTGTATGTTGGGTAAATAATAAAAGCCCTACAGCCATGCAGTGGTCTTCAACCTATAAAACCAGCAAAAGGTATGATTAAAGAGATATGCACCAGCATATCTCTGGAGCTTCATCTCATAGCCTTGGCTACGCAAAACTCCAGCTGAGACTGTTTTTTTGACTGCCTAAAGAGTAGGGAAATGTTATTGGTATACCATAGTGCCAATCAACTGTAAAATAAGAGATATGAACATTTCAACACTTCAAAACATTCATAATAATTTTTTAAACGTTGTACTTCAGTATACGTGTCCTTTGTCATTGTTACAACAAATCCCTGGAAGCACTGAGATTTTTTTAATCTGGCCTGAAAAGAAACCAGGTTAACTGCATATTTCCAAGATAAGAAGAGAAATAGTGATCGAGTTAAGAATATGACTATACAAAATCTTTTAAAGAGATTTATATAAAGTGGCATTTCTTCTTTCCACCAAGACAGACTATTGGGGAAATACAGTTATTAAAGCATAAAAAAAATGAACAGCTATTTGTTGAACAAGCCAGAGATCTTGACTTACCAGATCTAAAGTTACTCACTTTAGGCTATTGAAGTCATGGAGTAAACTGTTTACCTGCTGTTCTGTGTGAAACATCAGAGTTATTCTAGATTTTCCTACATCCACTAGTGAAATACTGATGTTCTTCAAATGCGCTACCTTCCCCCTGCCCCGTTCCAACTTACTTTTAAAGTATTTATGCTTAGTGATGGAACAGTTGGATTTTACCTTAAATATTGCCAGAACACTTGCTTTGCTGTCCCACAAAGATGACTTCAATAGGATATTTAGTTCTTTCTTCCTGCATTTCACAGAAATTATTGCCAAAACTCTTCCAGATGTTTAACAACCTAAGGAAAAGCTAGTGTTTTCCAAATCATGTCCATCATATATATAATGAAAGGACCCAAATACATATCTGACAGACAAGGTAAAAATGTTAAGTTTATATTTTAAATTATGTTTCTGGCTCCATGGTTCACAGATACCACTATAAAATATGAAAAAACAAATCAACTTAAAGTTGCAGGTGCAAAAATACACAAAAAATCCCACATTTCCTGACCCTCAAAGGAAAGACAGAGTTCTATTCTGTTCTTCCAACCTGTGTGAATTAACCAGTTTCCCACAGGACATTAACACGGATACAAAGTACGGCATGTTGTCAGTGAGAGTGGATTGAGAGCAAAACAGGTCTGAAGGAAGTGATTTATGGTCAAAGCTTTGGACTTGAATTAAAGAATTTTTGACAAATACTCCTCTCACTTTCACACTCTTCATATTGTCTACTGCATCAAAATAAACTTTCTCATCAGCAAGAGACCTAAGATAAAAGAAAGTAAATTCAGTATAAGATTTGGAGACTATTGCAGAGATCTGAAAAGGTCATTTTCAAATCTACTTAGTTGGACTTTCTGTGCTTAGCTTTGCATTTCTTTAATCTTGTGTGTTAGAAGTTACATTCCTTAGTGCAACTTCAGTGGATTCAACATGAAATGCCAAGAATATAAACCTACTGAAAACAGATAGATTTCCTATTAAAGTAAGTGCATATGTGACTCGCATCACAAAACTAAAAGACATTTTGGATTTTACACTTCTCACTTCAGCTACAAAATATTATAAACAAGAAAAGAATTCTAGAGTTAACAGTTAAAGCAGCTCGATTACAAAACAAGGACCATCAGGTAGCCACCAGCTGTGCAGTGCCCACATCAGACTATTACATATAGAAGTATCTGCAATGAACACTACTACAGTATTTTTAAGACATTGGCTAATGAAGCCATTACTGAGAAAATCAGGCCAAAATTCTTGCAGCTGTTTCACACTGTGTTCCTCTTTCAGTTTTAGTGGAGATATTGCAATTTGAAAATCACCGAGAGACTAAAGTGAGTCGAAGATCATATTGGACTGAAACACAAAAGCAACAGTCGCATCAAGTACCCTGTATGGGGAGTGTACAAAGAGTGTACTTTAATTCTGGAAGGAAGAGGTTGTTCCTAGGCTGAAGTACACTCTCAACACATGCACACTCAGTCTACAGATTTCCTTCTCAGACTACTGATCATTATGGGGTTTCCATCAGCTAGAAAATTTACAGAGACTGTCAAATAATTTTATATAGGCCACTGAAGAGTCATCACATGCTAATGGTCTTCTTAGTTGCATCTAACCATGGTCTAGATTCAAACACAGCGATCTGGTGATGAGACGCTCTTAATCTCATTGCCTGCCCCCAGAGCCCTGCAGTGACATGGGCAGATAAAGATCTAAGTGAGTATCATTCTACTTAATTACTATTTTTACACTTTTGAAAGAAGCAATATAAATATTATTTTTCAGTAAATAATGCTTGAAGTCACTAGCAAGTAGATTATACTGCAGCCATCTGTTTGCAGCTTGAAAAGTTACCAGTAAAATAAGACTTCCTTGACAAAAAGCAGCAATGGTTTATGCCATCATGATGACTTCAATATCCTTACTTTTAGGAACAGAAATTAAGCAGTAGAGGACCACTGCAGTACAGCTTTATCAAATCCTTAAAAGTTAAACAAATTTCCAGTAAATAATGCTGCTAATATTTTGGTCTAAGTATGTAATGCCACAGATTTCATAAACACTGTGAAATCAGAGAGCACTTACACTGTTCCCAGACTTATATTTTAAAAGAAAAATTATTTCTATTGTGAAATAGAAAAGATTCACTTATGGATATTTCTTTCACCATGTTTCAAGTCCCTCTCATAGCCATTTTGGATTTAAAACAAGGTTTGAAGTAATTTTCAAGCCAACCTCTAAAACAAGCCTGAAGGGTACAGTTCAAGACCTAGCTGAAAGAAAACAAAGCATCACGCATTGACAAAAACATTCTTCAACCAAGACTATGCAAAAGCAGGGCCAACACTCCTATCTTCTGTTGCTCTTAGACCATACAGTACACAAAGCAATTATAGTAACTATGTCAATTTGGACTGTATCAGTTCATCAGCTTATCTGGAGACTTGATTTCAAATCCCCAATATCTTCATTCAAGAATTTATTGTCATTATTATTACTTAAAAATAAAAGTGATGCAATTATGTCCAGCCACCTTTGTGATCAGAGACAATGTAATTTCCAATCAGTGAACCCATGTCATTTGATTGCAGTGGAGCCAGACAACAAGTCTCGGTTATCAGAATTTTCCTCCATCAATGAAATGATTGTGGGAACAGGCTGACTGACAGCACAAGTTGGATAACGGTCTCCTTCAAGCAATTAATTGTTTCTGTCCTGAAAGCAACATGAGTGGGTTTGACATACATTCGCAGCCTCAGTATTGCAGTGGGTTTGTAACCTTCCTCCCCACACATAAATAGCATGAGTCTGGCCTGGGTTACCTTTAGGTAAAAGCTAAGTTGTGGAAAAATAATATCACCTCTTTTCACAATTGGATGCTAATATGCCTTCGTGTTTTCATTAGCCATTCCCTGCACACTTCTTCCCCAACAAACTCCCACTGAGATTTCCCAGTGAGGTTAGATTTGTCTGACAGGTCATAAAGTAAGAATTTTCTTCAAAAAGTAACATATAATTTTATATTTACCAATATTTTAGTAAGTTCTAGTTGGCTGGCATGGTGGGCACTTACCCAAATCCCCTGTAGCTGTTGAGTCAGCTGTACTCCATCTATCCTGTGCTCCTGCATGTGATCAAGTGTTTGACTCGTCTGTCCTGCAGAACTTTTTCAGAAAATACTCTGAGCCTGTGGATGGGGGAAAAGAAACACTCATTATGAAAATTCTTTCAAAAATAGGTCTGGATTTTAGATGGGAAAATTTGACAGGTCTCAGAATACTTTACAAGTCTGTTCATCATCAGACTGAAACCCAATCAGGATCTTTATGGTGGCTTTTTTCAATCCTCTGCCTCTTTTTTTCTTGCAGCCTTTTGATCTGTTTCTCTCCACTTGTATGAAGATCTCCAGAGAACCATGTGGGGCAAACAATCAACTTGGAGAAATTATTCTGTCATCAGCTTGTTGAGGGAAAACCTTGTCTGCTTAAATAGAGGGGTGGGAGGAAGGAGAAAGATGGAAGCACTGAGATAGGATCAGTAACTAAGCTGCAAGGTTATCAATGTCCCATTGTGTGTTGTGAGAAGTGTCTATTTTTTTCAATTCTGGGCTAAATTCATAGTACTAAACAAAACAAAAGCAAAAAGAGCGATATTTCGCACTGTGATGAAAACGTGATATAGGGGTGTCATCATGAATACAGGTGTCAACAGAATGATAATTACCAACAGGACATCAATGCACACAAAGCCAAGTGCACACAAAGGCAAAGATCAAGCTGCTAGAAACCAAACCTGCTTCATAATATCTACTCCCCTATCTCTGGGATTTGGAGGGGGGTGATGGGAGGCATTTAACTGCTTTTTGTTGCATTAGGGTTTTTTCTTCCTCCTCCCTTCAGTTACTTTTGCAACCATCTATGCCTGGAAGCTTTTGTTACACCTTTGGCCAGGGAAAACTGTAGTTATAGGCTTTGGCACCATAGAGGAAGCTTTGAGGTGCCTGGAATTTTGGGGGTTTAAAGCAGTTTTTAGATCAGAAAAGCCCTGCCTCTCCTATGTCTTCATTTTGGCCAGCTCCTCTTAAACATCAAAGTGCTGCAGAGCACACTCTGCACATTCATGGTAACCCAGGCAGGCCCCGAAGAGCAGCCATGGGACATGATGCATTGACTCCCCCCTCCTCCTCATGGTCCTATCACATCAGGGCAGTGACAGAAAGAAGCCAAGTTCCCTTTTAACTCTGAAGTATCCTACAGAGGCACAGGTCTTGGTGAAGTAGCTCCTAGAGGAACCCCAAAGAGCTCACAGGTCTGTATGTACCCTGCCTACTCTTAGCTCCTCTGAAGGTAGTAGCGTGTTCCCCTGCCATTTCCTGAGCTACCCTCTGCCAGTCACCTCCATACCTGGGAGATCAGTGGTTTCATTGCCCAGTGGTCCTGCCTACAGCTCCAGCAGAGCTGGGCAATCTGTTTCACCTTCCTCCCAGTCCTGAAAAGAGATAGCCCCTGCACACACAAACCTTTCCTTCTGCACCAGAAAATGGCAGACCCCACCTGCCCACTCCAGACCTGGCACGTGGAGTCCAGCACTGACCCCTCACTTAGGCAGACAGAGCTTGTGTTGTTCCTAGCAGGAGTTTTACTCTAGAAAAGATCCAGTCTGTAAGTGTTATACTTTGAAGTTGTCAGGCTCCAAAGGGCTCTTTACATCTGCAAATTACTAGTCCTTTATGCAGGCATGTATCCTACAATATTAATGCTGCTTTGGCTGGGTAAGGACACAAAAAACTAAAGTCAACCTTACCATATGAAAAATGTAATATAGTCTGGACCAGTGTAGCCTTGAACCAGTAAATGAATAAACCGAGAGATATGCAGCAATGACATTTCAGTCTTATAGTTCATATTAAGTGTTTAGATAGGTGTGATGATACTTCATCACACAAATCCATAGTGAATGCATGGTCTACCCTTGAGTAGGTGTCCAAGATGGAAATCTCAATTTGATTTCTTTTATTATTTAAGACACTTACAATATCAAAAGTTATCCCTTGCTTTTTGGTCTTCAGATTTAAAAACATCTTCAGTATTAAAAACATCAAATCATCTTAAGACACTGTGTGCAATTTCTCTCCATTTCCACTGACAGCAAGTACAGCTACTGCAACATCTGGGTTTCTTCCCTCCATTAGAGATAGGCACACAATGAAATCCTGGCCCAGCATCACAGCTGTCATCTCATCTTTCTCTGGCTACAGACTATGCTTTTCAATAAAAATGACAAAGCACGAGGGTGCAGAACAGATCTTATAACCTGAGCCTCGCTTAAGCTGCTCACCTCAGCAGTTACACACAGAGGAGTGGTGGCTGGGCACTTCTGGGACACTCATCTGTCCCCACAAGCTGTAGGAGCAGATTGGCTGAGATGAATGCACTTCCACCTGTACATGCATGAGCAGAAGCAGGTTAAAAGCTGGCTGGGCAGCACAGCACAGTGGCTGTATCGCAGTCCTAAGGTGCCAGCAAGAACAGCCTCCACCGCAGCAGATCACACCATGTACCCCTATGAAAATTATTGCTGACACACCTCTCTTAAATCATATGCTTCTCAGGGAAAGGACGATTAGCTAGATGTTCCCAGCTCCAAAGAGCTTTCACAATCTAGGAGTGCAGCAGTACCCCCCTCAATTTATTAAAACTCCACAGGCAAGGGGGAAAACAGCCCAAACATGTTCTATCTGTAATTGACTGTTCTTGTATATAGAAAGCAATCAGATCTCTGTACTTAGTAGAAACAGGCACTTCACTGCTATCACACTGTACTTACAAGCGATCCAAAAGATATGCCACATGCACCCATAAAATCCAAGGTTTTTTCAACTTCCCTAGAAATAATAGAAAATTCCGTAATCCCACTGCTATATAATATGTTGCTATCTACTCTTTACATTTAAAATAAAAATAAATCCCTGAATTCATTAACATGGAAAAATAAGACAAAACCTTAGTACTTCACCATTAATCCTCAAAGGAATGTGCCTCCAACTATTTAGCTCTCTAATCTTACACAGTTCATTAATAAATAAATTAATCTCACTCTGTATAACATTAAATAGTTTTGCAAGATTTCAGTATCATTTCAAACAGATATTCTAGCCAGAACAAATATAAGATCACAGTGCTATGAACATATCCCATAAAGAGCTTTCCAAATGTACCTTATTATGACTAAAAGACATCTGGCTTATTTCCAAATTCAAAATCTGTCTCCATCATACAAATCTCTCTGCCTGTCTCTCTATTTTGCATATTATTTGAGATGAGATAAGCTGATTATATTCTAAACACTAATTTTAAAGGAGTTTTGGACACAGTTTTAGCAATTAGCATCTAAGGAGCTTTCTGTTTTCCTATAGAAAGACACAATGCATAAGCCCAGACACACTCACAATTTGCTGCTGCTATCTAAATATCTGTGAGGAGAGAGAGTGGTTGCAAGAGGATAGGAAAACTCAATAGAAGAGAACAAATTCCAAATAAGAGGGCAAGTCCAAAGATTATTAACCAGTCTACACGCAAGATAAATTCTACTGCTGATTTGCCCATAACTTCAGAGTTTGCCAGATTTCTCTTAGTTAAAAAAAGATAGACAAGATTACAATTTGTTATTAACCGGAAAAAAACATAATTTTTCCTTAAGTTTTTATCACTATTATCCTCTTGCATAGAGCTCTGGAGATATCCTACACTTACTTTTACCAAATTTAAACCAATATCTGAATTTCACCACGAATGCGAAATTCCACAAAGCTCAGCTAGATTCTTGGCTTTTTTTTTTTTTTTAAGCACAGAGGAGAAATCAGGCTATTTCAAAACAGTATATTCTTCAATTCTATAAGTCATACGAAATTTCCATGCTCAGTTCAAAAGTGAAGCACTTTGCTCTCTTAAGAGGGACTCTGAGTTCTGAAAGTACACTGTGATTGCTGGAGGGTTTGTGAAATTAATTCTGGAGCCTAAACAGCCTTCTAAGGGAACAATTAAGCCAAAGTGCATTTCCATTATTTAGGAAAAGAGAAAACCATCTATGCAATTAGACAAGTAGCTTATCTAGCCATATGCTTTGCCTAAAATACCTCAACACCAAATGTCTGAAAAGAAGTTCAGGAAAAAAAAACAACTGTGCTTAAAACACAAACTCAGCTGACAAAACACAAACAAGTAAACCTTTCCCACAAAATAATCTGATAGGAGCAAATATATTTGGAACATACACCGGCATTTATAGGTTTGTATTTAGGAGGATTTCTATAATTTCCTCTCTAGACATTATCATCATCCATATACAGTTATTATGTCCCCACTTACCTGCCTCTTTTCCAACCAGGCCTACACTAAAACTTCCAGTTCTTCTTGCAATTAAATTTTGGAAGCCTCCAAACACTCCCCACTCCTCTTCCAGTTGCTTTGTGCCTCTCACACCTGTATTTATCTGCATTTAAAAAACCTTACAGTTTTACTTTTCTAGTCATTTCTCAGTATGAAGCCCACATTGAGCCCCTTGGTATAAGGAATTCACACTACTAGCCAGGTTTCTTTTCTGAAAGATCAGATTCAATTCAGAACCTAGCTAATGTAGAATAACTACTTATATCATTCTTACTATACCTAGTCAATGTGTGCTGTAGCTACAAGGAAAAAAATAATTAAAAAATCAATACTGCAAGAGAAATTCCTCCCTAGTTATAATCAGATATACTCACACAAACACGTGGCTTAAAAATTCTCATGGCTGTTTACATTATTGCATTCTAGAGAGAGAGTGCACCAGTTTTAAATAACTGAACAGTATTCAACCTCAGAACCGATTAGTTCACTTTCTGTCTTTCCAAAGCAACTTTTTAATTTAAATCTCTCTAATGCAGAACAGGGAACACAAGTTAGAAAAATGATCATGAAATCATACTTATACTGAAATATCACACAGAACCCAAATCTAGTTTATGCAGTTTTACCAACGGCAAAAAACGTGACCCGAACAGATTGTAAATAACCCCGGCGTCAGTTTCATCTGGGTACGGACCACAGAACTGGGATATATAAATCCCTGTTAGTCACACTCGCACACAACAACATACATCAAAGGACCAACATGTTTTAGTATTAGCAGAGGTAAAGTTGAATGAGAAATAGTTGTGGTGATCAATTGTGAATTGGATTTAAAAACACATGCAAGGCTCCTTCAGCTTCTTTGGCTTTATGGAAACCTGCCTCCTCAGTGGCAACAAATACATTCTCCCAGTGCTTTAGAACAGCATCAAAACCAACTCATTTCTTGCTTTAAAATTCCTCCTTGTTTCACATTTTTTCTGCTTTTCAGTTTTATGTGTTTAAAAGAACCTACTGGCAGAATCTACATCTAATATGATAAATGAACTCTAGTTCGCCTAGGGCTGGTTTTGAAAAGGATTTTTCGTATTGACCATAACAGACCTGATAAACTGCTCTGAAAATAATTCTGGAATTAAACTTCCTCTTAGATTATACAAAAAAATTTTATTTTTCCCCAAATCTAAAAAAAAAACAAAAACAAACAAACAAAACAAAAACAAAAATAGCCAAACCAAAACAAAAAAACACACCAAAGAAACACCACATTTTTTTTCCATTTAGCATCCTTAGTCATAAAAAGTTACATCGTTCAAAAATAAGATGCAGATTTGGTTTTAGGACCACGATCTGCAAACACATGTATACTTGATTAGCGTTAGATGAATCCTAAACATTACACACTCCTATGTATAACTGAGACACGCTCCTTTTTGAAGCCATTCCCATCTCCTAGCAAAACCCACAGTCTCTATTCCTTTCCTTTAATAACTGGATCATACTTAATCTTTCAGTACTTGTAACATTTTTCTTCGACTGAGAACTGCAGATTTTCAGATGAGAAAGAGCATGTTTTTGACCTGAAAGGAACATTAATCTGGTCCTCTTGCTTTACAGCATAGCCTTTCCTTGTCTCCCTCTGCCATTAGCTTCTTCAACTAAATGCAGATGTCACCAGCCTTTCTTTAGCAAAGGGAAATAAGTGTCCCATTAAGTACTTAGAGGAGTGGACAGATTCTCCCATTCAGCAGGTTCCCTACACACTTGCTGGTGCTGAACAGCAAACCTTGTATTTCTGAGAAAGAGCCATCACAGAGAGGTTATTTTCCTCTAAGTGGTTTCCTTATTTCATCTGTTCTCAAGTTTAGTGTTAAGTTGCTGAAAGATTACCTCATTCATATGATTGGGAGCCTGTTAGCCTCAAGAGTGTAGGGTGAGTGAGGCAATAATTATTTGTTTGAAAAATACAGGTAGTTTAGCTTGCATTGCAAAGAAATATGCCTGAATTTGCCATTATTCCAGGGACGAATCCTGAAGTCTTCATTTCCTTTTCAGTGAATCAGGCCCTGCTCACAATGATGAAAAATTACACGCACAGTCCCAGCTGCTGCTCACGTTCTGGAAGAGCCCGAAGGAAACTGAAGCAAAGGGCTGACTTGCCTGACTGCTGCAGACTGCTTGTGTGCCCACACCCTGGGGCTTCTCCAAGGAGGAAAGCAATCTCCACACAAGGTAGGATGCAAGTTTAATGTACTCCAATACACTGGAGTTCTCCAGGCCAGCTGGGCTCCCCCTTCTTCTTCTTAGTGTAAGACGTTTTTTTGGTTTTAGAGCTTGGTTTACATTGTGCTAGAAGCTTCTTTTGGGGATCTTTTATTTCTGGGATTTGGGTTTCTTTTCAGAGCAACTTTTATTCAAGGAAAAAAGTAAGCAAGTGCAAACCTAGTGCAATAAATTCAGAGCTTCCCATGTTTATTCAGGCCACAGACTGATTTCTAAGACCACGTTTCATGAGCTTTTTCCTAGGTAAATACAGATGCTGTTTTGGCTACTAGGACAATATTCTATAATGTGAGATTAGAACTTCAAAACAGTAAGACCTTGATTAGAGTTTCCTGACCCCTAATGGAGACACAAATTGAGGCAGAGATCAGAAAGATTTTTCCACAGAAGAGCCTTGACCCATTCCTCCTAGGTTGTACCTGCTGTCAGAATACAAAAACAGCAAAATGCCCCCAGGAAAAAAAAAAAAAAAAGCTCACTACACGACCTCTATGAACTGGATTTAAGCTGCATGTTCATTATTTTGCAGGAGGAATGTTCAGCAGGATCAATATGCCACCAAGATTAAAGGAAGAGTATAAATTGTCCTGAGAAGTGGTCAGAATTTTCTTTACTGCCAGCCAGGGAAATAAAAACAGAGCAGGAGGCATATTAAAACTGTGCTTTTATAAGCTTAATCAGTAGGGTGGAAAATGAGTTTCACAAAGATAATGAGCTCTCAAATCATAATTTGCCAAGGTTGCATCAATTGTTGCTGATCTTCAGACTATTTACAAGCATCCAGAACTAGAACACCATTCTGCCCCAGGCCCCACCAAGCAGAGGCATGTGCCAGAATAGGCTCCACCTACGAAAGGAGGAGTTACCAGTTCAATGGTTGCATGAGCTAAAAAGGTTGTGAATTTGGATCCCCTTGATGGATATTTCATGGTTGTTATCAAAGCTGAGAAGGAAAGCATTGTCATGCCCTGTTGAATAAACATTTGTTTCCCCTCTTGGACATCTTCACAGATAGCAAAGGGCTAATCGTAATAGTAGATGTGCTGCTTTACCAACCTCACAGTCACTACCCTTCTTACCCTCTACCCCAAGCAACTATTAGAGGGCATTTAACTGGTACATGGGAGAGCAGACTGAAGGTCCCTCCTCCAGCTCAGAGGAGCACATCTCCCCTAGGGAACACTCCATTAGAGAAAAGGATGAAACCTATTGCAGGTTAGGGGGTAAAACAACAGTTTTATCCCCACCAACTCATACTGAACTCTTTATACAAAGACTCTGAATATCAATTATGGCAAATGAGGGAATAATCTAGTTTAGCATATGCTCTATATAGTGCCAAAAGCACGGTCCTAAGAAACAGGACAAAGTTGAAATAAAGCCCTCGGGAAAAAGAGGCATTAAACCTGGGACTTCTACACCTTAGTCAAGTTGTCAGGTCACTGGACTAACATAGAGGAGCTACTGCTGAGGCAGGTTACTATGAGTTCATCCAAAATTTGTTATATCTTACATCACAAGAGTGACATCACAGAAGTTTAAAAAATGGTCTTTTAATTCAAGTTTACATTTGGTTCCTTCTTTTATGACGGCACACAAAAGCTTTATACACACCTACATTCTTGCTATAGTGAATCAAGCTTGGTTCCCACTCCCTCTTAATGTCACCAATCTACAAATGCCCTATGCTGAAAGGACTGACTGGATTTTTTCAGAACGAGAATATTGGAACCTGAGGGAACAGTCCTGTCATCTGACACCTCTATGCATAATGGGTTTTTTATTCCTCTATATGTCTTATTTAAAGTTCACACCGATACATACAAAATTCAATCTTAACCCCGTCTTGCTTGTTTCACCCTCCATTACTTTCACCTTCTTTAGTTTCCCCCTGCTCTTGACAGTGAGTTAGACTGTTAAAATGTTGTTTATCTTTAGGAGTTATCTTCTGCTAGGGAGTAATTAACAAATGGTATAGGTTGGGACAGCTGAAAAGGTTGAGGGGCTGGTTTTGTTTTAATTTAGTGTTACATTTAAAAATTCATTATCACTTGAAAATCCTGAAGATTAAAACATACAGGTGGTACAGTATTAGAGACCTTAATTTTTATCTTTTATTCCATGCAAAACCAGTGCAACGAGCTACTGAACTTCATACCCAGTTTCTGAAGAAAACATGGAGCATGCTTGCAAATCTTCATTAGTGTATATATTCTGGAAAGATACTGTAGGCTAAATATCAGGCTTGCATGTTAAGTATAATAGCAATAGATCAAAGTTAATGCTACTATACTAAATGAAAACATGACAAAAATAATTGTGATTAGAGCCACTTCTTTTAAATAATCCATAAAATCAAAAAGTGAGAAATACTTATCCTCTTGAAAATTACTATTTTCTTCCTTCACTAAGTCCACTGCATTATATATTCATTCAGCTGCATTAATCAGGATAACTACTCAGAAGTTATTTGATTTGAAAGAATGCAGTGTTTAATGTAGTGATAACAGATCACAGCGATTTGCAGCCCATGATAATGTACAGCAGCACAATAAACTAATGTATTAAGGACTCATTACATGGTTACAGCAGAGAAAGAAATTTTGTGCTGTAAAAAGGAGATTTATTTACTTTTAAATAAAGAAATACTGTTGTGAAAAACAGCCCTTCTCTTTATGCTTGATCCCAGGACCCACACCAACTATGCTACACCACCAACCGTAGTTAGAAGGCCTATTCTGCAAGATGAGACACTATTTAACTCGGGCATATTTCAAGCATGCAGCCCTACCTGTAGGGAGCCAGGCTGCAGCAGCAGGGGACCCCAAGCATTTTGAAAAGCCTATCCAAGACTCACAGGTAAATACATGGCATACTAACATGGACAAAACACCACTCTGTTGTGGCTACACAATTTGCACAGGTGCTGTCATGCTTTTAGGTGCAGAGTATCAGTGGCTGCCAAGCCACAGGGCTAGCCACAGACTCTCACATTTGTTACCAACCACACGAGGATAACAGTTCTTCCCAAAACAACACTTTTTAGGTAAACTCTTGGATTTGTGAGGTGCTGAGACACTGCAGTGAAGAACAGTATTATACTCCTTGTCAAATGTACCTGAGTTAAACTATGCATGTTGGTATAAAGTGCACAATGAATGCTGTATACTCAAGTAACATGTCAGAAGCAGTGAGGTTACACACATTGATCAAAATAGTCTTGAGAGGCTGAAATACCACCAATGACAGGCTGTTTTGTCACATGGAAATAATATCAAGATTGTTTTTAAACTATTTGGCTGAAATAAATACTGCTCAGTTAAGTGTTTTTGTTGCATTTTCCAAGACGTTTTTAGCCTTATTCAAAACTTCAAGGTAAATCAAAATTAGTGTTGGTAATGCCACGTTCAACAGAAGTTTTATTTCTTTCTTTATGTGTTCTCACATTGTGGCTCTATGCTTTATCATGTTTGTAGATACCTAGTCTTTTCTCTCCCCTTTTTTGAGCAGTGAAACAAAATCAGATTAAAAGGGACCATAACATTAATATGCTGGTCACTGAGAATATCTCAAATGAAATATAAAACACATCACTAAATGGGCATCAGGGTTTGTTTTCTTCTTTTAGCTTGATCTTTCAGAATCTGAATTGCACAGAAAATTTTGAACTTCATTTCCATTTCAAATCAGGGTGTTGGAGAAAAAAAAAATCACTTTCCTAAAATAAGGATATTTTTTTTCCCTTTCTGTGAAGCTGAGAAATTCATTTCTTAGCCACCTGGTTCTATTAGATGTCTCTGAAATCAAGCCACTAAAAGATATAAAAACTTGTAAGCAAGTGAAAAGGAACGCACTGAACACTCCATCTCGTTTGGAAAACAGAAAGATTTAATATTAGGACAAAGAGCATATGAATAACAATGGTCACAAACCAACAAAGTGGC
This sequence comes from Hemiprocne comata, assembly GCA_020745705.1. Taxonomy (NCBI): domain Eukaryota; kingdom Metazoa; phylum Chordata; class Aves; order Apodiformes; family Apodidae; genus Hemiprocne; species Hemiprocne comata. Next base: position 136,882,020 of record CM036586.1, on the reverse strand, counting down.
AAGAACTTCAGCAATGCTATTCCTGACTAAAACACAAATGACAGCAGCAGGAGTGTCCTTGTAATAAAGGGGCACTGCATACTTAGGACAAACTTAAAAGAAATACTGGAGACACTTAAAAAGCTCAAATCCAATTGCAGAGCTACAGGAACTGAAGATCTAAACCTGATGTTTTAGAAATGTGTCAGACATACAAAAAAGCTCAGACAAAACTTCTTGTGTGATAAATCTATATATACATAAAAATTCCTCAACGGGACCTGTGTACAACTTTGGAGACAGTTTCATAAGGGAAAGAATCACTCTTTTAATGTCAAAATAGGTGTAAGATTAAGGCAAAATTATTAGCAATAATAAAAAAAGGTAATTCAAAGAAAGCAGGGTAATGCAAATAAAGTAGATGAAAACTCTTATTAAAATAAATTACAACTCTAATCACTGTTATAATAGTCTCTGAATAATTGCATCCGGATTTGATCTTATGTCTGTTTTAAAGCAGTATGTTCACGGACTACAACTGTACTAGTAGTTTAAGCTAGTGCACAGGAACATCATAAACATAGCCTACTGTTTTTATATTTCATGCAAGAAAACACTTTTTCCTTATAGTACAAATCATTTTCAGCTTTACTTCCTAGCAAGAGTAATTACTATTGCTTTTTATTATTAAATGCAAAAAGCTTCTCTCCCTAGATGAAAGCATACTACTTGCAATATAAATACGTTTGGGAAAACAATTGTGCTTTGGAGAGTTTACTGTCTAGTTTAATACCAAACACTATAAGTGGGGATCAAATTCAGGTATGGAAGGAATATGTAATTTTACACACAAGTTTAAAAAAAAAACAACCAACAAAAAATAACAACTTCAATTAATTTTTCTTAATTCCAACCTTTCTAATTCTTTCAGCTTTGTATTTCTATTTTTTTTCAGCTAAAGTTCTAAGTAAGGAGTTCTATCTAGTCAAAGAGATCTACATAAAATCCATTGATTATTATATACACTTTCTATTGTAATAATGCTACATTTGTGCCAGAGACTGCATGAACACCAAGATTATAGCATCTGTCCCAAAGTCTTTGTAATTACATTTGCAGTACATGAAAATACGGGAATCCAGACAGGACAGCCAGTAAAGCAATGAGTCCCCACTAGGCAGTGTGAGTTGTTGGGGGTCCTTGGCTGTGGCTCCTCAGACCCTTCTCTTGAGGGAGTGGGGGAAATAGGCCAATTTCATCTCTTCCTCAGCCCTGGCCCCTTACTCCCAGCCTTCCCATGCTCTTCCCTGTTGTGCTGATGCATCTCTTCTAGAAATGGAAATGTCTTAGACGACAGGCAGTCCAGCAAAGATTTGTGCAGGACTTAAGGCAAAGGGGAGTCAATAGGGAGAGGAGCAGAGAAGTAGATTTAGAGACATTTGCTAGGATTTTTTCCCTGGCGTGAGAGAAAGCAAAAGGATGAATATACTTGTTGAAGATTTAACGAGGATACATCGCTGGTTACTGGGAGAAGACAACATTCTCAGTACTGAATGAGGAAGGAGCAACAACAGCTAAAGCTGTGAAAGACCTTGGCAAGGAGCACAAAGAGAATTCAGTACAAAAGGCGGTAGCAGCAAGTCAGTAAAGAAAGAGGCAACACTGTACCCCCAGCCTGGCAATGCCAGCTAAAACCATGCTTTTAGCATCCTAGAAGAATACAAGCTGAGCATGAATGTACTCAGCCAGCCTACAGAAAATGATGCAGCTCCCATCTCCATCACAGGACACTGAGCATAAGGACAGTCTCACCTGCTCACACAGCTAGGAAAAGCTTAGAGGTTTTGCAGAAGGGATCTGTGGTACTTACACACTGCCTAGAGATAATCACATTAACTCAGATCAATACACCTGGGCATGTGCATAAATGCTTGGAAGTAGTTACCTCCCAGAATTCACTCATTTCTACTTATGCTCATGTTGTTTCTATACACAGAGTAAATTAAAGCATTATTATTAATTAAAGCATTAAAACATAATCACTGTATTTCAAAAATCTACATTCATTAGTACCATACAAGGACTCTCAGCTTGTAAATTCCTCAACAGCTCATATTTGGCTTAGAAAAGGTTCCATAATGTTGTTTTTCAGGAAAAAAAAACCATAAACTTTGTACAGTAAGAGAAGAACAAAGCCGAATGTCAGCATAAATACCTAGATCTTATTTATAAACCATAACTTTGTAAGGACAGCTGACCATGTGGGCATATTCTTATACAGTAAAGATGTTTGTTCCAAGGATATTTATGCTAGGGAAATGTTGTTCCAACATTTCTGCTAGGGAAAATTTAGGCAGATACTCAGTGAGATTTCAGTTTATTGCTATGTCTGTATGTCATTCATGACCTCTTAGTAACTAGCTGATGAAGCAGATTTAGTGGCTTTACTAGATTAGAGTCCCCTATATTTGCACATTATTTAATCACCTGTACCTTTAAGTTATTTATTTGGGAGAAAAATTCTTTCACCATAGATGAAGCATAAGGCCTTTTAAGCACTAAGTAGGAACAATGCATTAGATTGGATATGCCTATATACCAGTGCTGCCTAGATCAGGACAGAAGGATGAGTGCTTTGGGAGCAAGTATAAGGGGGGAGGGGGGAGTGTGGAAATAATATCTACGAGTAGAACTGGTACACAGAAGCTAGCAACATAATCCAGTACTCTGACAAAGGGGAGAGCAGGAAGGAAATGCAATATAGGCAGTTAAACAATATAATGATAACTTTCCTCAAAATTCACATTTCTCATCACTTTCCATAGGTCATGTGTTTTGCACCCTGAGACTCTCCTTTGGGAGAACAGACTTTACAAAAACCTTGAAAGTGTTTAAAAACTATCTGATAAATGGAAGTCAGAATGCACACACTGCCAACAAATACCCATTTTTAATTTATGTGTGAAAGTAAAAATCATGCAGTTACCTTTCTCAGTTACAGAAATTCAGAATCCTTCTACATCCATGATGTTATACCTGATCCATATCATCTACCTCTTCTTCAGTAATTACCCCTCTACTATAGCCACTAAAATAGATTTCCATAAATTTCAGTGCTGCTTCTGTCTATGACTGATTAGACTAGAAAACATAACTAAAGGTATACCATCTTCCTTTGTTCTTCATGCATCAACTACCACAAGTTCTCCTACTCTCCTAGGCAAATCAGGGCTAGCTCAGGTCAATACTGCTATGCTCTGTATCCCCAAAGACTTCAATTTCAAGTCCTCTGCTCACACTCTGAACACTTCACCTCTCCAACCCTCTTCTTTTTAGTGTCAAATTTGTACCAAATCGAGATAGAAACATGTTCTGCACTGGGAAAATGCATGAGTAAGAAAGACCCCACAGAATACAGAGCATAGAAACTGAGTGTCACTTAAGGGGTGCAGCCAAGACTAACCTTCTCTAATGGGAGACAGCAGCACTAGATAAGCTGACTGACATTTCAGCTGTGCTCCCATCAGAACAAGCACCTTCCTGCTTCCACAAGTCAATAGAAAACAAAAAAGGAAACCCCAAACTCTAAAGAACATCCAGCTAGGAATCAAGTTGTTCAGATTTTTCATGGTTCGTATGCTTACTTGGTACACAGAAGCTTATACCAGTTGACTTCCATCAATTTAGTTTCGCTCTTTTTCTGCAACACAATTCATGTAACCATTTCTTCTCTCCTCCATTCAGGAGACATATGCAAGAGACTTCACTGAAGTCTGATGCATTGTGTTAACATGGGCAACATGAACAAAACCAATTCCTTCCTGGAAAAAGAAAACTAGACAGATTTCCACCAGCTGAAACATTTTGCAAGATTATCGTTTCTCTGCGCTTTCATAAGGCTGAGCCATTCCCAGCCTTCTTCCATCATCTCTGAAACTGTCCTGCAACATGATGACCCAAGCCAAACCACCGGTTTCACTGCTTCTGCAGCTGAGCTTTCACACTGCCACCTTCTCTACTTCTGTCATGATACATATGCATCGTGGGTTTCCACATGTAGAACTGCTTCAGACACCTTGCTGGTTGGCCTGGCTGGTACTCAAATTCAACATATTGCACTAAGATTTGTAGCAAGATTTACCACACCACCAGCACATGTCAGGTTTATGAAGAAGCTTTTAGCAACTGGAATCCCAGCTTTTTCTGTTTTGCCAGTCTTGAAGAACTTGTCTCAAAAGTGTTGCATGTCTGTCAAAAGGAATGGCAGATGCACCCGAGGCAAAATGGTGGTAGATATTTTTTCATCTCAAGGCAAAAGCTAGCACAATGAAGCTCAGACTTTAGGAGTAAGTACAAGTCCAAAAATGCCATGTCCTGTTTGGACCAGCTTTCCTTTGAGAAAGTGAGAGGCTTAAGGAGGAATCCTTCCCTACAGTTTTTGTTTCTGTCCCTAGAATCTGAAACTAACTCAGAAACATTATAGAAGCATTTAATATACAGCTTCATTTAAATTTACTGCACAAATCACGGCATCAGATTTTCAACAGTTGAAGAACTGAATACAAAACTGATTGGTCTTTACAGTAATAAAATGGGCATCAAACATTATCTGATGGAACTAGCAGCACCCACTCTATTCCAATATTTTTCAGGCACCACCTATTCAACACTTCAGTTCCATGGAAGTGGTAAAAGTTTGGATACAAAAAGAAAGAAAATACAGAAGGAAATCAGCTCTAGGGTGCTTAGAGATCAAAGAGACAAGATAAAGAAATCTGAATATTTTTTTTAATTAAAATTAAAAAAAGCACCTTGTACTTTATTATGGAATACCAAGATATGTGAGGCTTAGACAACCTAATTATATATTAAACAAAATTCCTGAATTTTTATACACTTTCCATTATATAGGAACAGGAACAAGAAAATCTTTCTGGCCTTGTTCCTATTTAAACTCCATTAACTTCTAGGAACAATTGTGCTCTCGACTAGACAGACTACATGAAAAGGATACATTTACAAAATACAAAGCAAAGCCCTTCCCAGCCGTAAAATTAATTCTGTAAACCCAAAAGCAGCTGTAGATACATGCCTAATTTACAATACTACACCATTTGTAAAACTAGGTTTAAAAGACTTCTATGTGATAGAAGTACAGCAATTTGCACCAGCAACCTCGCAAGAGAAGGCAAATACTTAATCCGGTTTTGTAAAACAGGATCTTCCAAACACCAGTGGAGGCTGCACACACACATGTACCATGAACAGCATCAAAACAAGACCAAATTCTAATAGCTGCACTAACTAGAAAGATACTGTTATTTTAAGTTTAAATTCCTTGAGCATGAATCACCACATTTTCATGCAGCTGAGATATCTTGATGACCAAATCCCACAGATGCAGCTTCTTTATTGAAGATTGAAAAAGAACAACCAAACTGTGGTCAGTAAAGTGTGTATGTTTCTTAACTTATAAACTTATAATAGTACAGTTGTAAATAGCTAATTACCTACGTTGGTTAGTTGCACAGAATTACACAATGTAAATACACATAAAGTAAAAAATTATATTAATAAATTTACACACTACATGGCTTCTCATGCTTGGCAGCCACTGCTTACACACACTGGCCATTGCACAAGGGTATTGCTTTGTTATTTCAATGACATAAAACTTTAAGTAACAGGGAAAATACCATTCAAGTAGTGAAATAATCACAGAAACATACACCCAAATATTAAACTTCTGCTGAGCAACAGAAGAGATTGTGGTTTAGTAGTCTGACATTCCTCTGAGCCCCACATACCCAGGCTGGAGATTCACTTTTCACCTCTGCCTCTCCACACTTTTCACAGCCTTAATGCTTTTTTAATGTAGTTGTTTGTTGGTGCATGTGTGCACTCAGCTGTACTGAACAGAAGATTCATATCCCAGGTGAGAAACAACTCGAAATTCCATTCCCACTTTGTAATTACAGTACACAGCTATGGAACAGAACATGAAACAACTGCCCCCACCACACAAAAAATTATAATCCTCTAGCATCAAAAAGTATTTAAGGATACAAAGCTGTAAATGGACTGAAGTACATTTCCATATGTCAAGATGCTTACAGTGCATTCTCAGTAGGAGGCTCCATCATACTCCTTTAACAGCCTTTTATTATGATCGCTATTATTATTGTTATTATTACAGTACCTTTCTCCCAGCCTGGGCAAGCAGCACAGGCACCGAGATTAATGAGACAGCCCTATCCACGCAGGGGAATCACATCTGTACCACATGCCAGCATGCAATGACACTGCCTTTTTGTAACCTAAAATGCCCACAGCCATAACTACCTTCTGCAAGGTGTGAAAGCTGCTACTATGTTATTTGCACTGTTAAGGCTTTTTCCCCTCTTTCTCCCTTAGGAATGGAAAAAAAAACAACCCTCAATATGCTGTTTGCCTGCAAGATAGGCAGCACAAGGTGTTGATGTAACACCTCACCTAGGTGCTCAGTGTTTCACTATTTATAACCTGCATTTCCCCTCCAGCACTCAGAGCAACAAACAACTTCCTTCCTTTCTTTTCTCCTACTCCAAAACACAGAAGACAAAGCCAACTTTTACAAGGCCTTTCCCAAGGGCTTTAAGACCTTGTTTTTTGCCAAAGATGCTTGCAAAAAAAGGACAATATTTCATTCACAGAGCTCCGCCATAAGTAGGTTTTCACAGCTATCCCACTCTCCCTGCTGGTCTCACTGCAATTCAGTGCACGTTGAGAGCAAGCCAAAGCAGATGCAGACAACTTACTGCTTTCATGGGAAGATCCTAGCCCCAGAGAGAATCAGAACTGGAAAGGTAACTACTGGGCTCTCCCCTCTCAGCCAAGCACTCAGGCCCTAAATTATCAGGGCTGAGATCCACACCAGTGTCTCGTTTCCCACTAGCCAACCCTAGGCCAGATGCAGATCTTCAATCTGCAAAGGTTCCCTGCAAAAGCCCTGTTCAAGAAGTAGGCTGGCAAGATAAGCCCCTGTGGAAGCTCTCATATGTAATTCAAAGAGTAAACAAATGAGCAATATTGTATCTCCAAGACTGTAGTAGGGACCCTGCAGGCAACCCCCTATCATCTTTTCATTCCACTCCTGATTTTCAAGCCATAACCACATTTGGCACTTGACTAAGATGTGATGGTCAAGCTTCAGACTGAAGCATATTTTTCATGTCCATTAATTTCAGCAAACATTTGGAGAAAAAAACCAAACAGAAACAAACAAGCAAACAAACAAATCTGCCTTCATGCCTACCAAGAGGGGCTTACACAAGCAACATTTCAAATAAAAACTGGGCAAATCAAAAAACACACACTACAGGCTGATATTGTAGAAGTCAAGAAGGTCTGCAAGACTCCTCAAATTTCAAAATCAGAGTATTAATCAGACATGTAGAAGGTGCAATGTTACCAGCTATGAAGGTAGAAACAGGTGAGAGAGGAATAAATGCTGGTCATAGGGCCTTCATTTCTTTCTTTGCACTAGGATCTAGATTTCACATGCTATGCATGGCTATAATTCCTATGAAAAAAAATTGGATGTAATAAAGAGGAGCAGAATTTCCCTCACAAACAAATAAGTGCTACTCAAGCCTTTGAATATAGGCTGGGGGAAGACATGCTAGAGAGCAGGGTAGATTTAGGTTGGACATTAGGAAGAAGTTCTTCACTATGAGGGTGGTGGATCACTGGAACGGGTTGCCTAGACAAGTGGTGGAGGCCCCATGCCTGGAGACATTCAAGGTCAGGCTTGATGAGGCTCTGAGCAATGTGTTCTAGTGTGAGATGTCACTGTTTTCTGGACTAGGTGACCCCTAGAGGTCCCTTCCAACCCAAGACATTCTGATTCTATAAGACATCAAAGGAGTGGTGGCATGGGCACATGGACCTCCTTTAAATGGTTCCTATTTAATTGCTAAGAGATTCCCAGACAAGATCCAAGACAAGAAGTAGGTGACAATATGGCAGGATGGAAGTGCTCTACTGGGAATCAGAATGAACCCCAGATATTTCCATTTTATCCAGGTCATATAGTATAACAAGAAATTTGCAGCTAGGAACTTGCACATAGCTGGTATTCAATTTAAATGTCACTAAAACTCCAGTGTAAATATTAGTTAAATGTTTAGACAGCAATTTATCATCTCCCCCTGACCAGTGAGAGTAATTGCTGTTGTATCAAACTGATAACTGTCCTGTAACCTATACAACACCAAAGAGTGGTCAAAGTACAGTACTGAAGTCCAACATCTTGCACAGCTCTAAATGCACTTGAAGATCACAGAATTTTGGTACTAAGGAAATGGGAAGACACAGAGATGTAGGGCTTTTCTCCCACTCATATGACCTTCAGTCACCACCACATACATGCACTCCAATCCTTTACAGTGCCTGTACTCATGTAGGCACACTTGCCTTAGCTTCAGCCTACAGGACCTCTGCTAAAGGATCCACCTTTGCCAATGTTGTGTCAAAACCGAAATTGGACTACAAAACACATAACTGCACCCTGCTGTTAAACAGATGATTGACTTTGCAGGTGTTCTTGTCCCTGGGCTTGTGATGCCCTGGTAGCATTGATGGGATGACAATGCCAGAGAAAAAATGAAGGTACAGAGCAGATTCATCACTAGAGGAACTGGACAACATAATACTTATATCTCCTTCACAATACATTAGATGCTCTTGCTGTTACCTATGGTGGTCCATCAACCTTGCACCAAAAAAAAGGCCCAAACCTAACTAAAACAAATATTTCTAGAAATTCTGCATTATTGATGAGGAATATTCATTTAACAACAGTTTCTTTGGGATTTTCAAGACTGATGACTTAAAGTGCTCACTTCTGAGGCATTATGTATTGATAAAAGCATAAACTGATAGTATAATTTAGAGTGGATTTTGTCTACAATGCTACCCATGCTAATGCTTTAAAAGGTTATTTAAATCATTCTGATCTTACTCCTGGAAGGAGAAATGTCCATTTTTTGGCAGTTCTTCCATCTTGGAAAGGTGGGAGAGAAAGACAGACAGGGATAAAGACAAACAGAAGCAGATTTAGTCCATTTATGGAAGTCCATGGGAAATATATTTGATACAATATATGACTAAGTATACCATTTTATTGCCTATATGGAGAGTAATTTTTGATTCAAACCACATCTAGAAATCAGGGCAGTTCTTAAACAACTTTAAACAAAAAGTTATCAGAACTAGAAAGGAGTGTCTAAATACTGTATCTAGCTAGGAAAAACTGTATTAGCAAACCTATAGCAACACTACATCAATGCAGTTCTGTCATTAAAAATCTGTAGGAACACAAGACTTCAGATTACAATTTCCTAAAAAGGCTAAAAAATTCCCGGTTCTTCCCAATCTCACTAAGAGCTGACATTACTGGAAGGTTACACTTGTACAGGCTGATAGATTAAATCTTCCAAGCACTGGGCAGCTGTAGCAGAATATAGAATACAGAATAGATGTAGCACTGCTGTTGCAGTGAGCCAGGACTCTGTCCGTGTCTTGGCCTTGCTTTCAAATGCTTAGCCACAACAGCCACACAGATTCACTTAACTTGCCATACCCAGCCCATCACAAACCTCACATTTCCCATGGATGTCTCTCAACGTGAAGTTCAGGACATGGACATTCAGTTACATTCAGGTCTGCCAGGAGAGACCCATTTAGGTATAAGCTTAAAACCAAAGCAATCCTGAAGTAGTGTGATGTTTACACCTGCAATGAACTGATGCATTCAGAGTAGTATGAAATCAATGGCCATATCACCACAGGACTGAATCTGAAGGCCCTGAATTCAGTCAGGATTGCTCTACTCATTCCAGCTTTGACTCATTCCCAGACTCCGTTACACTCACAGTGTGTGTGTGGTGGGGCGGAAGTGTTTCCTGATGTTCAGAGGGAACCTCCTGTGTTTTAGTTAATGCCCACCATATCTTGTCCTGTCACTGACCATTTCTGAAATGACTCCTCTCCATCCTCTTTGCACCATGCCTTCAGATCTTTGTATACATTTATTAGACTCCCTCAGCATCAGGGATGTTGGTGATTTTTTCAGCCAGGCCTCAAACACCATGCCTCCTTCCAGAAAGGAAATGTCCAGGATACAAGCTGGAAAGAGCAACTGTGCTTCCAAGTGGAAGGTCGGCCAAGTTACAGGAGGCATAAGACAGTAAAAAGGTTCATCATTTTTCTCTGCCCTCTGAGTCCACACAGAAGCCAACCTAAACTGCCCATTCATACTGCAAAACTACCACCCTTGAAGCAACAGAAGACAACATGGAGTCACCAAGATAGAAAATTAAATAAAAATTAATGTCTATTCTAATTATAATAAGCAGTCTAACTTACTTGGTTCAAAAAACACATACTTGGTGTTTTTAATCTCAAAAGAAACCAAATATCAAGACATATCATGATCGCTGCATTTATTCCAAACAAATACCCTTTATTCCCTCAGCCAGTGGGTAATTGCCAATTTGTTTCATGAACAAAACCTGACACAGAAAACAGAATCCAGCTACTAAGTAGAGAGGGCTACAAAAGAATGGAGGTAGTATTAAGCTTAAGGCAGAACTGTTCTGCCAGCAAGCATCAATGTGCTAAGCACAATCCCACCTTCTCTATCTCCTGATCTGAATCTAACTTTCTTTTGCAGTAGATTATCTCCCTCAAGGGCAAATATATTCCAAACATTTAAGGGCTCTTACAAAAAGGCCAGCATAGATCTCTGTGCTTGAACAATATCCCAAATGGACCCTCATTGGTAACATGATAACAAAATCAGTGTTTCAGTCGAAAGAGAAGAGCCTTTTTGCTCCTCTGTTCTTTTCTTTTTGTGCATTGATATAAAGATCAGAGTCATCTGCATGAATAAGATTTAGAATTCTTCCGAAAACAGTAAGAGATACTAAACACTTTCTGGCCCTCCCAAATTTGTATTCAGCTTCACCCTTTGTTAAACCTGTAATCACACTCCCATCGGTATTCAAGGGATTTATGCAAACAAGGTCTCTTCTGTAAAAAAATCATAGCAATTTAATGCAGTCACAGGCTGTTTGGTTGTGTAGATTACTGGCACCAAAGATGCTGCAACTTAGTATTCTGATGCACGTCAGCTCTCTGTAATACAGATCAGATGGTCTTAGCAGTTTTATGTCAGCCATTCCAGCATAAGATACTGTATCTATATACAAAGAAACCAGGAAAATAAGAGAAAACATGAGAGGTGAATTGAGGCTACAGCCATAAGGAAATTTAAAAATTAAGCTAAAACTCAGTCTGTTCCTTAACTGTAAATACAGTATTAGATTAATATCTTCCAAGTTTTCTCTCCATGGAATGTCACACACTTGCCTAAGGATGAACTTATATTAAAAGTCTGCCATCTTTACCTCTGTGTGAGTGTTAGCTACTGTTTGTGCATATTACACATCCACCTTATACACACAAAGGATTTAAACAAGTCCATTACACATCTCCCAGACACAGGACTTAACTCTTTAGACACAGCTAAAAAATTCAGCACTTCTAGCTCTGGTAGCTCTCTGGCTGACGTTCTCATCATGTGCAATACCATAGCTCCTCCATCACTCAGGGCCATGTTCTGCCTCCTTTGGGAAAGTTGTGCAGTTTGTTTCAGTGGGCAAAATTCAATCACTTTAAGTGAAATGAGCAAGATTTAGCCATGACCTACCCCCCTCACATTATTGAGTATTTATAGACAAACTTGGCTGTGTCAGAGAAAATCTACCTGTATTGCACAGGAGATTATGATGTCTATGCTCACTGCCACTCTCTCAAGAATGAAGAATGAGTGTCTTGCCAGCTTAACACCTCTTTCCAAAACCAGCTTGATGCTGTGAGGCAAGGGAGAGAGAGAGTTGATTAAAAAGCTGTGATGAAATGCATGCAACAGAGAGGAGTATCTGCAGTGCTCTGTCACCTCCACCCACTTTCTCCCCAGGCAACCAATGGCACTTTACAGGAAAACCATTACATCATCAGGGCAGTCTCTAATTGGTTGTATTCTGGATACGGTTTCTGTCCCAAAATATATGGGTTAGATTAAAACATGCCATTCCAAAAGCATGCTTTAGTTAAAGCAGCTTATTACTAAGCACCTTGCAGATATGCAATAATTCCTGCAACTCCCTTGAGTGAAAGAAGGGTGAGTTGAGATGTGACTGGATACTATAAATATCAATAATTTATATACATATCTTCAAGCCTGAAAATATGCAGAAGACTTGCTTTGACCACATGGACGTATTTTGCATTTACTTTCCAATATGTTATGCCACTGAGTTACAGTAGCAGAAATGCTTGAAACAAAAAAATTAAGGTGCTTATTTGCTAAAAGCAAGTGTTACACTTAAACATAGCTCTTAGTGCCAAGATGACTATACGAAATTATTTAAGCTTCACACGCATCCATCCACGTAACAAAAATAATACCAAATTACTTAGGTAATATATACATAGCTAGTTTATACATGGGTATGAGCTAGAACATAGGAAGTTCCACTTCAACGTGAGGAGAAACTTCTTTACTGTGAGGGTGACGAAGCACTGGAACAGGCTGCACAGAGAGGCTGTGGAGTCTCCTTCTCTGGAGACTCAAAACCCACCTGGATGCATCCCTGTGTGACCTGCCCTAGGTGTTCCTGCTGCAGCAGGGGGGTTGGACTTAATGATCTCTAGAGGTCCCTTCCAATCTCTAACATTCTATGATTCTACTTACCCCCAAACCAACTCATCTCCCCAATATAAATGCCAACAGAACTGGCTTCATATTCAATCTATTAAAACAAAATATTTCTTGAGTAACAACTACAAGAAATCAAGAGTTGCTGATGGATTTTTCACAAGTAAAAAATAAGATGCTATTTGCAGGATAAATAATCAATTGTGATTTATTTACTCAGCTCTAGTGCTATAATAGCTGGTTGCAAATGAAGACATTGAGGTACATACGGCACAGAGCCTTAGCATAAAGGGTTAATTCTGCCAAGTGAATTTGGGCCAAATACTTAATAAGGAAGTATCATTCAAATCTAATGGGACCAGAAGTAAATCAGGTTCTATTCCTTGCGTCTTTCCAGTCCTTATCTCCTTTCCCCACACACACAACATGCATAATCCAAATATTACGGCATTCTGCAAAAATGAGCCTCATTATGTATAATAAGAGCCACATTAGAGAAATCTATGGAAGTGGATAAAAAAGGTGACACTCATTCATTTTCCAGGTTGGTTTACAGCTCCTCAGAGCAATGATCACATTTGAGTTCTGTAGCCACAGGCTGTATATTACTGGTCCCCTTACTGGCTGCTTCATGCATCGATGTAATTAAAGTAAATCAGCTAATGAAACACATCATGTAATGGTGGGGAACAGTGGCTGTCTGAAGTTCTGGTGGTCTTTGTCAAGAGATGCTATTAGGCCTAACACATTGCAGAAATACTCGCTTTAAGGAGATACTAAAAGTTTGGCTGATTTTGCTCTATTTAGGGGCCTTATCTAGGATTATAAAACATGGAATCAAATCTTGCAAGCTTGCATCTTCTTTGCAAGCATGAAGAGGAGATAGGAGCTCGGTCTTACAAGTGCTCTCATCACACTGTATCTTTATACAGCCTTCATAGTAGCCAATACTCATCTACTTGACCTCAGCTTAGCTTTGGAAGTTTTAGCTGCTTTTTACATCCAGTCTTAATTAGGGAAACGAAAGAAGTTTCTTCAGATGTTTAAGTTGCCTCAGTGGTGAATAAGATGTTAAAAAGTAGGTGATGGACTCTTTAAAACTGTTCCTCTGAACTCCATCACTCTACCGGCAATCCTTTCAAGTTCTTCACTGGCCTGCCCCACTATTAACCTCCCTCCACACTGAGAATTAGCTATTTATTCTCAGCCTTTGTTCCTTCTCTCAAAGGGCTCCTCCTCTAACTCTTTACCCAAGAATCCTCAGCGGTCTTTTATGAATGTGTATAACAAAATCCTTTTGAAAGTCAAAATAAATTATTGCCACTGGTTGGAATATAGAGCAGCTCCTATTATGACCACTTACAGCACACTTTGAAAGTCTTGATGCTAAAGCAATGCTGCTTACTACAGTCTTGTGACAGTGGTATGAGAAGCGTATCCAAGTGAACTCTACAGCCTCAAATCTATCCCTAGTAAGGAGCAAGCTCTTTGTCCTTCTGGTGTTGGAGCACAGGAGCAATATGTAGTAGCTACATTTGTCTCCGACTTTTAGCTTAATACATCCCAGTAATTTATCTTTTGACAATTAGCTCCTGTTCCTTCTGTTTTGCCAGTATCTGTCAAAGAGGTACAACAACGAAAAAAAACATAATTCAAAACCCACTTAATATTATACTTCCCTAAAGTCATGTGCAAATGTAGAAATTGGAAAAACGGTTTACCAAAACTTCTAAAAATTGAAACCAGCAAATTGTGCACAAACCTGACAAAGTAATAAAGTGCAACATAATCTTTGTTAAAATCAGCAACCTCCGTGTTTGTCACAAAAAAAACCCTGTAAACTGCTGGAAGTGCAATTCCTTCCACAGAGTGTGACTGTGAGGAATGAAACAAACTCGAAGCATGAGGCTTGGGTGTTCAGTAAACCAGGAGTGAACTTTATTGGATACAAGACAAGTCTAACAGTTAACTAATTCAGTGCCTAAGGACAAAACCTCATTTCCAGCTCCTGCACATCACAAAATGTCACAACATTTGGCTGCCTTCTATCAAGCAAGAGCAAAATACCATGACTTCTCTCAGGGTAGTATTAAAGGACAGTGTCAGTGCTTCATTAGAAAACTGGCAAATGTCATTTCTTGTTTTCCTCAAACTCACCCTGCCAAAGTTGCACAGTGGCAAGAGGCTGAATGGAAAAATGGGCACAGGGGAAGGAAGAAACATATGCCATCTGCCTGGCAGTGTCTGATAAAAACTGATCTCTTATTTCCTTCAATCATTCTAATTTTATAACAAAGATATGTGTAAAACAACAAAGCTCTTTGCTGTCTTTATACTCCATCAGAAAATATTTCACTGTTCATTAAAATTCAGCCACAGGACAACAAGATAATATCTGATCAAAACTTTCCTTTAGCAAAAAACCCCCGAAATTAAGTGACATTACAGAATCTACTTTGAAGACTCAATATTTGGCCAGAGTCGCAGCAGTACATCACTTCTGAAAGTGGAAACTCCATCAAATCTTAACATACTTAGCACTACCTCAGAGACTTCAGTTCAGTTCAGGCTAGGTGGGAAATGATGGGTTTGAATCACCAGGACTTCTTTCTACAAACATAAAGCTTCTCCAGAGGTCTTCCATGGAGGCACTGACCAAGCACAGTCTGTGAGATTTGATGAGACAAGAGGCCACAGAAGTAGAACTGCACGATTGGATCTGAGGGTACTCAGACTTCCTACAGCATGACAAAGCGTTACAGTAAAGCAATGCTGTGGAACATTGCATTCAGGCTTGGTAATCAAATAAAACTGTCATTCAAGATTTACTATACTCCTGTGCATAGTTATCCATTATCTGTAATAAAGCCTGAACTTATTAAATTACTTCATATTTTCAGTATTGTGCTGTTGTTTATTATATAGCAACATGAAGGAATGCAGAAAGAGTAATTTTCTACTAATACTGAACAAGGAACATTATTAGATTAAGGACAGAACATTACCCTTGAAGCTTTTCTCTCAGCTTTGTGCCCCTGCAGAACATCTAGTTATATACTTCTCCCTGATGCCTCCTGCTGCAGATTTAAAGAACCAAGGCAAATCACTCCCATCACTCCACTAACACTGTGGGAGAGGCACAGAGAAGGAAATATGCTAATTTTGGTAACAAACCAGAAAAGTACATCAGTGTCATATTCCTTCCATCTGCAGAGAACAAAAGGCCAGTTGGTTCCCACCACACATCTATAAGATGAGACAGGCAGAAATGCTCTATGATAAAAGGGTGTTTACAAAAAGAAAGAAAGATATGAAAATTGATACACATGTAATAGCAGTACCTGGGTGATGGACAGGAGGGAAAACATGTTTCAGACAAGGCCCCAGAATCCCCTTTTCAGTGTTTCAGAGACAACGCACAAGCATGGGGGGAGGAGGCACAAAAGTCTGGAATCTCTGTCCTTATTCCTCCCTTTTCAGTCCTGTACAAGCAGAAAACCCAGTGGTAGGAGTTTAGTTACCAGTGTTTGTCCATGGGTTACTCTTCTAGTTGTTCATCAACGTGTCACAATTAGCTGCTTGCAAGAGTTTAGTGCAGAAGCACACAGAGCATGGTCAGTAGTGCACAAACATTTCAGAAACAGCTTTGCAGGGGTCTTGCCTCTGTTACCTCCTACAGTCACACCAAGAGAGCAACAAGTCACAATACTTCAGTTCCCTGGTCCCCTCAGCTTAAAACACAGGCAAATGGGAACAGATTAGGAGTGGGGCAGAAAAACCCAACCAGATCCACTTTCCAAGTGGAAGTCAGTAAGGCGATTTCAAGCTCTGCCAAACGCTGCTCTCCACCTCTATCGCTTTATGATGAGGAAACATCTTTGCATGCAGCTTGCCAGTGATTCCCATTTAACCCCATCATTTGGCAATGCCTCAATGTGACACCATGGAAATAATCTTTTCACTTAAATGTGTTACTAGCTTATTATTCAGAAGCCTTCTGGTCAAACAGCATTAGAAGTTACATCATTTGCCAGCAGTATTTGGAATGCTCAGTATCTGTGAAGAACAGATACAAGGTATAATCAAAATGCTACAGAAATAAGGATGACTTTCCAACCTTAACTAAGCTTTTTCTGACTTCTGGCCACTTCATTTTATTGAACAATGAGGGAATTCTGCAATTAAAACTTTCTCCAACCTCAGGGTCCTAATGAGGATTTCTTAAGACTTATTCCAAAATCTTGGGTCAGGAGAAGGAAGGGGTACTCAGGTGACTGTTCCATCTTATGCTGCTTTTCTCCATATCCAGGGCAGACAGTCCACAATAAGAAGTCATAAAGACAGCACACTAAAGGCAAAAGCCCAACCAGACACTGATGTGTTAAAAGGAGCTACACCAAGAGTCTTCTGGAGGAAATGTGGAAACTGTCTTTTTTTTAAGATGATGTATGTGCCTAGATCCAACAGAAATTTCATGTCAAAGTGACATCACCCTAGACTAACGCTAATCTAGTATTCCCCCCTCTTGTCACTGGAAGAAGGAAGTTAGCCAACCATAGCTCTCATTTCCTTTCTCACTGCTTTGTCTGTCAGCCACCAGCTTAGCAAGCACAATAGCACTCAATACTTTTGAAGCCACTGAAAAGCTTTGTTCATTCAAGGCCTACAAAGGCAAGTTGCACAACTTAGGAAGCTCACTGCATTATGATTAATGACACTGCTAATTTTCAAGTCAGTAGTGCAGACTCTTGGGCCCTCTGAAAGCATTAACAAAATAAAAGCAAAGGCTAGCTCACACGCTTTCTGTTCATAACTCCACATCTCTAAGGAAAAGTACAGAAAAAGGCATCAGAGCAAGGCCAGCCAGTAAGCTTGATCTCCAGCACAGATACCAATAGCCACATTGATGACAGCAAGGGGATAAGGTATCATTCTTTACTCATCTTCCATCAAAGCAGCAAAATGCAAAAAACTTTATCTCAAAACACTTGATTAAGAGCACCCATAGCACAGCCATCCCAGCTACTGGCAGCTTTATCAGCAGTGTACCTTGAATCAGGCTGCTCAGAGCCTGCAGACCTCTCTCTACCAGTTCTCCTCACTCCCAGCAGATATAATACTCACAGACAACCAGCCAAAACACAACCACTTGAAAAAATTGCCCACTGCATGAACACACTTCAGAGGCTGCAACTGCTTTTACACCCTGCATCCCTTCCAACGACACTGCAGCTGGGCGTTGTGAGGGAGAGAAAGGAAATGCTGCCTTCTTCTACTTTTTGTTCCAAGATCAAGAACTAGCAGGTGGCACAACGCAGCTGTTACTCAGCTCATCTCCTGTTCAGCCTGATGTCCCTGTGGCAAGCTGTGCTCTGGGTGCTGGACTGGACCTGAAAAATAAATAAAGAAAATAACACACATTATAAATACAGCCTACCACATGGGCAACATGTCTACCAACATTGGTACTGACTGCTGTCACCAAAGTAGGAGTAAACTGAATTCACACAACAGGGCTCTTATGAGACTGACTGCCTTCAGTCCCTAAAGCAAACTCAACAGTGAGGAAAGGCCATCCCTCCAAGCAACCTTAAATGAATAAACCTATTTCTGGTTTTCATGTAAGAAAAGACGAAAGACCTTAAGTTGTTTCAAAAGTTAACACAAGGGACAGGAGACAGGCATGGAGATATCTACAGGTTCTGAATTAGTGTAATGAACAACATGAGAAGATGAAAACTGAAAGGGACACTTTCTCTGACAAATGGACACAAAATAAAACTGCTACAGATTGCTCATTGTAATGTGCAAGAAAAGAGATGGGGCATTCCAAAGCAACAGACAGAAAAGTGAAGAGAGTCGCTGTATGTGCTATCATTACGCTGCAAACCCTAATAAAATATGGGCAACATCTACTCTACTATGTTCTGGACTTTTCTGATTACACCATATGTTGGAAATGCACATCTGCTCTTTACACAAAATGGATAGTACGTACTTTAAAAGCAAATTTGAGGAATCCGCAGGGTAGAAGCTGATTAACATTGAGCTCAGCACATGAAGTTGTTAGTCCAGTGCCACATGTCTGACTCACACTGTCATACTGGTGCAACATTCTTTAGTTCCATTGCTGTGAGCCTGGAAATTGAACATCCATTTAGTGCTAACAGCAACAGCATTCCCAGCAAGAAGCTTCTGGGACAAATGAACACTTTGCACTGAAATATTGGGCTTTTAGAAAAAGCACTTCTTCCCTATTACCAGTTTATTCATATCTCAGCCTCATTTGTATTTAAGAAGAAAAAAACCTGGATTGTGCAACAATCTTTCAAACAAAACTGTGCTTCCATTCCGCAGCGAAAGGTAAATGCACGAATCTGTAATGGGCTGCTGATCAGTTTTTGACAAACTGACATTCTCATGAGAGATTAACAGGACGTACATTTCACAATTTACAGCACTGAAAGACCCATGCAAATGCATACATAGCAATAAACACTTTGAGTAGAGTTTCCTGCCTAGGAAGCTTTTGTACAAAAGCCTTTTAAAATATTTTCTCGTCACTAATGTGTCTACCTCCTTAATGTAGGATTGATCTAAAAGTTGACATTTCGGCAGATCACCATTACGCTCAAGTTTTCCTCGCCTAAAATACAAGTAATTTTAACTCAGAAAAGAGGAATTGCTCCAATCCTGTAAAAATTGTAACTGAGTTTGTTACTCCTGTTAAAAAGGGATGTCAGTGGAAACCCTGCCACAATAGTAGAAACAATGCATACCCATATTTTTTTTGCATTTTGGGACATAACCTCATGACTACACAGTGTCAGGAAAGTACTTGAAAGAGCTAGATGAAAACCAGCAATCCTCTTCCTCTCCAAAGAACACTCAATATTTCCACAGAAGTATCATTCTTCTACCAAAATTTCCACAAACCACTGACTTCTTGAAGCTCAAGGTTTAATAAAGTTGGCCATAACTATGTAACTTCTATTTTTCAGCTCTAGAAATTCCAGACATAAAATGTTCAAGTGTTTCTTGTTTTCTAACCCTCTATAGTTGTTTCTAGCATACCTTTAGACAAATAGGAGCACTCTGTCTTTGCACTCCTCAATGCTGAATGCAACGTTTCCTTCTAGGAAGCTCTCTGGGTTTGGACAGAATTAAAGAGGCAAAACAGCCTGTTTGTCTTTCTGAGCTCCAACCAACTTCTGATAAGAAGACTGGGTTGAAAATCATCTCCCATACAGGAAAACTACCTCGAATTCTGGAGCTGAACATTCAGGTAAGGAAACTAATTTGTAGACAATCATGGAAAACTACCTCTTCAAAGTCTGATTCACATTTCGTGGAATATAATACAAAGGGTTCACAAGGTATTGCACAAGATACTGGTTTAGCATTTAAAGAGCCAATAAAACAAGTTTTTCTAGCTAAACGTTCTCTCTTGAAAAATCAGATAGCTAGAAACACAGAAAAGAGTGGAAGAAAAGGGGCAGGAAGAGCTGCCAAAGACAACAATGGCTAGAATCACAGCACTACCATATTAAACTGGTTTTATATTGATCTAATTCCATTCCTGTACCATGATAAACCTGAAATAATTACAAATCAGATAAAAACTTGAAGCTGATTTTACTTTCTTTCAAGGACATTATGCCTACACAAAGTCTATTTGAAGATGAACTGCTTAGACAACTAACAGTGGAAAAGGGATTATTTCTTTATTATCATCAGGCACTTTTAAAAATGCATTTTATACAATGTTCTCAATATTTTGTTGTATGTGTACATATTTCTGAGTACCAGTTCTTGTAAAATATTGATATCCAACTAATTCAGTGTTATGTTCCTATTTTGAGTTGAACTAAAAATTCTTACACAAATAACAATCACAGAGCAAGTCTGTGTGTAGACTGATAGGTAGATAAGTGGATGTTACCAACTGTAAAAAGTGTAGCTTTATGTATCTCTAAAAACACGTGAATTTTTTAAGTTACAGATTATCCTAAGGGGGAACAAGAGTCAGTCCAATTATTTTTTGTGAGCAAATGGTCTGGTGATTTCAAATCTATTTTTTCTTTGTGAGTCCTTCACGAACAAAACCCATTCTTTCCCAATGTATTTCCTGTTAGCAAATTATTCACTGAATAATTTATATGAAGGAAACTCACCCTACGGGTTTGTCTGCAAGCTTGTTTGCTTTTACTGTTCCCTACCTATAACCCAATGTGTTTGAGCAGGTTCCCAAGTCACACAATATTATTTCCACTTCCTAAGTGAATGAGTGAAACTTTAAGCTGCTATATCCATACAAAAGGAATAACAAATAATGAATCAGGAACACCCAATTTTGTTTCCAAGTGCAAAGCAATCTTTGCCTAGCTATTTAGGAGCTGACAATAGTCCCTCAGAAAACACACCAAGGTGTGTGATCAAACTCACTAACCACCTAGCAGCACACTCCATCAAAAGGCAAATTGCATTTCAGATACACACACAGCAGGAACGATGCTTCATGAGGCCCTCAAAATGGTGTTTCTTTCATTTCCATAGATCAGAAGCACCTTCCAGACCACCAGGCTCTCTATGGCAATGGCAAGACTACCCACTTTGCATACACTCATTAAGCAGTTATTTGGCATCACCATGACCCCACAGCTCTTTTGTGCTATATTACTGCTATACTGTACAAAACATGAATCAGAAGAGCCCATTCAAATACATGCATCACAGTCTCTAAAAGTTCATCACACAAAAGACACTGCATTCAAAACTATGCAATATTCATAAAATAAGCTAGTTTCTAAGATTTCTACCCAAGCTGAGATGGAAAGTGACCAGAGTAGAACTGAGTAGAGGCCTGAGGAGGGACACGTGGGGAGCAAGGTGACATGAAGAACATGTACTGTTCAAAATTGGGATTCAAATAAAATTCAGCTAACTCTCCAGGAAGACCGACCAGGAGACACTACACAGATCAGTTTACCAGCTACATTTAAAGTAGGATCCTTGCCTCGCTGTGAGCACTGTGGCCCTTGAGCCTGGGAAGCAGCAAGTCCTTAGTTATTCTGATGTGTGCATTGACAGCAACTCCCACAGCCTGCTGCATTAAGATGACAACATTTAGCACTTGGCAGGGTTATGCACACCAGGGGACAAAAAAAAAAAGTACTTGGAAAGTGCCATTTCCCTCTCACTGGATCTCAACGCCTTCCTTTTGGTCCACACCCAGACCGCATCACAAGAGAAAATTACTTTCAGAATATTTTTATAAAAATAATCAACTTTTATTACTTAAATGTTACACACGGGGCCCAGCAAAATAGCTACCTTTTGGTAGTGTTTTTTTTTTCTCTTTTCCTTTGTGTGCGCATATAATAGAAATTTTTACACTGGAATCATGTAATATTACCAATATTGACTTCCTTTTCAATCCACAGAAGATTAACAGTCCCCTTAGGGTTCTATTGACCCTGGCTTTGCTTTAACCAATACTTACCTCTCAGGTCAATGAATCTGGATGCTGAATACAACAGAAGTCAATACTTGCTTATTGCAGTTAGAATAAGAATTACTAAGAAAGATTATGAACACTAGATTGGTGCTTCCAACACTATCATACTTAAGGAGTCTGTCAAGGTTTCCATCATGTCTGTCCTTTTTCTAGTAAAATTTGTCACAACAAAAAATGCCATTTGAAGACTTAATCAAGTCTGTTCTTTTAAATGAGTTTTGACAAGCATAATTTAAAATTTAAGACATATGCAAGTATTCAAAAATACATAAATTCAAGTGCATAAGCCTAGACTTTTTCTTTTTTCTTTTTTTTTTTTTTTTAGGTGTAGGGGAAATTGTTCTGGGTTTTTTAATGGTTACTGCAAGTTTTAGGACTTAACTCAAGTCTCCTTGTATTGAATGTCAAGAGCCAGTCCCAGGGTAGGCAGTATATTTAGTCCTGTGTTCCTATTTAACTTTATTTTTATGATAGACTGAAAAAGTAGCTCCAGAGTTGTTCACAAGTCTCCAAGTAGAGAGCCCAGAATATTAGCAAGGAAACACCTTTACAGCGCTAAGAACACCAGAAACCACAGAATCAATCCATACATCCAAACTCAGAGGTAGGAGGAAACAAAATTGTAGGAGTATATTGTGGAGGGAATGCATCAGGGAAGTAGTACAACCCAGTAAACCTTGAGAATAAATGTCTGATGAGCATGCAACTTTGATCAAATTTGAGGCGAACAAGCAGACATCCTCAGTTATGCAAATCTGGGCTGCCCATGGTTACAGCTAGCAAGATCTGTCCTCATTGTGCAGAGACTGGACGGGACTTGGAGAAACCTAATCTAGTGGGAGGTGTCCCTGCCCATGCAGGGGGGTTGAAACTAGATTATATTTAAGGTCCCTTCCAACCCAAACCATTCTATGATAAAGCACACTGACAAATTTATACTCGTTCATGTTTTATTGCATATTGTGAGTGTTGCAAAGCCATATGCAACAGCTAAACCTATGCTAGACATCCTACTTCCGTACATTGGTTGAATGTAAATTCAGATGAGCACTATCAAAATTCCTAAGATTTTCCACCTTACTCATCCCATAGACATGTTCATCTCCACCACATTCAGGAACACTTGCCTCTTTGCCCACTGTTTCTGTTAATGGCTCTCAGTCAATGACTAATACTCTGCTTCACAGCTGAGTTTTCGTGAGCATTAAGAAGTATAAGACATTGAAGCTTTGAGCAAAAGTTACCAGCATAGCTTTAAGAGAAACATCTTAAATATCTTCCAACTTCCCGCTTCCTAACTGTTCTTAAAAAAATGAGAATCTATAGGGGAGGATTAGGTCCACATTCAGTCTCAAGGTCCTCTGATGAGCAAAGGACCTTGTGTGTGATTGAGAGGCCTTTCTCATGAGGTCCAACATCCTTTCTGGGATTGCAATATTTCTCTAAGGACTGGTGTTTGCCCTTTTGCTTAATAACGTGCTGCCCACTCTTCAGTCTTTTTACCAAAGGGAGAAAGGGGTGTTTCTAAACTGTTTGTTATAGTTCAGCATAAAAATTCAGAATAGATTTTTCTAGTCAGTTAACCATATTCTTGAGGGAAAACATAAGGTAGTATAATTATTAAAAAGCACTCTCAGTAATACTCACATCTTTATTATGTCAACCCTTTGCCAAAAAAAAAATAAGATTTATAGTAAAAGCCACTTACATTTCTTCTTTGCAGAACCAAGCCATCTGCCTCAAATATACCATCAGCCCCTGCTAGATGAATTCACACATATTTTAAAGCCCCAGAGTAACCATTAGAATGGAAATTGGATACTACTTCTCATTTGCAAAGCTTTCTTAACTGGAGAGGCTTCCCATTTGTTCAATTAAATGTTTGTATGTGCAATACACTTTACAAAATTTATCCCAAAACAGTGAGGACTGAAATAATATTGGAGGCAGATGGCACAGCTGTTCCATTTAGAGAGCTATCCTCAGCAATATATGAAGTGATGGACAGGACAGAGAAGTGGGAGTGAAAACTTGGTACTGTGATGCTCACCATCCATTGATACTAGCTATAAGCAAATCACATCAGCTCCAATCTTCTCTCCCCTATTGTATGTAGTTGCTTGACTCACTTGGGTCTAACCAATTAGAACATATAGATTTAATTCAAGAAGTTAACCACTGAAGCCATGTAAGGCTTGCCCTAAGAGAATCCATCCCTCTGCCTTAAAAGCTGAGGGAGTCTGAAATTGTCTCTATCATGTTGAGACAAGGAGGTACATGACTGTATGGGCTGATGAGGCAGTGTGCATGCAGAAGAGACACAAATACCATTAGGAATAGGGAACAAGTTCAAGCTGCTACTTATTTGCATGCCTCACACAGAACAGAAATCATTGTACTGTGCTCCAGATGCTGCAAACCTCAAGATGCACATCCAGAGACCATAATTAAAACTGGCAAACACTTTCACTGAGGAGAGGGAGAAAAAAAACCTGGAGCTATCCCAGCCAGTCTGCATTTATTTTGAGATTTCTAGGGAACTGACCAGTTCCACCATCTCAGTATCAGGAAGGTTGCCTTCTCAAGGGAAAGGCCATACAAACACACTTTCTTACCAACTGAAGACTTGAAAGAACCTGATGAGAGCATATCTCTTCCTGTACAGCACCTAGACTAGGGATGCAGACTCAGTAAGCTAAATGAGCAAAGTAATCAAACATTTCTTAAAAAAAATTTCCAGCCTTCATGAAAGAAAATTATAGACAATACATGGAAAGAGATTTAAACCAAAAATAGGTTAGCAGTAAAGGTTTTCATCCTGGAAAGCACTGCTCTACTGGAAAACAAGCAATGAAGATCACACTGTCTATCACAAGCCATTACATAGCTCTTAAAAGGTTTTACTTAGGCACCTAAGAGAAACCACTTGGGGGCAGAAGGCAGATCTCCTTCCCCATATCCATGGGCAGGCAATGACACTAGCTCTGAGGAACTGCAGTCACCTCTTGTGTAGGTTTAACTTAACAACAACAGTCAAAAATAGCTACAAGACAAAACTCAGTTAAGAAAGAATCATAGAGACCACAGGACAGGTCTCACCATCTTCTTCATCTTCCTTTCCTTACCCCAAGTCTACTCCTTCCCTGTTTTCCTCTTCCATCCTACAGCCTATTAGACACTTTCACAGCTAGATTGCTGCTGGAAACTCACTTTGTGGTAGCTAAAAACTAAGAGAAAGAAAAGTCTGTTTTGTATGGACTGTCAGTGAGATGAAGAAAGTTTTCTCTAGGTGCCATGCAACAATACACTGCCAGGGGAGAGAATGCTGAAAAGCCAAAAAGTTCACCAGAACATCCATAAGTATTTGCCATGTACTAATAGGTTCAGCTGGAGACTATT
This sequence comes from Hemiprocne comata, assembly GCA_020745705.1. Lineage (NCBI taxonomy): Eukaryota > Metazoa > Chordata > Aves > Apodiformes > Apodidae > Hemiprocne > Hemiprocne comata. Next base: position 136,856,362 of record CM036586.1, on the reverse strand, counting down.
ATGCCAAATGCCGTAAGAACTATTAGAGGCAAAAAAATACTGCTAGTGTACAAATATGAAAGGTGAGAGGGCATTTAAAAAAAAACCCCTTTGCTAGACAGAATGCCATTCACTTTCTGTGACAGTGAAGAGGCACCAGGTTGTACATTCAGTAATGGGTTACTTAAAAAAATATTCTGACCTTGCTGTTTCAGTATTAAATGCTTTTCTCCTCAACCAGCTCTTTCCTACTGGTTATATTATAAAAGGCATGCCCCAGGGGACAAGTTTCTAATAATGTCCTAATCTTGCTTTCCAAGCACTTAGAACAATTGTAGAAGCAATTTTAAAATAAAAGAAGTAAATTCACAGGGCTCAACCTCTTCTTTATTTGCAGAGAGCTTTGGCTGCACTGGAATTATTGCAAACTATATCACCACAGTGAAGTATCTTTTGTTTCCAACTCACATTTCCTCATAAGTACTAAGCACACGGTGCTGTAAACAGCACACTACATGGAAACTCCAGACAAGCTATGAAAAGTAAGTGGCCTGTTTTTATACCCTGGCTTTGTTTTAGCTACATCTTAAAAGGCATATATACACATATTATATCAAGTAAGTCTAAATACTTAAAACAGCTAATCATAATTAGTTCTTTTCCATATGGAAGTCATCAGAAGGGCATAAATGCACAACTAATCTAGAAGGAAACCAGATTCTGAAGAATACCTCCACAAAGTTCCAGCAGAAGGCAATTTTAAAAACCTGCCAAACCATATGGAATTGGTGTACCTTCTAAAATGCCTTTGAAGCACCACTCCCATAAGTGCAGTTCTCCCACTCTTTCCTGCCATCGCTGCAGCCTTATGCTCAGGGGGGCAAGACATGAAAACTGGTTACACTCACAAACACAGCACTATGATAATAGCAACTGCCTACTTACAAATGCTTGTCTTGCTCTACCTTGACAAGATGCCTCTCAAGAGCTTCTCAAGCTTCAGATCTCTCAGTATATGTCCACTACTCGCCACCTTCTGCTCCTGACCCTGGAGAAGGAGGAGAATTCTGCTCATGTCTGCACAACTGCCACCAAGTGATACTCAGGAGTTCTCCCATTCTGAACAGCCTTACAATGATGAAAGATCAGGGCAAAAGCTTGACAGCTGCAGTAGATATTACCCTAACAGACTGGGAACTGAAGGAGATTTAGAGAATACTCCCATCATGAGGCCTTGAAGCAACCACAGGCCTTGAAGTTACCACAGTGGCAAAACGGTTTTTCATTTTTTGGGTTTAGGTTGTTGTGGATTTTTGTTTCTTTTTTTTACATTCAACTAGAGGAAAGGTACAGCTTCTTCAAATAAAATGGAAATGAGCTTTTCACCACAGTAACTGTAGACATCAGAAACAAAGAAAGAACATAGTTTAGGTTTTTTCACTCCCCCTGGGTTCATGAACCCTACTGGAGCCTAACATGCCCCCTTTCCCTTTGAGCTACAGGGTGAAATCTCAGTAACTCAGGAGATGGATGTCCTATTTCTAAAAAAATATGACCAAAGAAATCTCACAGAATAGCCAGATTCCAGCAGCATTCCTGAGCTCTTCAACAGCACAAGACCATGCTTTTACAATAAACACCTTTCTGCATGTCTAGGATAGCTAAAGATAGGGAAAACAGCCAAGATTGCTCTTTAATTCACTGATCTTCAGTTACTAGAAGAGCCACTGGCAGTATATGGATGCTATGATTATGGAGAGCAAAAGTATCAAGTTGGTTAAAAGCCAAGGTCTCAAAGCCTTATACATATGCGGGCCATAACAGCTGAAGTCTGTTTTAGTCCATAGGAATTACAGAGGAATGAAGGTGTTCCTCACTTCTACTCAGAGACCACTAGGAAATCCCTTGTCATCAAACCTTGTCTTTCACCTTCTGGGAAACCCTGGTATCTGGTCTTATGCTTTCTCATCACTCTCTCTGTTATAAGGCTAGTTGCCAGGTTACACTGTTGTTGATACAGCAGCTAAGAGTGATACCCTAGGCACAATTTCAGCGATGCTTAGAAATTATGTTACCCAAAGCACAAGATATAGTTTCTTCTAAGGTCTGATGTTCAGCCCCAAAACCCCCTGCTCAAACCTCAATAGGGTCCCTACACCAGACATTGGTGTGCAAATACCACTTCTGCACAGTACTGAACAGCTCCTGTTGGAACACTTAGAAGTCGCATAGATTTTTATTTAATCAGAAAAGTACCCATAAGGAGGACGGGGTCCATTCTGAATTTTAAAACTATTAGGCTGGCAGTAGCACTATAATAGCATATTAAAAACGGATAAAGTTGCATGCACAGTGTTCCACACCAGCAGTGAGAAATAAAAATCAAATCAGAACTGTGCAAACTTACATTTCCTAGCATTCACCCTCGACTATATCACAGAAAGGTCTCAAGTTGGGGACCACTGCAATCTGCCAGAGGTTGAAACAACTTCTAAGTCCTGAACTTCTCATAAATTATTATCTCATTCCTTGAACAATGAAGCGTTATGAATTTTGCATGTTTCCTCAAGCACTTTACTTTATTCCAAGAATAACAGTTCAGTTTCAAACCATGTTAAGCTGAATCCCCTTTTTATCACCCTTACAAAATGGCTGCCAGAAGATTAGATAGGCAATGAGCAAGAGAGAAGAAAAAGACTTAATAACACTTAAGTTACTATCTGTAATGAAATCTCAAATAAATTTTGAGGAATATATAAATCACCTTACAACAAAAAATTATAGAACCATAGAATCATCGAATCATCATCAAGGTTGGAAAAGACATTCAAGATCATCAAGTCCAACCGTCCACCCTACAACCCCTAACCACTAAACCATCTCCCAAAACATCACATCTACTCCAGCACCTTGATGTCCTTCCTATACTGTGGTGCCCAGAACTGCACACAGTGCTTGAAGTGTGGACTCACCAAGGCAGAGTAGAGGGGCAGGATCACCTCCTTGGTCCTGCTGGTCACACTATTCCTCATGCAGGCTAGGATGCTGTTGACCTTCTTGGCCACCTGGGCACAATGCTGGCTCATGTTCAGCCAGCTGTCAATCAACACCCCCAGATCCCTCTCTGCTGAGCAGCTCTCCAGCCACTCCTCCCCAAGCCTGTAGAGCTGCTGGGGGTTGTTGTGGCCCAAGTGCAGGACTCGACATTTGGCCTTATTGAAGCTCATACAGTTGGCCTTGGCCCATCAGTCAAGCCTGTCTAGATCCCTCTGCAAAGCATCCCTGCCCTTAAGCAGATGAACACTCCCACCCCACTTAGTGTCATCTGCAAACTTAAGAGGGTGCACTCTATCCCCTCATCCAAGTCATCAACAAAGATGTTAAACAGAAGCAGCCCCAGCACTGAGCCCTGGGGGACACCACTCGTGACCGGCCGCCAACTGGATTTAACTCCATTCAACACAACTCTTTGGACCCAGCTGTCCAACAAGTTTTTTATCCAGTGAAGCGTGTGCACATCCAAGCCACGAGCAGCCAGCTTCTCTAGGAGAATGCTGTGGGAAACCTTGTCAAAGGCCTTGCTAAAGTAACGGTAGACAACACCCACAGGCCTTCCCTTGTCCAAAAGGCAAGTCACCCTATCATAGAAGGAGATGAGGTTAGTCAAACACGACCTGCCCTTCATGAACCCATGCTGACTGGGCCTGATCACCTGGCTGTTCTGCATGCACTGCATAATGGTACTCAGGATGATCTGTTCCATCAGCTTCCCTGGTACTGAAGTCAGACTAACAGGCCTGTAATTTCCTGGATCATCCTTCCGTCCCTTCTTGTGTATGGGGGTAACACTGGCTGATTTCCAATCTCCTGGTACCTCTCCAGTCAGCCAGGACTGCTGATAAATGATGGAAAGAGGCTTGATGAGCACCCCCGCCAGCTCTTTCGGCACTCTTGGGTGGATCCCATCCAGCCCCATAGATTTATGCACATCTGTGTGGGGTAGGAGGTCACTGACCATCTCCTCCTGGATTGTGGGGGGGATTGCTCTGCTCCTGATACCTTTCCCCTAGCTTAGGGAGTTTGATTCCCTCATCATAACTGGTCCTGCTACTAAACACTGAGGAAAAAAGTCATTTAGCACCTCAGCCTTTTCCTTCTCGTTTATCACCATGTTTTCTCCTGCATCTAATAGGGGATGGAGGGTCTCCCTGGTCTTTCTTTTGCTCTTAATATATTTATATAAGCTTTTCTTGCTATGCCCTTTACCATGGAGGCCAGATTAATTTCTAGCTTGTCTTTGGACCTTCTAATTCCCTCCCTGCATAGCCTGACAGCATTTTTGTACTCCTCATGAGTGGCCTGCCCCTTCCTCCAAAGGCCACAAAACACAAAGAATAAATTTTCTAAACTAAATTGAACTCCTTGCACCGATTTTAGGTGTCTGTGGAACATTCCCATAAAGTTAGCAGGACACTAAGCATATATTTAAACCCTTTAGTTAAGTGAGAATTTATCACTGTCACTGAGACAAGGCTGTGCTAAAAATGAGTGACTCAGTGCACCAAACTATTAGAAACCTTGTTCTAACTGGCAGAATCAAAAACTTTATTCTGAACAGCACAAAAATGCGAGAATAAAGTTGATGGTGCCCGACCCATGCTGGTTTGCATCTGACCCCCATTCTTCACCTCTTCTCTCACTAATCCTGATTTTAATTATCTACAAATTTGTACTTACTCAAGGCTAGTGCTTAATTTATCTATGGAAATTCAAATCATCCCATGTTAAAATAAAGTTTCTAAAAAGGACAGGTTTGTCAGCCCTTAATGAGATCATTATTATTCATATTAAGTATAGTTGAAAATGCATTAATAGCAAAATGCTTCCTTTAATTTCCAGGGAACAAGAGGCAAGGCACTGCAGATAAGTTTGCTGTTTGGAACCCGTTTGCAGACAAATCACAAGGTCTTCCAGCCCTGCAGAATCCAGCTGTCAGAGCCATGCAGTGCAACTCAAATATTTTCACTAAGACAAAACAACTAACAAAGCAAAACAGCTTTAAACCCTGAGGATGTGCTTCCAGCCCCTGAGAAGGTGACAATACTCGGAAAGGGTTTTACAAGAAAATGTTACATCTTCTCATAATATTGACTTAAAAGAGTTAACCATGTCACATTGCATTGGAGATTGTCACATGCTAAGCTACTCAAGGGCTCAGTATTAAGAATTTGGAGCAGAGGTGGCAGGTAAACAGGACAAGTTTATTCTGTTGATGACCAAGTTTTCAAATTCACCTGAGGGATGCTCTAAATTTTATTCCAAGGAGAATAAAGTATCTAAAACCTAAAGGCACAGAAAGGTACTGAAGTACCTAGAGTGATAGCTATATAGAAGTCTGGACAGCTAATTAGAAAAGCGGGACTAGCATTCATAAGGAACTTGGATGTCCAACTGAAGGGAAAACAATAGAGCTGGAAAGGACCACCAGATCAGCACTTAGTGCACCTTGTTTCCAAGCTTTGGCAAGTGAGAAATAACCATGTACATCCTCACCAAAATTAGCAAATCTTCTCTTAATAAACATGCTTGTCCATACAGTACTCACACCCCTCAGCCTTAGGAAAATTCTTCCAGTGCTTTTCTCTTCTCAGGCACAAAAGCAGTTTTCCCAGACACGACCAACAGACCCTCTACCGCAACTTAAGCTGCTGCTTCTTGCCCAGCCACCACAAACACAGTTGACTATTCCCCTCCTCTTCTCAAGAGGCCTCTCGAGAACCCATCTCAGCTTTCTCTTCCCTAAACTGAACCACCCTAACTCTGTCTGCCTGCTTTAACATCAAAGAGCAGGCAAGGGCACCACTAGTCTTTGACTGGTTGCAGTGGGGCAGAGAGCCCCATGTCTGGGGTGAAGGCACCACAAGCATGGCCACGCACCTCACCACTGGCCAACTTTGTCTCAGCCAACACCAAGCTCCATGGGTCCCTCTGCACCAAGTGGCAACAGCCTCCATTGGCTTCCTGGAGTCTGGGAGTAGTGGGAGGGCTGCCGTTTCAGCTCTCTCTTTTCATAAAATTCTTTTGGTGAGAGAAGACCATTAAGAGAATTAAATCCAACCATTAATTTAGCACTGCCAAATTCACCACTAAAGTACCACATCTACACACCTTTTAAATACCTCCAGGGGTGGTGGTGACTCCACCACTTCCCTAGGCAGGCTGTTCCAGTGCTTGACAACCCTTTCAATGAAGTTTTTCCTTACATCCAATCTAAACCTTCCCTGGCACAACTTCAGGCCGCTTCCTCTCACCCTATTACTTGTAACTTGGGAGAAGAGACCGACCCCCACCGCACTACAGTCTCCTTTCATGCAGTTGTAGAGAGCCATAAAGTCTCCCCTCAGGCTCCTTTTCTCCAGCCTAAAACGCCCCCGCGGACCCGAGCTCCCCGCTGCTTCGCCGCCGCTGCCCGGTCCGCCCGACCCCCCCGCCTCTATCCCCGAGCGCGCTCTGGCGGCGGCCAGGGGCACCGCCGCTCCCCTCACACCGCCCCACAAAACCCCGGCGCCGCGTTCCTTGTCGGGCAGCGCCCTCTAGCGGGCGCCTCGCCCTCTGCCGCCTCCCCTGCATTTTCCCGCCGCGCCGCAAGCGCTGGTTTCGCCGCTGGTTTCCGTTGGCCGCTGACCCGCCCTTCCAGTCAGCCTTACGGACCCACGGCCCGGCGGCTACGCCAGGGGACAGGCCGCCAAACGCACCCCAGAAATCCTGCTCTGCAGGCCCTCTCAACATCCATCGATCCGCAGCGAGATCTAGGCACCCCCAACATTATTCTCAGTAGGGTTATGAGGGGGAAGGAAGGGGCAGCAAATCACGCTGATCATTCAGCATGTACAGACTATACATCACAGAAGCATTCACGGACTGAGCAGCTAAGGAAATTCCACGAGCAACACCAGGCAGCTGTGTGGGAAGCTCTGGCAGGCAGGAATGGATTGCACTAATGTGAAGGTGTACTTGAAAATGGAAAAAAAAAAAAATCCCACAAGATTTGGAAGTGAGGAAAGATGGAGACAGTACTCAAATAAAAAATGATGGAGGCAGCCCACAGAAAACAGAAGGATCATAGGTTTGTGGTGTCACTCTTGACAGGTGCGTAGTCTGTTCTTGAAGACCTCCAATTGCAGAGTGCAGTCACTCAGAGAACACATAAAGTCCCTCTTCCCATCCTTTCCATCTTAATCACTGCAGATTTCTCCTCATTTCTTACCTAAAGCTGCTGCAGCAATTCAGTTCCATCAGGTCTCATTTTACCCACCACAGTGACAAGGAACAGATCATTTTCCTCCTCTACAACAGCCTCTTGCAGATTTAAAGACATGCCTCAACTCCACAGAGGAATGCTGTTTTCTGAGCTAAACACCATCAGTTCATGCTGTCACAGGTTGTGTTTTCTTATGCCTGAGCCTTCCTTGGTGCTCTTGCCTGGGCTGTCCTCAGGAAATCACATCTTTCCTGGAGATCACAATGCAGATGAGCTCAGACCACTCCAGCAGTGCCAGAACAGAGTGATGCTGAGCAGACCTACTACCTCAGGTGTCTGATGGACTGTAATCCCTTCTACTCTACAGTCTAGTAACATATTTGCCTCTTTTTCTAAGTGGCTTGGCACTACCGACTTGTACGCTGCTTGTGATACATTACCATCCTCCTACATCCTCTTTTGTAGAAATACTAGTTATTCCCATCCCTGAGTTATACGCACCGGGTTCCTCCCCTTATCCTGCTTCTGTGCAATTCTTGTTCCTGCTCAAGTACCTCACTGTTCTGCTGAGTTGTATTTTTGCTTCTTTTCTTCTGTCCTGTGCTATTTCTGTTACATAGATGCTTTTCCTGATTTCTCAAGCTATTTTTAATTTCCAATCTACCTCCAGTTCATTTGACCTTAGGAAATTTAACATCCAGCAGCAGTAGATTGAACAACCATCTTCTCTATCTTCATAGTAGTACAGACTCCAGAACACACCCTCCCATTTTGGTGGCGAACCACTGGCAAATAGTCTAAATTCCTTTTCCATCTCTCTCTGCACCTGTTGTATTGCTGTCTTCATCTAAGACATGCTTCTCGGGTTCACAGAGTTCATTCTGTTTTGACTCAGATGGCTCACACGATCTATTGAGGTCCTTCTCCACTCTCTATAACATTTATAGAATGGTCCTGTATGTAGATGCTGTTCAGGAAGAGTGATACACGGGAGTTACCCTGAGGTCTTCCAGAAATGGTAAATTCTCAGGGAAGTCCCATTATCTTAAAAATTTTCATGGCAAAACAACAATGCTCCTTTTTCTTGCGTCACTGCCAACATCTTCCAGCTCTACTTTGCTAGGAATTGTCAGTATTGTTTTTTCCAGTGAACTTTGGCACACATAACACAGTCCTATGCAAAGAAAACCCCACATAATCCAGGATTCTTGTATGCCAGGCTACAGGAGATATCATCTATGTTATGTGCATATTATGGCACACCTGGCATCACCTGCATCTTTGCAAGGTGCCATATTAGCTTGTTTTCTCCAGCCAAGCTAACATGGATAATGGCTTCTGGATGAAAAGTAGCTTGAGTCAAGATAATTGCAGTACATCAGCAACACCTGCACACAGCTGACTACATGGGCAGTCTCCATGGCCTCCAATATGAAAAGTAGCTAAACTTCTGACAATATTCAAGGAATGCATTTCAAGACTAAAATGAGGGGAAGAAAGATGGGAATATTTTTTCAGGAATGCTTCCAAAATAATCTCTCAAAGTTTGATCATTTAAAACTCAATGCTCCATTCAATCTATGGCAAGTCATCCACTCCCCTCTCCTCCCCAGCTGATGGCCACTAACAGGTGCAAAGGGCTGAGCTCAAAGAATTAAAATCTTAATATTTTTGTGATGAAGCAACAGTTTCAGTGGAATTCCACTTGCATACTGTAGGATGACCCAGTGCTTGGGACAATCCCTGGATGTGAAACACAGCCAAGCCTCCTCTGCAGAAGGATCCTCATGACTGGATCATCTTCCCAGACAAATGCTCAGCTGCCAGCTTATATACCTCTGTGGGACCTGCCTTCTGTGTTTTCTGCTGACCTGTTTCCTTAAGTACAACAATTTTTAATCCTTTCTTGGAAGCAAGATTAAAATCCAGGTATTTCTTCTGCTAAGAATTGCTGTCACCACTGAAGACAGTCATCCTCTCAAATTCATAAGTATTTTAATCAAAACAGATGAAGACCAACCATATGAGAGTGCAGGTGACATTTTGCAATAACCTTGGATCAAAAGGTACTTTTCTGAGACAGAGTCCATGTTTCCAGTCTTTATCCACATCAAACCTAGATGTTTAAACTCTCATATCGCAGGTGAAGTTTTGCTTTGTGCTCCACTCCTTTTACTCCCTCATCCCACTTCTGTGACAGCCTTAAGTATGAAACCAACCTGGGTCAGGAAATTGATACCACAACAGCACTTTTGAGACTCATAATTTTTCATTTGGCTAGAAGTATTTTACTGTTTTGACTTGACAGTACTGCAAAATTTGAGGAGCCAGATGAAGCTTTTTGGTATTTGAAGCAAATAAATGGGAGGAGACAAACCCCACTATCTCTGGAGGTCAACAGGCAGGTTGGTATGTATAAAGCAAAGCACTCATCCCGCTGACCCTTATGTTAAAAGCAAAGTCAATTCTGAGCTCATTTTCAAGCCAGCAAGTGCTACAGCCATGACTTAGAGGTATTTGGCTACACACAGGTTAGTTGATTTGTGTATTACCACTCCATATGCCTAGTTAACCACACTGCCTTTTGTTTAATTTTTACGGCGATTATGAGAAACCACTAGTGGAAACATGATTGCAGACATAAAATTGGTATATTGGCGTGATTTCTGAAAATAGTGCAAGTACACTGTTTAATTGCACATCTTCCAGAGGTTATGTACTACCACCTGCAGGTGTATTAAAAATACATAATAAAAATGCTGCCGAAGAGGAGTTGTTTTGCATGGGCGATAGCCTTTTCTCATAGCAGTCTTATTTTGATTGATAACAGAACACCAGGTCCATTGCTGTGGGGGGTTTTACTAACAGTAAAATATACCAACAAATAAAATCAGCAGTTATTATATGCAGTAAATGGCCTCTTCAGCCTGCCATAATGATTACATTCACCCACGATAATAAATATTCATAACAGACACCCAGAGCTGCATCCTGGCACATAAGCTAACCGTGCAAAACAGGCTCATAACTAGCTTCAGCAGCTGGCTGAAGATTTTCCCAGAATAAACTGACTACTCCAGAAGTGATGGAAATTCAGCACTGATGTCTGCCTCCTACCTTATAACACAAGTGGGAGGACAGGACAAGGTACATGGAAAGCCCTACAGCTCTTGCAATTCATCCTTTAGACCCAGCAGCAACAGCCCCCACTACTCAACAGTCACAGGACCACTCATGGCGTTAACTTAATTCCTTTCCTGTCTGAGGGCTTCTGAACTTATGCCTCAAGAGAGAAAATGCTATGAGGTTAGAGCTGCTCTGGGAGTAAGTTCCTCCCCATCTGTATCACTGAACCTGTTTTGCTTTGCAGAAAACGTCCCTCAGAGCTCAGGTTGAGATCAACAGCATTCATCATAATGGTAGTTAAACCCCCTCGTGGGACACAACACCCTAATTTGAGTCCCTTCACCAGTACTTACACAGCAGGGCAATAACAGGACATCATCTTATCATACATTATTAGCATGTACTGTGTTTGAGACGCTTTCTTGTTCCTCTTTATAGTTAACTTTCTTCCAAAGCGCTGTGGGTTTTTTTGCAGTGAGTGAACGCAAAGTGTTGAACTCCAACATGAGACCTCCGCACACCGTTTGAATATCTGAATTCATGCCCTCACCCTTCAACCTCGCAGAGGAATTCACTGGAAAATGTCCGAAGCTTTCTAGCCGAGGCAAAGCTGGGGATTCTGCTGCGCGGGTGAACTCGGGTCTGCCTTCGGTGCTGTTCTGCTGCCATCTGCAGGGCCTGGCTCGGCTGCAGCTCTCCGATTTCTCTCGTGGCATCCAGCAGAGCCAGCCCAGGATACAAGCCAGCTTTGGCCTGAGGCATATGCCGAAATACGCTGGAGTCACACCATGTGCCCCGGACCTGCCTTGGTAAGAGGGGTGCTTCTGACCTGGCACAAAAGAAATTTTGTTTATAAAAAACACCAGCACGCAACACAAGTCTGAGTCCTTGCAAAGTGTTCAGTTTTTACATTGCTCTAGGTCAGGAAGCAAAGACTTTCTGTGGGTCCCTCATCCCACAGCTACCACAAAAGCAAGTTGTGGGGCAAAGAACAAGAGCCATCTTGGGCTGCACACAACCAATGTGCTGGGCCCATTGCCTCAGAAAAATTAAAGGAAGACTATTTTACCTAGAAAAGTTTGTAATTTTATTTACATTAGTGTTTTCAGCTCCACAAGCTACAGCAAAGGTTGGAATAAGATAATAATCGAATTTAATGCTTTGCTGCACAGGCAGATCACCCTTGAAGACAAGGAAGCATTTCTCACACACAGGTCTCCACACTTCATGCAGTACTGCATTTTAAGGTGTTCATTTTGTTTCTTTGCCTTTCCCTGAAGCATCAGCGAATACAGAAATCAGAATACCAGATGAGAGCAAAAACTATCTAAGCTAGCGGAGAAGGAACACATGACAAATCTTTATTCAGTTAAAGGAGTTCAAAGGTACTATTTTTTTGCTATAAAATAAATTGAATATCGAGTTTGTGCCTGTGAGGAAGAACAGAAACACTAGAAAACTCTGCCCAGACAAGGGTCTACTTCCATATCCTAGATCCTATTTCCCTATCCTTTCCCTTACCCAGATCCTTTTCCCAGCCCCAGACTGATAGGTCTTACCATGCACATACACCAACGCTGACTCAGTCCTGCCTCTCCTGAGCATCCACTTGCACACAAAAGGTGGTTGAGAGCAAATTTCTGCTTCCAGGAAACGTAGTTACCATGAGCTGTCCATCTAGAAGCCCAGATACAGAGGAAGTTTTCCCCATTTGCCAGTTGCCACCACTTTTCAGTCTCTTATTTGAATACTCTTTTTGTTCTAAAAGCTGTTGCTTTTTCCACATATGAAGGCAACCTGCTTCTTCCCAGGCAACATCCTAAGCTCTCTAAGAATAAACTCGGGAATATTTTTGTGGCTAAATTACAATTTAGTTATTTCACCCAAGCCAGCTTTTGCCAGCCATAGCTCTTCAGGGATATCTGAGACATCACCATTTCCCAGTCTCATTACAAACAAAAGTAACAGTTTGCAGATGTTAACATTAAAATAGTTTCTACTGTACTGCACAGGCAAACCCCAAAGAATGTATCTTCTTTGGCACTTATCCCAGCACAACTTTAAAAGTAAGGATGAGAGTGCTTCAGTCTGAAGAGAAAGCAGCTGTTGAAGTCTTCCCTGTGCCCTTAAACAGCAAGGAAGAACAAAAGAGCAAGAGTTATGCTTTTTCATCTTCTTTACCATCTCGGAGCATTCTGATGTCACCTTTCGCCAAGGGTTACTAACCTCACCACAAAGAGCATCCATGTCCGTATTAGAAAAGGACAAAAAAACAGATTAAAAAAAATTCAAGCATTTGTTTTAGGAAGAAAATAAGCCAATTCACCTGAAAAAAAGTCTTGGGAGACACATACTCAAGAGGCAATTTAGAAACACAGAGTGTTTTGGATTGTGCTTTATACCTGTCACAATCCAATAATCGGAGATGTGGAGATTCTCGTGGGATCTCACAGAGACAAAGTACAATATCAGGTGTTAAAAGACAGTCACCAGGGCTGGTGTATGGCTTATGGAAGATCGGGCAGAACCCCCTTGTTTTCTAAGCTCCCTCACTCTTTTGTGGAGCCGAGGTGCAGCTGGGCACCCATCCACAAGAAAGGCCAGAAGGAGGATCCAGGAATCTATAGGCCTGTCAGCCTGACCTTGGTGCCTGGCAAGGTTATGGAACAGATCATCCTGAGTGCCATCAAGTGGCATGTAGAAGACAACGAGGGGATCAAGTTAACATGGGGTTAGGAAGGGAAGGTCCTGCCTGACCAATCTCATCTCCTTCTATGACTAGGTGACCCACCTAGTGGATGAGGGGAAGGCTATGGATGTGGTCTACCTTGACTTCAGCAAGGCCTTTGACACAGTCTCCCAGAGCATCCTCCTGGAAAAACTAGTAATCCATGGCTTGGACAGGTGCACCCTTCTCTGGGTTAAAAACTGGTTGGATGACCGGGCCCAGAGAGTGATGGTGGCAGGGAGTGGTCCTCGGCCCTCGATTCCCTTTTGGAGGGGGAGTGGTTGCGGCTTTACCTATCTCGGCCCATGACAGATAGGATAGTTACCACCACAGTCCAGCAAAGTCATTGGGTGGGGAAGCACTTCACTGTATCGATAGTGTCACAGCTCTTTATAGTTACAGTTCTTGACCTCAGCCCCTCCTCTGTGTATATGTGCAATACGTCTCTAAGGTGGTCTTCAGGGGGGTCTCACCCTCCCTACAAGTCTCCTTAAACCTCGGGCTGCAGGCATCCGGCTTAGAAGGGCAGGGGGTGGGTACCAAGCTGTGTCCTCCCTTTGTGATTTCAGCATCTTCTGGCTAATTTGGATAGGTCATTGTTTGGCACCAAGGTTCATTTCCATTTCTAACGCCACTAGCTAGCATTCCAACAATGTTGAGACATCTTGATGCCACAAGGTTAGCTTCGCACAATACCCTTCTGACCTAACTGATCCTTGCAATGCTCTTGCAGGCCTGTGTTGTTGACTCTGATCACATGAGAGAAATCACTGCAAGCAGAAAACCAGGAGCTTCACTTATGCCCCAGGCTAAGTTGCTATGGCAGACACTAGGCAGGGACAGAAGGGCAGTTAAGCTCTATTTCCGAAGTTTCTCTGTCTTCCAGGGTAAGGAAGGCTCTCCCTAGCTGCTGAGGTACTGAAATGACACAGGGCTCCAATTGGAGAAAGTAAGAGCATGAGTTGTATCAGGCCTTCCTCCCAATTACCTCAGACTTTTCTAGGCCAGCTGCAGGCATGACTCAGATGCTCACAAAGTAGCTGCTTAGCTGCAGCATATTAATATATAATCAGTGCCAGTTTCTGCTTTCCTCAATATGCCTGGCTGTCATTTGTGGTATTCAGTGCCACAAACAGTTGAATCACTGCTGAAGCAGGGCCAGATACCTCAGAGGGAAATAACCTCTGAGTCAGGGGCATGATGGATGGCCATAGAAGATGTAGTCTACACCAACACCATTTTTAAGTTTATTCATGTTTGTGAGTCAGCACCACAGATCAGAAGTACAGAATTACAAAAGTTTCCTATTGCAAAAAATGTTTTGTACTTAGTGAGCATTAGTAATAACTTTCTTTAATTACATCAAGGTATGTAAGCACCTCAGAGTTGTGAGCAAGCACAAATGCAAATACGTCTATAGAACAATGTTGTGGAAGTTTAGAAGCAATATTCTCCACACACACACTGATCTCCCAGAAACTAAAAGCACAACAAAAAATGCCACTTGCTCCACCTGACCTGCTAGATGCTTATACTGCTAGGGATTAAAATGAAAGCAGAGAAATAGATAAGCTGAATGTTAGCACTGTTACTGCTTGTCACTTAAGTCTGTGCTTCAGGGAATGGACACTCATCAGGGTACACAGGCTCCATTGGAATAGGGCTTGCTTTCATACCTAACATGCTCAAGATGAGCAGTTTTGCTTCTGCAGTTTTCTTGTTGAAAGCACTAGATCCTGCTTATAACCCAAGTAAGATAGGCTGGAGATTTTTAAACTCCATCCTCTGACACCCAGCCTGGGCACCTGCTGCTAAGAAACTCCAATTCAGATTATGGGAGAACATCTCAGATACACAGGGGGCCTGAAAACCCTTCAACGGAGCTCTGCAAATTAGAGAAGTAAACATTACTAAATTAAAGCCACTGTGATCTAATATTTACTTTCTCGTAATTTGAAAGATGTCATCTATTCGAGATTTTAGTTTACTGAAAGCTTCTATTGTGTTTTTAATGGAAGTACCAACACTTTGGCAATGACATCCAATTAAGGCACCATGCACGTGGCTTATAGTGGCAGCTCTTTCAGTGCCATACACATTGCCCACAATGCTGCTTCATTTCAGCTGAGCAGGTGCATGATAGCAAACAACCTAGTTATCC
The DNA here is from genome assembly GCA_020745705.1 of Hemiprocne comata. NCBI lineage: Eukaryota > Metazoa > Chordata > Aves > Apodiformes > Apodidae > Hemiprocne > Hemiprocne comata. The sequence continues at coordinate 136,841,107 of CM036586.1, read as the reverse complement.
CAGCTCTCTGGTGGTCATTTTATTTTCTTTCACAGATTTGCATGTCTTCATTAATGAGGAATATCAAGGACCCCAGCAGATGAGCAGCCCAACAAGCCCTGACTCTCAGTATCTGATACTGACAAGCCACTAGAGGCCACACTCAGCTCACTTGGTACCTTTGCATTAACTGAGAGACACAAGACCCTTCTGATTAGAGGCAGGATATATTGACTGGTACAAGATACAAAGCAGAAGAAGCTTTGGATGTTACAAGACATCACTGATACTCACCTGGGTCAGGTGGCCGAGAGACCATCTGGGGAAAGATTAAAACCTCTGCTTGCCCTCACTGCTGTCATCCCACCCCAGGTCCTAGCCTTCCTTGCCATCTTTGTGTCACCTCACTTCCCCCGGCTCAGCAAACCCCACAGGTATCCTGTCCACCACCCAGCCCCACACTGCCCATAGCATTGCCTTGACCTGAATCCTGTAAGTAAGACACTTTCCTTCCAGATACGAGCCCCTCTCCAGTAAAGCAGAAGGAATAGATCCTAAACACTTGCTTCAGACACCAAAACACACTAAATAGGACCAAGATTATTGCTTTTCTCCGGCTTTTTTTGCAGGTATGCTCAAGCCCAGTATATTGCTTGGACGTTTAGAGAGATGTCAACACTGTACTACAATCAATCCTATACAACCTACTATAAAGTTAAAGAGGGATGAGTATCTTGTCAGGTGCAGAAAAACTACTTTTATTTGACTGACCCTGTAGCCCCACTGCACCAGCCACAGCCAGGTGCTTCAGCAGCCAGTGCTAAGTTAGTGAGAACAAGACAAAGACAGCAGTGTCAGGGAAGAGCTGGGGCTTTGCGGCACTGGAACTGCTGGGTTGGCAGAAGAGTAGAGCCCCTCTGCTAACCCAAAAGGATAGTGGGCACAGGGGAAAATCCTGAGTGCCCAAGCACTGACAAGTTATGGAAGTAGCTTTTGGTAGCATGAAGATCCACAGCTTGAACAAAGTCACAGAAACGTGGCTTGGCCAGAGTATTACAGGAGTGCATCATCCTATGTTTGTCCTGTCCTTATACTCCTCCCCAGCACTACCCATCATGACTGCAAGACTAGCTGGATCTTTTGCCAAAATCTAGATGTCCTCCTCTAGCTATTTGGAACAGGCTCCAGAGAAAAAACATGAAGTGGACAAAGCCCATACCTCTAGGGAGATGGTCATCTCTATATCTGGCACAGGGAGCAAACACAAACCACATGAAGACCCATCAGTCCAGGTCTTCTTGAACAAACTATAAAGTTCTTTAGGTCTCCTGTATCCTTTTCACAGCCCCAGAAAACTAAAACACTGCCTGGATTTAGATAAAAGAATGCAAAAAAAGACACCAACCCACAACAGTCAACTACATAGCAGATGATGAAAAAAGAAGCTGGTTTCTTTGCATGACAAATAATCCTCATAAGGAAAGGTGAGTGCTGAGGTTAATGTAAGACAACACATGGAAATAACATTTAGCATCAGCCATTGCAGCATGCAACAAGCAATGACACTGTTTAATTAGGAAGGTGCTTATTAATCTAAGTTGAAATTTATTATTAGACAATAGGTAAATGGTCTCTGTGTTGGCAACATCTTACACAGTTGCATTTTGGTCCCACCATCTAATAGAAACTGCTGAACATACATTGTAAAATTAATTAAGCACCAGGTACACAGTTTCTCATTCTGTTATTTTCTGTAACATTTTGATTAAAGACCATCTTGGGCATTTTAAAGCCTCTATGTGGAGAATTCTGTCCTTTGGTTTGATTAATAATATAATTTGTTTTCATGGAGTATCTTCCAGCAGTCAACCCTTATGTTAATTTTAAAAATACCCAAGAGTATTCCCCAATACCAGATTAAATCTAGTAGCATGTTTTTATTACCAGGATAAGATACACTATATTGAAGCTATTGCTATAGATTATGGGCAATTTTCTGATTAAAAACGTTGGGAGAGTTTAGTTGATTAATCTATAAATTACAGCAAACTCAAGCACACCAAGGAAACTGTTAGAGATGAAAAATTTCCAGAATTCTTTTAGGGAGGCTGAAAGAGTTCCTTGTCTTATGCCTTCATTTAATGCAATTACCCCCTTCACCTCATAATTTTAAAAAGCTCATGACAGCCTTGATATACCTTATGATAAATATTTGGAGAATAGGAAGAACAGCAGCAAACTCAAATTCATTTTTACAAGCCACACTGCAGCAGAGCAATAGTGATGGGAACACAACAAATCTCACAGTGACATTCTCAAAAAACGCACCTGCCATGAAGACAGCCTCTCATCTAGCATGGCAAGGACACAAAAGGAAAAATATTTTTAAAATACTATTGGGTGGGAATGAGATAGAAACACAGCTAGCGGTGGGGAAAAAGCAGAAAGGATATGTTAAGCAGACAGAATACTGTGTGCCTCTGCCAATAAACCAGTTGTGGGGTTTTTTTAATACTAAACTCTCCCTCCAATTGCTTTTCAACAGCACTAAGTCACTTCATAGCCAGGATCCATAAGACACCTGTTACCCTTTGTGGTATTACCTGTTTTCACTTCTTCTCAAACCTTATCACTTCGGCATTGTTCCCACGCTGTTTTCCTCAGGTGGGTACATATTTTACATTTTACAGAGCAGCCCTGCAAGCTTTTCCTTTTTTTGCCACAGACCAGACCTATCTGGTGATGCCAGAGTTGTGCCTGTGGCAAGGCAGCCAGAAGGAATGCCCGAAAGCACCCGTCCCAAACCCCAACACCTGCTTGCTCTTCTGCTCTGGATCCACACAATGAATGGACAAACAGTGTGGCTCTGACAGTCTCTACCTTTCATATATGTAAAACCTAAAGCCTGTCTAAATGCCTGCTGAAGATCATACAGTTCCCTCAATGCTCCTTTCCTTCCCCACATTCAAGAGCTGAGGTAGCATCCCACTGTATTGTCTCCTTCCCAGATGTCATTCTGCCAGCACAGTGCCACCTGAGTCAAGTGTGATCTTCCTATCCTCCTTCCTGTTGATCCTCATATGTATTGGGTCAGAGCTGTTATATTCTCATCATGCTTAACTAAACATGACATTCCTCTCTGCCTATCCTAGAACTGAATTGTAGCTCTTGTATCCAGTCAAGCAGGGATTTTCAACCTGAATTTTATAGCTGTAAAGGTATCTTTAAAGAACACTTATCTTGATGTTCTAATGCTTTAGCCATTCTTTCCCAAAAAGTTAAACACAGCAATTCCTTCAGCAATGCAGTCTTGCCAGTCCTGATTGCTTTGGGTTTGTTGGTTTGGGATTTTTTTTGTAGTAAGAACAGCTTCACTCTTACGGTTCCCAGGGTGCTGACCTCATTAAAAGTTTAAGGAAAAACTAATTTATTTAACAGGCAAATTTGACAACATTTCCAGTTCAGTCATAAATTTTCCCTGGGGCATTTGAGCTGATGACTCAGTCTGTACTCTACTTCCATTTCTCACCCACAAAACCAGGACAGACATTTCCCTATATACGAGTTCTGTCACCAAAGATACTTGGAGAGACACACTCTAAAAGCTTTTACTCTTTAATAATCTAGGTAGGAAACCAAGATCTGATTTGTCTTAGAAGGCCTTCTCTTGTCCCCCTGGAAAAAAAAAAATATATATATATATATTTAACATGTTTTCTTCTTTCCCAAAAAATATATTTAAGTCTGAACTTGACTACAGTGAACACTTTAGTATCTTCAATTTCCAGTAAAGGCATATTGCTTCACATTTAAAACAGCTCTTAAATTACATTTTTTATCCCAGTCCTTCCTTCAAGGCATCAGATTCATAGACGTGTTCCAGAAAGCATAAGTATGCCTTGCTGGCATGCTTAATGATAACTAGCTATTACTTGCTATATCTGAATCTATTGAGAAACCAGAGTAAAAGGGTGAAGTAGTTTCAAATAAAGTTTAGAATAAAACTCAACCAGCTCATTACTTTTCTTTCACACCCAAAGTAAGCTTTGTCTTGTGGCAGCAAATGATGTAGGCCCTGTTTGCCTTATAAAGATGCATTTCACTTCTATCTGCCAGTGCTGGTTCTCTGTGGCTCTGGTAAAGGCATCAGAAAGATTATCTGCCATCATGGCTCAGAATTAAGATCAACACTAGTGACAGGTTCCATCCTTCACCCATAGAACTATGCAAAAGTCTCTGAAAACACATATTAAAGAAAACTTCTCATTCTAACATCCAAGAGAAATGAAAAGGCAGAGCTACAATTAGAAAGAGAGTAAACTATCAAAAGGCTCACCTTTTCCCTAGCTCCACAGTTAAGCAGAAGAACCTGTTCTCTTCTCCTCAGTCACATTATCTACTTTCTCATTTTCCTTTTCCACCCATTCATCTCCTTCCAAAACACTCAGGAAAATAAATATCTATTTCATAGCTTTTGTCAAGTCCCCTTCCAACAGTGAACTCTCTAGGTGATGACAATGCAAGTTAAATGTGTATCCAGCCCAACAACTTTCATGAGGCAGGCAGCCTCCTGTTTAGAACTGCACTGGAAGAACAGCCATAAAACAGCACACAGTGCTTTTGTTTCCTTTTTATCAAAGCATCTTTAAGAACTAGTGAAAAAAAAAAAGCAGTCTTTGGAAACAAATGGTCTAGCAGACCTCACAAATTAGGTATGTGCATTTGTTACTTTTTATATTTAATCATATATAGCCAAATAAATAAAAGTTTCTCCTCTTTGGATAGAAGCTGTAAGAAAGATTCTACCATAGAAAGGCAAAGGGCCTGCATTCATGTCTCCAAAATATTAACTTCAATCAGTCTGATTTTGCTGGGTCTGCTTTAGGGATAGAAAGCTTTCCCAGGAAACTGCACTCGGAGTCCAAGTGATAATGGAGAAGAAATTTAGTGATCTGCTTTGAATTTTCACCTAGATGCAAAAACATCTATATATCTATTTTGTACTACAAATTCAGATGCCCAAGTATCTCTATTGTGGCTCCTGGAATTTTGTACCTTATCCCCAGCAAAAGCTTTGACATGATCCAGGCTAGCCATTTAAACAAACAAACCGATCTGAACAAAACACTGACCTGGATTAAAGATTCCCTGTCACCTAAATATATAATTAAAAGTTCAGAAAAGCTATAAAATGGGAGCCATGATTATTATCAATATTTAAACACATCTGCGTTTATACAGCTAGCACTGCATACTTTAGAATGAGGCATGTGTTTGCTCCTAATTGATTTCCCACTTCCTGATATCAGGTATCCAGAGACTGAGACTTATCTGGTTTTACAAGGTTTGGAGAAGGTTTAACAGTTGTATCATTCATTTTACACTTTATACTTTCATCCCTTTTGCACCTGTATGAGATATTTTAAAACTGTAGGCAGTCTGCAGAAAGCCACGCATCTGTGCATATACACAAGCATTTGTATTTACAGAAATGTATGCAGGTATGCAGAGCTCCTCTGTATGTTTGTGCAAGTGTGCAATTATATATATGCTCTGTCTTAATATTCAAGAATGCTGGATCATTTCCTTAACTATCTGGAACATAGCTTGGAGAAATACCTACTTTCTTGACTGGTTTATGTTTCCTGCCAAGTTTTCCATTTTATCTGGATGTACAGAACTTCAAAGAGGAACTCCCCTGAACAGATTCTGTTCTTGGCAGGTTATATCGGATGGAGGTTAATAAGCTATTAGTACCACTGATTAAAGCTACATTACCTAGGTTTTATTTACTTGAGCTTCAGGGGAACTACTGCAGAATTCTTTAAATCTGGTCTGTGTAACAGGATCCCACTTCAACTAGTATTAGATACTATCTCTACCAAGGTTCCATTCTTCCAGTAGCACTGCTGTAAAAATACCCTCATTTTCTATAGCTTGGTTTGTTAAACTAATCAGCTAAACTCAGAGTGATAGGTGTGGTTTTCTTCTACATAGCCCAGCAGTCACTTAAGTCTGCTTTAAGATCTTACACAGGATTCTGCTCCTTTGCAAATTACCCATGAAAAACATCACTACAGCTGCCTGTCACCGTTGTTCCCACTCCTTTTCCATGTGTGGGTACCTCCTGGCCAGTGCAAGATCTCTCCCTCTAAAGTTCTTGCCAAAACGATCTTTGCCTCTCCTCTTGCTGCCCACACTCTTCATCTCTAGGAAGAATTACTGCCTTAGTTTGTTTTCTCTCCCTGCAAACCCCCTGTCACCCCCTCCCTACAAGTACATCCCCACAGTGGAAAAACACTCTCACCACAGCCTGCCATGCAGCTGGCAATTTCCTCCTCTCATTTAGATTCAAAAGAAAAGCACAACTAAAAACTCTCCTGTATGTTGGAAGAGGTAGTCTGATCACTTGAAAAATATGATCTGTAATGTTTGGTCAAAGTAAAAGACCCCAAACCACCAATTAAGACTACTTAAGTCTTCTATAAAATTGAGATAGTGTCCCAGAGCATTCAGGTAAGTGAATTACCTGAGTTAGTGGTGTTCATGAACTTTTTTTGGCATTCCAATCAGAAAGATGCCGAGAAAGAGCAAAGATTTTTCAGAAATATTTCAGTACAAGGCAAGCTAAATAAAGTGGCCACATGATGCCAGCATTGTCTGGGAAACGGGAGAAGACCCCATTCCCAATCAAAGTGTGCATGGATTAGTTTCTTTTTCATTCTGATCCTTTTTTTTAATTTTTCTTTAGTGGGCACACATCTACCCTCCCACTTCTCATTTTGCTGGAACCTCTTCATCCAGCTTTTTTACAAGACCATTGCCCCTCGTCCTATCACTACATACCCTTGTAAACAGTCTTTCTCCAGCTTTCCTATAGGACCCCTTCATGTACTGGAAGGCTGCTATAAGGTCTCCCTGGAGTCTTCTCCTCTCCAGGCTGAACAATCCCAGCTCTATCAGCCTGTCTTCATAGGAGAGGTGCTCCAGCCCTCTGGTCATTTTTGTGGCCCTTGTCTGGACTCGTTCCAACAGGTCCATGTCCCTCTTGTACTGAGGGCTCTTGCTGCCTTCCATGAGATCTTACATTCATCTGCAAGATTTAAACAGACTTCCACAGTTTTCCCTTCAGAATTATAGAACAGTTAAGGTTGGAAGGGACCTTAAAGATCATCAGGTTCCAACCTCCCTGCTATGAGCAGGGACACCTCCCACTAGACCAGGCTGCACAAAGCCTCATCCAACCAGGCCTTAAACACCTCCAGGGAGGGGGCTTCCCCAGCCTCCCTAGGCAACCTGTTCCAGTGCCTTACTACCCTCACGGTGAAGAATTTCTTCCTAATATCTAACCTAAATCTCCCCTCTTTCAGTTTAAAACCATTACCCCTTGTCCTATCACAGCCCTCTCTGGTGAAAAGCCCCTCCCCAGCTTTCCTGTAGGTCCCTTCCGGAACTGGAAGGCCACTAAAAGGTTTCCCCAGAGCCTTCTCTTCTCCAGGATGAACAGCTCCAAACTCTCTCAGCCTGTCTTCATAGCAGAGGTGCTCCAGCCCTTTGATCATCTTCATGGCTCTTCTCTGGACCCTCTCCAACAGCTCCATGTCTTTCCTGTGCTGAGGGCTTCAGAACTGTACATGGTACTCCAGGTGGGGCCTCACCAGAGAAGAGTCGAGGGGCAGAATCACCTCCTTGGCCCTTCTGGCCACACTTCTTTTGATGCAGCCCAGGATGTGGTTGGCCCTCTGGGCTGAAAGTGCAGACTGGCAGCTCATGTCGATCATCTCATCTACTACCACCCCCAAGTCCTTTTCCTCGGAAGTGCTCTCTAGCCATTCTCCCCCCAGCCTGTATCTGTGCCTGGGATTGTACCGACACAGGTGCAGGACCTTGCACTTGGCTTTGTTGAACTTCATGAGGTTGGCACTGGCCCACTTCTCCAGCCTGTCAAGGTCCCTCTGGATGGCATCCCTTCCCTCTAAGGTGTCAGCTACTCCACACAGCTCAGTATCATCAGCAAACTCGCTGAGGATACACTCAAGCCCACTGTCTATGTCTCCAACAAAGATGTTGAACAACACTGGTCCCAATACTGACCCCTGAGGAATGCCACTCGTTACTTGCCTCCACTTGGACACTGAACCATTGACCACAACTCTCTGGGTGTGGCCATCCAGCCAATTACTTATGCACCAAGTGGGTTCATCTGTCAAATCCAAATCCATTGTTGAAAACCTTCAGAAAGAACAAGAGAAAAGTAGTAACAGAAGAATAACAGCAAAATCTCGGGCCATTCTCAAAGCATTTAGAAAATCCAAGTGGAAAATGTGATCTGTAGGCCTTCAGTTCACAACTCTGCAGATGCAATTGCATAAGCAATAGGGCTTTTTTCAGGAATTAGTGAGCTGCCTGGTTAACAACCAGCACAACATTCTGCTTCACCAGCCCACTAGCTGGGACACCACAACCTCAGCTTCTAGCAAAGCTCAGTCTTTCAGCAGCAGCAGTTTTATCTCCCTGCTTTGACACTGTGACCTGAAGAATTCAGAATGGGTTGTTACACTTACGATCAGAGGACTTAAGTTCTTTTATAAAAAAGACCAAACACTTACCTGTCTTTTACAGTGATACCCAGCAGGTGAAAAAAGATAGTTTTGCCAAAAGCAAACGCCCACTTTGATACATACAATTTCTAGGTGGAAGAGTTCCATCTTACATTTTTGTGTAAGTGCATTTGATAGACCAGCCTGCCCTACCTAAATAAAACCTCCCTTCAGAATCTGAGCTGTCACTAGAACTCCAGACAGAACCACACTTGTCTCTCCTCCCTCACTGTCCAAGAGGACAGGCTTAACCTGTCTTCACTACCCACCATGGCATACTGAAAGAGAGCAAAAGTACATCCACACCTGCTCTTTCCAGGAAGAAGCACCTAGCAAATCAGTAACCAAAGAACAGCAGCATTCCAAGTGTCACATGTTTTAGAGGATAAATACACAACACCTGAGTCTGGCATATCAAGTACCAGTCGTCTTGCACAAGGAAAAATACTTCCCTCTGAAAATTTTCAGCAGAGATTAACTTAAGTCCTCATTCAGTTAGACCTAGCATACAACCTCGGTATTCAACTCTCCTCAAAGTATTTTCAATTGCTGACAGCCATGCTGATCTCAAGCCTCGCAGCCAGACACAGCAAAAGGTGATCCCTGCAGTCCCAAACTGAGTGATTGTCAATGTGTATTTCACATGTACATTCAAATTTCTATCACAGCAAGGGGAGGATGAGCATACAGCTACCTGAGATGTATTTACCTCTGTTTCATGTCCTCAGTATGTGCCCTAGTACCATAATGAAAGAGGCTGTTTCAAAGAAGCAGCAGCTAGAGAGAGATGGCCAACAGCAGTCTCCAACACTCCCCATCTGTTAGCTCAATCATGCAAGTGCAAAAGGCACCTGCCTTGGCGGAAGAGACAGATCCGTCCACCCTGCTAGTTCTCATTCAGCGTTGCCACCAATAATAATGAGTTCCAACACTGATTGCCATAATACCCTTGTTTGCTACACCTTTGCAAATGCAAACACCACATTCTTTTCAATATCTTCAATTAAAAACCACCATTCTTTCTGCACAGTGGGATAAACCCATATTAGAACAACTTGCTCAATATGAATTCAGATAGGAACTTTACAGATGGTCAGAGCCTGTTCCACAAGTTGAGCATACAACAAGGTAGAAGAGCTGGGTTAAGTGACATGAGGCAGGACAGGGACAAGCCTGGGTCCTGCTCACCACCAGGGCCCTTCCCCAACCATTCCACTGGCATTGGTGGGATATGGCAGCACAGCTACTCCTACTTCTATCCGCCAGACCGATGAGTGCAGGAGTGATGTGTGTGTCCTGACCAACACCCTGCAGGCACCAGCTTGCAGCAGGGACTGAATCACAATCCTTGGAGGTCCTGGTTTCCAAAGTGCCAGACTACCTGTTTATTTCAGTTTCACCCAGTGTTTTTGGAAGCCTCATTATTTTTCTCCAGCCCTACCATCTCTCCAAAAAAACAAGCTAGCACACCTAATTTCCAGAGTACTGCAACAGGGAAGTGTGCTTTCCTGTAGATGAGCTGCATCTGCCCTGGAGGTAGAGCCCACATCTCCTGGAGAGCCCTGATACACAATTATGCCAGAGAACCAGGCACCAAAGCCAAAGGACCTCTGTGTTCCTTGGCTGCCGCTCATCTTTCCTTCATACCAGAACACACCCATCAGCTCTTCCTCAAACATTTTTTAAGTTAAAAACATAACTAACACTCCACTTCACTATGCTAAATACCTTCTGCCCCAGAGGCATATGCTGCAAAATCAGGGCACTCCCAGGAGATAATGGCAAGATCATCAGTTTGTTCACAATACAAGAATCCATCACAACTTTATTTACTTCACTACAAATAAAGCATCTCTGCTATTTGATTTACCCAGACGTTCTTTGTTCAAGATTTAGTGTGTTTGAAACAACTTCATCGTCTAAGAAAACTTTTTAAATGTTGTCAGAGGGAGGAGGATGGGTGTTCAAGCAAGCTAGATGATCCTGTTCCACATAAGAATCCTGAAAAAGGGACATAATTGAAGTGTCTGAAGAGTATTGCAATCACTTGGAGCTCATTGTCCAGCACTCAGTGCCGCATAAAGGAAGCTGCCACTTAAGGAGTGAAATGAGTTTTGCATCAAAAACTGCATCAGTGTATGGATCATAATAAACAGGTGTCAACATCTGAAAAAGAGAGCAGATAGCCTGTCTTAATGTGAATGTCTTTGAAAAATTGTATGCTTTTATCAGAAAAAAAAGCAATTTGGACTAAAAGTCACAATACAAAGAAGTCATAACACTCCCATTCTCTGCAGGAACTGAAATTCAGTTACACCTTACAATATAAATTTTCAGTTATTCTAAAAATCCCAGAAATACAAAGTAGTACAGGAAATTTCAGATAATTTTGTTCATCATACTTAAAATCAGCTGTTGAAGCAGATGTGGCTCTGCATCTCTCTTTCTTTTAATTTGCCAATCCACTCCTTGAAAAAGCAGCTAAATGGCAGAATTTCCAGTCTTCATTGGATGCTCCATAAAACTCCACAAGCTGAAGAAATGTTGATTGTCAGTACTAAGGGATTTACTCTTCCTTCAAGAGAAGATGGGGGAAAATAACAAAAGTCTGAATTTACAGCAGAGATTTTTCTCATCTATACAACTTAATTATTTCAAATATTAATATCTTGGCTATGCTATGGCTTTCAACAGCATTGAAATGGAGAACACCTGAAATGGCACTGAAGTGTTTTTCTAACAATTATTCTGATCCAGATAGCTACACGTTTTTATGCTTATGGTTATGACAAGTATCTGCCATTTATTACATACAAGCCAACCATATCCTGGGCTACATCAAAAGAAGCATGGCTGACAGGTCAAGGGAGATGATTCTACCCCTCTACTCCACTCTCCTAAGACCCCCACCTGGAGTACTGCATCCAGTTCTGGGGCCCCCAACACAAGAAGGACATGGACCTGCTGGAGGAAGTCCAGAGGAGGGCCACAAAGATGATCAGAGGGCTGGAGAACATCTCCTATGAAGACAGGCTGAGAAAGTTGGGGTTGTTCAGCCTGGAGAGGAGAAGGCTCCAGGGAGAACTCACAGCAGCCTTCCAGTACCTGAAACTGAAGGGGCTACAGAAAGGCTGGGGAAGGACTTTTTACAACAAGAGGCAATGCCTTTAAACTGAAAGAGGGTAGAGTTAGGTTAGACATTAGGAAGAAATTCCTTAGTGTGAGGATGGTGAGACACTGACACAGGTTGCCCAGAGAAGCTGTGGATGTACCCTCCTCAGAAGTGTTCAAGGACAGGTTGGACAGGACTTTGAGCAACCTGGTCTAGTGGGAGGTGCCCATGATAAAGGAGCCTTTCAGAAGCTCCAGAAAATACTTTACTTTCATAAGTGACTTGGCAAATCTTTGCTAATAAGGCCAGAGGAAGGTAGATATGTTTGTTTGGATTCCTGTGTAAATTCATGTCAGTATTCATTTAGCTTAGAGGATGTCAGGAGCTGGGCCAATGTTTTATTTGTAGAACACTTAGCACAGTGAGATCCCAGATCCATAGTGCAGAACAGTAGCAGTGTCTAAGAGTAAAGGTTTCCACTTTAACCCACCCATAGCCTGTCTGGGAGGCACTGTGCACCATCTGCAAAGCAACAGTGGGCTTGACTGAGCCACTTGCAAGGATGGTGGCCACCCTGTATCAGAGCCAGGAGTGAGCCTCCTCTGTCACAGCCAGCCCAGCTCTAAGGGTTGAGTATCACAAAGGTGAGTGAGAAGGGAAGTGTGCAACACTACATTGTTCATAGAGGTTATTTGCCATTTAAATCCTTGACTCATGGTGAGTGCAAAGACAGTAAAGCCACATGAACATAAGATCATAAAAATCCTTAATAGGGGATGAAAAATTCCTAGATGACTTTCAAGAAGTCAGGTTACTGTGGACAGTCCCTTACAAGAGTACTGGAGAGCAGTAACACATACAACTGCCTTGTTCTTCCTTCCACCAGTCTGCCCCTTTATATGGCCACCGCTCCTGGAGACAGGACAGCTGTTCAGGTGTCCTCACTATGGCATTAATGGAGATAGCTGCCCAGAAGAGTTTCCAATCCTGACTTTCAAGTGAGCTCCCTATAACCAACCTGCATACAATACATGGACAGGGCAGGTTTAAACAGATGTGAGAAGAGTTCCACGAGGCCCCACATTTAAAAGGGCTACATCTCTCCCGGAGACATCCAGGCCATGATGTACCACCACAATTTCCCCCCCCACCATGTGCTAGATAGCACAACCATGCCCACAACACATCTCCTGCTCTGCCTAGAACTACCTGAATTGACAACCTCATGTGCCACTGAGAGGGGTGTTTTTTTCACTCCAGAACTAAAAATCAGACAATACTCTAATCACGGTTGAGCAAGCACACACTGATTTGTCTTTTTAGGTCCCTCAGCATCTTCAGCCAACTCTGAAGCATTTTGCATGTCATGCATTAACACAGGGAATGTGTCTGTTCAGGTATGAATGTATTGACGCTATTTAAGACAATTAAGAGACAGTATTGATTACCTCTGCCAGAATCAATTCTTGCAACTGGCAGTAAATTAAACCAGTTTCAAATCATGACTTGAAAACCCTGAAGCATGACCTTAATTCAGTCTAGGAAAAAAAAAAAATCCATCATTTACAAAATGTATCTCCACCATTTTTGTGGCTGTTCTGGCTGCTGTGGCCATGTACCCAGAGTTGCTGTCCCAAGTGCCCCAGAAATTAACAAAATACCCTGGAGCCATACTGCCACATATATGCACACCACTTACTCATACACGCTCCTACCCACTACCCAGGCAGTGGACAAGCTGGCCAGCCTCAGAAACCGAGACAACCAAGAAGGACTTTGTCCATGGCAGTAGAGTAGCCCAGGTGATGTAGCAAGGATGACACATCAAGCTGTAATTACTTTATGCAGGCACAAAGCATTTCTTGTTTCTAGAAAGAGCCCTGTCACTACTTGGTTAGAAGCAGTGCAAAGAGACCCTTGAGCCAAGACAGCCCCAGGAATCCATGCCTGGTTGATATTTGAAAGCTATCCAGTCTCATGTGTGTAGACCCACACCCCAGCAGTGCCTTGTGATGCAACAACAGTAGTGCCTCGAGGGCCAGCACCAACTCATGAAAAGCCAGCCAAGACAACTCTGCATGCATAGCCCCATCATGCCTGTAACTAGGCAAGCCTTGTCCTGCATTTGATGGATGACATAGCAATTCCTCAACTGTGGTCACTCTCTATAGGATATGGTCATAAATAAGCCTACAATATTTAACTGCCAGGAGAGCCTCCAAACCATCATCGATGAACCTTTTTGTTAAAACATTATTTGGTGCCTACTGGAACAGCAAACTCCCAAGAGACCCCCACTAAGCAGCCAGGGCAGGCAGCTACACACCATGCTGGGCATGAAAAACTGGGCATGAGCCAGCAACATGCGCTTGCAGCCAAAAAGCCAGTTGTATCTTGGGCTGCATCAAAAGTGTGGCCAGTCAGCCAAGGGAGGTGATTCTCCTGCTGTACTCTGTTATCATGAGATCCCACCTGGAGTGGTGTGTCCAGTTCTGGGTCACCCAGCACAGGAAGGACATGAAGCTGTTGAAGAGAGTACAGAGGAAGGCTACAAAGATGATCAGAGGGCTTGAGCACCTACCCTATGGAGACAGGCTGAAAGAGTTGGGGTTGTTCAGCCAAGAGAACAGACTGCTCAGGTTAGACCACATAGCGGCCCTCCAGAAGGGTCCTACAGGAAAGCTGGAGAAAGACTATCAAGCAGTGTAGCAACAGGACAAGGGGGAATGGCTTTAAACAGAAAGAGGGTAGATTTAGATTAGATATTAGGAAGAAATTCTTTACTGTGAAGGTGATGAGACACTGGCACAGGTTGCCCAGAAAAGTTGTGGATGTCCCATTACTGGAAACATTCAGGTTGGACAGGGCTCTGAGCAACCTGGTCTAGTGGGAGGTGTCCCTGCCCACGCAGGCGGGTTGGAACTAGATGATCTTTAATGTCCTTTCCAACCCAAGCAGCTCTATGACATTCTCAGAGAGGCCGGCTCCTTGTAGATAGCAAAGAAGGAAGTAGAAGTGCTGACTTCATCAGGAAAAAGAAGTAGGAAAAAAAAATATGTTGGTCACTACTTGGTCAAAGCTGGAACTTTTTTCAGTCATAGCGGGGACAAAGCATTCTGTGCGCAGTCATATCAGCTATTCATGTGTAGTGAGCTAGATACAAATTATTCTGAAGTTCTTCTAGATCTACTCCATTTGCATCCGTAAGAATACAATTTCTCTTACGCAATATATACACTAGCTTCCATGCCTGAAATTAAAGATTACCATTAAAGAAACCATTAAAGATTTTTAAGTTTACTTAGTAAGGAAACAAGTAGTCCTGCACTGAACATGATTTCCCAGTAAGGCAGTCACATTTTGTAATAGTTGCTCCAGTTGTCTTTTTAGCCCTGGACCAAGTCATAACAAATAACAGGCTAGAAATTTGCTTTACCATTGAGTGGAGCTCTTGTCACATAACTAAGGCCAAAGCAAACTCCAGATGATATTTGAACCATGATTATTAAGCATTCCTCTTTTGTGCTAAGTATTTCTTTTGCTCCTCCCCTTTCCATTTTCTGTTCTGAGAAATATCAAAGTTTTTATTACAGAAGATTTTTTTCACCTCTTTAAATAAATTAGATAAAAAAAGCAGTTCTCAAGAACAGCGATCCATTCTTGCCAGTTTTATTGGTATGAGTTGGTTGACATCAGTCTGCAAAAATGAAGATTTTTGATACTCTACAAGTGCTACGTCGCAACTGTATGGGGAAGGCTGTAGAAGGCTGGAGTCTGGCAAGCTTTTACACTCTGTCCCACCAAGGAGGAATGGACACTGTGTCTGTGCATGCAGCCCATAAGAAGGCGAAACAGTTGTTTGAACAATGGTGTGATTTCAGAGACATTCCCCACAAGGCAAAGTGTTGCCTCAGATAGGACAGTTAAGCAACACGAAGCTCCTTTACCCATGTGTCAAGGTATGACTAGCTAGAACACCAAAGGCCCAGATGATGCCCTCTCTTCACCAGTGACACAGAAGTTTTGTGTCTGCCCCAGTAGAGGAAGGAGCTCTGAAAGCCTGCCTGAGCACTTCCACCTCTATCTTCTCTTCCTCCCAGCCTCACTCCAGATTTTGTGGAAAGGCCCCACACCCTAGCGAAGAATGGGCCAAACGCACTTCACAATCGCCCACTCTTCACGTCAGCCCTATCTATGAAAGTGTCCACATTTTACAGCCTAAAAGCTGAGAGCACCAGTTTCCTAAAGCCAAGCTACAGCATGCAAAAATGCACACAGGCACACTGAATGTTACAGCCTCTGAAAGAATCCCAGTCAGGGGAAAAAAATCACTGCAATTCTATCACAAATAAAAATGCTACAAACCACTACAGATCTGATAGTTCAAAAAAGAAGTCCATGAACAAGCTTTTACTTTTCTCCAAAATCTTTCCTTTATGATACTTTGGCATCCAGATATTTTAAATTGTAAGAGGGGAAAGGCTGTTTTGTTGTTTTTTTAAATATGCTGTTCAGGAAAGAGCACATTTAGGCTACAGTTCCCATACCCAGATCATGAAAAAAAAAAATAAAAATCAATAGTATTATGCCTTATAGCATCTTAGGTCAAAGGAGAGTTAAACAACATGAATAAAGGAGAATTAAACAACATAAATGTGTCGGTGTGTTTAATAAGAAATTAGGGCAGGAGCATTTGGATTGCAGTGAACAAGCAAAGTCAAGACAAATTTAAGCTTTGCTCAAGGGAAGAGGTTAAGCACACTACCTTCTGAACAGCTGATAAAAGTTATGGTTTTATTGCCTGGTTGCAGAAGACAATCTTAGGTCAGATAGACCTTTACTCTGTTGTGATTCTGGATAACCTGTACTTCACTCTCTCATCATCCCTCAGCCACTCCGCTGGTATTTCCTGTCTCTATCACCTGTTGTTAGCAGATTTCCAGGGAACAGCTCCTTTTGAACAAGACGAAGCAGCACATAAAAATAACACACTTGAGATAAAGCAATGCTTCCTCTGATAAAGAGGGCATTCCTGAGAGCCTAATGGTTTTTTTTGGTAGAAAACTTCAAAATATATCTAAACATTAGTATGTTCATCAAGCTGTTCCTTTCAACAGTCACCTTCAGAGCACTAGGCTTTGAACCACTTCTCTGACATTGTGACAAGAAGGAGGCAGGGATAAATTCGTTAACTCAAAGTGGGCAGGTAATAACCAGTGGAGAAATGAGGTTATCATGGTTTGCTTCATTGGTCAGTTAAAAAGGTAGACTGGAGGGCAGAGCTTGATGAATCCCACTTTATCACAGAATCATAGAATGGTTTGGGTTGGAAGCGACCTGGAAGATCACCTAGTTCCAGCTCCCCTGCATGGGCAGAAACACCTCCCACTAGACCAGGTTGCTCAGAGCCCCATCCAACCTGGCCTTGAACACTTCCAGGGAGGAGGCAGCCACAGTTTCCCTGGGCAGCCTGTACCAGTGTCTCACCACTCACATAGTGAAGAATTTCTTCCTAATGTCTAACCTAAATGTAAATTTTAAGCTATAACTGAAAATAAGAGAAAGCTTCTGATCCTGTGGACATCAGAAAGTGTTGTGTTCGGACTGCTTTAAAGCTCCAACCAATACAGAGGTTTTGCTCAAGCATTACAAGAAACATGTAACTCCACACCTGTCCTCCATCTCTGCTGGATCTGGAATAAATAAAAGGGGAGGCAGACACAAAAAGGCGGAGGGGGGGGGGGGGCGGAAATCACACCTTTTACTGAGCAGATAGGACAGGAATGAGGCAGCACTTACTAGGGATCTCCAGCATCCTGCCCCCCAGGGCCAGACAGCCCTGGCAGCAGCTCCCTTGCAGCGCCCCCAGAGCTCACTCTGCAGGGTCCTCTCTCCCTCCTGCATTCCGAGCACAGCAGCCTCCTCAGTCTCTCGTGTGTGTGCTTCATCAGAATCCTGTAGCTTCCAGCCACTTATTACTTAGATAATTAAATATTATTACATTTAATTAATAAGTTCCCTCAGAAAACACACACGTATGTACAAACTTTCTCCTGCAGCCCTGTACAGGTCAATAGATTACTGGCCTGGACTGTTTTGACTTTCAAAACTTGCCGCCTGATGGGCTGTTCCTGGCAGGGCAGGAACAGGCAGCAGTTACAGGAATCCATGTCAGCAAAGCCATTACTTAACCCAGCACTGCTCACGCCCTTGGCTTTCTGCCTCTGAGGTTCCTCCCTCGCCTGCCCTCCAACAACACAAAAAGAAAAAAAAAACACCACCAAAAGGAAAAAAGAAAACAAATGAAAACCCAAGAGACAGTAAGCGAGAAGGCGTTGTGACCCTGAAGGTCCATTTATGAGGAATATGACAGAGTAAACACACTGGGAAAGGCTTTTTGGAGTAATTGACAGCTGGGGAGATAAGAAGGGTCAGAGCATCAGAAAAACACTTCAATTGGAGACACTGTTTCTCACTAAAGAATGTCAACATGTGTTTTGGGGTGGGTTTTTTTAACTCTTTTCATCTGCCTAGGGCCCAAACTCTAGACAAATCAAAGCTGGTACAGTGACATCAAGGTCATGATTCAGAAATACTGGTTTTGAAGTTCTTGGCTCAGACATCGATTTCCTGTGTGACCTTGGGCAAGTCATTTAGTCTGTGCTGCACTTCAGCTTCTAATCCATAAGGCAAAGACAATGCCTTACGGGCAAGTTATGAGGTTATTAGTGACTGTAAATAGCCATGATGATGTTAGGCAGAGAGGTGATCAGGGAGATAAGGAGATCGACCTCCTGCAGCATCCTGATCCCCTAGGAATTCTGGCTGAGATCAAACATCCCAAAAGTAAAATGGCCATTGCCTGGTTAGTACCGAGTTCTAGTGATGTTTCAGCCTCTCATACTGAAATTGCATTTATTATTGAAATATTATTAAATCAGAGTAAGATGGACTGGGGGTTCCTCCCTATACAAAAACCTTATCCATCTTCAGGGGAGAAAAAAGGCCTTGTTCAACTCTTTGGCCTTCACCTTCCCAACTCCATGCTCACTTTCCATCGCTGCCTCTCTCCCTCTCCATTCCCCTGCCTGCTAGAAGACATACAAACATCCATAATGTCCTAATTATAAAAGGTGGTTAAACATTAAAGGCTGAAGGCCAGTAGGGAAACAGATGCTCTCCAGGCCATTTTCAGGTTTAGTCTTCTGTTCAAACAGCACAACATTGCACAGAGAAGTGGGCATTATCACTAGTATCCTGGGGGTTTATAGCAAGGACCCCCACCTTCCCCTGAAGGCCCTCAGCTATGGCACCGCAGCCCTCACCCAAACCTGGAGCTCAGTCAGAGCACATTGCTTTTCAGGGAGAGGCAAAAAGTCTTCCTAAGGATGTGGCTCATTTCCAACACAATTGCAGGGCTACCCTTCGGTCCCCAGAACCACCCTTCAGCCCCTGTTCCCAGCATGGAGATCACACACACCCCAGTGGAGCTGGCTCCTTTCCAGCACAAAGGAGGACTCCTCTATATTTTATTAAAACTAAGAAGTCTTTCCTTCAAACTGTTTCGCTGAATACCTTTTCTGACTTGATCTAATCAATAACAGGCCCTACTAATTCGTAGCTGCTGAGTTCTCAGCTTTTTTTTTTTTTGGCTGTTCATACAGCGTGATTACTCAATGGGCATGTTTATAACCGGCAAGGAGTTATGATACATGAAGCCATAAATTGGAAAGAATCTGGTAAATAGTCGTTAATTAATAACTTTGCTCAATTGCAGGTTTGTGACCTTCACCCCCTTTAGCTGGAACACTAAAAATAATCATGTTTGCTGTCTCTGTTTTTGTTAGTTTTAGAAAGCATCCCAATTCACGCTATTTATTTTTAAAAAGTAAAAAGGGAGTGAGAAAACTCCAACCCTGCAATCTACAACACATAATGTGCTATGCTGACACAGCATCCCATTTGGGAACAAAACCCTCAGCAAGTTATGGGCTCATGACTAACTGAACATCATTAGTTCAATGATGGTGTTGACAGAGGCAAGAAAACATTATAGCCCAAGTTATAGTAAACAAGTACTCAAGTTAGAAGGGGTGGCTGAAGACACGCCCAAGCACAGAAATACCTTTTGGAGTTTGAAATCCCAGCCTTCACTTGACTTTAAATCAGTAATCAGCAAATGGTATGGCAGGAAGAAAGCCCACAGCAGCCTTTCACATCACCACTTTGAAAGCTTAGTAACCAATGAGGCTAACACTGGAATAATTTTGGAAGATATCACCAGGGAAATGAGCACAGCATGTGAATTGCAATTGTTTTTTCAAGACAGCTCCCACTAATATATGTTGTTTGTATTGCTGTTCTGCCTAGCAGACTTCATCATGAACCACAATATAGTTGTATTTTCAATATTTCCTGTCCTCTTGGACTGCATATCTTAAATTCTTAAGCCAAGCTTTTGGGAGCAGCTAATGATTTCACTCTTCTCCTGAATGTATCTTAGTGGGACACAAGTTTTAGGAGCCAAGTACCTGCTCTCTGGGAAGGACCTCCGTCTAACTGGTCTCTGAGGAAAACCTAAATGTCCACGGGTCATTTCTGAAAATGCTCCAGCAGAATATTGTGTCTCATTCTGGCTTCTTTTCTTCAAAGAGTCAAGAAAAGTGAAAATTTAAACAGAAACCCAGAGACTTTGGCTTGGCACATTCCTACACCATTTGTCAGTGAGGAGGGGAGGAGTGCAAGAACTGAAACCACAGCCGTGCAGGAGTTGTTGCAACAGCAAGCGTGATCATTTCAATGCCCCAGGCTTGCCCTCACTCCCAAACAGCTCCTGTAACACACCACAGCGACTCTTTCATGAGTATCGGTCATAGGTGGTGCAACCAACTTCCAGCCTGGGCTCCGTCAAAGGGTGAGAAAGGAGGGAGAACAAGAACCAAAGGGGACCAAGAGACTCCCAGAGGAGCACCGCCACTGTGCTCACGCTGGCACAACTGTCAGAAGCCCAGCACAGGGGAAACCTCCATTCCAGTGCTGTCACAGGTCACTAACACACCTTGCTTTAAAACATCCTGGCCCACTGCTGGGTAGCGGCACACATGCATATCTAGACCTTTCTGCCAGTGTGCTGCTACTCTCAAGAGAGGCTTTAACAGGAGAGCTGTGGTTAGTAACCCACCCCTCGCCCTCTTCCACAGCCTTATCCCACCCTGACAGGTCACTGCCTGAGATGGCCAGGGCTCTGCACTGCTACCTACCATCCCAGAGACACTTCCTCCTCCTGGCCCCATCTCCAGATCACAAACAGGTAAAAGGAGCCAAGAATGTGTCAGCAATAAACAGAGGTGATTAGGTGCAGCATACCACAGGCAAGCATGGAGTAACCCTTCAAAGACACGGGAACACCTCAACAATTCAAACAAGATGCAAAACACGAGGGTGATTTCTCCCAAAACAGACAATACAAGCAAGAAAAAATAACCCAACAGTTCCTGCTGTTTTGTTTGTATCTTGGTTTGGATTTTAGGCTGAGATCATATTCATAGGATAATGTAGGAGGCCTCAGGCAAGCAAACAGCAGCAGGAGAGCTTACACTGGAGAAGGGAGGAAGAGAACCTCAGAGAAGGGAAGGAACAATCACCCTTGTAAGCACAGACACCAAAAATGTTGTTTTAAGCTATAGCAAGTCTTGCATACCTGAGTTCCATGCATTTGATGAGAGGGTAAGAGAGAGCCAAATCAATCCTCTTCTGCTCACAAGAGAGGCACAGAACTTCCTCATAACTGTAGCCAAGCAGCACTCAGCAAACGGGTTTATCTTACAAAGATATTAATTACCTAGACCTGAAAGATGTATTTGCAGATCTGTGAACCTAACAAGTCTGCAAATCAAAGGGATTTTGGGGGTCAGTCCCATTCATGCTGCTATCCACAGGTGAACAGGCTGACTAGCTAAACTCACTATCTTAAATCACAACTACAAAACAAGGCCTAGACTCCAAACACCTCTTAAAGCTGGACTTCCTGTCAAAAGGAAATGAAACCATAATTGCCCAAAGACAGTAGTTACCTCTGTTCATAGCTACTACCAGTTCAATGGATACAGACAAACAGTAAAGGCAGCTCAAATTAATTAGCAAATATCCCTTTAGAAGCCACACTGATATAAATTCATTTACCTCCTCAAGGATGGGTTAGAAAAAACAGGGCATTAAATAAACTGCAGTTAAGTTGACTCAAATAATTCACAAAAACACAGGAAAAATTAAAGAAAACATGACTGAATTATTGCAAGCATTAGTAGCACAGCATCATCACGAGAAAAAACACTAGCTTCATGGAAAACACCTGCAGGTACAAGGAATAACTGTACCTTTTAGATTTGTTGCTTTTGTCACCATTTGCTCTCAGAGCCAACAAGAGAATCAACATAAAAGGACCCTCCTAGCCACAGGGGACAGATCCCATCAGAGTTTGTTGTCTCTGTGCTGTCCCTTAAGACAAGAAAGCAAAGATGAGGCAACCTGTTTCCAGGCCTTTTACACTCCAAAGCAAGCAGCCCAGAGCCCATTTACTTCTTCAGAGGTGATCCTCCTCTCTGCAGCACATTCACACAAATACCCACAGGCTTTTCCAGCCTCCTCAGCCCCAGTGCTGCCTTCCCCTCCTGATGAATCCCAGCTGGTGCACTTGGCACCATTCACTCCATTTAAAGAAGCAGCAAAGTTTGCTAGTAAGTCACTAGTAAATGGGAATAACAGTGCAATAACAGAGGAAAGAGAGTCTGGAAGTGCTCAATCCTCCAGAAAAATCTTATACTATTAAAGATGGAGCCATTTTTTCTGAGCTGGAGGTGGGTCTGCCTCCACAAGCTGCATCCTGTTTTGGTGGAGTCAACAAAACCAAGCCCACTGATTGCAGTGGACAATGAATCCAGCTCCAAGGGAGTATAACAAAAAAATTAGTGTGTTTCTTGACACGTAGTTTTATAATCCAAATGGCACAAGCTCTCCAGTCCATCATTAACTATCATTTATGCCTTCTCCCATCTCTGGGGCTTTGAATTAATGGTCAGAGTAATTAGAGTGGCTTGGGAAAGATAAATATGCTAGCAGTTGTATACCGACAAACACGTGTACTCATGCACACACATTAAATGAACTGGCAGGGCTTAGTATCATAATGATAAATACCGAGACAATCAGCTATGACAAAGCAGTTTTTCATATCTTCCTTTACAAATAAACAGAGCTTTCAGGCACTGTGTGTCATATCAGATGTAGAAAACAAAGGTAACTCGTGACTAAAGCTCGTGTCCACTAACTGGAAAGCATTAACAGCCAGCCACACCTGAAAAATGCGCTGGAGAATCAGACACATAAAAAATTACCCTCGGGTTCTGGTACACCTCTGGCAAGTATCAAAGGTCTCATGATTTTTCTTAACACTGCCAAGTATCATGCAATTAAGAGAATCTGGACTCTCATTAAAACAAAATTAATTTCCCAGAGCTCAAAAGTGCTTCAAAGCAGGTACCTTTTAAGAATCAAAATCAAAGGCAAGAGAAATCTGCGTGTGTAAAAACATCTGTGTTCAAATCAGTCTCAAAGTATTAGAAGCTCAACTGCTAACTCGTGTGTGTGTGTGTGTTGGTGTTAGAAATACTGTATTATGCTAGCATCATGGGATACACACTCATCACTGAAAAAGCCAGCCCTAAACACAGACGTGAATGAGAAAGGGTGTATAACCCTGCCAAACATCAGGGCCTAAAATCATTAAAAATATGGAGTTTGTTTGCCTAGCCCATAAGAATTGCCCAATTGCAAGAAAACTGCCTCAAGAAGCATAACAGTGAGAGGCCAGATGTGCTCCCACACTACTGCATACACATCCTAGGTGTGGGTAGAGGAATACTAGAAAAAATAACCAAGCCCACAATATACTGGTTAGTTGGGAGCTGTGAGTCAGCCAGGACAAAAACTGGTATTAATCAGTACAAGCGCAGAAGCACAAGGCCCAGCACAGGATAACTAAATCCCCTCTTTAATTTTAGGTTTGATGCTACTAAGTGCCCATGCTTGCCCCACCACCAAAAAGCTCTGATATTAACTGGAACAAGCCTTTGTGTGCAAGCATTTTCCAGTACTCCTTGTCACATTAGGTCCATTCACTTTTCTAAACCCCAGCCACGCAGTCAGCAGGAACAGGACGTCTGCTCGCTCTGCCTTTTTCCTCTCAGCAGCGTGAGTCACTGGTGGTGTGAAAGCCAAAGTCTCCCTGGCCACTGCCAGATGGCAGCGTGGCATGCCCTGTGTGCAGGTTCCCTGCTGCATGCCCCGTGTGCAGGTTCCCTGCTGCATGCCCCTGTCCCCATGTCAGCTCCATGCCACCAAGTTCCTGGCACATCTCCCCTCACACAGCCCAGCTGGTGAAACCCTGAAACCCATGGAAGGTCTGGCAACAGGGAAGCAGACGCACACAGTGGCGGTTGCAAAAAGCCAAAGACGCTTTGATTTTGCTCCCAGTATGATTTTTTTCGGTTCAGCTCAAACACTGACACAGTCATTACAATGCCAGAAGTGGAAATTCCCTCTTGGGTCATCTTGTCCACTTTTCTGGAAGCCAGCTCAGAGGAGACTGCTGCCCATCTAACAGTTGTTGTATGGCTCTCAGAGATTTATTTATTTACATTATTTCCTTTATTTTTTTTAATAATTTTTCAAGGAGAATCAATCAACCAACATTCAATGTCAAATTGACACTGTTAATACTTCCACTAGTGATTTGTCTTGTCTTCTATAAAAATCCAGATGAAAGTGAGCTCCTCCCTTGGGACTTTGCTCTCCAGACTGTCTGCAGCTGCCTCATATGCTAAGATTTCCTTCAAGTATTTCATTATTCCCAGTTGCACACTCATTTACATCACAATGTTAAACATTTACCAACGAACCATGACTTCAGTAGACATCTTCCTACACTTAAATTTTATTATTTGGGGGGTGGGGATTAGCTGTGTTTGTATGTAATTTTCCAGGCTTCCAAGCACCTCTGAGCTTTGTCTTTCATATCCATGTAAGGAGCTGCTGCCATCAGCTGCCTTTGGTTATTCGGAATACAGGAAATGGAATAACCCAGATAAGGCAGAACAACAGATAATACAAACCCTAAACCCATTATGTTCAGAATAGTAATCTTTGCCAAAAAAAAAAAAAAGTTGGAATGGCAGAACTTTAACAGTCTCGTTTTTGCCAGGGAGATCTCAGCTGTGAGAAAGCATCAGCAAAAGCACTTGTCTGACCAGACGTCTCAGACCAGGCTGGGCACCTCTGGGATTTTGCGACACCAAGAGGTTCTGGGGGAGCAGCTGCAACTCCTCCCCAAACTGCACTCACTGCACTGCCAGATGACTGGAAACCCATGGTACAAACTTGCCACATTTTGGGGAGTCGACAGCATTATGCCCCGTTGATGAGAAGCATTTTAGGGTGGCAGTTTGGATCCACCTCCCAGTTCACCCAGAGCAAAGACAAACATCACTTCTTAGGGCACATGCAGCAAAGACATGCTGTGGGAGTAACGCACCTCTACCTGAGAAGACTGCCCTGTTACTATCATCTTACTGTGAAACTCACAGCACTGTCCTCATCTCCCACACAGCACTATGCTGGGGTCCCAGGAGAGTGCTTAATGAGAGACAGGGCATGCAGGGGCCAAAAAACCCACAGGTAGCAGAACGTGTGGGAAGAATAGGACTTCATACAGCCTTGGCAGGATCAGAGCAGGATTTAGTGTGCAGCTTGCCCTGCTGTTCCTGGAGTTTAAGCACGTGTCCACAGGGGACAGTCCCCACAGGGCACAGTCGGCTGGCAGGACCTAGCACAGCAGGGCAAGGCGGCAGCACCAGAACCTGACGCCAGAGGACATCTGCCTTCCTTGTGCCCGTGGCTGGCAGGGACGCTGGCAGCAAAGCACCCATCTCCTGCCTGGCAGGGCTGCAAGAGCAGTTCCGCAGGAGTGGCATTAATTCATCCCTCCCAGCCACAACCAGAGGATGCTGCAAGAAACCAAGCGGGATCGCCACCCCCACATCCCTGTTTATTTTGGACGGCAGTGACCAAGGTTCAGAGTTTGTTTTCATTTCATTCCCCCACAAGGCTGAGAAGTCACAGTGCAGTGACAAGCTGAGCCAAAATGGGAGGGTATTTTCCAGGCCTCTAGCTCCATCTCCCTCAGAATAATGACATATTTGGTGATGCAACAGTGCTGATTCTTTTCCTCAGCCAAGTGCAGATGGTAGCAGCATCCAGCACCTGCTCCTCCCACCTGCTGAGCCCATCTACTCCAGCGCCTGGCTTGATGCTGGGAAGTGGTGGTTCTTGTGCAACCAAGAACCAGCAGCACATGCAGTCCATGGCCCTGGCCCTCAACACTTTCTCCATCCACTGGGACTGCCAGATGGGCACCGCCAGTTCAGTCAGAGCTGGATTTTGGATGAGACTCCTCAGGGGGGTCCAAGACCATGCCCAGGCAGAACTTGGTCACTCAGGGAGAGCACCAGCTGTGTTGTATGTAACACCAGGTGCAAGTGAACTTCGGCAGTGATGTCACGATCCGATATTCAGATACGTGGCAATTTTTATGATCTCGCCAGGACAAACCAAAGGTGCACAAACAGACACTGGGGCTGGTGTGTGGTCTTACGAGAGATCAGGCAGAACCCCCTTGCTTTCTAACACTCCTCCCCCAAGTGGGAGGCTGGTGTGGCTGGACTCTGCCTTCCCTCTCCTGGTATAAGCCACACAGCAGCTGCACCCTTTTTGTCCAGCAGGACCTGTGAAAAGGTTTAAAGGTGATCCCAAATGGTGAAATTAAGACACAAACGAGGTCAGATGTCACGTGCACACTGAACTTTATTGGAGTTACACAACAAAGTCCCTAGAGCGGATAGGACTGGGAGGAAAACAGAGACAGAAAAGAAAGGAGAAAGCAGAAATAAGGAGATTAGCAAGATAATAGTTACCACCGTGGTCCAGCAACGTTGTCAGTGGGGAAGTGCTTTGGTGGGGAAGTGCTTCGCTGCACCCATAGCGTCTCAGATTTTTATACAGTTCTTGCCCACTGCCCCCCCCCCCCCCCCCCCCCCCCCCCCCGCCTTTTTCTCTCAGTACAGGGGAGGAAATCCCTCTGTCTTCTCCGTGCTCCTCCAAGACGGGAGGGGCGGGCATGGTGCCGGGGCTATGTCCTGCAGATAGTCTTTGTTTGGCTATTTGATAAGCCATTGCAAAACAGGAGGTTGAGACAACTGGCACCACAGAATTAGTTTATTTGCAGTGGAGGTCGGTCCTAGGAGGCAGCTTGAGACTG
Organism: Hemiprocne comata; assembly: GCA_020745705.1. NCBI lineage: Eukaryota > Metazoa > Chordata > Aves > Apodiformes > Apodidae > Hemiprocne > Hemiprocne comata. The sequence goes on along the minus strand of CM036586.1, from coordinate 136,814,046 downwards.
GCACTCTTTATCTCTTCCTGCTAAGTCAGTGGTTTTCATGAAATCTCAAGGCCTGGTTATCACTGGATATTCTGCTCCCAGCACCCGCTGTAGAGCTTCTTTGTCTCCAATCTCAGCATGTCCCACACTAAACTCCCCAGTTCTCAGGTGCCTGCAGCATTTGTACACATGTGGGGGAGTAAAACAGTTTGGTGGGCTGCTGAGACATCTCTTTAGTCCATCAACAAATCCTATTTAACTCTTAGATGTCTGAAGGCAAACAACAGATATCCTGAGTGCCTAAGTACACCAGTTATCTTTTGGATTGTTCAAGACAAGCACTATACATCGGGATGTCACAAGTGACCATCAGGCTTAATTACCCAGCCTGACAAATCCCACATGGGCAATCCCAGGCTAAGAGAAAGAGAGGTGCGGGACAATTATTTTCTCAGTGTGTCTTAGTAATAAGAGGCACAATGCCCAGGAAGAGGAATCGTACTAGTAAGCTACAGTTTATGGAAAAAAAAAACAAGATGTGATCATCTCACCCTGTGAGAAGCTGGACTCAAAATATTAATGTTTTTCAAGCTTCCCTCCAGAAGTAATTGAAGAAAGCATGTTAGCGTTCTCACATACAGTCACAGGGATGAAAACTGCTTCTGAACACACCCAAATTTTGAGAAAGCTTGGGATTTTATGACTCAGATCCTTTCTTCTACCCCCACCCTCTCATCCCAAAATGAATAAACACCACTTGCAGCTGCTGTGTGAGACAGCGTGTTTCCTTCACACATCACGGATAAAATCCACATGCCAGGAGGCTGAGAAATGCAGTCAAGGGCATCGTCCTTGCTGTAACTTCACACCGTTCTGGCAAATTAAAAGAAACAACATTTTAAATGAAACATTGTACTTGTGATTCCAGTGTATACATCCACAGCAGGCTGATAAATAGTTTCTGACATTTTAGTAAGTACGAAATCAGTGACAGGAGGTAGCTACAGAGGCTAGCATAACAACAGCTTTATAAACATCTGTGTCATGTTACCAAAATGACTTAATTGTGGTCTGGATTGGTTTTGTAAAGGGGATTAAATGGTGGGAATACATTACTTTCCATTGCTAGTGGCAATAAGCAACAATAGAAACCCAAATATAAAATGCTATATTGTGATAAAGGTGGCAAATCAACAGAAAGCAAACAAAACTCTTCTTGGCCCAATACCCTCAATCCCCTTCCTTTTAATTTCTGAAGATATCTACACTAAAATGATGTCCGCTTTTTTTATTTTATTTTATTTTGTAGATCAACCAGCTCAACCAATTTTGAGCCTCTGTTTATTTCATGATACAGCTGACTGAACTGCAGCCCTTACTACAGGTGGAGCAATACACCGACCAACTTACTACCTTCTTCAAAATCAAAGGCCTGCTTAAACTTTGTGAAAGCAAAAATGAAAATCTGAGTAGACCTTCTTGCACAGTGTTGACACCAGCACTTTATCTAAAGCCAAATGAAACTTGGGCTAAGGTTTAATGGTGGTTATTGCTCTTATTCCTCCTTTCCTCTTCCGTGGTCTCCTTGCTCAGATGCAGACAGTGTGCATTATCCTGTGTTTGTCCTGGATTTGCCAAATATTATGGTCATGCCACAGATCACCTTCATATGTCTTTTTTCTGTGCCATCACTAATCACCACATCATAGACTGAGACATGTTCTTATGATCTGTTATGAGAAAATTTTGCACATCATTCCATTTCCTTATACTGGTCTTACTGTCAAATTTCTTGCTGCATAATCATTACTCAGAAATACAAAGTAATAATAATCCCTGTAAAAATATTTACAGTCTTTGGGCTGTTTATAAATTTTTATAATGGCCTGATTATCTAAATTGCCCAGTGTTGCTTCTGCTTCCTGATTGAATGCCACTGGTGTGAATGGGAGGCGTTCATAAACACACTGTGAGGCACCACTACTGGTACAGGACAGTTACCCAGATATGCACAAACGAGGAAATATCTTTACAAGAGGGCAAGGCAGAGGATCTTGCAGTATGTGAGTATCTCACTAATATCTTCTACATGTCAGCGTGACTGTTTGCCTGCAGGTGGCCTGTTTATTTTTTAAAGACAGCAGCTGTACCCAGCACATGATTGCTGCACATGGAGGCTGTAGCTGAGGGCCAACAGAAGGTACCTGTGCACCCACAGCCTTTCAAAATGCTTTGCTGATGGGCCAAATTGCACAAAATCCTGAAGTGACCAGGAGAAACTCACAAGCAAGATGAGTACACACCTACTACAGGACAGAGAAGAAGAGTTTAAGGGAGGAAGCAACCAGCAAGGAGCACTGGAACCTGGACACCAGCTGTGCCTGTGTACGGGGCAGCCAAGCAGGTCAGAGGCTGACAGGGTTTGTAAGACACTGACGCGAACAGGGCCATGCTAGAGATGTGCACTGTCACACCTGGTGCCAGCGCACATCAGTGCTTGCAAAGGAACAGTCACACAGGGAGACACCCAGCCTCCCTGCCACACCACACTCTCCACAAAACCCAGCAGGGACTCAACAAGAGGGAAAGCAGCAGGTTTCAGCTTCCCTCTTGCCTCCAGCCCTCTGAGAGCCAGCTCTAGCACCCCATGACAGCGTTTCACTGCCACCCTGCCTCCTCACTCCTTCCTGCCCCGCATTGTCACCACTCTGCTCCTGCTGCCATTCCCGGCAGGGAGTGGGAGATGGAAGCAGCAGTAAAAAGGCTATGAAGAGAGGAGGCAGATCTTCCTTCCTTCCCTCACCACCCAGAACTAGGTCACACTGCATTGGAAGCAAAAGGAGAAACGAGAAGAGGGTCTGGGACTGAAGGCACTCTCTGGGACTCAATGATGCTATCTGGATTCTGGCTGAGACCTTTTGTTTATTTAGTACATCAGATATTTTGGTCATTTTTGGTTTGCTTTGTTTATCACTAACCTATATATATAACATTCTAACTTACATTATTTGCAGTCACAGGTCTGATCACGCCCTGGGTAAACTCTTCATTATTTCTACTTCAGTGCAATAAAGTTTTTTTGTTGTTGTTGGTTGAAACCATAACTGCTATCCACCCAACTATTGCAAAGGGGAAACTACAGCTTTGCAAAAGTGAGTGTAGAACAAACAAACCAACAAACCAAAAGATCCTGTCCCTTGTAACAGCACCTCTAACCATTGACCTGGAAGAGAAGGTCTAATTTAAGAGGAATGTGGGATCTGTCACGGTCACCAGCATCTATCCCAAACCAGGAGTCTGAAGGGACTCCTAAGTCCAAGCACACAGCGGTGTTTCCAGAGCTGGAACCTGGGCATGGACTTGGGAGCTGACCCAGTTTTGCAGAAGCACTGAAACTGCCAGACCAGCAACACCAATCTCAATAGCCCATGAGAGTTACCTGGTGCTCCACCAGCTGAGGACAGGCTGAGGCACAAGAAAAGTGATAATGGTCATCAGGAAAATACCTACCGCTCCAGACTGCTAATGCCCAGCTTAGGCATTTTGGTCACCATCAGCCCTTCAGGTAAAGATCTGCACCTTCCTGAGGAAAATTATATACCTGCAAGCTGAAAGACCTATGGGGAACTGCCTGAAGTTATACCTGGCTCTCAGGTAGCAGGGATTCCAAGTTGCATTGGGGCTGCTAATTGCCAGCAAATGGCCATTATTTACCCTCTCAGGAGCCGGCAGTGATGTCAGCCCCAAATGTGGCAAGTTTTGAGGGGAAGGCACACCCAAAGCACCGTGGGAGCACAGGCAGAGGCACCATGCTGAGGAGACAGGCTGTGGGAGTTTGGAAAGGCTGGGTCCATTCCCCCCCAACAACGCATAATTGGGAGCATGGTGCTACAAGAAGCCTACAATCAAGCAGATTTTCCCTAAAAAAGCACATTCTCTCTTCTCACCACCTTTCCCACAGCCGGCAGGTTTACCGCTGATCATGCCTTCAACAAAACAGAGCTCTCCCTTTTCCCTCTGAAATGCACCCAAGGAGTGTAAAAGTGGTTTGCCAGGTGACTAGATACCATCAGAGCCTACAAGATCATTCGAATGTAGCTTTGATCCAACCTCTTTCTATCTCTTACATCAGTGTATGTCATGCAGCAAGGTTTGCTGCAGGCCAGCTGTCAGGGCTAACAGCAAGAGGAGAAGACACGCTGCTCTGGCCATGGCTGAGCCAAAAGCAGAGCCTGTCCCCTCCACCTGGCCAACATGAGAGGCCATGGAATCAGCTCCTAACTCACTGCTGCCAAAGTGGTCTGGGTTAACTTCTGTTATATTTGGGTTTGTTTTTAAATCAGATCTTTCTGACTGAACTAGTTTGCAGAGCCTATGTATCTATTTACCTGGCATATAAGATAACAGAGGCAAGAGGCTGGTCTGATTAATTCCTCACCCCATTTGTGCTTTAGTCCAAAAAATGCATTGGGTGGTGGCAAAATAGGAAGCGAGGTGAGAAGCCATGGCTAAAACCCCAACAAAACAAGTGTAACTTTTACCCCCACTGTCCAATCTGTGTTTGCAATGAACATAGAAAGGCTTTAGCCAGAAATGGCCTTTGGCTATTTGTAACTGAAAACAGTTATAAATAGAAACCTGCTTCACTTGTTGACAGTGGGAAGCAAAGAGGAAGGCTGCAAGTTTTACAGGAGTTGTAATTAACTGAAATCGAGACCTAGCAGGTCACCTGGTGAAATTGGTCCTGCCAGAACAGTACCGGAGTCTCCTTTGGCAGTAACCTTTGGAGGGTGGTTTCTTGCTCACTTGCCCTCCTCCAGGTCAGCAACTCCAGGCCTGCGAGCTGCTGGCACAGAGGCTCCCTGCACTGCCATGCTGGAGGATGTGGTATAAATGCCCTTTGCAGGGCTCACAAGGATGTGGGAGGCCACATCGGGGTCCCATCTCCTGCAGCATCCCCTCACCCAAGTCTCACAAGCAGCCTACATGCAGGGCACGCCTGCAGTCAAGTCTCTCACATCCACCTTTCCCTCCCGAGGTGACCGGCAGCACAAAAACATCTGAGGTGGAGGTAGCCCTCCTGCTTTTGTGCCCTCTTGAACCACTGGGACAGGAGCTAATAGGGCATGAAGTGACAGTGACAAGACAGTATTTCACCGCTAAACAGTATTTCACTGAGCTTTCCAGTGCTCACAATGTATCTCATTGTTCTCCACATGCAGCTCTGCTGGTTAAACCACAGAAAGCTTCACCGAGGTAGTTTCTAAATGCCTTCCTTTTTCTGCTCCCTGCTTCAAGATCTCAAGAAGTGCTACTTCACACACACCCAGATTATTACACAATGGCTGTGTTGTTTCAGAAGGAATCAAAACAGTGAAATCAATTTGACATGATTGTAGGTGGAAGTTGGAAGATGAGATGATCTTGTGATAAACAGCAGAGATAGGTCTATGTCAAACTGAAATTCCACCATGTTGTTATAACCTCCACTGCAATGTTGGCTTTGCAATTTAACTTCCAGATCAGAACAAAAAATTCCAATGAGGGCATAAAGCAACTTAATCACGAGAACAATGTTTTATTGTGAGGATGCCAATGGTGGAGCACAGGCTGCCTTAGTGAAGCCAACTATGAGAGAGGCCAGACAAACTGCAACAAAAACAACACATTCTCAGTGATCTCTCAGATCTCTTTGGAGAAAAGGACTATGTTTTCTCAGTCTGAATCCTAATTCTAAGAAGAGGGAGGGGGGTTTTGAAGGTGAGCAGTTTCCTATTGTGAGGCTCACCCCAGGCAGAAGGACCTCGACATGGGGCTGAGCAGCTGAGGGGCACCAGGCAAAATCACACCTTTGAAGAGCAGCAACATCCTACCTCAGTACACACTCAGAATTTCTTTCTGTGCAACTCTCCATCAGCTCTGTATTAAGCCCAGGTCCCACCCTTTCTGCCACCATGTTGCTGAAGAGTTGAAGAGAAGCACGCACCTCCCTCAGCTAAGTGAGCTTTTAGGGGGGAAATATCCTAGGCAGCTGGCCTGGGAAAGCAGTAGCACTGCCACTGGTGCCCAGGGTGGCTGAAGACGACACTGTCACAGGAGACCACATCTCCCTGACAGGTGAAAGTCCATGCAGTTTGGGAACTGCTGATTTGCTCCAAGGATGGCTTGGCTGTGCTGTCCCAAAAAGCACTCCAGTTACTTTCAACCTTACTGATGCCAGAACACAGTTTTGCATCTCTCAGGTACCTCAGAAAGAAAGTTATTGCACCAGAAGACAAAGATGTTTTGAAAAATAATTTCCACATCAGTCCAAGTGATAGTGCAGTCATGTGGGTTTGTATAACTGATATTATAGTCTTACTAGCTTACTTTTTAGAGGCGAAGTACAAGCATTTCCAGCATACATACTTACAAGAAATATGCTTGCAAAGCAAGATTGCTTCCTATGAGAAAAAAAAAAACAACAACACAACACTCTCTTTAAATGGGAAAACAAAATACATTTCCTCTTCCCATACCACAGTAAAGGCTTACACATGCATGTCACGTACACAAAAATAAACATCCACATGTGTAAGATTCACCACAATCTAAAAAGGAAAGTGCTGTAAAAGGACCCTGTAGTAATTGGGCAGCACATAATGATGCAAATGAGTGTATCTCAGGAAAGCTGCAAGCCATGTTGTCTTGTTTTGCAATGCTAACCACATGCAGACACAGACACACAGCAAACTACTTTTCATGTTAGCTCTGTTCTCCTTCCATAAAGGTTGGTGGTAAAGAACTCCTTGGCATCTGTCAAAGTCAGGGACTGTTGAGGTGAGAGCTGATGAAAGTTTTGAATAGACAAGAAAACCAATTATTCGAATAACTTAATTCCTCCCATCTTAAATAAATTGTTATTTCCCTGGGAAAACTCATCAAAGCAGCTATTCTGAGAAAAAACTCTTCTCTTCTTGCTGTACCGTGTCCTCAAGACAGAATTATTCTTCTGGAATGTAAGTACCCACCTTGACGCCCAGTATGGGCAACAAAAAAGGATATGTAGTTTAGGGGCACTCATTGTCTCATCCCAAAATAAGTGTGTAAAATAGGTCAGATGAGTCACTCCCCAAAAGTGCATCTTTCTCTTTACTGATGGTAGAAGGAGGCTACCACAACACACTCCCACACAGACCTTGGGAGTGGGCCATGCTCTGCCTCTCTGGGCTGAGGACAGGAAGGAAGCACTGCTCACTTGGATTGTAGGAAATTTCCTGTTCAGCTCTAAATCCAGAGACTAGCTGGACTGACCCAAGGACAGAAACAGGGTGCACCATCCCTCATCAGAGAGCTGAACAGGACCCATTTTTTTACTTTGTCATACATCCTGCCAATATCTATCCGTAGCCAACCTCCAGGGCACCATCATGGGGAGGGGAAAGGCTGGCTCCTTCATGCCTGCTGCAGAGGCACCTGAACACAGGTTTAATACAGGGCAATGCAAACAGGGGTCTAGTCTCCTTTACGATCCCTTTGGACATGTTAGCTTGTGCTTATCTGAGGATGTCTCTTGTTTCTTAGGAATAATTTTCTTCCTCTGCTGCACAATAGCTTCCATAACTTAGTACATTCCATATTAAAAAGGATTTAGGTCCTTGTCCTCATTACTCTGCTTGAGAGACTGATCCAAAAGCTCAGTCTTTGAATGGTTTTACTAATTTCAAGCCTAAACTCCCTTAAGACCAACTTCTTGCCAATTGGGTTTGTGCCAATAGTGTCATTTAACTTAAGTACTTCTTCTCCCTCTGCAGTTTTTGCCCTCACCCTGTTCCCAAAAGTATATTTATAAAGAGCTATCATTAATGTCCAAAGTTCCACAAACCAGCTTCTTTTTATGGTCCTTCCAAAGGAAGGCATGCTGTTCTCATGCGAGTAGCACTTGTTCCCATTCAAATAATTAATCCTTCTGGAGCAGAGGTAACCAAAACTACGTAAAGTATTTCATTGAAGGATGTCTGTAGAAATACACCAACACTTCCCTGTTGCTATTTAGAAAAATACCTCACCTGGTTATCAAGTTTATCATTACCTTTTTTTTACAACTCTTGGCACAGTGGTGGTTATGGAATCCTCTTACCAACCAATAAACATAAACCTTTCTTCCTTCAGCTCCTCCCTTCACAGAAAGGAAAGCCAAGCCTGGAGCAGTGTCAGTGCTGAGCAGTAATTGCAAAGCGGGGACAAAAAGAGACTGAAAGGCCAGAAAGGTTGGACACTGGAGACAATGCTGCCAGACCCAGTGCTCCAGAAGCACAGAATCACAGAATCACAGAATTACCAAGGCTGGAAAAGACCTTTAAGATCATCAAGTCCAGCCTATGACCAACACCACCACATCAGCTAGACCATGGCACTAAGTGCCACATCCAGCCTTGCCTTAAACACATCCAGGGACGGCGCCTCCACCACTTCCCTCGCAGTCCATTTCAATGTCTAATCACCCTCTCTGTGAGGAAGTACTTCCTAATATCCAACCACACCTCCCCTCTCCAGCCCCATGCTCCTTTCACTCCCCACTTCCCAGCTGTTTCCCCTCCAAAAAAAGACATGGCCACAGGTGAATTGATCCTCTTCTCCCTACTCCCCAGGTGGACACCATGGAGGTGGCAGAGCAGGCAGGAAGCCTTCCAGCAGCATTGTGCATCCCTGCCAGGCAGACAAACACCATGCCTGGAGGAGACATGACCTCACCACCACCTCCTCTCTCATTCCTTCCTATGAGTTTCCCCAGGAAAAAGGATAAAGTTAGCATGTGTTGGGATAAGTTAAATAAACACACATTTAAAATAGAGCCTCACTTCCACCCTTGTTTCCTCACAAGCCCGTGTGATTCAGCCTGCGGCACCTTATTTTGTACATTGAGAGGCCTTCCTCTCCTCTGCAATGAACGAGGAAAGCACAGGGCATGGCTCAGCCTTTCCAGGCAGGTGGGGTCACAGATGTCCTTCAGAGAGGTAGGCAGGCAGACAGAGGGAAAGACGAGGTGGGTGATGCCTAGGCTGTGCTTCCCATCATGGCTCCTGGGCTGTGACGTCTTTTGATAAAGCAGCTCTTGCTCCAATAAACTTTCTCCAGTTTCAGTTATTAATTTCTTTTATACCCATACTTTCCACCAGGATGTGATAAAGACGAGTGTATGCTTATGAAGGTCTAAAAACACTTTCCCTCTTGGGACTTTTATTTAGCCTGAGAACAAACAGTACTTGTGGTTTATGGCCTGGATTCTCATCAGGAGAAAGGGAAAAGAGGGTCTGAGACATGTTTCCAACTGCTTTCCCCAAAACCACCTGATTCTATTCCGGAAATCATTTGTTGGTTTTATGCTGAGGAGCACATTCGCCAGTTCTCCTCAATACAGCTCACAGAGATGTGAAAGGAAGTTGCTGGATTTCTTCTAAAGAGAAACAGAATTGTGAAAAATGGAAATATTTAATTCCACTCATGACTGCAGGAGGTTTGCAATGTCATTTGTTTTCTTAAGTAGTATCCGATTTTTTTTCTTGCTGTCTTCCAGCCAATATCCACTTGAGCTTTCATACATGGAAAATAAAATAGATGTGAATTATGCAAAGCTAAAAAACCCAAATCAACCACTGTACAAGCTTAATGGCACACACAGGTAATCTTATACAAAAGTATCTAACTTGTGCCATTATCCCCTGCTAAAATGTAAGGAGATGGGGGAAAAGAACCACAACAAGATTAATCATAGCATTGGGTATCTCACAGGAGTTTAAATTAGCCCACAACATAGGCATCATCAGTGTGAATTAATGGGATTATTGTTCCACTGAAGAAAGACCCCATGTCTGATCCTGGGCTAGATTAGCACTGCTCCGTGAACATCAAAGGAATTGCATCCAACAGGCATTGCTAGTGATCCCAGCTCCCTCCACCTTTTTCTAGTTTACAAGCATATACATTTAGAGCAAGATACTAACCTTGTTCCAGCCCACTCTGTTCCACCCCACTCCAATCCAAATTCTATTAATTAAGACAGTGAGACCTGAACAACGTGGCCTTTGTTATACAGCCTGACAGTCTGAACAAAGCCTTCCAGAGGGAAAAGGGGCAGGGAAGATTTACAATCACATGAGGCATTGTGAAATAACTTACAACTGTCAATACATCACATTTACAAATTTCATACCTGCCACTGGTGAGGGGCAGTTGATGACAGCACTCTGTGTACTGGTGGTGTTTTGGTAGCTGAAATGATAGCAGGAAGGACTTCCAGCAGCATCCACAGCAGAGAAAATCTTGTGAACTTCACGTTGCATGAAGCCTTGGTCATTCAACAACGGCTTTTCACAAGAGCTTTGAATCAGAGCGTGTAAGTTGTCTCCCTCAAAGACATGCTCAAGAGGATGAGTGAACGTGGGCCAGAGAAAAAGGTATTTTTTCTATCAGAAAGTGATATTTTATTCTACTTGAACCTTCTGTCGCCTAAAACAGAGAAATAAGAATAGCCCTTTGGATATTTTCCTGGAAACATGGAAATGAAGACACACAGATCTGTTTCCTTGCTTATAGCATTGTGTTGAACTATTTCCCTGCCTCCAGCAGCAAATTCCACATGGTGCTGCAGAATCTCTGGTGTAGGTAACTGTGGGCTGAGGACTGTAGTTTTACTGATACAGTTAAACTACAGCTGGTGTAGGAGCTGTTGTGGTATTATAAGCACCATTACACAAGCCCTAGGCACCCACACTAAGTGACCAAACCACATGAAATGCACCTTTTGGTTCTTTTGCTAAATTAACATTGTAGGCTCCCAAGCCACTTCCATCCTTTAAAAAATCCTTAAAAAGGGCTAACAGAGTTAGACTCACAGCTGTTTTATAAAGTGGGGCACTAGAGTCTTCTGAAATGAAATATTGGAAAAAAATGAAAGGAAATATTTTGCAAATATTTTGCTGTCTGTAGCTCATTTGTGGGACAGTCTTGATTTCCAAGAATGTGTCATTCTGTTTCTTCCACCACAGTGGTGTCAAAACAGCTTTTAACCCTAGGGTTGTTTGCAAACAGTTTTGTTCAGCTGTTTATAATTCATTAAAATTGTTCTGTGATGCCAGTATTATTTCTCCTTTTGTAATCTCTGACTGAAGCATTCTGAAAGCAAGAATGTAAATAACGATCAATTAATAATAGCATTCTCCAACTATGGAAATAAAGGCTTGCAGCCACGCACAAACCCAGGCATTCATCTGAATGAAGGGCAGCTCTCTGAACATGCAGGCAAGCAAAATCCACCCTGCCTGGAGCAACTACCCACCCCACAAGCCTGGCCTCCTCTGCACCCCTGACCCTTCCCAGCAGCACCACTAGCATCATAGCAGCATGTGGGGATGCCATGGCTGACTCCCCACTGACTTTTCAGTGCCTGCTTGCCATCCCTCCAATGGCAAGTGCTTTGCTATTGAAGTACTTCCCAGGCTAAAAGATCACCACCTCTTATTCATGGGAAGTCATGTGATCAAACAGGCATGCTGAGGGCTGGGCAAAAAGGAAGCTTTGAAGGCTTCCCTACATAACAGCTTCTGGGCGCTTTGTGGAGTGGTGGAGCAAAGACTGGTTTTGCTGAAGCCTAATAATTGTATCTAGTTGTTCACCAGAGGACCCATCCCTCTCCATCCACCTTGAGGGTGACCTTCCTGTAGGGCATTGGCACAGGACTTTCTGCAGCACATAGGGGAGCCAGCCCTGGCTAACAAGGGTGTTACGTCTCTTTTCCCTGAAATCCAGCGGGTGGCCATCTCCTTGCTGAAGGTGGCCCCCTGGGCAGATTGTCCTTGCTGAGAAATTCCTGGTTATCAGCTTACAAATTCAGGTTGTGTGGTAGGGACAGAATTGGGTGCTTCTATAAACAGAAATGGCCTACACAGTGAGGGGGGGGGGAGGGGGAAGAAAACATTTAAAAAAATCAGAAAACATTTTTTATTGCATTTAGTCTGTTTTTCATTTATTTCCCTAAATAAATGATGTTTATGGAACCGTGAGCTGTCTCTGGACCTCTTTGCATATCTGCTCCCACCAATCCTCCCAGCACCCTATCACCAAACACAGCTAAAAATCACCAAGACTGAGCTCTCAAAGACAGCAGTTTCCTAGAAGTTTCTCAGGGAGGCAGCCAGTGACAAAGGAGAGAGCAGAGTGCCCCAGGTGCCCCCAGCCAAGGGAGGGGGCACAGAGCCATCCCTGGCTGGGCACCAGATCTCCAGGAAACTTCTCTCCAGTGCACAGCTAAAAATCACCAAGACTGAGCTCTCAAAGACAGCAGTTTCCTAGACGTTTCTCAGGGAGGCAGCCAGTGACAAAAGAGAGAGCAGTGTGCCCCAGGTGCCCCCAGCCAAGGGAGGGGGCACAGAGCCATCCCTGGCTGGGCACCAGATCTCCAGGAAACTTCCCTCCAGTGCAGGAGCCACATCAGCCAGTGCCAGCTCCATCCCATGCCCCAGCACAGCAAACCACAAGACACAGAGCTGTAGGAAACCAGGTTTCACCCACTCTGGAAGTGGGTTACAGAGAAGCACGTCATGACCCAGTTGCAAACTCTCAGTAGGTACGTGTCTGTAGAGCAGAGCAGGTTGGCAGCAGGAACTGCAGAGAGCACACACTGCTGGGGTTCCCACTGCTGCACTGAAGCCAGGTCTGCTTTATGGGCAGGGGGGCTGGTTTCCTACTGCTGCTGACCAAACACACGGGTGAGAGGGATGCTAGGGTGCTTTTGAGAACAAAGTCCCCCAGCTGTATCTACATCATGTGGTGCCTGGTCATCTTAGTGAGAAGAAAAGGCATGGGGATGGGTGGAAGGAGAAGTACTTAATGAGAAGAAGCATTGCAAAAGCTGGCAAGTGCCTAGCACATATTAAACAGCTGCTTCCAGTTTTCTGCGCTTCAGGCCCATCAGATATAAAGAGTCAGCCCAGGGAAGGGCAGGCCAGGGTGGGTACTCCTGCAAACACACAGTCCTGCACAGAGGAAAATTACTTTGGAAAAGGTTTTAGAGGAGACTCAGTGACTTCCGTACAAGGTACAATGCTTCATTGAGCTGTCTGCCCAAATTCCCCAATTACTGATTAAGACATCCTAGGGAGTGCTTAGAGTAGCAGATGGAACATTTCCCAGTAATTTTGGTGGATCCGAGTGACTTTGGCAGAGAAATACAGGTACTGTGGAGTTGCTTTGAGTTATAAAGAAAAGCAGGAAAATATTTGTTCTGCAGGAGCTTTTTTTTGGGGGGTTGAGAGCAAAAGCACAATGATGGCTGAGGTTCTGTCTCAGGGCTAAAGTTATAACCAAGATGGTGGAGGACCTGAACATGCTCCTAAGCGCATCATATCTGTTGGGAGTGTCTGAAGCCATGGGTGGTCCTTCTACCTTGCAGGGAATGGATCTGCTTTCAGATCAGTTTTTTCTGAAGAGTATTAATTCTGAACAGGCTGTTGCTGTCACCAGGATGCTGAAGGGTGTGTGGGTGCCATAAATCACAGAGGGAACGTGGCTGAGTGTCAGAGCCTCCCTCAGAGTAACGCCATCCCCCATCATGCCCAGCAGCTGCAGCACAACCATCATCTTAATGCAAGAACCGTATGATTTCTGTCCTCTCCTCCACATCCATCCCCTAGAAAAGTAATGGCTGGAAACTTGAGCCAGAGGTACTTGCCAGACAAAAGAAATCGCACCCAGAGTTGATCCTTAAAAAAAAATTTTAAAAAAAAGCCAAAACTTTCCTGAAGAGCTAAGGTCTATGTTAAGTTCACACTACCCATATGTCATCCACGGGTTTAACATTTGCGTTGCAATAAAAGACTGGGTTCCCTGGTAAAACAGGACAGCCCTGGTTAGATGATATCTACCATGTAAATCTAAGGGAGCTCCATTCTTTTGCAACCAGCCAGTTAGTGAAAACTGAAGTACTCATGTGGGGGCAGCGGGGGGAGAAACGAGACTCAGTAGATGTCTCAAGTAAGCAGTTTTTGTCAACCTGATGTGGAGTCAAATGTTCTTCTCTGTTTCAGCTGATGCATGCTTTCCACTGCTCTCTGAAAATTTTCATTTTCCATTTTCAAAGGCTACAGATTTCCACCTCTTACCCTAGCAGCTGTTTCAGTGGTTTATTATTTTTCCAGCCCCTTCTGATTTGCTCAGAAAATACAGACAAGCCACCTATAGTAAACTGTCACAGGATGTGCAAAATCTTTACAAGAAATACACATCTCCAACCTCCTGTTGCCCTCCTAAACAACAAAATCGCAATGAAGGGTTGAACAGAAACAGTCTGCTGTGTGCAGGCAAGATCTGATTTCAAATCTAAACATCCCTTAAACTTTCTGACCATTGTTGAGAAGTACATCCACTGGCCTCTTCTAGGGATAAAATGTCACTCAAAGGTATAGCATTGTTTCGAGATTACCAAAGCCTTCAAATGATGGTGTCTGGCCTCTCAAAACAAAGTTTTGATGAACCAAGAGTATAAACTGTGTATTCTATTTTAAGAAGGGTGCATGGAGTTTGTTTTTCAACACTTATTCACCATGATTTCTAAATCCCCAGAAAGAAACACTAGAGCCATATTCATCAACTCATTACAAGTCCTGAAACAGCCCTAGGCAGCCTTCCCCTCTGGCTACTCTCCGGGAGCCGCCCGCTTCATTTGGCAGCAGAACACGTCCTGACCTGTCACTCTGATGCCCAGCAGACTTGCCATAATACAAGTTATCTGTCGTTACCAAGCAGATACAAAGCTCCAGTCAAATGTTAGTAAAAGGCTTCATAAAAAGCAAAACACTCCAAATGGACCACTGTTCCACTGTTTTTCAACCTTTCTGCAACCATTCATGTCAATGCAATGTCTTACATGCACAGAACTTTAAACAACTGTTTACGTTGTTTTTTAAACAACTACACAGCAAAGCACTCCTGTGATTTGGATGGTAAGTGGAGTCAGGAAACATTACTAGTGGCTTTGATTTATTTTTATTCCCATATGGCTGAACCACCTGAAGGAAAGTGTGAGATTGACCCAAACGTGAAGCACCACATTTTCCACAACCATATCCATAGCACATTTAAGCTGAACCTCTAGGAAACTCAGCAAGTTCTGGTTAAAGGGAGGAAAAAATAAAATAAAATATAAAATAAAATAAAATAAAATAAAATAAAATAAAATAAAATAAAATAAAATAAAATAAAATAAAATAAAATAAAATAAAATAAAATAAAATAAAATAGTCTGTTCTGCTGACCTGTTTAAATTGAACCAAACAGATGGGCTTATCCTCAACAGACACTCCTTAACTAGAAATCACCTCAGTGACTTCCAAGGTGTTGCCAGCCTGGCCATGGCAAAAGGCAATGACTGTGGCATTGCTAATAACACTCAGGCAAATCTAAAATCCTCCTCATTTCTGCTACTTGCCATGAATTGTTTGTAACTGTTCAGAGGGGCTTTGATGCTTCACCAGGCTTCCAGAAGGCAGCACAACTTTGATGAACAGGCTGATATTTATAAAAGGAGGAGCAATCAAGGTTAAAGGCCCTCTTCTCTAGAGGAAGTTTTGAGCAATAAAAAACCCCACATCGTCCAATAAAATCTCCATATGCTTTCTCACAGACAAATAATTATTGAAGCAAAACCTTTGCAGCATAGGATTTGAGCATAGAAACAAGAGTGAAAGCTGGCAAATATTCGTAAGGAAGCTTGCTCTTTCTCATATATCTGCCAGAAAGTACAACAAGCACAGCCCTCCCTGTCCTCTCCATCCACTAGGAGTCCGTAAATCTTTTAGAAAGAAAGGAAGGCCATGATCATTGCTCAGGTCTGTTCAAAGTAAAGCTAAGAAAGTTCTGGAGAGACACTGATCAGTAGTTTTGTCTGCACAACATGGAAGACCAATCTTTTTAACTCCTGTCTATTAAAAAAAAAAATCATGCCAACTTCCTGGGGAACTTTGTAAACTTTGCTCTTACAGCAATGATAGCCCAAAGATAGGGCTGGTGGAGTAACTAACTGCTTGGTCTAGGAAAACCAGCCTCAGAGTGTGATGTGGAGAGATTAAAAAAAAAAAAAAACCAAACATGTTCTAAGTAAGAAACTTAACTGGGAATGCTTGGGGTCAATTTCCAGTTTGGCTTCACTCTGGGAAAGTCACTTAGTCCATGTGTCAACTACCAGCTGTCAGAGCTCTGAAGCAGCAAGACCCAACAATGAAGTCAGGTAATTCTCAGAAACAAAGCTTCTAGTGCTGAAGAAGTTGGTGGGGGAGGACTGAAAGAGAACAGAAAAAACAAGCTAGTTACTGAGTGTTAGCAAGCCCATAGTAAAATCTAGGCGAGATAAGGTGGCTGTGTTTTTACCATAAGGTAACTAAACAAGGACAACGTGCTCCACTCCACCAGTGACTAACCTCACCTTCCTCGCCTCACTGTACATATGGTATTTGCAGTGAGTAAATCATATGTAAACTGCAGATAGCACATCCCTAATAGGCTGCTGTGATGTGCATGCTCTTTAAATCAATTATATTAATCTTTTAATTAACATTAAAAGTCTTAACTGATGGTTTTGAAAGCTTCATTCCAAAAGGCTTCATTTTCCTAGGTGTCGATTGGCTGGCTTCTGCCATAGACACCAACGTACAACGTCAAAGCCAGCCTTTGAAATGGCAGACCTTCACTTCCTCACACACATTTTCTTATAAAGTGAAAACAAGAAGTTGAGCATGGTTGGTCACAGCCAAGCCTCCACAGCAGTTTTTCCACACTCTTTTGTCAGTAAAGTCTCAAGGGGAACACAAAGCCAAAAGGTCATACACCAGCAGCCTGTAAATGGAAGTGTCACAGGCTATGGGGCTTCCCTGTCGGGGCTTGAGAACAGTTGTGCTAATAAGGTTTGGGGTTTTTTTTAATTAAAAAAAAAAAAAAAGAGCCCACCACTACCGGTTGTTTCATTTAATGGGGCCTTCCAAATCCTCTGGTGCCTGAACCCCGAGGGACAAGAAGCAGTGCAGGGTCCCTAGGCAAGACCAAACCCAGAAGTGAGGACAGCCACCGAGGCTCAGCCTGTACTCTCCACAGCTCTGCCTTGCTCCTGCCTCTCCTGCAGGAGCACCTGGCAGGGAAAGCAGTCCAAACCACTGAGGCCATGAGGAAAAAGTTCATCACAGCATCACAACTTCGTTTGAAGTGTTAAGAACCCTTTGGAAAGCCCACTGCCTTTCAGCATAGGTGGGGAAGGAGCACTGTGAACTGCAGCACCCAGGGTGGAATTTCCTGTCCCACAGCAGGTCCAGTAAGAGGACAGAACAGAAGTTTGGCGTGCCAAGAGCTGCAAGCTCCCCTCATCTGTGGGAGCTTCCTTGGAGAGTCAGTCCCCAGACCTTGATGGATGTACCAGGCTGACAAGCTGAACTAGAAGAACATTGAAAAAAGTTTCTGCCCTTCAAAGTTGCAGAGAAAAACTGAGGAACAAGAACTTCATAAGAACATTCATAATTTCTGAAATAATTTGCAGCACTAGGATCTGGCAATTCTTCAGTCGCTGGACAGGCAACATGGGACATGCAATTTGCATCACAGATCCTGACACTGCTTCTGATGTCCAAAGAGACAGCATGACAGGACAGGGCACCAGAGCCCTGCAAACTGCGTTTCCCTGCATAATCTGCATCTCATGCAGCTCCCCAGCACCATGCTTGGCTGCTCAGGCTGGGAAGCAACATGAGCTTGTCCTCGTGATAAAACTGGAACAGATTTGGAAACACTGTACAGCCTGTCATCCTAGCTGAGAAAGAAGCTTGCTGAGGGTACTGCTCTTTGCATAGAGTAGCCAAGTTTGAGTCTGTTTGGGCCAAAATGGCTACTACCATGAGAGCCAGGTCCCCAGTTATTTGCTAAAGCTTGCCTGGAGCACATTCTGCTCCCTCTCCTGTCAGCAGCCCTGCCCATACCTGAGCCAAGGAGTGCTTCCTCCTCTCTCCTCCTGTTCCCATCCCCATGGGGCAATACCCACAGGCTCCTGGCCCTTGGCAAGGAGGGCAGTGAAGGCAGAGGAGAGGGATGGCACCAGCCCTTGATGCATCCACTTGTTGTGAGCAACATGAATCCCAGGGCTGTTGGGGTTGGAGGTGGTGACCTGGCCATACGGGGAATTCAGCAGAGGGTCAGTGGGCTCTGATGGGCCACCTATGGCCAGTCAGTGCAGTCACCACATCCTGGAAAAATACAGAAGTGAAGCTGGAGGCGTTCAGCCAGTGCAATGCCAGGATTTCTCCAACACCACTGGGGCTGGGCTGACCCAGTGCTTGACCATGCTGAGGTAGAGGATATGCTACAGTTTTCCTGGAACTGACAAGGTGAGTGACCAACGGTGACAAGAAACCCTGCATCACCCCTGCTCCAGCAAACCCTGGGAGGGGAATACATTGATTTTCTTACTGGTTTGGTCACAATGAGATGAAGAAGGTCCTGTATTTACTGACTATGACTCTATGGCTTCCAGGTTGGAGGATTATAAACCATCCATGATTTACTAGGATCTGTATTTAATATATACCCTGTGTACCTAAATTGGAAACTCCGCCTTGCAGCAGCTCCTAGCTGTGGAACAGTAGCTGCCACTTCTCCAATTGAGAGAAAAACAGAGCGGTTTATTAAGCACGGTTGTGGGAACATAGTTTCAGTCTTCAGAGGGTTCATCTGAATATTTTTCCATTTCAGTTCATGTAAGTTCACGCCCTTTGGGTTTCACATAAAGCCGTAGGGTCTGAGCGACTTAAAATCTCAAAATCAAAATGTCAAGTTGAAACGAAACCATAAAAGGTATTTGGATTTGCATGAAAACGGGCCCAGATTTGCTTCAGGAGTTCCTGAAGCCTGGTAAAGCTTTTGAAGAGCCTAATCTGAGTTTTGTGGTTTCAGTGCAGACTGAAACCAGCGCGAGAGAGCAGATGGGCTCCTTTCAGGAAGCCAAGGCAGAGGAGAATGATTAAGAAGCTATGAGAACAAGAACCACAGGGGGGAAAAAAAAAATTTAAAATCTCCAAAGACAGATTTTCAAGTGCTGAACACTATGTACTAGGATCTAAGAGGACACGGGTCACATTTTGGTGGTACAAGATAGCAACTCTTCCTGAGGCTCAGGCCCTGAACAGGGACACAGCAGTCTGGAGGAACGTCCAGTCATAATAGTGCCACATACCCCTGTGCCCATACATTGAACTTCCTTACCACTGCATCACACATAATGTGTACCCTGAGAAGCACAAATCCTCCAGAACTGTCATTTTCATGGCAGTCTTGGACCTTATACATAAACCCCTTCCCACAGTACTTCAGGCACACATGAGGCAGGAAAACAAAAGAATAACCTACTGGTTTTATGCTCTCTAGTTAACATCTATAAACTTGTCCCAACATCAAATATTTTAAATTCTGGCTTTGATCTATTTTTTAAAGGAGTTCCTTTAATTTCATATGCTCTATATTTATATTTACTGCATTTTTTTCATGACATAAAAATAAACACTTCAGAGTGACAAGTCAGTTTAGTCCCTTGCCTGAAAAGATGCAAACAATAGACTAAATTTAATTGAGAAAATAAATTTTCTCTCCTTTATCAGTCTATGCATCTCATTCAATTACACTCTTTATGTTAACTTCATTTACATTGACAGGATGCAGAGGAGGTGACTTCCTGAGTAGGCACTCATTGATTACTTGAAATTTAGCCTCTTGGCTGAGCAACTGTCTTGAAAGCAATATCACGTCATGGCTGACATAATGTGGGTACAAAATGTTATGAACAACATCAGCAAAAACTGTGAAACAAGTATCTTGCTTTAAGAGCGTTTTAATTCTTAGCCATGCAAAAACTGAACTTCTTAAGCTGCAAACAAATGTTCCATCCCTTCTTTATTCCTTTTCTGAAAGAAGACTAACAGAGGAAAATTTAAATTTGGCTGAAACACTGAGGTTTTTTTCACCCATCCACAGGATATTTAGTTTCATATCTGCTCAACAGTGCATCTTGCCAAAGAAAATCAAATGGTTTCCCATAGCCTCAGCATTTGCTGGAATTCACATGAACTTGGAGTGCTATTTGAATGCTATGTGTCCTCCCAGGAGTGTGCACTGGGGAGCTATGACGCTCCCCACTGACTTTCACATGCAGCACCATTGCAGATCAGCCAGCAGCATTTCCAGTATACACACATTTTATATCCATGGTTTGTGGAATAGGATAAATCAGTATTTTAACACCTGAATTTCATCTCACACAGCATGTCGTGCTCTCACAGCTTTCTTTTTGTGCAGTGTGCATGTTAAGCTCATTTAACCTATTAAGCAGTTTACTCTCCTCATGCTTTCAGCAGCATCTTTTGCAATTTAAATTACTTCCCATCCGTTTGCCCTGTCCTCACAGCACAGACTCGCCCTAGCCACATCTTCTGCTTGAGAGTCCATCACAAGCATGATCGAGTACTGCAGCCATGCCTTGGCTGCAATCCTTCATCAGAGGGGATGATTAGTTCAGTTCCTTGCACCCTCAAAAGCTTTCTGCATCCTGTTAGCTAAGATCAGGCCCTTGCATTCAAAGGACTCTTAGTCATCCCATTTCCATTGAAATCATGGGAGTTAAGTGCTTAAGCAGGCTTACAGGCTGGGCCACAGTCCCTGTGCTTCATCTATTAGATATGAAGACAAATAGTGCATCCCACACTCCTGCATTGCAAAGATGACTACTAGGTTTGTTTGGAAAGTTGTAGTGGGGCTGCTTTGCCCTCTGTCAGCTCAGCCTTCATTTTGCCAGTAACTGGGGCCAGGGTAAAAATAACTGAGGGGCAAAAGTTGCAGCTAAACAAACTGCTGAGGAATTGTCCTCTTTCCAAATGATGATATTTCAATATGTTTTAATTTTGTAGAAACAGGCTACAGCAAAATATGTAGTCTTAAGGTGCAAACCAAAACCCAAACCACTATAATTTACTCCTCCTAAACAAAACTAAAGAGTTTAATTTTCTCTCTTGGCAGGAAAGGTTGTAGTCTGAACTCCTATTTTTCAGACAGCTTGGACCTTTGGGGAGCAGTTTCAGAAAGAAACCCCAAGCAATCCAAATTCTCACACCTTCCAGAAGCAGGATTTGAGTGTCCAGCCTGGCCCCAGGCAGGGACTGCAGAGCGTGCAGGAGCGGGCACAGGCAGCTCTCCATCTCTTGCTGCTGGCATCCCAAACAACTCAGTGCCTTGTAGGGTTACTGACCCCTTTATGGTCACCTTTTTTTTTCTTTTTTTCAAAAGAAACATCAGCTTCAAAGAACCAGCTTCTGCAGCAGCCAGACAAACAGGAATTTCATTTAAATAGCTTCCACATGGACTTCAGCCTTCTCCTCAGAGAACAGAAATAACAAGCTGCCCAAAAAACCAATCACCTCCCTGGGTCTGTGGGCAGCTTGCAAGGTGGCACAGGCATTGCTGCAGGCATTTCTCTTCCAATGAATGTGTATGGTCTGTGTCAGGGTTACTGCTGCATGGGGGGTGGGGAGAGGGGGTCATGAGGAGGGTCTCATAGCTGCATCATAACTGAATTACAGCTTCGAGAAACTGGATAACCATTAAATCTGTTACCACAGGGTACTGAGTGGCTGGTTCTGGCAACATCTCTGCTGGTTTCACAGAGTTTCTAGGAGCTATTGCCAATAAAAGCCACCACTCAGATCTCAGCTTCACTATAGATCATTTAGCAGTGTTAAATGAAAGAAGAGGTAGAGAGGAGAGAAAAAGCAGAGAAAGAATGCTTACATTATCCATCCAACACCTAATAGTCACAGAAAAAAAAAGGGGGGGAGGGGGGAAATGGGAATAAAAATTATACAGGGCAAAGGAAGATACAGTAGACCAAAGGTATGACCCCAAGGGTAGCTGATCCCCACTGTGTGGATGCATTCATGAAGCAGAGACTCAGTCATGTGCTTGCTGGTTGTAGGCATGGGGAATGCTGCAAACTGCACACCAGACTTACTGTACTTCCTCTGAAATTTGCCTTTGCCACTGTGCCTTGTCCATGGCCTAATGCAAAAACAACAACAAAAAAAACCCCAAACACAAAAAAAACCAACAAAAACAAAACAAAACAAAAAAACCAAAAAGCAAAACGGAAAAGCAGTGAAGATGTTATGCAAAAAGAGAAGCACAGCTGGAATCATTTTGAGAAGATTTGGGGTTTGTTCTGTGGCAGCTTCATCTCTGTGGTTTTTCTCAGTCTCGATGCAGTGAGGAAAGTATTCAGCTGTATTTCCCTTTTTAAAAGTAAACACAGAGTCCTAAGCAGAAATCACTCAGTACATGAGGGAGCTGATTCTGCCTGATCTCACCTAGTTGCATGGGCAAGAACTTGCCCAGCGGTGCCACTGCATGGCCCAGGAGCAGATGCATGGGTGCACTGAAGTCCATCCTGCTTCATCTCTGCTCTCTGAAGCCAGCCAGGCACCAATCTGGGAAGAGCACAAGAACAGCACAAACTTATGGTGATGTCTTCCCTTAATACATTCCCAACCTCCAGCAATTTATGGCTCAGGGACTTCCTGAGCCAGAAGTAGTTTCTGTGCATTTAATAACTTCCACTGAATTATTTTTCTCCACAGCTGAAGAGAGCGTTGTGTGAAGACCCACTTTTTTCTATTAATTTTAAATATGCCACTCATGATGCCTCGCTCTTTCCAGCTCCTCTCCCCTTGGAACATCCCCAAATAGCTGCAATGGCCAGCAAGGGCCATGGGCCAGCACTTTGCCCTTCCAGGAATGAGGCTGGCTGGAGGTCATCAAAGACTACGTGCTGGGAGAACATAATCCCACACAGAGCTGAGGTGTCATACCAAGGGAAGAAGCATGAGGCCAGGGAGGCCAGCCTCAAGCCTGAGCAGAAGACACGGGCCATGATACCTTGGAAAATGCAGTTCCTACAACAGGGTACCAAAATTTCTTGGGAGTTCAGCACTCCAACACACCCCTGAACACGGGGCTGGTTTTTCCCAGAGCTCAGCACATCGGGCACCATACTCTTTGGAAAACCTGACTCACAACATTACAAGCAATGTCAGCTGCTTGAACCCTGTTATTTATCTGTAGGACAACAATGTCTAGAGGCCCCAGGCATGGCGTGGCATTGCTCTGTCTGGGTGCTGCGCAATCCCGCTGGCTGCAAGCAGTAGCTCCAGGAGAGATGACCTGGTACTGGCAACCACCATCAGCTTCTTGGGATGTTCTTGAGCAGACATGGCTTCCAGCCAGCCACAAGCCATCCAATTCCTGTTTTCTGATCAACCACACTACTGCAGAGAATATTTAGATTTGAAACCACAGCACCAGCCTCCAGCAGCTCTGTTGCTGTTGGGGAGGCATCCCAAGCACATATCACTCAGTTTAAATTCACCCCATGCAGACTTAGCCCCACTGGGTTTGCGTCACAGGTAAGACAGACATGGTCAACCAGCATCTTTTTCCATGGTTCATGCATGCCCTCCTAATCCTCCATCAGCCTCCAGGGAAGAAGCTGCCACTCCCTCCCTGAGATCATGTTTTGCTTCAGCCCATGAAGATTTTTTCCCAACATGCACTGTGGAAAGGCAGCACACACTTTCATCCCTCTTGCTCTCCAAGACCTCCTGAAAAGATAGAGACATCTCCTTACCCTATGTGAGTCAGCAGGAACAGATGGTTTTCCTTGGAAAGGAAGAACGCTTCCTGCAGATACATGATCAAACATACCTGTATGCTTTTGGTAGGTGTACCCATAGTAACTGGTTAGTCAGAAACTGAACATGTGCTTCAACAAGATATCTGAAGAAACAAGCCTGCAATTTAATTTTTGGAAGAGAACAAGCAACCAGATTCAAACCTACACCTCTAAGACAGGCCTTGGAGATTTATTACCAAATGTGAAACAATTAGCTGAAGCTAAACAATACAATCAGGAAAGTCATTTGAACCATTTTTTTTAATATAAATACTTAGGTTTCAGAATATGCAGTTGAGAACAGATGCATCTCTGAGGGCTACAGCACGTGTGTAGGAATACAGAGTAGGGAAGCTGAAGGACTGGCTGTTACGCTGCGTGCCACCATCAGCCTGCTCACCATTGCTTTGTGCACTCCCCAGTCTCAGATGGGCAGGAGCATGAGAATAAGCCTTCACTATCAGATGGGGACTTTGTGTGTGTGTGTGTTTGAGGCCAGCACAGCTGCCCACCCAACTTCATCTCACTGTAGCACATGGATGTTCATTTGGATTCTGGTTTTGCATTGCAAACAGGAACGGCTCTGAGCTGATTCATGCTAAAAGCTACAGGGGATTTTTGGTATTATCACAACACAAGACGTCATCTTCCTGTGCTGGCAAGGGTGATTGAAAATGACCAACCTGACTTTATAAAAACAGTCAGTGCACTTGTGTGTGGTCTGTTGCTCTTCCACACTTGCACTCCCTGTGGTTTCTGGGCACACGGCAGTAGTCTGCCTGCTAGAGACCGTAAACCAAAATACAGGTGGGAGAGGATCCATGCATGTAGAGATAGATACAAGATTTCACAAGGAGCAAAAAAGAAATGTCCAGACAGATCTACATCCAGTTCAGGTCAGCTAACATTTGAGGCTGAATCAGTACAAAAGCACAAAATGAACAGGAAAATAATAATTTCCTGTCCTTCAGAAATAGCAACAGTGTCGGGCAAGGAAGTACATGTGCTTAGGCTTAGATTTTCAAACGAATGTCAGATGACATAAAATAGGAGATGGAAAAAGCCTGGGAAAGTTCTTTTTTTAGTTTTTCCTGTGCTTTCCTTTGTATAAAGGCAAAGTTTTGCCTTATTTCTACATTTGCAGTTTTGCCAAAATCATTTCAGTAGTACCTGACGTTGTGAGTACCTCACTAGAAACTATTCAGCAACTGAGCAGGAAAATATTTGCATGGGTTAAACCCACAGGATATTTCAAATTAAGGTTTATTATATCCTTAGAAAGGCTTAATCAAGAGAAAAAAAAGCAACAGGACCCAGTGCATAGGAATTACTTTCTCCAGTAAAAGCATTAAATTAATTTTTTCAAAAGTTGCTCTTTGTTACATAATCCATTCCCTGTCTTCCTGCATGTAGATCTCTTCCTACACCACTGGACCTGGTGGTACCTTTCAAAGGTCCTTCACTGCTTTAAGGTGTTTCTATCAAATTTAACAGGCTTGGTGCAAGCGAAGTGAATATTATTCATTTCTACATTGCTCCTTTATTTCTAGTGCTAAAGAGGAAAGGCATTTGGGATAATCCAGGAGTGTTTTTGCCAGCTATCAACTGTGAATGCTTTTGTCTGAGAGCTGAAGGATGTTTCCCATGTATGCTTTGAGCCTGGGACAGTCTCTTCCATTTCCAATTCAGCCTTGAGCGGCTTCCATTACTTTTTGCTCCAACTTTAATTATTTCTGAGTATCATTTCAACTCCACTCCTTTAAAGGCAGCTTGTACAGACCCATTGACCCCTTCCTAACCCACTGATGGGGTGAGGGAAGGAGCAGAGCCCTGCAGCTGAGAAGGATCCAGCCTTGGGGATGGCAGGCAGTGAATCAAAGGTGGACTCATTCCCAGCATTTTACACTGAGCAGCAGCTGCTGGAAAGTTTCCATTTCATGGACTTGCTTCTCAGGGATGCTCCAATCCCACTGGGTCTTAGGGCTATTACTAGGAACCCCATTTTGGCACCAAGAGGCACGATAGAAAAACCTTGTGGATAGCTAAGGTTGTGACAGACACTCCCAGAAACCAAAATTCAGGATGATCTGAATTCCTCCACTCTGCTCAACCTCAATCATGGAATCATAGAATGGTTTGGGTTGGAAGGAACCTTAAAGATCATCTAGTTACAACCCCTCTGCCATGGGTAGGGATGCCTCCCACTAGACCAGGTTGCTCAAAGCCCCATCCAACCTGGCCTTGAACACTTCCAGGGATGGGGCTTCCACAACTTCCCTGGGCAACCTATTCAAGTGTCTTACCACCCAATAGCCAGCATGCACCAAGTGCTCACACTGACAACCAGCATAAAGGATAGGTACAAAAAGGTAGTGCTGATGATAAAGTCCTGCAAGTCAGGTCTTGTGTGTAGAGATCTGGCACTGCACAGGAGAGAGCAGCAGCTTGAAGTAAATATCCAGCAGCATCTTGTTCCCTGTTACAGTCTTCTCAGTGCACCAGGTTAGGGACTAATTTGTGACAAATAGCTTCAAAGGACTCATACCCCAAACTAGCCTCTATCCTGAAAACAAAAACCAAACTCTGCCCAGGTTCATTTTTTGAAGAGCAGAAGAGCAGATGGGTCAGGGCCAGTGGCTTGCAGACCCACAGGCTTGTCCCTGGAGAATCCTTCTCCCTGCCAGGCTGAAGTGGCATCTGTACCAACCACAGCCTGCCCACACACCATGGGTTTCTTCTATCACAGGATCCCTCTTTGCTGCATTTGCTCCCTAGCCAGCGCTGAAGCACTATCAGCTTCTTTGCACCCATCAGATGGCAGAAGTATTACTACTTTTAAAACAGTGAGCACAACCCCTGTGTAAGGTTACAGCCACAGCAGTTCAACCTGGCTCAGCCAGAGCACGGTCTGAACAAAGCAAGCAGCCTTCCAGCAGCAGCCCCAAGAACCAGAGTAATTCAACTCTAGGGAAACCCTGATTAACCTACCTGCTCTTTTCAAATAATGATGCAGACTCGTTTTGCTTTTAGGAAGCCGCTGAAATGTGCATTTGTCTCAATTTATTTCAAGGGAGCTTTTGCTGAGTAATTCTTCCCCAAATTAGCTTGCAACAAGATGGCACAATGAGGCTTCCCACATCATGTAACAGCAGGCAGTGATCCCCTTTGTCAAACAGCACTTTCTGTTTTTAGAGAAGGGAAGAAAGAAATGGAGAAGATTACTTTCATTTTTCTAAGATACATTTCTTGTAAGTGTTTTCAGTAGTGGAGGAAGCTAACTTCAGGAAGGTAGGTTGGGTGATTCAACTGAGCCAAACACTACCTTGGTAGTCACTGGTTTCCCCTTCTCTCTTGTCACTTCCTCTTTTAGTGGCATTTATTCATTTTAAAAGTGGAGCATAATGCCTATTTTAAAAGGTAAAAACCACACAGATTTGTGTTTTTCTTCCCCTTTTTTGCAAACAAAGTGGCTGCCATTTGCACCACAGTTGGAGAAGCCAGGTGGAGCTGGGGGAAGAGACCAGAGGCATCTTCAGGTGACCTAAACACCCAGGAATGAGAGGTACAACCTGCCTGCATGCACAGTGCTTCTGCAGCTCATCAGAAAGAAACTCAAGAGTAAAAGCAAGATGAAAATGCAATACTACACAAATATCCTTCAACCAACCTGCTTCAGGGTTTAATGTACAGCATCCAAAGCAGGGAAGCTGGTGTATGGGTAGGAGGCTGCAGGGTTTGAGCCCTGTCCTGCTCATGCACAAGCTCTTCCAAGCCCTTTAATGCTTGGCAATGCCTGTGCTGGCACTTCACGCTCAGCCTATTCCTCCTCCTCCTCCCTGCACCCATCTCTGTGTCATGCCAGTCTCCTGCCCTCCAGCAGAGGCTCACCAGCAGCCAAGCAATGCAATTGGGACTGACTCAACAGATCTGCGGGAACTGCTCTGCACACCCACATGAGAAGATGGAGAGGTTCATTCCATTGCTGAATCCTGTCTCTAGTTGTCCTTGGCTCAGCACCTCACACATCTCCACGGCACAAATAAGAAGCTCCTCTGGTGAGTCAGCAGCCATCATCTCCAGCCCCAATGCAGCAACACAAGCCATGAGGCAGGACTTGCCACCTCTGATCAAGGCTGTATGCTCCTGCTTGCTGCCCATGATGCACTTTGCCAATGCTCTTTCAAAGAGGGGGGAAAAAACTTCCCATGTAAGAAATGAGGAAGGGAGAAGCCTCAAAGTGAGCCGGTGGATTGACACAGGGCCCAAAGGGAGCCCCCAGCACTTCCAGGCCAGAGGCAGCTCCTGTGCCAGGTGAAGTGCCAGCCAGTGAGAGGGAGCACCACTGCCTCCTCCCATGCCATGCAAGGAGCCAAGGCTACTGGAGAAACACCAGGCCTCATGGGGAGCTCACTTGGCTACTACTAAAGCAAATCAGAAAGAAAAGCAAGTAGGAGCTGCCTGTGAAGCTTTCATTTGCTAGGTTTGGTTTGGGTTTTCACTTCATGTTGCAGATGCCTGGCTCCTCTCCCCTACATATCTCCCAAGTGCAGCTGTCCTCACCCTGATGGGACCTTCTGCAGAGGCGGCTGCTGCTGCTTCAAGTTACTCTTTCCTTTCTAGTTACACAATCAGCAAAGTTCTTGTTAGAAGGTCAAAACAGCTATTGTCTGCTGAACTACCCGGACATATCAGATGCAACGATTAAATATTTTGCAAGATCTGATCCTGTTTCTGTGTAAATCTGGTTTAGAGGAGAGCAGTTTTCACCACCTCTGGAGATCAGCAGATAATTTATGGAAATGATTCCTCAAATCAGGGCAAAGGTCTCCAGCTTCGCTTTGACCAGTGGCTCCTGTAAAACACATTACACCTGTCTAGAGAGAGACATCGTGTTCCTCAACAACTCTGCAAACACCATCCCTGTCAGAAACCTTGGAGGGATGAGCTTGGTTTCCCACCAGGCTCCCTCTTCTCTTTCTATCCCCTGCTGCTGCCAGATCCCATTCCTCCCTTTCTGCCACGCTGCAAGTGTTTCAGCACAGCCATGTGCCTCACACACACATGAAAGCCACTGAAAGAGCTGGCAAGTGGAATCAGGCTCTGATCACTGCTTCTAGGCAGACCTGTATCTGGAGTAGCATGGAACTGCAGCTGCTCCACCTGCCACATTTGCAGTTGTCTTTGCAGATATGCATGTTTTGAGAGGAAAGTCCATCCTTAATGCAGAAATTCATTACGACAGTGCTGACCTAGTTAGGACGATAGCAATCTGCTTTGCCCAGCTCATCCTCTCCCTAAGATGCAGTCAGTCATGAAAAGTTTAGATCTGAATTCAGTTAGCAAGCAGGATATTTTTCTGCGGTGATAATGATTAGCTTTCATCAAAGTGTGCTTCAAAAGTTTGCATGCTGGGCAGCTGCTGAAAGGGAAGCCCCTAGACTCATGACTTTTAAGTAAAAGGCAGCAGACTCCAACCACAACATCTCCTGCCAGTTGTAGAGGGCTCCAGGATCCTCCTACCCAAAGGTTAGTTGCAGGCTTGCAAGTAGATTATAGGTTCCTGATCACAGTTACTTGCAGATGGAAAATCAGCGTTTTCCTCTCCTTTCCTTCTGTGAAAACCTCACAGTGAAAACCTCACAAAGAACATCAGTTAGGGGAATAAACACTAGCTTCAGCTTTCGTAGCTCCCAAATGCTTTAGAGTCAGAGAGGCTCAAAGATCAATCCCAGAAATTATATATTTGATCATGAGAAACTACAGATTCCCTGCACTCCAGCAACAGAATCACTGCTTTCATCACATATTAGATAAGCAGTTCTTGGAGCTGTGAAATGTCTTGTTTGAAGCTGAAACAAGGAGTCACCCTAATACGTAAAGATCATGGGCAAGACTTGAAATGGCTTTGGTCGGCGTTCTACTTTAACCACAGCAAACACACTGAGATTTGCTGCCCTTTCCCTCCTCCACCATTTAGAAATACCATCAGGCACCTTCCCATTGCTGGGGATGCCTCTTCTGTTACCAGCCCCAAACTATTTGGAGTCTGTTTCACTGCTACACACCGCAGCTCACTCCAACTCTAGAGTCACAGATGGATGGGACTTCCACACCTTGCTGTGTCAGCTCAACAGCTTAGCATCCCAACATGCCCATAGCCTGCTTTCCTCCTTAATGTACTGCAGCCACAATGCTCTCATTCCAAGAGTTTAAATAGGTAAACGAGGCTTCTTTCATCTCCAGTGGGTTACAGATAACGAGTGGTTTTGCTGGCAGATCGAGTCAGGGCTTCATGTTGTCTTCCTGCCCAGTAACTTGCCCTGTGCACTCGTGCTGAGGGCAAACCCTCAAACCACCAGAGCCAGCTGGTTGCTCTAGGCAGGGGGATTGTGCCTGGGAAACGCTCACAGGGATCCCGCCACCACACACCAAAGAGGGCTGTCACCCTTGTGGCTGCTTCCCTCTGGCACAGAAGCAGCAACAAACAGGCAGGCAATGGTAATATCTTCCCTTAGCACAACTGGTTTAGAGTGAACTTGCCTTAAATTATAACTGAGCAAGCAATATACCTTAGCCAGGTATTTAAAGGGGAAAAAGAAAAAAAAAAAAAAAAGCCTTATCTGAAGAAACAACCAATATATAGTCCATGTTGTGCAAGATTCAGATGGGAAGTTCCCTTCTAACACTGTAATAGCTTTTCACTACGATGCAGATATTTTATCTAAGCTAGGCAAGGTATTGACAGATATCCAAGAGGAAGGGGCACTTTTTGCAAGCAGAATTTCTCTTTTTTCCATTAGTGCAACAGAAATTGTATTTTTAGATAGTGTCTAACACCAACCAGACTGAGCATGCATCTCAAACTACAATTCCAATGCACACAAAGAATAGATGAGCCCCATTTCAAGCTCCAAAGAGATTTGCAGAAAAATATTCAACGCATTTCAGTTACCCAGGAACAGACCACTTCACAACACTAACTGTAAGTAGAAAGGCCTCCAGAGGAAAAGAATGGGCATGAATCAGAAATCAGCCATATTGAAACATGCATGTGGATAAAAAAGTGCACGTGGAGAAGGGATGAGAAGGATTGTCACACAGTCTTAGATTAATTTTAGGCTTCTAACTTACATGCTTATACCAGCCCTAGGTAGTCAGCAGAGTATCCAGAAGGCAACTCAGATCTCTAGAGCCAAAGCTGGGGCTGTGCCTCCCTGAGTGTGTGCCCACCTGCACTCCTGGCATACCAGCCACCTCAGGTGTCCACAGTCCTGCAGAGTGAGGCTCTCCCACCACCTAGAAAAGCATCAAATCAAACCAATGCCGCAAGGAACAATAGGAAAATACATAGCACCCAGGCCCAGAGAGCTTGCCATATAAGTAGACTAGTGGTTGCACAAATGAAAGACACGTCACTTAAGGCACCTTACAGTGGAGGATCTGAAACCAGAACCTGGAGCTGCCAAAACCCTGGTCTCTGCTCAAACACCCTCTCTGGAGTGCTGCTCTGAGGTGTCCTGCTCTGCACCTTCACCCACTCTTACTTTGCTGCTTGGGGACCTCTCCAAAGACATGCCACCAGACCCTATATTCAGTTGCTCTTCTGAGTGCCAAGACCCCATTTCCTCAGCAGGAACAAGAGCTACTCAACTCAAAAGCAGCTCCTGGCAGGCCTTGCCTTCGCTGCCAAAGCACAAACACTCTCTGCTTGTTACAAGCTAGAACAAACACTTAAATATGGGCAGCTTCAGAGGGCCACCAGCTACTTGGCACAACACCTCTTCCAGAGAGATGAGGGTCTAGAGATAGGGCTCTACCTGGGTGAGCAGATGCTTCCTCCCAGGCTTACAGGAGCCACTTTTTAGGGAGGAAGTGAGACTGAGCTATTTTTTTACTCAGCCACCAGTCTCAGCTCCTCTCCAGGATGCGCATGTATCTACCCCCTGTTTAAGAAACAGATATCAGACATTGGACTGCAGCCAGAAAAGCGTTCTGAAAAGCCTTCTTTTCAGGAATAAACATTATTCTCTCTAGGCCATGAGCTGGATTTAAGCCACCCAGTTACAAGGGAGAGATTAGTTATCAATACCCAAATTACCTACTGGCATGTGCAAGTTTCTTTTTTATCTCTGCTATGTACACACACAGACACACACGCACAATCACAGTTTGTTTCCTCCACTCCCAGCAGCACCCACAAGCGCAGTTCACAGGCAGCAGTCACAACAAGTCATGCTCACAGCACCCACAAGCTGGTCAGTGATCATCACCATCAAATATGGCATTCCGTTGTGTGGGGGGAGAACTAGTCCGTTCCCCACAGCATGCAAAGGGGCAACCCCACTGACTTTGCCCCTCCATGAACCATGGGCAGACACCACCACATTCTGCAGGGAGCCCATTTCAGAGGTGTCAGTGCAGGTGGTCAGCTGGCCACCTCCTGAGCTGGACACAGCACCCACTGTCAGCTGGCTGTGGAAGACTCCCCATGGAGATGCAGGGTGAAAAAGAGTGGCAGAAAAAGGATGCTTGAACTATCTGACTCTGAGACTTGCCACGGTAAACCAAGAAAAGCTTTCTTGACATAGCAAAGCTAGTTACTGCACAGAGGACAATCCTGCCACAGGAAAAACCCTAGCAGAGAGGCAACAAGGGGCTCAGCATTGAGGCCCAGAGTCCCTAAGCTTGGAGGCAAATTGTTATCCTGAGTATCCTGAACCACCTAAAGACCAGGTAAACATGAAGAGTGTGGAAATGCTTCAGATCTGCCAGGTCCCTCTCATGGTGATGGGAAGGAAACTGGGGTGGGGAAAGGTGCACTGATTTGCAGCAAATCAGCTCAGTTCCCTGACAAGCTGCTTAAACAGTGAGACCTTTCCTGGATCACGTGCTGGGCCTCTGAGTGTTTATAAAACAAAAGCCATTGGTGTCTCCCATGCCATTTGGTACCATGTTCCTGCTACTGTTGTAACACAACGAGGACTGACAGCAGTTATTGGAGATTTGCTGTTTCACATGAGCTGGAAGAGCCCACTTAAGCTACTAATGCGTTGTTTTTCTCACATGACTGCTTTATATGATAAACCTTCTAATTAACTATATAGTAAATGTGATGGGAAGACTCTTCTGCTATACCTTAAGGCAACAGAATAAAATCAATATGTCCCAAGAAAATGATAGTTAAAAAACCTTGGCATCTTGTGCTGTAGGTAAATTAACAGTGTGGTGGCAGATGGGAATGCCTTCACACATGGGTGCTGGTAAAACTGGACTGCAGGTGCCTGTTGCCCACCAAAGCCTCCTCTGGTTCCTTTGGTGTGGCCTTGCAGCTCCCTGCAACAGGGTCCTACAGACCCTCCGTCATGTCTGCTCTGCAGAACATACTCAAAGCAAAGCAGGTTTCCCTACTCTTTCTTATATTGAATAGTCTACGGTAACAGTTAATTGCTTTAACTCTACTGGAACAGCCAAAAGGAGGGAAAATTACCTTAGCAGCTATGCAGCTGCTCTGATGCAAGTTTGCTTGTTATTTCTCACAGGGGAGTAAGTTCTTGGATTCCGTCACACTTGCCTAAAACCAGGGCTCACCATGGTGTAATTACGTGACCCTTCATTAATAGTACCTTCTCCCACATGCAAGGAAAGACCAGATCTAGGGCTTTAAATGCAAGGGATTTCTAATTTCAGACCCTCTGTTTTGCTGTGCCCACTTTCATTGTCCTTGGAAGGATCTGCATTTCCAAAGGCCGCTGAAAGTTTGGTTAAAAGTGGGCACCCAAAACCTGAGAGTTACAAATGCTTGAAAGCCTTAGTACTTTAACTTTGTTTGTCAGCCACGGAGTTAGTTTCATTGATCTGAAAACGAGATAATGATTTACAAAACAAAACCACAACCACTTGTTAGCTGTAAGCGTCTCCATATATGCTGCATTAATTCAAATGTGAATTAGACCGATTAGGCATGGAAATGCAGCCGAAGCACTCGGTGCTGGTGGAGCAGCGTTCCCTTCCAGACTCCTCGCATCAAGTCCCGTCCTGCCACGTTCCCATGCCAAGCTGGCAGGGGCCTGCACCCTGCCAGGAGATAAAGCTGGCCGCCGCGCGAGAAGGCTCATGCAGAAGGCATGTCTAGCGAGTATGCTCTCATGACTAACATTTTGTTTCTGCGATAACACACTTGGCCACCTACACAACTAGCCCTCTGAATAAATACTTTGCTGTACCAGTTCCCATGAACAGCAGACAGATGGGAGAGCGAGATAAGCTTTTGCTGTCGCTCTCACAGGGGTTTTTGCTAGGTCTGGACTATCTTCCAGATCTCACACACAGTTCTTGTAGCTCTATTTGCAATCAGCATTAGCCATTTTGGTCAGGTCATCTGCTTCACTACTGAGGCAAAAGACCACTTCTTTTGTTCATACCGTATGTCACTGAGCTCCCAAAATGCCTGCATGAGCACAAGCTGCAGTGAGGCAGAAAGAATAGCACAGTAAAACCCCTTGCCATTAGACAACAGAGAGATATACATCGAGCCAGGTGAGCTTTTCAGATCCAGCCCTCAACAGCCCTGACCTGGTGAAGGCACCCCCCCACCTCCTTTTTTCCATCTTCTCCCTCCCCCCCTCAATGTCCCAGACCAATGTATTTTGAAATGCGTATCACATGGATTCATATTGTCACTATACATCACAACAAAACCTTTACAGATTGCAAATCTTCAACAACAGAAGTTTTCTGGATTTCAAATATAAGATCATAGACCTGTTTTCAAGGGTGAGTTTACATGAAAGCAAGTCATCAGCATAATTGCGTTAACTGGCACAAAATAGACACGTCCAAGAGTTGGCTTTTCTATCGGCACCAGTCATTGCTTCTATTTCCTCCGTGTTATCCTCTCAGCGCTGTGAGCAACCTACTCACTGCTCCCAGGCCCTGTGAACCATGAAATCATTTCTACAGCCCCCAATGGGCTAGCTGGGAAAAGCCATGTAAAAATCCCTGTGTCCCATACCAGGGTCACACCTCTTCAGAGGAGAGTTGGACAACTTGCCCTCATCAGGCATCAGGGAAAGAAAAAGCAGGGGACCCATATGGAGAGCAGGGACAGGGCAGGGAGACCCAGGACTATACCCACATAAATGGACAGAGTTATCCCGCTGTCACTGGTGTGGAAGGAGTCCACCCTCCAAAACACATCATGTATTCAGGAAACCCTCTGGGAATCTGGGGATGGTGAGATCCCAGCATGGGCTGAACAGGCTGGCAGATGATCTAGACAGGGACTACAAGGCCACAGACAGAGTACACACCCAGAGTGACCAGCCTGGAAAGCAGATTGAGAGGAGCTGCTTTTACGCTGGGTTTTGGGATGCCTGCCGTCACCAGGCAATGAGGAATTGGTGGTGGGTGGTAGGAGGTGAGAGTGGCATGGGTATGCCTGTAAGCATCCCAGCCAACAGCACTCACTGAGCCCAAGCTCTGTGCAGGAACCTGGGTGGACCACCATAGCAATCATGGGTAGCTTTGTTTCTCAGGATTCTTTAAACCAGAACCACCTCACCTCTTTTTTTGTTTGTGTAAGAAGCCTCCTTCCTCTGATATCTTTAATTAAGAGGGTTGTGTGTTGTTTTTCTTTTACTGTGTGGTAGCTTTTATCTAACAGGTATATGTAAAAAGTATGCCTGGGGAAAATCATATTCATGGGAACAAACCTAGCAAAGCCACTTTAACCCGGCTGCTTTTTTAAGAAGCACCTCAGGGCAATCCCTTGAAGATATTTATGCTCCTCCAGTGAGTTAGAGGCTTCTGAAAACTCCCACTAGCCCCGCTTCCCTTTTTTCCCTTGTGTACAAGCAGTGGGAAGCACCACTGTCCCTCTGCTCTCAGTCTACAGCATTCATGAGGATCTGCTTTAAAGCAAGACGAGGAGCTCCACCCTGCAAACTGCTGAGGGCCCCGGCTGCTTCCAGCACCCAGAGAGCTCTCCAGCAGCCCAGGGGCTTCAAATGCAATTGTGAAACTCATACAAATCTCAACATGTGCATAAACCACTGCTGACGAGACGCCTCTGGCTACAACACATAGGCTAGGTACACATGGCAAACTTTTTTTTTTTTTTTTTTTGCCGGGGAAGATGTCAGTCAGGGGTTGTGATATCTAAACAATGTAACTTGTGCTGGCAAAATACAGCACAGCTGGTACCACGGTCCTAGCAAAACTCCAGGAGGACGTTTTAGGTCAGATCTGGAGATTGCAGAAGTTCAGGCTATTTTTGCACTGCTGTGTCATTCCTTTTGGATAATATAAATCTGCAGTATCACTTCTAGATTAGACTTATTTTTTTGTTAAAAGTCAGCCACCTTAAAAACTTGATCCTGAGCCTCCTGAAGTCCATGTCAAAAGGGTTTTCTGGAGGGATCAGCCTCTTTCCAAGAAGCCCAGGAGCTCAGGCCCACGCCTTCATGGAGGAGAGACCCACAGCAAGAGGGGGAAATACAATCACAGTGAACAACCAAGCCATGTTGCCAATTTCACCAGCTTTAAGTATTCAGTATTCTCCCCACATAGACCTTTCCCATACCAGTTGAGAAAAATCCCCACAAGACTAGTTTGTAAAATTCAGGACTTTAAGGAAAAAAAAGAAGTACAAAACCAAAAAAAACAAACATCTGGGCGGTTTCCCTTTAGGTGCCTGAGCAAGGGGAGTTTTCCAGCCACAACCCCAAAGGTTTTGACTGCAACCCCAGGGGCCAACACAGCTCCTTTTCGGCATCCACAGTGGGGCAGGCAGCTGGGGAGTCAGGGGAGGCTGCTCAGCACCTGAAACCCTGGTGCAAGGGAGCAAAGATGAGCAAAACCAGCCCGGCACAGCCGCCATGAACTGTGACCCAATTCCAGAAGCTGGCACGGCCACATGGGACTCACTGGTGTGCGTTTGGACATCTGTAGACAAGCTGCCCTGTGGGGAGAGGGAGGGAGAGGGGACCGATTTGGCACCTTTCCTCAGGGGAGGTTGTTGGAGTTAAAAATTGCCTAAAATAGGCAAAAAATGGGGAGGGTTAGGCAACTGAAATTCAGGCTGCAGAACAACACTCTCTATGGCAGTGCTGGTGGAGAGGGAGCTATCGTGTGAGGGCCCCACAGGCATTGCTGCCATTGGGTTTTCTTGCCTGCACTGCACCCAGACGGCAACAGCTCTTGGGAGAAACAGTCTCAAAGCACTTCCAAAAAATGCATGCAGGGCCTTGCTGCTGAGGAGGCTACAGCTGGCCCCAGCCAAAAGAGATGTGCTCACATGTCTGCTCCCCTGCCTACCCCCGGGGCAGCACTAGAGTCAGTGGTCTCTGCTCCTGGGGCATGATCCTGCTCTACATGCTTCCTTCAGGGTCGCCACCCACCAGCCATGGGAGCACAGGGCATCAGCAGTGGGGTGCAGGCTGCTCCCCTCAAGCCGGGCATGCTGCAGGAGGGGAAAGCTCCCCCGCACTGTCCCAGACCCGCAGCCACTGCTGTGGGGCAGGGGCAGGACCCTGAGCCAGGCAGACTTTGGCCCAATCCACTACATGTGTGCCTTGCACTTATGTCACTTATCCCCATCTATGGTCTGAAGCAAGCTCCAACTTTTGCATCTCTGCAGAAACTGCTTGATGGGAACATGACTGGTTGCTTCCATATGACTCCGCTTGTTTGGCTTTTGGCATTCCCTATCCTGTTCCTGGCTGCTTACTTCATCGCAGCACATTGTCTGCTCCTTTGCTGTTTTTCTGGTTGCAGCATAGTAAGTCGTGGCATGAGAGGGCAGGAGTAGAAGTGTTGAACACTACAGACAGAGGCATTTCAGACCCTCCCTGTTGGCCATGGTGAGCTGAGATGGTGTCGTGGACCGAGATAGGTAAAGCCGCGACCCACACCCCCACCTCAGGGGATCGAGGGCTGAGGACCACTCCCCATCACACTCACAAACAGGTGGGTATTCACTCAGTGCAAGGGTATTCACTCAGCACACAGCCACCTGTGCTATCTCTGCAGCACCAACAACAACAGCCAAATCCCTGTGCACAGGCTATTTGTAGGGAAGTGAACCGAGGAGTATGAGCTTGATAAAATAAAAAAACATTGAGCATTCATACAATTTTCTTGGGCCTCATTTACACTGCAAATATGAATGGCCGATGTCAGTCTCTTTGACTGTTGTTAAGCCAGGAAACAAAAGGGGCCATGTCCGGAGGCCGAGTATCACCACAAAGCTTTCCCCCTTGCACTCAGCCTTTCTTCCCCCATCCAGGAGATTGGCACCCATCCATGCTGCCCTAGGGGACAGGCTGCCCCTGCCCACCCCGACTTCCACGCTGTGCCCGCTGAGGCACCACACTGGCAGCAGCATGAGGCGGCTGCTCAGGGGACATGCTCCTGAGCCCACTCTGGCCCTGCTCCAGGGGCTGCTGCAGATGTGACTGTTTTTCCTGTGTTTGTGTTGAGCATTATACATGGGGGCCACTGGGGACCACTGGGTGAGCCCTTTGGAGCCCAAAGCCCTGTCTCGCAGCTCTGAGGCTATGGTCTCACCTTTGGGATGATACACACTTGCCTCCTACACTCACAGGCACAGCAAAAACTATCCTATAGAGCCCTTTGCATTACTAACACCTAAGGTAACCTCCTGGCAACACAAACAGACTTTACAAGAGGCCTGGTGCATATGCTGATGCCACTCTGTCACCACTCTGATAAGTACTGGGCAGGGAGTCTGCTGAGGTTTCCAAACTACAATACTAAAATGCGTATGTGCGTATT
Source organism: Hemiprocne comata (assembly GCA_020745705.1). Lineage (NCBI taxonomy): Eukaryota > Metazoa > Chordata > Aves > Apodiformes > Apodidae > Hemiprocne > Hemiprocne comata. The sequence goes on along the minus strand of CM036586.1, from coordinate 136,775,498 downwards.
GGCCAAGTTGGGGGCTTTGACACAGAAGACGGAACAGAATTATTATTCTTATTATTGTTATTGTTGTTACTGTTTTTATTCTTATTCTTGTTAAATTACCTGTTACCAGGAAGATTCAGGAGGTCCAGTCTTACTCTGGACTCTACACATAATAGAAGGATGTTCCTGTCCCAAAAAGCTGATCAGCTGATCCCAGACCACAAACTAGCAGCCTGAGGTAGCACAGATAAAATCACGGGTGCACTCCTTTATATTCTAGCACCAGCCAGGGCTGTTGGGAATGAGTGTTGGTGGGCTAAATCTCCTAAAACAGGCACTGGAGCCCTATTTGAGCCATGCTTTTACTTGGGAACTGAGAGACGGGGGTCTAAAATACACATCCAGGCATTTTACACTGCAAAACACATCCAGCCCAGCATTATATGTTTAAATCTCAGTCAATTCTGAGCTTTCGTATCAAGGGGCAAATGCTGATGGGAGAGAGGCAAAGTGTAGCAGAGAGGTAAACTAAGGGAAAGGCCTTAAGAGGCTCACAGCTGCCCTGGTATAAAAGAATCATATTTCAAGCTGATAAAAAAATGTTACAGGCTCTGATAAGAATAATCTTCCAGGCTCTGATAAGAATACAATGTGAACAAGCCTTTTACAATACAGCATTAGTGAACCACAACCCCATCCTGCCCAGAAATACCCTTTCTAAGTGCCGCTTCCTTTTGTTCTCCAGCAGCACAAGCACTGAAAAGAGCTACTTGAGCTTTCCTCGTCCTCTTAGTAATCTTGAGCGGCACAGCCAGGAAAGGACTCGATGGGCTCCACCCTATTGAATATGAAGCAATTCACTCCAAAGCAACTAAAGCATGCAAATAATTGCATTGACTTCAAATGAAATTATTCCTGTGTTTAAGTGCTCTACTGAATCAAGGCCAGGGTGCTCGGCACTCTGGAGTATCAAGTCTTAAATGTTTTGGAAGGCTTTATGTGAAAGGGAATGGTTTGGGAAACAGGGGGGAGGAAAGTGGGCGGGAAATTAGTTCTCCTGCTGAATAATAGGTCAGTTATTTCTGAATTTGTAATAGATATGAATAGAGAGAAGAAAAATGGTGGAAGGTCTGAATCTGTTTGGACATTTGTGTTGACCATGACTTATCGCCTCATATCCACACTGACCCAGAAACTGGCCTGGCTATCAGGTTAGGAAATTGAATTAAGAAATACATCCTGTTGTAGCCTATGCACACTACTTACCTGCTTTATCTCCCTATTTCCACCTCAATACAAGAACATATTCAGCCAGCCTGCTGTTCTTGAAGGGATAAGATGACTTCCATGGCACTAAAAATGTCTAAAATTCTGCACGTCCCAATCTGAAGATGGTAGACTTCAATTTATTTATTTTTTTTATGTGTACCTTAAAATCCATGAAGCTCCATGAAGCTAGCTAAGCGTAAACACCTTCCCATGCATGTGGAGGGACACCTGTAATGCTAGGAGTCAGCTCAATACCTGATGCCAGGCATGGAGCTGTTTTGCTGTGTAGGTCATGTTCACAGCAGCAGGCACAGGGATGGCTCCTCCAGAGCTACAGGTTTGGCAGAAGGGAGCAACGCAAAACCCCACAAAAATGACCAGCTGAGCTAAGCAGCAGCTGAGTGCAACATGGGCATTTGGCTACAGCCACCCAGGGCAAGTGAGAAGTGAGAACAGAAAGCCCTAACCTCAACTTCATGCTGAAAGACCAAGAGTATCCTTCACCACGTTACTTTCCTAACAGCTCTCATCCCAAGGACCTGGACGTACTGACCAGCTCATTCCCAACCACTCCCAGCACATCGTTGGCTTCCTCCTGCCCTAACAGACATACTTTGCACTTCTCATGTCTGATCTCAGTTATTCCAAAAACAATAGATGAAAGCCAGTGAGCATTAAAGTAAATAGGAGTTTTGCTCTCAACCACATTTGGAGTAGAATTTGACCCAGAATTAAGAGGACACTTTCTACTGGGGATTCAGCAGGTTTCTGATGCTGTTCCAGTAGCTCCAGGAGGCACACCTGCTCTTGGATCTGCATGGCAATTTCTGTGGTTTGGCCACTGAGGATGGTTTTATATTATATTTAAATATTACCATTAAAAACAAGGAGCTTTTTTTCTCTTTTCCCTCCACTTCACTTGTTTTGCAAAAAGCCTAGACAGAACTGAATAACCATGCAGGTGACAAAGCCATAGGGAAAATATTCTCAGGGTCGTGACCATAAAATATCCACCACAGTTGTTCAGGGTACTTCACCCAGCCCTAGCCTTTCACCCAAGGCCCCTTTGCCCATCTGCCTGCCTCTTGGTATCAACCCCAAGCAAGCCAACTGCAGCAGAAGTTGCACCATTGACGTGTTTGGTGTGCTCCCTGGGGACCTCAGTACCCTCTTGCTCTGTGTTCCTGCCTTGCTTCTCTCCTCCTAATCATAGGAATTGAATGGCAGGTGATACCAGGCTGATAGACACCTCAAGCTTTGCAATCCACCTGTGTAACTTTCCCATCTTACTCAGGGAGACTGAGGCACAGGCACTGACTCACGTCACATCATAGAATCAGGCTGGGTAGGAGGCCAAGGCTGTGGTCTGGCACTTCCTGTCACTAATCTCTGGATATGTCTTATGCTTTGACCATTGCACAAATAACATCAGATGGCGTTTGCTATAAATGACCAAATCAGAAGTGAAAAAATATTAAAACATATAAAACTGCCTGAAGCACTATTGAGCAGCTGTTACAGTAGTTTTCCACATGTATTGCCAAGGGTGCAGAGGACAATTCCAGTTCAATGGGGAACTGCACAAGTCATGGTGAAACAACTTCATAGGCTATGCCTTTTACAGGAGGGTTAGGCCAGGTACCTGGGTGAAAAGGGGAGGCTTTAAAACAGTGAATATGTTTTTAACAGTTTTGGATAATAACAGAAATGTGTAGAGTAAGCTTTAACTGAAATGATGCTCAGACAGGCACCAGAAACAGTTTCTACATTTAAGAAGGGTGGGGGAAAGAAAAAACCCACAGGTTTAAATCAGAACAAGGGCCAAAGGGAAGAGTATTTCACTCCAAAATCAATGCAATGCACCTTTCAATATAACCTACCTACGGCAGGAGCACAGCACCTGAGGAATTTGCAGGCTTGCCTGCCACCAGGATATAGAGAGCAAGAACAGTCAAGCAGGTCATTCCTGCCCGGGAGGGAGCCAGCAGCAGGGCTGAAATTGGACCCCAGCATTTGCGTCATCACCAAACAATTAGTAACTGCTTCAGGTAACTCGGGCCACCAGCCAGCGATTTTGAAAATGTCTGTGGCCGGATAAGGGCTGTCATATTCCTGATGTCAACATCGAGGCTTTGCAGTGAACTCTGCACGGTCACGTAAGAGTTGCCAGGCAGGTGGAGAAAAATGCCTCCCAAGGTAACGAGCTGCTCAGGGTAATGGTAGGACAGATTTGGGACGGCACGGAAGGAGTTGCCAGGCCAACTCGCTTCCCGCCAGCACGCGAAGGTCAGGTTACAGTGGGGATTTCCACAGTTAACGGCTTATGGAGACAGCTAACCACATTCACAGATTATATGCCCACAGCTTGGTGATGCTCATGTTGGCCAGCAGCAATTGTAGCACAGGAGACACTCCTTTAGCCAGCTAAATTTTTAGCACTTTGCTAATAAAACTTGCCAAAAAGCAAGTTCTTGAAGTGGGAAGAGCAGTAACATAGCAAAATTTGGGCCATTATGGAAAACACCTTGGCATTTTCTGTAATGAGACATTTTCATCGTTCCCCTTAGATCCAAAGGGAAACAATTCTATTATTTGTCGCAAGTTGGCCGATCCAAATAACATCTGTGAGATGTGATGTCTCTCTCTGGCTCAGCATCTCTCTGTTCTTCATCCCTCCATCATCAGGTAGATGTGTCAACAACAAGAAGAGGCTGTTGCCCTCTCAAAGACCTGCAAACCTCAGTTTTAGCCCTACTGAAGAGGCAAGTATGTTTAAAATCATGTACATAGGCAATTTTTGGTCTAATTTTAAAAACAAAAAAGAAAAAGATAACATTACCACCGTTTCCACCAGCATCCTTTTGGATAGACCAAATCAGAAGTCACCATCTTCACAAGCAACGAACACTTGCAATTTTTTTAGCTGGGTCAAGTTTCCAACTAATTTTGCACTTTTCTGGGGTATCAGAGAATCCGCCCAGCCAGACAGGATAGGGATAGGTGATAGGGAGAGGTTTAAGAGAGACATTTGGAGGATTTTAGACTTTTAGTGTGGCAGTGAGTTATCGTACCACATGCAGAAGAATCACTATGCATCAAGGAGGCATGAAGGGGGTGAGCAGGTGAGGCAGGCTAAGGACAGCAGCTCTCAGCAGGCTGAGTGCAGCAGAATTTACAAACCCAAGCTTTTCAGATATTGCTTTTTTTCCCCTCAACAAGAAAACATCAAAAGTTGTCTGGGGAACCAACTACAGGCTCATGTAAAAATTCTTTCACACCAAAATCCACAGTTTGCCACTAAAAATTATTTAACATTCCCATTCAAAAACACCTTGTTAGAAGAGCGGGAAGAAAGGATCAACTACCCCAGTCCATATGGACAAAAAGAATAGCCAGAATGACTGCTGTAAATGTATGGAAGAGTTAGTCATCTCTGTTTCAGGTCTTAAAATAATCCTGTTACTAGCTTGCTAGTCTAGTCCAACTATTAGCTTGTTAGTCAGTTGAGCTTGTAGGCAAGATAATCATCGACATTCACAGCTTTTGGATTAGATCTTTAATAGGGTTTAAGCCCTGGCATCTGCTGCCTTGTTTACAAACCAAACCATAAAAAGAAGTCTTCATAAAATAATAAAAAAGGCAAAGGAATACAAATACTACAAAGCTGGAAGGGAGACCAACTACTTAGCAACACCAGCATTTTCCAGTAATCATTCCCAGAAAAAAAATAATTGCTATTAATGTGCACATATTAATTCTAGATCCCTCATACTTAGATGTTTTCTGTGGATTAAGTCCATTGCTGATGTAATAGTTTGGAGCCAAGTAGAGCTGCACCTACTGTGGTTTGGATTCCATCTGGTTTTAGGTAAACCCTGACTTCCCGCTGTTAGGTATATCCCTCTTCCAAGAGCCAGAACATGAAGACAAACTGTTTTCACTGCTTTGCCATTGCTGAGTTACATTGTCGTGACATCCAGACCCAGTGCCAAAAGGCAGCAAAATTGTAGCGCATAGCCTGGATGGGGGACTGTGCCAAGCAAGCTTGATGATCCACAGGGTCCATGCGCATATTTGTTTTAACAAATAAAAAGGGTGTACTGTAAGGGTGCAAAAAATATTTCTGTGCCAAATGCAAAAGTTTTAGAGAGAGCAAGTGAGAGGAAGAAAGCAGAGCTGTTGGACTAAACCATTAGTGCCTTTCTTGAGAGGATCTTGTATCACTGCTGCTCTTTTTCCATCACAAAGGCCTTTGTTTGGGGAGCTCAGAGTCTACATCTATGTAACTTACCACCAAAATAAAGTATCTGTGCAGGTTAATGGTAGCACTCACCTGCAAACCCAGTCTCACAAGTTACCACATGTCCAATTATCAGTTACAACCACCAGACCCCTTGTAGTGAAGTAACATGATAAAAGCTAATTCAAAGCAAGAGGAAGGACTGAAGTCCACGGCAGCCCTGCCAGTAAACTGGGGACCATGATACACAGCCTTGGAGTCGTGAATCAAGACACATACAGTAATCAGAGAATGTCTGTCCAGGTGTGGAGAGATCTACACTTAACGGGAAGACTTAACTTGAGATAATAATAGGAAAATGTGTTCCTGTTAGGAAGATCACTTCAGTAGCAAGTAATGAAATCCATTTGATGCAAATGTAAGCCCTTATTAAGAAATATAAACCAGACATTGCATGTGCATTTCCAAACAAGCATAGGTATTTTTACTTGCATTCCACGTATAACCCCATAGATTTTCAAAAGAGGTTTTTGGCTGTCTGGATTTTACTAGTCAAGACATCTTGTCTTTTTATGCACAGAGTGGTTGGTTTCATAAGCAGCAGTACATGCACTTTGCCTCTTCAAGTATCCAACATTTCTATTTTCCATAAGCAACAAGTCCTTCTTTACTCAGATCAAGCAAATTGTCAAGAGAGATGGACAATCTTCATGCACTCCCAATGCTTATGTGTACTTTCACTGCTTGCTCTAAGCCTAAAGCTAAGGTCATTCAGGGCAAATATTTTTCCATCTGAGAAAATTTTTTTCCATTCTAGGGTTATAAGCCCTTAGCAAAGCATGGATTAGTCAGGAATTAAGCCCTGCCAGAAATGAAGTGCTGGGAAAAGGAACTCTCTAATCACAAGAAGTCTCTCTCACGAAAGAAAAAAAAAAAAGGGGAAAAAAAAAAGAGGGGAAGGGGGACAGGGAATACAGAGCAACTGGTTAATTTAAACTAACTGGAGTACCAGTGAGCATTTGATGCCTCCTCTTCTGCTAGATAAGGTTATCTACCCAAGATAAATTGGTTATTATCAATTTCATTTTCATTGCTTCTGGAGTTGAGGAGGTGGTGGGAGTGAACGAGGTGACAGGATTCTGGATATAACTGCAATCCATCATTTCTCATTTCAGTTTCCCACACTGGTGTGGGGACTGGCAGGTGGAGGTCGCTTGAGACCCCCCTACCTGCACCTGGCCTCCCCTTGCCAAGCAGTGAGAACCTCAGGGCTCCCTCAGCAAGAAACAAGCAGGGAGCAGTGCCATGCCCGGGACTGGGAAGAGGAGCCCACACTCCTTCAGTGGGATGTGAAATGCACCCCGGCCACCTGAACCCTCCCTCCATGCAGCCATGGGCCCCTAGGCTGAGCTCTGCCAAAACCTGGGCCCCCCATGGCCAGGCTGTGCGTTGGTACCTGGCTGAAGCTGCACTCTGCCTCTGCTGCCACTTTTCTCTACCAGCCTTGACTGACTTGATGGGGCAGTAGAAGTTGCATATTTGCTAGCACTCCTTATGCTCCAAGAAAACCAGAAGCACAGCTGTGCCAGAAGTTTATATGCTGATAAAGAGAGAAAAAAAAAAAAGTCAACACAAAAAATAACAAAAATAAAAGATGTCGAAAAAAAAATAACCAAAAGTAGCATACTATGTTTATAGTAGCAGCTCCACCTCAAGAATGAACTAAATAAATACACACATGTCACAAATCATAGAATAGTTTGGGTTGGAAGGGACATTTAAAGGTCACCTAGTTCAACCTCCTTGTGATGAGCAGGGACATCTTCAACTCCACCAAGTTGCTCAGATATGTGTGTGTTAAGAGAATATAAACACATTACCCCACATATGGGTGTAGCTGGGATTTATATATTGTATAAAAATGTTATCTGCCCTCAGTTTCTTTGCCATTCCAGTTGTTAGGCAGAATCCAAATATTTAACCGAGTGCTTGTTAATGCCCCTGGTAGAAGCATCCACCATAGAGCACAAACATGGTTGTTTCATCATTCCTAAGACTTTTGGTTTTTACCCTTGGCCAGATCCCACAGGCTGTTGAGCTGCAAACGCAGACACAGGATATCAGTTTTGGCTAAGGCTACTAGGGATTTCTTCTGAATAGGCAGAAATTTGCCCTTTATACCAGGGCAAGAATGGAAATCATTCATAAAGGGCACCAATTTTCTTTAAAAAAGGAGAATAAGGTCAAAGCATTGCTCTCTGACATCTGCATGATCATCCATCAGCACTGATTTTGTCAGCATGGAAAGAACCTGGGACATGATAACATCTGAGTCACTCAAAACACAAGCTCACCCTGCAAGACACAGCTGGAAGTCACGCAGCCTGTGATTCACTCCAGCTAAGCAGAATTTTGTCTCCATCCAAATTATCCCAGCACACCAAACACAGCCGTGATGTGCAGCCAGTGGCAGAGCCAACATTGCAACACAACAAAATGGCCTGCCATTGCACTGGTCAGCCAGCTATGATTTCTGACATCTTTCTGAAGCCTCTACACAACCTGTACATGGCAGTTTTGCTGGGTTTTTTCCTGAAAAAGTAGGGAAGCAGAAGGCAGGCTGACTAAGCAGGAATCCTGCACCTGAGCTCTATGCAAGAACTAGAGCAGGAGATCCCTGAACCCTTAGAAAGCCAAGTGAGATAGACAGGATGCACAGCATACTGCCACGCTGCACCCTGTCATCCTCCCCAGTGGTGTAGCTGGAGACATCCAAACTCCCAGCCTCTGTAGGCCAGGAGCTGGCAGAAAGAAGAGCCCTCTGGAAAAAGTGGTTCATACAGTGTCAGTGTTGAAGGCAGGAAATACCCAGTCCACCAATAGGAACATCACCCACCTACCAAGCAAAGGATGAATCACGTAGCAGTTCACAAACTACATGACACCTTAATTTATTGGTGAATTGTGACAAGTGGTCTGGGTGGTTCATCTCCTAATGTGCTCTGCCGTTCAGGTGAATACCCCCCACATCATTTGCAATATGAAGAAGTGCCAGCACAGATGTCCTGAACTCACTGGTGGGAAGGACCCAGTTTCTTCAAGTGAGGTTTACTGCCTTGAAGTTACCTTCTGAGTAACTTTCTCAGAGAGACCTTCTGAGTCTCTGTGGGGTGAGTCAGAGTTTAATAGATGCCTTTGGTGACTGAGATATGTTTTGCATGGCCAGATCTGTACTGCATTCTGCATCCTGAGCTTGGAGCCCAGGCACGGCTGGGGGGCAACACCACCGCCCCCTGACAGGCTCGCACCTGATGATCCAGGTGACACAGCAAAAGCTACACCTCATGCAAGCAGCCTTTCATTTTCAACTGCTTTGTATTTAAAGTGCCTCCTTCTATGGCCTCCAGATGCTTTTTACCTTGCAATATTAAAGACAAAAGCAGTCACAAAAAGCAAGCCATTAAAATGCAGGAGACCCAATTTCTGCTTTGCACAACACAAGGAAATTATAATAATACATCATCATGATTTCTTAATAAACTAGATGTTTGGTCCTCAAATGAGAGATGTGGCAGGTGTGGAAACAAGCTCTGCCATTTTATTCACCCTGTGTGTGTGCCTCATCACATAACTGGGTTACCATGGATTACAAAATTCCCTTTGAAGCATCATGTTTTGGTCCCCTCCAGACCCACATACATGGGCAGTGGCCTGAACCAAGAGGTTACTATCACAAAAATATGTCACATTAAAAGTCACCTGACAGAGAAGGGAAAATGTAAGTTCTCTAATGTGCTTGTTATTGCCTTGGATGTCCTTGATTTTCCCCAGAAGAGGCGACGGTGGAATTCTCCAGATGACTTTTGCTGTTAAGTACTAGTCTTGTCTGCCACACTTTTCCCTGAAGGCAGCAGAGCTACCACAGAGAAGAAAACCCTGCAAAAAAGAAAAAAAAAAGGTTGTTGGAGACCCAGTTTTACTGCATACCTCAAATACCTGAAAAGACTTCGAAAAAATAAGTATTCTTACTATAAAAGAAAAACCTGCAGATTATCCATGAAGGCTCAAGGAAAACTTGTCAGTGTGGTTAATCCTTTGTCAAGTCCCTGAGCATTTTCTGAGGAAATCTACAGACACACACTATGTGTTTTTAACGTACCCAAGTTAGGAAAATGGGGAACACTTCAGGTCTCTAGTCAATAATTTCTGTCTTAACAAATAAGCTGCCAGAATCAGACTGTAGCTTGAAAATGCCCTCTTTTAAATTTCATTTAAAAGTCCTAATTAAAGTTTCTCCCCTTTAGAATTTCTGAAAGGAAAGAAGAAAGAAAAAAAGCTTGAAAGAGGGATATGGGGATGCTGTAAAAGCAGAGGGAAAAAATCACAGCTCCAAATTGCCTTTAGACCAAGCCATTATCCTAAGTCCCTTGGTTCAATCTAACCCTGGGTTCATGCTGGGATGGCAAGATCAGCACTCTCTATGAAACCAGTCAGTCTCCACTTACATATCAGAGTGAGGAAAAAGGAATGGGAAAAAACAGTAGCCTAGCTATGAGACCGGATGTGTCTTAAGAAACCCAGAAACGCCTGATTTTTTTTCATCTTTCAGCTCGCCTTTCTTTTCTTGAGTGCTTCTTTGGAGGACATATACACATTTACATTATCGAAACTTACGGCCTGCACTGGGGCTTACAAAAATGAATGCAAGCCTTAGTCCATTCATAGAAGCAGAGGAAAGCTGAAGCCCTCACATGAGATTCAACAGTGGGCTCCAATGGCAGAGCAAAATGCAGCTGCTGAACCTGTAGATTTCACAGCTAGAGAAATATCCCCACCAGAGCAGCAGCAAGAGTTTCAGAGTTCTGTACACAGTGGGGTGCAGGTGAGAGGAAGCCTTGTGAACCACAATGGGCATTTTCCCAAGGGCTTCTCAGGAGATTCACAAGTCTAATTCTAATCCTAGTTTACTCAAGCATGGTGGCTAGTGGAGCTGCAGTCATGCCACCCCCTCCTATTCCACCCTGACATCCTCCAGGCAATTCTTCCAGCTCCTGACCATTCCTTGTCCCTGCACACCCATGTCCCCAGGCTCCAGCCCAGCACTTGTATCCACCTCCACCATCTGGGACCTGTCCCAACCCTGACGTTTGGGAGCTTGGAGCTGCCCACACATCCCCTTCACCACCAGTGGTGACCCATCTCTGCAGCCTGTGAGTAAGGCTTTCACCAGAAAGCCAAAATAAAATTTAGCTTTGTTTTGCACATGGTGAAAGACTCTTTGTTGGATCCACCAGTTAACATGCTGGTGGATATCTCTGAGGCAGCCACAATGCTTCAACAGGACTTAACCTCACTGCTGCCCTCTCCTTGGCAGGCCAGCTTGCCCACAGCTGCTCAGCTCTCAGGAGATAATTCAGTGCCACGTAAAACTGGGGACAGATAAATATATGAGCTCAGGTTCACTGATTTATGCAAAGAAAGGCTGACAATGGTGGGGTGACCTGCAGAGGGGGCCCAGCCTGAGCTGTGGGAAGCAAGAGGTGAGGGAAAAGCCCAAATCAGCACCAGCATATCTACAAGAGAGGGAGAGATGGTAATAGGACCAAATGTCTACTGGTTCATCCACAAACTGGTCTCCGTCAGCAGATATCTGGATGGGGAGGAAGTATTGGTACAAAGCACACTGTTCAGAAAAAATCACCCTGAGATTTTGGGCAGACTAGGCAGAGTCTAAAAAACTTTTTCTCTGAAAATTCCACTGATGTTACTGGTAGAATAAATTGCCATCATCTTACAGTTTGCTCTGCCCTCCAAATTGTCACTAACAATTTCATTTTTTTTCAGTAGAATTAGTCATGCCATAAATTGTTATACTTGAAATGAGAAGCACAATCACCAGATTATTATTCATCTAATTAAAACAAACTTAAGTATTTCACACAATATATATGGTATAGTGTTAATGTGCCAAACATCAAGACACAGAGTGCTTTGGAGTTTATATTGACGTCAGTTTTTTTGCTTCAATCAACATTTACCTCTTAGGTCAATACATTTTTCTGTTTGCCATAACAGAAGCTAGAATCAACATGCTTATCCCTGTAATTATTTCATTTAACTCCTTCAGTGTTTGCAATAACATTTGCAAGGAAAAGGGAAAGCTAAATACAAGCGTGCAATGGCTTTGCCTGGGCTTTCTCTCCATTAAATCCAGAAAAATGTTATTGCAGGGATGTTATCTGGAAGAATCGTCTTGCTCTTTGCCAGGGCTGGCGCAGAATTTACAACAACACTGCCAGTAATATTAAATACCAGTAATAGCCCACCTGAATAGCCGGGAGACAAATATTCAGTTATTAAAGGTGATGGTACAGAATTGCCTCATTAAGCCTGGAGCTCGCTGTTTACAATGGGCTAGTGCCAAAAGAAGAACACAGTTTTACAGCTTTTATTGCTATTGTCTCAGTGCATTGAAAAAGTTGTCTGTTTTCAGATAACCTACAAAAACCCCTCGATTTTAATCAACATGAGGTATTTGAACTCTGTGGCCACCATTTGATTCAGCCCTGCCAAGATAAGTAGGAGAATGAGTGTTCATCTGTTTGGTTTATGCAAGAAGTGGACTGTTTGCTTTTTGTTACCACGCTCCACTTGCTAGCATTACCCACGCCAGCTCAAGCACTGGCAAAGAAAACACCATCTGCCCAGGGATGGATGATCCATGCCACGTGTGCTGCAGAGGCTGGTCGTGGGTAAACCACAACCACAGGTACTGATGACTTCCTTGGCACTGCCATCCCAGGGCAAGATTTTGTGTCCCCAGCCATTCAAGCTTAACACAGGCTCAGGATGAGAAGAGTATATAAAAATGGTATAAAATGTGCAGGCATAAAGTCACATATGCCCTGGCAAAAAAAATATGCGCATGTACTCACCATGGTAGGCTTTCTGACAGACTCTCTCCCTTGCTTTCTCTCATATGTATATATGCATATATATGTGTATATGCATATATGTGTGTATATATACGTATATATGTGTGTTTATATTTAGCTTTTTTTTTTTTCCGGGCCACAAGTCTTCCCTGCAAGCCTAGAATTGCCAAAAATCCCTTTTGCTGGCCTTGCTCCAAATCGTTGGCAAGACAAACAGTTGTTCTGCTACAGCAATAACAGGGAAGCAAGGAAAAGGCATGCTGTAGGTATAGGGGGGGGGAAGGACAGACGTTAGTGGAGAGAAGAGGAAAAGCACAGAGGGGGTTCCACCATTCCCAGGTAAAGCACACCGTCATGGACATGCCCTACCCTCTGAAGGACGTAACCAGGAGTTTCCAGGCATGTCCCTAACGCAGCCTGCCAGCATTCCCAGGGCAGGAATACTATCCCCACTTTCTCTTTGGGACATGGGCACAGGGTGTTTCAGTGGCTGCCCCTGTCCAGGCCAGAGCCCCGGTGCCAATACTGGGGCTTCTCTCGTGCAGCACCAGTTCTGCACCTCCCTGCACTCATTCCCATCCCAATTACAGCTCCTCAAAGCAGAAGGGAGGAGGAATGTCAGTACGCTCCATTGCAGCCTGAAAATGAAGATAGAAAACCAAGCACTATTAGTGACTATTAGTGCATGAAAGACATTGTTTCCCTCACTTTCCAGTAACTCACTACCTTAATGGCAGAAGATAGACAATTAATAGTGTGGCTTCCTTGTTAAATCATGTTGGGGGCTATGGCTTAAACCCACTTTAAAGAAACTAGGCCAATCATTTTATGAGGCGTGGGAATTGTTAAATTGGGCTATCCCTTCTGCTTCATACAATTGCATGAAGGCTGATATTGTGGAGAGGTTTTTAATGAAGGCCTTATATAGCTCCAGGTTAGGATATTTGCATTTGTGAAGATTACATTGAAAGCACAAGAAGCGAAAGAGCATGAACAAACAGTAGTGTTTTCATCTTTAAAAAAAACAACACATTCCCTCCGTGGGAATATGGTTCGAGGGACTGGGAAACAATGGTTTCTATTTCCAGCTCTGCTGTCAGCTACAGGAGTCTGACCTTAAACAAATCATTTTACTCTGGAACCTCATTTATCTGCCTCAGGTGTGTAGAGGCTCATTAGTACCCTTACTAATGAGCTTCATATAATCATATGCAAAGCACAGCATTTTAGTAGATTTTTGGAAGGCAAAGATTTGTAAAGCCCTTTGAAATTCAAGATGATGTAGATAGGTAAAGATCTCCCTCTTGCTCGCTCCCTTGCTCTCACCCACTCTCTCTCCAGGTAATAAAGACAAATTCCATTTACAAAATTTCAATTCCCAAGCACAAACAGTACAAATTCACAGTCCAGTTTTTGAAGTTTTATTACTTATTTGAAACAACAGCGCTAACACGCATACTCTAAAGAAATCCAAACAGCAGCAAGTTACTGGAACAGTTGGTCCTAAGCAAGCAATAAAAGCCTAAACAAAGTTGAACTTTGGATTACATGCCATGTTAAGTTATTGAATTTGACAGGTTAATTTGTTCCTTTCTTTGACCTGATTTATACACTCGCTGTATACCTACAGAACTCCTCCTGTTAAGGTGCTACTTTTATACTTCCTGCCCTGTTGCAGTTTCAACACTACAGAGGCAGTCACCTGTCTGAGTGCACAACTGCAAGCCTGTCTTCTATTTAACTAATTGGCACAGGTGGAAAAACAATAGTTTTCATGCCTACAGCCCCAAAGCAAAAATTACTCTGTTCCCAAAAGAGCGCCTTATTTTCTTGCAGTTCTAACAGCTGATCTATAAATTCCTTTACCTACAAAACTTGTCCATCAAATGTCCTTTGAACAATGTACTTGTAACAAAATGATGGGATAAAGGCGCTGACTTACTACTCCTCCTCACTGGAAATAACAGGTGCACAGGTTTTGGCTGAGATAGAGTTAATTTTCTTTGTAGCAGCTGGTATGGTGCTATATTTTGGATTTGTGTCCAAACAGTGTTGATAACACACTACTGTTTTAGTTACTGCTGAACAGTGCTTACACAGCATCAAGGCTTTTTCTGCTTCTGAGGCTGCCCTGCCCATGAAGTAGACTGAGGGTGCACCAGAAACTGTGAGGGGACACAGGCAGGACAGCTGACACAAGCAGACCAAAGAGATATCCCAGACCATACGGTGTTGTGCTCAGCAATAAAAGCTGGGTAAAAAGGAGGAAGGGGGGAGATGTTCTGAGTTATGGTCTTTGCCTTCCCAAATCACTGTTATGCAAGATGGAGCCCTGCTTTCCTGGAGATGGCTAAATACCTGCCTGCCATGGGAAGCAGTGAATGAATTCCTTGTTTTATTTTGCATGTGTGTGCAGCTTTTGTTTTACCTATTCAACTGTCTTTATCTCAACGCACAAGTTTTACACTTTTACCCTTCTGATTCTCTCCTCCATCCCACCAAGGGAGACTGAGTGAGTGGCTGGGGGAATCAAGCTGCCCACCAGGGCTCACCCGCAGCAACAGGCTATTTCTTGCAACCTGTGTACATCTACAAAAGGCTGGAGTCCAGCAGTGCTGCTTTAACCAGAGCAAACTGTAGTTACTTGCACTGCTTTAAAAAGATTTAAGTGGCAGGTTGAACATTTTCCAAAAATGAATGTAACTGCTTAATGGGGAAATAGAAACAAGAATCAAGGGGGCTTTCTAGGAGGTGTGCCAAAAACTGCCTTACAAGCAAAGCACAATATCCTTGCACAAACAGCATTTTGTTTCCTCTTCCATGTGCAAAAGGGGAAAGGCATACCCCACTGATTTTTACTATCCTTGGGTCTAAACCAAGGCTCCCTAGGAACATCTCCAGTAGAGAAGGCTGGTAAGTCTCCCCTGCACAACCAGATGCATGAAACCCAGGAATAAAATAACTTTACCAGCATGTGGAAAGCTAATTCGGACATCAGGCACTGAGGCAGGACTCAAGTGATCCACCTGCTATGCTCACACAGCCCCTCCCCTCTCCCTCCCAAAGCCTCCAGGGAAGAACCACAGCAATTTCATGGACATGAAATGGAGACCTGAGTACCGTGTTTCCTTAGGATGTGTAGGTACACTGAGGAGACTCCCCATTCTCCATCCAGTGCCTAACCCTCATAAACAGCAATAACTTTCAGAGGTACAGCTTAGGCAGGCTTTGGGCAAGCCACCACATGTGGACACAGAGGAGAGCCATGTGCCTGTTTCACCTCCACTCTCCACTGGCACAGGCGAGCCCCACTGCTCGAGGAGCCATGTGTCCACACTAAAACCAGAGTACTTTCCTGGAGGAGAAAGGAAAGATTTACTGTGGGAAGAGCGGCCAGGGCCAGCTCTATATGGATGCTTCAGGGCTCCATGAGCCACAGCCTCCCTGCAAGGGTATGCCAGCTATTTGAGGATAATTACAGTGGTGGGGAATTTGTCCCAGTGTGTTTGGTGCAAGCTTCGTGCATGCTAAATATTTGCTTGACTTAAGGTTCAGGGCATTAAAATTAAAAAGGAAAAATATTTTTGAATTATAGATGAGGCAAAGGTCCCCTTGGCATTTGAGGTTTTGCCAGGGTGAGGAGGCAGCAGAAAGACCACCATTTGTAAATCAGATTCTTATCTCCGATCAGTTTTTTACTATTTGTATTTTCATTGAACCTAATTGCATTACTTTGCATTTCTCCTTGGGTAAGGAAAAGGAAAGCACATTTAAGGTTCCATTTAAGAGAAACTAGGTAAGGCAAGGAGGTCAGAAGGCTTTGGTTATAGCCTCTTCACACCAACTGACTAGCTTTGCTCACCCTTTGCAACCTCCAAAACATGAAGAAAGCCCTCCACGCCTTTCTACAGCCAGTCCAAAATCTCACCTCCCTCCTCATCCCATATGAGCCATGAGGCTTCCTCAGGACTTCATCAGATTGCAAGCAGATCTCAGACCATCATCCAGATCCAGTGGCTTGCAGGGCTCCTCACACCAGCATCACCTTACCTCAACAGGACAAACTACCTCCAGCACAACCCCCTCCCCACGCAACTTGGGGAGAGGGCGACTGAAGCACACTGCTGCTTATCCATCTCCATGCTGCCAGGTTCATCCCTCTTAATGGCAGGAAGTGAAATGGCCCAGGTTAAAAATAATCCCTTAAAAAATAATGAAAGCATGTGAGAAGAGTTACTGAGGTCATGCAACACCTGGCAGAGCTACAGAAGTGGCAATTGGGAATGAGCATGAGCAAGGATGGGGAAAAACCCAGCATCTCAACCCATATCCCTGGAGGAGTCAGAGCTGGGGTCCATTCCCACTACTTTCTGATGTCCCCTGTCTTGCAAAAGCAGGTACCGGTACTTGAAACCCTGGAGGGGTCGGTGCCAAGCTCTCCTTGGTGGAGACAAAGGTTTCCCTAAGGGCAAGATGCTCTGTTCAGAGAAAAAACCTTCAGAGAAATACAACCTTTTTTTTCCCAAAGCAGGGGCTGGCACCTTGCCACAGTGGCCCTCCCTGAAACAAACCCATTTAGCATTACTGACCCCCACCCCACGCCAGCACCCACGAGAAGCTGCATGAGACTGATGCAGAGACTGTGCTGGAGGAGTCACCCGGGCTGCTGCCAAGGAAAGCAGACAAGCCCGAGGGCCCAGCACCCGAGGGAGAGAGTGATACTGGCAACCAGCACCTCAGCAGCCTTTCCCACGGAGGGAGAGAGGAGCTGGCAAAGCCCCCGTGCCCCCTGCTCTGCCCAGTACTGAGCTACCCCCCTATGCATGATTTCTCCTGGGAGAGGAGACCCTTGCTGTCTTCACCCCACCAAGGCAATGGCTGATGTATTAAGAAACATCAAGAAAAATATTTAAGGCATGTTGTCCCTTAGCCAGCTGTGTCAGAGCTACTCCTCATGCTGTAAACTGGATGCGGACCGAAACGCAGAGGAGACCACAGTTCCCCTTTCTCTGTTGCAGAAAAAACAAAATTTTTCTTCCAGACAGGCACAGGGTAGGGCTATCAAAAGTCCCTGCACAGGCTGCAATTACCAGCACAGTTGTGTTGCCAGCTTCTGGAGCCAGGGCTGACGCTGGGGTGTTTCCTACCTCTCAGGCTCAGACAGCTAGCAGGCCCACCCACTCGTACCTTAAGGGAAGGCTTGTTCCCTGCTGGATGCCATGAGCTGGCTCTGCATGCATTTGCATGTCTTCTGATAGCGCGCAGAGAGTCACTCTTCCAAAATCCTTGCACTAAAGAAACTGGGAGGCTAATGTGATGTTACAGTGACTAACACCAAACTCACTCCCCATCCTGCAGGCCTCTGTCCCTGTGCATATCTCATGAGCTTGCACACAGCTCTGGGACAGGCTATGTGTGACAAAACACTTTCCCTTCGCAGGACCAACAGCATGTGTTTGCCCTTCGGCCCCAGCCCTCCCTACATGCTCACGCACACATTTGCACAGATAGCTTTGGGAGTGGGGTCACCACCAGAGAGCACCTTGAGGTCTGAGAGCATCCTCCTGGTCCTAGCATCCCAGGCAAGCTTCTGCATGACCCTCGGACACCAGAGGTGCTTTGCTGCTCTTCTGAGAGCAGGAAAGGGAGAGGCAAGAGAAGGTTTTAAGAACAATCCTCTGCTCTTCCCACTGCTGAGAATCTCTTCCACTTGCACCCGTGTCCTTCCCCTTCCAAAACAAAGCTTAGCTCATCAGGAAGCAAAGAAAAGCAACAGGGAGAATGGGAAATGGGGAAGGAGCAGCAGGGACAGCCAGGGCCAGAGCCTGGCAGGGCAGGAAAGAGCAAGCTGAGCCACTTGCCAAGAGCTCCCAGGCTCACATCACCTCCCACCCGCATCTGCTGGCACAGGCAGGGGCCATGCTGCTCGTGCTGCCACAGTGCCAAGGCATATCCCCCACACATGCCCCTCCTGCTCCTCACCCATTGCTGCACAGAGCATGCCAAGGCAGACAGGAATTGGGCTGCAGCCAAGTGCAGATTTTTTTAACTTATTTCATCCATCTTCTGCTCAGCAGCCTGGTCTCTATATTTGTAGCTTAACCATCAATCTCAGCATCACAGCCCAACCAGCCACAGGGCATGAGGGATCTGCAGAAAAGGGCACCCTACACTGATGCTCCAATTTTTTTCAAGGGCATTGTGTATCATACAATCAAAATGACCAGGTATTTACAAAACTGTTCTGTGAGGCCTTCTTTTCTGTTTAGCATGTCTTGTGAAGATATAGCAAAAGGCAGACTGAAGAACAGAGTGCTGCAGTTGCAACTTCTGCAAGAGCAGAGGTAGAATCCCTCCCCCACCACGGGTACTGCCAAAATGTTATCAAGCTGTGCACCAAAAGAGGCTGGTGGTATTAGAAACTGGATATGAGGATGGCTGCAAGAGCTGCAGAGATTTTCAACATTGCCCTCACTCCGAGACACCTCCACTTGGAAAGATGTTTCCAGCCAGGCTGACAGACTTGGAAGAGAATAGGCCTAACACAGATTTCTCCATGGCTTTCTGATAAGGACATGACAGTCAGGAACCACACCTAGGGAGGCGCCTTCTGGGCTTATTGCAGTCTGCAAGGTCTCTACCAGCCCTGGCCAAGATGGTGCCCCACTGGGCAGAGGAGAGCTGCACCATCCCCCTCACTCCCCCTAGCCCCCACCAGGACAGCCTCAGGCAACAGCCTCGCATCTGCTAGGGTACAGCACACAGAGAGCTGGGCACTGTGCTCATTCTCAGGCACATTTCTTCATGGAGGGGACCAATTTCCACAAGGCTGTTTTGAGAGTTTGCTAAGATTTGTTGTTAAGTCAACAGTTCATTGTGCAAGAGCCCCCACAAGATGTAAAAGGTGCTGGTACCTGACAGGGCACTATGAAAGCAGAGTCAGAAACTGTCCCCCCCCCTCAGACATCACAGTGTTTTTATAACTTGTCATACATCCTAAGGTGTTTTAAATGGACAAGTCACTGGGCTACATCCTGGTGACCCATGTTAGCACTTTATTAAGATGGAGACAGAAGACAGGCAGATAAGAACATGCAGGGAATGCATTGCTTTTTCTTTTTTTAAATACAGCTTTCTGTGAGAGACATGGTCTCCTCACAGGAAGAAACAGAGGTTTGTTTTAAGTGGGTTTATTTTTCTTAATATTACAAGTATTTTGTTTTAAAGGAATGGTGTTTCACCTGCAAAACCAGAGTTCATTTTATCTCCACCCACTCCTCATTAATCAACCTCAAAGAGTATTTTTAAAATAAAGATATACAATATTAGTTAAACTAATGACTTACATAGGCAGAATCATTCCCGCAATCTCACCGAATGCTAGGAGCAAGCAGACAGGTCCTGAGAACTGACAGGGCTGGCTGGGGAGAGCGAGGCTTCTGTACAAAGGTTGCACCACGGAGGACTTCTTGGTCCCAGTAAAAAACCCCCAGCCTCACCAGCCTCCATGAGGCACGCAACCCAGGCCACAAAGATGGACACAGCAAAGTAAACACTTGTGGATGCGTACAGACAGCAGCTGGAAATGTTCCCAGCTAACTTTTGGGAAAGAAATGGCAATGCCAAGGCAACTACTGGTCCCTGTGTTGAGAGGCAGGAGGTAAAGCAAGTCAGAGTGACCAGTCTAGATAAAGTCCCATGGACAGGAGGGTGAGCTGCAGGCTGTGGGCAGCCTACAGCATGGGGGAAAGAAAACACATG
This sequence comes from Hemiprocne comata, assembly GCA_020745705.1. Lineage (NCBI taxonomy): Eukaryota > Metazoa > Chordata > Aves > Apodiformes > Apodidae > Hemiprocne > Hemiprocne comata. The sequence goes on along the minus strand of CM036586.1, from coordinate 136,755,314 downwards.
AGAGCTGAGGGACTGCATGAGTGTGGGGACCTGCCCATGGGGAAGAGAAGCAGGCATCCAACATTTCAGCAATGGGTTATGACCAGAGGTATTTAAGGAAGACACTAAGATGGTAGAGTAGGTTAATTCTAGACACATCAGGAAGGTTTGCCTGTCTCTGGCTTTGACCAGTTTTCCTTCTTCTAGTCTCCCTAAGTTTTAATTTGCCTTCTTCACAGCCAACATTTTAGTAGTAGCAGACAAAAGGAAATGCATTGCTACTGCTAGAAAAGAGATCTTAGGCCAGCAGGATTTGCTCAAGTGGAAAAACAAGCAAGGGAGAAGATGGCTGCAAAGGTGAGGCTGGGAACAGCTGCGACTCTTGTGAACAGCAACACAGAGCATGACAGAGAAGGTGGTGACTGGAAACCAAACGCTTAACAACATAGGAAGCCTGAGCTGGTAACAAAGGCAGCTAAATGTGGGGCCAGGATGGCAAAATGGGTTTGATTAGGGCTCAGGTGGAACCAGCCAAGGAGGCAAAGCAGGCACTGTGAGAGACAGAGGTGGAGAGCTCAAAGGCAACAGGAGAGGCAAGACCCGACTGACTGAGCAGAGGCACAGTGTTCCAAGTAGGAGACTGAGCACAAGACAGGGAAAAGCAAGTACCAGGGCTAGATGTGGAATGCATACAGCAGGAAAGAGGCTCTTGGGAGCTGCTCAAGAGAAGAGGCACCAAAGAAGCATCAGCACCAGAAAAGCAGGTTTCAATTTAAGTTTGGCAGCAAAAGGGAGGAAAAAGTTGCAAAGTGTATCCCACCAAAGTAACTGGGATACCAGCAGAAGAAAAAAAACAAACAAAAAACCAACCCTCACAAAGCACAAAGTAAGAGAGATAGAGAGATGAGGGAAATTGGACAGACAGAGGACCTCGGAGCATGCACAAAAGCCGAAAGAGAGAAGACAGAGCTAAAGAAATCTACCAACACCCTCCAGCCCCGAAAATGCATGTGTGACACAAGCTGTGGAGGAATGAGGCAGCAGGGAGGTAGTGGCACAGGATGAGCCAAGAGGGTTGCAGTGAGACCATAAAGGCTCACTGGAAAGGATGGGGCTGATGCTCAATAGTATCAACACAAGACACAAGGTGATGGGGAAGGAGGGGCAGGGAGAGATGAGAGAATGACACAAGCAAGATGAAAGCAAAGCTAATGGCAGAAAACAAAGACAGAGGAGTCCCCACCAGTATGGCAATGCTAATTAAGAGGATGTGGCACTGAGATATGATGGAAGCAAATAATTAAAGGTTGGTATAAGGCACTAATTTAAGCCTAATAAGAGGCAGTAATTTATCAGGAGCAATAAATTCAACAATGAAGTAAAAAGAAACAGGCAGAGCAAGAACCAGAGCTACTGGCATGATAACAAGGACAACGACACAGCAGCATATAAAATCTGTACACAAATGGAGAACAGCTGATGGAGGCCCAGATGGAGCTACTTGGCCTCCTCCCTCTCCTTATTCAAATCTTCCCCAAATACCCATCTGCGCCAGGAGGCCTTTGGAAAGACGTCAAGCCAGTGACCAGGGAAGACACGTTTTTGAAGTAGGGCCACTGTTGCACTGGTTTCTGCACCTGGTGTCTAGACCAAGAGCTCTTCAGGGCAGAGGCCATCACAAGATTCCCATGGCGTGTGGAGTGGACAGGGAGGGGACAACCACAGGGAGGAGACAACCACAGGGAGGAATTTCCAGGGGACAGCAGCCACTAGTAGATACCTGAAGAAAGGTGCCATTGCTGGGCTTGTGAAGCACAGGCAGCATGAAGAAGGGGCAAGAATCAGGCACCTCCCTGGAGAGCAAAGGACCATCTTCCCACAGGAGTGAGGAAACGGGAACCCAGGCATCAACTGGGATGCAATAGGAGCAGGCTGCCTTCATCACAGGTCTTGCTGCACTTTTCCAGCACCTTCCTAGAAAGTGCATAAAGTTTATAAGCCATGCCACTGGTGCTCCTGCTCTGTCCAGCCCAGATGAGCAGGGCACAATTGTCATGATCCCTGCCGCAAGGATACCTTTCTCACTTGCTTGTGCCCAAGGACCAAGGCCAGGCAGCCACAGGTATGCACCCACCCCATCACTCTCTGCAGAGCTTTAAAATCCTGATCCTGTGCTCAGGCTGCTCCAAAGGTCAGTGCCCAGCAACCGTGTGCCAGTCTCCAGGTTTGCTCCAGCACTCCTGCCCATCAGCTGTCCCTGGGCCCAGCGGCAGCCACTGCAGCCCAGCCTGCACTTACAGCTGGGGACAAGAGACTTGGAAAAAAAGGGCTGCCATGAAATCAAGAGAAGTGCCTTGAGACAGTAATGCAGAGAGCGTGGGAAAGAGGCTAACAACATTCATGCTCATCAGGAGACAGATAAAACCACTACAATAATAAAATTTCATTATGACAGCTAAGGAAGAAGAAACAAAAATCCTTTGTTTACTGTGTCTCTAATAAAGTACAAAGGTATCTGCCTTTGCACTACTGGTTGCACAGGAAGGTTTCAGCCCTAGGTGAGGGCTAGAAGTTGCTCTATGCACTGTATGTCATTTTCCAGGCAGCAGATCGGCCCTTTGCAGGGTTAACTCAGCCCTCTGTGCTACAATGTGCATACAAAACACCTTTCCTGGGGTCCCTCTCCTTAAGGGAACAAAGAGAAAAGACTGCAAGATCTCCTAGTTCTCAGAGACTTATAGATATATGAATTTATCAAGAGAAATGGGGGTGACATAAAGGTCTACACCAATGGCTGAGGACTGTGCTTCATCCTTATTTGGTATGGGAGACTCAACATCGGCTTTCATTCTCAGGACAGAAAATCATCAGAAACCCGACTTACTTCCCGTAGACCTTTTTTTTTTTACTACAGGTCTTTACTAGCACATTCAATTTGCAAATCCAAGGGAATAGTATGGGAAAAGTTTCTATTTTTAACAAAAGAAAGAAAATCTTCTGAAGTAATGAACTACTGGATAAAAAGATTAATCTTCTTGAAAGAGCTTTGCTGCCTTATGTACTCCCACACAATACATTTTACATACTTGCATTTTGCATGCATATATACTTACAATTCTCCTACAGAGTACAAAAATAAATTGATCCATATTATAAACTTAGTCTACATATGCATGTTTTTTATTCACAGACATGTGTGAGAAAGTTTGAGAAAATGAAAAACCATACCAGCCTGTGACTAGGGCCAGGGGCAAGGACAGAGGTGGATAAAAGCTGTATATTCTAGGCAATAAAGCATCCCCTCCTATCTTCTCACTTTTAAAGACACTTTCTTCTTTCCCTCCCTCTATGATTTTTGTTAGGAGAAGTCCATCTATCCTGAGCACCAGAGCAGTTGACCCAATGGCATAGTTACCTCCTGGTGAGTCATCCACGTCCTGAGCTGAACTTTCCCACCTCCAGCCTAATAAGACAACTTATTTTATACAGCTCCATCAGAGTATCCATGGTGATGTCTAAAGCACCATTAAAAGCTCATAAGACAAATGGTTATTTCTCAGTTTAACTCTTCTCTCTTCTTTTTTATGAAAAAGCATATTTCATGACCAGCTTTTAAAAGTGTCTTCAGAAGATTTCACCTCACTTGAAAAAGGCTTTTATAGTTTTGCCTTAAATGCTCACAAAACACAGCAAGACTAGAGATGCAGCTCTAGCTCAGAGTTCCCTGCAGTCACAGCATACTTAGTTGGCTCTAGTGTATTTTTTCCTAGTCTCAGTCTGCCTTTTCTCTTCCTGTTCTGGCAATCACAGCTTAGAAAGATGAAGCTTCTCAGGGAAAAAAAAGACTTTGCAGCTCATTTTGAGGTTTTGTCCGATGGTTGATCTGAACGGTTTGGCAACCCCAGCAGTGAGCAAAAGCAGTATCACAGACAGGATCTCTGCAGTGAGGGCACAAAAGACATGCACTAAAGGTGAATGACTTACAAAAGGATGATGGATAACCTACAGATCAGTCATTGCTTACTGTGTTATTCAGCAAATTTAGAACGAGCAGGGAACTAGAAGGATACTTGCAAGCCTGCACTGCCTTTAGATGAAGCTTCTGCAGTTCCTCGAGTATCTTCAGATGAGCTTCTTTTCTTCTCTCTGCCTCTGGTTTCTTATCTAGCTGATGGGATTAGTGATTATTAATGGCTTTTGAAGCCACCTGGAAATCTACTGATGAATAATAATAGCACACTATCTTGATGGTTTTCCTTAAATTGCTCCTAAAACATTTGCCCTCAAAAAGTATGTGGGCTGCCACTGGTGACCCAGCTCTTACTACTACACACAGTGCCCAACTGTGGCGTGGTGCAAAGGACAAGGTCATAGGTAGCACCATAAGCATCTCTCAAGATTTCCCATTGCTGTAACCTCAGATTTCTAATTATTCTTACAGAAACCCCAAATTTATTGGCATCACATACTCAGCTGGTTTTAGTGGAGAGAAAGTCCTTGGGCAAGGACCTGTGGTCTGCCCAAGAATAATAAGATGTACCTGCTCAGTTCCACAGGGTTTACTGGCTGGCCACAAACAGCAATGATTATTTAGTCCCAGTCCTCTTTTATGGCAAGCCTGAGACTGAAGCTTACAGGGCAGCTCTGGGCCTTTCCAGAAAAGCCTTGAGAGCCACATGAGCAATGACTGAAGGCCATCCCAAGGAACCATGGACTGAAATGATTCAACTTCTACCTCTCTCCAAGGTCAAAACAATGGAAAGAGATGAGCACTGCTGAAGAGATTTTACTCAGGGCCAAAAACCAGCCACAGGCAGCCAACACACAGCATTTGGCACCATGACCTACCATGTTACCAAATAGTACCTATCATGATAGCAAAAAGTCACATATGTGACATAAACCATCTGGACAGAGCTACAAGCTTTCATTAAACGTACACAACAGCATCTCTGCACTGCATTCACATGAAGACATTTCACTCAGACTCTTCAGTCTGGCTCACAGCCCAGTCAAGTTTACAGAAGAAACAGACAACTTCATTCAGTTGTCTGCTCCCCCTCCTAAATCTAAAACACCACCTTAGTCATCTTTCCCTCAGGCTCTCTGACTAGCAAAGGGGAAAGGAGAAATTTCACCAGAAACTGAGAGGAAAACCACGTGTGAAGTATAGGTTGGTTAGTGCAGCAACCAGTTTCTCAAAACAGCCTAGATTGAGTTTTCAGAGCTAAGAGGAAGATTCACCAGGTAAAACAAAAATAATAAATTTCTTTAGTCAGCCTGTTAATCATGAGAGCTGAAAACAAATACACACTAAGCAAACACAACCCAGGTTATACTACCTTTCTCCAGCAAGACCAAGATAAATGCCTGAAGGAGAAACCAACCCCAAATCCAGCTATTTTAAAAGAGACAACCTCTGGTGTAGCATCTCTACACCAGTGCAGTTGTCAGTTTAATTAGTGCTGCCTTGAGTTTTTTGCTAATGGTGATAGGATCTAAAGAAATACTGTAAGATTAGACACTGGCCCATTAGCCAGCAACACTCGGGAAATTTTGCCAGGAAACAGAGCTGCCCATATGGGCTTTGTATATGGATGAGCATTCCCAGATAGCAAGACCACCTGTCAGGAACAGCTTCATTTAGGGACTGCTTCTGCCTCATTTAGCTGCAGAAATATTAGCAGTTCATCCCTTGAGCTAGTTTGCTCAAACCTTTCTCCTCTCAAATTAGCTCTTCATCTCCTAGAAGAATTTAAAAGATGCTAAGAGAGGCTTCCTGTCAAAATAGCAAAATGCTGCAAGGCAAGCCCTCACTGTAGCTCCAAGGGCAGTGGGAAAGTGAAGTGAGATGCTGCTTGAAAGGTGCCCTGACCTCTGAGGGTGCCACTTGCCTTTCTAAACCTAGGCACAGGCCAGTCTCTGCACCAGCAAACTGACCCTCATCCTAATCATAAATATTGAAAGGTAGAACTACTGGAGGCTGGATGAGACTTAACCAACTTGATGAGGAGTCATTTGTATCCCAAGCCAGCAGTATCTCAGGCCAAGACCACCACCAAACACTTGGGAACAGTAACAGAAAATAACGAAGAATTTGTTCTGAATGCACTGAAAGACCAGGTCAGATTTTGGGCAGATACTTAATTGCAGTAACCTGTTCTTCATCTTCCCATGTTCGCTGCACTTTAAACATCCTCAGCTCTTCCATTGCACAGGAGAACACAGATATTTTTAAAAGAAAGGCAACCAGGTAAGCAAACTGTCGGGCAAGAACAAGAAGCAGTTCATGTCGTATCTTTGCAGTTGCTTCTACCACACCCAGCCTCTCTAAGAATGCACTTCCTGGATGTGTTTTCTTTTCCGATAAAAATATAAAATGCACAATAGATGTGGGAAATGTACTTTTTCCATCCCCAGAAGCAGAACACATTTCTTGTAAATTGTGGACTGCCACCTTCTACTACTCCAGCCAGATGAGTAGCCCACAAAGATCAAAAAGCAACCCTTTCCTGAGGTTTGGCTTACTTAGACAAACAAATCAGAAACATCATGGGAACAAAGCTCCATGTGTCTTAATATTCCTACTCGGACCCAAGCCAGAGTCTCTTCTGCCTCTACTCCAACCAGAGAAATAAATGGTGTGCCTACATCCACGGCAATAAAAGCTATTCAGCACTTTTCCAGCACCATAAGTCTTCAGGTAAACACTACCAGCCTGCTAAATATTTAGCATCACTTGCCCTTTAGTTAAAAGGGATTGTTTCTAATAACTAGTTATATCACATCAGATACACCAGAACTTCCCAATATCACAGGTGAGAAAAATTAGTCAGTTATGCTCAGGGAATTCTCAAATGCTTTCTTGAGAAACTGCTTACTGATCTCTTGAGACAATGAAATTAGGCTCCAGGCAGATTAAATTAGCTTCAAACACTTCAGTCTCCCCTCAGGAATTTTCTAACTTGGAGTGCCCCTTCCAGAAGGGCACAAGCACCGCGTGCTAAATGCCTCTCACCAGCAGCACCTACTTCATGATCCAGCACTGACTGAACACATGCTTATGCCATGCCACCCTTACCAGCCAAAGGTTCTTTATCCCTTTGTGAGATGACTCAGTCAACACCACCCAGAAAGGAGTGCCAGGCAGTCAGACTGGGCTGATTTGAAGGGCCAGAACATGTCATCAGCAGTTCTTTTTCCTGTGTAATCACCTCTTATAAAGAAAATGGAAATGAAGTGGAAACAGTGCTATCAGGCTCATCATACAAATAAAAAATAAAATACCTAAGTCAGGGTCACTTGCAGGAAGAGGTGCAGATGGTAGCATCTTCAACACAATCTAGGCTCAATTAGCTGTTCACATAAAGAGATGCCATTTCATCTTTGCATACCCTAACTAGAAATTCAATTCTATTTCCAGTCTGCATTATCATTTCCCACTCTTACCTACTAAACATCATACAGCCTCTTCTCTCCATCATCTTACCTCAGTCACCAAGACTTCCAGGGATGAGTTTCTACACAGAGCAGAGGAAAGGGTCTGCAAGCACTCCTTTGAAGCACTCAACTGGCTGCAAGATTGTTTTCCTACATTTTCTTCTCATGAAAGGTGCAACGAGGACCAGTGGAGCCAGACTGAACCCATGAACCACTAAAAGCCTAACCCCAATTATTTGGGTAAAGGGTATAATCTTGTCTGCTATCAGGTCCATGAGAGCATCCATCAGCAAGTCCCCAGGGAAGATCTGAGAGCAGGGCAAGCCTGCCCTTCACCCTTCAACACAGAGAGATCTGTCTCACATGGTTAATCTCTTTAGTAACTCTCCACAAAAAGATCCTTCTAAGTATGCATCCAGGCCCTCCCTACATCAGCAGATGTCTTATCTCTACCACGTTGTTCAACTATCAGGGAATCATATCCTGTTGTCTGTTGTGTACTTGCTACCTTCATTAGTAGCCTCCAGGCCTCATGCTGGAAGTGACAGTGAGCAGTTCCTCCCAACCCAGTTTCTCTGGCCTGACATGACTCTGCAAGCCTGTCCTACCTGCTGTCAGCCATTGCTTTTGCAGCTTAGGAGTCCTAGTTTGCTCTGTTGCCCTCTGCAAGAAAGCTCCTCCACACCTCTGGGCCTCTTCCAATCCTTAAATGCTTTCATCTGAGAGGACACACTAACTGCACACAGCAGTATGGCAGGGGCGAACAACAGGTTTATACAGTAGCATGGAAGAGCTCATTTTTTCCCCTCAGTTCTTTTCCTACAGATCCTAATGCTTGACCTGCATTCCTTGATTGTTGCCAATCTCACCAGCTCGATGCTCAGCAAGGACAGTCTGTGATGACAGCTTTTCCTCCTGAAAGATCACGGGCAGCTCAGAGCCCATCTTGTCTGTGAAGCAAGAGGAGTCTTTTCCCCCAGTATTTAGCCTCATCTGCTCATGCAGACTTGCACCTGTGCTAAGGTGACTACTTGCACCTGAGCTATAAGAACTGAGGACCAAGGCAAGGAAGTAATGGGCAAAATATGACATTATCATAACTACTATCATACTTCTAAGTACACAAGGACAAGTGTTCACATAACAACCTGCAATTTGGACAACCTGATGTATTAACTCTATTTGGGGCAAATCTATTAAATACACAGGCAATACAACTGCATAGTGTATGACCCAAACCACCCAAGCACCAGCTTCAAAACCAGCATCAAACAAAAGAAAGCATCAACAGCAGGATGGACAGACTTCATTTCATCCTTAACAAAGGGACCTTCAACAACCTCTCAGTATTACCATGCTAAATCAGTTTTACCTCAAGCTTGATTTCATTATCAGTTGTACCACACAGTAACCAACAAAATTTAATTAGCATGTTTATTCAAACACAAGTTACATGAGACCCTTCAAGAAATACACAGCAACTAGGCCTCCACATAGCAGATTTCTTCACTTGTCTACAAGACATACTTTGTCAAAACAGCACAATCAGACTAATGGTTATGGTAAAGAATTGCGTGTGATGCAAAAACTGTAAGAGCATAGACCAGAGAACATATTAATGGATCATTCAAAAAAGCAGAGGAGCAAGTTTTCTCCAACAGAACACAAGTATACAGCATCATTAGTATACATTCCACACTGATAGCCATAATTATTAAAAAATAAAGAAACATTAACTTCAAATATTACTTGGCTAGCCACTATACCTATAAGGTAAAACCATAAATGGACTAACTCTGTTTAGGAGGTGAAAAACACTAAGTCTCTAGAATTAACTAGAGCCCAGTTCAGCAAACTACTTAGGCATATGCTTAAGTCCTACTGACACTAGTGGGGCTTACACATATTTAAGTATTGTAATTGCCATGGAGAGATATTAGCATGCATCAACAGTCAAGTACATGCTAAATACTTTCACTGAATCATTATCTTATTTCTTAAAGTACAACAAAGATATACACGATAAGAGTAATGATCTCTCTCTCAATCTATTGCCCCATCAAAAGAAAAACCTCTACTGGGTATGAGAAAAACCAATACAGTGCCCTTAAGAAGCATGGCTTCTCATACTTTATTAACAACTCCGAAAGCACGCACAAGTCAGTGCTAGGAACAACCTACCTTAACTCTACATTTGTCTTCAGTCTTTCAAAACAACAGAATTGACCTGATTTGCACCAGTACAGTATTAAAACTCTACATGCAATTTGCAACTTCAAGATGAAGGAATTTGTTTCTTCAGTTCATTCCCCAAACAATCGACAGATTTACAACTATACAGCTGTACAACAATGTCAGTGACTATATACAATCTTGCACAAGATACTGGAAGAAAGCTACAAAGTTACATAAATAAATGCTAAACTTCAAAAATATTTGATTTCTTTTGCACTTAGTATTTAAGTGTTATTAAAAACACAACAACAAACAAACAAGTTCTGCAATGTTGACATCTATCAGCCTTCTCTAAATATAAAGATTTCCTGTAGAATTGTCCAGAAGTTCACTGTATGGCTGTTTAAATAAATTCAGTCTTGGCGTAGCTGTGAAATCCAGGTATCCAGGCAAATGTTCCACATACTTGGGAATGAAACATTCCCATTTGCTCAGAAGAATTCGATTGTTTGGTTTGTTTTTGGCTTTTTACTGTTCTATAACCCACTATATGATAGTGAACAAAATACTTTTGTTTCATAGAAACAACTAACATTTGCCCACACCAGGCAAATGGTCTATTTACAGATACATTAGGACTGCCTGACTGACAGTGAGTGTGGGTTGCTGGACTCCAAGAAACATGGAGCTTAAAATGGCGACATTCTCTGCTGAATCGCCTTCCCTTTTAGGATACGTCTTATCTGGAAAAGAGAAAAGACACAACAGAAGTATTCATCATCCTGAAATGATTCAATCTCAAAAAAAAGCCCCACAAAACCCAAGACCTAGTTCTGCATTCCTCAGTTATCTGACCTAGGTTCTGAGTTGAGTTACACCAGAATTGATCCAATTTTGCAGCATTGGAACCAATGAAAAGCAACAATTACTCAGTTGCTCCAGTTAATAGCTTCTTATGTCAAGAGTCATCTTTGTCACCATGTCTTTGTATAGCTGCCAGGAAAAAGGGATTTTCTTCATCTGTTATTCAGGCCTAAGAACCGCCATTACTAACTGACAAAGCAACAAAAGCATGGTATCAGGCCATACTTCATACTCTGTCTCAGTTCATACTGCAATGAACAAGAAAAGGGATATCACCTCCAGTATGTTGCAAGGTTACAAAGAAAAAACTTCTTAGATGGAAAAAATGAGAACTACAAGTGAAATCTCTAACTGCAGGTTTCGTACATTCTGCCCAATCCTGGCATTAAAACCAAAAGATCCCTGAGTAAAATGGCATTTACTAAATCTTTTCCTTAAAAGCTGCAACTCAAAATCCAAAAGAAACTTTCGGAGACTAATAAGGCTTTTGTTTAGATGGGGACAGACAGGATTGGAGACGAGGGTTCTCTGGGTTTTTTTACCTGTTCTCCTACAAGGCCATCAGGAACCAGATGAACTGGCTGCTCATTCTCCAAGTTTCTGGCACTTGGATCAGCTCCCTTTCGCATGAGCAGGCGCACAGCATCCAGCTGACTCACCCGATACTGCAGGCTGGCAGCCACGTGCAGTGCTGTGTTGCCATTGTAAGCCTGCAGAAGACAAAGAAACTCCATGAGGGAAGGGCAGCGCAGCACGAGTCCTCAGCACGCTCGCCGTGCCACACAGTGCACATCCCGCATTGTAACTGCATTCCAGAAAAACCATCGTACCTTTGCGTTAACAAAAGACAGGCAGCTGGGCAGCTCCAAAAAGAGACGAATGAGCTCCAGGTTGGCTTCTTCTGCTGCCAAATGCAAAGCTGAGCGACCACTTTTGCGATCCTATCAAAAAAAAAAAGAAACTGTCAGGCTTTCCTACAGGTGCACCACCTATCCAGGGTGAACACGCAGAAAAGTAAGCCAAAGCAGAGTGTTGAACAAACACATCTTCACCGTGTTTCACTGAAAGTCAATCTGAATATATATTTTAGTATCTAATGAACAAACAATGGACCAGATATCATTTGGCAGTAAGGTTATATAGCCAAAATATCACACATTATACCACGTAATGATCTGGCCCAGCACAGGCCCAAACTGAACAGGGAAGCATTTTTTAATTAAAATTTGCAGTTCAAGAACAAGGTATCATCAGTAGCCTCTTACTACAAATACCTCAGAGCACTCCATATTCTTACTTTTAAGACAAAGCCAGCTGCACCCAGCATAGCATCATTCTTAATCCAGAAATGAGACTGTCACCTCCCTCCTTTCCCATGGTTTATCTGCACTGATAATACCTTGTTCTGAATTAATCAAACACTCTCTTTCCACTGGAGTAAATTAAGCTGTGGGGAAGCTTTCAAATTAGTCTACTTCCTTTGTAATAAAGCCAAGATGTGGCATGGGAGAAAGGGACATGTTCTGCTTCACATTCTCTCTGGATCTGGCACTTCACAAAGTCACTGTACTTACTTTCGCTTCAACAGATGCTCCCATTTGTATCAGAATCTTGATGGTTTCTACGAGGCTCTTGTTTCTCAGCAGAAGCTCCTGGACCTCAGGGGAGTGAGGTGGCCGACTGTTTTGCAGTTCATGCAGCACAGCATTATGAGCCAGAACAGCACAGTGCAACGCTGTCAAACCTTAACATTTAAAAAAAAACAAGAACAAATATAATTAACAAACAGAAAAGTATTGACTGGCTGGTTGGTTTGAAGTATGGATAAAGGACCTTCTCTCCACAGCAAACCCAGGAAAGGTGCCACATTTCTAAACAACAGTGATTGCTCTTGAATGGCTCAGGATTTGGGTTGTCCATTGCCAGAGGATTTAAGTAGCAACCTATTGTAAGCTCTCAGCCAGCAGATAATAAAAGCATCAATTTTGATTTTTATTTTTTTTTTTTTAAAAAAGGTACTATACAAAGAGCTATTATATATGGAAAGTGGTTCAATTACAACAGCTCTTTAGTGTCAGAGATCCTAGCTTCTAGGATCCACCAATATATTGCTGGCACTCCCTCATCTTTAACAAGAGCCTGTTAACACCTACACTCTTCATGCCAAACACAGCAATCACATGTAAGACTGAAGAGATCCTGACAGGCACAGACTAACCATGTTTTTACCTGTAATTTCAATTGTAATTCTAAAATTCAACCTGGCAAAGATATAGTCCATTTTATTGCTTCTCAACCCAGTATAACATTACATCAGCAGCCATAAAACATTGTAACATCCAGTAGCTCTGTAAATCATAAACTACTCACCATCGTAGTTTGTTGCCTCAAGGTCCACATACTGATTGCTTCCCATGGCTCCCTTCTGGATTGCCTACAAAAGTGGGAACAGGTATGCATTTAGGTCTTATCCAAACCACACACTGCTTCCTCAAGCCTGTATACAGTCTTACTGCAAGAAAGTTCCAATAAATAATGGCATTAAGAGGAGACTTATTATTGGTTTTGTATGCTAGAGGATTCCACCAAATTACTCTTAAGCAGTGGTGAAAATCTCACTGTGAAACTCAGTCTGACTTTAAGCCATTACTGTAAAACCCTGAGAGAGACTTGCAAGGCCACACAGAGAAAGATAAGGGAAGGAGTGGAGTTCTTAAGAGTTTTCTAAGACAAACAGAAATGTGCAAGCGTTACGGACAGGACAGAGGTGCACTTGCCTGGCTCTTACCTGAAGGACCTGGGCATGCCCCTTCTCAGCACAAACATGCAACGGCGTTCTGCCCCAGCAGTCTGTGGTGTTGACTTGAGCCCCCAAGCTAACCAAGTCCTGCACAATGAGATGCTGATTGGCAGCCACAGCAACCTGGAAAGCACTCTGCAAACATTGAGAAGAAAATTTAAACTATTAGTCATCTGATCTCTAACAGGAAAGAGCAACTAAAACAAAAAGCCTAGCTACCTGGCATTATTTAAGCAGCGATTATGAATACCAGGAAACCAGGACAAATGAAGCAGAGCACATAGTTTAACCAGCTCAAGGTGATTCCAAGAAGTATTAATAGCTCAAGGTCAATATTAGTATGCAGGCTAAATCTCGGAGTTAATATTAAATACACATTTCGCCACATCTTCCTCAAGGTCCAGACACACAGAGCACTCAAGTACTTGAAGCAGGTGCAAAGACTTGGAGAACATCACCTGGCCGTTGTGCTCTTTAATATCCAGCATGTGCAGGGCAGCCATCTTCCTCGCAAGAACATAGGACAGAGCTCGTCGGCCCTGGGCAACCGCAATGTGAAGGAAGCTGCAGGGAAGAGGGGAAACAGAGTTACACCACTATACAAACCAAGGCTCAAGTCATTCCAAAGATCCAAACAAATGGGAGTGGTGCACTGGTACCAGCTTCAGACCTGCCCTGGGTGACTAAGACAGGAATACAGGCACCTTCTTCAGATGGCAACTTAAAGCATCTAAACATTAGAATCTTTTTCTCCCCATTTACTAGATAAAAGTCTAATGATAAGTACATGAAATTAGACGACACAAACACCTTATCTAGTCAACGTACTGCGTCCCTGCATCCCAGCCTGCAAGCAAGACCACACATTTCATTTGATTAACAAAACTACCACACTTGTGACACAAGCACTGCTAACAAGCAGCTTTCATTACAACCTGTGGTCCACCAAAACTCAAACAGAAACATTCCCTAACCTTCCACATCAGAAACACTGAAATAAACAGCACTCACGTGTCTCCATCCGAGTCTTTTGCAAGGAACTGGTCTTGAGAGATATTTGCCAGTTTGTTTTCCTCCTGCTCCACTTGCCATTGAAAAAATGACTTGCCCAGCTGTGTCGTGCTTCTGGCGATGTTTTGGTCAGGTAGAGAGACATTCAAAGTAGCCACAGAGACACTACGCTCCAGACTACCACAGATGTTATTGGAAAGCAAGCTGAAGTTGGGAGCATGGGGGCTGACATCAGCCTGGGGGTGGGCACTGGTCAGTGGCTGCAGGGGAGCAGAGATGCCCTCTGAGCTTTCAGAGTCATTCAAGAGGGAGGAGAAGCTCTGTGACGGGCAGTACTGCAGCTCATGACTCTCAAAGGTATTCTGCTGGTAGCCAGGAGACTGGTCATTGGCAGCAAATGGTCTGTACTCCATGGAGGGGTCCGAAGGATAGCTCTGTGACAAATCCTGGTTCTGTGACGGAGGGAACTGGTAATGCTGCGGTGGATCAAGCAGATGGTGGGAGGTGTGATCTTGGAATGCCTGGTACTTCTGGGATGGGGAGAAAGTTCCCGGGCTGTCCTGGTACTGCTCACCAGGTGAGCCATGACTGGAGACAGTGTGCAACCAGCTAACCTGCACTGTGTTCAGAGAAACAGGGGTCGACTCATTCTTGATGTTTATAATGTTCTGAAGAAGATCAGAATTGCTGTCATGCTTTGGGTCATTTTTGTGTGTCTCCTCCATGTTATCCATAGAAGTCGGTGTTTGGGGTGGTGTCTGTCAGGAGAAAAAAAAATAAAAAAGGAAAATCAAAACAAGCTCCAGAAAGTTAGAGGTGTAATTCTCTCTGACAGCTTCTGATCACACAAAGCAAACTGAAAAATAAAAGCACGGAAAAAAAAAACAACATTCTACACTTACCAGGAGGTGCGGGTGAACATTAGCTTGGCGTTTGAAAGAAGATCCATCAGAAATGAGCTCGGAAGCCTTTCTTTTGCCACTGTGACCTAGTATGCTCTTCAGCTCTGCTGAAAAGAAAATTAATTTAGAATCAATTTGGAGGTTACTCTTATAATTGACTTTTAAAATCTTATTGCAGGGTATTTAAAAAAAAAAACGGGTTTTTTACCTGTGTACGGCTCGTAGTTCACCAATCCTCCTTGTGCCTTTTAAGAAAAATCCAGATTATTCCATTATGTCATTTCATAAGAAAACAAAAAAAAACAAGAAGAAATAAACAGAGACCTGCTTCTATAAACATAAGACTATACCTTAAAATAATTCTAGTACATGACTGTTTAACCCTAATGTAATTGCTTTTAATTAAGGTTCAAAATTGGAAAGACTTTCATGGAACTTAAATGAAAACCACCATTTTTCTTAGGGCTTTTTAAGCTATTTGTTGCAATACCACAAAATTCAAGAAAACCCAGAGAAAGACACTCTTCCTTACTGAGGTTTAATGTTTCCATTTTTTTTCAATGCTAATAAGCCAGCCACTTGTATACTTGTTCAATGCCATGAACCTCTCTATGCAAAAATTCTCCTGTAACAACACTTACCTAGGAAGCTCACAAACAGATCCTCAGAAACACTATGTGGGGAATAATATCAGTCCACGACAGACTATTAAAAAGAAAATTCCCTTTCATCTTCCCAGAGCTTCCTGTATTTTTTTCTATATTTCTATTTTTTCAGACTGGAGGATCTGCCTTCATACTGTGTGCTCCACACAGAGGAGAGCAACAGCATGACAAACAAGTCTCTTCTCAGAAGATTCCCCAACTCTTAGAAGGAATTACCTCATTCAGGCTAACAGGGAGTTTCTGCGGTTTCTTAACATAAATGCATCTTTATCCAAACTCCCTTTAGAGAATAAAGCTTAGTAACAACACTTTTAAGTGCCTCCTTCTCCCGCAGTAAACCGTCTCCCTAATTTCCTCCCAGCTGTGTTCTTCCACTGCATATCAAAAGGAAAAACACTGACTCCATCCCCATCAGATAAAGCAACAGGCTCATTTCTAGCGTTACTGCGTGCCTCCTTTTGCCAGCTTCAGTAACCATTAAAAGACATTATGTCAGTGCTGAAAAACGCTGGTTACCTTGCCTTCCTCCGTGGCGGGGCCCGAGGACATCTGCTTGCTGCTCCTGAAGTGCAGCAGCAGCTCCTTCACCGAGTTCTTCACACGGACCCCCTGGAAAGGTCCTCGGTGCTGCTTTCCGCCCCCCATGTGTTGTTCAACTGTTGGACACAGGAAAACAAAACCCGATTTTAAGTTGCTGATGCCGTTTTCACTTTAAAAAAAATTAAAAAAAAAAAAAAAGCAAGAACTCTTGTGGAAAGCGACCTAGAACCCCGGTTTCGCAGAGAAGAGCCGAGCCGCTAACCCCCGAACCCTCCTCCGCCATATCGCAGACGTGCAGCTACCCCCGCTACCTCCCAACCCAGCGGGACCCCCCATCCGCTCCCGAGACTGTAAATACCCCGGCGCAGGAAACGCTGCGCCAGCGAAATGCTCCCGCTTTTCACCGCTTCAGGAGTTTTTAAGCCCAAAAGGGTCCGCCACCGGCTTCACTCTCGTCGGGGACGCAGCGCGAACCGCGGCTCGGCGCACTCCCCCGCCCCGCCCGTCACCGCCCCCCCGGGCGCAGGGGGCCGGGACCGCCGCCGCAGCACGCCGTACCTTGCAGCGCGGGGCGGGCGCCGCCCCGGGGGTCCCTCCGGCCGCCGCCGCGGCTGCTCACCGAGAGGTCCGAGTCGGAGCCCGGCGAGCCCGGGGCGGAGTGCGCCGGCGAGCAGCTGCCCTCGCTGGAGTGGGGCGAGGCCCCGTAGAAGTATGCGAGGTTGATGGGGCTGCTGAGGGCGCCGCCGTCGCTGCCATCGGGCGCCGTGTCCCGGCTGCTCTCCACGATCATGGCGGTGCCGCGGGGCGGCGGGCGGCGGCGGCAGCGGCGGAGGAGGGCGGCGGGCGGCGGAGAAGGAGCAGGCACTGCCAGATCTATGCGGACGGCAGCGGCAGCGAATGGGGGGCGGCGGCGCCGGCGGCGGCAGTTATAGAGGCTCCGCCCCCCCGCGGGGCCGGGACCGGGCGGTGCCGCGCTTCCCGTAAGGGCGGTGGGAGGTGGCCGCGCCCGGGGCGGAGCTAGATGTCCGCCCTTCCCGGGGTCCCACGCCCCCGGGAGCGGGGCAGAGGCAAGGCAAAGGCGGCGGCATCGGCCCGCTACACCAGCCCGGACACTGGGCAGCACCAGTGTGAGGATGGGGATGATAGGGATGGGGTGGGGATCATGGAAGTCTTCAAGACAAGGATAGGGCTTGGAGCAACCTGCTCTAGTGGGAGGTCTCCCTGCCCATGGCAGAAGGGTTAGAACTAGATGATCTTTAAGGTCCCTTCCAACCCAAACTGTCCTATGATTCTATGATGGGGATGGGGTTGTGGTGGGATGGGGATGATGGGGATGGGATGCCACCTCGCACACCAACCTCCAAGTTGTCCCTGCAGGCCTCCTGCACCTTTCACAGCCCCTGCTGGCAATGCATGAATCCCCAGTTTTCCACCCTCTTCTGCAAATGCAGAGGTGGAAACCATGAGCATCGCCCTCAGCCCCCTTCTCCCCTGCCACTGCTAACGCGGGCTCTTATCCCCATGCACGTATACCCCCCTCCCCAAGTGCAATGGCACAGGACCTCTCACTGTGCTCCTGCCAGGCCTTAGTTCTGAGGACACAGGCTTGGGTGGAAGGGGATTTTTTGATCGTGTGCATCAAGTGGGCAATATCCAGAGAGAAGGGGAACGTGAGCAGTTACAACAGAGGTGAGTCATACCTTTTCCTCTGTTACTAGACTGCGTAGTAGGCAGGGGGCAGACACAGAAGTTACTTTGTTTTTAGGTTGCACCGTGCTGCGGTGGCAAAGCCTCTCGGTTGAGGCCAGCAGTGAGAAGCGAGTAAGTAATACAATGCCAAAACAAAAAGTGGGTGAAACTGTGTGCTTGAGATTACTGTGAACAACACTAATGAGTTAATACCAAAATTCACAGGGGAAACTTTTCAGATTTCTGCTTCTCAAACAAGTATTTCTGCTTTCCTTGTTTCCACTGAGGTCACCATCTTATAAAATACAAGCGTGCATTTTTGTCCACGAGGTTACAATTAGGATTTCTCTAGCATCGTGGCTGCCCAAAAATATATGTAGTAAAACAACACGGTATTTCTAAAGTACAATATGCAAATTGGAGGTCTATAATTTAGATTATTATACCTGGTTTAATTGGATTAAAAAACATGGGACAGGTGCAACATGAAATGATATTAACCAGCCCATGAGGAAGCAGGAGGGAATTACTTTATATTATTCAAATATTTCTTCCGCTTTCAGGTGAAGGAAGGGTTTCACTGGGAATTACCTAGAAAGTTTTCTACTCCAAAGATTGCTGGTTCATGCCATAGATTGAATTTATGCAGTCACAGTAAAATTTACAAATGTAACCCATAAAATGAAATCAGATGCCAAGTAGTGCCAGAAATAGCACAGTCTAATACAGGTAAAAACTCACTTGCTCCCTGATCAGCAGCTATCTCCCAAGTACACCTTCTCACTCATTTAACAAACCTTATTATGCAAGTGAGGGTTTGTGAGAAAGCCTTATGTTTTAAGGAGATGCTTCTCTGTTGTCTTCAAAACTTAGATCTCAGTTACGATACCTTAGGCTTAGGTAGATTCTTTTAAGTATTTCCCTGTTGAAAAGCACTTGCTGGTCACAGATCCTTTAGTCCCCAAACGTTCTTTGCACATTTGATGGCTTATGGAAGAACCCACAACCCAGCTTTCCAAAAGCAAATCTGACTGATCGACCCTTGCAGTCGCATTGCTGCTAGGTCGCCAGGAAAGTGAGTCATTTTAAGCTAACCAGGAGGGTCTCCAACTACAGCAGAAGATGGATCTTGTCTTGACAAGCAAATGGTAATGTGAATCTAAAAGTCTATAACCCAGAAAATTAGATTTGGTACCATAGAGTTGTCTGTATTTCCCTTTAAAATGTCAAGATTAAAAGCAGATTTCAAACCAGAAGTGGTCTTTCACTGTAGTCCTACTGTGTCATGGAAGGTCCCTAAACCACACATAGGCAGGGACAGACCTTCCTATTCAGTAACAATTTTTGAATTTATTTAATTGAAGATAAGTCTCTGCGTATGAATGAAAATTATTCTCTAAAACAATTTAATGAGGTTTGTGTCTTAAAGAGGGTGTGGAATTTCTTTTTCTATTCCAAAGTGCCTGCTCTATTGAAGGTTGAATTGCTGACTTGGTCTCATTTTACCAAGCAAAATCCACTTCAGGCAACGCTCCGATACCCAAACTCATATTTGTTTCATCAATTATATCTTATTTATCAGGTCTTCTGGCATAAATCTACTCCCAGTCAATGCAGATTAAGACAAGTCTAATTCCACCAAGCTCTATAACAAAAGGCTCTTTCAAAAATACACACACCCATCGGTTGCACAAGATGAGCTGGCTCCCAAGCAGCCTTATACTCTCAAAGCGCTTCCATGCAAGTTACTGGTAAAATATTGCTACATCCACAAATTGTAATTATTAATGCCACAGACCTTGAGCATTTGTTTTTTGGCCCAAACACTACATAACATCTGTGGTGACCTAAACCCTGCAGGGCATCTGCAGCCTAAGAAAGTTCCTCCTGGGCAGGGTGGCAACCAAAAGCATTTTTCACCTCTTCTCCTGATAGAAAACCTGGCACAGCCCATACAGACGGCAGCAAACTGGGGAGAATAGGGGGTCAGCTAGGAAGGCGTAGCAGGGCTGTGTTGTCCAGGTGGTTTCATTTTGCTTTGTCCGAGCTGTAACAAAGCACAAGCCTTCAATCTCCAGAGCTGGAGAAGGCTGCAAGGCATGCACAGCGGAGGATGCCTCAGCTCCCCCAGTGCTGCCCTCTCAGGTTTTTACTGCACCACCTCCATTTACTGGGATGTATCAATAATGCCAGCTAGCGGCCAGTATTAGCAACATTTTTTCCTGAAACCCTCTGATACACACCTGCAAATAGTGGGATGTGCTTATCTTGGTATCTCAGACAACTGCAAAATTAAGAAACAAAATTCATTTGTTTCTGAAAACTCTGCTCCCTCCCTCACTTCAGAACACGGCCTGGACAAGTTAGTGTGGAATTAAAGCTAATCAGTCTTGGCTTAGGTTATGTCAATATACTTGATTACTGAAACAGCTCTGATCACTGCTTTTGAGTGTGCAGCTTGTGCACATCCCTGGGCTACTTTGAAAGGATCTGAAAATACAGGTAAGAAATCTTGTCTCAAAGCTTGCACTCGCCGGGTAAAGCTCTCATTGCAAAAGCCAGACGGGTTGAAAGCCAACACCTTAGGCTTTCACCACCGTCTAAGCACCTCAGCTAATCACAGTCATGTGTCTCCCTTTTGCTGCCCTGTGCAGAGCCAAAACTAGGAAAAGATGCACTGGACCCGCTGTGCTGGGTTTCCCTCTGCCTAAGGCCTCCAGAAACTGCGACCTTGTTACACAGAAACAACTGAGCCACTGCCCTAAATCAAAGCAAAACCAAGAGGCCTGCTCAGTGTTTGGGTTTTTTTTCCATTAAAACAGACTTCCACGTTCTCAACACCCTTTTAAATTGTAACCAAGAGATTTTCTCTTATAGCTGGGCCCTCCTACTGGGAGCAGCATTTCAATAATGACAGTGCAAATTCAGACTGAGGGAAAACTTTTGCTCCCCAGATTTCAGCTATCTCTAGTTCATTCTTTCCAACACGAGCTTTGTAATCTGAGCTGCAAGGCAGCAGGACAAGGGACTGCTGAGCCATCCTGCAGTGGCATCAAGGCAGCCAGAAGGAAGTCTCTGGCAGAACTGCCTATGATCAGCCCAGCAAAGTCCGCACACACAGCATAAGGGAGCAAGGAGGTACCAGGCAGATGGGGTTGAGGACTCTGCTCAGAAAAATCTGGGCTGCAAAGCTTGGGCAGAGATTTGTGTGTGCTTCCAAAGACACCCTATCAACACCCTACGCCATCCCCTATAACTTCGTGTGTAGGTGATCACTACCAATCTAATCCTTGGTGTAACTAGTCCCTGCCTCTATATGGTCAAATGATGTGGACCCACGGTTTAGTCTCATGTTCTGGCCCCAGGATTGGTAATGGTGCTCTTAAAATTACCTCAATTCTGGGATCTCTGGTGAGAGAAACTAGCTTCTTTGGGTGAAGCCTGGACATGGTTTGCTCCAGGGCTGCTCCCTAGAGACATCATGAGCAAGACTCTGTCAGTTGTCTTCCCCCTATGTTAGCTTACTCTCCAAAAAGGCACCCTACCTCCTCACTCAGAAAATCCCCCTGAAGCTATAGCTCTACTTCATGAATGCAAGAATTGACAAAAAAAACCCAAACGACCAGATGTGTCCTGAGGAGGCCACATGGGGCTCAGAAGAGACCAAGGCTGAGAAAAGGTTGCTGCACTGTATGGATGTGTCTGGTCTGCTATAAGGAAAGGGCTAGCCTTTACAGCATCAGGGTGTCTGCAGTGCTCGGTCCTTGGGGCTGAATGCTATAGGAGATGTAGGCTTTAAAGAAATAAATACATAAATAAATAAATCAAGCCCAGAGAGTGGATCTTTGCCTTCCCGTAGAGCAGCAAGTAGTTGTTCTGCCAGGCACACAGTCCCTCCTAACTGTGAGTGAGGAGCGTGGCAGCTCTCAAGAGCCCACAGTTCTGCAGATATGGGAACAGAATAAACATATCTCCCTGGTCCACCTCCAAAGCAGCAGCCTGGGACAAGGGTCAAGCTCTACGTAAAGTGACAGAGCACAAACTTCTAGTAATAACTTGGTTTCACAACACATTTCTGGAGCAGTATAACCTTTGTGGTATGTCTTAAACTGGAAAAAAAAAATGGCAGTTTACAATCCAGTTGCTTAATGCAAGTGAGTATTTGCTGCATGGATGTCAAATGCTCCTTGTTCTCCAACAGGTGTAATTAGCCACTTGCTGCAGACTGTGAGTCGAGGTGTGTGAACACTGCTGCCACACCTCTGTACACTTGCAGCTTTTCCATACAGCAGGCAAACCCCAAGTCACCCAGCATAATGCTCAGTTTGCTTTTAGAATAGCATTGAGAAAACTAGAAGTAAAAGCTTAGTAACTATTCCCCTCCTAGAGACTGCTCAGGATCAATACCTGTGTTTGCTTTAACGGTTCAGGAGAGCACACGTCAGCAGGTTGGAAATGGTCCATGACACAGTTTTTCTCTAAAAAACAGTACAGAGGAGTCAGTGTTTCTTCCCTCTTTGCTATACTTGTATTGCTACATTCTTCCCAGACGTTGGTCTCCAAGACTGATGTTCTGGGATTAGCCTGAACTTCAAAAGGGGGCATGTATAATTCTTTATATTAAAGGAAAACTCAGACTATTTATTTAACATATATCTTCTGGGGCTTGCTCCTTTGATCCAACAAATGCCTTAAATCCTGCTTTTTTTTGTCCCAGGTTGTCTGATGTTTTAAAAAAAAAAAAAAAAAACAACCCAAAATAAGAACTGGGTTTCTCCTAAGTAGATCCTTTCACACTGTGTATATAAAGTAGCTGAAATCAGTACAGAGGAACAGAAACCCCAAACCCAGCAAGTGTTACAAAGCTGACTAAGTGGACCTGATTTCTGTACAAGTTTCCCTGTACGTACACCTTGTGTTTGTGGACATTCCTCTCAACATACTCATTGCCCTGGTTAGTCATGTTTTCTCATAAACTTACATATCTCATTAGTTCATTAGCACCTTACAGAAGGAACGCATGGCTAAGAAATACACACGGCACTGATGTCACAGCGTGTAAACAAGGAGCAGAAGGACATTTCCCCATAGCAAAGGGCAACATCATATATCACCTGTAAAGGATACTGTGTGTACATAGATGAGGTAAACGGTGTGTGTTCTTGCCTCAAAATGTTTTTCTCATTACAATATTCTGGTTGAGAAAGGGAGTTAGTGCAGTTTCTCAGTGCTGTTAAGGAGTCTCAGTGGAGGTCTAAAGGGGTAAGCATCAGTTTTCCTTGTGTGTCATGCTGAAGACCTTTTTCCTCCTAATTTAGGCAAAAAACCTGGGCCAAAACCTATCATTCTGAGCCTACATTAATTTAATTTTCTGCTGTCAGATATAAGAGCCTGTAGCCACAGCCACTGTAGCCACAGCTCTGGTGGACTTCTGTTTCAGTCCTCCTACCTTCACAAGCAAGAACCACTTCAACCACCTGTAAAACAGTATCACTTTCTAGCAGGGTCTGTAAAGCTGTCCCAATGAAGCACCACTGCTTAACTCCCTATTACAGGAACAGGAAGAAAAAATGCCTTATCACAGTAAGACTAATGGACAAACATACAATTTTTCAAACTGCTATCTACCCAGTACTCTGCTTTTCTAGTCTCTCAGTTTATGTGTAGTAAGGGGTAACCTATTTAAGGTTAAGGTTGCCATATACATCCAGGCTTTCCAAACATGTGTTTTTCCCTCAAAAACGTTATCCAGGAAAATTCTGAAAATTTACCCACTTCCTGGACATGGCAAATCATTTTCATCTACTGGACAGAAGATCTAACTGGGCTGACCAGGCCAGAAATCCCATGCACAGTGTCAGCATGCATGCAGATCATCCATTCTGTTGTTGCATGGTAGGATCACCACCTGCAGGAAGCCTCAATACTGATTTGCACAATCCTACACATCCTGTGAACATACCATCACATCAAGGGTGCAGATGGGTATGCAGGAAAGCCCAAGTAGAAACAAGACAACCACAGTAAAAGACACTTGTACCATGTTAACACTGCAAAGATCATTGAAGGGAAGGCCCTCGTCTTATGTCTTGATCTCATTTTGCTGTGTTTTCCAGTATATATAGCTTAAATGCCTTCAGTTCAGACTTCCATTCACTAGATAAATCCCAGCTTTCAAAACCCTGCCTGACCTTAGGAAAGTCCTGAAACTCAGCTACAGAGCTGTCCTCCATTAGTCAGACAAAAATTCAATAAACAGGAAATTTTCTCATTTGAAAAAGCACCCAAGCCAAGGCAGCCAAATAAGATTTTATTGTGGTAGGAAAAATATTAGGTTGCTCCCAAGCAGTGATATAGAAATTTCCCAGTTTTTTGGCATGAATTGCATATACTAGGGGAGATTTTATCTTCAGTTAAGTGAGTGCTGGGACAACTGGGACAACATCATTCCATCTATGGGTCAGAATTTGCTGCCACATAAGTCTCAACCACAGATGTTCTGTCTGCATAAAGGATATTAATATAAAAGGAAAGGGTACCAATACTGTGTTCTTTCTTGCTTCCACAGACTTAACAGCCAGTTGCTACACATTTAGAAGGAAATCCATGACAGCAATGACAAATTTACAGTAATACGTAAATTGTGCACGAGTTAGCATAAAACATCAAGAAAGCTGGAAATAACGCCTTTGATTTGGTGGGGCACAGTGCAAAGCTGTGTTCCCAGGCGTTGTCTCCCTCCTCCAGTTCTCAGCTGGGAAAAGGCAGCGACCAAAGCCAGACACATCCTGTCTGACAGGACGCTGCTCTTCACAGAAGCTAGCCCGTGGATGTGTAAGTTTCCTTTTAATTTCTTGCCAATTTCTTAAGAAGAAAGCAAGAGTAAAGGCAGCTTTTGCATCTGACCTTGCACGCTCTGTCTCAGGAGCCTATGACTGGGAGCACAAAAAGTCATGGAGGGGTTTCTCAGCAGCAGCGTCAGGATTGAGTTCTGCTGCCCTCAAAAGCGCTGGTGGGGCTAAAAGCCAAGCCAGGCCCGGCCGCCTGGGCTGAGGCAGAAGGCAGAGCCAAAGGGAGGGATGGGGCTGTGCCTGCCACCTTTCTGCTCCAGGCAGCCCAGGGGTGGGAAGGAAAACTTCCCAGCGCCGGGAAGGAAAACTTCCCAGCGCCCAGGAGAGCTGCTGGAAGCCCATTTCCAGCAGCTGGTTGATGATGATGATGATGATGATGACATCCCCACCAGCGCCCCCAGGGTGGCAGCGGGGCTCTGGCGCAGGCAGGGCAGGGTGCATGGCTGAGGCTGCTCGGCCCCGCTGCCCCAGGCAGCCCAGGGCTCCGCCAGTGCTCGGCCCCGGAGGCAGAGGGCATTTCCTCCCCACACACACCCTCTTCCTATCCACTGCCATTAAATGCAATGGGAAACACGTTGGCTTGCTGTAACAGAAGTCAATAAAAAGTCTAACTAGCCAAAAATAAATCACTTGCCTCAGGAACTTTTGTTTCATTTGAAGCAGAAATATGGCCTTCTTCCCAATGTCCCTAGGTGACATTTGTCCCTGACCAATGGTCACCCAGTCAGGCTGACAGAGAGCCCGGGGTATCACCCTCTCTCTTCTCCCTGTGTGCCTCCAGGCAAGCCACAATGACTCAGATGAAAATACCTGGCTTCCACCTGAAGAACTTGCAAGCTATCCATCCACAGGCCATACACAAATCTCCAATGACACTTTGGTACAAACACGCCCCCAGATTTGGGGGGTCTAAAAATCCAGACCATATTTCACCCTCTGCAAGAAGCTTAGTGCTGAGCTGCCTTCCCTGCCTGCCAGATATGGGCACGGGTAATGAATCAAGGTGCTGCATAATCGACCTCATGTGGTAAGCCAGAGAAACCCTCAGCAGGCAATGAAAAGAAGTTTATGGTTTGGTTTACTAAACCCCTTAGCATAACAAATTTTAAAGTGAAGTTTAAGTTCATTAAACTTACTTCTTTTCATTCCCACAGACTTCTTTTCTGAATTAGAAGAAAGTAGGTGTAGATCCCTATTTTTATACATGTTTCCCTGTGTTGTCTCACGCTGCACCATAACAGTTTACTCCTGTCCTGTGGAAGCTGGCAGGCTTGTATGCTGATAATGCTCTGCTATTCCAAAATTAGTGATGAGCTGCTGGGAAAGAAACTGCAATCAAGATTATACAAAACACCTGCTTCCACTAACAATGTTACTTCCATTCAGTGCTCTCAGGGCTTAGCTTCCTATCCATCCATCCATCCATCCTCTGGAAAGCTACTACATCCTCCCCTGAAAAAAAAACATTGTTTCAGAGAGAATTGCTCAAAACAACTAAGCTATTTAGGGGTATTTTGCCTCTAGATCCACTGTGGGCTTTCAAAAATCCCACCCTTCACTGTGGTTTTTTTCACACTTGGTTATTACCCATTACCTTCCCAAAAGCCAGCCATTCTTCCGTACCTGACCCCAAAACACAGACATGGACAATTATAGCATAAGCCACTTGCAAGATTATTAGAGAACTAAAAAAACAATGAGAAGCCAATATTGTTCCAATCAATTACAGGTTCTAAACAATAAAGCAAATAAAATTGTAATAGTGTACCTGCATGTTGGAGGAGTGAAGTTAAGAATTAGCTCTATGGAAAACAAGCCAGTTCTTTGCACCCCTCTGGCAACTGATAGTCCCTCATGGCCACGTCTCTGTGAATGATTGAAAAGTTCCTCTGATGTTTAACAGTATGAAACAGAGAAGCAGCAACAAGGAAACTTTTTTTCCCCCTCCCTCTCAAAAGTTCTGCTTACTCTGGCTTTCTGGTCACAGGAAAAAAAAAAAAAGAAAAAGAAAAAAAAAAAGACACCTAAACAACCCCCCCTCCCACCCAAGTTTATTACAGCTCCAGGCTGAGGACCCATGGGGCTCTTTTTATTGCAGTGGATCACACACCACTTATCTTTTGCCCCTGGTTAACCGGAGGGGGATGTTACGACATGTGAGAGGAAGCAGAAGGGTGGAGGAGGAGGGTGGTGTGAGTGTGGCTCCTTGGACTTTTTCTGTGTGGTGGAATTTCCCAGGCAGGGTAAGCCCTGGCGGGGACATTCCCCTGCCAAAGAGTCTGGCAGGAAACCCCAGGCTGGCGTAATGCTGCCAAAAAAGGGTCTAGAAGACACTGATGTGAGTTCCGTGGCAAGAACAATGAAAAGGGGCTGTACAACCAGGACGAACAGAAACCTGCAGTGTACCACGCAGTGAGGTTTCTTTCCTGACAGAGTCAGGGTCTCCTCCTTGCCCACATCCCATCCATACTGCTGCCTGTACAGCTGCAAGCAGTCAAGCTGAATCATAGTCTTCTCCTGCCTTGGCATTACAGGGTGACTGGCACAAGCAGGTGTCTGCATAGCAGGCACGTAGGAAGCAAGAGATGCACAGTGTCCCACAGATAATAAAAAAGCTCCATAGGTGGGGCAGGGCAAACATCTCACGCTGGCAAGTGCCTGGATTTCAGTGGGAGCTGGCCTCAGGTCAGAATGAGTTTCATGGAGGCTAGTGTCACTTAGCGTGAAAGCTCCATTTAGCCAGAAGATTGAATAAAATTTGCGGTGGCTGTACAAAAGATAAAAGAAAAAAGAAGTACTCCCCTTTGTTATAGATGCATCAGATGTAAAATAGTCACCTGCCTTAGTAGATATGATAACCTTCAGTGCATATGAAGTTTCCAGGATTTTACTAAAAAGAGAATGGATCCATCTAAATCGTACTCCCTTTTCTTCTCATTTGAGCAGTGCCATGTACCAGGATCACCATGCTTATCAAACATTATGAGCAAGGACAGGACACTCAAATCTTCCCAGATTTCCTGTTTCCCAGAGCAAACACTCCCTGGCTTCAATGCATTTTGTTACCCCTTCCCAAGCGCAATTGACACACACGGTTCCCAGCAGCCGGCACCAACAAAGCAAAAGCACTGAACCACTTATCCCCCCATCTGTGGCATCCCCAGTGCCTCCTGAACTGGAACATAGATGTTAAAAACAAGCCAACGAAAAAAAAATCCCTCAGACTTTACCCCCACCTTCACCCTGCCTCAGCAAGCTGCAGGAGGGAGGTAGAAGAGAACATCTCCTTCCCAAAGGTGATAATGTTGAAACCTCCCCCCTGCAGGCAGGAAACGCTGCGTGGGCTCCATCTTCCTGTTCGCAGATGTATTATATCAGTGGAACATGTTCAACTGATAATCTTGATGGGCTCAATACTTTTCTTTGAAATAAGGGTGGTTTGTTCCAGCTGGGGCTGGTATTTGCTTGCTAGTCAAAGGCCCGCAGTGCCCTCAGTCTAGTCTAACACATGGAAGGGCAGTGGCCAGCTGGACCATTGCCTTGCTCTCTTCTGCAGCAACAGCAGAGCAAAGCATTCTGCCATCAGAGACCTGAGAGGCCTCTGGGTGCCTTCATGAGGCATCTCTCTCTGCAAAGAGGGGAGGCTGCAGCTCCAGAGGCTTACAGGTGGTCTGACATCAACAGGCAGTATGAGCAGCACCTGGAGCATCACTCAGCTCATCCAGTTTCTCCACCTCTATGTACCCAGGTGCTGCTGCCTCTTGAATCATGGCAGGTCAGGTGCTCCAGCTCCTGAAGCCACAGGGGACACTTGTTACCAGCTGTAAATGCACCAGAGATCAGTCCTCTCCTGGGCACCACTCACCTGTGCAAACAGGCAATAACTGCTGCAAAGAAAAGAAAAATCCAAACATGACAAGAAACAAACCAAGGCACAGAAGGGCAGAGTAACAAAACCACAGCCAAACAGCTGATGTGTGGCATGGCAGGATGAAAAGTCATTATTTCAGTCATAAATCAGAATATCTACTTGTTGCACAGAAAGGAGGCAACAGGACATCAGCTAGAAATTTGTTGATATAGAGTTCAAACAGCAGATTAAATAGCTGGGATTGGAAGATAGACATATATTGGACACATTTTAAAAAAATGTAAAATGATTGTAATATCTGCCAGTTACTGGAGCTCTTGATCTTTTTGTAATTGGATTTTTAATACAGTATCATTTTTCCATAAAGTAACTTTTTCTATTTTTACTGGTCAAAGGCAAAAACAAGACATGGCAGAAGTAAATAGTAATAATAATATGAATGCACAGGGCAAAAATTGTAAAGATGGAACAGAAAAAGACTAAACCATCAGAAGGAAGAAACAGCTAAAGACAGAAATAGCTGCGCTGCCAGCAGCAAGTGACAATTCCCTGAGAGAAGCTGATTTAGGCAGAGAAAGAGGGCAGGCAGGACTGGAAAGCATGACTCACCCAGCCCAGGGAAAACCAGAGGGTAGGAGCAAGTGGAAAGAACTAGGCATAGGATAGCGAGGAGGAAAAAAAACCCTGAATTTGTTGTGGTTCTGTTACTGTAAGTAACTTTTGCCGTGCCTCTCACCTGCTGAACTCCCAATGGGCATGTCCCACCTGGAAGCTCTTCTGTGAGATCCTTCAGAGCTGGCTGCCACATCACAGCCAAGCAAGAGTGCTTGTCTTCTGACTAGGCCCAAACATTGCAAATAACCTGCAGTGGAGATTTAGAGTGAAAAGGGAGGGCCCCATATCAAGCTGAACAAAAAAATAACAGCTGTGTGTAGAGGACCCAAGAAAGGACAGTGGGAGAAAAGCACATGCCTGTTTTCAGAGTGAGCCAGGGAAGGAGAGGAATAACAAATGGAAGGGCTGGACAAAATTTTTTAATGGATGGTTGTACCAGGGAACATTGAGTGCCATAGCATGGTCTTGCTGTCAGACCACAGAGTCTGCTAAATTTTCCATGTTCCAGGAAGAAGTAACTTCAAATGTACTGTTCTATCCCCAGTACGGTTTACCCCTCTGTATCCTTTTGTGACATAGGAAAAAAAATAACCAGATTCAAGATAACATTTAGGGTGAAAGGATCATCCTCTAAAGGGCTGTCTTAAGCCAATCCATGAGTTATCAATGTCTAAGTCACCAACTGAATTTCATTCTAAAATGAACTCCAAGAGCTTCATCCAGCTATGTTTGTGCCATTTGTTTTCAAAATGCAACTACCCAAGAGTCAGAAAACAAAACACCACCAAAACTATTACTTTGCAGTTTATATTTTTCATTTGAGCGTCATCCCAGGGTCTTTTTTCAGTGCCTCAAAGCCCTCTACTGGCCACATTCATTAAGGATTCACTAATCTATTAAGCCCACGCCAGCTGACACATAGGATGTGGAGGAGGGCATGTTGTACTTTCACTTAGGTTTAGTGATGTGCTCACTCTGTATCTAGGGCTCATACAAAATAACTCACACACTCCTCATTCTCTAGGGTCCTCTCACAAATCCCTCTCTCCCATTTCAGGCAGAGAAACTTCTGTGTAAACTCACCGTGATAGACTTACAGCTTATTTCACCCTAAAAAAAGGTTACAGAAGATCCTCAGAGGGAGCTAGTAACATCAACAGGGAAGGAGGACACAGTAGCTTGGACAGGATTTTAGAGTCACTGATCATCTACGAGCTAGGTTGCCCTTCGTGATAGTTCAGATCAGGGTGACAAGCACTGTGATGAATTAACATTTCAGGAAAGACTCAAAGATCCAGATTGAGGGAGAAAATAAAACATTTCCTCTATTTCAAATACATTGCTCCTGTATACTAAGTAAGACAGCTAATGTTGGCACACCTTGCTAATCGAGGATGCCTCACTGATGGAGTGAGTACATGAAGCCCCATTCCAACCAGATCACAAACCATGCAGTCTTGGCTCTTTGCCAGTCCCAGTGAGCCTCCTGTCCCTCTGTCTGGCAGGATGAGGCTCCAGTCCCTTCCCTGCCAAGCACCTGTGCCATCTCAGGCAAGTTACATGTCTTCACTGAGTCACCACAGGGTCTGAGCACCACAGGACAAAAGCCTGCCTGCGCACTCCTTATTCTGGCTATAAATGCTTTGGATTTGTTTTTAAAAAGTTCCCCTCCTGTGTTATCCATCATGTCTAAAAATACACGAAAACACAATATACAGGACTCCAACCAACTGTAAGCACAAAGTCTGGAACAGTACCTAATACATTATTGTTATGACATAGCTGTTGGGGAGGGAGTAGAAGATGTGGGTGAGGAAGAACTGTTCCTTTTTTGACACATTTGAAGAAATATAATATGCATATATATCTCAATGTGCTATATCAGAGGAGTGACTCTGTCCCACATGATTGATGTTGCCTCTGGAAACCTTCACATGACAAAATCCCCAGTCTTCTTCCTCTCCCTGATGTCACAGAACAAGATCTTTCATTGCACGCTGTACTTCCTACCCCATTCTACCCTTTTACTTCTCTTTCCTACCCCTCACTCCCATTTCCCCTCTAAATATGCCAGGGGCTTGTTCTCACACTGAAAAGCAGCTCATGCTTTTCAGCATCTCTCCTCCATTTTTGGCTAAGTAAGGACTGACAAATGTGGGACACAAGGGCAATATACTTCTGTTTCCAGAATAAAACACTGGGAATAAGGTCTTTCTTGTGGAACAGGCCTTTGCCCTGTTACCTAGTGTCTGTCAGGTGTCATTGGCAAGAGCAGGATGGGGCACAAACTCAGCTCTTTGTGTTGGAGGAATATAAGATGAGCACCCTAGATCACACCACTGACCTACCCCCTGCCTACTTCCGCAGTCACCATTGCATGAGAGGAGGAACAGAAAATCAGAGCAAACACTTAGCAACACTGCCTCAGTGTACTCTCTTTTTGTTTCCAGAATTTCTAGTTCAGGGATTTTTCTGAGTCAGGCAATCTTTGGCTATACGTAGAGGAAATCAGCACAAAGGGCAATGCACCCACCCTGCTTACTCCTTCCTCAGCTGTGAATCCTGGCTGCAGCCCAACTCTAAGGCAACCCTGTAGTCATTCCCCAACTCCTCCACCCCAGCCCCCCAGCCAGCCCAGAGGCTCCCTGGTCTGCACCAGGCATCCACTCTGTCCCTCTCCCTGTGACCCTGCAGACACAGCTCTTGGGCTCGTGTGGCAGCAGGCACACAGCCTGGCACACTGCAGGATGCCCTACAGCCCTTGAGCTTGACTGTCTTACAGGACAGATCTCGTATCAATTTTTCTTCCATTACTTAAAGTAAAAACTGTTCATGAGCTAGAGAAGCAATGACCACACTGCATCACCTCCATTCTTCACACTGCTTTTTTAAAGAAGTGCCTTGAGGATTTCCCATCAGTCAGTTGAGCAGCAAAAGCCCTCAAAGACAGAAGTCTAGATTATGTACAAGCTTTTATTATGTGTCAGGCCTGATACACCAAAACCAGGAAACATCAGCATGCTTCAGTGCTCAGTTTCATGCCAGGCCTGTGCTGATTGCACAGATCGCTCCCCTCCAAATACCTATCATCGGGGGGGGGGGG
The DNA here is from genome assembly GCA_020745705.1 of Hemiprocne comata. Classification (NCBI taxonomy): domain Eukaryota; kingdom Metazoa; phylum Chordata; class Aves; order Apodiformes; family Apodidae; genus Hemiprocne; species Hemiprocne comata. The sequence goes on along the minus strand of CM036586.1, from coordinate 136,722,809 downwards.
GGGGGGGGGGGGGGGGGGAGGAAATAATCACTTTTTGAAGAGATTTTAATCTATAACTCATAATGTGAAACTTTTACCCAACTCACGGCACAAAAATGTAATAGGTAAAGTTAAGGGAACTACTTCTACCCAACTATAAAAATACAGCATATGTCGGGTTACAGCAAACAAGATGAACTGAGATGGGAACAGATGAAACAGTTTAAGTAAACTTACCCTGTTTATTAGGAACTTTTTATTCTTTGAACTTTTTGGCTGTTTAAATTTTTTCTGACCACATCAGGAAATAAAATACATTAGTGCCTTCTTTGTAGTGTTAGCATTTCAATAATATAGATAATAGAAAAAAAAACAACAACTTTGAAAACAAGTTCTTTCTTTAAAAGGCAGAGATCGAGTCCTTCATCACTACCAACAGCTAACAAGAGCCTTCTGAACAGTCAAAATATATATGAATATAACCTAAAAGCATGAAGTGATCTGGACTTAATGAGTATGTGCTTTATAAATTAAATACACATTTGTGATCCAAGTTTTTTGCTGTCACTTGAACTGTCATGAGCGGTGTTTTAACCCACACTTCTGAAATAAAAACAAAGCAAAATCCCAATACCCTCAACCCTTCCCAGAAGAAGTCTCCAAATCTTCCTTTCATCACATATACATGGAATTGTCACCTGCAGTATATAAAAAAAAAATACACAGCCTTCTAATAAGCCAAGTTCCCATTTTTAAATGCTTACCTCCAACAAGTAAAACAATCAAAAACTTGGAAAAGTTGGAAATTTCTGCTTGTTATCGTTTCTTTTGATGAACAATTGAACTAACATTTTTACTAAATTTCTAGAATGAAGAAATCAGTCTAACGTTTATGAGAAACAAGATTCTCAAAGTATCACATGCATAAATTCATCATGTATCAGTCTAGTCTGTAAAATGGAGTTTATTTTATAAAATTGCTCTGAAATCTTCCAATAAATATCATAAAAATAATTATTTAACTTACATTTGAGTGAGCTGGACTTTTAATAAATAAATTCAAAAGGAAAACAATCTCTGTATTGAAAGGTTTATCAACAGGCTCAGGAGATGAATTAAAATATCCCAAATAATGCAATTTCTCCACTTCAAGTGAAGAAAATAGAAAGAAAAGGAAGACCAGCCTTTGAAAAGTCTGGTGAAATAGATTTTTATGTGTAAAGGAAGATGCTTAACTGACAACTGAGAAATTCCTTTCCAGTCCTGTTTCATATTAAGTAACCTGAAAAATAACCAACCACGACCTAAGTCCCTATTAAAATCCATTTATAAGCTTAAAGGTTTAAAGAAACTTATTCTAAAATATTTTATTGTTTCTATGTTTCCATATATAGTACATACACAACTGGTGCAACTAGTAACAAGACAAGAATAGAAATGAAAAATAATTTACAGTTCAACTGAACAACATATAGAAGCATAGTGCCCCCAGACTTCATCTTAAAACATGAGCAAATCCTCAGTTTCTCTCTTTCTCCTCCCTGTCCAATCCAGACTTCAAAGAAATGAAATATTGGTCCTCGTTCAAAATCAACTGGCAATTTATCTCCAGTTCATTACCTAAAAGTTAGTCAATCCTTTATTAAAAAATTAATCTAAAAGGGAGAGGTTCTACCAGAAGGTGATTAGACACCATTGCCAATAGCAGTCCTGTTCTCTTTCCCTCAATTGTCAAAACAGTAAAAAAAAAAGTTCTTCTGTCTCTGTTCTTGGTAGCTAACAGTGATATGAAGTTGCTGTAGAGGTGAGCAGTAGTGAGCACTACAACATTCAGAGGAGAAACACACCACCACAACAGTTTCACACACGGTATGGCTTTATGAGGAAAATCAAATGGTTAGCCCACAAATTAAGTAGTTTCCTTCAAAGTAAAAGTTTGAAGTCTTTATTTTCATTAACATTACTTGGATAGATTTGTTATTCAGGATGAAAGCCTTATACTCTACCCATTTAAAAAAACACACAGGGAAAAGATGAAAGGCCATTTTGCATTGTGGCAGTTTACCTTCCCAGACCTGAACTGGTGTGGTCTCTTTTTAGCAGAGGATCACTTTCCATTAACATACTAAAGTAAGACATAGTTACCTAAAGCTAATGTATGGACAGACACTATACGAGGCAGTTGTCAGTAGGAACTGGCAAATTGGAACTCCCTAATTCTGATTTGAAAAGCTAAGAATAAATGCTATTTCAGTGTACGTGACTCCTCCAGTCATTTTTAATAATTTTAAAATTGCTAAGTTTACAGATGGATGCTACTGACAACTTTTACATGCTAAAAGCATTTACATTTGTTTTTAGAATAGTTCTCAGTTATCCTTTAAAATGAAAAAAAAGCAAAAAACTGTTCCTGTAGCTGGTAGCATTAGCTCTCTCGGAGCTCCAGCAATAAGCACACAATCTTCCTAACATAGCAGCAAACCCAGTAAAGAGTAAAACATTTCAAATATGAAGACATTTCAATTATTGCACTCTGTGCAACCTACCAATTTTGCTTAATAATCTTTTCAGCCTGCTCACAAAGACTCAGCCTTCATATTCTCCTTAAGCACAATGAGCTGCTTCAGAAGCATTCCACTACTGTTGACTCATTGCTCACTAAAGCCACTGGTAAACACTACCTTAGGCCTGAGTGGGACCAGAAACAAGACGACATGGAACACTTCTCTGCTGTTTAATTTGGGGGCTGAATTTAACCAAAACCTTGTTTTCAAAGTGTTATTGGTTAAAACTATAGCCAGGCACAATCAAATCAGCAGCAGAAAACTCCAAGCCAAGAGGCCCAAGAGCCACCAGCTTTCACACCAGCAAAACTGCAAATATTTATCAAGCAGCTGCATGAAAGGGAACCCTGTGCGTGTTTTGCTTTTTGGGTGTGATTTTTTTGACCTTTTATCTTGGCAGCAGTGAAACTAACTGCTACACACAGAAAGGGCATGGCTGCATGGCCTTGACACTAGTGCGTGCCAGTTACTGTTACCCAGGACCAAAAGCTGCCAAGTGCGTATTCAGGTCACTTGGCTTACCCATACAGACACAATAAACAAGTAATGTAACAAGTAATGATCAGAAGCCCAGCTTTGCAGGAACATAACGGAATAGCTTTAACTTTCAGGGAAGGGAAACACTTTCATTAGTAAACGCTTCAAGCTTCAGGTAGGTGAGCCTGCAATTTGAACTTGGAGAAACTGCCTGAGGCAGTGTCTTCACTGAAGTCATAATATATGCATTTCTCCATTACAGATAAACCAGTAAGTAGACAGTGTTTCACGGCTCAGAAGAGATTCAGTAGTTCAGGAAACCAAACTAAAATAGTGGCCATCTGCATTATTTAGCAGCCATCTGTAACTCCAAGGGTGACTAAGTAGTGTGCTTTATTAAATGTCAGCAAATTCTTGATTTAATACTATAGATATGATGATTGTGCTTCTCTAATTGATAGTGATTTCGTACACTTCCTTAATATTTCTAACTAGGATTCTGAAACAAGCACAGACACTGTGCTTCTCTGACATATAACTAGAAGGGATGTCCCTCGAGCTATGGAATGTTGAGAGAAAGACCACTCCCCAAATCCTTCCCAGGTTTCATACACAGTTCTGAGCAGCAAGACCCTGGCAACAGAATCAGTGTCATATGGGTAAATTAAGCATACAGTGCAGACAACTAGTAAAGCTAATAACCCACATAATTTCTTAGTGACTCCTGTGTATTTAATTTAAGGTGCTCTTTAGTAATCTCAGATATGAATGATAAGGTTGAAAGGAATTAACTTTGCAGGAAGATACGGCCTGTACAGTCAATTCCTCTTTACCACCCTTCACAGCCACCCAAAGTTAAGGCCACCCCGCTTATACTGCATGCAAGTGCAATAACCAGAGTCCTTCCATACTGTCCGGCATAATTCAATAGCTCTGACAAAGAGCAACTTTACTTCAGCTACCGTCAAAGATGAAATCGGGATACCCATTTGTACTAAGTTTGCAGAGGGCACACATAAGATAAAAATGCATCTATTTGATTCTTAACAATTACTTCACTTGGGTGCAGGTTATGTGGCAAGTAATGAGCCAGTGACATCTCCCAAGCATCCACAAAGTGCACAGCAATTCCTGAGAACATTTTCCTCATGACAGAATCAAGCTGAAAGGAATACCAGTCACTGTTAAAGAGGCTCACTTCTGGCCCCAGCGCCTGAACATTAGCAGTTCTGATGATGATTAAAGTCTTGGGGCTGCGACCCAGCAGTTGAATAACTGATCTCCGAATGTTCCTCAGCCGCCGGATATACACTTCCACAGGGAAAGTGCTGAAGTGTGACCATATAGTTATGGCTATCACCGTGTTTCTCCCACCCACTATGCCATTCAGTTCATTGGCAATGTAGCGCAGCTCACTGCTAAAGACTGTTGAAAAGCGAATGGGTGGCCCGTGGCAGCGGAACTTCAGTAGGATATTGTGCTTCAGGTCCACAGCCATGAAAGGGCCCACGTTCTTAGGACTCCCCAGGTTAAATTCCACTAGATCTGGAAAACCAAAAGCAAGCATTAGTGAAAGACAGCGTAAGAGATTAAAACTATCAACAATAGGCTAGCACCACAGGGCAAAAGTAGCAGTAGATCAGGAAATCTGAGCATAATTCTAGAACTCTGAAATGAATGAAGACAAGCATCATATGAGTGCTAGCTCAGTACTTCAGAGTGGAATTTATGGGTGTTGAAATTTACAAGACAGCACTCTTCAACTTCACACAACTGTCAATGCCTTTTCCAGGTTTCCCAAATTATTTTCCTCTCTCTCTCGTAAAAAATAGTTTTTCCAGAGTTCAGGAGAATCCTTCTAGCAACTTTAGAACTCCATTAACTTTAAGGATGCCTTCAACTTGTAGGTATTAAGGAGTCTCAAAATCTGTGTTCCAACACTATTTAGCTGCTTCAGAGGGAAGGGGTGAGGGAGGAATATCAGATTGGCTACTTAAATCCTGTTATTTAATTTAAAATAAGGGAAATACAAAAAAGGCACTAAAACCTATCAACAGTAACAGAAGTCATTTGCTACTTTATTCTAAAGTCACTTGTGTGACTGGGATGCTGCAGGGCCTTACACAAGCACCTTAAGTGACTTCTGCCGTGCCTCCAGGTGGCCACCTTAACTCACAGCTACAGCAGCTGTCCTCACTGGTGAAACAAGGACACTGTTTTACAAGGACAACTTTGCAGATACCTTGTGGCCCCATTTCTAATGCCTAGACGTTTCCAGTGCCTGCTCAAATATTTGACTAACTGCCTTTCTGCCAGGATTTCTGATGATGTTTTTTCTTTCCTCTTCCTTTATTTTTGTCATTGTCAGTCAATAAGATCAATTCTGTATCTAAGATATAAGAAATAAAGCTGTGCAAGGGTCTTTCAGGAGAAAACCAAAAGTAAAAAAAAATAACCTGGAACAAATGTTGTCAGATATTCAAACCACTGCCTTATTGTAGAGTCTCCAAACAAGTGGATTACTTTTCCTTGTAAGCACTTGGCTATATTATCTGACTTGTTAAAATGATGGATCCAGTGTGTTCTGGATCTCCACTGGTCTTCATAATAATAACCAGAAGGGGAAACTGTGGGATCTTCAGCTCTGTCCATACTGCTTGAATCTGAAAGAGAAAAATTATTTACAATTAACATACAACAAAACCAGCCTCCACAGCCTTCATGGACATACAGCCAGTGATGTATTAACATCCTCCCTAGTTAAAAGCGAAAGAGTATGATGTACCACATAAATTAAAAACCTCCATGCATCATACTGCTGGAAGATCAAGGATTTTATCCCCTTTTTCTTCAGCAAAACCTACAACAACTGAGAGAGGTGGTTGAACAATTATAGTCTAGCGTGACTTATTAAATATTCTCTCTGACGATAAAGTAAAAAATAGCAAGCATCTTTCACACGTAGATGGAAGTGCTCGGCCGCGGATGCTCGCAGGAGTCGGACGGAGCAGCGGAGCGCGGCGGCAGGAGCGGCAGCCCCGCCGTGCCGTAGCGCGCTGCTGCCCCCCAGCGGCCCGCCTGCCCCCGCGGGACGGGGCGGCTGCTGCGCCCCCTGGCGTCACTGGCGGGAATAGCCCCTGCCCCGCGGCGCAGGAAACCAACCCTGGCAAGGTGACAGCCCGAGACTGCCACTCGTATTGGCTTAAAATGAAAAAATAAAGAAAATCCGTCTGTGGAGTAACACACACAACGACACGCCTGTTCCATGCTAGAATAGAGAAGGCTGAAGCATAAAGACTCCAGAAGCAGGAAATGCTGGAATGAAATTCATCACCAAGGACTTTGTGTCCTTTGAATACATGAATTACATGTCACTAATTCCACGGATTTCATACTTCATTCTGCTATCTAGCCCTTTCTCCTTTTACTGCCTGGGGCAGGCAGTCACCTGAGGAAGCTCTGTTCTGTAGGACACAGAAGTTGCGGAAGTTGGATGACATGGTGCAAGCAAGGGCCAGAGATTACAGGAAGAGACGCTGCAATCCCACTGTTATGTCAGTCAAACATTGCCATATTTTAAGTAGTATCCAGTGTGATACAAATACATTGAACTTCCCTGAGGTCGTTACATGTTCCTCCTTTACCACATGTGTATTCAGATACCTAAACTGAAGAAGCATGGAGCTGTTCCCTGCACCAACCCTAGCTGCTTAAACACTTTTGCCCATCCTTGTGTGGCGACTACCTGTTAAGAACAGTCCCTGCCCTCTCCTAACTTGCAGCTGTTGGGAATGCACATATTGCCATGGCCAAAATCATGACAGACTGCTGTACCTAAAAGTACAGCCAGTGGAATTCCAGTGTCCAGAAGCATCCTCTGGCAGATACTTCACTATAACACAGGTGTAGCCAAAATCTAAACACAAAAACAACAGGTCATAAGCCTGTTTAAACACTCATTCCTAACAGGCACTTTTGGTCTCACAGTTTACATACAACACTCCGTGTCTTGCATTAGTAGATGTTAACCTCCTCAGACCTCCCAGGAACACTGCAAAGAGTAAACTACCACTATGTTTGTATAACACAAAGACTATAGTCCCAAGTACCACAGAAAAAGCCATTAGAAAATTTTATCTTTGGATGACTCTTTAAATCAGGTAACAGGGACAATGAAGGAAGAGAAAAAACCCAACTACTAATGTTGACTCATCCAATATGTATGAAACAGGGAGCCTACAAAGAAAAGGAAAAAATCCTTCATATGGTCATGTAATTAAAAACTAATTCATAAAGCAAATTCACAGCTTCAGTTCATTGGTTTCTTAAGTTTTGATGTAAAAGCATGCCCATTTTTTACCTTTTAAATTGATTCTTACACTACACATACATATATAAAAACAGCATCGGAACAACTTTTTGGTTTCTCACACTAAACCTAACACCAGCATTTTAAATCTGTGTATACTAACACACCAGTTTTGGTCCAGAATTGAGAAAGCCATTACCTTTGGATTTTACAGAAGAGAGTAAAAGTTCCAATCTGAATAGTTACAAACTAAGAATATGGTGAAAAGCTTGTATTTCAGAAAAACAGTTTTAAAAATCAACTTGATCTACATTTACCCCCAAACAGAAAGGTATGTGCAAAATTAACAGCAGAACAATGAATTGAAGTGTGCTATCAGTCCAAACAAATGGATACATCCACAATCATACCAATATATTAAGTTCGTTTATTCAGAAACTGTTCTTAGAAGGAATTTCACAAAGGAATACTGTGCTAGTCCTATCAGCTCCTTCTAACCCAGCACCTTTAGGAAACGCAGGCAGGCTTTGATCATCTGTAACTTCTGAAAGAAGGGCAATATAATCGAATTTCAAATTTGCAGCAAGGAAAAAAAGTAACACAAAACATGTTCTCTAAAGGATGTGGAGAAAGAAAAGTGGGAAAGCGCTGCTGGCCGAATAGCAGCAGCCTGTTTTTTTAGTGAACAGCGAAACTAAAAACAAGAAATGCTGTAGGCTGTTTTCTGTTAAGACTTTATTGCTCAGGTCAGGAACTCTAAAGTCTCCAACAACCTTATGAAAAAAAAACAACAAAAAAAACCATCTTAAAAGCTTTTGATTAAGAAGTAATTCTCTGTGTATCACGTTATGCAGGCTTATTAAAGGCATATAAAGCATGCACATGGATATGAATGAGATAAATGATGAGTTTCACTTAGTATGGACTGTATTTTTCTTATGTGTTCAGTCAGGGTATACAGAACAATCAGGTTCTGGTCTGCAGCTGTAGGTTCAGACACCTTGTGATAACACAAATGATAACAATACTTGAATACAAATTGTCAAAATCTTTAACAAAGAATAAAATTGAGAAACACCACACAGTTGTTTTTTCTAGATTAATTTGAGAGTTTGGTGAGCAGTTACTGTAAGACATTTTGTATCTCTGAGTAAATGCTAGGAAAAAAAAATTACACTTTTGGCAAGAGGACAAACTTTTTTTAACTACTTTTTGCTAAAAATCCCACTGATGTAATTTTAGAAAATTTAGCTTTGCACTTAAATTACAGTAACACCCAAAAGCCTTCATCTTCTTAATAGAAATTTAAAATTTCTATTCCATACTATAAAAACAAAAAAATCAATAATTACCTCATGCCTGCTGTCTTTTTAAATAAATTAATTATTAATTACAAAGAAGAATCATGCAAAGTTCATTTACCTGAAAATGCCTTGGGCTTTACAATCACTGAATCAGGTCCACTGGAGAGTATCGGCCTTTTGATATTCACGTCACTTGAATGAAAAATAGTATTTGTAAAATTTACTGAAGGTAATATTAATTTCATTTTTCCTTAATCTACTTCAAATAAACATATAGGGACTAAGTATTTTTTACTGTAAGTTGACTCTACTTCCTACAGCAAATTAATTCTGTATTAATTTCCTCAAGACCACTATGACTGTTGTGAATGAGAATTCAAAATTTCATAGCACCAGGTCACAAATCTTGTGCACATTTTTACTGGCACCAACCTACATAAAGCTACTAAGCTGTCAGAGCCTGCAAGTAGCTCTAGAGGATTTACCACAAAGATGGTAAAGAGGGGAACTTTTTACAAGGGCAGGTAGTGACAGGATGAGGAGTGACAGTTTTAAACTGAAAGAAGGTAGATTAAGATGTTAGGAAGAAATTCTTTAGTGTGAGGGCAGCGAGACACTGGAACAGTGAAGTTGTGGCTTCCCCCTCCCTGGAAGTGTTCAAGACCAGGCTGGATGGGGCTTGGAGCAACCTGGTCTAGTGGGAGCTGTCCCTGCCCATGGCAAGGAGGTTGGACCTAGATGATCTTTAAGGTCCCTTCCAACCCAAACCATCCTATGATTCTATGGGAAGTTTCCAGTTTTTGGTATGTGTAACCGTTGCCAGGGGAGAAACCAACCACTGAAAGGGTATGCTGCAGCAGCAGCTCCCAGCTCTGCCTACTCCAAATAGGGTCTTATCACAGTAAATACCTCTGGTGAGGTAGTTACCACTTTCAGCCCCCCTAATCCCACAGCCTGCTCCACAGTACCTAGCAGAGCTTGTAGCAGTCCAGCATCATCACCACCCATAGTTCTAGCTCCAGACCAAACTAGGCTACTAGTGGTGTCTCCTGCCTCTGGGAGAGACGGTAGTACCAGCTGATGTTCAACCAGCTTCCAAGATCTCCAGCAATAAGGTCTTCCAGTGGGACAGTGATTTGCCGAATACAGAAACAAAGCTCATCCCACCAAGCAACAAGAGACCCTAGAAGTATTTGTTTGTGGACATGTATGAACTCTGATCATTTTGTGTTGGAGCCATATCACAATTGTACAGCTGTGGCAGATGCAGAGGTTTAATACTAGGCTCTTGTTCTGCCTTCTGTTGCTGTTTTGAAGAGAATCCTTGTCTAATGTTTTTGTCTATTTAAGGAATGAATTATTCGGAATTTTTATAAGCCATCTCAGTGAAGGATCTGAAAGCTGAACAAAAAAAAAAAACAACTGCAAAACAAGGGAAAAAAAAAATAAACCCGAAACACTCCCATTTGAAAGCAACACCAATCAGTAGCAGCCCTAGTTTACAGATGAACTGCCTGAGGTACAGGAAGGCAAAAGACCCACTTTCAAACTTGGTGAGAAACAGCAAGAAAAACCCAATTTCACTGATACTTAATTTTGATTTCTGGTCTTCAGTGACAAATATGCGCACATACTTTCCTAATTAAACTATTTGGAGCTGCTATTCTAAAATCTTTCCCAATTTAAGCCTCAAGTAGCCCTACTGCTGAAACATTTCCCTTCAACTCCTTTTTCTGAGAGCAAAGCAGTGGCCTTCAACTACCATTCTGACACTACACTGTAGCTAACTTTGCCTAATTTCGGCTGAAGCAGTCTTATCACGCCTACCCTTGCACTAAAAGATGTATTTTTTCCAAATGCTGAATGCAGAAGAAGACAAAGATGACTGTGAAACTAATCTAACCTGATACTAACATGTACTGATCATGTCCACTTGCACAGGTATTGTTCAGCAGTTTGCTTTACCAGGTGTTTTCTTCATGAGTCACTTAAAATTTTTCCTAAGATTTGAAAGTCATACTGAGTAAAAAAGAACACTCTGTATTACACGTAAGATTACTTTTGCTGAGGATAACAGCAACTGGTATTTTGTGTAAAAAAAAAGCTGAAAACCTAGACCTTTTTAAGGTAGTTCAGATTTGGCCAAAAATAAATCTCGAAGCATTATTATTGGTATTGCAAGCGAAGGCGTCAAAACAAAATTAAGGAAACAGTGCCCCAAACCACCACCTAATTTAGAGGGCATGCTCTTCTGAAATTCAGCAGATGCACTAGGGTTGAATTCAAAGCACAGAGAAAGAACTACACTCCAAGTTACTTTAGTTTAAGATTACTGTGTTCTTCCATGGTCAAACAGAGGGGAAGGGAATATTCAACAATTCACATCAACCACCTGCTCCTGCAGGTACACGCTTCCTCTAAGACAGTCTGTCATATTTCACCAGTAACCTGAAGTTTGTCTTTAAAAACAAATTACTTGACCGGGTATATATAAACTCAATGATATTCATACCTTTGGAAAAAGAGGCTTTCCTCTTGCGTCAGAAGACCTTTTTGATATCCACCTTTGGCATGGCTGATTCGGCTGGCACAGGACAGCTTTCGAGGCTTGTAACAAAACCATGGCTCACCCGTATAGAGATCTGTGAAGTTACAGACAGGGAGATCTCCAGACAAGCAAACATTGCACTCAGTGGTCTCCGAATGCCTCCCAGACTTGAATGAGCTTTTGAAATAGACCCTGTCTGGCCTTTCTTCTCGTAAACGCAGGAGGACTTGGATCGCTTCGCTTGGATGGACAAGTGACACAGAAACTTTGACGTCTCCTGGCCAAAGCAAAGTAAAGAAGACTTTGTAAAGGCCATTATGGCAATCTACAATCCTTCCTGTTGCTCCAGCTTTCAGGAGAGGAGAGTGAATTCGTGCCTGTAGATAGTCTCCGCCATACCGTTTGGGTTTTCCTTGGAAATCCTTCATGCGAACAAGCACCTCTAACTGATCACCCACCTTGAAGAATCCACTGGGTTTCACAATTACAAAGTCACTCTGTGCAGGATCAGTGCTTTGTTCAAAGGCAATTTTGCCGTGAGGGGGTTTTGGCCACTGTATTGCAGCAAGCAAAGACTCCTGTTCTGCTTGCTCTCTTTTGGACAAAATCTGCTGCTTATAACCACAGTAAGGCTTCCTGGTAGTTTTGGTTGTCTGTGATCGAGAATGATGGACATTGTCTTCTGCTATCCAATTTGATCCTGAGACTGTGTTATCATCCAGGTGCTGGGGAGGAATAAGATGCTATTAACTGTGTTATTAAATGAAACACTATGAATAACAAATGTTTTGTCAGGAAATTATCCCCAGAACTGGGCTGTGCTTTACTTAGCTTTGAAGCTGACCAAATGAAGCAACTTTACTAGAAGATACAAATCTATTACGTTGACTGTGGGCTTTCTAAGAAAACAGGTGGACAACCTGGGGTTACCCTGCTCTGGCAAAGAGGCTTTTCTATAAATCAGGCCAAATATTTTCTGTGGCAGTATTCTGGCTACCAGTGTATCCTGCAAACATCAGCAATGTGAAAAAAAATTTACAAAAAGATCATATGATTAAATAGTAAATTGTAACTCCTCCTTTATTTTCCTACTGTGGGAACATTTTAGTCTTCAAGCACAATGATGTCTAGTAGCTGTCCAATATAATGCAAGGAAAAAGGGTTTCTTTGAGACTTCACACTGCAAATGAATCTGATGCACTCCCTGCACATGCCTTCTAGAGAAGTCTGCTGCAGGTAGCAGCTGCAGTCACTTATCTGGTCACACTCACATTGCATCTCATTTAATTATCTGAAATGTGGGTTCCCCTGTAACGTACAGATTGGAAGAAGTGGAAGAAAGGACTACTTCAAGGGCAAATTCATGAACTGGTGGGCAAGTAAAACAGCCTATGCAAGCTGGGACTAATCAGGAAAAAAAAATATTTAAGATTTTAAAATCTATATACAGCTTCTCCTAGAGACAAATGAAAACAAGCAGAGCACCCCATAATCCACACAAGAGTTTAAAAATTAAAATCGTTAAATACAATGCCAGACTAAGAGAGGAGGATTCTGCTGTGACTTGAGATCAGTGTCCAAAACTGAATTGTTATGCAAATGACTACAGATACCATTTTCTTCATGACATCACACAATTTTGTAGGTTTGCTTAGAAAAACTTTTTAAAAATCAGCAAATCCAAACTTATACCTCAAATATGCACAAAAATCAGCAGTTAATAAGTACTTGATTAATCAGATGTATATAGTATAACATATCTATACTCGTATTTCATAGAGAAGCAAAATCTGTCAAATAGTTTTTCAAACAAAGAGTAAAATTATATAACGTACCATTCACATGGCATAAGAGGATATGCTACTTTTCATTTGGGAGAATTATAAAAATTAGAACTACGTTAATCAAAATTATTTTAAAGTATCATTGTACTTACCGACATCCTACTGTTTTCCAGTCACTTCCTTCATAATTAACTGCTCAGTAATGTACTAGAATTCCCAGCACTTACATTAAAGTCTTATTTATTGCTATAAACCTTTTTTAGTCCATTGAAATATCAGCTAGAGTACATGTACATACTAAGTAGTCTTCCACACACAAATTTTCTTTGAATTTGCCAGTATATTAACGTCATTTGAACAACAAAGATTCAATATACTTTTTTAAAAGAAAGGTAAACTTAACAAGCAATAGAAATGCACAGGCTTTTGAAGCCTGTTATGTAAGTTGGTTTTGATCAGTGTAGGAGGGTAATGACCACACTAGGATGTAGGATGAATACACAGAATCTTCTCTGATATCCATGTTAACTATAAAATCTGAAACTGTAAATTGTTACATTTTATATATAAACTGTAAATTGACAGGTAGCCACAGATATGCAAAATGTGATCATCACGATAAGTGCTTTTGCTTTACATTTCTACCCAGGATTTAACAAATTTTCCCTGAAGGCCATCTGAGGACATTGGAAATTATTTCTATTTCCATCACAGCAGGCAAAAAAGCCAACATATCACTGACCATTACCTTTATTAACCCAGTAAATTTCAGGTAAAACTGAGAATAAATCTCAGGCACAGTCTGACTTTATAACCTGTCTACATGTTTTCTTGAATTAAGCCAAGTTTCTTTTTTTGGATACCTTCACAACTTCTTCCTCTCACTTGCTCCTGCATATACATAACAGAAAATACTGCATGGAAATATTTTTAAAAGCTAGCTACATGTTTTGATGCATCCAACAAGCTGCTAACCATGTCTCAGTCAACAAAAATATTTAAGCATTTTCCTAAGGAGGGGTGGAGAGGGAGAAATACATGTGTTTCATTAATTATTGTGTTCTGTGTAAGCCCTCAAGGAGTTTCTATATTTCAGCTGGTTCTTCAATGGTTGGTACTTCAAGGGAGGAAGGGGGTATGAAAAAAAAAAATCCTTTCATGTGAAGAAGAGAGGTGGCTATCTAAGAAGGCATAAAAATAGTAGTAGGTCTGTTTTTAAATCTTCTGTAAATTTCGTCAGGGTTTTTAACCCAGTCTGTCAGAGATGCAGATGATGTCATTTATGGCCTAGCTAGCCTTTCTGAAGTCTTTCCAAGGTCCTACCTATATCGTTCAGTAAAAAAGGGGTGCAAAGAACACCAAGTCAAGAACCTTGTTCATTCAGAACACACAAGAGAACATATTCAATCTCTCTAAAACAGTCCACCTACACAGCCTTTTTAATAAAGCACCAGGCCAAAGCTCTTCACTTGAATGCAGCTGAGGACCTGAACACGCACTGTCATGTCACTTCAACTCCAGCATCTCCAGCTTATGACCCATTAAGCAAAACAGATCATACCTAAAATATTTTCTCAGTCAGTCTTGAAGGGAAAAAAGAAAACCTCTATGAAGGTAAAACCAGAGGTTCTTCAGCATCCTGAAGGACCATTCTTTCTGAAACATCCTTGTTCATCTTTATAGCCCTCTCCCAAGTCCTAACAGGACCATATATTACCACAGAACTATGTGAAAGGAAACTACAGAAGAAAATCTTACAGCAATTCCATTTTCCAGTTACGGCAGGGAAAGCTTAAGAGTCAATTAATGCATCAAAGATCCTTGACTGGAACAGAAAAGCTTTTCAAACCATCTTTCTTTCTTAAGTGCTTCCCAGGCTCATCTCCAAATAAGTGCTCAAGCTCTCTTATCCCTATGGATACACATGGCTTGCCCGGAGGCCGATTAATAGCTTAGTCTGTCCCCACTCCATTCCCTAACCTGTCTTTTATCAGCATTTCCAAATCTCCCTGGCTCCTGAATGTTAAGAAGTCATATTGAGCCTATACAGAGCTATGGGCTCTCCAAAATAAAGTAAAATTTCTTCAAGTAGGGCAGATAACAAGCACTTCAAGATTTCTGAAGTCATCTTCCTTTATCTTACAACACAGATTTAGTTTTTGATACAATCTCCCCACTGAATAACACTTGCCCTGCTTTGCTTATTTCAATATACTCCATTCAAAGTGTCTTGATTCTGAAGGCAATTCCAAAGGGGGGGAGGGGTTGTTTTACTTTGTGTGTAGCAGGCTTTGTTGTTGTGGGGGTTTTTTTATTTGTTTGCTTGTCTGGGCTTTTTAATTATTTTTTATTTCCTGCATTCTGAAGTTAACCAGAACCCAAATGTGATCACAAAGTAATTTAATGGATGTATGCCAAGTAACACAGGCAGGACAGAATGGATAACATGTCAGTGAAGCTCAAACAAATCCACAGCTGTTCCTGGCTCATGAAAGAAGCCATAAAAAGGAAAAAAGGAAGCTGTATTTTTGAGGAGAACTAACAAAAGTTTCAGCTCAAGTAGTCAGCTTTTAGCTGCCAACTAAGCAAAAAATTAGATACAACATATAGCCTCACCCAGACAATCACACAGAATCATGCTCTAAAAGATAACCTGGAGGGGTTACAGGATACTTGGTTAGACATGCAATGAACATTTGTCCTTAGTGAATGCAATAATGTTGGTGGCTGATAAAAATAAAAATTATTAATATTCCAACCACTGATGAAAAGGTGGAACTCCATCTCAAAGTCCAGTGTCTTCTACCAGCTGTAACTCTTAGCTTGGTCTAGCACACTTGGAACAATTGCTGTGAAATCCTACCTGCAGTACTGTCCAGTTCTAGAGCCCCCAACACGAGAAGGACATGGAGCTCCTGGAGCAAGTCCAGAGTAGGATCACAAAGATGATCAGAGGGCTGGAGCACCTCTCCTATGAAGACAGGCTGAGAGAGTTGGCAATGTTCAGCTTGGAGAAGAGAAGGCTCCAGGGAGACCTTATAGCAGCCTTCCAGTACCTGAAGAGGCTACAGGAAAGCTGGGGAGGGACTTTTTACAAGGGCTTGTAGCAAGAGGACAAGGGATAATGGCTTAAAACTTGAAGAGGGGAGATTTAGATTAGACATTAGGAAGAAATTCTTCACTATGAGGTTGGTGAGACACTGGCACAGGTTGCCCAAGGAAGTTGTGGATGCCCCCTCCCTGGAAGTGATCAAGGCCAGGCTGGATGGGGCACTGAGCAACCTGGTCTAGTGGGAGGTGTCCCTGCCCATAACAGGGAGGTTGGAATCTGATGATCTTTAAGGTCCCTTCCAACCCAACCCATTCTGTGATTCTATGACACGTTACTAACATTAGAGCAGGAAACATCAGAGGAGCTTCACAGGTGACACACACACACAGAGGATGGACACAAGGGAAGTTCCACTTTGCCCAGAGAGTCTTAATTTACACAGTAGACAGTACTTTATCCTATTTGTTGTCTGAGACAGGGATAAGATAGTTCACTGTCTTTACTGCCTTACAGCACTGAGTGGGTTCCAAGTTACTCTACATGTCAAAGTCAATCCTAAAAAGCCATCACCTGACAGGCAAGTGTTCCAGCAATAATGCAAATAAGATGATGCTGTTATCTTTTGTAGACACCTGCAATTTAGCAGTAAGAATAAAAAACTTTGTTACATAGTTATTTTGTTCAGTTTCAGGTGCTTGATTCCACACACTGTTCCTTCATCCTTGCAAGAAACTTCCTCTCTCCCACTAAACTCTCTTTTCTAAGTGCTTTTAAATAGAAGAACGTTCACAACCAATGCTGAAGTGGTTCTCTGCTTTAAAGGCAATTGGTACAAACATACAAACTCTCCTGTATACTAAAGGCATTATGTTGCACCTTGGCAACAACATGATACTTCATGGAAAATTGTTGAATATTTTATCTGCCCAGCTGTGTTTGCAAAAAAAAATATAATGAAATAAAACTACATTTCTGCTGGTACTATAATGCAGTGGTCAGCTGTGGACCTCAGTGGATGAGTCACTCTATACTAGCAAGCAAATTAAACAATAAGCAGGCTATCAAACGTTTTGCAGCCAGCTTGATTTTATTTATTTTTTTTAAACACAAGGTAAGAAAAGTAAAATTCTGACATTGGCTGGGACTATTGAGAGGGTATCATTAGTCGCTTAAGCATTCAAGAGGGAAGATTCCAACATGAAAAAGTACAAAATCCTAAAGACAAAAAAGCAGGGAGGGTGGCTGGGGGCTACCTGATAACTGCCTTAGCTCTTAGCTTTAGCCAGCAAGGTTAGATGATTTGGTGATGGTAAGCATGTCTGATGCATTTACAAACATGTTTTCAACAGCAACCAACAATAAATCGTCCTTCCAGAGCCTGAATGGATTTGGTTACAGATACTCCGTGAAAGCTTTCTAAACCTTTCTCTGGTTTTGATCTCTAACTGAAAAGAATCTGAACAAATACCTCCACTAGACTGCCGGGAAAGCTATGCCAAAGAAAATATATCATAGCAGACCCATTCAAAAAAGTCAAGAAAACAAAAGAGGTTAGAGTTGCGTGTTACGGCGCAAAGATTTACCAGCAACACAATACTTGCTGAGTTTGAAATATCAGACATGAAAAGGTCATCAAAGC
This sequence comes from Hemiprocne comata, assembly GCA_020745705.1. Taxonomy (NCBI): domain Eukaryota; kingdom Metazoa; phylum Chordata; class Aves; order Apodiformes; family Apodidae; genus Hemiprocne; species Hemiprocne comata. The sequence continues at coordinate 136,705,153 of CM036586.1, read as the reverse complement.
CATGTAGATACTGATCATGAATAGTGGCAAGAAAGAGCACAGAGAACACCCACTTCAATCTTTAAGCTCTGCCAGAGCCCTTTTCTCTAAGAAACACATTTAAAAAAAAAAATAGCCTAAGATTCAAAATATCAGAACTGTTCTTCATACAACATCCTAGGCCGAAAAAAACAGAGACAGAGGCAAGCAAAAAGCTACCTTCTATGTTATACAAAAATGATCATGCTAACTCAAACCAAAGGTCCATGAAACACGCAGTATTTTGATTTCCAGCAGTTTCCAACAGCAGGTATGTGGGAAAAGAATACAGGCCAGACATGTTTTGATACTTCTTCCTGAAGGCTTAATCCAGTTTCTAGCACTTTATGGCCTGGAAACTTCTGAAATACTAGGGCTGACATCTTTAAGATTTAGTATCCTCTAGTGGATTATTTTTCTAGGAATTCATTCAGACATTTTGAATATATGCTTTTAGCAGCTGCGTAGTCTTACCACAAGGACTTCTGCAGCTTTGCTGCAATCCATTAAAAAACCACCCCTGCTTCCTTTGAATTCAGAATCTGCTGTTTTTATTTCATGTCTCCACTAGTACTGGAATAGGTAGCAAACATTGATTCTTAATTATTGATCCTGTGCCACCTGCAATTTTAGACCTCTTAAACACCTTCCTTCCCTTTCTCTAAACCTCTTTCAATTCAACTATATCTTTTTTGGGGTGACAGAGGATTTTAAAGCCCCTCTTTTGGATCATTTCTTTGGGCATCACTAGCCAGGAGGAAAAAAAACTCCGCAAGCAGTATACACACAACTTAAAAGCAGAAAGCAATTATTGATTTGCTAACATGCAGAAAAAATAGCTATAATTCGATGAGGTATTAGGCCAAGCATGATTATGCTCATCCACCAAATGCCGCACCGGACAGTCTGGCCAGGCAGGCAGCCAATAGACAGGGTCAGCCTCCAAGGCTCCCTGGAACTGCCCCTTGCTGATTTTATCTGGGTTTATTGATTAATGCAGTTTGAAAGTACCTCTGCACTGAAGTGATAAATAAAATGAATAAATATGCAGGTCAGACACAGCAGAGGGAAATGGGAAATGGCAAAGAAAAGTTGCACCAGTACAGGCTGAACATCAACTAGCTAGTTAACAGCTCTGCAGAAACAGACCCAAAGATTCTGGTGGGCAGCAAACTGACCATGTGTCAATGTCAACAGCATAGTTGTGGCAATGAATTAACAAGAGCACAACCAGCTGATCGAGCATAGTGATAACTCCCCCCAATTTGACCTTGGTGAAGCTATACCTAGAACACCATGTCTGGTTTTGGACACCCAGTAACAGTCAAACTGGAGAGAACAGCGAAGGATCCCCAAGATTATTAGAGGACATGATAGAGTACATGATAGAAAGGAGACATTAAGGAGACATTAAGATAACCAGACTTTTTTGGTTGGTTGGGTTTCTTGGGTTTGATTTCTTTTTTGTTTAAAGTCCAGAGAAGAGCAAATGGGGATCTAACTGCAGTCTTCCACTAGCTAAAGCGGAGTTACAGAGGAACTAGAGTCCGAAATACACACTAAAAGGACAAGAAGCAACTTCCACCTGCCCATAAGAGAAATATTCTACCCTGGGGAGCAGCACTGCAACAGGCTGCCCAGGCAGGTTGTGAGATCTGACCATCCTTGAAGAGTGTCAAAACTCAGCAATACACTGCACAACCCAAGCTAACTTTGAAGTTAGCACTCTGAAGTGAGTGTTGGATTAAAAGCCTCCAGACACCCCTTCCAGTCTGAATTTTCTGTGATTCCAAGTTGTAGCTAAATGTTGCTAGTCACCATTCTAACCTTACAGTCAAAGGGGAATCATGTTGCTCAAGCCCTCTTAGAGAAGGAACACACTCCACCTACCTCCAGCTGAAAAAAATTATGGACCAGCACCACAATAGCCAGTACTGCCATAAGCAGGCAGAAGATCTGCAATTTGAACGAGTCACGCCACATTGTCCATTCATGTCTTTCCCTCCCATGTTAGATGCTGCCATGACTTCCGTTCACCACAAACATGAAAGTCATTTCGACTCAGCAGTGCACAAGAGAATCCAGGTGACTTCCTCTTCATTCCTGCAAATGCATTTACAAAAACCACACTAAGTCCCCAAAATATTATTAGAAGCAAAGTTTAACACTGAAAGCATACAAATGGCAGAACTGTGCATGGCAACAACTGGTACAATAGAACTGTTAAATCAAGACAGATTTTTGTGGCATTAATCTGAACACAATTATCTATTATATTACTTAATTCTCTTGGGCATGTCAAGGTAAATCCTTATCATAAAGCCAGTCTCACTTGTATTTGATACCAAAAAAAAAAGCAGAAGAAGAGTGCAAGATTCCTTTCTGGCAACCAAAAAACAAAACAACCAACCCCCCCCTACTTACCCATTAAGCCACAACACCATTCAGCCATCAGCAGCTCAAGGCTTTTAGCAGAAACTTGTGGTTTTAGACATCTCCCTATTTTCCTGATTAGAGATTCCAATAAGTTGCTATTAGTTAAAAAGGACATACCTAACAGAGTTGGATGCACTAAAACTGAACTTTAGAAATTTTCTATAACATTAGACTACATCCTCCCTGTTGGTTTTTTTAATCATTCCTTTTACATCATGGACTCTTATACAGCTCTAATGGTAGAAAAAAGTAAACTTCTGGGAAGAATGCAAGGTGTTGGGTTTTGTTTTTACTGTTTGTGCTTTTTAAAAATAAAATCTAACAGTAGTAATGTTTTTAATAAAATGTAACTTTCATGAAATATGTCATTTCTTTGACATTGCTTGATAGCTGATCTGTTGCAAAATCTCAAACTTAGCTGTTGATAACAGTTCTCAAGAGTTTAACACTTCTTCATTTTGATTCTCTTCCTTCTTTTTTAGAGGGGCAATTTTGAGGCAGTCATTTTGCAAGCAAAAAGGGTACCATTCTTGCAGAAGGAGTTCTAAACTTGGAAACCAACAACAGATGGCAAGGAGAGACAGTCAAAAGACACCAGTCTCTTCAAACCTGATATTCTCAAAGCAGCGTTACTCATACGACCATCTACCAAGTGCAACGACACGATCAACTGGGTAAACTTTGCATGATTTTCTGTAAATAGCACAACTGAGAAATTATACTATTTAATAAGACTACATAAGGAATGTTGTATAAATTCAAATAAAACATGATACATTAAATATAAAAATTAACTAATTAAATAATTCATTAAATGAGCATAAGATAAAAAAACTAAAACACATTACTGGCATAACCAGGACAGTCTCAAAATAGACCGCATATGGAATTGCTTTTACAGGGATTATAGGGATTATAACTTCAAATGCTTTGCTGAGAAATACACAGATTGTATTTCTGACTGATGAGCAAGTGTTGAAAGCTCAGGACATCCATTAAAGTAAAAGCTTCAAAATTACAAAATGCAACAAAACCACAGCTTTGCTGGAACAGCTCTGCACTAATAAAAATTATTAAATTTGTATAAAATACCAACTCAAGTTTTAGACTATAACTGAAAATGAATACACCTAAAGACATTTAAATGCTAATTTAGGGCCACATACAACCATTTGAGGAACAGAAACAACTACATGAGAGAAAAAGGGAATTTGCAACTTCGTTGCTGAGAATTCTCTTCAAATCACTGAAAAGCTCAAGACACTGCAAATTAACAGAACGTAATTTCATATACCTAAGAAGGCCAGATAGGCTACTCCCACATATTTTTGTTCAAAATTTCTGTATTTCTGTAAACGTCACATATTCTAAAAGATTCAAATGTACACGTTTAGAGTTTTCTTTATACTAAACGATTTAACATAGTTCCAGTTTCATCATCTGCAATCTAATTAACTTTTATACATAACGGAAGCACATAATTACACCAAAAGCCTGAAATTCTTACCCTATCCTTAGAGCATTCTCTGAAGCCATCCATGCAAAAGCCCGAAAATAACCTTGGAAACAATACAAAAAAAAAAAACCCAAAACACATATATATACACACACACAACTGTTTTTAATAAAATTGCATATATTGGTGTTTTGCTTGCTGTTACACAAAATAACACGGCAGTTAAGGCTTCTCACCGGTAAAATTAATTTTGTGTTTCTACAATAATCCAGGGATTTATAAAAGGTATTTGAGATATTTTTTTTTCCACTTCACTGCTATACCTTTGAATTGTCTGCTACTTATTAAGTACTGCTTTTCTCAGCTTTGTTCAGCGTTGTTACAATGCCCCATTTTGCCCAAGGTTAAAAACAAAAACCAGCTCGCTGACATTTTTTATCAAGTCTTCCAAGTTCTCCCATGCACAAGTACACGACTGTTATTTTGTTGTGGTGGTTTTTTTTCAAGTCGTTAAATACTGTCGGCTCTCTATCCCAATACTTGTCCGAGGCAGCAGCGTTACAAAAGCACCTCTTAGTGCAACTACTTCGAAGAACTGCACGGCAAATCTCTAAGGCGGATGCGCCACTACCTCTGGCGATGCCAAAACAACTTCATTGAGGCACAAGGTTTCCAGGCGAGGCGCTTGTCTTGCTGCAATCACAGAAACTCAGATTTGCTACTTTTTTTTTTTTTTCCTAATTCTGCCTTGCTCCTCCAAAGAGCGGGGCTGACAGCACGCTGACATTCAGAGGTCACCACAGATCACTGGCAGGAACTCGGCTTCGCTGCAGCTTCCTGCACCAGTTCTGGTCGAGGAAAACAAGCCCACGGTGCGGGCACTGCTGAACTCCTAACTCCCCGGGGTAAGGAATACGAATGGACACTAAGAAATAAGGGATGGGGGGGGCAGAAAATTAAAAAAAAAAACAAACAACCAAGCAAGCAAGCGGGAAGTACTGCTGCCGGCAATGTAAATTGTGAAGCTGCATTTTAGTGCTTTGAAGGTACTTTTTATCGCGGTCTTCCGATCCGCAGCACAGCTTCGCCTGCGGCGCAGCAGCCCCACGCAGCAGCCCGGGCACTTGCCGCGGGGCCGGCCGGCCTCCGGCTGCCACGGCGGCTGGCAGCCCTCGGGGGAGCGGCACAAGAGGCTGCCAGCGAAAGTCGGCAGCCCCTGCACCGGCAGGAAGTACCTTTAACTGCCGTCGAGATAAAAACCCGAGCGATGCAGGCAGCACGGCTGTGAGGGCAGCCGGGCCCGGCCCCGAGGCGCAGCAACCTGGGGACAGGGGAGAATGAACAGGACACCCGCCAACCTCAGAAGCCCTCACCTCAGCCGGGAACCCGCCCCCGCCACGACACCCCCTCGCCCGAGGCCGCCAGGTCTCCCTGCAATGGCCCCAGCCCCGCTGCCGCCCCTCCCCAGCGCCGCTCTGGTGTCCCCCGCCAGTTTCCCCGCTCCTCCCCAGTCAGACGAACCCCGCACACTGCAGCCCCAGGCCCCGCCGCCGGTAACCCACGTCCACTCACCGCAGACCCCACTGCACCCCCGGGCCAGAAGGCGGTCTCACCCCCGGCCCGGAGGCGACTCGACGCTATCTATCGGCCCCGCCTTCCTCCCCGCCCCCCCACACGAACGGCAGCTGCCATCGCGCTACCTCCCATCGCTCCGCCTCCCTGGACCGCCCCGCACGGCTAATGGTCTACCCTAACAGCCACTCCCCGCCACCTGCAGCAGTCACCACCGCCTCTCTCGGGCTGCGGCACCGAATTGGTCCCGGCGGGGGAAGCTGCTGGCTGAACCTGCCGGGGTTTTGCAGCGGTGGCTACGCTCAACTACACTGAAAAGAGTCGTCATAAGGGGAAGAAAAACCCTAAAATTGCTCACACTAATTTCTGGATATCCTTTTTGAACGGGAAAAAAGTCGCTGTAATTGTCGAGTCACAAGAGGTGAAGCCAAAGAAACCAGGATGCTAGAAGGCTGGTGCAGAACCAGCCCAGTTTTATGGCCCCGCTGGGATTTCCAGGCTGCTGTCCAGGACCCCACCCAGCCTCGCCCCTAGTCGCTGAGCCTGGGCCTGAATGTGAATCTTAAGAGGGAGTTGGAAAGGCAGTGTCTTGAACAGTGAGATTATGGGAAGGGGCGGGCCCATAGGCCAGCTACAGGGACTGATTAGGAAGACAGGTACAGGACAGCAAAACTGGGCAAAACCAGCAGCTGCATGAAGAAGCAGGACTTAAAATGCTTGAGGAGATGGGTGCAGTCAGTGTTGGGTTTAGCACCCTGCACCAGAGCTTTGTGACACTTCCAATATTTTAACAGGATATCTGCAATTGAATCTGCCACCACTTGTAAATGTTGCATATGTTTAGGAATGCCTCTTTCCAAAACATTCACCTGCTAGCAGTTATTTGGATGGGTACAGGCTAAAGGCTCAGTCTTATTTTTACTAAGGAATACTTGGCTTGCTTAAAACCAGCAACAGAGGCAGAGCAGCTGAAATATTCCTGTTAACACTTTAGCAATTATAAATAATAAAAGCCTACATTTGTCTCCTGCCCCCAGCCCCATCAGCCATAGCTATTTTGAATTAAATTATCTCACATCTACTTTTCTCCTCCTATCCCCACATTACAGTGGTGATTACCTGGTAGAGAGGGGCAGCAAAAGTCTCAACAGGCATCAGCTTTTGTTAGTACTATACACTATCGGTCAAGAATTGAAAGCCATCTGGCTGTATAAGTAGAACACTCAGACGACAGTATCTTGAAAGATACTTGGTATTGACTTTTTTCCTCTCTGTGTATTAAGTCTATTAATTTTACAGCAGTCTTATTTCTCTTCATGCTTCCCTCTTAGCCATGCAGCACATCAAAATCTCCTTCAGACTCTTTAGCTCAAAGTGAGACCTAAGGCAAAACTATCTAATTAGTGTGCAAAATGCCAGGCGTTGAATTAAGGAATGGAGATAGAAGAGCTTGAAGGTTTACTTGACATAACTAGGCCACTGTTAGCATAAGCATGAATTAGCAGTTATCTTGTTTTTCTCATTTTGCACTCTTGTTTTTCACTTGCTAGCCACATACATTGTTTTAGCTTGATTAACTGCAAACAGGGACCCACCCCTCGATTGGGGTATAATATGTACCTAGACAGCTGCCTTTGAGCACACAGGCCTTGCTATCCAAGAAACCATACTGTTAACAGAATAGAGCATTAAGGTTGTGCACAAAACTGCTCACTTATCAGAAGCTAACCAGAAAGTGAAGTGATTGACAAAATAGCTACATCAGCTGCCTGAAATCTTACTTCGGCGGAGGTGCATTTTTGTAGGGTGCAAACCCATGCCCTCCCTGCCAGTGTGAATAAAGGTGCTCTGGTCTACAGTCCGTCTGTGAGTCAATTCCTTTGAATCTTCATAAGCCTATCTCTGTAATATAGCTGGACTGATGTTGGGGGTGAGGGGATGCAAGATGACAACAAGAGCAAAACCTGCGTTCTTGACAGGAAATCGGTACTGCTATGCTGTTCTCTGCCACATTTTACATTTCAGCAACCCTGAAAAGATGGGAAGGGATCCCCACACTACTTTTCTCCATAGATTCTTTAGTTATTATTGTAGTTAGTCTTGATGAGGATCTAATAATGAATCAAATGTGCTTTTATAATCTCTGAAGTGATAAGCCTTTGTGCATAAAGAGACTATAAACTGATCACTGAACATCTGCACCCACACTCTGTAGAAGGGACCTTGTAAAAGGCTGTTTGGTTTTAAGTTAATTGACTGTCAGTGGCTTTGGTGAGGTCTGTTCCACATCAACATCTAGACAGCATTAGCCTCAAAAAATTACAGCTTCAGCAGCTGTCACTCACATCCTTCCTGGATTATCACACAAGAAGCACTTGGCAATTATTTTGAGGTGAGTATGGAAAGACAGATAATGAAAAAGACACAAATCTTTCCTAATATCTTTTTCCAGAATTACATGCAGTCAGGTGAAGTTACGCTGGGCCCTTGCCCCCCTTGCTCTTCTCTGCCTTACCTGCAAATAATCATCAATAATACACAGTATATTAGATAATGCATCTGGGATTACTGCACTGATTCTTCATTATAGGCAAGTGCTGGGGAATGTTTTGATTTATCCCTTGAGGCAAAGTAAACACACATTTGTGCTCAAGTATGATGAGATTTAATGAACGATGCATTGGACAGGGTCCCGGACAGAGTCTGGAAAGAGCACAACCCACCCTGTTGCCTTTTTATATACATCTCCAACCAGTTCCCTTTTGCCACATTACTCCTATGTTGCTCCTCCAACCATTTTTCACTAACAGAATCACAGAATCACCAAGGCTGGAAAAGACCTTTAAGATCATCAAGTCCAGCCTATGACCAACACCACCACACCATCTAGACCATGGCACTAAGTGCCACATCCAGCCTTGCCTTGAACACATCCAGGGACGGCGCCTCCACCACTTCCCTGGGAAGTCTATTCCAATGTCTAATCACCCTCTCCATGAGGAAGTGCTTCCTAATATCCAACCTAAACCTCCCTTGGAGCAACTTCAGGCTATGCCCTCTTGTCCTGTCACTGGTTGCCTGGGAGAAGAGCCCAGCCCTCACCTGACTACAACCTCCCTTCAGGTAGTTGAAGAGAGTGATGAGGTCCCCCCTGAGTCTCCTCTTCTCCAGGCTAAACAACCCCAACATCCTCAACCTCTCCCTATAAGACTTTCCCTCTAGTCCTTTCACCAGCCTCGTTGCTCTCCTCTGGACCTGCTCCAGCACCTCAACGTCCTTCTTGAAGTGAGGGGCCCAGAACTGTACACAGTACTCAAGGTGAGGCCTCACCAGTGCTGAGTACAGGGGGAGAACTACATCCCTACTCCTGCTGGCCACACTATTCCTGATACAAGCCAGGATGCCATTGGCCTTCCGGGCCACCTGGGCACACTGCTGGCCCATGTTCAACCGGCTGTCCACCAGCACTCCCAGGTCCCTCTCTGCCAGGCTGCTCTCCAGCCACTCTTCCCCCAGCCTGTAGCACTGCCTGGGGTTATTGTGGCCAAGTGCAGGGCCCTGCACTTGGTCTTGTTGAATTTCATGCTGTTGGCCTCAGCTCATTGATCCAGTCTGTCCAGGTCCTCCTGCAGCCTCTTCCTACCCTCTGGCAGATCAACACTCCCCCCCAGCTTGGTGTCATCTGCAAATTTACTGAGGGTGCTTCCCAAGGGACTCTCCCAACCAGCGTCCTGAAGAGGCCAAAGTCAGCCCTCTGGAAGTCCAAGGTAGAGGTTTTGCTGACGACCCTCCTAACTTCACCACAAATTGTAAATTCTATCATATCATGGTTGCTGTGCCCAAGACGACCTCCAACCACTACATCTTCCACCAGTCCTTCTCTGTGAAGAGTAGGTCTAGCATGGCACTACCCCTGGTAGGTTCACCTACCAGCTGTAGCAGGAAGTTATCTTCCATACATTCCAGCAACCTCCTGGATTGGCCCCTTTCTGCTGTGTTGTACTTCCAGCAGACATCCGGTAAGTTGAAGTCCCCCACAAGAACAAGAGCCAGCGAACGTGAGACATCCCCTAGTTGTTGAAAGAACATCTCACAACCATCTGGTGTTACTCCCCTGCAGTACCTAGAACAGGAAGTTTCACTCTGACTTTTGTACCCAAGTTCAGCATGTCCCGTGGTTTCAGGCATAACAACAACTAAGGTATATTTGACTTGTTTGAAAAAAAGTCTTTTGCTGATCTGGTGCTGCCCAGACCCCTTTCACGTCATCTAACGCTTGTAAAGGGATAAAGCTTTTGCCAGAAGGCTCCTTCTCCTGCTTCCTCAAGTCCTTTCCCAAAAGGTTACAGAGAAGCTTACCTACAGCCAGCAAGCAGCCTTCCCACTTCCCTTCTGCACCAGCTGCAGATCCTCCCTCAGGCAGCTGTGCTGCTTTCTGGGCTCCAGGGAAAGGCAGGAGCACAGCTTCACATTGCCCCCAGGCAGTTCTGTTCCCCTTTGGGACTAAAAGCAGCTCTTCCAGGTTTTCTTTCACTTCCTCCACCAGGCAATAGGTGTAGCCGCAGCAAAAGACTACCTAGAACATATCTAGCGAGTTTTAACAAGGACACTGCTACACTAGAAAAGGGAAAGCATGAGGCAACTTGTTTTAGAGTGGGATCAGGGATTCCTTTAGCGGCTCAAAAGGGGACACATGTAAACACACTGGTAAGATAAACACATGCAATTTATTAAGCTACTAATTCCCTATGCAAAAGCGTTTCTACTCACTAAAGTTTATCCATACTGACCCAACAGGGATGAAGACCCACAGTCCAAGGCATAGCATCGTGTGGTGCGAGAAGCAGTCGGCACGCACAGCACTTCACGTGGGCATTCCCACGGAGGCAACAGTGACCTTCATCTGTTTTACTTCATCTAGCTTACTTCACCTATCTTCTTCTACCTCCCTCTGTCCATTGGCTGCCCCTTCTGTGCAGCCACTGTTTGGGTGCTGATCACACAAATGGTTGCTTCTACCTCCCTCTGTGGTGTGTACAAATTCCAGGTTCCTCTCAGTGTTCTGTTTCTTCACAAGCTTGCATTCCTCTCTTACCAGTTTTCAGCCACAGACCATCCCTATTAACACTTTTGGATACACAACTATGAAATACAAAAAAGCAGGTGACAAAGGTACCCTACCTGTCCTGCTAGAAAAATATTAGCTACTTCATAGAACGGGTTGGGTTGGAAGGGACCTTAAAGATCATCTAGTTCCAGCCCCCCTGCCATGGGCAGGGACACCTCCCACAAGACCAGGTTGCTCAGAGCCCCATCCAGCCTGGCCTTCAACACTTCCAGGGAGGAGGCATCCACAACTTCCCTGGGCAACCTGTTCCAGTGTCTCACCAGCCTCACACTGAAGAATTTCTTCCTAAGGTCTAACTTCAATCTACCCTCTTTCAGCTTAAAACCATTACCCCTCGTTCATGTGCTGAAGACTCTCAGTATCTGTGAGTAAAGCCAGAGAATCAAAAGACCAAAAGGACAGCCAGTTTGCTGTAGCAAAAGTATCAGATTTGGGAACAAGCAAGCTGCAATGAGAACTAGTGAATGAACTTCACCCCAGAGAACTCAGAGCTACGAAACAGCTGTGGAGCAGATCTTGAAAATACAGGCTCCAATAGCACATGCATTGCCTTTAACTTCAAGCTGAAGGGGCTGTAGGAGCTAATGCTGGAAAGAAGAAAAGAGAGTGCACCCTGTAGCTTCTCAGTAACTCCTGATTCTCCTCAGATCCCATTGCCTCTATACACATAAGCAGTGGTAACCTCCAGAGCTCATTGTTCATGTATTTCCCACACCAGAAAACGTGCTCCAAGTTCTCAAGGGACTGGAGAACTTCACCTGATGTAACAAAAGTGAACAGGAAAAGACATCACCAAAGAATGCTGCTTGAATGCAGTTCAGCACAATACTAACAAAACAGCCCTTGCTGCTAGACTGCTGTTCCTCACAAGCCCACATTGTCTGAGCATTTGTTAGGCTTTGCAACAGTTCATTGCTTTCAGCCCAACACATGAACATTTTCAACACAATGTGCATGGATTTCACATATTTCAGGGCAAACTTCATGATCACGGCCTTCTCAGTTTTCACAAAGTCTTGGAAGTCAAAGGCAGTGACTAGTTTCATTTGGGCATCCTGTACACAATTTTCTGCTATTTCACAGAATCACAGAACTACCAAGGCTGGAAAAGACCTTTAAGATCATCACGTCCAGCGTATGACCAACACCACCACATCATCTAGACTGTGGCACTAAGTGCCACATCCAGCCTTTCCTTGAACACATCCAGGGACGGTGCCTCCACAACTTCCCTGGGAAGTCTATTCCAATATTTAATCACCCTCTCCATGAGGAAGTGCTTCCTAATATCCAACCTAAACCTCCCTTGGAGCAGCTTCAGGCTGTGCCCTCTTGTCCTGTCACTGGTTGCCTGGGAGAAGAGCCCAGCCCCAATGTGACTACAACCTCCCTTCAGGTAGCTGAAGAGAGTGATATGGTCCCCCCTGAGTCTCCTCTTCTCCAGGCTGAACAAGCCCAGCACCCTCAGCCTATCCTATAAGACTTTCCCTCTAGTCCTTTCACCAGCCTCGTTGCTCTCCTCTGGACCTGCTCCAGCTCCTCAACGTCCTTCTTGAAGTGAGGGGCCCAGAACTGCACACAGTACTCAAGGTGAGGCCTCACCAGTGCTGAGTACAGGGGGAGAATTACATCCCTACTCCTGCTGGCCACACTATTCCTGATACAAGCCAGGATGCCACTGGCCTTCAGGGCCACCTGGGCACACTGCTGGCCCATGTTCAACCGGCTGTCCACCAGCACTCCCAGGTCCCTCTCTGCCAGGCTGCTCTCCAGCCACTCTTCCCCCAGCCTGTAGCGCTGCCTGGGGTCTTGGGACCCTGCACTTGGTCTTGTTGAATTTCATGCCATTGGCCTCAGCCCATCGATCCAGCCTGTCCAGGTCCTCCTGCAGCTTCTACTTACTCTCTGGCAGATCAACACTCCCCCCCAGCTTGGTGTCATCTGCAAATTTACTGAGGGTGGACTCAATCCCCACATCCAGGTCGTCAATAAAGATAATTAATAGGACTGGGCCCAGTACTGATCCCTAGGGGACACCGCTGGTCCCCGGATGCCAGCTGGATGCAGCTCCATTCACCATCACTCTCTGGGCCCGGTCATCCAACCAGTTTTTGACCCAGTAAAGGGTGTACCTGTCCAAGCCATGCATTGCTAGCTTCTCCAGGAGGATGCTGTGGGAGACTGTGTCAAAGGCCTTGCTGAAGTCAAGGTAGACCACATCCACAGCCTTCCCCTCATCCACTAGGTGGAGGTGGGTCACCCAGTCATGGAAGGAGATGAGATCAGTCAGGCAGGACCTTCCTTTCCTAAACCCATGTTGGCTGGACCTGATCCCTTGGTTGTCTTCTACATGCTGCATGATGACACTCAGGATGATCTGTTCCATAACCTTGCCAGGCACCGAGGTCAGGCTGACAGGCCTATAGTTCCCCAGATCCTCCTTCTGGCCCTTCTTGTGGATGGGCGTCACATTGGCCAACCTCCAGTCATCTGGGACCTCCCCAGTGAGCCAGGACTGGTGATAAATGATGGGGAGCGGCTTAGCCAGTTCTTCTACCAGCTCCCTCAGCACCCTAGGATGAATCCCATCTGGACCCATGGACTTGTTGGGATCTAAGTGGCACAGCAGGTCCCTAACTACTTCCTCCTGGATTACAGGAGGGGGATTCTGCTCCCCATCCCTGCCTACCAACTGCCAGGAGCCCAGTTGTCCTGAGGGTAGCCTTGTTCAATATTGTCTTGCACATATTGGAAAGAACAGGAAAACAGGATCTTGGCAAGAAAAAAGGGAATAGACTTGAGCAATTCCAAAGCCCTCACATTCACAAATTCTGCTAGAAACAACTGGGGCTGCACCTGAAACGATCCTAGCGATCCTCAAGAAGTTCTCACTGGGACAAGAGGCACTATTGCCCAGGATAGCATGTTAACTCAATTGGTCTTGATGCTCCTAGATGAAGGAACATGCTGGATTACTTGCAGGACTTGTTGCAATCACATGCACCTTTCCAGACCCACAAGAAATTATGATGACATTTCACAAGGGACACGTCTGAAAACATCCTTCTGTATAGGCAAAACCTGTGCCAAGCTATAGACAGAAAACGAGAATGAGCTCCACTAGTGACATAGACAAAAGTGAGTAAGACCATGTGTTAAAGCCAGTCCAGATCTCTACGTGCTGTCCCATGCAGGCCATAGTAACACTTCCTTCTACCTACACCCCAAATTGATGCATTATAGTGCCACAGATCCTTCACAAATGCAGTACTATGGCTTGAATGCAATGTTGTAGTGATGCAAGCTATCTTGGATGTTGTAGTTTGCATTTTTGCAACTGTAACAATAGAGAAAAATTAATTTTCACACTGTAACACCTGAGTGAAGGGGAAAAATACCCCACCTACCATTTTGACATGTTATACAGAATAAACAGTTTTTCTAAACCACACTGTCACAGACAAAAGAAACTCAGCTCCTAGCATATGTAAGGATTTCAGCCCATAAAATTTAAAAGGGCTGTCCAATGGCAAGACAATGACTATTAGGTGAGAGAATCAGGAGCAAGTGCAAATTAACATTTTCAATAAACATACAAATAGTTTATTTAAAAGTCAAAACTCAGAGGTACAAACAAAATATTTCAGAAACAATAAATCCAGAAATGTAAACACTTATAGAAAATACATGAACTGTACCAGTTTAATCACCCACCATTCTTCACAGAAAACAGTGAGAAGCAGAAAGACAATTCAATGCCTAATTGTTCTTCCTTCAGATTCTAGTTTAGAGGTAGAATACTACTGTTAAAAAAATTCAGTTCAGCAGAATTATGCTACAAGTTAATTTGACCCATATACTTATAAATGTAATGAAGCTGGAAAATAAGTTTCTTACTGAAAGGTCTTATATAGTAAGATTTGGCATGGCACTTTCCAAGAGATAAGCACCTTTCCCAATAAATACTGTTTTATGTTTTTGCAAGTAAAGGATCCTGTGCTTTTTCCATTATGACATAAAAAAAGCACTTAAAAATTGACAGAAGTTCCCAACTTCTTGGTAGGCATATAGAAAACAAATGGTTTTCAGTAACATGTCCTAGGGAGCCAAACTGGGAAAAAAAATATGAAAGAAGACTTTTTGAAAGACTTCATAAATACTTGATGCTTACTTATTTGGGTGGCACAGTCCTCAAGGAAAAAAAATGTTAATACAACAGGAAAAATTATCTTCTCTACTAGCTAAAAGCGGGGGAACTGACCAGTTTTTACAGTTGCCATTCCCTCAGTCTCTCTCCACTACATGATGGAATTCTGTCCTCTCAGGAAAATGCGTATCTGTGTGAGATACACTGTAACTTCCAAGTCCAGTAAAAGGTACCCAGGTAGGCTCAAAGGAATGTATCTTCCATTTTTGTTCAAACAACCTGCTACAAGTAGAAATTAAGATTGGAGTTCTTCAAACAATATATACAGATTCATAAAAACCAGTAACAATTTGCACACTCAATGACATACAACATTATTTGGAAAAAACCAAACTTGGTTCTTATATACATACAGACCAGTTGCTAAGTGCATTATCTAAATTGCTGCATGCAAACAGTAGAATCTATGGTCGTTTAAGGAACTATAAGCAAACAATTAGGCTTCTGCAATTTAATTTAACAAGAACTTTCTCAAGTATTTGCTGAAATGTGTTTTAAAAGCAACACGATAAAATTTGCAGTCTGAATGCCTTGTTGTTTTGTGGTATAAGAACACTTCTGGAGACATAAATACAATAAAATCCCAATTTGGGCAGCCAGTTCACAAGACTTGACTTAAGTAAGACCCTGCTTCTTTTGAGGAAAGAAAAGCAGAGTTAGGCCAATGTTCAGTACCTTTTAAAAACTCCATCCTCACCACACATACTTTGTTCACAAAATAGCACTACACTGGAACAGTCACCACAAAAAAAATAAACCCCATCCATTAGAGTTGCTGCATTCACTCAAAAGCTAAATCTCCCTTTCATTTAAATGACAGTTTTGGTGCTAAAACAGAGTTGTGACCATTAAGCTCAGTTAATGGACGAAGGCAGAAACAGAAATTCAGTTACTGTTATTGATGAGGCATTGCCATGTGTTTTTCTTTTCTAAATAAGTTACCTAGCGGAGAGAAATCAATACAATTCAAATACCTTAAAAAACCCTTGAAACATAAAATGTGAACAGGCCTGCTTTCCTTACATTCTTCTCCCTTTGTTCTCCCATTCTTCTGCCATCTGGAACAGCGTCTATCAAATATTACATACAGTAGAAAAAACTGCATTCTTGATTACATAGAAGATGGAAACTTGTCAACTATAAACATTATTGGGAGAAAACAGAACTGGTAACAGCAAGTCTTTTATGATTGCTATCACAGACTCAACCTGAAATAAATATATTCAAAAATAAATAAATTCATTCCACCTTCCCCCTTGTCCCTACCTTTGGAAAAGCAGGCAAGAGAGTAATTTCTGCCATAGATTAGCTGAAAGAGGTTTGCACGAGCCAACCACCTAATTTGGGGCAAAACTAGTCATGTGGCACAGTTTGAATAGCTAGTCTGATCTATATTTAGCCATCTTTTTCCTGAAGCAAATTAAGGAAGCGCTTAAACTGTACACTCAAGGCTGAGCTGACAGCGTTGCCTGACAAAAAAACATCAGTAATCTCTTCTACCAGCACTGGAGGATAAGTGCAGGACAAAGTAGAACAGACAAGCTTTCCTTCTACAAAGTACATTCTTCTGTTGAATATGAAGCCTTGCAAAAGCAAAGTGCTGAAAGACATACAGTATTAATATAGGAGAATTTCAGACATGGATTTTCATATATTAGGCTTTTTGAATCCTTATGAAATTTCCATCATCTCCAAAGGGAGCTGTGCATCCCTATCCAGGTAAAAGAGTATTACATACCTGGATTGCAAAAACTGAAATGGACAAAGAACAGTACATGTTTAGTCATATATTAAACTATATTTCTATATCATAATTCACTGACAATTAAAAAATGGACCACAGGAAGTTATTTTTAAGTATACAACCAGTTTGATTCCTTATTTTTCCACTCTGTTGCCTATCTTGTCTTTTCATGCGTGTACTCTAATGATCAGGATGAAAGTATTTTGAGTATTTACAAACTACATCTAACTCTTAAAAAACTAATCCGAAACTTCATCTTCTTTGTTATTTCTGTATGTTTAGGCAACTCATCTTCTACACATGCAAGATACTTTTCAGAACATCAGAAAAAAAATCTTTCGTATTTTGCAGCTTCCCCAAAAAAGTAAGATAAAGCTGATTATATGTCAGTACACACTTGGCTGTACCTTCATAAAATCACTTTTGGATATACAGCTTACAAGTTAAAACAAGCCAACAGTTGACATAGGCATTAGTTAAAATAAGTTGTCTTGTGTTTGTAAGCCCAAATAGCAGAGGAAATTTCAATAAACATCTAGGGCTTCCAAGAAAAACTAAGTTTCACCAGGTTTTCCCCCTTTGGCACCTCCAAAATAACAGCTGTTTCTCCTCCTTCTAATGCTGCAGGAAAAGTGACAATTATACAAAATAGCAAAATATACTTGGTCCCTCAGTGTCTTCAGTAAGTGAAACACTCTTATCCAGTCAGTGGTCTAGCTTCTCCCAGGTCCTGCATATGCAAATACAGCACACTGCCATGAAAGAGGACTTACTGTACTAGGACACCTTCAGAGTCTCTTTAAAGGTTTATATGAGATTTATTTTTTATTCTCTACAGATTGACAGCTAAAGAGCCAAATCCTACAAACTGCAGAGATCTCCAAACATGGCAGATTTCAATCCAAGTTGGGAATTTTCAGAGGACAAGGATATGATTGTGTAGCCTACACACTTCTCTGCACAGTTAATTAGATGTTGTGATATATTAATGCACCAGTACCACTTTCAGTACCCAAGCACACTCATGCTCTAAGATCTAATTATTAATATGGTTATGCTACAAACATGTTGTAACTAGACCAAGTTAGAAAGATAGCATATTAAACATCTACCACCTCAGGTGTTGTTTTAGCAGTTTGGTTTTTTTTTTAATGCTCTTATGTATGTAAGGCACAGCCAAATGTCACCTTGACTGCAATGACACAGTGACAGCTCTTTTGAGAAGTTAGTGCCCTAGAATGTCTTTTTTGCAGCGTGGGGAAAACTAGATGATGGCTACTTTATAGACAGAGGCAAGCTTTATTCTTCCAAGGTGAACTTCACCACTGGGTACATGGCTGGTACAAGACCAATACACCATTTATGTTCTAAATAAAGGTTCTTTTGAGGCCTCAAGCAGATACTGGCCTCAGGCCAAACTCCTGAGTAGTGGTAAATTTCAGCTCAGAACCTAAAATGGACAAGCAATCTAAGTTTTTACAAAAAATCAGATTATTTTACATTGTAACATGACCAGAAGAGTCACTTTAAAAAAGCACTAGTTGATTTTAAAAGCAACATAGCACCAAAAGTTAACCTGTGGATTCAGAGAATTATAATGTGCATGTGTCTATATCTCAGAAGTTAATATTAGCAAATTACCAAAACACTGTCCTTCCAGTACACACTGCAAAATGCAGTATTAGCAAACTGAACTGACCCCTAAAAAAAGATAACAACATCAACTTTTATTTTACTAGTGTCCATCACAAACTGCATGGCAAAACAGATTTTCCTTGCCACTTCCACAGTACTCTAAGATACCTGATATTTTTCCATTAAAAAAACAACAGAGCAAGGGCTAGGCAAGATACAAGCCCTATTGCTTGTCCAGGGTTGAAGGAGAAAGCATAGCCAACAGGGAAGAAATACAGCTTTTTTATCCACTTCTAATTAGAATGTCAAATACTGGACATGTAGAGAAAAATAAAACAAAAACCCCAACAAAGATGTAAAAAAATAGTTTTAAAGTCATGGCATTTGCTTTTAATATTTATTCCTGTAGATAAAAGTAGTTGTGATCCATCAGATGCACTAATGCCTTGAAAGCCATGCGGATTCAAACCCACAATGACATTAGTATCCTTGAGGAGGCAAAAGATACTTCACCAAGTCTGCTGCGGTAACCCAGCAGTGCAGACTTGGAAAGGATGTTCACACGTGCCCTTTTGTAATTATTATTTAGTAAAGGCTGCTACTGGTTCCCCTTTGAGTCTTACCTGAGAAAGCAGGGAAAGTCAACTCCAGGGCAAACAAAGGTCAAAGTTTGTCTGAAGCTCCCTAAGGTCTGAATCCTGTAAGTCTGTGCTTCAGTGCATATGTAAATGACCTAATTCCTAGCCAGCAGCTTCAAGAAAATGACAAAAAGTCACTGACTTGGTCACTGTTTTCATGGAATGCATCTTTGAAACATGGACCAAACTACTCTTGTTGAAGTCAAAAGAAGTCTGAAAGGCAACTGCTTTCATTTTTCTCAAGCTGTATTTCCACCTGCACATGCTGTCTACATTGACTCAGTCTCTTCCCACATTGTTTCCTTCTTTTTGTAAAGTAAGAATTCAATCCTGCTTTTTAGAAAAAAATTCAAAGACTTACCAATACATTCACTGAAGTGAATTTACAGCAAACACCCTCCCCCTCAACATCTCCAATCTTCAGAATTAATTTAATGGAAGCCAGTTATTAGGATATTGTTTGAAAATAAAGTGCATAATGACTGTCACTGAGAACTTTGCTGATTTCAGGTTAGCACAGTTAGTGTCAGTCCTCAGCAACATCATTAAGATGCTAATTAAAACATAAGCTGGTCACATGAATCAACATCTGAAACAGTACATATTAAAAATAAGTTTTGAATAAATGGGAAAAAAAAAGCAAAAAATGGCAAAAAGAGAAAGGAAAGTGAAATGGAATCCCTAGGCCTTAGTGGAACCAAACCTACTATACAGCTATCCCAACATGCAGCATCTGAAATGAAGAATCGCAGTCTGTTTGCTTCACTTCTACTATTCCTGAATTCAGTTTGCAGCTTTCTGGTGCCTGACTGATTTCACCTCGGCCAGGAGAAGATGTATCTTGAGGAAGGTCTACAGAGACAGTGTCAAACAAAGAATCCTGGTTTTCTGCTGAAACAGTGGTTTGTGGCCAGCTACCCTCTGTTTCATCATTGCAATTTGTCCCTTCATCAGCCTCTTCTAGTTGCTGAACAGATTCCAAATACTGTTGTATTAGTCCATTGTCCTGCTCGTTACTAGAGCTTTCTTTACTTTCCTCACATTCCCCATGGCCATCCTCTACATCTGAGGAATACGCTGAAACAGAATTGTCACAGTGTTTGACAGTTTCTAAAGAAAGAGAGCTCTCAGTTCCTTCTGTTAAACTCTTTTCAGAGCTACACAAGTCATTGGCACGAGTCTCATCAGCCACAGAAGAATGAAAACCTGAATCTGGGAACTGCGACGAAGACTTTTCATGAAGCACATCACTAGCTGACACTAACCAAGCAGAACTAACATCTGGTGGGGTTTCCTGGTCAAGTGTGGACGATCGAATACATGGTTCAGGTGGAGAGAACGTACTGGCTGAAGGGATCCCAGGTTGCCAAGTGGCGCCTAAATTTTGTGTCACTGAAAGCTGCCATTGTTGAAGGGATTTAACCTGTAAAGCATAGAGAGAATTTCATTATGAAATGTTATCAACGAAGTACTTTGATTTCAAGAGTATTGCTTGCAATCAGCACCACAGCTCTAGTATAGAAGGGAAGACCAAATGAACTAACAAAAAGTTTGCTATACCTTTAGGGAAAATATGTTGTTCCCACTGTTAAATAATGGCTTTAAAACCTAGATGCCCAACACAGACAGAGCACACAAGCCTCCCAGTTCAAGTACCTGAAGGAAAAGGAATCTGCTTTAAAAACAGAAGGGATGAGGAACCTTTATGTAATAAGCTATACTTCAGAAAACAGTCTTATTTTTTGGAAGAATAGCTTATTAGAAGATGCATCAATACAAATTTTCTACTTCAGAAATGAGTTGCTCACAAGCAACATAGCTTGACACCATTTCATTTGCCCTGGGCAAGTATCTAGCAGTCACATAATTCTTCACAATTCTGCTACATTCGTTTTGCTTCCTTTGCAGTTTGTCCCACTTCTCACACCAGGCTATAATTTAGACTTTTGTAAAAAAAGCAGTGTTATTGCGCTGGTACTTCTGAATGTTATTTTCCCCCAGAATATGAGTATAGCAAAGAACGTGGCAATTAGGTTCTAATAAGGCACCCAAGTCATCACTGGAAAAAAATTAACCATACTGACTATCTCTTCAGGATCTACAGTATGAAATGATGCCTAATTCACATGTAAACAGAAAAATAAAGAGGACTAAAGCTGTTTACCTGGTTCCAAAGAAATCTGACAGCTTCTTCCTGTACAAGCCTCTGAATCTTATCTTCCTCTCTTTCTTTTCTTAGCCTGCAAGAACATGCATTCAAATTTATGCAGGTTAAGGAAGCAACATTTGGGTAACAAGATCAACAAGAATACATAAAAATACCTACTTATATAACAGTACTCTCAAAAGATACAATAGATACTAACATTAAGACATTACTGCAGTCTGGCTTTTCATCAATATTCAGCTGCTGATTTCAAGTTTCTTTTTCAGAGTTATATTAAGATTCTGCTTCCTTTTGCTGCAGCACACTTATTGACTTCCTAATACTTTAAGTGTCTTTCCGTAAACTGAACCCAAGTTCTTCTTTTTAAGTAGATGTTCTTCTTTTTCTTGCACAAAAAAACCTCAACCCCAAAACAGTGCTTCCTCATTTCAAATTATGCTCTCCCCAACTGCTATCACTTGGATGTAGGTATGATGCGTAAGCATTGGGAGCGTCTAGAGATTCGCTGAGGACTCAACTTGATTCACAGAACTTTTGTCACTTGTGATAGTAAAGGAAAAGTGTGTATTAGATCACCAGTTCCCAGACTGATCCTGAATGATACTAGCTAAATCTGCAATTTGTATCTTACAAATTGAGGAATTTTTATAATAATTTCCTGCAAACACAGATTCATAGGATGCAAAAAAACCAGAACCAAGCACAGAATTACATTTTAAAATTGTATCATGCAAGGTAGAGAAAATTCTTCTTTTCACCAGTAACAGACAAATGACTCAATATGGACACTTCATTTACAGACTCTGTAATTGCTAGGAGACACATGAAAAAAAAATTAAAAATCACACTTTGTGATTTCTGTTTTTGTTATGCAGTGAAACATGCAAGTCCTGCTAACAAAGGAATAGAAAATATTATTCTAACCCAACCCATTCGTAGAGGGAACTTCAAGCGCATGAACAGCTATGTGCATAACCGTGCTTATCTTGCAGGAAGCGACCCTCTACTGCAATCACAATTTTGTATTACTGATGCTAGCTTCTACAGTGAGTAGTTATACCAAGACCCACTTACAACTGTTCTGAAATATCCTGGAATGATGGTTATATTAATTCAGATTTGAGAATACACAGCATGACCTCAACTTACTTTTCTATTTCATCAGTTAAGCAAATTATGTGGTCCTGCATTCTGTTTAGTCGAATTTCATACCGCACTTCCTTGGCTCGGGGATGGTAGTTCCTTGTGTAAAATCCTCTCCAGCAGGCTTGAAGCTTCATGGCTGCTTTAGTCATTCTTTCCAGTTCAGCAGTACCTTGATTGACAACAGCTAATGAATCAGACCTTTCTCCTGCCATCTGGTCAGGACAGAGAGTTGTAACTCCCAATTCAGCACCTCCTGAGGTGCTGGGGTGACTATGCAGAACTTTGTCTTCAGAGGATGCTGAACTGTTGCTAATATTAGCAGTCAGGCTAGCTGTTACCCCATCAGGAGAAGGCAAGGGCATACTGTCTTTTATACACTCCTGAGTTTCCACACTTCCTACTGCTCTGTTGGAGTCCTCTCTTGCAACACATGAAGCTTCTTGCTTGTTAGCTGTTTCTCCACTATTAACATCTCTCACGCATTTGATAACTGTATCATCATCATCATCTTTGGGGCCCAAACTGA
Organism: Hemiprocne comata; assembly: GCA_020745705.1. Classification (NCBI taxonomy): domain Eukaryota; kingdom Metazoa; phylum Chordata; class Aves; order Apodiformes; family Apodidae; genus Hemiprocne; species Hemiprocne comata. The sequence goes on along the minus strand of CM036586.1, from coordinate 136,682,480 downwards.
TTCCATGTAGCTTCAAGTTTGAAGTAGGAGACGCTGGAGACAATCCTGAAGCAACTGGCATGAAAGTAGACTCTGAGCATAACAGGCTGCTGTTTAGTTTGTCTTCATCTGTCTGAATATCTTCAAGGTATAGCTCCTCGCTACAACTCCTTTCAGGAAAAGTGTTCTGTACTGCATAGGAATGATCATCGTTTGCACTTGGTCCAACCCAGGAATTCTTCTGGATGATAGGTTCTAGATAGACAGAAAGCCATTTTCAAAAGGGTCATTGCATGTCAATAACGTATCTTCACTTAATTAATAGCGATTCACAATTTGGTTTAGATAGTTAGAACCTAGGTGTGTAAGAAGATCTAAAATGCTAATAGTGATAAGTGTTACTTCTGTATAACGATAAGGCAAGTAACTACTTATCACAGTAACATCCACAAACTTTACAAATACTGGGTACAATAAATTGCACAAACTGCCTCCCCCTGAAGAAGTTTCACTTTTATCAGAAGGAACAGTCAAAGTAATAACTCTTTAGTTTATTGGATTGTGTTTTTCACCTGACAATCTTACTAGCATTTCAAGACATGAATAAGCATAGAGTGTATTTTTAGGAAACAAAGTGTAACTTCAGTTGAAAAATCTCTAAAAATCAATAAACTGAAATAACAACAGGGCCTTGTTCTGGAATTCTCTCCCCAGAGTTATTTATGTTAAAAAAAATAACTGATTTCCACAGGTTACATCACAGGTGCAGATTAGCTTCTTACCACTTTCAAGAACTATCTGTTGTGGCTGGGCTGGACTGCTGCGTTCGTAAGTACCCGGCAGTGTTTTGCTGGGAGTGGAAGATGTAGGTGGTCCTTCATTTTGGTTTTGATGCATCAGCTGCCTCTGGTGAAGCCTAAGAACAGAATTCCAACATTTTCTATTTCCTTTAAAATGTTTTGGTACAGAAGACATCTAGAAGAAACTATCAACTACTTCAAAGGAAACAAGAGGATAGTTATGCAGATCCCTACACCTACAAGACACTAACAGGGCTACTCACAAAGTAGGGGATTGCACAGATGGCTGCTGTTCCCCTTCCTCCTGCTCCTTTTTCTTCATTACATGTACGTAAAAAAAAAAAAATCCAACATGCAATTCTGACTATAGACTGAAAACCATGAAGTACTTCTACACACAAGGAAAATATGCAAGTATTTTAAGTGTCTACTGCAGGATACAGTAGGCTTGCACGTGTAGAGGACTTTGAGGAATGGAGGGAGCATCTTTTACATTTGAAAATTACTGAATCAAGGAAACGAGATCCCTGTTACTAAAAGGACAAAACTCTAATACAAATCAACAAACATTGCCACAATCATAAAAACATCCTTTATAAACTGAGAAAACACACAGGCTGTCTCAGCTCAGCTAAATTCAAAGATCATGAGGTAGAGGTCAGCAAGTCAAACTGCCTTAAAAATCACGTGTGTGCATGTACATATACACACACGTCCATATACACACACGTCCATATATATGGGGATTTTGGGGTTCGTTTTTTAAATTTTAAGGAGCTACCTTTTGCCAACTTCCTGAATTTTCCCCAGAAACATCATGTGAATGTGAGAGCACTTAGCTGGAAATAGCAATGCCAATTATCTTTTATTGTAGCTTTTCCTCTGAAACAGCCCCAGCATTTCTAGTACTTCCTCCTGGAAATTAATCTACAATGACAAAGTTTGCAGTCACTCCTTCCAGATGCTCTTAAGTTTCCAGCCCTTGTGATAAAATGATGCCTTTCTGCTTACCACAACACTTTTGTTGCCCAATTTTCTACACCACTTATGCAGCCTGCTCCTTTGAGCCAAGTCCTCTGCTCTGACCTTTCTGCAAGAAGTTTGTCAATAGGTCCTGGGGAATAGGGATACCAGCATTACATTTTCTGGCTTTTAATCCCCATTAGTTCACCTTTTCATGGGAGGGAAGTGCACCACAGTAACTCTCCTGAATGACTTGCATAGAGTTCAGTAAAACAGCTACTGCTGGAAGAACCAGCAGGCTCTGTAGAGGCCTCTGCTGGCAGACCGGAGGTGCCAGATACAGGGATCATCAAATGCATCACTGGGAACAGTATCCCTCGAAGGACAGCCTTAGCTTTAAACCCAAGAAAGACCACACGGACAACAAATAATTGGCTAATACACCTGTGTACCACCATAGTCTTAATTTACAATTAATCAAAGCTCCCTTTTAAAGTTTTCCTCACTTTATCTTTGGAAAAAAAAAATTACCTCAGTAGGTAGTTTATTTTGATCACAGTCCTAACACAAATCACCTTCAATGTTCAACAGAGCTCAGACTGATAAAATATAGAGAATTTGCCCCCAGATGGCCCATCAAGCAAGAAAACACTCCTGTTGCTGCTGCTGTCTTGCCTCTCATCCCCTTCTAGGACGCATCCTGTACCCTCAACCACTTGTCCCATCTCCAGCCCTCACTGTTGCTTTGAGATATTATAATATTTCCTTCTAAGTATTTAACACGTACTAAGACACATAATTATGTTCTCCATTACATTCACTAGCAGTAGAGAAACAAGAAGTTCTCACCTTTGCTTACTCAGTATTTTTTCTAGTTTAGCATCCTCTTCAGTCTGAAGACCATATGTAGATATAAGAGGACAAACAGTAGCCAAGTATTGGACTAGCTGAACGTGCTGCCCAGGTCGATATGATCTGCCTTTACCTTGACTGTACAACCATTCTGCTTTCAGGCTGTTAGGAAGACAGTCACCATTACTGCATGGCGTAAAATCCCCAACTCTCCCTTGATTACTGTTCCTCTAGTGGGCATTAAAGAACTAACCTACAAACCTAACAAAAACTTGGAACATGAGCAGTGCCTAGAGGAATTTTATCACCAGAATAAAAAAAAAAATTTCACATAAACATGGATAAAACAAACAAACAAAAAAGCTCTGACCAACACTGTGCAGTCTCTGCTTTATCTGTGTGTAGCCTTTGAGCACTGAAAACACATTTGTGTCAACAAATTTATCAGCAAAGCTTTCACAGAAACAGAAAAGTTCACACGAGCATACAGAATAGCCAAAGGGAGCAAATATTGCTGAAAATCTTCAGCAATTGAAATTTGGTTTTAAATTAAATGCTCTTCCATCTGAGAACACTTAACATATTGTATGTATATATCATAACACAGTTAATACAGAAAACCCCATTAGGCATGAAAAAAATTTGTAGAATTCTTACCAGTGACTTTTTTGGAAAAATGGTAAGTTATGGTGAAACAGAAACAGCTTTAGTTTACCTTTGACCAAAAAGGCAGCTTTTTATTCCAGTAACAAGGAAAAAAGCCCCCCTAATGTCCTGAAATAAATTAATGTATTGGACACGAATGTGTTTAAACTGCATAATATTTATGTTTGGACTGTTCCGATGTCAAAAACTTTAAGACATCTTTACTGCCATACAGATATCATAGTGATATAATGACCACAACAATACAGTAACAAGTGATTTGAGCAAAAAAATACTTGACTAATTGACACAGAAAATGCCAAATCTAGAAATGCACAGGCAAATCAGGCCCTTTATAAAAGGGCATATTTCAGCTTCCCATAATAGCTTTAAAGTTGCTGATAATGCTGATTGCCTCATTTTGCACAGCCAAAGGGGCTGCAAGCTTTGAAGAGCTAACAGACCACTGACAAATCACTACCAGTTTTCTTTTACAAAAGTGCTACTGTGAATTAAGTAACAAAACAACAGCTTAACTTTATGCTTCTACTTAAATGAACTTGTGATCTTATGTAATAACTCCAGGGTAACAGATAAAAAATTTAGCAAAAGCAACAACCTTAATTGACCTGTATCTCACATGGCCATTAGCAAAACAATTTCAGGTATTATCACTTTTCCATTTGTTTTTATTATACAAAAATGCATTTTCAGCTTCACCAAACTTTATTTAACAATTTTAGAGATTTAACACTATTATGTTACCTTTCCTTCTGAGATATCACATAACCATCAAGAATTTTAAGGTTCAGACACCAGCTGACAACATATGGCCTGTAGTCAAAGCCGGGGATAGAAGGTGTGGCCATCACACAAGGATTGTTCGTAATTGACAACTGTTCCAACTGGCGAAGGGAAGCCAGGAAACAGACCTTGAGAAAACAAGATGTATTTGTTAACTGAACAGAAACCATTAAATGATCATAGAATGTACCACGTTTCTCTTAGTTACAGCTAGAAATCCCACAGAAAACAACATCACTACGAACTGAAAATCACATTTGCTTTTTGAACGTGAATATCTTCAAAGGACTTCTATCAACTACTGCTATTTTCCCATTAATTCTCCTGTAAGTATTATAGCCCTTGGAAAACATTACCTTCTCTTAAAATCTAGGAATGGGGCTTTATGTATAGAAAGGTATAGTATTTCTGCAATTCCAGTTCACTACAACAGATGTTGATACTTTGAGCAAAAAAAAAAGTAAGTTAAAAAGCTGGAGAAACACTGTTCTGTTTTGAAGAGAAATGTATTACCAAAATAAGACTTTTTTTTTTTATTCCAACATGGAAGTCCAACTGACACTTCTGGCTGCTACTTATATTTTTAAAAATGCAAACAAAACAATAAAGACAAAAATCACAGGCAGAATATTTATTTTTCTTATATCGTGTTTGATAAATAGATAAATAAGGCATGGGCCCAAAATAATTCAGTTGCAACAAGTGCAATTCAAACCTCTAAGCACAGCTGCTACAGAAGCCCTCTGCAGCAATTAATCAGCTCAGCTTTCAGCCTTCAGACAATCATAAAAAGCTCTCTATGAATTTAGTCCTCAAAGTGTATTTCTGACATTCTTGAACAATATAAAAATATATAAAAAGGTAAACTTTCTTTCAAGGAAAACATTAAAAAGTATCACCTAGCTTGTGCAGCTAGTGCAAGTATAGTTATTACATATAAATTATTAAAAGTTATTTCTATCAACATGGGTTGTTTCAAAGAAGAGAGCTCATTTTCAGTTACATCCTCAAAAGAATTATCCAACTATCTGCTTTCAATATACCTAAAGGTAAGGTGATATGTCTTCTATATCTTACCTCATTTAAGTCTCTGATTTCATTTTCTGCTAAAGAAAAAACAGTCAGATTCTGAGGTAGGCAAACAGGGGCAGTGCGAAGTGAAGTTATAATATTTCCATGTAGCAACAGGGTCTATAAAATAAAAATACAGTGATGAAATGTATGATTGATCAAAACCCTCAATTTTTTTGTTCAGGCAATACCTGCAGAATACACACAAAACCCCCCTATAATTAAGGCTTTCTGGTATCATCAAAATTATTTTTGTTTATTACAAGAAGGGAAAATTAGTTTGTATTTCAGAGCAAAATGTTCTCATTTTAAAATGTAGAACTGAAGTACAGTCACAGTTACTAAAAAATATATTTGGAAATCTTTTCGCCAGAGCGTCTGCACTGAAAGAATTAACACTATGTTAACACGTAACACATTAACACATCAGACAAGGGAACTGAGAGCTATGAACAAGATCTCACCATGTTATTTATTGTTTATCATGTTAAAATCATTGGAGTGGTTATAGAAAAATCACTGCTTCAGTTCCTGCAACTTGAAAATAAGGAAACAAATTCTTACACGCTTCCCTCCAGAAATGACAGTGATTAATTAAAGTGCTTTAAGAGCTAGTGTTTGAATAATGAATGCTTTTAAAAGGCAGCAAATTTCTTCATTCAAAGAACGTAACAAAAACAGAGATAAAATAGCATCTACCTTCAGTGACAGAAGCTTGGAGACATCACCTAATTGTGCTATGTTATTGTCTGACAAATCAAGATGCTGAAGAGATAGACAGGAATTCATTTGTTCGATGGTCTACAAAAATAAACAAATCAATTACTCACAGTAACTCTTTTTTAGTCATTAAATAAAAATAGGTATCAATAAGGATAGCTTTCAAAATAATGTAAGAACACCAAATAAGTAACCCAAAAAAGAAACAATGTTTTTAGACAGTTTCATTTTAAAGATGATAATTCTTCTCTTATTTTGGGGACTCCTGATTCTCATTACATTTCGATATCAAATGTTCTGTTGCTTTCCTAGACAATTCTTGTCCAAAAGTTGCCCTCTTCTACTCCACACACCAATAGATTAAAAACTTCAGCAACTGTTCCAATCAAAACCAGAAGCATATTTAGATGTGTTTGCAGCATTTTCAAAATTTCTACAACACTAGACTCTAGAAAGTACATCCAGACTAAATACTTTACCTTAAGGTTGTTCCCTGCCAAGTTCAGCCATTCCAGGTGCACCAAATCCTTCAGCCCTTCCACATACCCAATACTATTATGAGGCAAGTTTAGCACGCGGAGGTTAGTCAGTTTTGCTACACCCATCATTCGCACCAAACGATTGTTGGCTACAGAGAGCTGCAGATTGACACACAAATAAAAAACACTGCTAAATATTAAAATGCACAGGCAGAAGAGGCTTTTATTTTTAGTGGTTAAAAAAATCGAATCCAACAGGAACTTCTTCAAACTACATACTCTTTTTTCAAGCAAGTAACAGATAAAAACTGCAGGAGCCAGGAAATAAATTACTGATCAAATAAAGTAGTCTTCATAACTGACTCTGCAAACTTAAGGGGAAATCCTTCTAGCAATAGCTAAATAAAGGAGAATGAATGAAGACTCATGTCATATGAAAACAAGATTTTAAAATCAGAATTTCCAAATCATTGTACCATTCCTGGTGTAAAATCATACTTATTGTGAATGTGGCAGAGGACAAAATATATTTCATGTGCTTTTAAGGTCCTGTGTTAAAAGGACAGTAAATTACAAACTTTTTAAAGGATAAATCCTGATTAGACATACACAAAAAAGTGACCACTAAGCTGGCAGACTGGTGAAGATTGTTCTAGCAACAAACTCCACCTCTTCTATCTCAGTTTAGCTTGAATTCACCCAGTAGCTTCCAGACACAAGCCTATCTGGAGGCACTTTCAGTGATAATAAATGTGGACTTGTACAGCTTTGCCCCAGAGGGATTAATACTCTGATTTTTGCAAGCACCATGCACAGGCTTAACTTTATTATCACTAATACCCTCATTAACTTAAATGAACTGCAGCTAGTACTAAAATTAAAGATAAGTATTAGCATGAAATTATGTTAACAAGACTACATAGATCCCTCCCACTTCACATTTTTGATTTGCTATTTCTATTTTAACCTAATCCACATGGCTTTTTTCTTCTTGCAAATTAAGGCTACTAATCCTCTTCCTTTTGAGGAGTTACGAAGCCCAAATGAGGAGGAGAGTCCTGTATGTATGTCTGCATGCCTACAATTACACAGAGGAAAGATAAAACAAAATTATTTTTAGGGTTACAAAGCTCAAGTATTCAAAAGCTAATGAGTATAAAAATTTGGGTTGTCGGTGCCTTCTAAGTGTTCTTATGACAGCCCTCCCCATTAGGATTTATTTAGTTCCTTTTTACTCAACCTAAGTAACTGGCAAAACAGCCACCCCCACTATAAAGTGTAGAGCTACACTGAGCACAAAGCTTTCTATTTTACTTAGCCATCATTTATTTTCCTATGAGAACAGTAACTGCTAACTTACTTTGTAATTACATAATATGGCCTTAAAGCAGAAATATTTCATTAGCATCACAGTACCATTATAGCAAATTCAAGTCAAGTAACACTGACCTGCATCAGATTCCTGCATTTCTCCAAGTGTTCCAATTTAATGATCTGGTTTTTGTCCAGAATGAGAGTGTGCGTATCAGCATCATAGGGTAAGGTTGGACCCAGTTTTTGCAGTCCTTGACCTGACCAGTTGACTACCAGACCTTAGAAGAGAAAAGAGGAGGGGAAAAAAGTCCCTACATCAACAATTATATATGAGAACACATACTGAAAAAGCGAAGCAAAATAAACAGATTTGATTTATAATGCATGCAGCTAATTTGCAAATGCAAACTTTCTTTTCTACCTAAAATTGAAGCAAACAGACCTAAGACAAAAAACATCAGAACAACTGATCCAGTTACTGGAAGATACAGATTCCAGGCCCTATTTGAATAAAGAATTCTGGTGCAATTCTGGGACAGGTGGTAACAGATCCTCTGAAGTGAAATTTCAGTAGCTAAATTTAAAGGTATGATCCTCAAAACCCCAAGTTTCAAAAGCCCCAAAATTTTTAAGTTACTCAAAGGTTTCAAGTTTTGGGCAGCCTGACAACTACCTATCTATGTGTAGGCACTCTGCCTAAATTCCTGCTGTAGGCAAACCCAGAACATGCTTAGCACACATCTGTAGGATCACACTCCACACACAACCACCACCATGCCTGTCAGAAAAAAAAATAACATTTGAAAGGGAGGGGTCTCAAAAAAGGTTAGGCAGCACCCACCCTTTCATCAATCAGAATGTGGGAAACCTGATGAGGATGCAAAAAACTACAAACTTCAACTCCCAGGAGAATTCCATCAAACACCTTGCTAAAATACTAGAAGTTTAGGGCACTTGCCTCATAAATGTGAGATGTCCATGTCACAGTCCTCAGCCTGAGGAAAAGAAATAAGTTCCCCAAAAGCTAGACCACTGAATAAAAGCCAGCAGTTTTCTCTTTTTCCTTTCTCTCTCTGTATTTCAAAGAAAACCCTGTTGGTGGCTGGTCACTAGTGGTGTCCCTCAGGGCTCAGTTTTATGGCCAGTCTTCTTCAATATCTTTATCAACCATCTAGATGAAGGGATTGAGGACTTCCTCAGCAAGTTTGCAGACGACACCAAGTTGGGTGGGAGTGTTGATCTGCTTGAGGGTAGGAAGGCTTTGCACAGGGATATGGACAGGTTGAATTGATGGGCCGAGACCAATTGCATCAGGTTTAACAAGGCCAAGTGCCAGGTCCTGCACTTGGGTCACAACAGCCCCATGCAATATTGCAGGCTTGGGGAAGAGTGGCTGGAAAGCTGCCCAGCAGAAAAGGACCTGGGGGTGTTGGTCTACAGCTGGCTGAATATGAGCCAGCAGTGTGCCCAGGTGGCCAAGAAGGCAAACAGCATCCTGACTTGTATCAGGAATAGTGTGGCCAGCAGGAGAAAGGAAGTGATCTTGCCCCTGTACTCGGCACTGGTGAAGCTGCACCTCGAGTACTGTGTTCAGTTCTGGACCCCTCACTACAAGTAGGACATTGAGTTGGTAGAGTAGGTTCAGAGAAGGGCAACCAAGCTGGTGAAGGGGCTGGAGAACAAGTCCTATAAGGAGAGGCTGAGAGAATTGGGATTATTTAGTTTGGAGAAGAGAAGGCTGAGGGGAGACCTCATCACCTTCTACAACTACCTGAAAGGAGGTTGCAGGGAGGTGGGTGTTGGCCTCTCCTCTCAAGTGAATAATGATAAGACTAGAGAAAATGGCCTGAAGTTGCACCTGGGGAGGTTTAGACTAGATATTAGGAAGAATTTCTTTACCAAAAGAGTGGTCAGGCACTGGAACAGGCTGCCCAGGGAGGTGGTGGAGTCACCATCCCTGGAAGTTATTCAAGAGATATGTTGATGTGGAACTTCAGGACATGATCTAGTGGGCTTATTTTTTTTTATTTTTTTTTGGGGGGGGTTGGGTTTGACAGTTTACACGGTGATCTTAGAGGTCTTTTCCATCCATGACAATCCAGTGATTCTGTAAAATTAGCCTACACCAATTTTTTTAAAAGGGTAATCTAGGTAGAAGCTCGACATGGAGGTTTCAACCTGTAAAACCAAAACTGACACTTCTGCTTTGTTAAAAGCTGAATGCTTAAACTTCAGAGAATAAATTAACTTAAAATTCAACCCTCCCTTTAAAATTTCCTATCAGATATGTTAAGACATGTTTCCTTTTAGCAGTTTGGCTGCTGAAAACCTTAATCTTAGGAATTTAACTTCTTGGGTAGAGCATGTGTTTAATTCAGAGCCAAATATTCCACTCCAGAACTTCACTGGCCAAATCCTTCAGTGCTTCTCACCTTAGGATTTTGGTGCTTGCATCCCCAGATTGTATAGATAGGCTAAATGTTACATATTGCAGCCAAGTACCTAGTGAAAAGTCACAACCAAGAACGCATTCATATAACCATATTAGAGTACAGGTGATATTTGGGCAGGACCAAATTGTAAACAGGCTAGCGTATCATTTAATTAACAGAATACACAATTAAAATGTTCCATGTAAAAACTCTATGAAGTTATGAGGAAAACATATGCCATCTACAGGGAACTTGAATGATGCCATGGTGACACCTGATAATAATAATTTTCACACATTAAACCTCTGCTGTGTGTCTTACATATGCACACCACTCTAATGCTTCCTCATACCTTACTATCTGCTCAGTAAATAATGCTACCTTTTTCAGCAGCATGTTCCAGAATAGTGTTCTTACCCTAACATGCATTACATATTCATATTCTTAGAGTTTGCAAGCTTTTAGGGTTCGGTTATGCTAAGAACAGATAGAAAAATGTTTGGTGTACCTTTCTGTCAACTAGAGAATATGCTTTTCTAAGAAGCATCTCTGATGACATTTATTACATTTCCATTGCTCCTCAAATCCACAGCCACCTGAAAGGCTCTGAAGTGAAGCAATGCAGAGCCAGCAGTACCACACACAGCCACACTCCCATCTTTTCAAGATCAGGGAGAAAGTACTGCATGCTTCTCACTTAAGTAGCCACCTCTGCAACCACTTGGTCACTTTAACTAAACGTTTTGCATCTGCTCAGTTATGCAAGGGCTTGTTACAAAAACTAACAACTGGCCCATGCCAACTGAGGTGAAAGGCTAGGACTCCTTGGGGTCCTTCCCCCACTACCAAAAAATCCAGCCAAACCAAACCAGTACACCATGGTATTAGAATTACAAAGGTAATCCTTTTATTAATGCATCTGAGGAATTCCCATTCAAACTGGGGCAGCTGGAATATGGTTTTACACATGGTTCTTACACCTTTCAAAGCGTTCAAGTACAACAATTTGACTAATTGCTAATTAACAAACACACAACCATTTGCAAAAAAACTGTATTTCTATGGTGTCATGATCCACCTGCTTTTCTATTGATCAAGATGCTCCTGGAGTCAGTCTTGTTATAGTTACTTCTTTATGATGCCAGACAACAGGAGGGTTTCACAGATGTGTTAGAGTAGCTAGGATGCTGGCACTATCTTGGTTGTCTGCTGTGCCACTTAGATCCCAACAAGTCCATGGGTCCAGATGGGATTCATCCTAGGGTGCTGAGGGAGCTGGCAGAAGAACTGGCTAAGCCACTCTCCATCATTTATCACCAGTCCTGGCTCACTGGGGAGGTCCCAGATGACTGGAGGTTGGCCAATGTGACGCCCATCCACAAGAAGGGCCGGAAGGAGGTTCTGGGGAACTATAGGCCTGTCAGCCTGACCTCGGTGCCTGGCAAGATTATGGAACAGATCATCTTGACTGCCATCACGCAGCATGTAGAAGACAACCAGGGGATCAGGTCCAGCCAACATGGGTTTAGGAAAGGAAGGTCCTGCCTGACTAATCTCATATCCTTCCATGACTGGGTGACCTGCCTAGTGGATGAGGGAAAGGCTGTGGATGTGGTCTACCTTGACTTCAGCAAGGCCTTTGACACAGTCTCCCACAGCATCCTCCTGGAGAAGCTAGCAATCCATGGCTTGGACAGGTGCACCCTTCGCTGGGTCAAAAACTGGTTGGATGACCAGGCCCAGAGAGTGATGGTGAATGGAGCTGCATCCAGCTGGCATCCGGGGACCAGCAGTGTCCCCCAAGGATCAGTACTGGGCCCAGTCCTATTCAATATCTTTATTGACGACCTGGATGTGGGGATTGAGTCCACCCTCAGTAAATTCGCAGATGACACCAAGCTGGGGGGGAGTGTTGATCTGCCAGAGGGTAGGAAGAGGCTGCAGGAGGACCTGGACAGACTGGATCAATGAGCTGAGGCCAATGGCATGAAATTCAACAAGACCAAGTGCAGGGTCCTGCACTTTGGCCACAATAACCCCAGGCAGCGCTACAGGCTGGGGGAAGAGTGGCTGGAGAGCGGCCTGGCAGAGAGGGACCTGGGAGTGCTGGTGGACAGCCGGTTGAACATGAGCCAGCAGTGTGCCCAGGTGGCCCGGATGGCCAATGGCATCCTGGCTTGTATCAGGAATAGTGTGGCCAGCAGGAGTAGGGATGTAATTCTCCCCCTGTACACAGCACTGGTGAGGCCTCACCTCGAGTACTGTGTACAGTTCTGGGCCCCTCACTTCAAGAAGGACATTGAGGTGCTGGAGCAGGTCCAGAGGAGAGCAACAAGGCTGGTGAAAGGACTAGAGGGAAAGTCTTATAGGATAGGCTTGACGGTCATGGGGTTGTTTAGCCTGGACAAGAGGAGACGCAGGGGGGACCTTATCACTCTCTTCAACTACCTGAAGGGAGGTTGTAGTCAGGTGGGGGATGGGCTCTTTTTCCAGGCAACAAGCAACAAGACAAGAGGGCACGGCCTCAAGCTGCTCCAGGGGAGGTTTAGGTTGGATATTACAAAGCACTTCCTCACGGAGAGTGTGATTAAACATTGGAATAGTCTTCCCAGGGATGTGGTGGAGGCACCATCCCTGGATGTGTTCAAGGAAAGGCTGGATGTGGCACTTAGTGCCATAGTCTAGATGGTGTGGTGGTGTTGGTCATAGGCTGGACTTGATGATCTTAAAGGTCTTTTCCAGCCTTGGTAATTCTGTGATTCTGTCCAGGGATATCCTTTACCCTTGGCAGACAAGCTTTAAGATTCAGAGAAGCAAAGGTCTCTATTTCAAGGGGGTTTTGTCCTTTTCCTCCTTGCAACTAGCTGGGGTCCTTTAGTTTGCTTGTTTAAGCATGACTATTCAGTATACAGCATGAACTGTATATATCTTAAGGAAGTTAATATAACTTCATACTATAAAGACTCATTGGTATAATACTTTGCAAATGAGCTTTTGCTAATAGACTCTCAGTACCCAGGTAACCATTTCAGAATTGCTTATCACTTGTTTGGCAGCTATGTATGCTAACAGACCACACAAGCTCAGGCCTCTTAAGCCTCCAAAATCATATTCGCATTATTATAACGCACCACTCTTTCAGACACAGCTGCAGGGAGCTAGAAACCGCACTCTCTGAGGATACGCTGCCTCCCTGGACCCCTCTGCCCTCTACTGTAGGAAAAAGGGGCCTTATTTCATTCAACTCCTGGCCGACCTTCGACGAGGCTGCGGGCAGATCCCTCCTTATGGGCCCGCTCCTCAGCGGGACGGACAGCCCGTCTCAGGTGCCAGGTGTAAGCGGGGAGGAGTACTGAGAATGAAAAGGGGAGCAGCCAAACCACCTCCTCATCGCCGAAAAGAGTGGGTGCTCCCCCGCCTTCCCCAGTGCCGCCCCAGCTCCCCCTGAGCCGAGCCCCCCCGCGCCCCACATCAAAAGCCGCATAGGCTTTCGGAACTTGTAGTCCGAACCCCGCGCCGGCGCCAGGTTCACGGCAGTCCCGGCACTACAGCTCCCAGGGTGCGCTGCGCGCCCGCGCCTCTAGGCACCACACAACGGAGACCCAAACAAACCCCCAGCCAGCCCCCGGCACCAGTAACCTGGCTGCGCAGCCCCCACTAGGTTTGCTGCCTCTGGTGCTCCCCTTACCTCCTCCAGCCGGCGCCACAGTCTCGGTCCGCGCCGCAACCCCCGTCGCCGCCATGCTTCCCACTTGCCAACGCCGCCAGGCAACCGAGAGCCGGACGCCGATTGGCCGCCTTGCTCTGCGACGGGAAATTGTGTCTTTTATTCTCGGTTGAACGGAAGGTCCCGTGTGTGGGGCCAGCCGGCGGGATTTTAACCGAACAGTGAAAAGCCTGGCCAGCACAGGCGCCCCTGCTGAACTCCTGCCCGCCTTCCCTAGCCTTCCAGCCGGGCGGTGCTCCCCGCCCTGCTCCCGTCAGGCCCCGCGCCGGCGCAGGGAAGGCCGTTTCCCGTCATCCTCTTTCCTCTTTGCTCAGGCTGCTGCTCGGCTCGGTGCTGCCGCCATCATGAAGTAAGAGCTTTGGCGGCTCCCCGTCGCCCCATCCGGGGCCATCCACCGCGGGGAGGCCGCTGGAGAGTCGCACCTTCCTCCGCCGCTAACGCGCTCTCTCCCCTAACTCTTCTCTCCCACGCAGGGTCGAGCTGTGCAGCTTCAGCGGGTACAAGATCTATCCGGGCCATGGACGCCGCTACGCCCGCACAGACGGCAAGGTGAGGCCGGGAGCAGACAGGGAGGCCAGGGAGAGCCCGGCGGGGAGGGGGCGGCCGGTGTGGCGGGGGGGCAGGGGCTAGTAGGAGCGGGCCCTGCGGAATGGGAAGGATGGTGGCCTGAAGGATGAAGGCCAGCGCGGTGCTGGGGGAAGCGAAGGCCTCGCACTGGACACGCAGTGGGGAGCTCGACGTTGCACGGGGTCTCCGGTAGTGTTGACATGGCGTCCGCTCGTGTTGAGCGGTACGAGAACAGCATCTTTGTGCTGCTGCCTGTGTCCAGATGTCATGATTACTATCAGACCTGGGCCGCGGGAAAAGAGTGCGTGTGCTGTAGCTTGGGAGTTCGAGTCAGGTTTTTGGTTATGATTTGGGAAGAGTGTCTTAAAACAGCTGAAGTACCAGTGCTCTCTAGAGAAATGCATTAAGACGAACTGCCGTCTAATGATGAGATTTGCTGAAACAAACAACTCGACTTGTATATAATTTGAGTATGAAGTATTGGAATGAAATAGGAAGGAGAGCCTTTTCAGGCTCTCACATACAGATAGTACTGTTATAAACAGAAATACATTTTTCATATTGACAAAAGGAGGGTTTGGAGTTTGGATATCCCAGTACAGTTGTCCTGTACAGAATCTCTTGGGAAATGGCAACTAAGTAAATGGACTGAATCCTCAGATGTACCGGTAATTTGTTTATACCTCACATTTATGGCTGATAATAAATCAGCCAGATAATTCTGCCTGTTACTTTAGGTAACAAGGAATTAGGTGGAGTATTGGTCTATGTTTCTTCTGTGAAGTTTTGACTCGCTTACACAGACAGGAAGTGCATAGCTACTTGAGGGCAGACACTTGCAAAGTATTGTGCTGGATACAGCTGTTCATGCTGTGCCTAGAATACAGTGCAGCAGTGGATGGAAGTGATAATTTGGGTTTTCCTCAGAAAAAATAAGCTGCTTCATTGTGTGATGGAAACAAAACTGTTACTTTAGTATTTCCTGTGAGAGGACTAACTTAGGCCTGGAAAATTCCTTATAATGGGATGCCTTGTATCAGCTTAATTGATGGATCAAAATTCCAAACTTTATTTTTTAAATTATGTTCTAAATGTTCGGGTTGTCAGAGGCATGTAAAGAAACACAAAAGTATCACTGTTGAAAAACACTTAACTCAAAGAATTACTTGATATGTTAATGTATGTCTTCCATAGAAATAAAGCTTACACAAAACACCTCACCTTCCCAGGTTTTTCAGTTCTTGAATGCAAAATGTGAGTCTGCATTCCTTTCCAAGAGAAACCCCCGTCAAATCAACTGGACTGTTCTGTATAGGCGCAAACACAAGAAAGGACAGTCAGTAAGTATATACCAACTAATGCTGCTCTAAAGTTTCCCATCAAAAGATGCGGTCTGTTAGAATAGAGGTAACTTGCATATGCTGGTGTTTAGCAGAACCATGACCCATATAACCACGATGTAGACTGGCCAATAATGGTGAAAATGTGAGTGCATTTACACAAGTTTTTATGTTGCTTTATGTTTGAAAGCTAACCAGTTCAGCAAATGCATTGTAGTTACATTGTATTAATTTGAGGGCTCACTCAGAACCACAGTAGTTTCAGGTGATTTTAACACTTCTGTGAATGGCATATGTTTTAAAAAACAAGTTTTTCAGAATGTGGGTAATGCTGTTTAATATGTGGACTTTGTAAAAATTTAGACTTGTAAACTTCCTGAATGGAGATAGCTTTTGCTTAAACTTGCACAGCAAAAGAGCATTTAGAAAGGTTTACGTATATAAGTCAATGTTTTACCTGTTTGTTTGGAGAAGGAACATCGATGCTTGATCCTGCTTGAAACAGCTGTGAAGTGTATTCCATTCAGAACATCCCATCAAAGCAGACTTTATGCCCCTCCACACCCTGTTGTTTTGTTTTATTTCTGGAAGTTGCAGAAGGCTGAACTTTGACATTCTTCAAAAATACTTTTTTTAATACCACACCAAGGAGAATACATTGTTCTTTCTTTGCTATTAGTCTGCTTTGGCAAACCAATAAACCAGTATCTCCAAAGTGAGGAGTAAAATTCTCCTTCTGCATGGAGTTTTGTAACAGCTTCAATCTTGATTAGAAAATACGCAATTACCACCATGTGTATATATATACCACTCAAATATTAACTTGTTTCTGTAATTGTCTTTAGTCATTTAATTAATGTTTCGCGATACTAATTGCCTGTCTTCATCTTCTGCCATTTTAGGAAGAGGTACAGAAGAAGCGCACACGCCGTGCTGTTAAGTTCCAGAGAGCTATCACTGGTGCATCTTTAGCTGAGATCATGGCTAAACGAAACCAGAAGCCTGAAGTACGAAAGGCACAGAGGGAACAAGCTATTAGGTGAGACACCAGAGATAAATGGAGCCATCCGAGGCTTTTCAAAGTTGATTAATGGTTTTCATATAAGAGCTTAAATCTAGAGGAGCTCTATTTTATAAGCTTTTTTGTGAGGATGTTGTTGTTTGGTTTTGGTTGTTTTAATCAGTATATTTGGAGGTAATACTGAGTAATCTCGTCAAAAGTTAGCAGCAAAAGAGAAGGCCCTCTTGCCCTCTCCCTTTGTGAAAATACTGCTTTTGTCATACACAGGTCTGTGGTCTCTGTAGTAGTCTCTGAATGCAAAGGATAAACCTGAAATAATGTGTTCCTTTCTTGAACTTAGGGAATTCTTACAGTGGTGAGACAAAGAAATGGTGAATGAGAGATCCAAGTAACTGTTGCTCTGTTTCTGTGAATTAACAGGGCTGCAAAAGAAGCCAAGAAAGCTAAACAGGCAACCAAGAAAACGGCTGTTTCTGCTGCAAAGGTAAGCTGCAATAGGTGAATAGAAATAATGAAATGACATTACAGCACAGTGTATTCAACATTCTGTGGGTGCTTAATTGGAAATTCCCGTTTGTGTTTGGAAGAAGCATTTATTTATTTTGATCTGGAAGCAACTTGACCAGACTTCATTACAAAAGTTAAACATACCTGAACAGCTGGATAGAATGATCCTTTTTTACAGAAGAAATAAATATTACAGTAAAACAACTTTCTGACCATATGTCACAGATTCTCGATAGCTAAAAACTTGTCTGGATGTGGCATGTTCACTATATAGGAACTTGGTAACAATACATTGATGAATGCTAGCATCTGTTTCATTAGATGATTAATTAAT
Source organism: Hemiprocne comata (assembly GCA_020745705.1). Taxonomy (NCBI): domain Eukaryota; kingdom Metazoa; phylum Chordata; class Aves; order Apodiformes; family Apodidae; genus Hemiprocne; species Hemiprocne comata. Next base: position 136,664,925 of record CM036586.1, on the reverse strand, counting down.
ACCATATTTGGCATCATACATCTTGTAGGTTTACAGTGGTATGTGTGTAACAATCTGTTAACATTATTCTAATCTCATAGATTGTAATTCTAACCTAATCCTGATTTAAGTTGCCCAGTTTTTGTCAAGAATATTAAACATACAAGGGCACTTTCAGGACTGCAGATAAATAGCTTTTCTTTGCTCACACTTTATTATTTCTCTACAGGCTCCTACAAAGGCAGCACCTAAGCAGAAGATTGTGAAACCAGTCAAGGTTTCTGCTCCCCGTGTTGGTGGAAAACGCTAACTTGCCAAGCTGTTAGTCATGCTAAATAAACATCTGACTAAGTTTCAAGACTTGTGCCATTTTCTCTTCAATTTCTTGAGATACACTGAAGAGAATTAATCTGTGAAATAACCTCATCTAGTTTTGCAGACTGAAAAACGTTATCTTGCCATGAAACATTAGGTAGCTTAGGTAATCTGCTGTATTGGCACACGTTTCCTAAGTTTAATGAGTGAACTTGGTGGCAGGGAAGACGAAGCAGATGTTTGAGAAGCTGTTTTTGCCTGAAGGACAAAACAGCACACGTGTAGAAGTTCATTCTGCATCTATGTCAAATGGCATAAAAAGAGGTTTCCAAGTTCAGAGATGCAAACAAAATGGTGCGTGAAGCGTTACTGTCTGTAAATGACTTGAAAAGGTGAATAAAGTTCTGGTATGGTGGGATGCACATAGCAAGGTGTTGTAAAGCATAAGAAGAGAAATAGGCTGGAAAAAGGGAATGGATGGTTTCATGACTATTACATGCAGAGGTTGGGATGCAACTCCTGCGTCAGGAAGCTACAAAACCATGGATTGCTGGGAGTTGTCAGGAAAAGGATGGCTGTGAAGGTCCTGCCTTGCACAGATTCACTGAGGTGAATGAGTTTCTTGACCCAAGTATGGCAATTCTGCAATTATGATCTAACACTTGCAACACTGGTAACAGGTTGAAAAAGCTTAAAATGCCACTGATGGTATATATTTACTTCAAGCCCACTTAGAATCATAAAATTATAGGGGTTGGAAGGGATCTCTGAAGATCATCGAGTCCAACCCCCCTGCTGCAGCAGGAACACCTAGGGCAGATCACACAGGAATGCGTCCAGACAGGTCTTGAAAGTCTCCAGAGAAGGAGACTCCACAGCCTCTCTGGCCAGTCTGTTCCAGGGCTCCATGACTCTCACAGTAAAGAAGTTTTTCTTCATGTTGAGGTGGAACTTCCTGTGCAGCAACTTGGTGCCATTTCCCCTCATCGTATCACAGGGCACCACTGAAAAGAGACTGGCCCATTCTTGACACCCACTCTTCAGATATTTGTAGACATTAATAAGGTCCCCTCTCAGTCTTCTCAAGACTAAACAGCCCCAGGTCTCTTAGCTGTTCCTCATGACAATTGTTGCAGTCCCTTAATCATCCTTGGAGCCCTCTTTTGGATGCTTCCCAGCATATTCCTGTACTTCTTGAACTGGGGAGCCAGAGCTGGATACAATACTCCAGATGGTGGTCTTACTAGGGCAGAGTAGAGGGGGAGGAGAAACCTCCCTTGACCTACTGGCCACACTGTTCTTAATAAATCCCAAGATACTATTGGCTCTCTTGGCCACGAGGGCACATTGCTGTCCCATGGATCACTTGTTGTCCACCAGGACCCCAAGGTCCTTCTCCATGGGGTTGCTTTCTAGCAGGTCAACCCCTGATCTATATCGGTGTATGGCGTTTTTTCTCCCCAGGTGCAGGACTCTACACTTGCTCTTGTTGAACCTCATTAGGTTCATCTTTGCCCAGGTCTCCAGTCTGTCCAAATCTTGCTGAATGGCCACACAGCCTTCTGGTGAATCAGCCAATCCTCCCAGCTTCGTATCATCAGCGTAAACTTGCTGAGGATACACTCCATCACCTTATCCAGGTTATTTATGAAGATGTTGAATAAGACTGGTCCCAGTATTGACCCCTGGGGAACACCACTAGTCACAAGTCTCCAACTGGACTCTGCAGCGTTGATCACAATCCTCTGGGCTCTGTTGTTTAAGCCAGTTCTCAATTCATCTGTCTGCTCTTTTAACTCACACTTCCTGAGCTTATCCACAAGGATATTAGGTTCATATTTAAGTTCCAGAAGGCAGGTAGGGGTGTCTGAGAAATGCTCCACCCTCCCACCCCTAGATGGAGTGCCCATTTCTTAAATTCTTCATGTAAAGTATTCATCTGTCTACTTAAGTAGACACTGTGTCCAAAGTTTGCTGTAGTTTGGATGGACAGTAATGGCCTGAGCATTTGTATAAATGGTACCTGGTACATTGCATAGATGCTTGTGAAAGCTTTCAGCTAAAAAAGTTAGCTTTTACAGTCTGCTTGGAAATACTATTAATGCTATATAAGAATTAAGTGTCAGATATGTCTAAGTCAATATTTGTTAATGCTGTGAAGTTTGCAGGCTTTGGGTGCCTGGTGTTACTGGAAAAGGTGCACAGAATAAGATTACTCTTCCTTATTCTTGATTGATGAGTTCTGACTGATGCCATGAGATGGAGTAAAGAACAGCCCGTACTACTCACAAGTTATCCTTCAAATGAGTAAGCAGGCTGTTAGAGGAAGGCGTTAACGCAGTGTAACTGCAGATTACTCAGCTCAAACATAAATATAATGCAATGAATTAACACAGAAATTAAAGTCCTTGTGTTTTCCTAATGCAACGTAATTGATCCACTATTAAATATTTATTATTAAAATTGAATACTTAAATTTTTCATAGACCCACAGAAGAACTTAGGTTGAAAAGGACCTCAAAAGGTCACCTAGTCCAATGCCTTCCTCAAAGCACATCTCAAAGAACATCTCCTAAGACTGAGGTTCCACCACCTCTTAGGGCAACCTGTTCCAGTATTTGACCACCACCATGGTTTTAAAAAAAGATTAAAAATCTTTATATGTAACTAGAATTTCCTGTGTTCTAACTTATGCCTGTTGTCTATTGCTATGCAACTCTCAGAAGAGTTTGCCTCCACCTTCTCTGTATCTTCTTGTGAGGTTGCTGTAGACAGTAGTATCGTTCTCACAAACCTCCCTCTTTTTAAGTCTGAAAAAGGCTGTCTCAGCTTTGCCTCGTTTCTCACACGTTCAGCCCTGACCATTTTCAGAGCCTACTGTCAGACTGGCTCCATCCAGTCAGTATCTTTGTATTTGGGGGATCGCAGTACTCCAGGTGGCGTCTCACAACTAAGAAGCACCGGGGAAGGGTCGCAGCTGGTACACTCCTGCCTGGGCACGGGCATCCTGTGCAGCTACTGCGTTTTACGTCTCTGCTATGGGTGTAAAACAAGATCAGGTCAGAATTCGGACAAGGAAAATCAGCAGTTGACATTCAAAAGGTTTTCTGTATTTCTTTCTTTCCTCAAAAATGAGCACAAGGCTGCAGCCGCCGTGCCACTCTGCCTGAGCTGCAGCAGCTGTCAACAGTTGTGGCGCTCCCGACAGGTATATTCACGCTGCAACATGAAACCACACTTCCAATTTTCTCGTAGCTCCTATTCCTGAGTAAATTCTAGAGACCGCTAGTTTCGGGGCTCGGGCTATAAAAGGTATTTATTGAGGAGAGTCACCTCCTCGCTGCGCCCGCCCGCACAGGCCTTACCCGGCCCTAAGATGCACTCCCCCCACACCCCGCCTTCCGCCCGGCCTCTCTTTTGCCCGGTTCCAAAATGGCGGCTTGGTTTCCCCTAGAAGCTTGCACCTTCCCTACGCACGCGCCCCTCCTCCCGCCCCTCCCATGCGCGCGGGCTTCTGATCTCACTTCCTCTTGTGCAGCAGCCATTTTGTCTCTCCGTTGCTGCTGCTGCCCGGGCTTCTCCCTCCCACCTGCCGCCGCTGGCTGCGAAACTCCAGTTCCCCCCCCGGGCCTGGCTCCCGCCGCCCGCGGGCCGCGCTCTTCGGCCTCCCCGCGCCTGGGTGAGAGGCCGGTGGCGGCGTGGGAGGTCCCGATCCTCCTACCCTCGGCAGCGCATTCTCTCCCTGCCCCGGGAGGCGCCTCCGCAGCCCCACGGACCCCCCGGCCGGGGCTGGGGCGCCTCTGCCCCCACGGGCTCCCCGCATGTGACTGGCCCGGGCGGGTCCCGTCCCGCGCCGAGAAGCTGCCCCGCAGCCGTCTCTGCCCAGGCGGCGAAAGCTTGACCCTACGCCCGCCCTCCGAGAGCGGCGTGCCCTTGCCCGGCGGCGAGGGGGGAAGCCCGGCGTGGCTCTGAGGGCGCGGGGAAGCCGCGTGGACGCCGCCCGCTCCTCTTCCCCCGTCCATCTCCTGCCCCTCTCCCGCTCTCCCCCCCCGCCATGTCCAGCGAGGAGAGCTACCTGGCCATCCTGCGCTACCTGACCAACGAGCGGGAGCCCTACGCGCCGGGGACGGAGGGCAACGCCAAGCGGAAGATCCGCAAGGCGGCTGCCTGCTATGTGGTGCGCGGCGGCACCCTCTACTACCAGCGGCGGCAGCGGGACCAGCAGCGCTTCGCCGAGCTCGAGGTGGTGCTGCAGGCCGAGCGCCGCGCCCGCCTCATCCGCGCCGCCCACCTGGCGCCCGACGGCGCCCACCGCACCCGCCTGCAAACCTGGCAGGGGCTCTCGCAGAAGTACTGGTGGCGAGGTGAGCTCGGGAAGGGGGGCGGTCAGCGGGAAACGCCGCACCCAGGGCGGAGGAGAAAGGCAGCAGGCGGAGCTGGGGTTGCAGCTCCCGCCGCTCTGGGTCTGTGCGAAAGGTGGTTGTGTGCCCTCGTGGGAGAAAGCAGGAGGGCACTGTCGCTTGCTGGCTAACTGGTGCTTTTAAGCACGCAATCTCAAAGAGCATGGTGGGGTCAATCTTCAGGAGCGACCTATGGCTGGGGTGTGTTGGTCACTCTTATTTAAGAGGCAAACCTCGCCGCCCGAGTCACACCTTCGTCAGCAAATCGTCCTGTGGCTTCTCATTCAGTAGTGGTATTTTGAGTATATGGGAACAGAGCATGACTGTCCCCGTCGAGGTTTTGAATATAGCCTGCTTAAGGTATCAGTGTCTCAACTTGTACACTTTGTGTAGGGCGATAATACATTCCCTATGACCTAGTTCAGCATTTAACCTCAAGGTATCTTTTCCAACTAGCATGTGTCTGGTGTTCACGTTTAACTAGTAGACTTGCCAGTGATGCTTTTTAGTCCTTGCACTCGTTGTATTTGTCTCTTTCTTCCAAAGAGAAACTGGAAAGACCGAACTAATTCTCAGTTGGGTCCTGAGTGATGTCTTAGCCATTAGAAATGGTAGCGTGTGAACAGCAATAATTCCCAATTGAGGCCTTCTTTTGGGTAGGCCAATGACTTGGTATCTGTGTTCCCTTTGCATTTAGTGTTCTACTTTTAGTCTTATGTATCCATTAAACAAATACTCTGCTTTTCAGTTGCCCTGGGCCCAGTTTTTGTTTGCACTGCTTCGCTTGTTCAATGTTTTTTGGTCTGTCAGTCAGTACATCTGTCTTTGATGTGAAAAAGGATTTGGTGTCTGAAAGTTGATAGATCCATTCTGAATTATGGTCTTCTTGCCTTTATCTTATAGACTTCCCAGGGAAGTGGTGGAGGCACCGTCCCTGGATGTATTCAAGGAAAGGCTGGATGTGGCACTTAGTGCCATAGTCTAGATGGTGTGGTGGTGTTGGTCATAGGCTGGACTTGATGATCTTAAAGGTCTTTTCCAGCCTTGTTGATTCTGTGATTCTGTGATCTGGGTTCTCATCATTTGCCCAATATTGGACTGTCCTCATATGCTGGAAATTTCCTGAATGGACCTCAGTATTTCTCTGTTCATCAGAAGAGGACATTATGTATTCTGCAGGATCTTTTGATCTTATTGGTTACCTTTATTTGCACAACCTATATTCTCTTCTTTCTCTTGCTCTGAGAATACTAATATTCATGCCCTGCTTTCAGATCAAGCATTTTCTTATCTGTGTCTCCTCGAAAGCATTGATTTCCCCTGCCATTGTAATACTCTGCTGCTAGTGGACAGCAGCTTTGACCCAGTCATCAGCCTGAGATGGGTACCAGTCAGTTGTGTCTCTGTGCTCTGTAACTGTGAAGCAAGGGGCTGGAGTGTGGCCCAATGGCCAGGGTGTTAGATGTGGGATCTGAAGACCAAAATCCTTCTGTCCTGAGAACTACCCTGCATTCAGAAGAAAATGTAAAAGTATTTGAAATGGGCATGAGTGTCTTGGGAAGCCTGAAGTCTGGATTTCCCTGATCCTTAAAGATATCTATGTAACAATAGTTTATCTCATGCTCTGAAAAGGTATGAGCAGGGCAAGTCTGTGTCAGCCAATTTTTTAAGTTGTGCAAGATTTTGAAATACAGAGATACGGCTGTTGTTATGTATATTGTCTTGGTGAAGAAAATGAATCTAAGTTGAAAGCCATAGGCTGAAAATGCCTTGGTACCTAGAAGAGGACCTTGAGCTTAGGAACTGTTGAGTATTTAAAACAATTTGGTTACAGTGGTTAAAGTAGTGGTGAGAAATTTATTTCTCTAACTTCCAAAATCATAGGCAATTGATTTAAATTAGTGTTAATAATGCATATCAGCATCATCGTATGTAACGGAGTTGGTCCCAATTTTGCAAAAGCCCTTAGGTGAGCCTTCCAATTCTTGTTCCCTTCAGTAGGGACAAGCTGAGATTCACTTGTGTGAGCTAAATTCAGGATCAGGTTACAGCTTTTATCGTCTCAGGATTCTTAGGATGTCTGTATCACAGAATGGTTAGAGTTGGAAGGGACCTTAAAGATCATTGAGTTCCAACTCCCCTGCATGGGCATACAAATATTTTTTTCTAGCCTTAAAATTCTTTCTGGGAGGGTCTGCTTGATACAGTGATGTTCCAAGTGTTCTATCTCAAATTAACAGTGGGTTACAGCAGTGACATACAGTGTAATGCAATAATGTGAGAGAAGCAGAACTGGTAAAAATAAGTGAGAGAAGGAAAGTGTAGGTGACTGACCTTAAGTTTTCTCAGTAAGTGTGTAATACTTTTTTGCTAATTGCCTATGTATGTAATTGCATGTTTGAGGTAAATTGAATGAAGATTAGAAGCCTAATTAAGTTATGTTAATTTTTCTTAGGTATACTTAAGCAGGTTAAAGATTACATTAAAGAATGCAGCAAGTGCCAGGAAAAGCTAGATCGCTCTAGAGCTCTGTCAGATCCTTCTGAAATGCTTGAGGAACTAGGACTGGATGCAAAATCTCATGAAGACAGTAATGAAACAGATGATGAATTGAGTAATACGGCATCAATCCCAGCTGCATCTCCAAAGCCTGTGAAGAAGAAGCCAATAGCAAAGCACGAGCTTGTGTTTGTAAGTATCATTGTTTACATCTGAATGTATTTAAGATGTTTGTTAATGGGTTCTTAGTCATGTACTTTTTTTCCATTGTTGTGTTAATTTTTCAATAATAAGATGACAAATTCTGTCAAAGAATAAATATGTGGAAACAAGTTACTGGTATATATGACATAAAATTAATTATAGTACATCATCTTTGGAAAACAAAATCACTGCAACTCCTATGTAGGTATATAGGACCCAAGTGAAAATGAATGGCAAACCCATAAGTAGTAAAGCATCACATAAAAGATACTAATGGAATCTCCATCTGTTCCTTAATAAATGATGCTATATTTATGTAAAATTCTTGATGATAACTGGGGGCTCATACACTTGTAAAGACTTTTGAATCTACGAACCCTCTCAGACTGTAGCATTGAAGTATATGGTCAAAGAACTGTTTGAATACCCATGTCTTCCCATTTTTCCAGTGGTCTGTTTTAACTGTGTTTGGAGGGAGGGTGAAACTTAATAATAATAATAAAACAATAGTAAAGTTAAGCTGTATATTTGTTTAAAGAAACAAAACAATAGTAAAGTTAAGCTGTGTATTATACAGGCTTGAACTGATTGTACTGTTGCAGGAAATAAGTCTTTTCTGTGTTTCAGTGTGAATGCTTAAAAAGACACAGTCTAAATGTAATTAAGTTCTCATAATGTTGTTTATGACAGGTTGACAGTAAGGGCCTTGTGAAGCAGTCATCTTCCAAACATTGTCTGTCAGTCTTAAACCAACTGAATCAGCAGAGGCTTTCCAATCAGTTCTGTGATGTGACTCTGCTGATTGAAGGAGAGGAGTACAAAGCTCACAAATCTGTCTTGGCAGCCAACAGCGAGTACTTCCGAGAGCTCTTCATTGAAAAGGGAGCTGTCACTAGTCATGAAGCTGTAGTGGATCTGTCAGGTGAATTGTTGTGGGTTTCAAAGCTAGAAATTAAAATATCCTAAGTAAGGTGTATGGTATTTGATTCAGTCTTTTTTGAGTGTTCAAGACAACCAAATATTTTATCTTGGTCTTTTTCTCTCTTTTAATCTAAAAGTGTTTTGTGTGTATTTTAATGCTAAAGTGATCACTCTGGTGTAGCATAATTTGATCTTTCACATTGAATCGACTGTGGGGTTTTATCTTAAAATTTCTGAGAAGCTTTGGATTGATTTTTACCTTGCTTAGGTGTGTTTTCTCCTTGTATTAGTCACAAACATTACAAAAGGGAACAATCAAATGCCTGAATATATCAAGAGAGGATGATTAGCTTCTCAGAGAGTTGTTTTGCTGAACAAATACTAAATTATTTCTTATGTCTGGAAAACATTATTATACATGCTTCTGCTTACTTCTCACACCTTCTGGTACTTAAAAGATAGGAGACAACACTAAAATAAATATTCTAAAAATGGCTTTGTAATGGATGAGTAATAGTGTACAGAACATATGCCTACTGCATTGCTTTCTAATTACTTTCTTAATTGTGCCTGTCTCTGCATGAACAACAGACATGCATGAACGTGTCACAAATAGACCTGATTTCTACTATGATGGTCCAGAAAGTCCTCCAAATTAAATATCCATAATTTACAAGACTGTGGAAAACTGTATGAAATTCTTGTTTTTAAGCATTTGTATGTCTATATCCATACCTTTATTTTTTTCACGAGCCTCTTATTTTTCTGTCACATCAGTTGTTATTTAAGTCCTGACTGCTTTCTGAATGTAGCAGGTTCAGAAGGACTTAGGTTAAATTTATGTTAATCTGCTTCAAAAATATTGTGGCTCTCTCATAATCCCAAAACGTTCTTCTAGATAATTTTATTGTGAAATTATGTCAATTTTACTTACTTACTGGAAAAACTGAGCTTACTTCCACATAGAAAATATACAAGGAGGAGGCTTTTGCATAAATGACAATTAACTGAGTCCCAGTGGAAGGGTTTCAGTGTTGCTTGCAAGTGCATTTTGCTCTCCATTTCAGACTTAAACATATTAAAAATGAACTGTTGTATCCATCATGAAATGTTTTGGTGTAATTCATGGTCATCAGTGTTTGTTCTAATATCTTGTTTTATTCCTGGTAGGGTTCTGCAAGTCCAGTTTCCTGCCTCTGTTGGAATTTGCTTATACTTCAGAATTAACTTTTGACTTTTGCAGTATGGCAGAAGTGGCCATGCTTGCCCGACATCTCTTCATGTCAGAGGTCCTTGAAATCTGTGAAAATGTGCACAAACAGATGGAAGAGAAACAAATCACGGTGTACCAGAAGGGAGATATTCAAACAGTAGAGTCAACACAAAATTTAGCAGAGCAGACTGAAGTTGAGATGCAGCCCATGGAAGGTGCTGAGCAACCTGAGCTCACAGCCAGCGAAGTGCCAGTAGCTGTAAATGGAGCTCCTTCCTCTGCTGGGCCAGAGGAGGCAGTGGCATCCCAGCCTGACCTCCTGCCCCCCAGAGCCTGCAGAGGCCACTCCAGATGATGTTTCAAAGTCTGTGGAGCAGTGTGAAACAACTGAAAATTGTGTCAACATGGAGCTGGTGGAGAGCATTTCAAATAGCACTGTGTCTGTTGTAGAGGCTGAGCCATCGGCTGTGGGAGCCATGGACATGCAAAGTACAACAGAAGTTGAGACAGATCAAAATGAAAGCAGTAAAGCAAATACAGATGCTGGTTCTGAAGACCCCTCAGAAACACTCAAGCAAAAACTTGGCAAGCAAAGTCAAGAACAGAGCATTTCGGTTTCCCAAGTGGAAAGCCTAGCTTCCAACCAAGATGATACTTACAAAAGCAAGCTTCGCCAGCGTTCTGTTAGTGAGGGTGGATATATCAGATTGCATAAAGGAATGGAAAAAAAACTGCAAAACAGAAAGACAAATCCTAAATCTGCAATACAGCAGGTATTCTTATCTGTCTTTAGGCCTGTTGACAGTAATCATCCAGTGTTTTGAGATCAATCTGAAAAGACTGTTTCCTCATTCCAAGCACTGTCTGACAAATGTTTTTCTTTTTTGAGTGATTAATGTGACTGCAAACCAAAATAACTTCTAAGATGTGACAATTGTGCAAAAACCCCCCCAACAAACAATAATGTTGTCGTGAAAATTCCTTCCACATTGAAGATATTTAGAATGCTCAGTGGCCTTAGCCCAGTTTGAGTATTTCCTCACAGTTTCTTGTGTTTGGACAGAAGGTGTATCTTCTCCCTAAAATTATTAATTATCTGGGAGTTTAGTTCTTAACTAGCAAGTGTGTATGTCAGTCAGAGAGAAATGCATTTATCTGCTAGAGAAGTGAGGCCCTAGAAGGACAAGGAGCTGTTGGAGCGAGTCCAGAGTAGGGTCATGAAGATGATCAGAAGGCTGGAGGACCTCTGCTCTGAAAACAAGCTGAGAGAGTTGGGGTTGTTCACCCTGGAGAAGGTACCAGGGAGACTTTATGGTGGCCTTCCAGTACCTGAAGGGGATACAGGAAAGCTGGGGAAGGACTTTTTACAAGGGCATGTAGTGAAAGGATGAAATGTTTTTAAGCTGAAAGAGGTTTAGATTGGATATTAGGAAGAAATTATTTAGTGTGAGGGTGGTGAGACACTGGCACAGGTTGCTGAGGGAAGTTGTGGCTGCCCCATCCCTGGAAGTGTTCAAGGCTAGGTTGGATGGGGCTTTGAGTAACATGGTCTGCTGGGAGGTGTCCCTGCCCATGGTAGGGGGGTTGGAACTAGATGACCTTTAAGATCGCTTCCAACCCAAACTGTTCTGATTCTGTGATTTGTTAAGACTTAAAAAAAAAAAAAAAAAAAAAAGAGCAACTGGGGATGAAAAATTTGACATGGAGATCTTAAGACATAGCCATGAGTCACAGTAATGCAGCCCTGCTACCTTCGGATTCTGCTCAGTTAAAAAAAAGGTTCAAAGATTACTGGTATTAAAAACTAGCGCTTGGACATATTAAACGTTTAGTAATTGAACTAGCTGTTTCAGTTACTGTTTTTTTGACGAAACGGTCTTCTTTCCCCTTCGGGAGCCTTTCCTCTTTTAGTGCCTCTGGGTAGCTGACATTCACCTCACTGATCAAGAATACATTCATTTTTGTGACATAGTACATTTGACCTCGCTCATTCCACATTGGCTAAATCTTACAAATAACTGTTATTTTCCAGAAGTGTTCTGTGAGATGTTTACATACCAGTCCCACAGGCACAGGGATAATTTGTTATCATTACAACACCTTTGTAGACAGAAACTGTAGCATTAGTCTCCTTTCACAGATGGGCAACTTAAAAGCCCAGATGTTAAAAACTAGTATCATCAAAATATTTGAGCAACCTGTTTATGATGGTTGGAGAATGACAGGGTTTTGCTCTGTTTTGGAAAAGGTAGTATCTACCTTCAAGAACAGCTCCTGTTAACTTATTCTGCAGTTTTTAAATCTTACCCGTTGACAGATGGAAGTCTACGGACAGTGGCCACCTTTTTATGGAAAGAAAGAAATTGGTTTAGATAACTGCTCAGAATTAGATTCAGGAGTAAGTTTCTCCTTTCCTCACTGATTTCATAGCTTTCAGCATTTTTGTCTCATGCATCCCTCAGCTCCCTGCCCCCTGACCTCATGGCACTGGATGTCATATAAATATTGGGAACGAGACACTCCTTCCTGAGTTCCCAGTTTTGATGTTTGAAGAATAATAGGAAAAAGAGATTGCAAGGAAAATGCTGCTGACTTTTGAATTAAGCAATTGCAACTGGCGTGGAGATGTTGGGGATGATGTATGTTTTGTATGAATGGATTATTTTCCAAGCTCTTACTGATCATCTACTGAAGAAAATTATTTTTGTGGCCTCACAATTTAGCCAAGTTTGCATTAAATTTCAGAGCAACAGCAAAAAACAAATGAAAATGTTGTACCTGTGTTGAGTTTCAGTTTGGTTTTGAGAGACATGGAAGGGCTAGCATGCTTTCAAAAACTGTTAGATACTTCATTTGTTGACAGAACAGGAAGAAGAAATGGGGATGCATTGTACTGTTTTTTCCCTTGCCTTATTCTCAGAAACCTGAAGGGGAGATCCCTGATACAGGAAATCTCAGCCTGCTCACTTAAAATTTGGCTTTTAAAGAATATGACAGCAAGTTTCTACACAGGAAAATGAGACTATCAGCTCCAGGTAGCACTGCCAATACTGCCTAACAAAATTCCAAAACACTAGTAGTGCTTTTAACCAGAAAGAACATTGCTTAAAGACTGTACATTTTTTTACAACTTGTTAATAACTCAGTTTTTGCTGGCTGGTAAAAATTAATTAGGCCACTTTTTCGTTTTTTTTTTAAATCTGATTACTTTTGTAGTAAAGCAAATATAAATCCTGAGAAAGGAAGTGGAAGTTTAGGAGAGCGTTAGAAACGGATAGAAATTGTGGCTGGCAGCACTTTGTGGTTCCTCTGTAACTGTCTCTTGGTTCTCACTTAGGCAGTTACTTGGGGCTGAATACTTAGTTGTCCGTGAACTCAGAAGTCATTCTCCGCCTATAATTATAATCAGTTTATAGCTTTAAAACAAGACCAGTTTTTCACCCACCATGAGATGTGTTTGGCAGTGAACTGAAAGGGGGTAACTTTCTAGCAGCTAAGTAAACGGTGCAAAATTAGGTCGTATTACAGTAACACACAGAAACGTCAACATTTAGTACTAACTTGAAGAGGAAATATAAAATACAGTGTAATAAAGTTCATTCAAAGGTTATGTCTTTCCAACTTAGGTTGCCATGAAGCTGGTACAAAGAGGGAAAAAAAATGAAACAGCCCAAAAGAGACACCACAGAAAATAGTGAAGTAGAAGCTCAGCACAAATGCAGTGAGTGTGGAATGGTGTTCCAGCGGCGCTATGCACTTATAATGCACACACTGAAACATGAAAGATCTAAAGATTACAAATGCCCAGTAAGTTGGGGGTTTTCTGTTTGTAAGCCTCCCTCTTTATGAAAATTGATTCAGTGTTAACATTAGTAATTATTTTTCTTGGCTCTTTTCATACATGTATTTGTTTTTCTTATGGATTTCGGAGGCAGATGCAGCCCTAATCTTGATGGGATGAGCTGAAATGTGGTGCAGCCACATGGCCTGACAGCACCATGTGACGTGGGAGTACCTTTGCTGCTCAAAACAGAGCTGGCGTGGTCTTTACCTTTAACATTTCCAGTAAATTTGCAAATCTGTTTGTGTTTAGATTAGCCTGGAAGTTAGCCTAATTGGGAAGTGCTCAGTGGTTCTGTCAGTAGCTGTAAAATTCAAAATTTACAGCTATTAATTAACCTGAGATAAAAGGCTTGTTGGAGTCAGGTTATAGACCTAGCTAATCATATTGCTGTACTTAAAACCTTTCTCTACCTTTTTTTGTGAAATATTTTTTGATTATTAAATGCCAAGTAAAGTTGTAATGTTCTCTTTCCCAGTTGTGTAAAAAAGAATTCCAGTATGGCGCTTCCCTGCGAGCCCATCTAGTCCGGCACACTCTGAAGACCGAAGTGAACGCTGCAGCTGCCAGTGTAGAAGAGACAGGCGTGTCCTCAGTGAAAGGGAGAACTAAACGGGAATTTATATGCGATATATGTGGGAGAACTCTACCTAAGCTCTATTCTCTCAGGATACATATGCTCAAACATACAGGTGTAAAACCACATGCATGTAAGGTAAAGAGAAAGTCCATTTGCTCTGTAATCAAATTAGTAATATTTTCTTGATACTTTAGTATTGACGCTCTGGCCTAAAATTTAGGTTAATTTAGGTTACTTCAGAAAGACGGAAACTACTGTAAACTTCCAGATGAAAATTCTTGTAGTCCATGTGTATTAGAATGAATTTGGATAATGGAAGTTCATATTCCTGTGTCTAGAAGACTGTCTTGCCTTGAGTTTTCTTTTTTAACAGACCAGTTCTGCCACTGGTACTGGTATTTCCGAAGAAATACAGCAGGTTTTGTTGAATTTGAAGTTAAACACCTGTTAAATAATGAGTTTTATTTGCTCTGTTCCACTGGATATGGATTTTTTTTTTTTAGGTTTGTGGAAAGACCTTTACGTATAAGCATGGATTAAAAATGCACTTAGCTCTCCATGAAGTACAGAAACAGTTCAAATGTGACTTGTGTGAGAAGTCTTTTGTCACAAAAAGAAGTCTTCAGGAGCACATGAGCATTCATACAGGTAAGTGGGGAGAAAGAGGATCCTTTTACTTTGGCTGGCTGTTGTATGCTGCAGAACTTTAACGTTGTTCTTCAGTGTCAAAGGAACTGTTTAAAAATAAATAAATAATAGTGGCTCCTTTTTGTTTCTACTGGTCAAGCAGCTGAGATAGAGGTAAGCAGTCATTTTACATTTATTTTCTGGGCTTATTTTACCATAGCTTAATATCATTTATGCACAAGTCCCATACAGGGACCAGGGAATTGTGATTGGTCTGCTCCTATGTTTTTGTGATCTTAGGAGAGCAACGAGGCTGGTGAGGGGACTAGAGGGAAAGTCTTACAGGGACAGGCTGAGGGAGCTGGGGCTGTTTAACCTGGAAAAGAGGAGACTCAGGGGGGACCTTATAACTCTCTTCAGCTACCTGAAGGGAGGTTGTAGTCAGGTGGGGGCTGAGCTCTTCTCCCAGGACGAGAGGGCGTTCACTGGGGGAGGTTTAGGTTGGATATCAGGAAGCACTTCCTCACAGAGAGGGTGATTAGATATTGGAATGGACTTCCCAGGGAAGTGGTGGAGGCACCGTCCCTGGATGTGTTCAAGGAAAGGCTGGATGTGGCACTTAGTGCCATGGTCTAGATGGTGTGGTGGTGTTGGTCATAGGCTGGACTTGATGATCTCAGAAGTCTTTTCGAGCCTCAATAATTCTGTGATTCTGTGTATTTATTGCCTGTATTGTGTCAATTCAACAAATACAGGCAGTAAGCCAGAATGTTCTGGAGCGCTTACACTTCCAGCCTATCCTTTCAGAGGAAAACACACTAAGTTAAAATCTCTGAGAATCTCCACATATGTTTTACAAGAAATTTTATAAAACCTGGTATCTTGAAGGATCTTAGCATGTGAAAGATGACAACATAATAATGTAATACAAGCAGAGTTTTAAAAGTATAATGTGTAGAAATTGTCTGTGTTTCTTGTTTCCCAAGTTGGGCAGAATCAAAAGTAAGACACTGTTTCTTTTAAGATTATTTGTTCAAGAAATTAAGGAATTCATATTAGTGCTCAGCACTCCTAAATTGATGAATTGGAGCAAAAAACTTATTTTCAGGTGATGGTCCATGAATTCAAGATATAAGTAATCTGTAAGCAATGCTTCATTGCTGGAAAAGTTGCATAATACATGAACACAGGCAATTGTGGGTTTTTTTTCCACACAAGAGGGCCATTCACAGTTCATGACTACTAGGAGCTACAATGTTGTATCTGTGTTTAAAAGTATGTAATAAAGTAATTTAGAGTTGCTACTCCCCTTTCTGTGTATTATTACATTGTAATATATGAAATACACTTTAAATTTCCACCTGTGTGTAATTAAACCAACTTCTCTTTGTAGCACCACTCTGATTACTTAAGATAAATTATATGAGAAGAAAAGCACATTCTCAGAAAGCACTCCAGAGATAGGGAGGCCTGGCTTGGTAACATGTTTTGTTTTGGTTTTGTCAGGAGAATCCAAGTATCTTTGCTCCATCTGTGGGAGATCTTTCCACAGGGCATCGGGACTTAGTAAACACATAAAGAAACACCAACCAAAGCCTGAAGTTCGTGGATACCAGTGTACTCAGTAAGTTGGTTGGTGGGGTTTTTTTCTTAACAGTAATGTTGCTAGTAATTTTGAAGATTAAAAGCAGGTCCTTCTTGTAGCGCAAAGCTATTCACAGACATGGAATAAGACATCTAAAGCAGAAGAGTAAAAAATGCACTTTTGTTAATATGTGCATTGGAGAGCAGAATCTTTTTTTTTTTAACTTTTACCAGCTCTAGTTTCATACAGTTGTTGTTCATGAGTGTGTTTGCACTTGTAGCTGTAAACAGTATCTATGTGATTTTAAAGCTCCCTTGTAGGACAGATAGAGTGGTAAACTTGTCAGAGGGGAAGGACCTTCAACCTGTTCTTGCCCTCTTTCACTGGGATAGTTTATTTCACTTTAATTTGAAAATTTCCTATATAATCTATGATGTCAGGTACTTGTGTGCACTGCAATACACACTGTGCAATGAAGTCTTTTTTCCTCTTCAGAATGTTTGTTCTTCAGGAAATGTATTAAAAAATTTCTTCCTGTATGGAAGCTTTCTTCTTTTCAGATTTCATTAGAGGTTGGGAATTCTGAGATTCCCTCATTCCAGAGGTTGATCAGCTGTGGAAGGTGAATCCTCCACCTTTGCTTCCTGGCATTTCTCTGCCTCTTGTCCTTTCTTGAGTCATATAAGTATATGACGTTACATGAGGAAGAGATGCAGATTATTATGCAAAGATGGCTAAAAAGCAGAATTTCTTTCAAAGGGAGAAAACATGTCTTTGATTAGACTGACCTCAGTGGTTTTCATACGAAGAGAAGCCTAGTGATTTGTAATTCCATATAGTCATACTATGGCAGGGTATAAATTAAGGAAAACTAGGAATTTCCCTGCCTTTAGGAGTATGCAAACAGCAAGGTAAAGAATGAGTATCACTGCTTTCAAATGCTTTCTTGTAGGATTCTGAATTTGGCCTTCAATTTTTAAAATAACGTATTTGAGCATTAAAACCAGCAAATCTCAGTTATATTTGTATCAATAATCAAGGGAAGAAACAGCTGTTCCTACGCTGATAAGTTCATGTGATATAACACAAATTTCTGATGTCTTCCAGTCGGTTTGCATTTGATTATTCCCCATAAAAATACCAGGAGGACTATAATTACCTGTAGCAGACAAAAGTATTTCAGAGGTCCTCAAGTTATATTCCAGACCTTCAGATAAACTGCTGTTTCTTTTAGCTTTCCCTAGTTTGGAAAAGGATTGTGCTTTGTACAGGTATTGGTGACACAATAGGTGTTACTTTCTCAAAGTCTTCAGTTGCCATTAAAAGAAGAGGCTTCCAATGCCTTTGCAATTTGGATCACCAAGACCCTTCTCAAATGGGATGCTAAAACCTTTACTGTTACAGGTGTGAAAAGAGTTTCTATGAAGCTCGGGATCTTCGTCAGCATATGAATAAGCATTTAGGTGTGAAGCCATTTCAATGCCAGTTCTGTGGAAAATGTTATAGTTGGAAGAAAGACTGGTATTCTCATGTAAAGTCTCATTCTGTCACAGACCCTTATAGGTAAGAGGACGTGTTTACTGAAATGTACTAATCAATATGACGTTACACAGATCCACAGCCAGTCAACAAGGAACTGTGTAGTCCACTGTTGAGTACCAATTGTTTGATGTTAACTGGGGTCTTGAGTATTTGAGAACCAGTGGGTGACTTCAAATAGTGCAGTCCAACTGTTAACCTGCTGGCACAATCCTGGGACTAATAAATGTGAAGCTGTAAAAGGATAAATACAATCGATGAAGTTAGAAATGCTTTATGTGTGATCTCATTTCTCTACAATAGTAAGTGGAAAAAATTAGCTGTGAGTAAGAGAACATAGCTCAGTCCAACAATATTATTTCTAATTATGGAACTAATTGTCATTTGAGACAGTATTCCCATTAAACTTTGCATATTATAATAAAAGGTTTGAAAAGCATAACATAAGCATAGAATAATAGTTTCAGTAAATTTCTCACATTTTAGGTGTAATATATGTGGTAAAGAATTTTATGAGAAAGCTTTGTATAGAAGACATGTAAAGAAAGCCACACATGGTAAAAAAGGAAGAGCAAAACAAAATCTGGAACGAGTTTGTGAGCATTGTGGAAGAAAATTCACGCAACTCCGAGAATATAGGAGACACATGAACAATCATGAAGGTATGTAGCAAACAAGTAGTCATGACATTCCTCAATCCCTAAAACGTTACAAAGAAAGGAGTAATTGTTTCTTTGAGTCTGTGTATGTCCTGTGTTGCAAGACACCTGGAAGTTCTTACACATTCTCCAGGTAGTTTTATGCTAGTCATGGTTTGTTAACTTGCTTCCACTGATTTCCAGAGTGGCTGTTTAGGGGCTTCCTAAAACTGCAGTCACACACAGAGACAGGGACAACTTGTCCTTCTTAGAACTTTTATGGAAGAGGAGCTTTTTTAGAAGTGGTTAAAAAATGTATATCTGGCAAAGAGTTGGATGTAGTAAAACATTTTCCAGTTTGAAAGGTGCACACTATTAACAAAATATTATTCAAACAGGAGTGTGATTGCCTGAATTTTAAAAAAGGACCCCTGTCCCTGTTGGGAATTGGTGAACTTCTTGATTTATAAAAAGCAGTAATCCGTATGATGTTTGGGAAAAATATGAAAACATTTTGGTTTTTTAAAAGGGTGCATTTTTACTTTAGATGTGAAGTATGCTATTGGTTTTTAAGTGTTCAGTTGTGTTGGAAGTCTAGATTTACTCCTATCTTGGGGCAAAAAACACTTTCTTGAAACATGTCTCTTTTTAAAGAGCTGTTAGGAATAAACCTAAGAGGTGTCAAACTATTGAAGTAAGAGATTTTGTTTTTGTTTCTGAACAAAGTGTCCTGTAACAGGTAGCTAGCCTAAAGCTCCCGTAACTGTTAAGTAAAACACAGTTTCAGAAAGTCATCAGTGGCAAGAAACAATTAGGATTTTATTAAGCAGTATGTGCTTAAAACTGGGGAGAAACTGCATTAAAAGGAATTTTGAAATTATTATTTTTTTAAATGTTGGATTGGGCAGAGCAGTTGTGGAAGAACTTCCCATTGAATTTATTATGCTTACATTACACTAGAGTGCAGAAATGGATCTCTTTCTTACATAGAAAAAGTTGTAGTATTTCTTTTGTTCTTTTATACTGCTGTTCTCCCTGTCACTTCTCATCTTTGCTGATGCATATTTATGAATGCTGACAGTCATCTTATCCTCACTTTCCATTTGAGAACAGGTGTGAAGCCGTTTGAATGTCTAACTTGTGGAGTAGCCTGGGCGGATGCACGTTCCTTGAAGCGTCATGTGAGGACACATACTGGAGAGCGACCATACGTCTGTCCAGTGTGCAACGAAGCCTACATAGATGCCCGGACGCTACGGAAGCACATGACCAAGTTCCACAGGGACTACGTACCCTGCAAAATTATGCTGGAAAAAGATACCCTTCAGTTTCATAACCAGGGGACACAGGTGGAGCATGCCATCAGCATTTTAGCAGCAGACGTGCAGGAACAAGAAACGGAGATTAGTGTTGGTGGTGGTGAAATTGAGACTGTGGTAGTGACAGGAGAGACGCTTGAAGCCATTGAAGCAGTGGCAGCTACTGAGGAATGCACATCAGTCTCTACTCTTTCTGACCAAAGCATCATGCAGGTGGTAAATTATGTATTGGCACAACAGCAAGGACAGAAAATGGCAGAAGTGACACAGGCCATTGAAACTGTAGAAGTAGAAGTGGCCCATGTTACAAAGGCAGACTGAATATAGTATATGAGAGAGCAAGAAGGGTGAGGTCTTGCCATCTGTGAGGGCTAAGTGTTTAAACTGTATCCTGAAGCTTACAGTGATGCCTGTTTTCAAACAGTTAATCACCAGGACCCAATGTCTTAGTGACTAAATATTGCACCATGCATTATGGGGAAAACGTCGGATGCATCAATGTAGGTCAAGGCTTTGAAGGCAAAGGTTTCTGCACTGGCCATAACTGAAAAAAAAAAAAAAAAAGTTGGAAGAATAATGTTTTCTGTGTCATGGAGTAAGTATCATGCTGTAACTTAAGAAACAAAAAATGAAAATGTATCAAGAGGCTGCACTAAAAACAAGAAATGCACAGCTATTGGTAGCATTTTTTTACTCTTGTTTTTATGTGCATTTCATCAAGTTTGTGAGCAAATTATCTATATTGGGTTCAGTCTGTTTAGGCCCTAAGACAGGGGATGGTAGAATGCTTCATGCAGTGTGTGCTTCTTGCCACATCCAGAAAATCTGAGGCTTTTTTCTTTGGGTAGAGGCAGAATCAGCAGTTAGTGAATCCCAGCTTTGAAGAAACTTATTTAAATTCCAGGTTGGTAGGTGGCAGGTCCAGGGTTCAGCAGAACACTGTAAAATGTTTCACAGGTGATGGGCAGGAGTCCACGGAAGTCTGAAGAAGTGGTTCTCTTAGAGAGATTGTGAAGCGAGGGAGACTGATTAGAGAAGTACACTGCTTTTTATTTGTAAGCAAGGAGCTTACCTTCAGCCTCTGTGCACAACGGAAGCTATCTCCTGCATTGTTGTACGTGTGCAAAGCAGGCAACCCAATGATGGATGCTTCTAATTGTGTATTGCATTTGATGTAGAAACTCTCAAATGAAAGATGTCTAATGGCAACTTTTTTTGGGAATATAAATGTACTGAAGAAGTTGAGCTAGCTGCGATCTCGTCTTGTGTTGAAAGGAGGGGCCGTGATAATTCCCAAATGAAACACCTAGCAATATCAGAATACAGAACTATGAAAATCTTTAGTAGGGGGTAAAAATTAAACTTGTATGAAAATTACCAGAATCTCCAGAAGACCTTATTACTGCTGCTGTAAGCAAATACTTCTAGGGCAAGCTAGTTACCTGATGTTACACCACACAAATGGAAAAATTCTTCCTAGATGTTCCTGTGAGTAAGCATGAATCACAGCCATGCTTGGCCCAAGTTCAAATGTCTCTGAATGCCACGAACAGTGCACACCTTCATCTGTGCAAGGTGTGGGTTCTTTCGTTGTTTATTTGTGTTTTTAAAGCAAGAAACATGTCTACCAAGAGATAATTGAATGTGCTGCACAAACGAACAATCAGAACTGTATTCTTTACATTTTCAGTCTCTAATACTATCAAATTTTCCCAGCTTTGACAGCAGCAAGATAGCCAAGGAGCCAGAAGCCTGTAATACAGCAAGGTAAACGTTGTAAATAAAGTTCCATGCATATAACTCTGTGCTACCTGTGAAACAGATCCACTGAACAAAATTCAAGCAAAATCTGTGACAAAGTAACCACCTCATTTGAATTAGTATTTCTACCTTTCATCTTGTTTAACTCTTTGAGTATCTGCCTACTAAGCTGCAGAATGGACTGTTCTTTTTATACTTTGCAAGCATGTAGATAAGCAGTTGTTGAAATTTTTTTAAGCAATATGTAGTTTGAGTTCCTGCCTTGGATCCAAATTAATCTGTCGATGACTATTTCAAATGTCAGGGCCTTCCTGCAGAGGAGTAATGTATTTATTTATATATCCTGAAGCCCTTTACAATTATATTGTTTTCTAATTACCAAATGGAGTAAAACTAAAATGAGTACTTTACCAAAAAATACTGGTAGCTGTAACTCTTAAATTTGTGTGTATGGTCAGGAATCTGGAGATAGCCATCCTGCTTAAAGTACTGCCATTATGATGGGAAAAGATTTAAAAGAGCACTAGGTAAACTTTAAAATTTACTTTGGTGTTTGTATCTTACAAATAATTATGTATTACTAAAGTGAGGAAATGTCCAAGAAAAAATAGCTGTAAATAGTGCTAGAACATTATTTGTATATTTAGTGTGTGACCTTGCAAAAATAATATTACCAGCACCTTAGTTTAATCCTCGGTGCGTTTATTTATTTGCCCAACCTATGAAAGAGAGAGAAGTGAATCTCAATTTAGGAGCCTTGTTACCCACTGTAAAAATGCTTTAACTGACTTGATGGCCTGCCATGTAAACCCTCAACGTTGTTTCCTAAACAAGACTCAGCCTGGAACGCCAAAGCTGAATGTTGCAGCACCCCTTTCCTGACATCTGGTGCCTTACCTTTTCAGAACAGCGTGAGGTTAAGTAGGGAGGGTCACTCAGAGCTTTGCAGTTCCTGGAGGTGGGAAGTTGCCCTATGGTTTTCCTTTAGATTTCAGATCTTAAGATGTTCGCCACCCTTCTGCCATACGTTTGAAGTCAGAGTGCAAATATGCACTTGATATTATTTGATTTTTTAAAAAATAAAGTTCATGAGCAGTGTCCATTTATAAAGTATTCCTAGTGAATTCCTGTACATAATTAATCTGATCTGTACATTCTGTTTTTATTTAGTGTTAGATGTATAAAGTGATGGTTACTTCTGTCATTAAATAAACTGAGCTTTGCCATGAATTGGTCTTTCAAGCAACCTTTTTTTTCAGAGGAAAAATAAAGTGTTTCAGAATTATTTATTCCTCTTCAGTATTTTACTTCCATATGTAGATAATGTCTGGTCTGAGTAGTTCTAGTAACACCTATGTTTAAATTTTTGCTTAAGTCTCAAAAAATTAACTAGTATGAGGAAAGGAAATCCACTGCCTTCCTAAATTGTGTCAGCACATGGCCATACACTAGCAGAACGTTAACAAAACACTGTGTGTGTTTATACTGACATCACTTTGGCTGCAAGACTGAGGCAGCCGCTCACCACCACCTGCCCCCCACCCCTTGACTTGGGTTTCTGTACCACACTGCCACCCCAAAGCAAGCATCATACAGCACTTCTGTCTTGGCCTCTGCTCTCAAACCAATATTTGAGGAAGGGTTGTGGCTTTACAGCTCTCCTCCAGTGTCACTTTCCTGGCTGAAGGGTGAGCTGTGCAGCTGCCTCCTAGTCTGGGAATGGCGACCTGTGCCTTTCCATTTGCTGTTAGACCAACTTCAAGGCAATGTCACAGGGTGCAGAAAGACTGTTGACCTTTTGTGGTTCATCCTGATTCTTAGGAGCTTTTTAGGGTATTAACTCTTCAGTGAGCCCATATAGGTAACCAAGCTAAGTGGGGAAGTATATTACGTAAAAACGGGTGTTTCAAAAGACTGAATGTTGAAGGAGTGAACATGCTATTCAGTAGGGTAGGGATGCAATTACAGATAAAAAACAGCAAAGTGGTGTGTGGATAATTCTCTCTCCCAGTTTCCACTGGAGCTAGAACCATGTCATTCCTGGCTGCTAAAGAGCCATCAATTTCTACAGTACTGGAATGGTGTGTACATTCAGGAGCCAGTCTTAGAGCTGCTGCTGACAGCATGGATGGAACCTCCCACTTCTCAAGCTGTTCTTTAGCAAGACCTGTTGTCCCACTGAAGTGTTCCAGCTACTGATGGTGAGTGGCCTGAGGTTGCTTCATTGCCATCCTCAGGTGCAGGGCTGTTGGGGAATACGCTTACAGTTATGACTATGAAGGGACTTTTCAGAAAGTAAGAGTTTGTCTTGCACCCCCATTAGAAGTTTTGTTCTGAGGGCAGTATTTCTTGCCTTAGATAAAATGCCCTGCCTCACAAATGGTAACGTCAGTATTAACTTGCTCAGTGCCTTTAGATATGTAGCAGCCCAAACACTTTGTCATGCCCTTAAATTTTAGGTGAAGAGGATTGTGTTAAATAAGCATCTGAGTAACAAAAATAAAGCACAGCCTAAGATACTTGCTCATTTTGCAATTACACTATATTGCTGTATTTAGTACCTGCAATTCTATAGGAGAGTAGTGTATGTATGAATGCGAAGGGCTGCCACAGTTACACTTCTTCCACAAAAGCAAAGGCAGAATTATGATTTCATAACAAGCTACTTTGAATGCAACTACTATGTTTACAAAACACAGAAAGCTGGGGGAGAAAAGGAGAGATAATTGTGTTTTTATTATGACTTGTGTTGCCTTAAATTAATAGGCTTGTACTGGAAGGGAAACATAAGCATAGGCTCATGACTCAAGTTTCAGTGGAGCTCTTCCCACAGAACCACAAACACTTTGTGCATCTGCCTCATCAAGAAACTCTATCCCAAGAACCAACTTTAAGAACTAAGTCACAAGATTAGCAAAGGTGTTTAATAGCTCACTGTATGCCACAGAATCAAATAAATACATACTCTAATTGCCAGCTGTGACAGTCACTGCCACTCTTACCTACTCTACCTAGCCTGAAGAGTAGCAGGCATATATGTATCTACACTGCAAAGGGTGCACTGTAGAGTTTAAAGGCTTGCCTTGCTAACTAAATCTTGCTTGAATTCCCACCACTCCCAACTGTTAAATGGAAGTTCATTAAAAGGAATTTAACACGCTACATGCAGAGTTAAAGTGTAACCACTGACATTTCATGCTTTTATTGGATAACTAGCTATGCATCTGCCCTGAAGCAATGCCTCCACGTTACTAAACATGAGCAGCTTTTCCACGTAAGCGCTATGTAGTTTTTATAGATGCTGATATATCAAAATTAGAGAACAGTAGGAGATACCTTCATTAATGAAACCAGAAGAAATAAGGAAGGTGTTAATAGGATAAAGTAAAAAGCAAATTGTCCAATTTTTATGGTGTTCTAATGTCTCTTGGCAGAGGAACTAGACAAATTACAGTGACCATAGAATGTAACCTTCCCTTCTGCAGCTTAAGGGCAGAGCTACTCAGCATTCCTCAATGTGCAATTTTATAAATAATGTTTTTAAAAGCCCAGCCTCTTTTTGCAGAACACCTTTTAAGGCTACTAAGTACAGTGATAACAAGCCACCTCGAAATTCTGTTACCTCTCCGAACAGATTTATTTTATCTTACAGCAGCCTAGAAAGAGTTCTGGTTCCACCTGTGGTTGCCAATAATTTAAAACCTCAGTTTGCCTCTTGAGGAAGCAGAAACTGCCATTTCCTCAAAAGCTGACTTTTCCTCCAAGTCTCCTTACAGTGACAGTGTTGGTAAAGCCACCCCCATCAGACAGAACTCAGCACAGTCACATGTGTTCTAACAAGGGGGGTGCTCTACAAATCTGGCAGACAGAGATCAGGCACATCAGGCCTGAAGGCAGCTGTGGCTGCTGCCATGGTGGTCATGTTAGGACATAGCTGATTTTGTCAAAGTTGGCTGAATACTGTAATTTTGTCATCTATGACATGGGGATAAGCCCATGAAATCAAAAGAGCATCCAGCAGTCACTTTATAGACAGGCTGGTTGGGTACTTTCTGCTGATAAAATACAGATTTTGAGAATCTGGACTTGCTTTTCAAGGAATGAAATTAGGTGTGACAGGGGCTACACCAGCAATGCTTGACTCACTTCCACCAGCAGCTGAGCCCACCAGGGTTTTTTTTTATTTTTATTTAATTCTTATTTTAATATAGTTAGCATTAGATGAGTTTGGATCCATTCAGAACCCAGCAGGCTCAAAAGCAGTGCAGCTGCAGGGTGGCACAGGGACAGTTACTGGGTAACTACTTATATCTTAATGTCTGGAATGTTTTGCAAGCTGCGCAGGTGCTAAATAAAGCTTTACTGCTAAGCAAGCGTAAGCTTGCTAAGATAAAATTGCACAAGTTACATGGATAGACATTTCAAGAACTGATAGGTATATGCACCTTGCTATACTAAGCAGCTAAAGTTCTCACCATATCTCCTGGAAGCACTTAAGATAACTACATCAGGTAGTTTACCACAGGCTTTAGGATTCCTGAATATCCTTAGAAAAAGAACAACAAAACAACACCCACCTCCCCAAAGATAAACTTCACACAAAGACAATAACTACTGTAAAAAAAGCCTAAAACTTCAAGTAAACATTTGCCTTGATACTTGTCAGATGAGTTCTCTCCTTTAAGTGTCAGACACGAAACACCAGCAGACACCCTTGTAGCTACAAGATCAAGCTTGTTAGGCACTCAGTACTGAACGGACTTAGGTCATCCTGATCAATTTTCTTCCATGAAGCACTGAGAAGGAACAGAACTCATATCAAGTGAGGCAGGATCTCTGCTCACCTTCAGCTGAGGTCTAGAAGCTGCAGCAGTCTCTCTCAAGGTCTAGGATTACATTTATGGACCATGGGAGTAAGCTAGAGAAACATTAGCTCTCTCACTTCCATGGAAGGTGTTTCCTCACAAGTCTGCTCATATGCTTAGCAATTTCCTAGAGGATTTTGAAGTACCAGAAAATGCTGTTGAAAGGATTGCCTACTTCAGCCAAAGATGTGGAAAACATCGTTGGTGGCAGGTTAACTAAAAAAGAATAGGTCTCAAAGTCATCCTCTTATTCTTTCTTACTCAAAGGTTCCCTTTCGCTTTTTCCTAATACAAGTCACCGAGACAGCACCAAGCAACTCCTAAGGAGCAAGATAAAATAGTTATTCACTGTGAATTACCACTATCTTAAAGGGATTTATTTCAACAAACATAGCCACATGTGATGAAAATAAGTGAAAAGTAAATGATTCATTTTGCCTTGCCTAGTTCCAGTAACGCCCAAACCCATTTTGGAAGTCCTGAAAGTCAGTTTTGAAAGTGTGTTTTGTTTTAAATAAACCAAAGATTTCTGAAATGGAAAAGAAAATAATGTATACGTTTTTATGTTACGTTTATAACAAGGCTTTTAAAGAAAATAGTTACAGGTATTCAACTGCATCAGACTTCAAAAGAAAAAAAGATTACACATACAATACAAAAATACAAAAAAATAGTTTTTAGAACTTACAAACTCAAAAGTCTAAGTGGTCAGAGCTTTCCTAAAATAATAATAAAAAATACACTTAAAGATGCACTTTCCTTTCTGCACTTGCAGGTTCAACTTTAGCATGAAGAAAGGTTTTAGAGGCAGGATGAAAGCAATTAACATAGGAAAATCAGCAACCAGTTCCAGGCTGACATGATTTTAGTGGTCAACACTATCAGGGTTTCAAATTTTAAAAAAACTTTATATTTGGAGGGCTGGGGGAGTGTGTTGCTGTTGATAATGTTTTGTTTACCAGTTCTGCTAGTAAAAGGTTTTTAAAATATGCAATCTCAATTAGACTGAGATTTAGTCAGTCCTTACTAGGTCTGAAATCCTACAGCACTGTTCTGCAGTATGAAAGCTAGGAAGTTAAACTAACCAAACTGTCATAATTGCTGCAAATTACTGCCAAAGGGAGACAGGTAGGAAAAGGTTGAGTTTTATTTTGGAAGCTGACACTTGTTAGAAGCATTAGGACTGCAAAGAGGATTCTTCTTTAACCTGATAGTATCCACCGAGGTCACAGGCATAAAGGTATTTTGTTTTAAACGGCAAGACAAGGAAAGTGCATCTTAGATTTTTCATACTTAAGCAGTGAGTTACCCATTTTTGGTGTGG
The DNA here is from genome assembly GCA_020745705.1 of Hemiprocne comata. Lineage (NCBI taxonomy): Eukaryota > Metazoa > Chordata > Aves > Apodiformes > Apodidae > Hemiprocne > Hemiprocne comata. The sequence goes on along the minus strand of CM036586.1, from coordinate 136,637,315 downwards.
CTTTTATTCCTTCTAGGCATAGTAAAGAAAAATAATTCAACCAAATGTGAAGCTTAATGTACATTAGCTTGTCTTTTTGGTGGTGGCCTTTGTGTGCCACAAGGAAATGCTAACAAGCTCTACTCAAGACTAATAATGATTTAAGAGGAGCACACTGAAAATACTGATTTACCTTTGCAGTGAATATTCTTTACAGACTCTATCTAATTTACAGACAAGGTCCTTTTCCTTAGGATGAAACAGGCCACAGAAGGTTACACATCCTACATGAAGTTTTAAACAAAATTAGAGCTAGGTTACCAGAGCCACTCAGAGCAACATAATTCCTAGTTTGCAGAGACTTAACAGAAGGTGACTGCAGGGAGGAAAAAAAAATATCCAGGTTCTCATTATTTCCTGCATAAGTTTATATTCAAATTAATAGTCCAGTAACACTTCTAGCACAAGACAATGCTCACTTTCTTTAGCGGTATTCCTAGGAGTCAATTGTTTCTCCTGTTATGAAGAGGGAGCCAGAAGTGAGAATGCGAGAGCATTCAATGTTAACCTGATTAAAGAGACAGTAACCTTTTTAATCCACCTTAATTAACCACTGACCAAAAAAAAAAAAATCTTAAAAAGGTACCACTCCAATTTCTTTATTATCTGTAACCTTTTGAAACTAATCACATGGAACTACAAAATTAGCAAATGCCTTGAAATCTGTATACAAAACATAAATTACCTCTAATTTCAAACTCAGTTATTAGTGTACCACTCAAAATCTTAAAAAAGTGGCTCCAAAGATAGTCTTATACCATTCTTAAAAAAGGAAACTGTTCCTTTAACGTTATGCCCTCCCCTCCCCCCAGACACCCAACTCTCAATCCACATCATTTAGTTATTTTCTTGGTCATGGACATTTCCAAGATGAGATTTTATATTTCGTTCCCATAGCTTCTGGTTGTCAGAAAAACCATGCTTTCCTTTATTGAAGGAATTTGGTCCTGCTGAGGTTGGTGTATCCCTGTGAGAAGTAAAACAAGATCAGTTGAGAAAGTCTGTTCAACTACAGTAGTTTGTGCAACACGACATTGACAACGATTTCAAGTCCAAAATACTGCCAGAAACTACTACACATTTCCTTCTTTCCCTGGCATCAGGAGTCCTCACTATCAGCAACTCTAAGTTCGCCACAGACTGATCTCTGCAGTACATCAAGACAGAGTGATGAGAAGGGACAGCAGAAGAGGTGGGAGTGGCAGTAACTGCTAGCAGCTGTGAAAAATTTGTTGCAAGGGCTACAAAATTGGGGATCCAAATTTGCTATTGGAGCAAAAACTGCAGTGAACAGTAGTGAGCCTCCAGGGGACCGATTTTAAAAGCAGTCTATGACGATAAACATCTTGAAATATATTATGTTCAAAATTAACTCCTAACTTGAGTGAAGCCTCCCCTGAAAACGTCCCTATTTATTTTAGGATTGGCTCAATACTCAAATCTGTGGCAAGCAGAATAATTATATATATTTGTTTTAAAAGTGAACTCTTTGTCTCTCTGAGAGAGATTATTCTCATCTTCCCCTAGCATGGGAGTATAAAAATCTGAGCAGACTACCCTACTTCAAGGCAATTTATAAAACAGAGAACCTAAAAGATACAAATTTTAGCAGCAAGCAGGAACTCCCAACTATTACTTTCCCAAGGAGAAAGCTAACTTCTATTTAATATGAACTCAATTTCTTCCTCAAAAAGAAGGCAGCAAATAAGAGTCAAAGTGCAAATGTAATGCGCTACTTTTGTACCACAGCTGAAACATTAGAAAATATCTGTATTAAAATTTTCTTGTTTTGGATAAACTTTTGGAGCCTATTCTATCTTCCTGTATTTCTAAACCATCTGCAAGATCTGACCTGTGCTCAAGAAGTTATTCTCACACATTCACCCTTATCCAAACCACAGTTAACCTACCTCCCAATGTTCTTCATGCGCATCTTGGCTTCTGGAGGCATTTCTTCTGGTTCACTCTACAGAGAGAAACGGGGTTGAAGTGTGGCTGGCTGCTATCTTTTGAACATTTCAAACACCTGACAACACATAGTATGGACTACAGCCCTACATGAAAACAAAGTGACTTAGGACAAAACAGAGGTTCTACAAGGTTATAGAAAGGAATACAAATTCCTTCATTCACCTCTGTGTAAGACAGAGCAGCAACATGGCAATAAAATATTCAGCAAATCAGAAGAAGCACAACTTTTCTTCACTTCCCTTTATGAAGCCCAGAGAAAGCTATCATTAACTCAAATTATGTAATGCATCTCATTTTCAGGGACAAATTATCAGCACTTTAATCACAGAATCACAGAATGTTAGGGGTTGGAAGGGACCTCTGAAGATCATCAAGTCCAACCCCCCTGCCAGAGCAGGACCAAAAACTAGGGCAGATCACTCAGAAAGGCATCCAGACAGGTCTTGAAAATCTCCAGAGAAGGAGACTCCACAATCTCTCTGGGCAGTCTGCTCCAGTCCTCCGTAAACCTCTCAGTAAAGAAGTTCTTCCTCACGTTGAGGTGGAACTTCCTGTGCTTGAGTTTGAATCCATTGCCCCTTGTCCTATCACTGGGCACAAGTGAAAAGAGGTTGTCTCTGCCTTCTTGATGCCCAGCCCTCATGTGCTTCTAGACATAAATTAGATCCCTCCTTAGTCTTCTCTCTAGACTAAAAAGCCCCAGGTCTCTTAGCCTTTCCTCATAAGGCAGGTGTTCCAGTCCCTTAATCATCCTCATAGCCCTCCACTGGACCATTGGACCCTCTCAAGTAGATCCCTGTCCCTCTTGAACCACGGAGCCCAGAACTGGACACAATACTCCAAGTGAGGTCTCACCAGGGCCGAGTAGAGCGGGAGGAGAACCTCCCTCGATCTGTCGGGCACACTCCTCCTAATGCACCCCAGAACCATCACAGAGCTACAAAATTGTACATTGCTAAAGAGAAACATGAGAGATGTTTCTAGGTTGAAAATCCCTGACACTTATGTAAAGAACCTTAAATGACCCGCTCTCTCTGCCTAACTTTCACCCACAATGGTACTTTCAGTTGTGTTTATCATTAGCTTATTACTCACATCTTCATCTTCATTGAAAGCTGCTGCTACAGAAAGGGTTTTTGGAGCAAGGGTTGGAACAGGCTCTTTAGGTTTCTGAAAAATACCAAATGCACAAGTAAGTATACTTAGTAAGGGAGTAAAAATTACTAAAGAGAAACAGGATGAGTTTCAGGACTGTCTAATCTGATGCACTGTCCATCACCCACCAAATGCAGTGAGCCAGAAATCCTGAGCCGTATTTATTGCAACTGGAAGTACCCTTTTACGTGAGAAACCAGAGCTTGCTAGTGGCTCAGAGGAGGCAGCTTTGTCAATTTTTCCAAAGTCTGAGTTGACCCAATTGCATTTATACCCTAGAATACTGCCAGCTCACATCTCCTTCCCATCTCAAAATAACAGAGCACTCTCTTCATCTTTTGTAGATCTGTAAAATGCTGGCATTGCAGGTGTGAGCCTTTCATGATTACAGTTTGAACTGTATCTTGTTCTGAATCCAGACAAGGATTTATAATATATCCATCACAGTGGTATGTGGGAGGTGTAAATGAACTGTATTAAATAGAGAGGCAGCATATGGCTCGTCCTTGCCCAAGCTAGGAGAGGACTACTTTGGCAATAAAGAGAAGCATGAGATTCACATCTGAACAAGCACAGGAACACCTTGTACTGGACAATAAAGGGGATCAGAATTCTTAGGACCCTACATAACGAAGCATATAGTACAAATCAATCACATTGACCTTGCAAAGAACAGGCAAAGTCATTGAAAAATTACTAGAGTTCCCTATGCTAAAAGAAGACCTTCACAGTGGAAGACAACCTATTAAGCCATCTAGGAGAGCAGTTGCTTTTTTGTAGCTTTAAGCATCCTATGCAATGAAGCTCCCAGCACTCATTTCAAAGTAGCCTGAACAGTTTAACAAGTCTGCTCATTTCCCTCAGGAAATTATTCCAGACTTATCAAATCGCATTGCAAAATTACTCTGTATGCTCAAAGATCTACAGTTCATTTCAATCAAGTCTTACGCTTCCTGAGACAATTGACCTAGTATTAATCACCTCGAAGTACTTACACATGCATGACTAGCTGGCCCTGCAATGCACTCTTAAACTTTACCAAAGGTACCCACATTTAATTCAAGGCTTTCCTTCCACATGGAAGCTCCCAAACTACTTCCCCTTTGCCTCACTTTCCTTAAAATTAAAAAGCCCTCAGAAAACTTACACTTGATCCTAGTTTGATGGATATTGCAGATGCCTTCTTTGCTGTCTGACTGCCTATGGAAAATCCAAACTTGGGCATTTTGGCAGGAGCAGGCTTTGTGGTGAAGTCTTCAGCTTCTTCATTAGCTGCCCGTTTCTCTGCGCTGCGACTCGAACTTTCTCCTCCATTACTGGAAGAAACAGTCTTAGTTTTCACAGGTTTTTCTGCCTCTTCTTCAGGTCCTGGTGAAGTCGAAACAACTTACCAAGATGAGCTATTTTTACTGAGCAGATTGATGGGAGCAGCAACCTCAAAAAGCATTATACTTTGGGTGCAATAGGTAAGGTGTTTTTAGTGACAGCAGTTTCCACCAATGTACATTGAGTGGACAGGAAAACACAAAGAGGAGAGAAACTGCAAGCACTCCACTACTTGTAAAGAACTTCTTGTGTATGAGCCAGGAAAACAATCTTGAAGCACCATCTCTTTATTTAGTATGGAAGTCAAAGTTCATGTAGTAAATTAAATGTAGATCACTAAATCTTTTTAGGTTTAAGTTGCCATAGATAAGCTTTCATAACTGGAATCCCAATTCCAAATCTAGAGTAGATAATCTAAGTTAAAATTAATTCTACTAGATTTCTACAAAAACATGTCCATGCCAGTCTCTAGGCTTGTCTGGCACAATTCTAAAATCATGGAAGTGACTACAGTGAGGCCGGCTGTCTCAATCATGTTTCAAGTCACTGCTTGTCCGCATCTCATCTGTAATAAATCTGCCAAGCTCTGCTTGAGGAAGAAATCAGCACTAGAAAAACATATATATAGATTTCATCTTTTCTGGTTTTGTATAAAGTAATAGAAAACACAGCAGCTGAACAACGACCCACAGAGATAAAACACTGTATATGTGTATATCACATTTTCATTCCTATACATTCAGCTTCTTCAGCTACCCTAAGAGACAAAGGTGTCCTTGGAAAACTCATACCGAACACAGTAAATGCTTCAGCAAAAATACACTTCTCTGCTGCTGCAATGAGCAAATCACTGCAGTAGCAGAAGGAAAAAAAAAAAAAAGAAAAAACTCCACATCACACATTGGGGAACGGACAGGAAAATGCTCACGCTATCAGTTAAAAAAAAAAAATGGAGCTAGCACCAGTTCCTCATTATATCAAGTGGAGGACCGGACCTTCTACACACAACAATTCAGACCACCAGGGAAGAAAGCTCTTTGCACTGCTCTTTAACAGCAAAAAGCTATTAAGTAAGATAGAGCAATGGGAGAGCAGCAAGTTTCAACTGGGGGTCAACAAGATCGTAGTTCTGAGAAAAAAAGGAAGCAACATTAGGGAAAAGAAAAACTAGGGACACCACCTACACACATTTTTCTGCTATTTCCGAAATCATAAGCAGCAGAATGGACCCCTTCTACCCTACTCTTCCACTTATCAGGTTAATAAGTGATTGAAACAAAACCAGATTTATTATCCATCTTTGGAAACATGGCTGATCACAAAAAAAAAAAATTAAAATAACAACTTTAATCAATTTCACTCTATTAAAAGTGGTACTAATCTGCACCACTAGAAATGTGGCCCAGAAAGTATAGATATAAAAGTGACAAACAAAGGAGGAAGGAGAAACAATCAAATTTTACACAAGTGACCTTGGGTACTGGTTGCTGTCTTAGCACAGTTTTTCAAACAGCCATCTGCAAGGCTAGGAGAAGCTCTTTACAGCTAATCCATGAAATCACATTAAACAGAATATTTAATTACAAGTCCAATCTAAATACACTATAGACTGCAAGGTGAATTGAGTGTAGGTAGAAGATTAATTTGCCTTAGAAACTTTGAAACCCTGGGACTAGAAGTCTTCTTTTTCACAAGATACAAAACCCAAAGGAGCACAAATTTCAGGGCATGCTAGCCCAGTCCAGGTTTCTAAGCTAATGCTACCTTGAAGCTAATTACATCACAGCTGCTTTCTTTGACTGCAGGTTCTAGAATACTGCTAAGCATAAGATGAAGCCTAACACAGTCTACCAACGTCGGCTTTCCCACCCAAACATTAAATGGCTTCTCTCTCAAAATTAGCTCCTACCACCACCGCACTCTGAATGTTACTTTTACTAGGCTCCACTTAGGAAGAAGGGTAGACTGCTGAAAGAAATACTCTTAACTTGCTGAAAGGGAGCTATAAAGGGCATAGGACAACTGGGGTAGATGGGGAGGGAGCCGTTAATACTGTTCTGCTTCTGCAGGAAACAGTTAGAAATGCAGATGAATATTATCCATTAAACAGGTCTCTCCCATCTCCCATGCCAGTGCTTACAGATTTTTCAATACATTAAGGCTTCTTTATTATATCCTAGAGATCTCAAGGTCATACTTCACCTGTGGAAAGCACCAGTACTATTTCAACACCTAGTCTGACTAGTGCTCTTTTCATGGATCACAGTAATAAAAAACTCTCCTACTTTACAGATGAGTTTCTCATGAGTATCAACACGCTATGTGGACAACTTCTACTACACAGGTGGTTTAAGTCACAAGACTGACAGTGCTAATTGTACAACATTTCAGGATCTCTTGCTCCTGGGGAGTGGTGGTGGGAATGAACTAGTCACAGCTAAGTTAATTTTAAGGTAAATCCCACTGATCTTGGCAAAAGTTGAAGACTAAATTACTTTCAAAAATCACCAGGGAGTAACTAACTATCTTTCCTCGGGGCCAACATCACGACTCATTAAGGTCAGCACACTAAACAATACGCAAGATGGTACGGATAACTGACATACTGATGCTGTCCAGTTACTATAATGATAATATAAAAAAAAAAATCAAAAACCCAACCAACCAAAAAAACAAAACAAAAAAACCCAATTGAGAATCTCAAGGAACTACCTATAATCAGGTAATACTGTTCATATTTCAGTGATTATCAGAAATAACATTCACTGTTGAGGCTATCCTATTTGGTTTACAAGCTTGATTTAAGCTTTCAACAGACTAAAATAAAATGCCTTCACCTACACAGATACTTAAACAAAACAAACAAACAAAAAAAAACGGAAAGGGAAGTTTTATCTTTGCAAAGACACTATCTTCTCAATTTCAAGTCAGGGAAAGAAAGAAAAAAAAATAAATATTTGATTAAAAATTTTAGAAGAACTGATAATAAGTAGCACAGAAGATGACAGGAATGTCAAACTCATAATATAAATAATACAAAAGCAAACAGAAAACTTGTGGATTACTGCCAAGCGAAAAACCCAGGACGCTTAAAACAGCAGATTATTGGAAAAGTACTACCGCTGTTACAAGCTAATCTTTATGGTGTTTTCTTCGTCCTTGCCATCAAAAGACAAATTTCTCTCAACACACGGCAGAACCATTCCGTATTTTTTTTAGAGAGAAAAACAACGCATTTACGTGGACAAGGAGAAGCTGTTAGATTTTTAAAAAAGCTCCTGTGGGGCTAAGGCTAACCCTCAGGCGTGAGGACAACGGGCCCAGAACTCGGCCTCTCCTCCAGCGCAGCCCCCCTCAGGCCGGGCCGCCCCTCTCCCCTTAGGGCCGGGCACCGCACGGCCCGGCCCGGCCCAGCCCTGCCCAGCCGGGGGCGCCACCCCTGAACCCCCCACCCCTGGAGAACCGGCTCGGACCCCTGCCCACCCCGCAGCTACGCGGCGAGAGGCGCTACGTGTTCACCTCCTCCGGGCTGCGGCCGCTTCGCCTTCTCCCCCTCAGCTCTGCCGTCCGCCATTTTCCCCGCCTCCCGCGCCGCGCATGCGCACGGCTCCGCCGCGGATCTGGACCCCGTGGCCCGCCCCCCCCACCATAGAGAAAGAGCGAGCGGCGGCTAGAGCGGCCAGCCCGTCCCTGCCTACCACGGCGCAGCTGGAATGACGAATCCGGAAGCTTTGGTCTCCGAACCGGCAGGAAGGGCGGGAAAGCTTCGAATGACGCTTTTCTGACGCGTCCCAGGCGGGCAGGCCCGGGCGCTAAGGGGCAGCCTTGAGCTGTTTCCCTCCCGCGGGGAGGGAGGAGGGGTTGGAGGCTTAACGTCACCCGCCCCGCTCCCCTCAGATGTCACACACTGAACGCCCGTGTCACTGGTGTTCAGAAGAAACAGCCGGCGTGCCCTCGCCACCGCTCGTGGTTTAAAATCTATCTTCCATGTTTCACCAACATGGGCTCAAGCGAGCAATCACGTCAATTACCCCCTCACCAACGCGAAAACCAGTTGGAAGATCAGAAGAGGCTGTTTTTATGGAGAAACAGCAAACAAGAGGAGGCGCACCCCATGAGGGCACCATGTTGTCCCTCCCTCGTGTGGGCAAAACGAGCGGCTGCCCTAGCAGGGTGGCCATGCACTCGCGCAGTCGATCCTTGCACCTCAGGGCTCGACAGGGAGCCGGGATGCATCCCTCATCCATGCCGGATGCACTACCCTGGGGTGATGCTTTGCACGACAGCCAAGCATATGCAGCTGAGAGGACGCATCTTTCTCCATGCCAGAGGTTTTTCATGCCTGGAGGCTCTTGCGCGTAAACAGGTGGTAAAGGGCCGCACTGGGTTAGTGCATCCTCCACCTTCCAACTCCTCCTTGCAACACGGAATGGATCATCACTAACCCCCTGCGTACTTGGAGCCTACTTTTTGAAATTACGTTCCTAGAGTTTTTCAATTTTCAGACAAGACCCACCACCTGCCATCGACTTCAAGCTTTGGGGTAGCCAACTGGATTAAATCAAAGAGATTTAAACAGCTGGAAAGGCACCAAGAAACCCCTCCTTCTCCAGACAGCAGCAGAACTGTATTTAACAACATGCCTAGTGTAGCTCTGCAGCCTGAGCACAGGCTTGCACAGAGAGACCAATTAATATATTATCAGCTCTGAGAAATATTACACTGCTCTCTGCTCCTGTAAGTATTTATTAACATATAACTGTGTATCACCTTAAAAGTTCCAGCACTTTGGGAAATCTACATTACAAGAACTGAAAACACAGGCATTCTGGCATAAATGTCTGACACAGAAGGACATAAGGTATTTTTTTGGCAGGGTCAAGAAAATTTGTATTACTCCTTCCAAAGAAGGACTTGATTTGTGCCAGATAAACACCTGGGAACTGTGTACCACTTCCCAAACTCTGCTACATTTAAATCACTTGTTTTTACCTCAGCTATTACATGCCAACTAATCTACACAGCAAAGGAGGATCCAGGAAGTAATGGGGCAAGGTCTTTCACTATGTCTTCATAGCTAGCCTTTTAGAGACAAGTAGATGGCCTCCATCTGCAAACCCAAGGCACTGAGGTATTTCTTAAGTACAACCTTTGCATTCAGTTAGTCCACCCCTGTCCCAGAATGATTCAAATGAACGGATTTATAGTCTTTGTACAGAATATTTTTTTAGAACTCATTATCTCATTTCTCTTACATAATTTCAATGATCTGTGAAAAAATTAAAACAGCTGGAATAGTAAGGTATTTTTTTTTAAATCCCTAAGAAAGATCCTTTCAAACTTGACCAACAAAGGCAACTTTTGTGATAAATAGCTGAACACGGTTCTAGAAGTTGCAAGAAACTGGAGCACATTGAAGGGCACGGTTTATTCATAAGAAGTCGTTCTCCTGGCCATCACTCTACTTTTGCCTTAGCTTCTTAGAGTAGTTCTTGGCAAACTGCTTTTTAACTTCTTCCTGCCTCTTTCCAAGTTTAAGTGTGTTGATCAGGTTTAAGCTTTTTTTCAGTTCATGCATAGGTTTGCTTACAAAGCCACAATATTTCCTTTTTGGAACAAATTCCAGAGCCTTCTTCCAGTCTCCAGTATCTTTCAAGGTTAATAAAATATGCATCATTTGATCCAGTGTGAGATTTTTGGCACCACTATTCCAAAGCAAGTACTTCTCCAATGGAAGGGCCGCGGTCTCCAGCCCCAGTCGCTTTGCCTGTGCCAAAGAGACGCCTGTTTTTATGCTCTTGTCAACCATTGACCCAATAATATAGATTTTATCATGATTAAATGTTTTCATTACTTTGGGAGAATCAGCAGTCAGATAGATAAGCTTATCCTTTGGAAAGAGTTGTGTGTAGCACTGGTCAGTCGCAGTGATAAGCAATCTGCCCCACGCATCTCTGTAATACTTGATGAATTCCTTGTGGTAGAGGCTGTCTTCTTTGAAGTTACAGAAGTGGATGTGGAACGGATCCGCAGATCTTCGATTGCTGCCTTCACTTAACACTATCTGTCTCACTGTATTTGCAACTTCTCGGACGGACATATCCTTTTCGTAAGACATGTCAAATACTAGAGGTTGGCCAAAGACCATAGACTGAGCAACCCTCCAATTGTATGCTCTATCCATAGAGTTGGCCCACAAACATACGAATGAAGTATTTTTGGTCTTACCAGTTTCCAAACCTTGCTCTTGTGCTGCCAGCCTGCTCTCCCTTTTCTCATCCATCTTTCTCTTGTCATTTTTCTTGTAAAGTTCTTTGAGATGCAAATATTTTAAATACTTCTTTTTGGCTGACTTGGAAGGACATTCCATAAAGGTTTTTAGCTGTTCTTCACTGATATTTTCTGGAACTGATCTCCCAGCTAGCCTCCACATCTCCAAAAGCTCACGTGCAGCAGCCAAAGTGGAAAGTTCCTTACACTCAGAGACTGTCTCACTGACTTCTTGCAACCCAGACTTCATTACCTTCTTCCATGCATCTAAATCTAATTTTTCTGAGGGACTGCATGAATTGTCCTGCTTCAGGCAAAGCGATAAACTCAGAGTTCTACTGAGTGGAGGAAACAAATCCTTTTTCATCCCATGTTGTGCAGCAAATGGAAGGACAGAACTTCTTATAATTTTTTTTCAGAAGCACGTTTGCAGACTGCATACTTAAGACATCCACTGTGTTCAAACACTTATCTGCAAAACACCAACAGGAGGGGAAAAAAAACTTGTCAGAAATCATGAAGGAAGCACACACAGATTTTCCTTCTTAGTAACACCGACAGACAATAACTTACTTCTTGGAGAATAGCAGCAATTCCTGCTTTCACTATTACTTTTCCACTGTTTTCTAACTAAAACCACTTTGTGTGGCACTGGTGTGAAGAGACATGGTTAGGTCTGCTGCTTAAAACAGCTACACTTACAGCAATTCAAAATGTGTTCAAACAACTTGTAAGTATTGTCTCAGATCTATTTAAATTATCCATATAATATGACAAGTAAGAACCTCCACAACCAAAATAAGCAAAATGTTGCATGGAGACCAAAAGGATTTTTATACACATCCAGTGATGCCTGCCTAATTTACCTATACTTTGACAAGTTGCTTCATCTTGTAATGTTTTCTGGAAAAACTCTGTAACACAGAAGACAGGCTGAGCAAGTTGGGGCTGTTCAGCCTGGAGAAAAGAAGGCTCCAGGGAGAACCTATAGTGGCCTTCCAGTACCTGAAGGGGCTACAAGAAAGCTGGGGAGGGGCTTTTTACAAGGGCTTATAGTGACAGGGCAAGGGGGAATGGTTTTAAACTGAAAGAGGGTAGACTGACATTATATCAGGAAGAAATTCTTTATTGTGAGGGTGGTGAGACACTGGCACAGGTTACCCAGAGGACTTGAGGCTGCCCCCTCCCTGGAATTGTTCAAGGCCAGGCTGGATGGGGCTTTGAGCAACCTGGTTTAGTGGGAGGTGTCCCTGCCCATGGCAGGAAGGTTGGAACTAGATGATTTTTAAGGTCCCTTCCAACCCAAACCATTCTAAGATTCTATGATTTTAGGAAAACTCTACTGGCAAACTTTAGTACTAAAGTTCTGTGCATCTCTTCTATGCATTTCCACACTGCAGGTCATTGAAACTACGAATGCAATCGTTTTGCTATGCCAACGCTATGCCAATGAAGGCACTCTCATGTCCCATCAGCCTCGTGTTTCTGTCTCTGTCAGCAGTGCAAGTGTTCATGTGGCCACACTATGACCCAAATCTGGGATTTCATCTCAGGGACAGCTAAGCAGCTAACCACGAGGTGGAGAAAGGGGGAAAAAAACAAAAAGTTGGGTATCATCCTATGCAAATGAGTTTCTACGCCCAAGTTACCAGACACCTCCTAGAAAGGAAATTGAAGAATAAACAACTAGTATAGGAAAAGACCATATTTTTTTTCTTTTTGCTGAATTGCCTGTGAAGCTGATGTTGGCACATAAGCTAAGGACATGAAACCCAAAGTCCCATTAATTTCATACGCATTTGTATTTAAATGTAAAAGGTCGGGAAAAACAAAAAGACCTAAGAATGTTTAATATTTTCCTTGTCCTACGCAAACCTACTTAAGTAAAATCAGGGCAGTTTCAGTGTTTGATAAAACTTGATTTGGTTCAAACCTGAAAAAATATGCTCCAAATTTTGAAAGCAAAATTCATAATCTCCCTAAAAACTTACCACCTGAAAATAATTTGAAATAGAGAAGAGTAAGTCAAATGTAACATTGGTTTAATATACATTCCTGCCCAGATAAAGAACCACATTTAGGAAACGTTAAACTATAGCTACATAAACGCTATATAAACGTTATATGCATTTTATGATACTGTAATTGGTCAGAGGCTCTTAATGATATTATAGAAACTGAATAATTCGGCTACTTCCCCCAGCACGGACACCCACGATACGGCGATGCGGGAGCAAAGGCCATGTAAGGAGTGGGCCAGGGCAAGGCGCAATGCGGCTCTTCCAGAGAGCGCGGCATTACACTCTCTTTAACACCTTTTAAACCAGCCCACAATTGAATCGAACATCGACATACTAGACACCACCTCAAAGAACCGCCCCACAGCCCTGCCGAGGACACCGGCGCGTGCCGTTCTCCTCTACTACGGCGGGGACCGGTGGGGGAGAGCGGCCTCCGGGGCACCGCGCCACACGCCCGACCCGCGCCCGCCTAGGAAAGGCGGGCTAGGCGGCACGATAAGGAGGCAAGAAGGCACTCCCAAGGGCGCCGGGAGCCACCAGTGGGCCGAGGAGGGGGGCATAATGGAGCACCTCGGGCTCGCGGGCGAGTCTCGCCGATACGCGCGGGGGCGGGAAACACGGGGAGGGAGAGGCCTCCCCCTCCAGCGGCTGCGCCCACACCTGCCCGAGCTCCGGCCGCGCTCCAGCCCGCCTTGTCTCCGTCTCGTCCCGCCCGGGAAGGGGGCGAACAAACTCTTCTGGGCTGCGGACGCGGCTAACGACCGCCCCGCTGCAGCACCAATCTCTCCGCCATGCACTGACCACCTCAGGGGAAGCAGCCTCCGCATGCGCCGGGAGCCGTCGGTCCGTCGCGGCTTCTTGCCCGGGCGTGGCGCCGTGCTGGCTGGCTGTTCTCGGGGTTCCGCGTCTGCACGGCGAAGGTTCCGGCCCTCTCTTCTTTCCCCTATCGCAAGGTCCTGCGGGGTGCGGTGATCCTCGGGGCAGGCTCGGTCTGCACCGGGGCCCCGAGTCGAGCCTCCGGGCCCTGAGGTGAGCTGCCGGTGGGGTCCTGCCGCTGCCCCTGGTACAGGGGTGCGGCTGGGGGTTGCGTCTGGGCCCTGCCGAGCTGTGGCGTGAGGCAGGCGCTGGAGCCCGAGGGGTTTGTCTTTGTGTATTTATATATATACATATTTTTATTTTTTTTTAAATAGCATGGAGAATTTTCGTTGGGTTTTGACGCAGGTTTTTTTTCCCTAACCGTCAGGTAGGTTGGACTTGGTGATCTTTAAGGTCTTTTCCAACCAGAATGATGATACTATGATACTATGATTTTAGTGGAAGCTGTGGTCTGTCGGGATGAGTTTCCTGTTGCCCAAGCTGACCTGTAAGAGGGAAGTGGATCAGGCAATAAAAAGCGTGGCCGAGAAGGTTTTGGTTCTCCGGTTTGGAAGAGATAACGATGCTGTTTGTCTGCAGCTCGATGATATAGTAAGAGCAATTTTTTCTTTTTTTAAAAAAAAATTTAAAATAAACTTTTCTAGTATGCCTGTTGCATACAAGAGAATTTCATATGTTGCTTTTGAATAATACAGTGTCTTGAGAAAATGTCGGTAAGGAATGCAAAATGAAATAATACTGAATGCATAAAACAGTTTGAAAATTAAGCAAATGTTTAAGTTATTGTAATGAGTGTACAAAGTGCTTGAAGTAGAGAAGACATGATATTTTAGCCCTGCTTAACCTGATAAGATGCAAGGGAAATGGGCACTATAAAGCTCGCTACCCTTTTTCCTCTTCTGTCGCAATCCATTTGTCATCCATCTTTCTCACTGTTTTCAGCTTGCAAAGACAGCTCATGACCTAAGTAAAATGGCAGTCATTTACATCGTGGATGTGGACAAGGTTCCAGTCTACACCCAGTATTTTGACATCAGTTATATTCCATCTACTGTATTTTTCTTCAATGGACAACACATGAAGGTTGATTATGGGTATGTCATCCTACATGGCATTATCTGTTGTGTCTCTAAGAATGATCAGTCTTTCTCTATGTCACCATGTCTGGCAAAGGTAATGTTTGAAAACTGTAATGTTGTTACCTGCATCTGCCTTGAGAACTCTCTAGGAAGGACTAAAAATTAATAGATATTTTTAAGTATGTCCTGATGCAATAAGTTGGTGTCAGCTGAAATGTGCCTGACTCTGCCAAAAAGAGTCTGGTTGAAGTCTTAGACATGACACTGCACCTTTTTGATCTTTGGAGGTCACATTATATTCCTGACTTGGTTATACCACTACCAGTGTGGTTCATGCTTTCAGAATGACCAAATCAGAGCCTCTAATTTCATTACACATCTTTTCTTGTCTTTCAGTGGTTTTGCTTTGAACACTTTAACATTACAATTCTACCTTTATCTTATGCTCTTATTTAGGTCTCCAGATCATACCAAATTTATTGGAAGCTTCAAAACAAAGCAAGACTTTATAGATCTGATTGAAGTGATTTACCGTGGAGCAATGCGAGGAAAGCTCATTGTGAGAAGTCCTATTGATCCCAGTAACATTCCTAAATATGACCTCCTCTATCAAGGAATTTAAAAGGCTGACCTGAGATAAAGAGCTGCAGAAATGACCAGTGTTCTAGATCCCCCTTTTTTCTTTTGTTCAAGCATTTTTAGCCACCTCTGACACTGTGGGACAGTTTGAGCATTTATTTTGAAGGATCATATTGGTCTCCTTCTGAAGACAGACATTCTGCCGTCTCATACTTCTCTTGTAAATAAAGCCACATCTTCATGTGTCGAATTCATGCAAGTGACTATTCTTTGAGTTGCATGCTGACCAGCACCTACAAAACAGGCAGGATGTATGCATCCTCAATGACAGCATCTCCTGTACAACTTTCTTACGTGAACTAAAGCATTATCTATTCTATTAATTGTCTAATTTAGTACCATTTTCATGCAGATGTTGTACCATTAAACCTGTCTTTATTTTTAAAGTTATGCTTGCTCTCAAGACCATTGAATGGACTGTGCCTTTCCAATGGAATTTTACCCTTTTATCCATTATTGTATAACAGGATGGAAGCTTTTTCAAACAGTATTAGACATGACTGAAATCTGAAACAGATACAAACACGAAAGTGAAGTGGACACTGTCTTTTCTCTGGTACCCAGTAGTTTTTGACTGAGATGGGAACTGAAGGCATAGGACAAGATTTGTCATCCTTCAAAGCTCTTTTGCAGCCACTGAGCACTTTTAAGTATCACAGGATTGGACTGGAAATTCAGAATAACTGTTTTGTTTACATTCACTTTAAAGGTTATTTGACCTTTGGCTTGAATACATTGCAATCCTTGAGTATGGACATTTTAAAACTCTGTTTCCCACCTCTGTCTAAAATTAAATAGCCAAGAGAAAACAGCAATGTCATTCTTTTGCATCAGTTTGATAATTACAGATTGCTAATGTATTGTATTCCTATAGCAGCTCATGCCCAGTAATCATACTGGCTTAGTTGGCTTTAAAATGGGAATTACTTTAGCTCAGTGTCAGGTTTGGGGCATACCATCTCTGACTGGAGAGAGGGTAGTAGAATGTAGTTCCTTGAAGTGTTGTTCAACTTAACAGTAAACATTCAAGGAGGAAGGTGGATGTTCCAGCTCTTGAAGGATTTTAAATACCATATGGTATATAATGAGGAGGAAATAGATCCTTTACATGTTTTTTGTATTCCAGATTTGTCCTTTCAATGAAAGCTATGCACTTCAGTGACTGCTTTCCTGATAGTTTTGTCTGATTAGAGAGCCATAACTGCAGAATGTTTATTTTTGAAACCATACAGATGAGAGTTGGTATACCTTAACATCTTTATTTTGTGCAACATTACACTTCAAAGACAGCTGAAGGGTTGTGGCTTAAGGCTTTCAACTTACTTCCTAATAGTTAACTTGTATTTGTCTCTTTCTCAAAACCAAACAAACTAGCTTCAAACTTAGAATTTTAAGTTGCTCTACAGTGAGAGTAAGGTGCTTAGATGACTGAAATGTGCGGAGGCAGTTATGAAAGGAAGAGACCACAGTGGAGAACAAATCGGTATACCTTTATTTATTGCCTCTCTTCTTGCTTGTGCTGCTTCTGGTTGCAACAGGTGAATGCCTAAGGGCTGTTCTGGTCTTGGCTTTCAGTGTGCTCTTCAGGTACTTAAAGACAGCATGCAAGCAGCAAGAGGGTGCTAAACCATACTTTTCCGTTCCAGCAGAGACAGTAGGACAATTTGCTTTTGTGGGAGAAACTACAGCTTTATCTAGAGGCCTACTGTTTGACACCCATTCACGGCAGCATTTCTGTATCCATTCTTGTATTTGTGGATCGCTTCTAGCCTGGTGCTGTGTGTTGTGCATGGAGTCGATGAATGCCACAGCATACACTTTATTCATGACCTCCCATTTTCTCTGCACCAGCAGATCAACGAACACCAAGCCACCATAGCCATGGGCAATGAAGGCCACATTCTTGGTTGCGCTCTTTGAAATGAAATGATCCCATACATACATGGTATGTTCCTCAGGGCTGCTGCTGCCCTGCTTGGGGACCCACCAGGTGGACTGCACAGAAGTCAGTGATTCTTCCCTGGTAGTAAAGCGTAACCTCTTATTTTCAGTCTTCAGATCAAAGAAATTGTCATTGGGATTCAGTACAATCACTCCTCTGTGGCTTTGAAGGGCCATTTTGATGAATGGTATTTGTGTTCCGTGCTCCAGGCCATCACTGACAATTGTCTTTTGCCCCCACTGCCCAGCACGAAAAACTCCACAGTCTTGAAGAAGGACAATTAGGCTAGAGGAACTTGTTAGTGCATTCTCGCTGATGAAAAGAAACTTCTTAGTTTATCCTCTGTAGCATCAGTAGGAATATAAACTTTCTGCAACATGCAGATTCTTTCCAGGAGTTCATAAACATATTGGGTAATCAAATGCCCCAAAACTTGATAGCGTTTATGATTCTGCTCATGCGCATTCTTGTAATAATTGAAAACAAAGGACTCATTTGTATCCAGATGCCTCAGTTCCCCTTCTATATTGAAGTCATACTTCAGTTCCTCTTGGTACTCTGAACCTTCTATTAGTTTCCTCAAGCTTAGTTTGTGCTGCATTTGTAACCACTACAAAGTAAGAAGACTGTGTCAACGCAGTGATAGACTTCCATACATCACCTACATAAAGAAAACCTGTAGTATTAGAATTCAGATTTAAAAGTGGTTACAAAGAAAATACTCGTTGGTAATGACTCTATCTCTTGGTGGCACAGAGGAAGCATTCCATAACAATTAGGAATAGATAAAAGCAGTTTCCTCACAGAGTGGCATGCCATCCAACACCTCGCTATCCCTTTCTCTCCTCACCCCTAAAACTTTGGAGGCTGTAGTTTCCCATCATACTATGGACAGAAAGTTACTATGCTCTTCCTCTAGTTCCTAGCAACAACATCGCTTTTTCAGTTTCAAAGCAAGGATACATTATTCCAAATTATACCTTGTGTATCTAATATTGAACATCTACTTAAATATCTACTTTGGAAAGCATTGTGAAAGGTTTCTGAAGATTTCAGGAGGAATAAACAATAGTTTTACAACAGGCATAGGCATGATTGCCTAAAATTGCCTTTAAGGTGCAAACTAAAAAGTTTTGCAGCAATTTATAGACGGTTGTTGCTTAAGAGTTCAACATGAATGGCAGCTTAGAGTAATGTACTTACTAGTCTAGAGGACTGATTTTATTGTAGTAATGCCATTTGTGGAATTAAAAAGCAGCAGTTATAGTTTGTTCCAGATCTAGCTGCATAGTGCATTTAATTCTTTCTGGTAAATGTACAATCTAAATCAGTTTTGACTGCTGTTTGTGCATCATTGTCTATATATAAATGCGATATTCAAGGCTGTTTATTCTGGCAGCCCTTACTATTGCCATTTTGATTTTTTTAAAATTACGGTGGGAGGAATCTCTCTTTCCCGTCCTCCCACTTTTCTGTTTGGATTGTAAGATTCCTCAGCTGCACATATAGCTGGTGATTGTTACAGCAGTTGGCCTATTAGAAACACTACTGTAGTATACCTATTACTCTTCATGAGGTTTTCCATTTAAAAACAATTCCCTCTGTTCCACTAAAGCCCATCATTACCATATGCTCTCCTGTAAAATCTGTCACCATCATAGACGGAAATCTTTTTCACTCTGGGATTGTAGTTTTTCTGCACAAAAGAAAAAAAGCCTATCTTAGTTCAGGTTTCATTACTTCATATACTTTATTCTGGGGTGTATCTATAAAATCTATCAGTTGCTGATAGCTAAGGCTACCTAAAGTGCTTCAGATAGTTCCAAGTTACAAGCTAATATCTCTCCTTTGAAATTTACACCTGACCATAGGTTAAAGCTAAATTTCCCCGGTGTGAAACTAAAAAGTTGCCAAAACTAGTTTTGCACAGCTTCCTGTTACTTCATATAAAAGCATACCAAGAGGACAAAACAGAAAGCTACAAACAAAACTTACAATTCCGAAGCTGCCCTGAAGAAGAAAAAAACCCAACCAAACACCAAAAAACCCCAAACAGACAAAAGCCAACAAACAAATCTTTGTCTTCACTTGGCTGTGGGAGGATTTCCAAGGCCACGGCGGCGGCAGCTGAGGCTGTGAGAGCGCTGCCCGCTGATGCCGAGGGCGCCCAGTGCTGCCCGGCAGCCCCGCCCCAGCCCCCCTTCCTGCAGTGGCGGCAGCCCCCCGCTTTGCGAGCTGCCCTCCGGTCAGATGACGACCCATCTGGGTCTGATTAACAGAGGGACTGGTGTCTAACGAGGAAAAGGTGCTTGGCAAGGTACGATTTAAACCCGGTTCGCTTGGTTTGTAAATACCAAGGTGTTTCTTGATCCCTTCCACAATTTTGAGCATTTCTGGTGTTGCCATAACGCTTGCTAGCCCGTGCTTCTTTTAACTATATTTTTACGGCGTTCACAGAACTACTAATTTTGTTACTCCTCCGCAGTTTGCCAGGTGTAGGGAAACGTGTCTAACAGCACACCTGCGACACTATCACTTGCTCCACGCCATTTACATTTTTTCCCCTCAGCGGATGAATTTCAGGCTAAACCCAAGAAAGTTAAAAACCAAGAGGTCTCGAGCGCAGGGAGGCAGGCCTGTGCGGAAGAGGCCGGGGCCGGTCTGCAGGGCTGAAATTCGGGCACAGGGTCGGGGATCGAGAACCCACGGGACACGACCGAGGACAGCACAAGTAGCGAGCGGCATGACAGCGCCGGAGCGGCGGGTACTGCCCTAGCGGGGCGGGGCGGTTACCGCCTTCGCCCGGCCCGGCCCGGAAGTATCTGGGGAAGCTGCGCAGGCGGTGGTGGGGCCCGGATAAACAGCAACAACAACGGTGGCGGAGAAGCGGTGGTGAGTGCTGTACTGCTGGTATTGCTTGTCCCCCGCCTGTCAGCCTCTGGAGAGGGGAGTAAAGCTGAAATCCAGCTGTCTGGCAGTGCCCCGCTGGGTCCTGCGCAGTCTGTGTGTTCGTTGGCCTGGCCCGGCCCGTCCGCCCTGCACGGGGTATCTGTCACGAACGAGCGAAGCCGGCAGGGGAAGGCGGGTGAGCGGCCGGACACCAGGGAGGGGTGCGTGGCGGTGTTGGTGTTTAGTCTGGAGGAGGTTGAGGAGAGAGCGTGGAAATGCGGGATTGCTGACTCTCGGCACTTGTTCATTTGTCAGTGAGAAGCCTAGCGGGAGGAACCGGCGGCTGGGTTAGGAGCGGGAGTGCAGGGCGACTCAGCCCCGCTCGGCGGCAGCGGGTTTATGCGGTGACAGTCCAGGTGGTGCCACCCCTGGGCGGTGCCTGTTTCCTCCCCCCAGCTTCAGAGCTGTCAAAAGGCCGCAGTTGGTCAGCTTTTCCTCTTTTTGCAGGTATTGGAGTAGGCAGTGGTTTGGCTTTTCCCAATAGGCGATAGCTGTTGCTGTTCCCCACACCAGGGGACTGGGGCTGTATGATGAAAAACTGCCGAGCTAAATGAAAGTACACGAACTTAAAGGTCTTCTCGGGAGACTTCAAATTAGCTGTAAAGTTTGAAGGTCTTACACTGGAGTAATACAGAATATTTATAAAGAGAATGAATGCTGGAAGTTCTGAAGCTGTGTGCTTCCACCGAGCAAGAAGTTTATCAGTTAACAGCAATCCTTGAATTTTATTATTTGAGCTCCTATAGTGTTACAGGCGTATTCTGTGACTCCTTTTCACTTTATAATCAAAGCCTGAATAGCTTATTAGTTGTATACTTGCCAAGGGCTGGAGTTAAATGCCTTCACTAAGAATAAATTCTAGTGAAAATTTTGTTAACAGTTCTGTCCACACTGACAATCCAGACCCTTGCACAAGCATGTCTCTCTTTTGTATTGTGGCTGTCAGTGACTTTTTATCAAGGCTTGTAGTGACAGGACAAGGGGTAATGCTTTTAAACTGAAAGAGGGTAGATTTAGGTTGGACATAAGGAAGAATTTTTTTGTGATGAGGATGGTGAAACACTGGAACAAGTTGCCCAGAGAAGTTGTGGGTGCCTCACAAGTGTTCAAGGCCAGGTTGGATGGGGCTTTGAGCAGCATGATCTAGTTGAAGATGTCCCTGCCTATAGCAGGGTAGTTGTACTAGATGATCTCTTAAGTTCTGCTCTAACTCAGGCCATTCTATGAATTAATTTTCTTTGTGATAGCTTGCTCAAAAATAATTTTCTGATTTTCTCATAGTACCTGCTACAGTGGTCATGCTTTCTTCTGAATAAATAAAACACAAATTGCTAAGCTTATTTTGTGTCTTTTTTCAGTAGAGAAAATCATGGAAGGAAGAACATCATCTTCAAGTCATGTCAGTGTAAGTCTTCCAACAATTTGCAACGATTTACTTTGAGGCTGTGGGTATCCTATGGTGTTCTGACGTATTTACACAACCAAATTAATTCTTCAGTGGTCCAGCTTTCATTTTGTTGGAACATGCTTTCCTGAGAAACCATTTATCCTCGTGGCAGTCAATAATAATGTCTGCTGTTGAACATGTTTTAATATATGATAGGGTAAACATTTGATTTCACATACACAGCAGATTTTCAAGATACGTTAAGTCCTAAGCTAACATCTTAACTATTAGAATAATGCTCAAGTAAGTAGAGCAGCTACGTAACTGCATAATATTTATCTACAGAGATGTGTTCAGAGGCTACTTGTGCTAGCATTTATTTTTTCTAAAATATTCCTATTAGTAGTTTCTAGCAACGGAAGCACTGGTGAAGAATTGTAGACACAGCAATTGGTTTGATCAGGTAGGGTCTGGACTGTCTAGTGGTTTAGAAATCAACTGTTTCCAGCACCTTGCTCATGTACTTTCTCTGATCCTTGCTCATGTACTTTCTCTGATCCTTGCTCCTACAGGTGTGAACCTTCACAAAAGTACTGCTGGTTTAGATGACGAGTCTGCTAATGTGTATGCACATGTATGTGTTGAGTTAGTCACTTCCTATTAGGGAAAAGCTGAGGCAACTGCATACGTTGCACCTCATGTAGATACAGACCTCTGTTTTTTATCGCTTGACTTTATGCTTGTTCTGTCAGTTAATTGTGGGCACTGCAAACCAACATCTTCTTAAGGAGTGCAAGCATTGGGAAGATATTGTATGGTGAGGTAGAAGTTTTACTGATGAACCTGCCTTGTGCTTCTTATCCCTTTCTGTCTGTTCATTTGTCTCTCTCTGTTTTCTGAGTCTGACTTTACCTGTTCTTGGTGTTATCTGTTCTGTTATTACAGAGGTTAATTGAATCTCTGTAACTTTAAATGCATGTTAAAATTTTAGAAAAATGTGTTCTTGGGAAGCCCATAACAGCAACCTCTAGTCAGGCAGCAGCAGTTCTGAAGTAAGAAACGTGTACCTACCCATCAAGGTGCAGATCAGAAGAATGCATTCTGGCTGGTAAAATGTGTTTGTAGGCTACTTCTCAAAAAACAGACAAACAAAACCCTATCAAACAATCTAATTGCAGCTGTTCTTGAATAAGAAAGTGTCCTTAAATGTTGATTGAAAGGGAAGGGATTGTATTAGAAGCTGCCGCTCATGTGTAATGTTTACATTCTTTATAATTTGAGGAATCTGTTATTGAGGGCGTATTTTTTATTACAGCATTGGACCAGCAAAAGCAGCTTGAGGTACTGTGTAGAAATTCAGGTCTAATTATAAAAAAACAAAAAACAAAACCCAAAACAAAACAAAAACAAAAAACAGGGAAGGAATAATAGCACTCTACAATTCAAAGTGAAGAATTGAAGGTTTATAAGTTTATCTCATTATGGTACAGTATGCTTCAGTTACGGTCTGTGTGAAGGACTACCTACAGAGCTAATGAATTCAGTCTCTGTGTTAATTATTAAGTTGTTAGAATTGCTATTCTAGAGGCCTTGCTTGTAATTCCATGTTACATGACAGAGCATCTGGCAGCTTGCAAATGAAGTTCACAATACACTTGACAGTAGCCGACATACGGAGTAGCTTCAGCTTTTCTCTGGCTGAGATAGACTCATTTGTCTGAAAGATGTAAATGTTGCATTCTCTCTCTGATATATTCTAATCTGGTCATATTTGCAGTGTAAAGTTTTGCTCCTTAGGATACCTGGAGAAATGGCAAGGCTTGCACTTCTATTCTTTCATTTGGTATTATTTTATCTGGTTTAATTAACTAATGGGAAATGTCACCCTCTTTCCTGTCTTGATGAACTCTTAGGATTTCAGATTGACCATTTTTGTTTTGAATTTCAATGAATGAATGTTATTTCCTGCATTTTTTTTTTCTGAATTTTTGTGGATTACTAACTGCTTTATCTTTCTATAATTACTTTTGAAACACTGGTTCTGTTTTTGTGAAGGCTGGCAATGACAATAGCTGATACTACTTTGAGTACATTTTAGTGTATTAATGCTAAATTATCATAACAAAATACTTGTACTATTCTAAGATATAATTGCTGCTCTTCCTGAATATTTTTTTGAGAGTGCAAACCTGTTGTGGTATTCACAATTACATTAATCTATTTTGTTTTCTCTTTATCATTCTCTAAGATGAGATGATTAAACTAGACTGTAAACAGATCAGAGGGAACTGAAAAAGTGCCAGTAGATGAGCTCTCTCCTTTTGGTTACACATTTGAAGTTGTTGTAACGTTAGTGAAATAGGAAGAGCTTTTTAATGCTTTTTAAGACAGTTAATATGTTAAAACTAGCTCCTCATGTGATAGGACACATGATTTAAGATCAGGCATCAGTGAGGAATGCATTTAAATGAAAGTAACAGGTCAGTGGTTCCCTTGCAACTTGGTTATTTTGCCTGAAAGTTAAGAAAACTTTGTACGTGGCAGTATGTCAGCTCATAGCACTGGTGGATAATTCAGTTCTGTTATCTGTGTAACATCATCTATTTTCAGTTTCGTATACCAAAGAAGAAAACAAACACCAAGTCAGAGGATGTCCAGGTTCAGTCCCCTTTGGCAAGGCTTCCAGGCTCCCACCATTGGGACTACCCTTTAAAAGAGGTAAAGAGAAGTTGTTTGGAGTGTGAACACATAGGATAATGTTATATGGGTTTTTTGTTCTGTTTTGGCAGCTGTGTTTTTTTTTTTAAAAACTGAGTGCTGCCTTGTGAACAATGTATTTCCCAGGTTGTCTGGGAAAGAGACAAGCGTGTAGGTCTGAAATCTGCCTGCAAGCATACAGTTACAGATATGGAAGCCTCAGTGCCATATTGCCAGCCCAAATAAGTAAAAAGCAGATTTGGTCTTCAGGTGTAGTTTGAAATGATCTTGAAAGTAATGAAAGTAATTAGGTCTGTGACTAGTGGAGTCCCTCAGGGGTCGGTACTGGGACCGGTGTTGTTCAACATCTTCATCAACGACCTGGATGAGGGTACAGAGTGTACCCTCAGCAAGTTTGCTGATGACACTAAGCTGGGAGGAGTGGCTGACACACCAGAAGGCTGTGCTGCCATTCAGAGAGACTTAGACAGGCTGGAGAGTTGGGCAGAGAGAAACCTGATGAAGTTCAACAAGGGCAAGTGTAGAGTTTTGCATTTGGGGAAGAGAAACACCATGTACCAGTACAGGTTGGGGGCTGACCTGCTGGAGAGCAGTGTAGGTGAAAGGGACCTGGGGGTCCTGGTAGACAGGAGGATGACCATGAGCCAGCAATGTGCCCTTGTGGCTAGGAAGGCCAATGGCATCCTGGGGTGCATTAGAAAGGGTGTGGTTAGTAGGTCAACAGAGGTTCTCCTCCCCCTCTATTCTGCATTGGTGAGGCCACATCTGGAGTATTGTGTCCAGTTCTGGGCCCCTCAGTTCAAGAAGGACAGGGAACTGCTTGAAAGAGTCCAGCGCAGAGCCACAAAGATGATGAAGGGAGTGGAACATCTCCCTTATGAGGAAAGGCTGAGGGAGCTGGGTCTCTTTAGCTTGGAGAAGAGGAGGCTCAGGGGTGACCTCATCAATGTTTACAAATATGTAAGGGGTGAGTGTCAGGAAGATGGAGTTAAGCTTTTCTCAGTGATGACCAGTGATAGGACAAGGGATAATGGGTGCAAATTGGAGCATAGGAGGTTCAAGGTGAATATCAGAAAAAACTTCTTTACTGTGAGAGTGACAGAGCACTGGAACAGGCTGCCCAGAGAGGTTGTGGAGTCTCCTTCGCTGGAGACATTCAAAACCCGCCTGGACAAGTTCCTGTGTGATGTGCTCTAGGTGACCCTGCTCTGGCAGGGGGGGTTGGACTAGATGATCTTTCGAGGTCCCTTCCAACCCCTAGGATTCTATGATTCTATGAATTTAAAGGCAATAAATTATTTATTTGTTTTTTAGTTAATTGTCTTCTGATTCCTGAACTTTTTGGTTATATTCAGGTCAATTACAAAACTTTTTGTTATGATATGAAAATAATTTTTACGTTGAGTTTTCAATTAGTCATGTGTATCCAAGAGCTTAAACTTTAAGAGAATATATTAAATACTGTATGACTTTGGATGCAATTTTAGGTGCTAATTGAGAAATAACTGGTTTCTGTACTAAGACCAAAAGACTGTATGAGTATTTATATGGCGTTCATCATAAATGACTGTCTTGATCATCTCAGTCACATACAGAAGCAAATATTTGCTTCTACAAATTGGTTCCAAATGCAGTAAGCATTTTTAAAGTGCCAAGTTTTGGAAAAGTATTTTGTTACTCTTGACTCCTTCAGCTCAGCCTTGAGAGCTTGTTTTTGGTTTTAGTGCTTTCAGAGTCACGAGGCTGGACAAATAGTCTCCCTCATGGCAGAGCTTTAAAAACCTAGTGAGGGAAGTTAGGATTTTTTTTACTTACAGTTGTGGTAATAATGTGACCCAGGCCTCTGGGTAAGCCTGGTCATTTGAGCATGCTGCAATACAAACTCACTGTGTGGTTGTGTTAATACTTTAAGTGATCAGAGCATCCCATTACAGTCAGATTTTGAAGTCAGAAGTAATGTGTCCTGTGGTTACAAGCAGCAGCCTCTTAGGCAGAGCCAGGCAGTACTTGTATAAAAATTCTTCCTGTCTTTCTCTCTGCCTCTATAAAAACAGTTACTAGACTGGATAAATTGAATAATCTTTTTTTCTTGTTATTTCTTGTATATTGTCTAATTTTCCATTTCTTATTTTTCTTACCTATGTCTATATATTTCAGACCTCTCCACGTGGTAGAGGGCTCTGTATGCTATAAACTGACTAGTCTTAATATTCTCCTTGAAAAGAGAAGATTGTTCATGAGGTATCATAACTAAAAGAAATACTACTCTTTTACCCACACAAAGATCTGTCCAGGTTGTGTTTAGTGTTGCCAGAGTTGGCTCTGCGTTGTTTGAGAAATTCTGTGCAGCTTTCAGTGATTTGAGCATATAGGCCCCAGACATGCTTGAAGATCAGTGCTATGAAATTAACTAGATGGTCTTTGAAGGCAGGAGGAGGGGAGAGCACCTTCAAAGCAGTTTCTTGCTGCCAGCTGTTTTATTAGTGAGGGTATTTCCATTACAGTCAGCCCCTTTGGTAGGGAAAAGATTGATTTGAGATGCACCTTTCAGGCTTCACTAAAGTGCATAATAAACGCATGTGCATGAATTTTTCAGATGCCTTTTCACCCCACGCTTAAACAGAAAAGAAAGATACGTTTTTCTGCTTTCAGCCTGACTGACATATTTCTTAAACATCTGTTTGGTTTATTATCTTTTATATTAAAAAAGTGAGGAGAGATTAGGAGAAGGTAAAATTAGAGGGAGATAGTTATTTCTGCAATTCCAGAAACCTATGTTTTAGTGTGGCTTCACTTAATTAATTTGAAAATACAAGTGCATTCTGGTAAGGTAAGAGAATTTGGAGTAAGTGGTCTTGCTTTTGTGGGTTTTGCCACCTATGTATCAAACCTTCCCTTTCCCTCTCCGAGTTTTTTATCTTTGAGGGAAATATAATTTGGTTTAGTGTATGAAGTTAAAGCAGAAGTTGTTTTGTGTATTTGTAATTATATAAAGCAGGCCTAATATTTCAGTTCCTGTTTGAGATAGTCCTCCTTCAAATAGCAAAATAATTGCACTGCATTGTCCAATTTCTTTAGATGAAAAAAAAGTTATATTCAAGACCAGGTGGTACATGGGTGCTTTAAATTAAGCAAAATAATTATTTGCAAAATTATTGTATATTACCTTTTTGGCTCTGTTTTATTTGTGCAGTTGCATTGTTCAACAAGGCCAAGTGCAAGGTCCTGCACATGGGTCAGGGCCCTCCCAAGCACAAATACAGGCTGGGCAGAGAATGGATTGAGAGCAGCCCAGAAAAAAAGGACTTGGGGGTGTTGGTTCATGGGAAGCTCAACATGAGCCGGCAATGTGCACTTACAGTCCAGAAAGCCAAACATGTCCTGGGCTGCATCAAAAGCAGCGTGGCCAGCAGATCAAGGAAGGTGATTCTGCCCCTCTGTTCTTGTGAGACCCCACCTGGAGTACAGTGTCCAGTTCTGGTGTACCCAACATAGGAAGGACATGGAGCTGTTGGAGTGAGTCCAGAGGAGGGCCACCAAGATGATTAGAGGGCTGGAGCAGCTCTCCTATGAAGAATGACTGAGAGTTGGTTGTTCAGCCTGGAAAAGAGAAGGCTTCAGGGAGACCTTACAGTGGCCTTCCAGTACCTGAAGGGGCTACAGGAAAGCTGGGGAGGGATTTTTTACAAGGGTGTGGAGCGATAGAACGGGGAGAAACTGTTTCAAACTGGAAGAGGATAGATTTAAATTAGCTATTAGGAAGAAATTCTTGACTGTGAGGGTGGTGAGACACTGGAACCTGTTGCCCAGGGAAGGTGTGGCTGCCCCCTCAACTGGAAGTGTTCAAGGCCAGGTTGGATGGGGCTTGGAGCAACCTGGCCTAGGGGGAGGTGTCCCTGTCCATGCAGGGGGTTTGGAACTAGATGGTCTTTAAGGTTCCTTCCAATCCAAACCACTCTGTGATTCAACGTCTGGCATTATTCTCTTTTTATAGTGTAATATCCATTATGACGTATCTATGCCTTTTTGAACCTGCTGACTTTATTTGTTTTGTTTCAGTGGAAATTAAGTGCCAACAACAGAGCGCCCTCCACAAAAGGAAAAAGACAAAAGGACTGTGACAGACAAAGCTCTAATGATGAAGAATCAGTTGGGTAAGAAGTAATCTCAAAATTAGTTCTCTGTGTATTCAGAGTTGCATAATCTTTTGTGAGGATGGATATCACTGGTATCTAGCTCATTATTTCTGTCATGCAGAGATGGTTTTCAGGCTTTTTTAGGTAGACTACCTTCAGAGAATCATGTTTTGGTGATTTAATGGCATTGTGACTTACGATGCAACTGTAACTTTGTTTTAACACAACACAATACTGGGACATCAGAATAGGAATGTGACATTTACTAGAGGAATTACTGCTTGTTGATCTTCTTGGAAATCTCAAAGGTGTTCATTACTCTTTAAGTGTAAATGATCATTATAGCCCTAGGTATTTTAAATATTTAGGAGGTTTCCCAGATTATCTTTTGCTTGTCTGTTTGCTCTGTAGTCCATGATCACTAAGCTGGTTTTATTAAGTCTCTAAAAACAGCAACAACAGCAAAAAAACCCAACCCGAGAAATATGTCAATTCGTAGTGGAAGACAGTAAAAAAAACTTGAGATTTTTCACCTCTATAGTCAATACACCTAAGTGAGTAAGTAAGACTGCTGATATGCCACTTCTTTATGCTTTGTTGCCAAGAGCAAATATCTTGTTTTCTTTGAGATTATGGCAAAATATGTAAAATCATCTTTTGTCAGCTAGATAATTGTGTATCCAAGAAAATTTTAAAGCTGAAAGTGCCATAGTTGGCAAATGGAAACGAAAATGCAGAACTAGATTCATTGACAGCAGCTGGGAAACAATGTTTTAATGATGAAATTAATTATGTTTATCTTAATGAAGCAATTATTACTTGACAAATCATTTAAATCTAAACAAATAAGAGTATGCATTCTCTGCCCCATTTTCTGACTGGAACTTAACTTGACCATAAGTAATTTCACGTCAGGAGGGGCTGTTAAAAACAAAGTGCACAGGTAATGAAAATGCTTAATGACAGCAGATAATTTTGACACTGCTGAATTTGGTGGTTTTTTTGACCTGTGGCTAGTCATCATTTATCCTGGTCTTTATATTCAGAATGCTTCAAACTGTTGCAGGGAAGAGCTGACCTTACAAAAGATTCTTAGTTTATTTCTCATAACTCCTCAGAGACGTAGTTGTCAGTTTACATATAGTTACCTCAAAATGCTTCTCTCAGTAACTTTAGCTGAGGGAGTGGCTCACAGGGCCAACATAGCAGCATTTAAAAGCTATATTAATTGCAGTTTCCTGAGTTCTAATTACACTTTGAAATGATTGATATGTGATATCAATCTCTAAAGGTCTTTCAGTAAACTTTGAACTGACTTTTCAATGTTGAGGAGCTTTAAAAAAAAAAAACTATGTTAATTTTGGTATGTGAGAGACTTTCAAGTATTGTTTGTAGGTGTTCTGTAATTTTTATCAAATTCCTACCAGCACATTAGTGAGAAATCACTTAGACTGTAAAGAGGCAGTAAATATTCAGATATTAAACCTATGCATTTTTCACTGCCTCAAGAAAAATCCATGTCTAGAGACCAGCTTGAGGTTCTTGGTGAAATAAACTTCGTTAGCTGTCTGCAATAAAGGTTATTCTGAGTATTCCATCTGGGTACCCGGTGTTTCTCAGTAAGTCAAAATTGAGACAGTGACCTCATTGCATAGTAAGTAGAAAGAACACACTGGTTCTAAAGAGGTGGTGTTTTTTTGAGCACATGTTTGAGAACTGGCTAAACTCAGAAAAGGTAAGGGCAAGGTGGCATGCTGAGAATCTTTCTAATGCAGAAGTTTCTCTGTTCCTTCCTCCCAATGAGAAATTTTTCATTTGCATTGAGAAGCAGGAAATAACTCTTAACGACCAACTTCTGTTAGCTCCTGATGTTTTGAAAAGTCTTAATTAATGATAGGAGCTAATCTCAAATACTTAGGGAGGCAGGTTTCATCTAAAGTGGTGCTTGAGTATTGTTATTGCCAGCTAATTTTAGTCAGAAAGGACAAAGTGGATGTATTAGCACCACCCCACTTTCACTTGTGTTTCTATCTGAAGTTCTGGATTACTAAATTTGGTAGTTGATTGCTTCTGTCAGTCCTGCTGTGGTGTAAGACCATGGAGGCTGGAAGCAGCAACCACAGCTGCTCTCACTTGAACACCTCTGCTCCTGGTGCTCTGAAAGGTCAGGTGATTTGTTGGTGGTCCCAGACAGAGCTCTCAGGTTAGTTCCCTAGCCCTCATACACTGGAGGTCTTGTACACGTTCCTACAGTTGTGCTGCACATT
This sequence comes from Hemiprocne comata, assembly GCA_020745705.1. NCBI lineage: Eukaryota > Metazoa > Chordata > Aves > Apodiformes > Apodidae > Hemiprocne > Hemiprocne comata. The sequence continues at coordinate 136,606,540 of CM036586.1, read as the reverse complement.
AGATTAGGACTGTCATGAAATACAAATAGTTCAATTTATTAGTGTCATTGCAGAAAGTTAGATACAGTACTTATGTAATTGGCCAATTCATGTTTGGCATCCCACTTACAAAACTTTTTTATCAGTGAGGAAGGGGATAACACTATTTCAAGGGTAGCTGTCACCACCTGGAAATAGAGCTTAGGGACATCCACTTACTGCAGCTGTATTGCTCTTGCATTCTCCAAGAGGGAAATACAGGGAAATAAAACCAAACAAACAAAAAGAAACAAGATAAACACTGTTTGGAAATTCAAGCTTCTTGTCCTGCTGTCAAGTTTTCTTTAGCAGGAGGATGGGAAGAGTGGTACTTAAAGAAGATATATGTGATTCTTTCAGCTCAGTATTTTAAATGTGAATTGAAATATATGTCACAGCTGAATCAAGTACTGACCCTGTATCAGTCAAGTTTTTGTGGCAGTCACTTACATACTGACTCCCCTTGCCCTGACAAGCACATTTTGACAGTAATAACTTCCTGGTCCAGCAAAGCAAGGAGGTTAGTAGGGATGTTCATGTTTGCTGTTAGAACATTGACTTCTAATCAGTTGATGAAAGGTCAGGGCCTTGAAGTAGGAGGCTTTCTTCTCACCAGGGTGTAGTCAGTGAATGCGGCAATCAAGAGCTTCCTGTTAGTGATAGTGCATCATGTTGTTCCTTTGAGCTCTGAAAGGCCAAGGACCTCCTGAACTGTGCACATGCTGTAGAAGCTCAGATAGATGCATACACATTGAGACCATCAGGGGCTTTATTCTGTAAACCTAGGACAGAAGTTCAGCTTTTATGGGACCTGATGGAGTGACTCTCACATGTTAATGTGGCATCCCACTGTCAAAGTCTTTTATTTCCCAAAACTTGGGTTTACTAGTAGAAGAATGTAGGTGTGAAGATTGTGGTGTAGACAATTACTAATAATGTAGTCCAAAAGGAGTCAGTAGCCTCCAGGTCTCATTTTGATCACTTTCTAATACAAATTTGAGCATATTGGAGCTAGTGATTACAACACTGGTGTATACACAAATATGATCATTGAGAGGGGAGCTGAATCTAGCAGCTCTGATTATTGGATTAAATAGAGGTCATTTTCCCAGAAGGAGTACAAGCAATTAGTAAGTTTTGGTGTTCTGCTTTGTAAGGTAGGATGCTCCTTTTTTGGTCTGTGAAAAGTTATACGAGACTTGTCAGGACAGCAAGCTAATAGCATTTTTCATAATGTATATTTTTTTTGTCTCTTTCATCCTTACACATGTTAAGTATGTTTTAATTACCTTTGCTTATGTCTCTGTTTTATGGATGTAGATAAGACGGGGGTACGGTAGGTGCTTGCTTTTAAAAATAAAAGTAATTGCCTTTGGTTTTCCTTCACCAAGACGCCTCCAGTCTCAGTGGTGTGCAGGTTACTTGCTGGGTCTGCTGGTGGGACTTGCTTTTAATGTATACTTTGTTTGCTTTTTTTCTGCTTGTTACTAATTCTTATCTTCTGAAATGTCTTTTGCATGACTTGCTCATTTTATTCTGTGGACAATTTAACAGGTAGTTTAGGGATCTGTCTCCCAGCCATCGTTGACAGATGTACAGGCTTGCTTAAGTGTGGATGTTTTTCCTGAATCTGCTTTACAATCAGTCTTAATGACATGATTTTTCAGGAAATGCCACCAGATGCCATTCCTCCTTTAGAAAGTGAAGCCATTGAACGCTCTGAAGATCAGGTCACAACCAGCTATCCTATCAAGGTCTTCAGTCAAAATTCATGCCACATGAGAAGTGATGCCTTATCCTGGCACTGACATCTTTAAGAATAGCCAAATGTATACTGTTTTCTTCCTTGTTGAAGGTTCCTCTCCTTTGCACAGGTTTCCAATACAAAGCTAGTTGCACAGATGCATGTATGCTTTAAATTCTAAGAGTATTTTTGCAAAGATACTTGCTGAAACTGTATAAACTGTATTTTAAAAAAGGGGAGTGGGAGATATTACAAATTCTGTACCTACTAACAATCAGTAAACCAGTTATGAAGGGGCCTGGACCCCGTCAAGGTCTGGCCTGATGTGAGTGTGAGCAAAGAATGTCAGACCTGAGTTTCCACGGTGTCCAACAAACTAGAGGTAATGAAATAGTTTCACTGGAAATTCTGCTTCTGATCCCTTTATCTCCTGCTGTGGGCTTTCTCAGTCATGATGGTATTGTTAAAGACCCTAGAGGCTAGTATCTTTTCTGTTACCTTTACAACTCCTGATCGTACAATTAAAATTAAGACTCTGAGACCATGTATGTTCCCACTGACTAATTACCATGCAAGGCTAATTTAGTAAAATTTCATTATGGTATCTTGTGTTTGACAAATACAAAGAAAATAATAATCTGGCATTTCTACAACTGGGACAACGAAAACTGAAATAACCAGGATCTGGGAAATATACTGTTAGGCTCAGCATGATTCTAGTCAGGAGAACTGAAGGGTTTCCTAGAGGGTAGCACATTTATGTTGTTTCATGGTGCTCTGCAGTAATGATTTGGTGTATGCTCACTAGGCTGCTACAATTTGGCTTCACAGTATAGAACATGAGTGTTACTAAAGTGTCCCTCATGACCTGTATTTACTTTTTAAGCTTTTCAGTAGTTAAAACATATCTTTAAATGAAATTCCAATCTTTGTGTCCTTGGAGTGTAGAAGAAACTTTTTTTAGGTCTACAGTATTTGAAGCACATGCTCACACTCAGTAATAGGTTCTTTAAAAACAACAGTTCTTGCATTAGTAGTCATGGAGCATGTAGTGGTCTAGGTAGAAGACCAAGTGTATACCTGCCTTTTCCTGGCTCTGCCTAAAGCATTCTGGAGCACTCCTGTGGATTATGTCAGTCTTCTAATGAGACCATCTTTATACATATGATTCCTCATTGCCTTCAGGGAGTTGCTCTCTCACTTCAGAAACCCTGGATTGTTTTTGCAACAGTTAATTAGGACCCATCCCTTACGTAACACTCCTGCAGCTTTTTTTTTTTTTTTTTTTTAAATAAAGCTTTAGCTCTTTACTGATTAATTTTTCTTTGGGAAACTTCTAAGAGAAGCTCAAAGGGTGGAGGAAACTACCTTCACTTGAGTTTAAGTTAGTTAGCTTTGAATAGGAACCATTTATGTTTCTTGTTCCTTGTCTAGATATAGTGGTCTCCAAGGTGTGGTGTGTGCAAGACAATCCATTGGAATGCAGGAAATTAATATTTTTTTTGACAGTTAATAAATGAAATAAATGTTAATTTCATATTTATCACATCCTCTTTAATTTTTTGTTTTATAATGTGCATAATTTTAGTACATTAGTACATCGCCAAGCCTTTCTCTATCATCTACCAACAGTCCTGGATAACAGGGGAGGTCCTAGATGACTGGAGGCTTGCCAACATGACACCTGTCTACAAGAAGGGCCCGAAGGAGGATCCTGGGAACTACAGGCCTGTCAGCCTGACCTCAGTACCAGGGGAAATTATGGAGAGGCTTGTCTTGAGTGCGCTCACATGGCAAGTGCAGGGCAGCCAAGGGATCAGGCCCAGCCAGCATGGGTTCATGAAAGGCAGGTCCTGCTTGACTAAGCTGATCTCCTTGTATGATCAGGTGACCCACCTGGTGGATGAGGGACAAGCTTTTGATGTTGTCTATCTAGACTTTGGTAAGGCCTTTGACACCGTCTCCCACAGCATCCTCCTAGAGAAGCTAGCAGCACATGGAGTAGACAGGAGCACTCTGCTGGGTAAAAAACTGGCTGGCTGGCTGAGCCCAGAGAGTTGTAGTGAATGGGGTTGGATCCAGTTGGTGGCCTGTTACCAGTGGTGTCCCCCAGGGCTCAGTTTTGAGTCTAGTCTTGTTCAATAGCTTTATTAATTTTCTAGGTGAGGGGATTGAGTCCTTCCTAAGTAAGTTTGCAGATGACACTAAACTGGGTGGAAGTGTCGATTTGCTTGAGGGTAGGAAGGCTCTGCAGAGAGACCTGGATAGACTGGATGGATGGGCCAAGGCCAATTGTATGAGGTTTAACAAGGCCAAGTGCTGGGTCCTGCACTTCGGTCACAACAACCCCATGCAAAGCTACAGGTTTGGGGATGAGTGGTTGGAAAGCTGCATGGTGGAGAAGGACCTGGGGGTGCTGGTTGACAGATGACTTAACATGAGCCAGCAGTGTGCCCAGGTGGCCAAGCAGGCCAAAAGCATCCTGGCCTGCATCAGGAATAGTGTGACCACCCAGAGTAGAGAGGTGATTGTGCCTCTGTACTTGGCATTGGTGAGGCCACACCTTGAATACTGTGTTCAGTTCTGGGCCCCTCACTACAAGAAGGATGTTTAGTTGCTGGAGCCTGTCCAGAGAAGAGCTACCAGGCTGGTGAAAGGCCTGGAAAACAAGCCCTATGAGGAGAGGCTGAGGGAACTGGGGTTGTTTAGTTTGGAGAAGAGGAGGCTGAAGGGAGACCTCATTGCTCTCTTCAACTACCTGAAAGGAGGTTGTAGGGAGGTGGGAGTTGGTGTCTTCTCTCCATTGAATAATGACAGGATAAGAGGGAATGGCCTGAAGGTGTGCCAGGGGAGGTTTAGGCTAGACATTAGGAAGAATTTCTTTACTGAAAGAGTGGTTGGACACTGGAACAGGCTGCCCAGGGAGGTGGTGGAGTCACCATCCCTGGAAGTGTTTAAAAGAAATATAGATGTGGTGCTTAGGGACATGATTTAAGCATTGAACGGGTAGATTTAGGTTATGGTGGGTGGATTTAGGTTATGGTTGGACTTGATGATCTTCGAGGTCTTTTCCAACCAGGACGATTCTGTGTGATTCTGTGTGTGATCTATATAAATTAAAAGAAACATGTGGAAGGTATGTGCTCAAAATACGTCTAGTGATAGGGGTGCATGATCAAAATAAGTTTGGGTACCACTGGGCAAGGATATGCGTAGCAGAGCTCTAAGAGAAAGTAGCTCATTGAGTACACCTGGTGGCATTCAGTGATGCAGAGATTTGATCATATTGACCAGTGTTTGTAGCTTGTATGCAGGTTCTCTGAGCTGTGCAATAGGAACCTCGCTGTCTTTTGAAGTTCAGTAAGGGGTCATGTGTCTTGTTAACGTGGTAAGTAACCATGGAAAAGAAATCATAGGATGGTTTGGGTTGGAAGGGCTCTTAAGGATCATCTGGTTCCAACCCCCCTGCATGGGCAGGGACATCTCCCACTAGACCAGGTTACTCCAAGTTCCATCCAACCTGGCCAGAGAGCCTAACAGGGGCTCTTCCATCCTTTTTGAGGAATCCCTCTGTATTGATGGAAGCAAAGCAGCCAAATAACTCTCAACATGCAGAGAATACGGAAGAGCAAAATACAAGGATTATGTGAAACATCTGTCCTGAGTTCAACTGGTTTCACTAGCATGGCAGCTCCAAATCTTTTTTTAGGTTCAAGCACATCTGTTCTTCAGCAGTTTTCCTGCCATACCTATTTGTTTACCACAAGGTACCACGTAACCATGCTGTTAAGCTCAATGGAGAATGTCAGTGGGACCACTATAATTTCCGAGAAGTTCCTTGCACAGTTGTCAACCCATTGAGGAATAACTATTCGGTTAAGCTCTAATAAGTTATTTGGTTAAGAAATGTCCCTGTAGTATGTATGTAGCAGCTATGTGAGGAGTAAAAGGTTTTCTGTAGCTATGAAAGAAGGATTCTTCCACTTCAAGGTGAACAATTTAGTTTGTTACACGAAAAACAACATCTCTCACAGATGTGCAATAGGAAAAGCAATTCTTGCTTCAGTAATCTTTTAAAACCAACAAATGAGCCTGAACTTCAGTTTCATCTAAGACCAGTACTGGGAACACAAGTCCAGTTCTCATCTGTTTGAAAATAAAGTCAATCCTGACAAATCATCTATGGTATATAAGGTTTAGTGGCTTATAAGGAAACTGTCCAAATTACTGGCCATGCTGCAGAATTAGTCCTTTATGTGAAGACTTCAGTACCAATCTCGCAGAATCAGCGAAGTATAGGTACTTGTTTAAAGAATTTAAATAGGCAGCTTCTACTAACTTTGTAATTCCAAATCGTATGTCATTTGTGTAGTGAAACTTAATAGAAATCAGCTGGAGCTTCAAACCTGAGAGATGGTACTATTTTTTAAATTATTTTTCCCCCAGCAAGATTATAATCTAATCTGTCATATGGGAACCAGTAATATTAATGATTCTAAAATAAGATGCCACAATGAGACTGCTTGTTTCATATTCTGCAAGTGCTCAAGTGTACCTTTTCAGAATAGTTTGTAAGACCATTGTGGCTACTTTAACCATTTTGCAATTCAAAGATGCGCCAAAATTTCCGTGGTTCTGCACTGAAAGTTTACCTCTTCAGAATCCCATATGGATGTGTTAGTCATTGATGCCAGAGGAAGAAACCTTGAAAGGCGGTCCTGATCAAGACGGGTGTTTGTGATTCTTCTTCTCCAAAGAGAACTGCTTTGTAAATTGTCAGGGAAGTGAACTTAATCCTACTGAAAGCATAAGGTATGATGCAGATACAGTAAATTTAGAGAAAAGCTTTGCTAAATTCGTATGACTTAAGAAGTTCTCAGCACCCTATTATTAATTTATTATTATATGTATGGCAGGCAACCCAAAGTTATCTTGACGAATGTCCTGAGGACGAAAATAGGAAGAAAATACACACAGGTGCAACCTAAAACTGGTGCTAATTTTTCTGATGCTGGCAAGCTGCAGTCAGATCAACCACCCTCATCATCTGCTGCCAGCCTAAAGATATGGCAAATTTTAAACCCTACTCTCCAAAGCCTTTTTCTGTCTGAAAGGTACGTTTTCTTTGCCTCATGTCACTAAAAAAAATATTTCTTGCAGTTGTTTTTTCATGAGAAGGTGTTCCTTGTTGTATCACAGCTGTCTTGTTCATGAAGTACGTTCTCATGTCATTTGACTTGATTGAATATCCCTGTAGTTGGTTCCTTTTGATAATCATTGAGAGAGGTGGTGCCAGGCACACCGAGGTGGATTTTCTGATCAGATGGCTTCTAGATGGTCCTCTGCTGACAAGACCAATTCATTCTTATTGAACCATTGGACTGTAAAAATGTTTGGGGATTTTTTTATTCTTGAGAAAAGAAGAGCACACTTGTGTTTAACTGCCCTCTTTTCTCAGATAAGGTGTCAAGGTGTATTTTCACTGTTACCCTTTCAGACTACTCATAAAAATAGGAGAACTGGCATAAAGGGTGAAAAGAAAAGCATATCAAGACCAGTATCTTCCTTCCCCACACCACTAGTCTCACCCCCGCAAGCAGTGGTCAGTTGCAGATACTCAGGGAAAAGTATGGCTAGAATGAATGCTTTTTTCACTGAGTTTTATCTTTGACCTGTTGCTGATAAACAGTTTAGGGACTGTTTATCCTCTTTTGGAGGTTACATTAGACTACAGTATTCTCCTATGTGGACTTTTCCTGCCAATCTTATCCTCATTGCTTATCACCTGTGTGCCTCAGCAACATCTTATCTGTAAGGCAGTCTCCAGATTAAAAGCAAATTTGTCCCTCAGTGCAAGAGGAGATCTGAGTGCTCTCCAGACATCACACAGTCTGTGCTGGAGTGTGCTTGGGGGTGAATACAGACAACAGGAGAATTCTGCAATTGATACCCAAAAGACAACATTGTTCATAACATGCAGAAAAGGCCATGACAATGCATCCTAATGCAAAATAAAGTTCAATAGAAGTGGTAGAATTTAAATCCCAGTTTGAGAATTTAAGTGGTAAATCAAGAGCTTTACAACAAGCTGTGTGCAATGGCATTGTAAGAAGGAAGTTGTGCTGCTCTTACACATCTGTGCTCAAGTGGGCAGTTGCATCTTTGTATTTCTCTTTAGCTTATTTTTGATGCTTGTCTTTTCTAACACTTGCAGATGTTTTTCTGAACTTTGCTATTGCTGTTCTGTAGAATACCACCAGGAAGCTGAGGAGGGGAAGAAAATCTAATGCCGCCTTTTTGTTTGTGTTGTTTTTTTACCTGTTGACTTTGTACTGGAGAAAATTCAGTCTATTTTACTGGAGGCTTCTTGTTCACAGGAAAATCAACATTGTTTGCTCCACGGTTCTGAGAAATGTGTATGGATATTATATGAGAGCTATTTAGAGAGAAACATTTACCAGTTTTTAAACAGCACTTTGATGTGTTGGACGCAACGTAGTGTGAATTGTATCAGGCTAATGTGAAATTATATGGTTAGCGTTTCTTACCCTGATCTCTTGTTGCTTTTTTGTGTTTATCTGCTTACATTGGATTTTAAGTTCCTTAGTGGGATTTCATTTTGTCTCTAGGGGACTGAAAATAATGATGTTTGATGATTATCGAGACTCTGAGATAGATTAATTGAACAAGAAGTTTCTTTCTCAATAAATTTCAAGACAGTATTTATGATTTACTGTTATATGTATGGCAGGCAACCCACAGTTATCTTGACAAATGTCCTGAGGACGAAAATTGGAAGAAAATATGTAGACAGCCACGTAATAACTGATGCAAATTTGTCTGATGCTGACAAATTGCAATCGGGCCAGCTACCCTCATCATCTGTTGCCAGTCTACAGACATGTCAAATACTAAGTTCTCCTCATGCAAGTTCTTTTCTATCTGAAAGGTAGGTTACTTACTGCTGATTTTGCCAGTCTTCCTGAAATGCCATAGCTTCACAATGGAAAAAAAAATAATTCCTGGAACAATTTTTGTTATACTCTTGATGCAGGAGATCAGTTTCCTGAGTGCAAACTAACATGCTGCTCCAGTGAGCCGTTTTAATGTTGCCTTTGTTCTGATTTGCCATACTTGATGATAATAGGCTCCTTTTCCTTCACAGGGGAAATTTCATTTTGCAATAGATCACTGTTTTGTTTTGTGAAGATGGCCAAATGATTCAAACACATTTAAGTTGTTTTTGTGTCCAGTACCAAAATCATGCTTTCCTGTTGCTATTAGTGTGTTCTATCATGATTTCAAATAACTCCTTTTGCAAAATTTCTCCAAATTCCTCTCTGTGTTAGTTAATTTCTTTTCACATTAATCCACCAGTTTTCTCAATCCCAACAGAGTGCTATTGTTTAAGGGCTGTGTGTGTGTCCTGTCATTGCTTAACAGCTACTTTTCCTCTTCTATGTCTAGGTTGACTGAGCGTCACAGTAATGCTTGACATATAAAACTATCAGACATCAGATATTAGAATTATATAATGTTTTTTTGGTCTAAGTTGAATTCAGAGTAAGCTGTTTCCTCATCCTTTATGGCTGCCTCTATACTTAACAGCAAAGTATCCACAGGAACAAATAGCAAGGAATTTGGGGGAAGGAAATAGAGGGAGGACGAGAAGAATGATTTGTGAGGGCAGGAATAATCAACAGTTCCCAGCGTAAAGAAACATTAAATATTCCAGATAAAAGTAAGTAATATTCCTCATTCTGATACTTAACATCTTGCAGAACCTGAATTAGTAAGAATTCCTTTCTTTTTTTCTGTTGGGATTCCCATTGCTGCTTAAGTTAATCTGACGAAGCTGCAATTTAAATGAGTGATTTAGACCAGCTTATTAGACTGAGTAATTTTAGAAGTATTATATTTGTTGCTAATAAATAGTTTTCCATATCTTTAGGCTGACTAAAGTGGGGGGGCCTTGTTTGGATTGTTGGGGTTTTTTTTGCTTTACTACAAAATCTTTAAGATCTATAATTTTTAATATCTTAAACACTAAATTTTAGTTTTTCTTTGGATGATGGGAAATAGTTCATAGAGAGGAAAACATGGACTCTTATATATAGCTTTCTAAGTATGGGGAAACATCTTGCATATTCTTTCAAGCTCATACCTGAAGGGCAGCTGTTGAGTTTTATGTGAAGCACCAGAATGGTTTGAACTAGTAATTTGGTTTTTGGGTTCTTTTTAGTAGTTGGTACACTTAACTTGCTTTAGATTTGGAGTGGTTAATTGCTTGAAGGATTAATATTTCATTCCTGTGATATGCTTTTCTAATGTATTAAGTAAAAGGCTTGTTACTAGCAGGAAGCAACATTAGGAGGATTTTCCACCCCTCTCCAGTGACTAGTGTATGTTATAATACATATGTAATAAGTAATGGAGAATTTAGGAATTATTTCAACAAAGATGTGGTTTGATCCTGCTTACCTCTCTGTAACTAAGGTCTGTGTATAACATACACTTGGCATTGATTCTTTTGGGCTCTCTTCCTCCAGGGGAGAGTAAAGGCTCTCCCCTTACAACAGTTACACTTACAAGTGTACGTGGCCAAATAGAGATTCTTTTGTGTTGTAAGAGTAGCTAGATTATGTGCTCTGTTTTACTGAAAATTACTGTAGTTTTGTACTATGGAAATTTCATATTAAGTAAAAAAATGGTGAGTGATGACAACAGGGTGTTAATAAGTTAACCTTTCTCTATCAGCTAGAACTTGCTGCAAATTCCCCGTTTCCTTTCTTGCTTTGGTATTACAGAATTGGTGGATTTTGCATTGCTTATTCACTGCAACACAGTCTGAAATGCATTTGCTTAAATCACCACTGACCTATCAGTATAACTAATGAGTTTGGGGTAGGTTTTAAAGTATGTTTCCTACTTCTTTCTTGTGGCTGTTGAGAACAATTCAATATATACTGCCAAAGCTTCTTAGGTTATGCATGTATCTGTGAAGAGGTGCATTTTAAACTGACTTATCAGCAAAGATTGGAAGTGAAATTAAAATGTGCAGAATTTGTGTATAGAGTAAATACATTTAGGGAACTCTAATAGCTGAAGCATTCCTATTGAAATGTTTCCTATTATTGAAATGCCTGAATTGTGGTGTTGGTGTAAAACAAATGCTAACAAACACGCAGTGGTTTTGTATGTTCTTTTAAGGCAATCAAATTTATATCACTGTTATGCATACAAATATTGGAGAGAGAGATGTGGGTTCTAAAATCAAGTTTTCAGTAGTGAGGTTATTTGAGGACTAGAGCTGTCTGATCTGTGGGAGACTGTATTGTTCAAAATACAGAACGAATAATAGCACTTACCAAGCACTTTGTGAATGGAAGGATTAATTAGTAATTTCTTCACAGTGCTTAGGTACTGTTCATTGCTGTAGTATCAGAGCACTCTGGAAATCTTTATTTGTCTTTACAATGTTCCCAAAGAGCAACAATACTCCAGTCTAGAGATACGTCACTGAGGAAGAGGTATCTGTCCAGAAAGTGTCCAACAGTTTGGACTATCTAGTTAGACATGTCAAGAATATCCTTTCCCTGGCTGGTGATGTTCTTTATGGGTCCAGGCTCAGCTGTCAGTGGTTTCAGTCATTGTAATAATCACATAGCTCTTTGCAAATTGGCAACTGCAACATTCTGAATTAGGCACATTATAAAACCATGAACACAAAATCACTTTGGATTAAATGAGGTGACAAAAGGAGGAATGGAACAGATTTTCCAGAGCAGCATTAAATTGCATCATCTATGAAATCTGTATTTTCTTTTTGTTTTCCAACTCTCTCAGGAAATGAAGCAGAGGTCATGAAGGTTAGTTTCTTTGACCTCGTAACCCTGATAAATTCTCAGAAGTTTTGCTTACTGAATATATATAAGTTCCTGTGAGAAAATGTGACTTGACCATATAACTAAATGTTATCCTAATGCATACACTAGAAACAAAAATACAGTTATGTAGACTTTTGTCAGCTGTAACTAGGCCTCCAGAGAAGCTGAGAGTATGTTTACAAGATCAGACCTCAAATGGGAGAATGTTGTACTGTTCAGTCTACCAGTGCCTCCTGAAAACCTTCTCCTATTTATAAAAAGAAGCTAATAGAATAAACTTAAACAAACAAAACTAACAAAACCCTCCAAAAAACAAACTGAAAGCAATTGATTACTTGCATGTCCTTCTTTTTAGGATGAAACTACAAACTCAGCTGAACACCTGTAGGTTGCCTAGTTTCTCATACTGTAATAATATTCTGTTTCTTTTCTGTTTCTTCTTCATTCACATATCCTGTCCCCTCTCTGCTCCTTCAAAGTTACTATTTCAGGTACCTTTTGAGCAGGAATATCTATTTCAAATCTTTTCTTATTGCAGGACCTTACTCAGTGGATTCTATTAACAGTTCTAAATTAAAAATATACTACGTTGCCTCATTCACACCTTATTCGTGATGGCAAGGATACACTCAACGGCCTTTTCTCTCTTTTTTTTCTTGTTAAGTGTTCTTGTTGCAGTCATACTTTAGAGCAAAATACCATTTCAATATCTGATGTCAAGCATGCCAGATTTTCATTCTTTGTGTCTTTTAGAAGCACCTCTTACATTAGTAATGTCATAGTAGCTGTGTTTTCATAATGGGAGCTCAGTTAGTTTGAGTTTCATTTGTCAAGCTCCACATGTTTACGAGGGAGGCAGAAGTTTGTGGTCTAACCAACTCTTGTTTCTGTTGGGATTTTCATTCAGTATTCTTTCAAAATTAAAGATAAGCCATACTTAATATTCTTTACAGGTCTGAGCATTGCCTGAGAAAGACAGATGATGATCGTAAGTTGACCAAGGCTTCTAAGGAACCAGAAAAAAATATCTTCAATTTTAGAAGAAGGGAGCTGCAGAAGAAAGGTTTGTAGTGAGAAAGAATCTGGCATTTAAATACTGATTTTTTGGATATTGTTGGGAAATTTTCTTTTTTTAGTCTAGTATTATGAGGAGAGGACAGAAATTAAGTAGGCATTGAATGTAACACACGTGTTTCCTCAAAATGCAGATTTTTACAGATACGGTAAAATATATCAAATAGCTGTTTTTAAATAGGAATAAAGCTATGGTGAATCAAATCTGTGGGAAAAAAGGAAACTGATAAACTTTACTGCACCATTGTAATCCTGATTTTATAAAAAGCCTTTTATACTCAAGAATGTAATACATTAAGCATGCTCAGTTTGTGAAACTTGCTAAAAAGTTTATACTGTATGACAATATGTTTATTTACTGCTGAAATATGATGAGCTCTGTGCTGAGGCTCCAGGAAGAACATGTCTTTTGAATACTGGTTAGTAATATTTGCAGACTAGAACAGGAAATGGAGAATATTGCATCCAGCAGAAGATAAAAGAAAGCCTGTGGAGTATGGAGTGCTAAGTCTTACTTGGAAGGGAGCTTTGTATTTGGTTATACCTTTGTCTTAACTAATTGGGTAGCCACACACAAAAAAAGGAAAGAACTATTGTGGAAGGTGTATGCTCCCATGCATTTTATTTATGACATAACAGATACGAAGAAATACAAAAGGTTTTTAAGGATAACACATTAGATCACTATTTATCTTATGACACAGAAAACAAGAACAATGATGATCTGGAAAAGAGGGGCAGAAATGGGAACAGCACCACTCTTAGTCAGAAGGAGTCGAGCTCTTTTGATTCTGAGAAAAGGAAAAGAAGATCTAGTGGCCATATTTCTGATGATTGCTGTGCACACATTCCAGAAAAATCACTTCTACTCTCTGTAAGTTGTGCTTAATTTTAATGTATGCATTTGCGTATACCCACGCACACACGCTTTAGTAGGAGCAGTAGCAATATCCAAAATAAAATAATTACACTAATAAGTAGGGTATCTAGGGATACTGTTACACATATTGAGGGAAAGTAGTTCAGTAGTGCATCAAGAAGAGTGAGTGTATGTAGTTCTGTCCACGACATCAGAATTTGCTTGTTGTAGCAGAAAGATTGTGAGTGTTCCCTTCAGACAGGAGCGTGGAGTAAAACAGATTTGGAAATAAGGCATCTAGCTATCTAAGTGAAGCTCCTTTCACAGATAGTATAGAACTAATTAGAGACTTCAATACAAAAACTACTTAGTATACTGGGAGTTATTGAAATCTTGCAGATATCATATTTCTCCCTTCTCCTTAGTCTATTGTACCCTTCCCTAAAGTTTTATTCTTACCTGTCCTTAAGATAAAAAAAAAACCAAAAAAACAGACTGAGCAAATCAATCAAGTCCAAACTGTGATTTATATTCAGGTATTTAAATACAATAACAGCATCTCTGTCACTTTCTGATTAAAACCCGGCAGAAGTAGGTAGTTGCTGAGTCCTTTTCATCCAGTTGACCAAGCAACACATTTCCAAGTAATGAACATCACTGGTGCTTGGTCTTTCAGTGTCAGACAGTGGGATAGCTGCTTAAAGAATCAGAAATAGTTTCTTGTTCAGTTTGAATGGGAATCATAGTAGACTTTTAAAAGGTTGTCCCTCATATCTTTAAGTAATAACCTTTGTAATACAAGGAGGGAGAAAAACCCTGACTTGATCTCTAATTGCAGCTGCATTAAGCTATAATTATATTGCCTAGCACGTCGCCAAGTCTCAGTGATCACTGATCTGAACCATCATAGAAATGTCTAAAAATAAACTTACATCCTGTCTCTGATTCCTGTTTTCTAGAAAGAGCAAAGATTGAGCTCAACTCAGCCTCCTGGCCACAGAACACCCTGTGAGGATGGACAAAGTCACAGATCTAATACAATTCTAGTGACGAATTGTATTACACAGCCATTAGAGAGAGACTGTAAAGACACTTTAACACACAACCACTTGAGGCCTGCTCACAGTTGCACAGAGGAACCTGGCTCAGAGTCTTCTCCCAGAAACCTGTCAGAGAAACAGCTCTCTGCCACCAGTGAGGATGTGATTTCACCACAAGTTAGTACCATCAGGAAATTAAAGATGGACACATCACAGTACCTGAGCAAGCTGCGGAACAGGCTCTGCAGGGGTAATCGGCAACTTGTTTCAGTTGACCCAAGTATGTACTTTATCTGTGCTGCTGACAGTTACTACTGGTATGCTTAGGTACTAGGAGAACTCAGACATGGCTGACTAGTTGAAACATATGGAACAAAAGATTGAAGACAGAGTTCATATCTGAGAGAGAAGCATCTCTCTTAAGAGGAACGGCTGAGGCCTGGGTCTGTTTGGCCTGGAGAAGAGAAGACTGAGAGGGGATCTTATCTGTGCTTTTAAATATCTAAAGGGGAGGTGTCAAGAGGATGGGCCCAAACTCTTTTCAGTGGTGCCCAGGGACAGGCCAAGGAGCAGTAAGCAGAAACTCTGGAACACAAGGAGTTCCACCTGAACACAAGGAAAAGTTTCTTTACTTTGAGGATGACATAGCACTGAAATAGGCTGCCCTATTGTTGAGGGTGGAGTTGTGGAGTTCAAACTCCGCCTGGACCCAGGATCCTGAGCAACCTGCTGTAGGTGAATCTGCTTTAGCAGGGGGATTGGACTAGATGGTCTCCAGAGGTTCCTTGCAACCCCTACCATTCTATGATTCTATGTTGTTTGTAATGCATTGTACAGGTTAGAGAATGGAGCCTAGTGCCAGTGTCCTCTGCTGGAGCGTGGAGGGTCTTGCACTTGAGAAACAGAATAGACAGAAGGATTTTCAAATTCCAGTCCTTAATTTGCAGCTGATTCTGTAGCTGTGGAAAATCAAGCTTGTACTTTTAAATTATGCTTAAATTGAGGGGAAAAAAAAAATCTCTCTTCTTTGAAGCAGCTGTGTTGTGGCCTGTTTCTTTTAATAGTCAATTTTTAGGATCTTGGATAAAAAGATACAAAGCAGTATTTGTTGCATACACTTTCATGCACACAGATCTTGACTAGTTTGGGCAATGTACCTCGATATTGCCTACTGCCAAAGAGAATTCTTTGCTCATCTGAAATTGATAATTAATTATATATTCTCAAGTCTGTATCTTTTTCCTCTTTAGTTGTCCTTTCCAGTGATGATGAAGATGGACATTCTGAACCAAAATCATCAGAGCTGCTGCAGGATAGTATCACTGACAATAAAGAAAGAGACCAACAATCTGACTTCTGTTTCTTGGCAAAGCAATTGGAAGACAAGATGGGAAGTCACACAGAGGAGGTAGTCCTTTTTTTGGCCCCTGTATTGTTATGCCAACCCTTTATTTCTCCCATATTTATATTATCTTGCCTGTTAGAGCAAAAGTGAAGTGCTAAGAGCAGATATGATTACTCCCAGCAACAAGCATTAGCTGTAGTAATTTATTTCACAGAGTTCTGCGCAGTCTTCAGAGAAGAAGCTTGAATGTTTTTGCAACATACAATGTATTTCCTGTTTTGAAAATAAACATTTGGAAAGGCTTAATATTAAAAACCTAGAGGAATCAAATAGTAATCTCAGCTAGAGGTGAACATGGTGAAGATGGGTCTGAAAAGTTTTTTTCACACAATGTTTTATATCAATCATAATTCAAGTCAGTAGTTTCTTGTCATCCAGTCCTCTGTTCTAATTCAGTGCATGGAGAAGTTGGAGGATTTTTGTTGACAGCAGACACAGATAGGGTAAAGTTCCCTTTCCTGTGTGGCTAGCAGTGGAATTTGAATCTAAAACAAGCCAAAAAGCTTGTTGCCCCATTTTGTGCTTGATTAGCCTTGTGCTGCTTGCTTTAACATGGATTTGGTTTATCTCTGTAATCCTGAAACAAGTCAGAAGAGCCATTGCTGCCTCTTCTTACAGATGTGTTGTTTTGATCATGAGCATTGAATTGGGTCCTCTACCTTTGGTATCAAAAGAGGCATTTTTTTTTGTTGTTGCTGGGTTTTTTTGAGTTCTTACTTGGCTCTAAATAAGTAAAGGGCACTCTTGGCAATGGGAACTTGAGAGGTGAGGCAAGATACTGTTAGGCTCTTAAAGGCGTTGTCCGTAATGCTTGCGATAATGTTTACAGCTTTTTAATATGGAATTTTTGGGTGTAAATTCTTAGAAAGATAAAGAGAAAACTCCTAAGGTTACCCAAGGGAAACATTTTGTTTAAATCCCTGTAGAAAATATACTTTTTTTTCAGCTTTTAACAGAATCGATTGAAGAGAAATGTCCTATCAGCTTACCTTCCGGAAGCACACCTAGAAAACAGATAAACCCAGCATTGGATATTGAATTTGGTAGTCTATACATTGGGAAATTTAAATGGTTATCAACAGGTCCTGCTAGGGTAAGTTGGTCTATTGTGGTGATATTTTGAGAATATTTAAAATTCTGGTCAGGTGAAGCTAGTGGTACTTAGTGTGGGAGCACTGAGTTTTGGTTATCATTGCATCAAATTGCTTTGGCTAAACAATGCATTATTTAGTTCATTACCTTGTATGTTTGCTTTGCTGTCAGTAGAAAAGCTAACTGGGATTTTCTGTGGCCTCAGTGTTCAGAGGCAAAGGTTCTGTATGAATGCTGAATTGTGAGAGAAATCGTACTGTGGAAGCTTTTAGTGAATTCCAATGGAAAATAATGACCGTGTTGGAGTTAATAGGCACTGATTACTTTTCTCTGAAATAGTACAGATATTAGAATAAAGTAATCTGCAGTCATCAGAGTTCACATATATACTATTCACCAACCTTCCCTTTTAAACAGAATATTGCTTGTTCTGTAGCTTTAAAGAGCACAAAAACAAAACTAAAAGCATTAGTGCATAGGCAACATGCTACTCACTGGGTGCAGAAATAGAAATGAAAGTGTACTTCCAACGTGGTACCAACTGTAGGTGATTCAAAAGGCCCTTAACCAGGCTCCCTCTGTATAGTGCAATTGAAAAATAGTGTTTGAACATTTGTGTCTTCTTTTGCTCACAGTGAGACATTTTGAAATATTGGTTGGTGACAGTAATTGCTACTTTTCACAAAACAGCAGCTTTGTGCAGCAGTTCTCATGCAGCAATGAAAATACCGCATGAGAATTTCCGAAGCTAATATGCCAAAATCATTTGAAGGATAAGTTAAAATATTTTTAGAATCAGTGCTTTTAGGTGGAAAGTGATTTTTTGTTTTTCCTTGAAAAAAACAACTTGATGCTTACTGTGGTGATATAAGTGAAACCTCTTCACTCAATGTGTATGACAGCTTTCTGTCAGTAAGGCTTCTTTATTTAGCTGAGTCTTTAACATAGCAGCAGCATCAGTGGAAACTTTGAAGGCCTTTAATTCAAAGGTTAATGTAAATACAAAAATAACACTCCAGTGTTATATAGTGTCCTTAATTCAAATAGTGCAGCTGATAGTCTTTATCATGGGGTGCTTACAAATAAGCTCCTCTTGTCCCAAGTGTTAATAATTTTTTTTCTTCCTAAGGAGCCTGTAGGCAGGTCCACAACTTTCTGCTTATTTCTCAGTGCTGATCAACTATGGAAGTCAAACTGCTGTCATTTAGATTCTGCAGTATTTATTCAGGAGTGTTGTTTTAGGTGAAATAGGCAATATTAAATCTCAAAGTAGGGATATTGAACTTGGCATTGTTAGGTTAACAGTTGAACTCAATCATCTTTAGGGTTTTTTCCAGCCTAAATTATTCTATGGTGTTATTTTCAGTTTCTTTGCCTATAAGCAGATAAAGATGTGCAGATAAATAAAAATTATTACTTTGTTTTAATCAATTTGCAAAAAGGAAACTAATGTATATTTTTTAAATCTTATTTCAGTTTACAACCAAGCATATTACGATCCCATTTCAGGGTAAGATAATTTTTCTCTTTAGCCTTCTCTTAACTATATATTTAAAGTATTGCATAAAAATACTCAGTGTATATTTATATTTTTAATCATTTATGATCTTACTTGCTTTCACAAAGACATTAAATAATTTTTAAAATTTATATTTTCCAATAAATGAAAGTAGCCATGCCTATCATGTAAGCACTAATAACTTTGCAGCTTCTTACACTGAGACGTGAGCTTGTAGTTTTAATGCCTCCAGATATTAAGTGTTGAACTATAGTAAATATGACTATGCATGTTTTTGAGGTAAAACAGTAATCTCTTCACATTAGAGTTTTAGACCCTTAGGCTTATTAAACAAATATGTTTGATTTGCCTAAGGCTAAGAGGAATATAACTGTAGGTTTGCATTCCATCTGTTTTCCAAAGGTGATGTGTGATTTCTGTATCTTGTAGGTGAAGGGTTGTGAGCAGTTTTGAATTGGATTTTCTAAGAGCAAATAGGGGTTCATGATTTGCAGTATTTTTTTATATTTGTAGGTATTACATTCTGACCAAAAATACAATTATTTATGAAAGAATCCTGCATTTAGATGTTTAGCTTTTGGTGTTACAATTTGTAGCCTTGTTTTACGTAGTTTGGTAGAACTGATCTAAGTATTGAATTCTCAACACATTTTATGTAATGCCAGGAATAACAAGTGCTGTTCTAATACACTCTGATCATACCTAGGTCTTAATATGTAATTACTATAACATGTATGACTTCATAATTACCTATGGCTGCAAAAGATATGGTGATTTTAATTTCTGTTTTCTGCAGTGGCTCTTAATAAGAATACTAAGCTGACAGTGGATACTCTGGATCTGAGAAGGTTTGGCTTGTGGAGAGAGGATGATGGCTGTTCTTCAACAACGATAATTTTCCTTTGGTTGTCTGTGGATTATGTAGAAAAGATTGAAACCCAATTAGGAAAGTTAGTTATCAGCGAGCCATGTGAGTAATCTCTTACCTTCAGTGCAATGAAAACAGCTAATATATGGCATGTCAGTAAAGGTTATTTTACAGTTGTGCTTCTGGAATACTGAGGAAAGCCTTTAGCTTTTCAAAGATAAGTTGATCAGTTTTGCTTTTCTAAAATGCCTTGCTATACTTGTATTTGGAAGAAAAATCTAACGTGATTCAAAACCATTGCTACTTAAGAAAAAGACCTTGTAACACAGTTCAGTTGTAATCTGTGTGAGGAGACTTAAAACTACACTTGTATATAAAGTATTTCTCCCTTTCAAGTAAAATTTCCACTAAAGGCTGAATAGGGTATTTAATCTGGAGTGTCTTATGGACTGGCTCTATTTGTTTTTCTAGCATGAAGCTCTGAAAAACTGAATAACTTTGCTCAAATATTCAGAGTGGCACAATCACACAAGGATTTTACAGTAGCAAAATCATTGCAAAATGACATCTAACAAAATGATGATGTCAGAGTTGCCTGTGTAATATTTAACTGTATGTTTACCTTCTATAATTGCCACATGTATGAATAAAAATTAGAAGTAATGTTAACTTTACATAAGGAGCACAAGTACTTTTAAGTGAGATACTAAGTGAAATATCAGCAGTGAGCTAAGTTTACTTGATGTAAGTTTATCAAAGCTCCTGGTAGCTTTTATAGACACAGCTCTCCAGCAAAATTAGTGGAATCTGACTATGAAGTTGTGAGGCACTTTTTAATCTTAAGTCTACTTACCTCGATTACATTCTCATTGTAGGAGAAACCTTCAGGAGGTGTTACTAAATTTCTATGCTTGAATGTTCTATGCCTTTTAAATATGTAGTAATGTAAATATTTTGAAATATATGTAGAGACGTGTTGAAACAAATCAGTAGTGTTTTTACAGATTGTGGAAATGGTTGCTATGATTCTGCTCTGCCTTCTTAGTGTGTTAATGTTAGAGGAAAATATATCATGCTGAATCTGGCAGCCTGAGACGGGTGAGGCTGCTGCAGCAGCTCCATGTCCCCAGGTCCAACCAGTAGCAAGGCTGAAGATGTAGTCCCAGTAGGTAGAACTTGCAGAGCACACACATACACCATGTGCTGGCCACACAGTTAACACAGACACACAGCACTCATAGGAACACAGACAGCACCAACATCCTCATCATGCTCCCCTCTCTGGCTGAGCAGGGAGAAAAAAAAAAGATATTTATATATAATATATATACACACACACGTACAGGTGTGTGAAGTGGATCCCTCTGTCAGCTGGGTTCAGACACTCAGTCTGCTCGGTTGCTGGCACCTGGACATACAAGGCACTGGGGCTACTGCCAGTTGATGGTACAGACTGTCATGCACACACAGGCACACAGCTGGCCAGGACTCCCCTGGTCCCAGTAGCTGATCCCCTGTGCTCTCATCCTTAGAGATACACAGGCAGTCTCACAGCCAGAGCTGTCCCTTAGGGATCTGCTCTCCCCCCTGGCTCCCAGGGCACTATACCTAGTGTGTGCTCACCTAGTTTGGCTTGATCTTTGCTAGCAATCACATGCTCACTTGCACATGCACACTCCTTCCACTTGCTGCACTCAGACCCCCTTACACACACATTGAACAGTAAGTCCCTCACCCAGGAGAGACTTAGAAAGGAATTTAGTAAGAAGACAGGACAGACTTCACTAATTTAATGCACAGAATGTGGCCAGACAAGTGTACTGATCAGCAAAGTATTTAGATTTAACTGGTCCTTCTTATGCCCTCAGCCCTCTATTTTCCCACACTTGTTCCTCCCCAAATCACCTAAAGGCCTCCCTTTGCCTGCCTTTGGTTCTTCTGTGAAACATCCTATAAGTCCTGGGCGATCCCAAAACGCTCTTCCCCTGCATCCTGTTGTGTTTGTCATACACCTCAGCAGCAACTCCCCTCAGTCCAGAAGGTGCTCTGATGTTGACTAATCTTGATGGGTTTCAGGTCTGGACCCTGGGGCTGAGGCTCTCCTGGGACAGCCCCAGGAAGGGCCCAGACAGAATGTCCCTTCCTCTGAGTCCTTGATTCAAGTTCCTACCTGCCACTGTGCCCCTGTGTTCCTCTGGGCTTCTGGAGGTGGGCCTTTGGTGGGCTGATGACCCCTGTGATGAACATGGCAGAGTATCATTTGGGCTCTGCCATTGTCTCTCTGTGCTCCTTTGTGGATGTTCAGACAAGATTTTGTCAGATTACCCAATAGTTAATACTATCCATTTTCTCCTTTTTCCAGCCAAATCTAGTGAATTTGTATTTCTTGAATTGTCCCAACCACTCACAGAATGGGAAGAAGACAGACTGACGAAATTGATTACTGATGTAAGCAAGAAGAACAGAGCACCAGATCTCCCTGAGTTTTTGTCTTTGAAGCAAGCATTAGCCTTGTTTAAGGACCTTTCTCCTGAAAAGAGCTCTTTTATGAGTTACAACAAAGATCTGCTAAAGCAATGTATGCCGAAAGAGGATACCTCAGATGGTCATGAGCCTGCAGTTCAGGTTAGTGAGTAGCTGTTGCTTGTTTGATCACCACCTGTTGGCATTCACATATTCTAGTAAATTTTAGATCAGCCAGTTGCATAAAATAAATTCTTTCCTAATTGATAACTTGGAAAAAAAAAAATCAGTCCCATTTCTTATTTATTTCACAATGATTTGCAGTAAACTAGGTTGTGTCCACAGAGGGATAGTGTATAGACCTCATCAGTAAGTGGAAAATACTGAAGCTTTAGGCTGACTCATGGTTGCATATGCCTAGAACTACAGAGATTTCTTGCCCTTGTGGTGTCTCCAGGGCAGCGAGTTGAGATTTAATCAAGTAATGAGTGACGGAGCCAGTTTTTCAGTTGAGCCAGAAGTGAAGGGGTGCAGCAGAGGAGGAACAATGTATCTTGCTCATTACAAACACTTCTAGACAACCAGTTCAAATCTGTATGATTTTTTAGGCACATTGTTAAGGACTAGATTTTCAAACCTTCAATTTATACACAGCTCCTAGTAAGGTAGTCTGATACTCATCCCCACCTTTGCAAGTCCGGTTTCTTCTCCAAAACCCATTTTGCTTCAGTTGGCTGAATAATGCTTAAACAGTTTTAGAGAGAGGTTATGAACAGATAAAGATCTGTCATAATTTTGAAAGGGACATTACTTTTTTATTGTCTGAGCAGTGGCACATTTGCCTAAATACTGATGTTTACATTTCTGCTCTCCTGCAAGATTCCTCTTCAGTGATGCAGGGTTACTCCTGTGGGCTTCAGGCTTGGGTTTTGTGGGGTTTGTTTTGCATATTAAGCTGTGTGATGCTTTTTACTATTATTATTGTTTGGTGTTTTTTTTTTCTGGTAGGAATCAAAATTAAAAGTGGCCAGGCCCAGTTATGCCCTTGCAAATAAGCAGAATAGTGGTTGCTATTCTATCTCTCTGTCCTCTGCTCTGAATGAAGAATGGAAGGAAGTAAGAGAGACTGGAGCAGTTAAGAAGTAAGTCTATTTCTTATAAATAAGAAGATGAAAATAAAATAAATGGAATAAACAAATTGCTGGAACAAAAGCATTCTGTGATGCTCCAGAAATCTAAAATATCACCAAGTATAAATGTAGTTATTCCTGTTTCCATGCTAATAGTTAACAGACAAAATGGTTGTGTTACAGGATGACAGATAATGTTACAGAAAATAGAGAATACCTGAATTGTGATGACAAGCTCATATAATGGAAGCATCAATGAGAGGATAGGGACCTCACGGCCTCTGGGAGTGTCCATCTAAGTCCATATCAGAGCAAAGCTCTTGCTAACTTAAGATGAGCCTTTTTAAAAAAAATGTAAACAGTGTTTTATTTCACTGTTGTGTCATGCTCTATTTATAACTGGTTTGTCATATGATTTACTAGTTAGTACAGGAGCTTGGTTAACAAAAGAAATCAGAAAATAAGAATACAGAAATGTGCAGTGCAGCAAGATACTATGAGAGCACTGACGTGCCTCAGTTCTTTCTGCATCAGCCTGTTAGTCCTGGTACTTCTAGTATGACAAACATTAGTGAAGTAAATTGCTCTTCAGAGCTCTTGCCCTCTGCTGTCACTGTTTTTACTGACAGTATAGCAGTTGGGTTTGTTTCTGCAATAGCAAAAATGCTGAGTTCATGCTTCCATTTAAGTAATATGGTTGTTAATCTAGAGCTTTTAAAATACACTTTAAATGTTAGTGTTAGAAGTAATTTGGGCAGTTTCAAACCACTTACAGTATATATGCTGCATAGTACATAAGCCTAAGTTTTCTGCTTGGAAGTGTGGGAGTCCTTATTGGAGTCCTAATGCGTAGAAAATCTCTTTTCATACCACTTCAGAATATGTCTCCTACTATTTCTTCCCATTTTATATAGCCATTTGTCAATTACTTTTATAAAAAATAGAAAGGCAAGATGAAGGTAAAAAATATTTTCAGAAGATTTCTCAAAATTTCAGAGTGCAGCATACCTATTTTGTAACGCTTAACTAGTGGAGGAGGAAATCTTAAAGAACTTTTGAGGTAACAGGTTTGAGAACTACCACTTCTAATGGGTTTTCTAGAAAATGTCCTACATGTGTAACAGCCATACTAAGAAGGATGTCAGATAAAACCACAGCTTATCACTGTTGTAACATGATTTGTGTTTTCTAGTTTAATTGTTTATCCACCCCCACCTGCAAAAGGAGGACTAGGAGTCACAAGAGAAGACCTAGAGTGCTTAGAATATGGAGAGTTTCTCAATGATGTCATAATTGATTTCTATCTGAAGTAAGTAATCACAGCCTTAATTGTACCCTTTTATTCTGGGACCTGATCTGGTCCGAATGTTACTGTAAATGTTAGTCACTAAATAGGTGCAACAAGTTTAGAAATTACAGTATGATGAATTTGTAAGTTGGGATTTTTAAAAGCTTTTTTGTATTCTCAGCAGTTCCATTTGTTTCAGTTTTGTTCTTCTTGTCCCTCTAATGGGCTGTGACATAAACCAGACAGAATAGCTGGGGGAAGAAAAGCCTCTTGGCAGCTTCACAGAACAGAAAGTGCTGAACAGTTTTAAGCAGGCCGTTGAACAAAGTAGAGGGTCTGTACTAGGTAGTTTATTTACTAAGTTTGCATGAAGTGGAGCATCCTCTCCAATTCTGTCTAGGAGTTCAGGAATTCTTCTGATGCACAGCTTCTGCAGAAAGGAACACAGCGAATAACTCTTGAGGAAGTTGTGCTTGGCTTACCTGCTTCATACCATCCTGCTAAAGTTGCTTGTGAAAGCAAGTTTTCCAGAACCACCATTGTGGGCCACCATTCCCTAAAGCTGAGGTTTATTTTCCCTGTGGTGATTAAACCTAAGCAGAATTCTGGCTCTTTTGAAGGTTGTCTGTAATAATTCCATTTTACTTGGCATCCAGCATAGCTGCAGTAACTGTGAGCAACAGGAAACCAGTTAAAACTTCTTGTCTAAAGGAGTGGAAAAAACTGTGTACCAGTGTTTTGCTGTGGTTTTACAGCAAAGCTACCTGTATTTTGCTTTAAAATAGAAATTAATCATGCAGTCTGGTCCTCTCAATAGCTGCAGCTTCACCTTTCCAGAAGGTGAAGAGTTGAATAAAGGAACTTAATACAATCACTGCAGAAACCCCTCTTCTTTTAAATTTTTTAGACTTCCCATGTTCTCAGTTTTCATTGTGCTGCAAGCTGTGTCATATGTGACCCTGCTGCCCAGGTCATGGGGTGAAGCTGGAGGCACCTTGTATAGGATGACTGCAATTGTGAGAGCTTTGGCCTTCCAGGATGACAGAATAAACACTCAAGCTGATGTTTATAGTGAAATGATAAACAGTAAAATCATACAGAATGAGTACTTGTAGAATATTTGTCTTAACTTTCACATGCATAACCTGTAGAAGTAAAATGGGCAATTTTGTACGAATGAACTGTTCTACGTTTTTTTATATGCAGGAGTATAACACTGTATAGGTTTATACTTGGTCAGGTTTTCAAGCCTGTCTTAATTACAAGTGGTAGAAACCTAACTAAAAATAAATTCAGAAGCATTAATACTGGAGTGCAAATCTGAGAATTCTTGTATCAGAAATTGTGTGTCTAGCAGGACTAGGGAAGTAATCCTGCCTCTGTACTCAGCACCGGTGAGGCCCCACCTCGAGTATTGTGTTCAGTACAAAAAGGACATTGAGGTGATGGAGCAGGTCCAAAGAAGGGCAACAAAGCTAGTGAGGGGCTTGGAAAACATCCCCTGTGAGGAATGATGGAGGGAGCTGGGGCTGTTTAGTCTGGGGAAGAGAAGGCTGAGGGGAGACCTTATCACTCTTTACAAATACCTGAAAGGAGGTTGTAGTGAGAGTGGGGTTGGTCTCTTCTCACTGGTGACTGATGACAGGACAAGAGGAAATGGGCTCAAGTTGTGTCAGGGGAGATCTAGGTTGGATATCAGCAAAAAATTATTTACAGAAAGGGTTGTTAGGCACTGGAACAGGCTCCCCAGGGAGGTGGTTGAATCAGCATCCCTGCATGTGTTTAGAAGTCGTCTGGATGTTTGGTGCTTGGGGACATGGTTCAGTGGTGGGTCATCAGAAATAGGATGATAGGGTTAGAATAAGGTTGGACTCGATGCTCTTAAAGGTCTTTTCCAGCCTGAACAATTCTGTGATTCTATGATTCTATAAAAAAGTAATTGCATTCTTTATAGTTGCTTGGCTGTTGTATACTGGGATGATGTCCACCCATGTGCATATTGAAAACAGAGAGAAAAGTTTGGCATGATTACAAGTAGTGAAGGCAATTGATAGTAAGCATAACCCGAGGATGAGAAGTCATTAAAATAATTATTTCTTTTTTATCAGTAATGGTACTTTCTAGAAAAGCAATTTAATAATTTTCCTCTTTTCTTTGGTAGATACTTGTTGTTGGAGAAGGCACCAAAACATCTTGCTGACCGTACACACATTTTTAGCAGTTTTTTCTATAAGTGCCTGACCAGGACAGAAAAAAACTCTGAGGGGGATCTCAAAGTTTCGTAAGTTCATTTTAGATGCCATTATGACCAGAAATAAGCTATCTGTTGATGCTGCTTGGAAGTTTTGCAGATCATTTCCTATTTAGCACATAAAATAGTAATCGGTGTTCTCCAAAGGCTTAGTGGTTAAATGTTGTAACTCACCATTTAAGCATACTGGGGTTTTTGATTAAAATCTACATGTGGTTTATACTAAATGTGAATGAAAACCCTATCACCTTTCTCCAGCTATATCCGAATCTTTACTTCAGACAATTATTTATGTATTTTGATGTTGTTATTACAGACTCAGATTTGCAAGGTATGCATAATTTTAAGAAATTGCACTTCTAAAAATATTTTTAGATTTACCACATATTTCATTTTACATATTGGTCACAAATTATTGTCCAGATTTTTAATAAGATTTTCTTACACACAAAGTTTACACACTTGTTTTTTAACACTTCAGCACACTGGAATTGGGGAGTTTCACAAAAAGGTATCAATAAGAGCTCAGGAATCCTGTATCACACTGTGTTTTCAGCTAAGACTGTATAAAAGGTAGGACTATCCCTAGCACTCTTCCCATTCCTTTTCAACACTGGTGTTTGAGAGTGGAGGTTGCCCTGCCACTTCACTTTACAGTGATGATCTACCAGCAGCTTTCATCCTGTTCTTGTAATTCAGCTTATTGAATTTTTTTTTTTCCTGTTTCTCCAAAGTGACTTCTCTTTTGTTATCCATTAAGTCCCCGGGTTTTTCATTCTACTGACAAACAAGGCCACCTGTACAAGGAGATGTGCCATCTTGTGTGTGTTGCAGTCACTGCTGGGTGAAAGCTATGTTAAAGGGAAAAAAATGAAACCTGTAGTATTTTCAAAGATGTCCCAAAAATTCAAGGACCTGTGCTTGAGTGAACTTTTTCCATAATTTTACTCTCTTCTGACCTTGAATGTTCTGAGGTGGAGACAAAGTTATCCACACTAAGAAGGTTGTTGTGCCTGGGTCCTGGTTCCTCCTACAAGGCTGGGCTCTCCATAACCTTCTTGAGGAACTACAATGGCACTTTTAATTCACTGTATTTCAAGGACTGTAGCTGCCCTGGATCAGGAGATAGCTTTGGAAATGCTAGTTTTTCATTTGGGCTCAGATATTACCTGATGATTACAGGTACTTTGGGTTTTGTTTGTTTGTTTCTGTGGGGTTTTTTATGGAGAATTGAATAGTAGAAAATTTGGCTCTGTACCGTTGTAAATGTAATTAATCTCAACTGATGTACTTACTTAACTTTCAAGTTCCCAGTGTTTCTAGAGTCACATAGCAGAGGAAGTTTGCAGCAAGTCTTCACTTAATGCTGGCCCATTCAGAGTCCCACAGGAGCTTGTTTTTCCATTCTTTACTCCTTTTCTCCTGTTCTTCCTACACTGAAGTTATGTTACCTGATCACAGATCAGCATGGAATCAGAATAGTAATAGGAGTGTCTCCTGACTAGAGTGAATTTTGCTTCCAGATCATATTGGAGCAAAGTTCTATAAAACATTGGTTTCTATTTCAACTGGTGCAAACTACAAAAGTTGAAAATTCAAATTTTGATTTCTTGTGAAATTTCTTATTCTCCTAGTATCCTGTCCTCGTGCTTTATGTCTGTAGGAATGGAAAAGAAATGTGCTCCAGCATATAAAGCTCAGGACTGGAAGGAATTTGTTTCAGTTCTGGCTTTGCTACAGGTGTGCTCTATGACCCTATGCAAGGCATTTTAGCCTTTTTCTTCAGAAGATAAGGTTGTTTAGTCAGAACTTCAAAAGTGGTATTGTGAAATCTAATTAATGAGTGTTTTTAAATTGCTATAAATCTGTTTTTACACTTGCTGGTGTGTAGATAAGATTTTTGCATTTAGTGTAGTAAATAATAATTACTGGATAAATAACTGAGAGAAACCCTTTCAAGCCGATGGATTTTTTTTTTTTCTAGAAGAATTTAAGATGGTTCAGAAATGGCTTGTTAGTCACTTGAGCTTAATGATGTGCAGACATATTTCTTCTCAGCTGGGGAAATTTCAACTGTAAATGAAAAACCCCTTGAGGGATGGGGAAGTTGTAGCAGTACTAATCCCTGTACATTTCTTCAGCTAAAAAGAACAAATCAGAACAATTATCATTTGGTTTCTGCAGAGTGGCACAGAGAAGACACAGAAGAGTAAGAACATGGACTCGTCATATAAACATCTTCAATAAAGATTATATCTTTGTGCCTGTGAATGAAGAGTAAGTTTATGTGTTTTAGACACCTTTTCTAATATTTAAATATTTGAGTGTTGAGGTGATAAAAACACTCATGACTCTAAGCTTGGATAATTGGAAATTAACACATTAGATTTTGAAGAAGTAACAGGTGTGGAGTGAGTAATTTTGAAGTTTTTTCAAAAGTTGAAGTTTTTTCAAAAGTTAAACTTGTAGGTGTCTTCAGTAAACTTTGCATCTTTGTTTTTTGTTCTACTGCAAGCTGCTTTTAGGTATTTTTCAAAATACCTAAAATAATTTGTGTGTCATTGTGATGATTCCTGTGCGCTTAAGTAATATCTCTATGAAGAAATCACAGCAGCTTATCATGTTAATGGATCAGGAGTAGTGCTTCTGTGGCCTGTGCCTTGGCTGGGTTGAGTAACTGACCTGCACATGGAAACTCCAGTTAAATGGAATAGTCAGAGTTAGATATGCAAAACAACTGCAGAAAGAGATGGCTAGAGTCATGACGTATCCTCAGCTATATTCAAAACTGGGATCACTATCACAGATTATTGTATTACTTTTTGCTTTGTTGGTTTTTGTTTCCACTGTGGGATGGGTGGTGAGACTCTGATAAATTGCTGTGGTGGGTTTGTTGTGTTTTTAAAAGGAATTGATACTTTTGCTTTTATGCCACAATGCAAAGTGAATAACGAGTGAAAGGATTAGTATGAGATGCCATGAAGGAACACGGCAGTGATGGTTACGTGTCACAGAACAGTTGTTCATGAGCTCTCAATGTTACAAAAACTTTTTAAATCCTTTTGAGAATCAAATGTTACACAGTTTTGACTTTTTTCCCCCTCCCTCTTTCCATTGCTGGGCAGGTCTCATTGGTACATTGCAGTTATCTGTTTTCCTTGGTTAGAAGAAGCTGTGTATGAGGAGTGTCCTCATGAGAATTCATTATATGACCAACGTCAACAGTCTCCACTTCGGTCAAAGAGTGAGAACATTAGAACGAGTTCAGTGTTGGCCTTGACTGGTAACAGCAAGGATGAGGAAGAAATGGATGCTAACAGAAGTTTATTCTCAAAAGGTAGGTGATCTAGAAGAAAATTGTATCAAGGCATATACAGTTCTAATAGTGTCCTCCTAATCCTTGAAGGAGAGATGCGATGTCTTAAAAAAGATTGTTGACTTCAAGATCGGTGTAATATGTTTTTGTATTAGCATGCATAGCAAGGACTGCACTGCATTCTTGGCCACAACTCTGAAAAATACTGGAAGAGACTTGTAAAATCAGTGTCTCCAACCCCATATAAAATGGAAAGTCCCTGGATTTCAGTAGGAATTTTTTCAGGAAGGACGGCTGTCAGTAACTCTGCTATTTGAACACTAAGAAGGGAAGCAAAATGAGTTTATACTTTACTATGATACTTTAAATACTAATAATCATAAAATCATAGAATCACTTAGGTTGGAAAAGACCTTCAAGATCATTGAGTCCAACCATTAACCCTACTCTACCAAGTCCAGCACTAAGCCATATCCCCAAGCACCACGTCTAGATGACTTTTAAACATATCCAGGAATGGTGACTCAACCACCTCCCTGGGCACCATGTTCCACTGTTTTCCCTTTCAGTGAAAAAGTTAATCCTAATGTCTAATCTAAACCTCCCCTGGCTCAGCCTGAGGCTGTTTCCTCTTGTTTTATCACCAGTTACTTGTGAGAAGAGACCAGCACCTACCTCTTTACAACGTCCTTTCAGGTAGTTGTAGAGAGCGATGAAGTCTCCCTCAGCCTCCTTTTCTTCAGACTAAATAGCCCCAGTTCCCTCAGGGGGCTCCTCATAGGTCTTGTTCTCAAGGCCCTTCACCAGCTTTGTTGCCTTTCTCTGGACATGCAACTCGATGTTGCACCTCAATGTCTTTCTTGTATTGAGATGCCCAAAACTGGACACAGTATTCAAGGTGTGGCCTCACCAATGCCAAGTACAGAGGGATGATCACCTCCCTGGTCCTACTTGCCACACTATTTCTAATACAGTCCAGGGTGCCATTGGCCTTCTTGGCCACCTGGGCACACTGTTGGCTCATATTCAGCTGCCTATCAATCACAACCCCAGGTCCCTTTCTGCTGGACAGCTTTGCAGCCACTCTTCCCCAAGCCTCTATCATTGCATGGGGTTGTTGTGGCCCAAGTGCAGGACCTGGCACCTGGCCTTGTTGAACTTCATACAATTGACCTTGGCCCATCGATCTAGTCTGTCCAAGTCTCTCTGTAGAGCTTCCCTACCCTCAGGCAGATCAACACTCCCTCCCAACTTGATGTGGCTGCAAACTTACTGAGGGTGCACTCTATCTCCTCATCAAGATAGTTGATAAAGATGTTAAAAAGAAGTTATTCCAATTTGAAAATAAAAATATTAGTAAATATTTTCTTAAGACTTTTTAATTCTTTTGTACTAGGTGGCATCGAAATTGCTACTTCGGCTTCAGTCCTGGATTCAGGTATTTCTAAGGTAAGTGCCTTTTTCTACTCACAGAGGAAACGTGTATTGTTCTGTTTCTGAAGGCTCTGAGACCTGACCAGGTGATTTTTGCATCATCTTTTTGGCAGCAGCTATCGATGTTTGCGTGGCCTGCAGCATATGCAAGGCACTTTGAATTAGCCCAAAGTCCTCCTTTGCCCATGTATGTTTCCTGTGCTATACTTTCATGTGTTTTTTAAAAAAATTACCAGTTTCTCCCTTTCTTAAATGGAAGCCCCTCTGGCTCTACCTTAAATTCAGATGTCTTCTTAGATTTAATAATGACTGTAGTTTTTTTTAAGGTTATTTTATTTTCTTTTCTCCCAGATCTCCTTAAGTAATTCCAAAAGGCTGATTTGTAAAAGGTATGTTTCTGTTTTCATACTAAGATTTTATCATTGAATTATTTTTAGAAATTCAGCAGTCACTCAGTTATTCTTAATAAAGCCGCAGCTGTAGGAACTTGTCCATTTTTTTTTCTGTCTTTGTTCAGATATTGCTGCTCTTGTTAAGCTGTATTAAAATATTTGCCTCAGTAGTG
This sequence comes from Hemiprocne comata, assembly GCA_020745705.1. NCBI lineage: Eukaryota > Metazoa > Chordata > Aves > Apodiformes > Apodidae > Hemiprocne > Hemiprocne comata. Next base: position 136,574,587 of record CM036586.1, on the reverse strand, counting down.
TTGGTAATGAAAGACTACAATGATTTGTTTGTTTTTGTTGTGTACAGGCCTTGCATACTCATCTTAGATTCTTTAAAAGCTGGTTCCGTGCAGAAAACAGTTCAGGTTTTGAGAGAGTAAGTAACTACAGTCTCTAGTTACGAGAAATGCTGCTCGTCCTATTCCTGTGTTCAAAATACTTTCCTCTATAAAAGTGTATGTTTTTAATGCTAAAGGAAAATCCATTAAGAGCCATGAGAAAGAAAGTTGTAAAAGCAGTACAGAGGCTCGTGTGAAAAGCCTGTCTTTGTTCCACAGCCCAGGTATAATGAAAAATTTTGAAGTGGACAGTCATTTTGGGGAAAAAAAAGAAAAAACGTAGAGGGAGTTTCTGGTTTGTTGTTTTGTTTTGGTTCGCCCCCCTGCTCCATTAAGTAGTGGATGGTGTTTTTAAGGGTAGAAAAAGTGATTATTTAAAAGAAATACTTGGAAATTTAAATTATTAATTTTCCAAAGGGCTGATCTTCATTTTTTTGGTGGCGCTTACAGTGGTACACTGATAAATCCACTACTAACTATGTGCAAAAAAAGTAGAAACTAGACTGAAGCTGTCCAAAGGCTTGATGTGTCTATATAGTTATCTCAGAATGGTATTGTTTGTTTTGAAAAGTGAGAGTAAAAAATATATCCGCTCTTTTGCATGATAAGTAGATAAGTATTGGAAGAACATCTTCAAACTTGCAGTGCTTTTACACACTCCTAATGATTTTAACATCTATCAACAACTTTTTAAAAAGTTGCTGATATTAAATATTTGGAGCTAAACAGAATTGTTCTTATTGTTCTCTGTATTGACTTTACTGAAAGGAACAAGAATCTGTAAGCCAAATAGGACGTCCTTCTAAAAGTAAATTCTTCAAAATACCATGTGAGGGTTTGATAAGAATCAGAAATTTTGGTGAAACCATCTTTTCCCTAGATAGAGAGGCCTTTCCACCATGTGTCTTGGGAGGAAGAACGAAATAGCAATTACTGTTTTTCAAGTTCTGTGGGGTGAATTAACTTAATGCTCTATGCTTTGAGATACTCCTGGGGTTGAAATTCCAGAAAGGGTGGTTTCCTGAAGTTCAGAGTGCTGTCATGAAAAGTCAGCAAACAAAGAAGTGAGATCATGGAGGTCTGGAAGGCAGACGTCTTAATCCTTCAATTTGTAATTACAGTCTAAAAGCAGAAGTTTAAGGAAACTGATGGAGGGGTTCCATGTCCCCTTCTTTCCTTGAGGTGATTTTTTTGGTGTGTTATGAGCAGTGGTCATGCTTAAACAAATTAGTTTTAAAGTCAGCAGTCATTGGTTCTTTCAGTTTCTAGGGAATGTGCTTCAATGAACTGTCTTCATCTTTGAATTTTTTCATGTTTACCTTCTTTTCACAGTTGCCATTTTCCCAGAGGTGTTCTGGGTGTTTTATAAGTATTTTTGTTCTCAGAATTGCAAGGGCTCGAGGCTTTTAGAAGTCAAATGCAAGGTCTGACTTAATCTACACAATTTTTGTTCCCCAAAGTCAGACCTTATGTTTGATTTTGTTTGTGAGGTGAATTCTAAGGGTTTTTTAATCGTTTGCTTAGGTTAGAAAACCATTACTGGCCTCTTAGGATGAACCTAGGAAAAATCTGTGTAATAGCCAGGAAACATTACTTGAGTTCTTCCTTTAGTTAAAGTTTAAAAATGTACTGATAATCCTAATAGCTTAAAGAAACTCAGCACAAGTAACTGTTTTTAAATATCATGTCTCTTTCTGTTTTGTATATTGTGTATCATGTGGTAGAGATGACTGAGTGTGTTAGAATATTGGGTAGAGGAAACTGTGTTGTTCCTTGTAAGAGTTTGACAGATTCTGTGAAAGAAATTGGTTAAAATGGTTTTAGCTTTTCAGCCAGCTACAGAATTAATATTGAGTAGTATCCCCACATCCATTGAGCTTGAGAGTTACTTCTTAAGTATTTAATCTGCTTGCTTTCTTTGGTAGGTATCTTGAAATGGAATGGGAAGCTAAACGAAAAACACATCGAGAATTTAATAAATCAACAATGATTGACCTGTGTCCCAGAGTGCCTAAACAAGACAACAGCAGTGATTGTGGGGTCTACTTGCTGCAGTATGTGGAAAGCTTCTTCCAGGTACAAATGGAAACTACCTACCCCTTCCCCAAAATGACCTTAAGCTCAAAAACCTATGTCTGAGGGAAATAGCCAGACACACAAGCCTGTGATGCTCACCCTCAAAAAATGTCAAAGCCATTTGAGGAAGGGAAGATAAAACTTCACGTAGTAGCAGGGGCCTTTGGAGCACAGTTTCTCACCTGTGTTTGTTGGGAAACATTTCTGATGGTAGTTTAATGTTGCATTTACATTGATACATTCAATATCCCTAACTGTTTGGGGTATTTGGAGCCTGTTTAGTTTACAGGTTTCTGGCCTACAGATGTTACAAAGGTATCTTTTCTATGCAGCTCTTCTTGTAGCCTCTGCCAGCTTCTGGAGAGAGGGGAAGGGGGAATCCTTAAAAGGGAATCTACAGAGCTAAGTGAGCCCCTTTCTTGTTCAGCGCATAGTTTTAAACACATACAGATGCTGGGCTTCAGACACTGTCTTTTAGGGTGTCCCCAGCTCTTCCTCACCCTGAACAGTGCACTGCCTTCTTGACTTGGAATGTTTCTGCTTGTTTGATACTTAGACATATGGTCCACGTTTTCTCTGAGAGTCCTGTGCATGGAAAGCCTTGTGTGGGACCTTGGCCAGTCGGTAGATTTTTATTCTGTAGTAGAACAAATTGCCATTCCAAAGTGCCTGTACATTAGTGCACACAGCTTGGGGAATAAACGTGAGGAATTAGAGGTCTATGTGCAGTTCCAGGACTGTGATCTTGTTGAGATCACAGGAACATGATGGGATAGCTCACATGATTGGAGTGCTTGGATGGATGGATGGATGGATGGATGGATGGATGGATGGATGGATACAAGGTTTTTAAGAAGGACAGACTGGGAAGAGAAGGACATAGTTACCCTTTATGTGAGAGAGCAGCTGGAATGTATGGAGCTCTGCTTAGGGTTGGATGGGAAGCCAACTGAGCTTATGGGCAGTGACTAAATAGCAGACTAATATGGATGTCGTGGTAATGGGCATCTGCTATAGGCTGCCTGATCAGGAAGAACAAGTGGACGAAGTGTTCTATTAAAAGCCAGAAGCAGCCTCAGGTTCACAGGCCCTAGTCCCTGTGGGGGACTTAACCATCCTGATGTCTGCTGGAGGGACAACACAGAAGGACATAAGCAATCCAGGAGGTTCCTGACCTGAGTGATAGAGGAGCCATTGAGGAGAAGTGTTGTGCTGGACTGTGTACTAACAAGAAAGGAAGGTCTGGTTGTGGATGTAAAGGTCAAAGACAGCCTTGGCTGCAGTGACCATAAGTTGGTGGAGTTCAGGATCATGAAAGGAAGGAGCAGGGCAAAAAGCAAGATCACAAGCCTGGACTTTGGCCTCTTCAGGGATCTGCTTGGAAGAGTTCAATGGGATAAGGCCCTGAAGGGAAGAGGTGTCCAAGAAGACTGGTTAATATTCAAGGAACACCACCTCCAAGCTAAAAACCAGATCGAGAGTAGTCAGCATGGATTGACAAAAGGCGAGGGGGAGTCATGCTTCACTAAACTGATAGCCTTCTCTGATGAAATTACTGGCTTGTTGGATGAGGGGATATTGTGGATATTGTCTGCCTGCACTTCAGCAAGGCCTTTAACACTGTTGCACCTAAGATCTTCATTAAGCTAATGGAGTATGGATTGAATGAGAATTGGATTGAAACTTGGATGGGTCCTGAGAGTGGTGACTGGTGGCAGGAAGTCTATTTGGAGGCCAGTAACTAGCAGTGTACCCCAGGAGTCAATACTGAGTCCAGTCCTGTTTAATATCTTCATTAATGATCTGGATATTGGGGCAGAGTGTGCCCTCAGCAAGTTCATAGATGACACAAAACTGGTAGGAGTGGCTAATACACCAGCAGGCTGTGCTGCCATACAGAGAAACCTTGAGACACTGGAGAACAGGCTGACAGGAACCTCATGAAGTTCGACAAGAAGTGTAGAGTCCTGTGCCCAGTGAATAACAAACTCAGGCACCAATATATGCTGGAGGTCACCCAGCTGGAAAGAAGCTTTGCTGAAGAGGACCTAAGGGTCCTGGTGGACACTAATCTGAACTTATGCCAGCAGTGTGTGTCCTTGCAGTGAAGGAAATGAACAATATCCTGGTATATGTTAGGAGGAATGTTGCCAGCATTCTAGGGAGGTGATCCTTTCCCTCTCTTCAGAGCCATGTCCAATTCTGGTCTCCCCAGTACTTGACAGGGATGGTGCTACTGGAGCAAGTCCAGCAAAGGGTCACAGAGATGATTAGCGTACTGCAGCATCTGTCCTGTGAGGAAAGGCTGAGAGAGCTGGAACTCTTGAGAGAAGGCTTGGGCAGGATCCTGTCAATGCATACAAAGATCTGAAGGGAGGGTGCAAAATGGACAGAGCTCTCTCTCTTCAGTGGTGCCCAGTGACAGGACAAGAGGCAATGGATGAAAACTGAAAGACAGGAGGTTCCCTCTGAACGTAAGGAAATGGTTTTTTTAATGTGTTAAAGTGACCAAGTGCTGGTACAGTTTGCCTAGAGAGGTTGTGGAATGTTCCTCCTTGGAGACAGTCAAAACCTGTCTGGACGTGGTCCTGGCAACTGGCTCTAGGTGGCCCTTCTTGAGCAAGGGGGTTGAGTCAGATGAGCTCCAGAAGTTCCTTCAGTCCTCAACCATTCTGTGATTCTGTGATAGATGAGTTGAGCTTTTGTGTAGCTGGAAAATGAAATTCTTGACCAGTGCTTTTGAACTGCCCATTCTGTTTGTTAACAGTGGGGTCATGTTCTGCTTGCAGAAGCAAGGCCAGGACAAGGTGGTTGTAATTTGTCCTAAGCATACCAGGGCTCATAGACCACAAATCATGGTATGTTTTTTGCTTTGCTTTTTCAATTTATCATATACTACTTTATTCAAAGGAAGGAGAAGTTGAAATACAAGCATAGCAAAAGAATGAAGAGGGAAAGAGGAAAAAAAAAAAACAACTTTGGCAAATCAGATGTGGTGTAGTGGTCTTACTGCCAAAGCTGCCATCATCTCTCAGCTATTTCAATTTGCTGTCTCTCTTGTTCCAAATTCACCCCCTCTCATGTCCTGCTAAAATTGCTAGCAGTGCTCTTGCTTCTTTGTTGTCTTCTATTAGACAGACCAGCTCATGACAGAAAAACACATGCCTGAGGCAACTAAACCTCATTACGCTTAACTGTTGTATGCTTGATCCTTCCCCGTAGTGTGAGTGTATGTGTGTGCTTTGTGACCAAAGGGCATCTCTCCCGTGTTAGATATCAAGAGTATGTCAAATTGTATCATAATACATGGAGTCTGCCTTGAATATATATTTCTACTGGTGTATCTTTAAGAGAAGTGATGATAACCTGTTTGGTATTTACCAGGAGTAGGTTGTGGTAAGGGCATGTTCTTATGTGATTGCCGTGGAGGAACTGGGATTTGACTTAGAAGCCTGTCACTGTCTCATGGAAACTTGTTTCTGCTTCCTTGGTCTCAGTAGTAATGGAAGATTTTAAATTCTTTTTGAAAGTTGCTTTAGGAAGTTCATGCTGTAAATATTCCTTTTTCTGTTACCAGAATCCCATAGTTAACTTTGAACAGCCACTGCATCTGGAAAAGTGGTTCCCTCGTCAGCTGATCAGAAGCAAAAGAGAAGAAATTCGAGACTTGATCTTGCAACTGCACTTTCAACAGCACAGTGACAGCAGCAGCTAATAAATCTAATAAACCAGACCTGGCAAAGAACATTGCTGTATAAAGTGACTGAAACTCTGCTTAGCAGCACTTGGGCTCTTTCTGCCTTGCAAGGAAGAAAAAAAAAGAACCACAAGAAATATTTTATTTGTTCAGTGTGTATTTATTTAAAGATTTTTTTTTTTTTTTCATTTGGGTTGTGTGGTCATAGACTAAAGTTGTGAGGGGGAAAGGAGAAGGTTGTAGATAAGTGTAAATATGTAAGTTAAAGCTAATACACATGAATTGCTAATTGATTCTTTATTTGGAATATGAAAGCTGAGTACATGTGTCACAAACATGTAAAAATATTTTCATCCTTTGGAGCCTGTTCTTTACAATTCTATATGAACATGGATGATTACGTAGGAGTCAGACCTTAAGACAGGATTTTTGACCCTATGCTGTGTCTCTTTGGATTTTGCAGCTCATACAGATAGAATGAATACTATGTATTGTTTTACTTTAAGAAACTGATTGACTCTCTTTAGAGATGTATTTTTTGTTCGTGTCTGATTATATACAGAAGTAGCCTGCATGCATCAGAAAATTCTGCCAATATTTGAAGCTGCCGAGTTCAGATTTTTATTTTTAATTTTTTCCCTCCCTTGTATTTTCATCATAAAAATTCATTTCTGTGACTGGAAGACATTTGATTGACAGTGACCACTGAAATCTTTTGAAGTCAAGGGTGGATTTTTTAATTTTATTTTTTATGAATTTTTTGCTTACCAGATTTTAGAAGAAATCTTGCTCTGAAAGTACATGCTAATACCGTACATGTTGGATGTAGAGTCTTAATGCTATTTGCCTTATTTTTGAGAGTTACACCTGCAAATCTTATGGCATCACTGGCATTAGAAAGGCCAGTTACTGGCATTAGAAAAGCAGGTTGGGACTCAACAACCTAAAAAGATTGAGGTGTTTTACTAAAAAATAATGCCAATTTCATTCAAGAAGGCAATTATGTTATATGTAATATATCTTTAAGATATGTAATTTACATATAAGACAAACAGGATTTATACATTGCTCAGGAGAATTGATGCCTGCACATCTGAGTGTTTGAACTCAGACTTGATTTGATAAACTGGCACAAGTTTATAATTGTCTTAATATGTATTTATTTAGTTTTTCTTCAGTGATCACATAAAACTTCAATAACATTTTGATGTGCACACTTTTTAATGTAGTCACTACATGACAGAAGGTTGACTGCTTTAAGATGATGCTTTCTTCTTTCCCTACTGTAAATAAACTCAACTGTCACTACACCCTTCAGAAGGACCATGTGTCAGGTAACCACCAAAACCACCCGTGTCATAAGCATATCTACAAAACCAGAGCTCTTAAAACTGGAAGCAGGCGACAGAGTTAGTATAAAAATTGAGGGCAACCCAAAGATGTCAGCATTTTTATGGCATTTCAGAAGTCTCAGGGCCCCTTCCCTCAAGACAACTCTGAAACCTAGCATTTGCAAAATCCAGTTACTACTTCAGGTTCTGTACAGTCATCCAAAAATGTCCCCCACCATTATTTCTCAAACCAGAAAGCATTTTTTTCTGGAAAAGATAGGTAATTTTAAAAGAAAATTTGCTGAACACAGTTACCTTCTGTCTAGCTGTGAGCAGCCTAGTGCAGTTATTGTGTGTTTTTTGATTTTGTTTCTACTTGAATTCTGTAGTTTGTCACTACTCCCCACCAATGTCTTTCCTTTGTGGTTTTCTTCACCTAAATCACGTCAGCATTACTTAAAGGGATAATCTGTGTATTTATTGTAAGACAAATGAAAGAAAAAATGCTGAAGTGTGTGCCCTTTCTCTACACTTTTTAAATTTATGCATATTTCCAATGTTTCCTTATGACAACTAGTTTGGTTTTTTTCTTATTATAACGTTAGTTTTTATCATGAAGTAATTTGTTCTTTTTTTTTAGATTGACTGGTTTATAGATATTTAAAAGCAAAAGTAATGTATAAACTTTTCTAAATTGGTTTTATAACATTAAATGATTGCCTTTGTAGATTTGTTAGATATGTGCTCTGAGAATGCCAGTACATTTGATATTAAAATTATCTCCAGAAGTTGCTGATTGTAACTGTTACCTTTCTTTTCCCAGCTGCCACAAGTAGCCAGTGGGCTAGTGGGCAGTAGGATAAGCCATCTTACTGCTTTTAAGGTAAATGCACAGTACGTGTCTCTTAACCTACATTTGTATCACGGTGATCATTTGTTCTCTGGTCCTTATAAAGGCATGCAGCTAGTTCACAGCTGCTTGTGGCAAACAAGGCTGTTTTTTGACTCAAGCCTTACAGTTGTTTTCTGTAGTTAGGCTTAGCACTCTTGACAGCCTGAGTGACTAGCCTGGGAAATGCCTGGGTCCACCAGCTGCACCCCATTCCATCCATTTGCATTTAACAGATACGTGGTGAATACTAGGAAGCGTCTGTGGAAAAAAAGTTACACTCCAAGTGCCTTCATGCTTCCTTTTTGGTTGCTAGAACTCCCCAAAGATAATTTTTAGCATAATTGAGGCACCAGGCTGGCTCAGGGACCTTTCTACAAATCATCTGCATCTCCATTTCCTGTATTTAGTCCCTGTGTAACTGAAATGGTGGAGTGGCATGACGCTTCAAAGCAAACCGGTATTTGTAAGGCTTTTCACCCTACTCTGTGCCATTTTGTTTTCAAGGAAATGAATTGTACTCAAAGTGTTAAATGTAGCTATCAGTTTCTTTAAAAAGAACTGATACATTCTGGCTGGGTGGGACCAGAAACTGGCTTCCATGAAGAAATCTGAGTCCTGGAGATCTGTTTAAGGTACCGTTGACAAGCATGACAAGAAACAAGGTGAAAAGAGAAGGAACTTGCAGGAAGTAAATCTTCCTGGAAAAAAATAAAAAAAATAATAAAACCCCCTAGTTTTCATTAAGAACTGGAGAAGTGAATCATGAAACTGCAAGTGTGCTTTTTTTATAAATATCTCTGGACTGCTGTGTTTTTCCTCTGAAATTGCAGGTATAGATTCCTTGCAGTCCATCTGTCCTTTCTGGGACTCGCCTCTTAGAATTTGACTTTGAAATTAACTTGCAGTACTCAGTAATGCTACAGGCTTGGGGAGGAGTGGCTGGAAAGCTGCACAGCAGAGATGGACCTAGGGGTGCTGGTGGACAGCTGGCTTAACGTGAGCCAGCAGTGTGGCCAGGAAGGCCAACAGCATCCTGCCCTGCATCAGGAATAGTGTGGCCAGCAGGAGTAGGGAAGTGATCATGCCCCTGTACTCAGTACTGGTGAGGCTGCACCTTGAGTACTGTGTTCAGTGCTGGGCCCCTCACTACAAGAAGGACATTGAGGTGCTGGAGCATGTCCAGAGGAGAGCTACCAAGCTGTTGAAGGGATTAGAGAGCAAGTCATACAAGGAATGGCTGAGGGAGCTGGGGTTGTTTAGTCTGAAGAAGAGGAGGCTGAGGGAAGACCTCATTGCTCTCCACAACTACCTGAAAGGAGGTTGTAGAGAGGTGGGTGTTGGCTTCTTCTCCCAAGTAAGTTACACTAGGACCAGAGGAAATGTCCTGAAATTGCAGCAGGGGAGGTTTAGATTGGATATTAGGAAGAATTTCTATACTGAAGGAGTGGTCAGGCACTGGAACAGCCTGCCCAGGGAGGTGGTGGAGTCACCATCCTTGGAGGTATTCAAGAAACGTGTAGATGTGGCACTTCAGGGCAGGCTCTAGAGGCCAAAGTTGTAGGGTTTTTTTGTGGTTTTGTGCTGAACGTTGGGCTAGGTGATCTCAGAGGTCCATTCAAACCATGACATGTAAGTGCTGCACCTTACAAAATAATGAAGACTTGAAAGCCACAGTACTAACGCTTTTATCTTGATTATGACAGGGAAACATAGTATTGCTTCTGGCTGTACCCCCAGAAAAGACTCTGATTTCTAGATGGAGAAGCAGGAGTTGTAGAATGAGACTTGAAAGGTGTCAGGATTGAAAGTGTTTCCATTAATAGTCGAAGTCAAGACCAACAGCCGTGTTTCTGTCCAACCAAACAGAAGTTGGAAATGCTGTTCTAGGGTGAAGCACAGGCACCAGGATCATCTTGGACTGTTGAGCAAGGTAAGAGATACTTATCTGATCAACTGTTCAGTAAAGGGGGAATGCTGAGAATGAGCTTACATTACAAGGACAGACTAGATAATGAAGTGTTAGATAAATTTGATTGACCTCACTTCCTGATTTTTCTGCTCCAAATACTTTACAATGATACTTGATGGAAGAGGTGGCCGAACAACAGGCTATGGTTGGATGAATTTGCTCAGCTGGAAGGCTAAATGGCCCCAGACCTGCCTTATTCCTGGGAGACGGTTCACCAAAGAACACTCCAGGAGCACAAGCAAAAAGTAGTAATGGCAAAATGCTTGGCAACAGCAACCACAGAAAGTGAACGACTGAAAATTTTCCTAGCTAAACTGATTGGGAATTTTAATTTTTTTGTGAGTCCTGTCAAATGGCATAAAGTCAGTTGCTGTAGTCCAATCTCAGGAGACAATTTGTAATCTTGATGTTAAGCCCCGTAAGCTTGGAGATACGAAGTGTCTGCCATCTTACGGCTCTTCATTAGAGGCATTTTCATTAAGGTATACCTTTATTCTGTGTTACTTAGTTACAGATGAGTGGATTTCGCTTTTAAAATAAATTACATTTGATTAAATTATGTTTGCAAACAAGGGCATTATTTAGAAGAGTATGTGCACTATAGCAGAATTTCAGTGACCATTACCAGATAGAGACCTGTAATTCAGCTTAATCACATCTGCTATAGGAAAGTGCATGTCCTTTCTTTTCAGAAATATAAATTGTCAGAAAATGGTCTTTTTATTTTTGGAGGTACTGATGTGACCTTGGTGTGTTACATCACTAGGATTATACTTCCCTTTTTCCCCCAGCAAGAATTTCATTTTCCTGAGTACTTTTGAACAGATAAAATTTGGCTGCTGGAAATGAAGAAAAGTATTACTGTAAAGGCTTCAGTGAAATCAAGGGAGGAGCTAATTTTCAAAGGTTATTTTGGAAAACCATTGCAGGAGTTGTTGTGCTTGTTTTAAGAAACTTTAAATGATGGTTGTGCCTTTAATTAGGCATTTTGCTATCATAAGTGTAGGGGATTTTCATCTATTGGAAATCTAAATTTCTGTGCTGAAATCAGTGCTGAGTTTAAAATTGATAACTTGGACTAACCCTAATAAAAATGAATTTAATTTTTAAAAATATTTTGTCACACAGAAGCTGACATAGCCATATTGTAGAAAACAAACTTTGACAGAAATATAAAGCAGTTTTTATACTTTCACATTCTGAGTGCCTTTGCTGATGAAAAAACCAGCAATGCCATGAATCTGAAGACTCTCCAGGAAAACTCTTTTTTGGATTTAATACCTTTACTGAAGCACGTGTATTCTGAGAATTTTCTCTAAAATGATTAGTTGTCATGCATTCTTGAAGTAGTATTTCTAATCTTGATTCAGTTGCATTTTTACAAGGTAATGCAAGCAAAAGCATTCATGGCATTGAAAGCACCAGTCTCTGCAGAGGATTAAAAAAAAAAGCTGGTCTGTGTTGTTGAATCCAGGATTGTAATAAAGGTACCCAAGGTAGCCTCAAATGTTTCTCTGTCTACCTAGAGATGTTGAGGCTTCCAAACAATTTATTAGCACCAGTACAAGGTTGTTCCTGTGTTCATTGTCATCAGGACTGTTCTATTTATAGCTCCAGTGTGGTGTATTGCACTTGGTGCTTCTGCCACTATTGTAGTCAGCTTGACAGAGCCAGCCTAGGTGAACAGTGAGGGTTTGACATGCCCAAAATTTCTGTTTTTAAGACAAACTGTTTGGGGGTGTTAGAGCAGCTCAGGGGTTTAACCTAAAATGTAATTTAGTAGTTTTGTGGAAAAATCAAGGAAAAAATGTTGTTTTGAAAAATACCTCCTCAAGTCTGTTAGATGTCATAAGACAGAGGCTAAAAGCAAAGGTGGTTTTGTTTGATTCCTGTGAGTGTCCTGTGTGTAGTATCAGGAATTATCAGTGTTACGTAAATTGTTACAGTTCAGCAGAGCAGCTCGAAGAGAGGAGTCAGCACTGAATACCTAAGGAGCTCTGTGTAAATGCTCTACTGACTGTCATCTGGGAAGCCTTGCGAATCCAGCTTTGAAATGTTTACACAAAGCCACTACCAAAAATAGCCACTTCAGACAAACCAGTGGTTTGCTCAGATTGATCTGAATGCAGTAACCAGCAAATCCTGACTTAACACCTCCCAGGATACGGCCATGATGGGGTTTTTCTAGTGGTCTGAATGCCGTCTGCCATTGCAGGACTACTTCCATACACGTTTCCACGATGAGCTGACCCTGGACAGGAGGGAATCGGAGACTGCTGCTGCTTTCCTGCACTCTGTCCTTTCTGTGGTTCTCCTTAGCTGATCATCTCCTCAGGTATCTGTACTAATTTGTTCCTGCTGCTCATATCGGATAATACCTGAACAGAGATGAATCACAGCTTACCCTGGCGTTATCTCTGGGGGAGACACCTCTTCCTGGATGTGAGTGACAGTGGTGTAGCAGCACAAGATTTTCTCCTTTGGCACAGACTTGGGCAGCTGGGCTGTATTAGCTCTGTCACCAGAAGAAACAATCCTACAGAAAGATTGCTTCAGTGTTATCTATGTATGCATTGGTGTTTAAGCAAGTCAGTGCATTTTTAGATACGTACATTTGTACAAGCAGAAGACAAAACACATGGAGACCTTACACTGGAGACTAGTGTGCTCCCTCTGATGTTTTGTGGTCAGCATGGTTTTAAAAAAGGATAGAAATCGAAGGGCCAATGGAAAAATGTGGTTAATTGAATGTGAAAGGTGCTGTCCTTGTTTGGACTGTCTGTTAATGGTATGACAAGCTCTGGTAAAGAGCTTAGCTGGCCAGATTAAAATTAAAAAATTGTCTCAGTCCATCTGCTAGCTCCAAGGAGTTTGCTTCCATCACCTTTTCTTGTTTCTTCATTGAAGTGGAATACTGTCTTAGAAAAGACCATTCCCCAGGATGTCTTGGTTGACTTTTTATACCTAATGTTTTTTAGCAAAGATAATTATATGTGACATCAAGACATTTTCAAGACGGACAATGCTCTCGGTTCATTCAAGGATGCATTAAAGACAACAGATCTTTTGCTAAAAGGGTATTTTTTATTTTTTTTTTTGCTTGCTTATTGTGGATTTTTTTATTACACAACTAAGTATGTTTGACTTCATTTGGAAAATGTTTCTTTGCCTTCTGGTTTTGGGAATGATTAAAGGAGACCTTCAAATAGTTGCAGGTAATGTAGAAATCTTACTCATATTCTTGTTTTCAAAGTTTATCTATGGCAATGTGTAGAAATAAAAATACCTCTCTGCTTTAATTGTAACAAAGGGGACCAGTACAGAGAACTGTTTGGTCAAACCTGTGTCACAATATCAGTGTAAAACACTTAGTGATTTCAGAGAGGTTTTACTGTAAATGTGTTGTTTTGGGTGTAGAATGTAGCTACAGGAGTCAGGTTTTTCCAACTTTGAGAGACATTAATTACTGATAAATGTTTTACTTAGTGCTTTTTTTGTTTATAATTTTGTATTAAATCTGAAAAAGTGAGGTTCTATATTCTGGTTATACACACCAAAGATGTGTCCATTTGGGTAAGATTGGATTTTGCCTTAGTGACCTTTTTTGTTGTTCCCTTCTCCCTCTGATGTACCATCTGGTGGTGATCTTCTGCACTAGACCTGACTATTAATACAGCATCAAAATAACCATGTTCTTCATCTTTCAGTCATTAAAGTCAAAGGTGCGATTGACTTTGAAGTTGCAAAATAAGCTCATCATCTGTGGGATGAAAAATGCCACACACATTACTGTTCTTTCTCTAATAAAGTATTAATTGCGATTCTTCTTCAGTCATGTGGTCTTTTTGGAAAAAGTGAAAGAAGAAAGTTGAATTTACTAGTTTCAGATCAGCTGACTGCTGATCACTCCGCATCACTCTGGAGTGATGTGGAACAACTAACATAAGAAGAAGTTTTTAAAAAGCTAAAGCTGATGAGCCCTTTTTTTCCCCACTCCAGCCAGGTAGGGTGGTAAAAGATGAACTTGCTAGCTGTCAATTCAAGCAGCGTTCTTGATGCAAGGGATGTAAATGTTTGTTTTTGATGGAAGGTATGGGATAAGGACACTTGTTAATTAATTTCTGATTTCATTCCTGGCCTCAAAACCTTCTAAGTAACTGTGTATTCATATATACAGTCCCATTGACTTAATCAAGCCAAAATCACAGTAGGGAAGTTAAACACAAAACTTTAGCATGCAAAGGGTTAGGGCTTTAACTTTTGTTACTATTCAATGGGATACTGTAAAGAGCTTAAGGTTGTTTATGATAGCACAGTCATACAGACAGGTTTTGTTAATAGAAAAAAGTGCAGTTATGTCCTTCAGAGACCGGAGCAATGGCATTAAGATACATATGATTGCATCACTATCTCATCTGATAATTTTTTGTGTGATTTTAATTTTGCAGCAGAAGGTTATTCAGCTACAGAAGGACGACAGGCTCAGGTTGGTTCAACAACACCTCAGCTCAGTGGCTGGCAGTTGGCAACCCCTTCTCTGGCTTCTGAGTTGATAAAACTTAACGGCATTGTGGAGGCTGAACGGGTCAACAAGCATTTGTTGATACGAAGGAAGCGGTCCATCCTGTTTCCCAGTGGAGTTAAGATCTGCCCTGATGAGTCTGTTGAGCAGGCTATTGCCAACCATCTGAAATATTTCAGGCTCAGAGGTAAGTGATTGTACATCTCAATGATAATTGATAAAGAACATGTATTTATAAAATAATAGCTAAATCTTTTAAACATATTGAATACCAGGCCATAGGAAATATGTAACTGCCCAAGAAACTTTCTTTTCTGTGATAATCTTCCTTATGAGAGCTGTTCTGAGCAAAAAAAACCCACCTTCTGGTTCCACTAATATGTCATAAAAACTCTCAGTCCCTGAAAAGAGAGTATTTAATAATTACACATCCTTTCTCAAATAACAATTTAAATGCTAAAAAAGATAGGTGACCTAAATGCCAGAGCTTGTTTTTATTTAGCGTTCTTCAAGTGCTAGCAGAATTCACTGAGGGATCTCTCAGAAGAGAGTAAAGTCTGAACCATTAGTGTCTCAGCCATGTGACTTTTGACTATGTGTGGTTGTGCAAAGCATAGTCTCTTGTCTAGAAAGCCAGTCTCTGTGTATCAGGCTGTAGTAGAATAGAGAGAAAGCCTTTCTTTTAAGATGCAGAAGTTGGTGTGACAGAGCTTTGTTTGAAAAGCTGAAATATTCCCGGTAACAGTGCCTTTTATGTCATGAAATATTACAGCAATATGGTGTATTTTAAACCCTTCTGTTTCACAACATTGGCATGGGGCATCAGGTCGTGCAGCACTTTCTGGTATTTGTGTGTCTCTGTATTGTAGCATTCAGATAATTCATAGTGTCTTAACATGTTTGCATGTAATTGGTGAAATGGGGAAGAGCTGCTGTCACTTAAAGGAGAAGGAAAGGTCTTCAAAGACATGTTTAGGGAGACTTTTTTGATTGCCTATAGAATAAAGTCCCATTGGTAACTTAGAACAGTGAAAAACAATTAAAACTGAGAGTTGCTGAGTGTAAAAGTAAACATAAAGAATGTGTTCGGAGAACAAAGTGGAGTTACATGGGATCAGCACCTCATTCAAGTATGAATTATGCCCAGCTTGTGAGGGATGTTGATGCTGATGATCACACAGACAGCCTGACAGGCTTTGCAGACTTCTTCTTGATGTCGACCTAGTAACACTCAGCTGTTCCTTGTTTTGCTCCAAATTACTCCATACCATGTGCTTTAACTGCAGTCATGCCTCAGTTACCTGTGATAGGCGGATGTAAGGGCAATACCAAGTAAGAAAAAGTGTGAGTGATAGTAAAGAAGAAAAATCTGTAAACTAGGTTGTAAAATCTTATTTAGAGCTTAATGGTCCTAGGTTGAATCAAAAACCCACCTAGTCCAGCTGCTTCCCTGCTGGATTTATGGCTTCCACAATCCACAAGGATTTCTTGAGCAGGTATGCTGTAACCACCTTTAGCACTTTGAGCTCAAAACTTTTGAAAAAGATCTCTGCAAGACATAGAGATTACTTTAATTAGCAGCAAGTGGAGCAAGGTCTGGTTCAAGCAATTTGTCATCTTCCTTCTGTTAGCAGCAGTGTGCTTCATCACAGGTATTTGGTGTTGTCTAGGTAGTCACATCTTGAGTAAATGTACCTGAGGTAAGTCAGAGTTGATGATGCTGTTGCTTTAATTCACAGTAAAGCTGTCCCTGGAGTGTTATTGAATTATATACCAGCTTTTCATTGAAACCATGCTTTGACTAGCTAACTGAATCAGTGCAGTGATAAAGAAGTGAGATGGATTTTCTTGTCTCTGCACTTTCAACAAAATAGGTCCTAGGAAAGAGTGTGGTTGCTGTTTACCACTCAGAGACCAGCTCCTAACAGTGATTAGAAAAATAACTGCCCCTACAAGGTAATAAATGTGAATGTACCCAGAATCTGTTGATTTTTCGGTATCAGTCAGCATTTTTAGAATCTTCTCTTTATTCTGTACCTGTTGAACTAAGGAATGACATTAATATCCCATACTTTCTCCGAAAAGGATGGTTTCAATACAATCTATTATTTTGTCAGTTTTACTTTACTCCCAACCAAAAACACTGCCACTACCATGGAAGGAAAGGTTGATTGCTGTTTTGATATAAGAGCTTGTTAGAAAAGGTTTGTATGTGCTGATTATCCCATTTACATTTGTTCTGTCTATATCAACCTTAGAAGGAAACAAGTGGGAATATAATTATCTATCTGTAACTCCAAACTTGATTTACTTTTGCTGTCTTGCTAATGCTTCTAATAGTGTCAGGGACTGACCAATGCACACTTCCATCATAGGCTGCATGCAAGAGCTTATGTCATATAGCTGTGGGCTTAACAATATGAAGCTCCTTTTTTATCAGACTACAAGATCTGGATTTTTTTTAGCCTTGAAGACATACACTAAAATGATATATGATAAATAGATAACAAATCCTAAAAAAAATATCAAAAGAGTGGCAAAATACAGGGATCTGGAGAAAATTCAGTATTTTCTACAACAGCAGGAGCACCCTTCAGCATATGAAAGTCCAAGTAATGGCATGATTTTTCACTGGTGGTTGTTATTACTGTAGTAGTCAGAAGCACCAGCAAAAATACGGGGTTTTTTTTTTTACTTACATCTGCAGTCTAAAAGACAGACTTCTCAAGTGGTGATTTATGCATGTGTGTATAGTAATTTGTTTAGCAAGTGCTAATGAAGTCTTTGCAGGAAAGATCTCTTCAGAGGTGTCTGTCAGTCTCTCTGTCACTGTAGTTGTTATCAAAACCCACTGCAATTAAGCCATTCAGTTGCACAGAAATTGTTAAAGAGGAAAATAAGTTGGCCCCATGTTGCCTCAAAATAGACTATTCAGCCTGATTCAGTGCTCCTAGCCACAGTACACGATTCAACTCTTAAGAAGCACTAATGGGATTTAATTGGGATTAAACTCCAGCACTGCCCACTTACACAAATGGCCAGAAAGCCACCCTACCCCCTGCTAGGTGCCTAGTGCCGTCATGTGGTCCTCCTTCTGTTAGCCTCAGAAGTTCCTGAGCACTGACTGAGTGTTATAGGCTGATTGTCTCTCATTTGAGAGATAAGTGCATCCTGAATGGTAAAGCTGGAGCCATAGAGGTGCTGTATCCTACCCAGGTGCAGGAGAGGTAGCTGTAGAGAATTCTAGGGGGGGAGAGAGAGAGAGGTCATCTCACAACAGATTTTAGCTGGAGGTTTTGAAGACAATGATGAAATCTTTAGGAAAGGAAGCTTTACCCCTTCCTGAAGACTTTTAGGACTGAAAAGAGCTTGCTCTTGCCTATGTGGAATTTTTTTGGCTGAAACACAATTTATCTTAAGTGTTTAGGATATTCTCTATTCTTTGTGAGTATTACTTGAGAGTAAACACTACATTTGGAGCAGATTAGCTCCCAAGAGCTGGACTTTTTGGCTTCCAGAGTAGATATGCTGAGATTCACATGGTCTTCCTATGTTTCTGGCTTTCTGAGGCAGCCTTTGAAATCTCTTAGGGCCTTTAAAAGTCAAGACCTTGCCTACTTTTAGTGCCTATGATACTTTTTTCAAGTGGAAGTTTGCACAAAGGTGTGGGCCAAACATGCTGATTTTGCAGTTTTTCCTACCTCCTCTCTCACCTTTATGATGATTATCTCAGCAATGAGTAAAGGGACTTCTAATTTCTGAGGCATTTCAGGATGGAGTACATGCAAAACGTGGTGTGTGTGTGTGCAAAATGTACTTTGGGGAAAAATTACAGAACAAGCCATCTGGTTTGCATTCTTTGTTTGAATTCTGGTTTGTTGTGTCAGTCAGTTACATGTCTTCTGTTTACCTACTTACTTTCCTGTAGACAGCTGTACCGATCACATCTTTATAGGAGGGAGCCTCTCTTTATCTCATAAACCTTGATTTTTTTTTTTTAACAGTTGAATTCTTTAGAGGAAAATTGCAAAGTAGCTGAGAGATCAGTTAACACTAAAATACAAGTTATTTATTACTGCAGGGATGAAGGAAGTAATTTTCTAGAGGAGCTTACCTTCCCACCCACGTGTAGCTTCAAGGCTCTTAGCTCACTGCCTTAAAAGATTGATCTCGATTTTATGATGCTTTTAATCAGTATTGTTTGCCAGGGATTAGAGGCGTCATTGCAAATCCTGTCTCCTCCAGGGCCTGGTGTTGCTAATGCTGTCCCATATATCTATGCCTGTGGCTACCTCTGCAGCAGGCTAGTGAAAGTTTGGCATGAGATCTAGCCTTGAAGACAGGCTCTTCTCACGTGCCCCAAGGGCTGATCTGCTACTCAGGTGGCATCGTGTGGCAGCACTGCTGGGTCTGCTCAACTGTTCCTTCCTGATCCTGGCAGTGCTGGCTGCTTGGCTGGTTGCTTTTTAAAGGTTTTGCAGCTAGTCTTAGACACCTAATTGCTGGAAAGATCATAACACAAAGCCTGTACAACAGATTTGTTTTACTTAATAGTTGGAGTATGTTAACAGAGCATACTGTGTTATGCAAGCAGCTTCAGTCATAACTCTGAACTGTTGGGCTCCTCCTTATCATTTTATGATAAGCTTTGATGCTGCAATTTTTTTCCCATGCCCTATCTGCTATAAACATTTTGTATTTAAAATTCAAAGTTACACTGCAAGTCAAAAAGCTTACTAGTAACAGTATTTGGGGATCCCATCGCCCATCCCCCCCCGCTATTGACTCTGAGTTTCAGAGTGCTTATACTCTAGTTATGAAAAACAGGGTTTTTTTTGTATGGGAGTTACTGAGAACTTGTTGAGAAGAAACTTTGAAAAACCTCACTGTCCAGCAGATAGGTGAAAACCTGCCACAGGGATGGGCTCCACCTTCAAGTTAGAATAAGCTTAATCACATTTATTATGGAACTTGAGTGCAGTGTGAGTTAGGGTGGTATCTCCTCAGTTCCCTGGGTAGCCATGTCAATGAAGCCATAAGAACTGGCTCCGTATTTGATATACCTGAAGGAGAGATGGGAGATAGAATCCAGCTTTCTCTTTCTTTACATGAGTATGACTTGAACCACACTGAAGAAATTGTGCTGTTCTTTTTATGTGCTTGGAGTGGCAACTCTCATCTAACTACAAAACATGGAAAAGGTGTATGAGAAAGACTGAAACAAAATTTTTCCCTTTCTTAGCCATACTGTGGTGCTTCTGGGACACCATATGAATAAGCATGCTTGGGGATGGTTCTTGGGTTGAGCCCTTACTGCCTGCATTTGTTATCCTGCAGAGCAATCCCCTGTTTTAGGAACTGGCCAGTTGGAATAAACAGGACAATGACAAGATGAACTGTGTATCAAAAAGGTTGTGGGGTGACTGTGTGTAGCAAGCAGGTCATTGAGGCTGAGGATGCTGTTTCCTGGGCAAGGCAAACAAGTGTTTAAATGGCAGTCATGGTAGATGTTTGCCTGGGGCTTTTAATCTCCCTTTCCGTGTCAGAACTAACAAATCCTCAGACTACTCAGAAGGAAGCAATGAGCCAGCCTTTTTTTTTCTGAATATGGAAGCAATTTGCTCCACGTTGTTCAGCTTGCTACTGCTCACCACAGTGGAAATGACTAGATAGGACACAGGCTAGAGAGGATCAAATGTTACTCCTTATCCACATCGCCTTTTCTCCTTCTACAGAAAATATGACCTTGTTCTGACAGCTTAGGTCTGATTAATGGGCTTGGAGCCCACAGATGGCACAAAGCCTTTGGGACTGAAATTCAGTGGGGTGTCTAATTCCAAATGAAAGGACACACAACAAATCCTTAAATCTATTGGGAGCTGATTGGGACAACTGCTCATACAGCTGCATCTTCTGTTCAGACAAGACACTGTCTCATCACATTTATTTTAAAGAAGAGATTAAACTTATTTAAGAGCATTACAGAAAATTGTCTTTAATTATTACTGCCAATTATTACTTGTAACTGGAAAGCCAGTCTGTTGCTTGTTGCCATATGAAAACTGTAGGATTAGACAGTGCCACTGCAGTGTATTTGCAAGCAATTGCCATAGCTTCAGCTCTTACTGATAGCCTGCTGAAGACTTATCCCAGCCACAGGGAGTAATCTCATTGCAGGATTGTTGCTGTACAATGTCACACTGGAGTAAAAGATCTCTTAGTCAGAATGAAGGATAAAAGAAATGCTGAAAGAAGTGAGAGCAATCGGTATTCCTTAGTGTAGGCTTCTGGGTTTGAAACTTGATTTTGGTCTTTTCCTGGATGCCCAGCTTTATGAGTGGAATGGTGGAGAGGACACTACAGATGTCATTCTGCTTCAGGAAGCTTATTAGTGCTCCAGCAGGATCCAGAAATCCCAGAGCAGGATTATGGCTTCATTGGCTGAGGTTTGTGCAGAGGTCATGTGGAAGTGTGGTCGCTGCCTGAAGTGTTTGCTTCCCCAGCTGCTAAGGAGGCAAGCAGAACTGGAGGGGAAATGTGCATGGATCTCTGGAAATTTGAATATTTATTTCTGATTAATAAAGATGCATAAGCAAAACTGATTGGAAGCATCTCTAATAGTCCTCACCTAATTACTGTGTCTTACAGATAAAGTTAGCTGCTTGGAAGATGAAGGGGTGCTAGCGCAGTAATATACTATCAACCGTTAATTACGCAGAGTTTGAGGACTGCAGTCTTCTCTAGTCATACATATCAGATGAGCTACAAGGTTAATCTGCATGTAGGAAATCTTACAGGAATGTGGCATGGAAATGAGAGATACCTGTGTATCTGTTGTCAACTGCTCTGATAAACGGAAATTCGGGATGGGGAAAAGAGCTTTGTCTGCGTGGTACCATCTAGTGTGCAAGAATTAGCTAAGTTTTAAGGATGCTACTGCATGTGAAACAGTTCCTTAAGTTAGTTATTTATAAACCCTTTGCATTTAATGAAAATGTTGACCCCTTGGTTGAATGAAGGGATGTTTCCATGTGTGATTTATGTGTTAAGTTTTACACAAGTACATTTAATCGATTTTGGAGTTCAGAATACAGAGTACCAAGAAGAAATAGCAACCAATAAGGTACTGGTTTTGGCAGCCTGAGGCATATTTTTAAGGTGACTGAAGAAAATGGCTTTCCAAAGACAGATTCATTCTCAGCCTTCTGTAGGATCTTGCCTATGATGTCAGGACTTTCTCTGAATGCAAAGCATTCCTCTGTTGACCTGTGTATGTGTAAGTAGTGAAATCCAATTAAGGCCAAAAAGCAGGTTTGTCTCCTACTACTCCAGGCTGGCATCTGCTACAAGTGATTTTTAGAATTGTTTTCCTTTTAATGTCGTTCTCTTTCAGGACACAAGGAAAATCCTACGCATCTTCGTCTCTTCCAGTTATCCCAGGTCACAGAGAGGCTCTTGCTTGACCATTACGTGACCAACTGCTCTAATTTGCAAAGAGCATGTGGATGATCGGGAGGTTAAAGCAGCTGGCATAGTACAAGATAATCATACCTTTAATTCGCAGACTGTTTAGTCAGATGTCCTGTTTTTTCTCAGTGCATATATACAGTAAGGTTAGAGGTTGTCCTATTTCTTAGCTTACTATGTTGTTGTGTCATCATTCTTCGTTCTTTTTCAAATTATTAATGCAATTATAATTTCTGAAACCTATTTTAAGTTCTATGTGAAGGTGAATCCAAAGAAATTGTTACTGACTGAGCCTCTAAAACTTTGCTCAGTGCAACTGTCATTCCTACAAATTAATCTCCAGCTCTAATTTCTGTGAGGACATTTGCTATGCTACTTTGGTTTTCTAAATTTCCTAAAAATTTGGCCCATTGAGCAAGGGCAGTTTCACTCAGTGAAAATACTGTTGTTCTTAATGATTGTTAGGAGACAAGTGTGCTCTCTCTTGCCCTCTTTTTTTTTTCCCTTAATGAAGTAATTAATTCAGTAAAAAAAAAAAAAAAATCAAGGTGGGAAGTAGTAGGAGTGTGGAAGATCCAGCAGATCTTGTCAGTCCCTTCAACACCTTAATCATTTACATGTAGGTGTATAGTCACTGTATTCTCTTTATTAATGTACTGAAAAGCATACATTTGGACAATACTATCCTGGCCACCCATGCCATCCATGGAAGCCCTCTTGTTGTACTAACACCAGACCTTTCTTGTACCTTCAGTGTGTCAGGAAACAGTCTGGGAAGTCTTCAAGACATTCTGGGACAGACTGCCAGAGCGTGAAGAATATCAGACCTGGATGAGCCTGTGTGAGGATGGAACGATGAGTACCTTTGAAATGGGCACGAACTTCAGTCAGTCTGAGGAGCACCGGAGTCTGATTGTAAAGGTGGGTGCAGCATCTGGTTGGTGTTTTCTCATGAGCAAGGGCATAATGTCCCACTGCAACATGCAGCTTGGCATATGGCAGGTGGTAACATGTGAAGCACTGAAAATGGGCAGGCTTGAATACCCCAGTTCTTGGATCCGTAGTTCTGAGATCAGTTCCAAACCCAAAGTTGTAGCTGATTTGATGGAGGAAAAAGCAATGATTATGAAGAGAAAGTTGTCATCAGTAAGCATGTTCTGACAAGTAGACGATGTCTAGACCCTTTGTCTGAAAAGGCAGTGTGACCTGAGGCAAGCTGCGGCACACTGCCCTCTGTGGCATGTAGCAGCCTTCCGGCTCTGAACGGCACATGGAGATGCCGTCAGCTCAAATGGCGCTTTGAAGCAGGAAGTTCTGAGCTGTATTTCTGATGCTACCAAGACGAATGGCAAAACTGGTGGAGGTTAAAATCACAGTGTGGGTGTAAAACATTTTAATGAAAAAATGCTGAGTATCTTCATAGAATCATAGAATCCTAGGGGTTGGAAGGGACCTCGAAAGATCATCTAGTCCAACCCCCCTGCCAGAGCAGGGTCACCTAGAGCACATCACACAGGAACGCATCCAGGCGGGTTTTGAATGTCTCCAGTGAAGGAGACTCCACAACCTCCCTGGGCAGCCTGTTCCAGTGCTCTGTCACTCTCACAGTAAAAAAGTTTTTTCTGATATTTACCTTGAACCTCCTAAGCTCCAATTTGCACCCATTACTCCTTGTCCTGTCATTGGTCATCACTGAGAAGAGCCTAACTCCATCTCCCTGACACTCACATCTTGGTGTGTTGTCTGCTATTTCAGTTGAAGGAAGCTTATTTTAGTTTAAAGCAAATAAAAGGAGTGTTAAGCTAAACTAAAAAAGCCTATTTCAAATGAAATACAAAGACACCTGTCTTTTCAGGAGTGCTTGAATTTTAAAATTAAGTCCTTGGTTCAAAATTAAGTGCTTAACTTTATACACATCTAGGATACAGTAGAAATCTTAATTTCTCTGTATAAAAGGCTGTCTTAAAATACATGGTGGTTTATAGATCTTCTTTAAGGTTACAATGTCGTCTTTTTTTGCAAGCTAAGGGATGAGTAGTTTTATGAAACTTATCATAAGTCTTAAATTTGTGATCCCATAGAGTCAGTAATCTTCTACTTGTGTGGATGTGCTGACATTTTTCCTTTCTGCTTTTTTTATGGACTTTGATGCTAGGAGTATTAATGTGAGCAATAAAACTGTTGTGGATAATGGAAAGGGGTTTTTTGTGGTTTGGCTTGTTTGTTTTTTTGTGTTGTTTTTTTTTTTTTCCCCTGAGCCTGCATGTTAGCCTTGACAGGTGGATGCTAGCCAAACTGTTTCTGTGATGTCTGATGGTACTGTTGTCCTTCTAAGATATTGCAAAAAGATGGAGACAAGTAAAATTCACATGAAGTCTGTATGTGAACAGTGAAATGTATCATTGCTTTATGCAGGATTTTGGTAGTGAGATGATCTGTAGTGGTAGCTCATTAAAAGAAATCCGGATGATTGATAGAAGCAGGATGGTGCATCTAACGTCCCCACTGCCACTTTACCTTTTTGGGAATGGCCCTTCAGCATTACAGTGGAGTCAGATAAAGTGCCCTGTGTTTGATGATTTATTCAGATGGTTTGTATGTAATTTAGGTTTCCTCCCTCTTGTAGATGGATATATTGTCTTCAGCATTGCAATGTTCTGGAAAAGGACTGTTGATCCTTCTATTGTGCTTTCAGCATATTTGGTAAAGGTGATGGTTGTTGGGCTGATTTGATGGGAGACTAGCCTGTGTTAAGGGGGGTTGAATACTGTCACCACTGTGTTTCACACAGAATGTCACAAATCACGTGACTTACTTTGAAATAAAAGCCTTGTCAATTTAAATTTTAAACCAAAGACTGATGGTGAGATCACTCTATCCCATCCCTGATTAGCCAGCTTCAAAAGGTCTGACAGTGTATTTTTGAACATATAGGCCAGAAGCATGGATATAATTGCTAACTCTGGTACTGACTCACTCTTTCTTATATGTCCCCATATGCTTGTCAGAGTGTGATACCTCTTTAAAGCAGCTCTGAGAACAGTAAACAGTTATGACCTTGCTTTTAAGAACATCCTTCCTTCTGCTAGTTGTTTGTTTTAGTCTAATATGGTGGTAAGAGCTGGGGATCAGCTCTGCCTGTGGGACCAAGAACACTTTCTAAAGCACCCTCTTGTTCTTTCCACTTTCACTAGCTAAGTTGACCAAGTTGCATGGCTGAGCCTTCCTGTACTAGTTGGAACTTTTTTCTCATGTTACAGCATGTTCATTCATTTGTTCACGGTCAACTGTTGCCTTGTATTTCTTTTTAATTTATTACATTTGATCTATAAAGTGCTGAGCACTTGTCACCAAAGGGCTACTGTGATTTCACAGCATGCACAGTACTCTCTTGTGATATGTGTGAATAGTTCACACTCTCAATTGCTTGAAAGGAAGACTAACTTCTGCCTGGCACTGTAGAAAAGCAGCATATGTAGTTGGCAGTCTGAGCATTATATGCCTCATTAAATACCCTTTTTTATCTAATCTTCCTCTGCTCTCCAGTGTCTGTGAGTCACCTGTGGTTAATTTCAATAGTTTAGTCTAGAGCCTGCAGCTGATCAGATTATTTCTTCTTTTCTTTTGATATATAGTGGCTATTACTGCTGTAGGATTGATCTGCCACCTCTTGTGTTGGAAGTTTCTGGCAGTCTTATTCTAGAGTGTCTTTCTGCATTACTTTTTGGTAGATGGCAACATGAAGTTCAAATTTTAGAAATGCTGCATGCCATGATTTTTGATCTCTCTCTCTCTCTCTCAGGAGTTCAGCATATCTGAAAACTCATCAAAATAAATCGATGGGGTTTGATGTCAACAAACAACAATTAAGAAAAAATATTGCTTTCATGATATCTTTGTTGTAGTGTTGAATGTCTCTTCTGAGCAGTGTAATTAAATTACACATCATTAGCCTTCCTTCCTGGTTTTATTTCTTACCCTTTTCTCTAATCCTGGTCAATCACTGTCACCTACAGATGTTGCCATGTCTACTCCACCATGGGTTGGTTCATGTAAAGAAAAATTCTATTTCTCTTGCTTTTGACACACTTTCTTACTGGGTACCAGCTGGAGCTTGGACCAGCTCCGGTCCCAGCTCTCATACTTTTTTCTTCTGGAAAAATGTTGTTCAGTCTCTAATAATCTATAAAAAAAACTGGCTAATTTGGTGGAGGGGAAGGCAGACATCGCTGGAGTTTGCACTTCTGCTATCAGATGACTTCTACTGGTAGGGGAGCTGTGCCTCAAAAGGTGATGTTTTTACTGCTCTTTAATGAGCAAGCTCTGTGCTCTATGTTGTCTTGGAGAATTGAGTCCTGTATGATTGTTTATAGACGTGTGTATATGTATGCATGTTATACAGTAACATATAACACATGGACTAAGTTTTCATCAGATTCTTAAAGCAAATCACCTACCAGATTTTCAGAAGGAGCAGATGAACAGATTTATGCCAACCATAAAACATTATTTTAAATATTCTTCTCTTCCCCCACATTCTTTCATTTTACTTTCTATGTGATCAAGTGCTTTACATAGGATGAATAATAACCTAACTAATTTGTTTGGATATTAAGTAGATTTACGAAGTGTGGGAGTATCCCTCCATCTCATTTCATGTCTTGGCAGAAATGGAAAAGGAGAAGGTAATTCTAATCCAAAGGGAAGTTTTGCTTGCAGTATATTTCCTCATATAAACCTTTCCTCATATAAATTAACTCTGGTTGTGTTCCTTACTGTGTAGCTGTAGTTCAAATGGCGTATAACTTGCACTATATAGAATGGCCTATACTTTTGGACACGTGTGTCTAGAATTCTGGTATTGCCAAAAATTGCCCCCACTCTGACCTGCAACTAGGACTGTGTTCACACTTCTGTTAGAAAATGTTTGAAAAATCTAAGAGAGGAGAAACACAAGCAAAAAAACCTATTGATTTCCCAGGGGCATTGTACTTCATGCTACGGGATTACAGCGCCGCAGCCAAGACAGCACAATCTGTGCTCTTCATAGAAGCATTTACAGCTGGTATATGGTGTTCTTTGTAAGATACCTACATAGCTGCTGGGCACATTTTTTGACTTTATAAATTAATGAAGTAATGCAGCACATCTGGAGAAGTTGGTTGAACTGTTCTGACACCTGCCTTCCTGCTTTTTCAGTCCTTCAGAGAATAATCTTTTTTCTTCTGTGTTCTGAGGATTCTTCAAGGAGGGATTTTTTAAGCTACAATAAAATGTCTCCCCTGCATATTTCTTTCTACAATTTATCTTTAAGTCTGTGCAGCTTGTCATATGAAATGGTTTGAATTTCATATGCAGCCTATTGTTCTGGTAAGTAAGATTAAAGGCGAATCAGTTGACAGTGCTTCCCTTGTTTCTTAACTGCTGGGAGCTCCTTACCAGGCATGCAGTCAGGAGGTGTTTTGAACATATGGTGAGCTTCTAAGCTAGACTACCAGTGCCCTGGCCTCACATCAAAGATGTTCAGCAAAGCAATACAAACTTCTGCCTCCTCTGTGATGTGTTAGGGCTGAGCAAAGCTGAAAAACTTGAGTTTTTCTCTTCTATTTGTAATATTTCTGGATGATAGATTTACTTCAGACTGAGAACCAAATATTATAACAATCAAAATCACTTTTGTTGTAGAATGGTTGCCTACCATATCGCCTTAGCATGCTGAGGGTTCTCCTAAGGCTCCTGTCCAGTTTTTGGAGTGTCATACAACTTGCATAGAGGCATCTGCTGCTGACAATGATTAGGGAGAAGAAATCAAGCTAGGTGTGGACTAAAGTCTGAATTAATTTGACAGTTTTTTTTTTTTCCTTTTTCAATCCTTTTATTTTCAACATCACAAACCTCTGCTGCTGTTTCAGCCAGGATACACCTGGAAAAGATGTACCACACCAACCAGATGCTTTTCTAAATTTGTTTGTTGAAGAGATGTGGAAAGCAGAAAAATGGTGGGTTTGTGGTACCTAAACAGCATTTTGCACATCTTGAGGCTTACCAATCTGTAGCATATACCGATTAATTAAGAGGTTGCAAGCAACATTTTGTACAAGTTGCAGCAGAAGACGCTGTTTAGGGAGCAAAGTTAAAAGAAGTGAAGGTGGGAAAAATGTGGAGTGGTAGTAGGAACAAAAGTATTTTAAGAGGTTTAAAAATTAGATGGAAAGTCAAGCACATCCTTGTATAGTCTGTGGTTCTTTAAAATAAAAAATAAAAGAAGGGAAGGAAAAACACAATGTGCTGGATACACTGTGAATATTCAGCTTCTGTTGAAAGATACCAGTGAGTACCTTTTACCTGATAGCTACCTTGCAAGTACCTTGATTGCTTACATATTTATGAAGCCTCAGGTGATTTCACATTGGCTAGTAGTATATATGCTCATGTAACAAGAAACAATGTCAGGTCTTGTTCTTTATATAATCCATAAATGTACTGTGATTAGAAGAGGAGGAAAAAAAAATACACTTCCTTTGTAGGGAATTTAAAAAATCTTTACTAAGCTGTGTTTATCAATTTTTTTGCTTTCCAATTTTTTTAAATTAGCCTGACATGAGAAAACGTAGAAAAATGAAATAGGACATGCATGCATGTTGAACACAGGACATCTGCTGTTTTGTTATAGAAACTGTAATATAACGTTTAGCTATGGCACATGCTGACATTTTGAAGGTGGCCTTTGGCTGTGGTGAAAAAAACCACCATATGTTGGTGATATTCTTGGATGGTTGCTTTCAGCAATTTCACACCCTCTTGTTTAATATCTTTTTGATTCCCAGTGTGCTCTGAAGCTAATCCACACTCGTGTGTATCAAACAGAACATATTTTATTCAGCAAAATAATCAGATGGACTGCTGTGTGCATAGACCCAGGAGAAGAAAGAAAATGACACGTGAGACGTAGAATTCATCTGGTGTGTAGCTGCCAAGTTCCTCCTGGTACATGCCAAATTCCTCCTGGTACATCCCAACTCCATGAATCCCCAGCTTTTGGCCATTTGTTATTTGTGGCAGTCTCAGAATCCTTAATTCCAAAAGTGGAAAAAAAGACCCAAGCGAGGAGGAGAAACGTAGATAATGGTGAAGATGTAACTTCCTGCTGGAACGAGAGACACAAGTCAGGGCCATGCCTGCTGCTTAACCCAGGTGTCTGTCTGCATAGACCTTTGTCCCATGCAGTGATGAAGCACAGCTCAGCAGTACTTGCCACCACAAAGAGTTGCAGGAGGTAGTCTGTATGATACATTAATGCAGTGGATATCTTGAAGTAGGCCTGATAATCTTCTTTGATGGGTGAAGAGGACGTAAAATACTGGTTGTTATACTTATCTGTTTAATTGCCACACATTCAGTTAAGTTGTGAGGGGCTGAGATAATTGTTGTGACCTTTCTGTTCATAAAAGTGCTTAAAGCAAGCAAAGAGGCCCATCAGTTTGCATGAGTTCATCATTGTTTTGTCGGTCAGTTAATTTGGGGCCATTTTTAAATTAATCAAATTTTGAAACTTTGTTTTACAATTAAAAAAAAAAATTATTTTGCTTTACAGTTTTACAATTCCTGCAGAATGTGGGAAATTTAGGTTTTACCTACAGACTCTAATGGAAGTTGGAGGCAGGCAGATTCTTAGCTGTCCAATACAAGCAGATTCCCCTTCCTGACTCCATAGTAAAATGCAGCTTAAAGCACAATGCTGCAGTGCTCCCATCGTAAAGTTCCGTCTGACTCCCACATTTCAAACTGGGCACATAATAGGACAAATCTAGTTTTTTTGGCATATCCCATCTCTATTTCTCAAAACTTCAATCAAATTTCAGAAAGTTTTAGTGAGTTGCTGTTCCTTAGATCTGATGACAACCTAGAGCACCAAGGCATGTTGACAAAGACACTGAGAGAAATGAAGAATTAAGGGAGCTCACGTAACTTAAGTCACTGAGCATATACTCAGCTATACCTGCTGAAGGCTCATATATACAGCCCCATGTATGTAACAAAGCGTATCTGAACAATGTTGGGCAAGTGTGCCATGTGACAACATTATTTTGGTCATTAGAGCCAGGAGTTAAACTGAGAGCTGGAAAGGAGTTTGTAGTACAGCTTTGAGAGCCAAAAGGCAGCCAGTCTGCACAGGAATCCCCAAAACAGTGTCAGGAGGTACTCACCAAAAGTCAACTCAAAGCTCCTGGGCCAAGAAACAAAACCTGAAATAGTATTTACTCAATGATATTTGTGTTTAGTATTGACTACTCAGCCCATCAGCAGCTCTATCTGTTTCAGTGTGTTTGGAGCACAGATTAATTGCGCAACGAGGGAGACTATAATAAAAGGGGCAGAAGGCAATCCTGTTTTAGGATGCCTTAATGGGTAGCATAAAACCCCACTTCTTTAGCATGCTGAAATGGGCACTTAGCAATGTATAAAATGAGATTTTCCTGAATTCTGAGCTGTTTTCAAAGGTGGGATGTAGCAACCTACTGGTCTGAGTAATTTGTAACCACTTACTCCCAGCTCTGTAGTTTATGGCCACCTCATGAAGAAGATGATTTTGTCTTCCTAAGGTTTCTGAGGCAGAAAGACATGTTTTGCTCTCTCTTCTGTTCCTGTTCTGTGGTCTTCCTCACTAACTATTGTCTTTCTCTGTTTAACCAAATGTCCTAATCACAGTTTACAGTATCTTTTTTGATTGCTGATTTAGATAAGTTAACATTTTTTTCTTTGCATAGAACATCTCCAGTCCCTTCTAAATCTGGAAAAAAAGCAGATCTCATCTGCTCTTCCACAGCCATCAACTTCCCTTCTGGATGCAAAAAAAATCTTCTTTTGCCCTCCTTTGAGCCATTCTGTCAGATTTCCCTCATCCTCTTTCTTATCCCACACTTACTATTCTCCTATTGACTTTGGCTCTTTTTGCCCTGCAAGTTTTAGCCTCCACTAACTTAAAAAGAAAAAAACCCAAACCTTCACCACATATATGCATATAGGTTAATTAGCTCCAGTTGCTTCTCCAAATCTTGCTTCATCTCCCTTTCACCTCTTAAGCTCTTTCTGTGTTAATTCTCCCTTTGGTCACCCTCACCCAGTTCCAGCCTGTATCTCCCTTTTCAATCTCTCTTGACACCTGGCAAAAATTATCTTGACACCTGGCACAGCACAGAAACTGTCAGCCATGAAGCCTGTGCTCATCTCTTCCCAGACAGTGCTTAAAATTGAAACTTCACCCTCATCATCCGTGCCTGGTCAGTTCCTGCAAATCTATAGTTCTTCCTTGTTTCCCCTGTTTTTCACCTAGATAGCAACTGCCTATCAGATGCTGAAGAATCACTACAATGGGAGTTCACCTTTGCTGTGGAGCTGATTTCCACTGGAGAGACTGGCCCTTTAGCTTGTTTCTGACACCTTACCATGGATCTCCAGCCTTCATTTCAAGTTGTACATAGCTAAATCACTTTCTCTTCCACTAAGTTTTCTCTGCTGTCTACTCTCTTGCTCACAGTAGACCACATTTTCATCTTACCTGTCAGGGCTGTGCCTCAGAGCACTCGTCTCAATCCTGGCCTTTCCCTCCAGCTTCAGTTCTGGACATGGCCATCCATCTCCTTAGATTCCCTCTAGTGCTTTGGCCTTGCCTTCATGAGGGTGTGTTCTGCCACATACTGAGATGGGGAATCAGGACAGGCAGAGAGAGAATTGTTTCTTGGTATCGCTTTCATGTTGGAAATTAAATGTACAGGTGAGTTAAATCAACCATGCATTGTACAATCCTACACAGATGGGATTAAACTAATATGAGATTATTGAAGATCTCCTTGACATTTCCTCCACCTTTTTCTTATGCCTGGAATTATCTCAGAGGTAATTTGTCTTCTGTGCGTAACGATTGTGTCTCAGGATCAGACAAGAGCATCCTATGTAAATGCTTTTCTGTGAGTTCATGAGTTGGCTGAAGCTCATCCATTCAGTCAGCACTGTATGTGATTGGTGATATTGTGGTAGCCTGTATTTAACTCTATAGACTTGTATTAATTTGTGATTATTTTGCATTATATAAAACTAGCTGTGGTCTGTTGAGAAAGGGAAACACTAGTGCAACTGACACAAAACTCAACTTCCAGCTTCAGAAGAATTGGTATTTATAATGTTATGAAAGTCTCACTTCAAGACAACTAATTTCATACAGAGTATCTCTCAGAGGTAGCTTCACTGAGTAAGGGCTGTCTCCTTGAGTTTTGGTGTGGTTGCTGCTGCTATGTAGAACTATTTATAGATCACTTCAAGTATTCAAAGGGTAAAGATGTTAATTAATCCTTGGAGATGCTTGTGTGGTAGGTATGTTTATAACTCCGTCTTGTGAATGAAGGAGCTGAGCCAGAGAGGTGAGTTGATTTGGCAAAGGCTATTCTGAACTAAATGAGAAACCAAGCCAGTATGAGAGCTCTGGAGCCCTTAGCTTCTGGTTAGGGGGGAAAGGTGCCTGTTTGCCATTAAATCAAAATATGTCAGTGCTTGCCCCCACCCCAGACTGGAATGCAAATTAGACAGTTAAGAGGCTAAGGAAAGCTGGGTGCCACCAGCTCCTCAGGCTGTCCTGCTACAGAGATTTGGACAAGACACCCCTCACTGGGGCATCTGTTTCACACAGAATCACAGAATCATCATGGTTAGAAAGGATCTCTGAGATCACCGAGTCCAACCATCAGCACAAAAAAACCAAACCAAAGCAAAAAACCCAAACCCAAACAACCACACACACTCCACCAAAAAACACCCACAAAAAACCCTGCAACCTCGGCCTCTAGAGCCTGTGCTGAAGTTCCACATCAACACGTTTCTTGAATACCTTCAAGGATGGTGACTCCACCACCTCCCTGGGCAGGCGGTTCCAGTGCCTGACCACTCTTTCAGTATAGAAATTCTTCCTAATATCCAGTTAAAACCTCCCCTGCTGCAACTTCAGGCCATTTCTTCTGGTCCTACAATTATTTACTTGGGAGAAAAGGCCAATATCCACCTCCCTACAACCTCCTTTCAGGTAGCTGTAGAGGGTGATGAGGTCTTCCCTCAGCCTCCTTCAAACTAAACAACCCCAGTTCCCTCAGCCGCTCCTCGTATGACTTGTTCTCTAGACCGTTCACCAGCTTTGTTGCCCTTGCTCTACAAAATGATGAGGACAATACTGACCTCTGCTGTCAATGGCCTTTGTGGACTAATGAGTAAAAACCTGCTGGGTAGGAACTACCTGGTGGCATTAAAAACATGTTTGTTTTTAATAGCACCTACAAACTGCCTTGACTGACTGAATATGGAAAAAAAGTCTCTTTTTCTAATGAACCAACTCTGAAAGGGCTACTACTTATATGTAACTTTAAAAAACTTGCAGAGTAGGAATCAGTTTCTGTTCCTTGCAGATTCCAGCACACTAAAGCTGAATACAAGCATTGTGTAGAGCTGTGTAATGACACCTTAAAAACAATACCCAAAGTCCAGTACAGTGTTACTGGCCCTGAGTTAGGCTTTCCACTGTTAGACTACCCAGTCATGCTAGCTTCTTCGTTTGTCACTTAACTGGTCTACCTGTGTTTTAATTTTTCACAATGAAGTATCTCCAAATACTTCATTTAATGGACTTGTCCATTAAAGGGTGGCCAAAGTACATGCTGAAAAGCAAAATGACTGAAATTAGTACTTTAGCAAGCTCTTCTCAGGCTGATATCCTAGCTGCCTGCCACTCTAGCTGTGATCCCATTGTCCGCAGATCTTCTGGATAGAAGAGAAAGGTAGTCGTTGGGGTGGTTCTGAATCCATAAAAATGAAACTTCTAGACCTCATGTCTTCACAGGTGAAGAGAATGAGCAGGCTAACCTGTTCAAAAAGTCTTTTGCCTTTTCCCTCCTCCTGTGCAAATAGAATCACCAGGATAGCTTAGAGTGTCAGTCCTTAGGTCATTAAATACATATGGGTGTTTACAGAGAAGTTTTCATAGTGGAAATACTATGTGTTAAGTTTATTGTAATTTAACTTCAAAGTAGAGTTGATCCACTTTGGGTTGACTTTTTGCTGAAAAAATATATCTGCATGGATGACGTAAAGAAAGCCAGCCCAATAAACAAATTACCAAACAATCCCTGTTCCTCCAAACCAGAGAGAAACAGAAATTTTGTGCCTGGACAGTAATTTTCTGTAAGTACTTTATATGATGTTTACTTTGGTATAGCAGTAGGATACAGGATTATTTCTCAACAGTTGTCATGCTGCAAAACTGCTCAGGATCCCCACCACTTCCTGTGGGGGTTCCTCACAGAAACTCCTGTGGCTCCTCTCTAGAACCAATGGTGCTAATACCATGAGAATTTTGATGAAAAATTGTGAACTGTGTAGCCCTGCCTTTTAGTCTTTATACACCAATAAACGAACAGATAACATCCCTGTCACTTGTATACCATAAACAAAGTCATCAAATTAATCCTACTATGGTACTTCAGGCTGTAATTATACTTTCAAAAAGATAATCTTAAATCTATTGACAAGTAGTAGAAGTAATATTGCATTTCTTCAGGCCTCTTCCTTGAACAGATCTTATTGCTAGCCTCCTCTAAGGTGAGAGAACATTGTTCCTGGAGAACAATGCAGGAAAATGCAGAAATGCTGAGCATCTTCTGAAAAACCCAGTGCTCTTTACAGCATCTGTTGTGTTTCAGTTGTACTTTGGAAATGTAGGACCCATTTTCTTTTCAGCAGGGACTTTGCTAATAATTTTGGAACTTAACAAATGAACATGGAATACAGGAGAAGAGAATTATTTTGGCACAGAGGAGGAAACAAAGTGGTACAAACTGTATTTCAATTCCTTTCACCTTATGATATTCAAATATACTTAGGGTTTGTTTGTTTGTTTTCCAGAAACTGTCCTATGCAAAAGAAGCAATGGGCAGGTGAGTACCTCTGTTTGCCTGGTAATTTTATTAAGTCTGGAGATAACAACAGGGCTGAGCTGTGACATTTTCTAACTTTTTCTCTCTTTTTCTTGTCAGCTCCTGCACTGATTGGTCATGTGGGTAAGTAATTTTCCCTTTTTTGAAGTCTTGTGATCAATCCTTTTTCCAGTTCTTGCGGCTGCTGGAGTTGATTTGTGCACTGAAGATTAACAAAATCCACCTTTGTGCAAAAGGGCATATAGAAAAATGTGGTGGAGAAATCCTGCAGTTCTTGCATGTGAACCTCTGTCCTGGCATGCTTGACATGCTCAAAATATCTCAGCCAATCTGGGGCTTGTACTTTTGCTTAAGAATGTCATTACCTTGTTGGGTGTAGGGCACAGATGCAGACTATTTACCTGAAGAGGTTTAGTGGGGGAAATCTATTTTGGGAAAGAGATGTGTCCATAGTTACTTGTGTTAGTGTTCCAGTTATCCTGTGAAGCTTTCCCAAAGGCTGTAAGGTAGTCCTGGTCACCATTACAAATAGCATAAAGGTGGAATGTTTTTGTAATGCTTTTTAGAAAACCTTTTGAGAGATGTGCTCGAAAAGCAGTTACAAGGGAATTGGCTGCGTGGGCTCCTCACACTTAACAAGGCAATGAAAATGAAAACTAGTCTGAATTGTGGCTTTTTTTACCAAAGCAACCTGACCTGTTGTTTTCACGTCTTTTCTGAGCTAAAAGAAAAAACAGTTCAAGTTCTTATTACTCCATTACTACTCCAAACTTAATCTAAGCAGTTATTTTTAGAATCATTCAAACCCAAACAATCTAATGCTGAACTCATCTGAAAAATTGGCAGGTTCAATTCCCTGCTTAACTGGCCATATAAAGCTATGATAAATATCAGTAATTAATTTACTGGGAAGAGTAGTCACTTAACAGACTTGAAAAAATAAGTGAACTTCCCAAATTAGGTATCTTTCTAATGATTTCATAAACATAACATTCTATATTAAAATTAATAAAATGAGATGATAAAGGCAAAATTGATTCCTAAGAGTTTGGTTTCTCTCTGTCCCTGTTGAGCTGAATGCTCATCTGATATGAACAGTCCCTAAGGCCTCCAAATGAACTGGGTAGCATACATCTGTTCAGCTCTTTCTCTGTTGAGAATGCAACATTGACAAACTTTTATATACTTTTCGATGAGAAAATAAATAATTACAATAAAAAATCTTGTCCTTGTAAACTTTGTGGGTCCAATTAGCATAAGCCATTCTCTAGACTGGCTCTTTACATTAATGGAACCACATCTTATTTATCAGAAAATGTGAATTCAGAGTTATCTCGGTTTGAGTGTTGAAGACTGAAAATATTAATATTTCTGAAGAAGTTTAAGTTTGAAAACCTACTCTATCTATCTCTCTGTGATCATTCAGGAAATCTAGTAAATGTAGAGATAGATGAGAGGAATTAGAATTAACGCTAATCTGGAGTTCCTACATGCTAAACAACATAACAACGCAAAAAGCCCAACATTTTATTGAACTAGAGTGGATCAGAGTGTTAAGGTTGTGCTCTTACAAAAGCCATCTTATCAAATGCTTTGGGACAGGCATTAAAATAGACAACTCGCAAGCTTTACCCAACTTGGTTCACTGTGGGGCTGTATTGCATCCATCTCAAAAATACTTTGCTTTTATCCCAGTAAATATTACTTCAGATTGTTCATAGCTTTAGGATGGGATCTCTGTTATCACCATCAGTTTAAACTGGTTTTACTGTGGCTTTTCCTCTTGTTGTTTGTCATGTTCTTGAATATGGCAGTGTTCCATTGCATAAAGAGAGCAATACAAGACAAGTGGTGAGATTAGAAACAGGTACATTTGCTCTGCATAATGGAGCATCAGGAAGAAATTAGTCTAATTTATTTTGCCAAAATTAAACCCACAACCCTTATTCTAAGCATGTTCTGGGTATCTCTGCACTACAAGGTTTAAGAAGTGAAGTTTGTAAGCCAGGGTTATATAAAAATATTGACTGTTATGGGCAGAAGTTTTCTCGTCTAACTTCAGACATTCTCCATCAATAGGAGTGAATGAGCCATCTCAGTATTATCAACAGCCAACATCACTATTTCCTAAAAAAATACACTATACTTCCCAGAATACATCAGAATAAAATTAAGACCTTCAAAAAATGTCCTGTAAGAAACTGGAGTAAGGACCTAAACTGGGATCACCCCCAGTCCTTAAGGTACAGTGAGCGAAATCCAGTGTCAAGTTCTTGCTGCACAGGAGGAGATGCAAGGGGGCTGCTGTCATTTCCTGGCCAGTGCTGTGGTCACCTGCTGACTCACATGTGCAGAGAGAGGCTGGTCCCGTGCAGGGAAATACAATGATTTGAGCATGGCTGTATTGCCACCTGGCTGTGCCATCTGTGTCAGAACAGGGAATTCACCTGAAGTCATGTCTCAAGGGAAGGCAGAAAAATCCTAAAGCACTAGCTTTAGGTATCTATTATTTAGGCTGAGATGTTCAGGTGAGGCTCCCACATTGCCAGGCAAGGACAGGCTGCTCCAGAGTATGCCTCAGAGTAGGGGTCTAACAGAGGGGCTCTGACTTGTCCTCTGGGGAGCTCCAGTTTCTCTGACGGCTGTGCAGAAGCAGTAATTTCAGTTTGGAGGCTTAACATGAGGCATATAGAATCACAGAATGGTTTTGGTTGGAAAAGACATTTAAGATTATGAAGTCCAACTGTTAACTGCCAAGTCCACCACTAAACCATGTCCCTAAGCACCACATCTGCATGTCTTTTAAGTATTTCCAGGGATGGTATTTCTCAGTCTGTTTTCCTGCTGATAAGAACATATGCATTTTGGCAGTCAGTTCATTTTCTAGAGCATAGTACAGGCACAAGAAACTAAGAGAGAGTTTTCTTTTTATGAGCTTTGTCTTATCTGTTTTTTCTGTGAAACAATTGGGGGTCCATTTCCTTAACTTGAGGCTGATCTGGAACAGAAGAGAGACTGTATATCTCTTAGTCATTTTAACTACACTGCCTTTCTTAATTAAAGCAAAACTGTTCTGAGAGCTATAAACAGCTGCAGAATGAAGCTGTGATTAACATAGTTTAATGCCTCTTGTAATCATACCTATATGTCAATATTGTGTCTGTCTACCTGGAAAAAGCTGGTTTTAGCAAGCTAAATGCTACAATAGTTTCAGTGTAGGCTACAGAAAGGTTGCTTGCACCTTGTGTAATTTACTTCCCAGAATAACTCACTAACACCAGCATTACCAACGATTGTGTAACAGCAGGATGAAAGTTTGTTCCCGTGAGGCTGGTGCCTCCATTCGCGTAGGTAAAACGCTCAGCTAGCCTGTCCTTTTAAGGAATGGAGGGATTAGACTAAGTACCACTGAGGGGAAAACCTCAAAGGAAAAGTAATATATGGGACATAGTCCAGATGTGTAGAGAGCAGCCCAGTGGGAGTTTTGCCCCAGTGGGAAGTGGGGTAGAATTACATCAGCTAAAGATGTTTAATAATTGCGATATTCTCAAGATTATTTGGGACTCCACCAAATGAATTTTGCTTTCTTAATTCTGGAGTGTGTCTCATGAAAATAGGACACTTTTTCATCTAATTTCTGGGAGGGTTGTCAAAAGCAAGATCTTGAGAATCCACTGAAGGCAAAGGAGTAGCACAAAATTGCTCTAATAGAGAAGTATAACTTTTGTGTCGGAGCCTTGCTTCAATGCTGTATGCACAGTAACATACTGAAGAAAAGGTAAAAGGAGTATGGGATAGTTGAAAAGGATTAATATAATGGACTATTTCACTTCTTTGGGAGTGACTATTAATGTCAAATAACAGAAATAGAAGCACATGTCCTTTCTGCGTGATGCTTGCTGATTCTGGACTTGCTGATATGAGTCACAATAAATTACATCTGGACCT
The DNA here is from genome assembly GCA_020745705.1 of Hemiprocne comata. Lineage (NCBI taxonomy): Eukaryota > Metazoa > Chordata > Aves > Apodiformes > Apodidae > Hemiprocne > Hemiprocne comata. The sequence continues at coordinate 136,535,633 of CM036586.1, read as the reverse complement.
TCTTTGTTCTGTCCGTGTTCTCTACTTTGAAATACATTGGCAGTTTTAGGATCCAGACTTCTTTAGTGGTGGCAGCAATGGTTGATGATGTAGCAGCTCAAATTTTGTACTGTTTATCCAAACGTGCTTCATGAAAGAAAATGTCTTCTGTGCTGGGATCATTTCAACAGTTCAGCAGTTCCGCTTGCAGTGAAGTAGAAACATACATGAGCTCCTTTACTGTCTACATGTGGACTTGGCAACAATATTGCTCTTTTCAGAAATTTTTGAGCATCTGCACAGCTTTACCCCATGTGAAGACTTCCACACTGCTCCTCTTCAGGTGGATATTTTCTTTGTGCTGCCTGCTGTAAGGTAGCAAATATGAAAGGTCTGTACTGTTTTAATTAAAACCAAAAGAGGTCAAAATTAAAGAACTACCTAAATGAAAATTAAGATAAATGCAAGTACAATTAAAAAGGAGAAGAATCTGAATACGAGGCTCAGGCTTGCATTCTATACTCCTGAAGCCAAATATTGCTTAGTTCAAGGACACAGGATTAAAATATTTAAAAAGGAGACAATCAGACTATAAAATGGTTTTACCTTTGTGCAATATGAGCATTGAAATAATAATGTTAAAGAAAAATAAGTGCTTGAGATAGCAAATTAGACTTTAGGACATTCAGACTGATAAACAAACTGACGGATAACCAGAACAAGTAGTACAAATCTGAAGATGTTACCTTCTTCATCCAAAGAGTTGAGTTTGTGTTAAATCTTCAGAAGTAATATAGAGAAAAAATGTAACAAAAACCTTTATAAAATTTATTGGGTGGGGTGCCAATGCTCCATTTGACAGGTCCAGACTGGTATTTCTCCTTCATAACACAGTACGGTTGCACATAAAGAACTTGTTTATGCTCTACAGTTGTCTGTGAGTCAATGGGACACTCTGTGCTTTGGTGGACTGGAACCTATCAAGTCTTTTCCTGACATGACTGATGTCTCATGGAAGTACTTACCCTAGGGAATATAGGCTGTGTTTGTGAGATGTGTTTGCTGCATTAATAGGTATAGGCTGCAAACAGTAAGCACTGCTTGCTTCAGATCAACTTCTGAGGCCCTTAAGGGTCCTGTTTTACACCTGCCTGGATCCAGGTGTCTAACAGAGCTGTGTGATCTGAAACCGGTTGTTTCTGCCAAGGAAGCACAGTGCAGTCTTGTTCTTTCTGCTGCTTAGACATCTGCTTATGCATATTCCTTCCTGCCTCTCCATACATATGTGTATGTTTTTATATTTTGCTTACTGCTCAGCCAAGGTGGTCCAGGGCATCTCTCATGCAGGTAGGACAATAGAAACTGCATTTCATGTGTATGTGTCTCAGATTCACAATAAGCTCTTGGTGGAATATAGTCCCTCCACCTGGAGTGACTAGCTTATGTAGGTATAGTTAAAAATAAAGCCTGGGCCCCAGATTAATACTGAGGCAGAATTTGAATCTGTGTTTACCTTGAAGAACAGTGTGCTCAGGCAAATCAGTATAAGCTTTGTCATGTGCATTTTGAGTGGCTTCCTTAGAGATGCCTAGTGCTATTGCTGCTTCTTTAGGAGATTAATAAAGCAGGCATTTGAAAAATTAAAACATTAAGGGAAAGTAAAAGGGAATAAGAAATGGATGCAGAAAGAAAGTAAACCTTACTATTCTGGTAAAGCAATGAAAAAACAATGTGAATAAAGTGAGGTTGGTTATAGCACAGTTTCTTAAAACAGTGTTTATTCTCCTCCTGAGAGAAAGTGATAAATTTCAATTTGACCAAATTTGGTACTTGACTGGTCTTGCTTGGTTAGATTGATTAGGGTTTTACTAGATGTTATTTAAGCCCCTGGCTTTTAATTTTCAGCCAGCTGTGAGCCAGAATTTTGTCAGAAAATGGGTTAGGTCTTGGGTGCTTGTATTTAAAAGCTCCTCAGTACCAGTAAGCAGAATAGCCAGCCTTGACAAGCCTGTTACCACTTAAGGTGATGGGTTTGCTGTGCTCTAAATGACAGCAGCCTTATTCTTCACCCTGCATTTCAGTACTCTTGTGATCGCCCCGTGGCCCAGTTTGGTCTGGTTGCCACCATGGGCCTACCCCGACATGTGAGTTGGTGTGAGTAACTGAAGTGCCCTGTTAGATGGGGAGCTGCCACTCATTTGACGTGGTGGGAGTGCTCTGGGGCCCTTGAGAAACTGGAAGACTTTATTTTGAACATCTATAACTAGTAATCCAATCTAGACGTAGTGCTCTAGAAAACTAATTTTAGGCTTTTACAATTTGAACACTGCTCTTCTTTTGATAGAGTGAATGATACCATACCATAGCATTCTTCTTGTGTTTTCTTGTCCACTTTGAGGATTTTTCTTTTAAAAGCTCAAGCAACATAATTAAAATTGTTCTTGCAGTACTGGGTGCAGGTGCCCAGGTGCTGGTGGGGGGCCTGTGGGGTGGCCCCTGTGCAGAGGGGCCTGGGCTGCCCTGAGCAGGGCACAGCCGGTTCCAGCCGGCTCCAACAGACCGGCTACAGGATATGGCTGAGCCCCGCAGCTGCCATGGTGGCACCTCAGGGAAAACATGTTTAACAAGGGCAAAAACGCTGCACAGGGAGAAGAGAGGGAACAAAAAGAATGAGCAATGGCGGCATAGGGAACACCAAGGTGGAGGAGGAGGTGCTCCTTGGCAGAGCAGGTATTCCCTGCAGGCTGTGGAAAACTCATGCTGAAGCAGATAGAAGTTTCCTAAAGGAACTGCTACCCCTGTAGAGCCCAGAGCAGGTAGAAGAGTCACGAGTGAAGTTCAGCCTGGGAAGGGATGAAGGAAAGGTGGTGTTTTAATGTTTCTCACTAACCAAATTTATTTATATGCAATAAATCAATTTTCCCCAAGGTGACTCTGTTTTACCCATGGAGGTAGTTGATAAGCGATCTTCCTGTCTTTATCTCAGCCCATGAATTTTTAATCTTATTTGCTCCCCTTTCTCATTGAGAAGGAGTGAGAGAGCAGCTGGGTGGGCCTTTGGCCCTTAGGCACGGCAACCCACTAAAAATTGAGTCCACCATTCATTCGGTCAGATAGCCTTTCAGGTCCTTTTGAGATGTTGTAGGTTACAGCACACATCTGCAGAAGGCTGGCAGGGATGATGTGAGATCTGTAGGTGACTGGTGCCTCCTGGGGCAGCAGTTGGAGGTCAGGAGTGCCTGGAGGCCCCTCCAAGTATACTGGGTACCAATCTCTGGGCAGCTGGATTGAGTCCTTTGAGTCTCAGGCTGGGCTCAGAGCCTAAATTACTCTACTAAAGCAAATAATGTTTCTCGCTGTCCCCTTCTCAAGAAAAGGGGGTTGATACAAGGCTTAGCTAATGTTTCTAAATGGGTTTGAGCACTTCAGCTGAACTGAAGGTTACAAATCCTGTAGCGGAGTTGCTTCACTGCACATCATTTTATATTTGTTGAGTTTTTATTCTGACCGTAGTTATACTAAACAGTCCCAGGTTGTTTCACCTCTCCTGAAAAGTAGAATTGTATTTGTTTCTGAACATGGTTAAATGTTTCTCAACCATCGTTAAATATGATGCATGAAAATGTTTTATCTATTGATGCTGTAATTTGGCAAAGCTCTGGTATAGATGTAATTTCGTGCCTAATAAAATTGGTAGGAGTAACCCATCTTTGGAGTTTGGTAAATTTAATGGGAAAATATTTCATCTAACCAACTAATAATTAAGCAATAGTTTTAATTTCAGTTCTGGGATGATAAATGTGTAAGGAAACAAAATCCCTCTAAAATAGAATCAGTGTTCTTAAGAAAATTAAAATAGTTTTAATGTGGGATTTTTGGTTTTTTGGTTTTTGGTTTGTTTGGTTTTTTTAGAAGAAAGTTGATGGTTTTTGTAGGAGTTACTTGTTACTCATTATATGTGTGATGGCAATGGCAGAGAGGATAAGAGAGGATATCTTGTGTAAATTATACTCACATGTAAAATTTGGCTTTCCAGTGTTGGAAATAATTCCAAGATTTACTGAAGTCTTTGTAGAATTGGTAACGAATTACATTGTGCTGTCCTGGCTGAAAACAGGTACCAGTGTCCACGAGATGGAAGCAGACACAAATAACTGTACATTTCAAAGCTTGCATAGAGCTCTTCAGCTTTAGTTGTTTAAGGTCTTGAGTAAGTATTTCACGCTTTGTTCATCTGCAGATTATTTTTATTAATGTTTTATAATTGTTATCTAAATCTTGCCCTGTCAGTTTAACATTCTTTGAACTTACTTTATTTTCGTATAGTTAATCATTATGTGCAGGAGCCTGTACCTCCAGGGAAAGGATGGGTGCAAAGATTCTTGGCTTAAATAGAAAATGAATCATATTTCTCTTCAGGTCTGTTTATTGGTGAGTGTTACGTCTGTGTGAGAGGCAGGAGGAGGAAGAGATGTTGAGATGTTAACTCAGTGAAACTATCATATATTTGATCACATGCTTGTGCCCTGGTATCTTTAGTATGGTAACTTTGGATCTGGTTGTCTGGCTGGGGATGGAAGCCTTTGGTTTTTGGAGTGATAGAGACTGATTAATACATCCTGATGGAGGCAAAATATCCATCAACTTTAACTGGAGTTTTGCTTGAGGACAGACTGCAAGACCAGTAATCTAGTATGTGAATCAAAAATCAAAGCTGGCAAGGCTAGGAACTGTGTTTCATATAGTATCAATGCTTCAGTATATTACAGTGAGGTTTCCTCGCTGCAATTGCTTGTTTTATGGCACACATGGCCACAAAAAAAATAGGAGTTCCATGAGGAGTGACAGAAATATCTCAATGCAATGAAATTCCATGATCTTTTGAAGTTCAGTATCTCCCTAGCACTTAAATTTCTGATCTTACAAATTGAGCTGCATATAATAAAAATGCAACAAATCCAAAAAATAATTTTTCCTTCATTCAGGAAAGACTTGTTTTGGTCGGAGTGTGTCTCCCACTCTTGGTAACTTGAGAGTTGCACGGGGCTTAAGAATTGGCCCCAAGGAACTTGCATTTACTGTAAGAGCCATGTCAAAGCTGTTAGTTTTTCTTCAGGCTGACAGTCTTAATCTGATTTTTATCTCAAATATTTTTCTTTTTCACATTTGGCCTAGAGTTGTTTTGTGTTGTGTGTGCATGCAATGATTGGATTTGGAAAGTGATGCCTTTTGAAGTTCTCCAAATAAGCAGGGTAAAATAATGATGAAAATAACCTATTTTCTTGCAGTGATTTAAGTACAGTTAAGATGTTTGAGTGCACCATAGCGTATTTTAAAAACTGAGCATTTTATAGAGTATTACAGGTTATCTTTGTGTTTTATCTGTGGTCTTCATATTTGCTTCCTTTACAGAATGGCTAAAAGGCAAAATAAGTTTTTTGGGAGGGATACCAAGTCAGTTGGAATATAAGGAGTTTAGCAGGCTGGAGAGGCACATGATGTGTTGTGTGATGCAACTGACCCAATATCTAAGTTGCAACAGGTTGCTGAAATATTGCAAAGCCTAATTTTTACTGTTACCAGCAAAGTAGTTCCATTACATATTTCTTCTGCAAACATGCTTTATGGTGTGGCAGCAGAAACACAGATAAACCAAAACCTCACAAATCTATCTCACCATGCCCAACTTCAACTTCTGATTTTATTTTTTATTTAGCAGTATTGGAACTCCTACTCCAGCTTCGGATGCTGATGTTACCACATTGAGAGGTCAGTTTTCATCTAACTCCTGTCAAGGTTGATTCTGAGGTACTAGAAAATTGAGAAATTCAGTGGTGTTTGAATTGGAGAAAGAGCTGTGAATTTTTCCATTTCCAAATAGTGCTGCTTGTGATCTGGAGATCATGTTAGATGCTGACATTATTTTGTTATTATGAGTCATGAAAATTCTACCTAAGAAATTAGCTCTGTGCACTTTTTAATAAACCTAACTTCTGTTCCCCAAAATACATCTGCTTAGACAGAACATTGGCATTTTATTTTGATAAGTGTATTTGATACTTTTCCTCAGGCTCTTCAGGTGTTTCCTGTGTTATTTCTGTCATGATGATGGGACTAGGAGTCAAATTTTACTGTTGGTTTATACTTGCTGAACTGCTTCTGTGTGGATCTACAAGTACATGGGTATATAAAGAAATTCCAAACCAAAGAATAAAGACTACTGCTCTCTTTCAAACTCAGATGCAGCTGCCAATGTTCCTCCCCCTCATGAGATCACTGTTGAGAGTCCTGTGGGTGGTACCGTCCATGAGATTGAAGATGCAGACACTACTGTGAGTGGCTTTCTTCATTTGGTTCAGCAGGCTGTTGCCTTTCTTAAAAAATATTTTTTTCCAAGTACTTAAAGGTGTTATTAGCTTGTGTTAACACAGATCAAGATTTCATAAAAACAGCTCATGAACTGTAGAAAGTTTTAAAATAATTTCCTGGGTAGGTATTTTTCATTTGCAGAGGCTTTGCAATGCCTCTTCCCCACCAGTGAGAGAGAATGGATCAGTTGACCTATCAGGTGAGGATTTTGCTAGTGACATAGTCAGGGAATGCCTACGGTTTTTGAAAGCTTCAGGAAGAATGTGGAGTATCATTATTCCTATGGAAACACCTGTTAAATACTCATTAAACACCTGTTAAAAACACATTCAATACACTAGCGTTTCAACCATCCAAGTGCCCCAATTGTGTAGGACAGTAGAGAGGTGGCCTGGATAGCCTTGAAGATTCCTTCTGATTCTCTGCTTCTCTTCCTCTGCTGACATAGGTGAACTTTTCTTTATCAGCTTACAGTCAACTTTACCTTGATATCAAAACAAAACATGGGGAAGCCTACATCAAATACTTAAAAGGTCTATGTAAAAGTCAGCTGGCTTTCTGAAGTGCTGACCACTACATAGGTCCCAGGGAAGTATTTTGCTTCCAGGATGCAGCTCCTCTGGATTAAAATTTCAGCCCAAACTTTAGATTCCAACTGCAGTGTTCGTGGGCCTACAGGACTGAAGAAAATTTTGCAAAGCAGTGGTATGAATCAGCTGGCTTTTGTTTTCTCATAAATGTGAAACTCTCACTGGATTTACTGAGAAGCTTACAAAATTGCACATACTGCATGTAAGTAGAAGCTGATTTATGGTACTGTGCACTGTTTTGTAACCTACTATGGCCATGAAACAAAACTGTCCTGTCTTCTAGAGTTTTCAGGGCTGACTGTGGAGCTCTGATATTGTGTTTCCAAGAATAAATAGTGAATATGCAACAGGCAGACGGCTTCTGACTCAAGTCCAGGGTCTGACTTTATGTTATATAACAAGAACACTTGGGGCTTGGTCCCATGTTATGCCATTATTCTCTTGTGAAACAAAACTGCCTGAAGTATTTCTGCCTGAGCAGACAATAGGACCACTCACTAAATCAGAAATAAACCAGAATTAGATTGCTGCTGCTACAGTGTTTTCACTCTATACGGTTACATCACACCTCATCATTGCTCCGAGCAGCCAAAATGCATTGCAGGTTACAAGACCAAGAGTTAGAAAAAGTCATCATCTGCTTTGCTTATATGTTGACTGTGCTTTTGGTTTGGGGGGGCTGATAAATGATTCAAACTACATGGAGTTGCAAATAGGCATGTAGTAGCAGCACACGCATACCTGCTAATTATGTATCTCTTAAATGCTAGCTAGCCTGAAGTAGTGTACCAGGTCCTTAACAAAGTTACCTAAAATTTAACAAAAAATTTCTAGAGGGTCCCTAAACACTGTATAAGTTGCTCAATGGTGGCATCTAAGCTCTTTGGAGTAAAGTTTTTCCATTTCCTGCACCATACATAACACAGGCTGCAGTTTTGCTGAAAAGGTCTGTTTTGTTGGCTTTTTTCCATTTTAAGGGGGAAAAAATAATGACTGTATGTAAATAGCCAAAGATGTTTGGCTGTTTGGCTAAAGTTAACTTAAGCCAGCCTTCCCTCCTCTTTTAGAAGAAAACCATGAAACAAGATCTGGTTTTTCTCATGCCTTTTAGTATACCACAAGCTGTATTTATGCTGGTTGTAAAACACTAGAGAACTAAGCAGAAAGTGTTCTTCCTGTGTTGTTCTAATTCAAATCAGATTAAACTTGGGATTCACTGCTGCCCGTGGCAGCCACGATAGCTATATGCTTCTCTGATGCATTGCACAGCCACTGCTCCTTGGGCTAATGCCCACCACTTAAGCTCAGCAGAGGTCCCCATAGATCTCCCAATGCCCATCATTTGTCTGGGAGGATGCTTCACTTTCTGAGGCTGCACAACACAAGGTGTTCTGAGTGTAGAACTTGGCAAAGGTAACTTGTCTTACAGGTGGAATAGTAAGTAGGAGCTTTGTGATAAATGAGTAAATTTGGGGTAAGCCAGCCTATTGCTGACTGGGCAAAAGTGAGCTGTTGGTGTATCCCTAGTCGCACTTTAAATTGCCTCATGAACATCCCACACAACTGGATTTCTGTTTGTAGCTGAGGTCAACTAGATGGCCTCACACTAGAGTAAACGTGCACATGGAAAATTGAATTATCTGCAATAAGAGAGTTCTCAAAACATGGTCTTGCGTAGCAGATTGCCTCATTAGTTGCTGCCTCTGTCCCTGAGGCTTCATAAGCACCTCATTGTAGTGCAAGGTGATGGCTTAAGTGAGCATGCTGTGATTTGGACTGCAGTTTTCATGTGTCATTAAGTACATCCATGACCATCAGTGTGGTCCACCAACAGTACCCTGAGGTGTTCTGGTCCATACAGCACAGGTTTTCTGCCCCATCATTAGCCAGAGAAACCTCCAGGGTTGCAGCAGCTGGAGAAGTTTCAGGCCCACAGAAGAAAGATGTTTGGACCCAAGCTTAGGACTTTAGAGTGCTGTTGACAGATGGCAGACCATGTATGTATACGTATATATCTAGGGATGCTTTTTATGTGGAGTAAATCCAGGACAGATAGGAATCTGGTCTGTGCTAAGTACCAAGGATTGATTTATTGGAAAAAAACAAAGGGCAAAACAAAGGCATTAACTCTCCTCTTGTTTTCTTCCCTCTTCCTTCCCTTCCAGATCAATAATGAAATAAAGAAGCAGGATGAGAAGCTAGTGAGACCTGAAACTGAACAGATGATTGAGTTCAGCATTTTGATTGTTGGTGAGAAGTACAGTGAGGATCTGAGAGACCCAGCTTCCCCGGAGAGTCAACTGCTCTCTGAACAATTGATTTCTCAGGTAATTACCTTCTCTGACTTCTGATTACTTCTCTGACAGGCTGAGAGAACTGGGGCTGTTCAGCCTGGAGACGAGAAGGCTCCAGGGAGACCTTATACGGGCCTTCCAGTACCTGGAGGGGCCTGCAGGAAAGTGGGGGAGGGGCTTTTCACCAGAGAGGGCTGTGATAGAACAAGGGGTAATGGGTTTAAACTGAAAGAGGGGAGATTTAGGTTAGACATCAGGAAGAAAGAAATTCATCACCACGAGGGTAGTAAGATGCTGGAATAGGTTGCCCAGGGAGATTGTGGATGCCCCTTCCCTGGAGGTGTTCAAGGCCAGGTTGGATGAGGCTTTGTGCAACCTGGTCTAGTGGAAGGTGTCCCTGCTCATAGCAGGGAGGTTAGAACCTGATGATCTTTAAGGTCCCTTCCAACCTTAATCATTCTATGATTCTATGACTTCCTTTTTCTTTTTGGTGGCTCTGTAAAGGAGTAGAAGCACATAGCACCTGTGCTAGGACTGCCTTTTTCTCATGGGCTCCGCAGAACCAGCTTAGGGCTTTTGTTGCCAGAGGCAGGCTGGAAAATATGCACCCACCACGAGAATACTCAGTTTTGTCTGACATGATGCCCTTTTTGAAGTAGCAGGGGGCTTATACATTGTGTGTAGCAGACCAGCTGCCAAGGACCAGATACTCTAGTTCTCTTTTTATGTTTCTCACGAAATAGCCTGCTATCTTTTTTTGCGGGCAAAAGAGGTAAAAGTATGCTTTTGGGAGGATCAGAAAAGTATGCTCAACCCCTGAATGCAGACATGCTCTAAACAAGACCTTTCTGAGGGACTGCTCGCTCTCTCTCCCCTTTTCTGGTTTAATTTATTTACTTTGCCTTCTGTTAGCAAGAGAAATGAAGTCAGATGTTATTAACAAATGAAAAACATTTCCCCTTATTTTAGCCCTTTTTAAGACCTATTTCTACCTGAGCTCATTTTGGCCTTACCATGCATTCAGAATTTTTCAGTACCTCGCCCAGTCAGTGTTACTGCAGAAGAGTTTTAAATACAGAGAATTTACAAGATTCGTGTTTGCTTCTTGATGCAAATTCATTAGTTCTTAAAGTTTTAGGACCTGAAAATCTTGAATTTTAAAAATATGGTTGGTATCTTTCTAGTTACCAGTCTGCCTAGAATTTATTTCAGTGCTTTCTAATCTCTTTGTCCAATTGGAATTCTTCTGTAACATAGTTGGTTTGAAACCAGGGAGTGCAAAAAGATAATTTGAGTGTCCTAGCAAGCCAGACTACCTGCACTTTCAAACGGCAGGACATGAATCAGTCCCAGTTCAGAGCCACCAACTTGTGCTGAGGTAGTGCTGGAAGGCAACTTGAGTAATTCAGGCACAGCACAGCATTAACCTGGAGTGCAGGCAGAAGGTGTACCAGTCCAGCAGCATCTGCCTATATGGGCATGCTCTGGGTCTCCTACAGAAGCTGAGCACTGAAATATAGGATATCTTAATGATTACACCATGTCCAGATTTTGGACTGTAGAAGAAACTCTGGCATCAGCCTAGAGAATCTGTCTATACAGAGTAGGTGACAGGTGAGCAACTCAGAAGTCACAAACAGCAGCATTATTTCTCCTCAGGAGAAGCACATCGTTGTACTCTGCCGTGAGATACTCTCTGAAATCTGGGCTGCCAGGACAAATCTTGCTCCTCATTTATGCCCAGAATCAGCAGTGAATGTGAGCACATTTTAACACCCTCTAGCCAGTCCTTAAATATATACTTAAATCCCATTGGAGTCAGCTGGAGTGAACTGTGGTTTAGACTGTTAGGCACCTATTTAAAACTAAAAATATGTATGTGCATAGACATACAAATATATACACATATGCACGTATGCATGATATATTAAAACTTGATTTCAAGTTAGTTTAATTTTAATTAAAATGTAAGGTTTTAATTTTTATGCTACAACGTTACTGTCTTACCAATATACAAATATATATTTAAAATAAAATCATACTGCTGTCTTCTAACTTCCCCTCCCTATTGTTTTCATTATTTTCAAATTTTGCTTTCAGTGATGGTAATATTATCACCATCATTTTCTTGGGGCAGTGTTTCTTTCTTTTCTCTAGGGAGAGGCATCTTAGATGCCATGCAGCAGCACATCATGTGGCATATCTTTTCTCTAGCTTTGCTTCCTTCTTAGTTCAATTTAGTTGGGGTTCTCTGTTGAATCTCTTTTACTGGGGCTAACCCTGTGCCAGATACTGGGCCAGATGGGAAAGAGATGTACTCCTCACTGCAGCCAAAAAGCATCACCACAACTGTCACAAGTTGCTAGCATAGGCTGGACATCTTAATTTTCCTAGTTGTGTGGCCAAGTAGCAATGCCACAGTGTGTGTGGAAGAAATGTCAGATGGGACAGAGTCCACCTGGCACATAGATATTCCACTCCTTTGATCTCTTGCCTGGTTTTCTCTGTGCTTGGATAAAGAAGCTCTTGAAAAAAAGAAAGTCAGCAGCACTTAGATCGTTTAAGTCTCACCAGAGACAGTTTAAAAATAGGGAGATTGGTGAGAGGAAGAATTTGAGGAGTAAAAAAGAATCCTCAACTGGCAAGGATCTTTTGGGAGGAAAAAACCCAAGCCAAAACAGCATGAAACTTCAATGTTCTATTTCTTGTTTTTGTCTCATGTTATACAGTTGACTATTGAATTAGGCCTGGATGTGCTGCCATTTTGCTGCCCCCAGCTGCCTTTTTTGAGTAGCACTTCCACTCCTGAGCCCTTTCTATGTTTAGGGCATAGGAGATGAGCCATGTTTTGCACTACGTAATGCATTAGTGTCTTTTTGGAGTCACAGAATCACAGAATGTTAGAGGTTGGAAGGGACCTCTGAAGATCATCGAGTCCAACCCCCTGCCAGAGCAGGACCACCTCAGAATCTAGGGCAGGTCACACAGAAATGCATCCAGACAGGTCTTGAAAGTCTCCAGAGAAGGAGACTCCACAACCTCTCTGGGCAACCTACACCAGTGCTCTCTAACCCTTACAGTAAAGTTCTTTCTCATGTTGAGGTGGAACTTCCTGTGCTTGAGTTTGCATCCACTGCCCCTTGTCCTATCACAGGGAGCAACTGAAAACAGACTGGCCCCTCCTTCCTGACACCCATCCTTCAACTATTTGTTTAGATACATTAATAAGATCTCTTCTCAGTCTTCTCTTCTCAAGTCTAAACAGCTCCAGGTGTCTCAGCCTTTCCTTGTAAGGCAGGTGTTCCTGTCCCTTAATCATCCTCTTAGCCCTCTGTTAGACTCTCTCAAGTAAATCCCTGTCCCTCTTGAACTGGGGAGCCCAGAACTGGACACAATACTCCAGGTGGGGTCTCACTAGGGCAGAGTAGAGGGGGAGGAGAACCTCCCTTGACCTGCTGGACACACTGTTCTTAATGCACCCCAGGATACCATTGGCCTTCTTGGCCACAAGGACACGTTGCTGTCCCATGGATAACTTGTCCACCAGGACTCCAAGGTCCTTCTCCACGGACCTGCTTTCTAGCAGGTTGGCTCCTAACTTGTACTGGTGCAGGACTCTACACTTATTCTTGCTGAACCTCATTAGGTTCCTCTTTGCCCAGCTGTCCAGCCTGTCCAAGTCTTGCTGAATGGCCACACAGCCTTCCAGTGAATCAGCCAATCCTCCCAGTTTCATATCATCAGCAAGTTTGCTGATGATACACTCTGTCTCCTCATCCAGGTTGTTGACAAAGATATTGAACAGGACTGGACCCAGCACTGATCCCTGAGGGACTCCACGAGTTACAGGTCTCCAGCTGGACTCTGCACCATTGATCACCACCCTCTGGGCTCTATTGTGTAGCCAGTTCTCAATCCATCTCACTGTCCACTCTTCTACCCTACATTTCCTGAGCTTGCTCACGAGGATGTTTGGGAGAGAGTGTCAAAAGCCTTGTGAGGTCAAGGTAGACTACATCCACTGGTCTCCCTGCATCTACTCATTCAGTTACAACATCATAGAAGGCTATCAGCTTAGTCAAGCACGATTTCCTCTTGGTAAATCTATGCTGGCTACTCCTGGTAACCTTCTTCTCTTCCATGGGCTGAGAGATGACCTCCAGAATGAGCTGCTCCATCACCTTTCCAGGGATGGAGGTGAGGCTGACTGGTCTGTAGTTTCCTGGATCTCCCTTCTTGCCCTTTTTGAAGACTGGAGTGACACTGGCTTTCCTCCAGTCCTCTGGCACCTCTGCTGTTTGCCATGAACTTTTGAAAATGATGGAGAATGGTAGAGCAACAACATCAGCCAGCTCTCTCAGCACTCATGGGTGCATCCCACCAGGGCCCATGTATTTGTGTATGTTCAGTTTACCCAACTGATCTCTAACCCAATTCTCACTGACCAGTGGAGTGTTGCCCTTCCTCCAGGCCTTCTCTCTTACTTCCAGGGTCTGGGATTCACAAGGGCTGGTCTTAGGAGTGAAGACAAAAACAAAGAAGGTTCTCAGCAACTCTGCCTTCTCTGCATGCTCCGTTACCAGGGCTCCCACCTCATTCAGCACTGGGCCCACATTTTTCCTATTCTTCCTTTTACCATGGATGTATTTGAAGAAGCTCTTCTCGTTCTCTTTTTGTTCCTCAGCCAGGCGTAGTTCTAAGAGGGCTTTGGCCTTCCTGGTTGCTTTCCTACATACCCTGACCAATGTTCCTGTAGTTCTCCCAAATGACAAGTCCCTTCTTCCACAAACTGTAAATTTCTTTCTTTCATGTGACTTTCTTCAGGAGCTCCTTGCTCATCCATGCAGGCCTCCTTCCTCCTCTACTTGATTTTTTACTCAAAGGAATGCACCTATCTTGGGCTTGGAGGAAGTGACATTTGAAAATTAACCAACTCACTTGGGGCCCCCCTACCTTCCAGAGTCTTAGTCCACGAGATTCCTGCAAGTAGATCTTTGAAGAGCACAAAGTTAGAGTCTAAGAGGTCGCTGCTCCTCTTGCTTAAGTTGCTAAGATCCAAAGAGTTTTCCTGAATTCTTTTTAATCTGGAGAGGTTTGAGAGGTAATGGAAACCCTTTGGGCAGAGAAGAGTTTGTGCTGCATAAAAAAGAGCAAGAATGTAGTCTGCTATGAGTACAGCAGATCTCTGCAGAGTGTGTTTGAATTTTCCCCCTTTGAATGTTTCTATACAGTTCCTGGGGAATGCTGGATGTTGTTCTTCATGCTTTTTATTTTCCCTTTCAATATTGAAACAATGTCACCAAAATAATTCTTCCATAGAGAGACTATTCAACTGTTTTTTCTCCTATTAGATACAACAACTCAGATGCCTTTTAGAAGATGTTGAAAATACTTCCTGATTTTTAACTAAATGAGTAGGGTGAAGGAAATCTGTGTTAATTTTTTGCTTTCCCCCAAAAATAGATTAAAAGTGCATTTGAAGGACTACCTGGATACAAAAGCATCCATGTCCTGGATTTCAGGTAAAAAGATACTGATGAATATGTGGTGATTGAAACTGATCATGTATGATGGAGCTACGTGCTAGCACCACACTTGGAAGAATGTCAGCTGTGTGCATGGGAATTCCTAGGATGTATTAATCAAAGGACACATGCTTTCATATTGGTAACTCTATATACAGAGGTTGAAATAGAAGCACAGAACTGTATGTACATCTAATAATCTCTTTTTTGCTCCTGGCATTGACCAGAGAATCTCACATGATAAGCTTGCTTTGATTTTAAGACAAGGCATTTTTATTAAAGATTATATTCTAAAGTTAAGAGAGATATTTTCTAATTTAAAATTAGTATCTGATACTTCTTCAATACTATTGACATGTCCTAGTACTAAACAAGGAAGAACACAGAAACCTTTTTGGAAAAATGTGGTGCATGTACATTTTTTTCAACTTGTTAGTGTTAATTTGGGATGCCTCAAAGGTTGGTGTTTGAGATATGTAAAGGTCTTTCTCCCTTTGATCAAAGCAAAGGTGGGTGGATATTTTGATAAATGAAATGCAAGGTTTTAACTCTCTTTATTCTTATAAATATATTTTAAAGACTAGTTTCCTCAAAACCAGCCTGGGAGATAGCAAAACCTTCCATCTTGATATCTGCAGTTTAATATATTTGCAAGCAATTGTTTCATTTGAGAAGACAAATAGAAGGTGATATTTCTGGCAGAGTACTAGAGCTCTGTGCTCCGCTGTTCATGACAAAAAAAAACCACAACAAACCTCTTTGTAAACTAAACCTTTTGGTAGAATTAGTGAGCCTTGGTTTTCTTGGTATTGACAGCAATTTAACTGCATGATTTGTAGTAAGTTGAGATGGCTCTGCTCTGCTACTTCCTTGTGATCAATAGGAAATATCTCAGTTCAGGAACAGCAAAACAGGTTGTTATGTAGCAGAATAACTATGCAACTTATAACTATTTTGCCATATGTTTTTTCAAATTTGTGTGCCCTGTAGAATACCAGAGCAAATTTGTTTAAATTAGAAGACTTAAAGGCAATTCTAACTTTAAGAGATTTTTCTTTTGTATTTTTGTTTGCTTCTATATTCAGCTCTCCTGAGGACGACAGGTAAAGAGGATTTTTTTAATAGTTATTGTCATAATACAGATGCAAAAACATGTTTACATGGAGAACACTGGTTTGGGGATTTGTAGTTTTGGCTCCAGAGCGAGATAGTTATCCAGCATAAATATTATGTGAGGAGGTTCTACCAGAAACTCTGAGTAACTGATCTGTTTTGACTACGTATAAAACTAATTTGCTTATTTAAGTCCTAATAATAAAAAACCTACTTGGGGAAAATCTTCTTAAACACAAGTTAGCTACTGGGCTAACTTGTGTATAGAAGTCTGTTTTGTCAATAAAACAATATTGCATAATAATGACTCAAGGTCTTTATGCTTTGCAGGAAAGTCTTTAATAGATACAGGTTGAATGTTGTTATAGAAATTCAAGTATGTAAGAAAATCATAGTTTTCCAGCAAAAGCTGTTGACAGATTCTTCAAGGCAAGAGGTGATGCACATCGTAGCAGCAGTTTTATAAACTTTCCTTACCAGAAGATGGGATCAGTCTGGTTTGGGTTTTCATCAGACATATGAAAGATTAAGCATCCAAAATGTTGCTCCTCTATTATTATAAGAATGTCACAAGACAGAAAATGAAGTGCAGTGTTTTAACTTACTGGATGTATTCTTTTCTCTTCTCAATTTCTCAGCAAAGGTATAACCAGTTTCCACAAGCAGTTTTACAGAGAATGAACATTTTAATTTTAGAACAAAGGTTAGAAAACACAAATCTCTTCACAAACAGTAGTGACTTAAAGCCATCCTTTACTACTCTGCACTTATGCAGGCTGTCACGGTTTGGCTCCAGGTTGGCAGTCAAACCATTAACAATAATGCTCTCAGTCCCACCCCCGTCCCCCAAGGTAAGGAAAGAGGGAGAAAAAAATGAGAGAGAGGCTTTCTGGGTTGAAAAGTGAAACAGATTGATTTTAATTATTAGTGATAAGGGAATATATATATATTTGTAAAGGGATGTGCAACACCCGATCCCCTCCCTCCTCCCCCAGCGACTCTCACAGCAACTCTTCTCCCTGGTGACTCCCAGCTGAAGGGGGGAGTGTCCGGGCGCACGGACGGGGCCCTCGGGTGTCGGCTGGGAAGAAATAAATGAAAAAAGAGAGAGAGCCAAAGAGAGGGTGATAGAAGAGACAGTAAGCAGAAAAGTGAGAGAAAAAGGAAACAAAAGGCTTGACTTCCATGATGTCTTAACCTATACTGAAAGCCAAATAGAGAAAATATTATGAGAAGGGAATATTCTAGTTTGCTGATCCTGCCTTCAGTCTAATCTGCTCCCCCGTAGGGGGGGAGGCTGCAGACAGTCAGAAGTGACCTTGGTTGTTATCAGTCCACTGGTGCTGCTAAAAAAAAGTTTACTGAAAGAAAAAAAAATCAGAAAGAGAAAGTTCACTTCACCCTGGCTCAAACCAGGACACAGACTAAGATACATGCAATTATTCACAAAGGCTGTGTTCCAAGCACCAGATGTTTTAGCCCTTTCCAGACAGATGATGGCATCATAGTTCTTAGGAATTATTAACTGCAGCTGACAACACAGTTGTATTAAATCTAAATGTTACTTTTGAGGAGCATACTCTATTCCATCTTTGCTGTGCCTTTACACTGCTGCTGTCCTTTTTTATTTCCTCTGCTGGCAGTCAGTGCCCATGGTGAGCTTACGTCGGGCTCATTTCAATAATAGAGCCGGTAGCAAAACTCCAGCAGGCTCCTGGTTGCAGTCTGTGTGTTTGCTCATTATATCTCTGTTGTATCTGGTGCTTTAGAGGCTTCCCCAAACAGAGCCTTTACTTTAGCAATCCAGTCCAGCTCTGTAGAATGAGGAAAACCTGTCTTTGGAACACATTTTTCTAACACTTCATAGATTACTTCGTTTTCTTGCTGTGCCCTGCATACAGCCAAATATGTTATATTTCAAGAGCTCCCTTGTGCTTATTTATGCCCAGTGTATGGTAAATCTGATTACTGCCTATACTGTCATGTGGGAAAGGACATCCAGATGTATTCAGGAAAAGAAAATTAAGAATGTGGAGGAGAGTTAATATCAAAAAAGTTAAGCTGTACACAGATACAAAACTTGGTTAAGGAATAAATGATCAAAAGAGTTGAGAAAAATGTTCCAAGTTATAAGCCATATTAAATACCATTTTATTGCTATTAACAATATTTTTTCAAGCAGATTGACACTGCTCAGTGACAGTGATCAGGGCTCCCTCCTGCTCCTGTATATTTCTTCTATACACAGCCTGTTTTTCCTGGCTGTTTTCATACCTCAGAGCTATTCCCATCATTGGCGTGATCTTAAAATCATCACTCACACCACTGCATGCTGGTGGGCCCATTAATAATGCTGTCAGAAAGCCAACATTTTGGTCTGCTTGTGGTCTTCTGCCGTTCACTATTAGAAACACAGAGCTGGGACCAGACCAAATGTCAGGTTCTGGTAGCCTTTTACTTTAGAACTCTGTGGTGCTGGAAAGCATTGGCAGGCAGATACAGGTGTGAAAAGAATTACACTAATTTTAACTAGAATCCTTTAAATTAATTATTTTAATTTTTAAAAGGATATTGACACAGGTTTTATGGAAAAAAAAAATAATAGTGTTTGCTAGACGTTCAAAAACTGCATCTCTCACCTGTGTTCTCCTTCTCTCCATACAACTGAAGTGGGGTGCAAGTTCACTATGCTGTTACGTTTGATGGAAAAGCCATCAGCAATGCCACCTGGGACCTGATTAACCTTCATTCCAATAAGGTGGAGGACAACTCCTTTACGGGCATAGAGGATAATCCGACTGCTGTGTACACCATCAGTGATTTCCGGGATTATATTGCTGAAATCCTCCAGAAAAATGCCTTGCTTGGAAACACTTCCTTGTCTTTAGACCCCAACTCTCTCCAACTTACTAATGGTGAGTATTAATTAAGATGCACTGATAGGCCACAATTCTGAAGTTTTATAAAATAAATCTCAGAAATGAGTGAATTATTCAGCTGCCCTCTGAATAATGAAAAAAACCCCAAACAACAAAACCAACTACGTTGCAGCTTGTTTTTCTCTGATCTTAACCAGAGCAAATCATGAGCACTAGTATCCCGTTCTTAAGCCATCAGATCAGCCTCTTTTTTAATCTGAGGTTTGTGATATGCGATTTCAGTAACGCTTCCAAAAATGAACAGGAAGAGAAGGGGGAAATGTGGTTCACATGATGCACATTGCACCAAGATGACCTTCAGTTAGTGGCCCTGTGTTGGCCTTGAGCAGCACAATGGAAATACCTGGTTTAGTGTTGAATACTGAACAGTCCTAAAGGTGGTGGAGGAGTGCTGTCCAGCCTCTGTTCTCATCTTTCCTCTGTACTTCCTGTACTTTCTGTACTTCCTGTCAGTGATCTGGGGGCATTTCCAGAAAGAAAATCTCTCTGGCAAACTTTCTGAAAAGACTTTACTTACAAATCTGAGGGAGGGTTTTTCAGTCAAGTCTTCCAAAACAACTTCCTTGCACTGCCAGTGCAGCTTTTACATCCCAAGTATGTGTATTTCCACAGTGAAAGAAATACTACACCCTCCACCAGAAGACCCAAACTGGATTACTGAGGATCCAGTTGTGCTGGAGCGCCCTGAGTTCGATGTGAGTATGGTTCTGAGCCATGGCCTTTGGACACATTTTGACAACTTAACTCAGCAAGGCATAATGACAGCCAGCACCCAGAGCTTCTCTATCCTGTTGCTCATGCAGAATAATAGTAATGAAGGCACATGTTATACTGGAGTAAAACCTCTGGTGAAATCTCTTGTCTGATAATTTGATTTCCATTGCACAGCAGTTTTCTGTGATGATCTTCTATTATGTGGCAGTACTGTGTTCCTGGTTGTTCAGCCACCCCTTCCTTCTTAGTCTTCCTTTGTCTGTTTTTTCACAATGTTTAGGCTGTAAATTGCTCTAAAGGCATGATTCTTCCCACAATACTACCTTTCTTTGGAAAGGGAGAAATAGATGTACCACTAAAGCTGGCTACTAGAAGAGATAAAAGAGAAGGTTTCATATGCTCCTTTTGTTACTGTATTGCTTTAACTGAAAGTTCTGAGTTGAGTTTTAAAATTATGTCCATCCCCTTAATGCTAGCAAAGGGAAACCAGAAAAATAATGGTCAGTGATTTCTTTCCCCCCTCCTTGAAATTGTAACTATCTCTTCTGATTATCTCTAGAATAACCCAGGACACAGACTCAAGTTCCCCATTGGACAGGAGACTTAGTATGCCTGTCCATATCACAAACATGCTTAAACAGTAAACAAGACTGAAATGATTAGTCAGTTACTTCCACAGATGTCAGACCTTTATGCTTCAAGTAGATGCTAAATAGAACTGCTACCTATGAAAAAGAGTTTTGCTATTATTTTTCTTAGTTAATTTGAGAAGAAGTTGGATTTGTATTATCATACATACTCATGACATAAACTGGGACTATCGTGACTTCATCCTCTGATTGCTAGCTGATGGTACCAACCAATTATGAGTTATTTTCTTTGAGTTTTACAGAACTCTTAAAAAGTGAAGAAAAAAATCAAAGCTAGTTTTTTGAAATCTGTATTTTCCTGTTATTTCTGTTGAGTTGTAATAGGTAGAATGCTCTGGCTGTGTGAATACAATGCCTTTCTGGCAGCTGAAAATGGAAAATCAGGGAGGAGGTTTTCTGTTTGCAGTCATCTGTCGTATTTGTAAGCCTTTCAAAAGACATTAGTGAAAACCAGAACTTGCCAATATGATATTAAACTTGTTAATATAATGTATTGCACTGTAACAAGAATCTTTGAATAATGTTAGTTGTCATAGGAACATCTATCCACATTCAAATAAATGATGAAGTGCAATCCCTGGCAACTAAATGCTCACATTAAAAAAACTGTATTGGGAAGCTATTGTTGGTAGTCCTTATTCATTCTTTATGGAATTTATATGTGTGATTTGTTTCTAACCTTGCACAGTAACATTTTTTACAGCTTTATTTATAGTGGCCAGTTTTGCCAAAAAAGATGATTGCTGGAGCACATGTCTATATGGTACATATACTTCTCAACTGATTGCTACCATATCAATTAAAATATGTCAGGAGACTGTAGTGGCATAACAGCTGGCTGTAAAAAATGTGATCACGACAGATAGACAAATAATGAAGTAAAAATACCTTAACTGGCTTTTTTCCAAAGTGTTCAAATGCTGGTTGAATTAAGTTGAAAATTTAATTCCCCCACATTTCAACCAGGAGTAAAATTTAAAACTGAAAAACAGTTGGACTCATCCTGTCATTCATGCTGGTCAAGTAAAAGAAAGGTTTTAGACAGGAATTTTGAGATACAGAAATGGTTAAATCAGTACTTTGTATTGAACTGTAATATGTATTACAGAAACCTGTGTCTTCTGCCCACTTAACTTTACTAGTTACCATAATCAGTTGGTTAGTTCTTAGTAAATTGCTGCTTCTTGAAATTGTTTTGCATTTTTTTCATACCTCAAGGGATTTTTTTGTCCACATCAGACTATTGATATGAGTAGGTATCCAGGTGAAGCATTAATTACTGAGTTTTATATAGTCACCTTGATTTTGTATTCTTGATCAAATAACTTCATATCTTCATCGATTTTTCTCAATATAATTACCTCCTGAGACACTGTAGTAGTAGATTAATATTAAAAGATTAAATGTGCTAGGTATTCCAACTGTAAACCAAATAATGGTTGGGATATGGAGTAGTAAGTAAATTATATGCAAATTGAAGATCTAAAAACAAATTATTTTTTCACATTTCAAACAATTTGCAAATTCAATGTGCATGCTCTGTTGTTCATCATTACTGTTGATAGATTTTTATTTTTTTTTCTGCACAGGCATCTCAGCTTTGAGACTAAAGTAATTTCAGGTTCTAAATACTATTTTTTACATGATGGTCTTTGTTTCCCTTTTGGGTTCTCATACCCAGATACTAAAGGACAGCAATAAATGACCACAGGGTCATACATTCAAGTTCAGTTTCTAAACTTTTATATATCATAATGATGATGTTATAATTACTGTATTGATTATGTAGCTGATGAATAATAGCTGCTAAGACCTCTTCATGCCTTAGGATGGCAGGCAGTAGTGTGTACATTCATCTTTGATTTAATTAGAAATAGACTGATCCATTTTTCCAGTAAAGAAAAGGAAAGGAGATGGGGTAGGTATAGATGGTAAAACTCTTCCTATCATAGCTGAAGCTGCACTCAAAATAATCTGAGCAGCTTCTTTCCCTTTTTAGTGGACATGACTGGATATGAAATGTATGTCACAAGGTTGTGCACTTTCCATGGACATTGCACATGATTAGCAAAGGGTAAAGATTTGCCAGTCCTCCCATTTTGGCCCCTCCTGTTGCTGCTGTGCATTACTTTCTGACAGAGGCAGTAGTACCAAATTTTGCTGTTGGCTGCTGCCATCACCCTCTCCGTGTTCAGCCCATTGCAGACAGACAATTGCTTCCCCTGTAACAGTGGAAATATTAATAGTGGGTTTATGTTCCAGGACAGCACCTTTTTAGCTGAACGGCCTTCAGCAGATGAATCAACTGTCAGCAACACCTTGCCCTTTGATTTCACCAAATCAGATTCCACTTCAGATAGCGAACAGTCCAATGACAATGAAATCCGGCCAAGACCAGAAAATCTGGACTCTGAGGCCAGTTTGGCACCTGAAGCTCCGCTCTCCTCGGAGGCTGACGTCACTTCACTGCCTGATGGGCTGAATTTAGAGGATGGGAATCAGACTCCTCATTTGGTCACTGCACCAGCGTTAGAGCGTGATTCTGTGGATTCTCTGGAATGGCTTTCAGCCTCCAATTCTTTGGATGGTAAGTTAATGCCATTGCCTGAAGTTTAAATTTGGATGATAGTGTTTCCTGTGTGATAGTGTTTCCTGATACTCACCAAACATATAGTTAAAAAAAAATGACTTTTCAGAATGGTCTAAAATTTTTTATATCCTTCTCTGATAGTATTTACCTTTCCTGTGCACATGTATCCAAGAACAATAAGCTAGGATAAATGTTTGTGACAGCCTAATAATGCCTGTTTATCCCTTCAGGAATTGGTATGCACATGATACTTTTTTAATTGCACGGAAGTATTTTCATATAGGGCAACTTTAGGTGAGGCCACGTAGAGATAACTGATCTCTGAAGTAGACTGACTAGCCTAAGGACACACCACACAGGTACTGCATTATTGCTTACTCTGCAGTCTTGACTTGGTCCAAAGAACATCTGAATGAAAAGTGGGGGAGGTCCACAGGGGTCCTTCTAACTTTGGCATACAAAGGCCAGGATATATCAGGGGAAACATGCTGAACACAGATCTGCAGACAATAAAATAAATGGAATTTGACACTTTTAATCATAAACAACAACTCCCACTGTATTCTTCTGAAGAAACTGTCTGCTAATGGCTTGGATGAGTGTATGGTTGGCTGAGTAACAAGCTAGCTGGCTGGGCTCAAAGAGTTGTGGCGAATAGAGTTAAATCCAGTTGGTGGCCAGTCACAAGAGGTGTTCCCCAGGACTCAGTGTTTGGGCCAGTTCCATTTAATATCTTTATTAATGATCTGGATAGGGGATTAGGGGATTGAGTGCACCTTCTGTAAGTTTGCAGATGACACCAAGTTGGGCAGGAGTTGATCTGCCTGAGGGTAGGAAGGCTCTACAGGGGGACCTAGACAGGCTGGATCAATGGCCCCAGGCCATTTGTATGAGATTCAACAAGAACAAGTGCCAGGTCCTGCACCTGGGTCACAACAACCCCAGGCAATGCTACAGGCTTGGGAAAAGAGTGGCTGGAAAGCTGCCCAGAGGAAAAAGAGCTGGGGGTGTTGATCAACACCTGGCTGAACATGAGCCAGCAGTGTGACCAGGTGGCCAAGAAGGCCAATGGCATCCTGGCCTGCATCGGAAAATGTGACCAGAAGGACTAAGGAAGTGATCATCCCTCTGTACTTGGCACTGGTGAGGCCGCCCCTCGAGTACTATATTCAGTTCTGGACCCCTCACTACAAGAAAGATGTTGAGGTGCTGGAGTATGTCCAAAGAAGGGCAATGAAGCTGGTGAAGGGTCTGGAGAACAAGTCTTATGAGGGGCATCTGAGGGAACTGGGGTTATTTATTCTGGAGAAAAGGAGGCCCAGGGGAGACCTTATAATGGAGTCATAAAATGTATGGGGTTGAAAAGGACCTTTAAAGGTCATGTAGTCCAGCCCTCCCTGCAGCAGGGACTTTTTTGACTAGTTCAGGTTGCTCAGAACCTTGTCAAACCTGGCCTTGAATGTCTTCAGTGATGGGACCTCCACCAACACTCTGGGCAACCTGTTCCAGTGCTTTACCACCCTCATAGTGAAAAACTTCTTCCTGATATCCAATCTGAATCTACCCTGGTCTAGTTTGAGGCCATTCCCCCCTGTATTGCTACATGCCCTTGTAAACAGTCCTTCCCCAGCTTTCGTGTAGGCCCCTTCAGGTATGGGAAGGCTGCTATAAGGTCTCCCCAGAGCCTTCTCCTCTCCAGCCTGAACAACCCCCTGACTCTCTCAGCTCGTTTTCATAGGAGAGGTGCTCCGGCCCTCGGACCATCCCCATGGCCCTTCTCTGGACCAACAGGTCCATGTCCCTCTTGTGTTGACTCCAGAACTGGACACAGTACTCCAGGTAGGGTCTCACAAGAGCAGAGTAGAGGGGGAGAATCACCTCCCTCGACCTGCTGGCCACGCTGCTTTTGATGCAGCCCAGGATGCAATTGGCCCTCTGGGCTGCAAGTGCACATTGTTTGCTTATCACTTTCTGCAATGACCTGAAAGGAGGTAGCAGTGAGGTGGGTGTTGGTCTCATCTCCCAAGTAACAAATGATAGCAAAAGAGGAAATGGCCTCAAGTTGTGCCAGGGGAGGTTTAGATTGGGTATTAGGAAAAATTTCTTCACTGAAGGGCTTGTCAGGCAATGAAACAGGCTGCCCAGGGTTTAGTCACCATCTCTGGAGGTATTTAAAAGACATGTAGATGGGGCACTTACAGGCATGGTTTAGTGGTGGACTTGGCAGGGTTAGTTTACAGGTGGACTCAGATGATCTTAAAGGTCCAATCCAACTTAAACTATTTTAACTGGAATGTTATTTTTAGTGTTTGAAGATACTGGACTATCTGAAGACCTTCTGTTGCCTTCAAGTCCTCCATACCTCGTGCCTGAAGAACCTCCATCTACAGATGATTATGCAGTTCCTCCACTTTCTGCACCAACAGTGGCCTCTTCATCAGTTCTTGAGACTGATATTAAAGAAACAGTATCTGCTGAGAAGGAAGAAGTAACTCAGGGAAGTCCTGCAGGCAGTAACAATGCAGACTCTGTGGAAGAAACTGGTTTTCCCTTAGAAGTGCAGCCTGTGGAAGATGAAACTGATGTATATCTTGGAGACAAAATTATATATGATGATGGGTCTGGTTCAGCTTTTGACGGTTCAGGGAAAGAAATTGAATCAAGTATTTGGCCTTGGGGAGAAGCAACACTGGAACCAGTTTTCTACCCTGGTCCTGATAGCTGGCTTGAAGATGACAATGAGTCTTCATTAATCAAAACTGAGGATATTCCTGAAGGCATGATCTTAGACTATATTCTTAATTCTGGGAATAAATTAGATTATGATCCTTCCAAAGATGAGAATGAAGGTATGGCCAATATAAAAGAAAATTTCCTTGATGAGTCTGAAATATTTGTCTTTCCAGAGACTACAACTCAGCAGATACCTCTGTTACAGACAGAAGAACCATTATCCATGGAACCATCTACACAGACAGAAACATCGACCATGTACGTCTCTTCTTTTGTTAAACCAACCTTGGTTTTGGAGCCTTCAGTGGACCATTCTTTTGTCAACATGCCAACTGGAGAGGCTTCTGTCTCACCACACAATACAGGTTTGTCTGTGGAAGATAGTCTCCTTCCATCTGCAGGGACAGTCAGTATGGAGCAACCTGAAGAGTTCAGTGTAGGTCAGAACATAATTTCTGAAGCAGTTGAACAGCCAAATGAAGACAGGACATTGGTAGAAGAACTATTCACAGTGGGGCAGTCAGATGTAACTGAAGCTGCTGAAATAGGCCACTCGGACACAAGCTATTCAGAAACTATTCTGACTGCAGATGCTTTCACAGTAAACCTGGATACTTTCACAGTAAACCCAGATGCTTTCACAGAAGAGCTGCAAACTCTAGATTCAGCAGTGGCAGGCCAAGACACTACTGGATCTGCAGTGAAGAAACCGGCTGATGTTTGGCCTACTGATAGAACACTAGAAAACTTATTAGATCAGACAGTGCAATCAGAAACATTGGCTGCCACTCAAGTTTCAACTGTAGTTACTTCTGCGATAGATCAGACCACTGTTCTAGAGGGCTTCACTGTGCAGGATGCTACAGACCATGACACACCTGTTTCTATGAGCTTCAGCACTGTTACAAACTCTTATATAACGATTAGTGTAACAACAAGCCCTGTTGAGTTTCCGTCCCATCTCCCTCCTGTGGGATCTACAGCATCATCGTCTGTGGCTACCTCAACGAAGCTGGGAGATGAAACAACGAGAGTCCTGGATGTTTCAGCAGACCTGGATCATGTGAGCACGGTCCAGTTTTCTCCTGAGCTAACTGAGGAAGGAAGGAGAATGACTGAAGGTCACGTGGAGCTAACAACACATGTCCAGTCCACACAGATGGCCGGTGTGGCTTGGGCCACACATGAAAATCGTGATAGTAGTACTGTCCCATCACGCGCCTTAGTCGTGTTTTTTAGCCTTCGGGTTACCAACATGATGTTTTCAGAGGACCTGTTTAATAAAAACTCCCCTGAATATAAAGCGTTGGAGCAGCGGTTCTTGGAACTGGTAAGAATCACTTCTATGCTGAATGCCTGTGACCAGATAGATCAAAAATCTTGGTAGGTTGTTGACTCTCTTTTGCAGAGAGCAACTCATGACTGCTGTTTTACAGATATTATTTGTGTCTGTCCATGGGAAAATGGTCTGGAAATGGGGTGTGTGTGTGGTGTTGGTTTTTGTTTTATTCAGTCAGTAGTCTCTCTGAAGCTTAACTTTTTAGGTCAACGGACCAGATGCTCTGCTGGTGTCAATAAATGTAGCAGTGTAGCTGAAGTCACTATGACACTCCCGTTACTTGCTTCCAGAGTCCATATTCAGTCTATAGGGAGAAAGCAGTAAATAAATTGGGGCTGTGATGAGGTAACTTCTGCAACACATATAATCCATCCTAAGTAAGAGATAGGTCAGGGATCTAAGCTGTTCTTAAACTGGCTGATGACTAGCAAGGCCTCACAGGAGTTATACAGCAACAATTGCCAATATTTAACCAGGAAATTACCCTCTCCTGACTGAAATGAGCATTTTGTTTTTGGAGATGAGGAGCAAAGGAGAGAAAGGGAAGGGAGACATGCTTGAAGGAAATACCCCGTGAAGGGGTGACTATGCCTGGCACTTAGATCAAAGGAGATGCCATTTGTGTCCCAAGAATTATATTTCTGAGTTGTAGATTTTTGGAAACTGTTTGAAAATTGGTGTACTCTTAAGAACTGTCTGAAATACTCAGGTTCCTGGCAGGCTGCCAGCACAAACCTCTCTTGGATACAGTTTTAATACTCTTGCTGTGGGATTTGAATAACATAATTCAGAATCCTGTTGTCTGAGGCAGTAAGTGTGACTGGCTTGAGTAGAGATTCAAAGATTGATTTTTTTTTTTTTGTCACATCCCATGTGTTGCAGCTGGTGCCCTACCTTCAGTCTAATCTGACAGGCTTCCAGAACCTAGAAATCCTGAACTTCAGAAACGGCAGCATCGTGGTGAATAGTCGAATGAAATTTGCCAAACCTGTGCCTCGGAACGTCACCAATGCTGTGTACATGATCCTGGAAGACTTCTGCAACACTGCATATCACACCATGAACCTGGCCATTGATAAATATTCCCTGGATGTGGAATCGGGTAAGGATGGCAGGGAAACACAGTATAGAGCAGGGGATTTAGAGCAATGTCTGTTTTAAGAACTTACTAAGGATCCCAGCAGCTCAGAGAGTGCCCACTGCTTTTCAGAGGCTGGGCTTTAGAAACACGGTCTTTCACAGAGTTCCAACAAACAAATACAAATCTTTTAAGGGGATAAAACAGAAATCACAGTGGGACCCAGACTGAGCAAATTATATAGAGCAAATTATATTATGGAGACAAAATTGGCTCAGGTAATACTCTAAATAACACCATTGCTCTTTCACTGGGAAGTGAGGGGAAGGCTGGTCAGGGAGAACAGTGGTGCATGTGATCATGCCCACAGCTGACAGCCAGTTTAGCTGCCAGGTGGGTATCTGCACAGGTAACAGCTGCTGACTTACTGTTGCTGTAAGGTCTTGGTTGCACTAAAGAGTTACAGGCCTTCTTAGTTCACTCCTCTGAGACAGGGAGGAAGTTTTTTCCCTGTCCAAGATAGCTAGTAGTTTACCATAGAAGCAACTCAGGAAGTATTTCCGGTTTTAAGGTTAGAGAAAAAGAACAATGCTGACCTGTTGGCAAATGGTAGCTGTTCTACCGAGGTGGCTCTCTTATAAAGATGGTCTAATTAGTTGACAAATCTTCTGATATTGATCATTAACTGTAAGCCAGTCCGCTTAAGCTTGATACAAGTGAGATCTCTCAAATGCTACAAGCTTGTGTTCCTAACAGACAAAGGCAAATCACCTCACCATAGGTGCTGAGTGCCCAAAGGCCCCTGTACACTGCCTAGATTTTTCTATAACAAGCAATACTAGAGATAAGCTGTTTTACTCATTTGCAAAATATAGTTCCAGCAGACAAAGGAACAGCTGAGGCACAGCATGTTCCATTAAGGAAAATAAGACTTTATACTCGCTTTCTCGGTTGTTTTTTTGGGTGGTCTGAGCCATGCCACTGACATGCACTGTGCAGACCACAGAACACTTCCTACTGCTTGCTCACCTTAGCAGACCCTTTTGTAGTTCAGGAAGGATGCACACTGGATTGTTGCAGATTATTTTAATTAAGAGACCATTAGAGAAAATGGCAGCAGACAGCCAGCGATTTGCCTCAGTTAAGGTTCTCCTCTATCGTTAATATTTTCTGCTTTGTGTACTCTCAGGGGAGCAAGCAGATCCCTGCAAATTCCAGGCCTGCAATGAGTTCTCTGAATGCTTAGTAAATCGCTGGAGTGGGGAAGCTGAGTGCGTCTGCAATCCTGGCTACCTAAGCATTGACGGGCTGCCGTGCAACAGCATTTGTGACCTGCAACCAAACTTTTGCCTCAACGATGGGAAGTGCGACATCAGCCCAGGGCAAGGGGCCATCTGTAGGTAGGTCTCCCTGCTGTTTGAAGTATGTGCATCCTGTATGAAATCCCCTTATCGTCTCCTCTGTTGTGGTATTTGACAAGATTTCTGTAAAAATTCCGTACGGCAACGGGTAACAAGTGAGATGATAGTGATTAGCATTCCTGTTATGCTGCTGAGTGGAGGTCCCAATATTAAGGTTAGTTTTCCTATGTATATATTGGAAACGAGATGGTAACAAATTTCTTTAACAGAATAGAAACATCAGAAAATAAAACAAACTGGGAAAAAGGATCGTAACGGAACACACTCAGTTGTTCAAATCACCTTTGTTGACCTTTGGGAACACGATTTATCTCCAGAGATTTTCTCAAGTAGCAAAACATTAGACAGTGTCGTAAATCATGTGAGAGTTAATGCCATCACAAAATTTCATATCTAAAAGGCATATTCAGAGCACACAAATATGTAAAAAATAGGGCTTTCAGTTAAGAAAGTGCCATAAAAGTGTATCATTGGCCATTTGGGACAAATTGTGGGGTTCATAAGAAGGTCAAAGCACAGGCCTCCTGGTTTGAATTTTCGTTTCTGAAAATATACCAATGCATTTGAACAGTATCTCTGTATTTTACAGTTAATAGAAAAAACCTAGTACAAGGTATAGATAAATCAATGCTCCGACATGGCATTTATTTTTTCCTTTTCAAACAATGTAACAGTCCATTTATAACAACGAAATATACCTAGCAAAAAAGGGTAGGAGACATTTCAAAAAATTAATATGACTACTAGCAGTTATTATTTGTTATTTCAGGTGATTTTTTTTTTAAAAGCTTACCTAGAATGTCTCTAAAGTCAATCTTAGAGTCCTACCAGTTAATACAAAAAACAAAAATGTTTTTAAAGCTACAAAAAAAAGGATAATATCACAGCTATAGGCTAAATTGTATATTATTTGTACAATAGTGTTAATTAGAAACAAGTAAGTGTCTGAACTCAAGCATGATCTGGCCAGTATTTATTAAGGACTTTTGAGACATTTAAAACATTGCTTACTATTTTCAGAAACTATTTCAGATATTTATGTTAGAAGACTTAATTTACTGATGTTTCTTATTAATAAAGTTAATTAATTCGAGTGATCATAATACCTTACAATACCTTGAGTTTTTATAGCAAGAACTCCCCCACACACTTAATGTAAATGTATGAGTTTTTACTGTTATATATAAAGTCAGTATTAACATTGAACTTCTCATATTAAAAAAACCAGGAAGGCTGAAATACTGAATGCTGTTCCAGGCAACTGTTCCAAATATACAATCTTGGACACAAACTTCTTCCTAGTAATTTATTTTATGTATTTATTTCACTAACCATTGTGGATTTCACCAGACTATAAACATTCTGCTCGTTTAACACACCTTCATTTCTATTAACATTACAATATGATTAAGACAACTGTTTTCTA
Source organism: Hemiprocne comata (assembly GCA_020745705.1). Classification (NCBI taxonomy): domain Eukaryota; kingdom Metazoa; phylum Chordata; class Aves; order Apodiformes; family Apodidae; genus Hemiprocne; species Hemiprocne comata. Next base: position 136,504,873 of record CM036586.1, on the reverse strand, counting down.
CCTTTTCAGTATTTGATATGTCATGTGCAAGGTTTAGTCAAGGCATAATTTTTCACTTAGTCTAAAAACCTTCCAGTTTAAACACATCATGGGTTTTCCATGACAAATGCATTAGCCTTTTATTATTTTACCTGTCTTTCTTCATTTCTGTAATTGGGCTTGTTCAGCCTGGAAAGGACAAGGCTCTGTGCAGACCTTATTCTGGTCTTTCAATACTTAAAGGGGGCCTAGAAGAAGGACAGGGAGAAACCTTTTAGCAGGGCCTGTTGCGACAGGACAATAGGACGCTTTTAAACTAAAATAGTATATATTCAGACTGGATATAACGAAGAAATTCTTTATGCTGAGAGGGGTGAATCACTGGAACAGGTTGCCCAGAGAGGTGGTAGAAGCTCCATGCCTGGAAACATTCACAGGCAGGTTGGATGGGGCTCTGAGCAACCTGATCTGGTTGAAGATGTCTCTGCTCACTCCAGGGGGGTTTGACTAGATGGCCTTTGAAGGACCTTTCCAACCAAACAATTCAATGATTCTACACTGAAAAGGCTGTTCACAATAATAATAATAAAAGAAAGTTGGTGGTTGAACATGCAAAGGTATTTATTAAGGTGACTTAACATCCTAGCAGGGAGTCAAATGCATTAACATTAACCAAAGCTTTTGCTGATGTTTAACTTCCCCATGTTTTGTTGTTGCAGGTGTCGTGTGGGAGAGAACTGGTGGTACAGAGGAGAGCACTGTGAAGAATACGTGTCTGAGCCACTGGTCGTGGGTATTGCAATTGCTTCTGTGGCAGGATTCCTTCTTGTGGCATCTGCTGTCATCTTCTTCTTGGCCAGGACCCTTCGAGACCAGTACACAAAGAGTGACACAGAGGAATCACAGGGGTAAACAACACCATCTAATATTTTAAAACACATCTGCTACAGTAAAGATAATTCCGTTGTAATTCTTATGTCACACTGTTGACAGGCATTTCTGGATACCAGGCTTCCTAAATCTATCTACTGCCCTTCCAGGCTGCAGAAAAGCTCACAGTTTGGTTTTTTGCTCCCCCAGGCAGGGTGACAGTCTCTCATCCATTGAGAACGCAGTTAAATACAACCCCATGTACGAAAGTGATACAACTGGCTACAGCCATTATTATCGGAGATACCCTCAGCTTACATCCTACAGTTCCACCAGTGCAGAGACATCCACAGACTACAGCAGTGAAGAGATCAGGCACATTTATGAAAACAGTGAGCTTACTAAGGAGGTAAATTACCTTATTTTTATAGCGGCATGGAAAAGATCATGTGAACAATAAGCTTATCCCACAATTGTAACCTGAGAGTAGGGCCCAATATTTCCCCAGTGTCTAGAACTATGGCTGTTGCAACTATTTACGAGAGGAGAGAGAGGATTTATTTCCTTGGTTGTTAGGTATCCAGAAGAGAATGGGTGTGTTCTGACCTGTAATGAATTTCACTTGATAAAGGAGCTGACTAGATAAGTAACTTCATGGAAAGTGGGGAGGTTTGCTGCTGTATTGTTCAACACAGACTTTAGCTTTTAATACCAACTACCTTATATAAGGGTAGTCATGCAGTGAAAACTGCAGTGAAAACTTGGCACATACAGGCCATTTTACAGGGTTTTTAAAAAAGGTTTACATCTTTCTATAACCTGAAAGTTAGATCACATCCTCCTCCTTTCCTCCTGTATATACAGTACCCTCTAGGAGGCTAAAGAGAAGGGATTTACATCCAGGAACTAACCACAGACCCCTAAGAAACTGAGAGGTGTGAATCTAGCCTATAGCTGGGCTTGTAGGCAAAATATCTGTGAGAGATAAATGGTTTTGTTAAAGCCTGTTGAAATGCCCACACTGCATCCAAACCCTGGTTTTCATTTTAAAATAAAGTACTACTGAATACCAATGAAGTGCTTCACTTGAAAAAAATAGTGTAAAGAATTTCAGTACTGGAGTGCCCAATAGCAAACCATAGGATTTGTAAAAAAAAAATTGAAATCAGTTATTTTAGTAGTATTCTCATTTCCATTATGTACTTACAATTGTGTTTCTTGTATTCTAGGAAATTCAGGACAGAATTCGAATTATAGAGCTCTACGCTAAGGACCGTCAGTTTGCAGAGTTCGTTAGGCAGCATCAAATGTGAGTCTTGTCTGGGTCACTCTGGTGTTTTCTCATGTGTCCTTTACTACATTACTGTATTTTTCCTATGAGGGGTCTAGAAATGCTGAGACACTAGAGGTTAAGATTTCAACATTATTTTTGAAGAGGTTCAACCCTCTTAAAGTACTTAAAATAATCAGTGTCAAAAGCAGATTGCCCCAGAAGGTATGTTAAAAGCAGTGAAGAGAAATCCCAAAGTTAATGGGTGTCAGAGAAGCACTTGACATCTATTTAGTTCCTTAAAAGCACAGACAGAATCTTCTTAACTCTTCCAGTGTAGTTACTATTGTACTAGTGTTCTATTTAAAATAGAAGTTTTAAAAGCATGTTAGTTTATCTTGAGTTCTCAAGACTTGGCAAATAACCAAAAACCAATAGATCAGGTGGGCACCTACCACAACAGAAAACTTACATTTCCAAACAGTAAACCAAGCTGAGCAGCATGCTTTGATGAAAGTTACCCATGAAAAAGGCCATCAAGGAATTAATCATTAGCATACACACTCCTGTGAACTGTACTCTCACTGTAGCATGCAGCAACTTACAGCTAGCTGGGTTAGTGTGAAAGATACTGTAGTACAATTCCATAGAATCTATGAACAATAGCTACAGTAGCCAAAGTCTTGTGTTCCAAGATCATCAATTATACTTTTTTAGAAAATTGCAAATAACAGCAGTTCACATTTTTCAGGTCAGATGTTCATTTTTTCATCTTGAAAAGGATCAACATCTAAATTTTCCACAGCTGGAAGGTAGTAAGGGCTGCCTCATGCAAGCCTTGAATCCAGTGTTTGAAAGAGACTAATGTAATCATTGCTTTTCTGTTTTTCACTTCAGGAAGCTGCTTTGAGAAGAAAAGAAATCAGCAGAAGGCATGTGGGAGATAAAAACTACCTTGTTGCCATAGCAGCGGGCTCAGATGTAACTGCAAAGTTACTTACAGTCTTAACATTGCGTGGATGGATACAGATGTTTTCTAAATGAATGGCTAAAATGTACAGATGTCTGTTTATCTCAATTACTTCTGGCTTTTCTGTGTAAAGTGACATTTTTAAGAGGTGATCAGAAGTGGCAGAGGTTATGAAAGTTCATTTTTCTATAGCTCTTAAACAGGCAGTGAAAGTTTGTATACCAGGGCAAAAAATTTTCTCAGCTAAGAGAAGATACTTGCACAACCAAAATAAAATGCACATTTAAAATCCCTGTCTGGCATTTATCCCCTCACTGGAGGCTACTAGAGATTTCATAGGTATGAAGCACTAGTGGAAAGGTAGATTTTGGTTTGCACACAAATGATTTGTAGGGAAGAGCTATTTTCCTAGAATGATGTTAGCATTATCTTAAAGCATTCCCAATATAAACAGAACCTCACTGGAAAAATGCTGGGTGTGTACAGATGCCTGATGTACATTTTGTCAGAGCTTAGCACTGAGCCTGCAGGCCTCCTGAAGGCTCTCCCCAACCACAAGCATCACCACTGCCTGTCAGTGACCCCCACGGGGCACCTCAGCAAGGCAGGGCAGTACTTCTGCAGTACAGTGCAGTGTTTTCATAGCCAAGGTGGCTGGTTCTCCAGCTGTTCCTGACAGACATACAAGCTGGGGCACAGAAGGGCTTCTATCATACAAACGTTCTGTCAAGCTTAAGTGACTAACAATGACTTTTTTTTTGTATGTAGACAATTTGATTGATATTTTGTAAGTTAATATGTATTATTTATTTGTTGTGTATTTGCCTACCAGCTTATTTTCATAATGGATTTAATTGTTGAAATAGAAAGATGAGTAGTTTATTGATGAAATACTACAGTGGCATTTGTGCCCGTCCTTTTTAAAAATATATTTAGTGTTTACTCAATGTTGAATTCAGCCAACTAATATTTGAATTTTCTTCATTGAACTGGGCAACAGCCTGCCATGAGCTCTGTTTCAAAATCAGGCTGTGGTATTTAAGTGCATGCCTATTTGGGATGGCAGCACTTTCCTATGGGGAAGGGAAAAAAATGAGATTGTTCTTGGCTTAGTGGAAATCAGTGTAGACTTTCTTAAACAAGAGAAGTCAACCCTGAAGTAGTTAAAACTAGTTGAATTGAGATGGGGACCTCCAAGGTACAGAAATGGAGTTTTATCTTCAGGTTACAAAGAGAGTTCTGACTACATGTTAGGGTGTGTTGGGGCTCTGCTCAGTCACCCATTGTCTCTTGTTTAAGGCATTAATTAACATAACTGTCAGGGTTAGGGCACTAATAGTCTCACAGTAGCTTCTGCTAGCAAAGAAGGCCAAGTTACCTGTTATTTTTACAGAGTCTACAGTTCTCGGCCCACATGTGCCAACAGCCACCTGATACTTTAGAGTGAAATGACAGTGAGAATGACTTACTTGTCTATGGGCGGCTTAGCTAAACAAGCAAATATTTCAATGCAATTCTTCTACGTGTTCTGGAGAACTCCACTTGCGTATCTTCTTGCCTTGAGTGGCAGGGAATGGGTATCAGAGCCACAAATCTGTCAAAGAAATGCTTACATAAACCACTGTAAGCCCAAATAACACAAGACAGCAGAAAGTAATACGGTGCTGCTGAACACTGTCATGACTAGATGTTATGAGACAGAGGCCCCATTGTGTGAGGTGACCCAAGGGCTCTCAGAGCAGCTGGGCCAGAGTTCCTGAGGCACAGCCCACTCACTGCCTCCTGCCCCTGCAGCAGCACAGCTCAGCCCTCCTATTACACCAGGGCCTTCTGATCATGTAAGTGTACAATGCAGAGAACACTGGGCCCAGGGTAGGCACCGACTTGTGGCTTGTTTTTGTGCAGCTGAGCTGCCAGCCCTGTGAGCTTCCGTGCTGCTCCTGCTAAGCACAGCAGTGGATGGCAGCTGGGATCAGGCACATTTTAAAGGTATTCTGCTATTTACTGTGTGCAAGTTAAGGAACGTCTTGGTTACATGGAGTATGAGGTATTTCAGTGTATATACAGTGAATCTTTTATTTGTGTGTGTGTATACATGTGAACATAATCGTCTCTTATTTTCACTACAATAAAAATTATTTCCAAAATATTTTTCTTCCTAAAATTAATGTAGAGGCTATAACACTGATACGAAGAGAGAAGGTATCTTAGCCACGTAGGATCACAAAGCTTGGAGTTTTTTCAACAGAGTTGGTTAAACTGTTAAACTCCTTTGCTAAAAAAAGAGGCCAAATATAGTTCATTATCACTTGCAAGGCTATATCCTGAAAGTTCATGCTGGAAAGTACATAATTGAGTGCATTGCTTTCAATTAAGCTCTTTTCCCATTTTGAAGATGTTTCGGCTCTAATCAAAGAGCTGAAACATGTTGTTACTTAGGTGATCTTGAAGTCTTAAAAACAAAAACAAACAACACCCCCTTCAAACCTCTTCATCTACATTGTTTCATGGTGCATCTTACAAAATGCCAAGAAGAGCTTCAAAAATAATTAAAAAAATTGCACCCAAACCAGCTGTGTATACAAATCTATCTACTAGTAGTTGTTATCAGTTAGCATTCAGCTTTTAACTTGCTAAAAGTAAAAAGTGCAGGTTTGAATCACTTGGCCTAATTTAAGAACATGGACAAAAGCAGTTATCGTTTACTGAACACTGACAGTTCTATCAGCTTCAGTGCCCCCCCCCTCAAGGCTTGAAAAACAGAAGAAAGCAAGGCCCTGCAGGACACTGCCAGCAGCCCCTTTAACAGGATCCCAAGCATATAGCAACTCGTGTGAAACCACTGGGTGTAAGCTCTGCCTGTACCATTTATGGGGTGTCTCAAAGCTTTCCCTTTTACACCTCAAGGCATCAGTGTACAGTGGTAGAATTCTACCATGGCTGGAAATTCAGAGGTGATCAGAGGGCTGAAGCACCTCTCCTATGAAAACAGGCTGAGCAAGGTGGGGTGGTTCAGCCTGTAAAAGAGGAGGCTCTGGGGAGATCTTATAGCAGCCTTCCAGTACCTGAAGGGGGCCTACATGAAAGCTGGGGAGGGACTTTTTACAAGAGCATTTAGTGATAGGATGAGGAGGAACCAGTTCAAACTGAAAGAGGGTAGATTTAGATTAGATGTTAGGAAGAAAGTTGTTAGTGTGAGGGTGGTGAGACACTGGCACAGGTTGCCCAGGAAGGCTGTGGATGCTCCCTCCCTGGAAGTGTTCAAGGCCAGGTTGGATGGGGCTCTGAGCAACCTAGTCTAGTGGGAGGTGTCCGCTGCAACTAGATGATCTTTAAGGTCCCTTCCAACCCAAACCATTCTATGATTCAGAGCTGCAAGACTGACAGAATTTCAGGAACTGGTAGCTTTTTAGCAAAGGACAGAGCCTTGTCCACCAAAACTCAGTTGCTCCATATCTTTTAGCAATTCCGTTAAGGGCTGGTCTGTGGGCTTTATGTACCTCTGGGTAACAGTTTGGTCCCAGAAAACAGATTTCTTCAGCTCCTCAGAGATTGCTGAAAATACTATTTTCTCCTATCTCCTCTAAAACAAGGAAGCATGGCTAAAGTTTAGATTTTTATGAACTTACTCATGTTCCTCATAAGACCTCTGGAACTGGTCCTTGTTGTGAAAGGCTGCAACGGGAGCAAAGGAGGACTCTGCACACTCTTCCACACACAGTCTATGAAGAAAAGGCATGCTAGAACTCCAGCACAGACAGTAATGTCATCCTATTAAAACACAAAGCAAAAATATTCACAAACACCAGTTTATCTGTCTATCCATAAGCGCTGTAGGACAGACCGAGACTTGAGGCCTCACCTCGAGTACTGTGTCCAGTTCTGGGCCCCTCACTTCAAGAAGGATATTGAGGTGCTGGAGTGGGTCCAGAGGAGAGCAACGAGGCTGGTGAAAGGACTAGAGGGAAAGTCTTACAGGGAGAGGTTGAGAATGTTGGGGTTGTTTAGCCTGGAGAAGAGGAGACTCAGGGGGGACCTTATCACTCTCTTCAACTACCTGAAGAGAGGTTGTAGTCAGGTGGGGGCTGGGCTCTTCTCCTAGGCAACTAGTGACAAGACAACAGGGCACAGCCTGAAGCTGCTCCAAGGGAGGTTTAGGTTGGATATCAGGAAGCACTTCCTCACAGAGAGGGTGATTAGACATTGGAATAGACTTCCCAGGGAAGTGGTGGAGGCACCGTCCCTGGATGTGTTCAAGGCAAGGCTGGATGTGGCACTTAGTGCCATGGTCTAGCTGATGTGGTGGTGTTGGTCATAGGCTGGACTTGATGATCTTAAAGGTCTTTTCCAGCCTTGGTGATTCTGTGACCCAGACTGACTTTGTACAGCACAGAAAATGTGCTAGGGCCTTGTTACTATATAAATATTAGTTGAAAACACACAGCAATTTCATAGCACTTTGTTTACTTGAAGTGTACTATAACACCAGCAGCATTTGTCTTACCTTTCCACTACTTCATCCAGTTTGAAAACAGACATTTAATGTTCTACATACCATCCATCCATTTACTTTGGTTTCTAAAGTGAAAAAATAATCCAAAATTATTTCTGGGTGGGGAAAGGAGGTTTTTTTTTTCATTTGTCAGTCTAGTGGTGGTGGGAAGTTTTGTTCTTGCCATATTTGACACTATTTGGCTCTCCTACTCCAGTTTATTCATGACCCCAGGAATTTCAGTTGAGTTCCTGTCCTCTTGGACTCTCATCCATGCTGCTTCTCACCCTCCTTCCTGGGTCACCCACTCCACTTAGCAGTGGGAAACACTCACAGCAGGCAGCTCTGCTTGGAGGATGACAGCAGATTGCAGGACTAAAATGACAGTTCACCTGAGGTACCACAGCTGCTGAGAAGGAACAAGCTGAACACCACCTCAAAAGCTGTGGTTTTAGTTTTCCTGTGCTTCCACTTCAACACAGAACCAGATTTCTACTCTTATTTCTTTCAGGATTAAAAATACCCTCTGCACTGGAATTTTGTAGGACACATGCCAATTTGTTATTATTTTTTATTAATTCTACCATCAGCATATCTAAGGACTATGTTTCTGTATAAGCTGGAGTAAACTACACCTAAAGCTTGACCTTTCATAAGGGATACCCCCCAAAAAACAGCTCTCCTTTCTACAACCAAAACAACAAAAAATACTATCTCTCTTGAATCATCGGAGGTTGAAGTGTTATTCAAAAGTCTCATATTAACACTAACTCTGATCTGTGTTTAACTGGAGTTGCGATTCCATCTCCACAGCTGATTACCAGATGGGGAAACTATGCCTTTCTGGAAAGGCTGACATAGCTTGAACAGAAATGAAAGCAGGAACAATAATGGATACGGCCATACATCAAAACTTTGTGCAGTAACGCAGGCATGCGGCTGGATAAGAAAGGGCAAGGGAAGAGGCAGGCTCTGGGCAGCGAGCATACATGCAGTCCCAGGAGTGAAGGACCTCCATCTAGTCATGGGAGACAGCTACAAGGAAATTCATGCAGCTCTACCCAAGGATTACCCAGCCATTAGATGACCTCTTGTCTCAGAGGGGAGGGGGGAGTAATGCAGGGCTCAAGTCTCCTAGCATGTCCTACAGGTAACTGCTGGCGGCGGTTCATGCTTCTCAGTTCCAGTCATCTGCTCAGTAAGGGAGTGGCTGTTGTTCCTGTCCCTGTTTTCAGATGGGAAGATCAGAGGGTTTTGATCCACAAAAATGCTTTATACAGTTTTCCAGAAAACCAGAGACTCCTGCACACCTTTTTTTTTTTTTTTTTTTTTTTTTTGTTATTTCTTATTTACAGTTTTGATTTAAAAAAAAACAAACAACAAACCAAAACAACCTCCAACCAAAAAAGAATCAACAAAACCTTCCCACACTTAGTTTTTTAGGGTTTGTTTTCTACCTGTTCCCCTTTGGCATGGAAGAAAACCCATAGCCTCAGTGAGAAGGCACTGTGGTTCTCCAAAGCTCCTCCATAAGGAGATCTCACTTTGCCCTTGTCCCTACCACACCAGCACTTACAATGTCAGCTCGTGTGTACTTGCTTTAAAAACATCAAACAAACCAACCAACCAACCCCACTCTGAAATATCTTCCCAAAGCTTGCAGTGAACATGACTGGGAGCCTCACACATGCCACGACTGACCTTTCAAGAGAGTAAAATCTTTTGCAGTATGTATACAGCTCCTGATGGGACACAATGTCTAATGCAATACTGAACATACCAAGCTAAACTGAAAGCAGAATCAGTGAGTAGATGACTTAAGAGTAAGGCTGATGGTGTGGGTTTTGGGGCCATCTCTCAGCACACCATGTGACTCCACTGACAGTTTTCAAAGGGCGAAACACAAAAGAACTTTGCACTTACCTGGCAAGAAAAAAAGAAAAGGAAGCTGGTAGTGAGGCTTTCAAAGCAGAGAACCAGTCTGTGGTTTACAGGCAGCAGAAACCAGTTTCCAGAAAGGGATAATTTAGCCTGGGAAGAAGAAAGTCAGTCATGCTAGGCACAAGAAAGAAAATGAGCAGGTTATTAAAAGAAAATGAAGAAGTTATTATTTTTAGTATGGGTGTTTCTGGTTTTTTGGGGTTTTTTTGTTGGGTTTTGTTTTTGTTTTGTTTTTGTTTTGTTTTGTTTGTTTTGGTTATTTTTTATTGTTTTTGGGGTTTTTTTTAATATATATAAGGAAGATGAGAAATATCACATAATCACTATGGTTTGAAGTACACTCAAGTCAATAAGCTGCTCCTGGCTTTGTGGAGGGAAGAGCAGAACTCTGTTTCCCCCAGTCAGGCTCTCTGCAACTGGTCACTGCTACATCCAGAGATAAGCAGGGAGGAAGGACTAAGTAGAGCCTTATAGCAAAGGAGGTTAACTGGAAAATTTTACTTCTGAAATATCAGTGAGCAATGTGTGTGACCAAGTATAGCTGAGGTTCTGCAGCTTCACTGCTCAGCCCCTAAAGAACAGTCTTGATACAAGTACCCTCAGCTGTCTGTGAGCAAACTCACTAACCATCAACTGTTCCTCTCCAGATGGAGCATTGCACAGTGTCCCACGTCATGATATAAAAACCTGATTAGCTGTGCTGACCAGTATGTTCCATAAACATGTAACAACACTTCCCACTGTTTAATTGTTTGTGTGCAAAAAGCAGATGATTTTATAACATGAAAAACTTGAGCTGGCAGATTATGGGGGATAAAAACCACAAGAAAACTCTGCAAAAATTGGAGAGCTATTCAGAAAACCAAATATGTGAATTCTTCAACCCTCACGTGAATCTTTTATGAACATTTTTAAAACCAACTCTAGATAACTAAGTCTCTTGATGTACAATGTCAAAATGGTTGTGCACAGTCCTCATTCTACTCTGCAAAATGGGAAAGCTCAAATCTAGTGACAATTAGTCAGCAAATGGAGGATGCATTCAGGGACAAAATTTGAAAACCAAAAGTATTTATCCAGTTTTAAATGTCAGACCATGCAAAAATCCACATGCAACTCATTCTGCAAACCAGACCTGGTACAGGAAAATACAATTACTTACGCTTTGATGGGAATTTCTAAGATCATTGGCTGTCTCACACAGCTGGAGTTACTTGATCATTTCAGGACTTTTGCTGATCTACACCATTTTTGCCTCAAAACCCTGCCTCTTGGAGCTTTCTTTCCTCTTGTTAGTGGAAATATGTCAAAGGCCTTCACCTTGGAAGAGCCTAATTAGAGCTTAGTTCAAATTAAAGAAGCATTTCACCCTGCCCACCACCACCACAAATACTGATCGCTCTACATCGGTATCAACGGGATCCCTCTTCAGGATGCTTTTGGGGGTGGAAGGAAGGACCAAAAGAAGGGGAGAAAAACAGACAAAAGACAAAGCTTAGCTACAGTCTGGGTCAGCTACAATAAGCCAGAAACAAGTCTAAGCGAAACTGTAGCAACAGAAACCAAGCAGTCCTGTTCACCTCTGGTTTCAGAGACTCTTATTAAGGGCAGGACAAAGGACAGATGTATTTTCACAACAGGAGTGAAAGGAGCAGAATTCCTTGAGCTTTGGGGGAAGCCTGGAGAGACTTTTCCACTGCTGGACATGAGGCACTCTAGGAAATACTCATTTCAACTTTGTGTCTGTTTGGTATGTACTCTGAAACATCTGCTCTGTTTTTCCACACACAGAGCATGGTAAAACCAGAGTTAAAAACCTAACCTATGAAATGAACACAAGCCAAGGCAAATCCCCTCCTCTTCACACTGGAGAAGGAAGAGCTGTGGAGAAGAGCACTCGGGTTTCTTACCAGTGCCAAAACTCACAATTTGAAATCTCTCTACCTTTCCACATTTTTTCCATGAACATATAAAGAAAAAGCAAACACTGTTTGATTTTTTTTCTCAAACATAGGCTGTCCTTCCTTAGCTTCTCAAATAAACTTTTCTGTTTTTATTATCCCTTATCCATAATTACTACACAGTTAGGCACTTACCCCCAGACTCCAATCCTGTATGCCACTAAGGCAAATCTTATATTTGTAAGAGCTTCCAGATATCACTCTGATTTTAAACTTCCTTAATTCAGAGAATGAGAACAGAATGTCTTCCTATCAATCCAGTTGTTACTTGATTTTCAGTCTTTCTGTAATCAAATATTGCAAGAGCTTTTTCCAAAGCAGGTGTAGTGGTTTTTGGTTTGTTTTTAAGATAAAAATGCAGCAGAGGACCTCACTAAGATACAGGAATGTTCTATTGCTGAATATTTCAAGGGCATGGCTGATAGCCTGCACCTCTATATCTGTTGATCTGGGGCAGAGATACTACACTTTCTCCACTTTTTAATAGTACCAAAAGGTGACTTAATAGCCATGTCTGGAGTCTTATTTTCCATTTCAAGAAGCAAGAAGACGTGTCTAGTTCCAAGGTTTTTGTTTTACTCTGACTGACTAAATCTCATTTGCAGCTGCCTTCAAAATACCATGTGGACATATGTGGTGGTTCTAAGCATCAGCAAGAAAGCCAAAAGCAATCATGGCCTGCCAAGCAACTGTCAGCTCAGTAAAGTTGCCACAGACTGCCAACATCATACTAAAAGGGAAAACTATTAGCTTAGTTTGGATTCAGGCCAACGATCTACAGGTAAAGATCCTGCACAGGGTAGCACAGACTGAAGTTCAGTGGAGGTTAATTTGCCTTCTTGGGTAAGCTATTCTACATGGACTATGATGCCACTCAGGCTGCTTTTAGCACTGAGTTAGTCTGTGCATAGCAAAGCTGTGTCCAGGCCTGCAGCAGGGTAACACGCTGGACAACACAAGTGGTGACTTGATCAATGCTGATCCACTGCCTTGATCAGCAACAGAGCTCTGGAAAACCAGGCTGGTGGCAGCAGCTGCTGGTGAGGCTGGCACTTGCTGGCCTGGAAAGGATTGTCCCACAGGGGCAGCCAGCATCCTCCCCTTCAGCACACCTACACTGACAGCAGGTCAGTCAAGCAAGACCCCCATCCATGCCCTCCCATGAGCAGGGAGGCTACAGTGAAGTTTGGCTGAGAAGGGGTATGCTAGCTTTGGTGGGTACTCATTCCTGGCATACTCACAGCACTGCTCTGGTTCTCCAAACAGGGCAGGCTAGAAGGGTGCTGGGAACTACTTGCTGCCAAGGATGGTAACACTGAAACAGTAGCTGCTGACCAGACATTTTCCAGTGTCTCCTGAGCAGACAGAACCACAAAGATAAAAAGTGTTCTCTGGTTTCAGGGGTCTGAGGGCAGCTCTCCTCATAGCTTACTATAGAAACTGCTTCCATGACTGACTGCTCTGCAGAAGACATTAACTACTGGTACAATCTTTGCTTCTTAAAGGAAGACTGAACAAATGTAGTCCTATTCAATGTGTCAGCATAGACTTTTATATTTTTCTTGCTTTGAAATTATTTTTTAAATCATGCTGGAATGCTTAAGTCTATAGCTTCCAATAAACAACTTGTCAACTCCGATATTGACACATTTCTGAAAAGTCTGCTGCAAGGTGTTTTAGAAGATTAAAAGCTTCTGGTTCTGTTTCTTTATACATAAATTATATTTGCTGACATGCTTTTACAATATAAAACATTTCTCAGAAGACACAGCTGTTCAGCCAAACAGCCTTAATTCAAGCACCAGTATTTTGCACCTACCCATGCAATATCTGTACTGAAGCAGAAGCTGTTTCAGAGGTGATGCAGTCATGTTAAACATATTTTTTCATTACAATCAAATTAAACATGCTTCAGTCTGGGTCTAGAGACAGTGTGTTGTAGTTGGATTACTTTCTGAGGAAAGCTGGCTGAACACTCCCCTGTGGACACATACTAGCCTGAAGAACACCCAGCTATTGAATCCCTAAGCATATCCTATGGCTCCAGTCTCAAAATCTTGTGGTCTAGGAAACTCCTTCAACACGGATCTTTTCCTCAGCATCTCCCTCCAAAACTGCCACTCAGCCATGCATTCACCAAGGTCCAATCTTTAATATCCTCCCTGTATCCTAAATAAGCCCTGCTTCCAGAACCTCAGAACAGTTTCATTCCAGTCTGGTAGATACTTGCCAGTAGCGACAATAAGCATTGGCCATCATTCACAGTAGAACATTTTTTGTAGTAATAATTAGATTCTATCCACCAGAATAGATATCACTTACCAAGTAATCACCCTTACTTGCACTTTGCCTCTCTGCTGAGGCTGCCAGTGACAGTCCATATCCACTGGAGACCTCAGTAAGATGACCAACTCATTTCACGTAAGCCCCCAACTCACTGTCGAAGGGTGATTCATTTTCTAGTTGGTGCTGAATCTCAGGAGCCCTCACATAAAAAGAACACAAACCCAAATAGCCTAAGTTACATTTCATCTGAACATTGTCCACATAAATAAGCACAGACATTAATGAAGAGAGATGTCAACACTAAAAGGTGTTGAAAATTATTTTAGGAATAATGAATGCTTCAGGGATTAACAGTACCATATGGTACCTTTCACTTCCAACTTGCTGATACAAATCCAGCTAGAGCAGCATGGATAAAAGCCTTTACCATCTGCTGACTTATTGCTTTATGGAAAACAAACAGGTGTTTGTTTCTCACACACACACACAAAATCCACCACCATAACTGGAAATCTTGTTGGCTTTCTCAGTAGAGAGATCAAAAAGGGCCAGATTACTCTTCTCACAGTACAACTAAGTCTATTTATGTGAGGAGTGAGGACAGCTGAATCCCAAATACTACTACCACCCACTATCAGATACTAAAATATGACCTACCATGTTTCCAATAACAGTCTTTTTCAGGGAACAGGAGGATTTATGGCTTTCAAACTGAAATCTCACCTTCTGCTTTCCTCCCGCCCCCCCAAACCCCTTGGGGCAGCAGTTGTAACAATATTCTCCATCCCTACAAGCTTTATTTTGCTTGTGTTCTTAGACATCACTGCTATGACAGCACTACTATAAAATATTTCATATTTAGCAGCCCTCCAATGAGCTTTAAGAAGGAAGCCTGAAGTAATGAGCATCCACACCTCTGTGACTTCATTTGAACATCATCCTTTCTTATTCAAGAGTACTTTCCAATTTTCAGTTACAAAGTTTGTTTAGAAATCTGCTCTCCCATGCTTTCAATTTCTCCCTGTGAGTTAGAAAGTAGATTTAAAAAAAAAAACCACACAATTTTTGTATGAAACATGCAAGCAGTTACTATTTGCTTTAAACTTAACAGCAACAGGTACATAAACGGTCTCTGAGTTTCCTCTTCTCAATTTATGTGGAAATCACTTTATGTGTAGCAGAATTTACTGGCTGTTTAATACATCTTCTTTTTATTAGTGGCATATGGGAGCTTCTCTGAAAAACTCAAGACTGGAATAGCCAGAAGATAATTTGTTTGCCTTCGTTAAAGCTCTATATTTATCCTGGAGCAAGTAGTGGTTTTTCGGCTAAGGCTGAATGCAGCTACTTTCACATCAGGTAATGACCAGGAAGACAAATCACATCAGAGGAATCTCTTAAGTTTCCTTAGCAAATATGCATCTGTTGTTTTGTAGCCCCTTAATCAAAACCAGTAAGTATTCTTATTTCATTACCCCATGTACACTTCAAACACTACAGATCAAAGGCATGGTATTGCAGACCAGAGACTTTATATTACTCCTTCTTTGACTGTTTTATCACTATGATTAACACACGTCAAGTAAGAGAAGGTTAGAAATAACTGAGAGAGATTTGTTAAACTAAAGATCTGCCAGAAACATCAGTCTACAAATCATATTTTGTCTCTTCATACACCAGTCATGCTAGCTCTCTGGTCTGACCACCTGTGTGTGGATGCACTGTCTGGCAGAGCTCCCCAGGGAAAATTTTCATGCACCTGCTAGACTTTTCCAGGTACCGTTGAGCTTTTATCCTTAATCTGCCAAATATACCCACACTAAAATAAAGCGTCAGTGACTACTAAGTCACTAAATCTCCAGGGCCAAAAGTGGCCCTGTACAACTGAGAACGGTTTGCATTACTTCAAAATGACCGAGCTCCAGGCCCTTGTTTAAACACAATGTGTATCTAGGTCTCTGAAACTTCTCCATTCACTTCCAGTTCTTGTATGCTGTTGATTATACAAGCCTCTGAACCACAGTGGAAGTCTGGGTGAATCAATGTGCAAAGTTTCCAGGGGTGCTCCCCCCAGAACTAAGTGCAATGAATAAACAGTTACTCAAGAATTTCAAAAGGACCAGAAAGAGCACCGACCCAGATGCTGTCGTGTCAGCCACTGCCAGCTAGAAAGGCTTAACCCATTTTAGGATTTGCTTGGCAATTATCCATTTAAGATTTTAATCCACAGCCTTTGTCCTTCAGGTTCTTCCATGTATTTGTGGCACAGACAGAAGGCAAGACTGCTTAATTTGAGCCTTGCTTTCAGACACCTTCCTTGTTGGTCCTGACAAGTTTCCTGTCTCTCATCAAAATGAATGGCTTCTCTTCGTCAGCTGACACACTACTCTAGCATGCCTTCCCAGGAGAACAAAAAATTAAAAAACAAAAAAAGCCAGCAGCCATTTGGTGCATGTTTAAGTGCAATTATAAGTTGGCAGATACTAGAGAAACTCCTAAGAAAGAGATAAAGGGGCAAAGTCTGCTTTGAAAGGGATGACAAAACATCACCACAAGCTTGCACTGCTCTAACAAAAGGTAGATCAGGAGTTACAGGAGGTACCAGGCACTTTGTGTCATCCCCACAAAACCAGCTCAAGCCAGAGTACAGTGGCATTTACAAGACAGACTAGGTGGCTCACTGGAGGCTGCATAGAACTAGACCAAAGCACCCAAGAGGTTTGGTAAGCTGGTCATTTCACAAAAAGCACACAGGCTAAGCTACCAGTGCCTAGCCACAATTTTCAGGTCCTCTGGGACCATGCTTTCCAAAGGCAGAAAAATGCACTGAGAACTCATCATTGGTTCATTTGCACATTGCAAAGACCCCTTCAGTAAACCCTTAGAAGGCTTGTGGTCCACGTAGAAGCATATATCATCATAACCATGGATGCTGTAACATTCTTCTGGGCAAGCTCAACCCAGATTTCAGACCTAAGTAGTAACATATATGGAAAATTGCCTCTAGCTTAGTAATTGGGGAAGTTCAGGTCCCAGCACTTTGGGCCTTCATTTTCAGAGGAAGACTCTAAGTCTGTGGAACTGCCCACACAACAAAAGAGCCCTCAGCAAAGCTAGGGTGGAGCGTACAGGCAAAACAGATCACTCAAGTGTTCAGTATTGGCCACCCTGGAAATTCTGGGTAATACAGGTACAATTGCAGAGACTGCTAAACCTACCTAAAACCACTAGTTTACACCTTCTACCTCTGCCCTCCCAGGCACTTCTGTTGCCAGTGTGTCATGGCTTGAGGTTACACAGCTCTGTGCCCAGGTGAAGTGGGAAGCCCAAGCCAGCAAAAAGCAAAGCCCTAACAAGCATTTTAGCTAAATCATATCTATTGGGCTGCCCATCTGGCTTCACGGGTGTCAATGCTGATAAGGGGACAAGGAATACTTTCTGAGGACAAAGGATGGTGGGACTTCTCTTTTTGGCAGTGGCCTAGATGTTTAAGGTGCAGTTTCATAACTGGCATAAGTCACAGTGGGTGCTTGGCACCAGATCACACAGCCAACTCTCTGCATGGGCACTGCCATTTTATGTGCCTATTTGCTTCTTCAGTATTTTATAACATTACCTTTCAACCCTCTAAGTGGGATTTCCACCAATACCTCAAACTATCAGAATATCTGAGGAAAACATTTGGTCTCCCAAATCCAGCATTCTCCTTTTCTGTAGAGAGACGGGAAAGCACAAGGGAGAAAAATGCTTTCATTCACCCATTTGCATGCAGTTTGAGGCTGGAACATCCTCCTTCTTAGTTATTAAAGACAAAGTCTGAAGGACTGCAAAATCTTTTCCTTCATTAACAACTCCAAAATATGGATACAGGTGTGCCTAAACTTTCCATGTCCAGTTAACCCTTTTAGCTCAATCTCCAGGTGGGGAGAGGGAAATAAATAAATAAATAAAATAAAATCTTGAGTGCAGATATATATATAACACGACACATAACTACCAATCAACGAACTGCAGCCTGCACTGCTATTAGATGGACCAGAAAACCCTCACAGAAAAAGAGGTGTGTGTGCTATTAGTATATTCTCTATTGCTTGTTTGCAATTTTCCCTGCCCCAGTTTCTCTTTTAGTTTCTGATCCTGTGCTCTCCTTGAATTTTCTCTACTTCTCCCACCCCTTAGCTGTATTTCTTACAGCACGACCATAACCTTTCATTTTCTCCCTTCAGAAAGTGGGACTTGAATGAGTCTTCCAGACTGAATTGCACCTGATGTGATTCTCTCATATCCCATCTCAGGTGTCTCAACTTTAAACACTGTATTATGTCCCCTTGTATCCAATTGTCTTTCCTTGATGACATTGTTACACCCTAAGTTCAACAGCAGGAGCTAATAATTGAAAAGAAAGATTAAATAGACAACAAATGTGATGCAGTATTCCTATGTTTAATCACTCAGTGGTTCTGGAGGGATTGCTTAGATCCTGGACTCACTCTCACTTGGAGGCCTCAAACCCAGATATCCTCTCCCCCACCTTTCTAAAAAGGGACAGCTGAATTTAACTTCCAAGAGAAAAAACGGGGTGGCCACTCTTGACAGCAACACCTTCTGGCATGAGCACGAGGACTCCATCCTTGTCCTCATTTGCACCCCTGATGCAACTGACCACACAAAATGAACATACTGCTTCAGCCTTCACCATCTGTCCTCACCTGCTTCTGCCAATTCTGCCTCACATTCTGTACATGAATACCAAGATATTAATGAGCCTTAGGGTACAGAACACTTAAATGAAACCGGGCTTCCTAGGCATAAAAATCAGGATATCTGTGTAATCCACATACAAAAGCGTAACTTTGTAGACACACACAGCTGTTCCAGCCAGCAAGTTCACACTGTCATGTTCTCTGAAACAGAGATGAAAACAAGGACCAAAGGCAGCAAAGCTACTGAAAGTTAATGCATGTACACATCACATACACATGATGGAAGCCTGCCCAGTGGTTCCCTCAAAAATTCTATCTACTCACATGGCTCACATACAAATTACATACACCATTCACAAAGGAATTAACTGGGTTTTGATTCATCTTTTATCAAGTCCTGTATCCTGACCCAAGTTTCACTTCCCCCCCCCGATATTCTGTAATGGTTTTAAATACAACATGGCCAAGAATAGTGTCAAGTTCTTCTGTAGAAATACCATGCTTGTGACACTAACCACAGCATCTCTGACTCTCTCTCCTCTCCTTCCTGTGCACCCTACTTCTTTCCCAGGAGTACCTACAGAATCTGATCTCTCTCATCAGTCTGATTATTTTTTTTTTAGGCCCATAACACATTGGCCTTTCTATGCTCAGGTCATTTCCTCAGAGCTATTCAGTGTAGCACTACTTAGACAGTTACCCCAGATCGTCACTTCAGTCACACTGCCTTCAATGATCTGCCACCCTCATAAGCTTTGTAGGTCTATCAGGGCTTATCCTTTGTCTCCAGGAACATACTTACCTGCTCTTCCATTTTACTATTTCATTGTACCTCTAACCCATCCTATGTTGTGTCACCACCCTTTGCCGTCCCATTATCTGCACTACAGAATCACAGAATCTTAGGGGTTGGAAGGGACCCTGAAAGTCCAAGCCCCCTGCCAGAGCAGGATCACCTAGAGTACATCACACAGGAACGTGTCCAGGTGGGTTTTGAATGTCTCCAGCGAAGGAGACTCCACAACCTCTCTGGGTAGCCTGCTCCAGTGCTCTGTCACTCTCACAGTAAGTAAGTTTTTCTGATGTTAACGTGGAACCTCCAGTTTGCACCCATTGCCCCTTGTCCTATCACTGGACATCACTGAAAAAAGCCTGGCTCCATCCTCCTGACACTTGCCTTTAATGTATTTATAAACATGGATGAGGTTGCCCCTCAGTCTCCTCTTCTCCAAGCTGAAGAGACCCAGCTCCCTCAGCCTTTCCTCACAAGGGAGATGTTCCACTCCCTTAATCATCATTGCGGCTCTGGACTCTTTCAAGCAGTTCCCTGTCCTTCTTGAACTGAGGGGCCCAGAACTGGACACAATATTCCAGATACGGCCTCACCAAGGCAGAATAGAGAGGAAGGAGAACCTCTGTTGACCTACTAACCACACCCTTTCTAATACACCCCAGGATGCCATTGGCCTTCCTAGCCACAAGGGCACATTGCTGGCTCATAGTCATCCTCCTGTCTACCAGGACCCCCAGGTCCCTTTCTCCTACACTGCTCTCCAGCAGGTCAGTCCCCAACCTGTACTGGTACATGGGGTTGTTCTTCCCCAGATGCAAGGCTCTACACTTGCTCTTGTTGAATTTCATCAAGTTTCTCCCCACTCAACTCTCCAGCCTGTCCAGGTCTCTCTGAATGGCAGCACAGCCTTCTGGTGTGTCAGCCACTCCTCCCAGTTTAGTGTCATCAGCAAACCTGCTGAGGGCACACTCTGTTCCCTCATCCAGGTCGTTGATGAAAAATATTGAACAGTACCGGTCCCAGCACTGACCCCTGAGGGACTCCACTAGTCACAGACCTCCAACTAGATTCTGTCCCATTGACTACAACTCTCTGACTTCTTCCTTTTAACCAGTTCATGATCCACCTCATTGTCCGATCATGAAGACCACACTTCTTCAGTTTATCTACAAGGATGCTGTGGGAGACAGTGTCAAATGCTTTACTAAAATCAAGATAAACCACATCTACTGCCCTACCATCATCTATCCACCTAGTTACTTCCTCATAGAAGGCCATAAGGTTGGTCAAACATGACTTCCCCTTGGTAAAACCATGTTGACTGCTCTTAATGACCCCCTCAACCTTGATATACCTAGAGATAGTGCCAAGAATAAGTTGTTCCATCACCTTTCCAGGGATGGAGGTGAGGCTGACTGGTCTATAGTGACCCGGGTCCTCCTTCTTGCCCTTTTTGTAGACTGGAGTGACATTTGCTATCCTCCAGTCCTTAGGCACCTCTCCTGTCGCCCACAACTTACCAAAGATGATGGAGAGTGGCCTAGCAATGACCTCTGCCAGTTCCCTCAGCATCCGTGGGTGTATTCCATCTAGACCCATCGATTTATGGATGTCCAGATTGCTTAACTGATCCCTAACCCAATCCTCATCTACCAAAGCAAACTCCTCCTTCCTCCTGACTCCTTCTGTGGCTATAGGGATCTGGGGCTCCTGGGGAGAGTCTGCAGCAGTAAAGACAGAGGCAAAGAAGGCATTCAGTACCTCTGCCTTCTTTATATCCTCTGTCACCAGGGCACTCACCTCATTCAGCAGTGGGCCTATATTGCCTCTAGTATTAGTTCTATCTGCAACGTATTTGAAGAAGCCCTTTCTATTGTCTTTGACCTCACTAGCAAGGTTTAGTTCCAAGGAGGCCTTAGCTTTCCTGATTGCCTCCCTACATCCTCTGACAACAGTCCTATAATCCTCCAAGTGGCCAGCCCCTCCTTCCATGATCCATAGATTCTCTTTTCCACTTGAGTTTGCCCAGCAGTTCCTTGTTTAACCATGTGGGTCTCCTGGCTCCCTTACTTGATTTCCTACCCATTGGGATGCTCTGATCCTGAGCTCTGAAGAAGTGGTCCTTGAATGTTGACCAACTATCTTGAGCCCCTTTACCATCTAGTACCCTGTCCCATGGACTTCTCTTAACAATTGATTGAAGAGGCCAAAGTTGGCCCTGCGGAAGTCCAGGGTTCTGGTCCTGCTAGGTATTCTGTTCCTCCCACACAGGATCCAGCACTCCACCATCTCGTGATCACTGCAGCCAAGGCTGCCATTGACTGTCACCGCTCAATACAAAACTCAATAGAAAACTCTTGCCCACAATCATCCATAGAGCATTCCCTGTCCTCCTTTTAATCAGCTTGTTGAAGGACTATTAATTGTCATTCCCCACCCCAACCAACCTGACATGCTTCCCGAGTAGGAAACCTACCCAACAGACCTACCACATTAGTGCTGTGAACTTAAAAAACCACACCAATCCATACTTACCAAAATCTAAGAAAACCACTGAGAAGGTAAGAAAAGGAGATTTAACTTCTTTGTAATAGCACAGAGAACTATACTTAATTCTCAGTTACATAAAAATATAAATATATAGACACATAAACACACCATTCTCTTATTCTGAAAGAAACCCTGACCTTGTAAGTTTAGTTTTCACAATCATATGAAGTTTGCTCTGGGCCACAGTCCTTGCTCTGCCACAGGCCATGTTATCTTAGGTGAGTTACCAAGTTACCAAGTATGTGGAAGATGGGAGCACCTGGTTCCTCTCTACTAGAAACAACAGAAGTATTCAGCTTGCTTAGATTCAAGACAGGGCAAACAATTCTGAGCTGTACACCTGTTTCCCAATCTATTCATTTTGTTCCTCTAATAATTGTACAGTGACAACATTAGTGCCTCATCTTGGTGCTGAAGAGGGCAATTAAGCACTTGAGGAAGGCTCACACTAAAGTTGTACAAATACATTGCAGGAAAAGAGCAAAACTGAACCCCAGCAAAACCAAAAGCCAGCAAAACCCACCAAATCTGGCCAACAATAAGCATAAAACAAAACAAACACCTCAAACCCTAATTGTGAAGGATAAATAAAAACTTATGAAAGATCCTTTCAGCTACTAGACATGTATTACCTCTCCTTCAGGTTACTTCTAGAAAATTCTCTGTGTTTATACTGCTCACCTTGTGCCTCATCAACCACAATATAAGCATCTAGCAAGCTGTCAAGTGGCATAACTAATAATTGTTGTCTTAAAAACTACATGCTGAACTACCAGCAAAAGAGCTCATTAGAAAGAATAAAGAGAAAACCTGGCCAAACTTCTCTTCAGTTTTCATTTATCCTTTAAGGACAATCAGGAGAGCAGATGGTTTATCATTCCTGCACAGCTTCTGAGTAAAGAGAGCTGATCCATTTATTTAAGAGCCTTATCTCCTGTCAGCCCTGTGTTTGGAAATGGCACATTGCAAGGTTTCCCCATATTACAATAATGCTTTCCTGACAGGCCTGGAAAAATTTAAGCTTTCCTGTCAGTCAGATGAGCTCCTTTATCCCATTTGGCAACAAACCCTGGATAAAAATAAACTGCCATCTGACTAAGCCACTGTGAGACTGAAAGACTGGAATGCAACTGATCTGCCTATCAGTTAATCAACTGATGCCTTTCCAGCAACACCTTATGGCTGCTGGGAAAGCATATGAGTGCAATAGTGCAATTAACAAAAAAAAATTAAATTAAGATCAAGCATTGTCTTTGTGTGTGGTTTTTTTTTTCCCTTTGGTGTGGTTTTTTATTTGTTTGTTTGGGTTTTTTTGAGTGGCTATACCACAGCTTCCCTATTTTAAAGAAGGCTTATGAACTCGAGCTTTCTCTGCAAAGTCTGTGTAGAAAGTCTCATGTTATTTTCTTTTTCAACTTCTGTGCTTCTCTCTCCCTTCTGACTTTTTGGGACAGAAGGGAAAGAGAACAGACTCAAAAGAAAACATGTTTCAGACTTCTACATAAACACTGTGTGATGTAACACACACCAGTCCACCAGTTCAGCATAAGGAATGACTGTTGTTGGCTATTACGAAGGTAATGAGACAAATTAAGATCAGTCTTTGTGATACTAAAATATTTCATGGACCCCTAACAGTATTAAGAGGATTTTGGTTTTACTGACAGAAACTTCTTATGTCTAAAGTAAATTTTAAAAAATAATTAAAATAAATCACTGATAGAAGCTAAAGAGAGCTTGTACTCAATACAGTAACTGGAGCAAAAGGGACTCTTCCCTTCTGGTCAACACATACTTCAACAGTTTAGTCTTTTGATTTGGATAATTTTGAAGAAAAAGGTAAGTGAGAGCAACTGTTGACATCAAGTTTGAATCTGTTCTATTAGTTCAGGCTGAATAAAAGCATAATTCAAGAAGCTTATGCTTTGCTATCTGAACCCCACATTTTGGACTACAGAGAAACACCTGCCTTCCAACACTGCTTCTGCTTCTTCACTGTCAAATGTATTTAAGCACATAACCCATCCCACACACTTATCTCTGCTGGAATTTGTGGGCTGGTACTTCGAGAAATTGCAGTATTCCTGTGCTCATGCTTCTCCAAGTAATTTATCTATGATTCTATAAGTAATTATTATAATAAAACAATCATAATTATTATAATAAAAAGTCTTCTACGTTTGACTGTTACTATTGTGCCCCAGAAGTGCATTAGACAAGGTACCTGTCCTTCAAAGAACCAGCATATTATTTTAGTTAGGAAATAGCACAAGTTTGCATGCATCAGGGAAGTACAAATTCAGGGAATCAGTCAGTATCTACTGCCTTAAGGACAGACCATTGACTAGACTGTTATCTCTAGACTGCTACCTCTAAATTTAAACAAATGCTGTATTAGATAGGAGAGTCAAAGCCAGTTTCCCAGAGAAATGTGGAGGTGCAGTATTAATTTAATTCATTAATGTCACATGATCCACACTGAAGGGAAAAGTGGAAAGAAGAAAGTGTCTAACTCTCTCATGCACTCCATAATTACTAGATCATCTTGAAGACACATCATGGTCCTCTACAAGACTTGGTAAGCAATTAGTTCAACACATCTCCAGAAAAGCACCATGTATTTATAGTATTTCAGAACAACATGAATTATAGAGGAAAATGTGCTGCTTTCAGTACTCTGCTGAAGTCTTTGAGAAGAGAAAGACATCTCCAAGACATAACTACAATTAGTTTAAGGAAAGTTGCCACTTTCTACTCAAACTCCACAACAGAAAAATTCTGTCTGGAAACTGCGCATCACTGAGTGATCCTTTGAATGCTGCTAGAGGGCAAACAAAGCTGCTTACCACTTTGCAACAGAGAAGAGCTAAATTACTTTGCACAACTCATTTGCTACCATGCAGGAGGTTTTGTTTGCTTGTCTACTTTTATAAAACTAACAATAACACTGTTTTGCAAACAAAATGGTAGCAACCGGTTTGATACAAACATTAAACTTAAATTCTCCTTATTCTGTCTACTCCCCGTGTCATTTTATTGGATGATGAATGTTTCAGATCCAGCAGAGGACAGGCCCTTAGATCCCAGAGCAGACAGGCAAAGTTCAAACTTAATATAGTGTTTAATTTTTGGTCCACATAGGCATTTTTAATCGGGACTTTTAAATTGGTATACCAAAAAAAGAATGTCTTACATAATTTTCTTCCAAGAATCACATTTTACTACCCAGAAGAGGAAAGTCTGTAAAGAGCAAATGTACATATTACAAAAGGAAGAGATGCTCAGACCATACAAAAAATGGGGGCTTCCCATTTCTCCAAATGGTACTCTAATATGTTAGAAGGTCAGTTTAGGATTATTGTGGTATATACTTTCCATTAGCTGGGAACCTCCTGCTCAACCATATGCTGTGTCTCCTTTGAAGTGCAACGAGGACTATTCACCCCACTGGGGGGACTGCATGCAAACTCAATCTCAATTATTGCATTCGTGCTGAGGAGGATCAAATACACGTGTAGGGTCAAAAACACCTATAGCAGCTGAGTTAATCATAGCAAGGGGTGTGGGGTGGGAGTGGGGGAGAGATGAGAGTTTGCATGCTGGACTTTAACAAGTGGTGTGAGTAAACCTGCACAACCTGCAAGGTTTACTGCAACACAAACGCAGGAATGAGCACTTGAGTTGTAGCTCTCTCTTAGCTCCAGAAGACAGGAGATGTGAGCTACTTCTTGTAACATATCCTCAGCTTTCAGCAGCATGAGTAAAAACTGCATGACCTATTGCTGATTTTTCTTTTAGCATCATTCTTTGGGGGTGTGTGCTTTCCATCAGCTCTCAAAGCTGCACTCATCAGGATGCTTTGAGAGGCAGCTGAAAGGACAGGGAAAAGTGCCTCATGGCCATACAAGTAATAACAATTCAGAGCATTTTATCATATTCAAGCAAAGCCAGGCTTCTAGTCCAGACTGGCCACCACTTTTCTCTTCTCAGTTTGAATGACCATCATGTAGTGGCCTGAAAAAAAGGCCTGCTACAAGGAACACCTCCTTTAGTCAGTCTGGGTCATTTTGTGATGTGCTACAGATTTCACACAAGAAACTGAGGTTCAGTAACTTCCACTAAACAACTGCCGAGGAGGCCTAAGTGGCACTCCAGCAATGTATAAGCCCCTGATTAAATAACATACAGCTTAAAAAAAATCCCCATTGGTAAATTTGCCCTTTTTTCAAAAGGATGTGTTTGAAGTGAGCGGTACTTGAGGTAATGCCTTGCTGACCCATAGATGTGCTTCCCATAACAGCTGGAAGGCTTACTTGACTTTCCAAGAAGTTCTACATGTCTCTCAGTCATGCAGAGCCAATACCGCCATAGAAGTAGTATTTAGTTCCAAGTAGTATTTATTTCCTATGTTATCACATAGCAGTGTGGTCACTGCTCCATAACCTTGTTCTGGTTACATTTCTGCTGTTTTCCTAGAAGATTCTGTCAGCCAAATTGTTCTTGTACCTCGCACACAAACACAAATAATAAATAAACAAACCCACAAAATCCCCGCAATGTAAAAAAAAAAAAACCAAAACCCAAGAAATGTTGCTGTCACATCCCAGTTAAAAGAACAAGACCTCATGCTTCAGGTCTTCATTCAATCCCAGGATTAGGGTTTAAAAGCACAGGCTTTCAGGGCAAAAGCAAACAATCTGTTTTGGTAAGACAAAACTCCACGTGAAGAACAGACAAACCAATACTGGGTTTTTTGCCTGCTGAAGATGCTAAAGTACTGGGAAATTTCTTCAGATGGTATCTAGTTACACACGAGGACTTAGATTTCAGAAATACCTATGTCATGGAGCATAGGGTAGGAAAGGAAGTCCCACTCCTGCCACCTGTCAAAGACTCTCAACTCCTTTTCCTCCCTGCAGTTCCATCCATCAACTAACACCCCTCCCTACAGTGCAGGGATGCTCTTGGAATTCTCAAAACCACTACTGCTCTCACTACCTTCGCTATGCTTCCAAGACTGCTAAGTTGGTCAAAAGTAGTTAAAAGCCTTGGCTTAAAATTCTTTTCCAGGCTTTATTGACCCAGATTCTGTCTGCTGCAGACTCAAAGCTATAACGTCAACCACAGTAAGATGAAGAGCCTTTTCTTCATGCTCATTGAACTTCACCTTGCCGTATTAGTTAAAAAAAAGGAAAAAAAAAACATGCAGTACACAGTTCAGCAAGCACTATCTTGTTCTCCCTACAACTTCCTGAAGTGCACTAAACTCAACGAGATGTAGCATTTTTGACAGCCCATAAAAGATGTTACCACAAACATGTTCTCCCCATAAAAGAAAGTGTTTGCCTTCACCATCTCCTGTGTACATCCCTTAAAATTAGCTGAATTATCCATCATCCTCTCACTTTGTCCACACTTATGAAAATATTCTGTTGGTACAGAGACTGGGGGTTCCCATATTAATATATATGTATTTTTGCCCTGGTATTATATACTTAGCCACTGATTTGCTTCTGGCACAATTTCTCTTGCAATTATTTCTTGCCTTCTCATCATGTTCTATATGGAGCACAGTGACACATTTTCACAAGGCTATCAGGTAAAAACTTGTTTATTAGAAAAAATGCACATGCCATGCAAAAAAAAAAAAATCTATCTTCTTTAGTTGGACCTCTCTGTTCATTTGTACCATGTGTTACACCAGTCATATCCAACACTGGAAGCTTCTCAAAGTTACCTCTCCTATGTTTGTGATTGTGCTCTGATTCTCCTGTAAGAGGGGAGAAACACCTTCGATTTGAACTGGGAATAATCACCAAATACATCAAGTTGGAAGGGACCCATTAGGATCATCAAGTCCAACTCCCTCCTCCTCATAGGATTACCTAAAATGAAACCATATGACTAGGAACGTCATCCAGATGACACTCCTTGAACTCTGACAGACTTAGTGCCACGAACCACTTCCCTGGGGAGCCTGCTCCAGTGACCGACCACCCTTTCTCAGTGAGGCACCTTTTCCTAATGTCTAATCCAGACTGTGCGCTGGAGACACTTGAGCACATACCTCATACTGCTGCTTCAATTATCTTTGAAACAGAAACTATGCACACACAGCTGGGGCAACAGCGTTGGTGCCCTCATAACTAGAGGCACAGACACAGCTGTGCCTGGAAAGGGCCAAGCCTGAACCAAAGCTGTGCTTTCCTGGTAGCCTCAGCCTGCCGGCTGCAACGCTGCCCAGCAGGAACAGTCCCCACCCAGGACAGACAGCAGAAGCCAAGCAGCTGCCACCTCCCACAGGCAAGCAATGGAGCAGGATGCTCACAGGAACACCCCGCCGCCAAGGGCCAAGACCCGGCTGGGCCGAGGCCCGAGCAGCCGGGCCTGCTCTGGAGCCCAGCCCGCCAACAGCCTCCCTGCGGTGCTGCGCTCTGGCAGCCAGAGGGCGCCAGAGGCCCGGGTGCGGCGGGGCGGGCCGGGCTGGTCTGGGCGCGGCCTGTGCCGGAGGCACCCGTGGGGCTCCGAGCCGCTGCCGCGGGGCGCAGAGCGGCGCGCTCTCCTCCGCCCGGGGCTTTCACCCGCTCGCTCAGCGGTCCTGATGCCGCAGCACAGGACAGGGAGGGTAGGCAGTGCTCCCTAGGCAGCTCCACGTTCTTGGCGACAGGGCTGAACAATCGTTTCCAATGAAAAGTACTGTATCTACTGCATTATGCAAATAATACTAGCAACACTTACCCATTAACCACATATTCAAATACATTTTAATATATCTTTGCTCATAATTATATAAACATAGTATATATTTAATAATTTCCTATGAAATGCCTTCGTAGGAGTCAAAGAATCAACCCATTGAACTCCCTATCCCACTGTTAATTGGCAATATCACCTGCTCCAGAGCAAAGTTTTTCTCTTGGACTCTTTCGACACCAAGTATTTCACTGCATTGAGCTCCAGAGGTTATCCAAGCTTGGTAAAAAGGAAATTGACATGAAACCTGCTACTTGTGTTTGACTAAACGTCTTTGCAACAGCATACATACAGACATGCAAACTCATTACCTATTTTCTTTCAACAGTCACTGATTACATACATTCCTGTATGTTGCCCAAGTCTGGAAAGTTTGTATTCCAGTTTCTTTGCAATATTTTAATTCTCCCAAGCCTCGTGACATTTCTATCACCATTATTTAATCACATTTGTTTCTCTGTGTCTGGGACAGAATCCTATTTAATTTGTTCTACCATTGCAAAAGGCACATGAAGCACTGCCGCTCAGCACACACAGATGAGTGTGTGTGCTACACCAATATTTTCCATATTATAAAAGAGTATAATTTAAAAAAAACAAGCTGAGTTGCTTGTGAAACTTAATTTGGTGAAGTGATTCAATATGTTCACCTGTGAGAGCAGAACTGAAAGAAGTGCTGACAAGTAAATACACACTTAACGCCACTTCAGAGACATTTCACAAGGGACTATCTTCCGTACACAGCACTTCGGGAAGAGAAAGCTCCTCAGTAGCTGCCAGATAGATGAAAAAAGAACACGAAGTTCATTCCCCTTGCAAGGTTGAAAACATTCTTTGTAGACCCCACAATTTTCAGTTTCTCATGCCCAAGCTGTGGTATCGGACAAATAGCAGCAAAATTTCAGCCCTCGCTTCACCGCTCTTTGAAAACAAGAGGACAACTGCTCCCTCTGGTGAATACACTACATTTCTAAACTTTTTCAGTTAAACTAGAGCTTAAGTTTAGAAAACAGCAGGGTTATTTAGGACTGAGCATAGGAAATTCTCCTAAGACAAGAAGTAAAGGTTTAACATAAAAATGAATTCATTTTGATGTCACTCAGCTTTATAAATCTCTTCTACATTCCCTCTCAGCCCTACCTTTGGAAGATGTCATCCAAGTTGTCATAGAGAAGAAAAGCAGTCACATCAAATAAATGCACGTTATATCTTAGTTGTGTCAATTAACCTGACCCAGCCTAAGCTTCGTATTTAAGATACTATTTTTCAATCACGTTTTAAGAACTTTTCTTGCAAGCAGGTGAGGATGAAGTAACAACTAACACACGCTGGAAAAAAGCCACAAAGAATAACAAAATCAAACAGACTTCAGAAAAACATCAGGCACTTCTGATTCCACTAAAAAGAGGCTTTTCTCACTTTACTTGAAAGAAATAGCTCCATTAGGATAGCTGGACACAATGGCAGTGGAGCAAGATTTTCTAATAGTTTTTTGCATTACCTCTCTTTTGGAAACCTAGTCACTTACAGGGCAGGTCTTCCAAGGGCTAAATTCATTCTGTATGTTAAACCTTGGATAAGAACCCTAATCACATCAGTTCAAATCAGCAACAGCGTCACTTAACTGGGAAGGAATTTATAAAAGGGAGGGGAGGATGCTTTAAGTTTAACATCTATTGAAATTGAATGAGGCAGAGCAGAAATTGCCTTGCATACTAGCCTTGTCCCAACACTTGAAAAAGGAGTTATGTAAGTTAAGACCTTGCATTTTATCCACAGCACGTCATGCATTTGCAGGTTTATGTTGTAAGCCAGCATCACCCTAAAGTGCCTGTATGGCCAGAGATACTATCACCAGCTTCTCAGAAGAGCGTGCTAGCTGAGGTTCATCCCCACAATGCATGGCTTCCACTCAGAGCTGGCCAGCATCCACCTGGCACAAGGCACAGGCAGAGCAAGCTTGTGTTTGCCTGCTCAATACCATGCAAATGACCCCTTACTTTACAGTTCTGGTATGAAAGGGACTACACTGTCCAAGAACATATGATGAAAAGATTAGAATTGCACAGTAAAAAAACAAATTAAAAACTATAGGTAGAGGTTTCAAGATAGCCAACACACATCAGCTGAACTGCATTCATGCTGGTAGACTGAAGGGATTACAGTATGCCTTATCCTACTATTGCATTGCACAACATTAGGATGGACTGCTGTTGAATTTTCATAAAATTGCTATTAGAATGAGACCTAACCTCTAAACTGCAACTAATAGCCTGTGGTATCTGTGGTTGGCCAGAATTTAGAGGTTTAGATACTTAAATTGTGAGCAATGATGTTCAAGAGCTAACTAAAGTCATGCACTTGCCTAGCATGCTGGCAGGTTGCTAGAATTTGACCAACTTTCTGTACTTGGTGGAAAATATCAACTCCATTAGCATACATACAGCTCAGCTTCAGCTGTAAACACACTTCCATTTCATTAGCTGCTCACTGGCTAAGAGTAAGCAGAAAGAAAAATTACTGTGGATTCTGTTTAACATGTTATTTCCTTAATCTGTATTACTAAATTCTCATACATTCCACAGGTATGCAGAGTTTTAACACAGATGGTAACTGTGTTGAAAACTCTGTGTAGTCAACTCACCCCTTACAACGATTTTTAATAGTGTCTCAATTTGAACATACAAGCAGTTTAGTCTTTGGGTCTTCAACTCCCCAGCTTTACACAGAAAGTCTGTTTCAGGTCTTAACAACCTTGAAAACCTCCAACTTTCTCCTCCTACCCTCCCTGTAACCAACCACAAACAAACAAGCAACAGCTGCTTTCCTAGATAGAACGCTGATGGTATTTTCCAGATTTTACAAGACTAGCTCTTTTTTCAGACTGCTCAGGGTGAAAGCAGAAAGCCAGGTGAGCAATAAGGAGTTGACAACAAAGCTGCAGGTTATAAATGTTTTTTTCTGTTGTGGTTGAGGAATTTATATGACATACTTCTCTCCCTCCGTGACAAAACCGTTATCAACACATTTTTCTTAGACACAGTCTCATTGAGAAGTGCTAACTGATGTCCTGAATTACTAGCAAGAGGTGACTTCACATATGAGGACAGCGTACTAAGTTGTCACTGCTCTCTCCAACAAAGGCACTCACATGCCCAGTTCAGGCTACAGTCTTGAGTCCAGTTGCTTATTCCCTCCTCAGTCTGAAGAGTGTGTGCTGGCTCTTTAGAAACACACCAGGTGCCAGTAAACATTGACATCGTTACTGAAAGTATTACTAAAGTTACTGCAGGGACTGTTCCCCCTTCCTGACTGAAGTTGCTGATCATCACAAGACAAGCAACTTCCTATGACATGGCTTGTTTCTCTTCCTCTGCAAAGATAAGCTGCAGGACATAAATCATTGCTGTGTAACTAAACTGGTGCTGCGGTGAGAGAGGTCTGTCCCACTTACAATACGAAAGAGGAAAAAACTTGGGTATGTTGACAAGGACCAAGTCAGACAGAAAAACATTCAATACCAAGAACTAGCCATCTTTTCAGCAAAAATTAATAATCTACTATGCAGAATAAAACCCCTCAACTAATTGTTCGCTTTCATACACACTGCTGTTGAGGTAGGTGGCCAGAAGGCTATTTTACACTCTCAAACGTAACACAAACTGTCTCAGAGTTTGAGTCGGTTGCCTGTATCAGAGTTGGAAGACTGAGGAATTGGGCTCTTTGAATAATACCATATTTCTCTTCATCTCATGTCTAGCTATTGTACGTTGGCAGCGACAGCAGTTCTGTATGACTACATTTACCCACCATCAGAATATTCTGAGATTTATGGACAAACAGTATTGTCTCCATTCCAAATTAGAAAAAACAAAAGTAGCAAGACAACTCTGGCAAGGTCAATTGGAAACTGTTTTTTGCTAATCTAAAGGTACTAGCTTGTTAAAATGGCACAGCTAAGTTTATTCAATGTGTGCTTTAGTACACTATGCCAGCATCAATCCAAGTCAAATCACTGTGGATAAAGTGTTCCTGTATTAAACATTCTAAACATTTTCCAGTGCAACTCATTTAGACTGGCAAAATGCAGAGGGTATCGCTGTAAGTATGAACTGGAAATTCTCCACCTATTTTTGAATATCAGCCAGGGTCTTCCTCTTCTATGTCGTTTGTTTAGGAGAAAAGGGCCTTACTAAACACAAAACTCCCTTTTTTCATTAAAAATTGATAAAGTCAACAGCATTCCAAGTCTCTGTTATTAGTTTGGTTTTGCATGCTTCTACGTAAAAGGGTAAGTGAGGACACATTCTGTTTTGACTAAACCTGTGAAAATGTACTGTATTATTTATAATGCACCTATCACAGTGGTATCTGAATGCTAAGAACTTCAGCAGACAGGTTTTAAGGGCAAATAAACAGAAAGGATAATTTACATTCCTTTCTTAGGCATGCCATTTGGATGTAGTACTTTCTTTTTCCTTCTCCTACAGATGTTAGGAAAGCAACTGCTGAGAAATCTCAAGTCCAGTTACTGTAATGTTCCAGAATAATAAGCCTTCTGCAAGGTTTATTCTGTTCAAATGCAATTTTCACTGATCATGGTGCTTTACATGCAATGAATTTCCAATTGTTTGCCCCACAATGGGAAGCAGGGAGGGAAAGCTATTTCTGATCTCAGTATTTAAATAATTCTCTTCCTTGTAGATAGGAAGTAAAATGTGAACTGTAAAATTTGAATTTAGTTCACATTACAGTTCTTGAGGTGGTGGCTTTGAGACAGAACTGCTATGGCTTAATAAGTGGTGCAGCCAACCAAAACAAAAAAAACATATATAAATCTTGGTTGGTGTTTTTAAAAAATAAAACCCTGCCTGCTCTGAACAGGACCAGTTTATTTTCTCAGGTTTAGTAGTATTTTGGAAGCCAAATTACTTTCTTGTTGACATACCACACCAAATGCAGTCAAATAAATATAGAAATGGGCTATTTAATCTAGAATCTTAGCTGACAATGGCTAGCATCAGAAAATTAGTAGAAGGAAACAAAAACCTCACATTTCAGATGTCAAATCTGGGCAACATTTCAGTAAAATTTGAACCTAGCAGTAAAGAAACTGCAAAACCCTCACAAGTATAGCCACAGATCCCTGTTACTCCGAGTCTTAATAGATCATCACTATGTCAGAAAAGAGAAAAATCTACCTTCAGAAGTACATTCACAGCTGTACAAGCGTAAGGCAGCTGTTATGTAGAGTACAAATATACTGTATTTATTTATGCCTGATAAACAGGAATGACTACTGGAAACAGCTTTCTATTATGTCATTCCATAAGTCTGACAACAAACATAATTATTGTCCCTAAAGTAATTTACTACTGTAATAGCGTTGCATCAGTTTTCTATGTGTATACTTAAAGAAAACCCCTCTCCCTCTACATAGCTGCATTACTCTCAATTTTAAGATGTCTGATATCTTAGCATGACTGTTTTTGTTGTTATTATTTGAAAGTGTCAACCCGCATGGCTGTCTTTGGAAATTACACAAGGGATAACATCTGTTAGTATTGCTGTTCCAGTAAGAGTCAAGGCCAATCCAACTCAGATGTATAAAAAATTAACTCAGGACCAAGTTCATGCTTTGCATTAAAGCTTACTGGAATCCTTAAGCCAATTCGCAATATTGTGAAAATGAAAGTTATGGCTTGAAATTTTTTTTTGTGGGAAATGTATCAATCACCTATGTAACAACAACTGAACACATACTTGCATACCACAAAGCTCCAAATCTTAACCAAGCACCCACTTCAAAGTCTGTATGAGGAAGCCAAAAGTCCACAAACAACAACAAGACTTACAAAGGTGTCTGGCATCTCAAGTCAGACAGCTAATATGCTGAGATCACATTGCCAAGTGCTGCCTAATTGCTTCCCTGTGTTTCCCTCCTGTTCCCCAAATCCACACTCTCCTAAGCCTAGTCTATTTTTATAACTTTAACTAGCATAGTTATCAGGTGTACTTTCTACAACAAGAATACAACCATGTTTGTGTCACTGTGTTTTCATGCTAGTTCACCTCCTATAGCAGAAAACAAACTTCAAAATTTAAATGAAACACAAGAACTAGCTAGAAAGGGCTATGAAAACAAAGACAAGCCACCTGGGTATGAATACAGAATGCGAGCAAATGGAGGGACACTAATAAAGAGGTTATGGGATCAAACAGTGGCCCCAGGAATAATTTTTAAAGCTGCATTTTGCATTAATAGAAGTGAAAAAAGACTCCCATCTCTCAGAGTATGCAAAATGGATGTTCTACTAACTAAGACAAAATAAGGAGAGTCAAGAGAAAAGCAGGTCTGTGCAGCTGAATTAGGAAAGCTGTATCATTACAGAAAGAGTTGACAGTGTTTAAATTTCAATTAGACAACAATTTTGGCTTTCAATCCAAAGTAATTAAGTAATTGATGCTCAGAGAAGTTGTGGCTGCCCCCTCCCTGGAAGTGTTCAAGGCCAGATTGGATGGGGCTTTGAGCAACCAGGTCCAGTGGGAGGTGTCCCTGCCCATGCAGAAGGGTTGGAACTAGATGAGCTTTAAGGTCCCTTCCAACCCAACTGTTCTGATACTATGATTGTTCTACTCTCACAAAGAAAAGAGATGTCACAGCCAGTGTGACTGGATATGTAAGAAGACAGATGAAATGTTTCTGCAGGTCAGACACTATTGGTCTGGTTAGCTAGTAGCCACCTGTGAGGGGAAAAAAAAAAGATAATTCTTGTATGTCACCTAGACATGATGAAAGCTTGGAGAAAGGCTTTCACTAACAAAAAATACCTTGACTGTGAAAGTGAATGACAGCAAAATGACAGCACAGATTCTCTACAGTAATCAGAGAGGCAGTGGATGAAAGATGTCAGATTTTACACGTTTCTGGAGACTATTCATGGGAAACTAAGAGTAATGGGGTAAGATTTCAACATTGACAAGTGCACAGATCTGATCTCTGGTCTAAAGGTAAATCTATGACTCGTCATCAGAGGGGGAAGCTAAATTTGTATTGGAAATTGAGGCTAGTCAGAGAAAAAAAACCAATCTTCTGATGGAAGTGTGATTAGAGATGTAGAAATTCAAACAGCACAGTTGTATAAGGCATGAATGCAACATTTCAGGAGCACTATGCTGACAGTATTAAAAGCAAAAGATAGAACAAGAAAGGTGAAACTTCACTTTTGAATTTTGGCCTGGAAAACATCATGGGAAGCTTTCTGAGAGTTGTTTCAGCAACCTTAAGGAAAGACAATGGATTGAAACAAGTAGCCACAACCAGTGGCACTGGCTATGTAGAAAGACATAAGACAAATTACTGCAGGCCAGTTGATACATCTCTATATAGCCAGCCATGATGCTCAGAAATAGTTCATTTATAGGAGGATATTCCATATTCATTTTCCTAGCCAAAGAGACTTCCTGCCCTTGAAATACAAGCCACTGTTTATATTTAAGTAAAAAGACATTTGCTGTCTTAAAAAATACACATCAACTCTGCATATTCTCTAGAAGGCAAACTTTTGATAACCAGATATTGGCAGACCTCAAAAGAATTCAAGTTGTTTTGAAGGGAATTCCAGAAAGGAAAACATGAAGAACAAATTATTGCTAAAGTAGTAAGGAAAAAAGGCAGAAAACATTCTGCAAGGGCCAGAAGCAGAGATGAACAGAGCATGGCCAGCAGCAGAATCTCACAACACAGACAGGTATCAAACATTAGAGGTACAGGTAATGTCCAAGAAGATTCAACAGGCAGTAAATAAACAAAAATAGCCACATGACAAAAAACAGGGATAAACACTGGTTCCAATAATAGAAGAGATTCCACAGTAGCCTTTTGGGGTATAAAACCTTATGTAAACAGACAGCAGAGATCAGACATGAAGTCATCAGGAATTTGGTATTATAAACCACAAATAATCCTGTCAATCTATTCACCAATGTCTTTGACAAAAAAAATCAAAACTCCAAAAATGAACTGCCTCTAAATGGACTCACAAGTTGGCTGTGAATCCAGAAGGAAATATGGGCATGAGATATCTTGAATAAAAATCTTACAAAGCAGATGACCATTTTAACACTACACAGTTTATTTTCAAAAGACCAATACCATTGGATCAGACCCTTTCAAAACAAGACTTTTTTTTTCCTGAGAATTTTTCAGTTTGACAAAACAAAATAATAATCATGCTGTCCAACATTTTGTCATCTGAGAAACCCAGATTTCCATCAAAAAAGGTTTTATTTTTTTTACTCAGCAGTAATAGAAATAAGACAATTTTTTCTTTAGTAAAACAGAAGACGTGCTTCAATCCAACTGCAAGATTAACCTAATTCTTCAGTTTTTTTCTTAATTCAACATCTCATGCTTACATTATTGCTTAATAACAGATACTTAAACCAAAAAGAAGTAACAAGAGACACCTACGAAAACCAGATGGTAACAGGAACAAGTGTGCATGAAACACAATATATTTGTTTATCCTTATATGACAATTTAGGACAAGAAAGGAATGTGAAAACTGGAAATGTGTAAGTCATGAACAAAATCAGACATACTCCAAAAGAGTTGGAATAGGCCTTTAATACATAAAAAAGAAGTTGTATTAGTGTATTATCCTACATTGAAACTGATGAGACTAAAACATTATGTAGCACATTATTAGCAAGTTAATAATCCTAAAGTTGGGGCAAAAAAAGCCAATCCATGGTTAAGTTTTATCAAAAGGCAGTAATGGTTTTGTTCTCAGGAAGGCCTGATACTCTTTAATGAGGTAAAATAAACCCTTTGTTTGGATGGGATACTGCAATAAACTTCTCAGCCCTAAAAAGGAACCCTTAATTTGGGCAAAACAACAACAAAATCTCCGAACAGGTATAAGGCTGAGGGAGTTGGTATTGTTCATCCTGAAGAAGAGAAGGCTCCGGGGGACCTCATAGTGGCCTTCCAGTACCTGAAGGGGGCCTAGAGAAAAACTGGGGAGGGGCTTTTTACAACAGCACATAGTGATACGACAAGGGGTAATGGTTTGAAACTGAAGGAGGAGAGATTTAGGTTAGAGATCAGAAGGAAATTCTTTAGTGTGAGGGTAGTGAGACACTGGAACAGGTTGCCCAGAGAAGTTGTGGAGGCTCCATGCCTGGGGGCATTCAAGCTCAGGTTGGATGGGGCTCTGAGCAACCTGGTTTAGTGGGAGGTGTCCCTGCTCATGCAGGGGAGTTGGAACTCGATGATCTTTAAGGTCCCTTCCAACTCTAACCATTCTATGATTCTATAATTCTACGATTATGTTGTTAAACTATTTTGCTCTTCAAATTCAGAATATAGTATAAATTTATTTTATAGATGCACTCACATTATACACTGTTTAATGCTTCATATTACGTGCCACAAAGTGCTATGCACTGTATTTATAGAGATTAACTGTTATATGTCTAGGACAGCATCTAATTATTCTAAACAGATGAGGAAGAACATGTAAAATGCAACACACATATCAGCACATATCTCCATTCGATAGAATGAATCCATGAGTAACAAAAGAGCATGCAGTATTCATTAAGAAGCTATTAGGAAGAATCATTATTTGTACATTATTACTCTATACTACTGCTGGTTCTATTAAATCGATACAGATTTAGTAGCAAGTATCACAGGCATAGTGAAAAGTACATCCATATTGTTTTAATTTATTTTTCACTTTCTTCAAGGTAAAAAGTGAAGACCTACTAGATTGGTAAAGAAAATTAAGTGGCATGTGAAAGGAAATGCCAAGTTGTTATTGGCTCATTGCAACTAATCTCACCAAACACTTCAGAGAAACCACCACTAAGAATCCACTCATGCAAGCAAAAGTTTTGTAGAAGCCTTCAGAATCTCATCTTCATCTTACACATTTCCAGAGCACCTACTAAAGCTTGGACCCCTAAAGCACTAAACCATGAGGATAAGCAAATAAAGGAGATTCTGGTCTTTCAATCTACTGAAGAGTTGCACACTTGCCTTCCTCCTGTACTGCTGATAATATTGAGTAAAAAGCTTTCTTTTATTTAGAATCTGTGTCAGAAATAAAACAAATCTCAGGTCTTAATTAGTCCTCCATCTCCAAGTCTCTTCATAGCCCTGACAATGCTAGAAAGGTATTGCCTTCATGCAATAGCCATAGACTTTCTAAAGAAATAGATGAAGGCTGTCTGCTGAGCTGCTTGCAAGCCCGTTGCTAACAGCCATTGCCACCAGTTTACTACCAATCCTTAAAGTGCCTACTGCCTTTTAAACAGTTTGCCACCAGACTAGTAATTGGGAGGTAAGTGAGAGCAACTTCCAGAGCTACCTTTCAGTTTACCCACTAACATGACTGATGCAGTTCCTGTCTTTCACCACGCTACTATCAGACTTAGTCTAATGGGGCTGTATTTGACTCATCAGTAGTTACCAAAATGAAGCTCCAGAGCTTACTGCACAGCATCTGTGAAAATAAGTGATCTCCATACTAAAACACAGTCCCTCTGTACAAACCTATTTCCATTTCTCGAAGTTTCCACTTGCTTGTTTCATGACCTTCAAAGCTTATGAATACATAAATGCCTACAGTTACAGATGAAACGATTGTTTGTGAAGACAACTGGGTATTTTAGGAAGATAAGGAGGGCTGATATTAGTCAGAGCTGGCATCATCTGGGAGTGTTTGGCAACCCATCTGCAACCCATCTGCTATTTCTTGCTTCTTCCTCACCAAGGAAAACATTGAGGGGTTTTTTCTAATACAGTTGGAACAATATCCTGGAATGCATTACCCTGCTTAATGGCTTTTTTTACTAGATCAGCTTACAAATGGATATATGTTATTTTTAAACTCTCAACCCTAAAATTACTGCAGAGGACCTTGAAAGTCGAGCTATGATCTTTTAAACTCATTTCTTAAAAGTCACAACAAAAAAGCTGCAAATGGAACCTCTCTAATAATAATAAAAGTGGGAGCACATGCCCACAATTACAAAGAGAAACATCTTTGTCACTAAATCTATGACCCAGCCCAAGTGCCCAGACTTTTTAGCACACACATTTGTGCATATCAAGTCTTTGCATGTCCAATATGAATGCTAATTGTAATTCACCTGACTGTGCATGCATGCAACTTCTCTGTAAACATACAATATTTTACTGCTTACTGGCTTTGAAATCCATGGGACTTTAATACATAACCTGGTCACATGACCAGAGAGTTTAATACACGACCTGGTAAAATGGGATACAGAGAAGACTGAGGTACTCAACAATTTTTTTGCCTCAGTTTTCACTGACGGGGGCTCTGGCCATACCACCCAAGTTGCAGGAGGCAAAGGCAGGGACTGGGAGAAGGAAGATCCCCCCGCTGTAGAAGGAGAGCAGGTTCGAGACCATCTAAAGAACCTGGAAGTGTACAAGTCCATGGGATCTGACAAGGTCCATCTGCAGCTCCCGAGGGAACTGGTCAATGAAGCTACACCACTACTAACCGTCATATTTGAGAAACCATGGCAGTCTGGTGAAGTTCCCACTGACTGGAAAAGGAGAAACAGAAACCCTATTTTCAAAAAAGGGTAAAAGGAAGACCTGGAGAACTACAGACCAGTCACTCTTGCCTCTGTGCTGGCAAGATCATGGAGCAGGTGTTCCTGAAGGCTCTGCTAAGGCATATGAAAAATTTGGATGTGGTTGGTGGCAACCATCATGGCTTCTCTAAGGGCAAATCATGCCTGACAAATTTGCTGGCTTTTTACACCAGGATGATAGCATCAGTGAAAATGGGGAGAGAAACTGACCTCATCTACCTCAACGTGTGCAAAGTGTTCTACACTGTCCCTCATAACATCCTGGTCTCTAAATTGGAAAGATACATATTTGATGGATGGACCACTCAGTGGATAAGGAATTGGCTGGATGGTCACACTCAAAGACTTATGGTCAATGTCTCGATGTCGAAGTGGAGATCAGTGATGACAGGAATTCCTCAAGGGTTGGTACTAGGACTGGTGCGGTTTAACACCCTTGTTGGAGACATGGACAGTGGAATTGAGTTCACCCTGAGCAAGTTTGCTGATGACACCAAACTGTGTGGTGTGGTCCACACGCTGGAGGGAAGGGAGACCATGTAGAGGGACTTTGACAGGCTTGAGAGGTGGGCCTGTGCAAACCTCATGAAGTTCAATAAGGCAAGTGAAAGGTCCTGCACCTGGGTTGGAACAATCCCAAGCATAAATACAGGATGGGTGGAGAATGGATTGAGAGCAGCCCTGATGAAAAGGACTTGGGGGTGTTGGTTGACAAGAAGTTCAACATGAGGCAGCAATGTGCACTTGCAGCCCAGAAAGCCAACTGTGTCTTGGGCTGCATCAAAAGAAGCCTGGCCAGCAGGTCAAGGAAGGTGATTCTCCCCCACTACTCTGCTCTCATGATGCCCC
Organism: Hemiprocne comata; assembly: GCA_020745705.1. NCBI lineage: Eukaryota > Metazoa > Chordata > Aves > Apodiformes > Apodidae > Hemiprocne > Hemiprocne comata. The sequence goes on along the minus strand of CM036586.1, from coordinate 136,463,816 downwards.
ACTTGGAGTACTGTGTCCAGTTCTGGAGCCCTCAACACAAGGACATGGACCCTTTGGAGAGAGTCCAGAGGAGGGCCATAAAGGTGATCAGAGGGCTGGAGCACCTCTCCTGTGAAGAAAGGCTGAGAGAGTTGGGGCTGTTCAGCCTGCAGAGAAGGCTCCAGGGAGACCTTATAGCAGCCTTCCAGTACCTGAAGGGCTACAGAAGAGCTGGGCAGAGACTTTTTACAGGGGTGTGTAGTGATAGAAAAGGCATAATTGCCTTAAACTGGAAGAGGGGAGATTTAGGTTAGACTTTAGGAAAACATTTTTCACTATGAAGGTGGTGAGACACTGGAACAAGTTGCCCAGGGAAGTTGTGGCTGCCCCCTCCCTGGAAGTGTTGAAGGCCAGGACGGCCTTGGAGCAACCGGGTCTAGTGGGAAGTGTCCCTGTCCATACAGTAGGGTTGGAACTAGATGATCTTTAAGGTCCCTTCCAATCCAAACCAGTCTATGATGCTATAAAATGCAAGCCTGTTACACTCCTAACCACCGTCTGTTCAGTAAAACTGCAGTGGGTCTCATGACTAATTCTAGAGCACTCTGATAATCACAAGGCATCAAACATTATTTGTTAAAGAGCACTGTTTTCTCTCTCTGAAATAAACTTGTGATTAAAAGGTTAGCCACAATTATTTTAAACTCTGTGCACCTTTGGTTTAGTTTTATTCTTACACAGATGCCTCTAATAGTTATTGACAGGAGACAAGGCTAAAACACAGATTTTGTCAAAAGATTTTGGCCTGACATGGAACTACACTGTTCTCAAACCACTCTGTAATACTTGAAGATGTGAATCCTGGTCATTTTTAATGTAACCAATAGGAAATATCATAGATTCTTATAGATAATAATGACTGAGCATCTCATGATACTGAGTCGCAAAGTTAATTAAGACACCATTAGGTCCTTTCCATAGAATTATTGTTAAGAATGGGTGCAGAAAGTTATAAAGTAAATTTTAGAGGTGTGCACCAGTTCAAGCAGTTGATACTAAGTTTTCTTATGAAATGCCAGGAATAGAGGTTATGTAATCCCTTTTGAACAGACAGGTATCATATTAACCCAATTGTCTTCCATAAGACAAGGAAGGAAATAACTGTGGCTTCTGATTTTGGATAAAGCCGTGCTGAACTCATCTCAAAATTCCCTTGGTTTCAGTAGATTCCAGCATATTTTTTGGCCTATTCAGCACCATTCCTGTGCACAACCATATGTTTATCTATCTGTTACCCCTTCATGAAACTGGGTCCAAAGCGTCCACTGGCTGTAGTTGATTCCTGGCCAACTCAAGATATTTCAGATGCTCAAGCATCCTCTTGAGGACGTTTTAGTTTCCTAACAGCTTTTCCATAGCTATATTTTCACTAAAGAATGTAAGCAGATGGTCTTTGCAAAGGCTTCAAATAACACAACTCCAATATTGAGGTTTTGTTTCACTTAGCCAGAATTTAGATTTTTCATCATGGTGACTTTAGTAAAATTCCTTAATAGTCAACAGATCTGAACAGTCAGCCTAGAGTGATGGGGCATTCCTCTCTTACTTAAAGAGGATGCAATGCATCCAGAAGGGTTCAAACGGACCCAGGATCATACTCAGAGTCTTCTGTGTGATCTCAAGTCTAGATATAACAGATAGTGTTTACCTGACTTCATGCTTGAAATAGTTTTAAAAGTAAGCCCGAAGAGAGCTAAAAAGGAATTTTCAAATTCATTTCCTATGTCACTGTTCGCTTGATTAACAGAAACATTTTATTGAAACCACGTTGCTGAGCCTGTACTTGACAATATTTTTTGTGCTGCAAGAGACAGAAGTCTTATACCTGCTATTATAAATGCTGAAACAGAAACTTGCTTTTATTGTCAGCTGGTTTTCTAGATCAAATTCCAAGTAGCCAACACTTTCACAAGAATAGCCTTTTCTATCAATAAAGCTATTTCCATAAAATTGTTTTTAATAACTAAGAAAAAGACAAACAAAATTCCCTCTGAAATAGGGTGACCCAGTTTATACATTTTGAATGGTTTGGTCTTTGCTCTGTGTAGCCAGAAATAATTTTTTTCATTCATGACCAGCCCTGCATAATTAATCTAAAAAATGGCAAGATCCCCATGCTCCAATTCTACAATCTTTCTGGAAAGACATGAATACTTGAATAAGACTCTTCATAAACTTTCTGAGCATACACACTATTATAAACTGCCAGAAAATTGTTAAGCAGATCTTATTAAGAGACAAACTAATATCTTATCAATCCATGTGCATCTATTCCCTAATCTAATACACAAATTCTGTTTTAAATAATTGTCCCAATCACCAGACAGCCTCTGATCATGCCAATAAAAAAAGGTCTGACTGAAGCCATAAGAAATTAAAAGATAGAGTGAAGATAATAGTTACTGTGAGACACTGAAGAAGTTACTCTTATTTGAAAAGCTGGACCAAACACCTTCCCCACAGTATTAAACAATGACAGTTTTAGTTTTCAGACCTTATCTCCTGCTTAAGCCTAAAGTCTGGCTTTGACAACATATCACCCTGCTTCAAAACATCTCTCTTTTAAGATGAATAGGATTGCAGGTCTGACAATAACTTCACAAAATATATAAAATCCACCTGCTGCATATGGTGATGTCCAGTTTGGCTTCATTTAACAAAAATAGGATCTGAATTAGCCTTAGCACTTGCCTTTCCAGCATGGACAAGGTATTAAGCCAGAAACAGCAATCAGTCAGTGACAATCCTACTGCTAGAGTTAACCTGTGTCGGGAGTAAAATATTAGCAACACCTAAAGTCCTTCTGTAGGTAGAGTAATTAAACTGCTGATACCAAAACCAAAATTTCATACCCTTGCCCACAAGTGCAGATCCAAAAGTTATATACATATATATGTTGCACCCTTGGGTTTTTATATTTAGTCTTTACATTCCTGGTTATCCACGTCAAAGAACGATGGGATCAAATCTTAGAAGATAAAACAGATTTAAGGGAAAAATAGGTAGATAATTTTATCTTACATCCACAAAATAGATCTACTGTGAGGAGAGAAATCTGAAGAACATAGGAGAAACAGGTAATGAAGACAAAATTATTCATTGCGATACTAAGCGTTTGAGTAAGGACTAAGTTGTCCTTTCACAGTCCTACATGGTGCATCAGAAATAGGTTTTGTAGTTTTTACTCTATTTCAAATATGCAGTTAGGAACTGCATGTACTGCAATTGAACATTAGTGTGGCATCAAGAACAGCCAATGACTTCACCCACAGTAGATATGCTATGTACTTACAGTTTGAAAGCCATACAAGAACTATCACTGAATCTAATGAGAAAAGCAAGACAGATTTATGTAGAATTGTCTGCTGTCATTTTTAAAAAACATTCATGGTATTTTGGCTGAGATTAGTCACTGAATATCCCGAGTGCTGTTGGAAAGAATACTTAGTTGTTATAATGGTCAACTGAACTATCCTTTGCTCTTAGTTATTAATCTAAAATAAAATGTTTACTGAATAACTAGGCATTTAAATAATATTTGACCAAATAACAGAAGGCACTGCTGATCCCCTTCTACACCTCACACATGTAGCCACATCTTTGCTGGCAGAGATGATATGAGAACTAAACTACCGGCCCCAGTTCCTCATTATTAAGACTCCCAGTCATGTAACTATCCTCTCAAATCTGCTGGATAAATGGTTTGTCAGATGTCTCTAAGCCATTAAGGACAAATCAAGCTCTTCAGCCAGCATAGAAGCAAATGGATTAGGATATCTATCCACAGCCTGAAACTCCAGACTCTCAGCAGCAGAAGAAAATTAAATGTCTGAAGCTGCCATTGCCCCTGGGCATCAGTCTGACAGGCTAATGGAGGGTCATAGATTTTCTGCCAAATTGCCACAGTTTCCACCCTAACACAGGGAGATAAAGTATTCACATCAGGCAGTGATTGTTAGAGCAAGCATTTCAGATCTTTTAGTTGCCTGATTTTAACTCACTTCTGACAGTCCATGAGATCCTCAATCATTTAATAACGGTACTATCATAATATGAAATCAACCTTCTTAAAGATTATAGTTAAAACAAGAGCATTGGCTACTGGTCTTTGTAACTACATTTACACTTAATATGTTTGGTATGGGCACAAAAGTTTCACTAGCTTAAAACAAGGACTTAAAATATCCTAATTAAGGTGGCTCTCAGACAGTGGAGAAAACTTACAGTAGTACTACGGTAAATACTTAAGTCTTCCAAATTTACCATCACAATAGTGTCTTCTAATGAAAGTACTTTCTACCACTTCTTCAGGTTTGGTCATATGCAGCAATCTTTCTGCGAACAACATGCCAGGGCAAATGAATACAGAGGGCTTTTAGTCGAGAACAGCAAAGGTGAAAGGACAACACAAGCACAGTATACAAATTCTCAATGGGTTCAAGAAATCTTGCAGATGTTGGAATCTCCATTACTTCTTCCAAAACCCTGCCAGTACTGCATTTGTTTGCTTCCTTTCCTTTTGTGCCTGACACTGAGTACAAGAGTACAGCTGCTCAGAAAAGACAGGGCTTGCTTTTCTTTAAAACTATACCAGATGGGTTGCTCATTTACTGACATTGTCCAAAACAATAAGGTTTAGTGCAAGACAGTCTTCCAGACATGTAGATGGCCAAGCCTTCTCTTCCTTCCTCTATTCTTGTTTTGTAACTAAGCTCAGTTTTACATAAACTGTTGATTGTTAAACGATTTTGGAATAGATTTCTGCAAGGTCAACTAATTGCAAGTTTTCATTTTAGTTTCTTTATAAACTAGTGAAGTATCACTATAGAGAAACAAACAGTAATTAAATACATTTTTATTGTCATTAAACGTTTACCCATTATGGTTTTGCAAAACATTTATTTAAGGAGTGCCTACTACGGTCAGAAGATACAAAAATATTGCTCAGAATGTTTCCCTTCAAGTATTTGCAACATCTTTGGCCTGTGTATCCAACAAGACATCAGATTTATTCATTTAAGGAATGATTAGAGGGAATCAGATTAATCTTCTCTAAATGATCTTCCCATAAGTAAACATCAGCACTCTCAGTTGCACTTTACAGCTTGTTGTGGCTATCAGAACCAGAAATACTTCCATAAGGAGACTCAAAATATTTATTAGTGATTAGTCCTAGGATTGACAGCCTTCTATGTGAGAGCTAACCATAAACATGTGAACTGTCCTGACTGATTCTTGTAGAGGGGCAGTACTATGTATGAATACATTGACAGAGAAAAGGGGTGGATTGGAGAGATATTGTTAAAGAAGTTACTGCAATCAACACCTACAATGGCACATTTTAATTATGGTGGATTAGACAGTGGAACAGATCTTTTCTCAAACCTGTCTAAATTCAGCATTTCTTTACTGGTTGCCAATCATACAGACTGAAAAATTACTAATTCCAAGTTGAGAGACCTATATTTGGACAGTCACTCAGTTCTAACTGTATTTAAAAAAGCTATAATAATTACATTCTTAGATGCAGCTGCTTTTAAATACCAGAGCTAGTCATGGAATTGAAATCTGCAGAATGACATTTCTAAGCTCTTCTCAACACACTACTACCTGGTCAGATAATGACAAGACAGATAGATAACCAGATGCCCACTAAAAGTGCTTACCAAGCTTCATTGTGAGTTTACTGCATAGCACAGTTGGTACCAGAGAGAGCTTTCTTGTACTTGGGCCAGAACGGGGAAGTAACCAAAAGCTTCACATATGGGCTGAGGCAGGCAGAGCTAGAACATAGCAGGACAAGATGTGCTATAGAAACATATGGGGCAAAAGTCAGAGGGATTCAAAAGCAGAGACATTCCCCAGTGTGTTTCTTCCTCCCTCACCATAAACCTACATACATAGATAAACACAAGCAGAAATCCTTCAAATGATTCTCTGGATTTGCCTCCTCAGAGGCAGTCTTGTAGATTTATTTAGATCATGAATAGTGCATCATTACTGCTGTCACACTTGCAACCTCCAAAAGAGTTCCAGCAGCCTGTTGCTCTGGAGAGCACTGCCTCTGGTATCTACTGCCCCTGTGCAACACTCATAGCTAGCTATACTCTGGTTATAGTAACTGTAACTGAACCTACAAGATCTAATGGTTAGTAACATGTGTTTCAGTAACTCTCAAGCTCTCATTGTTAGCATAACAAGTACATTAGGTAGTATTTCAATACAACCTCTAAAACTACAGTTCCCCACTTATAGAGCCAAAGTAATGTTCCTTCTTAGTTCCTCCATTTCCATTCTGCTTCCCTCTCAGCAAAGCACATTCTTTGTTCATAACTGTATGCAACAGATGGCAATAGTTGATGTCCCATAGATAGAAGAGATAATTTCAAGTATGCTATTGTCAAGCATAAAAGAACAAAGAAAAAAAAAAAAGCTTTGTGGACAGATTGAAGCAATCTTCCAGAATTCTGGAAAAAACCACACATACTAAGAATATTGAGAAGTAGTTACTACATTTAATATAAACAGTAGTATTGCTTTCATGGGCTTTTTTTTTAAAGTACATTAGCTCATATACTGGAATCAACCGAGTTGTTTTATAAGCACTGTGCTATTAAGCAGTAAGAGTGGGGCCTGATCAAGTTACTGAAGCTCTGGTGTTGGTCTGACAAATAGGGCACATGTCTTTAATTTGCCTGATTTGCAGTTCAACTATGTATAAGTATATAGAATTATGGTTGCACAAAGTAGTTTGACAGTCCAAATATCTGGAACATAATCTGATCTTTTTTTCTTTTTTTTTTTTTAAGAAAGGTGCTGCCTTTCTTTTACAGCCTGCATTTGTATTTTGCCTAAGCATTCCTGAAGTGAAACAATATTGTTTAAGCATACACATTATTGCTTTTTTTTTTCCTACTGATTTTTCTTTCTCAAAACATTTTGTTCCAGGTTCAGCAATTCCTTGCTCTTTGTGTCCTCGTTTGTAACTCATCGCCGTCCTCATCACTATTTCCATTTCTTTATAACAGCTGTTCTTTCCTCTAATGCAGACTCAGAGCCCACGTCACAGTAGGGTGATGCAGGGACAGCCTATGATAGCTCTCTAGGTGGCTGACACCTCCTTGGTACATCAGCACGTGAGGATGAGCTTGTAAGAGAGGAACATGAGTGCTTTTGTTTTAATATGCAATCTGAGCTTCCATTTTAGAGATTTTAGGATTTGGAGAAGGATTTAAGATGTATACACAATCTCTGTAATTCCATGGATGACTGAACAGTGTTTTAAAGCCAAACAGTACCATATTTGTGATATTTTCAGACGGCCTTCAACAGCAACTCCCCTCACCTGCTTCCTCAAACTCCTGATAATTAGAATCCTACTTACAGAAGCGTCTACTATAGTGGTACTGAAAAGATTTATTTCAAAACGGTATTTTATTTTGAGACCTTGTGGTAAATAAGTCTTTTCACTGAATTCAATTTTTTTGAAAGCACTTTTTGGGTTGAAAGTGTTTATTTACAGTTACCATCTTCTCTGTATTTCCAATTGCTATAACAATCTAAATGTGCTTTGACACATACTAGCTTGGAAACTTACATGATACACTCAGTTACTTAAAACTGAAAATTGGCTTTGCACAGTGCATATTTCTGTTTTTGGAAAGCTCCTACTTTCTCCTTATTCCCAAACAGAGATAGCTATTTAACAACAGAACCCGTGGAGAGAGTGGTATGAAAACTTTTCTGATTTCTTCTCTCAAACTACTGAGTGACCATGTGGAAAAGCTATTTAAGAAGCAATTGTATGGCAACTACAATGTGAGAGAAACTCATTGTAAGCTAGTTTATATAACAGTATAAGAGTTCAAAGCACATGTGTATGTACATATAATAAGTATATTAACATTTTCTTAGGTCAAAATTGTTAAGTTCGTTTCCATCTGATTACAGTTTCTTTGTGGTTCTAATGTTTTACTTGCATATTTCCATGGCTGTCAATAGAGATAAAGTTTACTCAACTAAAAAGGAATTCTGTAAAACCCAAGTTCTATGGCATATCAAGCTGCAACCCCTATAGACTGAAGTATGATCAATTTGCTATTTCCCTGTCTTTCAATAAAAGTAGGAAGAGGACCAAAGAGAAGTGAAAGTGGAAGCGAGTTACACCAATAGCATTTCCCATCTTTGGTAAAAATCAGAGTCATATCTGACTAGGCCATTTCAAACTTGGCAAGGAATTAAGACATATATATTTCATTAGCTCTTTTATTAAAGGAAATGCATAAAGTAAAAGCATACTCAATAGAATAGTTTGGCAACAATGAAGGTGAGGGAAAAAACCCTAAACTGATTACAAGTTTGGTAGTCTCTCTCATAAGAGGAATATGTTACTGTCAAATATGTGAAGACTAAAAGCTACCCAAGAGGAATACTTACCTTGATGTAATTAATACCAATGTTTAGCTGAGATACCATGTAGCTGCAGTTCAAAAGAACTGATATAATCCTAGATAAACTTTGAACTAAGGATTCTACCACTTTGGGTAAGTTTGGCTTGGAAGTTTACTAGAAGAATGAAAAGTAATGAGATCAGGAAGAATTGAAAATAATTTATTGCCTAATAATATTTGAAATTTAAATAGTGACCTGGGTCAAGTTTATAAAGAAGCAAAACTTACCTTCAGGAATTATTTGAATTCAGTAAATCTGATTTGATATTGAGTAATTTGTCTAAATTCTAAACCACACCGTTAGACTAAACTGGTGCATCACTATTACTGTGTTAGAGCATCGATTTGGAAAAGAAAGGATTTATACAACTTCAAGAAGTCTAGTTATCTGTAACAAAGAATAAGTATCAGTAATTAAACTTGAAATAATTATTTCTTCCTCATTTTAGGTAAGGATACAGATCCAAAAATAATGAGAGGTATACAAAAGATGACCAGCAGACACAGTCATTACACCAATTGTATACTTAGTTCCTTCACAGCAAGGTAAGTCTTTAAATGCATGATCTACACCTTATGATACCTGAAATACCAAGACCTGCATCCTGACTCTTCGACGTTAAGCTAACAGAGTAAGTGTTTAAGCTGACACAAGATATTCAAATGCCATAACTGTCCAGGAAATTGTATTTCCCTATGGGATTTCCTTTTTGCCGTATGATTTCCTTACTGTTTTAGGAAAATTCATGGTGTGCCATTTTGCCTCTTTATATGACCATATCATGGCTGCACCTTGAATACTGAGTGTACTTTAGGTTGCCATAATTCAAGAAGGACATTGAGAAATTAGAGAAGAGTAACTAAAATGATCACGAGACTGGAACTGCTACCTTAGGACGATGGCTTAAAATGGCTGGAGCATTCCAGCTGGTAGAGGATTAGACAGAGGTTTTCAAATACCACTAAGACAGCAGATAGAGTGAATGAAAAATTATTGTTCAAGAAATCCCACTATAGATTAGCAGAATGAACTTAATGAAATAAGACTGGTCAAAGATTCGGGGGGGGGAAGGGGGGGGTGCAGGGGGAGGGTGGAGAAGGGAGGAAGAGTATTTTAACTTTTCATGCAGCAGGTAGTCAACTTCTGGAACTCACTGCCACAACCAGCTCTGAACAGGATCAAGAGATTAAAGAAAGATTACACAGATTAATGGAAAACAGGTTCATAAATAGATACAAAAGAGATCAAGCAGGAATTTATCTTCCAACATCACCAATAAAACAATTGTCAATGCTGGAAGAGTAAAAGGGAAAGGACTCCAAAAAAGCAGCAGGACCTGCGCACTCTCCCTGTAAAGCATCTCTTTTTGCTCCTCTTGTTTCCAACCCTTACATTGGAAATATTGCATCACTCCATTTAGCAGAGCTTCTAAGAAGGTAGACACCAGATTTGGACAATCTGGAGCAGTTTTGAAGCCTTCAATAAAACTTGCTTTTTGAATATTAATACTAAACCTCATTTAAAAATTGAAGTGATATAATGATATTGTAGTAAATTCTAACGCCTTTGTACAAATATAATACACATGCAAAATTCCAACATTTGGCATGAAAAGCACATTTATGGAGTATTCCTTCTATTCTGAAGATTGCCAATGACAGCCAGTTCTGTTCTTCCCAGTGGACAAAAATTATGTATATTAAGCACAATGAGGCTAATTGTAATTGTTATGATATAGGCAGAAAGGTTATAAAGTTTGTGTCATAAGATTTTGGGGCTTCAAAGAGCTGCATAATCAGAATTTAGCTCAATCCATGCAAGATGGAAGGCTTCTCCTCTTTTACTGGACCAGACACTATGCATTCATTGGTTTGCCAATTGGGAACATATGTAACAGAAACAGATATGCAAGTGAAGAGACACTTCAAGAATATAAGTGATCTACAGCAATATTAAAAAGCAAATCAGAAAAAAATGTTTTAACTTTTAAAAGCACAATGTACTAATCACTACTACTTTAACTTCTTGGAAAGTGTGGCTTGCTTTCAAGAATTCTGGCTGGACTTTTCCCTGATTGTACTGCTAATCTCAGCATGGCAACTTTCATACACATTACCTTTTCGTGGGTCAGAAGCATCTTGTTACAATATAATAGCATAGCAACATAAAGCCAGGAAATTTATGACTTTTGACTGAGTAAAGTAATAATTCGGAGCAAAATACTGATATGGTAATCTGGGGGCATGGAAATACCAAACTGTTCCTAGGAAATAATTATTGTTTTGTGCCTGGAGTTCTTTTGGCAGGGACCACACGACATGGGATGCTGAATAGAATTTCCTGTAGTTTACAGCCTCTCAGTGGTAATTACATCAAACTATCTTTATACAGTGCCAGTGGAGCTTTTAAATGCACTAGGAAGAATTTCTATAGAAGACCACAAGTCTTTCACCTTACCTCTACAGTACCCAAATAAAATCTTGATTACTTCCATATGATCTTTATTTTCATTACAGAAATCTACTTGAAATGGGTTTACATATTGTGAACTGCCATGAAATTTAGTTGAAGAGACCACTAACCCTCTACAGAAGCTGATAGAATTAAATCAACTTCAATATAAAAATTTAAATATGTATTTTTGAAAATATTTGCAGCAAATTTATCTTTTCTAGACATTTATCTTTTGAAGAACACATAAAATAGTCTAAATAATTTGAATAGGAATAAAAGACACTAGATTAATATTTAGATAAACTCACTAGATTTTGTAAAGAATATGTTACTCATTCATAAATCCCCAATTATTTTTAAAACTCTATAGATCTAGAGTAAAAAAAACCAAAAAACCAAAAAATCTCAGGTATGCTGCTGACCTGCATGAGACTTAATTTCTACTCTCCAAACACTGTGTACAGCAATATACTCAGCTTTTTAAAACACTACCAGTTTAGGCATTCAAGCAAACAACTTGCCTTCCAATTAGGATTTGCAATCTGTATCATACATTAATGGCTAATTTTTAAAGACTCTGATAAAATTTGCTATTGAACTTGCATTTTAAAAAATGGATAAATATTTTAAAGGCAGCCATTAGAGACCCCAGCATTCAGCTGGAAAAGAAAAATACAGTTTAAAAAAAAATCTATGGCTTTTTTTTTTTTTTATACACATACAACAGGAATATGCCTTTACATTTCAACCACAAAAGCACACATATGCACTCTAATTTAAAATACAACCTGAAACAACTTGAAAAGAGAAGAGGCCTCTCAATTAGGTGATGAGACTGTAACTTCCCTACCAGATGGCACATAAGGCACATCTCTTAGTTTCTTAGTTTTCTCTTCTCAATGCTTAGTAACCTCTCCTGGCCTCATTTTTCTTTCTCCTTCCTCACACCATATTTTAACAGTATGATAAGCTTCCCTCTATCCCTACGTCTGTTTTTATTCTTTCTTTTTGATTTTGCTTCTCCTTTCACCTCCCAATAAAACGTGGGTTGGGTTTTCCAGATCCCTCAGGCTCTGCTCCAGCCCAAGAAGCTATTAAGCAACAAGCTCAGATCTCAAAATGCAGCCTGGTTTCCATCCACAAGAAACATAATGGAAATTAACTTTGTTCCTAAAAAAGAATGCAGAGAGCAGCAACTACTGGGATGAAGAACCATTTGGCTTTGGTACCACTGAAAGCAGAAAGAAAAAAAACATTTCAAAATAAGGGAAATTCAGAGTTGAATATAAATAATACTTAACTATATGGAGCACAACAAGGGGGTGCAGAACTTCTGAGCATGCTATAAGCACCTACTGACATAATTAATGAAAATATTTTTCTAATGAAATAATAAAAAAAATTGTACCTGTAGCTATACTGTATAACATAGAAAAAACATAACCCCTCAACCTTTTCTCCAAACAACATGCTGAGTCCACCATCCCCTTTTACAAGAGAAAGAGAGACTAGGAAACACTCTGATGATCCTGACAATGGGAAAACACTGTACCACACACTCATATAGGTAAGATGACTCACCTAAGGACTAAAAACCAGCACCAGAGTTTCCTGTGCACTCACCAGGACCTCCTGCTTCCCAGTGTATCTGGCACAGCTGCAGCCATTTTGTAACACTATGACAAGACCTGCTTCCTTCCACCTGGTGAGTGCTTCTAGTTTTCATCTTCCTTCTCTCTCCTCACGGTGCCTAAAAATGTCAGTGATGATAGTTGCAACTTCACACAATGATGCACATCTCAGAACAAATGCAGGCTGTTAGATTAACTGCTGCTAGTAGCCAGCTAGGAGAAGGCTGATGCAAGGGATGTTAAGTTAGTTACACAACCTGTTAAAAAGCTCACTTTGGTTCTTTGACTTCTTAATCTCACCCTGACCCTGTTCAAGATGTAAGGAAGATGTTTGTAAAAAAAGTCAGGGAGAATCCAAAAAGCCCAGGCCTGTAGAGTGGAAAGCTGGATTGGGAATGGGCACAGGTGGTGGCGAAGGGTAGAGGGGGAAGTGGTGCTCCTTGTGGATGAGCAACGTTGCGGCAGGGGTGGGGCGGCGAGCAATCGCTGAAGTGAGAAAAGCTCAGAGAAAATGATAGTAGACTGAGGAAAACGTTTTGAAGCTGTGAATGATACTGCTAGCTTTGTATTTTTGAAGGCAAGCAGCCCTGCAGAGCACACCCACTACCCTTGCTGGCATCCCCTGAGGCCCTGCCGTGGGTGTCGCTGCTCAACTCTGAGGTGGCCACCCCGGCTGCCTCTGCCTCTCCCCTGCCCCTGCCTCAGAGGCACGTGTGCTTTCCTGCCACCCCGACATTTTGGATTCTCTGTGATACTTCTGACAAACATCTTGACTTTTTTGGTGTATTCTCAGTTAACTACACTGGAAATGGAGTGCTATACCTGAGCCTCTGTTACAAAGTTGAATAATGTGTCACAGGGGCTTGGCTCAGGTACTGTGAGAGCATCCAGTCGTCATGTGTATTGCTCTAATAAAACAAAGCACATCCATGTTACTAATTTTATGCTAGAAATACTATTTACAATATTGGTGTACCAGCAGGTATGGACAAGGGAAGAGTGGGGAAAGAGTGGTCACAGCCTACTTTTGGTCTATATGAGGCTAAACACCCATGCCTTCAAGATCTGTGAAGATTTTAAGTTAAAAAAGGTAACGTTAAAAGTGCAAGAGCCTGAATTATTTTATCCATTTCCTAAATGTTTTCGATGTCTAGGTGACATGAAACTAACGTCATGGTGAAATGGACCATTGCTTATAGTAGAATCATCCAGTCTTGTAGTTGTTGTGCTGGAATCTAGAGGTGAAGCAGGAGGAAAAAAATAATCCTGCTTTTTGAACATATGAAGACAGTTTGCACAAATAATCCAAGAGTTGGAACATGAGTAGAATTGTGGCTTACATTAAAATACAGGTGTCTGAGCAGCACTGTGGTTGAAAAGAGCTTCTCCAGTTTAGAGGTGAAACTTAATTTATTGCTTACAACATCTCACTGTTCACTGAACAGCACCAGTACAGATGATTATCAGAAACAGTTCTTGAGACACTTGTTAATGTGGATAAAATAGTTTTTTGCAAGTTATCTAAAGGCTTTCTACATTAGGGACTAAGTTTAGGCAGAAAAGGGTTGAAGATCTGTATTCAAGAATGTTGTGGAATTTTGTAGCTTTTTTTTTAATTTTAGGTTTGCAAAAGTTCCTAATGCTTAGCAGGGAAGGCGTGGATTTTATGGAAAGATGATAAATTACAGAGCACTGATTTCTCTAGTGTAAGTATCGGAAACTGGCAGAAGGTTTAACTCAGAAGTGTAACCTGACTTTCTATACTTAATTATATAGAGAAATTGTAGAGAGAAGAAATTTCACTAGCTTTTTCCTTTAATAGGCTGCATAGGCATATCTATCATATTATTACCCAAATGTCCGTAGGCTTGTGTTAGGAAACATCTCTAAAATGGTGCTAATACAACTGCAGTTATAGCACAGCCATGATGGCTTTTTAATGCTACCATTTAGTGTGGCTTTCTGTGTGAGGCAGAGAAGATTTTCAAAAGGAACACTGCTGTAGGTGAAGCTGATTTGGAATAACTCAGGATGAGAAATATAAACTAATAGTGGTTTCTAGACCTGACTAATCTGTGATACTTTCTTGGTAATATTAGGCCTTGAAGTTGGCTTTTGCCTTGTACTACTGGTCATTGATTGTGACAAGAAGAATATTTATATATGAATAAAGCTACTTTTTATTCAGTGCAATGTTGAAAAAGCCTTGGGGAGAACTATTTCAATTTTCTTTTCTCTTTTTCCAGAATATTTAATGTCATACCTCTGCGTCACACTTAGCAGCAATACCATAACTGAAACACAGTTATGTGATGTCTTGTTATTAATTATTGGTATAGTTTATTTCCAGATATATTTTATGAAGGTAGTTTCTTAGCTGAATTGCAGATAGAAAACTTGTATGCTTTTTATTTTGCAGACTGCATCTTCTAAGTAGTACAGTGTGTATGGTCAGTTTAAAGTTTGAAAAATTACTTTGTCACTTCAGGGATGCAGAGTTAGTGTTTTCTGCACTAGAAATGGACAGAGAAATTTCAAAATCGTGAAAAAGGCACATATGGTTGTGTGGTGAGCTAAATTTTTGTGTGTGTGAGATTTTACTGGAAACTTCATTCAGAGAAACTGGAAAGAAAAAGGAAAAAAGGGACTGGGAAGGACTGACACTCAGCTGCAGTGACCTATAATTGTCTTGCTAGTAATATGATAGTTGTTGGAACATGCTGGACTTTTCTTCTTAAAACTAAAGACAGTAACGAAGAAGGAGTGACCAGAAAAGCTTCAGTGCAGAACTGCATATTCTAAAGGGGCTGCTGCAACAAAGATTAATCTGTTTAGAAGGTTCATCAGCTGTCACCATATAAGGAACAGTAGAAACAATCCTATTAAATGAGTTGAAAATTATTTAAATATTCAAGATTATATTCTACAGTTGTTTAACATTAACAGGGAGTGTCACTATTCTCTGAGTTTTCATGGTGTTTCATGGTGTTGTACACATATTTTCATAAAAGCTTGTACAATCTTGCTCTTACATCCAGTCTTCCTCATGCCTCTTCCATATAACCTGGCTCACATTTCTCTGTTACAAACTAATTGCTTCAAAGCCACTAATCACAGTATGAAAAGCTGAATCTTATGTGGATTTATTATACATGTCCCAAGAAACTGTTTCCTTCATGAGCACAATGAATATAATACTATTAATATGCAGATATTAAGGGATGGGGAAAGACCAAAGCAGCAGTCTTTTTCATAAAATTGATTTCCTGAATCCTTTTTTAGCAGAACAGTTATCTGTATGTGCATGTTGGTAGTCCCAGCATAGACTGTAGTGTATCTTTAGGTTCTGATTTAATACAGCTGTGCTTCAGGTTCCTATTTTGTCTAATGAAAATGAAACTATTTAATGATTACATGTGGGGATAGCAATATTTGTAAAGAGTCTATAAAATCCCTCTGACCTTACTGTTTTAGTATAGTATTTCAGCGTAGAAGTCTGTATTTGTTTGGCCTAAAAAATTGGTTGCCTGGGAAAAACTGTAAACCTAACCTGTAAATACAAAATATGATCTTGTTATACTGTGAGGATCCAAGACAGGTGTTTCCTGGAGTATAAGATGAAAGGAATATCAGAAAAGAAGAGCAAAAGTGTAAAATAAATGTATGACAGAGCTTAAAAGAATTCAAAGGCTTTGGCATGAAAAGTGAGGCAGAGATTCTGGTTTTAGGAGAGCGTTTTTGGTGTTCTGGCTGGTGAAGGAAATAAAAAAGCAGAAAGCACTGTTCTTTTGTCTTTGCATACAGTTTCTTTAAGGAAGCTTGATAGTACTACTGATCTCAGTAATGTGTGTTCTCTGGTAGAGTATGCCAACAGTTTATTCAGCTTATCTTGCTAATGGATTGTCTGTGATATATAATATCCCCAAGCAGTTTTGTGTTTCCTTCTTTACTGGATATTTGTGTAATGGTTTCTGAAGTTGAGCATCTCATCAGTTTTGTTTATAGGGCTGTATTTCACTTCTCATTTACTTCAAATACATCTCTCTGTTTTTCTCATGTTTATATGGGCTTTTGATTGTAAATCTAGGAACAAAATCTTGCAAATGTGAGGGGTGTTTTGTTGTTGAATTCTTGAAAGATGTAATCTAGGATTATGTGGGTTTTTTGGTTTCTCATGGTTTCTGTTCAACTGCAGCTTGAACAGCTGATGGGGTCACTGCCCTGCCCATTTTCTGGAAAATGCACTTTATGTGGATGGGATAACTAACTGGGTTAAGTGCCATGCCTGAACTGCTTCTATTTAGTGTTAGGTGTATGAAAACTTTAATGTATAACAGCTGCTGTTTCTTGGTTTAAGCATTGCTATGTATTCTATCACCGTTCCTCCATTCATATCTATACATCTCAGTGAACATCCTAATGGATGTTGGGTTTTCCCAGTGTGCTATTGCCTCTAACAAAGGGATAGTGAATGAACGTGATCCCCATTTTTTTCACTTAGAATTACTTATTTACAAGTGCAAAGTGTGCATCTGGATTTGAGGAGACATAATTCCTAAAAAAAAAAGTATTTTTATATTACATTGCTTATAAACACGAACTTAGGCTATCAGCTACTGAAGAAGTCATGTTAGTTACAAATGTTAATTTGTTTATAACATGGTAATCTTTGTAAATAGACTAAACCCTTAAGCATCTGCCTTAAAATATTTCATAAGAACGTTTAATACAAACACCATGAATGTATTTTTCTTTGGTATTTTGGGCATTTGAGCTATTAAACACATCAATGAAACAGCTGGGTTTTAACAAATTATCACTAGTCAAACCTTTTAAGTATTGCACAGTTGATTCTGAGTTCTATCTGCCATTTCTGCCTTGGACTAGTAGAAGTGCTGGACCCAATGTTGTATATTGCTAGTTCTTAGCTTTGAGTCATAGAGATCAAATACTATTAGCATTGCTAATGGTAGATAAAAATCTGAGGGGCAACCAAAACATTTGATAAATTCCATTTAACTGCCAGTAAATAGTGATACATTTCTTTCTGTCTCAAAATGCATTTAAACTGTTCATCAGAAAATGATGGAGTACACTTCAGTGCACTTTCCTGTTCCAGAAAGATGGTCGTCCAAATACTTGATTATAGTTAGCAGTTGTGAAAATGGACTGAAAGATAATTAATAAACCTCGAAAGCTTTGCTTTTCTATGTGTTAGAAAAATACTCTCTAAACCAGCTATGTAATCTATGAGAGATGCACTGTTCTGCCAGAGACATGCAAGTGACAAATGATAATTTGGACATGGCTCTACTTCAACAGCTGATTTTCTGTTAATACCACTTATTACTACTGTTTGTAGTCCATGTAATTGTGCCACTGATGTCCCTTGACTCTTTTGCATATAAATACTGAGCCATATAATAATTTATGCTAGAAGTGGCCCTGGTGACACCATCTAATTCAACCTCTCACTCAAAGCACAGCAAACATTGATATTAGTGTGCTCAGGATCATATCTAGTGGCATGATTGATAGGTTGTCTAAGTATCTTCCTCTACAGAAATACTTAAAAATGTTTCTGGGGCAGTGTAGTAATATTCCAGGAGTCAAGTATATGGATCTGTCCAGAAAACAGACCTTCTAGAAGCCTCCTCTGACTAACTTTTCACATTCTGTATTTTAATATTGTTCTATTCCAGAGACCAGAATTCAAGTTAGGGAAGTCTAGTGTCTCAGACCTCTGGCCAATATCAGGCTTTTGACATTTTAATGCTGCTCAGTAGCCATATAATATCTAATAACACAAGACCACGTGGTCGATGAGAGAGAAAGGACATAATGTGCAACAGACATATTACGTATAGCAAACTTCGTATTTGCTAAGAGAAATTTGAAAATTGTTCTTTCTGAATTTATGGACTCACTAATTCTACACTGCTCACAAGCTCAAACTAAGATCTTGCAATTTTCACTGTCCCTGAAAGGAACTGTTGTCTTGGGGGGGGTGCGTCATGGGAGAATGACTGACAAACTCTGGAGAAGAGGGTGGGAATTTCTGTTGTTTTACACAGGAAGAAGTGTTATGTCCTGCCTTTCCCATGAGATAATGAAAGCTGGGTTCTTGTCTGGGCTGTCTCTGTGTTAGAGTGAGGAAGAGAACAGGGCTGTCTTCTAGGGGAGGAATTGCCTTGCTTCCAGAATATCTGCTTTGCTGAAGGAGCAAAGCATCCATTAATAACTTTTACCTTGAACAAAGGAACTTAGGGCTAGTGCCATTGCTCTGGAGTTCTAAGGGAAATATTGTACTTTAATCTCATTTTCCTTTTTCTTTTTCTTTTCCCCTCCCTCCAACTCCAGAATCTGATGTGAATAGTACATTCCTTGTAAGGCAGGGATAGATTGTGGAGTGGAAGGAGCTCCTGATGTTTGTGAGTTAGAAAGACAGAAGAATGGTATTTGTTCCAGTGTACTTTATAAATTACTTAGACATGCCAGCAACAATTCAAGACTGGATCAATTTGTGAGAAATAAACCTAGAAGTATACTGAGATTCTATATGCTGCTGAATATTGAGTTCCATGTGTTCTTGGAACTGAAATGTACCTGGCCACAGTTAGCTTTTAGGTGGTAAGCACAAATAGAATTTTTTTAGATTAAATTATGATATAATTATGTGCCTGAAATATAGTACTTGTAGTATATAGAGTGATACTCCAAATATTCAGTATATACAGGATATTGCCTGGTTTTATGTTCTGAGAATATATTAATTATATGAAAACTTTGTTTTAATAAAAAGCTGTTTTAAACCTTTATTTTCTTCCTTGCACTTTTTTTCAGGCAACTGTGACATTCATTACATAATAATACAATTATCCATCTTTACATGAGCAATTTATTTCTCACTGTGCTTCACTAAGAAAAACAGGAAAATCCCTACAGCACAGGTTATAATATAAGAGGCTGAAATATGGAAGCCAAAAAAAGGAAATATGACTGTATTAAATTTAATCTACATCCTAAATCATAAGTAGAAATGATCCTGAAAGAGAAAAAATTCTTGAATTTATATACTGTGATGTGAAATGAGAATATTGATGATTCATACACCAATAGACAGAATTAAATGTAAAGTCTGAAAAAACAGCTTTGGATCCAACATCAATGATCTTTTTACATTGTTGTAAGTTCTTTAACAGGAATATTACAGGAGCTGTCATTGCCAAGGAGTTGAATCTATTTTAAAAAGTCAAGCTGAAATGAATACCCTACTGTAATAGCAGAATTCCTTTGCAGGTGGAGGAAGTACAATGCTGGGGCTCCATCAATAAGGATTACCTTAAGGTAATCAGCTGGTCAAGGGCTGCTTCGAAACATACAGGATAGACTGACTTTTCTAAGTTCTGCAGCTGCTTTTCCAGTGAATTTTTATATATGAAGAATTATGAAGTCCCTGAGATACACTAAATATATATTTTCCTGTGGGACTATGAGAGAGCTATTTCTACAGGTCTTTGTTCTTAGTATTGAGGAACATTAAAGGCTCAATAGTACTGGTCTCCTGACCTAACGGGAATCTTGTTCAATTGAGTGCTTGGTGAGGCGTGCGCTGGGTTTGAAGCCAAGCAAAATGTGTCAAGTCTGATGTGTTGTGACCTACTCGGGTCATAGCAAATTACTATGAAGTGCTTGTCAGTTAAAATGTAATAAACCTGAGGATGTATATGGTAGAAAGAAATCTTTTTGTAAAATGATACAGTTGCACAGCATTTAGTATCTGTAACCTTGAGAGGATTTCTCTGAACACATGCTAGCTGGTCCAGGAAACTTTGTGATGTGAAATAATTTTCATTGTGTCAGGCAAAGGCATTTTTTAATTGAGCAACAAGTCAAGTTGTACTGCACCTTTTTTTTTTTTTTTAATTTATTTTTATTTTCATTAGCTAGAATGTGGGGTAGTGCTGGCCTTGTTTTCCAGTTGGCGAGAGGCACTAGAGACTTGTTGTGTGTTAATAGTCAGCTTGATTGACATTCTGTGAAAGGAGGTAGCTTCTTGGTTGACAGTTTTCATATTTAGTTTTATAGTAGTTGTTGTTCACTAGTAATTTCCATCCTATATCCACTCTAGTGGCAGCCTTGTTTGTGTGTCACTGACATAACTGATTTGCATTTAGTTCTTCCTCTCCAGCTAACAGCATTTACTTTCTTTACTCATAGCTTAGTAAACTGCCCTTTATTGAGAAATGCTTAACTATATGCCTTCAAAAACAAGACTCACCTTTTATTTTAAAAGATTGTTATTAATATTTTCCACTCCCTGTGTTGTAGGTTAACCTCTTTTTCATAGGGGAAAAAAATTACCTTAGGTAAATGTATACTTGTATAGTTTTGAGCGCAATGATTAGTAGGTCAGTGGACAGTGAAGCAAAATTTCCTATAAAAGTTAAATGTAATAGATGAATCTGCCTACATAAAGTTGTGCCCAGTGTTTAAATACAAAAGTACTGAACATGTAGTGGGGGGGGGACCAAGAGGCAGGAGCAACATCATCTGAATTGTTAATGGGAGATTGTTCTGGCTTTTCAGATTGGATCACTGCTCAGTTGTTTCATCTGTGAGACAGAATTTAACTTGCAACCGTTAGCTGATTTTTCCATCATTAATTTGGGCAGATGATGAAAATTTAACATCAGAAAGAGGTAGCATGAACGCTCACTAGGAAAGATACACATGATAGTTACGTTAACTGTGGTCCTGAGACATTCAGTAACTATGTCACAAAGAACTGAATTGATGTCTGTCATGTAGGTCTACGACATTGAGTTACCTTCTGGAACTGGAATTGAATCATTTGGGCTAGAACTCTCAGATTTTAGGCTTGGAAAGGTCTCTCTTTTACAGATTAAAAACTGTAGTAGAAATGTTGATATTATGGTCATTAGCATGAAAGAAAACTGAAGGAAAAACCCAACAAACCAAACAGTGCAAGTCTATAATGTGGAATGGGCAGAATAATTAATAACGTGCCCTTTCCATTGCCTTTGGTATGGCTAATAATGGTTGGTAAAGCTCTCCTATCTTGGCTTTCATGTTTCCCTCATCTGTATTACCTAACACCCAATGACCTATTTAATATTTTTCAGGTGAAGAGTAAGTTCATGCCTGTTCATGTGTAATTTTGAGAAAGATAATAGAGTTAATCCTGTATCATCAACCTGAACCCATACAAATTTTTTAATTTCTGTTTATAAACTATTCTGTTGACAGGCTGTTCTGAATTTTAGCTGAAGCAATAAGAACTACAGTGCAGGATTTATGTTTTTGTGTGAAGTTTTGTGAACAGTTGGAACTGTTGACATGTCTCTTTGAAGGTAAGTCTAAGAAATGTAAATAAAAAAATGTTCATTATTCACTGTTTCTGAATAATGGTTACATTCTGCTTATTTTGGTGAGACTTTCTTATCCTCAAGGAAATGTGTGCCTGATATGCTGTTGGAGGGTTTTTTATGAATATTCAATCACAGGACTCTTCTGCATACCACCTTTAAAGGCGAGTGTGTCTTTGTATGTCTTTGTACCAGTATAGATTGCAAGATATTGCCATAGCATAGGTTGTTACCATAATGCAAATACTGACACAGAAGTGAGAAAGTTATGCATGTAAATGGAACAAGACTTTTCATAAAAATATTTTAAATTAATAGTATTTCAACTCTTAGTCTGTTTCTTATTTACAGTTTTTGAGAAGTTCTACAAATGCTTGGACAATACTTTTGGAAAAATAGCTCATGAGAGAATTCTTAATGAAAAAAAAAAGCTCATGTGAACTCAACTTTTTATTTACCCATGCAAGTATTTCCTTGTAAGAACTGTTCTTACAAACAAATAAATACTGACAAATTCTAACAAACTTATGCTTTGTGTTTTCAGATATGACATTTACTCATGACAAAGGAGGTGATCAACTGGAATATCTTGACTATCATCCATTTGAAGTTTCAAGTTGTATGAATGGAAAGAATAGGATCTGTCTAGTATGATTGGTAATGCTTGATACTTGGACAACTTGTTTTATGTCTAAAAATTTAGATAGGCTCTGGAAGTATTAAGATAACACAAGAATGTAAAATCATTCTGAAATGCCAGGAAGACACATCTTGCAATTTTTTCACTGTACCTGAATCTGGTTTGAAGATACAGCAGAACAACACGTAGTTATACTGTTTTGTGTTCAGGATGAAGTTTCTAAAGAGTTGATCTTTGAAAAACACACCCAGACTTATTTGCAGTTGCAGTTTTCAGAGGCAGAAAAAGCCTTTCTTCTCTTTGAAAGGAATACTATGAATACTCCGAACTCTGACTTTCACATAAGGACATTTGAGAAGACAGACTGGAGGCTGAATCAGTGTTGAATATCAGAACTAATAGTTGAACCTCAGCTGCTAGCCTAGTTATATATGTATGTCTATGTATAAACAAAGAAAATCTTGCTTTATATGCTGCGTGCTTTCTTTTCAGAGTATTGCACTTTATTCACTTTGGTGATCTGTATTAGCGGGCTGAATCTAATATTATTATCAGAATGGTAGTTGATTAGTTAAAAAAACTTCTAAGAATGAAAGAGTTCCCAGAGAAAGCTGGAAGATACTCTGATTAAAGTAGGCTGAGGAATGAAGAGGTACAGGTCTGATTGATTGCAAATTTCTGAATTTTTGATTTGGCTATGTCTTAAAAAAATAAACAGAGTAGTGCAAATATTTATAACTGCAGCAGCTAGCTTTTCCTTTCTTAAGGGAACACAGTTTGGAGTACTTGGTCTTAGGATTTTAAAAATGAGCTAATTTTTGGCAAAGCTAAAATGTCAGTCATTTGTGTACAAATTACACTTAGGAGTGTCTGCTACTTAATGATGGCAGATAGCCCCTTTGCTTTCCTACACTATTAACAATAAATGTATCAGGTTTTGCACTGTGTTAATATAGTCCCCAAGTTGTTTGTTTCCAAGTAATTGTTAAGAAGTATGTTTCTCAGTGCACTGAGTGATACATGGAACTTCCAAAGGATAGTAATTTACTCCCAGCTATAGTTCCTGACAATTAAGTGGAGGGGTTTTGTTTGTTTAGAAATGTGTTATTCTAAATCTGATGTGTAGTTTAAACTGGCGTGACATAAACCCATTCAAGGTCCATTCTTTGTCTGGTTTT
Organism: Hemiprocne comata; assembly: GCA_020745705.1. Taxonomy (NCBI): domain Eukaryota; kingdom Metazoa; phylum Chordata; class Aves; order Apodiformes; family Apodidae; genus Hemiprocne; species Hemiprocne comata. The sequence continues at coordinate 136,440,034 of CM036586.1, read as the reverse complement.
AGGTTGGGGGGGCATTCAGTCCCTCTTTTTATTTTTTTATTTTTTTCCCTCCTGGTTTATAATTTGAACTGAGTTATATCTTGCATAGTCTCACAACTGTGTCTAAGATATAGATTAAAAAAAAATTTTTAGTCAGATTTTATGTGGAACCTTTCTAAATTTGTCAACTCATCTCTTATACTGTATCTCAAAAATTCATTTTCAGAAATTTCTCAAAAATTGTCCAAATTGAAGCAAACAAAGTCTGAGACTAGAGGCTTTTGGGATTTTTAAAAAATGTTTCAAGGTTTTTGGTCTTAACTGACCTCAGAAATGCCACTGTGCCTTTGGGAATCTGAAAGTGTTTATATTGTTTAGTGACACGTGGGAGAAGCAGGTGTGGCCTCAAATGCAATACCCTTTTAAGTAGTTGCTAATACGGTTCCAACATAAAATGACCACATAATGTGATAGGTTATAGTGCTTTCTCCACAACTTCAGAATTCTATAACATCATTCTTTTCTTGCCCCTTTGCAATGGGTACTAAATTGTTTATTAAACCACTCGTAGACCCATTCCTGCCTTTCTTTGCTGTAATTTCTCTAGCTGCCCTGATGATCAAGAAAGCCACTAGAAATGCTGGCAAGAAACCAAGAGAAAGAGTTCACCTTCGTGCCCATCTGTTTGGGCAGAACACGTTGGGTTATGTTACTTGTGTAGTTATCTATTCAGTTATTCATCAGGAAAAAATTGGTGACTGCTGGATGTCATTGCAGAGTACACTTGCTGAAAACTAATCAGTGATGTTTCAGGATGATTAGTGGTATGTATTCTTGGATGAAATTTGAAAGATGAATACTTATGTTTATTAGCAGCAACATGATAAGGTCAGTGAAGGCGATTACAAGGATCTAAAAAGGATCACAGAAGTGCTGGAATGCCTTCTTTAAATAATACTCAAGACATCTTTATAATGGGTTAACTTAAAGAGCTGAGCATGATTTATAATAGTTCCAAAATGGCTCTAAATTTTAGATTTAACATGGCTATTTAAGAGGTTTTGTAAGGGCAGCATTACAATATTTTCAGTGCTATCTAGGACACTTTCTACATTTGGCTCCCTGCTTTGAGGCAGAGCCAGTAGCAGTAATTCAACTGATGGAAATCTTTGAAAAGTTGATCATTATATCACTTTTTCTGTCATCTTGCTTTATTAACTGAAGTAACGTAGAGACAACTGTGCAAATGCAGCTGTTGCTACACTTAAGATGACGTAACATGCTTTCTTCAAGAGTATGGTACAGTGGCAGACCACAGAAAGATCCCTCTGACCACCTTTACTAGATGTTCATTGCCTGCAGCATGCTTCCAGAATCTTTAAATAATAAGTAGTGCCTGTAAGAAGCACTTCAACAGAAATACAACATAGTGGCATACCTATGACATGATGAATTTTAGACATGGAGATGTACTATTGTGTGTTGATGAGGGGGATTGGTTTCTGTTGTTCTAGTGACTATTTAAGAGTTTTGATTTTACATTTTGCTTTGTAACCTTTGTGGAGATGGTAAAGCTACCTTTGTGAGTTGCTCAGAAAACAAATCTTACCCAGTTTTCTCAACACAATATGCTAAAAAGAAGCTGTAAAGATTAATAACAAGAGAGGTGAGGAACATCTAAGGGTCCTGCTTGCTTCTATGCTGTTCTAAAAACTCTTTCAGCTTATCTGTTGACACATAACGTGGCCAATTCAAACAAGAAAGTTTACACCAAATATAGAGAACATCTGTTCTCTGAGAAGTCGTTTTGTACAAATATAGTACAGATGATTAATCTAATGTTTTTGGCGTGTCCCAGTTGTTGATAAGGAAGATAGTAAAGAGCCAAGTCATCTTGAGATTCTTCTTAATGCTTTTGCTGAGGTTTGTCTTGCTTCTGAGAATATCCTGCACATTGGCACCCTCATGGTTTTAATACACTCAAGCTGAATTTTCCAGCTGTTGTCTCTTGCAAGAAGGCATTTGCACATCAAAAAGTTAACAGAATTGATACCTCTCACCTAAAGATTGTGTATGATGTTTGAGACAAGATATAAACTGTGGTGAGAAAGGACTCAGTTTTCTCCATTCTTTCCTCATTTAATAATCAGTACTTAAATTTACTCCAAATGTGAGCTATGCCTACATTTGGATTCCCTGTTAACCAAAGAAAACAGCCTGTAAAGCATATATTTCTGTCAAAAGAGCGAGATGCTGACAAAGCTGCAAGTATAGAAAGTTCATATTGTTAATTACTTCTGTCCAGGGTTTAGGAGTACAAAAAGAATGAAGGAAAAAAGATGGTAGAAGCAGAAATAGGTTTTACCTCTTCCTGTTAAGAGTTGGTGCCTTTGGCTGGATTTAAAAGGTAAATTTGAACTTACAGAAAAGTTATTCATTTATAGAGTCTGCATGTTATTTCAGTTTGTATTTTCAGGGTGAATTTTGGAACACTTTATTCCACCTCAAGAAGCCATTACCACTGAACTATGGCTGTCCTGTAATATTTTTGCCTGTAATATTTTTGCCTGTAATAGATGAATAATAGAATTGGGGCCATACTGTGGCAAAGAAAATTATGGATGTTGACACTAAAAAAAACCCCACGTGAGAGTGATAACATTTGCCATGCTTTGTAGATTGGACTTTTTAATGTGCTGCTCCAAATGGAGTAAGCGGTGACATCTTTTTCTCTTTTCCAATCTGCTTTGAAATAGCTTCAAAACTTTTAAGCTCTATTTAGGTAACAACTCAATTTTCAGTGAAATTATGGTATGGGGATGTATAGTGATCTGGAAAGATTGTAATATTATGGGTAGGAGAAAGAATTGTTTCCAGAGGGATTTATGCATATGGGGTATCTTTTTCTATTTTTGGACACTGCCCTTGTCACATAGCCACTTCTGTCCATAACTGATTGAACTAATGAATAAGTTACTCCCTTTATGTTTGTTTTTGCTCTCTTGATTTTAAGGTGTGTCTTTGAGTTTTGTTTTAAAGCTGCATAATTGTTTGATTATAAAAACAATCCTAAAATAACATAGAGGCCTTGTTTCTTTTGGGAAGGACTCAAGGTTCCAAGGCTTGATGGCCATTTCTTACTGCTCTAAACTTTGTTCTCTTGACATGCTGAACTGATAGAAAAAAGTCCTGAAGGAAGAAGTTGCAGCCTTGTCTTAAGAAAGACAAGAGATCAGCCCAAAATGGAATGTCTGACTGCTGAGGCTTGTTGGCTCACCACCTAATGGCAAGCTTCCTTTCCTTCTGCTTCTCTGATGACTTGTTCCTTTCTAAGCTGGCTTTGGTGTAGCTAGTTTACTCCCCAGATAGGGCTGTCCTGGTTAACTCCTCTGATACAGTCTAATATGGTGTAAGCAGTGGTCAAAACATCTTCAGTCTTTAGGGCTTTGACATTTGAGAGACTTGCAGTTTTCTACAGGCTAACCTGGGCAGTAATCCTTTTTTTACCCTTTGGCATGTAAAAGTTGGATTCTGTGTTGTGTTTGTGCACAAGGCCTTCTGCACTGTTTTTGAGACAATGTTAAAATAACAGTTAATTCATACATTATTAACTACATCTATTATAATGAGAGCAAATTAGATGTAATAAATAGATATGGAGAGTACCTTAATTGGAGAATATGGAAATGTGCATACCATTAATAGTTGTAAATTAAAGATTGGACTAATTCAGACTCCTCAGTTACTGGCTTGTATCTGTTGAACTTTGATAAACTGTTAACATTTCCTTTACAGCTCCTTGGAGTGTTAAAATCCCATTCAGCCCTGTGATAGCACTTAATATACATGTAACCCATGCAAATACTGATTTATATCTAAAACTGCCTACTGATGGTTTCCTAGCCTGCATAATGTCTGTTTGCATCAGTTCCACTCCCAGTGGGCAGCTTCCCAAACTGCAAAAATAACTACTGCTGATAATGGAGCTGATATCTCTGTTGGCAGTTTTTGCTGAGTAATCAAGAGCTGAATTGGTTTGGGCATTACACTTGGCTCACCAGTAAAACAGGTCGTGTTGTGGTGAGACGTTGAGGAAGAGCTTGTACTAACACTGTATTTGTTCTTTCTGTATCAGCTTCTCTGCTGTATGTCATGTGCACCTTCATGAACATGTATCTTCTTGCAAGTGTCATATTCAGCAAAACATATTAATGGAAGGAGAAGTTAATCCAGGTACTCTGATGGTTTCCACCAGTAATCTGACAGTCCTACATCAAGTAAATTCAACTGACCTTTTCAATGAAGTGTGTAGCCAAGGATTGAAACGTGGTTGTGCTTGATCTATCTGTAGTTTAGCTATTGAAGTATGTTTATTGTTTTATATCTGCCATCAAGTGGATCAAACCCCACGTTGTCTGTATTCTGAGATATATTTTATTCTGGAGTAGGGACAAATGTAGAAATTGTGATTATTTTTGTGGGAAATTGTGCAAAAATATAGCTTTGGAAAGTCTAGAAGCTCTGTTTTGGCATAGTGGGGTTTTTTACTGTGGTAGGTTTTGGTTTTTTTTACTATGTCTGGACTGCTGTTCAAAAAAAATAACATTTAAATGCTTAATTTCTGCTTGTTTTCCTCCAGGGTGATATGAGTCAAGCAAGGTATTTCACCTCTCTGATTAGGTAAGAGAAATCTTTGATATAAAAATATGAAGTATATTGACTTTGTCTGCAGACTTAGAAAAAATATTTAGCTAATGTGTATGTTCTTGTATAGGAAGTGAAATAATCAGTTTGAGTAAGAAATAGATTTAGAAGCGAACTGACTTATCAACACTGGCAGATTGTAATGACGGGTGACAGGGACCTTCTTTTTTTTGCCTGTTTGATAGTTATTTTGTTTATTTTTGTATGGATCAGGATAGTTTATGTAGTTCCAGTGCTGCTGAACAGATTAATTGCAGTCACGAGTTGAGAAAAAAATGTATTTTTTTCTCCCAGATTTTGAAGAGGGTACCAGCATGCTATCACAGAGTTTGGTTCCCAGACTGATTGGCTTTAGTCTTTAGACTAAAACAACAAGTCATTTTGGTATGCACTTCAATGTCCATAATAACATGGCCTATAAATATAATTTAAAAAACATAAAAAATATGATATTTAGGTTGCTGTCTTAGTTTTCCATTGGCTGCGATCCCTCATTAAAAAGCTACAGAAGCCTACAGTTACCAATCCATGCTTTTGAATTCCTAAAAGCATGTCTTCACGTACAACCAAACTGAAAGTTTTTGGTTTTTTAACTTCCAAATGCTTATGTTACAAGGAAAGAAGGAAAGTAGTCTGTGTAAATGCTTTGATCAGAGAATTAAATAATATGTTAGGGGATAGCAGCACCTTGAGAGTTGAAAGCCTTGTGTTTCTTGAGTATAGGGAGCTTTTCTGAACAGCCTTACTTCTTGTACATTGTGTCGTGCAAAATCCACATACATTTGTAATTCAAGACTAGGTTAAGCTGATTGTTGTTCATATCTGTGTTTCACCAGTCATCATGAATGTTAATGCATGACGGACTCCAATGCACAAGGAAGGTCTGATTAAATTTTCCCAGGAGATTTCTGCTGAGTTGATTTGCTGTTTGACTAAGTTAAGTTTTAATCTTAATTTCAAAAGGAGAGATGGATGGATGTGTTCTTATTTGATTCAAACAACAGATTTTGGTGTGATGTAGAGTTTCATATTTGTATTGGTGTTCTGAAATAAAAGCTGGTTTTGATTAATCTGCTTAGATTAAATATATATTGGCAAATCTAGTGAGGAACAAATGCAATGGTTATTTGTAGCACTAGTAGATATTCTTTGCAATTAGACTACTATATATGTATTTTTTTTTTCTTCTTCTTTTTAAGGCCTAGGTCTTCAATAATTCATTTCCTTTTAAAATGTTGTGGTTGTAAACCACAGCTACTTTCGCTCTGACATAGTTTACTCTAATTTACAGCTTTGGTATCCTCCGAAAACTTGTCTTTTGGATCTTTGCTCATGGTGTCAGATTGAAAAAGTCTCCAGACTCCTCAATAATGGATCTTTTACTAAAATAGGTTTGTCTCACTGTGTGAAATAACTTGCACTGGTTTAATATCTGAGCTTAGCATCTGGTTTCCAGATGCTAAGAAAGAATCAGGAGCCACAGGTTACATTTTGTTGTGGGTATGAACTACCTTTTACATTAGAGGCACTATGGCCTTTAGGTTATCAGGATTATTTACTTGGGAGATTGAATATATACAAATATCACTCTTAGGTACAAAATTAATCCACAAAGTAATGTATTCTGTTGATCTATAAGGAAGCTTACAAACATATGTTATAAGAATCTTACCATGCAGCTTGTCTTTTCTGTCTGAGGATGCTGAACATTCTGTAAAAATCCTATCCATATGGTTGTTTTTGACAGGTGCAAAATTGGTTTAATGATTGGTTGGCTGGATATTGCAGATGGGGAGCAGTGAAATATGTTTCTCTTTTTTCTTTGTTTTTTCAATAATCCTGTTTAAATAAAAGTAAGCAAAGATAATTTTCCACATGAAATCTGTTTACAATCATACACTGTTGTAATTTCCTGCTCTTTTTTTTATTGGGTTGTGTCCTGTCTAGTTTGTGAATGGCCCCTAGGATCTGTAATGTGTTTGCATATTTAGTTTTTAGTATGTTTGGGGGGTTTTTTTGGAAGGGGGAAGGGGTTTTTTCTTAACTTGACTCTCCTATCTGTAGTTTTCTAAAAATGGCTTTCTAATCTATTGTTCTGTTCAGATAATTTTGTAGAATGATTTGGATTGGTTAGCAGGATCCAAAAAATAATGTGTTTCATAGAGGTTAAAAAAGAAAAAAAAAAACAAAAAACAACAAAACAAAAAAGTGGTCACCATCGTGAAATTCCTTATTTTCATATTGCATATTTTTAAATATTCCTGTAAAGCTAACTTAATCAAGTCTGAATAGAAGTGTTTCTTCAGTTTTGATCTACAAATCCTGTTTATAATGCCTTAAGTATAATGCTATTTGTCACACCTGAATTCCAACCCAAAAGCATGCTCAGAAAGTGGATAAAGCATTTAATCTTTTTTAATCTGGGTTTTTTATGAAAGATGGCAAAACACTTTGCCATCTGGTTTCTGGTTTTCCTTGTTTATTTGTAACCTACACTATGTTTGTTATTACCAGTTAGGTGTTTAACTTCTTGTAATTTCAGAAACTCTTCAGCAACCAGAAGAGTTTTACCATCTTCTGGAAAATGAAAGCGACTATGAGCTTCTCTGGGGTCTTCCTTACCCCTGTTCTCCATCTGTTCTGTCCATGAGGCCTGGTTCTTTCTCATTTCCCATGCAATTTTAACTATTTAAGAAGAATCCATAAATCCCTGTGTTCAGTTTACCTGTTTCCCAAAACTGGATTCATTTTGATATATAACCATTTTCCTCAGCAGGCAGCAGTTTGTAGGGTAGAGAAAGGTATGATGTTGAGTTTTGAACTCAAGTGTATTTGTACAAATAAATACTGGTGACTGATTAACCCATATATTCTACTTAAATGCATGTATTACTGATTTATTGAGGCAAAATAACTTTGGTGCTTGAACTGAGAGTAGAATATTATTATTCTGGCTTATCTGCTTCTCTTTGTCATCGTGTAATATGTTGCTTCTTAGAAATTTACAGCTAGAACTTCTTCAGCGTAGAGTGGAGAACTTTGCTAGTAATGTCAAGCTCTGGTATAGCTGTGCTGCTGCTAAAACAGACTCAAAGTGGGAGTAATGCCCATTAGAATGAAATTGAGTGCTTATTCCTATTGAGCACTGACAAAATGAAACTGTTACAGGAGGTCTCGGCTCTGATGGACTGAGAATCTCTGGTTAAGAATGCTGTTGGAGAATGTCCTCTCGAATAAAATATGTCTTTTAGTCTTTTAATGGGAAGCAGAAAGGAGAAAAGCATTTTGAACGGTTCAAGTATGTTAATTAGCACTGATTGTATGCATGTCTTTTGGGGAGATTTTGGAGGTTGACAGGTGGCAAATGAAGGCAAATAAGTAGTTGTTCTCAGGTCCTTCTTTCTGGTTCATTAGCATTTATTGTTTACCTGCCTGCTTTACTGTTTGGCTTGGATTTGCAGCTGGCATTTTTGGAAGTGCAGTTGTCTGTTGAACTGCAAGGTTGCCTATTTTAGTGTTTGCTGCTTTGGTTGTCTTGTTGCTCTTGCATGTGTACACGCAGGACTGCATGTGCAGTCATCTTGTCAGTACATGCCAGGTGGAAAGGATGCTCTGTCCTTTTACACTCTCGTAGTTAAAGGATGCTTATTCAGCTTTGGAATCTTTGCCATTTCCATAGTCAAAATATCTCTGCTGTGGTCTGTCTCTCTTCACCAGCACTCTTCTGTCTTGATTTTAAGATCCTGTTTTGTTACCTTTTTTGATTTTCATTTTAGCCTCATTAGTGATTAACTTGATTGGAATTGTTTTCCGGATTAGGCAGAATTATTAGCATGGTCTGTCAGAGAAGAAACACACTCAAAAGATGAACAGTGTTTCTTGTTCTGTTCCTTGACTGCCATAGTCCTCAGCTGCACTAATTTGACCTAGTAAGTGTGTAAAAATACAAATATTGCAACTGAATATATGTATCAGGAAAGTAGAGATATCAGTGATCATAGAATGGTAGGGACTGGAAGGGACCTGTGGATATCATCTAGTCCAACCCTGCTGCTAAAGCAAGGTCACCCAGAGCAGGTTGCACAGGATCATGTCCAGGTGGGTTTTGAATATCTCTAGAGAAGGAGACTTCACAATCTCTCTGGGCAGCCTGTTCCAGTCCTCTGTCACTCTCAAAGTAAAGAAGTTTTTTCTTCATGTTCAGGTGGAACTCCCTGTGTTCCAGTTTGTGTCTGTTGCCTCTTGTCCTGTTGCTGGGCACCACTGAAAAGAGCCTGGCTCCATCATCTTGACACCCATCCTTTAGATATTTAAAAGCACTGATAAGATCCTCTGTCATTTTTCTCCAGGCTGAACAGATTCAGGTCTCTCAGTCTTTCCTCATAAGAGAGATCCTTCAGTTCCCTAGTCATCCTTGTAGCCCTTCGCTGGACTCTTTCCAGTAGTTTCTTGTCTTTCCTGGGCTGGGGAGCCCAGAACTGGACACAGTACTCCAGATGTAGCCTCACTTCAGAATAGAGGGGGAGGATAACCTCCCTTGACCTGCTGGCCACACTCTTCTCAATGAAGTCCAGGTTGCCATTGGCCTTCTTGGCTACAAGGGCACGTTCCTGGCTCATGGTTAACTTTTTGTCCACCAGGACTGCTAGGTCCTTCTCCACAGAGCTGCTTTCCAGCAGGTCAACATCTAACCTGTACTGGTGCATGGAGTTATTCCTCCCTAGGCATAGGACCCTGCACTTGCCCTTGTTGAACCTCTGCCCAACTCTCCAGCCTGTCCAGGTCCTGCTGAACAGCAGCACAGTCTGCTGCTTTATCAGCCACTTCTCCCAGTTTTGTATCATCAAGAAACTTACAGAGAGTACACTCTATCCCTTCATCCAAGTAATTAATGAATCTTACCTTTTATGATTCTCAATAAGAGAGAAAGGTGATACAATTGAAGAGAATTCCAAATTTGAGGGAGACATTTACAGAATTTGTATAACTGGTTTGTTTTTCCCAACTGCATATAGGGAACCTGTATGTGCAGTGGAAGAAACAGTTAAAAACAGCTTTGGAGGAATCAGTGCAGCTGTATTTCTTTCAAGAATGATTAGCTGTCAGGAAACAGACCATCCACAAAAGTGAATCATTTAAATAGTAAACAATATTTAGCAGTAATTTACATACAGAATTCACTTTTCCTTGGTAGTTTGATCAATCTAAGGTAATGCACAGGAAATCCTTTAATTAATAACTCTGTAGTGGTTGATGATGTATTTTCTCTAGAATCAACTTCTTTTTAAAAAGAATTCTCTTAAAAAGAATCTGCATTCTTTTTAAACTTCCATCACTGCTTTACTGTGAATCACTCATAGAAAGTACTGGTTTTATTAAAGATGCTTTCTGCTATCCCTTCTTTGATATGTGTTGCACTAATATTTTATCCAGACTTTCTCAGGAATATCGGAAGATTTCCTTTTCTATTAAGAATGTGCATTTTCTAAAACTGAAATTGCTTTTAGGAAAGGATAACAGATTAATTTATTAACTTCAAAGAAGTAAGGAATAATTCAAATCTATGTATATATAAAATACAGAATTTTATCAAGTTTTTGGATGAAAATTATACTGAAATAATCAATATTATTGTTGCTTGAAATGGCCAGTTCTGTTTTTTTTCTACTTAAGGTAAAGATACACTCTCAGACTTTCTTTCCAGCTTTCTTTGGGTTTCATCCTGCTTCCCACCCCCAAAAGACAAAAGTAAAAACCCATCTTGTGTAGTTTTACAGAGTATGACACCAGTCCCCCTCTTTTTGTTCATACCTCCTCACAGCTTTGTGTCTCATGATCATATATTCTGTTTGTATGTTGGCTGTATTTTTTTGAGTCTTTTTACTGCAGGCATTTTTTTAGGAACCATTAAAAGTGCCAATATAGAACGGCTATGGGAAAAATAGATTTACTCCTATATGTTTTTGTCTTTTTTTTTTTTTTCCCCTGTGGATTTTTGATTTCATACTTGAATAGAAAATGAGAATTTATTTGTTCATTGAAGACCATCACTGTCCACAGTACACTTGAATTCAAAACAGAGCATGGAGAATGAGCAGATGGAAGAAAGCTCAACTGAAGTGCTCACAATACCAGAACTGTCTGAGTACCAATGTACCATTGTTAGTCTGATTTTACAAGGATATGAGGGTAGATGAGCATGTATTTTGTTAACATGTTGTCCATCAATACGTTTTTTATGTTTCAGCCATAGTATGTTTCTGCAAGCTTCCTGAAAATGCAGATTTGAGTAGATGAGAGAGATGTATGGGAGGGCTGCAGCGTGAATTCCCTGGATAGGTTACATAATAAAGCCATCATTTGAGGCAACAAACTTCAGAAAACTCCACCACCTAAGTCCTCATTTCATTATGGAGCAGGGAATCCTGCCATGCACACACCCGTGTTTCAGTGTCCATCCTGTACCTGGTGCAGGGCGCGGGGCCTGCGGGGCTGCCCCTATGTGGGGTGGCTGGGGCTGCCCTGAGCCAGGCAAGCTGGTTCCAGCTGGTTCCAGCCAACCCTCCTACAGGGTGCAGCTGAGCCCTGCAGCCACCGTGGTGGGGTGTTTCTATGAAAACAAGAAGGGCAGAACCTGCCAGACTGGTAAAGGGCACGGGAAATGCCCAAACCAACAAATCAAGCCTTTTTTTCAGCAGAAAGGTGATTTTAGTTTCCTTAGACTACTTTGAAGAGATATATTTCTGGATGTTTAACTTGGAAAAAAGATGGGCAGACTTTTACAAGTAATGTTTTCTAACTAGGTAAAAGTAGGTGTCGAGGTATTAAATAGTTCTGATTGATATTAATGGTGTTCAGCTTTATCTTATCTATTTGAATTTGTAATCAGTTAGTGTAATTCCAGTTTGTCATGTTTCTTGCATTCTGGTTTAATTCAGTATTTTATTACTCACTAGTAACAGGCAAGACAAAAACCTTAGTAGTAAATGTGCTCTTTTAAAAAGGACAGTTTAAAAGTTCATGTGGGTGTTGACTTTTTTGGGATTAGTATTTTGGCATGCTCTGAGGGGGAATGGTGTTTGAGGAAGTTGCGAGCCTTTGAATGTGTCAGAAAGGGTGTGGTCTGTGAGATACAGATTGCATGTGCCTCTGGGAATTTGTGATTTTTCCATTTGTAGTAACAGTTCTTTGGTAAATTGCACATTGTATTGACTGTGAAGCAAGGTGGTGCTGGCTGAAGAGTAACGATGACAGAGTGAGCACAGGACATGGCCAGGAGGGATGATTGGGATGTTGTTTTCATCTGGGTTTGTGTAATCTGATTTTATGAAAAAAAGAATGGTAATTTTTAAAATATGGTCAAATTTATTTTACAAGGGATGGTGCAATGTATTGTGGTTTGGATATGCAACAAAGCCCTAGAAATTAGTACCAAGTGTTTGATTATTCTGTGTCCAGCTCAGTGTTGTGTTAGGTGATGTACCCTCTCCTTGTCTTCCTAGGCAGATACCATACAGGTCATGCTTCTGACTTCTTTATGAAATAAACTTTTCAGTGCCTGTTTACAGATATACCAAAAACTTATTATTTCATGTTGTCAGTGGATGGTAGTAAGGAAATGGTGTTACAGATTGAATGAAGAAATTGTTTGGAATTTGTAGTTTCTCCATCACCCTCATCCTTTTTGTCACAACAGAAGGACAGGAAGAAGGTACTCAAAAGCACTCTTGATCCGGGCAGTGTGTTTAAGAATGTAAGTTCTGCTTTGTCATTAGTAGGCCTTCTGCTACACTTTCAGTCACCAGAAGTTTCTGCCATTGATTAACACTTTGTCTGGTTTGGTTTGGTAACTCTGAAGTGGCTCACCTTAAGAGAGTTTCAGCTGCTTTGTGAATCGTATTTTAATTCCCAAGCCTATTATGCTATTACCAGTAAATTGCATTACAATTTCAGTTTATGACTTTGGTTCCTAGAACTGTAGTTTGTTCTTGGAATAGCCTTCATGTAGTAGATGCTGAAGGAAGACTATTTCGTATTTGGCCCGTATACTCCTAGTATCCTAATAAATAGATTAATTAAGCCATATGAATGTTCAGAATTTATATGTAATGCTGTTTATTATTTTTTCCTTCTCCCCAGACTATGTCAAATCTACTTCACTGCTCTGTGGCTAGGAGATTACACTCTAGTTGACAGAACAGTTAAAGAGGCCTTGTCTACCAAAAATTAACCACTTGCGCAGCTGTCAATTGCTTTTCCTCGTTGTAAACCACTTAAACATCAGCTTATAAACCAAAGTGGATAAATGTACTGAGTACTCAAAAGTTCTAAGTGCAAGGCTATAGTAACTAAAAGTCCTCTATACACCAGAGAGCAAGAGGTAAGACAAGTCCTGATCATTCTCACCTTCTTTGCCCCCCCTCTCCAGAAAGAGACACCTTAAAATAAAATTCCTTGGGGCTTTTTGTTCCATGTTTTTTCTTGTAATGTGTCTGTCCAAGCCCGAGACAGTGCCAAGTCAGGCAAAAATGCCTTCTGGATGTTTTTGGCACTCACTATCATTTTACCTAAAAGCAAAACCCTATCAATAGCTGTGTACCTGTGGTTTTCCTTGAAAAATATAATGGGAGAAGTTAGGGGGAGTAACTTTTTTCTTTTGGAATTTGTCAACACTCGTCCATTTAAAATACTCAGATTTGAAATGAAAAGCTTCAGGAGTGAGAAGTACAAATTTTCTAATATGAAAGTACTTTATGAGAGGAAATCCTTAATGTATGACCCCAAAATAAAGTAATTCTAACACAAAGCTTGAAAGCAGAAATGGAGATACAGGCATATTCTGTTCAGTAAGGACTCTTTCTGTCCTGCCATCTCTTTAAGGAAGTGACTTGAAATGGTGTAAATTTTACCCCTGATCTGATCTTGACTGCAGATTTGTTTTCTGTTGCTGAGGGGCATATTTATTTAAAGGACAGTTGGGTTTGGAAAATTGTTGGACTGCTGAAACCCTGTAGCAATGGAAAAAGTATAAATCATTGAAAAACTGCTCAGCCTAATTCAGCAAAATGTGACATTAACTAGTATTCTTTTGCCAGTAAAAGCTATGTCCACATTAGGACATTTTGGAACTATAGCTGTGCCAAATATTATGCATATGAATTTCTGCCACAGCAGACAAAGTTGTTTTCATATTTTCTCTAGTCGTGCTCCTGGAGGAAGACAGAAAAATATTCAGTAAGTATAAAACCCTCAAATAATCAACTGAAGAAACAGGCAATTATGCTTTATGTAGAAAATAAGCTATCATTGTGGTATCACAGATGTATCTGGATGAGCTTTGAAGCACCCCCTGCTTCCCTCAGGCTGAGTAAACCACCAGGCAAGTGTCCAAGCATAGCAGGCTTGGTAACTCTGCATAGAGTTGAAAAGGGAGAAGTAAACGATCAAACTGTGGAAAGCACTTGGTCTCTGCAAAAAAGTTCTTTCCTTCCCCCTGTGGAAGTTGTATAGCAATGGAATTATGTTGTCAGTGTTTTAATTTTGGAATTGTTGGATTATTCTAGCAGTTGACCCTTCTTAGCTCAGGACAGAAGCTGTGGATACTGTCAGGGAATACTAATGGAGGTTTGTAGCTTTCTGCTAACAGCACTGGTGGGAAAAACTTTTGGGCATACTCCCAAAACATCTTCTCTTTAGTAAGTGCCCAGGTCTTAAAAAAATCTTCAGTATTTGCCATTTGTTCTTCTTCCATAGTTACTTGGAGTTAATGGTTCTCTGCAGAAAAAGCTAACAGCCATATCTGCTATATACCTGTAGCTTAGTTTTCTTACTAAGCAAGTGCTCACTATTGGTTTTAATACCAAGAAACATGAACTATCTTTCTGCTGAGTATACTTTTTTAACTGCTAAATAGGTTTGTCCAAAGAATTTGTTGTTGCTTTACAATTGTGTAATAGACTGACTGGAATGGCCGCATTCCTGCTGTTCCCATGAGGTGTCTAACAATAGTTTGTAGTAAACTCATAGCACCCAAGTTCACAAGCATATTGGACTAATTCACATAGGTTACTTACATTTAACTGTCCCAAGGCTTTTGGTGAGCATCAGATTGCAAACTACCTTTATAATTACTTTTAAAAATACCTACATTAAATAGTGCTTTGCAAAGAGGCCGGGTGTTAATCCTTGCTTGTTTCCTGTTGATGTTCTCTAGTGAGTCCACATGGGTTATTTTGTGGGCTTCATTGCTTTACCTTGCAAACGCTCACCACTGAAGTTAATAGAAATATCACCATTTCTTTTACTCCCTGAGGTTTGATTTTGGGTCGTGGACACACAAATTTGATATCTTTATATGAATTTTATTTTGAAGGCTTCAAGAATGGAAAGAATAAAGCAGTTGCATGTAAATGTAGGTCTCACTTTTGAAGATTTCCAGAGGATTGTTTCTCAGGATAAGGAATGTCCTGCTCCTTGGTAAGTAATAGATTAATTTATGAGTTTTGGTAGCTGTGATATTTCTTCTTCATTTTGAGACTTGGTAATTCTGCTTTGAGTGTAATAGTCGTGTTTTTCTTGTTTATAGTTTAAATGGGATTTTGTAAAATTTGCAAGAAGTGTAATGTAGGATTTGAGAAGACTGCTCTTTAAATGTTTGTGCTAGTAAATTTGCATGGAAATAATACCAGTTTTGAGAATCCTCTAGTGTGAGTACTACACTTTCTTAAATTGTAAAAAGGAATTCAGTATCTGCGTGGCATTTCCATGGGGTGCATGGAACAGACTATGGGGTCACAAGTCCTGCCAGCAAACCTGCTTCAGCATGAGCTCCTCTCTGTGGTATCACAGGTCTTGCCAGCAGCCTGCTCCAGCACAGGCTCTCCACAGGGTCACAGCTTACTTTGGACATCCAGCTGCTCTGGCATAGGGTCCTCCACAGGCTGCAGGAGGACAGCATGCTTCACCATGGTCTTCACCACAGGCTGCAGGGGAATCTCTGCTCTGGGACCTGGAGCACCTCCTACGCTTCCTTCACTGACCTTGGTGTTGTCAGAGTTGTTTCTCTCCTGTAGCCTCACTCATCCATTCCAGCTGCTGTTGTGCATGCAGTTTTTTCCTCTTCTTAAATACTTTATCACAGAGATGCTACTGCTATTGCTCATGAGCTTAGCTTTGGCCAGTGACAGGTCCATCTTTGAGCTGGCTGGAACTGGCTCTACCAGACATGGGGGAAGCTTCTGGAATGTTCTTACAGAAGCCACCTCTGTAGCTCCCCCCCCCCAACCTTGCCATGCAAAGCCAATACAGCTGTAAACTGTGTAAAAATACATGTATAGATTGAAATGGTGATATCGTGACATATAGGTGGGGTTTTTTTAAGCATTTTTTTAAAACACAGGGTGGTTTGTGTTTTTTTTAAGCATCCCATTTATTGGGAAATAGGTCTATAGCTGCAAAGTCAAGTTACTGATGTTTAATGAGAATTTTAATTTTCACTAAACATAAGGTTCATGTACTTTTAATTCCAAGCCAAGTTCTGTGCTTCTATGAATAAATTAAGTTTGGTTTCTTACAGTGATGTGTTTGATATTAGTAAAGTGAAAACGGAACTCTAGTATGTCTTTTATTACTGGAAACAGATCTTAATAATCTCATCAGGTTTTTAATGTGTGTCAAGTAGACTGATTTCCATTTAGATATGAAGAACATGAAGAACATAAGCTTTACTGCATTGAACTGGAGATCCTGACCGGTTTCTTGACGAGGACAAGCATATATAACACTTAAAAGCCAGTAACTCTTTCTGCTGGTGATTCTTAGGTAGCGGCTCCTTCTCTAACTTCCATGTTAATGGTTATTCAAAATGTGTACACTTCTGTCCCATGTGTATCTGTCATCCATTATATTAATTCTCCTCGGAAAAATTGCCTCACTGTCTTCTGAACTCAGCCACTGCCTCTGACATGCTGACCCCTTGACCACTACCCAGTTTTTCTGTCCTTCAGCCTTGGTTTGTTCTGATTCATGTGGGAAAGATATGGCTATTCAGAAAGACACATTTCAAATGCTCCTCTATGGCTCCTGTCTCTTAAATATCCATTGAAGGACCTCCTGTCATATGCTATGATTTCAAGTTCTTTAACAGCCTTAATGAAGGAATTAATGAAGGAAGTAAAAGCATGCATGAACCCCATTCCCATTACTCACAAATCAGCTTCTTCACAGCCTTCTGGAGAGATCATAATAATGCATCACCTGCTCTTTATTACAGTCCCTCATGATTTTTCTGTTACAGAATCCAGGCTTACAGGCCTGTAGGTCCCTGGAGTTTTCCTGAGTTCAGACACTAAGGCAGTTTTGGCTACATACCACAATTAATAGTTCAGCCTTTTCATCCTGAAGTAATTTTAGAACTCTTGGGTGAATATAGTTTCATTTTGCTGATTTGTTATAGTCCATTTTGTCATATTTTTTTAATGAGTCCCTAAGAGAAGGGCTGCCTTTTGGGAGTACCCAGTGAAAACCATTTCAAAGAAGTCCTTTAGCTTTGCTGAAAATGGGTGTATCTTCTCTTAAGTGTTCCTTTTAGCTTTACCATCAGTTGCTTCTACATACTCTTCTGGCAGGCTTCGTATTCCTAATGTGTTTGAACAAGGGTTTGTTACAAGTTCTGCCTCCATTTGTTAGCTGCTCTTCAAACTCTTTTTTGGCTTGTCCTACTGTGGGGTGTTTTTACAGCTAAATCCATTAGTTTTCCATATTTTTAGAGGGGTTTTTTGTTGTTCTTGTGTATGTTTTGGTTAGTTGGAAGTTTGTTTTTTTTATCTTTTGGACATGATCTCGATGTTTTGTAGCATGTTGCCTTGTTTCTAATACTTTACAGGTTATGAATGCAGCTTTCTTTTACTATCTTGTATATATGGACCTTGTTCTTTTCAGTATAGTGAAGTATGCTTAAGTGATTTGCACTTTGCAGATACTTCTCTCAGCCTGTGTCAGTGCTGTAGGAGTGCTGAATAATGTTATTGTTGTGGTTACACAGAAGCTGCTCACCTGTAAGTTTTAAAATAGGACTATGCATGCAACCCAAGTCCAAGAGTCACATCATCCTGGTTTTGTGACTTCCTTGACTGTTTTTCCATGAAATAATAATTGGTATTGTCTAAACATGTGGTTGCTGTCTTAAATACATGTAGGATATTTGTCCAATCTAAACAGAAATAACTGAAATCTGATGGCTATCATATTTTTTCTTAGACTGAGACAATTCGTGTGCAGATATCAGTGCCTGTTGTCCTGGTTTGAGCCAGGATGAAGTTAATTTTCCTTTTACTGATTTTTTTTTTTCCTTCAGTAAGCTCTCTTTTAACTAGCAACAAGTGTTCCAGCTAGTGGACTGGTAACACTGGAATGTTTATGTTTCTGCTGAGACGTGAAGGTCAGTTTGTTCTACCCAGTGAATCTGCCACTGCAGATGCTACTGAGAGCACGGGAGCTGTACCTATGACCCCCCCGTAGGGGAGCTGGACTAGACAGACAGCAGAACTGACCAAAGGAATTCCATTCCATATATCTACGTAAGCTCTGAGGAAGGTCAGAGATCACAGAAGACAACTTCATTCCTGCTTCTCCTTCCCTTTTCTTCCTTCCATGGCTGGCGTCCGGGGAGGACTCCATCCATCCATCACCATTGACTCCTAGGCTCAGTCATCTCTGACCTCATAACCCTCACAACCCAGTCCCTGTCTGCTTTGCCTTATCTCCTGCCTGCTGGCTGAGACATTTTGGGACTGCTCACAGCTCAGGAGAGTGCCGGGGGAGTTGCTGGGGTTGGGGGGAGGCAAGAGGCTTTTGCACATTCCTGAACATACTTGTATATAATTGTACATATAATTAAAGCTGTCTAATTTAGTTTTCAATCCAGCAAAGTCTCTCTCCTTAATTCTCTCTCTCCTTCCCTACCTGGGTGGGAGGGGGAGGGGGTCGAGAGCATTGTTTGTCTCTGGTTTATTTGCCAATCCTGAGTCAAACCGTGACAACAGTGCATTGGTGCCCGACATGGGGCTCGATTTTAAGCTCAGGCTATAAATTCTTACTAGTTGGAAATGTTTAAAATTCCACCTCTGATGGGAGGAATCCCTCAGATGGCAATGAGCAACACTTCTGCTGAATCTAATGATAGATTGAAAACTGAACAGACACTTTCTGGAATGTTTCTGTTGGACTTTTTTCCCAACATGCAATTGTACATGTGGTATGCAGCTGGGATCATACTGCTCTGTGTTCTTGCTATTGTTTTATGGTGTATCGACAGAACTGTAGCCATGATCAACTGTGTAATTACCAGCCTAGTGATCCTAGGGTTTTTGATACTGATCTTTATGGGGGCACTGTATGTGTACAGTTATGGTACAGATCCTCAAGTGAACAAAAAGGTTTATGTTGGTAATGCCAGTAGCAGGTCCAGTTCTACCTCTCCATTTTCTCTCAAGCTGAATCTCCCAGCTCTTGATCTGAATAGCATTGTTTCAGTAGGGATGCTTCTGCTAAATGTTTATAATGTATTGTGGATGTGTAGGGTTAGTTGTTGTTCCACTCACTGCCAATCCCCCACAAGCAAGGCTGCTGCCACCCGTGATGCTGCTACCACCACTGGTACTGCTACAAAAACAGCTTCTGCTGCCAACACTGGTACTGCTACCAAAACAGTTGCTTCTGCAAAGATTAAGTCCACTCCCCTTCGACTCAAACTAAGAGTTAATCCTGTGAGCAGGAGCAAAGCAAAGGCCAAAGGCCTCAGCCATTTTACCTGCTCCCATCTGAGATATCCAGAGTTTCTTGAGGCAACGGTAGAGAGCGAAACTGAGAAAGCAGACTATTCTAAATCAGATGATGGAGCAGGTATTTCTGAAGCAGATAAAGGAGCAGGCTCTTCTCAGGCAGATAAGAAATCAGGCCAACAAGTAGATACAAAAGCAGGCCCTTCTCAAGCAGATGACAACAATGATCTTGTCCAGCCTTTCTCTCTAAAGGAACTGCACCTCATGAGAAAGGACTTTACCCGCATTGATGGTGAGGGACTTCTTCCTTGGTTGCTCCGATGCTATGATAGTGGGGCTGAAACCTATGACGTGGATGAGAGAGAAGCCAAGCAGTTGGGATCCGTGGCCAGAGATGCTGGTATTGGTAGATCAAGAACAGTTTATCCTACTTGCTTTTTGGCTTGGTACATTCATTGCAAGTTAAACCTTCAGTGTGAATGCTTATGATATGGTTAATTCTCACTGAGGATTAAAGGAATTCTGAAGTGGCATTGGTAGTGGAATTAGAGTGCATACAACAATACATACTAAGTAGATCTTTGAAACACTTCTTTTTGTTTGTTTGTTTTTTCCCCTAACAACTTGATGTTGATGACTACAGGCTCATAGTCTTCAGATGTTACCTACCTTGACTTCAGCAAGGCTTTTGACACTTTCTCCTGTAATACCCTTATTAAGAAACTTGGGAAGTGTTGGTTGGGTGGGTGGACAGTAGGGTGGATTGAGAGATTGTTGAGTGACAGAGCTCAGAGTGTCATGATCAATGGAGCAGTGTTGAGTTGGAGGCCTGTAGCCAGCTGTGTTCCCCAAGGGTCAGTAGTGGGTCCAGTCTTGTTCAACATATTCATCAATGACCTGGATGAGGGGACAGAGTGTATCCTCAGCAAGTTTGCTGATGATACAGAACTGGGAGGGGTGGCTGACACTCCAGAGGGCTGTGTGACCTGGACAGGCTGGAGACTTGGGCAGAGAGAAACTTAATGAGATTTAACAAGAGCAAATGTAAGGTTCTGCACCTGGGGCAGAACAACCCCATGCATCAGAATAGGTTAGGGGCTGACCTGCAGGAAAGCATCTCTGAGGAAAAGGATCTTGGAGTCCTGGTAAACAATAACTTAACAATGAGTCAGCATTGCACCCTTGTGGCCAAGAAGGCCAATGGTATCTTGGGATGCATTAGGAAGAGTGTTGCCAGCAGGTCGAGGGAGGTCATCCTCCCCCTTTTTTCTGCCCTAGTGAGGCCACATCGGGAATTCTGTGTTCAGTTCTGGGCTCCCCAGTTCAAGAGAGACAGGGAACTGCTAGAGAGTTCAGTGGAGATGATTGGGGGACTGAAGCATCTCCCCTGTGAGGAAAGGCTGAGAGAGCTGGGACTCTAGCCTGGAGAAGAGAAGGCTGAGAGACCTCATTAATGTCTATACATATCTAAAGGGCGAGTGTAAGGAGGATGGAGTCAGGCTCTTTTCAGTAGTTCCCAGCAATAGGACAAGTGGCAATGGGCATAAACTGGAAAACAGGAAGTTCCATCTGAACATGAGGGAAAACTTCTTTACGATGAGGGTGACAGAGCACTGGAACAGGCTGGCCAGGGTGGTTGTGGAGTCTCCTTCTCTGGAGATACTCAAGACCTGCCTGGATGCAGTCCTGTGGAATGTGCTCTAGGAAATCCTGATTTAGCAAGGGGGTTGGACTAGATGATCTGTAGAGATCCCTTCCAACTCCGATGCTTCTGTGATTCTGTGTGAGAAAAGAGTCAAGGGAGAATCTCCACATCCTTTAGAACTCATTTTTGCTGGTGATAAAAAGAAAATAATTTGAGATCTTTAAAGTGATTTTGCATTTTGGTTGTAACTGTTCCTTGTAGTAACATCGCTAGATTATGAAATCAGATTGTGCTAGTCTTATTTCTGGAATAGTTTTACATGGAGACAGAAGGCTTCATTTTGATTTCGGAACTTCCAGGATTCTTTAGAATCCTTGTAGTCCCAGTCTGAATTTCCTGAGATGTTTGCTGTTCATATATATTTTTTTTTTCCTTTCTTAGAACAGCTGCTAGTCTGTATCTGCAGTACAGTTTCTGACTACAAAAGCAGATGTTGATATTTAAAATGTTTGCTTTATAAAATTATGGTTTGCTGAATCGCTCTATAAACTTCTTAAGGTTCCACATAAGTTTTATTACCCCTCTTGACTAACTATTGATGATTTTCTTATGCATGGATTTTAGAGCTACTGAGTACTAGTTTTAAAATTGGGAAGACCTTATGAAGTTTGGAATCATCTCAATCAATGACAAAACCACTCTTCTCAAAACTCATTAATAGTGACTTGCAGTGCAACAGCTGATGTAATAATGGGTGTGTATAAATGAATTGCTTGTTTCCTGGCAAATATTCTAATATCCTGAGTTCCCTTCTTTGCTGTCAGATTTCCTCAAGATGGTTAAAGCTTTTTATTTTTTGTTTTTAAGATTCTCCTTCCATTTTGATTTCTTTAAGAAGCCTGCATAACGGTCATGGGTCTGCTCATATAAGTATTTTTGGCTGTTGTCTAGCCTAGTCACAATATATTCTGGATTTCAGGAGTGGTGTGCAGAAAATTTATAAACAATATCACTGTTGTTATGGATAGCCGTATGGTATCTAAGAAAACAAGAGACTATTTCATCATGCAGTCTTACCTCCTGTGTATTGCAAGCCATTTTCAATTTTCAGTAAAAGCCAGAAAAAGGCAATGATACAGCTTGTGTGTGACCTTTCTTGTCTGGACACCAGTGCTGCAGTAATTGCACAATCATTTCCTTTTTTATACATTTTCTTTAGTGAAAGCTTTTTGAGTGGCACAGTTCTGTTCAGGTACTGCTTGAATCTCAAATGGTGGTCTTTATTTCTTCTTTCTTTTTTTGAATTTACTCTAAACAGCAGAGTATAGTTATAGGTGATCTGGACACAAAGGAGGAGTCTATTGTTTCCACTTTCCTTCATGTTCTGCTGGTCCACAAGTGCGTAGTTGTTCCAGTGTTTCCCTGAACATGCTGGATTTTGTATGTGTACTCAATAAGACTGCACAGAAGACCTGCATCATTGAAAACAGAACCTGGAAATAAGCTGTGACCAGCAGACTTGTTCACATAATCCTCTTTGGTTACTAGAACCTGTGTGTGGGGACAGCATGTAAATTAGATTGGGATCAGTCCTGCTCTTGGCCACAACTTTCTCCTTAGCATCTCCCTCTGGTAGATGGGTTATCAATCACCTATAAAAATTGTGCATCTATTGGAAGTTGTGGTTAGTGCTCAACTAGTTCATTAACTTTTACTCTTGGAAGAGGCTATGCACAAGAGAGCATGAGCTGATGAATTGTCCTGACAGGTAGCCAACAGCCTGTGATTGATTGTGTCTGCCTGAAACTGAATGAGTGGTTAGACAGCACTTGAGGCAAACTGTTCCTGCTTCCCACTGGAATCCCAGATCATCCCGCATTTTAATTAGAGTGGCTGAAGCCTGCTTTGAATGTCAAAAAGGAGGGATGTTACTCTGAGAAATGTTCGAAGTAACATATCAGTTAATAAAGGCAGACTATATTGATCTCTGGCATGAATCCTGTTCCCTTTTTCTTGATTCTCGTGAAAATAGTCTGATGTTCCTCCTACACAGAATTTTTTGATGAGACTTCTGCTAGTGTTTTAATTGCAAACATACATTGTCTTTCTAGTAGAATTGTAAGGGCTAAGCAAAAATTTAGAAGTCAATTCGTGTTTTATTACTGTCTCAATATGTGTCTCTTGGGAACTCTTTCTTTAAGACTAAGATGAAGCTAATAAGGATTTGACCAAAACTTTATCATAATGGTGTTTATTATAGCAGTGTCATTCTCTGTATCAGGAGCTTTTCTTGTAACTAATGCTAACGCAACGTTTTAATAACATGAAACCTATCCAGTGCTTCTGAAGATTAGGTTTAAATTATTTCTTAGGTAAGGTCCCTGATAAGAGAGAAGAAAAAACTAGAAGTTACTGAATGCCCATGAGCTTTCATATATTTATATGTAAAGAGATGTAAAGAGGACAGTGATAATGCTGATAATGTATTTACCAGGAGCACAATGGAACTGGAGATAAAATAATTTCTAGATACAAAGAAGAGAGAGAGAGAAAGGAAGACTTAACCTCAATGGAAGAGAATTGAGTTAGGGAACACTCAAACTGAATGTGCATAAGTCCATGGAACCTGACAGAATGAACCCATGAATGCTGAGGAAGCTGGCCGAGGAAGCTGGCTGATGAAGTTGTAAGACCAATCCTGAACAACTTTTAAAGGTCACGGTGATCAGGAAATGTTCCTGATGATCAAAAGGAACCAATGTTATTAAATGTTATGTTCACCAAGGAAATCTTTATTTAGTTTGTTTGAATCATTTTGACCTTCAGCAGCCTGCAAGGTCAATACTCGAAAATGTTTAGTCTGATGATTTTAAGTGTTACTTTACAGAATTCCAACCGCTACACTAAATTTCTTCATCACAGTGTTAAAAGGAAGGTAACAAAAAATTCACAACTGGACAAACCTGCCATAATGTTAATAAAGCAGAGCAAGCATAAAATGAATGCTGTAACTATACCCTGTAGGCGACCTACTAGTGACTAAATGTTTTTTTTATCCCATGTTTTTAGGTAAGAAAAAGAGAAGATAAATTAAAAAAGCAAGTTCCTTTTCCATTTATTGTTTATGAACTGCTCATTTTTGATTGTTTTCTTCTTGTTAAAAACATTTTTGTTTTTTGTTTTAAATAGAAAAAGTACATGAAAAAGTTCCTCCCTCAAAAGCTGCAAGCCATTAAATAAGTATATCCCTAGCTATGGAAGATTTTTGCTTAATTTCTACTGGTCTTCCAGCAGAACTGCAGGGGACTACCTCCTGAGGCTGTCAGCCCCTAAACTCCTTGCAGGAGTATCTGTCAATTATTGTGTTTTTACAGCATGTAGTATAATGGCATTCAGACTAACTTAAAACCTTAGGTCCCATGTGTCTTTACAACAATGTTTTTCAAAGGTAACAATCAGGATTGAGGCTTTTCTGATTTGTGATATACTCTGAATCCTGAACTGCAACAACCTAGCTCACGTACAAAATCAGAGTCCAGGTGTTGGGAAATAACACTGGTGCTAAATGCCACTAAGGGATAGTGCTGTTCTCTCTTGGCTCTCTGCAAGCTGATCATGATAGAAAATAAAAAAAGAAAAAAAACCCATCTCATAATGAGGAGATTTCCTGAGGAGCCCATGAAGATTTATCTTGGCATCCTCTTAATTTTGTGGAGTTTAAGTGGAATTTTTGATGTACGATTTTATTATGAGCTAGGAGCTGCAAGCAACAGTATTCTTCATACAGGGTCTGAAGTACTAGTGCTCCCCATTCTTGGTTTTCATCTTGAGAATTCTTGTGGTCTTACATAGTACCAGGTTTTTCTGTGGGAGGAGAGAAAGGACAACAGTTAACGTTTGACAGAGTAATTTTCTTTTTTCTTTCTGTGAAATTTTTTTCTCCATTTTAAGTTCATGAGCCACCTGATCATTCATTCTTTGGCTGGGAATACATTTTGAAGAAAGCTGCCTAAAGCCTTTGATGACATACTTCTCTTTTTGTATGTGTAAAGGTATAGTCCCATATACAAAGACATAAAAGGTAATGGTATAAATATTTATAGCCTTTAAGATTATCTGAGATATATTTTTCAATTAGTTTAATCTTCAGATTAATTTAGAAATGAATTTATAACAAACAGTAATTTGAACAAACCCAGACATCCTAAGTATTAATACCAAATTGTCCATCTCCATTAAATGTATTTATTGAGGAACTTCTTCCACCATGGGTTGTTTTTAAGGCAGTATTTAAGTGTGTTGGTATGAATGGCAGGTGACATCATTCAGCCAGGTATTGTGCTTATCTTGTCCAACTACTAGAAAGTGAAAATACAAACACTCAGTGTCTCTCCTCCCCATTTATAATCTTTGAAAGATTGTGCTACTAAGATCTCAAGGCACTTTTTTGTGTACTGATTTTAATGTTCATCCAGCTATGCACTGCCCTGCAGGAGAGAACCCTGGCCTGTGCCTCAAGTTTTACTTTTCACTGTTGTGGTCAGTGTTGTAGAAGATAAAAACTGTCTCTTGCTCTGTCTCTCTGTTCCTCCACACTCCCCTTAGCTTGGTGATGCATTGAGTAACAGTTGGCAGCTTTGTTGTTTTGAAAGCTAGAAAAACCCTTTTTGTACCTTGGAGACTAAATGCTGTTTGGGAAAGGAGAGATCTTGTATGCTTTGTCAGTTTATTGGCTGCTTTCTCACATGCTCTTTTGGAAAATCCCTGTAGTCCTCACACATCTCTTCCCACCATTCCCTTCCCCTACTTTCATACTACAGAAAATACCTCTAGTTTTTCTATTGTGTTGCTTGAAGAGCTTTTGTCTTTTCACATTCCAATGCTTTTCCCAGAGGGCCATCTAGAAATTGTTCACCCTGACTCATGTGAAACTGAGCTTAAAACTGTTTTTCTGAGAAAATTATGTCTGACACTGTAATTTCCATTTCAAAACAGCTAACATCTGTGGAAAGTGCATAACCAATGCCTGAGGAATTTCTGCAAACTAAAGTCTGTGTCATGTTGGACTTTTTCAGTTCTTCTGTAGAAGAAAAGGAGGGGGGGAAGAGAAAAGCCTCTGACCCAAGACTGAGCTAATTTTGGTTTCTGCATACACTGATAGTATCAAGAGGTTGCCTTTCTCCCTTTCTGCTGTTTTTCCCTTTTTTTGAGACCACCCTACACTTGGAGCACATTCCCTTGTCACTGGTTCACTGTGGGTGAGCCAACATCTTGAATTAAGTGGTTGCATTAAGAATTTGTTGGTTCAGTAGATTAACTCCATGTTTGTACTGCTCACACCTCATTTAATGATACAACTGGCGCTGTGGGGTTTTCCTCTTCACTACTTTGACTCATTTGATAAATTCAAGGCAGATTTTTAGAGGAGGCAGTAAGTGACAGAGCAGTTCACTGTTACAGGAAAGGCTCGTTGCAAGAGTTACACTTGTGTATATGCACAGGAGATCGCAAGGTTTTTTTCCATCTACTGAATGATCCCAGTAGTCAAGACCTGGTGGTAATTTGGTACAGTAGCAAAACTGATGTGCATAATGTTAGTCTGTAACATTGTGTATACCATTCCTGTTTGCTGACATCTGAGAGCTTTTGATGCCCTTTTATGTTCCAAATTTTCCGAACCAAATCTCTGGGTATTATCAGAGTTTTTATTAATTGTGCAGGGGAGTGCAAGCTGTTTAGCTGTTCTTCCTCTGATACAATCCAAATGCCAGACACATCCCACTAGGAATTTGAAGTCTGGAGTACTTTCCTGAGTTGGCTAGGGAAACATGCATCCACAGGGAAATATGCACACTGTTTTATTGATTGGGGATTTCAGTATGTAATAAGAATGGGATTAAGTCTCTTTGGATAAAACATTATTTCTGTGAACACCAATTATTTTGCAAATTTGACTTTTCCCTTTTTCATTAAATTAAGCTGAAAAAAAGTATTGGAATTCTTTTGCAGTCTTAATTTTCTTACTAAGTTATACTCTTTTCTTTGTAAGTTCTGGTTGTTCATCTTATGTCAGACTCCAGTTAGGAAATGTCCTGTGTTCTTCTATTTTTATTTTTTTTTAAAGCTCCTTTTTTGCAAAAACATATTTAATGTCTGCTTATAAAGATAATAATGGGTTATGAGGTATCAGAATATGTTTCCAATTTCATAGGTATATTATTACAAGTGAAAGAAGGTTTAGATTACTTTGAGGACCATTACTGCTCCTGAACTGCAAATGGAACAAGCAGCTCCATTACTAAGGTTCAGAGATCTATTTTCTCACAGTAAGCCAGTAAGTAGATTTAGCTAAAATAAAAAAGGAGAATTTTTTTCCAGTTCACTGGAGAAGGTATAGCAAGCTCCTTGTAATGTGGAAAGGGAGAAGAAGGTAGCACTTAAATGAATCAAATCCCCAAATCGGCTTAATGTTCTTTCTGACTTCTAATTATGAAATGAAAATCAATGCAGTGGCAAGTAGGCATACGTTAATATTTCGTCCATATGTTTTCAACAAGTATTACTCCTTGTTGAATACTTCCTGTGCTCTTTCTTTGGTGTAGCAGATACAGAGCTTATTTAAAAAGAAACAAAACACAACTTCATTTTTTTTTTTTTTACATTAATTGATGCAAATTTATTCATTTTTCTATTTGGAACAAATATAATTGGGCATCTACGAAGTCTTCCAAATTTCTTATTTTCCTGTTAGGGTGTCATTGTATATACAGTTATTATGTGGCTTCTCGTACCTTGACTTTATGCTTTCATGTTATAGTCATCTTATTCAGAAGACTTGCTTTTACAATGTTTGGTTTTGTTGGTTTGTTTGGTTGGTTTTAATTTGGGAGCAGCTCAGGGTCCTCTGCAAACATCTCTATGGTGTACTGCTTATAACTGCAGATAGGTGTCAAGACAGTAAATCGTACATGGTGCTCAGTGTTCTTGTTAACTTCATATGCAGTGGTACCAAGAATTAATGTTTGGAAGAGGAAGTCTCTTCTCATAAGGAGAATATCCTTACATTTTGCGACTAATGCAACTGTCAGAATACTGTTCTTGGAACAGTAATGTATTTTTCTTGTAACTAACCAGGAATTCATAGCTGAGGGTCATCTGGCACTTTGTGCTTAATTCAGGAATGCTCCAAAACTGTTTTAGTCTGTCCTGTTGACCTCTCTCACCTGAAAATACAGAAACAGTAATTTCGAGGGGAGAGGTTTTGAAATGAGCTCTGAGTTTGGGTGCATGTTTCTGTGTGTTTACGTGTGATTGGCATAACAGAAACATGAATGCTGATATTATTTGATAAATGGTAGTATCAACTCTTAAAAAAAGCACACCTGTACACAAGAAAAAATGTACTGTTACACCTGGCTGTAGTCTGGATTATGTCCATGTCTCTGTAGCAGTTCCCAGCTTTTACTGACTCTCTGAGCTCTTGAAAACTTGCACTTTGGATACCGTATCTATGTTCCTTGATAGTTTTTCAAGATGCTGAGGCACAAACAGGTTCCAGACATTCTACATATCTTACTTCACAAAGCCGAATCCAATTTTATATGAAAAAAAAAAATCTTACATGCTTATGAACAATCAGTACAGAATCAATTTTTGTATGCTCCACAGTATGAGACAGTTCCCAAACACTATGAATTTTTCAAGGAAAACTGTGGTAAATTCAGTGCATTGGTATTCAATGTTGACCAAAAAGTGTTAAGTTCTAGCTTGGTGACTTCACTGATGCTAGGAGACTAATTAGGTACTGTTCTTCCTAGCTTTTCACATCACATCTGACAATAACAGCATTTTTGGTGAAGTCATTGCTTATAAAGGATTAAATGGTGTTGCACAGTGAACAAATTTGGTTTCTTCTTCAGCATATGATATTATAACTATCTTGCATCATGCAATCTAACTTTTTAATTTAGGGGAAGAGAAGCTTCTTAATTTCCTTAGCTGTCAATAGTATTTTAAATTTAGGAATTACAGAAAATACAGTGTTCTTCAGAGTTATATTTACTTTCCATTTTAGCTAATACACTGGTTTCTTTTTTATGTATATACATTCATACCTTATTTGAGATCAGGAGAATGCCTTGAAAGAGAATCTCCTGATTTTTCCCAGTTATATTTTGTTGATGTCATCGGGATGTCTTGGATAGCACAAAGAGGACTATTTTTCGATGGAACTGAACTGGAAGTTAAGGTGCACGTGTGCATGTAACCCACTCTAGCCACCAGTGACCATTTGGTCCGGATTAAGACTAGTGTTAAGTAATTCCCCCATTCTCTTGAAATACATAAAGCACAGATGTTGGGCCTGATGGACTGTTTGGCTGTACTAAGGTATTTTTTTGGGCTGCACTGTTTGCTAAAGCTGAGTACAGTTCTTGACATTAAATAAATCTTCCAACAGCTATTTGAGAGCTACCTGCCAGAGATCATAGAATCACAGAATCGTTTTGTCTGGAAAGACCTTTAAGATGATCAAGTCCAACCATTAGCCTAGCACTGCCAAGTCCACCACTAAACCATGTCCCTAAGCACCAAATCTACACATTGTTTAATAAATACCTCCAGGGATGGTGGTGACTCCACCACTTTGCTGGGCAGCCTGTTCCAGGGCATGATAACCCCTTCTGTGAGGAAATTTTTCCTAATGTCCAATCTAAACCTACCCTGGCACAATCTGAGGCCATTTCCTCTTGTCCTATCACTTATCACTTGGGAGAAGAGACCAACCCCCACCATGCTACAGCCTCCTTTCAGGTAGTTGTGGTGCCCTCACCAGTGCCAAGTGCAGGGGTTGCTGTTCATTTTTGAAGTGAAACATAACCCCCTTCCTCTGCAAGTAATGTGTTTTGTCATCATGTATACTATAATGTTTTAGAGTTGTTTTGATGAAACTTACAGTTGTAAAATACTTGCTCTATGATTGGCAAGACAGAATGTTTTAAAGACAGAATGTCTGTGCTTAGAGTTTTTTTTAATTTAATCATGGGTTTTGTTGACTTCAAATAAATTTCACATGCACTGTTATTTTAATCGTCATATAATATACCTTTCTTTTTCCTGTCCCTAGGTACTGAGGATAATTATGACATCTAAAGGTATGAACATGTACATTAAAATTATTTTTAATAATTTTGCCATGTACTTTAGTATGATTTAGTCCTGGTAATCATTACCTGCCTTTTTCACCTTAAAATGAAGTGTACAGTTTATAGTATTTTTTTATGTTTAAATTTTTTGCACAGTAGTGACAAGTAACCACACTTGAAAGTTATTTACAGTATTCTGACCTAGATAAGCCTGCTGATGTTGATTGTTAACTAATACAGCCAAACTCAGCCAAAAATTTTCTGGAAGATGTGTTTTAGGCCAAAATGACTCATAAGGAGAGGGGAATAAACATGAATTATTTCCCTTCTGTCTTTGCATATATTCATCAAGTCTCTATGTCCTATCCAAAGAAATAATTTTCCTATGCCAAGAAAATAAGTATCCCTTGATAAAGCTAAGAATCTGAAGTTGTCTTCAGACAACTTCACTGCTTTTCATAAGAAGTATGGTTTCACTCTAGTTAACAATATTATTTGCTCTAGTTTTTTCCAGGGCTTCCCCTGGCTTCCTGTCAGAATGTTTGAATGATTGACGTAGGGAAAGGGAGGGGAGAGGGAAACAGGCACAGCTTAAGGCTGCACCTGCTGCTGTCCCTGCAGTGGGCCAGATTCGACACTGAGTTGCATTTTAATTGTGTCCCGACTGTAATGAGGCAAAACTTAAACTTTGAGTTATACTCTGATGTTTGCTTGAGCTGAGAGTCATGGAGAGAATTTCTAGTCAAAGAACACAGGCAATAGCCTTGCACTTGCATTGCCTTGATACAAGTGGATACTATCCAGAGCAGTTTAGTGTTCATCTCCATCCTGGCCTTGGAGTTTATGCTAGGAGAACATCATGAAACAAAGGGACAAAAAAAAAGCCCAAGCAACAGAACTTGCAAGTTTTGGTAGAGGCTGCTTGCAGCCTGTGGGTATGCTGGCTGTGATGCATGGCATGGAGGAGCAATTTGATTAATTAGCACTATGTCCAAGCTAGCTAGCCTTTCTAAGAGAGATGGATTCTTTTCTGTAGGGCAGCACTACAACTGTAAGCCCCTCAAATTCTCCTCCTGGTGCTTCAGTGCGCTTACCAACCTCCTTGGGAGCTAACTCTTCTAGCTCTGCAGCGTGCTCTGTGGGTGTTTGCGGACTGGAAACTTGGTGTAAAAAGCTGGCAGATGGTTATTAGTCAGCCCTTGCGTTTTGAAGTACAGTATGTTTGCTGACGTTGAAATAAAATCCTGTATCCCAGTCTCAGCTAGTTCACTCACCTACTCCCTTGCTCTCTCCATAGACGTTTTGTGTAATTAGCTACTCTGCTGATTAAAGAGGTTGTTTCCGGCTCGACAAAGGTTCGAAGGCTCTCGGGTTGCTGAAAGTTGTTTCGAGGGTGCGCCCTGGCGTCGAAAAGTGGCATCGCCGATGTGGAGTGTTGCAGTGCTTGGGGTGGGTGCAGCTGGGAACTGGAAAATTCTGTTAAGAGCAGCTAAGGAACAATCCAGATTTACAGGCCTAGGCCACAGGAAATTTGTGGATGGTTTGAAAAATAAAGGAGCATGGTATGTCTCTTTGAGGTGATACAGACGAGGAAGTCAGAAGTACTTGTCACTGAGCAGTGGGGAAGGGGTACCATTCTCAGTGGCATAGCAGTTTGTCCTGTGGCAGCAATCTGAAATAAACTAAATTTGTATCAGAGATATGTGATATGACATGTGGGATTCATTCCTGTGCAAACCCACTATAGTTCTACTTGGCAACCATCAGGGCAGTCAATCATTAGCTCTTCATTAGTACCTTCAGACGTGGTTGCTTCTGCTGATCTGTGCTACAGACAGACATCTCTTCTTCACCATAAAATTGCCATTGGCATCAACATTCATGTTTTAAATGTAAAAACAGACATTTTGTATCCTATCCTAGTGTGCAGTAATACACTTCAGACTTCACATCTGAGTTCAGTAGTCCGGACCGTGATCTTACATTATCTTCACAAATCAGAACATATTGTGGAGAGAGAGACTGAAAGAGACCAGGAGAGGCTGACTTCTGCAGTGGAAGATTATAATGGAATATTAAACAACTGAGACTCAATACATCATAGGTTATGAAGCCCATGTTTTAAAGCAATCTATCCAAGATAGAGCCGGTGCTTAAAGTATTTGCTCATGTTTTAAGCATGTTTAGAGTAATTAAGTTATAATCCAGAATAATTTAGGCTATCCTAAATTCATTCTAATCCCAGGAAAACCAATATATACACGAAGATATTTTTGATTCATGCAGTTACTGTGTTGGACACTCATTACTATCACATGCCTTTCTATGTTTTGCTCTTTGCCTCTGCTTGCATTTCAGCTTAATCAGATTATTTTTAAGCAGACAGCAGTAAGTAATTAGAGATATGATGGCAGGAGAGACATAGACAGAACATGTTTGGAAGGAATGTTGCAGAGTTATCCAGTAATAGACAGGCTATATTTGTATTAATTACCTCAAATGGCACAAATGTGTTGATGGTAGAAAAGACAAAGATGTTTTTCTTCACTACGTCACTTCTCTACTAAGTAATTGTATGGTGCTTCAAAGGTAGGGCTAGAGTTTTGCTATAGGTACTCTATGAGGTTAGGCAGATTTACTTCTGTTAAGATATAACAATGAAGGGGAAGCCTTCATCTTCAGATGAAGAACCCTTCTAAGAAACATTCAATGTACTGAGTACTTGCTCAAAGAAGCTGGTTTCTTGATAGTGTATTTTAAAATATATTGTAGCAACATAGTGAATTTTAAGGAGCATACACCTATTTAAGTGGTTCATACAGAGTGAGATCAACTAGTTGGATAATTAAGTGGCTGGATGCTTGGGCTCAGAGGGCAGTAGTTAATGGGTCATATGCTACCTAGATGATGGTAAAAAGTGATGTACCACAGATGCTTATCTTAGGACCTATCTTTTTAACATCTTTGTCAGCAACCTGGAGAAGGTGACAGAGCGGACTCTTGCCAAGTTTCCAGGGGACACAAAATTGGGATGACCACTTGATATTCTTGAGGGCTTCCATTCAGATACACCTTGGCAGGCTGGAGGAATGGGCCGACAAGAACCTTATGAAATTCAGCAAGGACAACTGCCAAGTCATGTATCTGTGTGGGAATAACCCCTGCAATTATATGGGGTACTGACTGGGGACTGACTGGTTGTGGAGTGGCTCTGCTGAAAAGAACTTGGGGATCCTTATGGACAGAAGGCTGCACAGCAGCCAGCAGTGAGCCCTGGCAGCAAGGTAGGTCAATAGTGTCCTGGGCTGTGTGAACAGAGGCATGGCCAGTAGACTGAGGGAAGTAATTGACCCCATCTACTCACAACTTGTCTGACCACATATCTACATAGTGTCTAGTGTTGGTCTCTCACCGTGCCACCAAATACAGGACAGACATCGATAAACTGGAGCAAGTCCAGTGAAGGGCAACAAAGATGGTCAGAGTCTGGAGCATTTGTCCTGTGAAGACAGACTGAGGGAATGGGACTTGTTCAGTCAGGAAAAGAGGTGACTTCAGGTCACCTAACAGCAGCCGTCCCGGTACTTCCAAGGAGGTTGCCAAGGCGGAGCTAGGCTACTCAGAGTGTTGCTTTGTGGGAGCATGGGAGAAAATAGTCACAAATTGAAACAAGGAAGTTTAGACTGGTTATAAGGGAAAAATGTTTTTCTCATGAGAATGGACAGGCAGTGGAGCAGGAGCCTAGTAAGACTGTGCAGGGTCATTCCTTGGAGTCTTTCAAGACCTGACTGTTAAGAAATAATTTAAAAAGGCAAAATAGGCCCCAAATAAAATAAGACAACATATTGGTATTGGGGAGGGGTGGCAGAGTTAAAAACCTGGAATCACACTGGTTTTGCCTATGTTAGTCATTAAAATGTTGGAACTTTAGAAGGGAGTATACTAGGTTATTTGAGTTACAAAGGGAACAATAAGTTAATAAATTCATAGAGAAGCTAAATAAATGCTTTTGTTACCTCACCCCATGTCATGCAGAACTTCAGAGAAATACACACACAGCCTGTTAGTAAAGATGAGTCATTGTCTGAAATTACAAGTGTCAAATGAGTGAGTGTGGGAACAGTTTGATGAAATAAGTTACAAAATGTCACAAGAGCCAGCTGTTCTGTCCATCCCTTTTGACTGATTTTCTTCCTTTCACTTTGTCTCTGATCCCATTCATTTGGAGATCTGGAACACACTTTAGGGTCAGGATACTAGAATGCACTGATGTCTGTCAATTTTATGCTTTCAAATGAGATCTGTCTTACTTTTTGACTAATAGAACAGTATATGACTGTGTATTTTTGATAGTATATGAGTTCAAATGTTTGCTCATCGAAGTAAGAATAGGAGGAGTGGTAAAGAAGAAGAAATTGCAGACTCTAAGAAAGTAGAGTTAGTATTTTTTTCTTCTTTTTCTTTTTTAAGCAGTGCATCTGAAAGAATGTTCTTTGGCATCTCTCTTTTTCTGAAGGCCCTTACAGGAGATCCCGTGACATTTGCAAGAAAGAGTCCAATAGTTGAGTCACACACAACGGAATGATAATTATAATTAACATTTATATAGCATATTTTATTACAAAATCACTTCTCAAATAATTGACTGTTGAAATGTACAGTATTAACCAGCAATGCTGTGAAAAAAGATGGACCAAATGTGCTGCAAGTCAGTCCTACTCAGAGTTCATTACAGCATTATTGTGATTTCAGAGTGAAGATAGGGTTTTGTTTTTTGAAGTTACACTTTACACACTATTTCTGCTTTAAATTAGAACAGTAAGGAGTTGAGTCACCTTGGCTTTTGCTTGTCAAAATAATCAGGAATGGTAGGTGAATGGAAACTGAGCCCAAATCTCAATAAAAGCAAATTCTTATTTGGAAACAAAATGTAAAATCTTGTCTCCTGCTCTCCCTGCCGCTCCTTCCCCTCACCCATTTCTTTTCCTTCTGGTACTCTTGTTTTCACTGTACTTGCTGGTCTGGGAACTATTAAAATAGAACTAGAAAAGCTCTGTTCTGCTCCCAGACTAGCTGTGATACCATCTTGTTGGAATCTCTGTTTTTGAGATCTACCCTAGAGAGACTGAGTTGAAGCTGAGGTAAGCAAGTAAACTTTTGAGTACTTGACTGTGTTAATTAAGCATTAATCTGGTGCAGAAGATGGGGAGTCATTAGGGGATCAGAGGTTCTGACTTTTCCTGAACAAATTTGATATGTTTTGAGGCTTTTCCTAACTGCACTTAACTCGTTCCTCTTGCCTTTTAAGCTAAAGGTATAATAACATGGAACTGTCATTAACTGAATCTTTTTTGTTTAATCTTTTCCTTCTGAGAGATAAAAGGATAGGTAATATAATTCCAGGTTGGTGTGGATGAGAGAAACCTGAGGAACTTCTGGGTTAGATAAATTCTGCTGTGAAGTGTGACATGCAGTTTTTATTTCTGTGAACTGAAACCAGATGCTCTCTTTTTTTTAAATGGAGATTGTGGAGCAGCCCTCCAACAAGAGAAATGCGATACCTGAACAGAATTACAGAAGCATCCAGTAGGGCAGGATAGTAGTGCTTGAAGTCCCAGGACCTCCCTTCTGTTCCCATATTTGTTTTTTCACTGCAGTAGTCAGCATCCAGTGAACAGCGGAAGGATTTCAGAAAGAGACACAGCAGGAGCTGGTGTGTTTTTTCATATAACAGTGGTTTCATGGGAAAGGTCAATTTTGTCCTCAATAAGTGGACAAAATCTCCAGTTACATAGATAATGCAGATATGGGGAGCATATTGGAAAAGTGTAAGAGAATGTTAAATTACTGATTTTTTTTTTTTTTACTGTCAGCGTACATCTGAAAGAAATGTACACTTGCATCTCCTACCAAACTACACTCGCCCTGATTAAGCATATGCCTGATAAGAGAGAAGGAAATGCAACATGATGTGGGTTTGTGAACTCTGTTGTTTACAGGAATGACCAGAAGGAAAGGGACCTGGATAGCCTGCTAGGGTTTCAAGGGAAAGGTTAAAGGTCTCTATGATGTACCAAAGAAATGTTTGGATAGTGCACGGGAGGAAGAGGAAAGGTGCAACAGAGAAGCAAGTGCTTATGAAAGCAGGAATGGGAGTATATTTATGTCTGAGAGAGGAGATAAACCCAATTTTTTTAGGTAGCCAAATAAATAATAAATTTCACTGAGAGTTTTCTGAATAGAAGTTGGCCTTTATGTATTTTGCTGAAAGGTGTTGCGTGATCGTTAAAAGGGGACTGAGTTTGTCATAAGACAAACCAGTAGTGTCCACTTTAGAATAATACAAAGACAGCTGTGTGTGACCAAGAAGTAATTTTTCCCATTACTTCTCCTTAGAAACTACTCCATCAGATGATTGTTTTCTCATTTTTAATTTTGAAGAGGAAAAAATAGAAGAGGCTTTCAGGAGCATTTCTGAAAACAGTATTTCAACCAAAAAAAAGAGGAGTGGCACATTTGCTGTGTATCCAGCTTTCTGTCATTGGAAGCCCTCTTGCCATCAGGTGTGGTCAGTGTCTTGGGAGACTCCTGTCTGGATATTTGGCCTTTTGAACATCTTTTCATCACACCCAAATTGTACCTGCTGCATTTATCTGTTCACAGTGTTCATATTCAGGATGTGAATCCTCCTAAAGGTCCTTGAAGTAACAGTGTTTGGGGACTTTTTTGGAGTCTATCTATAATACTGATTTCCAGCTTGCTATACCCAGATTTCATTTAGTGAATCAGAAAAAGGTTTCCTTAAGTCAGAATTATGAGGGTGTGATAAGGCTGGAAAACATTTCCATTGTCAAACTCTTTTTGTTACAGCTGTGTGCTGTCCATACTGATTAGAAGAGTGTGAAATTCCTTGGTTTTGTCTCTAGGACTAGTACTGTTGGCTTCTGCTTTCAAGTTCTTCCTGAAGTATGGAGTATATCAGGTCTTTTAAATACAATACTAATCTGTTTTTTTAATAAATACTCCTGTATGCTTTCATATATTACCCTTTTATTTTAAACTACTTTGTTTCTACCTGGCCCATGCACTTATGCTGTGATATTTCTCTGCTTGTGGAGCACTTCATGAAAGTAGGACAATATCAGGTCCAGGCAAGCAGGGGGTAGGAACAGACCAAAGATACTGAAGACTTTTACATGCTGCAAACAATGGACATGTTTGGTTTTGGTGGTTGCTGGTTTTTTATTTTTATTTTTGGGATCTGGTTTAGTTTGGGGGGGGGGGGTTGCTTTGGGTTGTTGTTGTTGTTGTTTTGGGGGGGTTGTTGGTCTTTATTTTTTGTTTGGGTTGGTTGGTTTTTTCAGTGAGAGAGAGTTATCACTGCTTAGTTGAATAGATTTAATCTCTTTGGAACTTTATTATCCCTTATTCAGCTATAATCCTTTTCTTCTGCTTCAGCTTTTCCTCCCCAACTTCTCAGCTGTGAGTAGGACCAAATTCTGTGCTAACTGGGATCATTGTAAATATTGAGTGAAACAGCTTTTCATGGAATAATGGAATTTCTTTTTCATTTGCAGTTATGTAACGGGTGAGAGGATCTAGCCGCTGGAAGGAGGTGCATTGCCTTTTTGCTTTCTATGTGCATTGTGCCCATTGACTCATCAGACATGTATGAAAGGGGAAAATATAAAATATTTTTAAATTGCCAAAATCAGATACAAGTGACAAAAGGGCATTTAATTTTTTCAAACACAGATCTCTTGCTGCATAAATATTTATCATACCTGTTTATAATTTAATGTAAAATGAAACTAGTATTTATTTTTCCTGGATGAAAGCCACATCTACCCCTAATTAAGCAAAAATCTTAAGCAAAATCTTGAGATTGCAAAAATACTAAGTTCAATATAGCACACAGTCTTCTGACTACTGTGAATGTTATTTTTGCATTTTAATCCAACTTTCTTGGATAAAACAGTGAGAATGTTTCTCAGTTCAGTTTTCAGTTATAGAAGTTTTTATATTCCTGGTTTTCATTGCATGAAATTTAAGTGATCAAACCATAATCTGTTCTTCTGAGTGGGGTGTAAAGACCTTATAATAAACCCCAGAAAACTATTGTAGGGGGAGCCTGATAATATTTTTTTTTTGTTAATGCTAATTCTCCTTTTCCAGTGGGAGTGAATGATGTCATCCTGTCTCCTCCCACTGTGTAAACTAAGCTTGTGTCAAAGTGTTGCTGCCTCTTGTCACAGAGAGAACAGTTCACTTAAATGCAGCTGCAGCACTTTTGTGTGATACCTGTCAGAATCATTCCCAGTGCGAGGTTGGGTTTGTGTCCATGATGTCAAGATTGGTCTTTCTCCTTTTCTGTGGATATATTGCACTAAACCTGGGAAATGCTCAGAAATTGCCAAGAGGCAAGTAGCTATGACAACTTTCTGGGGTTTTGTTTGTTTTTCTGTTATGGGGCTTTTTGTTTTTTAATGCTTGTGTTTTGCCATGGAAATTCGCTTTCAGCATGTTAGGAATGATTAGAGATAAAGGAAGAGATGAAAGAAGGTCAGTCAACAGGTTAAGGTCCAAGTACAAGAGGGTAACTTTGGAGTTATTGAATAAAACAAGCTCAAATGATTTCACAATATCTTGTGACTAGGGAGAAGTACCATTGTATTTAATGATTTTATAATGATTTAGACAGCGTTGTGCAGGTTTGTGGTTTAAGATCTTAAAATATGACTTAGAAGCACCCTGTGTTGTTGTTGTTCTGTCTTCTGAAAGAACTTTTGTGGTTTTCCTTTATATCCATCCTTAACAATTCAATAGGAATTGACTTTTGTAGATCAGGTTGTGTGCAGTTTGAGGGAGAGAAATATGATTTATTAAAATTTCCACAAGAAGAGAAAAACACTCCAAACCCGTGTGAATATTGTTTAACTATTCCTTTCTCCTGGAGCCTGGAAGTACAAAGCTGGCAGGGATCTCTTCTATGCCTTGCTAATGTGACCAGTGTAGCATTGGCATTTTACTAGTATATTATTACTACAGAGAGAATAGTCATAGCATAGAATGAAAAGAATATTTCTATATCTAGACTGTAAAACACTTTGTAGTTCCTTGGCATTAATACAGCACTTTCACAACTGTTTCTGTACTGCACGTATTGCTCTCACTTTGTAGAAGTGCTTGCCTGAGTACACTGTGCTTTGTAATGTATTTAACATCTGCAGCCTCCTGCAACCAGCAACATTTAAAAAGGAAGATGTGATTTAGTTCCTTATGAAAGTTTTTAATAAGAAATCAGCACTTTGAGGGCTTTCTAGAAGATTATTTTTCATTGACAAGGAACCTAAAAGTATTCTGGGCAGAAGAGGTGGTGTTTTTAAGAGGTGGTCTTTTTAAATGGATTCACTCAACTTTCTACTCACTACCATAGAATAGTGGCTGGAAATATATGTTAACTGTGAAATTCAGACAAAGCTACTGAATCACTGCATTCAGTGGGAGATTAACTCCAGGATGCATTTTTCCTGTCCTAAAATAGCTATTGCAGAAGTTAAGTTCTGTTTGCCAAATGCATAAAGCTACAGGTGGAAACTTCATTTTCAAAAATAGATTTAAAAGATTCCCCCATTGCAGTGCTGAGACATCAGTCTAATTCTTTTGTTTGCAGCTGCTTCTCAGGTTATTATTTAATTTGAACTGTGTTGAAAAAACAAGTGTATTTAATACCTAGCCTTTATCTAGAGATGTTCAAAAGACTGTCTTTTTCTACAACATGCTCATGTTTGATAGGGAGTGCAGAATTTTTTCATGAGCAAAGAGTGTATTTGGATCTTAAAGTATTTTTCAAAGAAGGATATGTAGTGGTAGTATTCTGTTAAGAGGGCTATTCTACCTGGCTAAACGAGCTTAAATTCCACTGAATTGCTGTGCTCTTCAAGTCATGAACTATGTAACTGAAGCTCCAGAGTCACTCCCGCTCTATGGGGGACAGTGGAATAAGTTCCATAAGAGAGAACTATCTAGCCAAAATCACTTTTTGGTGGTACAGTTACTGCTGTGAGCAGGATGTCAGTGTATCAGTATAAATCTTGCCGTTTTTACTGCTGCTTTGGAATTCTAGTGCTCAAGTCTTCACTCCAGGAGGTGAAACACAGTGATCCCTGGTCTTGTGGACTGGGATTTCCTTTCAGTGATACAAGGTGGAAAGAACATCTTGCCTCCTGCAGCTGCAAAGGAACAGAGCCAGTTCACCCTTTGGATGCCAGCGACTTCCAGAGCTATTTGAGCGATTATGTGCAAATACGCTCTTTAGGAGGCTGAAACACAAATTACTCCCTTTTCCCATATATTTTTATAATTTCACCTCCACGAGTGTGTGTTTGACTAGAATGACAAAGAAAATGTTATCGCTGTTCTCAAAAGAGTGTTCTTTATTAACAAATTGTTTCTTTAAATATTTTTACTTCAAAAATTAAGACACTGTTGGGGGAATAATTTGAAAACGCTACCAACATGACTCCAGGTGTCAAAATCTGGGAAATACTAGTTCAGATTTCAGAAGCTTTATGCTGATTCTAATTAGCCTGCATTATGATAGTTTTGCCTGTATAAAAAAAATAGGCCTCTACTTACATGTGGTCCTAGTGTTGTGCCCTAAGAGCAACCAAACATTTTATCTTGCTGTTCTTTGTCACATTTACTGTAGCAAATAACAAGTGATGAGGCAGTTATAAGCTGTGCCATAATTCAGACTCTTTCTACATTATTTTACAGACATAAGTAATGGCAATATATCTGGAAGGGGAAGTTTGGTGGATATTGTGGAAGCAATGCCTTTTTTACAAATGTGTTTGTGTTTCATGAGTTACTGTTGGAGGGATCAGCTAGTGAGAAAATTCTGTAGTTAATGCCAATGGAGACTACGAGGGGTCACCGAACAGCAGAGCAGGAGATGATGGTGCAGTTAGGTATGGTCTTTTATCAAGTATTTGAGCTACTATCCCTTCAACTCTGTCCAGCTTATAAAGCTTTCTTTTTCACCAGAAAGAAGAGAGACCTGGACATTTTCTGCTTGTTTTTTTGTCTTCCCTTATGCCACAATGGCAGTGCCATACAACATATAATTCTTCAGTTCAACAGTGTTGTACTTGAAATATTTTAGTTACAGGTGGAAACAGTTGCAACGCAGAGGTGTCAGAGTTATGACTTGTCTTACTTTCTCTAATATTTATGGTTCTGCATGACAGAAATGTTCCATCCTTGAAGAATGCAGCATCTTCTCTACAGAGAGGAATTGAGAACAGACAAAAAATCTTGTCTTTAGAGAAGGAGTTGGTAAGCAAAGCATCCTGATTCATAGAGGGAGATGAAAAAGCAAAGCCACAGAACCAA
Organism: Hemiprocne comata; assembly: GCA_020745705.1. Taxonomy (NCBI): domain Eukaryota; kingdom Metazoa; phylum Chordata; class Aves; order Apodiformes; family Apodidae; genus Hemiprocne; species Hemiprocne comata. The sequence continues at coordinate 136,398,386 of CM036586.1, read as the reverse complement.
GAATAAACAAGCTACAGGACATAATCCACAAGATTGTACTGCCTTGTAAACCGTGTTTCACTGGCATCTTTCCAGCTGGACTTATTACAAATGTTGTTTAAGGCAACAGTTGTGGAACAAGTTCTTAGTGTTTGGTAAAACAGCATTTCATGTTTTTGATTTTGCCAGTTGACTTTCCAGTTACAACACAGATGTGCATAGAAATGCAGTTTTTCATTATAATCTCTGTTTCTGATAGCTTTTGTGTATCTTCATGTTCTGTTTTTCTTAGAGCTGAAAAGAATCTGTGGTTGATCCCTTCTTATAAACTTACAGTTTTACAAAGTTATTAAAAAGGAGAGTCTGAATGTCTTTCTGTTATGTTTTTGGGTTTTTTCCCTATGATTCTGACCTCTGTGGTTTTCCTTCTCTTTGTATTAGTCATCAGGTAGATTGGAATTCGGGCCCATCCTTGTTCTACTTTCCAGGATTCAGGCCTGTCCTGTTCTGCTTTCCAGGAAGGGCTCAGGAAACCTTAATTCACCTTCCTCCTGGTTGCTGCTTTCTTAGGGAAAAAAGAGTACAGACTTGACATTCCTTATGGTACCACGTGAAAGAGCCTGATTTACAGACTCCCGTTGGGAAAACCAGATGCAAAACTTTCTTCTTGCTGCGGTTGTCAACTTTGGGGATAAGTGGTAAAATTTATACTTTTACTCTAAGGGGTTGTTTTTTGTTTGGTAAGTATACAGGAATGTCAGCAAATATTGTAGATAGCTGCTAGCTAAGATGTGTATTTGTGGTAATTATAACTAACATCCCTTTGAGAGTGAATGCAGTATTTACAGTACACTTCCAAACTTACTGTTGACATTTATGAAAGGAGTGGGATAATTTTATTCATAGCTGAATTTGCTGGCCATGCTATGTGATGTAACAGTTCTTCCTAACCAGAGGTTAAACTCGGCATGTGTTTTCACTTACTGGTGTCAAGCAGTTAAAACAATGTTGAGTTATTTCAGTGTATCACAATCACTATACTGAACAGCCAGACCTTAATCTTTAAACTTTTGAGCTGCCTTCCCCTCCCCAGCAGCACCCCTTTGGTGGCTGTAGGACAGCAGGAAAGAAACTGTAAGACAGGGAAAAGTCTCCTCAAAGTTGTGCTTGGGTTTTTTTGGGTTTTTTTTTTTAACATACAATGAAGCTGGCATATCAAAATATCACAAAGGGAGTGAAATGGCATGTGGTTTACATGTTTGCTCCATGGTTTACAAAACATCTTTCTGGGAACTATTTTTTGAAACACATAATGCATTAACCTTTAAAAAACACATTCTAATGAAGGAGGGCTAGTTTGGATTAAACTATAGTACTTCATTTTTATAGTGTCCAGAAAGAGAAGAGCCAAATTAATTTTATTTGTGTGAAAAACTTCTCTTATATTTAATGGCACATAAATGACAGAAAAATTCTATGAGAAATTTCTAAAGGGAGCCTTTATCTCCTATAATTAAGTGGCTAGGGTTTTCAGTCAGCAGACATGTCATGGCAAATTTGGCTCATGCTTTGCGGAAAATGAAAACAACGCATAAGAATGTTGCTATTATAGCAGCTCATTTAATCAATGCTATCTTATCATTCAGACAGTTGTGTCCTAGGATCGCATAAAAACATATCAAAACCTGGTATTAAGCGTCAGGATTCTGAGTTCAAAGATAATCTCTAATACCAGAATTGCATTTTTATACTGGCACAGGCAGTGGTGTGACAGTGTGATGATACATATGGGTGGGTTCTGCCAGGATTGAATTCCATAGCATATGAAGGTCTCTCAAATGATCTCACTGCTGGGTAATCTGTATAACCTTCCATCTCTTCATTTTAAACTCAATGTTCCCAAGTATCTCTTCCTGAATATTATTTTTCAGTCCTCCTCCATATAGTTTTTTGTGTCTAGCCATTTTAGCAAGACAAGCTACTTAATTCACCTGAGAGGAGAGCTATTGGCTAAATCTTGCTGCTGTTCTTTGGCCAGACCTAATGCATATGGATAGTATAGTCTGTATATCTGTTGACTGGTGCTACGGTGAATGGTCAAGGGGCCTGAGGCTTCTTTGGAATGTTTGGACTTCCCCAGGGTGTAGTTTGCATTGCATGTGCAAACGGAGAGCTCTGTCTGCTCCAGAGGGAAAAAATAGCTAGCAGTGACCTGCCATAGTCAGAACTGTTCATACATCTCCTAGTGGATTTCTTTTCCTTGGGGAAATTCAAGTGCAGGCTTGAAATTGTTGGTAAGCAGGATAAATTTATTTCTGTGGAGTGTTCTTGCCTGCTGCCTTTTGCAGGATACAGTCGGAGACTTACTCACTGGCATGGTTTGTGCAGCAATGTCATATCAAAGCTTGGAAGAGAGGCAGGCATTAGTGTTCTGGAAAGGCGGTGGCCTAAAATGGGTGCCATTAGCAAAGCAGCCCACTATGTAGTTTGCTCCCCAGTGGAAGAGGGCAGCCAGAAGCCAGCCAGATGCTGGCTGAGCTTGCCTGATTGGCCTTAATTCAAATGTTCTTAGTTAGAAACTGGGTTTTCTGCAGTTCAGGCCAACATGTATGTAATATAGATTTGCTTTATGAAATACGTATTTGTCTCACTCTGCTGTGAGGATAATGTTCATGAAAATCAACACTGTCAGCATCATGAATAGTAGTAGTAGTGGTGGGCAAGGCCTGGACCAACTTTCCCAGCATAGTGTCCTTCAAAACATAGCAATCATATGCTTTTGCACTCTGGCTAAATCAACCCTAAGTCTCCCTGCTTGAGAAAACCAGTGTATATTTTGAACTGCCAAGTGAATTTCTACTGTTGATGAAACTGTGGTAGTAATTTAGGTCACCAGAATTAAATGGTTTTGCACTCATTGCTTAACCAAAGTGATGTCACCAGAATGTGCAGACGTCCAGGAGAGATTACATAAGGGTAGTCACCAGATCAACCCAGAATCTTCACCATTTCAGAACTGCTGAATAAAATGCTGGTAAAGAGTTGAGGCACCAGCTACTGGAGATGCTAGATCTAAAGGCAGGGATGTAGGGAATGCTTTTTTTACTAAAAGAAGGCTAGCACATTTGCTGCACTTGTTCAGATGTTGGTAGACAAAATCTAACCTCTGTTTTGTAAAATAATTTAGAGCTGTTGCTGAAATCCATCACTCTGTAATGATTTAATATTCTTTAGAGTGTTTTCTGGAAGAAAGATATATGAGGCAAGAGAATCTGCATTTTTTTCTTAGGCTATTTGTAGCCATAGTTTTTACACAAATCTTGTTTACCTTGAACAAATGTTTTTGGGCAGCAGGGTTCCATGTGAATAAATCCACTTCACTAAAAATCATCAGAATGAAATATCTAAACCTCTGTGTGTTATTTGATTTTTATTGATGTTTTATTTGTGGGTGTGTGGTGTGCCAACACTACAGTGTTACTGTCCATACTTAATAAGGGATTGTTATTCAGTGCTATCATTCAAGCTGGAAAGTCAGTGGCAAAATGGATTCTGAAAGCGTTGGAGAATTTCTTTTGTTGGGATATTTCTGCATTTTTGTATAGTTCTAAGCTTTTGCGTTTACTTGAAATCTACTCAGGAAAAGCACAATTCAATAGAGCACTAAGAGATCGTAATATTCTTTCCTATCACCAGCAGTTGTGGCATTAGTTTATGAACCTATAAATGGCCACAGAGTACTTGATATGAGTTTACATAATTAATACTTTTGGAATCTGGCCAGCTTTAGAGGAATGGCAGTGTATGTGGGGTAACATTATTTTTGAACTTGCATAGGGGAAAATATTTTCTCCTTTTGTCAGCTGCTTGCCTCTGCTTCATATTAATTATTCACTTTAATTTTTCTATCTATGATGTAAAAGTCTGGAATCATTTTAGAACACATTCAGTTGTGGTTGGTTCAAAAATACAAATATGTAAACTTGAAATGTCCCAGAAAGCTGTTTTCTGATTTCGAAGTGAAAACATTTTCTGGCAGTTTTGATTCCCTCAATACCACAGTTCAAGCCTATACATGAACAAGAAAAACGCACAGTGAGAAAAATGCAAGTCTTCAGACCTTATCACTTATCACTTTTTAAATCTCCATGTCTGTTCAACATGCTGAAAATAAAGGCATGGGCACAATAGTCTCAAACATGGTAAGGAATTGAGCCTTGGGATACAAATAATTGGAAGAAAACTGTATTGTCTGACCTGGACATTTTGGCAGAGTTCCATTATCTCTGGCCCACACAACTGCTGAAGTGGTTGGATTAAATTGCAGGGCACAGATCTTATTTATAGCATGTTGTAGTCTGAAGCAAAGCTTGTTACACAATTATGGAAATGACTGCAGTCAGCTTTGAGAACTGTGACTTCTCTTAGTTTGATGAAGAGCTGTCTCAGGTAAAAGTGAGGGGATTGCACCTTCATTTCAAATCAATAGGTTTCCTTCCTTTGTTATAGTGCTTATTAACAGCTATTTACTGTTGAGAACATGACTACGAAATTGCTCCATATCGGTAGCCTGTTGTTTGCTCCCTTACTGATGAGAACCACCTTTTAGCCATGATATGACAAGCATAAATACTGCATCTCTTCAGCATTTCTTCCTGCTTTTTGCTTTAACTACGAGGAAGGAAAAATCTGGCAATTCTAATAAAAATGTCCCCCTTCTTATGTCAATTATTCAGTGCTCCTTAGTAAGTAATAAATCTGCTGTGACTCAATTGGTGATGGTGTAGCCGTTAGCTAACGATGTCTGTTTATCAAATCTTTGTACAAACATCCTAAATGAGATTTATTGTATATTTTTTTTTTAAGTATTGAAACACTACTTATGCAATCTTTTTGAGCTAAAGAACTTGTTTTGAATTTTGGACAGAAATTGTGATTTTTGCTCCAATGGAAGATTTATACTTAGGCTAGCATTCAAATAAGCAAGTCATGATGGTGAATTCACACTCTATCATATAAGCATGTGCACACACAAACAAAATTGTTGTGAGAACAAGTTCATTTTTGGTAAATGCTTTAAATAAAATATCTTGGTTTACTCTTCCAGGCTTTTATCAATCCCCATGTACTCTCCCAGTTTTAGTAACATGGACAAGTAGCAGTTGATAAAAGCATTAATATGTTGTTAAGGTGAGGTAATGAATTCTTAGAAAGCAAGGTTTCTCAATAATGTAACAGATGTTTATTGTGTTCCCTTTCCACTCAGAAATAATTACAGAAATTAGCAAGGGACATCATATGCTATTAGTATATTTATTGGAAGGGAATGCAAGGTTGTTCATAGTATTAAATCTGAAGAAAAATTACAGATGCTCCACCACACAAAGGAAATGGATACTCCTATTTATGCCCTATTTCAGTGTAGAAATCTCAGGCATTGTGATTATTTTTTTTCCATGACCTGGATTTTCTAGATTTTTTTTTCCATTAATTTGCCTTTGTAGTCTTTTGCCAATTGTCAAACAAAACTGGCACAGGAAAGACCACCTCATTTTAAAACTCTGGGAAGTCATGAAGCAATATTTATGTACTTAATAAACCCTTTAAGTCAGAGAACATTCCTTGGGAATTAATGCAATCTGCCACACACTGGGTTACAAGATCAGTGATGAGAGAGACATAACTTTCAACATACCATAAATTCTCCACCAACAATTGGATACATGCCTGAGCAAAGTTCAAGTAAAAATGCAAAGTCAGTCATACACAGACTGCCTAGCTGAGGGGCCTGTGCCTAGGTGTGCATGCCCCTAGCTTGCCCCTAAATTAGTATAAACCTTCCTCTTGTGTAGCTGTGTTTTCTTTATTGGCATTTTTCTTTTTCTTTCAGCAAAACACTGGATGGAGAATTTAAAAAAAAAAGAAGTAAATATGGGCATAGAAAGATGAGTTAAAAATAGATATTATTTCCCACTGTTTTCTTTCATCTCTGTAGATAAAAGGCAATGTGGTGAAAATGGAGCAGGTGATGTAATGGATATAGAATTTGGAAATATAGGATGTAAACTCTATGTTGTCTGTCATATCCTGTGTAGGAAGTGAATAGGTGGGACAACAGATGAAACACTTTGATATTAGGAAAAATGAGTATTTGTGACTTATCTTAGTACTTCCTTAATCATATATGTAGCTTTTATTTCACATGTTGTGTACTTAATATAAATATATTTGTTTTCCATTTTTTTCCTCTAATCCATTGATTTAGAACATTTTACTTGATATTTTTAGTTTTCTTAAGGCAAGTTAAAAGGTGTTTATAGCACTGAAAAAAATAATTTCTGCCAAATTTTGGAATTCAATATTACTTCCTAAAATCATCAAGCATTTATCTTGTTACTGGTTTCTATTTTCACAGTCTTTGAAGACTTACTGGAAGTCTGTTGCTTCTTTCTTCAGACATTTGCTTAAACTGTAGAAGCTTTGCTTTGATCTCTGCAAACTCAGAATGTGGAACAATGTAAAAGAAGATGAAAAGGGTCACCTGAGATTTTTCTTAATCTGTTACTTTTTTTATTTTATGAAAAGCCAGTTCATCAGTCTTGAGATCTGTCTCATCTAATGGTCCAAGATGAGGTACATTTTCCAGCTGGAAGAAACGATATGCAGTTGGAATCAACCCTTAAGAGGACTTGACTGTATCCAGCTAGTGTCATAGACATGTGTGAGAATGTTCAGTTTGAAGACAAAGAGCATGAGATAAACCACTTTATTTTGACTGCTCTGTTGGAAACACTGAGCAATTTTTTATTTTTATTTTTTTAGTTTGAGGCTATAGCTTTTTAAACGGAAAGGAAATAACCTGTTAAAAGCTTTGCTGATACACTTGAATGCATTGACATGGCCAAGCTGCAGTTCTCAAAGCATAACAACACTTCATATTTGATTACTTCTTTTGCTAACTGATGAAATTTCCTCAATATCCCTGAGTTTAGGATGTGATCTACAGCAACACCTAAGAATTCTTATGTATGCTTCAGATATTGTATGGCTTTATCAGCTGTCTGCCTCTGAAAGGTGGAGAATTTATTCCTTTTGAGCTGAGAACTCAAATACTTTGTGTCATCATATGAAGGAAGTGAAAAACTGTGGTGACTTCAGAGAAGGGGTGATCCCATTTGATTTTCATCTTTTGATGTGTATTAAACAGGCCTGTTTGCACTATACACAGCATAATGGGGGATTTACAAATAGAAATTAAAACTCATTAGGGAGTAGTAAGGTATTAAGTGCATTCTCACAAGTTCACATACATTTAAAAATCGTCAAATATCTTGTGCTGTCATGGGCATGGTCCCTACATATGTAATCTCAATGTCATGGGTAGGTTTTACTTTTCTATTTCTAAATGTTTCTGCTAGAAAGGTTATTACATTGCCTTCTAATGAAATACTTATTTTGGTTCAAGGATATCTTATTTTAAATACCTTTATTTGATCTTTTGAGAACCTGTGAACTACACCACAGCCTGGGCTGTTTTTCTCTCGAGATGAGCACGGGTGTGTTTACTTAAATAGTCAATCTTGACAGAGGAACAAACCATTCAAACTCACTGATGCATCAGGAGTGCAGCAGTGTCTGTCTCATTAGTTGCACTGCCATTCTGTACAGCTGATTTAAGACAGTAGCTTGATGGGTATCTATTTCTGAATGGGTGTGTCAATCTAGTTTGTCACCCTTCAGTCTGAAAGAAGATCATTACGTACAACTCATCTTTTATTTGCCCAACCCAAGTTCTTTCCCAAGTCTACACAAATAACAAAATGTTTTCCCTCACTCAAACGAGTTTAGGAATTACTGTGGGTATTTCTTGAGAACCAGAAAGACTGTCAACGGGGACTTCGGACTTTTAACTTCTGAGTGTGGTTCTTTGAGCCCAGTTTTCCATCTGCCTTGTAATCTACCCACCCAGTCTGCATTCCTCCAGTTTGGCTGGAAGGATACCTGTGGAGATTGTGTCAAAGTTACATTCATCACCTTCCTCTCCTACGCAAAGCCAGTGATAGTATTACAGAAGGCAGCAGGGTTGGTCAGACATAGTCTGGCCCTGGTAAATTTGTGCTGGCTGTTCTGAATTGCCTTCTTATTTATCATGTGCATAGATGTGACCATCTGCTTCTGATGACCACGGTTAGACTGAACAGCTTGCAGTTTCCTAGAGGCTCTTTCTTTCCCTTGCTCAAGCAATTGCACTGAGACATTTTTCTCTTCTCACACAACAAATTAATCTTGCCTGTCCCTGGCAGTTCTCTTACGCTTATTTATATACAAAACAAATTGTGCTTTATTGGGTTTGCAATATCTACGTGTTAGAGATAGGATATCATAACTCAAGCATAGCACTGGGGAGGGCAGCCCTTCTTGAGGCTTTATGGTGCATACTTAGAGGTGCAGGAGAAAACCGGTAGCTTTGAAGTAGAAAAATATTAATTTCTACAAAGAAACACAGGGCTGAGATGGACTTAATGAAATAATTTTGACCCCCTTGTGCTTATTCCTTCCTGAGACAGTGTGTTATAGAGCTCCAGTGCCTTCATCAGTTTTCCAGCTATCTTCCTTGCTACAGTTTATGTCACCTTGTGCTTCATAAAGTTACAGACCAGAACTCATTCACGCTGCTTCCCCTCAGGGCTTTGTTTGTTAGTTTGTTTTTTATATTTGGATACTGCCTTTGTGTCTATTTATGTAGTTTTCTTCTAAACTGGATGACTCCTATTCATTCTGGTTTTTTTCCTGGGTAACATACTCAGTACCTCTAGTCATTGAGTTTGCTTTTTTTTCCTGGATTTTATCAAGCTGGTCTACTTTATAGTGCTCTGTGCACTGGCTAACTAATGGTAAGAGATCTTTTTAGAAGTGAGGACTAGTGCCAAAAAGGACTGGGTGCCAACTTTTCAGATTTACAATAGAGAAGGCAACAATCCTGAAACATACCTAGATACGTTGATGATTCTGAGACACATGGATAAGAGTTGGAAGTACATGCTGATTTCAGATCTACACTGTTACTATAGCTTGCAAACCCTGCTAGCTGTCTAAATACTACTATCTTTAAGCAAGTTTTGTCCTTAAAAAAACCCCAAGTGCTGAATCAGAGAATGAGCTAAAACAAAGTTAGCTACGAAAACATCTTAGCTGATGTTACAGAATCCTGAGTTGAAGTCTTGCGCTTTCAACTGCTTGGGGTGTGGCAAGGAGGATTTTAGTCTATGACTACTTGTTTTGTCCTACAGATATATAAAAGCATGCAAATATCTTTTCAATACTGCTTGGAGTTTTCTTAACATTAATTCAAAGTTGCCTTATTCTAACACAGTAGAAATTATATTTTCTTACTATTGGTTATTTCATATTCTCATATTAAATCTGACTCCTATTCTCTCAAAATATTTCAGAAGATTCCCAGATGAACAGTCACACAGCAAATCAGTCCAAAAGTTGGTTATTGAAAAAAAACCTAAACCATGTATTCTGATGTAATACATAGGGATCACATATAAGGAACAGACTTCAAAATGACCTCTACAATATGAGAACCTCACTGCCATCTGAGTACACATCAATCCAGGTAGCAGATTGTCTGTGCCTTTGGTAATGAATTACATCATCATGGATTGTAAAGTGTAGTATCTTCACTCTTCTCTCAGAAGCAAATGCAGTTGTAGTTCCAGATACAGTTTTTCATTATGCCTTTGGTTTTTAATTCTTCAACAATGCATTGATATTTGTAGATCTATTTATAATTTGTGGGCAGAGCCAGACCAACAACATCCTGAATTCTTCAACTGCTTAAATTCTAAGGATCCTGTCGAGCTTTCCCTATTGAAGAGCTGTTGTTAAAGAAAGTTCATGTTTTTATTCAGCTGATTAGCTCTAAAAAATGACTACCTTATGTGTGGACATGTCCAAAGCCCACATTTCTATTTTGGTGCTTCCATTAGTTGGTGCTCTTTGATGGCTTAAAAAAGAGTTAGTTAGACCTAGGAAACTTGGGAGACTTTTCTTGCTCCCCACAGTCTTCTATGCACCTTTACTGAATAAGATACAGTTTTATTTGTAGCCCAGCCTAGGTGGAGTTGCCTTGGACAGGAAAAGGAGTCAGGATTGGAAAGGCAAGCTCTTCTGGGCAAGATGCAGTCACTGTCTCATCAGTGCAGTCCAGGTGGAGTTGCATCAGCCCAGAAAAGGACATGTTAGGCCAATCTGGAAAAAAACCCAAACAACAAACAACTAACCCTGAGAGTAAAGCCAGGGGAACAATGCCCTGGAGACTGTAATTACAGCAGATCCAAATCAAACTTCATCCTAATGCAAATAAGTGATCCATATTCTAAATTGAAAAAAGGGTTTGACGTTGTTTTATTAACAAGGAGTTTTTTCACTGATGAATAATGTCCTTCTAAGTTTCATGGTTTGTGTGCTGTTGATTTAAAAAGTAGTATCTATATAAAATGGTTCAATTTAAAGGAGTTTCAGAAGGCATTATGTATTAAAAATTATGAATAGGCTTTGTTCTGTCCCTGCCCTTCAAAAATGTTGAATTGTTCAATATTGAATTTTATTTAAATTAAATTTTTAACACATGTGTTCAACCTTTAAACACAACTAAGTTTACTGACTGGGCAAAGAAAGGAGTGGAATTTTCTAAGATTTAAAAGAAAAATTAAACACTATCTTATGACAGGAGCAAGGGACAGGTTGTTCAAACTCTCCCAAAAGTTTTCAGACATTTAATTCCCATTTCCTTTTCCATCAGAGTTGCAGAATCAGTTATTCTTGCTTGTTTTCAATTTGGTTTGCAATTTTAACGAATGGTGGGAAATAAGCTGCAGAACGAAAGCTGGAAATAGGGGTGGGACCACACTGGAGTAGGATCCTGACTTTAAATCCAGGCTCTTTTCAGCTTTGCATCCTAAAAATAAGGATAGTTACAGTTCTTAGTCCAACAACAAAAAAAAATTATAAACAAACAAGAGTAAGGACCCTTGTGAGGGAGCTAGTGAAAAGGATGGGAGTGAAGCTTCGAAGAAGTGCTAGAATGACCTGAAAACAGGTGAATGAGATGGCAGCATAAAAGTAAGAAATTCCTTTTTGTACATTGCTTTATGTAGATATGTAGAAGCTGGAATTACTGATAGTTACATCTTTACCTCTGCATTGCCCTTATTGGGGCAAGTAATAGCGAGCTACAGTTTATTAACTCAGTTCTGAACTGTAGTGAACACTAGAGAGGAATTGGCAGATGAAGTTATAAACATTGTACAGTTTTGTAATATGAATGCTCTAACAAGTTTCTCTGAGAGGTGTCTTTTTAGTTTATATCTACTAAAAACAGAGAGCATATTACAGAATAGCATTAGTAAATCCAAATGTGCTTTGTAACTGAAGGAGAGTTCTCAGTAATCCCAAAAGACTGCTGTGAGAAAGGGCACTAGGAGGGATGTGGCTGACCCTGAGCACCTCTTCCTATGGAGGACACAGTTACTGCATTCAGCTGAACACCAGTACTGAGGACTTTTCCTACTGGATATTTTAGATATATGTGCTCATTTCTGGTCAATTTATATTACAAATGAAATTTCCAAAATCGGTCCATGTTTTGAAAAAAATACAGAGGGCAGTTATGCTATCTTAGTTGTGGTGCGCAGTCTATTAAGAATGTTGATACACCTAAAAAAAGTTGCCATCTTTCAAATAAAAGTGTTTAAAGGCATAGAGAAGAAGGAATCTGTTTTAATATCTCTTGAAAGCATCTTTATTCTGAGTTTGGCAAGCAGTGAAGTTGGAATTCCAAGAGATTATTCTTGTAGAACATGACAACCGATATCAGCAGAATGTCCTCCTGAGAACTCCAGGTTGTTAAATGCAGTTTCTGAAAATGAGTAAAAGGACCAAGTTATGCTGGCTGAAAACATTTCTTTTGGCCTCAAGAGAAGCTAGGAAATATAGTATGGAGGGTTATATGAAAATGAGATTTAAAAAATATTTTTTTGCCCTTGAAGCTTGGTACAAGTTGTTCTAGTTTATTTCCCAGAGAGACTTAATTGAAATTCTGTATTTCCTGTTTACTGACTTAAGCTGGCTTCCTCTTTAACACATAGATCTCCATAGATCCCTGAATCCATGGATTCAGATGTATCCAACTCTCTTACTAGATACTGGAAGTTAGATGGAATTTGGATTGCCTGGATCTTTCTTTGGTGATGTTAGATTAGTACGAATCATAGGACAGGTTGTGCTTACCATGCTATCACATCTTGTCTCTCAGTTACAGTGGGAGACAAAAAGAGGTGCTTACTTCAAAACATAATAAGGTGGAATCAAATACCGGTTTCTGGTTATCAGTAAATTAATAAGCCTTGATAACAAGGCTTAAAATAACAAGTTTCATTCATCCTATCTTTCAAGAGCCATAGTCAAAATAAAAATAATCTACCATTTCTGTCTTAAACGGGGTCATTGTAAGTGGAAAAAGGAGCATTTAAAAAAGAAATTATTGCTTCTGCTCCTCAGTTGCTTCTTTGAACCAACACCATGGCTTTGAAATTGACAGAATCGATAGCCTAGGGACAGAGAAGCTCAGGTTAAAGAGAGTGTTAGGACTGGAACAGAAATAGTACTGCTGAAAATTTTCTGATTTTCATCTCAAAAAATGTGCCAGTGGATCTCTGTGTAATAAATGTTGGTTTGTAGGTAAGAATAACATTGCTTTGGTTTGTCTTTTTTTTTTTTTTTTGGAAGCTGCCTGAGCAAAGATACCCTGTTAGTGTAAATTGAAAGCTTATGAGTTAGGCTAGTTTTGTAGATAGATGTGGAGGTGTGTGCAATGCTTTTGGCTTACCCTCTCATAATAAGTTATTCTTTGTTGCCCTTTTTAAGGATGTGGTCTGTATGGCACCTATTTTCATCATTCTGAGTAGCTATTAATGTGGATTTTGTAGCTGGGAGTGTTGGTGTTCTATGTAATCTGGGATGAGAAAGATGATCTAACATTGCCCACAGCTACCTGCCCAGAGGATACAAAGAAGACAGATTTTCTGCAGAAGGGCACAGCAATATGATGAGAGACACTGGGCACAAGTTGGAACATGGGAAATTCCAGTTAGATATTAGGACTTTAAAAAAAAACAACTAACAAAACTCCTCAAGAATGATAAATACTAGAAGAGGCTAACCAGAGATGTTGTGGAATCCATGTTCTTAGTGGTATTCAAGACTCAACTGTATGTGGTCCTGAGTAACCTGATCTGATTAGGTCTGCTTTGAGTAGGGGGTTGGACCAAATGATTTACAGAAGTCCCTTCGACCCTTAATTATTCCGTGACTGTATGGTTGTGGCTGTCTTAAAAGTGTGTTGTTTATTCTACTACATAGAAAGAGAAGAATTTTTTAATGTTTCCCATTTGATTTCAAGCCAAACAACCAATATTTCTCCATGTTTGGGAGCCAAAGTAAATAGAAAAATATGAAATAGCAAAAATAAAAGTTGCACAGTGTTAGATTATCATTGAAATCTTGGCTGGTGGTACTATGGCACCAGATTTGGAAAATGAAAACATTGCTGTGAATGATTTGAATGGTATAAGTGAGGTGGTGCTCATGAATCCATGGTGCTAGTATATTTTCCTAAGGCACGCTTCATTTCTCTACCACTCTGGGAGGCAGTGCTAGGTCTTGCCTTCATGCCCTCTAAGATCTTTGAAATGGTGAAAAACAAACATTTTCAATGTAAGGCAAAAGGAATTCTGATGATGATGCCAAATTTGTGGTAATACAGCACATCTGTATTCACCCTCTGGTTTTGTAGGGCAGAGTTCAAGGCTTTTCACTCTGTGGATAAAACAAAAAAAAATAGGGCTGTATTTGATCATGAGGAACTGTACACACTTAAACTGCAGCAGCAGAATCATAGAATAGGTGAAAGTAGCATCTTATCCCAGTATTCCTTTCGCTGGGCCTTCAATGAAGGAGGCAAACAGCTTAAAAAAAATTTAAGTTACCCAGATGAATTTATTTCAAAACAAAAAATTGTTACTTTATATCTGTGCTTCATTCTTGAAGTTTGTTGCTATAGCAGCAACTCAGCGTTGCTTGTGAATGTGTTAATTATTAGTTAATAAATTATCAGCCAGCCGTTGACATGTCTTCTTAAGTTCGAGAGAGAAATAGAGTGCTCTTCAGCTGAAGATAGTTTATTTGACAGGGCCAAGACATATTTGGGGGTTTGGACAGAGATAGAATAGAGCCATTTAGTTCAAATTCTAGTCACCTCTTCACCCAAGTACTCTCACGTTCCTTGAAACAGAGGAAAATCAAACTAGCTGGCAGTTTTAAATAACTCTACATCTATTGTTACCAACAATATTTTAATGATATAGTGGGGCACAGACACAAAATTTCCAAGGCTTGAAATCACTTTAACTGAAAGAATACTATTTTGTTTGTTCCTTTAGGGAGTGAACTCTCAGGTGGTTTTTATTTGCTTTTATAGGCTGGAAATACTGCTGTCCTCAACACCAAATCGCTGAACAAATACTTCGTTAATGCAACTAGCCCAGTGAGCCATTTCTGTTTATCTCCTTACTTCTCTCCAGTTATTAAATAGCAAAGGAATTATATAAATCTATTCTTAGTAGTTACTGTTTTTCCTTTTCAAACTGCTTTGCAATAGTGATTTCTTAGGGGAATTTTAAACCTAAACTAAAGACTGAACTTTTGCTGTGAAAGTAGAAATTTAAAATTTGACTTCTCTGTGTATCTTGTAGCTAAATATGAACCATCAGTTAGAAGTAGCTGGTACAAATAAGAGATGGTAGCAGTGCATATCAGTTCTCCCCTCTCTTACTCCATGATTAATCAAAATGGCAAGAATAAGAAGATAGCTTACATAATTCCTGGTAGATCCAAATCTTGAACAGTAAGTGTCCTACTAAATATTTTGTATATTATTTTTCATAGCTGTTTCACATTTTATAGATGTGAATTCCAGTTAGGCAATTAGAGTTAAATTTTCCTGAAGATTCAATGTTTATTTGCTCTTGGCTCCTTTTGCTGATACATTACCACTTATTTTTTTCCAACTAGACAAACCATGGTCTCATATCTGAGTTCTTCAAACCATTTGTAGCTGTTTTCTTCTTTCTGAAGAGTTACTGGTGGCTGATTCCCTTTTGATGCAGCTGATTAATTAAGCTGTCTTTAAAAGTCTTTCCCCTTTCAGGTGGAGAGTTCTTTCCCTAGATTGATTCTAACTCTGCATGTGGCCTAATGCACTTAACATAGTGCTTTTCGTTCATATTTGCTGTGCATAGTTTGTCCTGGTGGTTTTGGCCATCAATTGACTTTTGTTAAACAGAATACGTGCAGATCAGTGTGGAATTTCTTTTGGCAAGCCAGGAGAGAAAGATTGTTTTTCAGAGGTAGCTGTGGGTCCCAAATCTTTCATTTGGAGATGGCCTCAATGTAAAAGCATTAATCTACAAATGCAGATACTTAAGACCAGAATTTAATAACACATGCCAAAAGCTGATACAAGTGGATATGACTTTGGAAAATTCAACCTTGCCTTTCTCTGTGCCTGCAAGTGCTCTTTTCTGTTTGTAAAGTGTTTTCAGAATATCTTTGCACTGGAATTAGGGGGTGCCTTGTTTATCATTCAACTCTTTCACCAAGAAGACAGAAGAGAAAAAATATATTCTAAAATGATAATATGACAAAGGTATTTTCTCAAAATCATATACATTCTTATCCAATATCATAGTGGTCAAGTTCCTGTGACTTCCCTTGTCCATTCAATCATGTTTAATGAAACTTTATCTCAGTGGTGGCCAAGATAGGGAAATTACTCAGTATAGGAATGCCTGCTTACCCTGTTAGTTGTTTGAAATACTGTGAGATTAACACAAGTGAAATCTATTTTGCTAATGTGCTGCTGAGAGCAGTTCCTCTTTACCAAGCTAATTGATATTAAGTCCTTTATATCTGTACTGCTCCAGGCTGGCCCTCTCTCAACTGCACCAGCAGTGTCTGTGCAGCACATAGCATTCAGCTCTCCCTGGCTGGCTGCAGGGACCCCTTTGTACTGCTAAGCCCTCCCTGGATACCTCTTGTCCACTGCAAGGATTCGGGGTGACTACGTGGGCCTTCCTCATAGGTCATAACATGAGTTGCATTTTGTTACATTTTCATGGGAGGCTTTTTTGTTTATTTATAATTCGGACCAGTGTAGTGGAGTTGGGCTTACAGTCTCCTGCACAAAGCTGCCTTTTCCTTTTAGATTCAGGAAATGCTTGAATTTGCTCTTAAGGGTCCAGGTCTCCTTTGAACTCATGTGACCTCCTTGAGTCTGGAACATTTTAACTTTTTTAAAAAATTCTTTAAGAACCTGTCCTGGTTTGAGCTAGGATGAAGCCAATTTTCTTTTTACTGATTTTTTTTCTTCAGTGAGGTCTCTTTGAACTAGCAGTAAGTTTTCCAGCAAGTGGACTGAAAATGCTGGAATGTTTATGTTACTGCTGAGACTGCAAGGACACTTTGCTCTGTGGCCTCAGATGCTAAAGGAGCAGAAGAGTTGTATCTGCAACCCTGCTGTAGGAAGAAGTGGACTAGAGAGATGGCAAAATTGGCAAACTAAAGTATTCCATTCCATGTATCTATGTAAGCCTTGGTGTAAAGTTAGGGATCACAGAAGTTGGGCCCCTTCCTTCCTGTTCCTTCTTCCCTTCTCTTCTGTCCATGGCCGGATTGCGGGGAGGACTCTGTCTATCCATCACATTGATCTCTAGGCCAGTGCGTTCCTGACCCTCACAACTCTCCCCTCAGCTCCTGTCTGCTCTGCCGCTCTCTCCAGCAGCGCTCCAGGATATTTCAGGACTGCTCACAGCTCAGGAGAGTCCCGGGGGAGTTGCTGGGGGTGGGGGGAGGCAGTAGGGTTTTGCACATTCCTGAACACATTTGTATATAATGGTACATGTTTCCTTTATAATTAGTATTTAATTAAAGCTCTCTAGTTTAGTTTTCAATCCAGAAAGTCTCTCTCCTTCTTATCTCTCTCCTTCCCTACCTGGGTGGGAGGAGATTGATAGCATTGTTGTTGTTGGTTCAGTTGCCGATCCTGATGCAAACCATGACAAGAACCATTTATTTATAATGTACTCAGCTATAACAAAAGAGGGTTGCTTCACAGTCTCTTGTGTTTATTTCTGATGCTAAGAAGTATACTGTGTGTAGTTGGGCACAAAAATGAAGTGTTGGAAGAGTGCAAGGGCTCCCAGAAAACTATTGGAGTGCTAATCTGTTGGCAGGAAGAAAAGCTGGACTGATGACTAAGTAGCACACTGACCTGGTTGGAGGAGAAATGTCATTCCCTACAGAGTCCATGCCAAGAGTAATCTAACATGCATTGATAGTTCTGCCATGACAGAGAGCACTTTTTCTACTTGCTGGCTTTCTTCTGTCTTCATTGTTCTTTGGTTTTGTCTTCTGTGTAACCTTTTACTCTCTGGAACTCAAATGCTCTCATTCAACAGCTACTGTTTCCAGCAAACTCACATTGTAACTTCAGTTGGGAACCTTTGTTGCCTCTGGTAGAGAAACTTGTCAGTGTTGGCCTTGGTTGCTCACTTTTGTCCATACACTTCCAGAAAGTTGTCAGTCTCTGATAGTTAGCATTTTACCAGTTAAAATTCATCCCTCAATTTCAGTGATTCTGGAGTGCACACAGTCCATGGAAAAGAATGTGGGTTAGTCAAGTGAAGTGTAGTGTCTGTGTTATTGCTTTAGCACAAGTATTTACCTTTAAAAACATGCAGCTAAATAATAGTGAAGAAGGCTGTTAGTCTGACTTGTGCTGTGCTGCTCTTTCAGTCAGACTGCACCTTCAAGAAGAAGCAGAGAAGAGTGCCCTTGCTATCGACTGAGCCATCTCAGCTAGGGGAATTCTGCTTTGTGAAGTGAAAGAAATAGTAAGCAAGGAGCTTACAGAAGGGATAGAAGACAGTTAATGTTAAGAAGAGCATAGGGCAGATTCTGTAGCTAGATCTCCAAGTAAAGGAAGATTTTTCCTAAACGCTGCAGGGACTCTGCAGTATTTGCTGCTACATGGGCCATCACTGAAAGGATCCTGTACTCAGAAGTGAACTAGAGGGAAAGGACTTGCCCTGTCAAGACAGTGTGGGGAGGACAAGGATTTATTTTTTTATGGTTTAAGTTAGTCTCCTTTTCTTCTGTTTGCTTCTGCCTTATTCTCTATTTTTAAAAAATAGATTCTTCCTGTTTATATTCTGCTAGAAATGGCTTTGAGTTTAAAAGCACTTTTGGTGGTGTTGCTTTGCTAGCTATACAGGAAGGTCTCAAGGGTCCTTCCTCAAAGCTCTTGCTGTCTTGGGATCCCATTTAGACTTTCTGTTTGTAGAAACTTTACTGACAGTTATAAGGTTTAAATAAAATAAAGATCCCTTGTCACTGTAATTGACTCGCCCTCAGTAAGTTTGCAGATGACGCCAAATTGGGCAAGAGTGTTGATCTTCCTGAGGGTAGGAAGGCTCTACAGAGGGATCTGGATAGGCAGGGTCGATGTATTAGGTTCAACAATGGCAAGTGTGTGGCCCCTCACTTGGTTCAAAACAACCTATTCAACTCTAAAGGTTTGGGGAAGCATGGCTGGAAAGCTGCCCAGAGGAAAAGGACCTGGGTTTGTTGATTGACAGCCAGCTGAACATGAGCCAGCAGTGTGTCCAGGTGGCCAAGAAGGCCAACAGCATCCCAGTTTGTACCAGAAATAGTGTGGCCAGTAGGACTCGGGCAGTGATTTTACAGGAAGGGGCAACTCTCCGCTGCAAACTCTCCATGGAACAACTCAACACTAAAGCCACCTCTATGCCGGGACACCTCTATGCCGGGACATCTCTACTCCAGAAAAGCCCTCCACAGGGACAACTCTGCGGATCGGCAGATGTGGAGCAGCATAGCCCTGTGTCATCTGCTGATCTGTGGAAGACTGTCCCCACAGAGGGCTGTTCCAGCATAGCGGTGTCCTGGTGGCCAGTTGTGCCACAGAGTTGGTGGCGGAGAGTTGTCCTAGACTCATGATGGTATGGAACACTTTTTAATTAACATCTTTATGAAGCATATTAGAGAGGTTTGAAATCTGTTGGGTTTTTTCTTCCTGGTTTCTGCTATTTGGAGCCTTGTCAATATTCAGAGATGTACACCCACAGCAGTTCCATATGCTGAGAACAAAAGAAGTTAGGATGTCTCCCAGATAAGGAACCAACTGCCACCCCTTTCCCTAGGATGGTATTGTACTGCTGAAAAATGTCAGAGCTGAGTTTTTTAGAAGCCCTGCAGCCTTCTGGAACCTGGCAGATTTGCCTCTGGAAAATTGTGACCGTTTCCTGGCTGAGTGCTTTTACTTGATCAGTCTTTAGATAAAGAAAGGGTCTTATTGAAAGCACATGTTTTCCATCAGTTTTACTTGAATGCGTCTTTCTATAAAGGGAAGAGGCTTAAAGTGTTTGGCTTGGTCTTCACATTCAGTGTGCAGACAATTGCAGATTCGGGACATTACTGCTAAATCATCTTCACAGATTGGGAATTGTGGCCTCTCAGCAACTGTAGTCAATAGAATTTCTCAAAAAAAAAAAAAAAAAAAAGAAAAAATGGAGCATAGGCTGGAGTGATACCAGAGAACCAATATGGACATGCCCGCTCTACCCTGTTGTTTAATGACAGGTCATATATCTAGTTGTTTTTCTTTAGCATTAACTCCTGAAGTAAAATTACTCTGTGCAATTTTTTTTTTTTTCCTGAAAAGTTAATTTCAGCCCTCAGGATTGGAGAGATGCCTGAAATCAGTTGGGAATAAAATTTATATTTTCAGAATGAGAAGAGAAAAAACACATATTCCAGAGCTAGTGTCATAGGTTTGGAGAAAAGTAATTACTACTTTTTTTTTTTTTTTTTTTTTTAAGCATTGACATTCAACAGTTCTGAAAATATGATAAGGGTAACAGTGACAAGGGAATATTAAAATTTTAAGTACCAAGTAAGGAAAAGCCAGTCCTTCTCCACCCTAATAAAAGATAACGAAACACCTTTTTGTAGCCCAAAAAATTTTTTATTCTGTTGTGAAGTCATTCTGTGCTGTTATAAGTTACATTTTTGTAGATGGATATACAAGAGGTTTCTTGCTTTGTATGCTACTCCCCTGGAAAGCATAAAAATGAATGTTTAAAAAAGGTTTCTTGGTAATTTTGAGTAAAGTATATATGTTGGTTAGGTGTTCTGGTGTAATTCCAACTAGAAAATTACATTTTCAGACCAACATAGCAAAAAACAATTATAATAATAGTTGTAGCTTTTTTTTTATTTGGATACAGTTACTATTTATCCTCTACCCTAACAAAAAATCAAACTTGCAAATTTTTAAACTATGGGCCCTATGGATGGCTAACACCGCTATAACTCCCAAATGTAAAGGAAAAAATACTTGCATTTTTTCCAGTTACTTCATGCCCTTTTCTACTACTGCAATTATAGAAGATGTTAAAGGTAGTGACAGTAATAAACTAATGACAGAAAACCAGATGTGTTGGAAATGACAATTTTATATGACTGTTAGTTTACTTTAGAAATACGGTTAGACTCCAGGAGACTCCACTTTCAAGCAATTTTTCAGTGGCTTATGACAGCAGCTTATTAAACAGCCCTATATGGTTGCATTGTCATATTCCATTACTGAATCTGTGATTACAAGATAATGCATTCTGATCTTCTCTGTTTTCACTCTTTCCCCAGTTAAAAGGCAGAGTCTGAAAGTTCAGATCAATGCAACGGATGACACCGTTTGCATGAGGTATCTTCGACCAAGTCAAAACACCAAACTAGAAGGTTTTGTCCTGGGTTATGGGAGCAGCTTCTTCTCTAATCAATACATTCCTTTGCCTTCGGAAGGAAAAACCTCCATAACAGAACTTGGTAAGCCATATATGCTTTGCATGCTACTGCTGTCATGTATTCTGGGAAGAGAATGAGGAGAATATGAACGTTTGGGTTTCTTAAATTTGTTTTTATCAGGTTGTTGATCAGGCTTTCTTTGCATTTGTCTAAGGTCATGGTGAAGAATTTCAGATGAAGTGGAATTAAGAGATCCTTCAAGGAGAATAGTTCTTGTTTGGAAAGGTTTACTACTGATATTTGTTTTGAGGATTTTCATTGTACTAAGAGCTTGTACTATATTTAACCACATCACAAATCAAATTGCATTATTTGCTTAAAGCTGCAGTTATACAATAGAATGCAAGGGAGATTTGTATGTTTTTAGCATGTAGTGCAAGAATCACTGAAACAATTTTGAGAACTGTGTGGTTGATTCCCTTTGCTAGAAACATTTGCATCAAAGTGAAACATTTCCTGGCAGGGGCCTGTTGCAGATCTACATGTTATAGAACGGCCTATAACTTCTATGTCAGAGGTTATGGATGGAATTCAATCAGTTGTTGTATGGAAAAGATTAAACTATATGAAGAATGTTGCATCCTGTTGCCTGGGATAAGTAGAGATGAAGAAGGGATTTTGGTTGTCCCTTTGACTTGGGGTTGTGTCAGTATGGGCAGGATAGCAAAATAGTAGAACTGGATTAGTTAGAATTGTCCAATAAATGTTTAAAGTGTTGGCCTATCCGGATTAGACCTTCTAGGAAACCTGTTCATTCTCTGAGAATTTTCCTGTTGCTTTCTTTAATCTTTTCTAGTGTGAAATGAATCTGGGTTACCCTAATCATTGTAATGCCAGTGACCTTGGTGTAAAACAGGAGGGAAGAAATAATGCATTAGCATAGAAGTAATTTGCTGTCTTTTTGATGTGTTCGGTTAGGGCAGTTCTGGGAGTCTGCTCCAGGCTGAAAACTGCAGAATAAAAAAGGATAAATAAGATGTTAGACACTGAATAATTAAGATACTAGAGACTTTCACTGGATCACTGTGGCAAAGGTTGACTTTTTTCTTTTCATGAATTGATACCCTTGGGATCTCTTCCTAATTCTATACCGATCCAGTATTTGAGTTCATAACTGTAACTTAAGTGGTGTCTCATTTACCTGATTTATCCCATGTGTAACTTTTGAATCAGTCCACTAAGAATGGTGTACAGGATTTTCTGTAGAATACTGTGAATTGGGCATAGGTAATACCCACATAGCTGCACTGCAGAAGCAGTGAGAATTACAGTTTTTCAGGTACTCTGATCCTTGGAAAGAACAAAAAGCACTGACTCTCACATCATGTATAGATCATTTGCACTTCCTATTTAATAGCAGCATTAATACCTAATGCTTTGGGAAACTGTATGAAAAAGGAAGGCTGAGCATTACTTGAAACACAGGATTTTGGTAGTTTGTAACTTAAACATTAATAGCTAATGGCTGCAAACTACAGACTCCTTTCTTTAGTTCTGCAGTGCATCAGAGTGCCAGGCACAAGCATATTCTTTAAATCTTACCATGAAGCAATTGAAATCTTGTAGCAATCAACACAGGAGATGAGAAACCCCATGATACATGCAGCCTGTAATGAAGTGAACATATTTTCTCTCATTTATCTGGAGAGGGAAAAGCACAAGTGTTAGAGAATACTCTCCTTTTCCTTTTTGATTATTTTAAAGGAGAATAACTTCAGACTTTTAACTTGCTCATGCTAATACAAGCTGTTAGTCAGTTTTCTAGCAACAATGAGTCTGTAGTTGTGACTTCTCAGTGTCCAGTAACTAAAAATGCAATGTACAACACAATATAAAGACGAGTATTTTCAACTCTAAGAAAATGTCATTTTGAAAGGACAGGAATAAAAGAAGCTAACAGCAATGTGTACTTCAGGTCTCAAGCACTTATTTAAGGTAATTAACAGTACATTCATTGGAGCTGTTTCTTTTAGTTAAGAGATTTAGAGTTAGATTGTATTCTTTGTGGACTTGTTTATTGGAGTTTCAGATCAGAGTACATAATCTTTCCCATTTCATTAATATCAATCACCACACACATTTAACTGCAGCTTTGACTGTACTTTTCAACTGTGTACAGAACACAAGCTAAAGCAAGAAACATCATTTATGCATTTGGCTCTATTTTAGAGTGACTTGTATGGCAGAGCTGAAGAGAAGGCAGTGGTGAACCCCCCATGCCCCCAGTTTCAGGGACCAACTGCTAGCACAAACTGCAGGATGGTTCTGCAGGATGGTTTATTCTGGTAGCCAGCGAACTCAGCTCAGCACACACTGTATGTGGACGTTAGAAAAATAAGGTATTGTAGGGGGACAATAAAAATGCTCTCAAGATACTTTCCAAAGATACAAACCCCCTAGACCTTATTGCTGAAAAATCTTACATTATCTTTGTAGTCCATTACAAAGTACAAGAGTAAAAAGTACTTTTTGTATCTATGTGCTCCTAGTACATCTCATACATGATGAAGTTGGCCTTGTGTGCTATCTTCATATTAAAAAATATTTTTTTAATATTAAAAAAAAAGTCTATTCCATATTCTAGATGATCTTGTGATTCAAGTGCCATTGTACACTTTGCAAAAGGTCTTCAGTGGATTCGACGCTTTTTTCCACAATCAGAACAACTAGGTTTATACAAAAATTTTCATATTCACCCTGAGAATTCCTTCTTAGTCCTCTCATGCTTTGGCTTATATGACTGTCACAAAAATTGGATTAACTTTACAGGCTGTCCTGAATGAACATTTGTTGGTTGTGGTTTTTACTGAACAAGATGTGGAGAGAGTGATTCCCCAATGTGAAAAGACATAGTGGCCTATTTAGATCAAGACTAATACAATTTTCTCCTGTCAGTTTTAGTGGTTCATGGAAAGAGAATATCTTTTCCAATCAATTTAAGGACTTTGATCACAATCCTAAACTGATTTTATAGCTGAAATATAAAGATTAGAAATGGAGATTTAAGTTACTCGTTAATTACTAAAAGGTATGTTTTCCCAATGGATTAAGGAACATTGTTTTAGAATATTAACTCGTGAGAGAGGGACTAAATCTAGGAAAATGGAATCTCTATATCTAGGCAAAAGTGGATTTTGTCCTAATAGTATTAAAATTGTTTATTTAGTGAAGATTTGTAAGTGAAAATGATAGAGATATGGAACCAGCTGTAGAATCTAGTCAAAGAAAAAAAATAATTTACTTCATTAATTTAGGAGTTAGGCCAATGTAAGAAAACATACAGACTTTGCGTGTAAGTACATCATGATTCCCTCCCTAAAATGCATCAGTCTTTTAAAACATCCTTTGTGCTTTCTAACCAACAGTATAGGTTGACACAGCAGAAGGAAGTGCTTTGCTTCTGTATGCCTGGATATGGCTCTGTATGCCTGGTTTTGTTAATGGAGCAGCATAATTGGTATTGTGTTTGGAATAATTTTTCCTGATTTGAAATGCAGTATGGGGAATGAAGCAATGACTAACTTCTTTTTTAAATGAATAACACAATATACACAATAATGTGGATATATCTAAGGCCTATGACTTCCACATTTCCAACCCTGTCACTGTTGATTAAGATGAAATTTACCATCAGATTTTCTGCTGGGTCACACACTTCTTATGACTCTGTTAACAATGCACTTGAAGTAATCTCATTTATTAATTTATTAAATTACCTGTGTATACATGCATATATTTTAAAATAAATTTCCAGGAAGGATTTATGGCTTTGTAGAAGGTGTGACATTTGCCTGCATTTCATCCAATAAAGTATTCAGCACCTCAGTGCAGTGATTCTTATCTTAAAATATTCGTTTTTCCTTTCTTTTGCAACTAAAATAATAACTGAGCCAGCAATTGTGTAACATCATCCATGAATTGGGAACTGCCTGCAAAGGGCATGTACAAAGAGAAAAGGGTTCTTTTGGATTTCCTGAACTTGTAATAAGCTCATGCTGACAAAAAACTCCTAAGCAGTTTCATGCATTGCTAGATAGGAGAATTTGAATCACAGTGAAGGGTGAATGATGATGAGGCAGCATCAAAGTTTGTTTCAAATAAGTATTTTTCTTTATCGGAATACAAGATGTGTTTCAATTTATGCTGAGTTTACTTTATGAGCTTATGTGGCACTAAGCGATGTTATTATTGGTCATGGAAACTATTCAGACTGTGTCAAAAGATATCAAAATGTAAATTCAGATAGACTAATAAATAAGACCCATCAAAAAGTTTGGAACTTGACTTAAACCTTCACCTAAGTCTGTTCAGTCTGCATGACTTGTAAGGAAAGGGTATTTCCTTGAGAAATTTGGGCTAGTTTTTTCTAACTTGTTTAGGAAGATTGCAATTCGACCTCCTTGAATTTCTTGATGCTGTTGGAGGAACTCAAAAAATTTGGTGGAGACAGGAAGATTTTGTGAGAATGAATAGCAATGAGCTAACAGAGTGAACAAAATTAATTTCCTCTTCAGTTTCAAAAAACAGCTCAGATCCGAGCCATGCTTTGGCCTTTCTTTTACCTGAATCAGGTTGTACAGTATAGGAGAGGAGAATGTATTGGCAATCCTGCTTTGTAACAGCTATAATGAATGATAGATGAATTTTGCATATATATAGGGAACAATTCTACATCCACCTTGAACATATTTTAGAAAGTGGAAATCAGGGATATGTGGTAGAGCAATGCTTAGCTAAAAGATCTTGCTGTGCAGACTCTTATACCTGACCAATTTCCAGAAATGTGCAGATGTATTAACCACATGGTTTTCAAGATGTCAAATACTGGGAACATTAATTGGTTTCTGAGTCTGCTGGTCTATGAGTTGTACTGATGCCTCGTGACACTTTATTTTAAAACTTACTATAAGTTCATTAGTCAGTTCACGCTTACATTGCTTTGCTTTCAACTGCATTCCTGTATTGGCAGAACCCTGAACTAAATTAAAATAGTTTACCTGAACATAAGCAGAATTTGTTAGCATCTTGCAATGCATATTAATTGTCTTCTGCCACTGATTTGCTAGCCTAGCTCAGGGCCTATGGAAGTATTCTATATTAGTTTGATGTGTCAGTGGCATTTTACTTGAGATCATAATTTTATTTTAGAAATGTACTTATCTTTAAAAATATATTTCAGTGTGAATTGTTGATATATTCTGGGAATCATAATGACACACAATCAGAACCTCATATTTTTATGGGTCTGATGGTAACCTTTCTGCCTCCTGCCTCTTATTTTGGCAGTCAATTTAATTTATTTCTTAAGCATTAAGATTAAGTAGCACAAGCTAAATTATGGTTTTATTCAGGTTTTGGTGTTTCACAGCATTTTGTTTCTCTCCTCTGATGTTACTTACCTCTCCCAAGATTCCTGCTTGTTATAGACATGGATATGTAGAGTGGATTATGACTATATAGGCATCATAAAAATCTTAAATCTTAAATTGCAGTGGAAGACTAAGAGAGAATTCTGATTTCTAAAACTGTATCAGGGCTCCCTATATGAGATTAAGCAAGCTGTCCACCTTTCTTAGTTTCCATTTGCTTGGATATAGAGTATGTCTCTGTCCAAAATAGAAGCATTTCAAGGCCTATCTTCTTCAGTTTGTACGTAATGGTTTGATACTGTGCATCAAACAGATGAATTTAACTTAAACTATAGCTGCTGTACTCTTAACACGTATATAGTAGAGTCGGTGATTCTGCTCAGGAACAGCAAATTAGATTTCTAAATTAAGATATATTTTTAGTTAAGTTCTGAACAGTATTTTAGTATTGTATCCCAGGTATTGAATGTACTTCTCCGGTAACTTCAAATTTTGGTTTCAGTTACAATTATCATAATCTTGTCTAAAATTCAGTGATTCTAAACCAGACAAGTGGTACTTTTTAAACCTACCTGCTAGGTAGCAGATCTCTTTAAACATCTAGGCTTAGCTTCTTTTCCTAAATACTTCCTTTTGTAGATTGTATTGCAATCAGAAAAGCTATGAGTTCTCTGGGAAATGGGGATGTGTTGTATTCTTTTTTAAGGCAACATTTGCTAAATCCACAAAAAGGCTAAATGAGCATCACTCAACACAAAATATTCCTCCTGACAGCACTTTGTTTCAGAACAAAAACATCTGTTAGATCTAATGATTCCTGATAAATACAGAGTTTGTAGCTTTGAGATGTGCAGGGAGAAATTTACAGTCTTTGCTTATTGCCACATTTTGTTTACCAGATAATCTATATCTATACTGCTACAAATATTATTTCAGACTTCAGCCAGAATGCTGAAGTGGGGCAAAACTACCAGTTTTCACACCATTTGGATAATTTTCTTTCACAATCTTTGGACATTTTCTTGATGAAAACAAAATTTTTTGCAGTTTTGAGAACTGACTTTGTAGTTCTTGAGCTTTCAATGTGATGCTTGAAACTAATTTAGTTGAATTTAAGGTTGCTCAATACTTTATGAGAATTATAGCAGCCTCACAAGTGGGCATAAATGCACAGCAGAAAACTGAGATTAAAGTACAGGGAAAACAAATTATTTGATAATATCACAGATTTCTGGTCTCAGTACAAAAAATGTCCAGACGATTGCACAGATCCCAGAACTGTGTGCTGTCCTTAATATTAAAGAAGATATATTTTGTATTAAGAGATTCTTGCACTTGGCAGTTGCTGTTATTTTTAACTAATTCTTTTTTCCACACTGCTTTGAGCAGCTGTATTCAATGTTCATCTGATTTATGTTTATATTGGGTGCAGCTGAAACCCATTTAAAACAATAGTTAAACAAATAAAGTACACCCATAATATGGGTTTCCAGTGTCCTAGATGCATAGAATCAGTGAAGTTAGGTTAGATTGGTTTTCCATACACTGGCACAGCCTTTTAAGCAGCACAGCAAGCTTTTGATTTTTTCAGTACTGATTTTTCTTCCTCTCTCCTTATAGAAATCTGGATGTTAAAAAAAATCTGTGGTTCTATTTCATTGGTAGACTTCTACATACCTGTTACACTAAGATATGCAGGGAACTCAATCTCTCATCCGTAGATAAAAAATTTAGATAAATTTATCTAAACTACAATAAGAATTTTGTGGTTTAGACTAGTAGAATAGAGTAATCTTTTTTTAAAAAAATGTAAGTAAAATAGTTTTGATCAGCATATTCTCCCTATGGATATCTCTTGGGAAGCTCCTGTGGCTTCTTTTCTAGTGTAGCAGTTCAGTGAGAATAGAGCTTGATTTTAAATAATTAAGAGAAACAGAAATCTCTGACATGATGTCAAGAGTAAAGGAAAAATCTTCTTTCTGAAGATTAATTTCCCAAATGGAAATCACCATCTCAAAATTGTTTTAATCAAAGCATTTATTATTTTAAGCTGTAGGGTGACATTATCTGCCTTTCACTGCCAGAAACATGAATATATCCAAACTGGTGGCCTCATACCATGTGTACTTGTATCATCCAGGCTACATCAGATGTCTCTCAATTGTTTTAGAGTTAGTGTAAAAATTTAGTTTGCTTAATTTAATTATTTCCTATGGAGAACACTATTTCCAGAGGTTTTACAGCTAGTGATGACTCTGCATCCTTTAGAATGGCTGCAGTCTTTGTATACTTTAAAAAGAAAACTTGGGCCATTCAGGTAAGATTGAATTGAAAGACAAAACTTCTTGGCTTTGGAAAGGCTTTTTTTTTCACTATGTAATATGATCTGTCCTGTTAGCTTTTTGAAATGAAACAGTTAAAACTTCTATGGGAATAGATGGTGTGGTGGTGTTGGTCATAGGCTGGACTTGATGATCTTAAAGGTCTTTTCCAGCCTTGGTGATTCTGTGATTCTGTAATTGGTGCAAAATAGGTTGAACTTGAGCTAACATGGAGAAAGATTCTTTCATGTAAAGATTTTAAAAAACTATTTTGTTAAGGTTATTTTTTCCTTGAAGAATATGCATCGGGACTAAACTTAAAAGAAATTTAAATGTCAGAAAGTCTGGAAAACAATTTGTCTCCGAGATGAATTTATTGAATAAGAAAATCACTTAAGCTGTTGCTGTCCTGTTGTATGCAACTTTATTTCTAATGCAACAGAACGCAGAGATTCCAGTCAAAGTCACAGCCCTTTGTGGATTTTACACAAATATTAGTTCCTTGCTCTTAAATGTTATAACTTTACTTTTATAAAAAGTATTCAAAACCATTAATGCCCTGAAATGTAAAATCTCATCGTAAGTCTCTGGAAAAAGTATGTAAACCTAATTATAGAACAGCCCAGTAAGCAATGTGAAGACTGCCTTAAGCCTGTCAGATGTTACATTGTTTCTTGCAACCAGACAATCACAGAATCACACAATCTCAGAATCACACAGAATCACAGAATCTTAGGGGTTGGAAGGGACCTTGAAAGATCACAGTCATGTGAATCTTAAATGGTTTAGTCTATTGGGGTATGCACTCCCAAATGATCAATGCAATTTGTTCATTATTTTTACAACAGGTCATCTCTTTACTGAGAAACTGCCTACAACAGGAAAACTAAGGTGTATAGCCCAAAACAGAATACAAAAAATAATGTAGGAAAAGTTTCTCCAGCTCCTGTCAGGAGAGTAGATATCTCTGATTGTACTCTTCAGGCTTTTACGTCTTTTAACTTTATATGTTTTACTTTTTTGTTTTGCCTCATCACCTCTTCCTCTTCATCTGGGTTTTCATTCCCCTTCACATTCCAAGTAATGTTTGCATTGAAATGTTACATGTATGTCCTGCCATGTTCACCTATTTGTTGTGTCTCAGTCAAAAAGAATTGCCAAATCTTCTGTGCATGAGTGTAGTATTTTTCCTAATAGCTACAATGTTTCTGAATGATTGGTGAATAAACCTTAAAGCAAACGTGCTGAAAGATCACAAAGATTGGATAATGTGTTAAGCATTCACTGAATATTGGACTTTTTCTTATGAATTAGAGATTAATCCCTTACTCGAATAAATAACACATTTGTACTAATTGCTGCTTTCTTCTTTTACAGATGCAGAGCCACGGTATTTGGTTTCAGTAAGACCAGCACGCATTTCAAATAATAAGAAATCTTGTTCAGGTATTTTATCATTACTACATCTTTTTCTTAAAGTAGTTAAAGGAAGATAGACTCTTTTACTGGGTTTCTATGGAAAGATATTTTTAACTGTAGGTGTCTGATTGGGATGCACAAATTCAATTTATGGGAAGGTAAAATGTAGGACAGGATTTCCTAGTCAGTAGTAAGTCACGTGTAGTGGTCAAAACATGAGGAAGTACCAAAAGATTGTTCTCGTAAAAAGTTCTTGCAAATGAGAATTTAATTTTAGATTAATAATTTCTGATGCTTAAAGACATCACAAAGGCATGCAAAAAAGCTAAAAGTTACTCCTCCCAAACTACTACGACTACTACTAAAGATTTCTTAACCCATGATCATGATATTGTTCTTAATTTCTCATTGGAAATGGTGACTCGTGTGTGTGTGTATATCTGTAAATCAGTACTACTAGTGAGTTTACTGATGCAAGGAGTTAAGGAAAGAGGGTTGTTTTTATCTTAAACTACACATAGCAGAGCAAAAATCTGAATTTGATTCTTGCCTGTTCCAAAGACTTCCTATTTCACCTTAATCATGTCATTAATATTGCTATGTTTTAATTCTGTACTTTAATATGAAGGTGACTCTCAGGATCACTGGCCTGTTGTAAAGAATAAAACTGGTAGTGTATACATATCTATTTATAGTTTGAGCTCTTTATATACTTTCTTTTTTTTTCTAATTCCTGATAACTGCTTGTGATTCATTTCTACTTGCTCTTGGCCAGATGTAATACAGTATGTCTGAGAAGATTTTGAAAAGTGATTTACCTTCCAAATGCAACATATATATATTTATACACGCACAGACACACACACACACATATATATATATATCAAAACAAACAAACAAAAATGCCCAAAGCACTGTTTGAACATTATTAATTAGTATCTACGGTCTGCAGAAACTGATTTGTGGAACAAGATTCAGTTAATCGATTTTTCAATCCAGCAGACAAACGTGTAAGAACAGCTGCTGCTTTAGCACCACAGAATCACACAGAATCACAGAATCACCAAGGCTGGAAAAGACCTTTAAGATCATCAAGTCCAGCCTATGACCAACACTGCCACACCATCTAGACCATGGCACTAAGTGCCACATCCAGCCTTTCCTTGAACACATCCAGGGATGGTGACTCCACCACTTCCCTGGGAAGTCTATTCCAATGTCTAATCACCCTCTCCATGAGGAAGTACTTCCTAATATCCAACCTAAACTTCCCCTGGTGCAACTTCAGGCTATGCCCTCTTGTCCTGTCACCAGTTGCCTGGGAGAAGTGCTCAGCCCCCACCTGACTACAACCTCCCTTCAGGTAGTTGAAGAGAGTGATGAGGTCCCCCCTGAGTCTCCTCTTCTCCAGGCTAAACAACCCCAACATCCTCAGCCTCTCCCTATAAGACTTTCCCTCTAGTCCTTTCACCAGCCTTGTTGCTCTCCTCTGGACCTGCTCCAGCACCTCAATGTCCTTCTTGAAGTGAGGGGCCCAGAACTGCACACAGTACTCAAGGTGAGGCCTCACCAGTGCTGTGTACAGGGGGAGAATTACATCCCTACTCCTGCTGGCCACACTATTCCTGATACAAGCCAGGATGCCATTGGCCTTCCGGGCCACCTGGGCACACTGCTGGCTCATGTTCAACCGGCTGTCCACCAGCACTCCCAGGTCCCTCTCTGCTGGGCCGCTCTCCAGCCACTCTTCCCCCAGCCTGTAGCGCTGCCTGGGGTTATTGTGGCCAAAGTGCAGGACCCTGCACTTGGTCTTGTTGAATTTCATGCTGTTGGCCTCGGCCCATCAATCCAGCCTGTCCAGGTCCTCCTGCAGCCTCTTCCTACCCTCTGGCAGATCAACACCCTCCCCCCCAGCTTGGTGTCATGCCAGCTGGATGCAGCTCCATTCACCATCACTCTCTGGGCCTGGTCATCCAACCAGTTTTTGACCCAGCGAAGGGTGCACCTGTCCAAGCCATGGATTGCTAGCTTCTCCAGGAGGATGCTGTGGGAGACTGTGTCAAAGGCCTTGCTGAAGTCAAGGTAGACCACATCCACAGCCTTCCCCTCATCCACTAGGCGGGTCACCCAGTCATAGAAGGAGATGAGATTAATCAGGCAGGACCTCCCTTTTGGCTTTTTGGTAGTGAGAATAGTTAATCTAGACACATTACCAAGAATTGTAGAATTTTGCTGGAGTCTGACTTGCTGCAATTTTAAATTTAGAAATGAAGGTTGTTTACGTATCTAGAAGGTACACTGTAGTTCAAACTGCATTTAATACAGAGAAGTTACATGGCTTGTATTCATACAGATCAACATAGATGATCACCAAGGTAGTTCCTGGTTTTACAGTGTATAAATCGTTGCAGTCTCTAACTGGGGACCAATGGCATAAGAGTCATAATCAAAATCACATCTAAGTCTTCTCAAA
The DNA here is from genome assembly GCA_020745705.1 of Hemiprocne comata. NCBI lineage: Eukaryota > Metazoa > Chordata > Aves > Apodiformes > Apodidae > Hemiprocne > Hemiprocne comata. Next base: position 136,365,813 of record CM036586.1, on the reverse strand, counting down.
AAACTGTATTATTTCAGATTATATGAGAGCTTGTTTTTTCTTTTCCTTAAAATTCACATATTTTCCATGTTTCCTCAAAAAACGATCAAGAGAGGGATTTTGCTGTGAAAGACTATAGGAACTGGTCCAGAAAAAAGAAAATTTTTGAACCTTTGCCCTTGTGGAAGTATCTTATGTTACATAGTATTTCATAGCATGTCATGTTTCATCTTAAGGGTTGAGAGTGTTTTGTTCTTTTATTTGTGGGGTTTTTGTGACAATGTATTCATCATCAGTAGAAAGTAAAACCCCACAGAGTTAACATTTCTAAATGTACACACGTGCATTGCTTGAAAGTAAAAATGAGACTTTCGTTGTGTTTTGTGAAGAGTTGTTAGGGTTCAAAAGGCATGAAAAGAAGGCTAGTCAGATCTGTTTCACAGCAGTTAAAAATATAAACCTTAAATTAGTGGCTTAAAAACATTTGAAGAATTTGTGGTCCACCTATAAATTTTGAGGATGTACAGATCCTTCAGATTTTTGAAGTATGTAATGTGATGTAAAGAAGATATTGATATCCCTTAATTAATCATCTTTCAACAACAAAGATTCTCCTTGGGCTTGTAGCAATCCACAAACTACAGGTTCAAAATAGTTGCTCTAAATACTTTTTTCATTTTGAGCTACTACCTTTTAAAATTTATTTAAAGAAAGATCTTTCTCTGTGTGAGAGCTGTGCTACTTCATTCACAGAAAAGTTGAAGTTAAGTATCGTGCAAAAGCTGAACTTTTTGAATGTAGCAGGTAGTTAAAAGAGAAGATTGCCCCAAGATACAGACACCAATTCTGATCTGCCTACACTAAAAAGTAACAGAATTTTTGTAGGTTTTTATTTTACTGTTGACAATGCTATAGAAAGTGTGAGTTATGTATGGACATAGTTGCAACATTACTAGGAATCCTGCCAAGAAGTTACTATTTCTGTCACACACAGAGAGACTGCCTAACGTCCGAAATTCTTGTCTGGAACCAAAAACATCCATTGTTTTAAAAAATTAGTTTTAACTGAAATATAGGCTGAAAAAGCAGAAATAGAGGAAACTTGTAATAAGACAAAATTGGAAAAAAAAAGTTTAACAGACAAATCTCCCTCCTACCTAACAAATAATAGCAAGAATCCCTTTAAGTTCACCTTGAATCTGCAAGTCTCAAAGTGAAGTCTTCTGTTTTCTTCCTAGGTTGAAATACATGCTGTGCAAGTCCAGAGGGACCTAAAAAATAGTCTTTCTGAGGCTTGTGTGTCTGATGCCTGCTTTCTAAAGCAGTTGCCTAATCTGAGCTCCTGCTGTCTCCTAGCCGAATCCTTCCTTCCTTAATGCCAACTTCATTCTGAACTTCTTTCCTCTGCTCATGCTCAGGTGGCTTCAGAGAAGGAACAGTGTCCCTTCCTTGCAGGTCTTTCACTTGTCTCAACAAGCCAATAAACAGATCACAGGCACTGTCTCTGCCCCCTTTCTTAGAGCATAAATTAGAAATGGTGACTGTGGAAAAAAAGAGAGAATTGTTGTACCTGTCCCTTCAAATTTAAAATAGGATTGGGTCTTAATTTACTTTATTATCCAACTGCAAAAAACTTTCCCCTAGGTAATGCAGGAGAGAGAAACTAACTTGTAATTGAAATGTTATGTTTCCTTATGTAGGTCGGACCAAGACTCAAAAGCCTCTGCAGCTGGTAGTTGGCACTCTCACCCCAACCTCTGTGTTCCTCTCTTGGGGCATCCTAGTCAACCCTCAACATGACTGGACAGCAACAAGTAACTGTGCTAGCGACAGGTAACATAACAGAAAACTTTTTTATTACAATGATGATATAATTCAGTGGCAAAATCAGTATCTGGTGTGGCTGAAATAAGCTTGATAGTGGAAATTAAAAAGTTGGAAGCAATAGTTCTGAATGTGAATTAAGTTTTCTGCTTTACTAAATCAGTGCTTTGCAAGACTTTACTTGTCTTGAATGCAAATTTAGTCAGACATCTACGTGCTGAAGTACAAAGCTTGCTATTTCTCAAATCAATAGACTTCATTTGTATCTGAAGGGGTTGAAAAATTTGTGTTAAATCATAGGAAATATATTGGTTTAAAGTTGGCTGAATAGAAGTCAAATAAGTCTTCTGTTGTGCCATGATAGGAGAACGATGCTTTATTTTCATGCTATTTGATTTTTGCTTCCTATATTTGGTCTTATCACTACATTCCTTTCCTGATATTGATACAGTACAGCTTTCATTGGTTTTCTGTTGTAAATAAAATAAGATCTTGTCTACCATAATATTTTTGTTTGGCTGTCATTATTTAATGAGTTTTAGAGTAGGAAAGAAGCTCAGGAAGACTAACCAAGTAGCAGTTGCAAGAGCAGTCATAGGCAGTTCTTGCCAGAGGAGTAAAATTAATCTGCTGCAGTTATTGAAATTGTTAATACAGATGTTTTTCCTGCTCTGTCATTTCCATGTTCTCTTTATATTCTTCCTTGTATGACAGAATAATGTATTTGTCTTCATTTGCATCCTTGGAATCTCCATTCAAATTAGCAGTGCTTCCAGAACCAAGAAGAAATTTTACGCATCCATGTTTGGAATGCATCTACATCTAATTTGCAAATATAATATTTTGGTTTTTTAATATATCTTTGCATTATTTAGAACACCTTTTCTTCCCCAGTCTATTTTTTGTCTAATTTGTAGCTGTCTAATTTAGACTTAAATCTTACTTTCATTTTGATAATAAAACTCCCTTTGATACAATTAAACTGAATGGCCAACATAGATTATGTTAGGAAACCCATCCCATGTTGCCAATATGACCTTTTTCTTACCTCCCAGAAGTTTGGTACTGGCCCTTTTCAAGCTTCAGAAAATTTCTCATACACGAATTTGGGTCTTCAGAACCAAACAGAATTTCAAACAGTATTGAAAAAACATTAGTGTTTATTAGGAAATTGTTATGGATATTAGGAAATGTCCAGAGATGTCATATAATCGGATTTTTTTTTCAGTAGAAAGGAAAGATGGTTTAGGCTTAAATTTTGCTCTCTCAATGAAGAAAGAAGCAAACAGTTTCGTACCATTAGAAACTGAAAAAAATGAGTTGATCATGGAGGAACCTGTAAAGTGTGCTGCCCACAGAATGGTTTCAGCACCGTTTTACCATAGGCCCTATCTTCTCTATGTGCTGTGTCAGTACCAAAGTTACAGCACCCATTGTGCAGTGGGAAGAAAGCTTTAGGAAAAGCCTGTGCCCTGTATTAATCCACCTGGAGATTCAAGGCATATGCTACCCACCACAATATCTTTGTCAGCTTTGGGTTTTCTCCTCAGTAACTGATTATTCTTGTTGGACATTCACTGACTCAGAGTTTGAACAAACTGTTTAACATAGTATGCAATGTTTTTCACTTAACAAGACACCAGTAACACTGCACCATGTTAAGAATATATTCTATATGTTTGCTACTCTAGCATGAGAGACTTGCTTTATGTCAAGTCATGGTACGCATCTACCAAAATTCTGATTTTTCGGTTAGGTTTTGCTTAGTCCAGTTAGCTGGTTCCTCTCAGGTCTTTACTTTTAACGAGCCCTCTGTTTTAGTGAAGTGCTGTCAGGCTGTACTAAACTACCACTTAGGTATTTCACTTTTGCCCCCATAAAGGGACTTGCCTGAAAGAGTTGTATTGTTCATTTTGTCTGAATATCCCTGTGCCTCAACTCTAAAGATATACTGTCTCTCATCAGTTGCTAGTTTAAAAACACTTACATCAAATTGCAAACCGTCATATAAAAATACAGGTATATACCTATAAGCAGATTTCTCTTCTGCAATTAAGCATAGCAATTAAGTTAATGAAAAAAAATATTTAAAAATCACTTAAGTAGGGCTCTTATTTTGTTTACCTTTACTGGACCAAGATGCTTGTGACTTGTATAAATGAATAGAAGAGCTCTTCACATGACCATGGTGTGTATTTCTATAATTTCAAGCAGAGATTAGATTCAAATGGATTTCTAGCCCGTGTATAGAAGAAAAGTTATTATTATATTATAACAATTCGATTGAGAATACATAATGTATAGTAAGAAAAAAATAGGAAGTAGCCCACCCTTAGCAAGTTAGCATTGTGTTGAAAGCACAAGACTTAAAATCAGATAAAGGATTAATTAATATTTATATCTATTGCAGGAGTTGTCTCCTTCACTCACTTAATCCTTATTCACCTGGCAGGTTTTCCTTACTGTGACATGTTGAAATGTACTCTTTAATCATCTTCAAGTGTTGTATAGTGACTAACCTCTGATCTTTGACATTGGCTGTACTTGGCAATTAAGACCTCTTAACTCAGTTGTGTCAGTTAATATCCCACCAAGTTTCAGACCTCTAACACTATATGACCTGAAATTGAGTCACTGTTTTTAGCATCAGATTTTACCATCTCCGGGTGAATGTTAGGGTTTTGTATAAATGCTGCATGATATAAGTTAGTTGAATATGTTTCTGACTCAGAATATGGAAAACATGTAGAACAACAAGGATCTGTTAGCCAAGATTTTCTCTAGTGCAAGTCTGACCTCAGTGGGATATTCCTTAGAAGATCTGGTTTTGAGAGCAGACAAGTTTTGAAAAAGAGGTGCCACAATCTCAAAGAGCATTGATATCTTTAATTGCTCCAGTGAAATTATTGCTTGCTTATTGCAGGCACATATTGTTCTTCTGTACCTACAAAGTGCTTTTTAAGAAACTCCAAGTAAAAAGAAGTTCTGCCTTTTTTGAAAAAGCATTCTTTGGTTGCTTAACTCTCTAGACATTAAGAGCATAAATCAAGAGAGTGCTGCACATTTCCTACAAGTTAACCCTAATTCTATGTGAAAGCAAAAATAATCACTGTCATTTGTGCGGACCCAAGTTCCTTGTGAAGGGAAGTTTTAAATCCTCCTTGAAGTGTCTGTCATCTCTAATCAGAGCCTTAGTACCAGAAAAAGACCCAAACCAAAAACCTCAAGTGATTAGTTTTATGTAACTGATGAAAATTACATAACACGCAGAAAGGTTCCACAAATGATGTGGAGTTAGCTTCCTCAGCATCTTCTGTTTTCTGACATTAGTATGAGGTAGCTGATGAGAGAGGATAGCAAAGTCATGATAACCTGCTGCACAGTCACGTTCAGTTCCTCTTTTTATATTTCCAAGAGAGCAGAGAGGCTTGTTTCTTCTCTGCCTTTCAATGTTCAGACACCCTTAAGTGGATAGATGTATCATAATTAACATACTGGCGCTATGTTGACTGGCCATTGAGGTCTGAAAAAAGAGACTATAGACTATTGTATAGACTTTTCTTGGTCTTTGCTTTGGTTAGAATGACTCCATGGATCCCAAAATGAAGCAGAGGGTTGAAAAAGGCAGAGTTTGACCTTCAGTTGTTTGGGCAGGGGGAGATGGGGGAAAGAAGAGAAAATGTTTTTTGCATGCAAGATAAAATCATGGTTTGTAAATTGAATACTGTATTTTACTGTATTGAGTGGTTTGGATAGAAAACCAAACAGCTTTCAGATAATGTGTGAAATGGAAATTTAAAACCTGGAGGCATGTTTTTTTTTAATGAAACATATCTAAGTTATGAACTTTGACAAAATCACATTTATATGGTTTACATTTGTTTGCCTGAGGTTTAAATGTCCTGATGTCATATTTGCAAACAGTACCGATTTTGTGTTTTACTTCATTTTTATCTGATGGTTGTTTTGTTTTAAAGAAAACCCCAAACATAAAAAAGCGATAAACCAAAACAAGTAAGAAAAATAAACAGCAAGGAGAAAACAGCGAATCCATGCTTACTCTTTATGTTGTACAGCACAGAGAAATAGGGTTTTTAAAACCCTAAATTCAGAAAGATATATGTGTGCATCTCCCTGTGTGCCTATCTACAGCTCTGTGTCACTGTGCAGCTGCCAAGTTAATCAGGTTTTGTGTTGCAAATGTCATAGAAAAGGTTTTTAAACTTAGCAGAATTCCTTAAGGAAAACACACTACAGCAAATAAACTTTCTGAGTTTCAGATGCTTATGAGTTATTGCTGTAGGAGTATATGCTGAAAGCTTGTTTAAACATGGGAAGATTTGTTGGTGGTCAGCCTCTCGTTCTTCAGAGCCTCTAACTCTTCCTTTCAGTCATTTTACTGAAAAAAATAAGTGAAAAAATGAATGATGGTGATCATGTAAAAGTGAAAACTAAATTAGAAAGTGCTTTGCAAACTTAACTGATAGCCATCAACAATGTAATTTTTCCATCTTTTTATATATATATGTCAGTATCTGTTACTTCAATGTAAACTTGGCAACAAAAAGGAAACAATATAATCAACTTCACCTGGCAGTTTGTGAAACACTCGCTGTCTGAAAAATTGTAGTCCAAACCATTTATTTTAATACTTTCTAACACTAAGTGGATGCTGTACTTCTAATGAAGTCTAACTATAAACAAATAAATATGTCTATGTTAATAGGTTTTTGGGGTTTTTTCCAAAGTCTGATTAAATTCCAATGAACAAAAGTGCCATAAGTTTTAGAATCTTTTATCTATGGCAACACGAAATCACAGAGCAGGAATGTTCTTACATCTCCAAGGCTAAATTGTTTGTTTAGCATTATGTGTGACTAAAATAGTCAGGATTAAATTGTTTGGAGTTTTAGTTTGAATGTGGTTCCAAATAAACCTATTATATTTATACAAACTGACCTAGTCTGGAAATCTCATAAAACCATCTGCCTTATAAGATTTCCAGTATCTAACTGTTTGTGCCCAAATATTTGACCCTACAAGCATTTTCTGGGAATCTGTCTGAAAAGAGATGCAGTTGGCAACAGGAAAAAAAGCACTGGAATTCTTAGCAAGACAGTCTCATTCACACTGAGATATGAAAACTTAATATTTTGCCCATCCTAGAAGCAGTAAGCAAGATTTCTTTAATTTCAAAACAAAACAAACCCTTGTTGGCTGCTTCTTTAAAATGGTCATCATATTTTGATTTCTTGTGTAATAAAGGCTAGCTCTAAGCTGAGAAAGGAAAAGATTCACTGTCTTGTCTTGTGGAGTTTAAAAAAACCCCCTATGTATATTGAACATAGAAAGGATAGAAACATCCTTTTGTATTGGCCTGATAGTCTTTTTCCTGACTTTGCAGATACAGTAATCACTGCAGTGGTTGGCCTATGGCGTAATATCATGTTCTTGTGGCTTCCTTTAAATGATGAGGTTGTTTTTGCTGCTTTTATTTCTGCCATTATTTCACATCATAGGTGTGCATCATAGGTGGAGGCAAGTCAAATCAGAATATTTTAAAAAAATATGTAAAGCTCTTTAACGTAGAGAGAGTTTCAAGAATGCAAACATTAAACGTATCTTCGTCAATGACATTGGCAGTGGCATTGAGAGCACCCTCAGCAAGTTTGCTGATGACACCAAGCTGGGTGGTGCGGTCAATATGCCAGAGGGATGGGATGCCATCCAGAGGGACCTGGACATGCTGGAGAAGTGGGCCCAAGGGAACCTCATGAGGTTTAACAAGGCCAAGTGCAGGGTTCTGCACCTGGGCCGGGGCAACCAGAGACATCAATACAGGCTGGGGGAAGACATGCTAGAGAGCAGCCCTGTGGAAAAAGACCTGGGAGTACTAGTGGATCCAAAGCTGGACATGAGCCACCAGTGTGCAACTGCAGCCCCGAGGGCCAACTGCATTCTGGGCTGTATCAAAAGAAGTGTGGCCAGCAGATCAAGAGAGGTGATTCTGTCCCTCTACTCTGCCCTGGTGAGACCTCACCTGGAATACTGTGTCCAGCTCTGGAGCCCCCATCACAAGAAAGACGTGGACCTGTTGGAGCGTGTCCAGAGGAGGGCCATGAAAATGATCCAAGGGCTGGAGCACCTCTCCTATGAAGACAGGCTGAGGAAGTTGGGGTTGTTCAGGCTAAAGAAGAGAAGGCTCCGGAGGGACATCATAGTGGCCTTCCAGTACCTGAAGGGGGCCTACAGAAAGGCCAGGGAGGGGCTTTTTGCAAGAACACATAGTGATAGGACAAGGGGTAATGGTTTGAAACTGAAGGAGGAGAGAGATCAGAAGGAAATTCTTTAGTGTGAGGGTAGTGAGACACTGGAACAGGATGCCCAGAGAAGTTGTGGAAGCTGCATCACTGGGGGGATGCAAGCTGAGGTTGGATGGGGCTCTGAGCAACCTGGTCTAGTGGGAGATGTCCCTGCTCATGCTGGGGAGTTGGAAGTCGATGATCTTTAAGGTCCCTTCCAACTCTAACCATTCTATGATTCTGTGATAAACATATGATGGTATTGTATAAATGCATATGGAGAGAGGCTGTCTTGGCAAAAGCAGACTATTTTTTTCCTGTGGCTATTTTTTTTTTTTAGTTGGCTTGATTAGAGCAATTAACTCTGAATGGAAAAGTACCCCTTATCTGCTCATGACACCTTCTGCTTAAATTTTTGGAGTTTATTATCCTTTCAGTTTTCTAGTAAAAAGGATGTAAAATTTCTCTACAGTCCCCAGGTGGTTTGATTGGAGCTACCTTCTAATGAGTGAAACATGGCCTGTTAGGGAGGGAGAGAGAGATATTAATTTTTATGGAGCTTAACAAAAGAGCTCTAGTATTTTATAGAGTGCTAGCTGGAAAAGAAGTGAACCCTGAAATCTTTTGATTACTATTTGTTGTAAATAGGAATACAAGGGCTATTCAGTGAACGTTATGCTGATAAAATGTGCCCTTTTCATATCACCCTCCAAAACAAATAAAGAATGAAAGTTAAAAGCAGTTAAATATTGCTAGGTCTTTATACATCCTTAGAATCTTCAATAAATTCTCATCCAGTGTTCTGGATGTACCACCTCCTTGCTGAAACATCAAACGAGCATTCACAGCTGTGACTAGCATTCCCAGGACTGTTCTGATTATGCTTTACTTGAATAGAGTATAACTTTCATATTAACTACTCGGGGTCTAAAATATGCAATTAATTTTTCATATTCTTACCTCACGGAGAGAATGGGAAGTTCTTTATCTGAGAAACAGTGTAGTGTACCTTTCCCATCTATATGAGTGTGGCTGTACTCCATTTTGGCCTACCTTTAATCACTTTTGGGGAGAATCTATGGTGGGATTTCTCTAGATGTTTTCAACCCAGGAAAAGCAGTTTTGCAGCTTCTGATGCACATAGCAGGCTAGCTACGTGAATTTTGTGCTTGTATGTCACTGCCACAAAGGGATTGATATATGTGAGTGGTGACCGGATTTTACTGCTTTCTTGTATCTTCAGTTATATGTGTTGAGTGATGTCTTTTTTCTGAAAGGAAGGTTTGAAAAAGGGAGAAATGAAAAAGAACAACAAAATTTAATCAGTGCAACGTTCTCAGGCAGGCACTGGAATTGCAGTGTATTTGGCAGCTTATTGGTCTGGTTCAACAATTAATTGTTCTTTACTGACAAAACTCAGAATTTCTGAATTCATACTCTATAAACAAATGATTGCATTTCCCCAAAAGTGCATGTTGTTTACAATTTGGATATTTCTAATACTCAAACAATTGTGACTTGTTAAATGGGTCTTCATTTTGATTGCTTTTTTTATTGACATGGTTGAGGAAATTCTGTCATCACAGTCAGTGTTTTTAGTACTCATTGTGGCAAGTTACCACTGAAATAATTGCACCCTTGGTGAAGTTTATACCGGCTTGGAAATCTTGGAGTTGAGATCACATCTCCTATATGTTTTTATTTTTAATGGCATAGTTTGGCACAACTATGAAAATCTTATTGTCAGATTTTTTAATAGTCTTGAATTTTAGTGAAAAATGTTTTTGACATGCAAGTGTTCTCTATTTTAACTCATGTTGTGGAGAAGGAATTTGCAGGTGCGAAGACAGTATTCAAAAATGGAACATTTTCTACAGTAGAAACAAGTGGGAGCAGCCACTTAAAAGCCTATTCATTATGAACAAGTTTTTGATGGAGTTTTTTCCTCCTCGTTTCTGATGCAGTTATTCCGACTGCTAAATAACTGAAATGAATCAGCATACTGTTCTCTTTCCATCACATAGGATCAGTTTATTTCTACCCCATTCAACTAAAACAGGTAGGAAAAGGGTGAAGATGAAAAACAAAATTTCCTCTTTAAGGCAATGTGGGAAGAAGGTGACAACTTGTCCTGGTGATTCACACTTTGATCGTAGATCTATCTATACCTATTGTAAATCCCTTCCCAAGAGGCTATATGGGGTCAAGCAAGATGCATTTATATTGCAGGTGGAATTTGTTTATTACTGTTACATTTTTTGCAAGATAGTGGCAGATTTCAAGTAAGCTTTTCCTGCTTGTTAATGTCTGTGTGAAAGGATTAAGAGGCTAAAGGAGGAGAAATGTTCAACATTTCAATGTTGCAAATAATTTCTTGTTAAAAACATTATTTGTCAGTCCAACGGATAGTTAGATCTTGCATTGCTTGCCATACGAAATTCAAGTAGATCACAGAAGTGAGGATGCAGATTATTACTTGGTACTCCAGAAATTGATAAGAATAGGGAGGATATTCACTACTTGCCATATTTATTTCCTTTCCGAGGTGGGGGTTAGATTATAACCTGTGTTGAATGCGAAGTAGAACAGCTAATGAAGAGAAGTTATGTGAGCCAACATAATTGTAATTTTTAACTTGGTTGAATATCTGAATGTGCTGAATTATAGCAACTAAAACAGAAGAACCTGTATTGTTGGTGCCAAGAAAACAAATTTTATGGTTATGAGGTAGAAAGTGTAAACAAATTGAATTTTTGCATATGAAAAAAATTTCTATGTTTGGCACTTGCCTGGTCTTAGGTGGTGTTCTAATAATGAAGTAGGAATTTCCCTGTACTCAGCATTCATTTTTCACATCTGCCATACTCTGGAAGGGCTGTTCTGTAACTTTGGCAAAAGCAGCATTATGCATTGACAGTATTATACTCGGTCCATTCAGTAATTTTAATCTGGCCCTTACAACTTGATAACTTTTCAGCTGAGTAAAGAACTTCTTTTGGCTGTTTTCTTCAGTTCCCTTCCTTTCTGTATATTTTCCTATGTAATATATGGATTAAATCTCACAACCCAAATTTCTTTTTGCTTCTCAATTATTCTTGGGAACATACCTGGGGTTTTAGATTTACTGCTTTTATAGCCTTAACTTGCTTTATTGAAGTATGGAACAATATAACTGAATGGAATAAATCCATTTTCAGCTAAAGTAGATACATGATGAATGCAGACAACAGCTATGCTTTATTTGTGTTATGTGTAACAGTTTTCGGTATTACTTGGATTTAAAAGTTGCCAAATCCTCTGAGATTTGTTTTTATAAAAACAGAAAACCGTATCCCTTTCTGGCAGTGATGCAGATACTGAAAACGAGACTGCAGCAAGCAGCACAGTTCTTGTGCTGTAACTCACCATTTGCATTGCATTGTTTTATACTGGCTAACATTGCAGTCATACTTTTCCAGGGTGGTGTTGCTTGATTGAATTGGGCAATTTCTGTAGAAATGTTTTTTAGCTTCATAATCTGTTAGCATTTATCACGTTATTGATTTGAACTGCTGAAAGTAATGTCTTGGTTTGCTTTCGTGTTTGATGTGTGGGCAATGCATAATGGGATCACTGAATGAGGAATGTATTCTATGAATGTCAACTATTACTGGTTTTCCCTTGAGATTATTTTTGGACTGATTTTGAGGGGAACACCTTCCCCTGGACAGATGCAGAGCATTTTGAGAAATTGGTTGACGCTTTCTGACTAATACACTCATGATTTGACTGACTAGTTCTGGCATATGTCAGAATCACAGAAACTGCTTGCAAAAAGACTATGCAGTTTATGGTCAGAACTACACACATGGTTGTGAATAAGGAGACTCTTTTGCTTTTTATATAATACTCCTGATATCAGGGTCTGTATGATGGGGAGCATGTATGTATTAGGAGATGACTGGGATAGCAGTACATTTGCAGGAGAGATGCTGGCTTTTCTGGTACTCTGGTACCATAAGAGGCCAGATAGAACAAAAACAATGGTGGGTAGAAATAATTTAGTGATTCCTAATGAAAATGGTTGCAGAGATTTTCTTTGTCAAGAGAAGTATTTATTTTAATTTTTGTTGTTGAGCAGGTTCTATACAGTTCGCTACAGAGAAAAAGGTAAAGACAAGAAATGGGTTTTTCAGCTTTGCCCGGTTACAGAGACAGTGGTGGACAATCTGAAACCAAACACACTTTATGAGTTTGGAGTTAAAGACAATGTGGAAGATAGTATTTGGAGCAAGACTTTCAATCATAAGACGGTTCTGTCTAGTAAGTATTCAGCAATAATTAATCAAGTAACTACCACGTTTTACAGTATTTTTTCATCTACTGTGTTATTACTTAAAGTCAGCTACTGGGAAGGTTTTCATTGCTAAAATGCTATTCTTTATGCCTCTAACAAATTATTTTAGGAACTGGTGAAACTAGAAATAGTTTGATTTTGAAAAACTGCCACCTACTCTTCAGTAAGTTGTTCTCATTGAAAATAATAGCGGATCTGCTCAGGTTGGTAGAACTCTAACAGTGACTAATTTAGATACACATAAAGCATTGAGAACATAAATTTCTACTTCTGACTGGATACCACGTACTATTCTTGTCTCAATCTTCCTTTATATCTACTTTTATGTTCAAGTTGGTTAAAAGCTAGACATGGTCTGTCCTAGTCAGCATGCATCACAATGGGCCCCTTATGATTCTGCTGGAAAGTTGAATTTGAACCTAATTTTCAGTCAAGGAATTATATGAATTGTGTTTGAAGCATATGCTTTCATGTAAGCTTTTGTTTGGGTTTTCATGGAGGCAGTGTATGACATTCCTGGCTGTTCTCTCAGTCATATTTTAAGGTTTTTCTCCAAAGTCCCAGAAGGATGTAGGCAAAGTGACATCAAATTAAGCCTGGAAAAACAATTACCACTCAAAGAATCATGACTATCAAGGAATGAAATATGCAGCAGCAGAGTCTTCCTCCATTTAAAGAGAGGAAGAGAAAATATAACAGATATTGTGCAATTTATTTTCCTCCAGCATTTACATAAAGGTGTTTCTGAGAATGGTGTTGGTCAGAAGATGCTGCAGACTCCAATGCTTAGTATTTCTAGCTCGACTTGAAATGTGAAGAACAGAAATTCTCATGAGAGCCTTATTCAGATGAGATTTCCAGCTGAAATTACTTTTGCACCTCATTTTCAAGTTGTAGGCAGGTTACACAGCTGGATATACTTGAGGATAAGGGAGGGGAGCAGTAGCGTGGTTGGTGACACTGAAAAAGGCCTTATACCCCCTAGTAAATAACTTTGCTGGCCTTCATAATAAATTAGGAAGCTGTAACTTCGAAGTATATTCCCAGCATCCTTTTAGCAGTCCAGAATAATACCATTGTTATACCACGAGCTTGAAGTGGAGAATTATGGTAGTCTTTTCCTATACCTGCCTCACAAAAAGAAACACTGCTTCACAGCTCTAAAGAAGGCTTACTAAATGTCTCTTTTCCTTAAATTTTAAAAATTCTAAAGTCATTTATAGAGTGAGTGCTGGAATATATTTGAGCACTTACAACAGGAGGGAATGAAGAGTGCACAGCATCTATAGGTTAATACTGTGTTTGAGATGGATTGAAATGTCCATCATTTGGCATAATTAAATTTTTTCTTTCTATATAATGCATTTCTAAATGCTGTTTCTTACAGACACTATACATTTTTAACAGGCCAGAAGAATCATTCTTCTAATTTAAGGAGGCAGATTGAGTTGGGTTCACAGATATTTTCTTGTAAGAGTTTATATTCTATTTAAACAAGATTTCTGTTTCCTATGATGTATACTTGTGTATTCAGTGGGTGCTTCTGGAGCAGCTAAATCAGAGAGCTTGGTGTTACCCTCTATGTCTACATTCTGGTCTACTGATTAAGTAGTTTGTAATCGGAAAGTTGACAGGACCTTTCAGATTCAAGCCTGTTGGGAAGAGTTGGGAGAGGAATATATTTTAATTCATAGTTTGAGGAAAACATAAAAGACATGGCAAATGTTCAACATTTATTTAACCAAAATTTATCCAAAAGGATGATAGTAGATAATTTCCTGACCATCTTAATGTGATTTTTCTCATTAAGTCACTGTGAAACTTTTGTCAGTTTTCCCTTGTATTTAGGTCCTGATCCTGAGAAGTATCAAGCACTTTGAAAGATTTTTTTTTTAGGATAGCGTGTCAACTTACATGTCTGTAAATTGATACTTCTTTATAGTTGAATTTTTTTCTATTGCTTATCTGTTTTTAATGGAATTGTGAAAAGCCTAAAGGTGGAAGATGTGGACAAAGTTTGTAGCATCATGCTAGAATATAAGAGGTGCTGGGAGGGACTGTTTCTCCTCTGTACTTAACAGCTCCATCACAAGAAGCTTCTCATAAGCTTCTGAGAAGCTAAGAGGGAAAACCTAAGAGAAAAACTTCAGAGGTTAAATCTGTGGGTTACTTTATTCATGTTGAATAAAGGAAACCATGTCAGACCCGAAGTGACATACATGCTCTGTATTTCCATAAATGTGTATTTATTTTAGAAGAGGGTAATTAAAAGCAAGACTAACTGCTGGAAACCTTAAAACGTCCTGCTTTAGCCAGTCCTAGTACCAGCCTGACAAATGCAGAAATTCCTCTTTCAAGTTTCTCCCTTGCATATTAGTGCTGTGGCTGTATTAATTTTATTAAACAATCCTCTTAGGCACCTCCAACTTCTCCTTTGTAAGTCCCTAGGACCATTTCAGCTCTCTTACCCCTGCTGTAGAAAAACAAGAATATTTTCCATTTCCTCTCTGTCAAAATGTGAAGAGGAAGCTTTGCAGGTGAATTAATCTGGAGAAACTGGAACAAACAAAACTGTTACATGTGTTTTTATACCTTGCAATTAAGCCTCCTAACTTCCTTAGCTTTTGCAAAAGGGTAATAAACTTAGTTTGCTTTGCTTTGGGCAAAACAAAAAGTAATTATTTGTACTTATTTGTCTTTCTGTCAATTCAGATAAAAAGGTAAATGGACAACTCCAGAATATGTACAAGTTGGTACCTAATTCCCAAACACAGGTATGCAAAACAGTCTTATTTTTTATACCAGATTTGTATTTTGTATGGTCAAATTTTCCTTCTCTGTTAAAGTGAGAAAGACATTATGGCCACAAGTTGCCAATATAAATAATCTGTTAAATCTAAGATTAGATAACTGTATGGAGAAGTGTTTATATGTGTGAATTGATGAAATGCTTGAGAACTGTAGTAGAGAAAATTACTTATACCGATTCCAGTTCAACAAAGATGAAGCTGATGGTTCCGTGTATGGATTCCAAACATCAAAATTTGCTTCTCCCTTTATAACCTGTGATATTTGTGGTGGTCAGTTCATTTTGTGATAAGATAGTGCTGTTTATTTTATTGAGTAATCCTGTGTTTATTCAGGTCTTCTAAAATCAATGGTCATCCCACTGGATACACAGATAGTTCTCATTTGTGAGGCAAGTGTACGCAGAACCAGAGGAAGCTGGAAAGGGCAATTTAATTTGCAGATCAAGATTGCTAGGCAGTTCATTAAGTCCTTGCAGGAGACAAGGTAGAATTTTGCTCTCTTTCATCAAAGCATTCAAAGTTTTATGTAAATAAATAAATAAGCATATCTATTTATCATATCAACATATCTATGTATTTATTTATTTCTTCATCTTGCATTTCCCACAAAAGCTTTCAAGCAACCATGGATGGGTTTCATGTTTGTGGATTCACATACACAGATACTTTTTGCTTCCAAGTGCTGAAGCAGAAATTAAGGATCTGTAGATTGAACCTTTTAGTAGATTAGTTTTCATACAATGAAAAATAGACACTTTATTAATAATTTTGGAGCATTACGTCCTCTTCTATGAGTTTAAATTGGTTTCTTCCTATTTCCTTTCTTTATTTGTTCTCAAAATGCAAGTTTCAGCAGATACTCTTCAGGGTTTTTTTTAGTTTTCTTTGGTTTTAAGGTACTATCCCTGAGTTAGGCTATGGGATAACCTCCCAAGAAATCCCTGTTACTTCAAACGTTTTAAAGGGTTGACTCGTGAGTGATGACTATTATAAGGGAACAATCCGTTCTTCACAAATCTCTTGGTCTCTCATTTTCCAAGTGTTTTAATGGTAGAAAATGGTCATGTATGGTTTCTTATTGTTCATTCTACAAATTGTACAATATTATAAACTGTCTGTAATTATCAGACCTGAAATTCCTTCAGGAATCAAACCTCAGCCCTTCCATACATTTTCTTGTAGAAATAATTACATATTCGTTTAAGATAGTAATACTTCAATTATAGTATTCCATACAGAGTTAGAGCAGGATAATGCTTAGGTTATTGGAAACATAGTCATGTCTCATATTCAAGAGAAAATGTTCTATCTGTGAGTAATATGAAGCCAGTTGAGTTCAGGAAGATGCTTATCTCATGTTGTTGATAAAATCAACTTTACTCTTCTTCCCATTGGTCCCATAAACATCTTTAAATTTACATGTGACAGCCCAAGACCAGGTAATTTAGTCTAGCATCTGGAGTGCAAACTAAGATCCTTTATTCCTCTTAGCAAACCCTGTGTGCCAGGACCCTGACCATATTATGCCACTTCCATGGAAGTGGGGATTCTATTTATGCAAGAGAAGTCCTGAGAAAATGAGCTAAAAGAGCTTTCCAAGTGTTTGCACAGCTTAAGCATGAAAGGAGGACTGGAGCCAGCATCTAGTCTTTTTAGTCAGTCTCACAGGGCTTAGCTCCAGAGAAATACTGCTTTATCACCCTCCACAGAAATATCATTAAAACATTCCACAGATTATTCTAAAAATTCTCTAACCATTGTCACTCTAGTGGTAAAAAAGGTGGTAAAAAGCCATAAAACTAAGACTGGGAAGGGAAGCAGATAGTGGCCAACTCTTAAGTTTACATTATTGCTTCACTTTCCACAGTATTAAGTGGGGTATGTTTCAGTGGTGTAATCGCATCATCAGTGCAATGCCAGAATTAGTGTTATTGAGGATAAGCTTTGTTTGTGCCTTATTTTGCTCCAAAGACACAACTGGTTCATATCAGCACGGTTCCAAATCTTCTCTGTGAGGAGACATTTTTAAAGGCTGTTTATTAAAGCAACATTACGGATCCATCTAGTCATTTCTGCCCTTTCAACATTGGTCACATATCAGCTTGTGTTTCTTTTGGCAGGTTCATCCCTTAAATTTGACTAAGCTCCTGGGGCTGTGTGAGCTACAACTAATGAGAGAGAGGAAGAAAAGGAGAGCTCTAGGGATGGTCATTATGTTTCCCTTCATAAACAATGGGTGGTGGTAGGGTGGAGACAATGCAGTAGAAATTTATTTCCTCTTCTGTCTGATTAGTTTCCTGTAATTTCCTGTCAAGTCTGAAAGGTGGGGTCCTCCTCGATTTTTCTAGCCAAAAAGCAGGACTCAACTTCTATCATTTTTTGTAAACTCTAGAAGAATACATGCCTAGTCTTCCAAAACTTACCCAATCCAGGTTGAGTCTAATTCTTCCTTGAAGAGTCTCTTATATGTATCATTCATGGAGATGCCACAGTCATTTTTCAATAACTGATGTTCCTAATACCAATATGCTTTGTATTCACTGTCTGGAAAATACATTTCGTAGAGCCATTCCTACAGATGATACCCTGATGTTTCTGAAATAGTTTGTCCAAGTAGTAAATTCTTCTAGACATAGAAATGTCTACAGTAGTCATTACTTTTTGGAGACTGAGAAAGCGAGGATTGACAACATGGTGGTAGATTTCAAGTGCAGCATTACAGATCCGTGCAGGTGAACAGTGTAATTACAGCAGATGTGGAGCACAGATTTCATGTCAATTACTTGTTCTTTATTGAAAAACTAAATTTTGAATGCATTTTAATGTATTTAGCATTTTTATATTGCTGTCATTGCAGTCACCCATTATTATTCAACAAAGAAAGGATGCTCTTACCAGTATAAGAACCTGTTACAAGTAAAAGGACTGATAATAATTATCAGAGGTTCCGCACTTGAGTTACATGAGTGATCACTACAACTTGAGAGTTGTTTATTTGATTGTAGTGCTTCTGATGAGAAATACAATAAAATTAAAACTTCTTCTAATAAATGCATTTCATCTTACTTGTTAGCCATGTGAATAGCAGGGTTACTTCAAAAGCTGATTGTCTGCATCACAATTTTTTCACTAGAAAGCAAAACAAGTAAGGTAAACCTTTTTAATAATAAAGGAAAAATAGCAAGCAATAAAAAAGGGAGATTATTTTGTATCCTTCATTAATGACAATAATTCAAACCTCCACTTAATTTCAAACTGTGTTCATGCCAATGCAAAACTGTTACTAGGTAGCAGAAAGTAATGGCTTTCATAGAGTAAGCAGCCTCTGTCCACTTCCCTGAGGAAAGGACCATCTTACTTGTTGAGATTTGCCTTCTTCCAACTTCTTAAACTTTAGCATGTCTTTAGCATGTACCCAACCATTGCTTTTAAAGCTTTTTTTAATATTTAGAATTGAGGAAAAATAGTTATCCTTAGGTAAATAGTTAAATCTTTGTCGTCAAATGTGAATTTTCATGCAAGTGTTCTTTCTCATGAAGTAGACCAGTATGAAATGCAAAATGGACATTCACTGATTCTGACTTCAGTGGTGTATGTTTAACACAGAGAGGTAATGGTTTGAGTTATTTTATTTCTGGTAACTCAGATGTAACTAGAAAAAAATCCAATTTTAATGGATTTAGCATTTTTATATTGCTGGCATTATAATCTTCCTCCTCTCATCACCAGACTGTATTATTAAGTATTCAGAAGTTGTTCCTAATACCCATATAGTGAACATTGATTTATCATCTTTGGGATCACCTGTTTTCTTCCTTTTAATTAATGTAGGGTCTATTAATATTTTCCTTATTTCATTGTATCAAAATGCTGGACAAGATTCACACTTAGGGAAAAAGTATCTGGGTCAAAGACAAGTGAACAGAAGATGAGTCCAAGTATTTAGGATTAAAATCTGAGAAGAACATGGGTGGCCAGCCACTTATACTTTGGAAACAATTTCACCGAATAAAATGACTCTGAGTTCTTCTACTTTAAGCAGACTATGCACCCAAGAGTGCTGATAGTTGACAGATGTTCACCTGGTTCTGGAATAGTTTGTGTTCTAAATATACTATTCTTGAGAATGTAATTGTATCCTGTGTCCAAATTAGTAAATACATTTGTTTCAGATGTTTTGTTGTAGCTAAATTTGAGTTTGTCTTAGCTTTCTGGACTACTCCTTAGTGAGTGCTCAAGAGATTCTTAAAAGAAAAAAAGGTTTGGGGATTCCTAAGCTGTCAAATACTGTTTTTAGGAAGCATAGCATCTCAAGCTGAAAAACAGAGATCAGAATGAAGTATTACTAATAGTAGCCCATGGGAACTGAAGCTATAAGGAACTTCAGTGACAAGGGCCAGAGCCATATCCAGTGTTAACTTGGGGCAGGCGTGGTATTGGATTAGAGCCCTGTATTTTTGTTACTGTGAAAGTTTGATTACTATTATGGCAGTTATCCCAAGGAGCTTTTTTTCCCCCTCTTCTCTCAGCTTACACTGCGTGATAATAAGAAGTTGGTCCCTGTCACAATAATCAAACAAGGTAAATTTGTATATATATTTTAATTGATTCTTATGCTCTGTGAGAGTATCTTGAAAATGAAAAACAAAAAGGTCTGACCTTGATGTGAATGTCATTAATGTTTCCTTTTACGATAGGTGGAACCTTATAAACTACCATATCCTTTAATTACAAATGCTATTAAGCTGTTACCTATCTATGATAATTAAATGAGCTATTGCATTGCATTATAAACAATTACTCATTTGAGTGTTGAATGGATACCAATCAGTTCTGATTCTGTTAGTATCCATTCTTTTTGTCTTTCAACTGTGTTGTCCAGGTATGTTGATCTCCCAGCTGTATGTATCTATCATTAAGCATGAAGGGCAGCAGTATGGATAAGATTCATGCTACCATACATTTTTTGTGGGTATCTTCAGCTAAGTCATTGACTTAGACTCACTTCTTCTTCTTTCACTGGTCAGTGGGAAGAGATGCTGCCCTTTAGAAATGCCTGTTTCTCTCTAGTAGAGAGAGGTAGTATAGCATTGTAACCTTTGAAAATTAATTCCTTTAAAATAGCTGATAGAAAATGAGCTGCAGATTAATAGATTAAAACTTGCTAACAAAAATTGTGTTGTAAATAATTATAAGTAAAAAAAAATTAAGCAAATTTGAGGTAGTTCACAGTTCAGGAACAAGAAAACACTGGGGGGTGGTATGAAAGCAAAATATGGTAATTACCATTAGAATTTGACTGTACTGACATCTTTTTTTGAAGACTTGTGACTGGCAGGGTAATGAGATGGCCTTTAGCTGGCCCTATATTAACCTAAGAACAGAATGTTATTTTTCACCAAGGATATCAAACTGATATGCCAAAGGAAAAAGAGATGCACAGTTAAGAGATGACATGGAGGAAATGGAGTTTGCTGTCTCTTAAACTGAGTTTAAACACAAAAAAGTTTAAGATGGTGTCCTCATCTCCAATTTTTAAGCTCAGGGGCATTTTTCAGAATGCTGAGGCTTGTCTTAGGTGTGGTTTTGTTTCTAGTTTTGGGTTTTAAAAAATATTTTCTAATATCCCTGTGTTGTCTCCACAGTTATTCAAAATCGGACACAGTCAAAAACTTCAGATAGTTCTTCTCTGCCAGGAGCAATATTAGGTGACTAGAAGATATTTTTATTATTTTTCCTCATCTTTGGCTGAAAATTAAAAGTGCGTAAATACTTCTAACTTTCTTGATCTTGATAGTTCTTTCCTTGCATATCAAATGGCATTACTGTTACCCTCAAGCCATTCAGTTTCATGCTTTCTGTTCTTGTTTGACCTATAAGAACACACAAAATTGGCATAGAACATAAAAATAGGGAAAAGTCTATCATGTACTGTTTAGTATGGTGAACTACTGGTCTTCCCAAAATAGACAGGAGAGACTCACTGCATCATGCCCCTGGATTCAGGAAGGTGTTCGGTTCTCTATATATGTAGAAATACTTTCTACAACTACCTAACTTAGACTTAAGTTTGCTTTATCTGAGTTTTAATGTAGTGATGTGAATCAAACAGATACTAACCATGTTTGGTGTTGTGTATTCTTGGCCCCAACATTTGTGATACTGCAACACTCCAGGGTTGTATGCTTCAGTATTGAATTGTTTGCAATTCTGATTAATCATGAAAGGGTGGTAATACAGTGAGTGGTATGAAGGGGAAATAACACCAAATCAGAGTGATAATTACTGAATAGAACTAATTACCCAGATAGACTAAATTCCCAGTGGCTCAGTAGTAGTTGCTCACATTTCTCAGAGGCCAGACTGTTTATTTTTCATCTCTTCTGTAATTAATGGCACAAATCTTTCTTTGTAGTGCACCTTATTGTTCCAGGTCTCAATGACACTCAGCAGAAACTTCCTCCTCTCCTGACAGTAGATGACATACCTCAAGCATCCAGGAAAAAACTGGGTAAGTAGAAGTGAACTAAGCTTGTAGCATTCATGAGCAGTACCAGAAGTGTAGCAATGTGAGACTATGTATGCAAGAAAAGTCCTTTTCCCCCCCTCTTTTACCTTCTTTTTTTTTCTATTTGTTTAGTTAATGATTAGCTTGGACTTGTAATGATTCATATAAACTCACTTATTTTAAAACACCTGGGGGTTTTTAAGGTATTTTGCAGCCGTTTAAAAGAAACTGCAGGAGCTTTGATCCATAGAGGAAAGAAGGGAAGCAAGTCATGTTTATGGTCTTTAGGCATCTTTATTTGTTTTACAAAGTAACATTTTTTTTCCCAGGTTATACCTTTCAACATATGTCTTTTAAAATGGAAGTTCCTGTGTCCATTTGAAGGACCAGATTACCAGTGAATTTTAATTACATTAATTCTGATTTGAGTGTATATGAGAAATTGTTTCATGAAGAGGTTCTTATTTATTATCTGTAATTAAATCCATGAAAAAATGGTAGCCAGAAATTGGAAACTGAGGCTTTTGTTTAAGATCTGTAAACTAGGATATAATCTGTGATTAGCATAACTGTGGGAAATACAGCTATCTTTAAAAACGTTAGTAATGCCTCCAGTGCATCTTTCACAGATCCCTTTCTTAGTTCTTTGGCCCAGTCAGTTACAAGGTTGTTCTTGAAATGAGTCCCATTGTCCGACTCGATTCTCTCTGGGGTACCATGTCACCACAAGACCTGCTTCTCAAGGCCCAGGATGGTGTTCTGGACTGTGGCATGAGGCACAGGATATGTTTCCAACCATCCCGGTTGAAAGACTGGTTGCTGGAAATTGGAGCAGCCTTTTTCCAGAAAGAACCATCTACTGCACCTTTTCTAGCTAGCAGCTCTTGTACATGTAGCTGGAGAATATCAGTGGGTTTATTATCCCAGGTTCTCATATCCTCTATGTAATAATCACGCAAGAGGAGCCACAGGTGACATTGAAGTGGGTCCCATCTCTCTCGTTGCTGTCTCGTAGCAGAGCGTCTCCTCTTGATGGCTGCAACACGAGCCCAATTGTCCCTAGGGAGATACTGGGGTATAGGGAAAGGCTGGGATTTACCTTCCCATCTGTCCAGATTCCTTCTGTCGGTCACTTTCTCAATGGCTGAGGTGCGGAACTGACGATAATCACAAACATATCTCCATACTGTCGTGCTTTGAAAGTCAATTCACGCACAGTTGGTCTATTGAGTTCATCAAAACATCCCATGAAGGAGAATACATGGGCATGTGTTGCTGGTGCAGCCTGCGCAAACCTCCAGAACATGGCCGTGTTGCACACGACATCATCAGGATTTAGAAACCCTTGGTCATCATAGATCACTTCTCGCACTGCTAATTCTCTCAAATATGTGATGGCTCTTTCAAGAGTGGGCGCTCTGCTTCGGCATGGGTCAGTGTCACCCTTATGGGGGTACCTGCTCCGCATGGCTGAAAGAAGGCAGCTCCAAAGGGTGATAGTTCCTGTCTTATCACCAACTGGTCTATCAATACCAGCATCTTTAGCCAGGGATCCCAACTGTCTGGCTTCTCTTTCGTCCGGGGTGTAGGTGTCGGCTTCACCATCAAAATGTCAGAGCAGCCAGGAAAGAAGCCCCTCATTTTCATTGCTGGTAAAGTCATTTCTCATGAGATGCAATTCCTTTAGGGAGAAAGGCTGTAGCAGATCATCATCCTTATCTGTTTGAGAAGGGCCTGCTCCTCCATCTGCTTGAGAGGGACCTGCCTGTTTATTTACTTGAGAAGGGCCTGTTCCATCATCTGCTTTAGAAGGTCTAGCTCCATCATCTGTTTTAGAATCATCTGCTTACTCAATTACATCTTCTGATGCTGCTTGAAGAACTCTGGATATTTCAGACAGGTGTGGGGATAAGGATCTGTCGCCTTTACTTTGCCCCTGGTCAGAGGATTAATTAACTCTTATTCATTTGAATCGAATGGGAGTGGAGTTAATCTTTGCAGAAGCAGTTGCTTTTGTAGCAGCACCAGTGGTAGCAGCAGTAGCAGTGGTGGTAGCAGCATCACAGGTGGTGGTAGCAGCAACAGTGGCACCAGTAACAGCAGTGGCAGCAGCACTGCCTGGGGGAAATTGGCAGTGAGTGGAACAACACTCTGCGCATCCACAGGACACTACAAGCATTCAGCTGAAGCATCCCCAGTGAAACTCTGCTATTGAGATCAAGAGCTGGGATATTCAACCTGAGTGGGAGTGGAAAGGCAAAATTGAGTCTGCCGTTACCAACACAGACCTTCCTATGCACATGCACATTCACACTGCACACATACAGTGTCCCTATACAGATAAATATCATGACCCCTGTTATCACTAAATAGGTTATTACATGGTTGATTATGGCTATAGTCTTACCAATGAACCACAGAACAATAACAAGAACAGATACACTAAGCAGTAGTATCCCAGCCGCATAGGACCTGTATGACTGCATGTCGGGTGCAAAAATTATCTGTTCTGTTTTCAACCCATCCATACCTTCAATAGACATGTTGTCCATTCAGCTCCTGCCTGGCTCACCAATTAATTATTGTCATGGTTTGGCTCCGGGTTGGCAGTGAAACCAATAACAATAATGCTCTCAGTCCCACCCCCCTCCCCCAAGGTAGGGAAAGAGGGAGAAAACAAATGAGAAAGAGAGGCTTTCTGGGTTGACAAGTGCAACAGATTGATTTTAATTATTAGTGATAAGGGAATATATATGTATTTGTAAAGGGATGTGCAACACCCGATCCCCTCCCTCCTCCCCCAGTGACTCTCACAGCAACTCTTCTCCCTGGTGACTCCCAGCTGAAGGGGGGAGTGTCCGGGCGCACGGACGGGGCCCTGGGGTGTCGGCTGGGAAGAAATAAATGAAAAAAGAGAGAGAGACAAAGAGAGGGTGATAGAAGCAACAGTAAGCAGAAAAAGAGAGAAAAAGGAAACAAAAGGCTTGACTTCCATGATGTCTTAACCTATACTGAAAGCCAAATAGAGAAAATACTATGAGAAGGGAATATTCTGATTTGCTGATCCTGCCTTCAGTCTAATCTGCTCCCCCACAGGGGGGGAGGCTGCAGACAGTCAGAAGTGACCTTGGTTATTACCAGTCCACTGGCACTGCTAAAAAAAAGTTCAATGAAAGAAAATAAAAAAATCAGCAAAGGGAAAGTTCACTTCACCCTGGCTCAAACCTGGAGAGTCATAAGGTTCAGTAGCGAGCACAGTAGAAATAGCAGAATGTGACTGAGCAAAAGATGGGGAAAAAGACAAAGGTAGCTTCAGTTGTCCTAGAGGTGTCCAATTTGTTCAGTTGGCTGAGCACTGAACTTGGACTTCTGAATTTAAATGCTCTGATATATCTAAAATAGCTGATGTGATGCCAGTTTGGAGCCACTTTTTATAGTAAATTACACAAACACCTTTGTGGACATAACCAGGGAGGAGAAGTAAAGTTTTATTCTGTTTAATGTGTGTGCCAGAGAACATGAAGTACATGGGTGTATACGAAAGAGACTACTGGATTTGGAGTGTAAAACAGGGAAGAGTCCTTGCTTGGAATGCAAAAATATTTTGAGAAATAATTTAAATATAAAACATAATTGACAAAAAGACATATTGTCCAAATCTATACAGATATTCCTTACTGATGCCTGGGGATGATGTATGTCTACAATAAAATGCAATAAGACTTGTGTTGTATGTGAATTTATGGCTAATTATTATTTGCTGGCATATGGCAAATGTTCTAGTTCTGTAATATTTAGAAAATTCAAAATAATGCATGACAGAATATGATATTTACTGAATTCTCATCTTTACTGATTTTTTTTTGTTTGCCTAGTAAAAAGCTTCCTAGTTATCCTAAAACAGTAGTACTCCAGAAAAAAACCCACAAAATACATTACTTTATTCCTCAGTGGAAAAAAAGCAACAAACCAAACCAAATCAACCATAACAGGTGCATTATTCCCTGATTTTCTCTATATCCACTGCTGGAATATATTTATATCTGTTGAAATAGAAGGCTATGGTCATACCACTGTAACAGTTAGAAATAATGTGAAGGGAAATAAGGACATGACTGTTGGGACCATTCTATTTGAAAATTTATTAGACTGTTCTTTCATAACACTTACAACTATATTACATCTTTGAATTTTGAAAAGCATTTTTAATGTTAGTGCTCAAATGCTACACAACTGAAAAACACTGAAAACTATTTTGCACTGTGAAAGTAATGATTTGTAAGGCATTTAATTCCTTGCTGTGAATTTTATCTTTAAAGAATCTTTTAATGAACAAAACAGTACCAAAAATGCATGCTTTTACCATAGATAGATAGATGCTTGTACTTATTGTGAAGTGGAAGTTCATTGATTCCTAAAGGTAATAAGCTTTTTCCACATTTATCCATGTTGATTTACTTTGGCAAAGTGAAGTGGGACAGAAATAAATCCATAGTAGAACTGAGCAGATACAACTTGGCAATTACTCTCTAATGTCTTTGTCCCTTCAGCTAAGAATGAAACTGGAGTATGGCCTGCTGAATCAAAAACATCAGAAGTTCAAGAAATCTCCCCACACTCCCTCCCAGGTAATTACAATTCTTTTTTTAGAAATGCTGTGGAGTATCTTTGCCAAGTAGATAAACTAAAACTAAATCCATCTTTGTGTTGTTTAATCTGCAGTTAAATGCAGTACAGCTACTGGAAAACAGGAGGACAATGTAGCTGAATTAGTAGCTGTGAGTGATTGATGTGGATAATAATCTGAATCTAATCCTGGAGGAAAGTTTTAGATGCTAGAATCATTAGATTTATAAAAAAACTTAGAATTCTTAGAATTAGAAGTCTATCTTTGTGAGGTGCTGGATACTGTGAAATCATGAAGAATGTCAAAACAAGAGTTTCTTTCTGATGCACCTTGAACTCCTGACTTTCATTAAATACATGAAGAAAATAATTAGGGATAAGAGCATGACTGATGCAAAATGCATACATGAGATTGAGATGGAACAAAGTAACCTCTGTTTCAGAGGTGCTGAGGATTCCCAGGGATGCACTGGAATAGGTTGCCTAGGGAGGCTGGGGAAGCCCTCTCCCTGGAGGTGTTTAAGGCCAGGTTGGATGAGGCTTTGTGCAGCCTGGTCTAGTGGGAAGTGTCCCTTCTCATAGCAGGGAGGTTGGAATCTGATGATCTTTAAGGTCCTTTCCAACCTTAACCATGCTATGATTCTACGATTCTATGAGAGCATGGTGCTCCATTTAAGTTCAGTTTAGAACATGTTAATCTTGACCACAATCTCTCTGTGGACTTACTGATCCTATTAAATTAAATGGGAACTGTTCACATACATGGAAAAAGAATATAAGATTATCCTAGATTCAAGGTTGTGTGTCTGTGAAGTGTATGATAACTTGTGTAGCTGGAAGACCGAAGCTTTTATCTACTTGGGGCTGAAAACATACCACTTATTTAAAAGGGCATGCTCAGATGTTCGTTTCTTAAACTGTTAAAAAACCTGAAGTGAAATTTTAAAATTCACAAGATTTACTGCCTCTGTTTGCTTGGGAAACAAGTTTGTGTAACAAAGACAGGCTACTTTATGAAGTTGTGTGGCAAGTATAGGCCTATATTTTAACATTTGCAATCTGAACTCAAAAGATGGGAGAGAACTAAGTTGTTCGGAGTCAAGTGATGAAGAGTGACTTTCCACCCATTTTATCAACCCACATTTGGTGTTGTTTAAATAGGCATGTGCCTCTGCGTTTTCTGTAGTCTGGCCTTTCTCCTGTAACTGAGACAGAAGTCTTAATTCTGCTGTCCTGAGAGACACTAACAGGCTTTTGCCAACTTCTTTGCTGAAAGGGAGAAATGAGGCTTGAATGGTGGCAGGACTTTAAAAGGAAAAAAGAATTGGAGGAAATAATACAGCAAAGGTTTGCTTTGGTTTAATTTAGTCATATTATGCAGTCTTGCTGAAATTACTCTATTCCATCTATAAATATTTCCTGGCTGGCTGAAATGGTGTGGCAGGTTATTACTTTGACATCATATAATTCACACAGATGCTACCCTTAAATATGACTGAGTTTATTTTATTCCTTAAGTATTTCAAAGATACCATACTTAACAAAATCAGACCAACTTAAGTCTCTAATTAAAACAAGCAAACAATTAAACAAAAACCTTCCCAAAGAATATGTAAGGATTAAAAGAGATGTAGAAGGAAGTAATGCAGTGAAATTGTGTAATGTTTGACAATCATATTTTAAATTAAACAATACATAATTTTTTCTCTGAAAATGTTTGAAGAATTTTATTTTCCACTCAACAGATATGAGTATATGCCAAATTCTAGTTTTAACCATCAGTTCCTCTCTGCAAAACCTTCATATGAATAGCTCTTTCTGTTCGTTCTAAATATTAAGAGAAAAACAAAGATGCTCCTCCACTGAAATTTATTATTGAAAGGGACTCTGAACTTTAGAAGTTTAGCATATGTGTAAGAAACCACTTGCTTTTAACTGGAAATGTGTGGATACTTTTTAAAAAAACTGTAAATAATAGTTTGTTTTGGTTTGTTTTACAGTCTGATGTCTCTTGTGGACTTAAATTCTGCAGTTATTTTACTAAATTATTTACTTTGTCTAAGTAACTGCAGGACAAGAAATCTACATTTTATAGAACTTAGCCATTTTGTGAAAGGGAGGACTGAATGCATAAATTCATGTAATCAGCTCTCCTGCAAAATCCTAGTCCTCAGGCTTGCATTAATCTAATCAAAATACATCATTCCTTGTGCTGGAATTTGCTGGTTAATCAGATGAACAGGGTGAAATCTGACACCAGAATTGATGTATCACCTTGGGAGGAGAGAATCAGTCCACTCTGTTTCCTTTCCTTTTTTTTTTCCAGTTATGTTTATGTATCTGGCAATATTTCTAACCATGAGCATCGGTACACTATCGTCTGTTTATTAAGTTGGATAGTTGTTTTTTTCCTTATGCATGATAATAATTGGCAAGCACTGTCTTTTCAGTGGCAAATGATATGTAGCCATTTGTTACAACTAAAAATATTCTTATTGCTATCACACCATTAGCTATTTACTGAAATATTTAGAATTGTTTTCATCTTACACATTGTGCTTTCTCTGTGGTTTCATGTCTCTTTTTCTGAGGCAACCATTCCTTTCAGTCATTGTCTGTTGATCACAACACCAGTGTCTCATGTTAAAGTATGGGTATGTCACACTGTTTATATTAAAGAATGTATTAATGTTAAAGAGAAAAAAAACAGTGTGGCAGGAAACAGGGAAATGAAAGTGAATCCTTTAAAGGACAAAATAACTTCTTCAAGTGTAATTTCTATCTAGCCACTGCATATGCAAAAATAACTTGACTATTTAAGCATTTGAGCCAGACATTCACAAGTAACTGAAGTAAGAGGTCTGAGCACTGGCCTTTTGCAAGGGTTGCCTTTGAGAGACAGATTGCATCTATAGACACAATTAATTCAATTTAGCAATAGAATCTACTTCATTATATTTCATTCAGACTTCCCTATTTGAAAATCATATTGGATTCTTTGACTAGGGCATATTTGCTGTGAAAGGTTTAAGGATTTGTGCCAGAGTGGTCACCGAATGCTAATTAAAAAGGAACCATGTGTTCTAGCAGCCATTGTGTCATCAGTCATGCAAGAAGGGAAGAAAGGAGCTTGAAATATTTCAGCAAGTGTACTACCTGAAAAGCTCCATGAACTGGGCTGGGCTGGTATTCCACTAGTTCTTTTTCAAAGGATGTGTTTTTTGATGTGACGTGGTTCAGTAACTTTTTTTTTTGTCAATTTGTCAGCCAGGCATCCCATAAGGCATCCCATAAGAGGCATCCCTCCTCTCCCTTGGCATATACTTCCATGGAAGGACTGGCTAATAAGCTCTTTCATGCTGAGTTTTTGCCAGACTTGTTACAATATTTTCCACTTAGGACTAATTTATTCTTAATACAACTGCACAAATGCACAATGTTTTTGTTTTTCCTTCAATCTTTAAAATGCTGTCTAATATACCTCAAACTACCACTACCTTTTTCTCTCAGTTGAGACAAAATGCGAGCCTTTTTTATTCACTTCACAGGGAAATGGAATTAACCAACAGTTACACTTATCAACACATTTGTCTAGGACATGGGAAAACTGATTTTTTTAAGAAGTGCAAGAGTCAGGAGAACTTAGAGGAAAAATAGTTTAAGAAATGTTGAAAAAATGCATTCTTGCTGTATTCCATGCTGTGACAGTAAAATAACTTACCTTGCTCAGACATGTTAATCATTTACTTTGAAGCTATCATTGAACCAGCACATTAAGCCTAGTTTATTTGATGCCCTGGAAAAATCAGAGGCATTTCTGCTGTTTCACATCATCCTACAACACTCTCTGCAAAACAGAAGAGAGCTTGGTTTCTTTTGTCCAAATATTAGGCTTGCTTTTTCTTGCTCAGTTTGCTCAGCTAACTTAGCTTTCAAGAGACATGTTTCTTATGAGTGTAGACCATCTGACCTCAAAAACAGCCCAATGCATAAGTTGTACATTTCTGTATTTGCTTTTGATGTTGTTTGTTGTTTTGGTTTGGGCTTTTTTCTGTGATTACATTTCACCAATAAGAAATGATAGCTTTTGAAGTACTTCTGAGGTACTTTTTGAGGTATGTGTTTGTTAGTCTTTCCTGGGTCTCTTATGGATGATTTTTTTCCCGCAAGCTTCATAAAGATAAATGGCTTTAACTTCTCTGTAGAATGAAATCCTCCTTCCACTGATGACAGTAACAGCATCATAACTGACTTACTAGGACCCAATTCAGCTTCTACTAAGTCAGCACCTGTGAAGGTTCCAACTTTTGCAGCACTGGAAAGCACCATACACCAAAACAGAAGAGAGTATAATGGTGTAACTGTAGTAGCGTCTATGTAACTGTTTAGAATCTGGAAAGTAGCATTCTCTCTTTGGGACATGAAATTAGAAGCTTGTAAACCTACATGATCAGTTCTTGCTTAAAGCATGCTTAGTTGATTATGGAAAAAGCATGGAGAAAAAAAGCTGGGGAAAAAAAAAAAAAAGTAGCTCTCTTCTATTGTATCTCAAAAAGAATGTTATCTTTTATTAAACTGAATGAATAATAAAACTTAGTGCTATATTGATGCTGATCAATATTGAAGTTCTCTAAATACCAGCATGTGCTAAATACTGAGAAATTTGCTCTGAAGAAGGAATTAATGCTTCAAGGCTGAGGCCTTACCATCCTGTGTTCCCTATCAATAAGATAAGTCAGTTTATAACCTAAGATTACCAGTTGTGTGTACTGAAGGACTTATTTAATGCTATTGGGACCTTAAGCAAGATGGAGAGAAAAGAAATGATCTTGACTTACGTAGCATAAGAATTAAATGTTATGTGAAACAGCTGGAAGAATATGGTCAGCAATTCAGTTTAGGTACCTTTAATGGCTGTTTATTAAACAGCTGTTTAATGCTTTACTCTGAAAATGTAGAACTAGAAGAATGAATGGAAGTAAAAAGCCTATTTTATTATTACTAGAAAAATGAAAAAACTAAGGTATTATAGGTGAATCTGTATTCTTTTCCTGATAGTTTGTATATTAGAGGGATTTTTTAATCCAGAATAGTAGGGAAAATATTTGTAAATACACTTTGTGATGTAATGGATCTTGTTTATAATGTATATCATAATGAATTTGGGAGGTTGTAACAGAAGTACAGTGTGAAATTCTCATATTAGCTTTGCTCGTGGTTAATTTTTTTTTTTACTGTAAAACTGCAACAAATTAAATCCCAAACATCATATAGTCTTCACATCTGAAAACAAAAATAAATATTTATCATGATGGAGTCGAGCTACTGCAGAAATAATTCTAATCAGGTAGCAAAAATTGGTGGTAAGAATAGCAGCTCAGAGGTATTCTAAATTAAATAAAACTTCTTTCTTCTAGCTCAGGCTGAGAAAAAACATGGAACTGAGGAATTTAAATCCACTACTAAACCCGAATTGCTGCAAACTCAAAACATACTGGGTAACTAATTTTGCTGCTTTTTACCTTCTTTGTATATTAAATGCTTTTTTCACCTCCAACAGAATTTTTCTACTACTTGCTGCATTCCTTTTTTCTTGGCTCCAAAGGAATTCCTAATTTAAAATTTCTGGTTCCATTTGTGTTTTCAGTGACTCACACATGAAATGTAAAGCAGGATCCATCTAGCTCCAGCTGAACTGTGACTGTTATACAAATGATTATTAGTAGCAGATTTGTCTGGCTTATTCAATTTTATTTTTCAAAGTAATGCTTTCTGTCCTTGTGATCTGCATGATTGCCATCACATAAAATTGCAATCAGTAAAATTAACTTCAGCAATAGAATTTAACTCCTTGATTTTCTTCTGTTGACACGTTCATTTAGGTAATATGAACAGTGATGCAAAAGGAAAATTTTATATTGCATGCATCATGGTATAATTTTACTCATCCAGGAGGCATAAAAGAGCTCTACTAGTTTTTCACTGAGATGTCTCAAAATGAGAGATTTCTTATCTCAATAGTAGTATTGTTAATTTTGTGATTTGGAGCAGCATCTACTTACTCTTCCATTCAGAATTTTGTATTCTTGAATCTTGGTTACGTTGCCTGTATTTTAATCCCCAAACCATGCAAAATTGTGAACACAAATCTAATAGCATAGTGGGGGGGGGGAGGAGGAACAGGGGGGCAGGGTCTGGGGCAGGGGGATCTTGTTGTTTTTTAAACTTTCATTAGATTTTTTCTAAAACACAGATGGCATTCGTACAGGATGATATATGGTCACAGAAAAGATCATCAGCATTTGCAGGACTGAAATATAAGTCTTCCCATGAAGAGGACTGCTACTGCTTCTCAATAAACCAATTCTTACATAATCCTATTAACTCATGATAATGCCATACTCTCTTTTTTCTCTTTTTTTCACTTACAGGTGCAAGCAGATTTCCAGAACTGACGCTAAACCATCAATCTAATTTTAATTCTATCTTTTAATCAGGTTTTTTAAAGCATAATAAACCTTGCTGCTTTTTTTTTTTTCATGATTTTAAAGATTAAAATATGAAATTTAATCAAGGTGAGTCACTGCTTAATTTCCAACTGTGAGGTCATAGAAACTGGTGGATGTTCATTATCGAATTCTGGTGACTGATGGATCTTTATATTATGATCAGGGAAAGGGTGATTTAATTCATATTCCTATTCCACACACCTTTTAAAGTGACAAGGTTATGTGATTTTTTTCTAGGTTGGAACTACTTTTTTAATTTTTTATTGAATATCATTGATTTCAGGAGTGAGTGGCTTATAAGCCAAAATATGGATCCATACTGTGTCTTGTAAGATTCATTATCAAGTAAAGCCTTGATTATTTCTTTTATCATAGCTTCTAATGAAATACAGCTTCTTCCTTTGGGATCCAGAATCTCTGATGCTCCAAAAAGTCCATTGACACAACTTGGTAATTACTTTCTTTGTAAATCTGAGTAAACTTCAGCTAACTTATATCTATAAAATTATTATGGTAATTTATACTTACCTAAGTATAATTTTTTAATTTTCTTGGAAGTACCCCATAAACTTCTGAGATTGACTGTATTTCACAGGTGAAGTACTGCTCCAGCCAACAGCAGTTCTGTGGGTTTTCAAGTAGTTCGCCAAATATTTGTACATTTGATTAAAATAATGCCATAATTTGTAGTAGTGTTGTTGTTTAAGTTTGCTCATTTCTGGGTTCATTAGTTATTTGGTGAGGAAATTCAGAACATTTTGGAAAGGCCTGATATTTGAGAAAGATGGCACTGTTCACATTTTCAAAATAGTTTCATCTGTGTTAGGGTCAAAATCCTATGGGCAAAGAGGGAACATCTTTTAAAAAAATATTAAAATAATTATATATATACAATCATTTATATGTATGTACATACATATGGATATGTATAGACAAATACATTTGCATATATGTATATACATATACACATATCTGCATGGGAAGCTAAAAGTTTATTGGCAGTGTAATGGAAATCTTAACAATATGTCTAATTCAAGGATCATCATTAGTCTAGATTTAACTCTTACTGCAAAACAAAGATTATTAATGAAGGCAGAATACACATGCAGAAAAAGCCTCAGTAATAGCAGTAACATAATTAAAATAGTAACACACAAATTTCTTAGTTTCTACCTCTTTTCCTGATGTTTTGCTCACCCTTCCACTACACCTCCGCATCCTAAGGTTGGTGGTTTGATGCTTGTCTTGTTTATCAGTAGGGATGTTTGAGCAAGTTATGAGCATCTGGAGTCTTAAGCTGGGAGGAATATGATGTTCATGTTGATAATTTCTTCCTCCCCTCTTCTTTCTTGCTTGTTTTCTTCTGCTGAGACACATCTTACATCTGAATTTACCATAAACGGTGCCATTTGCGTATGTTAGATACTATTTCTGTGCTCTTGTTGTTAACCCTAAAGTAAATTTTTTGGAGCTCCAGGTGTGCAGTTTCTATGACTGTCTCTGAGCTGATTACGGCATGAGGTCTCCAGTGCCAAGCCTAGTCCCCATCTCTTATCACTCCATGCCTGTACTCCTCTACACCATATCTTGTGTTTCCCCTTCTCAACACTTCCTCTTTCATAGCAGGCCTGTATTTCTCTACACTGTGTCATTGTGTTAGTCATAAATATCTCATTCTGCTGAAACAACCACTTGTTGCTGCTATCTATACAAACTACTATGACACTAGTCAACTGGAGTGACCTTCAATCAATATGGATTTCATGAAGCATTAGTCAAAATGTTAACATATGATAGTGCTGGTTTATTTAGATGGCCTACTTTTGCTGAATGCAGTCTGCCAAATTTTAAAATAATTTCCAGGAACAGCTCTTACTTTTTGAAATTCATATTTGAACCAAATTCTGAAGAACATGAAAATGATCTTCACAATTTGTTCTTAATTTGCTACAGTTTTTGAGCTTTTTTCCAGATACGTTTGAGGGGATGGGGCTATATACTTGTTTCCACTGTAGTGAAAGAAGCTTGGTTAAATCCAGTTAGAGGCATCATTGAAGAGAAAGAAAATTGGTGATTTAGGAAATTATTTGCTATAAATGTAGTTGAAAACATGAAAAGTATTAGGAATAGAAAGTATTTTTGCTTTCTACAGGGGAATAATAACCTAATCTTATGTTCGTTTCAGTAGTAAAGGTAAAAGAATAAAAACAGTTGAGGCAAAATACTTGTTACATTCAAGTATTTATCCTGGTTTTGTTCTGATATCCTCCATGCCTGCCAAATAATTCCACTTAGCAAAAGTGGGATTTAGTTATGTGAGGCCAGGCCCGGCCGTTGGGTCAGCTGGAGCATCTGTGCTCCCCATGAAGTCAGGGCTGAAGTCAAGGATATTCTGTGAGAGCAGGGGGGAGGTTGCACGAAGGAGATAGTTCCGCTCTGTGCCTCTGCATGCCTTCATCACCTGCTGCCATAAAATCAGCAAAGAAAGCAGAATTTTATTTCTGAAGTTGAAGTGTGTGCGACCTGTATTCTGCCCTAGTTCCCCTCAAGATGTTTTTTCTTTATTTTTCTGTCTCAATTAGACCAGAGGGAGCATTCTCCTTTGTTTTTTAAACTTTGAGTGTGGTCGGTATATTTTGAATTCAAACCTTTCTCAAAAGATAGCTTTGTTAACATGCCTTCAACATTCTGATGCCTTTGGGAGATCTCTCATAACCCTTACTGTATGTAAATGGATCAATAGAAGCTTTTGCCAAAAGCTGTGAGTCATACGGATTTTGTTAGGATTATTTTCTTCTCTGTAAATTTAGAATAGAATAGAATAGAATAGTTCCAGTTCAAAGCGACCTACAACAATCATCTGGTGCAATTGCTGAGTCTAACTATATCAGGATAGTAACCTGGGATCGTATTTGGCAATGTAATAAGCTGGATTGAAAGTAAATGGGAAAGCAGATCCAATGTATGAAATAAAAGTCTATTCATATTTTGGCTTATATTCATATTGCCCATATTAAAAATGAAACCTACACCTAGTTTTTTAATGTTTTTCTTAATCTCGAGCATTCAGAGAAGTTTGATTTTAAAATTCTGGTATAACTCCTTTTCAAAAAAACCCTCACCTTGGTAAAGACCAGTTCAAAATACAGATGATGATTTTCTCTTTCAAATATATTAAGTTAAACTGGCTTAAGTGACTGGTGCAGCTACGTTTACTAGAAAGAATGGTACTTACTGGCTTACATACACAGCTGAATAGGATCTGTTTCTTAGAAGCAGGACAGTAGTGCAAAACCTACACATGGTGCAAACTCGTAATTGATGGCTTTTAGGTAAGAATGCCCAGTTCCACCTTGATTCCCTGTTTTCATTAAATCACACTTCAGGTTATCCACACTCCAAAGTGAAACAACCATAAACTCTTTGTAATAAACTTCGGTACAGCGTAACTGATAAAAGGTGCTGTATACTAACTTTCATTATTACTTCACTGACTTCACTGTGCCACTCTTTTTTCTCTTTTCCCATTACACCTCCTTTTAAAATAGTTATACATAATGTAATAGTAACTAGTTTATACAAACCTGTGAGTGTTGTGAAGACCAAATGTATTGTGTTTGGGTTGTAGCTGCTTCGCTGTGAAGAAAAAAAATCTCTTATGTGGATTCAGCTTGATTAGATAACGTATGCCAAAGTTTGAGTGGGGTAAAAATTAATAGAAAGAAGAGACCCTCAAACCAAATAAAAACTTTCTAGTTACAGTTAAAAGTAGATTTTGTACCACTTGCAAGTATAATGTCTGTCTCAGTATCATAATTCTTTCGTGTTTGCTCTTAGCTACTCAGAGTCCAGCCTTGAAATCCGTATCTCTACCTTCTGCAGAAACCAGAGAGATGGAGATGGGTAATCAGCAGATAATTTCCATTAATTCTTATTTTTCCATTATCTTAGTATCACGTAGATCTCAAATGGTAATTTTAAGATCTGCTTTAGAATCTTGGCTACCAATGCTCACAGAGGTCTGCTTGTGCACCATTCTCGTGTCTGTGTAACCAGCTGGAAAACATATTTGTTACTGTCTTAAAACTGCTTAAAGATAGTGTTGTCATATGTCATCACTAGCTTATTTCATTTTCTATTGCTACAGCTCTTATCCCAGAAAATTAGAAAAGATAAAATTCCTTGCTGATAAGAATTCTTTTGGGCATGTGGAACTCAAATTTCAAGGCCAGAAGCCTGTATTGCAAGCCATCATCTCCTGTTGTCACAACACAGTTGTCTCGCATCTCACTTTCAGGCCATCTGCCATCTTGCTTAGCTTTGCACTAGCATCATCTGGAATTGCACAGCCTTCACTAAGCTATTTGGTGCTAATCCATTAAGTTACAGGTCTCTCAACATTTTAAGCTCAGATTCTTTTTTCAGCTTTTGAGGAAACACAGCCTGTTTCTTCAGGATCCCAAACATCTGGTACCACAGAAATGCAACCAACCAGATCTGGTAATGATTTCTCATAAGACTAATCCTCTTGACAGTTGGGAATTTTCAGAGGAGACACAGTGCCTCTCATTAAATAGTTTGTTCAGTTTCACATAAATGATGAATAACTGCAGGTGTGAAAGTGCAGTATCAAAAAACGGGTTTCTTTATGAAATACTGAACTAGTAGTTTGAAGGATTTTCCACATTTGGCTGCAGCGGGTAACTCTTAGCTTTAAAATTAAATTGGATTTACAGTAAATATTAAATTTAAATAGGTCTGTCCACACCTTAGTTTCATAAGTGGAATATCCTGATTTGCTGAAATACTCAGAGTCCTAAGAAATGAATGGAAACTGCAGAATTTCCAACACCTTTTGAAAATTTAGCTCTTCTTTTCGATCTTCTATATAAACATAGACATACTTCTAAATGCTCAGATTTAAAAACTGAAACTACAAAAACATGTCATTGAACATTCAGACACAGATAATTCATGCTTAGAAAATGTCTATGATGTGTTTCTCTTGTTTTATAAATGAATTTAAGAGCTATTTATATACCCAGGGCAACTGATAGTTATCCAAAAGAAGAAGAAAAAAAAAAAATAGTAAGATGGAAATAGCCAATTGGAAAGATTTCACATCATTAGTGTGCCAATAGTGTAATGTCTGATGCATATGTTTTTGGAAGAAATTAATTTTTGAAGGAAATCCAATACTAAAGGGCAGATTGATTGCAACTGTCAGCCATTCAAATCTGACAAAAGATGCTTTATATGTGTCATGTGGTACAGTTCTTGCTCTGTCATCCTTTTTCCTTCTCCAGTTTCAGCACCAGGATATCCTCCTTCTTGATCCTTGGAATTCTAGACAAAAATTCCTTGCAGTCCCGTTTGCTAGTTTTATTCTTAATTTCATCTCCTTTTTTGAGCAGCCTTGTATTTCTCCCTTTTAACTCCACAAATCCCCTTATTTTTGTGCAATTCTGCTAGTAATTTGGTCAGTAGTTGCATTATGTGTCTGTGCATTAATGCTTTTTTTTGGAAATTGTTTTCAAGTCATGCTTAATTGGTCAGTGTGCATTTTGGAGTTTACTTTTCTGCAGAACATAACATGTTAAATATTACCTAGAAGTTTTTTCAGCTCATAAAATAATATTATAATATTATAGAGTCCATCTCTCACACTCATAAAATAATGTGGTGCTGTTGCGTGGTGGTTCTTGTCACTTCAAAACAGTACAGCACAATTTTTGTTTTTATTTTCCAGCTTCACATGACTTTCTTCATGATACATCTACTCCCCACACTTTTACAGCTTCAGAAATGCCAGATACTGGTAAATTACAGTACTATTATTTCAGAAGCAAACCCTGTTGGTTGGTTGGTTGGTTGGTTAGTTGGTTGGTGCTGAAGAGTTTACTGTTGCTTCCATGTTGATGATTTCAGACAGTTGTTCCATACCACTTGCATTGGATGTTGCTCTTGTGTGTTAGTATTTCAAGACCTGTAACATCATCCTAATTTCTGGGATCAAGCAGAGTACAGGTTTAAGGCAAGACTGCACCTAGTTTACAGAGCCTGAATAATGCAGTAGCAATCAAATGGGTGTGTCAAGAAAAGATTTACATTTTCCAAGTCAAAACTGTTACAGTCAAGTAAGATGCGATACATTTTAGTAACAAGATTTTTTTCTTTCTCTTCATTTTTCAATGTCCATATGCACTTTGCTGTGATTTTTCCTATCTATTGTCTTAAAATAAGAAAGTAAAAACAACTCAGGCCAGACCTTTCAAACAAAGCTACACTTTGGGTTAGAGCTTTGGAGATAGATTGTTGTTTTTCCTGTGGTCTTTGGTATGTGAGTCTGCTTGAGTTTTTTTTAAACATGAACAAGTATGTGCACAGGAGGTGATGGCGATGGGGAAAGGGTAGGAGGAGGTGGAGGAGAAAGGAAAGCAGTTCATTGCACAAAACTTTACTCTGAGCAATGCAGCTGTAGTTCATTAAGTTCTCCTGTGTATAACCTACTGGTTCTTGGCATCCCAATAGTTTTCAAGAACTCAGTTTTGCTGCACTGTTCTATAAAGCATCCTACACCCAGGAAATTACCTTAAATTAAGTTAGTTC
Organism: Hemiprocne comata; assembly: GCA_020745705.1. Classification (NCBI taxonomy): domain Eukaryota; kingdom Metazoa; phylum Chordata; class Aves; order Apodiformes; family Apodidae; genus Hemiprocne; species Hemiprocne comata. Next base: position 136,326,310 of record CM036586.1, on the reverse strand, counting down.
TTTCTGTTACATCGGATACTGGGGCCCATATCAGACTGGAAAAAATTGGCCAAGATTGAGAAATTGCATAAAGCTAAGTGACTTAATGAAGTGGTACTGAGAGACTTTAATCTCATGAAATCACAATTTTCCCCACATTTTCTGAAGAATTCTTAACTTCATGGAAAGTTGTGGTATAAGTTGTAGAGCTGTTTTTTTTTCAGGTGCTATTTAAGGCAAGTGCATGTAAAACTATATGTAGATGTTTCTCTTTGTGAACATTTGCACACACGGTAAAACTAGAATAACATCTTCAGCTAAGTACTTAGTGAGGGTATTTAAAATACTTAGAAAAAAGAAAGTTCATTTTGTAAATAAATAAATAAATATTGATTAAAAAAAATACTCTGCAGAGCAGTGGAAGGTAAAAATTCTCTCCCTCAAATTTTCCTTGTTCATTTATTTACGTGAAGTTATTTCTCAGGTTTATTTACTGTATTTTTTTCCCTGCATCTAGAGGTATTACTGAGTTGAAAATACCCATGCCTGTAATTACTACAGAATCTCAATTGTTAGAAACAGCACTGGGTAAAATTGATAAGTTGACTTGATTTAGTTCTAAAGATTTTCTTTCCATTTCTATCCTTGCTGCTATTTTTGGAACCTTTGCATTGTTTTAGTTGTCACCATTCCAGTAATTCACACAGGTTATTGCTGCCATTAACCAGATTCTCATCTGCACTCATAATTCATCTTCATAGATGGAGGATCGGGAGTGTATAGAGGTGGATTCCCTTTAGTTATTTAGGTTTGGTTTTGTCATTTTTGAGGTTCCCTGCTGTGGACGTACCTTTCTCAGTTGTTTGGGTTCTTGTTTGGTTGGTTTTTTTGTTGTTGTTTGTTGTAGTTTTTTTTCCTGTGCTGAGAGAGCTTAACTGTGAGAGGGAATTAAGCACTTAACACATATTTCTGTGTAATGTTTCTGTGAAAAGCTTGTTTTAACTACCTTTATATTGGCTGGTCCATTGGCCTTTCTGGCTCTAAAGGTGTTTTCTTACTACATGCAATTCTTAAAGTGCTAAGAGTCTTAAATTGTAATAGGAATTCTCATTAGTATGAATAATTAGGTCATGTTGTTTCCACATAGACTTTCACACCAGTCTAACAGTTCATGAGACACAGTACCACCTAGCTGATTTGCAAGCAAGCTTCCCTGTGCTTCCATTTTAACAATGCAACATTTGTCTGCTGAGTCCTGTGCTATCCATCCTAGCTGGGAGGCAATCAATCCTTTTAACAGAAGATTATCTTTTCAGATTTAGGTGAAAGGAAGCCTCTTCCTTCAAGATCCACAACATCTGGCATACAAGAAATGCCACCAATCTCAGCTGGTAATGATACCTCTCTTCATTGTAGTCCTCCTGACATCTGGGCAGTCTCTCAAAAGACAGCAATGCTTTGCTAAATGGAGGATTTATTCTGCTTGCTCTGTGTAAAAGTATAACTGGAGAGAGACCAGTTGTACCTGCTACAATGTTTGAGAAATTTGGAATGAAACATTGGAATACTAACAATTTTTCTTACGTAAATTACTAGCTAGTGGGGTTGTCATCCATTTTTTCATGAAGTATTGTACATATATGGAGGCCTGTTATTTAGAATTGTTTGAGAAGTGCTAACATGTCAAATTTGGGCCCTTTGTACACTGGATACAAAAGCTTCTCAGTAGGTGGAAAAACCTTTAGCTGCTGTTCTTAAGAATATGCCACGAATTTTTAACCATGGAAAAATGCCAGTTACTGATTCAGTAAGTGAGTCATTGATCGTTCACATACAAGGGACCTGAACAAAGAGTTTTCCCAAAGGTTGGGAATAGCAAATAATCCCAAAGAAACCACTAGGCACTATTTCCTTAACACCAGCAACTTCTTTCTATATGTGCATGTTTGAAAACTGTCAACAATAGTCTTGCCTCCCACTGTCAAGTCCACAGTGTAGCAAACATGCACAGTGCAAATGAGTACACATAGACTAGATTTTACCCTGGATTATGTGTTAGGTTGTGTATTTTTTCTGTGCAAAATTAGGATAAAGAGAGTATAAGGAATTCACTTCAGTGAAGTTACTTCATCATCCCCAGATGATTGACTGTACAAGTGTAAGTGGTTGAAAGATGTCCTAGAACTCTGCATAAAAATTGCCTTTGGTCGCTTGTTTCCAGGAATTTTTCTGCAGTCACCATGCTTTAATACTGCCAGGGACTATAATTTTGGTCCTATGGAATGAAGGCTTTGGGAGATTCTAAGGAAAAGTGAGATCAGATCTTTAAATGTGAATCCAAAGATGGATCTCTTGGCTCCCATGTTCCCTCTGCAATGACTGTTGGCATCTTTCAACAAAAAGCAAGAGTGCTTTTGGTGCTTTAGTCATGTAGCCATTTTTCTGCTGATGGAGAGCCATGTGGCTACTGAGTGTCATTTGTGTTAGTTGTAACAGCAGCAAGATTGTTGCCTGCTGATTTGATCAGTGAGTCAAAAGATAATGCCAGCAAAAGGCATGGTTTACCCTAAATATGGACATTTGGGCTGTTGTGAACTGGTGCTGCTTTTACTGCTGTGGCAAAACTGTCGAGATATCTCAAGATCATTTCCATGTCTCATTGTAGCAAGCCAGAAACCAGACTGGGAATCTACCTCACCTGCTTCACGAGAAACCACCAGGACTCTGATGGGTAAATAGCCAGTGATTCCCTTCCTAAGTTCATTACTTTGGCCACGCTTTTCTCTACAGCATTGTGCCTGGTCAAATGTGTTGATGTCCTGAAAAGTGGATCCACAATGCAGTTGATCCCTTATGGCTCCTTATTAGCAATGGTTGCATTTGTAGGCTCTCTGCTGCCTTTTCTGGGGTTCCACTTCTAGGTTGATTCTGTTCCATTGGGTTCCTTGTGCCAGTTCAAAGATAGCATCATTCTACTAGGGGGAGTGATGCTGCAACATGGCAGCCTGCCCCACACAGGGCCACATCTCCTGGCTCTGTCTTGATGCCACCCATGCAACAAGAGTCTGTCTGAGGTCCTGAAGGTGGTTTTTGTGTTTGATCTTAGCTACTAGAAGACCAAGGCTGAAGTCCACCACTCCTTCTTCCCTGGCAACCCAGCAAACTGTGATGGGTAACTACTGAAAAGCTTCTCTTTTCATTTTCCCCTTTCTCTCTTGCTCGCCATCACACCTCCCCCCCCCAAACCACCTGCCATCCTTGTCATCTTCCATGGAGAGTATGAAGACTCGTTCACACAGCTTGGCTTGCCAAAGCACTCACTACACTTGTCCTGCCAATGTGTTGTTTGATCCCATGCTTTTTCCACTGCTGATGAGCATTTTCTGCAGGGACTGCGTGAGAGCTTGCCTAGAGAACGTATGACTGCACCTTGCCTTCAGCTCCATTCCCCTGCTCTTTTGTGGTTTGCTAGTGGGTCTTCCTGTCTCTGACACATTTGAACATGACAGCATTCTTAAGAGGCAAGTTCCATCTCGGCTGGCACAAAAGGGCAGCACTGCAGCTCAGCTGCCCACCAGGGTTTCCTTGGCCAAGAGTGCAGCTTCTGGTTGCTTCCCCACTGACTTTCAAGGCGGCTGGTTGTCATCTGCCCACACCTTTACATTGTCATCACCTGGACATGGAATGCTCTGCTCTACTGCTGCTTCTGAGGTCATGTTAGGGTTTTAAGAATGAGGCTTCTTTTCAGCTTTCGGTGATTCATTGCATGTTACTTGAAGGTTGAAAACCCCAGCAGCCTTTGGTGCCTGGTGGTGCTCCTCATCTTATGTGGTAACAATGTTTCTTGCAGATCTGGTAGCAATGCAAGATGGGAATTTTCTCAGGAGATACTGTTTGGCTTTTAGCTGAGCTGTTATTTCGCTTGAGCCTCCACTGGGGTGAAGCCTAAGTGTAGAGATGAAATGTCCATACACAAACAGCTGTATGTGGAAAGCTGTATTTACTTAAGTCATTGGACATGGCACTTACTGTAGAATCATATAATGCCAGGTTGGAAGGGACCTCAAGGATCATCCGGTTCAACCCTTCTAGGTAGGAATACAGATTAGATGTGATGGCCCAGTACTTTGTCAAACTGAGTCTTAAAACTGTCTAGTGTCGAGGAAAAATGCTTGAATGCAATGGGTGGGGTTGTCCCTGATGACAGCTTCCTTCACAATGACAGTTGTCCAAGACCAGTCCTGTGGCCTGGCAGTGTTTTTTGTCCCATGAGGTAACAACAGCATTATGTAAGCAGGCTGGTAAGCCTACAGACCTGAAGTTCAAGTTGAAAGAACCATATTAAGTGTCTTGCTGTGTTATTGTAGCCCTTTTGTGTGTAGCAGCCTTGCTTTCCTATCAGCTGAGATATGCCACACACTTCAGAGTCTTTTCCAGGGACATTATATTTCTTGACTTGCATTATCTAAAGAACTTTTCATAGCTTTCTTGTTTTTACAGTGGAGACTAGGCTAAGGATGTATCTTTCTCTTTTGCTCTCTCATGATGTTGTCTGGATTACTTTTTGCATTCTTCTATTTTTGCCACTTTTAAAAATGTTGTTTCAGTATCATCATCTTGTAAATTCACTTCCTCTTTGTCTCCCTTTGCCCAGTGCTCTTGCACTTTTTCAATCTTATATTCCTACTAACCTCATGGGATTTTTTTCCATTCTACTTGGCACATCCCATTTAATTTTTTGCATCATATTTATCTGGTTCTACACATGTTTGCATATTAAGCTCTTTTTAAAATCTTGCTTTTTTTTGCACAATATATTTTTATGTTTCTTCAGTTTCTCATTATTCAAACATTAAACCACTGAGTCCATGGTTGCAGATGATGCTGTGGAGTGATGGTTCATGTATCTTTTAAATAATAAGCCACAATTTTTTTTCCAGCCTCATATGACTTTCTTCCTATTACTTCCACTCCCCAAACATCTACATCTGCAAAAATGTCAGAGCACGAGACTGGTAAATGGCATTTAAAAATTTTCCAATACTTGATCTTTCTTGATATTTAAGTAGTACTATTCCAATGTTTATTATTTGTCCTGGCTTTTTAGTGTTGTCTTTCATGTTATTTGTTATAATTCCCAGTGTCCAGTAGTCCTAGCCTCAAGTGATCCTGGTATGATCTGGCTATTTCAGGGTAGTATCATATTACTGAAGGGTTGTGGGGGAGACTATGGGGAAGAATTTAGCACATAAGAGGAAATTATTGAGCATTGATGGATTCTGGGTTGTCAGTATAACAAGTATCCTTTGGGGAGGGAATGTTTTGTCTTTAGCTAGTAGACACATTTTAAAGAGACTTGTTGATCGAAAACTGGTTTCATGTTATAACTCATATTCTCTACTATTCAAAAGACTGCTGTAGTACAGCATTTTGGTATTAAAATCATTTAAATCTATTCTTTCTCCCTGTGTATTTGTGGAGAACATAGTTTTTAGGCAGAATATATGCATTTATATTTGAGCATGATGTTTTTCTCAGACAGTGGTCATAAAAAAACATAGAGCGTTGCTGTGAGGTTCTCATCTGTGCTTCTGTTCATGCTAGGATGATTTAAACAATTGATATTTTATTACATCATTATATCAAACATGATTTCTTTTTCTGGGGACCAACTTCAACATCAGTTGTCTTGATTCTGCGGTATGCTATGATGAGCCAAAAAAGAAAGCATATGCAAAACTGGCTTCTCAATGAAAAATTAGCTGAAGCTTCTCTCCTCTCCTCTCCTCTCCCTCTCCTCTCCCTCTCCTCTCCCTCTCCTCTCCCTCTCCTCTCCCTCTCCTCTCCCTCTCCTCTCCCTCTCCTCTCCCTCTCCTCTCCCTCTCCTCTCCCTCTCCTCTCCCTCTCCTCTCCCTCTCCTCTCCCTCTCCTCTCCTCTCCTCTCCTCTCCTCTCTCCTCTCCTCTCCTCTCCTCTCCTCCCCTCCCCCTCCCCCTCCCCCCCTCCCTCCCCCTCCCCCCTCCCCTCCCCCTCCCTCTCCCCTCCCTCTCCCCTCCCTCTCCCCTCCCTCTCCCCTCCCTCTCCCCTCCCTCTCCCCTCCCTCTCCCCTCCCTCTCCCCTCCCTCTCTCCCTCCCTCTCCCCTCCCTCTCCCCTTTATATATTTACAAGTGGGGTTCAGTATTGTAAGGTTAATAATTATAAAACTTACTATTCCTGTTTCCCCGAGTGTTATTTGTTAAATTTTGGTCAGTGTTCTTTTCATTTCTTATCGCAGTTAAATTTAGAGAAGTCCTGGGTTTTATCTGTTGCAGAGTTCATGCTGAGCACAAACATGATGCAGCTGTGTTAATACTCCATGGGTGGTACTGACAGTTATCCTGCCTCTGCATGGATGTAATATTTTTGATTCCTTGTAAAGTTGAGAACTCTTGTTTTATCCAAGGTCATTTCAGTCAAATCAAAGTGTCTTCACTAGATGGAAAACTTTTAGCAGCTAGTCAAATGTTACTTTACTGCTGTCTGTGGCTACAGAACTACCACAGTATTCACTCTTAATGTAAAGAATTGGGCTACTTAGATTGCTTATTTCTTGTCCTTTAACTTTAACCTCTCATGAGTGTTTTTAACATCAAGAGCACCTGACCTTCGGGTTTTTGTATACCACTGCCAACAGAAATAGACTCTGTTTCTTTCATGCCAGCTGCATGATTTTTCTAACAAAAATTGTGATTTTAGTGATCTGATAGAATCTGATTTTTTTTTGCTTTTGTGTTTTCATTAAAATATTGTCATAAAAAATAAAGTTGTTTTTAATCCATTTTCCACCAATGAATGGTCTTTCTCAATAATCCATAGAGGCCGTTGCAGGGAAATCCAATCCCTGGGCAAAATAAGAGTCTGTTGACTATGTTCAGGAAAGTTATTTGATACAACCTGTGTGAAGACTGCCTCAGTATCTCAAGAATTTTTCTGTTTTGTTAGCTGTTTTGTTAGCTTCCCAGAGACCAGCTTTGATCAACATACATTTCTTACCTGCTAACCAGATGGATAGCAATAGGTAAACAGCACATATTTGCAATATATTTTTCACTTTCTCATCACTGGCCTGGACTGCAGTAAGACCAGAAGTCATTATCTGTAAACAAAATATGTCTCTCAGGTTTATTGTGCAACACTTCCATGTCAGCTATTTCTTTTTATTAGCGATTAGAAAGCATTCTTCTCAGACTGAATAACAGAGGAACATATTTCAATATTACTGTAAGCAGTTTTGTGTTTAGTTCTTATTAGAAATTTTTAGTACCTAAGCTCTTCAAAAGGATACAAATTCTGTGTCTTGGAAATGTGATAGATCTGTGAATACCATTCTGGTCAGAGTAATTTTGTATCTGTATCATAGGAGACATCAGCTTGGTTTTCATCTGTCATTGATCCTACAGCTGACTCTCTAGCCATATACTGCCTTGATTTTTGTTTGTAAAATTGTTTCCTTTTACAGAGCAGCTTCTGACAGCTAGGTACTGTGGTATTTTAGTGGCTTGGATGCCATTTCAGCTTATAAAACTTGGATTCTCTTTTCAGCTTCTGATGAAATACAGCCAATTTCTTCAAGATCCACAATGTTTGCTATTCCAGAAATGCCACCAACAAAATCTGGTAATGACATTTCTTGAAAACGTAATGTTAGGAATTCTGAGGATTCTGAGAATCCTTAGAAGAAATGTCCCTATTTTTTATTGTATTGTTAATTGACATTTCTTTACCTTGAAGTTAATATTATTACAGGGAAAAGGTGGTGTGGGATAACCAAATTGAAATAGTAGGCTTTTAGGATTATAACGGCACAGAATAGTGGAGTATTACAGTTTGGGTTTTCATTTCTTTGTCATTTCTTACTATACACAGATTATAATTTTTCTTCAATTTTTATGGACAGGGGTGACTCAGATGGTCATTGTTTGTTTGTACTTTGATTGAACATTAATTTACTCTTAGTATAATGACTGATTTACATCACTATTTACCCTGCCCTGATTCAGCTGTCCTGATTTGGCAAAAGTGCCATATCAATAGATTCTCTGAAATTAGAAGAACTATCAGCAGCCACCAGTGGATAGTTATTCTAAACAAATAAATAGGGGGACTTTTATCACTCATAATACTCTGGTTTTGCATAGTAATTTCTCTAAAATCTTTTGTTTCCCAATTATGATGATGGAAATACTTATTGTGAATAAAGGGTTATTTGACAGGTTTGAGATGAACATGATTTTGGTTTGGTTTGGTTTTTTTACAGTAACTGTTCAAATACCTTTACAACCTGTTATATTTGACTCAAGTAAAGTTAAACTGGGTAAATTATTAACATGCTTTCTTAATGTCTAGTATGATAATTTCTCAGATAAGCACCAATGTATTTTCTTTTACTGGCTTCTAGTTGTGAAAACGTACTCTTCAACATCTTTTATTTCAATTATGAATTAGTTTATTATTAGTGATTATTTATTTTATTTCAATTATTTATTGTTTGCACTGTGAGTGTTCATTTGGTGGATTTTTTTCAGCATCTAGCATACTGCATTCCCCTTCCAACCTCATTTATACTGTATTTCACTGATTCTGTGACACTGGTTTAGGTGGATACCACGTACTTTTGTTAAGCAGTGAACTGTTTCCACAAGGCTTTTAAAAATGCAGGCTAGCTGGATTTAATGTGTATCCCACATTGCATCAGGTGTGTTTATTAACTAAATCATAATGTTTCTGACCTCGATGTTTGATAATGAGCTTTTGCGTGCAGACAAATCAATGCTTCTTGTAGCTTGAGCTGTAGCTTTACTCTGTGGCTTTGCCTAAAGAGGTCATCTACAGGCTTTTTTCCATGCTAAATGTATATGTTCTCCAATTTTTATGCATAAAGTGGTGGTTTTAGTTTGAATTAAGCCGCGATTCATCACTTTATGCTTAATTTCTAGTATGAAGGCATTCAGTAGGAAAGTAACATTATGCATTTGCAGCTCCTTATTTAAAAGTCTTGTTTAGAACATTGAAACTAATGTGTAGGGCAGAAGCACTTTGCTGTCAGCTGGCCTTGAAGTAAATGCCTCAAAGTTAGATGTTATGTACCCTTCTGCAAAAAAAAAAAAAAAAAAGAAAAAAAAAAAAAAAAAAACTAAAATAAACATAGGCCTTTCAGACCTGCTAATAAACGGCCAAAGATCACCCTATCTAAAGACCAGTCTCACTCATTGTTTCAAAATTGTTTTCATATTTGATCTTAGCTACCCAGGGGCCAGGCCTGAAATTCACGTCTCGTTCCTCCATGGAAACCAGAGGGAGCGTGATGGGTAAATACCGTATAATTCCATTAGCTTTTCCATCCCTTGCCATCACTTCCATTGGCTGTGGACAGTGTTTAGATCATTCACACGTTGCTTTGAAGACAACTTGGTGCTAGGCTTTTTTTTTTTTTTCTTTTTTCTTTTTTTTCCCCCCTTTCAACTCAGGCTTTTCTGTATAATCAAAACTGAAAAATAATGTACAATGCTGAGTAAATAACAGTTTACAGAAAGACTTCTACTAGCATATGCTGACTTTAATTTTATTCTGGTAGTTGTGATTTTCTTTCAAATAATAGATATATACGAGGCAAAAAAAAAAAAAAAAAAAAAAAAAAAAAAGAAAAAGAAAAAGAAAGCCAGTGAGAAGAATTCTGCCTAGCATGAGATACTAGAGTTGAACCTACTTTATTGCACACCAGCTTCGGCGTTTATATAATACCTTGTTTCACAAGTGATCTCTAAAGCTGCTCCCATTTTGCTTGATTTCACATCAGTGTTGTCTTGAACTGCCCAACAGTGGCTGTCCAAATATTGTGGCTCTGAAGTCACTTCTTATTTTAAGCCCAGATTTTCTTTCCGCTTTTGATGAAAAGCAGCAGATTTCTTCAAGAACTGAAACATCTGGCATCCAAGAAATGCCATCAGCTGTGCCCAGTAATACTGGAAAATGTGTTTTTATACAGAAATCCTCAAATAGATTCCATGATACTTTTGGTATACTATTAGTGAAGTTGAACATGTATTAGAATAACTACAGAACTGTCATCATTAATTTGCTCTCTCAAATACCAGACCAGCTTAGGAAAATTTTTATGCTGCTTTAAAACAGTAAACACTTTCTTATAATTTTGCTCTACATTTCTAATGTATTTACAAGTATGTATTGCTGTGCTTGATGATAATAGGCTTTAGCATGTCTTACTACATGTAGTAGTGTTCTCTTTTAAAGTTGCAATACTGCAGATGGGTAAGAGTGAAAGTTAATATAAGTTTTGCTTAAATCCCTGAATTAAATTGTTCTAATGGTTGGAAGTGTTGAGTAAATCCCATAGAAATAACAGGGTCAATAGGAATTAATATCTTAACTTCAAAATAGTGAAGAATGCACCATTAATTCCATTAATTTGAATGTATTTAAAGCAGTTATCTGAGTTAGACATTTTGCTGCCAGTGAGTGAGACAGCATAGGTCCAAGGCTAATAGAAATAAACACGTTTATTACGTATGTTGCTGTGTTGCTGGAGTACAACATTCTAAATTGGACAACATTGTTTCAAACAGTTTCTCTAATTCCAAACTAGTCTTGAGCTGGTGCTTCTATAGTAGATGAGATGCTTTCAAACACCCTTGTAACTTGTTATACCAGACTCCAGTAAAATTGAAGTGATTGGATTATGGTATTTTCTTAACATTTAAATCACTTACATTTCTTAGCATACAATAATCTAGAGTATATAGTTTCCCTGTTCCTCCTTGCCAGTTTTTATTCTTTACTATTCTTCTAATTCTTGTGTTCAGAAAATAAATTAAAACTTTAGCAATGCCTTAAAAAATGACACTGAACAAATGCAGTTTTAGCAGTGCTCAAGGTTCTGCTTGTTTTATCATCCCTGAAAAAAGAAATATTTCATTTCCTTTCAATTATGACAATTCCATAGGAGGTTTTTTCCAAACTGTTGCCAGAATTCCCTTGCAGTAAAAAGTGGACTAAATGGATATTTGACAGGAAATTTTTAGTAGCTATCCAACTGCCTGTAATTGCAGGTTAATGGCAAAGCTTGCAGATTCCAACTAAACACTCATAAAATCAAGAAATGGAGATGAATACATTTTTATGGATTTATTCTTCAGAGGTAGTAATCAGTATTTATCATTAATATATCTTCCATACTAAGCAATAACTTAAGTCTCTTAACAGAAAATTTCAGTAATGGTTTTCTATATATGGATATAATAGTACATCCAAGTTCAAATCTTTATTCTGCATGCTTTGCCTATAAAGAAAGTTATAATGCTCTGCTTTCAAATCAGATGGATGAATTTTCTAATGCTTACAATGTTTGGGAGAATCATGTCTGATCTGGTCTGGAATTCAGCATAAACATTTCCATGCGAAGCTAAGTCCCAGATTTCAAAGGGAGTTAAAAATGTGATTAAATGTGATGTTTAATTAACATATTCTAGGCATAGGCTTGGTATGAGATGAGAGCCATTAGCATGTATAGTTCTTTGTATTTAAAGGACTGCATTGAAATAGCCTAAGGAATTTGGTTTTTAATTTTGCATGTGTGTGTTGCAGAGAGGAAGAAGAGAGAGAGATTAAAGTCAATAGAAGGGTATTTCAACTAAAGGAAGTGAGGAAGTCCAGCCACACAATGAGGACTGGAGTGAAATGCTTGTTTGCATGTTATTCCCCCTGGAGTGGGTCTCTTAGTGATCTTAATGATCTCTTTTAAAAAACCTGTGCTTAGTTGGTCACTTGTTTATCAGTTGTTCTTAGCAAATGTTTACTTGCCAAGGTTCTTCAAGTCTTCATTTCTTGAAGACTGATTAGTAACTTCACATTTCTTGTGCTCTAAAGAGCTATGCAATTCACAAAACTAATGTGGTTATGCAGGTAATGAACAGTATTTTCAACTCAGACTTACTTTCTCCCTTTAAAACCACAGTGTTATCACTTGTGCAGAGACTCCCTGTTTCAAGATTACGTTCATATTTGATTTAGCTACATACTCTATATCTTATAATTTTTGGAAACTAGACAAACCATGATAGATCAGACACTAGAAAGTATTTTTGGTACAAAGTGCTGAAGGCCTGGTCTTTTATACCGGCTTGTAACAATTTGATTTTTGTGTTGGTGTAATTTAAACTCCAGAAAAAATAAGAGAAGATGACTTGTAGGAGTTCTGTCTAGCATCAGGTATTGGATTTGGTTGCCACTGTATTGGGCAGCATATCTTCATCTTCATTCACGTAATAAAGAGGGGACTTCTAAACATTCAGTATCTTGCTTGTGTTTGCATCTACATTAACTCGAACAACACAACTTGTGCTGGGTAGTGTGTTGTGTTATCCCAGCAACAGTGAGATTCCTCAGCATTTTAAATCCAGATTTTCTTTTCAGCTTTAAATGAAACACAGTTTCACAATTCATGTCTAAAGCATCTGGAATCCTGGAAATACCATCAATCCAATCTGGTAGTGACATTTCTTGCAAACTGAGTGCTCTTGACAGTGAGGAATTAGCAGAAAACTTTATGCTGTGCTTTTTGTGAAACAGTGGTTTAATTTTCCTTACTTTGAGGATAAGAACAACTGCAAGATGAAAATTCTGCATTAGGTGCTACTTCCATTTAAGGCAATGTATACGATCTTTACAATGCTGGATAATGATTTTTTCAAATTCTTAATTCACTTCTCTTATACTAATTGGTACAATTACCCTTAATTGCCATTGACCAATTATGTATTACTTAGTGTAATAGAATGGTACAGTATGCTGTCCTGGGCACTTCTGCATCTGTGAAACACTGTGAGGCTGGCAATCAAGCTTTAGCTTTTCCATTACATGCAGAGTATCCTGATAAAGCTAACTAAAATGTTAACTGTACTCTACATTAACTCAGCTAGATCACCCTGATTTAATAATGGAATAATACTGTAATGAATGCAAATATTTATGTGAAAAAGCTGATTGTAATATGGGCTTCATTAATTTAAAACTCTGTACTGACACTGCTTTGAAAAAACCTGTTCATCTGTAACATCTGAAGAGAGTTTTCTGGTTTCATCTTAGCTACTCAGAGACCAAAGCTGAAATCTACTTCTCCTTACCATGCTAGCCGAGAAACAGTGGAGGGTAAATGTAATATTTTCATTTTTTTCTTTTCCCCTGCAATCACTTGACATAATTTTCATCTGCTATGAGCAATACCTAGGTTTATTAAAGCACTTTGGCTTGCGAAAACACTTGCTGTACTAACAGTGTGATTCTGATGTTTGAACCTATGCTTTTTTCCATCACTTGAAAAATCCCTTTTTGCAGACGCAGCTAGCAAAAAGAATTTATCACACAATGCCTGTGTTTTTCTAGATGCAGTTTCTATTTTGAAAATTCTTTCTAGAGTGAAATAGCCCACTACAGAAGAAACATATTTCCTCTTAGTGTTGCTATTAATGTGGTATAGCTCTCTTACAGATTCTTTGCAGGTCATCAATTATTTTTTCCTCTTTAGTTTCACTAACTTGAGCACTGAAGGTAAAACATAATTATGGCATGTTATTCATGGGCTTAGAGACTAACCTAAAGAATATGAATTTCAGATGTTATAGGGAATGGTGAGGGGTTTCATGGGAATGGCGTGGCCTGATGTAGTCTGTTCTTTCTAAAAATAACAATATTAATAATGATAGTAACAAAGAGCAGTAAGGAAATACCTTTTTGTAAAACTTATTGAACTTCTGAAGAGTTGGATTTATGACTGAATATTGATAGGATAATAATCAATTTATTCCTTCATGCTGGAATAAGGCAGTATTTAATGTTTATAGTTGCTTGCATTTGGGAAGTACCCACCACCTGTCATCTTTAAATCTGAATCCAAAGATGGATCTCTTGGCTCCCATGTTCCCTCTGCAATGACTGTTGGCATCTTTCAACAAAAATTAAGGAGTGCTTTTGGTGCTTTAGTCATTTAGCAATTTTTCTGCTTATGGGGAGCCATGTGGCTACTGAGTGTCATTTGTGTTAGCTGCAACAGTGGCAAGATGGTTGCCTGCTGACTTGATCAGTAAGTCAAAAGATAATGCCAGAAGAAGGAACTAATTGCCCTACAGACCTTTGGGGTATTGTGAACTGGTGCTGCTTGTACTGCTGTGGCAAGGCTGTGGAGAAATATCAAGATTATTTCCATGTCTCATTGTAGCAAGCCAGAGACCAGACATGCAATCCACCTCACCTGCTTCACGAGAAATCACCAGGACACTGATGGGTAAATAGCCAGTGATTCCCTTCCTAAGTTCATTACTTTGGCCACGCTTTTCTCTACAGAGATGGGCCTGGTCAAATGTTTTGATGTCCTGAAAAGTGGATCCCTTATGGCTCCTTATTAGCAATGGTTGCATTTGTAGGCTCTCTGCTGCCTTTTCTGGGGTTCCACTTCTAGGTTGCCTCTGTTCCCTTGGGCTCCCTGTAACACCCATGCAACAAGAGTCTGTCTGAGGTCCTGAAGGTGGTTTTTGTGTTTGATCTTAGCTACTAGAAGACCAAGGCTGAAGTCCACCACTCCTTCTTCCCTGGCAACCCAGCAAACTGTGATGGGTAACTACCAAAAAGCTTCTCTTTTCATTTTCCCCTTTCTCTCTTGCTCGCCATCACACCTCCCCCCCCCAAACCACCTGCCATCCTTGTCATCTTCCATGGAGAGTATGAAGACTCGTTCACACAGCTTGGCTTGCCAAAGCACTCACTACACTTGTCCTGCCAATGTGTTGTTTGATCCCATGCTTTTTCCACTGCTGATGAGCATTTTCTGCAGGGACTGCGTGAGAGCTTGCCTAGAGAACGTATGACTGCACCTTGCCTTCAGCTCCATTCCCCTGCTCTTTTGTGGTTTGCTAGTGGGTCTTCCTGTCTCTGACACATTTGAACATGACAGCATTCTTAAGAGGCAAATTCCATCTCGGCTGGCACAAAAGGGCAGCACTGCAGCTCAGCTGCCCACCAGGGTTTCCTGGTCCAAGAGTGCAGCTTCTGGTTGCTTCCCCACTGACTTTCAAGGCGGCTGGTTGTCATCTACCCACACCTTTACATTGTCATCACCTGGACATGGAATGCTCTGCTCTACTGCTGCTTCTGAGGTCATGTTAGGGTTTTAAGAATGAGGCTTCTTTTCAGCTTTCGGTGATTCATTGCATGTTATTTGAAGGTTGAAAACCCCGGCAGCCTTTGGTGCCTGGTGGTGCTCCTCATCTTATGTGGTAACAATGTTTCTTGCAGATCTGGTAGCGATGCAAGATGGGAATTTTCTCAGGAGATACTGTTTGGCTTTTAGCTGAGCTGTTATTTCGCTTGAGCCTCCACTGGGGTGAGGCCTAAGTGTGGAGATGAACTGAAGACATTAAGACTTAGAGATTTACTTAAGACATTGGATATGACAGTTGGCAACAATGTGTGGAGATGTCCATGGCAATAGCTTCATTCTCATTAACAGTTGTACAAGTCCAGTCCTGTGCCCCCTCAGTATTTTTTGTGCCATAAATTAGCAAAAGCACTACATGAGCATGCTGATAAGCCTACACACCTGAAGTCAAGTGCCAGTTAAAAGTGTAATTAAATCTATTAACATATCCTTCCCATTTAGATGCAGTTGAATCTTAGGTGCCCCGGTGAGCTGACCATGCTTCTTGGTGTCTTATTCTAAGTGGTGGAAACTGATTCTGAAGTGTGCTTTTGTGGCACTGAAGAAATCTTGTATATTTGTCAGCTGCGTGTTATTTATTTCAGAGTCTTTTCCAATGATGCTGCAATTCTTGCCTGTATTAATCCTTTCAAACAGATTTTGTATGTTACATCTCATCCTGCAAGTCATAAGCAAGTATTTCTTTGTCTTTCACCTCCTTTTTTTTTTAGTTGTTCTCTTTTCTTATTTTTCCATCATATTGCCTGATGTCTTTGAATATTTCTTCATATTTCTTGCAACAGCTTCTTCATCGTTTGCATCACCAGTGCATCTTCACACATTCACATTAGAAAATCCATTCCACATGCATTTGAGATTTATTTTTACTGTCTGAAGTCCTTAGTTCCTTAGTAATGGGTTGAAATCTGTTCAGTCTATAGGTTCTGATGATGCCAAAGAGAATTTTTGTTTGTTTTTCAGCTTCACTGGACTACCTTTGTATTAATTGCCCCTCCCAAACATCTGTGTCTGCAGAAATATCGAATATAGACACGGGTAAATTGTGTTCATGATTCTTCCATAGCTTAGGATTTGTTTTTGTGTCAAGGATGTTACAGTCACAGGCTGTTTGCTCTCATTGCTTGGTACTGTCTGAAATGGACTTTTGTCTGCAGTATTTAGCAGTTAGGCTCTGTAACTAAATGATGTTATTCCGTGGCATAGGACCACATAAAAAAACTGTAGGAATCAATATTGTTTTGAGTGATTTTAACCTGTTGAATGTAAGATAACTAGTTATCTGAAGTCATTATCAATTATGAAGATATATTCTTGACTGGGATATTTTACCCTCGGGTGATTTTTTGTTAGTCATACCATAGAAATTATTTTGCCCTATTAATCCATTGCTAAGCATTTTTTTCAAGTTATGTTCTTGTTTCACCTTGGATTTTTTCTTACTGGGGTCATAGCTATCCAGATTGAATTTGCATTCATAGCAAAGATAGGAATGTGTGAGTAATGAGAACGAAAATTATCCCAAAACTGACGGTATTTCAAGAGTATAGTTTTGAATGTTTGACCTCGCCTTCTGGCTCTTCAGTATGTCACAAAAGCTGTGTTAATTTGTTATTTTATGTCAATTATATAAAATATTACAATTTAAATGAAAAATTGCCTTATGTGTAGTATATTAAAACCTGTAACTTAAAATACTGGCATCTGTTAAACTGCAACAAGCAAAGTACTGGCAATAGAAATACCTGATTGTATTAACATATATTTTAAAAGTAAAGTACATTTTTAAAGTTCATATTAGCATATATTTTAAGTATGTAGATCTCTTTCTACAGGTGCAAATGAAGTCAAAAGTTACATGTGCACAGATCAATGGAACCCTGTTGATAAGTCTGTTTTTAGGGGGACTGCAATTTCTGTCAGGTTGTGTCTGTTAGGTGTAGGTGACTTTTTCAGAACTTTGAGGTTTTGTTCATTTTTTTCAAGTTCGAAATCCTGTGAAACTGCACTGTAGTGATATCTTGTAAAGCAATGTGAAGCAATCTTACTTTTTCTGATCCTACCCCCCACCCTTGTTTCTGCACCACTATGAATCTCTCAGGGTTATTTACATTTTTCTGCAGTTTCAAGCTCAGCTGACCTGGAAAAATCTATGCCTCCACTTCCCAGAACACCTCATGTGCTAACGACAACTATGGGTAATAGTTACGCATTAGCTTTTCAGTTAAACCACTTTTGGTCTTTTGATAGTAATTTTAGAAATCCTATTCACCCCTGATATTTTGTTCATCTGCCATAGTTGTCTTCTGCTTGAGTCGTGGTCATCAATGTAAACAGACAAAGTACCTTTTTCTATGTGACAACTTGTGCTTATTGCTGAGAAACTCAGCTGACAGTGTTTCTGATCTTATATTTGTCTCTCAGAAAGCCAATAGGTCTATTTTGTGCTGGACTCTTAAAAGAAGAAATCTTGGTTTTTTTATTATTATTAATAATAATCCATAAAGCTTAACAAGAATCTTAAAATTACTTGTCTTTTTTTCTTTCAAGCCTAATTGTTTTACTTGTGCATAGATGGATCCCCACATTTATATACTCTATATTGTTTATGTCAGCACTGTAGGCTTCTTTCCCACTATTTCTTACTGTTCAGTAATTTTTTTTTACTTTATTTTACCCTTGTTTTATATGTGTGTTTATGTACACTGATTATACGTTAAAATTCACTGACAAAATCTTGACAGAAAACAAACCACTGAAGAGAATGAAGACAGTCTTTTTTACAAAAATGTATTTGCAGTGTTTTTTAGTTTTGTAGATTTTTTTCTGCCCTTTTTTTTTTTTTTGAGTGCTTTATGCTTAAAACCATGGTGTTAGAAGTTCTTGCATCTTTATCTTTCTGTGTGGCTTTAAACTACATGGACTATGCTACCTAAAGTTATAATAGCTTTGGTTAGCTCACACTTTAGTTTTAGATGTTATTTTAACCACTGCCTACCCTGCTAAACCAGCACTGCTCCATTGGCAAGGTAAGAGATGCTTACTGTGAATGAACATGGCAAATTAGGCATTTGATAACCTGTAACATTTTTGTTTGTTCTGATAAAACAAAAATGCTGTGTGTAGAATTAATAATCATAGATACTGTGACCTTATTTATTTTTTTTTAGCTTTCAGTGATATTCAGCCTGTTCTTTCCAGCCCTGTGACACCTAGTAAGCCTGAAATAGCAGATGCTGTACCAGGTACAATAATCTCTACCTAGTTCTTAATTCAGTAGCTCAAACCATGCTCTAAAATTCACCAAAATGAGTATACTGGTAAACTCTTTCAGTGAACATTTGGATTCAACCCTAACACCTCAATTTTGAATTTTGATTGCTGCTAGTGTTTGAAATTGTTGCTTTTTCAGACTTACAATACATATGGCAACTCATAGGCACATGATTCTCCTTCAGTAGTTTGAAAAATACGCTACATAGATAATTGAGAAAATATTGTCTGGTAGCTCTGATGGAAATACTGTGATGTATGCTGTAGGTGGCATTCTACTGGTGTAGCCTTGTGAAAAATATTAAAGACAGTGTATCCTCAACAGCAGGAAATTGGTAACAATTACAGACGCTCGATGCTTTTGGACTGAAACCATAGTTGGATCAGTTGTCAGATTTCTCCTCCACATTTTGCATGGTTTTAATCCCTGACTAATTGATTGTTCAACATGTCCTCTTCATTAAATTCCTACTTTTACACCATACCATCTCCCTTAACTAATGGACCAAAACTGACAGTGTTCAAATGCTCAACCTTAAAAACTTAATTGGCAGTGGCTGAGGTTCAATTCAGTTGTAATGAAGACAGGAGGAAATGAACATCCAGAATTTCTGCACATCAGAAATGCACTGATTTATAATCACAGTTCTGTGCACTTCAAAAGACCAAGTGTCTCTCTAATGTGTACTAAACTGATGTGTCCAAGCATTAGTGAAATATTTGTTGTTCTTGTAAAAACAAATTTGGTTTTGCTGATGAAGTAAGAGTTTCTTCCTAGTTTCTTCCACTAGCTCTTTACTCTGTTATGACTGTCACCATTTCTTCTAGCAGCAACAAGTGAATCCATGCTGGAATCTTTCACACCTAAAACTGCTCGTCCTTTTCAATGGCCAAGGGTAACACTAGGTAATGTTTTCACCCAGTGAAAAACTCTGTGTTTGTTTTGAGCACTTCATCACATCTGAATGCATTTCTTCTAGTGTATCATTTCACATGCATCATCATTTTCATTCCTGGCTATGGAGTCTTGTTCTTCCATTGTCAGACTGATTCTTCTTGTTATATCTCTGTATGAAAAAATAATTCAGATGATTTTACTGTTCTCAGAGAGGTAGAACTTGCCTCTTGCATGAACAGCACCATCATCCTTTTATTAGTGTTCTGTTTCTCTTACTCTCATGCACATGCATGTCTTTGTCTCTGATATGTAGAGCTTTCATAGTGGAAATTTTGATTGTTCTGGAGCTACAGAATCTACTTCTGATCAAGGCACAGCATTGCAATATCATCTCCATTGCACACTTTAAGCACTGATTTCATCAGATGGCTTTGACATTCAATAGTCTCTTCTTTAACATAAACTAGTGGCATGTGCTGTTTGTTGTGGGAAACCCTTGTTAAACAATTTTTGATTGCAAACTGAGCTCTTTCTTTCAGCTCCAAAAGAAATACCACTCATTCCTTCTAAACTGAAACCATCTGCTACCTCAGGAGTACAACATGGGAAACCTGGTAATTGTACACACCATTTTTATAAGTTGGTATGCAGAGAAATATATTCACAAAAAATATCTGAGCAAAACTTCCTCATTTTAAAATTGTTCATTTGATATTGATTAATAAAAAGAATGAGAGTTAAGCACCTAAGTTTTATGCATTTGGGTCCAGTGACAAAAGCACAAACAAGTTCTCTAGTTTTGTAACCTGTTCAAAGGACTGGAAGGAAAAAAAACTTCTGGGTGACACAGGATTTTTTTTATATCACTTATATAAACAATCTATATGATTATTATTTCTATAATCTCTTTTGGCAGTCCCCATCTCCCACTTTTACACAGACATACTGTGGCAAAGATGGCATCTTTGCTAGTCACAACAGTTTGTGGATTGAAAGTAAAATACTATTCATGGGATGAGTAAGTCCTCCTGCAGGGAGCTCGATGAAATGCCATTTTAGTGGGAAATAGGAGAGCTTTCTCTTTCATATACATGAGATTCATTCTTTGACCATGAGAACATTGTGTAGGGCCTTTTTTTCTTTTCTGCTTTTTGATCAAAAAATAAATCTCTGTACTAATTTTCTTCTGATTTGGGATTAAGGTAGATGACTTTGCCTCCTTTAGTGATTCAGATACTGGACCAATAAAGATTATGGAGTGCATTACTAGAGTTCCAAAACTTTTCTGTTTTCATGTCTTCTAAACAGGCAGGTCAGTAAAAAGCAGGAGTTGCCTTCAATGTCTTATATGAGTTTTACAGTTGACTACAGGCTCTGATTTAAGCTTTTCAGCAAGGTTTTGGCACTTAGAATTTTCTTCTTTGGAATAAATTATCTGGTATTTGTTACAGCCTGCAATCTTTTCTTCAATCGAAGCCCTCATCTGTCCTTGCTCACTGTTCTCCCATAGCATAAAATAAATATTTTGTTGATTGAATCAAACAATGGATTAAAAATATGCTGAAAACAGAAATATAGGGAGGGGGCCTTAGAAGCTGACTCTTACACATAGCCATGAGCATAGAATGTGTAGTTTCATAGATGTTAAACTAAAAAGAGTCTAGGGTGTTATGCATAACAGTGACTTAGTTGCATGCTTATCTAGTCTAGTTAAACAAACCTCCTGAACTATTGGAATGGTAAAACTTTTGGCTTACTGCTGATATATCTACTGATCAATTCTATTACACCTGAATTTTTCTTTTCTAGCCCCTAAACCACCACTTTTGGAGCCTAAAACTTCTCAGACTGAACGACCTAAAGCAACGCTAGGTAACACATGTTTCTGTAGCTGTCGGTCATTCATCTTTGCAGTCCAAGCCACAGTTTGTGCTCTGTTACTTTATCTCATAGCTTTTACTATATTTAATCAACTTATCTGAGGGAGAAAAAAGTTAGGAAATAAGGATTCAGAAATTTGTTTTCCTAAACTTAGAAGAAAATGAAATTGGAGGGTTTTCCAAAGAGTTTTACTAGTTCTCTAGTACAGTAAAATTTTGGGGATCAGAATTGTCTTCCATTTTGTTTGGGAGTTTTTCTACATGAACACGCTTTACCCTCAGAAAATCATCAGAAACCCATTGGAAATACAATTAAAAGGCTAAGTGCAAGGTTAGTATTGTGGTTGTCCATCCTAGAACTCCCACTGAAAGATTCCTGTGGCACAGGTAGATGTGTTAATTCTACTGTTCTTTTATGGATCTTTCTAAATGCCAATTTGGCTTTAAAAACACTTCTCAGTCACTTCATATATCTTGTTCTACTCTTCTTTCTATAAATGTCATATGTTTTTCCACTGTGTCTATTGTTATGAGACTTTTTCTTGGAAAGCAGTCTCATAGCACTGTTGTATAAAACTGAGTAAAACTACTGACTATACTACCTGAAACTCACCTTAAGCTTTATTTGATGTCACATTAACAGTCATATTTAGCTAATTACAGTTGCAGCCCATCCATGTTCAGGGGAAAAAGGTTCCTAAGATGGGTTGCTCTTACTTTTTACTATTTAGATGATGCTACTTCTGTTTTAGTAACAGAATTCAATGACTACAATTATGAAGCAATTCCCTTTTTTATTATTGAGCCCATGTTTTTCCAGCTCCCTACCAGTAATTTCTTTACAGTGTTGAAAATTGAGGACATTTTTGCATATTTTGTCTATGCATTTCTTTTGATGGCTTAAAATTGACCTGGAGTTCAAAAGAATGAACAGCATTATTGTTTTACCTCCAAAGTATCTTGAAAAAATAAATTTGCCAAATTAATGACAGGAACATTTTTTATGCGATTGCAAGCTACAATTACAGATTTAAAATTTAATTACTCACTTTTACAGTGAAGAACAAGGAGGGATTTTGCTGGAGTAGTGCAGTCTTGGAAGACTTTTGGGAAGCCTTCTTAGCAAACATAATTTTGCCATTTGTTTTTGTTCCCAGTAGCCATTCATTGCTTCATTTTTGGCTTGAAGAATGTGATTTTTCTCTGACACAATGGAAAGTATAATCTTATAATCTAGTATATTTCTTTCAGCTCCTAAAGAAGCAAAACTCACACCTTCTACATCTAAACCTAGACCATCTGCCAGACCCAAAAAGCCACGAACTAAACCTGGTAACTAACTTCAATAGCAAACATCTTTTATAATGTTTCACTTAAGTAGTGTACCTTGATTTAAATTTATTCTATGTGAAGCTCAGCACTTAATCATCAGAAAGATGGGCATTGAGGGGAGCTCTGTTCTTTGAGGAATAGTATTTTTGTATTGAACCAAAAAAAACGTGAAGGAAAGCAAACCAAATTTTAACTTTTATATCCCAAATCACCAAGTTGCGTGGTGTAGCATTGAAATGAATTGTTTTCATGCTTTTCATTTCCAAATAACAGGTTTTCCAAGTTAGTTCAGCACAGGCTCCAGACAATGCAAATTCTCCTGCTTTACTGATGATTGTACCATCTTACCTAGAGCCACAGGATTTTAATTGGTTTATTAATGATCATTAATGCATATGTAGACTGACCTTCAACTGTAGAAATAAGAGTGATACTCTGCTCTGGAATTTAGTAAAGGCATGTTTTTCAATGGCAAATTAAATTGCAACTTATTACCAGAGCTGAACTTGGTCTCTGCTGTATGTCAGAAAATAAAAGGCGCCTGGCATTTTCTGGACTTGAAGAATACATGAATGGTGATCTTTAGTGTAGGAAATCCAGTACTGTATACCAGAAAAATTACATTTGTCTCTGCTGAAGGTGCATGTCTGAATATAGATCTGAATCCTGTATGTTGTCTTTTTTGATGGCAGAATTTAAAAAAAAAAACTTATTTGGGAACTATTGCATAAAATTTTTCATACCTTTGGACTGCCAAATCAACTCTTTATATTGATGTTTCCACACTGAAGGCTATATAACAAATTTCTATTTAACTACAAAGTTGACAACATGATTCTGAATTTGTATGCATGCCTCTTGTCTGTCCTTTTCCTGTTAGTGGTTTCACTGCTCAATCAGATGGAATGCTAAGAAACACTTTTTAATCATAATTAAGCTTGTCACAATCTTCCTGTAAGTAGGTATTTGTGATTTTGGTAGTCATTCTGATGGTACACATGATTATATTCTTGTTCAGAAATTATTATTTGAGGTATAAAATATGCAGTGCATGGGGATAAATTGGCTTTTGGAGAGGTGGAAAAATGGCCAAAGAGCAGGATCCTCCTTTGTATTCCAGTGTCACTTGTGAGTTCAGCTTAAATTAGAAAGTTGTACCATGACAGGGGTTATCACCTTTCCTTAACAGTGAATCCAGATAATGAAGAATATATGCCAAGTTGATACTTGATCACTGACTTACTAATGATCCCCTTTGGATCAAACAGAATTCCTGAAAGTTAATTTTGACTCTCATTGTTAATAAGGCTTCTGTATTGTTTCTGATAAAGTATTTGTCTTATTGCAGGGGAGCAAAAAACTTTATTTAAAAAAAACCCAAACATGTAAACAGTTTTCAATTTTTCCAACTTTCAAGTGAAAGTTTGTAGCTTCATTCTTTTTCTTGATATTTGGGTAATTGAATGTGTTGCATGAAAGGAGTTCTTGTTGCCAATGTGATCACACCGAATCATTGTGCTCACTTTTTTATTGTCAGCATTAATCTATCTAAACATAGTAAGGTCTCTGTTTTTCAGGAAAGGAAATTATAATGAATTTTCTGCCATGTACCCAACTGCATGCAACTTTTTATTTCCAGAAAAGTGCAAGAGTAGCTCTTTATAATGAACCCCCATTGAGTCTCTGTAGATGCATTATAAATTTGCACTCCTGTGGCTCTAGGACAAAATGCTAGTTTTTCATGTGTCGATGCATTTCCACTTGTGTGATACTAGACTTTTGCAAGAGAACCACAGAGCTATTTTAACAACAAATAAGCAGAAATCATCTGTTGTAGAGGAGGATCTCAATTGCCAACTATTTGTAAATTTCCATAGTCTCAATACAGTACTGAAGTTAAGATAGCATATCATTAGATAGATTGATGCATTTATGTAGTTGTTCCTCTTGCAGTCTTCTCTCCCTTACCAGAACTATGAGGGTCCTGGAAGGACTTCCAATCATGTGTCTTCTGAAGTATAGTCATGCCAGAGAACCATGCCTTCTCAGCCTGTGAAAACTCTGCTTGATTGCTTGGTGCATGTCTTTCTTTGTATTTTCTGTCCTTCAGAGTCTCAGGTTACCTGCCTGCTCAGTGCTTAAAACATAATAATATGATAAACTGTTCCATAATATCAAGAATACCTTTTATGTCAAAGTCCTCTTGTATTGTCTGGGAGTTTTATTTAGATGCTCTGCTTTCGGCAAGGTCAGAGGAAACGAAAGGCATTTTATTTCCTCCCAAACTTCTTCTCTCATCATCATTCTTAGAAACTCGCCTTCCAGCTGTATCTTTTATTTATATCTAGAAAAGTCTAAATTTTATGTTTGAAAAAACCAAAGGAATTAAAAATAAAAAATGGATCTGAGTGATCTACAATTCATCAGTAACACAGGGTGTGGTGAACATATGGCCCTAGGTTAGTTCTGGAAGAATGTGCAAAGTACCTATAAGTTAGTGTGCTGCTTCTTGGATTTCCCACTTTGGAATTAGAGCAAAGCATAGTGCCGAAGCACAGATATGTTATGCAGTACTCAATGTTGCCAGATGTACAAAAATAGTCTCCAGTTGTTAAATAGATAAGAATTCCCTGATGATCTTTGTAATGACAGAGCAGTACTTCCACATGTGGCAGTTCAGAGAAGAACTTGGCAAAGAAAAAGGAGATGGTACTAGTGAATTATTTTTCCATAGTTGCTTCTGTGTATCCTCATTCTTCACCTTTTGACCCCCATCTAGTACCAGAGCCCCGTGGTTGGGAGCTATAACTGACTCCACTGGCTGAGATGGATTTATGCTTATTTTCTTTTTAGAAAGAACAGTGCTGTCACTTCATGTGAGCTACTTCATGCGTTACCCTTTTCAATGACATGGCTTTAAAGGGGGTTATCTTGAGGAGAGATTTACTTACCCAGCGAAGGTCGGTTTAGAGATCTGATTCCCATAGAGGACATAGAAAACTTCATAATTGCTCTCTGTGAATTTTTTTTTTCAACTTTCTAGTTCCCAATAAAGCTGCTTCTTCCAAACTTCAAGTCTTTTTGAGTCCAGAACAGCCTATGACAATGCTGGGTGACTGCTATATTCTTTCACAGAATCACCTAATGGTTGAGTTTGGACTTCATCTGGTCCAACCACCTGCTCAAGCAGGGTCACCAAGAACTGATTGCCCAGGATCATGTCCAGGCAGCTTTTGAATATCTCCAGGGATTGAAAAAGAAAAAAGATTTCTCTGGAACGGTTTCTCTTCAGTGGCTCACAGCCATAAAAAGGGGAAAATAAAGTCAGGAAAATAGGAAGATAAAGACTCAAAGAGCTCTTCTTCCAGTGGTGTTCCAGTAGCATAAGTGTGCTTTTTATTTTCAAAGAGCAGCAAAGGCCTCAGGGTAGTTACTGTTGCTTAAGAACATTCAGAAAATGTGTTACTTACTCTGTGGTTTCATTTGAATGGTGGGGAGGAGGTGGATTTAAATTGGGAAGCAAGAGCATCTAAGCCATACCAGAAGTTGAGAAATAGATGTAGATGGACCTGTATTTCTCAAGAAAATCCTTTTTATTCCAGCAGCAACTATTCCAGTGTCTGTCACCACTATGACTCCCTACACATTTGAACGTCCAAAGACTGCAGAGGGTAAAGATTATGAGTCATCTTTGATCATTCTTCTGTTCTTTGGTCCGATGATATGTGCAGCTGAAAACAGTTTCCCCTAGGCTTTTTGCTTACTCATCTGTGGTCCAAACCAAACAAATGAAAATATAGTCTTGGAGCTTATTTCTTCATGTTTCTAACATGGAGATGTTATCTTCTAAAAGACAGGATGCCACTTCAAAGGTAGCTGGTCAGAAGCTTCAACTACGATTACAATTAATAGTAGAAAGAATGAGAATTATCACAATAATAAAAATGTTATGAAATATAGAAGTAATATACTTAATCTAAAAATCAGATTTTAAACTATAAACTGCTGAAAAATGTATGTTGCACATGATTAAGCATTGCTTGATAATTCCTTAAATGTATGGAAGATATTGCATCTTTTCAATTAATCCATGGAAACTTGTGTTCAATTTAAGAAAAAAAAAAATAATTCTAGTTTTAGTGAGGAGAAAGCTTATATAAAGTAATACATGATGGTTAACCTTTTTTGTATGGGAGTACATATTGATGTGTTTAATCAATATTTTTTAATGTAGACTAAGTAAAAAAAATCTCCTTTGCAGTGAGCCTTGAAATGTTATACCTAATTCAAAGGAAGATTTGAGTCACTGCATTTACTCTGCAGATTGTATTCTGGGAAGCTCTTTAAGATGTTTTCAGAGGTATAGCTTTGCTCTTTAATACCTGGAGAAGTCAACTACATATATAATACTTCACTGAATGTGGATAACTTTGAGTCTGTGCTCAAATGATTTGATTAAATAGAAATAATTTATTTTGGTTAATTAACAATGCATCACTTAGACACACTGTTTCAAACTGCAATAAATTCTACTCCATAAAGGACTCTCAAAACTCTTCTAATGACGTTGGTTTGCCAAGGTCAACAGTGGATAACAATGTTTTCTTAGCATCATTTCATAGCTCTCTTTTCTTTGGCTTTTGGCTAAACACTTAAAAGCTACCTTTGCTGAACAAGAACATCAAGCTCTTTAATTATCCCTTTCTTCAAAGGCTCGGTCTGCTTCTTTTGCCCATATCCAGTATTTCATGCATTAAAACCAGAGCACCATTTTTTTTCTGTGTATATTCATTGATAGGAGATGAAGGTCATTTCTGGGACTTCATTTCTTCATTGCTGAATGGGATTGTGATTCTTATATAGAATACCATTTGCTTTCAGCTTCAATATTGGTTTTCACAAACCAAGTTTTTTCTGGTACGCAAAAGCACAAACGACACATTTGAAGCCCAGATCATCTGTTAAGACCAAAACACATCAAGCTAAAAAATGTGATAAGGCACTTCTTTTGAAATTGTATACTTTGAGGCTTCCTATTAGTACAGAAAGTGAAAAAGGGAAAAAACCTTTTTCCTGGTTGAGGATAGAAGGAAGTTATTTATTATTTTGGAATAATACTTACACAAAGAGAAAACACATTGCTTTGGAAAACAACCTGCAGACTTACCAATGAATTTAATTTTATTCTAAATATCAAGAACTCACTGATTTTTCAGAGGCAACCTGAAAATAGAAATGAGTGTTTTATAGGAAAAGATTTTGAATTTGAGTGCTGAAGGTAATTGATGAACTTGAATAATGGCAAAGTCATTGCAAACCAGGTATAGGTAGTAGGTACAGTAGAAAGATTAGTAACTACTAAAGTTTTTTATACAGTACCTGGCCGTTGTTGACAGAAATAAGTTAATGCTGGTTGTTTGGCTTTTTTTCTCATTGAAGCAATATTAATACTAGACTGTGTTATACTGTGAATGTTAACAGAATTGTAAGAAATACCCTATTATCAAAAGCATCAATTGCAAACAAAGTTTTATAGTGTTTTTTAAAGTACATGGTTGTGTAAGAGAGTTGGGAGATGAGTTAGTATAGGTTATAGAAAAGTTCCCATCCTTAAGTGCATATGTGTGTATGTTATGTGTTACTTTAGTTGTTACTGCCTTAAAAGAGGAGAATTTCTGATTTTAATAATATTTTAATAATTTTAATAATATTTTAAGATATTTTCTGTTCTGACAGGAAATTTTTATAGATTCTGCAATTTCATGATTTAGGATTGTGATTTTTTTTTTCCTTCCTCGTTTCCCAATTTAGCATAGTTTGTGAGTTGAAAAAGGACATGATTTATCAGTTTTGTGATCCAAATTATAGTAGGATATAATGAGAAAAAACTAAGAGGCTTTATCAAAGTATGTTTTTTCAGATAGCTATATTGCGATACCAATAGCAACATCTTAGTCTTCTTCTTGACTACTCACTTTACAGGAAAAATGCAATTGTTTTGTCATGGCCAGCATGCCACTTTCAAGTAGTAGCAGACTTCACTTTGGGGCTATCTGACATTTTTGTATATCAAGAGTCCCTTGCTGTCTCCGGGTTAAGCTGTGTGATCTCTTACATTGCTTGTTCTAGGATTTACTGATTTCTATTAATGTATTTTTGCTTCTGTTGCCATCAAATTTGTACAGTTACATTTTTCTTATTGAACCTGTATGTTTAGGAAGTTTAATTGTCTATGGTTTTTGAAAGTAAAAGATAATTTGAAGATCTGCAATACTTTAGAGCAGTATTAGCACCTGCTTTTATAATTACCAGTGGAGTAATTTTAACTTTTTTTAAGCACATTCCACACTTACCTTGTCACACTGTTTCTGTTGCAGTCTCAGAACCTATTACACTTAGAATTGAACCACCAAGGACAACGATAGGTAATGATAGTTCCTTGGCAAGGTGTCATGTTTGTCTTTTTCATCACAGAAAGTATCACTGAAGTTAGTCACCTTATGTCTTAGGATTGTTTCATTAAACTTAATTTTTCTTCTAGCTACTTCTCTTGCTTGGCATTCATGACAGTTGGGCATATGGCTCTCTTCACAGCTGGATGTCTCCTCTTTTTTTTAAGAAAACGATGCTGGCAGCTCTGAATCACCTTTCTCATAATTGTGCTTGTCTGTGCTTGGCCCAGCTTTTTATCTAAAAAAACCAAACCTGAGCTTCAAAAATGACTAAAATTCCATTCTCTTGCTTAGATTGTTGCAAACACACAGACATTACCTGACTTTCTTTCCTACTTCCTCTAAAGGCATTTTTTTTCTCTGTTGCAGGTGTGAAGTTTCTGTGTTTGTGTGTTCAACTTCGTATCAGACACTAATTGCTGTGCAATTCAACCAACTTATTACCCACATTTTCTCTTCCAGCTCCAAAGGAGACTCAACGTATTCCTTCTAAACCTAAAACTTCACTCAAACCTCATATCCCACAAGCCAAAGATGGTAAACTGTTTTTTTGTGATTATTTATAATACAGTTTATATTGGATTGAAACTGATTTCTGAGCATCTGTTTACTTACTTGAGGCATATAAAACAATGGGATTCTGTTCTGCTGTGTGTTCAGTGATTTATTTGCAGTTTTCAAGAGTAGTAACATTTGCTAGGTATCTTTCATCATGCAAAAGAGTAAATCTCTGCTACTTCATGGTAACAGGATGAGAATATTGTTGTTAAAGTCAGATTACAATGGTAAATAAAGCAAATACCTAGCAATTAAAGTAGTGTGGCTACATAGGTGGTACAATTCTTTCCCACGTTGCTTTGCGTTGCCAGAATACGTTTCTTTTTTAAGTCACAGTTATTTAATTTCATGACATTATTTTCTGCATGAATGAGTAAGTTACCCAGTGCATAGTTACTATTTGTGTATAAATATTAATATTTATTATCATTAATGCTAAAATATGGGGATTTTTTATACTGTGTCATTAAACATGACTGCAGTTGAATTCAGTGGTAGGCAGAAAAAATTACTCTCTTTTCCCTGCTATCCAGTTGGTAATATCAACAGAAAATTACAAGCGTATCAAATATCAACATGTGTTACCTTCTGGTAAATGGGAAAAAATTCATTATAATCACCTTACTGAAGATCATTCAACTGTAGACATGGAGCAATAATTTTGAAAGCTGATGTTATTTATTAAATATTATTTCCTCGTGTAGAAAACAATAAAAATCCGTGTTATCTCATAATTTTTTAACCATGGCAGCTGATTGTAAAACGTTGTTTCCAAACTACAACTTAGAAGTAACTTCTCATACCTGAAGTTTTTTACCTCTGTGGCCATTTTTCATTTAAGGTGGTAGTCGGGTCTTATTGGAAAATGGTTTTGTCACACAAATGTTACAGGTTTGTACTGCTTTGTGGTTAAAAAAGTTACAGTTTCTTCAAGAATCTGTAAAATACAGGACTTTTTTTACAGCATCATTCACTTATCTTCTGATTGTCTTAAAAGATCAGCGGAATATTTTTGTCACCCATACAGAAGAATTGACACAGAGAGCGATACCCGTGTCTGATTCCAATTGTATATGTAAACTGCATTTGAAATGCACTACAAAGGGGAGAGATTTGTGTACCTAAAAAGCCATTTTCTGAATAAGGAAGTGATACATACTTGGATGTCTCATTGAAGCCCATGGGAGAACTAAGCTCACATTATGTTTCTGCTTAGGCTGCTTTCTCAGAGACTTCATTTAATATAATACTTCTTGACTTCTTGTATGAGACAGTATACATAGCATATAATTCAAAATGCAGTTACTAGACAAGTAATACTAATTGTAAGTGGAGTTATTCTCTTTAATTTTCATAATAGCTTTTCTGTTTTGTTTCTGATACAGTCCTGGAATCTGTAACACATAGAACTGATCAACTAAATCCAACAATAGGTAACAGTTTTACCTACAGGGACCATCACATTCAGTTTTTCTCTCAGTATACACCAAGCATCACAAGTACATCTTCATTGCACCCATTGTCATAATCTTTTACTATTAAATGTCGTGCTTCTGTAAGTTTTTCTCATGCAAATGTGTTCTGTAAAGTGGATGGAAGCACCACAATCTACCTTTAACTACGTTTCTCTATACTCAGATTCTGTCAAGTGCTGCTTCATCTTTTATACTAGTCCATCCATACTGACCTTGCTTAATATTGTCCAGCTACGGAGGTTGTCCGTCAGCACTGTTTCTTTGTGTACCAGACATTCATACTTCTCCATTACTGATACAAGCTTTTTGTGTTTCCAGAGGATCCCAAAGGCATGTGTTCTTTTTTAATATGTCAGTCTCAGTTCTTGAAAGATTTTCATACTTGAATATTTTTTTTATTTCAGTTCCAAAAGAAACACAACGTTTTCCCTCCAAACCTAGAACATCACCAAGCTCAGAGGTGCCACAAACCAAAACAGGTAAGTACATTGTTTCTTTATCCTGTCATATTGTTGTGTATCTTATGAATTCTACTGTCATCAGTGGAGCTCCAGATTTGTATGTATCCCTTGGGTGTATATGTCAGAGCATTCCTTGAAGGATAAAATCCAGCATCACGTATATTTTTTAAGTTTTAAATCACTGTAACAGTGCAGTTGTCAATGAAAATAGGGCTTCTATGTGTAAATTTGCTTGGGTTTTGGCAAAGTAATGGTGAAAAAGGAAGGGTGTCATTGCAAAGAGGAAGGTTTTTTTTTCCTGTATTTCCCAAATTGTGTGCTTGTTTTTTCTCTCCTGGGCACAATCATTAATTTATGCTTTTTGATTCACTTTTGCACAGCCCTTACATTGTTCAGAGATTTAACAATGTGCAATACTTTCTATAATGTTGTTTACACTGCTTGGTATAAAGCAATATACAACCCTGGGTTAATTAAGGATGGAGGAAGAGAGTTCTACAACTCACACTAGCAAGTGCATGAGGTACTGTGGTGGTTTGACCCCAGCCAGCAACTAAGCACCCACCAGCCACTTGCTCATTCCACCCTGCAGTGAGTTGGGGGAGAGAATCAAAAGAGGAAAAGAAAAACAAAACAAAATTATAGTTCAAGACACTTTAATGAGTGAAGGATAAAAAGGGGAATATAAAACAAGTGATACAAAGGCAACCACTCACCATCTCACTAACAGACCCGTGCTAGTCTAGGACAAATGGGTAGTTTGGAAAGACTACACTCCATTTTTATTGCTAAGCATGAGATTATAAGAGGTGGAATATCCTCTGGTCTATTTGATTCAGCTGTCCCAGCTGTAACCCCTCCTAGCATTTTGCCCACCCCTAGCCTACTTCCTTGGGGCAGAGTGAGAAACAAAAAAGTCCTTGATGCTGTAAAATGCACTATTAAGCCATAACTAAAACATCGGTGTGTTATCAACACTGTTTTGATCACAAATCTACAAAGGAGTACTACAAGGCTGCTGTGAGGAAAATAAACTCTAGCCCAGCCAGGTATATTCAGTATTAGATGGTGAAATGGGTGGAAAGATGTCAACTAAGGTTCCTTCTTCCCCCAGTAAATCTGTGTCTATTGTTTGAAGTAAAACCTTGAAATAAGTCAGGAAAGTATACAAAGTTGAAGGTGAAAAATCATCCATATTTTCTTTGTGGCGTATTACAAAATCTTCAGATATATTTTTGGGCTATTGCCTTCAACTGGAGGCAATTCTGAGTGGCACAATACTCTGACATGTATTGCATTTCAAGGATGAGTCACCATCTATCGCTGGCTGTTGCAGGGATAGTGTGATCATTGTGGAGACAGCGTTTGTAATGTTTTGATTCTTCCCAGTAATGCGTGTTTTTGGTTTTTATCACACTAATGCAGTTCTGGAACCAATTACATTCAGAACTGAGAAACCAAAATCTACCGAAGGTAATTATACTTTCTTACTTAGTCATGTTGTCTTTCATCTTTCCTCTTTGATACAAATCATTGAGAGTAGGCCTGCAAAAATTTGTCACCTTTCTTTGTTTGTGCCTTGATAGTTTAACAGTTCAGATTCTCTCCTATTTTCTACAAAACAATTGAGGAGGATCCTTGTGCCTTTTGAGTTGTTATGCACATAAGATAGGGCAATTTCCTTCAGTAATTAGTGATAAGAGGCAGAAGACAGGTAAGAACAGGATCCTAACTTACATCTGTTCTTATTCATACCATAGAGGTGGCACTGGATTTAGGTAGTCATACAGTTTGGGTGAGCAGAATTGCATGCTGCAGGTTTTCTTTCTCTGCTTCCCCTCCAGTTTTACTAAATGAAATTCAGTCCTTCATAGAGATCTGAAAAATAGTTCTGTTTTGCTTAAACCTCAATTCCACTGTCAGAGCAGAATCCCTTCAGTGATCTTTGGGTCATATGATTCCTTGAGTCAGATATATTTGACTAAGGTATTTTTATCATTTGAGTCCAGCACTGTGAATCATTCCAGTACAACCTCCACGATGGAGCAGTGATGTCTTTGTATTTAAAGCTACTTATTTTGTTTTCTTTTAATTTTTTCTTTCATCTTCATAAATAGAACTGGTAGTTCTGTCAGATGATTACTTGATGATATGTCACAGAAGATTTTTTCTTTTCTCTATAGCCTGATTTTGTTAAAAAAAAACACAAAGCAAAACAAAAACAAACATCCCTTTTTACATCACTTCCATAGAATATCTGTGGTTCAATCCTTGCTGTGTTTTTGTCAACTGTTGTGGGTGGTAATGGACATTGATACCTTGGAAAAATTTAGTATGGTGTAACTCAGTTTCTTTTTTTCAGCTCCTAAAGATACACGTCATAGGCCTTCCAAAGCTAAAACATCACCCAGTCCACGTGTTCCTCCAACTAGACCAAGTAAGCTTATCAGTATTTTGCCCTTCAGTGCATGAAAGTTCTATCAGTTTGAAAATTGTCAAAATTGATGAGTTTTCTGAAGGCACCCAGATTCTTATTGAATAGGCTGTGTTCTACTGCCATAATAAGATTTTGCTATATAGCTGTCATGGAACAAGATAATCAGCTAGATACTTATACAAGTAAGTAACTTGTATAATGGCAGGGATGTGGGGGTTGACACTCATCTTGAGCCCTTGTACATAGGAAATATTTGTGCCTTAATTTCCATAGGATGTGACAGAGAGATACTTGTATTTTCTAGTTACTCATTCAGAAGTGTCAGATTACAGTACTTTCCTGTTCCCAAAACTTTGGAAATAGTTCTGTCCATTTGAAAATTAGTGGTAAATTTCCATGTTTCTTCTACTTTGACCGCTTTGCTGGAGGTTTGTTGTTTGGTTGGGATTTTTTCAATGCAAAGTTGATTTAAATTAAGCAGCAGATTTTGGAAATATGAGACACTTAAGAAGCACAACTAGGGGAACCGTTAGAACTCCAGCAGTTCATTCTGTAGAAAGCTCTATTTGATAGAGTTGAGTGGAGTGTTAATCGAATGCCACACTGTAACATTCACTTTGTCTTTAGTCTCTGCAGTAATGTAATAATGGTCGCCTTGAAAGGATATCTCTGTGATTATTTTCAAATTGAAGAAATACTTCTTAAAAATTTCATTGCAGAAAATTAATCTCCTGTCAGGATAATCAAAATACTTATGTTGAATCATCATGCTTGTCCAAGATGTTCAAAACTTTTATCATCTCCACAGGTCCAAAAGAAAGTCGGCGAGTCTCTTCCAAGCCCAGAGCATCACCAAGTCCAGATGTACCACACACAAAACCTGGTAAATACATTGTTGTTTTGTTGTCCTTGAATATTCAGGGTTTATTTTGGGTTGTCTTTCCTCAATGAATCACATGTTGATTAAAATCTCTCCATATTACAAACAAATAGATTTTCTAATGATCATTAATTATGTGTTTAAAGGAAGATAGAACTGGTTTGTATTCTTAATGGCTGAGTTTGGATGAGTTCTGTATGCTTTTCAGCCATATCACAGCTGTCACTCATGAGTAATCTCCATAGCAGGGTAGACAACAAAAAATATTATATCTTAGTTCTAGGAAGAAAGTGCATCTCTTCTGTGCCCCTCAAAAG
The DNA here is from genome assembly GCA_020745705.1 of Hemiprocne comata. Taxonomy (NCBI): domain Eukaryota; kingdom Metazoa; phylum Chordata; class Aves; order Apodiformes; family Apodidae; genus Hemiprocne; species Hemiprocne comata. The sequence goes on along the minus strand of CM036586.1, from coordinate 136,291,106 downwards.
ATGCTTAGAGAAAAACATACTTGAGAACCTTTGTGTATGACTAAATATCTCTAACTCAAACCACTCATATTTGTGCGCCCTGGTAATGGAATTCAACCCTTAAAGATATATTCAATATTAATTTACATATTAGTGAACTGCCAGACTTCTGTAGCTCCTGATGGCTCTGAAAGCGTAATTGAGCCTTACTTTGGAGTGAGTATATATTAACTAATTCTACCAATAATAGTTAAAAAAAACCCCAAACAACCAACAACAACAAAAATGTAAAAAACCCCCAGATTTCAGCATGTGTTCCAATTTGAAAACAAAACAGTCATGTAAAAGGGATTCTTTTTACCCTTTTTCTTGTACTTATTGCTAATTCTGTATACGTTCTTGTTTTTATGAAGCTTTAGCACCTACTACATTTACAGTTGAACAACCAAAGACAGCAACAGGTAAAGATGTTATCTTGGGCTGGTCATTGTTATTTTTTCCCTGCTGCTTCTTGGACCAAAGATTATGTGTCATTAGTCTGCATTGACATCATCTGTTTGTGGGTTTGATTTCAGTTTTTTTCTACTTAATGAACTTAATTTCACTCTGTTCTAGGTACTGAGAGATTCCTAGCTGCTTTGTTGTCTTCACAGAAAATTTCTTTCATTCTCACACACACTGTAATTCCTTTGACACTTCTAGGAGACAAGCATGCCATGCGTATTACAGCTATGAGCTCTGATATACAGATGGAAACATCTCCAGTATAGTTGTCTGCGTTCTTTCATTTCTTGTTGCTTGACTCCAGATTTTTCTTGCTTGATCAATTTTCCACCTATGTTTTCATTCACTGTTTTCTTTTCTCCTTAAATTCCTGTATGTATCTGACACTCAGTTTTTTAGTCTCTCATGTAAGGATCTTGTTATTATTTGCAAGCATGAGGCATGTGGTGCCTGTGCAATAAACCTGTCTAATTCTGAAGATTATAAACCCTTAAAACAGGTCTTTTCTTTCAGCTCCTAAAGAACCTCAGCATACTCCCTTTAAATCTAAAGCAACTCCCATCCCAGATGCTCCACACATCAAGATCAAGCCTGGTAAATTATCTGCTGTTTTGTGAAGCTGCAGCTGATAACTGAGCAGCTGTTTTCAGGGTGGGCAGAGGGGGGAGTGGCCAACAGTACATTTGCTGGTACCTGGGTATCATTCTAGCTTAAGAAACCTCAGCAGTGTTGCAGTTAAGTCATGCCACTGATGGAAACTACAACAGTTCAAGATACTTTTTTATATTATGTGGATAATAACAGAAGAAATAGTAGTGACCTCTATGTTTAAGTCAATGATAAAAAGTTATTCACAGCTTGTATCTGAGCAACACACTTCAGTTTTTTCCACCATGTTTTTGAAGCTCTTATGAGAGAAGCCTCTTAAAGCTGTTGCAGTACTTTTCCTTTATATACACATTTTCATCCAGAGTAATCTGACGATTCTCTTCAGTTGTTTTTTGATTGGGACACTCCCCATCCTACATCTGATTCACCTGTGTAAGCTAGTCAGTGATTTCACTGAAGGGTTGTTATTGTTTTTTAAGTACTAGATGTTTAAAAAAAAACAAAAAGAAGTCTTTGTAACCATAAATCTCTGAGGGTAAATACCCATTGCTGTTTTAAAATATCCCTTTCCTGGTGTATACAGTATAGTGCTGAAGATTGTTTTTTTTAAAAGGGATGGGAGGGAAAGGGAGAATCTCTTCATTATTCTGAGCATCTGACATTTTTTCCAACAGAAATCATTTCAACCTCCCATGAACCAGATACTACTATGATTCCTCATATTCCTGAAAGAACAAAGGCAACATTGGGTAATAATCTGTATTTCATAAATAATTACTCTATTTTCTGTTTTTGTTAGAGAATATATTCGTAGAGCTCATTACATGATATTAAGAAAAAATAATGAATTTTTAGTCTGCTTCTAGATACTTGATTGCCCCTTGGTCTTGGTAGGAGTAATAATGCATAACCTCATTTACTTTCGAAGGTTCTTTTCCTTGTCTTCTAGCCTTTCCAGTCAGGATGATGGAATTCCCTTCAGATGTTACGCATTTTCTTTTAAAAGGGGACTTTATTTAAAGAGCAGGTAGTGATTCCTGTAATTTCTGCATCTCAGGTATAAATACTGTCATCCTAAAATACTCTTCTGTTTCATTCCTCATGGTATAATTTTACAGAAGAAAATTACAAGAAAATTATAAGGTATCAACTATAGCATAACATACACCAAAATCAACCAGCAATGTGACCCTCCAAATCAAATATTAGTTCTTAAAGCCATCTTCTCTGCTAAATTCTAGTCATCTGTGCTGGGAAAAATTATTTTGAAACATATAGAGAGAGATGATAATTTATTTGTTTACTTAGTTATTTATATGTTTGGTGGATGAGAAGCTGGACATGAGCCGGCAATGTGCACTTGCAGCCCAGAAATCCAACTGTATCCTGGGCTGCATCAAAAGCAGTGTGGCCAGCAGGTAAAGGGAGGAGATTCTCCCCTTCTACTCTGCTCTTGTGAGACCCCACCTGGAGTACTATGTCCAGTCCTGGAGGCCCCAACATAAGGATATGGAGCTGGTGGAGCAAGACCAGAGGAGGGCCACAAAGATGGTCAGAGGGCTGGAGCACCTCTCCTATGAAGACAGGCTGAGAAAGCTGGGGTTGTTCAGCCTGGAGAGGAGAATGCTCTGGGGGGGAGACCCTATAGCAGCCTTCCAGTACCTGAAGGGGCCTACAGGAAAGCTGGGGAGGGAATTTTTACAAGGACTTGTAGTGATAGGACAAGGAGTAATGGTTTTAAACTAAAATAGTGTAGATTCAGACTAGATACAAGGAAGAATTTTTTTTACAATGAGAGTGGTGAGACACTGGAACAGGTTGCCCAGAGAAGTGGTAGATGCCCCATCCCTGGAAACATTCAGGGTCAGGCTGGACAGGGCTCTGAGCAACCTGATGTAGTTGAAGATGGCCCTGCTCACTGCAGCAGGATGGACTAGGTGACCTTTGAAGATCCCATCCAACCCAAACCATTCCATGATTCTGTGAACATTATCTGAGAGTTCTTTTAACTTAAATGTCAGATGTGGATCAAATGAGGGTCCATTAATCCAAGCAGTATAGGGGGGCAGGAGTATTGCATGAGCCATCTTTGCTAATCAGTTATCTATCCCCAGTTTCAGAGACAGACATAGACCATGATTTTCTGCAAATGAACTTATATAATTAATGAAGTATTATTAGCAATTTAAGAATCTTTGAATTATGTTTTTTTCTTTTTGAGGTATAGTAAATGAAAAATGCATTTCAGCAGGTTTCTGTTTTAAAATATATTCCCTGTATGCTGAAGTTAGTATTCATTTTTTATCTCTTTATATAGCTTTATGAAGTTCATGTTCACTGTTGTACACATCTAGGGCTACCTGATGCAACAATCATATGCAGAAAATCATAATTCAGAGCAAGGGGGACGAAGAGTGCACAGGCTACAGCAGATATTTTGAGGACTTTTCACATTGGTGTGGATCAAAGACTATCAAGTGCTAAGATAACATTTTCCAGTAAATTATTCCTACGTGACTATTTTTTAACTGAACAGTATGAAGATAACAAGATTGAATAGTTCCCACATAGGAACAAAGAAGTTAATTTCTAAATCAAGTCTTATACAAAGTCCAGTAAAAAATAGGTCCTGTTGTCAGATTCTCATGTATGGCAGATGTGGACAATGTAGAATACTACTGCCTATTTTTGTCTCGTTACTTTATGCTGCTCATGACTGTTGTCTTCACTGCTTTATCCAAAGCTACAAATTTGTATATAATTTTGGAGAAGTCTGTTTCTGTCAGAGGCCATTTAATTTGTTTTCCTTTCTGTGCAGGAATTCCAACAGATTGTTTTTCAGCTTTACCCTTACAGAATTTGCCTTATTACAGATCAGATCGTACTTATATTCCTTGTGTGCTATGAAAGTGGGGTGTGTTTTCAGTTATCATTCTGGGTGCTGTTTGTTTTTATTTCAGCTCCAACTGAAAAACAGTTCATTCATACCAAACCAAAAACATCTGAAAAACCGAGAGTGCCACACACCAAACCTGGTAATGGAGTAATTCTTTTGATCGTGTGTGTTTGTGTTTAATCATTCTTTCCCTTAGCCTCGGGATTTGCCCTTTTTAAATGGAATTATTCATAGCTGGTTTTGTGCTGAAACAAATAGATTACGTTTAGGTCAGTCAATCAAAAATCTGCCAAAAATACACTGAAAATAATAGTAGGATTTGTAGTATAGCATCAAAAATGTTTTTCATCCTTTCTATTACATATAGCACACTATGACAAAAATACTGGAGCTGTTGACAAGTTTCAGTGGCTAGATAGACTGAGTTCTCTCCGATTACTTTCTGGTAATCAGAGATGCTCTCTGTGAGCACTTTTTTTTTTTTTAAATCCATAAAATGCAATTGATCTCTTTTGCAATGTTATTGTACAGTTAGGAACTGACATTGTGTGCTATAATGAAACAGTAGTCATCTTAAAAATAATTACATGGGGGTGTGTCTCTTCCCATTTTTATTGTAGAAGGAATATATAGGAATATGTTGATAGAAAGAAAATTACATCTGTCAGCACTTGATTTTAAGGTATTCTGTTGCTCTTTAGTTTGGGGCATTTTGAAAGTTTAGAAATAGTGCAAATGGTACTTTGTTTCTATTACAGTTTAATATTCTAAGATTCTTCATATTTTCTCCTTAACAGCAATACATCAGACAACGCCACAACCAATTATTACAAAATCTACTACTACTACTACTGAGTACTCAAGGGCAACAATGGGTAAATAAGTTTCCTCTAAGTTAAGATGCAGGTATTTTGAACTTTTCAACAGTGAAATTTTTAGAGAACACACGCTAGTGTGGCATTTTGTGTAGCATCATTCCACTATTCCTCGTTCTGCTTACACACATGCATGTTTCTTAATACAGATGAGTCTCAGTTCTATCCTAGAAGGAAAGCAGAAATAGCCTACAGCTCATAACTGGTCAGAAGCCTGTATTTGTCAGACCTTCAACCAAATTCAATGGTCTAATTTTTCTTTTAGAGCAATAATTTTAGTCTCTAACTCAACTTATCCTACAGCACAATGCTGGGACTTTTCTGGATTTTGGATAGTCATTTTGTTTCAGGTTCCAGAAAGACATGGAATTGTTATTGTCTTTTTTTTTTTTTCAGGCATTTGAAGCATGCATTTTCTGTGGGCTAAGTATGGCATTGGCTCACATCTCCTGAAGAATACAATAATAATCTTTTTCCTTTCAGCTCCAAAAGAAACACTGCTCATTCCTTCCAAACCCAAAACATCTGTCGGGCCAGAAGTACCACAGACTAAGCCTGGTAATTTAAAGTTTGTAACTTTGAAAGTCTTACTCTGGCACCCTCCTAGTTACACTTACTGCTGCCATTCAGGACTGCAGTCATGTGACATGCATAATATGTAGACAGGAATTAGTATCATTGTTCAGCTCAGAGTATGTTAATACATTATATCAAAGAGAATGTACAAGAACTCCATCAGTTTCCATGGAGAGCGTAAGTTAAGATGGTTGGGTTTTTTACATTTGTTTGTTGAATTGGTGGGTAGTAGCCATTAAAAATGTGAGAAATTTGATTAATTTTAATAAAAATATACTGGTGTAGCCAGGTTCATGAAATTATTTTATTTTGGGGGATTTTATTACCTTAAATACATTTGCTTCCATTTCTCGAGTACTTTTAAAACCTGGGTTACGAAATCTCAGTTCAAGATAGTCAGATCCTAAAAGTATAGGTACCTTCTTCCTAACAGTGATTTTTTGCAGTTACTACAGTAGTTTCAGGGATGCATAGTTATAATGAAGGATGATAATACCCCAGGTTTACCCTGGGTGTGACCTATTTCCATAAAAATTACTAGGTAGGAAGGTTACAGGAGAAAAATTTGTTATGAGAGGAGTTACAACGTGGTTATCAGAAAGAGCAGCTCTTAATCTTTCTTACTCTCTGCTCTAACCTCCAAACTGATTATATATTAGTTTTAGGCAAATAGGTAAATGAGTAGTTTTATAATTTTCCCCTTTTTTTAACCCTTAGACCTCTAGCCCTTTTTGTATAGCCAAAAAGAATTAAAGCAGAGACCCTATTAATTCAACAACTGTACATATATATTACTATGAAAATGAAATTGAGTGGTCCAGGAAAAATATTTCTTTTTTCTTAAGGCCTTATTTTGAAAGGTTTTCTGTTAAGTAATCAGGGTAGATTCTAAGTCTCAGTTGAATAAAAGCTATTTCCAATAATGTCATAGTTAACAAGTGCCATGTTTTGGTACCACTACAAAGTTAGTCGTAGGTGAAGAATTTTAGAAAAGAGAACGTATAGGTTTGCTCTTTTCCTTTTAAACTTTAAATATACATAGTTATGATGATGTATATGCAAAACAAACTCCAGTTAGGAAAGTTGTTAAAAGCAAATGGCACTACTGAGTCACTGACCTTTATGCTAGTAAGTAGGTTACTTACCAGTTTCCATGTTGTAACCTTTTTTCTGAAAGACAAAGACACTTAGGTTGTGTGCCTCTGCCTGCCAGTCTCACCTTTTCGTCCCATGACTTAGATATCCTTCACTAAATTCAATCAAATTTGTCTGAAAGAGAAATAAGTTACTACAAGCTTCTAGACATTATTTAGGGAAGTGCAAATTAATATATCCAGTGTGACAAAGACCAAAGACTGTCAGAACTCTGTCTTTAGGGCATTTGTTCTGGAGCTGGTGGTGTACTGACACAATAGTTGTACTGTCTGGCTGTCAGCATGAAAGTACATCCAGACTAATCAGAACACATATCTGTCTCATATCTGTTAAAATTGCCTTAGCAGATGTGTAGATAGGTTTTTAGGAAACAAAGGACACAGATCCTTAATGAAATCCATCTTCTTTAATTTCATTTCTCACAGAACAGTGTTTTATTTCTTGTAGCTCCAAGGGCAACACACCTGGGATCAATTAACCTTATAACAGTTCATGTTGTTGATGGGTCCAAAATTACTTTGGGTAATGAGAATATTATGTCAGTTTATTTTTCATAAAACTTTACTTTCTCTGCTTTTGCTCTATGGCTAAACTTACACTTTAATCAACAGAAGGACCTTAATATATCTTTATGTTGTGTTCATTTGTTATTCACATTCCAGTGCATGTACAAAATGTTGCTGGTTTTAGTTTTCCAGCCATTTTTTCTTTCCTGTCATTCTTTCTAGAAGTACTTCATGTACAAGGCTGAGGAGTCATATAAAAAGGCATTACCTGATCATCTTTTCTTCTTTTATCTGTCTTACTAATGATGTATGTATTTCCAGCCTTGAAAAGACTATATAAAAGCATGATTTTAAGCAATTTTCTAGCACTGGCTCTTTTAGCTCATGGTCTGCACAAAGGCAGTTTGAATTTCCCTTCTACCTGTGGTGTCTTATGTTTAAAAGGAAATAATTTGCATTTGATAAGCAATAATATCTCCACTTTCAGTTCCCAATGAAACGTACCAGATTCCACCCAAGTCCAAAACTGCCCTAGCAACTGAAATTCCACGGTTCTATACAGGTAATTTTTAGGATTTCCTTAAGTTGTTGTATTGAGAGTGTGTAGATTTTAAGTGAAGTCAGTACAGTTTAAGTCTCAATGGTCTGTTCATTATTGCTGTTAAAACTATTTCAAATATATGAAATGAAAACTTTTTTTCCCCTTATCAAATATTTTTTGTACATTGCTCTGAAAATCAAAGTTTAATCAGTATTGCCTCAAAGATTATATGACTACTTTAAGTGGTATTAATACTGTGTATTAGATCCTCAGAAGTATAGTGTTGCAAACATAGACGTAACTGACTTCCACTTTTTTCCTTATAAAATAATAAATCTAAATCTGTAAAGCTTTTCCCAAATTTTTAATGTTATTTTCTGTGTAATTATTTTTCTGACTCTTCTGAGAGGCTGGATTAAGTGTTGTGGATAGAATATTATTTGATATTAAATTTGAATATCAAATAGCCAGCCCTATTTCTTTGAAAATGTATAGAGGTGAATAATTTGGCACAAGATGACAGTCACTACTGCCTATGCTTTCAGCTTTCAATGTGATTCACACAGATTCTGTAACTAGTAAAGTATCAAAATCATTTCGCAAGTGAAAAGAAACAACAGGAAAAGGTTTAAGGCTTCCGATTTTAACTTTGATGATCACACTGTGCTTCAGCAGCCCTACACTGTGTCTGCATTCAATGATTCCAGTTGTTTTCTCTGCAATATTTTGATATTTCATGCTTTTATTGGAACATTTGATTTGGGGGGGGTTCAGTTTGGTGTTTTATTTTGAGGTTTTTTGTTTGTTTGTTTTTTACAGAACCTAATTAAATGTCTTAAGGCCATGGATACCTTGCAGAGCTAACTCTGTACCCATATACAGTTGGGTAACTGGCTGTAAATATTTTATATCTTTTCCTAAACCTAAACATGAATGTAACTGGTCAGACTGCATGATGGAGTCATCTGACCACTAAAGAAACTAGCATTTTCAGCGTGCATTTTGGGTTGGAACTCATAGAATTCTCATATGTCCATTATGCTGTATCGCATTGGTGCATGGACCTTTTTTCTGGCAAATTACACTGCACTATTGGTGTTCCTTTTACACATGGCATTTAAACTGAACCTTATTTCTTCTAGCACCTCATAAACCACGTTTCACTTCTGCAAGACCAAAGCCATCTGATAAATCACAGACCAGACCTGGTAATAATTGTTTATTCAATTTGGGATGGGGAAGAGATTAATTAATTAATTAATTTCACCCATTCTCAGTGGAATTTTAAGTGTTGCTGGGAAAACATGGTATTTTTCTTTCAATTAATAAGTTTAGAGGTAAAGCCCTTCCAAATCAGAAAAAAAAAAAAAAAAAAGAAAAAAAAAAACGAAAAAAAAAACAACTGTGTATCATCACACCAAGTTTACTTGTTGTTCTCTGATGTGGAATTGTTGACATCACATAAAAGTTTGTTGAGTTTTCTTCTCATTGAACTTTTTTTCTTTTTTCTTCTTTTTTTTTTTTTTTTTCTTTTTAAATGCTCTCACAGCTCTTAGTAAAACCACACTAGCACCAGCTAGAACAAAAGCACCTGGACTGCCAAAGTGGATTGAGCCAACAACAGGTAAAGCTGCTATTTTGGAGGGGGGTGCTTAATTTATCAGTAAAATACATAAATTTGACTTCTGCAAATCATTTTGATCCCTGCAAAGTATATCATTGTGTTTGATTATAGAAGCTGGTTCCTCAGAGTACTGTATGTAATTGCTGCTACTGGTCAGGCTATATAATTCTTGAGTGTCATTGTGAAATTATATTGACAGTCAGTGTAAACTTCCAGGTAGATTAACATGTGGCTCCTGTTTACTGATGTTTTCTAGATGATAGGTCCAGAATAAATACTGCAAAACACTTTGTGGAAAAGGGTTACCCAGTTGTTTCAGTCCAAGTCAGAAGGCTTGATAAGAAAACTTTAAAGCCAGGAATGTTGCTAGCTACTACCTATGAACACAGTGTGTTCATGTCAGACCTACTCTTATCCAGGCTGTGCAGTATATGGACTATGCTGTGTTCAGGCTTCAATCCTTGAGCATCCTGAAAGTTCCAAGGGGATGGGAGATAGAGGAGGGTGAGAACTGTCACTTCAGTCTACACATCCTTACATACACAAATAACACACATCCCTAACCACAAAGATTTGTTCAAAATACTGCTTTGGTTGAGGGGAAAAATAATTTATCCTTTTCAGTTGTAGTTGATTATTCTGTCCAGTCAAAAAATGTATTTATTTATTATACCTGTACAAGTACTGTTGTTTTTTTTATACAGCCATTGGTAAAATACAGAATTTTGGGGTTCTTCATCAACGATACAAGTTTAAAATAATAAATAATATATATTAATAATACAATAAATAATACACAGATTCAAAGCAAACTTCTGGCTGTTCACCCATTACTCTCAGTGTCACTGTCCCATATTGTTGCTCTATGCTAGCTAAGTTAGGATAACCTGAACAATACACCATCTACCATGCACATTCCCATTTTTTTGTCTGTGTAATGTTTCTCTGTACTAGGATTTCCAAATCAGTTTGGAAATCTGTTTCGTACCTGTTGTTGACCTTAGTATGATTGGAGCTACTCATTCCTGTACATAATTTGGAGAAGGCCACCATGTTTTAGAAAAGGCAAAGGCTCAGTCGAGATTATTGTATATTTAAATTGAATTAAAAATTGCCTGTTTAGAACATGACGTGCTCTTCTGTATTACATACAGATTGGACACCTTCATTGGAAGTCTGTGTCCTTTGACCTTTCATAGGTCATTTTCATTGGTTCATTACCTTCTGGTAAATGAAATGAGCCCATCAAATTTTAAGACATCAGAGACAGTTACAGTATTAAGTGACTAATGACCTTAGCTGTGGGTCAAAAAGTTTCCTTCTTCACTTGTGTTGGCAGTCTGCTAAGAAGTGACCTTTCTAATGTCTGATTACTAAAACAGGCAGAATGCATATAAGACTCCAGGATTAGGTGTCATTTGAAATGACATTATGAAATTATGCATGAATACACAGTTATGTTAGACAGTTTATTAAGCTTTTCCCTTCTCCCATATAGTAGTAACATTGGCAGAGGTATTTGTAGATTAAAAAAAAGAAAAAGAAAAAAAAAGTTAAGTAAATCAGCAGTATAAATGTAATAGTAGACATGTAAGTTGTAAAATACAGGTTGTTGTGTTTAATGCTGTTTTAGGTGACTACTAAATTATTGCTTTAAACAATCTCATTTCAAACACTCCTGTTGGAGTGCATACTAGTTGTCATTATTTCCATGTCTTTATAGCAATGCCAGTTGCCAGGAAGAACTAGAGTTTCATTGTGGTAGATTATGTCAAAAATCATCACAAGGTACTACCTTGCTGTGTATGCTATGTGTACTCAAATAAGGCAAATAAGTACCTTTTAGAATTTTTCTGTAAAATGATACTTCTAGTAATAGTTCCCATTGCTCAGTTGTGCAAGTCTTTTTTCTATGAGTTAAGGAAACATCCTGAAGATGTCTGTTACCTAGTATTTGTGTCCTGCCAGGTGAGCCCCTTAACTTAATGTGATGTCCAATGTACTAAGGAAGAGCTGGCATTTATTATCCACTGTCCATGTCTTTGTGCCCCTAAATCTGCTGACGCAGGAACTCATTGGTATCTTTCTGTGAATCTGCACCTTTCTTTTCAGTAGTGTAAAGAAATCAACAATTAATTTTGTACATCTATGACATATTGAGAGGACTGCAGCTTTTCACACCTTTTCAGTCAGTACTTCCCTTGGTGATCAGTAAGTAAAAGCCCAAGTCTGTAAAACAGGTACCCCACAGTATTATGGCAAATGCAGTGTCTGAGCCTACAAGGCTGTCTGGGCTCAAATCATTTTGCACAAGAGAGTTCAGGTAATCAGTTAAAGGAATCTCCTCTCTCTGTCCCAGGTAATGTGCAATAACATATTGCAAACAGAATTCCTAAGTCTGCAGAAAAGACTCAGTAAAGTTCTCTTTTCTAACCTGGAACCCTAAATATTACCAGCTGAGGAACGCCAAAAAAAAAAAAAAAATTTTCAATAGGTAATATCTTAGAGAAATAATATTTTAAGATATTCAGATGATTTTTTGGGTTGAGGAAGTTTGTTTCTTCCATTATGAAAATGATACGTTATTTTCTGTGGTTAGCTTATCACAATCCTTAACTTCTGATTTAAACTGATCAGAATCTTTCATTGGACTGTAAGGAACAATATGTTGTCAGGCTTACCTTTAGACATTACATCATTTTTAATTTCTCCAAAGAAGAGCACATTTACTGAAGAGCCATGGATACTCTGTAGTTTGAAGACCAGTTTGGATCTTTTAATTTCTTGCTGGGGTGACACTGCTATCGAATGTACTCCAGTTCTTCTTCCTGATTGTGCTCATTAGCATGAGTGCAAAGAAGTTTCAACCCATGCACAGTGTGCTTGGCAGCTGCAGGGCTCAGATGATAAGCAGTGGAATTTGTTTTTTCCAGCAGATGGGATTGTGACTGGTTTCCTGGCAGGCTATTTAGTCTCCTGGCTAGCTGGTGGTAAATCTGCCAGTGGTAAATCTGACTGTGGAAAAGAGGCAGGGATTGCCTCCTCATGACTAACATTTCTTTTACTTTTCTACCATTTTCTAGCCATTTTCTCTATCATTTCATTTGATTGAGATGGCTTTTCATATTTCTCTTAGTTTATCTATCTTATCTTACTCTTTGTTTGGTTGAGGTTTTTTAATTTAATTTAATTCTAACCATTTAAAAACTGCCCCTGATCCATCAAGCTTCCAGACAACCTTCAGCAAAAAAACATTGAGCAACATTACCATTTTCCTTGTGAAAGAGAGAAAGGGTTGTTTTGTTCTTTATAATGGGCATTAACTTTGTGTTCTACTTTCTTTTTCTTTCTGAAACTGTGGGAGTATAGCCACATTCTAGAGGAACTCAAGTACTAAGGTATTTCAGTTTCTTTTATCAAGGGCACTTTTTCCAGTTCTTCCCTCAAAATCATCCAGCCTTCCAATGATATTCCTGCTATTAAAGTTTCAGTGGTTAGTTTCAAGGTGTTCCAGACCCCATTAACATTTCAGGGAAAAAAGATAAAAGTAAAAGAAGACACAAACATGTGTGCAAATAATACATCTATTCTCAGTTCTGTTAAGTTTGGATTAATGTGGTAAGTCGAAATGCTTCTAATAAGCAAGTTATGTTAACTAGAATAAGGAAATGCTATGATAAATACAGCAACCTGGTTGGCAGTGCAGGTAGGTATCTTGTGTGAAAACACAAGCTAACTTTTATGTAAATTTAAAGTGCATTGAAACATTCAAAATGGAAATTTTGTCAACAGGAAAGTGTTCTGGTTTGACTAGCTTTTCCCTGAAACTCTGACTTATTTTTCATTGTTACTTTACTAATGGCAGAAGAGCAGTGCAAGTTTCTGAAAAAGAAAAAAAACACAACTTCTTTCATCTAGAATATATGCAATATCTTGTTCATTCCTGACTAACTGCTACAACTCAGAAAATATTATGATTCTAAATTAGACTGTGAGGAGAAGGATAGAGGTAGGCTTTTCCATACACTGTAATATGCAAAACTGAATTAGACTTGTAATGGATACTTGGGTTATTTAGTGTGATATAATCAATGTGCTACTGCATTTTGTGAGATAAATCTAAGAAACTAAATATACTCTGACCATGACCTGTGATGTATTTTTTCCTTTTTAAAGCTGATTGTGGTCTTCTCGTGCCTCTTGTTCCTTGAACAGAGTTTGCGTGAAACATTGATTGGCACTCTGGCATGTATACAATAGAATCACAGAATCACAGAATGTTGGGGGTTGGCAGGGACCTCTAGAGATCATTGAATCCAACCCCCCTGCTGCAGCAGGATCACCTAGGGCAGGCCACACAGGAATGCATCCAGCAGGTTTTGAAAATCTCCAGAGGAGACTCCACAATGTTTCTGGGCAGCTTGTTTGAGTGCTCCATCACCCTCATAGTAAAGAAGTTTCTCTTTACTTTTATTGAGGTGGAACTTCCTACGTTCTAGCTTATACCCATTGTTCCTTGTCCTATTACTGGGCACCACTGAAAAGAGACTGGCCCCTTCCTCTTGACACCCACCCCTCAGATATTTATAAACATTAATAAGAGCCCCTCTCAGCCTTCTCTTCTCAAGACTAAACAGCCCTGGTTCTCTCAGCTTTTCTTCATAAAAGAGATGTTGAAGTCCCTTGATCATCCTCATAGATCTCCATTGGACCCTCTCCAGTAGATTCCTATCTCTCTTGAACTGGGAAGCCCAGAACTGGACACAAAACTCCAGGTGTGGTCTCACTAGGGCAGAGTAGAGGGGAAGGAGAACCTCCCTAGACCTGCTGTACACACTCTTCTTAATGCACCCCAGGATACCATTGGCCCTCTTTGGCCACAAGGGCACATTGCTGTCTCATGGATAACTTACTGTCCACTAGGACTCCAAGGTTTTTCTCCGTGGAGGTGCTTTCCAGCAGGACAACCCCTAATCTGTACTGGTGCCTGGTGTTATTCCTCCCTGGATGCAGGACTCTACACTTGTCCTTATTGAATTTCATGAGGTTCACCTTTGCCCAGCTCTCTGGCCTGTCCAGATCTCATTGGATGGCAGCACAGCCTTCTGGTGTGTCAGACACCCCTCCCAGTTTCATGTCATCAGCAAACTTGCTGAGGGTCCACTTTGTCCTGTCATCCAGGTAGTTTGATGAAGCTATTGAACAAAACTGGACCCAGTACCACTGGTCGCAGACCTCCAACTTGACTCCGTGCAGCTGATCACAACCCTCTGAACTCTGTTGTTTTCAATCCACCTCACAGTCTAATCATCTCTCCCACATTTCTTGAGTTTTCCTATGAGGATGTTATGGGAGACAGTATTAAAAGCCTTACTGAAGTCAAGGTATGTGGCATCTACTGCTCTCCCTCCATCTACCCATTTGGTCATGCCTTTGTAGAAAGAGGTCAGATTAGTCAAGCAAGATTTCTTCTTGGTAAATCCATGCTGGCTACTCCTGATAACCCTCTTCTCTTCCATATGGTTAGAGATGGCCTCCAGAATGAGCTGCTCCATCACCTTTCCAGGGATGGAGGTGAGGCTGATTGGTCTGTAATTGCCTGGGTCTTCCTTTTTGCCCTTTTTGAAGACTGGAGTGACACTGGTTTTCTTCCAGGACTCAGGCACCATTCCCGTTCTCTAAGGTTTTTCAAAAATGATGAAGAGTGGCTCAGCAACATCAGACAGCTCTTTCAGCACACATGGATATGTGTAATGTGCTACCTGAAGATATCTGAAGATCTAATTAACCGCTTTCATCACCTGAAGACAAATTGCAGTTATATAAAACCACATGATGACTTCAGAAATTTTAGAACCTGGGACCAGGTGATGTGCGTCCTGCTCCCAGCTTACAAGTCTCAATACTTACATCAATAATTTAACACGTCCACACTATGGACTGTGGATTCCTAAGATATGCCTACCAAGAATGGCCAAATAATAAAAATAATTGAAACATTATCTACTTCATGCTGTTAAAGTACTACTTTAATTTCAAAACAAGCTGAGCACCAGATTATAAATCTATGAAATACTTGATTTAAATGTTTAGATCATGTTGGAACAGGGTTGGAATTTGATAATTAATTTCATTTTGAGATTTTTTTTTTTTAATGCATTAACTTTCAGGGTTTTTTTTTTCTGATTTAATGAGAGTGATTTTTTTTTTTTCCACAAACATGATGAAATTGCAATGCATCTTCTTACTCTACTCTATATAGAGTTTTTATAAAGTAAAGATACTTTGTGTAGGAAAAACATATTAATTTAACAGTCTGGCTGTCATGTAAATATTCCTGTACCAGGAGCAGTTGTGTTGATCTTTTTAATGCCATTTACTTCAGGGTGTGTTTTTTTAAGTGTGTTTATGTAACTTTTAAGTAAGACTTTCTTTTATACACAAATTGAATTGTATGTACACTTTGCCTCAAGTACTCCAAATACGGTGTATGTTTGGTTCAGAATTGCTCTAGCCATTCAATATGGAGGATAACTGGAGATCTTATTCTGGGGACAAGGAGAACTTTGTCCTTTGCAAGAATCAATGGACATTTTCTTCTGTATACTGAAAAACTAAAATGTTTTCTGTACTCATCTTTCCACATATAATCTTGGTTTAACTCATCTTTTATCTCTTAATCTTACTACTTCTCTCTTTTAAAATACTTTTTTCAAGGAATATTTAAATTGCAGACTTGCTAGACCCATGTAACTTTCTACTTACTTACTTACCCGTATCCCTAAATCATCAGCAAAAACATAAGTGGGCCGTGTGTGCTGGTTTTGCACTTTATGTTAGATAAAGTCTGAACATGTACAATATAGAAATAGTCCATGCATTGATACTGCACTGTAGATACTAATTTCATTTCCTTTGTTTCACAGATGATGTATATATAGCTGAGGATATTGTGAGACAAATTGACGTGGATGTGGGAAAACCTTTGGAATATAGTGATACCTGGGGAAAGCCAACTTCTGGTAAGGTTAATAAAAGAAGGCAATATAGCAAATTTTAACAGTTTGGGGTGAAAAATAAAAACACCACCTTTCCTGCACCTCCACTAAGAAGAGGAAATAATTCTTAGTCATCCTCATCAATGCACGTTCTCTTGGCTTCAGGATGGTACTTAAAGAGATAAAAAGAAGAATATTTCATAGTCACTAACTTATGCCATATATTAAAAATTACCACCACCAGTGGTGTATCCTTGTGGTCAAGCAGCCACAATACTGCCAGCACTAAGGTTTTATTCATACTAATTGTTTCTGCATACCAAGGGAGAATAAAGAGAATGCATAACCAAATTATCCTCCCATTTATGAGGAAGTTTTGTTGAATATTAGGATTGTTGGAAAAATTAGAACACTAGGCTGGAAGCAAAATAACAACGTGAAATGATTAAGTTTACAGGGTTTTTTTACATGTGCTATACCAGGCTCCTCAGTTTCACTTTTCTTGCAATTCTTGCAATATTTTCAAAATTATAAAAATATTTTTGCTAAAAAACAGCTTCCCCAAATAGGCCTTCAAAAATAGGCTTTTTGTATTTCACTTTTTTCTAGTCAGCTTCTAAAAAAATTTGTTTCAACTGAAAAGTTGTATATAGAGTGTGTTTGTATGCCACATGTATGCACACAAACATACATACAAACACATAAACACCCTTACATATAGAGGAATTATTGGTTTCATAAGCATAACAAAGAGTAGACCTTGGTTTAGCTGTGCTTTTTTACCGGCATTAAAACTGACTAAAAATAAAGTCTTTCTGGTTTTACCTTTGGGTTTACTGTTCAGCTGCAGCTGCTCTTTTTGCTTATGTTTTCCTTTGAAAACATTATTAGATTTAAAAACACAAAGATATGCCTCTAATTTATAAACTGCTGTTTGCTTCTAATCCCTGCTGAATTTCCCTTGCACCTACTCTACTTGCACAAAGACAAGAGCCTGTCTTGACGGCTCAGTTTGATGTTTTATCTTTTTTAAGTCTATTCAGTCTGAAGATTGTTCTTTGCAAAGATTAAGTCCAGTGTAATATACTGTTAGTGGTAGCTGAATACAGACTGCAAACTGGGATCTAGGATGGCACTCTGCATTTCTTGTTACTGAATGTCAGGCAGTGGTGTGTACTTAAGTAAATCCAGCTTGTGATTTGTAGAGACAGGAAGGCTTTTTATGCGCTTAGATTTGAAGGAACATCTACATCTGCTTTTACTCACCTTGTGACATTAGATGTTTGAAGTTAAGCTTTTAGAGCTTTGAAGTAAGCCAATACCTTGAACTGTAGTCATAAAAGACTGCTGGGTATGGTTGTGAAATTAGCTACCGCTATTTCATATTTTCTTGCATATTTCTGTGATCTCTTCATGAGGTCTTAATATGTATATGAAAATTCAGAATTATAGAATGGTTTGGGTTGGAAGGGACCTTAAAGATTATCTGTTCCAACCCCCCTGCATGGGCAGGGACATCTCCCACTAGACCAGGTTGCTCAAAGCCCCATCCAACCTGGCCCTGAACACTTCCAGGGATGGGGCATCCACAACTTCCCTGAGCAACCTGTGCCAATGCCTCACCACCCTCACACTGAAGAATTTCTTCCTAATGTCTAAGCCAAATTTCCCCTCTTCCAGTTTAAAACCATTACTCATTGTCCTATCACTAAAAGCCCTTGTAAAAAGTCCTTCTCCAGCTTTCCTGTAGGCCACTTCTTGCACTGGAAAGCTGATATAAGGTCTCATGAAGAGTGACGGAGTCAAGGAAGTACATTATACAAAGGATCCCAAGATTAAATAAATCTACTAGTATAGTATAGTTCACCACTGTACTCACAAAAATCTACACTGTCACAAAATCCCTAATTTTTATTGTGTGTCCTAGTCTACAAGCTAAAACTCCACACATTGTTAATTAGATTTGGTGGCATCATAGACCATCACCCAAACCATTCTGGAAGTAGTAGAAGAGAAAAGTAGGGATTCTTGTTTTTGCAGAGTGCTGTGTAGTAGATTCAACTGTGATGCAGTCCACTGAACATGATGTTTTGGCTTGCATGTAACTTGCAATTGGGTTGTTCAGAAGATTTAACAGAAACTACTGACTAGTCTATACTTGCACTTGTTTACCCCCTAAGTGTCTCAGACAATCTCATTCCCTAAGTATGGGCAGGAGGAAAATCAATAATGGATACTATCATGTAGTACTAGGTAGGGTATGATGACTTATATACACAAAAATGTATTATCCTTTTTCAGGCCTTTACGCATATTTTTTTCATCTCCATCTCAAAATTAAGAATTAATATGAAACCTCCAAATGCTATTTTCAAAGCCACTACATCTTCCTGAAATAGAGCATTGTTTCCTGTCTTGATCTGAAGTGTTTCATAGTTGACTGCAAAAGTCCAAAATGAAAAGGGAACGGAGAAAGATGGAGATGTTCCTGTTTGTGTATTTTAAGTATTTCTGAAAGAGCTCTCCGTTTTTGGGAGTCTTTGGATCTAGTCCCTTCTCGCCCACAGTCACCCTATTTATAGGGTAAATTAAGCCCTGATGAGTAGGAACCAAGTTACTCTGTGTAGCCAGTAACTCAGTATCAGGCAACCTGCATATTTGTTGACATTGGCAGCATTATAAGAATTACATTAGTCTTGAGGATTTTCCCCTGTTAGGTACAAAAAGTCTTTTGTTATATAATGTGTTGCACATATCTCCCATTTTTTTTCTTAAGGAAAGAAGTACGGAGGCGAATAGTGGAAGAAAAGCCTTTTCCTTTGCCTTTCTTTTGCATAATAAAATCCTTTATAATTGCCTGGAAAATACAAATGGTTTCTCAGGATGAATTAAGAGGCTTAAGTTGTCCTTTCATACCTCACTTTCGAAGAACCGTACCAGATACATTAAATAGATATTAGCTGGAGGCTGGAGCTGTGCATTGAAACAACATAGCTGAGTGCTTCAGGAGTTTCTAACACACTGACTGTCTCTAGCCATGTCAGTGCATAAGTTACAGTGACTTTTTAATTTTTGAGTGACCTAAGATAAAGTGTCCCTAATGGTAATTTCCCTTTTGCTACATCTTGTGCTTCAAGCTGAGAGAGGCTGGTTTTATCAGTTAGAAAGTACAAAAGATCAGAAATGTTGTGAGTGAGATACTGAAGAAATTTCCAAGTACACTGAAGTGATGTTTATTGTGCGAAGAAGTATCCTGTTGGCTGCCAAAAAATTACCATTGACAGAAATGAGTAACTACACAGAAAATGAACTGTGGAAACCCTTGAGCAACATCTCAAAGGACCTGAATTATTTCAGTGTGAGCTTGGTTTAAAACTCTATGGCACACACTTCCTGAAGAATTTTAGGCTGAAAATACAACTTACTTCAGCTCCTAACCTCACCTCTCCCCTTTTGATACTAAATCAGACATGAGACATTGTTTGAGAATTTGGAATGGAACTTTTGATGAGTTTCTGATTTTATGGAATTTGAGGTTAAATAATTAATAACACTGTTCTGTAATGTCATTCAGTAACTACATCACCTGGCCCTCAGCGTCCTCCTATACCTCCTGTCAAGCCTACACCAATGCGAAGAAAACCTCTGCCTCCAAACACCGTGACTGGTAAACCAGGGAGTCCAGGTATCTCAGCTTTTTCAGCAAAAATATTTTATTAGGTGTGAGACAATACTGAACTGACAAGCTGAGTATAGGAGAATTTTATCGTAGAAATTCTTTTTCTTTAATCTGTGACATCTATAGAAACTGGTCTTGTGAACATACAAGCCTTGCATCTTTTCTCTTAATAGAAAAACTCTCCTTTCTGTTTTCCTAATCTAAATATGTCAAAAATCTCCCAAATAAGCAAGCTGAAAGCAAAATACAATGCAAGAAATTATTTAAGAATATCAACCTTAAGACCCTTTCATGTCTATTAATAGCATTTGCTGTTACCTAATGTGTGCGTCAGATGGGAGATACTGAATATTATGCTTCAATGCATGCTCCTAACTTGTTATCTGTCAAGAAATTCTGTCCCATGTATGTGGCACACCTGTTAACTACTGCAAATAACAAGAGCTAATAGGCACACAGAAAATTTAATGTGCTGGGAGGTAGAGCGAGCTGAGGTATTTCATGTGCAAAGAGTTTAGCTTAATTAATGTACTAGAGTATTGCTGCTTCTCAGTATCAGTATAAGAGTACATAGAAACTTTCACATTTCCTATTTTATTTTCCTAATTTTATCCTGAAGCTGATATTCAGTATCTTTATGTATGTATTACCTGTGAATTATGTATTAGAGTCCATAGGCTAATTACCTTCCAGTTAGTCAGAAACTGTAACCTCATTACACTTAGCATAATGAGAAATGCTTCCCTCTTCATATTTACTCGCTGTAGTCCACTGAAGATATAAAGGTCTTGGCTCTTCTGTATTTCCTGTTGCTTTTTTTCGTTTGTTTCAGTCGGGCCTTTGTGTGCTATTAAAACAAGAGAGTTGTGAATTTTTTTCTGCATTCTCTTGAGGGCAAAGACTGTTTGTGTCTGCCAGGGAAGCCCCTTTTGTCCTCTCCTTCCATTACCCATGTACAAAAAGCACCTCAGCTTCAGCAGACATCCTTGTGAGAAAGCTTACCCTAGTATTTATGGCATGATCTTATCCGTGGCTATGGTTGGAGGACCTAAATAAATGTTTAAGTGTTTTGTTTAAGATTAGAAGCAAGAATCTTCAAGGTGGATGAAACAAACTGTGTATTTACTCAATAGTAGAGCCAAGATCGAAATGTTGCATCTGTACTTGCTGTTGATGTTTCTTTAGTTATAGCTACAACAGAACATCAAACATGGTCAGTCAAGCTGTAGCATAAAAAAATGTTGGCCTGGCACATGTTATTTTGCTTGTAATGGGGCCTATGCTAATTTTCTCCATTAAGTGTCTAATTTACCACTGTTTTGAAATTTCACCCTTTTTCCATGTGCTAGAGGCCAGGTTCTGTGGTAGTCAGCAGTTACCATACCTTCCTAGGCCTTCAAAATGGAATAAATTGGCTAGAGGATTTGGTTCTTCCTTGTGGAACCAGAGGCAGATTTTCCTTTTTCTGTGTTTCCTAGTGTTTTATCCAACTTAGTTGTAAACATCATAATTGAGTTTCTTCTGGTTCCCTAGAGAGACTGTTCTACACTATTAAAAGGAAAAAACTGCCTCAATGTTCTTTTTGGATTCTCCTTTTCATAATTTTGTCCTGTTTCTCTTTCTCATTAACACTGTGATTAATTCCTTACTAGTATATTTCCTACTCACCCAATGGAATGAGTATTATGGGAAGGTTTCTATGCAGACATTAAAAGTCTCCTGAATGAAAAAGAAGGAAACAAGAGAGTTCCAGAACCTTTGTGAAGTTGGGCTCTAGTGAGAATCTTAATAGATTTCCACTTTATTAGGGAAATTACTGAAAAGTAAGGAGAGAGTCTGTTATGAGAATTTTAATAAATTTCCACTTCATTAAGGAAATTAATGGAAAACAGCAATTTTTGTTGTTTTAAACTTGGTTCACCAGAGCTCTGCCTTCAGTCAGCATGTTTTTCTGTGTCATATGTGCAGGAAAGGTAACCACATTATGTAGTTGTTGACTATTTTGGTGTTGAGATTTTACAGTCATGCAGTGGTTATCTGTGAGTATCTGCATGTTTTGTGAATGTAGTTATTGTCTTTACAGCTATTTTGAAAACAATCAAGACACTATTTACCATCAGTTGTTTGACCCTTAGAAGCTTGTTTTCAGTTAGGTGTTAACAGCTGCAGAGTAAAAGCCTTATCACATAACCCAAAATACTTTTTAAAATAGCTGTTTAATTATGGGAGATAATACTGTCTCTATCAATCCATTTCTGTCCAGACATATGGTGCCTACTACAAAATAGAAAGCTTTTTCCTTTGGGGCATATGGTGTTATAAATGTAGAAAATGTTGGACTTGGTTGCATTTTTCTTACTTTTATTTGAAGTGCATCTTAATTTCATTTGGTGAAGGCTCCAGTACTGCTCTGTGTCTAAACTCTTGATGCAGACCATAGTGATGTACTCATGTTCCAACTCTAGCCTTGCTAATATGTGTACTGTATTGAGAGCAGAAATGAAAGGACCTTAGCTATATTTTAGGGAAGACTGCAAGTTTCAGTTGCTGACTTCAGCTTTTCTGTCTCACAACTCATAAAGAAATGTGCTCTTGTATTTGAGAAACAGAAACATCAATGCTGGCCATTTTGCATCCTTTTACACCCATCTGTGTAGGGTGGTTTTGTCAGGTCATATTCCAGTTGACTGAAGTCCCCCAAGACAATCTCCAAGTAGCCAAGAATTTTCTCACTGGGTTTCAGGAGTAGATTATATTGACAATAAGGGCAATTTGGAATTTTCCTAGATACAACAGGAAGGTGTTTTATAAGGTTTGAGGGAATATCACAGTTTAAGTGGAAGTAATTGTTTCATGAAGCAGTTGTCACAAATCTGCATCTGTTAAAAAATCAGAAGGCTGTTTCACCCTTTAAAGCAGTGAATGTCTTTTTGCCACAAGTTCTTCCTTCTGTCACTATAGCTAAACCTGCTGGACCAACAACACCTGTGAGGACAGGAATATCAATTAAGACACCAACAGCTTTTGTAACTCCAGACTCTTACGGTAAGCATATTACAAACAGTTCTGGAGTTTTTTTTATTTTATTTTTTTCCCTTTCTTTTTTTTCTTCCCATCACCCCCCTTTTCTTTTTTTCTCTTTTTTCCCCTTTTTTTTCTTTCATGAACATAAAGGTTTCTGTTTTTTTTTCTGTTGCTTCCCTTCCCTAAACTGTATTGATGCATTGGATATCTAATATAAGAAGTATTCTGTCTGAGGTTATTCTGATTTCCTTTATGCCACTGGCAACTTTTCTAACTTGACTGAGTTCATCTTCCTGTCTTCTGATGCACTCCTTAGTAAATGAGAACATGACAGCCCTTCTGTCTTCCTAGAAATCAATAAATGCTTAGTAGGTTTTCAATACTATTAAGTGGCTACTTCAAATCTGTGAACGGAGTAGATAAGGCACTTCTTTTCCTGAACATTTCTTTTTGCACAGGACGTACATTCAAATTATTATTTGATGGTGACTGATAGTGGTCAAAGTGGTTGTGATATCCTCCTAGGTACATGATCAACCTGTCACCATTTAAAGAAGAAAAAAATGTAATGTGGTGAACACAGTGGTTAGTTGGTAACTTGCCCTTTATAAAATTGGGAGTTAGCTACAAGTTCAGACCTAAACTCCCCAAAGTGGCAAACAGGAATGGGTTTGAGGAAATGTGTGCTTAGAATTTTAAGCCAAAATAATTAGCTCTAGGTGTATTGTCATAAATGATGCTGTTTCTAATTTTCCTGGATTTATAGTAACAGCAAAATTCTTACATTGTCCTTATAATGATCATGAACTAACTGTGATCCTTAGTGCTCAGTAAAGCAATCTGGATGCTAAATTTGTTTAAAGAATGCTTGTTGTGAATATATTGTGTTTTATCCATTGCAGTATTTGCATCTAAGAGAAGATTCTGTTCAGTATAGTGGCTATTTAACAGAACTCTGGTGTCATGAATCCTGACTACTTCAGCACATTTCCATTCATCATTGTATTTGCCTTCAATTTTCTTAGAAGTTTGTGGAAGTTGTACACTCTGGAGACAGAATTGGTGATTTCCTTGTTGCTATTTTCAGAGAAGCTCATGTGCTAACACAACAGTGCTACATATATGAACGTGTTTAGCTCCAAGCAAAATAGCCAGTACAGTACAAAAAGATCCTTTTTAAAAGGTCTAAACAGCATTTTGCTTATATTGCGTTAACTGAATCCAGCAACAATCACAAAGTCTGTCATTTTGATGTTGGCTATCTTTATACTAGCAGGTAAGTGCAAGATTTATTTAACATCACAGCCAAAATGGAGGTCTTAAAAGAAAAAGACAGAGCTGGCAGCAAAGGTCTAACATGGAGGAGGTTTACCATTATGTAAAATGCCAAATGAACTGTGAAATGCTGCAGTTCTAACACTGAAACTTCATATTTATTTTGCAAATTAAATTCTGTTTCCCACAGTGGATGCAACTGTCTTCAGCTCGAGTCCTACATCAGAAACAGATTCTTCAGGCAAACCAAGGTATCAAGGTAGGATTTCAACAGCTATGGTATTTTTATTTGGGGGGATATATGAAGACTGACCTATCTTACATCAAAATTGACTTGTTTGATCATTCAAAGGCCAAAACTTCATTTGATTCTGCTTCACTTTAGTGTCAGATGAAAGGGTGCAGACCATTAGCATATTCTTAAAAAAAAACTGTAATTCTCTTCTATTTTCTTCCCTACTACCACTTCCTAGTTTACAGTCTTGCCCACAAACATGATGTGGCTCTTCCTGTATACCAGCAGTAGTGCAACTGCAGGCTGTTCACATTCTACCAAATGAAATGAAAAACTTCCTGTGGGCTTGCAAGTGTACCCAGACAGGTATTGCCCTAATACCAGTGCACCTTACCATAAGGGATATCAACCCATCTTACATGCCTCACCTCTCATGCCAGGCCGTGCACATTCAAATAGTCTAGTAATATGGTAGTACATACTGGACTACGTGTTAAAGTACTCAAGTTATTGCTGTTCCAGTAATCTAGAGGGTTTGTCATGGTGAGATGATGGAAAGAGGTGCTTTCGTATCAGGTGTTTTTCTTGGTCTGGTAAGAGATACTACATTTCTGACGAGATTCTGTTTTTCTTGCATGAGCTTTGTGGGGAACAGACTAGTTCTCCCCCCACACAATGGAATGCCTTTCAAGCCAGCGAAGTGCCTCTTGAAACCAAGGACAGACTGAAACAGCCATGGCAGAAATGCAGATAGCAGACTCCCCCCGAGAGACTGGGCACTTAGCCACGTACTGAAGGAGAATGTTATCTATTGTTTACATCCAACTGAAGTTTTAATTTCAGAATTAATGTGTTTGTTTTCAGTAATCTTCCTAATTTTGATGCAGAGTACAAGATGTTTGCCTTAGAAGGTTTGTTTCAAGGTTTGGTCCTGTACCATTGCAAATGGTTAAGATTTTGACAGTCATTTTAGAAACTGCAAGTTAAATGATGGAATTACTCTGGACTAGACTTGTTACTGTTTCTGGTGAAACAAAGTGGTGATGGGAATTACATCTTTGTACTATCATAGCACTCAAAAGCTGCAAATGGAATTGCAGTGTCATTTTAGTATAGAAGGACTGAAGTTAGTTGTCCTATTTTATGACATGAGTTAATTCTTTCAAACAGTGCATATCTCCCACTAATACCTTCAGAGTGATATTTCATCAGTGGTGCCAATGGGAAGAGAGATGCAGCTTAATATTGAATGTACAGGTTTCATTCTTACATATTTAACTTTGATTATTGTGCAGATTTGTCCTTGGTACCCTGAGATGGAAGCTTTGCACTAGGTGAAATGGTATTTACATTTTGTAAAGAGATTCTGTATGGAATAACAGCTCTTTCCTATTGCTCTTAGCCCCCCATGTCAAGTACATGAAGAAAGATGATGACGTGCCTTGCTCTATCACAAGCTCTCTTGAACATTTTCCTCAAGAAGAAGTTGGCAGCAGGGAAGAACCTACTCATCCTCCACAAAATCCTCCAACCAACCTCACAGTGGTAACTGTTGAGGGCTGTCCAACTTTCGTCATATTGGACTGGGAAAAACCAGACAATGACACTGTTACTGGTGAGTCTGATTTCTTTCCTCCATTGTATCAGAATACAGTATTTCCAGATTATTTTTATTTTCACAGTGGTTTTATGCCAATGAAAACATACTTCAATCCCAAAGGAATCTTACTCCCTAGTACTTTAATTTTGTGCTACTGTCAACTCCAGCCTGGATAAGAAAATGCTGCAAAACTAGAATGAGATTTTAACAACTGAATCGTTTGTATCAGTGATGACACAAAAAGATACTTAATAATAAGGACTCTATATTTCATCTTAATTTCTGCTTCTCTGTGTACAGGATGTGGTAAGATCTAGTCAAGAAATTCCAACAATGTGACAGTAGTGTTTATTACATAGATGCATACACATAATGTAGACATCTTTCTTGACTTGTGGACGCTGTTGATCAGTGGGCCAGAGACACTGAAACCCTACATCCATCTAGTAGGTCAGTAGAACTGTGCCAGTATATAATACTTGCTGTATCCACTATAGGGTCACCTAGTTCTCTATGGTAAAATAATGTGTCTGTGGGTTTTTTACTGAGAATTAATTTTTGTGAGTCAGGTAGGAATCAGTACACAGACAGGTAAGCATGCAAGATGACCATCCATAATTTTCCTGTAATCTTCTTCTGTGTATATATTAAAAAATAGCAAAATTGAACGTTTAAATCAATTAAAAACTGAAAATTATGGTTCCTCTGTACTGTCAGGAAGATAGCTTTTCTTTTACATAAAACTTTGATTTGCAGAATCACTGGTTCATCACAGCCATGACCAAATGGATTTGGCTGTGTTTCAATACACATGAGTAGAACAGATAAGACTAGGAACTGGGAGGACTAAGATTTGATCATTAACCATTCACTTTAGCGTGTAAGTGCAATGTTTTCAGATGTTATTGTAAATGCGTGTCATGAGAGATTTCAGTGCAGGTGTATGATTAGGTGACTGTCACAAGCAAGGCCACTCTCTTTCCTAAATTAGTCTTTCCTTGATTTTCTAGAAATAATTACTAAGTTTAGCTTCTATTCTTCCTTGCTGTCCCTGCCATTTTGCAAAATAATAAATGCAAAACCAAAAGGGTAATTCAAAACAAAAATTAGCCTGCAATTTTTCTTCTGGGAAAGAGGAAGAAAGCTACCCTTCTGCTGGATTAAAATGGGAATTAAAAGAGACTGTAGGTTAATAAAAAATACCAACCAGCGATAAGAATGATTACCTGACTTGCTTTCCACATGTGCTTCATTCTAGAAGACAAAGAAGTGTGAGCTTATTGCTTACCTCAGAATTAGGCTGAGGATGGGCTCTCTGTGAGCACTCCCCACTCCAGGCAGTTACGCAGTGCTTCTTTTTATTCAGTAAAAAGCCTTTTTGTTGATGTTGCACTTAGAGGCCTCCTCCACAGACAGGTCCTTAGCTAGATTAGATCAGATAACATCACTTAGTCTGCATGTTTTCTTGGAAGTAGACCTGCTGTTTTTCTTGAGGATGTTAATGAATGCACTGCAGCACAACCATTTATTTGTGTTGCAAAAATAGCAAAACTGATAAAACTGTCAGCACACATCATCTAATTATTACAGCAAGGCCTAATTGTCTTCTGATGTTATTTGCTTTCTTTTTCAATGTGTGCTGTGGATTCTAGAGCAAGCATTGCTCACTCTTTATTCTGAGACTCTCTGCAGTTATGATCAGCATTTGTAAAAGTTAACTTTCCAGGAAGTTTTTTCTCTTCTGTAAGACTATTCTGTGATAACTGAGACATGTGGTATTCCCTTCCCCATTGCAGAAAAGATTAAAACCTTCTGCAGAATATGTGGCTAATACTCATTTTCCTTCACCAAGAGAAATTTTAGTTTTCAATCTAGGTATCTTCCTATCTAGATGTAACAGCTTTCCTATAAATACCATCTTCATCTTTTTAACTTCAACATGTAATACAAAACATTTGAACTCTGTGGCTTACAAATACTCTCATTGAGCTTGTCTTCTTCATCTTAAAAAAATTATTCAGTTAATGACTCATCCAAGGACACTTTCTGAATTCAAGAGAGGTCATTGAATCCCAATTTCTGAAAACAGTGATTACTTCATATTGGCGGCGCCAATATGACACTACTTGCTTAGACAGACTTAAATCAAGTTTTCTGTCATCTCTTTTTATTTTTGTAGCTTATACATGTTTTTTCAATCATCTGCTTTAGGCATCACATCTCTTTTTTAATGCACTGTTTCAGATAGAACTGTAGAAACAAAAAATGTAATTTGTTAAGCCTTTTTTTTTTAAAAAAAAAGGTTACTTCACTTGAATTTTAGTTATGCACAAGGGGTTTCATTGTATTGGGTATTCCTGAAAACAAAATTATACTTCAGTAATGGAAAGGTCTGAGACAAACAAAACAAAAAATAGTGATCAAGCTTACCTCTTTTTTTGTAAAAGCTGCAAATGTCAAGCAGAAAGACTGAATGCCTGTAAAGTTACCTACTCATTCTCTATCTGGATGTACTTAAGGCAATGGATATCCACCCTCTCTCCCATGCTTCCTAATAAATATAATTTCTCTAATGAGGCTTAATTAGGGCAAATAAGGGCTTCTGCAGGTTGTTTTTCTTTTTTTCTCCATGGTTCACACAGCCCTTGGTGGCTGTATAAGAAAAGGTCTTTGTTTCCAAAAAGGAAATGTGTAGAGAGAAAATACAGATATGTTTTACAGACATAGCAACTATCAAGACTCATGTCTATGGTCTTTGCATTGGGGACCCACTTTAACAAAATATCTAAAGTAAAAGTTCTCTGACTTACTTATTTTTCTTTTTCTCTTCCTCCCCCCCACCCCTTTTATTTGGGGCACCCATTGCTGCAGGTCCATGAGTTTGTTTTTAAAAAGTGGTCATTTTTTTGCTGTTCATAGGTTGCTATTGTAGGGGAGGACTTCTGAACATGGAAATATTGAAATAATAGTAAATCCTTTCTTTAGGTTGACTTTCTAATATATTATAAAACTATTTTAAAGTTTTATGTTGCTCTGAGTCTATTAAAAGGCAAAGATTAAAAAAAAAGCTGGGTAGAGATCCCTTTAGAAAATATAGCAGTAAATAATCTTAAATTCACATGTGTCTACATATATATAATTGCTCAGATTGAATTGCTGAGGTTTAGAAGCTTGAAACTTTAGAACATAATTTTTAGGGCTTCTCTGCACTTCCACTTAATTGCATTGTCTTAGAAAATTTATCCCAGAAGTTTTGATGGCTGCTTTTTGCATAGAAGAGAGCAAAAGAAGCCATCGTTGAACAACTGATGTCAAAACTGTGTCAATTTGTGTGTGTATGCTCATTTAAATACACAGCTTTTATGTTTACTAGGAATGAGGCTCTTAGAGTCCAGCAACAATTAAGAAAGTTTTTTACCTATTTAAAACTGAATCCCATTGCAGGTGTTTTAGCTTTCTATCTTAGCAAATGGGTCTCCTTGCATTAAGAACTAAAAAAAATTAGGAAAAAAAAAAAAAAGCCCTGCAGCTTCCTAGCATTTAGTTAAGAACTCTAAAGTTCATAGTATCATTAGACAAAAAAAAAGGAATTTTCTAGAGGTTTTGTAGCTGTATTCTCTGTTCTTGCAGTATAATACCTGCTTTATTCCTTGTCCTGTAGATCTAAATGCTCATTGCACATGTTCTTTGAAAACATTCTCCTTTTCCAGCTTAAAATTAGCAAAGCTGTATTTGGTATTTCAATCAGGTTTTAGGAAGGGGAAATGAAGGGACTGGAGAGGTTGTGAATTTCTGTGCAAAGACAGGACAATTAGCAGTATACTCAGCGTGTTTATTGGAAGAGGTATTTATGAATTGGAACAGAGTTTGCCTGTTAGAGACTGCATCTTGGACAGGACTATGACTGAAGGGGTATCTTCCCAAACATCTGTTTTTAATTCCCTGTTCAGAGCATGGCTTCCTCTTGATGATACATCCCAAGGAGGTGAAAAGAAAGAAGTGAGCCTCTATAAATCATATAAATACAGAAATAAATTTATGCACAAGTGTTTCATTCTAAACTGGCATATTCCAAAAATGTACAATCCAAGTTAGTTGGGTAGTTTTCTTTGGAAATTTAAAAAAATTAAGTCTGATTTTAAGTTAAGCAAGGCTTAAGCATTTAGAAATTGTATTTTCATATTTGATACATTGTCATTCAAACAGCAGAATGCTTATACTTAGTCATGTTCAGAATTTTGTCAGTAGTGTAACTTTGGGCAGAGGTGAGATGTCATAGAGTATCACTGAATTATGAGGAAGGGTGAGGGGCTAGGTGCTCAGCAATCTGGAATTGGATCACTCTTTCTCACCACTTTAGCACATTAATGTCCAGACTGGCTCACACAAGATGTCCTTAGAGCCTATTAGACAGTAGGAGTGGAAATCAGATGAGAAAAGAGAGAACTACAAAGAAGCTCAAATAAGAGCTGTTATTTATGCAAATTTCTCTTTACTGTAATTTTCCAGAATATGAGGTTGTGTCAACTGAAAATGGAGTGAGTGATGGTGAAAAGGAGAAATCGATTATCACTACAAATCAAACCCATTCTACTGTGGAAAACCTAAAACCTGACACAAGGTAATTAAATAAAATAATTTGCTAAGTTATTCCAACTAATTTAGACTGTCAGCTGTCTGCCACTTCAAACAAAAATACATACGTGTATAAGACCAAATTTGGTTTACTTCTGTTCCAATAGGAAAAGAGGTATGCTTTGGTTTCATTGTCTTTTAAGTTAACAGGTAAGAAACATCTGAGGAATCTTTAGGAAATTTCCAGGAGTATTTACAGTCTGGACAAACTGCAGAAGTGACCTGTTCTATCAGAAAGATTAACAGTAAAATGGAAGAAAATGTACTATTTTATATTTTTTAAAATATCCTCTTAATTTAGCAGATAAAGAAACAAGGTGAACCCAAGAAATATAAACCTGATATGTGAGATTAAGATTTCTATGTATGGCTGTCTCTCTCTGGGGCTTAATGATGCTTGGCACAACTGACATAGGCTGCTTGCCTAAGTAGATAGATGTTCATTCAAATACTGGAATGTAAGTTAGGCCACTGTACAAAGCTTGACCATCAAGCCAAACCATTCTATGATTCTATAACTGCACTGCACCATGGAGAGGTAAGATGCATTTGTCCTGTATATGTAGTTGTCTTTCAGTACCTCAAAAGAGCTGGCAAGTTAAAAATGGTCAGTGAATTCCAGTTGATGGCATACATCTCATGCAACTAGTCCAAATAAACATTATCATTCTTTTAAAAAAATCAACAAAATTATGATTCTTTTTCGTGGTAACATTCAGAGCAGGGAAGTAAACACTTGTCTTGTGTTTGTGTTGTTTATTGATTGCATCAGAAAGTTAATGAATGACATGTTTCTTTTTTCCTGTAAGACCATTCATTTGGCTTTGGTAACTGGATTTTTCTGTTTCACCTAAACTGCCCTTTTCTATTATTATTCTTAAAATGCTGACACAGCACAAAATTCTGCATAAAACCCATCTTGAACCAATATTTTTAGGCAATGTGTGATCTAATCTGGGTTGTAGTTCCCTAGCTCGTGTACTTGTGACCAGCAGCTACTAGGAGGAGCAATGAGGGACTGTTGCAGAAAGTGAAGGGGAAATTAAGAGAATTGGTAAAGAGAGGCTAGGGATAATTGTGATATCAAAAAAGAGCTTCCTCAAGAGACTCCAGAACTCATGAGATGGGCTAGAATTGCTTTGCATCAAGAATATCTCTGTTTTTTCTTAAAGGCATATGGCTTGTGCAAGGGTGAACTACAGATACGTTGTTCTGTCTTTTTAAGAGGCAATAAGGATATATTACCAATACAGCTGGAGACCAAGCATCAGTTTCCTCAATCTCTTCCTCAATCAGTTGAGAAGGCTTAAAAGAGACAGCAAAACATTGTATTTCTGGAGTAGCAACTGAAGAAAAGCAGTAGGTGCTGCTGAACTAGTCAGGCTGTGCTGTTTGTGCTTTTAAAAAATGCAGTTGCATCCTTGAAAATAACTGTGTGTTGTTAATGAGATTCTCTTCCATTACACACTCAAATTCTTTGTGTCACGAATGGTGATAGAAATAGGATGGATTTGGTTAAGTGTAGAAAAGACAAGGAAGCAAAGTCAAGTCATTGTTGTTGAGAGCAATGCCCAGATGGCCAAAAGAGAAAAGCATTTTTAGACTGCTCTTTGTTCAGAAAAGAAGAAAGATGGAGGCAGACAGACCCAGCTGGAACCGTTGA
The DNA here is from genome assembly GCA_020745705.1 of Hemiprocne comata. Classification (NCBI taxonomy): domain Eukaryota; kingdom Metazoa; phylum Chordata; class Aves; order Apodiformes; family Apodidae; genus Hemiprocne; species Hemiprocne comata. The sequence goes on along the minus strand of CM036586.1, from coordinate 136,258,732 downwards.
AAAGGTCATAAGGAAGGCAGGAGCAGTGCTGACTGGTGGAGGCTGATTTAAGACATGAATGGATAACTTTTCCCTGATGCAGTGATGGCTATTACTCCCACTCTCCAACCTCAAAAGGGAAAGACTGTGAAAGTCTTCCTGGATTCAGGAGGCCAATGCCTGAAATTGAAAACTTTTGGTATAACTTGCAGTGGTGCATGTCCCTCAAATCCCAGAGGATTTAAAGCATGTAAAGTCCTCCTCAGAGGGCCTCTGCTCAATGAAATTCCCATTTGAAAATGTGTGCTTCCTAATTTCGAGGAAACCTTGAGAGCTTTAGCAGGAGCACAAGAAATTGTTACTGTTTCCATTTGAATCCAAGCTTGTTGGCATACTTTAAATTAGAGAAAATAAGAAAGTTATTAAGACAACTGGCATAATGTAGACAGTATAATTGTTGCAAGGAATGACATATGTCCATAATACAATCCTGCTGTCTGTTGGGAGCTGATTGCTCACCAAGTGAAGAAAATGGACCTGTGGACAAAACTGACTGAAAGTAGAAGGAAGAGAGACGGCGAAGCGAAGCTCAATAAATTAATTACCAGTGTCCCTGAAATGTCTGCAAATTCATCAAGTAATACATGAAGACTGGGAAACAGCCTTTTCTGTAGCTAGCCTTAAAGGAAAGAGCTGTAGGAGAGGTGAAGCTGGAAAATAAACTTGGAAGAGAAAAAGAAATCCCACTCACAAATTATCAACATTAACAAAACTACCAGCAGGTATATGGAAAGAGAGGTGCTCCATAGCAGACGGTAGATTGACTGGGGAAGAACCTCTTGGCCTTGAAATGTTTTGGAGAAGCTGACAAACTGAACTTGAGTGTATTTTCCAGCTTTCCTAAAGCAATCAGTGTGGCTGCGTGAATCCCATATGCTGCTCTGAAGGTTCAGTGCATTCAGAGCTGGAAACAGGAAGGATCTAAACCAGACAGACCTAAACAAAAATTTTCCAAAAGGAATAAAAGCATTTGTGAATGTGGTATCTCAGTCTCCATGGGTAAACTTAAACCAAAAATATCCTACAGCAGCAAGACAATTGAAGCCTTGAGGAGCAGTGTATGACAAAGATGATCTGCAGTCACATTGACCAAGGTCTATCATCCTGTCGAGGTAAATCAATTAGGATAAGTCAGTGCCTGGTCCAGAAGCTAAAGAGTTAATCACCCTCATCCAGCAGGAGGGAAGCAAGAGGAACGACTTTTCAGTGTGAAGGGAGCAGAACAAGCAGCAGGGGAAAACTGGGTGCATCTGAGCCTGCCAGATCATGCTGTTTGTTTGCTTTTCTCTTTCACATTCTTCATTCAAATAGGTCATACTGCTACACCTCTGGGAAGCTCTGCTGTAAGCCAGACACCCGTCTTGCTATGAGCTGGCCTTTTGACAAGGCAGCTTTTAAAGATTAGGAGCTAATGGCCAGACTTTGAATATTTAAGAAGTTTGGATGATATTAGGGAGGCAGCAATGAGAGATTCTTACAGTCTCTCATGAACAATTGCACGTGTGACTGCAACTGCCAGTAAGCACAAACATAGAAGTCAAATGGGATACAAATTTCTCTGAATCAGAGGATTATAATGTAGTATTCTGTGTGTCCATTTAGCTGTCTGAAAAGTGACTAGATCCAGAAAAAAAATGCACTGGCTGAAAAAGAAAAGGAGTTTTGACTTTCAGTACAGTTATCAGGTATTTGGTTTTAACAGACTCATAGCATGCCAATATGGAAATGAAAATGGACTTTCATAGGCATGTGAAAATTTGTGAGGGTTACTTTTAAACAAATAAAGTTGCATATGTTACTGCAGTTTGTCAAATCTCATGTCTGTCTTGTAATATGTATGCCAGTTTTATGTGTCCTTGGTGACTTGATTGCACTATCACATCTTAGAAAACTTCCAATAGTTGAAGTAACCTGGAAAGTTCAAATCTTGATATCTATTATTTGGTTGGTTACAGTTCGCAAAACTGCTGCTGTTCCTGGCACTAAGTTGCTGTCTGGGTCCAATCTAGAATTCTGTTTAATTTCGTCAGATATTTTGCTCTTGATTGTAACTTTTACCTGAAATCTCTAAAAACGTGTAGTATGGTTATGGTATGTGAGCTAGATAACTGTCTGTAACCTTATACACATAGTTAATTGGATATAACTGGTGCCTGAGAAGGAAAACTTTCTCTTGTTTTATGAATGTCTTCTACGTAAACATTTCTGTTATAGAGGTACTTCTGTGATCCAATAATCACATATACACAGGTGTTGAATATAACTTTGTACTGCAGTTAATTTTTGCGACCCTTTACATTATTTCCAAGAATTTTAGAGTAGGTCTGGGTCACATTTCACTCAGCCCTCTTTTCAATATCACACTTAAACCCACACCAGATTTCCTGCAGTTTTTGCCATCGTTATCCTTCAATTACTCCTTCACTTGTTAAATGAGTGAAATAGCCAAATTCCATTCATCCTTCTTTCTTCTAGTTAGTGTGAACCAAGTGCTTAGCTAAATCAGTTTTTCTTCTGTTGTTCAAGCAGTGAGTGTATGCAACTGCTGTGCTTTTTGGTCAACACTGAGAAACATAATGTACCTTTAAAATTGGCCCTGTAATGAAAAGGGGCCTGGACAAGATGGCTTTTGTAGGTCCCTACCAACGTTAATTATTGTATGATTGCATCTTAGGGGAAGTTTCTCATCTAGTAAATCTCAACTTCACACATTTTCTTTAATGCAGGCTAAGATGGTTTTGTATGTTAATGCAAATGTCAGTAATTTAATTTTTATTTCTTAGCAAAGAAAAATGAGCGAAAAGGATGCACCAGTGTGAACTTATCTGTCAATTTTATTTTTCATTCTCCACATGGACTTTCTGCAATTTTTTATCCTGAGACAACTGCCACAGTTGGGGTTTTTTTGAGAAATGTGGCATTTATTCCACTTGGAAAATAGTCAAAGCCAAACCACAAGACTAATTGTTTGATAAAGACAATTACAGTCTAGCTCCCAAGCAGTCATTTGAGGTGTGACACCTGTAGTATTCCATCTAACTTTCATACAGGTCCCTTGTTTTTTTAACTTTCTTACAAGGCTGCTCACACTGGAACTCTTAGTTTCATTGGCATACCCAGGACTCTGTACTTTTTTATCTAGTCTTAGTTTTACGTGAAAAGCTGCCCTTAAAAAGAAAGTATTGCAGTAACTTCTTCTATGATAACAGTTAAGCAAGTTCTCCTGTGTGTGAGTCAAGGTAAGGTCATTATCCAGAATTTTCAGTATTTCCCTCCTTGAGGTGCTTGTTTGTAATAAATCTTAAGAGGCCTGAGATAGAAATGGGGTATACTGTGGGTTTTGTTTTCTTTGTTCTGTCTCCTGTGTAGTAATAATGGTGTTCAACTGCATCTTCTCCATTAAAATCAGTTTCACTGGCCTGGAGTTTTTTCACAGACCTTTCCTAGCCTAGAATATTAAATGCAGATGTTGATTTTTTTTTATTTTTTTTTTTTGCTTCCAATTATATTTTCCCATATCCAAAGGAATTTTAAGGTTGGTTTTGGGGTTTTTTTTCTAACTCCTTAAAATTGATTTATTATTTAAGTCTTCCAGTCATCTGATATAGTATCATTTTGATTTTTTCTGTTATTCCTTTGGTTCTCTGCCAAAATATGTTGTTCTCATTTCTGTATCCCTGCCCTATCTTAAATTTATTTTTTTTTTAATTAGGTGTACATTTCCTCTTTCATTCTGATGGGTTGTTTAAGGGCAATTAAGTTCATAGAACATACCACGAGTGTCCAGGAAACTTTGCAGCACTAATTTCTATACAAGCCTTCAAAAAAGAGTCTGAATATTGTTGAAAACAGTTCTCATGCATGTTTTTGTTGGCAGTAACTGGAAGGTAATAGAGAAAAATATTAAGTCTGCTGTCAAAGATATGCCAAATAGCTCTGGGGAAATCCAGGTAGCTATTAAAGTAGATGTGTCCCATCAGCCTGCTGGTGTAGATTTTTAATAGAAAAGAAGTATTAGTAAGAAACAAAAAGCCTGTGATGCCTGCATTCCACAGCTTTGTAAAACTTCCCTTTTGATACTAATTCTTTGCCTGGTTAAGTAGTTTGTTTATTTCAAAAATACTTTTCTCCTTTTAAAATACTTTATAAGTGATGTCTTTTGGACTTGTGGGTTAGATTGTATCCAAAGGCAAAGTATATTTCCAGTCATGAGAAATATTAATAACAGGAAATGTTAAAAAAACCCCAACAACACACACACAAAAACAACCAAAGGAAAAACAAAACAAAACAAAGCAAAGCAAAACAAACCAAAAGAAAACAAAGCAAAACAAAAACCAACCAACCAAAACCAAAACAAAACAAAAAAAACCCCACACCACCAAATACAAAAGTCCAAATTAAATATGAAATGTTTTGGTTATATGCATGTCCCAAGCTGTTTTTATAATGTGTGTAGATGGTTTCCTTCAAACGTTTTTCATACGTTTTGCAAAGGTATGAAACCAAATAAAAAGAGGATGTTATTATAACTTTCTCAGTCACCATACCAAGTAAGTCTTCAACCCTCTACTGAATAAGCTTTTTGTGCACTTACACACAATAACTCATACCTACCTGCTCATGCTGCTATTACCATTATCTAGTGTTGTTTTCTATTCCACTTTGCACCCAAAATGTGCCAGTCACATGCAAACAAAAAAATCTACATCTGCAAAGAGCTTAGCTTTTTTTAGCAGCAAGGGTCAAGAGATGAGAACTACAGTGAAAGTAGCAATGCAGAAAAATTAAGAAGGTAGCAAAAAAAGGCTCAGCACTATTTTTTCTTTTTTATTTTTTCTTTTTTTTTCTTTTTTTGTTTTGTTTTGTTTCCTTCTCTTAAACTTAGTTTTATTTGCTATGTCTGATCATGCTGCTGTCCAAGCACACTGCAGACAGAGAAGCTCTATACATTGAAACAGTCGAGCCTGATGGTCATCTAACCACTAGCATTTCCCCAGCAATTGACCTGAAGTACCAGGACTGTACTCAGCTGCTCTGGTCCTCCTATTGTGGTGAAAATACCTCTTCACTTATTTTCAGTCTGCAATCTTCGATCTTCTTCTTCTGCATGATTTAAAAAATGCAGGAGTAGCTGTGATTGCCAAAGTTCCATGTGGGATAATGATTTCCTATGGTGGAAAAATATGCTTTGCATAGTAATTATTGTAAGTCGAGTCCATTTAATCTGCACAAGGACTTCTATTGTTTCATGTATTTTGGGAGGATTTGGGATGCCTAGTGTCCAAAATTTGTAGGATAGCAATCTTTTAGATGTTAGAGGTGTGACGTTACATTGCTGCACATATTGAGTACCAGAGCTTTTGGCATCCTAGGCACACAGATATAAAGATGGAACATCGACTCCAGTTTCTCATTAAAAAGTCTATATAAGAGGTAGACAGGGGATAATCATTCTACAGCTTTCCTATTTCTATTTATTAACTTTGCCCTATAGGCATTCTTGAACCCCCAAGCAGGTTTTTTTCCCTACCTTGTGGTTTGTAGAGAAGTCCATAAGATTGCAGCAGGTACCCCTTCTATTTTTATTTTCCACATCTTTCACCTTACACAAATAAAGGGAGACTTTAAATGTTTTTCTATGAAGAGAGCCACACTATGGCTTTAAAATTACAGTCAGATCTGTGAACTCTATCAAACCGTGAGCTCAGTCAATTTTTTCCTTTCTCTCTCTCTTAGTTTTCAGTAAACTAGTTACTTCTCTTCCTCTCCAAAAGTGGTTGTTTGTTGTTCTTGTACTGTTGCAGCCATTGCTATCCACTGTTGCAGACTGCTTTCCACTAAAAGGAGTCTGTGATGCTTGGGTGCCTGTGAAAATGCCTACCACAGGCACCCAAGAGTATGAAGAAGAGGAGGCTGAGGGGAGACCTCATCGCCCTCTACAACTACCTGAAAGTAGGTTGTAGGGAGGTGGTGGGAGTGGGCCTCTTCTCTCAAATAACAATAGGACCAGAGGAAAGGGCCTGAAGTTGCTGTAGGGGAGGTTTAGCCTAGATACTAGGAAGAACTTCTATACTGAAAGAGTGGTCAGGCACTGGAACAGCCTGTCCAGGGAGGTGGTTGAGTCACCATCCTTGGAGGTATTCAAGAAACATGTAGATGTGGCACTTTTGGCCATGTTCTAGTGGCTGAGATTGTAGGGAGGGTTTTTTGTGGGTGTTGTTTGTGGTGTTTGTGTTTGTTTGGGGTTTTGTTGTGTAGTTTTGGTTTGGTTTTTATGATGGTTGGACACGGTGGTCTCACGGTGGTCAATCATTACTATTCTGTAAAAGCAATACATAATTATTTCTGTAAACAAAATTGTAGAATTTTATATATTTTCATTTAAAAACTTTGCTCCTTAACATTATCAATAGGAGGCTCCCCTAACTGACAAGTTAAACTTTGGACATTTCTTAACCACTTTCCTTTTCTTCAATTTTGTTTATATGTTTACATAGACTGAAATCTCCATGTGTATATTTTAGTTCTTTATTTCAATCTTGCCATAATTTTCCCAGATGTGGTTTGATCTTTTGCAGAGATCCTAGTGGTGCCTAGACCACTATTTGAAAAACACTGCTTGGAAAATATTTAGTCTTCAGTTCTTGTTTTGGCCGTTTTATGGAGTTAGGGAATTGATGGGTCCAAGTTCATCAACTTAAGTTTTGTTTCCTAGGAAGAATATTGCCTGATGGAACTTACAGTAGGGCATATCGGCTCTTGAGAACAATATATTTGTACAAAACCAGCAAAATACTTAAATTTGCTTCAAACTCCTCTACTGTCTTGTGCCGGTTGTGATATTCTGCCTGACAGAGGCACGTAAATCCAGCTTGCAAAATCTGTGAAACCATTACATATTCAATAGGTGAGATCCTGACATGCTGACTATAGATCTTTATCTCTAGTTCACACTTGCCTGCATCTTGACCTGAGTCCCTGCGGCTGCCCAGGCCAGTTCCATAAGAGCATTTCACCTGCTCAGTTTTTGTCCTTTCCTTATAGCCAGTCCTATGGAAACAAAAAACTTTATGTCAGGAACCCTGGGCAGTGCTCTTCAAAGTTCCCTTTTTATTTCATAATAAGGACATAGATTATTATCATCCATAACGTCAAAACATAAACTACAAGTAAAGCAAAAGAACAGGTATGTTGAGCTATCAATGATCAAAACTACAATAACAGCTCTAGATAAGATGTTGCTGCCATGAAGGAAGCAGGAAAACTTATTCAGAGTCTTTTACCTCTAGGCATGTGTTAAGTTGTACATTGTCCAAAATGTATCTTCTGTCTATCACTTTAAAACACCCATCTTGCTAGCAAACCATCAATTATTCTTCAGTGATTCTTCAGAAGATATCTGTAGCTTCTCTGCTACAGTTCTCTGGATATTGACCTTTCCTACTAAATGAGACTACTTCTTGACCAAAAAAGTTACTGCACCACATGCCCAAGGTGAATATTAACTGTTCAGATCAAATTTTTCAAAGCATGTTTTTGTTTAATTAATTTGAAGTTGATCATGAAGAAGATTTTGTGTCTATAACTTATTTTTAATGTATTAATGTCATGTCTCCCTCCTACAGTAGGCTAATAGGAGTTGCTTAAAATGTTCTTGTAGCATGTTTGAATAAAGGTTGATTATTCCAAACAGACATTTTAAAGCTCAAAAGAATCCCATGTTTCACGTAGAAGTGCCTGCAAATTATCCACAATGCATTTGTTCAGCATACCGATTTTGTAAGTATTTCCCTTAAAAAAGAAAAGCATAGAAATAAAGACAATTGCTTATGTAAGCAATTTCACAGTTCAGTATTGTCTCAGAAGGAAGGAAAGCAGTTACTTGGTACTACCTGATTAGTCCACTGAGGTTAATTAGCGAGCTATTCATGTTTTGCAGGAGCCAAGAAGCTATGTGAGGTAATCCAAAGTTTGGACTGAATTATTCTGTCTCTTGCAGGGACTTGCAATGGAGTTTACAACTTTCCAACCATGCAGAGAGTGGTATGGTTTTTCCTTTAGAAAATTGCTGTTTGGAAACAATTTCAGCAATACATTACAATGCTATGTTATAGTCATGAACTACCAAGTTATCATTGGTAAGAATCCTTCAAAAGTCAAGAGCTGGACATTTAATTGCCTACATCTGGGATTCTCATTTTTCTCTGTGTTTAGTCTCTAATTCAGGACCCATTTTCCAGGCCTACAGTCCTTTTGATTCGTGTCCTGCAGATCTGTCTCACTTATGAAAAAATGCTCCTTGTTAAGAGAGATTCACCATATATGCACTCAAAGCATATGAAAGTCTCTCTGTAGGGACAGATTATTGCTGATGGCTCAGGGGAATGCATGAAGAGGGTGCTGATGGCTGGGTGTATACATGCTACCCATCAAGGTACCTCCATGGAGGGCATGCAGGTCCTTCAGGGAGGCATTGAGCTGTTGCTAAGTGGTGAGAAACTCACAGGTGCTGCCTGGCTGGAGCCAGGAGAGCTGAGAAGGGGCTTGCTGGGACAGTGTGTGTTGGGAGGAAGGAAATACAGAGCCTGTTCCTAGCTCTGCCCTTGATTTAAGATACTAGCTGTGTCCAGTGTCCATCCTTGTAACTCTTTTTCCTGCTTCACCTGTCTGGTATCTTCTGTGTAACATTTTTAGGTTTGCAGCTGTCTTTCAATAGCTGTATACTTAGAACTTCTGGTTGAAAGCGTGAATATCAGCTAAACTGCAGAGTTAGAAATCATTTTGTCTTGCCTGCCCACCACTCTTAATCAAGTCATGTGAGGTGGGAGAGGCTTAAGTGGACTGAGCCAGGCTGGAATATTTTCTTTAGTCTTGTTCTGTTTCTACAGCACTTTGCTTGTTTCCCAACACAGTTGTGATGAAAAGAGATCATGAGATAACTACAGTACAGACTGGTGTTGTGTGGCATTACTTTAAAAATAAAAGAAAGAAATGCTGCACAACATCTTTTCATTATTTCATATATTTACTATTAACATATATATTCAAGCAATTGCATCTTTGCTGTGGCTGAGCCCCTGTCCTGGAAGACGTGCCCTGTGTTTCCCCACTGGCCCTGTCTGTCACTGTTGGTGGGCCTGAAAGGCATTGAATTGGAGGTTTGTGTTCTTATGAATAAAAAATGTGCAAATAAATAACAACATTCTTTACTCGGTCTCTGCTTATCAGATTGCTTCTGACCTCACCTGAACTGCTCGCTTTGCCAGAATCAAAACCACATGTGTGAGCAGAGACAGACTTAAACCAGTGGTGCGTTAAATCAAACAGTATGTGCGCAAAGAAATATAAAAAGGGCTGGTAAATTATGTGTTCAGAGAGGTTTATACAGCTAAGACAAAGAATTTATTGGTGTTTTCAGAGCAAGAATCGAGGTCTTTTTGTTCTTCTCCGGGAGGCAAGTAGCACCAAGAGGTGTGCTGGCAGTTTGCTTGCACCAGCCTCTGAAAGAATGCTTGGTTTGCTAAATCTTCATCTATTTTATTCCCCAGTTATGAATTCCATGTGAAACCTAGAAACCCTCTTGGTGAAGGTCCAAGTAGCAGTGTTGTGGCTTTCAGTACTGAATCAGGTAAGAACTTCCAAAGGTCCGACCATCATTTAAAGTGGCTCTAGTATCCATGTTTGTGGGATGTATGACAGGCTCTCTCAGTTCGTTTTCTGTGTTTGGTCTTGCTCTTTACTGTCTCCAGACTGGCTTTTTAATAGTGAACATGTTATGGTAGTGTCTCTCACAGTCAGCCTGAGATCACGGCTGTGTTGGTGAAGATTTAAGACAGGCCAGACTGCAGGAAAAAAAACCTAAGAGCACAGAGAGTTTTCCTGGTGTTCATGACAAAGAAACTAACACTATCCTCACAGAAGGACAGTCATTTAAGATTAATATTCCCGACCTTTTTGGGTCCATCAAACTCATTAATGGCTTCTGGATCATGTTCTAGGGGAACATAAGGTTTTTGTTTGAGCTGGTGTGTTTAGAGGCTCTTTTGCTACCTGCTCAATGAGGCTGCTGTATAATAGTGATGTCTTTCGGCTGAAATAAGGATTGAGAAATAGCAGTTGGGAAAAGTCAGTGTCCCGGTATGTCCTCTTCCATCCTGTTTACTCATGTGTGAAACTGTTAAAGAGGTGCACAGAAGCCTGTTTCGACCATTGATTGGTTCTCAAGTTAAGTTCTATCTGACTCAGAGGTGAGAATCAGAGTGCTATCCCCACTCCAGTTCCCCTTGAGGCTAACTACAGTTGACTTGTTGACTTTATACAAGCAAGAAACCATCTTTTGTGTGGAAATGTTTATTGCTTGATCGTACTTAAGGACCATATAAAAGACAACATGGATTTAACCTTTTTAAAAGGACTTTCTCAATCGGTATTTTGAGCCAGGTGTAATAATATAATAGTCCTCATCTAGTGCTGTCACTGATGGATGAGAGTTTTGGCTAAGCAAGGGATTATTCAGGGAGGAGCTCAGACCATGCCACACATATTTAAAAACTTTGAATACACTCTTTGTAATCTTAGATTGTTAAAACTGAAAAAATGTTTATGCCAAGTGCTGTTTTCATTAATGACAAGGCTTATGTTCTGTCTCCTATTTAGCTTGGACAAATCAAGTGGTCAGTTGGGTTTTTTTCTTAATTGCACACATCCTTCTTTCTTTTGGGCTTTCATAGACAGGTTTTGTGTGGCAAGTATTACAGAGGGATCCTTTTTTATTATTTAAGCTTTGAAATTGAAATTTTAAAATAATGCAGTGGAATTGGCTTTTGCTGGTCTAAACTCTTGTTTTTACTAGAACTATGTTTGACTGCTGTTGTCCCATAAATAAACTTTTTAAGAGCTCATTGATACTGTAGTTTCACGCAAGAAAAATATTTATTTTAATTTAATTTAATACAAAAAATGAACTTTGCTTCCAAAATTCTCTGTTTCACAAATTGCAGCTTATGTCAACTGTATAAAATCACTTACCAATGCTTTCCTATTGACATATTGGGAAATTTCATTTCTAAATGAATGTCTCTTTTCTTCCCCTAGCGGACCCAAGAGTGAGTGAACCAATTTCAAGTAAGCTTTTTATGTATAGTATCTTATCTGCTGATCATTATTTTCTTCAGAAATGAGATGAGACAGCATAATTTTACCCATAGGGGTGAGGTGGTGGGCGGGCAGGCTGTACTGCACCAACTAAATGAGTTATGGAATCATGCAGAGTTCACGCATGATTTCACTCCTTCCACCCATACCCCTCATAAGGAAGTCATGCCAGGCTGCTTGTTTACCTGAGTGGAACACAAACAATGTGATGCAGTGCTCCCCTGGCAGCTGGGATGGCTTCAAACCAACATACACAAATGAGCCAAGGACAGCTTCATGTTTTCTCAGCCTTGTCATTAAAGCGAAAGAAAGCTCTGTAAAATGAATAAGCTACTCCACAATTTTAAAGTGAGTTAAGAGAGCACAACTCAGAAGATACAGTTTATCTGCCATTGTGTTTTAGAAAAATTTTCTGTTTCTGAAGGCTTGATTCAGCTCTGCTTTAGGCCACTTACAAGACTTGCTGTCTTGTAAGTGGGAGGTGGAGTGAACTTTTGAAGAACAGCTGAGATGGCTCAAGCAAACTGGGCCGCTTTTTGCATTTTTAATGGACATCACTTTGACAAACACTAAGACATCATTTCTTTCCACATAGGTCATGACAATTTTTATGTGTATTTGTATTAAATCCTAAGGTTTGCTGAAAGTTGACAGTCCTGGCTTGAACTTAAAAACAGTGACTGTAACACACACTTTGTAAATGAGAGTTTCACCAACACACAGACGTTGTCCACGTAACAGTGCCTTAGAACTGAGCTTATTCCAAAGTGGCACCACACATAGAGAGCAGAAGCAGTTCACTGCATCAATCATATCTGCACCTTTTGGTGCTTCCCTGAAATACCTTTAATGTTCAAAATGCAGGTGACCGATGCCATGGTACATTCTGCTCCATCAAGGTTTCTAATTCTATTTATTTGCATATATTTGTTGTACATAATGTTGTATGCAGCATCATGCTTCAGCCTCTTTCTTCCTCTCCTGCAGTGGGAAAGGATGCTATCTGGACTGAAATCCCATTCAATTCGGACACCTATTCAGAATGCAAAGGGAAACAATATGTAAAGAGGACTTGGTATAAGAAGTTCGTAGGAGTGCAGCTGTGTAATTCTTTGAGATACAAGATATACCTCAGTGATTCACTTACAGGTAAGAGATATTCAAATCAGTGTTGTCCTCAATATACACTCCTTAAAGATATAATCATTCCAGAACTAAGATGAGCTCTGTGAAAGTGTGATGAGGTATGTTTAATCTAGTCCATAGACAGATTAATCATAAACAGTAATCTGCTTGTGCTCAGTAATCACTGATGTGTTAGATACTGAATTTTCAGATGTGTCGGGGACCGAGTTAATTCTCTGTGCTGATCATCTCATTTTAAGTACCTGTTAGTAACCTGGGGGTCATACAGAAAGCTGATAAAGATCAGGTCTCTGTCAATAAATAGCATATATTTTAAAAGGTGCCAAATTTGCATTTAAATGGTAGCCTGGAATAGTTCTTAATTAGAGAATTAGGATGCAGTTTTAGACCAGGAATAGGCTCAGTAATTTCCATCCCATTTGGTAAACATCCGGTTGCTTCATTAATGTGAGGCTTATAAATACATGACTTCACTCTAGTCAACAGGTTTTACTCACCTGATTTGACATTTTTGTTTTCAAATTCCCCATTTTATCTAATTTTTTGCCCCCTTCTTTTTCTTAGATTATGTTTTATTATGAACAGCAGCCTCCTGGCCTTATCTTCTCAAGTTTTGTTCAGTGTCTTAAGGTCACTAGAGCGTCATGTGTTTAAGACCTGAATCAAATTACACATGCTGTGTGTAGGCTAGGGAAGCAGCCTGTCAAAAGTGTTTTTCAGTTAGTTGATAGTTAAGCAGAACTTTGTCCGTCATGTAGATTGTATGAGCGATATTTAGAAATATGTCAGCCTCTTATAATCTCTCTTTTATCAGAGCTGTATGGACAACTCTATCACAATGGCATTAGTATGGTATCCAGAGCACAAGGAGTATAGTACAGCTGTGTATGGGAAATGTCTTTTGACTGCAAGTTAGTCAGTATGTTCATCACATCAGATTGAATTTACTAGGAGAAACCGTGGCTGAAAGAATCAACTTTCTTAACCCAAAGTTGCCCCATTTGAGAGCTCAGCACCTCACAGGAGCAGAGCTCTGGCCTCTGTATGTAGGAATGTGGGAAGTGAGTATCAGGGGAGTGTAAGGCAGCCTGGGCTGATATAATTTTAAGCTGCCTAGCCTTGCACCCAGCGCCATTCACCCATGAGCAGACAAGGAAGGAAAGCCCTGTCATTAATAGTAAGTACAATGCCTCATACATAAATAATATCTTGGCAATTAAGTGAATAAAAGAGACTGTTTTGAACAGAGGTATCATTCATTCAGCTGTTGCTGTACTAACCAGCTGTGATCAAATGACAAATGCTGGCAGTGAAGGCATAGTATATTACAAAACCAGCCAGAAGAGGAAATAGCAGTGTTAATCTGGCAGGACTAGACTTCAGCCCTAAATCAAGTGAATTAACACTGTAGTGAAAACCACTTCAGTCTCTGAAGAAAAGTTTCGTATATCAGGAGCCCATTTTCCTATTTGCATTAGATTGTTTTTGTTCTCGCTGGAAGGGTGGTGATTTTACTTGGCTGGAGAGAGATGAGGGTAGCCACATTGTATTCATTGTACTTGCTAAGCCTGGTTCTTGGGCTTGGTTTGTTACAACTAGTGCTTGACCAGTTGTCACAATATTTGAAAGAATTGTAGTATTTACATGGAAGGAGAGCTGCTTATCACCTCTTTTCTAAGTGAGACTGTCATTGCATGGGGCTATATTTGTGAGTGAGAAAGTTTAAAGTTTGAAACCAGGCTGTGTTTCACTGTCACACCTTGTCACCTCGTGCCCCAAGGCAAGCAGAGGTGTATCTGCTAGCACCAGCCACTCAGGCAGTGTGTTTCAGCAGTGAAGGGCTGCACTAAGGTCCAAGTTCCACCTTACACTGGAATTATCATCCAAAGCTTTGCTGTTTAGGTAGTGTAGGGATCTTGAAACTTGGGTGCCTTGTACAAACGCTGTTGTATAAGGCAGCCAACAACCATATCTTTGCGTGCTGGTTTTTAGCATTAATGTATACTTCTTCTGTTGCAGAGTTCACAATGTATAAAAAAAAGACTACCTAATTTTCTGTAAGACCACCCATAAGGGAACACTCTAAAAAAAATATACATTTTACTCTGTGCTAGAATTTCTATCCCCAAGAGAGAGGTTAATTTAGTCATCTGTTAGCTGAATGGTTTTCGGTGTGTTCCCTTACTATGGAAATAATTGGGCAGTAAGAATTTAATAGTCGCTGAGAATGCTGCTAATTAATGTATAGCAATTGTTTGTATTATGCATAGGTTACTCTGTGGACCAGAAGAGTATGTGTGTATTTGAAAGTTACTGTTCTTATGTTAGCCATAAAAATATCTGTTTTATTCTGTCTCTCATGAAGACAAACTGATCTATGTTACATATGCCAGGACTGTTCTATAAACCAGCCTCTACTGCTGACCTCATTTAACAGTCCTTCAGAGCAGTCACTGTAAGCATTCCAGAAAAGCAGGCCACCTAGAAAAAAAAAAAAAAAAAAAAAAAGTATTTATTGAGGAGAGGAAAAAAAAAAAATTTAAGTGTGACCTTCAACAGCCGTGGAAAAAAAATGCTGTTTTGGGCAGCCTGAATGTTCTTAATTTGAGACCAAAAAGTTGCTGAGAGGAACTCCCTCTGACCAGTTCTGCAATGGAAAAAACATGCCTGCAGACAAAACTAGACAGTAATAAATAATTTTCTAAAGCTCAAGAAGAACTGTGTGCACAGAGGCCATCATGTGGAGGTGAGAATTTTTGGCAAAATATTCAGCAGATCACACAACTAGGAGAGAGAGCTTATTGGTAGGCTCCTCTTATTGATTGGACTTTAGGGAGCAGTATTATAAGCCACCTCACTCTCTCTCTCAAATGGCCGGACTGGTGGAGATTCAAGGCTACAGGACACAACATCTAATGAGTAACTGGACTTTCTGCTTAGCTTATACCTGAGTACTGAGCCTATTTCTAGAGGCTCTCCCCGTTCTTTCAACCTCACAACCAAAGGCTCAACATATTAAGAACAAGTGCTGTGAAATGAGTTTAGAAAAAAATGGTAGGTTTGTCTGAAAATGTTTGCTGCCAAGGTTTGGGAAGAGAACACAGCATGCTTTCCTCCATCTTCTGAACTGAATTTTATTAATGTCTTGCAAATCAAATCAGTAAGTAAAAACATCTCTCTGTCAAAAGTCCTTCACTTTAAGTACTCTTGTTAACAGAACAGATGCAGCTCATAATGTCAGCACATGCTGCATAGGGCACTTGAGACCTTGTTTTTCACTCAGTTGCAGTCAAGTGTCCTGTTAAGCAATCCTGCAAATAAATACACAGGCACACCTCATGCTCTGGATAAACACGTACTATACCGAGATTGTCTATTTGTTAAAGAATTTCTCTTGCACATACATGTAAAAATATCATGATTTATACAACAGGCCTTGGCTGTGTTATGAGGTGATCTATAAAAATATTTTTTAAAGTACTGGGGGCTTCCTGACAGGGAACCAAACTGGCCTTCCATTCCCAACACTAGCAAAACTTACCTCATTTTTTATACAGTCAGGATGAGATTCTAGGTAATAACAGAATTTCACTTATCGTATTAAATGTAAGGGGGGAGAAAAACTACATTCAGGCATAGATTTTGGCCAGGAATAGGGCACTTTTGTCTATGGACATGAGCACTGTACTTGGAGTATGCCCATAATGTTCTAATTTCAGCTACAGATCCTGAGAGGAAAAGAACTGTAGCATTCACTGTGGCTTCCCCACAGAGCAAAGAGCACAGTCCATTGCCTCTGGTGGGTTTTGGAAATACCCCTCACTAAACTGGATATGGATTTCAACTTTGCTGCTTCTTTGCTTTCAGGAAAATTTTATAACATAGGAGACCAGAGGGGCCATGGAGAAGATCACTGCCAATTTGTAGACTCATTCTTAGATGGAAGGACAGGACAGCAAGAAGATCTACCAGTCAAAGACGGTAATTCCTTACCCAAATCTCTGTAGCAAACCTTGGCAATTCCTGTGTGTTTCTTTTTCCTGCTGGTGGATTCAGGGCCCACTGCTGTGCTAGTCGATGGAAAGGGACTACCAGCTTTGCAGGCAGAAGAGAGTCGAGAAGTTTTTGAAGATGAGCAATGACTTATTAAAATAAGGTTATGACTCGGGTTCTGTTCAGTAGTAAACAGCCTCTCTCCTGTTTAAAACATTCCAACAGATTATTCACAGTTGGTATTACATATTTAAACCCAACCACAAACTTGAATTTGCAAGAGAGGCATGAAGTGTTATGTTAAAACTAGCAAGGTTGATTTAAAGTGCAGTAAATCATCAGCAGGGCATTAAACGGGTTTGTTTAGTGCTAATGAGAAAATAAAAAGTTATTACTGGAAAATATAATTCATGCTGCAGTAATTCTGTGTGCATTAATTTGAACCGGGTGCCTAGAATTCCAGTCTTGTCTAAGTGGGCATGGGACTGGATGTCCTAAATGCAGCTGTGACCTGCCTGGCTGTTTCACACACATTGCTGAGGCTCGAGCATATTTCTGTCAGCTGAACTCCTGCCTTGCTTGTTAGCAGCAGTGTCAGGGTGAGGTATTCCATTCCCTTGGGACGTGAGAGGGCAGGCTGTATTGACACACATGTCCATGCTAGGTGTGTCATGGAGTCTTTTACTGAGAAAACTATCAACAGTTTTCAGTACAGTATCAGCATGTTGACCAAACCTTCCTTTATGTAGTGCTTCATTTATAAAACACTGACAGAAGTACAGAAATGCATCGAGGTAGGTGTGGAAGATTGAAGTGAAGCACCTAAATCTTTCACCAGCTTTTCTGAAAACAAAGTAGGTGAACAATGTGAAAGGTGTTCCTTATGTGGTTTTTTTGGGGTTGTGTTTTTTTTAAAGTGGGCTTTGCTTATCCTTTCCCAGTCAGTATTGTCCATTTTGTAAAGGTATTTTGTTTATGTGAAGGATTGTCTGAATCCAATTTGGCATTGCCAACACACCAGACCTTTCAGTTGTATCAGTCATTTTTTAAAAAAGATTTTATAAAGTAAAACGAAACAAAAAAAACCCAAAAAACAAACCCCAAAACAAAAAACAAACAAAACCCATCTACATAAAAAGCTCGCTACCCCAGCTTAAAAGACATTTAAAACCAACTTGTTTTCAGCAACTAGATTTAATGGAGTGGATTCATGAGCTACACTCATTTTTAGAAAAAAAACAACAACCAACCAAAAAAACCCTGACAAAACAAAGAACCAATGCTCTCCCCACACACACACACCTTTTCTGTAGCTTGTATTTCTAGTAAATGAACAGAACAGAGGAAGGATTGCCCACTGTTGCTCAGTTCTTCCCTGGCAGCAGCAAGTTAAGTTCTGTTTAAATCAGAATTATCAACATACAGTTGACCTGAAGAGGAGGGAGGGCCTCGTAAGTCCTGTCGTATACCAGTTGCAGAACAGTACTTTGTGTGTCCACATGCTCTAGGGGGAGGTGTCCCTGCCCATGCAGGGGAGCTTGGATCTAGATGCTCTTTAAGGTCCCTTCCAACCCAAACCATTCCATGATTCATTGATTCTATGCATGCACACATCTGCATGTGCATACATGCATGCTTTAGCCACACGAACTTGTGATGAGCAGGGTGTACTCAGCACTAATTGCTCCCCTCAGTTTCTAACTTAATGTTAATTGTTCGAATGGGAAGCGTAGGTATTGTCACACAGAACAGAGCTAAAGCAGGAGATAGGATCTTTTGCTTGGGAATGGGACAATAGTGTGAAATACCCCCAAATGTCGAGGTTTATTTTGGTTCCCTGCAATGTTCAGGCTGCCACAACAAGGACTATTTAACCATTGTAACTTTGCAAGGAGCCTCCTGGTTAAAGACGCCAGCAGCAGCCAGAGGCAGGGAGGAGGGCGGTGCCCTAGACCTGCTGGCACTCTTCCTGGGTGGATGTGGGAACACAGGGCTGGAGGTAAGGGAGGCTGCACCTCCCTGGCTCTGGGCTGCAGCAATCCCAAGAGCTTCTGCTTTTGTTTGAGTTGGGAGGACAACTGGCAGCTGATTCAGGGTGCTTATCAGTGGAAGGGCAGCAAGACTGTGGGCGATGGAGTCACAGCTTAGGGACTAGTTCAGCCATTAACTGAATTGTGTTCAGACTTCAAAGGGAAAGCAAAGGAAGGTGCTGTCTGAAGGCTTCAAGCAAACACAACTCTTGTTTTCTGTTCCAGGATTTTTCAGGGCAGTTCGTCAGGAACCTGTCAAATTCGGAAAAATAGGTGGGGAGACTCACATCAACTATGTTCGCTGGTATGAGTGTGGAACATCGATACCTGGGAAATGGTAAATGCAACATCAACTTGGTGAGAAGGCCCAGCACTTACCAGCCCCGCCAACTGCCCAAGGCAGGCTGAGAGATGGAAATGCTTAGGGTATGCCTGGCACTTACATAAGGTTGCCAATGTGCAAGGGTTTATCAAAGTCTAATGCCAATACTGCATTAATTGTGTAATAGTGTAGGCTGCTTACTGTAGTTATCCAATTTTACAAATTTTACATTTAAAAAAAAAAAAATCCCAAAGATGCTACGGGACATGTTGCAGGATAATGTATAGGGAAGCTGGCTCCCTATTCTTGAGGTATGGTTTATATGGTATTTTAAAAGATAGGGTGTGTATATTATTTATCACAATGTTGTAATAAATGTTTAAGGCACAGTTATGGCAGAGTTGGTTGTGGAATGCAATGTGTGTTAGTTTTTAAATATTCACTGGTCTTCTTATAGGCCATAAGCTACCTGTCCAGATAAATCTGTAATGTCTCCCCACTCATAAATTATAGAAAAAAAAAGTTTTTTAATATGCTGCCACCAGTAAACTTGAAGTGCTTTCTCCTTACATGTACAAACAGTTGATACTCCTGCCAAAACGCTGAGGTCAGTTGTAATACGTGCAGCTTCAAACGATCAGGTCAGTGGGTGGTTGTTTTTTTTAACATTTGTTTTCAAATGCTTCAGCTCCATCAAAACTGTCTGTTCAGCCTGTTGCTGCAGAGTTTGAGCCACTGCCCCAGAGCTGGGCAGGGGTTGGCTGGTGGGCTTGGTTTCCCCCAGTTAAAGCAGACAGGTATGTATGTACATGGAATGGAAAAAAAAACACAACTGCCCTCCATGGCTGTGGGTCTTCATGAAAATGTAGTTTTCAGAGAATGAGTTACTGGTTCAAAAGCCAAATGTACATACAGTGCAGGAGGACTTGAAAAGATAAATAAAACAGGAAAAAATAAGCTAGTTATAACAGCATAACCAGGTTTATTTTTAAAAAGAAAAACAATATTTGAAACATTGTTCATTGGGACAAAGGGGAAATAGTGATAACTGAACTTTAAAACTGCTTTACAGTATTTTTCATTAAAATCTCCCTCAAAGCTACATGTTGTACTGCTTGAACATCTATGAACTAAATAAAGAGATGTAGTTTTTTTTAAAGGTGTTATTCATTACATAACTATTGTATTGAAAAAAATGAACAGGAACACCCATATATATATATAGTAGAAATAGAAAATGCCTTATAAAGTACATTGCAGGTACACTGTACTCCTAATAAAATATTTTTTAATCAAGTGTTTTTCTTAGTGTTTTACATGAAAACAAGTTGCAGTTTCTGGGCAAATGCTATTATTTCAGAAAGTTTGTGAAAGAGGGACAGGTTAAATAGTGTGATGAACACCTGATGCATTAGGTCTGACACAAGCCCAAGCACAAGTGACAGCTGTGGCTCACAGGATAGCATGGCTGATGTGGGGCAGCACCATGTAAGGATGCTGAAGGTAGGAATATTTTCACTCACTTCATTTTCTAATTTGTCTTTATGAGAGTTCAAGCAGCTTGCTCCAGCTCACTATTTTTTTTAATTCTCTACTTAGTTTTATGTATTCCTAGAATCCGTAAGATGGAAAATATTAACTGGGAGAATGTTTTGCCCTCCACTGTTATATGGTCCATTGAATTTGTTACAGCTCTGGATCTGCTTTTTCTTGGCTCAAAATCGAGCCACTAGAACTGCACTCCCAAGTTTTTCTGGGTGGCAAAGAACCTGTGGAAAGTTGTTCCTTTTTAAGAGTGATTTTTTAAAAAAAAAAACATATTTGGCTTAAATTTTCAAGTAATAAAACAATTCTCCCCCTGACCTTGTTAAAGTAAAATTGGTAAGGGGCTCTAAGATTTTGTGTCTTGATTCCTATTCATTTGGTAAATGGGTTGCTTGGCAGTTAATAACAGCAGACAGTGCAAAACCATCTGCTGCTGCACAGCCTCTGCAAAAGCAATCCCAATTTGCAGCTCTTCTCCATTTACACACTTGAAAATCTCTCTCTTCTCCTACCAACGTGAGCACCACCGATCTTAACCTCAGTATCTCTGCACATCCAGCATGCACACTTGACTTTTAACAGTTTTCTTCTTCAGTATTACCTAAATTCTAAAATCAAGATGACGCAAATAGTAGATTCAGGATTTTTATTAGTTTTCCATGTGAGCATTACAATTTATAATATATCATATCTAGTTTTACCTCCAGAATGAATCTAACTTCATATATCATGGTATTAGTAAAAAACAAGCCTGGTAAGTGGGCTAAACTTCCAACTAGCATCTTTGTACCCTTTGAACAAGGCAAGCTAGAATGTCAATCACTTTACAAACATTTAGGTAGTGTTTCCCAAAAACAACCCAGCCCCGAATTAAACTAGGAAGCGAATACAATTTAAAGCGGGAAAGATTTGTTTGGTCTTTCCCCTCCCCCCAGCAGAATTTAATTATCAACTATAGTTCTGCCTCATTACAGTTTTGGAATCTCAGTTAAAAATCCTGGAGTCTGTTGGGATGGAATCGTACGTGCGGGTGGCCCGGGTGGGGCAGCACCTCCTTACCGGTAGCCAGGTCCAGGCTGGGTGTAGCCCT
Source organism: Hemiprocne comata (assembly GCA_020745705.1). Taxonomy (NCBI): domain Eukaryota; kingdom Metazoa; phylum Chordata; class Aves; order Apodiformes; family Apodidae; genus Hemiprocne; species Hemiprocne comata. The sequence continues at coordinate 136,237,410 of CM036586.1, read as the reverse complement.
GGGGGCCGAAGGGCGGCCGGCTGCGGGCGAAGGGGTTGGGCCCGCTGGGCGGGGGGGTCATGGTGCTGCCGGGCGGGGGGGTGAAGCCGGCCCTCGGCTGGTAGGTGCCAGGCGCCGCCTGGGAGGCGGGGGGGCCGCTGTAGGGGGTGGGCTGGGAGGCCTGCGTGGTGTAGGCCTGCGGGGCGTAGCTGCCCCCCGCGTACTGAGGCGGCTGCTGCCCCGGCGGCAGCTGCTGCGGCTGCCCGGGGTAGGTGGCGGCGGTGGCCGGGGCAGGGGCCGCCGGCTGGCTGTAGGCCGGGAACTGCTGAGCTTGCTGCGAGGGGGTTTGCTGCTGACTGTAACCTGCTGGAAAGGCAAAGAGCAAGGTGGGGTGAGAGACAGCAAAGAACCAAGGGCATTTTTGTACAGTGACACACAGCACCGCGGTAAGCACAGAAAAGGCAAACCAAGAAGGGAGGGCAAGTTCCCTGCCTTCACATAAGCACACTGCCTGGTTTTTGGTGCACAGCAGCACGGAAACTAGTGTAAGTTTTAATGGAAATTAAAAAATAACAAATAGTATTTTACTGTCATGTCACATGAAAAAATAAAGAGTCTTCATTGGCAAATGAAGCAAAATACCACCTTTTTACCAAATAAAACTCAAAACTAACCTGTCATGAAAATATTGTCAGGGTTTAATGCACATCATAGCTTTGGTTAAATCAGAGATGTTCTCAGTTCTTTAAATATGACATAGTTGTGCAGAGCAACATTTTAGTACAAAACTTGCATTTGAATAGGCCCCAAACTTGATTTTTCTGTATAAAACCAGCTTCCAAAAAGAATTTCTCTTACTGAAGACTTTAAAATGACACAAAGCCCTTTTATGAAGAAATAGCTACTTTTATCCATTATGAAACACACCTGCAGCTACTTGCAATGAAACCTCTCCAGTGACTGGAATCCTGTCAGCATTAAACACCAGACACACAAATTATTAAAAGCGCACAGCCCTATAGGGAAAGTAAGGATTGAAGAATGCACTGGAGTATAAACTCACCTTGAAACTGGGGTCAGAATTTACTCATGAGACAAACCTCCACTTTTACTACCATTAGTAAATAGCCACATTGTTGCCTAGTAGATCTACAAGAGTGGGCACCAATTCTGGTCTTGGGGGACATGGGTTTGAAAGCAGACAATACTCATGGTAACAACAGTAAAACAAAAAAAAAAACACCCATGAGTCAAGATCTTCAAAGGCTGCTGCCAACAGCTCCTCAAAACCAAGACTTTCTGAAAGAGGAGGTTAATCATGAAATAAGTTATGAGCAACAGAGGCACCCCAGATCAGTTTTGGTGGTGCTTCAATTCTTACTTGAAGATGAATCTGATTACAGTGCAGAGGTTGCATCGATTGCACTACAGCTTTCACAGGAACTTCTCCAGCAAAATAGTGGATTAGATGATTGTAGGATATGACTAGAAAGCAGAGAGAACCTCCTTTCCCGCCCCCCCACTCAGTTTTTAAGCCTAAAGAAAGTCAGTTAGACCCTTCTACTTCCAACAGGCTTGTTTCTTCTTCTGAAATTAGACTTCAGAAAGTCTGTTACTGTCTTCTAATTACAAATGTGGGGGAGAGAAATCTGCAGAGAACAAGACACCATTTAGAGACCCAAATCAATCAGCTGTCGCACAGTGCACAGGAACAAGGGCTGAGGCACAAACCTTCACTTCCAAGTTTTCTAGGGTTCTTACCCAATGTAAACACGGAATTTCTTCATAAGCTCTGCAAGTGTTTTCATCTACATCACAACTGATGCACTCCCACTGTATATATATTACACACCAAAATAAAGGCCACAGAGGCTCTATTCTGGTATGGGGCTTACTTAATGGTATGGGAGTCTTTTGTTTAGTTTAAGAAAGATTGTTTAAAACAAGAAATGATAAATGCTTTGTACCATTTTCTAAAAGAATTAAGCAACTGGCAGTTTGTTACGGAATCTGCTGTTACAGGTTCATCCCTGTACTTTAGCTGGATTATGATTCCTAGCATATATTATGCATTATTAGATGGCAGCTGGTTATAAAGTAAATAATTGCAAGTTCTGAAGTGAAGTTTACTTTGGGTATATGCAAAAGCCAGCTTTCCATATTTGACTGCACATAAACCACTACTGCACTAAAATGCTCTTCTGCCAAAAGTCTACTGATACCTTTACTCGAGTTATCAGCGAAGTCTACTACAAAAATATCACCTGAAAGTTCCTCTGAAATTACAGTATTAATAGCAGCTAAGGATTTGCTAAATGACAAACAATCAGTGTTCTCACCGATAAGTTTTGTACATGGAGATCATTCTAGATGCAAGGAATAGAGGCCATCTTTATGTACCTCTGATACTTAAGGAACCTATACAGTCATGTTTTAGTCACTTGCTAGAATCCCAAGACTGCAGAAGTTAATCCTGAAGACAGCTCATACTTCAGGTGATCGATTCTGCCTACCTTTCTAACAATGCATTCTGCTGATTAATAATGAAGCCTGCTTTTGGTCACAATCAAGTAGGATTTTGATACCAGACCTCCAGCTATATAAACATGTAGATAGCTAGTGTCCTCTTACTGGTAATTTTTGATTCGTGCCAGTTCCCATCACACCCACAGGCACTCCAGCTGCTCAGCACCCTGACCTGCCCCACAGGTCCAGAAGCTGACACACACAGGGTGGAGCACTGAAGGAGAGGTTCTACAGCTAAACCGCCAACTGAGCGCGCTGCTTACCTGGGTACTGCATACCGTACTGCTGCTGAGGCTGGGCCTGCGGCTGCTGGCCAGGATAACCAGGCTGTGGGTACTGTTGATACATCTGACCTATGGATTAAAAACTTATTTAGTTGAACCCCAGTACCCTACCTGTATTATAAGCACGCATCCTAAAAGTTAAATTACTGAAACAAACCCTCTCCCAACATGTAAGAACTTTTTTTGGAAAATCTGAACACAGTGAAGTTGGAATATGTTCTACAAAATTACCGATTGAAATCAATCTACATTTTTTTAGTTTCTGAATTATGTTGTTTTGAAGACTAAGTGATATTTAACTCCAACAGAATAAATAGTTCTAATTTGGTATGTGAGGCTTACTACTTCACATTTTCAGAGGATGCCAGAAGCCGTGCACCTTAATTAGTGCTACTCTGGTGGGTAACGGAGCAGGAATCTTTAAATGTCTTGGTAACAGCTCCAGAACTTATACTGTAAATTAAAGTACTTCAAAAGTTAAACATGTCCTCAGATTGTCTGTTTATATTAGGTTTTCAAGACCATTTCTGCATCAGAGTACTGTAAGCAGAGTGGTACATTATTTATTCTGACCACATTTTCCAGATAAGTCAGCCATCTTTTAATATGTGACGTGCTGTAAGCCAAGTTTTCTTAAGTGACCCAGGGGTATACACCCTAAAGCAAAAACAAACCCATACATTCTTAAGCTTGTCTATTCCAATTCAATGCTAATTTTTTCCAAATTCACTGCAGAGTATTTGTTTAGACTTAACCTATGGGCCCTGTTTAGACTTTATGCTTCTGCTGTTTTTCAATTTAATAACAGGCACAAAGAACCAAAACAATTATCTGCCAAAACTAAAGCTTAGATGAACTAGAACAGACATGGAAACTTTACTATTATAAAGTGTTACTGTATAATTTTTCATTCTGCAAAGATCAGCAAATTGTATAAATACACTGTAAGCTGTATCTTCCGAACTGCACCAAGGCAAAAGCAACACTGCTCTGCTCCAAGTCTTCCCAGACCCCTGTGCACACTGCTTTAAAATAACTCCCTATTTCTTCTCTTCTCTATGTGACTTGCAGCTGGAAGCAATGGTATTTTACACTCCCACTAAGCTGTTCCAAATACTTTATATTGGTGCAATCATTCAAATTATGATTTGGTATGCAATTATTGTGGGATGAAAGGTGTGCTAAACACAAGGCTTGAAGAGATTTAAGCTTGTTATTTTGATAATTACAAATTAGAAACTCAGAATGCATGTTTTTTCTTCCTTAAACCCAGTTGTTACAGGGAAGTTCTGGGAGAACAACCAGAAGGCTGCTTATGTTCAGATAATTATCTACAGGCTAAAAGAGAGTCCACACTGGCACCTGCTGGAGGGCCCAGGTAAAGGGATATGAAAGAAACAGCATGGACTTTTTCCGAAGCTTCTGAGAAGGTTTGCTGTCTTCACCGAGGCTGAAGCATTAGTGAGAAGCAGAGAGGTGTTCCAGTGCCGTTCAAGAAAGCATTCTTCATTTACAGCCATTAATGCAATCAGGGATGTTATGGCTCCTTAAATGCACAGTTTTCCTTCTCACTGGATTTTACTTTGAACACAAGATGAGCTCCAGCATCAGTGTCTGGTTTTCTACTTAGTGCTTAATGCAGTCAAGGATCTGCCAGCATTTACCATTGTTCTTGTGCACTGAAACAGCCATTTTAGCTTGATTCAGAAACAAGACTGAATAGGTATACGGTCACACACATTCTTTTCCCTAGAACATTACGAAGTGCTTACATGAAGGAACTTTTACATCTATTTTAGCAAAGCCTAAAAAAGTGTCGACATCTGTACATAATTTGTTCATGTGTGTGTTCAGCAACTGGATTTAGTGGTACAAAAGCACGGGCATGCCACAGGAGGCAACACTACACTGAACTACTTTGCTGTATTCATTTAATTCAAACTAACGGATGCTTAAACCTTTAGCAAGGGAGGCAAACCTTTCATTAGCACCTGCACATAGAGGCAAGGTGACTTGGTATTCACAAATAACTAATAACCATCACAACATTATTTATGGGCAAAGAACACCATTAAAAATAATCTGACATACCAGAATGATTGACATGTGATTGGCATCACCATTTTACTTCTCAAAATACTGGGAAAGTGGGGAAAGTACAGCTTGGGGTGTTTTTGCTTTTTTTAAGAAGCGAACTAATATTTTCAAAGTAGTTTCTAGCAAGTACATGGTCTGTACCAGCAGTGCCATTTGTGTGAGCCAGTCCTGTTGAAAACCTAACCATCAAAACATATCTGAAGTTCTGGCTGGGCCATGGCCCTGCACAGGTTCTCAGCTGCAGGAGAACAGGACAGGACAACACAGGTCCCCAGATTCCGACTGGACTGAGGTGCTGTCAAACAGTGAATTACAGAAAGCTACTCCACGTTTCAAAGGAAAGTCTTGGAACACTTTGGATAAAAGCAACTTAGTTTATGAAAAAAATTCAGAGGCTGGTAATCACACACATATTGTCCAGCTTTGCTAAGAGACTGCTATTTACCACATCCATACAATGGCCAACATAAGTGTTCCCACTAGTATTTCTAATGAACAAAGTGCAATAACTTCTGATCTCTTCCCAAGAGCTGAACCACCCTATTTTATCCATAGAGTGAAGAAAATATAACCAATAATTAACACATATCAGCAGCAATAATAAAAACTGTGTAAGCTACAGACCAAAACCTTCAAAATTGTTGATGGTTTACATGCAAACAAAAGGACTTGGGCAAAAGTATAGCACAGTTCAGTGTCTAAAAAAAAAACAACCACAAAACCACTATATTTTCCTTGACCCAAGTTTAGAAAAATCATTACATCTACTCTGATACATGAGCCAACTTCTTTCCTAAGTAAGATGAGTTCTGCTGAAACAAGTACTTTTTCTCTTCCCTGGTGTTGGCAGCCATTCAGGATTCCAACCTAGTGCTTTTAGTGTTTTACTTTTTTTGTTTCAGTTGTGGCTTAACAACAACACTTGAAACCTCACACCTTATTGTATGAGGTAGAAGTTAAAATCGAGAAAAGTAAAAAGACTAAACTCATAAAATGCAAGTTCAGTAGTTGAGAGTATAATTTTTTAATATTAAAGTTTTCTAGCTGATGACAGAACTTTTTTCCAAAAGTAACTTCCACACATAAACCCCAAAGCTACAAAGATGTCTCTTTCCATCTCTATTATATAACTTGACTAATTCTTAGAGAAGTAAGGAAAAACCAAAGCTAAAAGCAGCAAAACAATTTTTTATAAGCTCCACTTCAACCAACAGAATTTGTACCCGCTTAAATATTACACCTAACTACAAGTTGCTCAAATACTCAGCTCAATCAAAATGTTACTGATGCCCTTCAGGCAAGACATTCCAAGTGACAGTGGATCCTGTCATCACCCTCAACAATGCCTCTCACATGTATCTTAGCGTTATATCTGTATAACAAGCAGCAGAGGGTTGCAACTTGTTTCTGTGTTAACACAGAAACAACTTTCTATTTCATACTGAGGTAGAAATACCAAAGTAAGCCACAAAAATCACAGAATCGTTGGAAAAGACCTTCAAGACTATTGAGTCCAACCATTAACCTAACTCTACTGAGTGCAGTGCTAAACCATGTCCCTAAGCACCACATCTACACATATTTTAAATACCTCCAGGGATGGTGATTCAGCCACCTCCCTGGGCAGCCTGTTCCAGTGTTCAATAACCCTTTCAGTGAAGAAGTTTCTTCTAATACCCAATCTAACCCTTCCCTGGCACAACTTGAGGCCATTTCCTCTTGTCCTATCACTTCTTACTAGGGACAAGAGACCAACCCCGACCTCTACAACTTCTTTTCGGGTAGTTGTAGAGAGTGACAAGGTCTCCCCTCAGCCTTCTTTTCTCCAGGCTAAACCCCAGTTCCCTCAAATGCTTCTTGTAAGACTTGTTCTCCAGACCCTTCACCAGCTTCCTTGCCCTTCTCTGGACTTGCTCCAGCACCAAGATGTCTTTCTTGTAGTGAAGGCCCCAAACTGAACACAGTATTTGAGGTGCAGCCTCACCAGTGCTGAGTATGATCACCTCCCCTAGCCCTGCTAGCCACACTATTTCTGATACAAGCCAGGATGCTATTGGCATTCGTGGGCACACTGCTGGCTCATGTTAAGCCAGCTGTCAACCAACACCCCCAAGTCCTTTTCTGCTGGGCAGCTTTGGCCTTGTTGAACCTCACTGGCCTCAGACCATGGATCCAGCCTGTCCAGGTCCCTCTATAGAGGCTTCCTACCCTCAGGCAGATCAACACTTCTGGCCCAACTTGGTGTCATCTGCAGATTTACTGTGGATGCGCTTGATCCTTTCGTCCAGATCATTTATAAAGACATTAAAGAGAACTGGCCAAAACCCTGAGCCCTGTGGAGCACCACTTGTGACTGGCCACCGACTGGATTTATCTCCATTCAGTCATTCCACAGAGAGTTTCATCCAGAACTATGCAGGTTTGAAGGCTTAGTGCTCTTAGAAAAATATCAATAGAAAAATGATGCCCAAATGTAGCAAAACTCTGAAAAGATTTATTTTTAGAAGTCAAATAACATATAAAAAGGAATAGTACAGAGGACTCTGAACACCAGAGTTAAGACCTTAAGCTTTAAAGGCCTGAGCCTTTCAGTGGTTACATAGGAGAACTACAATGCAGACAGGAGAGTTACAAGGTTTAGCCTGACTAGCACAGAGCCATACATAGTAAAGAAGCAATGCAGTAATGGCTCTGTTTTGTTAGATAGAAATGATGATTAAATATTTTAAATTCACAGTAGACAAACCAACAAACTGTTAGCTGAGTGAAAGCTTGACACAACACACAGGGTATGATATGAACTAAATTTTTCAGACACCTTTAAAATGCAGTGCATATAAATCTGCCTTACAATAAAATGAGCACAGAATCAAGTTGAAAACTACCATGAATATCCTCCTCATGTTGCACTACCCACCCTTTTTAAAATGGCTGCTGCTCCACCTGCTGTTTCTATGTGGAACAGCAAGTGAGGAAAAGGTTTTCTGCCTAGTGGCACAGATGAACTTGCAGTTTACTGTCGACCTTGAGTCTGCTAATAGGAAGTGCTACCTACAGACCACCCAGATTCAGACACCATCATTCACGTCTTAAATAGCAGAAAAAACATGCTGTTTACCTTCAACCTGACCAGTCTGTGGTTGTGTTGCAGGGTACGGTGGCTGCTGTGCCTGAACACCAGGAGGGTGGGCTGCAGAAGAGGAGGAAGCGATGCTGTCTGGTGTTCCTGATCGCTCTTCTGCAGGGGCACTGGGTGGTCCTAGAGGAGCAAGACCAAAATACAGTACATGGAATGAACAGAGTCTGAATTACAAAACAAAAAATCTAATACAAGAACATTCCCTTGCAAAGTTTTAAACTTTTTTCCAGTTTTTCATAGATTTACATCTCAGAGTGTCATGCCCAAGCTAAATCTAAATATATTCACACATCTAAACTCTTTTGAAAATATTTTTGGGAGTATCTTCCAGCTGTCTCCAGATGACTCAAATTTTATCCTTCCAAGGAACGTAACCCATTTTTGGAATAAAACCCTGCACGACAACATGTTTTTTCCATGGCTTCAAGCACTTGTACACTGAAGACCTGGGATGTTTGGAGAGAATATGCACCTATGTACCTATTCTTTCTCATCTGCAGCAAAGGTGAAAAGCTGCATGGAACTGTTCAAATGCACCAGTGTTTTACTGTGACTGACATGGGCCTAGGCAACAAAGTGTTTTTACCAACAGTCATACAGCACGTGAACAGAAAACCTTCAAGGAGCGTATTCAATTTGCACTCTGGGACAGGATATGGCAGGCTTCAGCCTAAAAGCAAGTGCCCACTTTGGTAATTTAGAAAATATTCCAGTAGTACCCAAGAAAGCATGGAACCAGAGCATTCAGATTTTCCATGTGTTACTGAGAAGTTTTGAAATGCGCATGTGAATGGGTATAATATACTACAATTGAATGCAAAATACTTTGTTAGAAACAAGGGAGCTAAAACTTGGATCTTTCCAGCTCTTCACTATGTGAATGCTACCTGTAAGACAATACTTTCAAATACATGCTTAAAGCTATGCACAAGTATTAGAATTGCTGCAAATTGATTTTAAGAAAGTTATATTTACACAATATAAATATGCATCCAACAAGCCCTTAATTGTGTTTTCATGTCAGCTTTACTAGGGGGGAAAATGAATCAAATCTGCTTACTTCTGGTTTTGCCTTTATATACATAACCACAGAATTATAACCCCAGAAATGTGATTTCTTATACTCTGTTTAAATGGTCCTCTGTGAAGTTCTTTGTACATTCAAAGCATGGTCAAGTCAGCTCACTCTAGCAGAAGAATTACAGACACACAAACATTGAAATATCACTGATGCTATGATCGAAGCATTAACTGACACGGAGGCTTTGTATCAGAAGACAAAACCACTTCTTCAAAAATTAGCTCCTATTTTACACTAGCTGTTCTTCATACTCTATCACTTCATTCTCCAGAGATAGCCCACTAAGTTTTCAAGTACCACCAAACCTTTATTTGGTTTGTGAAATAATGATACCATGACAACACCTAAAATGTGCCATGAAGGAAGATATGACTCAATGGGCCTGATCCACTTAGCAGCACCCCAGTCTGACAACAACCACTCTGTCTGTGGGTTACAACTTTGGATCGTGCACAGTCGCAACCGTGTAGTGCAGATCTATCCCCATCACTCCACTCTTTTGCTAAGGTAGCCATGCTGCAGCAACAAGCTACAGCTGGTATTAGTTTGCCCATCTGTGTCATTACTTCACACACCATATAAAATTTATTTGCTCTAAAGTTGAGAGTAAACAGCAAATGCTGATAGCTGACTGCAGTATTTTCAGTTTTCAATGAGACATTAAACCTTGCCAGACCCAGGCAGATTCTATGCAAAAATCACTTCTCCATTTCTGCATCACACTCCCTATTACATTCTACATTGCTTTTCTAACTACATTTATCCTGTCTTAAGTTGACTGCATTCAGTTTAGTATAATCAGTTTTTACATGTTTAGCCTTCTGTTACTAGGTAGGGCCAACAGTCATGCAGCTCTTCAAGAATAAATATAATTCAGACAAGTAGGTTATTCCTTTCTCTGTACAGTCAAAAAAGTTCATTTCATTTTGAAATGAAACAGAAAATGCAGGGTCACTCCAAATATTGACTGACCCAAACAGCAGAAGTGCAAGCCAAGAACGTAAGCTGAACTGTAAGATCAAACCCATTAGGGATCCAGAGCAGTGGACACTGTTTTTCTATCACTGGCAAATGTCAATTAAGTTACTCTACAAAATAGCTTTAAGCAATTAAAATAAAATGTAAGCCATCTTCTACGCCAAACTAACAGCAACATTTAAACAGTTTGTATACAAAAGTTATCAAACAGTTACACCACCTTAATATAAAAAGTTTTAAAATTCTAAAATAGTGAATACAGAACACAGCTTAACATATCCAGAACACAAATGCTTTGCTACAAATCAAGATTTGAGTCAACAATTATTAACATGTTTAGCTTTTCTCTTCATAAGACATATTCTTACCTGACACCTGATCATCTGTCAAGCCAAATGCTGACATGACGTTCTTGCTGATTTCATCCTGGTTCTTCAGCGGATCAAACGCAGACATGCTTGCTGCTATTACTTGAGTAGATGGCTTAACATTACCGTCAGCAGCAGCAGGCTTTTCTTCCCTACCATCTACAGCATCTACAAAACACAAATTGTCCAGTTATTAATTCTTGAGAACTGAAATACCATCATATATATATATTGCACTACAGGAACTTTAAAATTGCATAGCTGTGGGGTTTTTTTTTTTTTCAATGTTTCAACTGTTGAAATGCTTATTTAGGATAAAAGTGATGAACCAGTGATGCACCTGGAACTGTGAGGATTCACAAAGCATAGACTTCATTACACAGTTACTTAAAGATACACTGACACTGTGGAGTATCAGCATCATCTATCACTTTGTCTTAAATTCAAAGGTACAAGACTCCTGCTTAAACCAATTACTCTGGTGTGACTTGCCTACAGAGAATTTAAAATTAAGAAAACTTACAGGATAGGTTCAGTTTTATTATAGTGTTTTATCAACTATAGTTTTTGGTTCTATCACCTTCTCCCCAAATTCTTCCTAAGCTGACAAGTGAAGTTCATCTCTGCAATTCTACATGTAACACTGAATCATTTAGAAATCTTACCAGACTGCTGCATTTTCTCTTCAAAATAAACATGTACAGATCAAGTTTAGACTAGCTAGGTTGTTGGGGTTTTTGGGTTTTTTTACACTGTAAGACCATCCCAAAGGGTTTATAACCAGAATTCACCTTATTCCACTGTCATCAGTAATTACTAATTGTTTATATTGTAAGAACAAGGGCTAGGATTTTTTTAAACAACAAAACCAATAAAACTTTCAAGTGTTCAATACAAAAGCAGTGCTTCCTACAAAAAAAGGCTGGAGTTCTCAGTTTGCCTGTTTACTCAGAACACTGCACTCCATGACTTTGTGTCATTATTTTCTGTGACCAGCTTACCCAGAATCTGTAGTTAAGCACACAGAGGTAACATTTTTACAGTACAACAGCCCTAAGCTAGAAGATCAAGGCCTCAAAACTAGGAGAATAAGACTTCCTTCCCTGCTTTGCCCTCCCCCAATAATCCTTTCCCACCCCTACCTGCACCCTTATGCTGCTTACCCTGAGACAGCTCTGATGCTGGTTTGGGCTCAAAATGCATGGATTCAATTTCCTAACCTGGCAAAAAAAGTGGATATAATTTTTGCTGATTTTGCTTTTTACTGTTTTAGTGAATCCAACTTGCTTAGCCATGTGACAAGATAAGCACCAGAGCCAGCCCAAAGTAAGCAACAGGAGTGCTCAGCTGGGAGCAAGAATTCTTCAGCAACAACAAACTATTAATTCAGCTCAAAGCCCTCTCAAAATATTGTTGTGACTCACAAGTGTTAGTTACAGCATTTTCATACATTGCAGCAAAAACCTCAGACTTTGAAGTTTCATTCCTAAGTAAACTTAGTGCTTTACTACAAATAATTTGAATAAAAATTCTACCTCTGAAATCACTGAAGCATTAAAGTTCTGAACCATCAAGCAACAATTAAAAATTATCATAACCAGTACTCAAGCCTCCATTTTCACTTTGTTAAACAGCACACAACTCTGCAAATTCAACCAAACAATTCTTTGCCAGGCTGCCTACCGCTTTCAGGCAGATTAGTGGAAAGCCCTGGTTCAGCTGGTGGTTCTAAACAGTCCAGTAACCGATTGACTTTGTTGCGAAGTTCTATCAGCTCTCGACGCAGGTATTTCACCTGATTAGATTCTAGGGGTCTTGGTTGTCCATTCACTGCAAAACAGCAATTAGATAAATTTAAGACCGTAGTAACATTTTTATATCCAGTTTAAAATAGCAAAAAAAAAAATCCCCAATTTTTATTTGCTTGTAGTGTCGTCATCCTCTGTGGAGCTTAAAGTGACACAGTTCAGTCAACACAGACTGAACTACTCTTCCTTTAAGATCACCTCTCTTCAGCATAATCCACAGTACCAAAGTGTGCAATAGGTTTCTGCATTGTTTGCTCATTTCTGTGAATATACCCTGAACAACACAAAGATCATACTTGGTTGTGGAAAGGAACTATATTATACAAAAGGCCAAAGGATAAGCGCTAAAATCTATTCATCTTTAAGCAATTAATGTTAGTTTTTAGCAGTGTACTAGTAACACTGCAAGATAAAAGTCTTAAATTTCCCATGCACCTGTGAAGAAAACTTCACAAATGTTAAGAGAGTGGAAGAAAATATGGAAAATAACAATTAGTAAAAAACATCGACCACATTATATGTATACCAAATACTTTAAGCAATCTTATAAAAAGAAAGAGTTTCAGTTTCTGTAAGTTCAGCTGTCACATGAAACATCAAGAAAGAAAATAGGTATCATGTATTACTCCAGTATTTTTTACCTTACTGATTTAATTCTCCTGAATTAAAAACTAAAAAGTTTTTAGTACCTTCCAATGAATCCAAATGCCTGAATTTTAATAAACATTATCAAAAGGAAAAGACAATCTTCTATACTTACCAAACAATGTCAGCTTGAGTATCCTACTGCATTGAATTGCAAAGGAAAGATCTGAGCTATCAAAAATTGTTATAAGATCTCCATCTGAAAAGAACATGAAAAAGTTGTATTAAAAGCAAAGCCTGTTAACTTCTGAACTTCATGTTAGGGCAGAAGTGATACTTCATTTCTCAAAAATAACTTTGCCTATTTGATTCTGAAGTTACTAGAAAAAAAAGTTTATTAATCTAATTTAAAAGCATCCATCAGTTTCCTTTCACCTTCCTCATTCCAGAAAAAGAAATTATATGAAAGAGGAAAAAAAAAAGCCACCATAAATCCACTGAACTCTCTTTCACTACAGATCAAAACTGAAAGTATTAGGCTTTCACTGAGTATCGATTTTGATGAGCAATGACTGCCAAAAGCTTCACAAACCTGAAAAAACTGTCACAGTGAAATTTTATTACCTTGATGTATGAAAAAAAAGTTATTTATCACACAGTCCTGGATCTGACTAAGAGACTGGATTTTACAATCTCATTCTGAGTTTGATTTTCTGAACACCACCGCTCTGTCCCAAACTAAGTAAATTATCCGTGTCCCACACTGACATTCAAAGACGAAAAACCCTCCAAACCACAACTCTTTCTACGCAAGAGAAAGAGTGTTTTTGTTTTCAATCTCAAACAAGGCCCTCATCATTCTGTGGAAGCTCTTCTTTCTTCAGCTTGCATTTGTTTAGTACTAATGATTAAGCGTCCCGCTACAGATTTTCTTTGAAATCACCAGTGTCCAACAGATTTGAACCATCACACAGGGGAAAGAGAACTTTTAATAAATATTTCAGGTTAAATTAAAAGTATATTCTAATCTTCACTGATAGAGGAAAACAATCAAGAATTACTATTACACAAATGAAGTTTTCAAAGTTTTATAAGAGTTTGGTTCAAGTCATACATGTTTATTCACCCTTCACCTTCAAACCCGCTTTATCACCAAAACAGAAAAAAATGGTTAAATGAGTGTACAGAAGAGAAACTTACAATAACATCAGCTTCCTGCAACAGCAAGAACTGAACTTTCAGATAGCTGATATTTCAGCAAAACTAGAGGAAATACTATGTTAAGACAACAGAACCACAAGAGATACAGCTTATATTGTCTGATTCAAAAGATTTCACAAGAAATCTCTTCTATTTGCCAAAAAACTTGGACAATTTTGAAAAGGTGAATTTCAGCGTTTCTTTCCATAGATAAATCATATCAGAGCAACAGTAGTAATTAAATCTCAACAGTAGCAATGAAACCTTACCTTCATCTTTGTATTTTATTGTGACTTCATCATTGCTCAGAAGCTTTCCTCTAAAAACTCTTTGCATCATTAGCACCAATTCATCATAGGTGATATCTTCATTATGAATAGGGATTCTCCTAATATCTTCCCCAAGCTGAGCTTTGATTATCAGTTTCCCACTTAAGTCCAGCTGCCCATTCATGTTGGATTCCTTATCACCTGCAGACCTATTAAGAGCAAAACATTAAAAACACTTTAGAAAACGAAACTGTTAGTTACTTAAATGTATCTGATGACAGTTCTGAAGCTTTCCATATTTAGAAGGCATTACTGTTAGGAAGCTCTCCAGAGAACCTATCTTAGACTGTGTCCAGACAGCCTACGATGCACTAATTTCTCAAACAATAAAGTGCACAATGCACTAACTGAGCTCACAGGCAAAGCCGACACAATTGAAGTCAACAGTTACCACAGTGCCTGGTGCTCAGAATTTAATACCAAGGAATTTTCAAAAGTCAGACAGCTTTTAAATATGTGTGACATTAAAAAAAATCTCAAACTGTTTGGTTTTTTTAAGGTATCAGCTGTAAACTGTCATGGAAAACAAGCTATAAAGGAATCAATATTCCCTAGGATTTGCTTTTAAGATACATGTATACATCTCTCTCAGGCAAAGTGAAATTGTAGCAAATGCTCTCAGCCTTACAACATTATATTGGTTACGTTATCACCTTACTAGATTATTTTTTACATCCCCCATAATTATGATAACCAGCAAAGGGCTTTTTTTTTCTTTTCTCTCCATTCAAGAAAAGCCTGCCAACAACAAAATATCTTATTTCAAAGATTTTAGGTGGTAAAGTGGCTTTATTAAGAGGATCAAGTCGAATCATGGATTATTTCATAAATAAATGAAGAAATAAATGAAGAGCTCAACATTGGTTTTATTATATAAATGATGTGAAAACATTGAGAGTTCATCTCCGGAAAGTGAGATACAAAATTTTTCCTTTTTTAAAATTCTGACTGAGATGCTTTAACCAAGATTTTAGATTTTCAGAAGCTGCTCAGAACACATTAGCTATTCA
The DNA here is from genome assembly GCA_020745705.1 of Hemiprocne comata. Classification (NCBI taxonomy): domain Eukaryota; kingdom Metazoa; phylum Chordata; class Aves; order Apodiformes; family Apodidae; genus Hemiprocne; species Hemiprocne comata. The sequence goes on along the minus strand of CM036586.1, from coordinate 136,222,026 downwards.
ACAGGCTCAGAGCCACAAATCTCTTATGCAGTATACATAGTCCAGCATAATAGTCAGTTACTCCCAGTGCTTTAAGAGGCGTGGAAAACTGCTACAACAGAAAAGTGCAACAAAGCCATTCTGTGTCCAAGCAGCACACAGCATATACTTCAGAGCTGTATCTTTAACACTTTATATAAGACAATGTAAAAATTACCACTTTGTATGAGGCATCTCTGTTGTTAAAAAAAAAAAAAGGCCTTATGTTTAAAAGAAAAAAGGAAACTACACAGAAGTTACTCAGCAGAGAAATTTAAAAAAAAAAATCTAGATAGCTAGTCAAACGTCCCCTTCTTTCTTCACTGTTTTGGACAGGGCCAAAACAATAGATCTGGAATGAGGAGCAATTAAAGAAGCAGTTATTTTAACATCTGAAGAACAAAGCACGGAGATCTAAAAAGCTGGAAGCCCTACACATCAAAGTTGACATTTCCAAAGCCATAAGCAGGCAAGCATGCTGTTCATTCTCTTCTGCAAAAAGAATTCTTGGTAGAATATGCAGATATTTCTCTCTTGCCTCTAAGAATTTTGTAACACAGTGTTTTATGAGAAAACCGAATTTTGCTTTGGTCAGTCTATTTTTAAAGTACTACATTGAAAATTATTTCTCTCCTACCAGAGAACAAGACACTCAGCTAAAGCCTTTAATACACCATACTTTGATGCACCTATACATATATATATATATTTACCTCTACTGTTTCAATGGCAATGTTTTGCATTAACAGTATGTAGTATGATGCTATCTACAGACTGCAATTCAGCTTCTGGGATTTTTTTGTAATACAAAGCAAACATTTCATGCAAATCCCTTTGTTTAGCACAATGACATAAAAAAATATAACAAAGACAAGCCAACTACCGAATAAAACTCATTCTCCTAATAAGACGTAACAGGAGGTATGTGGATACAGTTTAACTGCAGAGAAAAGGGATCCGCAGTTAACACAGCCAGGTTGCTGCTGAGACACCATGATGAAAAAATGAAGTTTATAATATTGTTTACGCTTGCTAACACATTATTCGTGTTTTGCAACAAAGGAGCCTTGACTGCATGCACATCAACTCAGACTAATTAACACTTTTAAGTTTGTTGTAAAAGCACAGTAAGTTGCAGAAGTTGTTTGTTGTTGGTTGTTTGTTTTTTCTATTTAAGCATTAAAAAAATAAAATAGCATCCATCCAGGCATTTTCTTTCACCTCCTTTCCAAAAATATGTATTTATTTTTACCTTGTCTGTCTTAACGATGCTGGATTATTGGACAGGTTTCCCACCTCACTTCAGGACAGAGTTAGGATAAGCCGCCATGCACTACCAGTGGCAGAAAACAGGAAGCTGCATCAGAAAAAAAAAAAAAAGAACAAGAAATATTTATTAGCAGTCACACTTCGTTAGAATTATACAGTTCACAACAATCTTTCACTTTAGAACATCTTAAACATACCCAAATAAAAAAAGGCACTGTTTTATCCATAATACAACAGTAAGATTTACACTTTTGAGTATTGTAGAGTTTGAAGTTCAACTAAAACAGATCTTGAACAAGGGTTTTAATTTCATAACAGAAATTTTTTTTTCTAATTTTCTAACTGCCTGTAGAAATTCCTAACAGTAAAGCATTTCTTTTCAGGACACTGATCTTAACCAACCGTCTCAAAATACCCATTTATAGGGCCTCCATCATAAAATCCCAGGTTAAGTTAAAGGAAATAAACTTTGATTGATTTAGCAGTAGAAAAGCCTAGAAGCCCATTTCTTAGCTTACAGCTGAAGCCTCTGGCATTAAGTAGTGTGTCTTCAGGTACAGAATGCACAGTATTAGGACAGACTACCAAGAGGAAAATAATAGTAATGCCACTTTCCCACAGGAAGAGCCAACAAAGTGGGCAAGAAGGAAATGCAGTCAGAAATACACCAGCACTTGAAAGTATTATCTGCCCTCAATTCAGTTAAGATTATGGTTTTTCTGCTGGAAAGCCTATGTGATGAACTGCCTGAAGTTTATGCAGTCCATCTGTCTATAAGGTAAGTGCTTAATGCCCAGAGCTACAAGACAATGATTTAGCATACAGGCCAATCCAATGGAGAACAAAACTGTGCTTCTCCCTCCCACCTAACAGGTGTACCCTCCTTGTGTCTCTCTCGCACATACGGTGAACCTCAAACATCCATTATCTGATTTTTAGACTACTTGCTGCTAATCAGAGAGAATCACAGAATGGTAGGGGTCGGAAAGGACCTCTGGAGAAAAAGCAGGTTCCTCTCATCCACGTGAAATTTGGCTTCCCAGCTCTCATCTTTCAACACAACTGGAAGTAAACTGGAACGGACAGGCATGAGACATATAGAACAGAAGCAGAGAGCAAACAAACGCCAGTAACCGGACAAAGCCCCTCCCTGATTCTCATAGGCTGGCAGCTGCTCTCCTCATCCTGGGTAGGAAATGTTCACCTTTAAGAAGGGCTGTACTCACTCCTAACAGGGAGAAGGTTAACTGTTGTGACATACAAAGCAGGTGAACAGGAAGAGACTACTTTTCTGATTCCTCACTCACACACCACAAAATGAGTAATGCATGAAGATGGTGCCCCATTCACCCCAATCTTGCTACAGCTCCAGGTAAAATTTACTGCAATGGACAAATACGGGATACAGATAATGCATCTAAGAGCGGTCTAACTTAGAATTAACTACAGAATTAATTTAGCTACGACCTCATATTGTTTAAACACAGCTGGGCTCTGGTTTTGCTTCTTTAGCACTACAATGTAAGCTACTTAGAAACTGACAACAGTAAGAATTGAACCTCATTTGTAATTCCTAAAGATTCACATTTTGGTGGACACAGCTGAGCTCTTGTGACCTTTCAACAGATTGAATGCATCATTTGTATCTATGCAAGGAAACCAGCTACTGTAATATACTTACAGAACTACAATGTTTTATTTACCAACGTTACTCACATAAATCCACTAGGGGTCTATCAACAATCACGAAAAGGTAACAGGACAGCTTTTAAACGCACTTTTTTATCCATCTGTTCTCCATTCTGCTTGAAGGTGTCCACGTTTTAAGAGACAGATGACAAACACTGTAACTGCTTCCAACTGTTACAGAAAACTTTGTGAAATGTTCTAATTATTTAATTACAGAGCATTTAAGCTTTTCTTTCCTGTGACAGAGCTGAATGAATGACTCCCTTGGGAACATTTTTCAAAGATGATATCCAAAATACACACTAATAAGCTCTTTATCAGAACCAATTACAGTGTCTATTTCCTTGAGGGGAAAACAACCAACCAAACATTAATATCTGTTCAAGAAAGACTGTTTTTCATATGAATCACACTGACATACTTCTAACCTCCCTGATGTACCACATGCATTTTGGAGGTATATTTTTTTCCTCCCCTCTTGGCTCTCTTTCCATTCTCATCATGTAGCAATTTAAGTGGTACATGTGGACAGTGACTGTTCAATCTAACTCAGTCACTTCAGAACCCTTCTAAAGCCTTGATGTCATAACCATGTTGGATTTCACTACCCTTTTTGCACTGCAGCAGAGAAAAGCAGCCTTGCCTAAGCAAGGGAAGAGCTGGCACTCCTGCTTCGCTTTTTCCTGTTAAAAACAGGGACAAGAAACAACAGGGTGAAGCATACAGAAATCGGGCCAAGCAGCACTGCCTCCCAAACCCTACTTGACAGAGCTCTAAGTTTTCTCAAGATACCTGAGGGGTGGGGGGGGAGGAGCAGAAAGAAAAAGAGTCCTCTTCGTTTTTCCCAAGTTCCGAGAAGGGCAGGCCCGACCCAATGGGGAGCAGAAATCATAGGCACTCTGTGCTGGGAAACGAGGACTCTGCAGTTGCTCTGGCTCCCAAGAAGAAAAAGACTTGCTTAGCAAGGGAGCAAACCCTTGCGGAGGGAGAGAGGTTGCGGAGGGAGAGAGGGGAGGCCTGTGCTAGCCCTCACCCCCGATTCCCCAGGCCGCAGAGGCCTGGTGACGGCTTCAGCTTCCCTCAGGCACGGCCGGGGGGACGCAAGGGGTCTCCCAGCCTTTCCGCCAGGGGCCGCGTCGCCCCTAGAACTAGGAGGGAGGGGGGGGCTCACCCCCAGCCAGCAACCACCCCTCCCGCCGCCTTCACGCACGCGACAACGGCTCCCCCCGGGCACAGCGCAGGGAAGAAGAGGCGAGCAGCCCCGCTCTCTTACTCTGGCTTCTCCGCGGTCCCGCCGGTGGAGGCCCCCACCCCGTCAGAGAGCGTGTACTGCCGCCGCCGCCGCCCGTACGTGGCAGGGAAGAGAAGGGGCAGGAGAGACGGCTGCTGCTGCCGGGCCTGCGCGAGCTGCCCGCATGCGCACTCCCGCTGCCAGCCCGGCCGGCGCCGCAGCGCGCCTGCTCCACCGAGGGCACCGCCTCCCTCCGCGCGACGACGCGTCAGCGGGGCGGGCTGCCGCGCGTCGCCGCACGCACGGGCCCGCCCTCGCGCTGTCGGGGGTGTGGCAGCGCGAGCCGCGGCTGTTGGTGGGTTGTGAGGGTGGGCGGGGTGCCGCATTGGCGGCTGTGGGGGCTGGACCTCACACACCGCTCCGGTACCGAACGCCCCGTTCGCAGTGCCTGGCACCTCTCTCTTTTCTCCCGCCCCAATGGCGGGGGGATGGGGGGGGTGGGGGGTGACGGTGTGTAGCGGGTATTTATCAAATAGTCAGATATTGGGAGACGTGTCCGAATCAACAATACGGTATGGTGCACACAGAGCAGTGTAACAGAGGATTCGTTTCGAAATCCAAGCTTTCACCCGCCTAGGCTGGCGGTGCTAGGATGAATAATCGGCCATAAAATGCCACCGGACTTGTCAGACGCCGCCACTCTCACACAGGGAGCCTGTTCATCCTCTAATAGTCGTTGCTCTGATAAGACTATCCTTTAGGCATTCACTACTATCCTCCCGCCCTCCCACCTTGCATTCTGAGTTTGTCCACCTAAGGGAGAAAAACAGGAATCTGAAGCTGATTTCCTGAGTCTTCTCTGTTAAAGAGTCAGGAATTGATCGCTAATGGTGCTTCTCTCAGACCTGCTGGAACCGGAACTTATGTTACTCAAGGATATTTGAGATTTCTGCTGCCTTTCTTCATTTAAGTGAAGCTACACATGCTAGTACATATCACAGAAGTACCTATGCAGAACTAGTTAAAGCACATCTGTGGTTAGTTATTTCCTGGAGTTAGAGATACCTCTGAAAAGACACCTTTTTCCTTACTGTCTTGAAAAGCAAGACTTCCAAATGGCAGTTTCTGCCGGGACAAGAGTCATAATGGTTTGATTCTTGGAGTATTTGTCCTTGCTTAGAGCTTTGTCTCTGCTTAGAGCAGCGTCATAGCAAGTCCAACTGCAATAAACAGTTGTTACTCACACTGAAATGAAGATGAAAGAAAGCTGAATATGATACCTGTTTTTAATTCTAAATATTTCGAGGTGGAGGAGGGGTGTGGTTCAGGAGGCTTGTCGCGGACCGAGATAGGTAAAGCCGCGACCCACACCCCCACCTCGGGGAATCGAAGGCTGAGGACCACTCCCCGTCACACTCACAACGCTTGGGAATCAACAGATTTATTAAAGGCACTGAGGGCTTCTTTGATAAGTATTAGAAAATATTTATAAATACTTTGGGCATTTTCAGTGCAAAAAAAGAAAAAGCTTTAAGCTTAAAAACATAGGAAAGAGATTTGGAAAATAGGACTTCTCCATCCATTACACTCTACCACTCATATTTCATACCTTTGTACTGATGATTCAATTGTACTGCAATGCATTTCTTTATCAAAGCAGTGTTTTCAAAGTGTTAACAAGAAGAAACTCCATAATCTTTAAAGCCCAGATATCATAAATACCAAAGTTCACTGCATTAAGATCAATATATTCCACGTGTAGATAAGAGCTGAACTATTGTTACTGTAACAAGCATGTAACCTGAAAAAAATAATTTTGCTTTGTTCCATTTTTGAAATCAGGATTCCCTGGATGAAAAAAAAAAAAAACCAAACCATAAAATGTATAATTTTATGGGGTGGTTTATCCTGAAAATGTTTTATGTTAAGTGAGATATGCTATAACAGCATTTTATTAACATCTGAAATACTTAGATACAGGATGTTCAATTTAATTAGTAAAAAATCAGCACTTTTCCAATCAATACTTTGAATTCTTGGTGTTTTTACTTGCTTTTTAGAAGCAATATGGAACTAATATGGAAACTAGATTTTCAATTTTTGAAAGATCTGTGTTCAAAATTAATTGGGACATGCTTTAAAGAATATTTTTGTATGTGGGGAAAAATATAAAAGACTAGAAAATATTATCACTCATTTAAGGAGCCTTCCTCTTAGTCCCTAGCTGTGTTTTACAACAAAATCAAATGTCATCCTTCCTAAACCAGACTAGAATTTCTAAAATACTCTTTCTTCAATGAAATTGAAGATAGCGACAAAGGTAGGTATGGTATATTTGATTTACAAATAAAAAATGGATGGTCATAGAGACATAAACTTCCCTTCCTAGATAACTTTCCTACCTTTCCTAGATAACTTTTTATGACCTCTGCCTTTCCTAGAGCAACAGTGACAAACATCTGCCTTGTATCTGATGTGACTGCTCCTTTTGGAGGCTTATCAGTGATAGAGAACACTAATTTTCTGCTTCATAGAGACAACTCGGATTTCTAAGACATGACAAAATTTTCAGGACAGCTGAGACACTTCCATGAGGACATTCAGCAAGTCTCATGTATGATGCCCAGTGTATTCAGAGATGCTGCCCCTAAATATGCAGCCATCACATCTGATGATGCCTGTAACCTTACTTGGAGCAGCTTGGAAGTTTTCAAAACACACCATATTCATTTTCAGAATAAAAGAAAGCAGGGTGAAAATCTGACCACACTTTTTTAAACCAGCTGGTTTAAAATTCAACGTGATATTCTTCTTTTATTAAAACTAGAGATGACAAAACAGACAAATGTATTTGTTCAGAGAACAGAATAAAGAAATACAGGTTTTTAAAATTACCTGTCTAAATTTCTCAGGCTTTTTTTCTGACACAGGAGAGAATGGGATGAGTTGGTATAACTACTGCTGTTCATTAGACAAGAACCCACTAAAATGGGCCTTAGCACTTAGCTCGCAGTCACCAACTGGGAAGAGCTGCTTGCACTCCACACACTGATGGTGCTCAAGCCACTATAGGCTTCCCTCCGTCAAAGTACCCTCCTCTTCCCTACTCCTCACTTCAACGTCCAGAAACTCTCCTTCTCTCTCCCTTGGACATTGCTTTCAAACTCTTTGTACTGAATTATATCAATAAAAGATGGACGGAGAAGGGGGAGGGATTATGTGTACTTATAACCTAAGTTTAGAAGGTCAAGGGACCCTTGTTCTAATGTCCCCATAAATGCAAAGGGCAGAGAGGCAGAGAGAACGGTGCAGCTCTAAGTCAGTTCAGAGCAAGGTGCTAATTGAAGCGCTCCAGCTGCTGTGGGGGTAGCACGCATCTGCCTCCAAAACACAAGAGGCTTCCTTTCACAGGCTAATGCTGGGAGCAATGTGAACAGGACCTCTGCTACATATTTAGAAATAATATATTTCCTAGCCGCCTTTTTCAAGCATCTAACTTCTTTTTTTCATTCTCATATATGAAACCAGAATATTTTGCCTAATTATCATTGATAATAAATAATTTTTAGCTAGGAAATTTAAATGACCCATTGTAAGACACAATTTATCTTCTGTAAAGACCAAACCAATGTAATATAGAAGTAGTAAGTAGAATTTGGACCCAGGGCCAACAAGAACTGTGCTGCTTGTTGATTTACCTTTTGGTTTCTAATTAAATTGAAATTGTTGTTACAAAAGGGAGAGGAGAGCTAGGTAAACATAGTGCATAGGCTGGGTAAACACATTCAACAAGCCTGAAAAATGACAATGGCATAAATAGAGCAACTTCATCTGTACTGTAATATAAAACTACAATAACCTCAACTCCTTTCAAAGACTTTCCTCAGTGCCGTGCAGTACAGGCAGTATCAAGAGGATCTACTACTGCAATGCTGCTTAACAATCGCACAGTCTTGATAGCGTGTGATCCTGCTTTTGACTCCTGGTGGTCTTGGCTTATGATCTATTTCAAGCTTCCTGCAGTTGGAGCAGTATGTCCATCATTCATGATACCTGTGAGATCTAATACAACAAACGGTGAAAAATGCAGGATTGTATTTCATGTATTAACAGGTTCCTAACTCCCATTAGGGAAGGTTGATAAGGAAATGCTATCTGAAAAAGTCTGGGTTGATCTGAAAGTTTCTTGTGAATGTTTTGCAAGCTGAAGCTGTGCTTTCGAAATGTAGTACGTTTTTGCATGCAGATACAGTGGTACCTCTGGCATCCTGAAAACAGGAAACACTTTGGAAATCTTTTTCTTGAAGATTGGTGATCTGAAAGTATACAGAATACAAATCTGAAGTCCCTGTAGAGTAAATGAAAGTGTGGAGTTAATATTTTGCTGATAAAACCAGCAGTTAGTCAATATTACTTTAAGAACACCCACCAAACAATTTTCAGTAACCACTAACAATGACATTAGTATCTTGAAATACAGGAAGTACTTCCAACACGAAATTTTTCCATCTAACTATGGATTTGCCACTGTAGTCACCTCATTTGCACATTGTGATGGATTAGCTAATGTGTCTCAGAATTGTATCATTACCATCTGCTGGATAAGGTGAAGGTACGACCTTCCTGAGCACGCCATAAGCATTAAACATGGCTGGTGTGCCCTATCAGCACTTCAGTCAGACATACAGGGTGGGAAGCAGGACTTCAAAAAAGGACTTCTATGCCTGCCCTTCTAAATTCTTATTTCAAGGAGTAATCAGGAGTATCCTGGGGTAAAAATAGAAGGCTCATCATTTTAGATAGATGGTTCTCTGTTTCCTGTTCATTATTTCAGGTTTAAAGCACAGGTATAATCCATCCATCAGAAATAATTACTCTAGGACTTTTTGCACAGATAGTTTGCAGATCTGATCCCCACTGATGTACAGGCCCTTGGTTTTCAGTAGGTCAAACTGATAGTAAACAACTTAGTATTTGGAGATAGGAGGATTTTCACATATTTCCAATCAGCTGGAAATATTCAATGGTGTAATAATGAAGGATCCATTCCTTGAGTACTTCATACTTCATATGCATAATTCATACTTCATAATTAGTGGTCAATGTCTCGATGCCCAAATAGAGACCAGTGATGAGTGGTGTTCCTCAAGGGTCAGTACTGGGACTGGTGCTGTTTAACATCTTTGTCAGTGACATGGACGGAGGGATTGAGTGCACCCTCAGCAAGTTTGCTGATGACACTAAGCTGTGCGGTGTGGTTGACATGCTGGAGGGAAGGGATGCCATCCAGAGCAACCTTGACAGGCTTGAGAGGTGGGCCCATGCAAACCTCATTAAATTCAGTAAGGCCAAGTGCAAGGTCCTGCACCTGGGTTGGGGCAATCTCAAGCACAAATACAGGTTGGGTGGAGAATGGGTTGAGAACAGTCCTGAGGAGAAGAACTTGGGGGTATTTGTTGATGAGAAGCTCAACATGAGCCGCCAATGTGCACTTGCAGCCCAGAAAGCCAAACATGTCCTGGGCTACATCAAAAGCAGCATGACCAAGGTCATGGGAGGTGATTCTTCCCCTCTACTCCAGTCTCTTGAGACCCCACCTGGAGTACAGTGTCCAGTTCTGGGGCTTCCAACACAAGAAGCACATGGAGCTGTTGGAGCATGTCCAGAAAAGAGCCACGAAGATGATCAGAGGGCTGGAGCACCTCTCCTATGAAGATAGGCTGATAAAGTCGGGGTTGTTCAGCCCAGGGCAGAAAAGGCTCAGGGAAAACCTTGTAGTGGCCTTCCAGGAAAGCCAAGAATCTAGCAAGGCTATAGGGGAAAAAGAGGTAGGCACTTTCGTGTCAGCTTTTTTCCAGAATCATTGTGAAAGCTCTCAAGCCAGGAAGCTCTAGTTACTCCCCTGGGACTCTTTCCCACAGATGATGCAGAAGATTTTTTCCTGATTTTCATTCTGAATATAATTTTATATATGATTTGATATAAGAGAAGCCACTCAGACAGGAAGGTCTTTCCAGGGGTGACCTTGAAATAAAAATCCCACATTGATTTGCACAATGGGAAGAGTTTTGAGTGACAGACCAGATGGATAGCATCCATCAAAAAAATTTGGAATCCCTATAACTGCTTTCCAACAAGTTCCCAGGCTATACCAAGCTACAGAGCAAATCCAACATGTGTTTTATTTCATTATCTCAATTATTAGTCTCAGAATTGCTAAATTATTTACCTGGGTAGTATTCAAAATGCAGAACAGATAACTGAAAGCAACACTTGTTTCTTCATGACTTATTAACATGAGGTAGCCTACCATCCAGGTGATTCCAAGTACTACCATTATAGAGATAGTGCCAATCATCTTTTTCATAAATGAGTCCTTTTTATTCCTAGAAACACACACACACAAAATTATTAAATCTTTCTCTATACCATTTACTATCTCTTTGAACTTTAAACTTTCTATTTATTCAGAGCTATATTGCAAAGATGTGTTATTCAGGTGAGTTAAGAACATGCATCTCCCTACATTTGTTTGACATATGATCCAGAGAAGAAATTCAGAAAAAGAAATCTAACTAAGTTTATCAGAATAGTCTGTGCTTGGAGTATGTAGCTTGGCTGTATCTGTCTTCAACAAAAAAAGGCAACAAGAAGCATTGACCATTGGCATGTTAGCTATTATAAGCTTTTCAGAATGCTTATAACTTCAATCCAAATGTGCTTCATTTTCAAGGTAAGAATAAGCTGCCAGTGACGTTTGAATATCCAGTTTCTCTCAAGACTGAGGGGAGTCAGAGATAAGGTATTTTGTTTGCTCCAACCATGAAAATTGTACATAAAAGGAGTGAAGAAATGGTTTTGTGGAACAGATCAGTTTTGTGGGATTAGTAAAATTTAAAGCAATTCCCTTTTAAATAATACAATGTACACTGCAGAGCTTGTGACACACAGACAGTGACAACAGATGGAGGGTTGATGCAAAACTGAGCAAGTAAATCTGCTTCAAAGCTGCTAGAGAACTGGTCTGATGCTTAGATGTGCTGAGAAATTAATTCTCATTTGGCTGGATCCAGCCCTGCTCTCACTTATATGGATTTAAATTGGGGATAACGTGCATTGAAGTCAAGCTGAGTGATGCTGCAACCAAAAAAAGTGGGGAAAAGCCTGAAATGTGTACACACTTCAACAAAGTCTGAGCCATTGCATCAATGGAATTTGTTTTCTGGCTGCTTTAAGTATAAATTTCTTTAAAACAAATTATTTTGTCAAAAATCTACATTTGTGACAAAAGAGTCGGAGCTGGTGTCAAGAGAAAAAGGAATATATTTGCTGAAAGGTCTGAAGAGTCCCAAGCCATCTCACCTTGTCAAATCCTTGTTCTTCTTCCATATCACAGAGACACTGATCTTAATGAAGATTATGATGTTAAATAGGAGTATGAGTGCCACTGGCAAGAGGAATGACCACAGCATGGGTTTTTGTACACTGAAATTCTGATTATGATCCAGTGCTGCAAGCCAGCAACTTTTAATATAAAGAGAGGTAATTTCAAAAGATTTGTTAGACACATTATTCAGAATACCAAAACAAAACAGAATAATATTCCACTTTTCATCCCAAAAGACCTCGTAGAGCTTTTTAGGTCTTTGTAACCTATCTCTGAATGGCAACCATTCCTAAAGAAATGGGCTTCTAATCATGCTTCTCTTTCTCTTGGGAATGCAAAGTGATTTCTCAAAAAGCTGCATAGAGAAATATAATAAGGTGTGCTATAGCTAACCAAATAGCTATCTGGCCACCATATCCAAGTTTATCTTTAGAGTATCTAGTATAATAGAGTTGAAGAATAACAGAGGAAACCTAATGGACAAAGATTGAAACTAAAACTGGGTCAACTTCAGGAGGACAGGTTTATCCTGCAATAATCTCTACCTCTTTTTTTTCCTTGCCAAAAAATCTCAAGTTAATATTCAACACTCCTTAAATGAGTATCATAAGATGGCCACTATGTGGAGGCGTTGTGTTTGCATTTCCAAGTGAACTACCTTTTTTCTGCATAATCCACCATCACCAAGATACACTGTAAGCCTGAGAGCCTGCTTTGGTGTCCAGGCACTCGAATACAGATACCAAAACAACAGGGTAAATAGGGATATGGTTATGCTGGAAAGAAAGATTTTAAATAAATGGGATGATTAAGTTTAGGCACTGCAATGCAGTTATGCACTTAAATGAAGGTCTTGAATTTCAAGAATTCTAAGAGCAAAGAGGGTCTACAGCTTCCATTTCAAGTCACAGGGGATCTTGCAGGAGGATCCAAGGCAGATGTGGATCCAGTACCCTGAATGCCTATTGAGGAGAACTACAATTCCCTATAGTGAATGTTTAGCTTGAGTGAGGGATTTTCTTTTCTTCTAAGTATTTAGATATACAAAATAGTATAGCAACAATAAATCTAGAATTGCATTAATAATCAGCCATCGCAAAAGGTGTGGGATAGCAAGTATTGTGATAATACATGAACTTACAATTCTTCCTGTCGGTAGTTTAAAGCTTTTCCTTCTCTGTAAGTAGCTCCAAGTGTTATTGCAACTACTACAGCAGGGATTCCTAATTAACGGGAGAGACATTAGCAATTTATTGTTTGGTTGCATAGGCATACCTCCCTTCCGCAAAAATAGTTTCTTGCCTCCTAAAATCCATAGATTTTAAGAGCTCTGTATCATCTGCCTTGCACTAAGCTAGGTGGGTTTTCTATAGCTTAGAGAAAAGGCAGGACTGGGGGTTGTGAGCACTATTTTTCTAGAGGACAGCTCATGTCCACAACTTCCTGATTTTTTCCTTTACAGAGCTTCAACACAGCTTCCAGAGACAACACCAGTAGAGACAGAGCAAACTCCTTCCTTCCTGTGCTGTAGCTGACTCCGTCATCACAGCCATGCAATCCTACCCTCTTGTCAGCAGTGAGAAATTAATTCAAGAAGATTCTGCACCAAGCACCATTATATTTCATACCAGCTTGATGCAGAGCATAACTTTTGCCCTCCAAGAAGCATGGCAGTGTGGGCTTGCTGCCTCCACGCCTTAGATTTGCTTCCTGTTCTTCCATGTCTCCTGCCTACCTATTCACTAAGCAGCAGGTCTCCTGAGAAGGAGCCTTCCACACAAGTTTTTATCTGGGAAATACACATGCTTCTTAAAGTCTCTTCCTCCTTCAGCCCTCATAGAGATCTTCCAGCCTGCCAAGTATTTGCTGTGCTCTCAAAGTAGATCTGAAAAGCAGTGAGACAGAATCGTGCTGTTTTGAACATGTGTAACTAACTAGTCAGAGGACAAAATGAAGAATGTGATGCTGTGCTATCATGTGGATATACACAGAGCACAGTGACGTGTAGCCAGACAACTTTTGCTGAACATTTTCTGGCTTGCACATGCAGTCCAAATTCTAAAGGTTTTAGAGGAATTGCCTCTACCTCCACCCAAACGCAAAACAATAATTAAACAATTGGGATCCAAAACTGCTTGGTAAGTGCCATCAGAAACAACACACCACACAAGATGAATAAACAACATGGAAAAGGCAGGTATTCCTGCACACCATAATGGAAGAGTCTCTGGAAGGAGGCTGCGGTTTTTACTTTACTTAGAGGGCATCTGTCTGCATTCTTCAGTGCTCCAAGTAGTTCCCTTTCAGTTTGCAGTGTTGCTGCTAACTGCTGTACTGACTGAAAAAATGTGCTCTTTACTTAGTAATAAATCATTTGTAACAATATCAGTTATTCCTTGGTTGTGGTTGTATGCAAAACTCTGTCTGAGGTCATGCGGAATGTCAGAGATGTCTAAATGAAGAATTTGAGTCCATATATGCAATCACTATGTCTGAAAGATTTTTTGCTTAGTTGACAGAATGCCTTGATTACTGTAAAAATTTCTCCTGCACACAACAGACCTATGTTGCTGTGACAGTGAACCAGCTATCAGTTTCAGTGCCGTATCAGGACAATGAAAACAAGCTCCATTTATACCAGTTGTGTGAGCAGGAACAGGAGATTATTTATTAAATCACATTGCACAAAACCTGAGAGATACTTATTATAATTGCTTTCAACAGATCTCCTATCTTTACAACTCTCCCTAAATGTACTATGTCCTGATACTTTGGTAGAAGTTGACATATACATGACTTTAAATCTTACCCCATCCAATCACTGACATGATCATGAGGAAGTGTACAGGCAGGGGCTTCATGGCTCTAAGGAGCAGTAAGTACAACTGTGCAGAGTTGAGTGCTGTCCACATAAATGTCGCCAACAAAAAATAGTGCAGTAGGACAGCAACAGCTGTGCACCAGGAGTCTGCAGGAGGATCTACAATCTCAGATGTGAGTAAGGTGTTACTGGCAGTATCGTAAGGAAGGTATTGCTGATGGTAGCTTCTGGTATCTCTGCTGTGGTTCCTGGCATTTTGGTTTTCAATTCCAGAGATGAAGATGATGTTAAAAATGAGCATAGAGAAGCAGAGACTCACTAACATCCATGTTACAGATGACTTTCGAGTTTTCCTATTGGTAGGAATACATTTAGGAGAAAAAGGTAGAGCAAAATAAGAAAAATTGTAAAATATGTCCCCATTTCCATTGATATTAAAAGCAACCTGGTGTGTGCAGTCTAATACATTAAGAAAACAAAGCAGTAACTTGTTTGCAGAATTCTAAACTGCCACTGCTCTCAGGCAATTTACCAAATCCATCAGTTTTGTCCGATTTCCAGTAGAATAGAGAATACTCAGCATCTTTTAGGACTGGACATTTTCCAACAGAAGTTGGGATGCGCATTCTTTTTCCCACTCAGCTCTTCTTAAATGAAGGGATGAAATAGCATAAGACAAGAACTTCTAAACACTATTAAAGGTACAAGAGAATAATAAACCTCTGCTTTCAAACTGTCTTACAAATGCATTTAAAAGGCAGAGTCTGGAAGCTCCTACAATTTTAATACATTGACCTTGATGGAATTGCTCCAAGTCTACATTAGCACAACCAGGATGAGAAACTTTCGTCTATGATAACTACAACTCCATTGGCATGACTTTGCTCCTCGTTCAAAGGGAAGTCACGTGACACCATTAATTATGGGCACATCCATCAAGGAAGTTTGCTGCAATTGTGTTTGAATTAAGCACTCACAATAAAACAGTAGCACAAGCAGCGCACATAATCTACATTGCTGTATAATCGTGGTGCTTTGAAAATCACCTGTTGTCTACAAGCATTTTACAAACAGAAGGCAAGAGAGTATAGAAACTATAAAATAGCCAACAGAAAGAAGACTAACATTGAAATAGGACAGCAAGAGGAGAACCTGAGAAAAAATATATATGCTTCTACAGAAATGCTAAAATTCTAAGAGATAAGACAGTGGGCTGAAATGACTAGCCATAAATCAAGACACCAAGGGAACAGGCATGTTAGTACCTGACTAGAAGAAAGATAAGTGATTAGACATTGTAATAGCAGAGTAGAGAGCATTCAGGAAAATAAAAATGAAGTCACGCTGGTGGTGGAATACTGTTACACATTTCTAAAGTCTAGTATTAAGTGAGAGTAAAGAACTAAACACCTCAACATGTAGCGTGGACCAGCGTAGCAGTAATACAGCGCTAGGCCTGTGTTGTCAGCTGCCTGGCCAGGGTAGTAACAGAGATGTCAGCGAGGCAGCAGAGGACATGAAATGCATCAGGAATAGCAGACTGCCCTTAGCCCATGTAGATGGGGCAAATGTCACTCAGGGATACTAACTGGAGATTAGACACGGCAATGGGAGCCCGTGGTAAAAGGATCAACCCTTGACTCGATCCTCAGTAGGACACACTGCCTGCGTAACCTTATAGCTGCCCCGTCAAAGTGATGGAAAGATTTTTCTTCTCAGAGGCTGTGCTCAGTGTTTCCTATGAAAGATTTGGCCTTTTACAATACTGGGCTCTTCCATATTCTGTTATATAATTTCCTTTTGAAGCTCACAATTATGAAGGTGGATTTCTTTAATAATAATCTCATCTATATATCCTCACATTAAAAGATAAGCATTAACAGAAACGTTTCAGTTTCATCTAGATGAGTGGCATGGCTGAGACATCTCTTGTCTTCACTTCAACCTGTAAGCCACACTTACTTCCCAAGCTATGCTGCATGATTAGCTCTTTTTTTAATGTATATTATTTGCTGATTAATAATATTGCAGTATGTTGTAAACTGGCTACTCCCTTAGTTTTCCTCAAACTATATACAGAGCAAAATATTGTAACTTAGTGTAAAATATTTGCAGCTTTACATCTTCACTCTTACCTAGTGAATATTTGAAACAAAATGGTGATGACCAGACCAGCCATGGACAATCCAACACCAATGTAAGAAATATACTCCAAAGGCTTTGCATATTTATATTTGATCTGAAAGGCCTAGAAAACAAATCTGTATCAGTTATGAGAAGAGATGCAGCTCTTTCAAATACTTGATGTTTCTAGTTGCACATAGAACCAGAAATATTTTAGTAAAGTTATGACTATTGGTAGCCACTGCCAAAATTTTCAGACCACACAAAAGTATTCTGGACCTCAAAACTTAAGAAGCTTGTGAAGATCTCCAAGAAGAGGCTTAACATTGTCAAGCTAATATTTAGCAAAATTTTAGATTCAATTATTAATGGAAAAATGCAAGGTGATGCAGACTGGAAAAAGTGGCTTTAACTTTTCATACTGATGTGCATTCTGAATTTTGGCTTCTGAGGATAAGGTCTAAGGTAAGATGCTATGAAGATTTACAAATCAAAACCAGTCTTTCTTTGTAGGGACAATAAAGCAGCAAGTAAATGTAAATGTATTCAGTAAAACAGAAAATTCTGTTGTCTTTGCATAAATAAATGGAAATATTCTCTAGAATATAATTATTTTGTGCAATAAGGACATGAATAAGATACGGGGAAATACAGAAACAACAAATATTACAAATATGGAAATGCTGTTCAGTGAAGACAGAGTAAAAAGAAACTCTGGGATTCTGGCACCGCTGAAGTCAGTGACCTCAGATATGTGATTTTACCCAGGGAGTGTTTTGTTTAGAGAAGCTGAAACAAATATTGAAAGAATAACAAAAGTCAGAGACAGACAGTCATTCCTAATAATCTTGTTAGTACAAAAAAGCAATATATGAAACTTAATAGTAGCAGGGTTAATATGTACAGAGTGATTGCTTTGTATAAACATATAACTAAAGGAAGCAGTTGATGCCAAGTACCCAGCCCAGGCAGTGCCACATCTAGCCCATATCCTGAGCTCTTCTACTGTTTGTCTTTGGGCACTTTAGGCTTTAGAGATACACTCATTTAACAACCAGCTGGAGCAATGGAGGTGCAGAGCTGGAGGCTACCACAGCCGAGCAAGGGGAACGAATTGTGTCAGCCCTCCCCTACTGCTGGGGTAAACAGACAGGGGGGCACAGCCACAATCTGTGTCAGGGAAAGCCAGGACTTGCCAAAAGTATCTTTTGGCTTTCCAGCCACCTGGGGGGCAACTGGCATGTCCCAGTTTGCCAGCTCTGCCGCAGATCAAAAACGGGTATGTGGGGATATCTGAAACTTTGCCTGGTAGCTCAGTGCTCCTACACCCTCACATTGGCATGCTGGTCTTCCAATTGTAAACAACCAAACAAGTGGAAAAAACCCAAAACTCTCTCCCATTCAAGAAAGGACAATGCCCTACCATCAGGACGGCAAAATTAGTAGTGTGATTACACCTGCATCTCAAGAACTGGTCTCTTCTTTTTGCACAGCCAGCAGTGTTCCAGTCGTTGACAGTGTAGTCCCAAAAGACACAGGCATGATCATGCAGCTGCAGTTCGGTTGTGTTATACTATGGATTGGGATTGTAAGGAGAAAAGGTGGCTATAGAAACATACACAGATAACTCACCAGTAAACAGTGTGTACAGACAATTGTTCCCTGAAAGGGGAGCTGACAGCTACTAAGGGATTTATGGGGTTTCCAGTAAACTTTATGACTTATATAAAGGACAGCATAATTTGGCATTTTGAACTTTCTTCGTGTGCCCTTCTCAATAAACCTTACCAATGAAATTAGCCATTTCTGTGAATCGTTCAGGTAATTATGGTTCAGATGCACATTGACTAGGCATTAAATGATTGCCAAATGAGTTCTACATAAGCCAAACAACAACTTTCAGACATTAGTAGCATTAAATTACTGCCAACCAGTGCTGAATACACACCGTAACAGGAAACAAACAATGATAAATGTCATGAACCATTCCCTCCCTTCTGCAGCACAACAGTGTTCACACAATCAGATATCAAACTGCGTGCAGTTGTTTTTGAACAACATACTTTTGCATGGTAATGCAATTAGAACTGCTTTTTAATGAGCAATGAGCATCTTGAGGTGCAAATAAGTACTGAAAGAAACTATTCACAGTAGTAGGTAGTTGAATTAAAAATGAGGAATAAAAGTAGGAGTAAAAAATCAATTATGTTTCAGTTATTTGCTTTAAAATGACACGTTTCCCAAGGTAGCTTAATTGTATGGATTCGTTATGATGATTGCTGATCTATCATATGCATGTATTTGAGCTTAAAACCTTTGTTGAATATTGTAAGAAGAAGCCATCTACTGTATTCTGGAGAAACCATGCTAAGTATGATTTACATACTATCTAAAAATCCAGTTATTTGTGCAAATGGGCACTCACATAGAGCATTTCCTGCAAGAAAGCAGTAACATCTGGAATTGGTTCCTGGCAGAGGAAGTAAAAGCAAAACACACAATGATTTTAACTGGAAGCAGGAGTTAAAAGATAGCATGAAAAATGGACACTCCCGCCATTGGTAGGTGCATTGACCTATGCCAGTCATGTTGACTTTTTTTGTTTTCACAAATTTTGATAGTTTTCTGGAAAGTAAAATTATTCTCCAGTGGCCTGGCTTTTTTCATTTTTTATTTATAACTGCTCTGTATAACTCTTTGCATATCTGTAACTTTTTATGGAAGACATTTTTGCTTGCAAATGTCCTAGTGTAGCAGTACTGAGTCAGTACTATATTTACCAGTATTACATCTCATCAGCTGTTAAATACAAAAGTTGAAAAAGTTTTCTATGCCATGTTATCTAAATACCATTCACTTATGTCACCTATACTTCCCAAAAAACTGCTTTTTACCAGAAATCAACACAGTATGCCAAAAAAATGGAACCCCTCTGCTTGACTGTCCTTCCCCACGTCCTGAAGACAGGTGGGAAGACAAGGGCAGCCTCTGTTTCAAACTGAACATGGTATTTCTTACGAAGGCTTACCTTGGGACTGAAGGCTATTTCAATACTGCTGGTATTTCCACCATTAATGTTGCCAGAGACAATTTGTTTCGAGAAGCTACTGCCACTCTGATAAATCTTTGACTGGAAGAGTTTGTCATTTTGATACAGCACAAAGCCAACTCTTCCATTGTCCGATGAACCTTGATGAGGCAAACAGAAAAGTAGGTATGGATAGCAGATACCAGAGAAGCTGGTGCCAATGAAGATGCGCACACTATGCTATTTCACAGATCCAATATTTATAGCAGATTTTTGTTTAGATATTTATTTAGATTTTTTTTAACTACTTTTTGACAGCAGTAAAAATTTAAGTTGAAAGGTTTGATGTCTTTGGATTTCAAGCAAGGTACGTATGGACTAGCTCTTGATCTTGATGTCTGCAGACGTACAGTGAAAGATTCTTTACATTCTCAATTTTAGAAAACAAAACAAATTACAAAGTCCCAAACACCAAAAGCATTCTGGACATTGCATGTATGCATGCATTAATCTATAAAGAAGATGATCCAGCTCATTTGACATGTGCATTTCTTGTACCACCATATGGCATCAACATGCATAAAACCAACATGTAAATGCTTATAATTGCTAAGGATTTTTTAATTTTTTTTTTTCCAAAGGAGATTTTTTGTGAATATTCATTCAAATTTTTCCCTAGAGCAGCTGCAGTTTTCGTAGGAGAAAGAACTTACTGTTACTTGTAATGTTGAACAGTATCTGAACTTCAGTTCTGAGGTCATCAAGAAGCTCATGGACATTTTCCTGTATTTCTAGTTTTGTTGGCTGATAATATCCCAGTGCTGTAGCTGCAAAAATTAGCAGTGGATGCATTAAGATTTATGGTACATACTGCCTTTTCTAGGTAAATCTAACAACACATACAGACTTACCTCTCTGTGCTGAAAATAGAATTGAAGAGGAGCTTAATTTCAGTGGGGCAGACTGGACTGCAACATTGGGCTGTGAGATGTTGCTAGTCAAAGAAAATTCTTCCATTGTTTTTGTGAGGCTGCATTGAAGTAACAAATGGGATAAAGTTACCATTCTTTGTTAATCTATAGATACAGGTTCAGTTCCTGAGCTTCCTCTCTGATTCAGTTCTCCAGTGGGAACTACTTCGCATTCTCTACCCTCATCCTTTCTCCATCGTAGAAGAATTCTGCCAAAACTTTTTTGTGTTGGTATAAATCTACTGAATCAATTAAGTTGCATATTGAAGTTGTACCGTAAAAATATTTTCACTTGTCCCTGAAGCACCTTCATCCTGAAACAGGAGGGAAAATGCAGTTTACTACATCTTTTTTTTTTTTAAAAAAATAAAAGGTAAAAGCTAAAGTTACCTTGTTGCAACATGGACAAGACTATTGTGCTTAAATTCTGTTTCATCGGCATCCAAGAGTTGACTCACTGTAGCCATTACTGCCACAGATGCCTGAGACAAGCAGAAAAAAGGCAATATTCAAATGCAACTGAAGTAAATCACCCCATGTGCTACCTAGTGGATGGGCAAAGTAAGAACACACTAAGTATTGCTTGGAAGTACACCCTACAGAGCAAACAAACACAGGATGCCATTTGTGAGGACACAAGCTTTGCACCAATGGTTTCATAAACGCCACACTTCTGTTAATTTAGACAGTAAGAATTAAATTATTAATGTAAACATCAAATTATGCTTGTATTAGAATTTCAGATACATGCAAGTCTAAGCATCTGATAAGAAGTGAAATTAACACTCAGTTCTGAGAACTGACCCCGCAGTGATTCCACAAGTACGCACCCAAGGCCACCTAAATAACTGTGATAAATGACAAAATAAATGCATTTGGTAGTGTTATGTACACTTAAGAGGAGAGAGAGTGTTCCTTCTGCTGGTAGAGGGGTGACAGAATTGATATCCCAAATACTAATGCACAAAAGTCTTATTTTAGTCTTAATAAGTCTCACCTTAGAGTTTTCTGAAACATTTGGCTTTTTCAGAATCTGCACTGCAATGCTTGCAGCAGCAGAGATGTTCTGTGTGGTCAGTTGTTCTGGCATGGAGGTGAGGATTTGAATGTTACTTGCGATAGCTGGAACATTGCTGGACTCCATTTGAACCTGTTAGGAAAACACCATGCAACAGAAAGAAATTGAGAGAAGGAAAGTCACCACTTTTATAACATCCTCACATAAAATCAAAATATACAAGTAATTGGTGGTCTAAATTGTTTCTGTTCATGTCAAATACACAGTGCATGCACATTTTCCCTAGAGGATAATTTCATGGGCTCACGGAGTAGCTTGGGTTGGGAGGAAGCTCTGCAGGTCTCCTTAGCCCAGCAAGGCCAGCTGAGACCTGGCTGCTCAGAGGCTCATTTTGACTATCCTGCTTGTGTTTGACCAGCATGAAGGGGAAGAATCATCTTTTGACTATTATTTCCCATGTTGCCACTTGTCTCCGTTGATGCTCATCCTAAAACTGCACACCTTGAAGAAGAGACCAACCCCATTGTTCTTCACACCTTGCCATGACATAGCTGTAGAGAGCAGCAGGACCTCCTCTTTTGCCTTGAGGTCCTTGAGCTTCTGAGTCTATAAGTTACTGTACAACTTTCACTGTTCCTTAAATAACTGTAATGGAATTTTTTGAAAAGCCATGAGAGGAACTTGAGAAATGTCATCTGGAATAGTTGTGCTTCTCAACACAGTGCTCATAACCTGCACCAAGAACATTATCCACACTCAGTACATTCTTTGTAGTGTCAGCTTGGAATAAATGTAGAAAAAAAACCAACACCACAAATAAAATATTCTGGTGCTGGAGATACCAATAAGACTCATGAGAACCACTGGTTGGGTCCAGTTTGAGTCAGTTAGCAAGAGGGCATAGCCTGAAGTTGCTCCAAGGGAGGTTTAGGTTGGATATTAGGAAGCACTTCCTCACGGAGAGGGTGATTAGACATTGGAATAGACTTCCCAGGGAAGTGGTGGAGGCACCATCCCTGGATGTGTTCAAGGCAAGGCTGGATGTGGCACTTAGTGCCATGGTCTAGATGGTGTGGTGGTGTTGGTCATAGGCTGGACATGATGATCTTAAAGGTCTTTTCCAGCCTTGATGATTCTGTGATTCTGTGTAATGGGTAGAGCATAAATGTCTTTGTATCTTAAGAGTCTAAACACAAAAAACTGACGAGGCATTAGCTGTATGTTATATGAAGGTACAGCCAGGGAACAATAAGACTTAGAAACAGAAAATCGGCTGATCATCAGGTGAATTTTCTTCGTAGGCTATGGAGACCAACTAAACAGTGTCTCAAGTAATTCCATTTCTAATCCAGTGAATGAACAGCTAAATTAATAGCTTCAATAACTGAATTGTTCTCAAATTGTTCATGTTGGGAATCTATCAAAATCAAAATTAATTCAATCATGCAGCTTTGAAGTGTTTATTAAGCTTGGAATGGTAGGAAAGAAAGGTGAATGCATTGCACAGGGAGGAAGGATATTTACATTTATAATTACTGGACATTATAATATTTTATTTGAAATCATCTGCATATGCCCTATGAACAAACAGCACCTTGTGAATGCCTATTTCCACTATTATATAGAATGATAGAATGGTTTGGGTTGGAAGGGACATTAAAGATCATCTAAACTTCTGACTTTTAGCATGGCTTTATATTAAAAGTAAATAATTGTATTTAAAAGGAATAAAATCCTTTTAACCCTGGGCTCTGGACCACTAGCATGAAGACCTCCTCCACCCAGTTCCTAGAAGTCACAGTCACACCCGAGCATCCCTGGTCTCACTAGGTGGCACCATGACATCATGACTCATAACAAAACTCCAAATTACTAAGGCAGCAGAATAGCCTTCTGTTGCAACATTATGTTGTTGTTTCTTATTAGCGTTAGAAATAACTACTACTAATACTCTTTATTACTTCAGAGAAGATTTTACATTTGTACCCTTTAGTGCAGGCTGTGTACTGGGAAAATATGATATTGAGCTCAAGGGTTTCCCATCAAAGGATTCAGGCAGGTGAAGTGTTGGGTTGAAGGCACAATAGTCAAGCAAAAGTGCATGATGAAAGGGACTTCTCTTATTGAAAGGGACTGTAGCTGGTTTCTTTTTTCTTTTTGTTTTTTTCTTTTTTTTTTTTTCAGTGTGACTAGTGATAAGGAAATGAAGCACAGAAGCCAGAGATGAGAAGCAGTGACTGTCTGGAATGTGCTTAGTCATGTTCAGCTCTCCATGTTTTGTAGATAAGGCAGAGCTAAGCCTTAAAGCAAGGCTTAGGGGGTTATGAATTGAATCAGGTATAGTTTGTCATTCATACAAGAGAGTTTGAGTTTGAATTCTTGAGGGACAGAAGTCTTTTGTCTGTGTTCGGATGATCAGAGAACTGAATGGAAAGGCTTTGCTCTTCATCTTTCTTAACAGATCAGTGCCCACATCACTTCATTCTCTCATGCTGGTCTTCTCCAAATGCTTCCATTTTCTCACCAATTTGGTATCCTAGGTCAGCATTGCCTACTTTTCAGAGCTGTTTGCTTGTAACTGGGAACCTGACTGATGGAGTTGCAGGCCAGTTAAGAAGTATGAAATGGGATGCTGTGTTCAGGCAAAACCAAGCAAGATAAAATAATCACCTTTGGAAATTCAGGACGTGTGCAAAGCAGACACATGGCAAGAATGCCACTGAAAAATTCTTTGGTCAGTCATTTTGCTTTCTGCAAAGTTTTAAGAAATGTAACACATATATTTCCTGCCACAATTTCCTATCACATGTTTTTTTTTCTTGGGATGATGCAGAATCTTAGACACTGTTTAAACAGTAGCTTAAGATTACCTGTAATGCTAAGGAGTCAAAATTTTCATTACAATCGAGAATTTTGGGGGAATCTAAAGTAGGAGTTCCCCCTTCTCTGGAGCACATCCGGATTGCTATTGAAACATTACCTGTAATTTTGTAAAAACAGAGAGATATATATTTAATACAGAAGCACTCACTCACATGCACGTGACCTCATTGGGAATTAAAACCTACTGTGGGTGGAACACCCTATCCAATGTTATTTTCTCTTTGCATGTAAAATATTTGTCTTTCAGTGTTACAAGTGACCATGAATTATTTAATTAGTTATTGCTCTTTTTAGAACATGTGTTTTATACTCATATAAAAAATCTTTTAGAGTAGCTGACATTAATTCTGAATTCAGATAGGTTTAATTATGCTAGAGCTGCAGGAACAGATCTCTTAAATAGGAGGCACAGTCACCAGCACTGAGCTATCAGAAAGACTTTTTATCATGTCCTGAAAAACATAGTTTATACGTCATGAAAGACATACAAAAGGTAAGTGGAACAGCTGGGCAATACTTCCTCCCTCTGCAAGGTCCCTGAAAGCTGAGATAGTTAATTGAACAACAGTTGATGGAAAGCATCCTGAATCCTAATGCTAAATAGTAGGATATGAATAGATTATTTTTCTATCAAAAAGCTGTTCAGGAGCAGACATTACCTGACTCTCAGCCAAGTCCCAGACAGGCACAGATATGACTTAGCATGCACACCTTAAGTTCTCTGCATTTGGGGTAGAAAGCTGTGTGGAAAGGTTTATGCTCCTGCTGCCTGAGCTATGCAGGCAAACATTGACCTCTCATCTGGTCTAGTAATCCAACATCTTTCACAAACTACACATTTACTTTTGGGAAGTAGAAATGAAAGGAAAGAAACATACCATTCACAGTATCGGGTTCACATTTTTCTTTGGAATTGCCATATTTACCCACTATAATCCGTTCAAAAGTAAGGCTTTTCATAATGCCTTCAGAGATGTTCACTGTGCAAGTACTGGCTTCACAGAAATTAACTGCACAGAAGGAAAAAAAAAACAACACATATATCCAGATCAAATATTTTTAGTACAAGGACCAATTTAAAAAAAGTAATATTGGGACAACAGAAGGTCATTGAATCTTTTTCCCTAAAGGGAGTATAAGCAGTTGGGTAAATCTTGCCTAACCCAAGCTACTGAGCTGCTGCAAGTTATATTTATGAAGTCACTGAAACCCTAAAAGTCCATACTTTTTGCCATGTCTCCTATTTTCACTGCCTTGGTTCTAGAAAATTTGTAACAGATTATACAGCTTCACTTCCAGAGGCTTGTTACCCAGGCAGAAATCAGAATTGGTAATTTAGAGTGCTTACAGTGCCACAGAATATTGGGGGGGGAGGGAAATACACATTTGCTCCAAATGGAGATTGGATAATTAGTGGGGGATGTTCCTTTGGTGACTCTGAACCATGGTGTGTCGAATGTAGCTACTGGCACAGGAAGATGCTGCCTGGCTGCCTGCTGGAATGGAAAGGGGTGACCCCTCGCCTTGCCTAAGCACTTGGTACTGGCTACGTCTAAAGGCAGGATGATGAGCTCAGTGGACATGTGGCCTGACCCAGCACACCAGCCTATTGCATCCTCCTTAACACAATTTACCTTGCAATGCAGCAAACACTTGAAAAAAATACTCAGCACTCAGGCAGAAAATTTTTGCCTGGTCTTAGGGCTTGTAACATCTTGGTTTTGCTAACTTTTTGCTAATTCAGACCACATTTCAGCTGACTGTGTCATATTAGCAGAACTGAGTCAAAGCAGCATACTTATGATCAAGGTCCTGAGGGGGGGCTCAGGAGACCTGGAGTGTTCTCCGTGTTCTAGCATGGGCTTCCTTGCCAAGTCACGTAACTTTCTGAGGGTCTTGTTTTATACAGTGTCTCCCTCTCCCATGACACAATTACACTTTTCTTCTATAGAAATGGTTATGAACAAATAAGGATGCAAGCCTTTGCAAAGGTTAGGTCTGCCTTATAGCACCATACCTGAACTTTACTTGCCAGAAGGTGATTAACAGGGTGAGGAGTCTCAAAAATGTGAGGTGGCAGGAATCTCTGGAGGACATCTAGTTCAAACAGAAGCTTCATGTCCTCACTGGGAAACATATTCCAGTGATACACTACTTTTCTGACCAAAACCTTTCTCTTCATGCTCACTCTCAGCCTCTCAGACTGCAATTTGTCACTGCTGCCCCTTGCTTTACCTTCTGGTGCTACTGAGAAGAGTTTGGATTCAATGGTCTTTGCAATTCCCACTCAGTTAGCTGGAGGCTGCTATTAGTTTTGCTCTCAGCCTCCTCTTCAGCACAGTGAACAAGCCCAGCTCCCTTAAATGCTCCCTCTGGCCATCTACCCTAGGCCTTCACCATCCTCAACGCATCCTCCTGGACCCTTTCCAATCTCTCCAAATCTTAGCCTGCAGTGCAGACAGCAAAACTGCGCACAGACTTCCCAGTGGATCCTCACCAGTCCCTGGAAGGGAAGGGTTAAAATGTCCTTCAACCTGTCTCCCTCCACATAGCACAGCTGCTCTTCCTTGTTTGCATTGAACACATGCCGTTGGCTCATATTGAACTTGGCATCCAGTGTCACTCCCAGGTACTTTCCAGCAAGGCTGCTCCTCAGCCAAGAAGTTCCTGGTCTGTACCAATGTCCCTGGCATGGAGATTGGCACTTGTCCTTGCTGAACACTGTGAGGTTTCTGTTGGCAGGATCCTCAGGTTTCTTGAGGTTCTTCTGCATTAAATCTCTGCCATTAACTGCGTCAACAATACCTCTGCCCTGCCCCAAATTTAGTGTAGTCTGCAGATTTGCTGAGAGCATATGCTGTGTCATCATTCAGGTTTTTGATGAAGAAATTAAATTATACTGGCCCTGGTATCAATCAATAGGCTACTCTACTTTTACAATACTCCAATCAAGTAACTGATCGGTGGTACCCTTTGAGCTTGGCTGCTGAGATACTTTTCAATCCAGCTAATGGTTCATTCACCCAACCTGTACATCTTCACCTACCAACCAAGAATGCTGAGGGACATGGTATCAAAGATGTCTCTAAAATCAAGGTGCATTAGGTCTACTGCTCTTCTGTAGTCTACATAGCCAGTTATCTCATACAGAAGGCAGTCAAGCTAGTCAGACATTACTTGCTGTTTTTTATTATCTTCTTGTCTTTCACTTGCATGGAAATTACTCCATGAGGACATGCTCCGTAATACTTTAGGGCCTGAGGTAAGTCTGACTGGTTTATGGTTCCCTCAGAGTTCCTTCTTGCCTTTCTTAAAGGTGGGCATAATGTTGGCCTTTTCTCAGTCCTATGTGGCCTCCCTTGATCACTACAAGGAGATAGCAGGCCCACGGTGACATTGGCCAGGTCTTTCAGCAGTCGTGAATGAATCCTGTCTAGACCCATGGATTTGAATACTTATGTGATGACCCTGACATCCTTCTGACAGATGAAAGCTAGGAACATGATGCTACATTCATGCATGAATGCATACACATTAATACATTAGTAGCTATTCAAACTTCATTTTTTTCCTTTCTAGTTATTCAAGCCTTGATCTGAAAGTGTTTTGAGCTGGTTTATATGTATATTTATGCTACTTGGTTTTGGACTTACAAAAGAGAGTCCATCTGAATTGTTTGGTGCTTTTTCCCCCACTGATGCAAATTTCAAATTATTGCAAACATTCTGACTTGAGTAGAATTGTTCCAGAATTGAAAACAAACAAGCAAACAAACTGCAAGTAGGGAGATAACCAGACCTGTTGTCATGATCTGTGAAGGGAAGTAACCATGACATCATGTACAAAAGGAATGAAATATGAGTCAAGTGGAAATTTTCCATCACCATTAGAACAAAAGTAATTGGTTTACAACAGTTGTCTACCCTATATGTCCTGCTCTCTTCTGCTGGCAATAAACCAGATCACCTCCTTTATAACCCCAACACCTGGCTACACTTCCTTCTAGCTTCCCCAAGACCTTTACCACTATGTTCCCACACTCCTTATGCCCCATTATGTCTCAGCTCCTCCCCCACCTCTGTGTCCTACATCCATCTTTAGGTTCCAAATATATAAAATATACATATTTATTTGTTAGCTGGTGGAGAGGAGACAAGGGTCATGAGTAGTTTAGAGCTCTGTATCGTAGGGTCTGGATTGACTTTTTCTCAGTGAGGTATTTACAGAGTTGATCTTCCATACCCAGCTAGTGGTATCTGCAAAACTCATAAGATCTCAAGATCTTTGAGACCTGTAACCATCTAGTGAATTTAGTTGAAACTGGTCAGCAAGTTTAAATTGCCAATAAGGTGGAACAACAGACAGATAGGCAGTATAAATGTTCCTCAGGAAAAAAGAGTACAATTCAGATTTTTAAATGCTATAATGTTTGATATTATTTCAAGTTAATGATGCCTGTCCAAACTTTCTTACAATTATTAAAATCTATTCTTTAAGACAATTCACAGCAAATCAAATACAGACTACCAGAGGAGTGAACACCGGGAATTACAGAGTCATCATAATGGTTTGTTTCCAGTTCTGAAATCCCAGCCATGATTATTTTATTTAAACCAACTTCCCTGAAACTTTTTACCTAAATGTTCCAATCCATTATGAACCCATCCAATCTGTCATTGTCTGTTGGATGTGCTACCCATCCCATCATACGGAAATTTACATGGAAGACCTGAAGTTTCCATCTACTTAGCAGTCTTCCCCAAGAATATTTTCTTGGATAAGCTGCAGATCCTTCGGCATCCTTTTGATCAAATGTATGAGTTCATTTGACAAAGGCCCATCTGACACGTAACGACATATCTGTGTGTCACACTGGCCACAGTGTGGGTTGCTGGCTTGGAAAGTGTGAGCTGGGGATCTTACCAGTTCTGGAGATACTGTGGCTCAGTGAGCCAGCTCCATCTCGGAATCTGCTGGGAACTGCTGCTCCAGTTACAGCAGTGCAGAGATTCCAAGCTGTGGCAGAGGGGACTGAAATGGGAGTCAATCAGGCCAGTGCTATGCCAGGGGTCAGAAATTTGACTCATCCAAAACCAGTGCCAGTGGCAGCAGGAGCTGAGGACAGGCATTGTCCTTCAGGGTGCTGAGCTGGATGATGTCCCTTAAGCACTGGCAGATCCAGACACGGCAATACTGGCCACTGAGGTCTGAATGAGAATTTCAAGTCACTGTGATCTTCAAACAGAGGAATTCAAATGAAGGCCAAATGGGCTAGAAAAAGGCCACAGACAGTTGAAACCTGTAATATCTTCCGCAGATAAATTACTCATTTGAAAGAGCAAGTGGATGAAGGATATGGCCTGACCAAGCAAGAAGAGCCACATCACTGATTGCAGATCCAACCCTGCTGAGCAGGTCTTGGAGGGGAGGGGGTAAGATCAGGGGCCCTCCAAAGCAGAGAGGTTCGCAGAAATGATGCCAGCTGTCTATGCTGCCAGGGTTATACTGACCTATCTCACAAAGAGATCCCACCCACTCTGCTGGGCACATGCAGGCTCCATCCTGGCAAACACCACCATTGACACAGAAGCACGGATGTACCATGGATTCTGTAGTTTCTGTGTAAATAAAGAAGAAAGATATATATATATTCACAACTATGTATGTAAAAACATGTATCCATGTAATTTGATGAAGGAAAGAAAAAACATTATATATTTAAAGCTTCAATTAAAAACTATTCAACTGAAAAATATATGTGACCCACAGTCTCACCTAGGTACTCAGTCATGGGTCCCTCCTTGCCCCTAAAACTAGTGACATGAATGTGCGGTCAAAGCTTTCAAACATGAATTTGCATTCCCATGTCAGTGGAAACAGTTCTGTGCAGCTGCTGGACTAGCAGGAGTGACGGTGTGGACTTCCAGGCTGCCAAAAGCTCAAGTTGCTTAACCTGTGAAAAGCCCAAGTTACTCCTGTAGGATTTCATAGGAGCAAGAAGGCAAATCAGGGCCAGAGATTCCCAGTGCTGAGGAATGGTAATGTGAATAATCACACATCAAAAAATCAGCTGGAGATACTCTGATTTAAGAGAGGCATTATAGGATGAAGCAGATAAAAACCCATGCCCCAATCTCAGCCATAGCCTCTATCCACACTCTAGGATGGGTGCTGATTTTTATTCTGTCTTTTGCAGAAATAGTGGTCATTGATGTAGTCGTTACACAGGCTTTCACAGCTTCAGGAAATAAAAAAAAGCATGGTATAAGCCATAGCAGAGAAAATGCAGATCTTGGACATTTCTGACCATACAATGGTATTTGCTGTTGTTGGCAAAAATGTTAAGGTTTCTTTAAAAAGAGATTGGCAAATCTTGAATGGCTAAGCGTTATTCTGCAGCAGAAATTGCAACAGGGAAGGTTTTGAGGAACCTCAGTCTCTGAAAGGTGGGTCCAAGACCTGGGAGATATCCACAGCCCAAGGCTTTCTCACAGTCAGTCTCATACAGTCCCTAAATGAAGGGTGGAGTTGGAATCCCTTCCCATAAGGTTCATGGTGAAAACTGTGTGCCTGTACACTGGGTGCAGTCTGTGCCTTGAAGTAATGCAGAAAAACTGGAGCTGAGGACTGCCATTTGATCTAACATTTTAGTGCCCTGTGTTTTGAGATGCTGACAAATAGAGTAAAGCCAGAAAATTCAAAAGTAAGCAGTGTAGTCAGGAACAGATGCTATTGTATATTTCTAAGATTCTCACTGAACTAAAAAGATTGCCAAAGTTCTTACTTATTAATAGGATTCATGTAACTGGAAGATTATTGCAAACCATAGGGGATGTGCCACGTGGTGGGGGTAATTCTGTTCTTGGCACATATCACTTGGCTTGTGCTCATGTTGTTGGTAATTTAGCATTTGTGTTTCAGGCTGTCTCAGCTACCTTGATATATGATACTACTATGATGATAGTGGAATAATGTTGCGGCGAGAGCCCAGACTAACGCACCACGATCAATGTGATCCAGCGAAAGCCGTTTATTATTAAAAATGGTGGCAATTTATACCCTTCTGATTCCAGATGTTCCACCCCAGTACAAACCCCGTTGGTTACATACATACACAGTTCATATATGATTGGCTACATGTCTTGTCACTTGCTGTCCGTGTCATGACCCAAGGTGTTTCGCTTCCCAGCCGGTGCCTCTCAGTTCTTGCTACAACATTCTTTTCCCACTACTTCATGAGATAACAACCGTGAGATAGGACACCTGCTGTTTGCTGGTCCCGTGGGGTACCAGGCTGTGAGACACCAGCTTGTTTACTGATCTCACGGGCTACTTCAAGGTGCCTGACAATTTGGTGAGCAGCACCTGCAACACTGCTGTTTTAATTCAGGCATATTAATTTTCCATAAATCCCATATTAATTTTCCATAAATCCCAACAGAATAACATCTATGTGTCAGTAGGTAATGTCTTAGCTAGCCATCAGCTTTTCAAAACACATTGTCTCTCCATTGGAAATCTTTCAGAAAGGAAAGGAAAACTCCTCTAGCAATTAAGATCTGGGTAGCCCAGTCTTGGAGAGCTGGCTGCCTGGTGGGGCAATTGTTGACCCACTTCCCAGCCCTGCTGGCTTACCTGCCAGGCCCATGCATGTGGCATATGGCACTGTGTGGCAGAGTAGTGACACTGGGACTACTAACAGAGTGTAGGAAAAGCAAAAGATGAAGAGGAAGACAGGGCTGACACTCCTTTGAAAGCAGGAGAACACAAAAGCTTGAAGCTGTGGGGTGAGAAGTCCAGCATTTTTTCCTGGAGGTGTGGGCACAGGTGCCATGCAGCCTGTGCAGCAAAGAACAGGTGCCAGCAAACAGCATTGGGCTTATCTTTGCCTTCCCCAAAAGCGTTCCTCTGCAACAACATGATGCTTGAGGGATTTGTTAATGTTAGTCAAAACTGGGGCTCTATTTATTACTTCTTGGTAACCTTTCTTAGCCTGCTGTTCAAGGTCTTATGTACCATTGTTAAGCAATTTTTTATTATTATTATTATTTTTGCAGAGGGAAGTCTGTGTCTTTCACAAATATGCATTCCTGAGCTGACTAATGCAGCCATATCTACCCCACAAGCAGCAAAATTCATCAGGCTCCAGTAATTGTGGCATTGGCTTAAAATCGTGGGGTTCTTCTGGTTTTATTTTAAGATTCAGAAAACGTCTGCTTTTTATGGGTCTTTGGCTTTTAAGTTTTGTAGACAATAATCTCAAGAATCACATTGATTTTGACCTTATATATTTTTAAAACTAAAAGATGCTAGCATAATACTATGTCATCATGAACTGTTGTGGTTTGTTTTTTTTTAATCAAACTTCATGGAAACTGTTAATGCTAATATGGTGGTTAAAGGTCAGAGAAAGAACAAACACTGCCACTATTCACAAAACCCAGTGCATCAGATGGGCACAGAGGTATTCACCATCCCTGAAGTAGCTGCAGTTTAATCCAGTTCCTAGCAGCTCGTTTGCCTGCCGTTGTGTAAATCCTAGGCATAAGCAGAGGTATTCCCAAGTTACACTGAGAGTTAACTCCCATCTCATCTGGGTTTAGCTCCATCAAATGAAAAAAAGCACTGGGCATATACTTATATTAGCAAAGGGGGATTATTACTAACATATGTTAAATATTTGCTGATTACATATGTGCCATTTCTTGGGCTTGGTATGTTCCCTCCCTACAAACATCTGATAAATATAACCTAATGTATCATCCTATATAATCTTTTCCCTAGGCTTCTTGGCCTCAAATCACATCTGACTCCCTGCTGGACAAGTAGCCAGGAGTATCTGATTCTTTCGATGAATTTTGAGTAGAGGTCCAATGCATAATTTTGTATCATGTCAATATAGTGAGTATTTTGCTTAGAGGAAACACCGACCAGTTTTCTTCTCCAAGTTTGCATATGGAAGAGTCTTACAAAGGTGCATTGGCCTGATTTTCAGATATAGAATATGCAAACCTACATCCCTGATATTCTTTCAAAACAACATGTTCTGTAACACAAGTTGTAATGGAAACATTAACAGATGCTGTACAGCATATTTTGCTTATATGCCTGCAAACATATAAGCATATGTAAAACTAAATGTTTTCCATTTAAAACAGCTTACTAGACTAGCTAGAGGATAATTTTTGTCTTTTGAAAAATAAACCTGATTTCTACAGGCAGAGTGAGAAAATTTCAAGACATTTCTCAAAGCTCTCTGAGAGGAATCATGTACAGTGTAAACAT
This sequence comes from Hemiprocne comata, assembly GCA_020745705.1. Taxonomy (NCBI): domain Eukaryota; kingdom Metazoa; phylum Chordata; class Aves; order Apodiformes; family Apodidae; genus Hemiprocne; species Hemiprocne comata. Next base: position 136,188,302 of record CM036586.1, on the reverse strand, counting down.
GTTACAAAGAAAATGCTCCAGAGGTTGTTTACAGTCCTAGTCTCTTTTACAGCAGAATGCAAATTTGGGGGCATTTCTTTAAACATCAGCATAAAAAGAAAATGTTTCCCCCTAAGATGCATACAGCATGGATGCAACCATGTTCATTAGCAATCATGTTAAAATACTTTAGGATAGGAAAAAAAACCCAAAGAGCTCAAATAGAGTTCAAATGGGGTAGAGTTATATTTCTTACCTGTTTTAAACTTGAGGACAAGCTGCCAAAAACACAGCGCCCAAAGTGTCGCAGTCACTACACAACAGGTAATTCCAACCAATATTCTGTCCCACTGAAGTGAAGACATGTTGTGGTGCAGACTGCCTGCTCTGCTATAAAATGGTATTATGCATTCATAACCTTGTGATGGATAAAACATTAACTACACCTCTACTGCTAAAACTTTAGCCTTTAACCTCTTCTGTTCCGCTTAGGAAAAAAAAGTTTTGGTGGAGAAGTAGCACACCATTATTTCTATAATTTTCCATGCAATACAAGATTTCACTTATCAAGGCATTAAATGTCATGTCTTCTACTTGCTATAGGGAAGCGTTGCAGCTCAGACACCCAGCTACATTTATGCTGCTAAGGGCGAGGCCTGCTACTTGAATGCACAGCATGGCTCAGAGCCATACCAGGGAACCTCTCTTCCCTCCAAGCAAGGCATCCTCATTCCTGCTGGGAACTAACTCTGGTCTTCAAACTAGATCTGCACGTGGTCTGGAGGGTGCTGTGGCTGGTGTGGGCCAAAACCCTGCCAGACAGCATGCTGGCACCTGAGGGACCAGTCCTGTTGTGTGGCCTGGTTTCGTTCCCTAGCGCGGCCATAGGCGTCAGGCTCTAAAATAGGAAGGCAAAGAAGGAGGCTGTGGAAGGGGGAGAAGGAGGTCTCTCCTATGCAGCAATGTTCCTCTTGTGCTGAGAGGAGGTGGAAATGCTGACTGTATTAGGACTGACCTGGATCAGGCACTTGGCACACACTTTCAAGAGAGTAAATGGCACTTCTGCAATGCATAATATGGATGGGCAGTGCAGAGCCTTGTTGCATCCCCTCTGTGCATCTCCACCATAAATTATGGTCACTCAGCAGGCACTGGCAAAACTGGGAATAAAATCTTTGTCTTCAGAGTCCCAGGACATGTGATTCATCCAGAAAGGAGTGGGGAAGAAAAAGAAAATGGGTAAAAGGCACAAGTTAAATGGGAGGCAGAAAGGTTACAACACCAGAACTGCCAAAATCAGCATCTTCTTCTGCCTGCTAGCGTGTCTTCCACTGACAAATTAAAAGCGAATAGATTAATATCACAGTCAAAATGGAGAGGCAAACAGAGCTAGTTAAGGAACTAATTGGAGTAAATACTGTCTTCTTCATCATTGGTGATCAGTGGATGAATCCCCTGTGTGTGAGCAGGAACATCACATTGCTTCTACAATAGGATAGGGGGTTTGTTTGGCTTTTTTAATTACTGAAGCACTTCTATCTCAGTTTTAGAAACAAAGCTCAAAAAGCTGATGTGATATGCCAAGGATGTAGAGAAATCCAGACAAAAAAAGGACTGAGGTCTCTTGGGATGTGGCCAAATAATCTAGCCATTAGATACTACAGATACTGCTAGATACTACTGTTTCCTTAACACCTTACAGTTTAAAATGATTTTTCCTCTTATCAAGAAAAGATATGAGTAAGATAAGGTATGCATTAAATCTCCTTGGTGGCAATCTGCAAAATATTCATAAAAATACTCATGCTAAAAAATGGATATGGAAAATAACAAAATCTAATTTTTTTTAATCAAAACACTCTGTATTGAGGAAAGCACCTAAGGACATTAGGAACGAAGGACTGAGGAATTGCCGAAATAATTAAGATTACTTTTACAAACGGGACCTTCAAACTTGTTTATACAAAGCATATATATATATATATATATATATAAAAAAGCATATATAAATATAAAATATCTATATATATAAAGTATACTTGTTAGTATACTTTTCAGACAGCCAAATGTCTTAATTGTCTGCTTCCAGAAGTTTAGTTAAAGGCAGGCTGTGCCACCACACCAGTGACTGGTTCTGGGACAAACCTCCAGGCAGGACAGGGCTGTTTGCTGCCCCTCTGGGCACAGCTCTGTCTGGCTAGGGATCTGCCTGCCTGCCAGTGGTAGCAGTTAAGTTATAAGTGTGTCTCTTGTCCTAAATCTTTGCTTTCTCTCTATTAATCTCATTAGCACAAAAAAAATGGAGGTCCTCACTTCTGGGATTGGCACAGGGACAAAAGGAGGACGTGGGGACCATGGCACACAGCTGATGAGTAGGATGGAGTAAACAGAGGGGATGTTGGAGCCTTTTAACTCCATAAACTGCCAAAGTGAAAATTCCCCCCAGGGGGGTTACACAGGTGCTGGCAGTCTTTCTTCATCAGAGGGGCAGAAATGGGGCTCTGTGGGGTAGAGCAGAAGGGGTGCCCCCTTGGTGAGAGCAGCCATGGGTGGAGGCTGGATGGCACAGCTCCAGAGCTGGCCTCAGTGTGCATCCCACTGCCCAGCTGCCCCACAGGCTAGAAAGCATTTGCAGAGTCACCCAGGCAATTTGGCCACTATGAGGCCCACCTATCTCACTGCTTTCAAATAGTGAACAACCGCAATACCCAGCTGGGGAAAAACATTTCCTCCTTGTCCTCCCTCTCACAAAGAATGCTTAGTACCCCTGCACGTGTTAAGTACTTTGCAGCTTCTTGCTATAAGCAGTTAAATGTTTACTTTCCCGGGGTTAGAAGGGCCAAGAGTTTTAAACTGGTTCTAAAAGACACACAGAAAGATGCCTGTCCCTGCACAGGATTTGTACAGAGCAAAGCAGATCCAAGCATGATCTTGCAGATGGGGAAACTGAGTCACAGATTAGTTCAGCAATGTTAAGTCACGCTGCATCTAATATATGAGCAAGTCTGAGGTTTGCAGTATTTTTAAAGCATACACAGCTTCTGAATCACAGATCTGGGTCTTTTGCTTGTAAAAATGCTGCTAGATGAAAGCAGGGACCTTGCACACTTGCAGAAATTTGTAAATTGCAAAGTAGGAAAGAAATAGGAATTAATCATTGTGGTTATTGATGTAGCCCTTTCTATTCAATAAAGGAATAACATCCCTCCTTCATTCCTTTGCATAGCTGACATCATCACGGACTTCTTTGAGCAGCATATTGTGTTTAGATATATAAAACACTGAGTCTAAAACCTTGTGTTGCAAGCCCAGGTTTGCAAGGGGAAGAGAGCTTGTCAACTGGGAAGTGGAAGCAAAAAAAGATTTGAAACTTCTAAATTCACACAAATATTTTATATAAACTGTAAAGGAAAAAAATATTACATAAGGAACCAGATGGCAAAACCAAAACAAATCAATAAACACACCCTAAAGGATAGTACAGTTTTATTTGTGAAAATATACAACCATGTTTATATAATAGAATAATCAAACTTAAAGGAAACCATATTATTTGCAAATGTGTGTATGTTATACAGCTGTGGGGAGACAAAACCATTCTTGAGTGACTAGATATGTTTCTTTTGCTTTCCTCCATTTCTTTTAAGCCTTAATTAGAGTCAGATGTTTCTTATTTCCTTTCTTTTTGTGTTTTCAAGCCTGAATAAAGCATGGTGCCAGCAGTAAACACCATCTCTGACATTTTTTTATGTGTCAGCTTCATCTGGCTGAGTCAGAGTCACAAACCAGTAAAATTCCAGCACAGCAGTGAAAGCTTTCAGTCCTGCTGTCATTCCTGTTGGGAGCAGGGAATCAGCATTACTGCTGCTGGGGCTGCTGCACAGAAGCCATAATAATCCTGGAGTGTGTCTGAGAACCTTGTCCCTGGTAAATTGTGCTGAATGCATACTGGAATGCCATATACCTTGAACGTAGCTTCCCCTCCCATAGTCTGAGAGTGCTAGAAGTGATTTCTAGTTGCTTAATTGCTGTTCAGTCATACAGATCTACAGTCTATTTTCCATTTCTTCTTTCTCCTCAGGGAGGTAATGGCTGGTACCCACAGTATGTAGATGTAACCATTTCTGGTCCAATTCCATGCACTTACTGCAATATTGACCTCTTAGGTACTATCCTCTGCAGAATATTTTGTCATTAAATGGCAGTGGTCTATATGCAAAAGCTTTCTTTCTGAATCAAATTGCAAAGTATGCTGTAGTATTTATGTTTTTCAACTACTTTTAAAATGTATTTGCATTCTAAGAAGTGTGTCAAATATAAAAATCCATGAACTTTAACAATTACATGACAAGGTGTTAGAAACTGCTGTTATGAAAAAGTCATCTGAGGACTAGTTATGTCTCATTTGACAAATATTAGGCTTTATACTCCCACGTATTTTGAGCAAGCACATATTTTACCTAGAATAGATTTTAAGACAAGTGCCCAGCAATTTTCCAGTTGTCTTTCTCCCTTTTAACAGATGTGCTGTTGCTGTGCAGTCCTTGGGAGTCAGGCTTGCTTCCACTGCTGCACATGCCAAAGAGATTTTTGGATAAAAATCTATTCTGTTTTCTTCCACTGACTTCTGTACCAGTAACTCCTGTCCCAGCTGCTGTATTTCAGAGGAACCAAACCATACAGGAGGAGGGTATTAACGTACCAAAAGTTTTCTAGTGCCTCTGTTTTAAGGATGAATGAACCTGTAGGATTGAAACCTTGCTGCCAAATTTACTCTTAGTTCAAGCTAGGTTTAGATACAAGAAAACGAAAGTATTTACAGAATACAGAACGAATATCACAGTTAATAAGCTGTACAGAGATGCAGATAATGTAAATAAGAGAAAGCCACATTAAACCCATTCTTCTTCCCTCCTGCCAGACAAACTCCTCACCTTACCCATGTGTGTGCCTTTATTGGTGGTGCCAAAGGAGTAGACCTCTACAGCACAACCATTCCGTGCTACAGGCATTCTGAGACTAGTTTTGTCCCAGGGAGGCAGATGCCCATTAGTGCTTGGAGAACATAAGGCACAATGCTGGAGAGTACCATCAAACTTCATTTCCTATGAAGGGACTTCAGCTCCCACAGTCTGGCTCCTCTCCATCGTGCAAACCTTGGCAATTAAGCTAGGATGGGTGGGTGGGGTCCAAAGATCTCTCATGTACCAGACTAAAATGCTAGTGCCAGTGCACCCAGTAAGGTGGTTGAGGACCCAGGAACTGCAGGAGCCGCCTTGCCTTTAAGCTGCCATGTCAAAGATGCTTTTTTTTTTCCCCAGGACATCTTGTTTCCTGGTTGTCCAGGAGGTGGTTTCAGCCTCCTTTCCTTTGAGCTACTGACTCCTTCACAGCCTGCTGACAACATTGAGTGAGTTCTCTTGCACTCAGACAATGCCACCCCAAAACCAGGCTCCTCATACAGTGCATGAGTGCTTCCCTCCATGCCTCACGCCAACATCAATGCAACCATGAGGTCCTGAGTCATCCCCATGGGTGGAAACACCTTCCCATTGTAAGCCAAGTTTCTGCCACACACTGAAGCTGGTCTGCCTTACACATAGACAATGCCAAAATGTGCATTTTATATATTTGCCCAGATGGGACAGGGCATGCAGCCTGTCACCAGCTTTTTTTTGGGGTCAACCATGAGAGTAAGCAGCCACACTGGCAACTTGGTTAGACCCAACCCCAGGGGATATGGTGACATTGGTACATTTTATTTTCTAATGCAAAGTGGTTGATTCCCCAGTTCATTTGTTTAAAGCTACTTCTAGATTTTTAAAGGTACTGACTGGTAGTTTTCAGAAAAACAAAACAAAACACACAAAAAAAAACCCCACCAAAAAAACCCAAACAAAAAAACAACCAAACAAAAAAAAAAACAAACCCAAAGACATGTGTGGATGTAGCACTTCAGGACATGGTTTAGTTGGATGGTGAGGTTGACAGTTGGACTTGATCTTAGAGGTCTTTTCCAACTTTACTGATTCTATGAATCTTTCAGACTTTTGAGCAACCAGATGAAATGGGAAATTAGGAAGTGCTGGCCTTCTCTCCGTTACCTGGTCCTGGAGAAATTTAGACATTTTCTTCTGTACAGGCTAGTGCAGCCCACCTGAAGTTCTCCATAGTTGACAAAAAAACTCTGTCAAATAAGTAGCAAAGTTATATCAAATCCATGTCATGATGAAAGCAAGACATGGGATTGTCATCTATAACAAATGATCAATTTATATCCAAAATGCTGTCTAGGAGTGGCCAAAATTATAATCCCAAATTCTAATTTTAGGAACTGGTGAACCTTATGAAGAGGACAATTTCTCTTAATACCAGCATTTCTTCAAGTATCTCAGTTTATTCTTTTAAAATGCGTTTTCATCTTACAGCACAAAAATGTTTTTGTTTTTTTCTTTAAAGGAAAAAGGGAGCAAACTCAAATAAAATCCTAAATATTTTTATTATTAAGCTTGTCAAAACAGAAAGATCCTGTTCATGCAGTTCTGTTTACTTGGCTTGCTGGCTGCTCCATCATGTATGACGCAGGAGACCAGATCCAAATCTGGAACCTCCCTTTTCCCCAGCATTTGACCTTTGTGGATCTGTGAAGCTATACTGCCCAGACCTCAAAAAGAGTTGTTTTCACCTGTGTTGTAAATTACAATAAAACAGTAGAATCAAAGGAGTTTGACAAGGCAGCACTGACCTTTCCGGAATTCGAGTGCGACTCATTCAAATATCTGGGAGGGCTATGAAAGTAACATGTCTATCCCACCCCATCCTGCCCCAGAAATGGTTATATTTTTTCCCCTGAAAACATGACAGACATCTTATATGAATAAATCAATTTTATTTAAATAAAATTACAGGCATATTTTGTCTATTATAAACTACCATATAGTTTTTCAAAAGCACCAATATTCAACAATAATTTAAAATTTCTTGAGAGCAGCTACCTTTTTCTGAGTGGCATTTGCAAACTTGTCAGACTTCCCTCCACTCATTCAACTCAAGCAAAATCTGTTGCTATTGAGATGCTGAAGGTTGTACCTTTTTCATCATAAGTTCTTTACTGTTCCTGGGCATCTCTTGTGAACAATGCTAGAGAAGAATGGGTCAGGTGTTCCGCATAGCAGTAACTCACCCTGAAATGGGGTGTTTCTTTCTTTTCTGGCACCAAAAATACGTCAGGTACAAATCCCCATTAAGACACTCACTCTATAAGTATTAAAAATTATATCCAAGAAACTAGTTTCTTGAGGTTTCAAGATCTGTTTTTCCTTGCATTTCTTCAAGCTTGTTGATGCCACCTTCTCTTACGTAAAGAAAGAGTTTTTGCGAGAAGCCTGCCCTACAGTTCTGTGTCACAAACTGCATTAGCCTCCAGGCTGTGCTTCTTTAAAGGCATCTTTCCTAAGCATGGTTGCACCAAAACCAGCAGATGTTTCTGGTGGGCTTATTTGTCCAGGTCTCTGATCATTTAAGGGAGCTTCACAGCAGGGACACAGAGGGAGATATTGGTGATACCTCTCAGCAGGCTGAGTCCTGCTCAGGTTTATCACAGGAAAATGCATGACCTACAGCCACTGCTGGGCTGATACCCAGCTGCAGATAAAGACAGATCCAGAGCCACCAAGCTGAGAATACTGGCATTTTTTGTTTCTGAAAAAGCAGGTTTTTTCAAAAGGAGAGTTTGCTAAGCACCCTTGGCATTCACAGCTCACTCGGGTTATGGAATCCCAGGAAGATCACTTTATCAACTGATTTTGGCTTATCCCTACAGACTTTTGTAGTAATGCCCAAGTTCTCTTTGATATGTAACCATTCTTTTTATTCCCCAGCACTGCAGAAGCTTTACACCCCAATCATGCTAAAAGGAAAAAAAATTCTGCCCTTTAAAACAATCCCAACAGTTTAGAGACAAGAGTGATGTGGTGCAATGAAGGTAAGATTATAGCTGGGTGTAGTGACATGCTGCATTTGGCCAACGTATCCCTGCTTCAATTAACAGGCAAGCTCCTTGGCAAAGCCATGGATCTTCGTTATGGCTTATGCCAACAGAAAATCTGATGTTACTGGAACCACAGTAATGAAACTCAAGGCTAAGATTTGCAGAGTGGAGTAAATATAAATTAATACAGAGTTTACAGTGAGACCTCTGCAAAGCTGAGACACACAGCTACAAAACTGCAAAAATGCCATACTGATACCTTGCTTACAAGATTCTCCTGAGACAGACTTCATTACAGATTGCCAAAATCTCCAACACCCTTGAGAGAAAAATCTTTGAGGAAGGGCAAACAATTGTTATGAAAAGTGGTGATCTTTGGCTATGCATTTGCAGTTTCCCATTTTACATTTCTAAACATGCAAATGCCTGTGAACCAACTATTCTTGCTTTCCAACGTAGATTCATCTCAATAATGTGTAACCTGGTTACAAGTGTCACTTCGTGGTACTTGGCAAAGGTCTAAAAATACTTTTTAAATTACCAAATGAAGTCTTCTAAGAAGACATATCAAAGCTCAGCCAGTTTATCATGCTTTTCTTCCTGCTTAAGTTATCCCTTTAGAGGTACAGCACCTTAATATTTGTACAGTATTAAATATAAATTACCAAGAAAAGCAGTGAAGAAACTTGCATTGTTCCTGCCGACATGAAGCAAAGTACTTTCTGAAGCTCTTCTTCATAATAAAATATCTCAATGATTTTTAGAAAGGCATTGATAAGACCGGCGGTCTAAAATTCAGCTTCAACAGCATGTGCAACTAAGGAAGGTGCTCCTGGTATAAGAGAAGGTAAAAAGTGGGTCCTAAAAATGAAGTGAATGTGTGAAATAGCTTTAGAAAAAGCCCCCTTTCTTTTTTTTCTGGGTCCTGTGATCCCTTTGAACTACAAACTATTTTCTTGTCTAACTTTTTAAGCAATCAACTTACTACAATTAATAATGTAATGCTACTCATTCTTCTGGTTCACACCGAAAAAAAAAATACAGGGTAAACTCAAAAGTAGAGGCACCAGATCCTACAGCTCTTGTTCATCTGCCAGAGCCCAGCTCTGCATTTCTTTAGAAGCATCTGAAAAATTTCAAATAATAGAAGGAACACACTTCTGCGGCACCAAAACTGACCTACTGGTATTATTTGAACAGAATTAGTTCTGCATCACCCTGTTTCTGAAAATAATTAGAAAACACAAAGGGTTTAGAAGGTGTTTTAAAGGGAAGGGCTGCTCTCCAGAATGATCCCCTTACCACTGATGGATATGTAAAATGGCCCATGGCCACCAGCGTTCATCCCGTGCTCAGCCCTCTGGAAAGAAGAGCATACATGCAGTGGCACAGCAAGTGCTCCCTCCTGCCCAACTGCCTGTGCAAGTCTTTCAAAAGGTACAGAGCCAGAGCGATGTTTCAGAAGTCTGCTCCATAGGGGCAGTGTGCTTATATACAACATCATTTTCTGATGTGTTTTGCCATGTATTCGTTATTTCCCTTTTGTTGAGGTTGGAGAGCAGCCCAAGCAACACTGAGCACTGGGAAGGGCACTCTCTTTTTCACTGGATCAAGACTTCAGTTATAGTAGAGAAAATAGTTACAATTTAAAACAAATTTTTTTTTTAAGTCACACTTCTGTGGTTGCTGGGCATGGAGCTACTACAAAGGCAACATCTGCCCTCCCGCAGCTCAGCGTGCAGCACTGTACAGACTGCCTGGCATTTGCAGGGGCAGCAACAGGGGTGACACAGGGTAAAGAGTGCAAAGCCATCTCATCCTGCCCACAGATCAGCATTACCCATTCCTGTCCCACGTACTGGGTCCAGTTGTGTGTCTGCTATGAACTCTGCTGAAATTCCACCAAGGAAAGAAAATAACTTTGGAAAAGAAATTGGCTTTGTGGCTGGGTGCCGCTCCATTTGCCTTTCTGGAAAAGAATTTGCACCAGGAGCTGAGGGAAAGCAGAGTCACTTCACTGCCTTTCTAAGCCAAATTATAGCAAAGAGGCAGGACTATCGAGGCATGAGAATGAAGAACTGCAGTGGCTTTTGATCAGCATACAGCATTGGTACAAAGCTTGGTAGTGTCTCTGTGGGAGTGAACACACTACACACTCTTCAAGGAAACACTGAGTTTGCAGTGTTCATTCCATTTTACATCAAGCCTTTAGCAGAGACATGAAAGTGGTACACAAGACAGCTGCAAGACTCTCATCTTTTTTATCTTGTTCTACTATTTTCCAGGTCTGCAAAGTTATTTATGGACAGTTACTTCCAGGGCAATGAACACACTTATTTGGACACCCTAACTATGGAAACTTCACAGTCCATTCATTTTGCTTAGCTTTTAATGAGGCAAACACACAGACTTCATCATGCCATCCAGGCTACGTCTCTCTAATATTAGTCTGGTTTTCTCTGAAGCATTTGATGAGCAAGGTACTAAAGGTACCATCACAGATCGATACCAAGCTTACCCTTCACAAATAAAGATGGAGTAGTACTCAGGGGATGATATTTGTATAATAAGTTGTAGTAAAGAATGAATAAGATGGCAAACAAATATAGAAATGAGGTATCAATTAGCTTAATGGTAGAGCAGATTAGATAGTCAAGCCATATTCCTACTAAATTTCATCTTCTGACTCTTGGTCTCGTTCAGATGTTTTCAGTAATCCCATTTCCATAGACTGGGACTGTTTGACCTTTGAACGAACTGTCCTAGAAACAAAAACACACAAAAAACATAGTTATCAATTAGTAACACAAAGGCTCATCTGGCCATTTTTACATGGTAAAAAACTGTTCAACTCTTGCATCTCAGCAGGGAATTAGTATGATTGATTTACGAAGACTTGAAGTGGGCCACTGTGGTAGACATCGTAAAGAGGAGATAGTGATTTCAAGCAGCTTCTGGGCAAAATTTTACACGAGGCCTTAATTGTAGATAACTGTATTTCATCATGAGTGACTGCTGCACAATGTGATCAAGTACCATGACATTCATATGTGCTGCCTGTGGACTTGTTCCTATGGACACATCTAAGAGCATACACCTTATGCAGACCTCAGTGTAACATCTAGAAAGTTCCATGTTGTGCAGGTACAAGACAGATGGCTGCGTTCACTGGGAAGAGTACTATAAAGCTGTGAAGAAAAATTAGTCAGGCCAACCTCCCCATGGATGAGAACTCTGATCAACCCGGGGGGGGCCTGTCTGATGCTACAGCAGCTGCTGGTCCCAGAATCAGAATGGGATGTAAGATTGTTGCCACCTTCTCTATAGTTGTCATCCTTAACACAACAAACCAGTTACCCAGCCTTGAGTGTCAGCGCCTTTGGACTGAAATCCGAAGTCTTGGCACCTTCTCGGTGCCAAGTAAGGTTGCAAGAACTAAATTTGGCCAAAGCAAGATTAAATAGGGTTATTAGGATGGTAGGGGTAAAGCAAGGGGTGAGAGGCAGTGCAGGCAAAGGCTTGGTAAAGGTCCTGCAGGCAAGTGATCACACGTGGCAAAATCAGGCTCATTTTTACAACCAACTTAACTCTGAAGTAGTAATCTCATCAGAATTAACACTGGGCAGCAAACAAAAAGGCTAAGTTTAGGAATTAGGGAATGAAACTGTTGAATGAAAAAGAAATCAGGTCTAGTCACAGGAAAATGCTAGAAATGAAACCCATCCAATAATATTCAAAGCAAAGTCATGAAGCCTGCTGAGTAAGCCACTTAGCATTAGTAAAGATGAGCACTGGGAGAGAAGATATTGTAGGGAAAAAGTTCTCTCCTTGTAAAATTTCTGTATTTACAAATGTGAAAGACTGTCAAAAAGAGCTCATTTATCTGAGAAGCACTATGCCATCAGAGCTGCACTTTATGAGCATTTTTCCCTTTTCTACTGCAGCGATGAGTCATGTTGTCTTCACTGATTAATTTTTATTATACCTTGCAAGACAATTAATTACTTTGTAGAAACTTTTTGATTTGTCAGTGAAACTTTTCTGAAATAAAGTTCCTGCTAGACTAAATAGACAAGTTTCCAAAGCATCAGTGTTTCAGGTAACTTACCAGCTGACGATTGTGTAATTCACTGCAAGTATAAGAAAAGCAAAGGCATAGTGCCAGCAATAGCACATGGTGAGGAACATCATATTAGTATGATCTGTCTGATTCCACTCTGGGCTCCCATTTGGAGGATAAAGCACAAAACCAATCTATAATTAAAAATATATATATATTTAGCAAATGTCATTTGACATATATCTTATGCCGTATATGTATTAGGCTACGCACCACAAGGCAGACATTTCATATTCTTATAGTTCTGTCTATATCTGTGATTATTACTAAAAATACTTTGATGCAATGGATCATTTTACACAGTTTTGTGCAGAAATGCCTTTGAAGATGCAGAGCCAGTCCCAGAAACTCCCTGCTCTTGCCCAGTGAATTAAGGAGTGGGCCAAATGACTTCTGCAGCGATCACAATTATGTACTGTAAGGAAAGGGGCTGATGTTCAGCCATGTATGGTCTGAACTGCAAGCACATCACCAACCAGTAAACCTGCCTGGCCATTTGCACTGACTCACTTCTTCCAAACAGCATCTGGGAATGTTACATGGTTCAGAAAATGAATAATAAATTAATAAATAATGGCAAGCCATAAGCCTATTTCTTCTTGGTCATCTGGGGAAAAGATCAAGTTTTGAAATTACATTAAAACAGAGAATTCTCACCCAAGGCTGTAAGTTCATGTGAAATACATAGCTGATCTTTTAATCAGAGTTGAGAAAGATCTAATTCAGATTAGTGCATAAACCAGGAAACTAGTAATCCCATGCCTACACAGGGTTCTGCCTTGGCAAGCACCGGTCCTGTGTGCTGCCTAATACTCTTCAAAGCCACTGCTCAGCAGTTTAGCTGAGAATTCAGGAGCTTGGAAGAGGAGAAGAGAAGGGAGGGGAGAAGGAGTGCATTTTGCAGTTCTATGCAGAGAATTCAGTGAATGAGGGTCGTGATGATGCAGAAAGAAGATCTCTTTACCTTTTACAAATTTGTCATGCTGCAACCAGTATGTGGTTTTCAGTCCCACATATGGTTGAAGTCCAATGTGGTTGTGAAAAAAGCCACACTTATATCTCTTGCATTATTAGTTCTTAATTTTTTTACTTTGAAACAAAAAACACATTGTCTTCAGAGCTAAAGAAGTAACTTGTTCTAAAATTAGACTAGGCGGACAACAAAGAATAAATGGTTGCATTTAATTTCTCTTATGTAAAGCTTCTTAAATTACTGAAGAAAAGTTTACAAACAAGTAAACAAAACACCAAGTGCTGCAGCACCAGGTTCTTGAGTTCACTTATAGAAAAATACTGCTGTTTCTGAGGTCTGTCTTCTTGCCAGAGCAAGTATTTAAATATTTGATTTGGGGCTGAGTGTCCAGTCCTCCTAAGGAACAGCAAACGTTTTTACTAATCATGTCTGGCCAGCATATAAAAAAGGGAAGCCAGTCTAGACATGCCGGAAAGAAAAATCACTGGAGTGACCTCAGTTCTGCACTATAAGATGAAACACACATTGGCACTAGAGCTCCTATTTCTTTGTTACAGGATCACAGCAATTAATTAAGTTCCCTCTCTTTTGACAGCAGGTAAAGCGTCACCATCAAATATCTATTAATTTGATAGAATCACAAGTAAGTGAAGGCATGGCAGCTTGATTTTGAAGAGTCCTTTTGGGAGACACATGCTTTAAATATAAAAGTTCGGGCTGTTGCTTCTGCTCAATTTCCCAAACACCAGAAAAGCAGGAGGCTTTACATCACTCAATCTCTTAATGTGAATCAGGAGCTCAAATGCCTCTTCAACTCAGCTTGCCAGTGTTGAAATGCTTTTTAAAAAGTCGAAAGAGGCAGCCAACATGAAAGATAATTGGCAGCTTCATTCCTCTTCACACAATGTCAATGGGTGCTTTGCCTGGCCCCTCCAGTGCTCCGCTGGGCATTTACTCACTGTTCCGGTGGCTGACAGCAGGACCGCCTCCCTAAAGAGCAGCATATACTGCTGGGCTGTAAAAACACTGCCACTTGGCTGGCAAATTTTGAACAGGATGTTACAGAGATCAGAGGGAATGTTCAATCACAAGGGAGAGCTCAACAAAACCACTTTAGCTTTTTTATTGACTCAAACAAAAGATACTAGAAGTACAATGTCTTCTTTGTCTGTAAAACAGACATGATAAATACTCCTGTCTCTTTAAAGGGACATCAAGAATGGATTTTTTTTTATGAAAGCTTTGAGATCTGTGTTTAAAAGGCATATTGTATCACCTGTGAAACTTCTGCAAAGGGGTAAATTACTAATTTGGGTGAAGGAAGAAATTCTTAAGGCAAAAAAGTGACCTACCTGCCAGAACCAGCTGCCTTGTAATATGCAGAGGCTTGTACGGAGCATCTCCAGCACAATACTGCCACGGAAGAAAACTTCCAGAAATATGCAAGCAGCAGCTCCAAAGATAGCAAACAGCAATAACTGATGAACATGAACATCCAGCATGGCTCTCCCATGAAGGTGATAGCAAAAGAGAAAACCTGGAATAAATTGATACATTTAAGATATTTTCTTCCCTTGTAACCTCCCTGCATCTGCTTTTAGAGAACAGTGAACATTTAGCATTTCTCTTTACACCAATATCACCTTCTCAGTTGAACTGAGAGTAATTTTTTAAGACTGATGCCTGTGTAATGGGTGCTCCCACTCTTGAGATCATACCGGGAAATTGCATGGGAAGCTGAAGCTCTGGTACCTTTCATTTAAAACACATAGACAAAAGGTCTCGTTCATGTGTCTCTGCAGTGTATCAAAAGGGATGCTGCGCTGCATGTACAGAAAATATAAATTGAGTGTGTCTCTAGTGCAATTCCAACATGCAATTGCTGTGCAGGTAAATGCATTCACACTGGCTCTAGCTATCAAGCTGCCTACTACGTCAGTACGTACTTTGATGCCCACGCCTGAGCTACAGAGCACTTACCCAACACAGGCTCGTGCTGCCATTTTCATAACATTTCTGTTATCTGAGCCAGTTGGGAAAGCATAGATACACCTCTACAGTGTGTGATCATGCTCTGGGCTGTAATGCAGACAAAACCTCAGCAGTTAAAGGAGGGCCAAGACGAATCTTTTGTAAGCATTTTAGGGAGTTAAACACCCAGCTCCTGTAGGCTCATTCTTTAAGGCTGATTTTAGATTCCCAGACCAAAGACTGATACCCCTCTGCAAGTTTCACACACAGCTCTGCAGGGAGAGCTAAACTGACCTTCAATAAACACTGCTAAGGAAAGCATCATCCTGTCCATGGCCACTGGCAATACGTTGGTCCCATGAGCCACGATGTCAACCAACCCTGAAATGCCATAGAAGAGGTACATGGTGGCATGTTGCCAGTTCATCAAGTGATCCCAGTGCTCTTCCTCATAATTATACAACTTCAGATGAGGTCCATCAGGAACAAACTGCTCGGCAACCATTCCTGTGCATGAAATGCGAAATATAATGATTTGTCCTGGTGCTTAAGGTATAGATGGACGATAAATCTTTGTACAAACAATAGAGGCAACAACGTATCCCCATGCAGCATAATGCCAGTCAATTTGGGGTTTAGTCTGGCTGAGGATTGTTCCGGGTGTTTGCTATGCTTTGCTCCCTTCTGCCCAGTTGAGCCATGCCCAATAAGGTTTTTAACATGTCCAAATTCAAGTCAAAATGCACAGAGGCCTCAAAGATATTAATTTCATATAAATTTTCAAGAAAATAGGCAGTGGGTGGAGGAGAGATGAAACAAATTGCTTTGCTGAAGGGAAGACCACAGGGTGAGCTCAAACATATCTTACAATCACAGAACCATAGAATCACTTAGGTTGGAAAAGACCTTTAAGATCATTGAGTCCAACCATTAACCCTACTCTACCAAGTCCAGCACTAAGCCATATTCCCAAGCACCACATCTAGATGACTTTTAAACACATTCAGGGACGGTGACTCAACCACCTTCCTGGGCAGCATGTTCCAATGTCTGACAACCCTTTCAGTGAAAAAGTTCTTCCTGATGTCTAGTCTAAACCTCCACTGGTGCAACCTGAGGCCATTTCCTCTTGTTCTATCACCAGTTACTTGTAAGAAGAGACCGGCACCTACCTCTTTACAATGTCCTTTCAGGTAGTTGTAGAGGGTGATGAGATCTCCCCCTCAGCCTCCTTTTCTTCAGACTAAATAGCCCCAATTCCCTCAGCTGCTCCTCATAAGTCTTGTTCTCAAGGCCCTTCACAAGCTTCATTGCCCTTTCTTGGACACGCTCCAGCACCTCGATGTCTTTCTTGTATTGAGGTGCCCAAAACTGGACACAGTGCTCCAGGTGTGGCCTCACCAATGCCAAGTATAGAGGGATGATCACCTCCCTGGTCCTGCTTGCCACACTATTTCTAATGCAGGCCAGGATGCCATTGGCCTTCTTGGCCACCTGGGCACACTGCTGGCTCATATTCAGCCACCTATCAGTCAGAACCCCCAGGTCCCTTTCTGCTGGGCAGCTTTCCAGCCACTCTTCCCCAAGCCTGTACCATTGCATGGGGTATTGCATGTGCATCACATAATCTGAAGAGG
This sequence comes from Hemiprocne comata, assembly GCA_020745705.1. Classification (NCBI taxonomy): domain Eukaryota; kingdom Metazoa; phylum Chordata; class Aves; order Apodiformes; family Apodidae; genus Hemiprocne; species Hemiprocne comata. The sequence goes on along the minus strand of CM036586.1, from coordinate 136,171,632 downwards.
AGAAAGCTAGAGGAAATCAACCTTCAGCTCCACTCCTGATGGGACTATTTCCATCTTGCAGTTTCCAGCAGTGAAAATGTAGACAGCTATTCTGTGCTGCTGTTTTGTTAGTGTTTTTTTTTAAACAATTGCTATTGTAGTAGTCCTCTAACTGAATTTTTCAGCTGCCTTTCCCAGTGGTTCAAATATAACACATGCAAAAATCCCCAAAAGAAAGATTTACCATTTCAGTCCTCAGCAATATGCAGAATGGCAGAGTTCAGACTCTTTAATTCAAAGGGATTTTTTCCTATAAGGCCACAAAAGGAAATCCCTCCACTGTGCAGAGCTATTAAAGGTCCCATGAGAATGTATATTTGAATTGCTGCTCCACCACCTCCCTTACCTTGGCCCCTCGGTGTCTTGCTAGCTAGCTGCAGTATTCCAGCAAGGGGAAAGCTGCTTTTAGGTACTTTATATGATCAATGAAGTTTTGGAAGGGTTAAAAATACGTTATGCTTTAAAAACATTAAAGTTCATTATATTGTTTATAAAGCACGGGCCCGCATCCTGCTGTACAAGGAGATAGGCTGCAGAGCAAAGGCAGTGTTTTTCCACCTTTATTTCAACGTTTTCCTAACACAGAAACAGTGGGGTTTACTTCTGCTGCTTTTACTGCTTGTTCTTGCCAGGCTTTCTTGTCCATGTTTTTTGCTGGAATTGAAATTACCATGCATTAAACTAATAGCTTTTTGTTTCAGGGTAAAAGTAAAAATACTAGAGGACTGTTTTAGCTGCCCAACTACCTCTAGTCACTGGCTGGGAGATTTGTCCCCACTCACACCTCAAAATGAATGCTATTTTTTAGGTTTTGACCATCTTAAGGCATATCAGAGTTCACACTATACACACACCATCACTTCAGTCCTGATTTATCTTAACTAATACAACTTCCAGGGAGGGAGGAAAGCAAGAACAAGATTTTGACACAGCCTGCACCTTGATTAGAAACCAGGCAACTCTGAGAATCTAAAGAGTAGATAGAACCTAAAAGTCTAAAAATACTAAAAATTAAGATCCTTTTCAGCTTGAGACCCACATATGCTGAGCTCCACAGGTCCCCTGTTATTTAGCTTACTTACTCTATATAGGCAATTTGCTAACATGCAGCCTGCTGGAATGCAAATAAGAACTAGGCACCACCGGTAGGCTTCACAGCTCACTAAACAATCCCCGTGGGTTTCTACCCAGGCCAGGCCACAACAGAAGGAGAAATATCCTCCCTCCACACCGTTGCAACAGTACTGCAGCAATAAGGTCTGGAGTTCAGTACTTCTTTGTGAATATTTTCACTTTCAAATGACATTAATGAAGAAGTATTTGCATATACGTATTTTATCAGTAACTCAGTGGAGACTGTAAATATCTGAGATGGCTGGATTCAAACTAGGAAAGTAATGCCTCCACAGTCTGGTGCTCCCAGTCTGCATGTGAGAGCCCCTTGCCTAAATATCTTACCTCCCTCCCTGAAGTAGTGAAGAGCATATGAATGCTCAGATTGACCAGCTGTGAAGTAGTCAGATCTTAAAGAAGTTCCAGAAGAGTGCTATGGATGGAAACCAGGTTAAAGTCATAACTATGCAATCAATTACAGTAGCCTCACTAGTTCATAGATTCATGGTGTTTAAAGGACAAAATACCAAACACAATGAGATATGTTCTATCAGAGAACAAAATTTAAAAAAAAAAAAAAAAAGTGTTAAAAGGCACCATTTTTTTGTTGTTTGTTCCAAGTCGACCTTACTTACCTATCAGGGCAAAGACAGCTTTGATGATACCCTCAACAAACTCTAGGCGGTGAAATCCCGCCCTGGAGCCAAAGTAGCAAGCATTCTTGTTTTTTCGACAGGCATACTTCAGTGGGTACTTCACTGACCACCACAAGCCAAAAAGCAGGAAAAAGCTTCCAGGGAGGGCATGCCCTTTGAAATTTCCCATGGTTTTCTGGTAAACAATACCTGAAGGTAAAACAAATGCAGCTCAATTATGAGAATAGTAGGAGAATTCTGTGCATTATAATTTTAAAGTATCTCCTTGCATGGATCAAAAGGGTGTCACTGAATTAAGTACTGTCACTTTATTTCAAAATAAACTTGGGTGCTTATCTTCCCTGGCTGTTCAAAACACCCAGCCAGCATACCCAGTTTCATAGCTTTGCAGAACAAGACTAAGTGACCCAACTGCAAAGCAGCTTGCCTGAAATGCAGAGCTGGCAGTTGGCAAGTTAAGAGAAAAAATGCCATAGTACACTATGTCATGTTGTTGAAGTTTTACGGGCGAAAGAAAGAACTTGAATATTCATAATTTGCTTCTTTCACCTTTAGAGAGTGTTTATGTTTCTTTGCTCCACAAAAAGAAATCAAGACAGTATCTGGCTGAAAGGCAAATGAATTGTATACAGATCCGATGGGTAACCATTCACTAACAAATTGTATTTTTCAATCTGGATGCTTCATTATGATTTACAAACACCAAGTCATTATCAATATTTGATAGGTGAATTATACACCCACAACTAGATACATAATATCAAGTACATCAAGAGCACTGAGTGACAAGGTTATTAGTTGGTTGGTGTTACACAGTCCTTTAAGAGCAGTGCCATTAATAAAACCTAGTCATTCTGTTCATCATCCCACCTTTTAGGAGAGTTAACTTAGCTCCAATAGCTTCTTTATTAAAATGACAGTTATAACATTAAATTTCGATTTTTCTTTAAGTTATTATAAACTGAGTAGTTGTGCATCATGACCCAAAGGCATACTAAATCTTTGCTCAGTTAACAATCCAGAATAACCACTTTAGAAGCACTGGCAAGCTGTACTTTCTGTTATTATCATTGCTGACTTAAAAATCTGATCACCACACTACACTGAAGCCATCTGGTTATGAATAGAACATGGAGACTCTGGTGTATTTTTCTTTTCAGTAAGAATTTCCTATGGTCAGCCCTGCATAAGAAGTTTTAAACTGTGGTCTGTGGGCCATGGAGTACTTGCAGAGGGTTCATGTAATGCTGTCTAGTCACGTAGCATGAGTCCTCTCTGATTTCCGGAGGCTAAACTCCACTGAAAGCATTAATTTATTTTTAAATTTTTTTTAAGGAAAATAAACTTTTCCACATGCACAGGTCATGAAGCTGCAATAAGACTATTATCCAACTGTGCAAGGAGAGTTGACCTAATACACCTACATACCACAAAGGAGAAGAAAAAATTTGCAACAGTTCATGCATAGCATGAGGCAGGCTGTAATTTAAACAGGGTTGCTGAAGAGGGTCTTCCCCTCCTCTTCCAGATTTCTCCCGCTATAATGGAGGGATGAGCTTTAAAAGCTTTCCCTGGATTAAAACTACCCTTAGCTAATTTCTAGGGAAGTATGACTGAAGTAATGTTGGAGTGCAGTGGAGAGGGACCTGGGGATCCTGGTTGATGGCAAACTGAATATGAGCCAGCAGTGTGCCCTGGCAGCCAGGAGAGCCAATTATGTCCTGGGGTGCATCAAGCAGAGCATTGCCAGCCGGTCAAGGGAGGTGATTTTCCTGCTCTACTGTGCACTGGTGCAGACTCACCTTGAGTGCTGCATGCAGTTTTTGGCACCACAATATAAAAAGGACACCAAGCTATTGGAAAGTGTCCAAAGGAGCCCCATGAGGATGGTGAAGGGTCTGGAAGGGATGACTTATGACGAGCAGCTGAGTTCACTTGGATTATTCAGCTTGGAGAAGAGGAGGCTGAGGGGTGACCTTGCAGTCTATGGCTTCCTCATGAGGGGAAGAGATGGGGCAGGTATTGACCTCTTAACTCCTGTGACCTATGACAGGACTCGGGCAAATGGCAGGAAGCTGAATCAGGGGAGGTTTAGGTTGGGTATCAGGAAGAGTTTTTTTCACTCAGAGGGCGGTCCAGCACTGGAACAAGCTCCCCAGGGAAGTGGTCACAGCACCAAGTCTGCCTGAGTTCAAGAACTGTTTGAATGATGCTCTCAGGCACATGGTGTGATTCTTGGGGTGCCTACACAGGGACAGGAGCTGGACTCGAGGATCCTAAAGGGTCCCTTCCAACTCAGCATATTCTGTGATTCTATATTTCTATTATCCTAGAAACAAAAGGGAAAAGTGATAGTGGTTGCCCAAGCAAGCCCATTTCTGGATGTGTGCTTGCAGGCATTGTCAGTGCTGTCAGTCTCAAAGCGTGGAAGGAAGGCATGACAAGAAGGCTGCACTGAGCCTGGAGAAGGCTCCTGGGGAAGCAGCACCTGCCAGCCATAGGGCAGCCAAAGCAGGAACGTTTACATGTTAGGAAATATACAGGACTCCATTTGGGATTTCTGCTGTGTAGGGAAGGGTTTCTGCATGCCACTTGTCTCCAGCCAAGAAGACAAGCAAGGGTGCCATGCCTGGAGCTGTTGTGGGGATCTTTGACCCTCCTGCTGGCCACCTGGCCACTCAGATCAGAGCAGCAAAGCAGTGAGGAGGAATGAGTGGTGGCAGACCCAGCAGGGGGCTCTCAGCCACCAGGACGGTGATGACCACCTCCATCTCCACTCACAAAATGCTGAATTAAGCTCTGAACCTCCTTGGGGAACATGTTAGTGGTGCCAAATAAGCCTGCTTGTGAGAGGAGCATTTCTGGCCCTGGCCCAGGGTGGGCTGGGGAGAGCAAGAGGTGGCAGACAAGGGTCCAAGGGTCAGGACCTTATGTCTGAGTTCACTGAACACCATTCATTAGAAAGACTTTGTTCATTAGATGCTTTATTATTCATCACAGATACATAGCACTCCAAATGGAAAGCTTTACCCTGAACCCCACATCAAAGCAAGATACTGGATTAAAAATGTAAATTAAACCTACAAAAAGCCTCCCTCTAGGACAGTGCAGCTGAAGTAACAGTCAATAAGAGTGTGTTGATGTCATTTGTAGTGCACAGGATCCAAAACTTCAAAAGTAATTCTCAGTCTGTAAATTCACACCTGGGTTACCTAGAGCTGCAGGATTTTCCCGCCGTGAAACCTGGGTAATCATAGAATCACAGATGGGTAATCCATCAAGATACTCTGTTTAAGACTCTTTTTTGCCTTTCAAAACAAGGGAAAAGAAGAACATGAAAAGACTGCTAGAGCAGCTACTGCTGTACATCCAACATAAACAAGCAGAATCAGAAAAACAGATTTTTTGCTATAAGCAATGCAATCAGATATTATTAGCTTTAGAGGGTGTAAACGTCAGTTTGAGTTCATGCAAAGATGTTGGGGATTACGTGTAGGATTTTTCTAGAAAGACACGTCAGATCTGCCAGCCAGCCATTGTGGCAGACCTTTGGAACACTGAACCTGAACAGTTGGTTTCAGAAAGAAGTTACATGAATTATGCTTTAAATCCCTGGTAAACTCGAAAACATAATGACAGAGCTCACCTTAAACTGATTAAACTTCCCAATTAATGAATTTTCTCTTCTCAGGCCTGAGAGTTTATTTCACCAAAGTTAGAAGTCAACTGCCACCAGCCTGAGTTTTGATGTGACCAAGAAGTTTTGCCTGCAAGTAAACTGGGTAATATTGCATGGTTTGGGGACACGGTGAGGATAAGCAAAAGCTCCCCTGCAGGAAGATCAGTGTCAGGTCAGAAGTGGATGTGGGATGTGTGAGGCAGAGGTGCAACAGGAGGTGAAAGGAACAGAGGACAGGATGGCAGGCTGCTGCCTTTCTGCGCTACGCTTTGGCATCACCTTGTGCAGCCTGGGACAAAGCAGCTCCTGCCACCTTTCTGCATGGCTTGAGAGCCAGCCAGTTTTGGTGTCTCAGTTCCTATTTATTGGATAAAGATGGCACTAGTGTGTTATGACAAAACCTATTAAATTCGAGGATTTCTTTTTTACAGAGCCTTATCCCATGAGCTAGCAAGCAAATGACCCGTGGACTCTGGCAATACAAATTTTGGATTCTGCCTTGGGGAAACTCCCTTCCTGGCTACCAGCAGGGCTGCCACCCCAAGGACTGAGCCCAAGAACCACTCAAGGTGCATGCTCCAGACCAGATTCAAGCCTTCCAGAGCAAGTACTCCTTGAAACCCTGTTTTCAGGAGGGTGTGGGGCACACTAGGAGGGGATGCTACTGTCAGGGCTTGAGAGCACCCATGGACATTAACTGCCCCAACCAGCCTCACCCTGGCACCCCTGCCCAGGGGTCTGTGGTTGAAGGGTGTGGAGAACAGTCCTGGAGAAAAAAAAGTATTTATGCATAATTATGGCAATAAATTCAGTTGTCAAGGTAGTTTATAAATTTTAAGTACTGAGCAAAATTTCTGCAGCTGATTGGAATGAGGAACGAGAATAATTTACAGCTACCTGTGAATGTGAGATACATTTTTTTCATGTGTCATGACTCCAAGCATGGTTTTTCTTGCAGTAATCACAGAAAGTTCTGCATGATTCAGGCTTTTGCAGCTATTAGAAAGCTGCATAGCATTGCAAAAGTGTTTTACACTCAAACTTTGCTGACTAAATATAAGTTGTTGATGGTTGCCCACTAATTCCTTATGTAACAGTAATGCTTTTTGTAGCTAGGATGTTCATTCCTCAGTTCAGGCTGCACCTTACTCATTAGGATCAGATGGAAAGGAATACAGGGATCTGCTGGCAAAGGAGAGGGTGAGCAAAGGCAATTCCCAAGTGAGCATTCAAGAAAAGGTGAGCATTTTTGTGGGTATTAAAAGCTGCTTTTTTAGCCTGAAAATTATCTCCCTTACACTAGCAGAAGCATGAAAGACAGGCAAGAAACAGACTTACATAATAGATTTAAAACACTTCCTGACTTTTTTCTGACATTTCATTACATTTACCAGTTTGATTCCTGATCTCTTGAGGCCATCCATGTGGGGACTAAGGCAAGATTTTCAAGTGGTAAGGAGAAACTAGCTGTGTCACCTAGTTACTCAGACGACTTCTCAATCGCTTCTTGAAGAACAGGATTAGTTTCCCTTTTTTCCCTTTCTCCCTTTAAAAAAAAAGCCAGGGCTCAGGAAGTTTAACCTGTACTGGATGGGGACACAAGAGGCAACTGAGCCAGAGCTGCCCTGCAGCAGGCATCTTCCCCTCCCTGCATGTTCTCCTGCCACAGCAGTATGTCTTGCAATTTCCTGTGTTTATCAAGCCCTGGGGGATGTTGAAGAGGACTGTCAATGAAAAATGCAAGGTTTTTTTCCAGAAATTACACAAGTCATGAGGCCACAAACTCAATCTGCTGAAATGCATTCATTTCTGCTACAAAACCATGTGATAACAAAATTAAATTCAGAGAACAAACACCAGCAGATTTATGGCAACAGTAAAACTGAAGGTTATTCTTCTCCCACACACTAGATTAGGAAACAATGACGTGGAGTTCATAATATTTGATGCAAAATGTTTACTTATCCGTAACAGCCACAGAAATCTATCATTATTTTGGTGAGAATAATGCACGCAGATAAAAGGAGGAAATAGCACCTTTCTAGACACTTTCTAATCAGTGCACAAGCTGTGATCAAACAGTTTTTATTGAAAACTGGAATCCAGCAAAGTTGGATGCATCTGAGACACATCACACAAAATCACAGACAAGTTTACTTCCGTACCAAAGTTTCCTACTTGCAGTTAAAGACGTATTCATGAGGCAAGTGCTTTTTATCTTGCAGCCGTTAAATTATAAACATCACAGAGAGCCACACTGATCTGAAAAACAATGTCTGCTGTAATGACTTTGTTTACTAAATGCAGTACTGATTTCATGTCATGACTAAAAGCATTTCAGCAGCTACAGCCTCACGTTTACAGATGAGCTCACTGCTCTGGTGTTATGGAAATACTCAGCTGGCACCTACAGCTCCTTCAGAATTAAACTGGAACTAAGTACTGTGTATGCTAAGGAAAGCAGGAGTCAAGACTTCCTGAAATGCTAAAAAATCACATTACAGCCTTGATATTTTTGGCTTAAGGGTGTGGGACATAAAGATTTCCAGTTCAAAAAAATGAAATGTCATGAATAGGTATCTCTGAAGCCTGTAAAAGAAGAGCTCAACCCTTGATAAAATCTTCAGCTTTTTTCTTTTATCTTCCAAGCTCAAGATAGGTGCGTTCCTTTGAGTAAAAAATCTGGTAGAGGAGGAAGGAGACCTGCATGGATGAGCAAGGAGCTCCTGAAGAAAGTCTTGTGGAAGAAAGAAATTTACAATTTGTGGAAAAAGGGACTTGTCACTTGGAAAAACTTCAGGAACAATGTCAGAGTCTATAGGAAAGCAACCAGGAAGGCCAAAACCCTCTTAGAACTAAACCTGGCTAAGGAAGTAAAAGAGAACAAGAAGGGCTTCTTCAAATATATCAGTGCTAAAAGCAAGAATAGGGAAAATGTGGGCCCACTGCTGAATGAGGTGGGAGCCCTGGTAACAGAGGATGCAGAGAAGGCAGAGTTACTGAGAACCTTCTTTGCTTCAGTCTTCACTCCTAAGACCAGCCCTTGTGCATCCCAGACCCTGGAAGTAAGAGAGAAGGCCTGGAGGAAGGGCGACTCTCCACGGGTCAATGAGGATTGGGTTAGAGATCAACTGGGTAAACTGAATATACACAAATCCATGGGCCCTGATGGGATGCACCCACAAGTGCTGAGAGAGCTGGCTGATGTTGTTGCTCTACCACTCTCCATCATTTTTGAAGGATTATGGAAAACAGGAGAGGTGCCTGTGGACTGGAGGAAAGCCAGTGTCACTCCAGTCTTCAAGAAGGGCAAGAAGGAAGAGCCAGGAAATTACAGACCAGTCAGCCTCACCTCCATCCCTGGAAAGGTGATGGAGCAGCTCATTCTGGAGGTCATCTCTAAGCACATGGAAGAGAAGAAGGTTACCAGGAGTAGCCAGCATGGATTTACCAAGGGAAAATCATGCTTGACTAATCTGATAGCCTTCTACAATGTTGTGACTAAATGGATAGATGCAGGGAGACTAGTGGATGTAGTCTACTTTGACCTTAGCAAGGCTTTTGACACAGTCTCCCATAACATTCTCGTGAGCAAGCTCAGGAAGTGTGGGGTAGAAGAGTGGACAGTGAGATGGATGGAGAACTGGCTACAGAATAGAGCCCAGAGGGTGGTGATCAATGGTGCCGAGTCCAGCTGGAGACCTGTAACTAGTGGAGTACCCTGGGGATCAGTGCTGGGTCCAGTCCTGTTCAACATCTTCATCAACAACCTGGATGAGGGGACAGAATGTATCCTCAGCAAACGAAGCTGGGAGGATTGGCTGATTCAACAGAAGGCTGTGCAGAAATACAGCAAGATTTGGACAGGCTGGAGAGCTGGTCAAAGAGGAATCTAATGAGGTTCAGCAAGAATAAGTGTAGAGTCCTGCACCTGGGGAGGAATAACAACATGCACCAGTACAGATTAGGACCTGACCTGCCAGAAGGCAGCTCCATGAAGAAGGACCTTGGAGTCCTGGTGGACAACAAGTTATCCATGGGACAGCAACATGCCCTTGTGGCCAAGAAGGCCAATGGTATCCTGGGGTGCATTAAGAAGAGTGTGTCTAGCAGGTCAAGGGAGGTTCTTTGCCCCCTCTACTCTGCCCTAGTAAGACCACATCTGGAGTATTGTGTTCAGTCCTGGGCTCCCCAGTTCAAGAGGGACAGGGATTTACTTGAGAGAGTCCAACAGAGGGCTACGAGGATGTTTGAGGGACTGGAACATCTGTCATACAAAGAAAGACTAAGACACCTAGGGCTGTTTAGTCTAGAGAAGAGAAGACTGAGAGGAGATCTTTTTAAGGTATACCAATATCTGAAGGGTGGGTGCCAAGAATCATAGAATCATAGAATTGTCAGGGTTGGAAGGGACCTTTAAGATCATCTAGTTACAACCCCCCTGCCATGGGCAGGGACACCACCCACTAATCAGGTTGCTCAGAGCCCTGTCCAGCCTGGCCTTAAATACCTCTAGGGATGGGGCTTCCACCACCTCTCTGGGCAACCTGTTCCAGTGTCTCACTACCCTCCTGGTGAAGAACTTCTTCCTGATGTCCAATCTAAATCTACCCTCCTCTAGCTTGGAGCCTTTCCCCCTAGTCCTATCGCTACCCGACATCTTAAAAAGTCTCTTCCCAGCTTTCTTGTAGGCCCCCTTCAGATACTGAAAGGCCACAATAAGGTCTCCTCAGGGCCTTCTCTTCTTCAGACTGAATAACCCAAACTCTCTCAGTCTGTCCTCATGGAAGAGGTGCTCTAGCCCTCTGATCATCCTCGTGGCCCTTCTCTGGGCACATTCCAGCACATCCATATCTTTCTTGTAGTAGGGACTCCAGAACTGGATGCAGTACTCCAGGTGGGGTCTCACAAGAGTGGAATAGAGAGGGAGAATGACCTCCCTCAACCTGCTGTCCACGCTTCTCCTAATGCAGCCCAAGATACGATTGGCTTTCTGGGCTGCAAGTGCACACTGATGGCTCATGTTGAGCTTCTCATCCACCAGCACCCCCAAGTCTTTTTCATCAGAGCTGCTCCCAAGCCAGTCACTGCCCAGCCTATATCAGTGCTTGGAATTGCCCTGACCCAGATGCAGGACCTTGCACTTGGTCTTGTTGAACTTCATGAAGTTGGCATGGGCCCACCTCTCCAGCCTGTCAAGGTCCCTCTGGATGGCATCCCTTCCCTCCAGTGTGTCCACCACACCTCACAGCTTGATGTCATCGGCAAACTTGCTGAGGGTGCACTCGGTGCCACTGTCCATGTCGCTGACGAAGATGTTAAACAATATCGGTCCCATTACTGATCCTTGAGGGACTCCACTAGTCACTGGCCTCCACCTGGACATGGACCCATTGACAGCCACTCTTTGGGTGCGGCCGTCAAGCCAGTGATTTATCCACCAAGTGGTCCACTCAGAGGATAGGATAGAAGGAGGGTAGGATAGAAGGAGGGGCCAATCCATTTTCAGTCATGCCCTGTGATGGGACAAGGGGCAATGGATGCAAACTAGAACACAGGAAGTTCCACCTCAACATGAGGAAAAACTTCTTTACTGTATGGGTGACAGAGTACTGGAACAGGCTGCCCAGAGAGGTTGTGGAGTCTCCTTCTTTGGAGACTTTCAAGACCTGTCTGGATGTGTTTCTGTGTGAGCTGCCCTAGGTGGTCCCGCTCTGGCAGGGGGGTTGGACTCAGTGATCTCCAGACTTCTCTTCTGACCCCTAACGTTCTGTGATTCTGTGATTCAGGCCTACAAGACAGGGATGAGAACCAAAAATCCCAAAGAGGTAATGACCAGAAATCTATATACTAGCCTTCAAGAGTAGGGACTCCAAGACACAGTATCTCATAGCACTGAGCTTGGGCACACAGCCAGTGCTACTCTATTTTTTTTCAGTGCCTTACATCTGTCAACAACTCCTCCTTCCCAGTTACTTGTCCTTCTTAGCCCTTTGAGTGCTCCTCACTGTTTTTTTCATCTCTCATGACCCTCACTTTTCTGGCTTTCCTTCCCCTTTCTCTGTGCATCTGCTGACTGTTCCTGCTCCCATAGCTGAGCAGGCTATCTCCAGGGGTTATTCAGGGACAGCAAACACGCCAGAATAGTCTTACCATTCGCTCTTGAAATCAGAGCAGCTGCTAGTGTGTGGATATGAAAGTTTTGGTCTTCAGGACTGCCAACTTGGCGCCTTTCATTCAGATCACCACAAGTTCAAAGAACATACACAAAAGAATAAATCTTGTAATTGCATGAAGTACATAAGAGTATTTTTTTCCTATGAAGAGTCATATTTCATTTATTGGCCATAAAACCCGGTCTTTCTTAGCACTGTCTGAATTAAAGGGTAAAATAGTTTGAGTATGTGAGTAAACTATTGCAGGTATGAGTGTTATCTCCTGCAGGACTATGTTTGGCTTCAATCACAACAGCCACTTCCCTGCCTGCAGGATCCTAGTGGTAGCCGCTGCCTCCTGTGGGGTGACCTTCCAGCTGTCCCCTGTGCAGAGCAGCAGTTCCCTTCCCCGCAGAGGGTCACAGCAGACTGCTGCCCTCCAAGCGAGGTGCTGCCAATGTGCAGCTCCTCCCAATCCAGCAGAGTCAAGCAAGTTTTTGACTGCATGTGGCAGCAGCTGAGTCACTGCTGGACAGATGGTGTGGTGGAAGGACATGCTGCGACATCCCACTGCTGTACTGCGGGAGCTCTTCACTGACATCCCAGGCTGGCTCTCCATTCCAGTTCACCTGGTGATGGGCTCAGATAGAGCTCTTAATGCTTCCTGATTTTAACCTGAATTTTTCCAGCTAGTGAAATTCCTATAGCCTCTCTCTTTTTAAAGTCAATTCCTCTTATTGTCTTTAAAACAGCCCAAGTCTCTTCAATGAACGACTTCTGCAGGAGCCCAGGCATTCCTGAAGGCCTGTGGCCATACAGACTTCATACCTCCAGCAAGAAGATTGCTCCCTGGGTATCCTATCAACACCAGTTTCATAGGGTATAATCCCTTCCCACTCCTTGTAGTTCCAGGTGTGCTCAACAACATGTTCTCCACTTCCTGATAGTCATGCTAGGAAAACGTCAAAAGAGTGAAAGTTTGTTATATCAACTGATGGTTTATTGCTCAAAGCCCAGTTCTGGAGCAGAAATAAAATAAAATATTATTTGGTTTCTGTTAGCATCACTTTTACGGACTTCCTCTTAGAGTGTCTTCTCCATACAGTCAGGGCTTCAGCAGAAGGATCTAGTAAGACAGTGAAGCTCATAGGATGACTGGACCATGACAAGTATTTGTAATACTAATGACCACCTAGGCTGTGACAAATCCTGCAGTTAGCAATTACAGGGCATTTTACAGACTGATAGAATTTGCTGCAATTTTTTCCAAATGCTTCTTGAAGACAAGAAGACAAAACCAAAAAAGGTGTGTTTGCTGAGCAAACTCAATGTTTGAGTGGTCTAACATGCTATTTCCCACCTGCAAGGAGGCAAGTCTGAAAGAGAAAAGTGAGGAATTCTGTTTTTGGAGAAGGACAGATCTTTTGGTATGGAATACAGGGCTTGCTGACCTCAATATGATTTATATTTCTTTGGTTGCAAGGGTTGCTCCCTTACTGTGGCTACCAGTGATGGTACAGAAAAGGCATTTAGATTTCTCTTCTTTATAGACAGTACCAGATATCGGGAGGACTGAGACTTTCAAATGAGAAACTGGAATGTCACAAAGACAACCCTGTTCTAAAGAATCACCAAACACTAACAAAATATAGTAAGCAGATGTGTCACACTGAGCTGTTCATACTAGTAAGCTTTCATCTTAAGGATAGTCTCAAGTTAATGAAAACAGAGAAGGAGCTCATCTCAACAAATGCGAGAGCATTAATAAGTCCCCGTTGGTGTTAATAGGAAGGACTCAGTTTTCTTACCAAAACATTACAAACCAGCTCAGGTAGCCATACCTGGGCAACAGGCAGGTGATACCTGTAAGAGATTAACTTCTTCTGTCCCCTACTAGGGAGGATACTGGAAACAAGGGGCATGTGTCCAAAATATTGGCTTCTGGTGGGACACTGTGCTGCACTTTGCTGTCTCCTCCTGATGAGATCCAGCCTCTTCTTGAATCTCTGCTTTCTGAAGTTATTTGATTAAGTGATTCTTAACCTTCACCCATCCTGTCTGTGGATTACAGTTAGGCAGTGTGAGCCCTGAGAGCTCTCAGATGGCAAACAAAGTTATTTAAAATAAATGCGTAAATCTTCTGGATTTGGATGCTGTAACCAACAATATTTGAGTGTTTAGGGCTTGCAACATTGTGTTGAGATAAGAAGGGGGGGAAAAATTCTAAAAATCTCTCTTGTCAGTGATTTCCATAAAGCCATACAACAGAGCAGAAGGTGAAATTTGCACCTAGAGCTTTGCCTTGACTGACTTGCCTTTGTAGCTGGAAGTTTCCTCTGCAAGTTCTGTCTGTCGAGATCAAGGTGCTTGATGTACTGCTTGCCATAGGGGTGATCAAGTGCACTGCCTCTACCACCTATTGCATGTGGGAAACATGCTCTCAACAGCAGAAAGATGTGTCCATCAGAAAAGAAAGAGAAACACTAAGGAATAAATGGGGGCATTGGCAAGGCAGTCTGTAACATCAGTAATAGCTGGGAGAAATGGCTGGCTGAGTTAGCCCAGCTAGAAGAATCAAAATGCATCAGAGAAACAGGTATAGCTCCTCTTTATGGGACCACCTCATATTCACTTAATGGGAATCAGCTAGTGCTAATGCAACATTAGCAGAAACTGAAGAGCCCTCCATAAAGCAAGGCTACAACAGCAGCGGCTTCAGTTCCTGCTGCCCCTCAGATGACAGAATCAATGAAGAGAGCAAGAGTAATGCTATGGAGTAGGAGCTTTGTAATTCAATCAGACCAGCAGCTGCAGCAAGGGGCTGTATCCCCTTCCAAAACCACTGGTGTTACAGATGCTACACTCTGTCTCTTGGAAATGTCTCAAGTGCAAGGTCACATGGAGCAAGAGTATTAGGAATTTTGCTGAGATAACATTAAAATGTTATAGCAGGTCCTGATGTAGGCATAAATTGATTAGAAAGGGACTTAAGTCTCCTTTTTATCTTCTGGAGCAAAAAACAGTGCTAGGACTCAAGCTCTGGCTCATGCTGCACCGGATTGCCAGAGTAGAGTGGCACTCTACTAAAAACTAAGATACTTCCAAAACTATGTTTAATTTTTTATAATTCCTGGATTTAGGAACTCGCCTTGCTCATAGCTAGGAAGGGACGATCAGTATTACCACTGCTGCCAACTTCAAGGGAGCATGAGCATGTTTGTTCACATCTAAGAAAGAGAGTAAGAGCCAGTCAACAGGAGGTTTGACATTGAGGAGCCCTGATTCATCTACGTCTTGAGACTGGAAAACAAGGGGTCTGTTTTTGTGCTGCTGCACTGGCTGTTTGCAGTACTGAGTAAAATGATATTTCCAGGCAGATTTGGTGTGCAAGAAAAGAGTATACAGAGAGCCGTTTGCCTAAACACTGGCATAATTATTCAAGCCACTTCTCAAGGTTCATTTGACTTTTCTGCCCCAGCAGTTATTTCCACCCACACTCTCCACAACTGAGAGAAATCTCTTTGGTTTACCCAACTCCATTTGTAAAGAGAAAAATACAGGAAAAGCCCACATAAGCAACCCTGAAAAGCAGCGAAAGACATCTGAGTGAATTTCAGAAAGGTAACTCCAGCATCAACAATGAACTTGCATCTAAAATGGATATTGAATGCATTCCTTTTACAAATGATAAAGTACTTGAGGTGACTTATGGTACAATGTATGTAATAATTTAAAGAGGTGTGCAATAGTATAAGATGATGCAAAGTTATACATACTGGAGAAGTCACAAGTCCTGGGTATATAAATGCACAATAATCACAGAATCACAGAATCACAGAATCAGCAAGGCTGGAAAAGACGTCAAGTCCAGCCTATGACCAACACCACCACACCATCTAGACTATGGCACTAAGTGCCACATCCAGCCTTGCCTTGAACACATCCAGGGACGGTGCCTCCACCACTTCCCTGGGAAGTCTATTCCAATGTCTAATCACCCTCTCCGTGAGGAAGTGCTTCCTAATATCCAACCTAAACCTCCCCTGGAGCAGCTTCAGGCTGTGGCCTCTTGTCCTGTCACTGGTTGCCTGGGAGAAGAGACCAGCCCCCACCTGACTACAACCTCCCTTCAGGTAGTTGAAGAGAGTGATGAGGTCCCCCCTGAGTCTCCTCTTCTCCAGGCTAAACAACCCCAACATCCTCAACCTCTCCCTATAAGACTATCCCTCTAGTCCTTTCACCAGGCTTCTTGCTCTCCTCTGGACCCGTTCCAGCACCTCAATGTCCTTCTTGAAGTGAGGGGCCCAGAACTGTACACAGTCCATATCTGGACACGTTCCTGTGTGACCTACTCTGGGGGATGCTACTCTGGCAGGGGGGTTGGACTAGATGATCTTTCGAGGTCCCTTCCAACTCGAGGTGAGGCCTCACCAGTGCTGAGTACAAGGGGAGAATTACATCCCTACTCCTGCTGGCCACACTATTCCTGATACAAGCCAGGATGCCATTGGCCTTCTGGGCCACCTGGGCACTCTGCTGGCTCATGTTCAACCGGCTGTCCACCAGTACTCCCAGGTCCCTCTCTGCTGGGCTGCTCTCCAGCCACTCTTCCCCCAGTCTGTAGCACTGCCTGGGGTTATTGTGGCCAAAGTGCAGGACCCTGCACTTGGTCTTGTTGAATTTCATGCCATTGGCCTTGGCCCATTAATCCAGCCTGTCCAGGTCCTCCTGCAGCTTCTTCCTACCCTCTGGCAGATCAACACTCCCCCCCAGCTTGGTGTCATCTGCGAATTTACTGAGGGTGGACTCAATCCCCACATCTAGGTGGGGATTAATATAATAATATATTCAGTTTAAAAATTAAGAAGCATAAGTACTTTGTTTTGCAGTACTTCCTAAACTCTAAAATTTCATTAAGCCACTTATCAGAAAGATAATACAATGTTTGATACTGTGTCAAGTATTAAACATTATTGGGAGAGAAGAATATGATTTATCACTGAAAAAAAATGAAACAAAAACAAACATATGCAGGGATTCTAAGTGTTTTTCCAAGGGTTACTCTATTTTGAAATAGAATAGAGAGGCTGAGGTAATCTAATTTTAGGGTTTCTCTCAAATAGGGAGTAGACGTCGCTACGTTTAAATTCTCTTGATTTTGCCTGAAAATTCAAGTTTGGAAGTACATCTCCATTCGAGACATCCAGGAAGAGAGAGGAAATAAAAACAGGCAAGAAACTTAAAACTATAGTGAACTTTTTATTCCCATCCTTAACACTTAATCCCCCCTTTGTCTAACGATCCAGAACCACTACTGCCAAAGTTCTGGTACCTGAGGTAAAATACTCCGGATGCCTGGCAAAGGGCTGCAGGCGAGTTTTACCTCCAGCAATCTTTTCAAAGGCTATTTCTGATTTTAAAGTCCCGTCGGCGCTTTCTGCCTCAGGATTCCCTCCTCATGGACCGAGCTAAGGCAAACATGGAGTAATAGTTGCCCTTTCACCCGGGGATATTCAGCACTCCCCCCAGCCCCAGCCCCGCCGCCGCGCGGGAGCAAAGCTCCAGCCCTGCCCGCACCCGGGGCGAGAAGCAGCCGGGCTGCCCTTACCTCCGCCGCCCTGCTCCTTCGCAGCCTCCTCCTCCGCCTCCCCCGCAGCCCCTCGTCCCTCCGAGGGGTTTCACTGCCGGCCCGGGCCGGCCCTGCGGCCCCGGGACCCTTCAGCTGAGGCCGCCGCCGGGGGATGTGCCGCCTCCGCCGCCCCAGATGTTTGCAGCGCGGCCGCCCAGATGTTCCCCGGGCGGCCCCGCGGGGGGCGGGCGGTTTCCTCCCCTCCTGGCCGGGGAGGACCGGGGGCAGAGCCAAATAAAAGGGGGGAAGCCAGGCTTCAGCGGGATCTGGCTCTGCCCGGTGCCTGTCCCCCTCTTCTGCCCTGCTTTCCAGGAAAAGCCGCCGGGAGAGGGACGGGGTGGCGGCGGGACTCACGGCCGGAGGTAGCGGCTCCCACTAGACCTCGGGCAGGCTAGGAAAAGTAGAAAAAGAAGAGAGACTTGCTGACACACAAACCTTCCTTTGATGGCTGCACAGAACAGGCTTTTTAAAATTTGCTGCTATTTTTTTCTCTTCCGCGGTTTTCTCCACGAAAAAGTGCACTGTGGCTGTAATTCATGCAATTTCGCAGGAATGTATGACAGAGCCCTGAATCCAAAAGAAGAATGTCTAAAAATACAATTGAAAGGATGAAGCCACAGTTTTATTTGCAAATGTCATGCTATAGTACACGTTGTTAGTGACATTACTGAATCATTCACAGTATAGTGAAAGGCATCTTACACTGCACCAACCTCTGTTACGTTAGACTGCAAAGACACCAACAAAATCCTCTAATCTTACATATGGAAAAATCCTCCTTTGACGTATTTGCCAGGAAGTTGTGACAATCAGGTTTGGAAGTTTTGAAGTCTCAGGAGACTGAGGAGAGACCTCATCAATGTTTATAAATATGTAAAGTGTGAGTGTCAGGAGGAGGGAGCCAGGCTCTTCTCAGTGATGTCCAGTGATAGGACAAGGGGCAACGAGTGTAAGCTGGAGCATAGGAGGTTCCACATAAACGTGAGGAAAACCTTTTTGACTGTGAGGGTGACAGAGCAGTGGAACAGGCTGCCCAGAAATGTTGTGGAGTCTCCTTCTCTGGAGACATTAAAAACATATCTGGACACGTTCCTGTGTGACCTACTCTGAGGGATGCTACTCTGGCAGGGGGGTTGGACTAGATGATCTTTCGAGGTCCCTTCAAACCCCTAACACTCTGTGATTCTGTGATTCTGTGAAGTTCTCATTAAACTACACCAGAAGCCTCCATGACCCTTTCCACCCACAAGAGCATCAAATTCCTGTGTTGTCATCCTCCCTTCTGGCTGTTTAGAATAGCCGGGCTGAGATGCAACTCTCCTGACCAGCTAGTCATAACATGGACTAAATTCTGAGACCCCTTCAAGTCCCCGAATTTGGGATTTCTGTTTTTTCAGGATCTGAAACCTTTTTGCTTTGGGAAATTTCTGGATGAAATTAACTCCAGGTAAAGATGAGAACTTAGATCAACAGTGCATTTCTGTTTGACACTTTTTCACCCTTGCTTATCTTCTCAGACAACTTGTCTATGCCTCTCCCTTTAGTATAAAGTGATACTTTCACTATCAAATAAAGTCCTCCAGCAAATACCCTTCAGCATCTGGCAAGCAGATGCCTTTGCAGGTTGGGTGATGTAATGAGTACAGAGAAAAAGGCAATTAATATTTTCCAGAAGGGCCACTTCTCTGTAAACAGTCTTTCAGAAATCTTGCCTCTGTGGCAGCTGCTCCACTTTCCTGGTCTGAGGGACTTCTTTTGCCATTTTCTTTTTTTGACAGCAGAGTGTATCTCAGGTAATAGCTTTCATTCCTGCCTAATGGATATCCCCCTGTTGCAGAGGAGTTTTTAGTTAGATTGAGCTAAATCAGTCAAATAAACTGACAATTGTAATTACCTCATTTATTTACCACTGGCTTGATGTGTTTGTCTGGGCATTGGAGCAAAAATCACTTCTTGGGATTCCTCACTTCCATCCATATTTTAGATGACTTAAAAGTGACTCTAAGTAACAATTAGTGTCT
This sequence comes from Hemiprocne comata, assembly GCA_020745705.1. Taxonomy (NCBI): domain Eukaryota; kingdom Metazoa; phylum Chordata; class Aves; order Apodiformes; family Apodidae; genus Hemiprocne; species Hemiprocne comata. Next base: position 136,152,340 of record CM036586.1, on the reverse strand, counting down.
CCGATGTCAAAAACTCCAATTAGCATCCTGGAAACCCTGCAGGGATTCTGCACTTCTGCAAGGACCATTGCAGTGTGCATTAACGCAACCACAGAGAAGTGCGTGCATAGAATATTCCATAAAACTGTTAGGGACTACAGAAACAACAAAGCATCCTCTGCAATTTTTACCCAAAGGTCAACAAGAGGCAAACAGCACTTCCACACTCAGTCAAGCTCAGACCTTCCTTTATTTTCATCTTATGCTTTTTACCTTATTCCAAAGGTAGGAAATTAATTCACCGAATCTGCTCCAAACTTAGGATACACGCCTGACACACAGACAAGCAATTGAGTCCTCCCTCCTTGAGCTGAAGGAATATAGTGTTCACCCATCTCTGTAAGGGCTTTGTGTGCTTCCCAAACTCTGGTTCACCAAAGGAGTCAAGAAATCATGTAACACTTGTCTTGCTTGCTAGGGCAATGTATTCTGAGAATTAATACAAACAACAGCAAATACCTTTAAGAAGAGACTTATTCAGATCATAGTGGGTGTTTTTTCCTGCCTGTTCATGATTGCTTTCTACAACTGTAAAAGATAATTAAAATTACTAATAGATTCAGTTTACCAGTTTGTAACTAATAATGTATTGGAGCCATTTCCACTTTTCTTCCTGCTTAACATGACCATAAGCAAAAGAACAATTGCCTTTAGATGCTTAATGCTGTAGTGAGTGTCAGGTTTATGCTACAGATTATTCTGGATGACCACTCAATAACTGAATAGCATGGGTTTGATGTCATTAACATTGCTTTTGCTGTACAGTAAAATGACCACACTGTATGGTAAAATGACCACATAATCATACCATGTATTGTCTCTGAAATGGTAAATCTTATTCACTCAAGTTATCAAGTAACTGCAGATAAAAATTGTGGTTTCTAAGACAGAAAAGCAAGATTCTCTGAACATTACAGCCCAAGTGCATAATTTATGTCTGCCTGTCTGACAAACAAACTTATTATTTCCATACCTAGAATAATCTATAATTAATGGGTAATTGGCTATGTTTCAAGTTGATTCAAGTCCTCCAAACTCATCTAGCAATTTGGCATGGAGAATCCAGTACAATAAAGCCAGAAATGCCAAGTATACTAATGGTAAGAATTTTCTCCCCAGACTTCTCCATCTCCATATAATGATGATTCATAAGAGAGAAATTTGGGAAAAGCAGAGACACTTGGAGAAAGCAGTTTGCAGAGCTCAAATATTTTACTTCTCAGAGTATCAGTACTTGAAATTAACATACGCCTTGACACTGAGAGCTGTGCAGGTGAGGTCTTCTACAGTACAAACATGTATAAAAATTATGATCCTTGTCCTCACACTGCAGATCAAGAATCTTTGCTTATTCTTTCCTTGCCATGTATCAGCTGAATGAGAGCAATGATTATTTTTAAGGCTGTAAATGCCACCACTGAGGTTTGAAATGTAGAATGACATTTCTTTTTACTACAGTTCAGCTTGTGAAGCAAATTTTGAATTTGAAAGTAAGAGATTAATCACACTGTGGAAAATGCCACTAACCTGGCATTTTTCAGTGGAGGACAGTCAGCATCAGATTAGTCAAACAATGTCTACAACCGTGTAACTCCTCAATAGTCAGGTGGTGGTGAGCTTGTATGGTGTACTCAGTCAGGGTCAAATATCAAGCCAAGTCCTAGTTTATCTGTTGTTGCAGCAGTTGGGACTTGGAAATATAAAACAGAGGGCTGTGGGAAAGCAAAGGATAATCTGCCAGACAATGTTTGCAAGAGCTAGAAACTCTCCCCGCCTCCATCAGTTTCCTTGGTGGTTTCTAGATTAGTTACCTGCATGTTTGATTGATGGTTTCTTATTTTGGGGCACCTAGTAGGAGACATCTAGGTTATAGATTTATAGAAGCACCAAGGACTCAGAACAGCAAATTAAGTCTGCTGGAGCATTAGTTAAAATATAAAGTGTTCTGAACAAATGTCAGGACCAATGGAGAATGCAAAAAAGGAATAGCAAATCATAATGAAAAGTTCCCAGTTCCATGGAAGTGGTAGCTCCTCACCTTTAATGCACACTGTGATGGCAATCACGTTTGCAAAACATTCAGAAATTGCAGGAAAGCTACCCCAAAAATCCTCATGAAGCAGCTGTGAAGTCAGTGCAGTGCCTGGGTTGTGCAGTGATAAATGGGGCTTATAGTCACACACTTAGTCCAGGAAATGTAGAGACCGGCTTCATTCCCAGATGCTGTCCTGCTTTCACACTAAACAAGGCACTAATCCCATGGGAAAAATAGTATGCTATGCAGGCAAATGATTAAATCATGTCACATTATACACTTTGCATGGGGGAAAGGGAGCAAAGGCTGAACTACACTTCCAAAGGCAGAGTTAGGTCTGGATTTGTCCAGCTTTTGAGAATTCAACTTCGTAAATCTAATGGTATTCTTCCAACTTTTTTTTATGATGCAACTTCATCTTCCTCATTGGTTTGTTAGTTTTTGTTCTCTCTGTCTCTCTCTGACTCACTTGCTGCATTCAGCACGTACCTCGGGTGAGTCAGGAGAGAGAGCTAGCCAGGGAGGGACATCAGGGTGAACAACCCTCTGGATGGACACATGAGGCAGAAAGAACACGATGGGAAAATTGGCCAGTTGAGCAGTGACATGAAAAGTACCAGCTGTAGTCCAGCCTAGGGAGACAGAATGAAAAATGCTTTTTCAGTGGAAGAGGGAAAGCAACGGCAGGAGCACAGCCATGGGAGGTGAGTGTGGAAGGATGCAGAGGTCAGGAAGCCAGTGTCTATGTGTGGGTATTGCCTTCTGAGACCCTTTTCCTTCAGCTCTCCTGCAGCATGGCAGGTTATGTTGTTCTGCTCTCCATTCAGAGCAGGAGCACACAGCTTTTGTGGAACTGGTCTTCATCCCATGGGACACCAGGGCCAGAAAAACTCTGGTGCAGAAAAGCTCTCCACATACACACATTTATCACATATACATGAAAGAGAAAGAGCACTAATAAGGAAGGTGTCCATCCAAGCATCATGAAAGTCTCTGTGTTCAGGTGGAATACTCCCTGGAGATAAACGCTTTCCCTTAGTCCCTGTCTTCCAAACCAGCTCCTTGCAGGCATGGTCACGCATCCTGTCTCACTGGGATCTGGATCCTTCAGTTACCTGCCTGGTTGTCACTTAGGAAATCTTGGCCTTTCCAAAACACCTGAGTTTAGAGCACCCCCACCCCAGGTCCTTGCCATCAACCCAAAACGCTTCTCACAAACCAGCTCCCCCCCCCGAAGGCATCTCTGGGCTCTCCAAAACATTCTTCCCCAGGGATGTCCTAATCAGATGGTCCAAAACCCCAGACTGAGTGCCTGCCAATGCTGCTCTCAAACCAGCAGCCAAGCCACAGCTGTGGTGGTGCTTCGGCGTGAACTCACTCAGCTTCTTCCCTCCCTTTGCTTTAATCCAGAAGCAAGGTAGGCAGGAGCACTTCCACAGCGCTGGCTCCCCTCCACTCCTGCCTCTCTGCCAGTTTTCCCACAGCATCAAAATTTCCATCAGCCTGTAAGTTAGTATATATTGGCACAGATGCCTTATAAATCTGGGTAGGCCTGAACATGAGTTTGAACTCGCAGGGTGATGTTGGATGTAGCGGGATCACAGGCAGTCAGCTAAGCAGCTTTTTAGGAAAATTGTAGGGAAGCAGGGGAGTGACAGAGAGGAGGCTGTTTCTGAGCAAGAAAGTTGAGGAAAAGCAGAGAAACCCAAGGACTGCTTGAAAAATGCATGTGGCCAGGCAGGGGGAATGGTGAAGAGGAACCCGCAGTACAGTGCACTTCTCCCAGGATATGCAGAGATACCAACATCTGATGGTCAGCACAGGTCAGTTTATATATAACATGTATCTATATCATGTTATTTGGCACCTTGGTGAACCAGCACAATACAAAGGAGACCACCAAGTAATTTAGTAAGCCAGTGATGGGTGTTAAAGGGAAAGAGGATGATTTCTGATCCTGGGTCTCCTGCTGAAGTTCCCAGTCAGAACATCTTTCAGTTGAAAAAGAAAGGGGGGGGGGGGAAAATCTACTGTCAGATTTTTTTTTACATTCCTGTGACTTACTTAGATCATTTTAAGAAATTCGGTTGTTTGAACTCCTCCTTTTTTTCTGAGAAAATGTATTTATTTGACGGAACATAGGAACTGACCCTGTCAACATTTGTGCTCCATTTCACAACCATGAGTAATCCCCCTGCAATTAGCATATTTGTATGTATTTGAAGAATGAAGTTCAGTATGGCTTTATGTCTCCAGATTTCCTCTGAAATAGTAGTGAGAGGCTGAGGAGTGTAACTCACACCAACTGCACAAACCACCTAAGTGGTTTAAGACTCCCGGCTGCTCTCCAGCTGCTTATTTCTGTCCCACTGCCAGATGTACCCTCAGAGCTACACTGACCCACAGGAGGGAGTCCCTGCCCTTCACTGTCACAGTTCACAGCCCAGCAAAGCAGCACAAAGCCATGCAGGGTCAGACTCCAAACTGGACTGGCTGAAATGCAGGTGGATGTGCCACTCAGCTCACTTTCCTACAGACTGGAGTAGAGCAGAAGTTGTTTGATGAGCAGAGATGTTTCAAAACTTATTTTAAAACATAGCTTATTTTTAGCTATGTTGTATATGAGAGGCACCTGTAATGTGGTGGTTTTCTTCTGGGTGACATGAGAGAACAGGAGCAATGGAGATTTTTTTAATAGTTAAGGCAGTGTGAGATTTGATTTTTAAAAAGTCAATCTGCACACCTGACAAGTAAAGAAGAGTCATGAAACTACTCAAGGAAATGTGCATAGACCTGCTAAATGTAACTTACAGACTCTGGAAGAAAAACATTCCTAAAAAAAAGTTGTTAAAAGCAAAAGCTTTGATTAATCTTTCTCCATTTACAGTTATTGAATAGCATGTGCTGCTTCTAAGAAGAAATTGCTACTGCTTTTTCTCTGAGAAATTTCTGGCATCACATATAATTATTCTGCCAGAATAAACCCAGGGCAAGAAATATATTATCTTTTCTATAGTAAGGTTTAGTGGAGAGCTTCCCAAAAGCCTTCTTGTATTTAAAATTGAAAATAGAGAAATCAAGACTGAGCACTGGATGCAGCAGATCCATTAGTGATGATAGGGACATTTTGGCCTACAGGAGCTGGAAGGGACCTCCAAAGATCGTTGAGTCCAACCCCCTGCCAGAGCAGGACCAAAAACTAGGGCAGATCACTCAGAAAGGCATCCAGACAGTTCTTGAAAGTCTCCAGAGAAGGAGACTCCACAACCTCTCTGGGGAGCCTGTTCCAGTGCTCTTTAACCCTCACAGTAAAGAAGTTCTTCCTCATGTTGAGGTGGAACTTCCTGTGCTCAAGTTTGAATCCATTGCCCCTCATCCTATCACTGGGCACAAGTGCAAAGAGGTTGTCCCTGCCTTCTTGACGCCCAGCCCTCATGTATTTATAGACATGAATTACATCCCCCCTCAGTCTTCTCCTCTCTAGACTGAAAAGCCCCAGAACCATAGGCAAAAAACCCACCTTGGTTTCAGAGTGTGGGGTGGAAGATGCTGAAGCCTAGGGCTGCCACAGAGATGAAGAGCAGCTCAGATGGATGTACAGGAGGAGCAGTTCCCCAGGGAGGAGCTGGATGAGCTGTCTCTCACATTGGTCACCCATTGACACCAAGGAAAGCAGAAGCTATGTGGACCTCTGTCCCTCTGCAGGGGCTGCTGCTCATCCCTTCCTTCCAGCCTGGGCATTCAGTATGCATGTGGGTTGGGGCACCCAGGGCTACACCAGCAGCTTTCTGATCAGTAAAGGATGTCTGAGAGACAAGGTCCCCCACAGACTATAAGGAATGGTTCTCATCGTCTCTATTAAAATGGCCGCATGGCCGCTACCATACAGCCACATTGCAAGGACCTTTCAAGGACACCAAAACTACAAAATGGCTGAGGCGAACCGTGGGGAGGACTGAAACTTGCTGGAAAGGTGGGAAGGCAAATGGAGACTGTGGAACATTGTTTCCAAAAAGAGGGGAAGCTGATGCCTGATTGGCCAGTTTTGACCAATCAGGCAAAGGACTGGAAAATGAACCTATCAGGCACCAGGGTGCACACCAGACTTTCCTATAAAGCAAACACCAGCACCCGTACTATCTTCAAGCCTATTTGCCCAGAGCTGTGCTGTCTCTTCCTTAGAGCCATTGTTCCTGCTGCAATCAAACCTGCTACCGAACCCAGATGTGGACGTTGCATGCATCAAGCCAGCTGCCCTTTCACCCAGAGGAACAGCCTTTCTAAAGGCTAAGGAGATGAAGCAAGTATCCATGTGCTCGCCCTGCAGAAGACTCACCTAATGGACACTGGCCAACAAGAGCCGGGGCTGGTCTCTGACTCCAACTGACGCGGAAGCGTAAGACCACTTCCCCATTTTCCAGTCGAGCTTACCCTTCCTCTGAATCCTGCCGCGTCCTTTTTAATATCCTTGAGGCTGTATTGGGATCCCTTCCCTTACTCCCCTAAATCCTCCCTTCGTTTGGGTTTTCTTCCCCATGGGTTGCTTTCCCCATTAATTGTATTGTGTACTGATTCCCGGTTTCCTCTTGTTTTGTACATGTGATCTGTGCTCAAGGTCTTAAAGTAAAACCACATAGCCCAAATTGTCCTTTTCTCCCATGTTCATTTCAGCAGCTGTGTGGTTAAATACATGTGGGGGGGGGGGCTGCCAAGGGGTAAAACATGGGAAAGGCCGCTCGGCACCCACGCATGGTCCAAGGGATCCCAAAAATCATTGAATCGGAGTGAGTGCGTGTGTGTTTGAGCTGTGGTACATATCACAAAGCGAGTGCGGAGTCCCGAACTGCGGTTCCGTCCTCTTGCGAGGGAAACGGCCAGTGACGGACAAAGCGAAAGGCGCGCAAGGACAGCGTGAAAGGGTGTGTGCCTGCGAACTCATGTGGAAGGTGGCTCACGTGTTCGTGAGTGCCTTTAAGGCATCACACTCAACCCGCTTCACGAAACATTAACCTACACGCATCCACACACCGCGCCATTCGCCCAGGAGCCCCGGACCGTGACAGGATGATAGACATGGAGGGCAGAGCAAGAGGACAGTTTGGGAAACACCTGCAGTGAGGAGCTGCCAACTAGTAATTCAGCAATACAGCATTTCAGAAGTGAGACCAAGCTGACCATGAGGTAAATACCCCAGTCCCTAATATACCAGATTAAATTCTGCCATGTGTTTCAGCATTTATCTGTTTCCTTCCATATCAACAAAAGTCATGTAAGAACAACACAGGGCAAAATTTACCCATACAGTCTTGTGCTCTTGGTTATGGGGGTATTCGTGTTTGTCTCCTCCTGGCACTGTAATTAGTTTTCATCTCAAACTTGGGCTTGCACCAAACAACAGTGCCTGTTCTCACTCCATATCGACAGACTCCCTCTGCTGGAAAATGGCTATATACATTTTTAGCCATTTAATGATGATAAGTGCAATAAGATGCAAACAATTTATTTTCTAGTAAATGTGTAACATTTACATTGTCCATAGAATTGTAAAAATATTTTGACCTTTTTTCTGAACACTGGCACATTTCTATGACACACACAGGCAGAAGGAGCTGAGATTTAAGTTTTTATCTTCAAAGGTGGACTCTGAACTGTATAAAAAAATCTACAACACTTACAGTAACCTTGTAAAGCCTTAATCCACTGAGTAATCTTTTGTTTTCTTGCTTTTTCTGTAACTGGAATCAAGCCTTATCTATTTCTCCTTCATAGTTGTAAAGGGCCCTCTCTTCTTGACTACTTCATCATGGATGACAAATGTCTGCCACTGACTTTACACAAGCCCATGCCAACAACATGTTGGACAAGTTGGTTTCCTTTGCAACCACTTTTGAACGCACTGTTAAAAACAAATAGAAAAAAATGCTAGCAAGCAGGATTTTGACACAGAAATTCTTATTATTTCCCAGGACCTGAGAGGTGTAGCTGATATATTTCCTTGAGAAATTAAGATCCCTGGTCCAAAACACTTACTGAATCAATTATATTAAGGAAACAAGGATGCTGTTATTAGATAAAGTCTTGTTATAATCAGAATAACTTCAGCAAGATCCAGTCCAGACACATTTTATTTTTTTTTCAGAAGATTGTGGTATCCAGCTCTTTCTCTTTGTCCTTATTTGATACCAAAACAAAAAAAGTCTTGAGATTCTCCCACATTCTCGGTAACATCTGATAATATGGAATTATTCCAGCAGCTCGAACACACACATATATTTCTTTCAAAAGCCAGCATTCAAAGGTTTAGTCAGGGTCTAGAAAAGTTGAGAACCCAACCCCTTCCTCTGCTCTCTACATGGCATGGAACAGAAAACAAGGCCCTGGGAGCTCATCACGATACCTCTTTGTGAAAGCTGTGCATGCAGTGAAGTTCTGTTCTGCTGCCAGTCCCCAGCTCATCATGACAAATAACACACGGGTTTCCCTTTTAAGAGAAAGGAAATTTTTCCCAGTCTTAAACTAGCTCAACTCAGAATTGCTTTTGATTAGGTAATCAAATTGTGATGAATAACCTGAATGAGTGATGAACATTATGAACTATATTTATTGACCATGTAGTTGAGAACTGGATCATACTGCTGTGCGGCTAAATTTGTTCAATTCAAATGGAGTTAAGGAATGAAAAATCTGTTGTCTGAAGTGGCCTCATCTCCATCTGTGGATAGGTAGAACTTGGCATATAGGAGAAGGAATGCATTAAATTATTTTGGTACCCCAAGTTCTAGGCTAACCTGTTGTCTTCGTTCAGTGGTCAGAGCCAACTAAAATACAGAAAAGTGAATTGCTCTCTATTATTTTGCACCTCCCCACACTCCAGCCCCCAGGAAAGATAAAAAGGGAATACATTGAAGGGGCAGTGTAAGAAATTTCTTCTGCCTCTCTCAGGCTTGACCATCAGAGGTCATCACATCAATGCCATAAAATTAGTTTCTGCCACCGCAAACCATAGCACCTGAGACTTCCACTCCTCCACAAGTAAGAGCAGCCCACAATTACTTTGTTATCCCTGAGGACCGTCAGGGTGAAGAAATGGCCTGTTTATCCCAGGCATAAATTTGTGCTAGCTGTGGGAAGCCTAATCTAAAATCACTCAAGCTGCTTTCTGACAGCCAAAATTCTCTGTAGAAAATTCCTTAGGGAGTAGACCCACTGAATTTAAAATGCTTATGTGACACATTTAGCATGTGTTTTGTGCTTATAGGAAGAGCAGAATATCAACTGAGATCCATTGCATAAATGTCCAGGAAGGATTGTTTTCCAAAGGACCAAAACCTTATCATCGCCCCTATATAGTGAGATATGGTTGCAGAGAAGCAAGCCTAACTTACCTGTTCAAGTTTTGGAGCTAAAAGTGAGCTCCTTCTTGACACTTCAGTATCAGGAATAGGATTAATTCACCAGGCTGAGAGCTCTGTGTAAGGACTCCATGTGCTTTCTGATGAAAATTCATGTATGACTGTTGTGAGTTTTAGTGGAACTTCTCTATACAGCAAAACTATAAATCAGTTTAGAAATTGCATGAACTAAAGCATTTCAACAAACATATAAAAGGACAAGAATGCATCAAGTATGAGACAATATTAGTCTTTGATGCTCCCTGTATCACTTCTTTTTCCTATTTTCCCTCTGGCCTGAGAGACAAGACAGCTGAGAGAAGTTGTCTTTTTCCAAAGTACAGTAGAGACTGGGCTAGGATTCAGAGGTATCCTCCTAATAGGAGGTATATCGTCTGCCAATACAATCTAAAACAGCAGAGTAAATTAAAATCAATACCCCACAAATAATGTTTTCTATGATGAGTGCATTTACTTTAGTGTTTGTTCATACACAGATACCTAAAGCTCTGGCACAGCAACTGCAGGCAGGTAATTATCTATGACGTTTGTTAGATTTCAATATTCATTTCACTTGTTGAATGACTAGATTTTGGCTGCAATATCCATCTGGATATATTTCAAGTCCTCTTTGTTTTCAATGGTTTTGGCAGATGGGTGTATAAGTCAAAGTCCCATGATTATGATTCATTTCTGTGTTAATACTTTTGGTTATCAGGTTTGATTATATCTCTGTGTGATTTTATACTATTCATATGTATAATTGATGCATTTGGAGCCAGAGCTCTGCTTAGCCAAGTACCATCTTTTGTGCCAAAGAACAAAAAAATACAGATTAACATTTTCATTTCTTCGCATTTAATGTTTTCTTTTTTAATGGGTATTATATTCTTGTTCAGTGCTGCATTTAAATGTTTCCTATATTTAATTATTCCTATATTCAGTTTATATTTTTCCTAAATTTAAACATATTCCTATACTTTCCAAGAAAGCAGTGTGGCAAGCATGGACATAAATATAACCCTTGCTTGATTTTGCTTTTGTGGGGTCTGGTATTTTATATATTACAATGTGATATGTTAACAAGTACCCAAAATTTAATCCGTCCTCAAAACCATGCTGCAATTAAACAATACCACAGAAACACACCAGCAGAAATATTTTGCTTTTGGAATGCCCAGCTAAAAGATGAGACAACCACAACTGATGTTCTCTTCTTAGCCCTCTCAGAAAACTGGGGGATGTAACTGGATCTTTCTCATTAAATGCTTGTGTGTACTCCTGCCCTAACTTCCCGCAGGAGCACTTTCTAGTTAGCCTGAAGCAGTGGGAAGGATCCCCAGAGACAAACATTTTATCAGAGTGTGGTCCCCACCCATGAGACACAGCAAGTTTAAAATGTCTTCCACAGGTCTCTGAGTCACATCAGCTTTTGATAGCCAGCCCACAGTGCAAGTGTCCTGCTAGTTCTCTTCTGCTGTAGAACTGTTTCAGGTTTTCAACATTATCTGTTAACAAACATTTTGGAAATTATATTTTTGGTTGCTCTGTCTTTGCTTCCCACTGACTTATCTTCTTCGTGTCCAAGGTTTGGACTCTGATGGAACTTGTAGCCACCCCATTCTTGGAAAGAGCAGAAGAAGCAAACACTGTTCGCCTAGGAATGGCTGTGTGTGTAGAAAAGACCCACAGCCAGCACAGCTGCTCTGGGAACTGGCGATGGAAATCACAGCAGTGACTGTTCTGTGTGTCAGTAACCACCAAACTAGTGACTTACTGTGAAAATGAAAACCCTGTGGAGTCTTTCTGATAGCTGGTACATCCCAATTCCACTTTCTGAGAATATAGAAATATCAGCCATGCTATTCCAATTGGATTGCTCTTTGCATGATTAGCTTCCTTTCCAAATGGCTGATCCATTACAGAATATTTTTTAATTTCTGTGGAGAATTATTTCATTCTATCATGCAAGTTTCAGCCTTTCTAAGTAATACTATTGTATCAGACTGCATGGCACTAAAATGGAAAGAGCTGTTGGTCCAATCAGGCATGATATTTTATCTGAGGAGCTGGCCATGTCCCTTGCCATCTAGATCTACTGTAATGAAGTCTTCAAATTAAAACTATGAAAGGAAAGCCACATGCATGGAAGTTTTGGCTGACAGAAGAAGTTCATGAAAATCCAATGTGTACTGGGGACTACAGGAACTATGCATAAGAACAAGATTTTTCAGACAGATTTATTAGTTTATAATATATGTTACCAGGCAAGAAGCCATTTACAAGCATCAGCAGGAGTTCCATTGCTTTCTAATATATCCCCCAAAGCCCTACTTAAAACGAAAAACAATCTTTTCATGCAGATAAGTGTTACAAAGTTTTAAGGATGCCCTAAGCTTTTAAAATGTTGAACATTGAAAGTTAAGGCTCTAAGGTAAAATAATAAGATCTTTGTTAATTACAGATTTTGACTTTTTGGCAGATTTTGACTTTTGTTCATGACTTCAGTAGTCTTCACTCTTCTTTATTTGTGCTACACGAAGAAGGCCTTTGCTATACTAGGCCTGGGAAAATTATTCTCAAGGAGGGTAGGATTCTTCTCTGCAGGGAAGACTTAACATGTTGAGAAAGGAGGGCATGGGGAGCTGTGGAGGTGTGTCTGTGTTTATGAGCATGTGGAGGTATATCTTCTCTGCATAGAAGGAAATCTTACTAATAGTTTGACACCTGAGTTCAGATCTTCAGCCAGAGGATACAGAGATTTCCTAAGCCCTGCTTACCATAGACAAAGCCAGTTCCCATTCCTTGGGTTTGGCCCTAGTTCTAGAAAAGGGAAAAAGTGAAAAGGGGTCCCAACCATCACCTATGGCAAACCCATTGAAGGGTTTATCTAGAAGTGTGAGAGACAGCACATCTCTGTTTTTACTGGAGAACTTTCAACAAGGCTCAAATTTTGATGGGCAAAACCAGACATGTAGCAAAAGACGACAGTGGCTATGACTCAGGCCTATAAAGTAGTAAAGGGAGAGGGAGAAGGCCGCAAAAGGGACAAGATGATGAGGTTAAAGTTGGAAGAAAGAATTAGTTGTGTGACTGGAGAAATGGGACTGAGGACATGGGAGAGGACTGGGGGATGCCAGAGAAATGGGAGTCATATTGCTAGTGACAGTGAGGGAAAGCAGAGAGAAGTGAGACATCAGGAAAGTGTAGAAGAGAACTTGAGGGCTTCTCTTCTATTACTCCTGTAAATCTGGTGTTGGGAGAATGTAAAAGAAAAAAGATACCTGTTTCCAAGCCAAATCTCAGTGAATGTCAGGGACAGGTGGCTGTTTATGTGTACTTTTCTCTCCCTAAAATCACCAGCAAGTCCATTTTCAGTTAGAAGATAAACATAAGGCTTTGGACAACTTTGCAGAGGTCTGTGATACATACGAGTCCTTCTCTTAAATGAACACATCCACCACCATCATGTTGCAATGCATAATCTGTCTGAAACACTCTTACAGTGGTTCATTGCTAGCTTGGATCTTGCTCCAGATACACACCTCCTATGATAAGGGACACATTCCTAATGGAAAAAGTACAGACAGGAAGGTAGTAACATGGTGTCAATGATGCAGTTGACTTTTATTTTACAGGTCAGGGTTTATTCTAGCTAACAGGCCTCTTCTAGTCAAAATAAAACAAGAATGCTCCCTCTGTTCTTCAGGGAAAGTGTTAAAACTCATTATACCAATGCATTCTAGTTGCCTGTGCATAAATATCTTTCCTCAGTGCTTGCTTGTGATGGAAACTGTTCATTGTGTTTTGCAGGTACAACTTCTAAACCTTCATCTTCTTTCTGCTCTCTTCTCAGCTCTGATTTCTCTCCCATTCTCTTGTCAGACTTGCTTTTTCTCAAATGCAATCTCTCTCTCTCTTTTCTCTCCTTCATGCCTTCAGGTTGCTAAAAGGCAGGAGAAAAACAGCAGGGAATTAAAAGTGACTCTTACATTAACAATAAAATCTCATTATTTTATTTGACTAGTAATGTATAACAAAATATTCAAGATACCTACCTCAGTCAGATCAGCTTTAACATGATGGGCTCAAATTCAAGGCCCGTGCCAGTCACTCTAAAACTCAGCAAGAAGCAACATGCTTTCAATTATACTTTATGTATGGTAGGAGGGTCACCTGTCTGGAGGGCTTGAGGGGGAAGAGGAGAAAGCAGGGGAGAAGGAAGGGACTCTCAGATTTTAGCCCAGGCTCTGTGTTTCTTTTTTTTTCACATGATCCCTCTTTATGTGCCTGAAGGCTAGCTGCAAAGACCTCATGGGAAACAAGTGGTGAAGGTCATAAAATGTCCTCAAAGCCACATTTATAAGAGAAAAGCAATATGCAGGGAAGGAGATTAAATGGGATTACCTTTACCTCCCTTTGCTTTTAACCCATGTAGTCACATAAAGGTTGGTTTGAATTGCAGTCACAGAGCTCTGAATGTAAAAAAAAGGCTTCATTTGGAGCTACAGGTTTAAGCCCACTCCCAAATTTCTTTCTAGATCTCTAACACCTGTTGTTCAGTTCTTTGAGATTCTCAAGCCCTAACAGCTCCCAAACTTCAGCAGTGACTGAGGGAATGACAACAATTTGATCTACTTGAAAGGTAGAATAAAATACAGCCCAGCACACCTTACTGTGGATTACAGAAGGGTACCAGAATTGACATTTTTACCTGGAACTGAAGCCATGTTTAGTGAATTATGCACACTACACCTATTTTACTATTATCCATTCACAGACTTTCTAGTCTTAGGCACTTTTGAGAAATGATAAATTATAAATCAGACAACCACTGGTGAGTGTCAGCAACTGAGGCAATGTGAAGTTCCAAATGAAACAAATTGTGAGTAATTCCTAAAGGGGAAAAAGAAGATTAGAGAATGCATTTAAAAGCTTAACAATCACGTAACAGAGCTGTCATCATCATAATTGTACATATTCTTAGAGGGCTGGGCATGCTAGGATGACAATTGTGGAATTGTAATGTAATGTCATGTAATGATGCTGCTTACTGAAAAGAGATTTTTTCTTTCCTCTCTTGTTGCTTCACAGAGTGTCTGCAAAGGGAGCTGAAAATTACTTCTCTATACAAAACTGTCAGTGTCAACAAACTGAAAAAAAAAAATACTTTCCTCTACTGTTATTTTGTTCTAATGTCAAGTGTTATTCAAGCACAGCTTTTTTCAATGGGGCAATTTAATTTGACAGTGTTCTGATACTTAAAAGTTAGTTAGGGTTTATTACCCTTCCTTCCATTGTGTGATACACCAGGTAGTATGTATCATGATACAAGTCCCCTCCAACTCTGTCAATTCCATGATTCTGTGATAATAATAAAAATGCGTTAAATTATCATAGACAAAAGGTTGTTACTGGCTATTTCCTCAACACACACCATACAGAAAATGCTTATGCCTCAGGGCAGAATGATAGGGAGAGGGATGAAATGGGGGAGAAACCCTGCTGGCTACATGCCCTTACAGAGAAAATATGTTCAGCAACTTATAGCAATGGCTGCTGCTGCAGCCGTGTCGTGACACTGAAGGAAGCAGAGTCCCTAGGGGTAAAAGAGAAGCCTCTCAAACCCATGATGTCTGGCAGTCTCACAGATGACACTGTATATGGATAAACCAGGTCAGCAGCAGTGAGACAGCTGTCTTATGGCAAAAGTGAAGTAAACCTGGATTTATATTGTCATGTTTTGTTGGCACAGCCATAGCAACCTCTGAAAACATTGCTACAGACAGTGTAGAGTCTAATTTTGAAGATACACATTTTTCAATAATTCTATATGGGAAGACATCATCAAGAATTCTTATCCTAACAATACTACCACTTTAACCTTGTTTGCACTGCTGTGAGGACCACGTAATTTGAGAAATTCTAATTCAAGTTTACTTCTTCTCTTTCCCCAGCAAAGCCACCACAATGACACCAGAGGTAAAGCTGGCCTGCTTGTTGGTTGTTTTTTCTCCTGAAGTGATCTTAAGTTGGTTGTTACCTACCAAAGAAACTGAGCGTTTGCTTTTGAGATGCAATTGCTCTTCAAAGGACTCTGCAAATTCCTGGATGGAGTTTGATCTTGTTTCCTGGATGGAGTTGGATCTTGACTCTGGCCGTGAGCTGTCTGATGAAGGTGTTCTGCTTGCCTTCCTGTGGCAGTAGCATTTGACATCTTGGTCTTCTTGAAATTCCTTGGAGTCCTTGATTTGGCCTGAAGATGAGCCTTTGGTAGAAGCATGAAGTCGTGTTGTATGGAGGGAGGAAAGACTGGCCTGAAAAACAAGATATCTTTGTTGAGTATTTAATATTAAAGCAAAGCAAACAGGGCAGATTCTCTGTGCCACAGAGTGCTTGCTGAAAAACAGTGCAGAATGAAGGACCTTGCCCAGACTCCTGTATCTTTCCTTTTATGTGCAGGAGAATCACACTGCCAAGAGCTTGCTTTCCAGGGACTGCAGCAGAATTTGCTTTTATTCCTGCTTTTGAGTATCTAAGTTTCAGCACTCAAATGAGCATTTCAAATGTGAAGTGTGCTGGGTCCTCTTAGTGCCTGGGACCATTCATAACCTCAAAAATTCAGGCCTTACATATGATGGCAGGTTCTAGGCAGGACTCTCAAAAAGCAAAGACCCAGCCTTTTGTGTCTAGATGAACCAGATACTGGCTTTGACCCACAGATACTCCAGATCTTATCAGATGTTTGAGTTCATTTGAGTGTGACAGGGACCATTTCTAGCCCAGTTGTGTCAAATTTGCAGCATGGCCTACATGCAGGTAAGATGCTGCATTGTCTAGGTCTGAATTTTCTGCTGGTGTCTTGGGCATGTTGGTTCTGAACTGAGGAGGAAGCCTTTTCAGGGAAGTGAGGCACACATCCCTACTACAGAAAAGGTAGGAAATAGGCTTTCTATAGTTACACTTGTAGGGCTAAAATGGAGAGGGAGCAGATAGTTGTTTCGTTTCCTTGTGTTTCAGTTTTCCCAGGCCTAACATACAGATGAAAGCTCTTGATCATCAGCTGTGTTTAATTGGATGTTTGTAAAGGATATTAAACTGATACAGAACTGCTGTGTCCTGTGGAGTCACGTATTGGTGGTTTTAGAAATAGACAGACCTGTGGAAGAGATGGATAAGGAGGCCACCATGTAGAGCCAGGCACACCCCAAACCCTGCCAGCTGTTGATGATTTTTCAGGGTGAGCAGCTGAGCACTGGTGAAATGCAGATAGTGAAAACTGTGAGAGAGAGATGGGAGCTATCAAAAATAAGACCCTTGCAGATGTCAGGTTAGGGCACTCCAGGCACCCCACTGCTGCATACATGTTTGAATGCCTACACACTTTGTAAAAGCCTGGTGCTAAGCCTTCAGCTACTGAGTAACCCCAAGAAGCTCTGCTGGCTTCAAGGGATCTGTGACATTCCTGGGAGCTGTGACTATCACCAACCATGAAGGTCTATCCCACAAATCCTTAAAAATGTTTGCTAAGAAAATCCAGGAGAAAACCCTACACCCTGTTGGGGATGGTTTGGTGGTGTGTGTTTGTCTTGGTTTTTTAACACGCAACAGTGGAAAGCCAAGCCAACTTGGTAGAGTGGCCACATGAATCTACAAATCTTGAACTGCAAGGGACCTGAAACATCTCCTTTATAAACACATATTTATGCTGGCCCAGATGCTATTCTAAGTGTATCAGCACAACAGGGACCTGTGCAGCCTTTCTCTGAATGGTGAGGCTGTGCATTATTGTGGTTGTAACTACATCACATTAGAGAGGCTTGATGACAGGTGTTAAAAATAATAAATCTTATACCTGACAAGCACCTAATATTGAAGGGGTTTCAGATCACATGGTACTGCTTCAATTTCTTTTCCAGACATAAGCTTGCTCCAGTAACTAGTATTATGGACTGCCTCTGAGAGTAGTGGTAATGATTTCTGCCATACTATTTTTACTTTTGTTTCAAACCAATCAATATAGCTGTAATTTCTGTAAGGTCATATTGTATTGTTATTTTTGAAAGCATCAAAGCAATCACATTGTGCTTGAGGGACAGAAGTACACATGCTATGTCAAGTTCAACATGCTCAATATCTTCTGTGTAATTTTAATGGCATCAACATATATTGTTTCCTGGAAATAAAAATTGTCTCACACTAAAAATCACCAGTATTTTTTCTTAGAGGGCTTGGGCAAAAACCCAAGAAGAGAGCTGAAATGGGGATGGTGTTTTATCAAGCCTGTTTTGCAATATTTGTAAATGTTTTCTTTTACTAAGACTTTTTTTATTTCCCTTCACAGATTGAATTTTTGTTAAGCCCTTAAAAAAAAGACTGCAGTTCGTATACTGACATGACAGTAACAGTCCAGAAAAGGGACAGGCCTTCTGAAATGCCCTTCTGCCTCAGTGGACTACAGGTAAAGCTACACATACCTATCTATGCAATCATATTCCTGTGACTTTGCCTCTTTTCACAGTGCCTTTGATGATACATACCACTGTAGCTAGGAAGACAGCATGCTCATGCATATTAGAATGTTGCTGTCTTATGGACACAGCTCTACAGAGGACAGGAGCCTTAACACAGCTGCTCAAGTATGAACATTTAATGGCTTATAACTAGTTCAATATGTTACTGTAATCTAAGATGAACTCTGTGGAGAACTAAAGAGTCATAAAATGAAGCTCAGCGATGAAGCAGATCTGGCACTGACTTAGGATAAAATCCGTGCAGCTTTATTCCCATTTCTTAGATTTAATACAATGCATTTAATACATGTGCTTGATGCCAGAATGATTGCTTGGTAACATTGTACATAAGAACGGCTGAAAACTGCTTTAATTTATGCTTCCTCTCCTGAAGTCTCAGCAGCTGCTGGCAACAGAGATTGTCTCTATATCTGCACACTCTTGTCGACCCACTGCTGCTGTCATCCCTTGCCAAAGGTCTCTGAGCACAGCTCCAGTATTTGTTCCCAACTTTGCCCCAGCAGCTGCTTCATGCCTACATCTGGTACCTCTTTAGCAAACCCACCTTGGTCTCTGGCTCATAGGATCTGCCCTTGAGTAGTTCTTAAACTGGAGAAGTGGAGAGGAGGTGAAGTAAGGGAAAAGGCATGGGAAGGAGGAATGATAAATGCTCCCTGTATCAAAATGGGGAATTTTTGCTGATGCTGGGAAAGATGGAAGCACCAAGCACCATTCTCAGAGGTTGTTTCTCCCTTGCTTTAGTACTCCCTTTTTCTGCTTGAACCTTTATGTAAAGGCCAGTCATGTTTAGTTTATCTATTTACACAACAGCTAATCTTTTGCTAATTGCCCAGCTAAAACACTCAAAAATATTAAAAAAGAAACAACAAAGCAAACCTTGATAAATAGATGTCAATATAATTTTCCTATTTCCTTTCTCAGTTTCTCATGCAGACAAGATAATTGCTTCCATCTTTTGGGCTTGATCTGAGGGCTTGCACTGCTGTCAGTAAGAAAATTACTCCTTAGTGTGCCAGCATAAGTGTTCCTTGTTTACCGAAGTTGACACAATGACCCCAGTACTTCTGAGACACTTTGGAACATCTGACATTCAGATGCTGTCCCACCGTTTGCTTTCCTTCTGAGAAGCTTATAGCCAAGCATATATTCCTTAAAAATCTTTTGGCCTAGGCTGCAACTAATCTGTAGTAACAATATTGTGATAGATGTTTGGTCTGACTTCAGATTAAATGTTAGTAACTTCAACAGCAGACAGTTGCTCTACTTCCACTCTCAGGTGTTTCTTATCAGATTTTTTGCTGTGAGTAGCAGTGTCTACTGGAAGGTGGATACATTTATAGGATTGTAAAACTCTTAGCAGTGCTCCTTTGCCTCCTAGCTTTTCCCTACAACAAAATATCTGGGTGGTAAGAAACTGTCCTGAACCAAAATTATGGAGGACAGCTAAAAAGTGTCAAGGAAAAGTCATAGCTGGAGGCTTCAAAAAGGGTATCACAGTTAATGTGTCTAAAGTTTGCCAGAGGAACATGTTAACTAAAGGAGATGAAAGCAGATTACTTGGTTCTCTCCAGGCAGTTTTCACATTCACAGTCACTGTTTGTCCACAGCAACACATACAACTCTGACCCTTTTCAAGGAAGCTGAGTTACAGATTTTAGCCTGTCTTGCCAGTGACCCACTGAGGGATGAATATAATTTTGTGTTCCCCTCTGCAAAATGGGAATGACAATAGCAAAAGCACTTTGTGAAGCTTATTAATGTTTGTATTAATTTTTGTGAGTTATACAAAGATACTGGGAAAAAAATAAGGAAAATTGATGTTAGTTTGGGACTTGTTCTACAAAGCTATATCCAAATTTTGGGGGGATCTACTATGGCAGGATGCCATGGGAATTTACCATTGTGTTTGAGGTGAGAGCTGTGGCTTGAATGTCTGTCCCTAACATTCTGTGATTCTGTGATTCCACAGCACAGGAAAAACTACAAAGACCAACATACCAATTTGGAGGGGAAAGCAATTTCTGGTGTTATTTGAAACCACCTTTTGTGCTATATTGCTAGATTTTGCTACATAACACCAAAACACTCCCGATGCAGAGGCAGCTCATGTGGGCAGGACTGCACTGTTGCTGCTGTCCCATATAATAGCCTCGGATACGAGATGAAGTGTGCTGGCAGTGCTGTTTTGGCAGTACCATTGTAACTCCACAAGGAACTTTTGCCAACAGCCCTGTCAGTCAGAACCTGCTGACTTGGTTTTCACCAAGAGAGTGATGTTATCTCCACTCACCATGTTAACACAGAAGAAAGGGTACACTGTGATCTGCTGGGGAGGTATTAACTTACAGAAGAGAGGCAGTCTGATCTCAGTTATTAATCCTCCTGATTAATAGCACTGTTCCGATAAAAGGAAGACAATATTTAGCTAACACTGATAGGTGTTTTGAATCTTACAGTAGTTATCATTTGTAATAACTGTGTGAAAAACACATGCAGGTGCAATAGCAAGCTGTTGCTCTCAACAAGGACATGCTCTTTCTGAAGGTATTTCTAACAAATTATTAGTGCCCATCTGTTTAACCTCTAGATTTGGTTTAAGACAACATGTTTTAGTGCTCTTCATTACCAACTAGTCGGACATTTACAAATAAAAAAAGTTTCATCTCAAAATTTATCCTTGAATCACAAAATCCCTGAACAATTCTTCCCTTCTTATTCTTCCAGTCAGTTTCTGGCCAGGAGAAATAAAGCTGTTGAAACATATATCTCCTATATAATACTACTGGAGCAAGACAAATTTGTGTAGAGCTTTACTGCAAAGGCCAGACATAATTAGCGTACAGGATAACATTACCTCATTGAACAGCACTGTTAAAATCACAGCCTTTTCTTTTTGCCAGCTAACTTAATCCTAGTTCTAGGTGTTGATTCAGGGATGCAGCTACAGCAAAGTATTTGAATAGCCATTATCTAAGTATTTAAACAGCTCTTGAAGAAACTGAATATGAGAACACGCATCAAATGAAATATATGTGCACATATACAAATACATGAATGTACATGAAGATGTGTTCAGCAGATTTCTGAATAGTGATTTAAAGTACAGTCTTATACCTCAGTCTGTAGTGGAGCCTAAAGAAATCATATATGCAAAGATCTAGGAAGGACAAAATTAAAATACAGTAAAATTAATTTTAAAAATCCACATGGTTAAACATTCTGTTTTCAGGCACGCTAATGGAATCCGTCAGCAGAACTCTAGCTCAGACTCTGTCTTGCAATCTGTGAGCAGGATGAAATATAACTGTAAATAACAAATGTGGCTGATCAGTTCAAAACTAACGAATGAAGGTTACCTCTCCAACCCACCCATGTATTCAAAAAAGGGGGATGTGGCTTTTGTCTGTTTTGTTTTTCTTAGCCACATTTTTTGAAAATTAAAAATTCCACTGCTCAGAACATGTCAGCTCCAATGGAAGAGAACTTGCAAGGTAAAAATAATAGCACGGCAGAAAGAAAAAAGTATGGAAAAGATTAGCAGTTTCTCCCCAGCAGAATAGCATTTGCTTTATTGCAGCCATAATGATCTAAGGATATGAGTGAAAAATGGTTTGTAAGGAAACATAATATATTTGGTAAGCCAATTGGTGTATTTGGAAAAAAAAAGAGACAGGTTTGGGCCACCTAAACATTTTTTTAGGGCTGAAATAAAAGCAACAGCATTTCACCAAAGAGCAGACTGGGAAAAGCTGATTTCAGATTAACTTCATTTTGATAATCGGATAGACAGTTGTGGGCTGCCTTAAAAAACTGCTTCTGTGTATGAATCCTGATGCTTTTCCAACTATTTTGTTGGCTCAAGAATAAAGAACATGCTTCTCCCTTAAAATCTTACTTCACAGTATAATGTTACGTGTTGCACCCTTATTTTCAGGGTCAGCTGTTTTAAACAAGAAGGGATCACATCCTCTGGCTTAAATTAGAGGTTACACATACAAACGGCTAAATCCCAGGGAGTAAAGTTTTCAGTTTTCTAGAGTTGGTATAGTTGCAGAATTAGGTCCAAATCCTCTGAATACATACAGGCTTATGTAGTTTTACACATGAGAACAGACTCATTGAAGCCAATGTTTGAGTGCCAGTTTCCAAAATATTTTGAGCTCTGCCAGGTCATGCTTAGCAGAGAGAACAACACTGTAATACACAATTAGGCAGTCATTACAGTCTTCTTCTTACATTTCTAGTTCTATTGTGGCTTAAAAAACAACTACCTGCCTCCAGTAGGAGCTGAACTTATGCAGCAAGGTGTACCATACTCATCCTCACAGACCTCTAGGTCCATGCCCCTGGGGATGACACTCATATTTATACATAAACCACTCACACACAGAGAAAACTGTACACAGCTCTTACCGGCAGGGAGGCTCTACGTTCACGGAAGGATCGTGTCTGACGTTTCTTGTGGCTTCTACCCTCTTTCTCATTCTCATTGATCAAGTTGTGGCCCCAGAAGCTGCTCATCCATTTTGCAAAGGAAACATCATCATCCTCTTCATATTCCATGTACAGATGCTCTGAACTTGGGGAGGTCTCCCAACCAGACAAGTAAAGGCTAGGTCCAATGCCACCACCAAGCCAATAGCCTCACACTGTTCTGCCCACAAGAGGAAGAGGAAGAGGAGATGCAGTTTCAGCCACTCTTTCTGCTCTCCATCCCCTAAAACCCATCCCACTGCAGCCCTAGGCACTGTCTAAACATAAAGTCAATCCTTTCTCATTTCTTTTCAACAAGGTTTCTTTCAACCTTTCCATTACAGCAATGTCCAATAGGACACTGCCGCGGGGGGCTGGTGGGAAGGGAAATGTGTTGGCTGCTCCCTATGTGCTGCTGTTGAGTGCACCAGCTGTCAATACCAATGGAGAATTGCCCATGGTTACATGCCTGGGAGGTGTGTTCACAAACCCAAAGTAGCCTTGTGATTTTGAGAAGCAGAATTGACATATTGACGGTGGTCAGAAGCTGGCACAGCTGCTTGCAGAGGCCTGACTGGCTACATGGGAGGGAGGACAAATGCCCCCCCCCGCCTCTTCCCATGCTGCCCTCCCTTCTGACTTCTGTTGTCTCTGCACTTCCTTGAGTATTCAGGAAATGTGGTCTGTCTAAGAAAGGCCCTCCTAAAGAAACTGCTTGTTCATTTTTTGGTTATGACAGCCAGTGTGAACTCACATCAGCTGCTTTCCACCACAGTAATTCCCTTCTGCCATATCAAGGTTATGGGAGGCCCTGCCTTACTTGAAGGCACACAAAGTAAAAATGATTCTGATTCCTCCTCACCAGCCCTGGGTGTAGGTCATATGCCATGTCAATACCACAGAGCAGACACAGGGCTAGGGAATGTTTTCTGGCCCTAAAAGCAACTGGCTAGACCAGTCACATCTACCCTACATGGCACTTGTGCTGTGGGTCTCCATCAGGCTGTATGTAATGCACTGTGGCTGGAATACTTTGTTGTAATTTTTGTGTCTTTTTAATGTCAAAATATCTGATATAACAGGAAAACTCTGTTGTGGCCCATAAAACTGTTCTTTGCATAGCATGAAACTGGAGGATACCTTACATGCCTTGGGACATGGCAGAAGGACACGGAGGAGTGCTTTGAGGCTGTACAGCCTGTTGGGATGGTGTTGGAACTGGAGGAAGAGACTCAAATCTAACTTCCTACTGGGAGCAGTCCTTGGTGTGTACTGGGTAGCTAGCAGTTCTCCTGGTGCCTAGGCGTTGCTGTGGAGATGCTAGTTGGCCTTGGCCAGAGCTATGCCAAAAGCTTGCTGATAATTTAGTATTATGGCAAGTTGTCCAGCATTAAAACCTGCTTCTAGTCATCAGTCTGTTTAGCAATATAGATAAAGTAACAAACCTCCAGTCTCATTCATGTGGGTGTAGGTGTGAGGTTTAAGTACAATACTCTGATGTAGGACTCTTCACTGTGAATAATAGTGGTGAAGGGACCAATTGGTCATGGATGCCTATGTGCTGGAGTTTTACCTTGTCCAGGGCAGACAAAACCATGATTAGCACAAAGATCTGAAGTAAATGGGTGTGAAGAGGGCATATCAGAGCTTGGAGACCAACCAAACCTGCAGCAGGCTGCTTTCTTAGCAGAAGCACAAATGGACAGGAAATGGAGAGGAAAACCTGCAAAACAGTGCAGTAAAAAGACACTTGAAGCAATAAAAAAGGATGTATAGGCTGGTTCTCCAGATGGGGAAGAACATCCTGGGCTATGTTCTGACAGCCTAAATTGGACTTACGTCCTTGAGGCTGCCAATCTGCACAGGCAAGGTACCTCTGAAGGTGTATACTAGCTCATAGGGAGAGTAACATGAGTGGAACTTAGGCTGTCCCTGGAGGAAATTATCAGCCTGTGGATATGTATTTTCTATTGTATGGTTCAAGTTTCTTCTTTTCTGACATGTGAGACAGAACTGCAGCCTGTCAGGTGGAGGAGGAAATGCTTTTGCAGTGCTGAGAGAGGTGACAGGGAAAAGTGGGAGAGAGGCTGTCCCACAGCTCTGGCAAAAAATCCTTACAGAAATCGTAATAATCCATAAATTAAGGGAGACACATCTCAAGCTGTTTACCACCAGGCACCAAGATATCTTGACTCACCGGGCAAATTTCATTTGGGATCCTGAGGTATTTGCTTTACAATCTTACTATTGTCTGTATTTTCAGTCCTTTTTTTCTTCAGTGCAATATGTTACTTCACACATATTCTTTCAATTTCCCTCCTGTCTACAATGAGATTTCTAAGTATGAGATGACTAGTGTTATCTGAGTATAAAAAAGTACCAAAGATGACTACTATTCATCCTCAGCTGAGTGCTGCAGGGAAGGAAGTGGACACAGAAACATAAGTTTCCTCTGCCTACAGGTAAGGATGTTAAGCAAGCATAGACAAACACGTACATTAATGCTTACCTATATACAACATATATAAAATTCCAGTATTGCATATTAAATTATTTTTATGGCAGATTCAATTAATCACTAAAAAAACCCAACCAACAAACAAAAAAACCCAGAAATTGTAACAGATTCAATTAATAACTAAAAAAACCCAAACAAACAAAAAAACCCGGAAATTATAACCAGGGTAATTTTACTTCAAAACGTTCCACTAAAAAAATCTTAGAAACTTCACATCAGTCCGGTGTGTTCACAGAATCATAGAATGGTTTGGATGGGAAGGGACATTTAAAGATCATCTAGTTTCAAACCTCCTGCGCTGGGCAGGGGCATGTTAGCAGCCCAGAAACACCTTCTGCACAAAATTAATCCAGACCTATAGATACACTCAGAATGTTTAGGCCTGGGCTACTAATTTACTTAAACCCAGAGTCACCCTGTGCGTTGCGCTCCTCACATTCCTGCCTCCCCCAACATGGCGGTTACACCGCCGGTCCAGCAGGTGGCACTGCTCCTCAGGCAGCCGGAGGGGCCGGGCCCAGCGGGGTGGCGGACGGAAGTGCTTGCTCGACCCGTGCCCTCCCGGCGTGCCCCGGTGTCCGGTGACCCCATCTCTTCCCTCCCTTCCTCTCCTCTTGCCTTCCTCGGGCGGCGGTGTGAGCGCGTCATGGCCGCCTCGAAGCCCGTGGAGGCGGCGGGCGGCGGCGGTGGCGGGGGGCTATCCCGCTGGCAGCTGGCGTTGGTGCTGGGGGCGCCGATTCTGCTGGGCGCCGGCGCGGTCTACCTGTGGGGGCGGCGGGCGGCCCGCCGCGGCGGCAAGGGCGCGAGCGAGCGGAAGACCCCCGAGGGCCGGGCGAGCCCTGGGCCCTGCGGCGGCGGGCAGCCCGATGGGCCCGGCCACGAGGAGATGGTGAGCGCGCGCCGGCGGCGGTTGGCGTGGACCCCTCTGCCCCCCTCCCCCCGCCACGCGCGTGGCGTGGTCGTTAGTCCCCAACGCCGTGGGAAGGCGGGAGGGGAGAAGCACCGCTCTTCACCACAGGGATGGGGCTTGGCGCCGCCGTCCCCGCCGGGCACAGGGTGACGGGGCACACGAGCTGGTGGGCTCGGGCGCGGGGCGGTTGAGGGACGGGTGTTCAGGAGCGTGTTTGGCTGCTGGAGGGGCCTCCTGGAGCGGGGTGGGGGCGATGCCCGGCCTCGGGTCCGCGGCAGGCAGGGCCGGGCAGGCCACTGGCCCAGTCCAAGGACGGTTATCAAAGCCTCTATCCCGGAGAACGCCTGTGAGAGGATGGAGCCAGGCTGCAACCGGTGTGCACGGGTGGCATCCCTGGTTGTACTCGGTGTAAAATATCTATGAGGTCGGCCCCTCTAACCCGGTAGTGCTCATTACCAGGCCTTAACGTTCACACTCGTCTTGCTGTGGTCGCTAGTACTTAGTATGTATTTGTTCCAGTCCTGGTACTGGTGCTTGGAAGAGTACGTTAGCGAACACATCTTGTCATGAAGTGTGCATTATCCAGGTGATTACGGATCTGAAAACGTGCCGCCGTTGAGCCAGTGCGCTTTTGCTTCTGGGGCATAGAGTAGCTATGAGTGATTCCAGGAATAGTATTTTTCGAAGGAAATCTGTGGTTTGTTGTTTGTTAGTCTGAGATGCTGGATCCAGCAGAGTGGAAAGAAAACATGATCAAAATATTTTGAAATTAAATCTTTTCCATGAAAATACAAAAGCCACACAGTTCAGGCATCTGACACTTCAGAGTAGAGTTTGCCTAAAAATATACACTTTCAAAAGTTATATTCATCCTGTTGTAAATTAGCATTCTGAGAATTTTCAGATGAAATAGTCTGTTCAAAAATTGAAGGACAACATGAAAGATCAGAGTTGAGATCAGATCCATGATTCTCTTGTACATGGAAAAATACCTCTAAGATGCACATTCTGCACATCTGCAGTCACAGAAGTACTGTGAGAGTCATATCGTATTACTGAGGTGAGGTTATAATTGAGAAGCATGTTTAAAGTGGTGGATTTGAACCAGGCCAGCCGGAAGACCAGTGGCATCCTGGCTTGTATCAGGAGTAGTGTGGCCAGCAGGAGCAGGGATGTAATCCTCCCCCTGCTGAGGCCTCACCTCTAGTACTGTGTGCAGTTCTGGGCCCCTCTCTTCAAGAAGGATATTGAGGTGCTGGAGCAGGTCCAGAGGAGAGCAACTAGGCTGGTGAAGGGACTAGAGGGAAAGTCTTATAGGGATAGGATGAGGGAGCTGGGGTTGTTTAGCCTGGAGAAGAGGAGACTCGGGGGGACCTTATCACTCTCTTCAACTACCTGAAGGGAGGTTGTAGTCAGGTGGGGGCTGGGCTCTTCTCCTAGGCAACTAGTGACAAGACAACAGGGCACAGCCTGAAGCTGCTCCAGGGGAGGTTTAGGTTGGATATCAGGAAGCACTTCCTCACAGAGAGGGTGGTTAGACATTAGAACGGACTCCCCAGGGAAGTGGTGGAGGCACCATCCCTGGATGTGTTCAAGGCAAGGCTGGATGTGGCACTTAGTGCCATGGTCTAGATGGTGTGGTGGTGTCGGTCATAGGCTGGACTTGATGATCTTAAAGGTCTTTTCCAGCCTTGGTGATTCTGTGATTTGGCAAACTGACGGGCTTTGGTAAGAAAATCCCATTAAGATATTCCTGCATTTTCTTCTCTCATTCTTGTGTACCACCCAGAATGCTCTGAACTGTCAGACCACTGTTTACATTTCCTATCTGTAATGATCAGGAAAGAAAAAAAATCAACTTCTGGAAATTGAAAAAGGTCAGTTTTAACCTTGATCATTTCACTGATGAAGATTAGTGTTACATGAGTGGGCGGGCAGTGGCAGGAACACATGGGAGTGGTGAGGAGGGTGGCAACTTCCATAGCTAGTGAATCATAGTACCCTCAGGCATTCCTGGAAGCGTTGAGAGCTATAAAACCTATCCTGGACTTGGAGGCAGTTACTTGAATGCAGTGATTTGTTCCTTCATGGGCAATAATACTGAGCAAGTAGTGTACAGAGGACAAATTCAGGCTTTGTTTACTGTGGTAACTTTGGCTTGTGGCTGCAAACAGCACCTGGCATATTTATGACAGTGTGCTTGCTATGTGTGAGCTCCGGTTTGCCCACTACTTGTGACCTTTGTGTAGCTGCAGTGACTTTGCTGTTAGTATGTTAACTCTGGGTTTCTTGATTGTAGTTCTGAATTGCACTATATACTGTCAAGTGGTTTGTAGTAATTCTGTAGTTGTACTTGAAGCAAGTACTCGATTTAAAATATTGTTTATCTAGCTCTTTAAGATTGCTCCACAAATAACATTACTGGAAGACTTTATGCATCTAAGAATAAGTATATGGTTGAATGGTATGATCCAGAGTTCCTTGAAGAGCATCCATGTTTATACTGTAAGGAAATGAGAGATACTACTTAGGAAAACTGTAGAAGAAGGTATCAAATTTGCCTGATTTAATGAGATGCTTGTCTAGCTGGGCAAAATATGGCTGCAGCAGGAAAATTAATGTAGCTACAAGTTACCTGGACTGTTTTATGGATGTGGGGACAAGTGCCTTCCTGTTCCTCATACCCAAAGGGGTGATGCCATGTAGATCTCATGTTGTCACACATACTTCATTAGTTACAGATACTATTGATAAGAACCTTGATTGAAAATGCAACAATTGTAGATGTTTGAGTTGTTAATTATCTGCATGTATTGGTCTACCTTTCTAATGTGTGGTGGGGTACTTTTTTAAACTCAGTTGGATTTCATATACAAATCTGCACAGTGAGTAAGAGCCAGTATTTTGTTTCACAGTCTAAACACAAGAGGGAAGATAGGTCAATAATGAATGTGCTACCAACAGCTGTCTGTATCTGTGTCAGGTAACTATTCTTTTACTCATAAATGTAACTTAGAACTCAGACTTCTTGTGCATTTCCTTAAATCAGCTTTTGTATCCATTTGATGCTCTGTTCACTGTTTCTGAATACATGACTTTGAATTTTTCTGTTTATTCTTTGAAAATATGTAGGGTCTGAAATCTTCTTTTTTCTTTATTCAGGCTTCTTACTATTTTGCATGCAGTTCAAGGTTTTCCTTTACCTGCTGCAGAGGCCTCACATACTTTCCTCAGACAATGGCTATGCTAGAGGATTCTCCTGGCACACTAGTCAAGTGTGTGATCTGTGACTGACACGGTGTTGGCAGAAGCCCTTAGCATACTGCTATATTGGGAAGAGCTGAACTAGTTTTGAGATTCCTTCTTCTGTAAACACAGCTCCTCAGCAGTACAGTGGTGTTATTGGACCAGTTAAATGCTGATGATAAAACTTCATCTATTGATAACTCAAAGGTTGGGAAGTCAAATTGCATCTGTTAATTACCGAAGTTGTCATTGTTTCTTATAATTCATATGGAATGTGTTTTCATTACTTGGTAACAGCAGTTGCTTTTTACGTGCTCTCTTAGTTCGTAGTGAATGTTGCATACCTTCAACATTCTGGAAGAGTAAACTGCTTTGCACTTAACTGCATTAATCATTACCCTGTTGATTCATGTTTTTTTACTTACTCCACAGTAAGTTCTTAGCAAGTTTACACCCACCTTGTCTGACAAGAGCAACCACTGCTTAAGTCAGTGAGGTAATGTGTTGGTTGCTCAGTATTTTATTCTCTGTAAGAAGAAATCAACTTCCCTTTCCAAGCCTGTGCTAGCAGAAATCTCACCCCTTAACTCTTTCAGCAAGTTCATAGGCTAACTGTGGTTTTGGTATGTGAGGAAACATCGAGCAGTGTAGGATTGTGTATTGCAGACAAAGCCGTTTGGGTCCACAGTTCACGGTCTTTGCACATTTTCCTCTGAGCTGGGTATAGTCTTTCAGCACAGTGGTGGGTGAATGTGGCTGAACTCCTTGGCTTGTGTGGTGCCACATGTCAGGATGAACAGCCAATTCGTATGGCTTCATTCCGGTATCTATTTTAATAGCAATTCCTGAATGTTGTCTAACTCACTGCTGTGACATTAGATCAGCATATGAATGAATTAAACCCCTTTGTCTAGATATACTTACGTTGATACTCTGAACTGATCTAAGCAAATTATGTAAAAAGTAACTGTGCACCTGTTACCTAATAAATCTCACTATCGACCTACTGTAAGTGTTCCGTGTTTCATGCTAGCTGTAGTGGACAGGTGTAGAGAGCTCTCAAGCACATGTAATAGTACTAGAGCAATTGTTAGACTCTGCACAGCTCATGTGCAGCTTGCTTATTTGTGGTAGGTGTGAATGGCAAACCCATTTAGAAGGAAGGTGACTGATGGAGAATGTTGACAAGTTGTACTGTAAACTTGAGCTTAATTATTTCTAATTATAATGTGTCCTTGCTTGCTCTCAGAATTCACATCTTAAGATCATGGGGGCATACTTTTTCTCATAGAAGTTTTAGTGCTAAGAGAAATCATAAAACCATTTATACTCAGTTAATGCCTTTCAGTATAGGTCTGAGGTAAGACTCAAGATGAATGTTTAAAAAAAAAGAAAAAAGTAAAGATAGCTATTCAGTAAGTATTCAGAAAACTACTTTTTTTTTTCGTACCTGGTGTCATCAAGAGGTTCTTCTCACTTGGAGAGAAAAAAAGAGGTCTAGACCAGGTCCTTTTTTTATTTTATTTTTTTCCGGAATTTGATGAATTAGGATGGCAGAAACAGTACTCCCCCTTCATGTCATTTGTCAGACAAGGGCTCATGCAAATCCTTTTCAACAAAAACAATACGCTGAAACTCTCTGCTCATGCTTCTGTTGTGAATCATTGTCCTCGTTGGCTGGCAGCAAATTTCCTTTTCTGCTTTAGAAAATAACCTCCCTTGAATATATAAAATTCTGAACTGCTAGTTTAATGATAATGGCATTGCTGGGAGTTCCTAAGCTTTTTACTCTCGCAGCTGGCAGGCTGTCAGAGTTGAGTTCCTGTTGGTTGCATGCAGTTTCTGAACATTTTGTGATGAAAGCACATTTGCTGAGGTTAAAGTAATAGTTACATTTTTCAGTGCTATCTAGTCTTTTGACAGTTAGCAATCTGCGTGTTTAGTTACCTAGATAACAGAGTGCTTTTCAAATACATGTGTCCTTTGGGTTAAACTCTTTTTTAAGACTTGTTTTTGAACAAGTTGCTGAAAGCGGTCCTCAGTACTGAGATGTTATTTTTTTATGTAACTGCAGATAACTTCTGAGCTATTTGCTTATACTGCTGTGGCAGATAATTGATTTGAACTTCCATTTGTTTGATTGAGCTGGTTTGCTTGTTGCACAGATTCTTTGACCAGAAGATGACAAACTGAGTTTTCCTTGCTCTATATGGACCTTCAGCTTAGGGGCAAAAAATGTATGGTGGACCACATAGAATGGCTGTGAGTCAGGTGAGAATAAGCAGTGGAATTGGCAGATATTTTCCAGAATTACTACATTTGCAAGAAAATGGAAGAAGAAGAATGTGTGAGGTTTTCTGATTACTTGCACATGAGGTACATGAAGTTTACTTGCATAATCAGTTTCTTATTTGTGTACATCTTCAATGTAGCAATTGAGAAGGACTGGAGGGCTGAGAAGCAGTAGCTTAAAAATGTCATCAGAATTAAATCTAAGGCTTGACAAACTTTCAAAAACTGATCTAATGTTAATAATTAATTTTCATATTCTTATTTGTGCTATTATGAAAATGTATTGCAGCATATAATGTGAAATTACTTCTTTAATCTTTTAAAATAACAAAAAAACCCAAAACATACCAAAGCAAAAGGAGAGACTCAAAAGATTTAGCTTTTTAGTGTTTTTGTCTTCATCAGGTTATACCGCAGTTAATTAAGTTGAATCTGTGACTTAAACAGA
This sequence comes from Hemiprocne comata, assembly GCA_020745705.1. Classification (NCBI taxonomy): domain Eukaryota; kingdom Metazoa; phylum Chordata; class Aves; order Apodiformes; family Apodidae; genus Hemiprocne; species Hemiprocne comata. Next base: position 136,120,454 of record CM036586.1, on the reverse strand, counting down.
AAGTATTAAGCTTTTTCTTAAAAATAATTTATGAATATTCTTTAAAATTTAAAATAAAAGTCATGGTTTTTTGTTTAGCTTGTTCCATAAGTTAATAATTTGTATACTCAAGTTGTAAAAGAAACCACTGTATTTTTCTGTTTTTTCTATGGTAAAAGAGTTTCATGATTGCTAAGAAAATAAATCTCTTCAGGATCATTATTTTCAAAAGAGTTGAGTTTAAAACTTGGCATTGGGTTTTGTCACCTTTTGGGCTTCAACACGTTTTGTTATTTTTAATGCACAATTTCTATACAGTCTGTGTGGGATCCATTTTTCATGGGTATGAGATCCAAGTGACTGTTTTTCATCTAAGTCCTGATCAGAATGGGCTTACTGGTTGGACAGAGCTGTATCAGCCTTTGTGTTTAAAATGTTTGCCATTCAATTCAACAGTGTATTGCATGCATATGGAGGACTGTAGCAGAACTGTGTGACTAAAGTTGCAGAGATAAACTATCTAAAAAGCTAGGAGTCTAATTTAAGGTGACATAAACAAACAAAAAAGTTTTATTTCTTTCTTGCCATGGGCATTACTGCTCACTTTATTACATGATAGCGAGTTGTGCTCTAACTCCTGACTCCCTATCCCCAAAATTCTTGCATCATGCAATGTGTGGGCAGACGTAATCATGGAGTTAGCACCGATTCAAGGATTCATTTCTGTATAATTGTTTGTGTGGTCTGTGGTCCTACTACTGTTATTCAAAGCTTACTCAGATAACAGTTACTAATTTTAATGGGTTTTCCTGTGGCATTGTGATCATACTCTTAAAGTTTTTGGTCCCAGTTGCATGAACTTAAGTTTGTTTGAAGACTTCATGCTTCCCAGGAACCAGTAGAGCACCAGTGACAGCTCCAGAACTACAGATTTCTTGCTTCCGGGTACAATTCCTATTGCACACCTGACACCATAGCGACCATTGCATTTGGATATTATCCAGTAGTCCCCATCTATAGCATGTGTCTTTATGCAGGGACTGCAGTGCAGGGCTGTCAAAGTGCATGGGATGGAGTAGACAGATTGGTCAGCCTGTGGTGCATGTTGGGGTGATAGATCTTAGAATCACAGAATGGTTTAAGTTGGAAGGAACCTTAAAGATCATTTAGTTCCAATCCCCCTGCATGGGCAGGGACACCTCCCACCAGTTTGCTCAAAGCCCCATCCAACCTGCCTGAGAACACTTCCAGGGAGGGGCATCCACAACCACCCTGGGCAACCTGTTCCAGTGCCTCACCACCCTCACAGTAAATAATTTATTTTTAATGTAACATAAATCTACCCTCTTCCAGCTTAAAACTATTACCCCTTGTCCTGTCACTGCACACTCTGGTAAAATGTCCCTCCCTAGCTTTCTTGCAGTCCCCCTTCAGCTACTGGAAAGCCGCTATAAGATCTCAGAGCCTTCTCTACTCTAAGCTTAACAACACTAACTCTCTCAGCCTGTCTTCATAGGAGAGGTGCTCCAGCCCTTGGATCATTTTTGTGGCCCTCTTCTGGACTTGCTTTTAAGAGCTATATGTCCTTCCTGTCTTGAGGGCTCCAGAACTGGACACAGTATTCCAGTACTACAGATCTATGGGCTAAAGGAAATGGCAGTGATCAGGAAGTATTAGTCTAGTCAGAGTGTAGACTTAATCTCTGCAATCTTAAATAATTTTCATACTGGGAACACATGTATGAATGTTACACCATGACCCGTGTCTTGTGTTTTTCTTTTTTGGTACCAAGTGTCATGACTTAATGCTGGGCTGGCAATTAAATTAATGACAGATTGCTCTCTTAACCCCCCTCCCTCCCCTTAAAGGAAAAAGAGAGGGAACAAGGGAGAGAGACTCTTACAGGTTGGAAACTAAAATGCACAGCTTTGATGAGACAGTAGTGATGAAAAGTAATGAAATATATACAAATATACACAAAAGCACTATTGTGCTTCTCCCCCCTCAGCCTCCAGTAATGCCCACATCACCTCCGAAGGTGCAGGGCTGGCCCTGGAAAAGTTCTGGACACAACTCCTGGAGTCAGTGGCAGATGGGAGCTGGGATGCAGGAATGCTGGAGTGCAGGAACACAGGGATAGGGATCAAAGGCAGATGAATGTATGGAATCCTCCCAGGATGCCAGCCACGGACGAAGAGAGCAAGTCCCTCAAATTTGTGTCCAGTATGACATGGATGGGATACTTCATTTGGTTAATTTTGGTCACCTGTCTGGTACACTCCTCCCCAAAGGAGGGTCTCAGCTGTGACCCTTTTAATCCCTTCTGGTTCCAGAGCATAAGATGTTTTCTTCAGAATGGAGCAGTCGCCCTAACTATAAGCATGGAGCCTTATCAGTCCTAGAGGCAGACACTGACTGAAAAACATGCTGTTAATTTCAGCAACTGCAGCTACTTAGAAGGGACTTAACTGAAAAGTATAATCACAAAAAGGAAATTAATTCTATCCTGGCTCAAACCAGGACACCAAGTAAATTGGAACAGTGCTGAATTTATGTGTTATTTCACAAAGACGTTTCTAATGTGGTTTGCTGTAGAAATGCAGAAGGAAACATTCAGGCAGACTTTCATGCATTTAAGTTTGCCTTAGTTAAAAGAGAAGTGTTGTTGTATTGGGAGCTAAATTTAGGACATACTTGGAGTAAATGTAACCTTTCCAGACTTAGGTAGTTTCTTCAAAATGTAACCTTTCCAAAACACAGTTACTTGAGTCTCAGTAAATATATTTGCACTCTTAATTCTGGTTTGTGCATCCATAGAGTTACACGCTGTGTACAAAAAGGGCTGAATTTAACAATCTTTTATCAATTTTAATTTAAATCATTAAAAAGCAAAGCCGTGCAGATTATCTTGTTCTTTGAGCGATGGAGATGTTGATTGGTGACCCATGAGAGAAGAGCTTTTCTGGCAGTAGGGATATTTAAGAAATTCTCTCCCTTATATGGTTTCACTTGTAAGTCTCTCCTCAGGAGAGTGCCTGTAGGATACTTTTGTTCTATTTGGATGCTTATTTTTATGTAGGAACTAGAACTGGTACCCATTATCTGATTCTCTCATGCCATGATTGGAAAGTAGGCCTTTAAAGAGGGATTGTACAGCAACTCTTGGGTTCCCTTCAGATTTTCAGTATTAAAAATCATTTAGATGCTAAAAAGGATCAGGCTGGCATGAAATGAGCAGATATTAAGGGAAAAAAGGTGATGAAACTCAAAGATGCTTTCAAGTTAGTTTTACAGAAATCTGGGTGTAGTTTGGTGCTGACAGTGGATGAGGGGGGAGATAAGATAGAGGTATGGTCAAAGAGCAGCACTGGCATTTGCCAGCAAATCCTAGATGATCTTTTCAGTGCATGTGATTCAAGAGGTGAGATGTAGGTAATCCTGCAGCTGTTTTTTAAGGCATTACTACCCCCAGGTTGTACTGTTTCTCTCTTCAGAGAAGTTGGTAGGATGGCATGTGTGTTCATACCTCTGTTCATTTCATTCTGCCAGGTTAGCCTGAGCTGCCCCAGAATGTTGATCCTTGAAACAAAGCTGTGAAAGAGGAGCAGAAATCCAGAAGATGAGTGTTAGGATCATTTGCAGCTCTGCATTTCTTGAATGTGGGTCATAACTCCTTTGATGAAGAGAGGCTTTTTACATCTGATTCCTTATAAACTGTAACAGTTGATAACTGATCTGTAAATCTAGGGGTTACAGGTAGCAATGTTGGTTTCTGCAGAAATGTGGATGATCAGCAGGGGATGCAGAAATTAAAGATTAATTTAGCAGGATCACAGGCCGGTTAGCAAAATTTTCCATCCTCTGCTAAAAATGACAGACTGATGGTCCAGCGCTTTGCATTAGTGGTTAAATGAAGAAGGTTGTGTGAAGCTGTAGACGAGTTAGCTGTAAAGATAGTTTTTTTATCTAGGGTATGGAATGCAATACAGCTTTGTTTTCCCTACAGGCTTTATTCATCTCGCTCAGTAGGTCTTTCCACAAATTGTTTTCCATATTTGAGTCATGGTCTGCTGAGTCAGCTCTGGTCTTATAGGCTATATGTATTTCAGTAGGAAACTTACCCTGTTTGAATTGCTTTGAGGGCTTTGTTGTCTTCACATATTTAGTCTTTGGAGAAATAACTTATCTCATTGGTTCTTCTGATCACCACTCACGTAGGATTAAAACCTGTTTAGCTTTCCAAAGAGAAATAACGGCGTTGTTTATTATCATTGTGAATCTTTTGAAAAAATTATCTCCTATCTGATCCACTTGCAAAACTTCCAGGAAATGGAAGGAGTAAGATTTTCAGAAGTCTAGGCTAGTCTAGGGCCATTTTATATCTTTGAAAATAAGCCATTAAATGCAGAGCTTGCACATGGTGGAGCTTTTCTTACTGAACTGAGCTATCATGTTCTTTTTCAGAGCCCGCTTGATAGAGCCCAAGCAGCCAAGAACAAAGGAAACAAATACTTTAAAGCAGGAAGATATGAGCAAGCTATTCAGTGTTATACTGAAGCTATCAGCCTGTGCCCTCCTGAGAAAAAACTTGATCTTTCTACCTTCTATCAAAATAGAGCTGCTGCCTATGAACAACTGGTAAGAAATTAAAGATAATTATGTCTTTATTCTAAAGTTGCATTATAAATTGTGTATTTTGTCTTTTTTGTCCTCTGGAAGATCCCAGGTGGTGGTAACTGCTGCCTTCACAGCACGATGCTGTTTCTTGCAGCTGTTTTTCACTGACCTATCATCCTTTTTTAAGTAGAAATAAAATTATTTTCTGTTAACTATTCTCAGTCTGTCTTTTGTAATTCTTATGTGTTCCTTTCTTGTAAGACAAAGTTTTAATTTCTTATCTGGAACTATTTTCTTGTATATAAGTTAATTTTGCTTCTCTCAACTAGAGTGTGTCTTTATCTGGGAGGTGAAAGGCAAAATATTTTCGAAGGCTGCTACTTCAAAAATTAAACAAAAATCACAGAAATCCTACTAAAGCCCAAGACCTAAATTTTTCACGTGTTAGTAACGTTTACTTGATAGCTGAGTGTATTAGTTTTGGAAGTCAACCAGTGTTGTTTTTTATGGAATCAATAGATTTGTGTATGAGGTCCAAGTTGGTGAGCTGTATAAAGGAGTACAAAAATTTGCTTTGTACAGTCTTAAGTATCAAGTGAGAGACTGTGATTAGAGAAATGTAGTCTTGAAGTTAGGAGAGATGAACAGCTCTTGTCTACTCAAATGCTACTTGTAACTCCAGATCATGTAATAATGAATCACAGATGTGTGTGGTTCCTCTTTTCCAGTTACTAGAAAAGCCTGTTTTGATAATCAGTTTTTCAGATAAATGGATTGTTAGTTAACAACCTTAACCAGCTCTATTTCTACATATTCATTTATCATAGAATTATCGAGGTTGGAAAAGACCTTCAAGATCATAAAGTCCAACTGTCCACTCTGTAACCCCTAACCACTAAACCATCTCCTGAAACACCGTGTGTACCCATTTTTTTAACACCTTCAGGGACAGTGCCTCCACCACCTCCCTGGGCAGCCTGTTCTGATGCCTCACCACTCTTTCTGTAAAGAAATTTTTTCTAATATCCAACCTGAACCTCCCCTGGCACAACTTGACCCCATTTCCTATCGCTAGTCACTGGGGAGAAGAGGCCAACACCCACCTGACTACAGCCTCCTCTCGGGTAGCTGTAGAGAGCAATGAGATCTCCCCTCAGCCTCCTCTTCTCCAGGCTGAACAGCCCCAGCTCCCTCAGCCTCTCTTCATAAGACCTGTTCTCCAGACCCCTAATCAGCCTAGTTGCCCATCTCTGCACCCTCTCCAGCACCTCCATGTCCTTCCTATACTGCGGTGCCCAAAACTGCACACAGTGCTCGAGGTGCGGCCTCACCAAGGCCGAGTTAGAGGGGCAGGATCACCCCCCTGGTCCTGCTGGTCACACTATTCCTGATGCAGGCCAGGATGCTGTTGGCATTCTTGGCCACCTGGGCACACTGCTGGCTCATGTTCAGCCGGCTGCTGGTCAACACTGCCAGGTCTTCTCTGCTGGGCAGCTCTCCAGCCACTCCTCCCCAAGCCCGTAGCGCTGCTGGGGGTTGTTGTGGCCAAAGTGCAGGACCCGACATTTGGCCTTATTGAAGCTCATACAGTTGGCCTCAGCCCATTGGTCAAGCCTCTCTAGATCCCTCTGCAAAGCCTCCCTGCCTTCAAGCAGATCGACACTCCCACCCCACTTAGTGTCATCTGCAGAGTTACTGAGGGTGGATGCTATCCCCTCATCCAAGTCATCAACAAAGATGTTAAACAGGAGCAGCCCAGCACTGAGCCCTGGGGGACACCACTCATGACCGGCCGCCAACTGGATTTAACTCCATTCAACACAACTCTTTGGACCCGGCCATCCAACCAATTTTTTATCCAGCAAAGCCTCAAGCAGCCAGCTTCTCTAGGAGAATGCTGTGGGAAACCTTGTCAAAGGCCTTGCTAAAGTCAAGGTAGACAACATCTACAGGCCTTCCTCATCCAATAAGCAAGTCACCTCGTTGTAGAAGGAGATCAAGTTAGTCAAACAGGACTTGCCCTTCATGAACCCATGCTGACTGGGCCTGATCACCTGGTTGTTCTGCATGCACCACACAATGGTACTCAGGATGATCTGCTCCATCAGCTTCCCTGGTACTGAAGTCAGACTAACAGGCCTGTAACTCCCCAGATCATCCTTCTGTCCCTTGTGTATGGGGGTAACACTGGCTGATTTCCAATCTCCTGGTACCTCTCCAGTCAGCCAGGACTGCTGATAAATGATGGAAAGAGGCTTGGTGAGCACCCCCGCCGGCTCTTTCGGCACTCTTGGGTGGGTCCCATCCAGCCCCATAGATCTGTGCACATCTACATGGTGTAGCAGGTCACTGATCATCTCCTCCTGGATTGTGGGGGGATCATCCCTTTCTAGTAACATAGCATAGTAAATTGAAATAACAACAAAAAAATTACAACAAGAAAAAAAAAAAAGTAGTTTAGCGCTCTGTTAAACTTGTTTTCATTTTCATTTGTTTTCACTATGTTTTAATCTTTTTGCTTCTATTTGTTTTGTACCAGTCTTTCAGTCCCAGTGTTACCTCCTGCAGGCATCTTCACATAAACTCATTATCTTCTCCTGTATGGTTTGCACACCTGTCTGGTTTCATTTTTCTGTAGGTTTTCCTTTTCTGTTTGTGGTTTTTCTGGTGCAGGTGGCTTCCAGTGGTGCCTGGCAATTTCTTATTGAAAAACTTGCAGAAATAGATGCAACCAGGTAGAACCAGAGCCCTGAGAACTGCAGCTACTGTTAGGTGGGCATGACCCTGGAGTTGGTAGTGGAAAGGTAATAGAATGAAGCTGACTAGGGCCTCTCTTCTTGTGTTTTTCTACCCACAGCAAAAATGGACAGAAGTGGCACAAGACTGCACAAAGGCTGTTGAGCTTAATCCTAAATATGTAAAAGCTCTCTTCAGACGTGCAAAGGCTCATGAGAAGTTAGACAATAAGAAGGAATGTTTAGAAGGTGAGTGTCGCTTGATCTGTATACTCAAAAGTGGAATTAGGTCAGGTGCTTTAGAGATGATAACTTCTGGGATTGTTCTGCTTTTACTTCTGTAGCTACAGTAATACAGAATTATTTATTTAAAACCATGGCTGCTGCAAATATATTTTCTTCCCTTGTAAGGGGAAACCTTTTCCCATTTTGCAGTCTCCCATCCGCTTACATCTGAAGTAGCAGCTGAGAAATTGATGTTATTGTAGCCACTTTAGATACTTTTTCTTCCAGGAAACTCCCTGTATTTTAGAATCAAATTCACCTAACATGCTGAGTGGATAACTCAGACAACTCAGAACTACAAGTCGTTCTACTTCCATACAGTAAACAAACTTTGTTCCTTGTTTGTTTTGGGGAAATGGTCCTACTGCAGAAACCAAGGTGTTTTTGCAGATGGAGATACATGGCCAGAAACAAGAGAATTACAGTCATTTAAATGCATTTTGCAGGTTTTAAAGGAAAAACAGTAGCATTTCGTTCTGATGTAGTAACTTATGAAGATCGGAACAGATTTAACTTTTTTTATAATATTAACACTATTTGGCAGAAACCACTGTGTCAAATCCTTACAAACACTATTCCTACCAGAATATATTTTGAACTGTCAGAAAGTTGTGACTGAGAAGCCGTGAAAATCAAGCAGAACTACAGGTCAGGTTTATTGTCTAAGGGCACTTCTGAGCTAAGGGACACTGCTTGAAAGGACCCATTTAAATTTCATCAAATGAAATATTTGCCTTTTAACCTGACATCAACAGGAATTGAAATTGTCAGTTGTGTTCATCATCAAAGAACGGAAAATAAGGCAGTGTTCTGACTAGCTAATCTGACTGTTAAATTAGTTTCATTATGTGTAACAGGTAAGTATTAGGACTGCTAAATTAGAAGGTAAATAAGATGTTGAAATTTTATTTACGTATCTATTTATCTGCTTTCATCATGAGTGCATTTCACACTGCAAAGCATGATTCATGCAGTAATGGGTTAACATCTGCAGAGGCTTCTGTGTGTGAATGAAAGTGATTTGATAGGGCTAGCACTTTAAATAGGTCAGGTATTTCTCTTAAACGTGCTCTGTTTCAAAGTCACAGAGGTGAGCAGAAAAATTTGAGATACAATATGGGAAGATTTCTTAAACTGAGGAAGAAGTTAGATGTGATGGGACTGAATGTGAATTTAAAAGGAGAAAATGAGGACCAGTCCCAGAAGAGAAGCTGTGTTAGCGGCTTTAATGGAAATGTAATATGAACATAATTACTGTCCTCAAAGTTTCAAAATGGTGAAAGCCCCTGCTGGAGATACACATTTTCACTGTTCATCGCAGTGTGTTTGTCTCTAGATAAAAACACAAAGATGAACATTCATTGTCATGAAGTCTTTTTATCACCAGGAGATTGTTTTGGATACAACTTTGTATCTTGGGAAACATGGTAAATACAACAAACCAGGAACAGGCTTTTACCCTGAAACACGCTATGTAGTAGTTTGGCAATGACTCATTGTAACTGGCATGTTTTAGCGTACTCCACTGACTGTTGGAATTTGTCTTTAATCTCACTTTTCTATGTTATTTCCTAGATGTCACTGCAGTCTGCATTTTAGAAGCTTTCCAAAACCAGCAAAGTATGTTATTAGCTGATAAAGTTCTTAAACTCCTTGGAAAAGAAAAGGCCAAAGAGAAATACAAGGTAGGACTTGTGATGTTGCTGACAAATTCTAATTCCTTGTGACTGGTTGTTGAAATGTTGATCGTTGGTATTCTGTCAGTTGTTGTAAGCAAGTCACTGTCTTCATCTGCTGAAGTGTTAGAGTCAACATGAACAGTTTTGTACAAAGCTACTATTGTAGCAGTGTTGTTTGCGTTTGGGATCTTCCAAAGTTTTTGAAACTTCAGTAGGAGTGTTGCGGGCCGATAAAGCTACTGGCTGTCAGGATGCTTCCGCGACTCTCTCCCCCCCACAATGGAGAGGTTTGTGAATGAGACCGCACGTGCGGCCACTGCGGGACACAATCTAGAGTGTAGATTGGAATGCCCCCTCACCACACTCACAAATTGTTACTGAGACCAATGTTCAGCTAACAAATTAATTGGTTTATTAAGGGTTAACACAAATGGAGGGACCAAAGTTCAGGAAAGGTAATCTAGGCATATATCAGAAAGGAAAATCAGGGTTCTATGGTATTAGTAAGTGTACTCCCCGAGAGAGAGGTGTAGGATTAATGGAGGAGAAGGGTAGGAGTTGAGCCCGGTAGATATGTGTATGTGGATGTGTGTGTGCATGTGTATGTGTACGCGTGTTACCCTCCTTCTGTAGAAACGATGTGACCAGCGTCCTGACGACTCGGTGGCAGGGTGACCCCTCCAGCAGGCAGGGCAGGCAGGCAGGGCAGGCACGGCTCCGGTCCAGGCAGCGACTCCCCCCAAAAAAAAACAGGCTCCGGCAAGCAGTGATCCCCCACGGGCAAGCACAAGCCCCCCTGCGCGGAGCAGCTGCAGTACTTGCAGGCGGCTTAGCTGATCACCATGTCCAGCAGACAAAGGAAAGTTCTGTGGTTCATCGGCACAGCCCGCCTCCTTTTTGATAACATCCTCTATTCAACTCATTTCCAGGTGCCCAGTCTTTTTAGCCTGCCATCTGTATTTCTGCCAAGTCTGTTTCAGTTTGTCTGTAGCTACATCAGCAAAAGGCACTTCGCTGGCTTGAAAGGCATTCCGCCTAATCTTATGTGGGGGGGGGAGAAGGAAAAGTGGTCCGTTCCCCACAAGGGGAAAGAAGTTTATTTCTAACAATTGTTTCCCTTTAATAATCAAATGTATTGTTACATTCAGGAGTCATCCTAAGTGGGTGTGCTGCCCTGCATGGGGCTTTTCTGGACTTGCAACATACTGAGAACAGGACATGTTAGAAGAGCAGTAGCCAAATGTTCATTTACTCATCAGGTGGTTGAGTTAGGTATATGTGTTGGGATAGGGAAGTTTATAAACCATAATTGAAAATGTGTAAAAATGTCGGTTCCTTGTGTAACGAATAGGTTAAAATTAGAAGAATGATGACTGGAGACTTTTTCCCCCAGGTTATTATTGGTTTTGTAAATAGAAATTTCATGTACAAAATATGAAGTTGACAGCAGAATTCCTGTGTTTTAGATGGTGGTAAAATAATACTGTTTTGCAGTTGGATTGGTTTTTCTTTAAAAAAGAAAATAAAAGCAAAAAAAGCATTGCTTAAGAAAAAATTATGCAGTGTGAAGTCTTTTTATTAGTGGTCAGACTTTCTGATTCTGTCTTGAAAAATATGCCTTTATCTCCTAACTGCTACAGATTACTTGTGATGTTCAGTCACAGGCTGTGTCATTCCATTTCTGTAAATAGGTGCTTATCCTTGTACTTTCTGTTTTGGCCCTCAGATGTCTTTGCATTAATGTTTGGAGACTGTGGAAAAGGGAACTATGAAAGTTTAGGTGTAGCCAGGAGCAGTCATTTTAAGTGGCTGTAGGTTTACAAAAAAGTTGAGACAGGTATTGAAACACTTTTGCTTGTTGTTAAAGCATTCTTGCTTGTTTGTTTCCTCAGTGGTTGAAGTACTGAAACTCCTGTTGGTTTTGAGATGCTGAATTTATTTTCTATAGAAACTCATATAAATGTGTGGTGTTGAGGTAACAAAAATGAATTGTGCTCTTAGTGTGTGGTGGTAGCATGATAAAATAGGCCTGCTTCAAATAGTATTATAGTAGAACTTCATAAAGAAGTTCAGAAGAGCACAGTCAAACTTTTCTTGCAGGAGAGATTGAATTGTAATTCTTCTGCTCAGTGTTTGTTTTAAGCAAGAAATATTTTTTGACTGTAGAAAGAATTTTGTACCTGAGAGGTGTTACTTCTGGAATTTCAAGTAAAATGTGTGGTATCTGGGCCAAGCTCCATGCAGAGTTAGGATATTGCCTCATTAGTCTTCATTGTAACGACAGACAGCAGCTTCTCTTGGACAAGCTGGAGAGAAGGTCAAATGACATTCAGAATCTACTTGAATTTAGGCTCATGGTTAAACTACCAGCTTGTGGTTTTCACCCAATTTATGTGCACACATACAGCTTTAGTGCATCTACCCAATGTCTTACTTATGATACCCTAAGGGTCCTCATTTTTAGTCACGCATGCAGAAATATACTATCTCTCTCCTCTCTTGAATATCTTCATATTATTTATACTGGTGATGGTATTGCATTGTGATCTGAAACTTAAATAATCCCTAACTGTCAAACTCTCAAATAAAAAATATCAGACTATCAGATAAGGTAGTGGAAAGTCATACAGTGGTTCTTTTAGTTACTCTCTTTCAATAATTGCATTTGTTTATCCATTTCCATATTTGCCATCTGATCTTACCATCTAATGACCTGAAATTACATTTCTCTGTTTCAGAATCGAGAGCCTCTGATGCCCTCACCACAGTTCATTAAATCCTACTTCAGTTCTTTCACAGATGATATAATCTCCCAACCTTTGCTTAAGGGTGAGAAATCAGATGAAGATAAGGATAAGGAGGGAGAGGCTTCTGAAGTAAAAGAAAAGTGAGTGTACAGTACAGTTGGGAATTGTTTGGAATTGGAATTAAGTTTTCAGACATTTTGACATTCTGTTCAGTGTAACTTGCTATTGTTTTTATAGTACTTGGTATGGGAAATCCTGTGGTAATAAAGTGAGTCCATGAAGTGAGGTAAAGCTGACTGGCTAGAACCAGACTGCAGATGGCCTCAATCCACTAAACAGAGGAAAGACAATGAGATTGGAAACATATGCTGAATATTTACTACAGTATCATAGTAAATCTTAGGAGCTGAGAGGACTGGAGAGTGCTTGAATGATGCTTTTGGAGAAAGGAATGTTTTAAACTGAAGGAGAGTTCCCAAGGAGGAGAGCAAGTTGTTAGTCTTTGGATTGGAAGAGAGAAGACAAGCTAGGAAAAGGATCTTTGATAATTAAACCTATGAATTTACAGCAACTGAGGCTAAAACGGTGTTTTATTTTTCTGGAATCAAATCGCACATAAATGAGAGGTTTGTTCTGACAAAGGAAACCTTGAGCTTTTTCTTCTTTTCAGTAGAGCTTGAGCACCATTTGAGTGGTGGTTTAACTTACTATGCTGCTTTAAGATATCACTGCTGTCAGTATGGAAACCACTGTAAACAGCATTACTTTTTTTTCATAAAGTAAAATTTAATGTCGTGATCAGGCAGATTTACTGAATCCAGGACACTTAGCTGAGGACAAGGCAGTGCTTACAGTAATTTTTGCTGTGAAATCCTTTCTTCCATGTATAAACTGCACATTGCTAGGTTTAATATTTTACTTTTCTGATCTGGAACTCCATCCTAGCCCTCTTGTTTTAAGGCAGATATTATTGCTGTCCTTAATTTGAAAAAAAAAAATCTAAGGGATGAAGTAAGCTCAAGTTCAAGGGTATAAAAACATTTTTCTTCTTTATTTCCAATGTAATTTGGCCATTCTTTGTCTTAATTGTCTTCAGTATGTGATGGCTCCATCCAGGAATATTTGTAATTTTACTATTATCCTGGTGTTGTAACTGAGTATAGCAAAACTTAGTATTTGTTAAGATTTAATGAAAAATCTGAATTGAAATGGCAATGTTAAGTGAATATATGTATATATACAACTGTTCTTATATCATTTACAGCTCAGGCTATTTGAGAGCAAAACAATATATGGAAGAAGAGAACTATGACAAAATTATCAGTGAAAGCACAAAAGAAATTGAAGCAAAGGGAAAATACATGGCAGAAGCTTTGCTTCTGCGAGCTACTTTCTACTTACTTATTGGCAATGCAAATGCTGCCAAACCAGACCTGGATCAGGTCATAAGCATGGAAGAGGCAAATGTGAAGGTAAGATTTTGTCACAGCTGGATTGTAGTTTGTGTTCAGAAAATGTAGAAGTTAGATTATAAACTTGCAGTATAGTTGAAGAAGTTGTTTTTCCAAGTTTTCAGATACTTTAATAGTAGTGTTTTGGTTTATTTACTGTTTTGTCTTTTTGTAACTGACAAATTGTTTTTTCCAGGGGTTGTTGATTTTTGAGAGCTGTGCTAAGTAGTACAAACTAAAGAACAGGGGAAGTTGAATGAATTGGAGGCTTACCCAGTCTAAAAAATCAGTTCATAGATAAGCGAAAAACATTAATTGTACTTGCATATTGAACTGCTTTGAAAAATACTGATTTTTGTAAGCGTAGGGAAACCTGTCTTTATAAAGGACTTTTGGGGAGTTGAAAATCTGCTGAGATGGAAGCATAGGCTGGCATATTTGAAATTAAGCAAGGGAGATGATTCATTTAGTCAATATGAATGGAATCCGTCAGTGAAAGAAACTAGTCAAGTGAAAAATTTACTGTAATTGTAATAAAGCCTTAAATCAGGAGGAATGCTGGAGTGGCTAATGCTTCTTTAAACTTTTTTTTATTACAGCTCCGAGCTAATGCTCTGATCAAACGGGGAAGTATGTATATGCAGCAGCAGCAGCCTGTGCTGTCCACTCAAGACTTTAACATGGCTGCTGATATCGATCCTCAGAATGCAGATGTTTACCACCATCGAGGACAAGTAAGAAACATTAGGGATTTCATCCCAATACTTGAATATTTCAATATATACTAAATTAAATATAAAGATGGGTAGGTCATCAGAGACACTTTATACTGTTTATCACAGAAAAAATATGAACTTCTGATTTGAAGCTGTTGCGGAATAAACACCCAGTGTAATTTGCAGGTTCAGGTGAGATAGAAGCAGTTTATTTCTGTATCTATAGGAAAGAATGCAAAGCGACAGAGGGTCAGCCCTCTATCAGTACAGAATCACAGAATTGTCGCGATTGGAATAGACCTGTAAGGTCACCATGTCCAACTGTCAACCCCCACCCCCCCGACCTCCTGCCCAAAAGAAAAAAAAAAGCCCACTAAAGCATGTCTTGAAGTGCTTCACCTACAGTTTTTAAATACCTCCAGGGATGGTGACTCCACCAATTCCCTGGGCAGCCTGTTCCGGCACCTGACTACTCTTTCAGTAAAGAAATTCTTCTCTAATAGCTAGGCTAAACCTCCCCTGCCATAATTTCAGGCCATTTCCTCTAGTCTTACTGTTACTTACTTGAGAGAAGGGGCCAACACCCACCTCAGCCTACTCTTCAAACTAAACAATCCCTGTTCCCTCAGCCTCTCCTCACAGGACTTGTTCTCCAGCCCCTTCACCAGCTTGGTAGCTCTCCTCTGGACATGCTCCAGCACCTCCATTTCCTTGTAGTTAGGGGCACGATCACTTCCCTGCTTTTGCTGGCCACGCTATCGCTGATACAAGCCAGCATGCTGTTGGCCTTCTTGGCCACCCGGGCACACTGCTGGCTCATATTCAGCCAAGTGTCAACCAACATCCCCTAGTCCTTTTCCTCTGGGCAGCTTTCCAGCCACTCTTCCCCAAGCCTGTAGCATTGCATGGGGCTGTTGTGACTGAGATGTGGAGCCGGCACTGATGAACTAGGGCCTAAAAGTACGAGGGCTTATATACACTTACAGGAAATAGAAACTGCTCTGTGAAGGGGCCTGCCATGGCAGGGCAGCATCTGCATAGAAGAAAGCTTTGTTACAGTGGATGTAACGTGTTCGTGATAACAAAGCATCTGTAGCACTGTGGCCTAGACTTGCATTTATTCAGTCAGCTCATCCCTCTGGCTTGTGACACTGCTATTTCCTTGACTAATTTCTAGACCTAGAGAGACCTGCTTCCACAGAGCATTTATATTAAAGGAAAAAGGATACAGTACCATATGCAGATTAGTAAGGAAGACTTCCACTGATCAGGTGCCTCTTTCCATTAATTCATTAGATCTATTTAGTGCTCAGAAAATAAGAATGGTACTGTGTTAATTGAAGGGAATTTCTGCAGACTGAAAATTAGTGGTTTGCAGTAGCTTCACAGTAAAGTAATAGAAAGATAAAATGAGCCCCACTTTTTTTGAGGAATGAGAATGTGAAAAAAAATAATTGAAATGCAAGCTGGGAAAGCCAAAATGTTTCAACATCCTGATAGTCCACAGGTATTGCCTACAGCAAGGCAGAGTGACTTGAGAAAATATGGCATAGTTTTGGAGACTGGACATAATGCTAAAGAAATTATGGCAACAGTCTAAAATGCAAGCATTCTCAAGCCCTACATGTGGACATTGCCTTTTTGTGTATGAAGCCAAAGTTTCACTAGTGACCGCATTATTTTTTGGCAGTGATTTTTAGTCACGGGCTTTGTAGGTTTCTAGGCAGTTCTGAAACTGAACTAGAGATTATATGAGTAACCAATGTTAACTGAATTATCATTTAAGTGTCTGAAGCACAGATTAAATACAGAAACAGGACTTTCTTTCATTCTGGCTAGTTGAAAATCCTGCTTGACCAAATTGAAGAGGCTGTGGAAGACTTTGACGAATGTATCCGGTTGCGACCCGATTCTGCCTTGGCTCAAGCACAGAAGTGTTTCGCTCTGGTAGGTAACGTGTCTGTGTTTATCTGGGTGCTTTTTCTGTTAAAAGAATTCTGGAAAACATACCGTGTTTCTCCGTTTTATTCCAATTTAATGGAAAAGCAGGGCAACAACCATCTCAATATCTTTTAATAATAAGGTTAATAAGAAATAATGCAACAGTTTCTTCAGTTGGAGCAAGGGTTTGCTGGTTTAATTTTGAAATGTTTGTTAACAGTAGGTCATCTTTTCTGTTTTGTGGTAGAGGAACGCAACTCTTCACTCTTGTTGTATCATGTAAAATTGATTTAAATAAAGCTTTAATGTTGAGGATATTGGCCATCTTCAAGAATATGGAAACAAACTATTTCAAGCTAGTACAATGCATGCAGGAAACCTGAGGACGGCTTTGCGTGGTGTAAACAAGGAGGAATTCAAGGCTTGGAATTTGTAGGCTTTTGAAATAGAGGGAGGCTACTGGCAACTATCAGGCCTTATGCCTTCTTTCTTTCACCCTTTCTCCTCTCCCAGGTCCACTCTACCAGAGACTTGGACACATGGTAGGTTCCTAAAAACAGATTTGATAGGATGTACAGTCACGTCATCTTCTGGAATTTGTAATTGTTATGATGCATGCATCTCTTGGGGAAGTTGTTAGGGGTCTGATGAACCTTTTTTTTGTGTGTGTCGTTATTTCATTTTTTTCCTTTTTTTTCTTTTTTTTTCTTTCTCTTTCTTGAATAGTATCGCCAAGCTTATACAGGAAATAATCCTTTGCCTGTGCAAGTAGCCATGAAAGGCTTTGAAGATGTCATTAAAAAATTTCCAAAGTGTGCTGAAGGCTATGCACTCTATGCACAGGTACATTTTTCTCTCTTTTAAATAAAATGCTGCATTCTCTTGCACCTTTTATCTTTGATAACGTGCATATCTTCAAATAATATGTGAAGATTTTTGAGAATAACTTCAGAGATAACACATGCTGTGTGGTTTTTACTTGCAGTACATTTAGCATGTTACTTATGGATCTCCCATTACAGATGGTACTGTGATCATTACTTTGAAAGCCTCGATTTTTAAACTTAACTCTGGTAACTGATGTGCCTGGCCTACTCTACGATAAGAGAGCTATATCCAATCTTGTATCGTCAATATGGTTTTAATTAGAATCAGCGTAGTGCAGAGTGCATGTTTTGGTTGCGTATTGACATATGAGTTTCTCTTCTGATGCAGGCACTAACTGATCAACAGCAGTTTGGCAAGGCTGATGAAATGTATGATAAATGCATTGACCTTGAGCCAGACAATGCCACTACATATGTTCATAAAGGGTATGTATTGAGTTTGCAATTCTTTTAGTTAAGGGCAGTTGGCATATTTAGATGAATCAATCTGAATGGAACGTTTGTGCTTAGAAGTTAAGCCAGGAGAAGTAACTTTGTGAAAACATCTTAGTGCTGTTAAATGTATTTCAACAGTTTCTCTGGACTAAACTATAAATAAGTTTCAGGGAAGATTCATTAGTGTGCATTCCTAATTGAGTATCTACTTGAAACATATCTGACTTTAGCTGTATCTTAATTCAGCTTTGTGCTGAATTTACTTCTCTTTAATAAAACAACTATTAACAAGTCTTCCTGGGAGGAGTTTACCTTTCTTTAGAGTTATTAAACTGTTAACATGGCTTATTGAAAGGGACTCTCACATACATGGTTTTAAAAGCCTTGAAGTTACTATCTACCCTGCATTAGGAATTAAATACATTTGGGATCTTTTTGTTGTTTTGTTTACGTGATCAGGGTTTTGGGAGGCGTATGCGGTTTGTTTTAAACTTTCTTTCTCTTCTAGTTTACTTCAGCTTCAGTGGAAGCAAGATTTAGACAAAGGCTTAGAACTCATAAGCAAGGCCATTGAAATTGATAACAAATGTGATTTTGCATATGAAACCATGGGAACGATTGAAGTGCAAAGGTAATGTTGAATTCTAGTGTTGAGTTCTTAGTTACTTTGGAAATTGCAGTAGTCCTTTAGATTTCCTTATGGATCTTAAGATCTCCCCAGTGCTGTGCAAGGCCAGCTCTTACCCAAAGTCCTGATTTCTCTACTGTAACTCTTAAATAAAGCCCCCCTTTCTCCATTGCCCTAATTCTGCTTTATGATCTGACAAGTTCCTATGTTCACCAATTTCATATTTACTGGACAACATGCAGATGAGTCTGTGTATGTTTAAATACATTCCTTCTGCATTTAAATTAACTTCCTTAATCATTACTAGGCTTCCTGTATATCTAATCTAGTCCTTAAACATATTTTAGTGGACCATTTGTACTGATGATTTGGGTTTAATTCCAAAAGGATTGCGGTTTGCAATTTCACAGGGTAAAGAGGAAAGACTAATGCACTGTGCTGTAACAGTCCCTTGTATTAAAATTGTGCAAAAGTTTGGGGTGCAGTTGAGAGTATAGCTGAGTCTTTTTTTTACATGTCTAGCCATCAGAAGGACAGACAATTGAACTGTTGCCATGAGAAATTTTCGAAGCGTTTCCTATTTTAACGTGACCTCTTGTCTGTGCTGGTTTTCTTCATAAGTATACAAATGCTTTTCAAGGCAGATGACAGTTCAAATAGCTGTCCCAGCATTATGACTGTAGTAGACTTAGTGTCCTATGGAGAAGATTTTTATCCCCCACTACCACCCATGAGGTCTTTCAAGAGGAAGGCTGTTTAACAGCTGTCCTAGTTGCTTGGGTTTGGTAACTTCTCTCAGTTTGCTCATGATCATTGCATGTTCTGGTGGTGGTTTCTCCTGAATTCCTTTCAAGCTGTTAGTAATGTTAAGTCCTGAAGGAAAAAAAGATGCTGTAGAGATTAAAAAATTGCTTTGCTGGTCTTAATTGGACTACATTTTGGTTTATTTCAGAGGTAATCTGGATAAAGCCATTGAAATGTTCAACAAAGCTATCAACCTGGCCAAATCTGAAATGGAGATGGCCCACCTCTACTCACTTTGTGATGCTGCCTATGCCCAGACAGAAGTTGCAAAGAAGTATGGATTGAAACCACCAACACTGTAAAGAAACGAGGAGGAAATGACCTTCTAAAGTGAAGTTGCCCACTTCAGCCAGCCCTAAAGACGCTGTTGCAGACCATGTTGAATGGTGGAACTTAGTTTTTTTCCTGTCGTGGTGTTGTCATTTGCTACATCTGTAAATGTTTAGGTGTTGTGGGAGTGGTTGTTCAAGGAAGTATGCAGTGTTGCATCTTCTTCCTTCTGCAGCATAAACCTTAAAGCGTCTTAAGGGAAAAAATATTGCAGGAGAACAAAAGGAAGGTATTTTGGCCATGCAAATAAAAACTTCACACTGGTTCATTTTGGGTGATTATGTTGTGGGCGATTTTCGCTTTATCAAACAATATTACAGCATGTGGGTTTTTTCCTGTTGATTTTAAAGGTAATACTAGTCAATGCTGTAAAATAGGTTTCTTTTTTATATGCAGTTAATCCTTGAGGGTTGATTTTAATTTTGCAAAAAGGAAAAAATTAATTTTCAAACTGTTTAATAATAAAAGGTTTTTTTAAGTCAGTAGATGTGGAGAGAATCCCTGTACATATATGCAAGCATGCACAATCTTCCCTTAAAGCCCCTCCCACCCTCTGTATAACTTAGAAATAGTCCTGTGGCAGCTATTAGGGAATTAATTTGATAGTCCTTATCCTCACCCCAGAAGGCCCTAGTGTACTGTATAGGAGAGCTAGTAAAAAGGTTGGCTGGGGAAAGAGATCAGGTAACACTGCTTCAGTGTAGGTATTACTGGAAGACAGGCTGTTTTCCTGTGCAACAGTCCTTACTTGAATGTCATGGGAAATTGTTCTGGAGGGTTCAGAGGGACTTTCAAAAACAAGGCACTGCTGGGAGTAGAGCTGCCAAGGTAAGGTCATGCTTGCATATGATCTTTGTAATCTCTGACTTTTTGCTCTTCAGTCTCTAGAGATCACTGTGTTCTGATCTGCTCCTTGTAATAGCCCCTTTGCAGGATTAAGTGAGATAAGGAACAAAGCATAGGCTAAAACTTAAAATAATGGATTTAGAATCTGTACTGGTTTCCTTGTTCTTTAGACCCTGTCTCGTCCAAGCTTACAGATACTGTAGAAAGGAAGCAGCTGTTCTACAAATAGCAGATTGGCAAATTACTAACTACTAGTATAAACAGTCTTCCTCTAGCTAGGAACGTCACAGAGGACTCTCTTGCTTTGGATTGATCTTTCTGCTACAGCAGTCAGTCACTCCATCTTGCTGCTCCCTGGATTGATGTGGCTGGATAAACCTCATGCAAGTAGTTAACTGATGTAGCCTAATTTACAATACATTAATTTGGGCTTCTTTCCATCCTGGAATCATAGATTTTCTTGTGCTGGATTGTCTAACGTATTTTGTCTTTCAAATAAGTGAACCATGCTGTGGTCAGACTGTCTTGTTCTCTAGTTGTGCCACCATGTAGCAGCAGCTTGTATTTTCAACTTGACCTTCCTTTCTCCCAGCAACTACAGTTGAGAATTCAAAAGGTGGAGAGTAGACAGATTCAATCATTGTATTTTAGCTAGCTCAGTGATGTGAAATCAGAGCATTGGTGTAGAATTGAAGGCATCAGAAGGTACTGGCAGCTGCTGAGGGCACTGCACATAACAAGTGTCAAATGTCTTCTGGAATTTCCATTCTTTGCATCAATTACATGAGAACAAAAACGTGCCAGACTGACTGATGTGTCCTGTTCTCCCAAGGAGTTTTTATTCGCATGGCCTTATTTACATTGGCATTTTTTCCTCTTCACCATACCTGTACCCCATTCCTTAGCCCACACAATCAGTTAAGGGAAAAAAGCATGTGCTGTTGAATACTAGCATTCCAAATCATCACAGACTTTTGCCTGTTCTTGAACTAGTTTGAAACTGCACTGAAAGGATGCGTTGTCTGTAATTTTTTTTTGTAAATGACGTATCACTTGTAAACTGAAAAAATAAATATTACCTTCAAGTATCTCTCTCTGACATGTATAAGAACAGGCTTTGATCAAAGCGCTCGCTGCAGTGGTGCTCTCTGTGTTTATTCGAGGTTGCTCTGAACCTAGGAAGAACCAATGACTCCCTGACATCATCTCTTGCTTCAGCCTTTAAGAAAAAATGAGGAGGAGACATGGAATTAACAAGTCTTAGCTCCAGTTGCTTCCATCACCCACAGAGGTATGATCTTGGGACTGGAAGATCACAGGGGAAAGGAAGTCCAGCCAGGAAAGCTGGGGTCTTAGTAGCTGACACCCTGTTAATGTGTGTATGCAGGTGAATCCCCTTGGTGAAGGATTTTTTTTTTTAATGGCTGATAGAGTTGGTGTTTTGCTTTAAGGCAGGTGTCCATCTGAACTTTTAGAAAAGTTTTCTTTAGTAGGGATCAAGAACTGAACTGAAAAAAGTATTGCGACTATTTAAAAAAAAACAACACATGCATTGAAATAATGCAGGAAGCTAGAACTGAAGACTTGGGTAAACCTGGTGTATCCTAGAGACTGAGAAGTTGCTTCTACATGCAGTTGTCTTGCCTCTTAATTCTGATCATGTAAAGTCCCACGGTGCCCTAAATGGAGCTTAGAAGTTGTGACTTTAATTACTAGGATCTAGTTGCAGATTAAAGCAAAGAGGTAACTAACATATACTAAGGACCTGTGCTGTAACTTGTTCTGGAACTATTAAGAGCAGCTTAGATGCAGCTTCAACCAGGCTCTGCAGCTGCAGTGGTAATAACACTGCCTGATGCAACAGGCATTACTGTGTTTTCTGTCATTTTTTTTTTAAAATAATTTAAACTCTTGCAGGCTGAAGTTTTCTAGTGATTTCAGGCCTGTTACTGGCTGGTTTTCTGTACTTAGAGAATACTGGTGTGTATGTATAATATGGATACTTAAAGTGCCTGTTTTCTACCAAGACAGAGATTGAGTATGACTGCTTTAAGTATTGTCTGCCTGAGAACTGATTGTGTGCGGTTTTCATTGAAACCCCCAACAATTCACAGTCCGGTTTGTATCACTTGAGTGGCTCACAGTGGAGACTCCTAACATATCCCACTAAAACAAGGTGCTTAGAAGTTGTACTGATAGATCAAAGAGGGCTGAGCACATGTCACTTCTTTCACTGAGTTTTCTCCAGTGTAGCTCACTACAGATTTTCATCTGTTCTATTTGGGATGTCAGGGGAGGAGGGTCCAGGCCAGTCTATTACAGACTCCACTTGGCATTTTTAAAATTAAGTGGTCAGCCCTTGAGAAAACCACGCTAAGTTTAATCTTCCAAAGATAGTATTTAGTTCCTGCTCTGCTGCATGTTAAACTAGTACAGATGGCAGCAGTTTAGCAAAAAAGGATGTATAATAGTTGCCATGATTTAGAAGCTGGAGCCCAGCGATGGCCATCCTGGATGCCGATTGTTGACTATCTGGGAGGCACTTACCTAATGCAGGAGACTTGACCTAAGTGGTAAATTGTTAATTTTTTTATATTTATTTTTCAACAAATAAATCTTCGTTTCACTTTATGCTCTGTGGCTTGTTTCTTAAGAGTTCCAGTACAGTACATACACCAAAATACAGTGAAAAGTACAAACCAAAAAACACCTGCTGGAATAGATGATGCCACTAAATGGAATGGTGTGACCTGTCTTTTGAGGTGAAAGATGCTTCAGGGTTTAGCTTAATTTAACCATTAATTTTACTCTATAAAACACAGCTAGCTCATTCCAGAGAAGCCAAAAAAGAACATTACAAAAAATGAAGTCAAGGGAGCAGCTGTGGGAAGAGGACTATGGCCAAATGTGGATAAAAAGGTAAGGTGCTTTTGGGGGAAACTAGCAGTTGGATAGAGCAAGACAAAACCTTCTCTCCCTCCCATTTTTCTCTTTTGAAATCTCCTTTAGTCTTGTTGCTTTATCATTTTTTGCTCCTGGAAAACTAAAAACCCAAGTGGTAACGGCTGAATTACCTAGAGTTGCCTTTTTTATTTTCATGCCAAGGATTTGGGGGGGAAAAAAAAGCCATTTGCAAATTCTTATCTTTTTACATTAGAGCACCAAGGTGTCTTTGTAAGAAAAAAACAACCCTAAACAACAGAAGGCTAGGCTGGTTTTAAAGCAATCTTTAATAATCACTTTGTTAGTCTGTTCAGCAAGAGTAACGAAGTAAGGAGTGTTCCTGCACAGCTTATGGGAGCTGGCCTTCAGCAGCAACAATGCACTTCAATCTTAAGCACCCTACCTAGGACATGTCTTCTGGAAGACTGGGCAGAAAGACTTGATCCATGCAACAACTTTTCTAACCCTTTTCACCGACTGCCCTCAGCCTTTGCAGGTGGAGACTGTCAAGCAGCAGAATTAAAGACCACTCAGACATTATGTTAAGGAAGCAGTATGTAGGGCAAAGGTGTGGCTACGTGTGAATGGCTTTAAAAAAAACACAGTAACCCACATCACCAGCAATAAACAGGAATTGCAACAAGGAGAATTTAATAGATACTTTTCAGGCAAGACACACAAACCAAAACCTGTAACAGATTCTTTTCTAGTAGTAATTCTGCATGGCAGTTTCTTGCATTGTGCCTAAATAGTACAGGGCAGAATTTGGCTTGTTTCGCTTAGTCTGTTAAAAATTGAGCTTCCCAAGTTAAAAGCTGGGCATTCAAGGAACTTTGTTAAGGCACATACAACTAAGGACAGAGGTGGAAGATTCATGCTTCCACGTTATCTGATAATTCACTGAAAAATTCATAGTACCAAAGCTGACTTTAGAGATTTCCAGAGACAAGGTTCCACGTTCTACAAATAAAGCCACCAAAAAGTAACTAAAACGCTGTGATGCATGAAAAGCCATGTTAACTACTCCTGTGTTGAACTAATTTCACCTCCCTCTTCATTTATCCTAGCTGTAAAATACTATAAAACTTTAGGTATGAGAGGAGATACAGAAGTTATATTTTAATCAATTTTAGAATTGTACCAGCAAATTGTTTGATTTTTGTTTTTTCTTTTTTTTTTTGTCTAAACCGGCACATTTAGCCAGTGGATTGTGAAGAAACAAGGGAATCCTGAAGATGAAAGCAGCAGCCATGGTGCCAACTGAACCTTCCCTGTTCACCCAGCTTCACTTCTTCATCTCTATGCCATAGAGATCACAACGCTTCTGGCTTAAAATAGGAATTTGTTGACGTATTTCTGCGAGTTTCTTCAGATCTGTGAGGGGTGAGGGGAGGAAGAAAGAGCTATTAAACAGCAGTCAAAAAGGAAAGCTCCTGCCTTTTTTTCAGGTAAGGCAGGGAAAAGAGCAGATTTCATGGAGAATGGGTCTGTAGGGCACTGAAACTGGGCAGCCAGGGCTGAAGGAAGCCTCAACTCTGCTCTTTCCTAAGGTGGCAGCTTCCTCCTAAGTAAGGAAACCAGAAGGGTATAGTCAAGCGCTGCTTGTTCTTGCTTTAATCTAGCAAAGGTGGAGAAGGGATGTGAACACTGCATCATCTCTAATTCCATGTTCAAGCCTACAGATTTAAAAAACTGTCTCTCCTTAGTCTCATGACCTGTACTCAAGAAAGAAGGCAGAAAAAAACCCCTTTACCCTTACCTATTTCAGTGTATATCACTGTTTCCTCAGCCCCAGCTTTGGCTATGACTTCACCCCTGCAAAATTAAGCACATTTGTTCACAGCATTAACACAGAGGTCTGAAGACATCAGTCCAGTTGCTGCTGTTTGTACAAAAGGGAGTTCCTACCCTTGATGTCTACAGCTGAAAAGACAGGGCTGTCCTAAAAATAGTGCCATAATTCATAACTCTGGCATGACAGAAACGGCTTCCAGGCTTTATATGTGGCACATTTTATGTGACATATACATACTTAACATTGCTATGCTTCTGAAGATCAAGAATCACAGCGAGAGCAACTGTGAGAACCAGTGCATGTGAGCATGCCATCAATATACCTCAAGGGGAAAGAAACAACTTCACCAGGGCCAGCCATACATGGCAAAGACTAACACTTTCTCCTTCCAGCTCCTACTCAATTTTAATAGGAGTATACTTTTACTTTCTGTGAGCTGAAGAACATTATTGATCATCTCTCCCAACTAGATGTTCTGTCACTGCTTTCATCACATAGTTAAAAGCTCAAGACACGGATAAAGCTCTTCTTACTTTGCAATCATCTGGAAGAGAACTATCAGTGGATTTCCTTGAAAGAAAAATAACTGCCTGAAGATTCGATCACTTGTACCTTTTCTGCAAATTCTGTTTAAGTCAGAATATGTCTCTTATCTAGTGATGACATTCTTCTTTCTTAGTCAAAGCAGTGTTGTTCTTTGAGGAAACAAAATACTTTTGTGTAAGCTGTTAAGGATGGTTCAGTTCTGCACAGAGAACTACCGTAATGCATAGCAGACAATGGCCTGAACCTTCAGAGACAAGTTGAAAAGGTCAGCAGCTTAACTAACTAGCTTCTTTGCTACCAAAAAGAGCATCTACTGTTAAACTAGTTTTAGTTTCTTGTTTTTTCAGTCAGTTTTAAAGGATGATTTTGAGAATGTACACTTAAGTCTCAGGTGCTTTTTACCAAGAACTTATGATGTTCTTAAGAGCAGAGGGAAATGTAGGACTGAAATATGACTGTCAGGTACCACATAATTTTTAACCAAGAAAAGGTGGGGTCTTTTCTAACTCACCATGGATTTACTACAGTGCTGTGTCCCCAGGCAACATAGGATGCTTTTTTGTCTCTAGCAGGAGATACAGCAGCTACGTAGACTTGATTATCAACAGCTCTGTGTTCACAGAAAGACAAGGGAAGTGGGGGGAGGGGTGGAAAGTGAGTAGAACTATTTTTATACCACCAATTAATTAAGCACAAGAGAGAGAATTCACTCTGAAGGGCAAGCTATATAACCTCCTAAGGACTAGCAAAAATTCTAAATTATATGAAGGACAGAGAAAGCAGAACCTGGAAAGAGAAGTCTCTAGCACCTGCTCCAGAGTTACTGGGTAGAATGAATTAAGCATTCGTATCGCATGTAGCAAAGTTGTTTGAAGTTGACCAAATGAATAAATAATACTGCACTCAGGAATCTCAGGGTCTATTTCTATCTGTAATTAGAGCAGTTATCATCAAATGGTTATTGGCTTTTCTGTCTAGAAGTTGGTGCATGAAGGGTGCTTACAGAGCCATGCGGAAAAGGTCCTTGAAAGGGGTTAACTGCAGAGGGGCTGGCAGAAGTGAAGGATAAGTACTTCCTGCTTTTGTCCTTGACAGCAAAAATCATTTTGGTGTCCCACACCAGGTAAAGGAATGGTGCAGCCCCAATAGCAGAGTGGCCCCTGCAGCACCACTTCTGATGCAGTGTCATTTGGAACACAAGAACAGTTCAGTTCAGCATGCTAAACTCTCTCTAGAACAAGGATAAGCTGTTACTTTGATCTTACCGACCCCTCTGTAGCAGTTCCCAGTGAGCTGGTCCTGTTGTCAGATTGAAAGCCCCTGGATATATCAGCAGCTGACAACCTTCGTTAGAAGAAAATTAGAATCCAACCATCATTAAGGGGAAGATGGCTTAAGTGAGAATGGCCCTTCACATTGACACTCAAGGCGAGGTTTCTTTCAGTACTTCCCAACTGCTGCCCAAAATGGAACCAAACAGAGCCTGTCCATGCATGACAAAGGTAACTACTTAGGTCAGCAAAGCCCTGTGATACATCACCAAGTGTGGGGCCGTGACCCTCTCCATCACGCCATCAGCAAACATGTATGAGGAAATGATGGTTACTTTACTCAAGAAGAACAGACACTCACTTGAATAACAAAGTCTTGGCCACAAGATGCATTTTGTGTTACTGGGCGAGGACAAGAGTGCCTGACCACACAGCTTGCCCAGAGCGTACCACCCTGAAACAGCCATGTTCAGTTCAGGCCTTTGGGCTAACCAGGCTCTTTTAGATGACCCAGCCTCACCTTTCTGTCCGTAGATTTGAGCCATCTCAGCAAATCTGATATCATAGCAGATGCCCAGGCCCACTTTACAGTATGCTGTTCTCAAAACACAAGAGACAACAGTCATATCACTATCACAAGTACACAAAAGCAACCACAAGACTCCCTGTAGCCATCCTGCCAGCTGTTATTTTCTATGTCTCACTGTAACAAGAGGCACTATATTTAAATGTGTATCGCTATCTGTAACAGCTATTGGCTGTTTGTGGAGGAGAATTCATGCTTCATTATGAGAGGAAGACTGCAAAAACAGCCATTTCTGCAGAATCACGTTATAGCAGGTCTTTGTGTAATGTCGTCCTCTCTGACTTAGCTGCAGCTTTTTCAATTATTTTATTTTCAAGAAAAGAAAGCAGTCACTGCTCTTCATAGACTAAAAGTACAGTCATGTACTTTCTTACAGCATGGACACTGCAAGGAGGAAAAAGTGACTGTGGTTGATAAGACTCTTCAAGAAAGCTCAGTAAACAGCATGTGTTTATTTATGTACACTGGGGGGGGGGGAGCTGGTCTCTTGCTTTTTTATCTGATGTGGTTGATTCAAGAATGCTGGAATGGGATTTACAGTTAATTGTCTCCATTATTAAATCATCCTAACATGAAACAATGTGCCTGTGTAGCTGTTTGCTACATATATTATTTTCCAAGCCATCTTTTAAAAGAACCATTTAAAAAATGTAAGTACTATTCAAATAATACAGTAACTTCTCTTTAACAAATCAACAGGACCACTGTTCATTAAGTGCCATGATGTATCCTTCAACCCTGTCTACTCCTCTGTCCTTTTGATATCATACTGCTTTTTTAAAAGTTTCAGAAGTGACCCATGCACTTGGAACAAACTTAAAACTGTATCTGCCATGGTTGTCAAATGCCTAACATAAATCTGATAGTCTAAAAATCCTTTGCTGGGGAGGAGGAAGGGGAAGAGAACTCCAGAATGACTGTAGTGTTATTGCTGTAGAGCTCCTTGAAGAGAGGGGCCATCTTATACTCACGAGTATCAAACATGGATAAACTATTCCCTGGACTCAGTATTTCAGACTCTTTGAATTGTATCTTCCCAGGAATATTAATGTCAAACAAATGGACCTGTAATTACAGTATAATGAATAACAATTAATAACAATTTATCTGCTTGGTATTTAAGCCTCTTTCTATTAGGCATGTTTTCTAGTTACCATTATCTACCCTAGCCTTTTGACAGTATCCCAACTAAACACTGCTTAAGACTCTGAGATCTGAAGATGATTTGAAACAGTTTTCTTCTTTACAGAAATGATGCACATATCAAAAGTTTATATTGCTTACCAAATAGGATGCCCTGTCCTTCTCCCATGCAGTAAGATAGTTAAAAACAGCTAAAAATATAACAATTACTTTGGCTCTATATCTTCTTCACAGGAAGAATCCCTGTAAAATAGCTGGATATCTTGATCTAACAAGTAATTTTGCAAAATAAAGGCTATACATAAAATGTTTTTAATTTGTCAGGATTGTTTTAAAACATGTTAAAAAGCAGGTGAAATTTTCCTCTCTAAGATCTGAATCCCATTCCTGCAAAACTTCTCCAGAAAACACCTTCACCAGGTCATAAAGTTGCCATGACTTCAGCTGTGCAGATGCCTCTTAGCCCCTGTGGAGTCTTTATTCCTCCCTTGCAATGGAGGATTCTGTTCCTGGTCAGAGCTTCCTGATAATATAGCTGGATTTATATTTTAATTTGTTCATATTTACACAGTAGAAGTCTGTACTCAATCTACAAACAGCTACCAGGCTTGCAGACTGGTACGGTGTGAGAGATGGAAGGCAACACAGTACTTCAGAAAGTGATCTAACAATGTAGCTATGTGTAAAATCAGTAAACAGAAAAAATTAACACTTGCAACCCACAGGTATTTTGCACCACCTCTTTTGTTCCGAGCAACATTGTATTCTTTTTTGTTTTTCCTTGACAGAAATAAACTGCTGTTCACCTAAGGAATGACACCTGTATGCATAGTCAGATTAACAGAAACTACAGTCAACAGTTATGAATAGGAGGTAATTTCTCAGAAGGCACAAAGCAATGTCCATGTGGGAGACGACAGCAAGCAAGCATCTGCCACACACAGCTGACTGTGGAACCTGGACTTCAGTTGTCTGCACTCATCATACACACAGCACACAAAGTATGTAAGGAACAGTATTAATGGTAACAAGGACTAAATTCATTGGTAATCTGAGCAAAAATCCTGATCCCACTTAAGTGGCACTATGTTTTAGACCTGGACCAAGGTACACAGATGAGTTGGACCAGAATTTACTCTTTACCGTAGTTTTCCCAGCATCTGGGAAAAGCCAATTATGCCTTCTGCTTTTTGTCACCCAGATCTAGAACAACTTTATGACCACCATTGGAAGGGGTGTTTACATGCCCCAACTAAAAATTACATACAATTTAACTGACAGTAGGCAGATTAATTAATTAATGCAGTATCCTACTGATTCACATCACCTTTAGACACAGATTAAATCGTTTGTGCAACACTGCGGAGAAACCTTTTAGTGACAATATTGTGCCATCTTACCTTCCTATGCTTTGCCAAAATAGCACCATCAGGCCCAAAGACAGCACATGTATTATACAGCTTTCCACTATCCTCTTCTGGAATGGATCCTTTGTAAAGGCGAGAACAAAGATTTCCCCCACTGTATTATATGGAATTTTGATCCAATGGCACAAAGAGACATAGCTCATTTTTCCCTCAGTGAGGTGATTGCTAAAAGTAAACTACCTCCAACGAGATAGATGCCGCACTCCTTTGCAACTTCTGAGAGCTTTTGTGTGGATGCCCCAGGGATCTTCTCTGCATACTCCTTGAAGTATTGGGTTCCATATGGAGAATTAAAGCATTCCTAGGATTAGGAAAAAACAAAGTTAATATCCAGTAACACCACTGCAAGGAGATGTACCTGACCTCTCAAACTCCCCTCTATCAATGTTCTCATACAATCTTGAGTTACAGGAGTTTAGTTTACAGGAGCTCAATAAGCAAACCAGAAGATAACAGGAAGCCAGAGAAACCCTAACCATCAGAGAAAACATAGTGGGTGTGTTGGTGTGAATGCATGCCAAACAGAACACGAGCTAGGAGTATCACACAAGCTGCAAGTAATAAGGCTAGCACATTTATCTGTCTAGACTTAGCAAGATCACAAGGGATGTTCTCATCAGAGCCATGAACCAAGTTCCACTAGCTCATCTCACAAGTTACAAGCTAAATTAGATCCTCTCAGAACTGTTAAATGTTGTTAAATGCTGTTAAATGCTTGTCCACAGCCCATGATTTCTTCATTTTTAAAAGGACCCTTGCAAAAGCATGCATTTCTCAAAATTACGTATTCTTTTGCTAAAACAATCCTCACAACTGAACAGTGTCTTCTGTCCCAGCCTCTAGTTAAAGATCTGCTAACCCTCAGAAGCAGGCATGTAATCTTTAAACAGTAAGATTAACAGAACAGTTGAGATGCCTAAACTAGGTAGCTAGTGGTGTTTGAGATACCCAAGATATTCAGAACTTTTACTTGTTGTTACATTTGCCAGCTCTGTGAGGATGTGAAACCCCTCAAGACTTTTTTGTCCCTGAAGGAGCACAACTGAAAGCTGTAGATAGGCTATCAAAAAGTACCAGCACCTACTCTTTGGCACCAAAACTGGATGGATGTTTTTGCTCCATATACAGACTCCGGGCCAGCAGGTGCCTGCTAACCCACAGCAGGCTGCCTAATGTGCTTCCCAGGCTTGTGAAAGTTGACCTGAACTTCAAGGAAATGAAAGCAATGCCAGCTGCCTCCACCTGCACCTTGCCACTTGCAGTGTCCACGTGGGTGGGTTTGAAACCATGGGCTCAAAAGAACAGGCAGAGCTCTGTGCAAGGTTGCCATAGCACTGCATGGGGCTGTTCATAGGCTGACACTGGAACAAAACTGCAGGCTGTCTGCACAAGTCACCTAGTTCTGTGCTCTTCAAAGTGGTAAGAATGCAAGGACAGATCTTTGAATTGCTTCCTATCAATGTCTTGATTTAAAAGGATTCTGGTTTTATCCATTTATCCATAAGCATTACAAACTGGTTTTGTCTCACAAATTTTTTTCTGGTTCAGAAATGAAAGAAGTTTTAACACATCAGGGCCTACACATCACAGGAAAATGGCCATACACCTCTGCAGTGGTGTAGATTACATAGTGAGTTCAAGTTACTTCTGTTCTTTATGTAGTGTTACTTATGAAAAAAAAGAAGTGGAGGGAAGAGACTATTTCATGCCCACGTCCTAATGCCAGTACAAAATTTACCTCCCAAAAGTCTGTGAAAAACCTTGCCCTTGCTTGACAGGATTTACTCTAAAATCATAAATTACTGGCAAAGTGAGCATCTCAACCAAATAGGTCTGGAAAACTCCGTGTTTGCACACATGATTAAAGTAGCAAATAATAGATAATTTCAATGTAGGAGGCCCCGCCAGAATAATCAAAGGTCACATTTGCAACACAAGAGCTGTGTTAGCACAGGGGAGCTGGGAAGGTTGCTTAATACTTCGCCTGTGACGGCAAGAGGGAAAAACATCCTGTGTGTAAAAACATCCAGAACAGAAGTCCACTCAGAGAAGAACTTTGCACTCCTGAGTCAGATGCTGTAGGGCACAGGGGTAACACATGTACCCCCAGGAAGAGAGGAAAAAAGCTCAAAGCTGCACTGGGAAGGTCACACCGTTGCCAGCACACTCGTCTGTGTAAAAATTCAGCACAGTAATCATGACTGAAATCCAAAAAGTAAATTAGAAATTATCGATAATTTTAAGTGGCTATTCATGTTTCCACACAAGGAAGTCACAGGAGAAATGTGGTTTTAATCATAATTCAGCTACAAACGACCTGCTGGAAATCTCTTAAGTCTATTTTGTTTCTCACGTACCATCTAATTTGGAATTATTATGGCAAAGAGAGTCACTGTATATCTGTTTTATTTCATCTTCATATCCACATTGCTTTTTTGTTTTGTTTTTTTTGGTTTGGTTTGCTTTTGCTCTTCTTGTTTTCCCCTTTTTAAAGTATGCTGCTAGACAGAATCCCCTTTTTTTTTTCCTATTTTGGAGCCTCATAGAGCATCTAAGCTACCCAGAGAGAAAGAGGAATGGATAATGCATTAGTAAACACTAGAAAGAGTTTTCCAAGGGTTTGAGATATAGGTGCTAAGTAGGCCATGATCTTTACTCACAGGTAGAGCCACAACTTTTGCTCCTTTAGCTGATGCTTCTCTCACCAGTTCACAGGCTCTTTGAAGGTTATCCGATTTGATAGTAGATACTTGAAGCTGAATAAGAGCCAGCTGGAAGCCTAATGGCAGAAAAGAAAAAAAAAATCAGTCAGCAGAATCCCCCCCCCAGGAAAAACTCTTAAAAATTTGAATTCACTAACAAGTATTTAACAAAATCAATTTGCTTATATATTAACACACACACAAACCACTTCCAAATCATTCTGCTGTCTGTGACAGTGGAAACAGTCTCTCAACACAGAGAAAACACTCAAACCTAGGCTTGCTAGCGGGAAACACACCTCACCACCACTCTGCTCAGGTAGAAGATCACAAAGTTCACGTGCTAGTAACACTTCACCTAGGCAGTACCCAGCCCAAGTTCTCATGTGAGGTACCTACCCTGGGAAAGGTCATAAAATCCAACACAAATAACATATTTCCTGATCATTTCTTTGCAGTTTGGTTTCTAGCCAAGAGATGGTTGCAAGTGTTACCAACACTGTCTCTCCTGCAGCTATGCAGGATTTCAATTTGTAGGCTCTTGAAGTACACAAGTCAAAGAGATCAAATCAAGTTTTATGCACACCCCTTGGACTTCCTTCCACGAATCTCCTAGTATCTTGGGCTGCATCTTAATCAGGTAGAACTGTCTCCTTTAAAAAACAAAACAAAACAAAACAAAACTCTGTCTTCATAAAGAAAAGTATCCTAGTTTCAAAGTCTCTTCTCGGGAAAAATCTCATCATACAGTCAGAGATCACCACAAGATAAAGATAAGGCTGCAAGCAACACAGCCTCAGTGGTCAGGGAAACAAGAAGAAATATTCAACTGAAGATGAGATTGGTTCAGAAACAGTCAAGCAAAATATCCTTCTTCTTACTTTAATTCTCACATCAGTAGCTAAGCAACCAATTTCTAGAGGTTAAGCAAATGGTTCGCGGCTCACTTTGATACTCTTCATGTGAGAGACACTTAGTATTTGGTTTATTGAGTAAACAAATCTTCACTGAGATTTTTAACAGCCATAACCATAGATTCCAGACCCACCTAGGCAACCATACTAGGAATCTATTGAAAATTTTCCCATATTTGTGGAATGTGTTTTAGCTCAGAGAAATTGGACACAAAGGTTTATATTTCAGCATAAATTCACTTTCGCAAAAAAAAAAAACAAACAAACAACCAAACGAGCCTCTACTAGGAAAAATTTTAACTAACTTCCTTCCCATAATATTTAAAACACCAGGAAAACATCTGTCTTGTTTGGAGTTCGCTAAAGGGCAAAATTAAAGCTCAGTCAGAACCAAATACCTGTACTTGTGCCCACAGTTTTGTTTAAAAATGTTGAGATGTAGAAGTAACAAGGAAAAATTAGAAACAGTGCTGTAGAGACTGAAAATGTCTTCTTCGGGCCTTGCTAACCTACCTCAAAAACTTCTTTAAAAGCAACTCCTAGGATAAGCCTACAGCAATGCAAACCACAACCAGGTAAAAGTGTATCAGGGAAAACGAATGGTTTGTATCTATTTGTATGGGGTTTTTTTGGAAAACATCAGAAGCGAAGCCCATCTGGTTTATCCCGATCAAGTTCCTTGACAAGCTGACCATTGCAGCAGTACAGGAAGATGCCCAGCGAGCGGCTTCTACCAGTCTGTGTCAAACAGAGTGGCGGGGCAGCTCCGTCCGGTACCTGCGCTATTTCACATTCCATCAAAGGCTCAGAGACAGCACCCTAGACTGAGGCCTCTCCAGCCACACTAGGACTGGGGACTTGGGGGGACACTGGCCGCGGCAGCAGCCAGCCCGCGGGCCCGTCCACGGTTGCTTCCCCACAGTGAAATAAAAGCCTAGAGGCCCTGTGGGAACAAGGACGGGTCGGCAGCAGCTCAGGGCGCTGCCCGGGGGAGCCGGTGGGTCCCTGAAGAGCCTCGAGGTGAGCGGGGAAGCCGGCACTACATCGCGGCCCCTCTCCAGTAGCTGAAGCCCGGGGCGGAAGGCCGGAACGCCTCTGGCGGGGCCGGTTCCACCCCACGCCGGCCCTTTTCCCCATGTCCTCGGCTGGGAGGGAAGGAGAAGAGAGGTGCGAGAGGAGTAACCGCTCCTCGGCGCGCGGGCCGCCACTCACTAGACCAGCCTCCGCGCGCGGTCCCCATGCCTGCGCAGCCCCAGCGCCTTCTTTATAGAGCCGGTCGGGAAGCCCGGGCGCAGGCGTGCGGGCCGCGGGCAGAGGCATGCTGGGAAATGTAGTCCCGCCCCAGCGCCGCCTGCGCGGCGACCACGGGGGAACATGTAGGCGACGCGGCGGCCAGCGCCCCGACAGGAAAGGGGAACGTCCCTCCTGTTGGGCCTGCGTGGGCATTTATTTAAAAAAGACTCATATAGTGCTTTTTAAGTCGAGCTAGTTCCTTGATTCGACTTCACAGCACTTCTCCACACAGTTTTGCTGACACAGCTTCAGGGTACAGCCCAGCAGGGAATGAATTCCCTATCCCAAGCCCAGAGTCTTTTCCCTTCCATAACCCCCATGGATGGCAGGGAGCTGGGAGTACTTCCCCCCGTGCCAATTCAGCACCTGGCAAAAACACAGACATGCACCGAAATCTCTGTGCTCCACAGAGTTGATATCCAACATCGTATTTTCCCAGGTTTATGCAATCCCTAGCAGTCTTAGATTTGTCGAGGGTTCACCCCAAGAGATCCATACCAGTTTACAGGCAACTCATTCACTAGGGACATCCCCATCTTCCTTTCCAAGAACATCACCTAAGGTACAAACCAATAGGCTAAGTGCCATGCTGTTTTTATTACTACCTTTCAACACCGAGTGCTCCCCTTTACTCAACACAGAACATTGCTGCCTCACATGTAGATTTTACAATCTTGGGCTTTTAAAAAGCATGTTTGTAGAACTGCAGATCCATGTTGTATTACTCATGCAAGAGTATCTCCACAAGTTGCAAGCACATGACAGCAGAAGGGCCAAAGAGAATAGAATGAGTCACCCAGCGTGACCAATCTCTTACACATGTTCACTTTCAGGAAACATGCAGAGAGATGAAGGATGGGAAGTGCCTAACCACCCTAAAATGCACAACAAGCAGTGCTTGCAGCAGTTAACAAACGTTCCTTAACAGAACAACTGTTCCATCTGCCCCTTAGAGAAGTAAAGGGAACAGCTCATCACAAACTGACCAAGCCAAAGGAAGGCAGAGTTACAAACAGCGGACAACTGCAGATGAGGAGAGGATGGAGCAGCTCTTTGGCAGGCCTCCCTCCCCTTTACACCATGTGGTAGCAGATACAGCATATATAAACTTGGGGTTTGTTTGAGTAGCACACCTTGCAGGGCTCCAGGTGCAAAGAACAGCTGTCTTCTGAGTTCACATGAGGTTTGGAGCAGAGCACAAAGTAAGAAAGAGAATAAGCAGTGAAGCCGTATCATCCCTGCAAGGCAAAAAGCACAGAACTCCACCGTTTCCCATGGTTCAGACAGATAATGTGTATTTTTCAAGTTTCAAAACAAAAATATCTGAAAGCACTAAATACACACAAAAGAACAAGTTACACACTATCACCCCCCTTCTTGCTCAAAAGCTGAAAACTTCTCAGCCATTTAGTAGACTACACCTGTATCGAAAAAGGTTATTTGACAGTATCAAAAGTTTTGAAACTACAGCCAAAATGTAGTTGGAAGGAAAAGTTACATACGCTGCTGAGACCCACGTGTAAGGCCCACCAGGAACTAAACTGTAAGACCAGCAAGTAGTTTGTACTTAGATCTGGAGGAGGCAATATAAATAAAATCACATCTCCACAGTCAGAGTATTCTGGGTGGGTAATACATGAAAAGTTCTGCACAAATTCTCATAAAGATCAGAACCTAAAAGGATGTGGGACAGCTGAAAAGCACAGAAGCACTGACGCTGGCTGTGAAACACAACGGTATGAGCTTCCACCTGGCAGGAAAGCTTACTCTGAGTGTTTCTCGGCTGCTACAGACCTAATTCCTATTGCCAAAATAAATAAAAACTAAAACCCCAGCAACATAGCAGCTGTCATATTCAACAATACAGACAGCAGTGCATGCAAAATAAAACAAGAGCCAGCAAACCTCTGGCAAATAATAATAAAAAAATATCTGAAGATGAAAGGAGCATGTAGTAGCATACTATTTTGATTTTTCTTTTAAGAAATTGTCACTCCAGTAACTAATTGGAATTTCTGCTTAGCAATACAAGTTTTGTAACAAACACAGTAACTACAGGTATGTACACTATGAGTTAAAAGTAGCATTTAAATTATGGGTAGAGATGCATAAAGTACCATTGAAATTATTCAGAGTTTTGACTGGGCCTTGTAACATGGAGTCTTTGATAACTTGCACATTGTCTTAAAAATGACAACTAATTAGGTTCTTAATGGCTTGGATTATACATTTCTGCACAGAAGCTATTAAAGAACTGACTTACCAGAGCTTTCCTTACTGTAGATCTAAAATATCTGTATTTGTTGTCTTCATAGAGAAGCATACACTTTACCCACTCTCCATACTTAATACCCACATACACCTGTTTAACAACTGAGTGTACTTTTCACAATTCTGCTCCACCCCCCACTAAGATAAATGTGTTGTATTATTTTGTCAACATTTTCATAATATAAAAATATGATGCTGAGAAGTCTGGAATTTATGCAGAGACTCTTTCTGGCATAATTTCACCATCTGTTAATTCATTTTTACCTTTTTATGAATGCTTACTATGGCTCACACAAGTATTCAATGAAATTAGTCTAAGCCTAAATTCCAAAATACTTGCATTAAGATGTCTCCGACGGTAGCTTCCTGTGATCCATAATCAGCTTCTTTATCTCCAAAAATCAAATTCACTTCCATTTTTAAAATACCTTTAGGAAAATCTGTTAATCGGTTCAGAGAATTCACACAGTATGCAACTAAATGCTTTATGACAGAACAAGTTATGTTCAAATTGTACTGGTTTATTTACAACTGTAGTTTATAAACAGTAACACAAACATCTTTACATGAAAAAAATCTCATTGCTGAAGTAGGCACAGAGTCAGAGACTCTTCAGGATATTTTCAGAAGGGAGTAGGAAGAGGAAAATGTAATACAACAGCTGCTGGGCAAAACTATAAATACATGAGCATTGGCCCAGGTGCAATTTCATGCAAATATCTTCAACAGTTCAAGTTCTATTGGTGTTTACTAAGATGAAAAAAAAAAAAAAGGAATTAGTTCCAGAATTCAGGTGCCCTAGCTTGGTTCCTAGTAAAATAACTTAGAATAACTGTTTCTTATAAAGGTCAGTTTAATTTATTTTACCTCCTGATGAGGTACCAATTAACAGGTTTTGATTGAAATACTCAGAAGACTTCACACAGCAAAGCTAACCCCTATTATCTTTATTTCACAGTTTTTGGTAATTTCCATAACAGTCTACAAAGATGCTCTGCCTCGGCCTGTACTGAGCTTTTTAACAAGAGAACCGTTCTTGAAACAAGTGGAGAGCTGCTGATAAACAATCACATAGTTGCCATCTTTCAAACATGGAACTAATTTAGAAGATGTTAATTCAAGTAACATAAACAAATGCTTGAATTAATAAAGGCAACACATAATGAATACATTTATCACAGGTATATAGCACTTGAATCTCTTAACTTTGTGTGCATTCATTTTCTTGCTGAACATACCTCTGATCAGCACATAACCACTTCTGTGACAAACAGAAGGTTTTCAAAGGTCTAATTATCTTAGACGTTTTGTTCTGAGGAGCAAGGTAACTCGTTTTCAACTGTCATATTCTGTCATGAAGCATTAACTTCAACTTCAATGCACACGCTCATCTTTACAAGAGAAACAGCCTCAACCTATGAAATGTAAAATTTTGCATAATTAAAAAAATCACAGCCCTGTAATAAAAGCTTATTGTGCACAGTTCATTGTGGTATTTACCACCAATTCCAACTATTTAACCTCGTAGTGGTTAAAACTTCCTAAAAAAAGTTAATTTTACAAAATGCTTGCATTTTTTCCATTTATCTGCAGCCCAAGCTGGGCTTGACCATTTTTAATGAGAAGGAACCAGTATTTCTAACATTTTTATCTGCTCTGCTCATAACCCTAAGTCCTTGATACTACCCAGTAGGTAAAAATCAAATTTATGGACTGTAGGCAATAGAGACATTTTACTTCCACGGGATAGTAATTTAAAAATCATTCTGTTTTCAGGTTTTTTTGTCTGTATCTGGCAGTGCTTCATTACTTTAACATAGTAAATGCGAACCCAGCTGCATCTTCTCTCGTAAAGATACAGATCCCTCACATTAAGGCTGCACTAAAAATGAAGCCAACTGACCTTTATAATAAACATTTCTTCCAAACAAACAACAACAACAAAAAAAGTAATACAAAAATTAAAAATCCTGTTTAGAAATGGATAATAATTTACCCTATCTTAAGCCTGCTACTCAGGCACTCCCATCAGCAAACAGAAAAATTCTCTTAAGTTAGTATTCAGTTGGGAAACAGCTTGTGTCCACATACAGTATCTTGGTTGCTTCTTCTTTACAAACTGTTCTCTACAAAGTCTCTAGTTATTAACTCTCCAAGGCATCCAATACTTTCATTATCTGTTGTTTTATGGCTTTGGTAGCATCACCTGCATTTGGAATCAAATACCTTAAAAAAAAAAAGATCAGAAAAGCCATCATTAATTCACCATAGAAATAGTATCAATTCCATAATTTTTGTTTTGATTTTTCCTCTGACACGAACTAGGCAGAAGGGAACATATTAAAATGAAACATTAATGAGAAAATAACATTTATTTCCTGTTTATCCTATGAAATGGTTTCTGTTTGTGAACTTAGAACTGTTGAGGAGTACTTCACAGGCCTTCCTGGAGAGGAAGAGTTCGTCATGATTTGACAATGGTATAGATTAGGCATTTCAAGATCTCCAGAAATAGCACTGTCCAACTGAGGCATGGCAGCCCTCATTTTTTTTTGTTTTTGTTTTTTAAATTCCTATAGAGAGCACTATTTACGATCCTTTCTCTTCTGAATTTGCTCCAGCCAACAAGGTGGTGATGAACTCAACCAACAAGCAGCAAAGTTCTCTGCAACATTTTAATTTATCTTTGTCTGACCTACTACCAAACTAACTTCATTCTAAGCAGCCAACAGGCATAGAACAACTTCCCCAGTTAGCTCAGAAACTTATTAATGACTTCTTGTGAAAACAGAGCATCTACTGCACATAGTTCTCTCCAAGGAAGAGGATAAGAAAATGTCCAACTGATGTCAGAAACTTTCTTAAAACAATGCCAAGAAACAACAGGTTACACCAGTGGAAAAAAGCCCAGTGCACCCATCTCTCTGACTTCCTCCCAGACTCAAGCATGCAAAAGCTGAGCATAGCAATACCTAACTTTCAGGAACCAGGTTTCAGGGGTTCAGTTTTGAGGTTAGACTGGACATCTTGTACAATGCATAGGAAGAGTTAGCTGTCTCAAAAAAGACACCATAGAAGACAGACCACTCTCTTAAATCCCACTCTTCACAAATCCATACTTTAGTCTGCAGATAGTTGTCCACTTCATTTTCATTTAAGACATATTACAAAAAGAAAACTGTTGCACGCATCCCATCCCCAACAACTGTCATTGCAGACTATGGAGTTCCTCTCTGCTGGGTCTTGTAAACTCTCCTCGTTCTGCTGGCAGATCTTTTTTCTAGTTCTCATCTGAATATTTATTCCTAAGTAAAAAATAATTACTTTTTAACTCAATTCTGGGAATTCTATGATTCTAATTACAGCATGATTTCCAGTTGACAGCATTCTGTATCCCATTACTACTTACATCTTGCTACTGAGATGGCTTACCTTTCAACTGCCAAAATTTCTATGCCTGAAGTATTGCTATTTCCATACTTAAAGGTGATCAGTTCTGGGTGTTTCTTTTTGGATGTGATTTTGACAACAGAGTTGAGTGCCTGTCGAGACTGTATGTAAGCCAGTCCCTTCCGTGACGGAATCTCTCTCAAACAGTACATATGAGTTGCTGTCACTAGGAGGTGACTTCAGGGAAAAGAAAAACACAAATTAAATTTGCTAATGAACCAAGTATCAGCCATTTAGAAAGCTAAACTCTACAAGTAAGTTACATGGAGAGAGCTAGATAAAACAGTTCGCAAATGTAAGAAACAGTGTTAATACTTCCAAAATCTGTAATTTAGAAAGGTCTACAAAATACTTCAGATTTTCCTTGAGTACAGTATCATAGCCATTTCTGAAAACACACATGGCATCCACAACAGCATATAAACCCAGGGTGGGCAGTTAACATCATCACCTCAACACGACTGCCATGAGTTCTATTAACGAAGATCACAACCACCAGTGATGTGGTTAGGCCACACACAGAGTAGGGAAATTGCTCCACCATCTCTCTTTCACCCTCCAGTCATACCCCAACCCCACCCCTCCATCTATGGAGCAGCAACTCTCCAAGTGGAGCATCAGACCTAAATTAAAAGGATGTGTTGGCACTCCGTAATTGTCCATCACTGTACAAGCACTAACGTGGAGATGCTGACCTGCCAGCTCAGTTCAAGACCCAGTTTTGCCTTCTTCATGGAAGGAAAGCATGTTCAACTAGTGGTGCGAACACGTTAGTTCAGTTCCAACTCAGTTTAAGAAATCATACTATGAGAGATTACTAATCATACACCATATAGAACAAATATAATGGGAAAATAAAATAATAATAAAAGACAAGAACAGACCATCATGCAAGAGAAAGCCCATCAGAATTTTCTGTTCAAATTCAACAGGATTTGTACTCTTTAAGGAAGCCAAAACACAACAAGCATCATGTTCTGCTCCTGCAGAATTAACAAGGTCACTGAATCTTAGGGGTGAGGTCAGTATGTAGTACAAGACACAGAGACAAGGTGACAAGAAGAATTGGAGCCAGGGGTACTTGGGTCTGAAAAATATGCCTGTATCTACTGAGAATATTTTTATTCTTACTATGTTGTTTTGCAAAGCAAAACTTCATACTAGGTTTTGTATGTAATTAACATTCTATAACACCACAAATAGAAGAACGCAAATATAGTGGTGACGTTTTGTTCTAGGTTGTTTCACACCTTCAT
This sequence comes from Hemiprocne comata, assembly GCA_020745705.1. Taxonomy (NCBI): domain Eukaryota; kingdom Metazoa; phylum Chordata; class Aves; order Apodiformes; family Apodidae; genus Hemiprocne; species Hemiprocne comata. Next base: position 136,078,777 of record CM036586.1, on the reverse strand, counting down.
TTCCTAGTTAAATATCAAGAATAAACTAATTGCCCATTTATTATTATTTTTTAAAATGTGTATCAAGATGGAGATATTCATTAAGCTTAGGACTAATTCCAGTACCTTGGAAACATATGTCCATTCTCTTTTACTTCATTACAGGGGAAGTTATACTTCACATCAGGTTTATTTATCCATGTTTGGATGTTGACAACCTCTTTTCGATCATCATCTGACATTGAGGAGCTATCAATTTCATCTACTTTGAAGGGAGGGAGTAAAAAATAAAAGAAAAATTAAAAAATATTTACCAACAACATCAGACAACTTTTCAACTCACTTAAACCCATAGTAGCTACACTGGTTCAAACCAAGGTCCAACCTAAGCAAAAAACAATTGTTCAGAGGGAAGAAAGAAAAAAGCATGCATATCTAATATTTCTCTTTTAATTCTCTCTCAGCAGAAAACTCTTTTCAGCTCAGGGGATTTATTAGGCTGGTCTGATTTGTCCATTCAGTAAAGTTTAATAGATCTCCTTTATACAGACTTGTCAGTCTGTACGTGAAGCCATGTTAACTTTTTGCATCTACAACACCAATGGCAAGAACTACCAAACACGTCAACTACATTCCAGGAAAGCCTCCTCTTGTGGCTTCTAGTTTCTTGTACAAGAAGAAAAACTTTTGTTGATCCCTTTCCAAGTCAGGCACTGTTTTTGTGGGCCACTTTTTCTCTCTTAAATTGCCTATTTCACACACAGAAGAAAGTTCTAATATTCAGTTATGCCTATTGGAAAGTAATTTAGCCTCTTTCCTCACCCTTCTTATCCCTCTGAGCCTCCTCCTCGTTTCTGGGGTAGAGGATCAATGCACACAGTATCCAATGTGTGGGTGAACCACAGGTCTACACAGTGACATAATGACCTCTGTTTCATTCTCTGTTCCTTTTGTTAAAAGTCCTAGCATTTTTATTTGTTTTTCTGACTGCTAATGAGCACCTACTTACTATAAACCTACTGCTCTGGGACACAGCCAAATCAGGCTACCATTTTGTGTCTGAAACTAGAACTGTATTTTTCTGTGTCTTCCTTATCTCACATTAATTCATACTGAATTTCATGTGCCATTTTATTGCCCAGTCACTCAGGCTAGCAAAAGACTCCTTCAGTTCCTCAGTCTGTCCTTATTACCTTGATCTTGGATCATTAGCAAAAATTGTTGCCTTCAGGTTCACCTCCTTTTCTAAGGACATTTAGGAACATACTCAAAACTAAAGTTTTCAGCATAGACCTCTGTGAAACACCCGAAACTCCTGCAAGTGTTATCTCTTTTTTGCAAAAGACTGGTTTTATGTCTAAATATGGTGATTATTTTACATAGTAATTTGCTGCTACATTAGAATAATTCAAGCAATATAAAAGAATGAACTATATGAAATCCATAGAAATTACTCCCAGAAATTCAGGATGCCTGGAGAGGTGTTAAAAGTCCCATCCCTGGGAACATTCAAGGCCAGGTTGGATGGGGCTCTGAGCAACCTGATTTAACTGAAGATGACCCCGCTCACTGCAGGGGAGTTGGACCAGATTACCTTTAAAGGCCCCTTTCAACCTGAACCTTTCAATTTTTTAAATAATCTCAAAGGACACCAGTTTACAGCATCTTGGAAAAGCCAGTTTTCTACTTAATTAAACTATTTATTTCAAAGTAATTCAGAATTATAGACACACTTTTGAAAATGTTTTCACTGAAAAACACATTATGAATTGAAAGCAATGGAACAAAATCTATTCTCATTTGCAGTCATTTGCTAAAAAAAACACACACTAAAACTTCACAGAAACAGGTTCACTTTTTGCATTCTTCTGTACCAAAATAACCTGTATTTCACTTCGTGTGTGTTGGCTTTGCTTATTCAAATCGTTGCAGTGACCCTGCTTATTTGCTAAGTCTAATAATGTGTTTAAAAGCAAGTGTAAATATAAATTACCAAACAATCATCATAACCGAAAATATGTTCTAGACAATTCTTCTTTGAGGACCTGATTTTCTGAAACTACATAAACTTTGCCAAACACTATTATGGATGCTCAAAGAACTGTGCAAACTTAATTACATGGCATTTGGAGAAGTATCTCATTAGTATTAAATCTTCTGCCTTGTATTCTCATTTTGCTCCTTCCCAGTTCTTCTAGCAGATAAATAACGATCAACTGTTTGTCACCAATCTTATTTAAACAACTCCAGATCCTATGAATCTCTTTCATTAAGCTTCCTAAGTTATTTCTTTTGCAGGTCAAAGATTCTTCGTCTAGTTATTTGTTTCTCACATAGAAGCAGAGTATGCCTCTTGGTCACAGAATGGTTACTTGTGTGATGATGATGGCTGAGAATGAGCTAAGACCACCAGAACAAAACCAGGACAGAAGTAGGTCTGCACCATTCTGACGTTAGCACTGGTCTCAAAAGAAGGGGGAAAAAAAAAATTAAAAAAAAAAATTAAAAAAAAGCAACTGTGTGAAAAGTGTGGTGTTCCGGTTTTGCCTGTAATTTTTCAACTGGATTAAAAAAAAATTAAAATTGCATGCTTTTTTTCTACATGCATATCAAGAGATATATCAATTAACAGATTCAGTGCTAATTGGCAAAGTCCAAAACACTGGAGAGGTGTGCACACATTAGCCATCTTAAGCCTAGCTCCAACTGTATTTTCAGAAATTCAGATTGTCACACTAACTACCAATACTAAAGAGTCAACCTGAGACCTATCAGACAGACGAGATCCTTTATATTTTGCTTACAATCATAAAAGAGGTACAATTGCAGGTTTACACATACAATACCAGTGTAGAAAAACAAATCTTTGCTACAAAAATAGCAAGTTAGTGCGAGCGATTCACTAAATCTGTCTATTTCCATTTCTTTCTGTTGGCTGTTGGGTGCCTACCACAAATACTTTCATTTAGTCTGCTACTATGTATTTGAAGAGAGTGCCTCCTTTCCTGGTTGGTCCTAATAACACACACCATTAATGATAATAGTTATAAATATCACCTTGTAAGACAAAGGAGTAAAATACACTCATATGATTTAGCAAGCTTAATAATTTTGTCTAAATAAGCTATTCTAGGTAAGAGGAAAATCATCTACTGTACCAGTATCGTATTCTTCTTCATCTCCAATGCTGAATACTGGTTTCACACCACGGTAGGGTTTTCCTACTCTGTCACTGCTGCTGACATGTCTGTTGGCAATGAAAAGGGCAGGAGAAAACATGGGATAGGAGAAGAAAAGTAACTTTCAAACTGATGGTGTGACTCTTACAATAACATATCAGCAAAATGAAAACACAGCTGTGCGACGTGAGGAGGACAAGAGAATTTCATGAAGCTGCCCGCAAGGAGGCTGTGACTGACCCATCAAGCAATCTGGTTAGTGAAAGCATGTATTCAGTTACATGCCAAGGCAGACTGTTGTAACAAATAAAGTACAAATGAAATACTTCTTTGTTCCAAAAGAACTTCTGGTCACCTTTTCAAATGACAAAATACATTAGACCTGAAAACCGACAACATGCTATGAAGCTTCTAGCATGAAACTGAAATATTTCTGGACAGTCAGAGCAGCTTTACAAGGATGCCCAGTTAGGATGATGTAAAAAATGAAGACTAGTAACTAACATGTTTGGAAGCTCATTTTTCTGGTTAATTCCTCAAAATAACAAAATACCTTACGCACTTCAAAGTGGGGTTATTATAAATCATCCAACCTGTCCATTACTTTCTCCAGCATAAGCCAAATCCTGAAGTCTTTGGTCAAGTAATTCCTACTGCTAAAATCTCAGCATCACTGGGCTTTCTCCATAGACACTGACTTAAACCAAAATCACATTTAAATCTATTTCTACAGATCATATTAGATAACACAAACACGCACATTTGAGTCTTAACATTGCAAATCCTGAGATATTTTAAAGCTCCAGCTCAGATTGCTGTGATTGCTATAATTTTCAAAGTTCTGGCCCTCAACTGCTGAGAATACCTGAAAAAATGAGAAAACCTAAAGGTTCAGAAAGCAACAAAATCACTAATTACTGAAAAAAAAATAAACAGTTAATTATTTTATCCTTTAAAACTGGCAACATGTAGCAGTTTAAAAAAAACAACAAAACCCTGTCCCTTCTCCCATTTCAACTTCTATAAGGTCACTCCCTATAATGCTTATTTGCTATAAACCCTGGTTCCTGTTCATATGTATTCACAAACTCCAGTTTACATGCTACTGTAGAACCAAGTTGGAGAGGCAACCTCTTCAGTAATATATAAATGAATGCTAGTACTTATGTATACCTGAAAGCATATTTGCAAGTTTAAAAAGAGACCTACATTTTCTATGGCTAAAATTTATTAATGTAGACAAAACATGGAAAAGTTTAATAGGAGAAGAAACAGAAATGCATTCTACAATGAAACAAAAAATAAACATACAAAAACATGCTCATTAGTGTTTAAGACAATAAGCATCAATGACACTGACAATTTAAGAGGGCAGTGCTTCTATATGGAGGCTTTTGTAAATATACTTTAGTAATACATAACCAATTGAGTAAGAAGCACATTTAATTAGTGTCAAATTAAATTACACAAAGAGGATTTAAAAGAAGATCTCATTGGTGTTTACAGATCAAAGTTAGTCAAGACAAGAGAAAGTAAAAAGCTACTTTATAGAAACCTGGTAACGTCTTAAATGAGATAAGGATTTCCTTTAACCTGTTTGCATGGAAGACCATCATTACATTGTTAGAAATTGCAATTCCCTTTAGTGGCAAACCTGCAAAATGAAATATATTGGTGATAAATTGGATCACCAATTTGATCTAATAGAACGGATGGGAAAAGAATGCCATCCCAGGTTTTTAAGAGCTGCAAATTTAAGAGATCTAGTGATCAACAGTGTGAGTGAATTTCTTATTGCATCTTCCCAATGAAAGAAGATAAGCAATATGAGTGAAAGGAGCAAGTAAGGTAACTGAAGTATAATCTCAATATATCAAAACTTGATTACAAATCAGCTTGGTTACAAATGCAGGTTCTAGTGTCTTTCAATTATTGAACACAGTCTCTAAGTGTTCTAAGTTGGAATTTTAACACTTTATTATCATATTCTAAAAACTGATCAACAAAATGTGGGGAGAAATTCTCATGATCTTTAGGATTTCTAAATTAACAAAATGTATTATGTGCTATTGGGATATTCCCACCACTTTTTTTTAAAAGAATACTGGTTAACATTAGTACTGGTTTTGCTCACACAACACCATTCTGCAATGCTTATGGGTAAATCCTATCTCAAATTATGTGCAAACTAGTTGAAAGAGGAATTGATAAAAAATTCTTGAAAACCCAAACATCATTTTAAGTCTTCATTAATTCTCCCATCACCAATCTTCATGCTTTTCAGTCTATAAGAGTCAAAAGCTATAACATAGCATTGCTAAAGTATAACCAAAGTTCCAAAGTGATTACGCATGAGCTGTTTTTAATTTATCTCAAGTCATTTTATATAACCTTAGTTCACAATTTTTATTTCTGAAATAATTGTAAGGCAATAAATCTGAGACAAATGTGAAGGGGCTCCACATTTGTATGTAATGCAGTAGTTTTGTGAACAAGATGAGGGAGAGCTACAAGGCATATTTAATTGTTAACTCAGCATTTTGCTTTTCCCAGTACTGAGCACCTCTGTTTCTATCAGGATGTTCTATCACCATTGGATGAGAAGCATAAAAATTCCAGATTTCCAGATAGAATTTCTGTATGAGTTCCCTGTTACATCTAAGCTCTGATGATGCTTTATGAACAGTTCATAACAAGTCCTTCTCATGGCTGTAGTCTCTCTTGTTAAAACCTCAAGTCATAAATCTGTTCAGTAATTCTTCCTGGTGTCTTTCACTGGTACAAGTCACTAATAAAATTTATATAGGAAATTACAAGTAAAAAGAAAAAAAAAAATCCATAAAAAGCAAGAGTAGGGAAGGAAAAAAAAAGTAAGGAAGAGAGCGGAAACAACAAAGCAGAAACTAAGAAAGCACTGCCAATACATTATTTTTACCCCCCTACTCCCTTGACCAGTGCTTGTAAAACTGAATAGCTTTAACATACTCAGAAAACCTAAATGAATATAAAAACACGTGACCAATTTTGTCAGTGTAACCAATGCTTACAAGTACTGCGACGCCATGCTAAATATGACAAAGGTGGTTTTAGTCACACTGCTTAATTATCAAGCTTACCGCTCCAGGCTTGCTCTGTCTGGCCAGGGAATATTGAAAGGTATTCTATAGTACATTGGGGCAGAGGACAGAATAAAAGAATTAAAAAAAAAAAAAAAGGAAAAAATCTAGATAAATTATTGAAATGCTCTATATTCGCAATGTATCTTCTTCAGTGAGGATAAATAAAAGCAATGTTTCACGACAGCTAGCCATGAGGCAGAGAAATACATGTAAAAATTCTACTAAAGGATGCATTTTCCATGCTGTGTATAGCTTACATATCAGCCTTACTTGAATTCTTCACACAACAAAAGCTACTACCAAGCATTATTTAAGAATGTTTTGCCTCTAATTGTGAAATAATAGTAATAATTAAAAAAATAATTTTCCAACACAAAAAGAAGCAACAATCTGTACCTTTTGATTAGGTACAAGACTACTAAAAACTACTTTTTGGTACGTATTTTAAATCCTGCTATCAAACTCTGGCTCTATAAGGTTATTGGATACCCATGTCTTAGTAACATACTCCAAAGGCTGCATTTTAAAGAACTCTGAAACAGGCTATTCAATTACAGCTTCGACAGATGAAAGCTGTTATTCTTTTAAGCTAAGTATTTGGAATGACGACTTCCAACTTTTAAAGTGTCTTTCAACATGTTTGCATATTCTTGTTCCCAGCTCTACTTGAAGGTGCAAAAATGAACCAAAGTAGATTCTGGGTTTGAAAAGCAGCTTTATGTCAAGACTTGAAAAATCAAGGTCTTAAAAAAAAGTTAACCTCATCTTGATGAGGCAGTAAAAAACCAAAACAAAACAGAACAAAACCAGTCAAACAACAAAAAAGGGTTCAGAATCCTTCTGTTATTCACCCATTCCATTAGAATCAGGATGGGGAGGAATTGAAATAAAAGTGAAATGATTCTTGACTTTTAGACTGAACATAAAACTGACACATTATAAGAAGTCAAAGTAACCATGCAGTGACAAATTCTAGATAAAACTTCAAGAGAAAAGGCTGCTCACAATGGCCTTGCCAAATTAAGGTAGCACAACAGGTTTACTGTGCCATGATAAAATTGTGAGGAGGGTAGGGGTAGAAAATCTAAATCCTGAAACTGGAAGATAACATTTTTTCCTAATTAGCACAGTCTTCACATTTACAAAATAGCTACCTGAAATGGGAAGTCATTTCTCACTGCTAATTCACAGTGAGATAATAAATGACGCACCTGTCCACTGGAGTAGATGTATTTTCAATAAAACTAATAACCTTTTCCTTCACATTCACAGATTTAGTCTTCAGAGCAACCGTCATTTTATTCATCAGAGACTTTACTCCTTTTCCATCACTTGAACCATTAGGAGAATCACCCTGTAAAAGTAACTCCTTTTAGGATTAACAATATAAAAATAACATTATTTCATCTCTTGTTTGTTAAGAAAGGAAACAGACTACAAAATTGTATTGTACTTTTTGGTACTCAGTAGAACATTAATTACAGCATTAAGAATTCTTTTAGAGTTCTATCATATGACAGCAATGATATGTGTCTGAGGTAAAGATGATCTGCTATGAAAATCTAGAGAGGAAGGAATTCTATTAATGGTAAATTGTATCCAAATTAAAAGCCAAATCCTACGTACAACCTATCAGCTGTAGAAGAGGGAACTTTGAGCTTTCCCATGAAACTGTATGCCAGTTTTATATTATTTTTTCTCAGAGTGAAGAAGAGCCAGGAAAAGAATTGTCCATTACATACATACTGCTGTAGGACTACTACAGCAAGTTCTTCTCGTCACTGTCTTCCTCTCAAGAGGAAGATGTTTAGGTCACCTCCAACTAGACAATGGGTATTTTGAAATTAAACCCACAGTTGAAAACAATCATGACTTGCAGCAATGCGTTTTACAGAACAGAATGAGGAATATGAAGAAAAACTCTCGGTACACCTGGGGCTCCCACCCCACTATACGACTTGAGCTTAAAATTCACTTACATCAACAGAGGAGTTTATGCTACATCTTGAGCCTGACGTACTAGCAATCCAGTGTCCATATCCATTTTCTGGTCCTTCCACATTGATATCTGCTAAGTGCTGCTGGAGGGCTGTTAAAAGGCCATTAAAAAACGTTCAGAACTACACAGGAATTAGTCTGTTGACAAAATACAGTATATCCAAGACTAATCAGTAACAATATCTGCTCACATAATTTAATAAAACAGATCATTCAGATACTGATATAATCATCCCTGGGTTTTCTTTCAGTAGCGCAAAGGCATTAGAATAATCTTTATTTAGTAAAGAAAACAGTTAAAATACAGCAGCAACTAACAAAAAAAAAAAATTGCTTTGATCCTAAAGACAGCTGTAATGATGCTGCACATAGTGACTAGTAATGCCTCTGTGGTAACACAGATCTCTCCGCTGTTGTAGAGCCCGATTGATTACAACATGAACTGCAGAATTACAAACTGCTAATTTAAGGAAATACAACAACAACTACCCGTGATTATGAAGTAGCATCTTCATAACAATCTGCAATCTACAGAGGCTAAACATCAAGAATGACAAGTTTGAAGAAAGAGGGAATTTCTCCGCTTCTTGTATTAATTTTTCACCATTCAGAAATGTGGGTAAGCACAATGGTTAATCAGGAATGTGCGAGCGCACAGTGTTGACTTACACGAAACATAAACCTGACAAATGAGACCTAAATGCTATTCATTTAGCTGATTTCTCGCCAAAGCCTAATAAAAGTATCAACAGGGTTGATATCAAGTTTTGTCAAGCCAAAGCTCATTATTATTAAGCTTACCCATAAATCCTCCTTTGGCAATGCTTACATACTCCTTATTTTTCTGCAACAGAAAAGACATTTTTGGTTGAAAAAAAAAAAGAATAAATCCATGGAATGGGTTTTACAGGCTTGGTAATGAAACATACATTAATTTCACAAAAAATGTAGACTTAATAGTGTAAAAAACAGTTAAGGTTTTAAGAGGCAAATATTTTGCCATTTAGTATCAATAATATGTGCAGACACTGGTTATTTCAGCTACTAAAATCAACAGCAATTTAGGTGTACCTGTAAGAAGTGTGCTAGCACCATGTTCATATACATATCTTCTTCTTCCCTGCCACTTCCCATGAAGCAGAGATGCTCCCCACCAGCTATGGAGCCAGACTCAATAGATTGTTTTTGTGCTTCTAATAGGGATTTTACAGACTGTGCAAATTCTGATGGATTTTGAAGCATCTGTGGAACAAACAAACAAAAGTGCTGTTTGATGCCAACATACTGTAACACAATTTGTGAAAAGCAACTAACTTTGAAAACGGTTCTAATTGGTTGAGCACAAACAAGGCAACATCAGCACTGTACAGGACACACATCACAAAAAAAAAAAAAAGCCTGACTTATACTTCATGTTACATAAAGAACACTGAGAATGGTCCTTTTCTTCCTAACTCCACCTTGTTCTCCCTAGGGAAGAAATGCAGCTAACATTTGTTAGTTTATTTTTGCAGACCAAATAATAGTGGAAAAAGTCTTTGCAACTTTCATGTTGCATTCTGTTGGCAATATGGCAGAAGGACTGATTTCCATACTTACATATGCTTCACCATTAACATGTGCAAACTTGGCATTTTTGAAATTCTTTAAAATACCTGGAATTTCTAGGTGCCAGTAAGGTCTTCCTCTTGTTGACTTCCTGCTAAGCTTTTTCTCATTATCAAGATTTAGAAAAAATTTTCGTTGGGAGTACAAGGAGGCACTTGGGATTTTTAATACTCTCAAAAAGTTAAAGCTGTTGTTTTTCTGAAGGCCTATTATGCATGTAAAAACAATGAGCAGCCATATGAAAGAGATGGAGAAACAAAGACTTTTTAAATACAGCTGAAATTTTAACTTGCTTTTGTTGGGAAGGCACTTATTGAAATTACTATGGAAATATTGACCTGGAACTGGGTTGGGGGAGGAATTTTCATTATCTAGCATTTACACTGGATTAAATGATGAAGCACAAAGTAACAAATACATGACCTAGCCACCAGTAAGTCAACATACATTTTAACTGGGGTTTTCCTAGACCAGATGGCTGCTGCTTTATTACATAGGTGCCAAATCTCACAACTTCCTCTAAGACTACCTATAAATGAGATGGATTCCAAAATGCTTTCCCCATTGCCTCCCCTTAAGGTAAATTGTGTGTACTTTGCACATACCAGCGTGTAAAACCCACCAAGTTCCATCAATGGCTTTTCATCTCAAATATTATTCCCTACAATGTTTTCCTGGCATTACACTTCTCAAAACAGAGATGAAACTGGTAACGTTCATCCAGCATGGTTCATGAAAGATCCTAACTATATCAACTGACACAGACTGCAGAAGCTAATTCCAATATATGATTTGAAGATATAAGAACTAATCATACCCAATTTAAGAATTGTCTTCATGGACCTCTTTTTCATATATAACTAGGTTTTTAAACTATTTAATAATTTATAATGCTTATTTCTACTTTATTGAATATGATTTTCAGTTAAGGCTAGCAGAAGGACACTCACATACCATGGGGAAAGTTTCTTCCTAAATAATTTTTGATCTAGGTTAAAACCCAGAATACTATATTATAGAATTATTTAGGTTGGAAAAGACCTTTAAGATCATCGAGTCCAACCTAAACCTTACACTGCCAATTCTCCACCACAAAGCCATGTCCCTAAGTGCTATATCTGCAAGTCTTTTAAATACCTCCAGGGATGGTGACTCCACCACTTCCCTGGGCAGCCTCTTCCAGGGCATGATAACCCCTTCTGTGAAGAAATTTTTCCTAATACCCAATCTAAACCTCCTCTGGCACAACTTACATACAATTTCCTCTTGTCCTATCACTTGTTAATTGGTAAAAGAGACCAACACCCACCTCCTACAACCTCCTTTCAGGTAGCTGTAGGCAGCAATAATGTCTCCCCTCAGCCTCCTTTTCTCTCATCTATAATTACACTTTTGCAAATCATACTGAATAATATATCATTTTAATTAGAGAGGTAAAGATAATAGATGCAGGACTGAGCTTCTTAACTAAGAAAGGTAAAAAAGGCCTTTTATGCAGTATATGCACAGAAATAATTCCATGCAGCATCCACAGACTGCTTGAAGTGAAATAGTAGAGGGTTAATCCAGAAGTGAAGAATATACTGTAAACCATCTGAAACATAAGTAATTTGGGGAAAAAAAGGATACAGAAAACATGATTGAATGTTCAATTACTAATTCATAATCAAATGGAAACTACAGCAAAATCTTTAATGAAGTAATTAGTCTGTAGCACATCTCAGTCTTTAAACTAAAGTACTTCCTCTCTTATATTGTACTGCAAAAATTTTAAAGGAGAAACTAAATCCTTTTCAAGACATGCTCCTTACAAGCAGGCTGCAGTAATCCTGGCTGAGTGAAAAAAAAAAAAAGCTACTTATTAAAATTAATTACACCTTTCATTAGAAATCATAATCCTAAAAAGCGGTTTCTCCTACAAGCAATGTCTAGTCTTCAGTTTGCATCGGTTTCCAGCAAAGAACAGGAAGTCTGGAATCCCAAATTCTAATATTATTAAAGACTTAACTTGTCAGTAAAATGATGGTTCCGCCAATCTCCTCTAGAAAAGCTAACTAGTGAAACCTCACCACATAGCTAGATGCTGCAGTCCACAGTTCAGAGTCTAAACTAAGGATAAATTCTCTCTCTATAAATTGGGATTCAAAAATCAGTAAAGAAACAAAAAGCATACGAACCAAATCAGAGTCTAAATGGAATGCTGTTGATAAATGCCCAGCGTTGTATTGCTCTGCAGGACGACAATCCACTACAAAGAACCTTACTCCTTCCTGAAAGAGAAAGGTTTTGCCTGTTAAAAATATCATGTAATAGTTGACAGGAAAGTACATAATTCAATTGTATTTTAATACTAATTCCAATACTACAGGAAACTCTCAAAGGGGCTAATAGCTATCAAGAAACCACCTTATTTCATTTGATTAATCTGAACTTCTACAGTTAGCAGAGCACCGACGGGATTCTAGAAGTGATTTCGAATTAATACATCAACTTGCACATTAGGAAAGGTCAGACAAATGCAATAGAGTGCAATTTTTTCACCTCTACTGAGAAGAAATATAGTGGGTATGAGGGCACACAAGAAGACATCAGAGGGATAACTCTAAGGTCCCAATCCAACTGTCCACTACTCAGTACAGCACATAAGTAAAGCTTTATATCCCACTGACTTAAACAGGATATAAACAGATGCTTAACTTTGAAGTAGACTGAGGGGAAAAAAAAGTATGCATGATTAAACTGGGGCCTGGAAAATGCTACAAAAAGCCAGTGGTCAGTAAGAAACATTGTAATCTAGCTACTACTATCCTTATATTGCTCTGAAATACCCTAAGTGAAGTCCCAGCATTTAAGTATATCTGCAATTAACTACTACAGAAATAACCTGAATCAATTTCTGCTTATTTAAAACTTTCATTGACAAAAGACAGATATTTCACAATGGCATTCTTCTCAAAGGTACTAAGTAGTGGGTTTCACATTTTCCTCTACAATGCCTCGGTTTGGAAAGTAATTAAAATTAGTGAGATACTACATTAAGCTCAGATTCGAATCAGCTGCATTAAACTCCCCTGTGCTATAGCTCTAGTTGCTACAGCACAAATACATTGCAATCAGCAGATCATTTACAAGGGAGACAAGAATACTTTTTCCTGAAATAGCAAATATTCACCTGTGTTGTTAGCACTTAAAAATATTTATGATACACAAAGTAATAACTGATTCTTTTCCTTTCCTATAAAATTGGGGGAGGGAGGAAGAGTAATTCAGTATACTGACTCCTTGTTGCTGATTTGCTTGAAGAATCTCAGACACAGAAACTGCTAGACAGAGAGCCTGGCTCAAGTCTGTGTCATCATCTTTGAGGCCCAGCAAGCTGCTGCCAAAAAGACTGTGGTTGTCCTAATAAGGCAAGATGGAAAAAAGTTAACTGAAGCCATTGTCTTTTGATATGAAGGCTTAAAATAATACTATATCCACCATGTCACAAACACTAAGGCCAATACATGCATAATCTTGTCCACACAATCATCAAATTTTTGATCAACTGAAATTCTTGCTGAAAATCATGGCAAGGCCTCCACTTCCATTACAAACACACTTGTCCACCACTCTGACCATGCCAAGATGATGAAATACCTCTGGTATTTGTTTTTTGGTTGTTTTGGTTTTTTTCCCCAAAAAAATTCTCAATGACTAAAAATTACTTTTATTTCATTAATTCAGTGAAGTCAGGTATCTCGAGCAAGGAAGAACTCCAAGAACAGCACAAGCAATGCCAGCTTTATCTCCAGTAAGTGACTTTTTCCTGTTTGCTATTTCAAGTACAGCTAAGACTGCTGTGCAGTCTACTACAATGCAATTGTGTCAGTATGACATTTTTGCTTCATCAGTTCTTATAAGAACGTGGTTTGTAAAACAGGGTAATGAGTCATGAAGGGAGAATATTGCAGGAAAGCTTCTCTCTAGCAAGTTTCACTTCACTTTCTTATCTTTCAAAGATCCTAACAGTAAATAATACCAGAGTAGCAACATGAAAAAATTGTTTAAAAAACCATCACAATTAAATACTCAGTTACTGTCAGCAGGAGCTTAAACAGTCACGAAAAATAGGAGAATTTCAAAGTTACTTTATTACCTTCCTGAAAGAAGCTGGAGTTTTGCTACAGTAATATTGTGCCAAAGAGAAGAGATCTTCTATGTCCTCTAAATCGAGATTGGCTGGTGAAGTTTCTAAAAATTCTGAGATATACAAACAACATAAGCACACCATTATTTCAGGCATAGAAAAGAAGCACCATATATCTTTCACATGAGAAAATTACTTTTTTTTAATAAGGCATAACTCAGTTTATAGATCAAATATGAATATTGATGCGCTCTGTAGGTGGAAAGAGAAGATACAGGAAATACTCCTTTGCCCATAGGAAACCGATGCTATTTGTTAAAAGTTCAAACCCTCTATACAAATTAATTTTTACCAAGTTGTTATCTCCATATGGTTTGAGTTGTAATACCAAGCCAGCTGCCTTTTCTAAAGAAGGTTGATCAAGAGAGTCCTCTAAAACAGAGTATTTAATTGGTAGTGCTATTCTGTGTCCAAGATGGTAGAAGGGTATAGTTCTGCACTATATGGCAAAGATGCAAAATTCCAAGCACCCTCATTTTTAACTACTATAAGATTGAGTATATTGTATTATGTCATGTAAAAAAAAACCCACAACGGCAGGTGAGATAGGCTCACAAGAAATTTACTGTGACTTTTATAAAAACAGAAGAGGGTAAGACAAGAACAATGAATGAGGCTCAAATCAAGGGCATATTTTCTGCAATAATCAGGAAAAATACAAGTGCAGTAGATTTAAAAAAAGGATTTGAAAGCTCCTGCTTAGGAGCTTAGGAACATGGTGATTGTTTCAAGCACTCCAAACTGAAGTATAAAACATGGGGTGGGAATGCTAAAAGGAAACACAAGAAAAGAATATTAAGTACAGGGCAAACGTGATGCAGCAAAAGAATAGTGAGAAAGGAACTAATGGGTGAGGGGACTCATTAATGAGAAAAATCACAGGGAAATAATTAACTTTGTCAGGTATTTAGTAATTCAAAATAATAATAAATGAGTATTATACTATATGGCAAATATTTCACTAGCAGCTATATAAGAGAAGTACTTACTTATCATTTCTTCTTTATCTGATTCTTGTGCTAAGATAACGTCTCTGAAAACAGTGAAGTACAGGCATAGATTGTCAGTAAAACCAAAATGAAACAAAATTGGATTAAAATTGTGTCAGCAAGAAATGTCCCAAATAATTCACTATACACTTACTTTGCATTGACAAGGATGATTAACATTAAGAAATAAATAAAGAATGGATCTGCTTGTTGTAGATATCCATCCCATATTGCCTGAGTGACTTCAGTTGAACAGTAATATGAGAAGAGGCTTCCCAGCTAAAAATTTGGAAAACAGTGGGAGAAAAAGCAATAAAGAGGAACAATCTTATCAGGATAACATTTTTTAACATAGATACATGATATCTAACAGAAAATAAAGACAACTAAATTATGTGAAAACATACATTTGCACCATGCATTGAAGGATGGTTCTACCCTCCAAAACAATTTTTTACAGACACAATGAAGTAATGCTACAGATTATCTGTCAGTAAATACGCCTAGCATGAAGGCAAGCTCACATGTATATGGTCAGCCTTCCAAATTCAACCAGAGATAACACAGTCAGGCTGGAATACTGTTTAGCTCACAGCCTCTTCTAAACACCAATTATTCCAACAAGACCATAATAATGATAGTCAACTAGATTAGCAAATAGGACTTTGAAGGGATTGTATAAACAACATTCTTTCTATTTTTCACAGTAGAACCAAGCTAACTGAACAAGACTGCACACTTATTGGACAACATCACTTATTTAACATTACATTATGATGCTTTATGGCTGAGTAATTAAACATTTGCAAGCAACACAAAATTTTCATTCCAATTTAACAAACTGTTTGCCTGCTCCCATGTTCCAATTTAAACATGCATCCTTTCTGATATACCAAGTTTGAAGTGAATAAAAGACAAAGTAGGAACTTCTTTTCACACATGCCAGATAGGATTTGCAGTCACACCTAACTCAAATGCATACCAGCTGGCTTCTAAGGGGTCTTACTGAACTTGCTGATATGTACAAATTCTGTATCAAGAGAGCCACAGTTTTCACAAGCTCAGTATCTGTTTTTAAACACTATCATGGAATATTTCAGCACTTCCTAGTATACTTTTAGAACAAAAGGTAAGAAGATCTACCCATTTCTGAGTGAAACACAACTGAAGAGAAAATGTCCCTGAACAAAGAAGCAATAACAGACAGGTCTCTGAAAGTTGTTTATGTATTTCTACACATTAGAAATACCTCTATATAGACTAAGTCTTTTGACAGATATAACAAGGAATTCTAATGTAATCTCATAACATAAACTAAGGGTTGAGATTGTTTCTAAGCCTGTACACCAGAAAGCATGACATTGAGGACAAGCAGCTACACTAGCTCATTTCCCTACCTCCTTTCTGAGGGAAGATTTTTCCCTAATGAATCACTAAACCTTTAACAAACAACTTCAAAGAAGTTTGTATTTACTAAGGAAAATTATATGTAAGAGAAAAAGGGTGATTGAGTAGTAAAAAAGCACCTGATTTCTCTCTTGAAGGCTGATCACTGGCAAAAAGCAGATTTTGAGAATATGGAAACTCTTCCTGGACACATTTTAATATTAAAATTAGTGGCAGCCTCAAAAAAGTCATCTTTAAAAAAACAACCAAATATAGACTTTGCAGTTTAATAAATAATTTTAGTCTTATTTCTTTAACTGCAAGTAACAGAGTTACAAAAAATATTACCAAGCCAATGGGTATGAAAGAAGAACCTACAAGAGTTCATGGGCCATAAAGTCTTCTTTATCAATTTACAGACTTCGCCTCTGCTAGCACTGATTTTTGTATTGCATGCACTACGTAACACTGAAACATGAGAATTTTGCTGCTATATGTTGTAGTCCTGTCACACAAACTTTATAAAAGAAAATTATTGAGGTAAGCATCTTTGTAACCGCTCCTGACTCGAGGCAGTTTTGAAGTTAAGGAGAGGAGGAAATGACTAATTCTTGAAGAGTTGTATTTAAAATACATGTACCTAAATTCCAAAAGGCATGGCACCATATGAGGTAGTCAAATCTATTAGCATGGAGGTTTTTAAATCATTAGGCTGATGTTTATCCCTATCTACAACCATACAGCTGCCTGCTATAAAAACTAACATCACAGCTTCTTACTTACTTTTTGAATATGTCAGTTGCTTTCCTTCCTACTTAGTCCAAGTAGTTCCTAACATCAATGGCTCAATTAACATCCAGTACAACAAAAAAGTGATGTTAACAAAATATCATACCTTATGTTAAACAACCAAAAAAACCCAACCCCACACAACATTAAAACAAGCAACTGATTTCAATATATGCAGTTCTAGACTCTTGTACTACTCTTCCATAAACTGTCAAGCTGTACTTATATTTTAACAGAAATTTATTTTTCATTATGTTTCCCTACTTTCACTTTATTACCCAGTTGAGTGCATATGAGTCAGGAGTCATCTTCTTAGTATCAAGAAAGGAGCAGAGTTCAGGCTCATGGTACTGAAGAAGAAGTCTAAATAGATGAAATGGTCTTCCTTTCATAAAACAATCCCTAAAAAGTAGCAGTGAAAATAATAATTAAACTCTGTGTTTTTCCAGTTGTCAGACTTACAGTAGCAATTGCAATATGTAATTTCCTATATTTTTATTTTAATTCACCAAGTCTGTTAATGAACAAAACTTGCCTCGAATTCAAAAACAAACAAACAAACAACAAAAAACCCATAAACACTGAAAACCCCGCTCTATTAATAAGGCAGGAGAAAGAACAAAATACTGCCAACACTAGACAGAGTATGTAATACAGAAGTATTTAAAACAGATTTAAATACCAAATCCAGGCTAGTATGGTATCAGTATTGTTAACTAAAAATTGAATTAAAAAAATATAAATAATTCTGTCAACCAAAGGAAATTTAAAATATGCTTATTTAATACATGAATAACAATTAAATGTCAATTCATCAAGCAGGAAATACGGGAGTATTTAAAATGGAGAAATAGTTGCTTAAAGACATTGGGAACAAACCTCAAAGTGTTAAAAAACTTAAATAAACTCATGTGAAACTTGACACACAGCTCTCCAAACACAATTATTAGCCTAACTTTCTTAAACAAGTGTATGTCTATGGTGGTGAAAGGGAAACATCCACCGCAAATTATACGCAGGGATTCTTTTTTGAAATTATCACAAGAACTCCGACTTCCCATTAAGATAATACAGCCAAAAGTGTGAAAAGAAGAAAAATATTCTATTAATTATTTTAGCATAAGAATCTAAACTTGCAAATTACTTTGTTTGAATGGTTATTATGGCAGTTATTCCAGTCAGTCATTCTTTACCGCTTTTTAACATAGCAAAAAGTTAAAAATGAAACTTTTATCAAATAGTAGTGATGGTGGAGCAGTCAAGCATCAAATTGAGACCAAACTGAGTTAAGTGGAGATTTGCAAGCCAACTATAAATTGATTTTCTAGAACCTTAATTATACCATTGGAAAAAAAAAAAAAAAGGTCTACATCTTGTTGAAACACCACCTATGTTCTGAAGCTCTTCTGTGGCTGAAGTACATGAGTTACGTGACCATAATGCCACTATCCCCAAACAGTTCACAGAGCCAAACAGTATATTAAGTCAGACACAAGCTGAGTCAAGTGACAGGACTGATAAATGTTTCCTGCCACAACACCAATTGTGCACTTTTCATATATGAGTATACATCCAGTATCTGGGCCAGAATTTCCCCTCCAGGGAATCAGACTAAGATCTTTAATTACAAACTACCCATATAGTATTTCACCATGTCCTAACCAGAAGACCCTGCACCAGAGTGTCATGGTGCTAATCCTACATAAATAAAAAATAATTGTTGTGAGAGCATCTATATAACAACATGAAATACTCCAATTTGTTTTTTTATTTTCAAAAATCTAACTACTTAAAAAATAATAATTTCACTCTCAACTTAGTAGAACACAGGAAAAATACAAAATACTTCTTGTAAAGAGATTTTTAGACTTAATTAGTGCTTATGAAGTACTTCGAAGTGACAGGGATAGAAGCATTTTAGATACCAAAAACGCTAGGTAAGGAAAGAGAAAATGCTTTCACATAATACCCATGAATTAGATAGTTCCTAATCACATATTTTTGATATTGCATGAAATCAGTTTTTCTTTAGAAAGCACGTGGAGTCCACATCACTCACATGTGCACTCCTTCCATCTTAAACCAACCCAATCATCTCCTGAACTTCAAACCAACAGGTATTGAAACGTGGATCCATCTATTATCATTTGAAGGAACCTGATGACTTTGCTACAAACAGTGTTACCCTGAATGAAACCAACACGCACATCCTTTCAGGAAATAGTTTCAGGAAATGCCAATAAAAATAGTACACAGGCAAAAGAGTTTTTTACCTTGGAATGAATTTATTCATGATAGCATAAAAGCAGTTGTACAAATCACTGCGTGGCAAACGAAGGTGCACCAGAGGTTTGAGTAGATGTATCCAGCCGAGGCAAGAACTGTATTTAACATTGCGTGATTTACAATAAAAAGTAATAATCGACTCAATATCCAGAAGTAATACTGCCTTCTCCTCCTCTGGCACTGACAACTGGTCTGAAACAGGCACAGCAATATAAACCGTATTAACGGCCTTTCAAAGAACTCGAATGAGATTATTTCATAGCACAATTTCACCAATAGCTACTGCTTGGAAAAGGAAAAAAAACAAAAGCAACAAAACCAGACAAAAACCTAGCAGCCTGGATTAAATGCTTACAGAGAGGCATCGAAATACAAGTTATTTTATAACCCCAGTAGGATAAGGCATTTAAATATAATTTAAATATTGCAACAACAGTATTAAAGAAGTTTGGAGTTTCCAGGATCTATATGAAACAAAGATTATTTTAATGTACAGAATGTACCCTCTTCTATTCCTATTTGATGTGCTCAGCAGATAACTTAAACTCTACAACAACTTCATTTGAATTTCAACACACTGCAGCCCACAATGCATACCTCCAATTCCTCAAAAGCCTACTGACGTGAACATTTATGAAAATATTTAGTTTGAAATCGGCTAGGCTTACAGACAAATTTTAGTATTAATATATAAATCACATTTTTAATCTCTACTTTAAATTAATTTTCCTAAGAACAGTTTAAATTTGGGCATTGTTAGGGTAACTAGAAAAAGGCAAATTATTTGATCACTTATAATTACATCTGGCTTTTAAATTCTATTTGGTACTGTTTCTAATCAGGAGATACACTAACCGTGAACATAATCTTTTACAATAATGTAGTACAAATTCTTAAAATGTTGTAAGGCACTGAAAAGTAAAGTGTCCCCTATTTAATGACTAATTCTGAATCCATAATTGATACTGTTGCATTTGGATAAAAAACTGGCACAAAGATTTGGTACAAAACCAGTTCTGTAATTAAGGTAGCAAGCTAAACACTTCTTAAATACTGTAATCATTGCGTTTGAAATGTACACAAAGCTTAGGGTTTCATTAGTTCTAAAGCATCTTTCTGCATTCTCAAACACTACACTAATGCAGTGGCATTAAATTTCCAGGGAACATTTTTTCCCCTCAGTTACAAGTAGCCCATGAGTCTTATTACCGTTAATGAAATATTTTGTTACTGAAGTCTTTAATACTTTCCCATCAAAGCCAGCCAACACTTGGCATTTCCTTTCCTCTACCTCCCAGGAAAATAAAATAGTACATAAAACTCAAATACTATCTGAAGATTTACTTTAAATTTGGAGACTACTTGCTTTGCTGAAACACTGAAATAGAGAGATTTAATCCAATCAAAAATTGCAAATATCTATATAACCTTCATTCTGAACTAATTTCACATTTATTACTTTAATTAGTTTAATATTGTTACATATTACAAAATATTTGAATTAAAGGGAGAACTAACAGACATAAAAGACAAAGTAAGAGACATTAATTTTCTATGCTATTAATACTAAACGGGACATTTCATCATCTTCCAGAAAAGACACTGTAATTAAATAACACTGAATTTTTTCCTCCCCTTTCCTTCACAGGGCTGAGGGATTTGGAAAAGAAGCCCTACTAGATTTTAGAGCTAAACAATGTAGAACAGCATTTCTAAAGTAGTAGGTATGTGTGCATGCATGCATGCATGCAATAATCCTAGTCTCTGCCATAACTTTCAATTGTACAAGAGTAAATTTAAGCATAACAGGTAATAAAACAGAGGATTCTCTTATTGATGTCGCACAGAGAAGTATCCTAATTTAGGAATAAGCATTGACTCCAGCACCTGATCATGGATACTAAGGCTGTTGCATGATCCCAGGGATTTGGCCACTTTTGCGGTAAATTGCCAAACAGATTTTGTGGCAACTCCCTACAGACATACCAGAATATTATTTCAAATGTCCTGGCAGCATCTTGCTTTCATAAACACACCCTTCATTTTTGCTGAAAACATTATTAAAAAAATACTTTTCAAAAAAAAGAGTCTTTAAAGTCCAAAATGTTTAATATATGTCTTCCTTTAGAGGTTAGATGCATTTTGGTGCTACACCAGCTTTTCAGATTAAGTACCAGTCATTAGACAGTGAAAAACTTAAATGACACCACAAAAAGAGCATCCATTTTCAAAGATGGAGCTTGGAAAAAAAAATAAATATTTTTTTCAACTCCTGGTTTGTTGTTTTTTTCCCCATTCAGGTCTGACCAGGTGAACTATCACTTAAAAGCTAGTACTTTAAAATTCCATGATGTCACCCTTCTCAGAGTCAGAGTGCAGATACAACTGTTTTCTTACGAGTTCTTCCTGATTTTCTCTGCACTTTCATCTTCCTCCTAAGAGCTTCTTCCAAATTCATAATTCAGGTTATTTCATTCAAATAACAAAGCCCTAAGAGACCTAGGAATTTTCTCATAGATGACCTAACATAATTGAACTTACCAATTAGCTCTTGGCAATCCTTATGAATTATAGTCTGTTCTGGTAGGTCTAAAGAGCCGTCCCAGGATGCTAGGCTGTCCCCCTTTCCTACAACATTAAGTGCAATCTGAAAACAAGAATAGAAAACCCTCTAAACATTTTAGCATTCTTCCATCGTTACCCAATTATTGAACTCAATGCAGAGGTATATCCCAAAACTGAATCACCATGCAATCACGTTAAAATTCTAGTACTACATCTCTTCTGTATAGATGTCTGCTAATTCAATAACTTACCTCAAATCAAGCAACTATTTCCCACTTCTTGATTTAAGCTTATATTTACCTTCCAGACTTTGGCCCTCAGATCAGCAGGTAATTGCCTTCCTTGAATGATGTTTCTCACAGTTTCAAGATCACAGCCTCCTTCTTCTAGAGCGTCTGCAAGATCTTTTCCCCTATAATAATGATACATAGTATGTTTATTAAAAATAAATGATACAACATTTTTCAAATGTTTATCTACTGGAAACTACTATCAGGCAAAACACACACATATGTAAAGATGTATTGTAAGACAGTTTGCCAGTTAGTGAAAATATATATTTGCAAAATGTTATTTATTCTTTTATTTTAATACTACTTGATATCTTTATCAATAATCTGGATGAGGGAATTGAGTGCACCCTCAGTAAGTCTGCAGACAACACCAAGCTGGGCAGGACTGTTGATCTACCTGAGGGCAGGAAGGCTCAACAAAGGGATCTAGACAGGCTGGATCGATGGGCCAAGGCCAATTGTATGAGGTTCAATAAGGCCAAGTGTCAGGTTCTGCACTTGGGTCACAACAACCCCATGCAACACTACAGGCTTGGGGAAGAGTGGCTGGAAAGCTGCCCAGCAGAAAAGGACCTGGGGGTGCTGCTGGACAGCCAGCTTAACATGAGCCAGCAGTGTGCCCAGGTGGCCATGAAGGCCAATGGCATCCTGGCCTGTATCAGGAATAGTGTGGCCAACAGGAATAGGGAAGTGATCACGCCCCTGTATTCAGCACTGGTGAGGCCACACCTCAAGTACTGTGTTCAGTTCTGGGCCCCTCACTACAAGAAGGACACTGAGGTGCTGGAGCATGTCTAGAGGAGAGCTACCAAGCTGGTGAAGGGATTACAGAAGAAGTCTTATGAGGAGTGGCTGAGGGAACTGGGGTTCTTTAGTCTGAAGAGAGGAGGCTGAGGAGAGACCTCATCACCCTCTACAACTACTTGAAAGGAGGTTGTAGTGAGGTGGGTGTTGGCCTCTTCTCCCAAGTAAATAATGGTAGGATCAGAGGAAATGGTCTGAAGTTGCAGCAGGGGAGGTTAGATTGGATATTAGGAAGAATTTCTATACTGAAAGAGTGGTCAGGCACTGGAACAGGCTGCCCAGGGAGGTGGTGGAGTCACCATCCCTGGAGGTATTCAAGAAACTAGATGTAGCACTTCAGGGCATGTTCTAGTGGCGGAGGTTGTGGGGGGGTTTTGTAGCTGTTTTTTTGGTGGGGTGTTTTTTTGTTGTTGTTGTTTGTTGTGGGTTTTTTGTGTGTGCTGATGGTTGGACTAGGTGATATCAGAGGTCCTTTCCAGCCATGACAATTCTGTGATTCAACTTCTAATTCCATTCAATGTACATACGAGAAAAAATTAAGTTCAGAACATTTTTTGTTTGCTTTCATAAAGTGGCAACGCTGCACAATGTACCATAAAAATGCAAGCTTAGTTGTGTTTACAACTCAAGAGACACAGAGCAAATTTTCCCACACACCATTTATTCAGAGCAAACACTACACCTAAATTAACTGGCAGTGTTCTTTTAAATAAAATACTACATGACCTAGAAACCTTCTGTCACAAGTTTAGAATTATCAGCTTTTAACCTCATCTTTCCCTGAAATGGGAAAAAACCTGTCAGTCAAACTCCAGTTTACTTAACTATAAAGTTTAGTATTCTTAAGTGTAGGCATGTGCACAAGACTGAATTAATACATACAAAAATGTTAATAATAGTGTAGAAAGTAGCAAAATACACACATTCACAAGACAGTCAAAGAGTAATAATACTTTTAATTGCCACAGTAAGACAAAAAAGGTTATCAGCATTATAGGCAAGAAGAATTCAGAAATTATATGCATTCAGAAATTATTACTTTACAATCTCTCTGATAACTTCTGCAGACTGCTTCAGTGGTTCCATGCTGACAACAATGAATCACATCTGAGGATTTCAGGAATTTCTGTATTATGTAGCACAGCAGTGGCAAAACACCAGGTTCACTGGAAAAATGGGGATGGCAGTGACACACAGGTCCTACAGGCAATCCTTCTGCCTTACTGTATCCTCTGGACAGTTCTCTACTGACATATGCCTTAAGGTTTATAGCCAGAGCAAAACATAGAATGGGATTTATTCAGGACAGATACTAAAGTATGAAGATGCATTCCCTGTGAACAACACAGATATTTATACATGTGTAATAATCCATTATAAAGTGTTATTGGTACAGCTCTCAGTAAATCCACACGTTATGTACTAGGCAGTCAATTCCAAATACCCATGGAAAAAAGACAGTCAGCTGTTGAGCTCTGTCTGCTTCTTTAATTTCCATACATCCACAACTAAATCCTTGATACAAAGATTCTCAAGCTTGGTTTCCTGAAAGCTTAACACTCACATTTCTGATTTTCTAAATGTCCCCTTTTTCAATCCTGTAAGAATATATGCATAGACTAAAAAAAAAAAAAAGAAAAAAGGCAATGAGCCTTAGTTAGCTTAGTAAAGACTGTCACAAGTTTGCAGGGTAAGCATTTCCTTGCACTGTATCAGCCAGTTTCTTTGCCAGTACTTTTTGGTAGCACTTTAAATTGTATTTCGGATATAGACTGGGTCACAACTAATAGTCAGTTTTCTTCAAGTACTTCTGCAAATTTGGATGAAATAAAGTACAGCTTACAAAGAGGTTGACTTCCCTTATTTTCTTGTAT
Source organism: Hemiprocne comata (assembly GCA_020745705.1). NCBI lineage: Eukaryota > Metazoa > Chordata > Aves > Apodiformes > Apodidae > Hemiprocne > Hemiprocne comata. The sequence continues at coordinate 136,053,719 of CM036586.1, read as the reverse complement.
TTTCAGTATTAAAAAAAATTCCAAAGCCCACTTATTATAGAACTACAGGCTGCACAGGTGAATGTCCCTTTCCTAAGACAGAAATGGTGGTGGAAAAAATACACAAGCACACTTGCACATCTGTCATCAACACTGTTGTCTGATTGCATACATAACAATCAACATGGGAAAAATTAAATCACCAAAGCAGTTCACCCTGAATAAAAATCAAGTATTTCCAGGACATTTACACAAAGACATCCAGTACTCAGCAGAATTGCATGAATGCTGGGACAATCTATCTTCAACAGAAGCCAACATCAAACACCAGCTGAAGAGAGCTAGATGCTCTTATATTGCAGGTTTTTGCACACGCTATGTATGACAAACAGACTAGAGAGCAACAGCAAGGCTTTGAATTATAGCACACAAAATAAGATCAGTTGCCTTAATACTTGGATAATACTTATAGCACCTGGAAATGAATGTAACAGTTGCATGCACATTGTATTTCATAGAACGGTTCAGGTGCAAAGGTCTTAAATCATAAATTTTGTTTCTATGTTCTCCAAAGAAAAGTATTTGGAAAAAGAAAAGGTAATTTAATATATGTGAAAACACACTTAAAAACACATCTACACAAATTACAAAAACATGCCTCACAAAGAATGTTTCACAGACCCACGAGTACTAGTTCTATTAGTTTCTTGTACCTAATATTCAGAGTTTAAAAAGCTGTGCATAGGGATAACATCAAGATCAACTTCAATATGTTATCTGCAATTGTGTGCTTCCTTTGTTAGTTTGATAATACACTACTATCTCCAAATTCCTCATCATTGGTACTGTCATCTGCACTTCCTACACTGTAAAGATGACAGGCAAATGCTAGCTTTACTACTCCACTTTAGAAAGTAAAAATCTGACATGCCCATCTCCCACATGGAGAGATGTGTTGTACTACCACATGGAGCCAAATTAAATAGGGTAAGGTGGTGTTATTCTATTTATGATTTAATTAGCTGTTTTTTTCCTCCATCAACTCCCAAGACGGTTCACAGTCTAGAACTGAGGACTTCTCAAAGATTAAGAAAAAATACTTTCTAATAAATATTCTATTCACGCTAACTTGCAAAGTACCATGAAAGTTATTATGAAACTTTAACACGTCCACTGGCTGTGTTTTACCTTATTTCAGTCTGCGCTATAAATGTTCCACCAAACTGCTAGCAATCTGGATCCTTGCCTTTGATGAGTGAAGATCAGCCAGCAAATTTTCTGTTCATATGGACAACAACTATTACACTTCAGAAAGAAGGCAGCACTACTCTTTATAGGCAAACTCCTCCAGACCTAAACATTCTTCTTTCTGCTCTACCATGGCTAATTCTAGATGCTATTCCAAATTTTTGTTAGATGTGTACATGGCCTGAAAGGTTAATTCCCACAAGATACACCGTTCTAAATGTCACAAATGCATAATACTGCTATTAGTGTATCTGAAGTAAGTTTCCAAACTTACAGAAGTGTCTCTGAAATTCATGTTGGTCTAGTGACATATGACAATCAATAGGATACCTTCTCAGATATCCAACAAGATTATTTTTTTTAAGCCAAAAGTGAACTCAAGGCAATGAAAAAAACGACCAACTGTTGGGACTTTGGTTTATTTTTTTTCCAAGTACTATTTATTTTATGTATATATTAGTCTGATGTATTGGTAATAATAACTTGTAAATACTAATTAAGAGATTAAGAAATTGTGGGGATGCGAACAGCAGAGAAAAGACAGTAGGAAGTGTTTTGATAAACTACAAACACATAGGAAAAGATGTATTAAGAAAACTATAATCAATCAGTAGGATTACAATGTCTGGAATGTACCTGCTGAAGTCATTTTGTGTGCTCATTTGTTACTAGGAAAGACAGATCCCTTTGACCTGCTTGTTCCGAGTCAAAGTTAAAACTTTAATTTAGGAGGGCACAGTTCTAATACCAATTTATTATTTTCACAGCCCAAAAGGCGTCTTCTACATGTACCAAATTAATTATATAAAAAGCACTTAGCGGTCCAAAAGAAGATCATTGAATCACTGAATCTACTACAACACAGCTGCCTGTTAAAGACACTACTTGGTGGCCTAAAAGAGGGTTAGAACACATACTCCCACTTAGATTACACCGCTTACCAAACTGACCCTGCCTTCTAACCACTGATCTGATGTTGGTGTAACACTTGAAAAGCTTCGTTCATTTTCTCCCACAGTCCTCAAGTGACACACTCATGATACGCACCACTTTCAGTATAAGAAGTAGAACTTCTTAAACATCTTCACACGATTCTTGTTTTCCCTAAATGAGGAGCAAGGCTGCTACAAACTAAACTCCTGCCAAGAGTATCATCAATTTTAGTTTCTAATAAAGTCATTGTCTCCTATGACATCAAACACATCCAGTCCGCAAGTTTTCGTATATTTCTGATAACTGTAGCATGCAAAGAGAAAGGCACAAATATCACAATGTTGCCCTCACAATTATGAGATCCACTTGTACACATCCATGTTAGTACCAGATTGTACTAATTTATTCTAATATATATTTTTTTTTTGTTATTAAGCGAGTACTTTACTTGAAAAAGCTCACAACAGCACACAGATTTACAACACGCAGTAACCGCAAACAAGGTTTACTTAAAAGAAAACTGGGCAAGGGAATAGTGCTGACAAACGTTTCTGAAGTTAATGGCTAATATAAACTTATTTTTACAGTCATTCTACCTTTCCACAACAAAGAACATAACTTCACACCACAGAAAACCATCTATATCAAAGCTTCTCTGCCCTCCCCTCTGAAATATGCTTATATATAATCTAGTTACTCTGGTTCCTACTTTTAATTTAGGATTCTCCTGGCTACTGGAAAAAAGCCTCAACAAGTGTTACATTAAATCGAAAGTAATGAGGAGTGTTTGTTCTCTACAGTAAACAAAAACAAAAATCAATCCCTCACATTTACTTCAAAATATTCATTGTACTCAGAAAACTATTGAATATTCTTTTTTTTCCAATGGAATTTTGGAGAAAAACATTAATTCCCTGACATTTTTGCCTCTATTTTTTCCTTAAATGTGTTAACTTCACATTTAACTGCAAAGGATGTTTTTGTTTGTATGCTTTCAGAAGAAATATTGTGGCTCCAAGCACTAAAAAGCCAGATTCTGAGCATGGAAAAAATATATATGTACTAGTTTTGTCACCTAGTTGTCAGAAACAGTTGGAGTGTATTTTGGGATCCGTGAGATGAATTATTCCAATGCAAAGTCAAATGCACAGGAACAATTCCATCTGTGGTTAGAGTTATAATTAATTAGTTCAGGTCCTAACTTTCCAAGTACAGATCTTAAATGAGAACAGTGCTTGATCAAGTTCCCTGAAGACTGAGTATTAAGCAAACATTTGCAAAAAGGTTTTAGAAATCAGTAACTGTTTATGTCTTTATCTGCTTGAGAACCTGAAAAAAATAAAATTAGTCCAAATCATTTATTTTGTTGATAAATGAGGGGATAAAAATACTAACTTCCAATTACAAACATTTTAACTAGGAAAAGCCCAGTTTGTTTGTGTCTATACATTCTATTGACTAGAAGTATTACACTGACTAAAATTACAGTTAAAGTAATCAAATAAGTAGACCAAAAAAAAAAATTAATTAAGCACAGCTTGAAAGCAGCCTGCCTTCTTTGTGTTCCACAGTATTCTCAGTTTTGAACACAGCAATGTTTTCCAGCATCAAATACAATACAGCTGGCAATTTCTCAAATCAACTTTTGAGAATATGCCAAATAGCTAAAAAGAAATATTTAATAAAGAAGGTCTGATGGAATTTTCTCATTTTTAGACCAAAACTGTTGATAAACTTCCTGTATTTACTGAAGGCTGACAACCTCATCTTTCAATCATGCTATACGAAAAGCTGGGGGGAAGGTGGGGGGGGAGTTTTGTTGGTTTTTTAAAATCGTATTGTGCAGTGGCAAACTTCCCTATTTTTTAAGGCAAAATACCATGCAGTGATTCAGATGATGAGAGTTTTGACTCACCATTAGTTCGTGCCCCCTCAAATCACTCACACCCACACTGCATGTCAGATTGACACAGGAAAAAAAAACCAGGCATTTTACATCAATAAGCATGTCTAGACTCTACATACTCAAGGTGCTGAACACAAAGTTTCATCTGCCTTTGAATCCCCCTAAGGAACTGAATACGGGGCAAGGAATCAGCACTGCCAGTTTTGTTCCCAACACAGTTCAGGTGTACATGCACGTCACTTTATGGGTTGGCTGGGTTTTTTTAAAACATGAAATGTTATTGAACAATCCTATACACTTCAAAACTATGGTAAAGTAGTAATTTACACCAAAAAGCTCATTCAACAGTTACATATTCCACTTAGAAAAACAACAACTGTTCAACAGCATTCAGGTACATATGCAACAGTTTAAATCAAAACATGAAAAAAATCACTGAAACTTGCTTTAAAAAAAAAAACACATCACAAAACACAACAAAAAACCAGAACACCACAAAATCAAAAAGCCATGTATAATTTCTAAACATGCAATAAGGAATACAACTTTATGTTACTCACAGCGTACAGCTCTAGTAACAGGATGTATTCTGGCATATTAACATAGCATTTAAGCATAAACCTCTTGAACTGTTACCATAAAGACTTATGAAATTTCTTCTAACAAAGGAAAGCTTGCCTCTTCTACCTGCTGGCCACATTTACTATAGTTACATTTTGAAACTACCAGTCAGAATGGAAGCAATGTGCCTTGAAATATTTCCGGAAACTGCATTTGTGCCTCGTTCTTCACCGGGAATTTCAGAAGTGTATTGTGATCTAGGAGATTGTAAGATACTTTCCACATGAATAAGGAAAGAGGTTTGAAGTATTTTTTCAGAGATGTTTCAACATGGCTCTTTTTCAATATTGAGTTGTATTTCAAAGTGACCATGTTGTCAAAAAGTCTATCCTTAATTTTGGAATTATGTCTCAACAGTTAGACCTGTATTTAGAAATAATGCTTACACAACAGTGTTACTTACAGAAAATGCTTCATTAATTTTGAAGTAATAACTTAAAGCAAAAAAAAAAAAGGTGAAAAAAATACACTAATTAATTTCATTTGCTAGTAAATTATACTAATTGTTTTACCCAAGAGTTGTATGTGTAGAACCAACTTAGACAAAGAATAGATACCAGCTACACATGCGTGTGTGTCAATTCTGGTTTCTTCAAAGTGAGATAAGCAAGCACAAAGAAGGCTGAGCATAGTCAGCAAGAAACTTTGAAACTGCCACATAAAGCCTAGAAGCAAAAACATTAGATTGGAAATGATAATAAAAAGCAGGCCTGTGAGGTAACAGTTTGAAACGTGTATGTGGAAAGGCCAAAGAGCAATGCTGTTACACAGAATCACAGAAAGAAATCCCATGCAATGCAGAAGCACATGAAGAAAAACAAAGTGAAAATGAACAGGAATGGAGATGTGGAGTGCTGTAAGAATAGCTTCAGTGTTTAAACACGATGTTTATTTAAGCCTCAGCACTCTTGAGTGAATATGCATGCAACAAATACTAAAATCACATCACCGTACCATCAAAATGATCCTATACACGCTCCAGAAATAGTCTCTATTCTTGTCCTAGAGGTTCAATGTGAAATCCATTATAAGTACCAGCTACACTAGAGGAGTGTGGTGAGCAAAAGCACTCAGAAAACAAACCAGGACCTATTGTTATCACCTGTGCTTGAGCAGGTACGCAGAGAACGGGGAAGCTGAACGGAACAAAACAACTCTGCTCCAGGCAGACACACACATCAAGCAGTTCCCACCGCATACTATAGCTGTCATTTTCAACTGGAGCAACCACCTCGCTCCAGGCGGGGCACGGCCAGAGCCCGCCCTGTCTCGGCTCTCTTTCTCCGGCGGCTCTTCCTCCTTCGGGACCCGGGAGCTGCCGAGCGGCCGGAGGTGTTTGCCCCGGGACTCACCTCAGACTCCCACCACGCTGGGGCCTGCCGGGCCCGCGGGAGGGCGGGCGGGAAGGAGAGAATGCTATAGGGGGGCGCCCCCGCCCTGTGGGGCTCACCCAGCCACCCTCCCCCCGCAGAGAGATCTGCAGCGGCGGGGCCATCGACGCCCCCTCCCCGTCCCGACGCGCGAGGGGCAGATCTCAGTCCCACACCCCAAATGCGGCGGGCGGGTTCCGGGGGAGGGGGGTAAGGGGCGACGCGCAGCGGAGATTTCAGCCCCTCTCGCTCATCGACCCCTCCCCTCCTCCGCGTCGGTCCCACTGCGGAAGAGAAGGGAGCGGGAGGAAGGGCACCAACACCCCCGTAACTCACCAGCTGCTCGGCGGCAGCACCTCTTCCCCTTCCGCCATAGCTGTTGACGTACCCCTTCCTTCGGCCGTAAAGTGCGCTCGGGTGGTTTTGTTCCCCCCCCCCCCCGCCACTCCTCCTCACGACACTCCTCCTCACCACGGCAGGCTCGAGTCTCCGCCTCCCTCGAGTTGTCGTGCAGTGAGGGCACCCGCCATATAGCGCAGAAGCCTGGCAAGGGAGAAGGGTGGATCATGCATGAGAAGAAGCGGGAGCCGGGGCGAGGCGGCCGGCCCAGCGGGGCGGAGTTTACCGGTGCTGTCGCCGCGCCCGTACGGCGTTCACCTGAGTCAGAGCTGAGCTTGCTGTGGGGCAGCGTGGCGTTAAGGGGGCCGAGAGAGGCTGCGGTTATGGGGCTCTTCCCCGGAGACCAGGAGATGCCTCGCCGCGGGCCGTGCTGGGCCGAGCTGACGGAGCTTCACCTCACGCAGCGAGCGGTTGGCGCTGCGCTTTCCTGCCCTGAGCCGCCCCTCAGCGCGTCCGGGGAGGCCGTGGTAGATGCGGCCCAGCCTTGCGAGGGGTTCGGCTCTCCGCCGCAGGGGAGGCGCTCAGGGGGACCCTGGCGGGAGAGCCGCTGCTGCGGCGGGATGCGTTCGCCCCCCCGCCCTCTCTGTGCGAGCTCAGCCGCCAGTTCAGGTTACCAGCAGATGCATTCCTCTAGAAGACTTAGGCACCGGTTTCACAGAATCATAGAATGGTTTGGGTTGGAAGGGACCTTAAAGATAGATCATCTAGTTCCAATCCCGCTGCCACGGGCAGGGACACTTCCCACTAGACCAAGTTGCTCAAAGCCCCATCCAGCCTGGCCTTGAACACCTCCAGGGAGGGGGCATCCTCAATTTCTCTGGACAACCTGTGCCAGTGTCTTACCATGCTCACAGTAAAGAATTTCTTCCTAATGTCTAACCTAAATCTACCCTATTCCAGTTTTAATCCGTTACCCCTCATCCTACAGTGCCTGATAAAGAGTCCCTTTCCAGCTCTCCTGTAGGCCTACTTCAGGTACTGGAAGGCGAGTGTAAGGTCTCACCAGTGTCTTTGCTTCTCCAGGCTGAACAACACCAACTGTCTTAGCCTGTCCTTACAGGAGAGGTGCCCTCTGATCATCTTTCACAGCAGGGAAGACATTCTGTGAAAAATTAAGAGTGGTTTTGGTTTTCATAAAGGTGATCTGCTTTGCTATGTATAGGTTTGATTATAAATTGACTTTCCCTAAGTCAGTGTTGTGCTATCAGAGAAAATTCACGTTTTACACAGAACCCTGAGAACTATAGACTAGTCAGTCTCACCTCTGTGCCTGGCAAGATCATGGAGCAGATCCTCCTGAAGGCTCTGCTAAGGCCCATGGAAAATGTGGAGGTTGCTAGTGGCAACCAACATGACTTCATCAAGGGCAAATCATGCCTTACAAATCTGGTGGCCTTCTATGATGGGGTCGTGGCACCGGTGGACAAAGGAAGAGCAACTGACATCAGCTACCTGGACCTGTGCAAAGCATTTGACACTGTCCTGCATGACATCCTGGTATCTAAACTGGAATGTTATGGATTCGATGGATGGACCACTCATTGGGTAAGGAATTGGCTGGATGGTGGTACTCAAAGAGTAGTGATCAATGGCTCGATGTCCAAATGGAGACCTGTGATGAGTGGTGTTCCTCAGGGGTCAGTACTGGGACCGGTGCTATTTAACATCTTTGTCAGTGACATGGATGGTGGCATTGAGTGCTCCCTCAGCAAGTTTGCCAATGACACCAAGCTGTGTGGTGAAGTTGACATGCTAGAGGGAAGGGATGCCATCCAGAGGGACCTTGACAGGCCTGAGAGGTGGGCTCATGCAAACTGCATTAAGTTCAGCAAGGCCACATGCAAGGTTCTGCAGCTGGGTCAGGGAAATCCAAAGCACAAATGCAGGGTGAGTGGAGAATGGATTGAAAACAGCCCAGAGGAGGAGGACTTAGGATTGATGGTGGACGAGAAGCTCAACAATGAGCCGGCAATGTGCACTTGCAGCCCAGAGAGCCAGCCGTGTCCTGGGCTGCATCAAAAGGAGCGTGGCCAGCAGGTCAAGAGAGGTGATATTCCCCCTCTGGTCCACTCTTGTGAGTCCCCACCTTGAGTACTGTGTACAGTTCTGGAGTACCCAACACAAGAAGGACATGGAGCTGTTGCAGTGAGTCCAGAAGGAGGGCCATGAAGATGATTAGAGGGCTGGAGCACCTCTCCTATGAAGACAGACTGAGAGAGTTGGGATTGTTCAGCCTAGAGAAGAGAAGGCTCTGAGGAGACCTTATAGCAGCCTTCCAGTACCTGAAGGGGCTACAGGAAAGCTGGGGAGGGACTTTTTACAAGGGCTTGTAGTGAGAGGACAGCGATTAATGGTTTTGAACTGGAAGAGGGTAGATTTAGGTTAGACATTAAGGAAAAAATTCTTCAGTGTGTGAATGGTGAGAGACACTGGAACAGGTTGCCCAGGGAAGCTGTGGAAGCCCCATCCTTGGAAATATTCAAGGCCAGGGTGGATTTGGCTCTGAGCAACCTGGTCTAGTGGGAGGTGTCCCTGACCATGCAGGATGATCTAGGTGATCTTTAAAGTCCCTTCCAACCCAAACCATTCTATGATTCCACAGGCTAAAAATCATCTGGTAATGTGTCAACAACCCTGGGCAGAACAACTGTAAAGCTACCTTGATTGTGCAAATTCCTTACCCACCTACACCCTCACAGGAAAAAAAAGGTATACTTCTATGAAAGTTCACAAAAATCATAAATTTATACACAGAATAACACTGCCATCTTATGATAAATTCGTGCCCTTACACTTGACTTCTTTACTTCCACAGCTTGACTTGTGTCACAGTTTGGCTCCGGGTTGGCAGTCAAACCAATAACAATAATGCTCTCTATCCCCCCCTCCCCCAAGGTAGGGAAAGAGAAAAAATGAGAAAGAGAGGCTTTCTATGTTGAAAAGTGAAACAGATTGATTTTAATTATTAGTGATAAGGGAATATGCATATTTATAAAAGGATGTGCAACACCTGATCCCCTCCCTCCTCCCCCAGCGACTCTCACAGCAACTCTTCTCCCTGGTGACTCCCAGCTGAAGGGGGGAGTGTCCGGGCACACGGACGGGGCCCTCGGGTGTCGGCTGGGAAGAAAAAATGGGAAAGAAAGAGAGAGAGCCAAAGAGAGGGCAATAGAAGGGACAGTAAGCAGAAAAGTGAGAGAGAGAAAGGAAAACAAAAGGCTTGACTTCTGTAATGTCTTAACCCATACTGAAAGCCAAATAGAGAAAATATTATGAGAAGCAAAGAGCTTGCTCAAACCAAAACAGAAGGGAATATTCTGATTTGCTGATCCTGCCTTCAGTCTAATCTGCTCCCCCATGCAGACAGTCAGAAGTGACCTTGGTTATTATCAGTCCACTGGTGCTGCTAGAAAAAAAAAAAAAGTTCACTGAAAGAAAAAAAAATCAGCAAAGAGAAAGTTTGCTTCACCCTGGCTCAATCCAGGACAACTTGGGATGTGCTCTGGTATGTAAATACTCAGACGTTGAGCGAGGCTGATCCTGTGAGAAAAGATACATGTGTGCTCAGCTGTGTGTCGGGTCCCGTTCCCAGACAGCCGAGAACATTAGTTCAAAAATAATGCACAAGGATTTCCCTTACGTTATTTGTTTCTCAGAAAAGATTATAGGAATAACCTTAGTCAACAAAGTAAGTACTTTACAGCATCAAACCAGATTCAGGCAATTAAAAAAAAATTAATATTGCGAAGGAGATGGCAATATTTTAATTCCTTTCCTCTTTTTCCTGCTTCGTTTATATTTTTCACCAAAAAAGATAATACAACAAAAAGCCAACAAAAAACAACCAAACAAAAAAAAAACACGTGAAAGTTAAACGCCTATTTTTACTGCTTCGGAAAAAGATTTGTAAAAATGTCAATGAGGCATTATTTTTCTCCCGGCCTTCTGGAAGCGGTACCTGAGAGAAGATACCGCTCTCCCCACCCGCACCCGGCACGGCGCCGCCGGGCGGGAGGTGGCAGTGCGCAGGCGCAGCCAAGGGGGCGGGGCCAGGCGCGGGCCGAACGCCCCTCCCCGCTCTCCCCGCGTGGCGACGGCGAGAGCAGCGGCGGGAGCAATATGGGGGATACGCTGGATGAGCCGTGGTGGGAGACTCCGTCCGGGGCAGGCAGCAGTCCAGGTACTCCTCTCCCAGCGCTTCTCACGCTGGGCTTGAGACGGTCTTTCCGAGGGCCAGCCCCCTCCTCCCCTGCCCTCCTGCTTCCTTTTAGTTTTTTTTTTCCCACTTCCCCTCTCCCTCCAGTCCCCCCCGCCTTTCCCCTCTCCAATTTTGATTTACTTCTCCCGGTTTTCCTCTCTCATTCTTTTTTGCTTCCTGTGCCTGCTTTTCCTTGCTTGTTACCAGTGGCGGTTTCGGTTGTAAACAAAATCTCCGCAGCCAGGTGAGGTCTAGTCGCTGATCCTTCAGACCCGGGATAGTTAGAGGATGAAGCAGCAAAAAAAATAAATCAGTACTTAAGTAACAGCAGGAACGCACTCAACAAAAAATAAATTTAAGCGAATTTTTAACAGCGGGGGGGAGGGAAGAGGAAGAAAACCGCTTCATTTGGGTTCAGCTATCCCCTGCATTCGTTTAGCTTCTAAACTATGTTTACTTCCAAACCGAATTTCTCTGGTGCAAGGATGTTGCACAGTGTGTGTTGATTGTCATTACCGAGGTGAAGTTACACTTCTGAAAGGCCTTAGTAAATCGTAGTAGATCCTTTGAAAGGAAAGATACCTGTGGTAGTTGAAGAGCATCACCCATGTGCTCACTGGGGTGTCTCACATCGCCGCTGTCCTGTGTTATCGTAAAACGGCAGTAGTTAAACAGCTTTTCTCCAGCCATTGCTCTTGGGGTATGGTACTGTGGCTGATTTTTGTATCTTTTCCTGGTGATCGTAATTGACTCCTGCACTTGGCTTTTTTCAGTGTGTCTCAAAGCACTTTACAGCCTATGGTTGCATTGGCAATGTTGCGATTTAATGTGGAAATTTAGGTAGATCTAGGCAACTAAAATTACTGTAAGACTTTATAGTGCCCTGTTATATTGATTTGTGGTTTTAAATGGATTTTTAAAAAATACAATGTTAGTAAGAGTTAGAAGTATCACCTCCCTCTAGGAAGACTCCAGTTTTTCCAGTGTCTCTGTAGTGGTTGCTTGTGTCCTGTGAAAAGGTACTGAAGAATAGTTTGAGAGGGAGCAATGTAAAAATTACATGTATGTAATAAAGAGGGATCACAAGCGCTGATAAGACTCCTGATCATTCAACTTCTATTTTTAGTCTCATGTAGGTTCCTTAAGCAGTTTTAGTTCGCGTGGTAATTCCCATTAGGAATTTATAATTCAGGAGTCCTAAATATTTTAAGAGCCTATCTGAGCATTCTGCCATCTGTAGGTTTCACTTGGGGTGGGTGGTAAGCTTGTTTCTATAATGTTGGTAGATTTCCTTTAGAAAATGGATACAAAGCAGGACTTCCATGATAAAACTTCTGGCGTGATGGGTAAACCATCAGACTTTCAGAAGCAGCTCAACATGAGCTGGCAGTGTGCACTTACAGCCCAGAAAGCCAGCTCTGTGCTGGGCTGCACCAAAAGAAGTGTGGCCAGCAGGTCAAGGGAGGAGATTCTCCCCCTCTACTCAGTTCTCGTGAGACCCCACCTGGAGTACTGTGTCCAGTTCTGGATCCTTCAACACCAGAAGGACATGGAGCTGCTGGAGTGAGACTAGAGGAGGGTCACGAAGATGATTGGAGGGCTGGAGAACCTCTCCTGTGAAGACAGGCCGAGAGAGTTGGGGTTGTTCAGCCTGTGGAGGAGAAGGCTCGGAGGAGACCTCATAGCGGCCTTCCAGTACCTGAAAGGGCTACAGGAAAGCTGGAGAGGGACTTTTTACAAAGGCCTGTAGCAGAATGACAAGGGGTGATGGATTAAAACTGAAAGAGGGGAGATTAGGTTAGAGATCAGGAGGAAATTCTTTAGTGTGAGGGTGGTGAGACACTTGAACAGGTTGCCCAGAGAAGCTGTGGCTGCCCCCTTCCTGGAAGTGCTCAAGGGCAGGTTGGATGGGGCTCTGAGCAACCTGATCTAGTGGGGGGGGGAGGTTTGGATCTAGATGATCTTTAAGGTCCCTTCCAACCCAAACCATTCTCTGATGATTCTGTGAGACTGTGAATCACAAGTCCAGTTACGTAAACTGCTTGGGATTTTTGCTATTGCATTGTTGAGTTGCTAAAATAATTCAGGTGGGAAGGAACCTCTGGAGGTGTCTAATACGGCCTGTGCTAAAAGCACTAAATACACTTTACTACAGGAACATTCTTTGAGTGTATTATGACTAGTGGTTACAGGTGAGCGTTGTGCAAACCGTGTACGCTGCTGTTCATATTCCACCTTTGTAAACTTGTTGGCAGGTTCTTTATGTGGAGCCTGTCATTGTATTAAGTTGACACAAGCCATCAGTAAAATAAGAAAAGCACCAGTTACTTTTATTTTGTGTAGCTATTTTTCACGTACAATGATGCAAAACCAAAGGTTAATTTGTACCACATCTTATGGGAACTGTAAAATGCTTTAAGGTCAGTGAGCATGAAATAGGAAATCAGGGTTTACAATGTAAGCAGCAATACAAGAAAATAATTGCCCATTAGCAAGCACTTCTTACAGACTTGATCAAGTTTATTTATGTGAAACATCAAGTTTTGTTAAAAAAAACACTTTACTGTCCAACTTCCTTTTCTGATGTATTTTAAAAAAACATCTCTGCCACAGCTGTAGATGCAAATTGGAAGAATTATATTTGTACATCTAAAATACTTATCTTTTGTCAAGTCCTTTAAGACTAGGCCTAGAATGAGTCCTGACCAATGGAATACTCTTCCTAATGACTCAGCCCTCAAAGGTATCTTAGGTTTTAGCAACTTCTAGTTAGAAGAGGCTATTTTTAAGATGAAATGTATGAAAGATACTCAGACTCACTTAAAACGTATGAAAACACAAAATATATATATATCCTAGTATATGGATATGTAGGTAATTCTTAATTTGCTTTTGGCCACATAATTGAAAAATCAGTATTTTACAATCCATATTAAATAGTAAATGTAGTTACTCTCACTTTGAGACGTGAATACTTACCCTGCTGCAGGTGGTTTATAGATGTAAAAAACCGCAACAAAAAAAAGAACCCTGAAGGGATTAGCCATCTGTTTACCTCGTCACATGACACAAACTAAAGAATCTTGCCCAATAACATCTTCACAGAACCTTTAACTTTGAGAGGAGATTTATGGAGAGAATCTTTAGGGATTATTGTCTACTTATCAGTGTTGTTTAGTGTTACACATGTCCCAGGTAGGGCTTCCTTTCCCTTCCTTCTTCCAGTTTGTGTCACAGCTACGTCCAGTCTTGAATATGATTTTTGTATTCATTCAGAACTATAAGGGAGAGGATAAGGACTGCTAAGGAATTTAGTACAGGTGAAAGACACTGACTTTTTCCTCTTCTCTCCATGAGCAGAAAGAGCTCATGTCACAGCACTATGAATGTCTGTATCTTGCCTGTAGCCACCATGCCACATCTCCCAAGCAGTTTGAGGGAGAGGGATGGACTTCTATTTTTCAGAAATTCTTCCAGTTTCTTCCGTTTATGTTACCACCCCTTGTCTTTCATTCTACATGCTTTCTTTGTCTCCCTTAATCCCTTAAGAGTGTAGTATCCCAGTTTGCCAATTTGTTTAGAGAACCTTAAGTAACGGCCTATGTGGACCATGTCCCTCACAGGTAGAAACAAATCATGTCATCCCAAGACAGGAGCAAAAGGCAGGGAAACTCTTCTATGTCAGCAGTACAAATAGGTCAGAAGTATAATATGGTACCATGGAGAATGATTTGACAGTACTTGTGGGATGATAAAGGAAAGGATGCTGTTGTGGGAACCAGTTTCTTTTGCCAGAGGTTTTGTTTTCTTTCTGTAGACTGGCAATAAAGGGTGCCAAATAGCATCAATTTGTGATATGCAATTTGCAACTGTCGAGAAGCAGACTGTTGATTGTAGTGCCTTTAGTGGGAGTTTTGTTGCTTGATCAGAGCTGAGATCTGTTGGTGGGCCTGTATCGAGAGGTGGGGTTTTTTTGGCTCATCCGTGAGTTGCTGTCCCTTCTGATAAAATTTGTACTGAAGATCTGATAAGCGCGCCAAACTGACAGCTGCTTTTTGAAATTTGTCTTTATTCGTGTTTACGTAGACTTATTCTGCAAGTTGCTTCTGTGAATCTTATTTGCATCTGAGCATACATGACATGGAGCCTTGGAACTTTATAGTTATCTGCAGATCTAGTGAATAAAATCTGAAACCTTTTCTGTGTAGTACAGAAGAGTGAGTCTTTCTTGAATTTTTGCATTTTGTCACAAGTTTGTCTTGTAGGACGCAAGCTTAAATTTTTTTTCAGTAGATGGATCTTTTCCTTTTTTTTGGTACTCCTTAGATAATTTCTTTTGGAGCTCTTGAGGGAGGCACAGGTTTCCATTTTGGTTTTGCAAAAAAAGTCACACAGCAGTGCTAATGTGTTGTACTGTCTTGGTGGTTAAGTTAAAAGTTTAACTGTGAAATAAAAGGAAAAAATTTGGGTAATCGAATGCATCAACATCTTTCCTTGCTTCAGCAAAGGATCGTGATTCTGGCTACGGCACTGTAATCATCACCAACTTTTGCTTTATTTAGGAATTAGGATTTGGCAGTTCTTAAAGTAACACCTATGTGAAAGGAGTTTTCCCACAAATTAGGAGTTGAGCCATTTAGACTGTTGGAATGCACTCTGTTAGGGGAAGAAGAATGAGGGAAACATTAATACCAGGGAAATAAATGAATTTTAATATTCTAAAACAGTAATGTTAGTTGATGTTACAGGATTCTTGTGGGGGGGGGATCCTTGCAGTAATAGTATGTTGTTAGTTTTAACTTTCTAAAGTGAAATAGTCAGAAATTTTCTTGTCAGAGCAAGAAATTGCTATTTTTTTGAAAACTGAAAACAATGAATCTGGAGTCTCTTCTAATGTTTTTGATTTTTGTGCATGTGTGTGTTGGCTGATAAGAAATTTTGACTGAATTTCAAGTTTTTCAAAGAAGTTATGCTTTAAGACAAGCAAAAAGGCAAATTTGCTCATGGATTAACTAGAACTACTTGCTCAAAGAGTTGGTTGGGTTAAAAAATACGAAGAGTTATGAGTGTATTGATTTTACTCTAAATATAAGCAAATCAAAGCAAGGTAGGGCAAAATTGTGGAGGAATGGAAGAACAAAATTGCACTTCTGTGTAAGTTACAAGTTACTATTAAACTTTTCTCAATTTTTGATCAGTTCCAAAATACTGTTTAGGTTAACTGAAATGTAAATACTATAGTCCAGATAAAATGGTGAAAGTTTATACAGCTAATATAAACAGTATCCATCTCAATTCCTGCTTCTATTTTCCTAAGAGAATATCTGCATGAATGTGAGTGGAAATAATAACACTAGTTAACTCATTGAGGAGAGAATTGTTCATGTTCAGATCCTGCTTCTAAAGTGATACTTGGCACAACAAGCAGCTTTGCATGTATTCAAATTCTGCACATTATGAAAGAACAGATTTCATAGAATCATAGAATTATCAGAGTTGGAAAAGACCTTCAAGATCATCAAGTCCAACCATCCACCCTACAACCACTAACCACTAAACCATCTCATGAAACAACATGTCTACCCGTTTTTTGAACATCTCCAGGGATGGTACCTCCACCACCTCCCTGGGCAGCCTGTTCCAATGCCTCACCACTCTTTCTGTGAAGAATTTTTTTCTAATATCCAGCCTGAACCTCTCCTGGCACAACTTGGCCCCATTTCCTCTTGTCTTACCACTAGTCACTGGGGAGAAGAGGCCAACATCCACCTCACCGCAACCTCCTCTCTGATAGTTGTAGAGGGTGATGAGGTCTCCCCTCAGCCTCCTCTTCTCCAGGCTGAACAGCCCCAGCTCCCTCAGCCTCTCCTCGTAAGGCTGATTCTCCAGACCCCTAATCAGATTAGTTGCCCATCTCTGCACCCTCTCCAGCACCTCCATGTCTTTCCTATACTGTGGTGCCCAGAACTGCACACAGTGCTTGAGGTGTGGCCTCACCAAGGCTGAGTAGAGGGGCAGGATCACCCCCCTGGTCCTGCTGGTCACACTATTCCTGATGCAGGCCAGGATGCTGTTGGCGTTCTTGGCCACCTGGGCACACTGCTGGCTCATGTTCAGCCACCTGTCAGTCAACACCCCCAGGTCCCTCTCTGCTGGGCAGCTCTCCTCCCCATGCCCGTAGCGCTGCTGGGGGTTGTTGTGGCCTAAGTGCAGGGCCTGACATTTGGCCTTATTGAAGCTCATACAGTTGGCCTTGGCCCATCGGTCAAGCCTGTCCGGATCCCTCTGCAAAGCCTCCTTGCCTTCAAGCAGATCAACAGTCCCACCCCACTTAGTGTCATCTGCAGACTTACTGAGGGTGCACTCTATCCCCTCATCCAAGTCATCAACAAAGATGTTAAACAGGAGCAGCCCCAGCACTGAGCCCTGGGGGACACCACTCGTGACCGGCCGCCAACTGGATTTAACTCCATTCAACACAACTCTTTGGACCTGGTCATCCAACCAGTTTATCTGGCAAAGTGTGTGCACATCCAAGCCACGAGCCGCCAGCTTCTCTAGGAGAATGCTGTGGGAAACTTGTCAAAGCCTTGCTAAAGTCAAGGTAGACAACATCTACAGGCCTTCCTCATCCAATAAGCGTGTCACCCTGTCGTAGAAGGAGATGAGGTTAGTCAAACAGGACCTGCCCTTCATGAACCCATGCTGACTGGGCCTGATCACCTGGTTGTTCTGCATGCACCACATAATGGTACTCAGGATGATCTGTTCCATCAGCTTCCCTGGTACTGAAATCAGACTAACAGGCCTGTAATTTCCTGGATCATCCTTCCGTCCCATCTTGTGTATGGGGGTAACATTGGCTGATTTCCAGTCTGCTGGTACCTCTCTTCATTCTGTCATTACTACTGAACATAAGCTATCCATACTGCAACATTTCTTGACTAGGCCGAGTCTGAAAACAAAACAGCACCTCCTTCACCCCTCCTCATTTGATTGACTGTATGTTTTTATAAATCTACTGAGACAACATTAGTATTGTTATTTGTGGAACATGTCAAAACTGAATTTATAGTAGAAACTTATTTTCTTCTCATGTGCTCCTCTACTGTGAGGGCCAAATTCTGGAATTACACCATAAAAGTGGGAGCAGAGCTTGGTAACTGCAGACATGCAAATACCAAATAATTTGTCTCTCTCTTGATGTTCTGTGATTGGTGACTGACCATTCATGTACTGACCATATGGACAGTTTGAGATTTCCCCAATTGAAACAACTAGTGTTGATATTCAGGTTGCTTAAAGCCATTTTAATGTCATAGATCACAGAAAAATATTTACCTTCTCCCTCCACTTTGAAGGCAGGTTTTAGACACAGTCCTTACAATGCGTAGCTTTCCAGAACTGCTGTCTTGGAGTGGTTTGTTGAGATGTCCTGCAGGAATTTTGACAGGTACTTTGGTTGTGCTTGTAGGTTTTGGTTTGGGGATCCGAGTTGGAACTGAATGATGGAAGGCATCAGTAACCTTGAAATAAACCAAGAAAATAAGTCACGCATTAGGGAGGAGAGATGGATTGTATATTTAGCTCTTCAGTGTCTTTTCTACTTCGTAAAACTAAGGACATTGTTCTTAGACCTGTTTCTGTGAGCTTTGTTCTCCCTTTGGTAATGAGAGTGTAGCTTTGTATTTAACTCATCTTCTTGATCAAAGAATCTGAATGGATTGAAATCCAGAATAAGTAAGAGAGGTTTCCTGTTAGCCCTCTGGCTAGGGCAGCAGCCCTAGGGGCTGAGTTGGTGATGCAGTGCAAACGCTGTGAACTGTGTGGCTTCTCTGGGTGAATAATCAGAGAACTTGCACGTGCAGAAGCAAGTCTTGATTCAGTCCTGAGTAGCCAGCAGTACCTAGGTCATACTTCAGTGTGAGAGATCATTATTTGAAAGTGTACACAAAATGAATGTATTTGTAAGACAAAACTCTCACTCCACAATCCAGAATAGTCATATTTAATTGCAAAGAAGTAATTAGACAAAAAAAAAAAAGTTAAAATAGGCACTAAAGAGGGGTAAACACCTGTAAAGGCAAGGAGATTGTTTGAGAGGTATCATATCTGAGACTAGGGTTAAACATCAGAAAGGCTTTTTACATCACAAGCCTTTTTATATACCTTTTATAGTTGAGCAATGGAGTAAGTTCACAGAGTTTGTTGTTTGTTTTTTTTTAAACATAAAATGGAAATGGTGGTTTAATGAGGGCAATAGAAAACAGCATAGAAACTGGTGAATTAAGTACGAATAAGAATGAGATAGATCAAAACAATTTTTGAGAAATGACATCTTAGTGGCCTTAAAAGCTTGCCTGGAATAAGTATTTATTAAAAAAAAAATAAAAATTCAAACACCTACCGTGGCTGTAGATAATTGTATATGAGTGGAGTTCTCAAAAAGATAAAGCTAAGCCAACATCAGACCATTGCATGTGCTCAGTATGAAGGGGATTTGGGGAAAGTTTGCACACCACCGACATGCTTAATGGATCATGAGTAAGGAAAAAAAAAGCAACGTGGGCAAACAAATTTGAGAACAAAGGGATAGAAAGAATACTTATCATCTCCCAGAACAATGAGGTATTTTCGAAGAGTTCTGGAGGAGTTTTATTTATTAAAATTGCTGAATCCTTATTAGTGATGTGAAATCTACCACTGAAGTTGCTGATGATGCTAGAGGAATGTGACGCCACTTTTAGAGTAAAGCTTCACAGAAGATTTGTGAGGGCAACAGCTGAACTGACCAAACTGTAGAAATTACAATAAGAAATAGCATGCTCACCCATACGGTTACTAGTTTCACAGTGGGGAAGATATCTACACTTCTTGTCAAGGATAATACTCAAGTATGTGTTAGATATTATTATATAGTTTTATGGAATCAGATTGTCTAATAATGAACTAGGCAGTGCCTGTTAATGTTCCCAGCCACTGGAACTGTTAAATAGTCAATAGTGTTTAATTGTTTGAATGGTCCATTACCTGGATCTAACCAGAAGAATTCATAGCTTGGGAGTTAGCCCAGAGGAGGGTTCATTTCGAGTAGGCAGTTTGTATCTGACTAGGAAGTTTTGGAGGCTCAGGAAGTTTCTTGTAGTTTGTGTTGACCCTTGTCTTAGTGTCTGAGGGACAGACATGGGTGGCTTTAACTTACTATTATAGATGTGACCATATTACTATTAAAAAAACCCAAAACCATGATAGTAGTCTCTAACAGAAGATTACTGTGAGACCAAAGTTTCTGTAGGAAAAAAATGGAAAATTCTCGCTGTTAAAAAGTGGAAACTGGATAGGAAGCAGAGCATATAGCCAGTTTTCATAGTACAGTGGAGATAACACCTGAGCCTCACAGACGTGTGTGATATTCAACATATTCATAAGCTGCATGGGATGAGAGTTTGTACTGAAATCAGGACATTTGCATGTGGTATAAAAGGGAGGGTATTAGAAGCAAGAGCTGACAGTAATTCATGGTGTTAACAAGGTGATAATGTGTGTCAGTTCAGTGTTAAATGACAATATATGTAGGGAAAACTAGTTCACAAAGAGGAGTAAATATGACATCTACTGTCAGTCAGAACACAGATCCTGTAAATGGTTCTCATTGCTCAGCAACTGGCAATTGTCAAACAGGTAACAGGCAGGTTAGGGGAGTTACAAGGAAAATAATAGAAGAAAACAAAGCCCATCATGGACTCAAGTTGATAAGGGAAAGGTTTAGATTGGGTATTAGGAAAAATTTCTTCACCCAAAGGGTTGTCAGGCACTGGAACAGGCTGCCCAGGGAAGTGGTTGAGTCACCATCTCTGGGGGAATTTAAAAGATACGTAGATGTGGTTTTGTGGTGGACTTGGCAGTGTTAGGTTAGAAGTTAGATTTGATAACCTTAAAGGTCTTCTCCAGCCAAAACGATTATATTATTTCTTTTTTTAGTGTCTAAATCAAAACCATACCTACATTGTGAATGTTTTGCAGAGTTTTGTCAGAACAGCTCAGAAAAGGGTATGGCAAAATACATAAAACTGTGGCAAAGACAATCAGTTATGGAATGGCTTCTGCATGAAGATTAACAGCATACACTAAACCTTTTCGAGTTTGGAAAATAGATTGTGGAAAGAAGAGAAAAATAACACACAAAAAACCAAACAAAAAATCAGAAGAAATCCAGCATTATGGTCTATAGTCCCTAATAATGTGCTCGAGATGGCATCTGTTGAAGGTGGTTTAAAGTAAGTAAAAAGTATTTTTCCTTGTCAATGAGCTATGAAACTCCTTGAGACAGGCAGTTTTTGAGGTGATGATATAAACTGGTTTAGACTGATTCATGGCATCCATCAAGGACTGCTAAACACAAAGACATGATGTAGATTTCAGTGGTGGATAGCTGTAAGTTGTAGGCTTCTAGAGGCTGGGTTTATTGCTCTGTTTGCCTGGAATTTAGCTTTCTTTTCATAAGCATTTGCCACTGGTAATTACAAATGATGAGATGCATAGCTCCTAAGTCTGAATGTATATAACTAGTTTCATTTTTTTATTTTCAAAATAAGAACGTTTAAATTTGTATCTTTTTTTTAAAATTATTATTGAGAAAGGAAAGAGTTCGCCTTTGGAAGTGCGAAGGTAAAAGTAGGTGCGGTTTTCTTTGCTCTGTGTGCTTTGAAGATTGTACCTCTAGGTGGCAGCGAAGTTTTTCTTTTCTACTGCATCCCAGTACTTTCACTAAAGTTGAACTTAAACTTGTCGTCAGATGCTGAACAAAAAAAAAAATCAGCCTGCATTTTCATGGTAGTCTTGAATGTTAGCACTCTTATTTTTAGTATGCAAGGGGAAATAAAAGAGAACCCTCTCAAACCAAAAAGCATTTTGCTTCAATTACCAAAGGCATCATGTTACAAAAGAAGGGGTTGATGGTGGGGGGAGTAGTTGTGTTATTGCTATTGGATATCTGTGAGCACTGAGTTGGAACGGTTTGCCTTCTGACTTTGTGATATGGCCTGGTAGATGAGGCACAGTATTGATAATAAAGCATTTGGGTGGGCTAGTCCTAGCAGTGCTACTCTTTGATGTAAATTTAGAGATGATACAAAACATGCCTCAGTTTCCTAACTGTAAAAAGATTAGCAATCATTTGATAAGCATATTGGCATACATAGGCAAAAACATTTATGTAAAGCCTTGCATGCTAAAGTGTGATGTGTGATTGTATCTCTAAAAAAGAGTTGAAGAGTTGTGGCTTTTTTTTTTTTTTTTGAGGAGTGTTCCAGTTCAGATATTCCATGGGAACAACAAAATGGCTGGAGCATTCTGTCCATAATTGATTCAACAGCAGTCTTAGTACTTCAAGAAGGTATTTATAGGCCTAGATTTTTACAGGTTTTGTGCATCTAACTGGTTATTCAGGCCCTAATGTCTTAATAAGTAAGTGGGAAGTTAGGTGTTAAGATACCCCTGTGCTCTGCTCTGCACCAGCTCCCAGCTCATTAAAACCACTATTTACAGTGTGGCCTTCTGAGCTGTCAGATTTCATTTCAAGCAATAATTTTTTGGTGACTCAAAATGAAGTTCTGTTTGCAGCTCTGAATGACAGTATTGAATAAATAAAAATTTTTACCACTTAGTGCTGAGAGTTGTATTATAACTGATGACTTTGTCAAGGTTTGGTCTGCTTACAGTGTTTGTATTGCTCTCTTTTGTGCATATTACATTCCACAATAACTGAATTGATGCCACTCCTGACATAGGCTCAAACTTGAGGATAACAGCTGTATTATAGGACTTTTTCCCTATGCAAGTAAACCATACCAGTGTTGGGTTTCTGTGCCAGGACAACTAGACTTGCACTTCAGTAATTGTACCAATCTAACTGTATAGCTGTAACTTCTGCTGTAGGCAGGGATTTAGCAAACTGGCCATGTAGTTCCTTTCCTCCTCATTCAGTACTTAGGAATTGGTTTCTTTTTCATTATTCCTGATAAAAATACTAGAGAGAAAAGGCTGACTAACTTAAGTTTAAGGGAAATGCTTCTTGACACTTCTTCAGCTTAGTTACATGTGTAGCTAGATCAAGGACTAAAATTTGTTTATTTTTTAAAACTTGGTACTCGACAAAATATGAATCTCAGTTATGAGCTGTAAAAAGAACATTTTGTATCAGTTGAGTAGGTCGATGCTTAAGCTGTTATAACATACACCTGTTAAAGAGGGAATGTCATGATGTGGGATGTGTCTGGAGAGCACTTGGATGTAACTGTATAAAGTTCTGCATTGATTTAGTTGTATGTATACTGAAAATTCTTGTGTAATCCTCTTAGCTCCTTCACTACTATTTAGTGTAGAGGCAAGTAAGCAGGTACATTGGCTATGGCGTGCTTGTGTGTTGGGATGTCCACTTTGCATTTCGGGCAGAGCTCTATGACTAAAAAAACCCATCCCTATACATAGATCCTGATGGGCTTTTTCAATTGATTTTTAACTCTTACCTATGTATGGGAAGTCTGTATGCACACCAAGGATCTCTTCAAATGTATGCATGCTTTCTGACAATTCATTTTCTCCTTCAAGATGAATGGTTTTCAGTGTCCCTTTTTTTTTTTTTTGACACTCATTAGTATTCTGATTTGCTGGATTTGTTCATCATTGCTGTTTAGTTGTGGCTTCGTGAGTTTCCATCTATAGGCCACTTTTTATTTTTGATATGTCTCCAAGTGATAAAAGACAAAATAAGTTTATCCTTCAAAAACGAAGCTGGGCTGCCTTTCATGTTCTGCAGAGCCCTTCTGAATTGCCATCAGTGCTCTCAAAATACCCCGAGAAGCAAAATGCTGTGTAGGAACTACCTATCTGCGTAGTTGTGCAGTTTTCCTTTGCTTAATGTGTCTAAACACAGTAAGTAAATACCAGCAAATAATTACAGCTACAACAAAGGCAACGCAACCCCAAAGACATTAAACTAGCCATGTTTTTGAAATGAGAAGATTATGTGGTATGTCTGTCTGCAAACAGCATCAGGTTAGTTTGTGGTGTTGGACTCAGAAAATACCAAAGTTTTTGTCAGTGCTTACAGCTGCAAAAATAAGCAGTTAAAGCTCATTTTCAAGGCCAGCAATGATCTAAGAATCAAGAAAGCTGCAGTTTCATAAGGATCTTTTAACTCACTAAGTTTTAAATGAACTTCTGAAGTAGATGTCAATCTACTTCAATCTGGAAGGATTGGCAGGATAAGAGGTGTTAGAGTGAGAACTCATGCAGCGGCTGCATTTGTTACTTCATAGTGAATGACAGCAGGTACTTCAGGGATGGGGACAAACACTCCACAGGTGACAGTTGTGGAATTTTCAGACCTGACTGAGGAAAAAATGGCCCTTCTTAATTTCAGGAGGTCAGCTGTGAAAGGATGCTCTGCACTATCAGGATATATAGTCCATACACACTTTGGGTTTTTTCCTCAAGGGCACAGAGATGGCTTATCTGTGTTATTTACATGGGCCATCAGGCATTTTACCACAATACTGTGCTTGCTTTCTGGGGAGTGGGCTAAGGCAAGTGTGTGTGTGGGGAAGGGTGAAGGAGAGAAAATATGTCTGTTCGTGTGCTGTTTAAGTAGATCTCCTGCCTTTGATCCTATTTGTTTTTTTTTTCCTGGAATTGTGGGGTATGCTTTGCTTCCTGTTTGAACTGTATTCATTTAAAAGGCGGGGGGAGGGCTGTAGAATCATAGAATCATAGAATCCTAGGGGTTGGAAGGGACCTCGAAACTAGTCCAACCCCCCCTGCCAGGCAGGGTCACCTAGAGCACATCACACAGGAACGCATCCAGGCGGGTTTTGAATGTCTCCAGCGAAGGAGACTCCACAACCTCTCTGGGCAGCCTGTTCCAGTGCTCTGTCACTCTCACAGTAAAAAAGTTTTTTCTGATATTTACCTTGAACCTCCTATGCTCCAATTTGCACCCATTACCCCTTGTCCTATCACTGGTCACCACTGAGAAAAGCTTAACTCCATCTCCCTGACACTCACCCCTTACATATTTGTAAACATTGATGAGGTCACCCCTCAGCCTCCTCTTCTCCAAGCTAAAGAGACCTAGCTCCCTCAGCCTTTCCTCATAAGGGAGATGTTCCACTCCCTTAATCATCTTTGTGGCTCTGCGCTGGACTCTTTCAAGCAGTTCCCTGTCCTTCTTGAACTGAGGGGCCCAGAACTGGACACAATACTCCAGATGCGGCCTCACCAATGCAGAATAGAGGGGGAGGAGAACCTCTCTTGACCTACTAACCACACCCTTTCTAATGCACCCCAGGATGCCATTGGCCTTCTTGGCCACAAGGGCACATTGCTGGCTCATGGTCATCCTCCTGTCTACCAGGACCCCCAGGTCCCTTTCACCTACACTGCTCTCCAGCAGGTCAGCCCCCAACCTGTACTGGTACATGGTGTTTCTGTAGTACTTCTGCTTTAAGTTTTCTGATTTACCTTTCTACAGTCATTGTAGAACTTGATCTAGGAGAAATAACTTTAGATAAGGTTCTTTCCCTCTGCTTAAATTTTTAGTGTAAGAAATCTGAGTAACAGAGAATTTCAGCTTTAATGAAAATGGCCAGGGCATGGTACTGAAGATTCTTCACACAGCAGTCCACACATCTGTATGTGCACAGGACTGCCTCTTGCCAGACTTAAGTTTGTTCCTGGGTGATTGAACGCAGTCAGAAGGTAAACCTGGCCTGCAGGTGATAATGGCTTAAGATTAAGCGATAAGGCAGAATATTCCCTTTGATCTCCAAACACTACAGTTTTGGCTGAAATTTCTGGTTAGGCCTCCTCAACTGCACAGGGCATTCAGGTATTTCCCTTTCTTTCACTAGGTCCTGGCATCTGTCTACTAGGAATCCAGAGGGAAAATTCTCTGTTGCTCTGCATTTCCTTTTAAGCAATCGACTTGTGTGTGTGGCTATATTGAGATGTGTAAACAGGAGCAGTACTAATAATCCTTACACTTACTAGGGAAGACCTGAGCCAGAGTGTTGTCTGGCTTGGGGCACTGCATTGTCACACCATTATAAACAGCTCTGCAGAGGGAAAATTATTAGTGATCTGCACAGTGGTAGTACTTGAGCTATTAAGTGGGAGAGAACTTCGGTTTGTTTAACCCGGATGAAACAAAACTGAGGGAAGACATGATAATTGTCTTCTAGTATGTGAAAGTCTGTTGCAGAGAAAATAGTTTTCAAAGTTCAGTGGAAGGATAGGAAAGCGAATACTGAATTACAATTTCAGCAAAGGAAATATAGGTTAGAAATTAGCAAAATTCTTAATGACAAGGATATTTCAGCCCTGTTACAGATTCCTGTGGTAAATGTGAAATTGCCATTCGAGAAGTTTTTTAGACCAAGATGAATAAGGCATTTGTTGGGAAGGGTTTAAGTCAAGGTGTAGTAAGGGAATGAACTGGAAAATGTCCTGAGGTCCCTTCTGAGGTTTTCTGTGGTTCCTACGCTTCTGCTGATATTTGGCCTATTACAGCACTCTTGATTTTGGTAATATGACCTGTTTGACAGAAAAATCTGTATTAATATTATAAACAGCTGCCATATATGTGCCACGGTTTGCGCTCATGTATGCAAATGTGTCACTGTGGTTTTATTTCCTGAACACCAAGTTTAAATCTACTTTCTTGTGGTGAGGAAAACATGGACAGAGTTGAAATCAGACATTGTATTCCTAATTACTAAAGTTCTGTTAATGTGCCTTGCTTTTCTAGGGAGGTATCTGCCCTGGGAAATGTGATAATCTCTTAAACATAAGATAGTTTAAATAACTGTTTTAATAGATAATTGCCATGCAGCTGGCTGTTCTCTGAAATGAACAGTTGCTTCTTGTTAGTTTTCTTCGCTTTGCCCCTTGAAACGAGGGATCTTGGACACCTTGTTAGGGTCCCTAAGAACAGGAGTATGACCTTTCCGAATATTGAAGATACTGCAATATTAATTCTGTCCAGGAGAGGGCAGTGCTAGCATTTAAATATTTCTGCTGGTGATAAACCGTCAGTGTTTTTGTCATGGAATCATAGAATAGTTTTGGTTGGAAAAGACCTTTTAAGATCATCAAGTCCAACCACTAACACAGCACTGCCAAGTCCACCACTAAACCATGTCCCTAGGCACCACATCTACATATATTTTAAATCCCTCCAGGGATGATGATTCCATGACTTCCCTGGGCAGCCTGTTCAAGCCCTTCAGAGAAGAAATTTTATATAAGACATTATTCTGCAAATCTGTGTTAGATCATCAGTTCACTTGGTTTAAAGCTGCACTGTCACTTGGTTTAAAGCTGCACTGTTGAGTGGGATTCTTGGCAGCAGGTCTTATTCTGTACAGATTGTGGGCAGGTAAGGATAGATGTGTTTGGTTGTTTTTAAGTATGTTGTTTTTAAAGGGGTCTGGATCTGCACTCATACCTACACATATCTTTAAATATGAAAACGTCTTCAGCATCAATACTGTCTGCACAAAAGCTTTGAATGTATTTTTTCCCTTATTAGTTAATCTATGTGTTGAAGAAGCATACAGGAATAACCAGGTTGGGACCAAACATGATCTGCACAGAAAAAGAAAAAGAACACTCTGCTTTTACTGTCATGGGTTGTTTTTTTCTGTCTGAAAGCAGGCTGTTTTGTTCTGTGAAGGCCACAAATAAAAAGTGTTTTGATCAGAGTCCAATTTTATAAAGATATAAAAATGTTTTTTTAAAAACCTTCTACCTTTTGTCCAGCCAAGATTGGTGTTTCTGTGGGATAAAACATGACCTATAATGGCTTGAGTATGAGAAAATGAAGGTTAAGAAATTCTAGATTCTAATCTCAATCGAAGCTGCCTAGCTGTGATTTTGCACAAGTCAATTAACTTCTCTCCTAAAAGAGGAGTAATTTCTTCTCACTACCCCAGAAGGTTGTTAATGGGACTGATGAGTGTTGTATATTTGGAGTGCTTTGTGATGCATTTGCACCTTCAGACAATAGTGGTAGCATCTAAGGTGATGAGACCAGAGCTTTGGCAGTGGTTTCAGTGTAAAGTGCTTATCCTTTTTGTTTGCCCCTTCAGTTAGGCTGTTGGAGCTCTTTTCACAGAATCACAGAATGTTAGGGGTTGAAAAGGACCTCTGAAGAACATCAAGTCCAACCCCACTGCCAGAGCAGGACCAAAAACTAGGGCAGATCACTCAGAAAGGCATCCAGACAGGTCTTGAAAGTCTCCAGAGAGATTCCACAGTCTCTCTGGGGAGCCTGTTCCAGTGCTCTCTAACCCTCACAGTAAAGAAGTTCTTCCTCATGTTGAGGTGGAACTTCCTGTGCTCGAGTTTGAATGCATTGCCCCTCCTCCTATCACTGGGCACTAGTGAAAAGAGGTTGTCCCCCCTTCTTGATGCCCAGCCCTCGTGTGCTTACAGACATTAATTAGATCCCCCCTTAGTCTTCTCATCTCTAGACTGAAAAGCCCCAGGTCCCTCAGCCTTTCCTTGTAAGGCAGGTGTTCAGTCCCTTAATCATCCTCATACCCCTCTGTTGGACCCTCTCAAGTAGATCCCTGTCCCTCTTGAACAGGGGAGCCCAGAACTGGACACAATAGTCCAAGTGAGGTCTCACCAGGGCCGAGTAGAGTGAGAGGAGAACCTCCCTTGATCTGCTGGACGCACTCCTCCTAATGCACTCCCAATGCACCTTTTGTAGAGGTGTGATGTGAAATTAATCCTGTTTCGTTGTTGTTTTTTTTTTTTTAAATAAAGATATGTGAAGTGTGTTTTTTGTTGTTTGTTTTTTGTTTGTTTATTTTTTTTTAATCCAGGTTAGTTTCTTGATGGGTTCACAGTGCTGCCTTCTTGAACAGTGATGACAGCATAACAGAAAGGGCAGTATTTTGTGATATGGGATGTAGTAGGATTAGGGGAGGGAGCTTCTCTTGTCCATCCTTATATGAAGACCCTGTGATGACAAACCACTGCTTGGCAAGTGGAGAGTCATTAATTAAAACAGATCTTTGCTCTTGTATCCAAAATCTGTTTCCCAAGAGTGCTTTGCTTAGGGGTCAGAGGAGAATCATGTTAATTTGGCAGCTCATTTGAGGCTTTCTAGGTGCACACAGTGGTGGGTCAGTGAGTGATGTGCTAGAGGAGGGAATTATGCAATCTTGGGGCCACTGACTCCAGGTTTCTGAAAACACTTCATGCTTCTTAAATGTTTAAGGTTGGCCTTTTTTTTTTTTTTTTTAGCAATTTCCCACTTGCAGTACTTAGTGTTAATTTTAAAATTTCTTTATACATCCATTTGTGCTGTACTTTTAAGTGTACAATCCTTTTCACTTCTGTTTCTTGGTAACAGAATGTTTTGGTAGTCTTTACTTAAGCCTGGAGATTAGGCAGTTGTCAGTTTTTGTTTTACTTGTCTCAATATCTGTTTCCTAGGGACAAAGTCAGATGGTTACTCCATTTCCATCACCTAACCCTGCAGCATCCATTTAGTCTTAATCAGAAAGCAGTGCTGTACAACTGTTTCTTATTACTTTTTCCCCAGTGTGGGGAGCACGCCTACTTAAGCCTTGTATGTTTACATACAGATCTTTTTTTCATATTACAGCCTTACATTCTGTCCCCCGACACCATATTACCTACTGTGCTTTGAATCAGGAATCAGTTAGCTGTCTGCTCCTGTAATACTTGTCAATTCTGTTTCTTAATTAGCTACTTGAGGGAAGTTTTTACATAACTTTAAGTACCACCTCTCATTTGATGGGTGGACACTTTGCTCTCAGGATACCATTATTGTTTCTTATTCTCTTCTCTTTTCTTCTCTTTTTCCCTCCCTCCCCTCATCCATCCTCCTTGTATGGACAGAAATTACTAAAGTTTCTTCTGAGATACTGAGTCACATAAAAAAGAATGAGTTAAAAATGCTGAGCACTGAACTGTTAGTGCTGCCCTTTTTTGTGTTCCTTTATTAACTCACTGAAATAAAACTGAAAAGATGAAGGAAAGTGGACTGACAACTTCTGCCATTTTTT
Source organism: Hemiprocne comata (assembly GCA_020745705.1). Lineage (NCBI taxonomy): Eukaryota > Metazoa > Chordata > Aves > Apodiformes > Apodidae > Hemiprocne > Hemiprocne comata. The sequence continues at coordinate 136,023,965 of CM036586.1, read as the reverse complement.
ATCAGTTAATTTGCTCTTTCTTTTCCCAGGGACTTAACTCAGCATCCAGGCTAAAGGGTAGAAGTTTAAACTTTAGAGGATATACTTGCTAAAAGTTTTGGAAAAGAGAAGTGTCGGTTTTATGATATACTGAAAACTGCCTTTACTCTCTCTTTCACACTTTAATCCCTCTGATATATGCTAGTTACTTTGTGACTGTATTTCCCTTTAATATTTAATTGAATCATTACATACCTGTCAGATTCTAGGCTTTTGGGCAAATGTTGAAAACATAAGTGTCTCAGCCTCCAAATGAACAGCCATACTTACCATTTATGTAATGCTTGAAATTCCTAGAAAAGCTGCCTTACTTGGTTGGATTTTGATATGATTACACTTGATGTTTTTGTTCAGTGTTTAAATCAATTTTCAGTCAACTAATTTAATTTTCTCCTTGCTCTATTGTTTTATCTTTGTCTGCTAAGGAAGTAGGTGAATATTCCCACTCAGCAAAATGGGAATAATCTGAAATATGGAGAGGTGACCTGGGGAACTCGAGGCTAATTTGTAAATAGGTGATTTTCTTCTTACTATTAAGCTACTCTTCCTATTTGCTATTTTATGATAAAATTACAGCTAACTTATTTCAGTTCAAACAATTAAGTAAGTTTCAGCTCTCAACAAATACATCCAGGAGTTTATTTTCTCTGCTGTGTGCTTTGAAATAGATCTTGGGAATTTGAACAGGATGAACAGATTTTATTCTGCAAACCTTATTTTTAGTCAAAATAATTGATTTTTCATCTGTTGAAATGAGTGACAAAAATTCCACTGTGAAGTCAGTTAAGGATCTACACGTAGCTTGTTTCATCACCCCTTAATCAAGGGGTGCTTTTAGGAAACATAGCAAGTTCATTTACAGGCAATGGTGATGCTTCTTATTTAGGAGTTAATGGTCATGAGTGGCTGCTTCCTTTGTCTTGTTAATTGGACAGTTACTGGTAAACCAGCACCAATATGAGGATTAAGATAGGAGCAGAAGTTTAATTATTAAATTTATAAGTGGTGTGAACTCTGGTCTAGGTTTTGTATTCGTAGTAGCTTGGGAATTGTGAAAGGACTAAGTGTGCTTATTGCTATATCCTGATTTGTGCTTTTCTTTTACAACATGTTGTAATAGATGGCCAGGTGGTTAATGATCAACACATTTTTTTGTACCTTGGAGCGCTGGTATGGAATGAAATGGTCTTCTCTAGAAGATTTTTAGATCCACCTGAAGAAAATATTAGTGCTTGTGGAGAACAACTGTTAATCCTTTAATTTTTTAAGACTCTGGTGTGTGTTAGTACTCTAGCAAGTGTGTACTTCAGACACAGTTATTCAGCACCATGACTGTAATGTGCCCCTGCAGAGTTCTTTGCTAGGGATCAGCAGGATATGCAGTAGATGTGCACAGAGTGTGTTTTGAATGGATTGCTTTTTTGATTTTGAATGAGCCTTGTGGTTAAGAACATGTAACCTGAATGTAGTTAAGTAACTTGTTCGTTTAATTAGCACACTCTAAAATTTTTATGATCTTGACTTGACTCAGTGCTGGCTGCTGTCTTGATCACTAACTTTCTCTGAAGTTGATGGGAGCCAAAGTTTGCTTTGTAAGACTATGTGCTTATTCTGACCCAGATCTTAGATTTCACTTTTGCAGTCAGTGGAGGTAAACTGAGATGGAAGAAATGGGAAGGACCTCTTATGAAGCCCACTAACTTCAGGAGCTGTTTTATAAGCATGTCATTAAGCTAGGCTTGTGCAAGTCCACATTCTGTGTTTTAAAACTGCCACTGCTCAACTGTAATACAGTTGTTATACCCCTATCTATCACATATTTTATAAGCTAATGTTTTTTCTTCCCATTGTTAATTTTACTGAAAAAAGTGTGTATGAGTGGTGGGCTTCGCTTTTCAACATAAACTGTTCCTTCTAAAATCAGTTATTACCTACAGTTGCAATAATTTAGATTCCTGTCATCAAAAGGACTTAATGAGATAGAAGTTCCCTTGTTATGTGAAAGCATGTGCCAAAGTCCTTTGCTGAATCAGTTGCTAAGTTATACTGCAGAATTTTTTTTTTCTCTAAGTAATGTAAACAGAATAAAGATATGGGTTTAATGAATAGGGACTTTGTGCTTACTTGCAAACTTCCTTGTTGATGAGGATGATTTTTTTTTAATAATTTTCCTGCCCCGAGAGTGTAAGATACATAGACATTTAACTTTTTAGAATCAGAGCAGCTGTTCCAATTTACATCTGCCGTTTCCAACTTTTGAAAAAGAGATATTTGAAAGTGCATTTCAGGTCATTTGGGCTGATTTACCCTCTGCATGAGGTTGGTCCACTACTAGCAATATTTTCTGGGAGGTTAGGATTGACTGTTTTTCTTCAGTGTACCTGTATGATGTATATTGTGTGTTAAACTGATGGCTAGGAGTTTAGATGAAATTTTAGTATTATGCATGAATCCAGTCTTCTGAGTTATCCTTTCAGAATGTAAGTGTTGCTGGTAGTTGTTTTACAGTGTACCTAAACAACAGCAGTTTTTCTGCTGAATTGGAAAAAAAATGCCTTGTTTGGGGAGAATGTTTCTGTGATATAAGCTTCTGAACGAAGCTTGCTTAGAAGAAAAGTTTACAGGGAGGTCTGAAAAAGAGTTTTAACCCAACAGTGGAAAAAAAAAATGTGGAGGAAAAGAGGTGATTGTGCTCTGAAACATACCATGTATGCATCATAAATTTGTAATGAGAAACATAATATTTTGAGTATTTGTCTGTGATGTACTGATAATTATCTGAAATGAGAGGGCTAGGAGGAGTTGGGAAATAGCAGGGAAGATAATGAATCAAGTCTTATCTGAAGTTAGCAGGCAATATTATGGCTTAATTCAAATTCTACTGTACATGCAAAAAAAATACAAAACACACATAACAAACAAAAATATTCTGCAAGCAATGAGAAAAATAATTAATTATTTACTGTGTTTGTAATGTTAAAATATTTTACCAAGGCAAGTTGCAGTCAAAAGTAATGTGAGTTATTTTGAAAATGGAAATACATAAAGATGCTTTTATACAAGTGCAAGACTAAATATTTTACATAACTGTATTTCAATGAGAAGGTATACAGTAAGTGCACACTTGATAACACTAAGCAGGCAAAACTTAACGTTAGTTCCATATATGGTTGTATAGTTCATGCACAGATCTCTCCCAGAGTAAAGGGGCTGTTCCAAATAATTCTTGCTGGGATGAAAACCAGGATGGTTTGCTGGTAAGGGGGTCAGCACGGATGGGGGTCAGTTATAGACATTACTTACTGTAATTTGTGATTGCCGTGGGAGAGGAGTGGCTGTTGGTGTAATAGTAATACTGCTGGTGATTTTATTGGTGGGCTTACTGGGTAGGCCATTAGCTAGTGCTGGTGTTCTGTTGTCTTGCACTGGATTACAAGGGCTGGTGGGCTTGGAACTGGTGAAAGATTGGACATAAGGACTTCCTAAATGGATGTGGATTTTGTTATCCTCAGTAGTTATTACACTTGATCCCGTACTATTAGATCTCTGAAACTGCCATGATGACTGCCTGTCTGGGGATACTCTAAAAACAGCGTGCTTGGCTCCTATTTCCAAAGGCTCTGAGGAGAGTATTTGTTCCTGAGAACTTGAGCCTGGTAAAGCCAAAGGGGACATTGTTCTTTCAGGAGTTAAAGAACCACATGATTCAGGAGTTTGAGATCTTGCAAAAGTAGCCATAGTAATTGGAGAAATTACTTGCTCTGGGCTCAAGTAACCTTCTGCTGCTTTTGATTTTACAGGTGTTAAGGAGGCATTTTGAATAATGGTTATTCTTTGCTTTGGAGTGCCACAGTTGGGAATAACTGCTGTGCTTGTGTAGGAGTGAGGACTTTCAGTGGTAGGACTAGTTATTTCAAGTGTTGCTGTGTTCTGTCCATGGTCTGGAGTTACTTTTATGTGAAGAGGTTGGCCAGGGGTATGGCTTAGCACGAGGTCTCCAGTCTGTGCACAGTTTCCATTTTGCTTTGTATGAATCTTTCCATTTTGCGGGTGGCTGTCTTTGGACTTCATCCAAGGGATCCATAATTTTTTGTTCACGGCATTTGTAATGGATGAGTTGCTTTTGAAAGACACTCTCTGTTCTTCCTCATTATTGTCTTTGTCCTCATTATCGCTGTCTTCATAAAGCTGCCCATTTATGACTGTTCGTTCTAAAGGCATGAGGGTTTTGTAATCAGGTGGTTCATTGTCTGCTGGATCTGTCTGGACTTCTTTAGAAAAAACTTGCAAATCAGAAATTCTCCTTCCATTGAGACCAGGCCTGAAGTTCTTGCTGAAGTGTCTGTACCTGTCTAATTCTTTTGTGAGGCTTTCCATTTCTCTTGCTAGCTCCTTGTTCTTGTTTTCTTGCTGGAGGAGTTTCTTCTGTAAGACTGTATGATCACCTCGGAGGTGACAGATTAGGTCTTCTGTTGCCATGTATTCATGAATTTTCTTTTTCAGTGCATCTACTTCTCTGGAAAGATGACTCGATTTAGCTTCCTCTTCTTTGAGCTTCCTAAAAAGACGCTGTTCTTGATTGGACTCTGCCTTTTCTGTTAACTTATACCTAGCCAATTCCATTTTCACAGCCTCCAGCTCCTCTGATAGGAGCTTAGCTTTGTCTCGTTCATTGGCATATCTTCGTTCTAGAGATTCAAATTCATCCTCGGTTTTCATAAGATCATCTTCTATAGACTTCATTTCTTTCAGCTTCTGCTTAAGCCTCTCCACCTCTTGCGAAAGCTCTTTGATTTTGTTGTTCTCATGCTGCAAGGAGGTGCTGGATTTAGTACTCTCCTTAAGTTTATTTTTCAGAAACTCTTTTTCAACAGCTTCCAGTGACTGAAGTCTTTTTCTTAGAATATTCACTTTGGAAACAAGATCATTTCCTTTCTCCTCTTCTGCTTTGAGTTTGTTTTTCAGTTCATCTCTTTCTTTTGTAACACTGGACACTTTTTCCTCTGCATCAGATTTTGATTTGAGTGCCTTTTTACTTTCCTCAATTAATTTTTCTGTAACGGACATCACTTTATTTTGTTCCAGCTGAAGCTGAGAAGTTGCAGCTTGCAGCTTTTCTTCTGTTTGCTTTATTTTTTCACCCATAGTTTTTCTTTCATCCACAAGCATCACTGTTAGACTCTTCAGCTTTGTTAAATCTTCTTTAAGTGTAAACTCAGTTTTTTCTAACTTACTTTCAATTGCTTCAAGCTCACCAATTCTAGCTTTTAAGCCATCCAGCTCATGGGACAACTGCTGTGTTAACATTTTTTCTCTTTCTAGGTTGCATTTCAGGGAGTAGCAGTCCTGTTTGCTCTTGTTGAAAGCATCTTCTAATTTCTCCAGCTCCATAATTCTTTTGTTGAGTTTGTCAACTTCCCCTTTAAGGTTCTTGCTCTGTGATGCTTCTTTTTCTAATTTCCTATTAAGTTCTCTGCACTGATCTTCCATTTTGATGAGCTCTTCATCTTTTCCTTCCATCTCCAGCAGTCGTTTCCGTAGTTCTTCTACTTCAGTCATAAGTGTGGAGTTCCCGCACTCTCCTTTGTTTATCTTATCCCTTAGGTCTTGCAGTTCTTCCTCTGCTTTTCTTAAAGATTTGTTGGTCTCTTCCAGCTCATCAATTTGTCGGGTGAGAGCAGTTAATTTTAACCGGAGCTGACGATTCTGACTGTCTTCATTGGTTAGTTTGGCCATCATTGCTTCGTGGTTTTGGGAAATCTTACTGCTTTGCGCTTGAAGTTCAGCCTCCAGGCTGCTGGCTTTCTGTTCCTCTTCCTGAACTTTTGCTTCAGCAAAAGCTAGCTTCTCATGTGCTTGTTCTGCAGAAGTGGTTAATTCTTGAATTTTTTTACTTTGTTGATTCAACTGGTCAGTAAGTTTTTGCTGTTCATCCACCACCATTAAAGCAAAGGATTTCAGTTTAGTCAATTCTTCTTTCAGTTTAGCTATTTTCTTGTTGTTTTCCTTCTCTTTTTTTGCCTGATATGCTGTTTCTTGTTCAAGAAGCTTTTTCAATCTGTGGAAGGAAATAATATCATATTTTGTAGCCATTTTAATGGACATTTAAAAACATACCTGAAATACCATGACATCTCTGCCAGATGTGCATGAACTTGTAACTACAAGCAGACCTCTCCTAGTTGCGTCATGGGGCCCACAGGCCTTATTTTCTACTCAGAATATCTTTTGTAATAGACACTTCAATATGATAATTTAGACTTCAGTAATTATACATCTTTGATTGCATTTTCAGCTTTTGGCAGGTATCAGTGCGACCGAACTTTCTGCATCAAATAACACTGATCTTGGCTGTTTGCTGACGCTAGTTATGTAATGCGGGTGTTTTTAAGGAATGTGTTTATCAAAGCAGTTGAGAAATTAAATCAGTGCAGGCATCAAGGGCAGGTATGATTTACAGTGGCATAAACCTCCTAATACCTTTAAGTTGCTTATAAACTATCCTGATGTTTTATGGTGTTTCATGATTAAACCTTATGAGTGTTAAAGTATGTGAAAGAAATGTAGCCACATCAGGGAGTTAGTCAGGCTGCCTCATGTCAGTTTCTAAGCAGAACAAAACGGAACATTGTAGGTAGGTCAATCCTCAGTGAAAATGCAGGCCTTGTGGCCTTATATCATACACACACAAAAAATGCAGTCAGCAGATAATCAAGTATTCAAATTGTGCCCTTTGAACTTAAGAAAGGCCAAACATCTTGCTGTCTGTTAGGTGTGGATTCGTCTTACATCCAAAACTTGCAGATATACCCAAGTGCAACCCTACTTTTATGTGATTCTTGGAAGTTTTCATGTTTTTCCAAAATTAGTCTTACATGTTTAATTTAGTACTCAGTCTTAAGCAAGATGCAATATACTTAATTTGGGATAAGGTTGTGCTTTTTTTTCTGTAAGATACTAAGAGACCTCCAAATACCTAAAGTAGTCTACAAAAGAACCACATTTTTTTGTCAGTGAGATGGCTGTGGAGTTGGTCAGTATGGTAGGATTAGGTTTGGCCAGCACATTTGCCTTCTTTCAATTAGATTTTTCCCACAGCCAAACTGTAGTCTGGTAATAAATAAAATCTGAAAAGCCTAGATTGATGTAATAAATGACTAAAATTTACATGTTTCTCTGTTGTTTATGTATATGTATGGTACATATCCAGTTGTGTAGATTATGAGCGGGAAATGAATTGCATGTCAGAACTGTACTTGAGCAAAATCACTGCTTCAACACTCATTTGCTGAGACCCCTTGCTTTTTTTAGCTTTTCCCCCTCTGAAATATGATGATGGCTCTCTAGAAGTTGCTGCTGAAATACAGGATTCCTGTTCCACAGTTGTCTCTGGCCATTGTTGTGATGCCCTTGTCCAAGTGGTGAGTCTACACTACAGCTTCTCACCAACAAGTTGCTGTAGCAGCCATCCCTTCAGCTCAGGAAGAGCTTAGATAACAGCCTCTTTTGCACAGCTCTTTATTAGCTGTTGACTGACCGGAGGCATATATGTCTGGTTATTTAATGGGCTGCTTCAGCAAGATCTCCTTTCGGCAGCATTGTAGTTTTTCTGCACGGGGAAAGGAAGTCCCTGCTATTCTACAACTGTCTATCAAGCTTGTCTGATAATGTATAGAAGCCTGTGACTAGGAAATTTCTTAACACCTTCACCTTCTGCACTGTTGTTACTTTATTGCAAAAGCTGCATACATTGAATGTAATGAAAAGCTTTATGTGAAAGTTTGACATAATGGGAAGTAGCAATAAACAGACTTAAGAAAGCCCCAAATTCTTTACAACAGTCAATTAACATAATGGGGAAAACAGACATGAAAAGGTATAAGTGAAGAGGGACAGAATTGTGAAATGAGCTTGAAGGAATACTGCTGGTTGACAGAACAAAACCATGGGGAGAGAACTGCGCCATCTTCAAAGGCAGCTTTTTACTGTGTTGTTGGTACATAAACTTTTGTCCACTTCTCAGTGCTACTTCCAATTTGAGGTTTTTTAATGTAAAATTCTCTTCCTTCCCCACCCTTGACTCTAAATGCTTTAGTAGTGAAGTTCAATTGATGATTTACCGTTGCCATAGATATAAAACCATAACAGAAGCATAACTAACAATTTCATTTGGAATGAACTCAGTTTTTGTGTGTGCATGAAGTTAAGACATCTTATATTCATATTGTTAAAATAGACTTACTAGCTTTTATTTTAGCTTGCTTCACAGTAATTTATTTTGGAAAGGCAAATTTAGCTGAGTTTATTAATACCTAAACTAAACAGTGTTTTACCCAACACTTTCATATTAACTAGTTTGTATCTCTCTGTCCAAATGAAACTGTAATGCTCCACTGACTGGTGCCCCTTAAACTGCTTTAGAAAGAAAAGTCTTAGACCAAATAGTAACCAACACTTGTAATAGGGATGCTGTATAATTTTTTATGATGTAAATAAGATAACTGTGCATAAATAATAAACTCAGTTTATGAATGTTTGAGTGAATAAAGCCAGCAGTCCTTCCTGTGAGCATCAGTCTGTATAATTTGTTTTTGCTGTAGTCTTACCTGTTTTTTTCTTATATAACTTCATTTCTCAAGCTATCTGGAATGCTTAAGACTTGATTCAACAAAGCACTTGAGGTTCCAGTCCAAACTGAGTGCTTGAGTGGGGTAGTCTAACCCAATCTGATCAGATCTGTGTTGCGAAGGTTATTTGAACAAAAGTGCCTAAATTCTTGCTGTCTGACCTGAGTCACTGTATAAACTGAGAAGAACTTTAAAATACCGTTTCTTTGGTCATGCCAAAAGACCTTAGGGTATTTAAAAATGTTTCCTTCACTCAAAAGATAAAATGCAGTTTTAAGATTCAAATAGAAATGCAAGCAAATATTTCTAACCCCCAAAATCTGTTTCTTTTTGAAAAAATACTTGTATAAAAGCACTCAATTTAAGGTAAGTTGCAGAGCATAGCGCAGAAGCTGCAAGTTAAGGGATTTTAATGTGCTTCTAAAAAGAAATGAGGGATGTATTAAGCATGTGGGTTTGGTATTGTTCTTTCTTTTATATTGTGTAGTTAAATAAGTTTTTGTACTTGTTTTTGATAGCCATATGTTTATTCATATATTCCCATGCAGAAATACTAATGTATTGCTATACATAAAATGCCCTCAACAGTGCTGAATAGATAGTAGTTTCTTGGATAGAGTTGAGATTGATATTGTAAGAAGTCAACTGGGAGTCTGTTAATATTTGCAGGAGAGTTTTTCCTTGGCTGTTGAATTTCTGTTTCATAGTTCAGTAGGTCACAGCAAATCTGTCTGTGCACATACACTTAAGAATTGAAGAGGACCATAAAATCTTCGGGTTTTTGTTTTTGTTTTTTTGTTGTTGTTTTGTTTGTTTGGTTTTTAAAATTAATAATTTGGTTTTGTCCAGCTTTTTTGGGGAACTTGACTTCTGCAGGTCAGGGCTTGATTATGTATATAATTTGAATTAAGGCAAATCACAGGTTTAATTGAAGAAGTGCTGTAACTGATAATAACAGCACTATTTTGTGTACTTCTGTGACAGAATACAAGTGTTTTTGTGTTGATCCAAAATACTATCTTCACTGAATCATAGAATGGTTAGAGTTGGAAGGGACCTTAAAGATCATCGAGTTCCTATTCCATTGCATGGGCAGGGACACCTCCCACTAGATCAGGCTGCTCAGAGCCCCATCCAGCCTGGCATTGAACGCTTGCAAGGGTAGAGCTTCCACAACTTATCTGGTCAGCCGGTTCCAGTGTCTCACGACCCTCACACTAAAGAATTTCCTCCTGATCTCTAACCTAAATCTCTCTTTCAGTTTAAAACCATTACCCCTTGTCCTCTCACTACAAGTCCTTGTAACAAGTCCTTCCCCAGCTTTCCTGTAGGCCTCCTTCAGGTACTGGAAGGCCACCATGAGGTTCCCCCAGAGCCTTCTCTTCTTGAGGCTGAACAACCCCAACTTAATCTTCCTGAAGAAGAGTATCCAAAGTATTTGAGACAGTGATTCTATGAAAAATATGCAAAGGTCAAAAAAAGTTGGCTTAAAAAAAAACATAAAAAAACCCCAGGCACTCCCCTGTCCAATAAGGTATTTTTATTTTAATTTCCAAGTGAATTTCATGATGGTGTAATTTGGTACTAGGGAAAGGTAGGTATATCATTTAAGCAAAGTTTTCATAGATAATTCCAAGCAGTTGACTTCATAGGACTACAAGAACCCTTTCTTAGTCCAGGCGAGCAAAAATAGGCATTGGAAATTGTTTTTATGAACGTGAATGTTAGTTAAACAAAATCAAAGCAGTGTCATTACTTGCTCTTCAGAGCTTCTGTTATAAATGACTGCTTTATTGTGGCTTACTATTGCATTTGTTTGCAATACTAGTTGCCTGCTTTTTTCATTCCCTTAAAGAAATTGTATTTGTCAGCTCTCCTCTGCTCATTGTAATCGCTTTCCTCAGTGTACATTTTATAGAATAAAATGAATGAAAATGATGACTTTTTTCTTTAAGCAATCTTATGATAACTTTAGAGAAGGTTGCGTTCTTTAAGGCTTGTAAAGCTGTACTTACTATCATTCATTCCACCCAAGTATTGAGAAGATTTTAATATACACCTTACCAAGATCTTTATTGTTATCAGATCATTCTGCAGAACAGACTGAGATTTTGAATGTCTGTGACTTTTCTTTTTGTAAACCATAAAGATACATGCTTTTATCTAGCTCATGTGCTCCTCACCCTTCCCCAGGTAAAAGATGTGGTTTACTACAGGTTATAACATGAGGGAGACTTGCTTTTAAAGTTTTTGGACATGTGCTTGAGTTTCCCCCTGTACAATACAAATAAAACCAATAAGCTGTAAGCTTTTAAATGTAGATGAAGTCATGCCTCTTGGTTTGAGGCATTCTTCCCGGTTAGCAATAAGCCATGGTCTGGCCTTCAATAAGAGAAGAAACAAGCGTCATCATTTCTGCTAAATCTTACAAGTTGTTGTAATTTTTGACACCAATGCAGTTAAATCTTGGTTTTTGGAAGAAAGCCAGTCTGTCTGTGCCTTCCACAGTTTATGGCAACAAAATTTGGGTTTGTTAAAATGGGTTTCTGGTCTTGGAGTGGCTATGCATTTCTTTTCTGCTTGGCCTACAATTCTACTTATTGGTGTGTAGTTTTTACAGATTCATATGTTATATAGCTACTTTTATGGCTCTATTTATTAACTTTATTGATGCTTCTTTTTTGCCTTTGTCATAAAGTCAAAGCCTTTGAAATACCAGCAGCAGCAACATACCATAGCTGTTGTGTAATCTGTTGGCTTTATCTGAATCAGTCAGCACTTCCCAACAGAATGTGAACACTTACTTTAAAATTTGTTTTCTAGTATATTATTTACGTATGTATATTTTAAGCAGTTAGTTTATGCTATGATGCAAACTTCCACAAAGGGTGTCTCAACTGCACGAGTCTGTGTAAGGCTAATTTCCTGATAAGGAAATTTATTTTATAAAATGAGGACTTCCAGTGAGGGGGATGTGAGTTCTGCTTATTACTCCACAAACTACCACAGAGTAATAACTGTTTTATCTGATGCTTAAAATGCTGACTTGCTTTACAAGTCTTAATAAAAGTTATATATGATGAATGGTGATGCCAGTTCTGGGTTAACTTGGGCAAAATTTCAAATCGATAACCAGATGTACATAGCCGTGATGCTGAGTAATCATATGCAGATAATATTTAAAAAATTAATTAATCTGGAGTTTTGTGACCATGTTTTCACAACTCCTAAGCTGCTGAAAATTCTTCCTGGTGATATAGGGATCCTGGTGCTCATAAATGTTATGAAATCCTGTGTAAATTTGGTGACAGTAAATGTAATGAGAAATTTTTAACAAATTTATGTTAATTTAAGATTTAAGACTGGATTAACATTCACTTCTAGTTGGAGTGATTTTAATTCAGCACTAAAATCCATTTTATTTTAAAATGTAACCTCAGTTTAAGAAAATAATTTTCTGTCTTGAGTCATACTCTTTCTAGATCTAGATGTTCTTGGAATCACCTATGAAAATACCAGTCTGTGTAAAAAGTTTTAATGCTTTCTGTGGCAGTAACTGTTAGAATGTGCAAGGTGATAAAGGGTAGCTATTAATTCTGTGGTGTTACTTCTCATCTTGTAATGGTAGCCTTCTACAACGTCTGAGATTATGATAAGAAGATGCAGGACCTTTAGGTGGGAGTGAGGAAGTTGCTACCCTATTGATTTGTTGGCAGGTCTTTCGTTTGGTTTTCTTGACTGCATATCTTGAGAAACAGTTGTGAATGAGCTGGCAAAAACACAGTATTAATGAGTTTTACTTGAAGTTAGCCTCCAAAACTCTGTGTCCCCTGGTCAGCTACTAGAAAACATGGCACAATGAACTGTGAGCTGGACTCTGATGTGTCACTGTTTTTGAGATGCACTCTCCTTTCTTCTTGCCCTTTTTAGATTTAACAGTTATTTCAGTTGTTCTTTGAAGTCAGTATCCATTACTGTTGGCATTTCAGTGGCGCCTAATTGTGTGCTACTGTCCCTGTAAATCCTTTTCTGTTCTGAATCTAAATGCATCAATAACTTAACCATCTCATGGGAATAGGGTTTGGATTTTGTTGGTTTGTATTTAGGGATTTTTTCTTATTACCATAGTGCATATTTATTCCCCCTTTCGCTGTCTCTCTCACCCTCTCTCCATGCTGCCTGTAAAGTCGGAAATAAAGCAAGTAATTTCAGATGCAACGCCAGAATTTGGAACTCTTCAAATTTACGTCAGCCAGGAAATTATAGTTTTGCAGATGGAAAGCTTTCAGAAGGAAATGGAAAGATGAACCACAAGAGATGTGGTAGAGGGGTCAAAGCAACAAAACGGAGGCAGAACTTCTCAGTTGTTAATCCACGTCATGCTTTTGTCTTTTCTTCATTGTTTAACAAGTAAAATTCTGTGTCTGAACATCAGGTTTATCAAAATGGAAAAGCAGCACTGACTGACTGTAACAGATTATTTTGAGAATTAATATTAATCCAAAGAGGTTCTAAAAGTACAGTCACTTTGCAAAACAAACTAAGATAACTACTGCTTTTTATAATTTGTGGTTTTTAAATGTTAGTGTCATTGAAGTGATTGCTTTTGATAATTGATATTGCATGGTGACAATCTAAATTGATGGGGGAGATCCTGTGTCTTTATGAACCTGAGTCTTCTTTTAAAGCATTCTTAGCATTACTACTAGAACATTATTGCTTCACCACAGTTGTTGAGCTGTTTTTAAAATCACCAGTGCTATAAAATACTCAGTACTACAGAGATAAACAAGACAGTGTTTTTCCATGATTTTTTTTTCCTCTCCGTGGGCAGGTGAATGTGTTTTCATTGTCAATTCCGAGTATCGGTTACCATTGCAGCTAGGACTACCATTACCATTACTGCTAGGATTTGCAAATGAAAAGTTGTAGCAGGAGTTAATTGAGCTCCTGAAAACTATCTTTTAGAACCCTGCCTGCCTTCTCCCCATTTGCTGTGGGAAGATTAAGCACAAAAATAGGGAGTGCAGCATGCAGAAGTTCTGGAAATTTCTGGTCAGGCTGCTACTAGCACCGATTACCCTAGCCATGTGTGTTTAGTTTGTATAAGGCAAATACTACTTAGTTAGCACCACCATGCTGTGTTTACTGTTGATGGAAGTGTAACAGTTGGAGGGCTGAGTTTTTGTCGAGGCTATGTAATCTGCATCCTTCAAGTGACTGAGGAGTTTGCAGAAATTCTGATTCCCTGAATGAGTCAGTTGCTTCAGCTCAGTTAAAGTTTGTAACCCTGAAGTAATTTTTTACACTTTTCAGTTTAATGTAATACTTTAATGATAATACTTTAAGAGAATAATCTGAGTTTTCTTTAGACAATTCCAATAGATAAATCCTGTCTGTATTTTTATTATGGTTTTTTAATTCTGTATATAACATCATAGTGTGTAGGTTCAAGGTGAACCACTGTTTTATGAGTGCTTTTTCTGGGGGGCAGTTGGGAAAATAGGTGCTTTTCTGGTATCTGATTCGCCTGGGGCAAGGCTAGCGCTGCTGTCTTGACCAGAACTAGGCATAATTGTGCAAGGATCCAATTCATACTAACTTTTAAAAACTTCAATTAGTTAATATTTTTGGTATGACAGAAAATGGCACTCAGCCAACAATAACACATCATGTTACTCAGAGGAGACTGGTTAGTCCTAAATGTCATTTTCCCATAACATTTACAGGAACTGAATGTTCTCTAAAACAATTTTAATATAAATTTTATATAGAAATTAATGTCTGGGGCCACATTTTCATCCATGGGCAGAATAGGCACTGTGCCTATCTCTGATGCTAACCATAGCCTTATTTGTGTAGGGGTCAGTCAGCAGCAGTGGTAAAATTTAGAACTTTCCAGGCTGCCACATGCACTTTCTTTGTTGAACTAAAGGCATCCTCCTTTTTGTTACCAGTCCTGAATAAGCTGCTCAAGTCATATAGTGGCCACTTGCTTTTAGACAGGTGGAAGCTGGCTGCAGACTTCAGTGTGTTCTCAAGATGCTTAATGCACACAACAAGAGTTTATGTGCTGAAATTGTGATTAGAACCACATAGATTTAACATTTTAAGTTAAATAAAGGTACTTAAGTACTGAATGGGACTGTCTGAAAGACTGAGTTTGCCATAATTTGGAGGAAGGGGGCTAGTTAAAAACAATTAGACAAACATTCCTCAGGAATTGTGTAGGTGGTGTCACTCCTGTGCAGGAGGATGAAATTCCATGACTTCTTGAGGGTCCTGTTCGTACCCATAAAATCTATATTATATACATACATCCTAAGACAAAAGTAAGCCCCTTTTTCTGGTGTGCTTACTTCCTGAAGTAGCTCTGTGTGTATGTATATAATAAATTTTAATTGTTTGAAGACTGAGTTTGGATAGCACCCCATTACTTTTATTGGCAGAAAACATAAGCCTTAATTGTTATTGCAAATTTAGCTTTAGATATGTAAATTTTCCTTGATGTAAGACTGTATGAAGAAGTGTAGTTGAGAATTTCCAAATAATGGACTTCAATCAGCTTTCCTGATACAGTTGCAACTTGTCCTAGTAGCCAAGAATCAAAGTATTAAGAGCAGTAATAACACCAGTGTCAGAGATTCCGCTTTGAAGCTAAATATACATCTTTTTCCCCTAGACCTAATAATGTGAGGGTGTCCATATTTCTCTGTCCTAATCCTGTTGAATGTCTTACTGTATCTGAATGGGTTGGGACTTTAAGTGTGGGAGGTTTGCAAGTTGCATTTTCTCCTTCGGTGAATCATCTAAAGGTGCAAAGTAAATGCACATTTGTTTAAACCATATTAATCCTTAGCATATGTGCACTTGTTCATGTTTAAGTTTACATAGTTCCTCCAAACTAATTTTCTTCAAAGAGGACTAACACACTGTTTTAGACTACAGGATAGGAAGCTATGGTGAAGAGCTAAAGGTGATAGTCTGAGAATTTTTTGAATGCTTATAGTTCTAACCAAGGTTTAATTCATAGATTTAATTCACATATTTGAAAAACAATTTTAATAACAAATAATAATTTAAGTAGCCTCTTCGCCTGTGATGAATTTTTTAGGTAAAGAACATACTTTACTTTTAGATCTGTTGATAATGATGTGTTGAAGTAAGTTTTTCCATTATTTGCAGCCTTGGTAGTTCACTATGTTAAAGATCAAATACTCTGCTTAAGTGTAGAAGAAAACTGGGTTCTTTAGTCATATGTCCACTCAAAGTGCCAATAAAAGTTCGTACCTAGAATTGCCTTTTTATTTTATTTTCTTGAATAGCTACTTGCTTGTGTGTTCAGCAGCTGAAGTAACTGTTGCTTGCTTAGGAAGCAATTTCTTAGGAGAAAACCCTAAATTGTTAGGAACAAAAAGTGGCTGTAACTAGTTCTGGCTATTCCTTGAACAGTCATTTCTTAAACTCTTTTTAAATTGGCCTGAATAGTCTTCCTAAATCCGAGAAGAGACTTACTCTTTCCATCTTTAGTTGTTTTCCAGTTTTCTTGCTTTACCTTTCAAAAACTGTCACAGAAAATAGGCTTTTGTAGGAAGGAGAAGGGTAATGTGCATGTATGCTTCCCTTGCCCCTTCATATGAAGACTTTTAGACTCCAGGTGTTCCCTGTTCATTAAACAACTGTTAATTCAGTTGAACATTCTCTGCCTTGTTATTGTACCCTGAATTGATTTATAACTCAGTATCGTTAAGTGACTGAAGGACATTTGGCTACATGCCCTATTTGATCTCTTTTCTTGCCTCCTGGCTGATGGTCTGTGATGTTTAGGTTATATTTTCCTATTTTCAGATGTCACTCTGAAAATGAAGCAGCTGTAGCATGCTTTCATGTACAGTATGTTTCTGATGTAATACATTTTAACTTTTATCATTAATTTATAATGTGGCTTCAAATGCTGAAAATACACCGTTATTTCTAGACAGAACTTGCTAGTTGTTTGGTTAACTGCATAGATATATGAGAGGGTCGTTTACAGTTTGTAACATCTTCCCTTGTCAAATTCTGATTCCCCCCACCCAGTTAATCCTTATTGAAATAGAAGAATTTTGCCATTTACAAAGATGGCAGTAACCATCTAGAGCTTTAAGCAGAGGATGAGAACAAAGCAAGGCCATGCAGAAACTTCCCAAAGTGGCTGCTCCTTTGTACACCATGTTACATTTTCTTCCCTCCTCCTTTATAGGGGTTAGCAAAATGTGTAACCTTGAAGATTTCTGTCAGCAGTTTGTCTGCTGCTTTCCTGACAAGGAATCAATGTATGCACCTCCTAGTGCAAGCCTAAATATTCTCCACTGGCTGGTGTTGTCCCTGCACCACCCTCATCGGCAGTCTATTTTATCTGTCTTGAATTGACCTATATTGAAGCTGTCCTCGCTGACTTTGCTTCAGAGACTTTGTATCCCCCAGCTCTGCTTACACATACGCAAGCAAATGCACGTACCCATATATTAGATGTGTTTTTAGAAAGATGTATTTTAGGAGGAGTTTTAAGTTCATGGTGGCCTTTTCTTTGGAGCCAATTCAGCATTTAATTTAGGAATGACATGGGCTGCTAGTGAAAAGACTTTTCTCTTTACATGAAAGAGTATACGGTATTATTATGCAAGTTAAGAAAATGTTTCAGCTTTGAGCATAAAAAAAACTTTTTTTTTTTAATCCACCTTCCTACATCCCAGTTAGTATGTTCAGCACTGGATTTCAGATATTTAGGTCAGGGGTTGGCTTCCCTAAATGTGGAGCTGTTGTACCCCCCATGACCAAAATTAAAAAAAAAATAGGCTTATATAATTCACTTTCCTCCTTTCTAGGTAGGAATTTGAAACAGCATGGTTCTACTGAGGCTGAGAATATGCTTGACTTGGGGGAGTCTTTTGAAGTTGAAAACAAAAACAACTGTGGCATTTGTTAGGTGGCTTTTGAGAAACCTCTCTTAGCTATGTAGAATAAAATGCCATTTGGGAATGTGGCAGGTGACATTCATTTCAGGCAATCCAAGCTTAATGGTGATAAGATTTCCTAATTTTCTTCATAATTTGACATAATGACTGAAAGTTATGGAGATCTTACCGGAATGTTGATGAAATAAAAAAAATAAATTGATGGCATTCAGTCAGCTTATACTTCTTATAAGACAGTTTCGTCTATATGCTAAAATCCAGTATGTAATAAAATTGTGAGGTTTATGAGTACATTACTTCCCAATTTTTAAGCAGCCAATCTTGTGCGTTTTTTCTCATTGTAGTAGCAACATGCTGCTCCATTTAAGTTTTTTAAATTCTTCCTCTTATGCTCTCATTGCAGTAGTTGCTATGCAAACACTAGATAAGCTTTGTGTCTCCAATAAAAAAGGACAAAGTTTTAAATCCACTCTCTGCAATGAAATTGGAAGTAATTGCTTTTAATATTAGGTTTAAGGCAGATCTTTAGTAACTCTAACCTATTTTTTTCTTTTAATTTAAATTGTTGTGTTCTTTCCCAGACTTCTAGAAGCCTGCAAAGCACACTGGTATCTGTTGATGCTTAATGTGGGGATTTATGGAAAATTAATACGGGATTTGTGGAAAATTAATATGCCTGAATTAAACCAGCAGTGTTGCAGGTGCTGCTGACCAAAATGTCAGGCACCCTGAAGCAAACTGTGGGATCAATAAACAAGCTGGTGTCTCACAGGCTGGTACCCCACAGGCCACTGCCCCACAGGACCAGTAAACAGCAGGTGTCCTACAAGTAGGTATCCCATGGTTGTTATCTCGTGAAGTAGTGAGAAAAGAATGTTGTAGCAAGAATTGAGAGGCACCAGCTGGGAAGCAGAAGCCCTGGGTCATCGTGACACGGACAGCAAATGACAAGACACATAGCCAATCATATATGAATTGTGTATGTACGTAACCAACGGGGTTTGTACTGGGGTGGACCATCTGGAGTCAGAGGGGTATAAATTGCCACCATTTTTAATACTAAACGGCTTTCGCTGGATCACATTGATCGTGGTGCGTTAGTCTGGGCTCCCGCCGCAGCTTAACATCCCTGAAGTTTTTCTTCTCAGAAGTATTTAGGTTTTTTCCATCCACATTTTCAGTCTAAAGTCAGCTGAAGTCAAGCAGTTGTGTTAGTTACATCATGACATGCATGATGAGCTGTACCAGAAAGGGTGACATATCCTATATCAACTTGAATGACCAAAGTTATAGGACTTTGAGTGATGTTGAAATGTTTTCTAGCAAGGTTGGTTCAAATTTCACCCCCAAACTTTCAATTTTGTTATTAAGGGAGGGTTATACAATGTTGCTGAGTGTTCACTCATTATTTAGTTATTGCATGAACATTCACCTCTGCACTGTCACCTCAATTCTGTTGTTTTGGTGAGGAAGAAGTGCTTTTGGAGCTGTTGCTTTTGTACTGTTTTTACGTGGAGGCTACAGACTGTCACAGAAAAAAAAACTTCAAATAAATTTTCCTTGAATTTGTGAGCACTTCAGGAAAGTGAGCTGTGAATGCCTGAGCGTGGCTCCATTGGTCCATGAGCATGAGTGCTGTTACTGACCTTCCAGAAACAACATGGTGACCTGGACATGCAATCAAAGTGATCTCTGTCTTGCTGACAGAAAATACAGCAAATCTCAAAATCAGCATAACACACTGAGAGGTGTTAAGACTCAAAATGTCCATTACTTCACTTAAATTCCAAGGCTGGGCACTATATTTAGAATTTTTCAGCAATGCCTTTTACCCTCTTGGAGATGAATAAAACACTTCAGTGAATGGTTGAACTAACCAAGTTTTCAACGGTTTCAAAAAAGCTCAACATAAACCTCAAGGATGCCCTGGCAGAATCCATTCAATATAAAAAAAAACAAACCTAAGCAATTACCAATAATTTTTATTGGTAAGGCTAGTTTCTAAGCTCAAATCAACTTGGTGACAGGCTGAAGTATTAGAGTGAACTATTAATGAGTCAGAATTAAAATTTTATAGGATGATTTTTTAAGATATGTCTTCCTACATTGTAAACTTCTTAGGATTCTCTGACTTAGGTATTTTAATTGCTTCTGTGACTTAGATATTTTAATTACTTTTTAAATGAACAGTATTCAGGTGATACCACACCCAGGATTTGAGAGAAGCAGGAGAGGTCCAGAGGAACAGTGGCTGCTCACTTGCCCATGCCAAACTACCTGTTAAAGAAGTTTTGCTGAGGAAAAGTGCCAGCCCTTTTAAGAACTGCCACAGAGGGGAAACTTGCTGGGAGTAAAACCAGGCTGGTTTTTTACCCTGTGACAATGGCAAATGTGATAATTCATCACAATATTAGGTAAATAGTACGGAACTGCTGTTACTTAGCAAAAATGAAGGAATAACTTGATTTTACTAGTGCTGATGGGGAGAATAAAATAAGTGTAAGTTATATCTCTCAGTCTTCTGGGTCAAATCTCTGAAAATTCTTCTGTCAGCAGTTACACGTTTGCCAATGGAGGGAGGGAAAGTGACGGGAAAGGAACAAAGGGTCAATGCAGTCTTATAGGAAGTTGACTTTCATTTCTGGAGGATAAACTTGCTCTTAAAATGCTTTTTCCTTGCATTGGATATTATAAAAACTTATTATAAATCTAAGTGAAGACTGAACTATGTGATAATTCTTTTCCTTTACTGTCTCCTTTTACTTTAAGTGATGCAAGCTAACATGTTAGTGGCTTAAAATTATATAGTCTAAATACATATTAAGAAATCTGATAAAGGAGTGTAATGCTGGGATTGGGGAGAGGAAACAAAAGTAACACATTTTAAGCATTATACCTTAGTCTAATTATCTTGGGCTTTTACCAGTATAGATGAGAGTGAAATTGGTCCTGCAAGTATTAAGTGAAGAACGTTTTCCCTTTTGAGCAAAAGAAGACAGACTGTGGGAAATAGAGTTCTGGCTTTTGATAGATGCTGAGATTCATATTAGGCTAGCAGCATTCACAGTACAGATGGGACTTTGGATGTTGCTAAAGCACTAATTAATGATGTTACCCTCTGTTGGATTTGAAGGACCTGAAATAGTCTCTTACATATGGGTAGGCTTTTTTTCTTTTTCTAGTTATTGCCTTTATCAAATCTATATGTTTATTCCATGAGTAGAATTTCTTTGAATATTTTTTCTTCATCATATTGTAGGTCTTTGACTCCAGCAATCCTTTCTACTCAGACACAGTTTTTTGAGGTCTGTTACTTAACTTTGGCTCATAATGTAGCTAAATTTTCCAAGTTATAACTTGACAACGTATTTATTATTAAATCCAGTGGCTATAGGATATGTAGCAAAGCAAGTAATCATTGATCAGGAAAGAGATCTAAAAGCGCTAGGATGTAGGTTGCAAGTTTACAGATACGACAGAATAGCAAACAGAAGATGTTGTAAGGCGCTTAGGATACTGATCCAGGGTATTGGTTTCCTACTCTAAACTTGTATTTGTTTTGGTTACCCCCTCCCATCTACAGAGGTGTAAACTTTGCTGGTTACAAAAAATATTATCTTGGAAACATGGATGTGACCTTTATTTAAATGCCAAGTTTAATAATACACAAATATGTGAATTATTTTTGAAAAGAAATGTGTCTCTATATGTTTTATGTTTTTTGAAGCATGTGGAAAATACCTACTTAATGTTTTCTTGTTTAAAGCAAAAACAGTTGTAAAAATGTTTGCACGTGATATTTTGACTCAGTCTCTAAATCCATATATGCTTGATAGCACAGCAATTTATATGGTAGTATAATCTTGATTTTTCTTAAATACATGGTTGAACAAGGATTTAGCAGGATTTAAAACATGAAATGATGGGGGAAAAAACCCCTCCTTTGTGTTGTCCTAACATTTAATGCTGATTTAATTTCATACTATGGAAAATTAAAACATAAACCAAAAACATGTTGTACTTTTAAGAAGAGATTGAGTTCTTAAGGAGTCTAACTTTTCTAACATTTTGAATTACACATAAGATTCCAGATAGCAATGCTTAGTAGCCTGAATACCTAAGTAGGACAGTACAATTTACTGAATGGCTGTTGTTCCTATACACAAGGATTTGACACGGTCAGGTCCTTACACAAGGGAGAGGACAGTGTAGTTCTTTATACTCTGCGGATGAGAATTACAAACATGCTGAGGTCGAATCTTCGAAGGTGCTTAGTGCCTCATCAGAAGTGCTTTCCATTCTCTGTTTTTTTGGAGTTAATAACTGCACTACTGTTAAGCAACTTGCAGAATAAGCTTTGAAGAGACCAGTGGATTTTCTGGTTCTGAAAGCCTTGTCATTTGTTTGATGATGGCGATTTGATTTTTTCTCATCAAAATCTGACAGTTCTGCCCTTTTGTGATTTGACACTTGCACACAAGACACAGAAGAGGGAAGCAGTGTGTAGTAGTTGAAAAGTTTGTTAGTAATTAAACTAGTTACAGTTGTTCCTTTCAGACATAGCATAATCTTACTGCAACGTAATGTTCGTGGCAATTTATACATCCCTCGGTAAACTACAGTAGAAGTTGTTCAAAAGTATAGTAAATGCTTAGAGACATATGCGTGTACATATCTACTAATATATAGCATATGCATATAAATGCAGCATAAAGAGAGGCAGTAGCTCTACCTAATACAATACAGTTGGACTCTTTCCACAGTTTTAAATGCAGTCATAATTTTATCCAACCCTTTGGAAAGTGTATGTAATTCATAACTACCTCCTTCTTTAACATTAAATTAGTTCCTCATCTGTTTGCTCTGTAGGAATTGTTTAGAATAGTTTTTAACGCTTGAAATAGTCATCCTAATTCTGACTAACCAGACGTCTTCTAGATCTCCTGGTGCTGTTTTGGGGTATTTAATTGTTTCTCAGTCCTCACTCCTTTTTTTGGAAGCGATTTTTTAAAAAAAGTATCTCGCTAGGAAAAAGCAAGAAGCTGTCAGTGCTTGCCAGAAGAAGTTTGCTTCCCACCCTCTCCCTTACCTTGCGCTCCTGGACTATAGAGATCCTGGGTCAGCTATTGCTCCATGGTGTGAGGCGTTCAACTGTAGCATCAGAG
The DNA here is from genome assembly GCA_020745705.1 of Hemiprocne comata. Taxonomy (NCBI): domain Eukaryota; kingdom Metazoa; phylum Chordata; class Aves; order Apodiformes; family Apodidae; genus Hemiprocne; species Hemiprocne comata. The sequence continues at coordinate 136,001,177 of CM036586.1, read as the reverse complement.
ATGTGAGCATTCCAGCAGTCCCACTAAACAATGAGAGATAGGCTCTTTGCATGCCCCAAGCCTATGGAGCATTACGTCATTGCCTTCCCATATAAGGCACTCGGTGTTGTGCAGCCTCGTCCTGCTGCCTGGTGTGCTTTAGTGATAGCCAGAACTTAGAAAGCTTATTAATGTGTTCTGGCTCCAGCTGACGCTTAGGACTGTGTGAAATATTTCATTTGTCTACTAGTTCATGGCCAAGAAGAATGTGCGGAAGGTTTGGGTTAGGGCAGTTCCTTTCTATTCTTGATAATAAAGTCGTTAGAAGTTTTTAGCTGATTAGTTATTATGTTTTCCACTTAGTCTCACAGCCTAGCATTTAAGAGGGAAGGAATTAAATGCAAAGTCATCTTCTTTACTTAGTTGTTCTAAGGGAGTTTTTTTCTTACTTTTTAGAAAATATGACAAAATATGTGAATTTAGCTGAACTCTTCCGAGGGTGATATGAACTCCAAGACTTCCTTTTTTTTTTTCCCCCCTTCTGTAAAGAGTCGGGGTCCTCAGAGAATAGTATTTTATTTCCTGATGATGTAACTACAAAACAATTCTCTTAAGTGATGATGGGAAGGCCAGATGAAATCAGATTTTTTTCTCCCTTCAATGTTTTTCCTACAAAACCCTTTCCTTTTTGTATGTTTATGTTTCAGCTAACACAATTAAGCAGTCCAACCAACTATTTTTAGTTAGAAGGTCTTAAAGAAATGAGTCGTTTGTTTTAATATTTAGAAAAGAGGCAGGAAGCCAAAAAGTAGGATCTAGATTGAAGAGCTTAAAATGTATCTCTTTTATTCTCTGTCCTTCAGTGAACGTCCTGAATAAACATTGAGAACACAAGGAAGAAGTACTTGAAATAGGCACAATACTCGTTGAAATTCCACAAAGGGTTAACACAAATTAATTAAATAAACTCCTTTTGTGTTGATGGGTAAATTAGACCATTGAAAGACATTCTACACTATTTTGTGCAGCTCTCTTACAGTAGGTGCATCCACACTTGATTTATTTGCAGCATTTGAATTTTAGTCTTCAGATAAATTTCAGTATAGCTTAAGCTGTTCTACTGCCTGCTTTTTGTATATTTTATCATACTTGAACATAATGCTACCATAAGGCAATTTGCTTATTTGGGAGTGTTGTCTGTAGATTATGTAGACAAATGGTGATTAAAATGTTTGCGTTTCAGTAAAAGGACAGGCATCTCTTAGCTACCTTGAACGTATTTTCCCTGAGTGTAGCTTGAAAAAGAGACTTATTCTTCAGTTGGAAAATTTCAGCCAGCTGTTAGTGCCGTGACTGCTGTGACTTACTCAGAAGCATGCTGCTTGTGTGTATGGATGACCCTGCTGTGTCCTCCTTCTATGATTCTGAGGAAGTTCAGATTTGGGTGCTTGATCAGAAAACTGCCAAATCTATTTAATACTACAATACCTGTACATTGACCCTTCCAAAATAGTTTCAGTGTCTTATTTGAATATACCAACGAACAGACCAGGACAGTATTTTGTTTGCTGTTCTAGGGAGATGTAATAAACAAATCCAAACAAAAAAAACCTCAACCCTGTCCTTTAGCTAAAATTGGGCCATTCACTTACTTGGCTAAGGTTTTTAGGAACTAACATTTTATGTAGTTTTTCTTAAAAATATTGTGCCAATGTGGATCATTTGAATTACATAGAAGCTCATCCAGGTGACCTTGGTATGGGGAACATGAAGTTAACTTAATCTTCAGCTACAAACTCACCCTTTCTGCTGGGACTCTGTTTAAAAAGACAGGACAACTACAGGTGCAAGGTACTGTCTTAGAGCACGCTGTGGAGGATGCTGTATCCAGTTAAGATTTGCAGGGGGAGGAGAGAAAGCAGATCTGTGAAAGGTAGTTAGGAGTTAAATATGCATGCAGTCTTTTTTACATCTCTGTGTGTGTGTGCAAGCATGCAAATGCTTAGAGTGAAAACTACTGTTCCTGTATTTTACTTGGTTAATTTTTTTCTTTCCTTCCATTTGCAGGTTTTTTTCCTTGCATCTTCCGTTTTCACCTGCACACCCCCTGTCTCTCTACTCTATCTCTATAGAAAAATTGCTTGCATTTTTGTCCTCCCACATGAAACGATTGTGGTAGACCATACACAGCTTTGAAGAAGAGGACTTTGCAAAAGCCAGTAATCAAAAATCCAGCCATATAGTCCAGTTCTGTTCTGGAGTTCCTAGGAACATAGCTCAGATAGTGCTGGTTGTAAGTTTATTGGCAGTCTGGGGGCAGGCTAGAGCAGGGAATTGGGAATACAAGTCTGCCCTTATGTCTGGAGATGGCCAAAGTATGAACTTCTATTTTATTAATTAATTCTCCTCTGTGATACAAAAGTGCACATCTGTGACCTTCTGCAAAACAGCTTTATCAAAGAGCATCAGCTGAGTATGTAATGACATGACTTCCTCTCTTGTCACAACTTAATAAAGGATCGAGTACAAGTACTATTCCAAGCCCTGTTAGGAATTATATAATTTAAAATTCCAAGTTTTGGATTAATATAACATGAAAATCTTATTTTATATCTGAGGCAATAAAGAGAGCTGCTGAAAAGCCTTCCTTCACTGTTTTTTCAATGTCTTCCAGTATCTGTAGGTGGAATCCTAGTACTGGTGAACATTGCTCCCTGAAATTTAATTCAGTTTCCTTAGTTACTAGAAAGATATATATATATATATATGTATAAGTTGTTGAGAATTGCTGCATTTTCAAGTATTGTGACAGCAAAAGAAACCGTGGATTTGTAGAAATCAGAGATCAAATGAAAACCTTATTAGAACATTTGGTGCATCCCCTGACAATGTGGGACTGCTCACTGCAGCCTGCTTGCAGTGGCTTTCATCCAATCTCTCTGCTTATCATTTCATATTGTTATTTGTGCCCACATCTCAGGATTTTACTTGACAGAAATAGAAGCTGGAAAGATGGAAGATTGTGGCAGAGAGGGAAAAAATAGGACTAATACACTAAAAGACACTGAGGCTGTTGTTTAGAATTTATCTTAAACTATCTGAATTCCTCCCATTGCTTCCATCCTTAAACTACTTCTCTTTCCCTTTTCTTCCCATGGCAATTCGTAGCAGCAGTTCCAGTGTCCTTAAATCTATAACCTATCTCTTGCAGCATTTGACCCCTTCCTTTAGCCTTTTTGTATCTAAGATAAATAAAGGAAATTAGACCTTGGGCCTCAGTTCAACAAAGCACTTAAAACATAGTCCTGTGTAGTTTTGTTGAAAAAGGAAAGGACTTCAGCATAAGCCTGGTTTTAATGATATATTGTAATGCTTGGTAGAATTAGGCTCTCAGTCACATTTAATTCATCTAGATAGTGTTGAAGCTTGGGCTTTTGAAATTCTCTGTGGGGTCTGAATCTTTAGGTTACTTTCATATTCCAAAAATAGACATCTGCAGAAGTACAAATGCTGTCCAAGCTCTTATAAGCATTTTACATTACTTAAAACCATTTGCTTTTTTGGAGGTGGTCTACTTAAGCTATGTAAGTGATACTGGAGAACTGAAACAGATTGAAAGTTGAATTTTAATGACTTTCATAAATGGGATCTGAAGTTTAACATTTTAATAACATGTGACTTCAAGGATTTTTCTCCAGTGTATGCTCAGCCTTGTCTTTGGAGTCTGTGGGAGTTTAGACATTAATTCAGTGGAAGAATGATCACTCTTTAACATTGACAGTATCCTTCAAAAATTTGCTATCCAGTTTGTCTTTATTACTTCTCTTAGCATTGTGAATGACATTCTTACATTTAATCAGTAAAGAGTCTTTTAATGTTTTATATTTAATGCATATATTAATTTCTGAATATTACAAAGAGAAACACGGAGGCTATTACGGCTAAGTGACAGTCTGAAATGCTCTGACAAATGATAAATTACATGTGGAGGGCAATGGGGAGAAGCAGGGGAAAGTTCTAAAGATAACGTTCTTTAGATTCATGTGTCTTTTACTGTGGCCCATGGACAGAAAAAGAGTCCTGTCTTCATTACTGTGTTTTTTTAATTTTTTTGGCAGCAGGAAGAAATGTTTTCACAAACTCTCCTATTGTTTGCAGATTCCATTATTCTCCCTTTTTTGGCAGATACAAGTAAAATCCCTAGCCAAATACTAGGGATAATTAGACGCCTTTTTGTTGAGTGCCGCCTTGAGAAGTTGATGACTGCATCTCTTAACTACTAATGATTTCTCGCCTAAGGAGAACTAGCCAGTACTCCCTATCTGCTTCTGAGATTGTTTCCTCTTTTATATAGAACCAAGATAATTTTTAATGGAAAAGACATGTTTTGCACAGTAGAGCTTATCATGAACAAAGATTAATAGAATTTAGTTTGTATGCCTTCCCCTAGTCTGTATAAACTATATACAGCCCAGTAATTTTTTGCTCTGTAATGAAATGAGGTAACACTCCTCTGTCTGTGAAAGCTCTGCACCATGGTGTATTTTAAGAAGCAGTTTAGGCTTGGAGGTTTGTTTCATTTGTGGTGTTCTGCCCTGAGATGATTTTCCCCACTCCCTCCTGCAAGTATGCCGGTCTAGTTGGGCTATTTCTGAAAGCATGACAGCCATTTCAGGATTAATGCAATAGCACAAGTGAGTTGTAATCGTGTAAAGACTGTTGCAGTGAGGTATCTTGGAAGGTACAAAGTTCCATGGCTGTGAATGTGCTTGGACATATTTTAAAATGTCTGCCTTTAGTCATTAGACTTCAGAAAAAATATGTGAGACTATATAATTAGTTGCCTACTTTTCTTCATCCATCTCCTTTGAAATTCAGTCAATGCAAGATTTTTCTTGTAGAACTTCAGGGAAATGATGTGACTGAGATGTTTGAGTTTCAAATCTGACTCCACATGAATCTCTGGTCTCAGATGTTTTGTACACATTAACCCAAGCTGTTGATTCAGTAATTTTGTTCAAAGTGATCAAACCTCTTTCTGAGCAGTTTAGTTCTTTTTAAAATAATAAACACACAGTTTTGAGTGAAGTTGATTCAACTTTTTGCATAGACATTAATTGAACAGAGTGTCAGTGGAGGATGCCTTTCAAGGCTTTGATGCAGATGAGGTGAAGAAGTAGATTCAGTTGCTGCAAGTTCCTTCAGTTCTTCCATATCACTGACCATCTCTTTCCTTCTGCTTTTCCCTTCACATTTATTGTTTCTTCACTTGTTGCTGAGTGATGCTGTTCCACCAGGGCCTTGGAGCACAAAGCCCAGCACACAGGTAGAAGGCATTTGATTTTCAGTGCACTTCTTACAGGTTGCAAGTTTTCATTGGAGTCAGTTGAGGCTATGGTCTACTTTGAGAGCACAAGCTTGTGAGGCACACAAGATGAAGGCCACTTAGATGAATATGGACTTCAATGCAGTTTAGGAGCTGTAAGAAGACTTGTTGGAGCTGTAGATATTATACATATAGGAGTACAAAGTTGTAATATTTTTGGTTTTTAGTGGTTAAGTAGAGAGAATCCAGGATCAAAATGTATCATGAGTCTTCCATTTAATTGTTACAATTCTCTTGAGTAGGCTTTTCTTGCCTTCTACAGATTAAAACACAAAACCTTCACTTGGGCCCACAGGCCCTTCTTTGAATCTCTGAATGCTGACATTTATGTTATGAAACGTACATGATAAGAGGCAATTTTTCTGCCTTGATAACTTCCACACACCCACCCCCTTCAGATTCCTGCTAAAAAATACATTGAAAAAGGCTTTCCTTGTTCTCTACAATTTCAATAGCCATACACATTAGTCCCTGTTTAAAGCAGAGTACTTCAAGTTATTGGTGATTTCAATACCTTTTCGAGGAATCTGGAGGAAATAATGCAGAGTCAAGTGTAACCTATACAGGCCATTTTAAGATTGTGGATTCCTAAGGTTGTAAGGTAACTTGTAAAACTTTTCTCCCTTTGGGATTCAGAATTGCTGAGCTATCTGATAAGTTCATAGCTCAGAGATGTGACTTAGTTGTGTGGTTCAATTCTCTAGTCTGGAAAAGTATTTACAGAATTTCTTGATCTCCTAGTGTGTAGTCCCATGTAGTTCTTCGTGTTAGTATTGCCCACAGCAGGTACTGTTCAAGGAGTCTCTTGGGCTTGGGGAAATGTATTTAGCAGACTCAAACACACTATAGCTGCAGAGTCTGCTGCAAAAATTTCACAAAACCCTAGAGTGAGGAAGGGGAATACTTACAAAAGGGTATTAATTTGGCTTTTTTTATGGCAGCCTGCATGAGCTATGTCAGCATTAAGAACTGTTACCTTAAACTCAGAAATACTAAAAGTTGTGTCGTTATCTAGGAACATTTTTATGGATTTCATGTCAGTGGATGTTATACCAACAGGATGGTCTGCTACTAAGAAAGTCTTTCAGGAGATGAACTAAATGCTTGAATAACCTACAGATTGCTTCATGCTTGAAAATCATACTCCAGCACAAAGAAGTGATTTAAGGAAATGCTCTTCCAGCAACTAAGGAAAGACAAAATTTCCTTTTTAGTCCCTAAAATCCTATGATCTTGAAACAATCTTCCCTGCAGCCTTCCCCAGTGCTCAGATCTGCTTTATTTTGGGAGTTTTTTCAGTTGAGTAATGTTTTGTTCAGTTACCTATTTTTAGTTGTGAGGATGGAAGTTTCTGTTCCTCTTAATGGTGTTTCCCCATGATAACTTAGTTGAAAGCATTCTGACAGCATAATTTCTGGCTTCTATTTGCTCTGGACAGTGAAGTCAGAAGCTCATAATATGAAGATGAATATTAATTAGATAAAAAATACTTTCAGACCATAAAAGGTTGTGTGTATATTGTGTGATCCTGATGAACTGTGTAGAATTGATTAAATGTAGAGATGTGATAGATTCTTTCTCATAGTGGTACAGTTTCATATAAGTGAAATCTGCTGTGAAGTGGCTTCTTTTGCTACAAAATCTCATGGTGTATTTGATAATTGTCAATAATTTATCTTATAAACAGACCGTGTTATTACTCAAGAAAAAATTTAACAAGATGTCAAGTTGTTCTCTTCTGTATGTTTTTAACATAGCTGTGTTGGTGATTCCATAGAGCAAAGGTTCAAGCATGAGAAATTTATTAATAATTTGCTTGTTCCCCACGTGTGTCCCTTCGCCCCCCCCAGTAAATACATACAAGTATGTATAAGTAAATATTTGTGTATAACTCTAGCCAGTAGCAAGGGCAGAGGGAGAAAAGAAGTTCTAATTACAGTAATATGCTACTTAGGATATTGTTTGCATCCTTTTTGTGGAAAATGACAACACTTATTCTTTACTTTTAGTTTTTAAAGTGATGCATAAGTAAGTGTTTGGATTCCATATATGATAAACAGAGGCCTAGAACTAAAAGTTAAGGAAGAATAAGTCTTTCCTGAATTCCTAAGGTATGTTGTGCTGGTTAAATGAGACCCAGTTGTGCATGGCCTCTTGGAATTTGATTGAAGTTGACTTTTCCTACTCTAAGATATCTGTGTTTTGGGACATATAAAGTTTATTTGTTCTTTGCTGCATTTTTTGTTTACCCTATTTTTCTGGTTTTATTTCTGCTTTGTTTGAGAATCCCCATAGTAGATGAGCAAGGCTGTTCTCACATAAAACAAATCAGTTCTTGATATTGCAGCTGAGTAAAGAGGAGCATACATGGATCCAACTCTACCAAAATAGGAGGAGTTATTTTGCTAGAAGCCTAAGGTGTGTCCAAGAGTGACATAAGGTTATACAGAGCTTGACAAGAATAAACACTTTATTTGAGAGTTACAAAATGCCTTTGACCTTGGGGCTTGGTAATGTAAGTGGAGCCTTAACTTGTACTATCTGTGTATTTCTAAATCAACACAAGTCATGCCCGAAAGATGTTGCTATGTATGGTTTGCTCAGTGGTAAGTATGGTGCGTGGTTAGAGTTCCTGGAGCAGTCCTGATGGGGATAGGTATCACTGGAGCTGAAACACTCATACTTCAGAGGCCTGTGGAAACCCTTATTGGCAGCTTTGCTCTGGGAGAGCAGGGTCTGAGCAGGGGTGAGTTCTGAAATGCCTCCAGATGTTTTGGGAATTGCTCTGGGAAGTTTGCATACTCAAATGTACATAAAGGAGTTAGGGATACTTTTGAGATTTTGTGGACAATGGTTCCAAGGGATACTGATTTCTTCTGACTAGTTATTCTTTAGAACTGACTGAGGACTGTTTGTGATACCCTAACTTTTAAAAGCCATACCAGTATGTGTTCCGCATGTATTGCTATCACAGAATTTGGATTGTTTAACCAAGTTTGGACCCATTACTTTTGCATTAGTATTGTGGAAAATGCTTTATTGGAAACATCTTCTCTATTTTAGGTATCTCTCAAAAGCAGGGAAGCTGCCCATTTTTGGTAGTGAATTCCTACAGGCTTCAGGGAATAGCATTAGTATCTTAAGTGGTACAAAATGGGATGGGGAATCATGTTTGTGGATGCTTTTGCAAGTATAATAATACATTCATTTTCAGAAGCATAGGGGAACAGGTAGACCAAATCACCCTGTGAAGTTGTGGTGTATTTTGTTTTTTTTCTTTAAGTACTTCATCAATTATTAAAAAGTCTTTTCTTATGCTATTCTGTGTTCATTTCTGATTTTTAAGTGCATCCAGGCTAACATTTGTCAGGTGAGGTTCCAATTTACCTTTTTCACGTTGAAAGAAAAAAATCTATGAGTGGACTATTGGAAGGTGGATGGAAGACCATGTGAAGATGCCAATGTCCGGTGGAGTGACTGGGAAGTAATGATTAAGAGGCATTTTTAGCGTTTTTGCTGGAATGCAGGGAGGCTTGTGATTGCACTTCTGTTCCCTGAGGGAGGTCAGTGGGAAAGGGAAGAGGTCCAGAATAACAAAGTAGTCCACACAAAGTCTCAAATGCATACTTTTCACTCTGGCATTTATCTTAGTTTAGAAATGAATATGGCTGTATCTTGCATTTCTGTGTGGGATTATCTTAAGAATATTTTTATTTCAGATAGGGCTAATTGCATGGTATTGAGGATGGTGAAAATGGTCACCTCTTTTGCAATGAAGAAAAATGTTCACTTTGTTTTCCAGTAGAGCTTTGGGCTTGATTTGTTTGTCTGTCTTCATTCTTCTGACCCTGATGGTGTTCACTCTTTCACATTATTCACAGTCACCTCTTCAGTGAGAGCAATTTTACTGAGTCGATTATAGAATTCTGTTGTTTTGTTATGTGTTTCTTCTGGTGAATATTTGGATGTTTTACTGCTGGTAAGCCTTTTTCTTCTTTAAAAAAACCACTTCTTCATTGCTGGGAAGTAAGAAAGCTACTATCTATAAAGCCCCATGAGGTGAGTTCTTTTAAACTGTGTGTGCACGCATGGTTTTATGACATTCACAGGCTATTCCTTTTTCTACTTAGATGAAAAATGAATGTACTGGGTTTGTGTTCACTTGCAACATTTGAATCTGAATTCCAGTTAAACTCCTTCATAAGTCTTATACTACAGGTGTATTGATACAGGTTGGATTTCTAGATATAACTTCTTTTTTTAAGAATTGCACAAATTTCTGCATGTGTTCTTTTGACTTCTGCCTTTTGGGCATTATGCATTGTTTAAAGTTATCTAGAAAACATTTTTCATGTTTTCATTCCTAAATACAAGTTGGGAAGAGGGTTTTTATTATGTTTTTTGAGAAGCTGTTAGCTTCAAGGAAAGGTATGTTGTTCTTGGTGGGTTTTTGTGTGACTAGTTTTGAAGAAAATTGTGATTCTATTTTTGGTATCATAAAGTTTGTAAAAGCTACAGAGCAGACGAACCAGAAAGGGAGACCCAGCTCTCTAGCAATTGAATCGTTCAGACTGGAATGTGCCTGGGCTTTTGAATTGTGTCACAGTGGGCATGCTCAGATGTTTTGTTACTTCTGAAGCAGCATTACATCATCTTATTTGCAGTGTCACTGTGTTCTAGTTGTCCTTACATCCAAAAGAGCTCTCGAGTGGGATATCAAATATAAGCATTACATAATCCGAACAAAGTCTTTATTGGTTGATTGTACCCTGAGGGTGGGGTGCTTAATGGTAGTTGCATATGGAAGACATAATCTTGCCAAATTAACCATTTCCTAACCATCCTATCAACAACTATGAACTGAAATAATAGACTGGGGTTAGAATTCACTTAGGAAGGGTGTAGCTGAAGAAAATTAGATTTTAAATTGGTTAAGAGTTCTTCTTTCTGTAAATGTACTGAAACAAACAAAAAGAACCAGAAGAGATGTACAAATATGTTTATAGACTCACAGAATCACAGAATTTTAGGGGTTGGAAGGGACTCCGAAAGATCATCTAGTCCAACCCCCCTGCCAGAGCAGGGTCACCTAGAGCACATCACACAGGAACTTGTCCAGGCAGGTTTGGAATGTCTTCAGCGAAGGAGACTCCACAACCTCTCTGGGCAGCCTGTTCCAGTGCTCTGTCACTCTCACAGTAAAAAAGTTTTTTCTGATGCTTATGTGGAACCTCCTGTGTTCCAGTTTGCACCCATTGCCCCTTGTCCCTATCACTGGACATCACTGAAAAAAGCCTGGCCCTGTCCTCCTGACACTCCCCCTTAACGTATTTATAAACATTGATGAGGTCGCCCCTCAATCCCCTCTTCTCCAAGCTAAAGAAACCCAGATGCCTCAGCCTTTCCTCATAAGGGAGATGTTCCATTCCCTTAATCATCTTTGTGGTTCTGCACTGGACTCTTTCCAGTAGTTCCCTGTCCTTGAACTGAGGGGCCCAGAACTGGACACAATATTCCAGATGCGGCCTCACCAATGCAGAATAGAGGGGGAGGAGAACCTCTCTTGACCTACTAACCACACCCTTTCTAATGCACCCCAGGATGCCATTGGCCTTCCTAGCCACAAGGGCACATTGCTGGCTCATGGTCATCCTCCTTTCCACCAGGGCCCCCAGGTCCCTTTCTCCTACACTACCCTCCAGCAGGTCAGCCCCCAACCTGTACTGGTACATGAGGTTGTTCTTCCCCAGATGCAAGACTCTACACTTGCCCTTTTTGAATTTCATCAAGTTTCTCCCTGCCCAACTCTCCAGCCTGTCTAGGTCTTGCTGAATGGCAGCACAGCCTTCTGGTGTGTCAGCCACTCCTCCCAGTTTAGTGTCATCAGCAAACTTGATGAGAGCACACTCTGTTCCCTCATCCAACATTCTGTTCCCTCAGACTGATTTGGTGAAATTTCATGTGGTGTAATTGCTGCTGTTAATGAATTTGAAGGAGGCAGACCCGTTTCCACTCTGTCTGTGGTTTTAATTTATTGGAAAATTATCCACTTAAATATACTGGAAAGAAACTTTTTTGGTTATGTAATATTAAATTGGTCTTCCTAAGCTAATTTAAGCACTTTTTAGAGTTACTCACATTTTAAGGACCATATGTGCAAAATTATTATGTGCCTGGCAGTTTTAGTTGGCCTAGATTAGAATTAATCTGGTTTTTAGTAAAATGTTTTTTGTATGTTTGTTTTTTTTTAAAGATATGGTATGGAGTTTATAGTTCTCAAGCTATATGAAAGTGATATCAAAGTTTGGTCTTTGATTGTTGTGGTAATTTGTGTGATCTGAGTCCGGTTTTAAAGAACCTGGACTTCATAAACCTAATTTTAAATAAAATAAGCCCCTACTCTGTGGTAAATGAGACCATGTAAAAAACCAAAACAAAGCCAGACATTTAAAAGTCTGAGCTTTATGTTGTGATGATCTACACGTGATTTCTTCTGTGGTCTTAATGTAGTTTTTATGCATGATTTCAGGGTAAAATTGCACCAAACTTTAAATTCAGACTGCTAGTCAGCCTTTGGGTATGTGTACCTTTTAGACTGGAAGGTGTTTTTCAGTGAAAAGACTGACTGAACCCAAGGCCATGGATTTTGCTCCTCTCTCACCCTCTTGCCCTGCTCCTAGAGTAAATTAGGCACCAGTATTAGTCATCCATCAACATTGACTTTGCTTTTGAAATATATTTGCTGAAGAGTGGGAACTTGCTGGCAGCTTTTTTAATGAGCTTCTCCCAGTGTATCCTCAGAAATAATACATTTGATTTGATAATTTCACAGAATCCCCCACTACTTCATCAGATCAATTCCAGGTGGTCAGTGCTCCTGTAAAGTCTTGAAACAAGATAAAGATTTTGAAAGGGTTGAGTTGGCCTCAAAGTATTCATCTTTATACCACAAGGACAACTGGGACATAAGTGTGTGTAATACTTAAGATCCTCAAGTGGAAAGAAAGGCGTGTGCTGTGAAGACTTATTTAAAAATTAATTGTATTTTTATCCATTCACAGCAGGCAGTGTAGTTCTCAGACTTTTTTTTTTTTTTCATTCATCCACAGGACAGAGCATGGATGAGTACTCAATAGGCTTAATTAATATAGTTACTATTCAGTTCTTTGGGGAAATAAAATGGAAACAAGTTCCAACTGTTATCCATTGGATGGGCAATAGATGGTGTTTAGCATGCTATGAGCTTACTTCACTTCTACTTATTGGCAGTTCTATGTAGAAGAGTATGGGGTGTGCATGTGGGACACTTTCTCCCAGGTAAGTATTCATGTAGGCATCTTTCTGTTTCAGTCTCCCAGTCATCTTTATACCAGTTGTGGAGCAGACATTGAGACAAAGGGTTATGAGTTAATTTGGAGAGATAAATATACACGTTACTGACATGTTTAGGAAAACAAAATTGAGTCATGTTGTTCCCCCCCCCCTTTTGGTAGAAAAGCATCAGTTTGTGGGATTTCTCTCTTTTGACCGTGGGTCTCGCCGCGTGACTTTCTTGCCTTTTGACCTCTCTGACTTAAGCCTGAATATTCCTTTTCTGCAAAAGGACCAAAGAACTTTTGCATCCCCTAGCTGATAGTCCATCATTTTAAACTCTGAGACCCAGTATTTGCTGCTTTACCCTGCTGACTGTTCATTTTCTTTATATGTGTTTGAAGAAAGTTAGAATTGAAAAACAACTTTGTGTGTTGTGGGACCTATTTTGTTCATTTTAGTGATGGAAGTAAGTGGTGGAGGATTTGTTAAATTTTCACTGCTGAATCAGCATAAATATGAGGGTTTCAGCTATCTTCTACTATGTTTAGTTATCAAGTAATATGATAATTGCTTATTAATGTCCAGATAGATGGAGTTATCAATAAGGGCAGAAATTTGTGGCGCCAAAGAAGGAATAAGAAGTACATAACAGAGTTTCATTTTGGGGCCACTACTCTGAGAACTGAGGAAAAGTATTATTCTGCATGAATTGCTTTTGGTGTGGTAGGACACCTTGGAAATAACAAACAAAACCTCGGGATGAGACTTATGGTTAAAAAAAAGGTAAAAATAGCCAAGCATGTCCAGGAGGAGTCACTCGATAACAAAACACAGTGTAAAAGTAAGATGTGTTGGATAGTTTCCATTCTTAACATGAACCCATGTCTTTAAGTAATTAACAACATCCTTATAAAATTAAAAAAATACCAGGTTTCAGGCTGTGCATCTTTATTGTTTTCATTATGCTATTAAGAATTTAAATCGAGGCAAAAGGTAATTCTTTGGCCTCTGATTATGCAATTTAATTTAAGTAATTTTCTGGCATTGAATATATGGTTCAAGTTGTTTTTTCTTTTGAAAACTTCTGTATCTCCTCACGTTAAAAAAAGAAAAACAAAACAAACCACAAACATAAAAAAAAAAGAAAAGGAAAAAAAGAAAATATTTAGTATTACCACATGGCATGCTGATAATCAATGCAAGAGTGTCAGAGAAGAAAATACTGAAAGTATTAGTTTCACTTGAATTCATTTTAGCTTAGAAACACTTTTTATTTCAGGAAATATGTTACTATTTTTTTTACCAATTTCTCTTGAAACTATCTAACACATCTATTTTGTAGTGTGTTTGACTCCTTCTGGAAAATCTTGTTGATTTTTAACCTATTAAAAATATTTATTGATAGGCTAACTTCCTGTTACCCCCGTTTAACATTAGCAAGGTTAAAAGGCAGCTGCTGGCATCCATTTTAGTCGATTGCTTTTTTTCTACTGAGTTATTAGAGAGCTGATACTGTATCCTCATGTTCCTCAGCAGGATTTTCAGGGTGCTGGAAGAACCCCCCTCAGGAGCATGGCTGCCTTGGCATTGTGAGAATTTAAGTCATCACACTGACTTGCTCTTTGGTTGTTTGTGCATCCTGTTTTTTCCCTCCATTCATCTTTTACTAATTCCTTCCCCAACCTCCATCATTTGAAGAATTATGTGCATGACTTTCTTTTCATCTTCTTCTCTTGAGGAGAAAAAGAGGAAAGTGGGCAGTGCTATAGATATTTTTTGAGGTCCAGTGTTCTGGAACTGTGAAGTGTGCACCCAGACTGACCCTGGGAAGCAAGAGTTGCAGGCAGAGAGACTGCAAACCACTGGTAAACTGAGCAGTGAGTTTACAAGAAAAGAATGTTGGATCACCAGTGTTGATGCTTGGGTAAGCGATTCACAAAAAGAATCCTCCATCTGGAAGCTGAAAGGAGAAAAAGTTTATTTAAGGTGGCCTTTAAAAAAATGTAAAAAAAAAATTGCTTCTCTGGTACATGGCTGCAGCAATATGTTTTGCAGCATGAGTCATGGATGGCTTTATAGTTCTGCATCCCCTTGCACAGGAGGAATAAACTTTGGAGAAGAGGAAGTTAAGAGAAAACAGAAGTGTGAATAACTGCTAATGGTGCTCTCTCTGGCTCCATTCAGTCTGCCATTTCATCATACATGAAGGGGGTAATTCAGAGATTCCTTTCTTGGCACATAAGTGGCAACATATGTTTGAAACAGTGAGTGGAAACTGTAGGAAAAAAATGACAGGCATATGGCAATAGGAAGGCAAGGGAAAATTCGTTGCCCTAACGCTAGCCACATAATTGGTACACTTAACTTCTGAGGGACTGATTTATTTAAAGACAAAAATGTATGCTCCATTTATTCAGGTTTTCTGTATGTAGCCTGTATCTTC
This sequence comes from Hemiprocne comata, assembly GCA_020745705.1. Lineage (NCBI taxonomy): Eukaryota > Metazoa > Chordata > Aves > Apodiformes > Apodidae > Hemiprocne > Hemiprocne comata. Next base: position 135,986,055 of record CM036586.1, on the reverse strand, counting down.
TAGTTCCTTCATAATGTCTGCCTGAAGAGCTCTTCGAGGAAGTGGAAGGTGATGTACAAGGTTCAGAGCCCCTCTGCCAAGGAATAGACGGAAAAATCTGGATGCAAAAACACAAACCTGCCTTCGTTCATATTTTCATTTTAAAAGAGGAAAAATTGGAATCCTTCTGTATTTTAATACTCAGTTTTGTGGATTTTTTTTATCATGTTAAGTTAGCAAGAATGTTTATGACTTAATGCTAAAATTCACTGCTTAATGAAAAAAGGCCTGTCCTGGAAACAGGCATCATGCCAGTGATGTTTCCAGTGTGAAGTACATGCTGAGGTAACCGACTAACTTTAGTCAAAGAAGCACTTCTACCCCATGCACACATCTATGCACAATGGTAAGCAAAATGCAGTCTCTCAAGCTGTATGTGATGTGGAGAAAACCTGGGTAGCTCTATTTCCTCAGTTAATTTGTGTCTTGAGTCAAATAATCAATTTCAAGTGAGAGTGTTGTTAGGAAGTTCAAATTCAAATCTGGTCCTACAAAGGCTTCTGTTGGCATGTAAAAATGTGTGTTTATTAACTTGCTTTGGCCTGCAGCTGAAAACTCTTCAATCCAGAGAATATATTCTCAAAAATGCTTAGGAGGAAAGCAGTCTGTTTTCTTTCTATTGAAATAGGATTGATCAAAACCTGAGAGAATGTTTCCCACCACATTTGCCTTCAGAAGTATGGGCTCTTTCCTGAAGAGTGGTGGGGCCCCTGGAGAACTGTAACTTGACAACTGATCGGTCATGTTATGGTCTGTACACTGTGGGGATCTTAATCCTTGCATGGAAGAGTAAAATTGACTAAATGACATTTTAATTTTGTTCACTCTTCTTTCTGACCTCTTCTGGTTCTGGGATTTTATGGTCTAGTGATACAATTTTGAGATGTTAAGTCCTATGTGAGATTATAAAGAACTGCTCATTTATAAGTTGGTTGTGTTATGCCAGCAAATGTAGCTTCTTTTGGGGAGAAGGAGGACAGATGCTTTACCAATCTTACTTAAATTTGGGAAGTGTGCAGTGTTAAACTTCTAAAAATAGATTGAAAGCTAGCTCTAGCTTTTAAAAAAAAAACCAAACACCTCCATAATTAGTAGTGTGTGTTAACAACTAACACCCTGAAAACTTGAGAAATCTGAGCTAGTTTCTTTACCAGAGTAAATGACATCACAAATACTGTCAGCAAAATGAATGAAAACAAATGTTTTGGAAGGAAACCTATTTATGTTATTTTGGTTGTCACCCATGTTAGCAAAAAGCCAGGAAAATGCATCTGGAATTTATAGAAATCAGTGCGGTTGGTTAGGGTTTTTGTCCTTCCTTGTTATAAATGGGGGGGAAGGGGGGGGCTGCTATTTTTTTCTCTTTTTGTTTTTAAACATCAAAAATGTACTACTTGTTTTGGAGGAAAGAGGAGACATTTTTAAAGAAGTTTCTGGTAAATTATTAAATATTTATATTTGGTAGCTTCTGTATGTCTTATTTTACTTAAGTGTAAATGCATTTAGTTGTCCCACAGGTTTTTTAAAGTTGACTTTGTTGAAATCACTACCCTGCACACAGAACCTTTAAGTATATGTAGACTAGAGTGAGACAGGTCAGAAGGGACAAGGACTTCTTGTGGGGCCCTGCCCTCTAATTATTAATCAGTTTTGTAGAGTACAATTACAGAAATTTGGTCCTTCTGTCCTGTTCGATTTTCAGTGTCTGAATGAGTAACCACTAAGGAGATGACTACATTTTGCATCCGATTTGAGTTTTTCCATAAATTTGCCATTATGCCAACATAAAAAGCTGTGGTGACTTGTCCTGATTGAGGTAGAGCTTTTTGCTTCGATACGTTGGTTAAAACATACCAACTAATATCCACTATCAGGTGGCAGAAGAGAGTCAATGCATGGCTCTTACGTCATTGTAGTCCACTGCCAAGAAGGTGTAGTCACAAGATGGGATGTTTTTATAGTGTGAGGAATTCCAAATGCTTCGTACAGCCTTTTTAAACAGCAGGGTTGCAGCATGTCTATGTACCATGACTGGCAACCATCCTGCAGAAGAGCAAATTTCAGACAGACATGTGCGGGCTGCCTGCTGGGCATGGAGCACACGTGCACAGGTAGTTATTTCTTGTGTAATGCTGACAACCTTTCCAACACAAGTGAATTCATCCTTTTTTCCATTCCTTTTCTCATGTCCAACAGTAACTCTTCTGCTCCATGTTACTTCAGTCCCCATATAGCAAATGGTAGATGAGAGCCAGCTGCTGCTGCCATCCCTCCCTGATAGAAGGCTGGAATTCATGCTTTTATGCCACTGGAAGTCTTGCCATTTCCTAATGAATTTGACATATCCTTGTCTAGGTGAGCTGAGCTTTAGGAACTTGTATTTACCATGAGACCTCGCAAGTAGTTGCCCGAGAAGTGGTTCTTAATTTTAGGAGCTGTTGGCTCCTTGAAACACATCCTGGTGCTTTGAAAAAAAGCTGTACGCAGATGTGTAGTTCTGGCTTCTGAAAACATGCCCAATTTCTGCTGACTTTGTAGAGAATTCAGATAGAATTCTGTTCTAGTATCAGTGGAGTGATGCTGATGTTCAAGTTTACAAATACATAGTTTTGAGAAAATTTTGACCAAGTGTGCTGCTTAAAACTAATTCAGGAGCTGGTTTTGCTATTCGTTGCAACAGTTGGATGGAGGAGGAAGGCCTTTCTTATTTTCCATGCTCTGAATCCATCTGATTCTCTATTTTCAGCAGACTGCTTTATTTGTAGACTCAACTAGTGCTATGGACAAAATTAATATCTTCTTCCTGTATTTGTCTTGTGTTTGTTTGGTTTGCCATCTGGGCATTGGGAGAAACCCTTTTCTATCCTGGTCTACCTTAAACTTCTCAGCGCTAGAATTGTACAGCATTGTTCAAAAGTATTGCTGTTTCCTTCACTTGCAGACCTGCTGATCTGAAACCCCTTTAGATTTGCCATCCAGAATTTGAAATGAAGCCATCTCATCTTATGTCTCTCTGTACGTTCTTTAACAAATCCCTGTTCTCTGTTTCACTTGATGCATCTTTTTCTACAGGATTCAGGAAGATGTCTAAATATCTAACATACTGTAAGGATGACTGCCAAGAATTGAGCTGGTTCTAAAAACAGTGGCATGATTAATCAGTGCTGACCTGCCTGTTGTGTCATACCTGTGCTGTTTTACAGCGTGGGTATGAGTTATTTTGAGGAGAGTAAGAAGTTGATTTTGCTCTGGAAATCCCAGTCATGTTTGGGTTCAGCCTGCCTTTTCTAATGAGGAGAAGATGGGATGTTCTTTCAGCTGAGACTTCTAACAGTGGTAAATTTTGGGCTTCTTCACAATTGACAGTTCTTGAATTCCATTTGTCAAGTGTCATTGGAGGGTTTTGGGTTTTTTTTCAGATTTTGATATAGGCTGTGTTGTTTTGGTCTGCTGAGATGGGTTTCTTCTCTGGGACTTGGGGATCAGTTTTATTGTTTACTTCCCCATCCTGACTGGATTGCTGCTGCTGTTACGGATTCTTTTCTATGTTGAAATTTTGCCTAGAGATGGTTAAGAATTGCATTCTTTGAAGAGATCTCTGGATAAGCTAAAGAGACAACAAATCTGATGCTTTTGGGGCTTTATTGCAAATGATAATTTGACCTTTATAAATATTGTAAGAAGAGGATGCAACATGATTAGAGTAGAGATCCTATGTAAATATTTTGGATTTTTATAGACTAGAATGTCTCCTGGTGTTATTTTGTACCATTTCCTTTTAAGCAGACTGTATGTTTTTAAAAGACGTAAACTCCTAGGATGTTCGCTAATCAGTGTGGAGAAATTAAAGTGTATAAAAATAGCTTACACGCAGACTAATGAATTAAAATATTTCAACAGTATAAATAGATGACAGTAATTGAAACTCACCTCTTGAGATTATGATCACCGGGTCAGGATTTTTACAATTATGTTTCTGACTCTCAGTTACAGTTGTTTCTTCCTCCCAGGCAATGTATTGCCAGTACAGATCATAAGAACAACATAAACTACAAGCTTGCAGGGTGTGTATTTTATACAGTGCAATCTATAAGGAACCTTGTGCCAGACCTCATCCCAAGTTTGTTCATTTAAGGATAACTTGGGGCTTTTGGATGATAAATACCTCTTCCCAGTTTCTTTCTCCAAAACCTCATTTCCCATCAGGAGAGCCAGTCTGTGATCATCAGGGTTGGACATGGCCTGCCAAAACACTTTAGCAGGCTTTTTTTCTTTTACTATCATTCCTTAAGGCAAGGAGTCCTGTGTGGGCCTTATGAATATTCCTGCTGGCCTGTAGCCCCTTCTCTGCTGTCCTCCTCCATGAAATGAACATTTGTCTCAGGTTGGAGCACATATGCACTATAAGGAACACAAGCATTTTGGTCATGTGGTGTCATTTTCACAGCATGTTTTCTTCTTCTAAATATCACTCAAATGCATATAAAGTTATTTAGGAGAAGTTGATACCTAGGAAGTACCTTTCATCACACATTAGCAAGTATCCTAATTGAGTTCAGTTCTGTTTACAGCTTGCAGGTGTGATGCTATTGGTAGTACATAAGCCTGCTGCATTCAAATGTGTGTGTATGTGTATATGTATTCAGATACAGTCACCCTTTAGTCCTGAAGCAGACTTCTAGATAAGATCCCAACTTTGTTAAGGCACTAAGTAAAATTCCCCATCCCAGGAGAGGGAGGATGTTGGTAATGTCTGTGAAAAAGGCTGGGTAGAGGCTACAGGTGGCTCCGACTCCTGTTCCAGACCATCAACAGAAGTTGAAGGCCATGAGGGCTCTTGTACCCCCTCTTCAGCTGGCAGCTGAGATATGGGGAGAGCTGCATCTGAGTGGATCCTATTTCAAAGAACTGGATGTCGCCTGTGTGAATTATGTGTGTGCACCTTTAGAGTGGGACAGGCATGTGTGGCACATCTCCATGGATGAGGGCAGCTGCACAATAAGAGATCATGCCTGTGGCGAGCCCTGCAGCCTGTGCACCTTTCCTCTGCACAATCGATGAACTGCTGTATTTGAAGCATCAGTATTGTCTGCTCCTTAGAGCTCGTGGAGGATCTTGAATTTCTGAAGGAGCACAATTAACATTTATGTGAAATGACCCAACCTCCCTTTTGATCCTAAATAAAAATGATATGTGTTTAAATCAGAACTTACATACTGCTGTGTTAGGACTTACTTTAGCTTAATTATCAGGACTCTTGATGACAGACATAACATGCCTAATAAAAGTGTAGGGGCCAAACTGTAGGGTAAGCAGGGCCAGAATAATTTCATCTGTGAGAATGTCTTTTTTCTTTCTAAGAAGTTACATTAAATCTCAAAATAATCTCCCTTGTTTTTCCTGCATGCCACCAAATCCTTAGAAACAACGGTTTCAACAACAATTTCAGTGTCTTTGTTTTGCATCTAAAGGCTCAGCAGTATTTTCTAAATTCTTGGGCTCAGAAACTTCTGGTAAGAGTGTCATAACCTGATTATAAATGAAAGAAGCACAAACTTTTTAATATACTTTTAGTCTTGGAGTTACCATGTTTTCATGTTAATGGAGACTGTCCTTCTCCATAATGTAAGATAAACTAAAGAACAGTTGCTGAACAGCCTTCACTCTCTGTTCATGTTGCATTGCCTATGATGCACTTGATTATGTCCTCTCTTAATACATAACACAAGAAATGCTGCAGAGAGAGTAGACTGACAAGTGAGTGTATAAATGTGTATTGGCATTTTGCTGAATATGGATGTTTCATTTCCAAGATGGAATGCAGTAAAGAACATCAGATGTGCAAAACTGTCAAATAAAATGTATCTCAATATACATGTGTACAAAAACATGAGCATGTATATATGTATGTGTATGTATATATACGGACCTCTGTTCATTTCATGCATTAATATCAGATTCCCCAAAAATGCAGTGACGAGAGAGGACCTTTTTAGCTCATGTCAAGACAATGTGCTTTAGTAATTTCTCCCTCCCTGGAGGGCTTATTTAGATGCTAAACAAAATGCCCCAGAATGTAACTTAGTGTTTTAAATTATTTGCTTTCATTTGGCTCTTGACTGGCTTCTCATTGCAGAGGGCTATGGCAAACTAAACCTGTAATTTACACTGACAATGACAACACACAGTTTGTTCTGCTAGCTTCTTAACTCGGAGTTTTTATAAAGTAAATATTCAAACAAAGCTCAGGTTCTTAATGTAAACACACTTTGTTACTGTAAACTTAGCCAAACAGTTAGAAATCAAATAGTCTTTATAGACTTGATGACTAGAACAAAAAGGAAGAGAAATGGAATTATTTTAATAGTAAGGACCAAAGTATCTGAGGGCAGATAGATCAAAAAGAATAAACTTTTTTTTAAAGAAACCAATGCACAGTGCTTTCATAGAAATGTCTGCTTAGTATATACTTTATGAACTGTAGCACATAGTTGTATGTACTCTCTTGTATTATGTATTTATCATAGAATCATAGAATCATAGAATCCTAGGGGTTGGAAGGGACCTCGAAAGATCATCTAGTCCAACCCCCCTGCCAGAGCAGGGTCACCTAGAGCACATCACACAGGAACGCATCCAGGTGGGTTTTGAATGTCTCCAGTGAAGGAGACTCCACAACCTCCCTGGGCAGCCTGTTCCAGTGCTCTGTCACTCTCACAGTAAAGAAGTTTTTTCTGATATTCACCTTGAACCTCCTATGCTCCAATTTACACCCATTACCCCTTGTCCTATCACTGGTCATCACTGAGAAGAGCCTAACTCCATCTCCCTGACACTCACCCCTTACATATTTGTAAACATTGATGAGGTCACCCCTCAGCCTCCTTTTTTCCAAGCTAAAGAGACCCAGCTCCCTCAGCCTTTCCTCATAAGGGAGATGTTCCACTCCCTTAATCATCTTTGTGGCTCTGGCTGGACTCTTTCAAGCAGTTCCCTGTCCTTCTTGAACTGAGGGGCCCAGAACTGGACACAATACTCCAGATGCGGCCTCACCAATGCAGAATAGAGGGGGAGGAGAACCTCTCTTGACCTACTAACCACACCCTTTCTAATGCACCCCAGGATGCCATTGGCCTTCTTGGCCACAAGGGCACATTGCTGGCTCATGGTCATCCTCCTGTCTACCAGGACCCCCAGGTCTCTTTCACCTACACTACTCTCCAGCAGGTCAGCCCCCAACCTATACTGGGACATCGTGTTGTTCTTCCCCAAATGCAAAACTCTACACTTCCCCTTGTTGAATTTCATCATCATTATCCCGAATGCAATGACAGTGAATAAGACTTGGGACCAGTAATGACTAGGTGTTGTGTTGTCAATCCATTTTATGCTTGAGGAAAATGAGGTGTTTGTCTTAAAAAAGGAAGTGTAATGACTTCATCAGTGTAACAGCAAATAATCAGCTTTTTCTTTTCCTGCTGTAATTATAGTAGCTAAACAAACTAGATAAGATGAGGAGAAGTTTCTTAAAGAAATAAGGACACTAGGAGAAAGTGTTCAGATGGTTCAGGATGGGTTTTTTTCTGCATTTGTGGTCTCAGTATCTTCTTCTATTGGGATCTGAGTATGCCTGTCCCCTAATTCTTGAAATGATTTCAGTGTCTTAATGATTAATCATATACATTTTGTACTAAACCATTTTTTTGTGGATTCAACTGAAGAGGACCTGTGATATGATCTCTCCAGCTTTTTTTTTTTAGGATAAATGTAACTGAAGATATTTTTAGCATTTTTCTTAAAAAAAAACCCCAAAAGTAAAACAAACTAGCCTCTCCCTGTCTTCTTGGACAAAGGAGAGCTCTGCTTTCTTTGGGATAATTTTTAAAAGCCTTGCTGTTCCAGTGTGCTTGCTGGCTTCATTCCTCTCCATATTATTGTTAAGAACTGCTGCATGCTTGAGTGCATTGGCAAGTCTGGCTACAGTTCTTTAAGAGGGTGAAGGATGCTCTTTGGAAACCATGACGCCACATGCTAGTACTTATTTCTTGAAAACGTGGCTAAGTATTTCATTACAGATACCTTCAGCCAACTTATGCATGGGTTCCTATAATCTCATTCTTTGATTTTTAGAAAGAAAAGAAGGAAAAAGTGAAGATTGTGATGTTCTACAACTATCCAAATACTCAGCTATTCCAATAGCAGATCAATATTCTCATTTTACTTCTTCATTTGGGTGTAGTAAGGGTAGGCAACTGTTTCCCTAAGTTTTGTAAAAGCAGCGTTATTTGCCATGGGAAAAAGTTGTTCGTATAGTGAAACAAAATGAATTATGGAAGTTCGTTTCGTGGCTGAATGTTTTTAGTGTCCAAAAATGTGCATGCTACTAGGCTTTCCACCCTGTTAGGATGACACAAAGTTTTTCTGTAGTGTACTTTTACCAGGGTCAAACTGGACTCTTGCTTAATATCCTGGAAACTAAAAAATAGCTGTTTTCAAGAGCCCTGTAGGCATCTCATACTTTAGAGGTCTTGTTTTTCTTCCTTGCATTTCATTTGAAATTAGCTGAGGGATGAGAAAATGGGATGATGATGGATAGATGCACAGCCATAAGAAACTCAATTAAAAATAGGCATTTGTAAACATCTATTTCAAACAGTTATAAGTAACTGATCAGGCCCTTGAGTTTCATGCACTTCAAAGTGCATGAAAAATATGCTGGGAAAGGGGTAGATGAACTGCTAGGAGCTCAGGCGTGCTTCAGTGCAGATACCAGGATTAACAGGAGGATAGAAGGGCAAAGCATTACTCAGTTTAAGGACAGATGAGGAAGGACAGCAGACTTGGCACATGATTCTGCTTTTCTCACAGCTGGCTGGAGTATTTCGTGTTTGCCTGATACCTCTCAGTTCTCTTCTTAACTATAGTTCCTGCTAATTAGTTGATGAATCAAATGAATTGATCTTGAATTCTGCTTGAGTTATTCCTGGCATCTCTTGTTAAAAAGTAGTGCTGCTGCTAATTTCTCTGGCTTTTAAAAAGATGTTATCCACTGTCTAACAGTTCATCAGTTAGTCAGGCGGGTTCTTTTGGAATACTTAAATACCATTTAGTCCTGGTAATGTGCTTAGTAAGCTTGTTTTGTGTTGTATAGATTTGATCTAAAGCTTTTTCTATTATCAGTTGAACTTCAGATGGCTTCACAGACTCTTTCTCCATAAAGAGATTCGAATGATAAAACCATCTTGACTTCCCACACAGTGGAATCCAATGCTGTTATTCAGGGAAAAAATACAAGTGAAAAAGAGCTAAGGTTGTGGCAAATTGACCTAATTAATTTTATGCCTCAGTGTTTGGATGAGAAGAATGTCCAGAGCAATTCAGTGTTCTCCACTTTGAGTAGGATGCAGACTTTCCACTTTTGATGGGTGGATTTTAACAGACTAGTATTTCTATTTCCTGTACGTTATCTTTGCACATGTTTTCTCTTTTAGGATGTCTTCTTGCTTAATTTATTTTAATCTCTTATTAAATTGCTTAGTTGGCTTTGGGGAGTGCTTTTGAATTGCTGATACAAATTTGCATGGAATCTGTTCTGTCAGTGTTGTTAAATAGTTTCTGTGGTGCCTTCAAGGGATTTACACTTCTAGTTGCTCTGTTTAATTAGTTTCCATTAGTTTTATGCGTTTATCCCACTTAAAGCCAGATACAAATGCTGTGTTTTGGTTTTTTTCCCCTCCTACTTCAAATATGTTGAATTTGAGAACTTACTGTTCTCTAGCTTTTCAATATTTGCCGTGTGGATTAGTCCACAGCTCTAGTAGGAACAAAACCCTTAATTTCCTCCTAGTATTGAAATTTATTATTAGACGCTTTACAAAAAGTTCAAGTATTAAAAAAGCTATTCTGTTACATTCTAGTGTAACTTTTATCCAGTATGTAAAAATAACTGCAGATTCCCCTTATTTCTGCCCTTTCTATCCCTCATCACTATGTGGTGTCATTATTTTGGATTGATGGCCAGTAGTCTAGCATTTATATGATCATCTCTCTACACATAAGCATCAACTCATAGAAAGTCTGGATATACTTTTACCAGAGTTAAATACCTTTCTTTTAGTTTGCGCTCTCTACTTTCCTGCTTTCCTTTTTTTTTGTTACAGCTGTACAGCTCCTACATCAGCATCATTAGTTCTCTCATTCTGATTTAAATACTTCATCAATAGTATAATCATATTCCTCTGAATGTTTTCTTCTCAGACACTTTCAGGAGCACATTCTGTCCATGTCACATTTAAAACTAGACTAGTTTTTATGTGGGATTTTGGACATTTGCATAGGAGCTCTTGCACCCTTGTTCTTTGGTTCTCTTTTTGGGAAAAAAAAAAACCACAAAAAAACCCCAACAAAACTGCCTAACAAAAAACACAACAAAAAAAAAACAACCAAAAAACCTCCCCCAAACCAACAAAACAACAACAATAAAAAAACCCCAAAAAACTCCCCAGACAAACAAAAACACAAAACTAAACAGTTCTGCTTTATTGAAATGCTGTTTGGTTAGACAGAGCTTTGCTATTTCCTGTCAAACTTCATTAGCTACTTTAATGCGTTATTTCCAAGAATACAGAGTTTTAATGATTGTATCCTTGACTGATGTGTCATACAGAATTGTGCATGCCTTTGCACCTGCCAACTTTCTGCGAAGTTTAAACAGTCTTCATCTTAATTTTGAACTTAAACATCAGCAGCCTATTTTGGTTGTATTTTAGGTGGAGTTTGTGCATCCAATTCCAAAAGGTTTTCCACAGTCTAATGAACCGTTTATTCCTGCAGCATTTTCTCAACAACTTTTGGAAATCCTACTTTACTGCCTGAACCTATGCTTAGATACTAGCACCATATCAAAGATGTAGCCATGGTGACAGCCTTGTAGTCAGGTGGCTAAAAAGCTAATTTTATTTCCAAGTACTTTGCAGATTCCTTTATGTGTTGTTATTTTTATCGTGAACAGCTCCATCTCAGTTTTCTCCAAGAAATGCTCTGGATGCCTTCTGGGTATCACAAAACCAACCATCTTTGCATTTAGTAATCAGAGTACTCGAGATTGTGCATTATGTTTTGAGACTCAGATCTTTGCATATGTAAGCATTAAACTACACACTTAATGAAAAGCTGGCAGTGAAATCTGAAATGCTATGATATTAGCTTAATAATAAGAGTGGTTACAGACAAGAAATTTAGACCAGACTAATCTTAAAATTTGGTATTGCTTATAGGCATGTATGGAAAACAACCAGATATGTAATGAATGTAAAATAAATGTTTTATTCTATGAAACTGGTAAAAACTCTGTTCTTCGGAGTGCCTTCTTTTCACTGAGGATCTTGCATCTCTATGGTACATTCGTTTGATAAAACTCCTTTACAGAGTTACACACTGTGCTGTTGGATGTTCACTATTGCAAGAAATGATGCTTTCCAAAATGGTGTTTAAAGTCTCCTTACCCTTTGGTAATCTGAGGGTTTAGGAAGCTAAATCAGCTCAGTATTTGTACTCGTCTGTAAGTTCAGTACTGTATATTTCAACCATCTTTTATTTCTAGGCCAAATACTACATTCAAGGAGACCTAAACCACATACAGACTATAACGAGTCTTCACTGTCTTGACAGGAGAGTTGAACTGCATAAACTCTGGGTTTAGTCATTGCTTGTTCAGTCAGGACTACAGTGTTGGCTGTTACGTTGTGTTCAGAGACTATGAGAAAACTGGATTCTGAACCAAGGATGGTCTATATAGGGCTGATATTTCAATAAGAGTTGTGGATTAATAGCAATTAGTGACATAGATTTATGGATGTGGTGCTATGTTACAATGGTGAAGCTTTGATGAGCATGTTTACAAGGTCCTTTGAGTTTTAATATAGTGGTTTTCATTAAGTTTATTTATAATCTTTAGTTTTTATTGGCTATACTAGTCTACAAGGATTTTGAAGTTTTATAGCAAACCTAAAGAGATATAAAAAGTTAAGTAACTTTAGCCAGTGAGCATGTTTATCCAAATATGTCATCAAACTTCTCAATTTCCTTTTTAGAAGGCCAGTTAGGGACAGCCTGAGTCATTCTCCTGTCTGACAGAATGCAAATACAACTAGAGTTTAGCTGGCATGACTGTTGAAAAAAAAGGGTGAATTTGGAGATTTTAGGAGGTGTGTCTTGTTTCTCAGTTCCCCAGTTGGATGCAAGGTAAAATTTTCAATGAGAAACATAGGAGATCTTGTCTAAACATCTGAGTAAACGATGTCCAAATTTTCTGATGCCTTAAATGACAATTGTAGGATCTGAAAGTTCCTAAAAGTCATCTTAGTAGTCATAAATTTATACATCAGGATAAGGTTTACAAATGAAAATACAAATTCATACAAACAAAATTGAAGGGAGGGGAGGGTGCACGGTCTCCTTTTCTGCTAGGTTTTGTTTCCTTTTCTACAGGACTGTCTGTTTTTTTTCAGGATTTTTCACAGGTTAGGAGGAGGAAGGAGACTAGCATAGCATGTAAGAAGTGCAAGTGAGATAGTAACAATTATAATTGACTGAAATGGAAGGATAGTTCAAGAAAGCCAGTCTTTTTTTATCTCTACCCTCATAATGCCTCTGTGGCGTGGGTCTTTCCCCAGTGAATTTAAGGTACTGTGAATCAAAGTCCTGAGGCGAAAGTATTTCCCAGTAATATACAAGAGGCAAAGTTTTAAAAGTTACGAGCTCTGTTCAAGTTGCACGTTTTTAATCAGCTGTCATAATTTTAAGCAAAATGTGTAATTTCAAAAGTATTAGCAAGGAAGTAAATAAGGCATTGTTCTGAAGAGCAGTTTTAATGATTTTTCTTTTGCGGTGCCATAACCTGATGCCATGTCTGCTGAAACTGCTAGGAGTATCTTTGAGCAGAGAATGAAAACAGGCCTGTGGAAGGTATATCTTTTCAAGCTCCCATGCACATTTGAAAACAGCCATGTTTCTGGATTCAGTGAGATTCCCTTCTTCTGCAACACTCTTGGCAAAGGTAGGGTCTGGGAAAAGGTAACTGATGCTAGGCCAAATTGGGCAGCCATAAATCAGTTAGCTGCCTGGGTATTTTCAGTGTTGTTGTCCCTTTGGCACTTTTAATTTCCTGTTTTGGGGGAGGAGTACAACTTGTTCATGACAAAATACTTCCCCTTTCCCCTTTCAGTAGTCTGATCACAGCTGTTGGTTTTGGGTTTTTTTCTGCTCAAAAATTAATGTTGATGATCAAGTGATGGTTTGAGAGCCTTTATAGCTGTAGCCTTCTGTTGTCAGTGTGACTGTGTAACTTCTAGCTTTTACCAGTTGTGTTCCCCAGCACAAACTTTTCTGTTGGAGAGTGAAGGGGACTAGTTAAGTCTCTCTACCTGCGCAGTCCTAGGAGTTCCTTGAGTTGTGCCTCCCAGGGGCCGTTTTCTTGGGTTTCTATCCCAAGGGGTGTGCAGTTGAGACCCACCATGGAAGTTCTTAAGCGCTGACCTCTCAGACTCTCACTTTAGGGTTTTATTTGCTATGGATCTGAGCTGGGTCTGTGTCTGTAACCAAAACAGGTACCTTAGGGTTCTTTTTCAGTCTTAGCCAGGTATCTTAATCTTCCAATAAAATAACAATCCTATCAGGAAGGACTGTATTCAGTTGTTAAAGTGAATGAATTATTGAATGAATAGAAAAGTATAATTTAATTTATTACAATGCAGATTTTATAGACCAGTTCTACAGGGATTGAGACGTTTCTGTATTTTGGATGTTTGTAACGAAAAGAGAAATTATTAACAGTATGCTTGTAGAACAACCCTCTGTTGCCAGGGATGAGACTGGATGATCTAATGGGTTTTCTTGTGTCTACTTCCTATCACTCCCATTTCCTACTCTGAGCCATCCACTCATTCTGCCCACTCCTCCCCTCATACAGCAGTCTGAAAGAGAAATTGTAAAAACATAAGTTCTTATGTCCTTCTTGACCTTTTAGTTTATTTTGAAGTTTATACATATTCTGTGGCTTTTTTCCTAGTCTTCTTAGCAGAAAGGTTCAGATGCTGAACAGAATTTTTCAAAGGGTTTGCACTTTTGGTCTTCATACACTAAATAGGATATGTGTTAACTTGCACAAGTGTGTGGTGTTTTCCTGAAAAGTTATACAATGTGCATTTAAGGCTCAAGAAACAAAAAAATAATATACTTGTATGAAAATCAAAGTTATCGTGGAAGAAGATTTTGGTGTTTAATAATTTTTTCCAGTAATCTTTGTTCTCAACGGATTTACTGCTTCTGTTTTTTGTGTTTATTCTTTGTTTAAAATTACTGTCTTAGCACAGAGACTGAGGCTGTGGCATTTTTCTTAAACTGATTCAGTCTCCCATGCATGCTTCTTTCATATGTGTATATAATGCTCAGAGGTTTTGTAGCTGGGCATAAATGAATTGAAGCTCATAGTATGCCATGGGAAACTTGGTTATGAGTTTAAACTGCAGATCTTGGTAAATGATGTGTGACCTGCACTCTTAAGTTCTCACGGCCATTTTTCTCTTGCCTGTTCTTAAGATATGAAACTATTTATAGCACATGTAAGTCACTTAAATTTTTCTGTCACAAGAAAGATCTTAACTTCATTGAGACTTCTCCTTCTCCTCCACACTTGAACAGGAGAATGACTTTTCCCATAGCAGTGATTTGTTCTGGAAACTTATGATAGTGTCAAACTTTCTATCTCAGAGAACAATTTATAGTTTTTTCTCTCTGTCTGAAGTTGTGAGTTTTCTTTTTAAACTTCAGTTACAAAATCCTGTGCCAATTTCTCCCTCTCTCCCAGCCCCACCCTGGAATGAATCAGAAGTGTACCGTGTCTTTTTTTGGTCACAGGTCTTGGTGCAGTCATCCACTTCTATTGTTGCTTATGATTAGACTAGTTATGCTGTATTGCACATGGAGCAGTGTACTCAGTCTTATTTGGAAATGTAAGTTGGTGACTACAGTGACTGCCCCAATACTGAGGGCAGCACCTCACCATGAGCATATTTGGCCAGAGTTTCATCGACCAGGCTGGTCACTGATTAGGTTCCAGAGTATATGGAGTTGGTGTAGCTTTACAAGAGCCATAAATATTTTGTGACTTGCCAGCTTAGAAAGATCATCTTTCTCTTTGAGCTCTGACTCTACGGTTAAAAGTGCTGACCGGAGCTACCACCAGGGTGGTTTCCCATGATCATCCCTTTCAGGAGAACTTTGATCCTTTTGCAGGGAGGGCATATGGCAACGACCATCACTTTCACCATTCATGAGACGTGAGAGGGTAGTAGTGTAGAACATAATTTAACTAAGGTTTTTCATTGTGTCTTCCCTGGCCTCAAAGTACACAATGATAGTGTCAGCTGGTAGCCATGACAGTGTACCTGAAGCAGTGAACAGACACGTTACGTGCTCAGAATTTAGAGAAATTAAATATGAGTCTCACTCTCTCTTGTCATCCCACCAATGTCGGTGGAGTTGTATGAGAAATGGTTGTCACCTAGATCTTGCATCTGCTTGCCGATTACAGTAGGTTGAATAATTTAGAATTGCACCATGGATCTAGAAAATTTCTCAGCTGTGTTAACACTGAGTTGAAAGCCCTGTTTCTGTTTTCATTTATTCTTAATTTTTGCTTTGAATAAACGTAATGTGACCTTATTTAACAATTTGGGGTTTCAGAAATCCCTTTGTTAACCTGGATTTTTTTTTTTCTTGAAGGTAAAGTATTGCAACCTCCCATCATGCACAGAAACTGTTGTAGAGATTTTTGAATCCTTAAATTTTGACAAGGATTTGATTTCACAACATCTGTTGAAAGGTATGTAGTGCAATGGTGCATAGTTTTTCACGTAGAAGCATGAGGTAATTAATCTGTAAACATCACTTCCTTGATTCTGTCTTAGTGCCTCAGTGGTATTATTAGTGGGACTGTCCCATTGGGGTGTTATGCAGAGTAAGAAAGCTAATGTTTTGCTTGTGGTGGGTCTCTCTTTTTCACCTACAGAACACTAGATACCCATGAAAAAGGTCAAATGTACAGAGATCTGGCATCCATTTCACAACTTGCAAGACATAGTCTCAGGCATATGTAATATACATAACTCATTGCCAGAAAGCTAAAAGGAAATGATTGCATTTGAGTACAATGCAATCTACAACAATAGTTCAGTGTGCATGAAATTAAAAACTGCTGGTAACACATGTAGAATAAATAAGTCGACTGTTTATTTTTACTGTAACTTTCTGTAGAGATAAGTTCCTGCTGCTTATAATATTTAATTGGCTTCATTAATAAAACCAGCAAATATTAATTATATTTGCTATTACAGAATATTGAATTTTTTAGAGCTGGGCATGCTCTGAAATATTTTTATTCCAAATGTGTGACTGTGTCAGAATTGAAGTACAGCAGTGTTATGCTGACAGCATACTCAAACACTTCACCTTTTAGCTGAGGTGGTTCCTTCTCTCCTTGGTGCCCTGTCCCAGTTTTCAAGCATTTGTCACTTGACCTACTGTGTGTAGCAATTTATTTCGTCTGACACTTTAAATAAAAAAACAACTGAACCATGTAACCTAGAGTGTTCAGTTTTATGAAATCACATTTCCTAACTACTCAATACCTGAGCATTATTATAACATAATATGATTTAATTTTGGTACATTTTTAAGGTGATGTTTAGTCCGTGTTTTAACATTGCATGGGAAGGTAAGAATGTACTGTAAGGGTACACAAGAGGAAACACATAGCCCTAATGCAGTAATGAGTGTGCCTCCAGTGAAGAGACACAAAGGAATGAAGCAGCTTATATGGAAATGATAAAAATATTTTTGAAGTGAGAGCCTGGAGAAGGACTGAGTTATTTGGATGGACAGAAAGATATGTTTGGCTTATTTGTTGGATTTTTTTGGTTGGTTGTTTTTTTGCATTTTTGTTTACTTGCTTGGTTTGGTTTGTTACTTTTTAAATTTTTTTTTTTAAATTTTTTTGAGTTTCTATGAAGAAGAATTCGTAGACTTTAATGTAGAAAGGCTCAGGTAGAAAATTTGCCTGGTTATCACAGGCTGAGTGACAAGCAGTATAACTTGGTTACCCAGTTTTAAGAACTGAGGTATTAGAGAATCTTAAGGATGAAGCCAAGGGAAAGGCTGAGTTCCCTTCTAGTCTTGTGGAGTTGGTGATGATGGCAGGTTGCTCACAAATGGTGAGATTTGTTGTTGGGGTCATGGTTAGAGTAGACTTGAGTCATCAGCATAGAGGTGGTGGCTGACTTTGAGTTTCTATGAGGAGAAGCATGGAGAGTGCACAGATAAAGAAAAGGCCGAAAGAGTAAGACCTGCAAGGTCCTGTGGACAGAGTAGCAGATGCACAATGAGAAATTTGCAACTCAGAGTATGGCTGTGGAAACACTTAGAGGAATTAGTCCAGCTGGAGTCACAGAACTGTGGGTAAGATGGCATGGAAGTGCTGAAATTTCATTTGTGTCCAAGGCAGCCAAAAGATCAGAGACATTGAAGATAGATTAGGTTCACAGGTTTGCCAGAAGAGAAGTTACTTAGCCTTTAATGAGAGCAGTTATAGTTGAACATGGGAGAGAAGCCAGACCAGAATTACGCCTGCAATGAAACTGAGGGAGAGGGTCTCCTGGTGAGGATGGCAAAGACTGTATCAGGAGCCCAGGCAACAGCAAAATGGCTGTCCCTTTGAGATCTTCAACAGTCAGCTGGGCAGGGTCTGAGCAACCTGATCTGACTGTGAAGTTAGCTCTGCACTCAGCAAGTTGTGCTGAAGACCTCTAGAGAACTCTTTTAGCCCCTATCACTCAACAAGACATCATATTAACTAAGTAACCTTGAGGGGAACAGCAGTTGGAGCAACAAGCACAGTGTTTTATGGTGTTTTGTTAGATAAGAAAGATTACAGTCATGAGATGTTTGCAGATTAAGTTCCATTTTTTTTATGCTTCAGGAATGCTGATTCCTCGTATCAGTATAATAACTTTTATCTTAACACTGAAAATGCCCTTTACTTGATGTTTCAAGAAGAAATGTCTGATACAGTGGAGTTTGGTTGGTTGGCTTAGGGTTTTTCACTTGCTTGGAGCATAAGGAGTAAGTTCCCTTTTAGGAAGTGTTAGGATTATCTTATATGTAAACAACAGTGTTTTCTTCTTCTTTGGACTGTGTTCTCTATGTGACTTCTGTGAGTGTGAATTCTAGGCTAAAGCAAAAAACTTATGATGGCTTTCCTCCCTGTAGAAAAGAACCCCTCATCTTAGCAGATGATCCTTACACTAAAGATCTTCTTTATTGCTGCTGTACCACCTGCAGAGTTTTTTGCTGATAGTTCAATTCCTGTGAGCAACATTTATCATAACTGCCTTTAAAAAACTATTTGCATTGCTTATTAGCAAACTTGTATTTTTTTCTGTTCTATTGAGCGTTCACTTTTTTAAATGCTGACTGTGACTGGTTTCTTCCACTTACATCTCCGTTTCCTTTTAGTGTTCAGAAAATGGGTAATAACTATTCTTATGTAATACTTAAAACTCCTTGAGATTTGCACAGGAAAGGGGCTGTGATAGTGCTAATAATTGTATTCTTCCATTGTTGGTTTGGTGGTTGTTTGTTGGGTTTTTTTGGGGGGGGTGGTGGTGGAGAGTAATATGTAATCACATACGTACTTGTGTGCATGTAGAATGTTTTAACTTTGTAAAATGTTTTCTAAAATAGCAGCTTTTATTATTTCATTGTACTACAAAAATACAGAATGTGGATAAATATATTTGGATAAGTAGGTACATCCTCAGGGAAGATAGGGTGGAATCTGCATTTGAATCTAAACTAAGTATTTTTCCTACTTCTTGATTCTGCCCTCCATCCCCCAAACCCATCACATGCAAGAGCCTCTGAAAAAGCTCAATGGCTTTTATGCTATGGTTCTTCAGGTGCACCCAGTAGTCTCTGTATCTAGCTTCTGGAGGTCTTTTACATTCCCGTGAGTTTAGGGGCTGCTATTTAGGCTCCAGCAGTACTATAGCATTGTCCCTTCTAGACTCCAGCACACTTTGTCTAGTACATTGTCATGGACATGTAGCTTGTGTGTTCCTTTCTGGTCTGCACACAAGCAGGGTGCAATTCATGTTGAAATGCAAGAAGGATCTATCTGGTTGTTGCCCATCGGCTTCCCTTTCTCCAGAAAACTGTTTCTTACCTAATAGGAGTTTGTCAGTGGCTCCATGCTTTAAAAGTGTGTATAACTGAAGATTAATAAAGATATTGCTAGTAGCACGATTTTATCATTCTTTTAGTGGTGAATGTCTGTTGCTAGATGTTGAGACTCTCTTCAATTTGGAAGACCAGTGTTTGCCTCTGAACTGCAGCAGGACTATAAATGATTAGGTTTTGCTGGCAACAGGAAAAATGCTTAAAATGCTTAAAGAGTTAACATTAAATACTAATTAGTTCTCGTATCTAGAAAGCTGTCATTAGTCCTGTCATACATTTAAACTCCCAAGTCTGACAGTGTACAACTGTTGAGGCCAAACTTAGCCTTGTTGTCTTGCTATGGAGTCAAAGGTGTTCTCATATTATTAAGGTGAAGGGTTTTTATGGAGTCAGTGAAGACTGCTAATATTTTTCATGATCCAAACGTTTTTTAACTGTTCTAATGAAAAATGTAATGTATGGAGAGAGTAAGGCAGCAGAAAGGCCCTAGTGATGGAGACCTGCATAGTTTTTGTAAAACATGATTGTCTGATGAATTAGTTTGTCACTAAAATTTTAATTTAAGAATACTTCAGTTCTCTACTTCTTGAGCACATGCATAAGGAAGTGGAAATGCTCTCTCTCCGCCTTACTTGAAAATCCGGTCAGTCATACGGAAGAACTTCTTTACCGTGAGGGTTAGAGAGCACTGGAAGAGGCTCCCCAGTGAGGTTGCAGAGTCTCTTTCTCTGGAGACTTTCAAGACCTGTTGGGACACATTCCTGTGCGAGCTGCCCTTGTTTTTGGTCCTGCTCTGGCAGGGGGGTTGGACTCGATCATCAGAGCTCCTTTCCAACCCCTGACATTCTGTGATTCTGTGATATGTAAGAGTTGGAACTGACTGATAATTTATTTATTCTTGCTGTCAAGAGTAGTTTTCATGGCTTGAGCATCACTGTCTCATAATTATTTTTTTTTTTAAATTTTGACCACATAATCATGTTAATCAAGTACCTTGGTTGACTTGCATGCATTCTGTCCTCTTCAAGGATATCTTTAGCATCTGTGGCCTTACTCTTTGATAAAAGCAAGATACTTTTTTCACTAATTGAATGGAATTTCAGATTTTGCTTTGAAACTGAAATACTGTTAGGAATTTTATGTACCCTTCCACACTTGGAAGGGGGTACTGCTTATGGCTGAAAAAAGAAGTAGTTTAATTGAAGAATAAGAATATTTTAATTGGAGTAGGGTTTGTGAAATGGAAGAAGAGTTCACTTTGCTGTGTATGGGTCTATATTCTGAATGTCAGGTCAGGCAGGCTAATGTACAAAGAGCTGTGCCTTAACGTGCTGGACGGTTTTTGGTTGTGGGTTTTTTTTGTTGGTAGGTGTTTTGTTGGGTTGGGGTTTTTTTGCTTTTTTTGTTACGGCAGGCAATTGCATGGAGATCTTGATGGCGACATTACTTGGCAAACATTCTGGAATCAGCTCAACATGTGACATCACACCCCCTTAAGGTTTTCCACATAAAATACGTCCTCCAACGAAAATACAAAAATTGAGACTTAATCTGAAATCTATTATTACATCCTCTAACTTCTCATTAGACATCTCAGTATTTCCCTGCCTAGCCCTCTCCTGTTCCCGCCCCCCCCCCCCCCCCCTTTTCCAGGCAGATAGACTGAATGTTGCAGATAACTGTGGTAAGTGTTTTATAGTCTTCTTGGGGGGAATGTGGAGGAGGGGCAGGGAGAAGAGTTTTAATCTACCCTGTTTTCACAAGGAAAAAAACTACGACTCCAATGCTTAGTCTTCTGTGCAGCTTTTCACCCTGTGTGAGCACACGTGTCTGATGTAACATTTTGCCACTTTAGCAACTGTAGTTGTTTAGCTCTTGTCTCTAGGAGATGAGTGTCTCGTACTTTTTGAGAAAAAGACAGCAGAGATAAAAGCTTCCATTCACCTCAAGTTTTGGTGCTGATACGATGATGTTTCACAAAACCAGTTCCTAGAGAAAAAAGTCAGTTCTGTGCCTTATGAGGGGACTTTATATGTGCTTTTCTGTGTGTGCCTGTGCTTGCCTGCATCTGTATACGTTTCTGTGAGAAGCAAAGGGTTTTTTCCTCAGGCATTTTAACTGTAATCCATAAATATGCCTGTGTACTCCATAGGAAGCATATGTGCTATGTAAGATAGACCTGCAGGAGAGAGGTATAGTTCGAAGTGTGAACACTGCCAAAATCCTTGGAACATGATGTTACACAGACAAAGCAGAGGAAGAATTATCTATGCATGCTGTGAGTTTAGAATCGGCTTGACATTCTCACACCCAAACATTTCCATCTGGAAGCTGTTCCTAAGCGAAAGGAAACAGAGACAATATTATCCTATCTTCTGGAGTAGCTATCCAGGGAATAGGAAATGTTTAGAGTTGTTTTTTTTCTTTAGGATGTGTTCATCTTAAGTGCAGATTCATAGAAGCTGCAGTTTTAAGTGGCTTTTTTTAAGACAGTAAATGACATTAAATTCTTCTGTCTGTCTTCTGAGAATTGGTATTGAAAACTTCACAGCGTGTGGTGTTTTTAGGTTGCACTTAAAAAATAACTTAAATGAAGTTGGATTTACTTTTTTATGCCAATCCTGACATTAGAACTTTATGACATTCTTATTTTCAAAGCCTTCTGTACATTATCCTCTGTCTTTGCTTCCTCTCTATTTCTGTGGTCTGTCCAACCACCTTCTACTTTTCATCATGTCTTTTTCTTCTACCATCAGAGGTTGCATATCTGATTTCATATTCTTTTGCTTACTTACAGTAGTGTACACGGAGCATCTTAAACGTGATGGAAGGATTCACCTGCTGTGACTTCACACATTAGTGTATCTCCCTGTATTCTCTGTAGTGTAACATACTTGTCATCCTGCCACAGTGCTGAAGGATCTGCGAACCATTTGACCTACCTCACCTGCTGGAGAGGAGGATGGAGATGGAGGCACTATTGTTACTTAGGAATAATTAGTCATGTTTTCACAGCTGAATCTCAAAATACAACTCTGCAAATATTTCTGACTTCTAGTGGATGCAGAATAGGAAGGTTAAATTCTAGGTATTTCTTAGTAACCTTACCTTTCATGTTCTTGTTCTAGTACATTTGTAAACTCATCGCTTTTTTCCATGTATTTGCTGTACTTCCTCTTCTCTTCTTCTAGTTCGTACAGTGTCTGTCTGTGTGATTTTTCTACCATTAGAAGTTGCTCCAGCATTCTTCTGTGAGTTTCTTTCTGTATCTCTACAACTTTATCAAGCTGCAAAAAAAAAAGCAAAAACTCAGGCTTTCATTAATGAAAGATCTTGAAAGGCTTAATAATACAAAATGCATTTCATAGCCTAGTGGCCAGATCCTTTGGTGCCTGTTTTGAAAGGGTTATTTAGTTCTGTCAGACAAAATCTGACAAATTAGAAAAATAAGTTAAGGTGCTGTTTTGCAGGACCCTCAGTCACCTCCGGTTCCTCCTCCTGGCATGACCAATCCTCAACAGCTACTAATTAGCAGTTACTGTTCCCAGGGCTTTGCTTTTCTCATTGATCATTGTGGTAGAGAAACAGATGTCTTGGCAGAAGAAGTGTTCACTTCACACAGAAGTAGACTGACTTTTGGTTGAATAGAAATAGTTGCCTCATTTGTAGCTGTGTAGGAAATAAGAGCATCGAATTATCTTTGTAAGGTAGACAGGTAGATCATAAAGCAGTTTTCCTCGGATTTCACGGTAAATGCATGATAAAAGCAAGAGAGGAAAACAATCATGTCTCCTGTGCTTACTTTGAGAATGGCTCTGGGTTTCTGGAATAGCTATGCACTAAACTTTGAAATGGTTCTAAGTATTTTTATTAATCAGCAGCGTTTCCTGTTTTGTTCCATAAATGTCACACATTATAAAGGGGTGCCTTGCAGATAGCACCTTTATAGCACACTTTGAACATCAGATTCCCTCCACTTCCCCAAGGATTTCTGCTGAGCTTCTAAATATTATTATATAGTGATATTTTAATTTAAATAATCTGGTTTAGGTTTTGGCAATAGTTCTTGGTTTTTCTAAACACTGAGATATTGGCATAACTGTTTACTGGAGTTAAATGTTAAAATTATTTTCACAGACTAAGATAAAGTTATCTTTCTGAGAATTCTCTCATAATTTTGAGTTCATTATGTGACAGAGTATTCAAGTATATGTGTATGAAACCAGTTTTCCTCCTTAGGCATTACTGATCTAGCTGAAGCTTGAGGAGCATTCACTGAAGGCCATCTGAAGACCTGGGAAAAGTCTGTATTGGTGGGAATCTTTGTTCCCTGCTCATTCCTCTTCCCCTGTGGAGACTGCCTCCTTCATCAAGTCAACACAAGAATCCTCGTGTCCCTTTTGGAATAGAGAAATTTTAAGCTCAAAGCCCAGTGACTCCTTTTAACCACAGTCTATTCTAGTAAGTCAAGCTGCTTTGCAGTGCTTCACTCTATTAATAGAAAGTATTCACTAATGGACAATGTGGGAAGCGATGCTGGTTCTGGGTCTCCAACGTTTCCCCCACAAAGAATTTCATGTGTCACAAGAAACACTGAGGCTTCAGATTCTTAGGACCACTGCTTATTTTGGACAGTTTAATTCCAAGGAGTATGATTAATTATGTTTTCCTGAGCTGTAATGAAACATGAGTTTCTTGAGTGAGTGAGAATATCCTCAATTTCTACGTGGGCTTCCGAGTCTCCCCCTGCTTACCTCAGCTTCTTTTTAAGCTTTTTAGATTCTCTTATGTTTCTCCTACATCATCGTTAACTTTTTTGGTGATGCTGCTATGAATAAAGTAACTACTGACAAGACTTTAAGATTGTTTGAGTCCAAAATATTCCAACAGAAATGTGCACTTTGAAAAAATTGCCTGTTCTTTCTTCTTACGGCATTAGAAAGTGTCTTTTCTGTTGCGACATAGCTGAGCTCATTTCATGATCAAAAAATGTAAAGAAACCTATGATTGTCCTTTTTGGTTGTTTAGTGTCTTTCTTTCAGCAGGTTATTATGGTTTATGTTACCTTACTCACTCATAAGTTGCACACTTTCACACCAGCAAGGTCAATGCTTTCTGGAACTGTGGTTGTGAAGTAGGACCTCTAATGGGAAAATGTTTCTTGCCTAAACCCTTGCATATGCAAGCTTTCTCAGTAAGCAAGCACTGCCTTTATACAGTAATCTCTTGGCTGTGTTTCCCATGTCTTTTACAGAGGTTGAAAACTGAATTGTCTTAAAAGGTCAGGTTGAAGAAAACTGGCCCTTTTTAATTTCTTCACACTCTTCTTCCACCGGAACTGGAAATTTCAAAATTTAAAATCTTATGTTCAGCTACTAGTTTATCAGAATGAGGGAATTTTCAGTGTGTTTTATCAGCTTTCCTCCCTCTCCAAAACGTATGAGGGATTTTTGAACAGCTATTGCACAGATGTGTGAACCACTATCTCTGGAGTTTCTGATACTCAGCTTTTTAAAGGTCATGCTGTCAAATTAATATATGCTGTTCTCAGAAAGCAACCTGCCTCCTGTTTTTTTGGTAAAGTTCTGATATTATGCTGTTTGCAACTATGGGCCTGTCATACGTCAGTTGCTGTGAACTGGGCATCAGCCTTGCACGGTAGTGCTTCCTGGTCTCAGCCCTCAGCATGAGATCAAGTGGGGAAGAAGGCAAAGGCAACAAGTTCCGACTTCTTTTGACAGGCAGTCTGCATGGATGGGGTTAAGCAAGTAATGGATTGGACCACCGCTTTAAAAGTATGTGTAAGAACCTGAGAGGATGTGTAAATTGCTGTCATAAGAAAACACTGAAATTTCTGGCTACAAGCTGATCATAAATCAAATTACTCCTGTTTCCTAACATAAATGCCTGGTGGAAATGAGCCTTTGGAGAAGCAGCAGATCCTACATTGCAATTAGTGCAGACACTTTGGAGATCTGCACGTAAGCTGCACAGTGGGTATGGGCTTTTGGCCTTGTGACACTTGCTTGTGTTACTGTGCAGTAGGTCCCTGTAGGACCAAGCAGAGCGGAGTGAGGTACCGGGTTGCTGCACTTCTGTGTGGTTTTTTTTGGAAGCTCTGTTGTGCCCCTCTGCGAGATAATGGCACTTCCCTGGGAAACAAATGTGACTCCTGCGTTTTCTCTGTGAGATGATGTGGCTGACTCCTGTGTATCCAGTAGAGAAGAAAGAGAAGTCGTGTGAACCCCTGCTACGGTGAGATCCTCTCCCAGGAGCAGTGTCTAGCAGTCCCCTGGTTCCTCAAATTACTCTGTCCAAATGCTAAAGCTGCATATGCAGAAATATCCATTTGTATGTATGCACACACGTTTACTCAGCATATACAGTTCTTGGATAAAAACTGTAGAGGACTAATAAGCAGCAGTATAAATGTCTTCTGTTGAGAATTAAAGTGATAAAATCTTAATTAAGTGATTTGTTATTTTGTTCTTGCTAACCATATGGGCTTTTTGAACATACTGTACAATACAATGGAAAATAAGAGACATGGACTTACGTAACTGTGAATAGTTCAGCAAGCTAAAAATTCACATGAATTTAATAGTTTAAATATATTTTTCCACCAACTTGTGTCTGAAGTCGAACTAGAATGGCATGTGTCTCATCCATTTCATTGAAACTGAACTTTCTGTCTTTCTCTTTTTAAACTATTTTGTGTCTGGCACCGCAGTAGCGTAAAATCCAGGTTGGTTCCATTTCTTTATCCAAAGTTCAGTGAAATACTATTCCTGCTAATAATATCCTCATGGTCATTGTTTATAAATTTGTAATCTTAAGATTGCTGGAGATTATGGGAGATGTTTCTGCCTTGCCTTTTTCAACCCAATCTGAGCCAGATTTCCATGTGGATGTGTTGGCCTACTTTTCCTGTATGTCTCTTCCTACAACTGTAACTTACTGGTGCCCTACAGCTGTTGTAACTAGAAAGTTGTGACCAACATTTGTAAGATGTGAGGATGCAATCAAATATACTTTGTTAAAAGGCTGATGAGGATGCATCTTTCCCGGAGTTTATTTGCACTAGGATTTAAAACATTATTAAATGTTGTATTATCCTTGGTGGATGCAGAATATAGGCTTTCCTCTAGTTTTGCTGCTTTTAGAGTTTTCAAAGGGGTAGGAGGTATTGTTCATCACGTTTCAAATAGTGAGGCACCATTTTTTTTTTTAATCTTTTGACTGTGTTGTTGGAAGCTGGGAAGGGTTAGAAACCAGAATTAGCTTTCTAATTCCATGACAGTTTGAAACATGAGAAAAAGACACCACAAACTCTGCATTATCTTCCTCTTTATCTCTCTTGTCCTACATCACTTTCTCTGATGGTTTTTTAATTTATTTTTTAAAAAAATTTACTTTTTAATTTTTCAATCTGGGAAAATGGTTCCCACACTATTATTCTGTATTTACTAGAATGTTGAATACTCTTTGTTTTCTGTTTAAGAGAAGTGGCAATTCATCTGAAGCCAGGTTTTTTCATGAATAACTAACTCGATCTAAGTTTATAAACCATGCAAAGATGGAAAACCTTTACAGGCCTTTGCGTCAGACAGAAGCAAAAAGTAAAAGTTTATTTTTTTTTCTTTTGAGCCACGTTAAACATAAAACAATTTATTGTATCCTCAAGTGTGAGGAGTGAGAGTTGGCTTATCTGGCATGCGTTAAGTTGCAGAAGAAAATAGCTGTAGAGCAAATGCGTCTGAAAACCCCTCTGCTTTCAAAAATAAATAAAAATGTCCTTATAGCCAAATGCGACATGCTTTTGGTCTGTCACACTCCTCATAAATTTTGCAAAGGACGATGTATTACTACTGTTTTCTTTTTTACTATATTTCTTCATCTGTGAATCCTGTTGCCAGTGAGTAAAGCTGTCCAGTCACCAAATTTCCCCACTACATTCTTAACCAAATTTGCCAATGAACTTCACAAAGTTTAGGATAGATGAGTAAGTTATAAAAGACTGTTAAAGGACCAGTGATCTTACAGTTGCCTTCTGAAATTCACTGTATTTTCAATTGAGTTTTGGGAAGATCCTCTATGTTCAGGGCTACAAGGCTATATTGTCAGTGCTGAGACCCTGCTGTAGAGGAGCTGAACCAGCAGAGATTTTGTAAGCAGATACAAATGTCATAGTGGCAAAGAGGAAATTTGAATGGTCAGTTTCCATACTTTGAGGCGGGTTCCACCTCTCCCTTGGTTTTTATAAATGTTTAAAAAAATCCAAGCAAAAAGTAAATGGTTCTCTAACTTAATTTGGGGGGATTTTGAAACTGAAGTTGTGGAATGCCTGCTGATGATAGCATCTTTTGGTTTACCAAGTTACACGAAGTGTCAGAGCCTTTCTAGCCTTTTAGTTGCTCTCAGGATGTTTACCTTTGCCTTTTGGAATTGCCAGTGGTGTCGGAAATCCTTTCTCTGCCATTAAGTGCAAAAAGGAAAAAGCATGTATAAACTTATGTAAAGTAACAAACTAAACTTATGTTTTCAAACTTTTTTGGACTTCATTTCCATTTGCACTCCAAGTTTCTGTGACATAATGCCACAGTATTCTAAAATAAAGTAACCTTCACAGAACTTAATCTCTTTCAGATTATAGCCAGAGATTTTAACCTTCGAGCCTCTGAAATGAGTGCTGACCTTTTGCCTGACATAGTTTTCTCTGAAATGAACTCTGTATCCTTATGTACATTTCTGTTCAGAAATCTTAGAAAACACTTGGTAGAATAATTTTATTCATATTTTCTGCTTTTATATTTATAATTATTATCGATATTGAGCCACATATTGAAAATGTTTATCTAAATTCAAGAGGAGATGTATACATCAGAAAAAAATTGCATATCTGATATGAAGGGTTTTTAACATCCGGTGATTTGCATTGCAGGGCAGAAATAAAATTCAGATAACATTGTTCAGAAAGTATGACTACTGCTATAGTGTAATTAAACTAAACATTACTTAGGTATAATGTGAGAATATCAGATTTCTGCCTGAATTAAGTTTCTAATGTCAGTTCATTACAATAACTACTCAGATCAAGCAGACCTAACGCTAACCCATGACTCCCCCAGAATTAGTGGGAGCTGGAATATTTAAAGGTAGACATTATTGCCATTACTGCTAAATGGGCCTTTTCCAGCCGTTGGTAAGATATGCTCAATGAGACAAATGGGGAAGCATCTGTTTGGATGGGTTGAATGTGGGTAACAGGAAAAAAAAAAGATGGCAGTGTCAAAAATAAAAGGCTGATTAACTGAGTTTGAGTTACACAAAATCATGTCTGTCTATGCCCTAAAGCCCCTAGTGCACAGTATAAATGAGGATTAGATACCTGTTTTTATTAGGGACCCCTCTGGACCCTGGACTTCATTCTGCTGTCACACTCATTTAGAGCTCATATGCTTTCATTCCCTGAAGTCAGTGAGATATTTTCTGTTGAATTTGGTGGGAACTATGGTTAAATATCTATTGTATGTTCATACCTCTCTCATAGGCTTTTCATAGACATCTTCTTGCCATTGCTCAGCCTTTGTTTGAATTGCATCTCGCTGGAGAGCCTCTAACACCTTCTTGGGAGTAACAAAGCCATATTGTGCTTCAAGCAAAGCCAAGTCAATTTTTTCAGCCTTAAGTACTCCTATAACTTCATCTTGAGCCTGTAAAAACACAAAGTAAGGTTTTATTTTGTTAAACTGTGTATACGTGTTTACAGATCAGCTTTTCAGTTTGATTTTAAGAAAACTCAAAAACTTGTAAAAGAATGCTGTCTATGTAAAGTATCTGAAAAAAGTCAGTAATGTGAAGACAGTTAAAAAGCATAAAAGAAGTAACAGTCCTTGTATTTTTTTTAGCTCTGCATAAACTCCAAAATCTTCAGAACCCTCATCAATACTTAAGTACTTCATTAGTGATTAGGTCTTATTGCTGATCTGGGTCAGTGTGTAGCATTCACAACACAAAATTTCAGGGTGAAGTCTGATGTGTGGTGTTAGAAGCTGATTTTAAATTGTTAGTGAAAGATGTCAAGAGGGTTCTTGAAGCCTGGAAATGTTGCACATTCGGTATATTCTGTGTGCAAAGGTGGCTTCTGTAGTTTAAACCCACCTGGGGTCATCTGCTTCTGTTGTTACATTGAGCTTGTTTGAGAGGTGAATGTAGTGAGGTGTGTGGTGCGGGGGATGCGACCCTTTGCAACACACATTCCAAAGCCATGCAATAATGGCAGTTCTTTAAAACAAGATTAATTGCCTTTGAAGCTGGCAGTGGAGTCCATGTGCATGTGTATGCATGTGTATGTGCAAGTGGGAGGCCATGCCTTATGTATTTCTAGACCTGTAGATGTGCACACACGCGTGTACATGCCCTCAGGTAATAAGCAATCTTGCAGCATCAGGTGTTTTGGAAGTAACTGCTGTAAGGATATTCTCAATTTGTGAGTGCATGCTAAAAAAAGGCTTTTTAAAAGGTAATGATTAAGAGAAAGTGGTGTTATCTGGTTTCCAAAACCCATGTAGTTTCAAAAAGTATAGCCTAAAAATGTGCATTATGCTTTTCCGTTTTTAATGTCATTGCATTTCCTAAATCTTATAAAATATCTCACGACATCCTGTTACCAAAGAGTAGGTACAATGTTTTCTCAGGTATGTTTTCAATTATGTTCTTCTATGTATTTCAGAAATTCTTGTGCAAGCTGGCAGGGGCACATATGTTCTTCCTATCAGACAACACTGCTCTCTTAAGTCCATGCTCCGTGCTTCAGTAACATGCTGTATGCATTTGCAGTATTTGAAGTGATTTATAGATTCCCTTTGGTCTTTTTTAAAAAAAACAAGAACAAAAACAAAAAACAAAACAAAACACAAAGAACATGTCTTTGCATTAGCTCCCAGACGTTAAGTTGGAGGGGACAGAATACCTGGTGCAAATATTTCCTGGTTGTTTTAAAGTCCCACTTCTGATGATAATGTTCTTTCATGAGAACACCTGATTATGTGAATTTTTCCACTTGCAAGAGTAACTGGTTTAGGTCACCATCTCTCCTGGGGCTGTGTCCATCTCTTGTTTTCTCCTGCATCCTCTGGTGGTGATGGTTGCCCACTGCCTTCATTACAGTGCCATAACTACATGAACTGTCTCAAACTTCCCTTGCCTGCAATGATCTCAGTTAAAACCAAAAGGAAGTACTTGCTAATCCTAGAAGGGTAGAATAGGAAGGGAGGAAATCAGAAAGAGAAAAATGTACCAGAAGAGGGTAACACTCTCAGTCTGAATGCTCTTGACTGGAGCAATTCTGTATCTCTTATTTGTGACTGTGTTTAAAAATATAAAATAATCTCTTTCTAATACTTACCATTATGAAAAAAAAAAACTAGAAGGGTGATCTTTGTGCATCTTAAATATTCTGGAATCAGAGAGTAATGGCATCTAAATTTGAAACTTAATTATGGTTGGATTGACAGCTGATCTTCAGAGACTTGACTTTGCATTACAGGAGCTTTCACTTTTTTTCTTTCACAGTGCTTCCTTTGGTATGTCAGACGTGATTTAAAATGCTTGTGTCAGGCTCATTGTTTTTCAGTTTCTCATTTCACTCTTTCAGTTTTAAATCTTAAGAATTGAAGTGTGTGTTTATTTTGTATTTTTTTTAATGTTACACAAGTGTAATGAAGTGTGTGTAATATAAATGTATTTACATAGACATCTCTTTTGAGAGGAAGAGAAGTATTTTGAAGCAGTGTGTGGCATCTGACTTCTAATCTAACTTAAGAAAGGGTGAGAAGGAGACAAATGTTTCACTCAGAAATCGTTGTTTGCATAATGAAGTGTTCTGTATAAGTTTGCCTTGGATCTACTCTCAGAGATTGGTACATTTATCAAATATTCATATTGTGCATGTGTTCTATTAAGCATGTATGTACTGCTATGTAAATATAAACGCATATGTTAAGAATGGAACTACCCGGGTATTGTCTAGGTAATAAACTCTGAAAACATGTGATACACCCATTTGTGTCACTTTGTGCAGTTTGCTCTTCCCTCTGCCTGTGAGGACTTTCAAGTGGCCGTCACTACATTTGTGCAGTCAGCCTGCCACAGAAATAATCTGCCTGCTCACTGGAAATCTGGTTCCCACTTCCTGAAATTACATTTGACCACGTTAGGCATCATTTACCACCTGGCAGCTGGCTCCTTTTCAGATAGAAAAATGCTAACTCTTCAAAATTCTGTATCTTGTGGGCTAAGTGGCATGCAACACTTAGGCTTCATATTATAGGAAATAAAATGACTATTTTTATTTTTCTAGAAAAAAGATCTTAGGATACTGTTGAGCAAGTTACTTCTTGTAATCTGGCACATTCTGATTCATAGGGAGTAATGCTCATGACTTCATAGGGGAGAGAGGAGATAAGAAATAATTAAGTAACAGATCTTAAAGGTCTTTAATGTGTTCTCCATGTAAGTTTTACAGTGGCAAATACGTTGTATTCAAAGTACTTAGAATGTGGCAGCACAGTAGGAAAGTTCTGTGAGTTCTCTGCTTTGAAAGTTACATGAGCCTTCACAGTGGACCATGAGTGTTTTTAGTGTGATATAGGTACATTGTGAGTAAATTTTATTTGCATTTAGGGGTGGTGTAAAGATCACCTTTTCTGGCTGATAACTGTAATAATAGCTATAATTTCAATTTTTAGGTACTTTCCAGTTTGTATTTGTCCTTCTGTATCAAATTAGGTAGGGTGTTTTCTTAATATGAAAGCAGCATGTGTTTCATGGTAAATTGGGTGTGTGTATTTTAATCTGGGATATAAAATAAGACAATAAATCACCTGCAGTTCACCCTCGAGGACACTAAGGAGAAACAGTAAGTCATCACGAGAGAGATCCTCTGTTTTCTTGAAAGAACTTCTTTGGTTTTTCTCTGTCTTAGGGCTTCTTAGGATGGTACTGGCTTGGGCTACATCATCCTTCTGCCTTCCTTGCACGTTTCCTCTCCCACTGCAACCATCCTCTTCTTTGTGGTGGTCTTTCAGCCTTCGCTGGCTCAGCTTTGGTCTGGTTGGGCTTTCTGTGCTGTTACTTCTGGAATGCATGGTTTCTATCTCTGAAGCTGAAGGAAGGCAGGGGAAAAAAAGGAACTGTTTTAACTAGCAGTGACTATACAACTATTACCATAATTTATGGTGGGTATTATTCTTCCCTTGAGACTGGTACTTTTCCCTCCCACACAAGGCTGTTCGTCATTTGTGTAAGCCAACAGCAGTGAGCTATGATTCTTACTGGATGTCTGTAATGCCACCACCACCCCCACAACCTAGCTACCTTGCTGGTTATGGTCTCCCCCCTGCCAATAACCATGTAATATGAAAGCTGTTTCCTTAGTCTTAGACTCTAACACTCTAAAGGTGTTAATACCTGGCCAAAGGGACACCTGTTCTAACTAGACACCTTTGAAGTGCCACTGGTAAGTAAACATGCTTTAATGCCTTTCAGATAAATGACTAACACTGTATAAATATTGATCAACCTCAGGAACTTTTTTTTTTGCTTATCACTGCACAGATTAAGGTATGAGTGGATTATAGTCAACCTCTACAGGAAAACTGTTGTTATGGATACCTTCATAAACAGACAAATGCCTGATGATGTGCTTCAAAGGTGAAATTAAAATGTTCCAAACACAAAAAGGCACAATTTTTCTAATAAATGTGCAATGCTAATTGCTGAAAGGTCCAGAAAATTATCATTGCCTATGGTAGGAAGGACATAATTCTGCTGCTTCTTTTTGGCCTCACAAATCTGTGGCTGATAAACTTCTGCCGGAGCTCCCCCTTCCACCAAGTTCTGATTCTGAATCCTTTCAATTCTGACTCTGTGACTGCACTCCTTAACTGTGGTAACTTTTCACTAAACACTAAAAATAGTTCCTTTTGTTGTTTTGCTGCAAGAACAGAGGAGGAGAAAGAAGCTTTTTGGTTTGAAGTTGACAATGCCTGAGAATGGGGATGATTTATCAAAACATTACAAGAAAAGTATACAAGAGAAGTGTTCAAGGCTAGATTGGATGGGGCTTTGAGCAACCTGGTCTAGTGGGAGGTGTCCCTGCCCCTGATAGGGGATTGGAACTAGATGATCTATAAGGTCCCTTCCAACCCAAACCAGTCTGTGATCTATGAAAAACAGGGACATTTTCTATAATGCTGAAGTCTCTTCCAGTCTAATTTAAAGCACTTACAATAGCTTGTATTTCATAAGAAAAACTAGTTTCTCCAGGTCTCCAAAAACTAAGGTGTGTCAAATTTGCATGGCAGTGTGCACTGTAACCTGTTTTAGTGAAGCTGTACATCAACAGCGTCAGGTTAAGATGGGAGCTTGTAGAAGGTTACCTCATTAATGTATTCTTCTTTGTTCATTTATCTAAGCCTTCTTATTCCCTGTACATTGACTGGCATTCTTATTATTTATAGTGTTGTCTGTTTGCATAAGGATGTTTGTATTAATGTGGTCGTCAAAGGTTTTAGGTGTGAGTGAGAGAAGGACCATTCAAAGCTTAAAATTATTGCAGACAGTATAGATGCTGGAGAAGCAAGCAAAGTTGGACCTCAGAAATGGAGAAAAATAAACATCCCATCCACCTACCTTGAAACTCCTCACCACCTTAAAATTGTCAGACCCCCTAGATGTGGCACCATATAAGGGACTAACCCTCAAAGTGCACCTGACATTCTGGACAGAATATCAGCTGTTGTGTCATACACTTGCACAATGGTAGAAAAATGACCCTTTGTAGTCCAGGGAATGCTGGTTTTCTGCAATGTTATTAAGCCCTTCAAGAGTCCTAGTGTAACATTCAAGATAGAAGCAGTGTCATTTGAAGTTTTCCAGCTGTGTATTTTGGAATGTTGGGTTATTTTCTACTTTGAACAACTCTTTCCATGTTCTTGAAGGTTAATGAAGAGCAATTCCCAACTCCTCACCCTCCCAAGGTAAAAATACTAGGAGACTCATGGAATTTGTGGATATCAGTTGTCTTACGGCAACAAAAAAGGTGTCTCATCCCTCCTTGAGCCCTAGCTCTCAATATTAGACTAAAGAGTGGAAAATTGCCTTTTTTGCAAATCTGTCTCAGCTCCCTTTTCACTTCAGATTACACATTGATGGGTCTGTGTAGACAAAAGCTCTCTTGCAAAAAAGAGGTAAAGAAGAAGGGTTCCTTCTTGTAACAGGATTACTACTCTTGTAGTTCATAGAGTCTCTGTGGTTTCTCCTGGAGGAGTGAGTCTTGTATCTTGTGGTGAACTTCTGTATAGAAGCTAATTTAAGCAGTGTTTCTCTGTACCACCAAGAAGGATGACAATATAAGATGCCTTAGAAAAAAGTAAACAACAACTGCTAAGAAAGAAAGCAGCAGGTGAGAAGATTTGGTAGTGCTTTTGTGCCTTGTGCTTGTGATCTTTCATCTGGTCAATTACTATCTATGCAGCAGGGATTGTAGCTACACGAACAGAAGAAACAAGGATACATGTGAACATTCTCATATGATGCTTTGCATAACGTATAGGCAATATCCACTTGCATCAAAATAAAAGAAAGGGATTATCCAGATTTTGAATTCACATCTCCTGAAATCACAGACCACCATGCAGTGGGTACTTAATTGAGATTACTTTACTGTATGTGTGCTAATTTAAGACTACAAGGCTTATGTTCTGCACTGTTGTGCTTTCCCTCACATTATTATGTGTCTTTTTTACTGAAGATTTTGCAGTGGTGTGTGTATTGCTTGAAGTCACAAGGTGATGGTTCCAAGGCTCGTCAGTTTACATGCAACTTGCTACACTGGTTTCAGTGGAGTAAGGGTAGGTTATGTTGAAACATTCTGGTGAATTGAATTATTGCAAGTAACATACTCAACTAAGTTTGAATCTATTCTCAGTGTTCATGTTGTTGTTCTTTTTACAGTTTGGTTTCTGTTCTGTTTTATAAAGAGCTTGTGCATCTCTGAACATGAATGCTGTCCTTCTGCGTATAAATGAGAAATATTCCTCTCCTTGGTGATGAGCAAGTAGTCTGAGGGATCAAAATATACTTCCCTGAAGTGCCAGATGAATAAATGACAAAATGTTTCTATGATGTTAACTTGGTCTCCACCCTCTCAAACATTTTCTGAAAAGAGATGAAACTGCATTTGTCTCTTTGGCAGCAGTGAACAAGCAGGTGGTTCAGAAATCCTCGCACTTTTGTGGGAAAGATTGAAATATCCTTCAGAGATGACTTCATCACAGACACCATAGGGTTTTAAGAGACATCCATTTTTTTCCCATATATTCTTCCCTTTTGTGATTTCTCGTTAGTCAGTGATTGACTTATGAGCTAACAAAATCCCTCACAGGACCAAATCTTCCCTTAATCCCGGGGTAAAGATCCTGAATAGTTAAGAACTTGCAGTTTCTTCCAAAAATCCGTGACTAAGGAAGGAATTAATTCTTTCTGTTTTTTAACATCCCTTAAAAAGGGTATGGCAATACTTTTGATTTGCTGAAATTAATAGGACTCTTACCAACAGACTGACTTTTAAAAGGAATTGAGATGCAGTTGCTCAGCATGCCAATGTAATGGGAGTGTGTAGAGCATGTGATATCTTTTGGAAAGAGGTCTGCGTTCCTCTGCCCATCAATACAGATATGGTTTGGGGGGAAAAAAGAAAAAAGGTGGTCTCACCTTAGTTACTACAAGGCTACAGGTAATTTCTTCCTTTCCTGTGTAGCAAAATGTACTTTGAAGCATCATGTTCAGATTAGTGCCACACATACATGGCTCAGGAGAAATTAATCTCTCATCCCTATTCTTTTGCTTTGTTGTGTGCTTGTGTGCCAAGTAGTGTCCAGGCATGGGAAGAAAGGGGCTTTTGGCTGGGCCACATCATGTCCTTCGCCAGAGAAAGCGGCAGATTTGTCTTGTTCTCTTAGTCCTGAAGTGGCCTGTGGGCCAGCAATTGAGCCACGCTGAACTGTGGGAGAAGATGAGAAAGTTCTTATTAATTGGAATCCCAGGATCTGGCCATCTCACAGCATCACTGAACCTTTCTGGAACTGATGTCTTCTGACAGTGTATTTAGGACTTTCATCCTTCTCGTGCGTGGGAATACATTGGTGGGTGGTAAATTTGCACCACTTCCAAAGATACACCCCTTCCTTTTGGGTGGACTGCTTTAGTGTCTTCTTGAAAACCATTTGCAGTGGCTTCTATCCAGAGGGATGTTCTGTTGCAGTCTGTCTGACTATTTCATTCAGGCTGTGCTCTTATTCACAGTAGACTCTTGTGCTGTTTTAGTACATAGGGAGGGCAGTAAGCGAGAAGGGACTCCTTTCCTTTAGTGGGTTCTTCACCTGGGGACTCCAGGATTAGTGTTTCCGTCCTGGCATGGAAACTGCAAAATTAAGCTGTTTATCTGGGAAAACTGATGCAGGAGTGCTTACCTGTATAGCCTGATTAATCTGTTGGCATGTGGGGTTGTGGAGTCATGTGGTTGGCTGGGAGTCAAGCAGGAGAAAGAAAATAAATTAGCAGTCTGTTTCCCTGCTTGTGGGAGGATCTTGTAAAATGTTGGTCTTTGAAGACCTTGGGCATCCTACAAGAAAAGCAGTTA
This sequence comes from Hemiprocne comata, assembly GCA_020745705.1. Classification (NCBI taxonomy): domain Eukaryota; kingdom Metazoa; phylum Chordata; class Aves; order Apodiformes; family Apodidae; genus Hemiprocne; species Hemiprocne comata. Next base: position 135,949,019 of record CM036586.1, on the reverse strand, counting down.
AACAAATGGGAAGGAAATCTGGATTCAACAGAGGTTGTAAACATTCCCAGACAGGAAAAATGTATGATTTAGAATTGTATGTCATTTTTGTGCTCATTGTGGTTTATGCTTATCTGACCGCAAGTCAGATTTCTCATCCCTTGGAGACAGGGAGGCTCCTCTGAGACATTAAGGTGCCTTTTGGACTGTGATAAAGAGTTGTCATGTTACTCTGCTGACGGTAAAGGTACTATGAAATTTCTACCATCCGTTGTCTTCTCTTACTCCTTCCAGTTCTGTAGTGTTTTGCACATATGCAGTGATGGTGGTTTGGTAAGATTTTTCCCAAGTCCATTTGGCATATGAGTCTGTACAGGCTTACAGTCCCCTTTAGAAGGCTGTGCCTGTGTGGGAGGTTTTCATCAGATCTTTATGAAGAATGTATCTGTGCCAGTTGCCTGTCATTTCAGTATTGGTGTGTGAACTTGTGATCGGCCTTCACTAACTGTGTGTGTGTATATATATATATATATATATACACACCCCGCAGGATTTTGTGCCTTGAAGTAGAGAGAGAGCCGGTACCACGTGTCTCTCAGCAAAAGCTAGACCCTTCCTGTGGATGAACCAATCTCAACCCATCTCCTGCTGAGACTCTGGTAGTGTGTTTGAGTTCATACTGACAGTTTAAAGCACGCCCATTCACAGTGGTCTGCATGAAAGCATAAGCTTCTTGCTTGGAACATACTTGAAGTTTCTGTATTAGGAAAATATGTTTAGGAATGTATACTCCTATTCAGAGTTGTCAAGCCTTGTTCTAAGGAGGGTTCTTCAGATGGTCCACAAAACCAAGTGATCTGATTGCTAGACCTCTTCGTGGTAATATATGAGAAAATCAAGTTTGGGCTCCTTGCTGTATTGCATAACATTACTTTGGCAAAACTGGGTAGCTATTCTGAAATCTGAAATGAAGACCTGTATTCTACAGAGGTTCCACCTCAGGAATCAGTACTTCTAAGAGTTTTTTGACATAGGCTGATTGTCCTTTGACTTTGGTCATACCTTGGAACAACTTCAGACTTTCCTCAACACTCAAAGGCACTCATATCCCTTTTTCCTGCTAAATCCTTCTTCTCTTTTCCCCACAGGATGTAATCTCTCCTAGTTTGTGGTCCAACATTTTTCTAAGTTGATAGTAGTCTCAGAAAACAGCAGTATATTTATTACGCTGTAGGTATACAGTTTCTGTAGCATATAGGTTAGACAGTAGGTTTGTTTGAGGTGCTTTGTCTTCTCAGTGAGGTACTCCATGTGCTGCAAAGCCCCAAAGTGCAGCTACGGTTTTTAGTGGCAGAATTACTCTGAAGCTGTTACATGCACCCTAGCTTCAATGTGCTGCTGCAGGGTGACAGCACTAGTATAATCCCGTATTTTCATGGGTTGAAAAGGTTGAGGAGGAATCAAAACTAGAATAGTTAGAATTTCTTTAACTTTCTACTTCTGTGAATGGAGGGTTGTGGGGATTTTGCACAAATACACTTAATTGCTTCTGTGAGATTAATATGGGGAACTTTTTCCTCTATCTGCTTCCTTGGGTTTAGAGGCTTTTGTCATTTTAAAAGGAAAATGTTTCACACTCATTTTGTAATCAGACACTAAAGGGGGATTATATTAGTGCGAGAGAGATTCTTGGTGCATGTGAAAAAAGTTACTATAACATCAGGTAGTTCTTACTGTTTGAAAAGGTAAGCTCTGCAGTGCCATATTACCTGTTTCTCTTTCTAAGTATAAAAATGTGAATCTTCTATTTGTCTGTATGGCAGATTTTTATTGGTAATGGACATAGAAATAAAACTCAGCTACTCCAATTTCAGTTACATGAATTTGCTTTCCAAGTATAGGATTTTCTCTTTTTATGAGGATAAGAAACAGTTACCGTTATTTAATACAGTGCTTGTGGTTTAATACTTGTTCAGCTGCTGTAATTTTGGCTTCAGTATATAATTACTCTGTAATTACAGCATTATCCAAAGCAGAAACAGGAAATACTGCAACATGACAAGATAATGTTTTTATCTTAGAAATTGTGTATCTAAACTCATCCTTTTTCCTGAGTATCTTGACATTAACTGGACTATAGATACTTACATAGCAGGATCATTCAGCTCCAATTTAGGTTAAGTAATGCAGCAAATATATATTAAAAATTTAAAAAAAATGGGGGGGAGAAAGAAGCTGTATAAAGAGAAGTACTACTGGAGCCTGTTTTTCCTTTATCTGTGCCTATAGAAAGGCAAAAGCAGCAGCTACTGCAGCTGATTTGGAATCCCACATTTCAGTTTTTCCTCACTGTGGCTCTCTCCCAATTCTCTCTGCAGGCAGCAGTTTCCTTAAGTCTGTCGAAATGTTATTATCTCTGCCCTTTCTCTCTGGCTTGTTTGAAATGGGTAGTGGTTCAGGATGAGACCCCTGGATAGGCTATGTTCACAGCCTTGTTGCCACAGACAAAACAAGGTCAGGCTATCTTTTGGAAGAATACACATGAAACTTTGGTCCTCATTTCTCCAAAATCATGTCATGAGGGTATTGATGAAGGGTGGCATATTCAGGGCTGTGAAACAAAAAAGTTTTTGGATGGTGTTTTACATGTTTCTGTAAATCCCACAGGCAATAGCTAGAGTAGGGTATTTGAGGATTTGAGAAGGAGCTAGCTATCCATTTGTAAAATAACGTATGCAAGATTGAAATCGGAAAGAAAAATCCCCCAAACAAAGCCTATTAGGTTTTGGATTTCAGGATAGGCTGACATTTTCTGTATGGTAAGTCATACCTTATGTCTGCTGAATGGTGAGTTTGGTGGGTTTTTTTGCAACTTTACTGAGGATTTTTACTTGCTTTTATTCTATGTTTTGTGCGTTACTGATGTGATGTAATTTGTACATTCATATCTCATTTCTGATTCTTTCGCATGAGATTTGTGCACCTCTCAGGTCAGTACAGATGTTTTTGGCTTTTGCTTTCCCCTTTCCTACTAGAGACTTACTAAACAAAGTTTTGTAGAGGCCCTGGTCAAGATTATTATCTGCTTATGCCAACATACCTGATGGTGTTGTCTCAACAGTAAGATTAATTTTGTGTAAGTACAGGACAGTTTTGGCAGAGTTTAAAATCCAGGGAAAGTTTGTCAGTGCACAAGGCTCTCTAAATGGTCCTTGTGTTTGCTTGTGTCCCAGCTGGCAGGTATGTGCTGTTCCTTCCCCAGGCTGCACATAATTTTGTTAAATGGGGAACTTACAAATGCAGCTATTTCTGACTTCCTGACCATATAGATTATTGCCCACACTTCTCTATCTGTCCTCAGCAGACCTGATGTAGCCAAAATACCGTAACTGTGTGGTAATCTTATAAATATTTCAAGGTGTGTTTTATGATATCAGGTTGGTTGGGTTTGTGGGTTTTTTTAATATAATTGTTAAAGTGTTCCCTCCTGGTTTCCAAAACTTCCTGCCATCCTCAAAATGGGAACATTTAATGTTCTATTTTAGTTACGTAAGGAGAATTAAACTACTGTCAATTCAATACTTCCCGTGTTTTTTGTAGCATGACAGAGCTCTTAATTTTAAAACTGTTTTTTCGAAGTATTAAGAACCTAACACAAGTATAATGAAGAGAAATCTGTAAGAATAAAAGGCTAAAGAAGTTCACACAGTCAGGTGCCATTTTTAAATCTCTGATTTAAGTGATTCACTTTTTCTACACATACTCGTCTGTGGGTACAAACAAAACTTTACTGGCCAGTGTGTCTTCTATAATATGGTCCTTCCTTTCTGATGGAAGGTAAATTGACTCTGGCAAAGAAGGGCTTGTGAGAAACCATCTTGTATGCCTTTAAATATGTTGGTAATGTGGTATAGGGTCATTTTGCAAAACAGCCTATAATGATAACTCTCCAAAAATAATCTAACTGAAGAAATACAGTGTTATGATATTATTAGTTATAGTAGCTGTGGGCAAAAGAGAAGCAAAAAGCCAATGGTATTTATTGTATTTTAGTGTTTGTTTCTCTATATACACACTTTACATTTTAAAGAATGTATTTGTGTAATAAGTGTGTGTCTATGGAATTCTCTTGTGCTTGGTGTATGTAACAAATAGTAAATAAGTCGTCATAATTTTATAAGCTTTCAGCAAAAGAGCAGTAGTACACAGAGCTGAAGCACCTTGTTTTGGTTTTCAATGAGATATGTATGGTTAATAATCAAGAATTACCTAGTATATGTTATCTAAATTAATTTGTTACCGCACAGAAATCGGTCTGAGTATCCAAGACCTGAACATCTAAACCCTTGCAGCCTTCTCCGTTTCCATTTTACTAATTCTTTCTATCTGCATGGTGTTTGCATGGAGTGCAATACATCCGTGAGTCATTAAATAGACAGCAGAGACCACAGTGAGGACTACAGAATAAAAATGTACACCTTCAAAGTGAGTATATTAATTTTCTTCAAGGGTATTTTTGACAAGCATAGCTTTGTTGAGACATTTCTTTCTGTGGGAGTGTTCGCCTCAGGTTTGCTTTTCCCCACACATGAAAATAAACCACAGACTTCTAAATATCCTGAGAAAAGTTTCTTCAAAGAAAGATCAAAAGTCTTTACTAATGTCTGAGGAAGCTGCACGGCTGCCTCTGTTGTGAACTCATGTCTAAGGAGACCTGGCCAAGACAATCAAGATCATTATTCCATTGATTGGAACGTTTGCAACCTGCTCTGAGAGGAGATGCCTTGTTTGGAGAGGGAAGAGGTGGGGGAATCCACAAATGCCCCCTAGACAGATACGAATAAAATAACTTTTCAGAAAGAACAGTTATTTTCCCACTATATGTGTGGGATGCTCTACTTCAGACAAACTGTCTTCGGCAGTGCATGTTCAAGAGTTCTGTGTAAGAATGAGTTGATTGACATTTTTAAATATGCGATTTTATCTGCCTTTGTGGCTATTGAAGTTATGTGAAATGTACAGATACAGCTTTCAAGGCTTCGTACAAATTACATATCTGATTGTTTTTTGTTTGCTTGGTTGGTTTTGATTTAATATGTCCTAAAATATCGTTTCATTTGTTTTTGCATCTAGGCAACACAGAACACATACTAGCCAAGCTTTGAATGTTTCTGATGTTCTCCCTAATCTGGAATTCCCCACCTTTAGACAGCTTTCAGGAAAATAAGATGAATTTTTGTTCTTCCTAAGCCCTGGGTTTTCTTTCTTTTTTTTTTTTCTTAATGTCTGTTTGCCTTCATGAACTTCATCTTTTATGCTTCAGACCAAATCTTTATGTGCTGTCTGATAGCAGCGTGTACTTAACTCTCAGAAGCCGTTGAGAATAGCATTTCTCTTTTGAAGGATTTTACTGATTTTTCTCATGCTGGCAACCAAGCATCTCTGGACAAGACTAAGTAGGACTTTAGGCTTGTATCTAAACCTAGGATTTCTGACTTGTTTGTATGGTATTTGGGATTTTTTATTTGGTTGGTTGAGGTTTTATTTGTTTGTTATTTTAAATTGAGCTTCTTCATGCCATCCCCATCAATGACTATATTCTGCTGCTGTCTAGAAATTGGACAGTAATCTCTTGTTGATTTACCTCAGCAGAAATCACTCAGATTACTTTTTTCCTAGGTTTTAGAGTTTTCTTTTAGCTATGGACTGGGTTTTCTTTATATATCCTAAAGTTCAAATCTTTATTACATTCTGTGATTTGATACATTTGTGTTCCTGTAGTTGGGGAAATACTGAGTTTTTCTCTGTATTCTGTAATACAAAACCAGTGTGATTGCATGTTGTTATTCTCCTTACTTTCTTTTCTCATTGATGACAATACCTAAGTATGTAACAGCAGGCATACATATTTTTCTGACTCAATCTTTAGTTGTACAAGAAACCTGCTCTGGCATTTTCCTCTTCTAACTGCAACTACAAAACAGCAACATGCAGATGGCGATGGAAGATTCCTCACCCTACGCCACGTGCTCACGTTCTCTCTATTTAATATCCAAGAGAAGAATTTGGATAAATTGGATAAATCATTATTTCTCAGGAGTTTTATGGAACCAAAATATCTCTCAGATCTCCAGTGCTCTCACTATAGCCTTTCTATGCAGATTAGATGTTACTACCTATGGAACAGATATTAGGGTAGGGTTTTAGTGAAGGGAAGGGATGCTGCTTTTGGAGCAAATGGCACAAGTTCCCTCTGAGCCAGGAGTAGTGTATCCCCCTCATCCAACCCCACAAATGCTGCCTGTGGGCTCTCACCATTATTCATGGTGACAAGTTGTATGATTTTGACAAGAGTGCCCTAGGGTCACAAGATGCTCTGAAGAAATTTTGAAAACTGTTTTCCAGGCTTTGGTGGAAGTGGGAGTCAGTGTTGTGTTGTTTTTTTGAATCAAAATCTCTTTTTGTAACAGGAACGTGGATTTCTGCTTTTTGTTGTTTTGGGTTCTTTTTCTTCTATTTTCCTTGGGTTTTGTTAGTCTTTTGTTTTATTCTTATTTATCTTGGTTCTACCTGTTGATTTTGTGGTAGCAGGATTTTTTAATTATCTGGTAAGTGTTCACCTCTGCACAAACGAGCACAAAACAAACATGAGCTTCCAGGTAGATTCTCAAATCAGTTTTGTGGTTTGTTTTTAGTTTTTGAAGAATTTTTTTCATTAAGATTGATTATTATCTTAAATAAGCCAAAGTAAGATTACGACTTTGAGTGGTGGTGTATAGTTTTTATATTATTCATATTAATTGGTGACTGTGGCTATGTGTGTCTGCCAGGAAAATGTGAAAAGCACAATCTGAAAAGTAACTATACATAGTGAAATTAATTTTTGTAGGCATTCAGATTACAGTTTTTACTAGCCATGACATTTGTTATTATTTATTACAATGGCTTACAGTTTTGGACCTTCAGCTCCCATAGGAATATACCTTGCTCTGATGATGCAACTTTGGAAAATGCAATAAAAATGCACTGGAAACCACAGCTTTCTAATAGGAAGTTTTTTAAAAGCAGTGAAGTTAAATGGCCTGATCACAGAAAAATAAGAAGTGAAATGGAGGTCAGTGAGCTGGGTAGATGTATCTCCTCTCTGTCCCTGGCTATGCTTTCTTTTTTTCCCCTCGTTTGAAATTTGGTTGTGAGGCCATCATCTGTGCTTTGGCATATGGCAAGTGGAGAAAACTTAATATATTTCCTTTCATTGCTACATAAGGACCCTGCAATTTTGCTACACAAGGTTCATACATAAAAAGCAAATGTTGATTTGTGGCTGCAGCTGTGACTTCACCCTGGTTTTGATTATACTGTAGCTGAGGAGGGCTAGGAAGGACAAGGCATGCTCGAGAGGTAGCTTAGGGAGCATACTGTTGTTTGTTCCTCTCTTTGTTTTTCCACTTGTTTAAATAAAATATGGCTGCGGCCAGGTGCTAGCCCAGTGACTAGTGGGAGTTGAGGAAGGGGATACTGTAGACATAAATGGATGCATCTATATGAATATTTTACAAGATTCTGATGTTCACAGAGGTCCTAAGGGGACACTAAATTCTGGATGCCTTCTTCCCCATCCCCACCACTCTCTGAAAAGCCCAGCTTTAAACACCTGTTTATCTTTTGGAAGAATGGTATTTAAAGCAAAACCTTGGTGTTACCCAGCTTGGTAGCTGAGCACCAATTGTCCTGTGTTTGCTGGAGCTCTGCTACATTTGTGTTGGTGCTGGAGAGCCTTTCAAAAAGCTTGTCCACCTGCCTCTGTGATAACCGTTCACTGTCAGCATGGAATGAGGCAGAGGCAAGGTGGGACGAGGGACACAGTAGGGACCCTTCTGCTGCCTGTGTTCAGCCCTGCCATTGTGACGGAAAGATTTGGGAAGGAAGTGCTCCCTGAGCAGCAGGTTTCATAAAAAGGGTTGATCTGCCAGGAGAGTCCTGTTGGAGTTGCTTTCTTTTTGGTCTTGGTGGCAATTCCATTATGTTTCTACTGGTGTTTTCCTGGCAGCTGAGGACAAGACTGCAGTTTTTTAGGTGTGTTCAGGAGGCCATGGACAGGTGACTATGTATATTTGTATTTAATATGCAAGTCCTTCCTAGTGAAGCAGTGAGTCACATCCTGCAGGCACAGTGGGCCTCCTTGGAGCTGCTGCTTTGTAAGACTTCAGTGAAATTATTTTATCTGAAGCTAATATTTAGCTCCTGAGAGCACTGTGCCTCTTCTGCACATAAATAGTGCTAATTTGCTATAGATTAAGTCAGCAGGTTAATGCCACTTCTGAAGGTACCTGTGTACCTCGTGATCTGAACGTATCCTCCTAATTCTGTGTCATATAGGTCCTAGATATGTATGAAAAAGATGCTTCCTGGTCAAACTTCTGACATGTAAGTTTGCTTGTGAATATTTGCTTATCATTGAAAAGAAAAAAAAAATCTCCAAAGCAGCCCCCCGTTTGATTTCTGGGTGGTTGCCAAGGAATCATTTTTACACATCACAGGTGTGCGTGTAGTGATCGTATGTTCCCACGCGTTAATAGTATTTACGTTCTTTCTCTAAGAGGATAATTTTTCTTAGCTCTCTGCTCCAATCAATTCTGTTTTGAGTGAGTGAATAAGCATTTTAAAAGTGTTAACAGTAGAGTACATTTATCTTGGTTAGGACAGTACACAGCCCTGAACAGGTAGCTGTTCCTGTGTGGGCAAGCAATTCTGTTTGAGGTACAATCACAGATCCTAATACTCTGATACTAAAATGTTAAGGTTTCTGCTCAAACAAATTTCTGGAGATGGAAGGAAAGGCTTTTAAATGAAAGGCTAGAGAATCTTTTCTGCATAATTTAGTACCAAATTCACAGTAAACATCAGAGTGCATATGGAGGGGTTCTGCAAGCTTTCCTTGTGCAGGTAGGCCCGTTAAAGTCTGAGGAGCTGAACGTGTAGGATTGAATTACAAGGCTGGGGACTGTATTTTGTGACTCTTGCTGCTAGTATAACTCTGAGTACATACATTTTCCCTTAAGTATAGTCTGGCCAGTCTCAAAATGTAGCATTTTTAAGGCTCTGTTTTTAACATATTAATTAAAGAAGCTAATCTAGAGATGGTAAGATGTTTTCTTCTTAGTTTAAGGTTTTGTAATTTTCTTGCCATAAAGCCATAAGAAAAAGGGGGAAAAAAACACAAACAAAGCATAAAATTCATTGGGATAGGAGAAAAAAGGTATCTTTTTGATACCTGAGGTATACAGCTGACTGTCCAGTTTGGCTTTTAGGGTTAGAACTGAAAGAAAAATAAGGAAGAAATGCTTATGTCTGGTAACTGTGTGGTAGATTGTGATTCATAACACTAGTGTTAATAATGACAGCAATACCATTTTATTGTACAAGTTCATCATTGTTTTCTTACCTTGCATGAGCCTAAGACAAACTGTGTAGCTTTATCCTCAGAGTAGTTGCATAGTGAGTTTGTTTTTGTAATAATTGCAGCTTCATGCAAATCAGAGCTGCAGACCTGAAACTTGCACATCTTTTTAAGGTTAGTTAGTGATTTCTTTAGAATTTATATAGTTCTGGGAAAATGCTTCAGTGGTGAATAGCAGTGCTTAAGTGTCGTGATTTCTTTCAGGAAACTCAATCAAATTGGAATAATTTTAACTTGTCTTATTACAAATAGGCCAAAAGAATTTATTTTCACTGCCTATCAAGAGAGTTAACTAAAATCTTCAGTCCTTGAAAATAGCCTTTTGCAAATAATATGTTCTAATTTTAGTGGTGCTTTATTTGAAGAATTATATTTACAACTTCTTAGTGTTCTGTTAGGTCCTAGACAGGGTTCTTAAAGGCCACTGAAAAAATTCACGGGCGTGATCATTCAGAAACCTGATCATCTTTACCTTACCGCATCTGTACTGTGCATTTCAAAATGAAGTTGTTGCTAAGAGGGTGTTACAATGCACTGTGTCTTCCAGTGTCTGAACCATACAAAAGCCTTGTAGTAAATTCTTGTTCTTTTGGTAGTCTTTATGTATCTCTTAAACCAACATTATCCCAAACGATATCCTTTATGTTCTGTGATCAGCAGCATTTGTCAGATATGTAAGATTTTAAGGATCTGGACACAATGTAATTCAGTTTAGCAAGTTGAACTTGATCCTAAATGATTACTATTGTTCAGGGCCCATAAAAATAGTTTGGAGGCTTAGTCAGAACTACAGTAATAAATGTAGTGAGCAAGCTTTGAAAAAACATATTAAGAACAGGATCCTGTGAAGTTATACAGGCCACCTGTGCAAGACGTAACCCTGTGGAGATTTAAATCCGTCTTCCCAAAGGGCTTGTACAATACTTGTAAGAAATAGCTTTGTCGAATTTGCAGCTGCCTTGTTAAGCATGGACCCTGGTCATCTGCTCCCTGGCTTGGCAGGTACAACAAAGGCAGTGTTTCAGCCATCGTCTAGCTGCTGGAGCAGTGATGCTTGGCAGCGCTGCTCCTAGAAGGTACCACGGGCCCTTGCTGTGCCCCCCACCCTGAGGTGGGCATGCAGCCCTGCCTGGCTCCGAGTTTGCTGCTGTGCAGGGAGTGCAGAGCACCTCTGCACCTGCCAACCAGCTGCCCTTGAGGCAGCAGGACTGTCTGGGAGAATGAAGGGACAGGAGAATCTGCCAGGAGGGAAAAAAGAAGCCCTTGGCAAAACACGTACCACAATTCTGGAGAAGTGGCCGCCAATGTTGGTGTTTCATCTTTTGTTTCACAGAAGGTTGAACTGGACAGAGCATCTGCAAACCTGTGAATAACACTGTGCTGTATTGTGGGACACGAGTAAGGCTTCCATGTATTTCCATATGTAAAATACATACATATTTTAAAATGTGTAAGTATTTACATATGTAAACTTAGCCCACTGTGAGGGAAAATTGTAAGGGCTGAGACCATGATACCTTGTAAAAAGGGATGAAACTTTGTCCAGAATCAGTTCTCTTAAGATAAATGTTTGCTTTCAGATATGCAGAGGAGAGTGCAGGAAGGTTTTCACACTAGCTGTGCATACATACGTGTTTAACCTTGCTGGCTGTAAGCAGTGAAGAGGGATGGGGCTATCAGAGGACACTTTCACAAATCCAAGGCTGAATTCCTGCTCAGAAGCCCTGCTTTCTCCATGAGGTGTAGCAGGATTCTGAAGAGACTGGTTGGTTGTACCTAAGCACTGAGGTATGAAAACTCCATCCTTCCCTGTTCTGTGTGCTTCCTTCCCAAAGGGAATCAGTGTTGCTTCTCAGAGATGTTGAACTACTTGCTTAGTGCAACATACTAGAATTTGTTTCGCTGAAGCTGTGCAGAATTTATGTTGGAGTTGTAGCGGGACAACCATTAAAATATCAGCCTGTATAATTAGGTGCTTCTGATGATACCTCTTCAGAAGAAGTCCTGAGCTAGGTATTGGCAACTGTTAACTCAGCAAAGAGAACTGGTAGGGGGTCCCTCTTAGCTGTTCTGGGAATACTTCAGCTGAGAGTCCAGCTTGGTCATAAACCAAAGCAGGTAAACGGAAACAGAAAGCATCATTATGCCTAGGTGCAAAACATATTTTGGGTATTAGATGCAGTTGATTCCCTATCTCCATAAAATGTAAGGTAGCACCAGATTGCCTATCTCCTAGGACTATTAGACCATGACTGTTCAAGTGGGAAAGAAAATGTCTAAGAGGCATCTGATTTAGGACTCAGATATCCTGAGCAGCACACATGAAACAAATGGAAATAATTATTTTCTCAAAGTATGATAATCAGGTGACACTCAGTGAATCAGTTTACCATAAAACTGCAACAAAGTAAAGTACTTCCTTGTACAGCACATAGTCAAACCGTAATAGTCAGTGCCAGAGGATATCACTGAGGCCAGAGGTTTTGGTACATTCAGTAAGGAGATCCACAGGGGATCAGTTTGGTTGTGGTAGGTTAGCAGGATGTTCTGAAGGCATCTTAACTCCTCAAATGGCAGCTAAGGGCATGCTAGGAGAAGGATCATTCTCTTGATACTTCCGTTGCTCTCTCTGTCCAAGCATCTGCTTTTGGCCCCTGTCAGAAAGGTTGTGGAAATAGTTCAGCCTCTACCTTTCCTCTGTATTTGCTCTGTTACACAGATGAGACTCCAAGACTATCGATTCTCCAGCACCTTTTAAAGCTAGGTAGTGAAATACATTTTGTTGCAATCCACTAATTAATTACAGCAGGGAGTCAGGCTAACTTTGCCCGTGTGATAGGTTATATATCAGAAGTTACAGCTGTCACAAGTCATTATTTCCATTGAGAATAGTGATTAATCTTTCCATGGGTTGTCAAGAGATCTTACAGTGGGAATGAAATTTTAGCTCGTGTCACTATTCTGTAAGAGGAAATACATATGGAGACAGGACATTATGTGTGGATACATGTGTTTTCAGTTGAACTGGCTTGTCTTTAAGAGCTTTTGACTCTGAAGTGTTTTGAGTTAATTTAGTATTTCTTTGTGCATGGCTAGCTTTAGTATGGTAGTTGTGGAAGGAGGAAGGTTTGCTTTTATGGCAAAAGTATACGTCAGCTTATCCTCTCAAACGTGGTTTGGTCCTAATAAGGAAAACCAGCTTTTAGTTTGATAGAAGAGTCTCTAGGAGATTTCAGTCTTTTTCTCCATGGTATAGCTGCTGTTGGTGATGCTGTTCCAGTCAATGTTTTAACTGACAATGCATTTTTGCTGTATTCTTTTCATCTGTCTAATTGCTTGTCAGGGTGGGCTATTAGAGATGCTACTTAAATTGGAAAGCGATCTTGGGCAAGAGCTAACACCAGCTCTGCCTTCTGCATTACTGTAACTACATATGAATTTCTGGAAAGAGCAATCATTTGGAGAATATGATTTCAGGATCTATAAATCCAACATATCACAAGTTACCTCGCACTTTGGTTGTGTCCTTGTGTTGAATTTTTTTCCCCCCCACTTCGGTTGTCTTTTTTAATGGTCAGTATACAAACTCAGTAGGGGAGTTGGCATGGAATTTGGAAAAATCTGAAGTCACAGTTTTATAAGGAGAATAAATATGCTAATGAACAGCATCTGTATCAGCTTGGGGTAACATTGTGTATATTTCCCAGTATTGTATTTCTGGTGAAGAGATGTCTTTTATAAGAATGACGCTATGAAGGTTGAATCAAAGGGGACAACATTTTGAGAGGGCTTTGAGGCTGTGTACGGTGACAGGACACAAGACTTTCACCTTTGTTTTAAAAACTTAATTTTGGTGCAGTACTTATCCCAAATTCTAGTCCTCAGGAGTCAGGAGCTTGGCGTCCTTAAAATGATTTTCACAATGTAAGCCCCGATTGCTGGATGAGGATTTTATTTTCCTAGTGAAGAGTCCTTAGTTTTGTGCAACCACAGAAGCAATGTTGGTCAGAGGAGCCCTATGAGCATGTTTTCAGCCACCTTTATCTTTTGGTGCTTCCTGCAGCACACTACAGCTTAGACAGTGGTTGTGGTAAGAGGCAATTAAATTGATGTAAAGACCAAGTTGATTTGACTTGTTTTTTTAACCAACTGTTTATTAGTTGAAATAATCTTGGGTGTTTTTTGGCATAATTTATGCTTGAGTGGGAACTTGAGTCATAGTCAGAAGTTTGTGTGTATTTGTGCGTGTTAAGCTGATGTTACCAAATGGAACCGTGGGAGGCTTTTGGCTTATGTTTATGGAGTATAAACCAGAGTTCCTACCTTATTGCCTCAATAGCCACAAAAATGTTAATAGAAGTCAGAGATGGAAGAAAAAATATATACCGTATACCCTGTGAACTTGCCAGTACTGGCTTTTTCCTTGGGTTACTTTTCACTGTTTTGTTCCATCTAGTTTTTAGGTATCACAAGGGATGAGACTTCCTCTGCATTCCTTTGGAAATTATTTTGCAGACCTCATAAGACTTTGTGGAAGCTTCTCCCTCATTTATATTTCCTTAGATTTCTAGAGCAGAACCTGCACCTAAACTGTCAGGGGTTGCCTTCCTGGTATCTTTGGCAAAACGATTCAGGCTTCCTTCTTGCTGCTGTCTGCTTTTGTTCAACTGAATGAACCAGTGAACATTTGCATGCTTCAAACTACAACTGTTTTAAGATAGATATTGTGATACTCTCTGCTGAGGAATGCTGTGAACATTTGAAATCAACCTGCTTGTATTAGGTAGCTGTAGCTGCTAGAGTTTCTTTTATTGTATTTTCTTTTGTTTCTCTCAGACTGGATTTTCTGCATGAAGTTTGGTGTTTCGTAGATTTTCCTAATCCTTTTCCCTTGTTGTCCTCTCCCTGACGATTTTTCCCTTTTGCATAAGCCTTACAATAAGCATGTGAAAAGGCCAATTACAGGCACTTAAAGCTAGATTAAGATGAAGTCAATGATTCATCAGTAAGTAATAGCTAAAACTAATAATTTAAACTGCTTGTAAGATTGGACAATTTTTTTCCAACTTCATCAAAGATAATTTGATGTTGCTTGTATTTCTACATTTAGGAGCCAATTTGTACAGAACACAAGATAAACTAATTGGAGTTGTTTGAGCCTGCAGGAAAACAGTAGCCTTTGCAATATTTCCAAAACACAAAATGTTTCTGGTCTATATAATTAGTTCCCTTTTTTTTTTTTTTTAATTATATATATATCTATTTAAAACAGTAAATATATATTTACTCTAATCATCATAGCTATGGAAAAATAAAGAAATGGAGGGCAACTGAAAACCAACTGCAATCAACATTGTGCATATTTTTATTTTTGGCTTTTGGAAATACTAAATCTTAGGAATCAAGAGAATAAGTCTTATTTGCACTCTAAAAAGGGGGATGTAAGCTGGTATAAACTGCAAGGCATTGACTTTGTGAGTGCACCCTTATGCTAAAACCACAAAGACAGAATTACTGGTACATGTATAATTGTCAAAAATGGATTCTTTTAGATTTCTGGAGCTGGAAAGACAGGAAGGCTTGTCCCTTGCACAAGATTTCTGAAAAAAAATTCTTCCGAAATGAGTTAAGAAATTCAGGCTAGAAGATGACATCTGACAACTTAAAAACTCTGAGTAGAAGCTCTGGGAGTCTTATGCTCTACAAATCCCTGTGTGCTCTGCTAGCTTGCCTGTTGATCTTGCTCCTTCATCATCTTGTTTGCAGAAACATATTATCTTCAGCTTAGAAGAGAAGGGAGGGGAAAAGTGTGGAAATAGACACTTCTGCCCGTTTAGCTAGATATTTCTGCCTAGTTCTTTGTTGAGCTTTGTCAACTCATATACCTTCTTGTGGCAAAGGTACTGATTGTGGTCAGATGCCAGAAATAGCTGAATACAGTCTTATTCCTTACTTCCACTTTCTGCAAAACTTGCCAGATTTTTCACAAAAAAAAGATTATTCTATCCATTAAAATACTGACTTAAATGTAATTATCAATTAATTTGAAAGTTCTTTGTTGGGAACAGCAGGTTTTCCTTACTCAAATCCATCTGTCTCTTCCCCTGCACTAAAGAACGTATTTTAAGATCTAGCCCAAATTAAAGAAAATAAAACCTCAGTCCTGTTAATATAGTACTACATAGTGGTATCAGCTTAAAGGAAGCATGCCCTAGCAATCTTGCTATTTATCTGATGCCCCTAACATGCTGCATGTATCTGATGTATTGTTTATAGCCTGGGGGGAAAAATCCCTGACTTTCTTCACCTCTGTTACACTAAGATCAGCTTTCAGGCCTTTTCTGTCTCTAACTACAGAGGCGTGGGATTTTATAAAGAAGCTACTTGTTCAATATTGCTGTTTATCAGGTTTTGACTCATGCAAAAAGCTAGACTGTCCTTTGCCAGGTGCAAACAAAACTTTGAGGCAACCTGTAGTTTGACAGAGAGCTGGTGGCTAGTTTAGAAGAAAAGGGACAGGAAGAGGCCTTCTACTGACAATGATGATGCCAGGTTGGTGCTACCCATTTCTTCAGTTTAGAGCAGCTTAATATTTATTGCAGCACATTTTGGTACAGCATTACGAGGCTATAGTTTGATTCTTGAGTCAGGTGAGGTGGTTGGAAATTGCTTGCTTTTGCCTTTTTCTTTGTGTTTTGCTTGGTTTTTACTGTAGACAACATTGAACTCATTTCTCATGCAGTGGAAACTGCTTTTTCAGAAGTTGCCATTTGGAAGGAAGCACAGAGGGTTGCCCTACAGACCTGCATGCACATGCATAATAAATTACATGTGGATACACCCTATCGCAGGTGGGGACAGAATCAGCCAAAGGCGTACAGAGGTTTTTTTGCAAGACAATCAGTTCTGTGAATTTTTGTTATTTTTATTTTTTTTTCCCCGAGTTTGCAAATGCGTTTTTAGATCTGGTATGCACTCTGAAGTGTGATAACAGATGAGCTAAGTTGCTTGCTGCCAAAACCCTGCAAAGTGTGACCGATACGCAGCCTAAGGAGGAACGCTGCTTTTTCAAAACACTGCCAGTCTTAATATTGCAACTAAGTCATGGTTTAAATTATGAAATCATCACAGTAATCTTGAAACAAGATGTAGACTAGGTTTGCTGTACAAAAAGGGGGAGGATGTGGATGACACGTGAACACAGTGAAAAAGGAAATAAGAAGCGGTGGACAGGACATTTGTGTCCATTATCATGGTCTCTTTGTCTCTCATCAGTCTCATAACTGAGCCTTTTTAAAACATGCTCTGCATTCTGTCCTGGTTTGAGCCGGGATGAAGCTAATTTTCCTTTTACTGTTTTTTTTTTTTTTTTTCCCTTCAGTAAGCTCTCTTTTAACTAGAAACAAGTGTTCCAGCTAGTGGACTGATAACACTGGAATGTTTATGTTACTGCTGAGACACGAAGGTCAATTTGTTCTACTCAGTGAATCTGCCACTGCAGATGCTACTGAGAGCAGGAGAGTGGTATCTATGACCCCCCTGTAGGGAAGCTGGACTAGACAGACAGCAGAACTGACCAAAGGTATTCCATTCCATATATCTACGTAAGCTCTGAGGAAGGTCAGAGATCACAGAAGACAACTTCATTTCTGCTTCTTCTTCCCTTCTCTTCCGTCCATGGCCAGCATCCAGGGAGGACTCCATCCATCCATCACCATCAACTCCAAGGCTCAGGCATCCCTAGACCTCATAACCCTCATAACCCAGCCCCTGTCTGCTCTGCCTTATCTCCTGCCTGCAGACTGAGACATTTCAGGACTGCTCACACCTCAGGAGAGTGCTGGGAGAATTGCTGGGGGTGAGGGGAGGCAAGAGGCTTTTGCACATTCCTGAACATACTTGTATATAATTGAACATATAATTAAAGCTGTCTAATTTAATTTAATTTCAATCCAGCAAAGTCTCTCTCCTAATTCCCTCTCTCCTTCCCTACCTGGGTGGGAGGGGGAGGGGATCGAGAGCATTGCTGTCTCTGGTTTAATTGCCGATCCTGGGTCAAACTGTGACACACTCCTAGTTGCTGTTCTCACACAACCTTTTCTGGTGCCTGAGTTGGAGAGACTGTGGTGTGGAGCAGAGCTGTTCTCCTAGTCCCCTCAACAGCTCTTACACAGTGTGTCAAAAAGCAACAAAGAAACTATAGTTTGGTGATAAGTTTATATCATCCTAAAGCTTCTCAAATGGAAAGTGCAGCCATTCATTTATACCATGAGTGGAAATTTCTACTTTATGAAAAAAAACCAAAATTAACACATTAACTTTTATACAAATAAAGCTTCTATGCCAGATATCATCAGTCTGCATCATGATGACTCTGTCCTTCCACAGCCGATATAACATGGGTGCAAATTTTGGCTCATTTAATGGAAATATGGACATGGTTAATATAGAACAAATTTTTGCTACTGAAAGATTAATTCATACACAGAGCCCATGTCAGTGATTGTGTGAATACAGCTTCATAAGAATTAAAAAGGCTTCTGACAGTCTACCTGACCTGAGACAGCTAGTTTTAAAACATCAGGAAGCTTTGTGAGGATGTTGGGGATGCAGATTTGTTGTGTTGTATTAGAACTAAGTTCTGTGCAAATTCAGAGTATTCTCTCCTACTTGTACAGGTTCAGTTCAGTTTTATTGGTCCTACTGAGTAACTGGACAGTTTTATTTGCTTGAGAGTCAGCCAAGTGTGTCTCTGTGGGAACATGCTGATAAAACTCACTCTTTTAAACCTGGCTGTCTGTCTCTGCTGTTTTTAAAGCACAGTGTCTCTCTTTCTTCTGCATAGATGATGTTGTCTTGCCTCCCCAGCTCTATGTGGGCGTGGCTGCTGCAAAGGCGGGAACACTTCTCAATTACACATCAAGTGGCCATCAAGGTTTAAGGCTGGCCCGGCAATTAAATGACTGACAGATGCTTTCAATTAACCCTTCTCCCTTCCCAGAAAGGGAAAGGAAGTAGAATAAGGGAAAGACTTATGGCTTGGAAACAAAACTAAACAGCTTTAATGAAACAATAATGATGAAAAAAAAAAAAAAAAAAAAAAAGATGGGATATGTACAAATATATACAAACTCACTATCTTCCTTGCCCTGCCCCCCTCCCCCCCCCCCCTTCCAATAATGCTCACATCACTACCAAGGCTGCAGGGCAGGCCTTGGGAGGTCCCAGACTGGATTTTTGGACTCGGTGGCAGATTGGAATTGGATTCAGGAATGCACAGATCGGGATCAAGGCAGAGGTTTAGATAGGGTCCTTCCAGGACACTGGCCATGGACAATGAGAGCTTGACCCTCATGATCCCTCAGCTTTATAGTGAGTATGACACATATAGGGTAGAATACTTGGGTTAATTTTGGGTCACCTGTTATGTCCACTTCTTCCTACAGGAGGGTTGAAGGTGTGACCCTTTCCTTTCATTTCTGGCACATAAGATGTTTAGCAGAACCAAGCAGTGACCTTGGGTTTCTATAGGAATAAATATAAGCAAGAGCCATTCTTCAGCAATAACTGAACATCAAGCATTATCACTCCTAGAGGCAGACACTGACTGGAAAACACTCTGTTAATTTCAGAAAGTAAGTCACTTAGAAGAGACTTAAGTGAGAAGTAAAATTACTAACAAATTTGGTTCTGTCCTGGCTCAAACCAGGACACGTGGCATCTTCATGTTCTTTCCATTTTTGCTCACCTGAAAAGCTTAGTCTTTTATTTCCCTCGGTTAAGTGCTTTGAGACTGCTCAGTGGATGGCATCCTGTGCACCCTGAAAAGTCATTGCTCTTCCAGTGTTCCTGCAAGACTGCAATGTCTGTTTTGGTGAGGCATTTAAGGAGTTAAAGGCTTGTGGAGTTTCAAAGAAATACCCAACAGCTGCTGTAAAGTATCCCTACAATCCTAGCTGACCTCATTCTTGTCAGACAACAGTGATAATATCCAAAAACGGGTGCAAGACAGGAAGTGTTGCAGGAAGGTGTGTTTCATGCAAAGACAACAGAAATGCGCTCTCTCCCAGGGCCGCTTACTCTAAGATCCATATTAATTTAAATGGAATGGAGAAATTCCAGAATGTGTTTACAGAAACATTACTGCAGTCCAAAAAACCCCGTTACTTGTTCTAGTGTGCAAATGGCAAATGCAGATGAGTTAACCACTGTATGTACTTAATATAATGACATCACTGGCTACAGTAACCTACTTTTTAAACATCTGGAGGATTCACATACTTTTTTGATAGTTTTGTTTACTGTTTTTAAGGAGGGTCTTGGTGAAAAAGCGGTACATGAGAAATATAAATCTACTCACAATACATTTTCCTATTTACTTTACATTCCAAGACTGGTTTGGTATCTAATTTATTTAATCAAATAAGACAGTTCTCTAGTAAGCAGAACAAAATCCTTTTTCCCCCCACTGCATTCTATGACTTGGAATTTAAAAGAATTCGATAAATAGAGCAACGTCCGCTATGTGTAGGAGGTGTGAAAGTGTCTTCCAAATTTTTTACAAGAAAGTAGGATTTATTTTTTTTTTAATGATTTAACATTTCTTACTATTCAGTCTACCAAGTTATCTGCAGAAAGTGTTCTATATGTACAGGTTCCTACTTCATCTTACTGAAGAATTCATACATGAGAAATGAGCTTATATTTAATTTATATTTTTCAGTAGCACCCACTTAAAAACAGGCAAATAAAAATAATTCCTACCAGTTCAGAGCTCTTCTGCTGATAGTTAGGGATATTTTCCCTAAACAACTTCTTAGTTGTGTCCAGAATCGTATCTCTTGTAGTATGAATCTGCAAGAAAATTCAAAGTCCATTATAATTTTTTTTAACAAGCATAAGTAAATATTACTCGAGAGATTTCTTTTTATTTCAGAGGTCCTTATTTCTGCATTATCTTGATAAATTTGTATAAAATAATTTCATAAGGGTTAGAATGGATCCAGGAAAGATTATACCATTTAAGAAGTTACACATGAATAATATGCTCTGGTAGCAACTCATTCAATGTACACAAACAGTTGTTTCAAACTGAATTATATTTTATGTTTGCCTGCTGTTTCTGGAAGTTATTGCCAAGAGTGAAAACCACACAATGTATTTCTAGCAATAAACCATCTATTACTGATAGATAATGACAGAGTAGAGGGAGAAGGCACCAGTTAGTCTGGGTTATCTCATGTGTTCTGGACAACTCTTTCTTGAACTCTAATTCTAAACTTCTAACAGGCTACATTAATTTCCCACTGCTTTTTGGACATGATGATTTGTGTCCTATCCCATGTTAACATCAGGTAATCTCAAATACTCCCATGATAGTTTGCCTCATACTTTTACAGGTAATGTGCTATTTGATCACTTCTCTATTAGCTACTATAATAAGATAACAAATACTGTAATAACACCTCTTAACAAAAGAAGCATTTTGGAGTTTTTGGAACTACAGATGCCCTGTGTTCTCACTTACATTTTAAGTATTTTTGCTTTTTAACATTACAGGTGCTAGCTTTTGGGTCTGTAGTAGCTTTCTGATTTAAGCTCCTAATATTTCCTGTTGAAGTGTGGAATTTAGGCTCTAACGTGAAAAAAGGGCTAAACTTTTGAGAAACTTCTTGTAATTACTGAGCAGTTGCTGATGAAGTCATAGGAGAGAGATAAAACCAGAATCCTCTTTTGCTAATTGTTCATTAAAACAATTTGACTCTTAGGAAGGTTTCTGTGAAGTGCTGTACCTTACAAACTCATCTAGTGATGTAAGATGTGGGAAAGGATGTCCATCCATCAGTCTGTCTCTCTGACTTTTGAAGGTGATTTATCACAAAGCATTTAATAAACTTGTTTTCTTGTAACACTGAAGTTAAATGTGTAATTTAAGTTCATTGGGTTTTTTTTCTTCAAAGTATACTGGGTTAGTTTTTGCTAATAACAAGATGTATATAAGGAAATTAAAGAATCACAGAATTGTTGGAAAAGACCTCTAAGATCACAGAGTCCAACTGTCCACTCAGGGAAAAAACCAAACCAAGACCAACAAAAGAAAACCAAAACCAAAGTAAACCATAACCACACACCCCACAAAACCACCAACAACACACAACCCACCAAAAACCCACTATGCCCACTAGAGCATGCCCTGAAGTGCCACATCTACACGTTTCTTGAATACCTCCAGGGATGATGATTCCACCACCTCCCTGGGCAGCCTGTTCCGGTGTCTGACCACTCTTTCAGTATAGAAATTCTTGCTAATATCCAATCTAAACCTTCCCTAGTGCAACTTCAGGCCATTTCCTCTAGTCCTATTGTTATTCACTTGGGAAAAAAGGCCACTGCCCGCCTCACTACAAGCTCCATTCAGGTAGTTGTAGAGAGCAATGTGCTCTCCCCTCAGCCTCCTCTTCTCCAAATTAAACAATCCCAGTTTCCCTTAGCCTCACCTCATAGGGCTTGTTCTCTAGACCCTTCACCAGCTTGGTAGCTCTCCTCTGGACACGCTCCAGCACCTCAATGTCCTTCTTACAGTGAGGGGCTCAGCACTGAACACAGCACTCAAGGTGCAGCCTCACCAGTGCCGAGTACAGGGGCACGATCATTTTCCTACTCCTGCTGGCCATGCTATTCCTGATACTGGCCAGGATGCTGTTGGCCTTCTTGGCCACCTGGGCACACTGCTGGCTCATGTTCATCTGGCTGTCAGCCAGCACCCCCAGGTCCTTTTCCACTGGGCAGCTTTCCAGCCACTCTTCCCCAGCTCTGTACCGTTTCTTGGGGTTGTTATGACCCAAGTGCAGAACCCAGCACTTCACCTTATTGAATCTCATACAATTCGCCTTGGCCCATCAATCCAGCCTGTCCAGGACCCTCTGTAGAGCCTTCCTACTCTCAAGCAGATCGACACTCCAACCCGATTTGGTGTCATCTGTAAACCTACTGAGGAAGCACTCAATCCCTTCATCTAGATAATTAAAAAAAATATTGTACAAGACCGGCCCCAAAACTGAGCCCTGAGGGACACCACTGGTGACTGGCCACTGTCTGGATCCAACCCTGTTCACTACAACTGTCCAGGCTTGGCCATCCAGCCAGTTTTTTACCCAGTGAAGCATGCACCTGTCCATGCCGTGTGCAGCCAGCTTCTGTAGCAGAATGCTGTGGGAGACGGTTTCTGCCTCAAAGAAGAGAAAGAAAGTATTTACTGGTTTTTGGTACAACACAATTAGATGCTTTATGGTACTTTTTTCTCTTAAATCAGAGTGAGAGCTATTAAGACAATGTTAGATGTGAATTGTAGCACTTGCTAAAACCAGTGTTTTTTCCAAGATGCTTAATCCCCAAGGAAATTACTGCAGGATCTCAGGGATTTCTTGCTAGAATTCAGTCCTCCAAGCAGGGAGGAAGTAAACTTTATATAGTTTTCACAAGTACTTAAGTCATACTATGTAATGTAATGCTTCTTGACACATTGTCATAGTATTTTTTTTAAGAACCAAATAGCTCTTTACTATTTTGAGTCATTCTTTGAGTAATGGTTTGCGGGAAGTTTAATTTTTGGCTTTCTGTTACTTTTGGTTGTTTGGGTTTTTTTGTTTTGTGTTTTTTTTCTTGTTTGTTTGTTTTGTGAGACACTGAAACAAGCTGCCCAGGGAAGTTAGAGCAACCTGGTCTAGTGGAAGCTGTCCCTGCCCATGCAGGGGGGTTGGAACTAGATAACCTTTAAGTCCCTTCCAACCTAAACCACTCTATGATGATTCTGGCAACTGTAGAGAATTCTGTTCCGTGACTCCACCTGTCCAAAATGTTGTGTGGTTCTTTTCTGTTCAGTTCATAATTCCTGCCAGGTCTGTGACTGTCCCTTTTGATCCTCAGTGTATCCTGGTCTTTCTTTTAGTCATCCAGCTGAAGCACTCCTGCAGGTGTTTACCTCCCCATAAAATATGTAGAAGGATTTGACACCTGACTTTGTAATCTGAAATAAAACAAAATCCAGCAGTTGTTACTGTCCCCTTCAAAGACTGTTCCATGGTGCACATGGAACATCAAGAAAAGATAGTGTCTTACTGCTTAGAAAGCTCTATTCAAAATCTGTGGATTTATTAGCGAAAAGGGGGCTTCTTAATTGCTTATTATTTTTTCTAAATCGTTGTAACTAAGGAATTGAAATTTTTGTTGAATTTGTTTTAACCTTTGTGTTACTGAGCTATTTAAGGTGGATAATTGAGAGAAGGCCTGGCATAGATGGGTTGAAGGTTGAGTACTTAATGTGGGTGTAGAAATGCTCAAAACCGCAACACGCTGCTGTCTCTGGCGTACTTGGGCTGACATCTGTGTATGCATTAACAAACAAGCTGAAATATTGAAGTATACAGGGTGCCAATCCTGAGTCAAACCATGACAGTGTGGAAGTCCTGCTTATTAATAGTGGTGAAGGTAAGATAGTGTTTTGAAGGAGCAAGGCTGTATTTTACATGGTTGGACACTCATACCTTTGAATGAATGGAATAAAATACCGAAGTTGCCACCTCTGTCCACATTTCTAGCCTGTTTATGTACTCTTTTAGTAGAAGGTGTGCAAACTCGTGTTGACCAGCATTTCCTTACTGTAGTTTTACAATCACTTTAAGAAAACCATTTGCATTGCACCAGTGGCAGTTCGGTAGGAGTTTTTGTGCTCTGCTTTGAGTCCCTGCCCTTCATTAGGAGGATACAGCTTGATGCTTCTGAGCCTGTTTCTGCTTTGCTAAAAGGTGATAGTGATCCTGCCCTGCTTTGGTAGGGTGCGTTTGTGATCGAGAGGTGAAAGAGCTGAAAGAGCCTTCTTTTAATGGTCCCTTCCAAGAGAACTTGACTACAAACCATGTGAAGGTCTGTGATCTCTGAAGGAAATTTAAGGCAACCCTGCTGGGATTTGATTCTGTGGCTGAGTAATTTCAGCCTGCTTTTTGACCTGTTAATAAACCCTTGTCAAACTACTGCTATTGCCTTTTGTTATAGTCATTAAATTCCTCTGGAGCCTCTACAGCCATTGTCTGTTGTTTCTTTGTTTTTGTTTTTCCTTGCTAGGGATAGATTTTTAAGTTGGCAGAGGTATTAAATTTGGTTCCCACCATCACAGAACTCTGTGCATTTGCATGCAGCATATAACAGCTGTACAAGCTCTGCTGCATTCTTCCAAGGGGACAGTGCAGCTTCCTGGGGGAGGTATTCGTACTGCGTGTTCCCTTCCCAGCTTTGCTACAGTAGGTGTGCAGCATAAGTGGGTTGCGGGTGTTCCTTCTCCTTGCCTTTCTACAGCCTGTGCTGGCAAAGTGCTCATGCATCTTACTGCATGAGCCGTGATGTGAGTAAATTTTTGAGACACTTTTTACATGTGGACATGGTAGGAAGCAGGGCCACAAAGCAAGGAATAGGGTTGTCTAAAGAGGCCTTCTCTCAGCTATCCACCTTAAATAGCTCAAGACTGTGGAAGGCGCTTTTCACCCGTTTGTGTGTGCATAGAGGCACACACAGTCCTACCCCATGGGACAGATAGATTACGTATTTGAAAGAGTTTCTGGGAGCTTTGGCTTTCTGCTGGGGGTGCATGGGTCATTTGGAAGAGACAGATGGCTTTCTCTGAGGGGACAAAGATCAATTTCAGATTCTTAGGTATACTATATAATGGGCAGATTTGGATGATATTCTTGAAGTCTTCATCAGGGAAAAAGGACTTTTTTTCAAGACGGCTTTGGATGCAGAGTGGTAAGAAAAGTGTTTGTTAGGTGTGTCTGAAATATGTTTGTTTTGAAAGCCATCATTAGATTAGGTGTAAACTGTGAGCATGGTTTATACTCCTCAGGACAGGGGAAGATGGAATCTGTTGTTTATCAGAGTGCAGATTTTCCCCAGGGTGCTCATATACACTATAGAGTATGCCTGAAGCTGTTGGCATCTCTAAATCTTTTCTTTGGTTTCAGAAGGTCTTAAATTAAAAAAGGACAAACCAGATAGCCCCACTCCTCCCAAAATAAACCAAAGTTGTGAAACTGTTTTTAACACCTTTGCTGGATGAAGCACCAACAGATCACTCTCACCAACCTACTGTTTTCTGGCAAACCCTGTTTATCTACATAGGGACTCTTCTGAGAAATTTTTCAGTGTTGCCCACATAGTCTAAGTTGACCTTCAAAAAACTGATGAGAAAGGGAATAGTTGTAAGGTAGATTACTGCCTATTTTAGATTTAGGATTATTAGTGTTTTCCTGCATATGACATTGAACAACTATCAGGGACAAAACAGTTTCTTACTTCTCTGAAGTCAATGTTGGCTTTAAAGGAAGAAACCAGGAAAAGGACATGCCCATTTATGTAAGCTGAGAAAACCTTCAAAGCATCTTGATTTAAATCTTTATGAGAGATTTAGTCCTACTGTCATGGTACAACAGAGAAGCTTTCTAAATTGGTGTCAGAAAATTACTGTTGCATTTTCTCTGTTATTTTGGCATCCTACTAATATTTCTATATATTGTCTTAACATTTTATCTGTAAAATCAGCAATATATTGTATGTTGCTTCTGATATTAAGAAAGGAATGCCATGAATAATCATTAAGAACAAAACCATTAACTGTTCTTAACTGAAGTGACACATTTAGGTACCAAGCAGTAGCTCACGTGCAGCCATTGTAGTGGGTCAAAGATAAAGGAGAAGAGGAGGAGATAAAAGTTTTTTCTGACTTTGCTTTTTGATTTCTAGAGCTTTGCTTTATGATGGAAAGTAGACATGTAACCCTGTATTTGAAAGTCATGAAGCTAAGAAATAAATTTGGACATTAACAGCATTGACACAAAGATAAAATGAGAGGAAAATAAGGGAAAAGGGAGTGCTCTGTGGGAAGGAAACATTAAGGCGTCTAGTTAAGACTTAAAAGCAGATGAAGTAATGAGAACCTGAACAAAACCCCATAAGCAATGGGGTTTCCATAAGATGAGAGAGACTGTAGCACACGTTTGATGTGGATGCTCTTCTGAGAATTGCTTCTGTGAAATGGCTCTTGGGGAGTTTGTTAATTCATCTGTTGCTGCTACCTGCACCTCTTGCATGTTTTGGGTGATAGTTTTCTTTGCTTCAAGAAACTTAAGGATTATTTCATTCTGCTTTTAAAGTAATCTACAGAGTTTTTAATTTGTTTCAGAGTGAATGAAAGTGATCTGTCCTTCCTTGAAATTACTATTACTTTTTTGAGATGTTTAAGGTGGAACAGCCATATACAATATTTTAAACCATAGCTCCATTTATTGAAGTGACTTCTGTCAATCCAGAGTGAGTAGTAATTCTAAAAAGAGATTCTGAAATTTTACATTTTTTTCTTACCCTAGTAGTTCTGCTTGACCTTCTTAATTTAGTGGAGTAACCAAGATACCTGGCTGGGATATGAATCTTTCCTAACAGTACACTTTGTACTCACTGTACAATTGGTTCACAACTATATGCTACAGAAGATGTTTAAAAACATCTAGGCTAATGTGGAAATTATGTAACTGTGATGAAAACTTCAAAAGAAATCTCGGGGGTTTTTTCCCCTTTGCTTTGTTTAGGTACATGTTTGGGCTGGTTCTTTACCCGTGTGCTCTTGTATATCCGTCGTATTTGTATTCACAGTATCCGGTTCATCAGAAACTTTAAACCAAGTATGCAATCTCACAGTGGGAACATGTATCTTTTTTTCCTTTTTTCCTAGTTTTCTTTTTCTTCCAGGATGTGGTTTGAACTAAAATGAAATTTAGGTTGGTCTTTCCTTTTTCGACTTGCCAAAGTGTTTGTTCTGTTAGCATTGCTCTGCTCCCTGTAAATCAGACATTCTTCTCAGGCTGCGTCAGGTTACTAATGACATGATTAATGCAGGAAGGGTAGAGAAGGATGACGTAGTGGCTCATGCAAAGTTTACCTGAGAATTATCTCTAGCTCTCTACTGTTTAGTGTCTGTGTGAGTCATGGCCTGAAGCCCTGCCATTCCCTGTTCTTCAGCTGGGCAAGATCACACTTACCTCATTCTATGTATGCATTTCTCCCTTTCCTGCCAGATCTGATTAGAAGCACTTTTGTTTTAAACTCCATATTTATGAAACATTGAATGCACTTTTTACAGATAGCTACCATAACGCTGAATGAAAAGCACCATTAGATATCTGTGGTCAAGGCAGCTTTAGAAACTTTCTCTGTCCTTACATGAATTCTGTTTTTTATCAACTGAAGTCTTTTTAAAATTCATGGGTTTAGCAATTATAGTGTTACGACATTAGTGAGCTTTGCAACAGGACCATGAGTCAGGTGCTGTCTGTCAGCAGAGCCTCCTGTTTCTTTTTCTGTATTTGCACACATACAAGTTTACAAAATACAAATGGCAAGTTTGTGATGCAGTCTCCACCTTTTGAAATTTCCTTGGGCTGCAGGTACAACTGTTCCTGTCAAATTTAGTCCACATACCGATTCCTTCCTTAATGGAGTAGCTAGAAAATTGATCTTACTGATCAAGAAAATATGCAAGCATGTTCTCTGATACACTTTGAAGTCTTGGTCATTCCCTTATTGTGAGCTAGCTGACTGGACCTCTTTTGTAGCTGAAGATCAGTGTTTGTTCTTCTATTTGTGTATGTGTTTTCTTTAACTCCAGGATCCTCATAGAGTGTCTCTATTGATGTTGCACTAAACTTGCTAGAAAGTGTGCTGTCAAATGCTCTCAAGACTCTTAGGAGACCACAATAAAGACAATGTTGAATTTTCAAGAAACGCTGATTTTTTTTTTTCAAGATTCCTTTGTTTTCTTTGTAAAACCGTCATGAAGTCTTTGGCATCCTTCAGGACTTCAGCTTTCCTCAACTAAAACTGCCACTGTCTTCTTTTCTGTGTGTGTGCTGCTTAGTCTGAATTATCTTGTGCAAAAAGTGCTTAATGTTTAACAGTAGAAGGTTATGCTGAAAACAAGCTATCATTTTCCAGCCAGCTCATATCTCGCAACCTGCAAAAGCCTGTATCGCAAACACAATGTGTGGGGAAAAAGTTCTAAAATGATAGACAGAAAAATGTCTTGTGGGAAACCTAAAATGCCATGAGACTCATTCTGTTAATAAAGAATGTTTTTACAAGCTCAGCAGCATCCCCCTTTCACTTTTTGACATTTTAAAAAATGAAAGCTTGAGAGCGTAACATTTGTGTAGAATGTAAACACCCTTGATATTAAGCTAAGTGACTTTTCTTGGAAGTAACATTACCTTAAGAGAAAAAAAATGGTCGAAGTGAGTAATTAGCCAGAAACTTATTTCTATAAGGCATACTTCTCAAGTGCTTCTAATAAAGGACATGCTGATGCCTGAGATGAAATTTTTATATGTGCTTTCTGATTACATTTTGCAAACTTATCTGAAAGGAAAACGAACTCATCCTATGATCTGCTAGTCTCAAAAGGTGTACCAGATGGATCAGTTCTTATGTAAATGCATAATTAAAAAAAAAAGTTCTCCAATGCAACATGCAGCACATTTTGTGTATGTTGCAGTATATAGTAATGGAGTTAATGATTATAATTACACAGATGCCTGGATGGAGATAGCAAAAGTTCATGTCCAGCTTAATGTTGTCTGTATTTAATTTTCCTGCTTTTAAAGGAACTGTTTACATGAAAGAGTAACATAGATTTTATTCAGTGAGTCAGTGTTTAAGCAAAAATCAAGCATATTGTTTGACACGTGCCTTTATGTAAGCTGTGTATCTAGAATCTGTCTTTCAGCTTGAGCATTGAAATGGTATTTCTGGCTTTTGTTTTATTCTGGCTAAATAGTCAGTGCCTTGGCTGTAGAACAGATTTTTTTGCTTTTTGTCTAAACCTCTCTTCTTTTGTGCTTTCAACTGAAAAAATTAATCGAATAAAGCTTAAAAGTTTATTTTTCAAAACTGAAAGGCACTGAATGAAGTAGAAGTGAAAAAAGAAACTGTCTTTAAACAGCTTCTGTAAAACCTGTATGTTCACTTCTCCTGCAGGTTTATGAGTCAGGACATTCCCTGCTCTTCCATTCGTGTCAAGTTGTAGTTGCCTCTTGCTGCTCAAAGCAGCAAACAGTCTGAGGAGAGTGAATGAGCTCTGTTTGGTTGCATGTCTGTGAAACTCCCGGGTCCAGCAGAAGCTCTGACTGAGGAAGAGCCCAAGGGGCAGGAAACAGATGTTAACAGCAGTGTCCTGGCTCAGGTGGCCTGATAGCAAGTGTATCAAGCCAAAATAACTAACTGGGTTAAATGGCCTGTGGTTCATAGTCTTATTTATTGGACTACTTAAATCTACATTTACCTAAAGATTAATGTGACTTTTGCACATGCTTTCCTTTGGTTGACATTTTGTGGTGTGTTTTCAAGCTTCAGACAGCTTGTCTGATAAAACTCCAAGTCACCATTTATTTCTTTGTGCAGCTGGATAGCTTTCTCCAAATGCTTTTTATGTGCTTTATGGGTACTTCAGTATTTATTTATCTTGTATTTGACCAAAGAGCAACATGCATAGGGGGTGCAAAAGGCAGCCTAGTCTAAACCTCCACTAGTGGAACTTCAGGCCATTTCCTCTCATCCTGTCATTATTCACTTGGGAGAAGAGGCCAACTCCCACTTCCCTACAACCTCCTTTCAGGTAGTTGTAAGAGAGCAATGTGGTCTCCCCTCAGCCTCCTCTTCTTCAAACTAAACAATCCCAGTTCCTTCAGCCTTTCCTCATCGGACTTACTCTCCAGACCTTTCACCAGCCTGGTAGCTCTTCTCTGGACATGTTCCAGCAATGTAACATCCTTCTTGTAGTGAGGGGCCCAGAACTGAACACAGTATTCAAGGTGTGGCCTCACCAATGCCGAGTACAGAGGCACAATCACCTCTCTACTCCTTCTGGCCACACTATTTCTGATGCAGGCCAGGATGCTGTTGGCCTTCTTGGCCACCTGGGCACACTGCTGGCTCATGTTAAGTCGACTGTCAACCAGCACCCCCAGGTCCTTCTCCACCATGCAGCTTTCCAGACACTCATCCCCAAACCTGTAGCTTTGGGGTTGTTGTGACTGAAGTGCAGGACCCGGCACTTGGCCTTGTTAAACCTCATACAACTGGCCTTGGCCCATCCATCCAGTCTGTCCAGATCCCTCTGCAGAGCCTTCCTACCCTCAAGCAAATCGACACTTTCAGCCACGGATCGAGATAGGTAAAGCCGCGACCACCTCTATGTTAGAACACCCTCTTCCAGGACTGTCTTTGACCATTCGAGTTTTCTGGCTTGCTGCTTAGCTACGTGGGAGCTCTTGGTGTGCTCAAGGTAGTAGATAGCTACAGGGTACTGCAGAGGCTTTCTGAATGCACTGTTGCTCATTAGTTTAACAGCATGAGAAAAGTGCACGATTTGACCATCAGCAATCTTCCTTCATTCTTGCTCTAAGTTTCCTCCTCGGAACTGGTTTTTTTTTCTTGTTTTCAGATAGGCCTGACTTTCCCTCACTTCCCATGATTGCTGCTGCCACCATTTTTCCATTTGAGAAGGTGTTTCCAGAGATAATCTTTTAAGCTTCCTGAGTGTAACTCTGTGACATTCTTAATTTGTACATGTTATTTTATGCCATTTGTCTAGCTTTGGAAATTTCCATTTCCCAAATCCCTTTAGGAGAGATAGGAAAAAAATAACTTTGTGAGGGTGATGAGGCACAGATAGTGTATTTGTGTTTCAGATCTCCATAACAAATATTTTCCATTTCTGACTTGACTAAAATCTTCTTGTAGGTAAGTATTGGAATTTGCTAACCATGGATCTGTTTTAGCATCATATAAAGGTTTTCTTCTTGTAGCGATCCTCCTAAATGTGTGTAAAAGATAACAAAGAGTCACAACCTTTAACACTACCATAGTGTTGAAAAACTGGTTCAGAAAGCAGGAAGGTCCTGAGTTAAATGCCACTTCATAAAAATTGAATGAATCTGTGTAAAACTGTTGGATCTGGTATTTCTCTCATTGGCTTGTTCTTCTAGGGAAGAAGGACTTTTATCTGTCTGTCTTAGTCATTCCTAGTGATGGGGATGGATCAGTTGAGAAACAGATTTTGATGATAATAAGTTTCAATAAATTTCATGAGAATGTCTTCCCAGGTAGAAGGGAGAGATCTTAGTGTAAGCTTGTGGACCTACTAAAGGTTTTTCAAATCCCCATAGGACACAAGTTCATAGGAAGCCAAACCACATTGGTTCCACTGTTTGTAGAGGTGCTTGCTCTATTCTGTGATGTTTTTTTAAATCAAATTATGGTTGCCTTTCCTAAACTTTTGTTGTGTTGCTAGCTTTACTGTGTATGTTCCAGTTGCCAAAATAGTAGAGACCACAAAAGGCATCAGTGTAATAAACAATAACAAATAAGGACAGTCTGACATGTTGTTACTTGCAGATAGTTGACTGAACATCCAAAATAAAAACTGTTTCTGTTTTTAGTGTTTATTTTAGTTACAGCTTTCTTACACTCCTATGAACTTCTTTTCTCCCCCTGCAATATCAATAAATACAAGAGGACCACTGCTCACTTGCAACTATTTAAGAATTGCAAGCAGTAAAACGAAGCAAAAATTAATACTTCAGATCTGAGAATGAGTTTTTATGTAAAAAGTACTGATTTTAAATTCTAAAAATTAGACCTGTTTTCAATTTTGTGTGTATATTTCTAATGAAAAAATTTGAAATTTTCATCTTCTGATGAAAAAAGTTCAAGTTTTTGATTTTTCATTTTTTCCCCTTTTCTGATTCCCACTTAAAATAACGAAATAATCACCAAGATGCCTTCTATAAATGTAGCTATTTATAAATGACAAAGGTTGGGCACCACAAGCTATGAATATAAAACAATTTAGCTGCTAGATATCCTTCAAACTCCTCCTGATCATGTCTAAGTGCCAGCAGTATGAGATTATATTCAGTTAAAATTTGTGTCCTCAGTTTAAAATTTACTACATTTCTGGAGGTCCAGCCTACTCTTTGAAGCCCTGAAGATGACCTATTTGAAGTCTGCATGTGCATAATCCTTACTGCAGAATCTGATTGTCTGTAGACACCCATCACCTCTAGTAAACTCTTTTTATATTCCCTTGTTCCGCTGCTTTAAGACAGGTTTCCCTGTGGTTATAATGGTTTTCCTTTATTACTTGTTTGTTTATATTAGTAGTAGTTTCCTTCTTAAGGTTCATTATTGTTTCAAAGAAATTGCATTTTCCTGTTCTGCTCTAGTTTGTTTTCTTTAGATTTGTTCCACACTGTCATGATGTCTGTGAAATACTGTTTGGGAATTCTTTGTGTTCTGAAGGTGCAGTGCTCCAAGGGATGATTCTTAATCTTATTTACTTTCCCTTCTGTCTTTTCTTTCAATTTCAGGTAAGAAAAACTTTTGCAGTGATTATTATTTTGCTTTTGAAGAATTTCTCCTTTGGTAAAGTATTAATCTCTTTTTCTATCTTCCTTAAAAAAATCATTATATTTTTGTCCGTATTTAAGGGAGGTGAGAGTCGACCAAGACTGGTGGTGTGTGCTTTTAAATGCCCTGATATGGTTGCTGGAATGGAATTTGAAAATTTCATTTAAGTGTTGGGGTTTTAATCATTACTTTTCTTTTAGCAGAATGTCAGTACATTGAAGAAGTAGTTTGAAGAAGTTTGAAATAGGTTTTCCTTTAATGAAGCAGAGTGTTCTGCTTCAGATTTCCTGTGGAGTATCTGCATGCTAAAAGGCACTGTCCAAATAGATACTGAAGCTTATGTATAGTAAGTTCTTTGTCTATCTCTACCCAGGAAAAATTTAAAACTAGATAGCAAAAAGTAGGTAAGTTCAATACATATTGTAAATTAAATGATGGTTCAACGGAGTAAATAACACAAGTTGCAACACAGGATTCCAGAGTTGTTTGGTTGTTTTGAAAAAAAAAAGTCTGATATGTCTTTACTGTCTAATGATGATGTGGGGCTGTACTGTGCTGTGTTTTCCCCTCCTCAGCTATTGCTAACTGTAGAATCGGAAGCTTCCTCTTGAAAAGCTGCTATCCCAAGGAAAAAGATCTTTCATTTAGCAGGCCTAGAGACAACTTCTAATTCCAAGAGAATTGGTATATTGTGGAGAGTAATGCAACTATAAATATGACTTCCTGTGCATTAGACATGTTTGCCAGTTGCTGGAAGCTTGAAAAAGGAGATGTTGTCTAGTTACAATTCACAATCAACCTATGGAAAGGAGTTGAGAACAGCAGTCTGTTTCTTTTATCGGGGACAGACTTGGTTCATATTATTGCAGTTCTTCTTTCTTGTTCTTTTTCCTATACGTTATAAAGTTTTAATTAATCAGTGAGAGGCCCAGGCATGAGGTAATGCTGGAAATCAACAATTTGAATTCTGCAGTTCTTAATAGAGAATTAATGGAAACAGAGGTATTGCTATCTCCTCAGTCAAAGCAGTGTCATTTGGACAGTATCTAAAGGCAGGCTCCGGTCTGCTGTGTGCATAATATTCCTTTGGGTTTTGTCTGTTTTTAGAAGAGCAAAACTAAAACAAGAAATACTGTCATTCATACTGGGAAATAATCCTGATCTTCAAAATTCTCTGGCATCTGTGTTGTCCCAGCTTAGTCAGAAGGACCCTCTGTAAGCCATCTAGTCTGATTCTTCATGTACTGAAAGGCAAAAATCTCTTGCTTATTATTAAAACAGATTTTACGTGGGTTTCAGCCTCTAATAAAGTCAGTGCAAGTCGTGTGAATTTTAATTTTTTCAAGTCTTAAATATGCTTCTTCCTTGCCATTCCATCTGAAAGGCAATTAGTGATGTTCTCAAGTGAACTCTGGAATTTGAGATACTTTACTCGAAGAGACAAAGCTGGTAGTTGCCCGGAAGTGGGTTCATGGTGTTTGTCCTCGTCTTGACTGCTCCCCAGACAACTGGTTCCCAGATGGCAATGAGGAAGCGATGGGAGGCAATGTGATAAGAAGGGGAGGGTGAAGAGACAGGGACACTGGTGGCATTGAAAAAAGTAAGGAAAAGGTACAAAAAAGCTGGCATCAGTGAGTCCCTGCTTCAGAGAGGAAGGAAAACATTGGATTTAAAATAAAAGACCTAGGATTTAAAGGCTTGGATTCCTCTACACATTGGCCTTGACCATGTTCTTTTTTTAGGGTCACTAGACATTGAAGAGATTCAAGCCTTTAGGTAATGGTTCTCAGTTGATGGGAGAAACCTGAGAGGAGGAAAGGAGGAAGCACGTGTTCTGTCTCCTGCAGATGCTCTTGCTTGCGCTCTTGCTCTTGCACTCTTTCTCTCAGTCACTGTTGCCCTTTCCTGGCATCTCTTTTGTTGGTGAAAGACTTAGCACATTTGAGAGTTTGAGCAAAACTTCAGTTACCAGTCAAGAGCACTGCATTAGTTTCCCCTCTGTCAGCTACCCTCCTCCATATGCTCTTCCTGCTTCTGTCCAAACTGTCATGCTGTCCTATGTACTCCACAAAGGACCAGAAACCTGGACATTGTGGCACCGACTTTGGGCCACAGCAGGAGTAGAGAGGGAACCTTGCGTCAACACGTCATGCACAGCACAAGCCTACGCTATATGGGTGGCCTTGCTGCAGTGCAATATCCTCCTTCTTCTTTTTTTAAATTTTTTTTTAATAGACAGTAGTTTGGGGGCAGGAAGGAAAGAAGGATCCAGGGTGAAAAAACTGTAGATTCACTTCTTTGAGATCAGTTGTTGCCCTGGTTTTATCAAGTCATTTTATGTCATTCAGTTAAGAAAGCAGTTTATTGTCCTACATCTTGATTACAGGTGGAGATGCTTCTTTCACCTGAGTTCTATCCCATGACTTAAAAGAGCCATCCATGTTCCTACAAAAAAACAATCTATCTCTTCTGAAGATTTTCATTATCACAAGGCTCATAATCTGGGAAAAAAATAATTAAGTATAGAGTCTAGATTATTTATTTTGAAATACAAATCTGACTCAAATATTGAGAGTTGTGGGGTTTTTTCACCTGTCTTTGATTTTTGTATCCTTTACTGAGATTTAGTCTTAAAGAAAAGAAAAGAGTTAAATATAGATGTAGATTACATCACTTGGTCTGTAATACTTATATATTCTATGAGGATACCAGTTACTGCCAAAATATGACTCAAAAGGTCAATAGCAAACAATCTGTACAAGTTTACACAAGAGAACTGAAGTATTTCATTCCATAAGCATTGTGCTTTAAAAGCACGCATTGCAAAAATAGATACTTCTTTGGGAAGGCTGCTTTCTTAATTTTCACTGTTGCTTTCAGAAGTATGTCCAAATAGTTAGAGGGTTTTTTCCTGAGAAATCCGTTGCTGCACACTGAGAATGTAAGAGAATTGGAATAGCTATGGCTCCAAATGCTTGCACTTAACAGAGGTCAGTCGTAATATTTCTGTCCACAAAGAACAGTCCTAAATTAAACAAACAGTAATTCTTAATTTACAAGCTTGATGAATTTTTATTGTAGCAAAGAATTCAAGTGGAGGTCTGGAAGGTGTGTTCCTTTTTACGGGTATGTTGGTTATGGTGGCTGTGGTTGAGAGAGGTGCATTTGCCAAGTCTTTACAAGCATTGTTATGCAGTGCATATAATATTTAATGTGCTTTGATTCCTTTAAAACCTTATGGATTATTTCATCTAAAATCTGGCTATTAAGAAGTGAATGATATTTTCTCCATGTCTGTGCTTGGTTAATGTTCTATGGAAGAAAATGATTCGGACAACATAATGCTGTATTTTTGTATATTCCTTTTTTGTTGACAGTGTCAAACATTTTGTCCCTCAGTCATTCCCTTTACAGTTCTTCTAATCCTCTGTATCTTGGTCCATTTAGCAAGTCGAATGTCAGAAGGGAAAAGGAAGGAGAGCTGCCCACTCTTCCCTCTTTTTCAGTCTGAGATTAAAAAATTACATTCCAATCTCTCAAGCTCTAGGAGGAAAAATGTGCAGTTTAGAATCCTGTCCCTTTTGTTCAGCTCATGCTTTCTATTAAACTCTTGGGCTCTTGATTTAACATTATCTAGACAGTAACTGATAGTTAAAATCTCCACAGTATTTTCAACAATTCCAGAGACATCCTGACCATCTGTGGATAGTAACTTTTGATAGCATTGGGGTTTTTTAGGCTTAAAGTTTGAGCATGTAATAGCTTTTAGATTTGAGAAAAAGCACAAATTTTTTAAAACAACTGAGAATAGAAAAGTAGAAATTGGCAAACTAAAAATTGGAGTAAGTAGGAAAGAAGGGCAACTCGGGTAATCAGGGCTTTCTGATCTGGGTTTATTGCTGAGTGTTCCTTAAATTTGGAACTTGTCTGTTGAAATTGTGAGAAAAACCTTCATGGTTCTTAGCAGTTTACCCACCACAAAGTTTTGTTCTCCTTTTACAGAGGCCTTGTCAAAATGCTATGACAACTAGGCTGGTTTTAGACAAACAGACCCTGGCTCTGAAAAGACAGTAAGTCTGCAACTCAAATGTGGAGGGCAGCCATTGGCACTGAAAGAAGTAAAAAACCACAGATTGTTTTCTCGTTGGATGAAGAGCTTAAAGCAATGTAAAGTTAATTGAAGAATTCCTTGAAAGTGAAGTCAGCCGAAAATAAAAGCTTAGGGGTCTATAATTTACCGAATGTGAAAGCTTTGTAAGCAGTAGTGAACCTAGAAGTTTGAAAAGAATGTATTTTAGTAAACATATCTGGCTTGTGTTACAGACTGTCCCGTTCTAATTATTTGTCCAAATAATGTAGATTTGCAGTAGGATCTCTAATTAGGCACAGTTTGATTTATTGAGCCGGCCCCATATAAACCATGATGTCATGCTGTACTGCTCAGAATTACAGCTCTGCTCTTGCAGTTTAAAGATGATTATTTTTAACTTTGGAATGTTTCAGTTTTGTGCATCTTGGCTTTTGGCTTTGTGAACTTAAGATGTTCTCTGCTCTACTCCTCCTCCCTCCCCCCAGATCAAAGCAGTTTGCTGCAATGTGACCAGAACAAAAAACACTGAAATGGACTTCTGAACATTCTCAGTTTTAAACGATGTTGGTAAATACGAAGAAAGGCAAGAATAGTCATGCTTGCTGTCAGGGGGGTTGAGAAATAGGTACAGTAGACATTGAACTGTGTCTTGCCAGGTGTCCAGATGCTGATGCCATTCCAAAGTGGGAATCCTTCATTTATGTCTCTAAAAGGTCTTAGTTTTCTGCTGATTCTGTAATTGATGAGAAATGAAAAAGGGGAAAAGAACAAGGAAAAAAAAAAAGGGAGGGGAGAGAAAGGGAGAATCTGCACTGCTTGTTACAACAGGTAATAATTATTTCCTAGGAACAGGAACTCTCACGCACATGAATTTTCACTCATATGTGTTGCATTTTCTGCTCATTTCCTATTTGAACAGGAAAATTTGCCTTTAGTTAAACCCACATCTGTTCCAAATGCGAAGAGAAGGCTTTTTCACTGGAGGGTTTCTGCATTTCCATGCAGAGGAGGTTTAACTTCTGCGTAAGTGAGCAGTATCCCTTCCGGCCAGCATCCCTGGACTTGTGGGAAAAGGGACAAATACATAGCAGGGTGTGGAGCAAGGGAGGACTGAAAGTTAAGTCAGAGTATAGTGTCTCCTGCCAACATATTCTAGCATGTTAAGAAGAGACCAGGCATTTCAGGGCAGGGGAAGTCTTTCTGTGAAGGTGTCAAGACTACTTTAGGCTAGGACTGAGTGTGCCAGCAAAATGAGAGGAGAACAAGAATAAAGGCATGGAGATGTCACACTTCTGCTGGAGGCACTTAATTACCTGTAGATGTCAGAAGGCGGGAGTTGTGTTTGGGAGGCAGTACCTGTGGCAGAGAAAGGCAGACTCCATTTTCTAGCAGAGAAATATGGAAAATGTCTGAGTGGGAGGGATGGTGAAAATGTCTTCCTGTGTATTTTAGAGGGAAGACTCGGTAAGCTGCCCTTGGTAATGATTGCAGAGTTTCAGACTTGAGTAGGTTGAAAACAATGCATGTTGAATCATTGCAAAGCTATACTTCTCATGAGGAGCCTTGATTACATAGCAGCTGACTCAGTTTCTATGCTATAAATTGTGTATATAAACTAGATTACAGCTTAAAAGACTAATAAAAAGACAAGGGCTTTCTTAGGCTTTTTTTTAAGGTTATTCTCAAGTGAGTATCACATTTTTTAATATAATAAGTTGTTGACTAACATTGTTTTTAGATGTGTAACTGTGTTTAGTTGTCCTATAAGTAGTTTCAGTTTAGCTAATAAAGGCTGAAGGGAATGCTGCTTGGGGGAAAGGGGAAAGAGTTCATACTCTCTCTGCTTCAGTGCCAGCAAACATAAATGGATGGAAAGTATATGCAAGTTTGCTAACAAATGGTATGTGTAGTGGAAAGATTTTATGTCTGAGTTCAGTTTAAAAAAATGTATATTAATTTGCTTGTTTTGACCCAGCGAAGTTGCCAGCTGAAAACAAATTTAGCCATTTAGAATAAGATGAAAGCCTTCATCCTTTGAGTATTCAGGTCTCTGGTTTGCAGTTAGGAACAGGGGGCCTGTAATGTCTTGATTGTAACATAATATCAATAGAAATTTAATAAAGTTTAACATTCAGTGAGTTTCCATCTCTTGTTGATTGTAACCCTCTGAGAAGCTTTTCACAGTGGCTGAAATCTGAGAACAGCCAGCTTTTGGTGAACAGACCACCTGTCTTGCTTTGATGAAATGAATGTAAGTGGTAGATTTCAGATAATTCTGTGATGAGAGGCTAATGTTTTGTCTTGTGTTCACAACACATATGTCTTTCTTATATCAATCACAACATCTAAATATAATCTCTTTTCCAGGATGATAATTATCAGATAGCTGAATCTTGCTGAGATTTGAGTGGAGTGACTGTCATCCACTGCGTGTCTGAGCACATGCATGCACATGCATTGGTTTTGTCCTCATTTTCTTTAATGGATCTAGCAATATACTTGGTACTAAAACAGAAACAGTCAGACCTTGAGGAACGTATGACTGACAACAGTTTAATTCTTTTCTGTGTAATAAATGGCTGATACAGGTTTTTTTTTTTTTTTTTTACAGTTCTTTTCCTGACATTTACTTGCTGAATCGGGTCTTCTAACTTAGAGGAACAGCTTGCCTCTGAGAGGCACAACAGCTTCTCTTTCACTTTACATCTTGTCATTAAGACTGGATGTTCACCCGCAAGCTGTCTTACAACTCTGAAGTTATAGGTTTGAAGTTACTCAGTGAGGATCTTTAGCCCACAGTGTATGATGAAGTGATCCTAATGGCCAGACAAGATAAGAGGGTGATGATGACTGTCATGAGAAACTAAACAGGGAGGTGGGACAGGAACGTGCCTGCTGTGATACCTCTGGAATTGCCAGGAGGTCACCAGATGGAAAGTAATGGCACTTTCCAGATACAGTACTTTCAGTAGCTTCCTTTTCCTTTTGCTTTACAATGATGTAAAGCTGTTCAGTGTCACATAAAAAAACAGTCTCTTCAGTAACACATGCCTGAAGTGACTTTCTTGATACTGATGCCAAAAGACAACTGGGATCGCAGTGTACAAAAGCAGTTGGACAGACAGATGGAGGTGGTCAAATCTCATGCACAGTGAGACTTATGAATGTGAAGTCGTGAGTTTCATGAAGGCACAGGGAGGAACACATCTAGCAGTTGTCCATTTAGAACAAGTCCCTTGGCATTGATTAATGGTGTGATTGTCACATACAAGAGCTTACTACACATCTTTTGTGATAATCCTCTTACCTCCTCATTCCTGTTTTTTTTCAGATGCAGTTGTTGTCTGGCTGGTTTTGTTTGGAATGGTCAGTCTCAGCCAGAAAAGCTGAAGGAGCTCATCTGTCTTGGGTGGAAATAATTAGGGAGTGATCATACAAGCAGCTCAGCTAGCCTGGGGAGTGTTGACCTGCTATGTGATAGTCAGTGGGAAAGGGGAGACATATCCTCTGAAGAGAGCTGACTTGTTGCTCACAACCAGTGATGGTGTCTGCTCTGCAACTGGGGGTTGAGAAGGCAGATAATCTGACTGTTGTATTTTAGTTTGCTAATTTGAGCCTAGTTAGCAAAGAGGCTGTGTGAAAGCTTTACAGCATAAGTGGCTGCACACAAAAGGCAGACTAGTGCACTCATTGGCAGGGATTACAAATAACACTGTTCTGGTGTTTTGCAAGCCCACTTCTGATGGCCATAGTGGAAGGTGTGCTTTTCCTCAAATGCAGCTACAGTTTTGCCTGCGTAAAACTTTGGCTCATTACTGGTTGTATCTGGAATTCAGGAGGCAATGCTAAGATGATTCACATTCGTTAATGAAACCTGTAGCACCATCCTGGGAGACAAGTTTAGAGAGGAGATGGCGATGAGTAGCCTAAAGGTGCAGAGGGACTATGCTTCAGAGCTGGAATTAAACTTTGCTTCCAGGTATCGTGTTTTTAGAAATTCCTAAAGTACTTGAGTTTCATGTCAACACTGTCCAATTACAGCACTGTAATTTAGAGCAATTTATAAGTCTGAATCTGTAGTGGTTAAGTTTTGCATAAACCACATCCATTAACAATAAAAGAACTTCTATTAAATAATTAAGTAATAAAATGATCACACCATCAGTAACATGATTAAACGAAGAAAGGCCATCGCTTCTTTGTATCTGGCTTCACCTGAGCACTAAGAAGCAGATGTAGTGCGTCAGACCAGTGTCCATCTATCTCTGTATCTCATCTCCATCCATAGCCATTAGCATCAGAAAGATTACAAGAATGAGGCAGGTGTGCAGTCAACCGTTTTTTTGGCCACATGTTGCTGTCTTCAGCAGTTCTGCTCAAATTCTATTCTGAAATCTATTTTCAGCTTTGAATTTTGGAAATTATGCGTAATTGTGACAACATATACATAGTAATCTGTCTTTTCTTGTGAAGAGTGTGACTAAGCACACCCAAGCCTCCCTCTTACACATTTTAGAATCACCATCTGCTTGTAGTATGTTGTGATGTATACTTGCATTTGAGAAGTTTCTTTTATAGCAGGATAAATTCATCTGTCCACCATAGCCTAGAATACTCCAGAAATGTGGTGAATCCAATTACTCTGTTCTTTTATCCATGTTACATAAGTGGTTATGGAAACTACCAAAAGACACTTTCCTGTACAGATTTGAAGGGAGATAAGGAAGGCCCTTATAAAATGTGTCACTGTGCTTCATGTTTTCTTCCAGAGCTCTGTAACTGCCTCCTTGCCTTGGGTGGACAGGCCTATCATTTACATTAGCATCATGATATGCTTGCAGTGAATGGCTTTTGCATTGATCAGAGGCCATCCGATCTGATCAGTGATCTTTGAGAAAAGACTTCTATACCTTTATCTGAAGTTCTTCTGTGAGTGGTGGTTCTTTAAGAACAACATAATAAAATGGCTTATTAAAAATGAGAACAGTGGGTAATTAATTTAAAAAAAAATTTAAATAAATTTTAAAAGAAAGGTCGGAGCTTTTTAGTAGTTGTACTTTAATATGTGTGGCTTCTTTTAAATTTTGATGGAACAAGGGAAATCAGAAAAACAAATTTCCCCTGGTTTTCAATGTGGGACACAGGGGTCAAACACCCAGCATGTTATTCTCGGAAGAAACAGTTTCATTTTTCCTAATGTGGACATGCAGTACTAAAGCTTTCTGTTTTATGACTAAGTGGTACTAAAATGCTGTTTATTGTCAGTCTTTTCACATCTGAATCATGTTATTTAATCCAGATTTTGTTTGAAACCACAGCCAGACTTGCAGTATGGATGAACACTTGGAGAAACCAACGGGTGTTAGGCACTCTGATGCTTTTAATTGTTTAGCCTGATTATGAATTTCACGTGTGGAGAGAAAAAGCTGATTTTCATTCTCTGTCTATTTAGATTTACACATTGAATGATGGGTATAGCTGATTTATTATTTATTTTAAAGAAAAAAATCAATATAGGAAATATAGCAGGCTTTTGCTTTGCTTATGCTATGTATTTGGAAACAACGTGTGTTGAGTTGGTTTTATGCAGTACCTTTGTAATCAATTAATGTATTTCTGTCTTTGTTTTGCATGATTCTTTCCTGCAGAGGCAGGTGAAAAGAAGAGCATAAACAAGGACAACAAAGTGTCTGTACCCTTCTTTTACACTTCATAATCAAATTTCCTTAGTTTTTATTGGTATGTTTGCTGGGTTTAAAGGGTAAGAATTAAAATTAAAATTAAAAGTGACCCTGTAAAAATATAAATAGTCTCAGGTAGTTCCTTTAGTAGACTCTTGAAAATCTCAGTGCCCCTATTTTATGTATATGTTAAAGATAAAATTGTGAGTGGTATGTTTGCCTCTCTTACTTCCTGCACAATGATCATATTGTCACATTTTTCGACCATATGCCTGTCTTAGCTAGCATTGTTCATAACCATAATTAATTGCTGGCACTAACACTGCCCAGTGTATACTGTAAAACAGGAATTGCTTTTATCAATAATTTGTCATATGGTTACAGCTTGAGTTTCCATCTGCCTTAAAAGTTCTTGTTGTTCCCACTTCTAAATCTTTGCACTTGGAACCAATACGTTACAGGAGAAGCTAATGCAAACTCACTCTCTGCCTTCTGCATAGGGAACAGTCGTTTGGATGGAACAAGCATTTTGCTGGGAAACCGAGTGGCATTTGGTTTCTTCGCACCTTCATTTGAATCTTACCAACCAGGCCAACCAGGAGGATAAAAACGTATTTTCTGGGTTCCGTTCAGATGGAGACACCCCCTCTTCCTGCAAATAAACCCCAACATATCTTGATTTCTTTTGTGCAAATCAAAGACAAGAGCTTCACATTCCATGTCAGGCTTTGTGTGGGCTTCGTTGCATCCTGACGTGACACAGGTTTTCTCCTTACTCTATCTTTTCCTTTTATGAAAAGTGCTTCTTTTCCTTTTATCCCTTGATTTACAAAGGTGACTGAAACCTGAAGAAGGGTTTTGGTACCTGGAAATTTGACTTTTATCTATAGGAATTAAATCTAGTAATAGATATTACCTCTTTCCTAGAACCTTGTCTTACCTGCAGTTTGCGAAGTATTTCAACAGCATTCATATAATCCTGTATGTATGACCTGATTTATTTTTCTTGTTTCTAGACCTAGTCTTTATAAAGTGTAAGTAATGAAAAATCAAAGAGCTATACCTGAGAAACAGGAGTTCCATTTCTGTTTGGAACATACGTGCCTAGTCATGATTGTAAAGGTTCTTTTTTCTGTTCTTTCTTTTTTAAAACTCATGGCTAGAATATAGCATATGTTGTAATACTTTCCATTTGCAAAGGGTCCTCTGTTTGATGACTGCAAGCTGCTTTGTAAATATTTCTTTGTCTGACAGTCATTTTTCAGAGTCTGGAGCCTTCTCCATTTTTGGTGGGAATGTGGCTGAGTGGTTTGCTCAGGGTCGCCCAGTGTATCAGCTGGAACATAGTGGTAACTGTTTTGTACTTTTTTTTTTCTTTTTTGATGTCTTGATTGTATTCTCTGCATTACATGGAATAGTATAGTGCAAAATACCTTGAAAGTAACTAGAAAAACTCTTTGGGCTTAAAGTAAAAGTCTGGAGACTAACTTGAGAGTTTGGAATAATTAATTATTACTTCCCTATATGTTTTTAAAGTAATGATAATTGAGAATAATAGATGAACTGGATTACACTAGCATT
Organism: Hemiprocne comata; assembly: GCA_020745705.1. Taxonomy (NCBI): domain Eukaryota; kingdom Metazoa; phylum Chordata; class Aves; order Apodiformes; family Apodidae; genus Hemiprocne; species Hemiprocne comata. Next base: position 135,904,723 of record CM036586.1, on the reverse strand, counting down.
CTTACAAAGATACTTCCTTTTGGATTTTTTTAAATCATAAAGATACTATTTTTTACTTATGTGTAAACTTAACTTAGGCTAATTTTCTAATTTTTAAAATTCCAGAATAGAAAATATCAGGATAAGAAGTTTTTATTTGTGTGGTCGTTTGTTTGGGTTTTTTTTTTTCCCCTTGATGGATACAAGTGCAATACTTTCACTTGCTGAGTGTAATCAAATCCTGCATCCATCAATGGCTAGAGGCAGAGGGGTTTTTCGTTAACTGAACTACAGAAGATAATTTGAGTACTAGGTATATAAGGAAGGCCTCGTGGAAAGATTTTAGTCTCCCTAATAAAAAGGTGCATTTAGTAATGGTGGGTTTTCTTCCCTTTTCCCTTTTTAATTCTGGTAATTTATGTGGACCATTATTTCTGTTGCTACTTCAGCCTTTGTGTTTTTGAAAAATATCTTCCAATAATACTTTTGGATAGATGATTGTATTCCCTGTATCTTAAATAACTTGAGAATTTCAGGTTATTCAATCATGTAATTACAGGTCCTTTCATAGTACTTTTTGTGGGCATATTATCTCCTTAAAAAGGGGTTCTTCAAGGGTGTTGAGAATGTTTTACAGAGGTGAGTTAAGTGAAACACTAGTTCAGAAGCAATTTCTTATGTGAGAGTGTCACGGTTTGACTGCTCAAACCAGGACAGAGAGGAAGGAACAGTTTTTAGCAGCAATTACAAAGAAATTTAGGGCTCAGTTTTTTTTTTAAACCAGTCCATGATATTATTGGTGGCTTTGATGCAGAGGAGGGTTTATGAGGATGAAAATGAAGTCAACATAAATTTGTTTTACAACAACTAGAGTGCTCTCTGACATGTTTGTGCTACCATGTTTCTGCTGTTGGTTTCTGATAGTTTCAGCTAGCTTGTTTTCATGGATTGTTACCCAAGTTAAATCAGGTACACTTATATGTAACATAACCATATCACTGAGACAATGGATGCATTTCTATCTCTCATCTTTCCTGTGGCTAGACCCTTTTCACTTTCAGCATCAAGATTTGCCTACTTTTATTCTTTTCTGTGTAATTAAAGACCTCAGATCTTTTAGTGATTGTGTTGATAGTAGGGAATTCCCCTAGACATGCAACATTTTCTATTAGGTGGATGGGAGTATTTAAAATGTTGCCTCACCCAATCAATTGGAAAATACTACTAGTGTGTAAAAATGAGGCCGTTCTGATATTTGCTGAATTTCCCCTGACCAAGTGGAGATTAAGAACATTTATTTCCCATTCCATTTGCATAGCCAGTTATCCAGTTTAGTGTCTTACATTTACTGAGCTTTTCAGTTTCTAATAAGAGATGTAGCACTTGGCAAGCTTGTATATTATATGTTAAGGTTTCTCCCAGAAGTAAACTATGTATGGTTCCAGTTAATAACACTGGTATTCAGCAAGGAAGAGAGCAGACATGATAGTGATTTGTGAAGCAGCTGAGGTGACATCTAGGAACACCTGGTGGAAGTTTCCCTAGCAGCTCAAGTGACTACACAGGTGCTAAATGTTTTTTCCCCATGTACTGCCCAACTTTGCGTATAAGGTTTGAATGTTCATCACTAGAATGGACAATCCCCCACCCCCAGTGTGTGGCGTATGTTTGAATCAATGAAAGTTTGCCTATGAAGCTGAAGAGAATGATCTGAAAGAATGTGGAAATGCTTTACTTAAAAATGCATCAATGAGTGTAGTCAGAAAGCTTCTGGTCATTTCTTCCTTTGTCCACTAATGGCTGTATGTAAGAAGGTCTGTACTACCTTGTATTTTACCCTAGGTCACAGGCATTATTTGACAAATCTACAGCCATCTCTTGGCCATTACTGTGTGCAGAAACAAATTCAGCTTGGCTGTTACCTGTTTGCATAGAGTTTGAGCTGGTTTTTTTCATATGCCTTCTCTACCTGGAACTTTGAAGATATTTTCCATGTAAGAAAGGGTTTTGACAGCTGTTAGTCTGAGACTAGAAAGGTAAAAAACAAAGTAATCGATATGTCTTCCTTCCCCTCCCCGCAACCAAAATGCTGTCTTTTTTTTGTCTTTTTTTTTCTTTTCTCTGGGAACTCCATTTAGGTTATGACAAGAGCTGCAAGTGTGATTAAATATTGTGGGTTTTTTTCAGTAGCATCTTATCAGAAGTATTTTTGGAAACCTTATCAGTCACAGTTGTCACACCTGTACAAGTCACATTAGCTCACTTCAACATTACAAGAGACCAAAGAGAGACATTCCTATGAGTTTCAGAGCAGCTGCAAGGTTATCTGGGGTGCCAGTTGCATGTCCCAGCCCATGTGGTCAGATCTACTTTACTGTGGGTGCACAGTTTCCATTCAGAATGCTATGTTGATGAGGAAGGGCAGTGACTTTCTTCAAAGTTTCAGTCTTGCCGCATTCTTCACTTGACCATTCGAGTTGATCGGTGTCTAATGAAGTCTGTGAAGAGACTACTGTACTGTGTGCTGTGTTGTGGTTAGAGCAGCAGTGGAGCTTGTTGCCAAATATTCTGTCTCCTTTGGTTGGCCTGAATGGAAGCTGGTTGGGAAGCTGGTTGGTTGTGCGAGCTAAACATGGGTGGGATGGAGTGGGATGTCCTCTGCCATGACCGTGAAGAATTGCCAGAGTCCATAATGGTGTTCTCATTTGAGAAATCTCATTTAGAGTGTTTCCAAGAATGCATAATTTGAAGCTCATGTTGTCATGTCCCTTGGCTATCCCACTTAATGTTTGGAAGATGGGCATGAATGTCAATTCATTTTAAATAAGCTTACCCTTCCTGAGTCATGAATGTGCCACTTCTTAGATTGAGTTTACCATTATGATTGTAATTACTGGTTAGAGGCTCCAACAGGTGCTAGGGGCATAGGGCTGTTTCTGAGTGCTGCAGGGTTTTCCTGACAGTTGAATGCAGACTGGGTGGATCAAGAAGTTTCTCTGCTATTTATTAAGTGATGTTTTAGATAAATCAGAGTAGTTCACAAATGTGTTCAGTTTTCATTTTTGCTATAAAGATCCAAATGATTTTTCTTGTGGTACTAAGTGCAAAATTCCCAGCTCTTTGTCACATGTTTTCAACTTAGCATGTATGAGGAATTTGGGCTACCATATGCTTTCCACATTGCCCCCAAATGAAGGAAGGATAGGGAGCCACATAGTCCTTCATCTTGCTGATTACAATCGGAAAAGTGTTATGCTACCCAGTGCAATAATTCTATTTCATGGATGAATGACTTGGTGCTTTTGGTTTCTTTATACTCTCTTCTGGTTTACATTTTTCTTCTTCTTATTTTCCATCTACTAATTGCAGTATGTTTTCAAAATGATAATGTGGGGAGCTACTAATTAAAATGAAAAAACCTGAACTTTGATATATTCCAAGTTTCACTTGCCAAAAGCTTTGGCCACGTGACCAACTTTGGGAGGGAAAAGGGGGAGGCAACCCCTTCCTCCATGAATTCTTAATTATGATAAATAAGTTGTTGGGTTGTTAGGAACATAATATAATGGCCATACAGCTAAATATTTACTTGAGAGTTTATTTAGTCCAGCTTGCTTTCTTTTTAAGCTACAGATTTCTTCATTGCATCTTTCTTTCAACTGCTTCATCTTCCTAAACTCATAATCTCGGTATCTGTGATGTTAAAGAAACCAGAGTGTGAGGTCAAAATTTCCATTACATAAGCCAGAGAGGAATTTCAAGGAACAATGCCAAAATCACTTAAAAAAATAAATTTACAGGAAAGATGACTCATCAATCAACAATTGCAGTTCTAGAAAATAGAATTAGTTGTATATGTTCTGGGTACAGAGAGAGACAAAATGCACCCAGCCTGACAGGCAGGGGTAAGTCAGGGTGACTGACTGTTTCCAGAGATTTTTACCTTGACCTCTGCTGCTTTTTCACCCTAAAAGGACCCAAGTAGCACAGTTTTATGTTGCAGGAATCATTACCTTCTTAGAGCTACAGCTATCTAGCAAAAACAAAAATATTTTCTGGGTTGCTGTGGCTTGCACTAATTAGCCAAGCAACTGAAGGGCAAAGGGAACAGTATTCTCATGAGCTTAACTTCTCTTCTAACTGTAAGACCTTTAACATGAGGCCAACTGAGTGACCAAAATACAGCTTTTTGTACTTGATGCAGGTGACAGACTTCTGCTTTAGTATGCAGTAGCATGAGTGTGAAAAAGACGGGATAAAGGGCAGTTTCCTTCCTTCATTCTAAAATACTGAATATGAAGGTATGAAGAAGTGAAGGTCCTTGTGAGAGGGAAGTGTGTTGAGTTATGGCAGCATCTCTAGGGGAGTGGGGCAGGCCCGCTGCTTTTCATGTCATGTCAGCCTTTCAGTGGGGAAGGCACCTCACTGGTGCTTCTTATCTTCTCTCCCCCTTGAGTTGCACAATCTTTTTGCTGTGTTAACCTTGCATGTGAAGAAAGTAATGAGTGCTGGACTTTGAGGAGATGGAACTGGAGATGAGTCTGCCACACCCTATCGTTTTTTTTGTAACCCTGTTTGCTTTCTTGTCTTAAAAAACAAAAGGGAAGAAAATGGTGTAACCACTCACTGCAGCTCTCTCAGATGGATAGTTTGCACATCTGGATGTCCCTCCCTGGTACTAGACATAATGGCTCTGTTGGGCTTTCCTGCTCATGAGACGCTTCAGCAGAATAGCATACCAACTAAAGGTGTGACTTCTGACTGTGTTGTTCTTTGGACTTGGAATCAGTCAATATTGTAATTATATGTAAGTAGGAATACACTTTTGTACGCTCCAGTCTGTATGTTGTTTTTTTACGTATTTCCCTCTGATGTCCCATTTTTTCCTGGCCTAATAGAGTGGCAACAGTTGGACATGAGCAACCTTGCAGTATGTGCTTTTTGAAAGGGGATGTGGACTGCAAACAGACTCTGCCTGCCATATGTGTTTTACTACACTTAGGCTTGATGCTTCTCTATATTAGAATTCTGAAGTTGTTACAGCATATTTTGAGCTCACTTCTCTTATTGAAGCAGTTAGTGTTTACAAGTGTGTGCAGGCTTGCCTGTTCCCTCTGAAGCCTAAACCTGACAGAGTCATGGCAACATCCTTTCTCTCAGTATTGATGAGGAGAGTGCTACAGGTAAAGGGGTTGCACTTCTCAAACTCAGTAGTTTTGAAAGTACTACTGAGAAACATCTGAGACTCTTCTGAGTAAAGAACCTGCCATTGAACTGTTCCCTGGTTCCCACCACTGATGTCAGATGCATTTGCAGCATGGCACTGTGGTGCTCAGTGAGGGAAAGTCTGTGCCATGTGCTGATCCTGGAGCCACATCTGCAGGGCCAAGTTCAGTGGATGTCAGCCAACAGCTCATTTTAGGTTAATATGAATGGGGGCAACGGTGATGTGGTTCAAGAGTCCTTTTGAGGGTTAAATGGGAGTGCTGAAGCAAGCAATGCATTTCTTCATCTGCTTCCCCTTTCCTAAAGTTTTGTCCCTTCACAGCTTGGATTTCTGTTTTGTTTTGTTTTTTTTTTTAAATATAAGTGCTAGTGCAGAGAAATGGGTCATAGATGATGGGTTTGAGTGATGGCCACAATACATGCAGCTTTCAGAACACAGTATGAGGCCCATCTCTTCATTTATCCTCACCCTCAAGGGTGATCAGGAAACAAGACCAAAACAGTTTCTCCCACTCTTCCTTTATAAGTATTCCCTTTTATCCTTAGAGGTTGGCAAGCCTAGCAACTATCTGTCTGTTTTATTTTCCTTAAGATGCTGTGATACCATGGTGATGGGTTATTAATAAAACTCCAGGCAGATAGAGAGAGCTTTCAACTGAGTAACTTCTTGGTTTGGAGTTGTTGTTTTTTTTCTTTCTGTGCATCTGAGAATAACCATATATGAACAAATGTCATGGTTTGGTCTGTGGGGCAGAGTAGCTGAGCATTTAGAACAAAAATACGACTTAATCTGCAAATAAATCAGAGCAGACTTTTTGCTTAAATGTCAAAATACCACCATGTTTATGAAAAAGAAAATAATTGCAGAGCACTACGTGCATTATTTAAAATATATGCACATAATGAATTAGATCTGAGGGTTTTTTTCTGATTTGTTGCATTTCTGAACATACTATGAGCAGTGCAGTAACAGAGTGTCCCATACATCACAGTACTCTGCTTCCTTGGTACCAACTCAAAATTCCGTAAGTCGTTGTAGTAATGTGCAGTAGTCTCTAACAGTGACACTAATCTTCTCTTCTAATATGGAAGTTTAATTAAAAACTCTGTTAAATGTAGCCTTGAAGGAGCTTTTGGGAATTACTAATCAGTAATCAGCTCCATCAGTCACTCGTATCAGCAGGAATGTCTTTGTAATAACAGAGTAGAGGGGTAGTCGCGTTTAAGAGAAGCAGTGAAGCCTTGGGGTTTTTGGGTTTTTTTCTTCGTTAAAGTGAGAATGGCATTAATTGCGTAACACCAGCAGCAAGAGGTTTGCTGCAAATGGTGTAAAATTGTTATGTTGTCCTACTCAAATGATGCATACTGACTCTTGTCCGGTTTTAGTGTACTGCAGTTTACAGTGTGTTTAAGCTACTGTTAAAGGTTTGAGGTGATACTGTCTTATATGGGAACATTATAAGCTTCCCAAAGTTATTTATCAGCTGCTCAGATGCTGATGGAAAAAAAGCAGACATCTCCACAAGCGTTGAAAGCCAAACAGAAGATTTCATTTTGATATTTGACTTACTCGTTTCAGATTATTGTAGTTATTGAAAGAATAGCATCTAGGCATCTAGGTCATATTTGGCTTCTCAATCCCATTGAAATTTCATGGTATTGGATGTGTAACTCATGTAGAAAATTCTTAAAATGTTATCCATTATACATAACCTTATTCTTCTCCTTTACTCTCCAGTATGATAATCCATGTCCTTTAAATGGAATCAATTTTCTCTATAATCTGAAAATTGCCTTAAAAATACTACAGAAAGATCAAAGCACACTGAAGAACTGAGAGCAAAATTTACATGACCTCTCAACTGAGGTATTTGTAAAATATAGGTGAAGTGTCAAGAACTGCGGTGACATTTTATTCCATATGGGGATGTAAGTGATTTTGTAAAGCATTCCAGCAGAGTGAAACAACCAACAATCTTTCTGCTGTGAGGTACTTAATTTTTTTTCCTGCCAAGAATGCTTCTTCCAAGTGGAAGTTTCTTTTGTCGTTTTGGGGTGGTTGTTTAGTTTAGTTTTGTTTTGTTGTTTTTTGGTGTTGTTTGGGTTTGTTTTGTTTTTTGGTTTGTTTTGTTTTTTAGCAAACAAACAAAGAAGCAAAACAAGCTGTTTCCATCTGGAAAATGCACTGTTACTCTCCAAAGTAGCCTTCTTAGTAGAACCATGTAAGAAAATTAACATTCTTGATGAAGCAATGGTCAGGGAAGCTGGAGGAAGGAGTGTATTGCATGAAAACGTTTTGCTTTCCTTTGAAACAATGATGCTTTTATGCTTTTGAGGTTTCACCAACTTGCAGGATAAAATCTTTTTGACTTAATAAACCCTTTCCCTTTGAAGACCCTTTTCCTATGAGTAAACTTTTGTCTGGTTTTAACCTCAGCTGTGGCCTTGCTGCTTTTGGTTCTAGCTGCACTGTGGTAAAGAAAAGGGAATGAGCTATTAAAACGTGGAGTTTTGTTGTCTCTGTTTCAGGTTGGAGTTCTTGCAGGTGTTGGGCTCTGTTCCCTGTGCATGGCCTCCTGCAGAGCTGTGTTGTAACCCCTCTGTCCCTCTTTTGTTGTAGAGAACCATTTTGGCATGTTGTTTTATCATAGGAAAAGGGAAATAATTTCTCTCAGCAGCCAACTAAGTGTACGTGAGTGTTTTAGGAATATACAAGAGGGCTCTGTTGCTACTGTTTATTATTTTTATTTGTGCAATGCCCAGAGGCTTCACTTCTGAGTTTTGATGTTAAACAAGGTGCTTTATGCAAACTACTGGAAAATTATTTCTTCTCTAGAGAGCCTGATTCCATAGTACAGTGCAGAGGTGTGCAGAAATACCTCACCTTGTTTTGAGGTAGTTTACCTGGGCAGTGGAAATGTGAGTGTGCTGGTGCTGTACATTACACCTGTGTGTTGCATTTGTGTAGAGGTGCTACAAACTGATGCCTGATTCAGGGATTTACAGTGTCATACTGGGCTGTGCAAATGGAGTACAAGAGATGACAAAGATGCAGTCACATGCAGTGGAATTTAAAGGAGCAGCAAGAGGTAAAACAAGCTGGGTTAAGGTTATGGCAGTAGCGTTTCCTGTGGATTTAGGCATAGGATTTTTCTTCCCTTGGAAGTAAATGCCTTTAGGAGAAGCCATAAACCTGGCAAACCAGGGAGTAAAGCATGAATTGAGGAAGTAAGGCATCATACCCAAGAATCAGAGGGCTGAGCTGAGCAGTGTGTGGCTGAGGAGTTCTTCCTGTGAAATCTTAATGATGTGAATTCGGTGTACAGGCAGAGGCAGACACCATCTGGAAAAACAGTTTGTGATAAAGGTTGGAATATTTTTTTCTACAACTCATTATTTCTCCACTTGACAAATTACTTCACCATATTTGGGATTCTGGACACTTACAGCCTGATAAGAAGAAATTGTTACTATTTATAATTTGGAGTTTTATTACTCAGGCTGCTGTGATGTCTAAGTGCTTCTGTATGAAGGAATGTAATATGGAAGATAATACAGACTGTGAAACTGAAGAGGGAACAGCAATACAGATGGCATTGTGTGTCTGCTCTGCAGACTTTATTTTGCACTGTTCATTTTAAATTTCTGTTCAAGGAACGAAGAAACCATCAACTGTGATAGGGATTGGCTTACTAAAGGTCTCCTCTAGAACAGGCCATAATGCTAATGAAGTTTCAGTGCTAGTAAAATGCAGAAATGAACTTTTAAGGTAATCAATGAATCAGTGTGTCTATTAGATTGGTAGAAACTTTAGACAGCTTTCTTAAAGGTGTAGTTTGAACTGTACTAGACTGATGTTAATTGCCTGTAGAATGGGGTAGGTATACTTTTGTCTCCTAGCCATCTCCTCCATCACTGACTACAAAGTATGTAAAAGCTGTATGATTCCTCCTTCGAGGGCTGTTGATTTCTTTTACAAAGAGCAGAACCTGTACTTCCGCATCTCTTACATTGTACTGGCGCCCAGTGAATTCAGAATTCAGACCTTTCTTTAACATTCACCAATATGACATAAATGGACATTGCACATAACAGAGCTAGCCATTACATACAGCTCCTGGTACAAAGAGTTTTACAGTAACAGAAATGCCCTGACCATAAATTTATGTGAATGGTAACCATGTGTCTCTGAATGCCTCCTGTTTTTCATTGGAGTCAAACGTTACTCTATCAATACTTGCCAGATATCTTGCACTCTCATGTCTCTGCAATATTTTTAAACCTTTTGATGCCTTGCAGTTTTTGAAGTAGTTATATTATTTTTAAGATCCTTAAATTAGGTCATAACAAAAATATTTCTATTTATCTAATCCATTTCCCTGTGTTCAGACTGCTGGGTGTAGTGGAGCATGTAGTAGAGAGATTTAAATGGCTTACTTCAGTATGAGAAGAAAATGTTATGAAAATCACAAGTTTCCTTTAAAAACTGAAGCCTTTTCAACAGACTACAATATGATGTGAGTGGCTGCAAATGATTATACTTCTTTGCAGGGGGTAGGATTTGTAGGATACAGAGCTAGTGAGTAACTGTTTCTAATTTTTGACAAAAAAGAGGAAAAAAGACAGGAAAAAAGGGACAATCTGTGAGAAGATCTGGAGCCTGGAGAAGAGGAGACTCAGGGGGGACCTTAGCACTCTCTTCAACTACCTGAAGGGAGGTTGTAGTCAGGTGGGGGATGGACTCTTCTCCCAGGCAACTAGTGACAAGACAAGAGGGCACAGCCTGAAGCTGCTCCAAGGGAGGTTTAGGTTGGATATTAGGAAGCACTTCCTCACGGAGAGGGTGATTAGACATTGGAATGGACTTCCCCGGGATGTGGTGGAGGCACCGTCCCTGGATGTGTTCAAGGCAAGGCTGGATGTGGCACTTAGTGCCATGGTCTAGATGGTGTGGTGGTGTTGGTCATAGGCTGGACTTGATGATCTTAAAGATCTTTTCCAGCCTTGGTGATCCTGTGATTTCTATAGCTGGTGGCTATTGTGTGTCTTCAGTGAAGTAAGTGGTGTGGTCTCATATCACTTTTCATGATGCTTTTGTCTGACTTAGGTTGGAATCATGAACCCATCCAGTTGTTACCCTCATGGATGGAATGCAGGGATTATGCAGGTTTTTTAATCACATGGGTTGTCGTCTCTTTCTTAGCTCATTTCCTCTTGACCAAAACCATGAGTACACCTCCCTTTGTGCTTTTGACTGTCCTCTTGCACATAGTGAGGATCCTGCTCAGGTGAGTGAGAGCTAACAGTGGTTCCCTCATCACTTTTGCTGGAGACTTCAGTCACACTGAGGGCATAGCTCAGAATCCAAGTACCTGCTTTTGAGACACTTAGTTGTCCCGGAGTGAGTCTCCATTTACCATCATCCATGCACTGCCTATTTAGCTAATAACTTTGACTCCCAATTAGGTCCTTCTGACTTCTCTTTCAAGTTGAATTTACTCAAAACAATGGATAGATGACAGCCCAGAGCTCCTAAGCAAACATCTTGTTAGGAGGCAGAGAACTGATGAAGCATTTTGTCTGGATCCTGCTTATTTCAGAATAACCAGTGCTTTCTCAAACAAAGCCTGACTGTACTCAACATCTATTAAAAGCACCCACTAGTCATTTTTTTGTTTGTTTTTGTTTGGGTTTTTTTTAAGGAAAGGTCTGCTGGAATCACATAATCTTCTGAAATGTCTCAAAACTATTCAAATGCTGGCAGCCAGCATAAAGCCTTTTTCTGATTCTAATCTTCAGAATGCGACAGGCATCATTGCCTAGCTATTTTCAGTCAATTCTGCATACTGCACATCTAAAACTAGAATGAAAAGACCGTGGCTCTGCTTTGCTTTATAATCCCAACTGCTGCAACAGCCGTGTCCTCCTATCTTTTTGAACCCCCTTCAGATATTTAGGACAAAATCAGACACTTCAGCTGTAGGGTGGGGGATTAAGGTTGCAGTATTCTTCCTGCTGGAGAACCCTGGCATTTTTTTTGGCAGGCATCTGATTCCTCTCTCTCCTGAGTTTTTATTAAATAAGCCGCTGCTTCAATATTTATTCATATTCATAATTACCATATACCTGTCAAGTTTTCAGAACAAAGCTGAATGTGCTGTGGGAGTTTTTGTGTGATTTAATCCCAGAGCTGGTGATCTCCCATGGACTGTACAGCTCAGTATTGCTATATGTTTCTGTCTCACTTCAGTTGGGGTTGTCTGTCACTTTTTTTTTTTTTGTTGTTTTTCCTGCTTTTCTCACTTCTCCAAATTCCAAACTTTACAAATCTTTACTCGTACTTTCATTAGAATCATAGAATAGAATCATAGAATCATCAAGGTTTGAAAAAGACCTTCAAGATCATCAAGTCCAACCATCCACCCTACAACCCCTAACCACTAAACCATCTTCTGAAACACCATGTCTACCCATTTTTTAACACCTCCAGGGATGGTGCCTCTACCACCTCCCTGGGCAGCCTGTTCCAATGCCTCGCTTTCTGTGAAGAAATTTTTCCTAATATCCAATCTGAACATCCCCTGGTGCAACTTGACCCCATTTCCTCTTGTCCTATCACTAGTCACTAGGGAGAAGAGGTCAACACCCCCCTCACTTACACCCTCCTCTCAGGTAGCTGTAGAGAGCAATGAGGTCTCCCCTCAGCCTCCTCTTCTCCAGGCTCAACAGCCCCAGCTCCCTTAGCCTCTCCTCATAAGACCTGTTCTCCAGACCCCTAATCAGCCTAGTTGCCCTTTTCTGCACTCTTTCCAGCACCTTGATGTCCTTCCTGTACTGCGGTGCCCAAAACTGCACACAGTGCTTGAGGTGTGGCCTCACCAAGGCCGAGTAGAGGGGCAGGATCACTTCCCTGGTCCTCCTGGTCACAGTATTTCTGATGCAGGCCATTGCTTCGTAGTGGGTTGTCACTTGCAGCCATTATCTGTCCTATAGTTCTTACCCTCTACGTTAAGAGTGACAGACTTCCTTGACACTGCTGGTCAATGACAGATTTCTCTCTCTCTCTCTCTCTCTCTCTCTTAAAAAAAAAAAAAAAAAAAGAGGATTTAAATATTAACTGAGGCCTCAACAACTTCCTTCTAGAGAACAAGGAAACGTTACAATAGTCTTCTAATTTTGCATCATTTGCTCTAGATGTAATAGGTGAAGGTAACTCTTTAGTATATGAGTAGAAAGAGGAGGAAATTTTTGTTTTTAAGGAAAAGTAAGAAAAGGCATGGGAACACAGAAGAGAAATACAGGTGTCCTTGAGCATAAGAAAAAGAAAATTTCTAGCTTACATTGCACAGCTTGGTGGAACTGGTCATGGAGGCACTGAAAGTGTGAGGCAACATAGATTGAGAGATTTTGAGACAAGTGGGGGAAATCTATGTGATAATCTAATGCCTACTAATAATGCATATGATATGATAATGTGAGGTACATTAAATAAAGTTTAAAAAATTCAAGTCTACTGTGCAGTAGTAGAAAACATAATAACATATGATTGGAAGCTCCCTTCTCTAGGATCTTTCTCATCTCTCCCTGTCCTGCCCTCATGCCATCAGTGTTTGGCAAAAAGTGGGAGGAAGAGAGAGCAGTGTCTTTGGTGGACAGGGTTTCTGAAAGCTGAATTTGGTGCAATACACCGCGACAAAGTCAGCTGAACTGTCCTCATCACCTTCTGCATTGCCATGAATTATGCTCTTGTGTTTGTCTAAAAACATTATTTTGTTGAATTTAGGTGAAGATTTCATCTAATCTCTTTTTTTAATCTCTCTCCAGCTTTTTGTATAAACCCAAAGAATCAAGACATGATAGGATTGATGTTCTGTCTACCTGGTTCCGATTAGACTTCTTGCATCACTTCTATAGGTTTTTATGGCTTTCCTACTATAACTACATTTGAGTGCTTTTAAAATAATTTTTTTTGTTCATTGGACATAATATTTGAGGCGATACATTGGCTATTTGTTTACATGGGCATTTTTACAATTGTTAAAATGAATGTGATTTGTGTTATAAACCACACACGCACTACACTCTCAAATTATGAAACAATTAAATTGCAAAAAGTCCACTTCTTGACACCAGATTTTAATGACTTTACGCCCAAGTTGCATCATAGCAGCTCAGAAGTTAGCCATCGGGGCATTTTCACCCCTTTTAAAACTACTCTGAATGTCTGCATAGGAGTTGAACACAAATATTCTTTCAGTTTGTTTCACTGTGGAGTTAAATTGCAAGGATTGCTCCTAAATTCAGTTGCCACATTTCTAACACGACTGCAGTGTGTCGTTCTCACAAGGTAGAACAGAGCAGAAGTTCACTGGCACTTTTTCAGCCTCCATATAGAAAAGTGCAGAATGTCTTTCTTATGTAATTGAATAGCTCTCTAAAATATTTAGGCTTGGAGTCTGAATTCCTAGGTAGACTAAGCTTTTACATCAGAAAATAAGACACACCGATATGCTTCATATTGGACCATGCACCGCATCATCCACAGTATAAATTAGCTGGTTTTAACTCACTTTAGTTCAACATTATAATGACATGTTAAAACACAAATAGCTATAAGCTCAAATAATTCTCTTCTGGACTGCTGTTGGATTTTTGTTTTGGGTTTTTTTTTTCCTTTTTAGGTGGTGGAAACTGCCTAGAGTGTTGAGACAATGAAAAGATGCAAGACTTTATGTGCAAAAGTTGCTGAAGAAATACTGGAGTGTACCCTCAGGCTGATTATTTAATTCCCTCCCAATCTCCCTCACAAAACACTTGTATCTTGGATTGTGGTCTGAGCATGTTAAAATACTGTTTATAGTATAGGTTTTGGCTTTATGGTATAGGTTTTTCCTTTTTTGTTGATATGTGTAGCTTGGACAGGAGTCGTATTACACTGTCAAATTGGGGGTGAAATTGAGGTCATGGTTCAGGCTTCTACCAGCTCAGAGACACTGCCCATTTGAGGTTATGATTCATCCTTCTGTCAGTTTTGTCCTCCAGTAGCTCTGAGGATGTCTATGTAATTGCTTGGGGCATGGGCACAGTGTTTATTAATATGTCATTCATGCACAAAAGCCTGTGCAGAGCCACAGGCAGCCTGACCCATCAGTTCTCGCTGGGCTTCCATGGCACAAATTGCACAAATTACGTATGTATCATGTGGGGGTCTTTAGTTCTCCTGTCTACATCTAATATTGTTTTATCTTAAAATTTTCAACTGAATTTGATTTCTTCTCAGTCGTGAGGTAGGTAAACAGCGATTGGGTTTACCTAAATGACAAGCACAGCAAAAGTCAGTACTGGCAGACGACGTTGTTTTAGTTTGTAGTGCAAATGGGATTCAAACCGCATTTTATATACAGACATCATTTACCCAGTTTTCAAGTTTCACATACTCAGTTCCTGACTTTATTAAAGCACTTGGACATGGCAAGACATTAATCGGGGGCTTCATATGAATATGGGTATTTCATGCCCATGTTGGAGTTGACATCGATCCTGAATTTGTCAAAGTAGTTACTGTTCTGTAAACATTTGGTCTTACACTGGGGCTGAAACTGGTTGTTTTGGGAAGACCTCCCACTGTGTGGCTTTCCATGCCACCAAATCCACCGTGTTAGGCATCGCATAGGTGCTTGGATAAGGATTGAGTGAACAGACAGAACAAATGGCTTTGGGACTGAAGGTCATTGATCCACATGTTTTTATGGTACTAATTTGACTTTAAATTGCAATCCTGTTTTAGTGCCTGGGTGGATAAAATTTTTACCCAAGAAAAATGTCCACTCTCAGTAAGTTCGCAGATGACACCAAGTTGGGCAGGAGTGTTGATCTGCCAGAGGGTAGGAAGAAGCTGCAGGGGGACCTGGACAGGCTGGGTCAGTGGCATGAAATTCAACAAGACCAAGTGCAGGGTCCTGCACTTTGGCCACAACAACCCCAGGCAGCGCTACAGGCTGGAGGAAGAGTGGCTGGAGAGCGGCCCAGCAGAGAGGGACCTGGGAGTGCTGGTGGACAGCTGGTTGAACGTGAGCCAGCAGTGTGCCCAGGTGGCCCAGAAGGCCAATGGCATCCTGGCTTGTATCAGGAATAGTGTGGCCAGCAGGAGTAGGGATGTAATTCTTCCCCTGTACTCAGCACTGGTGAGGCCTCACCTTGAGTACTGTGTGCAGTTCTGGGCCCCTCACTTCAAGAAGGATGTTGAGGTGCTGGAGCAGGTCCAGAAGAGAGCAACGAGGCTGGTGACGGGACTAGAGGAAAAGTCTTATAGGGACAGGCTGAAGGAGCTGGGGTTGTTTAGCCTGGAGAAGAGGAGACTCAGGGGGGACCTTATCACTCTCTTCAACTACCTGAAGAGAGGTTATAGTCAGGTGGGGGATGGACTCTTCTCCCAGGCAACTAGTGACAAGACAAGAGGGCACAGCCTGAAGCTGCACCAGGGGAGGTTTAGGTTGGATATTAGGAAGCACTTCCTCACGGAGAGGGTGATTAGATATTGGAATTGACTTCCCAGGGAAGTGGTGGAGGCACCGTCCCTGGATGTGTTCAAGGAAAGGCTGGATGTGGCACTTAGTGCCATGGTCTAGCTGATGTGGTGGTGTTGGTCATAGGCTAGACTTGATGACCTTAAAGATCTTTTCCAGCCTTGGTGATCCTGTGATTTGGTGATTCTGTGAAAAAGAGATTGCAGAAACTATGACAAGGATTTTAGGTTGCAGACCTCAGGTCTAATTTGTTCCTTACTGAAAGATGAGAAAATCAGTGAATGATTTTGTAGCTCAGGGTTGCTTTATCCCTTGTTTTCAGCAACTTCAGAATCCTTTAATGCCAAAACTTTTTTTGGTACTTCAGTGTGCAGAGTTCAGGTATGTAAACACCCGTTTAAAGCTTATCCTTGGTGTTAATTGTCAAACTTTATCAACTGAATCGAAGAGATGCAGTTTTCTGATTTTGCCCAACTGGGAGCTCTTTCTACTTTCAAAAAAATTCTCATAGGGATGAGACTCATCCCCCACAGCATTAAGTTCCCCGTACTCTTACACTACGTTTTTGCTACCGTGAGAGAGTCAGTGTTGCCAGATGAGGATTACTAACAAGGTTGATAGGCTATGAGCTAATAAACTCCACTATGTTCTTTTAGCCACAGCTGGGCTGCTCCCATGCCCAACCTTCACAGAGCTACTGCAGTGTCGCTAGTTCAGACATGTCTTTGGACTCGTATTAGTTGCCTACATTCAGTGGGAGCTCGGCATTCTCCTCCCTCGTGCTTGCAACATCTTCAGCTTTTTCATCCTTTCCAACTTCTCTGATTACATTCATATGAGGACAGCATTCTGTCATTTTATCCTGCCTGCTCTCTCAGTATTGGCTGCCAGATAAATAGTGTGTGCTTCCTGTTAATTTCTTGTCTTAAACACTGATTTTGCCTGATTTAAGGGATTTTAAAGTTTGGCAGGCTAACATTATAATGACAGTTATGTTCTTTCACCAAGTTCTTCGCTTAGCTTGATTGCTTTTCAGTTCCAGAGAAGAGCTATAGCAAATCTTCCTTTTTTCCTTTCACTGCTTAGCTTAATGCTAATCTGCCAGTATTTACTTCTCTGATCTCTCATTGTCTGCCCAGCCTCAGTCTTGCTTCCTTTATTCTGACAGCTGCTCTAGACTCATCTTCTTTTATGTCCTTCTCTCATATTTGTTTGTGTCATCTTTGTTCCTTTTGATGTTTGGGATGACCTTTCTTAGATCTCTTCTTGAAGGAACTTGCCTTTCTAGTGGCCCAGAAGGCACTGAAGAGGCAAACCAAGGAGCTGAATAATCTGGAACCAATGAGTATATAGGCCTACTATGACCAAATTGTTTTGCTTCCAGGCCTTACTCTTTTTTCCACCATGTGGGACAATGTGCAACTCATGTTTAGCCTACACCCTGCACACTGTGTATGCATCTGCATGGTCAAAAGTCACCAGGTACCAAAATGGACTGTTGCTTACAGTTGAATGTTTCATTTGGTTTAAGCGGCTGGTGGACTTTTTTTTTTCAGTTATGTGACAAACTTGTGTTTAAGGACAAAGAGACTTGAAGTGCCTTTCTTTTCCTTTGCAATATGCAAATATTTTATTCCTCAAAACATAAGGTGTTAGATTTTACAATACTACATATTTAGACCAATTGGGGTGATTTTCATCATGGAATTATAGGGGGTTCCAAAATTGTATTTTGCACAGTGAGGTTAGAATAATCGTCTCTTCATAGTGGTATCTTAAGTGATAGGCAAACTTCTACATCTTCTACATGCAGTTCAGCAGTTTGTAATGATATTGTATTGCATTTAGAGTATTTGGCCAGGAAATAGGTTTATTAATAAACTGGTGGAGTAACTGTATAGCCAGCTGTTTTGAAGTAGTGCTCAGTTGTTTAATTTCACATTCATTTTTAATAATAAATCAAACCTGTTTATTGTATGAAAATTCCACTTGGTGTGGATTCTTAGACCTCTGTGGTCTTTCAGTGACAGAAGGGATTTTGAGACATTAAACTGTTTACTTTCTGAACTTTAATTTGTGTTGCACTCTACTTCTTTTAATAATTAAATAATCATTTTATACAGTTATAATATCTGAGGTTGGGACTGGAAGCAGTTCTTTTTCATCTGTTTCTCATTGTCAGCACAGTTGGAAGTTTCTCAAAAGAAGAGAAGTAAGATCTGAATTCCCTGAACTATACAAATTAGTGCACTTTTTCTTGGTGACAAATAGTCCCCTGGAAGATACCGGTTAATTCAGTCTCAAATATTTTAGAGGTAATTTTGACAGAGTTCTGTAAATGTAGAAAGTTAAACAGTGTAACCAGAGAAAAGTTCCTAATGAAATCTTGGCTTTGCTGGTGAAAAAGTCTGACTACTTGTAATAAAAGCTTGATTACACTGCATTCATGAGGATTTCTGCAAGTCTGCCCTGATGACATATAAACTTCAAAACAGGCATGATGAACAAAAGGCCACCTAATATGGTTTCATATTTTGAGAGGTTTCCCCATAGTTACTCCAGCCTAGTTGGTCTGTTTTCTAACCATTGTGGAATTTGCATGTGCTGAAAGAAATTGTCCTGCAAATGATGGTGCTTTGTATAGCATGTAATGATGTGAAGTGACCTGGCAGAGACCTCCCCTGGCTCCGGCCTCCTTATTTAGTGACCTTTGACAAGTGATGAGACTGCAGCCCTTCTCCCAGCACCTGGTTTCTGAATTTGGTCTGACAAATGGTATCATAAAGGTGGCAGGTGCGGTTAAGAGATCTGATTGGAACATGCGGATTTAACAACCACCAAAAGGTACAAAAGAGTATAAGGAAAAACAATCAAGTGCTGTCTCTTTATCATTGTATCAACTTTCTTTGCACAGTCCCTTGTGAAAGCCTTTACTGATGGCTTTCAGCTATGTATCATTATAATACCTACAATAAGCATTACCTAATAGGAAAAATATGCCACATTGAGCAATGAAACTGGTGTTAGCCAATCCTGTAGCCCATATCAAAATGCTCTTGCTAGCATTCTCTGTAACAACACTTCCTCAGATGTAATGGACTACGGCATATCATCAACTTAAAGTTCATACATCTGCCTTAATGTTTTTTGCATATCCCTGTTACAAGTAATGGCTATGACTACTTGAGGGAAAAAGAATCCATTTTTTCTTCTTTAAATGGTAGTTCAGTCATTCTTCAAGCATATCCTCTGCCATTGGTGTGTTTGCATAGCTAAATATACAAATTCTGTGTGTCTTTGTCTCTCCACAGTAAGGAAAGGGGAGAAAACTCATTAAAAGAAGAAGGGGAAAGCACAGTAATGATAAAACCACAAGGATTAACTACAACTGCGTAGGCAGTAGCACTTAAATGATTTTTGTTGTTGAGTCTCTTTATAATAGTTCAATAGATTGCAAGTTGTCTCCTATTAATGGTGCTGTTTTATAAGGAGAATTTGCAGAATAAATGCATCTGAGGTGTTTCCATTAGGATGGAAATTTTTCAGTAGGACTTCAGATGTTAGCTTGGGTCTGCTGCCTTGATGTGTCAGACCATCAATCTAGGACAAGTTATAGACTCAAGTGTTTATCTAAAGTAGGGCTCTTGTGCTCAATTTCTGTCATAAAATTATTCTTAAATATTTAAATTCCCCTGAAGTTAGAACATTGTATTCTTTAGGGTGCTAAATGAAAAAAAAAGTCACTTAGCAGGTATCTTTATTGGAATGGTTCTTTTCTGTGTTGCCTTACCAAAGTTAAAGCATAGAAGTTACTATCTGCATGGGATTGAAATATTGCAAGCTTTCTACAGGCTACAGATTGTTCAGTTGTCAGTTTGAAGAGTTTTGAAGAATATCATTCCAGATGACAGGTAGGTGGGATATGTGTAGGCTTAGAGACCTTTAGTCATATATCTTCAGTTTTAAAAGTACATTAAAAAACCCGAACATATTCCTAAGACGTTGAGTTATTAAAGGCACCTAAAAGCAACAAGTCTAACCACTTACTGTCCATTTTTAGTCATGATTGTTTTATTTAAATTTTAGATAATTATCTGAGAGAGTAAATTGCTTCCATAAAATCAGTTGTGAAGGATGGTGAAAGGCATTATACTTTAGCCACAGTCAAGGCCCATCTGGTGTTCATAACATGAAGAAGAGTTGAAAGTTGTACCTGTAGCTGTGCATATTGTCTGCATGTAGTGTGGGAATGATTTGCTTCAGCTGGCTGAGAAGCTCAGCATCTGCTGAGTGCACGTGGGTCATCACCTTCTTCTAAGCATAAGCAGGCACCCATCATCCTGTCCAGGATTTGCTCTGCTCCTGCCAGGTGTAGTAGTGGGAAGGACAGCCCACAGAGCGTGTATGGGTGCACAACAGTAACTGCTGTAAACATTTGTCTGCTCCAGCCTGCGCATTGGGAAGCAGGACATAACAGAGACCCAGCTATAATCTTGTTTATCCAGTCAACGTGCTATAAGATACAAATATTTTAATTCTTTTTTTGGATGTTTGTCAACCGCATCTTAGGTTCAGTGGGAAATTCATACTGTAATGTTTGGCAGCAGTCATATATTACGAGGATGGTGCCGTGAGAAACAGGATGCCCAGGTCCTAGCTTGTTTAAACAATCTGTCTAGGTTTTACTGCCATGCTCAACACCATGGTATGCAAGTGCTTACTGAGCCTTCTGAGTTGCAGAGGCAAGGTCTGGGTAGGCATGCAATCTTATTTTTCTAAGGATGCAATTTAGAGACCTTTGCTCTGTACCTCGGAGGAGTTTTCCCTGATACAGCAGTTTTGTCTCTTGCCTGGGGTCTGAGGTTGAATTCCCCAAGTGCCTTTAAAGTTGCTGGCAAAGTGACCTTGACGAAAATTGCATCAGTTATTGTACTGGGAGATGACGCAGTATTAATGTGTTGACCTAAATCTTCAAATCCTAAGGTGGAATAGGGTGGTGGCTTTATAGGAAGCTAGTTAATCAACTATTCCTGTTGAAGTGCCTTTGTCTGGGGCATTCTGAGGGGCCAGATGAGATCTTCTGGGTGCTGCTTTGCTAGGCACAATTCAAATTTGAACAGGCCTTGTCCCAGAGGGCTTGTGGACAGTGTCAATGCAAGGAAAAGCATGAGGAATGCAAAAGTAAAATCAGCTGTCCTACATGTGTGAGATCAAATTAGTGTTATGATTTTTGTTGTGTTACTGGGGAAATAACATGCAAGAAGGGCTGTTTTAGTGTAGAGGAAGGAAACGAGTGAAGGCAGAGCAGAAAAAGGCAGGACATATGGTTAGTGGAGCTAAGATTAAGATACTGAAAGAAGGTGCAGAGGTTAAAGGAGGCAGAGAAATACAATGTTTGAGTAAAGAATAAACCTAACAGTTGTACTACATTTGCGTATTTTGGAGAGTGCATCCTGAGTGCCATGCACCTGCACTCCTGCAATAGCTTTCTCTGAAATGTCATGCTGCGAAGGAGGGATGCCAAACAAAGGACAAACAGAACCTGCTGAAAGCAGTTGTGCCCATTTCATGAGAGCTTGAGCTTTAGCATCTCTCTAGTCTCTGCATGGGTCCAGAAGCAGCTTTACTTTTCCTTCCCAATCTCAAATACTTCCCAAACAGAATTCCTAATACTGCAATCACACCGTTATAAGAAATCTGCAGACCACACCTGTTCCTGTGTTGGCTGCAAGAGAGATGGGACCTTTTTGTAGACACTGGTCTCACTGAGGCCAGATACTGTCTTATGGTCCGTCCCAGATCTAGCTCCCTTACCCCTGGCTTCTAAGTACAGCTCTTCATAGCTTTCCAGATTTTCTGGGTGAACTCAATCTCCCCATAGGATGAGTCCCAAACTCTGTAGGTCCCTAGGTGCCTTCAAACAAGCCCTGGTCCAGGCCTGCATCCCTTCCCACCATATTTCACCCTGAGATATGTCCTCTCTGTGACTTTGTCTCTACTGGATGAAGAATTCACTTAAGTGGGCAAAGAGTTAAAACCTGAGGGACAGAGAAGCAGCACTTGATGTGGACTTCTCCTAATTCAAAACCAGTTGACTTTTTCTGTGTGTTCCTGGCTCTGTTGCCTCCTGTATAGGAAGTTCAGTGATCCTCCATTGTAAGTGGGCAGCTTTGAAGGTGTGCCCATAAGTGCTTGCAAGGAGTATAAAAGGTGAGTGGCAATAATCTGATGGCCGGCAATATTTATGATGGTGGATGAAGCTCAGGAAAATATTTAAGGGTATTCCTGTCCGTTTTGTCCTGGTCCCTTCTCCCATTTTCACACCCAGAATTTAGAAAGCAAACCAAACTAGAGTGTTTTCGTCTTCTGTTTTTTGTGCAAAGTTGTGATTCTTCCATTAACATACTGGAGAGACTGTCTGCACAGCCTATGTCTCACTCTCCCATAGCTGTATGTCATTTGGATAATACCAATGTAACAGGCCATTTCAGCCTTCCAATGGCTGTCCTTGCCAGTTTGTTGCACAAAACGGTGTCACTCACCCTTCATCAGAGATGGAGATGTGTGCTGCAGTACTACAGTAAATAGACAGTAGTTTGTTTTCTTAACCTTTGTCTAGCTGTATTTCAGAACTTACAGTTTATCTAGTAACTTCATCAGGAGGCTGGGATGTTTCTAGGCAGCACAAACATAGATACTACGTAGCAGATTTGGTTGGGAGAGCGTGACTGATTTGAATGGGAAGATCCGTCATGACTGTGTTTTTAACTCCCAGTTTTCCAATGGGAAACTTGTGAGCTTATCCTGGAAGCTGCCCTCACCTTCCAGGCTATGTCCTTCCCCTTACTGTGCAGGAACCTCTCTGCCTCAGGGCTTGGCACCCACCCTAGCTCTACTCCCGATTTTCCTCCCTCAGCCTTGTGCCTGCTTCAGCTCAGTTGCTTCTGCTCCACAGTGACAGACACAGCAGAGAAATGCTGTGCAGGTGCAGGTCTGTAACGGGATAGTGGCTAAATCTTTGCAAAAGAGCAAAGCATGCATGTTTAAAATATAAAAGCAGTCATTCCAGTGGGTGCTGTAGCAGAATGCATTTTTACTTTTATCTTTGTTGGTCTCCCCAGTGGATTTAATAATATTTTCTTTTAGTCTTTTTTTTTTCCTACCCTGTCTATTCAAGACTCCTACATTCTATAAATATTTGAAATAGGAATATTCAGCCTGTGAAGCTGAACATGTACACAAATTAGCAGTGGGAGACTGGGGTTTTTTCAAGTTGAATGTGTGTATTTGGTTTACAGTATCCAGGCTTCTGGTCTTGCGGACTTTTTGGAGGGGATTATTTTCTTCCTCCATGCATATTGGAGCAAGTTTACAGTCTGATATTGATTTGAAGAGTGAGGGGTTTAGAGCCAGCTGTGCCAGCGTATGAAGTTTATCTCTGTATTGTGCCCATTATAATGAATTGGTTATAGTAAGGTGATACCCAGCAAGAGGCAGCTAGCAGTGTGACCAGAAGGGTCTGGAGATGGTTAATGACAGGGAAAAGAGGAAGAAAGGTCATTTTCCTGCTGCCTGTTCTGCTGCTTAGCCTTTCTGTGCTGTGAATAATCCCGTGGTCATAGTTAACTGTCAGTAATTTGCCATATTTGGATTCTCAAAACAAAATGCAATGTTTAATTCAGCTTTGAATGACAAGCAGTTCCTTATGGAGCTTAATTGTTTTGTTTACATGTAGCTAGTTTCTTACCATGTGGTAAGAACAATAGGCTGACTGGCTTGTTTAACTCATGATCAGAACGAGATAAAACACGGAAAACAGTGAGGCTGTATTTCTTAAACAGACTGCATATCAGATGCAGCCTCCTTGGCTGGTTGCAGTGTAGAAAACCTGCTGCACAGCGTACCCTTGGTCACAGCTGTGTGACTTTGCCATGTGCCCTTCCTGCCTGATCTTCAGCTAAAAGCAAGTGGTATTTCTTTGGCCTTTCAGTTTCATGTGGACTAGGCACCTTTTTGAAAGTTGTCTGACTCAGTGGCCAGACCTGGCAGAGTGCATGTAGTGAAGATGAGGCCATTATGTGAAGCATTGGCCTCACTTTCCCCCACAGTTTAACCTGGATCGCACCCATTTTGCAACAGAGGCGGCTGCGGCAGGGCAGGTATTTGGGGCAGCATGAGCCTTGATTTCTCAACCAGCCACGCCTGTCATGTGGGATGGGGAGCAAAAGGGACATTGCTTCAATTGAGCCAGATCTCTGCCAGCCAGACGTGCCTGCTGCTGACAGGAGACCTTTTAATAAAGGTGCTCCGACTATAGCAGAGCCCTGTTCTAGTTGTCACACGGTCCTCCAACCACAGGCCCTACCCTGTGATCCAACATAACAGGAGTGCGTGACCCAACACGTGCTTTCCTGCCCAGAACTTTAGATGTTCATTGGCAGGGCTGCCAGACTAACAGAGAAAAAATATTTTTTTTGCTCAGGACTGGAGCCCACACCCTGATGGAGTCCCTTGTGTATTGGAAGAGCATGGGGCTGACGCCAGGTCTCCCTGCATAGCAGAGCTTTTCTGAGCTCTGAACAGAGAGGGCATTCCAGAGATTTTTATCTGTTTGCTTCTTAATTTTGCTTGCGGCTTTTCCCCTCAAAACATCTGAACTAAAAGTCAGGAAGTTTGCTGAGAAAGGCTTGTAGTGTGTTCCTCAGGTAGTTCCTGTTGGTGGAAGGGAATTCTCTGTTTCACCAACTTATACCTAAGGACTAAGGTACTCCCTTAATTTGCGTGAAGTTACGTAAACTGCAGCCCTGCTAATAGCAGACACAGGCCACACCAGCTGAGTGAGCCTTCCTGCCAACCCTGCAACTGGAGAACAAGGTGCTAACATCTCCTATTTTGTGAATCAGTGTGCAATGGGGAATGAGAGGCCACAGAAGTATCCACAAAAAGTGTAAGGGCAGGAGAGCACCTGTAAGCCTAAAACTTTCTTTATCTTACTTCACCGCAATCGAATTGTCATCTGACTGGCACGGTTGTGTGCTCAAATCTTAGCTGCAGTTTACAGTCGTCACCTCCACTTGAAGAAATATGAATGGAGGCTGTTATTCTTTAGGGCAGTGTATCTCCACTCTTTCCTCTGTAGGCTATCTCTATCTCTTGCCTGCAGAGATAATGCAAGGCCGACATAGTTCCTCGTTGTGTATGTTTGTCGCACAAAGAAACCACATCATGCAAATAACTGAACAAGACCACAATGAGAGTGGTATTCTAGAGAATACTAAAAGTTATCATTACCTTCCCAAGCCTTCAGACTGTGAAAAGAAACTTTAAAAGTCTATTGAAGATTTAAGCAGTTAGAGCCCCTTCCCCTCCATCACCACCCAAATAGAACATGAGCTGCTTCTAGAGCTGGAGGCCTTCTCAATAAAGACTATCACTTGTTTTGAGCTTACAAGCTTTTACAAGGACATTATAAATCGAAAGATTAGCATGTCTGCTCTTGCCTTGTCAGTCTTCTGCTTGTGTAACACAGAGCCCAGTAGTCATCAAGAAAAAGAAAACCTTCAGAAATGTGTCTCTGAGGAGGAAAAAACTCCACAAGGATCAGTTATGTTCCTTGGAAGAATTTAGCATCTGAGTCAAGGGTTCCCAGAGGCTGACTGGAAAGCTGCTCAGTGTGACCCTCAGAAGGATTTTCGAATTGCAGCTATTCTGCACTGTCATGCGGTTTGGTTTTCGTTATGCAGCCCCTAGCCTGATGTCTCACCCATTAAGTTGTCCTCTATGGACCAAACTCTGGGAACCCCTGAGTTCATATCCAAGAAAATCTTTATTTTGGAAGGCAGACTGAAAAAGATAATCTATTTTGTCAAATATTACCACACCTCTGCAAACATATAGTTTCCTCATCTGGATGATCTCATGCATGTATTTGTCAAAGTTCTTGCTCTGCTTTGAGACAATTGCAGCAAAACAGTAATATGTGCAATATATAAAAAGTTTTTGGGTGAGACCCAATACAAGCATGGTGAAATCATTCTTAATATTATTTAACAGCTACCTAGTGTCTGGACACTTAAGTAGATGGAACATGTGAGCTTGGATATTGTGTGAATGTAGGCAAGGAAGACATGGATCATAATTTGTCCCTCACTAAAAATTGTCAAACACATTCCTTCTCCATTTTTTGGCAGTGGATTGTTGATGCAGTCATAGCAGCTAAACAAGCATGAGCTCTTCAGCACTCCTTAGCAAAGTAACTTCGTGTGGAAGCTCTCACCTTGCTCATTGGGAGGAAAAGGAAGGAAAACTGGAAATCTCTGGCTTAAGGAAAAACATGGTAATCTAGAAATTAAGTGAAGGTCAACTAACCTGCTGGAGTATCACAGGCTGGAAACCTGAATGTACTGGCAGATGCCGTCATTTTGGGAAGGGAGCAGGTCGCAGTCCTGCAAAGTCATCATGGTCTTTCTCACGTAGTAGGAAGTGGCATTGCTGCCCTGGATACAGACATCCTAAGAGATGAGTGAATGAGGTGATTAGTGACTCCACAGAAGTAAATGGTTGGACACAGTTGATACTGTGAGTCTTTAAGTTCAAGGTAGCAATCTGAGTCCTTTGGAAGGAGTATCAGTGTTTCCAGCGAAAGAGGTAATACCTACCTATGATTAAGTCTTAAAAAACAAGCATACAAAAAACGCACCAAACTCAGCAGTCTTACACACAGTCATTGTTTTTTAGCTTTCAAAACTCTTCTGGAAAGTTTGCTAATGGGTGGTCTAAAACCCAGGCTGATTAAAGATCTGATTCGCCTTCCATCACATTGGCAATGGGGAATGCCTACTGTGAAAAACTATCTGACCCTGGAGGATCCCAGGTGGAAGTTCACATGTAATACATAGTTTCTTCCCTTTTTTTTGTTCCTCAGAGCAATAATATGAGATTCCACAGGAAGGTCCACATGTCCAGCCATGTGCATAGTGTAACGAGGACATGGAGGTGGCTTGTGACAGACAGCATTTTATGCTAAATGCTGCATTGGAACTAGAATTGCCCATGTCTCTGCTGCTGAAACCAAGCAAAAAACCTGCCTTCACGCTATAATGCAGAGCATGCACCCACGCAGATTTAGCTCCTTATTTACTCCAGCCAGTTTGTTGTGGGCCATGGTAACTATCTGTGTTAATGTCTGTTCTTGCTTGCATCCCTGGGAGATAATGAGATTGTGCAGTGGATATACTGACAGCAGGGTTTTTTTTCCAAATTCCTTTGCCTTTGTTCTTTTCTCCATGTAGCCCACTTAAATAATATCTTTCTGGACTGTTGAGTCTTACAACTTCTTCAGGAGGTGTTTCTTTTTTGCTGGACACATACATAAAAAACAAGGAGTTCTGCCTTGTAGTCCTGAGGCAGTTTTGTTCCTTCAAAACGTCAGTCTGCATCCACCCATGTAAGTCATCTTACTTTTGTCCCTAATCTCTCAATATCTCCAGGCAACGAAGAGACTGGCCTTTCATCTGTCTTGAACTCCTGAGAATTACTCAACAGCTGCACAAAGCTTTTTTCTTCCTGCAGTGAAGATAGCACCAAGTTAGGAGCATGTTAAGCTTTTCACATTTGCCATGGGCTGTGATGTGGTGGCCTGAAGATGGCAATGTCCCTCACTGTGTTTGGCATGGAGGCCTGAGAGTCCTTTGCTTCTCCGGTGTCCGGGTTTGACAGCGACACCCAGGCTTTTTAGGGTTCTGGTTGTCCTACAAGGACTTTTTTCCCCCAGCTTTTCTGACCCTTTACTGTGTGGCCAGGTAGATGTTATGGGGTGCGCAGAGCCAATGAGTACAGTAGCCCTGGAAGATAGTGGAAAGAAATGGAACTTAAGTCTGATTTTCTTGTTTCTTTGTCAGACGCCGTTATGGGTTGAACAGTTTTTGATAACTAAAAAGTTACCCTTCTAATCCTGTTCAGTTTTTTTTCTGAATGTTTCTTGTTTTTCAAGAGAGGTTCCAGGATGATGACTGCTGCCTTGGTTTGGGGATTGTAAAGTCAATACTTATGATTATACTAAGGTAGGATCCTCAACTTCAGTTCATGGCTTGATGTCGTGTTGTCCTGGAAATTAAGCTATGCCAAATGAACTGTTTTCTGTTTTCTTTCCAAGATGCACAGCTTGGTTTTAAAGAAATGCTTACGATTGGGGCAGACAGTGTGCTGGGTTTAAGTTCACTTAGCAAAACTTTTTTATTGGAGTGGCTCATGTAACTTTTTAACATGCAAGAAATTATTAAGCTTTCATTTCCTCCACTCCCATTTCCTGTTTGGATGTTGAAAGGAAGCCCTGATTGCTAATTTGTGATTAGCCGGCAACCCAGAGTGAACTTAATCCTGTGGGTTTGTGTGGTGCTTGCCTGTGCAGATACTGTCTCACTCAAAAGCAGGCTGTGGAGTCTCACATTTCATGGTAGGAGCTGTAAACAACCTGCTCCTCTTTCCGTGAATTCATGGCCTGCCTTCTGAGAACAGAGGTAACGTCTGGCCTGCCAGCACATGGGAGATGACGCTAAAACGTTGGCTGCTGCAAGAGAGAAGGGAGGCGAGAGGGGTTTTTTCCAGTCTTGCTTGCCCAGGAGATGGCACTGTGCAATAGTGGGATTGTTACCTGCAGTGTTTGTGGTGTGACCGAATGGTGATTGTTTGAGACATGACAGATGAGTGAGGTTCTTGAGTCAGTAAGAGCAGAGTGACTTACACTTCTTTTAGGATGCCTCAGCACTTTCTTCTCCATAAAATGCATCATACTGTACCTGCTGTAGGCAGGTTGGGTTTAAATCTGCTTTGCAACCCTGTGCTGGGAAGCTTCGAGCATACTCTAGTGCAATCAGGATCAGACTGGGTTTCAGGGTTAAATTAATCTGGCTGTGAATTAAGTGGTGATGCCTTTGGAGCACCCTACTTCCAAGGCTTTTGCGCAAGTCCTTTGTGTTCCTCTTGGTAATTCCCAGACCAACCAACAAAGGAACCAAAACAAAGAGGTATATATATGTAGCGTACACTAGAAAATGAGGTTTTGTGGAGCCCTCTTTCTGTCCTGCATGCAGTGTGCTGTGGGCCTATGAGAATACTGTTTGGCTTAGTGCTTGTGTATAAAACACACATTCCTTCTTTAAAGGATCTCTGACCTACCTGCAAATGCCTGACCTGACTTGTGGGGCCAAATGCAGGCCAATGCAGCTGAGATGAATCTAGAAAATCTCTCTGATCTTCCTTTTTTAAATGTTGGTAAGTCGAGACCATTTCAATTTATCCCTTCAATAACAGCCTGAGATTGGAAGCACATACAGATCTGCAGGGAATTCTAATGTTGGCATTGAGATACTACTTTACAGAATCTTAGGCAAACTGATTGACCTTATTTTAATTCTCAAAAAGGTAAAGAGGGATAATGCTTTCATAACACAGAGGTGTTACAAATATGTTAAAAAGTAAACCTTAAAGCTAGAAATTTATGTGAATCCTAAATATTTTTGTTGTTGTTCTTAATAAAATCTTAAATGGCCTATACATCTGTAACAAAGGCTTCTTAGCAAACACATGCACTTTGAAATAGCCTGACCCTTTCCACTTTTTCAGAGACATTAATAGTTTCCTGGCTTGATGTTTTAGGAAATGTCGTCATAGTCTGGAGGAACCAATAAAAACATAAGTCACCTATTTTGTCTGACCATTTTATGCCAGGATATTTGAGGCTGGAAGCTGTGGAGGGGTAGGAGGGGACTGCTGCATTTGTGTGGGTGGGAGATGTAAAAGTTTTAGTACCATTTTAGTATAACTTTGCATATTAAGACTCAAGAGCTGTGTGAGAATTAGTATTTTTGAGTTCACAGGCAGGGGATCTTGATAGTTTTAGCAACTAGTTGACTAGTTTTTCCCCTTCCTAAGCCATTTATTGCTTCAGTGCCTGATGAAAGGCATGTTGTCTTTGGGGAAGAGTGTTTTGTTGGTTTCAGGCTTAAAAGGCAAGAGAGGTCTGAAGAAACAGCAGTGACTTAAAACAAATGTTGGTAAATTATTATGGAAATTATGATTGGTGGGACAATAGCTCATTGCATATGGTCAATGCAGACCATTTCCCACTAGCAGAAAATGTAATTACCTAAATTAAGGAACTACTGTATGAGATCTCAGTACAAAGCATCATTACGTGACATTGTGAAAAGCAAACCGTAAGTGTCTGCAACAGGCATCCAGTGACACTCTGTTCTCCATCATAAACGCCAGCATTTATGATGGGCCAAACCCCATGATCCTTACGTGGTTTTGGTTCTCTCCTTTCTGTGGCAAAGCCTCCAGCAAGCGTGTTAGTGAGTCCTGACCATGATTGCTTTGGTCTGTGGAGAGCAGACATGCATGCCAGTTTTCACCCTACTGTGCTGTATCCTCCTGCAAGCTTCAAGCAGCCCCTCAGAGGTGGGAAGATCTGTGTTGTCGCTAACTTATACTTGGTTGCATGGAGCTGGAGAAGACTGCCAGACCCCATTTATCCTCCACCTCTTCCCAGAGTATGCTCCAGAGAGAGCCAAAGTTTTTGCCCATTTTTGGGAGGTCATGCACTGTATTTTCTCTTCTGTATTCCATCAGCGTTGGAGACCAGTCTAATGTTTGTCAGCAGTCTAGAGAAACTGAAGGATAACACTTACTTCATCCTGCACAGCTATCTTTTTGGACAGGAACTGTGGCACCAGGAGAGACAACTACCACCGCTGCAAGCTGTGCCCTAATGTATTATGCAGACTATTTCCCTCCTCACCTGCCCCCCAAACTGGAAAAATTAAACATTATTTCTTTTTAGCTTCTGCTGTAACCTCAAACAGAGCTGACATGCAGCTGTTGTCCAAACTGTTTGCTGTTCAGGTACTGCAGACCCCCACTGAAAAAATCCTTGAGGATTTCAGAAAGGTGCAGAAAAAGGACATGGGTCCTGAGATACCTTGATCAGAGTCCAGTCCAAAGAGGAAGTTGCTACTGATCTACTGTTTTTACATTTTATGAATCTAACAAGGTGTTACCACAAGAGTTATACAGGAGGCCAACCCCCACAAATGAACATTGATATTAACTCTTGCCAGCAATCTATCCCTTGTGTTTTTTGGAGGCTTTTCTTTCCACCTCTCAATTTAATGTGCCAAATGCTTTTTTTTTTTGTTCTTTGTCTCATCCAAGCTGAGTGTGTACACGTTGGCCCAATGGCAGAGATGCTGCACCCTTCTGGTTTCCACTCATGATCACCACTTGGAGATGTTGCATTTAGATCAGCAGCAGTGGCTTCCCCTTTGTACTTGTCAGGATCTCTTACCCTTTTCTTCTTTCTGTGTACATTTTGTCAGTTCAGGCTTAGATTTGTCACTGTGTACTGTGCCATACCCCATTCAAATTCCCTCTTAAACTGGAGCTGGATCCGTGGGTGGAGGAGTCCTCTGGCTGTCAAGATCCCTGTGCACTGGGTGACACCAGGGTTTTTGCTTAGTCCCAGAGCACAGTGTGCAGACTCCAAAGCCTGTAAGTAAGTGTCTTGAGAACGGCCATGTTGAGGCACATTTCTTTCTCAAACTAACAACATCCAAGTCCTGAAGAAATATGTGCATTGAGCAGGATGCATAGGTGAAGGTACAGCATTGCTATTGCTGTTGCTCATTCCCACAACAAATTCAGAAAAAAGTGCCTGTGTCGGGTGCTCCTACCCAACTACTCTGGGGCTTTTGAGTAGGCAAGGCTCCCCTTCTGACTGCTGTCTGCCATGCTCTGATTTCTCCTCAGTCAAGAGGGCAGAGGCCTTAGAAAATTAGAATTTTGTCTTTTTCTCTATTCTGTGCTTCTTGAATTGTCGGGCTTTAGGGAAGGAAGAGCTCTTCTCAGTTACATCCATAATTCAGTCATTTGCAACTGGGAGCACTCTGATTTTTATTGATGGGTGGTTAAACTGTCACAAGCTGTGTGTGTACCTGTACTTTAAAAATAAATATCCCACTCTGTCATCCAGCAAAAGAAATGTGATCTCAACAAGAACCAGATTTTAAAACAACACTTTAATTTTAATCCTCAGCTGGCCCCCGCTCCACTCAGGGTTTTGATGATGGCTGGAATTTCTTCATTGACTGTAGGGTGGTTTTTTTTAAACAGTGAAAATCTCTTAAACCAGAAACTATCCAATCCCACCCAAAGAGATTTTGTGAAATTGGGACTGTAGAGAAGATGAAGGCAAACTATTCCTTACGCTGTGTTCATCTTCTCGTGTCCTAACATAAAACTTGACCGTGGCAGCTGTGTGAGAATGCGTATGACCTGTTCTGTTAGTCTGAATACCCTGCAGTCTCAGTGTTTATGGCATGTAGAAGGAAAAGGTCTTGTCTTCAGACGTGTCTTTGCAGGGCCTAGAACACTTTTGGCTCTACGTAAGAAATAATAATAATAATAAGGCCAAAAACCTCTCTGCCAACTAGTGAAATGAAAATTCTGTACTTCACAGCTATGTCATTGGAGAATTATATTTCATTAGAGCTGATATTAAAAACCCTGATGTCAGTTGTGAAATGTGGATGACTTAAAATTTGCGAAACACATAGGAAATTTTTTCGTAATGTGTTGTCACTTTAGAAGTCTGGCAGTTCTTCAGGTTGACTCATAAAACTAAGCTCTCAGAAGAGGATAACCCCAAGGGTATTTCCCCCAATCTTTAAAAGCTTTGCTTCTACTAGCAAACACAATTTTTATAAAGTATATGCAAGTAGCGTTCTGGATGCTTCAAACAGCAGCAGTTGTTAGGACTTTCAGATTGGACAACTGGATAAAGCAGTCGTGAGAAATAAGGTATTCTAGACATTTAAAGGACAGCTTTTTAAAAGTCAGAGAGCAAGCTGGAGAATAGCAATACCAACTCTTACTGGTCATTAATTGCAAAAAAAGTCCTGTTGTTTTGCCATGTTTTCTTTCCCATTTGCTGGATTACATTGCATTACAGGCAAGGAATATGTGCACAGTAGTTGAATTGGTTCCAACAGGTCACTGAGCTGCAGAACAGTTTCCATGTTAATCTTGTTTTCACAAAATCCTGAAATACTTGTAAATTGGATGTGGTAAAGACATGAGGGGTATATGCATGTGTCAGCTTCTCAAAGTGTCACACTTGTATGACTTTTTTAAAAGGGAAAAAAAAATCTATTTAGCTTAATTTTGCTTGCTAGACAATATTTTAATGTCCAATGCAGTATGGGAGTAAGCTTTCTTCTATTACAGTTAGATTTATTGTAGGAGGTGGTAAATAATACTTCATTCTAGGCAGGTTTTTCTGGTTTGGATTTTTGCTCACATGTGGAGAACTCATGAACATACACACGTTGTCATTTGCTAATAGAAAAATACATTATAGTTAAACAAGCAAATCCAAACTGTTCGTGGCCTGAAGATGTGTCCTTTTCTGCTTGGGTACCTGCAACTCTGCAGTAACCTCAGCTTCACACTGTGCTCCCTGTTAAAACTTCCACTAGGCAATCGTCAGTGTCCAGTCAGAAGAAATGGTTCTCTACCACCACGTAACACTTATAATAGTAGAGTTCATCTGTTTAATTTTTTTTCCACACATGTCCTGATTATAATCTCTTTTCTTTTCATTGATTTCTTACCAGATTTTTAGGAGCTTACTGTGTTCAGGACTTCTGTCTCTCTTTCAAAATTGACCAGCGGTGAGAATTTACCATGGCTGATAGACAGTTGTTAAACATATCATGCAAGACTTTCTTTAGGAGGAAGTCTTGAATTGACCTTGTAAAACTGTTCTTACAGATCTATCCAACTGTTCTTAGCATTTATTAGACATTCACTACAGTTAATGACGTTAGATTGCTGAATGTTGGTACTGTGAAGGCTGTTCAGTGGACAGACAGGGCTGAAATGGCAGTTAATTCCCTGTCGGGGCAGATTCAACTGTTGCATTTTGAATTTGTCAGCTGATTTGTGTGAGCAGGTCATTGTCTCTTTGGTGAGGGAAAGGAGTGGGGTGCTTGTGTAAGGGTTAGATCAGCTTGTGGGATCAGAATATGGTTAAGGGAGTTTGTATTTATCAGCAGGTTCTAAGACAGATGGAAACATGACAGTTTGGATTAGGAGAAGTCCCTGAAGTATGCATCTGTTCTGCTTGTTAACTTCCTGCAATCAGGGACTGTAAAATCAGGGACAAACCCACCTATTTTTCCTTCTTTTTTTTATGTATTTTCTTTTTCTTTTTGTAAAAATAGTAAAGGCATTGAAACACTGTCTGGAAACAGAAAACATTCCCAGCTTTTATGGATATGTGGTCAGCCAGCTCTTGCTTGTTCCCTTATAAGCACTGTTCTTAATTGGACGAAGTTGCTACTATTTCAGGTCAGTGTGTATGTTTCTCTTACAGTTGCCATGGCACTGGTAAGACAGACATGTTCTGTAGTTGTGTTTGTCCTCTTATAATATGTGAATTTTTATTTTCAGCCCTGGATTTGCAGCGTAGTAGTGCTTGTAGTATTTTTCCATACCTCACCAAAGTTGCCCCTGTCAGAGTTTACTGCACTTGATTATCACATTTATCATATAGCAGTCCATTTTACATGCCCATCTATGTGACCATTAGAGTTAGTAGCTTCTAGGCCCTTTGTATTTTGGGTATTTTACAGCTTAGTGAATACTTAAGGTTAGAGACATTATGTCATGGTTGCAATCTTACATAAACATAAACCGTAGAGCCTAATCTTGCAGGTTTTTATACAACTCAATAAACTTGGCTGGGCTACAGTTTATCTTCTAAGGAGGTGCCCAATATTGATTTAAAGGCTTCAGGTGATGGAGAATCTAACAAAGATAAACTGTACAAGTTACAGCTATTAAGTTGCTACTGAGTTTTGTCACTGTTAAAAAATGTACTTTTACTTAAAGTGCAGCAAAACAATAACAGCAGCAACCATAGCCTGAATCAACCATATCTCTGTTTTTTTCTCCCTGTGAGTTTTTCATCTCACCTATTGAAATAAAATACCTCGGTACCTCAGCTTTTACTTTTTACTATGACAGAAATAACCTTAGGGAAGTCTTAGAGGTTTCCCAAGTAAATTTCACAGTTTGAAGTACATTGGAATATCTAGGAATGAATTAAGTGTAGAGCAGCCTAAGTCAAACTGACTCTGATGTTGAGCCCCAGCTTCCCTTACCATCAGTTCCCTTCACTTGAATGGCACCTGTAGTTGTTTTGTTGAGAATCATAGTTTTACTGGCTGACAGTAGCCTGCTTACC
Organism: Hemiprocne comata; assembly: GCA_020745705.1. Taxonomy (NCBI): domain Eukaryota; kingdom Metazoa; phylum Chordata; class Aves; order Apodiformes; family Apodidae; genus Hemiprocne; species Hemiprocne comata. Next base: position 135,869,686 of record CM036586.1, on the reverse strand, counting down.
ACAGAAAAAGTTGTAGTGAGGCATCAAGAAGTGTCTTAAGGCTTACTGTTACCCTTACATGCAGGATTCATGTGGAATATAGTGTTGAAGGAAGCAAGAATTCTATAGTAGATTTTTAAGTAGGATTTTTATGTTGCTGCTTTTTCCTTAGCCAGACCAAGTAAAGGAAACCTGTTTTTCCCTTGCATCTCTTTTTTAAAATTTATTATTTTCTGGGTTTAAAGTCACTGGAAACACTGGAAATATGGATCAGCTTTGGAGGAAACTGAAAAGGGAAGAAGCCCACAGTTACCAAAATAGACTATACTGATGCTGAGTCAGCAGAGAGTAATAGGCTAGTTAATGAAGTTTATTAACAGTAGATGGAAGAAAAATGCAGAAGCATTATCTGCTGCCATAGCATGCTGGTCTTGAGAATAACAAAAAATTCAATTGCCCCTCTCAGTTACAGCAGTGGCAGAACCAGGCATTTTCAGTTGGGAGTGGCACCAATTGACTGTTTCACAGGGTCTCTGAAATTTAATAAGGGGGGAGGGGGGACACAAAAACCCCACCCCTCTGTTTAATTTAAATTTGCTCCTTATTGGACAGTGTTTAGAGACTTCTGAATTAAAAATAGCTAAAAATAGAGCTGCTGCTTTCAGCTGTTTCTTTAACCTTGCTAACCTGAAGTCATCCCTTAGTAGTCGTGTGGGCAGAGAAGTCTGCAACAAACCCTTTATGCTTTGCCAACCAAAGCTATTTAAAGAAGAGGGAGCTAGTGTTTTCAGTCATGCCTGTTCACATTGGTATGCCCTTATGGGTTGTTTTCTTGTACGATATTATGAGATTAACAGAAAGTAACTGCTTTTCCCTAGATATGTGTACAACAGTTAAGTTCCTAAACTCAAGACATTGGTTTACTGAGCATCAATAGGATCAGCTCTCATTCAAATTAGTAGAATTTTGACTGAGAGTAAGAATCAACCTAAACTCACTCACAGCAGAGGCAGGTGGGTTGGCATCCTGTTCTTGAAGGAGCCCTTTCTCATCACAGATGTCATCTGAAGACTATTGCCATTATTTTGTTCTTAATTTACATGCAGTTTATCAGCCAGTTCTTGTACTTGGTAAGAACATGCGGTCTTGGACCATTTTAACTCTTCCAGGATTTGGGTTTATTGCTGTTGTAACAGGCTTTCATAACAGCCTTCCATCAACTGGTTTTCTGCATTTATTTAATGCTTGTTACTTTGAAATGGATATGCATCGCTACCATTTCCTGACAAATGATGGAACAGGCTTTAAATTAATCAGTATGTTGTTTTTGTTGAGAGGGATCCTTATTAATTGGCTCTGTTTTCTTTTCTTGGCTTGTATGTCTTCTTTAAGTGATACGTAATTATACTAAGCGGTATAGAAAACCAAGAACTCGAGTTAATTAACTTCTTCAAGGATTATGCAATAATAATACAATTATGTGCTGTCAATTAAGAGGTTAAATAAGTTTCCCGTTTAGCAAGCAAGATGGAAAGGTTGCCAACTGCCTGAAGACGGTTGGAGCTGCCTCTTTCCAGAACCTGCAGGTCAGCAAGGTAGCCCACTGTCACACGGGCAAACTGAGTATCGTGTAGTACATGGGACCTGTGAGGCTGTAGTGTTACACCTGCAGTGTAACGTTGCTGCTGCTTGTTTGCTTATGTATGACTCTCAGACTCTCTGTGTTCCCAAATCTTGCCTTCTGAACTGTACCTTAAACAAAGCACCTTGCTTGATCCTAATGATATAGATGGCATTTAGGAGTGTGATGTAATTTCTTAGCCTAGTCTGTAGTAAATGGTGGAAGCTAGAACATCAGACTGAAAGATCTTTTGGCTCTTTAAAGAAATATTAATGTCAGCTGAGCTGAGCTCCCAGAATCACGTTTGGCAAAAGACAGATTGCATAAACAGCCATAATTATCCCCACTCTTGGAAAGAATTGATTGAAATGCTTTACAATTCCCCCTAAGTGCAAAGCACTGCTGCATGCAGTGGTCCTTCAGAAAGCAAAAATAACTTTCAAAAGGAGAGTGGTTGGCCAGCTTGGCTCTGTGTGTCAGTGTTGGCCAGGGAGGCCTGTCTGCTGCCGTGGCCGCCACTCCTTCTCTTCTCCCAAGGTGATGTGCTGGACCAGCTGAAAGAATCCCATGTGTCAAAGCCAGCTTGTGGACCCTGGATTGGGCCAGACTGAAGGTAGCCACAGTCAGGGTGAATGTTAAATGAAATTGATGGAGTTCTTTGCCTGATAATAGACTAAAAGTTTAAAAAGATCACAGACAAATGCTAAATGCATCCCTTTCTACAAAGAACAGTGCTGGAATGTGGAAAATTCACCTTTGCGTTTAGCAGGAATTTATTTTCATGCTTTCTGTGAGGATTGTTTGGTCTGATCTCAGTGCCTCTGTGTTTCTAATATAGATGCCTTTCATTCTTCCTCTAAATTATACCAAATGCTCAATAGGAAGAGCAGATGTTCACCACTTAGAAAAAATAAATAAATTAAAAAGAGAGCTGGGGGTAGGGCATGGCATTTTAGTTGCCAGGTCACTCTTGCACAGGAAGATCTGCTAGGTTATGTGAGCACAAAGGCAGACAGGGGATCCCAACTAATGTCCTGTCTTGGGCTCCTCCCAGGTCATCATAGGGGCCATCAGTGCACCAAAGGCCCACCTCTACAAGCCCAGAGGAGCACAGGGGCAGGTATGAACCCCAGTTAGGACTGGGAAGAAGGGACACTCGGTCTGGGCCCTTCTCAGGGCCATCACAGGAGAGCCTTAGCCCCAGGGTCCAGACCTGAAACCCATCAAGATGAGTCAACATCGGAGAACATTTTGGACTGAGGGGGTTTGCTGCTGAGGTGTATGGCACACATGATGGGATGCAGGTGAAGAGCATTTTGAGATTGCTCAGGACTTACTGTAGGATGTTTCAGGGGAGAACCAAGGGCAGGCAAAGAGAAGCATTTAGGTGGTTTGGGGAGGGACAGGTGTGGGAAACTGAGGGCTAAAGGTATAGAAAGGACCAGTTGTGTCTAAATACTTTCCTGGTCAATATGCTTATCTGGCCATGCCCTGTGCCTGACAGGACAGGGTGTGCTGTTTTCTTCTTATATTCCTTTCTACCTCTTTCCTGGGTGAGGGACTCTCTATTCTGTGTGTCTAAATGGGGGTCTGAATACAACAACTGTGGTGTAGCCGCTGGAGCGAGCGAGGGTCAGGCTGCCAGGAGCTGAGCTGCAACTGCAGGCTGCAGGGTCCATGTGTCTGGGTGCCAGCACTGGGGGACACCCAAGTGAGTGAAACTGAGTCCCAGTCACTGGGGTGGGACCAAAGGCCTGAGACTGGTGCATCCCTGGTGCAGCACCCAGAGCACATAAGGGCGTGTGGAAGCAGCAGCAAAGGTCGTGCCAGTGAAGTGGCCTGGGAGCCAGGTACATATGTGTGGAGCAGGGGAGGCCCAAGCAGCTCTGCATGTGGGTACGATGGTCTGTGCGAGCAACTGGAGTGAGACAGTGCCCTTGGGGGCTTGTATGTCCACGTGCCAGCAACTGGGAGGACTGGGGTACAGGAGTGGTTACCGGGCAGACTACGTGTCTGAGCCCAGCTACTGAAGGGATCTGTATTGTCCATATGCATGGACACGAGTATGTATGTAAACATACACACACACATATAAATAGTAAATACATGTGTGTACATATAAAAAATATATATTCTCACTAGCAGACCTCTTCCTGTTCATCCAGAGAGGAGTTGTGTGTTACCTGTGTGATGTGTATGTATCTGTGGGTGTGCAGTGTGTGCATGTGCTCTGAGAGTTTTTGTGCCTACTGAGAATACATTTTCAGCCTTGCTACTGGTTGCACCTGGGAGCATGGAGCTGTGGCAGCCTCACCTCTTGTGGCCTGCCAGATTGGACCTATTCTTCTAACAAGATGCACCTGAAATCCTATAAATCATGAACAAAATTCAAAGATGTGAGAGACTGGTTACCATATATGTTTTTAGGTTTTGTACAGTGTCAGGTGAGCAGCTGGGGCTTGAGCTAGTAGTGTTAATACAAAGGCAGTGAAGGAAATTATATGACCAAACTGACTTTTTTGAGTATGGACAGTTAAGTGGTGACATCCTCTTGAGCTTCCTTTAAGCCTTATTTCATTGCCCCTAGGAAAGGATGCCCTTTGGCATCCTTTTCATTCCCTCTGTGCCTTCACATTTTGGTTATTCCTCAAAATGCTGTAATCAGTGTCTAAAACATTTTTATAATAGTAACATTAGAACACAACTTCTCTTTCATGGTGGACATGATAATAACAATTCATTACAGAAAATGAAATAAAATCTGTCTATGAATTCCAAAGGTTGTTAAAAAAAAAAAAGTTTTAAAAAATGGTGCTTATTTTGCAGCTGGATGCAACTACCTCTTTCCTTCATCATTAGCCAATTTAGCTTGTTAGAATTTGCCTGGTGGCTAGTTTTTACTCACCACTGCCCTTGTAAAACCATCTGATAATTGTGGTTATTTTACTTTGCATTTTAAAATCCTGCTTGTTTGGATGACCCCTATATCAAGCATTTTTAAACGTTAAAACTAAAAGCAGCTCCCTTACCCCAAAACAAGCTTCTAGCTTTACTTTTCTTCCATTTGAAAAGCTTCTGGCAGTTCAATTAGAAAAAACAAAGAAAGTAGGTTGTGTGGAGAAAAAACAGCTACTTACTCAGGTGTTACCAAAGGGAAAATCTTGAGAGGCAGAAACAATCTAAATTGGGATTTGGACAAGCTAGCAGTGCAGGACGATGGGTGAGTTACTATCTTTTAGTGAGCTTAAATGGCCAAGACTTTAAGTTTTGTGTCTTTAGCAGAAGACAACACCCTGAAGAACTCTATAGAAGAAGGACTATGGAAGAAGGAGGGCTTTCATTGTTACTTTGGGAGAAAGAACCATTATTTGTAAGGCACTGAATCTGCAGCATTGATTTTAATGTCATGCAAGGAGAAGTCACCCATGCTTGTTCACTGAGATCAGATGAGGTGACTAAGTATATTTTATGATAACAAAAATTTTTGAGGGCTTTGTGTAAGCTCCTATGTGAGAATGCTTTAGTGCAGATCTGCCTGTTTAATAATATCCTATCAGGTGCTGATGTTAAATTTGGCTGCTACTTTTGAAGGGTTTTGATGATGGATTGCCTGGAATCTGTGAGCTGTGACCTCTGGAATAGTGTCAGTTTGAAGCCTGTCTTTACAGGCATAGTAGAACTATTAACTTCGGTAACTGAAGCAGAATGTGAGATCCCATAATTTGACTCAGTGGCTGTGTGAAGACCTCCATCTCGTCATATCTTTGTAGCATTTGTTTTCATTCTAGCAATGGAAGCTAGATTTGGAATGTTGTTTTCATAGCAATTGAGAAATCTCTAGGGAGGGAGCCTGACAAAAGCTTATTGAAGGGGTTAACTCCTTGTTATGTCATTCAGATCTCATTTAACTCTGATAGCTATCTGGGTTTTGGATTAGCAGAACCACAGCTTCTCCCAACACCTTCTGTTGCATCAAATGGTTGTGAAAGGTTTGAGTGAAGAGTAAGGGTGGATCTAATTACAGTGCCCACTGCTCCTTAAACCTGCACCTGCTTTACAGAAATCTAGCCACTAGGTTTTTTTTGAAGAATAATATGGCATGTGTGTGCTTTAGCTTAATTTTACATAGAGAAACATAGAATCATGTTATCATTTTGGTTGGTAAAAACCTTTAAGCGCAACTGTTAAACTAGCATACTGCCAACTCCACCACTAAACCATGTCCCTAAGCACCACATCCACACATCTTTTAAACCCCGCCAGAAATGGAGACTCCACCACTTCACTGGACAGGCTGTTCCAGTGCCTGACAACCCTCTCAGTGAAGAAATTTTTCTTAATATCCAATATAGACCTCCTCTGGCACAGCTTGAGGCCATTTCCTCTTATCCTATCACTTGTCACTTGGGAGAAGAGACCAACCCCCACCTCGCTACAATCTCCTTTCAGGTAGTTGTAGACAGTAATAAGGTCTCCCCTCAGCCTTCTTTTTTCCAGACTAAACAGCCCCAGTTCCCTCAGCCGCTCCTCATAAGACTTGTTCTCCAGATGCTTCACCAGCTTCATTGCCCCTCTTTGGATATGCTCCAGTACCTCCATGTTCTTCTTGTAGTGAGGGGTCCAGAATTGAACACAGTTTGATTTACACTTTAGTCTTTTTCAGCCATTTTTTCCCAAATTGTCTGTATAGTTAGGTTTTGCCTTGAGGACAGTTCTGGGCTTTTGTCAACACTGGCTAGTATAAAAATTAAACCATGCAGTACAACTGATTGGGTCAAGTCTGGAACTTTTGGGTTTTTTTGTATTCTACCTGAAGTCTTCTGCCTTCAGTGTGTTGAAACCTGAGAAATTGTAAACGCAGTAGTGGTTGATTGGTTTATTTGTAGTGAACATTTGATGTTAATTGTCTCTCCACAAAGGAGAGACAGCTTGACTAACTCTGAAATAAAAGATCCAAGTTTTGAGGGCCCAAAGTGAAAATAAACTGTTCTATTTTCTGCTGGAAAAGCCATAGAAAGAAACATAAAAATAAATATGAATAGTTAATTGCCTCTTTTGGAAGCAAATAACTATTCAAAATCTGTAATAAAATCATATTCATAAATTCTGGAACTGTAGTTCTAGGATTGTCTAATTTTTGTTTATATTTCGCAGGTACATATAAGGCCCTTTGAGGCAAGTACAGCCATGTGCAAGAATTTAGGAATTTATTTCATTTCATGTTTCAGCTTTGAGTCTTGCAATACAAGAAAATTACCGGCTCAGCCAGATGGCCACCAGCAAACAGAATTTGCAGTTCATAGGCTTTATTATCAAATGCGCTTTAATTTAGTCAAAGTCAGGAGAATGAACCAATTGTTGGGATTTGTAGAGTGCTGCATGGAAGATCAGATTGAATGGAGGTTAGATTTCCTCTAAGGAAGAGTCCTAGCCCTTGAAAAATAAACAAAAAAATAAGTCTGGTTGTAGTATGAAAAGAAACTGCATAGTTATGTTTTACTTGATACTGCTACATTTTATTAATTTCTTTTTACTTTTATTAATTGCTTTTTACTCACACCCACTCTGCAGTGTTTGGGTGAAAAGAGCTTGCTGGGCTGACTGGTGTAACATGAGAGTTAACAGGGATCAGATTTGAATGTCAGGGACATCTTCTGTTTCTGCGCTCATCTGAAGACTATAGAATCATGGAAGTGACGAGGGAAAACAGTAATCAAATTTGTCTGTCTGCCATTCCTTCAAGTTCAAGCCTAGTGTGCAGACTAAGCACAGTTGACAAATAGTTACAGAAACAGGACAAACATACACCTAGCTGCCGTGGCATTTTCACAAGATTTTGAAAGGTCTACTCCCTCTCCTGTTAGGTGTTTTTTTAGCTGGTGATTCGAGAGTGTCTGGTTTATTCCCTTCCGTGTCTTTATTCAGTCCCATTCTATTTAGTGCTTGACTCAGAAAATCTGGGGAGTGAAACTCATACAGCGAGCAGGAAGCAGCTGCTGTCAGAAGGACTTTCTCCTCTCTTGATATAGTCTACTTTTCACTATGGACAGCTTTTCTCTGTCATCTCCTCTGACTGTAAGGCTTCTTTTCTCTTCTTTTTCCTGCCCAGGACAAGGCCCTTTCTGGTTAGATTTTATTAGCTGGGAGGTTGTTACATCAGTGTGGATGTGGCTACTTCTTTACTTGAAGAATGAGGGGCAGTGGCAGCAAGTACTGGACTGTGCTGAGTGAACACTCTCTGGGCTTGAAAAGGGAAACCAGAAGCCTTTCTAAGAAATTATTAATTCTGTTTTGTTATCCCTGTCCTTGGTGAAGGTCTATTACCCCCACAGGCAGTGCTTCTGGGTGAGACACTGGCACAGGTTGCCCACGGAAGTTGTTGATGCCCCATCCCTGGAAGTATAGAAGTGTTCAAGGCCAGGTTGGATGAGGCTTGGAGCAACCTGGTCTAGTAAGAGGTGTCCCTGTCCATGGCAGGAGGGTTGGAACTAGGTGATCTTTAAGGTCCCTTCCAACCCAAACCATTCTGTAATTCTGGGGCACCAGCTGAAGAGCTGCTGCTTCTCTTACAGTGTTACCTGGAAACCTGTCCTACACACATGACATGGAGTATGTTTGCCATTAGTCAAAAGGATGCTTTTCTGCTGCTTTCTCCTTGGTGGAAAGCACACAGAGTGGGTTTTGTTTTGGTTTTTGGTGGTGTTTTTTTGTTCTTGTTTGGTTTTTTGTTAGTTTTGGTTGTTGTTGTTGTTGTTTTTTAATTTGTTTTGTTTTAAGCCAGAACATTTGATAAAAGATGTTACTTAGGAATGAAAAGGTCCGTGGTAGTGTCTAGTCCAGTCAGACATTTTTATAGTTAATAAATTACTGTCTGTGCTTAAAAATCAGTCTTTTTCAAGATTAAATTCAGATATTTCCAGGTGTATCAGACTGTATTTGAGGCTTTCTTCTGGTTCTACATTTTTTACTAATTTTAAGCTGTCCTCAGAGACTCTTAAAACAACTTCAACTGTTCCTACTGGGGGCAGAGAGATGTATTCATAGAGCCATGTCAGATAAGCTGGAGACTGTATAGTTCAGTGAGTAAGATGCTCATAATTCCAGCAGATGTGTAAGTGCTTAGGTTTTTCCCTTTAGCTGTAACTTTTTCTGGGAATATTTTTCTGCCTTTTTTTTTTTTTTTTTTCCCCCATGCAAAAGCAAATGCAGTTGTTTTGGAGGGTTTTTGTCTGTTTTTTCATAAAGCTTGTTAGGTATTGGTGTTATCTCTGAGGAGCTGAGAAATAATATTCAAGTTATATGTGTAGATCTGAAGCACTGTTTTACATGTTTGGGGGGAGAAACTGAGGTGTCTAGAGGAAACTGCCCACAGAATTTGTGACTTCACCTTCTTTGAGAGAAGTCTGCTATATGTGATTTATTTTATATGTTGTGTTTTAGAAATTGCTTTATTATGTAAAAACCTGCTTGTAAAGTACCAGCAGAGTCAAAAGATGGAATACTTTGTTAGAAATACTAAAGGATGTGAAATTGTGATTTTGGAAGGATATTTTCAACATTAAGTGCTTGTGAAAATGCTGCAAAATGCTTTACCTTAGTATTTTTGTTGAGGAAGTCTAACGTTGGTCTTTTGTGTTTTTTAATGGACAAGTTTCTGTAAGTAGAAACGAAATTTTGGATTCTACAAAACCAATTAGAAGTTTGCCATTGAATTCCGTGTGACTAAGCTTTGGCTTATAGCATTTATGGCACGTGGGCTGGATTCTTCTCTCAGTCACACTGGTGAAGCTTCAAAACCATTTGCTGGCCACTGGCCATAAGCCACAGTAGTGGGTTACTGTGCATAAAAGTTCTTCAAAGAGATTCAGCATTTCATAAAGAAAGCTTTGGAAAGGTTGTCTCTACTGATAGCAGCTCTCAGGCCACACCATCAGATGAAGAAAGGTGATGCATTCCTTATGTAGTTAGCATAGAGATACAGAGAACTTCATAGATCAAAACCAGCTTATTACCTTCATTCAAGAACTGCTTCAGCATAAATACAAAATATGCTTCAAATTTTCCAGTTTCCCTTCGTGTGGCTCTGCAGTGAAATACTAGTTCAGATGCTTCTAGGCAGATACATCTTTATGTCAGCTGTGTCTTGTGAATCTGCATTGCCCATTTGGACAGGTCTTTGTGGGCAGAATTAGAGGAAGATTCTGGCTTCTGGCATTGCTGAAATGCTAGGAGTGGGTCCAACATTCTGTCAGTTTGATATCCAAAGCAAGCAAGTGGTTAATAATCCAGTTCTTCCCCTTTTGGCATTAATTAAGAGGGCAGAATTGATAGACATGTTAATTATTCTGTTTCATTTTTTTCCAAAAGTAAAATTCCCAAATTACAGTAATTTCACGGAAATATTGCAGCAACACTCTTTAATCAGAGACCTTAATAGCAAGAGGATGAAAATTACTATCCATAGTGGTAATGCACGACAGACCACCAAACATCAAGAAATCTCCATAATAGGAATTTTGTTTTATGGTCTGTTTAGTTTGAAGCCAACAGATCTAACAATCCTATTACACAACTTGCTTATGCGCTTTGCTAAGTTTTAATCACTAGACTCCCCGAGGAGTTTAAAAGAAAGGAAACAAAAAGCCCCTGACACTAGTTTTGTTGACCTCCTTCCAACCTGCTAGCAGCTCTTGTGATTTTTTTTTCAGGTCTAGAGAACAAAATAGAAGAGCTGTCTGCAAGCACACAGGATCCCAGCTATTCTGCAAAAGATTAAAATTTCTGATTATTTTATAGGATATGAATGGCCAGGGCTGGAGACTTTGAAATTTGCACTTCAGTTTTTGGAACGCAGCTTCAGCTGGTTGCCAGTGAAATATGTCAAGAATTGTACTTTGCCTAGAATTATAAGTGAATCTCACAAGGCTTTAAATAACCTATATCATAGAGTTACACACAAGAGTACTTTGTAATACCTTGTTCAGTCTACTACATCACTGGCAGAGCTTCAGAAATGCTGTGCTTTGGAAAATCACATTAAATATTTTCCCATGCTTCAGTTGACTGCAAGTCTTTACTTTTAAAACACAAAAGAAATTATTAGTCACTGCGGGAAAATGTAATTGATCTAACTGCTGCATTGGTTCAGTTTTCAGATTTATTGTATTTAGTTAGCTATGAGCATATGTATTGGCCTTGCTGGAAGACTTTGGTTAGCATTTTTTTGCACTAACAGAAAAATTTCTGTATAAGTCAAAGGCACAGTAAAGAGCCCCAGTAGGCTAGCTGAGCTAATAGGGTTGAGCTGTGAGAGAGACATGAATGCTCAGGATCAGCTAAAGGATGGGAAAAGTTGGCAGATGCAGGGTGAAAGACTCAGGGGAAAAGAAGAATCTAATGGGTTTTAAAATGGTTACACAGCGATGCAGAATGGTACAATTACAGGTTTACAAAGATAGCCCTTCCTTTACCACTTCTGTGGGTGCTCCTCCTATGTCTTTATCATCCTTCCTAAGAGGATGGCAGGTTAGTTCCTTGACAGGTGGATAAGTAATTGGCTGGATGGCCGCACACAGTTGTGGTCAATGGTTCAGTGTCCAAGTGAAGGCAAGTGATGAGTGGCATTCCTCAGGAGTCAGGATTGGGACCACTGCTGTTCAACATCTTTGTTGGAGACATGGACAGTGGGTTTTAGTGTATCCTCAGCAAGTTTGCTGATGGTACCAAGCTGTGTGGAGTAGCTGACACCCTAGACGGAAGGGGTGCCATCCAGAGAGACCTTGACAAGCTTGAGAGGTGGGCCAGTGTCAACCTCATGAAGTTCAACAAGGCTGAGTGCAAAATCCTGCACGTGGGTCAGTGCAACCCCAGGCACAAATACAAGCTGGGAGGAGAATAGCTAGAAAGCAGTCCTGATGAGAAGGGCTTGGTGGTGGTAGTAGATGAGAAGCTCAATATGAGTCACAGCCCAGAGGGCTAACCACATCCTGGGCTGCATCAAAAGAAGTGTGGCCAGCAGGGCCAGGGAGGTCGTTCTAACCCTCTACTCCGCTGTGGTGAGACCACACCTGGAGTACTGCGTAAAGCTCTGGAGCCCTCAGCACACGACAGACATGGAGCTGTTGGAGAGGGTCCAGAGAAGGGCCATTAAGATGATCAAAGGGCTGGAGCACCTCTGCTGTGAAGACAGGCCAAGGAGGTTGGGGCTGTTCAGCCTGGAGAAGAGAAGGCTCCGGGGAGATGTTATAGCGGCCTTCCAGTACCTGAAGGGACCTATAGGAAAGCTGGGGAGGGGCTTTTCACCAGAGAGGACAGTGATAGGACAAGGGGTAATGGTTTTAAACTGAAAGAGGGGAGATTTAGGTTAGACATCAGGAAGAAACTCTTCACCATGAAGGTAGTAAGGCACTGGAATAGGTTGCCCAGGGAGGTTTTGGATGCCCTCTCCCTGGAGGTGTTTAAGGCCAGGTTGGATGAGGCTTTGTGCTGCCTGGTCTAGTGGGAGGTGTCCCGGCTCATAGCAGGGAGGTTGGAACTTGATGATCTTTAAGGTCCCTTCCAACCTTAACCATTCTATGATTCTATGATTCTATAATTCAGTATCACTGGATCATCCTGGAGCTATTTAACTGGATGAACTATTTAAAATATCACCCTAGGAAAAAGTTTGTGAAATATCACATACTTTGAGCTTTTGTAGCATAAATGAAATGTTTGCTTACCTGATTCTCTACCCACTTGTCTGCCCTCATGACCTAGAAATCCTCACATGGTGATGCAAGATGTTGCCAGCCTACTGGTTCATTTCTTTAGGTAGCTGTTGCTTCCTTAGGAGTACAGTTCATTGCTTTTGTGCTTATTTTTTTTGCAGCCATGTCAATGTAATGTAACAGGAACTTCAGCTACAATGAAGCAGGTCAGAGCTGTGTACTGTTGTTTCTAGAATGACCTATGTCTCTCTGACATCTCTGAATACAAGGTAGAAAAAAACCCCAACAATTAGCCTGTAGGCTTTTTTGCCCCAACTCTTGTTTCTTCATGGCTAACCACGGTGGTGAATCTCTACAGCCGTTGCCAAGGCATAATCAGAGAGTGTTACTGTGAGCCAGCTGTGAAGAGCTCCTGTTTACGTGTGAAGTGGAAGTCACCTAAAGGCCATCTGCACACTTTACCATCTTTTTTATTGCAAAGGCATCTTAAGGAACTGGAGTCAAGAGCAAGTTAAAACTAGAGAGAAAGCCTTCATACAAACAGAAGTTATCTATAGGCAAGATAGTTGTAGCCTGAATAAATTTTTCCTCATTTGTAGTTGGAATGAAACAACTGTGCAGACAAGGCTTGGCCTGAAAATTACGAAACCATCAAACTTCATCTTTGGATCATATTAACATAAACACCCATTTTTCTGGGTGTTTTTTTTTCCCAACTATCTTTTAAACTGCTTGCTACATTTACTTCCTTAGTATTTTAATTTCTAATGGGTTAAATTTTTCAGATGGAGGGACTGCCTTACTCCTCTAAATTCAACATGGCATAATGAAACTGAGTCACTCAGTGCTGGTACACTGAGTAATAATTGTATTGTTGCTTCATTTCTACATAACCATACTCACTTCCTTTGTCAGTGGGTGTACAAAAATTTAGTCAATTTATTTTCATTTTGTCTTTGAGATGTCTCATATTCCTAGTGACTGCATGATTTGTAACTCTCCCAGTTCCTCATCTCCCCTCCAATAAAAGTGTTTTTTTCTGGTCTGGGATGACAGTATTGCCTCCTAATGGTTTTATATACATGCCCATATATCAAAACAGCTGGAGGAATTCTTTAGAGAACATGGATAAGACCTCATGAATTTCCTTTTAATTTAACAGTGTGTGTCCACATTACAGTAGTTTCTTTTACTGGACTGTACAAACATAGCCCAAAACTAGGGGGGGCAGAGGAGTGTGTGGCCATTGACAGCTCACTAGCTATGCTGAAGTTATTAAAAAAAATCCAAACCTTTAAATTCATAGAATCATAAAATCACTTAGGTTGGAGAAGACCTTTAAGATCATCGAGTCCAACCATTAACCCTACTCTACCAGGTCCAGCACTAAGCCATATTCCCAAGCACCACATCTAGATGACTTTTAAACACATCCAGGGATGGTGCCTCAACCACCTTCCTGGGCAGCATGTTCCAATGTTTTGACAACCCTTTCAGTGAAAAAGTTCTTCCTAATGTCTAGTCTAAACCTCCACTGGTGCAGCTTGAGACCATTTCCTCTTGTTCTATCACCAGTTACTTGTGAGAAGAGACCGGCACCTACCTCTTTACAGTGTCCTTTCAGGTAGTTGTAGAGGGCAATGAGATCTCCCCTCAGCCTCCTTTTCTTCAGACTAAATAGCCCCAATTCCCTGGGATGCTCCTCCTAAGACTTAGCTAGCCTCTACTAGCTTCATTGCCCTTTCTTGGACACACTCCAGCACCTCGATGTCTTTCTTGTATTGAGGTGCCCAAAACTGGACACAGTGCTCGAGGTGTGGCCTCACCAATGCCAAGTACAGAGGGATGATCACCTCCCTGGTCCTGCTCGCCACACTATTTCTAGTACAGGCCAGGATGCCATTGGCTTTCTTGGCCACCTGGGCACACTGTTGGCTCAAATTCAGCCACCTATCAATCAGAACCCCCAGGTCCCTTTCTGCTGGGCAGCTTTCCAGCCACTCTTCCCCAAGCCTGTGGCGTTGCATGGGGTTGTTGTGGCCCAACATTTGGCCTCGTGGAACTTCATACGATTGACCTCAGCCCATCAATCTAGTCTGTCCAAGTTTCTGTGTAGAGCCTCCCTACCCTCAGGCAGATCAACACTCCTCCCAACTTGATGTCATTTGTAAACTTACTGAAGGTGCACTCTATCTCGTCATCAAGATCGTTGATAAAGATGTTAAAAAGAAGTGGTCCCAATACTGAGCCCTGAGGAGCAACACTCATGACCAGCTGCCAGCTGGATTTAACTCCATTCACCACCACTCTCTGGGCCTGGCCGTCCAGCCAGTGTTTTACTCAGCAGAGCGGATGCCCATCCAAGCCATGAGCAGCCAGTTTTTTTCATCAGAATGCAGTGGGAAACAGAACCTTATGGAAGTCCAGGTAGACAACATCCACAGCCTTTCCCTCATCAATCAGGTGGGTCATCTTGTCATAGAAAGAGATCAGGTTCATCAAGCAGGACCTTCCTTTCATAAATCCATGCTGACTGGACCTGATCACCTGGTTGTTCTGTATATGGTGTGTAATGGCACTCAAGATTATCTGCTCTGTGACCTTCCCTGGCACCGAGGTCAGACTGACAGGTCTGTAGTTCCCTGGATCCTCCTTTCAGCCTTTCTTGTTGATGGGAACCACATTTGCAACCCTCCAGTCCACTGGGACCTCCCCAGTTAGCCAGGACTGCTGGTCAATGATGGAAAGAGGCTTGGTGAGTGTATCCGCCAACTCCTTTAGTACTCTTGGGTGCAACCCATCCGGCCCCATAGACTTATGGATGTTTAGGTGGTCTAGCAGCTCACTGACCATTTCCTCTTGGATCACAAAGGTCTCATTCTGCTCCACCTCCCCATTTTCCAGATCAGGGGACTGCGTGTCTAGGGAACAATCAGTTTGACTGCTGAAGACTGAGGCAAAGAAGACATTTAGCACCTCAGCCTTTTCCTCATCCTTTGTCCCTGTGTTGCCCCCTGCATCCAATAAAGGGTGGAGATTCTCCCTAGTCCTCCTTTTGTTATTAATGTATTTATAGAAATATTTTTTTATTGTCTTTGACAGCATTAGCCAAGTTGAGATCAAGCTGGGCTTTGGCCCTCCTAATTTTCTCCTGTCGTTGCCTTACTGCATCTCTGTACTCCTCATGAGTGGCCTGTTGTCCCTTTCAGAGGCCATAAACTCTCCTTTTCTTCCTGAGCTCCAGCCAAATCTTTCTGTTCAGCCAGGCCGGTCTTCTTCCCCGACAGCTCGTCTTTTGGCACATGGGGACAGCCTGTTCCTGGGCCTTTAAGACTTCCTTCTTGAAGTATGTCCAGCCTTCCTGGACTTCTTTGCCCTTTGTGACATTCTCCCAAGGGATTTTGCCAGTCAGTCGCCTGAACAGATCAGAGTCTGTCCTCTGGAAGTCCAAGGTGACAGTTTTACTGACGCCCTCCTTACTTCTCCAAGAATTGAAAACTCTGTAAGTTCATGGTCACTATGACCTAGACTTCCTCCCAACTGTTACTTCCCCCACAAGTCCTTCTCTGTTCACGAGCACCAAGTCCAGAAAAGCACCCTCCCTGGTTGGCTCCCTCGCCAGTTGCGTTAGGAAGTTATCTTCCATGCACTCCAGGAACCTCTGGGACTGTTCTCTGTCTGCTGTATTGTATTTCCAGCAGACATCTGGGAAGTTGAAGACCCCCATTAGAACAAGGGGTAGCGATTGTGAAACCTCTCCCAACTGCTTACAGAATATTTTGTCCACCTCCTTATCCTGGTTGGGTGGTCTATAACAGACTCCAGCTACTATATCACCCGTGTTGCCCTTCCCCTTGATTCTTATCCATAGGGACTCAACCCTATCATCACTTTCATTAATTTTTAGGCATTCATATGTCTCTCTAATATAGAGACACTGCCTCTTCTTCCTCACCTATCCCTTCTGAATAGTTAGTAGCCATTGATGGCAGCACTCCCACCAGGTTTCCGTGATGGCAACTTTGTAGAAAAAACTACATAACAGAGTGTAATCTGCCAGATTACTATGCTTATGTACTTGGGAGTGTTGGAACTGTAAATATGTTATTACGTTATGTTGGATTAATGTTAAGGGTCACCCCAGAAGAAAAGATGTGGGAGTTCTATCCCTTATTGTCGCTGTGCATGGAGAATCCTACTGGTACTCTTGATCTTTGACAGTACATGATCACTATGTCATCAGCTATGTAAGATCAGCTCATCACAGGAATTTGACCTAGTAGGCTGGCTAGCCTTTTCAATTTGGGAAGAATCAAACAGCTGCAACTCTATACTATGTTTGGTAGGCAAAATGTGTACTCTCTGGTATGGCTGGCTGTATGTATGTTCTCGCTTGATATCTGTTCATGTTTCTGTTGGAGCTGGAGAGGCTTTAGATCTAGCAATGCCTACAGAGGGGCAACCTGTGCACCTTCTTCTTCCTCCCTCTGTTCTGCACAAAGGCAGAGTGGACAGCGTTCACCCTTGCACACTTAGCTCTTCCTCTTGTCTTGGTAAGCCAGAGCTCCTCTGGGTTTTGTTGCTCTGTGCTTGATGTTACCCAAGTCTTTCTAATTTGCATCACTTCTTCTGTGAATTTTAACTTTTTTTTTGCATCATTGTAGTTTTTATTTTTTGTTGCTGTGGAACAGCCGTTTCTCACTTGGCAGAGTTGTAGCCAGATGTAAGCTATGAGAGCTCCATGCCTTGTACCTCCTTGTTTGTTGGGTGAAGAGCATAGCCCACTTATGTGTGGTGTGTCAGGGTTTAGATCCTATGCCCAGAGTGCATTGCCAAGAAATGATTCAAAGCATCCCTCTCGTCAGGCCTTTTCCCTCTGTTTGACACTCAAGCGGTCAGACTGAGCATCTTCACTCACAAAAGAAAATGGTGACACTAGCTGATAGTGTCTATGTTGTGGCAGGGGTTTGTTTCACATAAAGAAGTCTGTTTCATCACTGTGGTTTGGCCATTCACAGAAAGTACCTCTGGTTAATAGTGAACCATGATGACCAATGAGGGGATCCCCCCTGAGGCCAATTAGAGCCTTGCTATGGCTCCCTCCTCAGAAGGAGCAGAGCAAAAACTGTATTTTCCACCTGAGGGAGTCACTGGAACTGGGTGGTTTTTTGAAGCAGATGTTGTGTCCCTACAGAACATCCTGCATATCTGCATCTGCCTGCATTCCTGATCCTTAATCTTTTTAAGGTGCATCTTATGCTTGGTTGGCACAAGTCAGGGAGGGCTTGTGTTCACTGTGACCATTTTGGAGTGTTTGAAGAGAGCTGCATCAGTGACTGGAGCATTGTCTTGCTGCAGATGGGAGCTTGTCCAGCTCTGCCCCTTCCTCTGTGACTCCACTGCCCAGAGTGCCTGTGCACTGCACATAGACTGGGCTGTTTGCAGTCCCAAACACAGCCTGTTCTTGAAAAACCACTGCCCTGCAGCCTTTCTTGGCCAGTCTCATTCAGTGTCCTCAGGGGATGTCAGACAGCTTGTGGGGACAGAACAGACTTGTTCCTGGAGGCTCCACAAAGCTTGTTGGTTTGCCATACATCTCAGAAGTAGATCCCTGTCACGCAGGGGTCCTAGATTCTTATCTAGAATTTCAGAAGGGTGCCTTGTTAGTCTGGAACAGGTCAATTTTGAAGCCACTTCAGCCCCACATCTAAAAGAGTGTTTTTCTGAATCTGTGTTATACTGTGTGTGTCTGTGCTAATATACATGCAGAAATGCATCATAAACTGAGCTCTTCACATCTATAACTATGGTTTACAGTTAAGTTTCTGAATGATCTGGTGGCCCTTTTTGAGGGGAATGGGATAATTCTGTGTCACCTTTATTGATTCTTGAAAGTTCTCACCCAAAAAAAAAGAGTGCAAGGCTGCCTGCTCCCTACTGGTTTGCAGAAGATTAGGTTTTTGATGGGCTATCCTTTCTGCTAAAAAGTAAATCTGAAGAGGCTGAGGCTGTAATTACTGACCAGCTTCTCTCAGTACTATGTGCCTGATATACAGGCATTTTCCCAGATGCAGCATTTCTTCTGGACTAACTTCCTTTAGCTGCGTGTCAAGGTCTATGTCAGGTCAGGAAAGGAAGCTGCTGTCTTTTGGTCCTTTCCTCTCTTCTCAGGTATTTCCATCCTTGCCTGAAGAATTTCCACATCCTGGTTGAAGGTGTTTTCTCCAGCCATCACCAATGGGTTTAAGCTGTAGGAGAATGCATTGCTCTGCATTTCTGTCCTTAAAAGAGCCTTGTATACTACTGTCTCAGCTCAGAGGTGCTCACTTTGGGTGGCAGATTGTCATTTGTATGTTGTTATTAGTGTGCTGGGGTAGAGCTACTGGTGGGGATTTGGATTTGTTCCTTCCATTAATGCAGGCACCTCCAGTTGCATCTCTAAATGAACATTCCCAGTTCTGAGGTCTGCAGAGCAGCTAATGAGATCAATGTCTCTGCTAAGCACTATTGAAAAGGATGCCTGTTGGGATTTGGTTCTTGCTGCAGCATGGCTCTATAAGTCACTGTACTGCTGGAGGGTTGGAGACCCTATTTTGGGTGAGCTGGGCAGAGGAAGGACATACTGGTGAGGTCCCTCATAGTATTACCATGCAGATGAACGGTCATTTAGAGAAGAAAGGAACATTATTCTCCAGAAACTAAAACTTACTTTCTTTAGGCACGACTAACCTTGTCTACTTGCCTCCAGGATCACACTAGGAAAATTATGGGGTTGTGCAAGTGTGATCCACTAGTTCTTTTACTCGTATGCCCATAGTGCAGAAGGGGGTCTGAGGATGCTGCTGCTGGTGCTGCCAGTCCTTACAGGAACTGGGCTTGAGTGACCATTCCCACACACAGCCATGGCATGATAAGCATTAAGGTGACACGTTACAAGGATTCCTTAGTTATATGACAGTAACTGTTTGGGTTTTTTTAATTAAAAATAAAAAAGTGAGCTATCTTCTCTTTAATTCCTAGCAGAGACAAATCGAACTGTAGTTTGGATTAACTGGCAGAGGTGAACAGTTGGCTTGACCTGTAGTGCTGTTGCTGATTAAGATATGTCAGCTTCCTGTTTTTCCTCTGGCAAAACAAGCTTTACGTACCTTTTTCATATAACCACCTTCAAGTTACCTTTTCTGTGTTTCTCTTAAGTGTGTGTGGTCTCCTTTCCTCTTTTTTTTTTTTTTTAACCTCATCTTAAGAAAAGGGGGGAGGAGAAAAGAAAAACCTAAATTTGCTCAGAGCCCTGATGACTGTACTATTTTCTCTCCTCTAATTAGTTCAGGACTGAACACAGGAGAGCAGCACTTTGAAAGGTCAGTGGTGGCATCACGAAGTGTGCTAAACCTTGCATATCAGTGCTGTAAAATATATCATAGAAAACCCAGAGGAGTCTTACTGCTTGATTTTCTATCCAAAAGTGGCAATAAAAGTGTTGTCTTAGTATTTAGGACTGGCTGTGTTCACTAATGCTTAGTGATTAACTTCTGCGGGGAATAGACAGTAGAGGGACCTTTGGATCCTTTCCTGAAAATGTGTAATCCTGAGCTATTTTGCATCTGGAAGGAAGAAAGTTCCAAATTTTGAGGTCAACCATATTAACAAACCTCTGCAGATATATTTTTAGTTCACCAAATGAAAGTCAGATTTGGCTGGTGAAGAATGGGTTTCCTTCTGCTAAGTGTGTTAGCTGATACTTTATTACAAAATGAAGTGTTTTGTTTCCCATTTTTCTTGCAACTGGCAGAGTGTAAAACTTCCAGTTTGCACTTGGCCTTGGAGAAGACTTCCCCCTGCTTTCCCCTCAAATTTCTGTATGTAGCTTGTCAGTAGCTTTATGGTATTGTGGAAAAGTCACTGTTCTTGTGAAGAAAATGGAAAAATTGCTCATTCTTATATAGATTCAAAGTTGCAGATGTTTGCTATTGTCTTCTCAAAAATGAAATGTAATTGTTATGTGCTACTAAGACTTAAGATCGTCAAGGGAACATTATCTCACCATAAAAATAATTGAAACCTCCTTTTAGGATAATGCATGTGTGGCTAATATAGATGTTGGCCACAGATGTTGCATCTGAGGATTTTAAGATTTAAGGTATTTCTTGAGTGCCCTGTTGTGATCTTATGTCAATGGGTACAATTTGGTTGAAAATGTTCTGTTCTCTTCTGTGAGATCACAGTCCCTAAAACCTAATTGCTAATATTTTTGTCATGTTTTATGCCTGTTTCTTAGGACATGGGAACATATGAATGGAACAACTTTTTAGTACATTAAGTTTTCAGACAACTGCTTTGAGCTGGGTTAATTTCAGTTCTATGTAAAATTATAAGGCCAGGGGGACAGAGCAGCCAGTTGATCTTGGGATGACCTGGGGTATGTCAGTTCTCTTGCCGAACCTACTGTAGATGCTTATGGTTTGTAATGTGTGGGCTCAGGGCTTAGAGGTTTTCAGTGCCCTGGTGGTGTACCTGTCTCTTGAGATTTTTATGTCCCATCAGCTTTTTGATAGAATTCCAGAGTTTTATGAATCGAGTGGTCCTGGTACCTGAATGATATCGAGGTCTTAGTGTAGTGCGTCATGGCTGCATGAAGAGGATTTCTTCTTAATAGTTGGGAATGAGACTTTGGCTGCATGAAGTAGAATTGATCAAAAGGTGTTTTATCTTCTTGTGGTCCTAAAAACCATGGCTTTTTAGTGCTAAAAAAAACAATAGGTTTTTTTCCAAAAACTGGTATCTTTTGTGAAAAACTGAGTAGTTGCAAGTCCAGTTTTCTGGATTTGTGGTTGAAAACTGCATTAAAAAGTATATGCAACTCTTTGAGTTGTGCTCATAAAAGACACTATGTAAGCACAGAATATTGTATTATTCCTTTCTCAGTACTTAGATACATACTTAGCTATTCCTTTCTTAGTGCTTACTTACATACATACTTTTTCTTCCCCCTCTAAGGGAAGAAAATACGAAAATGTTAAGCTCAGAGTATTGACTGAGTATTCAGTCTTCCTCAGCTGCTCAGAACAGCTTGCAACTTAGTGGAAAAAAATTAAAAGGTTTAGGGAGGGTCACTCTAAACCTGTCTAACCCAAACAAAATAAAAAAAGTCCACTGAAGTATTTTCCCTGAAATAATTGCTCTTTGATGTTCTCCTTGTTCAGTGTCCTTGTTCTGGTTTTACTTGATCTTAAGACCAACTTAGGTGACAGGCGATCAGGATGGGACTTGTGTTGTTTCTGTTACAAATTGTCAGTGTGGTCCACGTGAACTTGTCATGGACTGTCATGGACTGTGCAAAACGAGAACAAGATCAGATGCCTTCAACTATGGGTCCTAATGCTGCAGCTTAGGCAGCTGAGGTGCCTGTGTTGGAAGATCTAGAGATACTCATCCTTGAGGTCATCACAGCAGAAAAAAAAAGCTAAGAATTTTGAATATAGGGTCATGGCTTCCTGCAGTGATAGGCATCAAATTCTAGGCCCACCATATGTATCTTCTGCTTTTTTTCTTTATTGTTGATTTTTCTCTCACCTTTTGTGTTCCAATTAATTTCCCCTGAAAGTCTGTGGCATGTTAGGACAGAAGGATAATATTCAGTGCTAGGGAATATTTCAAGTGCATCATTTAAATATGTAGAGTCAATTTCTTTTCACGTGTAAAGGCAGAAGATTGAGGCTTATCTGCATGGGACAGACCTCAAAGTGGACAAAAGCTGAAATGCTTGGCAGCTCACGCAGCTTGCTCACAGCAGAGTGTGTTAGTAGGATGGGGAGAACTTTCAGAAGTCCTCATCAGTAGCTTGATTTTCTTCTCACTGAAGTGGGTTGTTTGTTTTGGAGGTTTTTGTTGTTTTTTCTATTAACTTATCTGGGAGTGGATCTGAACAAAATCAAGTGCTTCTGTAGTTCTTATTTTTCTAATGTAGTGGCCATGTTTTTGAATTACACTGGAGAGCTGCATATTTAGTCCTTTCTATCCCTCCAGAATTGTGCACGTGTGTATGCTACAAGTGTGGATTTTGCCATGACCTGTTCCTGCTGTATTCCCTTACTTAGATCTAAGTACCACTTTAACCCCAGCATGTATGTGGGCTTTGTGTTTTAAATTTCTTTGAATAATAAGTGTGTTTAATTCCTGCTAAAGGTTGTTTACTTCCTGCCTATGAATGGTAAAACCTCAATGTCTGTTTTTCATATACTGTTTCCAGGAACCTCATGTGATCCCAACGGTATGCCCTAGGGAACAGCTTATGAGGTCAGCCCTGCTGCTTACTTATCTTGGGATTCAGCCCTTCCGCCCTCGTTCCTCAATAGTAACATTCTTGGTTCAAAGCCACTATTGAAAGGTATAGATAGCATGGAGAACCCGTATGGTTCACCTGGAGCTGATGGTGTCGCAGTGGGGAAGAAGGTGTTATTCCAGAGGGGCAGCCATCCTACTTGGAGACATTTGGTAACTCTTTATGCTCTGTAATAAGGGTGAAGAATTTTTTCCTTCGATAAGGATCAGATGGAATTTCAAACACCTCTGGCAGGTTACATAGTAATGTGTATCTTGGTCCTTGATCAATAAGCTGAAGACTAAGATAGGCAGTACTTTGAAGAGCATAATGGCTGAGCAAGCTCCAAATGAAGAGGTTACTCAGCCACCCTTTACAATCATTACTCATGTTTATATGCAAGATCTGCCTTGCTTTTTCTGATAGGTAACTTTTAAAAATCTTTCTCATGTGGTGATTTCTTTGTTCTCTATGTCTTGCACATCTTAACTGTGTTTTGAAAGAGCTCGAGCTGTTGCCAGCCACAACATGTCTGAGCAGTTTTGGTGCAACTTAGGTAGCTTTAGGCTTGAGGTCATTTGAGAAATGTTGCTTTGGGGACTAAAGTCTTAAATATTATCCCAACAGGAGTTTCCTTAGAGATGTAAAGAGTGCTGTGCTAGTAATTATCTGGAGTTGAGTGTAATAGCATTTATATTATCTGGTTTATAAACTTGGGAATTAAATATAGTGGGTTTTTTGAATTAGTATATTGGGGGTGGGGTAGGGGTATCAACCTGGGGTGGAGGTTAATGTTTTGCACAGCATTGAGTCGACATAATACTGAATAATAGACTGCCTAAATTACATTGTCGCTGGGAGAATGTGTCCTGACTTCATCTGCAATTAAAAATAGTAACAGTAATAAAAAAACCCACTGTCTAATTTTCCAGCTAATCCCCATGTTTGTGCTCCCTTATTTTTTCTCTTGAATGCTTTTCATATTGCTATTGACAACTGTCAGATGCCAGTTGGAAGTAAATAACTGACTTTGTTTTAGAAGTGACACAGTGCAATGTCTTGTCTTCAGATAACTGACTCCTTCAGTGCTGGCAGAGCTTGTTGGCATACCCCTTAAGAACAGTCATCCCTCCAAAAGCTTTGCTCTTAAAGAGGATGGTTAAAAGACTTCTAATCCAGATGAGCCTTGCTTTGAACAGATCTCATCTACAGCTCCCTGTGACCTACCAGCTGTAAATGCCATGGGTGCCTCTCAAAGTGCCTGGCCTTTCTGGATGGGGAAGTAAAATTAATTGTTTTCCTGTGCCCTTTTGGCTGCACACATTTCTGTGCCATGCTGCCTCAGGGCATCACCTTGCTCTGGACCTGAGGGAGGTCTTTGAACTTGTTATTCTACTCTCCCCACCTGCTGGAGATCTGAGAATTTTTTTATGCTGTTAGGTTTTGATCGTGCAAGATGACAGCAGTTCTTTTGAGCAGATCTAGTGTTATCAACCTATATTATCAATGCCTAATGTGTAAGGAAGTGCTTTGTAGCACATTATCAAAGTTCTGATTTGTTGGACTGTCATATTTTATAGCAAAGAAGGTGCAGAGAGAATCAAAAGACATAAGGAAAAATGCATTATTCTTGGAGGAAAAAAAATCATAGAATGTCTTGGGTTGGGAGGGACCTTTAAAGGTCATCTAATCCAACCCCCTTACTAGAACAGATTGCTCAGAGCCCCATCAAGCCTGACCTTGAATGTCTCCAGGGATGGGGCCCCCACCACCTCTCTAGGCAACCCATTCCAGTGATCCACCACCCACATATTAACGAACTTTCTCCTAATGTCCAACCTAAATCTACCCTTCTCTAGCTTAAAACCATTACCCCTTGTCCTATTGTTACATGCTCTTGTGAACAGGTCTTCCCCAGCCTTGTTATACCTTTCAGGTACTGGAAAATATTGGAGGTGTTGTTGGCTTTTTTCTCTTTTTTTTTTTTTTTTTTTTTTTTTTTTTTTTTTGTTTTGTTTGTTTGTTTTGTTTTGTTATACTTTATTTTAACAGATTTTTATACTTGGGAATGTCTATCTTGTTGTAAAAAAGAAACACCAGGGAGTGTCAGCACAATTGTTAAATTAAAAAGAAGATCAGAAAGTCTAATCAGACACGTGAAAACACTTCAGGGTACAGAAAATACCTAACTCAACATTCCTGTACAGTGTTCAGCATACTCCAGTCTACTGGTGGAATGTTTTCATCTTCCACATGTTGCTATCACTTTAGCTTGTTAATATCTGTTGCAAGGTGGAATAAGGTGGAGGTGTCAATGGTGTGTTTGGATTGACCGTGGTAATGGAGAACATGTCCTGAACACTTCTTTTAAAGTGTCACTGTTGTGTTGTGTTTGGCTGCCAGCAAGTTTGCTCCTCAGAGTCAGGTAATGTGTAAATGACATCAACTCCTTCGGTGTTTTCCCCTGAAGGGAATGGCTGACCCCCTCAGGCAGTTGCAGCTGTGACACCCCTGACTGCTCATTAACTCTGGTAAGGCACCATTCAGAGGAGGCTGGCGGACTGCAGTCAGGATCATGGTGTAACTGAGGTAGGAATTACAATCCTCGCTCCAAAAAGTGCAAGTGCAATTGAGTCAGCTGGTTAAGCCAAAACCCATTGCTGTCTGTGCTGATTCACAGTGGGAGCTGACATGAAATATCAAGGAGGGATTAGTGTGCGCAGTGAGCTGTTGTTAAAGGCTGTGGTTAAGTGCTTGTGCCGCTCAGTCAGACCACGAAGTGGAATTGTGGTGAGTGTTGAGTTGCTAATGTCTCCTCAGGTTACTCAACTTGGGTTTCTGTGCAAGCAGAGCAAGGTGGCTGATTGGCAGGTTTGCTTCATAGCCAGGGATTTTAGTGTTACTGAAGAATAGGCCTGAAATATCACCCCTTCCAGTGTCTCGCTAACAGGAGCAGCTACATGGGGCCTTGCTGAGGAAGGACAACTGGTCTGGATTTTAACTGATGTTTTAAAATTATTTTGCTGCATTTTTCTTCAATGTTCTGGTGAGCTAACCAGGCTCTCCTGGGCAAAGAGAAGTTTAAGTGTTTTGTTGAGCTTCCCACAGAGGAGTCTCATGTTGCTGTGCAGGAGTTCATGAATGGAGGAGAGTTTTTGTAGAAAAAAAATCTGCAGTCTGTATTTCTCTATGCCAATTTCCAACCTTTTCAAGTTCCCTTACTGGGGAGAAGTATTCTCCCTTCCTCCTGCCTCATGCGAGTGTCTTTCTGGCACTCTTCTCACACCAGGGATCTGCCTTGCTCAGGAGTCACCTGTAGCCCATACTTGCTGCCAGTATTGTAACCCAGCACTGGCAGAAGAACTTTGCTGGGACAGTTTGCCCATTGTGTGCCACAGAAGAGGGGCATAGTGCCTGTTTTGGTGGGGGCAGGCATGCCCAAAGCCCAGCATGGGGAGAAATATACGTTCATCTGAGATTCCTAAAATGAGAAGTGGCTATGGACTTGAGGAGTGTGAAAGGAAGAGAAAACCAGGGCAAAAAGATTAAACTGAGGTCCGTGCCCGATTGTCTGTTACAAATGTCATGGTGGTATGATTCTATAGGAGCTGTTGTGTTTTGGTCCTTTCTTTAGACCTCAGACACCAGATCTTTGTCTCTGTTGCAATCAGGGGTATAAATATAAACCTGTGAATGTTAGCTGCAGATGAAGAGTAGCAAATGAAACTGTGCTTAAGTAATGAGATCAAAACAGTGTAGCAGATTGTGGTATGAAAGATCTGCTCTTAAAGCTTTGTCTTATTCTGGAATTTGTGAGGAGAGAAGTATGTGTTTGCGCTAGTGCGTTATCACTGAATATCTGAACTCCCTCTCCCTGTTGCTGGCTCTCAAATACTTTGTTATTGCCAATTCACTGACCTCTCCTGTGCTGATTGCGCAAGACCAGTTTGAAGGTCTGTCATGTCATCACCTGGGAAACTAGAAAATAAATTGAATAAATCCCATTAAGGTATTTATAGATAGAGACTGAGTCATGGAGGGTTGGAGTAGATAGAAATATATTTAGTGCAAACTTTTTTTATTATTTTTTTAAGTGCTGTAAGAATTCTGTCAATGTTGGTAATTTCTACTTGTGAAAAATAGCATTCAAAGTTTTACGGGGCTGGGTGGAGGAGAGAAAGGAAGAAAGGAAACAATCTGTAGGGTGGAGAGGGGGTAGTGGTATTAGGTAGCAAGACCTGATGCGGTTGAGATAGTCAGGCAGTGTGGCAGGGAGTCTGCCTGTCTGTTCAGTTTCTGGGAGGGTGAATGTTCAAGAGGAAGTGTGGCAAAGCTCAGTTCTCATTAACTGGTGGGACCCTCTGGGTAATGCAGCCATGTGTCTGAGTCTCCTGTCCTCTGTAGTGCCACTGCCTGTATCCCAAGGGCTCTCTACATAGTTAAATACCTGGTTCTTGGAGGAGTACTATGGCGGGCAATGTGATGTATGCCTGGCCAGGTCTGAACCCCTTGAGAGACAGAAAAGTGTGCATGCTGTGGTCTGTCACAACTGTTTCAGCCTGGAAGTTCATGCGTCCTTTTGAACTGAGTTGACATCCTCATGTAGTAAACTACCAGTGGGAAATAGTCTCCCCTTGCATTATTATGCCAGTGAGGAAATTCTCTATCACATGATAAGGTTTGTTCAAGCACTGTCTTCCTGCCATAGTTTTTGCTGGCTGAAAAGGTCACTGCCCGTTTCCCACAAGCTCCTGCAGATCTGTCAGGTGAGTGGCTTGTGTTTGCTCTGTGCCTTAGATCAGCATGAGCAAGGTTGGTGGTAAACAGCCTGAGTAATGGGTCATTGCCAGGTTGGTTTGTTGCAGCTGAACTGGGCACAGGCGACTAAGGGGCAGGACTTGAATAGGGGTGGTAATGGGGATCAGTCTTCCCTTTTCTCCCCTTACTTATGTAGCCACTGCCAGTGCTTCTTGGGAATGTTTGATCAAAATATTGACAGTAGATGTCTCTGCTCTCATGTACAGACCTCAAAAAAATAAACTCAGCTACCTAAAAAGCCATATGTTGGCTTTACCCTGGTGCTTATTTCAGGATGGATGCTTTTCTGTATTTGAAAGTACATGCATGCAAAGTGTTTGAAAAGACAGGCTTAGAAACAAACAAGATCCCATGCCACACCCTGTCACTGGCTTTTGTCCTTCTTAATTTGGAAAACACAGAATCTGCTTTTATAAAGATTCTTTCTGTGCTAGCAAACGTGTGTCACCCACCAGTGTGTCCCATCCTGTTTCAGTGCTGGGAAAGATTTCTTAAAAGAAAAAATTGAGTAAATCATTCAAATTACTATATTTTGCAGTGCCTGCCTAGGCAGGCGAGTAGTTTTCTGAGCACTGGGGTTGAACTTGCCTACTTTCCTATAAATTTGTGTTCAGTGGTTGACTGTGAGTTTCAGCTGAAAGTTTTCCCATGGTTGAGGAATTTGCTGGGATGCTCCCCTCTCTCTGGGATCACACATGCCAGCCTCGCCTCTGCGAGGATAATTATAGAATTGCCTCTCTGCCTGTTTTTGCAAAACTTGTAAGAACTTGCAAGAATTTGCTTTCTTCAGCCCTTCATCAAACCTTGGTGTAATGACTGCAGGCGAAGAAAAAAGCTCTGGGATCAGCACACAGACATAGACATACACACACAGATGCTGTGGTCATCATATGTAAGCCCTGTTTCCCTAAGAAGCAAAGCAAAGGGGATGGGCACTGGGAACCACATTGTGGTCTCTGTGTGGGACAAGGAGTCACTGACAGAACACTGCTGAGAAACAGAGATCTTTGCACATGCAAGTCAGGGTATAGGAGGATTACAGCAGCTTCTCTTGCCCTGCCTGTTAGAGCTTCCCTGCCTGTGTGCCACTTACACTACAGGGGATGCTTGATGGCTCTTTTTTTTAAGTCTAACTTGCCACTCATAGAATCACAGAATGGTTTGGGTTGAAAGGGACTGTCAAGATCATCTAGTTCCACCACTGCTGTATCAGCAGGGACAACTTCCACTAGACCAGGTTGCTCAAAGGCCCATCCAACCTGTCCTTGAACAGGGACAAGGCATCCACAATGTCCCATGGCAACCTGTTCTAGTGTCTCACCATCCTCACACTAAAGAATTTCTTCCTAATGTCTAACCTAAATCTACCCTCTTCCAGATTAAAACCATTACCCCTTGTCCTATCACTAGGACAAAACCATTACCCCTTGTAAAAAATCCCTCCCCAGCTTTCCTGTAGGACTCCTTCAGGTACTGGATGTCTCCCCAGAGCCTTCTCTTCTCCAGGCTGGACAGCCCCAACTCTCTCAGCCTGTCTTTGTAGGAGAGGTCCTCCAGCCCTCTGATCATCTTTGTGGTCCTCCTCTGGACATGCTCCAACAGCTCCATGTGCTTCTTGTGTTGGGGGCTCCAGAACTGGACACAGCATTCCAGGTGGGGTTTCATGAGAGCTGAATAGAGGGGGGGGAATCACCTCCCTTGGCCTGCAGGCCATGCTGCTTTTGATGCAGGCCAGGACATGGTTGGCTTTCTGGGCTGCAAGCACACTTTGCTAGTTCATGTTGAGCTTCTCATCAACCAACACCCCCAAGTCCTTCTCCTCACTGCTGTTCTCAATGCATTCTCCATCCAACCTGTATTTGTGCTTGGGATTGCCCCAACCCAGGTGCAGGACCTTGCCCTTGGCCTGGTTGACCTTCAGGAGATTTGCATGGGCCCACCTCTCAAGCCTATCAAGGTCCCTCTGGATGGCCTCCCTTCCCTCCAATGTGTCAACCTCACCACACAGTTTGGTGTCATCAGCAAACTTGCTGAGGGTGCACTCAATGCCACTGTCCACGTTGCCAACAAAGATGTTAAACAGCACCTTTCCCGGTACTGACCCCTGAAGAATGCCCTAATCACTGTTCTCCATTTGGACATCAAGCCATTGACCACAACTCTTTGAGTGCAACCATCCAGCCAATTCCTTATCCGCTGAGTGGTCCATCCATTGAATCCATATCTTTCCAATTTAGAGACTGGGATGTTGTGCAGAACAGTGTTGAATGCTTTGTACAAGTCAAGGTAGATTACATGAGTTGCACTTCCCTTGTCCACCAATGTTGTAACCCCATCAGAAAAGGCCACTGAGTTCATCAGGCACAATTTGCCCTTAGGGAAGCCATACTGGTTGCCACCAACCACCTTCATGTTTTCTGTGTGCCTTAGCAGAACCTTCAGGAGGATCTGTTCCATGATCTTGCCAGGCACAGAGGTGAGACTGACTGGCCTGCAGTTCCTGGGTCTTCCTTTTTTCCCTTTTTGAAAATGGGGGTCATCTTTCTCCTTTTCCAGTCAGTGGGAACTTCACCAGACTGCTGTGACTTCTCATATATATATAAAGCTTTGCAGCTTTATCCAGTCATTGCAGCTTCATTGCAGCTAGTTCCCTCCAGAGCTGCGGATGAATCTCATCAGGTCCCATGGACTTGTGCACTTTCAGGTTCTTTAGATGGTCTCAAACTTGCTTTTCTCGTACAGTGGGTGGATCTTCCTTCTCCAAGTCTCTGTCTTTTCCTTCCACAACTAGGGTGGTATGGCCAGAGCCCTGGCTGGTGAAGACTGAGGCAAAAAACTAATTGAGTACTTCAGCCTTCTCCATATCCCACGTGATCATGTCTCCTGTTTCCTTCTGGAGAGGGCCCACATCTTCCCTAGTCTTCTTTTCATTGCTGATGTACCTGTAGAAGCTTTTCTTGTTACCTTTGATGTCCCTGGCCAGATTTAATTCCACCAGGGCTTTAGCTTTCCTAACCTGATCCCTGACTGCTCAGACAACTTCTTTGTACTCCTCTCAGGCTACCTGTCCTTGCTTCCACCCTCTGTAGACTTTATTTTTACATCTATGTATGTTGAGGAGCTCCTTGTTCATCCATGCAGACTTCCTGGCATTCTCGTCTGTCTTCCTGTGTGTTGGGATGCCTTGCTCCTAGACTTGGAGGAGGTGATCCTTGACTATTAATCAGCTTTTTTGGGCTCCTCTCCCCTTCAGGGCTTTATCCCATGGTACCCTACCAAGAAGGACCCTGAAGAGGTGAAAGTCTGCTCTCCTGACATCCAAGGTAGTGAGCTTCCTCCTTGTTGCCCTAAGGATCCTGAATTCCACCATTTCATGTTCACTGCAGCAGAGGGTGCCTTTATGCTTCACATTGTCCACAAGCCCATCCTTGCTGGTGAAAACAAGGTCCTGACAGCACCTTTTTTTGTTGGTTCCTGTGCCACATGAAGAAGGAAATTATTGTCAATGCATTCCAAGCACCTCCTGGATGGCTGGTGCCTTGCTGTGTTGTCCCTCCAACAGATATGAGAGTGGCTGAAATCCCCAAATGAGGACCAGGGCTTGTGGACACAAAGCTGCTCCTGTCTGTCTATAGAGGGCCTCATCTGCTCACTCTTCCTGGTCAGGTGGCCTGTAGCAGACCCTCACTACTATATCCCCTGCCGCTGGCTTCCCTTTCACCCTGACCCATAAGCTCTCTGTCAGCTCCTCATCTATGCCCAGGTAGGGCTCCATTGACTCCAGCTCATCATTGATGTAGACAGTGACACCCCCTCCTCTTCTCCCCTGCCTGTCCCTCCTGAGGAGCTTGTATCCATCCATTCCCACGCTCCAGTTGTAGGAGTAATCCCGTCACATCTTAGTGATGCCAATAACATCATAGCCCTGCAGGCAGGCACATGTCTGTAACTCCTCTTGTTTGTTCCCCATGCTACGTGCATTTCCATAGAGGCATTTAAGTGGGACCCCAGCAGAAGCTGTCTTACTGGCTGGGATTACATTCTCCTGCATTTCAAGTATTCTCCTGCTGGTCTCTGATCCTTCTTCAGGCCCAGGGCATCTATTACTGGCGCTGGCTTCAAAGTGGTGGAAGTGGCATGGATTGAGGATCCCTTCCCCTGGCAACTCTAGTTTAAAGCCCTCTTTACGAAATTGACAAGCCTGTGGCCAAAGATGCTTCCCCCCTTCTCTGAGAGATGGACCCCATCAACCCCTAGGAGACCAGGTTTCTCAAAGTGAGTCCCACTCAGACTTACCCTTCTGGAATTCAGCACAGTGGGCACTTGGACAGGCTGCCTGACAAGTAGTAAGGCTAGAGGGGGGTGGGATTTGTCCTATTTAACCACAAGGAGTTTTCAGAAATAAGAAAAGTATGGTAATATTTCTAGCAACCATAAGAGAAATATGGTAACTGCAAGCATAAAGGCTTGGGACTTCAATTGAACCAAGGCTGTTCAAAGGTAGGATTCCCATTCTGGTGTTAATTCACTCAGTGAAAGCAACGAGCCATTACATGTAGCACTTTCCAAGTGTGGGAAGACCGTAGTTCAGTCTTGCATAACCAGCATGTGAAAAATAAGTAGATGTAGAGACACGTACAATAAATAAGCAGAAAAGCCACACGTGGGCTTATTGATGTTTTACCATGTCCGTGAGGTTTGCATGCTGTTTCTGGCTCTGCTGTTAACTCGGTGTGTGACTTGAGGAAAATCATCTTACTGTTCTGTGCTCTGGCATACCACTTTGTGTGAGAGATTATGGCTGTCCTCGGAAATCTCACTCTGCTTGTATAGAATTTGTTTTTTGGTCTTTTTCTGATATGCTTTGTAATATTTTTTTCATTATTAATACAAAAATTTCTGGGAAAAGGACTGTAATTTGTCATTTTAAGCTGTAACTTGAGCATCCTGGGTTTTAGGAGATGCTCAATCTCAGCCTTAAACCCAAAATGAAGTAGTAAGGTTTAACATTTAGTGTTTTGACTTGTGTTATAGATTAGATGAAGCACAAAACAATCTTTTCAGCTTGTAGAGGTAAGCCTGAGAAAGGAGGAGAGTGGAAGTGCAATGGCATTTCCCAGAAACACAATAACTTCCAGCACAGTGGCCCATGTCATGCTGTCAAGAAATGAGATCTCAGGGTCTGAAACAGGGCTCGAGTTTACAGAAGGGTCTTAGGTGGCATTTGCCTTGAGCATGGGATCTGCTTTCATGGATGTTGTTCAGGTGCATAGCAGTTCTAGGAAGAGAGGTTTCTGGGTGTGTTGATAAATTACTATTTGCTGACCTGCTCAGCTCCTTTTTGTGCAAATGGACTTTAAAGGGGGCCCATATTATGACGTTAGCAACTGCGTTAGCTGAGAGCACGTAATACTGTCCCTTCCCACATCTTCAGCTGCTCAAAAGTTCTTGTGAGAAATTCTGTTTCTGAGGCTAAGATTTCCCTACATGTAGCAGCATTTATTTATTTTTGGCTGTTCTGAGAATAGAAGGTTTCAGCCACACTTCAATAATGAGAGAAGAATAAAATGAGATTTTCTTCGTCCCCAGAAATGTTGGTTTTAAACATCCTTTCAGCTGAGTGGATGAAATTGGAAAATTGGGATGTGACAGTAGTGCTCCAGAATTCTCCAGGGGACTTTGGCCTTGACTTCATGGTTTCATGCAGTTTTTTGTGGCTGATATGGAGCCTATGAAGCAAACTTTTCCAGTTCATTTTATCTGAAGCACATGACTAAGGAAAGATCTACTACAGAAGCACATCTGCAACTAATTTAGCAGAGTAGCCCAATGAAATATATTGCTGCAAATTGCTACAGAGACCTGGCATGGTTGGTGATGAGGCTGGGGAAGAAGGTCTTCTGCATGGCTGTCAAAATCAGAAGGAGGTATCTCAGTCTCTTGTGCCTATGGTGTACTGAAGCAGAGGAAAGACTTTTCTGAAGAGTTGGCCCATGGTCTAAAATGGGAGATAATTTCTCAACAGAGAGGTGTTGTTTCTCTTTCCCCTTTTCCTCGTCCCCCCGTAGGAAGCTATTTGGTCAAGGAAAGATAATTAGTGGGGCAGAGTATTTTGACAACCACACTTAATGCTGGGGTGACAGCTGAGCCCTCAGTCCTTTCCTCAAGCACCTCAGGGTCCAAGTGGGCAATTAAAAAAGGTTGTCGAGCAAAAGCCTTAGCCAAACTAGTGAGCAGAGAGCGCAGAGAGTAGCTGATGTCTGAAGAGAAGGTTGTTTTTTTTGTTTGAAGTTTGTTCTTAAACTCTTTCCAAGAAAAAACCTGGCCATGGTTGCTGCTCTGACCTTTCTTCTTATCTCATGCCTTCCCTTCTATTGATTCATGTTTGAGTGGTGGGATATGACCCCTGTCTCATTTTAAAGTTCTTAGTTCCTCATATGTCTCTTTCATTCCTTCCTTAATTTTTGTCATGCTGTTTAAAAACAAACAAAAAAACAAAAGAAAAAAAAAAACCAAACAAAATTCTTTGATGGCACCACATGGGCAGAAAGATGTCTGGAGGATCACATCATTCAGTCTACACAATGCCTGGATCTAAGCCATTCCTTGAGTTCATTGCTTACATGATCTCTAAATACTTATTTTTAAAATGGATTTACAAATTGCTGTGATTGATTAAAAGACTCCTGAAAGATGTGTATTCTTCTAAACACATGCTGAATGGTGGTTTGTTTTAACAAAACAAAGCAACGAAAAAAGCAAACAACTGTGACATAACAGTTCTATACAAAACTAAGTCTTGTTTTATTCTTTAAATCTTGTGACCTGTGTCTGAACAGCCAATACATATTCAGGATTACCATAACCTTGGCAGCAACTCTGAACTCTTTTATCAATATTTCTAACATGAGAGATGTGACCATAATTTTCTTCCAACAGCCAAGTTTTGGGGTTTTTATTTTGTTTTGTTTTGACTGTATTCCCCTTGTGCTTTTGCTTGGACAAATACTGTGTCTAATGTAATTAAAATCAAACTGTCTCTATTATTAGTGTATATTTAAATTGCTTTCTGTCCTGGATAAACAGGTAGATCTTGGCTCCTCTACATTAGTATGTGAGACATCAGACTCTTAAGACCACTGGTTAAATGGAAATCAGATAATGGAGGAATCTAATTGTCATTGCCTTGTGATGAAGGCTTAGTGAATGTATCTTAATAGAAATGTGGTGTGTCGATTTCTACATGACTGTGTGAGCCATTCAGGTTGCCTGGGCCATCTTAAATCAGCTTGGCTGTAACATTTCAAAGTGTAGAACACTCTCCCACTTGCTAGTGAAGTCTTGGTCCCTGATTAGGGGATCAAAAATTGCTTGGAAATTATTTTACCTGAGAGTGAAACACTTTTGTTTAGAAAACATGCTTCCTCACATGTAACATTGCCACAATAGAGACCTCTATTTTTCTTGGAAGGATGGGATATGTAAGGTATGTGTGTCTTGATGTGACTGTTCATAAACCACATCACTGCTGGACTGCATCCTGAACTGCAAAACTGGTCCAAGAAACAAGTTTCTAGTGCAAAATTTTAGCTACAGTGCTTAGTGTTCTTTGGTTTTTAAGGGCTTAATCTACCTGCTGAGTCATGTATTTGTATTGCACCAGTCTATGTCATTATCTATAGAAACATAGAATATCCTGAGTTGGAAGGCACCCATCAGGATCATCAAGTCCAACTCTGACTCCACACAGAGCAACCTAAAAGTTAAACCAGAGATCTGAGAGTTGTCCAAATGCTTCTTCAATGACATCTATACACGCATTAAAACATTTTTGAGGTTGTCAGAGGCTTTGAAAGGTCTGTAAGTCAATAAGGATCCATTTCTTCCTGTTTTTTATGTAATTTGCTATCCAGTTAATTGTGACCACTTTTAAGAAGGGCTGCAGAATGCAAGTGTTATCCAGTACCCCTTACGAACCAGTTCTTAAGTTCAAGGTAAAAAGTTCTTCCTCAACTTGGTTCCTTTTCCGCATAATTTTTTTTTTATTTACAACGCTAGCAACTATGTGATGTCTATTTGTTGTAATGCTCATGAAGAAAAAGAATCATAGAGATTGTTTAGCCCTAGAACCAATCCCATGAAGGACTTCTAAGGTGTAAAAGCTAGGGAATTGTTGAGTACAGTAGTTTTCTTTACAGTGTCCACCCATTCCTCTGCTCTGGGATGTGTGCTGTCGTATCTTGCACTGGCTGCATAATCTGGGCATCTCCTTCTGTTGATCTGACAAAGACCATCTTGCAGCAATCCATCCCAAAAAAAAATAAATGAATGGTCTGTTGGGGTCAAGTCCTTCAATGAGAAGAAGTGACACAGTTATCTTGTAAGCAGAAGATACAAAAAGAGTCTATTGCACCAGGACATGCAGAGAGGAGGACTGGAGTATGAATCCCAGGCAGTTGCTGTGATAGTGCATAGGGAAAGGAAGAGGGGAAGGCTTCTGAATCCTGCAAAGTTTTAAGAAGTAGTTCCTCTTGATGCATGTATGCATGCATTCTCTCCATTTACTCGGCCTGAGCTGGAGACAGCTGGTATTCTTCCAGACACTGAGGAAGCTAAGCGTCAGCACTGTCTGCTTCAGATAAGATTAATAACGTATAGCTTCATGGGGAATGGAGCCTAATCTGTTGGGATGCCACGGCAAGCAGTCCCAGTGAGGAGGAGCAGCTGCCTGTTTTGGGCCTCCTGAAAGAAATGAGATGAACCATCTGAGACAAATTGAGATTGACTCCTGTTTGGTTCTGCAGGCAGGTTGCTTGCACCTTGTAGGCAAATGTGTTGAAAGCAGGAGATGGATCTATGGACTTCTGATCATGTCCAACTCCTAGCTCTGTATGCTTCAAAATTCTCTTTGAAAAATAACCCCGTAATTCAACACAGGAATACAGCAGAAGGAACTTTGTTTCCTACTTGTAT
Organism: Hemiprocne comata; assembly: GCA_020745705.1. Classification (NCBI taxonomy): domain Eukaryota; kingdom Metazoa; phylum Chordata; class Aves; order Apodiformes; family Apodidae; genus Hemiprocne; species Hemiprocne comata. Next base: position 135,833,265 of record CM036586.1, on the reverse strand, counting down.
AGCAGAGTACAAGAGTACTGAGAGCTTCCTGAAGTACATGCTAACAGAAGTCTTGACTGATGAACAAGAACACTGGCTGTTTTTTGAATGAAAACCCTCTGCAGTCACTCCTGCTTTCCATTTTTAATTTGAGGATTAAAAAGAGAATTGATTGATCTCTTGAATGCTTTCTGTGTTGAACACGTGTTGGAGACTTTTGACCTACCGCTCTTGCACCTTGCACATTACTGTCCTACCAAGGCTGGTCTGTGCAATAAAGCCATGGATCTTCACCTTCCTCAAATGATGGAGACAAAAATTATTCTCCTCCACCAAATTTCTGCCTATCCTAAGTGGTGTTAAAATAGCCAGAAGCTGCCTGAGCCTATCAAAAAATGCCATGCTTTGTTTGTGATGTGTTCCCCCCCACAGTTCCCTGTATTTTTGTCTGTATTTTACTTGCTCTTACAAGCAGTCAGAATGGCTGAATGGATTCTTCCAGTCATGCTGTGGGAAGCAGGTGCTCCATGTGTAGGCAGCTTGAAGACTCTTGTGCATGTAGTTTCCCCCTCATCCCTGCAAGCTTTACTTGGTAGGCATGCATGTGATTTCAAATGCACAGCCTCCACTCTCCGAACACATGCATAAGGAATTTAAGGAGAAGGAGATTAACAGGTTCTTTAATTAAAAAAGAACAACAAACCAAAACAAACCCAGTAAAGCCAGTGCTTACACAAAGGCAGCATTTTCTTTGTCACTTTCCTGTTTAGAATGGGAGTTCTCATGATAGGTAAAGTTTGGGGTCATGAGTATCTTTGTTACTATTACACATATTCATAAAGCACTGGTGCTGTGTACTGGTACTGTACTGGTGCATTGGTACTCTTACTGGTGCAGGAGTAAAGACAGAATAATTCTCTGCCTAGAAGAAGCTTTCCCTCCCTGTTTTCAGAAATAATGCTGCCTCTCTCCCAGCATTCAGTGACTTCAGGGCTAGTAGCTAGAGGTGGGAGACTTTTTGACACAGCCATGGATTTACACATTTTTTATAGGGCAGACTTCCTGTCAAGGTATGTTTCCTGGGGCTCTAAGCTTAAAGGGAGCTGAGAAAACCTGACTTCTGTCAAGATCACCTAGGCCAGAGGGCAGCATGCTTCAGCTTCCCATTCTCCTTTAATTTATCTTCACTTTCTTAACGACTGCAGTGTAGAAAAATCCTGTGACATGAGTCACGCTTGATATTGCTGAGGACCTTGGTTAGCAGCCAGAGTATTGTTCATAGCCATAGAGTGATAGGGCTTTGTAGGCTCCAGCTCTTTTGGGCTCCCTTCAGAGATCCTGGCTTGGATCTGCCCAAACGTGCAGTTTTGAAGCAGCTTTTAGGGTCAGCCCGAGGTAAAGCACACCACGTTATTTACCTTTGCTCCCCCTTGGATGTAGTTAAAAGACAAGGTGTGAGTGAAGAATAGAAAATTAGGAGGGGAATTCTAGATCACTGGAGGCTGCTGTGTGTGAGTGCTGGTGCTTTCGCATGCTCCTGGTGGGGAGTTCCCACTCCTGGTGCTTAACCTGGGGCATGGAGAGCAATAGGCGTTGTTCCACTCCTCTGGTTTGAACATGGTGTAAGTGGTGGTGTACCCAGCAGGTGTTAAATACATCAGTTGAGCTCTTTTGAAACCTGAACTAAGTACTCAGTTGGTCACACAATGAGAAAAAAGTGAATTAAAAAAATATATTTCAGGCTTGTAAATCTGTGCAGAAACTGACTCTCCAAATCAAAAAGTCGGGTTTTATGCCTTGTTCCGTGGCAATAATTTGATGCTTTTTCCTCTAAGGTTTTCGGTCCTCTAAGCATTGGTTTCACAGGCGAATACTACTGGGCATGAATGATTGGCTTCCAGCCCAGGATAATTTTACGTGCTCCTGAGAATGCCGTTGCCTTTACCCAATTATGTGATTATTTGCTGTAACAAGTTATTCCTGTAATATTTGTGGTAATGACAACTGTAACTTAGAATGTCTGTAGTACTGTTAAATTAGCAGAAACTAAAGGGAAGTAGTGACTGCTGAACTAGATGCCTTGCCAGGGAAGCAGTCTTAGGTCTGTTCCTTTCCCATTGTCAAAGGAAGTCTGTTATCATTTTCTTTAATTACACTTGCTTCATTGCTTCGACACAGAAGTGAGCTACCCATTTTTATCCTACACAGAACAGTTTCACCCTGGAAAACTAATCTGACCGGTATTTGATTTTATTTTGGGTTGGCTTTTGAGAGCTTTATGGATACACTGAGGTAAGGGACCATGTGAAGCTACTTACTCTTTCTTGTCCCCAGCCTTTTCTTATGTAGGGGAAAAGTCATAATTATGGTTCCTGTCTCCCCAAAAGATTTAGGTAATTAAAGTGGCACAGCTGGCAGAGGTGGGCTGCGTTTGGCCTAGTGGTGTAGCAATGAGGGACTCTGTACCCCTTAGTAGGGGTAGGTGCTTCTAGGAGAAAGTGATTCTACACCTGTATAACAGACAATGCTTTGAGATGGCAGGAGTCACCCCCTCTGCTGTGCCCTCACACAGGACCAAGGAACAACTTCATGACCTCCTGGACACCAAGCAGGTGGTACAGTGGCTCACCCCATTGAGAAGGGTTGTTTTTGGTAGAAAATGAAGTATTTTTGACATCTACATGGAGAAGTACATTGGCTCAGAGGTAGAGCTCCATGTCTGCTGTCCTCAACCCCTTTTCTGCTGCCACTGCAACTAGCTTCAGCACTGTGTTCTGCCCTTCTCTTCCATTTGGCGCTCTGCTTAGTAACTGTCTTCAAGTTTTCCCCTGGTCCTTTTGTAACTTCTGGACCTTTTTTCTGGTTTTTTCGTCCCTCTTGGAGGAAGATTCATCCATTACTACTGTAGCTAGATAGAGGGGCAGTGTACAGGTGCCTCTGCAGGTCACATTTAACTCACGTTGGGGACTGCAGCAACTCAGTGGAAACCAGAAGGATCCTGAGTAGTTTAACATTCTGGTTTCCATACAGTAGCAAAACACTGGTGAATTCAGGATGCAGAGAATAATGCAAAGGATAATTTATGTACTTTCTGAATTTAAAGATAAAAATCTCTGCTGGGTCTTATAATGCTCTAAACTTGCTTATTTTGGGATCTGGTTCTTCGTTTGCCACACATTTCTTAGACTATGGGTGTTTTGTCAGCCTTTAAGGATGGCTCACTTAAGCCTGGATTATATAGATAATGTAGACATTACACCATGTGTTGAACCCTGAACATCCCATTTCTCTCTTGTTATTGACAACTTATGTGTTTATCCCATAGTGGATGGTATCTAATATTATGCTGGCTCACTGCTGTGCTTTTTAACTGAATGCTACTGTAGCTTGTCTTTATTGTAACAGAGACCTATTTTAAATTAAAATGTTTTATTGATATGAAAAAACTTCTTTTGTAATTAGAGAATTAGCTTGGTTTGCAGGCTGTACCAGCAGCACATGCCCATATATTCTCCTTCATGGGATGTATTGATGATGACACAGTAAAGGGAAAATTGGCTTAAACCTGGCTCACCCCAGGACACTGTGCTTTTAATTAATACAGGCATTTAAGAGATACTCAGTTTCTGAGTCTATTTTTGGCATTTGCAGCCACATCATTGTAGTGATTTATAGTTGATGTGGTTATTGAAAGCCTCCATAATAAAAAAGAAGTTAGATTGCCTCTGAGATGTAAAAGAACTGTTGAAGAATTTATTAGAACAATGTTAAAATATGCCCTAAAATGAGTCATGTTAGTCTGCGGGTTGAAATGGGATACCTGGGAATTCCGAGTGCTGTACTACTCTGATTAATTAAAATTTAGTCAGCTGAAACCTTCCACTATAATCAGAATTGTTCCCTAGGGTTTTACCTTCATTTCAGTTGCAGCCTTCCAGTCCCAACCATTTCTGAGCTTAGTAATTAGTTCACTTTAAGAAAATAAACAAAAGGATAAAATTACCATGACAGTACATAGGATTTTTTTTTTTTTATTGCTATGCTGGGCTCTGCTTAATGGTATGAGTTGCATATGGCCATTCTTCCTGCTGCCAAAGACAAACAGTGAGAGACAAAGTATCTCTGATTTGAGGGCTATGCTGCTTTCCATATTGTAAGACTTGGATTATTTTACAATTGCTCTTTTCTGTAACTTTGGCTAAGATGCTGATCTCCCCTCTGCAGATGTGCTGCCTGTCTCATTCCTGTTGTGCTGTGGGTAGTGTTCTGCTACAGCAGGGTTTCCTTATCAGCAATTCTGCAGTAAATCAAGCTGGAGAAGAGACTGCATTTCCCAACAGGATCTCCAATGAAGAATTCACAGTGTGTGAATTCATATGGGATACCAGAGGACATCTGCCTTACAAGGCTGTCTCCAGAGCTGAGACTTCAGGGCCTCGATAAAGCACTGCTTCTGTCTCTCCCATACCATATATATTCTGACTCAAGCTTCATGAAGTCTGTCATCACTTTGTCCATGAGCTGGATGCTGTAGTGAAACTCGCTTATCATTCTCTTGTTTCATGTCAGGACACTCTTTCAGAAGCTGCTGAATAGCAAAGACATGACAAAGAAGCCTTTGGTTGTGGCTGTTGATACTGTGAGTTGAGAATTGTAACTCCAAATTAAAAGGGATCCTACTGAGCTGTATCTCTCTGTGACAGAGTGAGCCCCAAGTTTGTTATTCATTTTAATGATTTGAATGCAACTGGTGTGGATTCTCAACAATATTTTTAAAAACACATGCTTTTTCAAGGGTTAAAGAAAGGGACTTCATGTACTTTCAGTCTGTATATAATAAACGGTTATTATTTTATTCTACTCTAGCACTTTCTTCAAGAATCCAATAGTGCTTTACATATGTTATTAAGATTCCAAAACACCTCATTAAGAGATATTTCTGCATCTTGTTTTTCGCAGTAAGACAAACTGAGATGGAAAAAGTGCTAGTGATTTGCTAACAGCTAAGCAGTCCCTATCAGATGTAGAAATGTGTACTCCCAAGCTCTTTAGTATAACAAAGCACATACATGCACCCGACTTGCATGCAAACAAATCCTCTAGGATTCCCTCCTCTGACCATGTTTTGTGGGTATGTATACAAACTGCAAAGAAAACACAGTGTATCAACTCATAAATGTAGTACATCCTCAACAATGGTAAAGCATGAAACCGCTCAGTACATACCATAGTACATACCACTTTTAATAATAAAAAGTCTTCAGTGTTGACAGCTCTTTTAAGTGACATGTCACAGAAAGGACAGTAGAGAAGAAGTTAGCTGTGCCTTCTCCAGTGGTCATGCCATACCCTGCATTGGTTGATGGAAGTTGGCATTTCTTCCTATCATTTCACTGGCGAGGACCTAACTTGATGGGGAACCCACCTTGCACATTTGTGATAGTGCAGAAGAGGGGTCTAAAATGGAGGACAGTCTGTACTCTTTCAGAGATTAATGAGATTCTTTCCCCACATAAGGGGACAATCTATAGGAAGACTCAAGATACCTATAGACTACATGGTGTCTACCTCAGACAGCTGGAGGTCAGATGAAAGTTGGCAAGGGGGGAGTGAATACTCTGTTTTCCTACTTCAAGAGTCTCAAGTTTCCTGTCACAGAAGAGTTGAAAGTTTCTTTTCATACTTTGCTCTTGTATTCTTCTGCAATATTATTAGTGGTTAAGAAAATTACCTAAATACTGTGCTAAACATATCGGTGTTGTAAATACTGATTTTCTTTATGTTACTTGCGACCTAGAGACTGGACACTGTTCCTCGGTTCAAGTGAATGCCTGAGGAACAGATTGTTACACTAAAAAACTGGTTATGAGTGAAAAATGGAAAAGTTCACCTCCAAGGACTTGTTTTAACGGGACTATGTTTAGTCCAAGTTTCATTTTATGTAAAATTGTAATTTACAGTTTTGCAGCTGTGCATATGCACTTTCACTCTCTGATGTCTGAGACAAGAGTTTAGTGTTGTTGGATTACTCTGCGGTGTTGTAGCCCCAGTAGTGATCACGGTGAATTTGCTGCGACTGACAGAGTTTAGGCATTTGTAATGGAAGATAAGAACTTTGTGTTAGAGTTTTATATAATCCCAGTTTTAACTACTTTTCCCTGCGTGAGTATGCCATATTGTATAGGTGGGATTTTCATGGGGAATTTTTTTAAAGTTAACCACCCTCATCTCTAAATGAAATATACTGAAACAATCTAGCCTTGCATATAATTCTTTCTTTGGCAGATGTCATGGAGCAGCATAAAGCCATACATACACCTTTCACAGAGAAACTAGCAAAGGACAGCAATTGCTGTGCTGGTGCTTTCCCAGGCTCCCAGCTCCCACTGAGCTTCCCTGAGACAGCAAAGGCCTTTCCATGAGCGTGCTGTGTGTCTACCTCCATTACAGCTGGAAGAAACCTGTGCCCCACCGGAGCACTCTCTTCTCAGCTTACTTCTCTAGCTGTCACTAAACTTGGAGTTGGGAACAGTTCTATGAAAATGGTAAAGCAGTCTGCGCAGGTGGCCAGCTGTATGTCCTCAATTTTTAAATACTTTTGAAAGCATATTTTAAAGTATAGATAACCACTGCTGCTCTGGGTATATATATATGCTGTCTCATACTCCTCCACAGTGTTTTATAACATTCCAGGTAAACTACATTCAGTTGTTTAATTTTGTTCTCATTATTTTTAGGCAAAGCTGTCATAGTTGCTCTCCATTTCATCTAGCGAAACTGAAAGTCTATATAAAACAAACTGCATTTTTCAAAGGAGAAGCTTTATCATAGTCTCAAATATTGTGTTTTGCTGTTAATGGATAAAGGGGCCTCCACCCTCTGCAGCTTTGCCATTTGTCCGTACGCAGGTGCTTACATACATGTATGTGCGTTTGCATGAGTGCAGGAGAGAGATGCAGATGTGAGGGGGGAAGGCAGACTGCACGTGCTGTGTCCTCAGTTGCGCTGGTGGCCAATGTCTGAGGTCAGGCCACTCCTTCTGCCTCCCCTTCCCCTGCACTGACAGGACCCCGGGTTCCTGTTTTCACTTGGAGGCTGTGCACAGCAGACCTTCTCTCACGTGAGTGGGTTCTGTGCCAGTCCTGAATAACTGCTGAAGTAAGGGTTGAGACCCCTAAAACTACTGAGTGGGACCACAAAAATGCCTGGGCCAGAAGTAAGGCACCGAGTGCAGCAGACAGTGGTCTGCCTGCAGTTTTTGCCAGTTTGGAGCTGGCAATTGCAGCTGCAAAAGCAGTGTGGTGTTGCAGGCCTGTGGAGTACCTAGATCTTCAAGTGGAATTTATTTTTTTTCTGTGCCTTATTCTGCACAGATGCAAGCATGAAGCGTTATTGTGCTTTGTGTAGACAAGAGTGAATTTGCCATGGTGTTGGACATTTTTCCATTAGTCCCAACACTTTAGATTGGATATTTGGAAGAATTTTGCTACTGAAAGAGTGATCAGGCACTGAAACAGGTTGCCCACGGAGGTGGTAGAATCACCATCCTTGGGTTTATTCAAGAAACATGTAGATGGGGTACTTCAGGGCATGCTCCAGTGGCTGAGGTTGTGGGTTGTGTGTTTGGGGGTTTTTTTGGGTGTGGGTTTGTTTGGTTTTTGTTTGGTTTGGGGTTTTTTTTGTGTGTATATGTGTGGTGTTTTATGGGTTTTTTTCTGGTTGGTCGGTGATCTCAGAGGTCCTTTCCAACCATGACTGTTCTGTGATTCTGTGATTCTATATCAGACTGAAAAAAAAAATGCAGACTGGTGAGGCTATTGCTCACCTCAGAGCAGACTGTTTTCTGCAGCATGATATCACTATACCGCTGGTGCACAGAGAGAAAATGTAGCTGGGGACCCTATGGAAAAGTTCTGTTGTCGGGGTTTTTTTCCCGCCCCTATTTTTGGGACATGGATTTGTGAAAGCAGGTCAGACAAGGCTTGGGGCTATGTGGCTTGTTGTGAGCATGAACTTTGATTTATTTCCCCTTCCCTGTTACTAGTAAGTTTCAGGCAAAAATATTCTTTAGAAGAATGACTACAATTACTTAATTAATTGTTCACTTTGCTATAGCTTAGTGATTTTTCACTGCCTGTAAGTCTCTCTTTCCTATCCAGCGTGTATTGGCATATGATCTTCCGCCCCTTCCTAGAAAGTATTCAGGAGTCATGGCTATAGCCATGAAAGGTTTTGAAAGAGAATTTCTCTGCAGGTGTTGAGGTAGAGCTGCTTCAGCAGCTGTAGCAACTAGTTTTCATACCAGAAAGTGGGTACCCTCCTGATGCAGGCATACACGCAGAGAACGGTATTCAGATGCTCTCAGACTGACCCTCTAGGTGTCACCTTTACCGCACTTTTCCATTCTTCCATTCCCTCTTGATTGTCCCTACCTGGACATTGGCTGCAGCACCAGCTATGCAATGATAGTGGTGGTGGGTGAAGGTGAGTTCTGGGTCCTGCTGGCTTATTGCAGAGCCATGTACCATTGATACCAAAGCATCTGACAGGGCTTCTTGCTAAAGGTACTTATGAGGGATGCTGGCTCCCCTCAAAGCCTCAAAAACCCAGCTTGTTTCTGTTGGATTAGTTTCACAAGGAGAGAGGAAAATCCCAGCATAGTTTATTGTTTGGTTGCACTAGGAGAAAGCCCCCAAGCAGGAACATAAATACAGTAAGCAGTAATAAGGATCTGACTGCTGCTGGGACTTACTCATCCCCCTGGCGCTGTTTGGGTTTAGCCATCTGGCTCTGGCCCTGCTTACACTTGTCAGCTGAGGGTGACAATGCCAAAGCCAGGACTTTGTGAATGTCCCTTTGGAGCTTTGCCTGGCCAGTTGGCAGCATAGATGGTCAGCCAAGCCTCCTCTTCCTCCTCCTCCACAACCTTGGACATGTCAGTCAACCCATCTAGCCACATCCTCCCAACCTCAATGAGAAAAGTGGATTTCAGCCCCATTTAAGCCACACTAATAGAAATGAAGGGTTGCAGGCTTTCTTTCCTGCACTAGAGGTGGAAAACAAAAAAAAAAAAAAGCTTTTCCTCCTTTTTATTTTCTTTTTAAGAAATTTTTCCTTTCCATGGTGGTCTCCAATAGGACAGGCATGTCTTGCCCATGGGAGGTCACACCTTAGCAAGATAAAGGCAGCTCGTTCTGGTGCTGGAATTTTATAATGGAGAGGAAAGAATAGAAAGAGGAGAATCCTACCAAAAATGATTAGCCACAACCAGGAGGAGGTTAGAAGCAGATTGAGGTGTGTCTACATTAGGACATGAGGCCTGCTTCTCTCTAAGTTCTTCCAGTAATGACATGCTCATATTTATCATCAAAGTGATACGGCCATTTTCCATCGCTGTCATCCTCCAATCCATATGCCAGCAAACCTCCCACCAGTTTGGGCAACAGAGACCTTTTAGGCTCACCTCCACTGGGGAAGGTGATGAGCCTACCTTCAAAAGGCAGTCTCTGGCTGCCACTGCTGTGCCAGGCAGACTTTGTGAGTGCTGTATTTGTAAGCTACAGCCACATCTGTACTGCTTTTTCTAAGCCACCTTTGGCACCTCTGATATCTTCAGTGTTAGTGGGGAAACAACATTTTCCCACATGCATATGGCAAATAGGTGCCATGAAGTGTCACAAAAACAAAGCTGATTCATCTTGTAATCTTCCACTTTATCACCATGGCATTGTTTAACCAGCAGGTGAATTAAGAAAAGATGACGTGAAATAGGAGCAGGAATTTACCTACTCATAATTTAGATGAACTCCCAGTGATTTAGTGACCTCTTATGCCCTTTGCTTACTGTTAAGCCAGAACTTACCCGCTTTTCTTCAAATGTTTCTGCTAAGACTTTTACGTAGTGTTTATGTTATGGAGACGTTTTTGCTGTTGTCACATCTGTGTTTGGACCTTTGGGTCAAGTGGAACTTTCTACCCTATTTTTTCAGGTTACCATTCCTGTGTGTTTGCTATGGTCATATTGCATTAGAGTGTGTGTGCCAGTGCTAAATCCATGGCTCCAGAGTGTCTTTACATGATAACAATTTTGTTTGAGTCCACACCACAGTATCATGATGTCCGTGTGACCTGAAGTGTGTTAGGATCTCCTTACAGACAGGCATGGAATGCTGTACTCTCTCCAGGTTTTTTTTTTTAAATGGTGCTGAGGAAAACTGCTCAACCATATGTGTTCTTAAATGGAGAAGCAATTCAGGACCAGTCTGAAGTGGAAAAGAGACCAAATCCAATATGATCTTTAATCCTGCCTGTACTCTGGTTAAAACCAAACAACTTCTTTGGAACTGTAAGGGGATTTGAGCTTGTGTTCATCTATTAATTTACTTTTTATATATCTGCACTATCTGCAGCAAGCCCTATATTCCAAACCTGAAGCCGTATTTTCTCATATTCTACAAAAGAATGTGATTAAAACATCACTCAGCATATCTAAATGCACACCTGTATGTGTAATCACCACATGCATATAGTCACACATCTCTTATTCTCTTACTTTCAGAATGATACAGTTACTGACATGACTGTGTCCTTTTTACATTATTTTACACAGGTAAAATCAAATAATGTGAATTCTACTGCACATGCTGATATCCTTTTTTTTTCCCATTTCCTTTAGAACAGTGATAATGAAAATTGATGTTTTGAAATTGAGAATTTCAGTATCCAAAAAAGCCCTTAATGTTGACATGCAGAACTGGTCTAGCAATAAAAGCATATCTGATCCAAGTCATCATCAGTTGCTCTGTAATTATGATGACAATACAAAAACAAAGCAAGCTTACCTTACCTCAGGTGACTCTTTTTTGCTGTATTCCTGGCAGTTTCCTGTCCTTCTTCACTTGAGAAGGGAAAATCCACTTCAATAAAGAAAAATAAATGCTAGAAGAATGAGGGATTTAAGGAGTCCTCCTCTGAGCTCCTGATCCACTTGTTTTTAGCAAATTGCAAAAACCTCGATCCAGTAGTAGCTCAGACTGACTTTCCTCTCCTCGTGTATTCTGTGGGCTGAGAATCTGCAAGAATAGACCTGAGGCGATGCTGCAAGAGAGAGACAGCGGGGGGACCTTGGCACGGAGTTGAACCAAACTCTAAATATAGCCCAGCCCACTTTCTGTGCAGTTCTCTTCATACTCTGAAGGCAGATGACCTTGTCAGAAAACTGACCTCCTGGCATGTCACTCTCTACAAAGAGAGGAGCTACGGGAACAGGACTGCAATGTAAAAGGACAGAAAAGCTGTCAACCATCTGCTTGAAGCAAGTGAATGTAGGTATGAGCTCTATTTTTATGGCTGTTGCAACTGATTGAGTCGTAACGTGCTTTATTTGATCATTTAGACAAATGAGCTGCATGCCAGTTCACAAAAGACCTGTACAGATGAGAAATTGCATCGTAATTGCTAGTCTTAAATAGAGAGCACTGACAAAGATGAAAAGCCTGTCGCCTTTCCTCCTCTCAAATTCCTTAATGCAGCAGAGTGTGTAGGATTTCCTTGAAAGCTTCTGTCTATAAGAAATTATCCCTTCTTGCACAGGCTCTTACAGTAAGACTTTCTGGAAAAGTGGCTGAAATCCACAAATATGTATTCTGGTACCATATAAATTTGAGATGCTAGGGTAGCTTGAAAGGGCAGTAGAACCAGCAATATCAGAGACCAAACTGCAGAGAAATGTGTAGTAGATGCAGAGGAAGAAGGAAGAGGGTAAGAGGTATAGAAACCTAACCCTTGTGTCATAGATAGGGAACTGTTTTTCAACAGATGTTTTATAATCCGGGGAATTTGCCACTGTTAACTCTATGTGGCAATATGTCAGGGTATTTTGTTCTTAACCTGAAGGAGAGTTTAACTTGATAGGAGTCAACCTGATACTCTGTCAAACAGGGACCTGACACTGCTATGTCATATGAAGGCTTCTGAATAAAAAAAGCTGCAGAAATCTCAGCAACTCAAAATGTCTTCTGTCATGTTCTGTGTTAAGCCGTGTAGGGGAGTTGGGATAAAAGCTTGTTGGTGGTGAGATTGATCTAAGTGTATGCTATATTATATGCATACGCGCAGTTTTCAATATTCAGAGAAAACCTGAGAAAACATCAGGCCTGTGATTGAATCCTACCATTTTTGGCAAGTTCCACTGTGTAATTTTATCATGATCTATTGACTTGGAGTCCACAGGGTCAGCCAGACTCTGCATTACCTTCACAACAAGAGCTACAGCTGTGAGACACAGCTGCTTCCTAAGATAGTGGGAGAAGAGTAGAAAATATGAATCTCCTGCAGTATTAAGGGAGACATCACAACTGGGACCATACTGCATTCCTGGGCAAAACTTACTGATAGTCAGACCTAGGCTAGAACCCACCCATTAAGCAGTTTTATGAGTTTATCCAAGTCCACCTTCCTCACAGTTTACCTAGTTCTTCCCCATTAATAAGAATAAATGTTTGTTAGCAGTCACTGTAATAACAAATGAAGGATGCTGATGTTTGACTTTGAAGAGAAGACCTGAGAAAGGAATGAGTCTGCCTCCAGATAGACATTATGTTGTCTGACATACTAGCACTATCTAACTAGTGAAATTCTAAATGTATGGGATACCAACAGCATTAAACACTGATAGCATCGTGCTGTCTGTTCTCGAGGGTGGTACCCTGATGTGAGCCAGACCACCCCTATCAATTCCAGCTCCACAGTGCTGCCACCACTTCTGTCCCTCTCTCCAGGTCTGGGCTACTGAAATCAACACAGATCCCCTCATTCAGAGTGTGAAGGAGCTGAGGATAAGGGACTCCTCCCCAGCATGAGTTAGTACTCTCTTCACCCTGCACAGCAAACAGCCAGAGCAGCTTCCATACATGATAGGTCAGTAGTTCTTAGAAAAAGAAGGAATCACAGTGATGGGTCCTGAAGCACAGGAATAATCATACTTTGCCAGAAACTGTGCCATGCATTTCTCCTATATGAATATTGTGGAGAATGGGGCATTTCTTGCTTATACAACTGAAATGCTGTTTGGCTTTGGGGAGGGAGTGTTAATCTTTGTGGAGGCTTTTATAGAGTGGTGCTGTTTGTGTGTACAGGGCTGTAAAAGTTGCCTAGTCAGCCTCAGTAATGAGAACTTCCTGAAAGGAGGGGAAATTGTATTAATTCATCAGGATGGATGGAGCAGTATTTTGTTTGATAGCAGTAGACACTGAAGTTTTCTTTAGGATGGCTTTTGCATGAGTTTCCTGTCCACATCAGAGGAAATAAATATATTAGGGAATCAGACCCTAGTTTGTGCCTAGCTTTTCCTGGGCTCATAACTTGTGTTTTCCTTATGATGCTGGACAGTCTTTCAGCTTCTTTGTACAGTTTTTCTGTTTGATTACCCAGCATTCTTTGGTAGCATTTCCTCTGGAATGATCTGGGTCTGGGTTTTCAAGAGCCCAGGCTATTTCCTCTCTCAGGTGCCTTCAGTTGGGATTGATACTTCAAGCTAGTCTTGTGGGCTTCCCCCTCATACAGTCACACATTCTCTAGCTAGTATTTGTGAATTGATTCTTTTGATTAACTTGTGGTTGTCAGGGTGGGATATATGAACCATAATATTGCAGCCAGTTTCCAACGTGGTCATCTGTTTCCTGGTTTGCCTCATTCTCACTGCTTTTTAGAGTTGGATTGAGTGTTCTCTTCCTAACATAAACTGTTACACAGTATTGCTGGCATCCTTTGAGTGGCATCTAAAGTGACTGTAGGTTATATAATGCCTTCCATCTATCAAGAGGAGAAGCCCTTGTTACAAGCCTAAGTATTTAATTTTAGAACATTCATCCAGTAGATTTGTAAACAGCCAAACCCCAAGCTACTTACAGACAAAAAAACCTGTCTCCCAGTTGTCTGTCTCTCTAGAAATAAGCTTTTCAACTGAATTTGGAGATATAAGGAGATTATTGGAAATTTTAGCTGAAAGGATTTTTGAGAGAACAAAGAAAGAGAAATGAGGAGACGGCAGCAACTTGTGGATGTCATCTGAGTCATGTCATTGGTGAAGGGTGCAAGAGCAAACAGCACAACTGATTTGCACTCCATGCTGATGGATTATCATATCTTCAGGCTCTGGTTGTTCTTGTTTGGCAGGTCCGTAATGAAGAAATTAAGATAGATGACAAACAATAAAAGGGCCTGTCATTCCTAACATGTCAGATCTTTCTGTTTGCCCTTCGCTTACCATGAGTTTTAAAACTGCACTGACTGAAGGAATACTGAGTTCTCCCTTCTTGCCTTAGTGATGCCATTATTCCTTGCACAATAGGATGTCAAATTCAACCACTGTTTTACAGGAGAAAAAGTTACTTTTAATAGGAGGAGGGTAGCCTACTACTTTTGCATATAATTAATTACTTTCTGTGGTATTTTCCAAACATTTTTCTGTCTTTTAAGACGATATATAAAAATGAAAAAGTCAAATTCTGAATAGGGCTGGGTTGTAGCTATACTACAAGCTGGACCTAACCTTAATCGTGTAAAGTTTATTCTTCTGTGCTTACATGTGCACAGCAGAGGATTTCCTCTCATCCTATTCTCTGATATGTCCTTTATTTTGTCTTTTGGTTTACTTCCAGTCAGCAAGTCAGATGTGTCAAATACAACTTTGGAAGTACCCATTTTTAATATTAAAGAGAAAGTGTTAAAAAAAAAAAAGAGAGAAAGAAGAACAAGTAGTTGTAAGAAATGTTCTGTGGGAGATCTTTTGCATGGTAGATAGTTATGTCTGTGTGCCAGAGATTTTCTGTCATATCAGAGCAGAGTGAACGTTAGTGTTATTCATTAAGACCTGTTCATTTTTGCTTGAACAGGCAGTGATTTAAATTTAAATTGCTATTCAGTGTAAGAAAGAGTAACCTAAATTGAATGTCCTGTCAGCAGATTTATCAGGCAAATAAAATTTGTTTGTGCCTTCAGAACTCCACAGGGAAGGGGTTTACGTTTTTGTAAGAATGTTGTCTTTGTAGTACAAGCTATTGCCAATACTTAGGAACTATTACAGGGAATTCCTACAGGCTGTTTGCAGGAAACTCTGGCTTGTCACAGGCTGAGGCTGGATGGAGTGGAAAGGAGCTTATGCCATCTGAATGCGACCTAATGGGACAAAATTTAAGAGCTTTTGATTCCTTGAAAGGACTGTGTCTTTCTGCTGAGTTGCATACTCTATGCCCTTCAGGTATGCCTCACAAGTACACTTTAAAATACCTTTTCTAAAGTACCTTGGCAGGTAAAGTCTGCAGTTTAAGACATCCTTACTTATACAAAAACTTACTGTTGGAATAGGCCTGCTTTAGGACAGGAAGCCTTAGTTGATAGAGAAGAGAAGGGAAGGGAGAACAGTGCCCAGACCGTGGGGGACTGTGGCTGGTTTGGGATGATGGAGCACTGGCATCACATGCAGTTACCATGGAGTTCTCAGCCCAGGCAGGAGGGCAGCTCTGTTCTCTGTTGCAATAGCTGACAGGGGAAATCAACAAAGGAACGATAACTAACTGGTTGATACCTGCAACAGAGCTTTGTGTGCAGCTTCTTACTTCCTGGTAACAACAGCAGATACCAGTTAATTCACAGTTTTTCCTCTTTAGTTCCAATTGGTCAAAATACCCAAGTATTTTAAGGCCTTAAGAGTTAAGGCACTTCATTTGATTCATGACCCCAGTGAGAAGAGTATGAAATCTTCATTGGTATTTTAAAACTGGAGTTGCAAAAGCTAAAAAGCAGGGGGAGTGGGGGGGGGGGGGGAAAGATCTTAATTAATTTTTGAAGTGACATTGCTTAGCCATATTTGCATTCTTTCTTGCATCAAAGATTTCCACTGAGCTGTAATATTATGTCTTTTGATGCAATTAAATATTCATTTTTTATATTTCCTGTCAGTATATGTGTTCTCTTACTGATTTCTAAGACTAAATCTTGTTTCACTAACTGTTTAAATGATTTAGCTAATGCTTATTCAAGGAGATAAGGGGATTATTTATTTTTTTATTGTGTTCCGTCTGTTACTTTGGTAACTAACATTTAATCTTACTACAAAAGTTCTAAAGTATTTTCATGGTAGATAGACAGCAACTGCTCTGAAGAACTATATTAGTAATAAAATTGGTATTATTAGTTATTCCATGTGGCTGGTCTTGAGGTCACCAAAAGAGGTTCATAGCTTTTGCTTTGCCAGTTGGCTTTACACCTTGGGCTCCACAGTATCTGAGGTATTATTAGGCTTCTCAACAGGAAAATTCAAAGCTGTCCATTGCCTGCAGAGAGAGAACTTGGAGAAGATTGGCCTGGTAGACATGAAAGAGATCCTTGTTTCAGGATTAGCAGTGCTGGTGACACACAGCTGAGTAATTTGGGATATGTGCAGGAGGTGGTTTGAGCTGCTGCCTGCCTATTGCTCCTGCACCTCTGGCTTCCATACCTGCTTCTCCCACTGCTATGTGGCACCTTTCCATCCCTTACAATGGCCTCTCCTTGTCTCTGTATCCCTTTCCTTTTGTCAGGGAAGTAGCTGAGCTTGGAATGCTTTAAAATATTTAAAACATTAATCCTTTTTTCTTAGTTAATCAACACCCCCAGCCAGGCCCGATTTATTTAAAAGACTTTATCTGTTCCTTTGGATAGTGGTGGGCAGCATGGCAGGACCCGCCTGAGCTTCCTATTTCCTGCTGCCTTGAGGAGTGATACCGTAGTGATATGTTAAAATACTGTCATCACCACTTTTAGCTCAGTTACTGTGATCAGCACAACTGAGGTGGCAAGAGGATGCCTCTCAACTGAGCAAGGATGAACAGGGATCTGGGAGGCGGTTTTGCTGACAGCTGTTACATTTTACAGAAAATTAATTGACCTTGCACTTTGTGTGCCTGATGGGACATGCAGGGAAGATGCAATGACAAAAATGTCAAAGTAGTGCATTGACATTAAGATTACTTAATCTGATTCACTGAAGATTTAGGCCCTTTTTTAATGGCAAAACCATGAAAATAATAACGAAGTCTCAGACTTCAATTTTAATCTTTCCCTTGACCTCCTCTCTGCCTCTCTTTTCCCTTCCTCCCAAAGAAAAGGAATCTAAAATTACAGTTAAGAAAAAACTCAAGATGTGCCCAAAACACTTGGCATTTTACTCAGCATCAAATATTTTGCAGTCTGCTGAATTTAAAGCTGGGAGCCCTGAGAAACATTTTTCATCCAGATTAATGAACACAGATCAGTACCCTTTCATCAACCAATAAATAAAAATCATAGCCTGCAAAACAGCCTAAAATTAATCCATCACAGCACACCCAAAATGAATGAACTATGCCCACCTACAGAGTAATGACAAGCACATACTTTCCTGTAATATATCTGAAAACTAGAAAGAGAGCATAAAAACTGTAGAACCTATTTCCACAGTGTAGAGGCCTTTTTGTTAAAAATCAGAAAATGCAGGCTTTATTTAAAGTCTGGTTTCAGTTATGAGGCAATTTTTGAACAGTCAGAGGAAGAAATCAGGAGGAGAGAGAAGCAGGTGGAGGGGGGGAGGTAATAATAAATTATGTACAAACTTTGTTTTCATGTAAGTAATTCTAGTTGAGTACTGATATGCTGGTGGGGGTATAAAGAAGAAAGCAGGGATTTCTGCTCATACCGAGAGACTCTTCTGACCTGCAGTGTGTCTTAGACTGTGGGTAGTGCCAGATACGTCAAATAAAAGTTGAGGGAGTCTCTCTCATAGACACATAAAGGCAGGTTCACTCCAAATTCCATCACAGAGATTAGCTTAATGGTAAGAAATAAACTTGTTCTGTACTGGCGTGTGTCACTGTGGGTCTCCTGGATACCAGATAGGTGTCTGATCTCACTTACCTTCCAGATCAAAATAAACCACAATCTAGCAGAAATTATTCCCTCAGTTATCTTTAGGTCTGTATGTAAATTAATATTTTTCTATTCTGAGCTTTCTTTTTCATTACATGTTCATGGTTCTTACGTTATGAAGAGTTGTATGCAGCATGCTTTCTTTCTCTCAAAAAAACCCTCTTGTGTTCTCTTCATCCTCTCTTCCTGTGAGGGACTTCCTATAGTTACCATCATTTCTGTGAGCTTCCTTTATCTTTTATTTCAGTTGTCAGCTGTCTCAAACTACAAGTTGCATTTTCCAAATAATTTTAAGATTGGTTGCTTTCCCTTTTCGGTTCTAATATTTTCTTGTGGGGGGGTGGGGGGGGTGGTGGTATTTGGAGGTGTGCTGACTAGAAGAGCTTCACTTTTTCAGTCGGCCTTGTCCTTGTAAGAAGTAATTATTTATCTTGTGGTCACTGTAACTCCTTTATTAATCACTTCAGAGTAGCTAAGTGGCATGTAAAGGTCAGAAGTCTCAGTAATGGTGAATCAGCCTAGCAAACACAAATTTGTGTGTACTAGCTATTTTTTACAAACAAAATTGCATTCACATCAAAGCACATGTCATTGCCTCCTGTATCATTAAGGTCTTGTGTACCTTTAAAAATGCTAGTATAAATAACCAAGCAAATGTACATTTTTTGTCAATATATTAGTTAATAAAGGTGATTTTTAAAGGGAACTTGTTAAATTATCTAAATATCTGTGTGCTTATTTATTTATATGCATGTGTATAGACATGCAGACTTGTGTATGCATTACTATAGCTGTGTGTATGTATACATTTAGGATGCATACTGAGGTACTTAGACATGTGTATGTATCAATATTAAATTTGAAAGAAGTTAAAACCCATTGCACTGATCAGTAGCTGAGAAAGTCTTCTCCGTATATATGTGTGTGTGTTAACGCAGAAATGGCTTTCTCCATCTCAGCATGGTTCAAAATAAAATCAAATATAAATGCTTGATGACTGATAAGCCTGTTAGTATGTGCCATGCCACTGATGTAATACAAAAAGGAAAAAATGTGAAGAGCTGTGGAATTCACATGTATTTTTCTATACTGAGAGCATTACGTGGTGTTTCAGACATCTTGGATGACCTTGTGGTTGTGTAAGGTCCATACATTGCATGAAAGCAAATGCAGAGGATTGCTGTGCTGAACATCACCCCTTCAGCAGCGTGTTCCATCAGCACCTGCCTGCCCGCTCGTTTGCACCACAAGGGAGATGAAAGTCAGCGTTGTATTAATCAATTAGGTTCTGCATTTGCGCCAGCTTATTATTAAGAAAGGATTTGTGCTCCCTCCTGTTCTGGCAGAGAGGAGTCTCCTGGGAAGCTTGACACCTCAAAGCAGGGCAGGCGGTGCTGCTGTGATACAGACGTGTTGGGGATCGGTGAGCGGGGTGCTTCTGCATTTATTTGCATCGTGTTATGATTGATTTTGTGAATAACCCCACTGACATCAAGGTAACTGTTTGCAGAAGAAGATACTCAGTTTAATGTGAGCATGGCTGGCATGGTCTGGCCTGTGATATTTTTGATGCCCACAACAAAATGCTTCTGTCATCACAGGAGCTGACATGGTGTCACAAACAATCATAGCTCAGAACCAGCTGCTGTCCTGACTAGGATGTGAATAACTTTTTCTGGAACAGATAAAAAGTCCTTCAGTTGTATGAAATAAGGATATTTAGGTACTGCAGAAAGAAGATTTGAACTGTTTCACAGATGTTTGTTGAGTCTGGCTCCTGGGCATTGGTTCCCTCCTCTCATGCTTCTTGCTGAAAGTGGAGAAGGACGTTGCATCCCGAAGCGCAGTCCAAAACTCAGATGGGCAGTGAACAGGTGGTACATTGTCAGGCTATTTCAGATCATGGAAACCATTTGTCCAGTTTTAGATTGCTATTGCTAGCAGTGTATCTTTTAGTTATGAGAAAGAGAAGAGGTTATTTAAAACTTAGACGACTCCTGTTTGCCTTTCAGAGCATGCCAAGTGGGAGTTAAGAAGGAATGCTTAAAGATCACAGGCAGCTTCCCCTGAATCTATTTTATGCAATTCTCATTTATTTAAAATGTGAAGTGAGTATGTGGGGAAAGAGCTGGCTCAGCATTCAATTCAGTGAGGCATGCACAGATACCCTCTGGAATGGGTGTTTAGGGCTCCAGCATGGCAAGGAAGAGGGACAAAGAGAAGGCTCCAAGGAGACCTTATAGCAGCCTTCCAGTACCTGAAGTGGCTATAGCAAAGCTGGAGAGGGACTCTTTACAAGGGCTTGTACTGATAGGATGTGGGATAATGGTTTTAAGCCGAAAGAACATAGATTTAGAATAGACATTAGGAAGGAATTCTTCACTGTGAGGATGGTGAGACACTGGCACAGGTTGCCCAGAGAAGCTGTGGCTGCCCCATCCCTGAAGTGTTCAAGGCCAGGTTGGATGGGGCTTGGAGCAACCTGGTCTAGTGGGAGGTGTCCCTGCCTATGGCAGAGGGGGTTGGAACTAGATGATCTTTAAGGTCTCATCCAACCCAAACCATTCCGTGATTAGTTCTGATGTGTTTTACATATTTCATTCACATCATTGCTCCACAGCCTGCTTGGTTGTAGTGCATCCATGATCCTGGAGCTGGTGTGTAATTCCTTCAGTATCTCTGGAGTCAGGGCATAA
The DNA here is from genome assembly GCA_020745705.1 of Hemiprocne comata. Lineage (NCBI taxonomy): Eukaryota > Metazoa > Chordata > Aves > Apodiformes > Apodidae > Hemiprocne > Hemiprocne comata. The sequence goes on along the minus strand of CM036586.1, from coordinate 135,812,647 downwards.
GAGGCAAAAGTCACTGATGGATTCCCAAACACAGGAACTGCCCTACCAAAATGCAGCACAAGAAATTTGCCAGAGGAAAGGTGATACAGAGGCAAACAAGCCCATCATAATGCACAGTGGTAACACTAAGTTACCGAGACATCTCTTAAACTTTCAGGAGTATGCTGGACGGTGTAATTTTTGAGCTTCTTCTAATGAAGTATCATATCTGCAATTCCAAAGTGGCCAGAGGACCTAAGTGGTCAGTGACCTTAGAGAGGAATAAGCCAGGGAAGGAGCTGCTGGTGTGCAGGGGCAGGCATAAGGTACGGGAGCACTTGGACATCCTCAGGAGATCAGAAAGGAAGAACCAAGTAGATTGACACAGATGTCTGGCCTGTAATATAAGGAAGAAATTTGTTAGTCTCTCAGACCTTCAGCTTTCTCTCTTCCTCTGTTCACCTGCTGCCATGTGTTAGGCTGTACAGGACTATATCTATATTTTGTGTGTGTGTGTGCATTAATAATAAATCTATAACAAAGTAAACCCATATGACCACTGATGATGATTTACAAAAAAAAAAAAAAAAGGTAGGCTTTGGAATACTCTCTTCTTTTTACTTCTGGTGGCCAATAACCTTTTCCAGAAAACTTTTCACCTTCTGCCGATGTCTGATGAACACTCTTGGGGCAGTAACAGTAACATTCTAGCAAAAGTGGCAGTTGTATTGGGGGCAGCTGCTCATTTTCCTTGTTCATGATTCAAACGGCAGCTCAGAAGAGTCAGTTGGACTCCACATGTCCCTCATAAAAGAGGGAAAATAGCTCATGAGGACAGCTCATGGAGATCAGTGCCATGTATTTCCTAGTGTACAAGTAAGCCTGAGATGTAGACTTCTCACCTCCCTTGCTCGTGTCCTTTGAGAAGAGATCCCAAAATGGCCAGCCACTTAGTGTCCTCTGTGGTTTATGTAGCACCAGCTTAAGGGGCAGCTTAATTTTAGGGCTAGCCTGTGGCAAGGGGCTGCCAGGAGTGACATCCCTGCTCTTTCCCTGCTGCTAGCACCTCACCCCACATGGGATCTAGCACTCCTGTGGCCACAGTCTGTTCAGCTGCTGATTTGATGGTTGTGCCCACAAAGAGGAGGAAGCAAACAGTCCAGCTGTGCTGCAGTGTCCACTTGGTGCACACATTTGTGAATTTGCTCTAGATCTGGAAAGCAGGAGGTTTTAAGGTTTCAGAATATGCCTTCATCCTGCATTGGAGATGCAAACAAGTGGTGCCATTTCTTCCATGGCATTCATTTTGGTCTGAATTAAGTTCATTAGCAGGTTTATCAAACCCCTTCACTTAGGAGTCTCTTAGTTGTAATGGACAGAAATTTAAATTATCGTCTCAGTTGCTGCTTTGTTTCTAAAGCTCTTGGGGTTTGCCAAGAATATAATTTATATAAAGTAAGATTTCATGACAGACAACATCCAGCCTGCTAAAACATTCACCAGTTTTCTTCACTTGCTAGCTTTCAACTTCCCAAACTTTTTTGAACTATTCAGGGTGCTGACTGTTGCACAAGCTTTTCAAAGTGGGGAAAGGAGTGGAAGTTACAATATGGTATCTTTCCAGACATAAATATGCATCCATTTTGTTACCCATTCTGTCACGTTAGGATTTTCAAAGCCATTGCCTTATTGCCATATCATATATAATGTTGATACTGTGGATTAGTAAAGGTTCTTTTTTCCCCTTCATATCCTTTTACTTACCTTTCACTGAAATTCTTTTACATACCTTTCCTATATCTTTCACTTAACTTTTTTCAATAGGTACCCATTTCAGCATAGAATCAGTAAATAACAGCCATAGATGATTTTCTGTCTCTCTCTTGTTCTCTGGCCATCAATTCACTCTGCTCACAGCTAGTGGTTGCATAGATGTAGTTATAACATCCAGACGTGGGTTGATGCCTAAGAAATCATACTGTACCTCTTCATTCAAAGTAATTCAGTTCCCAGCAGAACTGGAGCATAGGAGGTTCCATGTAAATATCAGAAGAAACTTTTTTACTGTGAGAGTGACAGAGCACTGGAACAGGCTGCCCAGAGAGGTTGTGGAGTCTCCTTCGCTGGAGACATTCAAAACCCACCTGGACAAGTTCCTGTGTGATGTACTCTAGGTGACCCTGCCTGGCAGGGGGGTTGGACTAGATGATCTTTCAACGTCCCTTCCAACCCCTAGGATTCTGTGATTCTGTGATCTTAAGCACTAATCTAACACTATTAGGGGGAACTGTTGCTGTGGGTATTTTTTTTTTCCCCCAAGTCTCTCTATAGGTAAAAGAGATAAAGAAGAGAATGAATAGAAACACCGTAATTAAAATAGTTTTCTTTAAAACATAAGGCTGTTTTAGTTTTGTGGGCATTCTGCCTAAACTTTGGGAATCATGCCTTTGCTGAATTGTTACTGGAGTAAGAGACACACAATTAAAATGTACTTGCAGAAAATGTCTGCATATATTTTTATATAATAGGACATTATACCAATCTTTTAATTTTTCCTCTTCTGGGTAACTGCAGTCAGTAAAGCATTTTGGGGGCATTTAGATGGAGGCTGAGGTGGTTTTTGTGTGCATTTTTGTTTGTGTTTGATTTTTTTTTCTTCTTTCATCTTCAAGATGATTTAGTAGGAGGAGATTACTTACTCTGAAAGCAGTGTCAGCAAACTTAGCAAGAAAGATGTATTTTTACAGTGATCCTATGGACCAGAGTGACATTAGTCTTCAGTACCCGCTCTTTTGCTTGTTCTGGGGTCTAATGAGAGAAGTCTGTAATTATATCCTATGAATGCAGTGGTACAGGTCCAAGAGTATGTTTTACTTGGTCTGAAATAATGCAGAGAGATGTCATGTGACTTGAGATGTAGTTTATCAAAAACATCACATCTTCTTTCAGTGTTCATTGCTCTGCTTAATTCCAGGGAGGTTTTGGAAAGATTAGGTATTTCTAGCTGTGATGCTGCAGCTGGCACCCACTGTGCAGCATTCCAGAAAGATCAAGAAATACATTGCTGGCCAAATATAGTACTGTGAAGACAAGGGGAAACCTGGGACTTTTCTTTGAATAAATTTCAAATACCAGTGTTCTAATATGATAAAAAAATTGTTACAGCTGTACTTATTGCCAGTCTTGAGATTGCATTATTGTGACAACCTTTCAGCTGAAGATTTTATGCAAAGATAAGATACGGATTTGAAAAACGGTAACAAAACCTCTTCTTTTTTCTTATTAGATCCTTCAGATGAAGAAGCTATTGAAAAAGCGAGTGGTAACACGACAGCAACACATCAAGATTCAGATTCCAAGCCTGCTGTGAAAAAGAAAAGAAAGCAGGTTTGTAAATTTAGCAATTGTGTAGAGCACAGGGATATTGCATAGGGAAATTTAGTCCCATTTCGTTCAGTAAAGGGACAGTTTTCTTCACTCATTGTTGGATTTTTTAATTTCCTAAGAGTGTTTTATTAAATTATTTTGCCTTATTTTTGAGTGATTGTTTTTTTGTGAGTGAGATTGCCAGGCCTGTCTCCTACAAAATGATTGTCTGGTGTTAAAAGCCTGGATGGTACTACTGAGTATTTCCCCTATAATCTGTTCCTTTTCCCAGCACAAGCAAGGTCTTGAAAACTATATTTAAATGTTGTACAGCATCTCTACCCAAGCATGTCCCCAGTACAAGGTCCAAGTGAAGAAGAACTTAGCACTACAGGGATTGATGGTTTCATAGCCGTTCACTACTAAAAGCTTCCTGTAAAAACAGTAGGAACTTTGTTGTTCAGCTTTACATGGCCTATGCCAAGGAAAAGGCAGCAAGGTCTTTGAAGGACAGCATCACCCCAACTTGAGAAAAAACAAAGTCATCTAGAGGTCAGCTGTTTTTAAGAAGTCTCTTGTTTGAAGGTAAATTTATTCTGCTTTCCTGGTACCATACAGCAGAGTAGACTGAATGACTGTCAAAGAGCTAAAATTGCATTGGAAGCTTCTCTCCTTGAAGTTATGGATATTAGTTTTGACCCCTAGATCAATAGCAAATTCACTGTGTGATGCCTAGGCATTTGCCCATGTGAAAACCATTTGCAGGGACATTCTTTGTAGCAGAGAAGTGTAAACAACACAGTAGCAATTACTGTGCTTTTAGGTGTCTTTCCAAGGAGACCAAAGGTGAAATGAGCCAAATATCTAAACTGCTTCCATACTTTGATTAGGAAAGAGAGAACCAAGCAATACAGGAGAAAGCTGTATTGTGTTTGTACATGCTCTACTAGGGGGTCAGATACTGAGGACTTCAGGTTGGCGAGGATGCTTATAGAGCTATTTTGTTATTGCCATTGTCTTCTCTTAAGCATTTAGAACTAAGTTAAGACAGTTTGTTTGGAGGAGTTGCTTTGTTCTTTCTATGAGAACGTTAGAAAGAATAACCAACATGGGTTATCTTGCCAAGGTGGACTGGAACTGCTTAGCTGTAGCAGAAGTCCTGCCACAGCTCCTCCTGTCATACAAAGAATATCAGTCTGAATTTTGGAATCAGGTAATTCGATGTTTAGCCACAAAACTCCAGGAGGCAATGCTTTATAGGAACTCCAAGTCACGGATGTGTTATTGCATGTATTTTAAAGCAAAACACTTGCAAAATCAGATGTATTTATGGAAAGTAGTAGTTTTGCCATTCTGGTGCATACAATATAACCCATTTTACTCATCCCTGCCTTATTCATATGCTGGAAGCCATTCTGCAATGGACTTGGCACTTTAAAGCCAGTCAGGAGACAACCAAATAGATTTATGAAGATTTATGTTTCTAGTCTGCAGGCACATTGATGTATTTACTTTGTCACAAACTTCAAAAGTCAGAGTATATGACTGACCTAGAATGTAAACTTTCACACGCACACAAGAATGTTTTCACTCTATATTTGAATTTCCAGTAACTTGTCAACATGTAAAGAAAAAAATTGTTATAAATATAGTCCAGGAAATATTTTACGTTCTGTCTGTGATTAACAAACAAGGAATTTATGACACTTTAGTTCATAAATCAATGGCCTCGGCACAGATTCCCTGTTTTCTGCATTTTAAGAACTTCCACGTAAAAATAGCTTACAAACACAGACCTCAAGGGAGCCATGTCAAAAACCAGTAGGTTGTCTGCTCTGTGTCTTGCATAAGAAAAACATGCTAATGACCTTTTCTTGAGGGTGGCATGCAAAGAGCTAGCAGGCGACTAACATTTGGATAAGGGTCAGAATTTCAGTCTAGATCAGATGCCTAAATATTTTAGACTGCAGATCATCAACTACCTGTTAAGTGTACAGCCAGTCACCACCATGAAATTTCTCTTTTTCTTATGACATTGTTTTTAATGTCTGAATAAAGTGGACATTTTATTGCTGGGCTAATAGCATACTATGCCTAAATATATATATATATTATGTTGTAAAAGTGATAATTTTGAGTGTTAACATGCTCTTCTGAGGAAGCAAGGCTTTGACTACAACAAGCCTGCTGTGTACTTCTGTTGCTGTTGAAAGAGTTACATACGACCTTCAAAAAAGAAGCCGTGGCATTTGATGATACTTGAAAAGACATTAATGAAGGGTTATCAGTGAGAAAATTTTGTTTTCTTTTGAGAAATTTTTTCAGCTCCGTGGCAAGGTTTTATCCTGTTCTTATGTGAATACCAGTTGGGAGTGTTTTGCAGATTTATGTAAAACAGTTCACAATATGTATGAAGGGAGAGATGGGCCTGAAGTGAACACTGACGTTTTTCGGTATTCTGAAATAGCATCTAGGATAGATAACCATCATATTCTACTGGAGGAAACAGATTTTTGATTGCTTGGTAGTGTCCCTTGACTAAATCAATCCAAAGGCTTGTTCTCTGCATAAAATACAATGTTGAACATGGAATTTATTAATAAAACACCTGGCAAGTGGTCTTGGAGTATCTATGGACAGCTGGGATTTGTAAGGATAGTGTATGAACTGAAGGCAGAGGGTAGGTCTGTTTCAGTCTCAGTGTCTGGGAATGCTAATGATAGGGATAGGAATGAAGAAATGTGTGACAGTGTTTTAAAAGCACTGGAATCAGAGTCAGGACAGAGATTTAAGAACAAAAGCAAACCAAACTAAAATTAAAAATAAAAAGCTTATGTTAATCCTGGAACATGTAGTTAGCTGCAGTGAGTTTCTACTTGCAGTCATTCCATTGACTTCTAGTGAAGGTAGTATCCTTTCTCTGTTTATACCTGAGAAAATGGCAGGGTCAGATCTCTGTAGTTGAGGCAAGATACAGTCCCTATCACAACTTCTCATGGGTGGGTTTTGGTCCAGGCTGCACTATATTCCAGCCCTAGTTGTAGCCTGTAGGCAGCCTCCAGCCAAATCTTCTCTGGTAGTTCCTAAGTATCATTTCAAACTTGAAGCAGATTCAGGGCCACATCTGTACAGTACTGCTGCCTTTGCAAGTGCAAGGGCAGTGTTTGCACCATGGCACAGAGAGCAGGAGCAAGACATGTCATTTGTTTGTGTTGAACATGGTGGTATCCTGGTTTTTGTAGCTAAATTAGATAGGGGAGCGGGGACAAAGAAGGAAATGTAGGCATAATATGAAAAATTAACCACCACAAAATGCTTCTGATCAGGATATGGACTTGGACTTGGAAAGGCAGTCAAATCATACCAGTTGTCATGAAGTATCCTCCTGTTAGGGGGAGGGCAGTACAAGGAGGGCTCAAAAAGGCTCAGATACTCTGAACTTCCGTTAGTTTTTCTTTGGTCCCTCTTGGCCCCCTTGCAGCTGCCCTAACAAGGGAATGGAAGAGCAGCTTCTCTGGCTTTCAGCTGGGCTCCCTTTCCTGCTGATACTTTTCTTCCAGGCCTTCTCCAGGGAGCAGCGCTGGATTTGCTGTTCCTTAGCTTTTAATGTTCCGTGTCATGAGACTTCTCCATGGTTTCTCACAGGAGTAGATTTTTCCAGCCAAATGCATCCTAGTATCAAGGAGCTTTTTCCTGCAGCTCAGCCTATTTTCCCATTGCTCTTCATCAAGTCACTTACTAAGCTATGAAGCCTGTCTGTGTAGATTAATTTGCATTTCCATGAAGTGGAAGTCCCTAAGAAAGCAAAAGAAAAGACAATTGCTGTGTCAAAACAAGGAAAACCTGTTCCTCACTTCCTCTATTTTGGGCAATTTTAGGTGGCTAAGGAGAAATCCTTATTCTGGCTTATGTGAACAGGGACTCTCTTACAAATGGACCAATTCAGCCTGCCCACTCAGGCATAAAAGAGGGTTAATAATAGCAACACGTGTTGGATGAAGATTATTCTGAAATGCACCGTGTATTTTTCTTGTGTGTATTTGACCCTGCCTGCTATGAGGAGACAAATCAAGAATGGGGCAGAACAAATCTGAAACACATTTTCCAGAATTTTGCATTGCAAGTGTCAAAAGACATGCAGAGCGTGATTGTTTCCAATTATTCTTGCCCAGCAATGGTATCTTTCATCCTCTGCATGCTCACCTTAGACCCAGTTATTTTAGAGCACCATTGGCAAAGTTTAGAAAAACGATCACACACAATAATAGAGATTAAAAATACAAAGTTTTTGAAAGGTTTCATTCATGTTTTCCTTTTTTTTTTTTTATTTATTAAAACCTGCTTTTCACCATTTCATGGAAGTGGGACTACAACCTGTATGTTTCAACTTTCTGTTCTTCTATTGCTCTCTTGCTTACAACAACATAGGTTGTTCCAATTCCAAAATTAGTCCAGATATATGTAAGAATTCGATCCCTTCTACACATGAGGAAGCTTGTGTTTTTTTTTCCCTACTCCAGCATTATAATTTCTGTATCCCCTTTTACACTTCCCTTTGGTGGCTTCCCCTCCCATCTGCTCTAGGTGATCAGATATCTGATGTTGGATCTTTTTATCTTACTTTCTCTCTTTTTTTTCTTTTTTTTTTTCTTTTTTTTAATATGTGCTTTACAGCCTACAGAGTGTTTTCTAAGTCAGCCTGAAGAAAAACAAGAGAGCACTGTAAAGGCAAAGAGGAGAAAGAAGGTATGAATGTCTGAGAGTATGTTTGGGGACTGGGCAGTGGGTGTATGTGCTATTACAAGATTCAAAATTGGGACAACCTGGTGATTATGACAAGTAATATGGTAATAATGTTGCAGCCTCTTTTAAAGAAGAATAGAAATTCCTACTGTTTTGACTTCACTCAGAATACCCATTCTCAACCTGAACTGGCGCATAGTGTCTATACTCTGCTCAAGGGTTTTATCTGTCTACAGCCCACTTGCAAGTGTTGCACCTGGGGAAAATGTAACTGCATCAAAGAAAGGTGTAATTTTAGTAGCTGCAGAGTCTGCCCCATTTCAGCGGTGTGGTAAGGCCCCAGCTGCAGTTCCATCTTTTGAGCCAAGAGCTGTCCTTGTTTACTCTTTTCCTCATAGCGTAAGTATATAAATAAATACTCAGCATTGTGTCTCTGGCCAAGCTCCATACTTCCCCTCAACAATATACACACTCTGCAGTCTAGATGGAAATTATATGGCACCAAGCAAGTTAATTGTCTTTCAGGACAGACTAAATATTTGGCCCTCTCACTAGGCTGAGAGTTGGCCTTTTTCTATTATGTCAGGCCTCTTAATCATCCAAGGAATGGGAAGAGGGAAGAGTGGGATTTAGCTTTAAATTCAGCTCTGGCAGAAGTGACCTAGGTACTTTTTCCACTGCTGCCAGAACAAAAGCATCCCACCACAGAGACTGGTGAACCAAGCTAACAAAAAGACCCCAGTTCTCAGGCAAACAATAGGTGCTTAGTTATACCTTTGGTTTCAGTGGGGCTAGGCCAGTAAGTTGACAAACACAGCCTTTCAAAAAGTCCATCAGGAAATATTTATCAGGTTGATCTATGGATTCCAAACAAAGTGCTCTCTCCAAAACTCAGGAAAAGGGGGAAACAAACCCTTTGTTTTTTAAGCATCTGGAATGAATTGGAAGAAAAATAATAGAACTTCCTGCATGAGGAACATTTCCCCGCAGCTCTCCTTGAAGGAAGAGAGTTTGCTCAGGTGTCCTCGCTCTTAAGGAATTTCTCATTAGTTTCGGGCTTCTCCCCTCTAGAGGGCCATAATTTTCCTGGAGAAACCAAGTGGCCCAATGAATGACGTAATGGTCCTGTGGAATAGAGCTTTATACTGAGTTACCAAGTAAAATGAGCCTGGTATTTCTGTTTTATCTGCTAAATTAGAGGTTCCCAAATGTGGGTCACCTATGTGACAGGTTGCTGGAAAAGAGCATTTGTAGTTGATAGGAACAATAACAAAGATGTCCATTTGTGAGCCTCATACAGAGGCTATGTGTGCTGCAGGTGGCCTCTGGTCATTCTTTGGGAAGACAGAAAAACATAAAGGTGCCGAATGAGGATGAATCTTGGGAAGGAATGCTACTGGAAAAACGTGCCAAACAACCAGACGTCCACTGGGAAGTCTTCCAGGGGCCACAGAGAGCTTAGCACTGGGCCAAAGGTAGACCAAGAAGTAGGTGTAAGCACTTCATCTCTGTCAAAAATTCAGTTGGGGTCTTGCAGACACACAGGTGGCTTTTAGCAGAGGTAGAACAGGCAGTGGCCAAAGTGGCAGGCAGCTGGGAGAGGCAACTGCCTACCCTGCCCTTTCTTTGCTGTAGGGTAAAGTGGCTTCAGCAGCCCCCAAATGGCTCTTCCCTGTTCAGCATTCTGCCTCTAATGCTGCCATTCTGGGAGTATTTGGGGTGTACTGGGCAAAAGGGAATTTGCACTGAATGTACCCACCACCCTGCCAAAGCTGCCAAAAATGCTTCCAGGCCCAGGAAATCTCACTTTGCCTTGCAGTTACATACCCTGTTTCTCTGTCTTAACCATAGTCCTTTTCACTTCTGGGCTTATGCTGCCATGTGTCCTCATGACAGCAAGTCCAGTAGCTTAAGCAGCTGAGAAACCTTCAGCTGGCCTTTCACAAATGAGTCGCTTCTCAGTGAGAACGAGAGAGGCTTCACATTCTTGCCGTACTCTCCAGGCTGCCTCTGTCCTTGAAAATCTGCTGTTTTCTTAAATGCTGGCAGATCATTCAGATAACAGGATCCCTGGGCTATTCTACCCAAACAATCCATTTAATTATGGGAAAAAACAGAGCAGCACTTTCACTTCAGCGAAAATTCAGACCTGTTATTTGCTAACATTCCTAAGGTGTAAAACACAGTCATTACAAACTCATGTCCAGGCTCTAAAAATAACTTGTTTGGTTTAAAAAAATTACGCATTTTGGAAGACAAAGTAGCTTCTAAATGCTCTCTGGTGACTTCTGGTTTTGTGAGCTTTTAACCCATTTTCTTCACACTTCCCTAGTATGCTGTGAGTATAGCTAGTGATCTTGCCTTGCAAAATAGATAGTTATCCTGTTTTAAAAAAAACTATAACCCAGACTTATATAATAACTTGATGCCTATTGTTGTGCTTTAAGAATAATGAATTAAAATAAATTATGAAAAAAAGCCCTGAATTTGCAAGCTGATACTTAAGTGTAACAACAGAAAAATTCACAAAACCAGGTTTCAGTTATGTTTTTGTTGCAGCAGCATTTCAGGTGAGTGCACAAGATTTTCTGTCTTCTGGCCCACATCTCATCAAAGTATCTGAACTTGCATATAAAGTCTGCATTCCTACTAAAGATGATGGGAAATCCTGTCTCATTGTAAGGTGTTTTTCTACTTAAGCTGTAATTAAGCCAATATAACTGTATAAAGTTATGGAGGAATATTTATTTACAGTGTTGTTAGCTAACCGAAGAGCAGAAATTATAGAGATGCTATACTCACCTGTTTTACTTTATTTTTTTAGAAGAAAATTTCTGATATTCTGGAGAAATCCACTCCAAAACCTGGTGTCCCTGCAGATCTACAAAATCTGCTTAGCCAACATTTTGCTGAAAACCGTTCAGTGATTGAAATAGAGGAATTAAAGCTGTCAGGTAACTTATTCTATATGTAATCGTTAAGTAATGTGGTTTTTTTTCATGATATTGTGGAGTTCTTTTTCTGCAGAAGAAAGAGGATTTTTGGGACAGGTCTTGAGTTCTACTTTTTTATTGAAATATTTTCTTATACTGTATATTAGTTTGCTGTTTAAGTAGAGATGTTAATTTCTTTGGAATAAATGTGAGGTTTATTGGGAGTTTCAAAAATGAGAAGAAACATTGTTTATATGTGTCCTTTTATTGTAAAGTATTAATTTCAGGAGCTCACTTTTCTAATAGAAATTATGTGACTCCTAATAATAGTTTCCAATAGGCTGATCAAGAAAGTGAAAATATATTTTGTTTCTGGGATTATCTGAGTTGGTCCAGATGCATAATAGCAGGGCTGACAGGAGTAGACAAAGAAATAATAAGATGCCATTCGTATATGGTTGAGATACCAATCACAATGTTTTTTCAGTGAGAGACATTAAATGAGACGGTAATTTTGGTCCAAGTGTAAAGTGACCAAGTTTTAACCATAACACAAGGACACTCTTGGTTTCCCACATTCTTTCTCCAGTAAAAAGCCAGTGATGGAAAAAGGCAAAGCAGGACAGAGCAGAGTTAGCTTCTGGCAATTGGAGGTTGCGTTTGAGATTAAGGCAACATTGATCATCTCTGCTTCTGACTCTGCAGAGGAGGGGTCACTGTCATTTTTTGTGAGGGTGGTGAGACACGAACATGTTGCCCAGGGAAGTTTTGGAAGCCCCATCCCTGGAAGTGTTCAAGGCCAGGTTAGATGGGTCTTTGAGCAACCTGGTCTAGTGGGAGGCATCCCTGCCCATGCAGGGGGGTTGGAACTAGAGGATCTTTAAGGTCCTTTTCAACTCAAACCATTCTATGATTCTGTGATTTTATAGGGACTGTCCATTATTTGTTGGTAGTGCTCATGAAGGGCGAACGTCCTGGTAACCAACCTGCACGTACCTTTAATACTTCTACAAGTCTTAGTGACCTGTGCCCAGTATAGGAGCCTTCTAGCCCAGCAGTCGTTTCTCTCTTTTATTGTTTAAGCCTGTCTTTCTAGATTAATATGCTCCTCCTTAATATCCATGATTCTAGGTTGACCCTTCTTTATTTCTATGGGGTAGGTTCAGCCTCCTTGTTGAATCAAGAAAACCAAGTCTCATAGATATTGCTTTGAAAAACTTGTGTTAAATATTTTTAGACCTTCAGGGTTTTTAGCAAATAATAACTTATTTTGGTTTCTTTCTTATTAAAAAAGCCCTTTGGACTACTGAAGTGACCCATTTCCATATGGATTGGCTCTTGGGGTGGATGGAGATATTTTTTTCTTTCTTTTTGTGCTGGGAGTTGGAGGCTTATAGTGCCAAGGAGTCTACAGACTTCTACAGCTGTCAACTCATTCACATCCAAGCACTGAGCAAATAACAAGCAACTACTTGGAGTTGTGTGTTCTTGTTAACTGACATAGTGCAGAAGGTCAGGTTTGTAGTCAGCATCTTCTTTTGCTGCAATTTGGAGCTATGCATTTTTCCCCCTTTTCTGAAACTTTCGTTTAAAATTGTTGTTAATACTCCAGTGTTGCTGGAGCGTGGTGAAAGTCAGTAAGTGAACCTCATGTTCCTTAGAAACCATATTTTGAATTGTTCAGTCAATAATGAGACAATATATTCAGAAGAGCAAAACAACAGTAAAGATATTTTGCCACTGGGAGGAAACAACCATGGTGAGTGTAAAGAGCTCGCCTACTCCCACCAAATGCTTGTGGCAGAACAGCCCCTGCCCTTCCCCTCTAGCATGAAGTGCATCTTTTAAGCATGGTTTTGAAAGTAAGTCAGCTGCTGGTCCTTCAGTTGTACACATTCATTCCCTTTGAGGCTCAAGACCAAATAAATGTCAATATCTGGATTTAATAAAAGGGGTCAGTGCAAAATAAAATTTTCTAGCAAGACAACACACATTAAATGGAATTTACAGGGACGGAGAGTGGCTATACTCAAGAAACTACACAGGCAGGTCTATTAGCCAAGCATCAGCTACAAACCAGTTTTCTCTCACTTTTTCAATGTAAATAATGGGTTGATGCTGCCAGCACCAGCACAATGTGCCATGCACATGAACATGAATAATATCTGTGAGAAAACCTCTTTAATTTAGCTAAAGTATATCAGCAAATATCTCGTTCCACAGAGAGGTACCCTGAGGTGCTGTGCTTCATGCTGAATGACAAGGAATGTGTGGGTCCCTGAAGACAGTTGTTGATGCTCTGTGGGAGCATATTGTTCCATCAGGCAAAGGACCCTTAACGACAATGGCGAGTTTACAGACCATGTAATTTTAGTCACCATTTTAAGAACTTAGACTTTCGATATAGACACTGGAGAAAGGAAAGAACTTGCAAAGAACCTGTTAGGATTTTGTCTTTCTTCATTGCCTCTATAGGAAGCTTAAAGTTAGATGGCATGTCTGCCACAGAATGCTTTTAAGATGTACTAGTTAACATAGTGACCAGGTAAAAGATCGGCAGTCAGTGGGAAATGAAAGAAGAGGAACACATTGAAATATAGTGTAGGTGTTACCCTTAGGGTTGATGTAGTTGGGTAGATTAGCACAATATGAAAGGTCAGAAAGAGGAACAGACTTACTGACAGGTAGATTATGGGTAGGTTCTTGCATTTACACAGTATGAATTGTTTGGGTGCTCTACAAATGTCTTCCATCATAGGTAGATTGGAGGAACAGTGTAGCAGGTTCATTGTAAGTTTTTTGGCTAAAACCTTTGATTGATTGTTTGTGGCAAAGACACATGAAAACTTTTTTTACAGTATGTGATCACACCTGTTCAGCCCTGTATTCGGAGTTTTCCATGGTGGAGGGAAAGAAAGGGATTACAGTTGAGTTGAAAGCTGTTCATTGATTTATCCAGTATAAAGCTTCTTGACATGAGGTGTACATTAGTCTTTGTTCCAGAAATGGTTATTCATTGATGATGGATTTAAACACAGTTGTGATTTCATCAATACAACTAGTGGTTATGCTGCAAGCATATATGCTCCTTTTGCTGTTAAAAATGCATCAACAAAAAATATTTTTTCCTTTTATGTTTTCAGATTCCTGTTTTTTGCCAGCCAATGATCTCACCCACAGTTTTTCTTCATACCTGAAGGAAAGTGAGTTAAAATGTTGGATGAGATTAAAGTTGTATGAAAAACCTTGTTAATGCAATGTTATTGCACTTCTATCTGCACCTCCAAGTATTTTTAATTATGAAATAATAATAATTTTAAGGGGGTTTATTTTTCTTCTTTTCATGACGGGTCTTGTTTTTCTGGCTCTTTTTTACTCTATCATTTTTTTTGTATCAAAATATTTTAGGGTTTCTTGTAATTGCTAGCAATTATTTGTCATTAATTTATTGTGTCTTCATAGGTAGGTGTATGTATTATCTCACAGTAAAAATCCTGCAGCTGCTTGCTGACATAAACCCAGAGAATTTTTATTCTCTTCTAGATATTTATATAGAACTTCCGGTCTAGTAAATGTATCTTTTCAATTGATTTTCTCTGATACAAATTAATGTATGTGGCAGATGATGTCAATGGGCTTGTCACCTTACATACTAGTGATTTTTAGTGCTTATCTGATTTGTTCAGTTATGTGATGCTTCTGTATTTTCTTTATTTTGGGTGGTTTATTTTCCAGTTTCTCAGCCATTAGTAAATGTGAAAGTGTTGCCAGAAATCCAGACCTCATAAGAGTCAGCATGTGTGTTCTTGCTGTTGGCTCCCTTTCATCATGTATTTTTATAATTTACAATTGTGGCATGTAGTACTTTGTGTGTGGACACAGGCTTTTCCATTGCAGTCTGTCCCAAGTGGGCAAAACTCCGTAAAAACCACAAGGAGAAGAAGTCGGTGGTGATACTTGTTATCTGCAGTTCTGCCCTTCGTTCCTTGGAACTCATCAAGTATGTCAATAGCAAATGTTATGTTGGGGTTGGCAGTCAGTCAGAGGTTTTGTTTTGGAACCACAGACATAAAGGCAAAACCAGGACACTGTCCTCTGCTAGCCAGCAAATTCACTGACCCAAACTGATGCAACATCCCTTTAAACTGTGGGAGTGTGGTGTTTGGTTTTAGACTCAAGTAACACTTAGTTCAGTTGCATCAAAGTGCTGTTTTTGTTAAAAACCAAAAATAAAGTGTAAAACCGATTTTGGGGATACATACAACATGTTGTACTTGGGAACAGAGTGAACCCATAGAGCATCATGATCCACCACTAGAAATCATGACTTTGCACCAAAGTCAATGAGAGTGTGGTGTTCCAGGGCCTCAAGTGCCAACACATGTGTCTGGCCTGAGTGCCTTCAGGTCTGTGTCCATATTCTCAGCTGGCTCAGGCTGGCAAAACTGCTGTGCAGAGGTGATGATTTTCAGTGTTCCCTGTTCTCTTTTTTTACTTCTCTATCCTCCCCCTTCTCATTCCTGAAGTCTTGACAACTGTGATGAATTAATGTGTACATCACAAATTTCATGGTTGCCTTTTGTGTCTTGACCCCATTTCCTATAATTATCTGCCAGTACAACGTGAGGTGGAGAGCTGGGAAGTTTGACTCCATGCCACAGATAGAAGCACAGATATGGCAGATGTGCCTGTAGTGCTTAGCCCCTGAATGCAGATATAACCATGTGAGATTTAGGTGGTTTATATGTATACTTGTCTATAAACCTATAGCTTTGCAGAAGAGAAAAGTAAAAATCTGGCACACTGCAAAAAACATGCAGAGAAAGCTGTGTTAAATGACATTCAGTAAATACTGAGTATGTTGCCTGCTGCTTGATTAATACAGAACATTGTTATTACTGTGAGCCAAAATGGAGTATTAGAAAAACAAGTCAGGTTTTCCAACTAATGAGTTTTGGTTAATTGGAATTTGGGCAATCTTTGCAGTAAAGACTGTGGCAGCCTAGGTTTTCCCAGCAGCTATGCTGCAGGAAAACTCTGTAAAATGTAGGTTGGTCCATACACAGGTCTTTTCCTTTTATGCAGGCACATTCATGTTTATTCATGCCTGCATCTCAGTAACTGAGATACTTTTTAATTAGAATTCAGTGATTAGTCAGTTTCGAACTAACTTAGCTGTGAAAGCACAGGCCATGATTATAAAATATTATCTGAAAAGCTTATCTAAACAATATTGCCCCCTACTGATACCTGCTATTGTGTTTGTCCAGTTGTTGATCAAGTAGCAAACAAGAACGTACATAGTGTTCAAAGTACAAGCAGGAGTTGCTGGGGGACTGTATGTCTCAAGCTTATTGAGAAATGCCAGTTAGTTTTGTTTTCCTCCTGTGTGGTCTTAATCCCAGCCCTGATGCTTGCGTTTCTTTTTTCAATTTATTTTTTTTATTGCTAGGTCAATGACAGCATTTAAAGGAGACTGCAGAGTTCTCAAGTTGTTTGCAAAGCACATAAAGGTAAGAGGGCTGCAAGGGAATTTTGATGGAACAACTCAACAGCTAACTAGTGTTGTACCGTTTTCTTTTTAATGCCCTTAGCAATAGTGCCTTTCATACAGTGTTCGTACAATGTTTTTTTCTGTAGGTTAGTGCTTCCTTTGGTAACCCATGGTTGCAGTTTGGGGAATCTAGCCAAACACCATCTCAAATAGCTCTGGTGCAATCCTATGCAGAATGTAGATGCTTATGCATGTGATGTGTTTCAATGCTATTCCACATTCCCACGAGGTGCTCGTTCAGATGGCTTTTCCCTGTTTAAATAGAAGTCTCACACACAGAGGTTTGTAGAACAAACTGTACCAGCACCCACCTTTGCATTCGGCCAGTTGGATGCCTGCATAACCAATATCCATACCTGTTGCAGAGCACAGATTATTTGTACTATTTGTAGTAGTGAGGGGACATTGGGACTTTGATCTAAATACTGTCAAACACACAAATGTCAATGCTTTATTTCACCCTTTTCCAGTGTCTTCATCTTGAAAGAGTTTACAGCTAGTTCAACTTGCCAGTTTTCCAGATATTTGCAGAGAATTTGTCTAAAATGCTGAAGGAAGCATACTGTTCTCACCTCCAAAAATAGTTGGTGCAGTAGCAGATTTTCAAAGTTGAAAATGACTGAATTTCTAGAGAAGTGTGATGCCCAGCTGGCTGTTCTATTTCTTAAACTTTCTCCCAGATATATCAGTTTGACGGTTTGAAAGATTAATAGCATTTGTTACTTGATGGTGTTCTAGAAAGAGATACTATGTGATCATTAATTTATTTCCAGGCTCTCCAAGAAGAAATTTGAAAACAATCATGGCTTTACTATGCTTTGTCTTTCTCTCTTCAAATTAGATAAAAGAACAGATGAATATGTTGGAGAAAGGTGTGTTCCACATCGGGGTGGGAACTCCTGGAAGAGTAAAAGCACTAGTGGAGCAAGGTAGGGATAACAAGGAGGTTTTTCTCCATCGGTATCTTATACTCGGTATCATGAGAAGCAAGACTTTAGCTGTTTTTGAAGTGCTTAGGTTGACATGGATCTGTACTAAACTGCACAGTTCTGTTCTCCACTTCTACTATGTCAAGTCAAAATGAGGTCACAGTTCTAGCAGTTGATTTTATGATCACTTTAAGCTTGCATAAATCAGTATTACCAGAAAAAGGCATAGTAATACTTCCCCCTCCCAGTCAGTGCCCACTTACTCCCCCTTCCTGCTTCTTGTGCTAGCCCAAGAGTCTGTTTGGCAGCTCAGTGAACTGATCCCAATTAGAACTGATCCCAATTAAAACAAAACTAGTGTGCACATAAAATCAGGTAATGAGCAGGCAGAGATGGGGGACTTCCTCTTTTGGCAGGAATACTGATTTATGCTGACTTGAAAGTGATTGCAAAACCATGGTGTAAGATTTAAAACTCCAGGAAACTAAATCCTGCAAGTAAACCAGAAGGAAATAATGGCAGAAGTCATCATATCATATGTCACTGTGAGCTCAGTGTAAACTTTTGTGAGGGGTGGATGAAAGATCTGCTTGCTGATTTTATTTTACTTCTGATTGCCTGTAATGTAATTAATTATGCTATATAAATGTCTTTTTCTCTTTCCAAATTCTGAGTAGTTTTACTTACTCAATAGACATTATGCACACAAAATAAAACAAACAACAAAATGCCAGGGATGATAAGGGGATTCTTTCCATTCCTCTTTCTAAACACTGCCTTGCTCTGACTCTGGTTTTTCAGTCAGGGACTGGCTTTGGATTGGGTCTTTACCACTACTTCCAAAAGTGTACAGGAGTGGTGTAATTCTGTTGCTTCCTGTGCCCTCCACCAACATCAAATGGTTACTGCTCAGCACATCAGCACGTTACCATGTTAGATGGAGGCAGCTTATGGCAAGGATGCAAGATGTATCATCTTATACAAAGGTCTAGTCCTTTTTTGACACCTTAGTGGTGCAGCACCAGGTCATTGGAGAATGGAGAGGTGTCAAAACAGATACAAAAACTTCTGGGCATCCTGTAGAAAACCAGGGAAAACCAGGGGAACAGCTGTGGGACCAGTTCAGACCTTTTTCTTCTTTCACCACCATTTATTTGGAGGATAAAGGAATTCTTCAGCAACACCACTGACCTGACTCATATTCACATAGCACCCAGTCCTGTAAAGTGCTAAACACTGTCAGTTCCCATTAACAGGAGTTTTCAGGCAAGGGTCCTTGCAACTTACCAGCTCCTCATCAGCTGTGGAAATTCAACTCCTGCGGTTTCATCAAGAGGAAGCTTGAGGAATTATTTTCTGGCAGGATGTGAGCTCTTGACAAGCCTGGCAGCAGTAGTTGTTCTGCTTTTGTGTTTATCTTCCAAAAAGGCATGGGATTATGTGGTTAAAGGAGTTTGCAGTGTCAGTGCATTATTTTTCCAACCAGCAAATGTAGTACTTACTTACTCAGAGATCAGGTTCCTTGGAAACAGACAGCAGAAGATGTAAAAGCCAAAAATCATTTTGATAAGCACGTCATTATCTTGGTAGTAAAATTTATGTTGCCTTTTTAGACGGTCTGTGCTTGAACTCTACAAAATACATGATTCTGGATTGGAACTGGAGAGATCAAAAACTAAGGCGAATGATGGATATCCCTGAGGTATTGTATAAGCACCTATATATATATTCCATGTATTCATTACTTTTGCTTCTAGTGCCCAGTTCATGGTCAGTAAGGTTTTCTTTCTGTAAAGCTGAATTCAGCAGTCTAGAAACACAAAGAACTCAACATTTGACTGATAAGTCTGTACTCTCAGGTCTCAAAATCATGTCCTGAGGAAGATTCTTCTCCTATTTTGTTGCAAGTCACAGCTGTGACTTCTACAGCTGTGCTGTGAATTTCTCCTGTTCATTCTAGTTAGTTGGT
Source organism: Hemiprocne comata (assembly GCA_020745705.1). Lineage (NCBI taxonomy): Eukaryota > Metazoa > Chordata > Aves > Apodiformes > Apodidae > Hemiprocne > Hemiprocne comata. Next base: position 135,793,174 of record CM036586.1, on the reverse strand, counting down.
CTACCTGTTCCTCAGAGTTCTCTAAGTAAGATGACTTTGTGCAAAAGTTACCTCAAAAACTAAATTAAACTTTGGAGAAGCACTGTCTCCCGTAACATCCTCATAAGCAAGCTCAGGAAGTGAGGGGTAGAAGAGTGGACAGTGAGATGGATTAAGAACTGCCTAAATAATAGAGCCAAGAGGGTCGTGATCAATGGTTCAGAGTCCAGCTGGAGACTTGTAACTAGTGGAGTTCCCCAGGGATCAGTGCTGGGTTCAGTCCTGTTCAACATCTTCATCAAAGACCTGGATGAGGGGACAGAATGTATCCTCAGCAAATTTGCTGATGACATGAAGCTGGGAGGATTGGCACGCAGCATGGGGAATAAGCAGGAAGAGTTAGAGGTCAGTGTGCAGGCTAAGGGTTATGATCTGGTAGCAATAACAGAGACGTGGTGGGACAGGTCACATGACTGGAATGTGGCCATGGATGGTTATGTGCTTTTTAGGAAAGATAGGGCGGGGAAGCGAGGTGGTGGAGTTGCTCTTTATGTGAGAGAGCAACTAGAATGTATTGAGTTTTGTGCAGGGGCTGATGAGGGGCAAGTTGAAAGTCTGTGGGTAAGAATTAAGGGGCAGGCTGGTGTGGGTGATACAGTCGTGGGGGTCTACTACAGACCTCCTGATCAAGGCGAGGAAGTTGATGAGGCTTTCTACAGGCAGCTGAAAGTAGCCTCACAACTGCAGTCCCTAGTCCTCATGGGAGATTTTAACTACCCCGATATCTGCTGGAAGACTCACACAGCCAGCCTTTCACAGTCTAGGAGGTTCCTCCAGTGCATTGATGATAACTTCTTAATGCAAATGGTGGACAAGCCGACTAGAAGAGGAGCGCTGCTGGATCTTGTACTAACCAACAAGGAGGGCCTTGTTGAAGCAGTGGTGGTCAGTGGCAGCCTTGGCTGCAGTGATCACGAGATGGTGGAGTTCAGGATCCTGTGTGGAAGGAACAGAATACCCAGTAGGACCAGAACCCTGGACTTCCACAGGGCAAACTTTGGCCTCCTCAATCAACTGTTAAGGGAAATCCCATGGGACAGGGTGCTAGAAGGTAAAGGGGCTCAAGATAGCTGGTCAACATTCAAGGAACACTTCTTGCAAGCACAGGATCAGAGCATCCCAATGGTTAGGAAATCTAGTAAGGGAGCTAGGAGACCAGCATGGTTAAAAAAGGAACTGCTGGGCAAACTCAAGTGGAAAAGGAAAATCTACAGATCATGGAAGGAGGGGCTGGTCACTTGGGAGGAATATAGGACTGTTGTCAGAGGATGTAGGGAGGCAATTAGGAAAGCTAAGGCCTCCTTGGAACTTAACCTTGCAAGTCAGGTTAAGGATAATAGAAAGGGCTTTTTCAAATACATAGCTAACAAAGCTAACACTAGAGGCAATATTGGCCCACTGTTGAATGAGGTGGGAGCCCTGGTGACAGAGGATATAAAGAAGGCAGAGGTGCTGAACGCCTTCTTTGCCTCTGTCTTTACTCCTGCAGGATTTCCCCATGAGCTCCAGACTCATATAGCCCCAGAAGTAGTCAAGATAGATGAGGAGTTTGACATAGTAGATGAGGATTGGGTTAGGGATCAGTTGAGTAATCTGGACATCCATAAATCGATGGGTCCAGATGGAATGCATCCAAGGGTGCTGAGGGAGCTGGCGGAGGTCATTGCTAGGCCACTCTCCATCATCTTCGGTAAGTCATGGGTAACAGGAGAGGTGCCTGAGGACTGGAGGACAGCAAATGTCACACCAGTCTACAAGAAGGGCAAGAAGGAGGACCCAGGTAACTATAGACCGGTCAGCCTCACCTCCATCCCTGGAAAGGTGATGGAACAACTTGTTCTTGTCTCTATCTCTAGGCATATCAAGGACATGGGGGTCATCAAGAGCAGTCAGCATGGTTTTATCAAGGGTAAATCATGTTTGACTAACCTCATAGCCTTCTATGAGGAAATTACTAGGTGGATAGATGATGGTAGAGCGTTAGATGTGGTTTATCTTGATTTCAGTAAGGCATTTGACACCGTCTCCCACAGCATCCTTGTAGATAAGTTGATCAGGTATGGGTTTGGTGATCAGGTAGTGAGGTGGATCAGGAACTGGTTGATGGGAAGGAGTCAGAGAGTTGTAGTCAATGGGGCAGAATCTGGTTGGAGGTCTGTGACTAGTGGAGTCCCTCAGGGGTCGGTACTGGGACCGATGTTGTTCAACATCTTCATCAACGACCTGGATGAGGGTATAGAATGTACCCTCAGCAAGTTTGCTGATGACACTAAGCTGGGAGGAGTGGCTGACACACCAGAAGGCTGTGCTGCCATTCAGAGAGACTTAGACAGGCTGGAGAGTTGGGCGGGGTGAAACATGATGAAATTCAACAAGGGGAAGTGTAGAGTTTTGCATTTGGGGAAGAACAACACGATGTCCCAGTATAGGTTGGGGCCTGACCTGCTGGAGAGTAGTGTAGGTGAAAGAGACCTGGGTGTCCTGGTAGACAGGAGGATGACCATGAGCCAGCAATGTGCCCTTGTGGCCAAGAAGGCCAATGGCATCCTGGGGTGCATTAGAAAGGGTGTGGTTAGTAGGTCAAGAGAGGTTCTCCTCCCCCTCTATTCTGCATTGGTGAGGCCGCATCTGGAGTATTGTGTCCAGTTCTGGGCCCCTCAGTTCAAGAAGGACAGGGATCTGCTTGAAAGAGTCCAGCGCAGAGCCACAAAGATGATGAAGGGAGTGGAACATCTCTCTTATGAGGAAAGGCTGAGGGAGCTGGGTCTCTTTAGCTTGGAAAAAAGGAGGCTGAGGGGTGACCTCATCAATGTTTACAAATATGTAAGGGGTGAGTGTCAGGGAGATGGAGTTAGGCTCTTCTCAGTGATGACCAGTGATAGGACAAGGGGTAATGGGTGTAAATTGGAGCATAGGAGGTTCAAGGTGAATATCAGAAAAAACTTCTTTACTGTGAGAGTGACAGAGCACTGGAACAGGCTGCCCAGAGAGGTTGTGGAGTCTCCTTCACTGGAGACATTCAAAACCCGCCTGGATGCGTTCCTATGTGATGTGCTCTAGGTGACCCTGCTCTGGCAGGGGGGGTTGGACTAGATGATCTTTCGAGGTCCCTTCCAACCCCTAGGATTCTATGATTCTATGATTCTATGATTCTATGATTCACTGGAAGGCTGTGTGGCCATTAGCAAGATTTGGACAGACAAATCTGGCAAGGAGGAATATAATGAGGCTCAGCAAGAATAAGTGTAGAGTCCTGCACCTGGGGAGGAATAACAACATGCACCAGTACAGGTTAGGAGCTGACCTGCTAGAAAGCAACTCAGTGGAGAAGGACCTTGGAGTCTTGGTGGACAACAAGTTATACATGGGGCAGCAATGTGCCATTGTGGCCAAGAAGGCCAATGGTATCCTGGGGTGCATTAAGAAGAGTCGAGCGAGGTTCTCCTCCCCCTCTACTCTGCCCTAGTGAGACCCCACCTGGAGTGTTGTGTCCAGTTCTGGGCTCCCCAGTTCAAGAGGGACAGGGATTTACTTGAGAGAGTCCAACGGAGGGCTAAGAGGATGATTAAGGGACTGAAACACCTGCCTTACCAGGAAAGGCTGAAAGACCCAGGGCTGTTTAGTCTAGAGAAGACTGAGAGGGGATCTTATTAATGTATATAAATATCTGAAGGGTGGGTGTCAGGAAGGAGGAGCCAATCTCTTTTCAGTCTTGCCTTGTGATAGGACGAGGGATGATGGATGCAAACTAGAACACAGGAAGTTCCACCTCAACATGAGGAAAAACTTCCTTACTATGAGGGTGTCAGAGCACTGGAACAGGCTGCCCAGAGAGGCTGTGGAGTCTCCTTCTCTGGAGACTTTCAAGACCTGTCTGCATGCATTTCTGTGTGACCTGCCCTAGATTCTGTGGTGGTCTTGCTCTGGCAGGGGGGTTGGACTTGATGATCTTCAGAGGTCCCTTCCAACCCCTAACACTCTGTGATTCTGTGATTTATTTGTCTCTATCTGGGAGTAAGGTGACCTTTCTGAGTAATTCTACAGACAGTATCTTTTTCTTTTTCTTTTTCTTTTCTTTTCTTTTTCTTTTTCTTTTTCTTTTTCTTTTTCTTTTTCTTTTTCTTTTTCTTTTTCTTTTTCTTTTTCTTTTTCTTTTTCTTTTTCTTTTTCTTTTTCTTTTTCTTTTTCTTTCTTTTTCTTTTTCTTGGCAAGAGGTAGGATGCAAACTATGTAGAGCCATCCATCATTTGTAGACTCCTTTTAAGATTGTTCCCCATTTTTTTCGATTCTGTAATCCAGCTTTCACATGTATTGCTGTGACAAGGCATGTTTACCATATGCTGTTGGGCATCAGCTGGTATTTAGCTAGCAGAGAGTGAAAGAGGCAGATTCCTCCACCAGCAGTCGTTAGAAAGCTCCCAGTTTCCTGCACAGTGTTTCCATTTTTTTGCACATTTAGAGCAGGTCTATATGCAGAATCACCAGGGGAAAAGGACTTTTTTTTTTCTTTTAATATAGACATTAAGCTGTTTCCCAAGTGAGACAAATTATCACTCGTTAATCCTTCTCTGCACTTGTTTGTGCATTTGAATGTCCTGTCCTACAGACACAAAGATACATGTTCCTAATAATCTTTGATAAAGCACCCCGCAAAAAAAATACAGTGCAGAAAGAAGTAGCTAAGAAACCAGCTGTGCTGTTTGAGGCAAGGAGGCTCCCTCTTGTGGTAAATATATAAGGCGCTTTTTTTTTGTATGGTGCTTGCACTTACCTGTAAGTTTTTGAAAGAACAGACAACTTCAATTCACAGCTATATTCGTACAAAAGGTGCTGGTTGCAGTGAGATGGATTTTTAAAGTCAGCTGAAGTATATACATACAGTAGACTATAGCTGATCCACAGCAAAAAAAAAAAGATAAAATTATGTTGTTAATATTTTATTTTGGGCTATTGCAAACCTGACCTTTCAGGTCACTGTAGGTAGCATCACATAATTTCTGCATGTCTGTCTAGAAATACAGGCCAAAGGTTGTGACTCCAGCTGTATGTTATTAAAGGAAAATCTTAAGGCTATCTTAACAAAATGTTAAGGCTTAATAAATCACTACATGTTGGGTTTTTTTTTATATGACCATCTAGAAATAGGATGAGGGGTAATGGCTTTAAACTGGAAGAGGGTAGATGTAGGTTAGACATTAGGAAGAAATTCTTCACTATGAGGGTGGTGAGACACTGGCACAGGTTGCCCAGGGAAGTTGTGGCTGCCCTATCCCTGGAAGTGTTCAAGGCCAGGTTGGATGGGGCGCTGAGCAACCTGGTCTAGCGGGAAGTGGGAACTAGCAGCGGGATTTGAACTAGATGGTCTTTAAGGTCCCTTCCAACCCAAACCTTTCTGTGATCTATGACTCTATGAAGTTAAAATCATGTAAGCATGTTACATTTTTATCTATAGTGTTAGCATAAGGAATAGATATTTATGTGTGATTACGAATAATGAATATGCGATTACAGAAAAGTCTTCAAATGTGCACTTGACTCGGGTAACACAACATACAGAAGGGTTTTTTTTATCTTGAGCTATGTAAGTGGATTATCTTGCAGCTATTTGTTCTGCTGCAGACATCAGGCAGGTTCCTGAACGTTATGTCAGCAATGAAAGATACTCAACTAATGTTTTTGACTTAAGGCATCTTAACAGAGTAGAAATCAATAGGATTTTCTGTCAGCTTGCAGACTTGAAATACAGAATACAGTCTTAGTGAGCAGGGGATCTTACTCCCCTGCTTGTATAAAGATTGTCAAATACATACCAAGATTAGTAATAAGTTTGCTCAAGGAAGAGAGGAATTATAGTATGAACAACACAATTTAGAGAAGTGGCAGTTAAATTTACGAATTTTATCATCCTGTTTTAGTTGTAGAGGCAAAATTATGCCCTTAAAATTTGGAAATGAGGCATACTGACCCTCATACAAACCTCACTTTGTCAATAATTTCTTTGCATATTTAAGGTGCTGCTTTGCTACATTTAATTGTAATTACACCAGAAAGCAAGAACAGTTGGAAGCCCATCTACTTTTTGTGCATTTGTGGAAAATTTGTAGCTTCATTTTAAAGGTTCAAACTACTTGATTTTTTTTCTATGCACCTCATTCAGTGGAGAATTATGTACACAGTGGTATATCCAGATAAACATATTAATTTAAAAACACATTAATCCATCCATATGACAGTCCTGTATCCCATCACATCCACATAATGAATGGTGCCCTGATCCACTGCTCTTTCAGATGCCTCAACATCTCACTAGTTAATGCTGTTGAATTTTTTTCTCTATTTCTGTATGTCTCACTCCATTCATCCCAAACAGTGAGAGAAGGAAATAAAAAGAAAGCTCACAAAGAAACCAGGGGTGGGGTAAATGAGTTCATCAGACACTGTCTTGGCATGCTTTATACTGAAGAATTGACTGTGTACTTTCTGACCTGACCAAAGGACAAGCTTCCTGCTTTGAAATCTTTGTGTATAGAGGTTGATGGCAACACAGAGCTGTCTCAACTCCTCAAATTACTTGTTTGTAAGATTCGATTGGAGTTTTTTCAGCAAAAACATACTGTATTTTCGGCAAAGAATGCAAACACTGACCCTTGAGTAAGTTTAAAAATACAGAAAGCTTAGGTTTCAGATTTCATGATCATAGAAAGGTTTGTAAGAAATAGATGTGATAGAAAGACAACCATTTTCACCCTTCTGCAGCACATCCATCGTCAAACTTTCTCACATGACTTATTTCTGTGCAAAGTGGTGGCATAGGAGGATATAATCCTGAGAGAAAACTCACAAATAAGTTATTTCTAAGTGGGAAGAGGGAGCTATAAGGAGACTCTGGACTAACCATGGTGATACAGAATCTGTGTTCTTGCTGAAGTATGTAGTCAATATTTACTTAAGCAATAAGCTGCAGCCATATCCGTGTTATAAACCAAAGTACTTTGCATGCTGCACATGTAGGCTTGACCTTTATGCTCTCTTTCATTCAGGTGTCTCAGACACTGAAACATTGTGGCTGTTGCAGTGCAGTACCGCCCTTGGACTGCTTGATATCCTGGGAAGTTTCACGGGGATTTTGCAGCCCAGGGTGGATCTCTTGGTGTGGCAGCCTTTATCAGTTCTGTACTGATGACAGCTTAGCTCTAGCCCTATTAGATGGGACTGCACAAGGAGTAGTTGTACTTTAGGACTGCAGAAATAATGTTAGATATTTTATAAAGTGGAAACATTGTAGAGCTTGTGATCTTGCATGGGAACCTCTTATTATTTAATTTCTAGTCCTATAATGAGGTGCCTGAGTAAATAAATAATGGTATTCAGCTGAAGCATTCTCAGTAACTTTCTTTGATTTTTGTTTTCTTCAGATAAAGAAAGAAACAATTGACCTCCTGGAGATGTGTATTATAAAGCTGTGCAGAGATGGGTCTGTGAAGCTGGGACTCTTTTAACAGTCTTACCAACAAGGAGGTTGTTTGCAGCTGCATTTTACTGTTATCCTGTCTGAGACTGGCAAGTGATTAATGAGTGATGGAATTAAGAATTTTGACTTTTCAGAGGTCTCTCAATACAGAAAGACTGCACATTGCAACTTTTTCTGAGTTTTCTTTTAATAATAAAACAGAAGTTTTGTCTGTGCTTTTGCTGTGCTTTTTATTGCATGAGCAGTGTGGTACTGAAATTAGAGATATATCACACTCAGCTGCTAGATTTACTACTATGTCACTTGTAAGAGTTTGAAGGTGAGCAAACTTGGGAGTGAAAGTCTTTATACAGTTCAGTTCTGTGTTATCTCCCTCTACTGTCCCAAGGGAGATCTTCTCTCATGAGACTTATAATCTAGTTTTTGCCTTAGAGGATCTTTGAAAATGTTGCATGAATTTCAGTAATTTGTCAAAAAGGTATTTTTCACCCATCTGTTCTAGAGCTGGTCAAATGCTGTATTTTTGCTATTACACGATAAATTGTCTGTATTTTGAAACTTATTTTAGTTAAACTCTTGGAAGTGTGCAAAAAATATTCCTCTGTCCATTTAAATTAAAAGGCGATGATCTCTGGGTGATTCTTCTGTCATTGTGGATAGTAGGGAATGGATGAATTTTTTTTCACAGGGCAAGATGGAATAGAGGCAAGCAAATCATCAGCATCTTGGAAAGCAATTGGTCCGAATCAGATGTTTTGAGAATGAGTTGCACTTTTGTGATAAAGAACACATAACTTTTTTACAACTTTCAATTGCATCTAAATCAATAGCAATTAATGTAGTAGGTTAAGAAAACTGATTTTGTCTTCCAAAGCAATGTTCTCTGCATGTGCAGTTCTCCCCACTGGCATCCAGTGCAATTGGAGTAGAGCTCCTTTCATTGTATGCCATGCTTGTTAGTTGAGCAACTATAGAAGTGAAGGGAGAAGAAACAGTGCAGCTGAGATTACTCAGACATTCCAGTATAGCTGGCAGTATCCCTGAAAATGAATAAGACATAACAATCTTATGGAATTGTGGGGCAGGAAAAAGCATATATTTAAGCTTTTCCAGGAGGCATGAGCTGGACACCCTGGCCAAAGTAATAATCATTTGATTGGTGCAAGCTGATCATGGGGATCCAGGTACAAATGCAGAAAATGAGGAAGAGAGAGATCTAGTTAATAAGTAATTCCTGGCCCTAATGCAGGTTTGAGCAAACAATACAGTCTCCCAACAGTAAGGACAGTATCTCAGCTTAAACACTCTCCAGCACAAGTATATTATTTCTTCCTCTCACCAAGAAGAAAATAAAAAACAAGATGAGTTTTATTCCCCAAGAAGGAGAGGCACATCCTTCCAGATGTCCAGATAACAGTGCATTCAAACAACAGAAGCTACCAGCTTGGAAGCCCCAGCTTACCATTGCGACTGTGCTCTCCACCTTCTTCCTCACAGGCGCATTCTGCCTTTCTGTGGGAGTCTGCCTTATACTGGCTGCAAACAGTGTCCAAGAAATCCAGGTTGGTTTGGGGGTGGTGTTCTTAGATATTGTATGAAGAAGAAACTGGGCTACGTTTGGAAAGAAAAAAAGGGGGGGGTTGAATTTTTACTTCTGGATAAAGGTGATAGCAATGGCTTTGTGCCTTGGACACATGTCCAGCAGCCAGTGTTCTGATATCCACAGAGACAGTTGGTCACCCATGAAAAAAGAGCACTGGGTGGTAACATCTGAAATATGGGTGGTAATTACTGGTACTGGCTGGTAATATCGGAAATGTCATTATTTCCTGGATTTTTGAAGGAAAATAAATTAATCCCTTTGATAATGTTTGGCACTAGAAGAATGTACATACTTGCCGGGGGGGAGTGAGGAGGGCGAGGAACCTTAAAATGAAGGGAGCCATGATGTTCACAGGCCTCCTGGAGGCAAGGTCGTTTAGACCTGTGGTGGTCTTAATAGACTCCTGGTTGGAACCAGTGCTCAGCACTACATCCAGGCTGTTCAAGAGGGGTGGGCCCTGGTGCATGTGGGGATTTGTCAAGTGTTACTTGGTCAGCCAGACCAAGCTGCAGAAGTTTTCTTCACCCAGCACTCCTTTGCTGAGAAGCAGATGTGGAGGTTCTGCAACAGTCATCAAAAGGCTCTAAAACAGCTTTAAACTAGGGATAAAATTTGTGAATATTCATTGAGGCCAAGTCCTGATTTGCTGTCCCTGTCGACTTTAACAATGTTTTTGGCAGTCCAGAGTCACTTAGGAGGAAACTGCTCTGAGAAGTCTTGGAGCTGAAACACTAACCTTTTTCTGTGTGTATGTCCTTTATTACAATATCTCTGCATGTTCACTTGTCTGCAAGATTGATTATTCAGATAAATGCTCAGATTGTTCAAAACTCCGTGAAAATACCTCTAATTGGAATAAGGAATGCCACTGTTCTATTAATTTCACGCTGAAGGAAGATATATTGGTAAGTGGATGTGAGAAACCAACTCAAGTTGCTTCGTACCTCCTGGTATTTATATCTCTGTATGATAAAATACAGTAATTCTGCTCTGTAGAACTCCCAATTAAATGTTCCTTGTATTTTTTAAAAATACGAAATACTCAAAGTTTTACCTTTGCTATTAATTTTGGTTCATATTAAAAATAGTTAAGATCAGGCTACCTCTGTCCTTGACTGGGATATGTCCAAGGAGGAGATGGGGATGGAGGAAATGCTGTTTGTGGAGGTGGCTTTCTCTGTATTTCTTGCTTTGAATCAGCAGCAAGCCCTTTCCTCATGGCCTGGGGTTTGTTGTTACTGCAGTGCTAAGCTCTCGAATGAGAAGGGAATCTGAAGCTCTGATCATTTGTCATAAATAAATCCCTGTAGTTTTTTTTTACAAGAGTTATGCTGTTGATCCCTGAGGTCTTTGAAATAATTCATGTCTAGCAATGTAATTCTGCAGTTTCATTTGGGAAAAGGATCCTTCATTTCCTGTCCTAAACCACTGGGTCACATCACTGAGTCTGTTAAAATGCTTCGTGTTCTGCCAAAGAAATCTGTTGCTTAATACTGCATAAATGATCCCTTAAAACTGCAGTGCAGTTTGAATTATAAAGGTACTTTAGGGTTATTCAGTGTTGAAGAGGCTGTTAAAATACTCTAATTTTTTGGATTACAGTGATGTTTGAGATTAGAGGTTTCCTTAACTGAGTAATGGGCTTTTTATAGTTTAATAATCCTCTTTCTTGCTTGTATTTGCTTGACTAGCATTCTCCTTTTAATTACAGGACTGAACTTTCTAAAGGGCCCAATTAAAAAAAAAAATCTAAAGGAATTAAAAGCTAATGGGTACTTTCTGAAGTTTTTTGTGCACCTTCTTTATGGAAAAGGAGTGTCTTTCTCAACATAATTATTCATAGTTACTGCAGGTTCGTGGCCAGCTATGCCATCTTGAATAAAATCATAATCAGGCATTTTTATTTTAGGTTTCATTTGGTGATTGGAAGTAAGTTTATTTTTGTACCAAAATACTAAAACTTTCAGTTGGGGTAAGAACTAGATTCTAGCCACCGTCTGCTGAAGTAATTGTGTTGTTGAGCAATTGAGTGTAGTTACCAGCACTTAAATAAGAATTGTGTACTCCGTTCCCCTCTTTTTCAGCACATAAAAGGATTTTTCTTTACATACAAGAACTCACTTTATTGCATGGATTTATCCTTCAATTCTAGGGTGATGTTCTTATGTACTATGGTCTGCAAAACTTCTATCAAAACCACCGTCGATACATGATGTCAAGAAGTGACGCGCAATTGTTGGGTCGAAACGTAAATGTAAGTTTTCTTTATATTACAAGATCGTCAGTATTTCCATCAGGTGCATCTTTGACCATATGGAGAGCTAACTAGGCTTAACTGTGTGTTAAGATTACTCTAGAGAATAATAATGAGGTACATATTTTCAGTGGTTTATGATTGTTAGGGCCATTATGTCTAATAAGTTAATGAGAGGAAGATGGAGGAGATAAATAATAGATGTCAGTCCAGTGTTGCAGTTCTCAAACCAGCACCTTGTAGGGATGCTGATTAAAAATACATTGTCTTTTACAATTAATGTACAGGAAGTTTTACCTTCTAATGTCTTCAGTCCAAGCCAGAAAAGGTTTAAGTTGTGCTTTTATTGTAGGGTTAGGGAATTAAGTCATTCTAAGTCTTTCATTTTTCCATCTGGCTTTGGAAGTGGACAAGGAGCAGGAAGAGGTTTATGGTGAATTAGACGATCATGTAGCATTCTGAAATATGCAACTTAGAGGTCTAAAGAGGAGGCTAGACAGTGTCACCTGCAGCAGGCCTGCATGAGGAAATTGGAGAATGCAATCATTGCATTCAATTTTTTTATTTAGAAATGTAAAGCATGATTTCTTTGGCTTAAAAGTAGCATTTCTTACTATACACACAGTCCATGCACTGTCCTCTCGGTACATATGATGATTCTGCAATAATAGTCAGTTGTTTTTATAAAAATGCTTCCTGTAACTCTCAAGGCATGTTCCCTCTACATCTGCTTGTCCAGATGTCCAGTCAGCTTGTTTGTTTGCATCCAGGTACAGCTGCTTTTGTTTTTTGTGCCAGTGAGATACACAGGTTATTAGTTATTTGAAAATGTTTCCATTTTTAAACCTGAAGATTTATAGTTTCTCATCAACTGGGATAGGAGACATGTGAGAGATTTGGGATGGGATTTTGTTTTTCCTGCTGTGTTTTCATACATCAAGATTTCCCCACACAGAACTGCAGTAATTTGGCTAACTGTGTCTTCTGTTCTTCAGCACTGAAGCAAACCAGATAAAAGTTAAAAAGAAGGAGAAATAAGATGTTCTAGGGTAAGCCAAAGCTTCACTGTACCATTGTAGCTGTTAAAATAGCAGATTCAAAATGAGTTTTTGTAGTCCACAGTAGAATTTGGTGAAGACCTTAAGTTTACTTACTGTGATATGGAAGGTGTTTCTCAACTACAAACCCCTTCATTTGGGGTTTATATCTCTAATGTGACTGAAAGGTACTGAGACTCAATTACTCAGAGGCTTTTCAGAAGAAGGAATGGGAGGAGAACATTAACACCAGAAAACCAAAACCCCCAGGTTCTGTGCCTGATTGTTCTGTGACCTTGAATGCAGGTTCAGAAGAGCTACTGTGCACCCTTTGCCACCTACCAAAATGGGACACCCATGGCTCCATGTGGTGCTATTGCCAACAGCATGTTCAATGGTAAGTAGATACCTTCTACACCTGCCCTACTAACTTCCACTTGAAACTATTCTGTTACCCCAGTCCAGCTGAGTCCTAGTATTGCAAGATCTCTGCCTTTCTCCCACAAAGGGTTTTGTTTGGTGGTGCTACTGTGGTGAATATGGGGGTCTGCTTCCTCCTGTTTAGTAACTTGCCTCTCATTTTGAAACTGAGGAAGATTTTTTCATTTACTAAGGCTCTCTTCAATGTAAATATACAACAGAACTGAGGAATTGAATCCCTAGTGAAATACGGGACAATGATACCACAGATGTAGTGTACTTCCTTGCTAAAAAATGCATTCTTGTACAGTGATGGAAGAGCACAGATTCTGCCTTCCCATGACAGTGTGCTTAGGAGGAGGTGAAATGTTCTTCACATTGGTTTGGAACTTTTGATGTATGTGGTTGCATTTTGTTCTTTCAATGCCAATATAGTCTTACTCAATTTGATCCCAGGTTTGATCTTGTTTATAGTAACCCAGTGGGCATAATCTGCCCCTGAGTACATTTAGGCTGAAACCTAGAGGGGCTCCCAGCCATGAACAATAACACATTTCAGAATGGATTTCTCTGGGACGAAAGAAGAGAAAAAAATTTCAACAGGCTTTTCTCCCCTACCCCTCCCTTTTTGTTGTCCCCCTGCACTTCCCCCCCGCCCCCAGCTTTTTTTTTTCCACATGTCCCACACAGCAGTTCTTGGCAATGCAGCAACTGTTTTCAAACAGCTGAGCCACCCATACCAGAGGACTTGTGAAGGGAGCTTCATCAGTAACTTCTAGATCTGTTTGATTTTTGTCTGCCTATGCACCCACCTGCTCCCCTGGAAGTCTGATTTACTGGGCTGGGCTCAGACAGAGGCCAACAGAGCCACCTGTATGCAGCCCCCACTCTTTTGGAGCCCTGGCTGCAGGACAGAATGCTCCTGCAGAGAACTATGTTGAGGGTAAAACTCTCAGTGTCTGCCTTTGCATCAGTCCTTAGTGCATGGTGTGATGAAACTGTTCCAGCTGCTGGTGATGAGGGGAAAGACAGTGATATCTGAATCCCCCCCTCTGCCCCTCTGATGTGGAAGAGGGCACTTTTCATTCACTTTTGACAGTTTAGCTCTCTAAACTGCAATTGCTCTCTAATCTTGTTTTGTAAAATGAGGAAGGTGGCCAAGTTCCTGCCTTGGGAAAGGTTTTTAACCCAAGCTAGCAGGTAAGGGAGCAGTCAGACAAGCAGCTAAGCAGTCAGAGCTCAGAGGACAGCAACTCCTGTTAATAAACCAGTAACAAACAGCTGGGGATGTAGTGGGGCACAAAATGATCACTTAACCAGAAGAGTGTGTCTGAGCCTTAAGGAGCTGTGTGAACACAGGTTTTGTCGCAGGATTTTAAAAAGCGTGTTTTCGTTGATGCTTATGCAGTTGAGTTGTGTTTTTCATGTTGCCTAAAAAGCAGCCCCTCCATATCTAAGTGATCATCTGACTATCCCTGCCTGTTATCTTATTGGCTGCCTAGATGCTTACATAGGTGCTAAGGAGACCCGTAATGTTTTTGCCTTATGTTAAAGTAATCTGAGTAGGAAAACACAATGGATAAAAACAAGTGGTTTTTACCAATCAAAACAGGATGCCGTGGTTAATCACAACTTTTAACTAAATGTTTCTTGATTGAAGGTAGTGTTCATGTCCAAGTTGGTAGACAAGGTCTAATTAGCATAAAACTAAAGCAGAGTTTTCTCCAAAGGATCATGGATTCCTTTGATTGTGCTGTCACCCCTTTTCTGTTCGCTGGAAACACAAAGCAATCCATTTAGGACAACTGCCAAAGAAAGGCTAAGGAAAGCTAACCAGGAGAGTAACTTCTCTACGTAGCTAGAGAGATCCAAAAGTGGTTTGCAAAGAATTTAGTCACAAAGGAGTTGATGGACATGAGATACTTGCACATTTCTACGCAGGGATTTGGTAGGATTATTGGTACAAATATATTCAGTCCTTAAAACTTCAGAAGTTCTAAGGCTCTGGAACCTGCCGCAGTGTGACAGATTTTGTTAGTCGTGGTGGCAATTAGAATGACTGCCTTTTACTCATACTTATTGATTCTTGTATTCCCTGCAGATACTATTGATCTTCTTTACAATCATAACTCATCTGTCATTCAAGTACCACTGCTGAAGACTGGCAACAGTTGGTGGACAGATAAAAACGTGAAATTTCGCAATCCAAATTCATACAATCTGTCTTCTGCATTTGCAGGTAAGAATGGTTCCACTGGTATTCCTTATGTTTCAGTAGCTTCCCTACCCTAACTTTGCCCCGTGTGTGAGGATCTCGCACTCTGAGACAAATTGCCTTTGGCAGGAATACCACCCAAAGCAGTTTGGAGAAGCAGTTTTACAGGGTGACTGAGAGCAGAAGACAGATTTAGCTGAAATATAATTATCTTTTTTTTCTCAATCTCTGACTATAGAAATTGGGAGCGAGTGGTTTTGGAAGAGTGAAGTTAGCCCACATCAACACCTTTCTGTATAGTTTCTTTTAACTAGTTTCTTGATCTGTCCAGAGAAAGCAAGGATGCAGTCACTTTATTTTTTCCGATTGAAAAATTCTATGAAGGAGAATTGCATGTCACATCTTTCCTTCTTCATGCCCTCACAGATTCTTAGGCAGTTGTGAGACAAGTGAGGCTGCCATTCTAGTTCTTTTGAACAGTTTTTTCCTATGGCTGTTTCTTTGTTATGGTTGATCTGTACTGAAGTGGGACTAAAAGCTCCCTAATTTGGATCGGGGCAGTGCTGTGCTGGATGCAATATGCAGGAGTTCATTATCTAAGTAGTTTCCATATGATAGATTCTAAATATCGTAGGCTGTGCCATTATACTGCAAAAAGGTGTCTTTCCAGTTGTACAGGAATAAATTAATGTGTAAAAATGAAGGCAAGTGCCTCACTACAGAGAGCAAGTTGCTTGCTGAAGAGGCAAGAATCCAGAATAAACAGTATTTTCATTTGCACGAGTCACTTTGTTTTTCCTGTGCTTGAAGTTTCTAATGTGTAGCAACCCCTGGGTACTGCTAAACTCTGTTCATTCATGTTTGAGACAAGTAGAGATGCTTGGGTGAAAAGTGTTACATAGCATATATAAATTTTCAGTACTGGGCAGAGTCTTGCGTCTCTTTCATATCTCATATTCTGTGTTGGTTGTGAGTCGGCCCAGAAGTTAGTCACCAACCGCTGTTTTCATTGACAGTGCGTCTTTCCTGGTTTCTTTCTTTTTCATCAGGGACAGCAAGACCTCCTTACTGGCAGAAACCAGTATATTTGTTAGACGAGGAAGACGAACGGAACAGCGGTTACATAAATGACGACTTCATTGTCTGGATGCGCGTGTCGGCCTTTGCCTCGTTCAGGAACCTTTACCGTCGTGTCAGGCGGATAAGGCAGTTTGCAGATGGCCTCCCAGCAGGGAATTACACTTTTCGTATTTCCTATAGTATCCTTTCCTTTATTTTTCAAGACTAATAGATAGTTACAACAAGCTGGAAGTGGATGGGATTTGTATAGCAAAACAGCAAAGAAACCAAGCAAAACAACCCAAACCAAATCACCGTGAAAAGATCTAGTTTTGAGAGTGGTGGGACACTACAAGTGGATTTTCTTTAGCCCATGCAGATGGAGTTTAAGACATGTTACTCAAATGGCCACACATGACGTTGGATTTTACTTCTGAGAGGGCTACTTTCAGCTGGAGACAGCACATGGGATCTTTACACAAAGGGTAAAACTGAAGAGTGGGAACCTGAAGAGATGGTTGAAGATGTTGTTTTAGCTGAAATATTTAATAGTGGCCTCAGATGTGTAGATACTTTGCTGGGGTGCACAAAGTACCAGAGGTATCCCTGTGGTTGAGAGGTGTGCAGGAAGCCTGAGTCAGCACAGCCTGCTGGCAGATTTGGGCCACGTGCTGCCAGGAACTTTTGTGCTGGTGAGAATGCACTCTCACATTGAACAGCATGAACTTCGCTGACTGAAACTCTTGCTTAGTCAGCAGGAGTTATGTCGAGATGACTGTAAATTTCTCTCTCAGCCAACAGAGCTAATGTTTAAAATGTTGTAGCGTGGTTCTATTGGGAAAGCTTCCATGTGGAGCGATGGAAGGTAAAATCATAAGCCATTCTGGGTAGGCAAAATATTAGTAGAGGTGACCACTTTCCCTCTGTGAGAATATGTGGAATATCATCATGATAAGCTGCCCAAAAGACTCATTTTCAACTAAGTTTTCACAGCAAGTAAATGTAGTAGCAGTTACATAAATTATGAATTTGAAATGTATAATGTAAAAAGAATAATTTCATTTTCACAGAGACTGTATCTAAAAGTACTGAATTCTTACCACCAGCTGCTACTGGATTTTGGACCCCGAGTAGCAGAAACATCACAGATCAGTTAAAGGAATTTTTGCAGCAAATGCAGATCTGTAGACTCCTTATGCCTTGGAAAGGTTTTTGAGCAATTACCACTACTTTTTCTACTCCTGGCAATAATGTAAACTTCGTTAGTGAAACCTTAACATCCTTCTACTAGATTTCCCTGTTACCAAATTCAAGGGGAGGAAGCATGTGATTCTTTCAACCGTGGTTTGGAGTGGAGGAAGTAACCCATTTCTGGGAATTGCCTACGTGGTTTCTGGCACAGCAGCAACTCTGACAGGTTTTGTCATAACTGCCATCCACTTGAAGCTCAGAAAAAAGAAAACATACTTTCAGAAGGAATCAGGTTCCCTGGCTTTCTGAACAAAGGCAAAGGTGTGCTGTGAATGAAGAACATGCCACACAGACCTTTTATTCTTTCTCCTGAGCTCTGGATCTGTTTCAGTGACAGATTTGGTGAACGTAAGGAAATTGAGGAGTGCTATTACATCATACAAAGCTAAACTTACCTGAGGCTGCATTCTTATTGATGTGTGTGTGCTCTTAAACTTGTTTCATAGGAAACTTGGAGTGAGATGAGCTTCAAACAACAGATAGTGTTGTGGGTTAAAATTGCAAAGGGAAGGTATGTGGTACTAATGTCTGGCCTGAAGTAAGGGTCTATATTCATTTCTTACTCACCCCTTAAATCAAACAGTACTTCTCTTGACTTAAATGAAGGTTTAGATGGGTAAAAAGTGAGGTCTTGACCCAACAAAAAGCTTGAGCAGGTAGAACTTGATACTAAAATCTGTTTGTGAGCCACATGCATGGGCTGAATGGCTTGGCTTAAGTTTTTTATATACCTTTTTCAGCTCTCCTGAAAAAGCAACCAGTTTAGTGCCACATATTCATCACTGTTTGATACTCAATTTACGATATTTTTTGGAGTTTGTTTAAACCAAATCTATTGGTTTTATCTCAGTATTGAGATTAACCTGCAAAACACTGATTACATTTTTGAAGTTATGATTTAATATAAAGCTTAAATTAAAAACTCCTTTAACGCTAAACTTTTTAGCAAAACCACCAACGTAATATACCTATTAGGCCACAATTGCACTCATACCTACCCCACCTTATCACACAAAAGTTCACAGACTCTCATGTGACACGAAGTGTGTCTTCCCCTTTCAAGCTTCCATTTCTGCGGTGTGGTGACTTATTGTCAGTAGAAAACAAAGCATCAGAAAATCTGTCAACTTCACTTTCAGGAAGTAAATACTGCAGCTCGTGAATAGGCTTATAAATTTTAATGTTTCATGTTCAAAACGTTAAACATTTGGGAGTTCTTTCCAGTTTCTCACAACATGTAGGAACAGCACTGAAGAATTTAGGTCAGGTATACCATGGTAATCTGAATTTAAAATAATGTTTCTGTTTTGAAAGTGCAAATGGAATAAAGCACTTTAAATACTGCCTTACCTTCCCCTCCCCTAAAAAACCTCTCCACGCTTACACCAAGAAAGAAGTCACATACTAGAGCAAGAGAAGATAATGTGGCACGGGGAGGCTGGGTGCCTCTGTCAAGGGCTTTTGAAAGTGTCTCAGGCACTTAGGCCTGTGACCTTTGACAGATGGCCTCTGGTGAATCTGCTTGCAGCCATGTAAGGTATTGTTTCCTTCAATCTCTGCTTCATAATTGTGCCATGAGCAGCAGAAGGGGTGCTGCTCAACTTCACAACCCAGCCTGTTAGTACAGTCTCACTCAGTCAGTGGTATATGCTGACCTGCTGGGCTAAGATGCATGTTCCATCTGCTTTTTCTGGTCAGGGCCAGTCACCTCCATCTGAAACGGGGTTCAAGTATTTCAAACCGTTGCATGGAAATCTGTCAGAAACTGTGGGAGAATCCTATCCCTCACTGGGCTGGACAAGATAGAGCATGAAGCAGTACATTTAGCAATGCTTAAGCTCATTACTCTTAAGTAATTTTTAGTAAAGAGACTGCTCCTAAACCTTTTAAGTCCTTTTGAAAATCTAATCCTATGCAGTCCTCTGGAAAGCCCTGACGGGAGCTGCTGCCAAAGATGAACTTAGGATTTCTGTCTCCAAACAGACCACAGGAGCCTCTTTCTTTTTCCTTTTTCTTTTTTTTTTTAATCCTCTGAGAACTGACTTGCAGGAAATGGTATGTCATCTGGATGGTTAAGACACAGTGCAATTGTCACTGATTTTATTTCTTCATAAAGTATCTGGTAAAAATGTTAGTAAAAGGAGACTGAATAATGATTTATGTATTTCAGTGAGTCAGTGTCTTCCAGAACAAAAAAACCCAAAACTTATTTAGAAAACACAGTCTAGCAAGTAGTGCTTGCAGTTTGCCCATTATCTCCCAGAAGTTTGTGCAGGAACCTCTTATCTTGAAATGTACCTTGTCTTCAGACCCCTCCACAAGGAAAATCTGTCTTCACACAAATCTTCCTCTTTCTGTTCTTCCAACAGTTCTTTTTTTCATCTTTCCACAGCTTTATAACACATCTTATATCTTTCTTGTGCCTTCTGAACTGTGTCCTTGGAAGCTGCTGGAGCTCTGGCAGTTACTGTTGTTAGCTCAGAGCAGCTCTGCAGTGTCTGTCTTGTCATTTGGGATGGTGCTGCCCAGACCAGCACAACAGGAATGGCAGTTTTGACTAATTGCTCCCAGCAGATGGAATCTGCCTTGCTCAAAAGGATGGCAAATGAGTTTTAGCAACAACCTTACACTGAATTTTGCAGCAGTGCTACAGCTGTGCTGTTGGTCCGCCCATTGTGCCAGAGCTTGCATGAATGTGCCTTTCCAAGAACATTTTGTAGATGTGTTCCTAATTGCCACCATTGGGGAATGCTCCTCTACCTACGTGAAATGTTTATTGGAATTGTTTTATGCTGCTGCTGCCTTCATCCCTCTTGTGCAGGGGCTTAAACAGAAGTGAGAGCCCTGGCTGAAGGACTGGCCTAATGTAACAGAAAGATAGTAAAAGCCACCATTTAACTGTTCCTAGCTGTGGCATGTCTCAGGGGATTGTCCCCTTTTGTCAGCTGCTGTTACTACCAACAAGCATGATTCTAGACAAAAATCCAATGTGATTTTGAATTAATTTATTCTGGCTATGAGGAGATCATTAAGTCAAATTGATCAGGGAAAGCATACTGAGATATGGAGAGCAGAGGTATGAGGGAACTAGAGATCTTGCACTTTTACTGAGGTACAAATTGCTTTTAAAATACCTGGAGTGTCATGACCAATACTGTGTCTTTGGCATAGAGCTGCTTTTGCATTGCATATTTGATTATAGGAATTAGGATTATGTGTCTTGAGAAAAAACAAAAAGCCTTGGTAAAACTTCTCAAAATTAAATTGTAATTAGCTCATCTATCAAACCTACTTCCACCAATAATAAGTGAGCTTTTTTCTTTGAGAGTTTAACTTATGTACATGTGTCAATTCAGTATGAAGATGTCCAAGTTTAAGATTGCTGAATGAAATAAATGAAGAGCTGCACCTGGAAAGTGTAAGTCAACAGCACCACTGTAAGTGCTACATCACTAAGCCCTAAAATATTTAAGGTTTTAGATTTTTTTTTTTAAGATTTTAGAATTATCAAGATCATCAAGACCAACTGTCCACCCTATAACCCCTAATCACTAAACCATATCCCGAAGCACCACGTCCACCACCTCCCTGGGCAGCCTGTTCCAATGCCTCACCACTCTTTCAGTGCAGAAATCTTTCCTAATACCCAATCTGAACCTCCCCTGGTGCAACTTGACCCCATTTCCTCTTGTCCTATCACTAGTCACTAGGGAGAAGAGGCCAACACCCGCCTCACTACACCCTCCTTTCAGGTAGTTGTGGAGAGTATTGCCATTATTGTAATATTTTGGCATATCAAAATTACTAAATTGTTTTAATCCCTTTCCTGCAGATGCCAGTACTTTAGAAAATAGCATAATACTAAAAAAAATATTTCTTGCTGTCAAAGGGAAATGTTGGTTCCTTCATTGGTGCTACCTAAAGTCTTATCCATTGCCATATATTCAGCCTATATTGCTGAGGGAGGCAATTTTGCCTATACTGCCCAGGGAGGTTGGGATGCCTCCTCCCTGAAGGTCTTCAAGGCCAGGTTGGACAGGGCTTTGTGTAATGTGGTCTAGTGGAAGGTGTCCCTGCCCTTGCGGGGGTTGGGACCTAGATGAGCTGCTAGGTCCTTTCCAACCCAAACCATTCTATGATTCTATAATTCTATTTCCTTCACTCTCAAAAAAAGAAAGATGCATGTCAGAAATGGAGTTTAGGTTTGTTGGACCAAAATTAATTATATCATAGATGCTTAGAATGCTAGAAAGTGCATTTTTTTTCTTTTCCCCATCTTTTTTCTAGAACAGATAAATAACAGAGGACATTATTCTTTTCCTTTGGGGAGTGGATATTTAATAATTGGAAAACTGGACAAAGGGTTCCTATTTGTAGGAATTAGTAGACATAATTAAATTTCTATGTTAAACATGGAATGAAACAGGTGAGTTAAATTGGATATAAGTTTCTGGGGTTTGTCTTTTTTTTAATTTATGTTTTAATTTGTAAATTTGAAGATGACAGATACACATGGGAGGATTTTATCTTCTGTAGTTCTGTAGTTCAGTTTTAAACAGTGGCAAAAATATTTGGGGGTGAAAAGATCTCATTATTATGAAAAGCTCATATGCAATTTAAATCTCATTCTAAATTACAGGGAGATAGAAGAGACAGCTGTATTTTAATGTAAAAAACTGTTGCACTACTTTTAGTTGCCAGCTCCCTTTAGGATTGAGTTTCATTAATGGGATATATATCTATATCTATATATAGAGACATAAAAGTGAAGCAGGAGTTACAGGATGTTTCAGTAGCACTTCATTTACAGAATTTTTCCATGTCTTTTTCAGGCTTTATGGTTTCATGCATATCCATCTAGTATCTGTCTGCCTTGGTTGGTTTTTCTGTGTTCTAAACATAGACATTTGCTGAACTCATCTCATTTAAAAATAAAGGGATGAGTCCTTCATGTGAAACACATTAGCATCACAGACCTATAGAATCTGGAATAATTACGTGCTGCATCTGTTTCATATAAGCACCTGTGTTGCATGGAGATTATTTATAATAGTGTTTGGATGGGGTGCCATGTATTTTAATGAAGCATTACAGTGTAAAAGCTTTCTCTCCCTCCTCTGAGAAATCAAACTAACACCAGAGTAAAGTCAAAGATAGCAGTTCAGGGAAGGGATGACTTGGAAAGTTTTGATAATATGAAGAGAGATTATTGCAAACCAATCTGGATTTAAGTTTAGATCTAAAATAGGAGAAAGTATTTGTTTGTCACATGATAAGAAAGTTCCTTGGTTGGGAGCAGTATGGTGTGAGAGACAGAGCTTATTTGAGAAAAAACTGTAATTGCACAAGGAGGAAGAATGGTGGAGGGGGCAAGGCACTTTACCTGCTTGGATATAGAAACAAAAAAATTTGGCTGAGCTGCTTATGATATCATATCCTGACATGATCTGGAAAGCCTGTATGATTTTGGGGAGCAGCCATGTTAAGAAAAAAAAATTCTCAGTTTTCAATGTACACACTCTCTGAACTATGATGCATAATTTTTGAGCTGAGGTGTTTTGACTCAGTTCTCTTCAATTGTATTATTCCCTACAATTCCAAGAACAATTTTACTATGAGCTGAGAGTTCCTTGGGCAGCTGCCTTTGCTTTGGTGGCCTCTTGTTTGCAAGAGAGGGATTGTTGAGCAGTTTTTGTTTGCTTTGTGTCCTGCTTTCTCTCCAGGCTAAGGCAGGCCAGGCAAAGGAAGATTTGGGTCTTGTTTGACTTTTGCTTCCATTAATGAGTGCATGAAAAAAGCTCTTTCCCTTTCCCCATTCTGGTCTGATTCTGGTCCAGTGCAAGTAGAGGCAGTATTTTAATGGTATCAACTGGTAATTGCCATAGGTAAGGAAATAAAATAGCTCATACCCTGGAAAAGCCTGGATTTCAGACAGCTCTAATAAAAATATCTGTGTATCTACTGAGTATGTACTATGTTGACAAACATGTGGCATGAAACAAGATGAAAAAAGGCCATTTAGTTATACACCCACTCAGTTGCAGCCGTTGTCTCTTTGCGTTAAAGTGCCTTTCAAACTGAATTATCCCTTTCAAAATTATCCCTTTCAAACTGAAACAATTAAAAAACTTGTGAAAGAAACAAGGTTTTCTACTGTGTCAGACCAAGCTACCCAAAGTTATTTGCCTTTTTCCCTATGACTCCTGTGCGTAATGAGAAGCAGTTCCATTAACATCTCTCTTAAACCAGTTACAATACTGGGGGATTCAGGTTTTAAGATTAGGTTAAAAGTTCTTGAGGTTTCTCAAATAACTTACAGGAATTCCTGGGCTTTCTATGGACTGTATTATTAGTGACAACAAACCTGAAAACACTGGAAAAAGAAAGGTGTTAAAAAACCCAGAATGGTTAAAAGAAGAAAGGCAGGAAGTAGTGTCTGCCCATACCCCAGCTGTCATTAACGTGGTAAAATTTGGGGGACATTTACCAAGCCACTGTGGCCGCCTCTGAGGGAAAACGTGGCAGTTATTTGACAGTGCAGAGAGAGGCTGCACAACGGCTCAGGACAGTAACACCATCTGCAGTTAATAACACTCCTCCCTGCAGCCAAGAAATCTGTCACGATGGCAGAAGACAACAGGACCGTGTCCCCCAACGCTGGGCAGAAGCAGTGATGTAACACTGGATGCCAAGGAAACGCGCCTGCAGTGCTTCATCCCCGTGGGTGGCAGGGAGTGTTTCAAGGCTTTGAATGCAATTCAAATCGTAATCAGTCCCTGCATGGGCTGGCTTGGGCTGGCCTGGGTTGGGCCCCTCACTTCAAGAAGGATGTTGAGGTGCTGGAGCAGGTCCAGAGGAGAGCAACAAGGCTGGTGAAAGGACTAGAGGGAAAGTCTTATAGGGAGAGGTTGAGGATGCTGGGGTTGTTCAGCCTGGAGGAGACTCAGGGGGGACCTTATCACTCTCTTCAACTACCTGAAGGGAGGTTGTAGTCAGGTGGGGGCTGGGCTCTTCTCCCAGGCAACCAGTGACAGGACAAGAGGGCACAGCCTGAAGCTGCTCCAGGGGAGGTTTAGGTTGGATATTAGGAAGCACTTCCTCACGGAGAGGGTGATTAGACATTGGAATAGACTTCCCAGGGAAGTGGTGGAGGCACCGTCCCTGGATGTGTTCAAGGAAAGGCTGGATGTGGCACTTAGTGCCATAGTCTAGATGGTGTGGTGGTGTTGGTCATAGGCTGGACTTGATGATCTTAAAGGTCTTTTCCAGCCTTGGTAGTTCTGTGATTCTGTGAAATGTGGGACATTCAGGAGGAGTTTAAGATCCCTCCCAGGTGTTCTCTGAAAGCAGTGTATGCTGCCAGAACTTCTCTGTGGCTTGCTCTTCTCTGACCTCTGTCGTGCTCTGAGTTGCCTGCAGGGTTAACGTATGGAAATAGAGAAGAGGTAAGTGAGCAGGGAAGAGCACCAAGGTAGTGCTGTGCGTGGTTTGTCGGTTTGGAAGCTGACAAAATATAGTTGTAAGAAAAGCAGCCCATGGACAAATCAAGTGGTGGCATGAGTGCTTTTGCTCAACTGTCTTGGTTCAGATTGTGGAAATTTATTTACGAAGAGCATTTAGACAGTAAGCAACTTGAAGTACTACCAGTTTTGTGAAAGAGGGACCTTGCTTCAGTTTTTACTTTGGTTCTGTGCTTAGTGTCTTGCTCCGACTGCAACAGAGTTACTCTAAATTGAAGTCACTAAAAGTAAAAATAGTAAAAGACTGATCAGTGAGTCATCAGCTACCCCTTACAAGAATGAGAAGGCCTATAAAGCAGGTAGGTTCCTGCACCTAATGTCTTTCATAGTGTTACCAATGTAGCTTAGCTCCCAAAATGCAGGCAAAGAGACAACGTTTAGAAAGGAGACATTGTTTCTTGCAGGTTTGTGCAAAGCTGGGTGCTCGGTGGACACAAATCAAGCACAACTTCCTCCTAATACAGGGTTTCTTTTATACATCAAAAATGCAAATTAATCTTTATCTCTCAAGTATACTGGTATTACCATCTACATACTTGTATGGTGAGTTCTTTTGTGAGAAGGGGTCCTTCCCAGTAATTTTAACTACATGTTGTTCTCTGCTATCTGTTGATACCTGTGGCTACAGACATTCCCACCAAGATAAGCTCAGCAAGCACCCCCTCCTGCCTGTCATGCTGCCCTGTCTCTTTCAACTTCTTTCAACATCTTCTCATGAGTAATAAGCTGTGGCTGGAGATCACCCAGCAGAATCTGGGACTGAGAAGTATCCATGGTGTTCACATGTAATTTTGGTCTCAGACATTCCTGTTTTGACCAAAATAAAGCACAAGCTTTTATTTGCCAAGTTTGGTAAAGAAAAAAAAATCAGAGCTAATAGTAGAATTTCTATGTTTTAAGCTTGCTGTTGCCAGATCTCATGTGAGATCCAGCCATGATGCAGGGAAGTCTGTGAACAAATTTTCTTCATTCACTCTAGTTTCTGGCTTTGCAGTTAATAGTAAAAAGAAGGCATTGATCTTGAATAGAGTTGATGAGCTAAGAAGCAAAGCTATGGATAACATTTTGTCTCAGGATATTTTTATTACTGACAAAATTACTTAAATACAATAATTGCTTATCAAATGTATAAATTGTAATTGTGCCAATGGGTTTTAGGCTGTAGTTTAAGGAGTTTATCATTCAGACTTCTAAGTTCATAACTTCACTTCAGGCAATCAGTGGAAAGCCAAGTCTTAACTTGGTCAAGAGTTGCTTTTCAAACAGAGATAAGAAATTTAGAAGACAGAACAAAAGCCTGTTGGACACTTTCATAATTTTTGGCTTTTTGGGAGTTTTGATTGAAATGGAATGTCTCACACAGCGTAAGTATATAGGTTTTTTTCATTTGGGATTTGCCTTGAAACTTGTTTTGTCTGGAATTCTCCTATCGACCTAACAGGTGATAGTGATTATATTGTAAAAATAAATAAATTATGAATGTGTCAGGTGTAGTTTTAAGTGCTCTTAGTTGTTGAAAGATTATTTCCAATAATTACTTCAATAATGCTGAGTTCTGGGGAAAATAGGTTCCCTTCTGGTGTGGGTGTGGTTATAATTCTGAAGTTTCAGGAGCATACAAAATGTTACTTAAACGTTATTTTTGAGGGGATACGGGTAGGTAGAGCATGATTTCCTTAGAAATTGATGGAAAAGTAAGTCTTCTGCATTCAAGCCTTTGGAATAGAAACGCTTGTGTACTGGGGAAGGTAGATGGTTGATGCTGGACTTCTACAAAACTTAACTTGCATCTTCTTAGTGGGAAAGAAACTGGGATCTTAGCCCTTGCCTGCAAGGTCAGTCTTGTCAGATTAAATACAAGAAATTGAGGAGCTGTTGGCAACTGGCGTTTGTTCCCCTGAGGTACAACTGAGGGTTACCGCATGCCGGGAACAAGAGGTAAGTTGCAGATTATCAGCTTCCGGTGTATGGAGCAGAAGCCGAGCACGTTTCTGGCGCTAGGACTCTTTGCCATCCTCTTGCTTCCCTCCGCTCGGCCAGCCGCTCCTAATTTCGGTTAACGTGCGACTTCTTGCCCGCCCAGCTGCGGGGGTCAGGTGAGCCGTCCAGCGCGGCGCTGTCGCCAGGGGCCGGGTTCTCGCTCTGAGCGGCGGGCCCCTGAGCCAATCGCTGAGCAGCGGGCGGAGGAGCGTTCCTCGTTGCAGCCAATGGGGCCCGGAGGAGCTTGGGGGGGGTGGGACTTGCCGCTCTTGGCAACAGCTCTGGGGAACGACTGTGGGGGCTGGAAACGGCTGGTGTGTGGTCGAGTGGGCGTCCCCAGCCTGCCGGGGAACACTGCAGTGCTCTGCTCTTCGGCCTGGCCTGAGGTGAGAAGACACTGCTGCCGACCCACTGCCAGCAGGTCAGGGCGTGGGCTGTGGCTGTCGCAGGGCCGAGGCAGCCTGGGTGCTCGCAGCTACTGGGTCCGAGGGACTTAACCTGCTTCCCGGGGGGGCGTACATTTGTGAAAACACTGCCTATCACACTGGATCCAGAAAGCGCTTTTTGAAGCTGGTGCTTTTGGTGGTGCTTTCTCCATGTTACCTTTTCCAGAGCAGCTGGGAGCTGAGAGTCTGGGTCTCCACCTGTGGTGGAGGCACTCCGTATGTGCCAGACCCTTTGTGCTTGTGTGCCAGGGCTCGCAAGTCTCCCACACAGGAATCCGTGATAGTCCCAGCTTTAGAAGAGTTCCCACTGTTGAATCAAACCTGCTTCAGCACTAGATTTATATGAACAGAGTACAGGCCCTTTCTCTTTTATTTCTTTTTACATTTATTAATATGCTGAGACAACAGCTTTTCTTTTAGACTTTCTATGTATGAACAGCCACTGTGAAAGCAAGCCCAGAAACTCCCAAATCACAGGCAAAAACAACACATGAACAACGTTGAATGGGTCCATCTGGAATGCTACTGTCTTCCAATGCCATCCATGACCTAGGAAAAAGCAAGAACAAGGCAAATACAAGATGATGCAATGCGACAACTGCATCCCAACCAACACACCACATACTATTTTGTAACATCTAGGTTGAGATTTACATCAGTTGCATGCGTTCCACGTCCCTTTACATGAAAAAGGCACATTTGGACACAATTTATTCTTCACTAGAACAGAATCAAGGAAATTGGGGGTTTTTTGTAAGGCTAAAGAACTGTCTGCTTCCCTCCAACTCAGTTCACACATAACCATGTGTGATCCTCTCTTGATCAATGATGTGCCTGAGAGGAAAATGCTGAATAGATCCTGATGTTTGCCAGTTACTAGTGCTTTCCTTCTCTAGTAGAAAAAACAGGAAATGTGTGGTTCACTTATTTTTGAGGCCTTTTGAACACAGCTTTCATTTGAAAATAGTTATGTTAATAAATATGTACAGTAATGTCTTGTAATAATATAAAAGTATACAGTAATGTCTTGTAATAATCCAAGTATAAATGCTTTTTTTAATAAGTAATTATGTTCAGAGCTGAATAATACCTCAACTACTTGATATGAAAGCAAAAATTTTAATTTCCTTGTTTAAAGCTGAAATAAGCCACATTCAGAATTCAGACAATTTTAATTTTTACTCAATAGGTTTTTTGATAAGTATGTAGCATTGCATATTTAGGTTATTCAATTAAGGTCTTGCTTTGCTAATCAACCTCAAAGTAGCTAGTAATAGAATCCACTTCTTTTGTTTCCATGGAGTTTTCAATACTATGAAGAAGTTCAAGTGTACTGGAGAAAACCTGATTGAGACAGTGGTAGTTTTATATTTGGTTTGTACAGAAAAAATGGGATTTCACATGCTGGTTTTCCCCAAGTTAGGTGAGAGGAAGGGCTTGTTTTTATTTTGTAAGACTATCTTGAAATAGAAGTACATCTAGCATAAAACTGCATGTAGCTATATAAACAAGTATTGTAAATACATTCTTCATGCATGTGTTTATAAAGGTAAAGAAACTCAACTTGTTGTTGTTAAATTTCTGTTTGGTTCTATATGAAGTTTCATGGTTAGAAGACATGCAAACCATCTCAGGTTATACTCAAGCAAAGAATGAAGACACGCAAAAAGGAATGTCGGGTAAGCATTTTTTTAACTACATGAATGAAGATCTGAAAATATTTGTGTTTGAACTGCAGAACATGAAATAGTGAATTTGTCAAATATATCTTACAATGCAAAATGAAAAGGAAAAAAAAAAAGCAACTAATTGAAATAGTGTACATTTATATATACAACTCCTTGGAACTCTTCTGTGTTGGTCTGCTGGCTCTGAGAAGTCCTGTGTCCAAAATCCTGCAGAAGTCTGACATTTCATAACTAGTTAATTTTTCCTTAAAAAAAACCCTTAAAGTTTAATAGTGTTGTTCCCACAGGAAAACAGCTTCCTCATACCTTTGTGTTTGTACAAAGCAATTCATCACTAGAGAGAGTTTTTAAACTGTCAGTTATGAAGGATTCAATTGGTATATAGTTTGACCTTGTCATTCAAACATTTAAGGCATCTATCCTGCAGACTGATAAACCAGAGAACTTATTGGTAATGGAGATTGAGAGAAAGTGTCTCAAATGCACAGATACATGGTAAGGAGAAGGTTTAGCATAGAAGATCAGATGTTAGCTTCTCGTGGTGTCCAAATTCTGGTTGGCTTTAGAGGCAACAAAAAGGTGATAGCACCATCTACAGTTGAGAGTAAAGAGAGATAGCAGAGGGCTGGTCATGACTTAGGGAAAAAATATTCTTGGAATTATTTAATGCTAATTCAGTCATACACATGCCTTATAAAAAGCCAAGTTTGGAAATACGCACAAGTTTTGAAAATAGCAATACAGTTGTATTTCGAGTGGTCTTTGAGGTTGACCCAGTGAGAGCCCTTTTTTGCAGACAGCTTTATTAGTACTGGATATCATGTGGCTGTTTCATTATTGTATGAGTTTAAAATCTGATACAGATGCAAAAAACATTAAAACTTTTGCAATAACAAATAATGGTTTCAGTCTCTTGATACTGACAAATTTAGTATCTGCCACTGTTTGGAGTGGGAACACTGCCAATGGAGGTGTAGTTTTATGAGAGAAGTTTGATTTAATAATCAGAATTTTTTTGTTTGGTTTGTGCTAGAGACCAGTTCTTTGTGTATATGGTTTCATCTTCCTCTAAAGGGTTGAAAAAAATGCTATAAAATATGCAGAGAATCATACATTATTTTTATTATGCTGTGAATACATAATCGAAACATTTATTATAATCTGCTGTTAGGAACTGGAATTTTGTTAAGATGTTGGGGTTTTTCTTCTTTACATCAAAGGAATGGATTTTGATCCCATTTAATTTGAGGAAAGTAAAAGAACTTTCAAAATAACACTGTCTTGTGAATTCCAGTAATTACAAAAAAGCTGGTTTTGGTTGGAAGGTTCTGAAAATTCTGGAAGTGTGTGCTGCTGGAGTAGTGGTTTAAGTGTTTGGTATTAACCAAGCGCCCCACAATTTCTTGCAGCTATGCAGTACATGCTTATAAATGCCTTCAGGAATGCAAAGTAATATGCAAAGTAAAAATGCAAAGTAATAAGCCAGGCAGCTGCCTATCTAGGCTAGCAATGGAAGGTATAAAAAGAGGAGGAGTACATACACTCAGACACAAATCCCTTTTGGAAGTTACGACAGACCTTCTTTGGAGACTGTTGTATATTGCCTGGGCAGAGTCTGAGACCGAAGTATTCCAGTGGTGTGCTGGACACTGTTCTGCATTAACCTAGTTGCAAAACTGGAACCTAACATTATGGTGGGGATCTAACTCCTGCTGGGAGAAAGAATGTCTTCATCAGAAGTGTAATTTATTTGAAGCATTAGAAACTTTATGGATGCAAGAGCAGGGGAGAAGGGAGCTTGCTTTTTTTGCATGTGTTACACCTGAAGTCAATATTTGGAAAGCTGCTCTTCACTAGTGATAAATGAACTGTAACTAGCATTTTAATCTCTGGAATCTTTTTGCATCTTGAATAATTTAAGATAGTGAGATTTATCTAGTAGGATCAAACACTCTATATTGTATATGTGTGGTACATGCTTCTTGATATGGTGTGTATTGTGCCAGATGACAGGATGCTGAGTAATTCTTTGAGGACAGTAACATCAGGTCTTTTTTGCACACTCGTCTGAAGGAAGATGACTTTCCAGGACTAGAGCTAAAATGCTCTTATGTGGGCTGAGAACTATGAACAGTGTTCTAGCTTCCTTTTTACATTAATGAGGTTTTGGACCAGTGCAGTGCTTTTTTGTTGCATTAAACTGTGGCCAGTGGAAACATTTATTGGAGCTTTACTGAAAAACACAAGTTTTTTCTCCCAATGAGTCAGTCTTCTTGGGCAGCATTGACTTATCTTTTATTAAAGGTAGCTTAGGGACTTCCTTTGGGATTTAATTTTTTTTAATCTATTTTTTGTTCCAAAGTTGTCATTGTAAAACCTGAAGAAAAAAACAGAGGGTTGTTTGCAATATTTTATCTCAATGTCTGTAGAGTATTCTAATTTTTTGTTCTGCAAATGCAATCCTGAAATGAATCCTGAACATTCTATCATAGTTGGTTTACACACGCAAATGAGTTCACATTTTTGTATGTGTTTAACCATGCTGTTATTTCTGCTATAGATTCCTGTGGATCAGAAATTTTCACTGCAGGGTCATGAGATTGAACAATACATCAAATACCAGTTAGAGACAGGTCCTGTTTTCATGGCTGTATGCACTCCTGTTTAAGGTTATCTGCTAGACTGCAGTGAATGTAAATTACGTGTTATCTTTCAGTTCCCAAGCAAATCATGCAGCTTTCTGATGGGATCCTCAGTGGTGTTGGGCTATGAGATGGATTTCCTTGGACCTCTGGTTACAGTGAACACACTAAAGAACATAAAGGTTTTTAATTTTTCAAAAACTCTGAAGCAACTTACAAAGGAGAGAACCAAAGTTAAGGCAAAACAAATAAAGACATCATAAATCCCCTGTATTCCTGTGGTGTAGGTGTCAGCTTTGTGTCAGCATGGTTTGGGTTCAGTTTGGTTTTTAGGTGTGGTTTCAGTGCTGCCTGAGTTTCACATGCTGAGCCTGTAGGATGTGTCTCTGCCACTCCTGCTGTCGTGGTATCTGTCTGCTTCCTCCCCACGGAGCCTGAATCTGTCATCTTTACAACACCCTTTTTTAGTCTGAATGGTAGAATTTGAAATGTAGATAATAGTAAAAGACTTTTGTTCTAATTTTTTATTGTAGTCAAGTTTCCTTATAGTGTATTTTGTATGACAGTCTGTGCCAGTTTTAAAGTCTTTTACTTGTACTAAGGAGTTTTCCAGTGGTTTGCCAACTTTTCATCTTGCCTTTAAATTGAGTTTGCTATGGTAGACCAGAGGTTCTGTTTTCTCTCCCTTTGAAGTCTGAAGGAATATACAATATCACAGATCTTTTTGGTTTATTTGCAACAGACTCTTAATTACTTTATTGCCTCTTAGAGGTATATGTGAAACTTGTCCGCCTTTTCATCTTAAACTACAAAAAAACTAGTGTCAAAGGTCCTCATAATTTAAAATTCCCTGTCCTTTGTTTTCTTTATAGCCATTCCTCATTTGCTTCCAATAATTGCTATGAAAAACTCTTTTTTCTTGTCTCTTTAGTTCATGAAGTGCTTAACAGGTAGCTTTTCATTGCTTTGGCAGCTAAGGATTGTCATTAACTGATTAAATAAGTTCTACCTTTTAACTGTTCCATCTAAGTTGATACCAGAAACCTCCTCTGAAACCAGGACTGCAAAATGTTGCAGTCATTTACAGATCAGGGAGTGCAACCAGCTTTTCAAAATTATTGATATAGACTGTGTTGTGGCAGTTGTTCCACTGCACTGTTTTCCTCTGTCTGCCTCCACCTGCTTCCCTTTCCTGAGCAGATTCATAAGAAGCCTTGACAGAGGCTGCACGTCTGGGCTTTGCTTGTGCTGATGGAAATTTTTGACTAATTATGGAGCTTTTACAGAATCTTTTTGTTGTTAATTTCTTGAAGGAACTGAGGCTTTCTGCATGGTGTGTCTGTTGTACCCTGTCCTGTGCCAAAAGCATTGGGCTAATTTCAGCTGAACTTGAAAAAGTCTTCACACTTGTTTAAAAAAAAAAATAAAATGGATGGGTGGGTGAAGGACACCCACCTGTGCTCCCCACCGCACAGAATGAACCTTGCATTATCCTCCAGGTGGTCAGGTATTTTGGAGGAGAGCATGCACAAGAAGACAAAAGACAGAAGCTTCTATTTCCCTTCTTTTAGGTTAGTAATAACAGTGCAGAGAGCTGAGCTCTTCTCAGAAGTTGGCATAACTCCTCCCTTTAGAAAAACAACAACAAAAAAAGGAAAAGAATGCATGCATTTCTTTGTGACCAGGCTTCAATGAAGCAAGTACAGGAGGAGTATAAAGAAAAGATTACAGATGCACAAGGGAGGATTTAAAATTTCATCAACACATGAAAAATCATTCCCAGTGCAGAGATTTTTAGGTAAGCTTACTCATCCATGCTAAAGGATGAGGAACAGCAGACAATTGTTTGTTTCCCCTACAAAACCTGGGCAATATGTGAGACACTGTTCCATACTTCTGCGCATCTCCTTATCAGAAATCAGTTTGTAATCCTGCCTATCCTTTCAGCAGCGAGGCAGTTGCATCCCCTGAGTTGCAGGTGAATTTATTGGATGAGCCAGTCCCTTCCCATCCCATATTCACAGCCTGGTGGTTTTAGTCTGTGCAACACATACCTACAAAAATCCAGTTATGGTGGGGTAGCTTGGTATTGCCATGATCGTTGCTGGCAGCCTCCTGAATGCTATACAGTAGAACTGAGTTCTAAGGGGAGACGTTTTTTTTTTTCACCTTAACCAAGTACTATTGTGTTTGCACACTTAGAAGAAAATAAACTAGTAACATTACAGTGAAAGGTGCAGGGGCTTGGCTGCATGGAACAAAGATGCTGTTGATTAACAGCTCAAAAATATGTAGCAGTATAAGTAAAACAATGTCATCTCATACTGCTTGTGCTGAGAAAAAAACAGCTCTGCTCTAGTGTCCAGTTTACTTTCTCAGCATAGTCAGTGGTTTCTGGGGAAACAAAAAATCAGCTACTTTCTAGAAGAGAATAGTTCTAAGTCTCCACATACTTTTCATTCTTTAACGTGTTTATACTTACAGAATATTTTGTACATATTTGATCTTGGCATCTTATATGTTAAGCGCTAATGTCCTTTCACAGGTGAAGTATTTCATTCACTAAACGGGAGGTTTTTCCACACAAAACCATCCACGTGCAGTTTCTCCTCTGCAGGGAGCACTAATACTTGTACTAATTTTCTGTAGAGCAGGCAATGGCACTTCTACCAGTACAACAGAAAAAAATGCAAGCACTCATAGAAATGGTGAGAAAGTAATTCTCAGCGTGCACGAGGAAGCAGATGAATGCTGAAAGCTGCAAGCTGCTTTTGTTAGTTTTTTTATTCCTCTCAATGTGAAAGCAAATAATTATTGGTGCAAGAACTTCAGCTATTTATTGCTAGTGGTTTTTTTTAATACAGCTGAGGCTTTTTGTGGGACCAAACTAAACCTTTTCCCTGAGCCAGTGTGTGGCGGCGCTGAGTGGCTGTTCCGGTGCTGGAACGTGACTAGGCAGAGAGGTGCAGGTTCAACCCAGCAAGTGGGTCAGTACAAACTGTGTAAGTACCATTAAGATGTGTAGCAAATGTTTGCTACGTAAGTATTTATTGTAAAAATAAAATTCAACTTTTTTTTTTTTTTTGCCTCTGTTTCAGGAAGACTGGTGTAGTAGACTAAGCCAATAAGAAGGAACCTTCCTGAGCAGCATGGATTCTGGCACTCGGCCCATTGTTGCCAAAAGGTGGTTTTTAGAGAGCTGATATCTTGTGAAGCTGCAACATGCTCAGGAGCAAGGCAGATGAACTACAGGCACTTAGAAAGTAAGACTTAAAAAAATTATAATGTATTGTGGCATTGCATTACTGTGAAATCTGACCTGTAGATTTCCACTTTCCCCTTCAATTGCATCCTGACTGTTTTGGATGCTGTTTTGCTTAAAACCACATTAAAAGGTAAAAAAGCCAAAAGCATCACTATGTTATTTAACTTCGTTTTGAGGTAGACTGTTGTTCTAGTGTAATTTGACCACAGAATTGTTTGCATACTCACCCTAGGTAAGTTCAGCATGTGGACAGAAGTACACCTAAACGTTTTTTTTTTAGGCTTCTGCCAATGTGAATGTAGGTAAGGTTCTTTGTTCCACCTTCATGTCAGTACTGGCATCACGTGGTCTTTTGCTATTGCTCTACAGCATTTGTGGGCAAGGAAAAAAAAATAAATTAGCATGTCAGGGAACTTTTATGCACACTAAGATGTGCAAAAGTAGGGTGGTTTTTGGCTCCTGAAACATTTTTCAGAAATCTAGGTAGAGTTTTTGCTTGTTTTTGTTTTTTCCTCTCCTCTCCATCGCCCA
Source organism: Hemiprocne comata (assembly GCA_020745705.1). NCBI lineage: Eukaryota > Metazoa > Chordata > Aves > Apodiformes > Apodidae > Hemiprocne > Hemiprocne comata. Next base: position 135,757,753 of record CM036586.1, on the reverse strand, counting down.
AAATGCAGAAAACCTAAGCCATGAAGCTGGGACAACCCAAGCTGAAGTAGCAGTATCGCGAGTGTGTTTAACGCAGAAAGTCAGTTTAACAAGATGCAGCGACAGATAAAGACATGGGAAGTGTTCTGCCTTACAGAGCTGGCTGTGCCACATGAGAACAGTCCCTCTAGAACACAGGTCAGTTAAAGCAGCAAGGCTGGCAGGCATGCTGGCATTCGTGTTCTGAAGACAACTCTGCTTCTAATGTTACAAGGATGTTTCAGTTTGACAAGCACAAGACTAAGACATTTAGGCTCCAATTTTAACCTTCTAATTGCAAAAGAAGAGTAACTGTGATCTTCTTATTTTAGGAAGTCCAGTGGTAGCATTAAACTAAAGGGGAACACTTTGAAAGCAAAACCAGGTTGCCTTTTTTTTTTTTTTTCCCAGTGAGTGGAAAATAGTTTCGGTCCAGTTGAAGCATTAACTAGCAGCCTGGTATAGAGGTGGTGTGCTGACTGGTGGGGCAGACTGTCTCTGCACCTGAGCAGTGGGTTATACTGGACCAGAGCCTGACTACAGCTGCCTGTGCTGTGCCTTGGCCTCTTGTTACATGGACTCCAGAGCGGGCACTCTGCCAGCAGCAGGTAACTCCAGGGAAGCTCCCTCCTGTAAATACCCTGCAGCAGAATTGAGCCATGAGGAGAGCCTGGTAAGATGGGGCAGGGATCAACCTGTCTGCTCTGGGTGGTTGCTACACACACCTACTGTCAGAAAATGGGACAGTCTGACTCTTGGAGGCAGGGCACACCATACTGCAACAGGGGTTAACGCATATATAACCCTTGCATTTCCAAACCTCAGACAAATTTGATGTAAGTTAGATGTTAAATGCAAACATACTACGTAATACATATGTACAATTTATTTAAAATACTTTTTAACATACATATAAAAAAATCCCTCACTATTTATACAGTCTAAGTTCTAGCAACATATACAAATACTGAGCACTACAATACATGCTGAGGTAAGAACATACATTCTGGGAGAATACTCAGGACAAATATAATTGAAATACATTTTATATCCATATGTCTTCACATGTAAGAGAGACCCATTAAATGTACCTCTGCTTGTATTGTGCACAGGAGAATGCTAATCTTAAGTGTGTCATGCAATTTACATTTGGGAATCAATGTTTAACAGGCTGTAGCATACATTTTAAGCCCAACCCTTACATATTTAAACTTTTATTTCTTAGCCCTAGCAGTTAACACGTTCAAAGTTGAAAGCATGAAGCAAAGCTCAGGACCGATTTCTTTCAGAAAAAAAGAACCTGAATTCTTAAGAACAACCATTCCAGTCAACAGCTCATGCTGCTTGGATAATGAAACCGCATTATGGTTGCTTAAAAAAATAAACCACTGTAGAAAAACTGTTTAATTTTTACACCATCTTAGCCTACAGTCTATCCACAGTTCTACCATTACCTGGCATACAGTAAAAATCAAATCCGAGAGTGTAAAGTTTACTTACTTGAACACATGCATTTATTTTAATGTTAAATTAATTTTTCTAAACCTAAACCGGTACAGTTTGAGAATGCAGAGGTTCCAGTATGACACATCTTGGTAGAAACAAATAATGTCCCGCCCCTTTCAAATAAAATCAGCTCAGATCATTTCAAAGTCATAGCTGCTGCTGCTGGGTAAGAGTTCACCTGTTTAAGCAAAACTACAAAGATTGCCAGCTAGCTTTACCAAGCAGAAAAAGTTGCAATAGCATAAAAAATACAACTTAGGCAGGCATTTCTTTTTCATGAATGGGTCAAAAACACCCTTACTTACATTCACATTTAGGCTTAAGACACCCAATTCTAACCAGGCCACAAATAATTTTGGATTACCTAGTTTATATATAGCCCCTGTGCAAACAAATTTTCAAGTGATAAGTTAGGCTACCATACTGGTATAAAGACATGGTGGCAGCCACTTGAACAGGATTTTGATTTGGCTGTTCACCTAGTTTAAGGACCCTGGACAACAAACAAGGCTGATGTGAGTGTTGGGGACCAGCCCCTTACGACAATATATATGTCTCTCATTTAAAACTGACTGAGACTGAGAGAGACAAAATGGACGCCCAGAAACTTTCAAGGACATGGCAAGGACACGGACAGCCAGCCTGCCTCACAGCTCAAAGGTGGGAAAACACAACATTGTTGCAATAGTGGCATGAAGAATACTGCTTGGACAGTAAGGGCTCAAGGACGATAACCAATTGGTTAAAACGAGCCAATCAACAAGAGGATCCAAAAGAAGATTAAAATGAACCAATCACGAACCACAGTTCACCTCGCCAAGAGCTATAAAAGGCAGCAGCCCAGGTCCCGGTTTTTGTGGGAGTTCTCGCCAGGGTGCACAGGAAGTCTCTACACATGGAACCTGTTCACCAAGGAGCTGCACGGTACGGAGAGGAGCTGAAGAAACGGGGAAGGGAGTTTGAACACACTAGAAAAGCTAAAAAAACTAAAACAGCTGGAATTACTGTTTGCTCCCTAAAACCCCGTCATCAAGCGCTCCCAAGGCAGCCACCGCTTGCCGCAGCAGCCGCTGCCAAGCCTGCTAGCCTGTCAATAAGCCTGCGTACATCATGCTGCGGAACCGTAAGACCAAACTTGAGGAATCTTTCTCTTTTCCCTTTTGTGCTTCTTCCCCTGGGGGGGTGTAATTGGCCACTTGCTTCCACTCACTCCATCTACCCCACGAGGGGAAAAGTGTTGGGCTTCTCAATCATTAACTATAGCAGTGTTCCTATTCTCTCTCTTGCTTTACCAATTGCGTACCGACTGTAGATAAACCAACGCTGTTCAAGTACGAAACATTATACCCTAGGTTGTGTTTTCCCCCCATTATATTTGCACATCCAGTTCCTTCCACTTCGCTTTCCTTGAAAGCGGCTACATTAAAGTGATAAGTTTAAGCGCACAGTCTCTGTTTTGTGTTGGTGCAAGCGCACATCTGGGTGGAGTTTGTGTTCTAGAGAAATACCGGGTGTAGCCAGATGGTCCCAAGCTAGGGATGGACTTAAATCCAGCCAACTGGGGCCTATTCCTCCTCTGACTGAGGAGAAGAGTGGGCTGTCGGTAATTTGACGCAGCTTTTCTGACCTGAGCTGAATTTGGACCATGACGGTGAGTTACATCACAGAAACAAACAGCAACCACTAAGTCCATAAAACTGGGCTAATGTGTAGGTAGGGGGTTTCACATGTATAAATTAATTCAGCATCCTCCCAACAAAGCTGTTACAAGAAAAATAAAGCATTTTTGTTGTTTTTTTTTTCCCCCGTACTACTTAGGTTAAAAAGCTGTGCTTCGTTTCTAACAAGATAAAAAAATGGCAAATATGACATCCAAATTGTTTTCATTTCATGATCATCCAGCTAAAACTAGTCTACGTTATCTCAAACAGAAGACTGACTGCAATGTTTTCATAGAGAGAACACTGGAACATTCAAAAGGATGCAAATTCCACTCAGTGCTTCTGAAATGGATATTCTTTGGAACAGTACTGGTTCTCTTGCAAAGGTTTTGGAATCTTTTATACTTCTAATACCAACAATCATAAGAAAAGCCCTACGGCTGAAGTTTTTCACTTGTGCTAAAACGTACCATATGTGCTAAATGCATGTATAACACAAATTGTGCACCATGAGAGTATGTGTGTGCTTCCTTAAGCACTCACAACAATTATATACATATCTTTCTTTGTATACGCTCACATCTTAACACACCACAACAGATACTCGGGAGGGGGACAGGGAGAATCTGAATTCAGTTACCTCAAACACCTGAATGTTTCTTGCACATTGACCATCAGGGAAGTCTGAATTCGAGGCAGACACTATTCAGAACAGCCTTCACTTAGTAAGCAAAAACATAAAAGCAATTGCCTTATAGTTTGCGTGTATGACTTAGTCTGTGCCTCCTGGATCCCAAGGCAGGAACAAGACTGAATGGCTTAAGGAGCTGAGGCAGAAAACAGACTGCTAATAAAAATGGTGGGAACCTTCTGAGGCACACACAGCTGATGATTCCTCATCCTGTGAACAAAAGCTGAAATAATGTAATTTAGAGCCGAAACTATTTAATGCCATGAAGGTAATGCGATTTTTGCCATCAGTCCTGATAATAGTCTTTTTAAAGGCCAAAGTTGTGCAGGCATTTTATAGGGTAAAATTAATTTTAATAGCTATAGTGCTTACATATAGACCTTAGAAAGTTAGGAGCTTTGGGTTTTGGGGTGGATTCCCCCCCAAAAAATAGTACCATTAGCAAGAAATTACTGTCTTTTGTACTTTAAACTGTTTCTCCCAATCATTCATATCTATGAATTACTGAAGTAAATCTTGAAGCGTTCTTCTCTAATGTCTGACAGACAATTGCACAGTAGTACTAAAAAAGTCCATGGTTTTGCAGGAGACAAGCTGTAATTACATATACAGCTTAGGGAAACCAGAATTACTGGCTTCCCAGAGCTCCAATACCACATCTTTTGGTTCAACATTGTATTATTTAAGACTAACAATATCAAAAGGATGCAATTAAAAATGAAATGAAATGAAAACTGTCAGCTTTATGGAACTGGCTTTTAAAAACAAGCCATCATTCTACCTTACTTGGGAGCTGACTTGGTTCATCCTTACTCCCAGCAGAATGGGCCACACTCTGTGGTACCTGGTACACCATTTCATCAGCAGTACCTGGCCCTGGTTGCCCCTTTGGTGTATCGTACAGAGCCTGTGCCGACGATGTGCTGTCTGTCCTAGATAAGAGTTTATTGTAAGTTCCCACCAGTGGTGGAGCTTGATTCCCTGCAGCTTTAAAGGTGGAAATGGAAGGAACACCAAGAGGTGTGCTAGGATGGCTGGACATGTCCATGATGATTGGAGTTGCATATTCTGGTCCAGTTATAGGTAGTGGTTCAGCATAAGCATGGTAAACTTCTTGTATGGGTGAATTGTAAGGGTCCAAATCCGCATAACTTGCTTCTTTTCCATCCTCTGGTTTAAAGGTTGATCTCTGATGAAGTGTGCCGACAATTCCCCCTACGAGAGGCTGAGCATACTCTGTGTCACAACGGAACAAAATAAAACACACTTAATGGAAATTCTTTTGACAATTGGCATCACATTAAATACAACATGCCCACAGTGTCACAGAAATTACTATCCTAGATTAAGCCAGTTGCCCGTCTGTGTCTACCAGTGCCAATTGCTTTGGAAAAAAAGTAATTTCCACCCACTATGTTAAAGCTACTGGGATGGCCACAACATACCAGTTTCTCAGGTTTATACTACTTCCCTTGTGAGCTGCAATTTCCCATGCTGTAAATCTGCCTCAAAGTTTTTTGAAATGTTCATCCCTGCAAAATTAGAATTAAATTAAATTATCCTGCTTGGCTTTGAGTAAAAAGTAGTCCTTGGGGCAGAGGGTTTGTCCTCTGAGGCGGGAAGCCTGCATGCAGTCAGCTGACATGTTTTAGTTCAACAGATAATCTGCATTACAACAGCTGGAGGTGAGAAACCTGGTTAGCTGGGTAAAAACAACACAAGCAGCCAAAACCAGAAAGGTAATTCTGTGTGCCGTGAAGCCATAATTCCTGTATATCTGCATATTCCTGCCATTAGCATGTAAGCACAGTACCAATGGCACAGTCAGTCATCTTCCTCGAATGACTGGCTCACCAAGGAAAGGGCACGTGCTGTTTTCAGTAACTCCTTTTCTAGGTCAAAAGAACGATTTAATTGATAGTCAGGGTAGGGAACCAAGTGCTACATTTCATTTGTGCATAAAGATAATAGAGTAAAATTATTTCCAGCATATGAAAACAACTGGAAAAATGCTTCAGCCCTTTATGGGGTTTAACAACAAATACAAGTAAAGAGACCTCTAGTTACTGCATTAACGTAGGCAAGTGTCATCAAGTGCGCATCAAGTCAAAATAACACATCTTTTTATGATACTCCAAGAACAGACTTGAAAAAGCAATTAACACTACAACTATTTGTTTCTCCTCTGTTCCCCAAAACAAACAGGAAATAATTAAATGTAGTCAAATTCCTGACATTTTTTGTCATGTCATATATATGTGTGTGTATATGTAGTCAACATGGCCCACAGACAGTAAAGTGTACCTGCAGACTCTGTTTGCAGCATTGTTGGAACTTCTCTTGGTCTCAGGTGACTAATTTCACTGCTGCTGTACCGTACAGGAGTTTCTTCATGTTCTGCTGACTTGGTTGGGAGGAACTGTTTCATTCCTTTCCACCATCCTTCACATAGTTTAAAAAAAAAACACAAAACAACAAAAAAACCCACAACACTCCCACGACTGCGTATGTAATATGTTTTAAGCTACCAAAATGTTTTTACACCACAGCTTGTATTTTGTAGTAGCAGGTAAACAATCATCAGTATTTGCATGACCCTAAGGGTTACAAGATACTTTTTAACATTTTCTGGCAGGCTGAATTAAGAGGTGACAACATTACTGTCACCCAATCAAAGCGGCTGAATGCTCCCCTGCAAACACCTGCCAGAAAAATGTTAAGAAGTATGTTGTAACCTTAGGGCCATGCAAATACTGGTAATTGTGCTAATGCACCTTCAGGGATAGATTCATGAGACTGCAGCAGTGCTGATGCTACCCATCAGATTAATAAACTCATAAAATACAACACAGAAAATATGAAAAAGTCAGCCACTATTCCAATTTGTAAATCAAGTATTTACATAAAATTTTAGACAATCTCAGTGGTCATGAATGTTTACTTGAGAGAGGGTAGGGAGGGGGTTGGTTTTGTTAGGTTTCCTCCCCATTCCTCCCCCCAGTAGCCCTTCTCGCTTTACTGTCCATTCACATATTTCATTCCAGCGACCATCCTGTAGGTAAAGCCTGAGAAAGAGGAGATGTGAAACCACAGAACATTGTTGAACAAAACAGAAGGTAGCCTGTGGGAGCAGGCAGATAGAGGTTCCACAGAGAAGTGTAGCAACGTTATTTTGATGTTGCCTTTTGCAGAATTTCCTTTTAAAACAGACCTGAAGCCTGAACACTTAAAGTTAAGCAGGAAAAAAAATCTGGCATGTCCAACATTGACATTTAAATACAGGATATTTTGAGTCTGATATTCTAAGACAGTAATGCTGTGACCTATTGAAAACAGACATGTCAAATAAAAACAAGGTCATTAAAAGGTTTCTTGTCTAAAGGACAAGGCCTACTTAAAACTGCTAGTGAGCAAACACAGAAATGTGGAAACTTTCAACATGAGGACAGAGAAGTGAAGCACAGTCATACAGGCAGTACCAACCCAGCTGATGCTGCAGCCCTTTATGCTGCAGCATAAACATTTTCATGACGCTTGCCAAGTGTTGCTTGGTGGAATTGTCTGAGCCCAAGTTAATGAGGCACAGGAGAGTAGGATGGAAAATATGCCTAAAAGGGGTTGTGAATAATCCCCCGTGCTTAGTAGGGCACTGAAGAAAGACAAAACTTGACAGACCTTATTCACTGAAGATGGAAGATTTTTCTCAGGACAAAAGAAGTACCGAATATATCATTATTAAATGTAATAAGACACTCCTCATAAATTATTCTTCCCCTCATGTTGTACAATTAGGAGGTTCTATACTTAGTTTACTAAAAAAAATTGATAGCCGCAAGCTCTTAACAAGAGACAAGGTATTCTATGAAAAAATTCAGAGGAAAAAAAAAAAAAAAGCAGTTAAGTCTGTCCAGAAAAGAAATTCAGTGTTCACTATGCCTACATCAGGTGGCATCAGAGAAGCTTCTGCTAGTGGAAATTGTCTGTTACTGCAATCTGAAATACGCATTAAACAAAAAATGCTAAGTGAAGGATTTCATAAAACCATTTTGTTACCTGCACGATCCCAGTAAGGTAGATCGTAAGTGCCCTCAGTTTTTTTCTTACTGTGAAAAAAAGAAAAGGGGGGTATTTAGCTAGTCTGCATTATCAGAAGATGCATTCATTTAAGCTCAGCAACTATCACCTTAGCTGTAACCGGTCCTCAAATTTCAAGTATAAGCACCAGTAACCTGGCTTGTGATCACCAGTCTGCTGCTGCTGGGGAAACCAGTTTTCAGTAAAAGCACTTGTAATGAAAATATTTACAAAGAGCTGTTTTCACTGTCTTTGCTATTCAGGTGAATGTTTTCTCACAGAGAATACAATTCTGAAAAAAAAAATCCTACCGTAAGTGTGGACCATGTAGTTCCCACAGTGATACATGCAGCATTTCATTCCCACACACCAGGCTAACATTCATTTAAAACACATTCATTAATCTAGTAATTTACCGGTTTCTCCAATGCCACGCACAAACTAAGATAAGAATCAGAGTAGTGAAGACCATCACCAGCACTGGAACCAGAACTGCTGCCAATGCCACATCTGAAAGCCATTAAATTAAGTGGTGTCAGACAGAAGAGCTTCTCATAAATCAGTTTTTAATTTGCAAATTACTTGTGTAAAGCACACAGGTTTTATGTACAGCGTTTATCACACTAGGTTCCCCAGCTAAGCTACCCTACTGGATGCTCCCATAGTATCAATGTCAATTAACACCTAGCTCTTCTACATGTATGCACAGCTGGTATTTTTGCAAGGTTTTTCATCAAAATCAACAGACTAGTTTTAATATAAGTAAGGTTTTTCTGTTAGAACAATGTAACTTTTACTAACAAGGAAAATCAAGAGCCCAGGAATATGCAACCACTTAATTTTGAAGTAAATACCACAGGACCTTAACAGTTAACCACAATCAACCTTTGCTGGGTCTGCCTGTGCCATGAGACCATCCCGGCCTCTGCAATCCAAAGGACACTTCACCAATGCCTTTGTCTGCATTGATCTTGCTCCCTTTTTTGACAGCTACCTCTGACAAACATGCAGATGAGGTTTTTTTGAATTTCATGCCAACATGACTACTACATCAAAAGTGTTTGCCCCAAGAAATTACTGAATTAAGTAACAAAGCCTTTGTATCTGATCCATTTTGAAGGGAAGTCTGTTTGCAACGTCTCCTTCTGACAAAATCTGTTCGGTAATTAAAAGCTGAACTCAGAACAAGTTTTGAAAGACAGAACTTAATATACATATGGCTTGGAAGACTGTTGTGGTTTTTTTTTCTACATCCAGTACGCAACTGAACATTTTTATCCTATGTATATATAACTGTTAAATATTAAATGAAAATACTGATAATTTGCTGTAATATATTAAGTTTTGAGAAAATTTAAATTCAGAAAGCACACTTAATATAGGCCAAAGCACTGTAAGAAGTTTCCAAACACATCTACTGGTTAACTGTGGATACCTTTGGTTACACTTGGAGTCATTGTGGTGTTTTTTATTTCAGGTGTGAAAGTTGTTTTATCTGTCTGCAGTGAAGTCTTCACTGAATGAATGAAGTCCTCGTTGAAGTCATCATTCTTGTCGTCATTCTTGTTCTGTGGTGGTGGTGGCATGGTGATTTTAGGTGCACGGCCTTTAGAAGAAAAGAGCTTATAAGAAAAGCTTTCTTTTAGTGGAAGTTTTCCATGTTTCCTTTTCAGGAGAAAACACTGGAACACTTTGCTCTAATGCTTTTGTTCATGTTCTATAACGAGGAAAAACCCATGGATCAGAAACATGGAAAGCAAGTGACTGGTGTCTTTTGAAACACTTATTTTCTAAATTACCTTGTTTAGACCTAAACTAGGTATTTTCCACGTTAAGTGTAATAATTTTGGAAGAAGTTCAGAAGTATCAGTTACAGAACGACTGTGCTGCTAAGAATTACTTTTTTCTCACTGAAAATAACCCCCCAATGTAATCTTTGCCAAATTATTTCACTGATTCACTTGCACAGTTGAAAGGTTTTCAGTTGCCTTACCTATACTAAACTGACATCCTAGCAATTCTACTTTCATTGCAATTTTCTGGTGCCATTTTAAGGGATTAATCCTAAAAAAACGTGCAATAATAGGTGGAATGAAATTATTGCGAACTTCCTGGTACAACTCAGTGTTCCCTTGAAATACCTAGAAAAGAAAAAAAAAAAAAAAAGGACAAACATTATGTTAGACAAATCCAACAGCGACTAAGTAACTACAACCAATTTTGATGCTTCATTTAGGAAAAGTAAGCAGTGCAGAATCCTGAAAACTCACTCCAGAAGGGTGCTGCTGTGTGTACATCTCCAATCACTCAGCTCTATTAAGTATATAATAAAAGAAAGGTGTGTGTGTACGTGTATGCACGCAACTACGTACTTCAGAATAATGGTACCGTGTAATATTCTTCTGATGCTCCCCAGGCAGTGCCTGCTGTTAAAAACATCTCACGTGTTTATGGCACCGAATAATTCTAACTCGGTCCTTTTTGGTATTTCATACTGACTCTGCAAATACACGCAGCAAGCTGCTGTGCCAGTGTGAAAGCAGCAATGAAGCCGTGCTTCCACGCGGCCTAGCAGTGTAAGCGCGGCCCGTGCTGTGGATGGGTAGGGCACTTATTAGAAAGCATGAAGAGACACGGCCAAGCGCGTAACCACAGTGTCCTCTAGTGGTTGCTGCCTACATGGGCTGAACCAGAAGCAAAACTAGAGGGTTGGGGTTCAGAAGGTGAGCGCTCCCTCTTCAGAGCCTCGGACGGAGCCACGCGGCTCTGAAGAGAAGGGTGTAGACTTTGCATGAAGTATGAGCTGAAGCTGGTCCTTCACTGCTGGTCCTCGCACACAAAGAACTCGTCAACTTGCCTGGTTGAAATTTAAAACCAGTCAGCAGACAGTCACCGCACACTGCAGTGAAAGCACACTGACAAACTTAAGCCAATACAGATTTTGCACTGAGCTGCTTAAAACCAACAGAAACCAGGCCCAGCACTCCAGCCCAGCAAGCCATCCTCTTCTTTGGGTGCACTGGTCTGGTATCATGCCTTTGGGCAGGATGTGAATGGTCTCCCCATGTCAGTGCACAGCAGATGGGCTTTGGCTCTGCAAACTCAGCTCTTGGGTGCGACTGCAGAACATGTCACCACGGAGGGGAAGTTTGTTTTTAAAGCACTGGTTTAGATATTGCAAATCATGTTGGACACTACACAGAACAGAATTACAGCATCTGCCTGAAAAATAATTGTTATAGCAAGTTTTTTACTCACTTACACCACTTGGTAAACAATAAAGTACCTTGCCGCTCTTAAGAGCACGCACTGTATTGTGTAACAGCTGATGTGTCTGCATAAAATGGAGCTGCCGTGAAGCTTTACCACACTTTTGATCACAGAATCACAGAATGCCAGGGGTTGGAAGGGACCTCTGAAGATCATCGAGTCCAAGCCCCCTGCCAGAGCAGGACCAAAAACTAGGGCAGATCACTCAGAGAGTAGTAAAGAAGTTCTTCCTCATGTTGAGGTGGAACTTCCTGTGCTCGAGTTTGAACCCACTGCCCCTCATCCTATCACTGGACACAAGTGAAAAGAGGTTGTCTGGGCCTTCTTGACACCCAGCCCTCATGTATTTGTAGACATTAATTAGATCCCCTCTCAGTCTTGTCCTCTCTAGACTGAAAAGCCCCAGGTCTCTCAGCCTTTCCTCATAAGGCAGGCGTTCCAGTCCCTTAATCATCCTCGTAGCCTTCTGTTGGACTCTCTCAAGTAGATCCCTGTCCCAGTGCAGATCACTGGTGTTTCAACCTTGATACACAAGATACAGACTTTTGTATTGCGCTCCTGTGTCTAAGTTTTTGTAACAAAATGACTTGAATATCCCTACAGGTTTGAAAGAAAACAATTGTTCCAGGAATTATTCCAGGAACCATTCAAAAGGCAAAAAAATGCCCAAATAACGCCAGGGACCTTTAAGGGACTCACGCCTGGGCTCCCAGACATACATAACGTGTCTCTACTCTCAAGAGACACACAAGCCCTATTACTGTTATTTGTGCATAATAATTTTGGCTTGTCCTTACAGGGGCATTAATTGTCTTCATGTTTGAAAACAGTGACTGATCAAATAGACATGTAAGTCAATTTAGTTAGGCATGGAAAAACAAATCACTCAGTAGTTTAAATGCAGTACTTTATGTTTGAGTATATTGGTTTTTTCTACATTGTAAATGAGTAACCATCATTTTAATTTTTATGTATCCAAACAAATAACACAGTCAAACTAACTGCTAACCCATTCACGACACTAAAAATCTAGGCAGGCAACACAAGGCATTTGCCTTGAAAGTGCAGGGTCTCTGCTCCTCCCCAATTTACGGCAGTGCAGATTTACAAGCACGTGGCTCTCGGTGACATCTGTCCTGCTTTTAATTCAAGCTTATTGCTCTTAATATACTTACTAGCAATGAATGAAGATGGATTAAACACAGGGACACGCCAATGGTGTTATTTTGGAAATAAATACTACAAAGCAGTCACAGTTTATGTGTCCAAGTATTCAAAATCTAATGAGACATGGTGAGAACAGAAAACCAGGTTCCATTTTACAGCCACTTTTTCTGTGATTTAGGGCAACTTTTTTAATTTTTTTTTTTTTTCTTAAACTGACAGGCTTGCAGCTACAGATCTCATCAGAGAATTCTCTGCTTTGGTAACAATAAAAATGAGACAAAAAATACAGAGGTGACTCTTTGAGGGGATGCACCCAGCCCAAACTGCTGTACTTTGTCCTTGTTTGTGCTGTGCCATGCCAGTGTTTGGTACTAAAAGAAGGTGCAAGCTGGATCTGGCTACCTGAGCAGCAAATGCAGGAGCTACTGATTAGGGAAACAGATGCCCAGCACTGAAAGTTAGTCCCACTTCAGGCTTCTGAGGCTGAGCATCTGACAGCAAAGGCAACAAGAATCATTAACATTGACTCTTATCTTCAAGAAAGATTAACAGTAGTTTATTCCAGGCATTTATTAGTCAAGCTTTTGATGTCAAGTGTTAAGAAGGTAAATTAACTTTACTTGGAGGTTGATACGTTTGTTCACTTAATTTTCTGCACAAACAATTTGCTTCTGAGTTCAAAAAAGTTCAAGTTTTTTATAAGAAATCACTTTCATATTCCATTTATTAACAAATGTATTATCTGTGCTGCCAAACAAAACTTTTCCAACACTGCAACTCTGATTTGTCACTTTTCCCCATTTCAAGTATTTTCTTCCTTTTTTCATACATAAAATTTTTAAGGAAAGCTTTTCTTGAGTATTGACGATCTCTAGAAACTACTTGCAAAGAGAACTACAGGAAAACCCAGAAAAAGCTTCCAGTCTCCTGAACAGCGTCAGGAATTTCAAACATCTTTCAAAAAACCTCCTGGTTGGGCTAGTGTGCAATTGTTTAAGGCTCAAAGGGAGAAGCCTGCATGTGTACACATCCAAAAGCGAAGATTTATCAAGGGAGACGATGTCAAAGAAGAAAAACCTGCTATTTTGAAGCCTCAGAGATCAACCAGTACTGAACCCTTTTTTTCCCTGTCATTTAACTACAGCTGGCACTTCCTGGCTAGATAATAATGGTTCTTCATGCAATTGCACCTAATGATACGAATGCAAATAAAGATCTATTGCCTGCAATTTCAAGTTCCACAATTTGTTTCATTTCATGAACTTGCAACAAAAACAATGTGCTCAAATTAAAAGGCAACAGCTGCCAAGGTTTTCTAACAAAATAATCAAACTAAACATGAAGCTTAAATCTACACAGCTCACTATCTGAGACTGTATTTTCTGAACAGAAGAGGGCACTCAAAAACTAGAAAAAGATGCCATTTGTTTTGGATTGTTGTTTTTTTTTTTCCTTGAATACTTCATACTAACAGTCTGTTAGTTCACATGTAGGTCCAAGGAAACGGACCAGCACCAACAGTAAAGTCTCCTCCTTTCAGGAAAGTTTCCTACTGTGATTATGTTCAGCATTCAAAAACACTTGATTTAACAAGATACTTCAACCTTTCACTTCATCAACAGGCTGCTACATCCTATCTTGAAACATTCTTAACTCACTGTAAACAGAAGAAAACCAAGTACAACTGAAGAGTTAGCATTCTTAAGACCCATTTCTAAAAAATTACTGGGTTATTAGTTACTATTACATGTATGTAATACCACAGGCCTCAATTATAGCCAAGAATTAAAAAGAAGGAAGTCTAGTTCCAGTAGGCTACCAAGAATTCTCTCATTTGTTTAAGAAAATCTGATCTGGACCACTGGAAGACTATGCAGGACATTAACCTTCTCATTTTACTGTTTATGAAATACTGCAAAACTGTAAACACAGGAAAAAAGATCATTTTGCCACTAACATTAGGTAACTTTTCTGCGTGGCAAAGCATTTGCCATCTGAACATACCATTTCATTTTTTAAGAAAACTCCTCTGCAAGGGCTGTTCTATTATACAAGAAAGAAACCAGTATCTTGTCAAGAAGATTGACAGCAATGTTACAGAAGATGGAAAATTAAACCACCCCTAACATTTATTCTGTAACCCATATCCTGAAAGAAATCTGATTATTCTTAAAAAGATGCAGTACCAGACAGCCTAACCCTGGCAACAGAAATTTCTTGTATAGAATATTGACACCCCCAATGGTAATAAAAATAACATCTGAATTTCAGAACTGTTCAAATCCTTACATATTTATATATTTTCCTCTGCATAGATTCTGTTTATGATTCAAAGTTACATTGAAAAGTTATTTTATTTTTCCTCACCCTACCAAAATTAGTCGTATTTGCAATTGTGAAATCTCCATAGAACATACCTAGAAAGCATGTGGTATTTTTACCTTATCTTTATCCATGCCAGGTTCTCTGTATACTGTCCATTTCTGTGCATCATCACTGTATAAAATTCTGTACGCTGAGACATAATAGTAGTACTCTGCTAAGGTTGATCCAGTTGTTATAATACCTATGAAAATTAAGGTGCCAATTAGACAAAAAACTGGTACGAGTTTGTAAAAATGAATAGCTTGTAAATCCAGAGTTAAGTAGCTGGAATCTCCACTGGTGCAGTTACAGTTCACAAAGTTTATCCAAGGTGCCAGGGTCTGAAACGTCTACAGTGATTGAAATTAAATAATAATTTAACTTACTTTTATAATTTAATTATCACGATATAACCTTGCTAAGCACTTTTCCCCCATTTCTTGATGGAAATGGCCTGTTCCTGTGACCATGGCCTACTCCTGTCTCCAGTTGCAAGACAGCACCACTCTTCCCTGCTGTTGTACTGCCAATCTAAAAGCACCATTGAAAGAACTGTAGCTTCCTAGTGTGACTCACTAGGAAAGCTGCTGTGTAAATGCTTATTAGCACAGGAATGAGAGGAGTAATGTAAAATCCAATTAGTCCCCAGAGAGGTAATAACAAAGGCTGCTGGTAAACCCGAGTTGCTCAATGACAGGAAGCCAAGCTGCTGATTGCAGGCTGTGCAGCTCAGTTTACAGAGACCAACTCAAGCATTTGAGAAACAGACAAACCCAAACTGAGGATTGTTCACAATATTCTTAAAGCTTGGGACTCTATGAAGCACTCCACCTAAAGTCACTTTATTTTTTAAGTCAGACTGCAAACATACCCATTAACAAGAGCAAATCACCACTGAACAATTCAATCAAAACAGAAAATACTAATGTCAGCACAGAAGATACAAAAGCTGCACTGCCACTACTTAAGGGTACCCCTGAGGTTAACCCCAAAATGCAAATGCCTCAGTGTTTCACTAGTCAGCATGGGCCATATCGTGATCGACAGGAACAGGTAACCATGAGCTCACTCGCTCAACTCCCAAAATGTGAAGCAAAGCATCCAGAGGGGATTGGGAAACAGCATCGCCAGCTGTTTCTCCATATAAACAGAGCTACTAAAAATTATGATGGATGCTTCATCACCATCTCTGTGAAGGAGCAGTGCCTAACCCAGACTCTGGCTGCATTGGTCTGCACTGCTTGCTGAGGCAAAGTGCAACAGACTGCTGCAGGGCCCATCATACACAGCTCTCAGCCCAAGTTCCACTTCAGGCAAGAAGATGAAGGGGTGGCTGCCACCTGGCTTACTCTGTCTGCTACGTATCTCACATTGCACTGCAACTATTCCTCTCTCCACTGTTGGATTCACTACGGCCATGATGGGCACTAGGGAAAACCTACAGAGTCAGTACACTTGCATCAGAGGTACCAGGGTCTCACTCCAAAGAGACAATTGGCGGGAAAAGGGAAGAATCAAGGATCTAATCAGCCACGGGAAACACTTCAGTAAGTTCTGGTGGAAGACATGTTTTCTACCTGTTCAACTCTAACTCCAGGCTCCTCAGTGTATCAGCTAGCCATGGAACCCACTCTGCCGTACTGGTAATTAAATGTCACCTGGACTTTCTCTAAGACTAAGCACTGGAATAAAGGATGTCAGTAACCAAACTTTTTGAATGCAGCTTTAAAGCCACATAAGATTCACTTACCTGTTATTCTCTTTTCTTTATTCAAGTCAATCTGCAACCACTGATGTTCATCACTGATAAAAGCAGCCCAAGGAGGACCAACCCTTTTTAGTCTGGCATTTTCAGGTTTCCAAATGTTCACTTGTCCTGTTTGGTCAGGCCATTCAAGAATGGATGATGCAGTGATCTGGGAATCAGGGATTACCCCAGATTCCATCCCCAGTGTCCCATAGCAACCTGAGCAACAGAAAAGGTGAGGATTCAAAATGAAAATTCAAGTTCCACAATTATTTTCCTGCTTGGAGTTTAGGACTTTACCTGCAAATATTAAACTGCCATCTAAATTTATTCTGTAACAACACTATCAACAAAACGCACCGTCTTCTGCTTTCTAAAAGTGATGCTGGAACCCAATTTGTGGTCTTGAGTATTACATAATTTATGCCTGCTCAAGAGTAATGTGGGTATTACCCCAATCACAACCCACACAGAGCACTAGAAGAGAAGCTTTGGGGCAGCTGTCATGGTTTAATAGTAGATACAGTTGATGTAGAAATGGAAAACAAACTACTTGATAATTCAATTTTTCGTGTCTATACTATTTCTTTAAACCCACCTCCGTATCACAATGCTAGTTGGTATCCATTTGCTCTTTGCTAAAATCTTGTTCTGTAGTGCCAACAGTTTTTGCCCTCTCATATGTGTATTCCCCAGACATATCAGTAGAAAGCAATCTTTGGCATCAGGCAGTCAGCCTAAACAACCCAGCCTGGTTTCCCTTTTGCTGTGAGCTCCCTCTCTCCCTGCAGAGCCCTCGCAGGAAGGTCGGGCACTTAACCCTCAAGGGAGGCACAGAGGTGGAGCCCATGCATGATTGTATCCCAGAAAAGGCTTTGCCAATGTCCTGTGTGATGGCATTAATAGTTCATTGTCTCTACTGGATGTACCTGCTACAGCACAGGATCACATTAGCACTTCACTAACCAATCCCTTCCCCCATCTGTCACTTCCATCTCACATGCTGCCAGTTTGAAGAAGAAATGGCTCAATTTCTATGTACCTGATCTTATACTTCTTTGCTCTGTGATGCTTCAATTAATTTCTATTAGTCAAGTCTCAGAGTCAGCCAGGTCTTCCTGTACAAATAGTTTCATCATCCTCTGCACTGACCACACCTCTAGCATTGATAACACACTCCACTATTTTGTACCAAGTCATGAAACCAACTATTAGAGAAGAACCACACTAGTAATTTCACCACAGTCCGATAAACCTCATTTGAACATACTGAAGTCTTCTTTTTCCTTCAGCTAACTCTTAGGCCACCCAACCACATACATTTTAATCTACATTTGCATCTTGTCTCTAGCCTATTCAATAATTTCTCAAATGTGTCACTGAAACCCAGATAGTCTAGATCAGCATTTTGTCCTATCTCTTCATATTTCCAGGCCATTTAATTACTTTCATATACACTATCAGATCACATTTAGAAAGACAAAAAAACCCCAAGAAACCCTGCCTCGATCACTGTGTTTAGTATTTTCCATGCATAAGGTGACCACACATGGCAATTTCTTCTCCCAGCTCTTGAAGAGGTCTGGGTGATAAATTATTTGAATACCATGTGAATTATATTTTCTAATTTTTGCTTGTTTGTATACATTTATATGTGAAAACACTTCTGCCCATCAGATCCCTGCCTTTATATTCCCATTCAGCATCACTTTTACTTAATATATTAAGTATTTGTTTACTTTCAAAGAGTATGTGTATGATTTCCCTTTTTTCTCTTTTTAACTTTACACATATGGAAAACAGACAATGCTTTTGTTTTGTTTTGGTTTTTTTTAATATTGTTATTAAAATAGTTAGAGACTAAGGAAAGGCCACTGTCTTCACAATACTTCCAATTTCTATTGAAAGATGGCATTTGAAATGACTTACAGAAAAGCTAGCTTCCATTTAGAAAACTACAGCTTATTTATTTGAAAGATGAGTAACTGATAGAAAGTAAAAGCATGAATAGCAGTAAAGCTTAAAAAAGGGGGAAGACTTGTTTTGCCAGTCAGCAGCCTAGTACAGATTTATGAAACAAAACACAGCAGTCAAGAAGGAACACAACTTACACACTGAGCAAGGTCAAAGAGATGCCTTCCCAGAGCAACAGAGACAAGTAATTTATCACACAGCTTTCAGTTGCAAGAAATGGGAGAAAAGAAGTAAAAGGGAGTGGAGAAAGTTGACAATTTTGGGATTTCTGCTAGCTTTCTTAGCAGCCAACAAGGAAAGTGTAAGGATTAAACCTGGGAAAAAATCCTAGAATGCACATTTGGTACAAATAAAGAGCAATTCTGAAGTGCCTAACTCTGCTTTAGCAGTGTATTTGAAGTATGAAAGTCAAGTCACTTCAAACCAAACTATAGCCAAGGTACATAACCTGAAATAATTTTTCTGCAGACAAGCAAGGCTTACTTTACATCACAGTATCTATAGATGTCGCGGTGATTAATCCCCAAAATGAGATAGTAAATAAAACAATTCAAAAATATACATTACTGAGGATGGTAGCAAAAAAAAAGTCTGGCTAACCAGGACAAAAACTAAGAAACAAAATACTTGCAACACGTATTTCTACTTAAAAATTTGTATGACAGTGTCAACGTATAATACATGTGATAATGCTTACCACTTGTCTTAAATGTGAAGAGACTTGTAGACAATGGTCCCCTGCAGAGAACAAAAGAAGGTGTGTTTTGTAATAGTCAGTGAGGAAAACTGAAACTAACTGCCTTCCATTTATTTTTGTCTGACTGCTTGCCACTGAAACCTATGCACATATACCTAAATAAGCGCTTCACGATTAAAGTAACACTTCTTGCCACCAAGCTGCAGTGCTTTCCATACAAACACCTTTTCAACTGGAATCTAGTCCAGAGAGACTATCTAATTTCAAGGCTTTCAAACAAACAGCTGCCCAGCAAAACACAAGACTTCATTAAAAAGCTTCCCGTTTAAATTAAGCTAATCGTAATACCAAGAATCACTCTACTCTGATTGTTTTCATTCCTTGGACTTCTGAGATACAATGACAATTTACACCCTTTTCCCTGCAACAAAAAGTTGCCATTACATTATTATTATTTTTCCACAGACCCTTAGGGATTTATGGTCATGCCACACATTTTGGAAGATAAAACCTCACTGCAGAATTTGGGAAGTTAAACTTTACGATCTAGAGGTTAAAAATATCTAGTAGAACAATCACACTGCAGCAAAAGAGCATTGCAAGAACCTTACAGAAGAGAACCCGTCCATGGAATACATAGCTCCACCAGCTGAAATTAATCCCAGGATGAGACACTACCAAGCTTTAAGGTGCTAAAGACAAGAACAACATCAGAAGTACACTTACACTTTTGAGGTGACATTGTTAGCCAGGGAGCCTTCATAGTATGGAATGCCCTTGCTGATTACAACATTAATTTGGCCACCCAGAGTATTTGACACAACGCCTGCGTGAACACCAGCCATACAGAGTGATGATGACTTGAACAGGGGGGGAAAAAGAAACATTTAATACTACATTGTAAATACATGAAATACTACACTGTATATTGTGAATGGTACATTGTCCAGTTACAGTCTTTCTTATTATTACATTAAGAAACTGTTTACTTATTTAACCGTTATCTCTATTATTTAGAAACCATTCATCTTTGGTTTAGTATAGAATTTATAAACGCACAAAAAGAAGCTCCTGTATTTCACTGCATCCTCGCCCAGACGTATTTGGAATGTAACTTTTGCAATCAAATAAGCTCAAACAAACAGCAAGGTTAAACAGACTGAAAAAGCCAGACAGCCAGACTTTCAGCCTACAATAAATCTTATGTTAGACAACAGAAGTTGGATACATAAATACACAGAAAACCTTTTAATAGAAAGCACACTGAAAGTATGTTTATTCATTTTCTCACAATTAAAGAGTGATGCACTGCAGATTTTTTAACTTTTAGCTGACAGGTTATATTTTAACTCATGGTTAAACATGGTTTAACCATCCAACATTCTGAGCCGCATAAACCCACAGAAATACGTGAAGACAATTTGTTTTAAGGAACCCTATAACCTAGGTTACACAGGTCAAAGCAGATCAGTTTTTGCAGGACATCCTGCTCTTTCCCTCTCTTCCTGGACAACTGTTAGCCTAGATCCACCAACAAATGTCACAGTGACACTTCCATTCCCTGGCTTGCAGGCTAGCTGTGCCACAGAGAGCAGGACTGGGCTCACTACACCAAGTCCTTAGGGAACAGCACAGAGTGAGCAGAGAAAGATGCTGCTGTCTTGTGGACCAAACCTAGTCCAGGAGATGTTCTCCAGTTGGGAAGCAAAACCTTCAGGCCAAAGGAGCTTAACCAAGGAACATCCTAGTGGTCAGAAGCAGAGAAACCATCCAGTTAAAAAGAAAAGGCTTAGAAGCAGTGGCTTTGGACCCATCCATCGTGTGAACCAAGTTTCCTGGAGGATTACTGACTACTCACACTGCAACAGGCACACACAGAGCTATTCACAGGTGTTCCTGCAATATGCAGCACTGGGGTATGCAGAGACATGCTGCAATTCTGCAGCCCCTTGCTCACATCCAGTGTGACTGGGATCAAGCTGAATTTGAGAAGATCAAATCAGGTCTAAGTTGTCTGTGAAGGACCATCTGGGTATCTCCCAATATACCTTACCAGAAACCATATTTTATGTGTTGTTACACCTGCAGTATCCCAGTGTGGACTAGCGCAAGTCAATAAACAACAGATTTGTTTTTACTGTTAACAGTTGTTCCCCTACTTGAAGTCCACTGCTAGCTCTTGCTACTGAACACATTTGCTGCACTGCTCTGCCAACCAGTCCACTGGGTGCTATAGAGCCTCACCACTATTAAGAAGAAACCAGCAGGTCCTTCACAGAGAAAGAAGACTTACCAGGTGGTTTTCTTTCTCCCATTATTTTAAAAACAGAGCACATTTCTCCATTGTGGCTCTTTGGAAATAACTGCATGGCGCAGCAGGTCAAAGTGCCCCTATATCTCAAGCTCACTGGCAAAAAAAAACGTGCTCACCGTGACTTTTCCAAACACAATTCTCCTCAGTATCTTCACGTATAAAATCTCTAACCCTATTCACCACCCTGAAACATCCCAACAGCTTTCTAAATAAATGTAATTATGTCTTACTCATGTGCACAGCTCCCCTTTCCTTTCCTGCTTGTCTTGAAAGTAAAAGATGG
Source organism: Hemiprocne comata (assembly GCA_020745705.1). Lineage (NCBI taxonomy): Eukaryota > Metazoa > Chordata > Aves > Apodiformes > Apodidae > Hemiprocne > Hemiprocne comata. The sequence continues at coordinate 135,735,987 of CM036586.1, read as the reverse complement.
AATTCTGCAAAAGATGTAGCTCTCTCCTCCCTGCTGACCAGAAGATGTCAGCAATGAGCCCTGTAAGTCCTCAAGGACTGTGGACACTAGAGTCACACACAAAGGAATCAAAATTTAGGGTATTTTTAAAGCAGCAAGCAGCTGATGATCATTGGAAAGAGCTGCATGAGAAATCTCTTCCTGAAACTCTGTCTAAAGTGATGGACGATTTTATGTCTTTCCACACAACTTGACTTCTGGGAAATTCTCTGCCTTTTTATTCAGAGCAATAAGGTAGACAAAAAGAAAGTCACAGGGCATTTTATTTTCTGAAGTTTCATTTTTTCTCCACAGAAGAGAGTTATTCCAGATTTTGGCAAAAAAAACCCCAAAGCCCAATAAGCAGAACTCCTGCAAATACGTTAGGCAGAGAATCAAACTTCATCTTGTTACTAGCTAGAAAAATTACCTCGCAGCCATTTCATGAGGAATCACTGTGGACCAGAACATGTAATACAGTTACACCACAGTGACATTTTTGCATATGGGCAATTATTTAAGCAGGTAGTCTAGGATTTACAGATATTTGAGTAAAGAAAATCAGAGAGGCAAACATTAGGTTCATATTGAATATTAAAATATTTGCTTGCTGATGTTTTAAAATTGTCTTTTCTCTGAGCTACATCTAATGGCTTGTTAAAACGAGTATTTTAAGATAAACAAAGATATTTTTTATAAGATTGCTAACAAAATTATAATCACTTAAAAATAAACAAAGCAACATACTCCAGTCCTATGGCAGGTATGCTAATTCACTTACAAAAGTTTACATCAGATAACCAGTGTACAGGTTTTGGTAGTGTTCTAAATAAATAGTATGTTATTAAAGATTTTAATTTCCAATTTATGGAGCTATTAACGTTACAGTATTAACTCTGTTTTGCAAATGGTTTTATAGGTGCTGAGCAGAAATAGTATTTAATCTCTCATGTTGTAATAAAAAATAAAGATAACCACTGAGACGCTCTGTTCAGAGATGTATTGCAGTGACAAAAACAAGTGGACTCTATTGAAAGAACTGGTTCTTTCTTTATAAATCTGAATTTCCCAACCTGAGAAAACCAATAAAAACAAAACAGGGAGCATAAAATAATTTTTTATTGATTCACCCTTTTCAGCAGGCCTTACAAAAATGTTTGAGTCTCTACTATGCTAGTTCACTTCTTAGAGATAGCAACATCCAAAGCACCTGCCATTTAGCAGCTGTGCAAAAAAATTAGTAGCATGCTGTTCACTTTAGGAGGTATGAGTTCCAGAACCCAGGCAGAAGGACTGATGTGTACAACTATAATTAACTTTTAATTATACAGTGCCTGTTTTACCAAAATTCATGTAAGCCCATGGTATTTTCACTTACATCTCTGTATCCATGGGGAATAGTGCCTGAAATATCAGCAAAAGGAATTACACATCCAGCTGGACAGTACTTACTGAAAGACAACAAAATACCAAATCAAGATAGGCATGCAACTGCAATTCTTATAGTATTATAAACCAGTCACTATGCTTTTTATTTACAATACAATGTTATCATTCATATATCACTATTTAAAGATATATCCTAATCAAAGACATAAAAATTAGACCAAAAAAAAATACTCAGGAAGGTAAGTACACAACAGGAGAAGAGACATTTGAAAAAGTTGAAGACAATTCTCAGCTGAAACTATAGTTCCAGTCTCAGTATAACAAATTAGTAAAGTCAGCATTTTATAATATGAATACTGCATGGCTTCTATAAATTGAAAGTCACATAAACACCAATATTCATGAATTTTATTTTATAGAGACTTGCATATCTATCTGTTTTGCATCCTTAAATACTACATCTGGAAAGTACAGTGATTTATAATAGCTTCTGGCAATGCTTTGATCATAAAAACTTGGCCAAATTCAGTTAATACCATTAGCTCATGAAAATCAAGAGGCAAGACAACTGCACCTCTGTTGCGAGCCCATCTGCATGTTCTAGTGCCATGTCATACTGCACATACAAAAACTATTAAATCTGTGAAAAATTTTTAAAGCTAGTAATTTAAGATTTACCATTAGCTGGAGTAAACTTAAGATTTTTACTGCAGTCCAGCAACAGTTAGAGCAACTTTGCAGGTAGCACGAAAACAGTGGGATTCAAGAGACTTCAACGTATGTTGAGTAAGGCCAGAATCTAAAATTAGAGCTCTATATTGGAACTTGGGAAATTGGAAGAGAAATGCAAGGGCTGCACTTTGAAACATTTCATGATGCCAGGGCTGAAGTTCTCCAAAAAGTAAGTTTACGTACAATAGTCTGCAGCTTTAAACACTGCTCTTGCTTTACATGGAAACAGAGAAGGAGAAAACAGGGAAATTACAGGGATTTCCTCCATCAGAAGGTACAGCATGTTATGTCTCCACAGAACCTCATTAGTTCACACCAAACTGTGAAAAGGGTTTGTAATTTTTAACATGTTTCCTAGCTTAGTGCTCCTTAGATAACTGTAACATGAATTTCAGTATTTAAGGTGCATACTTGTAGCAACACTAAAATGACCTCATTGAAAAGACTGGGGGAAACAGGTAGAATCAGTCTTACTTGAATTCTGGTTCGGAAAAGTGACTTGCATTGTCTAAACAGGTAATTAGGTCTGGAAAGAAAAAATGTTAAGTCAAGAGGATGATAAAGAGAATAAGTTTGAGTAGGCTTTTCAAAGTGCACAAAAATACACATTTGAGCCTCTGTGGCTTAAACAGAAGTCTCAGAATGAAAAAAACAGGCTCCTAGTAAATTTTCTTGCAACAGATTTTGTATTACCATAGAACCTTGGTAATTTGTCTGAGTAACTAGGAAATCCACCGAGAATGTGACATAAACAGGAAGAGAAACACACATTATTTTTTTTTTTTGCAGCCTAATTTTAATTTATAACTATATTTCAGAGAACCTGATGTAATTCAGAGACACAAACGTATGCTCTTTTCACAAAACTAAATTAATATGCTGGCTAAACAGGCCTGTCTTCAGCATTTAACAGTTCCATAGTACTGAAGCCAGGCAGCAGGGGGAACAAACATTTGAGTGCCATGTTACTGGCCTCCATGACTGATGTATCAAATTCTATGTTCACTTCACTGTGTATCAGCACATATAGTCCAAACTAAAGAGAGCATAGCATCAGAGAAACATAGAAAAGCAAGAAATGGTGAAAAAACCTAAAAAGTAGTCAGCAGATTATATAATTAAAGAGTTGACGGAGTATAGGATACTGTTACTAAAATAAAATTTTCCAAGAGGTTGGTCTGCATAAAATATATGCAGTTTGATAAGAATTTTTTTTTTAGTTATCTGCCACCTTGATTACTACCTGAAAAAACACATTTCATTCATACAAGCTAACTATGATTCTTGCCCTGCTGTCCAGGGTAAGCTTTACTATAATTTCTTTAAAACTGCAGTAACTTAAATAGCAACTGAACAGTCCAATTTCCTACAGAGAAGTATCAGCAAGATTGTATTTAAAGTCTTCATTTTTAATTTGTGAGAACGCAGGAATAAATAAATTAGTTCCATGTTTTTACTAGGCAGATCTAATTTTACCAGCAAAGAAAAATTATCAAGTAATTATAAATACCTGATTTGTCAGTGGTTGAATAAGCTGCAAGAAATCCACGTCCAGAAGTGTGTGTTCCACTCATGAACTGTACTGTGACTTCATTATTTTTTGAAGTAATTAAACCATCCATTTGAAAGTCAAACCCACAGTATTTTCCTAGGGAAAGAAGGGGGAGAGCAAACACAGACCAAAACAAATGTATGTGTTAAGCACCTTTTTTCATTTGCACTGTAGGCCCACATTACTTCTGTCATATATTAAAAACCAAATACATGTGCATGACACTAAATAATGTAGTCAGTGTCCATATAAAGCAAATGGCAGGGTATGTGTACCACATTTATTCTGCCACTGTCAACAAGTGAGAGTCTCTCATACCCTTAACACTTGCAAATCTATGTGCCTTATCCCTTTCACAACCTTCACAGTCAGTTCTTCAAAGACCATGAAAAATCTATTAGGGAAGAGATCAAGTTAGGGCAACAGGAATCATCTACAGAAGCAAAACAGAAAAAGGCTTTTCTCTTCCCTTAGCTGTTGGGGCACTTCTTCCTTAACTATTTCACAGTTTCTATCAACTACTTCTCTTAATTTTGGACAACAGCAGGTATGATTCACTGCACTTCAGCACTAATAGAATCGCAGAATCACTTAGGTTGGAGAAGACCTTCAAGATCACAGAGTCCAACCATTAACCATACTCTACCAAGTCCAGCACTAGGCCGTATCCCCCAGCGCCACATATACAAGCACACAGTTACAAGCACGTGTTGGTTCACCTTCTATTTTGCTGCACCTATGAAACCTAATGGAGGTTATTCATCTGGATACTTCTCTTGCCATCCAAAATGACAAAAAAATTAATACATTTTAAACTGAGATGCTGAAGTCTGCAGGTATTGACAATATTTGCCCTATGAAGTCCTAGAATTACTACCAAATGACATTACCAGGATGAATGGCTGTTAAACAGACCAAATTCATGATGGAACTCTCCAGTCCTACTAAATAGAAACTTTAATAAAATACTGATCAGTTTATTAACCTGTTAAGGAAAAACAAGTATCTTCTGTTCTATAGGTTCCCTTGAACACTGACTGTTGTAACCCATCTGTGACACTATTTAAGATTCTGCAGTGGATAGTCAAAGTAGACAGTCACCAGTAGCAAATGATACTGCATACGTTTCAGTTTGCCATTCATATATTTGCCTTCTTCATAGTAAGAATGTTATCATATTGCAAAATATCAAAAAAAGAAGCCAGACTCCCTTCTCAACTAAAAGAAAATTACAAAACTAAAGTAGAGGGAGTAGAATAACACTGCCCTGCAGGAATAGTTCTTAACAAATATAATACAAAACCCATATAACACAAACAAATATAACATGTATGTTGAATCCCTTTAAAAAAAATGAACTGTGCTCTCAAATAGTAATAAAAAAAAAGAAAGAAATTACAGGTTCCTATTGTAATTCCCAGCTTTCTAGGTGTTGCTTATTCAGATATTTCTGAAAGAAAGCAAGGGTGTTTTCTAATTAAAAGCCAGAAAATAGATTCTACATTACTTCAATTAAATTTAAAATATCATACAAATAGAAACTTACCACAATTCACTATTTAGAATTGGTTATGAGCAAGAGTTAAAGAAATAAGGTTCCTTTTACCAAGACTCTACACTTACCCCGTGTTTTGCTCATCATTTTTCCAACTACCACTTTTCTTCCCCCCCCCCTTTTTTTTTTTTCTTTTTAAGTTTTCAGCTACTGGATCTTGTTACATGATTGACCAGCATGAGACTCCTCTCAGGGTAAATCAGACTGTCCTCAAGACACCATTTATCCTGTTCTTTAGGCAAACGCACAGGGCAAGACCTTTAAATCTAGCTTGGATAAACCATAAATAATTTTTCTAATTCTTCCCTGCCTCTTGCTAGATTTTTAGCAACCTCTTTCAAAAATTGGCACTAGAAATGGACGAAACATGACTGCAGTGATTCCTTTGTCAATGGTATGCGCAGAAGATCTAATATTACTATTTTGTCTGTATTTATACATTGAAGGACCCCAAGTGCTTTTGTACAGCAACATTACAGCAGAAGAGGGAATTCCCAGGGTAGGTTACCTTCTCTGCTCATACACATTTGGGCTTGCATTGTGTGTATTAAATAAGTACATCTGACACACAGTGATTGACAAACTTAAAGGATTTAAATCTTCTTTTGATGCATTGATAAATATTCAAAAGGCTTGGAATGAGAAAAAAGATTCATTAGAAACTTCCTCTGTTTATCAGTGAGCTAGCCTACTAACAATTTTTTAATCTTATCAACCAATTTTTAAGTCATTCTGGCTTAAAGTAGATATCACTGAATTTCAGATTTTATGTAATACAAGTATTTTAATGTTAAATCATGTCAGTAGTCTTGAATGAAAAGCTTAGGATAAATCCAGATTTCTTCTAAACAATTTCAGGTCACTGTTTAATCTCTCCAGTATTTGTTGCTTCAAACATGAACATTCAAGAATGTGCATCATCTATATCTGCCACTGTTAATATAACTGTTTGTTCTGTGATTTAATTTATTAAGAGCAGAACAACAAACACACACATTTGCTCAACATACTGTGCTACTACACCAGCTGGGGACAGCTGAAAGTCAAGAGAAACAAATGAAGTAGAAAATTTACTCGAACCCATTAAGTCACTTGTAAAAGTGAATAATAGACTTATCAGAGCTGGACGTTCCTTGCCATTTAAGGACTTCAACATTTCCTATTTTAGACCAAGTCTGGCTCAACAGCTCCAAGCACATGCTTATTTTCACACACACTTACCTAGGTAACAGTTGGAAAAGAGGGTTAACAAAGCTAACATTCCATTAGCCTCTATAAAAGAATCAATTTAGTGGGATCAGCATTTGAGTTGCACAAAAACAGTCTTGGTGAGGTAAATCTCTCCCTCTCTCTCTCTCTCCCTCCAGATTAATGCTTTAACAAAGAAAATGAAATTAATCTGGACAGTAACAACTGATTTTAGTGAAGGAAGAATGACAATTCATTTTGAGTTTTATGCGAAGTAACAAGGGTCTTAAAACCCTACACACACCTTGACATAGATGACGTCACTTACATTTGAAAAAAATCCTGCCTTATAGCAATGAAATTCAATTTTTCCTCTTAAAGAAGACAAAAATTATACTATGGACATTATCAGAAAAGAGGCAATATTTGAACTACACAACTATTGAAGCAAGGCATCCTTTAATCCCACTGAGATAAACAGCTCAAATCAGAGCTATTCTATATAAAAAGAAAGGCATTTCGGGTAAGATAGACAGACTTTTTTTTTTTAAATTAAGATCCTCATAGTTTTGCAATTCCCTCTCCACTGCTTGCAAGAACTTTGCAAGCTACTGGAAAAGGTCTAAGGAAAAAAATTACACTGGGGTTTCCTTTGAGAATGTAAATAATCAAAGATTATTATAGGATCTGTGTTGCATTTAGCATCTATACACTGTATACACAAACAAAAGGTAGGTGTTCCATCACTTTTTCAGGACATTTTTAGGATCTAGGAATTGTGTGAAGACAGACATTTACATACACTTTAATAACAGTAACAAAGTGCAATTACTTAAGAATAATTGCATTATGAATACTCTGGCATACCAAACACAGAGCTCATCTGCTGAGCAACAATGGTAAGCATACTTGAAATGAGCACGTCACCAGAGAAGGGACAATCCAACTACCATTTTCTTTACTGATTTTATTTTGATATAGTTCCAGCTGCACCCATACTCCACCCCTGCACTAAGGGCCTGTACAGTACACAGGACAAACTTTCCTTAGCTGTGTTTTCTAGCAGTAGTATCAATAGTAAACTTAATAAAACTGAGAGCTGTTTTTCTACTGTGGTGAGATATACACAGAACTCCTCAAAGTTTTGCAGGGTTTTCTTGATATGAAGCTCGGGAAAAACACAACTCTGATTACAGAATTAATAAAATTCCTTTACCTTATTTGATTTTCCTGTAAATAATAACCACTTCCTTCTTTTCATCATTTCTCGTAAGACTTAAAATCCACATTACAAAGAAATGTAGGATGTATTCAGGCAAGGCCTTACCCTGCCCAATATCCAACTGAACAATAAGTTTTCTAGGGGTACAAAAAAAACCCTAATACCATACATCTAGTAGTTACTCTACGTTCAGAGCAAGGTAAACAAGGAGAAATCTTAAAAGTAACAAAAGTATCAACAGTATCTTCCAAGCTCTGTATAAGAAAATGGCTTTCAAATACCAATAACAAAAGATCCTACCTATCTCTGTCCTGGTGGGGCCAATCCCATTGTGAACTCTTAAGTAACTGGAATGACAGGAATCGGAGTCATCAATATCAAAATCACCAAATTTGAGCTGAACTCGCTGCCCAGGCTTTACACGAATTTCCCATTCACAGACTGTGCTATTTGGAGAGGTCTGTGGGTAGTTTATTGAAGCAAGAGTTCCACTTTCAGGGCCCAGAACCGTGTGTCCACATCCATCGCCTACAAAAGAACAAAAACAAATCAGATAAATGCGCCCATCTTCAAAGCTTCACTGGTGTTTCAGTCATCCTGGTTTTTAGCAGCGGTATGAGTTCTGTTTGTTTTTTAACTGTACTAATCACGTTGCAAGAAAACTCCAAGGTTAAGTTGCATGCAGATGAAACAGCAGTTGTGAGAAAAGACCATGCAACTAATGTTGTCTAATGTTTAGTTTCTCGTTAGAGGTGACCAGAGAGCTGCTACATCTTCAATGAGATAAAAATTAATCCATAATCCACTTAAGTAAGGGCACAGACAGTACAGAAAGTGTCTCTTCTATTTCATGGTCCCTCAAGACCTATGTAGAGAAGAAAACAGGTTCTGAAAAGGAAGGAAAAAAATACCAAATAAACGAGAGCATATCAACTTTACTGTTGTCATGCATTTACAACACAATATGAACAGAAGAGGAAAGACAATGAACAGCAAATACTCTAATAAAAATAACCACCAGGTCTGACCATCATCAAAACTGCTAGGGCATTGCTTTCTCTGCATCACAATTTTAAAGTTGTAATTAATTCTTCCAGCTCTTTAGAGGACATGCTCATTTTTTTCTGGATTTCTAAAATAAATTAAATTTTAACTCCAACCTGGGGCCTTCAACCTAACACTTGAGTATTAATTTTAAATAGCAGTAACAATAGTAAAGAAGACTTATTAAGAAATGGAAAAAATATGAAGAGCAAAGAAAGATCTATTTACTCAACAGCTGGATGTGAATTTCTGACAAGTATGTGGTACAACAAGTGTAAGAATTTGTGTGTTGTTTTGGAAATAAGAATGTTCTTTAAGTAACATCCACCATCACTGGCTCTTTATAAATGACTGCATCAAGATGAAACAAATTATTCCTGAGCTCAAGTACACACCCAGCAAAATTAACACCTGCAATAACATAAGTCCCAGAAAACAGGCCTCATAACATCTCAGGTTTATTTGTTTTTGCACCGGAGGCCTAAAAGCCTATTCATTGAATTCAGTCTCGTGAAATGAGTAGGCCAGAAACAGTTATCATTTTCACAATTTGCCACTAAGTGGTCCAGAGATCTTCTGAAAGAGAGCTGTACACATTATCCTAAAAACAATCAGGACCTTTCAGGATCTTGAACAACGTAATGAAAGCAAAAATGGCAAAAGACAAAAATAAGACTAGATATGCTGCTAAAAAATGTCAACACCACTCCAAATACATTTATTATCTGTAGGTCCATCTTAACCTTCAAAATTCACACCTGTGTATACAGTTCCTACCAAGTTATTATGACAGATTTAACATTATGTCAAGATTTCACTCTGGAAATTCACAATTATCAACATCATTTGTATTGGCAGATGTTTGTTTTGACAGCTAAAAGTGACAGTCTGAAAGTGTTTCATACTACACACTAATAGGTGTAGATTCTCTACTAAACATGAAAAGGTACATTTTTTGTTCCTAAAGCTTAGCTCACCTTTTCATGTTTAGTAGAGGAATTTCAATTAAATTTCAAAATTCTTAAGTGTATTTCCTGCAAGACTGAATGCTAAGCTTGATGCACTGAAGTGACATGAGAAAAATAAACTGTGGTCCTTAACTAGGTCTGATTAATCTGTTTGCAAAAGCACCTAATTTCTAGTAACAAAATCTATTCTCTTTATAATCTGAGCACGTTGAAAGACAGCTGCGTGTTCTAAAAGCTGAAGTGCTGCTGGTATATACAGAATCACAAACAGATGCAAACTGCAGCTTTTTTTCTTGGTAACAGTCTCGAATCAAAATGATCCATCTTTTTTTTGGAAAACGTAACTGGAATATCTGCTTCACTAAAATCAAAAGTTCTATTTGCAAAGCTCTTGTTTAGCCATGTATTTCTTCATCCAATTTTAGCAATTTGCTTTAAAACACTTTGTTCCATCCCATGATAAATATTACTTACATTTGGGTGACTGCTGATAAATTACTTTCCTAAATTACCGTTGTTCCAATACATGAATCACAATTGTCCAATGTTACAGAGAGTTAACTTAAACCACATGTTTTGTGTATAATTTTAATCCTGGTTTCTTTCCAAAGGCATGTTATAAACCTAAGAGCAAGTGAAAGATTTATCATTCAAAACCTGTATGGCCTGGGTTTATTAGTTAGTAAACATTTAAATTTCAGATTCCTTATTAGTCCAAATACACTTAACAGTCAAGACAAATACAGATTCCTTTGCTAGCAAACTGGCTTTTTTGCAAGCAAGTACTCACACACATTACAAAATACATGGATTTTATTGTTTTAACAATAAAAACAACAAATATATACTAGGTCTCCATTCATGTTGATATTTGTGGCCAGTATTTCAAAACCCTTTACACTGCAGACATACAACATTAATTTTCAGCATAACCAGCAGTCAGTTTTAGGTTATGTGCTAAATAAGAACAATGAGCCAATTATCCAGTTCTGTGCTTTTCCTGTCCTGTGACAGGGGTAACGGTTTACTTATCTACAGATGGAAAATGTTAGGCAGATACATTAACACAGTGGCCTTTTGAACATGAAATCATAGTAGCTTTCACCTGTACAGGCAGATACACTGTTCTGGGTGCATTCTAAGAAAAAGAAAAACTTTTGCATGTTCTAGAATACTTGGTAGTTAATTATTTCTTATTTTGAAGGGCCTGTTATTGCAATGCAGTGACCACACAAATGCTATTTCTGACAATCAGGAACACCAACAATGCGCTTGATTACGTATTTTTTTATTTGTCCCCACATTTTTGCATCTTAAGCGTATGCTGCTGGAAGTCAAAGACAAAAGAGAGCCTGGGTCTGTATTTGACCCAAACTGTATTTAAACTGTAAATTTCTCCAGTTAGAAGTAGAAAAAATAATGTTTAACATTCATTTAAACAACCCTCTTCACTAATTTGCTGTCCAGCTGTCTCATGCATGAAACAATACTGGCACTGTGTTCATATGATGATCAGTGCACAACTTCCTGATGAGAAAAGCAAAAGAACTCCAAAAACACTTTTACACCTTTAGGTGATAACATGTAAATAAAATATTATAAGTTTTTAAAAGACATTGAGACTTTTCTTCTAAAGACACATCACTAAGAAATGTCAAATTTCCCCTTGTAGCTTGGAACATTGAGTCCTGTTTCCAGTGGCTAGATAGAAAAACTTTCTAATCTGTCTCACACAATGTAATGGATATGCAATCTCTTTAGTTGTAGGCTTTCTTGAAAACATGCAAGGAAAAACATTTCTTTAATCTATACACATTAAAGAACCTGCTGTCAAATCATACTAGAAAGGAATGGAAAGGAGAAAACTTGTGCTGAACTGCATCTACAGCATGATCTTACTATGATGCCAGTTTTTAAAAGCAGCTCATTCTGACTGGACATTTCAGATCTCAGAGCCACTCTATGTAAGTGGTGCTTCATCAGTTCTGCCGAAGTTGCGTAAAGACCACCAATCAACCCCAGAGACACATATCTACATCCTGTATGAGGGGAGAAATCTGCAATACTCGGCAGTTTCTCCAAGAAAAGGTGCAATTCTTTGCACTACACCACTACATACATAGGAACATAAGCTACTTCATTCATTTTGAAGTAATTAATTAAGCTCCACCAAATCTCCTGCTTCTGTTAATCTGCAACCATGAGAGTGGAATAGCTGAGAACACATCGAGGAGACAGACGTCAATTCCTAAATCAATTATTCCTGAGTGGGCTGACAACTTCTGCTGTCAGTGCACAGCTGAATGGGCCTCTTGCTTTCTTTCAGCCCCCTCTGCCACACAACAGACTTACTGCACTTGCAGAAGAGATCAAGCTCTTTGCAGAAGCACCACATCACTTGCATACACATTACACATGACATTTGCTGGAAGGTCTGCCAATGTGCATTGAATTTCATGTGTCTTGAGGACCATGTTCTCAGCAAGCATGAATAAGCTCAGCTCTTCACCAAAATGTGTGTCAGAGACACGGGCGTCTCTTAAGAAGCCAGCAGAGGAAAGCAGACTGCTGTTGTCAGGAGAGCCATTCATCTCCTCTGCAGGCACCTCTTAATGCAGTCTGGATGAATTATCCTGACAGATTACATATGACCCCCAGGCTATGGCACATTAATGTCTGATGTAATCATGCAGATGATTTGAAACAATTTCTCATACCCAAGTTCTTTACATCAACAAAATACAGAACTTGAACCAACACAAACATACCAAAATGCATTGGATAAGAAGAAAATGCGAAATCTAATAAAATGAGAGGATACTGCACATGCAGGAATGGGTGCTCAGTACTCTATTAATAATCACAAAAAGATCAACTCTTCTTTATAGTTGTTGAAGTCAATTAATCGGGACTTTTTCCCTGAGATCAGCTGCTGTTAGCAACTGCTAATCTTGTTCTCACTACCAAAACATGTTAAAAATTAATCTCTAAGACTAGAGAATGCTTTCCCATTCCTTACTTGGAGAAGAGAGAATGATAAAATAAAGACATCAGACAGTTTAAGATTACAGTCTGTAAGGCATGACTGACACATATCAAAACACTAATCTCAATTTTAACACACGGCACTGCCTTTTGAACAGACTCAATTTAACCAGTATGTTTCCTGAGAAGATTTTACACATATAAGCTAGAATTTTCTCCAAGTTTATAACTACATACAGGATGTAATGAAATCTTTCTTAACTAAGAAAAGGTAGAACCACAGCTTTAAGTTATATAAGCAAAAATATATTTTTAAAGCATTTGTTCTACCTCCACGTACACAACTCTGTGATTCAATGCACTACTGTAATTTCTCCTCTATTGTTTAGTTCCTGTGCTCAGCATTTCCCTGCTCTTTATCACTGTGACACTAACAGACACTGGTTTTGGTTTTCTTAGTGTAGACAATAAAGTTTACACAACCAACAAAACAGTTCCATGAATAAAGAACACAGAAGAATTAATACCACAGAGACATCAAATTCTAAATAGCTTTTCCAGGTATTTTCTAATGCCCTTATTTATGTCCTCCAAACTCATTTCTATTTCCATCAAAAACCACAGAACTATATTCTTCAGGAAGAAATCTGTTCCTCCATCAGAATTTATTTTCTTAACAAGCCAACATGCACACAGTCCATCTTCATCTTTATGCCATTTATTTGCCTCACTAACACACTAGTTTGAGTGTTTCATCCCATTACAGATGTTTCACAACATAAATTACCCAACACTTCCACAGGTGAGGCTATAGCTCAATAAACACTTGAAGGCACTTTAAATCAGTGCAGCCACAGACAAAAGCAAGCCTTGTCTGCCTCTCACTTTTGGCCACTTGTTCTCACACCCTTCCTGGTACTCGAGGTAAACACTTCTTCAGCCACATGGCAAACCAGACTAGAGACTTGAGATTAAAAAAGCAGTTAGTTTTAAGCTAGAGCAAACTCCTAATTTATTTTAGTATGCACATGCAGCAGTGCCTTCCCTGACAGAGGGATAGGACAGTGTGAAGGTAGGGAAACATCAGCAGCTGCTTCTTTCACCAATACTGCCAGCCTGTGTTTGCATTTTAAACAACCTTGGATCCCAACCAGTAACGTAGAAACCATGCTTCCCTAGGAAGAGCAGTCACACAAGAGTGGTGCACTGGCTTCAGGAACTGAGCTGAAGAACAACCAGTGTGCTCCCATCCATTCCACAGCACCGTGTTACATTTCAGCCAACTCACCTTTCTGAGGCAGCTCATTGTGGTAAGGCAAGGAAAGGCAGGCAGGTGAGATTTAGGTTGTCTCAGCTTGGATTGATTTACTTGCTGTGGGGCAGCCTTAGAAGGGTAATTAAATTATGGCTTTAGGCTTAACAAAGACAGGAACAGGACAAAAGGTAAAGCACAATAAGCATTTTGCCTTTCAAAATGCTGCCATTTGTTGGAGGGAGCAGGAGACAGGCTGATTCTTAATTTTATAGCAGAATTACAACATTTAACATGCCATCACAAGAAAAGTTTACTGTTTTAATTTGCAATGCTAGCGACATGCTGGGCTAGTGATAATTAGCACTTTATTTTTTCATCTGTAAACATAGGTCTTCAACCACCATCTCTGGAAAAGCAATGTTAGCTTTCAGCCACTGAATTTTATACAAAAGAATAACGCTTAGCCTTGCTAAATTTAACATCCAAATACGATAACTTTTTAAAAGAAATTATCTCAAATTACTACAACATCAGAGCAGGTAAGACATTTGCTTCCTCTACTATCATGGAGTAACCAAATGGACTACTCCAAAAGAACAGAGAGATCAGCCATGTAGGACTGCTGCAGAGCTTTTGCTCCCTGATGTCTCAGAAATTCTGTGAATAAGCCCCCAGGGACAGCTATGACTCGTTTAAATATTATGCAGGCAAAAGCAGCCTACAAAGACAGGCTAGCCATGGTGAAAATTATTTACGTGAGGATGCTGTAAGAGGGCTCTGCATTCAATAATACATAATGCAGAAGCCCTCCTGATCTGCTGCCCATGCTGAATCATAGTGACAGCTCATGTTGTATTTTGTCTTTTGTCTGGCACGTGAAGCTTGCCCACTTTCCAAGACACACCATTTACTTTGCAATCTGCACCAACACTTCCATAAAAAAAAACACTGTTGTGCTTCAGCGTTTAAAGTGCTATGCAGCAGAAACACAACTGATGAAGGAAATGAAAAATAACACAGAGACAGTCATGCAAAACTCTATGAGAATAAGCAGTACTCATGGTCAGAACAGGCTTCAAATCACTGGAGCTTGCACAATGGAGAGGATGCAGGAAGGGAGAGGGACAAGATGGTGAGACAACAGCAGCCAGTGGTAAAAATCATGTTTGGCTACCACGGAATCAATGTACGTTGGCAGGAAGGAAGCTGATGGTTTGTGTACCTGACAAAAAACAGTGGGGTGTCTAGATGCATTCAAAAAGAAAACAAAAAAAAATAGTTGGAATTATTTGCACCCTGTAGCTGCACCAGGAATGGTGACTTGAAATACCAGTTTCTAACCCTCTTTAAAATTTGTTATCCAACTGCTGAAACTTCACATTTCTATACCAGTATTTCCTCTGCTGGCATAGGTGACATAGAGCATCATCTTAATTTCTAACATTCAACTCTAATTCCAAAGTTTCAATGGGGATTGTTTGGGATTTTTCGATTCTGAACAACATGGCTTCATTCATGAAGTAAAATAAACTGTCTGTTCTAAAAGATTATTAATTCCTAATCTTGCCTTGTAGATGTTCCCTTGAAAGGAAGGTATTTTCATACTTGTGACTCTCTATGAATATAATAAATAAAATAAACATTATGTACTACTGATTGACTTCAGATTAACTTGAGTGACTAGTTTTTAAGAACCAAAATTATCACAAAAGTATAGCAAGAGCATGTAGGAAGTCAGTGGTGCATGAAGCTCCAGTAAAAACTATCTTTGAACTTTCAACTTGCCCATCAACTTTGCTTTAACTTCTTCACAACAAGAAGAAAAGGATGCCTTGCATTATAGAACTGGAGACCTTGAAAGCAGCTCTTTAAAAATGAAGAGATGAAAGTAATGAAAACACTTTGACCTTTTCAAATATACTTATGAAAAAGATAAAAAGTGATCACCACTGGGCTTCATATGATCAAAAGCATTAACTTTAATGCATTTCTCCACCCTTGTCGTAACAAGACATTTTGACACCTGTATACAAAGGCATAAATACAGAAATTAACAAATAACATGGTTCAGGGCTTCCTGAACCATGAACACTGAACACAAGATTTTTCCCCCCAACACTGTAACCACTTTGGAGCAAAGATAAAATTACCAGATACAGATTTAATTTACTACAATCCTGCTAAGGATGCAACAGCTGCCAACTAGGAAAACCTTTGTGGATTTGCTGACAAACATACGTGCACAACATACTCCACCTACATCCTAGATCATTGCAGTAAACTATCCTGTCAAAGTCTCCTAACTCTGAGAAGTAACTATGCAAAATTGCACCATTGAAATTTACCTTCTGTGTCCATTGCTTTCCTAACTCATCTTTCCACTCAAGACACTTAGGAGCTTTCACCTCTCATTCCTGTGGGTTTCTCTGTACGAAAAACATTTACCTTCAAGAAGGTATGCAAGTTGCTTGTCTTGCCGAGTCTAATTAATAGGCCACTTTAGCTTCACCTCAATATAAAAGTGCAAAAATAGGATGTACAAAGAGAACTGTGACAGAACTGCTGAAACAGTTCAGTGTTTCAGTCTCCCTCCCCCAATATCTGAAGCTGCAACTGTGCACTGAAACCTACTACTTCTACTCCAAGAAGCAGCAACTAAGAGGCTTGAAAATATTCGCTCTTCACAGTTAAGCAACATCAGAGGTTTTAGGATTACCCAATCTCAGGCTAGGAAAAATCACAAATGAATCACTCAATATTAGGAGAAAACAGCACTTAGGGATTAAAAATAATTATTGTTTTGCAAAGCTAAGAGTAATTTTGCAAAATATTTGTTTACAAATTTCAGACCAAGATCAACAGTATTAGTGCAGTATGACTGACAGCATCACTCTGACAAGGTTTTACACTATCATCTTTTTTTGAACCAGGACAAAAGAGTTTTCTCTCTTCACAATGATTTACAGAAGCATACTGTCATGGCTTGGCTCCAAGTTGGCAGTCAAACCAATAACAATAATGCTCTCGATTCACCCCCCCCTCCCCCAAGGTAGGGAAAGAGGGAGAAAAATGAGAAAGAGAGGCTTTCTGGGTTGAAAAGTGAAACAGATTGATTTTAGTTATTAGTGATAAGGGAATCATAGAATCATAGAATCCTAGGGGTTGGAAGGGACCTCGAAAGATCATCTAGTCCAACCCCCCCTGCCAGAGCAGGGTCACCTAGAGTACATCACATAGGAACACATCCAGGTGGGTTTTGAATGTCTCCAGTGAAGGAGACTCCACAACCTCCTGGGCAGCCTGTTCCAGTGCTCTGTCACTCTCACAGTAAAAAAGTTTTTTCGGATATTCACCTTGAACCTCCTATGCTCCAATTTACACCCATTACCCCTTGTCCTGTCACTGGTCATCACTGAGAAGAGCCTAACTCCATCTCCCTGACACTCACCCCTTACATATTTTTTTAAACTTTGATGAGGTCACCCCTCAGCCTCCTTTTTTCCAAGCTAAAGAGACCCAGCTCCCTCAGCCTTTCCTCATAAGGGAGATGTTCCACTCCCTTAATCATCTTTGTGGCTCTGCGCTGGACTCTTTCAAGCAGTTCCCTGTCCTTCTTGAACTGAGGGGCCCAGAACTGGACACAATACTCCAGATGCGGCCTCACCAATGCAGAATAGAGGGGGAGGAGAACCTCTCTTGACCTACTAACCACACCCTTTCTAATGCACCCCAGGATGCCATTGGCCTTCTTGGCCACAAGGGCACATTGCTGGCTCATGGTCATCCTCCTGTCTACCAGGACCCCCAGGTCTCTTTCACCTACACTACTCTCCAGCAGGTCAGCCCCCAACCTATACTGGGACATCGTGTTGTTCTTCCCCAAATGCAAAACTCTACACTTCCCCTTGTTGAATTTCATCATGTTTCTCCCTGCCCAACTCTCCAGCCTGTCTAAGTCTCTCTGAATGGCAGCACAGCCTTCTGGTGTGTCAGCCACTCCTCCCAGCTTAGTGTCATCAGCAAACTTGCTGAGGGTACATTCTATACCCTCATCCAGGTCGTTGATGAAGATGTTGAACACCACCGGTCCCAGTACCAACCCCTGAGGGACTCCACTAGTCACACACTTCCAACCAGATTCTGCCCCATTGACTACAACTCTCTGACTCCTTCCCATCAACCAGTTCCTGATCCACCTCACTACCTGATCACCAAACCCATACCTGATCAACTTATCTACAAGGATGCTATGGGAGATGGTGTCAAATGCCTTACTGAAATCCAGATAAACCACATCTACCGCTCTACCATCATCTATCCACCTAGTAATCTCCTCATAGAAGGCTATGAGGTTAGTCAAACATGATTTACCCTTGATAAAGCCATGCTGACTGCTCTTGATGACCCCCATGTCCTTGATATGCCTAGAGATAGAGACAAGAACAAGTTGTTCCATCACCTTTCCAGGGATGGAGGTGAGGCTGACCGGTCTATAGTTACCCGGGTCCTCCTTCTTGCCCTTCTTGTAGACTGGTGTGACATTTGCTGTCCTCCAGTCCTCAGGCACCTCTCCTGTTACCCATGACTTACCGAAGATGATGGAGAGTGGCCTAGCAATGACCTCCGCCAGCTCCCTCAGCACCCTTGGATGCATTCCATCTGGACCCATCAATTTATGGATGTCCAGATTACTCAACTGATCCCTAACCCAATCCTCATCTACTATGTCAAACTCCTCATCTATCTTGACTACTTCTGGGGCTATATGAATCTGGGGCTCATGGGGAAATCCTGCAGGAGTAAAGACAGAGGCAAAGAAGGCGTTCAGCACCTCTGCCTTCTTTATATCCTCTGTCACCAGGGCTCCCACCTCATTCCTCAGTGGGCCAATATTGCCTCTAGTGTTAGCTTTGTTAGCTATGTATTTGAAAAAGCCCTTTCTATTATCCTTAACCTGACTTGCAAGGTTAAGTTCCAAGGAGGCCTTAGCTTTCCCTAATTGCCTCCCTGACTTCTTCCTTTCAACCAGTTCATGATCCACCTCATTACCTGATCATCAAGACCACACTTCCTCAGTTTAGCTATGAGGATGCTGTGGGAGACAGTGTCAAATGCTTTACTGAAATCAAGATAAACCACATCTACTGCACTTCCATCATCTATCCACCTAGTTACTTCCTCATAGAAGGCTATAAGGTTGGTCAAACATGACTTCCCCTTGGTAAAACCATGCTGACTGCTCTTGATGACCCCCTCATCCTTGATATGCCTACAGACAGTGCCAAGAATAAGTTGTTCCATCACCTTTCCAGGGATGGAGGTGAGGCTGACCAATCTATAGTTACCCGGGTCCTCCTTCTTGCCCTTTTTGCAGACTGGCATGACATTTGCTATCCTCCAGTCCTCAGGCACCTCTCCTGTTGCCCACAAGTTACCAAAGATGATGGAGAGTGGCCTAGCAATGACTTCCACCAGCTCCCTCAACACCCGGGGGTGCACTGCATCCAGACCCATCGATTTATGGATGTCCAGATTGCTTAACTGATTCCTAACCCAGTCCTGATCGACCAAGGCCAACTCCTCCTTTATCCTGACTTCCTCTGAAGCTTCAGGGATCTGGGGCTCCTGAGGAGGATGTATCGTCAAGGATGTATCAAACAGTTATCTCCCACACCATTTCAAGTAAAGAACCAAGAAAATCCATGTATTGTTTAAATAAATGGTTCTATCAGAAGAATCACTGTGGATAGGAAAAGTTAAAAGAGAGAATCCATGTGGCCTCATGTACAGTACATCGAATTCCATCAAGGCTGATGATCCAAAGATCAGTAGCTGGCAGGATTATCGTTCTAATGGACACTATTTCAATCCTGGATAAAAAAATCTCTTCCTCGAAGTAAATTTGGAAGGAAGGAACTTTGAAAATCTGGGAGGAAGGTTTAGAGGGGGATATTATCAAGAGAAGTTATGAATTGGGGAAGGTAGTGTTTGATAAAGCATATAGATGATCTGACCATCGTTTTTATTTTCATTTTTCAATACATAAATGAAGCATAATCTCTGGAGCATGGTTAATAGGGTAGTCTCCTTTGATTTTGCTGGACCTGAATTCAGTTTTCACATCATAAACAATGTAGGAATGTTAAAATGTAATATATTTATTTAAAACTTATTGAACAATGAAAGATGTTAACAAACCAAAAGACACACAGAAAACAAAGTCTGATTTATTTTTTTTTCACACTACGATTAACAAAATTGCTGTAATACAGTCTTGCCAATGACAGAAAAACTTTGGCCTAAAGAAAGCACTGGAAAAATATTTCTTAAAAGGAAAACATCAAAACCCCCCTGAAACATACACACAATCAAACAAAAAATGAAATCTCAAGACTTTACCTCTCAGAAAGAAAAAGGTGTCAGGTTTGAACCTCTCTGGTCCTAATTCATAAGTCATTTTACAGAAAGATGAATGCACAATATTGAAGACGAGAAGGGCCCTTTTAAGTATCATTTCTTGTATACCACAACTATTTACAGGTGGCTAGTCATTATTCTAACCAAAGGGAATTTAGGATGCTGCATTAATTTTAACTTTACAGAAAGTATTCCAAGTTGATTTAAAGGTATCTTGAGAGAGAGAATTTTTAACTATTTCTAAAGCTAGCATGCTAGTATTGCCAAGAATGACACAACTAAGTTAATAAACTTTATTCAGCTTACACAAAAACATTTACTAATGCAATAGCTATGTATGCTATTGTAACAATGGTGCAGAACTAAAACTTTTGTAATTGTGTTACCCTTCAAAAACAAGATGCATGGAATTTCTATTAATGGGACAGAAGTTCATCCAGTTGAAAACTCAAAAATTAGTACTTTGAATAAGATACTAAAACCAGAGATTCTTAAGACAAGTAGTCAAGTAATTTTAAGAAAATAATGACCACCTGAGTCAAAATGCAGACCACCATCTGCATACACATCCTCTTCATGTTAGCAAAAATTAAAAAGCAAACACATATGACACACATTCAGCACCATTTACACACGTTCTACTTCCAGGAATCCTTTTTCTTCAAAATAATTTATCTTATTAAAACAATTGTTAATAGCTGCTGAGAATCCTTGCACTTGTAATAGTTCATGCACTTAGTAATACATTTTACATTGTTACTGTAAATTTATTTAAATTGTTTTACACCCAGGGAGGTCAACTCAAATCAGCCTCCCCGCAAACTTGCAACAAAGTATTTGTGACTTGTCACTTATTGCCAAAAGAGAAACACTGATGTGCTTGATTTTTGGGGTGCTACTACTCTCACTACAGTCAAAAGGATGACTAATCACTGAGCTTCAGCACCCATCAGCTGGTGTAAGCCTTAGAGACTGCTAACTTGTCGTAAATTATTTTCATTCCAGTATTTGCAAAGAAAAAATAATCTAACCCGAAGAGAAATGAGAACTATAAACAGAGATTTTGTAAGAAATGCCAACAGGAAGCATCATTGTAATGCCATAAGCAGGATTCAAGTGCCTGTGTATCCATTCCAAGATCCAACTGATCAAAATAACTTAGATACCCGTAGCTAAACAGGTATGAACTACCACCTTAAATCCAGTTTTGAGAAGTTTAGCAACCATAAATAAATGCTATCCTTTTACAGCTCTTCACCAAGGGAAATGAAGTGGTCATGCAGGGGAACAGCAGAATGACAAGCCCCAAAAGAAACTGCACAAGTTAAATGTTTCTTACTCATCCAAGGGTCTCTGTTTTCTTTTTCAAACACTAGAGAAAGAATTCATCAAATAAAAAGCTGGTTTCAAAATCAACACTATTCTGTGGTCCAAATGTCAAATCACTATCACATTTTCAAGTATAATTTTTAATTCAAGTATAATTTTTAATTCAAGTAACAAAAAATTGTTCAAATATAAAGGAACAAGCTTAAATAATGACTAGCAGGCTCAAGCTGTTTGCCTCAAATAATGGAAGGCAAAGCACAAAGCTTAGCAAAATCTCTTATTTCCCAGTCTTACCACATTAACAAACAGGCTTCACAGACACAGCCACTGTATAAAAAAACCAGCACTGAAAATTTTACAGATCTTGTTTTAATGCAAGTTGGTACATGGCCTTTAATATTAACATTACTACTGCTGCTCCTCCCAACTCCCCCTAACCTCAATTTAGTAATAAATCCACAGTCTATACTTGGACAATGGTTTCAACTATACAACTATTAAAAAAAAACCAACACAACACCACAGATGTTCCATAATATTTGGTTAAAAAAGGTAATCGAAAAACAACCCTTAATAAGAAAATGCAGGAGGAGAGGGAAATGCTTTGACTACAGAACAAATTCCAGGTAATCCTAACTGCTTTCCTGAAGCACAGGATGCAGTTCAAATGTGCATGCAATAGCTTATTTAGAAATGTTTCAAAATAAGGATAAAATAACCTATATAGAAACATTTGCCAATACCGCTGAACAACAATTCCAAGGATTGCATGTGTACTGATGATTATCTGAGCTATCAAAGCTGATGCATTCAAGGCAGCACTTAACTAGCTGATGACTGAAACTATACAGAACAGCAGTGATCATGTTAAAAACCTAATGCATCATTTCCTAGTATATAAAGCAGGTGGCAGAATTGCAGAAAAGAAGATGGATTCTTTCCCTCTTATGTGAATAACAGAAGAAAACATTACTCTAAATCTTGAAAGATGAACACCTCCATTCAGTAGCAGGAAAATTTCCTAAAGACTACACTAATATGCTAGGTCACTGGCTTGAGATGCACACAGTAACAGCAAACAAGCTTCTGAGAGAAGATTTATGTTACCTTTTAACACTAGCTCAGATACCCGATTTGTATAGCCATGTATACATACACACACACATATATAAACCAAATGTGTACTGTACTGCTTAAATCCAAAGCAAAACACAATACATTCTGGTATCAAGTATGAGAACTCTTGAGAGCGATAACACAAAATGGTAATTCCTGCTTTCTTTAGAGGAGTGGACAAGCATGACATAAACAGGGTCCCAAAGATGAACTAGGCTGAACAGAATCAGTACTACAAAGCAAACTCCCAGAAAGGAAGCCTCTGCGGGACACATGTACCTACCTTCTGCCCAGCAGACCCACTTAACTACTTCAAATAAGGCTCAATAACTGGAGGAGGGGAAGAACTTTTCTAAGATTCTTATTTTCAAAAGCAAAGAATTTTCAGTTTTTAGATCTATACTTCCAATACCAGCTCACTTCCTTCCAGAAACAGCATTTCTCCACACAATTCTCTAGAGCACTGCTCTTCCTCCTCCTCACTAAACCTATCTTCAAGGTACAATGCTGGAAAATGAAAAAGAGCATCAGAAAACCTGCATCAGCAGACATGTCAGCTAAGCCTGGTAGAACTTTAAAACTCAGTCATGAAAAATTCTTCCATACTTCTCAGCACAAGGATGAACAGGATTTGCCTCAGCACTCCTGCCTACATGGTTCCAATCCCCAAATCCTCAAGAGTCTGTATTCTGCACAACTGCATCTTCAAAGCACTTTGTGTTTTTAAGTAAAACTGTTCTATTAGCAAAATGAAATAGCTCAACAGAGCACTGTCCTCCCCATCACAGAAGACTTATTCTAATCTTAATTTGGAGGATAATTAATCTCTCATCCAAATTTTTATTATCTCTAATAAAAATAATTCCTTATGGGTTTGGGTCTTTCTCCCACATGAGCCCAGCCAAGGACAACAGATACAAAGGGCAATTAGACACTACCCAACCTAATTTAGCCAGAGTAGAAAATGGCACTTAAATGAAGGACAAACATGACAACTGGTCATATGGCAGACATTTTAGTGGTAGTGCTTTATATTAACATGCCAGAAGCTCTCTGAAGCAGGAAAAATCACCTGTAATGGGCTACCTTGGTAGCTGGAACCCTAGTCAGTCCCCTGCTCGAGAAGGAAATAATCTCCTCCAGGATATCTAGGGAGAAGTTACAGTCTCTCTTCCCTCCCTCTTGCCCAGCTAATGGATATGTAGCTAGAGCCACCATCCCTTTGTCTGCTTCCTTCTCCCCAGAACAAGCCACCTCTCCTACAAATCTGTAGTTGGAGGACATTGTTAGATCCTCTCAGGCTTGAAGTTCACAATTGGAAGGTTATCTTAGTGACCAAAAGGGACAGTTATTTCCAAGTCTGAAACAAAGTTTAGGCAAACAAAGCTCACAAAAATCACACATCTAGTTCTAGTCTTCCCACCTGCCTAAGGAACTTCTGAACTCAGCAAAATGCAAGCAAAACACAGTACTTCAGTGACAAAAGCAGCAAGACACCCCTGTATGGTAAATGGCAAGCAAGTTGCAACAGTTGCTACAGCTGTTCATTTAACACCACCATAAGAACAACAGCGAGCTATTTCAAGTCCTACAGAAAAGCATAGGCTAGGCTGATGGATCAGCATGCACCTAATTCTAGACTAGCCACCATTGTCAAAGCCACCACTGTCTAATACCTTGTGGGACAGACAAGCAGAGGTGAGACCAGGGCTCCTGCATGGAGGAAGGGGAAGGCACACAGAGGAACTGAGGAGGAACTGGGCAATACTGCAGTTCAATCACAAAACACAAGGCCATGGAAAACTGTTTCATTAGGCTCAATGTACATGAAGTCATTAGTTCTTCCACTTAGCTTTTCAGATGATGGTAACTCAGCACCATACATTCAAAAATTATTTTTCTCACTACACTGAAGCAAACATTTTAAAGCTACAGGGATGAATCACTTTCTTGTACTTTTTTCAAAGAGATTTGAGTATGTAAAAACATCCTTATGGGTTGCAATTTCTTTATAACAAGATGTGGGAATCACATTCAAAAACAAGCATTCAGAGGTTTTTTTTAAAGTAAAGGTTGCAAACAAATCTGCTTGAAATCACTTGGGTAGCGACTTCAGAATCTAAAGTCTATTTTTAACTTAAGGCTGTATTCCAGTTTTATATGCAAATCAGTATCCAATTGGAATGCTAACAGATGGCTTCTAAACTACATGTGTGATAACTAAGCTTGTTCTACAGACCCTCCAATCTTCATAACTTCAGAGTAACTGAGACATTATTCAATTTCTACTTTAATGAAAGCTAAGCAACCATTTCTCTCTTAGCTGTGTTTTTCTAAATACAAAAAAAAAAAAGGTTAAACTTAACTACGAACAGGCCATACTAAATCTATGTCAATAGCTGAACATCTGTTAAGAGCACTGTTTCTCAAAATGCAATCCACAAAGAGCAGGAAGCTTACATGGTGCTGGCTTACTTTCATTCACACCTGCCTAATTACATGAAAAACGAATAAAACACTTTTAAGTATTTTTCAAATATCAATTTCCTTGCAACCAGGAGCTAGAGGCACTACAGAATTGTTTCAAAATCACAAGAGCTGACTTGTACACCCATCAGCTGGACAGTCCTGTATGCATGAGAAAGTATGAAACACAACACTGGGCACTTTCCTGTTAAGTCTCTTTCAGTGTTTCTGAAGGTGTTCAACCTCATACAAAATTCTTCTATTTTCCAAGACAGTGAGACGCTCAAGTTCAAGGCCCTGACGATGTTGAATGTTGAATTACATACACATTTTCAATATGATAGACTGAAAAAAATCCCACTCAAATCCAACACGATAATACAGTGGGCTACTAAGTGAAAAGCATATCCACCACAGCAGTACCTGCACTTTTTCATTCCTCAGTTTGCTGTCATCTGGAAGGGGGGGGAGAAGGAGGAGAACATTTGACCCAATATTCAAAACAAGTTTCACATTGACCAAAACCATACTGTTATTCTTAAATCAGTTCATACTAGGGAGGTGCTCCACAGAAAAGCATGTGAGAAATGAAAACACTCTATCTTCAGAAAAAGATTTAAATACCATGCAGTATTTGAGGCTTAGAGCTGCTGTACACAGGAAAAGAAAACGAATAGTTGGTTATTAACAGGGGATCAGCCTCCCTAATGTAACGAATGAGGCTAGGTTCCTACACAGTATCACTTACTATATTTTTATAAAAAAAACTTGAAAAGCAACTTTAACTGTAGAATTTCCTAAGCCTTGGGTACTTTGACTGGCAATCAACGTATTCTTTTTGAAGCCTGTGCATTTATTTAATACACTGATTTAGTAACAGCTTTGTGCAGACCTTTCATGAGCAAGACTGCAGTTTAATTTCTGTATGGGACTCCTTACCCAATTTAGAACTATGCCAGCATTTAAAGATACAGGATATGGGCTCCCCAAGCTTCTCTGGAATAAGATAAATGAAAATATTTTGGCAAGGAAACAGTCCCTCACAAGCAGAGCTTTTCTTAGAAGCTCCAACAGTTTCTTATACTGAAGAGTGCTGTATTCAACAACTCCAGAGGTCCTAACCTTAAAACAAGCTCTGCTTTTTGTTACCAAATAAAATGAAGCTTGTCAATAAAGAAGTTCTCCTGCTCAAAAGCAAGACTTAACTGCAAACTTTAAGAATTAACTAGAGGGAGACTGTACATGGAAATTCTGCATAGGAGCTCTTCCAGTGGCTTCTCAGAGTACAGAAAGATAAAGTTAAGAGCATTCCTAAGCGCCTGCTGTCCATGCAGTCCCACTTCTTGCTGTATGGTCCCACACCTGCTAGAACACCTCAGACCACTCACTGAGCCAATTCAACTCAATAATCTGGAGGAAAACTATCACTCTTCCCCCCTACCCTTCCCAGTTGTTTCAGTTTTCTCCTAGAATAACAAACACAGTCTGTTCACCGAAAGGTCAGACAAGTGACAGGTCAGCACAAGTATTTGGAGCATGATGCTCCTACAGCCTGAACTAACACCTTGCTGCTGCCTGACTCACCCAGCAGCAGCCTTCAAAAGACTAAATGTTAAAATTGCCCAATTTCCTCTCCAAAGCAAATGGGTCTTCTCCTCCTCCATTATATAATTTAAAAAAAAAAAGCAAAAAAAAAAGCAAAAAAAAACGATCAGGAATGCCAAATGCTTTTTAGTGTTAGCTTTGCATGTATATAGGGACATCCTTAAAAAAATATGCAATTATAAGATGAAAAGGTAAGTCAATGTGACTAGTTTGCTTTATGGAAACACCTCTGACCTTTTTCCATTTAAAAATTAATTAAAATGTGTGTTCAGCATTACCATGCATGTATTTAAATTCCCTTTGTGCATTTAAAAACAGCATTTGTGGCATTCAAATGTGTTTCCATCTCTTTGAGATGTATAGAAAGTTATGTGAAAACAGAGTTGAGTTTCTGAAACAATGTAAGGCCAGTGTGAGATGCAAGCAGACGTGGAAAACCATAACATTTCTCAACCCCTGTATTCACAGAAGTGAAAGTTTCAAGATGCTGTCAAAACATTCACTCCCACCACTTTCTCTCAAGCATATGATCAAAGTACCAGTTAATATGGCATGCATCCTCTGATCTTCTGCCACGAAGTGACCAGCTTGTGCCTTAAAATTTTCAAAGTGCTAAAACCTAATCAGTAACTCCACCCGAGGAGGAGAAATCTCCTCAGCTCCTCTTAAACAAAAAAAAAAACAACAACATAATCCTGCCTATCACAGATGCCAGATTCTCACCCCTATATACGCTTCTACATACTCTTTCTTGAGCGCGTGTAAGTTTATTTTCCCAGCAAGCAGAATCTCCCCTTTATCCGCCTCCTGGCTCACACCACTTCACACAGAGCCTGCGGAGGAAAAACCCAGGGGTCACCCGCAGCTCGGGCAGCGCCCTCCGAACACGGGATGTTGTTTAAGACTCCAAACCCCACCACACCCTCCGGCTTCGGACTGCCCTTGTGGCCCCAAGCTACCTCCACAGCCCAGCGACTCCCTCCCTCGACCCCTGGGTCGCGCCCCGCCCGGGTGAAGCCCTCCCGCCTCCATCTCCCCCTGCCTCGGGGGCGGCCAAGGCCTGGCAAACCTACCCGCACTTGGGGGGGGAGGCGTGCGGGCCGCCTCAGAGAGACCCCACGCTTTCCGACGGGACGGGCACCCCACCATGGGGCAATGGGGAGGAAGAAAAAGGGGCTTCCAAGAAAGGGGCTCTTCTTTCGCCCTTTGTTGGCTAGGGACGGGGTAGGCTCAGAGTGTGGGGCCACATGCCGGGAGAGAAACCAGAGGTGCGGGCTCCCCCTCCCAGCAGCACAGTCCCGGAGGGTTGGTTTCCCGCGCCCACCCCGCCGTCTCCCCGGCCGCCGGGCAGCGGGGCTCTCCTGCCACCGCCCTGCCCGCCCGCTCTCGCACCCACCTTTCTGTGCTCTGGTGCCCCGCGGCAGCAGCAGCAGGAGGAGGCTGAGGCGGAGAAGCGAGGCCGCCTGCCGGATCCCCGCGGGGAGCGGCCGCCCCGGGCTCACCATGCCCCGCGGCGTGGCCAGCGCGGTCGGCAGTCCGAGGGCATCGCGGGCTGTGGGGCAGCCGGGCCGGGCCCCGTCTCTGCCCTGCGCCCCGCGGCCGCCAGCGGGACGCGCCTGCGAGCCAGCCAGCGCCGCCAACCGCCGCCAACTGCCCCCTGCAACCGGCCCAACCGCTTCCGGGTGCGCGGCGCGGCCCCCGGCGGCTGCGGGGCTGTCCCGCTTCCTGCCGCCCGCTCGCCCGCCGCGGTGAGGAGCCCAGGCGCCGGGGGAGCCGCGGGGTCCCAGCGGCTCTGGGCAGGGGAAGCCCCCCGCGGCGGCCTCGCAGGGCCCGGCGTCCCCTCCCCGTCCCTAACCGCGCCCTGGATGCTGCGGGGAGGTGCGGGGAGGTGCGCGGAGGGCGGGCGGCGCCTGCGGGGCGGCCTTCTCGGGGTTAACGGCGCCGAAGCGGAGTCCCTCCGGCAGTCAACCCCTAAATTTCCTCTTTCTTTCACCTTCCTCCGCCCACACGAGTTGGCTAAGAACATTTCACTCTGTTCCCCCCTCTCCAAAGTAGAGATTAAGTGAGGCAAAATCGCCTGGAAAAACAAAACTCCTGGAAACATGAGTGTTACTGTTAATACGAGAGGATGAACTGGTGTCCTAGATCTCCACACTCAAATGCTAATTCGGCTCTGGAAAAACAAGGGATTGGCCACCAAGTCCCAAGCCATGACAACTTTAGTTCTAGTAATCTAGTTTTTGAACATTGACAGTGTGTCATCACAGAGGTTTGCTTTAGGAGACTAAATTCACCCATGGGGAATAGAAACTTTAACAACCCCAAAACACACTAACTTTCAAGTCTTAAAGTAAGAATGCAAAACAGCACAGTTATGGTAGCTGTTACCATACTGAGTTAGTGTTCCCTGGCCTGATTTGGCTGGGATAAAATTACAGAATGGATTTTCTGTTCAGGGAAGCTGCAATGTTTGAGAAGACTGCAGCGCCCAATTCTGTGAGAACAAAGTTGGTAAGACACTTTGTTTTAGTTTGTGGCCAGCCATGGTATGTGGGATTCCATAGTGATTGAGGTCTTTAGCAGTTTTGAGCTAGCCAGATGCTGGGGCTAGCAGGAACGAAATCCAGGGCAACTGACCCAAGCTGGCTAACAGAAGTATTCCACACTATGCGTGTCACCCGCACAGTAATTTGGGAAGTTTGCTGGGGACAGGGCTCTTCCTCAATGGCCCCTGTCCGCAGAGGATCTCTCGTCATTCTCCCCCTGAGGCCTGCTCTCCCATTTGCTGTGACCATCGCGCTCTTGCTGGAGCTGTGGTGCTCACAGAGTTTGACGTTTAGCCTCCACTGCTCCCGACAACTGTGTAGGCTGAGTATAATTTTGTATTTCATATTATTATTTGGCTTAATAGCAGTTCTAAATTATTTTATTAAATACATTTTCATTTCAATCCACAGGTCTCCTTTTTTCCCCTGACTCCCCTTCTCCAGTAGGGAAGGGTCATCAAATGATAGAATTCATGCAGAGCATTACCTCTTTTTCCTTGAGCATATCAACCATACCATTTGTGACAAATCATGGAAAAATCCACAACAGATTTGGTTGCTCAGACTAAAGAGGGCAAAATTTTGGTGCACATTTTTCACCTGTTTGGCCCACAGTTGTGCCACAGGTTCCAGGAGATGGCTTCTCATATGCTAAGGAAACGTTAAACATGAGGATTTTTTGCATTTAGTATTTTTCTCCTTTGAAACCTTCTTAGCAACACACAAAGTGACCACAATGAAAGCAAAGTCAATGGAAGGATATCTCAGATGAGGCTGTTTTAAGTCAGCTTGTAAGATGTAATAGTCACCAAGACATCCTGTGACATGTAATGGAAGATGAATCAAAAGTAATTTATGTGTTCCTTTGTCTTCCATTCACCAGACGCAGAAGTTCATGCCACAGATCAAGTGAGGCAGTTATATCTCTACAACAACATCCTTTCTGTACTACAGAAAGCACATTCCTAAGATCACTAATCATTAGTGGTATTTGTTGCGTACTGAAAAAATCACATCTTGAATAATTTGTGGCTTAGTAGTGCCATGCATTAACAGGAGCATCTGAACATCCTACACATAAATCAATAACAGTCTCTGGTGGACCTGACGGAGGTTTCCTCCTGTGTTATTTTCTCTTGTGAAAGCTGTGTGGTGTGTTTTGTCAGCTTGAGTTGACTGTTCTAAAGGTTTTTATTTCTTCATGTATCTGGATCCCTGAGAGACATGATTTCTAAAAGGGGTGTGAAAAGTTGCAGAATTCCTAAAAGCAGCCAAAGACCCAATGTGCTTAATCTATCTTGGAACTTTGTCCTGAAGCCACATTCGACCACAAATGGTTTATGTGCAGCCCTAGGTTACCTATTTTGCAAAGTGAACACCACCCTGATGGAAGTGGTGACAAACTATGAAAGGTTATACATGCTAAAAGCCTTAAAGGTTTGTGGAATCTACAGAGCCAAAGAATCAGGAATATGGTTCCATTAGCAATGCAACTGTTTGGATGGCTTCTCTTAATACACACTTTTTAAGCAACAAAAAAAATCTGAAGAATTAGATAAAACCAGATGGGCTTCCCTGGCTTTCAGAATCTTCCTTCTTCTACAAAGATTTCAGCACAAAATGAGTTTTCAATAGTCCAGCTGCAGAGGACTGCACATTTTGGTCTGTGAGAGTTCCCAGGGATCTCCTCTGGGGGAAACAGAACTGTATAATAAAAACTTTGTTTTAGTTTTTGACTTAGAACTGTTTCAGCATCAAATCAAAACAGATACAGAATTAAAATGTTGTGGGAAGCAAATACAAATACGATATCATACAATACCAATCTCACAAGGCAAGCTGCCAACACATCTTAAGAGATGAGCACAAGTAGTTTTTTTCAAGATGGTAAGAAAGAAGATCAAACCAATTTCTAACTGCTGATAGAAGAACGCTTAGCCAACTAAGCAATTCTGTAGTGTTTCCTTCCCATTGGGAGTACCTTCTAGAGGTGAATGAAATGATCATCTCCATCTGGTTCTCTCATTTCCCTTGAGAGGCTTCTGATGTACAGGGCTTCTTTCCCATTGCAGCTCTCTAGCTTTTACATTCTTCTATTGCATTTTGAAAGCTGAATTCAGCTGGAGGGCATAGCCACTACTTAGAGGGAGCAAGCTGATGTGAACTTACTGGAGTGCAACAAGGGCAATTGCAAGGTCTTGCATCTGGGAAGGAGTAGTCCCATGCAATGGTACCAGCTGGGAGTGTGTGGAAGCAGCTCTGTAGAATCATAGAATCATAGCATGTTAGGGGTTGGAATGGACCTCTAGAGATCGTTGAGTCCAACCCCCCTGCCAATGCAGGATCACCTAGGGCAGGCCACACAGGAATGCATCCAGGTGGGTTTTGAAAGTCTCCATAGCCTCCCTGGGCAGCCTGTTCCAGTGGTCTGTCACCCTTACAGTAAAGAAGTTTCTCCTCATGTTGAGATGGAACTTCCTATGTTCTAGCTTATACCCATTGTTCCTTGTCCTATTACTGGGCACCACTGAAAACAGACTGGCCCCTTCCTCTTGACACCCACCCCTCAGATACTTATAGACATTAATAAGATCCCCTCTCAGCCTTCTGTCCTCAAGACTAAACAGCCCCAGTTCTCTCAGCCTTTCTCCATAGGAGAGATGTTCAAGTCCCTTAATCATCCTTGTAGCTCTTCGTTGGACTCTCTCCAGTAGATCCCTGTCTCTCTTGAATAGGGAGCCCAAAACTGGACACAGTATTCCAGGTGTGGTCTCATCAGGGCAGAGTAGAGGGGGAGGAGAACCTCCCTAAACCTGCTGGACACACTTTTCTTAATGCACACCCAGAAAAGGACTCGGGTGTCCTAGTGGACAATTTGGATATCACTCAGCAGTGTGCCCACTTGGCAAAGGTGGCCAACAGCATCTTGAGCTGTATTAACAGGAGGGCCAGGGAAATGATCTTTCATAAGACTTCATCTGAATACTGTGTCCAGTTTTGGGCACCCTCCAGTCAAGAATAATATTGACGTATGGGAGAGAGTCAATCAGAAGGCCTCCAAAACAGTCAGGGGCAGGAGAACGTGATGCACGTGAAGGAGTTGAGAAAGCTGGATGTCTTCCGTTTGGCAAAGAGAATGTTAAGGGGAGACCTTGTTGCTGTCTACAAGTACCTGACTGCAGGACAGGATTGGAAGATGAAACTAGGCTCTTCTCAGAGGTGCACAGTGATGGCAGAACAGGCAACAAACACAAGTTGGAACATGATAAATTCTGTATTCCAGATAAAAGGTGAAAAAAAATACCACGAGGGTGGTCAAACACCAGAACAGTTTGCTTGGAGAAGTTTTAGAATCTCTGTCTTTGGAAATGGTCAGGACTGCCCTGGATGTGGCCTTGATGAACCTCATCTGGTTAGGCCTATTTTGAGCAGAGAGTTGACCTATTGAACTCTTGAAGATGCCCTCCAACCTGAATTATGATTGTATGATTCTAAGGCATCAGATAACTCATTATGGAGGAGAGTCCTGCAGTGACAAGGGATATTCTAATGGAGCAAAAGAGATTTTCAACTTTTCAGTTTCTGTAGTTACTCATCCATATTCTCTAACTGAAATAAGAATTTATGCTGAAGAGGTTGATTCTTCTGAACTTGAAGAAAAGGAATAATGTTATCAATTAGATGAATTATTGATTTCCTTCATGATACTAACACATTAGGTCATTGCTAGCACCTCCATCTTCTTATCCCGTAAGTCTTTTAATGTCACATATGCACTAGATTTTTTCCATGACAAAGGCCCACCCACCCAGCTAACATAAGTGCTGTATGTGCATCTAAGGGCCATATGTCCCCTTTTTGATGTCAGCAGACACCTGAAGGTTATTACTAGTACTGTTCCCAGATAATCACTTCTGAGCAAGTCCAGATCTGCACTCAGGTTCACAGTTTATCTCTGCTATCCACTGAATTATTAGATCACTTTACCTGTTTTTCCAGAAAGCAAATTCCACTGCTTATGGTGGAATTTTCAACTAAAGGAATTACGCTATCTGCTTACTGAACATACCCTTAGAGTTGTTTAGATCACAGCTACAGTGGCGCTATAGTCAAATTTGGCTGATAAATTTAGAGGTCTTAACATCAGAAAAATAAGAGACAAATGTCTCACTGTTACTCTTTAACTTTGTGGAAGTGCTTTCTAAAAAGTCCAGTATATAGGTTAGACCTTGCAATATGCTGAGATATGCTAAACTAGGCAAATAATTTTAAGCATACAATACTCAAAACTAAACTAAACTGCAGAATTTTCTATAGCCAAAATGTTTTCTAGCATTTACAGAATTTTACCAAGAATAAAGGTGACTCCAGAGTGAGGGACCTGATTAAGGTCTTCTGCTCTATTTTAGTTCCACCTAGTATTTTTATGAACCTGTGTTGGATTAAACACTCCTGGACACCATGAACCATCCAGCAGATATATTAATAATGAAGACCTCTTTAACCACAATACAGGGATGTCTTGGTGCCACTCTAAAAGATCATTTAATCTTAAAGGACATCTTCAACTTCTGTGTTCATTAGGTAAGCAGCCCTTGTACTTAAGAGTGGATAGATCCAGTGTCTTGCCCATGAATATCTGGACCCAGCTCAGCAGGTGGGTTTGACTTATGCCATGGAAAAAACATGCCATGACTAGAACTGTCCAGGCTCCATAGTATATAAAGGGATTATTCATTTGAATAATATATAATTCAATATATATATTCAATAATATATAATTCAACAGCTACAACAACACTGGAACAATCCCCCACTCTTTTCGTATTATTTTTAATTGTTAAAGTATTTTAATTGTTCTCTATTCCCATAATTCTGCTTTTTGGAAAACACATTTGGATAGGTGGTTCCATAGTATTTTAAATCAAATATCCAAAGAAAACCCATGACAAATCATGAGTAATTTAACTTATAATGAGTTCTAAAGAATGAGAACATCTCTGGAGCTTCAGGAGTTTACATGATATTTCAAATGCTATTTCATTAACCGTTGTTCCTACTAACCTACAGCAAAACTGAATGGTTGGTGCCTCATCTTGCAAACACTTCCAGAATCCTGCAGTATGCTCTGTGGCATTAGCTAAATATGAGATACTAAGAGACTGCAGGTTCTATGCCTTGGGATCTAGCTCTTGGCTATATACATTGTCATCTCAGTTGGGATTTCTAGTTTTTGTTACAGCTTTCAGTAAAAGTCCTTCTGCTCCTTTCTTTGTTTTCATGTTTTCTTTGTTCCTGTTTTAACTGCCTATTATGCTGATTTTTTGAAGAACAACAACAAAGTCCCTCCTGCAGAATGGATTTGATTTCATCCTTTTAGAAAGGAAAATGGCTATTGATTATGTATTTTTCACATCCATGGACATAATCTCATCCTCAGAAACACATTTAGATAACCACCATGATATATTTACCTAAGATTAATTTTTAATCCCCTTCAGATAGGAGCTTCATGATTGTACCTAAAGCACATTCATTTGACACCCCAGAGTTACTTGGTTGCTGATTGGTTTGTGTTTTTAAAAGAGAATAAACACTTAAATTTAGTTCTGGGTTATTTTGGTAAGAAACATCTGTTAATTTTACTGTGCCTAAAGTCATTATGAGGGAAAAATGGTAGCATAAATCCCAATAACAATTTTCATTTACATTTTAATGCATTGTATATGTGAAAAAAAAAAAATTCACGGATGCTGGGGGAAAATTAAGCTATTTTTTGCTTATTTAAAGGTGGTAACATAGAGAAGGAAAATATTAGGGAGAATTTCACACTGTCTTCTGCCCTTGAACAATTTCACGTTTATTGGATCAATGCCCGGTACTACTAAGATCCTTCAAGTTAAAACAGTTAGAAAACCAATAAAGATTGTGTCTTGTAACAATGGGTTTGGTACTCTTTAAAAAAAAAAATTCAGTATTTTGAAGTACTGAGCAGTCTACATTCCCTGGATGTGGTGAATACTACAGTTTTCAGTGAAAGCTGAAGGAGGAGACTGTGATTGCTATCAGACTAATTCAGCACCTAAGCACAGATAGGGTTTTAATTGTGGATTTAGCTTCTGTGGGAATTAAGAGCATACTTAAAGTTAGGTCTATAACTATTTTGCTGAATCAGGAACCAGGAATCTGCTGCTTCAATTATTTCCATACATTTAATTTGTATTTTATAATGTATTGTTCTCCACATTCTTGTCAATATTTACATTTCTATTAGGACCTTAGTTTTTTTTTTTTTTAACTGTGCTTCTTTTATGGAACCTCCAGGTTGAAACAATCTTTCATGACCTGTATACCTCCTCCAAATTCTGTATCTTGCCTAAATTGTTCTAGTCCTCTTCCCTGCCTGCATCCTTACTCATACTTGCCTCTGAATTACTTTAGTCACTGTACCAGGTTGAATCACAATTTGATTTTACACTGATTCCTTCTTCCAATCTCATTGGTCCATGGTAACTAGAAAAATTTTAGATGTCTGGCTCTCCAAAACATGCAGCTTTTTACTGATCTATTTACCTGCTTGAGGAGAACAGATCACATTTATGAAATTAGGAAAATAATTAAGAGCACCTTTTATTTCACCTTTATGAAATGGAAAGAGAGGAGTTAAATATCACATGTTTCAGGCCTTTATATCCAACCTAAAGAAAATACTATATCCGTACATCAAGGTCAGAGAACAACATAATGTTTAGTTGTAATATATTTGTGCCTAACGCACAATTTGTGACTCAGAGGTAAACAGAAACTTGAGGTTAGAATATAATGCTACAATCTGGGACCTGTGAAGATAATGTCTGGAAATTAAGATGCAACAGAAAGAACTTCAAGCAAAATCTTCTGTTTCAGAAATAGAGGCAATTCTTCTGTTTTTGCAGATGAGATCTCTGTAGCAAATTTTGTTTTTTTCAAGAGTTTCTACTTTGCCTTCTCTTAAAATTGTGAATCAGATCATGAACATATTGATACCAGCTCTGTCACTTTCAGGTAAAGACTTTGGAAAGCAGCCTAATTTTTTTTGATTGATTGATTGTAGTCCCACCAAAGCAAACTGATCTGAGCTGCAACCACATCAATACTGTGATGAGTACAATGATCTGTAGTGAAAAGAGGAGAATCAAAATGTGAAAATTTATTCTAGAAACACCAGATCAATGATAAAGAGCTGATTATATATTTTGTATAGGTTTAAGGACTGTGCTGCTGATGGACAGCCCTAACTAATGCTGATGAAATACAAAGCTAGAATTGCAGGCAAAAATTACTTAGCTTCAATACAATTCTCGTAGCTGAAATAGGTTTAACTGAAATAGCAGTGTATTCTAATTTTAAATGGGAGAAAGCCTGAAAATATGAAAAACTTCAAAAGAAATAATGTACTATACTAATAAAGATATACATGAGAATGAGAGCGTATGATCAGATTTAAAGAAGAAATAGGGGTGTTTATGTGAGAGCCAAGCTTTATGCACAGGACTAATGCTACTCTCTGGAGAACGGCATTGCTAATTATGATAAAACCCAGGAAATTTGTGGTGTTTCCTGTTGTTGCCAGCACTTGGATGCTGACAAGCAATGACTATGCAAGAGTTTCAAGAATCAAAATCCAAATTAAAAAAAAAAAAAAAAAAAAAAAGAGACATAAAACATGATACAAAATAGTATGTTTCTGTCCATTAGCACTGTTGAAATAATTTTTAAAGAGGGCCAAAATCACGATATAAGAAAGGGTTGCACTCCCTGGCCCCACATCTTCTACAAACAGCATCGTGTTTTTGGCCCTAGTGTTTTTTGAAATTTATGACTGGAAATACTCAGTTCCCTAGTCCCTTTCCATTTTCAGATATATGAGGCAAAGATGGTACACACACCTCTTTTAAGTGCACAGCTTCTCAGGTGACACATGCCCCAATGTGCTTCATACAAGACTTCATGAGGAAGATGTTAGTTGCTGATGAGATGGCAACCTAGTTGTGTCCATCTCTCCTTCTGTGAATGTGATGTGACTTATACACATGTTAGTGAAAATTTATTTGGAGAAAGTTATGAAGAAGTTGGACAGGCAGTTGTGGCCGATGGGAAGAGAAAGGCTCACTAAATCATATTTTATGGGCAAATTTAAAGGGAAAGGGATTACTATACTGAACATCAGGTGGTTAGCACTGTAACTGACAGGCTTCCTGAAAGGAGGCACGACAACATGGATGTGCTCCTTTTTCCTGGGTGAACCTGGGCTGAGTGTATATGTGCAGTAACTCTGTTGAGTGATAGAGGAAGCATGGCTCTAGCAGAAATGAAAGGTAGGGAAACCTGGTCAA
Source organism: Hemiprocne comata (assembly GCA_020745705.1). Lineage (NCBI taxonomy): Eukaryota > Metazoa > Chordata > Aves > Apodiformes > Apodidae > Hemiprocne > Hemiprocne comata. The sequence continues at coordinate 135,698,225 of CM036586.1, read as the reverse complement.
AAAGACTGAGTATCACAGAATCACAGAATCATTAAGGTTAGAAAAGACCTTCAAGATCATCAAGTCCAACCGTCCACCCTACAGCCCCGTGACCACTAAACCATCTCCTGAAACACCATGTCTACCTGTTTTTTGAAGACCTTCAGGGATGCTACCTCCACCACCTCCCTTGGCAGCCTGTTCCAATGCCTCAACACTCTTTCTGTGAAGAAATCTTTCCTAATATCCAATCTGAACCACCCCTGGCACAGCTTGACCCCATTTCCTCTTGTCCTATCACTAGTTACTAAGAAGAAGAGGCCAACACTCACCTCACTACAACCTCCTCTCAGGTAGTTGTAGAGAGAAATGAGGCCTCCCCTCAGCCCCCTCTTCTCCAGGCTGAACAGCCCCAGCTCCCTCAGCCTCTCCTCATAAGACCTGTTCTCCAGACCCCTAATCAGCCTAGTTGCCCATCTCTGCACCCTCTCCAGCACCTCGATGTCCTTCCTATACTGCAGTGCCCAAAACTGCACACAGTGCTCGAGGTGCGGCCTCACCAAGGCCGAGTAGAGGGGCAGCATCAACCCCCCTGGTCCTGCTGGTCACACTATTCCTGATGCAGGTCAGCCTGGTGTTGACCTTCTTGGCCACCTGGGCACACTGCTGGCTCATTTTCAGCCAGCTGTCAGTCAGCACCCCCAGGTCCCTCTCTGCTGGACAGCTCTCCAGCCACTCCTCCCCAAGCCTGTAGCACTGCTGGGGGTTGTTGTGGCCAAAATGCAGGACCTGACATTTGGCCTTATTGAAATTCATGCCATTGGCTCTGGCCCAACACTCAACCCTATCTAGATCCCTCTGCAGAGCCTCCCTGCCCTCCAGCAGATCGACACTCCCACCCCACTTAGTGTCATCTGCAAACTTACTGAGGGTGCACTCTATCCCCTCATCCAAGTCATCAATAAAGATGTTAAACAGGAGCAGCCCCAGCACTGAGCCCTGGGGGACACCGCTTGTGACCGGCCACCAACTGGATTTAACTCCATTGAACACAACTCTTTGGACCTGGTCATCCAACCAGCTTTTATCTGGCAAAGCATGTGCACATTCAAGCCATGAGCAGTAGGAGTACGAGCGTAACTGATATTTTTCTTTCTAAATGTTAGGAATAAAAGCCTGCAGGTGGTTTTGTGTTGAGAAGGAAAATAGTGTCTTACCAGAGAAACTGGAAATATATTCTAAGCAGAATGTCTGAGTAAAATGTTGCAGATCAGGAGCGTCAGATTTAGATTAGACATTAGGAAGAAATTCTTTAGTGTGAGGGTGGTAAAACACTGGCACAGGTTGCCCAGAGAAGTTTTGGATGCCCCCTCCATGGAAGTGTTCAAGGCCAGGCTGGATGGGGCTTTGAGCATCCTGGTCTTGTGGGAGGTGTCACGGCAGGTGTCTGTCATGCCAGAGGGGTTGGAACTAGGTGATCTTTAAGGTCGCTTCCAACCCAAATCATTCTATGATCCTATGATTAGGTTTGGTGCTTAAAGTAAAGCCCCTAAGTACATGATTATATTTCAATGTAAGTAGAAATCTCCCAGCTTCGAGTCCAATTCAGTCAAAGATGGTGTCAAAAATGGGTATGGTTTTTTTGGCAGGTTGTATATGGAAATAAGAAGTCCAGTCTGTTAAATGACTTTACAGCAGTGGGAGAAGACAGATGAACTAAAAGAAACACTTCTTTCACCAAGACCGTTAAATCCTGTAGCCTCTCATACAAGCTATAAAAATGAAAATCAAGCAGCAACACTAATATTGTTCTTTTGTCACCTCCAGCATCCCTAGGCAGCACTAGGAACTTCATTTGTATGCCAGTGTGCAGAGAGCTCCCTAGGATGTATTTCATGTTTCACTAACTGATTTACATTCAATCTGCTGTAATAAAGGCCAGATGATCGTCTCTATTATGCAAATGAATACATGGAGACAGCAAGGAAGTCAGTAACTTGAACTGACAGAAGGAACAAGTGCCATTCTGCTTAGGGTGTTTCTTCTCTCTGTCCCTTGACCTTTCAATAGCTTTCTGCTTACAAATTCATATTCAAGGAGAAGGGTACAAGCAACCGGAAGGTGATGAATTTGGTTAGAAACCACTTCATGTCACAATTGACACTCAGTTTACATAGGAAAAGATATATAGGGGATATAAAATACATTCAATAAGTAAAAGCCTTGTTACCTTTAGGCTTTTAGTGCATGTAAACTCTCAATAGTTTAAACAAACAGACTTAAAATGTATTTGCTGTTGAGCCAGGGAAGGATGTATTTTAATGAAATGCAAGTAACTAGGGTATATGTGCTTAGGGAAAGAAATATAAACAGCCTACATGTAATTATCAGTAAAATATACTTAATACAGACAATTATCAAGTTATATTTATGTCTTTGTCATTTTATTTATGTCTTAGTCGTTTTATTTTTTTTCTTTTTAGAGAGGTGAATGAAATACTGAATTAAATATTAGTCATACTCTTCAAAATAGAGAGGGAACAATGGACCTCCAGAGCTGGATCCATTCGCTCAGCTTAAGCTAAATAACCAAGCTCCCAGGAATCTGTGGGACAATAACAGTTACAAAAGAAGAGCATTTTCTGGCCAGCAGAATTGTGTCAATGTAATTGTACCATTCTAGCTGAAGTAGCTGACATTCAAACATTTTAAGCCATAAAAATAATAATGTCATACTTATGGTATTTATATATAATAAATACTTAAAATTATTTTAAAAAATCTCATTTGAAGGGTGAATATTCTCTTGGAAGCTAGTCCCTGAGCCTTAGAGAGGGCTGCAAGATCTGAGAGCATTGTGAATATTCGTATCTTGCATCCGCTGAAATAGATCAAGTTTTACCTGTATGGGATTAATGTGTAGCTTTTCTATTTTCTTTAATCTTTTTAGCTAGACTGGAGAAAGAATGTTTTGGAAAAAAAACAAAAAACAAACCGCATGGGAAGTAGCAAATTAATGTAGCAATAACTGCAGACACATATATGTATATACGTAAATTTACATTAGTAAATCAAATAAATTAATAATTCTATTGGCTTTTCAGAAGGTAGGGAGATACTAACTCTACCTGAGAGAGTAGTATATTTAAAATCTTTGTCCCAGGGCAACAGATAATGTAGGCTTACAGCCTCCATTTTGTAAATTATGTGAGAAGGTACCCAGGAGCCCGAGTTCTGAAGACTTGCTCAACTTTGGGAGACTTCAGTTCCGAGTCAAACTTCGTGGCACGGGCCTATTTCTGAAATCTCTATCAACGTATTTGATTCACTTCTGCCAGTGTCAAACAGATGTAGTTCCACTTTAGTGGGTTCATTTCTGAAGTTGCTGAAGGAACATAGTGAAAGAACATGCTTATGTATGGCTTATAATCTCTTCTGTTGCTAACATTTCCTTTTATTCTCGGGGTGCTTACCCAGATTTTTTGGAGGAACTGTTCTCTTCTCACTCTTTATTGAGCCTGAAGTTTATGGTTTCCATTTTAGACCTTAAGAAGGACTTCTGTGCCTGAAAAATTCTTTTGTTACTTCTTATTTGCTTGATGAAAAGATGTTACCTCTCTTTACATTACAGAACTTGCCTGCGTGCCTGCTGAGAGAGAAAATGCTAAGTAAAATGAGAGCAACTCACAACTGATTCAAAGTGGAAGCCCTCACTGAAAATATTGCCCCTACAATCAGCAGACATTTTGCCTAGTCTGACATGTCTGGTTTTGGCCCCACCCAGAAGACCTGAATCAAAATATCTAAGACTAATCAATTTGGTAGTTATGGATAAAACAGGCCAAGGGAAACTATTTGACCTTTCTCGGTAACTGACCTACTAACAAAACCAAGGTCTCTCAGGATTTACCTCTTCATGTGGGGCAACAAGCCAGTATAACATCTGCTTAGTATTCATTGTAAAGCAAATGTACAATGCTGACACCATTAATCAGCTTGTCCAAGTGAATAAAATGTCAAAAGCTGATGTAAGAAAGCTTGGCTTTAAAAGCAAACATTTCATATGGATCTGCGTGGGTCCATCTAATGATGGATTAGTTAACCATGGAAGATGAAGAACGACTCCAGCCTAATGTTTGATGGGGGAATACATGTAAATCTAGCAATGTGCACAGAAAGATTGTGAAGAAATTAGAGATATGGGAACAAGTTCTACAAAATTCAATCACCTATCATTGGTGCCTCAAACTTCAGTATGTGATATTAAACAGAATGACTAAAAACCATTTTGTTTTGTGTCCTACCCACAGGTTGAAAGCTGTGCCTTAAAAGTGAGTTTTTTCTTTCACAGAACTGCTGAATAGTAGGTAGCATTTTTTCCTTCTTCCTCTCCTTAGCTGAGCCACAGGCAAAAATGGTACCTAAAAGACAGATAATAGATGGCATTTATTTCAGTGGAAAAGTTGCAAAGCAATACAGCAGTACTTGAAATCCAGGGTTAAATTAAGAGTGAAAACTGATGAACAGTCAGTAAAGAGTGCTGTTACTTCCTTACTTAATGAGGAGTAGAACATCTGTCAGGGAAAGGGGAGGTAGGGAACACAAACACATGGAAGCTAGAGATGGGAAAAATCTCTGCTAGCCAGCTTAAAAATTCAGGACCTATTCTAATGTTTTGTCAGATCTGCTTTTAAAAGTACAAGGTTATTCTTCCAAGATTCCCATTGGAAGGTATCTCCGGACTGTGGTGTATTTTGGTCTCAGTATATTTTTTCCTGATATCCTTTTGTTTTTAGTCTTTATTCCCACAATTGCTAGCCCACCTCTTCGTAACACAACAAAAATTCACCTCCCTCAGTAGCCTTCACTGCCTTTCTTTTACGGTCAGATTTGTTATGTCTTCTCAGAATATCATGCCCTAATGGCACCACTGAAAATTATCAGGATTAATCAAGGGGTAGGGGTCTAGCCTTAAAGAATACAGTGGGCATCACTAGAATAGGTATAATGTGTCTTGGAAAAAATGAGATGAACATTTTTTCATTGGGAAGAAAAGACTGTATTGAATGAATCAGCCTCTTCATCACTGTAAATCGGATACTTGGTAAAGAGAGTTGCCATCATCATGTGAACTGAAAGATACACTTTTCTAATAGAAGAAATACATTATTTTAGTGATGTAATTTTTTAATTTACCTTGGGGAAAGAAAAATCTTAAGAATTAACTGTAAAGTGCTATTAAGAACAGTGGTCTTTGCTCCAACTGGATAAAGAACAACAGTAGCATAAAATAATTTTGGGTCTGGTGATCATGAGTTAGGTCAAATCAATGAAATTATTTTAAATAAACAAAAAGCAATGTTGGAAAAAGAAGAAATTTTATAGAACAGATAGAATCATTTGCTGAAGTAGGCTGGACTGAAGACCTCAAAGTCCTGAATGTTGAGAAAATTTGAGAGAATCTGGAAGTGGAAGATTCAAAAACGCTCTGTAACTTGAATAACAAGAAAAGAAAAACACTTTTAGAGGAGGGGCTTGACTGTAGCTGGATGAGAAATTACCTGAAAATATATATTAGAAATAAACAAAAGCTTAGAAAAATGGAAAAGGAAATTATTCAACTAAAATTTCTCTGCCTCAGAGATCAGAAAAAACAGCAACAAAGTATGAATTACAAAGAAGACAAAAAAAAAGAGGGAGGAAAAAAAAGAGTCTTTAATAGTTAAAAAAATGGATCACTGTGCAATCCTAACAAAGCAGAAATTAATTATCTAGCAAAGACACACACACCAAAAAAAAGGGGGTATTTTTTTCCACCTGATACAGCAAACACTACTTCTGTGTTCAACAATACAGAAAGAACATGATGATGCACATGTAAACTCTAGTTAGTATACAAGGCTTTAGAACATGTTGTAAAGAAAAATATTGCAGAAGGCATAAAGGTAATGAAAAATAGGACAAAATGCAGTCTGGTTTTATGGAAGATAGAAGGTTCATCTGGCACTGGTTGTGACAACAGCCAGCTTTTTTAATGAAAAAAAAAATCTAGGGAATCTATTGTGACTTCTGTAAAGCATTCTCATACAGTTCAGTAATTAAAGTGGAGAAGATATGAAGTGGTATAGGAATCACCTGAATATATGAATACAAATGAGTATGATGATAACAAGAGGGGTTGGCAAGGAGAGTAAGGGAGAGAGAGAACAAGGGTTTATCACTGAGGGTTCAAGGAAGATTACAGAGCGACATCCTCCAGGACTGTTTATGGAACTCAATATTATAAAATAATCTCATGAATGGCCTTGGCAAGAAGTCTAGGAACATATTAATGAAATCCGTTGATGACACAGTTGGGAGGCATTTTCAGTACAGCGGCAAAATATTGTATAGGGAGAGGGAAAAGATTATCACACAAGGAATATTGATTTTTTTAGTCACGAGTAATATAAATGTTATTAACTACAATAAAATGCAAAGACTAATAAGAATTTCTCATTTAAGTTGGCAATTTATCAACTGGAGGTTGATAACCTCATTGTCCAGGGACAGTGACCCAGGTGTCAGGATGATGGTCCCAACTGTAGGATGTGACTGACATGAAGACATGAAAAAGACAAATGTGGTCCTCATCTAAGAAGCAAGATACTTGAACAGCGATAAGGTAATATTGAGTTAATTTTACATGAAATCATAAAACATCCCCTAGAATGTCATGTCACCATTATATAAAAAATTAATTTGATCTGGATTGGGTGCACAAAACACATTCAGAGACTGAATCCTAGGCTGCTCACAAGCCTGAATACTACAGTCATGAAGAGCCTATCTTGCTAAAGTGTCTAAAACAGTGATACTGTTCAAATTAGCAATTAGATAAGCTCATAGATAAGAGGAATTTGATCTTCATTGCAAAAGATGGTACTGGCAAAATGACAGCTAAAAGAAGGTTTCTGAAGAGAAGAGCAGGGAGCTACTAAACCAGCCTTCTGACATAATATGAGCAAGAAGATAAATTATATTTTAAAAGGATTGCTAACAGTTTGTCAGGAAATTTTTATTAAATTACTATTCACCACAACAGAAGATTGCACTTTGCAGACCTCGAGGCTTTTATACAGAACCTCAAGTCCTTTTTCTTCCCCACTTTCTCCCAAAGGAAAGCAAGCAAGCCATAAAGGAAAAAAGACATGAAAGTTGCCCATGCTATTTAGAACTGAGGAATCTACTTTAGTACAGATAATTTGAAAAACTCCCCATGGTCCCAGAAAGCTTTAAGTAGTGTTTAGATTCCCCTCAGGCACTAGTGCAGTCACTGCTTGTTCTTTGACTCCTGAATACCTCTCTGCTTTGTTACAGTATTATTCCTACTTGTTGTTATAGTGCTCCTCCAGGTTCAGTTTTTCCTGGTGAGACTCAAATAGTTCTTGGACTACGCTTTGTCTAGGTACAATCCTGAAAGTGTTGGGAAATCCTATAGCAAGATATCTGATCATGCTCTGCCTATGTCTGATCACGGTCTGTCTATGAAATCAGATGGACCCTTGGATTTCTGTCAAGGTTTGACTCAGAATCAAAAAAATAAACCAGAGACAACAATGCTCTTTATCCCCTCCCTCCCCACCCAGGTAGGGGAGGAGAGAGAGAATTAGGAGAGAGACTCAGCTGGATTGAAAACTAAATTAGACAGCTTTAATTATATGTACAATTATATACAAGTATGTTCAGGAATGTGCAAAAGCCTCTTGCCTCCCCCCACCCCCAGCAACTCCCCCAGCACTCTCCTTAGCTGTGAGCAGTCCTAAAATCTCTCAGCCCCCTGTCTGAGATAACAGCAGAGAAGACAGGGTTGTGGGGAGAGTTATAAGGGTCAGGGCTGAGCCTGGGTTCGACAGTGATGGATGGATGGAGTCCGCCCCGGATGCCGGCCATGGACGGAAGAGAAGGAAAGAAGCAGGAAGGAAGTTGTCTTCTGTGATCTCTGACCTTCCTCTGAGCTTATGTAGAAATATGGAATGGAATACCTTTGGTCAGTTCTGCTGTCTGTCTAGTCCAGCTCCCCTAATGGGGGTGGGGGGGGGTGGGGCATAGATACAATTCCCCTGCTCTCAGTAGCCTCTGTAGCAGCAGAGCTAAGAAGTGACCTTGGAGTCTGAGCAGAAACATAAACATTCCAGTGTTATCAGTCCACTAGCTGGACCACTTGTTGCTAGTTAAAAGGAAGCTTACTGAAGGAAAAAAAAATCAGTAAAAGGAAAACTAGCTTAATCCTGGCTCTACCCAGGACACTTTCCCTGCCCAAGATAATATGCTCCCCTGCCTTAAGCTTTCTCAACTTAACTCTATCCACTTCCGATAACCATTAGGTAGCCCTCAAATACACTCTAGGCCATTCAGAGCAGGACAGACAACTGCTCATCAACTTAAACTGGCAAAGGAAGTAAAAGAGAACAAAAAGAACTTCTCCAAATATATCAGTAGTAAAAGGAAGAATAGGGAAAATATGGGCCCACTACTGAATGATGTGGGAGCCCTGATAACAGAGGATGCAGAGTAGGCAGAGTTGCTGAGAAACTTCTTTGCTTCAGTCTTTACTCCTAAGACCATCCCTTGTGAATCCCAGACCCTGGATGTAGAAGAGGAAGCCTGGAGGAGGGAAGACTCTACATTAATCAGTGAAGAGTGGGTCAGAGATCAGTTATGCAAATTGAATGTACACAAGTCCATGGGCCCTGACGGGATGCACCCAAGGGTGTTGAGAGAGCTGGCTGATGTTATCATCCTACCACTCTCCATAATTTTTGAAAGATCATGGCAAACAGAAGATGTGCCTGAGGACTGGAGGAAAGCAAATGGCACTCCAGTCTTCAAAAAGGGCAAGAAGGAAGATCCAGGAAATTACAGACCAGTCAGCCTCACCTCCATCCCTGGAAAAATGATGGAGCAGCTGATTCTGGAGGTCATCTTGAAGCACATGGAAGAGAAGAAGGTTATCAGGAGTAGTCAGCATGGATTTACCAAGGGGAAACCATGCTTGACTAATCTGATAGCCTTCTGTGATGTTGTGACTAAATGGATAGATGCAGGGTGACCAGTGGATGTGGTCTACCTCAATCTTTGCAAGGCCCCTGACACAGTCTCCCATAACATTCTCGTGAGCAAGCTCAGGAGATGTGGGATAAAAGAATGGACAGTGAGATGGATGAAGAACTGGCTACACAATAGAGCCCAAAGAGTGGTGATCAGTGGTGCAGAATCCAGCTGGAGACCTGTACCTAGTGGAGTCCCCCAGGGATCAGTGCTGGGTCCAGTCCTGTTCAACATCTTTATCAATGACCTTGATGATGGGACAGAGTGTCTTTTCAGCAAATTTGCTGATGACATGAAGCTGGGAGGATTGGCTGATTCACCTGAAGGCTGTGTGGCCATTCAACAAGATTTGGACAGGCTGGAGAACTGGGCAAGGAGGAATAAAATGAGATTCAACAAGAGCAAATGCAGAGTCCTGCACCTGGGAAGGAACAACAAAATGTACCAATACAGGTTAGGAGGTGGTCTGCTAGAGAGCAGCTCTGTGGAGAAGGACCTTGGAGTCCTGGTGGACAACAAGTTATCCATGGGACATCAATGTGCTTGAGTGGCCAAGAAGGCCAATGGTATCTCGGAGTTCATTAGGCGGAGTGTGTCCAGCAGATCAAGGGAGGTTCTCCTCCCGCTCTACTCGGCCCTGGTGAGACCTCACTTGGAGTATTGTGTCCAGTTCTGGGCTCCCCAGTTCAAGAGGGACAGGGATTTACTTGAGAGAGTCCAATGGAGGGCTACAAGGATGATTAAGGGACTTGAACACCTCTCCTATGAAGAAAGGCTGAGAGACCTGGGGCTTTTCAGTCTAGAGAGGAGAAGATTGAGGGGGGATCTAATTCATGTCTATAAATACTTGAGGGCTGGGTGTCAAGAAGGCAGGGACAACCTCTTTCACTTGTGCCCTGTGATAGGACGAGGGGCAATGGATTCAAACTCGAGCACAGGGAGTTCCACCTCAACATCAGGAAGAGCTTCTTTACTGTGAGGGTTACAGAGCACTGGAACAGGCTGCCCTGAGAGGTTGTGGAGTCTCCTTCTCTGGAGACTTTCAAGACCTGTCTGGATGCCTTTCTGAGTGATCTGCCCTAGTTTTTGGTCCTGCTCTGGCAGGGGGGTTGGACTAGATGATCTTTGGAGGTTCCTTCCAACCCCTGACATTCTGTGATTCTGAGATTCTGTGATCTACTGGAGTTGTGCCAGTCTGGAACCTTATCAGACCAACTTTACTTTTGGAAAAAGTGTACAAAGCACCTCCTTTTTTCCCAGGTAAAATGTCGTCAGAGCATAGGCAGGCCTATTTCCAGGATTCTGCAATGTGGCCTATGACACCAAATTTCAGTTATATTACTAATATTGGTGTCCATAATTAGCTAAAAGTCAACATAATCTCATTGGATGTGTACCTAAGAACTCAGGTATGATGTTCTGGAATAGCATATTAGAAATACCACAGCTGTTTCATTTATATTTTTTAAAAGTAAGAGTAAAAATAATATTTTAAGCATTAACTTAAAAAGCCCAAAGGAGCTCTTCAGTTTCATACTAATTATAAATTAATTTTTTACTTTCTTCATACGTTTTCATATTAATTTAATTATTTTGGCAGTTACAACATTTGCATGGCAAAAACTGAAAATTCTGGCAGCTAGACAAAGAGCAGAGGAGATGTTTCACACCTGTGATGGTTGGGAATGCAGCCTGGGCTTGTAGGATGAATATGGCTAGAAGACAGAGTATTACTCTGCAGTGATATGGTTAATTGTGCCATTTCTAAATTGACATTTTTCCTTTGCAAATTCACCTTCCATCCCTTCGAGATGATGAAGAGCTCATTCTCTTCACATCTTCTGGTACATGTTCTAGTTGGTCTGTGTTAATTTAGGGATGGGACTGTCATTTACTAGATGTCTGCAAAACGCTCACCACAGAGACTTCCCTGAGGACTTTCAAAAGTCTCAGTCCCTTTCATATAGTATCTAATAATAAACAAGAGTCAAGACCACAATTCTTCAGCAAATTCCATTGCTATGGCATCATGATATACACAAGGGCCTGATAATATCTGCGTATTTTGTACATAATTTTGTTCCTAGACAACTGCACACAGGGTCAAGTGCCTTGGGAGTTTAGATCATTTTGTTTCTTATGCATTATCTAAGTGAGGAATTGCATGCAGGCACAGAGTGCTGCCCACATTATCAGGAAGCATCTGGAAATTTGACCTGTATTTGAGAATGGTGTTCTCTGCACTGAATTTCAGATGTAAAAGTCCTGCTTGTTTACACTATTTGTCACCAGACTTTATTATTTGTTCTACTTTTTGTCATCTTTCGAGATGCTACTTTAGTCTTTCATTTTACAGGTTTTCCAATTATTGTAATCTCCACTCTTGTTCAAATCTATTTAGCCGTCTGGATCGTTGTTGAAACTAATGAAACTTGCTCCTTTTTTTACACCAGACTTGACAGTGGCCTCAAATAAGGACTTGATGGATATGCAGGATAAGGACTGATTCACACTTCACATAAATCAGTTGTTGAAGATTCATGGATTTTTGTCTAGGGAGTCCATAAGAGCATTAAAATGTAGCAGCGTTGCTGTAGCTACAGCAGCCTAAGGCAGCAAGTGAGGCAAGGAGGTCATCTCCTTCTAGACCAGCTGATAGAGCTAGCAAAGCCCAGACTTGTTTGTATATTGCAAATCTTTTATATAATGTATAGTCTAAAGAAAGGCATGACTTTCTAAAAAGCCATGTCTAGTATTTAAGGATAGCTCCTAAGCAATGATTTGCTCTAGAACTGGTCAACACTGTTTAATTGTTTACTAAGCATTTCTAGACTGGTGTGAAGGGATTATTGTCTCCCACTGAATATGCACGGTGCTTATTCAAACATTCGCAATCCCTGGTACTCCGTCTTTATTACCTTTTCTCCATATTCTTCTTTCCAGAAGCAGGTGCTGTGTTGCATTATCAGATCACATTCTTCTCAAAATTCATCACCATAAAAATACTAGTGTTTATTTCTCCCAGGCTAAGGGGAATCCTGAAAAAAGCCTTCAGAGTTTCATGTGTCAGAAAGTACTTTGGGGTACCCATGGATGAGATTCTGAGGAACTCAACGACATGAGGTGTGCTTCTAGAGGAAGTGTGACCAGCTCTGCATATGTCTCATGCATTGTTTCAAGACACCTAGCTTATAATTGCATCAATATTCACCTTTAAATTACTATAAAATGTTAGTTCCCCAAAAAGCAGAGCGTGCTCTGTGTTTATCAGCAACAGACTGGCTAGTGGAATGTGTATTGCTGTGAGTAAGAACCCTGGAATGAGAAGCTGAATCCTTCCTCAAAAGCCTGCCTGCTTGCTTTCCTTTTGTTTTTCAGTTCAAGGAGGATACTGACACCATTTGCTCAGTGCACCACAGAATTGCTGAGCCCTGCATTACTGTGAAAAAAAATTCCTTCATTACAGAAAATACCTCCATCCCTTCAGTTAGAAGGAGGCAGTAACAGGACCAGCACACAGCTTAAAGAAATACTGCATTATGAAAAGATTGCTACAACGTTTGAATCTGTAATTTTGAGAATAGGTTTCTTGTTCTTCAGTGAAAGACTAAAAGGAAAGATTCATAGGACTATAAGAACAGGACCAGCTCATTAGCATATTTATACTTGGGAAAGTAATGGTAGTGTGGCATTTTAAAACATTTTCCTCAATTAACCCACAACAGAAATTACCAGACTAAAGGAGATGTCTGTAGCATTTGTTCAAACAATGAGCCCACTTAGGGAAAAGTAAACTTCCTAGAAACTTGTCAGTTCACAATAGATCATTTTCAGCGAGGACTGATCTTCTGGGTGCTTTGTAGGCTGAGATTGAATTATTGCAAAAAAAATTGTCAGGAAGCTACAGAAATTATAAGATCTTTGGAAGAAAAGATGTAGCCCAGAGTGCATGGTAAGTAGAGTTAGTTCCCTGTGACTGCTCCGCCTATTTCAGGAGTTGACTCAGATATTTCTCCTGTTTCCCAACTTGACTTTCTGCTGGGCAGTTGGCTGAGGGCCAGCATTCCTTTTAGGCACAAGCTGGAAGACTGCCTGCAGGTCAATGCCTTTCCCTGGACACCAAAAGCACTGTTAAGATAAAATCTTAACTGCATTCTGGCCACGGTCAGACTGCAACCATCATTTACTCATTCTTGGTCTTTCACGCTGTCCCAGCGGGATTTGTATATCTAAAAGTCGGGAGATAATAACGTGTGAAATCTGAAGGAACTTTTTAATATTGGAAACAACAGGGAAGAGGGTCTGTGAGGAGAAGCAGCAAAACTGACAGAGAAAGGACTCTCTTATACAAAAGATACCTCAACGCACAGGATTCTCGTGTTAGAAATAATTTCCATTTTTACAGCACAGTTCTTTGTCTAAGCACTGGAAAGGATTGCAGACAACTTATTCACACAACTGCCTTTGGAAGTAAGAAAGCAGCATTATTATCATATTACAGATGGCAATATTGAGAGAGGTACTTTGAAACCACAGATTACAGTAACAAAACACAGAGTGGACACTCAGAATATCAGGTGATCAACCCTTGTCCACAGCTTAAAGTCAGATTTTCATCGAACTGGGCCATGGCGCTACTCCCATAGAGTCCATGAACTCGCCAACTCTGTAAAACAATAAACCAACACAATCCCTGCCTAGCAGATAGGGAATTGAAGTGCAAATATATTTTGTCACACAGGAAGTTTATGGAAAAGGCAGGAATTGAACCAGATGTTCGAAGATCTGGCCCAGTGCCTTAAGCACAAAATAATGCTTTTAACTCATAAAAGTGCTCTAGACAAAACTGCTCTTTCTCACCTTTTATGATCTGGTTTAGTGAAGAGAATAGAGAAAGATCAAGAAGTATCCTGTTAACCTAAAGCCTACTCTGTGATAAGAGAATGTGCTTTGATGACTGTGGAATGTTATTTTGCTTTTACTTAAGTCAGGGGAAAAAAAAAAAGTGTCTGTTTTGTGGAGACAATTTCCAGACTTGGATCTGCTTTCCTCCTTTCCCTCTGTAAACTCCTTTATTCTTTGATATGTCTTTTCCAAAATTACTCAGGGTCTACCTGTATGGATGGCATGGGATAAACTGCGTAAGCTGCTTTTCAAATGCTGCAAATTGTTGTGAAAGCTTGATAGGGCAACTACATGACTCCATTGTCTACACTTCCCAGACTGCACCGGGAAAAAAATGCAAAAGCATTGTTTCTCTAGAACATGTAAATAAGTTTGACTAGGGCAGCTGTGCAGAGAGAAATTTTTGTGCTGTCGTCTCCCCACCCCTTTGGATGTGACCTGGCCCTGATAATTAACCTTGGCTCCCATGGGAACAGAAATGTGCTGACTAAATGATTGTTCCTGTTATCTGGGTTTTCTACTGTGCTGGAAGTTCTTTCCTTTAATTTCATTAACTGCCTTAAAGCTGAGCCATGTGCAAAATGTCATCTTTTTTTCCAACAAAATCTGCATTAAGGTAAATGCAATTCTTTAATAGCCCAGTTAGTGGGGTGAAGTGAACAAAGAGCTGCATGACAAGTTCTTCATGTGAGTCAGTGCCAATTCAAATCTATTTAACTACTGTAAATTGATTTGAAGGCAACACCAGATGTGGCACTAGATTTCCATTTATCCCTCACAGAAAGTCAATGAAATGCGTGTTGTCTGGAAATTGTCCCAGGGAAGCAGATGTGATGTGTTTATCGAGGCTTTGACTAAAGACCAATCCTTGTAGCTCCAGATAGTAATAAGGGTGCTCAGCATGACTCCCAGCATAATGGTAGGCCACAGTGTAAGTGAAATCTGCTTTGTGTAAGATGACATAGATTCAAAAAGCCTTTTAAGTACTTCTGTGAATGCAAGACTAAGATCAAATTGGATATTTGAGCCATAATAATCCTTTCCTATTGAACCTGGATGAGTCTACTTTGCTTCAATGTTCAACATCGAACTTCTCCAGTTCAATTTTCTTTTATTTTGAAAAGTTCATTTCCTGTGGCCATTTTCTAAGATCTCAACATTTACAGGAAACCTAAATCTCTAAAACATCCCAGTTGGAGAGAGTTTCCAATGCTCACAGAAAGGTACTGAAAGGTACAAAAGTTCAAACATACTCAGCTGCAGATGAGCTCACCCTCACCAGTTCTCTGCAGCTGATTATAATAAAAACATCACCTCCCATGTGACCAGCTCTTGCCATTGAAAAGCAATAATGTCATCTCCGGTGGGATCCTGTATGACATACAGCTAGTATTAGAACACAGATATTTATCCAGATTTCCCTGCAGCCTGTAATTTCCTTTAGTGGAAAGGCTATGTGATCGAGCAGAGTTTAAAGAGGGTAAAGGAATAAACACTCTATTAATATTAAAGACTAAAATGAAAAGATGACCACCTTAGTAACGCAGATTGTAGCTTGGCAGTTGGGGTAAACACATGGGACTGCACTGACAATAAGAGTTGATTTTTATCCTTATTTATTATATAGGAAATAGATGGCTTTGAATTAAAAAAAAAAAAAGTTGCTATTAGCATCTATTTCTTCAAGCTAGAAGTGTTATTATCAGGTCTGATCAAATAGTCTATGGAAATATTAGGTTTATTGGGCATTTGATCAAGCTTTCAGAACATTTAGATGAGCGTCTGTAATACAAGAAATTTGCCTTTCCATGCAAGAATGCTATTTCCAAGAAATATCGCAGGCTTCTCCTAAATTTCACTGTGGCTGGTGGCCTCAAGGAAGAGCAGAAGAATTCCTATGAAAAGAATACAGGGTAGAATACTTGCTGATAGCTGTCCTTGCTCATTATAGATGGATAATTTCTTGCCTAGCATTTAATTTGTGGCATTCTTTTCTTCCTTTCTAGAAAAAAAGGACCATTATATTTTCCATATCTGTCATGAAAGAGGAGATGAAATACTGTTACTCACAAACAAAAGAATTCAGATATCTTAAGGAACATCAGATAAGGATTACAATATACTCCAGAGTTTGCTGGAGACAACCAAAACCATGGGGAGGTTATGCAATTTCCAGATGCTCCTCGTAGCTAGATTCCATCACCAGGCAGGGAGATGTGTTGCAATAAAAATGTAATATCCCTCCTGGTTTTAATAATTTAACTCACATCTCTCTGAGTGGGAAGTATTTACATAAAGCTAATAAAGGAATCTCTTCAGAAATATCCCACCCAACCTAAAGAGTCTGAATGCAATAAACATTGTTGGTAAATATTCGTATTGAGTCATATTCTTTTTCTACACAGACAGCAGATCATCAAAACAAAGGCTACTGTTACTTTAACAGAGCAAGAGGCATTGCTAGCATTGCAGACTGATCAGTGCTTTGAAAATTGCTAAGTAGGTATTCCTTTATCTTCACAAAACCCAAACAGATCTTAGAATGTGTATTAGCTGCTGACAGTTTCAAAAAATTCCCTGCAGCCATTTGTAGGTCTTCCCAGCCCTTTATTATTGCTCTGAAGAGAGATTACTGGAGTAAGAGGGCCAGAGAAGATGCATAACTTACAGTGTACTATCCATCATGATTTGTTAGGACTAATTTAAGAGGCTACAGAAAGTGCAAAGTGGGCCTACACTAGACACACAGCTCAAAACCTGAGGAGGAAAGATGGGGCATTTGAAAAGATGCCTTCAAGGTACATGACTGCTGCCTATATCATTAATGCTGAGGCAACACTTACCAGGGTGCTTTAGACACACTTATGGCTCTGAGAGTTAGCCATCAGTGCTAACAGCTTGAAAGACCAATGAGAGAAACTAAGATTTGCCAGTGCTCAGAAAGTTTGGGCTAACCCCTCTGTGCTAAGTCCACAGAGGACCTCAGTAATGTGCATCCACTATAAAATTGCATCTATTATACTTCTCCATAGATGAAATACTCTTATAAAACCTATCCCTTTATGCACAAATAATACCATGATCTGTTTTAAAATTATACTTACTGGTCATGCCACAAATCACTACAATGTCCTGCTGGAACATGGTTGTGTGTGCTAAATATCTACCTTCAATTGCTGTGGTATATAGAGGTTAGACTTATGCTATTGTATGCATTGAATTGGTTTGAATACCAGTAACTCACCACATGGCACTCCTACAAAGTGCATTGGCTTGTGTGAAGTTGGTCTTTTTTCTGTGTTTCATTCTCCAAGAGTGTTCTGACCCAACTAGAACTAAAACCTTATTTGTACTTGAGGTAACTAATTCTCTACACTGTTCTACAATAAATAATTATTATTTTGATTTTGTATTAATTTACCACCTGGAACTTTAAAAAATAAAAATAGCTGGCATGTATGTACACAATCAATTTGGTATGGTTTCCAGAAATGTTAAGTTTTGGTCTAACTTACTGATAGTCTGAAAAACCCACCTGCCATTAATTATTTTTGGATTTCCTGCTTGTGGAAGAAACAAGGCATATAGGCTGAGGAGGAGGAAAGCTAGCCAAAAATGTGTGGAGACACAATGATGTTGACTGCAGCATAATAGTTAAGATGACATATTTCTAAGCAAACAAACTACTAATAGGAAGTTTTTGTTTGTTACACTTCTTTCTTATTTTCTTTAGGAATAGCTGACCCCCCAACCTAAAAAACAACAACCTAGCATCCACAGAGAGCCATCAATGGAAGATGAATTTCACTATGAGATGACAGAAGTAATGCTCAGTGCCCATGAAAATGTTAAGGGGTCTCCATACACCTCACTAATTGAAAATGGTATGCCAGATGCAAAGTGACAGAATGACACGGCCCAGCATTAGCAAGGAACACAGTAGGCAACTCTAAAGGTGAATCTTTAACAAACTAGACAGGTGCATTCCCTTACCAGGGAAGAATGTGAGAAGGCTGAACATTGAAAGGCCTTAAACGCTTGGGGCAGGACATCTGTGCCTATGCCTTAGGAAACTGAAGGCTCTTTGAGCACAAAACTAATTTTAAAAAGATTGTGAGTAAACTAACTTGTGGTTCAGAAATACAACGAAGTCGGAGGAATGATGTTACCTGAAGAGTTACAGATCTATCTGATGGAAGAAACTGATTATAATCTTTATTTATAATCTCATTGGCCAGACCTGGACCCCCTGTAAGGCTTAACAAAGCTCTGCCTAATTGTACAAACAGGGAGATAGTGTGCTCTCCAGGCTATATACAAATGAAAATGTAAATGTTTCTTTCTATGCAGCATTTTCCTGCAGATTCTGAGCTGGTGTGAGGTGGGTGAGTGTCAGGACACAGCAAAGGCCACTATTCCCTAAGGGTTGGGGAGCTGGGAGCCAAGCATGATAACAAGGACAGTAGGGCAAGGGCCAGAACAGCCCGTGCTAGCCAAGTGAGCCTAGCAGGGCCAGCCTAGGCATGGCAGGCAAGGACAGCCCAGAGCCCAGATCATATATAGGGATGAGGTAGGTCTGAGGAACACAAGCCAGAATTAATGCAAAAGCTGAAATAATGAGGGGTTTAGAGCAATCACTGCAACCTACGAATCAGGAAGCAAGTACGCTCTGCTGGTCAGTCCCTAGGTAGAAAGGAAGCAACATCCACCTCCTATAATTATCCTCTGTGAACAATGTAGAATCTGCAGCTTATCTTCTTGCCAATATTCTCTCTGCCTGCTTGCATGGGACATACTTGTTTAAGGTAAGACAAAATATGTTAAAGGACAAGAACCCAGTTTTCCTGTGCACTTTCTACAGCTCGTGCAGTTCTGTGATTCCCACCTTGGTTGGTCCATGGAAAAGCAACAAAAAGCAAACTGCCTGTCAGGCTCACATTTCACTTCTGTATTGTCTGTGTCTGTGAGAAGTGTTGGAGGGTATCCCAGATCTCTTTCTATGACCATGTGACCCACCCATTGGATGAGGGCAAGGCTGTGGACGTTGTCTACCTGGACTTTGGTAAGGCCTTTGACACCATCTCCCACAGCATTCTCCTGGAGAATCATGGCATAGACAAGTGTACTCTTCACTGGGTAAAAAACTGGCTGGATGGCTGGGCCCAGAGAGTTGTGGTAACTGGGGTCAAATATAGTTGGCAGCTGGTCACCAGTTGTGTCCCCAAGGGCTCAGTTTTGGGGCTGGTCTTGTTCAACATCTTTATCAATGATCTGGATGAGGGGATTGAGTGCACCCTTAGTAAGTTTGCAGGTGACACCAAACTGGGTGGGAGTGTCGATCTCCCTGAGGGTAGGTAGGCTCTACAGAGGGATCTTGACAAGCTGGATCGATGGGCTAAGGCCAATTGCATGAGGTTCAATAAGATCAAGTGCCAGGTCCTTCACTTGGGTCACAACAACCCCATGCATGTTGCATGCTAGGGGGGGAGTGGCTGGGGAGCTGCCCACAAGAAAAGGACCTGGAGGTGATGGTTGACAGCTGGCTGAACATGAGTCAGAGTCTGCCCAGGTGGCCAAGAAGGCCAACAGCATCCTGGCCAGTATCAGGAATAGCATGGCCAGCAGGACTAGGAAGGTATTGTGCCCCTGTGTTCAGCACTGGGGAGGCTGCACTGTATTATGTTCAGTTCTGGTCCTCTCACTTCAAGAAATACATTGAGTTGCTAGAGCAGGTTCAGAGAAGAGCCACCAAGCTGGCGAAGGGTCTAGAGAACAAGTCATACAAGGAGTGGCTGAGGGAACTCGGGATGTTTAATCTGAAGAAAGGAAGGCTGAGGGGAGACCTCGTTGCCCTCTACAACTACCTGAAAGGAGTTTGTAGGGAGGCGGGTGTTTGCCTCTTCTCCCAAGTGGATAATGACAGGACCAGGGGAAATGTAGGGGAGGTTTCAATTGGGTATTAGGATGAATTTCTACACTGAAAGAGTGATCAGGCACTGGAACAGGCTGCCCAGGGAGGTGAAGGACTCACCATCCTTGTGTGTACTCAAGAAACGTGTAGATGACGAACTTCAGGACGTGCTCTAGTGGCTGAGGTTGTAGGTTGTGTGTTTGTGGGTTTTTTTGGGGTGTGTTTTGTGGTGTTGTGGGGTTTTGTTTGTTTGTTTGTTTTTTCTGTTGTTTGTTTTTGCTTCGTTTTGTTTTATTTTTGCTTAGTTTTGTTTGGTTTTGTTTTTTATAGTTGGACTCGTTGATCTCAGATGTCCTTTCCAACGATGACTATCCTGTGATTCTGTGATTCTGTGACAGCCCAGAGCCCAGATCATATACGGGGATGAGGTAGGTCTTAGGAACACAAGCCAGAATTACCTCAAAAGCTGAAATAATGACGTGTTTAGAAAAAAGTAGAGCAACTTTTTCATTGAGACAATAGTTGGGCTAGTGCTGCTCTCTACTGGTAAAGAAAACACATGGCTCTAGAAGTGCCTGGGTACTTGTGTGATCGATGCTTGAATGGTATGCGAGCTATTTTAAACGAAATCTGTAATACCTACGCAAATATGTTGCCACTATTAAAATTAAATAAATGTCATAGAACTGTTATGTGAGCCTAAAAATTTGATTTCATCTTCAGATTTCAGTTGCTTCAAGTAAACTCAGCAGCTTAATTTAAACATTTTGCCATTACTATATATGCAGGAAAATGTTTCCCACTGGTAATAATTCTTCTTTCATTTTTATAGAAAATTCCATAAATTTTCACTTAAATGGCAATATGAATGATCTGAATTGTAGCTGCAAATTTAGAGGCCATATTGAAGAACATTTGACAATGGGTTTCCAAAGTTTACTAAATGTTAATGGCTAAAATTATACCAATTTGTTATTTAAAACAACAACAAAAAAGTGCTGCTCTATTTAGTGTATGACACAGGTACTTTCAACTACTTAAAGATGGATAGTCATAGAATTATACAACAATAAAGTAATTGGAAGAAACTTTTAAAGGCTATCTTGTCCAAATCTCCTGCAATGAGCAGGGACATCTTCAACTAGATCAGGTTGCTCAGAGCCCCATCCAGCCTGCCCTTGAATGGTTCCAAGATGGGACATTCAACACCTCTCTGGGAAACCTGTTCCAGTGTTTCACTACCTTAATTGTAAAAAATTACTTCTTTACATCTAGTCTGAATCTACCCTCTTTAAAGATTCAGATCCTGGGTATTCAGATCTGAGTCCCTACAATATTGGTCCTCTTCTGCCCTTCCACTGTGCCCACAGACTTAACAAGGGTCAGTATGGGGTCAGCACAGGGGCTCTCTCACCATGCTGTCTCCAACAAGCAGGGCTTCAGGGAAGGCAGGAGGATGTGAGCTACTACCCAGGGGTGCTCCAGGCCCTGGGAGTCCAATCTGCTGAACAGAAAGTGGGATGCTGGTGGTTATGAGCTTTGGTTGGATTTGTTATTCCCAAAACTTGCCCAGCTTGGTAGGAACAAGGCTTCTGCAAAAAGCTGGGGAGATGGTGCCTGTCCATTCTTCTCTTGGATGACAGTACTTTAGACTTACACTTCTTCCTGTAGTGTGTCAGAGGCCCTCTTTGCTACCTTTGAAGCTACTCTGTTTTGAGTGTCCCAGCTCTCTGCCTCTGCCTCCCAGGTGACAGTTTCCTATCCCTCACTGTTTTGTCTGCAGCCACCATAAAGCTGCTAACACCCATCTTGCTCACCATCCAGTTCATACAGGTCAGACCTCTGCCCTGGGGTCCTTCTTGCTTCCTAGAGCCCATGTCAAGTTCCTTCTTCTCAAAGCACTGCATTTTCTCATCTTGCACGCTCCTCTGGTCCCCTCTCTTTTTGGAGTCTCCCCGTGTACTTCTCCATACAGATGATAGTGAAAATTCAGAATGGAGTTTGATTGCCAAGAGAGCGCAGCACTCTTTTTACTGCAGGAGGATTCTGTTTTGGCTGGAGTTGCTCAAGGTTTTATCATCTCATTCACCTCACATGTGCTCAGAAGCTTAGCACAACACCTCACTTGCCTCACTGCACGCACAAAACATATTCTTACAGTAGTTCTCCCAAGTGTCTTCAGTATCCTTCTCTACAGTCTTTTCTTACAGTTAGATCTGCCCACGTAGTCACTACTTTCATTTAAAAATCCAGCTATGGAACACAATCCACCTTAAGTAAAAAAGAAGAAATGAAGCAGGATGGTGCCTATACAAGCAAACACCCCCCCCCTTTTTTTTTGGCTTCTGTCTCAGCAGGCAACCCAATGGGCAGCATTTATTTTAGCAGAGATGCTTGCAAAGATCTTCTAGGAAAGGCTGACAATGTTTTTTGATAGGCGTAGGTTGTGTTTGTGTGGACCTCTCCCTCACTCCACTTGGGTAACTAAGTGGAGCGCCAATTCAAACAGTGTTTCCTCAGCCCAGCATGGTTACCCAGCTAAATGCCTCCATGGAGTAAGGTAACACTAGTACTATATATTCATGCAGAACAAAAAATGAGTCTCCAAAGGACATTAGGAAATGTCCTGCAGTGCCTTGTTTAACTGCAAGAGTAAACTGCAGATGAGACAGCACACAGGGAGCATTCATTACAAATAGATTGCTCATTGTTTTACCTAAAGTAAGATCTGGAAATTTTAAACATCCCCCTCTCTCCTGGAAGGCTTGGGTCACGAAATCTGTTGTGGGACTCCACATAGAGCCGAAGAATTTACAGCTAGAGACTCTGAAGCACAGTGGCCTTGGTGGTCCTATTGCTGAACCTGTGTAATGATTTTGATGCTTTTTTGACTTCTGATGTGTGGCTGGGATACAAGTTTAGTACTTTGTTCTACTTTTCTTTGTGGCACCCCTGTTTCTTGCCATCCTCAGGAAGGATTCACAGGGATTATGAACAGACTTACAGCCTCTTCTATGGTAACATGGCATTGTAACAGAGCTTATGAGAAACTGCAAGAGTCCAGGAAAGAGTTGTCCCTACTGTGGTGCAGTTTAAGACTATAAAAGTTTTTTCACCTACTTATAAGGAGGCTCCTGAGCTATACTGCTGCCCAAAAGCAGCTGTAAACTACCACCACAAAGGGACAATTTAGCCTCAGGGCAATCCAGAGGGTGCATGAGATGATGTACCTCCGCATCTCTCTAAGCTGCATTTGCACTGAACAGCATTAAACCCTGAGGACAGAAATGGAACTGATGAAAATGTCATCTTTGTTGTGTTTCCTTTCTGAGAAAAAAAAACCTCTAGAGGTTATCAGAGGAACAATTTTATTTTTAGAATACTCTTGTTCCCATGAAACTCAAGGGAAAGTTTATCTTTGACTTGAATGGGAATGAAACACTGCCCTTGGGGAAAGACTTCTTACCAAAAAAGAAATATTATTAGGAAAACCTATGGAGTATATTTTCTTCAGTGAATTGCTCTTGAAGAAATGCATCTATAGAGAGAAGTGTTTATGTTAATTCTGAGACATTATTTTGTCATGCTGTTAGTTTTATAGGGTACTGGTTTGCAATTTCTTCCAGTGCCTATTAAAATTAATGGGAATCACAATTTTTAGTCAGCACTGAATAGGAGGAGTGAGTGCTCTTATTAGAATTTTACAGATTAAAAGAGAGGATACGATTTTATTAATTTATACAATGTTTTTGGAATAGATTTCGAATACAATAATAGAATTATAGAATGGTTAATGTTGACCGTAAACCCCCCTGCTATAAGCAGTGACACTTCACACTAGACCAGGCTGCACAAAGCCTCATCCAACCTGGCCTTAAACACCTCCAGGGAGGGGGCATCAACAACCTGCCTAGGCAACCTATTCCAGTGCCTTACTACCCTCATGGTGAAGAATTTCTTCCTGATGTCTAACCTAAATCTCCCCTCTTTCAGTTTAAAACCATTACCCCTTGTCCTTTCACAGCCCTCTCTGGTGAAAAGCCCCTCCCCATCTTTCCTGTAGCCCCTTTCAGGTACTGGAAGGCCGCTATAAGGTCTTCCAGGAGCCTTGTCTTCTTCAGGCTGAACAGCGCCAACTCTCAGCCTATCTTCATAGCAGAGGTGCTCCAGCCCTTTGATCATCTGTGTGGCCCTTCTCTGGACCCTCTCCAACAGCTCCATGTCTTTCCTGTGCTGAGGGCTCCAGAGCTGTATTCGGTACTCCAGGTGGGGTCTCACCAGAGCAGAGTAGAGGGGCAGAATCCCCTCCCTGGCCCTGCTGGTCACACTTCTTTTGATGCAGCCCAGGATGTGGTTGGCCCTCTGGGCTGCGAGCACAGACTGGTGGCTCATGTCCAGCTTCTAATCTGCAAAAATTAAAGTATCATCTAAAATAAATTAAAGTATCTTACAACACATACAAACGTAAGGAAAGATAAAAATGAAAATCCCATCCAACAAAGCTCTATACAGCTTAGGTCTGGAAACGCATTTGCACATTTACTGGAAATATTGTGTATTTGTCCTTGCATAGC
The DNA here is from genome assembly GCA_020745705.1 of Hemiprocne comata. NCBI lineage: Eukaryota > Metazoa > Chordata > Aves > Apodiformes > Apodidae > Hemiprocne > Hemiprocne comata. Next base: position 135,673,766 of record CM036586.1, on the reverse strand, counting down.
ATTCCTTATATTGAAGAAGCCTTCCTTTCTCCTAGTAAGCCACAAAACAAAGGTTGTCAGTCAGCCCAGGGTTTGTTAAAGTACTTAAGCTACACTAAAACTAAAACTTATCACTCCAAACAAAAAAAACCTGTTAAAACTTACAACAGGTAACTTTAAAAAATGTGTTTTCAAGCAACAATTGAAAAAAAAGAAGCATATCACTAGAAGATAATTTTCCTGTATTGGCATTTTGCTACCCTGTAAACCTAATGATCTGCCTCAGGCTCTAGAGCCTGGGGCAGATCACAGGAGAGATCCAGTGGCTTGGAAAACTGAATGACCCTCTTTCTGCCGAGAATAGAAAGGCTAAAAGACAGTGGAGGAGGGAAAAAACACAGAATCCCAATACAGAATGAAAATGCCTCCCAAGTAGACAATAATCACTCAGGCCCTAAAACTCCCAAACCTCCAAAAAATTGGCAAAATATATTAAGATTAGTTAAAAACAAAGATGGGGACATGGAAATTACCTGTGCTGTAGGACCTAAATGTTATCCTCTCACATTTTTGGTAGACACAGGAGCGCAAATTTCTACACTGAAAGCTGATGAAGCTGAGCACTGTGGCATCACCTTATCTTCACAGCCAATATATGTAAGTGGAGCATTTGGTAACCCTCTTTTACAGAAAACAGCTAAAGTCACCATACACCTTCCAGGAGAAGACAAGCCAATGTGGACTAAAATGATTGTGAGTGATATTCCTTTTAATTTATTAGGACTGGATGTTGTCACAGGTTGAGCGTGGAGAGATGAAGAAGGACGCTACTGGAATTCTGGCACACCGACACCTGAGATAAGATTGTTACAGTGTGCACCGTGCCTACCACAAAGTAAAATAACAAAAGTAAAACAATATTCCATCCCGATTGCTGCCAAAGATGGCATTAAAGAGGTAATATCTGATTTGAAGCAAAGGGGTATTGTTGTGCCCTGTCATTCACCATTTAATTCCCCAATCTGGCCTGTAAGGAAACCAAACGGTAAATGGAGAATGACAGTGGATTACAGGAAGCTAAATGCCAATACAGAAGGACTTACAGCTGCTGTGCCTAACATTGCTGATTTGGTGCTAGAAATCCAGGAAGCAACACATCCGATGCTGGCCTCCCTGGATATCAAGGATATGTTTTTCCAAGTCCCTATTGATCCTGAAGACCAAAAATATTTTGCCTTCACTTCGGATGGGGTACAGTACAGCTTCACAAGGTTGCCCCAGGGATATAAACACTCACCCACACTGGCCCATCATGCACTTGTGTGTGAGCTGGAAAACAATCCAGAAATCAAAAATCTCTATCCCCTTTAGGAGGGGGAGTGGGTTGCAGTCTTACTCATCTCAGTCGCGACACCTAATTTCAGAGATTGTCCATCTAGCAGTGGAGAGATTATTAGTCTCCAAGTGATTAGATCTGTGGTAGAGAGAAGTGACTGGTTACAGTTAAGGTTACAATTATGGCTGAGATTAGGATCGATGCTCTGGAGTAGTGGGGGAACTATGTGGCTCCAGTTGTCTAATGGAAAGCTATGAGGATGATTAAGGGACTGGAACATTTGTCATACGAGGAAAGGCTAAGGGACCTGGGGCTGTGTAGAATCACAGAATAATAGAATCATAGAATCATAGAATTATCAGGGTTGGAAGGGACATTTAAGATCATCTAGTTCCAACCCCCCTGCCATGGGCAAGGACACCACCCACTAGATTAGGTTGCTCAGAGCCCCATCCAGCCTGGCCTTAAATACCTCAGGGATGGAGCTTCCACCACCTCTCTGGGCAACCTGTTCCAGTGTCTCACCACCCTCATGGTGAAGAACTTCTTCCTAATGTCCAATCTAAATCTACCCTCCTCTAGCTTGGAGCCTTTCCCCCTAGTCCTATCACTACCTGACATCTTAAAAAGTCCCTTCCCAGCTTTCTTGTAGGCCCCCATCAGATACTGAAAGGCCACTATAAGGTCTCCTTGGAGCCTTCTCTTCTCCAGACTGAATAACCCCAACTCTCTCAGTCTGTCCTCATGGGAGATGTGCTCCAGCCCTCTGATCATCCTCGTGGCCCTTCTCTGGATATGTTTCAGCACATCCATATCTTTCTTGTAGTAGGGACTCCAGAACTGGATGCAGTACTTCAGGTGGGGTCTCACGAGAGTGGAGTAGAGGGGGAGGTTCACCTCCCTCGATCTGCTGGCCACACTCCCCGTAATGCAGCCCAGGATACAGTTGGCTTTCTGGGCTGCAAGTGCACACTGATGGCTCCTGTTGAGCTTCTCATCCACCAGCACCCCCAAGTCTTTTTCATCAGAGCTGCTCCCAAGCCAGTCACTGCCCAGCCTATATCGGTGCTTGGAATTGCCCTGACCCAGATGCAGGACCTTGCACTTGGTCTTGTTGAACTTCATGAGGTTGGCTTGGGCCAACCTCTCCAGCCTGTCAAGGTCCCTCTGGATGGCATCCATTCCCTCCAGCGTGTCCACCACACCACACAGCTTGGTGTTGTCGGCAAACTTGCTGAGGGTGCACTCAGTGCCACTGTCCATGTTGCTGACGAAGATGTTAAACAATATCGGTCCCATTACTGATCCTTGAGGCACTCCGCTAGTCACTGGCCTCCACTTGGACATGGACCCATTGACAGCCACTCTTTGGGTGCAGCCGTCAAGCCAGTTCTTTATCCACCAGGTTGTCCATCCATCAAACCCATATTTTACCAGCTTGGAGACCAGGTTGTTGTGCGGGACAGTGCCGAAGGCTTTGCTCAGGTCCAGGTAAATGACGCTGGTTGCTCTTCCCTTGTCTATTGATGTTGTGACCTTTTCATAGAAGGCCACCAGGTTAGTCAGGCATGATTTACCCTTGGTGAAGCCGTGTTGATTGCACCTAATCACCTCTTCATTATTCTTCTGCCCCAGCAATGCCTCCAGGAGGATCTGCTCCATGATCTTACCAGGCACGGAGGTGAGATTGACTGGCCTGTAATTTGCTGGATGTCACGGTTTGACTCAGGATCGGCAATTAAACCAGAGACAACAATGCTCTTGATCCCCTCCCTCTCCCACCCAGGTAGGGAAGGAGAGAGAGAATTAGGAGAGAGACTTTGCTGGATTGAAAACTAATCTAGACAGCCTTAATTATATGTACAATTATATACAAGTATGTTCAGGAATGTGCAAAAGCCTCTTGCCTCCCCCCACCCCCAGCAGCTGCCCTGGCACTCTCCTGAGGTGTGAGCAGTCCTGAAATGTCTCAGCCTGCAGGCAGGAGATAAGGCAGAGCAGACAGGGTCATGAGGGTTATGACGTCTAGGGATGCCTGAGCCTAGGAGTCAACGGTGATGGATGATGGAGTCCTCCCCAGATGCCAGCCATGGATGGAAGAGAAGGGAAGGAGAAGCAGGAAGGAAGTTGTCTTCTGTGATCTCTGACCTTCCTTGGAGCTTACGTGGATATATGGAATGGAATACCTTTGGTCAGTTCTGCTGTCTGTCTAGTCCAGCTCCCCTACGGGGGCGGTCACAGATACGATTCTCCTGCTCTCAGTAGCCTCTGTAGCAGCAGAGCTAAGAAGCGACCTTGGAGTCTCAGCAGAAACAGAAACATTCCAGTGTTATCAGCCCACTAGCTGGAACACTTGCTGCTAGTTAAAAGAGAGCTTACTGAAGGAAAAAAAAATCGGTAAAAGGAAAATTAGCTTAATCCTGGCTCAACCCAGGACACTCGATCATCCTTCTTTCCTTTTTTCCTTTTTTGAAAATGGGGTTATGTTTCCCCCTTTCCAGTCAGTTGGGACTTCACCAGACTGCCATGACTTCTGGAATACAATAGAGAGTGGTTTAGCAACCTCATCCGCCAGTTCCCTCAGTACCCGTGGGTGTATCCCATCGGGTCCCATGGACTTGTGCACTTTCAGGTTCTTCAGGTGGTCACGAACCTGATCTTCACTTACAATGGGCAGTTCTTTCTTCCAGCTCCTGCCATTATCTTCTGTGACTTTGGGAGTGTGGCCAAAGCCCTTTCCAGTGAAGACTGAGGTAAAGAAATCATTGAGAACCTCGGCCTTCTCCATATCACTTGTCGCCAGTTCTCCTGCTTCTTTTCTGAGCAGGCCCATACCTTCCCTGGTCTTTCTTTTGCCATTAATATACCTATAGAAATTTTTGCTATTCCCCTTGATCTCCCTGGCTAGAAAGAATTCTAACTGAACTTTAGCTTTTCTAACGAGGTCTCTTGCTGCTCAGGCAGCTTCCTTGTATGCCCCCCCATTCTAGCTGTCCTTTCTTCCATTCCTTGTAAAGTTTCTTCTTACATGACAGTTTGTCCAGGAACTCCTTGCTCATCCAGGCAGGTCTCCTAGCATTCTTTCCTGCCTTTCTCTTTGTTGGTATACTTTGCTCCTGGACACTGAGAAGGTGATCCTTGAAAACTGACCAGCTCTCCTGGGCCCCTCTTCCCTCTAGGGCTTTGTCCCATGGTACTTTGGCCAGCAGATCCCTGAAGTGATCAAAGTCTGCACGCCTTAATTCCAGGGTTGTAATCTTTGAACACACCCTCCTAGATGCCCTGAGGATCTTAAATTCAAGTGCTTCATGATCACTGCAGCCCAGGTCGTCCCTAAGTCTCACGTTGGTCACAAGCCCTTCCCTGTTGGTGAGGACAAGGTCCAGCACAGCACCTTTTATTGTCGGTTCCTCTACCATTTGGAGGAGGAAGTTTTCATCCATGCACTCCAGGAACACCCTGGACTGCAGGTGCCTCACTGTGCTGTCCTTCCAGCAGATGTCAGGGTGGTTGAAATCCCCCATGAGGACCAGGGCCTGAGAATGCGAAGCCACTTCTATCTGCCTATGGAGGGCCTCACCTGCTTGGTTCTGCTGGTCAGGTGGCCTGTAGCAGACCCCTACTGTAACATCACCTTCCCCTGTCTTCCCTTTAATCTTAACCCATATGCTCTCAACCAGTTCTTCGTCCTTCCCCTGGTGGAGCTCCATCGATTCCAGCTGGTTTAGTCTTGAGGAGAGAAGACTAAGAGGGGACCTTAATGTCTATACATATCTGAAGGGTAGATATCAAGAATGGGCCAGTCTCTTTTCAATGGTGCCCTGTGATAGGACAAGGGGAAACAGCACCAATTTGCAACACAGGAAGTTCCACCTCAACATGAGGAAAAACTTCTTTACTGTGAGGGTGATGGAGCACTGGAACAGGCTGCCCATAGAGGCTGTGGAGTCTCCTTCTCTGGAGACTTTCAAGACCAGTTTGGACGTGTTCCTGTGTGATCTACCCTAGGGGTTCCTGCTGCAGCTGGGGGGCTGGACTCAATGATCTTCAGAGGTCCTTTCCAACCCCTATGATTCTATGATACAGTTAGGATTAGGGTTCAGGAAAGCAAGAGCTGGAAAAATACATTTACTGTAGGATCTTATCAATATGATGGGTCTAGGATGAGGGCTGCTGATAACAAGGATGTATGCCATCTGGCAGTTGTGGTGGAAACTGGTGACAACAGTGTTGTTATTAAAGGGAATTTAAAGGTTGGATGTATGGTCTGGATTTAGGAAAGCAGTCTGTGGAATTGTTTTTATCACTGTGTCACAGCAGCCCTTATTTCAGATGTTTTTTTACAGAAGTGAAATCTGGTGATTCATCCTAGAGGCAACAGGAGTGACTAACTATAATGAAGGTGACTGTTTTGGTTGTGGATATTAGGATTAGGATTCTGGAGGGCCAAAGTGGAATATCTGCTTTTAATGTGGGGTCCTGGAGAGGTTTAATGATGGATGACTGGCTCTGATCTGGGAGTTGGTAAGTCTGTAATGAAGCAAATGGTTTGAGTTAGGGGGCAAGAAAGAAGTGGACAGAGAGTTGTGAGTATTAATGAATCCTGTCCATCAGGAGGAGGGCTGAAATTGGCAAAGAAGAGCATGGTCTATATTCTATAGCACTGAAAAGAGAATGGGCAGTATTGTTATGATTAGTATAAGGTATTATTAAGATTAATGTCTAGTGAAGGATCAGTCTGTAAGAAAGCAGAGGTTATAAACAAAAATTTATTGCTGAATCCTACCAGTTTTTAACTGAGGAGTGATTTTGCAGCAATGAAGTGTCGATGATTAAGGTGTGACAGGACTACAGATAAAGCATCTGGCTTACACAGACAGAGTTTGGGGCAGAAGAGGACAAAGACCTGAATTTACCGCTAGGTCCTACAGAATTTAGAGACACAGGGCTCATGCCAGAGAGGTACTTAGCATTAATTTGGAAGTTTGTGGCCATAGTTAGTCTGTCCAGACGCCTGTCCTAAAGGTAGCACTCCCTTTTTCTGTGAAGGAAAGCATGGAGAGCTAAACTGAGTGTTGGATTCCTGGTGATTCCAAACAGTGCTGGTGCTTGCAGAGGTCAACAACTTGGGAAAGGGTAAGCAAGGTTACCTGCAAGTGAAGGTCATATTTGGAAAGTAGAGGTGCCTGTTGCTGGATCTTGCCAAGTCTCAGGTTCCAGTTTCAGAACTAGTTCTCTTAGCAATTAATAATGCATAATTCATCCTGTGACAGAAAACAGTAACTGAAGGATGTAAGAGCATCAACTGTTAGTGTGGCTCAGGATCACGTCTGGTAAAAATGATTAAGGTCTTGGTTTTACATTAGTTCCTTAAGAAGGAAAGGAAGGAGAGCAAACTTTGGTATCAGAGAAGTCAGTCATTGTGATATGAACTCTATAGTATCAGTATTGTATTTAGAAAACATCCTTACAATTAATGTTTATGTTATGGTCCAGGAAAGGGGAGGCTAGAAGAGCAAGTTAATAGATGGGCCTACTAAGTCCTGCAGGAATAGCATAAGGGCTATTATTTGTAGCAAGCTGTGTGGTTCTCTCCAAACTTAATTTTTAGGGTGTCCAAGTTAGTGTGGTTTATTGTGTTTATTGGCTAAAGTTGTCTTTATGTTTAAGGTAAAAAACCCTGATTTTAGATAGTCAATTTTTTGCAGGATCCTAACAGGTTGTGGTTGGTCCTATCTGTGAGTAATGGATGGTTAAGTACAAGCCAGGAAAAGCTGAATGAATTTTGGATATGGTGATCAATAAGACTGAATTTGGAGCTAGGGATCTGTGCAGGAAAATTCAAATATTACTGTGGTTTCTTGCAGGACACTGAGGACTAGAAAAAGGAGTCATTCTAAAACAAGAGTAGATCTTTTGAGAGGAGGTTGTAGTCAGGTGGGTGTTGACCCCTTCTCCCTAGTGACTAGTGATAGAACAAGAGGAAATGGAGTCAAGTTGCAGCAGGGGAGGTTCAGATTGGATATTAGGAAAAACTTCTTCACAGAAAGAGTGGTGAGGCATTGGAACAGGCTGCCCAGGGAGGAGATGGAGGCACTGCCCCTGGAGGTGTTAAAAAAATGGGTAGACGTGGTGTTTTGGGGATGGTTTAGTGGTTAGGGGTTGTCAGGCAGACAGTTGGACTTGATGATCTTGAAGGTCTTTTCCAACTTTGATGATTCTGTGATTCTGTGTGATTCTGTGATTTTTGGAATGTATGAAGAAATTTAAGCTTAATTTTAAAATTGCGGTTCAGGAAAACAAGGGCTGCAGAGGTCAACTTATTATTGGAGTCTTTCAGTTCTGTAGGGCAGGAAGAAAGCTACTGTTAGGAAGGGTGTGTGCTTTCTGTGTGGCTGAGTAAGGGTTTTACTGAGAGGAGAGCCATCGTTGGTGTTATGTTTGAAGTAAAAAAAGTCTGAAAAGCTTGTTCTGTTGCTGGGTTCTGTGAGACCTATAATTCTCATTTTACAGTTGATCTTTTCAATTGTGAAGAGCAGGTATGTACGATATGGCAGAAAATAGGGCATGACTAAGACTGGACAAGATTTTAAATTGGGATTTGCTTTATGTCTTCAGCAATTGCTCCATGTTCAACATGGGTTTCTAGAAATCTGGGATGAAGATTGACACCAAGAAAGTTGAATTACTACTAATTTCAGTATGGCTGGAAAGAAGGATCTGGAGAAGTGTGATGCTGCCAGTTCTGTTGGGGTAGGATAGTGATTGGACTTGTGGATGGACATTGGATTTATGCCTTCTGGTTGCTTTTGAAGGGACAGGTGTTAACAGGGGTCTGAGGAAGGGTAATGATTTTGTGATACTTTTATGGATTATTTTTGAGACTGAACAGAATCTTTTTGCTGAAAAGAAAAGAAGGGAAGCAAGGAATCATAGTTTTGAGCTGTTAGTGAGGCTGGTAACTACCATTGGCATTGTTCCATTTGAACATTCAAAAAGAAATATTTATGTTCTTTTCTTTTTCCTTTTTTTTGTAGTTTGAAATGCATATGAATTTTAAAAGATCAAAGAAAGTTTTTAAAACAAACTTGCTGGGGCAAAACAAGTGCTTACACTAAACCTAATTTTTAATTTTATTCCCTGTGTCAGATTTTCCAAAGCAATTTTTTCCCCAACTTTTCCATTTGGAAACTTCATCTCTTTCCTGTATCACCATAGCACAACACAGAGGAGCACGTGAAGTGTGTTCATAGGCTACTCTGCATAAATTTCCACTGTTCATCTCTTTTGCTTTCCTTGTTTTGTAGATGAATGCAAAGTTTCAACATTCAGAGTTGTCCTTCTGGCCAGTGTTACGAATATTAAATATTCATGTATGAAATCTGTTCAGATCCAACCTTGGAATCATTTTGGCTTTGTATATGACCAATTAAAATGCCATATAAATTTCAGTTTCTGCCATCTGAGTAGCCTGAATGCAGAGAATGAAGGACAATATCCTGTACTCCTAATTTAATTTTCCCATCAGTGTTTTTTTGAACTCTGTCTGTGGGTCAAGACAATGGATGTGTGTTCAGATATGTTCTGCTTACACCAGCCAGGACTGTGTGCATAATTCCAAGTAAAATTTCAGCAACAGCTTATAGTCAGTTAAGCTGATTTTTCCTATATAGAAAATAACACTTTCAGATGGAGAACTTTCTTAATGATCTGTATGTGTCACTTGCCTGCGGCAGAGCTTTGATTTTATGCAAACCGGACCCCCTCTGGCTCCAGATCTCAACTGGAGTTTGAGGAATCTTATAACCTTCAGAAAATGAAATTTTATTGAACTTGGAACAGTCTCACAAGCATCAGAGATTTGCTGTGCACACAAAGAAAACAGAAGATAAGTAAATGGCAGAAGAATGTAGTGAGTCACTTAAACTGCAGAAAGAAGGTAAAAACGTGGAGGAAAACAGTAGCAGGTACAGGATGCAGTTCTTTTTCAAGTCAGCTGGAGGTGTTTTTCCATTAATTCCTAAAGTTTATATCTGAGTCCAAGCATCATCAGTCTTGAACTTGTGAGTGACAGGGAAGTGGAAAGAAGTGGAAAGGGTACTTCCATGCTTCTCAGCCTGGAAAAACAAAGTGGGAATGCCTGCCAAAGAAATCTGGACACTTTGGATTTTCTTGAAAGACTCAAACATTGTTATTTCCTCTGATTTTGTATGCAGTATCTGAAAGAGATTGACTTGTAAATGTTCCCATGGTCTTTGCGTACACAAAGAGGAATGAGATACTTTCAATGACATCTATTTTTTACTGATGGAAGGAACAAAGAGCCAGGCAGCTTCCAAGAGGGTGTTTCCTCAGCATGACCCTGAACATAGTTTGAGAACAGTCTGGCTGCTCCCTCCAAGCACAGGCACAGCTCCTGGAAACTGAAAAAGTGCCTATATGAGCAGAAGACAGGCATGGCTGTCTGCTTCTGAGGGCAAGATCATGCAGCAAAAGTTAGATATTAAAGTGAGAATGTCCTCAAGACAGAAACAGCTGGAGTCAGGGTTTTCATTTGGATCACTAAGAGAGAGGGCAATTGGAGAGAAAGGCCCATTTGCAAAACCTGGGCACTTTTCAGGTCACTTGAATACTCAAAAGATACTCAGAAATGGGTGGTAGTTTAGGTCTTTAGAAATACAGCATCAAGTGTTGTTATATTTTTACAGTCAGTACTGTGTACAGAATGTATATGAAATAAATTCAGGTAACTCCCACTACAAAACAGAAAATTAATCCCTTTCTCACAGTGTATTTCTCATACCCAAGACCACTTGGAGCACGAGTCACTTCAAACCTCCACCTGAGTTGCAATTGTTTGTCCACAGTTTCAGGCCCAGCCTGCTCAGTCTGTATTTGACATCACATCAGGTTTTTCACAGTCAGTACTACTTTAGGCAAGTACTCCATCCAATCCCCTTCTAAAATTATGCAACTCTTTTGGTTCCCCCATAAATTAGACAGAAATTAACAGAAATTTAATAAATATGTTGTAGGTCTCCACTTACTGAAACAGTAGCATCCAGAGCAATTGGCAGGCTTACACAATTCTCCAGATGTAGCCTTGGTATGAAGATAATGGTAGTTTAAGTTTTACCTGTCAAAGAGCAGAACATGAAGAAAATGTATCATACTTAAGAGAAAACCAAGACTATTTAAAGTAACTGGTAATTTCTCAGCTTGTTTCTCCTTCCATTATAGAGAAATTTGTTCATGGCTAAGATCCTATTTCCAAGTAATCCAGATTCTTCCAGCCCATTTCTACAACATTACTTTACTGGACTTTTCTTGATGATTTCACTCTTCCCAATTGCTGAACTATGGAGCTTTTCACAGTAATGATCTTCTTTAGGAGGGAAATTAGAGAATGATGGAATGAAGAGGAGAAAGGAAATTATACCACCTCAGAAAGAAAAATAGGAAACCTGAAGCTGGTTTTGGAAGAGAATATATAAAAACTCCCACAATCTAAATGTTACATTTTGGCAGTATCAAAACAAAATTATCTTGACTGCAGGCTTGGAGATGTTTGGCTCTGTTTGCCGTCTTAAACTTCTACATATTTTGAAATCTAGGAATAGTGGATCCTGAAAAACTGAGTTTTCAAATTCTAAGAGGGAGCCTTGAAGCTGTCTGGATTCTGAGTTCTGTTTTAGGAAAAAATTGCTCAAGACCTTATTTGCTGGCCCCTTTAGCATTCTTGTTCCCAAAGCTATTCAGATAATGAGTGTGCTCCAGAGCTGTGGCTCAGGAAATGAGAGCTCCCAGGTGAGTTTTTCTCACTGAGTAAATCCAACCAAAATCCACATTTAGCACCAAAGCAGGCTTCTATTGGAAGCATTGTAGTGTAAGGATGGATGTCACTGAGACATGCTAGGATGACAGCCACGATGACATTAGCTCTTCCCAGTCAGGTTTCCTCTGCATCTGTTCAGTGACTCTCAGATAAGCAACATGAAAGCTGACAACCACTTTCCATGAACTTTACTTAAGACACATTTCTGTGACTTTAGCTACAAACATTTCCTTCCATTTTTCTGATTGTTGTAATCATTGCATGACTTCCATAGCTGTAAATACTAATTATCACGATTGTTTTAATCTATCTGTTTTACAACAGCCAACCTATCTGCTTCTAATTTCTTTTTGTTTCCAGAACAAGCTTATGTAACAGGCTAAGATGGATTTTTGTAATTTCTGACAACTCCAGACAACAAATCTAGACTTCTATGGATCTCAATCACTTGTAGATATTAATAGGATAACATGTATAAATAAAGCTTTGTCATAACAGAAGTGAGGCAGGCCAAACTGCATAAATGAAGGGGCTGCAGAGCAAACATGGCTGAAAAACCAGTATATTGAAGACTTCTAACTGTTCAGTTCACTATATCAGGACAGAAGTCCAAATGGAAAAGGGAAATACTTTTGAAACTAGAAGGGTATGCCTTTTGTTTGTTAGCTTTTCTGATTCTCTGGCTGCAAGCTCTGCAGATCTCACTTTGGAAGTGCCACCATTAAAATGCAGCTGAACGGCAGGCAGCATGTTTGCTGAAAGCAACGTGTCTGTCAAGAGGAGGGAGAAGCAGAAGCAGTGCCTGCCGTGTCATTTATAGCAGCTGTAGCACTATAGCACCTATAGCAGCTATAGCACCTTTCTAAAGATACCAGTTATTTTCTACAAAGCTACAAAAGTATCTCGGTTTTCTTCTCTCCCCTGAGGCATTTGAAATGAGCCAGTGCAGTTGTCTTTTTTCCCTTACTCTGTTCCTTCTAGCTTCTGTCCTTTCCATATTACTCTATATGTCTATCAACACAGTCTTTTCTGTACCACTTTCCCAGCTACTGCATGCAGTACTTTGTAAGAAATTCTTAAAACGACTGCCATGACTAAACTCAATTCCAGATTTAAAAACAAAACAAAACAAAACCGTATCTCAAGAGTTCTGTATCTCTACAATCTTCAGAAGCATTTCAGGACAACATCCAAAATATGTAATGCAATTAAGATACTGTGTTCTGGAATTGGCAGAGCTGAGACTAATCCCCTTCAATGCTCTAACTCAATGATAAGTATTTCTAATGGCTGTGTTTATTGCAAACTTGGCTCTTGGGATATCTGGACATGATTCCTGTAAGACAGTTTAAAGCCTTGAATTAACCTTCACGCAGTCAAAGCTTTAACTCTTTTTGATTGTGAAGAACTTCCCCATCAGTGAGGAAGTATATGGCACTTAGCTAGTCCTTAGATATATTTTATATTTTACAAATGAGGAAATAATTGAGACAAAGAAGTTTGGGTAAGGTTCACAGCCAGTAAGTAGCTGCAGTGATCACAACTCCAGGAGAGCCTTGCTCCCCAGTCACACAGTGTCCCTGGACCAGTGAGACTAAAGCTGTTTGCTTGTTCTTGTTTTGTTCTGAAACAAAAAACCCATGAGGAGACCAACTATGGGGAGCAAGAACTTGTAGGAAATGGCATTTTAATTTACTGCACCAATACCTGCAAATATTTTTTTTATAATTTCTGTGACTACATACTAAAACATAAATAAAATAAACCAATTGTGCCTAGAACTAGCTGAGATAAATGCAGTGTAGCATTTATTTTCCTTAAATAAATAAAGCTTATTTTTCTCATTTTTTTTTTGTTCATTTTTGTATATGATCCTATACCTGTAAAAAATTAAATGAGGAATGGAAACCTCTCCAGGGTGCTCAGCTGCTGTGAATGCAGCATCTGCTATGTGGTAATGAAAGAAGAAAAAGCTTTTCTGATCTTTGCAAGCCGGATGCAAGTGTGTTTGATATTGAAACCTCACATAGAGTAGGGACAAATGAGAGATTTTTTAGAAGTGATATTCTTCCCTTTTTATGCAAGACAAATTTAAATTTAATTTTGAAATTTAAACTGAACATAAAAGTCTTTGGAGTACAGCCACCAATACTGAGGCTGTCATTAAATGGATCTCGTTAGAGTTCCCTATAATGCAAGTACTTGGAATAACATCTTACCACTTCTGTCTGAAGCATAGACCTGTTTACATAAGTGGGTTGATCAGAGACAGTTTCTGGCCAAACAAATGTTCAAGAAGATTAATGATGAACACATGTTGTATTTTGTTATCTAAAACAACACCCAAATTCTCAACTGAAATGTAGGCTATGTGATGACATAGAGTTTTGGTTAGGGGTATTTCCTGTTTTTGGAGTGTTAACCCACTGTGTCCACTTTTGTTGCTCTTCAGAGAATGCAGTTGTGTTTTTGTAGAAGGGTTTCACTCCATTACTAGGGAAAAGGCAATTTTTCCGTCCTGCTGTAGGGCTAAGAACCATAGAATCATTGAATCATAGAACAGTTTGGGCTGTAAGGGACCTTAAATATAATCTAGTTTTGACTCCCCTGCCATGGGCAGGAACACCTGTTCCTAGACCAGGTAGCTCAAAGCCCCACCCAACCTGGCCTTGAACACTGCCAGGGATGGGGCAGCCACAACTTCTCTGAAAAGTGGCCCAAATACGTGTGCAGAGAACATGTCACTGTTTGGTCCAGAAGAAGTACAACTATCAGATTACTAGGAAAAGCAGCTCCTGCCTCAATTCAAGCCATTCTACTGTTATCATACCATTAAAGCTTACGGCATAGCAAGAGGTTTGGTATTATCCTGGTTCAACAGAAAACACAGTAAATTGCTGCTGCTTCTGTTTGGTCTAGGCAGTTAAGTATGCATCCAGTCTGTTAAACTGGTCAGTCTGGAGGCCTTTTTAGACCTCTCAGTGCTACTAGATACTTAAATAGCATTGATGAAGAAACAGTCCATGCTATCCAACAGACCAGGCATGTTCATCCATTAAATCTAGCCATTAAATCTAGGAAGTTGAAGAAAGCTACAGCTGGAACTAGCCATTAATATGGAACTAGATACCAGATGGCAGACCTGAGTGTCCTGGTGGACAACAAGTTGAACATGAGCCAGCAATATGCTTTTGCAGCAAAGGCAGCCAAGAATGTCTGTGACTGCATAGTGTGGCCAGTAGGTCAAAAGAGGTGATTATCCACCTCAGCACTGCAGAGGCCACATCTGGACTGTTGGGTTCAATGCTGGCCTTCTCAGTGCAAGAGAGACATGAACATACTGGAGCCAGTCCAGTGAAGGGCCACAAAAATGACAAACGGGTTGGAGCATCTGACATAGCAGGAGAGGCTGAAGGCTGGGGTTGTTTAAGCTTGGGAAGAGAAGGATGTGAGGGAATTCTTAATAATAGCTATGAATACCTGTTATGATGGGTGCAAAGAAAACAGTCAGACTCATCTCAGTGGTATCCAGTGGTAGGGACAAGAGGCAATGGGAACAAATTGAAGTACAATAAATTCTATTTAAACATCAGAACACCCCCCCAAGGGTGATCCAGGACTGCAGCAGGTTTCCCAGAGAGGTTGTGAGTCTCCATCCTTGGAGATATTAAAACCTAGCTGAGTGTGGTCCTGAGAAATCTGTTCTAGTTGAGCCTGCTTTGAACAAACTGATTTGGACTTAGCAATCTCCAATGTCCCTCTCACCCAAACCATCATGTGATTCTGTGATTGCAGGCTTGGGCATGCAAGTGAGCTGGGTACACTGGGGATTCACTGTCCTTATCACCTCTGCACTCAATACAGAGACTAGCTCCAAAAGCACATCCTAGCTGAGTATTCAAAGTCCTATGCAAGTGAATATTGCCTAGATATTTACTTCATTGTGCCAGCTACTTTATACCTCACAACTATTTTTTTGTCCCATCTGTCAGTAGGGGAATCATGAAAATGCAAGAGCAAGAGGTAGCAGAGGTTCTGGTGTACCTGTGTAACAGAAACAGCAGCAGTCCTGCCTGGCATGAGAATAATCAAAACCATCATTCTTGCTGGACTTACAGCCCAAAGTCACATCTTCTATTTGGCACTTCAAAAGCTTTGCCTCACAGGCTAGCAGAGCCATGCTAGTAGTGTATAAACCTGTCAGCCTATTTCTCCTAAAGAGAGACTAGAAGAAGAAAAAATTACTTCGGTTTTGGGACTGCTTTGAGTCTGTAGCAACAATGGCAAATACAAAATGGAACAACTGGCATCCAAAGATTTAGCAGAACTTAACTTTCTGCTCTGCCAGATGTTGCACTTGTTCTGTCCACGACTGCATTACGTATTTCTAGTTATAGGTCTCAGGCATTAGTATTGCTTTTCCATTTTGTGTTGGTTCTCTTCAGCAATGGCAGTGACATCACCGCCAATTAAGATGAAGCAATACTAGCCCTTGGTCCATACTAGGGACTTCAGACAAGCTTGTCATGCATCAGTTGGTGGCCATCTCCATTTTACAGAAGGAAAAACATAGGCAAAGCATAAACTAGCATGTCTAAGGGCTCCAACTCATGACTGCAAGTGTTTCTAGGAGTGATAGCTGAACAGAGTACTTAACTTCAGCCCCATCACTTACAGCCCATTGCAAAAAAGTAAACTGTGATTTGGGATGACTGGGGCTAGTAGCTGCCTACACCACTGCAGTTAGGCCTGCCTATGTCAGAGCACCATGGGAAATGTATGGTACAGTGGAAAGAGAACCTGGGACTCCCAGTTGCTGGATCTGATCACCACTTGATATTTTCTCCAACAATACGTCCATCCTTTGCCAACTAGTTCTAAATGATTCATTTTATTACTGGATAGTCATATTTTGTGGGTAGCCACGAGTCAGTTTGAGTTATTCACTCTTACAAAATACTTCCTCTAGAAGGTACTGTAAACACAATTAATTTTTAAATAGCTTGAGTTGTTTGAAAGCCATGAGCAATGGTTATTAATATTGGCACAGAATAGCTCACTTGCTGATAATTCAAGGGATGGAAACTGGAACATTTTGGACAGAACTGATGTTTTTATATTCACTTGCCTTATATCCAGACTGGTGGTAGAAGTGTTCATTATACCCAAGACAGCAAACTGGGGAAGTTACAGGCACTAATACATGTGGACATGTGGTAAAATAAATCTTTAGATGAAGAAAATAATGTATATTTAAGTAATCTAGTTTCCATTCTTGGTTACAACATGCAATTTTGTCATGCATGTCTTTTGAAAAACAGAGGAGGAGGAAGGAGTTTGTCTCATTGAAGGCAATGGAAAGTATGCTTGATACAGCATGCACAAATATGGACATGAAACTGGGAGGCTGCACTGCTAACAGCTCTTACAGATGCAAAGAAGCATGCACCCAGATTCTCAAACAACATACAGTGATGTTTTGACTTGAAATTTCTTGCACCGAAGCTCATTCTTGTGATAAAAAATGGCAGGTCCCCAACCAGCTACCTCAACAAGCCAAGAAAGCTTGCCACTTGGTGATTGCAGCCTAGTTACCACTAGCATAACTCAATGTTCTGTTTCCCTGAAAGAAGAGAAAAAACAACCCAACATCTCCAAGGCTCGCCACTGTTTGGAAAGAACCTATAACTTTTTTGCACATGTCTAGACTGGTTTACTGCTTTTTAGTGTGACTTCTTGTCATGGTATCACAGCCAGTATGTGCTTTTTGACTGCTGCTGACCCAGGCAGACTCTGAGTAGTCTTCAAAAGCAAAAGAAGTTGCCAGCAACTGAGTCAGTTTAAACTGACTGCCAGGAATTTGCTGCATGCCATACAATATGTTTTTGAGTCACCTTCTAAAAACAGCCTTGGTGAATAAGTACTTGACAAGAAAAAAAAATCTGAAATTCCCACTTGATCTTGTTCCAGGATTCTGCCATGCTCCCTTTCTCTGCAAAGTCAAAGCACTTAACCTGCTCTCAGTATAAATGGCTATTCAAAATGTCATGTTCAGTAAGGAGCATGACCAGGGGCTGCACACTGGGCCTTAATGAATGAAGCCTTCAGTGGAGGAGCACATGGGTTTGTTGCAACAACACACACACACACACACACACATATACAGACACACACTGCATGGGACTATAAAAGAAATGAGGGGCTGCCTGTAATGCCCACAGCTCTCACGGTACAATCTGACCGAGAACTACGTGCCTGTGGAAACTAGTGTGAATTCTGTAGGAAACTGAAGTTATTGATGTTTAACTCACCGCTAGGTGTCACGACTTCTTCATTTTTAAGCAGACTGCTGAGTTTTTTAAAACCTAATGGGGGGAAGAAAAAAAAAAAAAAAAGCTCAAGGTGAAGGCAGGAAGCCAAATACTCTGTCCGGCTCCAATCTCAATTATTTTCAGTAAAGTCAGGTTGGTAGACAGCACATTCAGATAAAAATGAGAAATCATTTCCATCCCTTTTGCAGATTACTGCCCTCTCAGACCGTATTGAAACACTAAAAATCTCATGAGTGCAGGTAGGTGTAAAGTTCAGGATGCTTGGTGCACCAAGGAGTTCTCCTTGCATTTGTTGGCTTTACCCTGTCAGAAATCAGCCACAGACACAGCTACAGATACTACAGAGCTACAGATGTATGAAAGTGAAAAAAGTTTTCTCCACATCCATGAAATGACTCTCCAGTGTGTTTCAGAACAGCAGATTTTGCTAAAAGTGCATTGATATTGATAGTGACAAATGCTGTACTTTGGTAGCTTTGGAGACTGATAAATACACAGACAAAAATCTAGGTACGGATTTTAGTATATAATAACAGGAAAAACATGGGTCAGGAGACATTAATGCAACCAGCATGCCCAATGCCCTGTACTTTTCCTATGCTTGCCATGCTCTCCAGGGAGGTTTCGTCACCTCCTGCTTTGCTGGCTTTTCTACTGAGACTGAATGCAGCAAAAATGGGCTGGTTTTATGCTCTCCACTCAGCTGAGAATCTTATCTTCTTTCTTGCAAGTAGACAAATTGTCATCAGGGTAAGGCTGGAACATACTTGATTTTTAATCCTTTGGGCTGGACACAAACCAGCAAAGGAGTGAGGAGCTCTCTCTCCCTCTCAAGGTTTCCACAATTCCCTTCAAACTGGGATAAAAAACTTAACCTAAGAGGTGCAGCCTTGTCAGGAGAAAAGTAAGCAAATGCTCCATGACGGCTCTTACCCTTCTTTCTGTGTATTCCC
Source organism: Hemiprocne comata (assembly GCA_020745705.1). Taxonomy (NCBI): domain Eukaryota; kingdom Metazoa; phylum Chordata; class Aves; order Apodiformes; family Apodidae; genus Hemiprocne; species Hemiprocne comata. Next base: position 135,655,331 of record CM036586.1, on the reverse strand, counting down.
TGCCATGTTTAATGCATAAGTGTCTGGGATTGACATGAACCCACCAGCCCAGGAAGAGGCAGGAGACCTGGGATATCAGACTAGGTGCTTCTGGGCACTTTTTAGGAACTTGGCAAAAAGAGGGGACTGAAATGGCTGCCCAGTATGGGCAGATGTTTTTTTTCCTCTGACCTCTTGTACACATTTGCAGGATGATTTACAGCATGTTCTCTGAGCCAAAGGAAAAATCCAAACATTGCTGGCTGCAGTCCGATTTTGCTTGACCTCTTAAGTAGTTTAACATGGTACTGGCCTTCTTTCCCATTTTAGGTCTTCCCCTTCCAGAATAGCAGAATTGATTCAATGACGCAGCTTCTCAAGCACCTACACAATGCCCTGGGCTGGAAGTAGTGGATGTGTGGTAATTGCCTTTGAGATAAGAGCTCTTTTGATCCTTTTGGGGACAAGACAGAGAAGGATAGGGAAACCCAGAAGGGAACCTCACAAGTGACTTCTTCTCTTCTAGGTGCAGAGGGTGTTTTTATTGCAATGTGCTATGAGTTTCCATCTTCCTGTCCTGAAAGTTAGGAATTTAAGAATCAGCATTTGCATGAGAATGTAAGACTATGCTGTTTCCTCCATCCTTCAAAGTAAAGCCATGTCACTGGGTGGTCTTGGCACCGAGTTCTCATATAGGGCCAATAAGGGTGATTTTTGTAAGTACAGAACCTGAGAGATCTTATTCATATTAAAATGTGTAATTAATCTACTGCATAAATTAAGATTTATTAATCTTTCCTATTCTGTGTTGAAGCAACGCAGAAAGAGTCCACCCATTAGGATTCAGTGACATTTTGGAGATTTGTTTTAAAGGGACACCATTCAACTTTTTACCTTTCTTGTCAGAATCGTCTCTTAATTCAATATTGTCCACTTAATATTCCCTTTGCTATTACAGAAAATGATATAGAATATTCTTAATATTTTTCCAGTTTATTTACCTTGGGCATTTGACAATATCTTGTGTCTAGTCTGCTTCACGTCTTTTAAAATTGGAAAATATAATAGTAAAACCACAGAAAAGCAGGGGAATTCAACAGCAGGTGCTGGGACTAAGAATATTTTCCACTCACTCTTTAAATATGTGGAGTGAGTTTCAAAATGCCAGAGTCTTTAATCAATAGTTGTAGCTTATCGATCACCGTATTTAACAAATCTTGGATAGCAGATCTAGGGGTGGATGAGCCTTGCCATATCAGAAGCTGCCCTGAGCATACACAGAAACACAGGTTTAGTGCTTGGGAGCCCCTTTCTTGGCAAAGCTAGAGGATGTGAGTCTTAATAAAATCAGATTCTACACTTGGACTTGGCACCTAAAGTCTATTTAAATCTTACTTCAGAGCTAAAAAAGGGCATTATGCGCTTGATCTGTACTGCTTTCTTTGTTTATTTTGGAAAACAGGGAAACTGTTTTTAGTGCTCTTCTAGAGCTGCTGCCAAAAAAGCACCTCATAAGAGGCAGGGAATATTACCTGTGAAACGGGTACTGGCTATTACCTGCTTTACAGGAGTGAAGTAAGGGTAGCTACCCTAGGGACTATATGAAGTACTTGCACACTGTGACAAAGGGAACAATGGCAAGGACCTCAGACTTACACAAACCTTCTTTTATCTTATTCTCATACAACAAAGCCTGAAAGGTGAATGTGAAGAGAAATAGGCAAAACCTGGAGGGCAAATAGTGAGGTTTCTTTGAAGCTTTGAATAAACTGCTGATTCTGATTGATGCTTTTGACTCCTTAGGAGCAAGTATGACTAAAAGTGAGAGATGCATAAGCACAGACAGATTGGTTTGTAGACAGGAGTAAAATTATGGTACTTCCTACCACATTATTAGAGTCTTTGAAAAGTTACACCTTAGAACAACAGACTGTACTATGAGGGGGGCTGGGGTATTCTTATTCTACAGAGTGATCTGAAGCACTGAGAGAGCAAATAACAAATCAAGAAACAATAATAATATGGCCTTGATAAACTGTGAGTTGAACAACCTGGGGTCCCTGGAGACTTTGAGTAGGCAGCTGGACTGCCCTTCTCTTGTAAGCTTTCTTAAGTGCTGAATGGAGATGCGTGTACCTCTTCATGAAAGATGGCTGCAATCTAGATCACTCTGGCTTCTAAAAATGTGACTTGACAATATTCACTTGCTGCTGTGTATTGGTTTTTGGCAGGCAGATCAACATGTAACCCATGGATACGGTTAATTATAACGCCTCTGAAAAAAAGAAACTATTAATGACTGCATTGTCAGAACCCTGCTCTCTGCATGCATGGTAAGGTCAGAAAAAGTCTCTGAGGAAGCAAAAGAAACCATCAGAAGGGGTGTCATTCAGTGGGCTAAAATAAAACCACTGAAGCAGTTTACTGACCCCAGCAGCAGGCAGTCAGAGCTATGTCTTGGAGGGCCCATTTAACCCTGGAATGTGTTACTCTATCAGCACAAGCATCTGTTTCAAAAATGCATGTCATCAAAGAGGCCGCTAAGATGAAATTGCAACTATTAGCCAAACACATACTTCATAAAAAATGCACTCAAAGCACAGAACCCAAACTGAAAAAAAAAAGTTCTCACTGTTGTTCCACAATGTTCCTTAAACAGCAGATGGGAAAAATAGTTGCATGCAAATCTTAATGAATGAAATCCAAAATGCTATCTCCAAGCTTTCGACTGAATGCCACTGGCAGGTCATTCACCAATGATACCATTCAGTTTATTGGCCTTTTTTTTCCAGACTTGTGTGTCTAAAGCACTCGTTTATGACAATGGCCTGATTTTCATGGCAACTGTTCCCATATGCTTCTGCTGGAATTGTAGTTTTCAGGGTCTCTAAACAGGTCTGCTCTTTTGAGTGGTTAAAGACAGCTTTTAGTTGTGTAACTTTCAGGCATCTTGTATCAGAGAGTTTGGGCCAAGCGGAGAAAGTTACAGCAGATCTCAGGCAGCTAGTTAAGTCCTGCCAAACCCCAGGGGACAGCTTATTAATCAGATTTTATAAACTGAAAATTGTGTCTTTGCTATCTGGGAGTTGCATAGTCAGTCAGAAATCTTGTTAGGCGTGAACACTGTAAGCAGCTCTGAAAACTTTTTTTTTTTTTTTTTGAATGACCTGTCTCCAGCCAGCAGGACTAAATGTGCTGGGCAGCCCTAATGTGGACTGTCCTCTTCTGATGACCACACAAGCTGCTGATAGCAAAGTAGAGCACGTTTTGGGCATCATAAAGAAATGATCTACTGAATGGTACCCCGCTCACTGAGCAACTTAGTCTTGATTAACATTTTGCCTATCAGTGATAACTGGTCAAACTTGCTTTCTGCTTAATTTTGTGCATGCTTTTCTTGCTTCGATTTGATCTCTTGGCTTTCTGGAGCTATCTTGGAATATTAATGAAATTTCAGGGAACTTTGGTGATATTCCCCTTCGGACTTGTTATAATAAGTAGGCATAAATTTTGACCTGCTTGCATAGTTACTTTACCAAGGATCCAGGATTTTTTCTTTGTACTTTATTTTCCTTCTTTTATCAAAGAGAGCAAGACAGATGTGCTCATATCTGCTTTTTAAAAATAGTCAACTGGATCAGATTGGCCTCACTATGATCAAGGTGCCAAAGTAACAGAGAGCATAGTGCAGATCTATTTAGGAGTAAGTAAGGAAGACAGGACTTAGTTTGTTTTCAGACTTTTTTGGGGAGCATGTGACAGTTTTCCAAGCTGTGACAGTTTGCACACACTGAGCTTGTTGTGCAGGGAATAGCTTCTATATAGCCTGAGGGAAATGACATTTAAAAAATACCATTCTCTAATTGATTGGGCATACTCTCAGAGATGTCACTTCGGTGCTGGTGTCGCAGTTCTGGAATATGAGCTCCTGTTACTGCCAATTAGCCACTAATTAGATAAGCTTGCTGGTTGTTTTTGCTCTCATGCCATTCCATCACAGACAGTACAGATGAGCACCTACTCAAGGCCACTTCTTGGCTGAGCAATAATAGCTCCAATAGGCATCAAAATCTAGCACGCACTCTCCCAACTTTCTGGAACAAGAGCTGAAATGTGGCTAGCTCTGCTTGATGTGTCTAACAGAAATAATGTATTCTGACCTTTAAAATAACACTGTACAATTCAATATATGGCTTTGATTGCTCAGCTTCAGAGCTTGCTGTGGTACAGGCCACATAGGGAATTGCCGAGGTAGTGAAGTGGTGAGAGATGACAATGCAGCCATGGACCTACTGCTTGTTGTGCCTGTGTTGGTCAATGAAACATACAATGTGTCCTGGTTTGAGCCAGGATGAATCCAATTTTCCTTTTACTGATTTTTTTTTTTTTCCCTTCAGTGAGCTCTCTTTTAACTAGCAGCAAGTTTTCTAGCTAGTGGACTGATAACACTGGATTATTTATGTTATTGCTGACACGAAGGTCACTTCGCTTCGCCACCTTAGATGCTGTTGGGAGCAGCCCATAGGGAGGAGTGGACCAGATGGACAGCAAAATTGACCAAAGGTATTCCATTCCATATATCTACATAAACTCGGTGTAAGGTCAGAGATCACAGAAGTCAACTTCCTTCCTGCTTTTTCTTCCCTTCTCTTCCATGGCTGGCATCCAGGGAGGACTCCATCTATCCATCACATTGATCTCTAGGTCAGAGCATTCCTGCCCCTCATACCTCTCCCCTCAGCTCCTGCCTGCTCTGCCGCTCTCTCCAGCAGCGCTCTGGGACATTTCAGAACTGCTCACAGCTCAGGAGAGTCCCGGGGGAGTTGCTGGGGGTGGGGGGAGGCAATAGGTGTTTTGCACATTCCTGAACATAATGGCTCAAACCAGAACAATTTTCTTTTGTCATTAGTATTTAATTAAAGCTGTCTAGTTTTCAATACAGAATTCTCTCTCCTTATTATCTCTCTCCCTTCCCTACCTGGGGGAGAGGGGAGGGGATCAAGAACATTGTTGTCTCTGGTTTAATTGCCAATCCTGAGTCAAACCCTGAGACAACGAAACTTGCAGCTGTGCTTTGAGGCTTATGCATGTCTAAACTGCCATCTCTATCCAACCCTTTTCTATGGTAACAGTGGCAGAGCAGGAAACTGTATTCCATCACCCTCTTCTCTTGATAGTCTCCATGGCCAGGAGCAGCCAGACCCAGGCAGGTCCTGCTCCTTGGTGCCTGGGTGGCAATATTCAGCATTGCCTCTGAAAACAGGGGTCACCATTAGCAGGCAAAGAGTACATCATCTTTGCAGACATTAATTAAAATGCAACAGTGTCAGTCATGTATTGGCTGGCTATCACAAGGATGATTAACCCTGTTTGTATTTACAAAGGGTGGGCTAACATCCTTCCCTGACCTTCTTCCCTTAGAGGAATATTTTTACATGTATATACCTTCATAAGAGCAGCAAATGAAACTGCTTTCTTGTGATACCTGTGGTTTTGGGGAGACAAAAAGAACTCCCCTTGAGAGGTTGTGGAATTTAAATCACTTTCAGGACATAGCAAACCAGGAAAAAGGTATCTCATTTGGAAGTGGGGAAGCCAAAGAGAAAGAAAGTTTACTCTTTTCACAGAAATACTGGGACTTTATAATTTCACTCCCTTATAAATATGAAGGAGATACAGTGTCAGTGAAGAAGAGCAGAAGCTCTCTTAAATCCACTGGGCTAGCATCCACTGCCAGCAATGATTCAAATCCCAAATATTTCACTATTCTAAGCAGACTGAGGTTCCTATAAGCCCCTGACAGTACTGCTATGGATAAATGCCTAGTGTTAAAATCGAGAGAACAATAGTGTGCAAGAAACAATGTATGGGAAGTACTACATACTTTCCTTATAATTCACCTGCATTATCCTTCTGATGATTAGGCATCCTTGTTCCGAGTGCCAACTGGGTCATATGAGGTAAAGCATCTTTTGAGGAGATTTTTCTTGTCAGACATTGGCAGCAAGAATTGAATCTGACATCTTTTACTAGACATTAGTTTCTGGTTCTCTGGCTCTGGCTTACAAATGTGGTCGCCAAGAAGTTCTGGCATGCTTTTGTAACTAGTATTATTTGGAGTTATAATTTATGTGAGCTCCTGTGCTCTTTTTGCCTAGAGTGGAATAAAATAAAATCCAGAGATGTCACATTTCTGTTTATGACCAAGAAAAACACTGTCAATAGAAAGAGGTAGAAGGGATAGAATACCTAGAAATAAGAGAAGGAAGTTTTATGAAATTAAATGGTGTAAATTGCTAACACAGGAGTTTTTTTTGAAAAGGTCACTTTGAAATGAGTTGTCTTCTGAAAGGGCAGGACAAAATATCTTCTTAATAGTAATGAAGCAACATTATTTTTAAAATCTGTACTTGAACTTATTTTATGAGTACTCAATTCTGTTAAGGGATTGTGTACACAGTTTGAAAGGTGAGGGTTTAGTGGAAAAGTGTTTCTGAAAATATTAGTTCCACACTGATTAAAAAACCTCATGACCCTGTGCTTAACCTGGGCCCTCAGTGGAAATAGACCTAGAACACTTGTCTTTTAACTAGTTTGGCCATTAGTGTATGCTATTCTCATTTTTCTTCTGGTGGTGTAATTAAAAAAAAATTGACATACTTTAGTTAATCTGTGTCCCTAGTGTTAGGGCTACTTTTCATTTCACTCTCTGTTAATCAGAGGCATGATTTTAAGGCAGTTTTGAAAACCAGTTTTGGACATTGGTGTCTATGTGATCCTGATTTCTCTATCAGCAAAAAAACCTTCTTCTAGTCATTCTGAGTTGGCAATTTCTCCAAATTAGGCAGAAGGTTGACTAAAAGCATGGCATAGATAAATGCTCTACTTATATTTCTTCCAGATCTTTTCAAGTGTCACGGGCAACAGTCACCAAAAGGCAGTTCTTTGAATCCAGGTTGCTCTGCATTTCACTCAAAATGTCGAGATGATAACAATATTTTTGTCCATCTATTAAAAATGTTTTGAAGGTACAATCTCTAAAAAGGGAGAAGTGGTTGCAAGGAGGATACGTATATGCTATTCTCCACACGTGGATATTCAGAGAAGACACAGGAAAACTTTTCAAAGCATCCTTATTTTAGCCTGGACTACACAGCATGGGAAAGCAATAGAGTTTTCATAAAACATTTTTTATTATCAAGCAGGATTTTTTCCCATCAAGAATAGGTAAAAATGTAGTACAGTACAGTGTAGTTCATCCTGCCCTCAGTAATGGGTAGACTAAGCAACCTTCTACAGTCCCTTTCTGTTTCTATGAGCGTAGAATAGCAGGGACAAAGAACATCTACATATTGTATCTCACTCTCTTGATTTAGTACCAGGTTTGAAAACATAGTCATATAACTCTAGAAAGTAGGGATCACTCAGATTCATAGACATTTCTATCTATACTCAATGACTCCTTAACCAAGTACTACATGCTGAAAAAAATTCTGTTACCTTGGACAAAATAAGGCAAACATTGACCAGACACTTACTATTCCAAGGGCTTAGGGTCAGACTACTGATGAATACTCAAAAGCAAATGTTATCTATGTAACATTTTAATTCCAGAAGAATTTAAAACACTAAAAACATGCACAGCATGCTATTAAAGACCAGTTTTTGATAGGCCTTATCATAGAAAATTAGAGGAACATCAGTGAAGTCCCATTACAAGACAAGAAATACTCTAGATAAAAGACTGCAGAGTAAGGTCTATAAATCTTCACCTAACATAATTTATATTTGCAAATATGAGGGAAAAAAGGAACTCCTCACCAATGCTATTGATAACATTATTAGTGAGTACTGTGGTTAATACAGGCCCTGTTTGTTCTACAGCTTCCGTGGGATAGATTAACAACAAGTAAGTTTGTGTCATGCCTCAATACAAATCTAGAGGAACCCTGCTGAAGTTAATTGTGTGTGACAGGATTAAATCTGGTGCAAAACCAAACTTTGGCTGAGTATCTGCACTAAAAATATAGTTGCAGAGGGAAAAATAGGAATGTTTTTAACAACTGAACATTTATTGGACAAGAAGAGGTCTTAAGAGTGCAGAATGGAAAATGGCAAACATCTTTCACAAAAATAAGAATTGTCCCTCCTTCATGGGCCTGGATGGTTTGCATGTGTGGTACAAAAATGTGTAATGGAAACCTGGGAAACAAAGAAGGCTTTTCAGGCTGAGGATTCCAGCTGTTCGCAGACTGTGGAAGAGAAAACAGACTTTATTCAATGTCTGCAGATGTTTCCAAATTTTCATAGTTCTAAAACTTAAATTCAGTTACTTAATCAATATTAAATATCTGAGGGAAAATATGTTGCCCATTGGATACAGTTTAGGTGGTGAGGAAAACAAAGGATTCAAACATTCTCAGGCAGAAAAAGCTGGTGGCTCAGAGGCAGCAGCAGATGAAAACAATGACTGGAGACAGCCTGTGCTGGAATGACAAATGAACATTCATTTCTCAGCTATACTGATGCAACTTCACTGGCTTTACTGGCTTGCAGTGTAACTCAAGTGTAGGCTACCTACTAGGCCTGGTCACCTGTAAATAAGTTCAAATCCTGTTCATGCTTTCATAGTTATCCTCTTCTAAAACAATGCTAAGTCAAAGAGCCCTTTGCCTGACACCCTTCTAAGTCATGATTCTCTGGTGCTACAGCTCAGTCTTTAAGTAAATGACCAAAACTCCCCTACTGCAACTTTAGTGGGGCCAGGATGTAATCCTGGATCTACAGGATTCACAGCTGACAACACAACATCAGCAGTGTATTTTACTAATTTGGCAACAAATTTATATGCAGCCTGAGACTGAAACATATGTATTTTCTGGTGTCCTCTCAAACAGGCATTAACTTTGACATTTTACAGGCAGTAACTTCACATTTTCAGATAGCATCAACAATATCAACTATTTTTTCACTGACAAATCACACACTGAAAAAGTGAGGCCTCTTTTTGTCTGACAAGCAGACTTTTTTTTCGGCTGGTGTGTACAACCGCATCTGTTTGCCACATATCTGACTTCTGCATGGAATCTGCTGCAATGTCTGTGCTGAAGATTGGTATCACTCTTCCCTCCAAAGGAATCTGATCCTTGAAGCACTCCGTTTTCCGAAAACACATCAAGCAAATCACTTTACTAAATTATTCCCAAGGGCGGATGAAGCTCCAGTGTTAAAAGGGACCTAAATATATATCACCTCAACCTTACCACGCTAGGCTGCATTTTAGGATGGAGAAAATCTTTTCCTCACTACCACCTCATATGATGACATCAACCCAGAGATGCTGAAAAAATATGGGAACAGTAGCAGACCCCCTCAGAATTTGGTAAAGACAGAGAGAAAGTGGTGCTCTTTACAATATGTTTTTTGATTGCTACTATGATGGAAACCAAGGAAGCTTCAGATTCATAAGCTTCTTAATGACTTCTGAAAAGGACCAAGCACTGCATGTGTTAAAGCCTTTGTAAAAAAGCAGCTCAGGTATAGCTGTTTGGAAAACCAAATTCATATGAGAATGAATCCAGGTGTTCTAGCATGATTTACGTGAAGTGGTTCAGTAAAACAACACAGGCTTACTTAGTCTATTGTTATCAAGTTTAATTTAAAGGTTTCTCATTTTCTTCACATGGATAAGGAAAATCAGTTCAATTCACCCATGTTTGCATTCAGGATTCAAATCAATACTATGCTGCTGAAGACGAAACTTTGGTAAAAAAATTTGTGAGCAACTAACAGAAAAAAAATACAATGCATAAGTATGCTGCTGGAGATTTATGTGAGATTAGGTGAGGAGACAAATCAGAGCATAGTGTTCTTTGTACACGGACAGTGTGAGGGACCAGCCCTCAGGACCCACACTTGCAGGAAGCGGTGGCAAAACCCCATTGTAATGCCTCAAACAAAGTCTTGTTTGCCTGCATGTACAACAACTGAGATAACAACAAGGATGGCAGGACAGAGGTCCACTCTGCTCCTCAGACTTATGACTCAATCACACTTATTCATCCTTGTGAAACAAGGAAACTGGGCCTATAAAACAGGGGGCTGCAATGGTGGGCTTTGGGAGCCTCGCTGACACCAATTCTCCCCTGTTGGCTGGCCCAATGCTGGATCCAGGACTGGTGATTTTCTGTTCTCTATCTCTCTAAAACTTTTTTTTCTCCTGTTCTCTCTCTCTCTTCCTTCCTAAAATCATTAAGTAACGCAAGGCCTAACCATGATTTTTTTTCTTTTCCTCAGGTCAAGCAGTTTGAAAAATACGTATTGTACCCTTGTGATCGAAATGTCAACATTTATGATTGCACAGCCTGAGATAATAATTGAAGTATTCCTGGTATGTTTTAATTAAACCTAATATTAAAATACAGACCTTGAGCGTTGTTTCAACCTTAATCCAGTCAAGGGGTATAGGGCGGTCGAGCATTTCCTCGGACTGTGACATTTTAAACACTCTCCCAGGAAGGGCTGGATCTGAGACAAAGGTGGGATCCAGCCCCACCTAGGCTCCTTTCTGAGGAGGAGTTTAGAAAACAAGGGGATCCAATCTGAATCTCCCTGGGTTGCCCTACCGAGGTCATGACAGACAGGTAGGTAGTTTTATCTACCTAGTTTTTAATGATGTTGAGAAGCATCTTTCAACCACATCACTGTATAAGGGGGCAGTGAAGCAGGGAAAAATTTATATTAACATTCCAACCAAGGTCGCTTTAGAAAACTCAAGCTTCTAAGCCTGGAAGAAATAAGCTTTAGCTTGTCTAATTTCAAATATGTTTAAAAAAAGTCTATATTATAACTAAACAAAAAGCCAAAGCTTTAATGCTTTTTGGAGAGGGAACTTTTTTTTTTTCTCTGTGTTTGTACCAAACTCAGTGTGCTCCTAAGTGGGGCATTTGTTACCAATTCTGCCTCTCCTAATGGTGAACATAGAAACATGTTAACCAACCTTGCCCTTCAAATCCTAAATTACATTCCATCAGCAAAAACCTCTTCACATAGTCTGGCCTGCATTTGTGTGTGTGTTACTCTCTAAATAAAAATTACCCTCAGTTCTGTAATTTTTTTAGAGCAATCAATAAGAAAAGCACCACAACAGAATCCCTGTTCTGCTAATATGACCAATGGTTTTGTACTGCATGTGACCTGCAGGTCTGTATGACTGAATGTCCTGCTGCCAAAAACATCTAATATGAAATTTTCTTTTATTTTAATGGAATATGTGTTGATGAAAGTAACCAGGGACTGAAATTTTTGCTATGGTTAAGACAGCAACATGCTTTGCTTATTGTGTGCTTCCAGAGCTCAGAAACATGTTGATTTGTTTCTCACCTCAAGTGACCTTTCTTCCATCTCATCTTCTGACATGATCTCGAATTCCTATGCATTTTTTGGTCATTGTTTAATATCTTTTTATAGTGTTGCTTACTCAAAACCCTCCCTTCTCACAAATCTAAATGTTCTTATTGCTTCACTGTCCAGGGTTGGCACAATTATTTCAAATGATCTACTTTTCAGATGATTCCGAGATCATTCCCAGACTGTGAGACAGCCTGTTTATGTGATGGAAAGTACCAGAGGTCACCTTATACCAATATGTTAATTGCTTGCATGAGTGAAAACAACCAAAGTAATTTGACTTTCACACTCTGCATGTACCCATGCTTCTGTCTGATTGTATCACCCATGGTTTGCTGTACTCTTTCCAGAGTGCCATCACCATCACTCTGTCAAGTTTGCTTTACCTCTTCACTGTGGAGCATACTCCCTGTACAGCCCACCTTATTGTCTTGAAGACCTCTGGCTTTCTAAGCAAGGAGGTAAGCAGATGGCATACTTACTATCTCAATATTCTTGTGGACAAGACAGGACAACTGTAAGGAAGAAGCAGGGTGATGACACTGAATGGAGAGTGAACTGATGCAGGGGAAAAAAAAAAAGAAAAGATGCTGTGAAAAGCACCTTTTTACACTGTTGTGTTATTTTATCCAGAAAGTTGAGCCCTGACACTGTTGCAATTTAAGTGAACTGGGAATCTCCTGCTGCTGTTGACTGAAGCTTTTGTTACTGGGTGTCTGGAGGAAAAAAAACATCCCAGTTTTCCTTTGTGGTATTGGCAAGCACATTCCACTCTTCACTTGGAACCATACCTCTCTCATTTGTCTACTTCTGTTCTTCTTAGAGCTAAATTTAGTTTCTCCTGCTATTTCTTTTCTGGGACTAGAGTGGCAACTAATCTGTCTCCTCGTACTCTGGCACTCATTGTTTGTGGAGTAAGTATCATCTAGGAAGCGAGGTACTGAAGAAGAAGATGAGGAAGATAACACTTGACTATGGAAATGATAGTAGGGAAACCCCTCCTGCAATGGAGCAAAATGGTATAAACAGAAATTCTGTCTTAAATGTATGTTTCTGGGAATTTTTAGATGTAAAATTGAAATTGACAGTAGGTCAACTCTTTTATAAAGAAAATCAGGACATTTCTAGGATCTTGCCCATGAAACACTGTTGACATTCACTTAGGTTTTTTCTGTGTGGACTCAGCCATTGGAAATAATTCTTTGGTTTGCATTTTAGCTCTTACGTTTTCAGCACTCAGGTAATTTTAGAGCATGCTTTATAAATTACATGCTGAAAAGTCACAGGAAACAAAGTTGTCGTGAGGAAAGGAAAAGAAAGAACCATTTCAGATCTGATCAAAAGTTCTAGTCCAGCTGGCTTCAGCCCTGCAGTGCCCTCTGCACTGAACAACTTCACTGTGGCAAGGCAAGAGAGAAAAGGAGAGAACAAACATATTTAATATTTCAGCTGAATTGGTCAAGACAGCTGAATTTGCACTTTGTTCAGTGAAACATGAAGTGTGTGATTCTGTTCCGTTAACTAGTACAAATCTAGACAAACACCATCCCAAATAACAGATTAGTACTCTGTAAAGATTAAAAAAGGATGAATACACCCTACATTTATAAACTTTGTAATATGAAAGAAGCAAAAAAATGGTTACGCTTCTCCAGGATGACTTTGTATCTTTCAACTCCCTTTGCTATCATGTTTTATTAAAATAATCTTTGTATCTTTTCAAGCTCAGAGGCAATTGTTTTAGAAGTTTCTTTCTAAAGATAATGTTAGGAATCAAAAGAATGTTGGGTTTTACACAGTTGAGTGCTCTAACCTCCCACTAAGATATTTTGATTTGCTCCAGCCTTGCCGATGATACTCTATTTCAAAGAAACTAAAGCATTAAAGAATGATCTAAGGGTACCTGAGAGGGTAAACTAAACCATAAAATATCTTGCTAAATCAAACCAGACAAATCTATTTGTGCATATATGTTTTCTGGACCACCTTCAACTATGAACTATACTGTTTTTTGAGAACACACAGATCCTTCCACTACGCAAGAAGAAATCCAATTTGTTCTGCATTGGGCAGGTTTGGGGGACACAGTCAAGTTATCAGTAGAGGAAATGCTTGGTGGACAGAATTGGCAGCTGCTGTAATGCCAGATGAAGGAAAAAGCCTCAAAGCTAAAAACAAAAACCAGGACTCCAAGAATTCTTTCTTCAGATCAATTTTGTCAATGTTGTGCTGTCAACTGGGATACAAATAATTCATTTAATATACTTGAACTGTATGAGAGATGCACAGTGATTGAAATAGTTCTCTACCCTTTCCTGACACACATTTTATTACATAGATTTTATGCAACAAAAGAAGATCTGAAAACAGACCCCTCAGGCACAGTAAAAACACTGCCCTTCGGAGGCTGCATGAACTCACACTGTAGAAAAACACCTGCTCGGGTGCGAATCACAGAATCAGCTTTCACAGGAAAATCTTAGTAAAATAGGTTTCAGTGCTCAATTTTAATGCCCCTTAGGAGCAATTTTGTCCAGAGCCTGGAGTAGACAGTCAGTGTGTAATTACAGTGCTGCTGTAGTACAGCAAGGACTATCTGGGGATCCCCCTTGCTCTTTAGAAGCAATAATCACAAGCTGTCCCACTGACTCCAGTAAGCACTGAAATAATTAAAAGAATCAAAAGAGAAAACTGCGTAATAAAATACTCTGATTTTCTGATTCTCACAACTAACAGTAGGGCTACAATATTTAGGTGCTAGTTACTGCAGAGAAAGGATAACAGCCTTTCCCTCCTAGAATTAAAATAACAACAACAACAACAATAATAGGTTTTAAATTATGGAAATAATTATCCCACATAACTTTCCCTTCATCCAGCACAATTTGAAGTGTTGCTCTGGAATGGGACCGAAAGATTAGTCAGTCTGAAGTTTGTAGGGGACACACTGCTGGGACTGTATACTAGTATTTCTGAGAGCCTACGACTAGACTTGGGTGTGTCTAAAGTTAGGCTCATAAATCCATATTTAGACAGTTAAATAAGTGGCCTGATTTTCAAAAATGCTTATGACCCAGCTTCTCCAGCTGACTTCAATAAAACATGGGTGTATGTCTGTGTGCATGTGTTCAGTACCTCAAAAATCAAGCCACATATTTAGATGCTTAAATCTAGGCATCTAAGGCTTGAAAATGTTGCCAATAATAATTCTCCTGGCTTCACCATGGGAATAACACAGAGAGTGGATTTTAAATACAGGTGCTTCCACAGGGGAATAAGAAATGTGAGCAGAGGGACCTGATGTAACTTTTTTTTTTTTGGTTCTTTCTGAAATAGTTAGGGAATTATGTTTTTTTAAAACATCAGCACTGCTTCTCCTACACCTGAGAAAACAGCCCATAGGAAAGCCATCACAGAGAGCTCCCCGGCTCCCTGGCTCATCCTTCTTATCAATGTGTAATAAAACCAATCATAACACACCACTTTGCATGAATACTTTGTGACAAGAGAAAATAGTTTCTTTAACTTTTTTTCTGATACTCATGTTTGAAGGAAACTATCCTTAAAAAAATTCACCCTCTTCTTTAGTTTCAAGTATAAATAGCAGGTTACTCTGTTTAAAAGGGTTACGTGTTCTAACAAAACCTCACAGACAGCAGTATATACTTCTGAAGAATGGCTGACTGGTTCTTTTGGATAATAATTCAGCTGTAAACCTAATCTTAAAGCCATTCTTGTGCTGAGAAAGCTTAAATATACTCAGTGACTTCTAGTTAGCTGTTAGAGAGATCTGAGTGCTGTGGGACAATTTACAACCAAAAGGAAGAATACACTTTTAAAATTGAAGATAAAATAGGAAGCGGCTTATCAATAATCTCTGTATACTAGTTCTCTGTGTGTAAAATGACCTGCTCATTTCTGTCAGTCACTTGAGGTTTTAGATAATACACAATGGAAAACATTGTGCTTCAGGTTAAAAATCTGCCATGTTCAAGAAGATGACACTTGCTTGGCAGAACTTGCCAAACACTGACCAGGTCTCCGCCACACTCTTCACATTTGAAGGCAACTTCAGTGAAAAAAAATCAGCAGGACTGTGTTGACCAATTTGGCTTCTGGTTATGCTGCAGTTAGAAAACTTTTTAGTTTTATTATGAAAAAAATTCTTCCAAGAAAAATAACAAAAATTTCTAATTTTATACTTACAGAATTGTTCCACTGGAAAAAATTATGTGAAGCCTAAGCACAGGTATCCAACAACAGCTGTAATCAAGCTCACCAGAGAAGGCATTAAACTAAAAGGCCACTGTCTGCAAAACTTGTGTTTCTTAGATTTCCTCTTAGGGAGAATGATGCTGGTGAGAAGCATTACTGTACTTTCTTCTTACACCCTCTTTTCCATGCTACATTTTCAGCTTAAATGCCCTGAAAACACAGAGGCAGATGTGTCTGCTAGACTGTGCATACACAACTGCCATGGTAAGGCAATGAAGTTGCAGGAGGTCAGAGTCCTGCTTTCTGTTAAATGCATTTTGCTCCTGCAAAGCACTGGGCACTGTGTGCTTGGTGCAATCATTAAGAGACAGTCAGAATATCACCATAGGGTAGCACTTACTGTTTCTACTCCATTTCCAAATGCATAGGGGACTTTGATAAGCAGTGCCACTAGACAATTTGCTGAAGGCCACACATAATATCAGTGGCAAACTAGATGTTGGATGTGGGAACTCCTGCCAGTCAGGCCTTGTTCTCAAACTGTTGGCCACAGAACTTCTCCCATTGTAAGCAATACATGTTAAATGAAAAGTAAAACAATGTGCAAAGCAGCAAGGAAGGTAATGAATAATATTAAAGAGTCAGCTATGAAAATAATATTTTTGCAATCAAAGCACCCAAATGAGGACCAAAAGAATAACTGCATTTGCGTTTTTAACATGTTCATCTGTCAGAAGGGCATTAGTCTTCCTGAGCTGTAGCAGTAAGAAGTCTCTAAGTTCTTCACATGGAGTCAAATGACCAGGCAGACTGGGATTATCCCTGCAACAGGGAAAGTAACATCATCTGAAGTAGACGAATGAACCTCAGAGAAGAGCCTACCTGTTCTGGGAAGGGACTTCTCCTAGGATGGTGGTGAATCCAAGAGGAAGACAGGAGAAATGTGAAGTCCTTGTCAAAATAAAGGAGCAGGAGTGGACCTTGCCTTGGCCTCTCACTGTTGTTCTTGAACGGGGCTTAGGGAAGAGGAGTTGAGGGATGCACAGCTGAAGCATCAACACAGCATGTCAGCATTTCTCTCTAGGTTTAGAGCTCAGCATCCCATGTGCAGCCAGGGCAGGAGACATGCTGTGTGGCAAAGGAAGGAGCTACAGAAGCTGAGGCTGGGGAGCAGGAGACAGGGAGAAGCATCTCACTCTCAGGTCAGCAGCATGAGATGTGTACCTAGGGGTCCCACTGTAGCTAGGTTCACGCTGGTGCTAAGCAGCAGCATGGCTGTACAGAGCACCATCAGGTAGAAAAACAAAGCCTCTTATTACTACCAGAGGATGTTTCAGCTGCCACAGCTGCCTTGAGGTGTTAAGCTGTATTAACACAGACATTTTCACTTCTCATCTCCTGTGCCATGAGAACTCAAATTGCACTGTAAATTACTTTCGACGATTGGACATAGGGGAGATTTTCATGTAGCAAAATGCTAAGAAAGATGCATGTGCATTTTACATATGGACTAAAGCCTGAGATAAGGTATTCAATAGCAGGGGAACAGTGGGGTTGCTTTTGGGTCAGACAGAACCAACTCATTGCACACTTTATTCCTTTGGTGACTTCAGTTAGTTTAGAACAGCAATAGTACAAATGGGATACAGCCTGTCTATATATATACATTAGAACAGACAGTGTCTCTTTAGCATTAATGAAAACAAAATTTTCTGATTTAGGTATGCTACAACACAAGCTGTCTTAGAGCAAGCCAAATCTCTTGTATAATTCCTTTCTGAGCCCCTGCAAAGTAGACATTTTTGTGACCTTAAAAATCTACTTCATCAAAGCTATCCTTTCTTTGTTCATGTTGAAGAGTAACTCTCCATGTATTCCTGATGTCAAGTCTTTGGTCCAGTGTTGTGAATGGCCTCTTCCTGGAAGTGTTCAAGGCCAGGTTGGAAGGGGCTTTGTGCAACCTGGTCTAGAGGAACTAGATGATCTTAAAGGTCCCTTCCAACACAAACCATCCTATGATTCTATGATTCTAAGTTTGTCTGCTTTAGACTTTCATTTTTCAAGACTTACAGATGTTGTTCACTTTATCATTAAAGGACTTTTAACTGTTGGTACCATATGAGTAACAATGCATGCTGATATATTAGCCTGTAGGAGTATTTGAGAGAAAACATAACCATAACTATACCAGTGTATGAGTAAAATTTATTGCTCAAAATCACAGTAAGTTTACTTGCTAAGAATGAAAACTATAACTTCCATATTGTAAATATAGTTCCACTTCCGTCTTAACAGTAAACTTGTGGTACATATCACTCCTACATATGTAAACTGAAAGGAGATTTTCCTTTAAAGAATGCCACTAGTCTAATGAGATCATTTAGATAGGGGACACATTAACACTAGTCAAGTAAGTCAGGGAGATAATTATATAACACATTATTAACATAACATCCCAATTTTAGTGGATTTATTGTCCAGCAACTTGGAGAAGAAGCTGCAGGTCTTGTTATGAAGAAAAAAAAAAAAGGATCCCGTATAGTCTTCCAGATTATAATACATGATTGGCAAAACATTCAGGTGTCATCCTGAAAAAAACCTGAATATACTGATAAGAACTTATAATAAAGGAAGGTGTTTGTTTCCCATTAGGATTTGTCCTTTGCAAGAGATGATTGATAATGATTTAAACATTAAACATACAGAATTTGATTTTGGCATCTTTTGGAAACACTGGTAGTAGGTAGACATGTGGCTAAAGGGAAAATACTTCTGAGTTAGGTGACATCAGATCAGAAAAATTCTTCATGCTGTAATAAAAATTCTCTACTGTGGCCAAGTAGCAAGAATGGGCTTTTTGAAAAATAAATCACAAAGTTATTTGAACTACAGAAAAACAATGTGAATTAAACAGAAAGCAATATGACATTAAAAAAAAAATGAATATACTAGACGTGTGAATGCACTAGACCTACACCAAATGTCTCCTCAGCCAGTGCTCCCTTTTTCCTGACAGAACTTAGAAACAGTATCATCTGTGCTTTGCATAGTCTCTGCATTGCAGGTTGCTGAAAGACACAGCTACGTTAACAATGTATTAGGGTGAGGTTGTCCAATTTTGATGCTCTCGTCTAGGCGTCTGGTTTTCGTCACTTAGTGGTTTCAGAATCCAGGACTAGCTGGAGTTCAACTCAATTCAATCTGATACAGCCATGCATATTTCCATATATAATTAGCCCCAAAATACAAAACGTCAAAATAGAGGTAAGTTTAAAATTACCTCCTTCAAGACTGAAATGAAAGCTGCAGCTGTTCAAATTGCAGTGGATAAAAGGGAAGCAGTTTCTTGTTAGGAAAAATTATTTTGCATTGAATGCTTTGTTATCCCTATTTTTAAAGGATGCAGTGAGGATGACTTCTCTTTAGCAGAGAGGAAGGGATTTATTTGACATTGTTAGTAGGAGATAAGACGTTTAAGAGCTTCAAAGGTGTCCCTCTCTCTAGCATTTTGAAACATGCTAGTTGGTGCTCCACTGCAGCTCTGGGCTTCCCATATTAGTGAAGATTCAGGCTAATTTGCAGCCAGGAGAAAAATCCAAGGCACTCTGAAGGTAACCATCTGTCCTTTTGGAAACAGGACCACAACCAGACAAACAAAATCTTGATTGATTATTTACACAATAAAATTATGGCTCTGTAAGTGAGCCCTAAGTTCCTGGAATATTAGGTTTGGTGTATTATCTCTAAGTGTGGAAAAGTTCATAGCCTGCAGAGTAGGTACTTCATCCCAAAGTGGACTTTAGAACAGGGTTTTGGCTACAAAGGTGTAATCATGTGGGACTCACTCACCATGAATAAGGCAAACAGGTACCCTGCTAATAGATGCTGCTACACATAAGATGTACTAAAGACAGGGGTATCTTAAAAAAACCTCATGATCTAAAACTCGGTTCTCACTGACTCCAGTAGCAGAACTGTGGCTGACTAGAGGGAGAGCCCAGAACTTCTCCAAAATCCACTCCAAAGAAATTGCCCCTGTCATTCGGTGCTCTCACATGGTAGTGTCAGTGCCCGTGCAGGGGCAGCGTTGCTTCCCACTCTGTGCAAAGGGTAGCCCCCACAAATCTCAAATTCTGATCCTGACTCTACTGCTAGTGTTTGGGGTAACCTTTTGCAGGCAGTAATTCACCCACTCCATCTGCAAAATGGAGATGAGAGACTCGGTTTGTGAAACACTTAGAGACCAAGTCAGAAAAAATGCCAAATAAGAAATAGATTTTATTACTACCAATCATATTATCTCCAGGTGTATAAGGATGCCATATCATTGCAACACAGAGACTCTTTATTTCCAGAATGATACAATATAATGAGTTCTTTCACAGTTTTCTTTAAGAATACTTTTGGCAAACCTGTCAGGAGTTAAGCTTTCCAGGGCCTCTGGTATATTGATAACACAATGCAAAAGAGTGTTGTTTCTATGCTCCCCTCCTCCCCTCCTCCCTCCCCCTGCTTCCCTCTCCCCCACCCATTTGCTAAAAAAATGTATGGGATTGGGTGAGAAAAGAAGATTACGTTTGCTGTCTCAGAAAGAGTCTTTCTTCCCGTGCTACATCCAGGCTGCGTAACAGGTCATTGCTAGGCAGAAGAGACAATTTTAAACTAATTCTCTGAGTTGACAATGGAAAAGTTTTCAACAGGGAGAAGGGAGAAAACATAATTTGGGAGGGAATGAGCCAGCTCATTTCTAAGAACAGAACAGAGGCTGACTGGGACAGTACAGTTGGGTTTCTGTTTTATTTTAGGGCCTGATCTCTGTTTAAGTATTTGAGGCAATTGTAATGGTAGGTGTTCAACACAGCAAAGAGCCAGGTGCTACAACAAGCACCAAGTTGTTAATGTCACAAATGATCGATATTCTTTCAAGTTCATTATCTGTGTATGACATCCCTGCTTCATGGTTATATGGATTGATGGTTATCCTTTTTGTTGCACTGACAAAACTATGAAGAACAAGGTGGGGCTTCTCAGCTCCAAAGAGTTCAGCAGAATGTCAATTTATGTCCCTTGCAGGAGATGGCAGGAAATTGAAGATCCTAGTACACATCTTACTGGTTTTATTCAAGAAAAGCTCTAAGTGGGAATTCAGTGCAAAGACTGAGAGAGGGAAAGGGTCTGCTGTAACAAATGAGTTATGCTGAGTTAAACTGCAGTGAAGTAGAATCTTATTATTTTCCTTATGGTCAGCTTTGAACAATCTCTGTACTTACAGCCTGACCATGTTGCTCAGCCCCTCTCATCCTCTCCTTCTGACCCATCAGATGCCTTTTCTTTAAAAAGATCTATGGAATACACAGTATTAGCTATCATTAGGACAGCACAATCCCTGCACGTTATGTCTTTTGGTACTGCATGGAGAAGCATGGTAGGCAACTGGAAGTCTTTTGTTTGAATTTTGTCACCCCTTGACAACATGAAGGTGGCTACCTGGCCTAAATCTCCTATGAAAAACAATAAACAGTCTGCTCCAGAAATAGACATCTTTGTGGTTTTTAAAAATACTACTTTTAAATATTTATAAAAAAAAAAGGAATGTAAGCACTGTGACAACATCCTTTGTCCAGTAGGTTTGGCTGCTGGGGCCTAGGGCTGACTTACAGGTACTGCAGCTGAGGGCTGGACCCTTCCTTTGGAGACCGTGAGGAGGACTCAGCCAGGGCTGACCACCCCTTCCTGTGGGAGCTGCTCCAAGCTGAGCTTCTGCTTGGCCCCAGCCTGAGCTATGGATCCCATCACATTGCACCCTGTGCCTAACCATGGACCCCACTGTTCCAGACCCATACCCTGACGCACAGGCTGGCCTCATGCCTGCCCATCATGGTGGATGTGTGTGGTGATCACCAGGCTGCGTCTGGCCCTGGTTACTCTCACCAGACGTGATCCTCACCCTGACTCACTATATTACATTTCCAGCTTAGCCATGGACTTGCCATATCACCAGAGAGGTGTCTGATGCCCAGGGCTGGGACTGCCCCAAACTGCACCCCCAGCCTGACCTGCCCCTGGCCTGGGTGGTGGGATGGACCAAGGCCTGATGAGGCCTTGCCCTGCTGTACTGGGGAGCCCCCAACACTCCCAGCATCCCAGCCATTAAGAACATCTGATCCTTGTTGCTCCCTGACAATGAACTGCAAATATTGCAATAGGACAAGTGGTAATGGTTTTTAAATTGAAAGAGGGTAGATTTAGACTAGATAAAAGTAAGAAAATTTTTACAATGAGGGTGGTGAAACACTGGAACAGGTTGTCCAGAGAAGTGGTAGCTGCCCCATCCCTGGAATTCAAGGTCAGGATGGGGCTTCGAGCAGCCTGATCTAGTTGAAGATGTCCTTGCTCACTGCAGGGCTTTGGACTAGGTGACCTTTAAACGTCCTTTCCAACCCAAGTCTTTCAATCAGCATCTCTTCACTTGATGTTTACATATTATGTGTGGAAATTACACAGCTGAAGAAAAGGATCCTCAGAACAAGCTGGTTATTTTGATCAGGTACAGACAAAAGAGAGACAGCAAAAAAGTGCTGTTCGAAAAAAGGTTTGAGGGGAATTTCCTACTTTGATGTAATTTTAAAGGGGACCCTTTTCAGAATCTGTATCTCCTGAAAATCAGGTTCATTTAGAGTATCTAATGGTGTCTTTCTCTCCTCCCAAACTGAGAGATGCAGCATCAGAAGAGGTTTTTCTAAAAATCTTGCTTAGTAGCTTTTCTGTTGCTGAGTCCAGCAGAGTAGTTTAGAGCTCTGATACATCTCTATGAAACCTGTCCCTCAATTTCATGGCTTTTCAATTTGTGAACAGATGCCAGACAGAGCAAAAAGGTGATAACCCTTTAGTCCACTGAGAGGAAGCCATTTTGCTATCAGTCAGCACAAAGGACAAGCAAAGAAGCTAGTGCAAAGCTTGCTTGCAAAACACATGGCAGGACAGAGCCCACAGGCAGGCTAAAGTGAATATTTGTGTTGTTCCTAAGATGTCCCCCCAAAAAAAAGTAAAAAAAAAAAAAAAAAAAAAGGCAATCATTATTGCTTTAACTTTAGAAATGCAAACTGGAATATATTGGAAAAAACGACAATTCATAAGCATTGTTTTTCCAATAACTGTGAGATGAGAAACTAACCAACTCTATAAAAAATTATTAAGATCATTCTTTGCTGGAATAGTGGATGCCAAAGAAAAACATTCAGAAAGGTTGACTTCCAGAAACCCTAGCAAAAAGATATCATATTTAGAAGCTGGTCTTTGTTAAAAAGTTGGAAATAAAAGTACTGTTTTGAACTGAGTACAGCTTTTCCCAAGCTTTTGACAGATGTGACTGGCTTATAACTGCAGCACAGCTATTGTTTAGAGGCTTAATGAAGGCCGGTTTATCTAAGAGATTCTACAGTCAAGCTTCATGATAAACAGAAGCAGGTATAGATGGGTCTCTAAATGATGGACACTGGGTTCAGTGTCTGTGTCTCTTAGGTCAGACTTAGTGAGGAAACATCCCCTGGGGAGTGGTCTGAATATTTATCTGTTTGCAAGACAATGTAGAAATGTAAATGCACAGAGCTTTTGCCTGTAGGTAGATAACTCTGAGAGACTGATGAATTGTCAGTTAACACAGGGCCCCAGATTTCTCCTGATGTAGTGAAGCAAGAGGTTTGCTGGCATGCTGGCCTCACTCTCTGGTGATTCAGACTCACATTTTCATACCGGTGGGCAAACCTCCCATGCTTCTGTTTTGAGTTTAGAGGTCCATCAGACTATTTTCAATTGGTGAACTTTTTATTATTGCAATTTAAACACAGTTGTTTGCGTTTCCCTCAAGGGAGGTTCAATGTGAAATAGAACATGTTCTTTTTCAGGCTAAACAGAAACACATTCTTGGTAGTGTTGAATGAAGAACATACCCAAAAGATAAGCAGGTACAAGTGGTCCTTTTGTGCACACTCACAGAGACACACACTCAGCAGGCCTCCTCAGGGCTGGAGTCAGACAGAATGGAGATTGGCAGGAGCAAAGGGAATGAGAATTTGGATAGCTGTTAGCTTATCTTGTGAACTTCGAATGGGACAGCTATATGGGGTATTTACATTAGGGAGTTACTATTTCCTTGGCCTGCTCCCTCCTCCCCTTTCCCACACTGAGTTGGTTCTCTTCTCCCTTTCTCCACTTGTTTGCTTCACATGCTTGAAGTATTTCTCACTTGGTGCCACGTTCATCAGATGACCTTTTTATAACACATGATATGAGTTAAGAGCTGCATGAAAATCTCTGCATAGTCTGTACTTTCATACAGTTGCATGGCATGTAGGTAGCATCTATTAATATTTTAAACATGCTGAAAGGAAGGCTATGCTGGAGCCAGATCCCATGGCTTGGCTGGTTTCAATGCATACAGAGCATTTCACTGCATTTATCCTCTGTTTCTGTTTTTTCCAATGAGAAACAAGAACCCAGTAATCTGAACAACCTGTCTTAAAGGATCATCTCTGACATCCCAAAGCACACCTACACAGTGGGACTGTTCCTTAGGGAAGCAGCAATGCTGAAGGAGCCCTGATGGAGACGGTGGATGATACATTTCTACAGCTGCACTGTAATATAAATTCAAGAAAGGAAAGGAAAGTTACCTGCACTTCTGTTCTGTTTTTGCAGAGGTACCTCATCACAGAGCAAGGGAAAAATAACCTAAATGCTTCTTGGCTCCAGTACACATGGGGTTTGAAGGCACTGCTTAGTTCCACACGCCCAGCGATCAAAAAGACGGCAAGACTTCAGACAGGCAAAAAATGTCTGGGAAGAGCAATACCCAGAGGAAAATGAAGGTGCTAACTTATAAGCTGCTAAAAAGAATGAAAAGTATTTAAACACAAGGAATGAGATGAGTATATTAATATAATATGGGAGAGAGAATTAAGATTAACAGGAAAAGATAAGAGGAGAAAACATAGGTTGGGATTAGGGAAAACTTCAGGAGATTAGGATCTCTTTGTTGTTTTATAATTAGATTGGCAAATGCAATGAAATGCAATAGTGGAAACCCTGTCATTTGGGAGACTTAAATTTAGACAAGGAAAAGCACTATCAGCATGCAGTAGGGAAGATACTTCCACTGCTGGGAGACGGAATGAACCATTCACTAGGACGTTCATCGATGCTATTTTAATTGGTAAAGTGCCTGCAAAATCAGTGGAAGGTGAAGGCCATCAAAAAGAAAAAGGAGTTAGGCCCATTAGCCAGGGAGTAACAGTAGAGACTTCCCCAGTACAAATCATAGTGAATTCAGTCTATGGTAACTTGGTGAAATGTTTTGTGCCACTGTAAGGGACATTCAGAGGCAAAAATATTACTATTATATTTTTATTGTTATCCTTCAGAATTTCATATTTTATAAGCCTTTGTATGCTAGTACTTGCTTCACAAACTATTGACAAAAGAGCAGAATATTCTCAGAATTTGAGAATGATTTAGGTTGGAAGGAACCTCTGGAGGTCATCTAGTCCAAGTCCCTGCTAAATGCAGATTTGTCTTTGAAGTTAGAGCAGGTTGCTCAGGATCACATCCAGGCAAATCTAGAATATTTCCAAGGATGAAGATTTTAATATTTCTTTGGGCATCTTGTTCCAGTGTTTGATCTCCTTCACTGTGAATTTTTTTTTTCTGGAATCAAATTAGTTTTTCCCTTGTTTTTTCTATTCTTCTCTGCCATTAAGCTGCCCTTGAAATGACAACGTAACTATAGGAGTTATAAAGTAATTTATAAAGTAATTATAAAGAAAAAGTTACAAGCGAGAAAGACAGATTAAAGTACATTTTAAAACTAGTAACTTTTTATGAGAATTTGCCTTCTCCCAAGATCTTTCAGCCATTCTGAATGAAGACTAGACTGAAACATTTTTCTAGAACAAAAGCTACTTTCCGTCTGACTATAGATCTGTAATCATGTGTGACACTTTTATTTTAATGCCTTTCTCTGGCACCAAACATATAGCAGTGAATTAAAACCCCCAAGAAACATACCAGTAAACAGACCCTTGAACAATATTGATCTAGCAATGCATACCTAAACATTAAGTTAAAACAAATGTAGAAAAAATGGTTCATTTAACATTTCTGTGAAGGCAGAACAGTGTGGCATGGTAACATTCAGATAGCAAGCTTCAGCAATTTGGGAGTTACATTGACTGATTACAATTAAAAAATGAAATGAGACAGAAAGTGCACTAAAGAGCGGTAACGATTATGAAAGTTCCTACTGAGACAAGTCCTGTTTCTCAGCAAGCTGGACTCAGTTAAATTGGTCTGTGGACAACCTAAACAACGAGAAGCACCCAGACAAATGTCAATATTTGAAGTGAGGGAACAACAGGCATTTTGGACAGCAAGCACATTTTCTTTGGATCACCCACCTTTTTAGCTTAATATTGTCCTGGAAGAAATTTCAACAATGTATATTTTAAGTGAATATGTACGTGTCAGGATAGGAGCACAGGTCTGTCAGAAGGATCATCTAGCAGTTTAGAACAAGCCCTGCATCTTTTCTATAGTCTGAAAACAGAGACATCCTAAAAACAGACTCTTCCATTTTCTTGTTGTTGTTGCATTTTTTTTTTTTTAATTCTTCTTTTGTGATTGTTTTGCCAATTTTATATTGAAGTACTGTCTTGATTCTTTCTGAACTATCCCATGGCATTTCTATGTGAGCTGCATTACAAAAGGTTCTCAACACCTTGACGTTGCCTTACTCTGGTTAAAAATAAATCAAATTGTAAATTTGTTTCCTGTACCCATTTCTATGCCTCAGAACTTTTAAGGGACACAGTTCATATATTA
This sequence comes from Hemiprocne comata, assembly GCA_020745705.1. Lineage (NCBI taxonomy): Eukaryota > Metazoa > Chordata > Aves > Apodiformes > Apodidae > Hemiprocne > Hemiprocne comata. Next base: position 135,628,853 of record CM036586.1, on the reverse strand, counting down.
CTGCTATATTTTTGTTAACTTTGTTTTTTCAGTGAGACAATCCCAGGGGCTAGGACAGATAATTGTCTCAGGAGTGCTTATAGGGGTGCTTACATGGAATAGCCCTGGGCTAAATATATAGAGATTGCACTGGGAAAGTCTTTGACATTTCAATAAGGAATAAAGAAGCATTCATACACAATTGCTTACTGTCTTTCCCCAAATTCAGTGACTGAATTCAGTCTCTGTTACTATCAGTCTGTGGATTTAATAAAACTTTCCCTGTCTAATGATTCTGCATGTAGTCAAACATGGATCTTGTGCTATATAGAATTCCTTGTAAAATTTTCTGTTGGTTATTATTACCATCTTGTCTGTCAGCTTGAACACCTGCTGTTTGGGTAAGCAACAGCCAGTTCTGACATCTGAATGCAATCTGGAAAATTATAGCCATGCATCACTCAAAACATCCTTTCAAAGACACAGTCCAAGCATCATAATTTCCTTGGTTGGTCGCCTGTTAGTATCATTAGTATGAAGATCTTGGAGATAAGTAGAAAAAAGTTTCCAGATGCACAGCCATATATTCTAATTCTCAGATATAAGGAATACCGTTACAACTAAAGGGCAAAAAAAAAAATATTCAATTTTTGGAGCTCCTGTATGATTATAGAGGAAGAACTAACAAAGTCTTGGTTTATAGGAAATTTTGCCCATACGTTGGGCAGGACAAGGAAGATAAATATCTTGATTGCTTTTGTATTAAGCAACCAGTTGCAAATTTGAATGAAAATTCACAAAACACATTTTGTAATATTTGCCCAGGTTTGTATGGGAAGAAAAGAAAATTCTCAAAAGCGTTTTTTAAAAAAATGTTAATAAATTTAGTAATTTTTTTTTAAGTTGGGTGTTTTTTTTTTCCTCCTTTTTTCTCATGAAGGCCACATGGAAAACCCGGTGGTTTTAATAGACCTTTGGGTCAATACCGAAAGAAGTGTACTAAAGGAATGCAATCCATCTTGACATTAGAAGCCAGCAGCATGGATTTACTTAGTGAGGGTAACAAGAAAGGCTTTAGCACCCCCTTTAAATGTTTGGCTCGTGCTCCTCCCCCCTGTGACATGGCAACAGAGTTAAACAGCTTCCTCTTTCAACCCAACAGAGCATTACTTTGCCTGAGAATCTTCCTACCCTGCCTAAAAAACACCTCTGGGTCACCAAGCCTCTGTGTTTGTGCTAAGTTAAGTAATGCAGATAGCTTTGTACAATGCCAAAAGGAATAAGGTTTAGTTAAAGGTTCTGAGCAACAAGGAAGAACCATCTTATTTTTAAACAGAGAAGTAAAAAGTTAATGTTCTTAATCCTACCTGTTCTTACACCATAGGGAAGTTTTGGTGGACAGAGGAATCACCCACTTTGGTTGAAGCTTTAAAATATTTTCCTGCTAGTTTTAAGACTTCTTTTTTATAAGTTGTTGCAATTCTGCCCAACCAGTTAAATACAGACTTAACAAAAAGTACTGCTGAAGCATTAGTCAAATCTTACCTCACAGCAAAATGTACTTGAATGGATGAAGAGCAGAAGAAAGGCTCCTATTGGGCATTTTTAGGCCCAGAGTCACTACTGAATAAATGACTTGGTGAACAACACAGGAACCCTTGCTGCTTAAAATTCTTTCTTGTCACTAGCACCTATAGCACAGCAATCTACTAAATGATGAGTCTGCTGCTCTCTGTCAGATCTCTTGAAAATTTATAAATTGAAATAAGTCTGAAAGCTCATTAGCTGTGGTACTACTGGTCACCACAACTAAAAATACAGAGATGCACTGTAGATGAAGATATACCAATGAGGTCAGGTTCCATGGTACATGACTGGATACTCCAGCATTGAGTTAATTCACCTCTAAGTGATTTGAATAACCTAAATAGCAATTTAACATCCTAACTTAGGTGACTAATCTTGAATCTTCTACTTCCTGGGAAAACTGAACATTGATGTCATTCTGAAATTAATGGCCTCAATTATTTGAGGTGGCTGCTGGCCCAGTGATTCAGCTGGATTTGATCTGCAATGTCTGTGAAAATGAAGTTCTCAAAAAGCATTTATTTTAAGATAGAAATCATTATGTCACCTAGTAAAACTAAAAAATAGCACCCACACATCTCCGCAATAAATAACAATGAGATCTTCCTTTCAAGCTATCTCATTGTAAGAAAAACCTCCAGCCAGAAAAGGCAGGAAATACTTGACCAGAAAGATATATCTTATGCTGAAGTCTGGGAGCCTCTTTCCAAGTGGAATCAAATCCATTGCTCAAACCTTCCAGCTACTCAAGAGTGAATATCTAAGTTAAATCATCAGGAGCAAGCAAAGGCAATTTAACATGTACAGTAATAAGTAATAATCACCAACCACCATGAAAAATCAAATTCAGAAGGTTTTAATTTGATCTATAATGTTTCCCAGCTGCCCATTACATTGAAACCTCTCCAGCATTTAATGGAAGAATGTTTTGTCCACATTGAATAAAATTCTCAACAAGTAAAAAAAAAATATCTTTTTCTGAAAATATTTTGCCTAAGGGAATTATTTTTACACAAATCGTGGATTTTACAGAAGCAGAGTCCACAACACCACAACAAAAATGTCCCCCACCCTCAACATAGAGAATTTTAAAATGTTTATTCTTTCTCTGAAACTAGGAGGACACAGGTTCAGCAAACGGACTTTGCTATATTTTCAACCACTGGGGAAAAAAAAAAAAAAAAAAAAGAGTAAAAATCCAGGACAGGTTAAATGTTAGTTCTCAAATAGAAGAGAAACAAGATAATAAAATAAAATACCTCAGACTAAACATTTACACACTGTCTGCTTGTGCTGGAGTGTACGGACACTTGAGTGCTTTGGATTTCTGGTGGAATCTTAAGCCATAGCAAAGCATTTGGCTGAACTGCCAACAGCACCAGTTTACCCAGGAGGCTGCAGGCATCATTCCATCGTTTCAGGAATCAGATTGTCTGAACAAACAGAAAAAATGTGGAAAAGAAGCTGAAGAATTTCGACAGAGCAAAGAGAACGAAGTTGGCCTTTGTGCTAGCTGGACACCAATACAGCATATTTCCCATCACACCTACTACACAGACTGAGTACCATGCTTTTCCTGGGAAATGCGTGTCCAATCTGCTAAACAATTTGGTCTGAGACATCTGGGTTTAGAGGTTATAATGGCTACCAGAAGGGTCTAATATGTGTCAAATGGCTTGGTTGTTTCCTCACATTTCAGCTGGACTAACAGCAAAATAATTTTAGCGGCATGAAGTATCCATCTGAATTTCAGGCTACACACTAAAGCAGTTTTTTTTCAGGAGAGCTAAACAGCAGCAGAGACTTAAAAAATATATAAAGCTCTACTGCCTATTGAAAGCTAGTTCCAGACTTTCTAGCAACATATGCAATATCAAATTTTGTTGTCCTAATGATGGAGGGAAGGAACAAAGCCCAAAATTCCTTCTCTGTCCTCAGCCCAGATGTGGCAAAATTCAACCCTGGATCAGCAGTAGAGCAGTTCCCCTCTTCACTCTCCCTCCCCAGGCAGCTCTGGAGGTTTTCCTCCAGCTTCCAGAGACAATGCAAGCCCAGGGGACAGAAAAAGGAGACAGTTTAATCATAGGAAATGCCAATATTCTCCCTAGTAGGGTGCCTACTGGGCTCCCCCCAACAGTGGAAGCAGGCAGCTCTGTCCAACCCTGGTCTCCCTTCCCTGGAGCTGTGCCTTCCTTTGGGCCTATTGCCCTGAGTTGCTCAGAGAAAACAGTGCTTGGGGTGTAGGTCTGCTTCGGTTGCTGAACCATACCTAGCCTGACGTGGATGTACAACTCTGGGGTGTCTTACCTCAAACTGAAGTCAAGATTTTGCTGTACATGGCATCATTTAGCTGTCATTACCAGCTTCCTTCACCAGTGTGGAAAGTTTACTGTGTCCGTTGCAACAGACCTACTGACCAACAGGGCCTGTGAGCTGGATGTTTGTGCAGGGCTTGGCACCGTGGTTTTCTGCACTAGGGGCTGCTAAGTGTTACCTCAAAAGTGCAGTAAGTGGATAAAGAAAAATTGCCAGGAAAAGACTAATAACACAGTTGGGTCTACATTGTCCAGACCCCAATTTTACCTTGCTGAAAATATTAAAAACTAATGCATTTCCATGAGTCAGTTGGGCAAATGGGAAAGCTGTTTATGTTGACCAAGAGGTACTGCAGGGAAATCACGACAGTGGATATAAAATAATACAGACAAGGCAGAGTTTACTGAGGGCCTCTTAGAATAACAGTTGCAAATTAAATGGTGGGTGGTTGGATACCTCATTTTCTGTACAGATTACTGAGGGAGAACATAGAAAACTACCAAGGCACTGTGTGCCCTGGTGTGAATTAGCAACTGTTACATCCTTCTCTCTGTGGAAGAGGTGGGATGGGGAAAATAGTGCTGACCAACACAGCATGCTCCTTGGCTTGAACTTGGTGGATCCTCACCATGCCTATTTCTCTTCCCAGGTAGTTATTTATTTTGCATAGAATAGCTCTTGCTGGTAAAAACAACTTCTTAATAATAGGTGTGATGTGAAACAAAATCCTAATGTTTCACATTTTGGTCAAAAAGTCCAGTTGCTTTTATCACACACTGAGTGCGAATGGCAATAAGCTGAATGTAGGATCAAAAGAACATTCAGCTACTAACCTTCTGCCTGCAATTCTTATTTTTAGTATGGGCTTTGAATACAGTATGTACTGATCGAATTTCTGGTTTGTATTCTTACATTTCCTCTGAATTTTCACTTGCACATATTATTACCCCTTCTGTCCTGTCCTAACCCATTTTGAAATGTTATTGTTTGCCATTTTATAGCTGCTGTGATTCACCTCAAAATTGGCTGCATTTCAGTTGTGGTTACTCATTATTTCTAGTTTATCAGTCTCTGAAGCACTTTGGGAAGAAAAGTGTTAAAAGGAATAAAAAATACTATTCTTATTTTTGGTGAACAGAACTTTCAGGACATTTTAATGAGAATCACACTGTAAAAAGACTGGGAGATTAAAAAATTTAATGAAGTCCATTCACCATTTCTGTCCACATTGAAAAGAATGGAAAAAAATCATTTTAATAGAATGTTTGCTGCCTCTGTGCTTCAGAACCAAGAAACCTACAGTTGCAGTTAAGAAAGGTGTTGGCTATTAAAAAATAAGTTGGATTTTGAAAACCTAATATTCCTGATGAATAAGCCGTTAGATTTTTGCTGTGACTGTTTGGTCTTCAGCTGCATCAGCAACTCAAGTACATGCAATACAGAGCCCCTAAAGAACAGTGTCAAAGAGGTCAAAACATAAGAAAAATGAGTCAAATTCAGTGCAGAAAAGCCAAGAAGCTTTGGCAAAAGAATGCACACATTCAACCTATATTCTGCTTCCTACAGCTTCCTCCAGACTGCAGCAAAGACCATTTTCAAAGGGTTGACACTAGAGCCCTAAAAGGAAGTACCTGGAGAAAGTTTAGATGTTAACAAGTTAGCAAATTAGTTGATAAAACCCAAACTACTGCAATTGGACAGGTTACCTAGCAACAGTAGGAGCAGTGATCCCCTTTGCTCCACCAAATAGTTTAAACTCCTACCTGCTTTGGATCATTTTTAGTGTTAAAAGCAATGCCTGTTTCAGACTAAGCCTATGGGCTATGTCAGCTGTTCAGCTAATTCATCGCTTGTCAGCCTGTGCTGCTGACTGTTCCTTGACTGCCCCCAGAAGGGGATAGCTGTTTCTCACCTCCTTGGCCAGGGAATTTCCTGTTACTGTTTCTCCAGCAGCGCATTCACCAGCACCAGTGAATCTGGCAGTAGACACCTGAGTACTGTAGTATTCTGAAAGCTTGCACTTTGTTAGCTAAACCTAGGGAAGGTATGTGAAGTTAGCTGGCCTGGATTTATCACTCATCACATTCATGGAATCACAGAATCACAGAATCACTAAGGCTGGAAAAGACCTTTAAGATCATCAAGTATAGCCTATGACCAACACCACCACATCAGCTAGACCATGGCACTAAGTGCCACATCCAGCCTTGCCTTGAACACATCCAGGGACGGTGCCTCCACTACTTCCCTGGGCAGTCCATTCCAATGTCTAATCACCTTCTCTGTGAGGAAGTGCTTCCTAATATCCAACCTAAACCTCCCCTGGTGCAGCTTCAGGCTGTGCCCTCCTGTCTTGTCACTAGCTGCCTGGGAGAAGAGACCAGCCCCCACCTGACTACAACCTCCCTTCAGGTAGCTGAAGAGAGTGATAAGGTCCCCCCTGAGTCTCCTCTTCTCCAGGCTAAACAACCCCAGCTCCCTCAGCCTCTCCATATAAGACTTTTCCTCTAGTCCCTTCACCAGCCTCGTTGCTCTCCTCTGGACCTGCTCCAGCACCTCAACACCCTTCTTGAAGTGAGGGGCCCAGAACTGTACACAGTACTCAAGGTGAGGCCTCACCAGTGCTGAGTACAAGGGGAGAATTACATCCCTACTCCTGCTGGCCACACTATTCCTGATACAAGCCAGGATGCCATTGGCCTTCCGGGCCACCTGGGCACACTGCTGGCTCATGTTCAACCAGTTGTCATACTGATGGCAAGGTCAGCCTGTATTAGCTTGAGTCTTGCCCTCCATTATGCATCCAAGCCACCAGAAACAACTCTAGCTGTCCTCAGGTAATCAGCTTCATAATGATCATCTCATTGCAAAAGCAAACTGTTCCAGCACATTCCAGTGGGTAGCAACTGCAAATGACAGTAGCATGAATACAGGTGGTGCTCAAACAGATGCCACTGGCTTCTTAATGTGCAGTTAAGCTGTTGTATTTTTGATGCTAAGGGCAACTTGTTTACCATCATCCTTCAACCCAAAACTTCAGAATAAGCTGGTGAACTTTAGTTCCTAGGCTACATCTTCCTTATAGCTGTCTGGCGTCTTTTGGAAAATAGGAACTAGTAGCTTAGTAAACAGTGCTCTTGTGGATTTGGGAGAGATGATAAAGTTTTACAAGCCAATAAAGAAGTAACAGCAGTCCTAGTATGATTTACAGGTTGTAGCAGTAGGGTTTAAAACTAGCCACATGTAAACGTACAACTTAAACATCATTAATTTTGGAGATCTGATGCCTTTCTGAGCCTGTCCAAACTTTTTGGCCTAGGGAAAAATGGAAGCTGCCTGAGACTCCAAGCTAAGCAGTTCTGGATGCAGGCACCCAAACTCAGGATGTGTGAGGACACCGATTTTTCTAGCCTGGAGTACCAGACTAGATATTTTTGAGTCTGCAAAAATTATATTGATCAAAAAAAGCTGCAAAGTTCTTCCTGCCTGAACTATATTCTGCTTGAACTAGTGCCTTGCACTAAATGTTTCCTGGACAGGAAAGGTCATAGTTTCATTAAGAATTATAGAATAATTCCATGGGATCAATAAACAAGCTGGTGTCTCACAGGCTGGTACCCCACAGGCCATTGCCCCACGGGACCAGTAAAGAGCAGGTGTCCTACAAGTAGGTATCCCACGGTTTGCTTCAGGGCGCCTGACAGTTTGGTCAGCAGCACCTGCAACACTGTTGTTCTAATTCAGGCATATTAATTTTCTATAAATCCCATATTAATTTTCCATAAATCCCCACACCATACTTTAAAATCACCCCTCAAAATTTATGCAGACCAGCATAAGAACATTTCAAATGAGACAGAGAAAAAAAGCATTATTTACACTTCCCCGTTGTCTCTCAGACATCTATAAACTGAATTCAAGATTCTAAGGCATCTGGCTTTATGGGTAGACATACACTTTTAAAGGAATTTACCTTAGTGATTTTAAAGTGCTGCCAAACCTTTCAAAGCATTCCCCTCCCACCCCCCCTCTGTAAACCGTTTTGAAGAAAGGGAACATCAGTGGTGTGGTAGAGGAGAGCAGCCTGCATTTGGGATTGGTCATCAGTAAATCTCACTTATTTTCTGGACACCATTACAGGAACTGACTCCACTCAGGACAAGATCACTGCAAATTTTGTGTATATGGCAGAGATTTCTCTAGTGATTGTTGTTAGAAGTGGTGCAAACAATGTAGGCTAAGAAAGAAACACTGAGAAACTGGATGACCCTGTCACCAAGCAGCCAACCTGGTTTTGTAATTTTCTAAAGCAATATGTTCTGTAAGCTGCAACCATATAAGAGTTGTATGAAAAACTGTTACAAGTATTGAGCCTGGCACATATTGAATTTGCAGAAAGGATGCCATCTTCCTGAATTTGTCTGTTACCTATCGAGTCTCAATTTGTCATTTGTTTGCACTGCTGTCTGTTGCAAGCTTACAACATTTTATTTCTTTGGATGGAGCGTTATGGTCATGGGATAAACTTATAACTCTGGTTCAGGTTTCTGGCTAAAACGTCTAAATTAATTTCCTGTGAATATTTTTTTTTAATTTTCAAAATAAGTTCGTTTACTAGAACATTCCTGGCAAGTGGGCCCCAAATGGACTGAACACTTTTGATTTTAGAAATGCCAAAAACTTTTGGAAAGCTATTTTCTAGAATCAGTCTGTCAGACTAGTGGTACTTAAGCTTACAAGTTGTGTTGACTGCCTTCCTATCTGTGTGACTATTTATTAAACACTGGTATGTCTGACATCCAAAAGGGACAATTGTATGCTTCCAACTGTACACTGCCAACTGAACACCTTCTGCTGAGCAACGTACAGCTGTCTTGGCAGAGAGTTGGTGATGTAGAAGTGTCCAGTGGACAGTTGTCTGGTGGAGAGAAGCATATGACCAAATTGTATTTCATGTCCACGGAGGCTGTGAGTTCTCTGTCTTTGGAGGTATTTAAAACTGGATCAGATGAGGCTGTGAGCAATCTGAAATAACTTCAGACTTGGCCCTGCTCTACAGGTCACTGCTAACCCCAAATTATTTAATGATTCTTTGATTTTATATCTTATTTTCACACACATACACAAACCTGTGACCTTCAAATGGAAGTTCCATCAAACTAATACTTCAAGTTATTGCATTATTGAGACCTTTTCCACTTTGTGAGAAAATAGTATATTTATTTTTTCTACTATGTTCAGGATAATTCCTGTGGAAAAAAGTAGTGTAGATGCATATATTCATGTGCGTGTACAAAGGAAATGTGCATCAGATCACCTTTCTGTCCACAACCCACAGAGCAGCTGTGCTCCACTGAGAGAGTATGTGAAAAGAAAGACTTATTTTGTATTTTAGGCAGTGTTCAGGGAGAGTGTTTTGGGGATTAGAACTACTGGCTATGGAATTCTTTATGGGAAAGCAGACCAAGTCTTAAGCTCATGTAGGTCAAAGGAATAAAAAGGCCACTTCTTCAGCAGAATTTTCTTCAAAACCAAAACAAAAGTAAAGAAAACAAAACAAAACTGTCCTTTTGCCTCCCATGTATCAATGATGGCCATCTCAGCTACCCACAGGGGGAAAAAAAGTACTGCTTACTAGTATTTCACATACTTCAAAACACTTGATAAAACTGGTTCTCAAACACTAGCATACATTTGTAGTAAATCATAAACTCTGTCTTCGCCCTTTTTTATAAACCAGATTTTTTTCTTTGAAGTTATGAGCACTATTGTCATAATATACTTAGAATACTTGGCTATTCTTATTTATTGAAACATTAAAAAAAAAAGCACAAGCTAGAACCAATGAAAAATCCAACAGAAATATAAATAGGAATACAGTTTTCAGAAACTTCTTCCATTATTTATAGAAAATTATTCTGTATGCATCTGGTCAAAGACAGCGTTGGTGGTCTTGGACTCCCCATTGCCTTCCTCAAAGTACAAATAATAACAAGAGAAACTGATAAGCACCTATTCACAAAGAAATGGCTCAAAACCAGAGTTGTGGCAGATGGCTTGCACATTTCAGGGAAGCACAATGCGTGATTGCAATTTGGAAAGTCCTGCATGGGACTGGATGTGTCCTGATGTGTGCAAAGCAGTGAGGGGAAAGGATTCAGACAAAATCACTTTATCTCCAACCTCCCTGGTGGTTGGTAGCATGTGTGTGGTATTCAGTAGAATATCAGCAATCAGTCCAGGCTGCAAACCCTTTTGATGCCCCGAAGCAGCACTTTGCAAACCCTGGGAAGAAGGTTTCTTCATGCATCTGTTCATGGTTGTCACAAGAATCAGTTATTTTTGCCATACCTGTGGACAGCAGTTATTTTCATTCTAGTTTATTTACTGTCTAAGTGGAAAGAAGATCTTTTGTTACTATTCAGAGCAACATTCTAAATTTTTCCAGACAAGCCCTCTGCCTCTCTTGATATATTGATATTTTAGCTCCTGTTTTCGGTTACCAGCATTTCAGTACATTGCTTGTAACACCAGTATCATTACCATATGAGCAGTTCTTCACAAGCAGAAAAAGGAACTTCTATTCCAAGGTGAAGAATTAAAATGCAGACCCCACAACATAAAAACACACGCACAATTGCCACTACGTAGAAAGCTTAAAATGGTTTTCATGAAGCAGTATCAGGATTTGGAACTTCAACAAAACATTTCTGAAGATAGGCCAGCTTTTATGATTCATATTAGACGTTCCTGATCATAAAACAGGAGAGCTTCTTCTCTTCCTTTTGTCTCTTTTTGTTCTTTGCCTTTACTCTATTCTGTCCCAGGATGACTCCTTGTGAGCTGTGGGTCAGAGCTGTCTAGATCACGGGGTGCATAATATAGGAGAGCCAATACATCTGAAACATGCTGGGATTTCTCCTGTTTTGCAGGCTCTGTAGCAGAGTCTGCAAATGGTAGCTGTAGTTTCAGACCGTCTTTATTTCCTTCTTCCTTCCATCAAGCATCTCCCATGGGACAGCACATTGTCTTTCATAATAATGGCATGTTTTCCTCTATGAGCATCTTATAGTATGCTGGAAGCTGGATGACATGCTCAGAACATGCTGACAATTAGTCTGCGTGAAGAACACAGAGGAAATCAGGAGAGTCAGAGGTTGAGGGGGCAGTCCTGTGAGCAACCCCACTTTCACAAAGATTTTCTTTCTTGCTTTTGAAGTGAAACACATCTGATTTTTAAAATCACGAAGCAGAACTTTTTGGCTCCTTTCTCAAATTGGACTCAGAATTCCAGGGTGATTTGGGGTGAATTATATGGGCTTTGCCATTTTTAGGATATGAGAAACTTTTATAGGCCATAATTAGGCAACTGGCATTCACATGTATAAGCTAGCTGAAGCAGACCTTGTATGCACTCTTCCTGGTTATTTAAACCTGTCAACATGCAGGAAAGCTGCAGGATTTCTTGACCACATTAGAGTTTTAAAGTGTCTGTGGTCAGAAGACAAATGGTCAGAAGACCCTGTGTTTAATTTGATTTACAAGGACATTTTACACCATTCCAGTACTAAAGTAGGGTTTAAAAGTGGTCTGTATCCACATTAAGACCAGACAAATGTACTGCCAACTTTAAATGCTAATGAAAATCAAGGCATTCATATTTCTGTGTCCCATTTGCCTAGTAGATGCAAACTACTGTTTCCTTTGTCTCTTATCTTTTTATAAATGGGACTGTGCTTCATTATATGTTTTCCAGCACTGAATGCAAGAAAGCCATTAGCCTGGTTTGATGAGTGAGATGGTGAGATAGCAACAAAAAACTACAAAAGAAAGAAAATTCCTTTTTAAAGACCCCATTTGGATTCAGTGATCCTATTCTCCTTCCAGTCTGAGTTAATAATGTATAAAAATGGATCAAAATCATAAACAGCTCCTAAGCACTTTTTTGTAACTCGTGCTCTGAATCATCCCTGGATTCCAACCAACACTGCTGAATCTCTCTGCTGCTGCAAGATGCCTCCCCTTCCCTGTGTCTCCTCAGAACTGACAGCGTGGGATGACAGTTTGAGATCAGATTCTCATTGCCCTCTTGACTCTTCCTTTAGAGGATGGAAACAAGGAAGCCCTCCTTTGCTTTCACTGGAGGAGGATGGGGAGGCATTGGCCTTGAATCTACACTCACTCATCCACTGTAAGCTGTCTGATTTAGGAAACAGAGCTGCTTAGCTCAAAGGAGGCTGTTAAATGAATGGAGTGTGGTGCCTATCTCAAAGGCAAATAGTAGTATCCCTTTAGGAGAAGACACAGAGGACATTAATAAGCATTTAAGCCAAGTTTAGGGAGAAGGGGCAAGCAGGTAATTCACAAAAGGAAGAGCAAAGGGACAGGTGGAATATTAAGCTGCACAGCAGCAGTCTCAAGCATACCTTGTAAATTGGTATCTGAATCAGAAATCAATGAAAATTATTGGTCACTTGTGCTCTTAATAAAAGGGCAAAGTTCATTTTTCTTTACGGCCTTATGTTGAACCATTGGTGGTTCCATACACAGTTCCCCAAAATATCTGGAAAATATATTGCACATTTCTCAGTAAAAAAAAAAAAAGGAAAATGAATAAAATAAATTGCCTACCAAACCATGCACACAAAGAAAATAAAAAGACTGCTTGAACAGCTGGAATTTAAAAATTATTATATTCCTGTGCTATTTATTTTAATAAGTGAACAGCTATAATTAAGGCTAAAATGATCACGCAAGCAGGAAGAGAAACAATCCTGTTATTACAGCTTCCAAGAACTTGTACCCTGTGACAGTGCTAGTAGTGGGTAACTTTAGATAGAAAGAAAGGCTTTTCTAACCACAACCACTTGAAGCATATGAACCGCTGTCCCAGCTAGTGGAGATCAAGTGAATGGAGGGCTAAGACTGACACAATTCTGCCTTTACATTTAGTACCTTAATAAATTTTTGAAGTACGGCTTCTAATATTGAAACGAGGAAAATGACAGTCTCTGTATTACCCATGAAAGAGCTAAGGAATCAACCTCACAAGAGTGTGTGCGCAGATTTTTTTTTCTGTTTGCCACTGTAGTTGTTTATGGGTAGGCAGTACTGAACTTAAGCCTAGCTGGGAAAAGGTAGTCTTCATTCTCGTTTCTTTATATCAGATAATTGGCTGTTAAGAAAACATCCGGGTTTTTACTCCAACCTCTAAAGGAGAAAAACCAGGTCACGTTTTTAAAACATCATGACCTTTCCAATCTGCAGTCAGTGCCTGCACAGAGCCCCATGGAGGACGACAGCAGAAATTCCTTAGGGAGAATCAAGCATAAAGAACAAAAATTCTCAGCATCTGAAAGATTTTGGTAGGAGCGATGCAGGCATTCACCAGGATTGCTCAAAGTACTTTAATCAATAAATACAATTGATCCAATGTAAGATTGTCTGAGTTCTGGTTCCACTTTGCGAGTGGGGTTGGTACAGAGAAGATCCCCATTTTTTAAAGAAATGTTCCAGAAGTAGTAAACACTTTTATGTGGATCTCATCCAAGAATCACTGAAGTTAGTGAGGACAGAATTTCAACTTCAAAGTAATTTCTAAAGGTCAGTGAAGTAAAAAGGAAGACTGCCATTGATTTTTATAGGCTTTCAATGCACTTGTTTTTCATCCTTGGGAATTTGAGTCAGATCAGAACTTTGAAAGTCTGATTTGAGCAGCAAGAAGTTGTCCTTTTGGTAGGTATTTTCCCACACCCAAAACCACTAAAAACTTTCCCACATTTCAGTAAGATTAGATGTTGCTGTTCAGGATACATCCAGGTCTGTGGAGAAGGTCCAACCAGAAAAAATAAATCCAGGAGAGAAAGGTATACGTTTTGCAATTGTATTTCATCATTTATGCTGCAATATGCATTTTTTTTTCCTAAATTACATTTAATTGCTTTCTTCTGAGGAACTCCCTTTAAAGCAATGTTTTCCTAAATAAGTCCAGAAGTTTCTACATCTCAGATGAATGACACATCCTGCATTTAGTCCGATTCCAAATAATTCCATTTGAAAACATGTTTTCTCATTTCATTACTCAAGTAAAATAAAGATAATCAGACTTGAGAAAAAGTATTCTTTTTTCCCTGTTCTTTCAGTCAAATCGCACGTCTGCTTTTTTTGATTCTCTGTGGTTGTTTAATGCTTTGTAAATGAAGTATAAAACCCACATCTTAGGGCAAGAGATGAAAGAGATGCACCACATGCACATGCTTAAGACAGGCAGAAGAAAGTTGCAAGTATTCTAGAAATCTACTTCCTCCCTTCCATACACATGGAGCAACCTCTTCAAATGGAAGAATGTGAACATGCCAAGTCTAGCAGGCACTTCCTATTGTCCACGAAAAGTATCTGAAGACCTGATTCTGTGTGATTATCCCTTGTTCTGTCACTGAACATCACTGAGAAAGGCCTGACCCCATCTTCCTGACACCTGCCCTTTAGATATTTATAAACATTGATGAGTTCCCCCCTCAGCCTCCTTTTCTCTAGGCTAAACAGTCCCAGCTCTCTCAGCCTTTCCTCATGTGGTAGACACTCCAGTTTCCTAATCATCTTAGTGTCCTTGTGCTGGACTCTCTCCAGTACTTCCTTGTCCTTATTGAACTGGGGAGCCCAGAACTATACACAGTACTCCAGGTGAGGCCTCACCAGGGCAGAGTAGAGGGGGAGTAACTTTCCTGTGGAATGGAAGTGCTGCTATATTCTTCATGCACAACATTTGCAGCTGCCTTTAATCCAAGGCTGACTTCTTTTGAAGCATGTTACTGTCATACTGTGCTTCTCTTCACTACATTTAGTTCAAAGTCATTGAATTCAGCAGGTAGGTAGGTATTGGATCAGACTAGCTGATGCTATTAGCCATGATGCAAAGCTCTGGCTGAGCTCCCTTGTGGACTCTTTGTGCAAGGCAGCAACTGCCTGCTCCCGCACAAACTTCTGTAGTTTCAGAGAAGCCAGCTAGATCCTTTGGGTCATCACATGGAGCAGGTCCCCTCTGTATGCACAAGTGCTGCAGATTTGCTCAAAGGGAGCCAGGACTGCAGACCAAGATGACGCAATTTAAACAACTGCTGTAATTAATCATCATTACAGCATATAGTACCTGTATGAACAGGTTTTCAGAATATAGTGCAAAAAAGGTTTTCCTGGCATGAATTTGGATGGGTTTATTTTGAATGGAGTTGGGTTTGGGGGGTTTGGTGGTTTTGCTTGTTTATTTGTTTGTTTGTTTTCAGTGAGCAGTAGATGTGGTAGGAAAAAATGGAGCTCTGGAAGCAGTGAAACCGTTCAAAATTTGTGTCAAGATCAACTGAAAGAATTTCCAAGTCTAAAAGGTTGTTTGGTTCTCCTTGTATGAAATACTTGTCTAGGGAGATCCAAAGTGGTCTGCTTTGACATCTTTTACTTCTGGTTTTAAAATGTCCTTTTTCCATTAGAAAGACTTACCTTAGCAGTAAGGAAGGACAAAAAGCTTGTTAAAAAACAACGATTACAACAAATCAATCAAAGTATTTTATTTCAGAGTAAATGAAAATGAATCCAAAAGCACCTGTCTCTTGTTTGTATACTCCTGAGCCCTCTAACCAGAGGCTAAATAATATTTCTCCAACTTTTTTCCACTCAGGCAGAGTAAAAAAACCCATTATTCTCCCAACAATATTCAGAAGTTGTCAAACCTTACGTGAGTTATGTGAATTATCTTAAACAGGCACAGCTAAAATCTACAACTTATCAGGCCAACCATCAAGTATTCTGTATGTTTGAACAAAGATGATTGTGCATTTTTAATGAAAATATGCTGGAAGTGTGCTGAGGATTTTAAATTTTTCATTCTCCTACCTACAGCTACTAAGGATCTCAACGAGAGATAGAATCTAAAGTTAGCACTGTTCAGAAACTTCTAAAAAATCAAGAAGGCATTTCATTATTATAATAATTTTTTAGTAAACTCCTTCTTTAAGTTCTTAGAGATTTCAGAGTGCCATCAAATATCTCACACAGAGCTGGGAAGTGTCCATGTCTATCTCTGCTGAGACACTGGATCTGAAATCTGCCATTGGTTCAGATCTGCTTATGGCCTGTTTTACATTTCAGGTCAATGCAGTTTAGAGCAAATTAACATAGGAAATATCCTGGGTTGCTATGATTGAAAGAAAAGGTCTATGATTAAAAAATAAATCTGAAATATCTTTAGGTTTTAGAAGTTAGACATGATCCTTGGGGGAGACTGAGAGGACTGAGGGCAGTAAAAATACATAATTTTATTTATCTTCAGTATATAGACATTATTGATCAGCACCCAAAATGTTTGATACCTTTCTGCCCTCTCAAGGGCACTGCTCTTCAGAGTCCACAATCTGAACGAACAGGGTCCCAGAGGTTGCAAGAACTTCCTCCTATTAAGCGATCCTTACCAAAACAACAGCTGTTTGCTATGGCAGGGGATGCTGGCATTTTTTGTGTGCAAACCAACAGACAAAGAGCTGCTCACAGCAGCTATGCCTTAGCTGTATCACTCATGTCTGTGAGATTTTAAGAATACCTCAGTTGCTGCCATTCTAAAGACAATAAGTCAGATATTTGCTGAACACATTCTCTTTGCCACAAGTGTACTTCAACAGTAATAAAGTGCCACTACAGCTGCCAATGAAATAGATTACTTTAATTGTATCTCTTCTTTTAATCTCCTAATAAAGGCAGTGGGGAAAATGTAGGGGTCTTGATCTCTGGATCCAGCTAGCTAAGAAAAGCAAGGTGTTAATATGTGTATTCACTCAGTGTGTATATGTGTGTATGCATGTGTGTAGTTAGCATGCATGCTTACAGCAGTCAATACCAGTATCATGTACATTCCATGGGGCTCTTCACAGTCCTGGTCACTTGACTGCTCAGCCTGGTGACCTGGCTCTGATCATCTCACACCCCTGCATTTCTAAGTAGGAGGACTAACAATATGTATCCCTAGGAGTCAGGGTGCAGTCTGGAGCATAATGCTGAAAAGCTAACTTAGAGCTGCCTGATAAGAGACAGCCTACGCAAACAATCCACAATGCTAAACCTTACAGTAAAATTTATTATCTCAATTTTCCATCAATACATTTCACTGAAAGTTATGGTTACACCTTTCTTATCTCAGTTCTATGAACAAGAAGCCAAAATGAGCACTGGGAAGACAGCAACACTCCTGTTGTCCCCTAGTGAGTTAGTAGCAGAGATGGAAAGAGAACTTGTATCTTTTTAGTTCTAATCCAGTGCCCTAGTCCACTGTCAACCCTATTATCACATAGATTAAGAGCACTACTACAGGACTCTAAGGTATCTTGCTGAAGTGTGTTGTATATTAATTACAAAAAGAGACTGGACAGCCATCCTATACCGAAGTACAACATAGACTAAACTCAAATATTTCATATTGGAAACACACACAATTTTGAAAAGGCTTAAATCAACATGGAGACTAAATCTCTCTGACTTTCAGTCACTTAGA
Organism: Hemiprocne comata; assembly: GCA_020745705.1. NCBI lineage: Eukaryota > Metazoa > Chordata > Aves > Apodiformes > Apodidae > Hemiprocne > Hemiprocne comata. The sequence goes on along the minus strand of CM036586.1, from coordinate 135,611,437 downwards.
CTCCCTGAAAAAGAGCAGGAAAAGCCATCTAATTCTATGGAAGTAAAATAACAGGTCAAAGACCTTCCTAGGTTCTCCTTCTGATGAGAACACACAGAGCAGCTCTTCTGAAACCAATTTAGAGCATCGGTGCTCTGGATCAATCCGTCCAGGAGTCTTTACCTGAATACTGACAGAAAGTAATGGTGAAACTAAGGAAGCAGCTAGTTAATGTAGATGATTGTCCTGGTTTGAGCCAGGATGAAGAAATTTTTCCTTTTACTGATTATTTTTCCCTTCAGTAAGCTTTCTTTTAACTAGCAGCAAGTGTTCCAGCTAGTGGACTGATAACACTGGAATGTTTATGTTTCTGCTGAGACTCCAAGGTTGCTTCTTAGCTTTGCCACTACAGATGCTACTGAGGGCAGGGGAGTCGTATCTGTGACCCCTCCTGTAGGGGGGCTGGACTAGACAGACAGCAAAATTGACCGAAGGAATTTCATTCCATATATCTACGTAAGCTCTGAGGAAGGTCAGAGATCACAGAAGACAACTTCCTTCCTGCTTCTTCTTCCCTTCTCTTCCGTCCATGGCCAGCATCCAGGGAGGACTCCATCCATCCATCACAGTCGACTCCTAGGCTCAGGCATCTCTGACCCTCATAACTCTCCCCACAGCCCCTGTCTGCTCTGCCTTATCTCCTGCCTGTGGGCTGAGACTTTTTGGGACTGCTCACAGCTAAGGAGAGTGCTGGGGGAGTTGCTGGGGGTGGGGGGAGGCAAGAGGCTTTTGCACATTCCTGAACATACTTGTATATAATTGTACATATAATTAAAGCTGTCTAGATTAGTTTTCAATCCAGCAAAGTCTCTCTCCTTAATTCTCTCTCTCCTTCCCTACCTGGGTGGGAGGGGGAGGGGATCGAGAGCATTGCTGTCTCTGGTTTAATTGGTGATCCTGAGTCAAACTGTGACAATGATAGAAGTGGTAAGTCATGAAGGTAACATCGTAATATTTCCATGGCTTTTACCCAATGCCAGCTACTGACTTTTTTGTTTTACTTTCTCATTAATGTTTAGGACATGTACTGACCTTACAGTGGTCCAATGCTACAACTGCTAAGTGACGATGTGCAAATCAACCCATTCCCAGACCAGCGTACAGAGAAAATACAGACTTTTTGTAGTGGTTTTGGCTGAGATAGAGTTGATTTCTTCATAGTATCTCCTACAGTTCTATGTTTTGGATTTGTGATTAAAACGGTGTTGAGAACATAGGGATGTTTTAGCTAATGCTGGACAGTGCTTATGCAGCATCAAGACCTCTTCTGTTTCTCACCCTGCCCCACCAGTGAAGAGGCTGAGGGTGCACAAGAGGTTGGGAGGGGACACAGCTGTGACAGCTGACCCCTAATGACTGTAGGTATATCCCACACCATATGATGTCATGCTCAGCATATAAAGCTGGGGGAAGAAGGACGAAGGAGGGGACGTTTAGGATTCTGGTGTTTGTCTTCCCAAGTCACTGTTAAATGAGACAGAGCCCTTCTTTCCTGAAGATGGCTGAACACCTGCCTACCATGGGAAGTAGGAAATAAATTCCTCATTTTGCTTTGTTTGCACACACAACTGTCTTTATTATTAAACTTTCTTTATCTCAACCCAAAAGTTTTCTCACTTTTGCCCTCCCAGTTCTGTCCCTCATCCCACTGAGGGAAGTGAGTGAGCATCTGGATGGGGCTGATGCCTGCCAAGGCTAACCCACACCACCTTCTACACTGCATGTTACTGTACATGTTTCCTCTCTGGTACTCATTGTACATGCACACCTATCATGTCACAGCTCAAATGCACTTAGAAATCATCAGCTTGGTATTTCTGAGTTTCTCAGCTTCTGTCCTCAAGGGTGACATGTAGTTTACTGCTGTTTTTCATAGTCTTAGATCCACACTGTAAGAGAAAATTAATGAGCCTCTGAAGGGCACATTTTTGCTATGATGAGCCAGGAATGGAAGATTCCATTTCCAAAAGGAAAGCTCATACACAGTCTGTGGAAGATGTACCTCAACCAATATCTGGTAATCAACAACCCACAGAAGCTGGAAGCTAAATGAGAGAGTTTTCATTCTTGTACTGCATACTTATCCAGTTAATAGTCATTGTTAGAATGAGATAAATGCATCAGTATGAAGAATTTGTACAGGTTGTTTGTAGCATGTGGTCAGCACAAAAGCTTGATGGATCCTTGGCAGAAATTAAGTTGGTAGGGCTTTGATCCAATGAGCAAAAATCAAACACTGAAGTCTGGATATTGAAATATTTGATCAATGACCCACATTTCTCTGCCACTCTTTAGTTAACAAATGACTCATCGTATGCCAGTCTAAGCTGTTGACTTTCTGATTTTGTGATGATGATGCATGGAGCAAATTATTATTCGTTGCTGCTCAGTTGCTTCCCCAGAACACCCCCAGCAGCAAAGCAAATGGCCAATTACAAAGCTAAGCTCAACTGCAATTTGCTGCTGTTGATGTAAAGTCTGTAAAGATGAACCCATGCTCACCAGCTAAAGGATCCACTCTATTTAAGTTCTTGAAGAGACTAGTCATGTTATTCCTTTCGAACAAAAAGAGTATTCTTTACCCTTTTGGAACTGTGGCAATCCCATCCACTCTTTTTGGCTCATCTGTCTTGGTGTGACTCCATGAGTGAGCTGCAGCTCATTTCCTCCAGAGCAGAGAAACAAGGACTTGTGGCAACTACTGCATGAAGGCGTAAACTATCTTTGGACATTGCAGATAGTAAAATTTTACATAAGTTCAAGGGGAAATAGAGACTCATAGAAGAGAAATCCACTGCAGATTTCTAAATCAGCTTGTCTCAGCTTGACAAGGTGCTGAGCCATCTCATATAAACTATAGTATTAACTAAAAAGTTTGGACCAGATGATCCTTGAGGTTGCTTCCAACCTGGCATTCTATGATTCTACAAAATTCAACCATATGTAGCTCAGAAAGCTCCTGAGCTGCAACTACCTGGCAGCAGGGAGGGTATTCAGGGTAAGTACTGTGTGTGCCTGCTTTCTTTGTACACTTCTTGGCTCGTGTTGGAGGCAGGATACAGTGCTAAGAACATTGGTCTGACCCAGAATGGCTGCTCGTGTATGTTGTATTAGTTAAATGCTCACATCTTCCATGCAGACAAACTGTCTGCAGTTAAGTAAATTTGTAGTTTCCTGGCTCATTTGAAAACTGCAGCACATAGTTACAGCGTCCTCTTTCCCCCACCCTGAATGACCTGACAGCACATGCTCCCAACTGGTGGCTATGTTGCTTGAACTGGTGTCCACAGCTTGTGTGCTCCCCTCTGCAGAGCTGCTAGTTCTTACCCTGTGCTGCAGCCTGCATGAACCCAACTTTTGTATTTTGTGGCTGCACAGTGATCTAGGCTTGCAAACAGATCTGACTGTGGCAGAGCGTGTGTTTGCAGAGCATTTAATCAGCCAGGTTGACCCCTTGATCTGGTTCACAGTGGTGTGGCTCCACAGACACATACTGGAGCCACCAGAGGCTGGTGTTCAGGAGAGGAGCCGACAGCCACGCGGAAGGGCAGGATGACTGCTTGCATCAGCACGGCAGTCAAAGCAAAACCAGTGGAACCACAGCTGGGGCTGCTAGTGATTAACACCACTTCTCCTGCAACTTCCAACCCAATCTTTGATCCTTTCCACAGCCCTCAAGGGGACCATGACCTTACTTTGAAAAAACACTGCTGCAGCACAACTAAGCTGCGAGGGGAAGTCCACTGACAATACAGAGCTGTAAATCTGGGTTAAATAACAAGTTATCCTGGATTAATGGCTACTTGCTGTTCCTGGTGCACAGAGGCAAATGTGGCCCATTAATAGCAGATGTATAGTTCTTTAAATTAGCCTGCTAGAGTAAGTGAAACCATAAGGAAGGCCTCAGCTTTAAAAAGATGTGAAAGAGGAGTGTAGACAGAGAAATTCTACTGCAAGATGCCATTTTTCCTTAGGCAGAAATAAGGACAAAGATTAATAATTTGATCTACCAGATCTTGATCTTGTGAGAAATCAAGATGATAATTTTTGCTAATAATAATTAATTTTCTGTTTTTTGGTTTTTTTTTTTGTTGTTGTTCATTGGGGTTTTTTTGTTGTTTTTTGTATTTGTTTCTTTTTTTTTTTTTTTTTGTAAGTAGTAGTCATAGTCCTTTGCCCTGACTTTTTTCCCTTGGGTAATAATATAGCTTAGTCCTAAGGGATATCGGCTCCTGAAATGGTAGTGATGATTGTCTGCAGCTATTCCTGTGTAAGCCACCTGATGTTCCTTATAAATTTGTTTGTTGTTGTTACACAACACAAAACTCAATAAAAATCATATCGTCCCTCTACCATCAAAATTACATCAGCTTGAAAATGACACTAAAATATTTCACAGAAAATGCAGGTTTCCAGTGGAGGGTGGAAAAAAACAACGCTGCCTGATATGCAATACTTACAGTCTTTTTGGGATAATATGTCCAACTGTAAAAAAAAATAATTATAGTATAAATAAAACAGCAGATAATTAACATACCTTGGCTGGTAGACGAGTTGAAATACATCGTGTTATGTCTGGCTGGTTCAGTAGCACATCAGCCTGCTGAAAACTAACCCATTTTTTTTTTAAGTTCTCTCCATTGATAAATAGTCCTTAGAGCCTCATTGTATCTCCTCCCAACATCTTGGATGCTGGACTGTACAGTATTCAGAGGGTCCGAGTCATTTAGACATAAAAAGTTAAGTCTTCAGAGGGTGTAAGCAGGGACAGGTAGCCTGGGAGAAATACAAAGTAGTTGTCTCAGAAACTGGGGATCAGGTTAGGAAAACTAAAGCCCAGAGTTAAACTTGGCCAGGGACATCAAGGGTAATAAGAAGGGTTTCTAAAGGTACATCAGTGGTAAGAGACAGAACAGAGAAAATGTGGGCCCTCTGCAGAAAGATCATAGAATCACAGAATCATAGAATGGTTTGGGTTGGAAGGGACCTTAACGATCATCTAGTTCCAACCCCCCCACATGGGCAGGGACACCTCCCACTAGACCAGGTTGCTTAAGGCCTCATCCAATCTGGCCTTAAACACCTCCAGGAACAGGGCATCCACAATCTCCCTGGGCAACCTCACCACCCTCACAGGGAAGAACTTCCTCCTAATGTCTAGCGTGAATTTCCCCTGTAAAAAGCCCTACCCCAGCTTTCTTGTAGGCCCCCTTCAGATACTGGAAAGCTGCTATAAGGTCACCCCAGAGCCTCCTCTTCTCCAGGCTAAACAACCCCAACTTCCTCAGCCTATCTTCATAGGGAAGGTGCTCCAGTCCTCTGATCGTCTTTGTGGCTCTCCTCTGGACACATTCAAGGAGTTCTATGTCCTTTTTATGCTGGGGACTCCAGAATTGGACACAGTACTCCAGGTGGGGTCTCACCAGAGCAGAGTAGAGGGGGAGAATCACCTCTCTCAATAGGCTAACTGTGCTTCTTTTGATGCAGCCCAGGATACAGTTGGCTCTTTGGGCTGCAAGTGGACATTGGTGGCTCATGTTAAACTTCTGGTCAACCACTACCCCCAAGTCCTTCTCCTCTGGGTCATCCTCAATCCTTACTCCTCCCAACCTGTATTCATGCATGGTATTGCCTCGACCCAGGAGCAGAACCTTGCACTTAGCCTTGTTGAACTTCATGCAGTTTGCATGAGCCCACTTCTCAAGCCTGTCAATGTTCCTCTGGATGGCATCCCTTCCCTCCAGCGTGTTGACTTCACCACACAGTCTGGTGTCATCAGCAAACTTGCTGAGGGTGCACTTGATTCCACTGTCTGTGTCGCTGACAAAGATGTTAAATAACACTGGTCCAAGTATCAACCCTTGAGGAACACCACTCGTCACATGCTTTCATTTGGACACCGAGCCATTGATCACAACTCTTTGGGTGCAACCAGTCAGCCAGTTCCTTATCCAACGAGTGGTCCATCCATCAAATCCGTATTGTTCCAGTTTCGAGACTAGAATGTCATGCAGAACAGTTTCAAAAGCTTTGGACAGGTCCAGGTAGATGACATCTGTTGCTCTGCCATTGTCCACTGAAGCTGTGACCCTACATAAAAGGCCACCAAATTAGTCAGGCAGGGCTTGCCTTTAGTGAAGCCATGTTGGCTGTCACCAGTCACCCCTCTGTTGTTCTCGTGTCTTAGCAGAGTCTTCAGGAGGATCTGTTCCATGATCTTGTCAGGCACAGAGGTGAGACTGACTGGCATGTAGTTCTCTGGGTCTTCTTTTTTTCCCTTCTTAAAAATGGGGGTTATGTTTCTCCATTTTCAGTAAGCAGGAACTTCACCAGACTGCTATGACTTTTCAAATATGATGGACAGTGGCTTTGCAACTTCATCCACCAGTTCTTTCAGGATCTGCAGGTGAATCCCAACAGGTCCCATGGACTTGTCCCCCTTTAGGTTCTTTAGGTGGTCTTGAACCTCCTCTTCATCTATAGTGGGGGGATCCTCCTTTTCCCAGCCCCTGTCTTTGGTTTCTGTAACATCTTGGATGACAGGCTCTCCTGATACAGGAGACCTCACTCATCACACAGGATGTGGAGAAGGCTGAGGTACTGAATGAGTTTTTTGCCTCAGTCTTCATCAGTAAGGGCTCTGGCCACACTGTCCAAGTCACAGAATGCAAAGACAGAGACTGGGAAAAGGAAGATCCACCCACTGAAGGAGAAGAGCAGGTTAAAGACCATCTAAAGAACCTGAAAGTGCACAAGTCCATGCGACATTATGAGATCCATCCACGGCTCCTAAGGGAGCTGCCAGATGAAGTTGCAATGCTGCTTTCTATCACATTTGAAAAGTCATGGCAGTCTGGTGAAGTTCCCACTGACTGGAAAAGGGGGAACATAACCCCCATTTTCAGAAAGGGAAGGAAAGAAGATGCAGGAAACTACAGGCCAGTCAGTCTCACCTCTGTGTCTGGCAAGATAATGGAGCAGATCCTCCCAGAGACTCTGCTAAGGCACATGGAAAACATGGAGGTGGTTGGTAGCAACAAACATGGCTTCACCAAGGGCAAATCATGCCTGACAAATTTGGTGGCCTTTTATGATGGAGTCACTGTGTTGGTGGATGAGGGAAGACCAACTGACATAATCTACCTGGACTTGTGCAAAGCATTTGATACTGTCCTGCATAACATTCTGGTCTCAAAATTGGAAGAGTATGGATTCAATAGATGGACCACTAGGGGGATAAGGAATTGTCTGGGTAGTCGCACTCAGAGAGTAGTGAACAATGGCTCGATGTCCATATGGAGACCAGTGATGAGTGGTGTTCCTCAGGGGTTTGTACTGGGACCGGCACTGTTTAACATCTTTGTCAGCGACATGGACAGTGGCACTGAGTGCACCCTCAGCAAGTTTGTTGACGACACCAAACTGTGTGGTGTGGTTGACATGCTGGAGGGAAGGAAGGCCATCCACAGGGACCCTGACAGGCTTGAGAAGTGAGCCCATACCAACCTCATGAAGTTCAGCAAGGCCAAGTGCAAGGTCCTGCACCTGGGTTAGGGCAATGCCAAGCACAAATACAGGCTGGATGGAGAATGGATTGAGAACAGCCTTGAGGAGAAGGACCTGGGGGTGTTGGTTGATGAAAAGCTCAACATGAGCCGCCAATGTGCGCTTGCAGCCCAGAAAGCCAACCATGTCCTGGGCTGCATCAGAAGAAGTATGGCCAACACATCAAGGGAGATAATTCTCCCCCTCTACTCTGCTCCCATGAGACACCACCTGGAGCATTGTGTCCAGTTCTGGAGCCCCCAACACAGGAAAGACATAGAACTCTTGGACTGAGTCCAGAGGAGGGTCACAAAGATGATCAAAGGGCTGGAGCACCTCTCCTATGAAGACAGGCTGAGAGAGTTAGGGCTGTTACGCCTGGAGAAGAGAAGGCTTCAAGAAGACCTTATAGTGGCCTTCCAGTACCTGAAGGAGGCGTACAGGAAAGCCAGGGAAGGACTTATTATCGGGGTGTGTAGTGAAAGGATGAGGGGTAATGGTTTTAAGCTGGAAGAGGGGAGATTTAGGTTAGACATCAGGAGGAAATTCTTTAGTGTGAGGGTGGTGAGACACTGGAACAGGTTTCCCAGGGAATTTGTGAATGCCTTGTCCCTGGAAGTGTTCAAGGGTCTGTTGAATGGGGCTCTGAGCAACCTGGTCTAGTGGGAGGTGTTCCTGCCCATGTGGGGGGTTGGAACTAGATGATCTTTAAGGTCCCAACCAAACCAAACCATCCTATGATTCTATGATTTACCAGGGAGTTTCTAAAGACATATCTCCCACATCTGCTGTCTGATTAGAAGCAATCTGGTTTTTCGTCATTTAATAAATGTGCACATTTGTAAACACAAATCTTGGCAAATGGGAAAAAATTATTATGCATTCCACTGTTTCATGTTAAAGAGGCAGTATGAAATTAAATTAAGACTTTCGTCTTAAGAAAAATTAAGCCCAAACCTAGAGAAGTACTCTCAGGAAATGAAATATAACTACATTCCTTTCTTTGGAATATGCTTTTCTACTCTTTTGTCAGAATGTTCTGCATTTGGCACACCTCAAAGATCCAAGTTTCACAAAGACTTTTGGTCAGACAATGTTGCCAGAAGGACTGTACCCCGTGTGGACAGGGACTAACTCCTTTCTATTTCAACAGAAGAAAATAGATTTTTTTCCTGTTGCTCTGTGTTCTAACTCATTATTGCTGAAAATGCTGAAAGTTGCACCAGTGTCTATTCTGAGGTCTAGCTGGATTTACAGTTGCTTGCACAGTCTTGGGTTACTGCTTTTTTTGCCTATTTAAATAAATATCTAGGATCTAAGGGAAAACCTATAGTATAGGATAAAGGAGCAAATTTGGCTGATGAAACAGAATGGTTGGAAGCCTGAGCTGATACTCCCCTAAAGACACAAATAGCTCTTCTGGGAATAGGTGAGAAAGAAAGTGTACGGATGTCCCAGGTTATTAGGTTATTTTATTCTATCCAATAATTGTCAAATGAGAAGGCCAAAGTGTCTCATTTATATGGATGCACATCCATAGGGATCATCTGCACTGCAGACAGATAACAAGAGGGACCAAGAAGCTGTGTAAAAGAGTTACTCCCAAATCTTAGACAAGAGCAGGTCCCAAGAAACAGGCAATTCAGTGGTTTGGGTAGGTTATGAAATCACAGCCCAGGGACTGATGACTTTTCATAAGCCACAGTGTGGGTATAGATCATGACAGTAAATGGTTTCCCTGTCTTTTTGCTAACACACTTCGCTCCTCAGAAGGAAAGACTACCTGTAAGCTGCTAGACAAAGAACTTCAGCTGGAGCCTGTTCATCTTTGTGAATTACTAGTTATTTTTTGCTGTGATGCAAAACTAGCTTTGGAGAGAAAAGAAAGGGAAACTGTTCTTCATGTTGCAGCAATAGAAAAGAGGATGCATCCACTGTGGACGAAATACATGGGAAAACCAAGTGCAAGAGAGGGTCTGGCTGCACCAGGGCCCAGATGTACACTAGTAGTGTTGTCCATATCTAACCATACCATACAATACATTGGAAAGGTTGATTCACAGGTAGTTTTGTTTCTTGCAGTGGACAGTTTTCTTGGCCATGGATGGGAGGAATGGGATCTTATACCACTTCAATGGGAGTGGCTGCCACAGGGTTAACTACCATACATTAACCTGGTTTACAAAAATAGCAGACTGGGATGACAAAGTCAAAAGATCACCCGAGGTATTATTCCTTACCCATGAAAAGAGTTGGATGTTTGAAGGCATTCCTCACTTTATCATCACTTTGCAGTATTTGAGTGTGTTTTATATTTTTCTTACTGTACAAAAGAGCTTGAAGGTTAATAAATCTTCCATTAACGTATCTTACAACAAGAAAAGAATATATTAAGAAAAACAGACTCTGAAGTGCTTTCCAAACTTTTCTGTAACTCCTATGACTTACGTGTGCTACCTGTTACTACCCAAAATTCATTTATTTCCATTTATTCCTCCTGTTATTCATTCCCTAAACAACCCTCCATAGCAATACAGGATTTGCTTCACCATTATTCTTTTAAGAGACTTTTTGACATTTCATGTTATAAGACACTGTTACAATTTAGTTAAACCTTTGCAAGTCCAATTTAAATTTCCATGCCTGGTGTTTGCTCCAGGCTGTTGTTATTCATGTGTTTTTGAATTTCAAGCATCATGGTTCAGTTGTTTCTGAGAAGAAAGTTAGGGAGAAATAAGTTTTGCCCACATATAAAATATTGAGACAATTTTTTGTACACAATTTATTTAATGCTTTAAAGCATGTATACAAAATTTGGCAGGGGAAGGGGCAGTCCTGCCAGGAGTCTTTTTTGCTGTTTTTCACAGAATCACAGAATCACTTAGGTTGGAAAAGATCTTCAAGATCATCGAGTCCAACCATTAACCCTACTCTACCAAGTCAGCACTAAGCCATATTCCCAAGCGATTAAAAGACCTTGTGAAAGATTTTTTTAAAAATGCATTTCACACATACTTAGTAAACCCCTTAATTTTCTAGCAGCTGTGATCTCTGAGGGCTCTTGCCCCACAGAGCATGGTCAGACTGCTCCCAGCTCCTAGTGATTACTAGCTGGGCTGTGCTGCCAAGCCAGGCTGGGGCTAATAGGGTCAGGACAGTATTGGTAACACAAAATTATTCTAGACTATGTGTGGGAATTTAAAGCAGGGGGCCTCTTTCTCCATCTGTTAATAACATGACTGTCAGTAACCAACAGCATGGAAAAGGAAACTCACTGAAGCAAATTCAGAAGGGATATGTACTGGGCAGTATGGGACAAAAAGGAATAGTTGAGAGTAATTAATCTAATGACAGAATGAAACCAGCACTATGTGCCTACGAGAGACTGGACAAATTGAGAGCCAGCTGGCTGAAGGGAAGGTCAGTGGGATCAGGCAAGAAACAAAAGGGTTGTAACTTTCAAGGTGTTTTTTTTTCCATGGTTTTACTGTTAAAACTGAAAAATTGTATGTCTAGAAACCAATGTCTGAGTTTTTCATTTATCCAGTGAAACAATGTCACTGATTTCAAATGGAGTAACTCTCACTTTTCAGCAGCAGCATGAAGAGCAGAATCAGGTCCTTCAGTTGCACTGGAAAACTTTCTGATTTCCAAAGGCACTTCAAAGAGTCATGGCATTGCATATGACTGCGTGCTCAGTTCTGGAATGCATCAAGTTCTACAAACCTACAACAGTTCTCAAATGCCATGTGTGTGCAGCAGACTAGGGTTTTTTAGCAAGAACAGTCAAGCAGGGCAGAAATGCCCGACCCTTCAGAAATTTAAACATGTTCCAAGTGAATCATGACATATTTGGTTGGCTACTCTTTTTCTTTATGTTGAAGATATCTGTATAGCAGATGAAGAAAACAAGCTAACCAATTGCTTATTGCATGGGTTAAGCCACAGAGAATTGTTTGAATTAGAAATGTCATGAAAATACTGACTTAGAAGCTTTGTTTCATTATGGATGGCATTAGTCTATTTAATCTACTTTGATGAGTGTTTGTATTCAGAGCTACATGAATAGGGTATGTATACCTAAGTAAAACAAATAAAACGGCCACATCTGGCCATACTCTCAAGAGTATATACAAAGCACTCGATGTGGTGCAAAATTCACTCTGGGGTGGAGTGCTAGACTAGGAGTTGAGAGGGGTAAAATGTCTCCAAACCCTGCCTCACAAAGACCCCACATTCTGCTCCCTAGACGTGGCTGGTTATCAAGCAGGTCTTTCACGCAAAACTGGAAGCTGAATGGATTATTGATCTCAGAGAGGCTCTGTCAGGTTCACTGAGGTTTCTGTTAACACCACCTTCCTCACTTGCCCATCCATAGGGAAAATGTTACGACTTCCTGCAAAAGGGAAACCATAAGGCCTGGGACTTGCATCCATTTTTAGAGAAAGAGATTTTAAAAAGAAAAAAACACACCCCTGAACAAAGCCGTATTAAGACACATACAATAAAATTTGCAAACGAATGCTGGGCCAACTTCTGATCTCAGTTGAACTGTGAAACTCTGCTAAAACAGAGGGAACTGGAAGAGAGAGAGGAAGAAAACAGATGAGAGAAGCAGATGAAACAAAGAACAAATGTAGACAAGATGATTAATTTATTTCAGAATGGACAGAACCACTTATCCATAGCTGCCTGTAATGGAACACACATATTTTTGTGTATGTAATGTTTTGAGTTGGTACAGAGACATTATGTGATTGTGAATGGGAAGGCAAGAGGGAACAAGACAGTCTCTCTGGCCCTGATTCGGAGAAGGATGTGCTTTGTATACTGTGGGACTTAAGAACATGCTGTAACATTTTCCTGAACTGGAGTTTCTATCAAGAGATGCTTCACACTATGAAAATGATCAGAATTCTCTAGTTAGTTCTCAGTGGTACTTTGCATTATTAACCAAATGATATTTTGAAACCTTCTCTTGAGTTCTGGTTTATCACTCACTAACATCGAAACAAAGATTTGTTTATACAGTCAAGGCCTGTTCCTACAGTTTCATGCTATTATAATTCACTTGAATGCAATTAAACTAGGAAAACATAGCACAGCATGTATGTAGAACTTCTGATGAAATAAATTATCCAGACACAACACTATTAGGACAACAAAATCAAGCACTAAAATATGAGGGAATGTCAGAATCAAGTGCTGCTTTCTCATGAACATGGCCCTCCTGCCTGCATGCATTTTACTGCAACCTTTAATCCTAGGTCATCAATTATATTTTCCACACAGAAACTCTGTCTCCTTTGAATGGACAGAAAGGACGGTGCCAACTTCATTAAAACAAAACACAGAATTGCCATTTTCATCATCTGTTGTGCAACTGCATCACTCCTAGAATACCTTCATTTCTCAGAGCAAATGATGTTGATCTCTCAGCAAAGGACCAAAAAAACTGTTGACTTATGCACTACACACAAGCTAAGCATTGCTAATACCTTAAGATAAAGCTAGATGACAAACAGAGGAAACAATTGGAAAGATTTTACAGAGAACTCATTAATAACTGATACAAGCAGCTAAAGCTAGTGCAGGAAGATACAGAATTTTAGTTATATTCTGGAATTTGTATGGAACGGCACCAAGCCACAAGTTCTGCCCCAAAGCCCCTTCCTTAGCCAATATAAAACTATTAAGAGGTCACTATCACACCACTTGACATCTGTAACATGAAAAATGCTGGCTGTATTAAAACAATTTGGGAGGGGGAAAGGGGACTTGGGGAAAGTGCCTGCGCAGATGACAGGAGCTCCGGTGGAAACATGATTGCTGTCTGCCTCCTCTTCAGTGAAGCTGGATTTCAAGGATAGTGATTTTTGATAGCTGGCCTTTATAGCATCAGCTATAGGCAGACATGGCTTTTTTGATTAAAGGACTATAAAACTCCTTCTCAGTAGCAGCATTCGAAACAGTAGTTCTAGTGGTGTTAGCTATAATTGTAACATCATATAAGTACACATTATCATCTTTAGAAGACACTCACTCTCGTACTCTTGCAAAAGTATCAATTGAAGTGACAATTAAACTGCAAAATGAAAACTTTCTGTGTAGGGCTTTCAGAGACCAACTGAGAACTGCTGTGCTTGAAAGCAGCAAGAAGAAAGTAATTGCCAAAGGAGGAATCTTTCTTCTGGAACTGACTCAAGTAAGACACCAAATTTGTCATCAATTTCAGATCTTTTAACAAGCTCTCTTACTCTTAGTGCAGATCCTCTCCTAACATGTTTGGAGCAGTGATTCCCTGACTACCTTTGCTCTACTGAATTTTCAAGTGCCCAGTTATCAGCCAGGTAATAGTCAGAAGCCACCTAATAAAAATGCATAATAGGATGTAAAATATGGTTGGTCGGCACGGTAATTGTGAGGTCTGGATTTTACTCTTAGTTTTGGCATGACTTTGTTAAAATTTTCTCCAGATGAAAATCCTTGGAGGGCTAGGACTTTTTTCATAAAATAACTTCCCACTTTTCCTTTTCTGACATAAGTATTTTGATTGCAGCAGAGATGGTTTCATAGTTTTTTGGGAGATCTATCAAAAGAAGGATTCCTAAGTGGCCCTTTCAGAAGCTCAAGTGGTTAACAAGTGGTTTAATTTGTATCCTCTTCATGAATATTGTTCCTGAAGTCCTCTTATCAGTTACAATGTAGAAGTCATACCAATATGAACCTTGTAGCACGTAATGACTGATACTGTTATTATTATCTGGGTTATCTAGATTTATTGTATTTTTTTTGTGTGGCATATTATCAACCATTAGAGAGATGTAAAAATGGATCTAACAGATAGTGTGATCATGCAGAATACAGGTGTGGAAATTATTTATGAGATGAGTTTCTACAGAAAGAGACCAAAACCATTTTGCCTGATCAGGAAGTTAGTCAGCATAGGTTAAGATTTCACACAGATTGTCATTAAGTTGGGAGTAATAACAGCAAACTTGTGTGCTGTAACAAAGTTTCTGATTTAAATGTGGAGCACAAAAAAAGGAATCCTACCTGCAGAGGGAGGGGAGGGGGGTTCAGACATCTGTTGAATCAACTAATTTTCCTTGTCTTCAACATGTCTGCATGTCTTGGGATAGATTCTACAAATGGATGGATACAGCACAGTTCAGTGTTGGCCAGCTGCAGCATCGAAAAGTCTTCATGAGCGTGTATGTTGCGGGTGTTAGAGTATAGCTTCTCAGAGCTGTCACCCTCTCTCTTTCAAGGCTGAAAGAAAAAACATGGCCAAACTAGACTGTGGAAGATTCTAGAAACTCAGTGCAGCACCTTACACAGAATAAAATTTGCAAAGATCAAATATTCACAGTATCAATCCAAAACATTGAGTCAGTAAGCACTGGGGAGCCTGTATTGGAAATGCTGCAAAACCATTAACTTGAAATACTCCTGGAGAACTTTATGTTCAGCACAATGTCTGCACTGATCTGTATTTTTTCTTGAAGGAATGAGTGGAATTATTTGCTTTGCCTGACTCTCAAGCCTTTTTTGGCCCACTGGATAAGAGTACTTGTGGGTTTTTTTATATTCTGATCAGTAAATGCACAAATTCCCCATTTTCTCAGGTGTGTCCATTCATGACCCTGCATCCTGTATACAAAGGTCACCTCTGGGCACCTGGAAATTAATTGTACTGATGGGAAGGTGCATTCCACTTTCTCACAATCTTTTGAGAAGTGCTTTAGTGTTTTTTAAATGCTGACATTTTTAGTCAACTTAATATTACATTTTATAAGGAAGGAAAGTTTCCAGTGCTGGTTTTCATGGATTTAGTAAGAAAGAAACATCAAAGTATTGGCTGTATGGTTTCGTTTTTATTGCAGTTTTGGAGAATAGTTAAAACCATAGTGCTAGACTTAGTGCAGTGCCCAATATCCCTGGATACAGATGATGCAAAAGGGAAGCAGTGAATGGAAGCACATCAAGCTAACACTTACAGTTGCAGTAAATGCTCCAGAATTAGAGGGATGCTCTGTAACCCCTTTACCTTCTGCAGGGGTACAAAAAAGTCACTTTTAGCAGGTTTGCTGCCTCTGTTGGCCGCCTTTATGAAGGTCTTCCTCTGTCTTGGTTTCTCTGTGGACAGCTGCCAGTTTAGCTTTCACACTATTTCTGCTCAGGCAGGGGGCAGTTTTCTCAGGGCCTGAGGGAAACCAGACCCAGCACACCTGTGGGCCTCAGCCATCATCACCATATGGTGCTTGTCCACCCACAGTTCCTAAATACTAACCCCATCATTTGCAGAATCCACAGCTCTGACTCCTACCTTGAAGTCATCCCCTTAAGACTAAAGAACTTACTGGGGGGTGGGTTTAATTAGTACCCTTTTCACCACGTGCCTTCATGCTGTGCTTCCTTGACTGCTCTGCTGAGGTCTGCGCTCACTGTCTAGAAAAATAAAAGAAAGGCACATTTTCAAGGTTTTTTTCCCCTCCAGAAAGCAGAATTAAGATCAGTGTGATTTATGCCCTTTCCTGGTCTCATCTGTCCACTGTGCAGAAAATTAGTCCTAATCTGATTCATTGAAGTCTTGCAGACATTATTCTTTGTCCAGCTCTTCTCATTTACACACATCTTTTGAGTATAACCCATTAGACATAAAAATGACAGGGGATGTATTAGGAAAGGGATATCAGTAGCTAACGGGAACGGATAATGCTTTTTCACATTACTTCATTTTCTTTCACTGATATGCAAACTGTGTCAACATTGATTTCTTCACATCCACTTTCTAGAAGTAAGGGGTTGTGCCAGCATCCCTCAGCATCTCTCAGTTCGGATCTAACACAGGGCATGGACGGATGAAGATGAAGTATGTGTAATAGCTGCCTTTCCAGGTTAATAACAATTAAAAGAAGGAATGAACCACTATAGCAGCAATTCCATGTATAACAAATGGAGGCATAACCTGAAATAGGCTGTAAATGAATTTTGAGCATAAAGTCTTATCAACTGAGGTCTTTGTGTTACTGGTGAGAAAAAACTCCAAATGTCCAACAGCTCACTAGTATGCACTAAAGGTTTCAGAAGGGGTCTAGCTTTTACTGGCAAATTATTACATTATGTCTAATACAAAAATACCCAAGGGATTATCAGGGATTCCATGGCAATGTCAACAATCAACTTGATCAATTTAGTTAGCAAAGGAGGTAACATCACATCTCCTCCTAGGAGGGCTCTCTCACAGGCATTCTGATCATAAAACTGTCTTTGAACTGGGGCAATTTTATCAAGAAAATATCACCTTTTGCTCATTCAAGACTTGAATAGGAAATAAACATAAGCACATGTTCCAGGTGGACCAAGATTGCTAATGCCAGATATATCAGTCACAAGGGTTGATATCTGTGACTCCAAAGGTTACCACAAGACTATTTTTTTTCTTTAAGTGGTAAGAATAATCTTCTCTCCAAAATTACTCAGAGTTCCAAGAAGAACTCAAATGGGGGAGAAGTTGAAACATATCCTAGCAGTGGCTGTCTTTCCCCAACTGCTGCAACGTAAATGCTGTGATGAGATACGCTACAGTTTGTGCAACAAAGCAAGTCTTAGAAACACATTGCATTTCTTTGTGATTTTTTTCATATGAATTTGTCCTTCTACTAATGTTCTAATTTAACTTAAATAACTCTTCCCCTTTCATAATAATCTGTATGTGAAAAGAAACACTCTTAAAATTAATCTCACTAAGCCAACACAACTCCTCAAATCCTCCCTTCTACAACAGGTTCCTCACTTCCCAACTCTC
Source organism: Hemiprocne comata (assembly GCA_020745705.1). Lineage (NCBI taxonomy): Eukaryota > Metazoa > Chordata > Aves > Apodiformes > Apodidae > Hemiprocne > Hemiprocne comata. The sequence goes on along the minus strand of CM036586.1, from coordinate 135,594,042 downwards.
CTCTACATGTCTTTCAGTGTGAATTCATCTTCCTGAAATGTAAAGTACTTGAACTCTTCACTACCACCTTGTACAATGGTGTGCAAGGAGAGATGCTGTGTTGATTGGAAATGCTTGTCCTAGCTCCACCCACACATCACTTTTTTGATGACTCTCACTGTGACAGTTGACAGTCGTCTTCAGGCTGGTGGGTCTGCCTTCCTTAGAAGTTCTAAACTACTGGGCTTCTAGCTTGCAGTGGAAATTCCTGTCTTTTAGCACTTGACTTTACAGCACCCAACAATTAGCTATCTAATCCAATTTAATTTTCTAGGTCTCATCTACTGTGGAAGTGGTGGGAGTGATAAACTGGGGTCCATTTATCCTTGCCAACGGAAAGGTGTTTGAGATAACTGGCCATAATTCCCCTTAGCAGGGGCCTCTCAGAGAGAGGCCAACCAATCTCAGAGAGAGTCTAGGGAAGCATTTTAGTCTATGCATCTGCCTTTCAGATGTTGAGAATCAGGTGTTGCAAGTCTTGGTCACAGAATCTGTTCTACAAGGGAGTGTAGTTGCTGCCATGATTTTTAAGCACTGAGTTTTGAGGAGAGGAATTCACAGCCCCAAGTGAGTTCTCTACTCAGGGAATGGCAAATAGTTAAGTACACAGCAATACAAGTAAGAACAAACATATGCTGAACAAGAGCTGCCTAAGCCAGATGAACAGAAGTGATCAAAAGAGAGGAGTAGCTACAGTCCTGCCGCTTAAACAATTATGTGAGAACAGCAGAATTCTCATGGTTTTAGCTATGTGATCAGCCTCTCTTGGCAACCAGGGTTACTGCTATTGTTTTCTTTAGGAAAAAAAAAGAAGAAAAAAAAAGAAGATGGAAAAAGGCAAGAACAGTGCTTTGTTTCCTATCACAGCACAAGGAGTGGAACACAAGCTCAGAAAGGAGAAGACCCACAGGTCAAAGGGTTTTGAGGCTACTTCTCTCCTCTCCCAAGGTAGCACTCTCACCAAGGACCTAGCTGTGATGTGGAAAGTGCAATGCTGAGGAAAGCCATAGAAGACTGGTAAGGCCAGAAAGTGAGCAAATAGAGAGGTTTTTAATTTTTTATTCTTGTTCATTTTTGTCTTGCTCCTGAACACAGGCACCCAGATTCCTGCTATGTTTCAGACTAGGGGCCTCAGGTTTTTACTAGATTTCAGCCCTCAGCTCCTCACTCGGCAAAGTTTTGAGGGATGCTCTCAGGCTTCCCTGGATTGCCAGGACTGCAACTTCATTCCTAAAGATCTAAAGAGACTGCCAGGTTTTCAGAGGAAATGAACAAATTTACAGCCTCTGGGGAATTGGGTGGAAAACCCGAGTTGTTCCACACCTCTTAAAAATCAGACCCTTGTTTATTTTGATGCTTAAATATGGATTTAAATGTTTAACTTCAGGCTGTGTGCTCGAAAACTCTGGCTTCAAAAACCCATTTAAAAATCCTTTGCTTGGCACTTAAGGGTCACTGACTCCCATCTGGCCTTCCCATAATGCATAATTTCCCCCTTGATGGCTGACAAGCAGCAGATTACACAGATGGTCAAAGCACAGGCAGCCCAGGAGATGGCCATTCGAGGGGGGATGGTGAAGACCAGTAGTGGGGCCAAGGGAGGTGAGATCCTGGGCAGTGGGGCCTTGGCTGGTGGGGCCTGGGGTGCTGGCAGGGCCCAGGCGGGGGTGGTGGGGCGCAGGGTGGTGGTGGGGTCCCAGGGTCCACTGCCTTTGCATGTCCCCAGCTGTCCTCACCTGTTTCCAGTGCTCTTCTGGCACTCCCCCACAGCACAGGCCTGTGGGCAGATCCTTGGTGACAGAAACAAGCCAGGAAGGAGAAGGGACAATCTGCCTGTGATTTGGCAGAGGAATAATCCAATTTGGATTACATAATATCTGTTACTTTTATTTAAGAAACACCTTTGAAAAGGCAAGGCAAGCCACGTGAGGCACCGTAATGCTTACTAGTAGTGGCAAAACTCCAGCTGGGCACTCTGTAATGATCCCACATATAATCTGTTTTTCTATTGGGTGGCCTAATCCTTCCTGCATGCACCAGCCAAGTGAGGAGAAGTAGGCTCACTCCCAGAGGCTGGCCAGGATCAGGGCATGGCAAGACCCTCCACTGCTGCACAGACACTCACAGCTGTGCAAAGAGGGGTGCAGGCTGTGAGCTCAGAGTAGCAGGGCCAAAGAATCAGTCTAAATGAACACCACTTCACTGGCTGGAACTAGACAAAGAATTTGCCCTACTTCCATAACTTTGCAACCACTCACCTTGTAGAAATTCATGATGACTGCACATGGGATATGCATTTTGCTTTTGCCCTGAACACAGAGCATGTTACTGTTCTTTAAATAATGTTTTGGAAATAACTGCTTTTAACTTTTTAAAGTAATGTCTTTCCCTCCCTCCCTCCCTCCCTCCCTCCCTCCCTCCCTCCCTCCCTCCCTTCCTCCCTTCCTCCCTTCCTCCCTTCCTCCCTTCCTCCCTTCCTCCCTTCCTTCCTTCCTTCCTTCCTTCCTTCCTTCCTTCCTTCCTTCCTTCCTTCCTTCCTTCCTTCCTTCCTTCCTTCCTTCCTTCCTTCCTTCCTTCCTTCCTTCCTTCCTTCCTTCCTTCCTTCCTTCCTTCCTTCCTTCCTTCCTTCCTTCCTTCCTTCCTTCCTTCCTTCCGAAATGGTAGTCTTTAGGACTAAAGTCCTTCATTGAACGCAGAGCACTTCCTGGAATGACACAGCCAGAAGTTACACTGTCCCCTTCCATTTTATACTGCACAAAATGGAGATGCTGCTGTACTAATGTAGACTGTATCCAATTACAAATAAAAATACTGTATTCCCACCACTAAAGCTGCTCCTGGAACCCTCAGAGTTCCCTTGTTTTTATGACCTGTCTGTAATCAGTTACTTTAACCCTCTGATGATATTTATAAACTGATACACAATACTATAAAAGACAGCTTTCCTTTACAGTTCTAGATGATTGCCCATGGACTTGCAGGCCCTCCCTCACTAGCCATCATATTATTCCTCTTCAAATATAATATTCACTATGTAAAGCTCACTATTCAGACCATGTTTGGATATCAGTTACTGGAAATCACCCATACACTCCCTAACAATTCCTTCTCGGGCTTCTTGGTGGGGCAGCTACATTATTACACTGAGCAAGGACTGAGATCAAGTTTTCAGGCTTCAAGAAAAACTGGGAAGATGCAAGAGCTCAGGAATGTCAGGGGCAGCTGGGCTACTACTATACAAACCCAGGGAGTGCGTTCCTGATTGATAAACCTTTCGGCTCTATGGGCATTTTTTCTTCTTGTATGGCTTTCTGCAAATTGTGGCTGGTCTGCCCAGCAGGGATTTCCTTAGAAGATCTAGCCCCTAGAAACTCTTACTGACTACAGTTACAGTACCTTCAAAAGTATGTTCAAAGTCAAAGCATGAGTTTGGACAAAATCATCTGTAATACTATAACTCACATATTTATTTTTTGGCAGTTTCAACAGCATATGAAATCTCGCTTTAAAGCCCAAGCAAACCAGAATATGAGACCTTTGTTGTGAACTTTTCTTCTTACTGGCTTGGGAGCAGCCCTGAGAAAAAGGATTTGAGGGTGCTGGTAGATGAGAAGCTCAACATGAGCTGTCAGTGTGCACTTGCAGCCCAGAAAGCCAACTGTATCCTGGGCTGCACCAGGAGAAGCATGGCCAGCAGGTCGAGGGAGGTGAACCTCCCTCTCTACTCCACCCTTGTGAGACCCCACCTGGAGTACTGCATCCAGTTCTGGAGTCCCTGCTACAAGAAAGATATGGATGTGCTGAAACATATCCAGAGAAGGGCCACGAGGATGATCAGAGGGCTGGAACACATCTCCCATGAGGACAGACTGAGAGAGTTGGGGTTATTCAGTCTGGAGAAGAGAAGGCTCCAAGGAGACCTTATAGTGGCCTTTCAGTATCTGAAGGAGGCCTACAAGAAAGCTGGGAAGAGACTTTTTAAGATGTCGGGTAGCGATAGGACTAGGGGGAAAGGCTCCAGCTAGAGGAGGGTAGATTTAGATTGGACATTAGGAAGAAGTTCTTCACCATGAGGGTGGTGAGACACTGGAACAGGTTGCCCAGAGAGGTGGTGGAAGCCTCATCCCTAGAGGTATTTAAGGCCAGGCTGGATGGGGCTCTGAGCAACCTGATCTAGTGGGAAGTATCCCTGCCCATGGCAGGGGGGTTGGAACTAGATCATCTTAAATGTCCCTTCCAACCCTGACAATTCTGTGATTCTATGATTCTCAAAAAAGTGCTGACTTGGAGCTCGGAGTATTGAGAACATTGAAAATTACAGTGTAAAGACCCTGAGAATTACTTTTTTGCTATAGAGACCTAGGCAGGTTCAGGGAAATGTCAGTGTAATAATACAATGACTTTGCTGAGTAAGGCCTACAGGTACCTGTTGATCTGTACTTCATCAGTGGTTTAAGAACACCAATCCCCCCAGGCCTAACTTCTAACTTGGAAATAATGTTGTCTTTTTTTCATTTTTTCTTTTTTTTTTTTGTTTGTAAGCAATTTTTCTCATAATGGCCAGGCATCATCTTCTGCATCTTTGTTGTTATTTTGTTCCACTAAGTTAAGTTTGGACACTGAGCAATCAAATCGCCAGTGCCCGTGAGCTGTAATTTTCAGTTTTCTAAGGAAGATACATGAAATGGAAATTGGCAAACTTGTGATTCCACTTCAGGGTGTCTGGTGAAAATACTTTGGATCGGTAACATATCTGAGAGAAGACTGGAGAATTGGCCAGACGTCCTGTTTGTAACATGCCAGAAAAGCCAGAGCAGCATCCACTCACAATTCAAATGTTTTTTTAAGGTTTTAGAAAAGTTTAATTAGAAGAATATTCACTCTTTATAAAGTATGGCTTAAAGAACAGAGTTACAGAGGAAAGCTGAAATTATCCATTAATTGACAGCTCTATCCTGGGGATTATTTTCCCCTTCAACATAAACATTTGTCTTGAGCATTTTTTAAAAATTACAGTAGACTAGAAGATTGCCAAATATTTAGTGGTTTTGTGAAGTTGTTGGGCATTCATGTCTACTACAGTTTTTCAGAAAACAGTGCTAGGATCCATTTCTTTCACCATATGGCAATTTAGTGAGGGGTGCAGGATAACAAACTTTAAAGATGCGATAAAGAAAAATGTTATTTGAGCTCCTTTTATAATCAGTCAAAAAAAAAGAAAAAAGAAAAAAGAAGCCTTTGCAGAGGTTTGATTCATGTCTTGCCAATATTTATTACAGTGTTTATGACTAGGACAGTGATTTTGCACATGTTCAGTCCATTCCAAAAGACAATGCTGTAATGTTTTCAGCCCTCAAGCCTCCCGCCTTCCTGAGAGTAGATTGGCTGCTGGCTGAAGTTCTCCCCATCCCCACCCTTGTTTATGGCCCCACGGGCCCACAGCAGAACTGGGAGAGCAGAACACCAGAGCTCCAGGTATCCTGCGTCCCCCTCCAGACACACCCCACACAGAGAAAAGGTTGGGCCACATTTGGCCTTGAGGAGCATGGGCAAGGGGAGAGAGTGCAAAAGAGGCCTGTCCTGCATTTTGCCCCATGGTCTAATCAGATGAAAGCAAACACACGTTGATCACTTCTCGTTCAGGCAATGTAGTCACTTCATAGCAGTCTCCAACCCAGAGCTGCACTGATCCACCTTCTCCTTTAACCAAACGGGTGACTAGACGGGATCACTAGAGGCAATATTGGCCCACTGTTGAATGAGGTGGGAGCCCTGGTGACAGAGGATATAAAGAAGGCAGAGGTGCTGAACGCCTTCTTTGCCTCTGTCTTTACTCCTGCAGGATTTCCCCATGAGCTCCAGACTCATATAGCCCCAGAAGTAGTCAAGATAGATGAGGAGTTTGACATAGTAGATGAGGATTGGGTTAGGGATCAGTTGAGTAATCTGGACATCCATAAATCGATGGGTCCAGATGGAATGCATCCAAGGGTGCTGAGGGAGCTGGCGGAGGTCATTGCTAGGCCACTCTCCATCATCTTCGGTAAGTCATGGGTAACAGGAGAGGTGCCTGAGGACTGGAGGACAGCAAATGTCACACCAGTCTACAAGAAGGGCAAGAAGGAGGACCCGGGTAACTATAGACCGGTCAGCCTCACCTCCATCCCTGGAAAGGTGATGGAACAACTTGTTCTTGTCTCTATCTCTAGGCATATCAAGGACATGGGGGTCATCAAGAGCAGTCAGCATGGCTTTATCAAGGGTAAATCATGTTTGACTAACCTCATAGCCTTCTATGAGGAAATTACTAGGTGGACAGATGATGGTAGAGCGGTAGATGTGGTTTATCTAGATTTCAGTAAGGCATTTGACACCGTCTCCCACAGCATCCTTGTAGATAAATTGATCAGGTATGGGTTTGGTGATCAGGTAGTGAGGTGGATCAGGAACTGGTTGATGGGAAGGAGTCAGAGAGTTGTAGTCAATGGGGCAGAATCTGGCTGGAAGTGTGTGACTAGTGGAGTCCCTCAGGGGTCGGTACTGGGACCGGTGTTGTTCAACATCTTCATCAACAACCTGGATGAGGGTATAGAATGTACCCTCAGCAAGTTTGCTGATGACACTAAGCTGGGAGGAGTGGCTGACACACCAGAAGGCTGTGCTGCCATTCAGAGAGACTTAGACAGGCTGGAGAGTTGGGCGGGGAGAAACATGATGAAATTCAACAAGGGGAAGTGTAGAGTTTTGCATTTGGGGAAGAACAACATGATGTCCCAGTATAGGTTGGGGGCTGACCTGCTGGAGAGTAGTGTAGGTGAAAGAGACCTGGGGGTCCTGGTAGACAGGAGGATGACCATGAGCCAGCAATGTGCCCTTGTGGCCAAGAAGGCCAATGGCATCCTGGGGTACATTAGAAAGGGTGTGGTTAGTAGGTCAAGAGAGGTTCTCCTCCCCCTCTATTCTGCATTGGTGAGGCCGCATCTGGAGTATTGTGTCCAGTTCTGGGCCCCTCAGTTCAAGAAGGACAGGGAACTGCTTGAAAGAGTCCAGCGCAGAGCCACAAAGATGATTAAGGGAGTGGAACATCTCCCTTATGAGGAAAGGCTGAGGGAGCTGGGTCTCTTTAGCTTGGAAAAAAGGAGGCTGAGGGGTGACCTCATCAATGTTTACAAATATGTAAGGGGTGAGTGTCAGGGAGATGGAGTTAAGCTTTTCTCAGTGATGACCAGTGATAGGACAAGGGGTAATGGGTGCAAATTGGAGCATAGGAGGTTCAAGGTGAATATCCGAAAAAAAAAATTTTCTGTAAGAGTGACAGAGCACTGGAACAGGCTGCCCAGGGAGGTTGTGGAGTCTCCTTCACTGGAGACATTCAAAACCCACCTGGATGTGTTCCTATGTGATGTGCTCTAGGTGACCCTGCTCTGGCAGGGGGGGTTGGACTAGATGATCTTTCGAGGTCCCTTCCAACCCCTAGGATTCTATGATTCTATGACTTGATCTACCTTAGTCAGAGTCCTATCTCATGGCTTTTGCTTCGTAACTTCTAAGCTGGTCAGAGCTGTAGTCTAAGTGCTGGTCTCAGATACTGGCCAGATACCATTACATTTAAAACAGCAGCCTAGATCCAATGCCAAGGACAAGTTTCTCATCAGCGAGCATCTGTTGCTGGCTGGGCAGAACAAGGTACATGGAGCTCCCACACCTGCACACTGTGAAGCTCTGAGAAACAGTTTCCTATGGTTCTGTGAAAGCTCTTTACTACATTTTTATTTTATTAAGTGCCTGAAAGGTGCATGACAGCAGGCTCAGCTAGTAGGCTCTGGTACAATCATTTGTACCACTTGAGTATAAAAGTTAAAATATGAAGCACTGAGTACAGATCCGAATTTATTTTAAACTGTAGCTGGGCTCTCAAATTAGCTCTTCTGTAATCCCAGTTCAGTTTCAGGAATGCCTGCCTGGGAAATCCTGCAGATCATCTGAGGACAGCTTTCAGTAACCACATACTGCATGGAAGAGAGTTTGCCTGGAAAACCTGGAGAAAAGTCCAGAGGCAGCGATCTCTCAGGACAAAGTGCCAATGTGTAAGAAGTGACACGATTCATTACTGTCACAGCAGTTTTTAATTCCCTGGGGGACTCAAAGAAAGGTTTCTGTTATGCTACTGTGAATCATGTCACTGGAGATCATGAAGTGTTTTAGAGATGTATGGTCGCAAATGAGCAAACTTGCTTCTTGCTACCTGCATTTCAAAAATCAAGTGCTAAATTTTTATATACACTTGCTCTAAACTCTGTCACATGGGAAACACTCATAAGCCTTTTATGGCAGGAATGAAATTAGAACAGGCTTTTTTTTGTTTTTATCAAGTAGTGATGATATGGAAAAGTAGCTTTTCTGCTTACAGGCCTGGCCTTTTGTTCTCACAGACTGGAAGGGAGGAACGTGAAGAGAAGCCAGATTGCAGGACAGGCAGCAGTATTTCCTCCCCTGTCTCTACTGTGAGGCAACAAAGTATCAGCTACCTACCAAAGAATCTCTGCCAACTAAGGAATCTCTAGTTCACTTTCAGGCCTTAAGCATTTATCATTAATTAATATTTATTTGCACATTCAGGAACATGGGAGTAGTCATAAACAACAAACCTTACATTCACACATTCACAGTCTTTGGCATTTGGTGTTCACTCTAGCAGGCAAAAAGGAGAAAAAAAAAAGGAAAAGCAACACTGACTTGTCTCAGTGCCAGAAAGCTGCTTGCTCTCCTCTCTGTGTCTGACTTCAGCTTTTGATACACCATCATTGAGTTGTGCTGTGTGTTCTCCTGCTCTGTCCTCCCACCTCATTGCAAGAGCTGACATGATGACTTCCAGCTTGATTTGCAGAATTTAAGGGGTCAGTCAAGACCACCTGAGACCTCTGTAGCTAGTTCCCATCCTTTACTGAAGAACTACCACACTACCACATCTCTCTGATTAACAATTTTAACAACGTAATTTTTCACTTGTTAGGTAGTTAGGTTATGTATTTTTTTTCTCTCACCAGCATAAGATTGCTGGGCTTTTTATCCAGCTAACCCTTTACCACACTGTGTTTCCAACCACATTTAACTGGCTTTCTATAAATCCATTTTTGCTTTGGGATCTTAGCAACTTTGTTTCACAGTAAAGTATAGAACTATTGGAGGCTTAACAGCATCCTAGCTAGGCCAGAACCAAAGGGTTCTCATTAACACCTAAACATGTTTTGTCATTAGCTGACTGATTGACAGTGCTTTAAATATATTTTGTGCTATTCCCATCCAGGCTCCTAAAGCGTGGCACTACTCTTTATACTGGGTGCATAATCCATACTTTGTGAGAGATTAGTCTTGAAGACACATCACCAAACCTAGATTCAGAAGTCCTATCACCCTGTTGAGCTTTACATCCATCCACAAACAAAATAAATACTTGCTACCTGCCAAATACCCTTATTTGAGAGAACTTGTATCTGTATTTATGTTGATGCAATTCCATATCTTTTACTAGGAATAGGATCAGATATGCAGCAAGCTTCCTTGCTGGAGATGTTCCAATATCTGGAGCAATACTCCATAACTACTATAAATGCCAGTATTCATACTAGCTGTATCACATACACACAGTAAAAAGAGTAGAAAGGGTAAAATTCAGTAATTTTTGGTGTCTATACCCCAACCATTGCACTTTTGCTAAGACAAACTATTAAAATGAAAAAAAGTAGGGGAATTAAAAGGAATAACTGGCCCCATAACAAAGACATGTAAGGCCAAGAGAGTAATCTAATATGTATTATATAATACAGATTATCCTAAAACATTCAATTCAGGGCTTGATGACAGGCATATTCCTAAGAGTTCCTACCTAAGGAACAATGAAACATTGTTTTGAATTCATAAGGGCTTGCAAGATTTTGGAATGCAAGCCCCTTTCATACATCTCAAGACTTACCATTTTTTCTACAGTAAATCAGGTCTCTTTTACTTCCTAGCTGGTGTTGAGTATTTTCTGCTCTTACTGAAGACAGTGGAAATTCAGGATAGTCTTCAAGTCCAAGGGGCTTTCAGCACCTCTCCCAGGCAGTAGTTCTGTCAGCACAAACACAGTCTTAGGTTATACTTTAGAAGCACATATTCTGGGAGATGATCGATCATAAAACTTTTATGTGTGCCTCAAGTCAGAACCATATGCAACAGGATTCTTTTAATTACCTATGAATTCTGATTCTTTATGTCAATTAACATCTTAATACTTAAGCATCTCTCTAGTCTTGCCACATAGTTTGATACAAATCAGAGAGAAACACATTTTTTTCCACCCCATAAACTCTACTCCAGGGTTCCTCTTAAAGCTGTTCATCTCTCCTTGAAGAGGATCAGCAGGAATTAGAGCATTCTTTCTACTGTTGCACTTATTTCAGGATCTGGCACTTCCATATTATAGATGAAGTTTTCAGCAACAACCTCCTTCTGACAGTGCTCTTTAAAATATCTGTAGATGTAGGCGATTTCTCAGAAAAGACACTGACATTTACGAGTGAGCCCTTGTATGTGCATTTGCAGTGGTGCCAATAAAACTCCAATCCTTGCAGTTCTGAAAATGTTTCATGTATTACTGAGATTGCAGTAATGCCTGCACCAAGATATGTACATTAGATCTTTCTAAACACAGGCAACATTTTCCCTTTTTATGTACTTTCTCCCTTACATACTTCTAATGCAATTTCCTTCCCCTTCCTTATAACATTGGTGACAGTAAATCAGCTTCCTAGGCCATGTGGAATGGAGGGGGAATCACTGTCATTCTGAATCCTTTCAACATTATTTCATGTTTACGGATAACCAGAATTAGAAGAACCACAGTCACTTGATTTGTGACAACTGAAAATTATGCTGACACAAAAAAGGGAGATGATAATATCTTCAGTCATCATCATTACTAGCATTGGGCAATGGAATACATTTCAGAACCTGAAACCTTTTTTTTTTAAACAGGTCTAAGTTATATATATATGATGAGGGGAGTTGGATCTCAGGTTAGCTAGCTGATTCTGGATCTATCAGCACTGGATTTTGGCAGCTGTGTTCTGTTCTTAGCCAAATCTCATCTGTTCCATTTTGGTTTTGCAATGACAAAATTAAAAAGCCCATCACAGGACTTTTATCCTAAAAGACAAGAGAAATGTTATGCTCTTCACAAGTTTTTCCTCAAATAAAACATTATTGCCTTTTAAAGAGACTTTTAAATAGTGCTAAGACAATATCAGACATCAAATATGCATGCTACATGTACGTCACTAAAATAATGGGGGGGGTGGGGGTAGGGAGCATAGACTGCCTGCAGCTTCAGCTACAGCCATGCTGGAGGCTTCTGTGTGCCTTTATAGCAAAGGAGCAGCAGGCGTGTGCTGGCTCCCAGTCAGAAGGTATGAACAGAGGGGAAGGTCACCTGTGAGATGTGCTCAGCAGTTCTGGCTGAGCTCTTCTCAAATAGTCCGTATTCCTTTTTAAGGGAGAGACAGGGGATTTTCTTTTTAAATTTTGTATTCTTTTTTTCTCCTGTGTCACAAGGCACAGCTGTATGCATGTAGGCTGGAAGTTACCAGGCAAGTCTTGGCAAGGACATTGTATAAGGGCTACACGCACTTTATATTCCATGCTAACTCTCCCATGCAACTGTCAGCCCTACGGTTAGTCCATCACTGAGGAAACACAACAGCAATAGTGGCAGTGCTGCTAGGCTAGCAATTTCTGTGTATTGCAAAGAATTGCCTCTCTCATCCACTCTGTCAGGGAACGAAACAGTTTGTTGCTTTCTGCCCTTATAATTTTATATGACAAGAGGTGATGGCTGTGCTGCACTGATCTACACCCTGCAATAAGAGGGATGATGTTTAAAGAGCCTGAAACCAGGAGATGTGGAGAGTGCTGCTGCACCTGCTTTCTGCATGGTTTTGAAGAGGAAGTCCTTATGGTCTTTGCTTCTTTCTATTGGGAGAGAAGAATTTGGAGCACACTGGCTAAGAGAAAGGATAAAAAGCCAAGGAGTTTCATAATGTCAGTATTGAGCTTTTTGGTTGAATGTTTCATTTGTGTGCTTAAATTTACATAAATAAGGGAGTTACTGAGTGTGTTCAGGTACACTTGTTTCAGTATACATATAGAGGTGAAGTTTGAGGAGTCAGTAAAATTTTAAATATTTTGGCCCTTCTGAGGGCAAGATTAGGGACACAAAACTGTCCCTTTCAGTAGGCTAAAATAAAGATCTGCTTGCACTACTGCTTCACAATCTTCACAGTAGCAAAACTGTTTCCATCCAAGACTTAATGAAATTAGAAGGCAAGTGTCCATGTGGACACCAGGGAAATAACAGCTATTTGGCAAGAGCTTTCTTGGCTATTACTCCTCTAGATCATCTCTCAGTTTCTAGTAGTTTTCCTTGAACCATTTTAATCAATCACTAACCAACCAATTATCTGAGATTACCATCTTAAAATGATTCTGGGATCATTAAAAAAAAGTCATACTTGAGATGAGATTTGTTCCTTTTGATTCAGGGCTTGAAAACTGGGCTTGAAATTTTGGTATATAATTGACCTCCACAAAGAAAAGTCAGGTCCTGCACAGATGGGAACAATCCTAGTCTCCTGGGAAAGGAATGTATGAGACAGAAGTGCCCTTTTATCTTGTGACTGTATTTTTCTTAGACAGAGTAGAAAAATACTAAATGAAAGAGGTTAGGGCACAAACACAGATTCCATAAGGCAAAAATAGAAAATGAAGTTGATAAGAAAAAACATACTAAATGAATAGAAGTGATGAAAACTGACTACAGACCAGAAAGAAAGGGAACAGAAAGAGCAGATGAAACCAACAACTTGAAAAGGATCTAAATGTTATGGAAAACAAATCAGTGAAATATCAAGAGGAAAAATAAGCTAAAAACAAGGTGCCCTGAGAACTGCAGGCTGGGGGAAGGAAAGCTATAAACAGGGAGCTAGTCAGGAGTAACTCCCAAAGATCAGAAAATGAAGCATGTATTTGAATTGGCAGCAGCAAGAGAAAATTACTACAAATATGGCAAAAATATTTAATGCCCTGTAAAATACCAGCTTTATGTGTATAACAAGTTGGCTGGTATTAAAACGTTTTTCTAGCTCCAGGCTTCATTTGACATTGAGAATTCTTGGAAAGGTAGACTAGAGCTCTGCTTTTTCTACTCCAGGCCTTCTCTGAAGTACACGATTCTTGTTCTGAGCAATCTTGTGTGGGTGCCTCACTTTGACCAGCCTGTTAAGTATGTTTTTTCCATACCAGCTTAGACTGCAGAAAGGTACATAAACCTAGATGAGAGGCTTGACCAAACACAGAATGTACCAGACTGGTACATTTGCTCCAATAAATTACAGCATTTGTGAATACATGATGATGAGTTTTCCAAATGTACCATGATCAAAATAAGAACCATGACCTAAGGAATACTCTCCTAGTGGGAACCCTTAGCTATTTCTGTGCAGTTAAAAGTATTTAAGACCACTTCATGATTCATTTTCCTACCACATATGCAATACTTAGCACATATATTTTATCCTTAAAAAACCCTAGGAGTTAGAGTGACCCCCTTGAAAGTTTATTTCATATTGAACAGATAAGAAAGCAGGTGACGAAACCAGCATACAAGTATACTTAGGGAGAGGACTCAATGTCAGGGTCAAGGGCAAACATCAAAGTTCACTTCAACCTTGACCAAAATATACTGACTTGGATTTTTTTATGTGTTCCAGTTCTCTCTTTTGGAAAAGAGGCTTCTTGAAAAATGTTCTTAGAATACTGTGATAGAAGTTAGGAGTTTGGATCATTGTATTTTGTTTGGTTGGGTTGGGCTTCTTTTATTGTTATAAGGTGCCTGCACTCTGACATTTGCCTGCTACATCAATACAGTCAGATTCCAGGGTATGTCAGGATGTCTGGTTCAATGAGCTCCTCAGTGAACAGAACATAAAGCACATAGGAAAGGGGAGCTTTCCAAAACCTCATTGAAACATGTGATGGTTTATGTTTTCCTGACAGTTATGCCATTATTCAGCTTTGCCCTGAGTTATCTAATCATAGAATCATAGAATCTTAGGGGTTGGAAGGGACCTCAAAAGATCATCTAGTCCAACCCCCCTGCCAGGCAGGGTCACCTAGAGCACCTCACACAGGAACTTGTCCAGGCGGGTTTCGAATGTCTCCAGCAAAGGAGACTCCACAACCTCTCTGGGCAGCCTGTTCCAGTGCTCTGTCACTCTCACAGTAAAGAAGTTTTTCCTGATATTTACATGGAACCTCCTATGCTTCAGTTTGCACCCATTGCCCCTTGTCCTAATAATAAGTTTTCTCAAGGAAGGCCTGGAAGATGAGGGCACTCACCTGCAGACGTGCTCTTACTATCTGTTCTCACAGTGAATCAGTCTGAGAAATAGCTTGGTTGTGTTTTGGTGCTTTTTTTTTTTTTTTATAGGCACTGTATAAAACTTGGAAAAAGCCCTCTCTGATTCACAGAACGGACATGCATGTAGCTAGCCATGATTTTGTAAAGAAAGGTCTTCACCTGTAACACAGGAAGTTTTCATAAATTTACAAGAAGAGAATTTGCTAATAAAATGCCACCCAAAATGACCAAAGCACAAAAATTCTTACTGTGGTGTTGTCACCACACATGCAAAGGGCTGCAAAGCAAAGGTATTTTCTCACCTTTGGTACTTCACCAAAAACTGTGGGACAGGGTTTGCAGAAGTGATCAGAAACTGACATTTTTTACCACATTGTAGGCATCCAACTTCCCATGGACAGAGCACTTAAGCTAGATACTGAAGTCAGATGGTGTTAATACTCTCGAAATAAAATTTGAAATAGTGCATACTACCAGTAAATTAGCTCTCTGGTTTATAACTCCTTCCTTCTCCTTAGTGTTATCATACTATTCATCCCAAGGGTAAAGCACTCAAAAATCATTAGTATCTGGATGACATAAGCCACAGTGAATTCTTTTTTTGTCACCTGTAAATGCTCCATATGAAATGGAGTTGTTGTTGTTGTTTTGTGGATACCCAGTGGTCCAGATAATTCTGTCTCAGTGTGGAAACACAAGAAGAAAGAACAGCAGCTCCCTGGCAGTCTGCCTGATGTATACTGCTGACCAACAAAACGTAAAGCAAGTCTCTGATCATTTGCCAGGGTCACATCTGGGTGCAGAGAAAGCAGCAAGATCACAGAAAGAGATTTTTCCTTGTTCCTATTACCTGAATGGATTATGACATGTGTTTTACATTGGATAGGCAAATTGATTAATATAAAATAAAAGCTTAAATGAAGTATATTTCTTAAGCCATGCTTTCCTAAGGTTTGTTCAGATTCAGAGAGGTATGTCTTACTTTCCTTTTCAAGCCTTCCTGCTTGCTGCCTGGGCTTATAAAAATATTTTCCTAGGGGGCTGAGTAGAGGAGAGTTTCACTATTTTTAGCTGTTTCTGCCTCTCTCTAAGTATTATGGGATATCATTATGAGCAAAGAAGCCCACAAGTTCCAACCTTTCAGGTTAGAAGCAGTAACAATGAGAAAAGATTGTTTAAATACTAAAACCAGATGAAACCCAATTAGGAAAGGCTCGTACCATTAAACACCTGTTACTTGCTGAGCACTATTTTAGAAGCATGTAAGGACGCAGGGTCTTCCTAAAGGTAAATACTGCACTTGAACTTGGGAGCAATAGTTCTATTTGTCTGCAGGTTACTGGCCCCAAATCTGTTGAGTTTGCTTGGCATACTATCAGATGGCTTAATGTGGACTCAGTAGCCTCAGACCAATTCACTAACACAAAACACTCCATGGCAAAAGCCATTAACATATTGGGAATGCTGACAATTATTCTGGCAACCTCAGCAGTGGAGCCAGAAAGTCACTTAATACTCCTTGCCTTCGATTTCTCACTTTGCGAGTCAGGCTTTGGGCACATGAGGTGCTTTCTAATGCAGCTTTGCCTGTGCAAACATTAAATGCTGCTACAATACAAGTCACACAAGAAATAAGAAGACATCCTGTAGTTATTCCATTGTGACTAATGTGTCAAGACAGGGTAGCCTGCACCAATGGAGTAAGGAGGGCTCCCTACACACCCAGGCATCCTTGCATGGACCCACAACAGGGCTTACAAAACTGTTCTTTGTGCTCATACTTAAGGGTTATTTTTTTTTTTTTTCTTTTTGGAACTTAATTCGTTTTTATTGAGCTGCTCAATAAAATTTAATGGGATTGGAGTTTCATGCTGTGCTGAAGAGTTTATAATGTACAAAATATTGGCACTGAAAGAAAAAATTACACTCATTAAAATATTTAGACATTGTACTGATACGGCCACTTTCATTCAAGAATTTCAAAAACACATTCCGATCATTAATCAGCGCTCCCAGATGCCATGTATAAAAAGTATTACCAAATACAGATGAGACATAGCAAAGATGTTAATTGACTTGGCTGAGCTCATTTGGGATCTAATCCAAATATTCTATTCAAATACATGGGTATCACTAGTGCTTTTGCTGTTGCCTTAAAATGGATCCAGAAGATTGACTACGGCTCTGGAAAAGAATTGAAGAATCCATACCCACAGCCAGCCTGTTCTGATCCCCATACCTGGCCTGATCCCTGAATGAACAAGGGGAATGGGTATTGTAGGTCTAGGCTGGAAAATGGCTTAAAAGTTCTCACTGTGTGATTTTAAATTTTTGATGGATCTCCCATTTCTAAGCAGATTTGCCATGTGCACATGCTTATTTTTCGGTGGTTTCTTTCTTTTTTATATATCATTCTTGTAGTAATTCCCCAAACCAGGTACTTTGAATCTATTTGCAAGCTGATGTAGGAAGAAAGAGCTGGCGCATGCTTGTGAGGGTGCAGTTCAACCTGGAGCCTCACTAATGGTGCAGAATGAAACAGAGGTTCCACCTTAGCCTGAGCTAAGTCAGCATCCCTAGCAGTTAGGGACAGCAATATTTCTGTATGAAGTCTGATATAGTACCACTGATAGGAAGTAAAATCTGCAAGCCATTTTGCCCACCATCCTCTAGAGAGCTGTACTGGAATGGAACAGTGAGTCAGTTGTGATAGGATGCCATTTGTTCCCAGCAGGAAGAAGGTGGGGCAGAGTTTTTGGCAGTACAGATGATACCCCACTTTCTAGATGACATCCCACTTTCTGGGTAGTATGTTGCTGAGGTTCCTGTAGTCATTACGTGTTGGTCCCTTTTGCTGACAAGGATAAGAGTAGTAACTGACAGATAAGATCCAGGAATATGGCTGAAGTGCTTCAGATGCTTGTAGACCTCCCTGCATGGGCCTGCAACAAACCCTGTTGAGAGAACATCCTTTATGCTTACATTTCTGGGATTTGCTTACCATCCTGCTGCAAAGCATTTTTGTTAAGCTGCTTAGTGTCCCCCAAGCACAGGGCACCTAAACATCCAAATGGCTTAATTTATTGTCAGACTTGTTTCCGGTAAAGCTGCTACTGTCCAAGGTGGCACGGTCCAAGAAGACAGGGCCAAGGAGCACTGCAACGGCAGCTAAATGCCCTCTGGGGAAGCACACACTGTGGGGCGAGGCCAAAGGTACCATGTCACACACTGCTGCAGGTTCTTTCTGTGTCAAAGCTCCCCGGGACAAGCATACATACTTCCCACAGATGCTATGTATTTTGATTTCCATCTTACATAAATTCTCGATATAAAGTCAAGAAACCATGGACATGCATCATCCAAATTCTTACAGGCCATTTCACTTAATGGAAAAAAATAACACAGTCTGAAATGGGGATTTTTTTTTTCAAACTGTCTAACCTTCTCACTTTCTCAGTGACTTCTACTGGAATGAGGTAACAGCTAGTCTTAGGAGATCAAGATTTTATGCTAATCTGTCATACAAGGTGTAAAGCACGTAAATGTTGTTCCACAAAACTGCTACTAATTCCAATAACGTCACAGTCTAAGATCTGGTCAAAACTTACAGATTGCCCACGATGAAAACCCATGGGAAACTCATACCAGAAGAATGGCTGCTGGTACAGCAGTGCTCCTTTCAAAACAGAAGTGGGAGCCAATAGGTTGATGGGATCTGTTCTTGACTTAAGACAAGTTTATTATTTTAAACTGCTTTTGAGAATTTCCCTGCATTTTAGTTGGTAAGAATAGCTAGCACTGCAAAGACACAACATAAGAATTACAATAAATAACCTCTTTTAAAATAATTGGTTTTATTGTTCCTTCACAAGTCTAAAACCCAAAGAGAACATTGCTTAGGGCCATGGTATCATTCACACTAATATCCAGAGCATTAACAAAGTAACTCTGTTTGTGTGTTCATAAGTAATTTAGCCTTAGTCTGAGAAAGCAACTTGTAACTGCAAGAGGTTCAGGAAAAGGCGGTTAAGAAGTTTCTGCCAAAGACTCACATGTAACAAATGTTCCTCTGTGTTAAGAGTGTATTAAGTAACAGCAAGACCTTTCTGGTTTGGAAACTGTAATTTTCATCTAGCTATCGGCTCTTAAGAGTTTATTACAGTTGATCTTTGGCCCACTTAATGGGACTTACGGTATGTGCTTGTGCCATCAGAAACAGGCATCTATAATAAACACTGTACCCTTGAACTGAACTTCACAAACAAACTGGGGTCTCTTCAAAGTGCAAGGAAAGCACTGCTGTAGTTAGAGTCATAGAATGGTTCGGGTTGGAAGGGACCTTAAAGACCATCTAGTGCCAATGCCCTGCCATGGGCATGGACACCTCCCACGAGACCACATTGCTTAAAGCCCCATCCAATCCGGCCTTGAACACTTCCAGGGAGGGGGCAGCCACAGGTTTTCTGGGTAACCTGTTCCAGTGTTTCACCTCCCTCACACTAAAGAATTTCTTCTTAATGTCTAACCTGAATGTGCCCTCTTCCACTATAAGGCCATTCCCCTTTGTCCTCTCACTACAAGCCCTTGTAAGAAGTCCCTACCCAGCTTTCCTGTAGGCCCCCTCCAGATACTGGAAGGCTGCTACATGGTCTCCCTGGAGCCTTCTCTTCTCCAGGCTGAACAGCCCCAACTCTCTCAGCCTGTCTTCGTAGGAGATGAGTTCCAGCCCTCTGATCCTCTTGTTGGCCCTCCTCTGGACCCTCTCCAACAGCTCCACATCCTTCTTACGTTGGGTACTCCAGAACTGGACACAGTACTCCAGCTGTGGTCTTACAAAAGCAGAGTAGAGGGGGAGAATCACCTCCCTTGATCTGCTGGCCACGCTGCTTTTTAGGCATGAAGTTTGCACAAGCCCACCTCTCAAGCCTGTCAAGGTCCCTCTGGATGGCCTTCCTTCCCTCCAGTGTGTTGACCTCACCACACAGTTTGATGTCATCAGCAAACTTGCTAAGAGTGCACTCAATGCCACTGCCCATGTCGCCGACAAAGATCTTAAACAGCGTCGGTCCCAGCACCAACCCCTGAGGAACACCACTTGTCACTGGTCTCCACTTGGACACTCAACCAGTGACCACAACTCCCTGAGTGTGACCATTCAGCCAATTCCTTATCCCCCTAGTGGTCCATCCGGTAGGTAAGTCTTCACAGTCCCTTACACTGAACTCAAGTAAAATATTGCATCATCCAGAAGGATCCTGTAATAGAGAGGTTCACAGATCTCATTTGTACTGTGTATTAACAATTGCTGTGTATGATACAGGTCTTAGGTGATGAGGATCCTGCAATGAGATAGTCTGCTGTTAGCTTAGTTTGCCAATCAGATAATGTCCTCTCAGCTCCTACACCATAGCAAACAAAAGTCCTTCTCAAGCCTTGTCAAGGATTTTATGCAGCAGAAGGATTAGGAATCGAGGACAGAAAAGGACGTTACAATTTGGAAAAAAAAACATGCTCAGGAGAAAACATAGCTGATGTGCCTTCTTCTCATGAACCCAGTTGTGTAACATTCAATAAAATTGCCATGCCACTTCTGCATAACAAGGAAGAACTGCAATATGGACATAGGTGGGCAAATGAAGGACAAATAGGTCTACTGCTGTGCAGGTTACACATGCAAGAGTGAGGGACCTTTTTGCCTTTTAGCAGGAGCAACAAGTGCAGCTCACACTTGTGCTTCACTCACAACAGTTAAGGGGTGTTATTCTCTGTTGATTGTTTTGGTGTCTAGATGAGACACCCATGCAGAGCTCCAAGGGGATTTTTTCTTTGATATTTCCCCATCTTCTTAGATATTGCATAACTTTGTGGCTGATGTAATGGAGAAAACATAGGACAGGCAAACGCTGACAGCTCCACCATGCCGTAAGGCACGAAGAGTCCAGGTCTGCAGGTAGAGACAAGTATTGTGGTCCACGACCGGTAAGAAGCCAAGAACAAGTGAATCAGAGATAAGTGGGGTTTAGCATAAGCCAAACCTCCTATCCTTTGTCCTCCTTAGTGAGTACAATGACAGGTATTATACTGCAGTACTGGTATTATTGTATGAGGTAGGAAGGCCTGGGTCAAGATCATGCTAGTTGAGCAGGACCTGTAGCCAAGAGGTAAGAAAGAAAGAGAACCAGCGAGAAACTGGCCAGACTCAGGATTCACTGCTTCACCACGCTGAGTGTCTTGTATATTTGTAGCTACAAGACAGGGCCAACTAGACACAAGGTCAGAGGTGGGAGGAACGTGGCTGACTGCAGCCAGCTGCAGCACCACATGTAAGTGCAAGTTCTCATACTCTGCTACCAAAAGCATCCTGGTATATTGGTAGTCTACACAGTTGCACCATCGTTCTTCTTCATGCTGAGAAAGTGGCCAAGTTACTTGATTCCAAAGAGCTCCAAGGCATGTGAGAATCCAGTCCCAAATCTTCTGATGGTGTTCAGGCAATCTGAAGAAGCCTTAAAGTAAATTTAATTTACATTGACTCTCTGTGGGCCTTCATTTTACCAAAGGAGAATAAGGTCCCCCTAGATGAACTAGGAATTAGGCCCATAGTGGCTCTGAATTGCTTCTGTAGTATTGGTTTTTGAAATCTTCTTAGGAAGGCAAGGAATGTCCGTGATCACTTCTGACAGTACTACGGGATAAAACAGACTGAACAACCCAGTGCCCAGCAAGATGGTGGATGAATCTAGCTTTTCCTCCTACATCATATACCCAAGGCAAAAGGCAAACCTCTGAATGTATCAGCTGAAAGAAGGATGACTTTCAGGTCTTTATTATAAACAAAGTATAAAAAAAATATGTAAAGGAAAGATACGATTACATATTACTTAAAAACATATTTAAATAATATTACATATTACTTAAAAAACTTCAGGTAAGTGTACTTCTTGTTCAGAGGTGGAGCATAGGTAGCAACCAACAGGAGGCAGTCAATATTTGTATCCAGACTTCAAATATCGATTGCCAAATTAATACCTGGTGAGCTTTCTCACCTCTTTCCCACCTCTCCTCTAAAAATAGCAATCCATTCTTAACCTAATGTCAATGTTACTTACTTCAAGGAACGTGAATCAAGTAAAAATAAGTATTTTTAATGCCAACATCAGTAAACAACAGGTACTCTTCAGTAAAGAATAGGTACTTTGAACTTTGTAAAGACTTGTTCGGTCAGTTGTTGCCTGAGAGGAGTAGAGTATGATGGAGCTAACTTTATCACAGCTTGAATAAAGCAAATATAGGTCTACTAGTTTCATGGGAGTTGTCAGCTTTGCCAATATACTACAAATGTGATGCACTGAAGTGTTGCCAGAGCTATAGCCTTTTGTATCTCTGATTCATGTTCAAAGGTCCTGGAAACAAACCTGCTTTTTGCCATTGTATCTCTGACACCTTTAAAGTCAGGCAGAGAAAAAGTGAGGGTGAATTTATTCCCAGGCTAAGTGAGCTGGATTATTAGCTCCCTTGACTGCTGAAATCCCCAAACAACTCTTTTACAGAAAGGCAACGAATCATTTGGAAGGGATCCTGGCTTGGAAAGTAATTTTCCTTCTGGGATTACATGATACTGAGAGATATTAAAATGGTAAAATTATTTATATTATGTGGGAATTCAACCCAGACATTTAAAAAATCTAAAATAATTTTCAGTCTGAGCTCCAGAAAGAAATTGATAGGCAAAACCTTCACAGTTGCCCAGAATGCCAGTGGTTGATTAGACAGTACTTGATAAGTCTGTGATTTAAAGGAAATCACAAACCTCTCTATAATTAATCAACAGGGAGAGGCCACTTATACTCAAGCAAAAGCAGAGGAGGTTTAGTTTCCTTCTATTAAGCAAGAAAACAAAATAAACCATCAGGATTTGGAGATGGACTTGGCCCTAGGTGTGTACTGTAAACAGCAAGGAGAAAAAAAGAAAGGAGGCAAACAACATGGTGAAGCACCAGCTTTTTTGACTGCAGCTTGCCAGAAAGACAGGTGTGGAGCTACAGGCCCAGTAACTGCTTTTGTTCAAATATGGTCAGATGAACATGATTTCTGTACATCCCATATGCATAAGAAGGACTAGATAAAATGTGTACCTTACCATCATTAGGTTTTTTTTTCCAAATTGAAATAACATGTAGGAACTTCTTACTGCCTAATTGCTGACCTTTAAAAAGGGATATCAGCTTCCCTTACAAAAGGAAATAATTTTGTTAATTTTAATTTTCCCTGCAATAAAAAAATTGTATGATGATGTGGTTGGCAATTTGGTTAAATGCCTACATTAAAAACTGGTCAGTTGGAGTTTTGACCTAGAAGGTAATGAGACACAATAAAGGACTCTCACTGTCATTTTTGCTGTCACTTTTTGGAGCAGGAAGGGGGAATTGCTAACCAAGAGAAAGCCTGCCCCTTCAGATAACTACTGGGTTGCTCAGAATTTAGTGTAATTATTTACAGGATAGCTTTCTTAGATGTTTGTAAAGTTCAGTATAGACCCTTAAGAAACAGAGGATGCTTTAATTGCTACAGTGGTAAATCTACTATAAAAGGGGCCAACCACTCATCACCAACTCATTGCCAAAGGGTAGAGGATAAAGGGAAGTTGGTTGTGGCCAATTTTTGTGAAACAGAGTCATTGATAATGTGGAAGAGACATCACAGAAACATCTTTCCCTGCTACTTTTCTTTTTTCATGGTGCCTTGAGACATCAAGCCTTAGTTTCCTGTATTTTGCCATGAAGATGATTTTGGTTTGTGGGGGTTTTTTTTGTTTATCCTGTTTCTAGGGAGAACAGACAGGTAGGCCTTCTCACCCAGTATCAATGGATTCCCCTCTACCACAACATTTTTAGCAGGTGTAATTTATTTCGGATGTTGACTCTTCCTCATTTTTTTCAGTTAACAGAAGGCATATCCTGTTATGACTACGTTCTACTTATTCTATGCGCTTGAACTTTCCCTAAACCTTCCTTTCTAGGGAAATTTTTAAAAGTGTGTGTGACAGGTTCTTTAATTCATTTTTAGCTGTAGCACAATATTGAATTTGGCTGCCTGATTAAGACTAACATTTACATGACATTTAGGGTGCACTATTTTCTAGACTGTCTGTCACGAGTTGAAGGATGGCAAAAAAGCCTCTATGTGAAGTCTTGTATATTCATCTGGAAAAAGAGAGTGGGGACTGCTTGGATTGGAGGAGAGAAGAATCTAGGGCTTAGACAGCCCTACTTCAGTGTGCAAATGCTTGGGGGAAAAGCATCTGAATGGAACTCATGTTACTATCCTACACCCAGATCCTTTATCACTTTAGATGAATACATCTTTCTTAAAAACTTTGGAGTATATTTTACTGTTTATAGACTAAACAAAAATATATAAGAACTGTGGCAGGAAATTTCAATTTGAGTTTAGCTTGCCCAAATCCCACCAAAATGGGTATTTGGCACCCATTTCCCTTTGCAAATTCCAGATTTCATTTACTCACAGTACCTGCATACAACAAATCAAATGAAAATTATTCCATATAAACAAATTATTTCAGGCTCAAATTCTTCATATTGTTTTAACAACTTATAGTATTTGATAGACACTAATGTTAAGACAAAAAGATAAGAATTCATTTAAACACTAGACTCTATGAGGACTGTTGCTCATTTGCAATTTGATTTTCCCATGAGAACTTGAGAACTGCTTCTGAAATGACTGGCAGGAATTTTCCCCATTTGCCAAATGATATTGTCTGGTATTCATTTCAGGATGTTTCAAAGAGAAAAAAAAGGGACAGAAGGAAAATGGGAGGAGGGAATGGGCTTGCATTTTATCTTGATCCTTGTAACAGACATACAGCTTTTAGGGCTGAATAGATAAATTCAGTTTAGAAGAAAAAACTGCCCTATTTTGAACTCTGTGATGAGTTAAATTATTAGCTCATCGAGCTAGCCAGTGAAACCAACACAAAAACAGGCAAGAGATTGATCTGGACATAAGTGGGAACACTCCCTACCTCTGTGCCTGAGCTGAACTGAAGAGTTCCTCAATCAGAGCAAGAGCAGAGCAACAGCAGGTTATGCAAGGCAGCTTTACAGGATGCGTCTGTGTCTTAGTATTTTGAGACTTGAAAATAACCATGCTCCATGTCAGACGGACAAGGCAGAAGTAGCAAACAGGGCGGCCCTAATACCTTGGTCATCTCCTCCACTTCCAAAATAACCCTATTGTACTCTTTACCCAGGTAGGCTCTCTTTCAGATGGTGAGCTATGCCTAAACATTGTGCTCAGAAACCTTTCCTGCTTGCCACAAGAGGTTTTCTTAACATACCTTCAGCCAACTCTGTCCTTTCATAGAGCACAGGGAAGAACATGTAGATGTACAAAAAGAGATACAATCCTGCTGAAATCACAAGTCACCTTATCTTCCACCTTTGCCACTTTATGTCCACTCTAATCTTCCATTTGAAAATGCATGTTACAGATATGACTTGCATGTACAAGCATGTCAACCCAAAGCACCATACACCCTTCCACAAACTCTACTGAAAGTTTGATCCATCCTACACAGGTGTGTATCGTTCCAAATTAAAAAAAAAAAAACAACAAAACCAAACAAAAACACCCTACAACTTTTAAAACTAATAACGGAGTCAAACACTCAAAAACTGGGAAATATTAAAGGCAAGGTTAAGTTAATCTAGTTCTGCATAGGCATGATGATGGTATGTTTACTTATGTGTTCCTATCTTTTTTTCTTGGATCATTACAGAGTCTTTGCCATATCTCCTCAATCTTCCTGCCTTCTGTCTCATTTTTCCCAATAAGCCTTCTTCCCAGCCTTTTCTCTTTCCTTCTGTTGGGCTTTTCAGGCTTGCCCTTTTCTTCACATCTAGACAGTCTATCCTTAGTCTGGACAATTTTTGAGAATGGCTGCTCTCCTGCCACTGTGGGACACAACAGGTTTGAGTAGCAGTGTAATGTTTGTAGGGCTGCAAGTCCTGTCTCTGTATCTGACTCAGTAAATTGTGTTCAACGGATGTGAACTCTGGCCTCCATGTGTTCCTGAACCTTTTCCAGACTTGGAGATCTTCCTCACGAGAAATACAAGTTTTACTGATCTTTGGCTATGTTTGGTGGCAATGCAGATCTGTGAAATATGCTGGACTACATTAAAAGGAAATGTTTTCTAAGCACCAGTTTTCTTTCTTACAGTCATGTGGCACTATGTGAGCCAGGGATGCAGAAAGTGTCTGCAGAGGTGTACAACAACAATAAAGTTCCTGGCCTTTAATTAAAAAAAAAAAAAAAGTACCTTTAGTTGTCTTTATATTATTGATCTGTTCAGATCTATGGAAAAAATTTGGTAAATTTATTTTCCATTGCATTATTTGTCCTAAAAATCAAACTACAGATCATGGTTTTTTTTCCCCCATATGTAGCATCTTATTTTTTTCCTGGCTAATGTTTTGACATTTATTTTGGAGACTCTGATTTTTTAAGGGTGCAAGACTGAACTATGTGTGTCACTCAAAGTTGCCAGGGAAAAATACTGAGCTCTGCAGACCCAGTGGTATTCTGTTGATTAGACTATGTGACATGTTGCAAGAGACAAAGTCTCTGCCTGCAAAGGAATAACGACTCTTGTGTGTTCTGTAAAGACTGACAACTCAATTTGAGAAAGTGTACCCCATGAGAATAATATGCCCTGAGGTTTGTTAGCATAAGTCAAAGCTTCAAAAAGAAATAAAACTTTTTTAACCAGAGATGAATGCAGGAATTAGAAAGTTTATGTATACGTGACATTACAAACTCTTATGCTAGCAAGTCCCCATACAAACCCTATTTTCAGTATTTCATTTTCGCTAGATGGAGTCTGTAGTTATGTAATAGCTTTATATTTTAAAAAATCCAACCATTATTTAATATACTTCCTTTGTTTAGGTTGTATTGCCCTTGTCACCTTTTGTACTACTATTCTTTCTATGTTGCATGAGCTCTTTCTGATGAGCTCTCTGTGGAAGTGCATTTCCTTCTTCAACCCTGCATTGCACTAACTGCACTTCGAATACCCTGATGATATAAACTACATGCGTACCCATCAAAAAAAAAAGGGGGGGGGGAAGGTTCAAAACGTGTTCCAAAGCATTTAAAAAACCCCAGGAAATGCCAGACTGAAGACTACCCAAATGACATCAACATCCCGCAAAAAAAAGGGTAATAATAATTTTCCGAAAACTCTCAAAACTAATTGCAGGGAGCAAAGGAAAAGAAACACTTGGGACTCATGGGTTCAAAACAACATTCAGGAGGAGAGCATTGTTTAGATAGACCGTTTGATCCCTGAGGGCTTGTTTCCATCTAATTTCTTCTTGCACCTCCTCCTCATGGCTTTCCTCTTATCCTAATGCTTCAAATCTTTGCTCCAGAGAGAGACTCTAGAGATTCCTGATGGATTTATGAAAAAAATCAACAATGGAGAAAAACAATGCTGTTTTCCCTAATCTTGTTCTTGGAAACATCTGTACCATTTAATCTGAAACATTAAAACAAAAAAATTCAGGCTAAGATAGACATGGAAAATATCAGTATAAACGGTTCAAATTTGGCAAAGTTAATTTAAAAGAAAATAGAGCCTCCTAAAGAGATCTCTCAGGAAACCTTGACTTTAAGACAGGGGCATTTAACAGCTTTGCATATAATAAAAGATTATATAAAAACAGTCTAATGGCTCTACATAACAAACATCACAGCAATACACTGTGCATTTTTTGTGGATGGTAAGCTCACCTTTCTAAGCTCAATTTACATGCAAGTAAGAAATAAAATGTTGTCTAGACTTAGAAAACAACAGATTAGTAATGACAAAATGAAGACAAAACTGATGAAAACCTCAGAAATCCCAAGCTGACCATTAAATAAAAAAGCAAAGGAATTCAAGGGGTGAGTCAGTTTTTAATTGCTGGCAGTAATGTGCACAAGTGAGAATTTCAGTCTGAAAGAAAATAAACCCAAAAATCGGCAAATCACCAGCTATGTTTGTCATCTTAGAAGCACTTTTTTTCCTCATTGAAAACCTACTAGTAGAACTCTCCAGCTCAAATGTTATTTCCATCTTAAGAAATGAACATGCAACCTGGAAATCTATCTGATACACAGACAACTAAAAATCTTCACAGGCAAATCACTTAGAAATGAATTAGGTATTAAGTGGAATGCATTTGCAACAAATTCCAGTATTTGTCAGAGCTAAATGTTTGGGGGTTTTTTATGCCTAAAAGAAGATAAAAATATTTAGAGCAGACAGAAGTATGAGCTCAGAACATGTGCCGTGGGAAACCTAAACCTGAACACAGCTGAAGGATCATCCAAAAGGGACCAACCCAAATAATCCCTCCATCACACAGCAGTTGAAGAGGAAAAACATGTGGGACTTGCTGACATAAGTTTACAGAGTGTCCTGGGAGACACACAGAATGGTGACACATTTTAAGAAAACACCTGTGCTACAGGAATAATCCAGAAATACACAATGCTGACCTGCCAAGTGATACATACGAGAGTATATGCCTTGTGATAATATGAGTGACTCTTGTGGCAAAGAATGAAGTTAAAAATCCCTCCCTCCCCTGAAATCTGAAGGGCTGTCACCTTAGGTCAGAGAAGGAAAGAAAAGTTGGCATTTTAGGACAATGAAATTGCAGTCCCCTCTTACTCCATGTGCCTAGTAATGCTGTCTGTGTCTGCTTCCTGGTTGGATGGACAAAACTTAGAATCTAAATGAGGGGAAATACATCTATCAATGTAAGTCCCTCAACAAACAGGTAAATACAGACCCTTAAACTTGCTAGCCAGCATTCCCTGCTGCTCTTCAGTGTTGATTAAATTTTGCTGTTTCCATGCACTGTTTGGCCAGGAAATGAATTTAAAACGAGGAGGGTAAACTCATCTTCCTGTGTAAACTGTTCTTGTTTCTTCATTTGTGCTGGCATCCAGGCTTTTGTCCACCTCTCACAGGTAAGCACTGAATCTTCCAGAATGGGATCTGTAAGCAGATCCACCAGTGGACCAGGGAAGAGTCAACACTCTCCTTTTTTCAACAAATGTAGGTCTCTCTATCAGAGTATGGAAGCCCTACGGATCCAGTGGAATATACTTCCTTCAAATTGATTCCTGAAACTCTGTTTTTGTCATAAGTCTCTGGCAGTGCAACTTGGAAAATCTAAATCAAATTTCCTCTTACTTAACTCATTACAAAAGCAAAAATCAAAGCCACTGTAAAGTCCAATAGAAAGTCTTCTTAATTCTAGTCAAGTGACAGGCTTTCTCCTCACCTTATCAAGTGAGTGAAGTTTCTTTTTTATCAAATTCTTTTAAATCCTCACAGAAAAATAGTCTTGATGTTATTACTCATTTACTCACAGTATTTGATTTGCAATAAGGTCATATATAGTGTCTTCCAGTTCCTGGAGAACCACATGACCCTGAAGCGGAGACTGAAACAGTATTAGTGTCTGTTTTCACTTATCCCATTCTAAATTTCCCTTTTACTTAAGCTGTGGCTGGCTTGCTTGGCATAAAGCTTCCTGCTCACAGTGCTCATCAGTGTTTTCAGCCAAATACTGAAGGTGGGGTTGGCATCTGAGTAAGTATCCTGCAATAAAAAACAAAATTTAGCTACTAATTTGGGGTCCAACATTTTTTTTTCCCCTCTCATGTAAGACGTTAGTCACTTGATATGAAAAACTATTAATGTGCTTGAAGCTAAGCATGGTTTCAAGGACCTTGCTGTTTGGCACATATAATTTTTTTTGCATGACTTTATAGGACACTTTTATAACATATTGCCTCTTGTCTTCCCTCAGCAACTCCTCTTCTCAGACCACACAGGACAAAGTGCATGTAGAAGTTACCCAGGAAACAAAAAGAATGCATCCAAATTCATATGCTTTATAAGTGAACCAAAGTACATCTACATGTGGTTGGATACTGTGTTTGCATGGATCTCTGCTGGATGTAGTAGATGCATGCCTCTAAAATCTTTACAGACAAGGGGGGTTCAGATAAAAAAATGGGGTACATGAGACTACAGTCTAGGTCATTATACCACTGTGTTAGTCATACTACTTCCATTAATGTAAGTGTCTTCAGGGAGACTATGTAGTTTTTGTGTCAATATTGGGCATGCTAAATTGAGTTCATGCTAAATTCATGCTAAATGAGTATTACTCTTAGTATCTGTTTCTTTTCAGACTGTGAACTTAGGGCCACTGACCTGCTTCTCTGGAGTTCGTGTAAGGTGAAAAGGAAACTTACAGACAGTACAAACTACTCCTCAATCGCAATATGAAAAGGTAAAAAAAAATCAAAGTGTTGAAAGCAATTGCCCAAAATGAATAAATGATCACAGATCACAAAAGCTAGACATCCACCCTGCCATGGTGTTTTACAAGAAGGCTTTTCTCACAATGTAAAATTAACAGTTTACATTCCTATTGAGATTTAAGCATTCTAACATTTTATTTTTAAAATACCATGCCTTTCTATCAAAAAACTGATATTCTTAGTTTCACTGTTTTAAAAAGTACAAACCAGATTAGCTAAAATGTAATTTGTGTTTAGTTTTATGAACAATCAGATCTTACCCAAAGTAACTAAGTTCTAACATACCAAGCTGCTCTCTCCTGGATATGCTGCTGTCAGTTTCCATTTTTCTTGAAAGTGTTTTGGGAGAACATTACTATTTGCAAATATTAAAGACAGTTGCAAAAAAGATCTTTTTTTGTGATTAGCAGCAAAACACAAACCAAAGAAACTAAAAAAAAATTAAAACAAAACCTAAAGCATTGTCAGCTTTGTTTGCAAGATCTTATTTTTTAAAATATTTAATTTATATTTCCAAATATGTTGTAACTTTGAGTTAAAAGAATACTAAACTTTTAATTTCAAAATCTTGAAATTATTCTCTTATTTGACCATATTTGATAGTATGATTAATCTGGATGGCCTTAATTAGCATTTTTTGCAGTAGTAACATATATATATTTTAAAGCAATATCCTGAAAATTTTTTTAATCTACCTCGAGTTGAGTGTGTGAAAGTGCATGTGCATAAATGTGTGTTCTGCACAGCTGGTGTGAAGAGAATTACTCTGTATGGAAGCCATGCTGATGTAGATATACAGCAGAAGATATTAAAGAGAGAGCAGTTGCCAGTAATATTCATAGCCCTCTATACCTTTTGCAGGACACCTGGTGGGGCATCAGAATTCAAAAGCACTTAAATTTGCTTGGGGAAACAAATGAAAGCTCTGGATTGTGATTTATTTCTGCTTCACTCCAGATTATACTGCTGAACCTTTTACAGACAGCAAGAAAACTGTACGGAGAGGAGCCTGAACTCATTCGCACAATCTGACCACACGTCACGGTTTGGCTCCGGGTTGGCAGTCAAACCAATAACAATAATGCTCTCAGTCCCACCCCCCTTCCCCAAGGTAGGGAAAGAGGGAGAAAAAATGAGAAAGAGAGGCTTTCTGGGTTGAAAAGTGAAACAGATTGGTTTTAATTATTAGTGATAAGGGAATACATATGTATTTGTAAAGGGATGTGCAACACCCGATCCCCTCCCTCCTCCCCCAGTGACTCTCACAGCAACTCTTCTCCCTGGTGACTCCCAGCTGAAGGGGGGAGTGTCCGGGCGCACGGACGGGGCCCTCGGGTGTCGGCTGGGAAGAAAAATGGAAAAAAAAGAGAGAGCCAAAGAGAGGGCAATAGAAGGGACAGTAAGCAGAAAAGTGAGAGAAAGGAAAACGAGAGGCTTGACTTCCGTGATGTCTTAACCTATACTGAAAGCCAAATAGAGAAAATATGAGAAGGGAATATTCTGATTTGCTGATCCTGCCTTCATTCTAATCTGCTCCCCTGTAGGGGGGGAGGCTGCAGACAGTCAAAAGTGACCTTGGTTATTATCAGTCCACTGGTGCTGCTAAAAAAGTTCACTGAAAGAAAAAAAAAATCAGCAAAGAGAAAGTTCACTTCACCCTGGCTCAAACCAGGACACCACATCAGGACTAGGCTGCTAATTTTGGTCTCCTTGCAGAAGTGAACACAGTTCTGGTCTGATGACGTGTGCTGTCTCTCTGTGCAGCCACTTCTGTGCCAGATGAACAGAGCCTGTGCTCAGAGCAGGACATCACCAAGAGCAGCAGGATGTGGCCTTCACTCTCTTAGCCTTTCTCCCTGACCTGCGTGTATACCTGCAAATTAGTAAATTACTTACTCCTCAGGCAGCCACTGCGACTCTTAGGTAGCATGTGGGCAGGATCACAAAAGCTCTCTTATCTTCCATGGAGCAAGTGGCTTTCAAGAAGGAGGTATGTTTGTAAAGAACAAAGAAAGTTTCTCATACTCAGTGTTGCCTTAACTGTGTGGCCTCATTGTGCCTCTAAATCTAGACAGCTAGGAGACTTCATAGCAAAAGCATTTCCCATGATTTTTGGTGCAAAATAGGACTTTTCCAACACTGCAGTAAGTACTGCAAGCCAGTGCTCTTTAACAAACTGCATACACAGTACGAAATCTGTACATCCTCATTTGCAGTTGAAATACAGTGCTAACATCAGATTTAACCAGGGCAAGTTGGAAAAGCCATTAAGCAGAGTAAAACAGTGACTAAAATTTGAAATAGAGCTTCATAAGTCTCTAAAAAAGCACATACAGTTATCAGGTTGTAAAAGAGGCTGAAATGTAATTGGTGTTTGTTCCGAGTCAGTAGCTTTATGGAAGTGCTTAAATGTGTGTTTGCTGGAAAGGTTCCAAAAGGAGATAGCAGTGGAACAGAAGTCCCCCTTCCTTCTAATTTCTTCTT
Organism: Hemiprocne comata; assembly: GCA_020745705.1. NCBI lineage: Eukaryota > Metazoa > Chordata > Aves > Apodiformes > Apodidae > Hemiprocne > Hemiprocne comata. The sequence goes on along the minus strand of CM036586.1, from coordinate 135,561,650 downwards.
ATGCTCATCTAAACATTTGGTAAGAAGAATGCAAGTTCTTTACCATACACAAACTGATTTTCTGTTCTAAAACTGATGAATATATTAGCCAAGCTTCTTGGCAGATAAGCATAACGGGATGATATACGGAAATGTCTTCGATAATCCGCCAGTTTAATGAAAGGCATGGAGTTCAGAAATATTAGATTGTCACTTAATTTAACTCATCTGGTCCATAAATTTCCACTTTATCCCTCTCTGTGAATGCTGAAAAGGGATATAAAAGGTGAATTAGGAGTTTCTGCTGTTAGCACATAACTTTGTGGTCTTACATAGTATTTCTGTAAAGAGTGTAGTCTGTATCCTGTGCTCTGACCTCTCTTGTTGCAAGTGGTAGTATATATTGCTATTTCCAAGTAGTTTAATCTGGGAAGGATAATGCAGCACCAGTGCCTGCTCTGTCTTTTGATCATCTTCTCTTGACTCTTTGCCAATGGACATACATAATGTGAAGTCAATCGAACATATGGAAAGAAATAAGGGAAAACATCAGCAAAGCAGAGCGCTTAGGTTTCAGACCTCAGTCTTGTCATCTGAACTCTAGTTGAAACATAAGGATTCAAGCTATGATACTGGCCTCTGCACTCTAATTCACTGTACACCTGAAGATATTTGAAGCCAATAGCCCAGTATGGATGAGGTGTTGGTTTTAGTTTTTTAAGGGGCTTGATTGTTAAAATATTAACTTGCACCCATTTGCCTCGGGATTCCCAAACCAAAAATACAAAGGCTGCAGAAACAACAGACATTTTTATGTTTTCTACAGAATGAGACGTAAGGGTAGAACCAAGTGTGTCCAAGCTTTTGGAGAAGGGGATGGCAGAGCTGGATTTTGAATCTATCAGTTTTCCTGGCTGCCAATATAATGCTCCTACACTCTACAAGTACTGCTGTCTTGCTGCTTTCTCAAAGGCTGCCACTGTTATAACTCAGCATCTTCAGGTATGTTTCCATATGCCTAACACTGGTACTCCAGAAGTCATTCTCTCTGCACATGTTGTCCTGCACACTGATATCCATGTCCATTATGATGGGACTGGGGAGATTCTAGTATCTTGATGCCATTTTTATCAAGGTAAGAAGGCAATAGCAGCTAAGATGTACAAATTTCATGCATATAGTCTATCCATGGCTTCTCCTACGGGACGTGAAGTGAATTTACTGGGATCTTTTTTTACGGTGACAGCAGCGCTGCAAGGACCAGACTTGTTCAGGTCTCTTGTCCTAATCTACAGTGTCTTGACTACTATGTGGAGACTAGTGAAACTACCTATGTGTTCAGCAGGCATCTTTCTAATGTCTTTATGAATCACAAACAAGAAAAAATTAATTAATGTGGCTTTGATAAATTCCTGAGCTATATATCCTTTTTGGTGATTTTCATTTGCAAGTGGAAAAAAACATATCCTAAATTGATTACTCACCAATCTTAATGTTGTCAGCAAGCCGCCCAATGGAAATCAATGAAGATGGTTTAATAGTCAAGCTCATCATTCAATTTTTTTTCCTAGTTTATGTGTGAAATGTTCTCACATACCCCCTTCCCTGACTGTGTCCCTTCCTCAGGTTGATAACTACAGTATCACTTCCCACTGAGCTGGAAGGATGATAAGATGCCAACAGCTCTTGCATATGGTCTTGGGAATGACAACAGGGAAAATTATTTGGTGATTTGTCAATACTGAGACAAAAATACTATGGAGAGTACTGATGTGCAGTCCTCTTGGAAGGATTTAATAAGAGACCAAGAAGAAAATGTCACCTGATTTAACAGACTACAAGGGTTGAAAGTTATTTTTCCTAAAACCAGGATATATAAACAAAAGTCGTCTTCCTGTCTCCAAGGCATCTATAGTCCTATAGAAGCTCCTTTGGGCCTACAGCTAGGAACATCAACTGGCCATCCAAATCCATTTTCATTTGTTTGGTGCACCTCTCTGATACCAACACTTTGTGAAACAATGCACTTAAAAAAACAAACCTAAACTTCATTACTGAATTTTCTTCTGATACAGTGGGCCTTTCCACTGTCACTAGTCAATAGAGAGATCTGACATATCTTGCCCCTCAAAAGCTTAGTCTTTCCTCATATACAAGACCTTTTTCTCCAAAATCACTTGAATTCACTTTCTATCTCTGTTCCCTGAAACTCCTCCTCTCTGGGCCATCCACTGCCCTTTAGACACTGGCACTTATTCAATAACATGCTGAGAAAACTTTTCAAGTGCTGGCTTTTCATCTTCTATAGGCTCCCAGATCCTGTTCTTCCACCTACTAAAGCCATTGGCAAAACTCCATATGACTTCAATGGAAGCAGAATCAGGTTGCTGATGGATAACTGCACTTCTTGCACCAAATCCCAACAACAGACATAGAGTCGGTAACTGTGTGGGTCAGTTATTTTTCTCTATTGTAGTATAGGAATACTGCAAAAGTATCATAACTGTATAATGCTGTACGTGTCTCTAACACTATTTTATTTAATCTTACATGAAGTACTTGGCTTCTTCCATTTTATTTCTTTCAATTTCAGGTTCACATGCCAACAACCACTTGCAGGAGAAAAAAGGACTGACCCTCTTGGCCAAATGAAAAGTACATTCCTGATATGGTATCCAGCTGAGAACTTGAATAGGAAGCAATATACTCAACAGGCATCCTGTGTCTTCCTCCAACCCATCAGCAATTTTCTGTTCGCTCAACACTCTCGGAGACTAAAAATCAGCAGTTCTGTTACAGGATGAGCTTACTCCAAGATATTTTATTACCTTAACCATTTGTTTGTACCAGCTGTTGCTGAATGCAACCCTACAAAGGCACAGAAGAAGAGAGAGGAAAAGGTTTTCATCCAATAAGCTGACCTGAATGTCAGCCCAGAATGTGTGCTGAACTGGTTTTTGAATTACAGATTTATGAAGTGTCTCTGCATCCTTCTCTCTTAGTGCACTGCTTGGTTACTTTTGTTCACCTAGTTCTGCATGGTTAATGTCAGGTGCTGGTCTGCCCAGCAGAACTTCCCTGCTGTTGGCCTCTTCAGTAACAGCCTTTTTCTGCAGTTCCTCTCCCTTGTCCTCCTGCAACAGCAGACATTAATGATGAGACTGAATGAAGCAGTCCTTGCAAGAACGTGTGTCTGTGATACTCCTACAACCTCTAGGAAGACCTGTAGGCCTTTCTGAATAGTCAGACATATATTTTGCTATGATTTGCAAACTTTGTTGAAAAATAAAAACCAGTCATATAGGCTTAATGTTGGATATCATCTACATCACCACCAAAGTAAACTCTAGAAGTGAGTATAAGCCATGATAGTTAGGACATGCGCTGTGAGCCTCCACGAGAACACAGAAAAGTCTAAATCTGGGAGTTCTCCTCAATCTGGTTTGAAGTCAGCCAGTCAAACAGTGGAAGTCTGACTACTCCCATCAGAGATTCTGGTATGCCTTTAATCATCCCAAAGTGCATAAATTATGGAGACAAAAATCAAGTTTACTTGCCAAAATGTCAATATGGAAAATCAAAAATATGATGAAAGGTAGACTGACATTCCTGTAGGCTTGCTTAATCACATGTAAGTGTTTTGTTTACCAATGAATTCCCATGAATGTGTTATGATTTCAAGGGCACATTTTAATGGGAACTAATATTATCCAACCAATACTTGTGAATTTGCAATGCTGAATAATTCTCACTGTTGGTTCTTATTAGTAACATCCTGTTGCAGAAGAGGCAACAGTTCAGTCTGTGCTCTACCCATTTTCATCTTGGGCCAAAACTGTTTTCATTTATTCCATGTCCAAATGAAGTGAACTGTTTAGTCAGGGTCAGACAAGATACCATTACCACTTCCTGCACATCTGCCACATTTAAGTATAGTTATATAAAAATGAATGTGCTTTGTTACATATAGTCCTAAGTCAAAGATAATTGAAAGTACTTGAGCTTTATTATTTTTATTATAATTTTATTGTATTATAATTATTATCTTATATGGCTTTTATCTTGCAAAATAATCACTGTAGGGCACAGTTTGGATTTTGAAAAGAAGAGCTAAAAACCCTATCTGAAGTTCTAATACATCCCAGAACTAAACAAATCCAAAATTAAAACAAACAAAGAAAAAGATCTTCAAGATTTTAAGAAAATTCCAGTTGTGAAAGACACTCTGTGTCTCGTGTCCATTTTGCTACAGTACTCCATGGGAGCCCCAGAGTTAGTGACCCTAGAGATTTTACACACAAGAGCTCAGTAGTGCCCCACAAAGAATTCAAGAAAACCCTTGTCTTTCTGACTCAGGTCAGCTTCACAGACTGCCAACTTGGCATCTCCAATACCAAAGCTTACCAAAAAGTCTGTAGGGATGTAACAGATATGGCAGGTCACAGGCCACCAGAGATGGGTCACTGCATCACAAGAGTAGCAAGACATTACATGTGTCTTTGTCAGACCCACAATCTCTGTGAGATGCTGTGCAGGTATCAGACTTCAGTTTCCTTTCTTCAGAAGCCTCGATAATTCAAGCACAAACCTCCATAGGTTGACCACATACCTATTCTGGCCTCCTCGACATTAACAGAGCGAGACGTTTTTAAAAAAATCTCACCATAATTCTTCTTTGGTTTTTCCATTGCACTATCCCAGACCCACAGGAGACCCAGAAAGAATCCTACCCTACAGTCATAACACAAAGAAAAATAATTGCACTTTATCAGGACTTCTCTCTATGGGGAAAAATCCTCTTCCACGCATTATTTGACATTTAAGCAAAACTTGTAGCTGCTTCAAGCAGCCCAGGACATCACTCTTGTTTTTGTAGAGAATATTGGTGTTACTGAGAGGCTACAAAGAAAGCCCAAACAACAAATACGAAACAGAGAGTGAGAGAGAAAGGGTAGTTTGATCACTGAGAAAACATGTGATACAGCATTGAAGCCAGAATTATTTTCTCTCATGACAGAAGGGCACCAGCCACACTGTGGCACTCAATATCAATAGCAATGCCAGAGGATATGCAATAACGAGGAACAGGAATACTTGCTTTTCTGTGCTTCACAATGGGGCAAGAGTTTCCATAACAAATGTTTCAAAGGCAGAAATGCCCATGCAAACCACTGAGGTATAACTCAGCATGCTGAGTGATAAATAACCATCTGGGAATTTGCTCTGCAGTGTTTATTTCTCTACAAGCAGTGCACTTTTTTTTTTGCCTTTTTATATTATAATTAAAGCCTAAATTCAGATGCTTAGAATTTCCTCTAGAACTAGATAGCTATCTTAATACAGATCATTCCAAAACACTGCCCTGGGCGTGCCTCAGGAACTGTGATGGCAACATCAGCCGAGCGTCCTCACAGACTCCAAGTGAATCAGGACTGGAAAAGTGATTTTGGTTTTAGTCCTTTGAATCTGTCTGCATGCTGTCTTTCTCTCCTTAACCCCTAGAAAGCCAGAAAAAATGGCAGAGATTGCTATTCAAGCAGCAAGTCAAAGATCCTGAACAGTGCAGTAATTAGTGTAGTGAAATCCCACTGTAGTATTTGCACAATTCTAAAGCATTTCCCAGCAAGGCTGCTACCTATGAACTACAACATACTGGTTTTTACACAGCCATGGCTATGTATAGAATTTTTTGGTCATACATATGTCACTCCATTACATCATGGAGGGAAAATGAATGGGATATGTGAATGGCAGAGTAAGGGACAGAAACAGCTGGACATCATGTGGTGAGATACAAAACGGCTGGACCACACTACTGAAGGCATAAAGTCATTTCAACAGGACATCTTATCAACCTCTAAATGTCTGCCAGACACCACACAGGAAATTAATAACATTATAAACCAAAAAAGTGAAATCCTTGCAGCATTTTGATACTCAAAAAGTTAATGACAGATTATTCCATGTAAAATGGGGTCTCTATTATTGATGTTAATGTGACTTAAATGGCTCTTATATAGTATGGTGATGGGCTGCAAGTAAAACTAAAAAATAGACACTAGCACTCAGGAAAAACTGGGAGAAGTATAAATACTAACTAGTCCAGGAAGGCTAAGGAATTGGCGACTCAGTTTCAGGAGTTCACAAAGTAACTGCAACACCTCATTAGAGAGGTGTGTGAGAGAAGAAAATCAGAACTATACAAAGGACCTAAGTTTATAAACAGTGAGTAAGCAGCAATGGTTTCCAGCATAATTTTATCAGCCTGCACAGATGAGGCCAAACATTGGTCTTCATTCAGATGTATTAACTATTCACCATGGACTGTAAATTCAACTAAGTTCCCACTTTCTCTCTGCTCACAGGTTATAGAGACCTTCAATGTCATGAAATAGGTTAAGCAAACCAATACTGACCTGTAACCTGGTCACAGCCTATTTGAAATAATTGCAGCTTTACATTTTCAATCCTCCTGCTGTGATGGTTGCCTGAGTCACATGGTTTCACCTTATTGCCTGAATAGATAACCCTTCCAAACAAGCATGTGTGAAAGTGAGATTTGAATACATCTGGTGAGAATTTTAAAACACCTGCACATTCACAGTTCATTATCTCGTTCGACAGTCTCCCTGCTAAATTTCTTGGTTTGTACAAATTGTGGTGGAAAACTAACAGGGGGCATCATGACTTCCGTGTAAAATTTTGTATTTTGTTTAAGCAGACATTAAAAAGTTTTTGCACACAATCTGCCTGTTTCTAGGTCTAATGAAATTGGGTTCCAATGGAGTAAGTAGGAATCACCAAGTTACAATTCCACTTATCAAACTATTTTAAACACTCTCTAATCTGTCTTTTCCAAATTCTTCTCTTATTGTCATGGTTTGACTCAAGATCAGCAATTAAACCAATGACAATAATGCTCTCTATCCCCTCCCACCCAGGTAAGGAAAGGAGAGAACAAGGAGAGAGGCTTCTGGATTGAAAATTAAACTAGAAAACTTAAATGAAATACTAGTAATAAAAGAAAATATGTACAAATATATACAAATATGTGCAGGAATTTACAAAACCCCTGTCACTTCCTCCACCCTCTGCAACTCCCACAGCACTTCTCCTGAGTTGCAGACAGTCCTGACAAGGTCCTGGAATGCTGCTGGAGAGAGCAGCAGAGCAGACAGGAGCTGAGGGGAGAGTTATGAGGGTCAGGAATGCATGAGCCTAGGGATCAATGGTGATGGATAGACAGAATTCTCCCCGGATGCCAGCCATGGACAGAAGACAAGAAAAAGGGACTTCAATTCCACGATCACTGAATTTATACCAATAATTAGGTATTGGGATGGAATAATCTGTTTGGTCAATTTGACCATCTGTCTAGTCAACTTTTCCCTACAGCAGGGTTGCAGATGTGACCTTTCTGCTCCTTTAGTGTCCGAAGCAGTAGATTCAACAAGTAGGTAAAAGTGTCCTTGGTCTCTCAGCAGTATCTATAAACACTGAGCATTATCAGTCCACTGGCTGGAAACTTGTTGCTAATTTCAGCAAGTGTGCTGCCTAAAAGAGAGTTCACTGAAGGCAAAAAAAAAATCAGTAGAAAGAAAATTGGCTTCATCCTGGCTCAAACCAGGACAGTTATGTTGTTTCATCTTTCAGTAAATGATAAACCTACATAAGCATGTCCCTAAAACAGATTTACGAGCAGAGCTGCTGCATGAAAGAAATTGTGCACCTTTTTACTTACTTAACAGAATTACTCTACAGGAGCAAAATATGGTATTTTTCAACATCATATGAAATAACTTCACTTCTTTTAACATAGCCTGCTTAATTTCACTGTGACTACATAGTGCTAAAGTATTTGGGAAAAAGAAGAAAAATATTCTTATAAAATATAGCACCACATTCTATAATAACGATATAAGACATTAATAGGAATGATGCTGCATAATTAGTGTGACTTTTTTTTTCAGAGAAAAAAGAAATAATAGGTTAATAGGACATGGCGCAATTTTATGGGAATGATGGGCTTCTTCAAAACAACCCCCAAATCAAGTATTAGCTCTCTAGACATAGCTGGGAAATTACTACTGACTGCTTAGTGGATTTTTTTATTGCCATTCAAATTACAAAGAGCTAGTCAGTAGGAATGAACAAATAATTGCTTTTAAGTTGTCAGGATTTTTTTTGTATGTTAGACTGAACCACTTTTTTGTTTTGTTTACTTTCTTTACTTTAGAGGAAAAACTGGGGAAAAGAAGCATTTCCCTGCACACAGAATATTTCATTTGAGCATTAAAAGAATGCTGCATTCTGTTACAGTTGTACAAAAAGCAAAGAAAAAGCCAAAGGAAGAACAGTCCTTTTTTATCTCAGAACCCCAAGGCCTCCTCACTGGTTTTGTCCACATTCCTCAAATCTCATCATCCATTTCCACTTACCTGTTCTTTTTAAACACTAAAATGGTAATTTGACCTACAAAACCCCTGTCATTCATTCAACATTAGGCAGGGATAGAAAATACAATTTAGATCTAATTTTTTAAATATTTCAGCTACTGAACCAAAAATCAGTTGTTCACACAATCCTCAGTGGAGGAAATCTGGGCTGAAGTTAGTATTTTTATTTGGAGGAAGACCTAATTTTGTGAGGGTTTACACTGGGAATATATACATACTACAAATGCATACACACCATATTTGGACAAGAGTGGAAAGACCATGTATCTACAAAGACAAACAAAATATTTCAATTTCCAATGATGAAGTTATACACTTGAATCTTAATCTAAGAGAAATGTTTCCCATTTAGACCAAAAAATGCTTTTGGAATGATAAGGACAAGAGCTAGTTTCCTGAGTGACCAAAGCTGAACTCATAACTGGGCTGCTCAAAGTTTGTACTCTCTTTATTGTAATTCTACAATCTCACATATTATAAATCATCATTAATTTGACAGTTTGGCTTTATGTAGGTTTAGTTTAATATGCTGATATGCTGTATTTGACTCAGGAGTTAAAATAAATTATAACAAACCTCCAAATTCAAACAAGTTTCCTTTATATTATCAAATCGTATCATGTTTTTTAAAAATCTGCTTACCAGATTTAAAAGGTCAGCTGACTTGACTTCCCTTCTTACTGTCTCCTCTGGAGTTCACACTTTGTTCACACTCCTGGCATGAGTATTAGTGGGATATGATTTAAAGGTTTCACTCTTATGAACTTACAAAGTCTTTGGAAGGGCAAATAACTCTCGTATCTTAAGACAGGAGACTAGCTTGATGAGAGAAAATAAAATGCTGAAATACACTATAGCAATGGATGTAAAGCTAAATCTGAACTTCACAGCTTGGTGTTAGACACCTTTGTTGCACCAGTGTGTTCTGTATCCCATAATGCCACTTTTTATCAAAGTTCTGTTATCAAAGCTCCTTTTGTGCGTATAGGAGTATTTTCTAGGATCTGAATGCTATTGTCCTCGTGTCCCCCACATGAACTTCAAATTTCTGCCACCATTCCAATAGCTGCAGTAACCTAGTCTATGTAAACAACAACCAATGTCCCATTCTTCTCTCAACTGAGAAGATGATGCCTGGCCCTATTCCCTCCTAAGCTATTTGCCTTTCTGTCTAGAGCTCCTTTTCTCCAGAGAAGACTTTCTTCTGGCACCGCTTCCCTTTCTCCAGCTTCAGGCCAATACTGAGCTGAATACTGAGTTCAACTCCCTGTCACCACTCTCAGAGAAGTCCAGGAGAGAGCTCCTGCCCATGCTCAGCTTGTTTCCTCCCCTGACAACACCACTGTGCCTTGGGGCACTTGTCTCCCAAGCACAGGCAGTCTTAGGACTCCCGGCAGCCTTACCCGATAGTCAGCCAGTACTTCTTAGGGCTTTTTCACTGCAGTGGCCCTCTCACTGTCTAACATTTGATAAGGTACTCAACTGAGGGAATAAAAAACAAGGGGGATCTTATAAAAGGAAAGGAGGGATCTTATCAATATGTATAAATACCTGAGGGGAGGAGTAAAACAGATGGAGCCAGACCCTTCTTAGTGGTATGCACTGACAGAACAAAAAGCAACGGGCACAAACTGAAATACAGAAAGTTCCATTTAAATATAAGGAAAATATTTTTTTACTCTGTGGGTAGTCAGACACTGGAACAGGTGCTTAGAGAGGTTGCAGAGTCTCTAGCCTTGGGTATATTCAAAACTGAACCAGACATGCCCCTAAGCAGCCTCTTCCAGCTCACCATGCTTTCAACATACAGACTGGACTTAGAGACCTTCAGAGAGGTTCAACCTCAGGTAGTCGTTGCAACTCCATGACTTAGTGGCTAATACAGGTAGGAGTGGATCCAGGTGCAAGGAAGAAGAGATGAGATCTAGAATGAGACTGAATGAAAATATAGATTTAAATCTTGCAGGGTGAAGGATAAAAATTCACTTTAGGAAGCTGGAGAGAGAAAAAGGGAGGCATTATAGAGGAAAAAAGTGGAGAGAAGCATGGCAGGAGATCCTACTGGGCAAATCCAGAACCTCAAGGTACCAATACTTATCTTGACCTTGACTGTAAAGTTTTGTTTGGGCACTTCTCAAGCTACCAATCACTGGGTGATAACCCAAACATCACCTAGGTAGATGCTAAGGAACAAACTTAATTAACTTCACAGTGTGAAATGTCTAGAAACATCCAAAAAATGCCAACTTCCAGAAAGTAGAGAGATCTGCAGGAGGTCTGAAAAGGACTGCACATATTCTGGCTCTTGTTTCCACCTACTCTAACTCACATTTCCCTATCCCTTACTCCTGTCCCCAACAACTCTGGCAAGTAGGTAACATTGCCACTTTGGTGCTGTCCTGTAGGGACAAAAGTTCATTTAGAGGGGCAGGAATGTTCCGATCCCATACAGCTGTTCTCTGCCTGGTAGAGAGATGTTGATCCTCCCCTCCCAAGTTCCTTCCCTGAGTATGCATTAATTACTTTGTTGTGTTACTGAAGATTCATCTCAGTGTTGAAGCTCTGAGTTCCCCTTAGCCATCACCAAAGATACCTTCACCAACGTCTCTTTCCTCTCTTGCAGTTTCTGAAATCCCCAGTTCAGGAAAGCTTGGACCAATCCCAAAAAAGGTGGCATGTAACAGATCAGGAACATCTGTTTCCAAATGGGAAAGTGGGTAATGCAGACAGAGAAATTAGTACAGCTAGGCTGGAGCTGGCAGCTATGGTAACAGAGGAGTGGGAGGGCAGCCAAGGCGTTAGAGGGAGCAGGAGGTAAAAACTGAGATACTAGGTGATTGCTTCATTTCCCAGGCCCAGACAGGCCTGGATTTTTATTTTATTTCTCTTTAATGCAGCTAATGTGCATTTTTCTGTCTTCTAGCAGGTATTTGTTTAACTCAAAAAGCAATCATATGGGAATGATTTCCACTCTGTTCCCAACCAGCAGGACCAGAATGACAGGTGGTTGGAGAGGTGGGCTGAGAAGCATGGGAAGAATCAAAGACAGCACCTGCCTGGGTGAGATATTGTTTCTAATTTTTCATTTCTATCCATATTGAAAATATTTTTAAGGGCATGCTCATGGTACACATGCTTTAGTAATTCCAAAAATCAGCCTAAAGTATAATTAATATGTTTCTGAGGGGTTACTATCACAATATCCCTCTACATTTCCCTTAGAAACAAACTTACTGTTTTTCTCTCTGAGCATGCGCACTGCAACAAAAGCATGGAATACAATATTTTCAGATACATGCACCCTTTTAGCAATATAGTTGGCCCTAATGGAGTGCTTACTCATTGACTGTTTAACATCTGACTACAGCATACAACCTTACAGACTGTGGTTTCTACTTAGACAAAAGCCAGACAAACCATATACCATATAGAAGAGCAAGACCTAGTACTTGCTTCATAACATTTTTCCTTCCTTGGTATCAGAGACCTCTTGGAGGGGAGAGTAATGTCACAACCCCACTCTACAGTGAGGAAAAATGAGGCAGAGATAAGTTGAGTGATTGATGCACCCAAAATCCAAAAGCAAGCCAAAGGCAGAGTAAGCAGTAGGACCCAGGTCTCCTGACTCCCAGGGTGCACCCTCCTACACTTCGTTTGGCAGCTTAAATCTGCTAACTTCCCTACATATGTTGCCGAGCTCCACTCAGGGTTTGTAAGCTTTTGATGGGTTAATTAGCACCAAAGCATTTTTTCCTCTGTGGTCTAGACATAGAAATATCCAGATTTTGTTTCCCTTGAAAGGCAGCCCATTCTGGAAACTGTACTCGATCACCCATTTCCATGTTTTTCTGGGGCCAGATGGGGCTAAATATGATTTGAATATTTTTTTTCCTTTCCTTTCTTTAATGTTTCTTTTCCTTTCTTTCACTGACTAGCAGCTTGTTTGTTTTCTTTTGAGGATGATGCCAACTATAAAATAAAAACGCAATTTCGAAGGTGGGGAAATTAGAGAATGATGGATTTGCTGTTGCCAAGAAGAAATAATAAATCCTGGACCTAACAAGTAAGTCTGAAAATAAAGAAGGTATTATTAAATGTTATATAATTTCAATAGTATAAAAGCAGAGACAACTTTCAAGAGACTGCCCTCATTTTGTTTTAACACTTCAGAGACCATGGACCATATTGTTCAATCAGTCATGCAACTATACGTACAGAGTTCTTCCTACTCCACTTGAATTACTCCAGATATCTCTGGTGTAACAGGATCTCCCTTTCACCCTTCTCTCCTATGTGTACATGCTTGCAGGCAAATACTGTATTATAGGCCCAGGCCTCAGCCAGACACTATGGAATTCTATTTTAATTTACTCAGAGGGTAGGGGCTTCATGTTTCACATTTTTTGCCCACTGAGTGGTCCAAATTCACACACTTCAGAATCTGGTTAAGTACCAACTCCAATCTTATTCTGAATTAATTTATTTTAATTGCAAATCAAATTTTTAAACACATTCCTGAAGTGGTTTTGCTAGTATACATACAATAAATACATAACAGTAAGTTTGAAAAAAGGTGTCACAAGCACTCCTCTGGGATTAGCTGTGCAACTGTTTCCTGATGTTCCCATTAGATAAAAAGTTTCACATCTGTACTTATAAACAGTCTATGCCACACTGCACAACTTCATATTCCCTTCTTCCTGTATTACAAGTCACCACCTGCTATAAACTGCTGTACTCCACTAGTTTAATTTTAGTTACAGACACACTGTCAAATCCATCCTACCCACCTAAGCCATCATTTTGCCAGTGCTCAGAAAAGCACTGGCCATCTGCATGTCAAAGCTGGTTGATCAATACAATAGTGCATAGCAGCGGTGTGTTTTTTATTAAATCAGCTATGCACTTGTTGACACAAAGTGTACTCTAGATTTATTAACAGGATTTTACTTTTTATGTTAAACCTAGGTTACTGCACAAAATTATCACCTAAGGTACAGCCAGAAACAAATTACTTTCATGCACTACAATATGAATGTATAGTATTGGGAATCCCTCCAGACACTAATGCCTTGGGCACTCCACTCATATTTATTGGAGATAAATACTGCATTGTGTTTCTCTTGAAATCAAGTTTATGAATGCTGACATACAGTAATGACATTTGCATTCTTGATCAGGACTTAAAAAACGTGCTTCAATTGTAAAGCAAATGTCAACATTATACATTTTTATGAAAACATACTATTTTACCCCTAAAATGGTAGGACAAATGTTCAGAAATGTAGTTAATTTTAGCCACATGCAGAACAGTCCTTCCTGATCTGCCAAGGCTTAATTCCAGTTCTTTGCTAGTGTTATTGCCATAACTCACTTCTAAAGGGAGTGGAAGGCCCTATATGCAGGCCGGACCCACTTCTTAGGAGGTCAACTGCTTCCCTGGGGCCAGGGTTAAGGATATAAGGAGGAAGCTCCCTGTCCTAGTTCAGCCCTCAGACTACTACCCTTTACTGCTGTTCCAAGTAGGCAGTGATGAGGTAGCTACTAGAAGTGTAGGGGCAATGAAGAGAGATTTCAGGGCCCTGGGACAGCTGGTTAGGGAATTGGGAGCTCAGGTGGTGTTCTCCTCTATCCCACCAGCAACAGGGATTGACAAGGGGATAAATGGGATGAGCCAGAAGATTAATTCCTGGCTTCAGGACTGGTGCAGCAGGCAGGACTTTGGCTTTTTTGATCATGGATGGACCTACAGGACACCGGGAATAACAGGTGGGGGAAGCCTAACCTGGAGGGGGAGAAGGGTCTTGGCACACAAGTTAGCAGGGCTCATAGACAGGGCTTTAAACTAGGTTTGAAGGGGGATGGGGACGAACCCAGAGATGAGCCTAAGGACGGCTGCCAGTCTGCTGTCCCACTCAAGGCAGGAAACAGGGATAAATGTGGCAACAAGAACATAGGGCTCACTAATGGGTTGGTAACCACGCAAGTGGTCGGGATATCTGTACCACGGCTCAAGTTTATATGTGCCAATGCCCAAAGCATGGGAAATAAACAAGAGGAGTTAGAAGCTATTGTGCACCAGGGAGACCATGATATAATTGCCATCACGGAAATGTGGTGGGATAATTTGCATGGTTGGAGTGCTGCAATGGTTGGCTATAGGCTCTTTAGAAGGGACAGGCAAGGCAAGAGAGGTGGTGGGATGGTGTTATATGTTAAGGAGTGCTTTGACTGCCTAGAATTCAATACTAGACACACCAAGGCAGAATGTATATGGGTGAGGACAAAAGCCAATGAGGCTGATATCCTAGTGGAAGTGTGCTACAGACCACCTCACCAGGATAAAGACACTGACGAGATGTTCTTTCAACAACTAGGGGATGTCTCACATTCACTAGCCCTTGTTCTTGTGGGGGACTTCAACTTACCAGATGTCTGCTGGAAGTACAACACAGCAGAAAGGGGCCAATCCAGGAGGTTGCTGGAATGTATAGAAGATAACTTCCTACTACAGCTGGTAGGTGAACCTACCGGGGTAGTGCCATGCTGGACCTACTCTTCACAAACAGAGAAGGGCTGGTGGAAGATGTAGTGGTTGGAGGTCATCTTGGGCACAGCGACCATGACACAACAGAATTTTCAGTATGTGGTGAAGTTAGGAGGGTCGTCAGCAAAACCTCTACCTTGGACTTCCAGAGGGCTGACTTTGGCCTCTTCAGGATGCTTGGTAAGCAGCCCTCAAAAGCAAAGGAGCCCAGGAAGGCTGGGCTTACTTTAAGAATGAATTTATGAAGGTGCAGGAGCAGGGTGTCCCTATGTGCCAAAAAGGAGACAGCGGGGAAGAAGACCAGCCTGGTTGAGCAGGAAACTATTGCAAAAACTCACAAATAAAAAAAAATAGTGTATCAACTTTGGAAAAAAGGGCAGGTGAATGAGGAAGCATTTAGGGATATTTTAAGGTCATGCAGGAAGAGAATCAGAGATGCAAAAGCTCAACTAGAACTTAAACTATCCATCTCTGTAAAGGATAATAAAAAAGGTTTTATAAATACATTAATAACAAAAGGAGGGTCAGGGAAAATCTTCATTCCTTATTGGATGAGGAGGGGAACTTAGTAATGGAGGACAAGGAAAAGGCTGAGGTGCTTAACACCTTCTTTGCCTCAGTCTTTAACAAAAAGACTAGCTACCCTCAGGACAACTGGGCTCCTGAGTTGGTAGAAAGGGATGGGGAGCAGAATCC
Source organism: Hemiprocne comata (assembly GCA_020745705.1). Taxonomy (NCBI): domain Eukaryota; kingdom Metazoa; phylum Chordata; class Aves; order Apodiformes; family Apodidae; genus Hemiprocne; species Hemiprocne comata. The sequence continues at coordinate 135,545,972 of CM036586.1, read as the reverse complement.
CCCTCTGTAATCCAGGAGGAAGTAGTTAGGGACCTGCTGTGCCACTTAGATCCCAATAAGTCCATGGGTCCAGATGGGATTCACCCTAGGGTGCTGAGGGAGATGGCAGAAGAACTGGCTAAGTTGCTCTCAATCATTTATCACCAGTCCTCGCTCACTGGGGAGGTCCCAGATGACTGGAGGTTGGCCAATGTGACGCCCATCCACAAGAAGGGCCGGAAGGAGGATCTGGGGAACTATAGGCCTGTCAGCCTGACCTCGGTGCCTGGCAAGGTTATGGAACAGATCATCCTGAGTGTCATCTAGCAGCATGTGGAAGACAACCAGGGGATCCGGTTCAGCCAACATGGGTTTAGGAAAGGAAGGTCCTGCCTGACTATTCTCATCTCCTTCCATGACTGGGTGACGCACCTAGTGGATGAGGGGAAGGCTGTGGATGTGGTCTACCTTGACTTCAACAAGACCTTTGACACAGTCTCCCAGAGCATCCTCCTGGAGAAGCTAGCAATCCATGGCTTGGACAGGTACACCCTTCGCTGGGTCAAAAACTGGTTGGATGATCAGGCCCAGAGAGTGATGGTGAATGGAGCTGCATCCAGCTGGCATCTGGTGACCAGCGGTGTCCCCCAGGGATAAGTACTGGGCCCAGTCCTATTCAATATCTTTATTGACGACCTGGATGTGGGGATTGAGTCCACCCTCAGTAAATTCGCAGATGACACCAAGCTGGGGGAGAGTGTTGACCTACCAGAGGGTAGGAAGAAGCTGCAGGAGAACCTGGACAGGCTGGGTCAATGGACCAAGACCAATGCTATAAGGTTCAACAAGACCAAGTGCAGAGTCCTGCACTTTGGCCACAATAACCCCAGGCAGTGCTACAGGCTGGGGGAAGAGTGGCTGGAGAGTGGCCCAGCAGAGAGGGACCTGGGAGTACTGGTTGACAGCTGGTTGAACATGAGCCAGCAGAGTGCCCAGGTGGCCCGGAAGGCCAATGGCATCCTGGCTTGTATCAGGAATAGTGTGGCCAGCAGGAGTAGGGATGTAATTCTCCCCCTGTACTCAGCACTGGTGAGGCCTCACCTCGAGTACTGTGTACAGTTCTGGGCCCCTCACTTCAAGAAGGACATTGAGGTGCTGGAGCAGGTCCAGAGGAGAGCAACAAGGCTGGTGAAAGGACTAGAGGGAAAGTCTTATAGGGAGAGGCTGAGAATGTTGGGGTTGTTTAACCTGGAGGAGACTCAGGGGGGACCTTATCACTCTCTTCAACTACCTGAAGGGAGGCTGTAGTCAGGTGGGGGCTGGGCTCTTTTTCCAGGCAACCAGTGACAGGACAGGAGGGCACAGCCTGAAGCTGCTCCAGGGGAGGTTTAGGTTGGATATCAGAAAGCACTTCTGGAGAGGGTGATTAGACATTGGAATGGACTGCCCAGGGAAGTAGTGGAAGCACCATCCCTGGATGTGTTCAAGGAAAGGCTGGATGTGGCACTTAGTGCCATAGTCTAGACGGTGTGGTGGTGTTGGTCATAGGCTGGACTTGATGATCTTAAAGGTCTTTTCCAGCCTTGGTAATTCTGTAATTCTGTGATTCTGTGAACTACAGTGGTGTAAAACTATAGTGATGAAGTGTCAAATCAAGCCGAAGGGGTTACCCAGCAATGAAAAGTATGTAATTTTATGGTTCTGTGTTCTGATCTCATTTGTAAAGATAACCCCCAACCCCTTCCCTTTTGATTCCTCTCAAGACAGACTCACAGTCTGTCCTACCAAAAAATGACTTAACTAACAATATAAAGATCAAATGCCACCTGGAAATGGTGGATATTTCAGACTATGACATTTTTTCATGTCTTTGACTGTTGTCAGTGTGATCTACATGTGAGCCAGAAAACCTGGGTTATTATTTGGTTTTTCAGACAGCTTGATGTTGGTGACTTCACATGTCTTTGCACCTGCCAGTCATCTTTTCCCCTCTTATCCTTTGTTTTATTAACTGAGATTGCATTTCCATAGGCAACAACACACAACACTTAGAATACTCATATGTAATTATTTTACATGTGCCATAATCTCATGTATGAGCTTTAGCTACTGGATTGGTACAAAATATGTTAAGATTTTACTGCCAAACCCCAAGGTGCAAAATGGCTGTACAGAGATTTCAGGAACATTAAACTGCTGTATTCAGAGCCCATACAAAATGTGCTCTCTTAGAGGCTTATACCTTGACTGTATGTGCTCAGCATTGAGTGGAACAACAGAAGTTATATTACTGACATGAAGCTTTTCCTCTCTGCCTTCAGCCTCATCACCCCAGAAAATGCTGTATCTGTGCCTTAAGACACTGGAGTTCTAGAGCTTTTCAAGGAAAAGTTTGCCACAGCTTTTTAGACATGGTCAGAACCAACATATTTTCCTCTAGTCTTATTTTTGGAAATGGCTGAACTGAGTTTTCCAAAATAATCAGTCTTGAGCAGACATGTGACATGGAAAAATTCAGCCCAAACTGTGTGAATTTGACAAAGCTATAAAGCAACGAAAAACGAAGTCTTATTTGGGAAAAGTGATACACAGATACAAAGATAGTGCTACCAACCACACCTGTGATAATGACATGTTATAGTTGACATCATTAATATCTATAGGTTATCATGTAATTTCCATTATAATCCCTTAACTTCGTAAAATAGTAGTCTTTTTGGCCGTGCTTGGTATTTGATCAAATGCAATTTTGAACATTTAAAAAACCAACCAAACCAACCAACCACGAAAACAAAAAAATCTACTGAGATACTTCATAGCTTTATGTGTGAGAAAGAAAGGTACTGAACATTTTGCCCACTGTTAGAAAGCTTTTCCAGGACAACTCATCAACGATGGCTAAACAACAAACACTGAAACTTGGCATTTGAATACCCTGTAATGAACAGTACTTGTCTGGATAAACTGGGAAGGAGGGGGAGGATAGGCAAGGAAGATCACCACATGTGGACTGTCCTCCCAAAACCTGAAGACTAAGGTGAGGGCATTTTCTGCACTTTCAGAACTTGTCTCTGTGTGTGAATCCACATTTGACAGAATCCTCTGTCACTGAGTGAGGATTAAGTCCCACTGTAGATTGCTCTTCTGAGCTCCCACTGAATCTCCACTGCTTAGCAAACTCCTGAATTCTGTATTTATAAAATGGGTGATGATTATAAATGAGTTACCATAACTTGCTGTCCCCGAGGTGATTATATCTGGAGAACAGACTCACCAGATAGCCCCTCAATCAGGCACTGAGAAGTGTACTATCTATACACCAACAAACCAGTACCTCACTCTCTGCTTGGCATGCTGTGAGCACTGTGGGACCTTAGCCTTTCCTTCAAACTGCTGTCTTTATCTTACTTTCTAAACACTTGTGGGTTTTTTAGGCCAATGTTACTGCTTTTTCCTTTATCTTTAAATGTTGCCCCTGAGCCCTCTTTCAAAGTGCTCATTTTACGTATGTTAAAATTAAGTCTTAATCAAATCTCTGCTGTTACTCCCCCTTTGGGCTGGCACCTCATGCTGCCCCTGACATTATTTCAAACGTGATCTGATGCCATTCTAAAGCAAGAAATTAGGATTGCTAAGCCTGTCATATTGTTTCACCTCTAGTGACAACAAAAATACCAGACATACCCAATGCCATTTCTTTCAGTTCTGTGAAAAAAACATGCTGCCTGCATCTTCAGTGTTTTTCCTCCATTCTCTTAGCTAGGAGGTATTGTCTAAGAAGTTACTTCGTGTTCAATCTAGAAGAAATTTTGAGGGAGGGTACAAAATGCAGTGGTAGAGGAATCCAGAGGACCAAGCCACATGCACATAGCTAGGACTAGCTGTATCGTAGCTTGGACGTTATTCTCTTAGTGAGGAGAGACACTTTTTGTTGGTTTTTTTATCACCCAATATACAAGGCAAGAAATTGTGGGGTAAAAATGCTAGAGCTTGTGGTATAGGGAGATCTAAATGGTCCATTCCCCTCTCTGCACCTGTTCTTCCTTTTCTTTTTCTTTCAGTGTACAACACATGCCTTTACTTGTATTTTGCCGTGTGCAAAATCTTTGGCTTGCACCTGAAATGCAGATCAAAGAAACCTGAAAGGCAAATTGCCTAGAGAGAGACCTGTAACGTTTTTTTAGGGAGCAATCAGTCTGCCTGCCAGATACAGCCTGTTCTATTTAGCATTTGCCACGACCTAAGCACTTAAGGGCCACAGTCCACCATACCTCATTTGAGTAGAATTGAGCACTTTCTTCTAGTTCTAGAAAAATCAGAAACGCAAGAAATTGAGATTATGACATTTTATAGATATAAGGTTAATTTTTCACCGATTTGGTTTTATTTCAGAAGGAAGTTATTTTCTAGCTCAGAATCCTGAGCAACTGACTGTGCATCTGCAAAAGCAGCCAGCATTTCAGCACACTACCCAGAACAGACTGTGGAAAACTGTGACCTCCCAGGGAGATGTTTTCTGAAACAGATGCAGTGTGATCAAATATTAATTTAGCATGAGTTTGGGACATAACTGGTAATGTCCAAGCATACACACTTAAAAATGTCCTGCCTCACACAGCAGATGAAACAACTGTCACTGATGTGTAAGGGTGCATACGAGGTTAAAGAGTTATCCTCTGCTTTGGGAGGCAAGGTTTTGGCAGCAGAAATGGGACAAATCTGGGATAAGCCACAGTTGACAGGAAGCTGTCTGTGTGCTGTGTATAACAATAAATACTCTGTGCTACACCAAATCACACTACTTCACATTCTCTTTGCTCTCCAAGTTTTCTGTGCTGTGTATGCACATACACTTACTTACAGTACCAGGTGGACTTATTACAGGTAATTGTAGTCCCTTAAGTCACTCAAGCATCTAGATTTGGCTGATTGTATAGTTTCCTCTGTAGTCAATGAAGGGAGACAAACACCACAGGGAAATTTACCAGCATAAATGTCAAAGGTAAGTAAAATAATTGCCTTCTGGAACTGTTGGTCTTCTGCTAAAAAAGCCTATATAAGGAGCAAGACTAATTGTCTGTATTGTAAGACAACTCATATTACCTGAAATACTCCCCAGCATGTTGTCATCTACATAGACACACTATAGAAACCTTCTTGATCTATTTTCATTTAAATCCTGTAGCCCTGATGATCAGAATACATCCAGTTTTCTAATACATTCTGAAGTATGACCATCAGCCAACAATTTCTTTTTCCAGGAACATCTTTACTGTAGCTTAGAGTGGAATCAGACTAACACTGAGCAGTAAGTGGCAGAAATATTTATTTTGGCTCCTAAATATGAAATTTAGCTCATTCAGCATTCAGAGATGTTGGCAGGAGAAATGGCATAGTGAAAGCTTTGATTGTTAGAGTGTCTGCCCCACCTGACACAATGGAAAATACTAAGGATTTCCTTATGAACTAGAGCAAGAACGCTGTGAAGTTCAGAAATGATTTAACAGAATCTGAGCTGTGAATGTATGTATTACCTTCAAAACGACTGAGGTTGCTAAAGAACACTACAGAGTAATATGATCTATTGCTTTTGCATGAAAAAATACATTGTCAATGACAGGATGTACGTATGTGTTTGCCAGCATAGTTCTCAAATTCACCGAGTCTTTTGCTGAAGATACGGTTTCAGTATTTCTAGCATCTTACCTAGCAAATACAAAACCAATATGAATACTCCCTATGAGACAAGGTCCCAGATTACAGCTGAATAAACCAGACACAAGGAGAAGATTGTGCCATGGTCACACAGCCAGCAGTGAAAATCAGGTGTTTCCAATTTCATGGCTGTGCACCTTACACACAGTCCTCTCCCCTTCCCTGCAATATTCCTTACCAATGCCATTCATATGCTTGGTTCAAAACCTCATGGCATTTTTTTCTCTGCTACCATTATCCCTCAGTACCCACTCTACGTGGTCCCTTCTAGTCTCAACACCTTCATTTTGTCTTTTGGACCTTTCCCTGAGCATTACTGAAATTTTGTTCTCCCTTCCTTACTGTCATGGGTTGAGTCAGGATGAAGCTGCATGCAGCAGCTTTGCCCTTTCACTAGGCTGAGCAGGCGGAGTGCTCCATTCCTGAGGTTGCTTCCAGAGTGCTGTGGAGAGCTCAAGGTTTATTATCCTGCTCATCCTCACTTGAAGAAGGCCTTCAGTTTTTTGGCATCCTGAACACCACCAGTCACGACCCTCTTCCCTCTCAAAATGTGAACACCTTTTTTTTTGCTTTGATGAGTTTCTTCCTGTCTTTTAAGACATATAACCCACCTTGCTGACAATCATGTATTTTTTTCAAATGTTTGGCTTTGAATAGAATCGAGTTGTTGCTGGGAAGCAGACCACATTTTCAAAAGTAGGCTACTGCCCTCAGCACTATTTTGGACAACAGTATATACATGGTACACATTGTAATATTTTATCATACTATTTCAGGAGTAGAGATAGCACCACTTTTTGGACAATCCCAATATAACAGTTAATTGTTCAGTGGAAGAACAAAAAACATCTTCCAATTCCTTACCTACTCCTGCCTCCTAAGAGGCACAGAGAATTGGATCAGGCTCCGGAAACAGCAGGTATATTACCGAAGGAGCAGAGGATCAAGTAAACTGGACTCCATGACAGCTGAATGGCTTAAAGAGTATCTGTAAAGTCCTAAGTAGATAACAGAAAATTATTCTGTCAGATGTTTTAGTTAAATAGGAGCTGTACTGCAAGCTCTGCAGGGCAGTAGAGAGGCTGGAAGTGAAGCTTGTGTAACAAGGAGCAGGAGCAGCACGTTTGTATTCAGCCCTTTGCCTGACTCACCAGCAGTGTTGAATGGCCCTGCTAGAAGCCACATCCATAATTTTTTGGCCAGGAAGAGTGCCAAGGTCTGCAAAGGTAAAGTAAGAGGGAACAGAGGGGGCTGTCGGAGACCTGAGCATTTGCGGAGAAATAACCTGTGAAGGGAGAGGGTGAATTACCCACTTCAAAAGAACTCTACCAAGTGTTCAGGCTGAGGAAGGCTTGGAGAAGTAATGTAAACAGAACAGTGGAACCCTTTTGCAGATGGAAAATTAAACTAGTATCTCTCACTTTGCATCAAACCACATCCTATTTTCAGGATCATTGAGCCTAGCCACATTAGACATGCATCTGGTCTACTGAGCTTTTCAGAGCCCAGCAGTACCATAGCAGACATACAGTTTAGCTCACAGAAGCTGTTACATTCCAGTTTTCTACCATTAGGAACTGAAAACAGTAGCACAACAGGACAGCCCAAAGTGTCCAGACAGGACTTAAATGCACAAAATCCCTTTAAGTCTCAAACAGGCTTGATCTTTAATCACCTAGATACTTTAAATCCCATGCTCAGCCTCAAAGATATCTGGGAGGCAGATCACAGACTAAGCAATTGCAAACTGTTTCTACGTAAGTATATAAGCCTTCCCAACTTCGATCTCTTTTTGGGAGTGAATGCCAATAATATCTCATTTTGCTTTCTTCATTTATTTTTCTGACTCAAAGCAAAGAACAAGCCTCTCCTCTGTAATAGATTTGGAGCTGCCCATGATAATTCGCATATCCTAGGTACTGACTTACTGTGTTATAAGGACAGTCAGGAAGGTGGTGATATATTAACACTCTTCACCATACACCTGAGACTTCAGGCAAGAGCCTTTTTTTTTCTTTTTTTTTTTAACAGAACCTGTAATAGACAAACTGGAGGTATTTTTTCCCAAGAGATAAGCAGTCCTTGGAGGGAAAGAAGGAATCTAGGGACTCGAGAATTTATCAAGAAGTACACTTGAGAAAAAACAAGAGAGATTATGTCTTGAGACTCAGAAATTGTACTCTTCTATATAAGAAATTAAGGAAAGGTTGACCTATTCAGAGCCCCGGGAAGAGGAAAGTCATGCCCTTGGAAAGGTGACCTATGTACAACCCTGGTGTAATTTTCATCTCCTGCTTCTCTAATGTTATGCTTTGCCCCTGTTAAGTTTAGACTTAGACTGGCCTCTTTATTCACCCTCAGTCACAAATTTGATAGCCCAAGAAAGGAACAACAGTTACCAGAAACACGTGAGAGCCTGCTGGGTAAGCCTAACTGATTGACAGGTTGCTCTTTCATGAGAAAATAAAAAGAACAGATGAAGACATGAGGTGGTGGTGGGTTGACCCTAGATGGATGCCAGGTGCCCACCAAACAACTCTATCAATCCTCTCCTCAGCTGGACAGGGGAAAGAAAATATAATGAAAGGCTTTCAGGTCAAGATAAGGACACAGATAGACCACTCACCAGTTACTGTCTCAGATAAAACAGACCCAACTAGGGGAAATTAGTTTAATTTATTACCAATCAAATCAGAGTAGGATAATGAGAAATAAAAGCAAATCTTAACCACCATCCCCCTGCCTCTCCCTTCTTCCCATGCTCAACATTACTCCCAAATTCTCTAGTTCCTCCCTCAAGCAGTGCAGGGGATGGGGAATGAGGATTACAGTCAGTTCATCCCATGTTGTCTCTGCTGCTCCTTTCTCCACAGGTGGAGGGCTCCTCACAGTCTTCCCCTGCTCCAGCATGGGGTCCCTCCCGTGGGAGACAGTCCTCCACAAGCTTCTCCAATGTGAGTCCTTCCCACGGTCTGCCATTATTTACGAACTGCATCAATGTGGGTCCTTTACACAGAGTGCAGTCCTTCACTTCAGAAGCAGACTGCTCCACATGGCTCACAAGCCCTGCCAGCAAACCTGCTACAGCATGAGCTCCTCTCTCCATGGGGCTCCAGGTCTTGCCAAGACCCTGCTCCAGCATGGGCTTCCCAAAGGCTCACAGCCTCCTTTGGGCATTCACCTGCTCCAGTGTGGGGACCACCATGGGCTGCAGGTGGGTATCTGCTCCACCGTGGGCCTCCATGGGCTCCAGCACCTGGAACACCTCCTCAGCTCCTTCTTCACTGACCTAGGTGTCAGCTGAGTTGTTTCCCTAACACATTCTCACTCCTCTCTCCAGCTGCAATTTCACAGGTTTTTTTTCCCCTTCTTAAGTATGTTATCCCAGAGGAGCTGCCACCGTTGCTGATGGGCTCAGCCTTGGCCTGCAGAGAGTCTGTCTTGGAGCAGGCTGGCATTGGCTCTGTTGGACAGAGGGGAAAACTTCTAGCAGCTTTTCACAAAACCCAGCCACGCAAAACCAATATGGAGGCCTTGTACTTGCTGAGATACAGAAGGGAAGAGTAATGTCCCTCCGCTTCGAACTAGAAGCTTTTTGTACTCTATAAAAGCAGAGTAAACTGATGGCAAAACTAAGTAGGAAGCACAGGGAAGCTGATCCTTCATCAACAAACCTTTTGTTACATGGTCAAAGTACTACTTCCAAGAAGTAAGAACTAATGTGAAAACGTATATACTCAGATACTTAAATCCCTCATCCTGTCACCCTACAAATTGTCTTCAGAGGTCACTGTTGCTTGCATGAGGGAATAATAGCTTGTGCTGCTGCACCAGCAGCTTTTCCTGTCTTAGATCAGACAAGGCCCTCCACAGTCTAGGACTGCAGCTTTTTGTCTGATGGTTATTGTCCTAACACAAATCCCCATGTGTGCAAAGATACAATTACAAATACGTACATCTGCAAACAGCAGACAGTGCAGTTAATTTTGCAAAACGGACCCTAGTGTCTCCATGAAGCTCCCTGCTTACAGGGAGTGACTCACAATTAAACATAATCATTCACAGAGTGTGCAAATGCAGCCCACGCTATGCAAATGATGTGAAGTATTTACTTTCTCAGATAGGCTGGGCACACAAACCAAAATTCCTAGTGTGAGCCAGTGACACTTGCTAAGTCTCTAGCAGTAGGTTTACTCCTGTATTGTAAATGCAAAATATTTAGTAAACAGCTTTGATACTGTATGTGATAAAACATAACTTGAGTCTTTCTTTCCGAGCGGTGTTAGCTCTAAATGTTAACAGCAGCAAAACACAGTAAAAGGTTGGGTTTGTTGCTTGGTTTTTTTCCACTATGCTTTTGATAAACACGAGCTAAAGCTCTGTTGAATAAAATGGAGGTAATGTTTTTGTGTTTCAAAGCAGAATCACAATTGAAAAGGTTTCTAAGGAAATGAAGGAAAGAGGCCAGAAGAAAATTGTGTTTTCTTTTTCCCTTCAAATGGACACGTTTTGAAGTGGTTATATAATATTTAAGATACTGAATACTGAATGTTACTCTGATCAAGAATAAATGATTCACATATGCAGAATGATTCAGATTTACATTCTGTGAATAAATGTTTATTTATAAAATTACACATGCAGCACAACCAAAATGAAGAAAAGACAGGCTATGACAGCTCTCCTAGGATATGTATTACACCAAATCTTTCATGAAGCTACTAAACTGACATATATATATTCAATACATGGCTAAATTCACAAGAAGCAGACTGACCAACCAGAAACAAGTTTCTCATGAGAGTGTTCCTCCTTCATCTTTTGCAGGACATGGACAAATAAGGTGGACCTGCAGAGACAGTACACTAAAAACAATTTTTGAGACACTGGAGAGACAGCAGAAGGAAAATAAAGAAATAGGATGAATGTTTAAGAGAGCCACCTTCTAGCTCAGCAGTTAATAATCTGTAGGGTCTGAGAGGGCAGCATTCTAACTCAGACCAGAAGGTAAAGCAATGATTAACAACTTTAATAATGTCAATATAAGTGGAACCTACATTCAAACTTTCAAAAGTGCAGCTTTCTAAGCTGCTGGAAAGGTTGCCTAAGTTTCTCAGTGTGAAAGCTCCAAAAAAAATTTCTTCAAATTTGGCTTGCATGTGTATTTCTTTGAAACTTGAGGACATAGCCACATATGAAAAATTAATGGACTGTACTGAAACTTATTGCACTTGAACTTTGTGTTATATAATGCGTTAACTTACAGTTTACCCTGGTGTCTTCCTTAAGGCATAATAATTATTCATGTAGTCCACAGATAACAGGGCTAATAAGCGAAGGAAGAGTTTTATATTAAACAACTGAGCGTTATTATCTTTCAATCACTTCTTTTTTTTATTTCCATTTTCAGGTAAGAAAGCAGAGACTGACAAAGAAATTCACCTGGAGGTAAAGAAACAACTGACACATGGGAGTTAAAACTTTGATTATGGTGGAGCTGCATTCTGCTTCAGATGCTGATTCCTTCCTCATTCCTATTCCTGTGAACCCATATCCTTCCCTGAACTTCAGTTCTCCCACCTGTGAAATGGGTGTAATAATCAGCCCAAAAGGATGCCTATTTATTTGTGTTATGGAAATATTTGTATGGCCAGATGACAATCAAGTGGGAAACAAAATTTGGGAGCCTTCATCCTAACACTTGTTCTTGTGCTTCTAATTGAGTACAGCAGCAGAACCAAAACTCACAGTTTTCCTAAAGTGTTTGTGAAAACATGTCCAGGTTTTAATGAACCTGTAACCTTTAAATTGCACAAAAGCATTCCTCTGCACTCTGAAAATATTACAGAAGGAAGAACAACATGAAAGCACATGAGAGATGGGAAATATATTTTAAAAGAACTATACTGGTTCCTTCCCTTTTGCAGTTTTCCAACCATGACCAGGTAAAATAAGTAGAAGCACTTCTAAAGCATCAGATTTCCTGTGTCCTTGACAGTACTTGCAAATAAGGTACTCAAAAATCTAGGCAAATGGAAATAACTTTAAAACCTATTTTTCAAAGTTTCAGGACTCAGTGAGAGACACACAAAAAAAAGGCAAGTTATAACATATGCAGCTAAATTACTGTTCAGATAGGCATGTGAGCATTTACATTTTGGTAGGAGCAGTAGAAGCATTTTTCATTGTGGCTGTGGTTTTTAATACTTGGCATCAGTGTGACTTAAGAAGGGTGGGTATGTTCTGCTGAAAGTTTCCTGCTAAATTTTTCACTTGTCTATAAGCAAGGATGTAATAATTCTGTCTGAAAGCTGTGAAAGTTATGAGTATCTGGAAGAAGCAGCTTGGTAAGTTACAAAAATAATTGTACTTTTAACTGAAAGCTACCATCACCACCCTTGTTCTCATTATAAAAATCCTGTGGAAACAACAAGAGTCTATTTAATCTACTGCTACAGAAATTAATGTTAGCCAAATAACTGGAACATGATCACATATGTTCTTACATGGTAGTTCAACTTGAGAATGTTCATAGTGTGTAAGCTGAAAACTTCAGTGGTAAAAATTAGTGTGTATAGATAAAGTTAATCTTTCTTTTTGGAGTAGTGGGGAGAAGGAAATAATTTTTATAAATGCCATACAGTAATAACTTAATGCATGATGAACATGTTTATGCAGGGATACGAAAATTTCAGTGTTGCCAGTGAAAGGAAAATAAGAATTTTCCGAAGTGCTTTTGCAATCTTGCACATATTTAGTGAGCTTGGCCCATCTGACACTTTACAAGCTTGGATAGCCTTTGTGTAGATTTCTGTACATGCAAAATACTTCAGTTCTATTCCAGAAGGCTTCAGAGAAACAGGATCAGTCACCACAAAAGGGTGGGGGTTTCATTGTTTCTCTAGACAGCATAAAGCCAATTCATGTATTTCTAAAGGTTTGAATTTGAATTCACATTTTTCACCTGAAAGTTTCAATGCCTCTCAGAGACAAATGTCATTATTCCCATTTTACAGCTGAGCCCACTATAAGGCACAGAGAAGCAACTTCCTCATAGTACTACAGGAAATGATTGTGACAGGTCACCAGGAATTTGTTCAAGTTTTTAGTCTTGGAAGAAATGAACTTGTATTAATAGTGCAAAGTACTAACAATTCGCCTACCTATGAATGGTTACAGGAAAGATAACCCCAGCAATGAAGACCGTTTGCAAAAACATACCAGAGGAATCAGCTAAACTAAAGAGAGCCTATATTAGACACTGCATTACACATTTGCATCTGTGTTTGTCATCAAGTTCCAAATCACCAAAAGTCTGTAAAACTGAGTTATTTTGCCACTGTAATACCTCAGACATTTCTGGGAAGTTCAGATTTTTCTGAGAAATACAATAGAGTGCTTAGCAGTCACTGTAAAATTAGTGCAAACTGAGACATGAGCCTGCAACACTCGGCAATGCTTGTCTCTCTCAGGGCCTTAGACCCAAATAGCAAAATGAAACTTACATACTTTACAGGTGTATTAAAATACGTTAAAAAATACGGAGAGTGTATCCCATCTCCATGTAAGCAGCTGTCAAGTAATCAAGCTTTATTTACTTCAGCTTTTATGATAACCAGCACATAAAAAAACAGACCTAGAACATATACAAATATAGCAGCAGCAGCAGCATTTGGCAGTTCAGTTCTATGCTCCTGCTCTGATTCTGAGCACAGACTTAAATCAGACAGAACAAGGATCTGAACCCAGTCCCCCATCCTCAGGTCCTTACATAAAAGTCACCCTTCCATCATCTTCAAAGCTTTCGCAGGAAAAAAAGCTTTGTGGAAATGTCCTATTTTTTCTGCCGTGCAACTCCTCCTGAAAGCCAGGGCCACATTTTGTTTAGCCGAAAATTGTCCTTCCAGCCCTAGCCACCAGCTCCTATGACACAGCTGGAGCGGGAAGCGCGCAGCCCCCTCCCTCCTGTCGCTCTGCCAGCCCTACGACTGTCCCACGGGATCACACCAGTAAGGGTGCTAGCAAACTAGAGGCAATCGTGGCGAAAGCTACCTGAGTAATTTTCTCCATCTGCCCCCATGTTATGAACTTGTCTAGACACACAACAATTTTCCCCAGGGCAGATCCTCCTCGGCCCTTTCTCCCCCAGTGCCGGACTGACCGGCCGGGGGAAAGCGACCGGAGGCAGAACCCCGCGGCTCCTCCACAACCCGCCGGGCGCCTCTACGCCCGGGCACACCTCAGGCGGGTGGCGAACGGTCTTGGAAGGGCTTGTACCACCACCCCGGTACGCGGCCCCGCCGCCAGGTGGAATAGCAGCTGTTGCTGCCGGGGCCTCGGAAAGAAGGCGGCGGCCGCGCAGACCCTCCCCCGCCGCCTGCGCCGCCTGCGGGGTGGAGGGAGAGGGCGCCCCCTGGCGGGACGGCGCTGCCTCCTGCTGCCGCCGCGCGGGAGCACCGCGGGAGGCCGCACGTGCGACAGGGCGGCCGCACGTGGGCGCGCGGACCGGCCGCCGGGGCCTGCACCTGGCGCGGCCCAAGCGGCGCCCCGGGGCCGGCACGTCCCGCCCCAACGTGTCCCGTTTCCCTCCTCTACCCCCCTCCCCCCTCGCCCGGCCGGTGGAGGTTTCAGAATGTCACCCCGCATTCCTTGGCCCCGTTTCACCGCCTTTCGCATGAGAATGTACTACCGGCCCTTTGCTTTTCTGCCGGTAGCTTCGGCCCGGCCTGCTACAGCAGCAGGCGGGGCTGCTTACGTAAAAAAGCCTGTAGGAAAGGCGGCTTTTCCCGTGTGACCAGCATAGGGGAAGGAACAAATTAAACCTGCCTCATTTGCACGGCCCCACGCTATGGTCCCTCACGCCTGTGCAGTTGTAGTGGGCAGGCGAGAAGCTGCCTGGGTGACCCACCTCAAACCCTCCGATGACCCACCCCGTGCTGGGTGGCACCGCCGATGGGTGAAGTGCTGACATGCCAACAATTTCTAGAGCAGCTAGGCCTCCCCTGCGACTCCACTGCTCCCGAGTGTTACTTAGGTGCAGGGCAACTGATGCACTACTGCATCTGGAGAAAGGAAAGGTTTCTATTAAAAGGCAACAGTTAACTCCTCAGCGCTGTGTGCCGGCGCTTCGCAGAACGCAGCCTCCTTGCAGCCCTTCTCTGCCAACTTCTGTTAATAAACTGGCAAGCCTGCCTGCAGTTGATGTTCAGTGAAAATTAAGTCCGTGTGCTTCGACTCCCCTAAAAGCAGTTGCAAACTCTTTACCATGAGCTGCTGTGCTCCACTGAAACCAGAACATTCTGAGGCTCTTAAAGCATCAGAGGGATCGTTTACACACTCAGAAGCAGACAAGTGTGAATTTGTGCTGCCTGTCTTTCCAGATGCTTGGACGTGCACTGCTCTAGAAGCTGCTCAGATCCTTCAATGTGGGATTAGCACCTGAGCTACCAGACCACAGACATGCATTAAAATGGCTGCCAGTCTGAGCTGTCACCTGCGCCTGTGGCTTGGAGTTTGGGTGGAGCTATCATCACTATGCAGATACACCCCAAAAACATTCTAACTCAGTTGTGGGTTTTAAAGCCTCAGGCAAAAAAATGCAAATTTAAATTAAAAAACAGAACATTTTTCTTTTGGTCATGGAAATGGTTACTAACTTGGGTGAAGCTGGGGTGAGCAACAACACTTGATCAAGTAACTACTCTTGTTCACACCACAAGAACTCTACAGACTTCATTGGATCTATTTAGTTTGCACTAGTAACAAGAGGAGTCCCCAGTTTCTAATTTTACAGAAAACTGCAGGTATGTTTGCATGGATTACTGCTTTGTTTATCTCCTCTCTTTTTCCCCATGTTTAACTTTGACTGGTATGACTAATGTTTTAATCTTTTTAACATCATTTTCATCTGTCACGAAGCAAAAATTGTTGCTTACCATGCAACACAGTGATATTGAGAATACCTAAGCTGTCAGGAGAGGTAACCTTCTTTAATAAATTGTCATGGTCAATTAAGGAAAGCCTTTCAGCTTACTTCAGTGGGTTTGGGAATCAGGCCCTAAACCATTAATTCAGCCAGAAATTACTAAATTTTAAGGCCAGTCAGGTGTTTGAGGAGTGGGTAAGGAAAGGTTAAACATGATCAATAGGAATTAGACCCCCCTCAACACGTCTAAGTTTTAGGTTTTTCCCCCCTTTTGAAAAGCTCTCAGAGAGCAGAGTTCTAAGAAAGAGGAAAAGAAAGACTACAAATGATGCACTTCAATTATGCAGTCCTGATAATGACCTAAGTCCATGTGTGAAGGATGGGGGTAGAGGTTTTCTATTTGCAAGGGTCAGTACTGGGATTTACGCTGTTTAATGTCTTTGTCAGTGACAAGGATGTTGGCACTGAGTGCTCCCTCCGCAAGTTTGCTGATGACACCAAACTGTGTGGTGAGGCTGACAGGCTGAAGGGAAGCCATCCAGAGGGACCTTGACAGGCTTAAGAAGTGGGCTCGTGCAAACTGCATGAAGTTCAGTAAGGCCCAGTGCAAGGTCCTGCCCCTGGGTCGAGGCAATCCCAAGCACAAATAAAGGCTGGGTGGAGAATGGATCAAAAACAGTCTGGAGGAGAAGGACTTGAAAGTGATGGTGGATGAGAGCTCAGCATGAGCTGGCAATGTGCGCTTGCAACCCAGAAAGCCAACCATGTTCTGGGCTGCATCAAAAGCAGCGTGGCCAGTAGGTCAAGGGATGTGATTCTCCCCCTTTACTCAGCTATCGTGAGACCCCACCTGGAGTACTGTGTCCAGTTTTGGAGCCTCCAACACCAGAAGGACATGGAGCTCATGGAGAAAGTCCAGAGATGGGCCACCAAGATGGTCTGAGGGCTGGAGAACCTCTCCTATGAGGACAGGCTGGGAGAGTTGGGGCTGTTCAGCCTTGAGAAGAGAAGGCTCCAGGAAGACCTTATAGCAGCCTTCCAGTACCTCAAGGGGGCCTACAGGAAAGGTGGGGAGGGACTTTTTACAAAGGCTTGTAGTGAGAGGACAAGAGGATCAAAACTGGAAGAGGTGAGACTTAGGTTAGACATTAGGAGGAAATTCTTTAATGTGAGGGTGGTGAGACACTGGAACAGGTTGCCCAGGGAAGTTATGGAAGCCCGATCCTTGGAAGTGTTCAAGATCAGGTCGGACAGGGCCCTGAGCAACCTGATCCAGTGGGAGGTGTCCTTGCCCATGCAGGGGGGTTGGAACTGGATGATGTTTGAGGTCCCTTCCAACTCTAACCATTCTGTGATTCTATGATTCTCACAGTCCAGGCTTTGCTGATCTTTATAAGGACAATACATCCTCTATTTTAGACAACAGCTTATACAGGCTAAAGGAGCTGTGCCAGAAGACAGCATTCTTTGGGAAACATGGTGCACAGGACAGCATGGGAACCAGACTTTACTTTCTCTGAGAATTCAGGACAGCTCTAGCTTTGTTGCTGATGAAATAATTTTGCATTTTTAATGCCTACAGGGTAACCTTTCCTCCATCCCTAGTGGCGTCTGCAAACTGTCATTAGACAACCTGTTTTATTTTCAAAGTGGGACTATCACTGTAAAATAAAAACAACTGAAGTAGTTTTCAAATGTACAGTAGCCCTTAGGGCTACAAAATATAAGGCCATCTGGACAATAAAATGTCCAAGAGTACAGTTCAGAAAGCATATCTTAAAAAGAATAGGTTGTAAGAATTAAGGAGAAGATAAATTAAGACCAGGATATTCACTACTTGTCTGCAATTGTACATTTTCTTCAAAGTTATAGCTTCAGTCAATTCACTACCTAATAAGTCTCAAATTTTCTCACTGTAGTGTCAGCTTTGGAGAGAGGAGCTTTCTGCCTGCCTGCCTTGCCATTCCCAGTGACACAGCAGCTTGTAACATTCCAGGAACTTCTCAGTTGCTCTCTATGCTTGCTTTTTTTTTTTTTGTGTCCCCAGTCTGAATGTGCTCACCAGATGCAATGATAGTTAAACAAAAACACCACCAAAAAACCCCAACAAACCAACAACAAAAACCAACCAAAAAACCCCAAGCTAAAGAAAGGTCGAGCTCCATGGAGTATTTCCAAGTGGCTTATTTTCTAGTGTGTTACGCTTGCTGAAATGAGTATGTAACAAACTCTGTTCACCAGTGGAAATTCCAGAGATAAATTCATAACAAGAGATACTCAGCTCCATGTAGTTCTGGGCAACTATTATGCAACAGTTGATCTAAATATTCACTTGAATAAAGAACTACTAAATTTATTTAGTGGCCTTTTTGTGTGTGTCATTTTGTCTGTAATTCATGAAAGTTCGTAGAAACAAATGTGTTCATGAGAATGTTTGCGATGGTAAGGTTTTGTAGATGTTTGTGAGAAGATCTGTCTGCAGTGGAAACATTCACATACCCATGCTAAATATTATTTTTAAGCTTGAGAGTTATCCAGTTGCGGCGGGAGCCCAGACTAACACACCACGATCAATGTGATCCAGCAAAAGCCGTTTAGTATTAAAAATGGTGGCAATTTATACCCCTCTGAGTCCAGGCGGTCCACCCCAGTACAAACCCCGTTGGTTACATACATACACAGTTCATATATGATTGGCTACATGTCTTGTCATTTGCTGTCCGTGTCACGATGACCCAGGGCTTCTGCTCCCCAGCCGCTGCCTCTCAATTCTTGCTACAACATTCTTTTCTCACTACTTCACAAGATAACAACCGTGGGATACCTACTTGTAGGACACCTGCTGTTTACTGGTCCTGTGGGGCAGTGGCCTGTGGGGTACCAGCCTGTGAGACACCAGCTTGTTTATTGATCCCACGGTTTGCTTCAGGGTGCCTGACACTTTGGTCAGCAGCACCTGCAACACTGCTGGTTTAATTCAGGCATATTAATTTTCCACAAATCCCATGTTAATTTTCCATAAATCCCCACATCCAGTCAAGACCAAGAACCCATATTGTCTGGCAATCAACCTTAGAGCAGGCTCAAAAAACAAATTCTCAGCTCTCTGGGGAAATTATCTGGAAGCAACTCATAGGCTGGATGGGAAGTACCCATCTGAACCATCCACCAAGGAGTAACTAATTCATCCTGCACTGCTTTTCTGTATTGCTAAGTTAGAGCAATGCTGGGGTTGAGTTGTGAAGGGTATCTGCCTGGAGGACTTCTAGCAGCAGATACTGTTTGTGAAGGGAGGATGCAGCCGAAGGATGTCTCCAGCCTCCCCATTCATTGAAAAATCTGATTAGGGGCACTGTCACCAGCCATGCTCCCCTAAAGGAAACCCCTGAAGGTGTGGTCAGATCAGTTACATGATTGGAGAAACAGACTGGAGACCACAAAAGAAACAAAAGCTCAAGTGCAAAAGTGGAACAGGTAGAAATGGTCATGTAACTACTTTTCTGTGAGGTCTGTCACTCACCCAAGGCTCACAAGTACCTCTGTTGCACTCCCATGTGATGTATTTAACACCAGCTCTGCAGAATTGCCAAATCATATGATGAAACTATGGAAAACATGAGCTAAGGGAATAAATCCCACATCGCTTCAAGCTGCATTTCAGGCTGTTTCCCTGCTCCCCTCTCCTCCCGGCGTGGTTCTTTCTGAACAGTTGTTTCACACTCTGAACCCCCAGGGCCTTGATATGCTGGGCAGGAACTGATATGTTGTGCATCTGTAAGGCGCATGCCTTGTAGCCCTTATTCAAAGGGTGGTGCTTCATTAGCAATGGCTTAAAATTGATTTAAACATTATGTTCATTGGACACAAACACTTCCCACAAAGCCTTCTGTTCCCATTGAGGCTAAAAAATTCCATTGTATGCGTAATCTTTTATGAGTGCATTCTTCAAATACTTTATTTCTTAGAACTGTAACAGTTGTGTTTATAAAAAGGAATGATACTGATAGCAATGTTAGGAACTTTCAGAAGGGACCACTTAGATCTTTAAATTTCCATATTAGTCCTGTTTCAAGAAAAATACAAAACAAAGCAAAGAGCCTCAATTACATAGTTTAAATTCTTTAAGAAACAGCTTCACATGCCAGGCTAAGAGGATAGAAAAACCAATCTTTACCCCTTGATCAGATCTTGCAGCCCTCTGAGGACAGCTTCACTCTGGAGCTTTTAATTAAACACAGTTGCAAACTGGTTTCTAACTATGAAATCAGATGTTCCAGGTCATCATGTTAGACTGGAATATTTAGAGAAGATAGCAAGCTGAGGGTTGAGAGGCCTGGGGAAGCACAGGGCTGACTGCTTTTTGAGTGGCACAGGGAGTGAGGGAAAGCCAGGATCTGTGTCCAAGGAGACAGAGATGAATGCTGTGCCCGCTGTCCTTAATATCCAGACACCTTTTAACATAAGTTGCTGCTACAGAAACAGCTGCAGTACTGTCCTTCAGGATAGGACCTGGGAGACTAGTCTGACCACCTGAGTGCTGTTCAAAAACTTTCCACTGAATCCCCTCACTTCCAGCACAGCAGCTGTAGGAGTCTCGCAGGTGAGAAGTTGGTCTGATTTACAATTACTTTTCATTTAGAATAAACATTCTTCTTTTTAATGTCATGTCTGTCATTTAATGAAGAACAATGTTAAATGTATATTGGCTTAACAGTTACAGTTTCCAACTAATCAATTTCAAGTTAACATTCCCTCGGGGAACTCTTAATACTGCCACATGTTGGAAACAAGGCAGTCAACACTGCCATCCATGGTGACCCATTTTAGTGGGCTTCACTGTACTTTTGGTAACAGCTTTAGTCTTCCACAAATCTGCTGAGAAATGAGGACACATAGGAGCACAGGGACAATGTTCTGCTCTCCTCTTTCTGCAGAGGTAATTATCCAGTGAAAGAAAAGTATCGTATCTCTGGACAGGTAGACAACTGATTTCAGAATTCAGTAACTCAGTAACCAGGGTGAAGAAACAGATCTGTCTCACATACTTGTTTAGAAAAACCTCTTCAATGCCTCAATACAACTTGTCAGAATTAAGTGCAGATTTAAGAGTTTACTTCCCACAGAGGCATTGCACTAGATTAGAAGTAAGGGCATTAAAAGTTCTCAGTGCTCAAAGCCTCAGTTGTTACAAATAAGCACTTGTGGCCATGTGAAGATATTTCTTTGCTCTACCTGAGCTCCTTCTATAGCTTTTATTTTTTTAATACTTTTGTCATACTTGCTGAGACACTGTTTTGAAGGAAAGCAGGAAAATATGCTGCCACAGTAAAGCCTTGAAAAGAGCGTGCTGGACAAAAGTACCTACACTGACCCTGTAGCATAATACTCAAAGAGGTTTGCTGAAGTTGCAGCATGGATAATACAGGAGCCCCTTTTCAGCTGAAATGCAAATGAATAAGTAATGGCAAGGTGAATATACTTTCCGTAACAGAAAAGAAAAATAAGTCGTTTTGACCACTAAGTTCCCTTGATCTTCTTAAGATCCCCCTTCAGTCATCACTCTACTTTCTGCTTCTTTCCACATCAAGCCAGCCAAAACAAGTTTATTAATCACTGCACAGGTAAATGGTGATATTTTAGAGAGATTGCCTTCAGTTAGCCTGATCTGGATACAAGCAGTCACCCTCTAGGTAGAGGTGGGGACTGCACACCTCCATTACCTCCTAATCCAAGTTAGAAACACCTCATCTGAATTAAAAGTTGTATGATGCATATGGGTCTCATGTCAGAGGAAACAATTGAATTGTAGCTGTAACAGCAAGGCACAGCCTTTTTAATCTAAAGCTGCTTGATCTTTCTGTTGCCTTTAGCTGAGAGAATCTCATTTTTACTTTGCTGTTTCTTCTCATTTTCCTGGTTCTTATCTTGCTTCTGTGGGAGGAAATTACTCCTTATTCCCAGCTCCTGTTAAACTCAGTAGCAGCCCAGGTCTAAGCCCATTTCCCCCTTTTCACTTTGAGTCTTAGTCTGAATTTGAACAAGTAAGTTTGGTTTATTTGCAAAAGCACTGGCTTCTCTTTCCTCACATTACAACTAGTGCAAATAAAAAACATGCCAGAATATAAAAAGCACTTAAGTGGCCCTTCAGGCTCTAGGTGAGGTACAGATAAAGCCTCAAGTGCAGTGCATGAATGAGATACAAAGTTTCTGGAAACAGTCTGGAAGAGAGCAACAAGAACAACTGGAGATATACACAGCAAGACCTATGAGGAAAAACTGAGTAATCTGAAACTCTTTATTTCCAGTGAAGAGAAAACCAAAGGGAGAAGGAACAGCAGTATTTCAATATGTAATGGACTGCTGCAGAGTGGAGACAATTCCACTGATTTTTATGTTCATTGGAAATAGCAGAGGTAGAGGGACAGGCTATTACTTGAGAGAAGGGAAAGGAATCATCTGGTTTAGCCGGTTTTCTGTGATCCCATGATAACTTAATTCAACCTTGGCATATTCTTTCCTTTTCACTACAGGCTCTCTCTCACTAGATTTAGTGCAGGTTCTTTTGTTCTATACAAAATAGCTGTCACTATTTTGAAACATCCATGTTGCTCTACTCAGAACAGTGAGCCAGCTGACCTCATTTTACTGGGTTAACTTTGATTTTACCTTTAGTTAAATTTTTCCTTCACTTTCATACCTCTTGTCCCCTCACTTCTTCCTACCCAACACACTGGCTAGGAGTACTCTTCTGCAAGTTGGAAACCCAATTAAAAGGTTCAGTGAGAGTGTTTATTTCAATTCCCTTGCAGTCCTCACCCAGGAACTTTTACATTTAATGCCTACACTGTGCATTCTGCCTGGCTGCAAGCCTGCTGTGCCAGAATTCCTAGAGGTAGTCATGTTACTGCACACCGTGAGTGACTATGTTAGGACAGTGCTACATCTTGGAAAATGAGGCATAATACCTCGGACTCATCTCTGTGGCAATGCTACCACCTAACTTCAAATTGGCATGAAGAACTGGAAGAGTTAAGCTCATTACTGCCCACAAAATATCACAGAGAGGTTATCAGAGTTTAAGCCCCTTGGCATGGCACCTGTTA
Organism: Hemiprocne comata; assembly: GCA_020745705.1. Classification (NCBI taxonomy): domain Eukaryota; kingdom Metazoa; phylum Chordata; class Aves; order Apodiformes; family Apodidae; genus Hemiprocne; species Hemiprocne comata. The sequence continues at coordinate 135,523,250 of CM036586.1, read as the reverse complement.
CCTGGTGATTTCAGCTGTAAAACATACCTTATAGCATGTCTATGTGCATAGAGAGAGCAAATGGTGACACATGAGAGATTCCACTAAGGCCACATACTGATTCTTTAGCAGAGCCAAAGTTAGTTTGTTTAGTCCTGTTAATATGTTGTTTAGTCCTGTTCATCTTTACAGAGCAGCTTGCACAAAACCTCAATTCCTTAAGGTTTCTGAAGAGTCATAAAACTTACTTTGTTACTCCAGGTTTTATGGGAGAAGTTACAATTTTACTTTTGTTTAGCATCTCTTTTGGTTGTTTTTCCAGGCATTTGAAATTCAGGCAGCTATCAGCAATGTCTAAAATATATTTTAGAAAACAGAGAGAATGTGGATCAGCAAACAGTTCTTTGCCCTTACAGTGGAAAAAAAAAAGCCCAAAACCAAACATCCTGCCACCCTTCTAGTGGTAAAGGCTGACCATATAGTGGGCAGAGTGACCAGATCTTCCAAGAAGGTCCTTAACTCGGAGGTAATGAGAGGCATGAAGAGTCAGTGAGCTGAAAAATACCAGCAGGTCAGGGACACAGTAAGAAAAAAAAATTAAAACTTATTTTTCACCCAAGAGTTACATGGTCAGAAGTAAACTTGATTTAGAAAGTGAAAAGAAATGGGGGAGGGAGGTGCAGGAGGGAGGAAACCAAACTGTATTTTATATTTAATTTATTGAGTTATCTTATCAAAGCAAAATTGCTGCAGTTTCCCAGAGCACTGCGGAAAGTACAAATCTCTGTATAGGAGAAACAGCTAACACTAGCAACCCACTGAGTCAATGAGAGCAGAGATTACTATAACCACTGCATTTTTACTCTTATTAATCTTGTGCCACCCTTGTCCAAGGCATCCCTACCCACTGGATTTATCTGCTGAGCTGTAACTCTTCTGTTACAGCTGTTTCTGCATAACTCCCTCCTGTGGACACTGTTCTGGACCAATTAGTAAGAGTAATTATTTAAAAATTAAGTCAGTTTTACTCCAGAGCACAATGTCCACATGGGGGAGTTACATTGAAGTAAAGCTATTCTGCTGTAGCAATGCTGGTCAATTTCGCCATGTAAACAAGCCCTGTGACTCTGATATTAAATTACTTTAATACAAATGTCTCTTGAGATTAAAGTTCTTGAGTCTGAGAGAATCAATCTTCCAAACACAAGTGTATGGCTTGAAAAAAATGACCCTAGAAGGACCCAAAACCACATTAATTCACTGGCTTATGCATCATAACTCAAATTCTAAGTTGTATGAAATGTAATAGAAATAACTCTGGTATTAAGCAGCCAACCCCCACCCTCCCTCCACCCCCACTTTGGAGTGCCTTTGCTATCCCAAGTTACTAGAAGACTCAGAGGAGCATTACCATATATGTTCTTCTGGAAGAGTTAATGTCACTCTCACTGGTGACAGGAGGGAAGGCCAAGAGAAGATAGGTAAATGCTACATGAAAAGGCATTAAAGGTTCAATAGCTGGTAGACTGTGCTATGGAGCTGCAGAGGCAAAAACTTAATGATGTAACATGTTGTAGTCATTCATGATTGACATAAAATCCTAAGAATAATCTTGGGAGGAAGTATTAATCCTTGTTTCTGTATTTTTGTTCTTTCTGTAGGATAAAGATGGGGAGGAAATAAGAACCACAGTCTCTTCTAGGGCTTAGTCAAAGGGTAAAAAGCGTATTTGTCTCCAAACTCAGGATTGTACAATAGCAGTTCCCTACTTCTCTTCATGGAAGCTTGCCCTAACATAAAGTGGGCAGAGAGCAGGCTCCTGGACTGTGTAAGTCACATGTCCAGTAATGGGGTGAGGGAGAGTTTCTGTGGAGCTCTCTTAAAGTGTTAGGTTGCTCCTGAAGGCATCATGAGGCCAGAAGGAGAATAGCCCATGTTTTTCCCTCAAAGGCAGGTTAGCTTTTTAGTGCTGACAAAACTGAATCATGCCAAAGTGACAACATTTAGCTTATGAGGAAAATAACCTATTCAGATTATTCTTCTTTAGCCACCACCTCACTTCACATCCCATCCCGTCACCCCGCCCCCCCAAAAAAAAAAAATAAAAAAAAAATTCAGAGCTATTTTTTTTCTAAGCACACTCAAATGCACAAAGCCCTTTCTGGCAACTTTTCCACCAGACTTCAACATTCTAGCCACACCCACCTCAGCAGTACAGCTGTTCAAGAAGACTGTACATTTTTTCTTTAATAATGGAAAATTATTTTCTTTCATTCTCAAAAGTGATTTTGTTACTTGAGCTGAGCCTTATCAAATGGATTAATAGCTATGCAGAGAAGAGAAAAAGTTTTCCTTCCCAACCAAGCCACAGACAGGATAAGTTGGGGAAAATCTGAGACCCTATAAGATGACACTAGAGCAGAAATGTTTTGACCAAGGTACGTACAGCTGTCTGCAGTTTTATATCTATAAAAGAATTTGAAATAACAGTTGCAACAATGTGCAGGAAAATGTCATTGAGTTGAAAACCACACTCAGCAAAACATCCAATGTATGATATATCATATGCAGATGTCATTTGTACAGATCCATTTCATCAAATTCCTGCAGCTTTTCTCTGGTTTGAAGAAAAGATGCACCCTTATCCTTAGTAACAGTGTGATGGTACAAAGGATACTTCATTTACAGAAGCTGCAGTAGTGGTACTGGTACATCTCACTGCTGAGAAGTGATTGTGCCCCTGTACTTGGCACTGGTGAAGCCACACCTCGAGTACTGTGTTCAGTTCCAGGCCCCTCACTACAAGAAGGATGTCGAGTTGCTGGAGCCTGTCCAGAGAAGAGCTACCAGGCTGGTGAAAGGCCTGGAGAATAAGTCCTATGAGGAGAGGCTGAGGGAACTGGGATTGTTTAGTTTGAAGAAGAGGAGGCTGAGGGAAGACCTCATTGCTCTCTACAACTACCTGAAAGGAGGTTGTAGGGGAGTGGAAGTTGGCCCCTTCTCTCAAGTGAATAATGACAGGATGAGAGGAAATGAAAAGTGTTCAAGGACTGTATAGGACTGTAAACATGAAGTCAGTCCTGACTTATTCAACAAAGCTGTCAAAATCATTTATGCAGTGGAGGATGCATACAAGAATACCTGCCAATACTTTCATCTTTTCAGAACACAAACATATACACACTTAAAAACACCACACAGAACATGTCTACCCCAGTTGGTGCAGACTGACCCGATGTCATTCTGCTTGTTCTCTGAACAGGCTGGACAGAAGCCAGTCCCAGTCTGAAATCCACACACACTTCAAAAGTTCTGCTGTGTCTACCATAATTTGGGAGATGGGAGAACAGGAATGGTATAAAGCAAGTAATCTAAAAAAAAAAAAAAAAGAAAAAAAAAATTATTTCTCCTATAGTTTTCTACACCCCAAAATCACCCCAAATCCACATTTCTTGCTTATGAATGCATCCACAGAAATGCTAAGTAAAGCAACATTTTATCAATAATTCTTATAAATCTCTGTGCAACAGAGAAAAGCAGATCAGACAGCACGTTTCTGACATGCTTTAGACACATGCTATCAGCCTCAGATACAAAATATATACCAATGAAAACCTTTGCTGAAAGAGATTCTATTTGGCTTCACACAGGGAAAAGAATTACAGCAATCGTAACATAAGGAGCAACAATTACCTGATTTGCTATCTTAATTCTAAACATGATTACAGTGAACCCTGATGTAAGTAATTTAATGTCTTTCCTTTTCCCAAAATGAAACATCTTAGTCCCCATGTTCATTACCACCAAGAGAAGGAGCACGGATCCTCAAAGGGCAGGTACTCAGCCCTTTGGATTACAGAGCAATGTAAAATGACTTGATTTGAGACTCAAATAGAGGGATAGCCAGAATGTAAATAATTCTGAAATTTTGGGACTGATGAGAATAAGATGTTCATCACTTAATACTAACTTTAACTGAGGTGGTTACTCTTCAGTGCTTCTGAATATCAGTCTGAAAAGTCTGGACTGGACTTGGACAGATTGAACAGGTACAGTCTCTTTGATGTGGTTTTCCATACCAGTGAAATACAGGTAACAATCTTTACCTAATAAGCTTACCAGTTTAAATAGGTGTTAACATTTTGTGACATCCTTTGGTACCTTTGTTACATCCTGTGCTACCTTTACAAATTATAGGAAATAATTTTAAATCCTCCATCATTTTTTTTTATTCTTTTCATAAGGTGGTTCAAAAAATAAAAGTTTATGTTAATTGGCAAATAAATTTGGCCTCAGCTGAAAAAGACTGGTAACAATCAAAAATCTTTGGGAGTGATTAATATGTTTGCAAGCTGCTTGAATAACTCAAAGATTAAATCAAAAGGCTTTTTTTCCAAAAAGGAAATAATACAGGTGAAGAACATCCCTGACTGTCTCCTTTTGCCTTCAACTTGAGACTCAAGATGGTTCTACATGGATATCACTCTTTTAGCCTCTATAATGTTGAGCACCTGTGTAAGAATGTAAGGATGCTGAGGTAAAGCTGACTTCTTGCTTACTGAGGACTTCAGTCATAGAATCACAGAATGGTTTGTAGGGACCTTAAAGATCAACTAATTCCAACCCCCTGCCGTGGGCAGGGACACCTTCCACTACACCACATTGCTCAAAGCCCCATCCAGCCTGCCCTTGAACACGTCCAGGGATGGACATCCACAGATTCCCTTGGCAACCTGTTCCCGTGTCTCACCACCCTTACACTAAAGAATTTCTTCCTCATGTCTAACCTAAATCTACTGTCTTCCAGCTTAAAGCTCTTATCCCTCATCCTATCACTATGTGCCTTGTAAAAAGTCCCTCCCCAGGTTTCCTGTAGCCCCTTCAGGTACTGGCAAACCACTATAAGGTCTACCTGGAGCCTTCTCTTGTCCAGGCTCAACAACGCCAACTCTCTCAGCCTGTTTTCATAGCAGAGGTTCTCCAGCCCTCTGATCATCTGTGTGGCCCTTCTCTGGACTCACTCCCACAGCTCCATGTCCTTCTTATGTTGGGTACTCCAAAACTGGACACAGTACTCCAGCTGGGGTCTTACAAGAGCAGAGTAGAGGGGGAGAATCACCTCCCTTGACCTGCTGGCCACACTGCTTTTGATGCAGCCCAGGTCACAGTTGGCTTTCTGGGCTGCAAGTGCACATTGCCAGCTCATGTTGAGCTTCTTATCAACCAACACCCCCAGGTCCTTCTTTTCAGGACTGCTCTCAATCAATTCTCTGCCCAACCTGTAATTGTGCTTGGGATTGCTCTAACCCATGTGCAGGACTCAGAATTACTAACCTCCTCAGAGTATTTTAAATAGGCTGAACATCCTACAAGCAATGCAATGAAAATCCAGATTGCACAGGGAAAGAAATGGAGCAGAGAAGCTATTTCATCCCTTAGGGATGTCAACCTAAGTCTGCTTAAGGTGCCAACCTAAAAGATGGAAGTGCAGCCAATGATTTTAACTGCTCATTTCAAATTGTCCATATCCAAATAAAAATATCTCAGAATCACCCAATTGCATCAAATAATAAAGCCTTGTGTCCCCTGTGAGAAGTAAACACTAAGGCCACAAGAAGTAAACTCAAAGTGCCCTCCAAGACAACTGATTTGATTTCTTTGACAAATGGTTACACTTTACATGTTTCCATTATGGCTTTGCATGCATTTCCTTATATGTGCAAATTTGAATTCAAACTTCATTTGAATGAGTATATCCTGCAAGTCAAAAGGAAGAGAAAGAATTCCTTCCTACATTAAACGTGAAGAAACAAAGCAGAAGAGTATTCAGTGAAATTCAAAATTACTTGCATTGGCAAAGGGACCTAAGCAGAGTTAGTATATATCTATAAAGACAAAATGAAAGAAAATCAAATTACCTAAAATACCCACTGAAATATCCTCCAGCCCAAATGACAGTATTTCATGTATAGGCTCTATTTTCCATTTCCCTATGCTGTCAAAAAAAGATTAACTACTTAAATCTCCTGACAGTTCCATGAATGTAAAGAAACAGCAGGACAGATTATAGAATATTTTTAAATGGCAAATAAGAGCATGAACAACATAAACCAAGGAGGCTGTCCTGGCACCTCTTGCAGGCAGACAGTCTTGTCTTTGCCCATGCTCTCTGCATAAGCAAAGGTGGTCTGATGTTTATGAGTTCAGTTCAGAGACTCCCTTGCAAATCTGTTCAGTCCTCAGCACAGTGTATGAATTATAGGTGAAGCAACAGAGGCAGAAATGGCTAAATTATCCTGTGTAAGGGAAAGACTTTGGGGAGTATTTTTAATTTATCACAAGTGGTAAGACAAGTCTCAAGTGTCAAAAATTACTGCACTACGGAGCACCATAAAGGGCATAAAAAAATGTGTGATTGTTCAGGAGGCTACTAGATCAAGAACTCCACAGATACTCTCCACATATATATATCTCCACACATATATATTCTCCACAGATATATCTCCACAGATATTAGAATAATAGATAGAATCATAGAATGGTTAAGGTTGGAAGGGACCTTAAAGATCATCAGGATCCAACCTCCCTGCTATGAGCAGGGGCACCTCCCACTAGACCAGGCTGCACAAAGCCTCATCTAACCTGGCTTTGAAAACCACCAGAGAGAGGGCATCAACAACCTATTCCAGTGCCTTACTACCCTTATGGTGAAGAACTTCTTCCTAATATCTAACCTAAATTTCCCCTCTTTCGATTTAAAACCATTACCCTTTGTCCTATCGCTACACCTTCAGGTGGAAAGCCCCTCCCCAGGTTTCCTGTAGCCCCTTCAGGTACTGGAAGGCCTCTATGGGGTCTCCCTGGAGCCTTCTCTTTTCCAGGCTGAACAGCCCCAACTCCCTCAGCCTGTCTTCATAGTAGAGGTGCTCCAGCCCTTGGATCATCTGTGTGGCCCTTCTCTGGACCCTCTCCAACAGCTCCATGTCTTTCCTGTGCTGAGGGCTCCAGAGCTGTACACAGTACTCCAGGTGGGGTCTCACCAGAGCAGAGTAGAGGGGCAGAATCACCTCCCTCGTCCTGCTGGCCACACCTGTTTTGATGCAGCCCAGGATGTGGTTGGCCCTCTGGGCTGCGAGCGCAGACTGGCAACTCATGTCCAGCTTCTCATCTACTACTAGCCCAGGTCCTTCTCCTCAGGGCTGCATATTGGAAGCTTAAGCTGCCTTAACATTTACCCATTGATCCTATGAGAAGTATGTGTTTAAAGTTTCATGGCACAAGACCTAACCTGTGGTGATGAAAGGTATAATGTTGGTTCACGGGACAGGAAAACAACTGAATGCTCCAATTGCACTGATTTCAGTGACAAGGGCACTCAGGCCCTGGAAAGAGCTATTCTGTATGTAAAAGTATTTCCAGCCATATGGATTTTAATGATAAATGTATGAATTATTAGCACTTAAGTAATTCTTCAAGAGAAGAAATGTTATCTTTACAAGGAGAATGAAACAAGGACGAGAAGGGATTTTCAGGAATTGAAACAGAAGCTGCATTCAAAACCATGAAGGAAAACAGAAGCCAAATGTAGAATTTTCTTTTGGGATCATGAACCCTCCCTGGAATTTGATCCAAGAATCCATATCACCTACATGTCAGTGGGGATCTGCAGATTTGCAGGGATTTCAGTGGGAAGTTACATAAATAAAAGGATCCTCTTGCAGGAACAGGCTGGAGGCTAGAAGAGCTCCCATGATACTCATATATCTAATTAAGAACAGCAGATTGGAAGGGCCTCTTGGGTCATTGAGTTCAGTCCCTTGTTTTTGCAGGCAACCATGCCATATAATCTTTTTCATATGCCGCTCAGGCTCTGCTTAGAATCAATTAGAGGGTTTTTTTGTTTGGGGGTTGGTTTTTTGGGGTGTTTTTTGCTCCGGGTATACTTAGTGGAAAGTTGTCATAGATTCTCATTTATTTTAGAATTAGAAACATTCTAAAATCCAGAATAACTGTACACAGTTAGATTATACCCATCTGTTTTTGTGTCAGCATTTCCCTTAGCTTAAATAGCACTTCTTTTTCTAATATATTTATAGACTACAATCATATCCCTCTTTTTGTTTTGCCTGACCATGCTGGCTAAGCTTTTTTTATTCTCCCTTATAGGATCCTTCCAATCCCAGAAAATCTGATAACTTCTTTTACACCTGTTTCTTTTTGAATTAAGCTTTATTAAGTAACAGGTAATCTGTGTGTCTTCCTTATGAAAACTATCAGCAACAATATTTCCCCAACAATGTTTTTGGAAATATCTTGACTTAAGCAGCATGATGTACTCAAGCCCATTTCTGTCAGACACACTAAATGAAATTTCAGAAAGAGTCCCACTGACTTCAGTGGGTGAGCCCTGTCTGCTTTCTGTTTTCCAATATCCAGATGTCATTTTCCAGTAAAAATACTGTTTTCCCAAGTATTAAGAATTTGGATAATAACAAAAGCTAGCAATATGTATTTGCAAATAACTATGAAATTTAAAGCAGTAGTACTTGTAAACAGTACCGGTAAGTGAGTTTTCTGAGAATACGTGTTAAGGTGGTGGAATTAAAAAGCAACAAAAGTATTTTCAAATTGTTTAAGGAATAAATTATTTTACCAGCTTTGATTACAATATATACAGAAGATTAATCACAAATAAGAATAACAAAACCCACTGTAGCTCACATGAAAGTATTCAGATTTATCTCACTGCTGGATGCTATATTTGGCATGAATTCCAAATTTGCAACAGGGTGGAGGCATTGATCAAAAGATCCAGAAAATTTATGCGGGTAGCCAAAGCCAATCTGTTTGGCAAAACACGCAGATGATGTTTCTCTCACATGGCTTTGGTATTTTGGAAAACTTGCAATATCAAAGAAAAAGGTTGTATTTAGTACACTGGAAGCAGCAAGTCCTAAAAAGGTATTTTCTGTGGGAATAAGTAAGTATAGAAGATGTAGGATTTGAGGCAGCAAAGAATCTGTTTTAGTACAGTCATAGTACAAATTCTGGTATTTAAAAATTGTGCCTCCATCTGCTACAATGCCCACTCTTTCAAAAGTGACAGCTGATACTCCATACCAACTTGATACATCCCCTTTTTGGAGTATGTCCTAAGCTAAGGCATCTCAAAGGGCTAATAACACCTGAAAGAGTTGGTAAGCATGCTTAATACCTTAATATAGAAGCAAATACCTTCATATATTCATCAAACAGAATTTCCTAGTCAAGAACAATGAAAGAATAATCCAGCTACAGAATGTTGGTAATGAGGTATTCTCATTTATGAGAATTTTTCTTTTTTAACCAGCAGCAACCTAAAGGGTTTGAATGTGGACTTAGTTGATTTATACCATTTTTATGGACAACTCGTGCTTCCAGATTAATGCCACTAATCGTACTGTAAATCAGAACTGGTCCTGTATTTACTAGATATGCTTGCAAGAAAAGCTTTGGGCACCTTTTAAAGACAGATTCTTAAGCTGGAGTCCTTCCCACATTTCCTGCTCATTCACCCTATCTAATCAATAGGCAGGATTAAAAGCTTCACACTTTCTTCTAAAATAAAACTGGTATTTGGTATTGGTGCAATTGCCAATGCTAACATTTCTGTCAGCTGGGAGGAGTCTCCATTCAACTGGAGTGACACTCTCTTGACCTGGGAAAAGCACTGAGATAAATTGGCTGTCAAGATAAAACAGACATGCTTTCACAACAAAAACGGGTTGACAGTTTCTGATCTTATAATATGCTTTCATTGCAATTACCAATGCTGTAAAACAACAATTTTGTATTTTGTTTTCCAACATGAGAAAGGAAGGATATGTAGACACATGACCACTGTCAAATATTGGTCAATTAAAAAAACAATACAAAGAGATCAATTTTAAAGTAATTGCTGAAGGTTATACAGAATTCCCACTACAATTTGCAACCAAGTCTACTCCTTCTCTGAAGACTTGCTCTGAAGTGTGGCTGGACTTGGTGGACTGGGAAAGAGGCAGGCTACTGCCTTTGTCCTGGCTGCTGGTGTGTCTCAGTACAGCTTCAATTTAAAGTAAACCTGCTCTAACCCCAGCTTTCAGGCACTAGGCAGTAAAAGCAGAACAAACAGTTTCAGCTATGGCTTATCCAGGAACTCAAGAGGAATGAGTTATGCTGTCAGTGAAAACTGTTTGAGCCAAACAAATTTGATTTTTCCTCTGTATTTGAATGCAGACATGCACAAACTTGGCACACACAAAGCACAGGAAGTGTATGTTATTTCACGAATTTGTCGTCAGCAGTAGCAGCAAGATACCCCTAAATGTAATTTTTGGGTACATTGAATAAAATTCAGCACTTGATCAGAACTGGACTAAAAGGCAGGATGATGTAAAAGCAATCAGTAATAGCCTAAGAATTCTCACCCTCCTTGAAGTCTGATTGCAGTGGGATCAGAGTTAAGCCAGTGCATGGCACAGCTGAAATCTGTTCTAAGATTCAGATCTGTCTAGACTACTGCTGCATTAGTCATGGATCTCTCTGGCTCCCTTCTTTCCTCCTCTTCTATGCTTACCCTATCAGAGCTTGTGTTATTGTTCCAAAGGTGCTCCTGTTCTTAAAAATGTCCTCTGAGGTCTGCTTGCTTTTCCATGGCCATGGTTATGACTGTAATCAAATCCTCCAACTCCAGTAAAACAGAGTCTCTGGGAAGCCAAAGAATACTCCTGAACTTCAGTGGTACCCTGAAGCAAGCACCAGAGCCCAGCAAAGAAACAATCATCTTCTCAAAAGAACTGGACAAGGAAGGGAGACCCAAGTACCACAACATGCAAGAAGAATCAAGAATTTGTATTCATTGTATTAGGCGAAGGAAGAGAGGAAAGAGGGAAAGAGGGACAAGCTACTTCCTAGCATGCCAGGATGATTAGCAGTATGCCCTAGGGAAAAGGGAGAGCTTGATGCTCAGATGAGTAAGATCTGATTAAATAACTTGGATGTACAGTCAAATGAAGTCTCTAAATGGGTCTATCCATTTGTATGTTCATCTCTGCATTAAAGTAGCATCAGTTTAGCACAGAAGACCAGAGGAAACTATGCTGCACTGCACCAAGCCACTTAGCTTTATAGGCACTGGGCCCAATGTGCCAGTTCCTACTCAGAAATAAACAGGCTGGTTTTGCATGGGGAGTGTGCATGAATTTTGCAGATTAAGAGGTTATATCTCACACTTCATATGGTTGTAAAATAATGTTACTAATTTCTTCCCTTCAGGGTGCTATGTTATTTGATTTAAGAAAAAAATAATTTTCATTCTATCGATACGATTTTTGTTTGCTGGTAGACTGAGCAGCATTAAATAAAGAACCAAATTATTCTCAGACCAAAAATTATGAACTAGGCCTTCTTTTTTGTAGAAAATGATCTCTTGTTGCCAAATGCCTCACATCTGAAATAATTACTTGAATCTTGGCCATACTTACTAAATAAGTCTTTTCTCATAACCTCTTCACAAACTATTTTCAATCAATCCATTTACCCTATTAAAAATTCACATATAATTGTGAGCCCAGATGTTTGATGTTGGGTTATGGACAAACTGGAGCATAACCAGTGTCACGGAATTCAAGGTCTGGTTCTGAACTCTCTTAAAACTCATTGTGTGGGTGCACTTGAATTCAGGGGTTTGGTTTGGCACCCCTTTCCTTTTTTCTTTTTTTTTTTAATCAGTTGTCTTGTCTGTGTTATTTTAAAGTCACTTTGCTCCTTTTATTTTTGTAGGCACAGGGTAAAGCAAAAAAGGAAATGAAATGCTGTCAGAAATAATGAAGGATGCAATCAAAAACTATCATGAGAAAAAAAGAAGAAAATATGTTTCAACATGAGAAAGCCAGGCTTTCTTTTTCCTTTCATATTTAAACTGAAAATATTTGTTGGTTGGATCATTTTGTTAATGTCAGTTACCAGAAACAGCTGAGTACTGCATGCAATAAAATATGTAATATAGGGTAAAGCTGACTTCCATGCAAAACAACCAGCAAAACCCATATTACACTTGAGCTTTTAAAACAGGACTTATTGTCAAAGGGTACATGGGTTTGTGGGAATCTTTCAAGAGCTGTCTATTCCTTTAAAAAAACAGGGGGGGGAAAAAAAAATCCTATTTTATTTCCGTTGCCGTTTATAATCTAACCACTATATTAGCTTCCACTTCAGCGAGACAGATGAACAGCCAAGCTAGAGTCAGCAATTGTATGTTGCATCATTGTGGTAATAAAAACATAGTCCATCATAGAGGTATAAACCTGGAAGAGAGATCATTTTATCAGTGAGCTCTCGTACTGATCTAAGAACTGCTGATCCAGGCTGTACAGATACCTTTGGCAATTGCTGACAACTGCAGAATTTACAGCATGACAATCTGAAACAATGTCTTCAATTTTTAGCAAATCAAAAGGAATGACCTGAATAATTTTATTTTTGGTTTGGTCTCGTGAAAGGGGCTTTCTGAATGACAATGGTTTTGAAAATGTACTTCCAAATATTAGTTAGGCTTTTTCTATCTGAAATGCATTTTTTCAAAATGTTTCATCTACAAAACTTCAGAAATAAGATGCTACCATTTTTATGTCATTTTTCCTTAGGGATTTATTTTGAGCAGAAAACTTTACCTATACTAGGTAAATGTTTTCTTTCACAGTTTTTGTGAGCAAAGTTCTGACCAAGATGTTTGTCCAGTTCTGTTTCAATTTCTCTTACTCCTTTCTGTAGACACACAGTATCAAAGCGTCAACATTTAGACCCAAAAGCCATTCAAGAGTGCTGAGATTAAAGGATTCCACTCTATAACTTGGCAAGTCACTTGTCTCTCCCAACTTCTGTTTAATGGGGCAAACATTTGCTTTCTTGCATCACACTCAGGGTCTGAATAGGCACTTTGGGTCTGCATCACCAGACTGAGAAGAGGAAAGCTGTCAGAGAAGTTGGATGCCTTTGGCAAATCTTAAAAGTCTCTGCTACTGGAAAAAGCATACATAGTGGTGGTGGTGTACACTGGAGGAGAAATTTTGAGAGAGAGAAGGAATTAGGTTCCCAAGTGTCATTTATGCGTTTGAAGAAACTACTTCATTCACACCCCACCGTGCTGCATTTCTAATACTGGGATTGAACAGTTAATTGCATGGTATTTTGTAACCGCAACCATCTCACAGCAAAAATGAAATGTACTTATACTCATTGTTACCACATGCCTTTTACTTTCTTGGACAAAACTGTTTTGTCTAACAAAAAAGACCCATGTGTATTACTATTTTTTTTGTTTCAATTAGCTGCTGCTTCTCTCCATGGCCACCAGCATTTAGCTGAATACATACCACTGCTTTATTTTCAGCTTCATTCATTCAACAGACATTGAAGTGAAAAATACCAATTACTTTTGCTGTAATTGACATGACCCCTGCTTCAAGCTAGATCTCCAAAAACATTTTATCCTCCACCTGCATTGAAGAGACAGTTTGTGTGCAGGCTCTGTAAATGTTATCCAGTAAAGTCAGGGTGGTAATTTGTTTTCATCAGGTAGGATTTTTTAAAGAAGCTAACTGGTTTTAGAGCAGAAACTCTATTGGCTTTTGCTGGAATTTAGAAAGGCATCTTGGGACCATTAAGCCTAGAATGATTTTTCTGCTATGCTATAGAGTAATCATGAATCTTCGGGTGGGGGGCCAGGAGGCGGTAATGCAGGCATCTGAGAAAACAAAGAAATTAACAAAAGCTACAGGAGATTTTTAAAGAAAGCAAGGTGCTTTTGGAATAGGCATTTTTAACAATTAGCTATTTATCTGAAAGTTTTTTAATAACATGTTCAAATTATAATTTAAATATGTCTCCTTCCAGTTTTAAGAGAACAAATGCCTGTATCACAACACCCACTAAAATTAGCCCACCAGAGATGGCATGGATTGCACGAGCTGCAGACGTTTTCCCTTCCTGGAGAGGCTGTTACACAATTGTGGGAATGGATACAGAGAGCATTTCTTCCAGTGTCTGCCTTTTTGCTGGCAGAAAACCCTCAATGCCCCGCTGCTGCTCTCAGCTGAGGCTGGATCTCATGTAGCATAATGACATAGTGATGACTTACAACTGCTGAAAGCTCCCTAGGGAAGACACGCAGAACTATGAAATATGTTGTCATACCTGCTTCATTTTGTAATCAGTTTTCAGGTAAGTGACAGGCCCTGATCCACTTCATACCTCTTAAAAAAAAAGAAAAAAAAGAAAAAAAGAAAAGGGAAGAAAACAGTCCCACTTGCATCACTTGCCATCCAAGTTTTATGAGGTTTTGATGCATCTTGCAAGTTACCAACACTATACGCCTGTCCTAGACAAAGCAAAAAAGATCCCATCTCTGTCTTATTTAACATTTATTTCTTAAAAAGGGAAAAGATCTTAATGGCCAAATTACAAAATTGCTAAATCTAAGGATAATCTCTGTGGGAAAATTAAGTGGAAAGTAGCATGTGTCTATCAGAAAATGAGTGATTTGTAATAAATATTGTTGGCAGGAGCTCAGACAACACACGTGTTATACATTTTAAGAGAACATTTATTTAAACATGGAATAAATTACTCTAAGCCACAATATATGTACACCCCTTCCTAGATAATGCAATCTCCTTTGTAATCAGCAGGTTTAAGTCCTCTCTACCCCATTCACACTATCGTTTTCATTAATCAAGTCTACTGACTGCTTACATATGTGAGAAAACTACTGAAAGCATGAGGGCCACATTACTCACTTCCATGTTTTACGCTTTACACATGCAACAGTCTGACACTGTAATGTTGCTGCTGAATAGTTACTTGAGCAGTTTCTCAAAATAGTATGCTCTGACAGGCAGCAGGGCATGTCTATCTTTCCCTCCATAAGTGGGAAAGAGCTACAGATGCCATTCCTGCAAAGCTACAGGTCATAGGAAAACTAACCCTAAAAGGCAAAGAGAACCCAAGCAAAGAAACTTTGCGCCCGCTGCTCGCCCTTGGATCTTTCAAAAAGAAGCTTCCACATGACATGCAGCAACTGGCCCGAAGGAGAGTTTTGTTCCTATTTTTAAGGTTAGCAGGGCTGATATGCAAGGACCTACACGCAGTACAGTGGCATGCAACTTCATCACCATCCAGTATTTTGTTATGAGAAATCTCAAAATGCTGGCTCTCTTCTTATTTCAATCAGTAGCTAGCATTAAGTTCTTTTTTCTGTCTGTCTAACAAGATCCTTCCCCTCACCCTTCCCCAACTGCAAGAGAATAGTGGCTGGGAGGTGGGTGTTTTATTTCATTCTGTAGAAAATCTCGGAAGCAGAAGAGTGCAAATGCTGTGCTCTTATATATTTAGATTACTACATCTGTCAAGATTTTAGACTTCCCAGGGGATGACTTGTTTCATATTACATTTTTTGCACAAGGCAAAGAATGAAGACGACTAGATCTAGCTTAAGGAATCTGGCATTATTGTAAAATTAAGAAAACAAACTTTTAAGTCTCACCTTTGCCACTGGCACACATCCATTCTGAGGATGCAGCTATTGTGGAAGCTTCTGGAATAAGCAACTGCTGCAACCTATGTCCACTGAGGGCTTTGAATTCAACATTTTTGATGGACAGCCAAAGTAGTGGTCAAAATACTGGAATGAAAGGGTTACACCACCCTTGCTGTTTACAGAACCAGCTGCTGTTCCCATGTGAGTAACAGCACTGAGGCCAGCAAGCCCTGAACAGTGCCACTTCCTTCCACCAGAGACCTTGGGAAGGAGTCCTGTGAATGGTCAGGGGACAGACCACTGCCAGAATTTGGTTGGGAAGAAGTCTGACATATGACTGAGGTCTTCCTAGCTCATGTTTCCTCCGTTCTGTATGTATATGGACAACTAGACAGACAAAAATCTACAGCAGCCATACAAAAATCAGAATTTGGTTTTAACACATAATTATTAGCTCTAAGTGTTAAATAAACATTATTTTATATAATTCCATTTTTATCATGATAACCCTGACGTTTTTTTCCCCTCTCTCAACAGATAACCTTTCAGTCTTTTTTTAAAGAAACATTTTTTGCCTGAATTTTTTGTGTTTGGTCTATAGCCAGAGGAAATTATTTTGGGAAAGTGTGAGGCCATTTGGACAAGACATCCCTGGGAAACCGGACTAAAAAAAAAGAGGTGTTGTCACTTGCCACTTCAGAAAAGAGATTGTTTTTCCTCCCTCTTTTGTTGCACACAGGCATATCTTCAAAATCTGGGCTGGAAGACTAACGCTAATCATTACCTTTTTTATTATCTAAAACACACAGCACAATTTACAGAGATAATCATCAAACAAACCAGACTACAGCTTACACATCACAGAGAGATTAGCACCTACCATGTCACTCTTGTACATATAATTTGATATTAACATCACATATGTTTTCACTCACAGAGGATTTACTCTGCATGGGAACAGTCTGCATTAATATCCACCTATCCAGACGACAGAAACTGGCCAGAGAAAGACCTCTTCCACATCCGTCACTATACTGCAATTCTATCACACGAGAGAAGCAAGTTCTACAATCTGTCCCACCCATTTAAAAAAAAGGGGGGGTGAGAGGAATCACATGTCCTTGAAAAGTATTTGTAATTCCCCAGACTGAACACACAGGCCTTATATCACAGCTTTGCCCCTAGTACATATAGCATAGAGTTCCAGCTGCAGTCACACAGTGTAATTCAAAATTACCTTGACCGTGCAAAATGCCAGCTTTAAAGAACCATCTACAGATTTAAGTGCCACTCAACCCTCTCCAGGGCTTTTACAAACACTATGCCTGGAAAATCTTCCTTTGTAGGCTATTTTAGACCAACAAGGGAAAAAGTTCAGAATATTTATATTTCTTATCTGAAAGATAGAGTGGCTAATAAATCTGCAAGAGAGAGTATCTTGACACCTTCTGTTGGTGGCACCTTTCGTGTTCAGACACAAGGAAAAGACCATGCTTTCCTTCTAGCTGTTTACAGCAATTTGTTGTACTGGGGCTAGGAGATTGCAGCCTAGTGTAGATAAGGGAATCATGCTTGCAGAGATATAAACAGACAAGAGGAGCATGTCCACCATCATAATCTCTGACATGAAAAAGATTTACTGAGCAGGTAAGGAAAGCTGAAGGTACAAGACAGACACAGGCATATGAACATCTAACCCTTTCTACCCTGTTTTCCTACATGTGTTGAGAGTATAAAACATACATGGCAAAAGGATAAAACAAAGACCATGTCCAGATCCCCTGAGGTTGTTCCCTAGTTACAGGCCTACATCCTCCCACAGTGAAAGGGCCCACAGGTGCCAAACTGAATGACCCAATACAGCTGGGAAACAAGCTGGGAAAGGCTGCCCAGCAACTGGGACACATGGTTCTGTACAGAGCAAGGCTCAGTTAGAAGCCAGAATACGCTCAGAGAAGTGTTAAGCACTGTTCATTTTGTAACTGTGCCACAATATTACAACATCTCCCTTACTAACAATATTATTTTGCCCCTAAATATAATTCCCTTACATGCTCAATTTTGGGGTTCAGACTCAACAGAGGCCTCTGTATCTAGGTGTAACTGCACTACAGCTGTGGTAGAAGCTCTGCAAATACCTCAAATGGACAGAAGCCTATATAATTTTCTCTCTCATAAATAGTCATCGATTTAACTATATTTTCAGTGACATTTTCATTACTGCAATGATTCCCTAAACACATTTTTAAGATTCTTGCCAGGGCTTTTCTAACACTAAGTGCTTGCATGTGTGTGTTTTTGTATATGTTTGTTTTTATAATAAACTTTCCACTGTATTATTCTTTCTGACTCCCTGATGGTCAGGCATGACTGTCCAGAATGGAGTTTTTTTCCTCTGCAAGCCTTTTCAGTAACACACAAAATTACATCCAGATGAATTAATTTACTTGGTGCTTGTTTTGTCAGCTAGTGCTTAAGGTAGGGACCTTAAGGCAGGCCTCTGTACACATCACTGTGTACAAACAAAAACTTCAATTTGAAGTCAGCATGCATGGCACAGGTCATGTCACAAGCCTGCAATTATGGATGGATCAGGTATGCTGCACTTTGGTATGCAGACCAGGATATTTCACCCAGACAGTAAAGTGTATTGGGTGAGGCCCACAGTTTTCTTTCTAGAAGAAAACAGCTGAGAGAGGGTATAGTAGCTGTCCATAAAATCATGACTGTTACAGGGAAATTATGACTGCTGTTCATTGTCTCTTCCAGACAAGAGAACAACATGAGGCATAGTTGTTGTTCAAATCCAAATTCTTTGGGTGGCTCTGACAGCAATCAGGAAAAGTTAAAGGCATTTGGGAAAATAAAATCTGTTTCAGAAATAAATGGATGATGTGCTAGAAGCTCTCTGGAGAAAACTGATAAAGTTCTTCCAGTCATAAGAGTAGAAATACTTTCTTACAGCCACCTTACTTAGGGAGGTAAGTGGGACTCCAAGCAACAGGTGACATTGCAGAATTAGACTCAGGTCTCTTAACAGGTGACAGCACAACTTGACTTTCAAGGAAGAGTTTAAAAGTGGTTAATCAGCTAAGAACACGGTGCACAGCACAGAAAACTTAATAAGAGCAAACTAAATAAGAGCAAACTGCAGGAAGATAGCCATATTGCAATAGCAATACTTAGAATCAGTTAAGAACAAGAGTGGCAAAAAATCATCTTATTGTCTAATTTACATCTTGAAAATAGTTGGACAAAACTCATCAGATTCTGATGAGCAATCATTGAGTCCACAAAAAAAAAAAAAGCCAGCAAGCTTCCTGATTCCAGATGTTCTGCTCATTGACAAACTCAGCAGGTAGTCTGGTAAGGTATTTGGGAGGTCTTCACAGCAATTAAAGCTCCCTTGTACACCTGGGCATGTGCAAACAGATCTGGCCCACATCTTCACAGTGCTTTTTAAAGATATTTTTCTTTCCTCTCTGTTTCCCCATTCAATCACTATTTCAGACATTTTAGGAAGTTAGTTCAGAACGTACCCCGCTGGTGTCCAAAAATAATTCAAACACAATGCAAAAACACAGAAAACTTTTGAACATTCACTGCAGTCACTGGTAGGGAATCTCATTCTTAAAATACTTGAAAGTAGGTTGTGTCATAATGGCAAATGCAACATTTATCCTTGTGATGAGTGTGAGAGAGAAAATACAGCAATAACAATGGGGAGGGAAAGAGAGAGAAGAAGGAAGGAAGATAAACAGTAAAAAAAACCACCAAACAAGCAGATGGACAGGCCATTGGAATTACTGTTTTTTTCTGCCTTAACTACAAATTCTAGACTTAGGGTTGCTTCCATTTCTGTATGTTTGCTTATTCCTCATTTTCCTTCCCCTGTATTTTGTATGAAAAATTCTACCACACTGTGAAAGATTGTTAAAGAAACTAACTGCTTTTCTAGCCTTTTAAACTATCTAGAACTGTAACTTTCAGTTGTGGTCTCTATCACATGGTCAGTAATAAGCTAGACTTATACTTTGCCCATTTTTGGTCCCAAAGATGCTGTTCATTTTCTCCCCTTTGCCTCCCTTTGTTCCTTTTGCAGAGGCATCATCTGGGTGCTGTGGTACAGGGTGAATCTCACAGAATCTGATGTGCAGCCCCTTCTGTACAGCTCACGTGCCTCCCTGAGCCCACGATGATTTTTCTGAACCCCTGGAGCATAGAACACTCCCCCACCACCATGGAGAGGAAAGAGAAAACACGTGGCCCAAATCTCAATGATTCTTCATTGCTCATTTAACTGTATTTGCACTAATTTCATTTGCAAACAATTTTCTTGTGAGCAGGTACTACCTCTTCCTTATAAAATGGAAAAAAATCAGTTCTAAGTCAATAGCAAATTGAATTGCAGATACAATTGAAACTTCAAATATACTTTCAAATACCCAAAGCTTGAACATGGATCAAGATGCATATTCCAGAATCATGACTAAATTTATGACATAAAGGTGCAACAAGTTTTACTTTTTAAAAAACATTTCCTTTGCTAATGTTTGATTACCTTCCTACTGTGCAAGCAACAGGCAAACCATCAGGTAATTTACTTAAAAAAACCCAACTGGTTATTTTACATTGTTCTGCTAAGACATCTCTACAAGCAGTCACATATATGCACACAGTAAGTCTGAGCTGCATCAGTTTATCGTTTACTTTATTCTACAAAATGAGAGAGTATTAGATAATATTTCAGAAAGAAATGCAGTGATATTTTTTTAGTCGTTTACTACCTTCTGATATTGATCCTAAATCATTTTACAACCGGATTCCTCACAATTAGGGTATTAATGTCATACACAAAAACCCTAGTTTGAATGATCCCATTCATCCACTCAAAGTCTTCACATGAGTTAAGAAGACACAGGACTCACACCAAACTTGCTTTCTTCTCACCTTAAAAGCAGCAATGTGCCATCGTAAGTATCAAACTTACTATCTAGAAGTCCAGTAATTTCCTCCCACAACATCTATTCTATTAGTTTACTAGGGATATTAATCAGATTTTAAGAGAGGTGGGATTTAAATTTTTTCAGGAAGAGGAAGGAACTGAAAGGTAGGGGAGTGAACAGTTTAAAAATTGCAAGAGTAATCAATTTGCTTCCCATATTTCTGGGATTTAGCTGATTTCTGTGACACAAAGGTAATTTTAAGTGGGCTAATACCTTCAGATATCATTTGGAAAAGCTCTTCAGTGTATATTTGAATATATATTTGTATATTTTTCCAAGCAACTTGTAATTCTTTATTAACAGCCCTACCTGTAAGGAGTGAGAAATAAGAGACATGTGAGAAGAAATGTCAGCAGAAAATAACTGTATAATTTTAAACAAAATTAATGCAAGCTAGTACTAGTAAGGGAAATAATTTGAAACATAAGGATTGAATACAAGGGAAAACCTCAAAATAGTAATCCTGAATGAGTTAGAAGTGAAAATAAATACTGAGTGTAGCTAATCAGTTAGTGGAAATAACTTAGGCCCTTTTAGTTCAGAATCAGTCACTGAACAGGCTTTCAGCATTGAAAATCATTTAAGTAACTTTTATATGAATATATTCCACTTTATGGATTGTACACACATTTTTCCATAGTCACAATGGCCTTAGTACTTGTTACTTAAAGTATGCAATCAGTCATTGAAAGTATTTGATACTGATTCTCACCCTGCCTGGATAACTCCCAATGCAACACAGAAGTCTATACAGTTGGCTGTACAAATGTTCCAATGTAAACAAACAGACTAGCTGAGAGCCTTCTGCAAATAAAAAATTTACATTATAGCAAACTCAGCTTTTTATGATCCAGATTTTGACTTTTTGTTTGCCTCTTCCTCTTCGCAATTTCCATTTACATATTTCTGAAGGCTGTTAATGTTCACCTTAAATTTTCTCTTTCAACTACACAACCTAAGCTCTCCTACATTTCTTTGCAGGTAAGAAGTCAGAGATCTCTGATCATTCTTCTTGCTGTATTGGGAATTCTCTGCTATTAGTGCCCATCTCTGTGGAAGTAGGGAGCCTGAAATGGGCCCTCGTCAGCACTGTGGACAATATTAATATTTGCATATGTAGAAGGACACCTTTTTGCAGCAATTGTCACGCTCTACAAGTGTTATGTGTTATGTGAACAACAAACATGAAGGAAGAGAAGGTGGGACCCCAAATATTCTGATTGTGAAAGCCAGGATTAGTCTTTTTATTATTTTAAATAAAAGAATTTCTGTTCTCTAAATATCCATAATGTATGCTTTTGTTTTATTCAACCTGTATTTTTAAGAGAAAAAAAAAAAGGTAATTAATGAATAATTGAGCAAAAGGAATACACTGAACCCATTTAACTACTGTGCACATATCAGTCAATGCCAGGTTCATTAGAAGTTGTTGAGCAAAAATTCAAATGTTCCACCAAAAGTATAGCAGGGCAGTTAATACCTGGGGAGGTAAATTGTGAGCTATAAGTGACCTTGCTAATAACTCACTATTAAGCCATTCTGTATCAACCCACTATAGGACAGCTACATATGCATATACATAAAAATACACACACACAGCCCCCAGTGCTAAATCAGATAATTATATGGAAACAATACTAAAAACTCGTATTTGTTCTCATTTTAAAAGTCACAGATTCTTTCCTCATACATATTATAATGTTTTCTCAATTGTCTTTATGAATGTGGAAAATAGTATGCCATGAAATGTTATTTTGGAGCATTGAGAAAGTTAAACATGTATGTTCAGCAAATGTCCTTGATCCTCCTTTTGTAGCCAGTGTGCCCAGTGCATATGTTTTTAAATGACAGATTTAAATATAACTGCATTCCCATTTAACTAACTAACCAATCTACAGACCATGACTGGTTCCTAACTCTCATTTTTAAGTAAATAAATTAATATGCATGTTGGGAGTATCTCTACCAGTCAGTCACACTTGGAATACACTGTTCCCTTTCCTACAGATCCAAAGTTCAGGAAAAAAATAAAAGAGAAAAAAAAAAAAATCTCTTGAGGACCTTCCTATTTCCTGCTTCTCACAAGTCTGGAAAAAAAATATGCTGAAGTGACATGAGCTCAGGTTGGTACAGAAGGACTTCTGTTTTGACTGACAAGAAATGTTATAGAGATACGCTGATGTTAGGCTTTTTGACAGAATGACTACAGAATCTAAATATAGAGCAATTCTGACTGGATCAGTTTTACTTGCAGAGAATATATATACATACTGTACACTGTCTCTCCAAGATTTGCCCTTTTACTAGTTTGTTGGGATTTTTTTTTTTTTATGTGAGAGGCCCATAATTTTTTTAGCAAAGTTTACAAAACATTTAGCAACTTCAGCATCCAGGCTAAGACCTGTTGTAGGAAATGTACTTATTAAAAAAATAAATAAATAAAAAGGCATGAGATACTCTATAAAAACAAGAAAAAAATCAGCCATCTCCGAATTTCAGCCATATTTGAATCCTTAAGTTGTCATATTTGAAAGATGTGAACTTTTTAAAAAAGTCATTACAGAAATAATAGGATCAGCACATTTCTGCAGTGCAGTGCAGTCCGACGTGGGTTCTGTCTTCTGTCTCTCTGTAGATTATTCCACAATCAGAATCATAGACTCATAGAATCACAGGTGTTGGAAGGGACCTCTGAAGATCATCGAGTCCAACCCCCCTGCTGCAGCAGGAGCACCTAGGGAAGATCACACAGGAATGCATCCAGACAGGTCTTGAAAGTCTCCAGAGAAGGAGACTCCACAGCCTCTCTGGGCAGCCTGTCCCAGGGCTCCGTCACCCTCACAGTAAAGAAGTTTTTCCTCATGTTGAGGTGGAACTTCCTGTGTTGTAACTTGGTGTTGTTTCCCCTCATCCTATCACAGGGCACCACTGAAAAGAAACTGGCCCATTCTTGACACCTGCCCTTCAGATATTTATAGACATTAATAAGGTCCCCTCTCAGTCTTCTCAAGACTCAACAGCCCCAGGTCTCTTAGCCTTTCCTCACATGACAGATGTTCCAGTCCCTTAATCATGCTTTTAGCTTTGATCAAGTCCATTTATTCTCTATTTCTCATGAAATTCACCCTGAAATTTGCTGTGCCAGAATCATAAAGTTGGCCTACAGAGACATGGTTGGAAAAGCTGGTCCTAATCACAACGAGGCCTTGAATTGAACACCACAGAAAACCGAAATAAAATCTTTTTTGCTAATTGATACCACACAGTGGTGATTGCTGTTACTGTACCACTTCACCACCTGCAGTACAGAGGGATGAAAAATTACAATATTTATGCTGGGCAGAGGAATAAATTTGAGGGCGAGAATCGAAATAAAAAGTGTAAGACAAAAACACTGTAACTTTTTTTTTTTAAAAAAAGACGCATTACCTAGCTTTCAAGTTGCCTGCAACTTCATCCCAGTTTCCTTGTTTTTTTTTTTGTTTACCATAATTAGAAAAATACTAAAAAAATGTAATTTACTTCAGACAACCTGACTAATTTAAAAGATACATTCCAATTTTCCAGCATGGAGGCAGTATGACAATGTCTGTATAGTCTTCTAGGAGTGCAGCTTACCTTCTTATCTTCCATGTCTGATCATATTTTGTGATCAGACATTGGAATGGACTTCCCAGGGAAGTGGTGGAGGCACCGTCCCTGGATGTGTTCAAGGAAAGGCTGGATGTGGCACTTAGTGCCATGGTCTAGCTGATGTGGTGGTGTTGGTCATAGGCTGGACTTGATTATCTCAGAAGTCTTTTCCAGCCTCAATAATTCTGTGATTCTTAGATGGAAATACCAGAACAGTTCAGCACGCAACTAGTCTGCTGTGATTTTTTTGCTTCCATAAGACTAAGGAAATTACTTAAATTATTATGAAAGTGCTTTTAAAGAAAAAATATGGAGGAAACCAGCTGATGAATCCACATTATTAACAAAGTACATGTGACAAAGTCCTTATCCAAAACCACACAACATAAAAGCCTGAGAAAGGCTGCAGTCATGGTATTTCCTCCACCAGAAACATACAGAGAATCCTGTGAGAAAGCTATTCCTATTGTTTCTGATTCAGATGGTATAAATAAGTACCTCTGATTTTAGCTGACTATCCTAACAAAAAACTGAACATGGACTTACCCCGAATTTCCCTGAAATGGTTAGATAAGGTTTATCCTGTAAAATTGTGATAAAAAATGGCACAGACACACAAATGCAGGACAGTAAGTTTGTCAGCATTTTACACCAAATTTCTTTTCCCTGAACAGTTCTTTATTCAGAGTTACCTCACTTTTGCTGCATGGTAAGAACATGCAAACAGGAGTTGCCAAACAGCAGCTGATGTGTAGCACAGTCAACTTCCTTCCATATTTGACTGTGTATGTCTGACAGTTTATTCCTACAGATCTTTGGGAGGAATTGCACTAGAATTGTTTCTGAGAAGCCTAGTGGAACTAAAGAAAGCTGATTTCATTCATTTAAAAACCCCAAACAAAACACACACAAAAAAAAAACCCAACCAAAAATGAACAAATACAAAGCTTATTTAATTCACATAATCTTCATCTGAGGTCTGTGGGGCAAAATGTTTTTGGCTTAGTGCATATTCAAATGTTAACAGTAACATACAAACATTGAAGTGCTTGAGAAAAAAGTAACACTTGGACACTCCATCCAGTCCAACATAAATAGAAATAACTGCTTTAAGATATTAAGTGCCTTTGCATTTGGATGGAGCAGAAAGGCATTCACATAACAAGCTATGCTGAGAGTTGAAGCTCCGGTAGTTCAGCCTGCCTTTTCTTGTTGAAACTGTGTGAATGACAGATCCTAGCTAGAAGAGTTCTTGTACCTCTTCTATAAAATAAACAACCCTGAACTGAGCACTCACAGAAATAAAACAATGTCAAGGTCTCTGTCATAAAAAAAATTTATAACACTGAGTTCTGACAGGGAAATGGGACTATAAGCAGTTTGATAAAGAGTCCAAAAGTATTCTCGTGCAAGCCACATTTTTAGATTAGTGATTTACAGTGTCAGTTTACGCATCTCCCATAGGAGAATGTATGGTCTGTACTAGAAGCACTACTCTCCCTCTCAAGCAGTGGAAAAGCATTCCTATTACAAAGATATGACGGCTCTGGATGCTTCATCCCCTTGGCACTAATGTAACTGGTCTGCACTAGGAGATTAATCACATCCAATATTCTCCATTACAAAAGCTCCTCTTAATACCTAGGCCAAAGGGGGATCAGAAGTGAGGAAAACAGGAAAATCCTTTCTGCAGGTTGGATGATGGGTTGCCACTAAAGTCTCTTCAAGAGACAAACACAAGTGATAAGCAAGCTTACCATTATCACCTTAAATGCAAAAGGTCTTGGTTAAGTAAGTGGAGAACTTACTCACTTGTCATCAGTTTGTCTAGCATCACTCAATGCATTACAAGGCCCTAATGAAGGCTACCTACAGCTTTGGATAGAAATTAAAAAAAAAAAAGCCAACATTAATCTAAATCCTCCAATTTTAATATGGGCAGGGGGACACCCTGAGGAAGTTATCCATTTTGCAAAATGAGACAAGTTGATAAAACTAAATAAATTATTATAAATGTCAAAGAGTTGTCTTAACTGAGTTTCTACAGTTAGGAAAATGCCTTGTTCTGGAATGTAATACATAGAAATGATAATTTTCTACTCATTCTTTCAAGGTAGTGTTTTGAATGTTCACAAGAAGAGGCTTTTTCCAGATGAAACAAGAAGATCACAGAAAAAATACTAAACAAAAAAAGATGAAAGTGTCAATTTGGGAATGCATGCAGAAATGCTGATGTGTCATGAAGTGCTCATTTTGTATTCCTTTTCTCTTCCTGGTGAATATGGTGGCGAGCAAATACTTTGATCAATCTTAACACCCCTGAAATTTACTTGAGTGTTGTATCTATCCACCAGCAATGGTCAGAAAAACTTTTCCTCCATATCAGAACTCCTTTTGATCTCACTGCTGCCAGGTAGTAATGATTTCAGTAGTTTTCTATGAAAGATCAGAGGCACAAGCTGGACAGAGCACTCAAATGTCTTCTTAATCATCTTGCTAATGTGAACTCAGAGGACTTATTTCCAGAGCTCACTGCTTTTTAGGAAGCTCATTAAACTACTTAGCTTAAAAAAAAAAAAAAAGGCAGGGGGGCAGAAGAAAATCAAATAAGTTGTTGAATTAACTGTGGTAGTTCTTAGCTTAGCTGGACTTAGCCTATGTGCCTTAGGAAAAAGTTAGCATAGTTCCATGTCTACAGTTGAAGAGAGTAATGCAAACATTGAACTGTGAAACAAAAACAGTAAAATACTGATTACAACTTAATATATAATAAAAATAATGGAATTGGTGAAACTTGCAAATGGCACTGAACTGACAGGCTCTCTTTGGTAATAACTCTATAGGCCATGCTCTGGTCTATTCTAGTGAAGAAATGAGCCTGAAAAAGATGGAAGGATTGAAAATGCAACTCCACTGAAATCTGAGCATTTCCAATCATATCTGTGATCACACTTCAATTTTGCCATGGTACAATTGAGAGCAGAAGCTGGCCTGCTTCCTCTACACCATATCCTCAGAAGCTAATATAAATTATATTGTGTCTCCCCCAACAGTGAAATGTGATGCAATTTGAAGAGTGTGGGTTGTTACTATAAGATGTGTTTTAGGTTTCCACATGTCCATTTCTAAAACAATTTATGCTCATTTGGAGTTTCAAACAAAATCTCAGTTATTAGATTTTAAAAATAATTTTGCCAATGACAAAATATTCAATAAAACTACTTTTTCCCCAGTCCTGCAGAAAAAAATGTTACGATGTTTGGGATCAAATTCCTATGGCTTAGTGCTTTCCTTGTAATACCAGGCAGTTTGAACATTAATGAAGATAAACCATTTAATTCTGTCTCTGTAAGGCTTTTTTTTTTTTTTTTTTTTTTTGCAGAGGGGAAAGAATTTATTAATGGAAGCAAGGTAGCAAAAAACATGTATTATTTCAAAACTGATTAACTGTGTACACAGTGAGCAGTATCTGTGAAATAAGACATGAGACCTGTGTGTTAGAGATGGATTAGAAAACATGAGCATTTTTATTCAAATTCTGTTTCACTCCCTTTTTAACTTCTGTTTCACTGGGCCAAATACTTCCTTTGATCTGAAATATATTTTCCCAAGGATGCTATATTTCATTTAAAGCAGAGCACAAATTATCTTTGCAAAATAAAAAGCACAATATAATCTTTTGGCAGAGAGATTTAAAAGAATATATATTACAGCCAAAATGTGTGCCACTTGGCTTCATTAAATAAGCTTTCAGGAAACTTATTTAAAAGAAAAATACTCAAAATGCACACAGAGGATGCCTAATACTGCCACCAAGCACATTTGAGTGGAACTGAAGACAAGTCTTACTTAATCCTCACTCATATGTTAAAAGTTAACACTTCCATGTGTTTCATGGCTGTTCTTCAGAAATGCACAAACATTTCAGATTTGAATACAGGGACACTTTATCAACTTTGATCATTCCCTGGGCCAATGCTCCAATCTCTTAAATGCAGATGTACTGAAACCCAGGTAATCTGAACTCTTGTACAATATCACCTGAGTGAAACCTTACTCAATATTTTTGTATAAGACCACAGGAAGATATGTAAACAAATCAATCCCCTGCTTGAAGGAGTGTCAGCCATGAGGTCAGACCAGGCTGCTCAGAGCTTTATTCTCTTGGTTCTTGAAAGCCTCCCAGGATGGAGACTGCACAGCCTCACCAGACAACCAGCTCCACTGCTTGATTGTTCTTGCAGGGAAAAAGTTTTTCCTTATATCCAGACATAACTTCCCTTCTTCAAACTTAGGTCTGTTGTCCTCCCAGCACTGTAAAGAGCCTGGCTCCATCTTCTTAATAACCCCATAGCTACAGAAGGCTGCTCTTTTTGAGATCCCCACAAAGCCAACTGTTTTCCAGGCTGACCAAGCCCAGTTCCTCCCCTCCAAGTGCAAGTCCTCCAGCCCCGAAGATGATCTCAGTGACCCTCCACTACACTTGCTCCAGTTCACCGATATCTTTCTTGCTCTGGGAGGCTTAACATTGGTCATAGTCTTCTACTCAGCCTAATAGGTGCTGAGTAGAGGGGATAATCACTTCCCTTGAGCTACTGGTTGCGCTCCTGTTATTACAGCCCAAGATACTGTTTTCCTTCTTTGCTGCCATGGCCCACTAGTGGCTTACATTCCATTTGCTGTCTATCAAGACTCTCCCGTTGTTTTTAGCAGACCTGCTTCTCCAGCCAGAGAGTTCCAAGCCTTTATATGTTCAATTTGCCTTACACTGCATCATACACCTTCTAGAAAAAAAGCTAGTCTTCAAGTTAAAACTGCCGAGAGTCGCTTTGTTGAAAAATTATGTATCTTTTTTCTGTTTTGACGTGGTAAGTATCAACATCAGCTACTGAATCCCAGTGGATCTTCCAGAGCTGACACACAGATTCAGGAACTCAGTAAATATTTGGGCATAAATGATACAATTGTAGGCTGGATTGACTGATTTAATACTAGCAGTTTTAGACTGAATTTCCTTTTCATTGGTGTATACAACATTAATAGAATCAGCACAGCCCATAACAACAAAATGGCCTTAGTTACGGCTGCAGTTAGTTCTGTTCCAATTTTGGGGGGGTTTTTGTTGTTTTTCTTTTTAATTCTGCCTCTATCAGGCCACGTGCTAAAGAATGAACCTTGTCATACAGGAGGAAACGTTGTTCGAGGTAGGCAGGTATCTTTTAAATGTGGTCCCTCCACACACACATTCAGGCCTTAGTGTATCGAGAATGCAAAATCTGCACTTTCAAAATATATCCCTATTTTATATCCTACGCTGGATTGCCATACAGTGGTTTAGTAGCCAGACCATCTGACTGGCCCTAACCTACGGATGCAAATCTGAAAGGCAATGTCAGACAGATTCTTGGTATCATGCAGACAAAACAAATTTAATTGAGCTGGCATTTTATAGACTGCTCACTCTCTCCCCTTACTCTCTCCTCTCTAGGTTTGTGACCTTTACTGCAAAAAATGAAAACAACCAATGCTCTATAAAAACAGCAACAGTTTTTCATTTAATTCTTTAAAATGCAAATTTGCTGGAAAGACTTTGGCTAGAGCTTACAATGATGGGAAGCACGACAGAAGACAGATTGTAACCTGAAACCATAGGTTCATAAAATATACTACTGTTCAAATGGAAAAATTTATAATGTCTTTGGTCCTACAGTCAAATAAGAGAAAAAGAGTAATGTATTTATATGAGGGTAATGTAGGTTAACATAAACTTACTTGTAGGCTGTTCAGAAAAGTTTTCTATTAACAAACATCACAACGAAACTCTGAAGTGTCTTCCTCTTTATTAATTATGGCATTTTAAAAATTAGAGCTGAGATTTGGTAAAGTTAACTTTTACTTCTGGACGTTTCTATTACCTGTGTTATCCTGCTTTACATTGGGACGTCTCTCTCTACTTCTGACTGGTTTGTGTTTAAAAAACTGTTCACATCTTGATAGCTAATCCTCTGACACCATGCTGTCTAATTGTTTGGGCACCCTCCTCCTTTGATAACACAGCCAAACAGCAAGTAGCCACCTACCTGAGTTGTTGCTGTGATGCTACATAAAACGTATTTATTTGCAGCGATTCAACCTCCCAATCTATTCAGGGTGCTTCTTCCTCCATCCAGCACCAACACATTCAACCACATTATTTTAGCTCAGTTACATTCAGGACAAACTGGGAATAATCACTTAATTCCTTTTTGGAACAAATGCAGGAATTTTGGCTTATCTCCTTTAAAAAGACTTAGAGTGAAATGCTGTAATTGGTAAAGCTATAGTTTTAACCTGTGTGTTAAGGATGATGTTAATAATTGTTCTTTGCCACTTTGTATGCTGGAACAAATTTAATTTACAAGAAGAGTGGCTGAAGAGCAAATTTGCATGGTTCCCAAAAGTGTGGCAAAAGGATCCATCCAAGTGTAAGGTACTTTAATGAAGTTGATTACCTTACTAATAGTTCTATTCTGCACTACAAATGTAGCCCTACTATCAAGTAAAGCAAATTCCTGATAAAGATTTTGGAAAGCACACGTTGAAAGCACTGGCTGCCACAAAAAATTATTGAAACCTCATGACAAACCAATCTGGGCATTTTGAGGCAAGAATGGAGCAAGAGGGCTAGAGCACTGAAGTGTCTCTTAAAAGAGTATCTATCTTTTTTAAAGGTAGATGGAAACTGAAAGGTTGGACATCACTCCTAGTCTCAGGAACATGACAACCCTTCCTGCCATGTGTCCACATTGAATTTACTGTCCAGCCTGGCAGTGTGCCCTGGAATCCAGTCAGTCATGATCTAAATAAAATTTCCCACGAATATTTTGGTAAAGTTTTCATCTACTAAAAATCTCATTAGGGAAGGTAAGTGATGCAGTAAGTAGAAAATCACAGGGTCTGTGCTTAATGTCCTAGTTTCATTGGGTAATCTTCCATATAATTGCCTCATGGTGGTGCTTTAATAATTATTAATGTAAGTCTAATACGTTTTCTCTATTTTATGTGTTGGTTGGTTCCTTTAACACTTGTAAAGTGTTTTAAGATCCCTGAAGGAAAGAACTAAAGAAAAACTTCTTTAATTCTTCTCTCCTAGAAGGATGAAAAGGCAAGGCTACCCTTGAGTCTGCAGTACAGTAGGACACATGATCAGTGTGCAGAACCAACCAAGTATGGAGGAGTTCCACTGAGCTGGCTTGAATACTGAGTCATGTGAACTGAAGTGGCTCTTAGCCCCTGAAGTTTAGGGGTTAGAGCTAAAAAAATAATAATAAAATATCAACATACAGATAGTCCTCTGCATTTAAACTTCTGGTGCCCAGAAAGAAGAAAAAAAAAAAAAGGCAAAAAAAAGTTTGATCTTTAAAAGATACTGATTTTATAGAAGTATCCACTGATGTTAAAAGGGACCTACAGAAAAGCTCAGCAATTTGAAGGCAATAAGAACAGTGTAAACATCAGATAAGGACATGGGTACCTATTTACTTTCTAATTTCTGAAAATCTTGACCTAGATTTCTTTAAGTACAGAACTATCTGATGGTTTAGATAAGAACTGAGTAGAATTTGAGCTTGTGTACATAATTTAATCGGTTGAACCATTACAAGATGCCATATCTGAACTAATTACAGAAACTTATTGCAGTAGCTTGTACTCTTGCTTTCCCAGTTTCCATGTTACAATTACTTTGTGTAGCCCTCCTAAAAGAAGACTTCAGAACAGAAACTCATTTCTTAATGAGAACTGTAAAAATACATTGAGTGCTGCAGAAATTACAAAATAACATTACTTTTTTTCCTGATTAGTTGCAATAATGTAGAAATTGCCATACCCAATAGCAACCTAATAACTGTAAGAAATATTAGCTATTTAACCAAGTCCTTTTCACCTTGACAGCTCTAGATCTCAGAGGCTACACCACCAGGGTTATACAGCTACTTCTGCCACATAACACCAACATCCAGGTTGACGGGTCCTTGATTTGTAAGCCTTTTTCTAAAAAGGCAAAAAAAAAAAGTTGCCTGTAAATAAACATGTTCTGATCAACTCATTCAGTACTTCTGTTAAAAAAAAACAATCAACAAACACTCATTATAATCAAGAGAAAAGGAGAAGAAAGATAAGGAAGGGAATGGTACTAGGAGTCTATCTTAAGACCTAATATGCATTCCCAACATAAATAATTTAGGACTTGAGACCTATTTACACTGATCACAGCATATATATATTCTGATCTCAAAATACAGGCACAAGAGTCTAACAGAGAGGGCAAATTCAGGATATTAATGGAAATTCCCAGGTTCTGTAAGCATCTTATAGCTCCTTCTCTAGTGACCAGTTTGGCCCTACAGTGCAAGAAGCAGTAGATATCATTCATATCTTATCTCCATCACCCTCACTACAAACTTGCCTATCTCAACTCTGTAAACTCAGGTCCTCATTCATTTTTCTGCCTGGTCCTCCATGGATTTTAAATTAGGATACACCTCTAGCCTCTCCCTTAATTTCACACCACTGTCCTTCCCTTCCTGTTCTATCTTGCCAGCTTTCTCCACTTGCTCATGTTCCAATGCAACACAGGTTTTTACTCGCGTATTATGGTAAATAATATAGGCCCTGATCCTCATGCAGGGACATGCAAATACAGCATTAGTGTATTCCAGAGGGGTGTAACTGCCTGTTTCAACTGCAGGAGCTAGTGTCTGGACACTGTGCCATCCACTCTCCTGTGCCCTGAAAGCAATGAATGAGTTAAAATGAACAATGAATAATTTTACACAGAAACCACCAGGAATTCGTATTCCTACTGGTTTGTCTCTTTGGCTACGTTTGCCTTTCGAGAATACCAGTTGAGAAATTGTTTAGAACTCAGACACAGGGAACAATAAAACAGCTCTCAACTAAACTGCTAGGAAGTCAGTGTATAGATGAAACATGTTACAGCTGTGACAGGGGAAAGCTGGGTAGCGCAGCACAACAGAAACTTCGGAGAGTTCAGGAGCTGAGATCTAGTAGACATTTGGAATATAAAGGAAGTTAAATTACTGAGTAAACAGACAGCTTCAAGGATCAAGGGGCTGCTTCTTCAAAGCCATTCCTTCTTAGAAAGGGAAACATCAGCCTTTCTGATAACTGCTTTGCATTATTATCTCTCTGCTGTAAAGATCCTTCCAAAAGACAACGTGAGACCTAGTAGCATTGTAACTGCCACTGGAATAATTCAGAGATTCAGATTCAGAGAATCAAATACAGTAGAAAATCTTCAGTTAACTAAATATTTAAAGGGGAAATCCCCTACAAAGAAATCCAACACTATTTCTCCTGTAAATGACATCCATTGCTTGCTTTCTTTCCCTCTCCCTGTCCCCAAAGAGCAAAAACCTACTCTACGATGCCTTCTGAAGGCTGTCTGCCTGCTATCCTCCCTGCCCACCTACCGTAGGGAGCAGCTCCTCCCACCTGCACATAAAAGCCAAGTGCATGCTACCAGCAGCAGATCAGAGCACTTTGTCTCAGTCTTCTACTGTTTTGAGCCAGTGATCTTCTCTCCTTGGAGCTTGTATACTCAAGGTAAGATTACTGCTACTTCAGGTTTCTGTTCTAACCAGCTATTGTGAGGAAGTCTTAATGTGAACTTTAGCACAGCCTTGCTGGGTGGTGCTGGGTTTTTTTTTTTCCTTCCTTTTTTTTTTTTTTTTTTTTTTCTTCAGATGTAGTGTCATCTGACATTTAAGTTAGTAACAGCCTGTTGTTTTAGCAATGAAATAGAAACAGATCTTGCTGGGAAACACTATGTGGCTGGGAAAGGTCTCCTCTCCCTGTCTGATTGATTTTGAAGAGATTAGTATACCCAGACCAATTCTAACAATTTATTATCCCTCTTAGTAGTCTCCCTCTCAGTCCAGTCAGTTATCAAAAAACTACACTCTAAAGCTTCCTTAAATTCTGTTTAAGGGGTAAGAAAAGGGAAAAAAACAAAAAGCTTAGTGCTAATTTAAGGAAGGGATTTCTATTTATTATTATTTACTAGCCAGATTGAGCCCATCTTGGGACTGACGTGCATCATCACAGGTTTCACTGCCTTTAAAGAAAGTGTGATGAAACTTAAGACCTCACAGAAGCACAGTAATAAGGCTGGTGGAATTCACTATCTGGTACCAAATATGCTTAAAGTACACATTTCACAAGCCAAGTTCTGTTTCTTGGAACAACAGACCTTGTGCCTCTGAAATTTCTAGATCAGTTTGAATTATATTTTATCTACCGTTTGCCTGCTTAGGCATTTCTAATGCTAGAGAAGGGAATAGTTCAGTGCCTCAGAGACAGCTACTGAACAGTTGAAACATTAAAAAGTGGTTTCAAAACTGTGTTTCCACTTCCCTCTATTCACCTCTCCATCCTCACAG
Organism: Hemiprocne comata; assembly: GCA_020745705.1. NCBI lineage: Eukaryota > Metazoa > Chordata > Aves > Apodiformes > Apodidae > Hemiprocne > Hemiprocne comata. The sequence goes on along the minus strand of CM036586.1, from coordinate 135,488,634 downwards.
AGATGAATCTATTAGTGACTAGTGCCAATTTCTCATGTTCTGTGAGTCAGTGCAGTGCACTTTTAACACGGTCACCTGTTTGATGAAATTCCATCACAGAAATCCTAATCCTAGAATGCCTCTCTCTAGTGCTCAGAGAGGAGGGAAAGCATGAACTACCAAAAGCAAGCAGTGAATGTTGTCTGTGAACTGTTCGTTCGTACTTCATTTAATACATTCTGCAGATAAAGAGTGGTATTTTCTTCATTACAGCCAAACAATTCTCTTCCTAAATTGACTCTTTTTTTGGTTCTTTCACCAAATAAAGTCTTTTCTAAAAAAGAATTATGTCTACATAGGGCTGTACTCACATTAGCTGCAATATTTTAAGCTACAGCACTGTATAACAACAGCAGAACTCTGCTCAGAGTGCCCTTTTCTGCATACTGTACCAAAGATTTTTTTTTGTATTTTACATGTTATCTATTGTAACTAATAGGGAAAAGAAAACACTGCCTTCAGCGATTTGCCTGGAAGATTACATAAGTAAAAAAAACTCAACAAAACCAAAAAACAAACAAAACCCCAAAACCAAGCAAACTGAACTATTCAAAACAAAGTACAGTGCTTTCTGTAGCAAGTTTACACTATAACTATTTTTGAGTCCAGGTAATCCATATGAATTGCCTATAGAAGACAGGAATAGAGCTCAATGGTTTTCCTCATAACTGGCACTCTATCAATGAGGTACAAAATTTTATTCCTCAGTTAACATCTGATTTTTATAGCAAACCTCTCTTCCCTCTCCAAAAACACCCCTCTTGTAAAACCCAGGTATGTGATTTTAAGTGTAATGCATACAGAATTTAGGTCTACAATCTGGCAGAGTAAAGCCTCATTGTTCACAGAGAATTCTACTCTATCAGATAAATCAAAATTTCTAACAGAGCCCTTTTAAAGGAAAAAAAAAAGGCATTTAAAAAAATTTGCCACAGGAAATGTGCATATAGCAAAATACCTTTTATTAAAGCCTGCTGCAAAATGTAATGTTTTGGCATTTGAAAAATGGATTGCAGGACATATTAAGAAAACTGTATTCAAAGGAATGTGTCTTAATTTAGATCAGAATCTCCTCTGAGCAGTTTCTCTCCTATGCTGAGTAGATAATTCAGTTTAGCATCACTTGGCAGCAGGGGATGAAGGGAAACTGGACCCAGCAGGTCTCCAAGAGACCTTAGATGTCTAGGAATGCGTTTATTGACTTTTGTACAGATCTGAAACTCCTTTTTGTAAGATCAAAGCATACTGATATTAAGATAAAAATACTGTCATTTTAAAACTGTACTACAACCACAATAAAGTGAATCAGTGGGAAACTGAGGAATTCAGATTTTTTGAGTAACAACCATAACATTTTAAAATAAGAAAATAAAGGTAAAGAGACAACAGTAATTTTTCAGCCACAGACCAATTGGGTGTTTAGCAGTCATGCTCAGCCATATCTCGTAACAGTTGTGCTTAGGTTTTTTAGGTGTTCATTTAGAGCACTTATGCCCACTTAAGCCACTAGTGTAGCTCCCACTGCTGTCAGAAGTGTTAGACTAGATACCTAGAAACAGGATAAACATATCACTGTCTGTTTATCTATGCATAGGCCTGCAAGTACCACTGCTTGTGAGACTTTCTGAGCTTCATCAATTTATTGTCACCCACCTCTCTGTGAGGTAGAGGTATGTTTTCCTCTGGCCGTGCTGATACTAAATATATGGACTGTTTCCCTTACGGTCACAGTGAAAGTTCATGGTAGAGAGTAATATTTAGCTATTCTGGGTTCTAGGCCAGCACTTTAATCCCCATGCTTCATTTTCTATTCAGCCTTAAAAAGTCCACCCCTTTGCAGCTGATCTGTCTTTGAATGACTCTTTAGGGCTGAACAGCAGGGAGACTACCAATGACAAATCTTGAGAGAGGTAATTTACTCCTCTAACACTTTTGAACTTCCTATGAAAGTCTTTACAAACCCCTTAACAAGATTTGCAAATCATTCTTGCAGAGGGTAAATAAATAACAAAATGACCACCTCTTTCAAACCCTCTGGGGTAAAAGGAGACCAACCCACTCCTGACATAATCAGCAGAGTCCCCTGCTGTGGACCAGAAATGATGGGCAACATCAGACAATAAAAATTCAGTCTAGGTAACTCAGCAGCAGTAAAAAGCTCAAAGAGAAGCAAATGGTCGTTAAGCAAAACTATTCACATAGATCAGGTATGGTACATAAAATATATTTTTCATTTCCTTTCTACGTTTGCTGTTGTGTGCCACGTCTATAAATGTATCGGATATAATTTCATATCCGTTATAACAAACAAACAAAACACCCACCAAAAACCCACCAGGTTTGCCCTATCTCTTTAGTTTTGAATTGTAGAGCTAATTTATGAGGGTTCAGGCTCCTAATTGCTTCTGTGGCCTTGCAAATACTGCATTTAAAAAAAAAAAAAATTACCACTAAGCATGCATTACTCAGTGATAAAATAGTGAATGTGTGAGGGAACTGGAGGACTAGCTAGAGTGATAACAACTAGAAAAAAAAACATTAATGGTCGTATCACTACTCACCGTAGAAGCTAGGACAATATTTGTATGTCCATGAGCACATCTAGAAGGCAGAATTTTCTGACAGCTTATTCTATGTCTTGCTGTATATCTCAGGGGACGAACGATTGAGTTTTATTGCTGAAGCTTTATATACCCCTATGTTTTCTCTTGCTTTTTTGGCATTCCAGTTATCCTAAGCTGTGGGTTATTTCCTTCTACAGAGAGATAACTTTTCATTACTGTCGTATTTCTGAAAGAGCAATGATTCAATGGAGTTATTCTAATGAGGAACAAGAAAAGACAAAAACATTAGAGGTGGTTTGTTCTGTCTGATTAAAACCAACAAATATCTGTATTTAACCGTACAAAAGTCCCTTACTTTTGACACTTACACTTTCTAGAGTTTTGCTTAAGCGACATTGCCTTTCTGTGGCTTTTCCTTCAGAAAGTGAAATCTATTCTTCTCCTTCAGCAAAAGTCATGGAGTTCTGTGTGTTTAAAAAGATAATGATGGGTCCTGGTTCTGAAGCCTTTTGTGGGTCTTGTGCAATAACTGTGCCTATTCTCTGTACACATCAGTAAACAATTGTGCTTGGTCTCCCTGTACTCCTGAAATGTTGGATGTGTTTCTGTAATTGTCTTGATGTGTAATGAATTTAATGTCTCATAATTGCACTGCGGGGGATTAATACCACTGTGCAGTCTAGGGACATCTTTTGATGATTAAAACTTCTTCATGCAAGTCCATATTTTATAGCAAAAGCAAGATGAATGGAAGCCTGTTGCTTCTTCAATGGCAGGTGAAACCGTGACATGTAATGGACCCTTTTCAAAAAAGAGTATGAATCAGTGCCCTCTCTTGGTTAGAAAAAAACAAAATAAAGCAGCCCTATGAGAGTGTTTATCAGTTCCCTCTGCTGGCTACAAAGCCCACAGCCAGATGAGCAGCTGTGTTTGCGGAGGCGAAGGTCTTAAGTTCTATTCCCAGTGCTATGTGCATGCGGTAAACTGATGACTGTGGTGTCTGTGCACGTATATGGACATCATTCTTTATTGGGTCTCATCAACAGCTACACCAAGTTCAACATGAGGGCACTCAAAACCAACATGGAGTTCCTAGGGGGTAAGGAACTTTCCACTTAGGATTTTAGAAGCATGCTAGCAGCTGTGCCATTCATAACACTATGCAGCTAGAGCATCTTCCTGTTACACATAGGATGCATACCTTGTATTTTCCACCTTTTCAAGAAAAGTGCATATGTATGTTCATCACACTCGGCTTAGAGACATAGGATCAGTTATCACAAATGTCCTTGGCAATCCCAAATTATAACACTTCCGAATGTCAACTTCTGAGAACTCCACATTTGCAAAAAAGAAATAAATGGTACCAACAAGAACACTCTAACTTAAAAAACAAAACCAAAACAAACAACAAACCACACAACAAAAACAAACCACAAACCAAAATGGAAAATCTAACTGGTTCTTTTCCATTCTTGGAGGGAAAGGCCTATATAATCTGGTTATGCAACTGGATAAATAGGTCATATAATTTATGCAGTCACTCTGAAATAAAGTTGAGATGAAAACAATACACTGCAAACTTTAAGAGTTTCTATTTTAAATAAATATTCATAGCACTAAAAATCACAAACTCCTGGGTCAGGTATGCCAGTTCACTTCAGCTCCCAGGAGTCTATCACAGCAATATATAAGATACACAGAACCTATCCTATTGAAGGGGGAATGATTCAAAACTAACAGCTTGACATACTAGATATCAAAGGTATATTAAAAGCCAGATTTCTGAAACATCTGCAGCACGTTTCCTGCTAACTAAAAAAGCAATCACATTTTCCAGACCAACATACTGCTGCATTCTTCTCTCTGAAAGGAAAGTAAGAAGTGGACAGTAGCACTGTAGACTTGCATAGGGAACTTCAAGCAAAGCATTTGACCATTTTTGCATTTGAAAATTCCAGAGAGAAAAACAAGTTTCTAGCAAAAGCCAGTGTTATGATGTGAAGCAACAGCACATACATATCAACCACTACAGTTCCTGAAATGGGGTTGCTTACATTGCCTCTCATTTACTCAACATAATTTTCAAAGGGACAGAACAGAAGATGGCACAGCCCCAGGGACACTCAAACTAAATACAATCAACTTACCAATGAGAAAATCTAGCAAAGTCTGCTTATGCCAGCACACGACTTACCTCTGTTCTGCCCTTCCATTCTTCCCACCGTGTGTGGAGCTCCAGTGAATGCCGAGTATCAGAACAAGGGTCTTTTATGTGGCTCAGAGACCAGAATTTCTCTTTCAGCTTGCCTTTAAAAAGCAAAAAGAAAAAGGAAAACAACGTGTTCAGATTCTTCCCAGTATTTCTTTGTAAATGAATTAGGTGATCTTAGTCCAACTCTCAGTTGATGGACATTAATATAAAACACACAACTGGGACCCTTGTTGGCAAATCTCAGCAAAAAGTCAAGAGGCATTTATTTTTGGTCAAAGTTGAGCAATAAAAGCAGGCTTGTGAGGAAAGTTTATGTTGCCAGCATTGATATATCTGTCACCTGCACTATAGATAAAAAGCAAGTGAAGAGTAGTTAAGCAAGTACATCCCCAAAGCACTCACATTCACACAAAACTTATTTTAGAAAATAAAGGAAAAAAGACAACACTCAGTACTTATTTCCTTTCAGTCAGTGGCTTGAATTGAATTTACCATAGTAGCACATTGCATTGTTTGCTGCAGAAAAATGCAAAGCTTAGGCCTTTAGGATTAAGTCTCTAGTGCTTTACTGGTTCCAAAAATGTCAGTGCTTGTCAAAGTGTTTTTGAAATAAAACCAAAGCCATGTTAATAAAATGAACTTTCCAAGACAATGCTGGCCAAATCTGATTCTTAGATTTCTTTTCAGTAACAAACTGCCTCTGTGGTTGCTGAGTTGATAGGGAGAAGGATTTATAGGGCCAAAGCCAAGTTCTGGTTAACTCAAAAAGGATAAAAAAAGAGCTCTCAAACAGAGCACGAGCCCTCCAATGAATGGGAAGGACTTTTGCTGAGGGTGGGCAGAGCTTAGCAAAATCCAGCTGTGCTTTCAAAAATGGCTGTAACCATTATTAGGCTCTGCTTGAATGTATTCTGAGACTGGAATACTTGCTGTGGGTACAATTTCTGATAAGCTGCTGTAGATTACTGTACAAGACTTGGAGCTTTAATGCAGAAAGGCATTTCACAGGCTGAATGTCAGTTCAGAAGAGCTACCCTGCTTATTTACTAAGTAATAATCCCTACATGACTTAACAAGGCAACAACTGGAAGGATTCTGTCCCATCCTATGTGAGTCTTCCAGGTGAATAGCTCAAAAAATATGCTGAAGGATGAAGGTTTTAATGATGAGCAGAGTTCTTGTGGTGCACACAAGTCACTAGCAAGTCTGGGCAGTGAGATTTCTGAACTGTTTTGCTGCACGTGCGTATAGGTACAGACACAGCTGCAGTTTCTGTCTTCTGCAGAAGAAAGCGTTGCAGCAGTGGGATGTTCTGTGCCTGTTACAGGAATTCCTGCTCTTTGCCAGTTCCAACCAGCATAGCTCTGTTTAGGAGGTCTAGGCAGTTCAGTCCAAGCTGCCATTGCAAGGGTGTTTTCTTAGTTCTTACGCTCAGGAACTCCTACAGACTATTATTATCTTTTGAAGATATGGGCATAACTTACTATGTCAGGAAACACATAAAACATTTTAGGATTGTTTTCTAATCTTGCCATATTAGCCTCAGCTAAAAAGCATTGTTAATACTATCCTGGAAATAAAGAAAACTATATATAACATCCAAGCCTGATACTTGATTAATTTGCAGCAAAATTTGCAAAAATTTATTTTTGTACTGCTATAAAAATATCAGATGGCTTTTAAGTTGTAGTTTAAAGGAAATCCACCTGTCTTAGCTGTCTTTTGTAATGTCACCTTTGTTCCATTTTGGTTTTAGATTGCGCTTAAGCAGCTAGTTGCAAATACTCAATATCTAAAATCCAAGCTACTGATTAGTTTTGGCATGTGATCCTTATGGTATATCTGTGTTCCACTCAGGGCAAGTCAGCTCTGAGATTCAAATTTCAGTCACAAAACCTGCTTTTCACTGAGTTCAGAATTCACTTGCAATGAATACGTTATTTTATTATTTTGAAACACCCTATTTTCAACAACACATCTGTCACTCGTATGCTGAATGCTCTCAAGAACTCAATACAAAAGGACTATGAAACATAAGCAAAACCAATTCAATTTGTGACCGCTTAGAGACATTTTCACTGCTACACACGTGCTTTCAACTTTCTACTAACTGTGTTACTGACAGCTTGCCCTTGCTGGGCTGCGGGCAGGGCCCGGGCCAGCGCAGGCCACAGGGCAGCTGCCATTAGTGGCCCCTCATCGGTCAGGCTGGGCCCCTCACGTTGGTTTACCCCATCCCACCTCACACTGTGGCTTTGTGATTCCGGCCTGCTCTCATGATAACGCCATTTCAGCAAATAGGCAGTCAGAAAATTGATTTAAAGCCTGCACCTCCCATTCCCAGCACAGAGGCAAGGGTTGAGGAGAGCAGAAACTCCCCGTGGCCCAATCAGCTGAGGAGCATTTATGGAAACACAATGCGTTTGAGGTTTCTTGGGTTTCAGAGATATAGCCTGGGGGCTTTGCTTCTGCGTGCCAGCCCTCAGTGCCCCTTTGAGAAGGATCTGGGTAGCATTAGCTCGCACAGATGCGGACAGTGCTGGAAGGCCAAAAATGAGGGGGGCAGAGGGGGGGCTCCACTCAGCTGGAAAGAAAATGTTGCATCCTGTGAGGGGAGGCTGCTTGGAAAGAGAAGCAAGGCTGCTCCAGCACGCACCACAGGAGGCTAAGGACCTTTCAGATTTCCCCATCTGGAGGCAAAATCAAGGACGCTGTAAGTTTTTTTTTAAAAAAAAAAAAAAAGTCCATTTTGAAGTAAAGGTTCTTTGGTCTTAAAACAAAACCCCACCTGCAAAAATTACTCCTGTATAGCTGAATGTAGTTTAAGGAGAGTAACCAGTCTTGCAAAGGTGGAATACTAAAACACCAAAATTCTCCAGAATGCTTTGGTGATATATCATGAGGAAAAAAAAATGGTAAAACTATTGTATTCATCAGGCAGGGAGTTCAAAAGGCAAACAGCTGAATGGAACAGCTATTCCATTTCTTTCCAATGTATTCTCCCCACCCCACTTTGTTTAGCAGCAAGGTTTTTCAGGGTGAGTCTTTTTGATCTATTTGTTACATCCCCTAACATGGTGGAGCCCTGACTCATGATCAAGTACTTAAGACAAAGAGCAGCAGCTCCCAAACTGGAAGGCTTGTGAAATGTACATAGAGTGAAGCTGACTCCTGGACTCCTACTCCAGTCCCTTTAACATGCTCTTGTTTACATAGATCATTGGTATGTCTGGTCTGGGAAGATAATATACTACAAAAGTTTCACCTCCTTCTGGCTGCAGAAGCATCCAAGAACATCACATACAGTAGATTAATGAATTTATCCTTACAAGCACCCTGGCAACTTTACTCTCATTTTAGAGGAAAGTGAGGCACAGAGAAAGTTGCTGGTGTAGCATTTCAAGAGGCTGCTCCTGGCCAGATTCTCAAGTGTCTTCCCATCATGACGGGGGCTAGTTGGAGAGCTTGGTTCCCATCCGGGCACCTCAATGAGAACCAGATTTTCATGAGTGCTCAGCACCCAGTAGCTCTCACAATGACACTTGCAGCCAAATTTTCTGAAAAGTTCCTTTGATCATCTGGCTGCTGCTTCAGTAGAAGCAGAGAGCTTTTGAAAAATCTGATCCTGTTTGTGGGTGCTGAGCACTTTTCAAAATTCTTGCTGAAGTGACCTGGCCAAGGATGCAGACTAAAATCTGAACAGAACCCACTTTGCCTAATCCCTAGGCCAGTGATTTAACCACAGGCGTATCCTTCCATCTTCAGCAAAGAAAGAATACACACTAGGTGGGGCAGGAATCAAAATGCCAAATAACTGCCAGTACCCTCGCCTGCCAAGAAAAATGCCCGGATGCTTGTGGGCAAACCAGACAGCCACGTTTTGGTACTTCCCTGAGAAAGGATTATTTCTAGTAGAAGTGCCAGAGTCTAGCAACCTGGATTATGCTCTTTCCAGATGTACCTATTTCTTTCTGAGCTAAAACTCTTGTGAACATGCCCTCACACAGGCAAATCCTCCCCACTCTTCAGAAAAAAACCAGCAGCTATCCAAACACTGTACTGTCTCCATTATTCTTAGAGAGCCAGGCATGCTTGGGCAAGACAACACTATTTTGTGTAATGATTAAGAAGCAGTGGTCACGTCAGTGAAGATTCTTGTTTTCATTGAATGTTTCATTCATTTCTGAACATAAGCAACCACTTAGCTGCAGTTGTGCTAGATGCAGAGGAGGAAACACATGCTATTCTTGGCTGGACTTTACCTCTGTGGGCAGCAGCAGCCTTCTTACAGCAGCCTCTGTAGGCTGCATGATTTGTCTACATTAGAGTTTGTCCTGAACCTCAAGCAAGGACCTGCCTCCAGATTCTGACCACCCTTAAGCATGAATGTGTGCAAAACCCCCCAAAATGCAGCCTGGATCCTGTATTTTGTGCTCTGTTTGTGTGAGGTCTGTTTGCAAATGAGTTTCCAAAGCCATGAGGTTAGCTTAGAAATTCCTCTCCTAGACCATGTCATTCAACCGCCACTTGAAATGCTGCTCTCTGTGTCACTCAGCAACAACTTGCTGGACTATCTATCACAGGACTCCATCTCAGAGTCTGGCTTTCATTAAGTGCTGCTCTCTGTCTCACCTCTGTCCCCAGCTTTCAGACCATTTCCCGAGTCAGTATCTGGCCAGTCTGGGTAATAGGAAGATAAGGCACCCAGTTACTACTGTGTTTTAAGGGAGCATAGATATCACATGGTAACTATTGAATGAAAAATGTTTACAGAAAAATAGTTTTGTAAAACAGTTCAGACTGAGCTGTTGCTGAAAGTTGAGCTCAAGCTATATAAGCCAAAAAATGCAGCTGTATCTTTTCTAGCTACAGCTAGAAACAGCTAAGTGCACTGGAAAAATCTTTGATTAGGGAGGAAAAGTAAAAAAAAGAAAAAATACCCAAACTCTACTAACCAAGGACTACACCTAGAAGCAAGTGTGAACATTTCTTTTCTGCTCTGTTGGATTTATACCTGTAATAACGTAAGGAAAGGGGTGACTGTGGTTGATACTTTAATTGTTGAATGACAGCGCTTTCACTCAATTCTGACATCTGCTGCATTAACTATTGTAATAACAACACCAGTAAAAAGCTGGACCTCAGAGCAATAACCCAGTCAAATATTACAGCCTCAGCTTCACAAACAGAAAAACTGAGGCAGAAAGGGATGAGCTCATGCAGCTTGTTTATGCAAACAGTTAATTGCACATGTGGCCTGAAAGGTTATAGGGAATATCATTGTAGAAACTTGAATTGTGACTAGCAATGTTCAGGCCTTCAAGTTTTTGTCAGCAAATTTGTGACTACAACTTTTCACTTCTGCCATCTTGCAGATTTTTATTCATTCATTTTAAATTCTCTTGTCCTGTCCTTGGAAGAAGCCATTTTGTTTCTGTGGAAAAGCAGGGTTCTGTTGAGGGCCCAGGTCAAGAAGTCTGTGTTAGGTGTCATCTCCTCTGAACTCAAAAGCAAGCAACAGTTAAAAAGAGGTTATAGTTTGGAGAGTGGCAAGGTGATAAGGTGGAGGACTGCCAGCTGCTCTGGCAGGAAAAGGTGCTGCATTAGTAAAGGTTGATATGCAAAAGTTTGACCACTCTGTGTAACTGGCTCACTGAGGAGCCAAGTTCTTCTGTTGTGAAGCTGTTGCATTTTCCTTCCAGGCCTAGACACCCTGGAACTAAGTTTCCCACGTGGTCTTAAGTGTAGTTTGGGCCTTTTGTCTGGTATTAACATACCACAGAGACTTAAAGGTGAGATACCCAGCTCCCAGGTAATCAATCTCACAATGAGATACTGTTACTCCAGGAAGGTCATGTTACTCTCCAACTTTGTCTAGAAGTGCACTCCAGGAAATGAGATGTTTTCTTTTCCAACTAATGCACTGGTTTCCACCAAAGAGCTGTAGTTTTGAATTGACATATTCTGAAAAAATGTTCTCAATCAGAAAATCCTGCTCATTTCTTTGGGAAATAATTGGAATCGCTAAGTATAATCACTTACAAGGGGAAGAAAATGCCACTTTCAGGAGACAACAGTCAGCATTTCCCAAATCATTCTTCTCTTTGTGCCCATGAAAAAGGTCTCTTGAAATCACAACCTACCGTCTTGTGAGAACTTGGGTCTCATTATTAAACCAAATAAGTATTAGAGAAAACTGTACTTCTGAAAACTGCAGAATTCAGCATCGCTAAACATAGACGTTTTCCAGCCTTTACAGATTCACCCATGACAAAGCAAAACACCCGCCAAGCCTGACAGAATTTACACAGCTAAATAAATCACTTTTAAAGTGTTTAAATGTCATTGTGAAAAGATGAGATGTGCTGTATATCATCTCTACAAAACCAGAAGTAGTTATATTATAAATAAACAGAGTTTGCTTGGTATTAGGGACATAGGAAATTCCATTCAAGAACAGACAAATGGCACATCTTGTCTGGTATCCTGCATCTGGCAAAGGCCTATAACAGATGCTTAAAATACTTGGCTCTCTTGGTCCTACATTCTCCCCTGTTCCACCTACCACCAATGTTATAAATCACACAGTTTTCCTAACCTCTGGTGAGAGCCTCTTTCCTGCTCACTTGTATAACGTGGGAGGTGGAAGCACAGGCAAGCAGAATACGATATTAGCCCTGTGTGATACTTAGTACAGTGGCTGGTACTGAATTTGGCTGAACTGGGATTCTGACGGTTTCAGAACATATATGGAACTATTGCCTGTATTGCCTGTGTAGTGAAACAAAGCATCACATAGGTGAGGACTATGTCAGGCTCCAGAAAAAGGGGGAAACAAACCCCTTCTTACCCCCATTTGCACTTAGTCAGCAAGCGTACCTACCACTAACCTATTATTAATCAGCTGCCCTCTTTCTATTAGGTGGCACTGCCACCCAATTGCTCTACTACTCAATGACTTACATATCCTGGTGTGACTTTCTTAGGAACTTTTATAGTTGTTTAATGCATGATGACTGAAAATTAAATGAGTTAATTGTCCATCAACCAGAGATCAATTTCATCCTTATTCCAGAGGTTATCAAAACATGGTTCATCTACTCAGCAGGTCACCAATATTAAATTCACAATCAGTTAAAAGCCTCTAAAACAGACAAATGAAAACCCCAAACCTTTGCATTTGAAAGTTAAAGTTTAAAAAACCCTTTTTATTATGTTACATTCTCTTTGTGGTCCCCTGTGAAATATAATAGGATTTTAAAAGGCCTAAATTATGACACCTCATGTCTAAGCAATACTGTTAAACAATTGAATACAAAGGAGAAAAAATGAAGTGTTCCTGAGTTTGAGCATATCTTCTCTATAGTTGCTTAAAACTGCTCTTAAAAAATGACCTAATGAATCTTTACATGTTAATAAGAGAAAACTGAATCTTGATGTTTGCTTAGGCTGTTGGATATAATTTCACGTCAGCTTTTTCTATGCTCAGGAATTTTCTGATTTTGGTTCCATCCTATGAATATCATATTCAGTGTCAAAGGTCTGAATCTAGAGCAGATCTTTGATCTAAGCTACCCAAAATTTGTATCCACAAGGAACGAGACTGTGCAGTATCATGGTAATGCCCTTAATTATGTGTCAATTGCCATTCCAGTCATATGGTGTATACCTGCCGATCTTCTCTGAGGAAAGAGACACTCATTGTGTTTCTGCTTTAGGAAAACATGCTTCTTGTAATAGCTGCATGTAATGTGTCGCAGATGGCGTCAAATTCCGGGGGACTGTCCATCTGCTGAAGGGTAAGAAGATGCTGAAGAGGGATCTGGACAGGCTGGGTCAATGGCCCAAGACCAATGCTATAAGGTTCAACAAGACCAAGTGCAGGGTCCTGCACTGTGGCCACAATAACCCCAGGCAGCGCTACAGGCTGGGGGAAGAGTGGCTGGAGAGCGGCCCAGCAGAGAGGGACCTGGGAGTGCTGGTGGACAGCCGGTTGAACATGAGCCAGCAGTGTGCCCAGGTGGCCCAGAAGGCCAATGGCATCCTGGCTTGTATCAGGAATAGTGTGGCCAGCAGGAGTAGGGATGTAATTCTCCCCCTATACACAGCACTGGTGAGGCCTCACCTTGAGTACTGTGTCCAGTTCTGGGCCCCTCACTTCAAGAAGGACGTTGAGGTGCTGGAGCGAGTCCAGAGGACAGCAACAAGGATGGTGAAGGGACTAGAGGGAAAGTCTTATAGGATAGGCTGGGGTTGTTGAGCCTGGAGAAGAGGAGATTCAGGGAGGACCTTATCACTCTCTACACCTACCTGAGTGGAGGTAGTAGTCAGGTGGGGGCTGGGCTCTTCTCCCAGGCAACTAGAGACAGCACAAGAGGGCACGGCCTGAAGCTGCACCAGGGGAGGTTTAGGTTGGATATTAGGAAGCACCCTCACGGAGAGGGTGATCAGACATGGGAATGGACTTCCCAGGGAAGTGGTGGAGGCACCATCCCTGGATGTGTTCAAGGAAAGGCTGGATGTGGCACTTAGTGCCATGGTCTAGCTGATGTGGTGGTGTTAGGTCATAGGTTGTACTTAATGATCTCAGAGGTCTTTTCCAGCCTCAATACTTCTGTAATTCTGTGAAAGACACATTAATCCTACTACAGTACCTAACAGAAGTTTACATCCTTTAACATATTCCACATTGACCATACATCCAAGGCATGGCCACACTCAATATTAGCAGGAGCTCTAGGACTTTCTGCGTTTCTTTCCTGTTGTACAGGAGGAATGACTTTCAGAATATCCATGTTATTTCAGTCAGGAGCAAAAGTAGAGGTTTTTCAAGGCAGACAAATGAGTCAGCCACTTGTTCCAAATAAACGGAAATGGTGTTCCAAGTTTCCTAGACAGCTTTAAAAGCTGCATAGAGCACTTCAGCAGCTTAATATATTGTGTTCTACGCTTCACATTTAAGAAGCCACAAAATCACATGCTTTTCATTCTAGATATAAGTTGTTTTACCCACAGCAGTCCAAAGCCATCAAATCTGGTCTTCATCCTCAGCACGTATGCTACTCATCTTGCTTGTGCCATTCCCAAAAACGAAAGTGGCACTCTTCAGAGTAGAGAGAAGAAGCTGAGGTTCCCAGGCTGCCATGGGTATCCTACATAATACTGAACTAGGTGTTATGATGTCCATTATTGCATTTGCCCTTTTGTGTAACAAAGATGTTAATATTTTGCTTTCTGAGGAGGAATGTGGTAAACCTCAATGAATATATCAGTGACAAAAAAGGCATGAGTTACCACTTTAACTGTACAGTAAAACAGAACATCTATGTAGATAAATAATTATGAGGAGATATATGAAGCTATAAAAATAATTTCTTCAGTTAAAACCTTGCCTTAACAAGAAACATAACTCCTTCCTCCCTCAAGAAAGCTGAATACACTGACTCATGTCTTTGTTTAAGTGTCATGGTAAATTTGTTCTTTTGTAACATGTAGTAGTTTAGCTTTGAACTTTTGATTTTTGGAAAAGGCAAAGTGGAAAAATGTTTTCATAGGAGAGGAGTGCACATTCCAGAGCTGTCGACTGTTACTCATTTATAGGGGGGGGGAGAAACTACTTAGGTTTTAGGCATTGCTTGATGCAGTTTGTTGTTGTTTTGTGATAAACCAAAGCATTTGCAGTGAAAGATTTAATTTTTTTTCTCTCATTTTTCCAGCTTTTGCTTGTTCAGAACTCCAAACAAGCTTGAAACTGACTGCCATTGAGGAGAGAAAAATTAGCTTTATACAAACAGAAATAGTGATCCTTTGTAATTTACAAACTTATTTAAAGAGAAAGTAACTCACACTTTACTGTGAATTATAGAGCTACACACAAGCATAATGTGGGAATGCAGACAACATCACTCAAAAATAAAATAAAATGTAAACCCTTCACAAAGTCTTTGTAACCTGAGCAACAGTTTCAAACACAATTTTCCTGTGCTGTTTCATGTTTATTTAATGTATTACCATTTGACTACATCAAAAAATATTAAAGTAGGAAAATAAAATAAACTTTCTGCAGCTTATTTATTCAAGTAAAGTAAAAAATATTTCTCCACTGTCCTGCATATTTTGAAGAGTATTAACCTACATGCTTTTTTCCCTTCTCTTTCTAGAAAGAGAAGAAAACACAGATTGGCAGAATCCTTCAAATTTGATACTCAGCACTGTTATGATCTCTTTGTTACTGGATGTTGAGTCTGGATATCAGAACCGGTACAGTGAAGTACTCTCCTATTAAGCTGAGGTAATTTTCTTCCTAACAGTTTAATTGTTTAAAGTATTACAAAAGATGCCCTCCCACCCCCCTATTCGCTGCTAATAAAAACATTTCGTGGCAGAACATTAGACTGTGCAATAATGAATCAGTTGATGTGAAAGACATGAGAACTGATGCTTTTGCTAACAGACAAGGAGATTCAGGCCCCATTTATTAATAAAAATTTAGCAAAACTGCATTATTTAAGATGACCACACCAAAGTGGATTTGGAAACCAATTGCAAGTGTCATCTCCTTTCCCTTCATTGAGGGAACAGCAACACGATAGATGCAACATCTTGGATTCATGGCCTGTTTAGAGACTACTGTACAAGCACTATGGGTATGTCAGAGACTGCATTCTTTGCTGTGTTGGCAGTAAGAGCTAAAATCATGCAGGACAGAGAGCATAATTAATGAAAAAGCCTAATGGTGAAACAATGCAATTAACAAGTCTTTCAAAGTTTTATTTCCTGGGGAAAATTATTGCCATTGAAAAGGATCTATCTTGTAAGAAAATCTTAACAGATGAAGGCTGGAAACTATATGAAAATTTCAACCTCAAGGCAGAGATGGAGAGAGAACTTCTCCATTCACAAAGCCAGAAGATATCAGGCTATTATTCTGAAAGGCAGGCTTTGCTGAGGACATCAACTGCTTTTCAAGCACACATTGAGTTAAGTTTCTTCTTAGTGGGATGGCCATCCATACAATAGGTTATTTCATAAATATTATTCACTCAGCATGAAAAACTACATTTCTGAAGCCTACCAGTCACTGGTTAATAGTGTGTCATGTTTTCCCTCAAGAACAGAACTTCACACAGTGCAGGCCTGGTGTAGTCACTGTATGTTACAGGAATGTGCAACTTAGGAGGCAGATGGAAAGGCAGTCAGTTGCAGAATTGTATTCCAAAGAAAAAAAAAAAAAAGCAGGTGGATCTGAGGCTGACCACTGGCCCATAAGGATACAGAGATGTAATTAACTTCAGAGCTCAAGTACACAGAAAACATTTTTTATAAGTTTTCTACCCTCACATTGTTTTAATGTATCCCTTCCTTTCCTGGCATAGCAGTAATCAAGATGCTATCAATTTTTTGTCCTTTGCCCTAATAGAATTGCACATCTTTCACAGTATATTAACATAAAAGATCCCACAGTTTTACTTTGTAGCTTCCTTTTCTCCCAAATTAAAAAACCCCAAACTTACCAACAACAAAGAAAAAACTTACAGAAATACACACCAATACAGCTGAATCAGAAAAACATGGTTAGCGTAAAGAATTAATTGCTTTAGATAAGATTTATGAGTTATCATATAATCACCATGACAGACAAGAGGAATAAAAAAACCCCACAAAAACAAAACACAAACAAAATACCAAACAGAGCTAGGTGCACAGGAAGATGAGCTTGAGGATAGATACATTCTTATTAGTGTATCTAACAAAGCTGCCTCAGGCTCTACATTTGCTTTCAAAGTAATGGAATTCTGTTACAAGACAGTAACCAACGTGGCACGTAATTCTTTGAGGTCATTTAGAGCCTGCCTGTTAAACAAACATTACTCTGATTTTTTTTTTGCCAAGGATTCATAACATTTCCTGTATACTTTCAGCGATTTTTGGTCCTGTCTACTAAACTATTATTTCGAACCACTGAGAAGCTGTCTGCCTAAAATCAGAACTCTGGTTTTAATACCTTTCTGTTACTAATATTCCTTAAGTTACATTTCGGCTTCCAGTCCAGGTTTGCTGCAACAATTTTTCTTTTGATGCAAGTCCACTGTACTGTACCTTGGATCTCAGCTAGAATGCACAGTATATCATGTGAACAGTAAAAAACAATATAGTTCAACTTTCCCAAAGTAGGTTGAATCAGGAGTTTTAAGAATAATCAAAACCATGTTTTTACTAGCAAGCAGACACAAAAAGTCATTGAATGTATATATATTCATACTTGCATTGCACTTCTTTATAAAAAGAATCTCACACCTATGAACACAAAAAATTCTTGCAGTGGAATACTGAATAGTTGTGGAACTAATAAATGGAAGAATACGCTGATCTTTGCACGAGAAGTGCATCGTAAAAGAGATCACAGTAAAACAAGCTCAATCTTCAGACTTTTATAAACTGTTTAGGACTTTCTTTGAAGACATTAGAAAACTTGAAGGACTTCATACAGAGCAGTATTACTTACAGGAGAAGTTATGTGTTGCTTATATTCTTTAAGTGAAACTTACGTGTGATTTCATATACAAATGCAGGCAAGGCTGCAAGTGTGAAGTCTGTCACTAAATATTCTGGAGCAAATTAGTCTTGGGTAATGACAGTAGGTAGGTCCCAGTCAGTTTGATATTTGACGTCAGCAAGTTATTCTACGTGTGAGAAAACATCTGAGTAAATACAATGGTATAGTTCTTATAGATGTTATTTATGTGCATGTGTCTCTATGTGACTTCTGCCTATACCCGATCTGGATTTAGACTGCTGTCACTGACAGCAGAATAGAAATTGTCGAATGTTTCCTCTCTTTGAACATTTTTTTTTTTTTTTAAATATTGGCTTGCTTCTCACTGCTATCTACAAAGGCCAATTTATGAATGTTGGTGGAAGTTACCTGAACAGCAGCCTACATAGAACACAAAGTCAATAGCAATGATTCGTGGAATTTTTTACTGTTTGCTGCGTTTTTTCTAATGCTCAGAGTCTCCATAGGCAAGAAACTTTTTCCCATTCTGTGAGATGGAGATATTGCTCACCCCTTTATAAAGCTGAGAAATTGAAATGGAAGTGATTTAGTCAAAACTAAACACTTTCCTCATCTCAGAAGGGTAGCAAAGCACAGTTCAGCCAAATTGTGGCTACCTGAAAAAAGAATAATTTGCCTGAAATCACACATCTTTAAGTTGTTCTAACCACATTGTAGGCACAGTTAAACTGAATGATTTCACCGTTCGGAGTTATTTCCCACGTGACTTTGTTACTTCAGTAATGTCAGAAAATGCAGGAACTGGGAAGTCATATGATATGTAGGAAAGCGAATATTGTGGTTTCTAAGAAAAATATTTATTACCAGGCAAGCTATTTTGATTTATTAAATGATAGTTTCCCATCACAGTGTTTTTTGATATGGTGCTTGAAACCGCAATGATTGTATAAAGCCAGGACCTTATTTGTTTAAAGGCATCCAATAGTGTTTTTCTTAATAGAAGTATCAGTTCATGACAATGCCAGGTTTATAGAATCTCATCCAGGAATAAACTCTTGACAAATTATTTTTTTCCTAGAGTGTCCACTAAGCCAATGCAGGCACTGTGTCTCTCACTGCTAGTCTTCTAACATTAGATTTATAGGATGTTATAATTAACAACAGGTGATGGGCAGCACTACATGCACACCAAGTGAAGTGAAAAGACTGGCAGCTTGAAAGCCATTTGTGAATCATCAAAACTTTTCCCTGGATAAACTCAGTAGTAATCCTGGTAGGTTTTCTGGTAATTTTTTCTTTTTTTTTTTTTTTTTTAAATTCCAGCAGCACCACTCCGTTTCTCCTTTTTCATATGAAAAATCAGGGACATGTGTCTGTTTTTACAGTTATGTAGCTTTTCCATTTCTATGTTTACCTATATATAAAATGAGACCAGTTCTGCTTATGTACTCAAAAAGGACTTCTTGGAGAATTACAGATAAGTCAGCACACAACATTTTAAAATTATGCAGATTTTTTAGGAGGCAAGTGCGTCTTCCTTATTCTCTCTGAAACTCACATTCTGTATAAACACGAATGAAAAGAAAGGTTCAAAACACACATCTTCCACATCAGTTTTAAGAAAACCAGTTCTTCAGCTTCGGATGAATAAGTAGGTAGGAAGGCAATGAAAAACATGAATCAGCAAAACAAATATATGTCACAAATGGATTTTCATTTGTATCGTTAAACATTTTCTTTTTTTCTTCTGTCACGAGAATATAAGTGAGGCAAAGTAAGTTGGGAAAGGCAATGGTTTCATTTAACAAAGTGGAGAAGCACTTGTATCTCAAATCTACCACTTTTATGAGTTACTTCCAATATACTAACCTGATCATGATATTAATTAATGATTTTATTACCTGTCATGACATAATGATTATAAGAAACAAGTATTTTTTTAAATAAAAACCCCCTCTGTTTCCAATAATTGGCTCCATATCCTCACTGGAAGTACTAAATACTTTAGCTTTAACTGGTAGAGAGATGTAAATAGGATTGTTAAAAAAAATAAAAAAAATCAGTATTTGTACTATAGGAAGGATTATAGATTTTGGATGGATACATTCCACACTGTTGTCATTATAGTTCCTCGAGTTCCTTTACAAGTAATGCTGATACATTAATCTCTACTAAAGGCCTTTTTAGGGCATTTCTTCCCTGTTTTATCCTCCCCACCCCAAGATATGCCTGAATGGGTAAAATTAAAGCCCTTAGCATTACTGTATTAGAGACCAATGACAATTATTCTAGCTTTGTGCCACCAGACTGCCAAGAGGAACACATGGTGCTAAAAGTTTGAGTACTTTACAAAGTAGCAAGCTCACATTAGCTGAACCCTCTTTTCACATTGACTGTGGAAAAACATGTTTATTTTTTCTTAGCTTTTGGGATCACTGTAGGCATGGCCTGGTTTTTAGTACCTGATGACCACACTATATGTTTGCACATGCTATCACAATAACATGCATGTCCATAATGGAAAGTGATCAATTTCAGTGCCTGTCCCTTGCCTGTGATTCTACGATGGGAC
Source organism: Hemiprocne comata (assembly GCA_020745705.1). NCBI lineage: Eukaryota > Metazoa > Chordata > Aves > Apodiformes > Apodidae > Hemiprocne > Hemiprocne comata. The sequence goes on along the minus strand of CM036586.1, from coordinate 135,468,727 downwards.
CACTTGTCTCAAATCCACCGGTGAACACGACATTGTATGTTTACTGAGCACAACCCAAAGTAGTATTAGCTGTTTAGATATAAAACAGTGTTAATCTCATTGTGAATTGGAGTATCAACTGATTTTGTTAAACTGCTTTATTGTATAGTAGTGACTATAAAGTGAGATGATTACAATGTTGAATTTATCCTGCCAGTTCCAGAGTTTACACTTCATTAAAATTCACATAGCAGTGCTTATCTATAGCTGAGATACAAAGTTACCCAAGGGAACACTTGTTACTCTGGGTAATTAATCAGAGGTGATGGGAAATATTTCTTAGTGTTCTTGATAATCTCTAGGGCATCATTCAACTGTGAAACTTTGGCCTCACTGAAGTGGAAAGCAAGTTTCATCAGTAACTAGAATAGGCCAAGACATTTCTCACAAAGCACTTAACGACCTGGTGTCATCTGGCAAAGCTGCTCTATTCAGTCTTTTTTCAGAGCTGGAGAAATAGTTCATTTCTGTCAAATATTTCATATACATACACAACAAGCCCCTTGTTTGGGTAATCATAGGCACATTTTAAGAAATGTTTTACACATTCTTTAGGGTAAATACATTTTTAAAGGGCTTGAATCTATACTCAAAATCTTGCAGCTCAGTGAACTTGAAAACACATCCTGAGTAGAAAATTTGCAGTTTTGCATGGGCAGGGAGAAAACAGATAGGACTGTCAAAATGCTTGGAGATTCAAGCTTGAAACAGCCTGAAGACCTCTACTTCATAGAGTGAGGCTAGCCTCAAAGTTTGTTGAGTTTTTTTATTATAAAAAAACAACCACTCCCTCTATCAGATGCCCAATCACTTTAAAAAATGCTTCATTTAATAACATTTTATTTTTCTGTGGCTAGGCATAGATTTTGAAATTTGTATATGTAGAGACCAAACAGTGGAACAGTGGTATGCTTTTCTTGTTGAAGTGCTTCAGGATGGTAAACCTTTTGCTGCACAGAAGTAGTAGGAATTTTAGAAAGACTGACAACATTTCCAATTCAAAAGAACCACCTTCCCCAACACAAAGGACTATCCAACTATCCAAGCACAAAGTAGAGCCAGGTTTCTTAGAAAAAGTTCAATGATTTAGGCAAATATTAAATCAACTTGAAACTGAAATAGCAATTTTATTTCCTCTGTTTGGCTCTTTCAGGTGTGACTTTGAGTCTAGAAGATGAATGAACACTTGTTTCATGTTTTTATCAACTATTCATTAGTTCAGCCATCCTTGTGCTAGAAACAATGTTTTCCCAGCTACATCTACTTAAAACATTATTTTAAGAGATCCAAAACAATACAAAATAATTGAATCGTGAAAAGTTAAGAGGCATAAGTTTACAGGCTAAATTAAAAATTAGGAGTTTGGATGATGAACTAATTACTGTTTGTGAGCTAATGACATGTTAAAGGCTGTTTAGCAATAGTCATTGAACTCATGGATAGAGCTGTAGGAATTCTGTCTTCAAGAACTTACAGTCTTGCTACTTAACCTGTAAAAGACATTCACATTGCTTACCTGATCTGTTTATATGTCCTGTGATGCTGATTTAAAGCAGCTACAGCTACCTCAGCCAGGGGAGTGACTGTATTTAACACTGCTCTTTTATGTAATACATTTTACACCAGGAACAAAATTAACTATCAGCTGATAGACAAATCATCTTTAATCTGGCAAACTGTATCTTTCATTTATGCAGTATACACATGTCCATGTACACATACTAATATATATATAAAAGGAAGTTTTCCTTTTGGGGGAAGGTGCAATAAAACATTTCAATTAGAATCAAAGAGTCATATAGAAACAAATAATATAAACTGTGCTTTATTTGAGCTACAGGAATAAGGGATAGGAAAGATAAAGGCTCTTTCCACAAGTAAATTATCTTAAACTTTCTAGGTGAACAGTACAACATAAAATCCATAAACTTTAGAATTCAGCAAAAATATCCTCCATGCTTCTGTTCCCTTATTAAATGAATGGATACTTCCAAGTCTGCTGAAGACATATAGGGGGTGTATGCCAGCCTTTAACAAACTGTCCTGGTTTGAGCCGGGATGAAGTCAATCTTCTTTTTACCATTTTTTTTTTTTTTTAATTCAGTGAACTCTCTTTTAAGCAGCACACTTGCTGAAATTAGCAGCAAGTTTACCAGCCAGTGGACTGATAATGCTCAAATGTTTATAGATACTGCTGAGAGACCAAGGACACTTTGCTCTACTTGCTGGATCTGCTGCTTTGCACACTAAGGGAGCAGAATGGTCACACCTACAACCCTCCCGTGGGGAAAAGTGGACAAGACAGATGGCAAAATTGGCCAAACAGATTATTCCATCCCATATACATATGATATAAATTCAGCAATCATGGAAGCAAAGCCCCTTTTTCTTTTCTTCCATCCATGGCTGGCATCCAGGGAGGACTCCGTCTATCCTTCTCCTTTGATCCCTGGGCCTGTGTGTTCCTGACCCTCGTAACTCCCCCCTCAGCTCCTGCCTGCTCTGCTGCTCTCTCTCACAGTGCTCCAGGACCCTCCCAGGACTGTCTGCAGTTCAGGGAAGTACACTGGGAGTTGCTGGGGATGGGGGGAGGCAATAGGGTTTTGCACATTCCCGCATATACTCATATTTATACATATTTTCTTTTTTCATTAGTATTTAATTAAAGCTGTCTAGTTTTCAATCTGGAAGCCTCTCTCCTTATTTTCTCTCTCTCCTGTTTGCAGGAGGGGGAAGGGATAGAGAGCATTATTGTCATTGGTTTAATTGCTGATCCTGAGTTAAACCACGACAACAAACTCTGCTCATGCTAATATGCATAGAGATACTGGGACACTCTGTCATTGTGTCAGGAAAAATCTGTGGTACTGAAGGAATTTACAACATCAATGCTTTTCATAGATTATTATCCAAACTTGACGGGTTCACTTGCAGACCACCAGAAACTTAAATATGACTGCCCTCAAAACTCTGCAGACATACAGGGTAGAAACCAGCTGTGACTTCATATTTGCCTGAGCTTAGCTCTACATCTAGCATGTCAGAGTACTGGAAAGTAGAACAGGCTACAGGAAAGTCAGAATTTGTTGACTGATGGATTAAAAGTAATAAGTATTAATATTATTTTAAAAAAAATGAATCCCAACTCACAATATTTTGGAAATTAGTAAGAAAAAAAAGCCACTAGAGAGATCTGGAATATTCATAGACAAATTAAAGATGGAAAATAATGATATCATCCCGCCTGTTTTCCTGTCAATGCAGTATTATTCCCTGCAGTACATTTTCTAGTGCTTAGTTTTTGAAGTCTCTTGAAAAGCGAGATTCTAGTGTTTTCTTTGGACACATCCTAGGACACTGTCAGAGAGGTTTTTCCTCCTTCTGTTCATTTCCTGTGTCATCTTATTTCCTCTTCCACCCAATAATTCATCCTCGTCCACCCAATAATTCATCTCCTCCTAGGTGCCAGGACCCTTCAGTAAACCAGAGGGGATATTATGTCAATAGAAACAGATATTCCAATAATAGGATATTCCACAGTATAGAAATCTATAGCAGACAATTTTAGAAGACCCTTTTAGTAGCCTCCTTTTATTTACTGCTGTTCGTGTGCCAGATAGGAAAAATGCATCTAAAAGGTGCTTGCCCAAATTTTAACATTCATAATATAATTCTTCAGTATGAACTTCAGGAAGATTGTGTACTAAAACCAAAGCTTGGCTGCCTCAGATCAGGTTAGGAGGACTGCTGGAAGAGCAGCCCACAAGGAACAATAAGCTCACTATATAGCATGTCACTAGTGGATTTGTCCATTTAAGTAAATGGACACAAGAAAGAGGCCTGAAGAAAGAGCAGAGAAATATGGAGATGTTCTTGACTCAGTGGTGAATGAATACAAAACCATCTGTGCCATATGAATGTATTCAGAACTGTATCACATGTAGGTACAATATTCTCATGCAACAATTACAGTCATGCTATAGATGCAGCAGCACACACCAACTCATTCCAAGCAGTTCTGTTATTGACAGAGCAGTTGTGGGAAAAGAATGATTACTGCTCAGCAGGCTGTGTGCAAACTCAGCATCATGAATTCCTTATGTGTGTTTGTGAAGAGATCCCTCTGCAGTTCCCACAAAAGCTGTGGTTCATAAGGAACACCATGGCCTGAGTGTTTTTAGACATCTGAAGAGTCAGGTCAAGACAGGAATTTGAGTGTGGTTTGCTAAGTGGAAGTGTTAGCCTTGTCAGATTGAGTTATGTAGCCTTCCAACATGAGCAGTCCAAGTCTGCCACCTTGATGAAAACATTGTCCTACAGGTACTGATAAATACAATTCTTGATCTAGACGTTTAGCTCTGCCTAGAAGGGGCCTAGCTAGAGCACTTAGGATTATTGTTTTAGAAGAACAACAAATTTGAAGAACAAAAATATATTTGACATTTGAACAGGTGGGCTTCTTAGTCTTTGGTCTTGAAAAACAGTTTTCAGCAGGGAAGGATTAAGTTTCCACTACCTAATCTAAAAGGCTGGCCTTATATAGAACAAAAATGATGAAAGAATTTGGTTGAAATTGTTTCTTTGAAGGGACAGAAATATTCTTGGATGTCTCCTTTGTTTTGACACATTTGTACCAATTACAAGTCGAAGGGCAAAGTTGGAGTATTATTTCCCCCAAACTGTCTCAGCCTCAATTTGTTCTAGTACTGCCACTGACAGAATCCCTTTGACAGCAAAGGCACTTTCTCTTTTAATGTAATTGTTCTTGAAGCTGTTTAAAGCATCCAGAAGAGAAAAGGAAGTAGTTCTACAACTAAGTTGTGTAAATCTGGAAAGTATGACTTGTAACTCATACAAGGCAATTCAATTTTAATAAATCTTTTGCTTCTCCTTTAGAAAGAAAGTGCAGCAAGAAGAGGTGCATCAGTACTTTATTTCAATTAAAAGTCAGAGAGCTAAATCAGTGTCTTCCTTTTCCTCTTCTACTGTAACTGTCTTGGGTGCTGCTTACCTCAGCAGCATTGAGGAGTGGAAGCTAACAAGTGGGAGGAAGGATAAGCAAACCTGGAGTGAAAAACCATGCTGAAGATTACATCTTAGTGTACTTCAATTAGAGAACTTTAAGAACATTTAAAAAGGAGAAAAGCAGAATGAAAGTCCTGTGAAGTGCAAGATGTGTGTCCTGAACTACAGAAAACTGCATTGACAGCCAGTTTATATTTTTAAAGATATGTGAGCCTTAAAAAAGGAATTTTTTTAATTGTGACATGAGTAGGAAAATATGTACTTGTTTCTTTTAAGAGAGGGAAAAACCATTCAGAATATTGGGCAGGCCTGAACATGGGAGGATTCATAAATTAGGAACCCAGTAATCATTGGTCACACCAGTACGCAATGCTTCCTGCTTTCAGTGATGCATTCCCTGGGAAGGGGCAGTAAAGGTCCATTGGGCACATCCATGCTGCTCCACTTGGCAGTAAATGTAGGCTTTCCATGAATTCTTTCCCACTAAACTATGGAAAGGCAGTGCCTGCAAAGGCACTGGAAAACTTGTCCCATTTGAGTGAGGCAAGCTTCATCCATGCCACAGAGTGTTTCTGACAGCAAATAAGGTACCCTAAACTATGTTTTAATCTATGCCCTAACAGGCAGTCAAGTAAAGAACTACCACACACATCTGTTGAAGGTTATGTTTATGGATAGGACTGCAGTTTGGGCAAGCCTCTTATTAGAGACTGAGATAGCTTATTTTCAATTGAATCAACAGTCACAGCAACTGTGAAAAACAAAAAAACTTTATTCCTTAGACCAATGCGTGTAAGTTACCTTCTGTAGTATTTCTATCTATTCAGACAAATGCACAGTCAATCAGAAAACTTACCAAGAGAGGCACAATTCCCCTGAAAAGTCAGATGGGAGAGATCATATCTGAGGGCTTTTTCTCCTCTATAAGCAACAACCCTCTTATATTTGTCTGAGCTGGTGGCAGGTGCATAAAATTGGAAAGAAGTTTTTTTACACATTTACACCATTTCCACTCCTATCCACAAAAAGCAAAAGCTTCTTTTTTCCTCCTTCTAGTCCCTTCTGCTTACAGAAATCAAGTAACTTGTGTCTGCTCATTTAGGAATCCATCATCAGAAAAAAAAAAAAAAGAAAAACCAAAACCCCAAAATACAGATACCACACACTCCCAAACACACCGTGATCAGAGTTTGGCAGGTATGAAGCAGAGATACGGGTAAGCAACATTCTCTTGAGGTACATTTCCTGTTTTTCTCTCATTGTCTTTTAGACTGGAGAGGGATGGTGCTTCCTCCTCTAGCTGGGACAGACAATTCCACAGCCTAAGCTACTACTTTGATAAGCACAGTGGAAAAAAGGTTCCTAAATCCAAATTACAAAGAATAAGCACACCAGGCATCTTAACATGTAATTCAGAACAGTTTCCAAGCTCATTAATGGCATTGCCTTGAAACAGGCCAGTGAAGAGGATGAAAACAAGTAACTATAACAAAGTGTAGTTTATTTTTCATTTTTTCACATCTAAAATAACTTCTTTATAATGCAAGTACGTTGTTCCTGGAAGACTCTCTGCAGAGCCAGATTATGAGCTGGTTCATTCCTTTTCCAGTCAGCAAAAGAATCTCTATTCACCAGCCAGAACGCTTGCAAGACAAGTGCTCTGTAATTCAGTTGTGAGCAACATCAGGAACTTCATGACTCTGTATTCACACATGTGCAAACCACCTTCTTTAATTAGCCTTGCAGATTTTACATTGAACAGAGCAATTGAAAACCTTTGTGGCTCAGCAGTTGTGAGTCTCTGCCAACAGAAGCCAGCTTGATAGAAACCATTTCCATTTAAGCTTCAGTTGATATTCTAGGCCGTTTATTTCTTAGCTGCTGCCTCATCCCAGCTCCTTTAGCTGCTCTACATCATGGAAATCAACTCACTGGAACTGCAATTTGTGGCAAGCAGAAGAGGCTACGAAAGCTGATGAAAACCTCACTGCTGTTTGTACTGTCCCTTGCAGTACCAGCTCAGCCGAAACTGCTTCCTTAGGTATTTTAGCAATGCTACTAAAATCACAGGTCTCCCAGCTCTAGATACAGCAACACAAACCACCGTCACACTTTGGGCACACTTTGATGATGGCACCTCACTGTGAGGAGGAGAGGGCAAGTTTTGATTATGGAGGTCATAGCCAAGTCCTCTAACAAAATTCCAGTGAATTTTTAAACTCCCACACAAAACAAACATGGTATTACTTGCTAATAACACCTGGTCTCCCTTCTCTGTCAGATCTGACACTTAAGCTCTGCCAGCCACATAACAGTTGCTAAAATAAACATGCAGCACAACTACAGAGCACTATTTCCACTTCTGTTCCACCCCTCATTCACACTGTCAAGACAGTTTCTCTAAAAGGAAGAAGCAACTCTGTAGCTTTTTTGACAGAGAAGGAAGACCTTGATTTTGTATCTGCTTTTGTTAATTTACCAAAGCTTACACAGCATGTAGTAACATTGTACAATGACTTTGATACGAGTGGTAGTATTTAGTTTAATACCATCTGTCTCTGCAGAGTGAGTTTCCCCAAACAGCAGTGTGTTTGGCTGCATGATTGCATGACTCCCTCTCTGTTGTGTCTGTTTGACACAAACACTCCACTTGAATGTTTGTCAGGACATATTTATCAGATACACAACTCTATCTTCATTAAGAATATATAAAAATTTTATATATTATATATTAAGAATATATAAAAGCAGGTTCACACCTGCATGGTAAGATCCATTGAACATTTCAAATGACATAACTCTCAAACTATGTGTAAATTTGTATGTGATAGTCCACATTTGTTTTATTGGTTTAGTAGGGGAACTCAGATTCTGCTTAAGAGCATCTAATGGAAAGATTCCAACACAGAAACACAGCTAAAGCAGCAATGTGAAGGCTTTATTATTTTGTAATTTATTTCCTGCAGTTAAGTAAGATTTACCCGATTTCTGACTGATTTCACAGGTCTCTGGACTAGTCAAGACATTTTTGCTTTGAGTCACTTCCTTGCCCAGGCAGGGGGGAAAAAAAAAAAGCAGCTTCAAAAAGGGAACAAGCTTGTCTTTCTACCTCCACTGCTGAATACAAGACAGCACAGGAAATAATGATAACAGGCAATAAAAGGAGCATACATACTTCTTGTGTATGTGTTCATGTACTATATTCCATGAAGGAGATAACTCGATGCATGGATTTCTAGAAAATATTTCAAAACCAGTAACACATTACTTTTCAGTCATTGATCAATACTTCTTTACAGTACTTTAAATGTATGATAAGAAAGCAGCCCTTATCTAAAGGGCTTTACATTCTAAACTAGACCTTCTAGTCTTCCATCAGATGCCAGTGGGAGTCACAAACCTGGCCATGTTATGACCTCATTTTAAAGGGTGGGTTAAGTATCTTTGCGTCTAAAACAAAGTGATCCGTTACCAGATGCCCAGGTGATTCCCTATGATAAATGTAGCCAAAAGTAGGACAGCACAGCTCCCGCTTTGACAAATGTTCCCTGAGAGAAGGCAAATGTCTTCTTCATAGTGTAATAGGTACAAATTAGACAATGTTTTTCATGTAATTCATTGGGACATCATTCACAGTTTTCTATGGATATTAATGTTTGAAAATGTTAGCATTTTTTTTATTTATACGCAGACTTCATTTCTGCTCATGAAACAGGCTGGTTTATTGGCATCTATAAGATCTTAAATTTATTAAAGGATAAATCTATAGTGAATTGAAATGCTAACTCAATTAGGGTGTTAACATGGGGACTTTGCACCATGTTTATGAGATCAAGTTTGAAGTAAAACCCAGACATGTTCTGTTTCTGTTTTGTACCACAAGGACTGCAGTGCAGCTAGGAAACATACTTCAGTGAGTCACATCTTGGAAAAGAAAAAGATAAATGTCTAAAAATGCAATAATAGTAAGATATTGGGAAATTGACACTGAGCTAGCAGACTTGTTCATAGTTCTGCTAGTCTATGTTTGGGATTTTTCTTCAGCTATCTAATTAAAAAAAGATAATAAGTTCACTTGATGGCATTACATCTATAACAAAGGAAAAGCAACAGAATTTGTGTTCTTGTCATATACTCAGCTGAGTAAGGCTACAGAAGTTGAGACTCCAGAAAGATGGGAATTTGCCCTTTCAGCCTTTGGCTGATCGACAGCCTTTCACTTTTTTTTTTTTTTCGGGTCTTAGAGTTCTTTGCAAATATAATGAACGCTACCAGGAGTTGGCCAGGTCCTGTAAGTAACTTACTGGCAGTGTTTGGCTCTGAAAGCCTCTTGTTCCCCTAATTACGTCCCCTAGTTGGGAGATTCTGAGTTAGGACTTCAACTTTTTTCACCAAAAAACACTGCCTTTACTTATCTTCTCTACCTCAAAGCAGGGGTTTCCTACCTTGTAGGGGTTGAATCAGAAACAGGACCAAAATAATCCTTGCCTGAAGAACCTTTTAAAAAGCGTATTAATAAAACAGCTGTTTACTCCATCCATTGCATTTGCAAGGATATACTGACACCTCTTTGAAGTCACTAAGAATTTATTTTGAAGCAGAAGCAAAGCAAAAGATATCCAACAAGCCATCTGATCTATTGCAGCAACCCTCTCATATATGCAGTGTTAAAGTGATCTTATGGTTGCCTGTAGAAATGCTAAATGTTTCAATTCAGTGGAAAGATTTAAAGGAATAAGTGATACACATATGCTTTTGTAATTACATCAATGTTAAAAAACCCAGTTTTTAAAAAGTGCTAAATCACTGTATAGTATGTACAAGCTCAACCGAGAGCTTACCTTAGAGAGAAAAGAGAAAAGATATATCCTCCAGGCTAGACAACAAAAGTTTTGGCACCTCTGAAGATCTGGAATGTCTCTACACATAGGTGTGATTCAAGCCAGTGCACACACATTTGCAGCAACAAGATCTGCAATTCCTCACCATGCTACCAAAAATGCTAAAGGAGGCTGATAGTTCATACACTACCTTGGCCGAGCCTGTGTATTCACGTGTGCTAGATACCATTACTAGTGTTCTCAGCCCTCTACATCGATTGCAGGACTTTGTATCCCAGAACTCCCTAATGCTGTCGTAGACAATGTTATTCTTGAGAAGTACCACTTGCAGAGCTTACATTTCTTTTTATTGTTTTTTATAGAAAGCAATGCTAATCTCACTATGATACTGCCTTGTCTATCCATCGGTTCCTCCCCCCAACAACTTTTGAGATTGCTGGGCAATTTGAAACTCATCTTGAGAGAAGACTAGAGTCTAAAAGAAAATTACATTCTTGCACAAGTTCCTGAAAATCAGAGGGCAAGCAGTGGGTGGAGACACAACTTGGCATCCTCAGAGAGGGAAAGGCAGACAAGATTGATCTATTAGTCATTCAGTTTGGCCTCAGGAAAATAAAGAATACAAATCCAGAAGAAATTTAAATTCATTCATTTTGCTGCTAACATCGCAACTTGGACAATCCAGTTGGGTGGTATAGTAAAGGAACCATTTGGAATCCAGCCCTGCTCCTTCATTATTGATTGAGGTAGGAAGAGAACCTCAGTGGAAATACAAGATAATACAGTTTAGGAGCTTGCTCTTCTTTTCTTCTCCAACATCACGTCTACCAAACATGTTTGCTATTGTGTTTTGTTGTTTTTGTTTTGTTTTGTGAGGTTTTCTTTCTAAAATGCCACAGGACAGTTGCATGCTCCAGAATAATGGATTGTTCTTTAGGGAATATCTACTTTATGAGGCTATCCCTCAAGGACCCAGTTTAGACTAATGATACTGAATAGCAATGGTAAACATAATTCAGGTTTGGCAAGCATTCTACTCTAGGGTGATCTGCATGGCAGAAAAAATAGACTTAACTACAGTTTGTATTGTCCTAACTTGTCATGTAAAGTCATTTCATTTGTTGTTGGCTAAATCAGACTACAGCTGTTGGGGTGTCACCTAAAGGTAACTTCCATTAACAAAGCAGACATTTTTCTGGTTAGACTTTAGACTGAGCAATGAAGAGGTGGGAAAGCGAATTAGGGACAGGCTTGTCCTAATGGAAAATGCTCTAGGAATGGACTAGTTTGAAAAAGGAGACAGGGATAGGAATTCATATTCCAATCTGAAATCACCTTTTGCTAACATAATTTACTCACAAACCAAGTTTTTAGCCACACAGATGTTGCATTGGTTTTGAGAACCATGGGAGAATTCACCAGCTTCAGTCCACTAATTAATCTAGTTTTGAATCAGGTTTCATCTTCCTTGAGTAAAAGTATACAATGACCTCCAGCAACTTACGTCCTATGCGGAAAGAAGTGTTCAAAGCTCCTTAAGTGATCTCAATGCTCATTTCAAAAACTTTTTATATAGGTCTCTTACATTCTTCGTAAACACTATGACAAAATATGAATCATCATAAAAAATCCTAGCTAGGAAAAGGTGGAAGATAGTATTTCCCTTCATATGTACTAGGTTGTTATCTCCTGCTGTTAACAAAGTGTTTGTAATCAGAATCTTATTTAAGTGGGGTTCAGTCTTCAGTATGTTCACTGTTAGTTGTTCCTGATATTTAGTGTTCAAAACATGAGTGGTCTTTATGGCATACACTTATTTCAAAGTTATTTTCTTCTTGACTCAGTAAGGGAATGCTTAGCCTCTCATTTGAAGGGCCAGAAGCTACCATTACATGTTTAAAAGACTGCTTTCAGGTGGATTCAGGTGGAACCGGCTGCTACAAAGAACATGCCCACTGAACACATCTGTTGTTCAGAATTTGAGCAAAGAAGCCTAAAGACAGTAAAAGATGAACACTTCTGGAATGTTTGAAGGTTTTTTTTTCCCTAGTATTTGACTATTCTTTCAACTAGTCTAAGTCAGGTATGGGTGGGGGGTGGGGAGACAAACAAACCTGTGCAGAGAGACAAACTTACCAGGGTAGTGGAATGAAAACATAGGTTTCCATGTTAAGAAAACAACTGAACATGGCACTTCCAACATCTACACCACACTGTTACTCCTACACTGAAATAGCCATGCTCATGTCTAGCTTCCCTTCCTATGCACTGTCTGCATCCAGCATCCTCTGCCTCAATGGCACATGTGCCCCACTGAATTGGTTAGTGGGAATGGTAATAATTCAGATTCTCTTAATTATTTGATCTTCCACAGTGCACATACTAGCACCTGGTCCTTCCACTGCTCACAGATCTTCAACAATGAGATTGTTAGTTTTCCATATTCAAAGTCCTTTAATTATTGTCTCCATCCTTACCATAGCAAATCAGGGACATGTTGCCTGGGTACAAGTCTGATGTAAGTACAAACACAATTTGTGGAAGGAGAACAGCCTGATATTTTACCTGTTCAAAAGCAGAGCAAGTCCTTTCCACTGCTCATTTGGTTTTCCTCCTACACCTTCAGTTTACTAACACATTCTAATCCACAAGACAACTTAAAGCATTTTGGATTTGGAATTAACAAGATGACAGAACAACAGAGCAACAATCATTCTGGGCTACACATATCCTACTGAAAGGAAGTTAGATGCCATATCATTCCATTGTCCAGCAAGGTGACTATGTACTAAATTTACCTGAAAGAATAGGTGAAGGAATCACCACTATGTTGCCAAAGAAAGACTCACCAAAAAAGCACTGTACAAGTAGCAAAATCTGAAAGTTTATCATGCAATCTACTATATTTACTACTATTAAAATACTGTATTCCATTATTTATTATTTTTAATTCTGTTCCACTCATTTACGTTAGAAATTAAGCAAAGTGTCACTGATAATCTTTGTGAAGTTGATATGCCACCAAATTTATAAAGCTGTTCATAATTTTAAATTTATTTTTTTTTTAACCTCTTCAAAAACTATTGCATTTGGGTCACATTTAGTTAATTTATTTCAGGGTTATTTCAAGACATCCTGAGATGAGGATCATACGTAGATTTACTAAATAAGATGTAAAATACTAATGTAATCCTCTGATTCCAGGAGATGAGGAGCAACACGCATTCATAACATATCTGCCTTCGTTAGATTAACAGATACAGGGTGGAAGAAAAACATATTGATGCATGGTTTAGTGAACAGGAAGTTGACAAATTAATTTAAAAAATCGTTAAATGTTCTCCCTGCCTCCTTCCCGTAACAAAAATCCAGAACTTGGGGGCCTAAAGATACAGAAAAAGCAGAGTGTTTTAACTGTCATCGCTTTTAAAAGCAGAAAATCATTTCAGGTAAATTTGAATATATTTTTAAACTAAAGCAAATCAATTTGATGTTGCAATCCCCTTTATTCACACACATCGAAGTCTGTAGTAACTAAAGAAATTCATTTCATAGGATACAGTATATATCTCCAAGTATTAAAAGAAAATCTTTCCTCAGTTAGTGGTTTTTTTCCAAACTGTGGTATGGCAAAAAATGTTATCACCATAAATCTTTAAAACCATTTAAATATATATATGTATATATGCATTCATTATTACTTTCCCTCCCAGAAGAATTACACTTAAACAACAAATACAAACCCACTTCAAAAGCCTCAGCATTCCTTCTGGTTCAGAAACTCATATTTCCATTCTCACTGCCTTCTTGAGAGTGACAGAGGGGGAAAAAAAGGTATAAAAAAATCTATCCAGAATCAAGAGCACTTACCACTTGGAAGAAAGAGGTGTAGCAAGTTGCAGCCAGCTCCAGAATGGCCCCTCTAGGCCTGTAGCTGCTTGGCTCTACCAATAGTGAAGAGAAAGCCACAAAAAAAAACCCACCATAGCAGGGGAAAAAACAGTTTTTGTTACTCTCTGGCCAATTTTCAGATACAGTCTTTTTCATTAAGAGCTAGATATCCTCAAGAGGCTATAGGATTTTGGCATTTAGAAACAGGAAAGAAACAAAAACAAACAAAAAGAACCCAAATCCTTCAGATTAAAAAATATTTGCATGGAAGTGCAGCACAAAGTGTCAAACAAACTGACTACACTGAGCTTCTGAACCACTTTAACTACAGGGAGATGGCAATAACCTACCATAGAAAATCAGCTGTGGGAAAGGTTAAGTGAGACCAGGTGTACCTCATTGCAAAGGCTTAGGTTTGCACTGAAGGAGTTAGCAAGTGTTTTCTATCACCACAATCCTATAAGTTTCTTTCTGCATGTTTGTTTTTCATGGACTCTTTGTTTTTACATTGAGCATCAAGAACAATTTTGTAGTGTTTTTCAAATACTGTACAAGTTCCAAGTCATTAAATAATTTTAAAGCTAGTTAATAACTAAACAAGCAACAATGAACTCTTGGAAAATGGCTGAAAATTATCTCTTAAGACAAAACTGAGTGAATTGAGGCCAAAATCCATGGAAGAGTCAGGGCATATGCACATAGAGAAATGACTGGCAGGTCAGCTAGGGAGTAAACTTCCAGTGCTTTGGCTAGCTTGTGGTATCTGCCCATACACTAACACTGTAGTAAACATAAGATGCTTTCTCTGTCAGCAAAAATAAGGAATAGTTAACTTTTATTTTACTTTTGAAAGATAGGAGTATATAAATGTATGTGCATGGGCATTGTGAATAAAAGTCTCAGCCTGTCTTACGAAAAGTTGTTCATTTGCCTGTCAGAGAATAAAATGAGGCTTAGCTGCAACATGCACACTTCTGACTGAACCTGTGGTCCTGAAAACCACTACAGAGCTGCTATCTAAGCATGGAAGGACCTAAGCTTCATAGATATCTTACTTCTGAATTTTTTTCCTGTGCTGGGGCAACTTGACTGGTAGAACATAGAAGACAAACAAATTTATTAGGAGACTAATGATGTTTGAAGTCTGAAGTTGAAGGAAAATAAGAACCTATTAAATAAGAACCTATGTTTCAAGGAAGGCTGTTCCAAGGTGCTTATTCCTACTTTGTGACTTTGAGAGAATGTTCCTCATCCAAGATAATTTGGCAGGAAAATATCAAAAAAGACATCAAAACCTGTCCAAGAAAACAGGCAGACTTTGAAATCTGAATGAAAGAACATTTTGTAATTGATATTTTCTCATACTTACACTCCTATGCTAAGAATGTGCTTGAATCCTGGAAGTTAGTCACACTTACATGAACTCCAGTTTATTTTTCTCACATTGAAAAATCCTGACCTCTGATGGCTTCAGACATGAAATGTGAAGTCAAGCCCTCCCTTCCACTTAGCATCACTTCTTCCATAATGACTCAATGTTGCTTAATGCTGTTCCATAAAACAGTTAATCCAGACCTGACCTTATGAAAACTGACCCCTTGTACATCCTAATTCTGGCACAGTTGAATTGGTGAAGAGCTGATCCTATGCACATATGGGTATTAGTGATTTGCTTTGTGTTTCCATGGAATGACTGCAGACAGGGATTTATTTATTTGTTTTCATCTGCCAGTCAAGGGACAGTAAGGTGAAAAGATCAGCTATCATGCTGAGCCCTGCACCAACCTCAGTCACACAAGAGCTGTGGTCCTAAAGAACTCTTCCAGGTCAGCAGGCCTAGGGCAGGGGCACTGCCAGTCACTCCTTCTGCCACCACAAATAAACTCATGCATGGAGGACCTATGTCCTTATGCATTAACCCATTCTTGACAGGTAATTAGTAGATACAATTTCCTCTGAAGACAGCCAGAATGAGGAACACCTGCAAGGCAAACTAGCCTTATCCACATACAATATGTCATAAATCATATCATAGACTGGTTTGGGTTGGAAGGCATCTTGAAAATTATCTAGCTCCAATCCCCCTGCATTGTCAGGGACACCTCCTGCCAGATCAGGTTGCTCAGAGCTCCATCCACCCTGGCCTTGAACACTTCCAGGGAGGGGGTTTCTACAACTTCCCTGGACAACCTGTTCCAGTGTCTCACCACCCTCACACTAAAGAATTCCTTCCTAATGTCTAACCTAAATCTACCCCCTTCCAGTTTTAATCCATTATCCCTCATCCTATAACTACAAGCCCTTGTAACAACTCTCTTCCCAGCTTTCCTGTAGCCCCTTCAGGTACTGGAAGGCCGCTATGAGGTCTCCCTGGAGCCTTCTCTTCTCCAGTCTGAACAGCTCCAACTCTCTCAGACTGTCCTCATAAGAGAGGTGCTTCAGCTTTCTGACCATCTTCATGCCCCTCCTCTAGACTCACTCCAGGAGCTCTATGTCCTTCTTATGTTGGGGGGTCCAAAACTGACTGGAAATGTCCATGAAGTATGACTGTTGTCATCAGCATAACAGATCATTAATATATCCTAAACATTCACCTTCCTTGAATGCATATGATGGAAACTCTGTAGCTTGGTGGTGTAACACCTAGTCCCTAACCCTAACACATAAATGCTGGGTGCCTAAACTAAGGTCCTTAAATCCATACTTAGCCACAAAATGCTGAGAAACAACAATTATTTCTCCAAGTCTCTAGAAAGTTTTGATGCTCAGTGCCTCTGAAAACATGCCAGGCTTTAGACAAGACATTTGGAAAGTGTTGGCCAAAACTCCTTGGTTAAGCTCTAGGTATCTTAAAGGATTTTGTAAACTTGAAGCAAACAAGCACTAGTCATTGTGTGGGCTGAAGCCCAGCACTGTTTGAGATAGACGCAAAAGGAGCATTTTGGTTAAAAGAATGTGATACCAATTCAACATTAGTTTGAGGTTGCTGAGAGGAGGCCAGCTGACAACAAGACAAATGCAAAGGCACTCATAGTTGATGTTCCTTGTTTCTCTGTGTTATTTTTATTCAGCATCACAAGTTTTGTTTTTCCCACTCCATTGGTCAAATATCCAAAGCCTTGTATAACATACCTGAAGGCCCAAATAATGCATTTCCCAACATGACAGGAATCACTGTGAATAATGGGAAGAATTTTTAGAAAAATTGCTAGAAAAGCAAAAGGCCCAGACACTCTAACTGTACCCTAATTACTTGAGATTTGGTCCATTCTTTTCTGTTTTGCAGCAAGTAGTTCTTTCCTTCTAATATGTTTTAGGCATCGTTCTGGCAAAAGCAGAGATATCCCTTTACCAATCATAGCTTTCTAGAGTTTTTAAACTCAAGACCGTATTTTTTCTTAACTGATCTCCGTAATTCATGACCACTTACAACAATCGTGGTAACAGTGATAATAAAACTCATTAAACACAAAATTATGTTTACAGAGTTCCTTAACAGTCTTTTATTTAGGTTGGTTTCAGAACTCAAGTTGTAACCTACTATTCATTTGAACAATAAGTGATAATTTACAAAATTGATTTTGATTTTTATTCTTGCAATCAGTCAGTCTGTGGGCACATATTTAGTTGCTTCAAATTCCACACATACCAGATGACTGGAATGCACATTCAAAGGAGAGGATGATTTTGGATATTTGACTTTCCAAGTGCCCAACTGGGGACAGCGCAGCAAGACCAACCTTCACCAACTGCTGACCACACATGGTTGAGAACAAGATTGCCTTAAAGTGTCTCAAATTGAGGATTAGCTACTTTTCAAAACTTAGGCATGCCATCATCATTTGTATGAGGTATAATGCTAGAGTTGGTGTTTAAAAGAACAAGTAAGGAAGGTGAGACAAATTATCACTGCTTTTAAACACCAGGTTGCAATTTTCTGTTTGTGACAACATCATTGATTCCTCTGGAAGTTACAGCACTCTAGACCCACTAATAAAATAAAAGATTGAAATATTAATCAGACAAAATTCCTTTTTTTTTTCCTGTTGATTTAAGCTAGAGAAAGAGGAATAGAAAAAATCCGTAACATATGAGCAAAATTATCTCTAAATGGAGTGTTTAAAAATGTTTCCATCAGGCATCAGCAGATACGTCTTTAAATGAAAGCCAAGTATTAAAATGGCATCTATTAAGTCTTGCATTCCACGAAAAAAATATGAGCCAGATAAGTTAGTCTGTGTTGACATGTAAAGTACATTACTCCCATTAGAAGGGCTGATGCGGATCTAAATGACCTAAAAGATGCTCTGTGGCTCAACTGAATACCAGAGAACGGAAGCGTAAATGAATTTGAACATTGCTAATTCAATTGTAGTCATTGCACCTCTGAATCAGCCTGTATGTAAACTTCCACTAGACAGAAAACACCTGGAAAAGCTCTGCTAAGAGGGCTTTATTCTTTGACAGCTTTGGATGACAGCCTACATAAACAGAGAGGCAAGAAAGAGAGACATTGTCCTTTTTTTTTTCACTACAGCATTGTTTTAAATTTACAATTAGAGAGTCTTTTCTACAGGGACAGCATATAATTACATGCTTGATATTTTCACTATATACTTGATATTTTCAGCACTCTTTGTTTCAACCATTTTTCTTTGAGTGTTTATACCTCATTCTGCCCTGAAAGCTCTAAAATTAAATTTTTTGCACACACAAAAACTTCACTCTTCAGCTACTAATCTCATGTATGATATCACTTCCTTTTGTTGTTTATAAGCAAGAAGATTGTTCAGAAGTGTCCTGGATTTGTGTAATGTAAGTGAATTTAAAAAAAATTAAATCTTTATTTAGACAAAAAATTAGAAAATCAACATTATGTCAAACTGAGACTGATTTCAGTAGAAATGACAGTAACTTATTAACTTCAGTCTGCTTAACAACCCTGTTTACATACTTCCTGCCTCTCCTTAAAGTTGATTATTTCAAAACTCAAGGGATTTCTCTTAAGCACATCTGCAAATTCAATGTCAGTTCCAGATTCACATTTTGGTGTTGAATCAAGCTGGCCTTAGTTCACCCAATTTTTACCAGACAAACAAATTGAGGTGACTTAATACTTGTGGTGTTTAACTGACATATTTACTTGCGTTCACCATCCTTTTTTTCACTTCTAATGAATCAAATATATTACTACACACTGTTGACAAATTGAAGATGATAGGAGAGAGCAGATGAGATAGACATTCACAACTTTAAACCAAGGATACTCAGCTCAACTCCCTGGTGTCTGGCACCACCAGTTCTTCAAAGGGACGCTTTGATTATTTTTGAAACGGTTGAGAAAGAGAACCAAGGTTTAAGGATTTTCTTTTAATTTATACTAAACTCATGGGAAACGAGGCATGCTGTAAATATTCCAGATTGCTGCACCTTCAAAATTATATGTCTCAGTAAAATCATAGAATAGAATCATAGAATGGTTCAGATGGGAAGTGGCCTTTAAAGGTCCAACCCCCTGCAAGGAACAGGGACATCTTCAACTAGATCGGGTTGCTCAGAGCCCCATCCAACCTGACCTTGAATGTTGCCAGGGATGGGACATCTAACACCTCTCTGGGCAACCTGTTCCACCACCCTCAGTGTAAAAATATTTCTTCCTATTATCTAGTCTAAATATACCCTGGTTTAGTTTAAAACCATTACCTCTTATCCTATCACTACAGGTCTTGGTAAAAAGTTTATCTCTCTATTTCTTACAAGCCCCTTTTAAGTACTGAGAGGCAGCAATAAGGTCTCCTCAGAGCCTTCTCTTCTCCAGGCTGAGCAACTCCAACTCAGCCTGTCTTCACAGGGAAGGTGCCCCATCCGTCTAATCATCTTTCTCATTATCTTTGGCATACATATCATTACTCATTAATGATACACATTATCTATATCTATTCTCTTTATGTAAACATTGGTAGAAAAAGACTGATCAGCAAGCATATCAACAAAAAAGGAATTTACTCAAATTCTTGGAAAATGAAAAAGCTGATACCTTTTTGCATATATACTCATCTGATACATATATGCAGTTGTTTACCCACACTTTATATTAAACATAAAGTTTGAGTCAGCTTTTTAGTACAGAATGAAGGAAAAAAAAAAAAAAAAAAAAAGATAACTTATTACTTAGTGTCTAGTTGTGACCTAAGCCAAATTACGAAATTAAATATGAATTGACATGAATTGGACTTTTGCCACCGAGTAGGAATGAAATTGGGCTGCTGAAATCCCTGTGCAAAGAAATACTTGCCTCTACACAGAGCTGAGCAACAAGTCATGAGACCTAAAGCTTGGCAGTGCCAGAGACTTGCTGGGAACCTTCAGGCAAACAATTATCTCAATTTTCCTTTGTTTTCCTATCTCTAAAATGGTAGCAACAAAATTTATCCATACTTACCCTAGAAAGTCTTGTGGCTGTAAGTTAATGGTTCTTCAGCTCTAAACAGCATTAGTACAATACGGGCTGCAATAGGCTCTTCATTTTGGTGAGAACAGAGACATAATTTCATTTTCTCAAGCTGTGGTACTTCAGCATGCTACCAAATGAAGCGATACCCACCTCCAACTGTTTTTAAACCCTGACTGGAAAACAGCAGTCTTACCTGCTAATGTTGCTTTCAGTGGGCTTTTTCCACCTTTACATACACCTGTTGTTAGCCTTTTGGTTCACAGGCCTTTCCACTTACTGAGTGGGATTGAAATGGTGCTGCTAATATCTCTGACCAAAGAGATACTCATCTCTGCACACTGCTGAGATTGTGTCTCTTGCTCACACTGGGTTTTACCTATTATTACTCAAGTTTTTTCATGAAAGGCACTGAGATTATTAATAATCAAATTGCTCTGGCTGAAAGAAGTGACAGCATCCATGTGTAGGATACAGAAATGCAAAACAGCAAGCAGATCATTCAGGATATACATGAATAAACTCCCCATGTCACTATCTAATATTTTTTGCAGAAACATCTCTTTTTACCTTCAGGCATGATGCTCCCAATATTTTCCTTGGGAGATTCCAAATTTTGTCTTCTTGCCCTATTGCTCTATCCCTTTCTTTTCGTTTCTTTTCCTCTTAGGCTGGTGCAGATGTTTTTCGCAGCATTCTTGTCTACGTTGCTTCTTAGTCAACTTCATCCTTTAGCTTCTATGATAGTCTTTTGGCTTGGTAAGCATCCTTCTTGTTAATCTTTGACTTGCAGATCTAACTTCTCTTCCACTGCATAGGCCACAGAATCCTATATATGTTCTTACCTTTACTACTTTAATAGAGACCATATTGCCTTTTTCCTTGGTGATCTGACACCTTGTTGCAACACAACAAGATGCTGGAGACAGATGGGAGAACAGACCACGTCAAATTACAATGCAGGATAGATACCTTGCATGCCATGAAACACATTGTGCACATCCTTTGTCAGCTCACCAAATGTCTTGCAGATGTGTTTTTGCAAAATTACATTGTCACTGGTACCAAGGGCAAATGCATGTCAGTTTAGAGAAGTATCTCAGAGGATTAGCAGTAGATGCTGGGAGTTCTAATCCCAAGAATTATTATAGCATGGGAAAATCAATAGATTTTTTTCAATAGCTTCCTAAGAGATGGCTGACGTGAGATGGATGGTTGGTCCCTTCTAAAAGCCCTGCTTACCAAAGATTTTCAACTTAGTGGGCTGCAGTTCAGCGTAAGTCCCAACATCTGTCATAAAAATATATTGTAAGCAATACTGATAGCTTTCTGCTGTAAAGAGAGACTTACTTAAAATATTGTAGAATGCTTTCTTGGTCATGTAGAGCAGAAGAGTTTTCTGCTGATATCATTTTATGTGGTGAAGAAAAGTTAGAGGACTAGTTCAAACTGAATCAAAAGCATTTCTGCTGAGAAAGCAAAAGCTACCTCAGAGCCCTTGAAGAAGGAGCTCTGCTTTGAAGAGGTAAAGCAAGTTTATTTGCTCTGCAACAGAGCAAACCTTCAGTTCTGATTTTTTTTAAACATTCTTTCAATAGTTTAGCCTGGGTTTTGCACAACCTTTTAAGAATTAAGCACCCTACCAAACTGCTGCCAACAAAGGTTGCTTAATTCCTCAGTAAAGAGGGAGTCTTGTTATTTAAATAAAGTAGCTACTGTAGTAGATTTGCAGATATGTTAAGAGTATTACGGGATCTAGATGTAGGTTTAGGAAGAAAATACTATAAAGCAGGAAAAAAATAAACAGTGTACTTACTGAAACTAAAAGACATTATGACATGTGATGTGATTGCATCAGGTGAGAGCAGGTGGAACTGGGTTACCTGTAGCTGCAATGTAATGCATGTTGCAAAGTGACACTTGTTTATAGTTACACTTTCCATTAAAACATGGTCACCTTTTAAACCCTGACTATCCACCAGCACCAGTTACATTGGGGAAGAAAACAGAAACCACAGGGTTCTTCTGTCCCTTTTTATGGACTGCAAAACACCATACTATGTTTTCCTAAGCACCAGTAGATTACTCACAACCTTTTCTCTGAAAGTGGCCTGATGAATTCATCTGCCATACATTCACTGTGATGGAACAGCAGATGCTCCATTTCCTGAGGAATCATTGCAACATGGATTATCTAGTCCAGTGCCTTCATTCTAAAGAGGGCATCACTTTGCAACAGTCATTCTGGAAGAAATCTTCAGCGTCAACTCAGTTTCCATTCCTCATGTGAAAACAAGTTTTAATTCTGCTTTACTCATCAAAATGGAAGCACCTTGTAAGTGCTATGGTATTGCTTGGTCACTGTGAATTCCTCTAAACCCACGATTTTAGTAGTAGAGCAAATAGTGTAGTTTCTCAAGCATCTCTGCATCTTCAACCAAAAAAAAAGAGAGAACCTAAAGGCAATATGAAGGCCTATGATGACAGGCTGAGAAAGTTAGGGTTGCTCAGCCTGGAGAAGAGGAGGCTCCGGGGAGACCTTATAGCTGCCTTCCAGTACCTGAAGAGACCTAGAAGAAAGCTGTGGAGGGATTTTATATGAGGGCCATGTAGTGATAGGACAAGGGCTTTAAACTGAAAGAGAATAGATTTAGATTAGACATTAGGAAGAAATTCTTCATTATGAGAGTGGTGAGAAACTGGCACAGGCTGCCCAGGGAAGTTGTGGCTGCCCCCTCCCTGGAAGTGTTCAAGACCAGATTGGATGGGGCTTTGAGCAACCTGGCCTGGTGGAAGGTGTCCCTGCCCATGCAGAGGAGTTGGAACTAGATGATCTTTATGGTCCCTTCCAACCCAAAACATTCTATGCTTCTATGAATAGACATGCTTAGAAAATACTGGCAGGTTTAACTCAGCCCTGAAGCACGAGAAGCAGAAATCTTTGCTGCTGACACTTCCACAGGAAGAGAGTTCCATGATTCTTCCACCTGAACCTTTCAGGCTTGTATTCTCAAGGGTAGACAATTATTTTGTCGGGGTGCAAGTTACACCACACCAAAGCAACCAGACACTCTTCTGTAAGGAACATAGGTAGGAACAGCTCAATAGTGTTTCCTCGTTGGTTTTCTTGTCTGTGGCCTATAGTATGATATAGTGGATTGGCTTATATTATATTGCCTTATATCATATGGCTGCCTGTTACTGCTGCTAATGGCTGACTGTGCATGATTCAAAGCCAGGTGTCAGGCTGTCGTCTAGGCTCTGCATAAAAGCCTTGCATAGGTCTGTGTGTTGAGCTAGTGCTATATACACTGGAAGCACACATCCAAATTTTTTCAGCTTGTGAAAGTTCATTTGTCAGACCAGCCTCTTCAACAAGCGCTCTGGGATTTTACTGGAAAAAATTACTTCAGCAGAAATACCCTCTCGGCATACTAAAAAATGCAAATGCAAATTTGCTCCCTTTACAGAATAAACAGGAGTGTTTCAGCAGACTCAGCTGCAGAGGTTTTATTGGCAGGTTATTAAAAACTTTTATTTTTTAAATATAATTTCAAGAAAAAAATGTAGACAGATAATACTAAAACACAGAGGAAGAAAGAGACATTGGGCAAAATACGTGAGCAAAATAGAGAGCTGGTTCTCCTCAGAGCTTGCTTTAGATAAATTATTTCTGGTCTCTCAAAGCCCATGGCTTTGCATAAGTTTAAAGAGGAGTCAGGCAATTTATTTACTGCATAAACTGAATGCGCAGAAATTATTTCCTCCTCCCAGATTCTAGGATAGTGTCCTGGCAGTACAATTTACAAACCATCTAAGCACTGAAAAGTGCTTTTCACCAACAACCAAATGGAATGGTCTGTTTTATGACTTTTGAGTGGTACCAAACTCTGGAATCAATAAGTTTTAATGCAAGGTATGATCTATCTTTTTTTTTTTTTACTATGTATTTATGATGCTAATTATATTTCTTTGGTATCTCAGCATCACTATCATATGGCATTCTGGACATATGCCTATCTATAAAAGTTTCATAAACTACCCATAACCTTGTAGATACACGTATATATCATGAATCACTGTAAGAGAAATTCTGGAGTGTTTGAAGCCAATGGCAAAACTTCTGTGACTTCAACAAGGATCAGATTTTGCCTCTCCCCCTGCCGTGTGTCCAGCAGGTGCCATTGCCTTTAACACCAACTGTCAGCGTGTGTCAGCTAGTAGTTCCAAGTAACAGTATTTTCCTTATTATCCAGCATATTAAAAATGTATTTTCTGCTGGCTCAAATGAGCTTTCAGTCCAAGATGGAGGTTGTGACATCTGCCCAAATGAGATTGCATACTGCTGGAACAAATTCCTGGCTCTGTTCCAGACTCTAGCTCTCTGTTCGTTAGTGACTTTGGAGCTAATAGAGTCATAAATCGAAGCTTATTTGTATTCTGTATGCCCAAAGACATGCAGTAAAGCCTTAAGATGGGTGGAGATCTTCCAAAGCACCCTGCCAGTTGGAACTATTGTTTATACTGTTGAGCTTCTCATTTGGTGATCTGTCCAATACTGTGTTGCGTCCAGTAGGTTTCTATGCTGGCGTGTTGCAAACATATGAGCAAATCATCTGGGTATAGAAATAACAATATTAACAAATCTTTTGGACATCTAGTGCATCTTTCAACCCAAAAGCTTTCAATAACTACATGTTAATTAAGCTCTTCCAGCTTTCACTATGAGGCAGGTAAATGTTACTATAATCGTTTTGCAGATGGAGAGATATTAGCACAGAGCAGTTAAAAGACTTGCCTGCTGGCTGATATGATGTCTGTGGAAGGTGGATCCTTCATTGAACAAGACTGTTTTTCATGTGCCATTAAGCTGCTGAAGATAACCTGACTACTTATCTTTACATGTTCTGCCCAATTTACCCCTATCTCTTTTTTCAGTCTCAAAATAGGATCTATCATGTAGGTAAGACATGGATTCT
Organism: Hemiprocne comata; assembly: GCA_020745705.1. Taxonomy (NCBI): domain Eukaryota; kingdom Metazoa; phylum Chordata; class Aves; order Apodiformes; family Apodidae; genus Hemiprocne; species Hemiprocne comata. The sequence continues at coordinate 135,443,501 of CM036586.1, read as the reverse complement.
TAACGCCACATTTCACATCCTCTGCTAAAGACATTTATGTTCACTGAACTGGTGACCTCTGCAAGAATTTATACATCTAATTAATGAAGATTTCTGCTTTGGGAAAAGGCAACCCACAGGGATTTCTTTCTATCTTTCTTCAAATAAGCACTCACTTTAGAAGAATGGAAGAGTCATCTTCTCTTGTAATTTTTGGGAGTCAAAGTATATCTAATTTTCCCTGTCCTTTCTCAGAGTCATCCCATTATATTCAGAAATTTTAAGCTTCTTTCCCCAATGAAAATTCACCTGGAAATAATGATATAAAAATAGGATGTTAATAGCTGTGAAATTCTGTTGCTAGTTTTGATCAGGTATATATAAACACAGTTACATCTATCAGTCAGATTTGCAGTTTGACCCCTCTTCCTTCATCAGACCTCATCCTACCCAAGTCCAATTTTAAATTAAAATAACCATATATTTTGTTTTACTGTTATCATAACCAAATATGGTATCTACTAAACCTCCCAGCTATCCTGCTAATATTTGAAATATCTTTTTTAATGTTTGCCAGACCTAAAATTTATCCCAGTCAACCTAGTACTGTTATTGCCTAAGAAGTTTAAGGCATTAACTGGCTGCCGTGGAAAATAAGTAATTGTATATTTTCATTTGCATTCATCAGTTTTTAAAGGAAAAGGGGGCTGGTATTTTTCCAGTTTCCAAAAGCCAGATTCTGTTTAACTCTGTACTCCCATGTAGGCTTAGACTACCACTTCTGAACATGGTATCTGAGGTCATCCCACATGAAATCAATAATAATATTAAGTCCCTGGGAAATCTCCATCTCCCTATGACTTGGGCACCAGTGAAGGTATTTAAGTCTGCTAAATTTTCAATAGTTTAAGCCATGGAAACAGGAGAGATTTATTTTCTACCACACATAACATCAAAACTATCTACAGGTAATGGTAGACCCATCTTGGAAGTTACAACTATACAGGTCACTTTGGTTGTGGTACCACTCTGATGTCATCTGGAAGAAAGGTGGAACTTACCTAGAAAATGGTTTTATAACTGACATAGCATACAATTTCAAATTAATTAAGATTTTTTAAATGAGGGATAAAAGAAAGAAGGGTTAACTCCTGGAGTTGTTCTGCCATATGCAAGCAAATTTGATTTTAGCACTAACTGCAGTGTGAACTCCAGAACAGAGAAGTTCTATAGTATCTACAGTATGGAGAACAGTTTGGGTGTAGTCAATCCATCCCACTTTATCAAAATCATCCTTGCCACCTCCAGCAAAGGCTGTCAATCAACTTAATTCTACATTTATGAAAATGTAAAATGAAATCCATGAACTAACATAATTATAAACTTGTTCTTAATTAATCTGAAGTGATAAATCTGATTTATACTTGAAAATATTATTTCCAATCTGCTAGGCAGAATGTTGCCAGTGTCTTACAATCTGTCTTTATTTAGGGTCTTACTTTCTACACACCTTCATAATTTCAGATGTTTTAGGATTATGATTAGAAACTTTCTTGTCACCAAAATCTTTCTGTCCAACTCAGAAGAGGTACCCTTTCTTAGAATTAGCATTAGTACATCTTTTTATTCTTTATGGAATGGTCTCAGCAATTCATCAAAGCCTGGACTCTTGGGGCTTTCTATAGCTGAATTATTTCCAGAATCTATTCTTAGTTGTATTTTCATTCAAATGTTCTTTCTGTTTCTAGACTGACTGTAGAATTTCAGCTAAGAGAAAGTACTTACTGTATTTTGCAGTGCTTTTGCTGTTTCTTACTGCATAAATTTGAGAAGAAATTTTAAACGCTTCTTTTAAAGTCATTAGTTAATGTTCCCATTTTTTACCAGTCTGTTTTACTAATTAAAATATTGAATGGCATTTGAAATGTTTATTTCATTACTCATGCATGACATCTGAGCATCACATCTGACTTGTCACACACCTCACCTTGTAACTGCTGTCTCTTTAAAGCCTTTAATTTGCATAGCAATACAGCTGGGAATCTAGTCACATGTATAAATATCATCTATATAATCCCATCAAGTGATGAAACTTTGGAATAGAAATTGCAAACATGGTAGAAACATACAGTGTACTTTAAGTTTTAGTCAGCTAATGACATTCACAAGATAAAAATAATGCAGCCCTTGGAAAAGTGAAGGCTATGCTTTTTGGGGTTAGCAGAGGAAGGGGCAGAGGAGCATGAGATCAGGCTAAGATCACAGGACATATCCCAAGTGAAACACAGTTCAAGAGGTGGGATGTGTAATGATTTTATCAAACACACAAACAGTGTTTATGCTGCTGGTCCTGGATAAGGTTTCATATTCTTGTAGAAAGGAAGGCTGACCCACTGAGAGCACTAACCTGAGGCAGGAAACACCTCCTTCCTATGCCACTCATCTCTTACACACCTTCTGACCAACCTTGGGGAAAGGATTTAGCTTCATTCGAGCCACAAAATGGGAGCAGTACCTTTTCCCTACCTCACAAGGTGCTGTGAAGATAAATATGTTAATATTTAGGTACTGCTGTGATGATGACCAAATAAGCCACTGGCATAAGATTACTGGAATTCTCCCGCTGGCCTGTAATGGGAAACTCCTAAAATCTTGCCTTGAAAGGAATGGACAACAAACAGCATGAATCCCTATGGGGGATGAAGGGGAGGTCATACTGTACAGTCCAGAGGCATTTTACTTCCAAGGGTGGCATTTTGAACATATTCTCAGTACTTTTTCCTCTATAAACCTGAAACCATTTTACTTTATGATGAAATATATAACATTCCTACTTTTTTATTAATAATAGTAGACCATGTTCCTTTTCATTTCTTCATCCCAGCCTGAATAGAAAACACACATCAATTTGAGTATGTTTAATTCCTTTGATTTTACTTGAGAAAAAGTATGATTAAAAAAAACACAACTCCATGCTTTTCGGTAATAGACATTTTGCTCTCTGCTAAGTATAGAGGCATTTCCACCAGTTTAATTTAAGCCCCTGATTCAGCAAAGAAAGTAATCATGTACATAACTCAACGTATAACAATTACTCTCAAAAATAAATGAGCTACATGTTCAATTACTTTATTAACTCAATTCCATCTCATTTAAGCTTTTTCCATTTGCCGAAGATCAGAGATACGTAGTGTCCAATATTCAGTTTGTTTGCTTCTTTCTGCCCATGCAGAGTACACAGATGGCAGTCAAGGTTGTTCTCTGGTCTGAGATTTCATAATTATTATGTTGGTGGTGTTTAGAACAATTCGTTCAAATATATTATCCAGAAGTTAGCATAGTCATCAATTTGAGTATGTTTAATTCCTTTGATTTTACTTGAGAAAAAGTATGATTAAAAAAAACACAACTCCATGCTTTTCGGTAATAGACATTTTGCTCTCTGCTAAGTATAGAGGCATTTCCACCAGTTTAATTTAAGCCCCTGAACAGCTACTTTTGCTATCATATGAGGAAAAGAGATTTCAACAGGGAGTGGGAAGGAACCGGGTTCCTGCTACCAGTTGGGAACACAAACAAGTGCCATTAAGAAGAGCTAATACTTACCTACCTAATTCACTCTCATGACGAGAAACATAGCTCAACCCCAGTCCTATGCAGTAATTGTACAGAGTTTACAGCACGGAGGTTATCATAGTTGGTGAAATACGTGTCTCCACATGCATGCTTAGATCCCTCCCCACTAAAATATTTTTCTGAACTGGGGCCTGGCTGGCTGAAGTGTCTGTCAGGTCTGTATCGAACCACCCGTTGTGCAGCCAGGGAAGAACTCTCATTGTGCATTTTGACAGAGGTCCCTGCCTGACTGTATCGGGTACCAAAAGGAGCACATCCTTTCCCAAGGCTTGAGGGTGCTGATGAGCTCGTGTAAGATGCTTACCACCTTGTTGACTTGAGCTCTCCTTTGGACACTAGGTCCAGAAGAGGGAATGGAAAAAGAGAATACTTAGGTTTTAGGAAACAGAATAACTACTTCACCCAGCAGTGACCCAAATTACAGACAATATTACCTCATCACATCAGATGGAGTGATTAATGTTTCTTCTTAAGTCTAACAGTGAGTAGTAGCCTACTGAGAACGTACCCAATGTGATTGATTCTATTTACTGCCCTCTACATAGGAAGCAAGGTAATGGTTTATATCCAGACTGTCAGCCACATGCACTGAAACAGTGAAGTACCTGTAAAAGGCAATTACAATTATTCTTTTCAAAGATAGAATACACAAGATTTTTGTTTAGCAGCACAGAAATCTGATAAAGCTAACAGGAGTACTATCTGAATGATTCTGAATTTACTATGCTGGAAAAAAGAAAAAAGGCAAGAGGATGTCATTACATGCCTCCCTTCTGCTTTTATTATCAGCCACTGGTAGAACCTTGGCACACCACTTCTGAAGCAACAGTCACAAACTTTTTTGTTGGTGAAGGAATATAAAGCTGCTCTTACCTCAGTGTTGCTTGAAGTGTTGGTTATGACTCAAGCATCTCAAAATATTGAGAAAAATTGCAACATTATGTGCTGCCAGCATTTGCAGTACAAGACTCTGTGTTTTTCTCACACTTTATTTGAAAAAAGAACATTTTGCACCTCAATAGATATTTGTGGTTTTGGATCATAAAGCACTAAGGGTTTTGGTCTGTTCTGATTTCTACCCCCGTGTCTCATTTTTCTCATGGCTTAGAACAAAATATTAATGTGACTCATCTGCCATAAGTAATTTTCATGTCCTCTCCCCTCTATTTTGGTGTGTGTCTGGAGGGAAGCTGGAGTTATGTAAAAGTATTTATGTATATTTTGTATAAAAGAGGATGGGAATCATAGGTACTTTAAACAGAAGAGGAACAATGTTGGGAGAAAAGATCAAATTATAACTGAAAGCAATTTTAATAAATTGCAATTAAATGTAATAAATACTTTAAAACATGCTATTTCAATTTACTATTTCTTAGCTTTAAATACCACAGCTGTCATCCCTGGAACACTGGAAAAGGAAATAATAAAAGGGAAAAAAATAATATAGAGTTTATGGACTGGCTTGTCCAAAGTGAGTCCCAAATTTGATACTAAAACGTTTACAAGGACACTAATTATGCTTGGGAAGCTGGTATTTGAAATTGCAAATGTCAGTTCCAGGATGTCTGTGTTTTGTGGTACGGTTTAAGAAATTCTATGTAGCGTGCTACTTTCAAAAGATGTAATTATGTGTACACATTCCTGTGACTTTTCTCCAGACCAGCCTTCTATTCTACAGTAATTCTCTCTTACAACATTTTTAAAAATTCACTAGAAAATAGCACAAGCAATGAGTACAGCAGTGATTTTGCTACGGAGGCATTTGCAGCAATTGACCAGATTCCTCTTTTCTTGCTCAAACACCAGATTGAAATACTTTACTAAGTAGACCCAGTTCAATGCAAACCTCATTCCACAAAAGTAGTTTTGCATTTGGGATGAATGTTGAATCAGCAGGACTTAAGTATATGCTTAAAATAGAAGTTTTATTTATGTCACTATTAACCAGAGGTCATGTTGTTTCTGTGTTCAGAGAGAGAATACAGTGATTTTTCTGCCTTTATGCTTTTGCCTTTCTGCACTTGAATTGGAAACACAGAATGTTATTTTCCACACCCAGTTATACCTGCAGGCAGCAGAGTGGGAGGGAGAGGAGAGTGCATGCCACCTTACTATATTTGAAGATTTAGTACACAGAAAATAAATTTTCCCCTCTTCTTTCAGCTACAGTTTCGCTCTAAGTAATTATTGAAAACAGAGAAAATAAATGAATCAGGCAATCCAAAGCTTAAGTTTCCTCTTAGGAATGGTTTCTCTCATTCTCCTCTGTCTTTCATATTCCCTCCCTCGCTTCCCCAGGAAGCCTTCTTGTGCCTTATTTTCTGCATAACAAAAAAGACAGCCTTGTGTTGGTTCATGTTTCCCAACTTTATGGCTTTAGACTTCGAACTTTTCCAAATAGTCCTAATATATATATTTGAATCTCCATGTGATGGAATAACACTGGGGAGACAGGGATTGCATCAGTAGGAAATTTTTCATGAGGTTATATTTCCAAGTTAAAAAAAATATCACACCATCATAGGTTTTCATTTCTGAAAGTAGTTGAGTGGAAGAATGCACATGAAATGATCCATCTCAGGACACGAAGAGCTAGATAATAAGGAGTTTTAAAGAATCACAGAATCACCAAGCCTGGAAAAGACCTTTAAGATCATCAAGTCCAGCCTATGACCTAACACCACCACACCATCTAGACCATGGCACTAAGTGCCACATCCAGCCTTTCCTTGAACACAACCAGGGACGGTGCCTCCACCACTTCCCTGGGCAGTCCATTCCAATGTCTAATCACCCTCTCCATGAGGAAGTGCTTCCTAATATCCAACCTAAACCTCCCCTGGAGCAGCTTCAGGCCGTGCCCTCTTGTCTTGTTGCTAGTTGCCAGGGAGAAGAGCCCAGCCCCCACCTGACTACAACCTCCCTTCAGGTAGTTGAAGAGAGTGATAAGGTCCCCCCTGAGTCTCCTCTTCTCCAGGCTAAACAGCTCCCTCAGCCTATCCCTAGAAGACTTTCCCTCTAGTCCTTTCACCATCCTTGTTGCTGTCCTCTGGACCTGCTCCAGCACCTCAACATCCTTCTTGAAGTGAGGGGCCCAGAACTGTACACAGTACTTGAGGTGAGGCCTCACCAGTGCTGAGTACAGGGGGAGAATTACATCCCTACTCCTGCTGGCCACACTATTCCTGATAGAAGCCAGGATGCCATTGGCCTTCCGGGCCACCTGGGCACACTGCTGGCTCATGTTCAACTGGCTGTCCACCAGCACTCCCAGGTCCCTCTCTGCCAGGCTGCTCTCCAGCCACTCTTCCCCCAGCCTGTAGCGCTGCCTGGGGTTATTGTGGCCAAAGTGCAGGACCCTGCACTTGGTCTTGTTGAATTTCATGCTGTTGGCCTCGGCCCATTTACCCAGCCTGTCCAAGTCCCTCCGCAGCTTCTTCCTACCCTCTGGCAGATCAACACTCCCCCCCAGCTTGGTGTCATCTGCGATCTTACTTAGGGTAGACTCAGTCCCCCACATCCAGGTAGTTAATAAAGATGTTGAATAGGACTGGGCCCAGTACTGATCCTTGGGGGACACCGCTGGTCACCAGGTGCCAACTGGATGCAGCTCCATTCACCATCACTCTCTGGGCCCGGTCATCCAACCAGTTTTTGACCCAGCGAAGGGTGCACCTGTCCAAGCCATGGATTGCTAGTTTCTCCAGGAGGATGCTGTGGGAGACTGTGTCAAAGGCCTTGCTGAAGTCAAGGTAGACCACATCCACAGCCTTCCCCTCATCCACTAGGTGGGTCACCCAGTCATAGAAGGAGATGAAATTAGTCAGGCAGGACCTCCCTTTCCTAAACCCATGTTGGCTGGACCTGATCCCCTGGTTGTCTTCTACATGCCACTTGGTGGCACTCAGGATGATCTGCTCCATAACCTTGTCAGGCACTGAGGTCAGGCTGACAGGCCTATAGTTCCCTGGATCCTCCTTTTGGCCTTTCTTATGGATGGGTGTCACATTGGCCAACCTCCAGTCTTCTGGGACCTCCCCGGTGAGCCAGGACTGGTGATAAATGATTGAAAGCGGCTTAGCCAGTTCTTCCACCTCGAAGTGACCAGGAGGTTCTCTCAGAGAAATCAGTGGGAGCCTGTGATTTACTGGAGCCAGAATTTGGCTTTTTATTGGTTACACTGTGTAGCAAAACTAAACTCTGAGCACTGGCCAAGGGCATCCTTGGAACAGGCAAGCCAGGCAGCGGTAGCAGTGGTGCGGTGGAATGGGGAATGGCACATGAGAGGGAAAGGTGAGGACTGTGTTAGTGATGTTGGGGGGGCTTTTTGAGGACTGGGGGGAACTGTGTGTGGAGAGGCTGTGAGAGGACAGTGCACTTTGTGTGCTCCCACAGTTGTCTCTTCTCCTTGGGACCACTTATTTTCCTTCCTTCCTTCCTTCCTTCCTTCCTTCCTTCCTTCCTTCCTTCCTTCCTTCCTTCCTTCCTTCCTTCCTGCCTGCCTGCCTGCCTGCCTGCCTGCCTGCCTGCCTCCCTCCCTCCCTGCTTGCCTGCCTCCCTCCCCCCCTCTCCCCCTCTCTCCCCCCCTTCCTCCCTCCCTTCCTCCTCAGAGGCAGGACACTTTGCCTTCACTTCTGCTATCTGCCATCACCATCTACACACTTTTCTGTACCTTCTTGATTGTTAAGGAGGGGTTGTTTCTGGTCTGGAGGGACAGGAGCTAGGACAGGATCAGGGCAAAAAGCCAGAGAAATCCTGCTGCTGCTGGAGTTAGGGCAGATGATATTGCTGCTGCTGTACTGAGGCCCTCTGGTACACACTGGCACTCCTTTACCCTCTCTAATCCCACAAAGGCAGTAACAACAGCATAGATGGTACAATCAGGAGGCAAGAATGAGCTGTTTGGCTGAAATGCCTAATCCCTCTCTCATCAGGCACAGGCAAAATAGCTTGCCATCCCCTTCAGGGTGGCAGCTCTCAATTTTCCTAACTATTCAAAGCTACTTCTGATTTTGTGGCTTGCCCTCATCCACACAAGGAGCTGAGCCAAAGCCAAACCTAGGCACCTGCAGGCTGCAAAGAAGTTTGTATCCAGAGCTGAACTGTGGAGCCCAGAGCCATTTCTAAAAGTCATGAATGTGTGTAGATGTGTTCTGAATTATTGACTCATTGTTTGAAGGAGAGGGCCTGTTTGGCAGGATAAACAATAAAAAAGCTACTCTTCATAAAACTAGGGAGGAAATGGCAACGAGGTCATGCCTAATGTACTGGCAATTTCTAGTCTCCAGGCTTTAGAGTCCTCTTCAGAAAGGCACCAAATGCACATTTCTTTGTACAGCTCAGATGAATTGGATGAAACCAATTGCAAATAATCCACAGTACCTGGGCATTATCTCCTAGCAGTTCCCCAGGTGGCAGCACATCTGCTAAACTGCACCACAAACTGAACAGGGGTCTGCTTGCAAGAGACAGAGCAAAGAGAAAATCACCACGGATTATCTACCAAAGCAAGGCTGGATCAAGGGCCAATGCTAGATCTGGTATTGCCAGAGAACTAAGCTGGCAATCATTACAAAGATTTATTTTTCTTTTAATAAATTTGACAACAGAGGCCAGAAAGCTTTGTCATCACTAATCTAAACCCTAATCTAATCGCTAACCTAAACCAAACGGTCTGGGAAGCAGACAATTACTTGTTGCAAGGGCTCTGGCTTTGTGAGGAAGGCAGCCACCTGGCTGCCATCATGCGGCAGCTCTTAGAGCCCCTGCTGGGGCTGGGTGGGCAGCTGGAGCCACCTGAAATAGAGAAAGATTCCAGCCAGTGACCAGAAGCTCAAGGGCTGGCTGGCAACATTGTACTCCAGCGGTACCAGGACTGATGTTCTAAGATCTCTTTTCTGGCAAAAAACGCTCCTCTGTCTACAGGATTCAAGCTTCTTTTATGAAAATTTACTGTTTTGACCCAAATTTAGGTAATTATTTTGTCAGATTTGAAATATAGAGACCTTAAAATAGCCTGGGTGTGGAATTCAGATGAAACAATGGGTAGTAGGCATGTTTCAAATGGGCTGGAATAAATCTGAGGTAAAACAGTCAAGTTACCCACAGGTTTCCCTTGTGAAATCAGTACTCTTTTTTGGCTCTCCTGTCTTTCCAAATGCTTCCTCCCTCTCAGGTTAGCATAGTTTGGTGGCAGCCAGGCCACCCAGGGCACAGCTACTGGACATGGCATTGCTGAAGCTCAACTGTGCAGAGGTTAGGAGCCACTACTGCTGAGTTTTCATTTTGCTCTGGCTGATAAAATGCTTAATGTAAAATGGAGAGATACCTTCAGGTGTGTTTGGCTCTCTGGAGTTACTCTGACTGCTGGGAGAACAGTGGCTTTGGAGAGTAACAGCACAGGCAGTGAAGATCTTTGACCAAATATCTCAATTTTCAACCACAAAGCCAATCAGCACGTGAAGAGTGTTGCCCTGCTTATCAAAGAGGTGTTTTTCTAGGAGCTTGTGAGTGCATGTGAGGTGGACACTGAGCAGCAAAGGGAGCGTGTTGTCAGCAGCTGAGGGCAGGAGCCATGCAAAGAGTTGCTGGGCTGTTCCGAGCTCTGATCCACCAAAGTGCTCAAGTATGTGCTCCCACTCCAGCTGCAGCACAGGTCTCCAGAATCCACCATCTAGGACTTTTATCACACTGAACCCTAAATATCTGGATGGCAACTGAGCCCACCAAATCACAGGGACTCTTCCCAGTCATATCAGTGGGATTCAGGTCAGGCAAAGCATATAGGACTTGGTAGCAGCTGCATGAGAGTGATTAGCCTATAAAATAAAGAAGCATATTTTATATCTATATAGGACATGAGCATTGCCTGTGGCTCCCCTTGTTAGCATCCTCACATTAAGAATGCAGTCATACCTGGGACTTTGTATGGCAGTTCCAAGCACACCATTATCAATCCAAGCCTCTTGGTAACTAATGACTTTATGTTGCACATTGTATGAAAGGGTTTGTATGTACATTTTCATGGGGGCAACACACGTGGAGAAAGATGAGACTGAGTAATAAATTTTCACCTGTCCTTCAAACTGATAATTCTATACCTAGTAATCTGAAAAAGCTATGCAGTGTCTCTGCAGAAGGGTGGGAACAAGGCTCAAGGCACTTTTCTTGAAATCCAAACCCATGTTTTGATTTACAGCATAATTATTACAGCATTGCCAACAAAAATACCAAACATTATTTTTTTCACTCCGTATTCAAACTGCTACATCAGTTTTCACAAGCACTGAGTAACTAAAAAGGCTACTCATAGTGAATGAGTTGCCAGGATTTCATACTTCTGAACAGTAGACCTTGAATAAGCCTGAATATGGAGTTAAAAGACTATGTTAAGCCACTGTGCTTGAAAATCTTGGCCAATATTCCTTAATATTTCTGGAAAAAAAAAAGGATAGTGTGCTCATACGTTTCTTAAAAGCTTTCTTTTCCCCCTAGGGACCAGCTTGAAAATAACAACGAGCCTAATGCAATCGGGAAATCTAGGTCTCTTAAAGTGAAAAGCAAACAACCTGTTCTTCTTCTGCCCTTTCTTGAAATCTAAATGTAAGTATATCCAGCCTTCAAATCCTAAAGGAGTTCTAAATAATGTGAAAAACAAAGCACAAAGGCTTAAAACTGAAATTGTCTTAAAGCTATCACCTACACAGGATTTGATATATGCAAGTGTTTGCTGTACACCAACACTTTTGAATTTTGAATAGAAAAATATATGGTACATAAAGTTTGGTGACCATACTCAGGAGCATTTTTTTTCTAGATAATTAAAGAAATCTACCCTTTCAGTCACTCTCCATTTTTTAATAGGAGAGCACATGTAATTCTGGCATTTCATGTTTATTTAAAGAATGTTGGTTTAAATCTATTTTTATGGTCAGGAAAGAGTAAGGACAGGTTTCATTAACAAAGACATGTCAAAAACCATTATATCCTTGGAACAGAGTGCACTAGGCTATTGATGTGCTTTTGATATTCAAAATGCATATGTACACGTGTCTGCTTCCATGTGTATTATGCACATGTAAAAATAAACAGCAGTAACAGTCATTGGGAAATCCATGTTTAATACAATGTTTAGTTTAGCTCAGTAGTGGGCAGAATATGTTAAACATCATTCTGAGCCTTAGTGGAAAAGTTTCTGACAACTAGACATTAGCTCATAGTATCCACAGTCATCTTATGCCTACGACTATTGTTTGTTATCAAGTGTGACTTTTGGAAGAAAAAATGCATTATTGCTTAACAAGCTGCATTGCAGTCTTGTTCTGCACTCTGTTTTGGTTTCTAGATAGCTAATTAAAAGAATCCACATGTTAAGAATGAATCATGTAAATTCCGCAGACTTTCGGAACATCTTTTAAGGAGGATGAGCGCCACATTCAATTGTTTCTCTCTTGTGGAGAAATCCTACACGTCTGAAATGAAACCAGTAGTCACATAAACATGACTCTACAAACAGGCGGCTCTAGAGTGTCAGCCCTGGCAGAGACCCCACCCTACAAAGCCCACTGAATTTCTCCAGGCGTGGGGGTGGGCTGGCCCAGCACCAGGGCATCAGGATCCTTGGCCGTGGCCACCACCAGAGCTGTTTCTGGTAACTGTGTTGCCCAGCATCGGCTGCCATGACCCACCCTAAGACAGGTGCCATAAAAGTCCAAGAAGAAGAATTTAAAAAGAAACAAACAAGGAAAAAAAATTAATCAAAATAAAGAAATGAATGCATACATAAATAAATAAAATATTGTATCAGCCCAAGGCTTCAGCCCACAAAATATTACCAGAGAATAAAACACCTCCCAGCTGGTATTTACATTCTCCCAGAGCATCCACAAGAAAGTTTTAGAGCCCAAGCCACCTAACAATGAAACATCCAGCCAAGAATGGCAGCAGATTTTGGTGACTTGGCTGTGAAGTTGTTATAGTAGTTGAAGACAAGACTGTATAAGAACACTGAGCTTTTTATTAGCAATTTCTTCAAACCTTTCAAAAACGATTTTCTGGTGTTATATAATAATATAGATCACTTAAAAAAAAAAGTATCACAAGTTCAGTATTTTAGAGTCCTTCACCTGCAGCAGGTGAAACAGTAATATGAGCTATTATTTATACTTACTTGACAGAAAAAAGGAACAGTTAACCTAAGCATTACAAATTAGTACCCGCTACTTTTCATGCATGGCAAAATTGCTTTGAGAAAAACAAACACTGTCCTCGACAATTTACAGATATCAAGGAACAGAGAATTAAGGGGAAAAATAAAGCCTTATAAAAGTTTGAGAGTTCTGGAAAATGTTATTTCCTTTTTTTTTTTTTTTTTAATCTATTCCAGTGAGTAGAGAAGAATTTCAGCAAAACATTCAGATCTGGATAGAAATATCCCTCAAATTAAAAGGAAACAAAGCCCTTTATCTGTAGCAAGAATACAGAAAATTTTCAGACTTCAGCATCAACTGGCAGAAAGACTTGAAAGGCATTTGAGTCCAATAGAAGTCCTGAGCTGCTACCAAAGTCAACAGTCTAATTGTCTCAGCTGAAACTGGGGCTTAGCTTTTGGGTTTCCTGTAACTAAATCTTGCCACAAACAGCTCTGCTAAGTTTTTCCTCTAATAAAATAAAACACAGCAAAATTAAGATAAATACAGGAGACAATGAAGATGAATATGCACTTCCCAACATAAGGCTGGGAGCAGATATTACAAAAAACTTGTAAAGATATGAAAATAGTACTTGTCAGTTCTAAATGGTTGATATGACAGTTCTTTCAAAATAAACAATCCAAACATCTGAAACTAGTTGCTACACTAAGGGATTTAAATTTATTTTATTAAAGCAATAAGGTATTTAAAAAATGTACTCAATGTCTAGCTTGCTTCAAGTTGCTTTGGTTTTCTACACAGTAACATGGTAGCCACTACCCACCCAAATGTGATATTTTAATAATATTTTAAAATAGAAAAATAACAGCTGAAATGAAGAAAGCAAAACTGTTCAAAAAGGTTACCAGAATGTACAGTTTAACTTCAGACACTTTCTAACCTGATCAGGAAGCAGAATGAAAAAAATGTATTGTGCTGAATTCAAAGACACTGAGTCAGGTGATAAAGTTATAAAATTTTATGTGGGTTTACTGAGGTCATATCTCAAAATCAAAAGAAAACCTAAGTGACTGAAAGTAATGTTTTGTTTTATATAGTTTGATATTATTTCTGTCCTTTCTCCTGTTCAGCTGCCTTTCATGCCTCTCAGTGTATAAACAACTTGAACATACTCACCTTTTCTTGTGCTTCATGTTCCTTTATTCAATCCCTGCTTACCTGATATTAAGGATTAATTTACTAGTCTGCCTTTTCCCCATCTGACTTGGGGAGCTGAAAGTACTGGATGATTTTTTGTGGAACTCAAACTTCAAATTACTCATGTGTTTATGGAAATGTTACCTTACGTTTCCAGGACTGTTGATGTTAAACAAGAGTCGGTTGCTGGACTCCTTTAGCTGCTCATGAAAACCTAGCTTCAGATTCCTCTCAACACCTCTAGATGGGAGGAAATTAAAGGGGAATTACAAAAGAAAAATCCTTTCCAAACATAGCAGTGTTATTCAATAGCTTAGAAATTTACTTCTCTTTTCCTGTTAGTGAGTGTGGTTTCTTTAACTAATCCAAGCATTTTTGTGAATAAACCCAATGGTTGCTTTTGTCTGTGTTTTGAAGAAGAAGAGGGGCTTGTTGAGGGCTTTAGTAGTGATAATTGTCACATAAAGCTCTAGTACAGAAGAATACAGAGAAAGAAAGAGATTAACTTGCCTCCACAAATCATTAGAATTGGGAATATTCCATGGATACCTCTGCTTGCTGTTAGGAACCATGATGACAAGTTTACGATCCCAAGCTGTGCAAAGCTGAGACCTGAAGGACCTGCTGCTCATTAAATTCTCTCCTTCTCTAGTCCCCTGCTCCCCAGGCAACCTCACATGTGCACATATGTACACGCTTTCTTCTGGTCTTTGGCAGCAAGTTCATTGGTAGTATTTTGACTGACGAGAGCCACTGACTGCCCCTTTGCAAAGGGAGGAGAAGCAGCTAACTCAACATTGCTTGGGCTGAAAAGGGACTTCAGGCCAGTAGGCAGCAGATTTTTATACTAATAGCAGGAAGTTTATGGAAGACTACAGCAATGTACCTGTCTGATTTGGGAAACAATTGTACCAAACAATAAGTCTTTGTGCATGTTTTGCATTAAGCATAAATCCTCCTGTTTGTGTGCTGAAGTGTATGGTTTGTTACCAGATAGTTCATTAACAGCAACATATACAGCATACAGCTGCAATTACCACTTTGCAGATGTTTTGCACACATTTTCCATAGCTTCCACATTCAGGGAAAAGTAGCACTAAGTTATCAGTCTTCTTTCAAAAGCCTCCTTGACTAAATTTATCAATGTAATGATTCCTTGTGGACTCACCAAGTTTCTTTAGGAAACACCAATGTATTTTCTATGCAGGAGTCACTGGAAATGTCACCTTTTAAGACAGTTTACTAGACCCCCAGAGAGTTCAGACACAGAGCTCTATTAATACCTTTGTCATGTAAAGTTCAGGGAATGTTACTACAGAATGAAAACAGATTTGAAATACAGTGAGAAGAATTACCCAGCTAATGATGACAATTCAGCTAAAATATTTGTTATATAATTCAACCTATTTATTTTCAAAGGAGTTCAATGTAGTTGGGTTTATTTAAGTAACAGGTTATGATATCCTTTTTCGATTGCAAAAGCTATGCAAATACTGTTAAATATTACAGTCCATAGTCTTGCAGAGGAACAGTTTCACAGATTCACAGAAAGGTTGAGGTTGAAGGCACCTCTGAAGCTCATCTTGTCCAACCCTCCTGTTCAAGAAGGGACACCTAGACCAGTTGCCCAGGACCATGTCCATATGGCTTTTGAATTATCTCCAAGGATGGAGACTCCACAGCCTCCCTGGGCAACCCATGCCAGTCACCCTCACTTTTCTACTCACCCTCACAATTTCTACTTTATACATCTGGAATTTCCCCTGTAGTTGCTCACTGCAGCAGTGTAGCTAATGGTTTATAAGGGGTGGATGAATGCTGGAGCACGGTGCTGAAATCAGGGATATTTTAGTTGAGAACTCCACACAGTAGTTTACTGAATTCCTGGTGTAAATGGGAGCTGGTGTAAATGGGGTCAGCTGTGCAGCAGCATGGCATGGCATCAGCACACAATGTGGGAATGTGAGCCATGCCAGCTGATGGCAAAGCTGGATTCCTGTAGAATCCTTGCTTTGTGTGCAAACAGCATATTTCATGCTACTTTGCTTGCATTACACCTGTTTTTATGCAATCCACAACATGGAGACTTAGTATTTTGAATCTGCAAAAGGTCTGGAATGTGCTCAGGTCCCCCCTCCCATGCAGTGTTTGTGAAACGGTCCCTTGATACATGACAAACTGGAAAGACAAAGAAAAGGCAACAGCATGGAGCTTGTGCTGACAGTGTAAATAGAAATTGGAGTTTAGCAGACAAAGTTCACAGTTTGCAGTGAAAGGTCATAAGGATTTCAAGCATTTTTGGTATTTCGTCTCTGCTGTCTGCACAGTATCAAGCAAATGAAAAAGCCCTGATAGACAGCTTCCAATTCTGTATACTTGGCATCTTTGCTCAGCCTGAAGGAACACGGGAAGCTCTGTGTTTGGCATTCTGCAATTATTTGAGGACACGCCATCCTAACAAAGCTTTAACACTTACTCAGCCCCAGCTTGCCTGGTATTTTTTTCATGTGACATTTGATAATCTAAAAGGCTTACCCAGCTTCAGTTAAGCCAAGTGGCCTGCAGATTTCATGATAAAAATGCAGTATTGAATTCAGCAGGATGGCAGAGAGTCCTAAAATGTTAACTCTCAACAGGTTATGTTCCTCTTTGCCCAGCCAAATCATGTTAAAATACCAAATGCTTTTATGAGAAATCTACAGTTTGTATTTGCATCAAAGGAGACTTGGAGAAGTCTGATTCCTTATTTTTATTCTTATAATTTTTCCCTGCAGTGAGTTCATTCCCTCCTCTGGATATTATTATAACATCTCCTTTAAGAAAGGTTTAGTTTTGGCCTATGAAATACAGACAACGACATTTTTATTTCCTGGACTCAACTACATTTAAACGAAGCAGAGACTGTTTTCCTGGAGGTATATAACCTCAGGAATCCAAAGAAGAGTTTTATTACCTGTGTACCCAAGAAGTCAGTTCAGCCACTGCTTTTGGTGAAATCACTGCTTCCAATATTCAGGCTTGTACAACTGAAGTGATAAATGTGAAAAAAATCTTACTTATTAATCTGGTCTTTGGGTGTGTCTCTCCTGGGCTTGGAATAATAAGAGATATTTTAAGAGTGTGAATGGGATTAAACAGTGAAAACAGGACGGCAGGTGATCCAGGCATTGCCTAAATTTTTTGCAAAATTATTCTTTCAGTCTTCCAAATGAGCTTTTTCTTTGTTTTCCTAGCTTTGCAACCCCTGGTACATCTCAGCATGATCCTAGCTTAGGAGTTTGTTGTGCACACTTCGGGAGCCAAACACTCAAGCCCATGTTGTGCCTATAGGTGCTGAGAGGCTCCTGGTGGGGTTTCCTTCTAATTCCCACTGGCATAACTGACAATGTAATCTACTTCCAATCTTAGATGCTTGGATTTTTTTGTACGCTTTGTTCTTCAAGATCAGGCAGAATACCTGTTCCAGCTGCTGTGCAACATATTCCTTCATACATTTCTTGAGACAGATACTTTTGCATCTTGAAATACAAAACATATGTTGCTGTTGGGTCTCTTAATTATATTTTATTTACTGTACCTGAAACCTGATGTTGATTTTACCTGGCTTAGGAGTAGTTACCTGCACAAGTATTCAGTGCGTGTGAAGAGGTGAAGATAGGAGGTCTCTCCAGACCATCCTCCTTTGACTTCCCTTTTCTTTTAATTTCCTCTTTTCCCTCACTTTTTACCTAGATATGGATGATTTTGCTCTGAGGTTTATTAATGCTGAATGGAGCAGAATAGATGCCTGAATGTACATGTTACCTCCTTCTGCCATGGTCAGGTGTGGAATATAAACACCATTTCATAGGCAGTTAAACCTAGCCAGGAATGAATATAATCCCTAAATGGGAGGTATAACTGCATAGGAACTGCAGGCACACTCAAAATACATTCCCTTTCTTCCATAATGTAGAAGGATTAAAATCAAAAGGCTGGTGCTGACCGTTTTCTACCCATCAGCAGAAAAATCTGCAGGTTTTGCTTAGAGTAAAGCACATTCCAACATAATGCACTTCTAGGATAGCTAGAAAACAAAGTCCCTTGCATTTTTACAAACAAGAGATGGTGTTTGAAAAACTAAACACAGACTAAAAGACAGGAAGTGAGAAAGGACTGAAAGGAAAGATATTTGTCAATGCTCAGATTATGTCATATTTGTCCTGGCCAATACCAGGAATATGCTGTTTGTAATGAGCTGTCTGTGGGTGACTGAAGTAACTGGGAGAAGAGATGAACCTCCTCATTCAATGACACAAATTATCTGTGTCTTAAGAGAACATTTTACCTTTACTGGAAAGAAATCTTTATAATGTATCATTACTTGAATAGTTCTGACCGAAGGCAGTGTCACACAGCTGTGCCTCAGCCAACACAAGCAGTAGCACCTATATAAAGGACAATTATGTGAACATGCACTCGTTATTTTGCCTTTTTTTAAAAAAAAAAAAAAGGCAAGCAGTGTTAGGCCTGTGTGTGTGCCTGAGTGGGTGGCTCACGCCACCTACAGGGCAGCTTCAGTAGTGGGACGTGTCCACTCAGACTTCCCGTGAAAGCCCAATATAGTTTCCATACTGATTAAAAATTGCTCCAACAGACATATGAATTGGCTGTAGCGCCTATCAGTATTTCAGTAAGAAACATTTGATCTTCAGATGGGCTGCTGCAACATTTGACGTTCCGTGTGCTTGATTTTAGAAATGTATTTGCTAACAACCCATTTTTTAACCTGGTTACAAATAAGGACATATAAGCTTCTAATTCTCTTTTGATTATCACCTCAAAGTACTTATGGTGACTATATCTGGAATTAGAAAAAAATATACAAAGTGGGTTTTAAATGTCGAGCCCGTTTTGTCTCCTGAAGACTGCAGTGGGGAATCTAATAAAACCCCCAAAAAAGCTTACAATGACATTGCTCCTAAGAGCTGACTATCCCTGAGGTGCCTGATGCAGTGTTTGCATAAAGCCTAGATGAATACCGGCAGGTGGCTTTGGTGCTAAAAGGAAAAATGTTTTAGATTATAGCTGTAGAAATAGTACCTTTTCCTTAGGAATAACAATATTTCCTTTATACAACTGTGCAAGTGCCAGCCTTTCTGCTGCTTTCAGAGGCTCATCTTGGTCACCCATTTCAGGTCTTTTTTCATTTATTAGCACTACCTAGTCAAGTCATAGTAGGTGAGCTCCAAAAGCAGGGCACAGCCTGAGTGGCTGAGCCTTAAGGTGGGGACCACTGACAGTGGTAGGAGTCCTTCCCCCAGTTCCCTAGCAGCAAAGGGATAATCCACAGGGGCTGGGACAGCCCCTGGGACAGCAGACCCCCAGCTGGCTTGCTCTGCCACCCTGGGTGAGGGTGGTTGGAGACACTAGGACTGCAACATCTCTTCCCCACCCAGCTGGAGCACTGGAAACAGCCTGTGGCAGTAGGCCAGTGCACGCAAAAGACATGGCCTCCCCATGTATTTTACCCAAATCATGCCCTGTTTTGGTTTATTTCTTCCTTCAGCAAACTGGGTTGCTTACAGCATGACAAGGGCTTCTGTGACTGAAACTGAAGTTAAACAAACTATTACTCCAGACCTTATTATACTCTTTTCTCTTTTTAATGGACTAATCCACTGCAGGCTAGTGTGATTTTTAGTCAGTGCTTCTTTAACCTCTTCACCTTCTTCTCCCCAAGACTTTACAGTCTCACCAAATGCCATATTGGAAAGTTGGGCAGTAAGGAAGGTTCCTCCACTGTTCTCAGGAGATGGACTAGCTAGAAACAAGAAGCATTTGTTATTTCTGCTCAGCCATGTTATCCTAATTTGACTCAGGGACAATGCTACTGATAGAAAGGACGATTCTTCTGAATTACACTACTCAGAGATAAGCATCAGGGCTTAAAATTTTATTCTTCTCTCACAATGTGTAGGGTTGTTGTAAAGTTTCCTTCCCTCTTCTTAAATATTTTAGTTTGGTTTAGTTTGGTTTGAAGTGAAGCACACATTTTTCTAGGACTGAAGCTTTTCTGGAAAAGACAGTAAAAGGTTGCTCTGGTGGTTTTAAAACTGGAGTGCAACAGGTACCTTACAGAAACAAGCTACTTTCAGGACTTTAGGTGGCTCCAAAACATTCAAAATAGGGATATAACCAGGATAAATGATAATGTCAAGACAAAGAAATGTGTAATTTTACATGTAAACTACTATTCCATCTCTTAATGGCATCACAGATGGCAAAGGCAAATGTTCTTGAAAGCTGTTGTAATTAAAGGCGTAGGAAGGATGCTTGTGAGGGGGTTAAAATAGAGTTCATGAATTGCAATTATTCAGACCAAACAATGAGTTCAGAAGAAGCAATAGCATGTAGAATTTAAGTAATACAGTGAGGATTTAAAAAAAGCTGGGGATAGCACCTATGGTTTCATATTAACTGCAACTACAGTTCTAATTTGCATGGATGAATTAGAATAACTGATGTGAATAATTGCTTTAGACACTGTGATATATACAAAAGCAAGGCCAGGGGAAAAAAAAAGAAGCAAAATATGGTACCTAGCATGAAAAAAAAAAAAAAAGCAGCTCCAGTCCTGGGTCCCCAGAGACAAATCCATCTGATTTTGCTTAAGCAAACAATGTGGGGGGGATGTCCTGTTTCAGTTTATTTTTTGGCCTCCAGTATATTGTTTATCTCAAGTGCTCATCATCTTGACAAATATCTTTTCAGGAAACTACTCCTTCAGGTCTCATAGCTCTGAAAAGAACTTGAATAAATGTGTCTGCTCAAGACTGGCTTGTGGTCTCTCTGCTGTCTCTCATTTAAAGCTAGAGGTTCACAAAGACCTGTAAAAAGTCAACCACAGGGTCAGGAAACTGTGCAAAACAATGTAGTACATTAAAGAGCTTACTGCGCTGAAAGTTTCCTCTGTAAATTAGTGTATTACACATTTGTGAGCATGAGAAAGATAAGACTGATGACCTAGCACAGCCCTCATTAAAATGTTCAACATACTTCTTACAGTATCACTAAGTACAGAGTTTCAGACCCATTTTGCAACTGAGGAACTGAAGGAGATTGGCAAAGTGTGGTAATACCTATACAGCAGTTCCAGAAGCATCTGTGATGTTTTGCAGGGGTACCAAAGATTTAACTTTAAACCAGGCAGCAGGGGTACCACTAGCCAGCCAGGCTCCACCACCATGATGCTCACCACAGGTTTGCTTCTCAAGTTATTTCTGTTCCTGCACTGTAGACCCTGTCTGGAGTCTGAAACTCCACGTGTCCTAAATAAAATGACCTGAAGGACCTTAAGACATTACAAGAAACTACACCGCCTTCTCTTCATTGTTCCTTTCCTCTCCTGTACAACTGTAACACTCAAAGTGGAAAAATCTTGTGAGCAGAGGTTAGAGCATGCAGAAAATAGGAGCTGGGGAGTGACAGTAAGCAATATATCCATGTGTGGAGAGGGAGTAGGGGCTGGTGGAACAGGCCTGCCTTTTCCATAGGAACAAAAAAAATGAGGATGTAAGTAACTTGCCCAAGGTCAAAGAGGTAGTTTTGAGCAACTTTAACACACATGCTTAAAAATCTCTAGTTCTTTTAAAATTTGAGCCTGTTGCTTTAGTGATGGTGTCTGGATGTACAGGATCAGGACTTCCAACCAGAATTCTGCAGCCTCCTACCATACTCCTGTGATGAGAGTAAGCAGGCAGGATTCAGGTTCAATATAGGAGTTTCTCTCAGAGCCAGGGGCCAATCCATTATTTAACTCAGCAATACCAGACAGTTTATAATCTGTCTTTGTTTTTTTTCAGAAATATTAGCATGTCTAAGTCTATCCTTAGGAATTCATCGGGGAAAAGTATAAACCAGATATTTTCTTAGTTCTCTAGGGGCAGCATGTCCTCATAGGAGGCTGGAACAGGATTTCATAATTACAATTTTCTAACCCACTCCCCTCCAGCACTATAGGAAAGAAATAATATCTTTTGAGAACAGTAAACATTCAGCATGTGCCTGTTTCACTATTCTGATTCAGAGCATCAGCCCCACATTCAGAGATAGGAGCTGTGGGAGCCTGTGTTATATCTGCAGTAAAAAATGTTGGCTTTTCTGAATCTGGCTATTGCCACCTCAGCTCATTTCTAATGCGCGTGCTTTGGCAGCACACAGCTGAGGAAGGCCATAGATGTGCATTTTAAAATGTGGTAACCTTCAAATTATTTGTTTGTTTGTTTTTTCTTGAGAATCATCTATATTATAATTACAAGAAAAAAAGATGGCACCGCTGGATTTCTTCACAAAACAACTCAAGTTAGGATTATTAATTTTAGTCAGTGAGGCATCATCACCAAGGGTGAACAAGACTGCATGATGAGTAAGTTTAAAGTGTCTGAGTAATAAGTTTAACACATTTGGAAGCCCTGGCTCCTCCTATGCTTGCTTTTTTTTATTTTTTTTTTTTTTCTTGGATCAATTTTCTGTGGTTGAACAAAGATCAAACGTAATAGCCTCTGTAGCCAGAACACAATATATGCGATCACTGGTTAAATTACAAAAAAGGTTAACATCTAACTTGTTCATGTCATGTTTTTTGGCAAAACTAACGATATAATTAAGTGGGTTAAAATATCAAAAACATATGTGTCTGCTTACATTTATACTTTTTTTATTCCATTTACAAAATAACACCATTGGTAGAGAAGAAAATTCAATGAGCTTCATATGTACTGGAGGAGTTCTGCAACAGAATGATTTCTTCATCACAATGGCAAGAGAAACCCCAGCACAGAAATAATCTAGAAGATTTATAGACCTGATTGCAGCACTGACACTTTGCCTAGTGAGCTCCTTAGCAGGCCAAAGAGCAGTAGTCTTTCCACAGGTATGAAGTGGGTTGGCTAGTAGCATCAGCTAAGCCATGGTGAAGAGTGTGAGTAGAACATTCGCAGCCCTACTTCTAGCTACCCTGAGAAACCTTTGAAGTATGATATGTTGATTTCATGAGTGTTTAAAGCAAACTTCTGCAGGAAATGGGATCCACATGCATATTTTCTTGGGAGTTCCTTGTAAAACAATAGTCAAGTCTGAACTTAAGTATGTATTTTTAATTTAATAGGTAGGTTTATTTTACAGTTTCTTCCCTCATTCTCCTAGTGCCTGTAGGACTGTACATCAACAGAGACATCCAAAGTCTGCTTTCATTTAATTAAAATAGATCTTCCTTGCCAGTTTAAAAAAAAAAAAGATATCAAATATATGAAATAATGTCTGTTCTCATGACATCTCCTGCCCACTTTCCAGGAAGAATTTAGGATAGTTTTGAATAGATGAAAAGAATGATAAGAAAAACATTTCCTTTTAAAAAAAATTAAAGGAAAGCAAGTCTCCCACTTATCTTCCAACTCTTCCATCTTTGGAAATTTTCCTTTTAGCTCAGAGGGGCTAGGCAAATAAAGCTGTTCATCTGTGACATCTCATTAAATGTCATCATTAGCAAGATAAACTGCAGCAAAATGGACTCAATAACAATCACTGCTGTCCATGTCAAACCAGACATAACTACTATGATAATTTTCACTGCAGAAGAATACCAATATCAGTAAATTGGAAAGGTTAGGACTCAGTGATACTGGTTATTCTGTTTATAAATAGGAGTTACCTCCACTACAGTAAAAATGCTAGCCTAACCAAGGACTGAATCCAAGGCAATAGCTGATACCTATTTACTTAATTACACAATAGTAGGTGAGGGGTGGGGTATTTTTAAGCTAACACAAAACAGAGCAATTCTAATTTTACTGACTGAAAATGGGAATTTCATAGATCTAAACTGACATTTGTTCCTAGCCAAAATATTTTGCACTGGCACTTACTGTTGGAAAGACCAGTTTCTCCTACTGCCAAGAATGGAATAAAACTCGGCCAGATTCTTCAGTTCTTAATTGAACAAAATTCTCATTGTAGTTTTGCTTGATTAAGAAAAACATGTCACAGTCTACAGCATGGTCAACTCTCTGGGTATATATAGGTTGAAATCCATTTAAAAACATTTAACAACTAGCAAAATTTATACAGGCTAGAGTTCTTATTAAAAGTTTATGGGGTTATCTCTATATATCAAATTGTCTGCCTGCACAAGTGACCAGTTCCCTGACTGTTGAATTCCACAAGCTTCTAAAGTTGCTAATTGTCACATGGAAGTAATTAATTCAGTCACTTGAGAAAAATCTGTACCGGGTCATGTAGGGTTTTCCTTTACAATTGTGGAGGCCTGAATGACTGAACTCTAGGAAATATTTGGGTTTTTACTTTAAAAAATAGATATTTACCAGTGTAATTGATGCACAGGAACTGATGCACAGCAACGTAAGTTTCTGAAAATTACAGTCACTGCTGCATATGGTTTTCCATAATTTCTGTTCAGATCTCTGCATTTTATCTATGCCACAGATCCTCCCAAGGAGCATTAATAGACCTTCATAGTCAGATTCATAAAATATTAAACTTCAGCAGTCACTTTTAGCCTGAGGCAGCCAAGGGAAAACTAGCCAGGAAAATCCTTCAGCAATATTGCGTTATAAATTTTGCACATCCAAATGAAAAATAAGTAGGTTTGTCTTCTCTTCCATAACAGCTATTACTTCATTATGAATGTCACACTAGTGTTGTATGGCTGCAATATACTGATTACTGCAAGTGGAGAAAGCCACAAATCTCTCCCCTTCCTCTGGATGATTTGTCATGGCTTAGTCCTTTGAAGAGAAGTTCATTTCAGGTGTAACATTTAATCAAGACGAGGAGTTAATTCCAAACCAAAGACATACTGGCACATAATTGTTATTACAGTATCCAAAAAAAAGTAAAACATTTTCAACTGCCCACTGTTAGGAGACTCTGCATCATTTGGAGAATAAATGTAAGTACAAAAAAGGATAGAACAAGGTATAGTCAGGTATTAGTCAGTCATACAGAGAGATAAAACAAGAAAGAATTCAGGAAGAGAAAAGGCGTGGGTAGAATTTAACAGCAGTTCTTGCAGGTGACATACAAGATCTGTACACACATCAAGAGATAATCCAGTCTAGATCCTAAATAGGCAAAAGAAACAAAACTGCCAAAAATGAAAGATACTGAGTTGGGTTAGGTTTTCTGTCCTAATTTCTTAGGTTGAAAAGAAGAAAAAGGGGAGGGCCGATAATTTTTTTCTATAGATACTATTTGAAACTAATCCATCCAAATCTGCATTTAAAAGCAGTGGCACTGTCATGTGGCAATAGCTTGTGCATTTTGCCCTCTGTGTCTTAAAAGATTAAAACTATCCATATGTTTACATACCCCTCTCTGAAATGTTATTTTCAAAAACCTGTAATGAAAATAGTCTCTAACAAAAGAGCAAACATGGATGCCATACAATCCCGCAGATTACATAAACTCTTAGATTTTTGTCCAGTACAGTCACTGATTTGTTATTAAAGCTTAAATCAGTGGAGATGGAAGAAATTGGATTAGCCCTCAATTCCAAGCAGAGAGTTGCTAAATGTCTGGTATCTTGCTTAATTCCTTCACCCATTCCCATCTGTTCATAACTCATTTTTCCTCCAGGAACTGCTGCCTTGGCCTGCTGTGCATCTCCTGTGCTCTGGGGTTCCATCAGCCAGCAGCATTAAACAGTTGTGCCACCACAAGCTACTCATATACAATAATACCTGACTAGGGAGGTTTTTATTTATTTAACATCATTCTTACGGATTGCTTGATTTGTGTGCATGTACTTTTACGTGTGTGTGTATATGGGCAGGCCTAACTACCCCAGTACATTGCTCAGAGCTGCTGGTATGGCTGCCTCTCAGCTAGAAGCACTTTGCCATTTAGTTTTCCTTTAGCAGTAATGTGTTCCTACTCTAAACATAGCCTAAATTGCACCCTGCATCCCGTACTGGCACCTGCCAAAGTACCTCCTCAAAGGCTTTTGGAGCTTACAAAGCTGCAGACACATCTTTTGGAAGCACTCGTCCCTGGATGATTTTACTAGCACAACTTACGAGTACAGGGGCTCATTCCTGCTGGATCTCATCGGCCTGGTTATTTAATTTATTGAGAAATTTGCAACAATTTTCAGGTAATACAGCTCGGACCTAAAAAAACCTGCTTTCAAACTCTGAGCTTGTGGGCTATAATTACGTAGTCCAGATTATCTCTTTCCTTAGTATGCCTAAACGGACCTTCCATAAAGCACATTAGAAGTATTTCTATTGAGAATACATGATTTCCATTAACCTCTGAAAATCTGAGCAGGTTTCTTGACCTAACGCAAAATTAACTTAGAATTAATGCAGGTGTCCCATCTCACTGCCAAACAAAACAAAAAACAAAAGAAAATAATTTCATGCATTGTCGATAGCCATTCTGCTGTTTGAAGAAAAAAAACCTCCTTTTTCCTTGCTAGAGAAGTATCTGTGAATTTATTTTTTATTTGGTTAAGCAGTGGCCTGTAGGTAGCCATGAACCTTTGGTTCTGATGTTCAGCAGTAAGAATCTGGTGGACAAAGTTTGTGGGGAAGAATAGGATTTCACTTAAGTGCATTCATTTTTTTAATGCCAGATTTTGTGAAGTTAGTTGGTGTTGTCTTAACTGCATCATCCTGGGAATAGCTAGCACATGCCTTAACTACTCTTTTGCATAGATACAGGAAGAATTTTTTAAAATACATATCTGCTTTAAAAAAAAAATAAATCCAGATTTTGAAACAAAAAAGAAGGACTGAGTAGGGAAAACAGAAGCCTTAGCTGATTGACAATGCAGGATATAGAACCTTTCAGATCCAAATCCATAAGGGGATGTTTGCATCTGGCCCCATAATGGAGTCCACATGCCTGAATTAGATGCCTGGACTCCATGCATGTGTGTGAGGGGAGTTTAGTGCCTTGGAGGGGGATTCACAAAAGCCACTGTTTGGGGAGCTGCCTAAGCCAGCCAAATAGGAAAAGCTGAAAATTGCAGTTCATCCTAAATCCTAGCTCTCCTGGGTTTAAGTGCCTTCTGGTGAATTAAGTACCCAGTGCAAGTCCCTCCAGTTTCAGCTCATAGCCCACAATCCTCTTTTGAAGGCAAGTGCCAAATTTTTCTTTCAAACTCTAAGCAGTCCAAGCACAGTCTTACTCAGGCTGTAGAAGAGGGATCTAATTTCTTCCTTTAGCTAAGGGCTTTGAAGGGTGCATTTCCTACCTTCTAGGCATGCCCCAGCCAGCAGGCTACAGGCATCACTTCCCAGGAGGTGAGTGGGAGCTGACACTGGTCCCAGCAGACCCAAGGAGGCCTAGGCAGAAGGAAAGCCACAGGAGGCTTTGTCTGAAAGTTCAGGAGGCATCAACAGGCAAAGGGAGCATCAGGTCCACACCCTGCACCAAGGAAGGTTTGTGCACTGGGACCAAGAAGCCCTTGAGGAGGACTTTAGTGGCCTGTCATCTGAGGCAACAGCTAATCAGTCCCTGATCAGGGACTTAGATTTCAATTATTAACTGAAGTGTGTTAATTTCCCCTTTCAATCCTAATTCCTAATGTGCTTCCAGCCCCAGCTCTGCCTCATAGTGCTGCAGGCAGCTGAAGGGAAGCTGGTGTCCTTTTTTGATTGAGTTTAGCAGCCAGGTAGTAGTAGGTCCTTCATCCTGGCTGCAGTACAAATGAAATGCAAGTGCCAGCTCCCACTGCAGACATTTTATAACAGTTAGGAGAGCTGAGCACTGAGCAGCCTTTATATCTGCTGGTCTCACAGTTAACCAGTGGTCATGGGTCCAAATGGCTGCACAGAACATTTCACATTGTTTCTCTTGGAGTAGAGTTGAGAGGCTTAAGTGAGTTAGTATTTGCTCTTCAGTACTTGGCTTTGCTTTCCTTTGGCCTTGCTTGGGTTATTCTAAGGTGACAGATACAGTAATTTCAAGTCCTTTAAAACATAGCACACTGGATTGCATTTTTGGAGTTTAAATTACTATATATTGTCATAGATCCAGGACAAGTGTATGTGAGCTGGGGGGGGGGGGGGGTGCCTTTTTTGTGTATTTTAGAAGTATTCTTTGTCTTTACTGTGCTTTTGAGACATGTGGCAGCCATTTACTGTGAATCAAACCTACAGGGAGTATTTCACAACTCTGGTTGAAAGCTTTTTTTGGTGGTGTCATGCTACCCTCATTCCTGCACTTGCAGAGTGGGCAAAGAGTGTAGGCCTGTACATGTTACAGTTTTTACAAATGACAGTGATTGCAATCTTTGTCTCTCTACCCATTGACTAGTCAAGTGGCTATGTGTTTGAAGTAGACTTGAATAAGAAGCATTTCTTACCCACTGCATAAGAGGAAAAGACAGAAGATCTTTATGGGTGGGTCTGTCCAGCATGACACAGGATTGTACATGTGCAGTTCAGCCATGGTGGCAGTGCAGGGTTTTTGGTGGTGATTGCAACCAAGTGCCAGATATGAACACAGATCCACTGTGAATCATCTAGCAATGTCCAGCTTCATGTCCACCCACGGATATGACCCAGAGAACAAAGGGTCTTTTATAAAAATTAAAAGGCCATTTTTGAGACCATTTGAACCAAATGAGTGTTTAGCTGTGGCTATTATCATATTTATCTGGAAAAGTAGCATAAACAATAAAATAATAAATAATACATAATAAAACAATATCTGCTTGATTTCTGTGAATGAAACAATATCAGGACAGGACTAACATCAGCACATCCTAAAAAATATAATAACAGCAATATTTCCTAATAAAATAGGAAAATAACTGTTGCTAAATAATTTTAAAACATCCTCCTGATTTCTGTCTGAGTGGATGGTCTAGTATGTTTAACTTTCTAAGTCAAGACCATTTATTCCACTGTTTGAGCAAAGGTAGGAAAAGTATGCAAAGGGCTGGAATCTTCTAATGGCAAATAACCTTCAAACAAAAATTGTCTGAGAGACAGGAGGTTTTTTTCAAGAAAAATATTTTACAGACATTTTTTATTGTTTTCATATCTACCTTGGACTGGGACTTCAGAGTTCTGAGGAGCTGCAAAGTTAGAACACAGCAAATAAAAATAAGGGAGAGAGAAGCTGCTTTTCCTCCCGACAGGCTCATCATAGCACAGTGAACGGAAATATTGTAAGTGGTAACAATTGCTCTCTGAAATATAGCCTCCAAAGCCTTTTGCTTTTATTAAAAAAAAAAAAATCCCCCACAAAAAAACAATCATGAGGCAGCACACGGATGAGAGCCAAGAAAACACATTTGTATGCCATCAAAGTGAGAAAAGGAACAGAAATGCTGTGCCGTGCCAGTTTCAGAAAGAGGCAATCAAGCAAATGTTACGGCAAGAAGGCAATGCGTAAGGCCACAGGATTGCAACAGGAGTCACAGGGAACAATAAATTGTTTCAAATTAAGACCAGGCCAAGTACTTTGGAGTCCCACGCAGATGGCTTGCTTTATAGTTTAAGAACTCCCAGGACTGTTAAAGTAAACACTGTCAGTGTTGCAAAGGCTGGAGTATAATCACTATGAAGGGGCACATAAAATAAAGTTTCTCTATAACCAAAAGACATCAACCAAAAAACCAGTGCACCCAGAATTAGACTCTTTTTCTTAATGAGATGTCATGGTCTTGATGCTCTGTTAGGTGTTAACAGCTCCCATCTAGGTCACTGTAAAGCACATAAATTTAATCAGTATGTGTGCAGTGCTAAAAAGAGAAGGGGAAATGTTGTTCTAAATCTCAGAGAAGTCCCTGCTTCATCACTGATAATAAAGAAGCTAAAACTTACCCCTTTCCAAAGAGCCAGCCCTTCTGCCTGCCTCAAGCACCCGAGAGGTGCCAGTAGCCCTCATGTCCCAAAATGTCCCACCGCAGAGCACCAGCCAGACCTCAGTGGTCATGGAGACAGATACCTGCCTTTCCCAAAGCTGCAACTGGGCTCTATCCATCCAGGACTCACTGCAGCCTTTTTACCCCCAAAATTACGATATAGTGACAGTGGCCATGGTATGGCAGGGTACCTGCAGGTGGCTTGCAGGCCATGCAAGACAAGTCAGAGCTCAAGCAGCACCAATGACTGAAATGGCACATGCTACAGCCTCAGGGACAAGAGAAGCACAAGAGCAGTTTCTGGCCACTTTTCCCTTATTTCCTCAGGTGTGGCACTAAGCATAGCTTAGCTAGTCTGAAAAGTCAAGCCTACACAAATGTGACATCTGCAGACACCTGTACTACTTTACGTAATGTTTAATCTAATAAGAAGACAGGTTCTCTTCCCTGCTTCATCCATAACAATCAGTCATTGTCACTACCAAGAGCACTTTTATAATTAGGAATTTCCTTCCTATAGAGACTTCTTGGGAAGTGTTGTCAAGGAGAGAGACTTAGTCTCTTAGTCTCTCTCCTAATTCTCTCTCTCCTTCCCTACCTGGGTGGGAGGGGGAGGGGATCGAGATCATTGTTGTCTCTGGTTTATTTTTCGATTCTGAGTCAAACCTTGACAACAATTTATAACCTTCCTCGGAGCTTACATAGATATATGGAATGGAATACCTTCGGTTAGTTCTGCTTCTGTCTAGTCCAGCTCCCCTACGGGGGGGTCACAGATACGATTCTCCTGCCCTGGCAGCCTCTGTAGCAGCAGAGCTAAGAAGCAACCTTGGAGTCTCTGCAGAAACATAAACATTCCAGTGTTATCATTCCTCTAGCTGGAACACTTGCTGCTAGCTAAAAGAGAGCTTACTGAAGGAAAAAAATCAGTAAAAGGAAAATTAGCTTCATCCTGGCTCAACCCAGGACAAGTGTTTAAGAAAAATATGTACTCTAGTACCTTTTTGTGTCTTGCAGCTGTTAATGAATGGGATTTTTACATACACATCTAAGCTTTCCTAAAGGTATCGAAATCTACTAATTCACACGATACTTCCCCTCTAAGCACACTTCCCAGGAACATGAAAGAAAACGCTAAACCAACCTGCATTAGAATAAAATATATGTAGCCCAAGTTGATCTTTTGTGTCTCTTTAGAACTCAATGCACCTCAACAAAGACTATATTTTTTAATCAGCTTTTAGTACAATACTTTGATTAATCAAATAAGGAAGAGTTCTTTGAGCAGTAAAGCTGGTAGATATCCTTCAGAATAAGACTCTGACACTTCAGAGCATCTGGACAAAGATTCAGAATACATTTGATTTACTAATTGCCACAGTAAGAGACAGTCTTTTTCCCCTCACTTTTGTCTACTTCCATACATCTGATAAGATAGAGCATTTCACTGATTAACAAGCTTAACACTAAACCGTGAAGATTATTCACTTGCCATTTAGAGCCAATTGCTAGTGTGTGGCTTGTTCACAAAGCTGTAGCTGGCTGAAACAAGAGGTAGGTAGTGAAATGGAAACTTTTTACACATTGACCAGCGAGTATAATTCATAGCAGCATTGCTAGAGGCACTGCTTTGGATTAAAACAGTAAAATGCTTTGATACACTTTGCAGACCATTGTACCATCATAACACGCAAACAATTGTACCGTGAAAATTTGGGAGGCTTCTACTGCATGCAGCCAGCACAACCTATCTCAGGGCAGAGTACAGCTAAGAGTGATGAGTGACAGCTGAGATGGGAGGCTTCCAAAGAAAGCCTGTAGTTCCCTGCCCACAGTGTTTTGCAACCAGTAATCACCATAGCTCATTATCATCACCTCGAGATTCAGCCTACTGGATCAAGCACTTCAGTCTGAAGCGTGTCTCCGGTGGTTTGTCTTTGCATTTATTTTGGGGTAGAGGACTCACAGTAGATGTGAAGCGTTTTAGCCAAAACAATCCCCAAACTAACAACGCCCCAGGAGATGGTCGGTTGACTATTAAAGCACTTCCATGAAAACCAGCCTCCTCGCCAGCGGGTAGCGCACAGCAATCCCATTACATCTAAGAAGGCAAATTCCTTGGACAGTGTCAGTGCCTGTGCCCCATGGGGAGCAACTTCTGCAGTGCTCAGTAGTACCACTGCTTCAGAGAAGGAGCCCTCCATCCATTCAGTTCCCACGTTGAACAAACTGTGCTTGGACGCATCGGCTGCTGGTCCTGGGCTGCATGCCAGGAGGGTGATTACGTGTCGGTAGCGGGGAGGCAGCTCTATGCTTTGATCACTTTGTGTGTTCCACATGATCGGGTCCGGGTTTACATGTTTTGTGCAGCCCATCGCTGAACAGGGAGCTAGTGGCAGTTGCTTAAGTGTCTCTGTCAAAGCTGCCTGCCACCAAGACTGTAGGCAAACTGCCCAGAAGAGAGCATTAGGCAGAGGATTCAAGCACATGCCGTATGGCAGAGAACAGGAAAATGCATTCAAAGGCAGATATTTGCTAAATTACTTTAATTACTTCTAATCCCATGATCGAAGTTGCATGCTTTTCTGCAAACATTACCCCACGTTGGTCCTTCCTTCTCACCCGGAGGTCAGACACCAATTCATGCAAACAAGTACACACCACCACGCAAGACAGCTGCATCCCCGGGGAATGTGGTCACCTGGCCAGCGATGCCCAGCTTGCTGGTCCTTGTCATGGCTCCCTGCCATGTGACTACAAGTACTTTCAGGCATTTTCCAGCAAATAGCTTCTGGGCCAGATCCTCAAAGACGTGGAAGAGACTAGCTCCCCTGGAAATCAATCACTCGCACCAGCCATCTGAATACTATCATAAATCATGAGCATGGTGTTTGTGTTGGGTCAGCAGAGCCCTGTGCCTGGGAGTTAGGGGTTGTGGAGATGCCAACCTAATCATGCCCAGGTTTGCAGAAAGAGATGGAGATGCCTACCCAGGCCCACATAGGTAGGGCTCACAGCAGACTGGGCATGGGGAGAAGACTAAAGGCAATATAATTATACCTGCATGGCCTAATTTCTCCTTCTCATGATGGCTGCTTCGGGTCCCAGGATGCACTTTCACATAGATGCACACATCAATACCTGCCCAACTGTTTTCATATATATTTAGATACAGCTACACATGCAAATATACACTGTTTGGAAGCAAGAAACAGGGAAGTCCAAGGGTGCCATTTTCATACAGAGAGCTGGGTGACCATCCAGACTGAGCACATGCATGAATATCTTTTCAAAAAGATTGGAGCAGAAGCAGTAGCTTTGCCTTTGGAAATGGATTTTACAAATGGATAAACAGAGATCTCCTCAGGCATTGCAAGAAAAGATCGTATAATTCCCACTGAAGCCAAAGATAGCTGATGGATTATTATCAGTTTTTAAGATTAAGCCATTTATTTAGATGTTTTCACACTTCTGTTAAGAAAGAAACTGTAGGCACCAGTTTGAATTTAAGAAAATACAGAAATAGGCATCTGCCACATGTTGAATATTCTCCATTAGCAGCAGGTTTATGCATGTGTGCATTTTAAAATGTTTATTATGACAACCCTTGTTATGACTGTCTCAGATTTAGTAAATACCACATGATAATCAGACACAGTTGGTAGACCTTGAGCAAAATATGATTTAATTTATTTTTAACATACTGAACAATAGCTGTTTCTTGGTAATCTAAACTGAACACTGACACTCAACACTACTCTGTTTGCTTGGAGGGGACAGTGAAAGGGCGGGAGGGGGAAAAAATAATAATAATAAACCTGATCTCTGTGGGAGAGTTTTACAAGAGGCAAGAAGGCAGAATTACATTTACCATAAATCCTACTTTCCTCCCTACTGAATACACAGGCCGTTATAGACTCTTTGGCAAGGTAAACTCACTGCCTACTCAAGAAACAGACACTACCTTCAATAAATCTGTAGGCACCATTAAAAGTAAAATGATGCAGGACCCCAAACCTGCTTGGGCCAAAGTCAGGCACAGAGCAACCGTCTCCTGCCAATATCATGGCTGAGCCCTCGCACGGGGGCTGCACTCTCCCTTACTGTCCTCCTGCTCTTCACTGATGAAAATAAGATTAAATCGGCAGAGCTAGTCTTAATTTGTGTTCTGAAATTGGTTAGCTTTCAGAAGAAATGTGTGCCACATTGCATTTGGTTGCCTTCACTCCCCGTTTTTACGTGGAGTATGACTGCACCACCATCCCCCCACCCCCCCCAAACTGAGTATAATTAGTTTGGTGGCAAACTTGAAAACATCTATCCAAATGACATAAAACCTTGTTTGGCACAGAAAAGCAGAAGAATGCTTTATATTCAAATGGCAATGTGTGTATTAAATGGCACTCTAAGCTCAGAGCAAATACAAAATTATTTGGCAAGCAGGAGGTTGTTGGTTTTTCCTGCCCTTGAAAATATGAGTTCCCACTAAAATTCCGTCTCCATGCAGTACAGGATATCCTCAGATCCCTTCAGAAAGTACTCACTGACTGGCAAGTTAGTCCTCAAAGGACTTTAAGGATCCAAGGATTAATTTTAGCTGAAATTAAGTCTTGAAATAGTGTCTTTGAAAACTGTAGACAACAATGAGCTGGGAAGATCACTGCTCAAGTCACCTGCATACTGAGGCACTGCTGCTGAGAAAAACCACCACCATTTGCTTGACTTTTCACATCTAAAAACAACCCCCACTTGAAGTCAAAGAAAGGTAGCTAGCTAACAGAACTAGCTTACAAATGAAAAAAAAAAAATTAAAAAAAATATAATGTGCCCAGTGATTAACCTAATGCTTTTCAGGTGGTGGGACCTTAACAAAATATGTATGGGGTGGGGGTGTGCACACGCTTTGCACATATAATCCAGGGGTTTAAGGAACCATATTGTACAAAACAGGAACAGTATAGGTTGTTACTGAAGTAACACTAAAAATGGAAACAGAAAAAAAAACCCACAGCAGTTATGGCCTTGTGAAGACTTTGTGGCTTCCTTTTGCAAGGCCTTCTTTGACTCTGCATGAGCTGCCACACACCTCTGCCTGTGAGCTGGGGCACAGCCAGGTTGCTCCCCACAGAGGGCTATTGTGCATCTAACCCATCAGCTCTCAGCAGCACACTGGTGTTACTCCTTACACACAGTAACAAATTATTTGCCATTTCCAGTGCTTTATCGTGTCCCTGCATGTCTCCATTTGACAAAGAAAGACTTCAGTGAGGTTTCTAACATTCCTGTGGGATTGGACCCCTCTCCATCCCCAAGAGTGGAGCCGTCCTTGGATATACCATTGTAGATACTTGATAATGCGAGGTTGTCGAGGTTACTCCAAAAGTAGCCATGTTCCTAACCACTTATGATCTCCAGTCAAAAACATCCTAGATAATTCAGCTTTTTAGCATCAAATATTTTTAGTAGCTCTCTATCTGGGCGCAAAAATCTCCAGAGTCACAAGGACTTTTATTTTGCAAATTTGGCAGCAGTCAGTTTTCCACGTGGAAACCTGAGCACTCACAAGTTCATCCCCTCTGCACAGTGGAGAATGTGTTGCAGCTTTAGGCAGCCCCCGTGGAAGGGATTGCAGGGCAGAAGAGCTCAGGCCACTGAGATCTGCTCATGCCTTCTGCCTCTTTGAGAAATACAGCGGTTCAAAAACAACACATGGGAAATCCAGCCCATAGGGCTAGGCTCCAGGCGAGTGTCTTAGAAGCTCTGAGACATAAGTAAATTTCACTAAACCCCCAAATTGGTTGCAGAGTGATCACTTCCCTGTAAGAACCGATAAATCAAGGTCTGGCTTCCACCCTTTGCAAGACCACCTATGATTTCAAGTCCCACATGGACGGGCATCACTCTTTCCATACATTCTTTACACAATTAGGCTAAACAAGCCATTATTTCTTCACACCAATTTAAGAATTACCAGTGCTGGTACAATTTGTTTTGTCTTCAGTTCCTACTGACAAACACAAATAGCCAGAGGAAGGTCCTTTCTAGTTTTCTCAGGAGAACAGCTCTACCAAAGAGATGCTTGAGAAATTTTCTCACTTGAGCTTTGCCAGTAAAAATGTCTTTATTCAGGGACTCTCTCTCACCCACAGGGCCAACCACATGCATTCACACACAAGCAGCTGAACACTGTGGTTTAGGACAATGTTCCTTCACCCTCGAGTGGCTTGCCCCACCCTAGGTAAAGCAAAATATTTATTGTGTCTTAATCTGAACGGCTGGTGCAAAATGACAGGTCACACACTATGAAGGCACAGGGGCTTCTCCTCCATCTTCCTTTAGACATTCAAACAGTTAAGGCAAAACTTTGCTTTCTCCAAGCCTTTGGCTTCTCTAAAGGTGCCCAAATGCACCAATTTACCTGCCATAAATATGTAGACATGTTCCCATTGCTTTCTGACAGAAACCCAGGAAAATCTCATTCCAAAGCCAGTTTATTGCTCTGCTGACAGACACCTTTGAAAGCATGTCAGATTGCATTACAGGAAGATGTTTGGAGATGATGCCTAAATTGCTAGGATTTGGGTGAAGGGTGCGAGAAGTCTTCACTTGTGTCTTCAGCAGAGATTTTTCTCCTCCTCACTCTGGTATCTTCCCTAAGTCCTGTCACCACTGGGAAAACCTCCTTTTGCTGCTTACAGGCTCTGGAGGACCTGTCAACATTTAGAATTTATACACTTATTTTAAAAACCAAGAGCAAGATTTTGGGTAGCTTTTAGGCATTTAAAAGATGATGGTGGTTTCCTAATGAGGCCCTTGAACAATGAGAGCTGTGCATGTAGGCATACAGAAAAAAAAACTGCAGGGCAGAAAGAGAGAATCTCTTCTGTCTCCACTTCTGTCTCTCAGTACTTAAGTAACTTTAGAGAAGCTGGGTAGGATATGAGGACAGGCTGAGAGAGTTGGGGCTGTTCAGCCTGGAGAAGACAAGTCTCCAGGGAGACTTCATAGTGGCCTTTCAGTATCTGAAGGGGCTACAGGAAAACCAGGGAGGGGCTTTTCACAAGGGCTTGTAGCTAGAGGACAAGGGGTAATGGATTAAAAGTGGAAAACAGGAGATTTAGGTTAGACATTAGGAGGAAATTCTTTAGTGTGAGGGTGGTGAGACACTGAAATGTGTTGCCCAGGGAAGTTATGGCTGTCCGCTCCCTGGAAATGTTCAAGGCCAGGTTAGATGGGCCTTTGAGCAACCTGGCCTAGTGGGAGGTGTCCCTGCCCATGCAGGGGGGATGGAACTAGATGATCTTTAAGGTCCCTTCCAACCCAAGCCATTCCATGATATGATGAGACAGGCAATGAAGTGCAACACTGAAGGACTATCCCAGGCATCCCTCATGCTTCAGGGCAGGCTCACCTTATATCTGACAGTGATAATCCAGCTGGA
Organism: Hemiprocne comata; assembly: GCA_020745705.1. Lineage (NCBI taxonomy): Eukaryota > Metazoa > Chordata > Aves > Apodiformes > Apodidae > Hemiprocne > Hemiprocne comata. The sequence goes on along the minus strand of CM036586.1, from coordinate 135,406,216 downwards.
TCCATTACACTCATGACTTTTACCACATTTCCCAGCAAGACTAGTTTTGTCTGATCCCTCCTTCCTTTGGGAGCAGGGGAAGAGACAAGCACTGTGGTCGGCACCGAAAATGGGTCACTTCCCAGGTACCTGCAGCAGATCCCAAGACCCAGGCAGCTCATGTGAGGCCACCAGGGAGGCACTGACCTCCTCCATGAAGATGTCAGCCAAGTTCTATCCAGCCTGAGGTTGTTCAGTAAATAACCCCCCACCTTGCACCTCAGCTAGTCGCTGGCACCAGCTCCAGCCAAAATCAATAGATGAGAAGCAATTTGTCCTTTCCAGGCCACTCTGTTTTGGTTATGATGAGTCAAAAAACACTGAAGGAAACACAATGAGATCACCTCATTCTCTGGAGCCTTCCTGTCTCTAGAAGTCTCATCTGATCTCCCTCAAAACTTCCACGTGTGCACTCAAAAAGATCTTGTGCATTGCAAGGTCACGCCTGTTAAACCTCAAGTGCATTGCCTGATGCTTGGCAACGCTGAGGGAGGTCAGCACAGGCAGCAGGATGCTGAGTTCACCCTGGGCTGTGGGCAGGCTGGTGTCTCCCCATAGGAAACTTTTCTCAGTTATTTCAAATAGCTCCCACTCACACACAAAGCCCATGTTTTGTAATAAAAACAAGGAGAAAACTCACAACCAAAGGAATGTTACCTATTTCCCTCTGCGCTTATTCCCCTTATTCCACTGAAGTTATCTTTTTAAAAAAATAAACCACCAAAAACTGGACATCAGAACAACAAAGTAGTCAAGAAGCTAATTTAATAACCTCGTTCTTCAAAATCCACCCTGCCCTTCATACTTGCAGGTTTCAACAACAGTCCTACATCATCCAGTATCTTCTAATTTTTTTTTAACAGGTTTCACTGCATTTCTTTCTTCATACAGGTGATGCTTTTCATTTGGGAGAGATGCACAGATTGCTGCAAATTTTCCAATGGCTGGGATTTTCCCTTCAAACAGAGGCAGGTGTTATACTACACAGCTACAGAGAGCCAAAGCTGCAGCCAGTTAGTTACCCATTATGGTACAGAAAGGCCAACAGAGACAGAGCGGGGATACTACCCCCACCCCCTAAAAAAAGAAAAGGTCACTCAGGGTCCACGTGCCCAGATTAAGCTGCAGCAGGTTAATAAATTACCATGTCCCAGCTAAGCCACAGTAAATTATCACACACAGGCTGTCCTCACAGCTCAGTGTCATTGAGCTTTAAGCAGAAATACCATGTGCTAAGGCTATAATCCTTTAGCTCACAGCAAAGCACCCAGATGTGGGCTAAAAGCCACATTAAACTCACTGGATATGGGGCGTTTGCTGAAGTGCTTTGCTGAACAAGGATGAACGACTGTGCTTGGGCTTTAGCTACACTCACAAACTCCTGTACATCTTGGCTCTGGTTTTCCTTGCCACATGGCAGCTGGTTACATCCAAGACTTTAAATTCCTGGGAGAGAAACTGACTGTAGAAACTCAGCTGTGCAACATATGCTCCATCTAGTGTTTATTCTCTAATATTTCATTTTCTGAAATGGCTTGCTTTGCTGTTAATACATAGTTCCATCTTTTCTGTAGTTAGTTGCCTATTTAGGATAATTATTGAAAATACTAACTTTCTGCTGGTTGTTTTAACTCCACTATTTTGATTTAGCCTCCACTTACATCTTCAGCAAGTCACAACTCCAAGGCTCAGTGCCTGCAGTGCCACTGACCCACTCCCTGAGCTCGGCAAGTCTTGCACCTGCCCTGCAACCTGCTTACAGCCTCATGGATGAATTGCAAAGTTCCACCCTCCCCAATTACTCTGAGGCCCTTTTTAGAGACCCACTCTACACAGCACAGTGTTGCAGGGGGCAAACAGAGCTGCTTACTGCCCCTCTGTTAATACATTCCTCCCCCAAGGCCCATATATCTTTCACACTTTGCCCCAGCTCTCTGCAGCAGCAGCCTTACCTGCCCAAAGCCAGGTCTCTGTAGGGCCCCTGGGAGGACACATTCTGGCCCATGTTGGGTCATGCTGCCCCCCAGGCGAGGGGCAGTCCTCCTGCATGCTGCAGCATCACCCTGCACAGGGGAGCCAGGGCTGCAACCCCATAGCCAGCTGGATTCAAGTGAGGACCAGTCCCAGCCCCAACACGAAAAGGGAAAAGCTTTGCCCTGCAAGAGGTACCTCCCAAAGCACCGGGAATCAGGTGAAGGGGGCTTAATGCTGAGCCCCTTTGTCACAGACAGAGGGGCGTTTTTCTCTTCTGTCAAGCTAGGCTGTGCAAGAAGGACAGGAAAATAAGCAGGTGGCACAAATCCTCACCTGCCTGCCCAGGCCACCCTTATTGGCCCCACCTGGGCTCAGCGGGGCCCAGCAGCTACTGCAAGCAAGTCCTAGTGAGCAGTTTGGCAAAGCTCTGCCAGCCTGCTGGGGCTCTTCCAGCAGCTCGAGTTGAGTGCAAGGTGTCTTTGCACTGTGGGAAAGCAGAGAGTTGGGGACAGTGTCATGCCTGGCCATCGCCGTGTGCATTTCAAAAGAGTGGGACATGCCTACTGGACAAACTGTAAAATACTCAACTGTAACACACGGAGAGTCTCCTCATTACCTCAGGCTGTGCCCAGAATTTGCACTCATTTAGGGTGTTCCTGGATGCTGGTTTGCTGTTCATCTGCTAATAATGTCACTGCTGCAGAAAGGAAAGACAGCAGCAGATGGGACAAGAAGTTCTAAGCTTGTATTTTCATAAGGAAGAAAAAGAAAGAAAAAACAACCCTGTTCTGATGTGTTAGCAGGGATGGTGAGGTGCTGGAATGGGCTGCCAGGGGAGGGGACAGGTCTGCAGCAGGTGAGGCCTTTAGAAAATAGTTGAATATCCTGGGAGAAAGGCTTAGGTTGAATGAGCCTGCTTGGAGGCAGCCAAGGCCAAGTTCTTCTGGGTGAAGGCTGAAGGGACCAGAGCCCAGCTTAGGAGGAGAGCTGTCAAGGAGCTGTGATAGAAACGCAGAGCCCCTGGACTCTGCAGCTACAGGGCACAGTCCTAGGCACAGATAGAAGCTGCAGAAACTGAGCTTTCATTGCTATGGGAAGCATAGCAGAAGGGCTGCTGATAATTTAGCTTCATTGCTCTCCCTCTGTGCCAGAGCTTCCCAAACCTTGTGCCACAGCACTGACAAAAGGAAGAAAGCAGCAAATTGTGGGTTGGGGTTGGGTCCCTGCATGGAGAAACTGTAGAGAATAGCACCCAGGGTGTGCAGAGTAGTATAAAACCAAATACATATAAGGACATTTGCTGGAATAGTACTATTTGAGTAAGAGCCTTCAATAAACCAGATACAGATCTGCTGCATGTTCTCCAGGGCAGCACACAAACCAGAGCCAGTTTGGAAAGGTTTAGGTCCAGTTTGCTGTAGAAAATGGGAGCAGGTCAGCCCCAATGGGAAACACATGATATGAAAAAACATTTTCTGCACACTGTGGGTTTTGTTGTGCTTTTTTGTAGGTGATGGCCATGTTGCTCTTCCCTGTGCAGCTACTGGCAGTGGTTGTCACCATTTACCTGGAGCTGGTGAAGTCTGCTCAAGGTGGCGTCTACTATGGCATCAAGCAGCTGCCACCCCAGGTGCCCCAGTACCAACCCCTTGGACAACAAGTACCTCACATGCCACTGGGCAAAGAAGGCATCCCAATGCAGCACATGGGCAAGGAGGTGCCCCACATGCAGTATGGGAAAGAGTACCCCCATCTGCCTCAGTACATGAAGGAGGTCCCGCAGATACCTCTGCTCGGCAAGGACATGGCTCCCAAGAAAGAGAAAGGTAGGCTTGGTGTGTCCCTCGCCACCCCTGCAGGGTCCTGCCTGGTGCCCTACAGCACCATTTGCCAGGTGGTGACTGGAGATGGGGAGCAGGCTGCTGCAGGCTGGGCATGGCACCCAGGTGCCCCAAGGTCTGGCCAGGTTAGTGCCTTGTGGTCCACCTGGTACCTGGGTGGACAAACAGGCTCACATGCACTGTGGAGCAGCTTGGGGTCACCAGAGCAAGGCCACAGCCATCCTCCAGCCTGCAGCACAGCCTCTGAGCAGCCCTGCCTGTGACAAGCTGTCAGCACCCTGAACTGGGCCCAGGTTTGTTTAGGTGCTTGTTCAAGGGTAGGAGAAACCTCATAATCTTACCACCCTGCAGAAAGCCCTCTGATGGGGTTTCAAATGATGGCCCAGATTGATAGGCTGGGGTCCTGCCTGGAGGTAGTCCCCCTCTCACTGCAGTGACCAGACATGAAATAAGAGCTAAGAGCCCTGAGATTTGAATTTACGGGAATATCACGCTTTTATATCTGGATGTATATCTGCATTTTTTCAGACCCTGTCATTTAGAGGTTTGCAGATAAAAACATACAATTGCTCTTCTGATTCTACAGTCCTCTTTCTGTAGGTTATTTATGGGAGTAACGCAAGCATTGAAAGTGCAGGGCATTAATACACAAGTTTGCATCTAAAAGCACTTTCAGTAGTCAGTACAGGAAGTCTGGACATTATTAGGATATTAAAGAAAACAACAAAAAATGTCCAAAATACAAAAGGCAACCAGGAACACCCAGTATCATAAAATCCTTATGTGGACAGCAAGTGTCTGTGCGACTTCAGACAAGCTGGTTAACTCTTTGTCTTATTGAGGATTCAGTGTAACCACAGCCTCTGCTGGCTTCAGAGAGAAATGGAAGGTTTCAGGGCCTATTTTTGGAGTGTCTGAACAAGCGCTACTGGCTATAGTAAAACCGACCCATATTGTGAGGAAAGGAGGTTTTCTATGTGCATAAAACATAACAGGCACAGAGAGGGGAGGTTTCTGCCTCCCAAAGAACAGTTAATTCTCTTGCCCTGAAACCTCATCTCTCCCCTTCCTCCAAACCTCTCGCTTCTTTATCCATTTTAGAGCCAGAGAGAAGCAAACTTTCCACTTAACACAAAACGCCTGCAGCTTGAAAAGCAACCAACCCCAGCACAACCACTCCCACGCAGCAACTCCGTCACCCTGACCTGCACTGCTAAGTGGTCACACACAAAAATGTGGGTTTGGACAATAAAAACATTTTGTGAAGCGTTTAGAAGAGCTCTAACTAGTCGTGGCTATGCCAAAAACCTGTGGGAGCTTAGCAGCACTGGGCAATGTTGTAGGTTTCCAGTAATATCTTCATGGGAACCAAAACCTTGGTGAAAATGCAATCATACCTACATACAAACTTCTTACTGATACAATTTTTTTTACTTGATCTTGATAGTGTAAGACACCCCAGCAAAAGCACTTTTATGCCAGAACTCCTCCTACAGCATGAGAGCATTGAGCAGCTTCTGTGTCCTGCAAAAACTCTTAAAAGTAGATTAGTCTAAAGTAACATGGGACAAAAAAACAGGTATTGTTGCTTAAGACTGTGTAGGTGGAAAACACTACTAAAGTGCAAATGACTCTTGCATAGTAAAAAAAAGCTAATATGGTGCAAAACGGTTATTTTATGGAAACAGAAACATGCACAGAACTTTAGAGTATGCAAACAAACACAAACCTGTAACTTGCTGGTCAACTCTGCCTCCCCATGTACCACAAAGCCAAGAGGTATCACACATCCATTCAAAACTGCCTTTGTGTTCCTCAAAGGATTCGATTGCAATCACCTTTTGTCTCTTCCATTTCCCTTTCTTTTTTTCTTTTTCTTTTCTCTCCTCCCCAGAAATACCCATGCGCAGTCTGAGGGGTGAGCAAGGGCCTCCTGGTGAGCCTGGACCAAGAGGGCCACCGGGGCCACCAGGATTACCAGGTCATGGTGTGCCAGGAGCAAAAGGAAAACCAGGCCCACAAGGATATCCAGGAATTGGGAAGCCGGGTTTGCCAGGAATGCCAGGGAAACCAGGGGTCATGGGGCCTCCAGGGCCAAGAGGGGAGATGGGGCCAAAGGGGGAGATTGGGCCCATGGGGATACCTGGGCCACAGGGACCTCCAGGGCCTCATGGGCTTCCTGGCATTGGGAAAGTGGGTCCTCCAGGGCTGCAGGGACAGCCAGGGCTGAAGGGTGAGCCTGGGATGAAGGGGCCCCCAGGAGCCCCTGGGATCCCAGGGCCAAAAGGGGAGAAGGGCGTCGGGATCCCAGGTTTGCCAGGGCTGAAGGGGCCACCCGGTCTGCCCGGTCCCCCAGGTCCTGTGGGGCTGCCAGGTGTTGGCAAGCCAGGTATGGTTGGCTTTCCAGGCCCACAGGGACCCGTGGGCAAACCTGGACCCCCAGGAGAGCTGGGGCTGCAGGGGCCCCCAGGAGCCCCTGGGATCCAAGGCCCTCCTGGCCTGCCTGGTGTTGGCAAACCTGGCCAGGATGGCATCCCTGGCCAGCCAGGCTTCCCAGGTGGCAAAGGGGAGCAGGGCCTTCCAGGCCTGCCAGGGCCTCCTGGCCTCCCCGGGGTTGGGAAGCCAGGCTTCCCTGGGCCCAAAGGTGAGCGTGGTGTAGGTGGTCTGCCCGGCCCCCTGGGGCCAAAGGGGGAGAAGGGGCACGTGGGGCCACCTGGCATGGGGGGGCCGCCAGGGGAACCAGGCCAGCCAGGACTGCCAGGAATCATGGGTCCCCCTGGGGCTGCTGGCTTCCCAGGACCCAAGGGAGAAGGCGGTGCTGTGGGGCCACCAGGACCGGTTGGCCCCAAGGGTGAACCTGGCCTGCAGGGGTTTCCAGGGAAGCCAGGTTTTCCTGGGGAAGTGGGGGCTCCCGGGCTGCGGGGGCTGCCTGGCCCCACAGGGCCCAAGGGGGAAGCTGGGCACAAAGGCTTGCCGGGGCTGCCGGGTGTCCCAGGGCTTGTGGGGCCAAAGGGTGAGCCAGGGCTTCCCGGTGCCCAGGGGCTTCAGGGCCCCTCAGGCATCCCAGGCATCGCAGGACCCAGCGGTCCCATTGGCCCCCCAGGTCTGCCAGGGGCAAAGGGGGAGCCTGGCCTACCTGGACCTCCCGGCTTCCCTGGTGTGGGCAAACCTGGTGCTGCAGGGCTGCAAGGACCCCCAGGGAAGCCTGGGGCACTCGGTCCCCCTGGCCAGCCAGGACTTCAGGGGCCACCTGGGCCCCCTGGGCCCCCGGGCCCCCCAGTCATCATCCCACCTACTCCACCAGCTGTAGGACAGTATCTGCCCGAGGTGGGGCCAGGGATAGATGGCGTCAAGTCCCCCTATGGCTACAAGGGCAAGAAAGGCAAAGCTCCTGGTGCCGTCTATGAGATGCCTGCATTCACAGCAGAGCTCCTCACCCCCTTCCCCCGGGTTGGGGTGCCCGTGAAGTTCGACAAGCTTCTCTACAACGGCCGACAGAACTACAACCCCCAGACAGGGATCTTCACCTGCGAGATCCCCGGCATCTACTACTTCGCCTACCACGTCCACTGTAAAGGGGCGAGCGTCTGGGTGGCATTGTTCAAGAACAACGAGCCACTGATGTACACCTATGATGAATACAAGAAGGGCTTCCTGGACCAGGCTTCGGGCAGTGCTGTTGTCCAGCTAATGCATGGAGACAAGGTTTATGTTCAAATGCCATCTGAGCAGGCAGCAGGACTCTATGCTGGGCAATATGTTCATTCATCTTTTTCAGGATATTTATTATATCCCATGTAAAACAAAAACCAGACACACACAGCACAAGATCAAAACCTTTCTTCTCTGCTTCAAACTTCTATACCATGAAAGACACATTTTATGACCGTTTCAGACCATCTTGTACAAAAAAAAAAAAAGAATACAAAGTTTAACACTATGCACAGCTAGTTATAAAGAAAAAAAGCATGGTGAACATATCCAAAGACGTGTATCAGGTCCATAAACAGTTGTTTTGCACCCGAGGGGGACATATTAGCTGTACATTATATATTTCTGCAACGCCATGCTTACTTCATTTCATTCACAATAATTCTAGTACTAAGGTTCAAATCAGCATATGTCACTCACTCCTGTTGCATTGATCATAGTTATGAGATGAAAACCAGTGACTTAAACCAGAGTAGATCAGTCTCAAGTTATATGGAAAAATTTGAGTGGCTTTTTATTTGTTTGGGTGGGTATTTTTGGGGCTTTTTGACAGCAGGTCTGCCTGACAAGCAAAGCTGGAGACCTTTATTTCCCTTTGCCCAATATTAAAAATTGCTACAGGTGCATTTTTTCCCTGAAAGATTTATTTATGATAGAAAAGGAGTATTGATGGTGTAACTATTCCCTGCAAGTCTTCTCCAGCAGTTACTGGACCTAAAACACTGCCACTGACTCCAGCAGGTGCTGGCTTCACCTCCAGATGCCACAGCACTCGAAAAGCCTCCATCTGCATTTGCACAGTTGAAGTAGATGAGGTAGATCAGAGACAAAACTGAAGGGTTCGCCATTTGCTTTGTGCCACGTGATTGAGACGTTTTGGCCAACACATGGCAATACAGCAGGGCAGCATAAATTTGCTTGGACTTCGGTGCTTGTGCTAAGAACCTGCATCTGTTTGCCTTGTCAGAAGAGATGCCTATTCTGCCACTCAGCAAAAGTCAAATCAGTTTCCTCTTCAATGACTAAGCGAAGCAGAAGTAGCTCTGCTTGCTAATTATCTAATTTGTTGTTTTGAGATCAACCGATAACTTTACCAGCAATATTGATCATACAAGTGTATGCAAGAACCTCATTTTATATACAAGCTGATTTCCAATCCTTATTTATATGTTACCAATTGTCTAGGAGAACCTGCAGGCCTCAATCTTTTCTGTACGTAAGGAAAGCAACCTCTCTGCAAGCGCTGTCAGTTCAACAATGGTGCTAATCTCACCTCAAAAGTGTTCATTTCCAAAGGGCAGTGCACTTTGCTGTGGTTCCCTGTACAGTGCTGCACATCACACACTGTTACTCTAGTTGAAAGAGTTAAATACTTATCACTTCTTCAATGTCTTTAGCTAACGCTACCGCTTTTGATTCAAAAATTAACTAGATTTTTCATGCAGAACTACGATTGGATTTAACTGGCATTACCATTATTTAAATGCAGAGTTTAATGCAGTCTAACATTGACTAAGGACTCCAGTGATATAATGTGGTGCTTTATCTCAGAAATTTTATGGAACGGTGGCAGGAACGGATGGACAGTTTACCAGGCATTGGTGACTTCAGCCTGTTCCCAGAATATATGAGATGTCAAAAGCAAATAATTTTGTATTTAAAATTTTGTACTGATTTGAAAAAAATATCTTATTAAATATCTTTAAAAAGAAAATAGCCTGTCTTCATTGAGCAGAACTGTTAGAAGGAACACTCAACCTGCTGAATTCACACATCGGACCACAAGGACTCTGAAACCACTGGCAGCCTGACATGAAAGAAAAATCATAGAACTACAGAATGGTTTTGGTTGGGATTGTCAAGATGATCTAGTTCCAACCCCCCTGCATGGGCAGGGACACCTGCCACTAGGCCAGGTTCCTCAAAGCCCCATCCAATCTGGCCTTGAACACTTCCAGGGATGAGATACCCTTTTGTTTTAGATCCTCTCTCCTAGCAAAACTGCCCTAAGCCACTGGAGGAAGGTGCTGTCCTGGCATCACATTGAGTGGAAGAGTGTGTTTGGGGGGAACACGCAGAGCGAGGGGCTCCCATGGGGACGGGCGCCTGCTCAGCGTGAGCTAACATGGGAATGCAGTTTAAAAAGGCACAGGGGTAGTGCATGGGAAGCCAAGACATCAGCTGCCTGTGGAGGTGATGCTGTGAAGGGTTGTACTCACCCAGAGAGCCAGGGCTGACTGCCCAGGCTGGCAGATGCACGCCACGTCCCTGGCTCTCCCTGTGATTTGAAAACAGCTTTTACCGTTCTCCCCCTTCCCAATTTTTTCACCTGAAGCAAAAAGCAAATGTGAAAGCAGCAATGTATTTGATCTGTATCACTATTCAACTGTGGTTCCATTGCAGAGAGTAAAAAAGACAACCCATAGTTCCCCCAATCTCACCTCAAAGACAGGAACTTCCTCCAGGCTGGCAAACTCCTCAGCTGTCAATAGTAAAATGAATGCATTGAATTCCTACTTGTGTCAGGTAATAATTTCCTAAATCTCCCTCAGATGTCCTGAAGCCATGGGCTAAGCAGCTCCTACTCGCCAGCATCTCATTTTTACTGCACAAAGAGACTTCTGTATAAAGTCTTTCATCACGCACCATCGTCTTAGTTAAGCATCTTTTATTTTAGCATTCCCCGAAAGTCCCCAATAAGACAGGCAAGAGTAAAAACCCATGGAAAATTAAAATCAGGAGGATGCTGCTCTTGATCTTGCCCACAAAAACTATGTCCCAATTTTGCTTTCACGCACCATGGAGTGAGATCACCACCAGCAGTACAGCTCAACCTATCTAGGTTCAAATCAGCTGTTTGCTCTACCAAGCACCCAAGTTTGTTCCGAAACTTGATACAGTGTATCTGACAACACTGTGTGTCCTTCATGCAGCATTAATAATGGTGCTGGGCACAGGCGTGCAAATGTGCACACACACACAGCACTGACCTGGCAAAGATGAGCCTGAGGGCATTCTCTTTAGCACAGTTTATTCACAGGAAAATCATCTTTCCATTTGTAGCATTCAAAATTTCCCTGGGAACAACTGTAAGAATGTCTTCAAAATACGGCTGGCACTTGAAGGCATATAAAACTTAAGACAAATGTCAAATAAAATCAGTATTTACTGATACCAAAACCAGATGTTGAGCTTTATATGTTTTTAAAAATCAGACTCCACTTAAAAGTTAAGGTATTTACAATACCTCATAGGGCATCAATAAAAAGGAAAGAATGGCATAGGAGGCAAGAGGTACTACACACTACTAAACACTGAAGTTGTGATTCTGCATTATCACTACCACCACAGTCACTAGAAATGTTCTTTAGCAGTATTTTTAGGCACTCTTAAATTTGAACTTAGCACAGTAGTTTGTGACCTTTCTCCTTAAGTCATATCTCTGTACTTCCCTTAATTATTACACAGAGAAAAAACACTTTCCCAGCAGAAAACAAAAAGCCAGACCCTAAAAGCCAGGCAGTTTTCAGCCAACGCACTCATCCTGCCCATTTTGTGAGTACTTTGGTACCTTAGAGCTGGGGCTTTCTGAGGGTGCAGCATTTTGAGAAGAGTGGCAGATAAAATGGAGAAGCACCTTTGCTGCAAGGAGCTGCTGCCTTGAAATTCAGCAGGCTGCTGGAGAACAGGACAGAGAAAGAAGGGATGAGATCATCTGACTTTACAGTTGATACAGGAACAAAACTGATGGGAGACACTGAATACCTATATAGTCACACTGTTACCAGACCTGGAAATAAAGCTGGCAGCACCCTGGGATTCAAAATTGGCAGCTTTGTTGCTGCAGGGATTAAAAATTGGGTAGCTTTTAAAGGGAGGTTTCAGTGCAGATGTTTCACTTTCAGGAATGGCAAAAATGGAAAAAAAAATCTTAATAGCAGCTCACTCTCAGAAAAGATTTAAGTATTTGGAGTTAGCATTATTGGTTTTTCAAGCTGGTAAGTCTTTGGTATTGCAAAATGCCTCTGAAAACATGTGCCTGGATAGAACAGACAGTGATCTGTCCATGGGCATTACTGAGAAATGTGCTGCATACAGGCATGCTCACCTGCATCACCTTAGTGTAAAAGGAACACCTGTGCTCAAGGTGGAAGAACTGACTGTGTGAAGTGGGTGATGAAGCAGAATCCTACCAAAACATCTTACAGGAGAACGGGAAACTAATCACTTGGCTCACTGCTGATTTTTTAAGAGAAAAGCTACTGGTCTGCAAGCTGTGCTTTCAAAAAAAACCAAAACCCAACAAACAAAACTAATACCCTACCCCGTGGTTTATCAACAGTATCAGCTCTTGGCTCAGTCCTGAGTGAACAAACAGGTCTGGCTCTAAATGTTACTCAGTCACCCATCCTGAGACAGTAACCTTGGCATATGCAGACTCGACATGGCTGCAGGAACACAGAGTGGGGAGAAGTATCTCTGGGAGTACTGCTTAGTTTCAATCATACAAATGAGGATGCTTATTAAGAATAAAAAGGAACAGCTGATAAGGATAAATGCCTGTAGACAGCATATTAAATGCATTGAGATTATCCAACATAACCAAAAATGGAGAGACAAAAGTTCACATAGTAAAACAAAAATAATAAAGGAGTCTCAAGTAAAAGTTTGGGGGGGGGGGGGGACACACAATTTGCTTGCCATGAAGGCTTTTTTCCATTATTTTCAGGGTATTAATTACAGCAGAACAAAACCCTCAAAAAAGCAGAAAACCTCCTAGGAAAATTAGAATGAGTCAGTTCAGTTTTGCGGGAAGAATATCTCTGGAAAGGAAAAAAAATCCTTAAATGCAGAGATCCTGACCCACCTGCCTCCATTGGGGTGGGGAATCAGAGGGAAGTGGCCTGGACCACCACACTGTGAGGAGAGGGCAAATTCAACAGCTGTCCTGGAAAAAAGTCCTCACAGTCAGTGTACTGTGTGACATTACATGAATGCAACAGGATCCCTGGCAGAATCCTGAAAAAGAGCTATGGGGCCCAGCTCTGGGAGCAACAGTGGTTTTTGAGGGAGAAGAGGCAGCCCTTTGCTTCTGCCTGGCTCTGCTGTCAAGAGAGTCTGAGACCTACCAAGGACTTCTACATAGAGAGCTTGGAAAACCCCACACCCTTTACAAAAAGCCATACCTCAGCATGATTTTTCATGTGGCATTGCTATTGACAGTAGTCAAGGTCTACCTGACTGCAGGTCTGCAGCTGCAGAGTCACATACAAACCTCAAAACTTTTTAATTAACTGAAATAATCATGAGACATAAATGCTAGTAGAACTAAAGACAGTAATATCACAGTTTGTTGGTGCAAAACCCCACCTGTTTGTATTCAAGATTTTTGAGCAGACTTCTGCAAAGGCTCAGAAATGTGCATGCTTTGTTTTGGTGGTTTTTTTTAAAGAGTGAATAACTAAGAGCCATTCTGCCACCCTGTGAAGAAATTCTGATTTCCTCCATTTCCACCATTGTTACCTGTACCAGTGCCCCAGGACCTCTGGTGCTCCCCTCTCCCCCCCACTCTTGCCAGCCTCCCAGCACAGAGGTGGACAAGAGACCACCTTCTGCTGCATAACATGCAGCAGATGAGCCCCATGGCATAGCCTGTCTCTTGCTAGGGACACATCTGGGTCCTTTCCTGCCCCTGCCACAGCTTTCTGTGACATCCAGAGTTATTTCAGCCATGTCCAATTTGCTTGAATGAGCCAAAGCTCAGGAGTCATTAGATGAAAACCCTCAGAGAGCACAAGTCTCCTCCCCTTTGGCTGTGGCTTCCTTCCAAATCAGGCTGCACTCACCAATTTCCAAATGGCAGAGCCAAGGGGCTAAAGAGGAAGATGAGAACCACAGGAAGTTGTTTATTCAAGGTATCTATTGCACTGCATGGGATAAATAAGAAAAAAGAAAGATGACTCATTGGTCACTTCAGTGCTCATTCCTCTACTGCGCTGCTGCAGCAATGAAATTTTCAGTACTCCTGTAACCCTCAGCTTGTGAAAAACAAATACTGTGCTCTTCACCTGCTAGTCATTTGTATTTGTGTTGTCATTGTTTGCACTGCTACTAAAGCTCTCTATATCATTTTATTAAAATGTAGCAAAAGGTTTTTCTATCAACTTTAATGACTTTTTTAAAGTGGACTTCTTTGTGCTTTCTTTAGTTATGATGTATCAAGATAACCACAAGATCTTCAAACAAATCTGCCACAGCATAAAAAAATGTATACTCTGAGACAATTAGAATAACATACTATTTGTTGTCCTTTAACAGTTTTCAAGGTCATTCCCAGGCAGATTTACCTCATTCAGCAGGCTTGTCTGAGACCAACAAATACAAGAAACAAATGTCCCATTAAATGCTCCAATTAAAATCCCAAGTAAGTTCTCACCACTAAATGATTTCATTCAGCCACATCCTTTAAACATAAATGTCAAGACAGGAAAGGTAAACAGAAGCCAAATTATATTTCAGCTGAGGTACATCTTGGATATTCCCTAGAGCACACTACTGCCAAAAATGGGAACATCCATTGCTCACATTGGTGCATTTTAAAGGTAGAAATGCAGTACAGCATCTGAGAAAGGAGATTGTGTTGGTTGGGAAAAATTCACCTCTTCTTCTTGGGGAGAGAACAGAAAGATACATTAGATCCCATCCTGGAGATCCAGAAATCCAACAAATGTTGGCTCTGCATTTAAATTCAGGTGTGAATATCTCTGTCCCAGCTCACGTTTCTGTTGTGGTCTGGGGGAAGCAGCTGACACGCAGGTAGTTAAGACAACTCTTCAGTCTTCATACTCTAAGTCAAGTTACCAACTGTAAAATTTATTGGATGCACAACACAGGGAGGATGGTTTCCCATCAACTGGGTACAACACAAGCATAGTCAATACCAACATCTCCACAAGTCAGACCAAAGGGTCTTCACCTTTGGCAAAGGCAGGCAGAAGTTCAGAGTTGATGGCCAGTGCAGCAGCTGCACCTTCTTTACTGAACATGGACATCCCCTTCTCAGAGCAGGGCAGTCCAAAACCTGTACACTCTTGTTGTTCCTCCTTCTCCCAAAAATCCAGTAATGATTTATAGGCATCATTTTATAGCCATTTTCATACAAGACAGACATTCAAGACTTCCATCTACTAATTAAATACTGGCTGTCTCAGTCTCTTGACACTGTAACTCTTTTGGAGGACAACATCAGAAACAAAAGTATTCCAGATAAGTGACCATTTGGAAAGAGTTCTTGCTGATAAATAAGTGATGTGCATCACATATATCCCTGATACTTTCAGCTGAAAGTTCCATAGTTTTCCCATTATTAAGCAGCTTCACAGAAATTCAGTTAACTCTGTTTGCAATAGTCCATTATCCTCAGGCTTAGAAGTTGTTTCTGCCTTAGTGAGGTTTCTGTGCTCCTTTTAAACAGTAAACAGTTACGCTGCACTTAAAAAATAAAAATGTCATACAAAAAATAAAAATTTTTCAAATATTGAAAATAGCCATTGTTCTTCATTTTTTTTATTCAGCTTTCACGTCAAATTGACCACGAAGTTCTTGTCTATAAGCTTCTTCAAAAATTTCTGCTCAGCGTTGATGTTGTGGTATTCATTCTAAAGAGATGTGAGGGAATAACAAAAAAATTAAGTTGAAATTATTATTGGAAGCATCACTTCATTGTTCTATCCTTTTAATTACCCATGATACCTGGAAGATGTTAAGAGCAGGAAAGCTCTGCAAAAAAGACTTCTTAGCAAAGGCTTCTGCACAGTCTCCCAAGAAAACAGGTGAGTGACTATTACTCAAAACTACATTAAATTTTCCATTAGGACATAAACAAAGAGGCGTGATCCTTCAGTGGCAAGAACGGGCAAGATGTGGTCTCACAGAAGTCCTCCTATTACTAACTCTCCCAACTCCTCCCCATGTTTACAGGGAACAGCTGCATAACCACATTTACAGCATAAGCAGTCAGAAAACAACCAATTCTCAGAGCTTAATGCAAGTTCTTGAAAAGCACACATCAGGCATTTGTGAATCAGATGTGTCCTGCCAGTTTCAACAAGTTAAAACCGACCCATTTTCTGTGCTGTGTCCAGATCCGGGATATACAAGAGACCACTGAGACCACAGTGGAGGACAGCACAAGGGAAGTTCACTGGCATCTGAATCCAGTACATGAAAACGAATACAATACAAATACTACATAAAAGATTATACATATATAGTGCAATATTTACAACTTAATGCTACTGAAGTATTAATGAATAAGTTTTGTTTAGTTGCTTCTTTTTTCAAAAGTTTCAAGATTTTAGGAAACTTATGGATGTCTAATTCAACTGGTCATCAACCTTACTCAAGCTTGGTATACATGGCAAAAAAGCACCTGCAGAGAAGAGCCTCAAAATGAAGGCAATGTCAGTGTCAGAGGGAAATTAACTCACAGCTGCAGGCACCTAGGAGTCCTCATAGACATCAGAGGCTCCTATACGCACTGCCCCAATCCTTCCTCATCAGGAAAAGGAGAGGAAATGGTCCCACATGCACTGGGCATGGACTTGGGAGAGAAAACTGTTCACATTGAAGCAAAGGGCTAAGATGGAGCTGGCTTAGATTACAAAGCAGAAGAGTAGAGACAGAGAAAAAAAAAACAAAAAGAAAAGAAAACAGAGGCACGGCCATAGCTAAGCAGGAGGCCTTCCTCTGCAGGATGGGAGGAGAAGGCATCCCTGCTGTTTTCCAGCCTCCTGCTGCTCTCTCCCCAGGCAAGTTGCAGCTTCCCTCCCTGTAAGCAGCTCCTTCTCTTCCTCCCCCTTCTAACAGCTGCATGTCTTCACTGCTTTCCATTTCTGAAACTTCTTTTCCTCATTGCAAGTTTACAGGTCTTTAACTCCTTTCTTTTCACTTCACTTCACTCTTCTTTTTTTATGAAATTTGGCAACTGTGGCAAATACTACAACCAGCTGCCAAGGAAAAAGAAAATGCAAACAGCAACAGCACTGACAATATATTCTGACAATGCTAGCAAATACACCTCTATGGCAGCCTGAGGATAACACCAGCAAAGCAAAGCAGAACATACAAATAGATGTATCTCATCCAGACTCTGCAGAACATAGTGGAGCACAGGGGACAAAAATATTCACATTGTCATACCTGCATCATCTGAGACATCGTGTCATTGCCATAGTAGTGCAAGGAACTGTTTCTGTCTGTGAAGTCGTACTTGAAGCCCGCCAGGTGAACTTCATGGCATATGTGAAATGCTAGTGTAATGGCAATTAGACCCGTTGTTGGATGCTTGGGTTTCTAAAACAAAAGAAAGAGCACATGTATGTAAATAACTGGCAGCTTGATGGGAACAGCAAACATAGGAGCCAAGGCAGTGGATATTAGGCAGCCTAGCTCTTCTGCAGGCATTCTTTTTTGTGGTTTGACCCCCTTCTGTTTCATAATGAATAAGGTGCTGCCAGCAGGTTTTTCATGACCAAGCTATCTCCTATGTTGGTTGTCCCTGGATTCTCTGGTTTTTCATGAGGGCTGAGCCCATACTGTAGTCTTTCCCTCAGCAGAAGCATCAGGAAAGTCTCCCTATCCCTCTGCTCAGCAACCTACTTTCATGAAACTAGTCAGGCTTCAAATACATTGGAGACCATTTCACCCTGTCAAATTTGACTGAATTAGCAAAAGCTTCTAGATTAAAGAGATCCGGACAAGCAGAAAAACATGACATGGCTCAAATCTTCATAACCCCTAACTAAAAACACATGAATGCTAATGCATTAACTTGGCTGCATTTGAACTTTTTCAGATGAGGGAAATTCCAAAAGAACACAGTTTTAGATCTTTCCCCACTATTTCCATTAGAAGAAAATAAAGTGTAAAGTTGCTGATTTTTCCCTATAGTGAGATAGTTCAGAAGTAAATGCAATGTAAAATACCAAGAGCAGGTCATGAACAGGTTTTAACTGCAAAATTAAGAGCACCTAACCATAAATCAGCATTTATTACAAAGGCACAGAACTCCTTGCAACTACCTGTCCTATCTTGTGATCAAGTATGTGACTCTTAGCAGCAGCAGCTAAAATGATCTAAGGAAGTAAAAAAGGCAAGTTTTGTACAGAGAGGTGAACTCTCTCCTTTGTCTAGGAGATGAAGCTGGGGGGAAAGAGTGCCCTCAGAAATGGACAAAATTTTCATGCACTAATACCAGTCTTAGCTAAAATAACCATTTTATAAGAAAACAAATGAGATAAAACACTTTGAGTGGCTGCAGCCAAACTTCAACTGAGCACAAAATCATATGCTTTTTCCAACTCTTACCCAAGGCTCAGCTCATTTGCCTCTGAAATTAAGCAGGCAACCCAGTACTGCACAACTCTGCAGAGAGAAGGCAGATGGACTCAATACAGAAAAATATGTATTTGTATCATATGATACAAGAACAAATCCCCATGAAAAAAATACTAACATCAGCTCTGTAAGCCTAAATAAAGTCACAGAATTAAACTATCACTTTTTATGTAGAATTTTTTTTGTACCTTTATACAACTTTTGGAGCATTCAAAACACAACATCAACTTAAAATGCATGCTGTTGTCCAAGGCTTCTGCCAGTTAGCAAAATAACTTTATACCCTGGGGGCTCAATACCATAAACTTAGTGGTGATTATGTTGCAATGTCCATACTAAACAGGACCCAGAAATTATGGCAGGAATGTTACATGTCAGGATTAGTGCTATTTGGAAATATCAGGAGCATCACGGGTTCCACTAGCCCTGTTTACCTTTGACTAAAATTTTGCCTCAAAAGAATATACTAAAAAAATGCAACATTCCTTTAAAAACCTGTTGTGATGCTTTAAGGGATGCTCTTCTGTCCAAACCAACCTCAGGAAAACCAACATTCAACAGGGTGAAGACAGAAGTCTTTATTAAGCAAACTAGTTTTTCTGCAGATTCTGCTGAGCAGAACCAGTGCCAGTGAACTGTGCAGGACCCGAGGTGCCCCAGCACTATCCAGATATCCTTGGCCTGTAATAAAACATGTTCAGCCAATCACATTTAATGGGAATAGGTGCAGCCCTGGAATTACTCTGCAACACTTTTACTCCAGTGCTGCTGGGGCAGCAAATCAGATTTTACAGTTGTTCTTTCCCTGCTCTGCTAATACCATCACAGCTGCAAACAGAGAAAAATAAATACTGGTTGGACTACACACACATGCACACACACAGGGAACATAAGGCTGGCTTAATGGAAAAGGGAGAGACAGCAACAGTGGTCTTCAGCATCTCCTGCAGGCAGAGGGGGCTGAAGCACAGGACAGTGAAGGCACCAGCCCTCTCCATGGATGCACTATGGGGACAGAAGGCTCCAAAGGGGATCCTGCAAAAGGCCACCCTGCCAACCAAACACACTAAGTATGACCTGCAGCTTAACTAAGCTGAGCAACTGCAGATGTGCAGGCTCCCAGCCACAGCCCGCCTCACAGATGGGAGGAAAAGTGAGGACAAGCATGCCTGAGCTTGATCATTGCTGCCTCCTGGGATAGGGGCTGCAAAACCCCTGGGATAGAGCAAGTAGGATGTAGAGATGCTGGAAAGAGGTTCCAATCATGGATGCACTCTACCCCGCTCTGGGCAGGGGCACCCACCGAGCAAGGAGAGTACCAGAAAGCATGCATGTCACCCAAAGTGACTGAGGGGCTTGTGGTGCCAGCTCCAGGACACTGGACACATCTGTTTGGCTCACTGACAGCACTGGTCTTACTTTTACCCCTACTCAGAGGGGAGCACAGGAATAGAGAGGAGGGATTTCTGGAGCCATGGAGGCCACAGATGTTCCATGGCCCTTTAGGAGATCATTAGGCACCCAACTACTATGTTGCTTTCTTCCCACCCTCAGTTGAACTGAAATGCCATGGAGCCCTGGCAAGCATGCAACCAAACTGGGTATCCCAGATTGAGAGTTAAAAAACTGAGGAAAAAGCCACTAGTAGACTCAAATACAGAAATTCAATGAAATATTTTTAAAAAATTAATTTAATTAAAATTAAAACCTCAACTCCCTCAAATACTAGAAAGATTAAACTAGAAAGAAAGTTGTGATAGATACTCCAGTGACAGCCCATCCAAATACTTCCACACACGTGTCAGTTGGCTGATCCCCGATGAAGCAGCTCCATGGAACAACATGACCCCAGGGAACCGTATTTTTACTACATAGCACATGGTCAGTCCTGATTGCACAAGGGAGGTCTCCATCTTGAAGTCTTACCTTTCATCAGAAACGTTCTTCAGCCAGAAACTGACAGTTACAATGTATTTTTAAGTCCAAATTGTTGGTTAAGTCATTACAATGCTTGGCATCAAATCAGTAAGCACAAGAATGCTGCTAGACATATGTCATTACTGTGGGGCTGGAATATCCTGTATGCTCCCTAGTTCCTACCCACCCCCAGCAGCATGAAACTGCAGCACTGATAGAATTACTAGGCTGCTAGGTTTTCAGAGGGGTTTGTTTGTTTGTTTGGTGGGGGTTTTTTTAGTGTTTTGGTTTTGGTAGGGGTTTTGGAGGGTTTTTTCTGTTTTGTGGTCTTCAGGAGTTTTGGGGGTTTGTTTGTTTCATTTTAGTTTGTTGTGGTTTTTTGGTTTTGTTTTTTAAGAAAAACTACAAAACACCCTACATTTATTCATTCAAGATTCCTTAACATTTCTAGAGGCCATTCAGATCTGTCATGTTCTAATGCCTTTCTGCTTTCCTAAATTTGTAAAAGGAATTATGTCTGTCTGCAAAAGCAATCTCATTTGATACTAATTACAGAATCCATAAAAAGAGATTTTTGGCATACAAGGCTACTCACTTTCTATCTGAATTTGATTTCTCCAACTTTTTTGAAGACCATCTAAATGCAAGATAATGCAACATGAACCTAAAATATGTTCTAACATAGCCCACTATAATAAACAGATAATTACCTCTGAGTACACATTTGGTTGCACAAAACTAAAAGGCACAGAAGGAAAAAGCCTACCTCCTTTTTGGGAAACCTTGTTGGGAAATTAAGCCATTCATAAGCTGTTTTTCTGGTGATGCTGGGATCAAGAATCCTGATTTGACTAGATTTGTATATCATGTTCAGAGCTGGTTTCTTCCAAAAGCCTTTAGCACTCTGTAACAAGCAAGCAAATACACATTTTAATGGTTATAAACAGTTGATTTTGGTTTTATAGCAACTCTAACCAGAGTAAAATCCAAGGGCAGGAGGCTGAGAAAGAAGAGGAGGAGCACTGAACTTCCCAAAGGTCAACAAAAACACATGCCAAACCGTGCTGCTGCAACAGGATAACCCACTGCAGCACTAGAGGCGGGGGCTGGCTGGCTAGAAAACAGCTTTACAGAAAGGTCCACGATGGACAACATGCACCAGCACCCTGCCCTGGAGGCAGTAAGCACTCATCGTGTGCTTGGTTGCGTCAGTAAGAGCATAGAGAACAGGTAGACAGAAGTTATTTTCCTCAAGTACTTTGTACTCTGCCTTTCTGTGGTCTCACAAATGCTGTTTTGGGCTCTCCCCTGTGCAAGAGAGTGTCAAACTGGGGAAAGCTCAGCCACTAAAACAGCCAAGGAGCTGAAGAGTCTGAGGAGGCTGGGTTTGTTCAGCCCATCTTCAACTATCTGGCAGGGGTTTCCAAAAAAAGACGGGATCAGACTCTTCTCAGAGACATACAGTGAAAGGATGAAGAAAAATTCTTTTCTGTGAGGGTGGTGCAGTTCTGAAACAGATTGTAGAAATACTCCTGGAAATACTAAAAGCTTCCCTGGATAACACCCTGAGAACCTGGTATGGCTTTGAACTTGGCCCTGCTCTCATTCAGTATGGTTTTGGACTAAAGACCTCCAGAGGAAGGTCCCTTCCAACATTGTTCTGCAATTCCATCAAATACACAGGAGAAAATAATCTGGGAAATGGCTGAAGCATGCATGTCAGAACATAAAATGGTGCTAGAAAGAGGGTAAAAAGGTATTTGCAAGATGAAAACTGCTTTGGAACCAATCCAGTACATAGGTAAGGAGGAAGATAGAAGCATTTATGGAAAAGAGATATTGAGCAGACCGACTGGGAGACAAAGTGCTCCCTCCAGCTGGAAGGACTAACATTAAAGCCAAAATGGATATTGCACGAGGGGTGTGTGGCAAGCTGAGCCAAAGTGCATGAACAATTAAACTCACTACTTTCTGACCACCTAGTATCTCCCAAAGCCACTTCAAGTCACGTGGTTTGAAGACGATAAGAACAACAGTTGTATTAGGGTCGTAGTGAATCGGATCTGAGAAGATAGACTCCGGGTAAGAAAGGCGGAAAGTTGTCCTCCTGCCAACATCCTCTTCATACCCTATAACAGGGCCATTATTCATTCTGCAGAGGACAGAGACACAGAGATGGCAATGACTACCCCACCCATATCCTTACTGTGCGATGGCTGGCACACGCCTGTGGGGCAGACAGTGTGTCCAGGTATAGCAGGGTTTAGCAGCCCAGCACTTACTTATCACATTACATGGTAGATGAGCAATTATCAGGTGCACTCACCCTCTAACCCAGAGGGATCAAGAACACGTGGGAACTTGGCCAAGGTGGTTTAGAATACAATTGCACAATGGCTTATCATCTGTCACTCGAGCAGAAGGCCACCTGATTTGGCTCAAGGACAGAAACTGGAAAAGACCAAAGGGAGTATCTGGCTTGGAGAATTACCCATTGTTCCATTCATACTACTAGACTATCCAACTCATACAGGAGACAATTCAAGAGTGTTTTAATACTCTTCACTGTCTACAGCATACAGGAACAGAGATTATGACTCTGTATCTGATAACAATCCATCTTTATGTATGGGGGATTGTGTTCATTTAGGGGTTTTTGGGTGGTGGTTTGTGTTGTTTGTTTTTTTTTCTCTTAAACAGTACTTTCACAGCTGCCACTGCTTTGGGATAGAACAAATCAATGAGCAGGTGGGTCAGGTCTATTCTGCTCTGAGGTGCTAGGGGGGCCATGCTTAAGTCTCCATCTTGAAGTTTTTCCTTGGTGGCTGCATTGCATATTTTGTTGAGAATTCAGGCAGTCTGTATAAGCTCCATTCCTGCCCAATGTGACTGACTTCTCTGAATAGGAGGCAAGCTGCTTAGGAGAGAATTTTTCCAAAACAAGGCATATAGACTAGGGAATATTTCAAAGTTTTATCAGAATAAGTTGTTAAATATAGAATGCAAACACCATCTCTTTGTTCATTCACAGTAAGCAAATATGTACTATATTTCTGAAACAGTTTTGAATTTAGAGCTGTTTTTAAATGTGTCTACATAAAGATTTCCATTTTAAGAAAAGCAGATAGATCTACAAGGAACCCAAATACTTGAAATAGCTTACAAATAATTCACGGTGCTT
This sequence comes from Hemiprocne comata, assembly GCA_020745705.1. Classification (NCBI taxonomy): domain Eukaryota; kingdom Metazoa; phylum Chordata; class Aves; order Apodiformes; family Apodidae; genus Hemiprocne; species Hemiprocne comata. Next base: position 135,383,155 of record CM036586.1, on the reverse strand, counting down.
CCTTGCATTGTTATACTACAGTGAAAATAAGTGCAAGGTGGGTTTGTTTTTTTTAAGAAGCACAAAGTTGCCGGGCAAGTAAAGTTTCCCAAGAACAGGGCTATCACCTGGATCACTTTCTATAGCTTTATGTTTGTTAAGAGGAGCTACAACTGAGGAATTGCATGCATTTATTATCAGTACATTTTCAAATGTATGTCAAACACCAGCCTTCCCATAAAACTTTTTAGGGCAGTGCTTGAAGACTGAAACACTATTACTAAAATAAACATTAGGACTGACAAAGTAACAAAAATGAGATCTTGTTCCATGTTCAACACAGTGTTGAAGGAAACTGAAACAGCAGCTCAGAGATTTTGGAGAGAGACAGACAGAAGGGCTACTTAATCAGTTACCATCTCAGCTCCTGCAAAGGAGGAACTGCTTTATCTTTTTCTTATTATGCAGAAAGTTCTCTTACAGTTAGTAAAATAGTCCTTTTTCAGTTTGCTTGGCATTTGAACTTTCGTATTTTCCCCTCCTTGCCTGTTCCTCTCTGAGGAATTCCCAAGTTTCCCCAATCCAGATACTACTTCTTCAGAGCCTAGTATCCTCTGGTAGATCGACACATCTCAAACTTCAAGTATCAGCTAAGAAGTTTGAGGGAAAGGGGCTGACATCATCATCCTCCAGTTGACATGTACCTTGAGGTAGACTTTCCAGAATAAATGTCACATTTAATCCACATGCCAGCACAGGGGTATGTCAGGCACAATGTGGAAAGCTGCCTAGAACGGTGGCTCACAGCAAAGGGCTCATGCAGAGCTCCAAGCTGTCACATCCTTGATGGCAGCATCTTGCAGGTGCATGTATCCATACATGAGGCAAACCAACCACCTAGCAGTCCTTCCCTCTAACTTCAATCAGTCAGTGTAATAAAACACTGATAATCTTTTTTTTTTTTTTAAATGAAGGCTGTGACAGAATAAGTACGATGGAAAGTTTTATGCATTTTCATTTGTTTAATAACTCAACTCCAAAGATACTGGCTGACAGCAAAAGTTTGTTATTCTTTCCATGCACACAAAATGAAAAGGAGACACCATTTACCTTATTATCACATCATATGAGTCAATTTTCTCTCCTAATGTCTTATTTCGAAGTACTCCTCCATTACCGACCACAACACACCGTCGACAGGCAATGCTGTGGGACAAAAAGAACTTTAATTGGCACAACTTCCCTTGCTTCAAAATGATATATTTGCCTCACAAGCATTTAACAGATCATTTACTAAGTGAGGTCCACGATCTTTCAGGCCCCTTGGCTCCTTCAGAGCAGTCTCAATCCTGTATCACACTCTAAGGCTGCTTGTGAAAAAACACAGCTGCGTTATTTCAGAGACTGTCAAAGTCAGGACATGGCTTCTCTCATGTAAAACTGTATTTATACATGTCCTTTTTCAAGTGGTTTTGCTGTTTAAGACCATCCAACCAGCTGGTGATATGGGTGCCATTAGGTAAGATTATCTTCCACAATGCTTCAAATTTGTCATAGCCTGAGTATATCAACCAGGATGGAGTATGTCTAGAAAAACTAACTCAAATTAAGGTCCTTCCACAATATCGTACAAGTACACACAGATATCCAACATGAGCCAGAGTGCCAAGATTTATGTTCACAATTTACCTTACAGGGCACCTGAATTGTACATGTGAAAAACCTTAGTCCAATGACACATGATAGCTCTCCCACAAATTATGTCCGTTTTCCTCCCTGTATTTAGAAAGTTCTGTCTAAACACAATATACTGTGCCAAGAAGTGCATATTATCATGACATAACGTGAGTGATACACTTGATTAAAAGTTGCATTCTTACGACTAGATCCAAATTAGACAGCATTTCTAAGTATATGAACCACTTTCATACATTTTATAATATATCCAATCAAAACTACAATTCCTTTCAAATTTATAATATATTCACAGTTTAGAAGCACCCAGGAAGGTATTACGCAAATGCTAAACTTAAGAAAGTAAATTCTCATGATAAAATTTTCCAAGGAGTTGTCTCAGGTTTTCTAACTTTATGTTTTGCTTCGTATTGTCTTAATGCTAGTAAAATGTGTGCTTTGCTAAAAACAAAAACAACAAAAAAGAGGGGAAAAAAAGAAAAAACAAACAAAAAGCATGCACAGACAGGTTCAGTGTTGCTTAACTTAAGAGATTTTGCCTCTTTAGGGAAGGTTTATATCCAATGTATAAGACTGCAAACTCCTTACAGGGCAAGCATATAATTTTTGGTTGCAAAATGCTTCTTTATTTAGAGCAAAAGCTGTTCTTCAACTTGGTTGCAGCAGAAATAATGGCAAAATAAAAATGTAGGTATTCTTCAGACATGCTCACAGCTTACTGAGCTCCCAACATCCCATTCCCATGGTTCTTCAAATAAGAAAAAGGCTCTATGGCATTTCTCACTGTAAGGGACTCCAGGACCCAGTCACAGAGAATATTGTCATCTATACTAAATGCCCAATGTGGCACTTTATGCAGACTAATTAAAATATTTCTCCTTAGATAGACCAACCTGCTTTTTCAGCTGAGGACAGTAGTATTCAACATCAATGAAAACAGCCTGTCCAGCCCAGCCTGGCCAACATCAATACACAAAGCAGTTCCCTGTATTTCCTACAGAATTGTTAATGCAGTTATCCTGTACTGCATGCGAGGTCAGGAAAAGAAACTGGGCCCCAAAGTGATGCTGAAAGCCTGAAGCTTACAGGAAAGGTGAAATGAGAGTAATTCCAACTACATAAAGCACTGTATTTCAAAAGAAATGCTAGGATGGCACCTTCTCACCTGCTGCTCTAGGGCCACATCTGCAGAGGGAGCTGCCTTTAAAAACACGTTTGAGTGTGTGTGTATGTACATATATATATATATATATATATAAAAATAGTACTGCTCAAAGCAGCTCTCAGGGTGGGCTGATATGGAAAAAAGCTAGCACCCCTTTCTCTTGTGTTTCCTGAGCCGCTTCATAGAAGCCAAGCATTCATAAAAAGATTTCCAGCTATTGTCACAAGTCCATGTGACTCAGTATGTCAGAAATGAAAGGGGTTCACCAATCACCTGTTCACCAATCCTATCCTCAGAATGACCATTCCCTCTACATCCACAAAACCCTTTCCTCTCTGCTCCAGGACTGCTTCTGGCCATTCATTTTCTAATTAGTTTTCCAACCTAGTTTTAAGATACTCTGAGAAAGCAGATTGATGAACGTATGCCTCTTTTAAAGTTCACAGTGGGAGGAAGGGAGCAGAATGTTACCCTTTTCCTGAATTACACTTCGGTACTTGCAGTTGTATTACAAAGCTCAAAGCAAGGCCCTGGACTACATAGAAGCAACAGTGGAGAGAAACAGAAAGCAAAAACAAAAGCTGGAAAGAAACCATCATCAGTAAGTGATAAAAGTAGAATTAGTGTATGGTTATATCATTATATCACATTTTCCTGTCATTTACAGCATGCCTCTGCAAACCACTGAAAGTTTCAATTAACTCTAACCTCTGAATTCATTTTCACCAGGAGTTAATGGCCACAGCTGGCTAACTGAGGTACAAAGCTCATCACTACTATGCAAATCCTAACCTGCTACTCGAACTCCTGGTAGTATCTCCTGGCTAGAGCATGCTTGGTGGACACCCTGGCTTGGCAGTGACTGACACACCATGCACTAACTCATCTTCAGGTCTCAATAAAAAGCCAGAAAAAATTGCTCCTAATCTTGTATACTCTGATTTCTTGGTATGAATTTACAAAACCAATGTTAACTCCATTACAAGTTACTTTATGGACCTCACTTAAAAGTTTCCTTTCTCATAATGTTTTCATATTTAAAAAACCAACAAACACTCACTCCATAGAAAGAATAACACTCGGCCTTCCTCCAAGTCAATAGTTGCAAGAAGAGAAATAAATTCAGATGTCACAGAATCATAGAATGGTTAAGGTTGGAAGGGACCTTAAAGATCACCTGCTATGAGCAGGGACACCTCCCACTAGACCAGGCTGCACAAAGCCTCATCCAACCTGGCCTTGAACACCTCCAGGGAGGGGGCATCAACAACCTCCCTGGGCAACCTATTCCAGTGCCTTACTACCCTTACGGTGAAGAATTTCCTCCTGATGTCTAACCTAAATACACCCTCTTTTGGTTTAAAACCATTACCCCTTGTCCTATCACTGCCCTCTTTGGTGAAAAACCCCTTCCCAATGTCCTTAATGTCCCAATGTCCTTAAACAACATCAAGTGTGCTTCAAGTGAAATGTAAAAGGCTGAAATGTCTGGAGGTCCAGCTTACAACCACCACAATAGTGATGACAGTAAAAAATATTAAGACTTCATCTATAACAATTGCTATAACAATGGTTTGAGTGACTAAGGGATTGCATTTAGGAGAGATCTACATAAGAGTATAAAAGGATTCTGATGCAAATTGCATGGCAAATGATCTCCAACAACTAAATGCAATCTCTTTAGTCGCTCAGATCATTGCCCTGATCACATGGCACAAAAGAGCCTCAATCTCCAGGTCCAGGCATTAGTTTACATATTTTGTGAATATTGTGAAATGCTAAAAGAAACATTTTTCTAGTCTATAAAGGAAAGATATTGTTAAAGGGAAATGTAGCCTTTAAAGGTCAAAAGGCTTGCATCCTCCACTTTCCACTGGAACAGTTTCTCTGAAAAAGGAAAATAATATCTTAACTTCAACTCCTTTAACTCACACCCCCTAGAGTCAGTTGAGGAATGCAAATAATTTCCTTTGAGGCTATCTGGTAAAGGGAGGATGCAGAGGTCACATTTTGTTGACTCAGGATTGTGCAAATGCATTTGTAAGAATATACTGCTGTTGAGTTTAGAGCCCTGAGAGTACCTAGTGAGTAATCATGAGGAAAAGAGTAGGATGGGTGTTCAGAGGGTACTCTGTGGATATACCCCCAGCCTGGAAAATCCTTCTCCTATGGGCTATTCCACTTAAGGCAGTGACTTTGCTCACTTCCAAACAGTTTTGGAGAACTGGACCTTTATACAATTAAAATTTCATCTCAGTTTGCAAAATAACAGTATAGGAAAAAATCCTTTTTAGATCACTACAGTTTTACCTGTCACGCAAAACCAGCCATGTGAGCACCATAAATTTGGTTCTCATATAGTCCAATATTTGTTAAAATACTTTACACAAAACCTGATGGATCTAGAAAGAATACATTGTATGAAGTCATTGTACATTTCATTTGTTACAACTACTGGCTATTAAATAGTAATAGTTCTCATTTTGCTTCAGTACTACTGAAATATATTACTTTTATTAAAATGAAGCAGACTTCCCCAAACCACTAAACATATCTATCTCAGAGAACTTCCACTCAAAGGATAAATATCAATTACCTTACTTTTGATCCATAGGACAGACACTTCCATTTTAAATGTCATATACTGTACTGCAAGTGTCCTTGCTTTACAGCCAAAATCATTATAGAGCTGAACTTGCTATTTCAGGAAATTTCTAATACATTTGGTATTTTCCTGTGAACTCCAGACAAGACTAGCCTTTGACAGCCAATTCGGTATAAAATTCCCCAATTATCACAGTCCTGATAAAGAATAGGGTTCCCTCCCCCACCCTTAGGAATAAACCTGAACATTCTAGAAATAAATATAAAACACAGGGAAAGGAATGAGTACAGTAGGTGAAGAAAATTAAAACTGGGTATTAAAACCAAGGTAATTCTTAGGTTTGAGCACCAATTATTTTGTTCATATTCCACCCAAGTTTAATTAAAACATGATCCTGGCATTTGGCTTGAAGCAATCTTCTTTTTGATCTCCTTGATTAAAAAACAAAACCAACTACAGCCAACCTCAGCATTATTTGCATTCAACTCTATTAAGAAGTCTGCCTATTAACATGATATGTGGCAGGTTGTCAGCCCATTTGCTAGACTGCAAATGTAAGAAGTCATTTGCATAACTTGGTAAATACAGAACTTTAGTCTACTTGCCAAACCTACACCACACTATCTCCAAAAAACCCCCCAACACAAAAAACCCAAACCAAAACAAACCCCAATAACAAGACACACACAGAAAGACCCTCCAAAAACAATCCCCCCCTGCCCCAAAGTGGCTTGTAACCAACTTGTAAACAGCAACCCAATGCATGGGAAGCACGTTATCTAAGGCACACTACACTCCGGGCCACACCCTCGTTACTCCCGAAATACCAGGAACAGCTTTTCCTGGCTGCCTACATCTCCCACATTCACAGGAAAAGGAAGACAAGCATACATCCAAACAAGGGTGTGCAGCAGGCCAGTGGATGCAGTGGCATGGGAATATGGTTAAGATTTCTTTTACGTAGAAACAGTCACTGGTTTGCATCTGCTTGTCTCTTCTCTATTCCTTAGCTTACACTAAAAATGACTTCGAAAGCACAGATCACATTCAATTTTTAAGGGGTGGTTTCACTTTCCTTAGGTATAAAATGATACTACAAAAGGTAGAACTGCATTCAGTGAACAAATCCCAAAAAGAGAAACCTGTAAGCTTAAGCTCCCTCACAAAAAATATTTTCTTGAATGCTGGTGGTACAGATGTTTAAAACCAAGCTTACTTAAATCTTGGAATCAGTTATGTATTGCTTAGACACCACCCATCAGACCTGCATCTTGGCTAACTTGAGCAACTTCAGGGTAACATCACTGACATTCCTTTTCATGTACTTATTAAGCATGAAAAATGCAATTAACAGAAACAGTAACTAATAAACCAACTCACCTGCCATCTTCATTAGAAAGTCCACAGTTCTGCAGTCTTGAAAGGGCTAAACGAAAAAATTGCTCTAGAAAGCAGATATAAAGAATATTAATGAAAATGTTCAGTAGGTTGCCATGTAAAAATAGGCATGCAAACCTGACTACAGTATTTTCAGGCACAGTAGTTTTTATCCACTGTGCATAAAAACTCATTAAGAACACTTGTAACTTAGGGCCACAGGTCAATCAATGAAGCCAAATAAACTCAAGTTTATCAGAGCTCCCCTCAGGAAGGTTTTCCTACTCTAACACACTCCTCTGTTGGAAAATAGCATTCAATTTGTATCAAAACCCCTTTAGTTACAGTAAATAAGCACCAGTGTTCCAAGACCTGCATCCTAACTGACTTTGTTTCTTCTTCCACCCACCTTCAGCTGAAACAGAAGCAACCTTGACCCAGGAGAGGTGACTGCACAGCCAGGGACAGCAACAGCATTACACATCTCGGGAGACGACATCAAACCAGCCTGTGCTCACTGGCAAAGCTCACCCCAAAAAACGCCCCCTTAGCAGACAGACACCTGGTGGATGCTCAACGTGCCTGTAACTGAGAGGGGGCCTCAACTTCTTCTCAAGTGTACTTTTCCCTCACTGCAACCCCAGAGGTGTGGGAAAATGCACCTTCTTTGTAACACTGATGGAGGGCAAATCAAGAGTCTAAAGCCCAGATCTGCAGAGTATCAGGAAGATCCACTGTTCAGTGTTAAAAACCGAGACTTGAGACTTCGCAAGCCTTTCCAAACAAGTGACTAAGACCCTTAGGATCTCTAGCCCTGTCTGCTCTTCCCTGACCACTGTGAGCAGCAGGCAAGAGGAGGGATACCCCTGCAGCCCCAATGACACCTTCCCTGGTGGGAGAAGCTAGCCCAGCAAAAGGGAAATTTTCCTTATGTAACTGCCCCAACCTGGGGACTTATGCCTCAGTAGGACTCTGGATCCCGATCGGCTTAGGTGTGTTGATCAAACCTCGTAACACTGACCCAGCTAATATTTCACTTAGCAAAGCACTAGTTAAATATCTTTAGCACTCCAGCCCACATGCAAAGAAAATGAAGCTGAATATGCTTTCACTCTCTCTCACTTCCACCTTTTTGGAGCTTCTCTGCTAAGAGTGGCAATCCCAAGAGAGTATTTTATTTGTTAAACATAGGAAGGTGCCAGGGACTAAATGAACCATTAAGTCACCTCTAGATACCCCCAAAAAGATTGGCATCAGTGACTAGGAAAGACCAAGGCCAGAGCTAGTGGCTTTACACACCATTTAAGTAATTCTGTTTAAAAATAAGGTACATGAGGAACACAAACCTGCTCTCTTTATTCCATAAGGTAGTTCAAACTTATTGCTCCTGTGGAACTCCGCCACTCTGATAAAATCATTAGCACACAGGAATGGGTATATTTTCTCAACACTAATGAAGGGAAAAAAGAAGTTTCAAAAATCCACATGTATTTGTATAAGCCAATAATTAATGTAGTTGCTTTTATAAAAGTTTATTTATCCTACTTCAAGTACTACCAATTTTTATAAGACAAAACTCATGAACATGGGGGGGAAAAAAGCAGATGGCAGAAAAGGGGAAGATTATATAATGGAAAATATATGTGGAGGGCAAGAGAAAATTATTTCTCTGCTAGTATAAGTTACATAGAGCCATTAAAATCGCATGACTGAAAGTTTACACCATGAGACAGCATATATAAGAGAATACATAACACAGGAAGACAATGAATTTGTATTGAAGACTGGTTTGAAAAATAAATAACAGAGGCAGCAAGGAAAATCAAGAGTTATTATACAGGACAATTTAATAAATAAGGATGTGATTTGAAACAAGGTGTTTTAACTTGAAAATACCATCTCCTAAAGATGTCAGCTTATTTGAGATGTGTTTCAATTCCAAACAAGTGGCACTGTGGCTATGTTGACATTATTGAGTAGGTTGGGACAACAGGGGTACATCCATATGGCAAAAAAGTAACAAGTTCTCCTGTCCACATTACATACACCTCAGGTATTTTTACTCTGGGCTAACACTAGTAGGGTCACACAGATTGAACACCTCCTAGCAGCTGCAGCACAACAGGTGTGCTCCTGCATTGCATCTTCTGGCTTAGCCAGAAGTCAGATATCTAAAAGTAGCCCAGTGTACAAGTGCCAGGGCTGCCCTGCAATGAGAAGCATGGCACATGGGGACCACAAGGAGGTTATCCTCAAAAGTACATGCCTCCTGCAAACTAGAACATGATGGCGTCACACCTTACAGCCATCAACATAGAAAGAATGGGTTGCTTCTTTCTTCAGAAGACAGTAACCACAGACAAGAGTTATCTCGTAGCAGGAAAGGGACTCATTATTAACATATCTGCCAAGTCAAGCCAAATGAATGAACAGTAGACACAACCCTGTCACATGCTACCATGCCTTTGGCTTCACCTTGGAGTTAAGTCAACATGTACTCACTGAACTGGTTGACTTTGTAGCGTTCCTGCATACTAGATCATATATTAAAATGTTAACAAAGAACTATACAGTCACAGTCAGAAAACCCAGTGTTGATCATAAATACCCACAGCCAGCACATGACTTCTCTGTTAAGAATATTAATAGCTAATAAAAAAAACCCTTCCACTCCATTTCACAAATCAAGTATCACCCTCTAAGCTCTATGTATTCAGAAGACACTAACAGTAAAACAGGAAAAAAAACACACCAAAACAAAAAAACTCACTAAAACACCACAGCCCACACACCAAGAATTGGGCCATAGGTGAACTAAGCAAGACTGGCTAACTTCGAGACATCATGCACTGAACACCCATATTAAATTTAATAACTTGCCTTGCTGTTCAGAAGCAGCTGGTAAGCTTAGATGAAATAAATAATTTACCTACTGCAAAGAGATTCTTAATTCTAGCTCTGGCTTCTTTCCAATAAGTAATTCTGCCAGGTTAGAAATCCTTGCAGCCTCCCCAGGCTATTACCAAAGTGCACAGACCAGATCTTCAGCTCATATAAACTATCCCTGTAAAGGAGCTACAGAAATATGCAGGAGACAGTGTTCTAGCTCTGCATCTTCCAAGTCCATCCCTGCCCCCTTGCTCAGCACCAGAGCTATCCAGCTATGCCTGACACAAGGACACTTTGTGGGCAAGGACCCAGGACCTCTTCTCTGGGTCAGGCAGCTAACCAAAACTCAAAGACTACAGGACTGCTTCTGGGAAGATAAACTTGAGATCCTTCCATGTGCTTTAAAATAATAAGAACACTGAACTAAAGCCATGTTTTCTTGCACCCAAAACAGACAAAAAAGCAGCAATGGTGTCTTTGTTTATAGCTTTAAGACTCCTTCAGCTTGGTCTAAACTCCTTCCCAAGCTTTCTCAGTGCATAATCAATGTTTGATCAGGTAAAACACAAAGTCAACCTGTAGGCTTCTGGTCTTGTAACACTTCCTTGATCTCATTTAAGATTTGTGTTTCTAAGAAGAACTCCCAGTATTCCCTCACAAACATCTTGGATGCACTTTTGTGACCAGACACCTCCTTTGCTTTGGGCTGAAGCTCTTCCTTTTTTCATCTGACTGCTTCTTTACAAAGGAAGCTTCCTATGAATACCTTCAAGTGGAGGACCCCCATAAAACTATCAGAGAAACAAAATAATTAATGATCCCACTTTCAGTAAAATTTAATTCCATTAAAATTAAAATTCCACTGAAGGGGAAGAATATTATTAAAGACTGGATTAATTTTTTTTTCACATTTCATACTCCTCTTTCAAAATAAGATGAAGACATTTTCAAAATGTCTCTGGTTCCTGACTGCTACAGGAATACTTAGCTACTGAAAAATCTTATATTTTAAGACCATATTCTTAATAGCAGGAATGACTGAGTTTGAGCTCTGGACGTAAAGGCTTCTTTTATAAGAAAAGCATGTGGGGGGGGGCGTAAATTAAGGCTTGGATGTCAATCATTAATATAATTTCACTGCTACTAGCTATAATATCCAAAGAGGACATCTATTTATTCAGTACATAGACCAGCATATTGAGCTAGTTGTGTGGTATTGCTCAGATGCTGATCAGTGGCAAGCTAAACAATTTGTGTTGCCACAACCAGGAAAAGCAGCAATGAACCCGAGGTGAATCAAAATGTGAAACGGTCCAGAATATGTAAATAGCCCATTTCTACCTCGATCAGCACAACCTTTCCTTCACCCCCCCAACACTTCCCACAGAAAACTCACCCCAATAAAGATTCAAATGCTGGTTTCAGGAGACAAGTGTCCAGCACGTTCCTTCTCTCCACAGCCGTAGGTGGCAGCCTGCAAAAGAATTTTGAAGAAATAGCAAGAGCAGGAACAGGTAGCAGCAACAATGTAGGAAAACTTGGACAAGCTAAATTAGTAAGAGCTGCTTGACTGAGTTAACATCACACCAAATTTTCATCATTGTCTCTGTCTGTATTATAAAGATGGATTCCTCTCGTTGTGGTATGATTACTTTTACTGGTAAAGGCTTTTCTCACAGGGCTGCTCCAAGGGGTCTGCAACCATATTGAGCAGCTATAACCTGAGGTGAGCTCTCAAGCCTGCCTGCAGAGAAGCAGGCCACTTGGCCTGAATCACCCATGTAGCCATACCAGAGAGCATCACCAGCACTACTCAGAGGAAAGGGGAGTCTTGTTTGGAGATGGAAAGAGACAGCACCACATAGGATACTTCAAGGAAAATGAGATTCTTTGGGATAACTCATTCCTCTCATAATAAGGCTAAGACACTTCTAAGTACATTCCCACCTTGGTCATGTAGCCCAATCAATAACGTACATGAAACCAAGAAGGGCAGGTAAAGTTCAGTGCAAGCAATGTGTGCATCTGGGCTGCATTAAGAACAGGAGGATGAAACCACCACGCTAGAACCACAAGCCAAACAGACCATTAAGGTTAATTGCTTTTGGTAACCTCAAGTTGTCATGTGAATACTGACACTAAGAAAGCACCCTGTGAAATTTATCTGCACAGCTCATTGCGTTCCAGCATCAGCCTCACAGGCAGCATTTTGCAGGTCAGCTTCAGAGAGAAGAGATCTGCTTTTAAGTTTTAGCATAGGCACTCATTAGTCCCACAAACTTAATTGCAGGAATTTACTAGCACAAGATCTGCTTATACTTGCACTTGCACAAGTGAACCACACCTCTGATTTATTTTAAGAACAAAAGTTGCCCACATGTACCTGAATAAAATTAGCAGAGCTAACTCAGAATTCCAGAAATTTGGAAGAGGCAAACAAGTGTCCTTCCAACAAGTCACTGCTTGTTACAGACAGTCACTGTAAGTGGCCATAAATAATAACCAAACACTAGAAACATGACATGGACAAATACCTTTCTGCCAGTCATGTTACAACTGCATTCGTAACAGAAACAGTCAATGGACACAGTTGTACAATAACCAATTGAACAGGGAGCCTATGGACAAAGGCTAAGGATTTTAGTTTCAATCCCTCCCACCTGCCCAAAAACCAACCAAAAAAAACCCACCACAAAAAGACTCAACTACTGAACTTACTGGGTAACTCCACTAGACTCATAGGAAGGAGAAGCCCTCACAGAGGAAGTCTGTCCATAAAAGCTAATCCTGCAAAAAGGGAAATGTCACAACACTGTGGTTTGCTATAAACAGAAACCACAAGAGAAAGTAATTTGTATCAATTGTGTGCTATGAAAAAGGCAAACAGAGGCACAATCACTACTTTTAAAAGCTACCACTATTATCTTTGTAACACAAATACACTGGTCAGCCCTGGTCACAGCTGTGCAAAGGCCAAGAGAAACTCAACATCTTTGATTACCACCCTGAATTTTAGGTCCCAAGCCACCTGTCCCACACAGCCTCCAGGCAGCGATGGCTCACTTCCCACAAGGTTTGCACTGAGATAAATTTCAGCCTTTCAAGAGGTGCCCACTACGCGTGCAGTTATTCCCATGTGTGAAGCAGGTCTCTCCTGCATTATTTATAGAGTATCTAAAGGAACAAGCTAACACTAAACACGTGTGTGGTAGAGAGAGATCTGGACACGTGACACACACCAATAAGATCTCTCTCCTCACCTGAACACCTATTTTCATGAAACTCAGAGGGGGCTCCTCGTCTGTAAGATTCTGACCTCTCCATGCAACCAGGCTCAAATCGACCACTAGGTTTAAAAGCAAGATGAGAGAAGGGGAGACAGGACAGATCACATTCATTCCCTTACTGTACAAAAAAAAAATGGAACAACAACAAAACAAACACACACAGTAGTAATCACTTCTCAGAGTGGTAATCACTTCTGCTGATTACTAGTAAACAGCTGTGAGTTGCTGTGTCACTGAACAGTCACAACTCTCACACAGCTGTGAGGGTGTCTACACTAGAAGCAAAGCATCTCCATACCAATAGAGGTTATTTCTCCACAGATTTCCATGAAGTATACCATACATAACAGCAGCAGCCAGGATAAAAAACAGAAGAATTCGTTTCATGACTGGTAGACCTGAAATGTAAGAAAAACAAAACAAAAAGTTTAAATCTAAGTTATGCTACTTAAATAAACTTTCATAAAGCATCTGGAAACCTACACATGGAAATAATCATTATTACAGCTGAACTGTGACTCTCTACCACTACAAATTTGACAGGGGGTCTCTCTGGTTTGATTTCTCAGACAAAGTCCTGGTGACAGAAGCTGAACACTGGTCTGCACCCACCAAACACACACTCTGTAACGCAGAAGCACTGAGAGAGGCTCACTCTAGATTGTCTCTGAAGACACGGGAAAAAGATGGGCTCTTCCAGAAGCATGTCAGAGTAGGAGCTCCTTTCTGTCCACTGGCAGCCCAAAGATAGCAGCCTCTTGGGTCAGAAGTTGGCCTTTACAGGTACCTGCATTTCTGTCTCTTGCGTCACCCACTATCAGTTTCCATAATTACCCAGTAAAACAAGCATTGGCACTTTGAAGAAGGCAGACAGGCTGATGCCGATGAAGCATGAGCTGCCACAGGGCATGAGCTGCCACAAATTGTGACTGGCTCTTTTTAGGATCATTCTTTAAGTCTGGTTTTGGACACTTAAAGCTGTACTGAAGCTGTCTGCTTAAACCCTTGTGTGCTGTATTATCTCCAGCTCCTGAAACAGACCAAACTTCATTAAGCAAGTGACAGAAAAATGCTACTTTTACACATCCTGAAGGGAGGAAGAGAAGTTAGTTTCCAACCTGTGGAACTTACTAAGTTACGGAGAAACAGCAGAGAAAGCCTTCATTTTATGAATCGTTTTCATCTCAATGCACAGTCTGGTAGGAGAAAACCAAAGAAATATCAGAAGCTCATGTATCTGGCAAGACATGCTCAGGAAGAACAAGTTCTGCATTGCACAGGCCTAACATACTGAGCTGCTCTTTCTGTAGCTATGAATTAATTGCTGTTGCTTAATCTTCTATAGAAGTCCAATATAGCTGTTCTGGCCACAAATTACTCTGGAAATTCACTCAAGAGCTATATCCTTCTATTATTGTCACTTCTTCCCCTATCATGGTAAGCAGGTTTGATGCACACAATGTATTAAACACCTACATGCATAGCTATATTTTAAAGTGAGACAAACAGCTGTCCAGCAAAAAAAGCCATATTAAAACATACCGCTGCATTTTCCAAGAATAAAACCTCTAGCTATCTGTGCGATTTTTTTTTTTTTAATTTCATGTTGCTTTTTAAAATATTTAAAGTTACTTTAAAGCAGTGTTTAACAGCCCCAAGGCAGTAAAACTCAGGTAGATCCAGTCCAACTGATTTACAGCAATATGCATTATGCTAGTAACCATCTTAAGATCATGCCTTGTATTAAAGGCCAAGAAACTACTAGAGACCACTGCATTTTGTTATTAGAAATTGAGAAGCAAGCTGCTGCCACTTTCATTGCTTCACCTCTGAAAAAATATCAGTGAACTACATGTTACAATTACTTGAGAGCAACAAGCCACATCATATTTTTTCCCCTCATTTTTCACAGGAGTTTAACTGTGTAGGGTCAGAGATGGGGTTTTATAACAGCATCTACCAGTAACAAAGCCACGAAATGAACAAGTTATAATCTATCAACCTCAAGTGTATCCTCCAGGTTGTCCTACTCTGTTCTGGATGAAATACTGAGTCCGAAGCTGTTACAATTTCAACCCTTCATCCTCCTTAGGAAGTAACACTGCCTCCCTTACAGCTCCAGCAATTCTTTTTGAAAAGTCACTGGTTTTGTTTTACAGCAATTCTGAACTTTTAGAGCAAAGCCTGAAGTTTTTTTTTAGTAATTTTATAAGAGTCCCTAAAACTGCAAGAACAAAAGACGACTCACTGGGTTTAGTCAAGTGTCACTAACAGCAGTTGGCTCATTTACTTGCAAAAAATACTGTGCTGTTGTTTTTTTTCCTTTTATTGTCAACACTTTACCCCCTCCTGCTTTGCGAAAGTTTAAAATATCCCACTTAAAGTGAAATCAACTGTTTGCTTTTTACTCCATAATACAATCAATACAAACTTGAGTTAACAATGTAACATAAGGAACCAGCTCTTCAGATAAAGTTGCTAAATTAACAACTGACTAAGTTGCTGATTTGCTGACTTCAATATAAGAGAACCTTGCTGAAGAGTCAGATAGAGCTACAAGGCACAGCTGCCTTTAAAGGGTCTTTTAAAAACAAAATTATTCATAGCAGTATTTTCACAGAGGGGAAAAAAATTTTCCTGTTTGCAAAGTATTTACAAAGATATTAGTAGAGCCTGCAAAAAAATCCATTAAAACAAGGAATATAAGTAGGAATGGTTCTTCACCCAAAGCATGAGGAATCTGTAACAACTTCTAGTGTCTTATTTAGGACATTCAGCCTGGCACACACATGAGTATGTAGTTTCACTAGGGGTGTACCTAACTCAGCTCTCAGGAACATAAAATGGTCTTTAATTACACAACTTCTCACCACCTCATCTCCCAGTGCCTGGCTTCATTCAGTGCTTTGAAGAGAAATTTCTGTAGAAAGAATCTTTTTAGCAAAAACTTTCTTAACCTGGTTTAGTGCAGAACCATTGCCTTGTTTACAGAAGAAATTATTCTGGGAGTATTTTAATGGTGACAGCATTTTCCAGCTCTCCCTATTTTAAAATAGCTGAGCATTATAGAAAGTTAATCAAAGGAAAACAAACTCCTACAATGCAAATGTTGCACTAGAAAATTCCCATGGTCAAAGATGCAAAAAAAGAGGCAATCAAAAAGACACAGTTCAGGTGTAAAATGACAGTCACATTCCAACTCAATTATCACAAGACAAGTCCAAGAATCTTGATTTAAGCTCAACCACCTGACTGACAGAGGTCATGGTGCTCTTAGGTCAAGGTCAGTCAGGGCTACACAAAGAGGACAAAGCTGGAACTCTTCAATTCCCTCCTCTTTCTCAAAAGCCTACAGCCAAGCATTCACAATGAAAGAGGAGAGGAACCCAGCAGGCCAGTGACCAATGTTCATGGTGTTAGGTGGTCAGTTTTCTGCAAGCAAGCAATGGAATGCATAAGTGTTGCAAAAAGATTGAGCATTTTTTAAGAGGAATCTATGCTAACTTCCGCTGTTCAATATCCCACCCCTGCCAAGGTTTACTGACAGAATTAAACAAGACAGACTCTGTTACAGTATTAAGAGATCTCAGAGATCAGCCTGCATCTCCTATGGAGAGATGGGTCCTCCCCAGCACACTACACAGAGGTAGATGCATTTGGGATGTGACAAATTAGCTATATAAGCCCAGAAGCTAATTTTTCCTCTCCTTGGTGGAGGCAGGGAACCAATGTCTTTGTCAGAGCTGCATCTTTACTTATATTTAGTCTTTATTCTGCTACTTCATTTAGTGTCGTATCTGACCCTAGCAACTATCTCAAAGCCTCTGTTTATCCTTCAGCTCACATATGCAGTTGATGCAGCTGTCCCAACAAGTAAAAAAAAAAAAATCAATCACACAGGAAACCACAGATCTCGGATTGGGCAGTCACATGACCACACTACAATTTTTCCCAAAACACTTGTAAATCTTTGTTTTCCTGCTGAAAATTAGGTTGTTAATAACACAAAGCAGGAGGCTTTCCTATCTGTCCTATTTATTTTATAAACTGCCTTTGACTATTACCAACAGAAACAGTTAAATACGTAACTAAAAATTGGCTACTATTAAATTAAATCCTACTCATCTTAAAATAATCTTAGCTTCATACCTAGTCTTGTGACATTTTAACTTCTTGATGCTGCAATTAACTGACAACTAAACTTTCATCTCACTCAGACTTCAAATTCCTGGCCCTTGTAGTTGTGGGGGAGGAAGGGAAGAGAGCTTGAAAATGTGCTTTGTGAGAACCTCGAAATTTAAAGGGACAGGGGAAAAAAGCACATAAAAACCTACTGAAGTTTTAAAAGAAACATCAAGATTTTTAAGATGTAGCCAGTATTTTGTGGGCTTGCTTGTGATCACCAGTCCTGCAGCACTGCTTCCTTTTGGTCAGGATGTATACTCAGCAGAACAATTACGTAGCAGAAGTATGACCAAGGAGGGAGTTTTCTCATGTCGTCATTTATGTCAAGTAAAGCTGCCAAAACGTTAGTACATTATGACATGTATCTATACACTTATTCTGCCAAACCTATATATGCTATTCATTCCTTCCAGTTCTTGCTCTAAGTACATGCATAGTTCTTTAATTCTTCCCCTCTTGGAAGGAAACGTTGTAGCAGACAATATAGTAGCACTGCAGCAAAGTCTTAAAGGTACTGAAGTGGCTGAGTCAGTCTAGTGCTTTCCCCTCACACACTCCTTAATTTTTGTCATGATTTCCAATGTTACTTTTGATTTTAGTTTATTAAGAAACAGAAGTCCCCAGAAACATTGTTTAAATGAGGAAGGCAGATATATTGGATTATCCTAGCAAAGTAGCCCTGAATTAAAATTACATTTCTAACTCTCCTAAACCAGTTACTTGGTTTTGAAGTGAGAAGTTTAACAGCATTTTAATTGGAAAATATTATTGCTAACCTGCCTGGCCCCACAAAAAAACAATGATGTTATTCCCTTTCCTGAAGGCCTGTACAAACTATGACGCCAAAAACCTAAGGCTTTCCTGTGCCAAAAAGGCATTAGGGTCTTCTACCATCATACCACATGTACAATCTATACCAGCAATTAAGAATTTCTCCTGTACTAGAAGATAAGATGTTTTCAGGCTCTTTCTGCCCTTACCTCTTTCAACAGAGGGGATAAGCAGTAGAGGAAGAGTTTGCAGTCTGTGAAAACTGGAGCCTTCTTCCCCTCCAACGCATGCCAAACCAACCATTTACTTCCACAGCAGCCTAATTTTGAAAAAAGACAGTCTTCCTCCACACACAGCTTCTGTTTGTTAAGCGAGGTCTCCAAAGTTCTCCCTAACATTTCCCCTTTCTGTAACTACTGCAGAAGATGTGAGAAGAAATAATAGAGTCTTTTTTCCAAGTACTCAACAACAAGCAAAGATGTCCAGTAGATTTAGTACCACAGTAGTAGTGATGTTTAGTACATTTAGTCAACTTCTGTTCTTTGTCAGTTGCTACAGCCAGAAATGCTGACATTAACCTATTGGGGAGAGATGTAGACTAGAGCTGTGTCCACCTTTGACCTTTTGCACAGCTGCACACTAATTCAGGACAGGCTTCAGGAGTTAATAGATTTGTTTTAGGGCCTAAGTGCTTGCCTCCCTCTCCCTTTCATCATCCTGCTAATGATGAAATCTATTCTGTACCACAAGAGACAGCAATACATTTATCATTTTGTGGACTATTCATGATTATTTTATTCCATTTTTGTCTTTCACTTATAGACAGCAGTATTTTTCTCCTCACCAGAACATGCCTAGCAGCTCAGTCAAGCAAAGAGGAAAAGCAACTTCATCACTATTTTTCATTGACAACCACCATTACAGTTTGCCTCTGTCCAAAATCTTCAAAGAGCTCTCTGTATCATTTTCCCTCTTGTATGACTCTCCAGTCCTACTCATGAGCTCAGAAACTCTTCCCATGCAGGCATATCCTGTGGCTAAAAGGTATCGACAATGACCGAGTCCCGTCAAATCTATAGTATTTCACCCCCTGCAAACCTAATTTACCTAGACAGGACAGCTGCTGGAAGAGGGAGTTCAGTTTGCTTGCAGAAGGCTGCACACAGGCCTGGGGAACAAGCACAATTTATCTGTGTCTTGGGCATAATGGGCAATGCAGCACCTACAGCCCTCCAAAGATAAATCTCCAGCCCCACACTCTCACCTCATTCCCATTACTAGCTTTAAAAGCAAAAAAAATCAGGTATGGAAGTTGCTCTAGACAAACCTAAGCCATTCAATGTTTCAGGCAAGATCTGTGAAACAAGCATTTGCAGCCTTCCACTCACATGCAGGAGAGATGCCAGGAAGACATGCTATCAACAAGGAGAGTTTGGCAAACGCTGCAAAAGGCCTGCAGGTCCTGGCTTACAGTCTTACCACCACACTCATACTTTCTTGTTCTTCCCTTCTTTTCATCTAATGCATTATCATCTGTTCAATGGTGTAATTCCTTTCACACCCCTCTTCCCTCCCTCTGCCTGAGCACCCAGGATCTTTCACATGTGCTCCACAGTGGGAGCAGGAACAGAAGAAAGGAAAAGGCCAGAGAAAAAGAGAGGTTGCACACACTCATCAGTCTGTTTCTTGAATAGCAAGAAGATGCACGTACAAGCTAGGTCAAGCTACTACAAGCTTTTCAAAGCTTACTGAAATAGTCCACCCCCTCTTTGGCTGCAAAAGACTGCTGTGATTCTGTTCTCAGAGGTACTGCAATCAATTATGTGCACTGTTTCACAGAGATAACGCTTTGGGGCCTACCAATGCAAAATTTAACGTCTCTTACACTGACAACAATTACTAGCTCCAGGGATGAAAATCAGCCAGTGCACCCTGCCAGAAAACCCTGATGATTAAAATATAACGGAGCACAGGCATTAGGTATTGCTGAAATGGTCCTCAAATAGCAGCAGTATCCAGTGCAACTGTCCGACGCTCAGTTAACCAGCCCAGCTGAGAGGCAGAACACATTGCCTCCAGTCTGGGGCTATGACAGCTGTTGCTGTGCTACCCTTCCATTCTGAGCTGGTATTTTGGCTCAGATTATCACAGTGCAATGTGGATCCCTGGCACCAGCTCAAGGTGACAGCATGCTTAGTCACATGGTGCAGACACACAACTAAAACTGCAAGCGTAAAAGAGAGTTGCTTTTATATTTCTCAGCTGGTGAATGTTACTTTTAATTATTTTTCCCCTCCAAGAGATAAAACAATATTCCCTAATGTTACAAAATGGCTTAGGGCTCATTTCAGCAATGGACACACTTCTTGTAGCACAGTTAAACACCACTAACTTGAGTTCAAAAGTCAGCCCTGGGTAGATCCAAATGCTGCTTGTGGCTTTGATAGAGAGACAAACAATAGTAACTACTGGATTCTCATCTAACTGGCATTTTCTAAGCATCACAGATTTCCAGAAAACTTGCCCATAACTATGATAAAAAATAAGATCAAGTCCACAGCCTCAGCTTCTTGCCTGTTTTTGTGCCTTGAGATGAGGACTAGAAGGAAGTGACCAATTTATGCAAAAGTGCACAGAAGTTGGGAATAGGCATTTCCATATGCTTTCCCTATCCCTCCACAGGCCTCTCACCAACACGCATTTTTTTTCTTTCTTCCTCCAGTGCACTTGAACACAGACCTGCAGTTAATCCCATGCCTATTAGCCCCAGAGCTGCAGTGCAGTACAAAACCAACTACTCTGAGTTCAGTCAAAAGCTAACCTATGCATGCAAAGTCCAAAGTAGGTATGAGCTGAGCAGACAGCTGATTCCTCAATTCTCAAAGCTTCAAAGCAAACACCACAAATCCAGCTGTAACTACACCTTTAAAATCTATTTTAAAAAAAGTAATCACAAATTCAGTAACACAACATTACATGAAAGAATTCTTCCAACCCTGTTGTACTCTCCCAGATTAACCTTTAAAGCTTTAGCCAGCCTAAGCTAGGCTGCTATTTATATATTACACATCCTAGGTGTCAGTATAATACATGATAGAACAAAATACACAAATGACAGGTGTTATGAATCCAGGCAGCCCTTCCTGCATACTTTGGTGACAACCCTGTTCCTCCTCAGCCCATTTCCCCTCTCCCTTCAACTCTTCTTCCAGAAAGACTGGAATATAAACAAGCCATGAAACATTTTCTGAGGGTCAGAGTTCAAGTCATCATTTTCTCCTCATAACCTGATTTGCGTAACTGAAAAAGTTTCTGTGAACTTGATAGAGAGCTATTCTTCCTGAAGGAATAGAGTACCAGGGTTTTGAGTTGTTCCGCATCTTCACCTCCTTTTAAACAACTAAGACAACAGACATATTACACAATGCTTGGGAGAACAGAAAACAATTAATAGAAAGATACACAGCCCACTGAAACATCAGTTATTCATTCACACCCAGTGTTCTTTGCCCATGACTGCCTGCAGAGTCTGAGGCTGGAGGTCAAAAATGAACAATTCTTAGGTTTCCCAGAGAAGAAAGATGGAAAAAGGTGGAAGGAGGAAAGGCTGGAAATAGCCAAATTAGTCACCTTTCAAAATAGTTCAGTTACACACTGTATCAGCTCACCAGTTTTTTCCCCCAGAAACCACGATCTATCTAAATAAAGGTCCAACCAGATAATTTTATCTGTTATTATATGTGCACATTTACTACAGCATTAAGTTCACCTTAAAACAAGGCACACTTTGTCTTTTAATAATGCTTAGGATATCCAAAACATCCAGCTCTGGCTGATTTGTAGCTTATTTAATCTCAGCTCTCACAAAAATGGTTGAGAATTACGAAACTGAATCTATCACTCATCTTAGGGAAAATTAAGAACAATCCCTACCCTAGGCTAAAATAAATCACAAAAAGAACCCCAAAACAAAACAAAAATACTCAAGCAAAATTAGGGCTCTCAAGGGCAGTGACAGAGAAAATAATGTGTTAAAAAAAGGAGTTCATTTACCAGGTTTACTACCAGTACCTGGAAAATGAAATGCTCCCCATCCACATCAACAGTAAGTCAGTTCCAAGTAAATCAGACTAATTTCTTGCTTAGTCATAACAGTATAAAACCTGATCTGTACTGGTGTCAGAACCTGTCCCTGAAGAGACACGGGTGCTTTTTGTATTACATTCCAAATTACTTTTTGTATTACTATCTACATTTGCATGGACTGCCAGCATCTGATGCCACACCTTTTTTTACCAGAATATTTTGTCCCCATATTTTAGAAAACAAGTTACATTATACAGGTTTCTGTGGATTAAGAGGCCCGGCAAATAGACGTGAATATGTTCCTACCAGCATATAAAACTGAACAGTTTGCTTTTGTGGTGAGAGACTCAAACATGTAATATTCTGATTTTTGTTGTGTTGCTCCCTATCATCCCTCTACTGCTATAAATACCAACAAACCACCAAAAAAAACCCCAAAACCCCCAACTGTTTGAGACAGAATTTACCTCAACAGCAGATTCTGCAAGTCAATCTGCTGCAATGCACATGTACTAATGGAGAGCTCTGGGATTCTCAGGAATGCAGCAAAACAAGTCAGTGAAAAGTGTAAAGCTAAATTAATTTCACAGAGGGAGGTAAAAAAATGGAGATAAGTGGTATCACTGACCCCACACTACTACTAAGTCTTGGAAGTTTTCCAGAGCCCGCCAGCTCAGAAGGAAGCTGCAGGACATACAACGGTTTGAGCAGCTTCTCTGGTAATCTTAATGCCTTGTTTCCTGTGCTCTCAATTAGCTCTGCAATTAATACATTCACATTGGTTTTGGATCTTGAAAATTAATCAGAATACACACCTGAACTGCTAACTACTATAAGAAAGCTAAGCACCAACTGACAGTGCCAAGCTGGAAAAGCTCAAACACTGTAAATACTAAGGCTGTTCTCAAAAGCCTTCTTTATCTGTAGCTTTGTTTTCTTAGCACTAAAGCTGAAAAATTATTATTTATAACAACAAAAAACCCTAAGAGGAAAAGCTCTAATGAACAATTTCATAAATGTAAGACTGCTTTGTGGACACAAAGTGTTTTTAGCTAAGTGTTGTACAGGTTGCAGCAAAGCCTGTATCTGATCCCTTAAAGTCTTTTAATGCTTTGTTTCATTACTTAAATGTGAATACTAATACATACAATATCCAAACAGTACTTATCCTGAGGATTTTGAGAGCTATGAGATACACAGTATAGTTAAAAAACATTTAACACCTCACATAAAGTCTTACATCTTTTCTGAATGGGAAAGGTTGCCAGTAAGCCTGTATGTGTTAAATAATAAAATATTTGTAAGGTAATGAGTTTTCTAAGGGGAGCAAACATGTACGTGTTTCCAACTTCAGCATTCAGAATATCATTGTCTGTTTCCTTCGACAAAGTTGCAATCAAATTCACAATAAAAACCCAGGACAAAGGAACACGCCAAAAGATAATAAAGTTAATTCTTCACAGAGCAACTGTTAGTTGTTGTAAGTGAACTCAGCTCCTTATGGAAAAGTTTGCACAAGTTCATGTATGTATTTCTGTGTATACAGAGCTATAAAATGGCACTACAACAGCCTGTATTGCAGTGCTAACTTTTAGGGGTTATTCATCCTATAGTAGATAGCCCTGAATTATGCACCTCGTTTTCCCTAAAGCTAATTCTCTGTGATGGTAATCTTCAATTGCCATCTGTCTGGAAGGAAAAGCTGCCTAAATGAGTCAGTAGGGAATGCTGGGAAAGCTTGTATGCTTTTCTCAGTGCTACACAGAGATTCCCATTTAGGACTTTTAAGATCTCAGTCCTCACTGAAGTTGAAACACAACTCATTTCCTCCCCACAACTGAAAACTGATGTATCACTGTTGGAGGGCAGGAGGAAGGAAGGGTGTGTGTTTTTTCGAAAAGGGCAGTCCCCCTTAAAGAGAGGTGCATTCCACACCACCCACGCATCCCCTTTCACGGTCTCAAGGTCTCATAGCCCTCCTGCTGGGATTGCCCTGCAGTGGCTAAAATGCCTCTGTGCTCAGCTGAGACCCAGGAGGCCTGCGGGCAGCTGGGCAGCTTTCCTGCCACGGGTAGACCACAACCAGCCCAGTCCTGGTTGCAGTGACAGCTTCCCGCTGTACCTTCAGCTGCAAATCGTCAGCTCCCTCCAGAATTTTCATTTGTTACTTTCTAAGCCAAGTCTGGTTTGTCATAGGAGAAACAGAGTGTCTGGTTTGGGTGTTTGATTCTCAGTTTCAACCGTCTTTAAATGTTACTGGAAAATGAACAGGAGGTTCTTCAGGATGGTAATATTTTTAAACAGAGTAGCTGTCCTTCCCTACCTGATCTTTGCAGAGTGTCACATTTACCCAGGGCTATCTCCTCTGAAGAGTGTAGCAGGTAAGGCCTGAGACAACACGGGGCTCACCTTCCTGTGAATCACAGTGGGATGATGGACTTCCTTTTCTGGAATGGATCTGCTCTTCCATAACCAAACTGGCCCACACTGCAGCAGGGATAAAACATGAAGTCATAGAATCATTTTAGTTGGAGAAGACCTTTAAGGTCAAGTCCAACCATTAACATAGCACTGCCAAGTCCACCACTAAACCATGTCCCTATGCACCACATCTACAGATCTCTTAAATCCCTCCAGAGATGGTGACTCCACCACTTCTCTGTCCAGCCTGTTCCTGACAACTCTTTCAGTAAAGAAACTTTCCCCAATATCCAATAAACCTCCTCTGGCACAGCTTGAGGCCATTTCCTCTTGTTCTATCCCTTGTTACTTAGGAGAAGAGATCACCTCTCACCTCACTACAACCTCCTTTCAGGTAGTTGTAGAGAGCAATGAGGTCTCCTCTCAGCCTCCTCTTCTCCAGACTAAACAACCCCAGTTTCCTCGCCAATCCTCAGACTTTTGCTGTAGACCAGCTTCCTTGCCCTTCTCTGGACTTGCTCCAGAACCTCAACGTCCTTCTTGTAGTGGAGAGGCCCAGAACTGAATACAGTACTCAAGGTGCAGCCTCACCAGTGCCGAGTACAGGGGCACAATCACTTCCCTTCCCTACTCCTGCTGGCCACACTATTCTTGATGCAGGCCAGGATGCTGTTGGCCTTCTTGGCCACCTGGGCACACTGCTGGCTCATGTTCATCTGGCTGTCAGCCAGCACCCCCCAGGTCCTTTTCCTCTGGGCAGCTTTCCAGCCACCCTTCCCCAGGTCTGTAGTGTTGCCTGGGGTTGTTGTGACTCAAGTGCAGGACCCAGCACTTGGCTTTGTTGAACCTCATACAACTGCCCTCAGCTCATTGATCCAGCCTGTCCAGGTCCCTCTGCAGAGAGTCTTCCTACCCTCAGGCAGATGAACACTCCCACCCAACTTGGTGTTATCTGCAAATTTACTGAGGATGCGCTCATTGATAAGGATATTTAACACAACTGGCTGCAACACTGAGCCCTGGTGACTGGCTACAAACTGTATTTAACTCCATTCACAACTCTTCGGGCCTAGTCAGTCAGCTAGCTTTTTTCCAGTGAAGTATATAGCCATCCAAGCCATAAGCAGCTGGTTCCTCCAGGAGAATGCTTCACAGCCCTTCCCTCATCCACCAAGCAGGTCACCTTGTTATAGAAGGAGATCAGGTTAGTCAAGCAGGACCTGTCTTTCATGAACGCATGAGACTGGGCCTGATCACCTGGTCACCCTGTGCTCTATAATGGCACTCAAGATGATCTACTCCATAACTTTTACCAGCACTGAGGTCAGACTAACAGGGCTGTAGCTCCCCACATCCTCCTTCCAGCACTTCTTGTAGATGGAGACCACATTTGCAACCCTCCAGTCAACTGGAACCTCCCTGGTTAGCCAGGACTGCCAATAGATGAAGTAGCTTGGTGAGCACTTCTGTCAGCTTCCTCAGTACCTTTGGTTGGATCCCATCCAGCCCCATAGCCTTATGCGTGTGTAAGTGGTGTAGCAGGTCACTAAACATTTCCCCTTGGATTATGGGGGGTCTATTCTGCTCCCCATCCCTGTTCTCCAGCTCAGGGGGCTGGATACCTGGAGAACAACCAGTCTTACTGCAAAAAAACTGAGGCAAAGGCAGCATTAAGCACCTCAGCCTTGTCCTCATCCTTTATCACTATGTTTCCTCCCACACCTAGTAAAGGATGGACATTCTCCTTTGTCTTCCTTTTGTTGCCAATATATTTATAGAAACATTTTTAATTGTCTTTTACTGCAGTAGCCTGATTAAGTTCTAGTTGGACTTTGCCCCTTCTAATTTTCTCCCTGAGTAGCAGAATGACATCTTTATAGTCCCCCTGAGTTGCCTGCCCTTTCTTCCAAAGGCCATAAGCTCTCTTTTTTCCCCAATTTCCAACCAAAGGTCTTCGTTCAGCCAAGCTGGTCATCTTCCCCACTGGCTCATCTTTCAGCACACAGGGATGGCCTGCTCCTGCACCTGTAAGATTTCCTTCTTTAAGAAGGCCTAGCCTTCCTGGACTTCTCTGCCCGTCAGGATTGCCTCCCAAGGGACTCTGTCAGTCAGGCCCCTAAACAGACCATAGTCTGCCCTCTGGAAGTCCAAGAGGACTGCTGACCTCCCTCCCTGTTTCTCCAAGAATCAAAAACCCTATTGAGATCACTATGCCCAAGAAGGCCTCCAACTGTCACATCACCCACAAGTCCTTCTCGGTTCACAAGCAACAGGTCTGCAGGGTGATACATCCGGTATTTGCTTCAGCGTAAAACTGGAAGTCGCTAGAGCAAGATACACCACAAGCAGCACCTGCTGGGTTGCCTAGCGACATCCTTTCCTTGCTACCGTGACCACACCAAATCCAGCTTAGCCTCCAGCATCACTGTCTCCTATCAGATTGCTATTCATGCTCCAGATGACACAGAACTCCATTAGAGCATGAAATGCAGTACAGTAAAAGGCTTTTTGTTCTGTTACATTGCATGTGTTATTAGCATGAAATGAGATTTGTGCAATCATATCCTGTATGCATGCATGCATGCCCCTTCTTTCCTTCTCCATAGAACCTTTGAACCCCTTTGGCTAACTTCAGGCAAATTTGACAAGAGATTAGGAACTTAATGCATTCAAGATCTCTACAAGTTTTGCAAAAATAAACAGGCAGCTGGGTGGAATAAACACTAAGTTTATTTTTCATTAAAGATCAGAAAGTCTACACTCAAAGACATCAGAAACTTGGTTTCATTTTATCTGATTGTCACAAAACTGTGTGGGAGAAAAAGTCTGACCACTAAAAAAAAAGTGCTAAAAGCCTTGCACAAACATATTAAACATCCAGATTCCCCAGAACAGTTGTCTGAAGTTAAACGTTTTAAATATCCTTTTCAGTGACTTGATAGATGAAGCATTAGCTGACTACAGTCACCCTGCTTTGGAACAAGTCACTCTGACACAGCCAATATTTAGTATAGGAAATGTTCTTGGTGAAATCTGAAGGAGATGCATATGCTATTTCCCTTCATTGTTCTTTCCAAAACGCTCTGAACAACATTCTCAATTTAGATTACAAATCTTTAAACAAATACAAAACCTAAGGTTTGAAGCTAAGGGCAGGCAAGCCCTGCAGAGAGGCCTCAACAAGTTCAAGAGATGGGCAGTCACCAACCACATGAAGTTTAACAAGGGCAAGTACCAGATTCTGCATCTGGGACAGGGCAACCTTGGTGCTAAGTACAGACTAGGGAACAAGTGGCTGGAGAACAGCATGGTGGAGAGGGACCTGGGGATCCTGGTTGATGGCAAACCAAATATGAGCCAGCAGTGTGCCCTGGCAGCCAGGAGAGCCAACTGTGTCCTGGGGTGCATCAAGCAGAGCATTGCCAGCCGGTCAAGGGAGATTGTCCCGCTCTACTCTGCACTGCACTGGTGCAGCCTCACCTTCAGTACTGCGTGCAGTTTTGGGCACCACAATAGAAAAAGGACATCAAGCTATTGGAAAGTGTCCAAAGGACAGCCACGAGGATGGTAAAGGATCTGGAAGGGATGACTTATGAGGAACAGCTGAGGTCACTTGGATTATTCAGCTTGGAGGAGGCTGAGGGGTGACTTCATTGCAGTCTATGGCTTCCTCATGAGGGGAAGAGATGGGGCAGGTACTGACCTCTTCACTCCTGTGATCAATGACAGGACTTGGGGAAATGGCAGGAAGCTGAATCAGGGGAGGTTTAGGTTGGATATCAGGAAAAGGTTTTTTCACCCACAGGGTGGGTGAGCACTGGAACAAACTCCCCAGGGAAGTGGTCACAGCACCAAGCCTGCCTGAGCCTGAGTTCAAGAAGTGTTTGGATGATGCTTTCAGGCACATGGTGTGATTCTTGGGGTGCCCTACACAGGGACAGGAGTTGGACTCGATGATCCTGATGGGTCCCTTCCAATTCAGCATATTGTATGATTCTATGGTGTCTCAAGTTGAAAACAAATTATGGCATGTCATTTGCACAGAGGAAAGAACAAATGAAAATAGCGATTCTATTCAAGTTGCTCCAATGAAAATGAAGTATTTTTTTAACACTTTCTGCAAGAAAAAGCAGTCAATCCTGAAAAATTGTACAAGTGGTGCTGACACTGACCAGTATTTTAACCATCTGGCTACTCAAAACCCAGTTTACACATCTGGCCTGTGCTCCACTGCAACACAAGCACAAGAAACACTCTGC
Organism: Hemiprocne comata; assembly: GCA_020745705.1. Lineage (NCBI taxonomy): Eukaryota > Metazoa > Chordata > Aves > Apodiformes > Apodidae > Hemiprocne > Hemiprocne comata. Next base: position 135,354,436 of record CM036586.1, on the reverse strand, counting down.
TATGTCAGACCACTAGACTGTCTCCAGCAGCGACAGAAGGAGATGCTGTTTAGGGACAGCATATTGTGGACACTGTGTGGTTCATTCCCCTTGTCTACACATTCCACTTGCAGCACCTATAATTGTTTAGGACAGGAGTTGGAGGATAACATCCCTGCGTACTCCTTTTATGGACCTGTCAGTGTCTACACTTGAGAACGAGAGCAGAAAAAGGGCAGGAAACCCACCAAAGGAGACCAAAGTGGTCCTGTTACATCAGAGCTGCTGAATCACAGGCCACTTCGCTGTAGACACAGTCCTGACACCCTTGACTTTTTGAGAATAGTGAATTACAACTGCCATGGGTAGTTATAAAATTGGAGGTGAGGCAGAGAATAGGCTTATACAGCCTTCCAGATTCTCAGGTGAAGCAAGCAACAGTCACTCTGTCTCATTAAATGTTGCAAAACATTTGGGCAAGTAGAATTAGCTGTAGTTTTCCTTAACTGTTTCCAGCAAAAAAACAGGCTTTTCCCAGCAAATTGAATGAGAAGGCAGTAACTTGTCTACACAAGGGGCACAACCAAGACTAGCTACCACATGCTTGCAAGCCTTGCACATGTTCATCAATATGGACAAATCCTAACTTGCTCTGGCACTTCAAATGTATTTAATATTATGATTCCACTTAATCTTGTGCAAATATTATGTTCAAACAAACCCTACAGGGTATCTCCCATCTATACCACCAACCCTCCTTCTGGTCTCAACCCCACATATTGACTTCAGACTACCTGAAGCCCTGTGAAGACCAAGATGATAATGTTTCCAGGGTGGTCAGGCCTGACACTGGTGGAGGACATAGGCAGGTTCAAGAACTTAAAAGAAACAGGAAACATCTATTTTGACTGCCGAAAGATTAATAAAGTTGTGGCTTCATACAGCCACAGCAGCTCTTACGCAGCAAGTACCTTTCTCTTGCCTCATGGTGAAGAGGAAAAAAACAAATTCTTTCCCCCCAACAGCCCCTCGTATTATACTAGGGTGCATGTATGCTCCTTTTCCTAAACAGATTCTTTACCCCACACAGGTCATTGTGTAGCCAAAAAACTGTGAGTGCAACACACCTGAAAAAACTAGCTGCTCAGGAGGGAGCTACATAAACCAACTATTACATTGAAGAAAAGAAAATGGCAAAAACAATTTCAATTCCTTTCTTACCCTGGGAAAGGGACTCCTCCCCCATCCCACATGCAATATCATTTGTATTTTAAAAACCTACATATTTTGTACTGTTAAGTGGCCACTACACATACTTATTTCCACTGCCGACCTCTGCTAAGTCTCCATGTAAGCTGATGATGTGCCCCTCACACCTCTCTCATTTCACTGCTGGCCACAGGTCTCTGAAAAGCACTAGTGAAAAAAAGCAGCACCCATCTACTGCTGCACTGTCGAAGTGTCTGCCTGCAGACACAGTCTAACAGAGAGTTCTGAGCTCTGCAGCAGCTGACTCCTATTTTGGCATTTCCAGTATGTACTCACAACAGCTAGAAATGGTTCTTTAAAAGTGAATCCGAAGACTCTGGAAAGCTAAGACTGCTAGCCACCCACCTCACAAATAAAGTTTCCTACTAGCTAGTGACCCAAAAGAAAGCAATATTCCTCCTATGGGAATGGAAACTTGCACTGTAAATCAACAGATGTTAAGAGCTTCAATGATTGAGTCTCAATTAATTTCATTCCTGTCTGCTCTTAGAACCAGTTCCTTGATTATTCCATTCCTGCCCTCCTAACAAGAGGGAGGATCAGCTTTGTGGCTCCAAGTTTTCCAGCCTTTCCTTCCCAGCCAGGGCAAGTGTGGGCTATTCAAGTCTTTGCCTTGCTCCTCCAGGCTCCCCACAGATGCTGGAATGTAAAGAATAGCTCTAGCACAACGTACTCCAGCTTTACTGCCGCTGCCAGGGCTGGAAGCACAGACAGCACAGACAGTTACACACAAACTTTGGATATTATCTGGGGGAGGCTTAAAATTTTCTCACTCTATTGCAGTGCTGCAAAGGGCCTCTCTTGAGAAACCAAGGCCTCACTTTTGCTTTCAAGACCTAAGAATGACTGACTTTGAACACTGAAGAGCCACCCCACATGAACAAAATTAACCCTAAAAAGAAGTTATATTTTAAGGTGATAGGTATGGAACATTAGCAAGAAGCACTATCACAACATATTTTACCACACTTTGCGCATTTGTTTCAAAACATCTTTCAAAATGTAGTGATACCACAGCAAACAACATGTTCCCTATATTTGCTTCATAGTGCACTAGATGTTGCCCATTACTTCTCAGTTTTTCAAGCTTTCTGCACTAATAGCAGCTATTGATTATCAGTGATTATTATACCGAACTACAAAGTGTGAACAGATAAATTTCCACACACTATTGAAAGGTGACTTGTAAAGGAAACACCAGCTTGCACATCACATTTTCCTCCCAACCTCAGTTTACATCAAGAAAAGCTGAGGTTTTATGTTATTCTGTAGCAGGAGAATAAAAGAAAGATTTAACACTCCAAGAAGTTCACACACCACATAATAAAAATTTTTATTTTCATTTCCCTTGAAAACTATTAATAGGTACAGAAGTAGTCATACAGAGCATAGCAAAAAGAGAAGTAGAAGAAACTGGATTAAGGGTGAAGTTCAGAATTTTTATTGTGCGACAAAGCTCTTGGTCTCTTGAGTAAATAGGCTGTTGAAAATAGAAACTCTAAGAAAAAAACCTGTACATTTAGTTACCCCTTTCCCGATGTTTACTAACCTCTAAGTCTAGAGAATTGACGCATAAATTATTCAAATGAATGACAAATGAGTTGTCATAAGCTTGTTAAACTAGCCTTCCTCTTAAAAGCACAGTGCACATTCCAACTGATTTAGCTAAAACGGTCTAAGGAAAGATACCTGTAAAAAGAGATATTTCAAGTAATCTGGAGCTCATTCCTAAAACGCACTTAACTAGGGAACCTCAGTGGAGTACCTCACATCACACACACCATAAAAACAACTTCTCATGCTTACAAGTAAAACAACCTTAACGGTTAAGGTACAAAGACACACATATGGACATCCTGTGCTACAGTTCCAGCTATATTGTGGAGAAAAAAATCCAAGAGCTTTTCCTTGCAAGTCTCTTTGAGTCAATACTATGAGCTGCCTCAGAGACTCACAGTGGTCTTGCAAGTTATATTGTCAAATGACCCATCTGATTGTGTCCACTTCTAGGCCAAAATACTTGAACCAACCCCCAGCAGTATATTAAGCAACAGACGAGAAGTGGAAAAACCACAAACTGGCTACAGCAGGTTTATGAGAACTCTCCCAAGCCTGTTTTGGGAGAACAGATAAAACTTTTACTGAGAGGCGGTAATCACAGTGTGTCCAGAAACTAACAATTAAAACAAGCCTGGGATAAAAGTGTTAATGACACAAAGAAGCTGTCCTAAGAAAGACTATTTCTACTCCCTGCCTTCCTCTACCCAAAGATGACCACAGAAGAAAACAATCATCCAAAATCCCCTGTAACTGTTTCTGCCTGTAAGCTTCCAGAGGTCTGTGAAGGTGGTGAAGAAGCACCTCAAGCCCTTGCCATTGTGTGTAAAACCCATCACCACATGAGCTACTGTATTTCCCTCCTCAGCGAGGCAACTACCCTGCCTAATTGCTAAAGCCACTACCTAGCAGCACACACTGAAAATAATGTCTCAACAATCACCTTAACTCACCTATTTTCCCCACTTCTTTAAAACTTACGACTCAGGCACTTGTGATCTTCCTGCCAGCTCTCAGGTTTTGCTGTCCTGCCTACACACTCTGCAGCTGCTCCCATGGACACTTCCCAGGCAGGCAATTGCTTCCACAGAGAAACCCTCCTCCTGGTTTTGAACAGAGAGGTATTTTGACACTGGAAGTCTCAGAGGTCTCAGGAGCTGATTCATACATCCCACAAAGCAGAAGAAGTCTCCTACAGGAAGGCACCCAGGAACACCATAGGACTTACCCACCTTTAATACTGCTGTTTTAATAACAGCCATTAGCTTGAAGAGTAGCTTAATTGACTCTGTTTCAGTTCAGCAGAGAGACAGACACGCTAAAGCAGCAGGTACTGACTGCATCAAGCTGGAAAGAAAGACCCATAGATGTATTTCAGGTGGGTGGGAAGAAAATTAATGATATGGCTGGTGCGATCCTGTATACAGCAGGAAACTAAAATATGTTTAATACATATCACTTATGTGAACTAATTAGATAGACATATTTCCTGTTTGGAAATGGATAGTAGGAACCGTCACTCCTACCCATTTCCTTTTCCTTTGAGCTCTCCCTAAATTTAATTTTTTTAAGTTCAGGAATGACAAGTCTAGTACGATGAGATTCTCCACAATAGAAGTTAGAGATTTTTTTTTTTATGTATACCGTTTTTACATAGCTCAGCTGCAATAGAATTGCCAGGTTAAAACAAGTAATATCATCCCAGTTTGTCCCTTCTAAATAGTTTTATAACTACACTGTATGTAAGAATAGCTTGGCATAAAGTCAGTGAAGAAGAGAGCGACAAAAACTGAAGAAACCTGGACAGAAAGCTGCAGCTGGGTAACAGGAATGCAACAACCACAAATCCCAATTGATCAGCTGCTCATCTCACTGGAAATTTTAATTTGAGAAAAGACAGCGGGACTGATCTCACAGCTTGCAGTACCTAAAATAGAAACATCACCCCCACTGCCAAATAAACCAACGAGTTTTTTAAAAAGCAGAACACATAAAACATCCAGGCTCTGTCTCTTCCCTAAAGTCATGGATTTGCATAGCTTAAGGCAGAGGCTTATCCACAGAGCCATTGTTCCTTCCCCTAGGCCTTCGGCATTTCCAAGGGGCAGTCCCTCCCTGTCGGTACCCTCGCTAAAAGCAGTCTTTCATCGGAACCTGCCTGACCGGCAGCCATGGCAACATGGTGGGATTACCAGAAGCAAGCAGCTTAGCACAAGCCATGGAACTCCCCTAAAATTTCACTTGAGGATCGCTGCCGCCACCGCTAGCTCTGCCGAGAAGCTCCCCTCGCGTGGGGCTGTCCTGCCCGCATGAGCCCGCTTTCCCCGCTGCCTCGCCTCGCCGATCCCGGAGGCCCCGGCCGCCCGCCCCACCGTCCCCCGCGACTCACCGCCCGCGGGGTGCCCGAGGTTCCAGCGGCGTACGGCCCAGTGCACCGACTGGCTGCGGGGCTGGCTCCGGCTCCGGCTCCGCCTGCTGCCCTGGCCCCGCCGCGGGGCTGATCGGAGAGGCCAGCAGGGGCCGACAGGGAAACGGGGACGGCCCCTTCCCTCACCCCCTCCCCCGCAACCCCCGGGCCGCCGACCTGGCTGGGCGGCGGCGGCGCCCGGCAGCCCGCCGGACCCCCCAGAGGCTGCGGCCGGAAAGAGGCCCCGCTCCCCGGGGCTGCCCACGCCGCCCGCTGGGCAGCGTAACCAGGCGGGGGGCCCCTTCTCCGGCAGGGGCCGAGACCTGGCCCCGGAGAGCAGCTCAGCCCAGCTTCTCCCCCGGCGCTGGCGGTCCCGAGCGCCGGCCGCCCGCATGCGGCGTCAAGCACCTCTGAAAGCAGCCCGCAAGCCGGGCGGCGGCTCAGCTTCTGCCAGGCTCATCCCTATCGGTAACCGGGTCCCTGCTACACCACGATATTCATTTTTACTTAGGAAGTTCCCAGGAATCCCTGGGAAACGTTTAGAACATCTCATCTCACCCGATTACAATTGTATTATCTTCAAAGGAGGCTTGCAGAGGCAGGCTCCCATCCCTCTTGGAAGTTCAATTAATTCCTTGAATGCTTTCACCGAAGAACACGCTGGTGTATCGGAATAGCCAGCTCTGCCTTTGAATATGTGGTAATTTACACTGAATAGCAAGGTTGTCGGCAGCTACTGCCATCAGTACTCACTTGAAAGAGGTTTGAAAATTGGAAGCATGCACAGACTCTACGGGAGGTTAGCTGGAAGCCTTCCCGTCTGACATAACTCAAGAGCGCGGTGGGGAGATACCTCACGGCAGAAACCCCGGCAAACTAGGGAAACAAGCACTTTCAGCGTACCCAGTCCTACGGGTTCAGGCAAGATCCTCTCAGCCGATGCAACAGCTTACGGAGCTAGCAACACTTTAAAAATCAGGGGTTTTCACTCACCAGTGCCCAGTATCGCTGATATTTTATCTTTAAACCATCCGAGACAATAGGACAGAACCTGTAGCTTCTCATCAGGGCCGCCCGGTCTGTTGCCGGCAGCCTCTCGGTAGCTGCAGCCTTACTGCTTGCACGGCAGTGTTTACGGTAAGCACGAAGAGAAGAGCTGGTTTCAGCTGAGCTCCGTCTATAAGAAAATACGCAAAAGGAACCACGAGGTATGTTAAGACAGAAACGTTATTTGGCTCGAGTCCGCTGAAATTCCTCCTGGATTTCTACCAAAGCCTTCCAAGGGGAGTAGAGACTCACGTAAAGACAGCTAAAGCGCTGCTCCGTCTCCCCCCGCCGCCCCAGTGTATCTTCTCTGACAGACTCCCAACCGCAGCCGTTCTTCTTCCTTCTACCCTGGACCGGCGGCTCGCCGAGGCCTGGCGCCTTCCCCCTCGGCACCCGCCCCGCGGGGTGAGACCCGCACCGCGGGGGCAGCAAGCCGCCTCCACCACTGCATGAACCCGCCCCGTCAGCACCTCCTCCGCCTCCAGGAATTAACAGCTAATTAACAGGCTGATTGTCACCTGGGGGAGGGCAGGGGGCGGGGAGCCAAGCAAGATGAAAGCCGAGGCAGTTATTTAAGGTACAGGACTGTACCTTCCTGAGTACCCTGCCCCCTTCCCGCCAGCCCCGGTGAAAGCCATGTGGAGAGGAACTCCTTCCCCACGAAGAGCTGCTGCTGCCAGGGGCAAAAAGAAGCCTCACCCTGTATGATAAAGCCGGGAGAGAGTCATGGGTCTCCAGGAAAATCTCTGCACACTATAGGAACCAGTCGCGCGGGACTGGGCATCACTATTTGAGAATAAAGTTAACGCAGGTAGCTCACGCCCATGAACTCAAGCACAAAAGATGCAGCTTTTTGTGTCCCCTCTATCACTCCAGTGATGCAAAACCAAAAATCAAAAACAAAAACACAACCAAAAAAAGAAAAAAAAAAAACCACAACAAAAAACCAAACAGTTTATCTGGGAATCGTGTGCTGTATCCATGTTGTATGTTGTTAATAATTTGTACTCTCCTGTTTCAAACGTTATGATGCTGACCACATCTAATTTAGAACTTTTCTATGTGAAGCTTGCAGTAGGTTTCCAGCACAGGATGCTTCCTTTATTGGAAGAGCATCTCCCGAATTTTTTTGGTGGCTATCATTGAGAACGACCAGAAGTTGAGTCTGTTCTCAGCAGCAGCTTTTACAGCCTATATATACGTGTAATCAAAATAACAGATTAAAGCAGGGAAATTTTTGGCTGTTCTTAAGGGACTTTCCCACTATGTAGCCTGCTGGGATGGCTTTCAATGTGTCCTGAGCTGGGAATCAAAGCTTAGTCCTCTGTAATTTTTTTTTGCCTTGAGCTGAAAATACCTTTGTACTTTTGCCCCTTCTCCCATGAGGTTCCTCTGGTCTTCACCCTTCACATCCTGGCCTTTAAAAAACCATGCTGCTTCGAAGTACATGTCAAATAATCTTCCTTCAAAAATTAGTTTAACTTTGCTATATCTTTTTCCTTTTAGCACTCATCTCTTCTGTCCTTCAACTCAACTAAGTATTAACAAAACCAATTTAAAAAATCATTAAGGTTGCACAACGAAGGAGTCAGAAGTTAGGAAATACCAGGAGACGGGCTCTGTGACTTCACTTCAGTCCCCTCCAGCTCATACATTTCATGACAATCTTAAAATTATGTAGCCCAGTGTTATTTTGTTCTTGCCCTTGCCTACGATACAGGATGGACTTGGGACTCTTAGGATGTGCCAGATTTTTCCAGAAAAAGATGCTGGCATTATTCACTGCAGAGGACCATAGGAAACCTTGAGGAAGTGGATGCTATTCCTGCCTTTGTTCCAGACAGGATGCATGTGTTGCAGCTGCATCTTTTGTACATGAGTTCATGGGTTTAAGCTAATTTCATACTAGCTAACCTGGGTATTGGTAACTGTCTACCATGGATCTTTGGCCAGGCTGAAAAACAGAGAGGTGAAGAACACAAATGTGCTGTTATCAGGACTAAGCCACTGGCTCAGAGAGGTCAACTGAAGTTACTGACACACCTCTGAAGCTATTTAGCCACGCAATGTTCCTATGGTAATACTATGTGATGACTTAGAATTCTAAGTCATTTGACTTCACTGCTGGCTATAATTTGTATGCCTGTCAATTTTCTGGGAGTTTTGTACAAGGCATTGAAGTCTAGGAAGAGCTAAGCAGTCACATTTGCAGCCAAAGTCCATAGGAGATGTTGTGCTGTGAACAGCAGACCTATTACAGTTTTATTCCCTTGCATTAAAGGTAATGTGTGTAATAGATACAAGGAATTGTATCTGAAATATCTGAATACACCCCTATCTGGAATGAACTGCAAAATCCCAAATTCTAACTACATTCCTGAAATAATGTAATAATCTAATCTGTAATAATGTAATTTAACTTCAGTTTCTTCTGGCAACTGTAACTGTCCAAGATCAGCAACAGAACAAAAGCTGGTGTTTGTTGTAATCTAAATATGTGGAACTAAATTCAAGGATTTAAATGGCAATGTGAACAACTAACATAGTGCAAAGGTTCCTAGCTAGTTCCTAGTGCTATTCAAAACTATCTGTACAAGCAAGAAGTTAATAACTATTCTGCAACACCAATGAGTTTATTTGGCAGAAAGTATAAGGAATCACTTCTCTGGGATATATTCTATGGACACAAATAGTATCAGCAATGATCTGGCAACAATGAGTAGCCTTCAAAATGCTTTGGAAAAGGATGACAAAGGAAGTCAAATGAATGCTCCTGCAAGCACAAACAATGCATGTGACCCAAAAGTCAACAGCTGTGGGTTGTTGTGTGTTTTTTTTTTTTTTCTATTTGAGTTCAAAATCAACTCTCCCAAGACACAAACCTCTCCCCAAACCAAATGTAAAAGCCACATAAAACTTTAAATGCGAAGCAATAACTAAAATAAATCCAAATAAAATGGAGTCTTATTTAAGTTCCAGGAGAAACTATGTAGCTCCTGAGTCACTACTAATCTCAGAAAATGTTGCAGCTTGCAAAACCAGAGAAAAAACAAAGAGAAAAATTACAGGAAATGGAAGGAAAAAAACTGTTGAACATGGGAAAATCACAACCATGGAGAACATGGAATAAACAGAATGGAAAGTTGCAGCATCATGAAAGTTATATCCTCCCTGGCAATCCAATAAGCAAGATCACTAATCAGGCTCCGTGTATGCACCACACAGACTATCGTACACCTCTGGACCTAGAACTAAAATGCAATAGAACTGTACGCCTTTATTAATTTAGGAGATGAATGCATTTATAGAAATACAGACTGCCACAACATCCCTTCTCTGCTCATTTTCTATCTTTACTATCTACCATCATAGTCTGACCTTAATCTTAATGTCCCACCACAAGAACAGTCCCAAGTGCCCTACATGCCCAGATCTCTGCTACTGAGCTCCAAAACCTGCCTCAGCACAAATCTTCTATGGAGTTTCTGTCAGTCTCCTTGCCCCAGATGCTAGGGGACTGCTCACCACTGCACTGATCACTCAAGCTGTAGCTAGCACCCGTCCTCACGTAGTTTGTTTAGTCACCAATTTGTGGTCGCATGATATTTCTTCCAGAGACTCTTTGCTAGGAGACAACTTGGTAAAGCCTGTCCCTGGAGCTTTAAATAATCTGATTAGTTGCTGTTAGGACATCTCACCAGAACCCACAGTATTTGTCATGAGTTCACAGCATGCAAGCCCCACCTAGTTCGAGGTCACTTTTTCAAGACCTGGTCAACCAAAAAGCTACATTAGGCTGTGACTGCTTTCATGGTCCCTGGGGATTGCTATTTCTGGGAAGTGCACAGAGTGCTTTATCCTGCCCCAGGCTGTGAAGTGCCTCTGTACTCCATCTGAGAGAGAGGATATAAGCAAACAAAACGTATGATGGCAAGAATTGTCATGGAGGTAACCAAGGCAGGCTGAGACAGCCCCTCTGCCAGCCAGTCCAATGCAATCTGAAGTGGTGAGCACATCAGGAAGTGCCATTTGCCTATCAAAATTAAGCCCTCAAGGCGTGTCTCAATACATAAGAGCATCCCTAAACTCATAAAGAAATACATTATCCAAGAGACACTAAACATCCTTGTGCTCACTGGGCATGTGAAAGGGAAGAAATAGGTCAAAACACACCCACTTGAAGAGCACAGCTAGCAAAACAACAGGAAGGAGAAGGGGAAAGGGTTTGCAAAATTATGGAATAATGCATCCTGAGCATCTAGTGGTGTTCACCAGCTCAAGAACAACATTAAACCACAGATTCCTCCTCTCCACTTGAAGCCTTATTTCTGTTAAACTCTACTGTCATGTGGAACTCAGGTTCCCGCTTGTTCCCTCCATCCTTCCTTGTTGCCAATATACTGGCATGACTCCACCTCTACATGCATCCAAGGACAACCCAAACTAAAGCTTCATAGCACTAATAGCATCCCTTCCCTCAGGGAAAGAGGGCAAAAACTGGTGCTTACTTCCCCAGCAGGAGACAAACCTCTCAAGGTCCATGTCTCCTATCCATCTGATGGAGACAGGGCAGCCACCTTCCCACCCTGTAGCTCATGGGCACACACTGGACTGCTGTTCACAGGGGACACCAGCCATGGCATCTGGCACAAGAGTGGGAGAAGGAGAGAAGAGGTCAAGTGGTGCACAGGAGTGAGTAACCAGCTGAGGGGGTGCAGGGCAGTGGGAGACCCTCATTTGCAGTCTGCTGCCAAGTCACAGCCCTGCTGCCAAATGCAGATGGGTTCTGAGCTCAGACAGGACAAGAAGTCCTTGGAGCCTGTGGCCGTAGGTCCCTACCCACTCAGCCTTGTGTGCTCAGCTGACTGACCTAAGCTGCTTTTGGAAGATGAAACACCTGTCTTTTTATGATAGCTCCATTATTCCTACAGTTCCATGCCAGGACTTGCTGCACCCTACCTCCTTTCCAAAGACAGGCCAGCATGTGAGCTGCCTTTGCCATTTTAAGCACAGCTTAATGCTCAGATTCTTTCTTTGTGCATTTTATAAACAATTACCTCCCTGTTTTTCCCTCTGGCTGCCCATTGCATAGCCTATCATTCTGGCCTCCACATCCCCATGTTTCTGTCCTGTTCCTTGCTGACTTCACCTGCATTCCTAAGACATTATTACAAGTGTTAAGGCTCTCAGATATGTAACCTGGCAACTTCAAACTTTGGCCTACTTCTTTGGCCAGTGTTAACTGGCCTGGATTCCTTTACTGGCTTGCAGCACAAAAATATCCAGGAACAGGTGCAGTTTTTCCTCCAGATACTCTTCAGACTGGGTCTGTGCTTGAAAATACGGTGTAAAAAATCAGGGCTATAAAAGTGATACAAACATCTCCTCCAAGAAGGAGGGTGAGAAGGCTAGGTGAGCACTACAAATCAGGAATGGTATGACAGAAGCTGTTAGAAGCTTTGTCATACATGAAGAGCAAGCTAATTTCAATGAGAGACAGACATGGACTGAAAAGGAGAAGAGTGCTTTGCATACTTCTCACATTTAAGAGTTCAAGCTGCACTCAAAATCTTGGATGTAGGTACAACAGCTGGGAAAATTTTAAATGCATTTCTTTCTATGACTGACTATCTGCTTACAATCTCTGTCAGGTAATGACCATCACTACGGGCCAAACAGTCACGTGCAACAGGGGAGAGGGAATGTTTCCTTCATGGCACTCCAGGCTGAACAGAGCAGCCCCACAGAAGAAAATGCTGGCTCAGTCTCCGCAACTCTGGAGAGCAATAGCTCACAAAACTGACTTTGCTGTTTTATTGCACTGCTCCTGTTGAAATGGGAGCCAGACCTGACCTGTGTGGATATGATCAATAGACCAATATCCAAGATACTTCTAATCTTAGTACAATACTCCCTCTATTTTAGTGTTTAGCCATTTAATCCAGACAAGTAGAAAACACCAAATTATCTTTGCCGTTTATTTAAAAAGCCATCTGTCATTTAACTCATCATCATTTAATTAATCCTAAAATTCCCCATTGTACATGAGCAGGAAGCTCCAATTCCATCAGCTCAGACCACCTGCTCACAGCCTTTGTTTTTTTGGGGAGTGGTTATTTTTGTTTTGGACACCTCATTGAAACCTGGCCTTTCTTGTCTGCAACTAAAATGTATTGGTGTAAGAAGAGGTCTGTCACTGAAATGTTATTATAGAAACACTACTGGGAATTGTGCCATGGTCAACTTTAACTTCCCAGATACTGTTTGGGAAACAAGCGCTTCTAATAATAAACTTGGGCCCAGCTAGCCGTGTGCACAACAGCTGCCAAATTTCTTCTCAGAAGTCACTGAAACAAAAAGAGACAACCCCAAATTGGTAAGTAATGAAGACACTCAAAAAAGCTGGTCATAGAAAACAGCACTGGGCTCAGTGCTCAGCAACTGTTTCCATTTACATAGAACAGAGTAACAAACAGGAGCAGGTTGGCAATTAGAATTTTCAGCTTCTGTCAAATTAAGGAAACTCATTAGTGAATTTCCCTAGACTGAAGAGCTGAAAGACTGGACTGTGGAGGGAGGCTGGAATATATCCAGATCGAAGGTATAAAAATAAACCTATGTATATATTCTAAGCAAGAGAAAAATCGTATTGGGAAGCGCTCTAGGCCTGAATAAATGGGGAAAAAATCGAAACAGACAACACTATAGGGAGGTTTTTTAGGAATCACAAATAGCAAACAATCCCTGTCAGCAAAGATGGCTATGATGTAAAGATAGAGATGCATAGGATTAAGGCCAGATTTGTCAAAAGTTATATGGTCTAGAGCACACAAAAGGCAATTGAAATAAACAATAAATAAATCTTCAGCCATTTACAGAAAAGGAGAACATGCCTTAGGTTGCTCTACTAGAGATAAGGAAGCACTGTTGTACAAAACCCTGGTGTTTTCCCCAGAATCCAGTATGTGATTTGGGCTCTCACACTCAAGAAGAAAACAGTTCTGAAGATGATGCAGAGAGGGACTACACAGAGAATGAACAGCCTGTCCTGTGAGAGCAGCTAAGCAATGCTGGCATGAGAACAAAGCAATACAAACCGGCTGCAAATTCAACTAATTCCTTGCCATAGCAGAAACCTGGAGACTTGGTGTCCTTGCTCTGCTTTCTGTCTCTCTGTCTGTGGCACATTCTCCTTTGGCTCCTTAGCCTTTTCCTACAAGCCTCAAGTTTGTGGTAAAGCATTGGAAAGGACCTCATGGCAAAACAGAAATTGGTATATAAAGGAAATGTTCTATGTACATTTTTGAGCAAGAAACTCACCAATGCAAAGTCACATGGCCATGCCTCAGAGTTTCCAACCCCTGAGTACAATTGCTCTGGAAAAAAATCTCTCTTGCTCTTCACATCTGCTCCCATAAAGAACTCCACTCCATTAACATCACTCTCAGATCTGGCAACCACCACTTTCGATCTTACTAAAGCAAACATCCCCTCTTTCTTGGGAACTTACTTATACTTACCTTTTTTGTGAATTTCTTCTCCTAAAAGGTCATAGGCATACCTCCTCTAGCCTTTTCCCACTTTTTGGGATAAAGCCTACCAGCCAGGAATGAGAGCCTGCAGTGAATTTCCTTTCTTGCACCTATAAAAACCAAGACAGCTGCTTTACTTAAATGCCCACATGCCTGTTATGTGTAGCTGCCTATGGTAGTGGGAGGACTGAATCTGATGACACCAGTGTTCTTTTTGGTCCTGGTGAGCGCTTGTTAACACAGTAAGAAATTACAGAGGAAAATTACAGAAAATCCTAAGGACAAGTGAAATTTGGGTGATCCCCCTCGCAGCAGGATGGCAGTGGGGTCAAAAATCCCTGTTCATTTCCTGTTAACTGGCTTAAATGAGGGAAACAGGTATCTTCACTCCCAGTTAATGAGACTCAGGACACCTCTCCTTCTGTCTTTGCCTCCATGGTATTTTTGTCTGTGCTTTGGATCTGCATAAAAATGATGGTGATCCACTTGAAATTAATTAAATCAAGTTTTTACAGCACTTCAGTATTAAGAGGGGGTGTCCTCAATCCAGACTCTCAGTGGTGCTTAGCCAAATTGTGCTGTACAAATAATTCAAACCAGCCTTTAGCTCAGCAGAGGAGTCTTGCCTGTTCAGTCAGCTCTTGCTGGGTAAAGGCTAAAAGCACTGGCAGCAGCTTTTACACAGCTCAAACAATCCCTTCCCCCTGCACTGACCTTGGCACAGGCTTGAACTACACTCTACCAACTAGAAACTACTGTAGGTGTATTTAACCTTGATCCTGAACAAAATGTGGGCTCTTCTGGCAGTAGAGGTGAATCTAGAACACTGGGAGCTGGATTCCAATCTCCATGGAGCTACCAGTTTGGAAAGCAGAACAGGATTAGAAGTGAGATCAGCTTTGTCAGTAGTCATCTCCAACTAACAGAGAGGTGTAGTCAGCTTCTCTCCTCCCCTGCAGCTGGCTCTGCAGGGAGCACAGGGTCAGGATACATCTTCAGAGCCTATTTTAGGAGCTATCTTAGAAGTGGCCTCACCAGTGTACATTTAGTATGACTCTGGCACAGTGATGCTACTGAGGTTTCACAGCCTGGGTTCTGAAAATCATGCTTTTGCTACTTGGTTTTCTTTATCTGGAAGAGAGATTTAGGAAGCAGATACATTTATCCACCTCAACGTACTATTTTAGTGTACAGGTGACTGAGTGAAAACTCAGTGTGATTCTCCTCACATAACCAGCATGATGTGGAGCCCTGTGGGCTTTCACTTCTCTCCTTCTTCCCTTAAAATCATAATGCACAAAAATATACAAACCCCAAGTTTTTTTAACTGGCCAGTGTTTGTAGAGACCTAGCTGAGAAGAGGCTGCAAACTCGCACCTTCTCTTACCGAAGTGTGATGAGAATTAAGTAACTTTCAGTTATGTTACTCTCTCCCTGGCATGGCTTATGCTTGTATCATTACTTGTGCTTTTGACCTCGGTATGACCATGTGGAAGTGTCTGTTGTCTCCAGCAAGCATCAAGTGAGGCTCAGATGCCACTGCAAGACAAGCAGTGAACCAGATGTTGCCCTTCAGTTATTTTTATACAAATCACATTTTATGTCACTGAAGCAACTTTTATTTAAATCAATACAGCTAAGGGCATAATCCATCTCATTGCCTATTTTAACAAACATTTTCTGTTTCTCCCCTGACGTCTCTCTTCTGTTTTGTTTTTTTTCTTCTTTTTTGTTTTAGTAGTTGGGAAGCTCAGTTTCCCAAAAGGCCTCTTCACTGTCTTGTGAATATAACTGAAGCAGAGCTGATTTTTGCCCTGAAGGCATATAGGAAGAGGGAAAAGCTAATACAGAATTAAATTACCTGGCAAAAAAAGCCTTACTTTGCCAGTTTAGCCAGCTATCCCATGAGCTATTGGATAACACAGTGACTGGGATGGTCAGAAGTCTGTATTCAAATAAACTCTAATGTACATATGTAATTATTTTTTTTCAAATAAATCTACTTAAATAAATAGCTCTGTTAAAGTTTTCCCAATACAGAGCTTGGTAGGAGCTGCTAGGAAGTAGCCTTATATCTCCACAGCAAAGACAAACTTGGACTGTTGCCTGTAAGTTTTGCTTAAGTGTACAGTTAGAGCTGCATTGAGAAACTGGACTATGCTTTATAAAGTGAACAGCTACCTTTAGGTGACAGAAAGATTGATCTAAAATCAACAGTAAGAGGCCACATCCTACAGGTGGATATGTTCTTGTAACTCCTCTGAAGTTACAGTGTCATGAACATGTGGAACAAACATGACAATTACCCCAGTGTTACCGTGCTGCTGTTGCTGACAAGCAGTCACAAACAGTGATTTACAATATATAAAAACAGAGAAATGATCAGAGAAATTTGAGAGCAGTACCTGAAACATTAATACTGCAAGTCAAAAGGTCCACCTTATTAGAAAGAAGGATCCTGTGACCTTTCCAGAAGGGGCAAATAGCATAGGACACTAACAGTTGCAGTAGTTACATGTCCTTCATCTCTTAACAAAAGCAGAGGTGGTCTTTGCAGAAGTTACACTGAGGACTAAAGAAGTATTCTCAGAAAGAAGGGGACTCATAAGACTTTACTTTTTCCAGATGGAGCTTCTTTGCCTTTATTTTTTCCAGTGCTTTCAGTTTTCTACTCTAACCTGAGACTGTTTTTCCAAGAGGGATTCATCTGCTGCTGTGGCCACTTGCGAAGAGAGACTGTATTTCAGCACATGTGGTAGGTAACACAGCCTGCTTTCTGAGTAGGTTTTCTTCCATCTAAAATGCCTGCTAAGTGGGTGATTACTAAAATCTTCATACCAATTTAACTGTCACTTGTTACTAGAGCTTACCTGATAATTTTAGAGTACTCTCTTAAAATTTATTAAAGTGTCTTTCAGTGTATAGAAGCTTCCACAAAATAAATGCAACTGAATGCTGTAATGTGCCACTCTCTGAGTAGAAGCTTTCCACTTTCTAAGAAAAATTCTGATTTATTTCCCTTCTTCAAAACACATGCCCAGTTGTGTCTTGAATCAAGACACCAAACTGCTGCCACATTAACAATGACATGTACCTTGATGTTTCAGGTCTTTCAAATCAGCAAGCAAACACAAGGGAAGATGACTAGGCTACGTGAAAGGAAAGAAGAGAGGTGACTTAAAAAGAAAAACAACATTGTTTAAAAGGATTTTTTGACATTGCATGGGTTTAGTTATTTTTTTTTTCAACAATTATTACTTTTTTTTTTTTAACAATAACTTCTACTTATGACCAAAGTGTCTGGAAAAAAAGAGAGCTTGAGACAACTCTGCAGTTCAGTTCAGATGCATCATGGTTCAGATCTGTCTTTAATTGCGCAAACCTACAGGCCCTGTGGACAACTGTCAGATGGCTCAAAGCATTTCAGAGCCTAGGAATAGGATGATCAGGGCAAGCTGTAGCTTATAAAACTGAGGAAAGGGATGAGTTTTGTTTTAAGCCAGTGCAGATCTGATGTCATCATGGGACACTGAGAGCAGAAATTCTGTAGGAAGATTTGTATCAGCTGCATCTGACTTTGCAGACAGTGGGCATGTCCAGCCATTGTTAGGCAGACTGCTTGCTTTTCCTTGTCTACAGTTACAGTTGTTAGTGAACTTTTAAGGAATACATTTTAAATAAAAAACAAGAGGCACTTTTTCTCTGGGATCCTGCTTGAACTCTTGCTGGTTTACTCATTGCACTCCTCATAAGTTCAGCAGACAGACTTTGGGCAGTGCTTCTAGTGTCTTGGCCTTTGGGACAACAGGCCCACAGACAGCTTACTAAGCAGATTTTTTTTCTGAAGTCAGGAATATCAAGAGCCATGCAGATCCTGGCAGCCCTCTTGGAAGGGAGTGTCCAGGATTTTCTGATTTGTTGCCCCAGTAGTCTAGAAATCCAAGAATCACAGATGCTCCCCTCCCTCTCCTGCCATCCCATTACATGGGCTGAAAGGGAGGAAACAAGCTCCAGCTTCCATGGCAAACCCAAGAGCTTTTGAAATTGGAAGCCTGCACTCTCTTAATCTTCCTCCGGTCCTAATTTGTTGAAATCAGCAAGACAGCATTTTTCAGATTGCTGTACTGTGGACAGCTTAGCAATTATCTTTCATTGCAGATTGGAATGAAAACAGAATTGCTGATTTTCAAAGTCATCTGCAATGCAAATTTCCTGTTCTCTCTTCCTGCCTGTGGTGTGGGAAGCATCAGGATTGTGTCTCTGGAAAGACTGAGGAGGAAATGCAAATCTGAAACAAGAGGTAGTTAATAATTGTCTGTAGATATTACAGTGGCTAGTTTGAAGAGGAAAAGCCTCTGAGAGATTATTTTTTTAATCATTTCCAAAAACGGCTCTATCCTTTGCCATGAGAACAGAAGAGACATAAAGGAAAAAACAATATTGAAACTACAATGAAAAAAAACCTTATGTGGAGATTTGCAAAAGTATATCTAGTATGACCAGTATTACAGCTGGTTTCACCTTACACCTTTAGCACTTTTTAAAGGATCAGTTTTACTGAAAATGTTGAAGATGCAATATTTGGCTCATGAGCTGATTAAATTGCACAGAACCAGCTTTCCTTAAACAACAGGAGAAAAAAAAATAAGCAAAAAACCCCACATACCTTTGACTAGGAAATAATTTCTTAAACTCAAATACCAGAAACTAGAATTAAACAGAGAGCCTCAATCAGATTATTTTATCTACCAGCATCTTTAAGATGAAGTGTATCCATAGTACTCAGAGACAACAAAGAAGCAGCCAAGCTGATTAAAATACTGGGCAAACAAACAGAATGCAGATCTCAGCATCCTGATGTTTGTCTGTGGTCTAAAATAATTATACTCCCACATGTGTTTAAATTCTATACTATTAACTTTAAACAAGCTTTTTTTTTTTTAATGGAAAAAAAACCAAAGATGCTCCACTTTGGAATAAGTAAGCACTCATTTCACAGACCACATCTGGAATATTGTGTCCAGTTCTGGGCTCCTCAGTTCAAGAGGGACAGGGATATGCTGGAAAGAGTCCAACAGAGGGCTACAAGGATGGTTAAGGGACTCCAACATCTGTCATACAAGGAACGGCTAAGAGACCTGGGGCTGTTTAGTCTTGAGAAAAGAAGACTGAGAGGGGACCTTATTAATGTTTATACGTTGTCTGTGTCTGAAGGGTGGATGTCAGTGGTGTCCTGTGATAGGATGAGGGGAAATGGCACCAAGTTGTAACACAGAAAGTTCCACCTCAACATGAAGAAAAACTTCTTTACTGTGAGGGTGATGGAGCCCTGGAACAGGCTGCCCAGAGAGGCTGTGGAGTCTCCTTCTCTGGAGACTTTCAAGAACCGTCTGGACACATTCCTGTGTGATCTGCCCTAGGTGTTCCTGCTGGAGCAGGGGGGTTGGACTCAATAATCTTCAGAGGTCTCTTCCAACCTCTATGATTTGATTATTATATGTGATAGTTACGCCTTCTGAGAAGGAACAGAAAATGCCATTGCCACTGTAAAAAAGAAATAAACAATGACTGGTATCAAGTCATGGACTGTTCTTTCCCTCCGAGTTGACAAAGCAATTCCAATTGGTATTAGTTCCCACTTTCAACTAAACAAGCTACCTTTTTTAGGCAAAATTGGTACAGGTTTCTTTGCAGGTTTCTCCTATGCAGAATGGTCAGACTCACATTTACTAATACTTGGGCCGATGTGCATGATTTATCCATGATATGCCAGCGTTAAAAAAAAAATAAAAAATCAAATAAACCACCACAAACCCAAAACTTACTCTACTTACAATACACATTTTCTGCTGCATGTTTATATGCCTGGAGGCTCAGCTGCACCTAATGGTTTGTCTTGCTGCGTGTTTTATCCCTGAGTACAAGATCGTCAATTGTCCATACGACATCTACCAATAATTTATTTTGTAAAAAGCATAAGACCCAAACCTAATTCTTACAAATAATAGCACATTTGTAAACTAGTTAAATGGGTTTGGTAAGTTTATCTATTTGCCCTGTTCTTCAGTTGCCTACAAATATCCATACTGCAAATTTCCTCATTTGTAATTACTGCTGTAATGTTATATAAAAAATGAAAGATGGCTTTGCAGCATCTTGGCTCAAAACTCATTTTAGTTGTCTCATATGAATGTAATAACTAAAAACCCCAACCAAACAGCAACAAAACCTTCAAAAAACAAGGGCACGAAGCTCAGTATTTAGGTAGAGTTTTGTTAAGAAATGGACCTTGGCTGTTTGTAATACTGTAACTGTTGCAGGGACAGGCCACTTGGGATAACAGGAGAAGCCTTCTGTGGTGTGCAAGTGGGCGTGGGTATGTGTTGGGATGGCAGATGACAAGCAGCAAGAGGGAGCTCACCACTTAACCTCTGAAACATGAAAGGACATGACTCAGGATTTCAAGAACTGCAAAACAATTGTAGAAATGTGTTGCTGGGGTGACCTAATAAGCGATTGTCACACTCAAACTCCTGTTCACTCCCAGAGAAGCAAATAACTGGAATACATTATCGAAGTAAGTAGCTACAAAAACAGTCAAGTTTTGATTGAATCACTCAGTGAGCGTAAAGTTGCACTAATGATTCCTGCAAATGAAAACGCCTTCAGGAAACAAGATCAGTCTGCTCTGTGCTGCTTGACTCAGCTGGCTTCTAATGCCGATAGTGAGAGTCCATGAAGTTGTGAACACAATCTCCATAACGCTAGCAGCTTCTGACGCGCTTCTTATCAGGTGCCACCTTCCCTCTCCCTCCCCCCCCTCTACCTCAGGAAAGGAGGAACTGCAATGAACTGAAAAAAAAAAAAGAGTTAGTTTCCCTAAGGCAGCTTGGTGCATTGGCTAGCCAGCACAGCTTCACAACCCAGGCATTTCTGTTTGAACTTGAGTCTCCCAGTTAACATCCACAGCAGATGACTGATCAACACTACTGAATGGCCAAAGTTTAAAGGAACTGACTGAGGCAAAACTGATGTTAAATCTGGAACTCAAGCTGATAGTCCTGAGTGTTAACATTCCCCTTCTGCCTGTGGAGCGGAATCTCTGAAGGTTTCTACACAGTAAGTGGCCACTTTTAAAAAAACATTTACACCTACCCAGAAATGCCTTAAGCTCTTCTTGTTCTGTCTTATCTATTGGATCTCACTTTAGGTCTAATAAAACGACAAGACACAATCACAGGACACAGTCAACTATACTCACTTAAGGAACCACACACATAAACCGACTGTTCCCTCTCCTCCCTTCATTATGGCCATTTGAGGTTTTAAATCACAACTCTTGATTACGGTGCAGCTGGTATTCCACAAACTTCTTAGCAGTTGAAGATAAAACCAACAGAGAAGTCTATTAAAGCTATTCTAGGCCAGTATTTCCTCAAATTAAGAGCTATATCCACTATGGCACCGATTTGTTCCAGTCTGTGATAACTGTATTTACTCATAGATGAGCTGCAACCTACCTCTTATCTTGGGTGACTGTCTTCCATGTGGATGCCCTTTCAGTAGTTCTGTTCTCTTTTACATCCTCCTGCCCAGCTCCCTCTTTTCTATTCTTCTCTAAAGCATGCCCGTTCCCATACTTCAGTTTTTCTCCTCAGGCATCTTGTTCTTCAGTATCCTCTTTTTTTTTTCCTCCCTACAAAAAAGAATAACATGTACAAAAGGCTTCTCTCTGTCCTCCTTGCACCACTTGCATCCCTGATTTCTGTTCAGTTCTTCAGCCACTTGGAAAGAGGCTCACCTGATCCCAGGATTTGCCCTCCTAAAAAAGCCCTTTGAAAAGCCAAACCTGTATGGTGCTATACCCGCTGCTCTCCAGTCTTAGCCTGGTGAATCACTTTGTCCAAAGTCTCTTGGCTCCATCTTGGAATATCTTTGAACAAAAACTTTCAACAAAACTCTTCTATTGTTACCAGTCACGCTTTTTAAAGATCCGTTTTACTTGAAGGTTGCTATTCCTCCTGGTGTGGTACGGAATCCATGACACTTGTGCTTTGTATCTACTTACAAATTACTGGTGTGATGGAAGCATCTGCTGCAATGACAGTCAGTGGCAGACCTACAGCATAACATTGTCAGCAACTGTGGCTCCAGCTCTGGTTATTTTCAAAAACAGTTTAACTGAACTGCTTTTAAAACTAGCTGGGTGTTTTATGCATTTTTCATTTTAGACCAGTCCTTCATGTAGATGAATTCTCTGTTCCTGCAACAATTGTCAGCACTTTATGTACTATGACTGTATTAGATATAATTAAATATTGTCCTGGAAGTTGATATTTATGCCTCTATCAACAGGCACAACTGCTGTAGAACAAGTTTTCCAGTTAGTTTACAGACACACATGAAACTGAGAAATACCACCACAGGTAAAAGCTGTTCCTTCAGCTTCAGTCAACAAATCGTGGAACTTAACTGTTTTCTTCCGCTATTCTCACCAATGTATTTGGAAAGGAGTACTAAGTTTTTCACAAATAGCTACATCATCTTTCTTGACTTCCGAGAACCCTTGATAATGGCCCAACCTGTCATCATAGTCAGGAACAATGCCAGCAGACACTTTTATGCATGTAACAATCTCAGAGTCAAATGAGCAATATAAAAGAGAACACAAAAGAGAAAAATATCCTGAAGAATTCTGAAAATGCACTTGTTGTATGGTGTAGAATCTATGAGCCTTATTTAAATCACTGAAAGCCTCTTTAAATTACAAGTGCAATAAGTGTTAGGCCTGACAAAGTGGAACAAAATAAGAAGATACAAAGGTACAAAACATAAAGCCTTTAATACATCTTTAAAAAATATTCATTCTGGGTTGAAAGATTGGAAAGCAGATCACAACAAAGCCCTAGACATTAATCACAGACAGCAATTTCACCCAATGCTCCTGTGATGACCTTGATAAACGTGCCTTGTAATCAAATGAAAGCATCAATATGGCATTACAATTTTACCTCAGTGGAGTCACCGTTTGTGGGAGGGTGCCTACATTAGCAGTTGTGTTAAAATCAGGAAAGTGCTTTTCAGACAGTTTCCCAATAGCTCCCACATTCAGCACTTGGGCTCATGTTGCAGCACAGCCTCAGAGCACATGGACTGGATTTCTTTTTGACAAAACAAAATTGGATAATGTGCTTGAGAAGCTCACCTTGGGTGCTTCAGCTACCAAAGGGCAATCAGTTCAAATTAACCACCTTAAGCACTAGGTCTTCAGCACTGTTTGGCTCCACAAATCAATTCCTATTGTGCTGTGCTGCTCACTAACAAAGACATAGCCATAGTGATCTTGAGGTAGGATAGATCCATATATGCACAAATATGCAAGTACTGCCTCCACAGCTTTCTCTTAGTGAAGAAGACAAGGACTCATTGCCAAAAAGGGTTTGGAGTTCTTCCAGTCTTTTATTAATTAATGCTTCAAGAACTGGCAATTCATTTAATCTCTTTTACCTGGAAGGTGATTTTCACTGAAACAGTATTTGAAAATTTGTGAACAGCAAGGCTTGTACAGACTAGAACTTCTGTGAGTCAGCGAGTAGAAAACTTGGGTGAGTGCACCCCTCTGTAAACACTTCTTGCTGGAAGAAAAACAGGCATATAACTGTACCATTCTCCTGTTTTTCTTACCATCTAAAATTTCCTATTGATTTAATAAGCATGTCTTTCCTCTGCTTTGTAGGCTTTGTTTTAAAACCGTGGGTGCAAATGTCCTTTTCTGAATTAATGTGCAAACATTTCATGCAAACAGCATGAAAATAAAGCTTTTACTGTTCAGACATAATGAACCATATTTCTCAAACTAGTATGTGATAAGTATCAGATAGAAGATCCTCTAGTGTCATATCTTTCTTAGTTGGTGTATTATTATTGTGCTTCTATATTTCTCATCCCTGCTTACAAAGCTTCACGAAAGTTACACTCGCAGGAATTTTCCACAAGGTCTCTTCCAGCAACACTCAGAGCTTTTCTAGTCAATGAAATGTAAGTCCCCATAAATCACTTTATTCACATAATATTCCCAAAGACAATTTGCCATTATGAAATATTTCATTATAACATTAGACACTGAGTAAGTCAGAAAGATGCCCAGACCCTGAGTCAGTGGCCCAAACACACCTCCTCTAACTGTAACATTTAAGGTCTTATAAAAAGTACCAAACACAGCATTGCAAGGGGCAATGACAAGGGGTAATGGGCACAAGTCGCTTCTGGGAGATTCTGATTGGACACAAGAGGTAAATTTTTCACCATGAGCACAATCAAACATTGGAATAGTCTCCCAAGGGAAGTGGTAGATTCCCCCACATTGGACAGTTTTAAGTCTCAGCTTGACAGGGTGCTGGGCCACCTCATATAAACTATAGTAGTACCTAGAAAGGTTGGACCAGATGAGCCTTGAGGTCCCTTCCAACCTGGCATTCTATGATTGCTCCTGCAAAAATGGACAACTTACCTTTAGGCAGCAAGCTGTTCCCAAAGCCAGTGATTGAGAAGGAGATCTGTTTTTGCACACTTGCTCCAATCCATTATTGTTTTTTTTTCTGGCCGTGCTTTCTATTTTGATCAATGTAACTTTCCTCCTAGCATGAATGGGAAAGGAAGATTTATTCTTTTTATGACAGATACTGACTTCTTCACCTTCAGAATCTCAACAATAACCCTCATGCTCCATGGAAGAGGATAACTGTCCAAGACCTGTGTGCACTGGCTCACTTGGCTCTGACTTGGTTGTACTCACCTAGCTAAAGTAGCTACCTATGTAGACTGACGATTTGAAATTGAATTAACAACAAATAATTGACTGGATCAGCTTCAGCTGTTTATGACTTAGGGAAGAGCCCACAAAAGGCACCCACTCTGATTAAAGTGAATTGATTGAGTCAAACTGATGCAACTGTCTTGATCATCTTCCTCTTGCTTTTTCAATCCTACATTATTTAAGAGAGACCTTGACACAAGATTTTTCCTGGAAGATGCAGATAAAACAATTCATCTACTCAAAAGACTTTTCTAATTAGAGTGCCTGCAGTGATCACCTGGAAAAAATTATGACAAGATGGAATGAACAGAGATAGATGAAATGAAACCTGTTACAGGTAAAGCCTAACACTGCTTTGGAAAGCCTGTTTTTGTGTATTTTCATTAACTGGGGTTATATGGGTTGGGGACATTAAGGTTGGAAATAGCCTTGGCTACTGTCATGCTCTGAGCCTGGTTTGGGTCGAAGCCACCTTATCTCAGGGCACAATCGCCCTGTTTATTTTTCAGGATTTTCTGACACCTATTTAGTATTCAGGATAACCTTTTTAATTATATCGGTGGGTCCGTCCCTGGCTTGGGACAGGCTTGCTTCCACCGGGTATTTATCCAATTGATAAGCTCCTGCCCGGATATGCACATGCAAGCACACACACACAACACAGGTAAGTTTTAACTTTTTACCAAAATATTAACAAGGACAGAGGAGAGTGGAAGAGAAATATTGTAGATGCACCAGGGAATATGTGTGTAAGAAAGAAAATAATAATAATAATAGAGTGACTGGGAGCCCGAGGCTTCCCTTGTGGGTCGACAAAAGTGAATGCAAGTGAGGGGCTAATGACACACACGGGGGAAGAACACGTTAAAGAGAAGGTTTGTCACGGCCTCCTGGAGCCTGGAGGGGGGGGAGTTGCGGCAGCGGGGGCAGGTACGAGTAGGCAGGGACAGCAGGGGTGCAGCACGCTGATGGCAGGATCAGCAGGGGACGGCGACGCTGCAGCAGGCTGCTTGCTTTGACTCCTTTTGGCCTTTTCCTTCTTCTTCCTCCTCGATCTCAGGAACACTGGAGAGGCGAGGAGCATGACGATCTCAGGAGCACACACTGGAGAGCCCAGGAGCGCGACGAGCCGTTTTCCTCTTTAAGCACCGGGTCTGCTGGCAGAGTCACACCCTGTTGTGTCTCAGTCCTGCACTGGTTTTCACCTCAGCTCCTTTTATTTGGTCTCTTGTTCCTCTTTGTTTTGTCGTCTTTTCCAGCGTCTAGGTGCAGCCCCTGATGAAGTTCCAGCCGTGGCCTCTGCCCCGCAGTATTGCCACCCTTTTTGTTATGTGTCTCTATCACAGTCAATTTAGGTGGGAGACATAACTTCCGTGGAGGCCAGTTCTCCACAGCTACCGTGACCATGACACGGTGGAGTTTAGTATTTTACAAGGAAGAAGCAGGGCAATAAGTAGGATTACAACCCTGGACTTCAGTAAGGCTAACTTTGGACTCTTCAAAGATCTACTTGCAGGAATACCATGGGCTAAGACTCTGGAAGGAAAGGGAGCCCAGGAAAGCTGCTCAGTTCTTAAATACCAGTTCCTCCAAGTCCCAGATAGGTGCATTCCTTTGAGTAAAAAATTGGGTAAAGGTGGTAATCGACCTGCATGGATAAGCAACTATCTACTGAAGAAAATCTCGTGGAAGAAAGAAATTTACAGTTCATGGAAGACGGACTTGTCACTTGGGAGAAGTATAGGGACATTGTCAGGGTATGTAGCAAGGCAACAAGAAAGGCCAAAGCCCTCTTAGAACTTAAACTGGCAAAGGAAGTAAAAGAGAACAAAAAGAGCTTCTTCAAATATATCAGCAGTAAAAGGAAGAATAGGGAAAATGTGGGCCCAGTGATGAATGAGGTGGGAGCCCTGATAACAGAGGATACAGAAAAGGCAGAGTTGCTGAATACCTTCTTTGCTTCAGTCTTTACTAAGACCAGCCCTTGTGAATCCCAGACCCTGGATATAGGAGAGGAAGCCTGGAGGAGGGAAGACTCTCCACTAGTCAATGAAGAGTGGGTCAGAGATCAGTTATGCAAACTGAATGTACCCAAGTCCATGGGCCCTGATGGGATGCACCCAAGGATGTTGAGAGAGCTGGCTGATGTTATTGCCCTACCACTCGTCATCATTTTTGAAAGATCCTGGCAAACAGGAGAGGTGCCTGAGGACTGGAGGAAAGCCAGTGTCACTCCAGTCTTCAAAAAGGGCAAGAAGGGAGATCCAGGAAATTACAGACCAGTCAGCCTCACCTCCATCCCTGGAAAAACGATGGAGCAGCTCATTTTGGATGTCATCTTCGAGCACATGGAAGAGAAGAAGGTTATCAGGAGTAGTCAGCATGGATTTACCAAGAGGAAGTCATGCATGACTAATCTGATAGCCTTCTATGCTGTTGTGACTGAATGGATAGATGCAGGGTGACCAGTGGATGTGGTCTACCTTGACCTTAGCAAGGCCTTTGACACCATCTTCCATAACACCCTCGTGAGCAAGCTCACGATATGTGGGATAAAAGAATGGACAGTGAGATGGATTAAGAACTGGCTACACGATAGAGCCCAAAGAGTGGTGATCAATGGTGCAGAGTCCAGCTGGAGACCTGTACCTAGTGGAATCCCTCAGGGATCAGTGCTGGGTCCAGTCCTGTTCAACATCTTTATCAATGACCTTGATAATAGGGCAGAGTGTCTTCTCAGGAAATTTGCTGATGACACGAAGCTGGGAGGATTGGCTGGTTCACTGTGATTCTGTGATATCTGGGTTAAAGTAGTTTTCTACTTGAGACCTCACAGTATTCTAAGAAACACACATGTAGCAAAAATAAATATTTGGTTCTACGCAGTTTCTCTATCATACCATATTGTTTCACATATTGCCATATATTATCATAGAATGGTTAAGGTTGGAAGGGACCTTAAAGATCATCAGGTTCCAACCTCCCTGCTATGAGCAGGGACACCTCCCACTAGACCAGGCTGCACAAAGCCTCATCCAACCTGGCTTTAAACACCACCAGGGAGGGGGCATCCACAACCTCCCTGGGCAACCTATTCTAGTGCCTTACCACCCTCATGGTGAAGAATTTCTTCCTAATATCTAACCTAAATCTCCCCTTTTTCAGTTTAAAACCATTACCCTTTGTCCTATCACTGTCCTCTCTGGTGCACCTCTTTTGATGCAGCCCAGGATGTGGTTGGCCCTCTGGGCTGCGAGTGCAGACTGGTGGCTCATGTCCAGCTTCTCATCTACTACCACCCGCAAGTCCTTTTCCTTGGGACTGCTCTCTAGCCATTCTCGCCCCAGCCTGTATTTGTGCCTGGGGTTGAGCCGACACAGGTGCAGGACCTTACACCTGGCCCTGTTGAAGTTCATGAAGTTGGCATTGGCCCACCTCTCCAGCCTGTCAAGGTCCCTCTGGATGGCATCTCTTCCCTCTAGGGTGTCAACTACTCCACACAGCTTGGTATTGTCAGCAAAACTTGCTGAGGATACACTCAATCCTGCTGTCCATGTCTCCAACAAAGATTATGCTTATATTATGCTACGATCATCTACATGCAGTACATATTAATGTACTAGGGTTAGCGTACGCTAGTGAGAGAACTGATCTGGTAGCTGACTAGAAAGACCAGAGTGGACTAACGTGAGCTGGAGAAAAAAAAAGACAGTGACAGGAAGAGATACAGGAAAGGAAGAAAAAGATGATAAAGAGGAGGAAAATGTGCATGAATTAAAGAGGTATTAGAGGAATAAGACTGAATTAAGAGATGAAAAAAAAGATAATCCAGAATTTCTCTGATAATAAAGCTAGCTCCCTGAATAGCTAGAAAAATAAAAAACACATCACCCAAATGATTACTAGGGCCAGAATTGTCTGTCCAATTTTCACACCTGAGCAACTTACTTGTCATTTGTGAAAATTTTACCTGGGATACAGGCTGTTTTCTGCTGGCACTAGAAAGAACATGGCTACTTGTTGCTTATCTTCCCATTGCAGGGGACAGATTATGCCACATGGGCTCAGCATTTCAGATTGCTTATGTGATGTAGCATTATGTATCAGTGAACCATCCAAGATTAGGGTATGTCTGGGACCGTATACATCCTCAGGCTTGGACCTGATTTCTGCTTACCAAAAGGGAGAACTGAGCCCCATGTATCTGAAAACTTGCAGACACCACCACAGACTGGTTGTGAAATAGTCACACAAGCTCAAGAATAAAACAGCTTCCCCTCTCTCTCTAGCACATGTTTTTCATGACCTATACAAACACATAGGCATGAATAAACTGTGAAAAGTGGCCAGGAGAGCTTGTATTCTAACCCTTGCTTTGCTGGGGGCTCTGGTGGAACCTCAAGAAAGTTATGTCACCCTGATTTCAAGTCTCCCATCCATAAAACTGCAGCCTTCTCTGTCTTGTTAGCTGCTTTCCTAATGACTATTTCTTTCCTTTTGTCCATAAGGAATTAAAGCAATTTAGATTCTTTAACATACCCTAAGAAAAAAAACAAAACCACAACAATAACAACAACAAAAAACTAACAACCCAAAACCAAGGGGGATCTTAACTCAGGTTAAGACAGCCATGAGGCCAGTGTGGCTTGCACTGGCTGCAGTAGTTAAAGTTTGCAGACGAGACCATAGTTGATAAAAATGGCTTTCCCCAAGTTCTACCTGGAATTGCCGTCTTCACTATTACTTTAGCTGAGCGTCAACGTAAGCTCATCATATGCCACTTTCTGGTATATAAATGTATCTTACATCTTCTGGGCAATGATAAGAAGTGATAGATGACGTAGACTCACCATTTTACTTCAATAAGAAAAAATATGTTAAGGCATTAGTCTGATTATTCTAATATACTCTGATTTGGTGTAACCTGCATACAGGGGAATGAAAATTAAGCATAGATACAGTCATTATACCCCTCCCCTATATAAGTAAGGCTCACATGCCTCCAAGTCCCAACCTTGAACTCAGAACTTCAGTGCTTTTGATAATGTGGCCACTGACAGGACAGGTTGTAGGCCTGCTGTGAGGTCCACATGTGCTAACTGCTAGTTCCCATTGCATAGCTCAGTGGAGAGGAGAGGCTGACAGGTTTTGCATTTTGCTGTTTAGGAGTGTGTGCTTTTTCTCCTATGCTAAGCCCACCAAAGAGATTCACTCAGACCTAATTTTTAATGCCATTAATATGGCTCACAGCCATCAAGATTAGATTCAAAAGAGAATGGTTACATACTGTAGTTCTTCATGGTTCTCAACAACACTCACTTTTATTCTTCCAGTGTCATAAGAGTGCCTAATCATGGTTGGAATTTTGCAAGCCATGCTTTGACACATATGTAGCCCCCCAAAGAAATGTGGGTGTTCATTTAAGGAATCATTCATCCACACACAAGCATGCTGCTCTAAGAAGTGTTTTTCCTCCACATATGCTGCAAAATGTGATCTCCCTCTGGCTATAAAGAAGATTCACTATTGTTCCTTGAGAATACAGCAAGAGGGTCTATTAATACTCTTAGGAAGAATTAATAGAAATATCATCTTTCCCTGGTGCTGAAAAGCAATTTAAAAGGACAATTATGCTACTCCATGTTGCTAAATAACGTAATATCTGGTGTTCCTTACTGAAGGCTAACTCATGCAATCACATGACTAGACATGACCTTCAACTCCCTTTATAAAAGTAGCCTTTCATCAGCCTGGTTAAAGATCTAAAGCTGAAAAATCTGAACCCCTGGGCAAGACAGCAGAGAAGAACCCCAAGTTAATACGTATGTTAAACAAATCTTGTGACTTGACTCATCTTCAAACAGATGGCTTGGGCAATGTCACATCCCCTAATCTTTCCTTATCCTTTGCTGATCATAGAATCATAGAATGGTTAAGGTTGGAAGGGACCTTAAAGATCCTCAAGTTCTCACCTCCCTGCTATGAGCAGAGACACCCCACAACAGACCAGGCTGCACAAAGCCTCATCCCACCTGGCTTTAAAGACCTCCAGGGAGGGGCTTCCACAACCTCCCTGGGCAACCTATTCCAGTGCCTTACTACCCTCATGGTGAAGAATTTCTTTCTGTTGTCAAAACTAAATCTCCCCTTTTTCAGTTTAAAACCATTACCCCTTGTCCTACCACTGCCCTCTCTGGCGAAAAGCCCCTCCCCAGCTTTCCTGTAGCCCCTTCAGTTACTGGAAGGCCACTGTAAAGTCTCCCGAGAGCCTTCTCTTCTCTGGTTTGAACAGCTCCAACTCCCTCAGCCTGTCTTCACTGATGATCTCAGTGACCAAGTAAAATTTTTACTTAACAGGCAATGTAATTTTAAGAGAATTGTGTGAAAAATACTGTATCTTCCAGCATGTTGGCATAGGACATGGCAGTAGGAGGCATAATTTCCAATGGCACTCTACAGAGTTGTTAATGCCATTTGAGCAAACAAAACAACAGGCACTGCATCACATACCTTTATGTTTTTATTTTACTTTGCAGGGAACTGCCCTGTACAGAACAGAATAACAACTGCAATGGATGGCCTGCTGCTCAGACAATGAAGGGTGAGGTCTAGTGACTCTGGATTTCTACACTGAGCTCTGCAAGATTTGAAACATGGCTCTCATGAGATGAGAAGCAGCCAAACTATATCCATTAGTTACAACTACTATTCATGTCTAATGTATTGCGTAGCTTGTAAGACACTCAGATCCAGACCCCTACAATATTACACACTGTATAAATACAGAACAGGAAGTTTGGCTGAGTCCCCGGAGTGCTTACTAACCTAATGACTCATACAGTCGTTTTTAGATATCCAGCTTGAATCACATTATGTTAGTTTTCAGAAGTTCCAAGGGGAAGCAGCTCTCACTAGTAAGAACTAGCGCTGCAAGTCTTCAGCATCCTTCAAGATGAAGCTCAAGAAGTGAACAGATTCTATAATCTAAGACTCTGTGGCCAACATTTCTGGTTGTCAATGTTTGTTTTTTTTAAAGGTGTATGATCAGCCAGCGAGAAACTAAGCTGTTTTAATAGGGCCCAGCATTTAGCAATCTCTCAGATAATGAAGGTCACAGAACTAACAAATCTGAAAATATTGGCAGTTGTCCAGCTGCTTGTCAGAATGTAATGTGAAATGGGACTCACCTACATTCTCAAAAGAGTTCATTAACCATTGCTCAGTGTTTTGCAGTCAGTATTATTTGATTGGAAAGCCTCAAGAATGCTAATTAAAAATATGAATGACCAATTTCTTCTCAACTAAAGTGCTCCATATACTATCCAGGCTGTTATAATAAACCAACAGTAAACATGAACAAACAACAACAAAAATAACCTCAAAAAAATCAAAGCAGCATGAGTCTCAGATTGCTGCTATTTAATTTCATGGCAGCACTAAGCAATGCCACCAATATCCTATAAGTTGTGGGAGAAAGGCTTTTTACCAAGTTTGCACAACCTAATGCAAGAAGCAGAGAGTATTATTACAGTTACTTCCTAAAGGGAAGACAGGTGATTACCACAATGCCCCAGGGGCTATAAAGTACCTCAACAAACCTGAAGTCCTGAAATCCTATTCAGTGCCTAATACAGTTCTATTTTGGCAGAACTCCACTAAAGTAAACTAGAACTTCTGTTCAGTTGAAAGACAAGTTTAACACAAGCAAACCAGCTGTTATCCTTCACTTTCTTCAGTAACGCTCACCTCTTCTTTGCAAAAAAGGTTTGGGCTATACTCTCTCTGGATCCTTCAATGCTAAGTCTGGAACCTACTGGAGGCTTTGAATTCAGTTATTGGTTTAATGTCCATTTTCTTTTTCTTTCTTTCATTTAGGACTCCGAGTCTATCAAAGAATTTGTTCCAAGGCTTAATTTTGTTTCATTTTTTCATCTTGTACATAGTATGCAGGAAATAATGCAGCATTTCTTGTTTAAATGCTGGGTATTTTGCTTCTGATTTTAGTGAAGGTAATTACGTTCAGTGGATCTACTTTAGCCTCAGATATCCCAAGTACTCAACTATTTATGCATTTTAATCACTCATATTACAATGCCAACAAAACGCTGTTTGCACTAAAGGCATATGAACTGGCCACCCTCTGCAGTCGACACTCCTTTACTGGTGCTCAGTAAACATGGCAATCCATAGAATCATAGACTCATACAATCATAGGGATTGGAAGGGACCTCTGAAGGTCATCGAGTCCAATCCCCCTGCTGCAGCAGGAACACCTAGGGCAGATCACACAGGAATGTGTCCAGACGGTTCTTGAAAGTCTCCAGAGAAGGAGACTCCACAGCCTCTCTGGGCAGCCTGTCCCAGGGCTCCGTCACCCTCACAGTAAAGAAGTTTTTCCTCATGTTGAGGTGGAACTTCCTGTGTTGTAACTTGGTGCCGTTTCCCCTCATCCTATCACAGGGCACCACTAAAAAGAGACTGGCCCATTCTTGACATCCACCCTTCAGATATTTATAGACATTAATAACGTTCCCTCTCAGTCTTGTTTTCTCAAGACTAAACGTCCCCAGGTCTCTTACCTCTTAGCATCCTTGTAGCCCTCTGTTGGACTCTTTCCAGCATATCCCTGTCCCTTTTGAACTAGGGAGCCCAGAACTGGACCCAATACTCCAGATGTGGTCTTACTAGGGCAGAGTAGAGGGGGAAAACCTCCCTTGACCTGCTGGCCACACTGTTCTTAATGCATCCCAGGACCCTATTGGCTCTCTTGGCAGAGAGCCAATTCACAGAATCACAGAATCTCCAAGGCTGGAAAAGACCTTTAAGATCATCTAGTCCAGCCTATGACCAATACCACCACCACACCATCTAGACTATGGCACTAAGTGCCACATCCAGCCTTTCCTTGAACACATCCAGTCTATTCCAATGTTTAATCACCCTCTCAGTGAGGAAGTGCTTCCTAATATCCAACCTAAACCTCCCCTGGAGCAGCTTCAGGCTGTGTCCTCTTGTCCTGCCACTGGTTGCCTGGAAAAAGAGCCCAGCCCCCACCTGACTACAACCTCCCTTCAGGTAGTTGAAGAGAGTGATAAGGTCCCCCCTGAGTCTCCTCTTCTCCAGGTTAAACAACCCCAGCACCCTCAACCTCTCCCTATAAGACTTTCCCTCTAGTCCCTTCACCAGCCTTGTTGCTCTCCTCTGGACCCGCTCCAGCACCTCAACGTCCTTCTTGAAGTGAGGGGCCTGGAATTGCAGAAATGGAGTTTACATGAGGGTTCAAATGCCTTGCCAGAGAGCCTTTGAATGGTATGCTTTTTCAGCAAAAGTACACAACTTGTTTACTTATACTTTAAGTATCCAAGGTTTTGAAAATGGAGGTCACAAAGCAACATAACTCCTGTATGCAGTCAGCTCACTAGGCTGTCTCTCAGTCCCATACGTTTTTGACACTAACAAGTGGGAAGCCTTGATTTTCTTCTCTCCGCCAATGCTCCTGCTTTGCCACTTCTCCTTAACACTTTAAGTATTTATCCTGTGGTATTGTTTTAACAAAAGGTCAAGTTGATCTTCAAAAGAAAAAAAAAATGTTGATAGGTATACACTTAACAAGAAAAATGAATCTTTCAGTTTCCTTTGATGAAAGCAACTAGTGATTTATTAACTAAAAGGAAGAGGAGCTTATATTAAGAAAACAAGGTTTCTATTTTTTTAAGCAACTTTAATGTTGCCAGTGACATTTCCATGAATACATGTCCGGCTGCCTCTGAAAGACGCGTGG
Organism: Hemiprocne comata; assembly: GCA_020745705.1. Classification (NCBI taxonomy): domain Eukaryota; kingdom Metazoa; phylum Chordata; class Aves; order Apodiformes; family Apodidae; genus Hemiprocne; species Hemiprocne comata. Next base: position 135,320,048 of record CM036586.1, on the reverse strand, counting down.
TGGGTTTAAGGACCCTTGTGCTTCCAAAGCTTTCCAGAATCTATACCTATCTTTTCACAAGAAAGAGGCAGAGTGTGCATGGCTCCTCCATGTCTTTGATCTGTATGTCACTTTCCCTCTTGTTACGTTGCTCTTTCAAACCGTTTTATCTCAACAGAGCTGCAAAAAGCATCAAGATAACAAGCTAGATGCTGTCTCACATTTAGATTTATCAGAACTTGAGTAACAAGTGGAAAACATGTCTGATTTTCTATTTGTGGCTGCAATTGCTTACGTGACACAGGAAGTGGCTTCTAACATATCTGATGCAAATGCCAACAGCAGGGATGGGTCTTTTAAGCATCCTAAACAGTAAATCGGCTTTGCAAGGTAAGACATGCAGCCATAGGTGAGTCCCAGCTGGCAGACATAAATATCTCCCAGATCAAGAAAAGGCAAGAAAGACAAGCATGAAAGCAGCTCTGAGGTCAACACTTCCTCCTCTCCACCCTTTCCTGCCACCACAGAAAAGCAAAGCTGTCTGACAGAAAGGAGAAAAGTGTTTTTCAGGCACCCCATTCTTGACAGAAAATAAGAGACTGGTTCTGTGATGTTTGAGCCTGAATTAGGACACTTATTGAGTGCACCAGCAAATTACAACATCATCCACAAAGACTTCTTGGCATTGGTGCCAAACATCATGGCAATAAAATACTGTTACCAGCTCTATGTAACTACATTATTTTTTGTTTGCATCATCACGGCATCAATGGACTCAAATGGGGTAGGCACTGAAAAAATCCAGAGACTGAAGCTCATACTTCTCTTATTTTAAAACAATAGCAAATAAAGGAACATCTGTGTACTCTTGGTATTCTGTAAGATGTTTATTTTGGGTAAGGTAATGCTGGAATGTCTAGCTGATCTTAAGGACAGTTCTTCAATAAAGCCTGAGGAAGAGAATACAAATAGTGACAAAAGTCAAATGTATTAATAAATAAATCATTGGTGTTTCTATCTCTTGTTGAAGCATCCGTATTGCCTAGGAGGGCTGAGAATGTCTAGCACTCCTCTGCAGCCTCTGGAAAAGCAGTCATGTCGTACAGACAGCAGGAAAAGAGAGAAAGAAGGAAAATGTATAGAAGTCAACATGCCTGATGTAACATGAAAAATTTCCAATATCAGCTAAATAAATAAACAGTTTATAATTTGTCCTTTCCTCTAGTGGAAAGCTTATACCCATGAAAGCACTAGTATAACAGTTTCATCAGAAATGGCTGAAGATTCACTTTCTAAAGGCAAAAGTGATTTTTTACCTTGACAAATAAAGCAAGAATGGAGTCTGACATAGTTCTCAAAGGAGGCTTGACATACATACAACAAGACCTGACAGTTCTTCAACTCCCTGCCTTTGGAACTCTTTGTATAGTTAAGGATTTATTTTTAAAAGTACCTTCTTGTGGTAAATTCAACAAAAATGGCAATCTTTGAACTCTGGACTTGGTTGTATCAGAGCTAATCTGAAGCCACCCCACTATGCTCTGCAAGTTCCTTCCAACACACAAACAAAACCTAAGTCAGGCTCTGGATCTCTGGTCCCAGCCTGAGCTGCAAATGAGACAGGTAAGTACTGTTAGCTTCTTAAAGAAAAAGCTCAATATACTGAAAAGATAGTCCCCTTTACTTCCTTGAATTGTCATCAGGCACCACACAGTGCACATTTTAGTACTGGGAACTAAGTGGAATGGATTGCTGTAAGACACTTAGGAGAAGCTGCCCTTTTTTTATTTTTCAAAGTAATCGTCCATATTGACATGCACATGTTCCTCCTGTAGAAGCATAGTGCAGGAGTACTGCTTTTACTGTGAATCTTTTTCTTCCTGTTACTGGCAAGTATCCTAGATTTCATAATTGAATATTCCTGCCAAAAGCACTGGAAACATTTGAGATGATCCTCATGAGATTAAGGACAAACTATGGATTACATTCTTGGCATTGGGCTGCACTAGAAGCCTGCATTTTTCTTGCTGTTCCTGAATATTTGTGAGCTAACCAAGTAAGACCACAGCAGTAACTTGATGTTGTTTTACTTTTTCTTCTCAAACCATCCCAGGACGTAATGTACTCCTGCTCTTAGTCTAGGGAATGTGTTTAGGTCAAGTGGATCTGCTTATGCTCATTAACCTTGCACATTAACCAAGTGAGAACAGGTTGTGGTGCGGCTGAGGACATGACTTTCACTTTTTTTCCTGCCCACCAGAAAATGTGTACTTGGCTATGAATCCTGCTCCTGGTTCACTAAGGCAGGTTAGTAACAGACACAGCTACAGTGAATCAGATCAAATCTATAAAAAGCCAGGCTCCTTCCTCTGACAGAGGCCAATAATAGGTGCCTTTGGGAAAACGCACAAGAAACAGGGCAAGATCCTCTAATATACCTTGCTAATTTGCTGTTCGGGGACAGCCAGAGGCAGAGGACACTTTGCATCTGTGCATTTGGAAGCCCTTCTATTATTTTTTTCACTTCCTTTTTTTGAGCCCATTTATACTCCTGGTCTGCATAACACCCTGCACCCATCAATCTTACAGTTTATTTCTACTGTGCTATGTAAAAATGACTTCATTTACTTGATTTAAGCCTGCTGCCTGGTAATTTCAATAGGCACTCTGACTTCTTGTCCTGTGATAGAATAACCCCCTCCCTAATCACCTGCAGACCATATGTTGAACACCAGGTCATCAGCAGTTGAACCACAAATATCACTATCTGTCTCACCAGCCTCTGATGGGGCAGCAGCAGCATCTAGAAGTACAGAAGGAGATAGAGACAAACAAAACAAAACATAAGTTTTATATTTTGCCATCAATATACCCAAAAATACAGGCAAAACTTTCAGAAAAATAAATACACAGAATCTCAAGAGTTTCTGAACTTACTAAATAATAACCAAAGCCCTCAGAGATCTAGTAGGTCTCTCTTGCAGGATAAGCCCAGGGTTTTGTGTTGGAAACAAAGCAGGTCCTCAAGCTAACTAGCAACAGCTGTTGAGTTCACCTCCCAGGACTTCCAGAAAGCCCTGGAAAACATGCTAGCTCAGACACTTTTCAAGATCCAAAGACCTCAGCACTGAAAAAGTCAATCAAACATATCAAACTGCTTGAATACAAGCTGTAATTTGCTATCTGAGTTTGTGGAGAACTTGTCAAAAATTATGAAAGAGTACAGCAAAATTTAAAACATATAAAACTGTTGAACAGTTTAAGTAATTTGTCTCTTACAAAAGTGCAATTGAAATAACTGAGTTACAGATAGCATGTACAAAATATAGACTTCAAATTAGGAAGAATCAGTCAGTTTAAAAACTATAAGAACTTAAGAACTTTGCTTATTACCCTAGATTATTCTTCAAAAAAGGTACATGTTCTCTAAAATGCCTATGCTTTCATGAAGCCTCCAGAGTCTTCTAGTAAATAATAATATTGCTGTAATCCTGTGACAGAACTGCTCTGAAAATGTAACAGGAATGTGTCGATATATTTTTAGAGCAGTATCTTCCACAATTCTACAGACTAATAGAGAGTATTAACACTGATACATGTTTTTTAATTATCTAGAAAAATGCTACACCAGTATTAAAAATAACCCACTTTTCCGTTACTTTGGACAGTTCAAATAATGTTCCACAAGTTTACAGAACTTGAAGCACAGCTCTAGGATAGGTTAATGTTGTACACCCAATATCCCTTCCTTTAATTCTTATAGTGAAGTATAAAATGAGAAAGAAATTGTCACAACGACAGAAGAGGGTCATACTGATAACAGGGTGAGGCAACAGATGATCCAGCTAGTGCATTGTGCCTGTATTCTCCTCTTGCACCAGTTAACAGGTGTAGCCCCTCATCTGTTTAAGACAGAGGCTGTAAAAACGCTAATGATGGATAAAAGCCCAGTTTTTAAAGGCAGTTTGAGACTGTGCAACTCAACTTGATAACCTAAGACACAGCGTATCTTAAGAATCAACAAAGGCAGGCAGGGCCCTACATCCCATGGTTTTCACATTGCCCTTCGTTTTAAAAATAAAAGCCATCCCCTTACATTCTCTTTTGATAGGTGAAAACAAGAGAACTTCTCTTATTAAGAAATTGAGAGGGAGAAATTCTGTTTCTCCAGGGAGCAGGCACGGTGCTCCTGTGACTGGTCAGTATCTCACACTAATAGAGAATGAGGAAATTCAGAAGAGAGGAAAAGTTTGAAACTTGTGTGAGCGGAAAATTTGCAGGAGCTTTCCACAAGTAGAAAACAGCTCTCTTGTGACAGCAATCTTAAGGACTTCTGTTTCTACATGAAACAGAGCCGTTGGGGAAAACCAGTGATGAGCATGTGATAGTCTAGCCGGGACTTTCAAGGCGGTTTTGAAGAATGGAGGAAGGAAGGCATCGGGACAGGCCTCTGGGTTTTATTACACTGGAAAAGAATGAAACTGAAGAAGTGCTGAGATGCAGTATTGTTTGAGGCACTGCATTTCTGGGCCCTCGCTTCAAGAAGGACATTGAGGTGCTGGAGCAGGTCCAGAGGAGAGCAACAAGGCTGGTGAAAGGACTAGAGGGAAAGTCGTATAGGATAGGCTGAGGGAGCTGGGGTTGTTTAGCCTGGAGAAGAGGAGACTCAGGGGGGACCTTATCACTCTCTTCAGCTACCTGAAGGGAGGTTGTAGTCAGGTGAGGGCTGGGCTCTTTTTCCAGGCAACTAGTGACAGGACAAGAGGGCATAGCCTGAAGTTGCTCCAAGGGAGGTTTAGGTTGGATATTAGGAAGCACTTCCTCATGGAGAGGGTGATTAGACATTGGAATGGACTTTCCAGGGAAGTGGTGGAGGCACCGTCCCTGGATGTGTTCAAGGCAAGGCTGGATGTGGCACTTAGTGCCATGGTCTAGACGGTGTGGTGGTGTTGATCATAGGCTGGACTTGATGATCTGAAAGGTCTTTTCCAGCCTTGGTAATTCTGTGATTCTGTGATTTCATTTAAAAGCTGAACAGACAATGAAATTCCACAGAACTCATGACAAGGCATGCTCTGGCAGGAAGGCCAAGTTACGTAAATAGACAAAAAAGGAAGTCTGATGCTGAGGTGGTGCAGCTGCCCTACATCATCCTACACCTTATCAGCCTTTTTGAGATCTCTGGTAAGAATCTGCACAGAGTAAGTTCTTGGCAGACACTAGCATCAGTAAGAAATTGATACTGTGGCTTTCAGTATGCTGGCCTGCTCCTCAGATCCGTTTTAGTCCTTGCAAGGCACACCGTACCCAAAGGAGCTCCCCTGGAGTAGTTCAGCCCACCTGGGAAAACTAACTTTAAAAAAAAACAGTGGTTTCCAAAACAACTGTTACAAACTGGCTCCAGAAGCTTCTGTTCTCCGTCCTTGTTGTCCACTCTCCTTCAAAGTGCACCACCTACATTCATCTGAGCAGGGGCTCCTCCACTTCTCCACTCTAGCCCAGGCCCCAGAGTCCCTGCTTATATACTTGCCTCTGTGGTCCCCAGCCTTATCTCCAGCATGATTATTTCTGCTTTGGTGACACTGTCCAATCCACAGAGCCAGACCAATGTGAGAGGAAAGATTAAGAAACTCAGGCAACAAAGGAAGTGAAAGTTGTGATTCAACAGAGAGTGATTAGTCTTAGGCAAGACTAAAATCAGAATGCTGCCAAGACATTTATTGGCTGGTCTTCTAAGACGCTCTTTTTCAAACCAGACACAAGAACAGGCAGTGACAAAACCTTGTTCTTTTTCTCAGAGTTTTGAGAAAAGAAAAAATTGCTCAAGACATAGAGTTAATTTACAAATCCATCAAGCTGATGATGAAGATCTGCAATGTTTCACTTAAGAAACATGCATTTCACAGGTAAGGAATGTCTTCCTGACCCATGCTTTGCACGTGGTGACAGTGGTCACTATACAAGGAGCTAGTGGGCTAGGATTCTCCATCCTGCCAAAAAGACACCTTTGGGAGGCCTGATGCCATGGACAGTGACAACTCTTCTCTGTCTCTTCAGATATTCAAGAACCAAGAACCATAAATGAAGCTAACAGAAACTGGGTTCCAGACAAGCCCTTCAGATCACAGAGCTCCTTGGTGAAGGATTTTCTAGCTGCAGAAAATTTTCAAGACAGACTGAACAAGCATTTAGAAGAGAAATGTATTGATAGTTACTAACTAGGTAAAGCACAGCAAGTTCAGAAAATCCCTAAAGTGAAAACACACTTAGGCCAGGAGAGTATCCAGAGGCATCATGCCTCTTTCTTCTGCTTCCCTGGTGTCTGCTTTTGGGTTTGGTTTGCTTTTAGTCAGCCAGATCAGTTTGTACTTGGTACACCACTACCAGTCTGTTCTTGTGCAGAGGCCCGAGCCTGTCCCCTCAGCACCATTCCTGCCCTGGGGAGCGTGGCAAGACCCACTGGTGCACTCCTAACCATGCTTCTTGTGCAAGAATCAGATGATCTTGCCGAGTTTCTTGCAATTTTGCTCTAAGGGGATCTCCCACCTGCTCTCCCATCATCTCTTCTTGCAGCCTCACTGCTGCTCCCATGGAACATGTGTGCTTCCTCAACTGCTGGCCTGGCTAGGTGCTGAGCTGTGCAGGGTTTCCCTGAGCTTGGACCAGCTGCTTCCCAGAATGCAACTTTCCACATGCTAAGCTCCTGGCAAGCCATTAGATAGTGAGCCTGGGGCCATTGCTGGAGACAGGGAGCAGGCAGATGCTTGGTCTGAACCAGTCTGATCATTTGTACAGATGTTACTTTAAAAGCACAGCCACCACTGACACCCAGGGCCATGCATGTGGGGTGCTGGTGGCACCAAAAAGTGCCCTTGCATCATTGAGAATTTTAAGTGTTTTGAAAACAGCAGAAATACTGGTGAATAACCCTACAATCAAACCAAGCTTTTGTGCTGACATAACAGGCCACATCCTACCCTACCCTGTTCTGCATTTCATATCCACCCTGCAGGAGAAGAATGACTATATTAGATTTAAACCAATGGAAAAAATCAAGTCTGACAGATCTGGTCATTGAATAATGGCCATTGCAAAACCTGTAGTTATAACTTCTATGAACTAACAGCACGAGGAAAGAGTATTTCTTACTTGACAGTAATTAATGTAGTAAGCTGGACTTTTTATTAGTTTTCTGGAGGCAATGGAGGAAAACCAGTTCATCTTCTTGTTCAGAAAACTCCTGCTTGACCTTATCCCTGGAGAACAGTGAAAGGTTAAGATTAAGACGGTGCATTAGGCCTATGGTTCCACCAGATGGTAAACCAGCCCCCCAGCAACAGGTTAAAAATGTGACAGCCAGGAACCATCACAAGGCCCAAACTGCCACCTTCTAAATGATCACAACACTCCTCTTTTGTACTGTCTCTTGATTATTACACTGATCCTCTTCCTCGTCAGTGAGGGTGACCATAGCATCTTTTTCTACAGAAACTGCTTTCCTGTCCTAAAGTTCTCCGTTGCTCCTCCATATAAGCACTGGAACCCTCTTTGCCACTAGCCTTACTGCTAATGCTGTCTTGGGTGGTGGCACTGGCACAGCTGCTACTTCCCTAACATTTCTATTTTAATAACTGCAACTATTAAAAATAGCTGCTGAATACTGTCTGATGTTCACTGACATGTGCCTTCTGTAAGAAGTCTGATCAGCACGTGATTGTGAGATTCTTTGATTTAAAAATCTTGAAAACTGCAGCTAGCTATGCAAAACTAATGTGAACAGTTACAAAGTAACTGGTGTGAATGTGCTTTAGTACAGTTAGAACTTAATGACATAACTTCATCCTGCCACCATGCCTTACACCAGGAAAGGTTACAGGCACACAAGATACTAAGACAGCACTACAGCTACCACAGCAAAAAAAAATAACATCTCGCTTTTGTGAGAGTGGGAAAGATGTTATTTTACACCGTGATAAAATGTGTACTGCTTTCTGAAACCCTTAGAATCAAGGCTTCTTGATGGGCACTACTGAACTTAAGGGAGCATAAGATTTACGATTTTTGACCTATGAGTTTGAAGTTCAGTTCTGTAGTTACACAGGAGCATTTCAAAGACTGAAAACGTCCGGAACTCTAGAGCTGCCTAGAGTAAAGAGTAGAGCAGTTTCAACCACACTATCACAGTGTATGTCTGTTACTCAGAAACTCAAAAGTCTCCTAAGACTTGTGAGCTAACTCAGCTGGTTCTTTAGCTTAACCATAAACAACGTACCAATTATTCCAGGGAAGACGGAAGGGTGTGTATTTTGGCTTCTGGATAGACTTGCATAACAGCAAACATTACATTCAGTCTGTATAAACAGCTACCGTGGCTGCAAGAAAAAAAAAATATTATGCCACTAGGGCAGGGGAGTAGTGTGTTTGACCTGGTACAAGAAAAGAAATAGGGAATTCACATCAACAGATCACTTCTACTTATTCTTTCCCTTTCCTTGGAAGCCTGGGAAAGAGGTCATGCTCTGGCTTTTTAGCCTTGGTGAAGCCACGTATGCAATAGGTATGGTTTTGGATTTGTGATGTTTTATGAAGATGGTGTTAGGTAATAGCAAATCCAAAGGCAGAGCTGAAAGAAGGAAGCAGACAAAGTAAGAAAAGGACAGACAGACCTCTCGTTACAGGGAAGATTGCAGTACCTGACCTGGAATACTAGCATACTTCCAGAGGAGGTTGCATGCAAGAAGTTTTAAGGCTTGATTGTTAGTGCAAACCTTCCCAGGGGACTCACTCTCTTTGGGCAATGCTACATTTCAATTTCTCCTCTTGCATTAATTGTGCAAAGGTGACCGACCAAGCATTACAGGACAAATGGCTTTCCAAAGGCATTTTGTAACTTCTCTTACCTTTGAGAAGGTAGCCTGAAGCAATTTCAGTGCAGCAGCTTCCTTTTCTATAGTTACCCTTTCTCTCCTTCATACACCCAGAAGAATCAATCCTGCATTAAAAAAAAAAAAAAGTAAATAAAAAAAGAAAGAAAGAAAAAAAGGGATATTTGTATGAACCTATCATCCAATTGACTGAGATGACAGACATGGAAGGAAAGGTTTTCATGTTCTCTTACAGCCTTCACATCACCCACTGTTCCAGCTCAGCCCCCAAAGCCTTTACTTCTCTCTGACACATACCAAAACACTAACTTAATTCAACTTATACTGTCATATAAAACCTTTGAGCTGGCCTCTGTTAAAGAGTTAACTCTGCTAAACAAGAGTACTTGTCCAACTTTGCAAACCCTCAGCATCACTTCCAAGTCACAATCAAGGCTTTGTGTGATAAACTACAGTTAAACCAGCCAATCTCACCCAGAAGTAACAGAAATGCCAACCTGATGAGGAATTTTTCTGTTCTCAACCAGTCTACTTCTTCTTCTTTTCTGATAAGGAAATGCATTAAGTCAGTACTCAGAACAAAAGTACCAGCAGACTCAGTGAAAGCATTGTGCCTGTCTCGGTCTGATTCAGACCTGATCATGCTTCACTACTTTAGAACATGCAGTGTCTCCTGTTCCTCATTAAAACCTTCTTTACGCATAAATTCTCATTAAAAAAAGAAAAAAAAGGTAGACAGGACTAACTACATGCAGTGGAGAAGATTCAGAGCTCTTTTCAAAGTACAGGTAAAACAACAACAAAACAAGAAAATTAGCAGTATTCTTTTCTTCATTAGAGGTCACCAGACAAGAGTGGATAAGAGTTCAGTTCTTCAAATCTTGAAATCACTGTAGCTCTACAGCCTTCTCTAGAATCACACTCATTTGCACCAGTAGAGGTTTTGGCTCCAAAGCAAATCCAAATGTTTCACTGTCATGGAAAACAAAACCCACCACAAGATCCTCACTACTACAACACATCCAGGTATGAAAATGGACAACCCACTAAGTGATACAATATTCAAAGTCATCTCACCATGTACATTTAAAAATTGACATGAGATTTCAAAGGGAAGTCAAGACCTTGGCATTTCACCTAGCCCACTGAAAAAGGGTAAGGTACATTTCCTCAGATTCAATTCTTGTTCAAGCAAATGCAAGAACCAATTTCAGTTTTTCCTTTTGGCTTTAAACAAAGCTCTGAGTACCTTTTTCCTCTTCCTTCTGTATTTCTGAAGAAACAGAAGAGCACAGAAATTCAACAGCACACACACAAGCTGAAAGCCACCACCTTTCATAACAACACTATGCACTGAAAATGCAGATCAAACTGTAAGATGTCATTTTCGTGCTTCTTATCACTGTTGTTGAGCATCTCACACACATCAGTATGTGCTCCTGTTCTCAGTACTGTAGAGAAAGCTAAGCTGAAATAATGTGGTGAAGTACACTAGTTCAAATATATTAAGAGGAATCCTGAGCTACTCTCTATAGTGCTGTTTTTACTGGCCAGCACAATTTGAACACATATAAACAGGGCTATACAAAAAAATCTCTCGGGTGCAAGGTGCCATATTTGATGCCTTGTCTGCTAATTGCACCTTCCCCACTGCTGCAAAGGGAAGGTATATGGCATTTGGCTGACATTTCAACCTTAAACTGCTGTTAGAGAGGAGGCCCTCAGAAGGAGTTAAGGTGAGAGGATTCAGCACAGAAACAGTAGGACCACTGATTTTACACTCTGTCACTCCTCACCTCCACCAGACTGCAGCCTAACCACACTCCAGTGTTCAGCCCAAGAAATCTCAGTCTATAAGGAAGTTGTACTTCTAAGATTCAGCAGCAAGAGCAAGACGCTGACCTGACAACATGGTTGCAGCAAAGGAAATTCCCACTAGACACAAGAAAAAATTATTTCTGGTTGAGGGCAGGAGTCCAGGCATGATGATGAACCCCAACCCCCCCAGAGGTTTTCCAAATGCAGCTGGACAAGGAAGGCCCTGGGCAACCACATCCAACCTGGGAAAGGTGAGCCCCTGAGGTTGGACTAGGGACCTCCAGAGGTCCCAGTCAGCTGAATTAACAGATGTTATCAATGAAAGTTTGCACTCAACCTAAGACAGAAAACAATATGTAATGTTCATTAGTATTAATGCATTTTACATGTCTTCTGGCCTAAGTATTTATTTTTTCCAGATCCCTCCTGCAAATAATGACACACTCCTTCCCTTACTCTTATCTCCAGTGCCACAGGTCTCCTGGCTCATCAGGGATCCTGTCCTCCAGCTGATGGCAGGAGAGAGCTCAGTTTAGAGGTTTCCTTTCTTTCTTACTTGCAGAACTCCCGCTGCTTCACAGCACCCTCTGCTGTCAAAGAGCAAAATCAAATCAGAAATGAGGAAATGGACTAAGCCTTCGCGTCAACGGTTATCGCTTTACATAGACCTCCCCACGCTCAAATTACCCTACAAAGAAGAGTAAGAGATAACGGAGCCCTAATCCATATTAGGGACAAATCTTCTTGCCTTCCCCAGAACCAGCCTCGAAACTGAGCTCCTCTTGGCTACTACAGGTGTGAAACAGCCCTGAAATCACTGTTCTGAGGTCACTGTTTCTGAGGAATGGTCTCATATCAGAGTACAAACCTTGCGGGGCTGGGCTTTTGAAGTAGCTGTTATTTTTCCGAGCAAAACTCTCATATGGGTCCTCAGTCAATGACAGTTTAATAAATGTAATCACTTATTAGAAAATAATATTATGCTTATTAAAAAATAACATTGGGAATTCAGCTGTTTGAGTTGAAAGAAAACTCATAGCTAGGTTCAGCAGGGTACCATCAGCAATGGCTGCACTGTCATCTACATGTTTGCTTGAGAAAAGATGTCATTTTATTTGCTCACTGAAGTCTTTTGTCATTGTGCTAGTTGGTTAGTTGTACTGCCCCGCTGTTTGACACAGCAATGTCAAGGCAGCTGAGAAAATTGAAAATCGTGTCAACAGTTCTGATGTCAACATCAGCACCAAGAAAATCAAACTCTAAACTGTAAGTTGGTGCCGTGCAGTACCTTTCCACATCTGGCTCTACAAAACCCTTCTCCTCATTACTCTGAATTCTTAGTTTATTAGGAAAGAGAACACACTTCAACTTTAGAAAGAAGGTGTGTGGAGAATGGCCTGTCTTCTCCCTCCACGTAAGACTAAATAAAATGCCTTTTAAGCCAGAAGAGGCGATTTTTGCTGGTTACTCAAGGACGGACAAGATCAGGCCTGCCTGTTCTTCTGATAGGGCCAAAGGCAAGAAAAGGAACACAAAGGTTGTGATACAAAGGCAGTAAAATGGACAAAAGGTTATGGACTGCCCCTAACAATGCCCACCTTGGCTTTGGACCTTATTAATATGTTAATAAGAAGAATGCATCGTGGCACTAACTTGAACAGTGACACTAAACTAAACGGGGGTCCCTTGAATATAAAAGGTGACAACTTTTGCTGGTCCCGTGCGGCCTACTCTGGACGCCACTCGCGGAGGACCTGCCTGCCCCCCCGCCGGGGAGCTGCCTGCCTGCCGCGCTGCTGCCGGAACGACGCTGCCGGGGAAGCGACATGCTGCTGCCGGGACACCGCTGCCGCTACTGCCTGACCAGGACCTGCCTGCTGCCGGGACACCGCCGCCGCCGGTGCCGGGGAAGCCACCGCCGGAGAGGCTGGACGCTGCTGGGGTCACCGCTGCTACGGCTACCGCCGCTACCGGAGTGCCTGCCGCCGAGAAGCCGCCCCCCTACCACGAGCCTGCTCGCCGGAAAAGGAGCTGCAAGTCACACCGAGACCTCACGGGAGGGTAACAAAACCGTGCACCCTATCCCTTAAATCCCTGGCCCTACCGCGGTTCCGGTCCTCATACTCGTACACATATCGCGACCTCTAAAAGTGGATTTTCGTCGGGCTCGCCCTCCTCCCTTTTACTCCATTGATCCTTGCACCCCTCCCTCGGAGTGTGCATTTAATAAGGCCATATTACTTTTGAATTATTTCCCTGATGTATCCATCAGCCTACCTTTCTTGAACCCTTGTCCCTTAGTTTGGCTTTTCCCTTAATAAACCGGTAAATTCATAAATTTAATTTGGTGTCAGTAACAATTTGTGGGCGTGGTGAGGGCGGCATCTTTCTTTCCGCTCTAAAATACAGTCCCGAAGTGGCTGGTCCCCTGTGCGAGGCAAATGCTGCGCGCAGCCCTCGGTCTCTTAAAAATCCCTCAGTATGAGAGGAAATCGAGGAAGCATCCTGACTGCCGGCGGCCCGATACTGAAGCCGCCAGCCGCGAGAAGATGTAAGCATGTGCCTTCTTAAATCCATTGTAAATATTCCCATTGCACTATATCGGTGGCCTCACAAGCTGGCCAGACTCTAAAAAGCATTACTGCAAGTAAAAAAAAACCCAGCAATGGCATACCCAGGTGAGCAATCCCACTCGGTTTGTAAGATAGCTCAACAATACATCTTCCAGCCATGCCTGGTCCTGCTCAAGTTTTTCTCACATGCATCTGCAGTCTCAAGCAACTGCATGGACGAGCTATTTGATACTAGGACCCAGAAACGTTTTATGGCCGCAAAGCCCGTAGCGCCTTTCCCAGTGCCTCCCGAGCGCTCCCTCCACCGCTGCCTCCCTCGGCCGCAGCACTGACGCGGGTGGGACAACCCGCCTCCGGGAGCACCTAGGCGGGAGGGGTACGGCGCTCTTATACCGCCCCGCGGCGGCCAGCCGGCGCAAACTCTCCTGTACTGGCAGAGACCTATGTCCACGTCCCGCAACACATACTCGTATACCGCGCGGAGCGGCCCGGCTCCGCCCAGCCCGGGCTGCCGCTCCCCCCAGCCCGCCCCACCCGGGCTGCCGCTCCGCCCGGCCCTCCCCAGTGGCAGTGCGGCGCTGGTGCCCATCATGGCGGCGGCAGCCAAGCTACTCCGCGGGGCTGCCCGCGGCCCGCCCGCCCTCGCTCTGGCCGCCGCGGCGAGCCGCCGGGCGCTGGGCTCTGCGCCGCCGGTGGTGGCAGCTGGTCGAGGGGCTCTGCGGGCTGCGCTGGCGGCGGCGGGGGCGCTGGGCGGGCTGGGGCTAGGGCTGTGGCGGTGGCAGCAGGCCGCGATAGCGGCATCCAGGGAGGACGAGGATGAGAAGGAGGAGGAGGAGCTGCGGCAGCGGTTCATGGCGCCGCCGGTGAGCGGGCTGCGGGAGCTGCGACGGCGGCGGCGGGAGCTGCGGAGCCGTATGGAGCTGCTCATCATGGAGACACAGGCGGAGGTGTGCCGCGCCCTGGCCGCGCTGGATCCCGGCGCCGCCTTCGCTGTCGACACCTGGGAGAGGAAGGAAGGTACGGGACGGGTCGCGGGGGTCATCCTGGGCACGGTCTCCCCGGGAGGCCGCGGCCCCGGAGCGGAGTGACCCTGGCGTTGGCAGGTGGAGGCGGCATCAGCTGCGTGCTACAGGACGGCGAGGTTTTTGAGAAGGCGGGTGTGAACGTGTCCGTCGTGTTCGGGCTCCTGTCCGAGGAGGCGGCGCGGCAGATGCGAAGCAGAGGGAAGTCTCTGAAGGCCAAAGACGGTAAGGGGTCCAGCGGGGAGGTCGGGTGGGGACCGGGACCCGTCCAGCCGAGTGTTTCCCCGTGTTACTCTGAAAACAGAGTCTGCCCTATGAGCAGAACGTGAGAAAGGCCGGGCTGACCAGTGCTCAAGGGAGGGTTTCTTGTGTGTCATGGTGGTTTTGAACTAGTAAGCCTGGCAGGTGGAGTTCCATATCCCTAAAAAGCTAGGTGCTTCTCTCTCTGTCTTGCTGCTTTAAGCAATGTACTGTAGGCAGAGGTTGTTTCTCAATAATGCTGTAGCTCAACAGTGAAGCAGCACAAGAATTATGTCCCAAAGAGGTGGAGGGAGTAGACAAAAAAGACCTGAAGGCCAGAAGTGATTCAACCCACATTCATGTCACAAAGGGCAATTGTGGGTCTGGGGTGGTGGAAAGCCTTAGCAGTGCTTTCTGTTTTAAGCAATCTTCATCTAATAGGTGATCCAACATATATTTGCTTTTTAGAACAAAGAAAAAAGCATTTACTTAGGTGCACAGAAATGTGTGAATGAGAAGTAATTTGCAGACTGATTCATAATTATGAGAAATTTTCTTGTAGTGGAAGAATAGCTTTTAACTTAATGATAAATACTGATGTTCCTTAAATTATTATAAATGAAGTTACTTGAAGAATGGAAGAGGGTTTTTTTTTCTATGCATCATTCTATCTAGGGAAGCTGCCTTTTTGCGCCATGGGTGTGAGCTCCGTTATCCATCCAAAGAACCCTCATGTTCCAACCATGCACTTCAACTACAGATACTTTGAAATTGAGGAAGCAGATGGTAAGTACTATAATCCAGGAAAGTACTTATGAAACATATGACTCTGTATGAAGGAAGCATGAATGCATGGCTAGGTTGAGGTTAAGTTTTGTTCCCTGCTGTGCCAAGAGTCTGTTTGTGCACCACTGGATCTCTTAATTTCTGGGCCTTCATTTGTGCGTTTGTAAAACCAGTGTGATGTGTGTCTCCGGTACAGTAAAGGTGTTTGCAGTTCACTTTTAGCAGTCTATGCCAGGGGTTTCAGTTTTGAGTTAAAATGTAGGAGGTTATAAATATATGTAAAACATATTCAAAGAAGCAATTCTAGAATTTAGTAGGAGAAAGGTCTGTGAAGGACTCATAAGCATTGTGGTTGGGATGTCCCTTTGTCTCAGAAGCTGTCAGAGAGCCCATCTGTCCTGTGTGACAGGGTACATACTGTCAGAAGCTCAGAGAGTTTTCATTCAGTTATTTTCCCAGAGCATTTTAGGTCATTTCTGGTTGATTACTCCCCTGAATTTAATAATGATGTTCCCTTTCTTTGATATGCAGTAAAATGTTTTGGTGTTCTTGAATAAGAGTTGCCAGCCTGTCTTTTAAAATAGATACCCTGTAGTCAGGGGTCCAAAACACTGAACAAATTGTTTTCACTGCTTTGAAAGTTGTTTCATGTCTTCCTGAAGTCACTGGTCATTGCACCACCTTGAACTCAAACTTTTTGTGCTTGACATATTTGGGAATACCACTGAAAGGAAGGTCCTGCCTGACTAATCTCATCTCCTTCTATGACTGGGTGACCCGCCTAGTGGATGAGGGGAAGGCTGTGGATGTGGTCTACCTTGACTTCAGCAAGGCCTTTGACACAGTCTCCCACAGCATCCTCCTGGAGAAGCTAGCGATCCATGGCTTGGACAGGTGCACCCTTCGCTGGGTCAAAAACTGGTTGGATGACCGGGCCCAGAGAGTGATGGTGAATGGAGCTGCATCCAGCTGGTGTCCGGTGACCAGCGGTGTCCCCCAAGGATCAGTACTGGGCCCAGTCCTATTCAATATCTTTATTGACGACCTGGATGTGGGGACTGAGTCTACCCTAAGTAAGATCGCAGATGACACCAAGGTGGTGGGGAGTGTTGATCTGCCAGAGGGTAGGAAGAAGCTGCAGAGGGACTTGGACAGGCTGGGTAAATGCGCCAAGGCCGACGGCATGAAATTCAACAAGACCAAGTGCAGGGTCCTGCACTGTGGCCACAATAACCCCAGGCAGTGCTACAGGCTGGGGGAAGAGTGGCTGGAGAGCAGCCTGGCAGAGAGGGACCTGGGAGTGCTGGTGGACAGCCGGTTGAACATGAGCCAGCAGTGTGCCCAGGGGGCCCGGAAGGCCAATGGCATCCTGGCTTGTATCAGGAATAGTGTGGCCAGCAGGAGTAGGGATGTAATTCTCCCCCTGTACACAGCACTGGCAAGGCCTCACCTTGAGTACTGTGTACAGTTCTGGGCCCCTCACTTCAAGAAAGATGTTGAGGTGCTGGAGCAGGTCCAGAGGAGAGCAACAAGGCTGGTGAAAGGACTAGAGGGAAAGTCTTATAGGATAGGCTGAGGGAGCTGGGGTTGTTTAGCCTGGAGAAGAGGAGATTCAGGGGGGACCTTATCACTCTCTTCAACTACCTGAAGGGAGGTTGTAGTCAGGTGGGGGCTGGGCTCTTTTTCCAGGCAACTAGTGACAGGACAAGAGGGCATAGCCTGAAGTTGCTCCAAGGGAGGTTTAGGTTGGATATTAGGAAGCACTTCCTCATGGAGAGGGTGATTAGACATTGGAATAGACTTTCCAGGGAAGTGGTGGAGGCACCGTCCCTGGATGTGTTCAAGGCAAGGCTGGATGTGGCACTTAGTGCCATGGTCTAGATGGTGTGGTGGTGTTGGTCATAGGCTGGACTTGATGATCTGAAAGGTCTTTTCCAGCCTTGGTAATTCTGTGATTCTGTGAATAATGGTTTTGTTTTGTATTGTGAAAGTAGTTGTTAGTCCTTGGTGAACCTCTAGCAATGTATTCAGGTTTGGAAGTTTAAAAGAAGAATGTTGCTGCTTGCCTCTCTCCTATAGGAAATAAACAGTGGTGGTTTGGTGGTGGCACTGACCTCACTCCAACTTACTTGAATGAGGAGGATGCTGTTCATTTTCACAAGACTCTGAAAGAAGCCTGTGACAAGCATGATCTGAAGCTGTATCCCAAGTACAAGAAATGGTATGTGGGGTGAGATGCGCTTGGGTTCTTTTTGTGGGAGCAGAATGTGGCATGGATATTGCCAGTTCAGTGTACTCTAGGAACAGTAGGTCGTGCTGCCCTTTGAAAAGTATCAGCATACCCTAATGAAAATCAGCAGATGTGCACTGAGACCAAGTGGAGTTTTAAAGCAATCTCTTACTTACAGAGGCCTGAGTTTTTCAAATCAGAGGGCTGACAACTAGGATCATAAGTCTATAGCCTGAATGAAAACCAAGCTGACTCTGCAAGGCTTTATAAGCCACAGGCTTCACTAGGCAACTTAAAAATTCCTTTTAGCCTCTGGTAAAGCAGCACAAGACTTTCGCCATATCGACTTGTGCTAATTCATCTTTCAGTGAACTCATGGTAAATGACTTTAGTGTGAGCTCTCGGACCAGCACTGCAGTTCTGCAAATCCCATTCCAGTTTTTCTCCTTTCAGTCTGACCTTCATTACCCTTATTTTCTTTTTGCCAGGTAGGTGAAGGAGCTTGTCCTTAATGTAGAAGCTTCACACTTTTGATGGAGCTGTACTTTTTTTCCAGTGACACATTCACTGGGAGTTTAACAGCATATTCTTTAAATATGCAAACTCTGAATGTTCTTCTTGAGCTGAGAGACAGAGGTGATGGGATTCTTCACTGTTCGGTGGGAGCTTGCTGCTCTGTGTCTGATAATCCTATCTGCTACAAGCTGTGGTACCCAGGAAGGTGGGGTTAGCCTTTTGTAAGCTACCAGGTCTTGTCTGAGGAGAGAAGATAAAGTGGGCGTTGTAGCTCTGGTGTGAACCACTTGGTAGAGAAGCACATCTTATGACCTTAAGACTACAATCTTGTTCTCTAAGGAATTTTCGCATGGTAGTTCAGAGTGTCTGCCTTTATGGTCAGGATGTTTACAGTGTAAGTAGGCTGGTAATGCCAGCTGCAGGGGGTTGGAGAGAAGGAAGCCTGTTCTTAGTTTGAAGGCAGCTCAGGGGAGGACTGATTGTATTGCATGGACAAAGGCAGTTTTCTCAGTCCCAGCATGAGTGTTTGCTGTAATCAGCAGCAGTTCTCATTGCTGGAGCAATGTGCATCTCCTCTGAGATTTACTAACTAGCATTGCCCCTCTTCCCACCTTTCTCAAACAGAACATCTCGTTATATTTACCACACTGTCTCTGATCTAGCTTTAAGACTTTAGTCAGGCTTGTTCTGTTTTGCACTTATTGCTCAGCCTTTTTATTAACTCCCTGCTGCTATTAAAAAAACCAACCTGATCATCCTAGTGAATAAAAGGAATAGATTAGGTTATCTGTTACATCTTCATGTCTTTGCTGCTGTGGCCATGCCATTTACATTGCTTGAGAACAGCAACTGTGGTTGGCTACATGCATCAGAAATTAGTCCTTAAGGAAGGCAGGGTTTCCTTGCTGTTGATGGTTTCTGCTTCCTGCCTCCCTTCCATTTCTCCCCCATGATAAGACTTGCAGAGCATGGCTGCCCAAGCAAGCAACTATAAAAGCAAGACAGGGTGTGGATACAATGCATCAGCTGATTTATAGTAATTGCACACCTACCTACTCCCAGTAAACACATGAAGGATTTAATTGCCTCCCTGTTGTAGAATAAGCTGCACCTACTTAATAAACTTGAACATGAGCCATGAAAAGCCACTGCTAGAATGACTCCACCTTCCAGGTTTACTTAGTAAAAAGCCTTTTTCAAAGGAAGGTTGTTTCACTCTTCATTTTTCCTTCAGTGACCATGACTTTCTTATCTCCTCTTGGGTTTGTACATTCTTTTAGTATTGATGCAGAAAACCAATTCTTTCTCTAGAATGGGAAAAATAATACAGGAATTGTCTTCCAAGTTTATTTTGAGTTCATCTGAAATCTGTACAAATAATTTGGAATCTATATATAATTCTGGGAGTGAAATCTGGAGAGAGTTCTTAGGGTGAAGTTTTGAAAGCAGGTGTCGCTCCTCCTTCTAAGTAGAGGATATGGATTGGGTCACTTCACATGGAAACATCTGCTATGGAATTAGTATTGTGTTCAGTGACTGTGTGGTGACATGCAGCTTTCAGAGACCATTTAATCGGAGCTTTTATGTGTCTCTATCACAGTCAATTTAGGTGGGAGACATAACTTTCATGGAGGCCAGTTTTCCACACCCTCACACTAAAGAATTTCTTCCTAATGTCTAACCTAAATCTCTCCTCTTACAGCTTAAAGTCTTTACCCTTTGTCCTATCACTACAGGCCCTGCTGAAAAGTCCCTCCCCAGCTTTCCTGTTGTCCCCCTTTAGGTACTGGAAGGCTGCTATAAGGTCTCCCCAGAGCCAGGGCCAGGCTGAACAACCCCAACTCTCTCAGCCTGTCTTCATAGCAGAGGTGCTCCAGCCCTTTGATCATCTTTGTGGGTCTTCTCTGGGCTCGCTCCAAGAGCTCTATGTCCTTCCTGTGTTGGGGGCTCCAGAACTGGACAGAGTACTGCAGATGAGTACTAACTAATGAGAGCAGAGCAGAGGGGGAGAATCACCTCCTTTGAGCTGCTCGCCGCGCTTCTTTTGATGCAGCCCAGGATGTGGTTGGCTTTCTGGGCTGCAAGTGCACGTTGCCGGCTCATGTTGAGCTTTTCATTGACCAACACCCCCAGGTCCTTCTCCTCGAGGCTGCTCTCGATCCATTCTCCACTGAACCTGTATTTGTGCTTGGGACTGCTCAATGTAACTGGGGTTCTGCTAATTTCTCTGAGTATTGTGGACTGTAATAATAATTGTCTGCTACCTCTTCTAGGTGCGATGACTACTTCTATATCAAGCACCGTGGCGAGCGAAGAGGGATTGGAGGAATATTTTTTGACGACGTGGACTCTCCCTCCAAGGAGGAAGTATTCCAGTTTGTGAAGAGTTGTGCCAAAGCTGTTGTGCCTTGTTACATTCCCATTGTGAAAAGGCACTGCCATGACTCCTTCACACCAGAAGAAAAGCTATGGCAGCAGCTTCGGAGAGGACGGTGAGTACTGAAGGAGCAAAAGAATACATGGGAGGTGGATTGTGCTGGCAAGAAAAAATTAGCTAGTTCTTCACGGTTGCAGGGTTTCTGTCCTGTTGTGGTGTGGGCTAAGTTTGCATGAGTGCTCTAAAGCTCGCCAGAGAATTGCAACATTTCTGTGCATGGGACTATTTTTGAAATCCAGTGCTAGATTGCTGAGGAGGGTGCAAAGAAGAAACTAGCACACCCTCATCCATGTCCCCCCCCTCCCTCTCCCATGTTGCAGCACAAACAACTCGTATAATATGCCAGTGTTTCCCTCCAGCTCCTTCAAAACTCAAGAGAAGCTGCTGCTTTGTAACAGGCAAGAGGCTGCGTGCGTGCTTGGTGTCCTGAATCCTGCCCTCTCCTGTAGCCCAGTGATAGGGGTGGTAAGACTGCCCTGTGACAGGAGGAGGGTAAGGGTGAGGAAGTCATGCTTCCTATTCATTAAGGAAGCTAAATCCCATAAAGTCATGGAATCACTTTGCCCAGGAGTACTTTCAGCTTCTTACACACATATTTATTCCATCTGATCTTGCACTGAAATGAAGACGCAGTGAAGTCTTTGTAAGGGAGCAAAATTACAGAGGGCTTTTGTTTTTAAGGCGTGGTCCAAAGTCACTGTAACTTAAAAGACTTTGGAGAATGCTTATTAATGTGAACAACTGTTAATGCTGCAAAAGTTTTGAGTACACAGGTAGATAGAGTTGTGCTTCTTTCTCTATGTCCTGTGATAGTGTAAGCATATGGAGAAATAAGAATACTTGTGCTTTGTGCAGAACCGGGGAGTCTTTTACTTTCTGCCTCTCTCTGCAGGAGGAATCTGTGAGAGCAGCATAGAGAGGATGCAAGCATTTCAGTTTAGATCACTGGCCTACAGCAGTTACTCAAATAAGCATATATGGCTTAGTTTGGTGGGACTGTTCCTGGAAGCATGGGGCTTTTGGGATCCAGTCTGTGGGTGGGATTTAGGAAACCTGCTAAGGTTGTAAGGGGAAACAGCTTCCTTAAGCTGCAGCCGGGATACCAGCTTCTGCGGCCTGCGTCTTTCTCTGTATCTGTTTGCAGGTTATTGGGCTAGGCAAAGTTCTTCATTTCTGCAGATAAGTAAGAGCTCCTTACCACTGTTAAGTACTAACACTGGTTATTAAGATAACCCCTGCTGAATTGTCATTGCTTTGATTCTATAGTGGGGGCATAAAACTGTCTATTCTGGCACTTACAAGTCCCAGCCAGTACTCTGGAGCTGTCTGACTATTTCTGCTTTCCAGATCTCCACAAGAAACAAAAAATCTGGTTCTGACATTGCTGCTTATGTATCTTCAGCATGGAGGACTGCACTGTAGAGTGTTTCCTGTGGTCATTTCCAGTTCCTTTAAGGCTCCTTTTAGTATCTGATACCACCACACAAAAGAGTACTAGCATAACCAAGCTAAACTTGGTGTAGACCTTGCCAGCAGAGTTGAGGCCTGGGAGAGGCAAGCTAGTATAGCACCATGCAGAATGCTCTCCTTCAGTAGTTTGTCTGCCCTGGTATGTTAGAGAAGGTCATTACTTCTGATCCTCTGTGGAGTGGGAAGGTCACACCTGCATTCCTATGCAGAAGGTGCTAGAGAACAGTTGGCCCCAGACCAGGGTTCATTCTGAGACCCAATGCAGCAGAAGCACAGGCTGTTTAGTCTGATGTCTGCTAATTGAAGAAAGCACAAGCAACTTCTGATAATAAACTTGTTTTTCTGTTGCATCTTTCCACTCCCCATAGGTATGTAGAGTTCAACTTGGTTTATGACAGAGGTACAAAATTTGGCCTCCTGACACCAGGATCAAGAATTGAAAGCATTCTCATGTCTCTGCCACTAACTGCAAGGTAAGTGCATAGTTATGTGGACTTGCAGGTAGGCACTGTTCTTGTTAAAATACTTTCTAGGATTAAATCAAAGGTCTGTCCTGGTGTCCAGTCTCTTTAACAGTGGTTAGTCCATGCCCAGTTACAAGAACTGGCCAAATACATAGAGGTGCTTTCTCTGGCCTGCGACACTTGCTCAGTTGCCAGTAATGTATGGTCTAGGTGTTTTCTGACCTCTCAATAGATTTCCCTTCCTTGCTGCATGGTTTTTTGTTTAGTAGCTCTTTGAAACCGTGTCAGCTTCTGTCAGTCCTGACAAGCCTGTGGGAAGGAGTTCCACAGTTTAACTGCATTTTGTATTAAGAAGTCTCTCTTTGTTTTCTGCTCATGCCCGATGGCCTCATTCAACTTTCCAGTGAGAAACTAGATTTTCTTCCTATTCATTTTCTCCATAACAGTTCTTGTTTTACAGGCTTCTGGTTGTTTTAATTGTCTGATTTCGAGGCTGAGAGCTCCCATTCTTAGTCTTTGTACAGCTGTTCTGTACCTTTGATTACATTTGCCACTTGTCTCTAGGCTTAAGTTTTCCATGTCCTTTCTGAACTGAGGATCGGGAACAGGCAACGTAAGCTACGTGTGTGTATCCAAGATGCAGGTGTTCTGCTGACTCACACAGTGGCATAAGGATGTTGTACTTCATTATTCCTTTCTTAATCCTGATATGTTGTTTGCTGGTTTTGATGGCTGCTAAGCAGTGAGCAGGCTTTTTCATACAGTTGTTGTGATGCCAAGATCTATTCTGGGGCAATAGAAGTTAACTCAGTCTCTCACTGTGTATGTAACTTTTTTCTGTGTTCATCACTTCAGATCTATCATCAAGGAATTTCACCCACTGTTGTATTGCTCATTTGCTTGGCTTGATATTAACTATTTTCAATTGCCTTTTTATGTTTTAAACTGTCTTTCTTAATCTTGTAATGTCAGCAAACGGTCATTTAATGTTTGCTCCCCTTTCTAGGCTGCTTTTAGATCTGCTGAGTAGCACAGATCTTATTAGGAATTTTGTAAGACTTCATGAGTCTCACCTGCCTCTGCTAGGAAAACTGACCTTTTCCTGCTACCCCTTAACCATGCAGGCAAGTCCATATAGCTTCATCCCACCGACCACACTAGGGATGTCCTTGACCTGGTGTGCTGTAGCATGGTCCTACCTTGCCATTTCATTGCTGGGATAATCTGATTTTGCATGTTTTCATCAATGTAAATAGCTCACCTCACATGGATGGGTCCTTTCTGGGTAAAAAAAGAAAATGGAAAAAGGTACGTGTCCTTCTGGCTGTGGTCACTTTTCTTTCTCTGTCATGCCTCTTAATGGACTTTTCAAGAAAAAGCAGTTTCTTATCAACTTTGTTTCTAAAACAAAGATTCAGTAAGGACTTGTAGTGCTTTTAGTCCACTTGGAAAAACTTGCCCTGGGTGGCTGAAAGTACTGCATCAGGATCAAATGATAAAAAGTTTGAAGCTGGCAATGTCGGTTTGGCCTTGTATCCTCACCCTCTTTTCTCTGGGTTCTTTTTTGGCTTGTCTTCCTGGTGATACTAGTGTGTCACAAGAGACAAAAGATCTTTGAAAATAAACCTGCATGGATTGTGGGGTAGAGGGCATTGCTCTTTCTTTGTTCTTCCAGCCTTTGCAGAAGTTGGGAAGACGATGAAGTTCACATTTCTCCTGTCTCTTCCAGTGTTGCTATTTCTTTTTACTGAACTTACTGATGTGTAGCCGTATCTGTCTACCTGATGTGAGAGTGTCAGCTAATGTGTGCAGCTTTGCACCCTCGGAAAAGGCAACTCAAGTAGGTGGCAGCCAGCTCGGCAGTCTGAGTGAGTTTCCCCTCTCCCTGCAGGTGGGAGTACATGCACACCCCTCCAGAGAGCTCGAAAGAAGCAGAAATCCTGGAGGTTCTGCGCAATCCCAAAGACTGGGTGCACTGACACAGGTGGTGAACAAGATGAACTGCTTCCACTGAGCCATTATGAAGGAACAGGAACGCCTGCAAACCAGCTCATTCAGGCTGCTGTGGGCGTGGTGTTTTAGTATAGCTGAATATTTATACTCTTAACTGGTGCCTTAATAATGCTGTAGACTTGATGTAACTTGCGAATATGTGAAGTCGTCACTTAAGACTGATCATCTAATGCTACCACCCCCTGTTGGTACTGCCTAGTGAAGGGCTGGTGATGCCCTCCTAGGACTGCTGTGCATGCTGAAGAACTTCCTCAACTGATTTGTTTGACTGCAAAATGGCAAACTACTGTGAAGTGTTCTCCCCGTGGAATGCAAGCATTATCTGTGCCTAAATGGCATTGCTTACTCTTAGAAAATGCTGGGGTGTTTTAGAAATATTTTTGTAAAGAATAAAGGGAATATTTGGTATACTTTTACACCTCAAACACTGTTTTTCAGGCAGTTGTGGGAGGGGGAGGAAGTGTTTTAAGATGTGCTGCAGGAGCAGGGCTTGACTGATCAGTAAATGGGAGATTCTGAGTCGGGGCCTGTCCTGCCTGAGGAGAGCCAAAGGCTGGCTGTCCAGTTGGAGGAGAAAGTCACTTTGTGCTGCCCGTCTCAGCTGGGAGCAAGACACCACAGCTGCCCTGGCTCCTTTGCCAGGAAGGTGGGGGACAGATCAGGTATATCTTTGGTGTTGCCGTGACGTCCTGCAACTAGCACTTCACGCTGCTCCCAGCCCCGGGCTGATTAGGCCTTTCTTTACTTTGGCCAGAACTTCGTCCAGTTACGCACAAGGGGAAAGCGGGCTCCATTTCCCGCCAGCCGAGAAAAGGAAAAAGCGTTGCTATCTCCCCGTCGGGGAATCGAACCCCGGTCTCCCGCGTGACAGGCGGGGATACTCACCACTATACTAACGAGGAGCTGCTCGAAGCAGCGTAAGCCACCTCGCAACACCTCCCCTAGGGACACCGCTGGCGGATTCACGGTCTTCGGGCGGCAGCTGTTGCGGCCCTCCTGACAACTGCCAAGGCAGGAAAGGTGCCCCGCTGAGCCGGCTCACATTCGCTGCCCTCTAATCGAGGAAGCCAAGCTCTCCATTGGGGGCCACTGTGTTCATTTCCGTGCTACCGTTCCTCCTCTGAAATACAATTGAAAAAACCCCAATCAAACAAAAAAACCTACACCACTAAGAACGGTCTCCTCACCTCCGGTGATGGACCGAAAAAAGCATCGCTGGCCAGTACGGGGATCGAACCCGCGACCTTGGCGTTATTAGCACCACGCTCTAACCAACTGAGCTAACCGGCCGGTACGCCATAAAAATCTTGCATGCACTCACCTGACAGACTCTAAGAGACACACGAGGTTCTGTCGCCACCGGGAGCTGCTCCCGCTGCTTTATAGCCCCCGCGGGTGGCTTCAGGGGCCTCTGGCAGGGCAGGGCGGGCATCAACCGGGGAGGCGAGAACTGCTAAAATACAGACTGTGACATTCCAGATATACAGTCTCTGTCTCGAACAATCCAAGAAATAGACAATTTGGACACTCAGGATATCTGGTGTTTGTCCCGAGACATCTGAGAGGTAAACAGGACTTGTTGCTGGACTATCGAGATGTCTCAGCAACCCACCAAACCTTCTACTCCCCTGTGACGGGTACTGGGGAATGTGGTGTGGGACATGATGAGAGGGAAGACAAAGGAGCTCTTCAGCTGGCGCTGGGAGCAGGATATTCAGTGATAACTAGGCCTTGAGATTTCATGTAAATCACTGACTTGGCCAGAAAAGTCTGACCTCCACCTGATAAACCATGCTGAGGTGCCAAGTTGTTTCATCCCGTCCAAGGACCCTGTCGCTGGCCCAATCAGTGGCTTATCTTGTTAATTAGCCTGACAAAGACCATCTGTAAGGTATAGCCCGGCACCATACCCCCCCCTCGCTCTCTCTCCCGTCTCGGAGGAGCACGAAGAAGACAGAGGAATTTCCTCCCCTGTACTGGCAGAAAAAAAAGGGCGGGGGTGGGGGGGGGGCACTGGGCAAGAACTGTATAAAAATCTGGGACACTTTGGGCGCATGAAAGCTCTTCCTCACCGCAGCACTCCCCCACCGAAACCGTTCCCCACCGACGACGTCGCTGGACCGTGGTGCTATTATCTTGCTAATCTCCGTATTTCTGCTTTCTCCTTTCTTTTCTGTCTCTGTTTTCCTCCCTGTCCTATCTGCTCTAGGGACTTTGCTGTGTAACTCCAATAAAGTTCAGTGTGCACGTGACATCTGACCTCGTTTGTGTCTTAATTTCACCATTTGGGATCACCTTTAAACCTTTTCACAGGTCCTGCTGGACAAACGGGTGCAGCTGCTGTGTGGCTTATACCAGGAGAGGGAAGGCAGAGTCCAACCACACCAGCCTCCCCCTGTGGTGAGGAGTGTTAGAAAGCAAGGGGGTTCTGCCTGATCTCTCGTTAAGACCACACACCAGCCCCAGTGTCTGTTCGTGCACCTTTGGTTTGTCCTGGTGAGATCATAAAAAATTGCCACCTATCTGAATATCAGATCGTGACAGAGACTTTCAAAACTAACTTTTTTTAGTCTAGTCTGCTGCCCCATGGGGGGAGGAAGGCTGCAGACACTCTTTCAGAAGTGTCCTTTGGTTGTTGTCAGTCCACTGGGACTGCTAAAAAAAGTTCAATGAAAAAAAAAAAATCAGCAATGAGAAAATTTGCTTCACCCTGGCTCAAACCAGGACATTCCACCCCTATTCCATTCTCATAATATTTTACACAAATTCTATCAATTGTCAAATTAAAAATTCTCTCCCAGTGTTAGATTTCCTTGAGGTACAATACTGAACTTCACCATCTTCCATCATTACACACTGAGTATGTCCAGGTCCCTGAGCAAAAGCAACACCCCGGACAGGTTTGCCCTTGCCTGAAGCAGGATAAACCCAAACACTTTTTCCCAACTGATTTCTCTCACATACCACAGGGACTTTATCCCCATCCACTGTTTGCAAAAGGCCAGACTGAGCAGGACCAGCTCTACTGATGGATCCCCTGGTATTAACTAGCCAAGTGGCCTTTGCTCAATGCTCATCCCAATTCTTAAAGGTTCCACCACCCATTGTCTTCAGGGTGGCTTTTAACAGACCATTGTACCTTTCAATCTTCCCTGAGGCTTGTGCATAGTACAGGATATGGTAGATCCACTCAATACCAGGTTTGGCCCACTCAGTCACAAGACTGTTTCTGAAATGAGTCCCATTGTCTGACTCAATTCTATCTGGGGTACTGTGTCTCCACAAGACCTGCTTCTCGAGGCCCAGGATGGTGTTCCAGGCTGTGGCATGAGGCACAGGATATGTTTCCAACCATCCTGTAGTTGTTTCCACCATTGTAAGCACATAGCGCTTACCCTGGTGGGTCTGAGGCAGTGTGATGTAATCAATTTGCCAGACCTCCCCATACCTGTACTTTGACCACCTCCCCTCATACCACAAAGGTTTTAACCTTTTAGCCTGCTTAATTGCGGCACGTTTCACACTCAGGAATCACCTGTGAAATAGTGTCCATGGTTATGTCCACCCCATGGTCACGAGCATATGGTATGTTGCATCTCTACCCTGATGACCTGAGGTATCTCCCTCAACCTGCTGGACACGCTCTTCTTAATGCACCCCAGGATACCATTGACCTTCTTGGCCATAAAGGCACATTGCTGCCCCACGAATAACTTGTTGTCCACCAGGAATCCAAGGTCTTTCTCCACAGAGCTGCTGTCTAGCAGGTCAGCTCCTAATCTGTACTGGTGCATGTTGTTCTTCCTTCCCAGGTGCAGGACTCTACACTTACTCTTGTTGAACCTCATTAGGCTCCTGTTTGCCCAGCTCTCCAGCCTGTCCAGGTCTCACTGAGTGGCCGCACAGCCTTCCAGTGAATCAGCCAGTCCTCCCAGTTTCATATCATCAACGGACTTGCTGAGGACACACTATATCCCCTCGTCCAGGTCGTTGATGAAGATGTTGAACAGGACTGCACCCAGCACTGATCCCTGGGGGACTCCACTTGTTACAGGTCTCCAGCTGGACTCTGCACCACTGATCATCACTCTCTGGGCTCTACTGTTTAGGCAGTTCTCCATCCATCTCACTGTCCACTCTTCCCTCACTGTCTCACTCCCCACACTTCCTGAGCTTGCTCATGATGATGTTATGGGAGACAGCATCAAAAGCCTTGCCAAGGTGAAGGTAGACGGCATCCACCAGTCTCCCTGCGCCTACCCAATCAGTCACAACATCGTAGAGGACTATCAGATTAGTCAAGTGTGATTTCTCCTTGGTAAATCCATGCTGGCTACTCTTGCTAACCTTATTCTATTCCATGTACTTTGAGATGACCTCCAGAATGAGCCACTCCATCATTTTTCCAGGGATGGAGGTGAGTCTGACCGCTCTGTAGTTTCCTGGATCTTCCTTCTTACCCTTTTGGAAGGCTGGAGTGACATTGACTTTCCTCCAGTCCTCTGGCACCTCTCCTGTTTGCCAGGATCTTTCGAAAATGATAGGGAGTGGTAGAGCAACAACACCAGCCAGCTCTCTCAACACCCTTGGGTGCATCCCATCAGGGCCCATGGGTTTGTGTATATTCAGTTTACCTGACTGATCTTTAACCCAATCCTTATTGACCAGTGGAGAGTCATCCTTTCTCCAGGCCTTCTCTCTTCTCCATGCAGGTCTCCTTCCTCCTCTACCCGATTTTTTACTCAAAGGAATGCACCTATCTTGAGCTTGGAGGAAGTGATATTTGACAATTAATCAACTCTCATGGGTCCCACTACCTTCCAGAGTCTTAGCCCACAGAATTCCTTCAATTAGGTCTTTGAAGAGTACAAAGTTAGCCCTCTGGAAGTCCAGGATTGTAATCTTACTTATTGCCCTGCTTCTTCCTTGTAAAATACTAAACTCTACCATGTCATGATCACTGTTGCCAAGGCTGTTCCCAACCTTAGTGTCCCCAACCAGACCCTCTTTATTTGTTTGTACAACATCCAGTAGTGCACCTCTCCTCATCGGTTCCTCCACTGCCTGCACCAAGAGGTTATCATGGATGCACTGCAAGAGCCTTCTGGACTGAGTATGCCTAGCTGTGTGGGCTTTCCAACAAATATCAGGGGGACTGAAGTCACCCATGAGCACCAAGGCATGTGACCTAGAGGCTACTTCCAGTTGACTGTAGAAGGCCTCATCGACATCTTCTTCCTGGTTTGGCAGTCTACAGTAGACACCCACCACAGTTTCACCCAAATTCGGGAGAGTACAACACGAAAATGTGACTGTATGTTAGCCCTGCTCTATACTCCTAGAGCAGCTGCTCTTACTAGCCACTGTTGGGGACATGGTACTGGACTAGATGGACCAGCCATCCTTGTGTCTAGTGGCTGTCTTACAGATAAATATTATTATACAAATATTGAGGAAGGAATAGAACAGGTAAAATTCAAAACTAGTTGTGCACCATTAGGCTTCTGTGGCCAGTCAGCCTATGCTCTTGACTGGATTTCATTGGGTTTACAATATGGTAAAGTATATATTCAACAGTGTCCTGGTTTGAGCCAGGATAAAACTAATTTTCTTTTTACTGTTTTTTTTGGGTTTTGTTTTGTGTTTTTTTTCCTTCAGTGGCCTCTCTCTTTACTAGCAGCAAGTTTTCCAGCTAGTGGACTGATAACACTGGAATGTTTATGTTACTGCCAAAACTTCAAGGACACTTTGCTCTGCAGCCGCAGATGCTAAAGGAGCAGAAGAGTCGTATCTGCAGCCCTCCCATAGGGAGGAGTTGACTAGATGGACAGCAAAATTGACCAAAGTATTCCATTCCACATATCTACTTAAGCTCGGTGTAAGGTCAGATATCCTGCAAGTCAAGTCCCTTCCTGCTTCTTCTTCCCTTCTCTTCCATCCATGGCCAGTGTCTGGGGAGGACTCCATCTATTCATTGCCATTGAACCCTAGGCTCGTGCATTCCTGCCCCTCATAACTCTCCCCTCAGCTCCTGCCTGCTCTGCTGCTCTCTCCAGCAGTGCTCTGGGACATTTTGGGACTGTTCACAGCTAAGGAGAGTGCTGTGGGAGTTGCTGGGGTGGGGGGAAGGCAATAGAGGTTTTGCACATTCCTGAACATACTTATATATAATTGTACAGCTTTTCTTTTCTCCTTAGTGTTTAAGTAAAGCTGTCTACTTTAGTTTTCAATCCAGAGTCTCTCTCCCTATTCTCTCTCTCCTTCCCTACCTGGGTGGGAGGGGATCAAGAGAATTGTTGTTGCTGGTTTAATAGCTGATCCCGAGTCAACCCGTGACACCAATGTATTGGTGCCCAATGCAAGGCTCAATCTTAAGCCCAGGCTATAAATTCTCACTAGTTGTTGTATGTTTAAAATTCCATCTCTGATGGGAGGAATCCCTCCAATAGCAATGGGCAACACTTCTGCTGAGTATACTGATGGGTTGAAAACTGAACAGACACTTTCTGCAATGTTTCCGCTGGACCTTTTTCCTGACGTGCAATCGTACATGTGGTATGCAGCTGGGATCATGCTGCTCTGTCTAGCTGCTCTTGGGATTGGTTTATGGTTTATTGACAGGACTATAGCCATAATCAACGGTGTAATTACCTTTCTAGTGATCACGTGGGTTTTGATACTGATCTGTACGGTGACACTGTGTGTGTACAGTACCCATCCTCCTGTGAACAGAAAGGTCTATGTTGGTAATGGCAGTAGCAAGTTCAGTTTTACCTCTCCATTTTCTCTCAGTCTGAATCTCCCAGCTCTTGGTCTAAATAGCCTTGTTTCAGTAGAGATGCTTCTGCTGAATGTTCATAATGTGTTGCGGATGAGTAGAGCAAGATGTTGTTCCACTCACTGCCACTCCCCCACAGGCAAGGCTGCTGCCACTACTACTGCTGCTGCTGCAAAGACCAAGGCCACTCAATCCAAACGAACAAAAGTTAAAGTCAATCCTGTGACCAAGAGCAAAGCAAAGACACAGCCATCCGAGACCACAAGAACACGTTCAGCAGTAGAGGACTCTGATTTTAAAAAGGTGTTAAAAGACCTAGTCAAAGGACACCA
This sequence comes from Hemiprocne comata, assembly GCA_020745705.1. NCBI lineage: Eukaryota > Metazoa > Chordata > Aves > Apodiformes > Apodidae > Hemiprocne > Hemiprocne comata. Next base: position 135,288,505 of record CM036586.1, on the reverse strand, counting down.
GGAAGAGAGTGACAGAGAAGATTCTTCTCAAGCTGAGGAAGGAGCAGACACCTCTAAAACAGTTAAAGGATCAGGCCCTTCTCAAGCAGATAAAAAATCAGGCCACTCTCAAGCAGATGGAGGAACAGGCCCCTCTCAAGCAGATGACAATGATGATCTTGTCCAACCTTTCTCTCCAAAGGAGCAGCACCTCACGAGAAAGGACTTTACCTGCAGTGAAGGTGAGCCACTTCTTCCTTGGTTGCTCGGATGGTACGATAGTGGGCCTGAATCCTATGATGTGGATGAAAGATAAGCCAAGCAGTTGGGATCCCTGGCCCAAGATGCTGGTATTGACAGAGCACATGGTAGTAAGGCAGGAACTACTACCCTGTGGAGCTGACTTCTTTCAGCTGTAAGGGAGAGACACCCCCATAAGGGTGACATCAAATGACACCGAAGCAGAACACCTACCCTTGAGAGAGCCATCACGTATTTGAGAGAATTAGCTGTGCGAGAGGTTATCTGTGGCAATTAAGGCACGGACTCTGTTGTGATTCCCAAGCGGAGACCTCTATTCAGGCTTAAACATTCACCTATACAGTCTACTTATCTACTGCAAGCTATGAGGACATTTCATAATATTGACATTCCTTAGTAACAGTCCATTTTTACTTTCTTCTTCTACTTTCTCTGTTCTCCAGGTGCTTCTTGAGATAACGGCTGTGGGACACCAGCTTGTTTACTAGTCTCATGGTTTGCCTCAGGCTGAGGCGAGCAGAGCAGAGGTGCTTGCAGCACAGCTGCCAGCCTCAGGAACATTATATTTCAGGCTGTGTATTCCCACATCTCCCCCTTTCTGTTCAACCCATAATACAGAATATAACATTCAATTAACCAACTTTTGCACACATTGCAACAAAGAATACATACTAAAATACATAAGAAGACTCCTAACACTAACAGTCCAAGCTTCATTAGAGATTTAAGCCAATGCTAAAGATGTGGTATTAGTTTGCTTCGCTAATGAACATCCCAGTTGTCGCAGCATTGTTAACACCTTTATAACACCAATGCCAGGGGCTAAAAAGGAGATAGCAATCACTGCTGATGGTATGGCTCCCAATATGTGGCTTTAGAGTCACAGTCATTGCTATGAGCATGGCTATCACGTCGAAACCGTTGATGGGCGTGCCAATGAGTGTGGTTAAAAATCATAGTTAAATTGGCAGTGAGCATTGTGAGTCAGCTAATTGTACAAGAACCCCCTTGTGCATGAGAAGGGAGACCAGACCAAGCTCGGTCACCACAAACAAGAAAAATGCCTCGCGGTAACACATGCAGAAAGCTATCAGAGGGAGCATAACATATGGAGCATAACATTGGAGCACGCGGCAGCGCAGAGCAGAGAGCGGCAGCGGTGTGAGCTGTTCCTTTAAACTGCTGAGGATTTGAGAGAGAGCCGGGCTTCCCGGAGACGGTGAAGCCGGGGCAGAGCCAGGAGACCCGAGTCTGAGCGGGAAGCCTGCGAGGGAGAGGAAGGCTGACGTGGCAGGGGGAGTGGCTGTGAACGGCGGCAAGGTTTAAAAAGCGGCCATTTGGCAGCCTCCTCTGAGCACGCGGCAGCGCAGAGCAGAGAGCGGCAGCTGCCTCCAGAGGGCGGGCGGGCAGGCAGGCAGGCAGGCAGGCAGGGAGGGAGGGAGGGAGCGAGCAGCGGGTGCCTTCTCACGAGAAAAGCAAACTAGTAGCTGGATAGATCATGGTCACAACGCGGCCAAAAACCGTAGTGAAAAAGAACGTGGGGACTCAGACAGAGCTCCCAAGCAGGCATGCAGCAGTGCAGGTCTCTGGCTGCAGTGAATGCCTGAGCCTGGCACTGGTACCAGAGGGAACCAGTGACACCGCATGTGTGCGGTGTGAGCAAGTAAATGATCTCCTCAGGCAGGTGGTTAATCTGACAGAGGAGGTTGAAAGACTGAGAGCCATTAGAGATTGTGAAAGTGAAATAGATTGGTGGAGTCATACCCTGACGCAGGGGCAGATCAAAGAGGTTGAGAAAGTGCCGGATCCCCTCCCCTCCTGTCACCAGACAGATGGAGAGGACTTAGGAGATATGAAGGAATGGAAGGAAGTCCGACCTCGGAAAGGCAAGAAAAAATCCTCCCAACCCCTTCCACCCTCCCAATTGCCCTTGAATAACAGATATGAAGCCTTGGAAATTCAGGGACAGGAAAATGAAGTTGGAGGGGTAGACTTATCTAGTGAAGCACCTAGGACTCGTCAGTCACCCCGAGTCCTTAGGACTTCTTCAATCAAGAAGGAAAGGAGAGTAATTGTGGTGGGTGACTCCCTTCTGAGGGGGACAGAAGGGCCCATCTGTCGACCGGACCCATCCCACAGGGAGGTCTGTTGCCTTCCTGGGGCTCGGATTAGAGATGTTAAAAGGAAACTCCCTAATCTTGTGGGTTCCTCTGATTACTATCCACTGCTGATTTTTCAGGTTGGCAGTGATGAAATCATCACAAGAAATGTAAGGGCAATGAAGAGTGACTTCAGGGCCCTAGGACGGCTAGTTAGGGGGTCTGGAGCGCAAGTAGTGTTTGCCTCCATCCCTCCTGCAAGAATGGGTGGGGAGGTATATAGGAAGAGTCTACAGATCAATGAATGGCTAAGAGATTGGTGTCAAAGACAGGGTTTTGGTTTTTTTGATCATGGGATGCTATATGAGACACCTGGCCTGGTGGTGGCAGGTGGGATGCACCTGTCCCAGAGGGGGAAGAGGCTTTTGGGGCAGGACTTAGCAGGGCTCATTGAGAGAGCTTTAAACTAGATGTGAAGGGGGAAGGGGAGAAAACTGGGTCTGTTAGGGACAAGAACAAGAGGAACGTACCAGGGCCTGAAAGCAGGTGGTCTAAGGAGGATTTAGTCCCACCAGTGGGCTCTGTTTGTTTCCTGAAATGCCTGTATGCTAATGCACGCAGCATGGGGAATAAGCAGGAAGAGTTAGAGGTCAGTGTGCGGGCTAAGGGTTATGATCTGGTAGCAATAACAGAGACGTGGTGGGACAGGTCACATGACTGGAATGTGGCCATGGATGGTTATGTGCTTTTTAGGAAAGATAGAGCGGGGAAGCGAGGTGGTGGGGTTGCTCTTTATGTGAGAGAGCAACTAGAATGTATTGAGTTTTGTGCAGGGGCTGATGAGGGGCAAGTTGAAAGTCTGTGGGTAAGAATTAAGGGGCAGGCTGGTGTGGGTGATACAGTCGTGGGGGTCTACTACAGACCTCCTGATCAAGGCGAGGAAGTTGATGAGGCTTTCTACAGGCAGCTGAAAGTAGCCTCACAACTGCAGTCCCTAGTCCTCATGGGAGATTTTAACTACCCCGATATCTGCTGGAGGACTCACACAGCCAGCCTTTCACAGTCTAGGAGGTTCCTCCAGTGCATTGATGATAACTTCTTAATGCAAATGGTGGACAAGCCGACTAGAAGAGGAGCGCTGCTGGATCTTGTACTAACCAACAAGGAGGGCCTTGTTGAAGCAGTGGTGGTCAGTGGCAGCCTTGGCTGCAGTGATCACGAGATGGTGGAGTTCAGGATCCTGTGTGGAAGGAACAGAATACCCAGTAGGACCAGAACCCTGGACTTCCACAGGGCAAACTTTGGCCTCCTCAATCAACTGTTAAGGGAAATCCCATGGGACAGGGTGCTAGAAGGTAAAGGGGCTCAAGATAGCTGGTCAACATTCAAGGACCACTTCTTGCAAGCACAGGATCAGAGCATCCCAATGGTTAGGAAATCTAGTAAGGGAGCTAGGAGACCAGCATGGTTAAAAAAGGAACTGCTGGGCAAACTTAAGTGGAAAAGGAAAATCTACAGATCATGGAAGGAGGGGCTGGTCACTTGGGAGGAATATAGGACTGTTGTCAGAGGATGTAGGGAGGCAATTAGGAAAGCTAAGGCTTCCTTGGAACTTAACCTTGCAAGTCAGGTTAAGGATAATAGAAAGGACTTTTTCAAATACATAGCTAACAAAGCTAACACTAGAGGCAATATTGGCCCACTGTTGAATGAGGTGGGAGCCCTGGTGACAGAGGATATAAAGAAGGCAGAGGTGCTGAACGCCTTCTTTGCCTCTGTCTTTACTCCTGCAGGACTTCCCCATGAGCTCCAGACTCATATAGCCCCAGAAGTAGTCAAGATAGATGAGGAGTTTGACATAGTAGATGAGGATTGGGTTAGGGATCAGTTGAGTAATCTGGACATCCATAAATCAATGGGTCCAGATGGAATGCATCCAAGGGTGCTGAGGGAGCTGGCGGAGGTCATTGCTAGGCCACTCTCCATCATCTTCGGTAAGTCATGGGTAACGGGAGAGGTGCCTGAGGACTGGAGGACAGCAAATGTCACACCAGTCTACAAGAAGGGCAAGAAGGAGGACCCGGGTAACTATAGACCGGTCAGCCTCACCTCCATCCCTGGAAAGGTGATGGAACAACTTGTTCTTGTCTCTATCTCTAGGCATATCAAGGACATGGGGGTCATCAAGAGCAGTCAGCATGGCTTTATCAAGGGTAAATCATGTTTGACTAACCTCATAGCCTTCTATGAGGAAATTACTAGGTGGATAGATGATGGTAGAGCGGTAGATGTGGTTTATCTGGATTTCAGTAAGGCATTTGACACCGTCTCCCACAGCATCCTTGTAGATAAGTTGATCAGGTATGGGTTTGGTGATCAGGTAGTGAGGTGGATCAGGAACTGGTTGATGGGAAGGAGTCAGAGAGTTGTAGTCAATGGGGCAGAATCTGGTTGGAGGTCTGTGACTAGTGGAGTCCCTCAGGGGTCGGTACTGGGACCGATGTTGTTCAACATCTTCATCAACGACCTGGATAAGGGTATAGAATGTACCCTCAGCAAGTTTGCTGATGACACTAAGCTGGGAGGAGTGGCTGACACACCAGAAGGCTGTGCTGCCATTCAGAGAGACTTAGACAGGCTGGAGAGTTGGGCGGGGAGAAACATGATGAAATTCAACAAGGGCAAGTGTAGAGTTTTGCATTTGGGGAAGAACAACACGATGTCCCAGTATAGGTTGGGGGCTGACCTGCTGGAGAGTAGTGTAGGTGAAAGGGACCTGGGGGTCCTGGTAGACAGGAGGATGACCATGAGCCAGCAATGTGCCCTTGTGGCCAAGAAGGCCAATGGCATCCTGGGGTGCATTAGAAAGGGTGTGGTTAGTAGGTCAAGAGAGGTTCTCCTCCCCCTCTATTCTGCATTGGTGAGGCCGCATCTGGAGTATTGTGTCCAGTTCTGGGCCCCTCAGTTCAAGAAGGACAGGGAACTGCTTGAAAGAGTCCAGCGCAGAGCCACAAAGATGATTAAGGGAGTGGAACATCTCCCTTATGAGGAAAGGCTGAGGGAGCTGGGTCTCTTTAGCTTGGAGAAGAGGAGACTGAGGGGCGACCTCATCAATGTTTACAAATATGTAAGGGGTGAATGTCAGGGAGATGGAGTTAGGCTCTTCTCAGTGATGACCAGTGATAGGACAAGGGGTAATGGGTGCAAATTGGAGCATAGGAGGTTCAAGGTGAATATCAGAAAAAACTTCTTTACTGTGAGAGTGACAGAGCACTGGAACAGGCTGCCCAGGGAGGTTGTGGAGTCTCCTTCACTGGAGACATTCAAAACCCGCCTGGATGCGTTCCTATGTGATGTGCTCTAGGTGACCCTGCTCTGGCAGGGGGGGTTGGACTAGATGATCTCTAGAGGTCCCTTCCAACCCCTAGGATTCTATGATTCTATATATTAAGCCATTATTCTGCACTATACTCTTACATTATTCAGAATTATTGCAGTATAGACTACTTTTCAGAGACCAATCCTGACTAAATGTATCGTTATGCAAAGCATACTTTGAATAAGTAAAATATATACACATATCAGCGTTTGTAGATCCCAATATGTCTACTTCCTGTGGCTCAAGCGGTGCCATCCCATTGACCAAAACTGTTCAGTCATTTGTCATATGTTTTACGTGCCGACTGGCTCCTCGATTTCATCTTTGTTACATTCTGAACCATAAGGTGAGGGTTATCAATAGGTACACCCACCAAACATGTATGGAATGCTGATGCTGCCGTGGCTAAAGATAGACACAGAGCACTTTGCTTCAAAGCAGGAGCCAATGAGAGCCAAATATTCCCAGAGGGCAGAGGTGGTATCAGTCCTCCAGCAATATGACAGGAGAGAAACATCAAGGATATCATGATCGCAATCTTCATCTTGTCTTAAGACTGGATACCCTCCTCGGCGTTTCTTAGTGGCCTGTTCTGCACAAATGGTCTTATGTGTCAAGCTGGGATCCACTGAAGGCCAGTATCTGTGGAAACACAAGCATACCCTCTACCCCATGTAATAAGAGGGAAAGGTCTTGATATCTTACCATCATGCAGGTCCCTTATCAACACCTGTGCTTTCCCTTGCACATCCCATCAGTCCTTTCCTTGAGAAAAAAAGTGTCTCACCGTTGCCAGTACATCCCTGTTTTGGGTGAGATTTTAAAAATTTAAAACATACAGAGCCTTTTGTAAACGTTCATGTGGGGTATATCCTATCATTCCCCCTTTCTGTTGATCCAAGAGCCTCTTAAGGGTACCATGAGTTTGTTCAATAATGGCTTGGCCTGTTGGGAAACGTGAGATGCCTGTTAAATGTTTAACCCCCCCATCATTGAAAAAAAAGCGGTTACCCGGGCAGAAACATAGCCTGGACTGATACCTGTTTTTACCTGTACAGGAACCCCCAATACCGCAAATGCTGACAGAAAGTGTTTACAGATGTCCCAGGCTTTTTCACCTGTATGACAAGAAGCAAAAACGGCTCCAGAATATGTGTCTACCGATACGTGTACAAATTTAAGCCTGCCAAAATCCGAGACATGGGTGACATCAGTTTGCCACAATTGCAAAGATGACAACCCCCTGGGGTTAACCCCTGTGGCGGTGGAAAAAAGGCGGTGTCTCTGGCAATCAGGGCAGACAGTTACGATGTCTTGAGCCTGATGGATAGAAAGAGAAAACTGCTAAGAGAAAACTGCTTCCGTAACGCTTGAGCATTTTGATGATAAAAGGCGTGTGATACGCGTGCCTGTGAAAAAGAATCAGGGACAATTTGAATCGGCATCGTTAACAAGTCAGCCTTTTGATTACCCTCCATGATTGGCCCTGGCAACAAACTATGAGACCGATCATGCATCACAAAATATGGCTCACACCTATTATTCAAAGTTACTATGAGAGTCTGTAATATCATCTAAAGCTGTGCATTGCTCACTTCTTTGAGATAGGCTGCCTCTGCACATTCTACAATGCCAGCAAAATAAGCTGAGTCTGTAACTATGTTAAGCAGATCCAACCACTTGCGAAATGCTGGCACTACCACATCAAGTTCCACAATTTGTGGGGAGCCTGACACTAGGGCAACGTCGGAGTGCCAGGAACCAGAAGTGGAGTCTTGCTGAACAATTACTGATCATCCCGAACAGCCAGATCCGTCTGTAAAGACCGTTAAAGCATCCAAAGGAATCTCACTTTGAAGTGGCTGTTGCTGCAAAATAAAGGCATGCCCAAAAAGTTTATGCAATGGTGCATGGATTTTTACTTTCCCTGGAAAATCAGTAAGAGCTACCTGCACTGGGAGAGAGTTCTGCAACAATGATTGTAAGAAGTGTGTTGTTAATGGCAGTATGATTGCTTCAGGCTCTCGTCCTGCCAGTGTGCATAATTGCTGGAGCGCCTTAATTACTAACTGAGCAAACATTTCATGTTGCATGGTTATGGTTTTAGATAACTGATGGGATAAGAAAACCTATTCAACGATCACCGAAGGATCAACAAGAAATAAGTCCCATTGATACAACAATGCATACGGCTGTCACGTGGCATTAAGAATTATTATCTGGAAAGGGAGCTCCCAAATACACCTGTGAGCCTGAAATAGCAGTTGACACAAGATCCAAGGCTGACTGAGCAGCTCCGTTTAAACACTGAGGCAAGGTTAGAGCACAGTCGCCTTTTAACAACTGAAATAGTGGATGTAGATCATAATTTGTAATGCCCAAAAGGGGTCACACCCAATTTATGGCTCCTAACAGTTTCTTAAATTAAGATTTTTTACCTGTTCCACCATTTTTACCTGCTGTGGAACAATGGTGTGAGACAAAATATGCCAGCCCAGATATTGCCATGGAGCTTGTTTGAACCTATTTGCAATCCACAGTATCCTATACCATTAACAGTAAAAGAAGGAATTAAAGACATTATTAATGATCTTAAAGAAAAGGACATCATTGTAAGCACTCATTCGCCCTACCATTCCCCAGTTTGTCCTGATAAAGGACCATCTGCAAGGTGCATTCATGGCCAATGCAGGTGGGGAGGTGCAGGATTTGGCACAGAGCCTGCAAGGACAATTAAACAAAATTCAAGCGTTATCCCAATGGAACGTTCCAAAGGAGTTATCAGACAATGTTGAATGGCTCAATCCCAAGAACTGGTTCACAGGGCTGTGTCTGGTTTAATTGCCAATCCTGAGTCAAACCTTTGACAACAGTGCTCAACCCAGGACAAGGGCTAAATTTACACATGGCTTTTTATTTCCTTTGGTATTATTGTGTTTATGATTGTGTTTGTCGTACTCAGATTGCTACAGAATATGATCACAGGACTGCAGAAGAACGAGGCTGAGGTGCTGGCTGCCTTCATGATGAACACTCTGCAAAACAAAGAAGGGGGAAATGTGGCTGCTGCTGCTGCTGCTAGAGCGGGGGCCCCAGCATGTTGGACAGTTTGGTCGAAGCGGCCTGGGAAAAGATAACATGGATCTTATCCAGCCTTATCAGGATGTCGTAAATAGTGCACGTTGTGAGTGAAAAAACATGGCTGGAAGACCACTGTGTGTGCGTGAACATGCCGGCGTGGAAGACTGAGCTAGCAAGCATGAGTGTATCACGTTGTTCTGGTTTAAGCCAGAATGAAGCTAATTTTCCTTTTACTGATTTTTTTTTTTCCTTCACTAAGCTCTCTTTTAACTAGCAGCAAGTGTTCCAGCTAGTGGAATGGTAACACTGGAATGTTTATGTTACTGCTGAGACTCCAAGTTCGCTTCTTAGCTCTGACGCCACAGAGGCTACTGGGGCAGGAGAGTCGTATCTATGACCCCCCCACCCCCGTGGGGTGGTGGACTAGACAGACAGCAAAATTGACCAAAGGTATTCTGTTCCATGTATCTACGTAAGCTCCGAGGAAGGGTCAGAGATCACAGAAGACAACTTCCTTCCTGCTTCCTCTTCCCTTGTCTTCCATCTGTCCCAGTCCAAGCGGCAACTCGGACTCAGATGGGCCCGAGCAGTTAACCTTTCTGTATTTAGGATTTGCCCGATTTTGGGGATGACGATGACGCCAATGTATGATATACCAGAAGCCCTAAATAGGAGAGCACACACGCCCACACGCAATGAAGACCAGACACTGAGATATATTTTATATGCTTTAAGTTCTTGAGTGGAATCACAAATATGTAGGAGGTAAATTTAGAAGGTAGGATACAAGGTGTGCATGTGTGCAAAAAACTTTGCAGAGGTAACAGTTTAGATTGAAAAGAGAGGAAAACTTACAATAGAGGAGGCTGGTATAGCACGGCACGGTTTCCCTCTCAATAGGGTCGACGTTGTGCCTGGAAGTGAGGGCCGTTTGTGGTTTTACCCCAGGGAATGACTGCGGTTAGTGACAGAAAATAAATAAATATTATTATTAAATCTTACAGTCCCGGCAAGCTGCACGTGGCGGTCTGCAGCTTTAAGATGTTGGCTTGCAGGTGGCAGCAGCAGCGGCGGCGGCTTGCAGGCTTCACGGCAGAGGCAGCAGCGGCTCTGGGTGCGGCGGCGGTTTGCAGGCTCCGCGGCAGCTGTAGCGGCGGCTTTGAGACTGCGGGCGGCGCTAGAGCAAAGCGGCTGGCGGCAGACAGCAGGCTGCGGGCGGCTTCTCCGATGGGAGGAGGAAGAGACAGAGAGTGCCTTTGGGGGAGATTCACTGCTCTTTCAGGTTCTCTCGAGGCAGTGGGGCTAGCAGATACTGAGCTTACAACTCCTGCTTCAAGCCCTGCTCTCGAGTAGTGATTTTATAGTTCTTTTAGGCTTCCCCTTTTGGATTCTCAGGTAGAGACCTAGCCTCTGTAGCCGAGATCCGTGGCTCTTTTACCTCTCCTTCTTTCTTCTCCTTGGCACAGATGGGTGCAGGTAGGCAGGTGAGGCAGCAAAGCAGCAAGGAAGCAAGGCAGCAAAGTAAGGCAGCAAGGAGGTCCAGTGACGAAAGAGAGAGAGAATCCAAGCAAGCAGTCCTTTTATAGCCCCTAGGAGCCTTCTGATTGGTCCATCTTTTGAATCCATTTGTTTGCATATAGTTCCAGCCAATCAGATAGACATTAGGTAGCTGCAGAGTTCCATTCAGGGCTTAGCAGCACTCTTGGTCCAAGACTTGTCCAGGCTTGTCCTGGACTTGTCCTTGACTGAGTAGTAGTTCCTGGTGCAGCCCTACTGTCTCCTTTACCAGGTGAATAGTCCTTTATGGGAGACAATTTTCCCTTGGTGAGGGGTAAAAGCCTCACACCGTCCATGGCCGTCATCTGGGGAGGACTCCATCCATCCATCACCATCGAATCCTAGGGTCAGGCATCACTGACCTCATAACCTTCATAACCCAGCCCCTGTCTGCTCTGCCTTATCTCCTGCCTGTGGGCTGAGACATTTTGGGACTGCTCACAGCTAAGGAGAGTGCCGGGGGAGTTGCTGGGGGTGGAGGGAGGCAAGAGGCTTTTGCACATTCCTGAACATACTTGTATATAATTGTACATATAATTAAAGCTGTCTAGTTTAGTTTTCAATCCAGCAAAGTCTCTCTCCTAATTCTCTCCTTCCCTACCTGGGTGGGAGGGGGAGGGCATCGAGATCATTGTTGTCTCTGGTTTAACTGCCGATCCTGGGTCAAACTGTGACACTCATTCTGTCATTCTTTTATTCGCTCTTTCGTTCATTTTCACGTTCTAGTGTTCTTTCTTTCTTTCCTTCTTTTTCTCATTCTGTTGTTCTTTTATTTGTTCTTTTGTTCGTTTTCTCATTCTGTCATTCTTTTATTAGTTCTTTCATTAATTTTCTAATTCTGTTGTTCTTTTATTTGTTCTTTTGTTCATTTTGTCATTGTCGTTCATTCATTCTTTCATTCGTTTTCTTGTTCTGTCATTCCTTCATTCGTTCTTTCATTCATTTTCTCATTCTGTCATTCCTTTAGTTGTTCTTTCATTTATTTTCTCATTCTATCTTTTCTTCATACATTTTTTGTCACAGTATGACTCAGGATTGGCAATTAAACCAGAGACAACAATGCTCTCGATCCCCTCCCCCTCCCACCCAGGTAGGGAAGGAGAGAATTAGGAGAGAGACTTTGCTGGATTGAAAACTAAACTAGACAGTTTTAATTATATGTACAATTATATACAAGTATGTTCAGGAATGTGCAAAAGCCTCTTGCCTCCCTCCACCCCCAGCAACTCCCCCGGCACTCTCCTGAGGTGTGAGCAGTCCTGAAAAGTCTCAGCCCACAGGCAGGAGATAAGGCAGAGCAGACAGGGGCTGGGTTATGAAGGTTATGAGGTCAGTGATGCCTGAGCCTAGGGGTCAACAGTGATGGATGGATGGATGGATGGATGGATGGATGGATGGATGGATGGATGGTTGGAGTCCTCCCCAGATGCCGGCCATGGACAAAAGAGAAGGGTGAAGAAGAAGGAAGGAAGTTGTCTTCTATGATCTCTGACATTCCTTGGAGCTTACGTAGATATATGGAATGGAATACCTTTGGTCAATTTTGCTGTCTGTCTAGTCCAGGTCCCCCCCAGCAGGGGAGGTCATAGATACGACTCTCCTGCCCCTGTAGCCTCTGTGGTGTCAGAGCTAAGAAGCGACCTTGGAGTCTCTGCAGAAACATAGACATTCCAGTGTTATCATTCCTCTAGCTGGAACACTTGCTGCTAGGTAAAAAAGAGATTACTGAAGGAAAAAAAATCAGTAAAAGGAAAATTAGCTTCATTCTGGCTTAACCCAGGACACTTTTACCCAACAGGTTTCTTTCACATACCACAGGGACTTTATCCCCAATTGCAGTGTGTAGAAGATCTGACTGAGCAGGACCATCCCGGTTGATGGATCCCCTGGTATTAACTAACCAGGTGGCCCTTGCCAAATTTTTGTCCCAGTTCTTGGAAGTTCCACCACCCATTGTCTTCAGGGTGGCTTTTAACAGACCATTGTACCTTTCAATCTTCCCTGAGGCTTGTGCATAGTACAGGATATGGTAGATCCACTCAATACCAGGTTTGGCCCACTCAGTCACAAGACTGTTTCTGAAATGAGTCCCATTGTCTGACTCAATTCTATCTGGGGTACTGTGTCTCCACAAGACCTGCTTCTCAAGGCCCAGGATGGTGTTCCAGGCTGTGGCATGAGGGACAGGATATGTTTCCAACCATCCTGTAGTTGTTTCCACCATTGTAAGCACATAGTGCTTACCCTGGTGGGTCTGAGGCAGTGTGATGTAATCAATTTGTTTGTAATCAATTTCCCCATACCTGTACTTTGACCACCTCCCCTCATACCATGAAGGTTTCAACTGTTTAGCCTTCTTAATTGCAGTCCACGTTTCACAGTCGTGGATAACCTGCACAATGGCATCCATGGTTTAGTCCACCCCTTGGTCACGAGCCCATCTGTGTGTTGCACCTCTGCCCTGATGACCTGAAGTGTCATGGGCCCATCGAACTAAAAAGCGCTCACCCTTATGTTCTCAGTCTAAGTCTATTTGGAACACTTGAGCAGCCTTACCTGCTTGTTGGTTGTGTTGATGTTCCTCAGTGGCTCAACTCAGAGGTACATGTGCATCCACATGATGCACTTTTACAACCAGTTTCTCTATCTGAGCTGCAATGTCTTTCCACAGCTCAGCAACCCAAATAGGTTGGCCTTTTCACTGCCACTGCTTTAGCCAACCCCACAAGGCATTTGTTGCCATCCACGAGTCAGTGTAGATAGAGTCTCGGCCACCCCTCTCGCTCAGCAATGTCCAAAGCCAGCTGGATGTCTTTTACCTCTGCAAATTGACTCGATTCACCTTCTCCTTCAGCTGCTTGTGCGACTAGTCATGTAGGACTCCACACAGCAGCTTTCCACTTTCGGTGGTTCCCTACAAGATGACAGGAGCCATCAGTGAAAAGAGCAAATTGTTTCTCAGTCTCTGGTAGATGACCATATGGTGGAGCTTCTTGAGCCCATCTCACCACTTCTTGTGGTGGCATTCCAAAGTGTGTGCCTTTTGGCCAGTTTGTAATTGCTTCTATGATACCTGGATGATTAGGCCTTCCTATTCGAGCTCACTGGGTAATTAAAGCAGTCCATTTACTCCAAGTGGCATCGGTGGCATGATGGACAGGAGAAAGGTTATTCTGGAACATGAAGCTCAGTACTGGTAATCTGGGTGCCAGGAGGAGCTGCGCTTCAGTGCCAATCACTTCCGAAGCAGCTCTAACTCCTTCATATGCTGCAAGTATCTCCTTTGCAGTTGACGTGTGGTTGGCCTCAGAACCTCTGTAGCACCAGCTCCAGAATCCCAAGGGTCGACCTCGAGTCTCCCGTGGTGCTTTCTGCCAGAGGCTCCAGGTAGGACCGTTGTACCCTGCTGCAGTGTAGAGCACATTTTTGATGTCTGGCCCTGTTTGAACTGGTCCAAAGGCCATTGCCTGCACAATCTCCTTTTTAATCTGCTCAAAAGCTCTCTTTTGGTCAGGATCCCATTTAAAGTCACTCTTCTTTCGGATCACCTCATAGAGAGGTTTCACAATTTCACTGTAACCTGGAACATGCATTCTCCAGAAACCAACAGTCCCTAAAAAGGCTTGAGTGTCCTTTTTAGTAGATGGTGGGGCCATAGCTGTTATCCTGTTAATGATGTCCATTGGGATCTGGTGACGTCCATCTTGCCATCTGATTCCCAGGAACTGGATCTCTTGTGAAGGTCCCTTGACCTTGCTTCTTTTTACAGCCAAACGATCATCCAGAAGAGTTTGGATGATCTTTTTACCTTTCTTGAAGACTTCTTCTGGCATGTCACCCCACACAATGATGTTATCGATGTACTGCAGGTGTTCTGGAGCTTCAGCCTTCTCTTCTCTTCTCTTCTCTTCTCTTCTCTTCTCTTCTCTTCTCTTCTCTTCTCTTCTCTTCTCTTCTCTTCTCTTCTCTTCTCTTCTCTTCTCTTCTCTTCTCTTCTCTTCTCTTCTCTTCTCTTCTCTTCTCTTCTCTTCTCTTCTCTTCTCTTCTCTTCTCTTCTCTTCTCTTCTCTTCTCTTCTCTTCTCTTCTCTTCTCTTCTCTTCTCTCCTTTTCTTTTCCTGTAATTCTTTTATTCGTACTTTCCTTCTTTTGTCATTCTTTTATTCATTTGTTCATTCTTTTCTTCTTTCTTTCTCTCATTCCATCATTTTTTTATTTGTTCTTTCCTTTTTTTCCTGTTCTGTCATTGTTTTTTCATTCTTTTTCTCATTCTGTTTTCTTTTATTCATTCTTTAAGTTTTTTCTTGTTCTGTTGTTCTTTAATTTGTTCTTTCATTCTATTTCGCATTTTGTCTTTTTTTTTTTGTACTTTCATTCATTTTCTCGTTCTGTCATTCTTTTATTCATTCTTTCCTTCTTTTCCTTGTTCTCATGTTCTTTCATTTGTTCTTTCATTCCATTTCTCATTCTTTCTTTTTTTCTTTCATTCTTTTTCTCATTTGGACAGTTTTTTATTAATTCTTTCTTTCTCTTTCTCATTCTGTCATTCTTGTCTTTGTTCTTTCCTTCGTCTTTGTTCTTTCCTTCTTTTTCTTGTTCCATCATTCTTTCTTTTTTCCTTTTTTTTTGTTCTGTCATATGTTTTATTCATTCTTTCCTTCTTTTTCTCATTCTGTCATTTTTCTCTCATTCTTTCCTTCTTTTAATCATTCCTTCATTCTTTTATTCATTCTTTTTTCTTGTTCTTTCCTTCTTTTTCTCGTCTTTCATTTTTTCATTCTTTCATATTTTTATTTGTTCTTTCATTCTTTTTTGTTCTTTCGTTCCTTTATTCATTCTTTTTTTCTCGTTCTGTCATTCTATTTTTTCTTTCATTATTTTTGTCATTCTTTCCTTCTTTTATTCATTCCTTTATTCTTTTTGTCATTCTGTACTTATTTTTTTGTTCTTTCATTCTTTTTTGTTCCTTTGTTCTTTATTCATTTTTTCAATCTTTTTCTTATTATTTCATTCTTCTATTCATTCTTTTTCTTGTTCTTTCATTCTATTTCTCATCTTTTGTTATTTATTTGTTCCTTCATAATTTTTTCTTTCCTTCGTTTTTTCATTCTTTCATTTATTCATTCTTTTGTTCTTTTTCTCATTCTTTTATGCTTTTTCTCATTTGTTCTTTTATTCTTTCTTTCAATCTATTTCTTATCCTTCCTTCCTTCCTTCCTTCCTTCCTTCCTTCCTTCCTTCCTTCCTTCCTTCCTTCCTTCCTTCCTTCCTTCCTTCCTTCCTTCCTTCCTTCCTTCCTTCCTTCCTTCCTTCCTTCCTTCCTTCCTTCCTTCCTTCCTTCCTCCCTCCCTCCCTCCCTCCCTCCCTCCCTCCCTCCCTTCCTCCCTCCCTCCCTCCCTCCCTCCCTCCCTCCCTCCCTCCCTCCCTCCCTCCCTTCCCTCCCTCCCTCCCTCCTTCCTTCCTTCCTTCCTTCCTTCCTTCCTTCCTTCCTTCCTTCCTTCCTTCCTTCCTTCCTTCCTTCCTTCCTTCCTTCCTTCCTTCCTTCCTTCCTTCCTTCCTTCCTTCCTTCCTTCCTTCCTTCCTTCCTTCCTTCCTTCCTTCCTTCCTTCCTTCCTTCCTTCCTTCCTTCCTTCCTTCCTTCCTTCCTTCCTTCCTTCCTTCCTTCCTTCCTTCCTTCCTTCCTTCCTTCCTTCCTTCCTTCCTTCCTTCCTTCCTTCCTTCCTTCCTTCCTTCCTTCCTTCCTTCCTTCGTTTCTTTCTTCTGTTTTTTCTGTTCTTTCATTCTTTTTTTCATTCTTTTATTCTTTTTTCATTCTTTAATTCTTTCTTGCTTGCTTTCTTTTGTACTTTCATTCTCTTCTTTCATTCTTTCTTTTTTCATTCTTTCATTCTTTTTTTCCTTCATTCTTTTGTCAGAAAGTCAGGTCACATGCTGGAGTATTCCCAAGGTCGTTTGGAGGATTTCTTTGCCTTTGATACGTAGCATTGGTCTCAAACACAACCTCCATTGCTCGTAACACAACTGCAATTGCACAGTTATTCTTAAGCAAAGACAGTTCCGTACCATCAGGCAAGGTGTGGCATTCAGAATGTATAGTGCTTGTCTCGAACAATCCAAGAGACAAGTGATGGACTCTGGTACTCAGGATATCTGTTGTCTGTCCTGTGGCATCTGAGAGTTAACAGCTGTTGATGAACTAAAGAGATGTCTCAGCAACCCACCCACCCCTCCTGCAGCAAGTAACTGGGGAGTTTAGTGTGGGACATGCTGAGCTTGGAGAAAAAGATCTACAGCTGGCTCTGGGAGCAGGATATCCAGTGATAACCAGACCTTGATATCTCATGAAAGCCACCAACTTAGCAGGACAAGATAAAGAGTGCCACCTCCTAGGACCAAAACCACTGCAATAAACTAAGCCTGCGGTGCCAGTTGTCTCGACCTCCTTTTTGTATGCAGAGATCTCCAAACAAAGACTATCTGCAGGACTTAGCCCAGACCTAACCCCCCCCCCCCCCATCTCAGAGGACTGAGAAGATAGGAGTTTTTTCCTGACGCAGGGAGAAAAGTGGGGGTGCAGTGGGCAAGAACTGTACAAAAATCTGGGACTCTGTGGGTGCATTTGAAGCACTTCCCCACCAGGAACCACTTCCCCACCGACGACATCGCTGGACCGTGGGTGGTAACTATTCTCTTGCTTGCTGTCCTCTTATCTCTCTGCTTTCTCCTTTCTTTTCTGTCCCTGTTTTCCTGCCTGTCCTATCCGCTCTAGGGACCTTTGCTGTGTTGCTCTAATAAAATTTTGTTGTGTGCGTGACATCTGACCTCGTTTGCGTCTTAATTTCACCATTTGGGATCACCTTTATAAAAAATTGCCACGTATCCGAATACCGGATCGTGACACAAGGGTCCTTTGGTTTTTCTGTCGCTGACTTCTGCTGTCTATAACTTGCTTTTATAAATGCTATGTGCTACCTTGCACCCCTCAGAGGTGATTCCCTGCTCTGAAAACAGGAGGAGAAATTTCTGCGTAGCTGTTCAGTTATGGATGTTTTTGACTGTCCAAAGGGAAGTGAATCTTGCTTTTGGATTGGCTGGGAAGGTTGCTTTAGGGTTTGGCATTATTCAGGTTAGGGTTGCTGCTGGTGAGCTCACAGTAGCTCATTAAATGCGGGATACTGGTTCATGGAATCGCTTAGCTAGCAGCTGTGTCTTGTAGCTACAGTTGAAAGCCTGCCCAAGAGTCAGAATGGTTTGAGGGCACCCCCAGAGCGCTGCAGGATGTAAAACTAATGGCTTCAGAGATGGTTATCCCGCCTTAAGTAGGGAAAAAATATACTCCTAATTCTTCTGACAGGTTTAGCACTTCTTGGTGTATCTCCTCTGTTACTGGCAGGTAACAGTAAAGAAGTGACTGGCTTGCTGACAGAGACACACGCAAACCAAAAGCATGGATGCATCTGAATAAATACACCTTTAATGTGGCATTTGCTTTCCTTTAAAATAATTGATGCATCAATAGGATAAATAACTGTCTCATCTTTTCAGGAAAGATTTAATGGTTTTAATCTACAGTTCAAATGGAATTAATTCCATGCACTGAATACTAGCCACATCCTGCATCACCTATGCATCCACATTTACTTATGCACATGCAAGTTTAAAAACAAACAAAACTTCCCAAATCTCTTGAATGTAATCTCTCTCATAGTGAGAAAACAGAACTCAAAGCTGTGGAACATTTGAGTGGTGTGATACTGGCATGGCCTTTTTTTGCAGGATTTATCCAGTTGTTATACCATTAGGAAGCCCTGATGTATTTGGGGGTATATAGTTTTGTACCCCACTATTGATTTGCAGTGTGAAAGAACCAGTTGTCTTCTAATCTAAGTATTAAGAGTGTCAAAGTCTTAGAAGTCTCAACCAAGCTTTCAGTTTGTTAACTTGCTGAGTGGGATAATAGAGCAGATTAAGTCTCAATAACACCTCTCAACAAATCACTTGCCCTCACCCACAGAAGAGGTACAATTGACTGCTGAACAGAATCACAGAATCACCAAGGCTGGAAAAGACCTTTAAGTTCATCAAGTCCAGCCTATGACCAACACCACCACACCAGCTAGACTATGAACTTTGAATACTGTGGCAGCTGTTGAGATTCAGCATAGTTATTCATTAACTAGCATTTTCTTTGTTAATATTTTTTCCTTGTTTAAGACCAACTCTGGAGTTTTTTGATGGTTATTAATGTGAATAACAGAGTCCAACCTATTGTTTGCTTTCCAAATGTATCTGGCTTGTTATCTTAAACTAAAAAAAAAACAACAAAATAATTTCAAGTTTATGCCGGTAGCAAAACTTCTCTCTCATGTGATATGTTGCAGATCATTTTGACAGAAGTTGCACTAAATGATCTTCCATTTTTAAAGTCTTTGCAAAATACTTAGACTTGCTAAGAGTGATTTCATTCTGGATAAACAGAGAACAGTCTGAGTACTGGAATGATGTAACCTCTCAAGCAAAAATACACCAAACCATTTAATGGGATATCTGTGTCTCTTTTGGAGATGAATGAGAAGTCAAACCCGAGAAGCCTGGTTCCTGGTGCTACAGGTACCAACCGTGCAGGAGCAGCAACCCTTTAGTCTCCCTTATACAGTGAAATAGTTTTATGGCAGGCATATTTTCTGTGCTAAGGGGCGCAACCCTTACAGCCTGTAAGGGAAATTATTTGTCAGGAGCATATCCTGTTAAATTTGGGTATTGTTACATCAAACAGTAAGAGAATGATGCATCACTTAATTGTATCTGTTGTATTTAAAATTCTTTTCTTGTGATTTTTGGTGCTCATGATATGCAGGACCAAGAAAATATCCAATGCGGTATCTTGTCCCCTGCTTAATTTGATTCAATGGTACAGTTTGTTTAGCTTCTGGTTTGCTGTAGATGGTACCATGAGTTTCATTTTGATGGTTACTTTTTCAGATTTGATTTTACAGGATGTGGAAGTTCAGATGGTAACCTTGAGGAGTGCACAATTGGGAAGTGGAGGAAAGATGTTCTGTGTATACTGGATGAACTTACAGACGGACTACAGGTGGTTATATTTTATTTTTAAATATAGTATGTTCTTTGTTTTCAAGGTAGAAGATTAATCAAAAATATGCCATAATAGCTCTGGTCAACAATAACTTCAATTTAACAGCTTACACCTGCTTGCTTTCAAGCTGAATCATGTAAGAGGTCATATTCATAGGACTTCTTCTGCAAGCAGGTAGATCACAAAATCCAGGAAAGGTGGTTTGGCAGGACCTCCTGGAGGCTGTTTATGAGATCCTCCTTCTCAGACCAGTGGCATTGACCCCTGGAGTCTGAGAAAGCCTCGTGGTGGAGGTTCCACCTTAATTAAAAGCTTTGCAGGAATGTTACAAGTTAATATATGGTCTATATGATAAAATAGTTTAAAAAAAAAATTAGCAGAAGCAGCATTTGACTTTTACAGTTACTTTAGAGTTGACTGTAAGAAACTTGAAATCTGCAACCTGGAAATGCCTAGTATTGTGTTTCAAACAATTTGTATTACGTTTTGCTTTTGTTGACCTGCTTTCATTGCACTGAATCTTTACCATGTGCATTTTATTTTAAGAAGGAAACATAATGTATGCATGTAGTACTGAATTATTTCAACTCTAATTTTGTTTACACTGTTTCAGTTTCAGACAGCAATAACCAGCCATGACACAAACAAACAAACAAACAAACAAACAAAAACACATCCTGTGGTGCTTACTCAGGCAAAATTTCTACTGGAAGTCACAGCAGTTCTGCTTGGGTAAGGACAGCAGGATTATGCCCAAAGATTAAGTAGTTAAAATGAAAACTGATGTTTAGTATAAGAAAAAATATAATTAGCTGTTTCCTGTAAAATAGTATCTTATTTTCTCTAAGATTCTGCTGGGCTCCAGCTTGGGTGGATGGTTGATGATTCATGCTGCAATACCACGACCAGATAAAGTAGCTGCTCTAGTTGGAGTAGCTCTAGCAGCAGACCATCTCTGCAGATTTTCTGGTAATTTTTCTGTGTTTGTGGTGGAGGTAAGCCAAAAATTTACACTGATCTGAAAGTCTGCAAAATACTGTGCTCCTAGCATGAAGCTCCTGTGAGCACTACCTAAAATGTCTTTGTATTATTACTGTGGCATATAGGACTGAAGTCAGATCCCTGCAGTTCAGCTGTCCTTTAGATTTCAGTGTTGAACATCTCATATTTGCATTAAAATTGGATTCTTGTACTTTCAAGGAAGTAGCTGCTAAAGCAATTGAGATGAGATGGGATGAGATGAATCTGACACAGGTTGTGTGTGTAGAAGAGGAATTCTTCAGACCAACATGCATGTGAAGACTTTAAGATTTGGGTGGTGGGAAGTCTCTTTCTGAGTTGCTTCCTTGATTATAATGGTGTCCAGTCTTCAGGAAAGAAAATAGGGTGTTACAATGTGACAAACATGATAACAAATAGCTTGTATTTTAGAATAAAATATTCTCCTGAATTTCGAATTTTTTTTTTATTTTTTTTTTTTTTAAGGCACTGCGTAGTATCAGTATTGCTACGTAAGGCTAAGGTAAGATTCTGGAAATAGAATGTTTAGACACAGCTATTGTGGCAAAGACTGAAAAGGCTGATCACTGGAAAATTTATATTTTCTTAGGGTTCTCCTTGTTTGAGATTCAGCAAACTGATTGAAGCCCTGGAGACTTCCTGTTTATTGTGGCTGTACATATTTTTCTTTCTGATAGATTCTAGCTGAGAAACTTATTTCTTTTTTGATGAATCCTAACTAGGTTAATTTGCAGGAGAGATGTGCAGAGTAGCTTTTGTGACATAGTGGGGGTTTTGTCTTCTCAGATGCTGGAAGGTAAACAGGAATATACCTTCTCTGCTAATGAAAAGGGACAAAGTGAAATTCTATGCTTGAGGAAGTTGTGCTGCATTTAGAACAGAAATAGGCTGAGGCACTCTAAAGAATTCATAACATCTGTCTTGTCTCTTCTTTGCTCTCTTTTTTATAGGCACAAAAAGAAACAGAAGAAAAAGGTGAATGGGAGTTTCCAACAAAGCATAATGAGAAAGGGTATTACTCCTTGACATATGACTTTATTAGAGAAGCAGAAAGTCACTGTGTGCTCAATAGTCCTATTCCTATAACATGTCCCATCTGACTCATTCATGGCATGAAGGATGATGATGTCCCTTGGCAGATCTCTATGCAAGTTGCTGATTGTGTTTTGAGCAAAGACGTGGATGATATCCTCCACAAAAGTGGCCAACATTGCATAAGTGAGAAGGAGGATACAAAACTTCTTGTGAACACTGTTGATGATTTAATTGACAAGCCGGCAACACTAGCATAAGCTGCAGAGTAGCATACATGTATGAACTCTACACCTCACTCTTTTCCTTGAGTAGCAGAAATCCAGTTCTTAACAAGATGATGCCAGGCCCGTGACTGTCACAGTAGGAGCTGAGCTGATTCCTTACCTCTGTTTTGTAAATACAGGTATTTTATTAATACTGCATTTGCAGACAGTCCAAAATGTGAAGGAGTGCTGCTGTTTTATTCTGAATCTCTCCTTCAGCACTTAAACCTTTTTCACAAGCTTCCTGTACTTTTGTACTGAAATGGTGATTCATTTTTGTTACTATTGGCCTGTACCGTAGAACTTTTAAATTTCCATGGCTATGGATACCTTTTCCATGTTGTCCTTTTGCTGTAACATTCTTATGTCTGAAACTATCTGTGCAAGGTAAAATGCAACTGAAGTGTTTGCTAAAGTTACTGTTACTAGAAATAGTGAATAACATTAAAAATAATAAACAGATTTCAGATAAATTATTATATTGTTCTGAAGTGCTGTTGAAAAGTGGAAGGCACACCCTGATGGTGTTCTTGGGGTACTGCATAAGGAAGAAGTAAACGAAGAACCCAGGGCCTCAAAGCACAGGTGGAGCTCTCTTATCTGTGCTTATCAGTAGGGTTTTCTGTCTGCTTTTCCAGGCTGTCTTTTTGCAAGAGTTAATTAGTGGGCCTACTATTAAGAGAAAAATATATAATCTTGGTGTAAACTGAAACTGGAATAATACAGTGACTTTTTTTATAGTAACCTCTTTAAAGTAGGGAGTACAGGACCATAGGGCATCACTGCCCCTGTTCTGTGACTTCAGAGCTAGATTATTAGGAATAGTGTCTTCCAGGGTTAGAAATTTGAAGTACACAATTGCAAGCCTGAAAACATGTCATGTAACTGACACTTGATAGTTGCATAATTCTTGTAATGTAAATTATTAGAATGTAATAGTAAATTTATTTAATTGCAAACGTGACTATTACCTGGTTTTTGTCCAAAAATTTGGTGCCATTCATACTCTTGAGAGAGAATTAGGTGAGAGGCTGGAATTAGTTCAGGCCAGTCTTAACATGAAATACCAATTTAAAAGTATATAGTTGTTTCTGGCGTAATAGCCTCACTGTTGCTACCTTAAAAGACTCTTGAGGGTAAGGTACTTCTAGAGGGTTTGTTGTTTTCAGTGTTAGCATTGTCAGCAAAAGTACATTGTCAGTAGAAGTAAGTCGTATAGAGCTTTTCTGAGGGTAGTGAGTTTTAATTTTTGAAAAAAACAACCACCCAACAAAAAAACCAAACTAATAAAACAGAAAACCAAAATCAACAACAAAACAAAAACATGCTAAATGGCAGATGAGTTCTTTTGAAGTACAGTTTTGCTTAGGCTTTAATATAGAAAAAAACAAGAAGCTGTGATGTAAGAAATTTGAATTCTGGTACAAGAGTAAAAAAGATGGCTCTAGTTTAGATGTAGTCCTTCTAATTCAATTGTACCCATTCCCTAATTCAGTTAATCCAGCTCGGAATACTTGTTTGAGGAATTACAGCATTCCATGAAATCTTATTTCCACTATTTCTATTCCCTTTAGAAATTCCCTTACTTATTAAGCTTTAAAGCTCTTGAACATATATTTTACTTCTGAGAAAAACTAGTTGATCATTTATGCATATTGCTCAGCTGCTTCCATTCCTGGAGGTGGAGCTGTGTTCATATTTATGTATTATTAAACAGTTGTCCTCTTTATTTGTATTCATGTGACTTGCACCTAATAAAACCTGAAAAGTAGATTTTTTTATTATTATTTTAAAGACACAGTTAAATAAAAATTAACTTCAAAACTGACAATTTTTTAATCCACTTTTGTCACATCCTTAGATTGCTTTGTCTGTTAGTGAATGAAAAAGTTGAAAGAAGTGGACTGCAGTGATTCCAAAGTCATTAATTTAAATTAAGATCCAAAGTTACCAGTTGTGATAGGCGTACTTTTGGTTCACATGTATTAAAGTAACTGAAAAGTTTTGAGCTGTTTTTTTGAATTGGGAGTTATACCTATAAACATGCCATTGAAGTGTAGTACTCCAGAAAGTGAAAAGTCTTTAAATGTCTGCATAAACTGCAGCTGTGTGATTGTCTTGGAGAATTATGTTGTATTCACTGAAAGCTTCACCTTAACTTACACAAAAATAATTAGCATTGCAGTTGTGTGAGTAGTTTTCAGGTTGGTTGGTTTGTTGGTGTTTTTGGTGGGGTTTTATTCTGCTATGATAACGTTGGGTAGGAGAAAGCAGCATAACAGGGTTGACACAATTGCTGAGGGTACAAAACTGCAACATAGGTTGCTCAAACCACAACATGACTGAAACTTAATCCTAGGGAGGGTTGTTGTTTGGTTTATTGCATGCTGCTCATTTTGTAATTCTGTTTTCCTTCTCTGCTTGCTAAATGGAGATTAGTGGTAGCATTTCCATAACAGGTACACACAAAATTCACTACAAACAACATAAATGCAAAGGCAGAGTTGATACTTTCTTCATGAAGACAGTATTCCATACAGTGTTTTCAGATTCAGTGACTGCTAGTGCTCTTCTCTCTGTGTTCACTTACCATTTTCTACATTTGGTCTGTATTCCTTAAATATGAAGAGGTGGCTCTAAGGCAGACCTTATGCAGACAGACCTTTTCCTCTAACTTTGCCACAGTAGCTCCACTGGTATTTCTCTTTACAGGCATGGCATTTTCCTTGTGTCCATGCTGGAAATTACCAACATTTCGATTACCCTCTACTTACCATGTTCAAAAGCCTGAAAGAAGGCATGATAACCAGGAAAGTTTACATCCTGTCTGTGACTAGCTCTTGACCTATCAGGGAGTACTGACAACCTTGAGTAATGCAATATTCACATATTGTGGTGTGATTGTGATTCTCTAGTATGTTTTGTCACCTAAGTTAATGCCTGTGGCATCTCTTTTGTCTTTGCCAGTAGATACCTAGATGGTAATTTCTTTCCTGTGTTGAAATACTGTATTAAACTACGGTGTTAGGCATTTGGAAAGCTCTGCATGGTGCAGATTTTTAAAATCCTTTGTAATGAATTCTTAAGTTCTATTTTTTTCTTTTTTTATGGACTTACAATTTGCTGCCAAATACAAAGTATGTTTTGTGAATATATAGCATACATTTCCTCAAAAAGCACAAAATGATTGGTGTCATAATTTCAAATTTACCAACTCCATATTGTGCTGTCTGGGGATGTGGGTTTTTTTGAGTACTTTAATCTGCACTTAATTGTTTTCAGTAGCACTCTTAGCTGAAGTTCTTAGCATTCTCATTGTCTTTCACTTGTGGTAGGTCTGAAAATAACTTACTGGCTCATCTGTCACTGAGTGTAGTGTGTACGTGTTGTGGCTGACACTGCTGTTACAGCATGAGGAAGCTTTGGACACTAACTGAGCAACTCAGCTGCTTGTGTTGTTGATTTTGATCAAATTATACTAGTTGAATAAGCACCTCGAGGTATTTGTCTTATATGTAATCCTTAAGCTATGTAGCATTAAGTACTGCTGAAGAGTTAGTTATAGTCATTCAAACAGTTCACTCTGCTCTAGGTCATCCTGCTCTAGCAAGCGGTTGGACTAGGTGATCTCCAGAGGTCCTTCCAACCCCTAACATTGTGTGATTCTCTGAAATTTCATGAGTAAATAAAAAGCTTTCATAGCTAGACAGTAAGCTTGATTAGCATATAGTAACAAAAAAGCAGATAATACTTTTCATTAAAAAGAAACAAAAGTGTTACCAGCTGACCTCAGCTGTCCCTAGTCCTTACCAATATTTTAGTTTCAGATCTGTTGAAAAATAGTACTTTAGACTCCACTTGTGAAACAAATGATTCTGCCTTCTGAAAAGAAAGAAAATGGTAAGGTATACTTTCCTGTGTTTGAGATTAAACTCTGCAACAGACCAGTATGTGTTGAAAGAGTCTAAAGCTTATTCAACTTGTTTCTTTAAAAGTAAGTGCTTTTATTCTGTGTATATTGAGCTGTACTACTGCAGTTTTATATACATGGATTTTTATCTTGTCAAGTATTCTTTTAGTTCTGTCTCTTCTCTTCTTTGGCTTTGTATTACTTCAGATGGTTTGGGGGATTATTTTTAGTTAAATGATATTAAGTGTTTAGTGTAGTTTCAGTTTAGCTGACTTATTTTCCCTTGCATCAACACTAAATGTAAACAAAGCAGTATTCACAAAAAAACCTAGCTGGATAGGCCTTAGCAGAACAGCCTCCTGCTGTTTCCTTTTTATGTTAATTTTGATTACATGCTCTCTTGGACATGCTGTTATTCAATGAAGCTAAGAGATTTATGGTAACATACTTTTCATGTCCAATTAAAATGTGCTAAGAGAGAAAGTTTCAACCAGCTATGTGTTGGGAGCTGCTCACGTTCTCAATGCTCTAGTTGCACTGCAATACAGAGTTACAATATTTTCTGAACCGATGCCTTGGTCAGAGTCAGTACATTAAGTCTGTGCTTGTAATTTCTCATTGTCCCTTATTCTCTCTCCTTGGGGAAAAGAAAAAACAATCAACGAACAAGCAGAAGGGAAAATTGTGTCCTGGGGAATAGTAAGATTGAAACTTCCTTGTTTTTTGCGTTACTGTCTTGGGCTGTTAGAGAGATGCCTATCTTACGTTTTGGATTTTTTTAAGTGCTAAAGAAATTATGTTAAAGGCTTCCCTGGAAACAGAAGAGGATTATGTGCTTCATCTGTCTCTAATATGTACAGTCAGATATGTGAGAATGTAGAATTTCACTAAAGCCTTGTGAAAATTCAATAATTGTATAAGGAATGCATACAGAAATACCAAAAATCCATACACATTCTTACTCTTCCATCCTTGTTCTCAAACCCAGCAAGGACAGGAAAGGCAGAGTGAATTCAGCTCTTCTTTTTAATAGCAGGCAGCTTGCCATAATTGGTTTTAATGCCACTGTGCAAGGTGCATGCTGCTTTTCTCCTGGCGGGTGTTTTCTATGGGAAGACATAATTGTAATGGTTGGGAAGAAGAGACAGAGATGAAGGACAAAAATACACTGCTCACAGATTTACTGCTGTTGTGGACAGGATGGACGGCAGACGAGATGTATATGCACAGATCAAAATTTATTGCATATAATGTAGGGGTCTTAACTCCTTAAAGTGGAAGGAACAAGTACAGTAAAAGTGCAGGGAAATTGGGAGATAGGAACAGAAGCTGAAGTTTGAATGCAAAGGGTATCTTAATAGTGAATTTTACTACTTATAGTTAGATCAAACAACAAAGGTTAACCATTAAAATGCTAGCAACTTACTTATTACCAAATTCTATACTAGACCTAGAACATTAATTATCAATCTTCAAGGATTCTAGAATCTTAAACTTAATTATGATGATTAGTTAACATTAAGTTTACTAATAAAGGCAGTGAAATATCTCTCACCCTTGCCCAGCCATGGCTGGGTGTTCCTGGGTGGATTGTAATTCTTGAGAATTAGTCTCTCTGACAGGCATCCCCACTAGAGGAGATAAGGTCCAGCAACCTTCTGGGAAAGTGTACAGGAAGTCCCTCCAATCAAAGATGGGACCAGGATTTTATAAAGTGGATTGACTGCTGTCATTTAACCATACCTCCATTAGCCGTACCTCCAACATCTCTCATTGGAGAATAAGAGGAAAATAGTTGAAAAACCATGAAGGCCTCGTTCTCACCAAGCAAACTCATTTGTTTATCTGTCCATGCTTACTTTATCTCCATTTTGGGCCTAATTGTGGCTGTGCTGGGCTCTGTGCTCTTCAGCACCAGAGAGCAGCTGGTGTTATGAACATCAACTTGGCCTCTGTTGTACCTTTCAAGGTTGTTACCGGCTCAGAGTTTGCTAGGCCTTTTCCTTTCTCATGGGAATCTTTCACTTCAGGCCTGGGCCTGCAAAACTGAGAGACAAAAGCAGTTGAATCGTAGAAAGAAATGGAGGCAGGCATATTGAGAGATGGAGTGT
Organism: Hemiprocne comata; assembly: GCA_020745705.1. Taxonomy (NCBI): domain Eukaryota; kingdom Metazoa; phylum Chordata; class Aves; order Apodiformes; family Apodidae; genus Hemiprocne; species Hemiprocne comata. The sequence continues at coordinate 135,260,715 of CM036586.1, read as the reverse complement.
CCTGCTACCGCTGCTCATAGGTCAGTTTTTATAGTTCAGATTTATTTTGTGACTGTAGGACCTCATCTCTCTTCAAGGTATATTTGCCTGGAACAGAAGAATGTTAGTTACAGCCTTGTCAATTTATGCATAAATCTAAATTACAGAACCTATTGCAGTGTAGTTTCAGGCCTGACCTTGTATTTTTCTGTCAAGTCTTGCATATGTATGTTATATGGTCCAATGCCTCTGTTCCATTAAAGAGAAATGGGCATTCTCCATATGACGCAGTAATTGTAGCTTTTGATCTTCTCATAGGTGAGGAACAGACACATTCCCAGCCTGCTAGAGTGTCTTGATCTGTTTGTCAACAAGCTTTGGCTGCCTCCATGTCTATATTTGGAATGAAAAGCAAATGACAGCTGTTAAAACTTCGAGTCACTTGGTTCTGAAACTGAAATACAAATTTAAAATGCTTTTAGGGTAGCATGTGAATGGACATGTTCTTTTTGGGCCTTCTGACCTGCACCATGTTGCTTTCTTGCCTCCCACGTGGCAACATGAGAAGGTCACTGCTGCCTGTCAGGGTGGAAGCAGATGCTCATATCTGAGGCAAAAGTATGCTGAACAGTAGCACACTCAAAGTTTGAAGTGGTATAAATGGCATGCCCAGCATTTGGTCCTGGAAAAGCAATCCTGAAGAACCTGGGCTGCCTGGGATCAGGTCTAGCCTACAAGAATCCTCTCCTTTGCTTCTGCATTGAATATGGTTTGCTGGCAGGAAGTGTGCCAGAGGATGCTGGTCCTTAGGGCAGTAACCCTTGAAAAAGTCCCTGACAGCAAAGATAAATCCCTAATCACGTGAAGCATTTGTTTAGTTAGGAAATTTAATCTTTTTTGTTTGCTTGTTTGTTTGTAAATCTTGCTGTCTGTTTTGACCTATGTTTCAGTGAAATAAAGATGTTACTTCTTTTCTCTTCTTCTGGTAAATGTTTATTGCAAAGTGTAACTCTAGTTCCTTTTGTAGCCACATGTGCTTGCTATTTCTTAACTTCTGGTTTCGGTGGGCTAAACAGATAATCCTTCCGAAGTTACGACTCCAAAGGCTCTAAGTTTCAATCCCCTGGTTACTGGAGAGTCTATTTGATTTAATTTTCACCACTTTTTCTGGAGAGTGTTTGTCAGAACTGGATTTGATATTTCCATTGCTGTTGCACCTCCTACGTTTTATGCAGCCAAGTTCTTCAGTCACAGTGTCTTAGTATCTGTGCCCACCTGCTTATGTTCCAGCACCCTCTGCATTTTTTGTTAACATCTACTTTTACATAGGGCAGAGTGCTAAGTTCTGAAAAGCACTTTTCTGATAGTGGCTAGACTTTTGCCACAATTAGACACATTTTTGCCTGCTTTCAAGTTTTCTTTATCTTTGTTGTTTACTCATCACACTTGAATGAGCTGAGATCTTCTTAGGATTTTGGGCTTTTTTGTGACTTCTAATACCATGCTAAATAGTTCAGGCTTGGGAACACATTCTTGAACAAAATGAATAAAAATTTATACAGTCATTAATTATTTTTAAGTTACAGTCATATTACAGGACCTACTAGTTAGCCAGCTTTAGTCTCTTTCACGTGTCATGTTGTTTCAGAATCAATTTAGTTTCCTAATCAAGGTGTCATGCAGTAGCCAACTCTAATGTATTACAGAGCTTTTAGTAAATTGCATCAACACAATCACTTTAACATAAATTAATTCTGTTGTTTTTCCCCGGATTGATGGCATGGAAGCAGGCTTATGATTTGCTTACTTGTACTTTGGAAATAAGGGGGGAGGCTGGCATTTTTCCAGTCCTCTGCAGCTTTCCTGGTTTTCAAAGCCTTATTAAAAATGTATATTGATGGATGAAAAGCTTGCTTGAGAACAGGTTGTATAACCAACAGCTGTGAAGGGGGAGACCTCTGTTCTGCAGCTGAGGAGAGTTAAATTACCCCCAAGTTAGAAAATGGGATCAGAGGCTAATGCTAACGTAGATGGCTTTCATGAAACCACATTGCCAGTGAGCACTGAACACCCTGGTGTGACCAGAAACAGTAAAGCAACCCAAGTAGCTTCCTTCTGAACAGAAGAGCGCAAACAGATTTGAAAGTGCAAAATGAAGTTTCTTATTCTTTGTGGGACTGGCCAAAGAGTGTAAAGCCTGGCCCTTAACAGTTGCTTGAATGGACAGGATGTCAAACTCGTGTACTGCCTTTTACTATTGCAGCTGCAGTTTACTCCTTGTCTCATCTCCAGCCTTGGTTTGCAGTCTGGGTTCCTGTGCATTTGCTTTTCTTCAGCAGCATGTTCACTGGCATGGAAAGTGTTCAAGTGGTGGCCTTGTCACGTAGCATGCTCCGAGTTACATAATAAAATATTTCATGGGGTTTTAAAACTACCAGTGCAGAGAAGAGAAAGTACTAAATGAAATGCCTGTGGAAGACAACAATGAATTAGGTCATCTATTAAATTTTTCATTTTTTGAGTCAGCTCAAGCCCAGCAGCATCCCAAGCAGTATAAATCTGAGAATTCATTGTCTTAAAATGAGAAAGTAATGGATGAAGAGACCATTATGAGATAGATATGCAAGGAGCTGTATTCCTTTCCCCCTCTTTTTTTCTTTTTAAATGCAGCAGAAGGACTTTTGTTGGCAAAGCTGACTATGAATCCACCTCAGGTTTATGAACCTCCTTTCATATCCAGCTGAACGTGAATCATTTGCCAAATGGAACTAACTCATAGCAGGGTGGATAACACGGCATGGATGAAAGACATTTGACAAAGTCTGGTGCAACTCGGAGAGGAGCAAAATGACTCTGTTTAATAAAAGATAGGGCTGCAAAAATCAGACAAGAAGAAAAGTCTCTTGTCTTAGCTTTTCTTCTCTCCCCTCCCACCACTGCAGTGATATAATCAAAATTTAAACTGCCGTATATGGATGCATCTCCCTTGCTATCACTGGAAGTATGCTGACTCATACTGATAGAAAATGCAATCCTTGTGCCTTGTGCCTTGATTCAAACCTATAGTAGTTTTGCTAGGTTTTTTGTGATTTCCCCTTCGTTTTTAGTGGTTCAAGTTGTTTTCTTGGGATGCTATCGCACTATTTGATAGCCTAACATATAATAATCATAGGGTGATAATAATATTCTACTACCTGCCTTCTCTTCCTTGAGTTTTCATTGGATTGTCCCCTTGTTGAAACTTTTTATCAGCACTGAAACAGGGAACAGGAGAAATTATTTTTCACGCTCTAAACCTCTTAGCATCATGATGCAGAACAGGGAGAAGAAGGTTTAGATTCTGTTTTGTGATTAAAAATAAATGTGATGTGTCATAATTTCCGTTAACTTTGTTTAACAGAGTGAAGTCCCACTATTTGTGTTTCTAACTATCTGGCACTGGGATGTTGATGCAGTTTGGGTTGATGCAGACTAGGTGGAGTAAAATCGAGCCTGTAGGATGAACAGCGCAAGGCTGAGGAAACATGCATGAAAACAGACTGCAGATGGGCAAGATAAACAGGATCCCCGGGCTGTGACTGAGTAGGCAGGCCTCTTTAATGGCTCTTAGCAACGCCCCTGCTTTGACCCTCCTCATATGTGAGGAAAATCAAATCAATACACTGCTCTTCAAACCACGATGCTGCAGCAGCAGCAGGGCATTGTGGCAGCCTTCGTCTCTTAAATTCATCAACGCTTTTCGGTTTGCTGATGTCTGGATATCCATCCCTGCATCTCTGCTGAGGAAGACCCTAATTGCATCTTTAATCGGATTGTTTGAGGTCCCATGTACAACCTTCTTCTTATTAGCAAGTATTAGGTAGGCAATTTTAAAATGCTTTTGGATTTGCAGGCAGCTTTAACATTGCTCTGAGAACTCTATTTTATTCTCTGTAAACATAGGAGAAGCCTCTCTTTAAAACCACCTCTGTTTAAATCTTGCTTTTCTTCTGCTTTTGTGGTTGGGCACAGGGGATTTCTGTTTTTTCCTACTTTTTAGAAAAGGTTGTAGCTGATTTGTGCTTTTTGGAAAAGGATATTCCCTTGCTGATCCCTCCCCTGTTCTGCAGAGTAGCTATAACCAGTGCCATACAGTTACTTTCAGTGTTGATGAACATCTGTTCAACTGTCAAACACATAGGGCAGGCTGTTTACTCTTTTATTTTTAATTTTCTGGTCTGTACTTAAAAGCTGCAGATTAGGACTCTATCCACTAAACAAGTTCTGCTTTGGTTCCAGAGATGGCTAACAGAGGACCAAGCTATGGCTTAAGCCGAGAAGTTCAGGAAAAGATTGAACAGAAATATGACCCGGAATTAGAGTCTAGGCTGGTGAACTGGATTATTGTACAGTGTGGAGAACAGATAGAACACCCTCCTCCTGGAAGGCAACATTTTCAGACCTGGTTGATGGATGGAACAGTAAGTGTCCAGTTATATATTTGCATGAGTTTATATTCACAGTGTCCTTATTTTCTGTCTTCATCCAGCTAAATTGGTCGGAGTTCATGGCCAGTGTATAAATATCTATCTTAGCATCTGATTTATTTCCTTTTGACCAGGAATCTTAATGTCAGAAGATAATTATTCTGCTAGGGCACTGGAATTAGCACAGTACTTATGATTCTTATGAGTCATACATGTTATATATGAGTATGACTCATTCCTTCAGCACCTTTTCTCATACAATTAAATGAGATTGCTTTAAAATAGGATGTATAATTTTCTCTTTATGAAATCATCAGCATTGACAGGGAAAGATGAAGAGATCTAGAAAATTTGAAGGAATGGATTATGTCATAACTGTTTTCTTCTTGGGAATAATTCTGTAGCTAAAACATTGTATTCCAGTGAACAACAGGCAGATGCTGCTGTTTGCAGTGGGCTGTAAGAATACACTAATTGTTGAATCCCTGCCAAAGTGAATTTAACAATATCTCAATTGACATTGCTTTTTTTTTTTTTTTTTTTTTTGCTCGAGCATGTGGTTTCTTCTCTGTCAGTTGTTATATAACCTTTACCAGTGATTGCTTTGTTGTTTCTAGCAGATTAGGATTTATATTGTCAGGCTATTACCAACAGTTAATGAAAGCTTTAATGCAGTTCTAATATACTTTGATTATTATAAATTCACTTATTTGTTTTTAATTGAATGAATCATGTTCCTGACAGAAACTGGCTGGGTCAAAAGCATTTTGCAGCATCATTTCATGTGCAGAAATTGCCTTCTAGTTTGGTTACTGCTTTCTAATTTTGTTTCTATATTTATCTCTCAGCTGTTATGCAAGTTAATAAACAGTTTACATCCTAAGGGAAATGAACCCATTGCAAAGATCTCTGAATCAAAAATGGCTTTCAAGCAGATGGAGCAAATTTCTCAGTTCTTAAAAGCTGCTGAAATCTACGGAGTAAGAACAACAGATATTTTCCAGACAGTGGATTTATGGGAAGGTAAAAATAATAAACTGGAAGCCAGTTTGCTGTCTTTTTACTTTGCTTCGATGTGTTGTAATGATGCATTTTGTCTAAGGCATATTCTCTTATGTAATTATCTTTTGTTTCTGTTTGCCTTACCTCATTACCATGTTCTTCCCGTGCTTCATTATCTCCTGTGAGGGATTTATATTGCCCTGAGGGCATAACAGAACCTTTCCAAACTCGTGTTATCCAAAAGCCCATCATTCTGATAGAAATCCACAGACCTAATCAAACAAATGTTCTCTATGCTAATTATTTCCTAGTAAATAGCTTCTAATAGCAAATATGGAAAACTCTTTTTTTCTGCTAACAAGATTTTATTGCAGTTTCCAAATTATAAGCAAAGCTTAAATTAAGCTATAAAATGTGTTCCCAGAAGCATATATGCCTCTGTGGAACTTATGAGGGCTCATTTATGACTAGGGAGAAGCAAAATTCACTGCTAACTCTGTGTTAGCTGAGCATGTCTCTCTGAGGATACAGCCTTTTTAGAGAGATCACTATGGCAACAGCAAAAAAATTCAGAGTGCCCTTGTTGTTTTGCAGTAACCCAGGTGAATGTTATCTCCATCCCATACTCGAAGTGGAAACTACTTGTTCTAGTTCCTGAGGAGCTAAGTCATTTGTGCATTCCTATGGCTGTTTTTTCCCACTTCTTTGGTGATGTATCTCTTCCTGGTGCTCTAACCAAATACACTGTATATCCTGCATCTCTCTGGACAAGGTGATGCAAGATGTATTGTGTGAGGGCCCAGAGCAAGGACAGCAGCAGGGCCATGAAAGGGTCAAAAATCTGCCAATGAGAACGAAACAGTGGAGAGAGGAAAGCAATCCATTGATTGTTTGTGTAGGAGCCTATATGGAGCAAAAAAAGTGGGATCTGTTTTCACAGGCTGATGGGACATGTGGAAGGTCTCCTCTGAAGGACAGTTCAAGGAATGAAAGACTAGGAAGCTTTTTGTGGAAAGGTTAGAAGGGGAGGATATACTGCGATCTGTAATGTTCTCGGAGTGCCAGATTTGCTTGAGAAAGCCTACCTCTGGGCATAAGGGCAGAATTGTTTCTTCCAATTCAGTCTTTAGTATTTAATCCAATCTACCTTAAATGCCTTAAATTAAGGGATTTTCATTTCCCTAGGGTAACACCCTCCCCCCCCTCCCTTAGCCTAGCAGGCTGGTGAAAGAGAAGCTCCATGTATCTTGTAAGGGATGATAATAGCTCATTTCGAATGCTGTTCTTTGCAGTCTTTTGCATCTCATAATGGTTCCACAACATGCAAATGAAAGTACAGTACATTGATCTTTATGATGAAAAGGACTTGCTTTGAAAACAAAGAGCTCCTAATGATGGTGGCTCTCACCTCATTTTTCTTCCTTTCACTCGTCACCTTTTCTCAACAGATGTAAGGAAAAACGCTACTAACTCCCAGAGGGCAGAAAGTCAAAACACAACTCAAACCTAGGAGGGAGACATACAAGACTTTTCTCCACTGTTATTTGAGGACTTCCCAAAACTAATCTGTCTCTCCTCATTTTCTCCTTCCTGTTTAATCCCTCCTGCTGCTCATTTCAGTGCTGAGCTAAAAAAGTATGTCTCTCCAGTAGTGAGCCACTGCAAGCTTTTTGTGTCTAACCTTAAATCTGACCTCTAGCATCTGTGCTGCTTCAGGGCAGAATCCAGTCTGAACCTGGATACATTAGCTGGACAGAAAGGACAGCCTCTTTTTCAATATTTCATAATCACAGCACTCCTATACTTCGTGCCACCACCTCTTTAGAAAGCAAGGAGGTGTCCGTGTATGTTTATTAAGGAAAAAATGTTTGTGTGACTGAAAAACAGCTTTTCTCTGGCACTAATCGTTTTCTGAGAGCTATTGCTTTGAAATTCTTAGTAGTGATTAGTGAAAATGTTTTAGGATGCAATCTGTTGTTGGCTGTTTCAAATTCACTCAGTCCATCTGGTACATTTTAATTCTTCTCTGCGACTTCTTGGTCCAGTGGAAGTGTAACCTCTCTCTTGGTACTTTCTTACACAAATGAATGTTCTGTGCTGAGCAGCTTTCCCTAATCCAAGCTGAAGGTATTACGTGCACTGTTTTTTACAGATACCTCACTGGTATACTTCCTGGCAGGCAAGAGACAGATGTACTTCTTCAGCCTTTACAAAAAAACATTTCAGGAATACTGTGCAGAGCAGTTCTCCATCTTTGGGTTTGAACCTTGCCCTTTCTGGACCTGCAGAAGAAGGCTTTCCAGCCAGGTTTCCCCCAAAGAGAAAAGCTTACCATAAGAAGTTACCAGAGACCTCTTCCTCCTTGGACAGGCAGCGCCAAGATCCTCTACAAGGCTGTGCTATTCAAAGCACGCTGCAGAGGACACAAAAGATGCAGAAGAACTGCTGTCAGTGTGGGTCCCTGCAGCATGATTCAGGGACGCTGAGGCTGGGTGCCAGGCAGGCAGCCCGTGTGCCTGTAAATGAGCAAGTGCTGGAGCCACGGGAAAGCACCGATTGCAATTTTCTGCAATGCCAGAGTCAAGCCTGGCTTCAGAGAAATTGGTGTTATCCCTTCTGGCAGGTGGCTGCAGTGTCAGGCCACTTTCTCAGTGGATGTGTAAAATTTTTCACAGCCATTTTTCTGCTAACCACTGAGCACCTTGCATCCTTTGCTGGAAGAGAGCAAATGTCGCAAGACCACGAGTGTTTGGGATTTTCTCTCACCTGCAGCACCCCTCGTATGCAGCAAGGAGGCTCTGCAAAGCAGGGCTGTGGCTGTGGCTTTGTTTTGTCAGATGGCGCTCAGCTCCCACTCGGTCTGTTTTTCCCCTGCAGCGTCTCCTACCCGCCACTGACAAATAAAGCAGAGCTGAGGGCAGAGCGTGGGGGTGCTGCCAGATGGCTCCGTGAGGCCCATCATCATATTTGCTACCCTCTTTTGTTTCTTTTTCTTTTTTCTGCACTTGCCACTGTTATTCAGCTCATTCACTTTTAAATCCTTCATCACATCCTTCTCCATCCCACTCAGTCACCGCACCCCTTGTTATATGGGATGCAGCCCAAGGACATTGTACATGGCATCTGTTACAGCATATGGTGCATCTGCTGCTTTGGGGAGCTCTGAGTGTTCCTGCCTTGTGCTCTTCCGTGTGGCCTTTGTACACACGTGTGGGGGATGTCAGCTCTTCAAGCTGCCCTCTAAAGCAAGGACCCCGTCTGATTCAGTTCGCATTGACAAATACAGTAAAATGAGGATTCTGGATGACTGACAATTTATTTTCTGAGCAAACAGTCTCCTGCAGATAAGAGTGCTATAAACTTTACTAGGCTGTATGACAGCCACAGTTGGAAGCTGCTAGATGTTTTCAGCTTTAGAGTGTCTTTCTCACCTCAGCCAGTACGTTACACATTTAGGTTTGTATGAACCAAAGCCCTGAACTGCATCTGTTTATAATTAGGGTGATGCATAGCATAAACACAGAATGTGCAATTCTTCCTTCCTTCTACATGCCAGCTGGTCTACGGTGATTTTCATTAATATTTGTCCACCAGAGGTATTGCTGAAATCTGTTATCAACATCATGTCTCTAGTATGTCATGTTTTTATGAATTACTTATTATCTCATGTGAAGAACTTACAGTCAAAATCAGATTTGTTAACTAGATAAATTATTTTAGGAAAGAGGAAGAATTGGAACAGCAAGAAGGGAGGGGAGTCACTATTGGAAGGATTTCAGAAGAAGGGAGAGGCAAAAGGCAGAATTCCAACGACTTACCACTTCACATAATTGGAAATATGTGCTGCAAATAATTTTTGCTAGAAAGTTTTCCAAAAGTTAATGTGTCTGGATTGGGTAATAAGCTAGAATCTGTCTGACTCTGATGTCTCAATGTCCCTGCCCTTTTTACAACAAGTGAGAAAGTGGAGGGGAAGACCCAAGAAAAAAGGATCAATCATAATTAAAAAAAAAATCTGTGTCTCCATTGTTTGGGTTTTTTTGTTGTGGTGTGGGGCTTTTTTGTTTGGTTGGTTTTGTTGTTTGTTTTGGTTTGTTTTTTTTTAATTCACTGGAGGAATCAGCAAAAGATGTTGACCAAAAAGAAAAATTTATTTATTATCCCTATTTTGGAAGAAGAGATAGGAGGAGACAATACAATTTTTTTAATGCAAATATCTGTTGAAAATGAGCCTTATATTTCAAACGTGTAAGGTGCCCTCTTGGAAACCTGGCAAATTTTCAGCTAGGTGGAAGGTGTGCCTCTAAGCAAGTGATAGACAATTTCACCCTTCCCAATACAGATGGGATAAGTTATCTCCTGAGCAGCTTTTTTCTCACTGTTGTTTATGGAGGGAACCTAAAGAACTAATAAGGACCAGATATGTAAATTTTACTTGACTAAGATGAGATGAGCCTTGACTTTTTGAAATGAGGAATGAAGGAAGGTAACATAGAGAGGAAGTGGAAGAATAGTGGACTCGATGGCAGAACCTAAAGGTATGAATCTGCAGAGCATCATTCCTTTCCTGAGAAAAGAAGCCAGTAGGAGGGATTTGGGAGGTGATTTGATGGTTAAATTGGGAAGGACTGATATGAGTTATCTGCACAGGAGCTCTCCAGGACTGCTGTGAGCTCTGTTAGCACAGGGACTGCCTGGAATTGCCAGGAGTTGAATGGTGGTATCAGTCTTACCAGTTTACAGGTGAAGAAACTGAGACACAGCACTGCTATTTAACACACTGTTCTCCTTCGGCCATGTTTTATTGAGTATATTACCATTCTTTGTACACTAAAGTGATCTCTTCTTAGGAGAAAATGTTGCCAAAAAGATTATCTAGAAGGACTTCAATTACTATGGGGGAAGGCATAAAAATAGCCAGAGGCCTGGAAACCTGGAAATGTCTGAATTGTTAAGTATCACTTTAAGGCTGTCCCTTCGATGACTTGTAATAAGCTCTTGCATGTCAGTACCTCTATTTCAGCAAGGGTAAAATAGCATTTATAATGCTATTAATGCACTTTTTCAGGGAAGCTGAGGGAGTTAGTTAATAGATTGGATAAGACTGTGTATCAGTATGCCAAGCTATTTTCTGTGAAAAGATTTCTTGTATTAATTTCGCTGTTTGTCTTTCTAGGGAAGGACATGGCAGCAGTGCAGAGAACCTTAATGGCTCTAGGCAGTTTGGCAGTCACCAAGGATGACGGCTGCTACAAAGGGGATCCATCCTGGTTTCACAGGTAAAGTCCAAAGCTCAGCTGCTCAGAGTTCTCTTCCCTGGGAAGCTGGTGATATTGTCTGCCTTTAGGCTTTAAGCAAATTTATTGGGAAAGGAAGGGAAGAATCTTTCCAAAGCCTCCCTGTGATGGTGAGATTTTGTCTTTGGTGTCTAGAAGAGGTTAGAAAAGACCCAACCAGGCAGCAACATTTTCTATATTTCACTGGTTCCCAAATATATCAGTATCACTGCTAGGCCTACATCTTACCATATCTTGTCAGCCTAAATTTGCATTAGGGATGCTGGGAAAGAGCCCTGTGGGAGATGTGTAGTGCAACCTTTTCTCATGTAACCCTGTCACACCACCTTATGTGTCCCTTCTGCCCCAGAGCTGGGCCAGCAGTACTGGTACCAGGACTAAGGAGTGCATTGCCTGTGGCTCCAGCCCTGTTTTCATCCCAGAGATGCCCCTTTTGAACAACACTATTACAGGCTGTATTGGTGTGGATGTGTGCCACGCTCCTACGTCAGGGGCACAGCTGTAGTTTATAGTGATCCTGGCCGGCCATGGCCCCTAGCTGATTGTCCACAACTGATTGCCCACATCTCAAGGGCACAGGTGTAGTTTATCGAGATCAAGGCTGGCCGCTACCCATAGCTGATTGCCCACAGATGTGTGTGTGCATGCATGGGGACCCTGCTGGATCACTGGCTTTTGGTAGAGCAAACAGGGAGGAGTGCAGCATCCTGCTCCAGGCACCTTCGTAGTGTATCATCTTGTTATGTGAGGGGCCCACACTGATCAATGGAGAAAAGACAATCTTGTCCACTGACATTATCCCTGATTCTTATTCCTTAGAAGAACAATGATGCTTAGGAAATTCAGCCACTAGTTTTGGTGGCATTCATCTATTCAGCAGCTTCAGCTGATCGTCTATATCCATTTATGAAGAAAAGGGGAAAAAAATGGCAGCAACAACACAGATATGGGTGTCCTAAGAGTAGCAGGCAGGAGAAGTGTACTTTTGCCTCCTGTCAGATAGCAGACAGAAAGACTAATGAAGACAAGGCTGTCATGGCTGTCTGCAAAGTGATTCTTTTACTAAGCAAAGAGAAGGCATGAAGTCTCTTTCCATTTTTCATCAAATCAAAAATTATTTCACTTCCTAGTCATCTCTTTTCTTGGGGAGTACCACTTATCTGTGAAGAATTCTATGTCTTGGCAAGCTGTCTATTTGCTCTCAAACTCCATTTGTTTTGGCTACAGAGGCTGAGAAGCAGGGACAGGAAGAAAAGGAAATCCTCCCACAGTTAGTCCTTCTGCCCCACAGGCATATTATTGACATGCCATCTAAGAGTATTGCTTAGGCTGAAATGTCTGAGGCGTGTTAGCAAAAAGAGTGCTGGCTGCTTGTCCTTGGTTTCCTTGAATTTTTTGATGCCTAGGTGAGGCTCAGCAAAAGTAAAGAAAACTTCACTTGGTTTGTCTTAAAACTTGACCTGGTTTAGTTAAGGATAAGGGAGACTTGAATTTTAGGTGAATAAATGCAAACTCCTAGGCGTTCTTTATATGAAATTAGTTTAAATTAACTTAATACAGTGCACAAATAGATTTGGATTTATGGAATATAATTGGGTTTAAAATTGGGTTCAAATCCAGTTACATGCTTTAATATAAACCAGACATGAAATCACTATGACCCAGACAGGTTTATTTGTTTTATGTAACTAAAACAAAGCCCTATGTGGAAAATTAATTTTCGTCTGGACTCTTAATCATGGTTGGGAACAGTTTTCATTGGCATAAATGAATATGTGATCACCTCCCTTCTCCTCTAGCTGTCCGTTCTGCCTGTACTGCCTGGATAGCCAATATGTATCTATTGCAGCCCATGAAATACTGTTTTTTAGCCACTGCCTTAAGTAAAACTGGTGTTATTTCTAGAAGGAAAGAACATATTACAGATCAGGAGCTGCTTTCTGAGTAGTTTACCTACCCCTTCAGGCAATTCAAGCACCCTCACTGTCACCCACTGTTAGTCACGACTCAGGGCTTTCAGTCTGATTCTTAATCATCTTAAATTAAATTAAAAGAAGTCAAGATTAAATGGAATAAGAGTATCCATGCAGGGATCTAGTAATTTAGATACCCCTACACTTGAGCTAAGCCGTTTAACTTTCCATGCCAGTGTCTCACTTACCTGGCCCCACCAGGCCTGATTCCCTGTTCCTTGCATGACCAGCAAAGTTCATGGATCCATGGCTGTTTGTTCTCTTGTGGTTCAGCAACCACAAGCACTAGTACACAGTTGGCACAAACATTTAACAGATCTGGTGGGCTCAGTTTGCGGTAAGGTGGTGCCAGGTGATGGCAGACAGGCCAAACAGAACTTGACATTGTGTGAGACACTGAGGGAAATAGACTTGCTCTCACCTCCTTTTCTACAGTCTCAGTTAAGGCCATTTCCAGCAATCTAAAAGTAAAATGCAAGTACATGTTGTCGTCTGTAAGACCATCATGTACTAAATGTGGTGCTTATGATGGTAAAAATAACACCACAATTCAAACTGTACGTGTACTCAGCTTTTATTAGCATATCCAGTCTTCCCTTTAGTCTCTCTTTTTATTTCTTCTCTGCAGTTCTCTTTATTTTTTCTGTTCATTACTGATTTTCAAGTCCCTGTGGAAATACTCACCAACACAGCTGAAAATTCTAGGAGGAAAGAGAAAAAAAGAATAGAATGTATTCCTGGGATTTTAATTAAAGTAAAGGCAGATACAGTGAACCTGAGGTTCAATTAGGTAATAGGAGTAGTTCTAAAAACATCCTCTCATGGAGATTCTGGCAGTAGTTTGGTGCCCATGTAAGTATTCTGGAAAAGCAATTAAGCAGCAGTGAGAGGGGGTTGCTTTCAGAGGCACCCTCAGTTCTGCGTGCCTTGCTCCAAAATGGCACACCTTCTGGCAAGAGCTGCGGGATCTGAGAGCCTGTGGTGGGCTTCTGTAAACCCTCTTACTAGTCTGTACATTAACACTGGAGACCCATTCTGAAAAATTACAGGTCAGAACTGGCTTCCTGTGAATCCTTCTCGCTTTTCTGCTTTCCCAGGCTTTCATGCTGACATGAATTCTTTCCCTGCAATGTCCTGAATGGCCAGAGCCTAGCAAAGAGTTTAAGTGTTTTTCTGGACTTGAGCCAGGGTGCTCAGCACAGTACAGGATCAGACCATCACAGAGAGGATTATGTTCATGGTTTTCAATCACAACAGGCACCTAATCTAGCATTCTCATCTAGTGCGTGGGGAGAAAAGGGGAATTGTAACGTGATGCCATATTGCAGGATAACCTGATGCCAGGACAAGCAGACACAGCAGGGAGAAAGATTGTACCTGGGTGGGAGTAGAGTCGGGTTGATCCAAAGCTTGCCTCAGACTGGGGCTCTGCTGATTCATACAGCTTATTTGGTAGCAACTGACAGATCCTTCTCCCTGGTAAAATATTTGTTTTCCCTGCCTTGTATAAATGTAAGATTAATTCAAGATTAAAACTTTCTCACAAAGAAGCAGAGTATGAACTTTGTGCTTCTAACTGCCACATTGGCCCTCAGTATTCATAGAATCATCAAGGTTGGAAAAGACCTTCAAGATCAAGTCCAAACATCTGCCCTACAACCCCCAACCACTAAATCATCTCCTGAAGTGCCACATCTACCCATTTTTTAACACCTACAGGGACAGCACCCCCACTACCTCCCTGGGCAGCCTGTTCCAATGCCTCACCACTCCTTCTGTGAAGAAATTTTTCCTAATATCCAATCTGAACCTCCCCTGGTGCAGCTTGATCCCATTTCCTCCTGTCCGATCACTAGTCATGAGGGAGAAGAGGCAACACTTGCCTCACCACAACTTCCTTTCAAGTAGTTGTGGAGAGCAATGATATCTCCCCTCAGCCTCCTCTTCTCCAGGCTGAACAGCCCCAGCTCCTTTGGCCTCTCCTCATAAGACCTGTTCTCCAGACCCCTAATCAGATTCCAGTATTGATCACTTTAGCTGTACGAAGAGTTACTCTAGCGAAATTATCTTCGTGTGCATGCTGGCAGTTGAGTGTTCAGTACAGAACAGTGTTTAGTTTTGGAGACAAACTCAGCCAGACTTCCTGCAAGCCTCCACAGACCACACTCCACTAGCCTACATGCCTCTAACGGCCAGATAACCAGACAAACGCAGACACAAGTAAACCTCTGCTATGGCAGGATTTTGGATGATGGCATCAAGGAAGTGCTCAGGAGCTCAAGGTCTTCATAGAAAGACTCCCCAAAAGTATGGAGGGGGAGGCCTGACTTGACTTTGTGATATGGTTGTGTGTATCCAGAGCTCCAAGACACCACAAAGTTTCCTCATTTCACAAGAGGGGCAGCAGGGCAGAGAACAAGCAAGCCACAAGTTAATTCTACTGAACATTGCAAAAAAACCCCACTAAACCACAATAAACAAGAAAACCTGTTAAATGAACAAATCTGCTGTGTCTCAGCTTAGCTTAATCCTACCATGTGTATACATATCACAAGTGCCTGATATAGGAAACAACCTCATTAAAGGGACATCACTGATCCTAAAGTAAAACCAATCACAGTTTCTTCTCTTATTTAATAATATACATCCATTGTAGGTAACACTTTTGATATGTAAAACAAATAATTAAATGCAGCAGTCTTTGTTGCTGGTTTCATTTTGCTTTAAAATGGAAGATAGCCAGTTCACATTTTTAAAAGCAAAAAAAATATTTCCTGGAAATCAAAAAGGGAAAATAATAAATTTCTAATGTTTCTCAGTGGCACACTGACTGATCTTATCTTCTCACTATACTAAGCAGTTGTATTCAAATCCTCCAAAGTATTTCAGCACCAAGTCCCAACATATTTTGGTGAGAAGCAGGTGCCTAAAATAGACTGGAGGTTGGTGACAGAATCTGAGGATTCCTGCTCTGCCTTCTTCCAGTGTTATTCAGAAACAGTTTCCAGGGTGCTGGGTTCAGGGCAAGGTCATTTCCTACTCCATGCAGTGATGACTATGTTCCCCAAAACAGTAGAATCATAGAATCATAAAATGGTTAAGGTTGGAAGGGACCTTGAAGATCATCAGGTTCCAACCTCCCTGCTATAAGCAGGAACACCTCCCCCTAGACCAGGATGCACACAGCCTCATCCAACCTGGCCTTAAACACCTCCAGGGAGTGGGCAGGAATGCTGGAGGTAGGGATTATGGATCACCTCATGGAAGCAGTGTGATGCCAGTGTAACTTCACACACAGACCCCTTCTCCGTATGTGTAGTATTGGGCCATGCTCAGTAGCAAACCTGCTGCCTGCCCACTGCCCTGCTGGCTCCTGGGTCAGCTCTGGAGGGATCTAGCTGGCAAGGCAGCTGGGAAAACCAGAGCATGACCATGTCTTGCATGCTCTCTGTGTTACCATGCCTAAGAAACAGGCTCAGCAACCTCTTCCCATGCCCTCTACCCTGCAATAGTGTCTTGGGACTTTCTGAAGAAAGAGGAAGAGAACTTGAGTGGAGATTTTGCTCAGAGGCAGCATGGCAACCACAGACACTATACATGCAGTAACCACAGCTATTCTCAGTGCATTACTCTGTGTAAACCTAGGGTCCTAATGCTCAGAGGGAGGAAAGCAGGATAAAGGAAAGAATAAAAAGGAGACAAATTAAGAAAAGGGGTAGCAACATCTGAGATGCCAGTAAGCTACCACATGTAAATTGTCTTCCAACTAGAGACTTAACTGACTAATGATTTACCTTTCAGGAAACATTTGACTTCACAAAAAAAGAGCCATTCATTTTATGACTCCTTCAGTATTTATCTTACCAACTGGAAAATTTTATCTGGCTGCACTGTGCACTGTAACAGTATCCAGAAAACAGCTGCTATGATTTGCCTCTGCAGAATGATTGTGGGTGAGGTGTAGCAAGCCTATAATTCCAAAGACAAAGATAAAAACCAATTTCCTGAGATCATCTGTTTGAAAGTCTCTTTGCTGGGTTTAAAGTAGAAGTTAATAGTCAGATTTTATTTTCAATAATGGAAGGACAATTTTGCAAATTTATACCAACAAGTAGGTGTTCGTTATTGCTTATATTTTGTGAAATGCAATCATTTTATTTTGGGTTGTTTTATGGGTTCTATTACTGAAAGAAGTCATGGCCACTTCTCTACATAAACAAATGGACTTTCAGGGAAAAGAGGCTCATTTTAAATCCAACAAAAGTTCATTGATCCAAAGGGCTTTTGAGGCCAAGGACACGAAACAAAAGTGGTCATTGTGTTTTGACAGAAAATAAAGGACTTTCATACAGTTAAGACACAGGTGCAAAGGACAGAGTCTATTGCTTAGAAGAGAGAGGTCTGGAAATGTCATCAGAGCAATTGTTCTGTCCTGCGGGCAACCCTTATCTGCCCTGTGAAAATGAGCAAGTCACTTCTCTGTCCCATCATTTCTCCATCCAGCTCTTATTTACTCCACTGTGTCAAGTTATACCATTTTGTACTGTTGCTCTAGGTGGGTATCAACTTGTATAACAGCACAGATAAGTCTCTAATTGATCAGATCCCATGGATTACACCTGTTGACAGCTATAGGGCTTAACACAAATAAACCCTAATAGGTGTGTTATATACAGCACTACGTAAGTATTTTACCCATCATAGCTGCTGGGGTTCTGGACTAAGTGGTGTATTGAAAGTCTGAAGTGTTGTAGGTTTGACTGGTGCATTACTTCTAACTGCAGGAAACAATTAACCGAGACAGTATTGTCCAGCCCACGGGAAGGTAGGAATGAAATATTGCATTTCAGGGGATACGTCTGTTAACATGAGCCAATTTCAGATTGCTTTTCATGATCCTCTGGGCATATGGAGAATGATGGTATGTGTGTATGTTGCTTTTTTGTCTGTATCTGGACAGGAAAGCACAGCAGAATCGACGAGGATTTTCAGAAGAGCAGCTTCGTCAGGGACAGAACGTAATAGGCCTTCAGATGGGAAGCAACAAAGGAGCATCACAGTCGGGTATGACAGGCTATGGGATGCCGAGGCAGATTATTTAAAAGTATCTGTGTCAGTAAGGAAAACACTCCTTCTGCAGCATGATCTGTTAAAAAAAAAAAAAAAAAAAGCTCGTTAGTTCCCTTTCTGCCTGGTTTTTAATAGTTAATGCTCTCTAAGGCTTGGAGTATTTTTTATTTGGTTTGTCTTATTTGCAGCTATAAGAGTTCATCTAGGAGTTCATCTAGGAACTTGGGTTTTCGTGGTGGTGTGTGTCTGTTCACAGCACGTGCGCACTGCTGCCTCCTACTTTTTCACTTCTGAACTATGCAAAGACAATTATTCTGTATTAATTTATTTGCAAAGTGTTATCTTCCGTATTTGTCTCACACCACACTTGTATTTCAACCAGTAACCTCGTTCTTCAATTCAGTGATGATATTGTTTGACCGAAGAATAAAGAAAATTAAAGATACCTCTTAGAGTCGTTATTTAAAGAAGGTAAAAGCAATTAAAATCAACAGCCACATGGTACAGTGCTGAGGAGTTAAATGTTTCGAATGGTTCATCAGTCTCATCTCTAACCTAGAGCCCTCTGTGCCTGGCTCTTTGCTAGAGCATTTACAATCTGTGTTAGATGTTCAATTTAGTGTTTGTCTAAAGGCACACCAAATGTATTTTCCTAAAAAGAAAAAAAATGTGTAATCCATTGAGTCTGATCCATGTAGACCCACCCAATGTAGCTCAGATTTCCCTTGACCTAGTGGGCTGGTTTGACTGCAGCTGGCAAACTTGTGTATCAAGCTAAACTCAGTTTAATAGGGAAAGCAAAAGCTGTATGTGAAAACAAAGCAGAATAAGGAATTAATTCACTACTTCCCATTGGGAGGCAGACATGTAGCCGCTTCCTGGAAAGCAGGGCCTCAGCGTGCATGATGGTTACTTGTTACCACAGGCATACCCCCTTCTTCCTCTTTTCCCTGATCTTTTTTTGCTAACCATGACACCAGATGTGTGGGATATCCCTTCGGTCAGTTGGGGCCAACTGTTATGGCTGTGACCCCTCCCAGCTTCTTTCCAACCCCCTGCTGTGGGGCACAATGAGAAAAGGAGAAGACCTTGACATGGGCTGCTGGGGAGGATAACTTCATCCCAGCCAGAGCCAGTACACCCTGCAGCAGGTGAGTCTCCCAACTCAGGGAATTCTTAGCCATGAAAGGACAATACGTCAGCGAGAGCTGAGAACAGGCTTTACCTTGTAATAGTTGATACTGTAGCTGCAAAACTAGGTGTGTTTTAAATGCAAAGGAACTAATAGAACAAAAGCGCTAGAATGCTTCTGACCTGAAGAACACCCCTAGTGCAAATAATCTGTTATGCTCACCCATGACAGCCTGTAAAAGTGGCCAGTAATTCTGGGACAGTTTGCTGGAGAGTCAGTAGAACTGTTTGCTGACATAGTCATCTGGCCACATAAACTTACCAGAGCAGGTTCATTTGCCAGGCAGCACAGGTTGCCTCATGGCTGTGTGGCACATACACTTGGGGGATGCACACTATTCTCTCTGCAGGGTTTTCTCTGTGTTGTTAACTGTCTCTGCCAGCTTCACTCACAAAGCCCAATCAGTTCTTTTTACCCACAGGCAAGTAGGAAGGAAAATATAATTTAACTCTGTGGGTTTTTTTTTAAATTCCTAACAGACTTCCAAGAAGGCCTGAAAATGTAATATTCACGCAGGTAACAAACAAAGGGTATCTGTTCTGACAGCTGTCTGAGTGCCTACATGCATAGGTAAGGGTGACTTCTGTCCGAGTCTAAACCTAGTGACATATGGTGCCAGCTAGTTGTCCACTGAGTAACCCTGGAACCAGTGACACATAGATCGATGTGGCTTCAAAATTTCTGCCACTGAGTAAACTGAAGAGATGATTCCTCCAGCTCAGATGAAGCTCTATCCTCCCTTTCAGGAAAAGGATTGGAGTAACATCTCCTCACTTCAGTCAAGCTTTGCCGAAGCACTGTTGAGCACAACTAGTGAGAAGTGACATAAAGGTCACTGCATGGTCAAAGCTGAGGGGATTCTGCCCCACTCTCACCTTCTCTTATACCTGCCAGGGCATCTTGACTCCTCTGCTGTGCTCTTGTCAAGCCCTTTTTTGTGTTTACTACTGGCTTAGGGCTATTTTTCTGTTACTTGGGTGAATTAGCTCAGCAGAGGATCAGATGACCACCCCAGATGGTGCATCTAGGGTAGGAGCTCATCTTTCAGCTTTGGTGGGGTGTTAGCTCAGTACAAAGTATAACGCATAACTTCCCCCTAGGAAGTTATTAGGTGTAACCTGAAGAGAATTAGCAGCTTTTCTTACTAAAATCAAATCAGCTGATTAAGAAAATCTGAACTGATAACAAGACAAACAACTGCCACCAAAAATTTCACCTCTGTGAATGTAAGCAGCCATCTTTCCCTAATGGAAAGCAGAAAGTTACAGCCACAGCAAACAAAACAGCCAGAGGAGAGGAGCTGGAAGAACTGCCTTGCAGGTAAGAGGGCTGAGGTGTCAGAACCTGACTCCTCTGCCCCACACCACCTGCACCAGGGACACAGCCTGCAGGAGCCAGACCTGAGCTTGGTGACCTGTGTCTCCCCGCTCCCTTTGGCTGCAGAATTGCCATTCTGTATGTCCTCTCTGGAAGCACCATTTTTAAGTGCCATGTGCCAGGATACATTACTTTCTGTATCCCTGATGGCATCCTGGGGCATCACCTGTCAAATTTTTTCCCTGGCCTTGCAGCCAGTGGAGAGGACATGGGCAAATTCAGGTCCTAGTCATTAGCATGACTGACTCAGAAAAGCAGAGAGACCTACTGGTCAGAGGAGCATTCCCTCCAGCGCAGCACACTGCCTCTGTTAGCAGCAAAAGAAGAGGCTGCTTAGAGTGCTTGAGCCTGGCCACTTTCTGCATCCCTGCCCTTGCTTCCCCATCAGGATCTATGATTGATGCAGATTACCAGAAGAAGAAAGACGATGTCCCAATTAAATGTTCTTTCGTCAAAGCTACATTCTGTAATTAAATGTGCTTTCATTAGGTTTGGCATTCTAACAGTCACATTGAAGTCCTAGAAAACATCATGTGCTTGCACAGAAAAAAAAAAAAAAAAGGTGATAATTTTTACTGTATTAGCAACAACAGCTGAATGCTTCAGGAAAGAAAATCTATACCCTGTGGCTACAGACACAGGACCTAGTTAGTGTAGGAACAACAGCAAAAAAGACATATTCCTGAGGATGTTATTTTTGGTAACCCCTCCCCAAGCTTAACACATTATTTCATTACTGTAAATCATCAAATCTAGATGTAAATATCTGGCAGTAGATGCTGCAAAGTATGCTTTATTCAGTGATTTAACTTTATCCTTCCATATTCCCATATGATAGACATAGAAATATTAATGGTATAATTAATTAAATATTAACACACTCTGGCCTACTAATGTTCTCTTATTATAACATGCTTACTACTAAGTTTACAAACATCTTAAACTAAGAAGTAAATTGATACACTACAAGGCTAATTTAGTAACAAGGATAGCAGGAAACATTGTTGCTTTTCTTATATTACCAATAAACCATTGTAAGTTTGCTTCTACCACATCAAGAACACTTATATGGGTCTCCCAGAGCCTAATTAATTTCTATGACAACCTTCTTCATTGTTACTACTAAAAGCCTTGATATACATTAGGATAGAGACATACAGGAGCTCTGAACACTTAAAGGAGTATGGGATGAGTGAGCGCTTGGGAGGGGGTGTCCTGTGTTTCCTCTCCTAGCTATTTGGCTCTCTAATGCTTAGGGGAGAGTCCCCTCCACAGATGATGAACAAGAACGCTGTGGACTCAGTTTGACATCAAATATGAGCTAAGGTAAGACCCCTCTGTCACGATACGATATTCAGATAGGTGGCAATTTTTATGATCTCACCAGGATAAACCAAAGGTGCACAAACAGGCACTGGGGCTGGTGTGTGGTCTCACGAGAGATTGGGCAGAACCCCCTTGTTTTCTAACACTCCTCACCACAGGGGGAGGCTGGTGTGGCTGGACTCTGCCTTCCCTCTCCTGGTAGAAGCCACACAGCAGCTGCACCCTTTTTGTCCAGCAGGACCTGTGAAAAAGTTTAAAGGTGATCCCAAATGGTGAAATTAAGACACAAACGAGGTCAGATGTCATGTGCACACTGAACTTTATTGGAGTTACACAGCAAAGTCCCTAGAGCAGATAGGACAGGGAGGAAAACAGAGACAGAAAAGAAAGAAGAAAGCAGAATTACGGAGATTAGCAAGATAATAGTTACCACCACGGTCCAGCGACGTTGTCAGTGGGGAAGCGCTTCGGTGGGGAAGTGCTGCGGTGAGGAAGAGCTTCACTGCACCCACAGTGTCCCAAATTTTTATACAGTTCTTGCCCATTCCCCCCCCTTTCTCCTTGTCCTCTGTCTTCTCGTGCCTCAGAGATGGGGGGCGAGGGGGGGGGGGGGGTGTATGGTGCCAGGACTAGGTCCTGCAGATAGTCTTTGTTTGGCTAATTAATAAGATAAGCCACTGATCAACAGTAAACAGGAGGTTGAGAAAACTCGGCACCACAGGATTAGTTTACTGAAGTAGAGGTTCGGTCCTAGGAGGTGACTTGAGACTGGCACTTTTTATATTTTGTGTTAAGTCAGTGGTTTTCATGAAATCTCAAGGCCTGGTTATTACTGCATATTCTGCTCCAGCACCATCTGTAGAGTTTCTTTGTCTTCAATCTCATCATGTCCCACACCACATTCCCCAGTACACGTCACAGGGGAGTAGAAGGTTTGGCGGGTTGCTGAGACATCTCTAGTCCAGCAACAAGTCCTGTTTACCTCTTAGATGTCTCAGGACAAACACCAGATATCCTGAGTGCCAAAGTACACTGCTTATCTCTTGGATTGTTTGAGGCAAGCACTATACATCGGAATGTCACACCCTCACGTGATGCCTACAACTTTTCTTGAAGCCTGGCTGTAACTTGGTCAACTATCCCAGCTTAAAACAACAAAAAAAAATTTTTTGAGAAAGGGCTTTAAATATTCTGTCCTCCAACAGCTGCACTAGAGAAAGCCCCATCATAGCAGGATGGACCAGAAATGCCTTAAACATTGCTGCTCTTGTGCTCCAGTTTGCTGAACTTGTAGAAATATAAATTACATTTATCAGCTTTGATGAAGGTTTTGTGACCATGACCTCATTATGGACAATTGCTTGGTAACTTCTTTTCAACATTAAGTTGTCATCTAATGACCTGCTGAAAGGATGCTCAATAGGTGTGTGAGTGAGGAATAACCACATACATGAGTTTGGTATCCAAGTTTATCCCCATTTATAAGGAGAGCAGGAGGAAAATGCAACAAACAGAAAGTCAGTATTAAGTTCAGCCAGTTCAATTAAGCTGGAGTCTGAGGACTGTTAGGCTAACATAACATGTTTTAAATAAAACCTAGTGAGAGGGAACAGCATGAATAGGCTTCACTCTTCAGTAAATTTGCCCACAGCATCACTTTGCAACCTGCCTCTGTTGAGCATCATCCCCTGTGCTCATCGGGGGTGTGAAGAGAAGGTGTTGCCAGCAGCAACAGGCACCAGCCAACCCTTCCCTTCTGCCAGCAAGCAGGATGCTCCCACTCCAGCCACAGCACATTCAGACCAAACGGACTTGATTTACTAACTGCTTAGGGCAGAACAGAGGCACCAGGGAGAGGGTGAGGACTCAGGACATCAGTTTCATTTCTGTGTCTGTAATCGATTGCGTTTGGCTCTGGCTGCATTGTTTGACTTTGCCGTTTCTCTTGTGTGAAAGCAGGGCTAATACTTAATGGTGATGGCTTCAACAGCTCGGGCATTAATAGGATCAGTGATATGGAAACATCTCCTAACTAGAAATAAATTTTTAAAAACTTGAAAATTGAGGCAAGCACCTTTAGGTGAAAGAAATTAAGCCATTGACTCTGAGCCCTTTCTGTTACTGCCATGGTAGTTCCTGAGCCAGGTAGTGAGGAGCCACCAAGGCTGCAGATGAGCATGTGTACACAGACACTCCCCCCTCCAGCTATTTTGTCTTCTACAAGCTTCAAAATAAATATAAAAGCTGATTTTGTAATGTATGTATAAGCTATGAGGGCAAACAATTTTTGACACCCAAAATTTAAGGCTATACCCAAGTAGATGGGGAGAGGAACAGACAATTTTGTCAGCACTTCTTTTACACACAGTATTCTTTTGTCAGGAAACGTGTTTTTCCTCTCTGTGAAGCTTGGAGTCCTGCAGAAAAGGCAAGTGACATGGGCATGAAGACACCACAAGCGACTGCTGGGAAAACAAGTGCAGGCAGCCACCTCTCCCCACTCTAACAAACAAATGTACCTATTTAAGCTTCACTGAGGTTGTTCTTCCCACCTGAATCTCCAAAATAAAAACACCACAGTTCTGTGACTAAGCCCAAGCAATAGAAAACCTTGAGGTAAAATGGGAGAGTGGGATGGAAAAAAAAGAAAAAAAGGTATTAACTATTTCTATAGGGAGAAAATCACAGCCTTGGATGGAAAGGAATTTTTCTCCTCTCATCCTGCAGTGTTCATGTGACAGCACAGTACATGATGCTGTGATATTAAAATAAAGTTTTATTGCCATTTTTCAGATGTAGAAATACATTTGTCTGTAGTCCTATTGGATTTATAGAGGAAATTAGAGACATGACCTTTCTCCCTAATGAAATTTCTGTTAAATGGCTCACTTTGCTAGAAACATTACTCCATTATTGGACAGGAGTAAATCCTATGCTTCAGTGAGTCAGTGCTCTGCAGACCGCATGGAACATTTAATGCTTACATCTGGGTTCAGAAGAAATGATGTCCAGAAACATAGGAGCGGGCTCTACTCTGCTCTGAGGATCTGGAGGGCCAGACTCTCCTGGCTAGGTGAGAGGCAGTGGCAAAGCAAAGGAGCTGGCATCCCCAGGCATGAGGCTTGCAGGAGCTCAATACAACAGAACATGTCTGAGAGAGACCAGTGACTGCTGGGTATTTCCAAAAGGGATTTTAATAAAGGTTATGCATTGTCATCTTGTCAATAAGGATGTGAGGTGGATGAAAACTTTTCTCTTTGCACAGAATTCAGCAAAATGCTCTGCTTCTCTCAGTTCTTGTTAAGGTACAGAAAAAAAGAGAAGGACCAAAATGAGCAGGGACTGGTTTTAGGAGTAAGTTTTGCATTAAGTGTCATTATGAGTCAACATTTTATTCTAAGTTTCTTTGTATTAGCTCCCACAGATTATGTTGATGGAAGGGTAGCTCTGCTGCTTATGGCTCCTTCCAACAAGCTATATAGCAGGTGTTGTTTTGACCAGGTTCTTAAAGATGCTGGAGCACCTCCCACTCTGGATGTGCCTTAACATTCCCAGAACTGCTGAACACCAGACCTGGTGTTTGTGGGTTTTTCTCTTGGTAAAAGGGGGACAAAGCCACTTCCTCATCTTGCAGGAAAACAGTCCCATAAATGCAGGTCTGGCTTTGGAGTGCTTGGATACCATGGCAACATTGGTTTTCCAAGTGAATAGAAAAAGCTTTTGATGCAAACAGGAAAAATCAATGCTGCAGGTAGCAGTTTGGAAGGTGTAAGTGGGATATCAATAGAAACTGTGTACGTGACAGGAACGATCATCATCTCCTAATGTTCTCTGAAGAGACCTTTTCCCCTGATCTGCCACAACTGTTCAGATAAATCAAGCACTGTGTCACAATTGATGAAATGATATTAAATGAAAACAGCATTTCTTGAATTCCCCCTACCTTTGAAGGGTATTTTGGAATACAGTTAATGGTTCGACCCCATGAACTTAAGGGTCATTTCCAACCTAAAGGATTCTCTGAAGATGGGCTACAGCTGGGTACATACACAAGTAGCAGCTGGAGAAGGTTTTGCAACTGAAAAACAAGAACTGCAGCTCTAGCTGGGTGGATTTGGTAGCTCGGTTGCATGAAGGAACTGCAGAGAAAGGGTCTGGCCTTGTCTGACGAAAAATAAGATGGGGCTGACAAAACTCAGGCTCATGTACATAAGCTGAAACGTACTTTTATTTCCTGTTTGTGGAGCTTTTGCTCTGAGGCAGTGTCCTTAAAATGGCTCGGCATTGGCCAGAGCTGCTGGGAATGTAACAAAGCTATTAAACCTTCTCGGCTGTTTGTTATTAAGTGCATTTCATTGCTGGATGTTGATGGAGCCGTTATTAACCAGGGGCAGCGTGGCCACAGATGAAAGTGAACTGTGTAGGAGTTCAGCTGTATGAAGGCATCTGTCTCCTGAGTGCACGTGGGTCCTTGCAGGAGCTGCTGGAGGCAGAGTACAGCTGACCCTTGAGAAAGGCTCACAGCTAAGATGTGCTGAATGCCACTCTGAAGGTCAATGTAGTGAGTTTTAAGGAATAGACCTGCAGTTTCCAAGTCCTGGGAATTATTTTTTGGACTCCTGTGCATTGAGTTTTGATGTCTACCATTTGTATTGGAGATTGACTCTCTAAGATTTCTTAGTGTAAAAAGCATTTCTGCTAAGCTCTCAAAAAGACACCCACTGAAATCCTCGTGTGTGTTTTGGAAGAGATTTTTTCAACCCTGGAGGTCTTCCTTAAAAAGAAAAATTACATATTTTCCTGCTGTGAAATATTTAATTACGTGAAACCCTCCCCCAGAAGCACTACTGTAATATGAACTGGTCTATGAGGTGCCAAAAAGAATGTCTGTAACAGACATTATTGTTGTGTGTGTTAATAAGTCAAGCTATTGCCCTTTCAAGAGAGAATACAAAAAGGAGTATTATGTGGTAGGTTTTTAAGTTTTCTGGATGTGAAACACCTCTAAACAGATGAGTCAAAATAAGTAGGAAAAAGACAGTAGTGCATTTGTAGTAATTGGCTATTTTTCTTTTCCCCTATTATTTCTCTGTTGTTTTATCTTTCTTTTTATATACTTCGTGTAGGATGAGGATCAAAGGAAAAATAGTTTTTTACAATGAGATTCAACAGTCTCTCTATTCTGTAAAATTAATTAATGAATGACTAAACAGGTTTTGTGCTGTTTGTATTTTAAGTGGGAGTTTTGAAATAAAAACAAGCTGTAGTACTGCCACATCACAGAGGCAGGCTGCATGAGTGAACCTCACTCTGGCAGAGTATGTTCTGCATTTTAAAAGTCTGTCTCCATGTAATATGATGAGTCCCTCAAGAGCTACCTTCTGCGGTTGCTCTGTGAATTGCACTCCCACTGGAGTCAAGTACATCCAGGCAAATTTGATTATTAGCTGGAGATAAACGGGCCCAGGGAGCACTTAACTGAAGGAGCAGTGATGCTCATGCCCTTCAACTAAGTGTAAACTGGAGGAAAGAGGTTTCAGTTCTCAACATTGTAAGCTTTCTTTAAGAGACTGCGTACTAGATATAATGGGATGAATCATAAGCCTTAGCATTCATCTAGAATGAACCTTTAGTTTTGAAGACAATGAATTTCAGAAAATGTTACCCTCTTCATAGTAATTCTGAAATAAAAGGAGTGATTTAGCTTTGTGTTTAGGACAACCTTTTAAAAAGATATTGTTAGTTTAATCCATACTGCAGGTAGAGCCTGTGTGATTAAGGCTAGCTGAGGACAGCTAGCATGCTTTAGACTTCAAAACCTTTCCTTGCAGTGATATTTTTAGGGTATCAGAATCAGAGAATGGAGGATGGAAACAGCCAAATTTCTTTGTTTGCTTGCAATGTCATGGCAGTGGGATGTGAGCCCCCGAAAGAGAGCTGCGTGGTCTGCAAAGTCCACATGGAACTGAACTGCAGTGGCTATGACTGGTGTCAGTGGGGGATGACAAGTTTGACACCTTATAATAGGTAGAGAAAACAAAGGTGGTTTGGATTCCTGGACTCCTTGCTTAAGTCTGAAAAGAGGGAAGGGAGGGGGTAGAGTCTGATAGAAAAGAAAAACTAAAAGCAAACATTTCCTACCTGCTACTAACTTGCCTGTTTATACATGTGGTGGGTCTTTAAGCAAAAAATGCCAATTAGACAGTAAATTAATTAGAAGGATAGGCGGATTTAAAGTTGTCTTTCCAGTGACCAGTCTTGAAATAACCCGTGAAACATGGGGAAAGATGGACAAAATAAAAAATGTTCTCAGAAAAAAAAAAACAACAACCAAAACCTAGAGTGGAAGGGAACCCTAGGAGAGGAACCAGCAGCTCTGTTAGGAAAAGAAAGATCCCCCTCATCTGGAAGAAGGAGATGAATGACCTCTACAAATGCAAACATGAACCAGCCAGACTTAATGTCATCAATACTATTCCTTTTGTCATTGCAGTTCACCAAGGATCTCGAATTTTAGTTGTCCCTTTGGTCAATGTTTCTATATTCTCAGGTAATATTGCTAATATAAACCTATATATAGCAAGTGAAGGTGAAAGTCCTGTCATCTTGGCTGGGAATGAGGGAAAGCGGATCTTTATTCACATTATTGGGAAGCTGTTCACAGTGGAAACCAGTAATGTACATTGCTTAAAGACAACTGGCATTTGCTTGTTTACTTGGCTGTCTAAAAATAAGAATGAACACACAGCAAAACACACATGCTCTCTCCAGAACATCACCTCTGCACAGGCAAAACTTCTGCAATTGCGAAAAGTTGTTCCTGTGTCTGGCAGGAGCTACTCACCTGAAGAAACAAAAGACAGTGCTCCTGCTGAAGTGTTTTTATTTCAAGGTGAATGAGTGTCTGTCTATCAAAAGGAAACCAGGACCTCCAAAAGAGCAGTGATTGTATTTTTTTTTTCCTAAAACTGTTCGCACCTTGGAGTGAGGAAAATTAACTCCAAAAATAGCTCTTTATAGAACATTACTTATGAGCTGAGTGCTTGTAACTACACTTTGTCCTTTGAGATAAAGGTGGTGACTATTGCGGTTTGCTTGGTGTTTTACAGAATGAATCATGTATCCTCCCTCAAGATTCATTACAAATGCAAAGCACTTCTGAGACTTACCATAGTTTCTGGGAGTCCTTTAAAATCCTCAGGAAGGGGGCTGCACTGAAAATTCAATGTATTATGAAGACTCATTGAAAAATACAATTTCTATAAACAATTTAAACTGCAGGAATCATGTTTTACATGGAGTCTTCCCCCCCTACCCCACAAAACATAGTGAAATTGGAGTCTAAATCCATTCTTTAAAATGTTCCTAGATAACAGTTTGAGAAATGATCACGCTGAGACAAGTTCTTGAACAGAATCCAAACAATATGAAGGGTTCGGCATAGTCGTGTAAGGGTAGCAGGGCCTTTAAGGCTGCTTCCTGGTAATGGTTCTGGAGAAATATTGACAGCTTTGCATATCACTTGCAAGACTGAGAGCCAAGACACCATGAGGCTGCACAAGATCCAAAGCTACGTGAGGAGGGGTTCAGGCTGTCCACGTAAAAGTGTAGGTATTTTTTTGTCTTGTTTGGATTGTTATGTGGCCATGGCAATAAAGGCTCTTAAGAGAATGGCTCTGCCAGCATCTCAGATGATCTTAAATTAGCTCTCATCTCCTTTTGTGTTTTTGGCAAAACACCAAGAGGAATCCATCTTGCCTGTTAAAATAAATCCCCTACAAGTCTGCACAAGCAAAAGGTAGGAAGATGACTGGAAGTGGATATAGGAAGTTCCCTGCATCTGAAGGTCGAGAGACACAGACATTCAGCTCTGCTCCATTATGCAGAGGAAGTGCAGAGTCTTGGCAGGTTCTGACATTACTGTACACAAGGGATATAGTGTGGGGATCTTACTCTGTCCTTTCCAGACAACAAAGGATACTGAAATTTCACTGCAGTAGGCAAGTGCAGATTATGTGACCAGCTATTTTTTCTAGGCAGGGTTCTCATACATGTGTGATCAGCTTCTGTTTCCTATGTTAACCACCTGAACCTCAAGTACTGATCATTAAACAAATCTCAGGCAGCTTCCCCAGTTTGGCAAATTGCTGCTCAGGCTATTTCCCCAATGGTCTTGATTAGCTTAATTTTATCTTTTGTGAAGTGATTTGCTCCAACATTGAGAGGGTTGAACTGCTGACATGGGACTGTTTATTTGAAGGAGTATGGAGTATGGCCCACCTGTGGGAAAATATAATATTAAATCCCAGATAATTCTTTTGTCTGCAGGGCTAGCTCCAGTGGTGATGTTGTGAGATGTTAAGTGATGGAGCTGGATGACATGACACTGCTGGAGGTAGGTTTACAAGCTCCTTGAGTTGAGTCTGTATGGAGATCCAAGGGCTGGGAGGGGTGGTTCTCTCTGCTGAATTTCCATACAGCTTACACAAAAAGTAAAAACCAAAAAGGAAAACCCTCAGCTGTAGTTCAAACTAGGGTAACGGTTTTTTTGGTCAGAACTTTGTGACAACATTGCAAATAGAGTGAACAGGGCTGTAGCTCCCCTCTTGTTAAAAGTTTAGTTCTTGCAGTTTCATCATGTGGCAGTGAAAGCCTGAGGACAATGCTATATGCAGATCATGACCACATCTAGCCCTTTGAAGTCCTGCTGCTCTAACCAACATGCAAACAGCAATGTCTATCATGCAGAACCTAGAAGCAGATGGGAGAAACAAATGCAGTGTATGTGGATCACAATAACAACTTTTGCATTTAGACTTGTATTTTGGTTCCCATCAGTCCAGATCCTCTTAACTTCTGCCTGTTATTTCACTGCACTCAGCCAAAGGGCATGATCGGATATTCAAGCTGGTGACCAACCCCTGATCCCTGATGAAAGTTAAGTGTCCTTGCAGCTGAGACAGAACATTGCCTGCAAGTACTCAAAGATGTCAAGGTCAGAGGAGACTGCAATGACTTAGCCAGAACTTCAGGAGCATCTCTGAAAAAAAAGCAACAACATTTAAACAGGGGACCATGCAATTTAGTGAACAAGAGTCTGTGCAATTCTTGGTCAGTTGTTTTAATGTCTAACAACCCTCAGTAGTAGTTCATCTCAACTGGTTTTTCTGTGCTTGTGCATAGTTTTTATTATAAAACCAGAATCTCTTTTTAAGTTATCTAGTTGCACTGCCCTGCCTCTGCCTGCACTTACAATTTTATTTGTCTTGGTGTGGAGCCTGCCAATACCAGAGTTATGTAATTCAAACACTAAAAATACTTTTGTTTAAAATTTTCCTTTTTGAATTAACTGGATGAACTTCCTTGTGTCCCTCCCCATCAAGCATATTTTTTTAGTCCTGGAATAAACTTCTGTAGGTCTTTTGGGTACTCTACTTACCAAAACTTTCGGGATGACTGTAGCCCTATCGGTCACTTCTAGGAGGTGGAATGTCGAGCTGCCCCATAATGCCTGAACAAAGAAGCTGAAACCCCAAATTCACCAGACTGAGTGAAACAGCCTGTTTAACACTTAGAAGTGCAAATGATCTAACTGTTTAATAGTAGGTTAATTCAAGTTACTTGCTTTAAAACAAAAAATTTCAAAAAAAAAAAATCTTTTATTCTCTTTAACAGTTTAAAAATTGTATGTGCTCGCTGTAGTCTGTCACTCCCTGAATGATAATATCATTCTGAGACCTGATAGAGTAGGGATAAAAGTAGCATAGGTGGCCTGAATGCTCTGCTGTAAGCCTTTTACGTGGAAGAAATGAAGCCAGAAAAAGCTCCAGTTTTGTTGGGTTTTTTCAGGCTTTTGTGCCTACTGAAATGATCAGAGAAATAGAAAGCAGATGATAGGTCAAGACTGAAAAGGAGGGGCATGGGTAGGTTTTTGAAAGACAGAGGAGGGATGTCACAGAATTAAAATTCCAGTGCTGGTTTTGTTCCAGACTATCAAAGATAATCCCTGCTTAATTGCAAGGAAAATGCAACTGTGGAAAGGCAGGACAAGTAGATTACTTTGGCATTTGATAGGGAAATTAATTTGTGGCAAATGCTGGGGCTAGGCATGAAACATGTGGAGGCCTTGGACAAAGTGTTTCCTGGGAGAGACACTGCAGTCCTGTGTACATGGGTGAGGTACCTTTGGTTCACTTGCACTGAACAGTAGCCTCGTTTCTGCCGGGCATCTGTTATGGCAACTGACTGCTGTGTCAATGTGGGAAGAGAGATGTTTTATTGTTTGCCTTCCACATGGCACATAGGGTTTTATGATAGAGAATGGGGTATCCATTAATCATAACAGCTTCTGGGGGTCTTAGCCTCATGGACCAATGCTTTTGGACAGCACAGCTTATAAACTAAAGCCTTTAACTTACACATTTTGTCTTTGTTCACTTTCAACAGGGCACCAATGAAGGACCAGGTCAACAGCTGGAGTGTATTTTCCAGGGAAGAGCACAGACACATTCCCCAGTAAAAGTGCTTAGACTTGGCTTGTCAAACTCAGCTCAGGCCTGAACCTATCCAACCACGTGTGACTGAGTACTCTGATAGATGGAGTTTGCACACCAGCACATCTCATCACCTGAAAAGCTACAAACATTGCTTTTGCTTGGCTGAAGTGTTGCCAGGACTTGGCTTCCATGGAGTGTGTTATCATTGGCTTCAGAGCTAGCTCAACTGGGCCTATCCTATTATTGTAGAAACTCTATCCTTTGTTATATGTTTGTTTATTTGAAATGCAGCAGGTTTCCTAGTGCTGTGATTCTCCTAACAAGCCATATTTAATCTAGTAATATGATTCATATATGCTGTGTTAATATTGCTTGTCTTGCTCCCTGCCATATATAGCTGTCCAGCTTCACATAAGCAATAGAGAAATTGAGAGTAAAATTAGCTAGTGGTCCCGTTTAGAGATGAGTGGTGCAACATCATAAACTGATGAAATAGCAGGGCTTGCCTGTCCTTAAAATGCCACAGACTGAAAAATGGATGCTGTGCCCAAAGTATGTGCACACTTAGCCTTTTTATTTTAATTTAAATTGATGGGAATACAAATAATTGAGCTGTTCTCAGTCTGCACAGGCGAGGTGAAATAGCTCTATTAGCTCTCAGGGAAGCAGCTATGCAAGGCAGTCTGCTGCTTCTTTTCAGATGATGTGCTCTGTCAATGGTAGTTATGTCTCATGTCTGGATCTTTGAAGACAGCTCAATTGCCTGTAAATTCCAAGATTATTCTGTCCGTTAGAAACCATTTTGTTACATCAGAGGCCTCTAGTGCATAGTCAAGCATTGTCACGAATCAGAAAATAACTAGCAATTAAAGGAGAAGAAAAATAAATATGAGTGCTGTGATTCAAAGCTGCATCTTCAAATGACAAAGATCTTGAAAGCAAGCAACATGGTATTCATTCAGTGGAGGAGGAGAAAGAAGTTCAAAGTTGGTATGAAACTTATGTCAGTAGACAATTATTAATTATCTAGTAAGCAATTGCCACCTGCTGCCATATTTGATAAAAGCCTCATTTCAACTTGCTTGCAATGGCAGCTTCCAAAAAATTAAAGAAACAGCTGTTGTGTACAGGTTCTGTCTCCTGTGATGGAAGAGTTTTATCTAAAATGTTAATAACATGTCAGGGTGTATGTAGATCTTTGCAGACTATTAATACCATACCAGTTATTAGCACCTGCTTATAGAAGGAATGGGTATTTGAGGTTCAAAATGAAGCTAAATTACAAACTGAGCTGGGTTATTAGGAAGGACAGCCAAAAACTTTCTTCCTCTCTTGGAAGTAACCTTGGCAGTAATTTGAAGAAATTAAAAAATTTGCAATCATACATTGTTAGTCTGTGCCAGCTCTGATGAAAATTGATTGACTTAAAAATCTTTTTTAATGCCTTCTTAAATGTTATTGTAAGTCATCACTTAAACCCTTGTTTAGTTTTCACAGATATATTGACCTGAGCTTTACCTGAGTTTTGATTAAAGAGAAACAGCAATATGCAAGAGAATTCTTATAGGTACTAAACTCATGTTCTAATAGAATTAACTTTGCATTGTGTATGGACTCCCATGTTCTTGTGCAGCTTGTTAGACATTGCTGATTAGCAAAGGGAGCTCCTGAAATACAAGCAAACTCTGTCCCTTTTGATGTTTAGTGTGGAAAAAATATCGTGCTGAGGTCAGTAGCTATCTAGAGGACCCTGGTGCATTAGTGGGCTGATGCTGGAAAGCT
The DNA here is from genome assembly GCA_020745705.1 of Hemiprocne comata. Lineage (NCBI taxonomy): Eukaryota > Metazoa > Chordata > Aves > Apodiformes > Apodidae > Hemiprocne > Hemiprocne comata. The sequence continues at coordinate 135,226,755 of CM036586.1, read as the reverse complement.
GGCTCTAGGCTCCTAACAGAGCACAAAAGAATGCCTCTGAATTGATTGTGAAGGCATCTTTGGTCAGAAGGGAAAGACTTCTGTTGCACATAGAGGATTTTGCATTTCGCAGGTGATAGCTTTTATAAAATAAGACAAGATAATTGTCCTTTTTCTCTGTCTGTACTCAGTGGTGAAAATGTGATTCATTCTCTCCGTCTTGAAAGCTTCTATGTCACCACTGTGTATACAACGAATCTAGAAAATAAACTGAGTCTAAAAAACAAACTTGGATTTATATGCCTAGCTTCTAGACAGTCTGAGACAGGTGAGATGAACCCTACCTCACTCCTAGCATAGCACTAGGTTTGTGCAGCACAAGACAACCTTTTTATCCTAGAGATCCACATCGATGGTATCCCAGCTTTCTCCACATTTTCTGTGTAACATAGACAGAGATTTCAGCTGTGGCTTGAGGCTGTCACAGAGATCTGCTGCAGCCTTTCCCTTAGTCACAGACTCAGTGGACTGAGGGGAGGTCCCAGCTTAGACTAACAAAGTGCCCCTGGTTGTATGGGGGTCTTGGAGAGATGGGAAACAGAAAGCCAGGCAGATGTACATGAGGAAACTACAGCCTTAAGAAAGAATGAGGTGAATAAACCCGAGCATCACTGTCATTGTGTGAATAAAGTAGTAGGAGAGCAAGGCTCTTCTCAGTGATGTCCAATGATAGGACAAGGAGCAATGGGTGCAAGCTGTAGCATAGGAGGTTCCACGTAAACATAAGGAAAACCTTTTTCACTGTGAGGGTGAAAGAACACTGGAACAGGCTGCCGAGAGAGGTTGTGAAGTCTCCTTCTCTGGAGACATTAAAAACCAGCCTGAATGTGTTCCTGTGTGATCTGTCCTAGGTGATCCTGCTCTGACAGGGGGTTTGGACTAGATGATATTTCGAGGTCCCTTCCAACCCCTACCATTCTGTGATTCTGTGATTCAAGAACATGAGAAGGTGCAACTGGTCTGGAAGCCATGACAAGGGCAAGAAAACAGAATGCTTCTGAAACTAATCAACACAGGTGTTATGTTGATTTCGGTTAGAAAGAGATAAGAATCTTGTTTTGATATGCATTACTTGCAGGAGATAAAATCAAACTGTCTAATACCAGTTCATGCATACCATGTAATGACTTACAGCCAATAGCCCTTTCAGGCAGACTTATGTGGAAGAATAAATAATTGGCTCATATTATATAATAATTTTAATAATTGGCTCATTAACTTTTCAAGCTGACCTGGAATCACTGGTATCTATCAGGGGAACCAGAGAGAGTAAGCTGACAGTTTACACTGGCTTTGAATTTTTTTAATCTTTAGACTTTTTTTACACAAGGAACCTGCAATTAATGAAACAGAAGGAAACAGCAGCGCTCACTTTCATAAGATGATTTTATTTCTAATGTCGTTCATGTTTTATTTCAGTGTGTGAAGCTCTTTGTTCTTAGCTTTACTTGGAAACAGAATGCACTTATCCAGGAAAAAATCTCAAACCCTAATTTTGCTTTTTAAAAGGAGAAAGGAAAGTAAGTAACAGGTATTGCAACATTGTTGTGGGTTATCTGTGGCTATCAGCCAAACACCCACCCTGCTGCTCAGTCCTGCCCTCCACTTCTTAGCACGATCTGGAGAGACAACAGGGAGAACAGGAAGGAGAGAAAAATAATGGTTTGAGATTAGGAAGGGTATTTACCAACTACTGTCACAGTCAAAACAGACTCAACTTGGGGAAAATTGAATTATTTTTTGCCAAATAAAATAAAAACTTAATTATGAATTTGGGTAATGGGAAACTAAAAGACAAACATGGAAACACTGTTCCTTCCCCCTTTCCCAGGCTCAAGTTCATTTCTTCACTCACATCCCGAGCCCTGAGCAGTGCACTGGGGATGGGGGTATGGTCAATGTACAATGGTTTCTCTCTGCTGCTTCTTCTTTCTCACTCTTTTCCTCTGCTCCAGCATTGGCTTTCCATGGGCTGTAGTTCTTCAGGAATATTCCTCTGCTCCAGCATGGTCTCCTCCACGGCTTGCAGAAAGGATCTCTGCTCTGGCACCTGGAGGACCTCCTGCTCTTCCTACTTCTTCATAACTCTATTTTTTTTCTTCATTTATTTATTTCATACAAATGGTCCCATATACACCTTAGATGTGTGAAAGATGCATAATAATGTCATTTACCTCATTGAAGGAACAGAAATAACTTCCATCTCAGTCCTTCTGTGCAATCTAGAGAAAATGGCATATAATTTTCTTATCAGGTTTAAAACACAGGCTTAGTGCTACAGCTTTTGATTAATTCTTTTTGCTGCATAAATAACAAACACCATGGTTATTTTTATATTCTCAGGAAAAAATATGTGAAGCTAAATGGCTGAAGAAGAGTGAAGTCTGGAGATTATAACTGTGCTTCTTCAGAGCATAAAATAAACATGCAAAAGACTTTGATACCGACAAATGGAAAGTATTTTTATGTACAATGCTCTTCTAATCTATGGACCAGCTTCTGAAATACTGCTTTGTATCATAGTAACTCCCTGAGCATAGGAGCACCCTTAAGAGATGATAGTAGTCCCCAAAAAATTGTGATTGAAAAAAAAAAAGTGGGAATTTGGAGCAATTATATATAGTAATATGGAATGAATTAATAGATTTACCTATGCTACTAAACCATTAATAAGGCCCAGAGCTTCGTATGTTTAAAATATGTTACAGTTCTAGAATAAGTAACAAAAAATGACTGAGGACATAAATATTGTGCTTCAGAGCATAAGCCACAGACTAAGGCACAGACAAGAAATATTTTTGTTTTCAAGTACAGTATATAACTGCAGCATTTTTTGCCTTATATTTTAAGTTATCTATTACTGGTTACACAAGCAGAGAATAGATCATGCCTGGAGCTCAACTGTTATGAGGCCTAACTAAATCTTTCCTATGCTATACTTCTACATTATTGTGTTTCTCATTGTTTTACGATTGCTCGTCTAGGTTTTATATCTTCAATAATAAATGAATAGATGGGGGTTTTTTTAAATAAAAAGTTGGCATTTCTCCAGTGCTGTTTCTGAAGTTGACCCAAGGAAGGCATTGAGATTGTTAATCACTTAAAAGTAAAGACAGGTCTATAGTTAGCATCCATTGAGGAAAGTACTGGTTTACATCCTCTATAAATATTTAATTACCAAAGAAAATAGGATGGAATGATTATGGTAGGAGTGACTCCTTGCATCTGATTACAAAAAAGATTCTCAGTTTGAAGCCTGATCTATATTAACAATATGAAATATGTTGTCTGGAGCAGTTTATTTCTCTGTCACAATAAAATAACCAGATTTGAGTATTCAAAAGGTACATTACAAAATTCTAGAAAAGAGTCAAAATGCTCTTCTTTGTTTGCAGTTGTTACCTACAATTTGCAGCACTCCTGCTTGAGGCACATTTATTTTCCTTCTTTTAGTTGCATGATTTTACTGCTACTTTTCCGGTTCATGGAAATAATTTTGTGGAATTTTAGTGATATATAGATTTTATCAGTATGGTTTTGTGTTTTAACAAGTTGGAGTCTATTTCAGCTTTAAAATACTATGAAAAGCCTATTTTATTCAGTCTCAGTTTGATGTCTAATTGATGTTATGTGATAGTGTCCTTCTAATATTCGCAAAGGAGCAATAGGGTAGATAAAGTTACAACTGGAAACACATCAAAGTAAATTGATGCCTCTTTTGGTCCTGGACACTGCTGTTAACTGTCTTCAGCTTCAGAAGTAGACTGAGAAAACAAGCAAGACTCTTTTTCATCTTGGACAGGCAATAAAATTAATACTGCTGGAATGGATGAAAAAAATGATCACCCAGCAGCTAAACCTGAAGATGAACAAAGTGTAAGTAGGTGACTTAAGCATTCTTGATTTCATACACTTCTTGACACTATTAGATCTCTTGTGATCTAATTCTCAAGTATCAAACCTAATATCACAGTTAGATTTGATACAATTTTTTGTTTTATAGCTCTGTCTGAAAATGCCTGTTTGTCTATCTCCAGATTGCCAGTAACATGTATTTTCAGACAATTAAAATAATGGGCGTGTCAGTGTGACAGCATGAAAAGCTTATATTGGTGTCATGGCAACATGTTTTTCCAAATAGAAATCAATTTCTAAACAAGAAAGGCAACATTAACCAGGTAAAATGTTCTGCTTTTCCCCAAAAAGATACAGAAGGGGATTGTTACATGAGTGTTAACTCAAAGAAGCAATTAAATAATTTAGTGTATGGTGATAGTCAAATTGCAAGTTTATCTGGAAACCAGTTCTAGAATACAAGAACTAAGTTGCAATCAAGAGGAAAGCTAAATTAAGAATTGTGATCCTCATTGAGGGGAGGGAACAGTTTGACTTTACCTTTGATTTTCTTACTAGGAAATGTTTGTGGTAAACTAATATAACCTCAGGAAAGATTTAAAATGTAGCACATATAACATTCAATATTCCTATGAATCCTGTGTAAAAGACAACTTTGCCATGCAAACCTTGATATATGAAGCACATTTTTTAAAATAAGGTTAGTATTGCAGTAGATGCAATGAAGACTTTAGTTGTTTCGAGTGCATACTTATAGTCCAGTGATGTCAATCTTGAGCTGTCTTTAATGATCCTTTACAGGATCAAGTTTTTAAGAATAGATCTGTCTGGTTAGGTCTACAAAAGGAATGACATGGAAAAACTTAAATATAAAATATTCTTGGGGGAATCTTAATCAAAGTGGCCCAAATTTCAGATATCAGAACTGAGCATTCATTGAGCTGTCTCAGGCTGTCCTATTGAACACCTGACTGTATAAGGGAAATTTACATGACAGAGCAGAACTTTAAACAGACAAATAAGCAATTTGGTTTTCATTCTTTAACAGAATTGTAGTCAAGGAGGTTTTAAAAAACATAGAATACTGGCACATTGAGTCGTTCTCGAGAACATGCAAAACAAGTGCAGTTCATTACCTAGATAGAAGCTATGAGTCTGAAATCTTCCAGTTAAGGGTTTTCATGTTTTGTTTGAGGAAACTGTAAAGTGTACCACTGGGCCTGATTACCCATTACTACTTAATACTCACTTTTCTTCTCATCTTTTAACAACCTCTACTCTGAGGACAAAAACTGCTAGCCACTGTATTTGGCTATGGGACGGGCAGGATATTTGTGATGATGTTGCTTATGCTCTTTCTGTGAGGATACACAGAAGTCTTTTATTGAAAACATTACTAGGGCATAATATCAGAGAATCATAGAAAAATTTATTTTGGTGGGGAATTTTGAATGGTTTTAATTTTTTTAAAAACAGGCCTACTATCAAAGCCAGAACAGATATCTTGGGCTGTTGTCTCACTGAGTTTTGAGTACCTCCAGGGAGGAAGTTCCCTGACCTCTCTGGGCATAGCTCAGGTGCATGGCCTTCATGGTGAAATACATGTGTTTGTCCTCACCCCCAGTGTAGCTGGAATTTCCTCTGCAGCCATGTGAGACTGCTGTGACTGTCTCTTCACTGTGCAAAAGTGAGAAAAGTGTGGCTCTGTCATCTCCATAACCCACTTTAGATAGGGAAAAATCTATAATTATATTTACTCATGCTGTCTTTGCCTTCTTTTCTCCAGCTAAACCACCTCAGGGCTCTCAGCTTTTTGCTGTACATCATGTTCTCCAGCCCCTCACCTCTTGGTGGCCCTCCCCTGGAATCACTTCAGTTTATTCACATCTCTATCATACTGATGGGCCCCAAACTGGACACAGTACTTCAGATGTGGCTCTACTAGTGTTGGGCATAAAGAAACAATTACCTGTTGTAGCTTATTTCACATCACTACTTTGTCAAATGGCTAGCAGTTATGCTTGTCATTTCCTGTGTGTCAAGCTCTATTAGCATCTGTATTTTTTAGCCACTGTATTAAACTCATCATCCCACATTGATAACTTAGTGCAGTTCTTAGCCGAGTACTTCCCAACTTTTATAGTCTTTTCCCTCCTCAAGCGAAATATAGTTAGTAGGGATGAAAAAGTGGGTCTTGTGCCCACATCTTTTAGTCTATGACAGGCCACAAGTTCTTGCAGTGTACCTTCTGAGAGGCATCAAAGAATGAAATTATGGTAAATAGCCTGGCAGCTTGTTGCAGCCTGTCTCCTCACTGCCTCCCCATTGTAGCTCTGCAGGGGCTAGGAAGGGCCTATTGAGCGTAGGGAGCAGCCAGATCTGCCCAAGTCAAGGCCTGTGCTGCTGTATGTGCACCTGTTGTGGTTGTGGTGTCTTCGGTGTATTTCTGTATCCCCCTCAGCAGAGGGAGCCTATCTGCATCTTGAGCAAATTGTACACCAGCTATCATACCATCATAGAATGGTTTGGGTTGGAAGGGACCTAGAAGATCATCTAGTTCCAATCCCACTGCATGGGCAGGGACACCTTCCATTAGACCAGGTTCCTCAGAGCCCCATCCAACCTGGTCTTGAACACTTCCAGGGATAAGGCAGCCACAGCCTCCCTGGGCAACCTGTTCCAGTGTCTCACGACCCTAACAGTAATGAATTTCTTCCTAACGTCTAACCTAAATCTACCCCCTTCCAGTTTAAAACCACTACCCCTCATCCTATCACTATACACCCTTGTAAAGAAGTCCCTTCCTAGCTTTCCTGTAGGCCCCCTTCAGGTATTGAAAGGCCGCTATAACATCTCTTCAGAGCCTTCTCTTCTCCAGGCTGAGTTATCAATGGTCACAGACTGTTAACTTGGATAGCTGAGAGATTATGTACTTCTGAGTAGGTCCTAGCTCACAAGTAGCATAGAATAGCTGTGAGCAGGGGGAAGATCACTTTGAAAATGCCCTTAAAATGCACTAAACTATACCAAAGATGAAGACCAAAGAAAAAGAAAGAAAAAAAGAAAAGAAAAAAAAAGAAGCAAGCTTTTTCCTTATGCATAGCATGGTGAAGTTCAGTATTATCTTTGTAAATATGAGGTCCTGAGCCAGGTCTTTCATCTCAAAGTCTGTTTTGTGTTTCAGCGACTTCACACTAAAACTCTTCCTGTGGATTACTGACTGGTGTTTGTCAACACCTCCAGTCATGGAGGGTCCATGGAGGACCCATGGGGAACTTTCTAAGGCAGATTCTTCAGAGTTTTCCTCTCACTAGCACCAACGTGTTTTGAAATATTTTTCCTGAGTTTCTCCAGGCAGCTCTTGCTGTGCCTGCAGCAATTAATAAACATTTTTTGTATGCATAAACACGTTGATTATCTCCTGCAAAGGGAGATAATCCTCTTGCCTGGGGGAGTGTCTGATACAGAGAGACTTTCCAAAGCAAACCAAACTATGGAGAGATAAGATACTTATAGGAAGTAGAAACCCCTTCTGCAAATACATAAATGGTCATACAGTGGTCTTTTGTACCTAAATAAGATGGTCAGGAGATATTTTAATCTAGCTTTAGAAAATATGGGACTGTAGTTCAACATGAACTATCAAGGGGCTGGATATGCAGATCATTACCTTGTCCAGGTCCCACCCCAGCAAGACCTGTGCTGTGTCCTCCTGTTCACTAGAGGGAACTTCTCAGAGGCAGTTGGGCATGCAAGTATGGATGTGTCCATACTCACTGCTCCTCATCCTGAAAGGAAGCAGGGACATTTTTTTCTGATTAATTAATTAATAGGTTGAGCCTACTTGTACTCGGATAGTTTTGGTCTGAGGAGAAAGTAACTTTAAAAACTTTTTTTTGGGGAGGAGCAGCACTGTCATTTTGACCATGAGCTGGGTGGTGTGCATATACCTGTCTACCAGTTCTTTAGCAGGGAAATTACAAGTATGAAAACAAGGATTGACTAATATCATGCTAATCCCTCCCTCCCACTTCACGTGAGGGGAGAACTGAATGGCTGACTGCGTGCCTGCTTCTACACCAAACTTGCGTAACTATAGCAAAGATCTGGGTCATGAGAAACCTTGTTAGGTTATGTTACTGAGCTGCTGTTGAAAAGCTGCTGTTCTGCAGTACGTCTGTGTATGCGTCTCAGCTGCAGACAGTGCCATGTAATTAAATATTGTCTACCTTCTGGTCTAGAGAGGGCTAATTTACTTTATACCAATGAGGTACGACAGGGAAATTAGTATTCATTCATACGGTTAATGCTGGGTAGTTGTTGCATGTTGAGCTGTAATCTTAGGGTACCTTGTGGTTTTACATCCTTATGCAGTAGGGACTGACTCCATATTACATATGCAAGTGTCTGGATGAACAGGACCTTGCTTTCTGACTGCTACTAAGTTAATTATAGCTGTCTATGTGCAATAACAGGCAAATATATGTGGGAATCTCTTCCAGTTTTTGGTCAGTCATTTGCTGTTAGAAATGTTCCACATTTTTTGTTCTCTTTCTCCTTATTTTAGGTAGGCAACATCTCAGTCCAAATGGTAACTGCAGAAGATAAGTTGGCAAAGAAGATTCTGGCAAGGAAAAAACATGGCAAAATGAAATTGAAGAAAAAAGATAAGTTGCTGTGGAATTTTCAGAACAAAATTATTCTCTTTACCCTCATTCTGTTCATTTTAGGAGTAGTAACCTGGACGTTACTGTGGTTCTTCATTGGTGAGTGGCTGAAAGCTCATGCCAGTTTCATGCACCACCATCCCCAAGGGCACTTTCAGTTTGGTTTAGGATCTCACTTGTCCCGAAAGCTGTTTCTTAAATAAACATGGACTTATTTAAATGGGGCCTGAAAGGCTTTTGGGTGTCTTTGTTAAGACTTAACAAGTAACTATAAGAGCAGGCATAGCTGTCTTTAGGAAGTGGGATTTTTTTTTTAAAGTGTTATGCAAAACATGTTTTCTGTGCTAGCTGATTGCACAGACCTGAGAGCCCCTATGGCTTGATTCCTAAGAAACTTTGAGTTCCACTGGGTTTCTTGGCCTGTTGCTGGTCAAGTAAATCCTTTGTCTCTCACTTAGAATAGATTAAAATAAAAGTAAGGTGAGTAAAATACAGATATGTCTCACTGAGTGTAAAAGCTATGTTCTCTTTAGACCCCTGATGCTCATTACTGCCTAAGATTCCTTAGGGATGCTCCAGAATCTGGATGTTGATATTGCCTTCATTATGCTGGTTCATTTGTATGATGGTAAAGTAAAGCTGAATAGATTAATTCAGTTAAGAATTTAATCAGAAAAAAAGTCACATTGTTATTTTAAAAAAATGGTGGCTAACTGTCTTCTATGTTTTTTGCAGTTCAGGCTGAAAACAAAGATGCATTGTATTTTGTTGGACTGTTTCGTGTTGCCAACATAGAGTTTCTCCCGGAATATAGGCAGAAGGAGTCAAAAGAATTCCTGTCCATGGCACAGAATGTGCAGCATGTGGTAAGATGAGTGGGCTGCTTGACTAGCAAAAAGATCAGAGCTGTGAACAAGAGGTGCGACTTCCAGGTGCCATTGTGTCTGCTATAGTGTTATGCTTTTTTTTCTTATTCTTTCTTTTTTTTTTCCCTCTGGAAGACTATGTACAAAGGATGTCTTTCTGGAGGTAGGAAGGAACTAACTGCTTTCAGCTTGCTAATCACAAACTGAGTTTTGAAAAGGTTTGTTTGACTTTTACACTTACTAAAAATGTTACATATTTCCCTCCACAAATAGGTGTCTATGAATAGAACTCTACAAAAGCCCTTCAAAACTTAATTGCCACTTCTGAGACATCAAACCGATGAAGTCTTTTGCTTTTAAATTGATATCTGCTGCCAGCATTCTGCTTTAGAGCATCTGTAATTACCCTAGAGCTCTCAAACATAATTACATTTTCATTTCCTTCTGATGCTAGGTATTGTAAAGACGATTATTCTTCTCAAACATTTGCCTCAGTCAGAAATAGCACCTTGTTGTAGGCAGTTAAGATTGCTCTGTAGTGGGAAGAGAGGGGTGGGAATCTTGGTAAAAAGGAAATTTAACTTTGGCATAGGGAGGAAAAAGACACTAATGCCAGGAAATGCAGCACTCTCCACATAAGGATTCAAGCAATACTATGAAAACTGGGAAACAAATGAAGAAAAGTCAGATGCAACCAAGATATTTTTTAAAAATTTCTAAGTTTTTGTCATTTTATAATCTGAACTCATGTTCATGTTTTCCAGATGGATCTCCCCTCCCTGCGCTCCCCCCTTCTCCCTCCCCCCCTCTGCACCCCCTCTAAAAGCTGGGTTACAAAAGACCTGAAAGCAGACAGTCTATTTTTCCAAGTCTTGCTTGTTTACAATTGAAGTGTTTTCAGGCAGAGGTAACAGACAACCAGCACAGGACACATCCTCCCCCTGCTCTTCATGGAGCAGCTCTGGACCTAGTGTGAGCCCTGTGTCTTGTTCTTGTCCTGGAGCATCCTGCCGTTGTTGCACATAGTGGAGAGAGGTGACAGACAGCAGGTGTGAACTGCCAGTGTCACAACCTCCTACCTGAATGTAACGTGGAATTTGTTTTTCGTCTGTTAACTTTGCCTGGATTCATCAATGGATTTTGCATTGCTGAAACTGTGCTTCATGGTGATGTGACTATTGACTAAAATTGCTAGTTGGGATGTGGGGTATTTGGGGATTTGCATGTTTTTCTCCTTGAATCCCTTTTATTTGTGGCTGCTGGCACAGAGACTCCCAGAGTGGTAGTGGAATAACCCCTCAAGATCGGCTCCTTTACCTTTTGGTAGTAGCAGTAACACATAAAAACCCCTTGTAGCATAATCTTGAGAAAGACTGAGCTCCAACCAATTTTATTTAGACCCTTAAAATAGTTGTTCAAACTTCCTGTATCACTGAACATTAGGGACTAATATTAGTGCGATTTTTACAGTCTTTGCTTCAAAATACTCTGTAATAGCCCCTTGGGCATTAATTTTAACCAATCAGCAGCAGGATGAGGTCTGAACAGCTTGAGGTACATGCCACCTTGTGGCTTTAGAACTGTGCCTCCACGAGCAAAAGGAAGGAAGGTTATTGTCACACTGGTGTTATCACATACATCGAATAACTGGTGGAATCAGAAACTTGGTTTACACTGTGTGTTTTGGAAAGAAATATGCTAATACTAAGCTGTTAGTGAAGAAAATGGACATGAACTGAACCAAAATTCAAGAAATTCCACATAAATATTAGAAAAAAATTGTTTAACTGTGAAGGTGATCAGACACTGGAGTAGTTGTCCAGAGAGGCTGTGGAGTCTCTGTTCTTGGAGATATTCAACTGGGCATGACCCTGAGCGATCTGGTGTTGTCGACCTGCTTTGAGCAGAGGGGTTTGACTCGATGCTCTCCAGAGACCCCTTCCAGTCTCAGTCTTTCTGTGATTCTTTGGAAAAATCTGATGTTTGCTGTTAACTGCACCTCAGTAGCAACACACAAAATGTTCTGAGCACATGCTCATTTCCTGAATTCTGGCCCTAAGTTTCAGCCTCAGGATAGGGAAACCTTTTGCAACTGGGATTTGCTGGGCAAAGAATGTGCACCCTTTTCAAAATTCATTTGAGTTTATTTGGAGAAAGTATTGCTGTACATGTCAGCTGGCCATGGGCAGAAGATTTGATGTTTCCTGGGAATATTGGACTTGTTTTGGATGCTCTTGAATAAGGGATGGTTTGTTCTTGTTCTGCTGCTTGGCTGATGTGTGTCTGGAAATGTGTGCATATTGCATATTCCTGGTGGAAAAGAAGATGTTCCGAGGAAAGCCTAGGCATATAACATCGTGAGGTATGGCTGATTTTCAGAAATGCTAAATCTTAATACTTTCTCTTTCAGATGAACTTGGTCTACACAACTTCCTCTTTCTCCAAATTTTATAAGCAGTCCACAGTTTCTGAAGTCAGGTAAAACTGTGGTTAATGTAATTACATTTCTGCTGGATAGTGCATAATATTATGAGCCGATAAAAAAAGCCTTTTTTTTGGTGGTTATGACTTAGTCTCTTTGCTATGTACTTGTACTGATTGCAAAATACATCTATAACCCATACCAATTCATTTCACAAAAAGTAAGGGCAAACTGAAGTCATATAAGCCGTTCCTCATCTGCCAGGAGTATAATCTAAGATAAACAGAAATAGGGTCCCCAAAGAGATTTGATGATACTTTGGCTGATAGGTCACACAGAATTTTAACCGCTTAAACATGCTCTTAATCAATAATACAGAGTTATGCTCTAAGTTGCAAATATTTTATAAGTAATGTTATTGGTATAAATATATTTTCTATTGACAGATGAAGGGGAACTTTCCTATACTGCAATAAAGTACACTTGCTTTAATATTATGTATGCAATTAATCCTAGAGGATTAATTCTTCCAATCCATTTGAAACAAATACAATTTTGACTCAGAAATAGGAGTTTCAGGGGTACATTTTATTTGGAGGTCTTTCTCCCCTCTAGGATGTAAAGATTAGGGTGACCACACAGAGCCTCTACTGCGTTACCTAAATAGTATAGAATAATTTCTTACATATTCAGTACACAGTAGAGGGTGAGATGTATAGCAATGCAGAGTTCTGCATTTCTGGAGATTATAATTCTACTATTTTTGTTTTGATCTTTAGGAGATAATCCAGCTTTAATTCAAGTAGATATTATGATTTCCATCATTCTCAAAAGTCAGGAGCCTTCAGGAAATTAGCCTAGTAAAGATCCCCAAGTGTGAAGAGTGCAGCTGGGGCTTTTTTTTTTGCCTTTTTTTTTTTTTTTTTTTTAAGAATAAAGATACATTCAGCATGTTGAAGTTACAAGGCAAGATGGAAATGAGCCATACATTTCTAAGTTCCTACTTCAGGAGCGAGTGTTGTTAGAAGTCTAGTCTTCAGAAAACTTTCAACATGATCGTAATCTGTAGGACCTTTTTATTTCAGTTACAACAACAATGGAGGACTTCTTATTCATTTCTGGATTGTATTTGTGGTACCGCAGGCCAAAGGCCAAGTGCTGTGTGAGGATTGTGTGGCTGCTATTTTAAAGGATTCCATTCAGACAAGTATCATTAACCGGACTTCGGTGGGAAGTCTTCAAGGCCTTGCAGTTGACATGGACTCCATTGTACTAAGTGGTTAGTATTAGCACATACCCATATCCCTGAGGAAATACTTTGTTAAGCAAATATTTTTATCTTGGAGTAGCAAATTCTATAAATAAACCAAAATCTTGGAAAAGAAAATCAACACCAGATTTGAGGTCAAATCAGGGTACAAAGTATCCTTGTAAACACCAATTGCAAAAGTTCCTGTACTTGGAGTGCTTATGCTCATATTCAGGACCTAAGCCTGACACCTTGTAGGCAGCTCAAATTTGGATTAGTATATTAGACTTTAAAAATATAAAAAAATGAAGGGTTAAGTTTTCCGCATTAATCAAACTTAATAGAAAATTATATTCTTATCACCCCTTCATTAAATATTAAAAAAATGGATTATAAAGCTGCCCATTCATTAAAAAACAAGTGTGCCATTCCTATCTGAGAAAGAAATAAGCAATGTGGGATTCAAGTGTCTGTTTAATGTAATTAGCTACAAAAAATGTATGCTTTCCTGCTTAATGAACTAAGCAGAGAACAACCTTTATTAGAAAGACCCTGTCCAACTGAAAAGTGAGAAAGACTTTGTGACCAAGGTTGAGAAAATTACCTCCTGGGTACCTCTGTCTCAGTCCTTTTACTGAGTTTGATTGCTTAATTGACATGCGGTCTCTTCTTGCCTCAGGCGCTGAGATGGGACAGGATATCTCCAAAGCTGATGCAGAATTTGCAATAAAGAAGGGGGCTCTGGCAGCTTCCCTCACTGAGATAATTGTTTTGTCCTACGTGTTTAGTGTCAAGATTAAAGTGTACTTGAATCAAACCCTGAATTCTGGATTTTAGGCAAATGAGAAGACTCACACAACTCTCTTTCTTTTCAGCAGGTCTTCGGTCAGATTATTGGTCAACAACGGGAACAGGTAATTCACCATTTTGGCAGCTTCCTAGCAGAGGAGATGTGGAGAACAGAACTTTTAGTACATGTCTTAGACTCAAAGAAACTGTTCAGTGTTAATTTAAAAGGGTTAAATTCAGCCTCGTAATTTATATCCTGACTTACTATAAGAGTGACCAAGAGTCTTGCATGCAACAAACACAGAAACTATCTGCCTTTAGGCTAACTGGTAAATTTTTAGATGTGTCTGGTGGCACAGTAGTAAATAAAGTCAGTCAGCTGTTTGCTGTTCACTGTGTTAAAGTGAAGATTAACCATTTTCTAAACTGGGCAGTAGTGAATTGAAGTCTCTTTATTGGCTTTTATGCTGAACAATAACAATGCTTGTCTCTATTTTTCATCCTCTTTTGCTTTCTTTTCTCCATTTAGTTTTTCTTTTGAATGAATTCCCTAACATAAATTTGTTTAAGCAGTTCAGTTTTGCCAGGGTTATGGGAGACACTGCTTAAATACCTGCTTGGTTTCATGTTCTAAACCTCCCAGAAGGGTTCTTTGGCAGTATGCAGAGACTTTACAAGAGGTTTAAAAGTACAGCACATCTACCTTCACTAGAAAAAAAATTGCTGCTAGGCTAAGCAATAGTATGCTAATCACCTTTGATGCACACACCTGGGAAGTCTCTGTTGGGCCAGCAGTTGATAATCAGCTAGGGATGTGCTGGCCTCCCTTGCTGCTTGTCAGAGGCTAACTCTTTATTTTGTGAGGTTGCACAATTTCATTTTTTTAAGGTCTTTATACCTTTCCATGTCTGTATTTTTCTTTCTGAGACATTAATCTGTTACACTTACGTCTGTGATTTCCATTTCTGTTATCTTGCAAGGTTTTAGTTTGAATTCTTCCCCAGAATTCAACAACTACTTTTGTCAGTGCAGCCAAGCCAAGATATGCCAGTTCTGGACTTCGTGTCACAGACCCTGGGCCACACTTTGCAATGCTCTGATTGACAGCAGCCCATAATTTCTCGAAGTTCAAGTCGAGTTTCCTTACAGCATTCATTTGCTCAAAACTTTTCCTGACTTAAACTGCAAAGCTTAGCAATATTTGCTTTTGTCACTTATTCTTACATGCATTTTAATTATATAAAAGGATTTTTTGCATTGATGCCTACTTACATAGCAATTTCACTTCCCAGTTTGGTGTTTCAAAGCAGAGGAAGTACCACAGTTAGATCTTGTGTTCCAATTTATTCCAGAGTGCAGTCCCTAAAAGAGAATAAAATAAGGAGAAGAGTGCAACACAAATATTGATGCTGAGGGTTTTTCAGGACTTACATGGTATCTTTCACACAAAGGGAGGATGACCTGACATGTTCTAGACTTCTTTCAGAGACTTAAGTGTAGTCAACTACAAGTGTCAACTGGTATCTGTGAGAAGCATAGTGATAATATGCAGTGAAGTTGCAGGGGAACAACAGCGTGGAGTGACACAGGAGTTGAGAAAGCTGAGGAAGTCTTTCACTGGTGCAGTTTCATTTGCTGGGGTCCTTCGCTCGTGTCTGCTGAGGACTACAGAATATGGTGCAGAGATGAAAGTGTTAATGCAGCAGTATACAAGAAAGGTACATTGCCCAGTTGCATATTTGAGAGCGATGGGGTTACTTTGGCATGAAGACGCACCTCGTTATTAGTTCAGACACAGCAGTGGAGTGCAGATTTATTGAAGAATGGGTTGGAGAAGGGACTTGTAGAGATTCAGCTGATGCAAATGACTTCCATCGTCATTATGCATAGATTGTTTGGGTAACGAGTGTATCCAGTTTGGGTTTTAAGCTGATATGCTTGCATTACTTCTACTTCCAGAGTTAGCTCTGAATTCTCTGCACTATGTTCCATACTAGCAGTGAACTCACACTATTAACTACTTAGTAGAAATAGTAGTAGTCCCATAATTCTAAAGATTATGATCACAGCTGGCTTTGTTAAGGGTGAGTAAATAAGAACAAATAACTATTTTAAAAATAATGTTACTGGGAAGAGATAAGAACAAGAAGGAGGAAGGAAGAACAATAGCTCAACCAAAGCTTTAAATATTTGTAACTGTAATTCCATTGAATGGTATGTGACCCTTACAGTTTGTTCATAAACATTCATAACATTAGTTTCAAGCCTATAACTTAGAAGTGGAAGTAAGACAAAGCCTACCACTTCCTGTCTTGATTAGCTACTGGTTAAAAGGTCAGCATTTAATTGGAGTCAACAATTGATAGTGGACTTTCACAGGGCTCTAATTGGTGTTCCACATTAGTAACTATTTCAGAGACTTGTCTTTTTAATAGGCAGAAATCAATGCAAATATTTATTTTTATTCTTATTCTCCCTAATTTGCATTTTTCCTCCTTCTCACCCTTCAAAGAGCCATGCAAAGAGTTTTATATATGACCAAACAAAAAAATCCCTGACTGTGAGTTGCAGTACTGAATTGAAAGAAAGGCCTCAATATATTTGACTTGAAAGTAACAATTGTTTCAGCTTAATTGGAAAATTGGGTGTGAGTAGGGTAAATTTTTAGCTATTCTTATCTAAAATATTACATTATTTATTTTTTTTTTAAATATATATAAAAGTGTTATGTAGGCTAGGCTGTATCATTTCTGTTTCACAGTACTTCTGTTTCTAACAGTGACTTCTAATGCTGCAAAAGTTTTCACGACTTGACTGGACAAAGTCCTGGTCTGCATTAATTTTGACCCTGCTTTGAACAGGATGCTGAACAAGAAAAGTCCTAGCATCCCTTCCAGACTGAAGAAATTGGTTAACCTGAATTTAGGGGTAGTACTTACAACTTATTTCACAATAGAGCATCAAGGACCCTGATGTTCAAACCATATCTAAAAAATCCAAATAAATAGAGACATGTAGGTGGATTTTTATTTTGTTTTATTTTATTTATAATAAATATCCTAATAGCTGTAGGGGTGAGCAGTTGATTTATGCCTTGACAGTAGATTAACATTTCCCAGTAACAATTATTTAAGTAACTTATCCTTTGGGGACTCCACAGAGCTTTGTTAACTGCAAACACCTGTGGTACAAAATGGTGACGCTTTAGTGCCAAAACCCTGCGAGGCCTTATTTACAGCACTCTTTGCTGTGCTCTGTAGGCTAATAGATTTTTCCTTGACCACAGACTTGTAACTCAGATGAAATCAGTGAATGGCACAGATTACTTTGTTTTCAGGTTTAGACATGTTTTCATATGATGCTTTCTTTTAAAATATTTTTTAGGTATTTTTTTGTTTTGTTTTTTTACACCAAGTGGATTTAACAGTTTTGGAGTGAGTGTCCAGTGCTGAAAATGTGCCATTCCCACAGGAACAGATTGTATGTATGATCTGTATGCTGATGGCCTACATGAGCACTTTCCACTGGATATCCATGCCACCTCAGGGGGAACGATCTGCTATTTTAAGCTGATTGCATCCGTGGGCCATCTTATTCGTCTTTCAATAGCATCCCTTCAGATTGAACCAGATAACTGCATCACTGACTCACTAACCATTTATGACTCTCTGATGCCAATCAAACATAAGATACTATACCAGTGAGTATGTGTTTTCATTGAGAATTCACTGACAATCATTTGTTTTGTTTTGTTTTTGCTTTTGATTTTCCTGAAGACTTGTAATCTGTATTTTTTATGGTTTTAGTTTAGTTTTGTTTTGTTAAAAATATTTTAATCTTCATGCATTACACCTGGCAATATTTTTTTGTCTTGCAAAAGTGGAAAAGTTGATCTTGCTGATAAGCTGATAAATAAAGGAAACAGCAAAATATTCTTCAAATTTCTTCTTTTTCTGCAGGAGTGTATCTTCACCTCGCTACAAAACTATGAGAAGTTCACACATTAGTGGGCAGAATTTTCTATTTCTTATCATGAAACAGATGTTAACTAAAATAAAATGTCAAAATTTCCTCCCCTAAGCAAATTTTTCTTCCATATGAAGATTAGTGCTCTTCATATGAGCACTGAAGTTCTAAAACTAAGTCTTGTGATTCTTTGGATACTTACAGCCACTTAATACTTCAGAGCTTTTTTTAGCTGCTCTATATGAGTTGTTTAAGGGTTATTAAAATCTAGAGTTGAAGCTGTGATGTGTTGAAGGATATAGAATGCTACTTTTTTCCATTTCAAGTTTTAATTTTTTTCCCCTGTCTTTAATGATCCAGCATGCTTGTTTGAGGATTTTTAGTTTGAAATTCCTATTAACTCATACCATAGGGCTCTGTCAGACCAAAAATTGAAGACAGTACCTCCATCAAGTAGAATAAGACGTCAGTGTTTTGACTCCTGGCATCCACTTCTCTGGCTTTTTGGTGTGTCTATAAACCTCAAAAAAGAGCATTGGCTTTTCAGCCCTCTTTGAGAGCTGTCCTCTACTAGTCTGAATAAATCACTGGTTTGTCTATAAAACAACAGATGGTGTTCACTTACTTGTTAGTATCTGAAGAGGACTGCAGATGTCTGCTAGGTAATGCATATGGAAAGTAAAATAATTTTTTTTTTAATGACACTAGTTGATTGGCTCAGGTTCTTCATTTCTGACTTGAAGAATAACTTGCTTGTCTTTCTCACTCCCCAGTTACAAGCTAATCTGTTGGTTTAATAAAATAAATCTTCTCTTTCTATAAAGCTCTCTTTACTATTGGTTTCACTCATTTTCACTTGGAGTGAAGGCTGAAAGTCAGTATCATCTCCTAGAGCTAACCATTTCATCTTTGTTTTCATGTTTGCAATTTATTTTTTTTCTGTAAGAATTGACTTCCCAATATTGGGTTTATAACTGGCCTTGTAACAGCTACTTTTGTGTTTAAGAGCTTGGATTTTTTACTAAGCTTTGAAGGAAGTAAGATCTGCACCAGTGGAAAATTTATGTATAGAATGAGAGCAATGTGTTGGGTTTTTGTTCTGGCTTTTATTTATTCGTGTATTTACAAATTGCTTACCTATGTATTCTCCTTTCTTCCCCCTCAGAGCTTGTGAACCAGGCGATTCATTGGTGTCACTTGTGTCCACAAATAATCTCATGCTGGTAATGTTTAAGGCAGCACAAATAAAGGAACAGAAGGAATTCCATGGCTATTTTGAGGTTATTACACAAGAAAGTAGGTTTGTTCTGTGTTTGGAAATGAGTTTATTGTGTTATTTCTCTCTAAGATCCCAAAGGGGCTGTCATGGTCCTGACTATAAATTATTTCTGTATCTCACTTTCTTTTTTTCCTACATGCCTGCCTCCCTCTCTCATCTTCTCTACGTTACTGAGTGTCTGCCTTCCTCCTGAGTAATTTAATCTGTCCAGATTATCTGTTCTCAAGTGAACTACGAAGGTAGAAGGTTGAAACCAGCGCTGACTGAATTCCGTTGCTCGGGACTGCAATGTGCCAGTAGATGGAGTTCTTATTCCAGGTGTAGCTCAGCTTTGGCCTCTGTCTTGGTTTGGGACTTGGTGATTATGTGGAAGATGGTCAGCATTGAAAACTAGTTTAAGGAAATAAAACTTAACTACCTCTGTCTGCATTTTCTATGGGTCTCTGCCTCATTAACACAAAGGAGTCAGTTACGTTTGTGCGTCAAGTCCATCATCTGCTTTTTCTATTTTAAGCTTTAAGAAGAGGTTAGGTTATAATCACAAATAGCACAAGGAGTATCATTCTATTAGCACAAGGAGAAAAATCTAATGCTATCCAATACAAGCTACTGAGAAAGATGCTGCATACTTTCCCTGAGTCAGCAGTGTGCACAGGTGGCCAAGATGGCCAACTGCATTCTGGCTTGTATCAGGAATATTGTGGTCAGCAGGACCAGGGAGAGAGGATTGTGTCCCTGTACTTGGCACTGCTGAGGCTGCACATCGAGTACTGTGTTCAGTTTTAGGCCCCTCACTACAAGAAGGACATTGAGGTGCCGGAGTGTGTCCAAAGAAGAGCAATAAAGCTGGTCTGGAGCACAGGTCTTACGAGGAGCAGCTGAGGGAACTGGGGTAGTTTAGTTGGGAAAAAAGGAGGCTGAGGGGAGACCTCATCCCTCTCTACAACTACCTGAAAGGAGGCTGGAGTGAGCTGGGGGCTGGTCTCTTCTCCCAAGTTACAAGTGATAGAACAAGAGGAAATGGCCTCCAGTTGTGCCAGGGGAGGTTTAGATTGGATTTCAGGAATAATTTCTTCACTGAAAATGTTGTCAGGCACTGGAACAGGCTGCCCAGGGCAGTGGTGGAGTCATCTTCCGTAGAGGTGTTTAAAAGACATGTAGATGTGGTGCTTAGGGACATAGTTTAGTGGTAGACATGGCATCATGCTAGGTTAATTGTTGGACCTGATGATTGTAAAGGTCTTTTCCAACAAAAACACTTCTATGATGAGATTAATTAAGCATTAAAATACCATCATAGAAGCATGGGGTGAAATTTCCATCATAAGTAACTTCAAATTCAGGGCTAGGTTTTCTTTGTTGGTTTTCATGTGTGTGTTTTGGTTTTAAGGAATTCTCTAAATCCATGGAGCAGTCATAAAATAAAATTTTGGCTTCCAGGAGGCTGATTAGATCAGCACGTTGTCCGTTTCTCTTCTAATCAGCTGCATTTTAAGACTAGAGATCCTTATATACTACTGCAGTGTGGGTGTATTGATGTGCATCACTGCTCACTGAGGCTTCTTGGCAGAACTTCCTTTAGTAAAATAACTGGTATAAAAACTTCACAATGTTTTCTGCTGGTCCTGCAGAGCCCAGCATCCATTCCTAGACTTTTGCATCCCTTATGTTTCTGCATCGTTAGGAAATGTATCTTTTATCCAACTTGTACCCTGATAATTATAACTCCTAAACTGCCCTGTTATGCAGTGGAAGAATTCTGTTAAATCTGGATGCTTAGCCCACTGAATATCATTGCTGGAAGTATATTAATGTTTACCAACTTTTACATCCTGGGGTTTTTTTTTCTCCCTAGGGTGTGGAAAAGCAATAGTGACAAAAGAGACAATTGGCTATGAAGGCAGAATCACAAGTCCCTATTATCCAAGCTGTTACCCTCCAAAATGTCTTTGTGCGTGGAACTTCCAGGTAACATGAATCTCTTTCTCTCTTTTGCACTGTTGTATGTTTTGGGCACACAAGGCCTGCAAGTATAACAGAAGCATATGTGTAGGGAGTAACCTGCATCCTCACAGATGCAGCAGTTTATACAAATGACATAGCTGAATAGTTGGCTGTGCTCAGATTTTTTGTATTGGGTTTCTTCATTTTTCTGTGCACTTATTCTTAACAAAGAGAACATAGTTCCTAAGCTGTTCAATTATAAAGGTGACGAGCTGAGACAAGTTTTAATATTTAACCTGCAGAATTACTTCACAGCAGAGAATGTAAGACTTTACTGTTTTTAATTCCTCTCTTCCTACACCCAGAAATGTGGAAAAAGTATGTACAAAAGGGTCCGGTAACCCAGTTATTACTGACACTTCTCTGATATTTCTTTTCAATCTATTTTTTAATGCTAAATAAATTGAATTTTTGTCTTCTAAGGTGGTCTGTTGCACCACTGCAACCCCACAGACTCTTTCTTTCTTGGTATCTTGTTTTTTTCTGCATCTTTCCAGGTACTTAGCTGAATGCAAATGACCAAAAGTTTACATTGATTTAAACCAGTTTTGTCATGCCTTGTCTGGTGACATTAGTGTTTCCCTATTGATGCTGCAAAAATATGATATGTGACTTGTGGTTTGCCCTTCAGTGCTTTCCTCTCTAAAGAATGTGGCAATGGGTACGATACAGTCCACTGTTTACCCATCTTTCTGCATATTCTACTCACGTCTGGTTAAGCTAGTGGTTCCCCCCATTGGATCACACCAATCTGAATGAAGTCCAAGTAGCCATGACCTACAGCCTCTTCCTTTTCTAGAAAGCCAAGGCAATTACTTTTTTGATCAACTTCAGGTCTTCAGTTCAGCCTGGACTTCTAAGGGAAAAGTCACTTAATGTGGGCAACCCCCAAAACTTTTTTCTCAAAACAGCTTAATTTCCTAGTAGTTCAATGCTGAAACTTCCCTCATGTCCCAATTCATGGGGTTTTTTTGTGTTTGTTTTTTTGTTTGTTTGTTTTGTAAGAGAGAAGGAGAAAAATCTCAATTTCTGGATTCTTGTCCTGAACCCATCTTAGTTTTTGAAGTCTTGCAAAAAGATTCTGTTCATTTTAATAAAGGGAATTCTAATTAATTTTTAGGCCAGATAATACTCCTCATCTTAAAAATGTTTTGTAAAATGCTAAAGAATGCTTGGCTGAGCAGGTGCTAGCAGAAGACTACAATATTGTGGTAGAAGGTGACACAGGTAGTCAGTACAGTATCTTAGCCAACAATCTGCTGGAGCTGTGTCCCTACACAAGTAAATTTGCATGTGGTTGAGCACTTTGATCTTGATACAAAAGCTGCTTTCTATGGCCAGTGGCCTTTTGAAGATGAAAGGAGTGTTGGCTAGAGGGGGAGAAGGCCTGCAGCTGTGGTGGGGCTTTGCCAGCCTTTGCTTTTACTCAAGGCTGAATGGCTGGCAGATGTCTCAAGTGCTGGCTGCTGAGCTGGCAAAGTCAGCACATCTCCCAGACCATAGCTTTGCCAAGCACCTTTTTTTGTTGAGATAAGTCTAAAGACTTTTGTTTACTATGTCCATAAAATAAAAGGAGACTGATTGCACTGTCTTTGTTGCTCACAACAGACTCCACAGAACAGTCTTGGTATAGCTCTGAAGTTTCATAACTATACTATCAGTGAGAAGAATATTAAAGGCTGTGAGCGAGGATGGTGGAAAATTAATGAACACATGTGAGTATTTTTGCATGGTTTGTTACACTACCATTACCAAAATAAACCTTCCCATCACTACTGCAGCTCATGCAGAGTTTCCACAAAGATATTTCACCTGTGTCTCTTACCATTCTTTCACTTTGGCCGATGATGTAACTGACTCTTTGCAAAATGCTCTGTTAAAAAGTACAAGAAAGATGAAAACAAGAGTTTTGGGTACTCTCTGGAGAGAAAGAAATGGGAAGAGTCAGGTGAAGGTGGATGTCCTGTGAACCCTAAAATAATTCTGGGTTTTCTGGGATCATTGGACAAGGTCTATTAAAACTCTTTTAAGTGTAATTTAATTCTATGATTGCTCACGAGGACACCAAGCATAATTAACTTCTCAGTGAATGCTGTTACAATGAGATTGTTTGGAATAGCAGAGTAACTGCTTCTGCATTCCAGTCACTGGCTCTTGAAAGAGAAACCACACAGATTGTCAAGGTAAGTTTTTTTTTAACTAAAATGCTACTGCTGATTTTTAGTAGAAATGCTGCTGCTCTCTCCTGCACATTCTCCACCCATTTTTTTCCTGAATTTTTAAAATCATCATTCAGTCACTAGGTGATGAGGCAAGGTTAGATTTAGGATGTTGGATTTTTTTTTTTTTTTTTAAACTTTGTTATAAGGGAAGTCTCAGTAAGATCACACTTAAAACTGAATTTCTGAACTGATTGGTGAAACTAAGCAAAGTCAGCCAGGCCTGTAAGAGTGTAACTGAAGGAATTATAGAGAGGAGAAGAACTTTCTCTATTAATCTTTGAAACCATATTGTACTTATATAGAGAAAATTCAGTATGTGGGAAGCTCCTAAAATTGTGTCTTAAAGGGAACTGGTTGCTGGTCTAGATGAGCACATAGAAACACCAGTCAAAACAGACAATACTTGATGTGTTTGGAGTTTTTTGTGTTCTTTTTATGACAAAATTAGAAAGATTTGAGATATTAGGGATGGCTGAGATATAAATCAAATGCAAAAACTGGAGAAAAAAAATGATGATGGGTTTATACTGTAAGGATTCTACATATGAGAGAGCAGCTTTTAATTAAGCCTACCAATTATACATTCCACAGAACCAAATGTCAGAGTTTGACCCTTAGAAATGTACTCGGGATTACTTTTAAAGTATGGCACATGAACACATACTGTTGATCTCTGTTTCTGATTATATAAGTAGGCCAAGACAAGCTTTCCTTTAAAAGTGTCTTTTTCACTGAAAATAAGGCTTTTGACCCTCTATGATTTTGTGTTCTATGTCTACTTTCCATGGGAAAAATATGATTTAAAGCATGAGATTGAAGTCAGAGATTTTATTCCCCCTGCCAAATTTCAATGATTAATGAAATGGGGTCAACCCCACCTTTTCAGCTTCCTACAGTTGCAGCTTCTGGCATGCATATTCTGCTGTCTTAGGTAAAGGGGGTTAAGGAGCTTCAGGAGACTGACCTTGGTAAATAAAGACTGCTAATGTGAAGATGGTGCGAATTCCTTCAAACCTCAAGGGACAACTTTATCTAACCAGAGACACTGGGTGCAACCATGCACTTCTTCAGTGTCTTTCTTCCAGTGTACATACAACAGTTCCCCTGCTTAGTCAGAGGAGTTACAGCTGATGAACTGCTTTTGCTAAAATTCTCATAGGCAGAAATATCAATGAGTCTCTGTGAACAGGTTGTTAAAGGTTTATGTGCACAAAGAAGTTGCCAGTGTTTTATTTTTGTTAAAGCCATTGATGCAACATCCCATTGTCTCTGCTACAGGATGCATGTATCTACTCATCTTCTGAAAAGGTATCCCACTCCCTGCTTCAACATATGAGACAGGATCCCCTTAATTATGTTCTCTCTGTAGCAATGGCACAGAGTTACAGATGGTGCCTTGCAAGCTCCATTTGTCATGGACCTGGAGAAATGGCTAGTGAAACACTAGTAGAAGGCTCCCAAGGTTCTGTAGCTCTGTCTTTCAAATCCCAAAAGCATATAGCTTTTCTCACTGTATAAAGGAGAGAGCCTCCTTGATGTAGCTGTCAGGTCTTCCACAGATGGGCAGGAGCTTCTTCTAGTTCTGGTGAGATGAGGTTGTTTTATGAGAAGCAGTCAATGCAACTTGCAATATATTTTTTTTAATGGTGCTAAGGTTTATTGAAGGGAAGTTGCCTAAGTCATTGACAGAAGGAGAGATGTAAAATAATCTGGTAGCTAATTGAGGGGAATCTGATAGCTAGGTGGCATTTAGCTATGCACTTTGGCATGCTGTTTTATGTTGGGAACATGGGTAGCAGACACACTTAAAATGAGTGAGAAGATAACTCACTGCTGCAAGCCTTCACTCTTAGCCCTGATAGATTTGATGTTTGTGGTTTGTTTTTGTTTTGTTTTGTTTTGATTTTTGACAGTTAGCTTTACTATGGTAGAAAGCTGCAAAATTAACTTTTTTTTTTGCACCTCTTTTCAGGATGTGTAAGATGAGTCTATTTTTAAAATTGTTTTCTCAATTTATTTTTCACATTGCTGGAATAAGATCTCCTGGATCTGTTAAAAGAATGCTTCATTTTCATAAGGTGAAACAAAGCACACGTGGTAACATATGAATGACTTTGGCCATTCCCTATGGCACTCTTCAGTGTAGTGGATAGGACACCGGGCAATATCTATCCACATGGAAATCACTGCCCAACTTCCCTGCATTCATTGACATGAAGAGTAGTCCTAATGCCATGCCTACTGTTGACAAAATAAGCAAAGGAAATATTTACCTCTGGATAATAGTGCATTAGTCCATTTAACAATACAATAATCTGTTTTTATATTCTTTGATTTCATTTAGCTGCAGCTTGTGACCTTGCACTGGTGTCCAGCAAGTGTGTGTGCCAAGTGTGCTAAGAATTGATACAGCTGCCTCTGCTTTTAAATCTGTTCAGACTGATAATTACTTTTCTTGACAACAGTCTTAAAGCCAGATGTTTTTTCTCATAAGTGCTGCACTTCTGGGATGTTTTAGTGGAACAGAGGAGGGGGTCTTTATTTCGTCTTCTAGAACAACCTGTACTGTCAATGTTCACTGGTTTACTACATTTAAAACTGTCTCCAATTTTTAAAGCACAATTCACCAACTCTTCCCCATTAAAGAGGGTTTTTTTGGGTTTGTTTCTTGTTTGTTTGTTGTTGTTGTTTTCTCAGCTAGAATAGCATCTAAATGCCAGTTGCAGCACCTTTGGTGAAAGGGACAATAGAAATGCACTAGCAATGGAGGGATTAAATTTTTGCTGGCACCACGGAGCATTTATGTATCTCTGAGCTGGCACCTAGGCAGAAGTCCAACGAAGCTCTTTGCCAAAATGGCAGCTTTGGGGGGCGGGGGGAGGGGGGGGGGTTGGTTATTCAAAGACATGACTTTCAAAGGTAAAATTCCAGAATGTTAATGGTGGATGAAGACTAGGTGACTACCTAGAAATATTTTCAGTTTCCCTAAAACTATTACCCTCTGCCTCCAAAGCAGTTGGACAAATTTTATCTCAATGCTTTTGTGCACCCTTCTTTAGGGGGAATCCTCAAAATGTGAGCAGCTAAATTTGCTCTCCACTGTGCTGACATTTTCTCTCTCATCAAATTTACTTAAGTCTTCCCAAAAATCCAAATCTTTTGAGAAGAGATATCAGAGGTGGTGTCAAAAATGCCTATGTTTATCTTGATAAATTTCTTCATTACATCTCCATTCCTCTAGACTTTCTGGCAAAACATTCTGCTTGCCTGTGTGTGTTCATGAAATGTTATGACGTGCATTTTGGAATTTGGATACTGTTTCAGATTTTGGTTCTTAATTAAAGTATGGTAGCTGACTGCATTGCTGAATTTCGGTGATGTTGATATTGTATGCAAGGCAATTTTGATGTGAAGGCTGCTCTAGAACCCCACTGAATGCTTCCAGGTACTGCGGTTACTATGTTGATCATCAAACAGTCTTCCACGTTGCGAGTTCTACTGTCAACATTGAATTTCAGTGCAGTTCGAAGGTCTCAGAGAAGCCACTTCTGGTGGAGTATGGCAGCTATAACATCAGTCAGCGTGAGATGGATTTTATCTTTTTCAACCTGTCTTTGCATTTCAGACATGAAGCAGCATTTTTCAGGTCTAGTAGAACTTAATTAGGTTTATGCAGGAAATTCTCTATTGGGTTTTTGTTTTTCTTTTCTAAGCTTACTAAGTCAGGTGACTAGCAAACAAAGAGACTTTTCTATCTCATCAAGCCTATGCAGCTAAGGTTTGTGGGCATGTGCAGCATGCTCATTTCCTGTATGCACAGTCTGTTCTCTTCTGCACAGTCCTTAAAGCTTCTTGCATGTATATGGCCACTGTGCAGTTAATTGAAGTCTGCTGTTCCTGTTTGCTCTCATCCCCAAGTTTTTGTTTGCAGTGTTTCTATTACTATGAAGACTGCCAGGTAATGAACAGAGAGCACCAAATAACCAACTGCTTATTCTGGTGTTTCCATCAGTTTAAATATTTTGTGTGGAAGTAGAAATCTGAGCTGAAAAAAACATCTCAAAAGTTGATAAAGCAGTCTACCATCTGTGAGTTTTCTCAAGTCTTGCAACAGGTGGCTGTTCACTGATATTTTTTTCATTGAGTTAATCTTACCGTATTCATGCAGTTCAAGTAGGAGAGAAGCAATGGTTTCCAGTCATAGCTACTTGTCACTTTAGAGCAATTTTATCCATTGCATGTGCATGGAGTATGTGAAAAGATGGTCACTTCATTATTTTCATTTAAAAGGCAAGCATTTATGTATTTCATAAGTCACCTCAATACAGGTTACTAATTGAAGCTGCAAATTTTAGTTATTGAAAGTGAGACCGTCCTTTAAAGCATAATGACATTCCAAGCTATCTTGTTGTGTACCATAAAACACTGGCTGATTTGGTCCAGTCCTAACGTAGAGCCTGCAGTATATACTGCAGTGACAGCTGAACTGGAACCTTATAGATATTTTTTCTTCTTTTTTAAAATCCTAGTTTTCAACATCTGAGCTCAATTTAAGTGCTGGCAATCCATACAGACTATTAAGTTTAGATAAACTTTATTATTCCTTGGAACAGCTTAGTGACTGTAAATTGAAATGACTTTGGCTCAGGTATTTGAGAATATTTGAGAAAAAGAAACTTTCAAGTGTTGTGCTTGTTTTTGTTTAGTTGGTTTTTTTTACCTCCAGCATGTCCACCTGGACATTTCAAGTGTTCTACTGGCTTATGCATCCAGCAGATGCAGCGCTGTGATGGGATAAACAACTGCTTTGATGGAAGTGATGAACTATTTTGTGGTTTGTATTCACTCACTAGATATCTTAACTGGAAAACGTAATGAATGTATTCTGTGGTCTTAGAAGGCAGCTGAAACAAGGTGAATTTTTTTTCTGGGGGGAGGGGAGGAATCTTGTTTCCAGCTTCCTTTGTATCTCCAGGTACAGACTATCAGTCAGTCTCTTGAATGCTTAATTCACAGTTAATTAGTAAGGAATGAAACTAAGAATGAAGAAGACATGGCACTGGAAAGCACAGGGAAGGTAGCTGGATGTGCAAAAACAGCAGTTATAGGCTATATATTGTTTTTTCACTATGTGATAAATGCTGGTAAATATGAAGTACTGTTCAGTGTTGAGATTCATTATTTTATTTTTGTGGGAGAATGACAAATTGTGGTGCATAGAGTAAAGGGGAGTGATAATAAGCATCCATGGTGAAAGAGGGTTAGAACCTGGGCCATACTACTTGGGGCAATGTGTGAACTGGGATAGGTCACTCAGCTCTTTTGTGCTTTCCTTTCTCCATTCATAATGTGGCACCAACACTCATCCTTGCACCAGGCAGTAAAGATATGAAAGTGGTACCTGGGCACAGTCAGAAGGGTGGTGTTAGCATTAGGAGCACACTTCTGTAGCTGATTTGACTTATGTTTTTAAAGTTGTCCCTGAGTGGAACTGTAACTCCAGCTTCACGATACAGGATAACCCACTGACCTGCAATGGAGTAAGTGATTGTGAAAATGGAAAAGATGAGCAGAACTGCACTCTCAGTAAGGCTACTCTCTTGATTAATTTTTTTTTCTCTCTTTTATCATCTATCCAGTCCTGATGAATAGTGCATGCGTATTCAAAGTGTTAACAGGCACTATCAAATCTAACTCAGGCTATATAATTCTGTTCAGGTTTCTAATATGCTTATAAAGAAGCTGTTATTGATTTTAAACAGTTTCTTTTTAATGAGTTCATGAACATCTGTTTCAGAAAAATACTGGCAGAAGAATTAAGTACTCTGGGTGCAGGATGGGGATCTAGGGATTTAAAGCTTGAATCTCAGATTTTATCTCTTTAAAGTATAATCTGTACAAATTATTTCCTGGATCCATTCTACCATCTGTAAAATGACTATAAAAATAATAGTTTCTCTGGAAAAGTTTTCAGGGTTATAAGGTTAATGTGTTTAAAATACTATGGAAGCTATAAATTAAGCATTAGGCACATTAAAATTTTGAGTCAGATGTTTCTTTAACTTTTTAGAATAAACAGACACCATGACATGAAAGGGAGCACAACTAAGAAGTACTAAAAGTAACTTTTTAAAATAAAAGTAATGTTTTTTTATTTGCCTGACTAGACAGTCTGTGTAAATGATTACAGGATCCTTCTGTGCATTGACAAGAAAAACAGATTGAGTTTGAGTGGCCTCATTTATTGCAAGCCACAGGGAAATAGGAAAGTGACAAGGCTGGGGTTGCAGTTTAACTGAACAAAAGTAGTGAGACAGCTTTCACTACAATCTTTCATTTTGTATTTAATACTAAAATATAAAGGAGGGTTTCTTTCCAGAGTATTGGATGTTTTCTCATTCTAGCCTAACACTTGCTGTACAGCTAAGTTTTCACAACTATATGCAGGTTCATTAATGTTATGGGAAAGGACAAGAGGAGAGCTTTGTTCAGACTTGGCCAACTTGATGCAAGCCTTAGTATAGATGCAGTTCTACTTGAGTAGTTTATTCTACTTAGAGATTGGTTTAAGCCATCCCAGTCAAAGTGCTCTTTTGCTGTGTTCCCTCCTAGCTATTTATACACGTATGAATCTTTAATCTGTATAGGTGTGTATTCACATCTTAAGCTGAGACAATAGTATTTTTTTTCCCCCTTGCAACTATTTCAGGTATTCCTTGCACTGACCAAACATTTAAGTGCAGGAATAACATTTGCATTAGGAAACAAAATGCGAAGTGTGATGGGACTGTGGACTGTATTGATGGAAGTGATGAAAACAGCTGCAGTAAGTCCCTCTCAAATGTTCATCTTTTTGAACTTGGAACTTTTTGCACAATAGAGCCTTTTATTTCTTCCTGTTTTGGAGTGGGTACAACTCATACAGCAGGTATTGAGTTTTTATTGCACCCTCTCAGTGATTGTGGGGTAATGATCAACTATCAGTTTACTTCAGGCCTGGTTACAGAATTTCCTAAATTCTTGTGGGAGGGTGACCTTACTGTTACTGGGAGTCTGAGTCAGCCGTAATGCTTATTATAGCTGTGTTAAGGAGCAGAGAAGCAGGGTTCACAGCAGAATTAACTTGGCTAACTGGTAAGGCAGCATTATTTTTTGTGTGCAGCAGTGCCTGGTACTTCTGTTGGAGTCACTCTATTTGAACTTCAGGAGTGACACAGCCGCAATGAGATAAAAAGAACAAATTTTTCATTTCTCTGCCTCTTTCGGATGGTGAAGACCCCAATATTTTGTAGTATCACGTTAGGTTCGAGTTTCAAATCTTCCTAAAGTAACCGCTATGTAGGCTTTTAAGCTTCTTTTGTTGTAAAGTGAACAGGTGATTGTTACTGCAATAGCAATAAAAGTGGGATTAGAATTTGTTGCTTAAACTGAATATTCTTGGGTATTTTGTCTGGCCCTCAGCTGTTTCTGGCATGCTATCCATATGTAAAATCTGCCAGCACCTGCTTTGGATCCCATAGGACATCTTAAAAGACAGCATGACTACTTGTGTTTGGAAACATTAATGCTACTTTTGACTCTTTGGCTGAGTGCTGGAAAGTGCCCAGAAGTATTAACACCTGTGAGAGGGAGTGTGGGATGAAAACTCCTGAGCAGAGGCTTTATGTGCATGCGCTAGGCATAGGAACAAGGCCTGGCAAAGGGTACTTTCTTCATTGCTCTTCAAATTAGCGTGCAGTTTTTTGTGCCGAGACATGACTTCTTCACCTATAAGTAACATACATTTTCAGACTCACAGTTATTTCCATGCACATTAATGATTAGATCACCTGGTTTCTGAAACAGTAAGTGGCCAAGTATTTTCCTTGTATCATTCCCATTGTTTTGACAAGAAGTATGTTTCCTGATGATACTGGACTTCCTTCCTTCCTAATGGACTCCTTTCAGTTCAGGGCAGACAGTATTAAAAAGAGACAAAGGACTGTCTGTTTTTATATATTCATTTTGTTGCTTATTAAATCAATGGATCCTTTGACATCTCTGACATAAAAAATACATAGAGGCCAATTTCTGATGTAGAGCTGGAAAATAAACTTATTAAA
Organism: Hemiprocne comata; assembly: GCA_020745705.1. Taxonomy (NCBI): domain Eukaryota; kingdom Metazoa; phylum Chordata; class Aves; order Apodiformes; family Apodidae; genus Hemiprocne; species Hemiprocne comata. The sequence goes on along the minus strand of CM036586.1, from coordinate 135,195,295 downwards.
CTTCCAAGGATATTGTATTTTTTTAATGGAGTCACCTCTTGTTTCAGGAATAGAGTACCCAAATAGAGAAGTTTTCTGATTGGAGCAGAGCAAGAAAATACATTTCAAAACTTTTCAAAATGCAAAATTCTTTCATGCCCTATGTGGGAAACACTTGCATTAAAGGAGAGCATTAGGGATGTGGATTATAACCTGAACTATCCCTTGCAGGCTGTGGCAGCAGCAAGACCAGCAATCCCATTTCTCGGATTGTAGGCGGTACAAACACTGAAGAAGGCGAATGGCCCTGGCAGGTCAGCCTCCATTTTGTGGGAGCTGCTTACTGCGGGGCATCAGTGATATCAAAAGAATGGCTTCTGTCTGCAGCTCACTGCTTTCATGGGAGCAAGTAAGCAGTCTTCTCCCTAACTCTGTCCCAAACATTGCCAGAAGCCCCAAACACCTTTAGCTTCCGGAGTTCAAACTACACCTCCTCTTTCATCTGCCCCACTGTCAGCGGGTGTTTTGGGGTACTTTATCTAAGAGATGGTTTGTTTGTGTGTTTGCTCCCAACCAGGCTGGCTGACCCCAGAGCATGGCGTGCTCACCTGGGGATGCAAACTCAGGGCCGTGCAAAGTTTGTATCTGCGGTGAGGCGGATTGTTGTCCATGAATACTACAATAGCAGGAACTATGACTATGACATTGCGCTGCTGCAGCTGAGCAAACCATGGCCGGACGTGATGAGCCATGTCATCCAGCCCATCTGCGTGCCTCCCTTTTCACACAAAGTCCGCAGTGGTGACAAGTGCTGGATAACAGGTTGGGGACAAAAGCAAGAAGCAGGTGCGTTTTATAGCTTCAGTTGAGCTAATTTTGTTCCCAAGTGAACAGCAGCTTCCACAGCTGTGGGTGTGTGTGTAGAACACCTGCTTTTTTTGGAGGTGTATGCAGAAAATTATAATGTTTTGAATTTACTGTCCTATGGAAGTATGTCTGTGCATGCACATACGTTCCTCAGGAAAACTGGCTGCTGCTCTTGTGGACCTTGTGTTGTTAGCTAAGACTTGCAGGGAGCTATACATAGTCTGAAACAATAATACATTGTTTTTCTTCTTTGTTACTATTCAAGGTGTGTTAGCATGACTAAATAGACCCTTTTCTGCTTGCTGCAGGGTGATGAAACTGCTAAGACTCCCTCCTCCTGCCTCTACAGGCTGAACAGCCCTGTGGTGCTCACCCTGGCTGTAAGGTGCCAGCTCTGTCGTCGGAGTGTGGCTTGACAAAATGGCCACCCCACTGACAAAATGGCTGCCTCTGTGATGGCAGGCTGCCCCATGGCAGGCTAAGCCTGGCCCTCTCACCAGCTTGTCTACAGCTCCCTCTTCCCTTGTGTCAATGTGGATACTGCCTGGCTCTCTCTCCAGCTTGTCTAGAGCTCCCTCTTCCCTTGTGTCAATGTGGATACCTTCTGTCCCTCTTATGGCCACTTCCCTAAAGCCCTTCCAGTGTAAGCATAGGTGTGATGGTTACATGATTCACACCAAGGGAAGCCACCATCGTGCCAAGCCCTGAGTCTGCCAGAACAGGCCTAGCCCAGGTGGTTTCTTTGCACCTGCAGGGCTGTCCTGGGCCAGCCTCACCTACCCTCTCAGAGCTGGCAGTACTGTGCCAGCCCCACCACTCTCAAAGGGTTGTAGGAGATGGAGATGCACAGTGCAAGGCAGCAGCAGGTAGTTATCCTCCAGCATTTTGAGTTGATGTTCACAACCAGAATTACCACCTGCTAAATTATATTCAGCCTCTCTATAAATAGCTGTGAGAGAACAGATGGTTGTGAACTACATGCAGCCACCTTACCAGGAGAAGATGGTGGTAAGGATTTGTGTTGTGGTGTCTCTTTGGTCCTCTGGTTAGTCATCTGTGAAATTCAAAAACTGATTATTTGAAAGATAAATTTATTGCCTCAAAAAGAAATTTTTTTTTTCCCTGTTCCACTCTTTTCCCTTCACCAGTTTATACAATCTTATTGTCAAATCAGTCTGTTAAGTATTTTTAAAGTATAATTTGTTACATATCAACTTTATCAAATCCTGAAACAAGGTTTCATTATGTAAACCAACACTCATATTTTAATATGTTGGTGAGCTCTCTTTGACTATATCTAGATTTTGAGAGGCTCACCTGGTGGTATTATTAGAGCTATTTCTGGGAGTATATATCTTATAAGAAAAGAGGTCTTTTTCCAAAAATTTCAGACATAGAGGACCAAATTTTGAAATATGTCCAAGTTCTTTATGCTGCCAAAAGAACAATTTGCGTTCTGTAACTCTTGCTCCTAATCTGAACTTTGGATCCGTCACATTCAGACATACCAGCCTAATTGCAAATATGTCTTGTTGTGATCCAAATATCTTTGTAAAATCCTGTTTCCTTTTAAAAACCAGAAAGAGAGTGAATTAGGAAGTCTTGAGACATTTTGCAAAAGGCATTAGAAAAAGTTTTTTGGCCGAATTTAGTGATTATGACATTGTATTTGGTGTGGTCAAAGGACCAAGATCACATTACCTAAGTGCCTGATACTTAAGAGGCTTTCTACTCTATTGCAGAATATTTAATTCCAGTTGTCTGGAATCTGGAATAACTTGGAGGTCAAAAGTATCTGTGGATATTTCCTGAAGATTTCTTGCTTTGTAGTTCAATAGATGAGTAAAATGATAAGGTTTGTTGAATCTTCCTTCTTTCAATTTGTTTTCCAGATGATGAAGGTTCAGCAGTTCTTCAGAAAGCAGAGGTAGAAATTATTGACCAAACATTATGTCATTCCACATACGGGATTATTACAGCTAGGATGTTTTGTGCTGGACTAATGTCTGGGAAAAGAGATGGATGCAAAGTATGTATCCTAATAGACTTTGTATAGAGTTTATCTTATCTTCCACTGTTGCATGGTGAGGTGCAAGAATTGACTGGCAGACCACTTTGTGGTCCATATACTTAAGTTCTGAAAAACAGCAGTGTAAGAGTTCTCTATCAGCAAATCTGTCACCTGGGTGTTTTCTGAGTTTTGCTACTTTATGCGTATGTTTGAGTTGAACGCTGTGGGCCAGTCAATTTTTGGCACAAGAGTCCCCTCAGCTGAAGAAAAACCTGAGAAATTAGCTTGTCTCTTACCAGGTTCTCTCCCTCCCAACTTGGAACTCTAGGGCTATCTGATGAGATGCAGACAACTAAACATAGATTTTCAAATGTACAATATGTCTGATCTGAAAATGCTGGAAGATAATAAATGTGAAGTTCTGAATCTGGTGTACAGTAGTAAACTATTTCTACACACATGATACATATTTATATTATATATAAAATTTGATATTATATTTGTTGTATAATGTATACTATATTATCGTAGAAATATATTGGCAGATATTATAGAATATATACTAGATTATATAGAATTTATATGAACCATATATATTTACTAGTAAAATAGTAGTAAATTTACTGTTGAAATAATACTGAAACTATTATTTTTTTATGTTGGAGATCTGGAATTTTCAAGATGTTCTAGCTTTCACTGTTCTACATAAGAGAGAGAGATCAAAATGGCTCTCAGGGCAAGCACTGTCTGAGGGCTTTCTTAGTGTAATGCAGCAGCTGCTTTTTAGACATGAGCAGGCCATTGACATTAAATATAATTTTCACTAGTCAGTGAATTTGTTTCTGCAGTTATCTGTATGGTCACTCAAGATACAGCCAAGGAAAGGCATAATTTAGAGGTCTTTCAGCTGCATTTCTATAAGGGCAAATGTGGTGTGGCTGTGTCTGGCAGTTGTTAGAGCTGATCAAAATGTGGGATTTTGGTTTTGAGAAAAATGCTGGTGTTCCACTTCTCTTTTGTCCCAGGAATTAAAGGAAAACTTTTAAAAATTGACTCTCTAAATGTAAAATCCTGATTGTTAAGGATGGAAAAATTATCTTCTAAGTTAAATCTTTAACAATTTTGTGAGACAATTCAAGATAATGCTGCTTTGAACAGCAGATGGCTTTACTTAGATCATCTCCTGATGTTCTTGCCAACCTGCATATCCTAAGATCCTATAAAGTTGAAGCAAACAGTTTGCTAGCTCTAACAATACGTCTAGAAGGCAGGTACTTCTCTTGCAAAACATTTACATTTAACCAACACACCTTTGGCTTTTGGAAAACCTTTATTGCACTCAATGCTTTGGTAAAGCTTAATTTGCTACTAGATGCCTTTTTTACAGGTTGTGTGTCTACAGCAGAGTCTTACAGGAAAGTATAATCTTGGTCCTTCTTTTCCCTGAATGTCTGCCAATATATTTCTACAATAATACCACATAATGAAAGAGTACTATTTGCATTGTCCAGTAGTATGGAATTATGCCATGCTGTAAAAAACTCTGTAAGCCTATAAAAGACTTAATTTTAACTGACCTAATTAAAAAGACATGGTATGTCCCTTAACATTACCTGCTGGTTTGTATCTACAAGAGGACAACACTTCAGTTATTTCCTTCTTAATTAAAAGCCCCCAAATCAACTAAGAGATCCAATCTGTTTCAATTTACTTTTAATTTGGAAGAAGTTATAATTATGAAATACTGTATTTTTTTTTAATCTTTGGGTGTGTAACCTATAAATGAATATGCATATTAAGTAGCAGATTTTGGAGTTAACTGTGAGTGTGAGCCTAGGAAGCTAATAGTGAATTTTAAACCTAGTCCATGAAATGTGATGCCATTATTAGTGTCTTTAAAGAGAGAGAGCCAGTTCTCCCTCTTGTGAAAGAGCAAAATTCGGTACAACTGTGTAAACCCATCTGCTTCAAGAAAAAAAACCACCCTGTTGACTGTCTTATTGATTGAACTGTGTGAGTGGGAAAATACAGTCACTGTTGGAATTACTCAGGCAAAATATCTTCTGTGGGAATTTGTCCCAGTTTTAGTAATCTGTATTGTAAACACATACAACTCCATATGTTCTTTTTAGGGTGATTCTGGTGGACCATTGTCATGTCAAAGTAAGAGAGATGGAAAATGGTTTTTGACTGGCATCGTTAGCTGGGGTTATGGATGTGGAAGACCAAATTTCCCTGGTGTCTACACAAAAGTGTCAAATTTTGCACCATGGATTCACAAATATGTGCCTGCAGTCTTGTAACTTGAAAACTGGAATAAATCATGTCCTGGATATCTTAATTAAAAATCATATTTGGTAAAACTGTTCAGTGGTGGAATTTCTTTGCATGTCTCTCTGCTGATTCAATATTTGAATCTGAAGTATGCGTATGGAAGTAACAAATACCCTTTCATCAAACTTGGTGAAAGACAGAGACTGATCTTGTGGTGGTTGTTCTATGCAGCTGTCTGGAGACGCAGGAGGAGGTGCAAGCGTAAACTTCTGTCACTTTGTGTTCATTTTCCAGGTGCCACCTAAATGCATGTGCAATTATCTATCAGGAAGCAGAAGAAATAATTGACCAGCTAGAGACAGAGCTTAGTCTTACTCAGTCATTTAATCTGAGATGTGTAGTGCCCAAGACAGTAGTGACTGTGAATCAGAAATCAACTGTCAGTACTCTTGCAAACACTCCTTTCCCCTACATTTTCCAACAAGAAGATCTTATAGAGAGAGAGAGAGGAGGATGTGCAGAAAGTTAACTCCATCCTATCAAATCTGTAGATCCTTCACTTTTGGAGACCAGAAATTCTGCAGTTAAGCATGGAAGAAAACCTAAGCCTTATTCTTTCTCAAGCTTCCATTTGAATTAACCGCTAGGTTTGAAGCTGCTAACTCTTTTATATCCTGCCTTGATTTCCCTGTATTCAACAAATTCACAGTTCACCCACTTGAGAATTTTAATTCTTTGTCTGCAGGCAACCTTAACACGATGAGTAAATCTGGTGACGTGTCTTATTGCAGTGATCGTATCCTGGCCCAAATAAAACCCATGCTACTACCCTCTGAGAGGTATTTTAAACTGCTATAGAATTAGATTGTCTGACTACGTATATTTTTAAAAAATCCTGATATAATTACTAGAGATGATGCAAAAGAGGTTTTATTTCCTCTAGGCTTTCTCTGTGAGTTTCTTTTCCATGAAGGAGGGGGTGAAGTATCAGTCAATCAGCAGGTGATGTGTGTGTAGCGGAGATAGGCTGTTGAAATGAACGAAGACTTGAACTAAGCAGTCTGTCTACAGTTGTAGTTTGCATTCCTGAGCTGTGAGGATTGCTTTCCAATTAATCACTTTTGTAGTCTCCATGCAATCATGTCAAAAATGCGTTGTTCCCTTCTTGTTTTCTGGATCTGAGGTTTCTTGGGCCTCTTGTTTTTCCATGTTTTGCTTTTTCTGCACATGTGTTCCATCTCTCTCTCCCCATGTATAAAATATGTTATTTCCTCACACATACCCTTGATTTTCTTTTTTTAAATGCAGGATACCCTGAACCCTAATTTAAAACTCTTTTTAATTCAAAACAGGAAATGCGAACTCGAATTTCTTCACAATTATATTTATTCTGTGGTACTGGCTCGAGGGTGGAAAATTCAGGCGGTTTGTGGAACTGCGCATTTCTTGTCTCATGAATATTTCTGTGGATTTCAGCAGGTGTTTATTAGACATTACCTTATTTACCTTGCTCTGGGACTTTTGTGTAAATTGTTTGCAAGTCTTTTGCTTTGTGTTATAAATTATTTACTGTTCTTGTATTTCTGAAGTAAGAGAGTAGTTAATCTGCTTGCAAATGATGGGATCCACATCCTACTTAGCCAGTTAGGGAAACAAAGAGTTACAGTGATGGCTAGTTTTCCTCCCCACCTTCTTTGATTGCAAATCAGCTGGTTCCAGCCTCAAGCAGCATGGCAAAGGTGAAATGAGAGCAGTCTGGTGTGCAGGGCAGGGAGAACAGTATGCTATTCTGGGTTATGCTGAAGAAATGAGGTTCATTTAGGACTTTGTTACTAGGTTTGTCAGAAAGCACTTGTCAAGGCATCATGATACGGGCTTTCCCATCCAACCGCATTTCTGTGTACAGCATATCAGCTCCATACGACTCTGACCAGACTGCAGGGCAGGTAAGAGACATCACCTAAGCTTTACAGCACTAAATGATAGCTCTGCCTGCTCTGCTGTGTATCGACCTCTGTTCTTCATATGCCCATTGCTCCTAACCAAAGTGATATTAAATTTCCCCCCGCTCTAGGTAGCTTTAAATGCATGCCACAAACAAGCAGCTGAGAAATATGGGGGTTTCATGTGTGACATAGCTGAAAATGTGAAAGATGTTATTTTAACTTAAACCTTGTTAAAAACTAAAAGGGCAAATATGCTAAAATATAGTAGAATAGCCCTTCTTTTGATGTCTTACTAACTGATGCCTTCCCGTGTCTTTCCCCAGGAAAGTCCGCATATTTGTTACTGCCTGTCCTACCGAGAAAGCTTGTGTCAGAAGTACCATGTCTTCCAATGGATGAGGCTGTGTTTCTGGAGAAGATGGCTTCTAGGAATATTACTTATAGTTTCTTTAATAGTTACAGTAATTGTGCTAGTCCTGCACTACTCATTCTGTAAGTGTTACACCCCAGCATGGTCTGGATGGGATGTTGAGTATTTTGCACTGTGTGAATAATTAGCATAAAAGCTCTTCACTAAGCACCTAACTGCATAATGTGTGTATAAATAACACTTTCCCTTCTCCTTCAGTCAATGGCAGCAAAATGCATAATAATTAGCAGTTGATAGTTGCACAAGAATAATGAAGGAATGTATCTTACCTCTAAATATTTTGTCTCTGCTTGTGGATATCATCATTATTATAACTGCCATTTTTGCCTACTGATGCCAAGAACAAACACAGGCTTCTGCAAGCCTCTTGTTCTGGAAGCTTTTCCATAATGTTATTAAGTGTGCTAATTTTTGTATCCTTTTTTTCTCAGCTCCAGCTTTCTCTTTCATTTATATTGGAGGAAGTGTAGAAATTCCTAATTTGACTTATACAAATGACCTCAATGACCCAAAGTCAGAGAAATTCCTCCTGCAAGCTGAAGCAATCCAAAATTATGTAAGTTTATGCATAAGTATAACAATAACTTAAAAATATCAGATTGAGAATGAAAAGGAGATTCCAGTTAGTCACAATTTTTTTCTTCAAAGTAGTAAGTTTAAAGCTAGCAAGTGCCTTGGCAGGAATGTAGCTGGACAGCTGAGGCTCTGTGTCTTACAGTGAGGTCAACATTTCCTACATAATAAAACCTGGGATTTTCAAGGTTATGGGCAAATTACTCTTCTTAAAAGAATTAGGAGTAGGGTTTCTGTTTTGTTTTGTTTTACTTTACTCAAATGCTCTTCCTTGCTACATTTTTATCTTTGATTATTTTTTTAATTATAGCTCAAATTCAATGCTTAACTTTTTGTTTTGTTTTGTTTTTCCTTATCCTCCACAACAATGCTTGCTTTCTTGCACTTCTTATGTGAGTTCCTATTTGTGAGATCAGTACTGTTTCCTGAGAACATGTGAACAGCAGCCTTAAACACAAAGCAGTTCTCTGTTTGACTGTATTTCCCCAAAGAGCTAATCTAGTGTCTCAAAGCTGCTTTGTGCACAGCCAATACAAGTTGCTCATGTCCAGATTATATGCCAGAAGTCTGAACACTAAAGAAGAACCATAAATGTATTCATAAAGGTTTTTTTTCATGGCTAATAATCAAGAGTTATATCAATGATATTGGAATGTGACTTAAAAGTAAAAATTTTTTAGTGGAAATGAATGCACATTTATGAACCTTATTTGACATATTTTGTGAAAATTATGGATACTGCTTGTGATACGGGACAGGGGTGAGGAAGGGTAAAGGAAGAAACAAAACAAATGCTTTCTAGAATAAGATCTAGAATAAGATAAAATGTAACACTTTTTACATTTTATTTTGCCATTATTTAACTGTCAGTTTGCAGAATCGTATGAGTCTTCATCTTTGGGAAAGTACTACTTGAAGTCTGTAGTGGCTGCTTTCAGGTCAGTTCCAGCACGTGGTATAAATTTCCAATATTCAGTCGTGTTTGTCTTTTTTTTGTAAATCAGTTATCTGGAAGAAAATGCAGATCTCTGTAACAGAGAACTAAAAATACAAAAATGCACCTAAGTATGTGAGCTAAGAGCTAAGCTAATAGTGTGATTCTGTCTTGCTCTGTAGAATCTGTGAGAGAAATGAAATCTGATTAATCGTGCCTTGGTTTACAGATTGCATTGTAGCCTATTTATTAATCTGATTTTTCATTTTTGAAAGCAAAGTTCAGCAGGGTTTTTTTCTCTGCCACTTGCAGAATCTGATTTTGGTTTTGTCTATTTAAAAGAAGTTCCTTTTTAACTTCTCTACACAAAACATAAAGGTATGATTTTGGACAGAGCACTCAATTAAGCTGCAGGTGAGAAATGTAAATACATTGAGCAGATGGCCACTACTGTCCTGACAGGCTTTGGAACCTTCTGAAAGGTCAGTCTATAGGCCATTTTGAAAGTAAGGGCATGATGGACTGCCTCTTAGAATCACTGAAGTGATACTTTGCACACATACAGAATATTTCTTTTATCAAGAATTGTGTGAAATGTTGTATCAGCATTTGGGCATAAAATGATATTGTCGGATGGTGTCAAAGTCAATTAAAATATTTTTTAAGTGTCTAATAATGTAATATGGTCTAAAAAGTATATCATTATGCGGCGGGGATGGAAACATCCAATTTAACAGAAAATATTGTAAGGATCTTCTGTGAGGTGTGGTTTTCAGCCTCAGCATGTTACTGTTTGAGTGGCGTATTTTTGAATTATTTCTATTGTGTAGAAAAAGCAATTGTTAAACAAGAGGCCTTTTTGCCACTGTTTTCAACTTTTTCCACAGCAGTTCAACTGCCTATGAAACTGTGTGAACCAAAAATGCAGACTAGTGGAAAGCATATCCAAAATACTAATTAGTGTATTTGTTATGCTTTTTTTTTCCCTACAGTGAAGGAGAGTCTGGACTTCGAGCTTACTACTGGAATACATTCTGGGCACCAAAAGATATGGTTGCTTCTCTTAAAAAATTAACCCCAGTGGAAAAAAAAGAAATCGGTAGCGAACAAGTAGCTCACATGCTCCGTTCTTCTGGGGAGGAAGATTTTGATCTTGTTACAATGGAGTTTTTTGGTAACAATGTACCTGTCATTTAATACCTATTCTCTCTATTTTTCTTTCTCCAGTTTGTGTCTTTGGCTTGTGTAGCTGATAGTTATTAAATTTCAGTTTCAGATTCCACAGAATATGATGTGATGCTAAAATCAGGTAATTATTCTTCAATCCCAACTGACATTATTTTGGGGAAAAGTAAATTCTGTAACATGAAAATGGCAGTTTTTCAGTTACTCTTATACCTGTAGTGCTTACAAAATAACCAGGGTAGGGACCTCCCTGGCCTGTGATTCAAATAAGGCTGAGACAAAAATGCCTTACAGCTCTTATTCTGATGTTCTGACTAGAATGGTTGAAAATTAATAGTTCCCACTGAGTTGCAATGAGCTGAGGCTCCTTTTCTTGGTATCTTTCAAAAAGCTACTACATAAAGTTATATATAATTTATTTGCCTTGTGATTAGATAATTTTGCTTATCCATAGTTAGCAATCAGTCAAATGTTGTAGAGCTCTAATTCCCTTTGCCTGCATTCTCCACGTCAAGAACACCTCAAGACTGGCTTCATATTCTTAGTGTTCTCATTGCATGGAGAAGGCTGAAGAGAAAATGGCGAAGAAAGGAGTAGGTTTTAAGCAGAGATGGTAGCAGTTGCAAGCCAAGTCCGCTCCTGCTTGTTGAGTGTATGATGAGCTTATGGTGGTGAGGTACTGTGCCTGGTAGGGAGAAGGGAACAGAGTTGTAGAAGGAAGGGAAGAGGAGATTAGAGTAGTCAAGCAGAGTGGGTAGGTGATTGTTTCCACCTCTTCTGAAATTTTACACAATAACGTAATTTATCTTTCAACTTAACAGTTTTTTAGCCACTGATTTAGCTTCTTTTGTATAGCAGTATCCTTTGACCTGTATGCCAAGCCAGGTAACAACAGGACTCTAACTCTGATGAATCCTAAAAAGTCTTTTTATCAATGGAGGCTGCGAGTTCCTTCTAACTGTGTGGTGAGACTGGTAGTTATCACTTCACATGGTGTCACTCCAGAGAGCTGTGCATCACACCACTTATCAGCATATGATTTCCTTCTTCCTCTGCAGAACAAGATCATTACAAGGTATGATAATACAAAGCAAAGATGTTTTATTGAGCTGTACAGAAATTCTCTGAAACTGTCATGATATAAAAATTGTATCAAACAGGCTTCCAAAATGTAAGTTTCTGAATACAACTTAAATAAAAATCTTGTTCTTCCCTATTATTTCTCCCCAATGAATTATAAATTCCTGTGGGTTTTATTCTAATTTATGACTGATTTTTGCAGCTTTCAATTTCATGCAGTTACCGTCACAACTCAAAAATAAACAGACTTCCATTTTTTTAGAGTATTGTAGTCTATTACATTTAGAAAACATGTGTTTTATAGCAGTCTAGTCTCAGTCAAATCCGTGGTCATAATAGAGGTGGTGTGTCTATGGAAGGCTCCATCTGCAGTCACTGTGTAATCCAGTTGCATAAGTGAGATCAGATGATCTTGTAACCTCCAGTGGCCACACTGCTCCCATTTTCAGAGTCAAATTTTATTTCTGGACATGTTATCCACTTGTCTTCATTAACAAAACTTGTCTTCATTAACAAAATAAGTAAGTGGGTCTTAGAATCTGAGGATGGATGGCTGCAAAAGGGGAATTTTGTGGGTTTTTTAAGAACTTTCATGAAGAAGCTAGCTAAGCATGCAGGTTCAGTTAGCAGTGTCTGCACTAAAGCACATATTTAGTAGTGCTTTAACTGAATTCAAATGAGTAAGTAGTTCTCTTCAGCACTATTAAGACTTTTGTCTCTCTCCTTATGCAACAAGGTTCAAGAGCTTGCCATTGTTCACAGACTGTCAGAAAGCCAGGCATGGAGTAAGCACAGGGTTCTTGTAAGGAGTTAGTCTTAAATACCAGCACAGCATGGAAAATCCCATTCCTGATGCTGTGCTACACCTGCTCTGCTGCTGCCTGTGGGTTATTGCCATGACTGTTACCCCATTGTGTGTTAATAGCAATGGCTCAGCTTTTTAGGGACCAGAAGTGGAGTCACTCACACTCATGAAAGCACACTCATGGAAGCTAGCAAAACCAACACAGGTGTATGATGTACTATGTGCAGAGTACATCCATGCAGGAAACTGTAAGGCAGAAAGTTTAAGAATGATAGAGCGACATCAATGTGCAAAGAGCTGGAACAGAAATTTGTGATGGAAATAACGTTAAAAGCTATATGGCACCTTCAAAAATGTTGATTCTTGGTTTTCGGATTTTTTTGCTAGCCTAGCAAATTCGTGGTTTTGCGTGTGCCTATTTCTACTTAAGCTAAAAGTAGCTAGTCACATGCTTATGTTAGATACAGAGGAACTAACAATGATATCTCCAAATCTATGAAATTATATTATAGCTATTATTCCCTGACATCCAGTTCTAAAATTGCATATAACTGTTTTATTTACTGTGCACAGAAAAAGAGAACACAGAATTTTTTCAAATGCAGATTTGTAAATTAGTAAAGAAATCCAAAATACACTGTGGATTTCAAAGTGACAGTAAATATTCGAGCTTCAGGATAGAAATAAACTCATTATTTAAATAAAAGAAGAATGAGAAGAAATAGTTGCTATGCATGGGGCTCTGCATCTTGTGTGACAGCTTTTGTGATATGAATCTAAGCTGAATGCTAATAAATTGGAAATGCTTTGAGCTTCTTATCCACTGTGTAGATGTTGCACAACACTGCCGCACTGGCACTTGTTTCTTTTTCAGTGCTTCCCACTACTACTCAGTACCACTATCACTACTGAAGTAACATAATCTGGCATTGCCTTTTTGGTGATTCTGCTGGTCTGAAAACTCCAGGGCATTTGTTAGGCAAGAATATCTGTGATGTTCACCCTGAGGGATTCAGTCTTAATGTTAGGAAACTCTAGTGTCTCATGTAGTATCAATTGAGTGGAACAATAAAAGGGAAGTGGTAGCCAGGGGAATACTTCTGAAACACAGATGACAGGATCAGTGTTACTTCTGCCTAGTCTTCAACAAAGATTACTGGAATATGGGAATTTGTATGTGTTTTTAATGCAGTTTTTGTAATATTTCAGATGGTGTGGATCTGGGGCTTGGACTCCTGTTGTACGTTTAACTTCGTCAAGCAATGTAATGTTGCTGACCTTCTCATTGGACCGAAAAGAAGAAAACAACATATTAAAAGCTCACTTTCAAGCCATTCCTAAAATCAGTAAGTAATTAATAGAAACAACCATTTGATGTAAGCACTCTTATTCTTCTTGTTGCATCTAGAAAAGTTGGTATTACCTGAACATATCTGGGGAGAGGGAATGTTGTAATATAAGTCAGGGAATTATCATTCTGATCCACTTTAAAAAAAAAAAAAAGGTCTGAGAACTGAACAAAGAATAGAGAATATCCTTTGGCCTAGGAGATTTTTTGGCTTCCCTGTTACTACTCAAGCCATCTTTCCCAGACATTACTCTTACTACACTGTTAACACTGAGCAATGGTAACAGAGCAGCCAGCTAGATAGCACTATAAGCTCTATGTGTCTGTCCAAAGCTAGACAGCCCCAGTGGCAAAGCAGCACTTCTGTCAGTTTTGCCAATCTATCCCCAGCTCATGGAACGTGTATTTCATCAAAACCAGAACCAAGAGCAAATACTTGTGATTTGTCTATGGTCTTTTCTGAAAGCACTGTTCAGTGTAGTCAACTGCATAAAAAGAAGTGTATTCAAGAAGTATATTCCAAACCTATGGAGTACTATGAATTTTGCAGGATTTCTCAGTGATTAGTGAAATGTTTGGAATAACAATAAACAGTAGTATTTTACAGGAGACATAGGGGCCTCACAAGTGAGAGTTTAGCCACAGTTGCTTGGCAAGGTCTAAGGAATAATACTGGCCGACCACTAAACAGACCACACCTGGAGTACTGCGTTTTAGTCCCTGATCTACAAAAAGGATGTGGACAGGCTGGAGAGGGTCTAGAGAAAAGCCACAAGGATGATCAGAGGACTGGAGGAACTGCCATATGAGGAGAGGCTAAGAAAACTGGGTTTGTTCAGCCTTGAGAAAAGAAGGCTTAGGGGAGACCTTATTACCATGTTCCAGTGTTTAAAGTATGGCTACCAAGAAGATGGAGTCTCCCTATTTACAAGGAGTCACATGGAAAAGACAAGGGATAATGGGCACAAGTTGCTCCTGGGGAGATTTCAATTGGACACAAGAGGTAAATGTTTCACCATGAGGACAACCAAACACTGGAATAGTCTCCTAAAGGAAGTGGTAGATTTCCCCACATTGGACAGTTTTAAGTCTCAGCTTGACAGGGTGTTAAGCCATTTCATATAAACTACAGTAGTATCTAGAAAGCTTGGACCAGATGATCCTTGAGGTGTCTTCCAATGTGGCATTCTGTGATTCTATGAAGTGAAAAAATTTTTACAATTAAGGAAGAGGCTATTTTTTAACTTGTGGAACAAATAGGAGACAGAATGTGGATAAACTTCTCCACAGTTCACACATTTCAGCTTACTTCTCTGTGGATGCTGTTTAGGCAAATACTCACTCCACACATATTACAGATTAGAATTGCTTCATAATTCTGAAGATGGGCACCTCAAATGATATACAGCCCACGTTTTGCCACAAAGTTTTGGTATTTTCAGAATTGTCTTAATTTCTGTCATATTCATGTTTGCATTTACTCTGTTACCTAAAGGAAACAAAAAGCACTAAGGACTGGCTGTCTGGGAGAGTTCTTGGTAGAAAATAAAACCACAAATACATTGTTTAAATGTGGCATGAATTTTCAGACTGCAAACTGATACACAAACTTCCTGGTTCAGGTGAAATTGATCAGAGGTTTCACCCATTGGGCTAATTTGTTTTAGTTTTTGAAAAAGTCTACAGAACGCTCAGGAGTAAATTGGACAGAAGAGGTTTGGTTTTTTTCCACATTTACTTGCTTTTTCCACTTATTACAAAAGAACATTTAAAAAAACCCTAGAGTCAGGTGTTTTGTGCTTCTCCTTTATTTTAATTTGTTCCGAAAATAAGAGAAATTCAGAGTGATGGAGAGGTGACAGTTACATGATTTTCTGTGAATACAGGCAAAACCTGAGTTTCATACTCTCACAATGCTCTTCTAGCTCTGTACATAGATTAGGGTCCAAGCAAGTGAAACAGGCTCTGCACTTTAGCCCAGCTGAGATAACTATGTTCCTTGCTGATTTCTCTCCCAGTGTGTGGTGGTCATTACATTTCCTGGAATGGAACACTGAGTTCTCCTTATTACCCAAGTTACTACCCACCAAACATTGATTGCAGCTGGATCATCAGAGTAAGTGCTGGGAACTCTTCAAATATTGATGACTTTGCTTTATGTGATTTAGTTATAAAATTGGGAGAAATAGCTTTCAGTGTGGGTGAAATGAAGGAAAAACGTACTAAGATCACTGCACCTTACTTCTTCTCAGGCACATATTTCTTTCTGTCCTATGGACAAGTGCCAAGTGTAGGAGGGGAAATCTCTCAGCTTCCAAAAGGACAGAAGCAAAGTAATGGGTCAGATGAAAACTGCTGGTAGCCAGAGAAAATCACTAATAGTCAGGGTTTCTTCTATGTCAGAAAGAAAAAATAGTCATATAAATCATGCCTCATATGATGGAGACCACACTGTTTTGCCCTGAACCCTGCAGAAACAGGAGCTTCTCTCACACAGAAATTCACCTCTGGATTTCCAGCAAGCCCTTTTTCAGGACTTAGAATCTGCTTGTGATTTCCACCAACTTTCTGGTGTCTTTATCTATTGTTCCATTAAGTATTTCATATTTTTTTTTTTACTTTCCCTGGAAAAGGATGCTCTTCATGTCTATGAGTTGGTAACAGTGTCAACGTTCTACCTGCTCAATGAAAACTATTAATATCTTGTAGCACAAAACTCTCATCTATATGCAGGAAAGGGAAGAAAATGGCTTTCTAAAGCAGAGAGGTCGTAGCTAATCCAGTTGAGTGACCAGCTATATAGATGTCTTAAATCTCTTATTTGACCTACAGAAACAAGTGGCAGTACAATCACAGCACGTACATCAGTTTGTGCTTTGTGCTAGATGCAGGAAGGCTTACACTCCCTTATCTGAGACAGTCTGGCTGAAGTTGGGTATAAAAAGATTTCTATATACGTTTAAAAGAGCAAAGTTTTTTTAGTCTTTGAAGGTGCTCATTTGCATAATAAAAATGTAATATTTTCAATGTGATAATAAAATAAACCAAGATTTACCCTCTTAGAAGCACCAGCTTTTTCATTTTTTGGATGTGTGTGTTAGGATACTTATCCTTTGATTTATTTTAGGCACCATTGCCTGGTTACAAGCTCTCATTAAAAATCCTCATAATACAAATTCAAGAGAAGTCCCCAGGGTCCAGTAAATGTGATAAAGACTGGTTAGAAATTGATGGGGTTAGGTGAGTAAATTCACTGTTTTCTAACCTATTAACTTGGACTTTGATTATCTGCACAACATGGTCTACTTAAGAAAAAACACCTCACAACTGCCAGCACAGAAAGATACATTTCAACAAGAATTGGCATGCTTCCACTCATCATGTTAATTTAGCTTCCTCCTTTTCTACAGTGTTACGCTTTTACTTACTTTGTTGCTTCCCTTAAGAGCAATGACATAGAAAACTGCAGAATTTTATGCAGCTGCAGTTGAACTGTAAATTCCTGGCAATGGTCTTGACATGGGTGAAGAGCATGCATCATCTCAAGTTTAATTTTCTATACCACTTGCTCTTCAGTGAATGTAATTATTTTCTGTAAATAAGACAAATTGCAATATGTGTGCTTAAAAAAAAACCCAAAATAATAAAAAAACCCCAACCAACAAAACAACAACAAACAAACAATGCCCCCAGTGAAAAAGTACTCCAAATGATTTGTCTTTTGGAAGGAGTGTATTGAAACCAGCAACAGCTGTTGGATTTGGCCATCTGACTCCATTACTGGATTTGCAGCATTTTGGCTTTGCAAACCCAAATAGGAAATCTGAAATCAAGCATACTTTGAAGTGGTTTGTATTTATGAGGTAGATTCTGACATTGACCATCTTGCTGTACTTTGTTTCAAAGTCTGCTAGTCCCAGAAAAGTTGTGGAGTGGAAGGCATTTGTAAACAAGCTTTTTCATACTTCTATTGGGCTGTTTTAACACTAAAAAAAAAATAAAATCTTATCTTTATTGTATTGTTTTAAAGCTTTTTTTCATTGGTACCTTTCAGTAAAAGGAGAGGTAGCTGGATGGTAATGGTCAGCTTGGTTAGAAATTAAATATTATCACTTTTGCCTTGCTAGATACTGTAAAGCTCTCTCAGAAAACAACAGAAACAAAGAATATGGCTATTCTGTTGCAATCAACTTCCATTCTGATGAGCTGGTCACCCACAGAGGGTTTTATATTGAATACAAAGCCTTCAGTTACACAGACCGTAAGTGAATAAGCATGCACTTTAATTTTTAAGGAAAAAATGTTGAGAAACCATGTTTGATGGACAAATCACATACCAACTGACCTGCCTTATTTTCTTAACATAATTGCAAGAGAGAACTGTTTAAAATGTTATTATGTATTTAATTGAACAAACAGGTGTACAAAATTGATTAAAGATACTTTTAGAAGCTAGTATTTATGTGCTAATGTTTAACAATGCTTCTGTAAAATGGGATTAAATAAAATTTCCCAGTTTCTGTAAATGTAATTATTTGATATCTTGACTTCTAACATCTTAAAATAGCCAAGCTGAAACACAAAAACAGTATGGCAGAAACTCTCAGTCTTTAAAATCACAACTCATCTTCCAGATTTAGGTAAACTAAGTTTTCACTGGAAGTTGATGAGAACCCCTTGCTAGCAGGTGTTGGATTAATATGACTGAGTTTCTTACAGCCATTTCCTGACTCCACAGTCTCTGCACTTCTGGAGAAGTGTGAGTTTTATTTTTTTGGGGGGAATGCTTCCAGAGGGTGGGACAAGGATTTTCAGAAAATAATATATATTTACTTGTGATATTTCTTAGAAAAGTTACATCTGCAGTATGTTCTTTGTAAACGCCTTCTTAGTAGTTTTCAGAAACATTCTCTCTTTTTTTTTTTTTTTTTTTTTTTTTTTTTGCTTTGAAGCCAACCAACTTCTTTGTCTCACTTAACATCCAGGTAGCTGAAGTTCTCCATGATTTCAAAAGATCAGATCAGTTTGTCAAACCTCTTCAGATCCTCAGCTTGCTTGACTGAGTGTAGTTCTGTTTGTTGCTGACTTAGAAGTATTTATGTGTTAAGATCTCTGGTATAGCTTCTTGCTTCATGCCTTTCATTAGGAAGAAGTGGCAGATGTGGTCAGTCATTCTATAGGATTCTGATGTTTTCAGGGATGTCTTTTTCCACCAGTGTGTGTCTTTTTCTACTGGAAAAAGGTACAAACTGTACTGTGTTTTGTGGTTACTGTTGTTACTGCCTCAAAAATGGTTCAGAGACGAGTCAAAGTCTAAAAATACCTTTTTCTACAGAGAAATACCATAGTGTCAATGCTATTAGTTTAAGTGAAAGTGAAAGAAATTCTTGGTGAAAGGCTGTTTCAGAAGGAAAATTCTCAATTTAAAAAGTGTTTGACAAAGCACTTATTCACGTCATACCTTACGTTGGTGTGTAGTAGTACAAAGATTAATTTCTACAACATTTTAATGACAGGAAATTTGAAGTTATAATACTAAGAAGAATGCCTAGTTTTGACTTTTTTTTTTTTCCATTCTCTCCTTAGATGCTCCAGTGTAAAAAATATTACCTTAACAAATTGAAGAAGTGTTCACTGTCAGTAGTAGTAATGTATCTATGTTCAATCACTTTCAATCTGAAGAGTGAGGCAGTGAACATGAATTTAATTTTCTAAGTCAAATTAGGTGAATATCAATTAATTTAATCCAGACTGCTTGATACAAATCTTTGGCAGATTATGCCAAGTAAGATAATGTTTCCTTTTTTTATATTCAATTTAGTTTATAAATTACACTAGCCTCAGTTTTTAATACCCATTTTAATATTTCATCATGGTCCAGTCCTGCATTAATGCGTTTAGACTGCAACAGCATTTCTGGTGCCATTTCATTTGTATTTTTTCTAGCTTGTCCTTAGATGTGCAAATAGTACATGCATTCCTTCAAGCAATCAGTCTGAAGGCTGGAAGGGCTTCTCAGATGTAGTGAAGAATTAGACCGTAATAGGGCAATTATCTCTTGTTTATGTTCTCCTGTGAACAGTTTGTTCTAGGAGGTTTAGCGACTGGCTGAAATTATCTCTAAAATATTGGTAGCTATCCCCAAGATCACATGAAAGATGTGGGTGAAGATCTAAAAGTCTGGGGAAGTGTTTGTGTAATGCATCTCTAAAGAAAGCAGAAAAAATTTGGGGAATTTTACACCAATCTTTTCAAATTAAGCTTCAAAAAAAAATAAGCAACAAGTGGTAAACTAAACTATGTGTAAATGGTTAAAAAGTTTTACGAACCACCACGGAATTTTTTATTTTGTTTAGTTCTCTCCTGTGGGAGGATAAATAGAGGAGATGATGTACTTTGACACTGTCATGTGTGACAAACTTATCAGTAAGTAAAGGAAACACAGTGAGGAAAAAAATATAGAAAACTGCTTCCAGAGAATGATTGTCAATAGCTCCTTACCAAAATGGAAGGATATTTTAGTCGTTGTTCTGCCAGTATCTGTTATGGGACATCTCATGATTTTTGTTAGTGAGCTAAATGATGGATTAGAGAGGATGCTTATTAAATAAAGTGCCACACAATAGAAAGAGGGACAGATTTATAAATGAACCTGACCAGCTGTAGAATCTATATGGAGAAAATTATATTCCATTCAATAAATAACTGAATTTAAGTCATCAAATACACATGTGTATTGCCTAAGTAGCTTTTCTGCTGAAAAATGGCTGGGGAGTGATACTGGCTCAAAAGCTGACTGGAGAATCACAGAGTTATGCAATTTTCTGTGTGTGCTTTGTGTTTGTTTGGTGTTTTGTTTTTGTGTTTTTTAAAGTGTCACACTAGGATGTAAGACAGATTGAAAAGATCTTCCCAGTCACCAGTGGGAAGGCTTCAGCTAGAGTACTGTATCCAAATTAGGCACTGCACATCAGGGAAGATAGGGAACAATAAAGACACGCCAGGAAGAGTGACCAGAAGGTCAACGTCAGAGAGCACAGCACAATATTGTACAACAAGTTTCTCTATCACTGAAGGCTATCAAAACCGCAGCAGAATAATGTCTGGCAGAGGTGGCACAGTAACATCAAGGTGACCTCTTGTAGGCAGTGTCATACATGGCTGCTAGCCAGCTATTTGGGTTATGAAGCATTTACAGACCTTTCTTCTTCAGGTTGTAATCCAGAACAGTCAAACTGTGGTGATGGGAATTGTAAGCAACAGTATAAGCCTTGTAAAGATGATGAAAGCTGTGGGGAGGAGAGTGATGAAAACAGCTGTTGTAAGTATATATTTTTAGCCATTTTGGATAAATGTAGTACTTCTAGATATATTTTTTCATAGCATACTTTGGTACAATTTTCATACTAGTGAAAGCAAAGAATGCAGAATATAACTAGTTCTTAGGACGCTCTAACAAGAAAGGAATGAAACAAGATCCAAGATAAATTACTTAAGTTAGATGACCTAACCAAAGCTTGCTGTTGATCCTGTTAGAAGAGCATGTTTTTCCCAGCTACTGCCAAATGAGCACCAAATGTTGGAAGGGAGAGAGCCAAAATAGCTTTGGAACTTTTGCCCTTTGCCACATGCATGGTCTCTTTAGTTTAGATACACCATAATTATGGACATTGTTGGTACTACCAATGTCTCCTTAGTGACTTGCTGCATTTTGCCTTTATAATTTTTGCCTCACTTTTAATCTTAGGTCCTTGAGGCAGCCAGGAGCATGTTCTTGTTTGTTGGAAAAAAAACCCTGCCACTGTTTAGAGGTCACTGGTAAACAACTGATAATAAGAATGATAGTAATGGAAGCCTATTGCTGAGATCTGTCAAGAGTCCCCCACATGGTAAACTGTGATGGTCCTTAGCCAGAAATTTCTTGGCGGGAGGTGCAAAGCTCTCCCACAGTTTTCTCAACCTTCACTTAAAATCAACAGATCTGACAAGCGTATCTTGCTCAGTTTAGAGTTAAATAAAATGGAAGTGAGGACAGTTGGAGGCTTTTCTGTGTTTCCTATTGGACAGTGGAGGCTGAAATTATTGTGATCATTACTCAGAGTAGAACATTCCCCCTATCCCCTCTCCTTAGATGGACCTGTTTACACCAGTACAGACTATGACTTTAAGCCGACTGGAATGTGTAGCTTTGAATTGCTTTCACCACTGAGTAGGTTGGACATGCAAGTTTTTTTAATAATTTGAAATCATGGCTCCAAACATGTGACACTATCTTCTCTCTCTTTTTCAGCCTACAAAAGTTGCTCCCCTTATGTATACAAATGCCCTAATGGAAAATGCTTGCTGAAACCAAATCCTGAGTGTGATGGGAAAAGAGACTGTGCAGATGGATCTGATGAAATGAACTGCGGTGTAGTAACATTTATTTTTAAATTATTTAATTACTTGTGAAACGGAGTGAGGAATTTGTGTTATAGTCAAGCACTACTGAATTAAGAATTGATTAAATCAGGTGTGAATTTAAAAAAAAAAAAATCTCCTGATAACATCTGTATGAAGATATGTCTTGAATTTTGCTCTGTTTCCTTTTTAATACCACTGATCTGTCCTATGGTGACTCATTTCAAGCAATGCACACTTCCAGGTTAAGCTGCTAGGTCTTAGTGCTTGTTTGAGCTGAATGAGATGCAGTCAAGGAGCTGTGTATGTAAGGTGGGGACAGATATGAGATTTTATTCAAGTGAACTTTTGGAAACAACTCAGCTTAGAATTGTGTTTAAATGTATTTTTGAGTTACTAACCTCTTTAGAAAGCTGTAATGGAGGACAGATAATGATTGGTTTATCCCTGACCTGCCTATTGAGTGAAAATGGGCAGGTGCTCTTTTTACCAATTGTACAGTAAGAAAATGTTTTGTTTTTTTTCCAACAACTTTGAGGTCTATGGATAAAAATTTAAGTATTAAGAATACCAAAGTGAAGTTATCTTGTGTTTTTTGTCACTGTTTTATTCAATCATTTCTACTAGCTTGTGGAAGACGCCAGCTTAAGAAAAACAGAATTGTTGGAGGTGAAGATGCAGGATCTGGAAAGTGGCCTTGGCAAGCAAGTTTACAGATGGGAGCACATGGCCATCTATGTGGTGCATCTGTTATTTCCAATAGGTGGCTCATATCTGCTGCCCACTGCTTCCTGGATTCTGATTCTGTGAGGTATGAGGAAGCTATAGTGTCACGGAGTATTTGCAGTTTAATAACACTACAGTGTTGCTTCTAAAAGTCTGCAGTAACTATTCCCTGTCTAGATAAGTTGATTCAATGAATAAAACTGTGACAGAACAGCACTACCTGATCCTCAAATGTTATGTTCTGCTGGCTTCAAAAGTCCAAAGTGTCTGAAGTAATTATTTTGCCTCCATTGCTAGTGAATCCTGTGTGATAAAACACACTGCTTTGTTAGATTTAGGGTATAGACAATTTTTTAGAAGGCAGGGATTTTCTGAGTATAAGCTATGGCCTTTTCTCCCAAGGAAAGGACTATTTATCAATAAATGGAGTGTAAAACTCACCAACGTTCAGTTTAGGTGGTGAAAATTCAAAAAACATACCTCCTACATGTGGTAAGGAGGAAATAGAGTTTAATAATACACTTTTCTGACTTCCAAACATGGTGCATTACAAGAAATCGGTCTTACAGATCCAAGGTATTACTTTTTTCAAAATGGTAAGTAAAATCATTACTTAAAGTTTTAGGAGACAGTAACTGTAGTCCATCTGTCTTCCTAAGTGGTATTCTACTCCATTCACTTCATTTTTCATGAATGTCATCAAATTCTGAAAAGTAGATAAATGGGGTAAACTGACACTGCATTACTTTCCAACGGGATGTTCTAAAAGCATTCTCTTCACAGATACTCCGATCCTTTGGGATGGAGAGCATATGTGGGCTTACATACTATTAATGAAAAAAGCAATCGTGTAGCTGTGAGATCAATCAAAAGGATTATTGTCCACCCACAATATGACCAATCTATCTCAGACTATGACATTGCCCTGTTGGAAATGGAGACACCTGTGTTCTTCAGTGAGCTGGTACAGCCCATTTGTTTACCCAGCACCTCTAGAGTATTTGTTTATGGAACTGTCTGCTATGTAACTGGCTGGGGAGCCATAAAAGAAAATAGTATGTTCATTTCCTGGATATACTTCTTGCAAGTTTATCTTAATTTTAAATTCTAATAATGAACTATTTATAGTTGTAAGAAAAAATACTCGTGGTTTACTTAGTAGGTCTATAAAAAGGGGGTAAATATCTCCTTAGCTGCAGTCTGGGAATTCTGAATATTTGCTTTGATGGCAGGTGACAAGTGTCAATATGTATACTTAGGTGTCACAAACCATTGAAAATAAAATTATCATAGATTTACAAAAATGTGCCCCTTTTCATGCTCGTGGCTTATTTTATCTGGTGAATCAGTCATAAGCAATCTTACAGGTAAAGAAAACTGCTACTTGCAACTCATTGCAGAGATGAGTGTGTCTCTAAGACTGTGTTTGACAATATGGGGCCGTGAACAGCAGTAATTGCAAAAATGTTGTGGAGATTTTTTATTTTGTTTTTCTTAACCAAAAGCAATTTAATGTGTGCCCAATGGAGAGTTCTCCCTGAACAACTTGGGCTACCATGCTACAGTGGGGAGGCAGGACAAAAGCAAACAGACTTGGAGAGGGGCAGTGGGGGAGTCCATGGGGTCTTGGTCCTGTGTTAGCTCCTTAGGACTGCAGCAGTCCCCACAATTGCACTGAGATATATCTCCTCATGTTTGATCAGAAGCTATGTGCTATGGTAATGATGGCTTTCTTAATATGCTTTTTAAAAAAAATAATAATTAAATCTAGATAATAATGTAATAGCATAATGAAGTGCAAATGGCCATACAATTGATGCCTTCTTACAATGTCTTGCTTTTTAATAAAAAGATGTAGGTAATATTTAAAAATCAGTATAATGGTATGTGAAAAAAAAAATCCACAACATTTTTTCACCTCACTTGTTTAAGTCCCAGTCCACCCTCAGAGTCAAATGAGCAAACAAACCAAAACTCAGTACGATCATTCGGGTACTGAAAAGGTCATGTTAATTGTTGAGCCAAAACATGACTGATGATACTTAATTTGCAATGACACCTTCTGTCAAGAGTACAGAATTAAGCTCTTAGTATCACTTTTTACTTACAATTTTGATTTTAAAAAATATTTTGCACCCATCCACTTCATTCTTCAGGTCCTCTCCTAGAAGTGACATGATAGAAAAGAATGTAAAAATTTAATTTATTTGGACTTGGACAATGTTTGGAGCACAAATAATGACAAGCTTTTGGCATAATTTGAAATAGCATGCAAAATTAGTCACATTTTGTGGAATATTATAATTTGCATGGCTTTTTTTACTGCTTTCTGGCAGAAGATGCTCATAAGGGTAAAGACCAAGGAAATGGAAAGGCAGGACATAGGGACCTCTATGTCCATAGTGTAGCATAGACAAAGCTGAGGGCAGGCAGCAACTGAAGGGAGGGGAACTACTTTCCTGCCATTAGCTGAGTATATTTTGCTTTTGAAGCAATTGTCTTTTCTTTTGACAAGTGGTAACTCTGTTAGAAATCTGTACCGCCATAACCCCTACAATACCATGTGTTTTTTCTAGGTCACCTTGCCAAAACACTGCAAGAAGCTCGAGTGAGAATAATTAACCAAAGTGTTTGCAACAAGCTGTATGATGATCTTATCACATCACGTATGCTGTGTGCTGGGAATCTTAATGGTGGCGTTGATGCATGCCAGGTAACCTGGAACTTGTAGGGAAACCACAAAGGAATATTTACTTTCATTGGAAACCTGTTTAGAGTTGCGGGTTATTTGTGTTTTTTCTTTTTTTTTAGTAAT
Source organism: Hemiprocne comata (assembly GCA_020745705.1). Classification (NCBI taxonomy): domain Eukaryota; kingdom Metazoa; phylum Chordata; class Aves; order Apodiformes; family Apodidae; genus Hemiprocne; species Hemiprocne comata. The sequence goes on along the minus strand of CM036586.1, from coordinate 135,169,922 downwards.
AGAGTGAGATGGCTTGAGTGTATGGCTTATTTAACATTGCAACTAAAGGCTCTGCAAAATAAGGAAGGAAATTTGGTATAGATAATCTCTGAATCTCTTGAGAAATGTTCCTTTGCAAAGATAAGGGGTAAAAGGTGTCAAAGTTTTTTTTTTTCCTCTTCAGCTGTTACATTCCCTATAAAAGAACAAAGATGTAAGGTTAAAGGGATTGAAGTTAAGCCTGTCAGTTATTTATACTATACGTACTGATTTTTTTCTTTTTTTGATGTCTAGATGTGGGATTAATAGAATACTGTAACAGTAAGGAGTAATGTATTTTTACCATTGCAAAGAAATACAAAAGGGCAGAAGAAAGTTAAGTCTGGTGAACACAGTTGCAATGCCGTTTTTCAGTTTCATATGTTCATTCATGTGTATAATTATAAGTTTTGATTACAACATGGTATTGTAAGCTATATGACCTAGTTTAGTTTTACACACAACCAGAAACTGCTCTTTGGATGTACTTTGCTGTCTTGGCTGTGTCTTCCTTCTCAGTTATTAGACTAGCTGGGTACTTTAGCAGGATTTAAATTTATTATAAATACCCACTTTCAAAATTACAAACAAGGTCATTGTATGAGTTACTGTGTAAAGGGAGAGAAATGTTCTACTGATTTTAGACTGTGGTGATTTGATAGAACTTTTCTGTAATGTATACCTTTTGCTATTTTAATGTAATAGGATAATTTTTACAAGATCTTATTTCTTAAGGGGTTCAACTTCTTTATTACAGAGTAGACTATTTGCAGGATTTCCTATGGCCTCTAAGTTCTAACTCTATGAATTATTATTTTTTGTTAACTTTATGTGCAATTTGCACATAACCTTAGACTTTGGAATTGTTTTGCAAAATGTTATTTTAGAGGCCTGATATTCCTCAAAAAAACCAAAACAAAACCAAAAAACAAGTGTTGCTTAAGAAATGCCCTTGAATTTTTAGACGGACATTTTAACCAATTTGGTTATATAGCTAACTGGTTAAGCCAGGGGCTGTGTTTCAGCCCTAGCATGCTGACCCTCTGGGCCCTTAAGTTCTTAGTCTGAGCAGTGCCTTTGCTATTTCTTTTTCAGTCTGTAGTATATTTCCTCTGCAGTGCTAGAGAGGAATCATATTGGCAGTTCAGGAAGTCGCCACAGCACCCTGAAACCCTTTTACTGCTGTTCCAGACTTGTGGCCATCCTGATTTGTTTCGTTTCTTCATGGACATATAAGCTGTGTGTGTACTGCAAAGGTTATGTGAAGCTTCCAAATACCTTTTATCTTTCCAGGATGTGATACTTACCATGAGAAATGAAACATTTTCTCTTTCAGACCATGTTTTCATATCACTTCAGGATATTCTTTCATCTTAGTTCCTCTTTTTAGGATCCTTCCTCTCCACCAGCATACAGCCCCTTTGGACTCTCAGAACTGGCTATGTAATTGGTGAGAGTATATAGCCTGCTTTCTCAAGTGACTTGGAGATCAGCTTCATGGATTATCCAAATTGCCAGTGTGACAGCAGCCTGAGAGAGAGGAGTAACTATTCTGGCTTCTTTTCTAGTCCCTAGATAATTCTGTTTGATGGGATAATGAAGGCTTTCTATTGCTACTCTTTTCTCAGTACATGGTTTTCTTCTGATTTCTGCCATGTTTTAGCTCCAACTGGGGGCAACAAACAAATGGAAGGGTCAACTTGGAGGCTGCCGAGTGCCTTGTATGCATAAGGAACAGCTGCAGAGATGAGCTGCGTTCATAACTGCTCAGAGTTCTGCGAACTGGGTTGTTCACAGGAGGCGTACAAGGTTAAAACAGTGGAGGGCACAAAGCATTTGTGACTGCAAATGCATTTTGATCTTGTGAGCTGAACTAAATGGGAATTTTTACTTTTCTACATTGCTGTACAGAGTTGCATGTTCCCTTTGAGAAGCCTGTTCTTATTTACACATTCCTTAGTCACTGTCCTTTCTCTCTGCGAGTGTAAGCACAGTCTTGATTATGAAACCACTGATAATACTTAATTGTACCTGGTTTGTTTTTTGGTTAGGTGGTTTTTTTGCTTATCTTAGTTTTTTGCTGGGGTTGTGTGGTATTCTGCCTTCAACCTGTGAACAATTTATGGTCAAATGGTAGCAGAATTCCTACTTCCCATCCCTGTCTTCTCCTCACTCAGCCTGTGATCAGTTGCTTTATACATTCTGTAATGCAACATTAGAAATGAATATTTTTAAACAATTTCTTGCTATTGCTTTATATTGATTAGTGTGCTATTCTGTAAGTTAAAATAAATTTAATAAATCTGACATCTAGCTGGGTACATTCTACCCAAACTAAGATTCTAATATTAAACTGTAATCTGAGAAAGAGAGGGGCAGGTATTTACTATCCCTAACAACCTAACTTTTGTTACAGCGCTCTGTGTGTGTGTTTGTGTGCATGCACCCACTAATGGCCAAACTGCCTTCGTTTTAGGGGGATTCTGGAGGTCCTTTGGCCTGCACAGGAAAGGGAAATAGATGGTACCTTGCTGGCATTGTGAGCTGGGGTGAAGGATGTGCTCGGCGCAATCGTCCTGGTGTATACACTAAGGTGACAGCACTTTATGACTGGATTCGTCAGAATGCAAACTGATATGCCAAGGAGAGGATGCAGATCATCTCCCTTATGAAAGCTGCTTCCTACAGTAGTCTGTCATGTCCATCTCTGCTGGTATATCATGAAAATGCCATTGACTCTTTCTCTGTGGAAGAATGCACTTTCTTAATGAAGAAACTATCATTTGTTGTTCACCCAGCAGTAACTGCTCGGATTCAGAGCAACATCAGATTCCTTATGGATTCATCTTCCTTATTCCCATCAGCAGACACAGCACTGCCTTAAAAAAAAAAGCCCATAACCTGGGTTAGAACCTGTACAAAAAAACAGCCAGATCACTTTTTTACAAATCCTCTTCCCTCCTTCCATCTCCCTTGCTATGTGCATATGTGTATGTATCCAGACATGTATATGTTTCTACATACACAAACTGGATATTAATGGCCACCTCCCACATATTCTCAACTCATCCATGTTACCTTAGAGATGTTACAGGATTCTAAATATAAATTATTATTTCATATGTGTTGAAAAGACAAGTACTATGATCAATACAGTGTACAAAACTGAGATTAACTCAGTCTCTAGTTATGCTGCTACTGGATGACCATTCCTTTCTGGGCTGTAACTTTTAGGCTGTCTCCTGGGCTATGACAAACTTATTATATAATCTATACTCAAAGCCTATATTTTAGGGGGGTTAGTGTCTTTAAAGTCTAGTCAGTCATTCACATCTTCCTTTTTAATAAACACATGCAAAAAATGCAAGTGGCTGTGTTTTGTTCATTTTATGGTGCCTCTGAAATCTTAATCCACAGCTGCAACCAGAGCTACATTTGTACTTTGGACTTTCCTCTTTTTCTGAAGTTGAGCCTAACTTGCCTGTTTACTGAAGCACACATTTAAGGGCAAAAGTTTATTTTCCTTACATTGAAAAGAGAGATGTCTTCAGTAGAGAAGAAAAGAGTTCTCCTGATGTTCTGTTTTAGATAAAAGCCTAGGTCAGAAAGCCCAGATCAGTTCTTGACTTCCCATTTTCTTTGAGAGTCTCTCGGCACCAAGCGTCAGAAGCGTCAGTTAGTTCATGTGCAAGAACGGCACCAAGTGTGGATGTTGGATCACCCAGAAGAAAGAAACTCAAGGCTTTGTAAGGAACTCCTTCACTGATGGACTTTGGCTTTTGCTGGGTGAGATCCCTAATCATTAACTCGTTTGACTCAGAAAAGCTGCTTTGCTTTCAGACAATTCAGAAGGAAGGTAAGGTCTTTTACTGTGAGTGGAAATGAAATAAATCAAGCTCATATCCAACAGGAGTACTGGGAACCAGTGGGTAAAGGTTTTTTTCTAGTTGAGACATTGCAGGAAAAATCTTATGGATACAGACACATGTTTTGATCTTGATGGCTGCTCAACTTCATCCTCAGTCCTCTGGAGTTCTAAGGATTCTCAGTCCTCTGGAGTTCTAAGGATTCTCCAGAACAAAAACGTGCGGTATGCAATTTGTATTTCTTTTTAATTGCTTAATTAAACCAAGCTGTGTGTCCAGCTTGATGGAGTGCCTTTGCCTGGATGGCTGTGACATGGCATGTGGAATCTGAACTCTTGTCCATTCTCCAGTCATGAGTAGTCAGATGAGTTGCACAACAGGAAAATCTGAGGGGAGGAAAAGCATCCTCAGCTTTTGGCAGGAAAAAGAAGGATCAGTGTTGTGGGTGGATGCTCAGCCAGCATGGGAGGGGGCTGGAGAAAGAGGCTTTGTTTTCCATATAATGCATGATCCTCTCTGGCTGGGACAAGAGAGTGAGCAAGAGTGCAGTTACTGGCTGCCTGAGCAACCCTTTTGGTCCAGAGGGGAGAGAGGTGCTCTGTGTGGAGGAAGGAGAAACACGGCGATGGAGTCTGAACAGGAGAAATGAGAGGAGGTAGGATGAAGGATAGCGGGGGAGTAGGGGGAGGAATCAGCCTCAGGCTGAGATAAGTTTAATGAGTGACTCATGTAAATAGCATGGGAGAATTAACTCAGGAAGCTAGTGCAGACCAGATCTCAGTTTACACCATTATTTGCTGAATAAAAGCATGCTGTGTAGAGCACAGGCTGAAAATTAAGGCCACCTTCCTCCTCTCTTCAGCTTTGTCCTTTAAGGTTTTTTTACATAGAAGCAGCTTCTCAGGTTTAGGTAGGATAGTGTGGGCATAGACATGAATGGTTCGTTAACACCAAACGTTATTTTAGGCTCCATAACTGCTAGAGAGAGTACAATTTGCAGCTCAAAGGTCAGTAGTGTTCTTCATTGACTATACAGGGAGACTAAAATCAGAAGTGTAGATGTATATTCTAAGTTCCCTTCACAGCCTAACTTACCCCCAAGCTATGTGATCCTTTTTTCAGCTTATGCTGTTCAGAACCACATAAATTTGTTTATCTGCGTGGATAACAGCGATAGTATTTTACTGTTCTGGCTGACAGGAACAGGGAAAGCAACCTGGTTCCTTTTAAAATTGCCTCAGCAAATGACAACATTACTGTAGGTTTAGTCACCTCCTTGTGCTTGTCAAGGGCTGGTACAGTAAGGCAGCCAAACTGGAAAACCTAGTATTGCGAAGCTGAGGGCTCTAGCTCTGGCAACTGGGCAAATCGATACTTTGCCTCCCATTTCTCTGTAGCTTAGTACAGACGACATTATCTGTCCTTTCAAGGAATTCTCCTGATTTATCAGTGTTTTGACATCATTCCTGTGCAAACTATCCCAACTCTCACTGTTACCATCTCCAGCCTCATACCAGAACTGCTACTGACAACATCTGCCGCTGAAACCAGAAGGAAATGAGTTGCCCCCGTGCTTGGTTTGGAGCCAGAGGTCCTCATGCAGAGACAGAAGCTATGAAAAGGCAAAGTTCTGGTCAGGATCATGAGATTATTGAATTAGACGGAGATCATGTGGAGGAAAATGAGGCTGATCATGACAAGCCTCTAAACGTTGAAACAAGAAAGGTAGGAATTTTACTTGCTCATTTGATTCTTGCTGTTGGGGAAAAATACCACGCAGCAAAAGAAATGACACTTTGCGGGAACATCTGGTAAGAGTGGTTTAATTTGTAGGTTGCAGGAGCAGGAAAGATGATTCCCAGGGAAGTAAAGGCTGAAAACTTGTAAAACATTTAATTTCTTTTTTCAATTAAGTATTTTAATATTGGAGTGGGATTTTATGCTTTTTTAAAATATTTTTTGGTGCTTGGCTGTTTGTGAACTTTAACTTAGGAAATGAAGTTGTAATTGGTATTCTATGTTTTGCTTTCTCTTATCAAGTTCTCTTAGGGGGATTGGGCTCAAAAGCAGAAAGAAGAAAACTTAAAACCCATATTAAAACCAGGCTGTCTTTCAGAACAAATTAATCAGAAAACAGCACTACCAAAACAAGTACAGAATGTCCTGCACCAGCTTCTGTCTCTTTTTATCTTTAAGTAATTTGCAGCTGCTCACAATTATGAATTTGTGTGGAGTTCCCTGAAGCCTCGGCTAAGACCAGCATGTGAGCCCTGAGGGAGGTTGCTCCCAGCATCTAGCTTTAAGCTATGGAACAGTTGTACAATGATTTTCATTACTTACTCCAGAGCAGAGGTAAGGTAGAGAAAAGAAGTTTCCCACTTTTCTGTAGGGACGGCTGAGCCCTCACGAGAGCTCAGCTGCATTAGTCACACCACCCCTCCCTTCCTGCTCCTGGCCAAGCAACAGCGACTGCTTCCTTGTGTGAGCCCTGCTGATCATCTCCGTGGGCTGATTCATTCCACCGGCCAGGCAAAACCCCCATTTACTCTGCTATATTGAGGGCCAGTTACTTCTCATCTGGTCTGGTTAAGCTGAAACAGCTTCCTGCAGGGTCAGACAAATTCTAGGGAGGTGCAAAGAGGAACAGGAGAGGGTGGAGGAAAGGCAGGGGTGAGCTAGATCCGCTTAGCTGTCTTGAGAAACTTTAGCCTGAAGTTTCTGTTTAGCCTTCCCCTTCCCAGAACTGAGCTTTCAACCGGGCTCTGTTTCTTCTGATTCTCGCAATCAGCTTCCTATCCTATAGCGACTGCTGGAAAACGATCATGCTCTGCTTCCTGCTCATGTGGCAGGTTAACCAGGACAGCCCTGCCCACCGGGGAGAGATTTTTCTCTGCTGCTGCTCGCTCCCAGCAGGCTTGCAATGTATATGGGCAACGTCCAGAGGATGTTGGACCAGCTGGAACGGAGTAGTTGGGGAGCTGAATGTTTGCTGAGATCAAGCCAGTTTGCAGTGTGTGATGAAGAATCACACTTTTGTGACAGTCTAAATATATGGCTCAATCGAAACTTGGGCTTGGTAATTGTCTCAACTGATATTACTGTGTCTGATTTTGTAGTTGTACTCTAGACAGTAGTTACTACCTTTTTTATTTTAATTTATTTTCACATACAAAACAATATGCTAGTGTTAAGTATTAAATTGAAGCTTAATTTTTCTAATAAACTTTGAAAAACAAACAAAAAAACAAAAAATGTAAACATGATCACACCTGAAAGCATGCTAAGTGAAACCGTAAAATTGTATTAAGCCTTTGCCTATTGTTCTCTCTCAGAACCAAAGTTCTGTGTGCAGGGGTGTCTGCAGAGAGAGCTTTCCCCTTCTCTGCCCTCCCCCCCCCTCCCCCAGGAAAAAAAGGTCTTATTCTTGTAGGATCTTTCTGTGGGTGTCTGTTTTCTCCCTCTGCTCATCTGCCACCCCCAAAGAAGCTTTAAGCCAGCTGATGGATGTCAGTTAAACTCTGTGAAAGGCTTTCTGTTACGCTGGGTTCTTAGAAGGTTCATAAAATGAAGGAAGGTAACCTAGTTTAGTGCCTCCAGCCAGCAGCTGGTTCCTGCCAACCTGCATGTATATGACCCAGACAACCTACAGCATGTGCTTTTCCTAACCTGGTAGTGGTGTCAAAAAGGACATGGAGTTTAAAGCTGGGTTTGCAGTGATGATGAGGAGGAGGAATTAAAAAGGCAGCATGGTCTATGTTCTTATGAATTCATGCCCTTCCTTCAGTCCTCTGGTTGTGGAGCAAAATAGTTGGAGGGGTTTTAATTTGTATTGTTATATCACCTAAGGGTTGATTTTGTTTGTTGCGGTTTTTTCTAATATATATTAGTACTGCTGGGGTAGCTATTAAAACACTAATTTCTGCTATGGTCTTAAATCTTATTAAAAATTAAATGAAATTCAGGTATCGTCCTTTCTCTCCTATGTAAACATGCACACATGCACAATTTCTTTGAAGAGAGTTTCCTTGTGATCTATTAGAACAGGCAATATTTGTAATAAACTTTCTGTTGAATGAGGGCTTAATAACCTTCAAGTCTCCAACCTTCAAGAAAAAAGGGAGTCAGCTGTAAAAGTCTTGATTGTTTTACAGTGTTTTTTAATGCAATAGTTTCTAATTTATAGCAATTCACTTCCTTTGGGTCCTGGCATCCAGGAGCTATGCAGACAGATACAATCATTGTTGCAGAGGTGAATGATTTTGGAAATTCCTCCACAGACATCATTTTGGTTGTGAGAGATGGCAAACATTAAAAGGCCACCTTGTGGAACATGCAAATCAAATCTATGTAGTTTAAAATAAAATTTTGAAGCCATGAAGGCACGTTTCTAGAACTTTAGCTTTATGGGCAATTCATGAGTTGGAAATCTTGCACAAATGCAGAATGATAAATCTCTTTCAAGCAATAGCATGCCTGTGAATGTCCTTTTCTTTTGCAGGCCACATGCAGCTGTACTTAAGGGTGAGAACCCCTGATGTAGGGCATTACTTACCAGTGAGACTCTCCCATCTAAGTGGGGATTTTTTTTTCTAAATGTTACAACAGGGACAGGTTTAAATATTTTTCCCTGCTTTATTAATCAACATGTCCCTTCCTTTTGTGACTAGGAGAGCAAGCACTGGAAATCATGCGGGAAAGTAGTTTTCTGGAGGTGTAAACTATGGATGGTTATAACCACAATTTTTCTAGTATTCTTCCTGGTCATTCTCATCAGCCTAATTCTTTATTCTAGTAAGTATCTCACTCTCGGTTCATCCTCTAACAAAAATGTACATTATGTACAATCCAACACAAGCATCCTTTAAACTCTTTCTGTAAACTGCTGAAGGGGCTGGGAAGCAGACTGTGAAGGGTGTTGCGTTGAGTAGTGGATGTGAATGCTTTTATTTTTAGCAGGCAGCAAGCAACTTCCATCCTGATAAGATCCCACTGTATAGCTAAGTGAGAAAATATCATGAGAGTCAGGGAAGAGGATGGAAATTGTGCTTGTAACATTGCAACAAGTGTCATAGATCACTTTTGTCCCTGTGTGTGCTGTTGGTGCCCCCCAAAGCAGCTGACTTTCACTAATGGGGGAGGGTGACTGACCTCCATGTGCTGTCACTTTTCTTCAGGTGACTTGCACTTTCTTTTTGCCTCTCCCTGTCAGTAATTACCAAGAAAATTTGTGAGAAAGACACCCAGAAAAAAGCCAAGAGTGTTTTTTTCCAATACATCTGCTAACTGGAACTTTTTCCTCCCCTTTCTATCTCCTTTTGTATATTAGATATTTACACAGATGAGGATGACTATTGGGATCCTGACGCACTACTAAATAGTGGAAATTTTCACAATTTTTCAGGAACATTGGAGTTAATGTGTGGTCTCCCACACCTTTTCTCTGAAAACATTACAAAGAGGGTATGTGTTGATGTGGTTCTTGGCAAAGCTGATTCTGCTTGTAACATAGATTTGGTGTTTTCTCTTTTAAAAGGTTTATGTTTCTCTGAGTAGCAACTCAGTCATTTGCAAGTCCACAAAAAATTATGAGTTGTACTTTTTCTAGTATAATTTTAAGTCACAATCTAGAAAAAAGAATTGTCTGCTTTTAAGCATACAAGAAGTTCACATTTATTAAAAAAAAAAGTGCCTGATTTTTTTCCTGAATTTGAATAATAGTCGGAACATAGTCTTCTTCACATTTTTCATACTATCATCGAATAATTTGGGTTAGGAGGGGCCTGTGAAGGTCATCTAAACCCAATGCTGCAAAAAAATCCTGTGCGTTGCATTCCTCTGTGAGTACAAGAAGGCAGCCTGGGTTTTTAGCTGCCATTTCCATTGAGCCATCACAGCCCTGTGTTACAGCTGAAACTAGCTCAGCAGGCATGGCCATGCTCATTTAAACTTTCTGTGGGAAGGAGGTCTAAGTAGAGAGAACCTACTCTCTACCAAGTAAGAGTAGAAAGGTTTTTTGGTAGTAATAAAAACCTAAGCCAAACAACATAAATTGCACATGGCAACATGAGCATGCACTTCTATTTCACCTTAAATGCCTCCGTTGTGTTAAGGTAATACAGTAATTACTTAAACACACAGTTTCAACAAATCACAGAATGAAAGAATCATAGAATGATGGAAGAGACCTTACAGATCATCTAGTCCCAACCCCTTTGCATGGACAGGAACACCTTTCACTAGACCAGGTTGCTCAAAGCCCCATCCAGCCTGGTCTTGAACACTGCCAGGAAGAGGGTAAAGATTAACTTGTCCTTCAAGCTAAAAGGATTGTGTACCTTTTCCAGGGCATATATTTGCTGATGTTTGACCTCCAGCACCTGTGTTTATGTCCCTTACAGCACCTTGTAAGAATCATTCACTGTGCTTTCTTTTATGGGGAAAAGAGAGACAGAACGGAATAAATATTTTTTCTTTCTTTTCTTTTTTTCTCTCCAAGTTAACAGATGTCTACAGTTCCTCTCCAGCTCTAGGGCGCTACTTTAGGTCAGCTCAGGTGGTTGATTTCAGGTAAGCTATTTCTGTCACGAAAATTATGAGAAAATTTCAGGGTTTTATGAGTCATAAATGTGCCTGTGTAAATATGCACAACATTTAAATCTGTGAAAAATGGGCTGTTCAGGGGAAAGTTACTTATATAGGTAGTGAAAACCAGTCAGGGTGTCCTCTGGTGTAAATGGCAAGTGCTGCTAGTAATATATAATAGCATACAGTAATGTTTTGTTACTGTGAGGTATCCTCATCTTTCATTCCAAGTGCAGCCCTTAATAAACATATTCAAGGATATTTATTAAAAGTAAAATGAGCTGCTGGAACCACTTGAGGCTGACATGGCTTAAATAGCCTTAAATAGATGAAACAGGGTTCGTGGGGAGGGGAGAACTGTTTTGCTCCTGAAGGAGCTAAAGGCAAGAAGGACAAAGAAGTCATGAGAGCCAAAACAGTAACAATGCATTGCTGCTTTGTTTGGACCACTTTTCCCCCTCACTTTATTTTGGACAACAGGAGCAAATCTCAAAGCATCAGTATGTTGGAGAGACTGGTGAAAAAGGAGTGAGAGGCAGAGCAAGTGGCAGAGTGGAGGTTAGGCTAGCCTGGGTGGGAGACACATGTGAAGGAGAAGCTCAGCCACTGAAGGTTGGTGTAGCCAGAGGAATGGCTGTGGTAGGAAGAAGAGGAAAAACACCCAGCCCTTCCTTGCAGAGGCAACAGAAAACTTCAAGCTGGAACAGAGGGTGGATCTTACTCTTAGCAGAAACTGGCACTGCAGGAAGGCTTAGGAGTTTACTGTCTTAAACTTGTAAAGTTGCAATCTATGGAGACACTACAGATTTGCAACAGTAGGGAGGCTGAGCAGCAGAGAGAAAAGTAGAGCTGGAAAGATTAGCTGAAGCATGATCCAGCCATGGAGAGATAGCAAGAGACAAGGGAAGGCGGTCAGAGGCCTCCATCAAGGATTTCTGAAAAACTACTGTTACAAAAGGGACTAGAAATACAGGAGAAAATCAAGGGAATTAGATTTGCAAATTCCCAAGGCTCTTGAGAGAGCAAGGACAGAGGAAGGGCCCGTTTAGGCTGTAGCAAGGAGCAGTCCTGAGGGCACTTCAGGGAATGTGCTCCCTTGCACTGCCAGCCTTGGGCATGCTGGCTCTGGTCAGTGACTGAGCTGTAGCTTCTTAGCTGGATGGGTTAAAATTATTATTTAGACAATCAAATACAAAGCTGTAGTTCTGCATACATGCTGACGAGCTGATTTCTCTCTCTCTCTTTTTCTATCTCTCTCTGTGTCTCCTTTTCTTTTTCCCCATCCAACTGCTTCTTTGATGTTTTGAATTCTGTGAGTATAAAATGTAACTGTCAAATTGTAGTCAGTGGATTTGGTAGACCACAAATAATGAAATCTCTAGAGATGCACTCCAGTTCTGTGCTTTGAGTAAACCACGCCACAGCTGAGTTAGGGGCACAGCCAGGTGGCCCCAGCTACTGCCAGCTAACCTATGCATGAGATATTCTAGCACCTCTTATTTAGCACCTCTTCATGTACTTGTGAAGCATGAGTGTTCAAAACCTCACTCCATTATGACCCATGTCCAATTGCCTGTTGTAGATTTGAAAATACGTTTCAGGTTGGCTTCAGGTATGTGCCATTTTCTTTTAATGTCAAGAGCTGCTCTGAGAAGGGAAGGGGAGGAGAAAATTGGAATTTCTGGTGGCACTTTTATAATGTTTTTCTTTAGAACAAGTTTTTAAAAAATCCATGTCAACATTGATGTGAAAAGTCAGTCTTCTCAAAAAGGGAAAGATCCAGTGAGGACTTGAAGACATTAATACTTGACTTTGTTTTTCAGTAATGAAAGCTCCACTGTGTTTTATCAGCTAAAGTTTTCTGTACCACCATCAACAGAGGGGTTTATGGAAAACACAATGAACCCAGATTTTATAAGGAATGTTTTACGTCAAAATATTTATGATGAAGAGGATCCTGGGACACCTGAATGTAACAGGTTAATGCTTGACCCGACTTCTCTCACAGTAACATGTAAGTACTATACAGTAGAGAGACTGTTTACAAAGAGCACAAGTATTTACTTGAAGGGATGGAAATCTTTCTGGAAAGATGTGGAGATTTGTTAGTAAATATATTTTGCACAACAGCATTAAGAACATTGTAAAATACTCAATTTTCAAGACAGTCCTACTATAACCTAGGATTCACTGTTTAGTGATGAGAAAGGGAGTAGTGATGGAACTGCTTAGCTACAGACTCCAAGCAAGCTTTTCAGATCTCCTCTTGTATGTTATGATCTCCTCGTGTGTGTGTGTACCATAATGGAGAGCCAAATAATTTAAAATATTTCTGCTTATTGTATATTCATATTTCAATGCTTGTAAAACATATTTTAATCCAAGTAAAACAGGATAAGTAATTTGGGAGTGAACTTCTGATTCACAGTCAAGGATGAAAATGCCTCCTGATTTTGTCTTTTCAGAATTTTTAGGGAAAATTTATTTTGCACAGAGACGTGCCTTCTTCCAGGTTTTCTAGGTAGTGATTCCAATGACTAACAGTGACTAGGTAGTGATTCCAATGCATTTAGATTTGTCTTGATAGAAATGGCAGTATAAAAGTCTTCTGAGCTTTGCAGTTTTACTGAAAACAATGTATGTCCCTCCACACCCAACTTATTGAGCCACTTTCAGAATACTTCCAGAATAGCTGTAGGCTAACACATCAACATGCAGTGTGTATAAGTAAGATTTGCGATTAACTCATGTTAATTTTTTTTGGTACACTTAGCAAGGGACAAGAGAGCAGTAAGTCATGAGTTCCAGTTCTCAGTATCATTTTGTTCATAATATATTGATAGGATTCATAGAAAACACAGTGTAAAGGGACAGGAAAGAATATACTGAACTATCTAACTGAAGTTTCATTTTAATGTTAATAATGTACTGTTTTAACTTTCAGAGAAATGGTGGAAAGGCTTCTCATCTTCCTTACTGTCTAGAAGAGATGGGCTTCTCCTACCTACGAGAATCCCAGGGTAGGGAGCCATTAATTAGGTAGAAACACTTCTAAAAATGTTGTCCTATAAATACTGTGTGTGATGCAATATTGTAAATGGAAAATGTGGTGTATTTATAACAGTGTTGTACTCCTGTAACACCGCTACCTCCTTTATTGTCGTCCTGGTATCTCAATAACTATAACTCATTTCACTCTCGTGAAAATTATGCATCTTATCTGATGCATGCTCTGTGAACTATGAAACCTCTGCTTTTTCTTACCTTATGATTAAATCTGGATTTCCTGCATGAGCATTAAAAGCAGTCTTGCATGTGTTTCCTTTCTGCTTCTCTTGGCTTATTCAAAATTATCTACACGGCTTCATCCTTAATGCTCACATCTGTTACTTTTATGCCTGCAATTTCAGATACCATGTTTCAGCATTCTTTCCTCATAAAAGAGCCTGAAAACTTACATATCCTCTCTATTTTCTTTAATTGCATGCAAGACCTTTGCACCAGCTTCTTAAGTAAGCTTCAACTTTCGTTATTCCCTTGTTCATCCTACAGTCTTCCTGGAGAAGGTGTTATCTACTCTATTTTCCTGTTCTATAACATGAAATAGAAATGAGGGAAGAAACATCAGGAAGAAACATGTCTTACTCACTAACACATCTGAATGCCACAAGATTCTTTCGAGGATCAAAATAGCTGTGTGCTTTAGTAATTAGCTACTGTTCCTAGTGAATAGACAGCTATTTGACCTGCATTTGTAAATTCAAAGAGAACCTCGTCTATGTCCTTAATTATAGTCCCTGTCCTAGCAGTGGGGATAAAAATTAATAGATGCAAGTTATTTGCCTTAATAAGGCAGCAAATAGTTGTTCTTGTTGACAAGAGATAAGATGAGATGGACCAATGCCAAGAGGAAGATGCTGAATCAGACCATGTAGGCCAGTGTGGCATGAGAGTTGTAGCCAGTAATTTTCTATACCATGAAAACTAAAAACTAAGCATTAACTTTACATAGAATTGAATGGATTCACTACCATGTTAGTGAAGTATAGCTTCTTGCCGTTTGTTTATAGCCAGTATAAATGTTACAAAATGTTGGATAGACACATTTATTTTAAGAAACTTTTTGTATTGTGAGAAATATCTTATGGGAAGTTGTGTTTCTCTTTTTCTAATATTATTAGTTTATTTAAGAAGTAATCTGTCAATTTTACCATGCATTAAATTATTTAGTTTTACTCTTACAGTGATTGTTTTCATTCTTTAGCAGCTCCAGTCTTTCAACTGTTTGAGTTGGAAAATAACCATTGGAATACTAAATGCTGAGAGCTGTATGAAGAGTCTGTGTGACACAGCTGTACACTCAAACCTGTATTTGTTGTTGCTTGAGTTTTAACCGAGCTTGAGAAACAGCCTAGACCAAATTAGTAGTTCACATTAGCAGTCATACTTGTGTCTAATTCTGACTCCATCTTGATTTCTAAGATGAAGCATTGGCTGTAAAAACCATAATTTCTCTTCACCCAATATTCTATGCAGCACACAACTAGAAAAGGTATTCCTTCTGATTCTTGCATTGGGGAAGGATAAAATTCATCGTTCGTATGGTTTGTCGCAAAAGCAGCAGGCTATGAAAATACCAGCAGAAAAGAAATAATTTGCCTTTGAGATCCTGCTTGATCTTATTGCTCTTACTAAGATGACTGAGCCTGCCCTTGAACACTTCTTTATCTTGATTCTAAGAACTGGAAAATAATATAATGATTATGCCGTTTATGGTGATACACCTGTGGGCATTAAGAGTCAATTGAAAAAAGAAGGAGGCAAGCATTATTTTTTTTTTTCCAGCTAACCTCTTCTGCTCCTGTACCTTTACCTAAACAGTTTGCAGGGAAGGAGGAGTTGTAGCAAGATGTCATGATATTCAACAGAAAATGTCTGACTTTACAGTCTACCGTCAGTCAAGCATTGAACTTTCATTGAAGAAAATATTTTTAAAATGACAAAAAGTAGTTCCTGGTTTTATATCTTTGAGATAAATTGATCATGTAAAGAAAATAACCAAGTGAATTATTTATGCCCTCACCCATTAGGGACAGAGCAGTGTGAAAACATTATTTCATCAAGTTAGATATTTGTTGTGACTGCTTAATGTTAATGTTAGTAGAAGAAGTGTGGGTAATACTTTAATGACTGGGACTCTGGTATAAAGGAAGAGAAAAGAAATTTCTCGTAATTCAGCTTGCGGAGTGTACAACCAGCCCTCTAAAATCCTATGGCAGGCTGTGTAAAATCTGTGTAGCCAGTACAAACTTTGGGCAGACTCAGGTGCCTGCCACTGCAAAGTGCTGCCTGCACCATGCTAGCAGTGTGTCTGTCCACTGCTGCATGAGACCATTCACGCCTAGGACTGCCCCCAGCACTGAAACTGCAGGTGGGCGTCGCAAAGGCTCTACGCCTTAAAGCCAGGGCTGCAGCCAGCAATCACACAGAAGCATAGAATCCTAGAATGGTATGGGTTGGAAGAGACCTCAAAGAACATCTAGTTCCAATCCTTCTGTCGTGGGCAGGGACACCTCCCACTAGGTCAGGTTGCTCAAAGCCCCACCCAACCTGGCCGTTCATACTTCCAGGGAAGAGGCATCCACAACTTCTCTGGGCAACCTGTGCCAGTGTCTCACCACCCTCACAGTTTCTGAAATATAATTTAAATCTACCCTCTTTCAGCTTAAAAACAGTCCCCTCATCCTATCACTACATGCCCTGTGAAGGAAGATTTAAAATCAGGAAAAGCGTTCAATATTTTCTTCCAAATTGTTTTATTACAAAAATGGAGGGAGCAAAAAAACATACTTAAGCAAGAACACAAGCACATAATCACCTTATGAGGTCTTGTGAGCACTTGAGTAACTGGTTTTAATCCTATGCATGTATCCAGAAATGCTATTTGCAGAGGGGTTGTGGGCTACAGGGAGGTTGTGTTCTGGTATTGCAGAGAGCCAAACCTGAGACTGCAGCAGGAGTGAGCTGGAAGAGTTGTGTCACAGAGGTAACACCTGGGAATCTTCTCATGAGAGGTGTGTAGTTATCACCTGCGCATAGTCTTCCAAGTGGTCAGAATTTCTGTTTTGTATGCAGTTTGTTGCTTTTTTATTCAGTTCCCAATTCATTAAGACTTCACTCTAAGATAAGTGGTATTACACTAAGGGGGGGAACGATTTCAGAAATGAGTTATTCGTAGAATTTGTACTTTGTATAATCGTATGTATCAAGCAGTCCAGGGAAGCTTTGGAAAAGTGCACCTAACACAGGGTCTATGATTTCATTTAAAACCCCAAAACACTAACCTTTCCCAAAGAAAACAAACGAACAAAAAAGCAACAAACAGCAGTGGTGTGCTTGCATTTTTTAAATTTCTGTCAGTAATTCTGTTAGATCCCTTCTAAAAAAAAAAAAAAGTACCATACAAGTCCAGAAGAATGTGCAGCCTCAGTTGCTTCTAGTAATGAAGCACCTAATTTTCAATAGAGAAACATTGTCTGACAGTGGCAATTGCCACTGATTTATCTTGGTTTAATTGTCAAGTCCTGTCCATGTCTCTCTGTGATCACCTTTTCCTGGACAGATTTGTCATTGGAAAGGACTGGCAGTAAGCTCAGTAACATGAGAGAGATGTTTATTTGGAGACCTGACAGCAGATGCAGGATAGTTAGCAAGGCTGTATACTGCTGGCTTAAACACTCAAGAAAAGAGTGCCTTGGAAGCAGAAAGTGTCCCTTTCTAAATTATCAGGACATAATCATATTCACTGTGCTCTTCAGTGCCGGCAATGTCTTCCTTCTTCTTGGGTATGTTGACAAGTGCATATTCTGTCTGATTATGAGCGTTAATCACAGAGGCTTCATGTTTTACATCATGGTTGATAGTAGAGTACCAGAGCTCACTGGAATTTGTAGGATCTTTTTTGGCAAAATGTTCCTGAGAGGAGGTGAAAGACAGAGAGACATTAGCTTCAACATGATTATACCCTGAAGAAATATGCAATGTGAATAAATGTGGTATAGCCTGTGTGCTTGTGCAGCTCATCACCACACACATGAGGGAGTATAGTGGCACAATGGCAGGTAGGGGAACCTGGATCTTCCACTGCCTCAGGTTCCCCCAGGGCTGTCCCACGAAAGTCATTATCCTGGTAGTCCCAGAGTGACATCTACCCAATGAGTAAATGAGAAGAGTTCTCCAGATCACATTGCAGATGTGGTGGAGGGGGAGTTACTAAAGGTATGGGACATATTATCAATGCATATGAGAAGAGAGCATTTGGAGTTTTTATTATGCAGGACTTAATATGAGAAGTTTCTGGGAAGAACCAAAGGAAGAGATCAGGGTGACTTGCAGAGAAAAAAAAACAAAAAACAACAAACAAACAGACAAATGAAAGAAGGATAAAGGGAGGAAAGAGGAGTCACAGCCAACTGTCACACCGTAGGGTGTGCGAGTCGACTGAAATCCCAAGTGTGTGTGTGTGTGCGTGTGCGTGCATGTGTCTGCAGGAGACACACTGTCCTGGAAGGGGCCCTGGCCCCGCAGGAGATTCACCCCCTCCCTGGCAGCCCTCATCTAATGCTCTCCTTGAAAACAGAGGAAGGAGAAGAAAGAGCCATTAGTGAAGAAGGAGGTAAGATTGTGTGGGTAAATCTCTTCCCAACTCTGTTTAGACTTGTCCTTCCTTTTGCCTCTTGAAGATGTTTGCTAATGGGTCGTGGGTGATTGTTCACCTAAATAGCTAGCAGGATGACTCATTGAATCTAAAGGGAGGGTGTGAACTGATTAAGTAGTTGGAGCCAGAAGCTAAAAAATTATTTGCTCTGATGTTCTTGATTTGAACCCACTGGGTAATAAAGCCAGTGACTAAGTATAGGCTTTATAGTATCATTCTCTATTCTCTTCAGTAGTTGAAGTATTTTAAGTGCATGTTGCTGAGTTCATGCTGACATTTGTAGCTACTTTTCATACCCTGTAAGTGGAACAGAGGTCTCTGCTCCACTGGTTAATAAATCCAAAGGGTTCTCTTTTATTTTTCAAATCTAGAAGTAAGAAATAGTTGTTAGAACCAAATTCCTGCAGACTCTGTCTCAGATTTTCCCAGTTTATAAAAATCTTCTTGTCTGTTTGGATTCTGTTTGGTATTAAAAATCTCTTGACTTTGAGGGCACCTCACTGGAAATAATACCTGAGTTTTGAATTGAGGCTTTGTAACATTTTGAGATTTAGAAATTCCAGAAGTTTTAAGGAGCCTAACATCTTCAGGGGCATGGCGCTCACCTCCTCTATTCAGTATTGCAAAGAACTGGGAGGGCAGCAGCATTTCTCCTAATGTGCCTGTGAAATTAGAAGAGGTAGGCTCTTTATTTTCATAAGTGACTGGCTTCCACTGAGTGAAGTCTGGAGTACCTCTTTTCCCTTCCAACATTGAGTTCTACCCAAGCCTTAATCATAGCCATGTTTTTCAGAACTATTCCAGTCTACAGACTTTGAAAAGCTGTTATCATAGATCTTCTCTTATCAGCAGGGAGACTAAAGCACAGACACTGATGGCGCAGGAGGAGCAAGCATGAAGACTCTTGAGGCTTTGTCTGAGTCTTTAATTACTCAGGCCAAGATTGATACTTGGAAGGGAAGGCTCTCCTATTGTATGAACAACCTGCTCAGGACAGTCTTCAAATCACACTCTGGGGTTTTTGGGACAGCAAAAACTCTCAAAACCAGACAGATGCTTGGCAGGTTCCCCATTACAGTTTCACGCCCTGCTCTTCTCCCACAGTCCACCCCACACTCACATGTACAAACGATGAGCTCATTTAATCACACTCTTTTCTGTGTTGCCCACTCTCTTAAAAATTTTCTGGTAAACACCCACATATCTGCCAGGCACCAACTTTAGTTTTACTGATGTCATCTTTATTTAAAAAAAAAACCCCAAACAGGTTGGGCTGCTAAATGGCAGTGCTTTGTTCTGCAGTGCATATGGCTCCTGGTGACTGTTCATCATTGGTGACTCAATAGGCAACTTCACTTACACTCTGCTAAAATGAACTATTTACAAAGCAGAGGTAGCAAACCACAAGTACTCAGCTGCTGCCTCTCGGAGCCCAGCATACTAACACAAGTATGCAAGACTCTGAAGTGTATCAGTTGAGAAGTGACTGCTCCCTCACCCCTGCCTCCATGACGAAGAGCTTGGGCAGAGGAGCAGGGCACACACCAAGTGATATAATTCACTCTTAAATTAACTTGGTGTGCATTGCCAGAGCTCCTGAATCTAACTGCAAAACAGGGAAGCGTGGAAGTAAGATCAACTGGGCAATGTGTTTAGCATGGCAGTCTTTCCTGCCTGTCCTCTCTTACAGTGCAACCATTTGTTCCATTCTGGTTTATAAGAAACTAAACGTTAAACCTGCCAGTTGTCATGGTTTGGCTCTGGGTTGGCAGTCAAACCAATAACAATAATGCTCTCGATTCCCCCACACACTCTCCCAAGGTAGGGAAAGAGGGAGAAAAAATGAGAAAGAGAGGCTTTCTGGGTTGAAAAGTCAAACAGATTGATTTTAGTTATTAAAAAAAAGAGAGAGAGCTGAAGAGAGGGCGATAGAAGTGACAGTAAGCAGAAAAAGAGAGAAAAAAAGGAAACAAAAGTCTTGACTTCCATAATGTCTTAACCTATACCAAAAGCCGAATAGAGAAAATATTATGAGAAGTGAATATTCTGATTTACTGATCCTGCCTTCGGTCTAATCTGCTCCCCCGTAGGGGGGGAGGCTGCAGACAGTCAAAAGTGACCTTGGTTATTATCAGTCCACTGGCACTGCTAAAAAAGTTCACTGAAAGAAAAAAAAAATCAGCAAAGAGAAAGTTCGCTTCAACCTGGCTCAAACCAGGACAGCAGTGCAGGTTTGTTGTTTTGGGTTTTGGTTGGTTGGTTGGTTGGTTTTCTGTGGGCTTGTTTTTGTGTGTGTGGTGCTTGGGTTTCATTTTTTCTTTCCTTTTCTTCCTTGTAGAGGCAGTGGGTCATTGGAAAGGGAAACCTTCTTCTGTTCCAACAGAGATTTAGTCATTCGTTGAGACAAGATTAACAAAAATTTTTAGGCCTCCAAGCATTAAATCTCCCTCTGTTTTTCAATGGAAGACTTCTTTTATTACTAAAACTTGCCAGTAATAGCCCAGTTAAATGGCTTTTTATTAGAAGTTATCATGCTGAAACTGAAACTTTTTGTGGAAACACTCCAGTATTGATGAAACTGTAGGCAAGCGAGGTTATGCTGGTGAGCAGAAAGCTGAGGGGAGAAAGGAAAGAGGAGGAGGACAGAGAAGTACGCCTGAAGCCAGAAATTGCCCAGTGGCTGGAGACACTCATTTAGGACATGATCAGGAGGTTCAACCTCCTCAATTGTTTGATTAGAGAAGTGTTATACTCAGCCTCTGAATTGACAGGTGAGTGCTGTGGTCTGTTTGGCCACCAGCTGCTAGAGAGTGGGGCTGCATATCATTGTTATAGATTATGTACATACATTTACTTCGTACATGGGCTGAACTGATTTTTTTCTGCATTCCAAGGAAATATGGCAAATGTGAGCTTTTGTCTCTCCTGTGGGAATGTGATGGACACCTTGTCTTTCTGACCTGTAGATGTTTTAGACTCAATTGCCCTGGAGAGCTGCAAAAACATTAACTTTTAGTCGTTACCTTGACAATACTTGGCGGATGGCTGTTGGTCTGTGCTGGGGAAAGAAGAAAACATGTGATTGTCATTCTTTGGTGCAGTATCAGGGTACAAGGACTTTCTGCAGCACAGGATTTACTCAGACTTAGTTACAGACTGAGCACAGGCAGTGCAAAAGCACAAGCTAGTGTGACATTATTTGGGAACAGGTTGAATCTCTGAGGGCTAAATAAATCTGGTGGGTTTTCAAGATTCATCTTTTCTCTCGTTTAGCATGCACTTACGTCATGCAGCACTACTCCTTGACCTTAGTAAAACCTAGATGTGCAGCCATGTAGGGATTTTTTGTGGTTTGGTTGTTGTTTTGTTTTTTTTAATGTAATCGAAATCAGTTTTACATGTCTCTCTCAGAAATGGCTGCTCTCACTTGCTTGCTCTCTGACTGTACTTCATGACCAATGCAGCTTTATTTCTGCCTGGGATCACTAGCTGGACACTGGAATGCAGAGGCACTACATCATGTGCCATGTCCCCAAGCGTGTGCGGGGTGTTTGTACCCTTGTGTTTGGCAGGATTGGGCTTTCTGCAAATTTGTTTCTCTGTCCCATAAATATTTAGGTGACAAGAGATTCTTGTTTGCTTCATTTTTGCTCACAGCTTTATTTTCATCTGCCTTGCTGGTTCTTCTTGTGAGGTTGATTGAACTATTGGTTGTTCCCGTGAAATTTCGGAGCTGAGCTTTTACTTTTGCCTAAGAAAGCAGGCTTTTCAAGTGTACTTCCTGACTGAAGGAGAGATATTGGTTTCTCACTATTGATTGAAAGCTGTCATCTTAGAGAATTTGCAGTGTTTTAAAATATTATTGTGCTGCTCTAACACTGCATTGAAATTGTGATGTACGCAACTAAGAAGAAGCTGCAAATACTTCAACTTGTGAAAGTGGTAGAAGTATTATACCATCTCTGTGGGAAAGGCTTTGCCCACTCATGGAAAAAGTAGCAGTCTGAATCAAAATGAAGACCTCATGATTCACGGGAACAGATGTGATCCCGGCTACTATGTGAGTCTTTCCTCTTTGTATACTTAATATGGAGAACCTATTTTGTTAGGATAATATCTTATACTGGTGCATGTTTAGAAAAACTCCTAAACTGTGTTTGTCTATGGGGAATGGAGTCTGAAGTGGGGCCAAATGCAGGGTATACTGTGCTAGCAACCCTCTTCTTTTCAGTACCTCTGCCTCATTTTCAGGGGACAAAGCAGAGTTGTAGCACAAGCACCACGCACAGCAGTGGTTCAGCTCTGGTTCAGGTGCTTGCAAACCTGCTGGCCAGCTGTGATGCACAAAGGCCAAATTCATCATGGCAGGAGGCAGCTGTGAGGCAGTGGCTGATGCAAGTGTGGTTTAGGAGGATGGAGGGGACTGCTGTCCTCTCATGCTGCCTTCTCCAGAGACCAAAAAAACCTAGAGAGACCTCAAATAATCCAGTGTGGTGGGGCAGCAAGAGGCCAGGTAGACCCCTCTGGATGAAACACGTTTTCCCTGGCCAGGATGCAAAATGTCTTACTATATGGCCGCTGCCTATAGCCAGGCCCATGCCCACCAGATGTCTCTGCTAGGATGCTGGGTGCTGGTGGAGGACTTCCTCACATCATCACCTGGGCCATGCCATGCTACCCCCACCTCTGGGGTGCTTGAGGATCCTTTTTACTTACTTTCATTGTGGCAGTATCTTTTTCTCTTGCTGGGGATGTGCATTTTCCACCTAGGGGTACGGAAATAAGCGTGGGCAGGTTAGGTCTAGCACTGGTTATTCCTTGTTTCCCACTGTGAACCCCCAGTGCCCGATTGTGTGGGAAAACCCCTCCACTGGCTTTTTGGACAAGTCACTTTATGCAGCTTCTATCTCTGCCCTCTCAGCCTTTCCCTGTTGTCCCCAGGTGGCAGCCCCAGGCAAGAGCAGGGGCTGCTCTAGGGGAGGAGAGGCACAAAGCACAGGTCCACAAGTGGAGGGGTAGCAGGGACCAGCAGTTGATGGCAGGAGTTATGGCATTTAGCTGTTCCTGCAAACTGCCTCTGTTGCCCTGGGAAGCCCAGCACTAGCTCAGAAAAGTCTGTGGTTTTGAGGATCTATCTACCTTTCTGGGCTTGTTCATATTAAATGCCTCCAAACAGGTGAGTGAGCAGTAAATACTGGGAAGAGATATGAGAGAAGCAGCATCATCTCCCCCCCCCTAAGTTATTTACATCACCCTATGCAGTGTGTCTGGGTGAAAAATCAAAAGGAAGAGAAACATAGCAATTGTGCAATATGAACTGCAAACCCGCTGGTGAACGGACAGGTCAGTTCTTGACACACCTAATCTCCCTTAGCAAATAAACTCTGCTGTTTCAAGCAGAAGACTACTTCCAGGTTGAAGTACTGAAAGTCTGTGGCAACTTTAAGATCCTTTAAATTACATTTGGACTGCTCTTTTACCAAGTTTTTTGATAATAAGAGAATAAGAGTTAGGCTCACAGGAGTGTGCATCATTGCTTATAGTTTTCTGCTTGTAAAATGCCTGTAATTTACAAACATTGTACATTGCAATATTGATATTTGTATGTTAGATTTATATATATAATAAAAATTTACTAAGCGACTGTAAAGCTGTCAAGTCATATGAAGTTGGGAAATGTGCCCAACTTGCCAGTGGAAGTGCATTATGAGTCAGTCTCTAATTGCGTATTTGCATATTCATTTTCTTTCCCAGGACTGGAGGTACATAGATAATGTTACATTTTTTTGTTGCTGTCACTGCTTTCCTTGCTAAACATGTGATCTTAGATCTTAATTATTTCATATACTACCCAAGTTCAGTAAGTAGCAAGAAATAATTTCTTTCTGCACATGCCCCTGTTGTTGTTGGAGTAGCAGAAATTTTCACAAATATTGGTCGATCTCCTGAGTTCCTGATTAGAGTGAGAATTCAGGCTGCTTTTATTACAGCTGGGAATAAAGCTAATCCCACCTCATTCCAGGTGGCCTACCTGGTTTTCTTTGAATTGCATATAGCATTTTGCACACACTCAGCATAAATTCCTCTATGATAGCTGGGGGTGCCAGCATTAATGCTTTATGTAATTTGGTCCTAGAAGTGCTTTGAGATACTTTTTAAATAAAATATGTATGCATATTTTTTGTATATTTATAATACACATGATTCACATGAGGAGTATATCTTAACTGTCAGATATAATGAGTTTGATGTAAGTTGTTTTCTGATCATCTATTTATTCAACTTTTTCTTGTTTATATTCAGTTGGCTTCTTGTTTTTTATCCCTTGCTTAGATGGAAAGGCTGTTGGGCTTGGATAGCTCTTCCTCTGGACTGTCAAAAGATAAGTAACATATGTTCCTGTAGCAAAGTAAATCTGTAAACTGCTGCACGACCCTTAGATAAAGTCATCTTATTTAGTCAATAATGTGTAATTCTGTGGAAAAATATGTCATGCAGTCTGAGAACTAAAAGCATTTTGCAACATCTCCATCCATACTACAGACGTGCTGGCTCTTTGAAGGCAGGTGCCCAGCAGTTAGAAGAGGACAGCCAGACTTGCCTGTGTTTGGAGTTTTTTGGGGGGTTTGGCTCTTGTTGGGTTTTTTTGGAGGCAATTATAAGTGTAGCTTTATCAGTGAAAATGCTGGGAATTAGTTCTGGCCAGCAATCTCAAAAGAGAGAAACATGAGTCAACTATTAAAATAAAAACAAAGGCAGAATTCATTTTCTTTGTTTCTATAGTTTCGCTTTGCTGTTTGCAGAGCAGCCCTATGAGCTGTTGTACAGGCTCCAGAGGCTGTCATACTCGGGAAGTGGTTAAGCCAAATATAGAGGTGACACTAAAAAGTAAGCTGTCCAAACAGAGGGGATAAAGTAGCAGACTTGGGGATATATAGCAAGAAGAATAGTGGGTCAAGAAATTAAATACAGACGAGGCAGCAGGGTCTATGGGTAAATGGTGAGGTCTGAAATTGTTCAGCTCCTGGTTGCAACATTTTCTCCCAGCAGCTGCAGCATTAAGCCACCTCCTATTAAGAGCTCGAGTTTGTGTTAGATCCGCTTTGCACACCTGAAATTAAGTTTGCCTTAAGTCTGATTTTACTGCAAACCCATCTGCCAAAATGCCAATAAACAAGGTGGTGAGTGCCATTCCTGTCCCCAGAGGGGGACTGCCTGGGTGGAGGTAGTGGGATGCTGCTGTTATGGTCACACACACATCCACCTATATAAGGGCTATGCCAGCCTAACCTGCTTTCAGAAATACAACACTCCACTGATCTGTGGGACATGACAGCACTACCCTTCAGGAGGGAGGACTTCAGTGGGGAGCTACTACCACTGTCATTTCCATCTAACTGTTCTCCCTCAACAGGAGAAAACCAATCCAGCTTTTCCTGTAGCCTGACTATGAGCCTGCCCTGTGCTGTGGAGCAGAGGAGCCCTTCCCAGCTGGCCATCAGTTTTTGTGTCTCATGCTGCCTGGTGTGCAGCAGCTGGGGCTGGACCTCCAAAGCACCAGATCTTTGTCAAGATGCTGAGTCACTGCACAGGAATGACAGTTTCCTGAAAGAAAAAAAAAACAGTCTTATAATTTCTCTACCCCTCTGAACTTCTGCAAGGTGTGTGATTTTTCAAAAGATCCAGCTTCACCAGCAATCAGGCAGCTATGACTCAGGAGTGATGATGTGCTACACAAATGCGAGCCGACACTGATAATTGATAGGAGATGGAGCAAGATGGGCTGCAGCTACTCTGTGTCCTGCCAGGGCAACTAGTTAATGCTTTCCCTGTGTTACCTTTCCTGGCACTAGTTTGTTACAGAAGGGTTTTTGAAAGTGAGGAAACGGAGAGTGGAGCTGCAGGAGCACAAGCTGCGACACAGCACTGTGCTGGTGCTGTCTTTTCTGGCAGTGGAGCTTCCTCCCCTTCCCTCTGATGGGGGATAAGGGTTTCACAGCCCCATCAACAGCTAGCAGACAAATCTGCTTTATGAAAACCTTTGTCGCAGTGTCCTGATTCCTGATGGTAAAAAGCAGTCAGGATTGTTTTCAAAAGCAGCAGAAGTCCCGTTCACTAGTGTGATGCAAGCAGATGGGATTCTGCAGGCTTGGGGTCAGTACTGGGCCCAGTCCTATTCAACATCTCTACTGATGACTTGGGTGTGGGGATTGAGTCCACCCTTAGTAAGTTCGCAGATGACAACAAGTTGGGGCAGACTGTCGGTCTACTGGAGGGTAGGAAGAAGCTGTAGAGGGACCTGGACAGGCTGGGTCGATGGGCTGAGGCCAGTGGCATGAAATTCAACAAGACCAAGTGCAGGGTCCTGCACTTTGGCCACAATAACCCCAGGCAGTGCTACAGGCTGGGGGAAGAGTGGCTGGAGAGCGGCCTGGCAGAGAGGGACCTGGGAGTGCTGGTGGACAGCCGGTTGAACATGAGCCAGCAGTGTGCCCAGGTGGCCCAGAAGGCCAATGGCGTCCTGGCTTGTATCAGGAATAGTGTGGCCAGCAGGAGTAGGGATGTAATTCTCCCCCTGTACACAGCACTGGTGAGGCCTCACCTTGAGTACTGTGTGCAGTTCTGGGCCCCTCACTTCAAGAAGGATATTGAGGTGCTGGAGCAGGTCCAGAGGACAGCAACAAGGATGGTGAAGGGACTAGAGGGAAAGTCTTATAGGGATAGGCTGAGGGAGCTGGGGTTGTTTAGCCTGGAGAAAAGGAGACTCAGGGGGGACCTTATCACTCTCTTCAACTACCTGAAGGGAGGTTGTAGTCAGGTGGGGGCTGGGCTCTTCTCCCAGGCAACTAGTGACAGGACAAGAGGGCACAGCCTGAAGTTGCTCCAAGGGAGGTTTAGGTTGGATATTAGGAAGCACTTCCTCATGGAGAGGGTGATTAGACATTGGAATAGACTTTCCAGGGAAGTGGTGGAGGCACCGTCCCTGGATGTGTTCAAGGAAAGGCTGGATGTGGCACTTAGTGCCATGGTCTAGCTGATGTGGTGGTGTTAGGTCATAGGCTGGACTTGATCTTAAAGGTCTTTTCCAGCCTTGGTGATTCTGTGGTTCTGGGAGGTAGGAGCCTGGGGCTGAAACCCTACAGGCACATGAGCTCATCACTGCTATGTCCTAGCACTGGTAATGACCCACCAACCTCACAAGGATTTTGTTGGCCTTGACTCAGACTGCAGCTGAAAGCAATGGCCAGAGAGGCTGGATGACTGGGTGGGAGAGCTGCCCAAAACCTGCTACTCTGAAGTGGTGTTGCCCTTTCCAGATGTCTTTTCCTGTGCCTATGGATAGCCAGGCCAGGCAAAACATCTCTGTGTACCACCACACAGCAAGGCTGGATGGTGAGAGAGCCATGTGCATCTGTGGCACTGTGGTGGGGTCCCTCAGCCTGTCTGGGACAGCCCCAGGCACCCTGTGCAGCACTGCCAGCTGCAGTGCTGGCTCTCACCCACTTGTGTCCAGGGATCTGCCTCTCACCTTCCCCCTTTCATAGACTTTAAGCACGTGGGGTTAGGCATCCTCGAAAATCCCAGGTTGGTGTAAGATAACATATGAGTTGCCACTTGCCCAGACCAAACCTCCTTCTAATCGTGTTCGTGAAAGAAGTAATTGCTTGAGCCAGCTACTTTCTTTGGAGGGGGTTCATTACTATTATTTAAAAACTTCCAGTTACATGACTTTATTTCTCTGCTTTGTAATGTGCTGCTTCAAGTGCTCAAGCTTTCCTACATGTCCTGTTTGGATGGGATAAACTCAGAAATATCCAAGTGCTTTAACATATCCAGATAAGAGGGAAATTTCTAATACAATTTGCCCCTCTTTCTTTGGGTGACATTAAAGAGTGCTGTGCTGAACAGGGGTGAGTCCTGCTGGAAGCCCTTGCCCTAGGGAGGACAGCGATGGCAGCCTGTTGGCCATAGCAGACAGGCAGCCTAGCTGGTGTCCTGTACTGATGGGGAACCCTACATCGGGCATCTCTGGCACAGACAGTGCCAAAGGCAACCTGCCTGTCAGAGGTGACTCCTGCTAAGCATCCTCCTCTGTCTTCACAGCTCCTTAGGAGACAACCTATTCCTACCTGCTGCTGTACCTAACTGTAGTATATTTACAAATACCATGTATATAATTTAAATCTATTTAATCTATTGAGCAACTTGGTCCAGTGGGAGATGTCCCTGCCCATACAGAGGGGTTGGAACTAGATGATCTTTAAGGTCCTTTCTAACCCAAACCGTTCTATGATTGTATAAATTAATCTATGTACAGCGTATATAAAATGTTGTCTTTATGAGACATGATGCAACAGATACAAGTTGGCAAGGTGAACCTCTAAGTGTAGTTTTCCTACCTGGAAACCTGAAAGTATTCTCTACTCCTTGTGTTCCTCACCTGCAGCACCCTTCCTCCTTTTAGCAGGCTCTCAATGCTGAAAGCCTACAGATGAAGTCACCTCTGTAAAAACATCCTGAGGCAGTACTTTGACATACTAAGAACAGTATTGTTAATCTTAATTTGCTTGCTAAATTACCTTTGTTTAACCAAGAGGCTTGTCATGTTGCCTTAAGGCAACAGGGTTGCCTTGCCGGTTGCCTATGGTCCCTTAAAGTTGACTCATCGCAGGTATAATTTGATCTTAGTTTTTATAAAATCACTCTCTTAGCCCTCTTGTTTAGTAATTAAATATAAAATGGTAATGAACCTACCTTATTTTTGGTTGGCAGTTCCCCATCCTTCCACTGGATCTCTGCACCCTTAGGTAGTCAATTTTGGTGTGGTTTCCCCCCTGGCAGAACTGTTTTCTGTACTGTGTGTGTTACAGAGTAAAACTCTATGGCCAAAGAAGCTCATTATCTCCCACACAGTACATGTATGTGGCACCCAGATACTGGGCACCTAAATAAACAACACCAAAGCCTCCGCCACAGACAAGCAGTGACGATGGGGGTGGGAGAGGAAGAGGGGAGGAATGGATGAGTGATGCAGCTTCCTGGGGTGCTGGGGCCAGCAAGGGTGTGCTGCTGCTGGTGGCCTCCATGAAGTGACTAGCAGGTTGCAGCATGGACTCCCTCTAGGATCCTTCCACTGAAATAGCAACTTGGGGTGCTGTCAGCAGGAGGAAACCACATGCCTGGCCATCTTGCTTTTCTGAGAAATGGTGTGACAAGCTGCATGGTGAAAAAGAAACCCTTCAAACCCCAACAAAGCACAGCATTTACTACCGAAGCTTTCCAACACAATCTGGTTTTGCTTCCTCCTCTCCTTTTTGTCTCCTGAGGTACAAGGAAGAAGAAAAATAGAAGAACCAGAAATATGATTTGAAGGGCTGAAGGTTAAACTGTAGATATGTTTTAATTCACACATTTTGTTTGTGATACATTGCTGGAAAAACAAATAAATCTCTGCAAGACTTCAGGTGTCTGCAGCAATTTCATCAAAATGCAGAGGTGAGAAGTGACAGGTGTTTAACTGCACAGTTTTGCAACATGTGCAGTAACGTGTGGTTTTGCAGATAGACCAAGCTAGTTCTCAGCTAAGCAGGCCACCCCCTCCTTTGCTGCTCTTTCACACTTGCTAGGCAATGCCACACCAGATTTCAGTGCCAGTAGCTGTAATTTGCAGTCCTTTACTGCAGCCAATAGCTGTACGGTAGCTGAGAGAGGGTGCCCAGTTTGGGAAGAGATCGCAGTTCAAATACCCCCAAATCAAACACAACCAAGGATTAACAGCTGTGGCCATATACAAACTACCCTTATGCCACCTGATCCAAAACTTGTGCACAAATATGACCCTTTGTCTGTATCCCTGCCGGAATAAGCACCACCTGGTTACTTGGCTAATGACTGTGGGTCCTACCACAGCTCACCCCGATGCAGAGGCACAGGCTGGAGCGTAGGTCAGGAGATGTAGCTACTGTCTTTATCCCACTGTGGTGCAGGTCTCCAAATTCAGACAAAACATAAAGGGATTTGTCAGACACAGGCATTACTTATGGGCGTCTTATAAAATGTCAGGCTTGCTTAATTGCATTTGACAAACTGTTACCAAAACAGTAGTACCTTCTACTAGTACTGATGGGCCAACCTCCAAGCATCACTAAAATTCATCAGTGGATGAAACAATCTCTCCCTCTATTTTGCTCTATATGCAGGCAATGCCTTGAGGGGTGGCACTGAATCCTGCTGACAAGGTAGGCAACTACCCAGTTGTCAACCTGGGTTTGGAAGATTGAAAAAAGAGTGTTTTAGATTGACTGAGGGAGAAGAATCTACAATTGTGCCTGAGTGGCTCTGGTTGGCAACATTTCCCAGAAGTTCGGCTGTGATTTATTAATAACACTAGTCACTTGGACTTTGTGGAAATGATGTCGTTTAGTTAGTGACTGTGTGCAACTAATTCATGTGTGTAATTTTTTTCATTTACTGGGAACTGGAGTGACTATCCCAGTGCAGTGGAAACAATGGGAAGAATGTGAATCTCTGCGTTACAGAACTATCTTCTGCCTAATTTATTCCTAAGCTTTCACTTGCATTCTGGGTAGTTCTCAGAAATGAAGCTGCTGTGTGACTGAAGCAGCAAAGCATGGGATCTGACTGGCCACCTAGGAGGAGGTCTGTAATCCACCAAAAATCTATGTAAAGACAAACAGATCAGGAAACATCTGATTAAATGCACTTAAAGATATGCTCACAAAACTGTAATAAGTACTGGGGTTAATGAGTGGACTTCACATTCCTGCCTGCCTTATATTTGAAGTAATGAAAAGGGGGGTCAGAAAGAGATGCTGCAGCAGTTGAATGCACATGCAAATGCACATGCTC
Organism: Hemiprocne comata; assembly: GCA_020745705.1. Lineage (NCBI taxonomy): Eukaryota > Metazoa > Chordata > Aves > Apodiformes > Apodidae > Hemiprocne > Hemiprocne comata. The sequence continues at coordinate 135,138,869 of CM036586.1, read as the reverse complement.
TGGGAAGAGGGTGCCTGTGTGCCCAGGGTCTTTATGGCATCAGGAGCTGTCAGGGAAGAGGCAGAGCCTGGAAGGAGTGGCCAGCATATGCAGCAATTTATCACCAGGTAGGTGATGACATAAACAACTTAAAGCCAACAGATTTTTCCAGCTGCAAGAGTCATCTCTCTCCTTTGTCTGGCTGCTGCGGAGACTAAAGGTTTGGTCTTTAGTGAAAGGTGTTTGCTGTAGCAGCACTCAGGTTTTCAGGGTTGTCTGGAAAGGCTTCTGGATAAGAGAATTTTTCTGGCAAAAAATAAAATGGTTAAAGCTAACAAGGACATTTCTTATGAATAGAAAATTACATCATCTCAGCTTGAAGTTCGTAAAATCAAGTGCAGTTCCTTTTGCGATCACTAAATGGTGAAGTTCTGCTATAGGCACTTCATCAACAGTGTCTGCAAGCTTGTGTAAAGTTCTTCTGTTAATTTTTTTATTTCAAAATTGTAGCAGAGCTAAGGTGAGGACACCAGCAAAGCCTGGAATTAATCTTGACATCCCTGAATAAGTCACTCATATCCTGCTAGGAGGCTTTGGTGCAAAATGATGTAGTTCTGAGAGGCTGACAATGAAAAATGAAATCTTTTCTTGTTGATTTCCATTTAAAGCTGACAGTTTCCTCTCTGACTTGGTCCAGGGCTTTGTTCCACAGCCTGGTGGAGCTATTTGCCTTGCTTAATAACTGTAAAATAATCTGGCAAACATCACAGGAACAGTTTTTCATCTATTTCACTTTTTGGTCAGGCTAGAATGCCCTTTGAGAAATCTTGCAGAACACAACTATGGAAATAACCTGAGGAAAGGAAAATAACATATGATACCTCAAAGGAAAAAGACAAGAGTATGAAGCAATCACAGCTTGCAGAGTGATGGGGATGAATTATTGAACCTACTCAAAAGAGAGCCAAAATATTTCTTTAGAGAAACACTGATGCTTGAGTGTTTTTTATTTTCAAATAATTAATTACCACTTGGGAGGAGAGAATCAGCTGTGTATGTGTGAGCACACCTGAGAATTTTTTTATGATGTTATGATTTGGGTCTGTTGGCCTCCCCCAAGCATGATTCAAAGACAATTTTTGCAGCAATTTTACCAGAAAACAAACAAACAAAAAATAAATTAATGCAAGCATAGTCATTTGGAGTAGTAAGACTTTGTAGAAATGTAAGCCACCTAATCAGAAAGCGGTAAGCTGAAACTTAGTTTACCAGTACAAGTTTGGTTAATAAATGAGGTTTTACCACCCCATTTGTGAGAGACCGGCAGGCTGAGGTTTTTATTGGTTTCAGCAATGTGATCACAGCTGGCAGAAAAAGAGAAACCCAGACGTAAACATGACAAAGCAAAAAGGCCCAAAAGTGATGACTCAAACCAGCTGTGTGAGCTATTTTTCATAGAATCATAGAATGTTTTGGATTGGAAAGGACCTTAAAGATCACCTAGTTCCAACACCCCTGTCAAGGGCAGGGACACCTCCTACTAGATCATGTTGCTCAAAGCCTCAATTAATCTGCCCTTGAACACTTCCAGGGAGGAGGCAGCCAAAACTCCTCTGGGCAACCTGTGCCAATGTCTCACCACCATCACACTAAATAATTTCTTTCTATCCTAAATCTGCCCTCTTCCAGTTTAAAGCAATTATGCCTTGTCCTATTGCTACCTGCCCATGTAAAAAGCCCATCCCCAGTTTTCACATAGGCCCCTTCAGGTGCTGGAAGGCCACTATAAGGTCTCTTCAGATCCTTCCCTTCTCCAGGCTAAACAACCACAACTCTCTCAGCCTGTCTTCATAGGGGAGGTGCTCCAGCCCTCTGATCATCTTTGTGGCCCTTCTCTGGACTCTCTCCAAGAGTTCTGTGTCCTCGTTATGTTGGGGGCTCCAGAACTGGACACAGTACTCCAGGTTGGGTCTCATGAAAGCAGAGTAGAAGGGGAGAATCATGTCCCTCAAGCTGTTAGTCATTTCTTTTATGTAACCGCAGGTGAAGGTGGAGAGGAAGAAGTGTTTCTGCAGAACAGCAGCTCTGTCTTTCTGAGGGACAGGACTGGGCAAGGAGCATGGATCTGCAGAGATGGGGGCAAAGTCAATGGAGGAGAGGGGAGACCAAGACTGCTTTTTCCCTAAAGTAACATATGACATAGGCCCTGGTTTGGGCTCTTGACTTGCAGGTTGCAACTCCTGAGTTAAATTACAGTTCCTCCTGGGTCTCCACTGATTTACACATGGGGTGCAGACCCCTGACTGGGTCCTTGGAGTTACACATTGGAAACATCTGTACTACTCATTGCAGCCTGACTATGGACCTGAGTTCCTTTTCCTGAGCTCAGGTCAGAGCCAGCCTGGCCTTTCCTCCTGTCCCCCGCAGCCCCTGGGTGCTCAGCCAGTTTAGAAATCTGGGTATGTATTTAGGCTCTAGCAAAAACCTAACCTATGGAAAAGGCACTTGAGAAAAACCCAACCTTGCAACCCTGTTACCCTTGACTGTCAAGAAGCCTGGCTGGGAAATCTTCAGTGTCTGGCTCTGACATTTGTTGTCATGTCCCCTGAAATTTTTATTATTCAGCTGAATGCCGGAGGGACAGGATGTTTTCATTAGTTGCCTCTTACCGTATGCGCAGGGAGGGGGAATGTCCCTAGAGTAAGAAAAAAAGTGTATAAAAAAGAGGAAGCCCCTTTCAATGGATCAGTTGCTTGCTCGTCTCACTGAGCACACAGCTATGATTGCTGCTTGCCTGCTCCTCTCCAGCATCTGGACCCTTGCATCAGGTAACTCCCTTTTCTGCCTGTCTGTCTGTATCATTATTGTAATGGCATTAGGGACCTCAGTGGCCACCAGTGACAGGGCATATGAGGCACTGGACAACGCTGGTGTGGTGTTTCAAACATGTTACTGCAGGATATATAGAGAGCATCCTTTCTTTCATGCATGACCAGTGCACTTAGAAGCTGCAGAAAGATGTACAAATGTATTTATGATTTGAAAATCATAAACCAGACAAACGTCCAAATGCTCCCAATGACTTGTATGAGTGAAGTTTGATTTCATCTCCTGTTGTGGCTGGGATTTGAGTCAGAGTATGGTGCCTGATGTACTTTATCCAGGACAAAATTATTTCTAGTGATGGACATGGTACTTGTAGGTGTCTACTCAGACCAGTAGAAGTGTGGACAGGTTACTTTTTTTCCCTTTTTTTTAATTAAAAATAATGTAGAAAAGCCTGAATTTGCTTCAATATAGCTTCCATGGTTATGGTTGGTATTCTGCCTAAAGCAGTTCAATGAGCTCTGAAAAGCAAAATGACCAGCACAGCTTCACCGCTGGCTTCTTGGTTTCTGGCAGGCCAGGTCATCAGGGGGCAGGACCTGAGTGAGCTACATCAGGCAGGTTAGACAAGTGTACCTCTGGGCACTACTGACAGCCTCACTCATCTTTAAAACCTGCAAAGGTATTTCCCTTTCTTGTAAACTGAAGTATGTTTTCAGTGTTGTAACTGTCCCTGCTGATACCTCCCTTCCCATCCTGATCTACACAAATGAACTTTAAAAACTGTTATCCTAAGAGGACTGTGGAGCTGAGCTGCCAAACCTCAAAGCATCCATTTCTCTTGCCTGTTCCCTTAATAGTTTTTCCACGTGTGTGAATTGGAAGAGTTGGCTGATTATTTTTTTTTCCTTTTCCCTGGAAATCCTTAATACCATGACATTTATGCTATGAAAGTTTTCCATCTGTGGGCCTTCAGCAGGGTCTCAGCTGCTTCCCAGCTGCACAGCTTCAAGCATGACATAGAAGAACAGATGCAGTTTGTCTCCAGTCTTCTCTACCTTGCTTTTTAATTATTTTTATCTTATTTCCTGGTCTCTTGCCAGTCTCTGACAAGTGTGGATGCACAATGTATAGTGATAAACATAATACTTTTTAGCAGCTCTACTGATCTGCTTCTCTCTGCACCACAGGAGGGCTCAGAGAGTGGTAATGCACCAGCAGCTCTTTGGGCATTAGCACGGCTCAAGACTTAGGGAACATCTCCATAGATGCCCATGGGATAACAGTCTTAGCAGACAGAAATCAGTCACTCCAACATGGGAGCTGCCTTCCTTGGTGGTTGTCTCTGCAGTGCAAGTATCAGGCTGGTAAGACTTTTCCTGTTAGAGGTGTCAGGTCCAGCAAAGCTCTTAGGGCAATCCTTTCTAGCTGTGTTTTCACTTTCTTCCTGGACAGAGGGACAGAGAGACCCTCCAGAGCTGCTCAGCCCAAGGATGAGGGCTCGGGGCTGGGGTGGTCTCTGCTGGGGGCAGATTGCAGAAAGGTGGTGAGAAATACTGAGTGCAGCACCTGCTTCTCCTCCAGGCTCCGTGCAGGTGATGCACAGCAAGGTCCAGTCCGTCCAGGCAGGAGGAAACATTACTTTTTCATGTCGATTGGTCACAAAAGAAGATGTGCTACAGGTGACCTGGCAGAAGGAGATGGATGGGGCTGAAGACAACATAGCGACTTACAGTACAATGAATGGTCAAAAGATAGCAAAGGACTACGTTGGCCATGTGAGCTTTGCCCACAGTGAGTTACAGGCCTCGGACATCTCCCTTCATGGAGTCACCCTCCAAGACGAAGGATGCTACAAGTGTATCTTCAACACGTTTCCCTCAGGGGCTGTCACTGGCAGGATGTGTCTCGAGGTTTACGGTAAGGCATTGTAACTGCATGTGGTCTGTCATCTGAGGACCAAGTCATTTTCCCTGGGAAAAACCTTCCCTGACCCCTGGTCATTGCTAAATTGCTATGGGAAAGGTGACTCAGCTTTCCCCCTGGCTCCCCCTCTCTCTCTGGTTTTACCTCTGATGGGAAACCAATGTTCAACAGTTCTTTAATTTTCTTTCCCTTTAAGTCAACAATAGTGAGATCCAAAAGCTGACTTGTAGCCTGTTACTTCCTCCAAGTTTCCCTGACAGTGTGCTGTGCTGACAGCTGGCCTGCCACAGCCATGAACCCTGTGATCCTCTTCCTCCTTTCACTGCTGCTCTTGACTCTTAAGCCTGGATATCAGGCACTTTTTTTTCTTACTCAGCCTTTGGTCTTAAAAAAACTCAAATTATTCAAAAGACACTAGAGTGTCTGAAAGCTGATTTTGAAGTATTTAGGCTGGGCTTAGGAAAGGGATACAAAAAAAAAAAAAAAGGCTGAAATATAGACCAGCTCAAGGGCTTTGCCTCATTATTTTCTTGTGCAGGGCAGCATCGATCAGCTTCAAGAAGAGAGTTAAAACAAATCACAAGTCAAGGTGGCAAAATTTGACCCCTTCATATGAGATCATCAGCTAGAAAGCGTAAGCTGAAATAGAGACAAATAGATGAAATCAAAAGGAATAAGAGTGAAAAGCTGTTTGTCCTTTGGAGGAGGGTCTTGGATTTCTGCCAGTGAGAAGGCTGAGACATTAAACACACCCTGAGGGCACCCTGTTAGCTTCTGACATTTTCATGGTTGACTCCACTGTGGGGTTGCTGGCCAAATATCATGTCTCATGTGGAAAACATCAGTGTCTGGGACCTGCCACTGATGGTAAGACTCCTGGAAAATATTTTGTTTATCCCTAGTACTGTCTGCTGACAAAGACATAGACACCTGCCCACACACATATGCATATGCCAGCGGCCCTTTTATGGGGAAAAAAAAAATGCCCTTGGGTTATAGGGGAAAGATTACTTAAGCAATAGGGGAAAAGGAAGGGGGAATTACAAGGGAAAACCAAGCCTGGAACAAAAGTTCTGTTTGCTCTCTCTTTGAAAGCTCCTAGAGCAGAAAAGAGAAATTAGGAGAAATTCGCTCAATATTTCATATATAAAGAGGAAGATGTTCCTAAAAACATGCAGCCCTTAGTCATTTGGAGAATAAACACTGATTTATACACTACAGGAAAATATGGAAGTGCCTGGCAGAGGGATACCTTTCTCATTTATCATGAAGATCTAAACATGGAGTTAGATTTGTGTTGGCTTTTTGTTTTGGTTTGTTTTTTTATCCAAGAGGAGGAAGTATTTCCCAAAATCACCAGCCCTGTGGCTATGGTTCATCCTTTAGCAGAGCTCTACTTTAAAAAAATGCTCCCGTGAGCATGCCTTCCTGCCTCTTGGACAAAAACCCATCACTGAGAAGGTTTCACTTACCTTGCAGGCAGGCATGAGCTTGCTGCTCCTCCTGTGTCACTGGGGGCTCGCAGGTCACTGCCAGAGGCTGCTGGTTCATGAAGGTCATGATGGCCTTCCTGAAACCCATTTTATCAAACACATCCTGGAGGGTCACCATGAATAAAAGAAGTGTTCAGCACCATGATAAAGATTTTGGTTCACATATGGCATATTTCATTGAAGCTGATTTACATGATGACACTTGAAAGCCACGGCCTTAGTCTCTTACTCCCCAACTCGTAACAATTGGAACAACTTGTTTGAACAAGCCCAGAGGACTCCCTGGGCCAGAGTGTGAAGCCAGAAGGAATCTCCCAAGGCTCAGAAATTTAGAGCAAGGTGAGCAAGCCAGAGTCACCAGCTGAAAATGAAACATTGCCATGTCTTCGTCCTCGAGAGGGGACTGCCAGGGAGTTTACAGGCTGGTAGTTGCCCACTTACAACAGCCTCCAGAAGAGGGGCAGTTCCAGGACGGGCACTGCTGCCTGACAAGGGGAAGTGAAACCACATAAGAACTGGATACCACAGTGTGAAAAAAGAAGCAGGTATGACTGGAAGAATCTCTGATGTGCCTGGCTGAAAACAGCAAACCCAAGAAGAAGAAATTTCCTACCCTGTAGCAAAACTGATTTTGGAACAGAACCATTTCAAGTGTGCTTGGTAGGTCTCTTTAGAACAACCTGCCCCACTCTCCCCTCTGTTTTGCTTTGAAAGTGTTTTGCTGACTTTCATCACCAGAGAGCATGATAATGAAAACCAGTAAGGGGGTCAAGAGAGAAGGTATGGAGAGAGGGGGATGTGCCACACGACAACAGGCAAGACTTGCTGGAATACAAATCCCCTGCATATTTGCTGGGCCATCTCCAGAGACCTTTTGCCTTCATTGTAGATGGCACCATTTGCCTGGAAGACTCAAGCCCAGTGGAGAAATGCCATCACTATTTCTTAGAGAGGGAAACTGAGGCACAGTGTTGCTGGTGAACACCCATAGGGCTGGAAAAGGCTTATTGTAATCACAAGGCCTACTGTGATTCCTAAATTTTTTATCAGTCTCTCCAAGACTTCTGTCAAGCCTTTAAAAAAGCACATCATGACCTGACAGTCCCCCTTTAATTATAGAAGATCATCATAGATAATCAAAGCTGATGTACTTTTCTAGAAGGAACCTTTTTCAGATACTTGGGAACACTGCCACAGCTCAAATTTGGGAATGTTTGCATTACTTCTCTGCAAAAACTACTAAACCAAGTACCTGCACACATCTCTTGCAGGTACTTTTTCACAGAAAACAAATATTTTGATGAAAGGCAAAAGAAGCTGTTAAGTGTATGCATCAGACATCAACAGCAAGCATCCACTAACAGTGTAGCAGCACTTCACTGCAAAATCAAGCGCTTTCAGGTTTTGACTGTGCATCCATTAGACACTTGCTAAGGAGAAACTCAGGCCTACAACATTTTTTTCACATAAGTCATTTCTTGGGGTCCAGTGTGGGCAGACAGAGGACTGCTTAGTCAGAAGAAGAGCAGATGTGATGTGCACGAGTTTCTGCCAGGATACTGAGTAATTTTTCTCATCATTTGTGGGAGTATCTGTGGCAGCTTTCCTTTACTGCTTTTGGATGTCGCAATCTAATATTTGAAGTTGATGCTGTGGGTGGATATGTTATTTTTATGCATCCCGTGCGCAAAAGAAGAAGTTCAGAGGTTATTTATTAATCAAAACATAAACTTTTGTGACAGTTGTCTTTGCATACATGGGAGATTTTGAGAAGTTCCAGCTGAAATCCCCCTACACACTTTTATTGTTGATCTCAGAGTAACATTAACAGGTTTCATCAACTCTGCGGTGTTTGAGTTTCTGTCTATGGGTGATGCAAGAAAATGAGAAATACCTACTTCTTTATTTTTTCGAGGCAGGCACAACCATAATAAATTAGCCATTAAAAAAAAAAAAAAAAAAAAAAAGGCAAACCTCGTGGTATACAATGTCTTACATCCACCCTCTGGCTTTCATGGCTTGGAGGCTCCAGAGACAGCCTTGTGAGGTGCATCTGGAGTTGTACCAGGAGGTTACAGTCACCATTGTGCATCTGGCACAAACCTTTTCCCCCTTTCACAGGATCACTCAGCATCTTCTACACCTTCTTCACAAGCAAATCTTGGTTTACCTACCAAAAGTAAAAAGAATATTTTTTTCCTAAGAAGCAAAAACAGATTATTATTTTCTTTCTTTAAAAGTAGGATCACTAAATTATAGTGATAAGTTTGCTAGTGTTGGGGCAAAAATTATTTTCAGCATAAATATTGTGCTGGCTATTGTTATTTTTGTGATGTAAATAGTACTATACACATGGAGTACTACTGAATATAGTCATAGATACTTTTTAAATCAGAGGACATTCATATTAACTCAGACTGGAAAGAAATTAGAATTGCCACTGCATTTAAATGGTTGCAAAAAAGTAATAGGCTCTAGAAACAGGCAGCTGCAAGTAGAGTCTGGCTTGAACCCCTGTGCCATCAGCACATGCACTGAAGTAGAAGGCAGGCTGGAGAGCTGCCATACAGAAACCTGTGGATTGCACTTCCAAATGGAGCTACATGCCTTCATAGATCTTGGCCTGAGCAAACTGAGATAATCAGACTGGCTATGAGCAGGTGACTGCTAGAAGTGCAGATGACTGAACTTCACACTAGGTGACCTCCAGAGGTCTTTTCTGACCTAAACTGTAGTATCATTTTAGGGCTTATGGATATATAGGTGATTTTCCACAGAGAATAACTGTGTCCTAATGTGTTCGTCTCTCCCTTGGAGTTCTTTATTGAAGGTTTTAAGCGATACATACCCTAATGGCCCCCAAACCCCATGCTAGAGAGAAGAAAATTATACAAGCACAAAACCTCCACAAGTGAAATTCTGTGGCGTAACCACATACCAATTCACTATTAGTGTCTTGCATAAACAGATGTCTTTAGTCTTTCAGTCCACAAGCCTGCACATCTCAAGCAGTAATAAATCTAATAGCAGATACATTTAAGGGAAAAGAACAAGAATTTTTACTCACTGAAGCAGCTGAGCCCTTTCAGAGGGAGGACGACATGTGGTTTCATGGTTTCAAAACCTATTGCTCTTGTCCCTAATCACACTTCTCTGTTGGGATGCTGCACTGCTGCTGTTAATAACAGAATTGAAGCACAGATGTTTCTACCCTCTTGTCCTTTTTTTTTACCAAGCTCTACATTTCCGGACTGCTACCTGACTGCTTTCATTTTTATTTGTCACTGCTGGAGCTTTGGTGAGGGGGAGGTAAGATTAGATATCAAGGTTGTCCTCCAAGATAAGGGTAAATACAGATGCTCTTTGCTCCAACATAAGCAGAAAGTAAGGGTTTTGTCACTTTGTGTTTACAGCCATCTCAGAACCCAAAGTGGAAGCTAAGCTTATACCCAGTCCAGACAAAACTGACGACTCTGAGAAAGTGGTGGACCTGAGCTGCTCAGCAACAGGGAAGCCAGCTCCAAAAATCACCTGGCGCCTTCCCAGTATCCTGCAGCAGAAACCGAGGGAGTATCAAGTCAAACTTGGAAACCAGACTGTGACTGTCATCAGCAATTTCACCCACGCCCACTCCAAAATCCTCCAGGAGTACCCCATCGCCTGTGTGATCCAACATCCCTCTCTGAATGTGACCCTGGTCCTACCCATGGACAATCTGGTGCAGGGTCAGTACGCAACATTGCTTTTGGCCTGCAGTGGGGAGAAGACCATGAAATGTCTCCTGGGGTAGATCAGGAAGCTCCTCTAAGAGATGGGGGGAAGGTGGAGAAGGTGCCTGGAAAAGCAGCTGGGGCTGGGCTGGGAAGGGACAGAGGGGGTGCTGAGGAGCATCCACACACTCTGGGTAATGGCATACAATGTCTTACTGCCCAGTGCATCCCCTACACATCATGAAGAGCCCCAGCCTCCTTGTCTCTGCTGAGGACTTTGAGGGTTTCTCTGTCACGTAGCCTGATGCATCAGCACAATATGCCAGCTTCGGGTAGCTCAGAGGGGCTGGGTGCCACATGCCCAACTGTGGCATCAGAGCCCAAGCACAGGACCACCGGCAGTGCTGCTTATGTGTGTGTGGGTATGTGCTCCCAGCACACTTACCCACTCCATCTCACCCTGGGAACTGGCCAAGGGTAGTCTGAAAGGGGTTTAGGGTTGTTTTTCCCTTCATACACAAACTGAGTAGCTGCTGCCTTCCCCACAGGTCAGGACAGCAGTGTGCCATCAGCCATCGCCATTGTGGTGGGGGTGCTGGTCCCCCTGACTTCCCTCCTCCTTCTCGCCTGCCTCCTCCACTGCTGCCTCAAGCACCTACGTGATCCAGAGAGAAACCAAGCCTGGCCATGCTGGGTAGGTCTGCCTTTCCCCAGGGTGCTGCAGGACTCACCCCCACCCATCACAGGGCTCAACACCAGGACCCGGCTCTGCCCAGCTACCCTGGGGCTGGCTGCATGCTGCCCAACCCGGGCTGCACCCAGGGTAGAGAGAGACAAAGGGATCGAAGGGATCAAACCCAGGCAGCCAGCTGAATGCTGGGAAAGGGAAACCTGAAGGTGCTTAGGCAGGCCCATAGGTGTCTGACAGCAACAACAGCTAGAAAGCATTCACTTTCTCAATGACAAGACATGCTGCAGGGGAAGCATTCTTCTGTTACTATATTTATACACAAAATAATTGTGCAAGCAGTGGCTGCACCCTTGCATCATTCTTCTGCATCTCCTAAATAACCTGTGTGTTATGTGCAGCACATTGGAGGAAGCAGCAAGCAGCTTTGAGGACATGTCTCAAGCCAAATGGGGTTTTAGAGGGAAGAGCATGACTCTGTATGGAAAGCCCAGGGTGTCATGCTGCAGCAGGGGACAAGGCACTGCTGGTCATCCATTGAGGCTGTCCAGGCACAGGGGCTACAGGAGGAAAGCTCAAGGTGGGGGTAGACTGAGTGAGGTGGCATTGTTTCAGAAAATCGCAGCCTGATTTTGTCCTGAAGGCACTTCTGCCTCCTTGTGGGATATACCCAGAGAGCACACCCCTACTTTTAATGGGTGTTTTGGAGACAAAAAACAGTGGGAGGAAATGCAATATATGTCTTCTTCTACAGGCACGACGCTTTTAGGTCCAAGCTGCAGCCTGCTGCAGGGGTTGTGAGGGGAAAACTTAAGTGTCCCCTGGCACAGAGAGGTGCAGGGACCCATTTGGTAATGCACACAGCCTGGATCTTTACTCTTGTACTTAAAATATCCATATATTTTGAAAAAGGAAGAAAACAAACAACAAGCTCTCTTCCATTAGGTCCTTCCTGCCTGTACCAAGGCCAAGACATGTGGGCAGTACAGAGCTGCAGGCAGACAGACTCCACCAGTGGCCCCCAGTCCTGGCACAGCACTGAACACCTGAGCAGCTGCCTACCTCATGCATGTGAGAGAGAAACTGCCTGCAAAGGCACCTTGGGCTTCCAAGAAAACCTGCTGTGACTTCATGCCAAGAGAAATATAAAAAAGGACACTTTATAATAGTTATTTATTTATTTTACACTATAATTTTCAGTTTTGTAGAAAAAAGCTGTAAAGTATTTATTTGAGACTCAGACTGACTCTGTGGATCTGCACAATGAAACTAATGTTTTGTATTTTCTGGGGTGTTACGTTTATTCCTTTCTGATATTTTAACATTGCAAGCTCACAGCTGGGTAGGGGACTGTCTGAAGAACAGGACAGCATTTCACAGGGGTGCTGGCCTAAGAGGCATTGCTGATGGGCCAAAGGAGACCCCCACCAGGAGCCACAATGCAGAAAACCCATGGACAAGCCTAGTGTGCTGCTGTGAGCTTCAGGGGTTTGAACCTGTTCCCTAAAAGGCATGAGAGATTGGGCCAAGACCATGGCTGGCTTGAACTTGTCACCCAGGTGCCAGAAGCGACAGGCTTCAAGCCAGGAGTAATCAGACACGAGGAAGCTGCCAACTGCAACTTCCACCAGCCTTTAGTAGAAAGTAATGCAAAGGGAAAAGGCACACAGAGGTTTCCTTCTCCCCTCTTCTTCTGTGGTTTTCACAGCCCCTTTCGTAATTTCCCTAATCCATCACAGCTGCCTGGTGTTCCCAGGCATCCCATCTGCCTACTGGAGGAAGCAAGGAAATAAAAGCACAGCTGGAGGAAGCAGTGGGCTGCTTGGTGGCTTTTGTGTGTGTCACAGTGCAGTGGTAGGTGAGTACAGTGGGAAGCAGAAGGCTGGTGGTAGGTAGGAATGAAGGAGTGGGAGCTGTATGTGGGCAGATATACACCAGCATGGGACAATGTGTTACCTACTGCTAACACTCGTTGCTTATATCTGTAGGTCAGATCTGAGCAGTTTTCCTGTACTTACCTGAATGCTACCTTATGCCCATGAAATCTTTCCCTGCAGACCTAGGGAAGCAGAAATGAGCTCCCTCTCAGCTGGTGCAGTCTTGTGGGTAGCACAGAGATGGCTGGTACAGGCTGTCTCCTCACCTCCTTGCTTCCCAGTGCAAGTGCATGTTGTCTAGGTTTTTCCTCACCCATCTGCTTCAAGTTTTCATCCCAGATGAAGCAGGCTGAGTTGTAGTTGCAAGGCCAAGTAAATGAAAATGAAAGCAAGTGGGTGAGCTGAGTATGAATAAACTAAGTCTTTGTTATCAAATGCTTTTTTAGGCTCCCTAATGCTTAGTAATAACTCCACTGGTGATTGTGGGGAAAGGGGAACTGACTGCAACTGTCACAACTAGGAATTTTTTTCTGGAGCCCTGTAATTTTCAAAGAAGGAAGCTGCATTTTACCCAAGCTTTCCTGTCATTGTAGCTCAACGTCCTCCTCCTGTGGAAGAGAAGAGGTCACGGGGAGAAGCAGGTTTTCCCCAAGCAGGGTGATGCCTGGTGGGGGGCAGGGTGTGGGCGAGAGGGCAGAGCTCAGCCCTGACACTCCCTCTGAACAAGCTGTGCAGTGCCAGCCCTCACCACTCGGCAGCATTCACATTTGTTCTTCAGGGGATTTTTGATGAGGCTTTTTTTAAGATGGTTTCCACTGATGTTTAGACTAATGGACCTTTTAAAAAACAAGTTAAATTTGTCTCTTGCAGAAACAGGGAGTCTGGACAAGGGTGATGAAAAATATTTTAGGCAGAAGAGAGACAGGCACAAAGCTGCAAGAAGCCTTTATAAGCACAGGACAATTGCAGAGATTACCTGTGATTATTTTCTACAAACTGATCACCTGGAGTGGAGGAAAGCAGTGTTTAGCATCATGAAAATACCTGTTTATGTGCAGGATTGTAGTTTCTTTTACTGTTTAGCAGAATGTTGAAATGTGAAAAGCTTTTGTACATTTCTGCTAATGAGCATGATAGGACTAGAGACCGGGTGAGAAGGTAGGATGTGGTAGCTGACAAGCAAAATGCTGTACAAGAAAGGAAGATGTTATCGATCTATTCATCTTTTGCAGTATCAGAATGAGATCAGCAAATGGCATTCAAAGGCAGAATTTTTAAAACCAATATGTGTATTTGCCTTCCTACTGTACCAAGCCAGCTACTAAAATGCAGTGCCATAAAATGCTGTATGCTAGAAATGTGCAGTTCAGCTTCATGTAGCAAAGGGATGAATACAAGAATCTAGGGTACATACAGTTAATTGGTTATTAGCTGGAAAAAAGAGCATGAAATAGATACAAACCACCTTCCAGGGAACAAACAAGCATGTGACTGAGGGGATCAGGAGCTTTTACTGTGGGTGAATAACATCCTAACTGCTATTCTGACGTTTCTTTGCCATTATATTGCACTTGTCTGCCCAGTTATCTCTGTTCACAATTTGGCAGTAATTCTTTGGAGGTTATATTTCAGATGGGTTTATTCAGATGCTTAGTATCATGTCAAGAAAATATTGTCTAGGCTGTGAAATGTTGCAAATTTTGAAAAGGTCTTGAGGAGGAAAATAAAAATGGTAAGAAATTCAACTGGAATGGACTGCTCTATTTTGCTGCTATAATGTGAATGGTGCAAAGCAGGGTAACTTTGTAAGTAAATGGAACCACTGTATCTTTTAAAAGTTAACTCTGTGGGAATGTCCTGAGCTAGGAGCATAGGAGGTTCAAGGTAAATATCAGAAAAAACTTCTTTACTGTGAGAGTGACAGAGCACTGGAACAGGCTGCCCAGGGAGGTTGTGGAGTCTCCTTCACTGGAGACATTCAAAACCCGCCTGGATGCGTTCCTGTGTGATGTGCTCTAGGTGACCCTGCTCTGGCAGGGGGGTTGGACTAGATGATCTTTCGAGGTCCCTTCCAACCCCTAGAATTCTATGATTGATTCTATGATTCTAGTATTGCCACCACACACAAAAAAAAAAAAAAAACAAACCAAAAACAAACCTGCAGAAAGTCTACATTTTTCCCTCTCTTGTGGCTAGGTAGTTGTTGGTCTGACCCAACCCTACCCTGTGACCACCTCCTGCCTGCACATTGTCATTGCAACTCAGGGCATCATTTTTCCCCAACAGATTGAAAGATGTTGAATGGGAATGCCACCTTCCTGCTTCCTTTTACTTGGGTCAGAATGGTTCTGATTAACATGTCACTTTCTACATAGCAGATGGAATCATTTAGCCTGCAGGTCTTGGCTCTGGGATCCTTTGATCTTAAGAATAGCCAGTTCTGGTTAAGACTTTAACTCTTGTAGGACCATAAGACAGTATCATTTTAAACTGTGTATTTTGTATTTATATACATTTGTATATAATAAAGAGTCCTTGGGCTGTATAAAAATGTCCAGGTGTCTGTTTTGCAAGGCAGGCTGTTTCATAGATATACCATGTTGGTATTTTTCTCTGTCTGTGTGCTGGGTTCCTGGTTCTAAGAGCAGTATAATGTAGAGGAATCAGTCCAGCAGCTCTGGCTGAAGATGCAACTGAAGTGTAGCTGAAGTGCTGCCCTTTGGTAATTTGCAAGTCACTGGTTGAAATAGAAAGAATATTCTTTTTTTCTGAAACCACTGCTGGAAGAGGCATGGGACTAAATCCAGACAGTGAAAAGGAACTTTGTTTTGGTGACAGAAGATTGAAAGTATCATTCATCATTTCTCTGTTGCATGACCCTGGGAGAATGATTCATCTACTAAATACCACACCAATAAATTTTCTTAGGAACTCAGAATAAAATGTAACCTAGTGTTTTCAACAATGAGCCCCTAGAAATCAGCAGAAACAAGATAATTGCACTAATTGAGTGCATTTTTCTCTTCACAGATGAGATTATTGAATTTAGCAGATAAAAAATCAAGTATATTTTTGTTTTCACTCTTAGCTTACCAGAAATTACTCATACCTTGGAAGCCATACAAAGGGCCTTCTCACATCTCCACTGCTTTCATCTTTGCTTATATAAGATGTGTGTGAAAGAAGCACTGAACTCTTGTCCAACCTTTTTGTGGATGGACTCTGTTGTAGGCTGCCCAGCTTTGGGAAAGAAGCCACCTGAAATTTCTGGGAAGCCTGAGGGAATCCTCAGTTTAGGACCCATTCACAATACAAACATAGTTTTAACTCTGTAACTTGTCAGAAGCAGTAGTCCTTAAAATGAACCACCTTAAAGAAAAGGGAAGAAAACACAGTTTTTCTGGTAAAACAGCACTTGAAATGGTATGTGAAAGACTAAAATACAATGAAAAGCTTGCACAACACCCCCCCCCCCCCCCCCCACTTTCAGACTAAAAATTAGGGTTTTTTCAATCAGAGTACTTTATTTGATATTATCCTTTAAATAAGTTACAGAATGTCCATCATCATGAACACGCAGGATTACCTTTTAAGCTTAAATAAATAAATTCACCTCAGAAGCCTTGAGCCTTCCTTGTCTACAGGAATGCAGGTATTTACATAAGTGAGACTGTGGTGGTTCTTTAGCTGACCATCATCTGAGTGAAAAGAAATATCTGTTTGATACAGATTTTTATCTAAAGACCTGAACTTATGCACTAAGAGGAGAAAAGGGGAGTGTCCAAGTATAGTTTTCTGAAGGTCCTTGCATATCTACTTCACAATAGTTTAAACTTATTAAATACCAGCTGTCTTCTTTCTAGAAAGGATTTACTAAGAGAAGCAAGGTGTCAGTTCTCTACTCAATGCTTCAGTATTTATCTATGTATATAACATCAACATTTCTTTCTGAAAATATTTACTGTAAAAATTTCTGACCACATGAAGATAATCAGAAAGCATTCCTCAGAGTCTAGCTCAGGCTGCACAAGGAAAACATGACCTCACTGTATCAACAACAGCAGGTGCTGAGCAGCCTGCAGGCTCCTCTGGGCTGGAAACCTTCTGACTAGGACACAAAAGGAGGGGAAGTAAATCCTGGGTCATTTGGTATCAACGTCCCAGCCCAAAGGCAGATGATGCACCAGGTTCTCCAGTGGACTCTGGCCCTCAGAAGGAACTTGTGGTCATCACGCAGTTTTAACTCCTCCAGCTTCAGGTTTGTGAGTCTGTATCATTCTGCTGTGGAACTGGCAGACACAGATTTGGAGGCCAACTTAGAATAACTGAAGTCAGAAGTCACCAGGAAGCAGCATCATCTAGTGGGACAGATATTTTTGCCAAAAGGTGAGCAAGAAGGTCTGGGAAACCTTTAATAGTTTCTCTACAGCTTTCTTTATTCCTTTAGCACATTTCTTCTTCCTTTGCTCTTTTTCTGGTCCCTAGGATCCAGACCTGACCTTGTCCTATCAACCAATGTAATACCTCTGCTATAAAGAACAGAAAGTTTCTCCTTTGCTTTGCTGTCACTTGACCCAGCCACAATAGTTCACCTCTTCTGGTCTAGTCAAGCTTGTTTCTTCTCCCTAATGTTATTTCATCTCATCATGCCTTTGAAGATGCTGTCCTGTTGCCTAGATTAGCCCTGCCTTGCTGGGCAGCCCTTGTCTTCCTTCATCCAAGGGTTGTCAAAGGGCTGAGTGGGGAAATGGAAGTTAGGGAAGAAGAAGCAAAGGAGAGGTGACCAGGACAAAAGTACAGAGCCTGAGGACAGGGGAAGGGCTTTAAGTGGAGCCAAATGGGGAAATTATTTCCCCAGGGTATCTTTCAGGTTGGCAATTTGTTAGAAAACAAATTTGTTATAAAATCCCTGTGTCGCGGACCGAGATGCCGGGGGGGGGGCGCATCGCCAGGACTGGTCAGTGAATGTCGCTGGATTAAAGGCCATTATAGAGTCCGTCCCTCACACCCTGTAACTTCCTAATTGAAGTAAATATGCTATCAGCAGGAAACAAGGGGAGTGACCTCTTGGACAACAACCTGCTCTCCAGGTGTTTGCTGGGCTGATGCCTGCTCCGCACCCCTCAACAGCCCACATTTCTGGTTGTGCAGCCAGGAGTGAACCAACATTTCCTCTCCTCCTCACCCTTTTCTCTACAGACTGTGACCAGGAGCAAGGTGCCCCTTCGTCTCTGTCAAACTGAGAACAAGAAGCATGAACTAACAGAAAGGGGGAGAAAATACAGTGCTGTAACTGTGCTGATAAAGTGGCATGCCCTTCACTAGTAATTCTCCTCTTTGGCATCAGCAGAAAGACCAACACTAAAAGCCTGAAAAAGAGTGGTCCCGAGAGAGTAGTCTTTCCAGTTTAATCCTAGGGCAGCTCCACAGATTTTTTTTTCTTTTTTGTTTTTCTTCAGAAAATAAGAATTAATTAAGGTCAATACTTATTCTCCAGTACTTCCAGTTCAAACATTCTGCTCCAGTACTTCCAGTCCAAACATGCTGCTTTATCTGACAAGTTGAAAGCGTTGAGGTCTGGCTTGGAAACAGAGTCCTCTGAGATAGTTCTTTTTAAACAAGCAAGTGCATCTTCCAGGGTCTTTGGTAAATGCCTGAAAAGAGGAAAACAGTCAGTTTCTTTTTGTGTGTAAAATTAAGGACCTTTTAGAGGTGCAAGTGCCATTTTTGCATGTTGCAATATTGTATATGAGCAGGTGGGGGCATATTTTGCCCCACAGCATGCAGCTGGCTGGTAGGATTCTGGCCCAGCTGAAAAAGCACTGCAATTCAAAGGGTAAAGCTTGTTGCTGTAATAAAAAGCCCCAAGGGACCCTGTGGAAAGGCTCTGACGTGGTCATGTGCACTGGTTTCACTTCCCTACTCTTTGCCTGCAGTGCAAGCTGGTGCTGTGAGGCCCACTGAGATGCTGGACAGAGCCCTTTCCTCTAAGGAAGGTGCCAGAAGGGATGTTCAGCAGCCCATCTCACCTTTTTATTAATTAATCTACAAGGTTCAGGGCAGGGGAACGAAAATGTAAACCCATGGAAATCTGCAAGAAATCTAAAATATATGCTGCCCCTCCTGATGGCGGTAAGAGTCAAATTCATGAATAGCAGAGTTGAACACAGAATATGATTGCCATCTGCATCTCACATTTTCTTGTAAGATAGCTTTCTACCTTTCTTACAGAAAAACCCAGAAAAAATGTACAGAGTATGGTGGGTATTGTTCTGTAAATAGAATGAGAAACTACACATGGTGCTTAATCTCACCACTGGGTTACCATGTGGCCAGGAGCTGTGCAATTTTACAGTAAAATTCTTGGCAGACCTTGACCCTGAGCACAGGAGCACTCTTGCACCCCTGGCTTTCCCTTTCTGGAATTACAGGAGATGCAAATGTACTCAAGGATGGGGGATTTCAGCCTAATCTGCCTTCTGCAGAGAGCCCTTTCATAATCCAATTTGTGGTTTTTGTGTGCTTGCAGGCTGGGCTGAAGTAGTGACATCTGCTGGTGTCCCTGTAAGAGAAGCATCTCCTGTTCTTGTTTGTGTGTCCCCTCCACCAGGTCTGAGGGATGCTAGCGAGCTCCCCAAAGAGCCTGGGATTAGTGCCCAGTGTGGTGCTAAGCAAGCGGCAGAGGTGGTGATCCATCAGCAGTGCCTTCCTTCCCTGGCAAGGAGTAAGGGAGAGGGAGCTCCCAGGGCTTGTGGCCTCTCATTTCTCCTCTCTCCACCAGCCACCACCCACACTTACCTGGAAGACCTCACATTTACACCTTGTGAGTGCAAAGTCCTGATGGTGGAGCTCAGCAGCATGTGGCTAACGAGGCAACACCAACCTTTGCTGCTGGGGGGAAGAAAAGGGGGGAGAGGGGAAAGGCACGTTGTTTATTTCCAGCTCTGGCAACCAGTGCAGTTGGTAGGGAACAAAATTGCACCAGTAATTTACAGCAGTTTGCTATGATTAATGATTGTCCAGGCTGGCAGGAGGAAAGGAGAGTTCTCAGACTGTTGACTGGCTGCTCCCTGCCAACCCTGTGCCATGGCTCTGTCCATTGGTGCTCTGAAAAAGGGCGCAAAATCTTTAACCGTCTGCCTGGGTGTGTCAGCTGCCCTCTGAGAGCTGTGGGGAAAGGGTATGAGCTTTCCCAGGCAATTGCTCTGTCCCACGATGATTTTTCCCCTGCTTTGCTGGGCTGAAATCTACCTGCTGCTGCTCTGCCGAGGTTGCCAGCTGCAGGAGCCGGTGATGGGTGAGTGGAGTGTCTGTTCCCTGCATGAGGTTAACTCTGGAGAAGCATAAGCTTTTTTTTTGTTTTGCAAACAAAGACACCCAGATGCCATCCTGACTAAAAAATACTAATTGGTAACTGGAACTAGTAATGTGGGTGTTGGTCAGCAGCAAAATCAGGAAATGCAGATCGGAGGGGTCATAGGGTGAAGACATGGGATGGAGCAGGTTTGCATTTCCAGTGCATGTGCCTGGGTGGTGCACACTTCTGTTGTGAGAGACTGGGGCAGGGAGTTGTCCTTCTGCAGCCACTTGCACTGCCTGCCTCCCAGCTGTGGGGTGCCCTGGGCTGCTTTGCCTCCCCCTGCACCACTGCAGGTGTTGGTGAGGGGGGAGCGGGGATGCTTTCAGGAGTAAGTGCCACTTTTTCTGGATTATTGCTGTGTGTCAGGTCTGTAGAGGACACCTTTGAGCTTCCAAGGACAATGGCAAGCTCAGAGTAATACACTGGGAAGATGCAGGCAGACAAACCCAGGGCTTCAGTTTGCTGTGCTTGCTGAAAGGCCTGCCTGCCCTTCAGTTCCCATGCTGCCTTCCTCCTCACCATGGGAAATGTACAGCCTAGGCTAATGATGTGACGGCCACCCATGGCTGTCTCAGGTGTCTCAGTGTGCCACAGGGCCTAGTGGTAGAGTTCCTTGCTCCAGTGCTCTGCAAGACGGGAACACTGTGACTGGAGGCTTCAAGGTACCATGGCCGCCTCCAAGTGAATTGTTTTTCCTCTTGCTCTGACATTGGCGTTTGTGTTGCTCCTAGGTTTGAATGAAGCTGTGAAATCTGATAGGGTTATTGCAGCAGCCCTTGGTGGAGAGGCAAATCTCTATTGCAACTTCTCACGCTCGATGGATGTTTTGCAAGTCACCTGGCAGAAGAGAATCGGGTTGTCCTTCCAGAATTTAGCCACCTACAGCCTAGACCACGGGCCGAGGCTGATAGGGTCATTTCAGGAGAAGGCGCATTTCACTAGGGCAACCCTGAAGGCCTCAGCTATCACACTCCAAAATCTCACATTTGAGGATGAGTCCTATTACAGATGCATTTTCAACGTGTTCCCTTATGGCTCTTTCAGCAAAGATATATGCCTCGACATCCAAAGTAAGTTTTCCACTAACACCTTCTCACTTTCTGGCACTCAGCACAGGTCTGATGTAGTTAGGAGGTGGGTAAGGCATTATCCTCTCCATCACATGGAGACTTTCCATGCAGCAGGATCCTCTGAGTGGATAGTCTCCAGAATTGCCACACCTTTCCTCAGAGGAGGTGCAGGTAGATAAGCCAGGAGATGCTTTTGGATAAGAATCTCTGCACAGAGACGTGACCCATCCTTTGTACCCAGAGATGATGGTAAACTTGCCACAGAGTGTAAAAACTACCTTCTCTTTTCGCTCTCAGCAATTTCTGAGCTAACAGTGCAATATGATTCCCACCTGTCCACCGAGGGTCTCCTCACTGCAGTTTGCTCAGCAACAGGAAAACCTGCCCCCCCAAATCACCTGGCTGGATGACAGAAACCTGGATAAGTCACCTGAAATACACAGTATCCAGAATGCAAATGGAACAGTAACAGTGGCAAACAGACTTACCTTCTCCACCAACCACTTCCATGCCTTGGCCTGCCTCCTTGACCACCCACAGGGAAAGAAAATGAAGGCAATTTTCCTGGAAAAAGGAAAGGAAGGTAGGCTGTGTTTGTAAGTAGAGGTGCTTAGGAAGGATGTGCAATTGTGGGAGTGCAGCTTGTACTTACATAGGTCTTACTAAACATTTTTCTGGGAGTTCAGACCATATGCTAGATGAATATTTTGTGATTTGAAACCACCCAGAGGACTCCTTCCCGTGGTACCTTTGTGTCTGTGTGGTGTCTGTGTGTGTGCATATATATATATAAATATATGCATATTTGTGTGTACATATGTATATATGTCTCTATATTTTTATATTTCCACATAATCACTGATTCAGAGCAGATGCAATCAACTCTTCAGCAGTACCCAGGCTGGAAGGGTACTAGCAGAGCCACTCTCTGGCTGTTGAATGCTGGGGAACAGCATTTCACATGGAAAATTTTGCTGGAGTAGATGTCTCAGGATAAAACTTTTTCATACAGAAAGAGAAACACAAATATATCAGGAGTAAAAATCATGGGGTTTGTGTCACATTTTCCTGCTATTGGGGGAACCAATATCAGTATTTCTTTAAAAAGAAAATAATTGCTTACCTAGCAGTGTTACGTTGTTACACTGTTCCTTTCTCTTCTTCAAAGAATGAAACTGATGAATCTTTCACTTCAGATCCAACCTCTGGAAGAGACACAAGAAACGTTGTCAGCCTTCTATGTTCTGTGTTAACTTACTGTTTTCTTTTTGCAGGTGTCCAGAAGAGCATAATTAGCATGGCGGTCTTCACAGCTGTGGTGTTATTAACAGTCTTGTTATATTGTACCATGAGACAAATCAACAGAAGAGGGGAGAAGTAAGAATAACTTCCATTTTCTTGCAAATTACATGGCTTGCTTGTGTTCACCTTGTAATTTGCCTTTCTGTTTCCTGGTGGTGTTTTTACATTCCTGCCCTAGAAACTTATCTAGGTGATGACAGCATTTCTAAAATAGCAAGATTCACTCTAAGTGACGAGAAGTTTTTTACCATTATGTGATTAGTGAATGCTTGGGGTTTTTTTTCAGACAGAAGAGATGCAGTCCACCCAGAACACCTGCAGAGGAGGAAGGCTTACATCAAGACCTAGGCGAGAAAGCTAGGACCTTGCACACGCAGAAGGACAAGCGCATTGCTTATCAAAATGAGGTAATGCAAATGCCCAAGGCTTCCACTAATCATTCACATCCTTCAAAAGACTTAGCAACGCATACCACCAATATGACAAAACCCTTCCATCAAGAGCTGGAGTCTGCTCCTGCTGCCATGTCTTTGCTGCATGGGACAACCACATGAGGTAGATGACACCATGTGTGCCCCATCCAACCTCTAGAAATGCTGGGGAAGGCTTGGAGTGTGAAGGAGAAAAGTTAGTCAAGGGTTAAGTGGAAAGGTATGGAAGAAGGACTGGAAATACTCCCAAGGGCAGATGGAATGTCCCTTCTGGACAAAGGCAAGAGAAGGCTGCAGAGTTCAGGCGCTGCAACCATGAGTCTCACACGGAAGTTTCCCCAGAAAAATCTGTCCTGCCCTGCTGGTTACACAGACATGAAGGTTTTCTGGAGGGTTGGTGGCATCCACAGACAAGATCCGTAAATGACCACAGCTAGGAGTCACCCCCACTAGCTGCTTTCCTCTGTCCTCCCATAGATTCCTTATTTTCTTTGCAAGCTCTTGTGCCGTGAATGGGACCCCTCCTATTTTCTCGACACTTCTCTCTGCCAGATAACGTAGAACTTTGTCATGGTTACCACACCACTGTGCTGGGTCTTTTGCAGGAGCAGACACCAGACTCCTCACTTCAAAAAAGGCTGCCAGATCTGAAGAGAAACCTCAGAGAGAAAAAAAAATTCAGGCACTTGTTTTCAGAGGAAGCAGAGAACCTGAACAGCAACATCCATGGCATGGTTAAGAGGGGACCTGTTGCATTATGTGTCAAGAAGCTGGGCTGCACACCTATGGAGATGGACAGAGAGGCAACAGCAGGTGAGGGAGTCCAAATAGCACCCCAGCTGGCTGTTCCCCAGCTCAGCACAGGAAGGAGAGCCATCAGCCTAGTAAAGGCCCACCTCCACAATCCCAGAGGAGCACAGGAGCCCAAGGGCAGGTGGGAAGCCCAAACTAAGGACTCAGAGGAAGGGACACCTTGCCCAGGCCTCTCCCAGGGATATCTCAGGAGATCCTCAGCCCCAGGGTTTGGGTGTGAAACCAATCCAGATGAGTCATCAGTGGAGCACCTTATGGACTGAGGTGGGTCACTGCCTAAAGGGGTATGAAAAGATGATGAGATGCAAGGGATGAACATTTTGGGATTGCACAGGACTTATGGGATGCTTAGGGGACGAACCAGAGGTGAGAAAAGGAGGAATCAGTAGGGAATTTGGGGAGGAAAAAGCCTGGGAAAATGGAGGGGTAAAAGGGTCTGGTCACTTATACATGCAGGTTGTCAGTATGCTTGTCTGGCCATGCCAAGTGCCTGGTCACCACAGTCTGTCCCATCTTCTCATGCAACTCCATTTCTAACTTTTTTCCTGGATGAGGGACTCCCTAGCCAGTGTGCATGTTTGTATGGGGATCTGATGCCAGCAGCTGGGCCAGGACCATGGGCCTGGGTGGCCATGACTGGGGAGACGCGAATGAGAGAAACCAAGTGCCAGCCACCAGAGTGGACCAGGGGTAGAGCCCGTGTGTCCCTGGTGAAGCACCTGAAGCGAGTGCAGGTGAGCATCTGAATGCCAGCCAGGATCAAGTCAGACAAGTTGGTGATGTGTCCTGGGATGCCCTTTGATGTTTTACAAGAAATCAGGAGGAAGGATCTGTGCTGAGGATGCAGCAAGACCCACAAAACTGTACCAAGTATTTTGCAAAAAGCTATGTTTTTAAGGGCTCGAGCTGGAAAGCTTCCCCTCCACCTCTCTGTCTCATTACACGAGGTGTGTTAGAACTGTCCCTGCACTGTATTTTGCAAGGGCTCCTCTAATAGCTTGTGTGCTGGTGCAGCCTTAGGGCAGAGCACCTTCATTTATAATAGCGGAGTTCCCTCTAGTGGCAAATGAAAGTGAAAACACCTCCAGTGAGTCTCCCATTAAAACAGTAACTCACAGGAGTGCTTTTTTTTTTTCTCTTTGGATCTCGCAACCCTATCCCAGGTATCAAGAAATTACAGCCGCTGTATCCAAAGACATTCAGGAATAATGTGATGAAACGACTTGGTTGTCCTGCAGTGGACACTGGTTGTGGGAAGAGAGGTTGAAAGGGACTGACAGAAGTAACCGGGCATTTGATTTCAGTCCTGCTTTGCTCTGCTAGAGAAAGAGGTCTTGCAAAGGACCAGGGAAGAAATAGTGGAGATGTTTGCCTGTTCTCCAAGCTGCCAGGCTGGTCTACTGTCCTGGTTTGAGCCAGGATAAAGCCAATTTTCCTTTCACTGATTTTTTTTTTCCTCCTTCAGTAAGCTTTCTTTTAACTAGCAGCAAGTGTTCCAGCTAGTGGACTGATAACACTGGAATGTTTATGTTTCTGCTGAAACTCCAAGGTTGGTTCTTAGCTCTGCCACCACAGAGGCTACTGGGGCAGAAGAGTCGTATCTGTTACTAGACAGACAGCAAAATTGGTCAGAGATATTCCATTCCATATATCTAGGTAAGCTCAGAGGAAGGTCAGAGATCACAGAAGACAACTTCCTTCCTGCTTCTTCTTCCCTTCTCTTCCGTCCATGGCCAGCATCCGGGGAGGACTCCATCTATCCACCACCGCTGCTGGGGATCAGGGGAGGCAAGAGGCTTTTGCACATTCCTGAACATACATGTATATAATTGCACATATTTTCTTTTGTCATTAGTGTTTAATTAAAACTGTCTAGTTTAATTTTCAATCCAGCAAAGTCTCTCTCTCCTAATTCTCTCTCCTTCCCTACCTGGGTGGGAGGGGGAGGGGATCAAGAGCATTGCTGTCTCTGGTTTAATTGCCGATCCTGAGTCAAACCGTGACACCTACAATGGATAAAAGAAGGTGTGCTCGAGAACAAGTGGGAATGGCAGGCATTTGGTAGTACCTGAGAAGACATCTAGGCTACCAAAGTCCTGATGACTAGTTCTGCCCAGGATTGCCTCCTGAGAGAGCTGGACTTTCTGTAGCTGGGCTTCTTGGTCCATGGACCTTTAGAAAACAATCTCTGGCTTCTTGGACAAGGGACATTTAGAAGTCCATCTCAGGTGATGTTTTAACCAAGAGTTGCTGCTCCACATTTAAAGGACAGCTGTTCTCTGCATTCTGAAAATCATGTTCTGATTCCACTTGCCTTGAATTTTCTTGTGCCACATACATGGAGATTACAACAGGGGCCTTCAAACTCACATTCCTCAAATGAGAGTTTTCTGAGATTAAAAGCTCTTTTTTTTTTTTTTTGAGAGGAATTATCTGTATTTTTTTCCCATTATAGTCAGGGACTGTGATCTTCAATTGTGCCCAACATAAAACTTTAGCACTATGATTGGAAGCCATCGATACATGTGTATAAACACAACAAAAGAAGAGGCAAGTGAGTTTAACTACTGCTTCTCAAAGATAACTGTTTTCCCAGAACATGGAAATTGAAAAGAGAAAGGTGTGGGCTTGGTGCTGTGAGATATTGACCAGTGGTACTCCAGCTGAGAGGTTCAGAGCCTGCTGAAGGAGGGAAAGAGGAACGGCCTCACCCCTGTACTTCTGACAGCAAGTACACGATTTGTCCTCAATGCCAAAACGTAGTTTTGCTAAGAGTAATAAGTTAGCTTTGGTGATTGAGAAGAAAAAATGAAAATGGGATCAAATGTACACCAAAGACTCAGAAAACAAATAGGCACAAAAAGTCTCAGTTTTTCCGGAACATCTAACTTGAGGGCTTTTTTTAAACAGGTTTCTACAGGGCAGATGACCTGTTTTTCACTACTCTTCAGGTAGGAGTTTAGAGGTGCTTTCTGATCCTTCCTGATGAAATGGAATTAATTGTTTCTTTTAGTCCTAATAATTGTGTTGTATCCTTTCAGAAGGAAACACATTACCAGTTTTAGAAGCTAAACAAAACACAAAGCTGAGACCAAAGCTGTCCCAAAGCCAGCCTCACTAACAGGACCCAGAAACAAGCCCCAGCTTGCTTTTAGTGTGTGTGTCTCAAGAACTGAAGGAGGCTCTGTGGCGTAGCAGAAATTAATATAAAAAATTATAGTGACTGTCTCACCTCTGTTTTATGAAATATACTTCTTTCCTGACTATCAACCTGATTTTCTCCCATTTGCTCATCCCTAGGAAACTAGGATTTGTAGTGTCTGGGGTGCAAGTGTATTTGTTAGCATGTGTAATATGCAGCACACTTCTGAAAGGGTTGTACAACTAGTGGCATTCATAGACCCTGGCTGCCAGGATGCTCAGCCCTCATGCAGAGAAGGGGCATGTAAATTAAGATCAGTGAGAGAGATATGAACAATCATCAACACAAAAAGATCAACAGGTTTCACTGGGAAACCAGAGAATGGAAGAGAATGTGAGCTTTGGCACAGACATCTTAGATGTACCAAAGATAGACAGCTGTGTGATGCCTGACTAACCCCACTGCTGTTAAGTCCATCTGATACCAAACCTCCTTTTCCAGCAAAGTTGAAGTTCAGGTGTCTTCCATTTTACACAGTTATTCTTGAGGTGGAAAGCAAAGGAAAAATGCATAACATATCCAGCCCTTTCTTGCCACCTAAAAGGACCACAGAACTTTTCTGTGATTTTATCCCTACCCACATGATTAACTTTTTCTACTGGGAAACGCAGTGCAGTTTGCATTGGAAAAATTGGCCAGGATATCAAACTGTAAACCATTAAGCATTTGCTTGTTTTACAGAAGTGAGTTTGAGACACAGAAAATATGTGATTTGTCCACAGTCATGTGGTTGAATCACTACCAAAATGACAGCTGGTGGCAGATCCTCTTGACCAGGTTGGACCTCCTAGTAGACTTGTTGAGCATTCATGACTTGAGGAAGCATTGCCTGAATGTTATGATTAAGAGGGGTAGCCTAGTTTGACTAATGCTAATATGCTAATATGGCTAGAGCCAAAAGGCAGATGAATAAGAAGAGTCTATGGGTCCTGATGTAAGCCCTTAGCAGGCAACACGCCCTGTATAAATTGGTTTAGTTTTACTGGAATCTTGTCACTGACTCCAGTCATGCTCTAATACTTTATTTTCTTTCCCTGTTAAAGAACTACAACTTGCAACAGCTGTGTCATATTATTTTCCTTAAACCTGTACAAGTTTCACTGGTTGCTGGCTCAATTGGTTCTGCTTAAAAGAGGTCATCCGTTCAGAAATCAAGGGAAGAGCCAAGAAATTTCTTTATCAGCAGAGTGCATCCATTCAGAAGGCAGAGATAAGAATAAAGATGTCATTTGTGACAGAAAGGATTTCAGATTGCCTCTTCTACCAGGACACAAGGTATATTGCAGGTGAAGAAATAAAAAGAGAGGAACAAACAACTCTCTGGATTTTGGGACAAGAGGTCTCTACTTACTCTCTTTCTCACTAACTTCAAAGCCTTTGTCACACCAGAGAGTCAGTGTCAGCTTGGCTACCACCAGGTCTGGAGAAGGTGACCTACAAAGAACTTTGCAAAATTTGGCAGATTGTTGAGCTGTGCCATCTCCTTGTAAAAAGAAACAGCTGACATGAGAGCACAGAATCAGGCAGAAAGGGATTTTTTTCTAGTTCTTCTATGAATATAAAAATATTTTGAATTTTCTGCCATTGCTGGTCTGCCCGGAATACCTTCCATTTGCCTCTGTCTGCCCTGAGTTTACATCTGGTCTTCATCAATGACTCCAGAATCATACTTTCCTTGCTCAGCTCTAGTTTCCTCTCTGTCTTCCAATTAAGTCCTCTTACTTTCCAGATTCTTTCATCGTTTTTCTTCTTTCTTCTCTAAGTTTCTCCAGATCATTGAAGAAGCAGTAAAATTTGAATAAATATATAACTTTTCCACTTCAGTAGACATGAGTTGAGCTAATATAAAATATTGCCCAGATCCCCAAATGTCACCTTTATTTTCATAAAGTAAGGGCAGTAAGATGTCTCTGGAACTTGCCTGCTTTTGTTGCTCTGGTGGCACAGGGCACTTCTGGATACATTTATTTTAAGCTGTGTAGTCTGCAGTTGTCCAGAGTACCCTCTGAAATTCCTTCAACTATAGTGAAGGCAGGTAAAGCACAGGAGACCTGCTAACAAGGGTATAGGTACAACAGTCTCTGATGACAAGTAGTAGATTAGTTGCTGGAGACCTGACCTGCTTTAGAGGGAACCCATTCTCTACTGAAAACAAAAAGGGGAAGGCAGGCAGAGGGAAATTTAAGTGACTCGAGACCTACCCATCCAACCTAGGAGACAGAAGAAAATGTTGAAAATACGTAGTGGTGAAGCTTTATCTTGGTTTGTTAGTTAACAGAGGAAGGGCTGCACTAAATCGAGCACTGTGGTCTCCAAGGACGGTTGTATCTGGCTGGAAGAACCACTGCCCTGACTCCCAGGCTCCAGCAACAGGGTAGATCTGATGTGGTGGGGGTGCTGGAAGTTTTCTTTTTTAGCAGGTCAAAAAACACTGCTTTATGCACTGGGGTACTGAGAGAAGAAGAAGAGGCATGGTTAACACATAGGTGAGCCTGAGATGACTCAGGAAAGGTGCAAACACCACCTGGTTCCTTGGGACACTTTAATAGTAGTGTTGCAAATACTCAGACTCATTTGTCTTAAATAAGAAAGGGTTTCTGATTTTATGTGGGCTCTTGGCATCTTTGCCAAGTGATTTTGGTACGGACTTAGAGCCAAATCTGTTATTTTTCCCATAAGCAAAGATGTTTTATCACAGGAGACCTCCTAGGGTTATGCAAGGGAAATATTACAATTCATATGAATGACATATAATCACATGTATGTGTGTGTGGGAAAGCAGCTGAAGAAGGAGCAAACAGCAGACACCAAACATCCTATACTGATTGCAAAGGGTGCTGTTTCTAATCAATCAAATTGAGAAATGGGTTGATTCTGTCAAGCCTGCGCCAAGCCTGATAAAACTACAACAGAGACAACTTGTTAGTGGAAGATCCTGTAGTCTAACAACAGGAAGGTGGCAGCGAGATTGCCCTGTATCACTTGTGCCACCCCTTTTCCTCTCAGACCACACCCAATGATATAAAGGAGTATCTCAAAATCAGTTTCCCATCATCAGTTAAGAGGAACTCAGAAGATCCTGGCCTAGACTGTTTGAATGCCTACACCTTGTGAGTATGAAACTGGGCATAAAATCCACTTGCCTAGACATTTTGTATAATAAAATGACCTTCCCTTTCCGTAAGATCCTCCAGTGATTTTTTTACACTCATTTCCTAACAGAGTGGAAAAAAAAAAAAAAGTAAAAAAAAAAAAAAAAAAAAAAAAAAGTGAAGCATTTTTATCTAGGCTGAGGATCCAGAAAAGAGGCAGAACCTTGATGCCTTGGTCTAGCACTCAAAATTTTACTGCTGACTACTGCCAGGTTAGTGACCTGTGTGTTGCCATTAGAAAAAAACAAACAATTACCAGGTTGAAGAAAACATTGGTACGTTTGTTGTGCAGCTTCCAGTGAAGCCTCACAATGAAAAAGTTCAAGAAATTGATCTGGTCTAAAAAAAATCCCTAATACTTTCTGGAACACTAAGTATTTGCAGTCTGGTGTCTGAACTGTGAATGTCACAGCTCTCAGCCATTTGAAAAATATTTTATTTTTATTATAAATTTTATTATTACCATTATTAGTCCATTATGTTTGTTCCTGCCGTTGGATTCTAGTTTTAGTGTTTTATAATAGCTGAGAATCTTTCATGAAGATGCATTGTTGGCATGCCTATCGCTACCCGGGAGCTGAAACCAGGGAAGAACTCGCTTTGCACATAAAAGCATTTTGCTCAGTTGCTCACAGGAACGCAGTCAAAAACTCCTGAGAAGGGAGTTTGGGGCTCTGCTGCTGATTTTCACAAGCAACGCGGTCGACCGTCCCGGCGAGCTGCTGGAGGCTTATGGCTCCCGGTTACTGACACCTGGCAATGTGTCAGGGTTTACCTTGTTCTTGCTTTAAGCAAGTGGTGTCTTATTTGTAGTTAATTATTTTTAATTTATTCTTCCAAGATCAATTCGTTAATTTGGTTGATATTAATAACTCCTGAGGGAAAGAGAAAACGGGGAGAGTGATGTAATCCCGTGCAGCCAGTCCCGGGGGTAGGTGGGCTAAGAGATAATGGCATTTGGCGCTGGGTTCCTGTCCTTTGAAGAGCGCCTGCGCCGCCGTTGGTGGGGCTCGGGACTGGCGCTGGGACATCCTGACGAAGCTGGCCTGGGCTTCTGGGAAGGACAGGGCGGGGCACAGTGGACCGGGAGCTGGTGCCTCTGTCACTCGGCCGTACGTAACATCCCTAAGGTCGCCGTTTCTGGGTGTTTTTACAGGTTTGAGGTGGGTGTTGGGGGAGGTAAGCAGTGGGTGTCCGTGCCTGCCATCGCTGCCGGGCGGTGGGTGGGACGCCCTCGGGAGGGCGGAAAGCTGGGAGAGAGGCTGGTGCTGCCCGCCGCTGAGCCCTGTCCCTGCCCGAAACTCATCCCCGCGGAAGGTTTTGAAGCAGCTCCCGCGGAAGAATATTTGAAGAGGCTTCCGCCTGGACCAGGTTGCGAAGCGGTTCCTGGCAGTTCGCAGGCGTTGCAGCGGGTGCTCGAGTCTTCCCCTGTCTTTTCTAACCAGGAGGGTACCCAAGGTGCCGGATTCACGTAGCGTTGTCAAACTTGCGTGAAACCAGAGGTCAGCAGGGACAAGTAGCGCCGAGTAGTTACCGGAGCTGGCCGCTGGAGGTAAAAAAAAGTTTTGTAAGTTGGGAAAGTTTTACAGAAGGTCGTGGAGGACTAGTGAATCCAGCGCAGGAGACCTCTGAGGTGTGGTTTGGGAAGGTGTGGCTCAGTGAAGGATTTGCTCTTTACTTGCTCTAGCCGTATGTTTGGGGTTTTGTTTTTTTTTTCTCCTTTATTTTTTCTTGATTATCCCCTGTAGCACACTAGATCGCTTTTTGACCTCACGGGATTTTTTTTATTTTTTTTTTTGTGACTGGTATAGCTGCATAGTAGCCTGGTTACTCACGGGATGAAATCTTGCAACTACACCACCGAGTGTGAGAAATGTTGTGTTAAGGACTTCAACGGGTGAGATAGAAGGCTGAAAGAAAAAAAGTGTGGCACATCTTTCAGTGATTTTATAAATGCATTTGTAACTCAAAATTTCTATCTCATTGGCTGGGCTGGCCCTTGATTTTTGCATGTTTTTAGGAATATCTTTATCAATTTCTTAGAGCCATGCTCAAGTATCTGGCAACACACTGTTAATGTGGCAAAGTCATTACTTATTGACCTGGTTGCTGATGAATTCTGGTTTCCTGTTTTTGTGCATAAGAACTTGGTCTGTATTCATGCTTGGTAGCTGTGGAGTTGCATCAGTAGTTGTTTTAGCACAACGTGTTTACAATTGAAAGGCGGTTACTGGTTGTGTGCCTGTGTGTTGTGTCCACAAGTTTGCTGGGAATTTGTTTCTTAAATAGGTTTTTTCTATTCTTCCTCTAATTCACTTATTTATTCATCAGCCCTCATTTTTTAAGCTGTATGATAATGTAGAAAATGCTTTACAGTTGATTCTCCTTTTTTTTGCATCTTGTAAAGATATTTTAGAAGTTGGGTTTTGCTTGTGTTCTTGACAAAAGACACTTTCAAGAAGCATCAGCTAGTTTTGCAGACATTGGCAAAAAAACTTGGGTGCAGGTGTGTGTTACAGAGGTATTTAATGCAAAATAATTTTTTCACTTAGACAAATGACACCGGCTTCAGCTCCAGGGAGGTTCACAGTTCATTTGTATTGTGGCAATATTGACTGATTGAGGGAACGAGTAGCAGATCAAAAGCTGTTCACTAGTAAAGGCAGCAACACAACCTGTTTTTCCCCCTTTTCCCAGTGTATTTGTATTTAACAGGTCCAGTATGTCCCAAAAATTCCCCCGATTCATGCAATTTAGGACAAGTGGGGATTCCAGAAACCCTCAGAGCAGTTCGGTTTATCCCTTGATCTTGCAAGCTAACCCTGAGTCTCTCCCAGTGCCACAGCTCTTTCTGGAGAAACAACACATCATGATTACTGCTGGATTAATGCCGTTCCAACTTCCATTGCGCCATTTTTTCCTGCCTGGTTCAGAGCACTTCCTGGGTCATGTAATGGGACCTGTCAGAAAACACTGCCTGCAGAACTGTGTTTTTCTCATATGAAAAAGTTGCTGTTAACGTTTGCATGCCAGAGATGTGATATCACTGGAATATGATCTGTTATTCAGCCATGCATGTCTCCTTCTCTTTCTTCAGGTGAAGCCTATATTCCCTTCCAAAATGACTTCCAGAGCTCTGGTTTTGTGTCTGGTTTGTGCTGGGCTTGGAAAGGCAAATGGTAAGTTGAATTTCCTGGAATCTGCCTGAAATCTCCGCAGACTGAAAATGAGTGGGGAACTGGTTTCTGATCTCTGAGGCTTCGACATTCAGACGCAGAGGCAAAAATAGGCTTTTTCAAATACATAGCTAACAAAACTAACACTAGAGGCAATATTGGCCCACTGTTGAATGAGGTGGGAGCCCTGGTGACAGAGGATATAAAGAAGGCAGAGGTGCTGAACGCCTTCTTTGCCTCTGTCTTTACTCCTGCAGGATTTCCCCATGAGCTCCAGACTCATATAGCCCCAGAAGTAGTCAAGATAGATGAGGAGTTTGACATAGTAGATGAGGATTGGGTTAGGGATCAGTTGAGTAATCTGGACATCCATAAATCGATGGGTCCTGATGGAATGCATCCAAGGGTGCTGAGGGAGCTGGCGGAGGTCATTGCTAGGCCACTCTCCATCATCTTTGGTAAGTCATGGGTAACAGGAGAGGTGCCTGAGGACTGGAGGATAGCAAATGTCACACCAGTCTACAAGAAGGGCAAGAAGGAGGACCCGGGTAACTATAGACCGGTCAGCCTCACCTCCATCCCTGGAGAGGTGATGGAACAACTTGTTCTTGTCACTATCTCTAGGCATATCAAGGACATGGGGGTCATCAAGAGCAGTCAGCATGGTTTTATCAAGGGTAAATCATGTTTGACTAACCTCATAGCCTTCTATGAGGAGATTACTAGGTGGATAGATGATGGTAGAGCGGTAGATGTGGTTTATCTTGATTTCAGTAAGGCATTTGACACCGTCTCCCACAGCATCCTTGTAGATAAGTTGATCAGGTATGGTTTTGGTGATCAGGTAGTGAGGTGGATCAGGAACTGGTCGATGGGAAGGAGTCAGAGAGTTGTAGTCAATGGGGCAGAATCTGGTTGGAAGTGTGTGACTAGTGGAGTACCTCAGGGGTCGGTACTGGGACCGATGTTGTTCAACATCTTCATCAACGACCTGGATGAGGGTATAGAATGTACCCTCAGCAAGTTTGCTGATGACACTAAGCTGGGAGGAGTGGCTGACACACCAGAAGGCTGTGCTGCCATTCAGAGAGACTTAGGCTGGAGAGTTGGGCGGGGAGAAACATGATGAAATTCAACAAGGGGAAGTGTAGAGTTTTGCATTTGGGGAAGAACAACACGATGTCCCAGTATAGGTGGGGGGCTGACCTGCTGGAGAGTAGTGTAGGTGAAAGAGACCTGGGGGTCCTGGTAGACAGGAGGATGACCATGAGCCAGCAATGTGCCCTTGTGGCCAAGAAGGCCAATGGCATCCTGGGGTGCATTAGAGAGGGTGTGGTTAGTAGGTCAAGAGAGGTTCTCCTCCCCCTCTATTCTGCATTGGTGAGGCCGCATCTGGAGTATTGTGTCCAGTTCTGGGCCCCTCAGTTCAAGAAGGACAGGGAACTGCTTGAAAGAGTCCAGCGCAGAGCCACAAAGATGATGAAGGGAGTGGAACATCTCCCTTATGAGGAAAGGCTGAGGGAGCTGGGTCTCTTTAGCTTGGAAAAAAGGAGGCTGAGGGGTGACCTCATCAATGTTTACAAATATGTAAGGGGTGAGTGTCAGGGAGATGGAGTTAGGCTCTTCTCAGTGATGACCAGTGATAGGACAAGGAGTAATGGGTGTAAATTGGAGCATAGGAGGTTCAAGGTGAATATCTGAAAAAATTTTTTTACTGTGAGAGTGACAGAGCACTGGAACAGGCTGCCCAGGGAGGTTGTGGAGTCTCCTTCACTGGAGGCATTCAAAACCCGCCTGGATGCGTTCCTATGTGATGTGCTCTAGGTGACCCTGCTCTGGCAGGGGGGGTTGGACTAGATGATCTTTCGAGGTCCCTTCCAACCCCTAGGATTCTATGATTCTATGAAATAAAGATTTCTAGTATCATTTGACATATGTTAGATAGCTGAGACGTAGACATGGAGCTTGCAGCTGTGACACAAGACCTCCTGGAACAGCATTTGAAGATGGGCGGGGCGTGCAGCATCCCATATCTACAATGACACTGGACACCGTTGTTCACCTGATTTCACAACTTCCCATAGTGGATCCTCCCCTCAGGAACAAACCTCTCTTTTTCTGTCTCTCAAATGGACTGCAAACTCTGAAGCTACATAGTCCAGACATTCTCTTTAGTCCATTTTGCTGCTCAGTTCTCTAAGAAAGGCTTGGCATGAGACATGGCCTTCCCTTGCATTCAATCTTCCTCAAGCTTTTAGGAAATAAAAATTGGGCCTTTGCTAAGAATGGGAAGGCATGAGCTGATTTAGTAAAACTGAAGTGGGAATTCTGCAGGGTTGGATACAGAAATAGGGAACGTCTTTTTCTTTTGAACAGTTAAGAAGAAAGCCAGAGTCTCACCCAGTATAAATCAGCATAACTTCATTGATTTCTAAGAGGGTGCAGGAAAATTAACTTTTTGGTGGGGGGAAACCATATCAACAATATGTAATTGATTAAATTGTCTGCCCATTTCACTAACTATTTCGTTGTTGCTGCAGTTGTTCCACAGGCTGAACACAGAAGCGTGAAGGTGGGTGACAACGTGACTCTCAGCTGTGTCCTGACAGAACCCAAGGATGTTGTGCAAGTGACATGGCAAAAGGATTCTGAAACATCACAGAATAATATAGCTACATACAGTAACTCAAATGTATTAAAAATCCATGAGCCTTATCAAGACAGAATGAATTTCACAAGTCTGTTACTCAATGAGACAAACATCACTTTCTGGGACACTAGAATGGATGATTCAGGGTGTTACACGTGTCTCTTCAATACTTTCCCTCTCGGCTCCTTCTCGGGACGTACCTGCCTGAATGTCTTTGGTGAGGTTCTCTGCTGGGATATCTCTCTAGTGGAAAAAGAGTTGTTTTCTCACCCACAGCATTTCCTTGAGTGGACTCAAGAACTGCAGCGATAGGAGCATCCTCTGGTGGAATATAGCATAGAAAAGAGCTTTAGTGCTGTGAGCAAGACTCTGTGGAGTTGTACTCAAGCCTATTGTGGTAGTTTTGGCTCTGGGCTGCCCCAGTTTGTTATTCAGTGAATAGCAGCTAAAAAGCAAGGAGGAGGATCTTTCTTTGTAAGCCCCTTAGCAGTCCCAGCTGAAACCTGGGCAAACCACCATGGCCTGTTGCAGTTTTCTCTTAGTGCCAGGTACAACCCTTGTGCTCTGAGCTGCTGTGCTGAACCCCACCATTGACAGGGAATTAGCAGGTAGGAGAACAGCATGGACCAAGATACGACCTGGGATTTCAGGATGAGAGAAACCTTTGGGGGACATAACTTCAGTATAGATGAAGAAATATTGAATCACAGGAGAGATCTGACCCAGTGAGCTCTTCTGGCATTCCTGTGCCTTGGGGCTCGGTGGGAATCCAGTAAGCTTTGCCCTGATTGATAATGTTCAAACTGCTATTACTGCTTATGACCAGGTGCTCATTGTGGTGATGGATTTTCTCATTTGTGTGTTGGAAGGTCTCAATGCATCTGTCCATTACAACATTTCCGAAGGTCATGTGATAGCCATCTGTAACGCTGTTGGCCTCCCAGAGCCTACCATCACCTGGAACAACTTGTTCAATTCTACTCCTACACAGGAGACATTCAAGTACACCAATGGAATGGTGTCTATCACCAGTAAACTGGAGATCTTCAACACTCAGAGCACCAGGGCACGGGACTTGACCTGCAGAGTAAGCAACAGGAATGAAAAAATAGAATTGCCTTTGAAAATGAAAGAAGGTAGGTGAACAATACAGGCTGGTTGATAGTGTTCTCTTGGCTTCAGTGTTTTACAATAGCATGTTTGGATAAGCATCTGCTGGGAAGAGGTGGGGTGAAATGTGTATGTGCCAAGTAAGAAGAAAGGAAATCTGACTTCTTGTTCATTAGTGTCTTTGAGACGGTAACGTATTAGGGTCCTCTCCAAGAGGGGAAATGGACAAACTTAGTCAGCTAGGGAGCTATGGTTTTTAGAGGCACCATGCATTTTTGCAGCAACTCAATCTTCAGTTTTCACGCAGCCTTTCATAATTTCTTCGGCAGTCCAAAGATAGATATAAATATTTGTCACCTGATATCTATCTAGATGAAGTAAAGTCTTTATGGGTTGCTTAATGAACACTGAAGTGGAAGATTTAAATCAATAACAAACTATTTCTGAACAACAATTAACCAAGTGTTTCATTTAATCTAACTGTAGGTTTTGGTACAGTTAACTTGTGTATTATATTTTAGTTTCTCTGATATTTTTGCTAAGACACGTGCATTTCAGTAATGGTCAGGGAGGAATAGTATTTTCAGGCAGACAGGAAGGTGATCAGTTGAAGATATCTTATTTTTATGGGGAAATCTTAAATACATTAATGTCATGTCTGAATATGTTGTACTGCTAATTTATTTCTTCTTCCAACATTCTGTTCTGCTGGAAAGCCTTTCACCACAGTTCTGTAGATGAGAAATAGAAACATTAAAAACTAAAGTAACATTCTCAGTTTACAAAGGAACACTGATTTAGGTAATTTAAAATTAATGTGTCTCCAAATCCAGAGCCTTAGAAAGAAGACTACTTGGAAATGAGGGAGACATGAAAAGCAGCTTGGGATTGTGGGCTAATGCCCAAATTATGGGATCAAGAAGCAATTGTTATAGGAATAGTAGTAAAGAGTAAGATTTGACTTTTAATATATTCTCTCTAGAAGTTCAAAAGCAAATTAGTTCTTAATTCTGAATAACACTAATTGAAAAAGCACTATAAGTCTTTATGTCCTGTCTCAAGTGCAATATTCTTTTGTTTTGACCTATTAAAAAGGAAGTGTGTACCTCAGCATGAAAGTAAGACTTGTTATTCTTTGCTAGGGGAATGAAAAATCAGCTAATAGCTTGTTGTTTCAACAATTTATATTTTAGAGAAAGTGAAATTCAAATGAATAGTTCAGCTTAGCTTTGTTAAAAGATAGGATAGTTTTGGCTTGATTCATATAAGTTTTAATTCAGAAAGTTTTCCAGCTAACATCAGTGAGCACTGAAATAAGCCTTTGCATTATCATTTTGATTAATGGTAGTCAAATTAAGTGGCTAATATCTAGCCAGGGAGGGACGTTTACACTCAGATGTTGGGTAGAGCTACTCACAGGCATCAAAGCATAGCCTATCTTCTTTTCTGAAAGTTAGTTTAGCCTTTGCAACAGTGATAAGTGTTTAACAGTAAAAGGAATAGCTTTTATTTTACAAACAGAAAACTAAAATTCTGGATGAACAAAAAAACTCTTCAGAAAGACTTGTATGAAGTTCTGCTTGTGTAGTCACGCCAACTACCATCTCGGAGATGGAAATGACAGTTTTCTTGGCCATGGGGTTGGGCATGAGCACATCTTTCCTTCACAAAGCATTGTCTGTAGGCAAGTAGGTTTGTCTTCGAAGACACCCACGTTCACTCTCTCTTTTGAACAATTAGTGCTTTCATGTAGCTTAGCAATAACTTTCACAATCTTGATGAGGATCAGCTGTCATTAATCAAACATCCTCTTGGTTCTTTTTGGTATTTTGCGTATATAAACTGGCTGAGTTTTGTGTATTTTTGTTGTTGTTGTTTTGCTTTCACAGAAGAGGGAGTCTCATTGATTTGGCTGACGATTCCTGTGGGCATTTTAATTGTCGTCATAGTTGTGATTCTGATCACTATGTGCTGTAGGAAGAGGACATGCAGGAGGGTTTGAAGTGGTGAGTCACTGATGCATGGAAACCAACGGTTTTTGTAGAGTTCCTAATAAGGTGTGGTCACTGGAAGAGAAGAATAATACTGTGTTGGGATAACATTAGTGGGTATGAAACTGTCACAGGGACAAGTAAACTTCATGATACATTACAGTTACAAGAGATTGCTTCAGTGGCATATAATTTTAAGAGCTGTTTTCCCACTTAAACTGCCAAGTGGCAGTACAAGACTACAAATAATGAGGGGAGGATCCAAGCAGAGCAGGACATGTTGCGCATGGTTTGCTTTTAGGCAGGAGTCTCTGCAGAAGTGATTCACTGGTCTTTCGAATTTTCATGGAGGCCCACAAAAGTGTTGAGTGTAAGCACACTCAGAGAATTTTTGTGAGAACAGGTATGTTGGAGAGAAGCCCACAGAGTGACGTGCCATCAAGGGAAGAGCTTTCTTCTCACAGAACCCTCTTTGTATTTTTAAGACAAACAATGTCATATCA
The DNA here is from genome assembly GCA_020745705.1 of Hemiprocne comata. NCBI lineage: Eukaryota > Metazoa > Chordata > Aves > Apodiformes > Apodidae > Hemiprocne > Hemiprocne comata. Next base: position 135,099,610 of record CM036586.1, on the reverse strand, counting down.
TGGAGAAGTGTGGGCCTCCTTCCTAATGATAAACTAAGGAGAAATTGGAGTTGGTCATTTTGTGTGATGACCTGATCAGGAATCAACTCCACTTTCTAGTCTTAATTACTAATAACAGAATGAAAGGAATAAGTTAGAGGAGGGAGGATGCCTTAGGCTTCAGAAATCACAGAAATTTGATTGTCATTGGTAGCTTCAGTATTGCTTAACTAGGCCAAAATGCTGTGTCTAGCTTTAAATTCTACTAACATATTTAGAAACACTAGCACTCATTAACCCAGTTCCTTGAATATTTAGGCACTTGATGATATGATATAAGGTAAAGAAGTGTTTCCAGGAGTATCAGAGTATTGTGAACTTAGACATAGAGCATCTACTGTTAAGAGAGGTTGATCTGGTAAATCTGCTACTGCCAAAGACACAAAAGTCTTCACCGAAAAGAAAGAGAAATGAACACTTCTTACACCCCAAATATAACTTCTTAATTATAAAACATATATGAGTTTTCCCAATTATCATGTAAACAATACAGAAGATAAATTTTCTGTTAACTTCCAGGCTGGTCTAAAAATTTTAAAGGATAAGGAGTTGGACCTGGTCTAGTGGGAGGTGTCCCTGCCCGTGCACGGGGTTTGGAACTAGATTAAGGTCCCTTCCAACCCAAACCATTCTGTGATTTATGTACAATGAGCAGGCTGCAATGAAACACCAGATGTAACTTCACTCATGCTGGAGGTTTCTTAGCGCTCTGCTGATTAAAAAGTTACACCATTTGCTATGTGGCTCAACTAGTAGACCTCAGCTGTAGACCACCCCAACATAAAGTTGGTCCAGTTAGCAAGCCAAGTGCCTGGATTGAAACAAAATAAATGCTATTAGTCTGAACAAACTCCTATGATTTACCTATCACATACATCAATACTCAACCTGAATGCTTCCCACAGCATCAGTTGTTTATTTCAAGGTTTACAGGATACTTGTATTTCAGCCTGGCCAGTTAGAAAGCTTTTTAGTCAGTTCTCAGGACTTGGCAGTCTGCAGGGGAATAAAATTCCATGCAAACAGTTTTCTGGAGGCTTGTGGTGGTCTGTGGGGAAGGGCTATCTCACAAATGGATATAAAGGCCAGCATGTTTGTTTAGTTGGTTGGTTTGTTAAGCATTGTTGATTTATCTTGGCTAGCTTGTGCATGTTTTTCCATATGGAAAGCTTTAAAATTATCAAATAGTGTATTTTTGTTTAAAAAAGCTCTAACAACAGCACAAAAAATTATTTGAGCTTGTTATTGAATAGCTATGATGCAACCTAAGAAAGCTGGTGAACGTGCAGGAAGAAAACTTGAAGACTCATAGAAAAAAAGACTTGGTGAGATCACAAAATCTGTTCTGCAGAATGTGCCAACATAGCAATGGGGTTTTCCTATTTGGAAACTGAAACATTCAGGTTTTCCTTCAAGTGGAAATTTTACAGAACTTAGATTAAGCAGCATTGGTTTCAAGATGTTTGTGTCTGAATACAGCCAACTAATTGTACTTCAAAGAGACGCTGATCATCAGTGTACCTCGAATGATACACAAGTGCTATTAAACAGACTGAAAATACCTCTTTGATATCAGCTAGAGATCACTTAATGCCTGAATAGGGACTTAAGACACGCTATTTTTTTAAGTTTGGAAGTTGCTGCAAATACTATAGATTCAGGCGTGTTAAACTGCAAATAGCAACTTGCCTGATCAGCCATAATATGTAGGTATTGGGAACCTAAATTTTGGTAGTCACAGATGTCCTGGAAGGCTGGGAAATACGGGAGTCTGGTGCAGGAGATTCCATTTCATTGGGAAACTTTACAAAAGCAAGTACTTGCACGCATTTTCCATTGCTTTTTTTACAGTAAAGGTAGGAACTATTTCTGGAAGAACCATGATAGCAGTATCCTCTGGTGTGTTTGGCAATTCTTGTTTTATCTGTATGACTTGGCTTGTTTTGACATACAGCTGGTTTTCTTAACAGTGAGACGCTGGGTCATTGTGATAAACATAGTAGCAGGTCAGTTTAGGGAGACTTGTCAGAATAACTTTTTCCTGAAGTGATAGCTGAATACTAGCCTTTCAGATTATAAACTTAGGACATAACTCCCTCTTTCATAAGTCAGATGTAACACACCCTTCTGGAAGAGGAACTGGTCTCTGGCCATGGTGTCCCAGCTGGAAAAGCTTGTTTTAGAAATGTATTGATTTCCTCTCATGTGTGGCTTTATTATGGGTAGGAGAGATATTGTCTTGTTTTGAATTGCCAAAAATATGCAGTGGTATAAGTGAAAGTTGTTTTGCTTGGAACAGCCTAATTCCTTTACCCTTCTTAACATTATTCTGAAAAAAACAAACCGAAACAAAACAAAAACAACCCCCAAAAACACATTGTAAAAACATTGGAGCCAAACAGACCTAAACAGAGCTAATGAGAAGAGAAATAAAAAACAAAAAACACCGAACATACGGAAATGTCAACGGAGGGGCAATTCTGCTGTCAGGCTGCCTATCAGGTTTCCCACGGACATAAATATTTTGTAACCCAGGTGAAAATGTTTTTTTGGATTTAATCACACACTGCTTTCAGACAGCTCCAGTTCCATAGTACATCACTTAATTTTCTGTTCACAAAAATGTACCTAGCAGTACCCTCCAGTCTCATATGTAGAGAGAGAGCAGAGGGAAAGGAGAAGGAAGGGAAGGCAGATGGATGAACTCAGGTTTCCTGGGGCTTGGCTGGGATTTTTGCCTGGAAGGATGAAATAAATCCTGTTTGTGACAAACAGTATGAGGGTAGCAGTGTAGGAAACATCTCAAAGCTTGTCCTGCCTATATAAAGGAGAAGTGTCAAAGAATACATTACTGAAAACAACACCATTTCTTTGCAAATGGAGGCCTTTACTATGTGTGATTAGTACATTTCTATCCTGTGCATCATATCTGTGGTATTTAATTATGAAATAATTTCCAGTCCTTTATTCTGCTTTTTCATTCCAACAGTAGGGCTTTGTATATCACCAGAAAATAAAATGTCAGTCAGCTGAAAGGGAGAAAAAATAGCGTTTCTGTGATATATGAATAGTTGTCTTGTTTTCAGTTAGCTGTTTACTTTGTTGATATCGGATTGAGAACAGGCTTGAGGAGAAGGACCTGGAGGTGTTAGTTGATGAGAAGCTCAACATGAGAAGCCAGCAATGTGCACTTGCAGCCCAGAAAGCCAAGCGTGTCCTGGGCTGCATCAAAAGAAGTGTGGCCAGCAGGTGGAGGGAGGTGATTCTGCCCCTCTCTACTCTGCACTTGTGATACCCCATCAGGAGTATTGTGTCCAGTTCTGGAGCCCCCAACACAGGAAGGATGTAGAGCTCTTGGAGCAAGTCCAGAGAATGGCCATGAAGATGATCAGAGGGCTGGAGCACCTTTCCTGTGAAGACAGGCTGAGAGAGTTGGGGCTGTTCAGCCTGGAGAAGAGGCAGCTCTGAGGAGACCTTTTAGTGGCCCTTCAATACCTGAAGGGGCCTATATGAAAGCTGGGGAGGAACTTTTTACAAGGGTGTGAAGTGATAGGATGAGGGGTAAGGGTTTTAAGCTGGAAGAGGGTAGATTTACGTTAGACATTAGGAAGGAATTACTTAGGGTGAGGATGGTGAGACACTGGCATAGGTTGCCCAGGGTAGTTGTGGCTGCCTTATCCCTGGAAGTGTTCAAGGCCAGGTTGGATGGGACTCTGAGCAACCTGGCCTAGTGGAAGGTGTCCCTGCCTGTGCAGGGGCATTGGAACTAGATGATCTTTAAGGTCCTTTCCAACTCAAGTCATTCTATGATTCTATGATGTGTCTTACTCTTCTATGCAAAAAGTAAGGATGCCATGTATTCTTTAATCTCTTTTTCAAAGCCATGTAAAGGTAGCGTCATAAATTTGGTCTCAAATATTAGTGATATTCTGCGATATCAAACTCTATATTGAATAAATAATAATAAATACATTATTGAATACATGTAATTAATGGAATAAATATAATAAAACATTGTCAATGTGATGCCCATCTACAAGAAGGGCTGGAAGGAGGATCTGGGGAACTACAGATCTGTCAACCTGGCCTGGGTACCAGGAAAAAATCATGGAGATGCTCATCTTGCGTGCACTCACATGGCAAGTGCAGGACAGCCAGGGGATCAGGCCCAGCCAGCATGGATTCAGAAAAGGCAGGTCCTGCTTGACTAACCTGATCTCCTTCTATGACCAGATGATCTGCCTGGTGGATGAGGGAAAGGCTGTGGACATTGTCTATCTGGAGAGAGCTTTTGACACTCTCTCCCACAGCATTCTCCTAGAGAAGCTGGCAGCACGTGGCATAGACAGGTGCACTCTGGGTAAAAAAAATGATTGGATGGCTGAGCCCAGAGAGTTGTAGTAAATGGGGTTGGATCCAGTTAATGGCTGCTCACCAGTGGTGATTCCCAGGGCTCAGTTTTGGTGCCAGTCTTGTTCAGTATCTTTATTAGTGATCTAGATGAGGCGATTGAGTACTTCCTCAATAAGTTTGCAAACAACACCAAATTGGGTGGGAGTGTTGTTCTTCTTGAGGGTAGGAAGGCTCTGCAGAGGAACCTGGACAAGCTGGATCAATAGGCCAAGGCCAGTTGTATGAGGTTCAATAAGGCCAAGTGCTGGGTCCTGGATTTTGGTCACAACAACCCCATGGAATGCTACAGGCTTGGGGCGGAGTGGCTGGAAAGCTGCCCAGAGGAACAGGACCTGGGGATGCTGATTTTCAGCTGTCTTAATGTGAGCCAGCAGTGTGCCCAGCTGGCCAAGAAAGCCAACAGCATCCTGGTCTGCATCAGAAATAGTGTGGCCAGCAGGAGTGGAGAAGTGATCATGCCCCTGTACTTGACACTGGTGAGGCTGCACCTTGAGTACTGTGTTCATTTCTGGTCCTGTCACTGTAAGAAGGACATGGAGTTGTTGGAGTGAGTTCAGAGAAGGGGCAACCAAGCTGGTGAAGGGTCTAGAGAACAAGTTCTGTGAGGCAAGGCTGAGGGAATTGGGATTGTTTAGTTTGGAGAAGAGGAGGCTGAGGGGAGACCTCATTGCCCTCTACAACTACCTGAAAGGAGGTTGTAAGTAGGTGGGTGTTGGCCTCTTCTCCCAAGTGAATAACAATAGGACCAGAGGAAGTGGCCTGAAGCTGTGGCAGGGGAGGTTTAGACTAGATATTAGGAAGAATTTCTTCACTGAAAGAGTGGTCAGACACTGGAACAGCTGCCCAGGGAGGTGGTGGAGTCACCATTCCTGGAAGTATTCAAAAAATGTGTAGACGTGGCACTTAGGACATGCTCTAGTGGGCATGGTGGTTTTTTCTGGGTTAACGGTTGGACTTGGTGACTTTAGAGGTCTTTTCCATCAGTGACAATTCTGTGATTCTGTAATATTCTATCCTGTGTATTACCACATCCAGGGAACTTGGTTTACTGTTCAATTTACAAATCTATTTAAGGTTTTGCACACTCCCTGTCTCACAGTCATATTCTGAATTCTACAGTGTGTGGTTTCCATATGTAAAGAAAAAAATTGGTTTAGTAGTAAGTACATAATAAGTTTTTTAAAATCCACATAATATTGCCTTCAGATCAACTTTAGTCATAATCTCAAATATTGTTTGGACAGATGTTGATGGTTGTAGTTTAAGGACTACAAAGAACAATGTCATTACTTCTCTGATTCGTTCAGTATTGTATTAGTAGGAAATGGGGAATGCCTGTTTCTTTTTGTTTCTTTAATAAATAATATCTATTCCATACAAATAGATCAATGCTAATCCTGAAAATTCATCCTGCCATGTTCCATGTCTTTTGTTTGGAAATGCCTCCTGAATTTTTTCTTTTTTCCTTGTTAAAATACACAGTAAGTCTTTTACTCAGCTGCCAATTTTACTCATTCAGAAAGGGACAATTATCCAGCTAATTTCAAAATACCTTATTAAATTTCTGGGAGATGCAATCAAGTGAATCCCAAGCCATGCTTACATTGAGGCAGAGGACAAAACTATGGGGTGCGCTGTGTAGTCCAGATGGCTGCAGTCAGCTGCAGGGCTTCCTGACAGTACTGTGCAGCACATGCCTGCTACTCCAGCCTTTACCTGAGGGCAGGAACAATACTTCAGCTGATCTTTCCAAATGTCCACATCATGTGTATGTAGATCTCCTCCAAGTTCCTGAGCAGGGCTGGCTGCTGCTTAAAGCAAAGGGCAGAATAAACAGTGAGCTGGCTGAAGGCATGACACCGCATGTCCCCAGAGAGCGCTCCAAATACTGGTAGGGCAGAGGTCTGGAGTCAATTTTTTAGCCATGTCTCTTTGGTCCATTTTATCTAGGCACTGTAATCAGAGCTGTAGAGGGATTTAGGATAATTTTAAGGAGGAAAGACAATCTTTGGGGAGGGGTAGAGAAAATAAATGCAGCAGTTGCCTTTTATAGAGTACTGTAAGCTGGACTGATTTTTTAAATCTTGGTGATTAAAATCACGAGGCAAGAAGTTTAGATTTAAACCTTCCAAGGTAAATCTGTTTTCTCCTCTGTTTTCATTAGTTTACTTAAAAATAAATGTTTGTTTTGGCTGTACTGTAATAACTGCAGTTTTTCCTTTAGTGATCATAAACTGAAATTCACATGTAAATTGGTGTCTTGTGTAATATAAGCTACCTGGGTTTTAAATCACCCTTTTCAATATTGTATTTTCCTCTACATTGAAAAAGTTTTCTGGCAGCCCATACCAAGTGTGTAGCTTTGGCTTCCTCCCAAGCAAAAAGGGTTTGCAAGCCAACACCTGCCCTTCTGCAGATGGTAAATGGCTTTGAATGGAGTGCTGGTGAACTGTGTGGTTCATCCCCACCGAAGGGGAAAATACCACTGTATAGTGTGTAGCATGACATTCTCATAACTGTTTTTTTGAGGCTTTCTCATAAATATACTCCCAGAGGAATTTCTGTTGCTTAAAAACAAAAGGGAAAAAATAAACAACACGGTCCTTTTCCCCATCAGTTTTAAGACTATTCCTCTTTGGAATATAACAAAATCATGAGGGGGCTGAACTTCCCTTTTGAGAAGTCCGGGGGGGGGGCATGTTGTTAGTGCAGAGCAAGCTGGATGGAGTGAGCACTGGCCCATGGAGTGGTGCTGTGGGCTGCTGGCTCTGTCAGCATCTCCTGCTGTGCTGGGCTCAGGTATTCTGGGTTTAGGCACAGATTCTTCTAAATAACTACACTTTGTGTGGCAGGTGTGTGCCTGTGCTTTTAAAGATGAGGTATCTTCTTAAATCTAAGGTATCATCTGTAGTGAACAAAGAAAGCAAGGTGAACACAGGTTGAAGCCTGTTTCGTTATGTTTTAGGAAAATGTGCAACTCAAGTACAGCAGAGAAGGTCCTACGGTTGTTCACAAAAGGGTGACTGTCACTGTTTAGTGGGTGTCCCTCCTGACTTTCCCCATGGTGCATTTCTTCCCTTCTGCTCCAACAGCAGCCACACTGCTCAGCAGAACCTGAGGCAGCAACACAATGGCCACAGTTAATCCCTTTTCCTGTGTTTTCTTTATTTTGTAGGATCCGGGAGGATTTCCATTCACCTACTGACTGGTTCATTACAGCCCAGCAGCCAGAAGTCAACATTACAAGCAGTGACTTGACTGGCTGGAAAGGAACAGGAATAAAAGGGAAATACCTCACCTGCACTACCCTATCTAGATGCTGAGATATCACTGAAAAAAATAGTGCAATGTTTTTTTTATCCAGTCTAGATGCTTAACCATAACAAGTAGGACCAGAGGGACCATGTAGTCTGCTCCTTTGCTGCCAGGCAAAATCTACTTTGCTTATGTCACTCTTGGTACTGCTAGCGTGCAAAATATATTTGCCTTCTTCCAGTTGAGTTTTGAAAACATCCCCAGATGGAAGCTCTGCAAGCTCTCTGGAGATCCTCTTCCAGTGCCTAATAACTTTCACAGGGAAGAAGGGTTTAATTTTTACTAACATCTCTCTGCAAATTCACTTGCAGCAACTCTCTGTTCATTGACCTCTTCCTGGCATCTGGTTTTCCTTCTCTTATCCAGCTGATCTGACTCCTTTTCCTCAGTGAATGTGCCAGTGACTGTGTTGCTATACTCTGTCTGGAGACTGCTGCTGGACTCAAAACCACAGGACTCAAGCCAAATCCGCTTAAATTATTGAGGAAGAGCAATAGGGCTCCAAGCAGGCTACAGATGAGAGGCAGTAACAGCCACAGTTGGGAAAGAGAGTTGTGGTGAGTGGGGCTGACTCCAGCTGGAGGCCTGTGACTAGTGGTGTCCCCCAGGGGTCAGTACTGGGTCCAGTCCTGTTCAATATATTCATTGACTACCTAGATGAAGGGACAGAATGTACCCTCAGCAAATTTGCTGATGATACAACACTAGGTGGATTGGCCGACACGCCAGAAGGCTGTGCTGCCATCCAGCATGATCTGGACAGGCTGGAGAACTGGGTGGGCAGAAGCCTAATGAAGTCCAACAAGGTCAAGTGTAGAATACTCCATATGGGGAAGAAGAACCCCATGTACTTCTACAAGTTTGGGGGTGACCTGCTGGAAAGCAGCTCTGTGGAAAAAGACCTGGGAGTCATGGTGGACGACAGTCTGACCATGAGCCAACAATGTGCTCTTGCAGCCAAGAGGGCCACTGGCATCTTAGGGTGCATTAAGAAGATTGTAGCCAGCCCATCCAGGGAGGTTCTCCTCCCCCTTTACTCTGCCCAGGTGAGACCCCGCCTGGAGTATTGTGTGCAGTTCTGGGCTCCCCAGTTCAAGAAGGACAAGGGATTACTGGGGAGAGTCCAGCACAGGGACACTAAGATGATTAAGGGACTGGAACATCTGCCCTATGAGGAAAGGCTGAAAGAGCTGGGTCTGTTTAGCATAGAGAAAAGGAGGCTGAGGGGGGATCTCATCAATGCTTATAAATATCTAAAGGGTGGATGTCAGGAGGATGGGGCCAGACTCTTCTCAGTGGTGTCCAGTGACAGAACAAGGGACAATGGTCACAAACTGGTACACAGGAGATTTAGCCTAATAATAAGAAAATGCTTCTTTACTCGAAGGGTAGAGCACTGGAACAAGCTGCACAGGGAGGTTGTGGAGTCTCTATCCCTGGAGATGTTCAAAACCCGCCTGGAAGTGTTCCTGTGTAATCTGCTCTAGAAGATGATGCTCTAGCAGGGAGGTTGGACTAGATGAGCTCCAAGGGTCCCTTCCAACCCTAGCATTCTGTGATTCTGTGAAAGAAGATTTATAAGTAATTTATTTGGCTTTTCTTGCCATTCCTGAAGTGTTGGGATTTCTTAATATGTAGATGAGGAGGAGAAGGAAGCAAAGCCCAGCAGTGCAAGTGTTGACATCCCCATCTTTCCTTTCTGTTTTGCTGTCTTTCTCTTTTTTTTTTTTTTTTAAACAACTCTGTTAATACTCCAGCCTAGCCCTTTCTTAGCTGTCAAAATGCATGAACTAGGTTTGTTGGTAGTTCTCACAGTCATCTTTTGCGCTGTTCAGAATAATCCCCCCTGTATTCACCCTTTTTTGTTGTGTCTTTTTAAACACAGACAAATCTCTCTGCTGGCCAAAAACTGTTATTTCATACTTGGACCTGGCTTGTGGAATGTTACGTCCTGAGCAAACTATTGTGTGTCACTGCTCTGAATGTAGTGGTATCGGTGGGGAATTTTACAGAGGCAGAATTGGCTGCGTTCTCATGTTTTTGTTAGCAGGAAAAGAGACTGCACTACTCTTACGAGCTGAGCTCCTGCCCCCGGTAGGATTGGAGCTTCTCTCCCCACCATCACCCTGGTTGTGGTGGAGATACTGCTCACACACCATGATGGTCACAAGCATCAGTATCAGCCCTTTATTCAGGGTCTGAGCAAGTCAGTACCATCATTCCTACAGGAAGAGAGTGATGACAGAGAGACAGATACAGCATCAGTCGGTCGGTTCTTTATTTAGGGTTACATAGCATTCTTATACTTTTCTTATGCTTCCTTCCCATTGGTTAACAGCTTCTGTTCACGCGTTCTATCTTATTTTATTATAAGCTCCAAGTTTCTTACATTTTCTTACAAGAATCTCAACACACATCCGTATCTCTCATCCCTTCTTTTCCCACAAACTTATTTGTCTCTAACCGTCAAGGGTACAGCTGTAGTTTGTCAAGACCAAGGCTGCCCGCAGCCCATAGCTGATCTCCCACACCTGGTAGCTACTGGCTGCCAGCCCAAGCCTGATGATCTGGCCATTTCCAGGCTTCATGGTCCAGCTGCCTATCCCACTGCTTGCTGTGCAGCAGCCGACTGCCTCAGAGATCTGCACACTCCTTGGCATTGCCTTGCAGCTCAGCCCATGTGCCAGGGCTCGAAGTGGCCACCGCCTCCCTGCTTGCTCCACAAGGCAAAGGTTGCTAAGAACAAGCCTACCTCTGGGCATGCTGACTTCGTGGTCCATTTTACTGACAGAATAGACAGGTGGGAGGACTGCAGGGGGTCCTCTGGTGGTTTTTGTTCTGCTGACAAATGCTAGTATTTCAGGTGTTTCTCAGTCTTCCTTCTGTCTGAGTATTTGTCATCATATTGAGATCACTACCAGCATCCTCTTGTCTTTCGGGTTTGATTTGCATTTGTTTGTGCATCTGAAATACTCAGTCTTGCTACGTGTGTAGTGTTTTGGATTGTGGGTTTTATGTTGTGTGTTTACCAAGACTACAAACTTTCAATATAAAAAAATCAACAGAGAAGATTCAGCAGATGCAGGAATTAGGCCTAAGCAATCAGAACCAGTATTTTGTTGGTTCCAGAGCAGCAGCCTCTCTAGCGTCTGGCAAAAATGTGTGTGTGTATGTCTGCGAGTATTACATAAGGGCTGATGTTTGCTGTTACTGTCATAGGTGTAATATAAATTATTTAATTTTTATATATATATATGTATCACTTTTTCTAATTAAAAAAAAATAATCTTATCTAGCCAAAACAGCAACTGATTAATTTTAATTTTCTTTGCTGCTTGTCTGGGATACCAGAAACACTTCATTGTAAGTTAAGCTTTTTTTAAGTTTTGATTTACACTTTGCTTCTTTTCTGTACAGAAAGTGGGACTTCAGGGGCTTTTTAAGGTGTTTTGCTTTGGGGGTTTTTTGGTATGGGTTTGTGGTTGGTTAGGGTTTTTTTTTTTAATTTTGAGCAATGCAACTTTTGAGATAAATTTGCAGAAGTGTTTTTGACTGCAGCAGCCACAGTTTACTTCAGATTTGAAAATAACTTCAGTCAAAAAATGGTATTTTATGCTGTATTTTAGAGCTATTGTGTGCGTCATGTTTGTTGCTTAATTATTCTTTATCTGAAGTTACATGTTCTATTGATGCATTGGCTGTCCTATTTTCTGTATCTGCCTTTGCTGAAAAGAAGCCAAATAAAGCAACTTTGAACATAATGCCACATGATTCCTTTCATTTGCAACACAGTGCTTGTGAGCTTTTATAAATCTATGAGAGAAGCATCACACATGAGCTCTAAATGTGTAACTAATTTCTCTGGGAAAGGCTGTATGACATTTTGAGGTGAATTGCGAAACCGCAATAATTTTTGTTTTCCATGGTATTAGCTTGCACTTTTCTTCTTAAAAGACATGATAGTGAGAAACTTGGGTCTAGTTAAAAGGACAGCCATCTCCCTAAAGGAGCTGAGTGTTGTGGGATTATGCCCTGTGTCTTGCAATACCAGTAAAAGGCATTAGTTTATTGCTTGTCTGAGCCCTACCAGCTGGTGACATATGATAGGCTATGGCAATGATTTGCAGAGGGTTTGAGATTGCAACATAAACTCCCACTCTTGATTTTTCAGGGAACTAAATGGTTGCTACTGATGGTTTCTGAAGAACTTCTTACTAGATGCTGGCCAGATGTGCAAGTTTCATTGCTGATGCACCTCACCCTGAGTTAGTAGTTTCCTCTCCTGAGAATTTGGTGCTCTGAGATCAGCAGGATCACCTCCCTGTGCACAAAGGGAAGGTAGCGAGCCAGCAGCACCACTGCCCTGAACACGGTGTGGGGTGAGCTGTGTTTTTTCCAGGCAGAAGGGCAATGTTCCCATGCAGAAGAGCACAAGGGTTGCTTGCTGTGGCCCAGGAGCTTCTGGCAGAGCTGGGTCAAGTGTGGCTTGGCCCACCAGCCGCAGGTGAGTTGGGCTGGCAGAGCAGTGCAGGAACCAATGAGGGCTGGGGTGGTTCAAGCTGAGGCTGAAGTATGATAACAGGGTTGAATGACCTTAGAGAAAGTAGATTGACCACCCTTAACCTCACAAAAGGTAAGTAAATGCAGAACAGCAAGTTACCCCAAGGAAACCTTAAGGTTGCTGTAAAATCTGTAGAAGGTTGTTTTTTTTGGCTGACATCCTGCACCACAAAAGAAGCTGTCAAGGTGTTTGCTTTTGGTTTTGAGTCACAATTAATTGTTTAGTTCCTATGGCTGTGTCCTCTCTTTGTGTGCTTTTGTCCTTGGCATGCTGAAGGATGCCATTATTCTTTCTCTTGAATTGTGCAGACATGGGGCAGGAAGGTGAAGTGTCTGCTAGAGAGAACAATTTCCATGCATGGCCACAGTGATGGAAAGAGAGCGACTTCAAAACCTCAGCAGGTAGGGCTGGGTTTCTAGGAAAGAGAGAGTTTGAAAAAAAAAAAAAAAAGTAAAAATCACTTTTGATAGCTGTGCTTTGCCTTACCACACTGACCACCCAGCTCAAGATCAGGGCAGCTACTCCAGCTGCCTCTGAAGAAATGGCAAATGCATGCTCAGGTGTTTTTCCTGTATCCTTTCCTCAACCTTCACTGATCCATGAATTTTGTCCTCTGCACAATGTATTTCCAGTTTCCAGGTCTGAAAAGTAGACTTCCTGGATGCTTCTGAGTGACTTCTCCCTGTCATGTCATCCCATGTGCCTGCCTGCCTTCCTCACTCCTTTGTCGCCTGGCTGCTGCCCTACTGACTAAAATGCTGTTTGCTCTGAAAGCCTAGCAGCAGCTGTTCTTAAAGTCCACTGCACAACAAGATGGAAGGAAGTGCAGGATAATTTTAGAAGCTAAGAGGATGTATGGGAGGGGGGGGCATTGTCTGGATTTTTTTTTTTCCTTAAGATGGGCTGAAGTTAGCAGCAGAATCAGCACTAGACAAGAGTTTGCATGTTTATGATTAGTATTTATCACCCAGAAAGGCTTAAAGAGCTTTCAGCTCAAAGTTGAAAGCAGCTAAATATGTTTTTCTGAAACCATGTGTGGTCTGCAAAATTCACTTTCTATATGTAGGTATCACCTGCTGCCTCCTCTCTGTCACCTCGTGCTATTTTTCGTTCTGAATAGGGTGTTTCTGTTCCACACCCTAATCTCATGACATCCAGCTGGAAACCCCTGCAGCCTTTTTCTGTACAGTCAGATGCCTAATGATGTGCTGATCATTTTTTGGGCAGAAGAGACTTGCTTCGTAGTGTTTCCAGCAGGTCTGAAAGCTCACCAGCGCTGAAGCTGGGGTGGCAAGCATGCCTGCTGACTTTCAGCAACTTTCGCTTGTTATCTTGAAAAAAAAACCCCACCTGGATGGAGTCTGAGGCAGGCTTGTCTGCCCTGTCTTAGTAGGAAAATGTGTGAGTAGCAAGTTTTTTAGTCAGCCGACAATTGCAGAAGCCCTCATGCTGAAGCAAGAGAAGCAATCTGTAGTTTCTGCATGCAAAAAGGATTGGTACCTCCCTTGGGGACCGATGGTCCTTCTGGCACAGAGTGTGTAGGGGTAGCCCAAAGGAGCTTGGTGCTTTGAGTCACTCTGCCTGCAAGAAGGATGTGTGGCAGTGTGGGCTGACAGAACTGGGCAGTAAAAAGTAAGATTGCAGCCCTGGTTTTGCTAATCTGGGTTTCCTTAAGGAAACAGAGGAGATGGATTTCCTTACTAATTGCAGCCTAGTAAATAATATCTCGAACACGATGCAGCTGAGTGTAGCAGGCTGACAAAAGGAAGTGGGGTGTTTCCTACTGCTTTCTTGAAACGGGGTTTAAGCAGACTACTCCTTGGCAGACAAAGAGTCATGTATCAGGCAGATAGCTGCCTGTTCTGGCAGCAGTAAATTAACAACCTATTAGTTAACGTATTTCATTGAGGAAACATATGACGAGATAATGACTGATTTATATTTGCTTGCACCCACTCTTAAGAGTGTTTATGATTTTAGCTCCTTTCTTCTTAATTATGTCCTAGCCTGTTCAGCTTTCCATGACCCTTGTTGTCTCAATCCTGAAAAAGTTCCTTCCCGGTTGCTCCTTTGTGTTTTGCAAACCAACTGCATGAAGAATGCTGTTTTCTTGCTTATCTGGACATGGCCTCTATCTGACTGCTCTGTTTCCCTTTCTGATATCTAAAAGTTAACAGCAGTCACTCCATCATGTGCAGGTGTTGTTATCTCTCTGAGTCACAGTAATCACACAATGAAATTAGCTCTGCTGGAAGCCTGTCCTTGATTCAGAAGGCAGCCTCTCTAGAAAAAGCAAATAACCTGGACACCAGTAGACACAGCTGGGGAAAATGGAGGTGACTGTCTATCTGCAGGAGCTCCACAGAGCCAGGGTCCTAGGTACGCACTGCCTGGAGCTCCTGCGGAGCCCACTGACAAGTCTTCTCCCTTGATGGGCTGCATGATTGTTCCATCAAGATGCATGGAAAAAGAAAATGAGCAAATGTGGACCCAACTGAGTAACGTGATTGGTGTTTCACAGTGGAGAAAAAGGGAAACACACTTTCACCACTGTTGCACTAGTTTTAAGTTTGATTTGTATTAGGCACCTGGGGATTTCAGCTAACTGATTATGTCACAGAACAACCTGGAATAAAGAAGTCAAAAGGTAACTATGAAATCCACTTGGTAAGGCTCATTTTCTCACTGAACCAACCAGTATGGTAGCAAGCATTCTGTGGTGATGAGAGCAGCACTAGGAAAACACACGAGGCTTTGGTGGAAACATGGAGAATATTTTCTTGGGCACCACAGTAGGCATAGTAACAGGAATGAGAGATGGGAAGTCTTGGGGTGAGAGAAAACTGGGCTTGTTTCCCTGCCAGCCCTGTGTGTCCTGGCAGGAACCCGCATGAGAGTGATTGCCCTGGAAAAGATGTGAGAGAGTTCCTAGTGTTCTGCTCTGCCTCCAAATCACATGCCTGGAGTCAAGTAGCAGTTTATGCTCTGCAGGCAGATTTGGGTGAGAAACATTAATCTGATATTTGGGAAAGATTAAACTCTCTGCTATGAGAGAAATGTGGTGCTTAACAGCAGATATAAAGAGCTCATTATGTCTTTATTTTTTGCATGTAAGCAGCACTCACATATATGGAAAAACCTCTCCATTCCCACAGGAGTAGGAACTGTGTTTCTGTTAGCCAAGGCAGATGTTTTCCTGCTCCCTTCTGACACAGTTTTGCAGGTTAATCTAATCTGTTTACCAAACTGAGTAAAATTAGCCCTAGAAAGCAGTATGGACACCCTGGCATCTAGAGAAATTGTTACTCTAAAAGTGGGGAAAATGGAGCCATTGTGAAAGATGGGACATGGAAACCTCAAAGAGTGTAAGCAGCTAGCTGGTCTGACCTAAAGATTTCTGGTTTCCTGGAAGCACTCCTGAGGACATTTTCCCCTTATGTTTAAAGTCAGGTTTCTGCTGCAAGGTGTCCCTTCCTCAAGCTTTTCCGTATTAGCAGAAAGGTTGGTATTCTAATGTTAGAAGGGAGATATTCCCAGAAACTGCACAATTGTTTCTTCAGGTCTTTATAACCTTTTAATAAGTCTGAAAATTTGAGGGGATAAGTGGTAAACAATAGGCATGAACTTATTTTCCATCAGCCTAATTTGTATTATGTGGAAATTATGACAAATTATTCAATGCAAGCTGTAAATCCTTGGCTCAGGGGTTTTACAAGCCTCTTGGGATAGCACAAGCAGACTTAATTTAATATCCTTGCTCCATTTACTTGCACTGCATACAGAATGGCTGTTTTGATGGTGTGTATATAATCCATTCCATTACAGAATGGGTTTGGGCAGGTATGGCTGTCATATGGTTATGTGTTTCATATGTTGAATAAGCTGTGCTGAGATTTTAGGTAGAGTTTGGATTTTTTTTGTGGATCTCCTTTCTCAGTGGCATTTCCAAACCAGTAACTATTTGAAGATGGTGTGGCCTCAGTTTCTCTTACCTTGAAGGAAGAATTGTCTTAAAGGAAGAGCTGAGAATAACCTCCACATGGCTTTATGTCCTTGTCTTGAGAGCACTGGGAGGCAGACAATGATACAGCCAGTTCCCCTGGGCAATGGAGAGATCCTGAATCTTCTCTGTATGACATGGGGTGCCATCAACTCTGGGCTGTAGGGCAGAAGAAGAGCTGTGGTGAGTAGCAGGGATGATTACAGGAGATAGTTTAACTTTGTGAAGAGGAACCTAGGGAGGCCACTTCTTCGTGTGACAGAGAGGGGTTTGATGGGGAGTACAAGCCAGAACCCAGCTGCACTTCAAGTTGCAGTAGGAGAGCCCCTCTCTCTGTAGAGCCTATGCTTGCATAAACCCCACAAGGAGCTTCTTCAGATTTTTGCTGCCTGCATGAACTCACCTATTTCCAGGAAAGCTGGTAATATAAAATGCAGGTAGTTTTGCTGATTGGCTTCTTGCTAAAACAAACCCAACAAATAGCAGACTCATGCAAATTCTCATGTTTACAAGGTGATCTCTGTTGATATGACTTTAGATCTAGATAACAGGGTGAAATAGAAATATGTGGAAATACAGACCCTAGTTTTCATTCTTGCAGAAAACCTTAGAGTACTCCAGGTTCCTTCTTGGGCAACATGTAGTCGTATTTTATCCTGTTTTATAATGAATGTGGATATGAACTTACAACTTGACTTTCTGTGCAATTCGCTGACTTCTGTGTTGTGGTCCTGAGATTAATCCAGCTTTGACATTCCTCTGAGTAGCTCTTTTCCCTAGACATGTTCTTCCACTGAAAAACAGAATTACTCTTAATCTAAAAATTAAGTTTTGGTTAGTATCTAAATGAGGAGTCTTCGCCTTTTAGAAAGAGAAAACTGAAGTGACAGACAGAAATAAAGGACCTATGTATCTCTTGTTCCCACCTCATCATGTCCTTGTAGGCAATACTTGCTTCCCAGTTTGATTCCAGACAACTCCATGTTTTTCTGCCATGTGTTGGATTTTGCACAGTACCTTGTAGCAGCAGCTCCTTGTCTGCTCTCAGCTCCTCGTGGTGCTTTCTTTAGAGGATGCAAGTCCTGGGCTCTTCACTGAGACTCTCCTGCATAATAACTTCCAGGCTGGAGTGCTCTCTTCTAGAACAGGTGTAGGGACTTCCAAGAAAAAGAGGACTTCTTCCCAAGTGCTAACTTGAGCCAATCACTTCCTTTCTGAAGATACACGTTGCCCGAATCGGAGAGGAAAAAAAAAAAGGAAAGCCCAAACCCCTAAAGGCACATCAAGAACTTCACTTCTCTAAGTCAAGTATTTAGACTCAGTGGAAGACACATCTGTGTGGCCTGTGACCATCTTAAAGGACCCCCCACTAAGCAACTACTGCAGTACAACTACCCCTGTGCTGCACAGCAGCTCTGTGTGCGTGCAGCAAGTCCAAGTTGTCCAGGATATCTTGTCTCCCAGGAAGAAAACATCTGATTTTGCTACATATTAGAGTTTTTAATCTTTCCCCTCAGGCAGTAGGGAATTCCTTAGTCCATAGGTTCTTCTGGGAGGAAAATATTTGAATGTGGAAGATGCAATACGAAAAGTACTGTCAGTCTCCCTGTAAAAGAGAGAGACATGACATAACCCAGGTGTGTAACCCAGTGATTTGAGGCCAGAAAAAATCTTTGTGTATTACTGTGGAGATCTGGCTCTTCTTTTCTGACTTATTTGTGCTATATATGATTGAAGTAGTACAGGGCAGAAAAGAAAAAGTGATAAGAATGACACTTCTCTGCCCTAACTTGGCTGAAAAATTGTTTTGTCCCATGGGGATAGGAAGTAAAATTTTTCACTGAATACTAATTTTGAGTGTGTGTTTTCTTTCTGCTCCATAATCTCCAGAGAATGGGCTGCCAGCAACCCCTTGGCTTTCTCACATCCTGAGAAAGTTGAGATTACTTTCTTCACAGCATGCCTTTTTACTTTCTCAAGCAGTTGTGCAGGAAGAGGTGAGACTCATCAGTTTGCCTTGCTGCCTGTGATCAGTGTTGTTGATATAATGACCCAGTCCAGAGGGGGAGGGCTGGGCTTTTTTAGTCTTGTAGCAAAACTTTCCAAATGGTTAACTCCCATCCTTTATTTTTTCTAAAGGTTTCTGGTGGCTACCACTAATTTCCTGTAAGCAAAGCACTGCGGAAGGGAAGATGAGACATCTTCCCTAGGTGCCAAGGTGGGTTGGTTATTGAGTTATTTTGTTATTTTGTACCCTTCACTACTTGAAGCCAGGGAATGTGGTTGAAAATCTCTAGGGAGGAGCAGAATGTGTAGCTGCGAGTTTCAGCTCACAAGAAGTGGTTAGGAGGGAAAGGGGAGTGAGAGCCACAGTGAGTTATAGCTAGGATAGGAACATGTACAGTGACCTTAATGGTGCAGGTTCACAGGTTTTCTCTATCTCTACCGTTTTGTATCTCTTGTGTTCTTGTGTCTTAACTTTTCTCACTACCTACATGCTCTCTTTTTTTCCCTCCCACCTCACATGTTGTTTGCCCTTTTGGCTGTTCACTTGGCATCACCTTTATAACTTGTCATGCCTGGATGTTATACACAGTGCAGTGGAAACAACTCAGCGAGCAATGTTTTGGCTCCCAGTTGATTGTTTACATTGTGGCAGAACCGCTGGGGTGCCCATAAATCTCCATGGGCAGAGTTCATATTGGTGTGATTGTGAATGGAAAGTTTTGCCTTGGGCTGAAAAAGAGTGTGGAGACACAGATCAAAGGGAGGCTTCATACTATTTATTTTCAGCTATGGACAATCATGCTGTAGGGGTGTAGTTCGTCCAGTATGTGTCATTGATTTTGTTAAATTATCAAGTCATCCTTTAGATAAAGATTTATTAAAAAAAAAAAAAAGGGGTTGAAAAATATTTTTACAATTAAAAGGTCCAAATGTGTGAGAGTCCCATTTTTCCAGAACCTGCTACTGTGAACATGATCAAAAGAAAATTGTAAAGGAAACTAGTGCAGACTGTACATCCTGATATTCCACAGGTGGTTCGTATCTGACTGGCTCACTCCCCATCAGAGAAAAACATGGCATCACTTATTCTTTCTACTGTTAGTATCTTAAAGTATTCCACTTCCAGATCTGAGAAGCTCTGATTAAATGTCGTAAACTATAACTTTCCTTGCTATTTTTTCCATTTTTTTTCATTATATGTATGCATTTTGTCATTTTCTTTTTTAACTGAGAACAATTAAAAAGCTGTGAAGATAAGAAGGAAATATTCTGTGCCAGTGCTCCTTGGGGTTTGTTCTGGGAAATTATTAACTAGAGAAAAACAATTAATTTTCAGAAAGATGATGGAAATATTTTCAGAGATCTAATGTAGTATCACATTCTGCTTTTGCTTCAGCTATGCTGAAGTCCTGGAGCAGCAGTGATGCAGCGCATACTCCATAATTTATGTCATTTTATGTATATCCTGGGATGCTTCTGAACAGTGACTGTATATTAGAAACCAATGGCAAACCCCTCTTTCCATGGATTATGAACCTGGTAAGTGTAGTCTTTTCCCTATCCTCATACAAAGCTCTTGCAGAGACAGGCTGAGGTATTCTTAGACTTTTGGAAAGTCTTTTGAAGGGTAAGTTTGACAGTGCATTGTTATAGCCCATCAAGAGGGAGAGATGCAAAAAGGGAGGGTTAGGTATATGGTGACTATGCTATGACAACCCTCAGTTGCCAGTCAAGGCTGAACAGTCATCCACATTAGTTGGTGGTACCCTCCTGGCATGTTTTGGTGAGACCTAGCACTGAACTAAGCACACAGCTTGCCTTTAGTTGTCAGTATAAAATATGGGGTGTTTTCTGAGATTATATGAAACATTATTATCAGAGTATTCAGGGTCACATGGTGAGGTTTGAATCCTGCCTTGCCAGCCTATAAGAAGTTATTTTTTTACAGTAGTTGACTGAAACATCAGTCCTTAGCATTTTTGCTCCTGTTCACCAAAACACTTATTTAATTGAACTGACATGCTCACACACCAATGCATGCAGTATGAGAAACAAACAGGATTAACCGAAAGCTCTGGTCTGTTCCCAGAGTTAGGATGTCACTGTGAGATTCGGTGGGTTGAGTCTCATGAATGGAGTGCTGGGATGAAGGGCTACAGGCTTTCAGGAGAGACAGGCCGGACAGGTGAGGTGGAAGAGTTGGCACTGTATGTAAGGGAGCCAGTATGGTTAGGGATGATGTGTTTGAGAGCTTCTGGGTAAGGATTAGGGAGATGGAAAACAAAGCAGATGTTGTAGTGGGTGTCTACGATTGAAGAGTCCAGCCAGGATGATAGCAAAGATGAGTTATTTTGTAGGCAATTAGGAGAAGTCTCTGGAGTGGTAGCTCTTGTCCTCATGGGAGATTTCAACTTCCCAGGCATCAACTGGGAATACCATACTGCTGTAATAAGCAAGTCTGGGAAATTCGAGAAGTTTGTTGAAGACCATTTCTTGTCACAAGTACTCAGTGAGCCATCTAGTAAAGATGCACTCGTAGACTTGTTTGTCAACAGAGGACTCGTGGTAGGTGTAATGGTGGAAGATGGCTGACTTGGCCACAGTGATCATGAAATGGTTGTCTTTAAAATTATCTAGGTAGTGACAAAAAAGGACAGAAGAGTTGCTACCATGAACTTCAGGAAAGCAAACTTAAAGCTATTCAGAGAACTACTTAGCAGAATACCCTAAGAATCTGCTTTTGAGGGCTTAGGGTCCACAAGTGCTGGTTGTTTTTTAAGAACCACCTTTTAGAAGCACAAAAGTGGGCAATCCCAGTGTGTAGTAAGCAGGGCAGGAGATCAGCTTGGCTGAACAGGGAACACAAGAGATATGAAAAAAATTGTACAACCTCCAGAACTACAGTCAGGCTTTGCAGGAAGATTACAGATCTGTGGTTTGCATATGAAGGGAGGAGACACGTAAGGCTAAAGCTGAACCAGATTTGAAACTGGCCAGTATTGTGTCAGACAACAAGAAAGGCTTTTTAAGTATGTTAATAGAAAGTGGAAGTCTGAGGAAAATACTGGACTGACACTTGTTGAAGATGGTCATCTGACAAATAGGGTTGAAGAAAAAGTGGAGGTATTCAATGCTTTTTTTGCCTCAGTCTTTTTAATAATACTGATAGACCTTGGGTTGCCTGGTTGTCTGAATTGGAGGACCATGACTGCCAGAACAGTGACTTTCCATTTATGAACACTGAAATTGTAATTGATCAGTTGAATATTTGTAAGTCTATGGGGCCTGAGGAGATTCATCCCAGAAGGATGTTTGAGCAAAATCCCTTTCAATCATCTACCAAACATCTTGAGACTCTGGGGATGTCCCTGATGACTGAAAGCTGGTCAATGTTATTCCAGTTTAAAAGGGCATGAGGGAAGACCCAGGAAACTACAGGTCCATTAGTCTAACCTCACTACCTGGAAAAAAATATGGAGAAGACCATACTGAGTGCTACTGCAAGACATTTAAAGAATAACATGATCCTCAGGCACTGCCAGCATGGGTTCACAAAGGGAAGATCCTGTTTGCCTAATATTATATTCTTCTATCATAAGGTCACCTGCCTAGTAGATTAAGGGAAGGTGGTGGATGTAGTTTTCCTGGATTTAGTAAGGCTTTTGATACTGTCCCTTACAGCATCATTTTGGACAAGTTGTCCACCTGTGAGATGAGCTAATTTACTGTGTGCTGGGTGAAGAACTGGCTGAAGGGCTCAAAGGGTTGTAGTGAATGAGGCTACATCTGGCTGGCGACTGGTCAGTGTTTCTCAGGGTTCAATTCTAGGGACAGTTCTGTTCAATGTATTTTTCAATGATCTGGATGCAGGAGTTAAATGCACAGTTAGCAAGTTTGCTGATGACACCAAACTGGGAAGTGCTGTTGACTCTCCTGAGGGGCAAGAGACCTTGCAGGGGAATCTAGATAGATAGAAGCATTGGGCAATGATTAATTACATTAAATTTAACAAGTCTAAATGCTAGATTCTGCACCTGGGACAGAGTAGTACCAGGCACAGGTATAAATTGGGAGAGGTGTGGCTGGAGAGCAGCCCTGCAGAAAGGGATCTGGGGGTGCTGGCTGGCAGCAGGCTCAATATGAGTCAGCAGCGTACCCTGGCAGCCAAGAGGGGAAACCCCATCCTGAGTGCATCAAACAGAGCATGACCAGCCACTCAGAAGAGGGAATTATCCTGCTGTATTCGGTGTTGATGCAGCCTCACCTTGAGCACTGTGTGTAGTTCTGGGCCCCACCACTTAAGAGGATGTAAAGGTACTTGCATGCATTCAGAGGAGAGCTTCAAAGCTGGTGGAAGGGCTGGAAGGAATGTCATATGAGAAGCAGCTAAGTATTTTGGGTTTGTCTGGTTTGGAGAAAAGGAGGCTGAGGGGCCACTTCATTGCTCTCTGAAGCTTCCTGAGGAGAAATGGAGAGGAAGGTGCTGATGTCTTCTCCCTGGTGCCCAGTGATAGAACACATAGGAATGGTTCAAAGCTGCACTAGGAGAAGTTTAGACTGGACATTATTAAGCATTTTTTTACTAAGAGGGTGATTGACCACTGGAACAGGCTTGCTAGAGGAGTGGTCAATGCCCCACAATGCCCTTAATAACATGCCTTAGCTGCTGGTCAGCCCTGAAGTGGTCAGCCAGTTGGATTAGATGATCGTTGTAGGTCATTTTCAACTTGTGTCGGTTTGGCACCGAGTTGGCAGTCTCTCGATTCACCCCTCCCCCCCCTCCTCCCCCAAGGTAGGGAAAGAGGGAGAAAAATGAGAAAGAGAGGCTCTCTGGGTTGAAAAGTGAAACAGATTGATTTTAATTATTGGTGACAAGGGAATATATATTTGCAAAGGGATGTGCAACACCCGATCCCCTCCCTCCTCCCTCTAACCACTCCCACAGTCTCCCAGCTGAAGGGGGGAGTGTCCGGGCACATGGACGGGCTCCTCGGGTGTCGGCTGTAAAGAAAAATGGAAAAAACAGAGAGAGCCAAAGAGAGAGCGATAGAAGCGACAGTAAGCAGAAAAGTGAGAAAAAAAGGAAAACGAGAGGCTTGACTTCCGTGATATATTAGCCTGTACTGAAAGCCAAATAGAGAAAATATTATGAGAAGGGAATATTCTGGTTTGCTGATCCTGCCTTCAGTCTAATCTCCTCCCCCGTAGGGGGGAGGCTGCAGACACTCAGAAGTGACCTTGGTTATTATCAGTCCACTGGCACTGCTAAAAAGTTCACTGAAAGGAAGAGAAAAAAAAAAAATCAACAATGAGCTTGCTTAAACCAAACCACAACTAGAATATTCTATTCTACTCTATTATTTTCTGTCCAGCAAGTTATTCCACATCCCTGTTCCCAAAGCAGGTCAGCATCTAATTTGGGCAGTTGTGTTCAATTCTCCTCCCAGAAAAATGACAGCCTCCAAAAATATCTGGCAGATATTCTTAAATGTATATTCCAGGAAAGATTGTCAAATTGATGGATTACAGGAAACTCCAGAGAAAGTCTGCATTTAAGTAGGTAGGAGATACAACCATGAATCACAGTGGTTTGCCAAAGTCAGCTGCAAGGCTAACCTGTACCTAAAACTGGTAACTGTTTTCCTGTTACTGTGTGTTGTCATCAAATATTTATGTAGACAAAATGTAAACTTTTATAAATAATAAACTTACTTATTTTGGCATAGCTGACAAACCAGTAGCCTTCAGATTCCAGGAATAGTTAATAGTAAAAACGGAGATAAGGCCCATGTTTGTAGTACCTCATACCCTCTACAGGGTCTGCCTGAGTGGTAGTAAAGCAGAATATTGATTGGAAGGAGATCTGGCATCAAGAATGTAAACCTTTGGCTTGCAGGAGGCTAGCAAGAGAATGCCAAGGTTCCCAGCTTGACTCCAAATTTACTACCATCCCTTCTTAATAATCCAAAGCATAGAGAAAGAAGCAGAGGCTATTCTTTTGCTGAAAGATATTATCTTACCCTGTAAGACAAGTTACAGAGGCATCTATAGCTTCTGTGGGAGTGGGAGCAGGAGCATACACACTACACATATTGGCAGTTAATGTTTTAGATCAAGGAATATAGACTTGCAATGGGGATTCATGCTTTAGCCTTCTTCATGGTCCATTTTGTGTAGGGTTTGTGGTTGCAGGGCATTAAACCAACTTTTTTTTTTTGTTGTTTAGTGAGATTTCAGGGCCATTTTATGTGGAGTAAAATTTTCTACTATGAAATAAGCATATTAATTACTGGCATGTGAAACAGCTCCATTTATTCAATTTTGTGGTTTGTTACCTGGATCTATTGTTCCGCTCATAAAAAGATGAGTGTCAGGCACTGGTTGAATTAATACCGTGGTATTGCCCAATAGGTGTGCATTTTGGTTTAGCCTAGGCTTCAAAGGTAATAAGCTGATCCTATGTGACTGTATTCATGAATTTGCCCAGGATAAATAATTACAGAACACTTTCGCTGTTAGCTATGATCTTGGAGGAATGCCTGCTGGAAATGTAATCCCTTGTAAGTAAATAAATAATACGCAGCTTCAGTCTGCTTGCAGCAAACATCATAGTAGAAGGTCTTCTGTCCAGAGGTTGAACTTCAAACCGTACTATGAAGGTCAAACAGTTTGAATGTGATTTCTTGATTCTGTCTCCTGTCCATTTGTTACTTGGGCAAAATTTCTTGTATGAAGTTTGTTTACTGTATTACTGAAATACTGCTGAAACTGAAAGCTGGGAAATTAATCTATCACATGGGAGGGAAAAATGTGAAAAAGTTAACTCATTCTAAGTTATGGGATTCGTTTATAGTCTTGGCTTCTGTGTAAATTCAAACATCCACATAAGTTACAAGCCCCAAGCAGCACAGAGTATTTACAGCCATTACATGAACTTTCGGCAAATTGTGAACATTTTTTGGAATCTTGCATAGAAAAAAAAATGCCTATGTGCCTACTGAGATGGAGCAAAAGCTCTTTCTGTACTGAAATGTGAAGAAGTATATAAGTAAGTAAAACCTATTTCTTCATCCTTGCTTCATCTCAGATCCCCAGGAGAAGAATTTCCTTGCCTGACAGCTAGAAATATGGTCACCTGAGACATTTATGGTATTAAAATATTATTAATGTGATGCTCAGATGAGATTGGTGTTCAGTCTTAAAGGGCCACAAACAAAGTCTTTTTTGTATGGGAATGCATACTTGGGCTGCCCCATGCAAAACCCACTGCATTGATATGGTAAGAGGCTGTAACTTCCCTAGTAAAGATGACCAACAGAGCGTGTGAGAACTGAGCTGCAATGCTCTTTGTGAAGACAGAAAAATCCCAGTAAAACTAAATTTAACGTGTATATCAAAACTTTCTGAACTGTCCTGCAAGCCTTTGTGCCCTTTCCTCTGATGAATTATTAGAGTCCAGGAAAAATTTTTAATTTCCGTTTAACATTTTCAGCAAAACCCCTCCTAGTTCTCCCTACCTCCCAGTTTGCCAGCTGACTTCATTTTAAGGCCAAAAATAATGCATTGTATGGGTGGCATTTCTTGGCTGACCTAATGTGAAGTAGAATTAAATCAGTAAGGAGATCCTTTCTTCTATATGCTGTTTAAAGCAGTGCGTGTTTAAGAGGCAAAACCCCCTTGTATTATTAAAAGTGTGAAAGTACTTGGGAAAGTGTGCAAGTACCTGGGAAGGGGGGACCTTCTGAAAGCTGTGCCCAAAATGTCTAAGCCCAGGTGCTAGGTAGCAAGTAACTACCTTTACCTTTGGCAGTGACATATTTAGTTTTATGGACTTGCTTAGGAGGGAATTTGTCTGGTGGTGCCACGGACTACTCAGTGAGGCCCAAAATACAGTTTTGGGAGCTGAAGGGGAAGCCCGCTGCCCTCAGGGTGCTGTTGCAAAGTAGTTCACAATGAGCAATAGGAAAGGCAGCATCCTAAATGGATGAACTGTGAGTTCAGCTACCTTATTGGCAAGACTAATGGGACTGGGAAACAAGGGTTCTGCCAGTGAATGGGCAATAAATGCATGGGAAAAGAGTGTGTGGATTCCCCTTGTGTATTGAGTGTTTGAAGCTAGAGTGCATGAGGAATGGAAAAGACCAAGTCATGTCCAGAGACAGCACCATCTGCCCTTGAAATTAAAAAGTGGAAAGGAGATCCTAAAAAAAGGAGCTTACCCAGATAACAGAATGAATAATAGGAAAAACAGTGTTACACTTATGTGAATGGAATTTATGAAATGATAGAATGAAAAGCCTATGTATATACTCTTAATTTGGCTTCCTTGGGTGTGTGAATGAGCATAGTTTCAATCTACATTTTCTCTATGGGACTCTTCCTCATTCAGTGACTAGAACAGGCAGCGTTCACCTATTTTGATTGTTCAAGATAACAGTGTTCAGAGATTTTTCTTTGCTCTGAGCATTTCAGAGGCTGATAGCTTCCTGTCTCCTCCCCCTCCTCCTCCCTCCTCAGGAGGAGAAGGGCATGGGCAAGCAGAGCCCTCAGGAACTGCAGGCATGCTGGGGGCAGTGGATGTTGTGCCTTGGTGGATGGTCGAAGGGCTCAGGAAATGAGCAATGTGCAATCAGGTTGAAAGGGCTTCCTACCTTTGTTTTCTCTTTCTTTAATGAACATGGGTCATCCTGGATTAAAACAATTATTTTACCATGATGGAAACTCAAAGATGGCAGCAGATTTATTTGCCTACTGCAAAAGCCCTATTTGCCCTATCCTTTGAAAGTCTAATTGATTTCTTAACCTAGGCAACCACTTCAAAAACAGCTGCTGATATAGTAACAGATTAGTTAGTAGATATAAAAGAAAGCCACGCCCAAGTTAAAATAATATTTTCAAATGAAATAGTAAAACACTTCTTCAGAAAAAGAAGAAACTAAATCTTACAGTCTCACAGAATTAATTTTAATTCTTTGCTACATCAAAGCACTCTATCTGAAAAAAAATTATCTTCTTCATCAGAAAACATTTTTTTCTTAACATTTCTGCCAACTTTTTAGGAGAACTTAGAAGGAGACAAACTCTGAAAAGCTTTCTCATAGAAAAAAGTCAAGGGATCATTTATGACAACTTCATTAAACATTGCCAGTACCTACCACTGACCTGATTATCAGTGTAAACATTCCCTTCCTCTGGGGTATCCCAGAAGGCACAGTTTTCTTGACAGAGCTGCCAAATACTTTTTGTGTGTGTTGAGACAAAAATGCTGTTTTCATACATGTGAAACTCCTGGAGATTTTTCAAGGTACTTTTTTTTTTCCCCTCCCCAAAGTGGTTGGACCCAGCTTACCATGTTATCAGCCCAAAACTCAGTATTTAATTCCAGGGGGTGGTGTGTGGCTGTGCCCTGGCTGTGATCAGCTCAGTCCCTGCCTGCCTCACTGGGGCCAATTGCCCTTATACACCTTCCTCTTCAGACCAAGCCTGTGGTTATAGTAAAGCAATTACGAGGTGACACAGACACCCACATGTCTGTGAAAATTATAGGGTATCACTCTGTGTGTGCCACACCCTGCATACAGTCCTTCATCTGCTACACATACAGCCTTCTTGCTGGGAACAAAATTACATTTCAAATAAAATCAGGGAAAACAAAGATGAGGTGGTAGGGGAAAAAATATTTCTTGGAAGGGAAGTATGTTAAAACTTCTATTTGGCACCTGAAAAGTGCTGTGCCTGCTTATTATTCCAAAAACATTTGCAAGCCCCAGACTGTCTCAGAAGCAACTAATTATGTTTATTTCTCCTTATCGTAGTCTTTCCGCTCTGGAGAGGGTCACAATGCAGTCACACTTTGTAAGAGGAAAACCAGAACTTCATTCAGAGCTGTTTTCCTTGGAAGACCTGCCAGTGGGGCATTGCTCCCATCACCCCTGGTCTGCTCTGACACTGCCTGCTGTGCATTGTCTAGTGTAGGCAGCTTCACTTGTTCCTGTGGGTTTTGTGACCCCTGACTGAGTTTGGAGGAAATAAAAACTTGCACCAGAGCTGTGTGCAAGATGAGATAACCTAATGAGAAGTCTTGAGACTACCTGTGAACTTTACCTGTTGCTAGCCCTGAGGACACTCCCTGAGACAGCCACATAAAACACTTCTGCTTTTGCCTTCTAATGGCCAGCAGGCCTCGGCTATGGCAGCCCAAATCTTTCATGTGTGAATGGGAGAGGAGTATTTTTAGCTTGGCTGGTTGCAAAACTCATCTCTTTGTCAAGTTTTCTGACTGGCTGCAGTCACTTTTCTTCAGGGATGTAGACATCTCACTTGCCCTCACTAATGACTGAAGCTCTGTAAGAAAGAAAAATACTCAAAGGTCATCCTGTCCTCTCAGTATGTGTAATTTGCTCCATGGCATCAAATGGTTCCTACAATGGAAGTGCTGCAGTAGTAGTGGTGTTGAAACAAGTATGGGAATACAGGTAGAAATTTATGTTCTGTGTACTTCAAAGTAGGAGCTGTCTCAAAACACACAACCTGTGATAATAAACATTTTTTAAACCAAGTGGTTAGGTAACAGACTAATCTACTATAGAGTGTATCTAGTGCTTCAGAATGTCAAAGCAAAGCATGAACAATTGAAATTTAAAGAATCGAATCCTGTGCAATAGTAATCAAAGATACATATGCTGGTAATATAGCCCTTATTCTGGAAAAACAGTATCTAGCAAAAGGATATTTATTTATGGAAAAAGAACCATGAGAATGCTAGGGAGATTAATTTTAGACATCTTGTTAAAAGTTACAAGATTGAATTAGTAGTCTCCCTCCCCCATATCTGGGCAAATTACAGTTCTCTGGGGTCTTGTAATGGGTTATGTTTGTTTTCTGTTCTGTGGGAGGTGATAGTTAAGCTCAGTAACTGTATTTTCTGGCTATGGAAAGCTGTACTTTATGTGCCTTGCCATGACAGCCTTTTGGGTAAGGCACGTTGCAAGCATCAGAATACTAAACACAGAGATAAATTTTCACACTACAGTCCTTCTCAGCTCTGCTACTGATCCCAAGTGC
This sequence comes from Hemiprocne comata, assembly GCA_020745705.1. Taxonomy (NCBI): domain Eukaryota; kingdom Metazoa; phylum Chordata; class Aves; order Apodiformes; family Apodidae; genus Hemiprocne; species Hemiprocne comata. The sequence goes on along the minus strand of CM036586.1, from coordinate 135,070,211 downwards.
ACGCTGTTAACCAAAGGCTTGGCTGCTCTTCCCATGCTTGTGCTGATCTGCTGGGCGGACCTTGAGTAAATCCCCCTTCTGGCTTCCCACCTCTTCTCCATTTCTGTAATTCATGAAAGAGGTTATGCTTTTTGCTGATGTTCTCCTGACTTCATGGATGTCTCTCTCTGATGGTTCCTCCATCCGCTGTCTCCAGCTAAGGAAGAAGGGGAGAAGAAGTGGCTCAGGATTTAGTCTTTGGTTTTCCTTTACTCTCTACAGTGATGCTTGAGGAGTGTTTGTAACAGTTCTCTTTCAATTATTTTAACAGAGCTGCTCTAGCAGTAAATCACACCAGGGCAGTTAACATCCCTGCCCCCACATACTATAAAGGAGTTGTCCAGTTCCATGATGGAAAGAGGTTAACTGTAGTTGCAACAGCTTGCATGGTATGTCTCCTCTCCTCACATGCTTTTTGCTTAAGCAAGCATGAGAACATAAAAATGCTCTTTTCTTTTATCATTAATTTTCTTCTGTCTGGTTCATCATCCAAAAGCCCTCACAAGGTATTTATCCCAGAATAGGGTGGGGACAAGCTGTAACCAAATTGTTTTAGAGGAAGTAGAGAGATTACAAAATATCCGGGACTGTGAAAGAGAAATAGATAGGTGGAGTAATACCCTATCATCCGAAACAAAGCCCCAAGGGAGAGCTTTCTCGAGAAGTAAAGGATCCTCTGCCTTCCTGTCACCTGACAGAGGTAGGGGACCTGAGAGAAGAGGGGGACTGGAAGCGGGTCCCTGCTCGAGGCAACAGGCGAACCCACTCCAGGCTTTCCTCACCTCCACGTGTACCCCTACAGAGCAGGTATATGGCCCTGGATCAGGATAATCAGGTAACTGAGGTTACTGACAAACGTCTGTCCAAGAAGTTGCCAAGGCAGTCTGCCCCATGCATCAGGGCATCATGCCTCTGCTAAGAACAAGAGGAAGGTAATTGTTGTAGGAGATTCTCTTTTGAGGGAACTGAGGGCCCTATATGCCGGCCAGATCCAACCCTCAGGGAGGTCTGCTGCCTCCTTGGGGCCCGGTTTAGTGATGTTACTGAGAAACTCCCAGGCCTGGTGCAGCCCTCTGATTGCTACCCACTAGTGGTCATGCATGTGGGCACTGATGAGATTGCCAAGGCAAGTCCCAGGGCGATGAAAAGGGATTTCAGAGGACCAGGCCAAATGCTTGTGGGATCGGGAGCACAGGTGATCTTTTCCTCAGTTCCTTCAATGGCAGGAAAAGCTGAAAGCACTAGGAAAACACAACTGATTAACGACTGGCTTAGAGGCTGGTGCCGTCAGATGAACTTTGGGTTTTTTCGATCATGGAGATATTTATGGGGCACCAGGTATGTTAGCAAACAATGGCATAGAGCTATCAACAAGGGGGAAAAGGATTCTTGGCCAGGAGTTAGAGGGGCTCATTGAGAGAGCTTTAAACTAGACTTGAAGGGGGTAGGGGACAAAACTCCTGAATGGCTTGATGTACAGGACACCGGGCCTGCTGGCATTGAATGGGAAGACCCTGTCCTGCAGGGGAAAAAGGGTACTAGAGCAAGAGTTAGCAGGGCTCATTCACAGAGCTTTAAACCAGATTCAAAGTGGGAGGGGGCCATAGCTGGCTTTGAACTAGTGGGGCATTGTTCTACTATTAATGAAGACCAGAAGGCCTCCTGCCTCCCAAGGGTGCCACCAGCATGCTCAGCTCGCTCCCTGAAATGCCTGTATGCTAATGCACACAGCATGGGGAATAAACAGGAGGAGCTAGAGGTCTGTGTGCAGTCTAAAGGTTATGATCTGGTGGCAATTACAGAGACATGGTGAGACCGCTCACATGACTGGAATGTGGTCATGGATGGCTATGTGCTTTTTAGGAAAGACAGGTCAGTGAAACGAGGTGATGGAGTTGCTCTTTATGTGAGAGAGCAACTAGAATGTATTGAGTTCTGTCCAGGGGCAGATGAGGAGCAAGTGGAAAGTCTGTGGGTACAAATTAAGGGGCAGGTTGGCATGGGTGATACAGTCGTGGGGGTCTATTACAGACCTCCTAATCAGGACAAAGGAGTTGATGAGGTTTTCTACAGGCAGCTGAAAGCAGCCTCGCAATTACAGGCCTTGGTCCTCATGGGGGATTTTACTACCCCGATATTTGCTGGAAGGCCTACACAGCCAGCCATTCACAGCCTAGGAGGTTCCTCCAGTGCATTGATGATAACTTCTTAATGCAAATGGTGGACAAATGAACTAGGAGAGGAACACTGCTGTATCTTGTACTCTCCAACAAGGAGGGTCTGGTTGAAGCAGTGATGGTCAATAGCAGCCTTGGCTGCAGTGATCACAAGATGGTGGAGTGCAGGATCCTGTATGGGAGGAATAGAATACCTAGCAAGACCACAACCCTGGACTTCCGCAGGGCCAACTTTGGCCTCTTCAAACAATTGTTAAGGGAAGTCTCATGGGAAAGGGTACTAGGTGGTAAAGGGGCTCAAGATAGTTGGTCAACATTCAAGGACCACTTCTCCCAAGCTCAGGATCAGAGCATCCCAATGGGTAGGAAATCAAGTAAGGGAGCCAGGAGACCTGCATGGTTAAACAAGGAATGGCTGGGCAAACTCAAGTGGAAAAAGAGAATCTATGGATCATGGAAGGAGGGGCTGGCCACTTGGGAGTAATATAGGACTGTTGTCAGAGGATGTAGGGAGGCAATTAGGAAAGCTAAGGCCTCCTTGGAACTTAATCTTGCTAGTGAGGTCAAAGACAATAGAAAGGGCTTCTTTAAATACGTTGCAGATAGAACTAATACTAGAGGCAATATAGGCCCACTGCTGAATGAGGTGGGTGTCCTGGTGACAGAGGATATAAAGAAAGCAGAGGTACTGAATGCCTTCTTTGCCTCTGTCTTTAATCCTGCAGAGACTCTCCCCAGGAGCCCCAGATCCCTATAGCCCCAGAAGTTGTCAGGATAAAGGAGGAGTTTGCTTTGGTAGATGAGGATTGGGTTAGGGATCAGTTAAGCAATCTGGACATCCATAAATCGATGGGTCTGGATGGAATGCACCCGCAGGTGTTGAGGGAGCTGGTGAAGGTCATTGCTAGGCCACTCTCCATCATCTTTGGTAAGTCGTGGGCGACAGGAGAGGTGCCTGAGGACTGGAGGACAGCAAATGTCACTCCAGTCTACAAAAAGGGCAAGGAGGGGGACCCAGGTAACTATAGACCGGTCAGCCTCACCTCCATCCCTGGAAAGGTGATGGAACAACTTATTCTTGGCACTCTCTCTAGGCATATCAAGGTTGAGGGGGACATTAAGAGCAGTCAACATGGTTTTACCAAGGGGAAGTCATGTTTGACCAACCTTATAGCCTTCTATGAGGAAGTAAGTAGGTGGATAGATGATGGTAGAGTGTTAGATGTGGTTTATCTTGATTTCAGTAAAGCATTTGACACTGTCTCCCACAGCATCCTCGTAGATAAGCTAAGGAAGTGTGGTCTTGATGATCAGGTAGTGAGATGGATTGTGAACTGGTTAAAAGGAAGAAGTCAGAGAGTTGTGGTCAATGGGACAAAATCTACTTGGAGGTCTGTAACTAGTGGAGTCCCTCAGGGGTTGGTACTGGGACTGGTACTGTTCAATATTTTCATCAACAACCTGGCTGAGGGAACAGAATGTACCCTCAGCAAGTTTGCTGATGGCACTAAACTGGGAGGAGTGGCTGACACACCAGAAGGCTGTGCTGCCATTCAGTGAGACCTAGACAGGCTGGAGAGTTGGGCAAGGAGAAACGATGAAATTCAACAAGGGCAAGTGTAGAGTCTTGCAGCTGGGGAAGAACAACCCCATGTGCCAGTACAGGTTGGGGGCTGCCCTGCTGGAGAGCAGTGTAGGAGAAAGGGACCTGGGGGTCCTGGTGGACAGGAGGATGACCATGAGCCAGCAATGTGCCCTTGTGGCCAAGAAGGCCAATGGCATTCTGGGGTGCATTAGAAAGGGTGTGGTTAGTAGGTCAAGAGAGGTTCTCCTCCCCCTCTATTCTGCCTTGGTGAGGCTGCATCTGGAGTATTGTGTCCAGTTCTGGGCCCCTCAGTTCAAGAAGGACAGGGAACTTCTTGAAAGAGTCCAGCGCAGAGCCACAAAGATGATTAAGGGAATGGAACATCTCCCTTATGAGGAAAGGCTGAGGGAGCTGGGCCTTTTTACCTTGGAGGAGACTGAGGGGCGACCTCCTCAAAGTTTACAAATATGTTATGGGCGAGTGTCAGGATGATGGAGCCAGGCTTTTTTCAGTGACGTCCAGTGATAGGACAAGGGGCAATGGGTGCAAACTGGAGCATAGGAGGTTCTATGTAAATATCAGAAAAAACTTCTTTACTGTGAGAGTGACAGAGCACTGGAACAGGCTGCCCAGAGAGGTTGCGGAGTCTCCTTCGCTGGAGGCATTCAAAACCCACCTGGACAAGTTCCTGTGTGATGTACTCTGGGTGATCCTGCCTGGCAGGGGGGTTGGACTAGATGATCTTTCAAGGTCCCTTCCAACCCCTAGAATTCTGTGATTCTGTGATTCCGTGAATCACTTGCCACCACTAACCTTTACACTTGTTTGATCTGACATGAAAACTGTAATGTTACACCCACTCAGCTTTTTCTTGTTTACCTGAAAACCTGTAATTTTGCATTAGATGCTACAGGGATCAGAGGAGACCTATGAGCTGGCCTGAAATTTCCTACTAATACAAGTTTTTGACTTCCCTTTTTCGCCAGCTTTATGTTAGGGGGGAAGACAGCACCTCTGTCCTGCTCTGCAGAGGGGTCCACTGGGACCTTCCTCATGTTGTCCTTCTCACTTACTGCTCTGAGTGCCTGGGAGCCACCCTGTAGCTCAGCTGCTTCCTCTCTTTTGTGTCTGAGGGGCTGAGACAGGTACTTTCTGCCATGGTTTGTTGTAGCTTTCCTTCCTGCTCAGTTTTTATCCATTGTTGTAGCAGGATGTCCACAAATTAACCTGGGGATCTTTAGTCCTGGATCTAGACCCAGTGGATCAAACTCAGACCCAGCACACAGATCAGGTAAGCAGATCTCATCCTTAGACCTGCATTAATTGATCCGGGTGGATGTACTTTACTGCAGTTGGAAAGGAGGCTTACAGATGCTGGATAATAAGCAGCCCGAAGGAAGTCATGTTCCCCTTGGTGAAGTTCATAGCAAAATCAATGAGTCCCTACTCTATGGATTGGAAAGCTTCACACTTCAGGATAAGGAGGAAAAGCGTGAGCAATTAAGAATATAATTTAAGTTGTAAGGGATTTGTTTTATTTTCCCAATATTTTGGTTTACCAATTAAAACCTCTCTTGGCTGACAGCTTGTCATCCTGTCTTTCAAAGAACTGCAGAAAAACACCTGTCTTGTTCCCTAAGAAGAGCAAGCTCGGTTGTTGCACCATCACCCTGCCACAGTTCAGTGGCATCTCAAAAAGGGTGCCATGTCTTCTTTCAGCACTGTAACAAGACAAAGCAAAACCAAAGAACTACCAAAATATTAAAAAAAATAGAGAGGAAAAAAGGAAATTAATTTGAGTTTTTCTGGCTGTAGAGTTGTTGTGTCTGAGCTCTGATGCATTCATAGGATTCAGGAGGACCGGTCTGCAGGTTTGGCTTGCAGCTGGGGGCTGGAGGAGGGGGGGGGAAATAGCTAGCGGGGGTGGAAGAGACAGCTGGAGCTCAATCCCTGCCATTTTGTGCCATCTAGTGGTCTACCAAGACAGGAGTCTTTGGTGCAACCTCAGGGAGTTAAAAACATGATCATAAGAGAGGCAGGCTGCTGTGTGCTCAGAGGAGAGAACAGCGGAAGGGGGTAAGTGTCCTGCCCCTGCGAAGCCAAGCCACCGCAGCGCTCCTGCATCCGCTTCCCTCTGCCGCCTCTTCCTCCTCTTTAGAAGGAGGCCATCTGGTCAGGTGGCAGAGGTTTTGGTGGCTCATTCTGACCTTCTCTAGGCTGGAAAGGGCTTCAAAGTTTCACCTTTGTGGTTGCTGAATACCTAAGCTGGGGTTTTGCCAGCACTGATGTTGGAGGATGGTGGTGTCACAACACCATTTTTTTGGTCCTCAGACTTACTGGGCTGGGTGGATCAGCGTCCTCCAGGTTTGAACATACTGATGTAGTCAGTCTGGCCACAAGTGAGGTCCCAGCCATTCCCTCATAGCAACAGACAGGTAAATACTGGCAAACATTGGGAAAAATTTCCTGGAGTAGGCAATATCTCCTGAGGCCTTCCTTGATATTTGACATGTATTCCCTCAGTTGCATCCACTCTTTCTGTGAGATGTTACCCTCACTTAGCTATTTGGGTATAAGTATTATATTAGGATGGTGAACTCAGGTGCCAATGTCTGTTGTTAAGAAGAAACATGACTTGCAAATGTGGCTGAGATGGCTGGTCTGACAGTTTGGTCGATCCTATTTACCCACTCACAGGAACTAGAAAAGCTGTTCTCTGTGTAACCATTTGATATGTTGAATAGATTGCAAATGTATTATTTTTTCCCTGGAAGGACTTTGAGTTGCATTCAGCTTTTTAAACAGGCAGTGGCCCTGTACTTGTGACTAACTAGACACTTTATGTACAGAAAGTAATCCTGACCAGATCAAACATTCAGGGTGTTGTTTTACAAGCAAGTTCAGGTTATCAGGGGTTTTAGTAAAAACAGTTGCCAGAGGAAGTAGAATGCTTTGACACATTCATCCAAAGTTTCCATGCATGCAGAAACTGAAAGACAATAGTGTGGATTACAAGTCTGGTACTTTCCACCTCACTTTTCATTGTGCTGAGATCGAGTGAAAACAGGAGACTATTTTTTCTATTTATTACTTTTCCCATCCTCCACCCCAGAGAAATTCAAGTGTATCTTGCAGCAGTAGATTGGGATGGCAGGTGTCAGGGCACAACAGGGCCAGTGGTCCCTGGAGCAGCAGGGCAGGGTCTGGCAGCCAACGAACACTGAGGGCAGCCCTAGCCCTGAGCCTCAGGCACCTCCATCAGGATAGGGATGGGACATCAGCCCACAAGTAGGGTGTCACAGTTTGACTCAGGATCAGCAATTGAACTAAACTAGACAGCTTTAATTAAATACTAATGATGAAAGAAAATATGTACAGTTATATACAAATATGTTCAGGAATGTGCAAAACCCTATTGCCTCCCCCCACCCCCAGAAACTCCCCCGGCACTCTCCTGAGCTGTGAGCAGTCCTGAAATGTCCCAGAGTGCTGCTGGAGAGAGCGGCAGAGCAGACAGGAGCTGAGGGGAGAGTTATGAGGGGCAGGAACGCACAGGCCTGAGGATCAATGGTGATGGATAGATGGAGTCCTCCCCAGACACTGGCCATGAATGGAAGAGAAGGGAAGAAGAAACAGGAAGGGACTTGGTTTCCATGATCTCTGACCTAACACCGAGCTTATGTAGATATATGGAATGGAATACTTTGGTCAGTTTTGCTGTCCATCTAGTCCACTCCTGCCTATGTGAGGATTACAGATACGACTCTTCTGTTCCACAGCATCTGAGGTGGCAAAGTGAGGCGACCTTAGCATCTCAGCAGTAACATAAACATTCCATTGTTATCAGTCCACTAGCTGGAAAACTTGCTGCTAGTTAAAAGACAGCTTACTGAAGGGAAAAAAAATAGTAAAAGGAAAATTGGCTTCATCCTGGCTCAAACCAGAACATAGAGTCAGCTACCTAGCTGTTCAAGCCACAGGTGGTTGACACACCATCCGGGAGACAGAGAGGACATGCATTATTGTGGCAAGAATGAAGGCTTCTTGCTTGTGGTGCCAGCAGCAGGTAGTCTTGATAGGTTAGGCAGAAGAGTTAAATTTTTCACCATGAGGACAGTCAAACACTGGAATAGTCTCCCAAGGGAAGTAGTAGATTCCCCCACATTGGACAGTTTTAAGACTCAGATTGACAGGGTGCTGAGCCATCCCATATAAACTATAGTATTACCTAGAATGGTTGGACCAGCTGATCCTTGAGGTCCCTTCCAATGTAGCATTCTATGATTCTATGATTCTATCATAAATAAACCTAGTGCTTAAAAAATTTCCCAGTGAATTCCTATTACAAAAATATGGCATTCTATCATTCTCTGATAGGTGCCATGTTCCTTACCATTTTATTGCAGAGATGTGCTCTTCCTGCTGATGATGGTTGTTTTGGATCAAGGGGATAAGAGCTATCTCCCTCTTGCCTATCAAATGGCTGTGGCTGCTGCAGTGTCCAGCTGGGCGGTGCAGCCTCCCTCTCCTAACTATGTGGCCGTGGTGAGGGTGCTCACCCTGTATATGCAGGAACATGTTTGCAGATCACAGAATCACAGAATGTCAGGGGTTGGAAAGGACATTTGAAGATCATCGAGTCCAACCCCTCTGCCAGAGCAGGACCAAAAACTAGGGCAGATCACTCACTCATCCAGACAGGTCTTGAAAGTCTCCAGAGAAGGAGACTCCACAACCTCTCTTGGGAGCCTGTTCCAGTGCTCTGTAACCCTCAGAGTAAAGAAGTTCTTCCTCATGTTGAGGTGGAACTTCCTGTGCTCAAGTTTTAATCCATTGCCCCTTGTCCTATCAGTGGGCAGCAGTGAAAAGAGGTTGTCCCTGCTTTCTTGAAGCCCAGTTCTCATGTATTTATAGATATTAATTAGAGCCCCCCTCAGTCGTCTCCTCTTTAGACTGAAAAGCCCCAGGTCTCTTAGCCTTTCCTCGTAAGGCAGGTGTTCCAGTCCCTTAATCATCCTCATAGCCTTCCATTGGACTCTCTCAAATAGATCCCTGTCCCTCTTGAACTGGAGAGCCCAGAACTGGACGCAATACTCCAAGTGAGGTCTCACCAGGTGTCACATTCAGGATATATAGTGCTTGTCTCAAACAATCCAAGAGATATGCAGTGTACTTTGGCACTCAGGATGTCTGGTGTTTGTCCTGAGACATCTAAGAGGTAAACAGGACTTGTTGCTGGACTAAAGAGATGTCTCAGCAACCCACCAAACTGTTTTACTCCCCTGAGAACTGGGGAGTTTGGTGTGGGACATGCTGAGATTGAAGACAAAGGAACTCTACAGCTGGTGCTGGGAGCGGAATATTCAGAGATGACGAGGCCTTGAGATTTCATGAAAACCGCTCACTTAGCAGGATGTGTACAAATGCTGCAGGCATCTGAGAAAAGATAGAGGGTGCCAGTCTCAAGTCTCCTCCTAGGACCAAACCTCTACTGCAATAAACTAATCCTCTGATGCCAAGTTGTCTCAACCTCCTGTTTACTGTTGCTGGCCAGATCAGTGGCTTATCTTATTAATTAGTCAAACAGAGACTATCTGCAGGACCTAGTCCTGGCACCTCAGTGGCTTATCTTGTTAATCAGCCAAACAAAGACTATCTGTAGGACCTAGTCCTGGCACCACACACCCTCCCCCTGCCCCCTCCTATCTCTGAGGCACAAGAAGACAGAGGACAAGGAGAAAGGGGGGGAGTGGGCAAGAATTGTATAAAAATCTGGAACACTATGGGTGCAGCGAAGCACTTCCCCACTGAAGCACTTCCCCACTGACAACGTTGCTGGACCACGGTGGTAACTATTAACTTGCTAATCTCCTTATTTCTGCTTTCTTTTCTGTCTCTGTTTTCTTCCCTGTCCTATCTGCTCTAGGGACTTTGCTGTGTAACTCCAATAAAGTTCAGTGTGCACGTGACATCTGACCTCGTTTGTGTCTTAATTTCACCATTTGGGATCACCTTTAAACCTTTTCACAGGTCCTGCTGGACAAACGGGTGCAGCTGCTGTGTGGCTTCTACCAGGAGAGGGAAGGCAGAGTCCAGCCACACCAGCCTCCCACTTGGGGGAGGAGTGTTAGAAAGCAAGAGGGTTCTGCCTGATCTCTCGTGAGACCGCACACCAGCCCCAGTGTCTGTTTGTGCACCTTTGGTTTGTCCTGGCGAGATAATAAAAAAATGCCACATATCTGAATATCAGATTGTGACACCAGGGCTGAGAAGAGGGGGAGGAGAACCTAACTTGATCTGCTGGACACACTCCTCCTAATGCACGCCAAGATACCATTGGCCTTCTTGGCCACAGGGGCACATTGTTGTCCCATGGATAACTTGTTGTCTACCAGGACTCCAAGGTCCTTCTCTATGGAGCTGCTCTCTAGCAAATGACCTCCTAGCCTGTATTGGTGCATTTTGTTGTTCCTTCCCAGGTTCAGGACTCTGCATTTGCTCTTGTTGAACCTCATTATATTCCTCTTTGCCCAGCTGTCTGGCCTGTCCAGATCTTGCTGAATGGCTGCACAGCCTTCCAATGAATCAGCCAATCCTCCCAGCTTTGTGTCATCAGGAAACTTCCTAAGAAGACACTCTGTCCCTTCATCAAGGTCATTGATAAAGATGTTGAACAGGACTGGACCTAGCACTGATCCCTGAGGGACTCCACTAGTTACAGGTCTCCAGCTGGATTCTGCACCATTGATCACCACTCTTTGGGCTCTATTCTGTAGCCAGTTCTCCATCCATCTCACTGTCCACTCTTCTACCCCACACTTCCTGAGCTTGCTCACGAAGATGTTATGGGAGACTGTGTCAAAAGCCTTGCTAAGGTCAAGGCAGACTACATCCACTGGTCTCCCTGCATCTATCCATTTAGTCACATCATAGAAGGCTATCAGTTTAGTCAAGCATGATTTCCTCTTGGTAAATCCATGCTGACTACTCCTGATAACCTTCTTCTCTTCCATGTGCTTCGAGATGACCTCCAGAATGAGCTGCTCCATCATATTTCCAGGAATGGAGGTGAGGCTGACTGCTCTGTAGTTTCCTGGATCTCCCTTCTTGTCAATGTGACATTGGCTTTCCTCCAGTCCTCAGGCACCTCTCCTGTTTGCCATGATCTTTCAGAAATGATGGAGAGTGGTAGGGCGATAACGTCAGCCAGCTGTCTCAACACTCTTGGGCCCATGGACTTGGGTACATTCAATTTGCATAACTGATCTCTGACCCACTCTTCATTGACTAGTGGAGAGTCTTCCCTCCTCCAGGCTTCCTCTCCTATATCCAGCATCTGAAGTTCATAAGGGGTGGTCTTAGTAAAGACTGAAGCAAAGAAGTTCCTCAGCAACTCTGCCTTCTCTGCATCCTCTGTTATCAGGGCTCCCACCTCATTCATCACTGGGCCCACATTTTCCCTGTTCTTCCTTTTACTGCTGATATATTTGAAGAAGCTCTTTTTGTTCTCTTTTACTTCCTTTGCCAGTTTAAGTTCTAAGAGGGCTTTGGCCTTTCTTGTTGCCTTGCTACATACCCTGATGATGTCCCTATAGTTCTCCCAAGTGACAAGTCCCTTCTTCCACGAACTGCAAATTTCTTTCTTCCACGAGAATTCCTTCAGAAGATCCTTGCTTATCCATGCAGGTCATTTACCACCTCTACCGGATTTTTTACTCAAAAGAATGCACCTATCTTGGGCTTGGAGGAAGTGGTATTTAAAAATTGACCAGCTTTCCTGGAGTCCCTTTCCTTTCAGAGCCTTAGCCCATGGGATTCCTGCAGGTAGATCTTTGAAGAGTCCAAAATTAGCCCTACGGAAGTCCAGGGTTGTAATCCTACTTATTGCCCTACTTCTTCCTTGTAAAATGCTAAGCTCCACCATGGCATGGTCACTGTTGCCAAGGCTATTCCCAACCTTAACATCCCCTACCAGACCTTCTTTATTCGTTAATACAAGGTCCAGCAGTGCACCTCTCCTCATTGGTTCCTCCACTACCTGCATTAGAAAGTTATCATTGATGCACTGCAAGAACCTTTTGGACTGAACCTGCTTTGCTGTGTGGGCTTTCCAGCAAATATCAGGGTGATTGAAGTCACCCATAAGTACTAAGGAATGTGATCTAGAGGCTACTTCCAGTTGACTGTAGAAAGCCTCATCAACATCTTCTTCTTGGGTTGGTGGTCTACAGTAGACACCCACAACAGTTTACCTTCAATTGCATGTCCCTTAATTCTTACCCACAAGCTTTCAACCTGTCCTACCTCCCTTCCTGGATAGAACTCAGTACATTCCAGATAGCTTTTACAGATTTTAGCTGAGGTTTCAAGAGATCCAACCTATCTTCTCTTTCTGGTCTGTCTTCAGGCACCATCGTATGTAAGAGAGGTGTCAAAACACATGACTCAATCAGCTTTGGTCAGGATGGGATTTGTGAGGAATTCTTGTGGTCCCCAACCACAGAGCAGTGTGCTGAGTTATTTGCATGCAAGCTTACCACTGAAAGAGCTTGGTTATATACTCATCAGTATGCATTTCTCTGGTTTCTAAGGTGAAATGATATTATGTCATCTCTGCAGGGGAAGGAAAGAGTTAATTATGTTACTAGCTCCTCTTTCCACAGTCTTTGCAGTAAATGTTGTCAGGTGTGTCCAGGATCAGGATTGTCACAACTCCTGGCTAAATGAATTAATATAATTTGAAAAGTCAATTTTAGCTGTATAAATAATTTTCACAATCCATGCTTCCCTTGATGTTATGGCCTTAAGATTGTTTTTATAGTATTAGGGCGAAAGCTTATTACATAGTAGCTATCTGTTTTCTGGAATAAGAATGTTTCCAGATCTGCTAATTCACAATCTTTTATCTAGCACAGGGCACTGCTTGATATTCTTCTCTCCTGTAAAAAAAACTAAGGAATTATTTGAGAACTGTATTTGCTGATTCAGAGAAATAGGAACTTAGAAGGTAGCAAGTCTGATTTTTTAGGCATTGTGCTTCAAGAAAGATGTCAACCAATTTGAGAGAGCAGAGAGAAAAGCAGCAAGACCGCTAATGTGAAGAAGGGCTGAAAGATGTGAGGTCATTTAGTCTACTGTGAGATGTGATGTCTTCAAATACATGAATGCAAGCCTCTAAATAAGATAGAAGTAAATGTTCTCCACATCTACTTGAAGTCGAATAAGAGGTAACAGCTTTAAGTTTTCCTAAACGTTAGGAGAAACCTCTTTTGGTAATTATTATAAGATGCTGGAATAGATCAAGACCATCACTCAAGGTCTTCAGAAACAAGTCAGAGAAAAGCTTGTTTGAGATGGCTTCAGTATTGTAAGCTTGTCTTGGATCACATGGTCCTTCCAAGACTTCTTTCTCTCACATTTTGCTCTGCAGTTGTCATGTCATTTCATTCATTCTACAGATGGAAAAGGTGGAGTGAAGAAAAGCACCCAGGCCTGAGCAACCCAATATATTTTCAAAGTTGACCCTAGTTAAAGTGCAGGCTGGATGAAGGGGTGACCAGAGTGCTCAATACAAGTGAGACCTGTGATTTTAATCATAGACCTAGGGGGATTTATCAAAAGCAGATGCATCATATTTAGCTAAAAATACATGCATATGGCTTTCAGAAAGGCAGTATCATTTCATTCTTGGAAATGATAACCAGAAGTTATGTGATTTCCATGCAGTTAGCATTCATATTTCCTAGATGAGAAATGGGTGCATTTTTGCAAAACATGTTGAGAAATGTGTTACAAAGGCTACTTCAGGGATTACTTACTTTTTTTTTTTTTTTTTTTTTTTTTTTTACTAGGGAAGAAGTTCCTAGGGCCTTCTGTGCCAGTGACAGATGCTGCAGTGCTAATTCTGATACCAGATATCCTCTTACAAACAGAGAGGTGCTGCAAACCTTCAGAAGATGAGAAAATGAAGCCTTGTACATCCACCTGACCCAGTTAAAATTTCTCTCTGAGCATTTGTCAGTTTGCACATTTCTATGAAATCCACACTTCCACAAGGGCTACAACCGTGGATGACTGTTGCAAAGAAATGTGAGGTTCTCCAGGATTCCAGGGAGAGTTCTGCTCTTGTTTTGTTCACTTATACACAGAGTTTGCTTCCTGGCACTCACTCCAATTATTTGAGGTCAGCCAGAGTACTTTAACGCTGTTTTGTCTTTTGTTTCTCTTTGTAGGCTTAGATATCTGAAGCCCCTCTGAGAAAGAAAAGAAACCACACTGGAAGATGAGAACCTTACTTATGTATTGAAAGCTATTTCTGTTCAGCCTTTGTTTTATCATTACAAGTAGATCACAGAATCACAGAATTGTCATGGTTGGAAAGGACCTCTGAGATCACCGAGTCAAACCATCAGACCAAAAAAACCCCAAACAAACACAAATAACCACACACACTCCACCAAAAAACACCCACAAAAACCCCTACAACCTCGGCCACTGGAGCATGCCAGGAAGTGCCACATCTACGTTTCTTGAATACATCCAAGGATGGTGACTCAACCACCTTCCTGGGCAGCCTGTTCCAGTGCCTGACCACTCTTTCAGTATAGAAATTGATCCTAATACCCAATCTAAACCTCCCCTGCCTCATCTTCATGCCATTTCATCTGGTCCTGTCATTATTCACTTGGGAGAAGAGGCCAACACCCACCTCTCTACAATCTCCTTTCTGATAGTTGTAGACGGTGATGAGATCTCCCCTCACCCTCATCTTCTCCAAACTAAACAATCCCAATTCCTTCAGCCGCTCCTCATATTACTTGTACTCTAGACCCTTCATCCACTTGATAGCTCTCCTCTGGACATGCTTCAGCACCTCAAAGTCCTTCATGTAGTGAGGGGCCCAGAACTGAACACAGTACTCAAGCTGCAGCCTCACCAGTGCCAAGAAGAGGGGCACAATCACTTCTGTACTTCTGCTGGCCACACTATTCCTGATACAAGCCAGGACGCCATTGGCCTTCTTGGCCACCTGGGCACACTGCTGGCTCATGTTGATCAAGCTGTCCATCAGCACCCTGTCCTGGTTTGAGCCAGGATGAAGCCAATTTTCCTTTTACTATTTTTTTTCCCTTCAGTAAGCTGTCTTTTAACTATCAGCAAGTTTTCCAGCTAGTGGACTGATAACGCTGGAATGTTTATGTTGCTGCCAGGACTTCAAGGTCACTTCACTCTACTTGTTGAAACTGCAGCCTCAGATACTACAGGGAGCAGAAGAGTCATATCTGTGACCCTCCCATAGGGAAGAGTGGACTAGACAGGCAGCAAAACTGACCAAAGTATTCCATTCCGTATATCTACGTAAGCTCGGTGTAAGGTCAGAGATCATGGAAATCAAGTCCCTTCCTGTTTCTTCTTCCCTTCTCTTCCATTCATGGCCAGTGTCTGGGGAGGACTCTGTCTATCCATCACCATTGATCCTCAGGCCTGTGTGTTCCTGACCCTCGTAACTGTGCCCTCAGCTCCTGTCTGCTCTGCCGCTCTCTCCGGCAGCGCTCCGGGACATTTCAGGACTGCTCACAGCTCAGGAGAGTGCCGGGGGAGTTGCTGGGGGTGGGGGGGAGGCAATAGGGTTTTGCACATTCCTGAACATTCCTGAACACATTTGTATATAATTGTACATATTTTCTTTCATCATTAGCATTGTCTAGTTTAGTTTTCAATCTGGAAAGTCTCTCTCCTTCATTTACTCTCTCCTTCCCCACCTGGGTGGGAGGGGATCAAGAGAATTATTGTTGCTGGTTTAATTGACGATCCTGAGTCAAACCATGACACACCTTCAGTTCCTTTTCTGCTGGACAGCTTTCCAGCCACTCTTCCCCAAATCTGTAGTGTTGCATGGGGTTGTTGTGACCCAAGTGCAGGACCCAGCACTTGGCCTTATTAAGCATCACACAGTCGGCTTTGGCCCATTGATCCAGCCTGTCCAGGTCACTCTGCAGAGCCTTTCTACCCCTAAGATCAACACTCGCACCCAATTTGTTGTTGTTTGCAAACTTACTGAGGGTGCACTCAATCCCCTCATCCAGGTCATTGATGAAGACATTGAACAAGACTGGCCCCAAAACTGAGCTGTAGGGGACACCACTGGTGACAGGCCACCAACTAGCTTTGACCCCATTTACAACAACTCTCTGGGCCTGGCCATCCAGACAGGTTTTTTCCCAGTGAAGAAAGAGTACATTTGTCTATGCCATGATTTGCCAGCTCCTCCAGGATAATGCTGTGGGAGATGGTGTCAAAGACTTTACCAAAGTCTAGGTAGACAATGTCCACAGCCTTCCCCTCATCCAAAAGGTGGGTCACATGGTCATAGAAACAAATCAAGCAAGACCTCCCTTTTATAAACCCATGCTGGCTGTCCATGAGACCCTGGCTGCCCTGCGTTTGCCAGGAGAGATCACTTAAGATGAGCCTCTCCATGATATTTCCCAGTACTGAGGTCAGGCTGACAGGCCTGTAGTGCGCTGGATCCTCCTTCCAGCTCTTCTTGTAAATGGGCATCACATTATGCAGCCTCCAGTAATCTGGGACCTTCCCTGTTGATCGAGATTGTTGATAAATGATGGATAGAGGCTGAGCAAGCTCCCCCTCCAGCTCCCTGAGGACTCTTGGGTGGATCCCACCCAGCCCCATAGACTTGTGAGTGTGTAGGTGCAGAAGCAGATCATTAACTACTTCCTCCTGGATTATGGGGCAGGTTGTTCTGCTCTCTGTCCTTATCTTCCAGGTCAGGAGACTGAACACCCTGGGGGTAGCTGGTCTGACTATTAAAGACAGAGGCAAAGAATTCACTAAGTATCTCAGCCCTTTCCTCATCCATGGTTGCCATGTTCCCTCCCACATCCAGTAAGGGATGAGATTCTCCCTGGCTCTTTTTTTATTGTTGATGTATTTCTAAAAACTTTTTTTGTTGTTAATTATGTCAATGGCTGAGTTGAGCTCCAGCTGGGCTTTTGCCTTCCTAATTTTCTCTCTGTGTGAAATAGGATCCCTGTACTTTTCTTGAGTTGCATGTGCCTTCTTCCAAAGGTGGTAAACTCTCCTTTTTTTTCCTAAGTCCCATCAAAAGCTCCCTGTTCAGACAGGCTGACCATCTTCCTCGCCCTTTGACCTTGCAACACATGGGGTCAGCCTGCTCCTGGGCCTTTCTGATTTTCTTCTTGAAGAGCATCCAGCCTTCCTGGACCCCTTTGCCCTTCAGGACTGCCTCCCAAGGGACTCTCTCAACCAGTGTCCTAAACAGGCCAAAGTCCACCCTCCAGAAGTCCAGGGTGGAGGTTTTGCTAATCCCCCTCTTTCCCACTAGAAATTGGAAACTTCACCATTTTGTGATCGCTAAGCCAAATTCGACCTCCGACCACCACATCTCCCACTAGACCTTCTTTGCTTATGAACAGGAGGTCCAGAAAGGCACCTCCCCCGGTAGGCTCACTTACCAGTTGCATCAGGAAGTTATCTTCCACACACTCAAGGAACCTCCTAACTTGCCTGCTCTCTGCTGCATTGTATTTCCAGCAGACATCTGGTAAGTTGAAGTCCCTCACCAGAAATAGTGCTGGCAATTGTGAGACTTCAGCCAGTCATTTATGGAATACCTCATCTGCCTCCTCATCCTGGTTGGATGGTCTGTAACAGACTTCCAGCACAATACCTGCCTTATTCACCTTCCCCTTCATCCTTACCCATAAACACTCAACATTATCATCGTTATAATCAAGCTCTGTACAATCAAAACACTGCCTAACATACAGAGCCATGCCACCCCCTCTCCTTCCTTGCTGTGACAGTCATTCCACCAGGTTTCCATGATGGCAAGTATGTCATAGCTGTCCCACTGCACAATGGCTTCTAGCTCATCCTGTTTGTTGCCCATGCTATATGCATTAGTGTAGATGCACTTGAGCTGGGCTATCGATCTCACTCCCATCCTTGGCACTTCTACCCTAGGCTCATCTCTGGTGGATAGATGTCCAGAATCAAAGTGCACTTACTACTTCCCACTACTTACTTATAATGCAAGACCCCTGTTTTACTAAAGTCTGTCCTCAGACTACAGAGAAGAGGAAGCTGGAAGATCACAGGGGTTTTCAGCTTCTGAGCAGGATAATCATGTGCTTATGTGAGGTTGCCAGCTGAGGAGTTGGTGGTGATACTGTAACCACAAATTATATAGGGTGAGTTTCTGTGTATTGCTTTCCTACCATGACAGAGATTGCCACTGTAGTTAACCTTTTAAATATTACTTTCTTGGGAAAATGGAGGGTCCACTGAAACTACCAGTTCTTCCAGAAAACCATGACTGTCATGGACAAAGAAAGCTGCAAGTTAATTATTTTGGGTTTTTTTATTAAATGCAATTGAAATAACATTTCCCAGGGGTTCTGGGGCTCTGCAGAATTTGTGAAAATGCAGCAAAATGAGGCTAAGTCCCTGATGTAAAGTTTAACAACTTAAGTATTACTTGAGTATTAGCAACTTTAAAAAGGAAGAAAGAATTTTATCAGAACCCACCCCTGCTTCACCATCCTCCCCATAATCCAGAACCGCTGGGAAGTAGGCAAGTTTCTTTAGTGCACACTAGAAGTCCACAATCCCAACTCTTTTACTGAGGCAGACATTGAAGTAGCTTTTGATTGAAGTAGATTTTGATGATGCTGAATCTCTTTTTGTTAGGTGAAAAGCTGGCTCTTTGTGACCACAAAGTGAACAGTGCCAAGATCTGAAGAGATGTGGTCTCAGTTCCAGGTCTCAGCCAGCAGGCATGTGTTGGTGCATCTGGCTATGTGCAGAAATGCTGTGTAAGAAGTAGATGTGCCTTTTTCTAGATACTACCCCAACTGAGGGGCAAGTCACCCACAGAAAATATTATTAGCCACAACTTCATTTGTAAATACATAAATAGAGGGCTATTAATAAAGTTGAAGAGATCCTTATTAGCCAAGGCAGTTTGATTTTATGAAATGTTTAGTACCGGTGTACTTGTCTTGCTGGGATGGACTGGGAAGATTGTCTGTTAGTTACTGTTGGTTTCTAACCTCAGTATCATAAAGTTCTTTTTCATACACCAGTAGAGTGCTTGTCAAATATGCCTGTCTCTGGCTGCATTTCTCCTTTCTGAAGCTTCAGTGTGAACACTGGTTCATTGCCAGCTGACAGGTTTGTGTCTCAGCGGCAGAGGTGGCTGAGCTGCAGCAGACACCAGAGTACTACTGTTGAGTGGTATCTCTGTAATGCCACATGCAGAGGTGTGATAAACTACAAAGTAATGCATATGCACTAACTTGCCTAGAAAATCTTATTTGAAATGAGAATTTGAGTTGGCTTATCTGAGAATAAATGCCACTTGGGTGAAAACTCACCTTAAGCAAAGCTTTACTCTTCAATCGTGCAAAATGATCATTCCCATGTTTTCAGTTAAGTCTGGTTACATCTCATGCCAAGCATGTTCTTTACTCCAAATGTCAGTTTATTGAGCATGTCTCCTGACTAAAATCAACTATAAAAGACTCATAATTAATTATACAGGTCCATTATACCATGAACTCCTCGGTCGCACAGGCCAAGATTCATAATAGCTAGAAGCTCAGCCTCTTAATGGTGTTTCCAATACCAATTATCCCATGTTGCTTTAGTTACATCACAGTAACTCTGGCAGTAGTGTTCCATCCATGGGTTGCCAGAGGTGTGCATGTACGTATAAGAAGGCAGAAAGAGGAACAGGAGTCTGAAATTTGCGTTCAGGCTAGATACATAATTGCAGTGGTAAGGAATGTAAAGGACATGGGAAGATCACCTCTGTAAAGCTGAGAGGGTACAATTGCAGTTGATTTATGCGGCTAACCTATGCCACTGGCCTCAGCAGATGGAAATATGGGCTTACATGGTTCTTAGGCATTTTTCTTTTCATTAGGTGAGCAGGGATTGCACGTGAACAGGCCTGGCCCAGTGTAGGATTTTTTAACTGGAAAATAGTAGTTGCCACTTTAACAGAAAAATGAGACTTCTTTACTTGGACCATATTGAGAGACATAGGGGTGTTTTCATCTCAAGCTTTGCAGTTAATTCTGCTCTCCTCTAGGCTCTGGTGGTCTTCCTTGGGTATCCTTTCCCGGGAGCCTGTTCAGGTGTCATGGTTTTGCTCAGAATCAGCAATTAAACCAGTGACAGCAATGCTGTCAATCCCCTCCCCCTCCCACCCAGGTAGGGAAGGAGAGAGAGAATGAAAGAGAGAGACTTTCCAGATTGAAAACTAAACTAGACAGCTTTAATGAAACACTAATGACAAAAGAAAATATATACAATTATATACAAATATGTTCAGGAATGTGCAAAACCCTATTGCCTCCCCCTACCCCCAGCACCTCCCACGGCACTCTCCTTAGCTGTGAACAGTCCTGAAAAGTCCCAGAGCACTGCCAGGGATAACAGCAGAGCAGACAGGAGCTGCGGGGAGAGTTACAAGGGTCAGGAATACACAGGCCTAGGGACCAATGGTGATGGACAAACAGAGTCCTCCCCAGACACTGGCCATGGACGAAAGAGAAGGGAAGAAGAAGAAATGGAAAGGGACTTGACTTCTGTGATCTCTGACCTTACACCGAGCTTACGTAGATATATGGAATGGAATACTTTGGTCAATTTTGCTGTCTATTTAGTCTACCCCTCCCTATGGGGGTTATAGATATGACTCTTCTGTTCTCGATAGCATCCCTGAGGTGGCAGAGTGAAGCGACCTTGAAGTCCTAGCAGCAACATAAACATTCAGCATTATCAGTCCACTAGCTGGAACACTTGCTGCTAGTTAAAAGGCAGCTCTCTAAAGGAAAAAAAAAAAAAATCAGTAAAAGAAAAACTGGCTTCATCCTGGCTCAAACCGAGACATCAGATCTCCTTCTCCTGCTCTCTTTCTCCCACCCAAAATCTGCTCCTCTCTCTTCCCTGGCCACTGTCTATATGTGTGTTCCAGTCTCTGGTTCCCATTTGCCTGGGCCAGCATTTGTTGATATGAAATGGGGTAGGGAAGCAGAGCTATGGAGATCTCAGATTGAGTAACCTTGTGCAAGGAGCAGGACAGGGAACAGCCCAGTCAGGGAAACGGATATTTGCTCTTCCCTCAAGCTACCTCTGCACTTGGGCTGGTGCTATGGTCTGGTCCCAGGGCTCAGCTCTGGGCTTGCATCCTCAGTCCCTCAGTGAGAATATGGGATGTGGTGAGACCCAGGAATGTTACTACTTGCCTGGTGGTTGGGAAGTTCCAAGCTGGCAGCACAGGGAATGGCTGGGGTGCAGAAACGAAGGCTTTGGTGTGGAGCTTGGCTGCTGAGTTTCAAACCATCCTCTGTGTTTCCATTTGTCTGTGCTGCTTCTTTTTCTCCCTGAGCCCACTGCTCTTAGTGTGCAGGTAATGCAGATACAGCACCTAGGCACTATAGGACCTAGGTGGAGTGGCTCAGGTGAATGTAGGAACAAACACTGTCTGTACACACTCTTTGTTTTGGGGATCACTGCTACAATTTTCAGCACTGGCCACTCTCTTAGGTGGAAAGAAGCAATGTAAGACAATGCCTTTTTCTTGGCAGTGATAATTTTGCCACTCTTCCCCAAGCCTGTAGCATTGTATGGGGTTTCACATGTACTTGTTCTCTGTTAGGATGGCCTTTTTACCCTTTGCCTGCAAGGCCTGTATCCAGGTCATGGAAAGCAGTTAGAGAAGCTTTGTGCCTTTTGTTCAAATCCATTTAGGCTCTCTGTTGAATGGCTGTCCTTGTTTCTCAATTTAGGACCACTGAGGTAGAATCTGTTTCAGAGAAACATTTTTTTCTTATTCTGAAAGCTACTTGTAGTCTATGAAAATAATTATGCCTTTATCAGCGGAGCAACACATGCAATTAAAAATCTATTTCTGAGCCTCATCATAACTGACTTGCTCCAAGTTTGCCCTTCACATAAAATAATTAGTCTCTAGCCATAAAAGGATTGGTCCACTAAAACAAGAGCAAACTGAATTCTGGAAGACATTTTTTCTACTATTTGTTTCTATTAGGATTATCAATGATTTTCAGGATTGATAATTTATGTATTTAAAAAAAATATTAATCACAACACAAAACATCAATGTATCTAATGGCCTGAACTAACGACTTAGTGCAGAAAGAGTTACTATGGATTTTTGTCGATGCAGACACTGTGAGCGAGTTCAAAGGTTGGGCAGAGGCTATATGGCTTATTATGTAAGCATAATAAGCCATATAGCTTACCAAAATAGCAGGGTGAGTGTGTATGTGCTTAACCAGCTTTGGTGTTAGCTGAAATGATACCAAGATGAAATATGAAGGTAGAAGAGACTTACATTCTTCCACTGACTTGAGTGCAAATCATCCGGTGTGTTATGTGCAGTCTGAGATCTAGTACATCCTTTCCAACTGTGGTGCAAATATTAAACCAAGATAAAGACTCTCCTTGCTGCTTTAAGCCTCTCATGCAAATATCACCAAGAGTAATTTTTAAGAGCATAGTATCCAAGCTAGAGCTGAATAAGTGATGCAGAAGAAGGGTGTGAGCGTTGTCATCAAAATTCAAATGCAACCTCGGCCTTTACCTCCTTGTTATCTTTCCTGGAGACCTGAGCGTGAAGCATTATCACTTTTTAGTGCCAGTGTTGGGAGGAAAACTTAGCATGACACTGTTATATACAGTTATTTGTGAACAAAAAGTTTTGATTTTGACTGGGGCCAGTCACTGCTCATCATTCATTGTTTCCATAGATTCATCATAGACAAAGATATGCAATAACGTAGCTAAACAAACATTCCACCAAGAGAAAAACAATGTGTGCTAGATTTCAATATTTTCTCACACATTATTTGTAAGATGTCTTCGTAAAAGGAAAACAAGTCTCCTTTCCTGTCTTCCACAAAAAACAAACACACTCACAAGTATTCCATTGATTTTGGTTAATAGCAGCTTTAGACTTTCATGGGGATCAGAGCACTTTGCAAGGAGATAGAGTAAACTGGAATGAAAAACTGAATCCTTGGAAGGATGTTCTTAGAAACTCAGAGAACAAATTCTCCTACAAATATTCCTAATTTTTACTTGGGAGACTTGGGATACCTGACTCAGCATTATCTTCCTCACAGATTCATTTTACGTGTTTCTAACCTAGGAAAACCTTACCCTTCTCCCGTTTGTCTACACTCAAACTGTAACCAAATAAAAGTCAGCCTAGAAGTAGAATCGTAGATAAAAAAAGGAAAAATAAGAAAGCTGACTGCTTGTTTTTATTCTGCTATTTCACACACAAACACACAGGAGCTGTGTTTTGAATTCTGGCATTACAGGGGACCATTCATAGGCTCTTCTTAACAAAAGGGAAGTGTTACCAAAAGAGAAGAAACAACATCCTGGAGGGAAGCTAGAAATGAGACGGCCTGAAAAAATGGTGGTCTGGAAAATTTTTTGCCACATTTATTTATTTACATTAATGGAGGCATATTCTGTAAATTCATTTTCTATAGTTAGTTCCCTTCTCTGGCATCTTTCTGCAGAAGCAGAATTATTTAGTGCAGCATATGTGAGGACATCTGGGCTTTCAAGTAAAACTGGGATGGAAGGAATAGCAGGATCACTGTGAGGTGCATCAGGTGCTGTTCTCTGAGTGTTCCAGAGAGGGACATCATTGTCATATATTTTGTTGCTGCACAAGGTCTGTGCAAGGCTAGCCATGGAGCAATAGTAAAGTGACGTGCTTTCTTCTGAAGCTTGAGTTGTCCCAGCAGTGTAGGATGGAACAGCTGCTGGACTTCTGACCTGCAGAAAACAGAACAGGGTACAGCTCTGTGCATATCTGGTTGTTGCGGGTGCTCCTGCTCAATAAGAGGCATGTAAGATTTTGTTCAAATTGCTTTATCCCCTTACAACTGCCTTTGAGCACAGGTGAATTGGATTCACCTGGTCACTGAATTTTATATCAATCTTTGAAATAAGGTTAGAAATCATTCTTGTATCTTCTGCGTTTCTCCATTTCCCTTCCCAAACTATCATGACTTTTCTCGCAAGATGCCAACTCAAGGCAAAACTGATTTATCATTTGTTGAGAGGTCTTCTATGCCACTCTTTCAAGGCCTTCCCTTTTCAGTTTACAAAATATTTCTTCTTTTCACCTCCAAGCCCCAGACTATCTTTTCCTCATTGCCCCATTCTCCCATTTCCTGATCTCTTGCTTCTTATCCTCTTTGTCTCACTTTCCAAATAAACCTTTCTTCTCCAAAATCTTAAAATTCCTCTATAAATGCATCTCTCTCTAATTAAGTCCTCTTTTGACATCAATTTTCTAGCCACTTAGAACATGCTGCTTTTAATTTTCTTCCTCCAGCTTGCCCTTTGGGAGTTCTGCAACATGTTTCATGCTCTTTGATCCCTAACAACATTCCCCTGTGATTGACAGCTGTCAGCTCCTGTTGCTTCTTTTCCATTTTGCCTTCTGCCCGTGTAATTTCTCTGGAACTCTTTGTAAGACCTGTGTGAATTCATGTTAGCCACATACGAAAGTCTTTCTTCTCAATCATTTTCCTCGCTCTGTTGGTCTTTTTTTGTCTTATGCAGAAAGTCTGAACCAGATCAACAGAGGTGCTTTAGGTGCCTAAACTCTTACTGGAATTGTAGTAAAAAAATCATGTTTTAATAGGAGTTTAGATGTCTAAACTACCTTTGTGGCTAAGACCCATAGTTCCTTCCCTCAGCTCAACCATGGTGACATTTCACATCAGGCAAGCCAAGCTGTCCAGGCACAAGAGGGTCACTAAATCTGTCTCTGATCCTATTCCATGTTTTGTACTACACAAAGATTTGTTCTCATTACATGGTTATGCAGGTATGGTCAGATTTTGATGACAGAAGAATTTTAACATACAAGGCTCTTTTGTGTCTGTGGGGTTAATGGACTTCTCTTTTGCTTTTCTGGGAAAAAAAAAAAAAAGCTTCAAAAAATGAGGTTGGACAAAGTACCTTTCTTCTCATGAAGGGATTACTTCATTAATTACTAAAGGAGTCCTTACCTTATTGGGTGGACCTGAAAGTATAAAAACCTACTTCCAAAATATATTTGGGAATAGCTTTTCTGACAAAAGCTGACCAACATAGAATGATATCTCTACAGCATGAGTTTCTGTGTTCCTCAGAGCTCCTCTAAATAGGAGCAAAAAAATTCCTAGTGTACATGGGACCAGTTTTCTCTGTGTTCAACTGAGTGGAGAGAAAAAAGTCATGGAAAGTCCTCAAGCCATCCTATGAGCAAACATGTTAAACTTCATGTAAAGATGAAATATTTTCATTTTCCTAACATTAAAAAAAATATATATCCATGGGATTAGAATTGGCAAATGAGAGATTATTGACATTAAGATATCGGGGACTCCAAGTTCCATTCTTAATTTAGGACATGGCAGCAGTGTAAGAGTTCCTGTAAAGCAGGAGAGATTGAAACTGTAATTATTTGATAGTTTAGAGGGAAAACTAGGAATATAAAATGTAACTGGATAGAGCTTGACTGTATTTGCATGGCTAAAACTCCTATTTATTTCTAACTTGATTATTTGCAAAACAGGGAAAAAATTTCCAACTATTATAAACTCTGAGATTTTTTTTTTACTTTACTTCCATCCCTGTCTCTCTAGAAGGGAACAATACATGGGACAAATTCAACTCTTAAAGATTCAGTATTCTATCTGGTGTGCTTGACAAGGACATCTCAGCAATCAGTTGGGGTAATTATTAGGGGATTTCCATAGAGCTTTGAATGACACTTCTGTGAAACTGTGAAAAGGAGTGTAAACAGATACATACCTAGATCATAAAACTGCTTACCATAGTGCCTCCTTAGACACCAGAACATGCATAGGATGATGAATGGACAACATAGACCCATGGATGCTGAAGCATAAATAATGTGCAGTATCTTGCGGTTTCCAGATTCTTGGGACTCTTCTGAGATACTGGTGGTATCTAAAATTGCATTAATATGTATTAAAGTAGAGTAATATTTGTCTGGTGGGGGTTTTTAGCATTAGGTCTCTCTGATGCAACTCGTTTCTCAATGTACTTTAACATTCTTTAACTTGGTACAGCATGTCATGAGATAACAACCTCCATTCTACCAAGTATGAAGATACTGGAAGGAAAAGTGTATGAGATCGTCTAATTACAGAATCACAGAATCACAGAATTGTTAGAGTTGGAAGGGACCTCTAAAGATCATCTAGTCCAACTCTCCCACTGAAGTAGGATAACCTAGAGCACTTTACACAGGATTGAATCCAGGTGGGTTTTGAATATCTCCAGAGATGGAGACCCCACGACCTCTCTGGGCAGCCTGTTCCAGTGCCTTGTCACTCTCATTGTAAAGAAGTTTTTTCTTATGTTTAAATGGAACTTCCTATCTTCCAGCTTGTACCCATTGCCCCTCATTCCCACACTGGGAACTACTGAGAAGAGCCTGTCTCCATCTTCCTTGCACCCACTCTTTAGATACTTGTATACATTGATACAGTCTCCCCTCAGCCTTCTCATCTCCGGGCTAAAGAGTCCCAGCTCTGTCAGCCTTTCCTCATATGAGAGATCCCCCTATCAGCTTCATCATCCTCTGCTGGACTCTCTCCAGTAGCTCCCTGTCTCTCTTGAACTGTGGAGCCCAGAACTGGATGCACTATTCCAGCTGTGGCCTCACCAGGGCAGAGTAGAGTGGGAGAATGACCTCCCTCGACCTACTTCCCATGCTCTTCTTTGTGCAGCCCAGGATTCTGTTGGCTTTCTTGGCAACAAGTGCACACTGATGGCTCATGGAAAGTTTACTATCAGGACTCCAAGATCCTTCTCCTCTGAACTACTTTCCAGCAGTTCCACCCCTAACCTATACTGTTGCTTGGGGTTCTTCCTTCCCAGGTGCAGGACCCTACACTTGCTCTTATTGAAACTCATGAGGTTCTTCTCTGCCCATCTCTTCAGCCTGTCCATTGATGAATGATGTATGGCAGAGGCAGAAGCAAAGAAAGGGTCAGAATTAGAGCAGTGCTCTGAACTTCGAATATATTTCTATAATTGTAATTGTGAACAACAGCCAGGCATGAGTAAAACCATCCTTCAGACTATGTTAGTGATGGTACAGCGTAATTCCTAATGCTTTGTAAGCATAAGCCATACATTGCTGAGATATTATAGAGCATGTCAGAAGTATAGATTATACTACCAGGGGTTAACCTGATTGGCTTTGTCCCTTTTATACTATATGTTGGACAGTCCTAGCCTTGAAAACAGTGACCCTTGAGAGATGATACCTTCTTTAAGTGGGAAGAAAGCAATTGTAGTTTAGCAATAAATTTAAATTTGTCTTGGCTGCACAAAACACTCTAGCCAGATATTCATAGCAATACAGTCTAGTTCCTTTCTTTTAAAGAGGAAACAGGTGTCAGAACTTACTTTCTGGTGAAATTGTGATATTTGCAGATGTTTCTGAAAGAGAAAGACAAGACGGGGAAATGAAAAAGCAATCTGACATTTTGCACTGCAGTTGTGTTCTCTGTACTGCATACTTAAGTCTTCACAGGGCTCCCCTTCAGTGTGCTAATGGAAGAGGGAACAAAATGCATCTGCAAAGGGTAGGGTATTTTGGGGGGAGTGGGAATGATGCATTAGTCTCCCACTGCTGACAGTGTAATTCTATATTTCAGACCTCTTTGGCATTCAAGTAAATACTTAAGCAGAACACATACTTCATAGGAAACCTGCATCGTGTGTTGAGCATATTCTGTGCCAACTACACATTACAGTGTAAATTTTTATGCTGCTCTCTCTGTTGCAGCATTTTGTGAGGCAATAAAAAAGCTTTTACAGTTCACTAACTTACGAGGAAATGAACTGGCAACAGAACAACCGTACACCTCAGCTGCCTGTGGTCAGTAGGAAACTACAGCCACACAGATCACTTTCTAGCTGCAGATGAATATTGAGGATGGCAGGCATGATCTAGACTTAGCATCCCAACTGCCCAAGTTAATGTGAAGGCCTCACTTGCCCTTAAGATCTTTTAAAGCTATTGTAATCTTTTCTGCTCTTGAAAATCTTGGTGTACAAATTTACACTTCCTCTCTGTTTGTTGCAAGAGAGACCGCTCTCAACAAGATGTTTGACTTGCTTTGTCCTCTTTACTGTTGTGTGGCTTCATCTACTGCTACTACATGACAGTCTGCATCCTGTCTAGTCCATGTGATGTATAACCAGACTGTCCTCCCACAACCGTTTTTTGTTTCAATTGGTATTTTTTTTACTATCAAATAGTCCATTAATGGCTTTTTGGTGTTGGCAGCTTTGCTTTTCTCTTCCAGATTCTCCTGTTATGTCTTTTATGTCTTTATTTTGTTTTCTCCTTTCCCCAGTTCCAAGAGGCAGGATAAAAGCATGAAGAAGATGGTAAGTACTGGCACAACTGTGCTACCAGACAAACGTGTTGGGAGAAGCCATTGTTTAACATGCATGAGCTTTCCTGTACGTGGCATCCTTTTGTTTTTAGACACATGATCCCTTTGTAGGGCTTTTTCATAATATAGAGACCTACCTTCCACAATAACCTCTACTCCATGGCTCTCACTAGAAAAGTCATCCACTGTTGCTCGGCAATGATAAATTCTACTGTCATTCTGACGAACAGAGAAAAACTCCAGAGTAAACATGTTGGACTTCCATTTTGTTTTGCTGTCCTTCAGCAGCACACACGTATCCACCTCTATCTTGCACCACTGCATGACTGGCTTTTCTTTGCAGTAACGAACTGGACAGACTACTATCAAAGAGTTCCCAAGTTTAGTTCTGTACCTGGAGTATCTTTTAACTTGAATTTCAACTGGATAATAAGTGTCATTGAATCCTAGAAGGGAAGAGAAACATAATAAAAATAATGGTGGCGGAGGTCTACTATATACTTCCCACAACACTAATCACCATTTCTTTTACCTTTCATTACTCAAGACTTCTTTTTTGTGCTTGCAGGAGATCTGTTCTGTGTATGGAACACTGACAAAACGTAACATCAAGACTATTGTTTTTTTTTCCATTTTTAGGAAGTTTGATAAAATGTACTTTCTCTCTCTGAAATGAAATG
This sequence comes from Hemiprocne comata, assembly GCA_020745705.1. NCBI lineage: Eukaryota > Metazoa > Chordata > Aves > Apodiformes > Apodidae > Hemiprocne > Hemiprocne comata. Next base: position 135,041,200 of record CM036586.1, on the reverse strand, counting down.
TTCCTTTTTTTGCATATCTCAGTCAAGTCTGAAAATTAATATTTTAGAAAGAAATATATAAAGTACACATTGCAGGTTTTCCTGTGTTGTTGTTCTCATAGACCATTTCTGTTAGTTTTAGATTTATTTAAGATTAGTTTTTACTTCACAATTTTTGGTAACTTGCAGAAGTAAAGGATTTTCTTTGGTAGAGGTTTATTTAAATATAATAATGGAAATAACTATATTTAATGTAAATATACCTTATCTCTATTTCCTGATTTTTATAAAGTTTTCTTAAACTCTGTGTTTGAGCTATGGCACATCACCTTAACTCTGGGTATTGGATGCCCTGACCTTTTCTTAAAGATTCATGTTTCTTGTGGTGCTTATGTCTCTGGCTAAGTAAAAGTAACAAAAACTATGTGATACCCATGTGGTCTCTAATTCCCTACTCTGTCTTACAGTACAGTGCTTGTGCATTGAAGAGAGTGATCACTGGCAAGTCCAGAGGAAAAATCCTAAATGTATCTCTATCTTCTAGTTGATAGAAGGGTGTAGAAATAGTGGTAAAATACGTTGAATTCAAGTTTCGTAAGGAGGAGAAATGTGTAGGGGAGGTAAGAGCAGTGTGGAGAGTACAGGGATCTGTCTGTCAGTAGCCAGCACTGTTTCAAGGGATGGAGCACACAAAAATGTGACACCTCATCTCCAATTTCAGACAGGATTTCTTATGCAGGTAATATAGCAGGGGATATATCTTGTTAAAATGTATATATATACACTTGTGAATACCTGGGTAGTACATTTAAGATCTTGGCATGGTCAGATTAACATTTTTAATTTAGATAAGCTCTAGTTTGCAAGTCTTTTGTGTGCAAATCTCAGACTACTCCATACCATAAATAAATTGTAGAGCAATCAATGATACTGAGTTTTGAGCATAAGTATGTCCATAGCCTTTATAATAGCAGAGCTAACACTTTGCTGCTGTTGATTTTTCAGTTTACTCTCATTAAGATGACTTTGGGAATGGGTTACTAAAAATTAGGTGGCACTTATCTGTCTCTAAACCTATAAAATGTGCCTGATCTTGCTTGATAATGAGGAAGAGGCCGTTCACTGTAAGACTGATATTTGCGGCCACTGCGAGAGCTTGTGGTCTCTGATACCTCTCTGCCATGGGCAATAGAAAACCTCATCTGCTCACATGACTTGGCATCCTAGGAAGTTTCTGCTTTGAGGGAGGGTGAATCTGAAATCATCCTTGTATACTGACTTTCCCTTAGTCAGGATGGCTTTACATGAGGATCAAAGTGAGGTGAGTAAAGAGAGGCAAAAGCACACGGGTAAGCAACTTGGACAAGGACTTTAAAATTGGTCCTTGTGGAGGGGGCAAGTGGAGGAAATTCAGATAATTTCTGTGGAGAACAGAAAATTTAAAAGAAGGACAATAGCTCTGGGTACAATGTCTTTTTACTAATTAAAAGGTCTGGATTAAAAAAAAAAAAAAAAGAGGAACTATAAGCCTTAATTAATTTAATATCCCTAAGAAGAGAAAGGAGGAGAGCAGCAGAATAAAAATAGTCAGGCTTGGTAAAGAAAGTTCTAGTAAGTTTGGAGGGCTGGCAGGTAAGAGATGCAAATACAAAGGAAAAGGACATAAACAGAGCTGGTGGTATGTCCAGTAAATGGTAAGAGTACAAGCACTAAGCATCTACACTACAGCAGTAAAAGACTAGCTTGGCTACATCATAAACAAGCTTTTTGCTGAGACAAGAAGGTAGCATCCAAAAGCATAAAGAAGGTTAGGTTATTAAGGAGGGCCACAAAAGAACTGAAAAACATTGGAAAAGTCATGGCAGAGAATGAGATCCACTTTGGAAAACACATCAGGTGTAAGTATATTGATTGTAAAACTAAGAAAATATTAGTTCACTAGTTATTGGAGAGAGAAAGCTATCAATAGATTGCCAGTAGTAAATTAGTAGTGTACCACAGGTAATAGTAAAAAGGTAGGCTCAGTTCAAGAAGGTATACAGGGGACATGCAATAACCTTTATGTTCTGATAAGGATTGGTAAGTGTACCTAGGTCTTTAGTCTTTTGCACTGCTCTTCAAGAAAGAAGTGGGGCAATGCCAGGAGTCTCTCCAAGATGGGAAGAAGCCAACAAATACCATGAAGATAATAAGAAGGCCATACAGGAAAGCTTGAAATTCTTGGAGGTGCTTCAGTTAAAGAAAAGCAATGAAAGGAGAGGACAAAATAAAATCCTCTAAAGACAAAAGAAGAATGAAATAATACGTTTTTTCATGTTTCTGTAGAGTATGGGGAGAAATAACAGGCTAAAAGTGAAGTAAGAAAGGTTGATTACATAGTTTGAAAAATGTCCTAACTGTGAAAACGGTAATACTGGAACTGGTTTCTGTGGAAGCTTGTAGAGTTTGAATCACTGGCAGCCCTGAGAACTAGCTGACACTGACATCCTTCAGAGCTGAATTTACCTTCTAACCTGTCAGTGTATGGAGTCATGCACACAAGTTTGTGGACATCAAGTTTTTAATTGGCTACTGAAAGGACTCGGGAAAGAAGTGCATGCTGATGCCCCCAGTGCAACTGTTCTGTTGCTGGGGCAACAAGAGGGGAATGGATCACAGAAAGTGTCTGTGCTCATGTGCTCTCCCTGAACAGCCTTTCTTCTTGCTGCTGCCAGAGGCAGAGCACTGGACTAGATGAAGCACTGGTGTTAGGCAGAACATTTCTTTTGTAGTCTCCACTGATACTCAAGATACAGTAGTGATCTATTTTCTGCCACAGCATTGCCTCAATAGTAGCTCCTGATTATAAATAAAAATGTGGCATACATATTCTCCCAGGCAATAGCAGCAGCAATATATTTAATACAACATTTAACATATTGTATGATGTATCACATATTGAATGTGAATAAAATAATAAATCAAGTACTTAATATACTAAATATACTTTTTTTTTATTGCAATGTATATGATGTGGCAAATATATTGCAATAGCAACTGCTCTAACATGTAGAGCCTGGCCATGTTCACAAGGTAGGATTTAGGTGTTAGGTCAGCATGCCCTGCCCAGTCATCTAGTCCCTTTTCTGCTCCCCTTATCATTCTGAAAGATACGTATTAGTTAAGAAGCAGGATCACTTGTCTTTCAGTTAGACTCTTCCGTCTCTCATTAAAAGAAAGCATGATTTGGTTTCAGTATGTCATATCTACCTTGGTCATACCACAGTAGCAGCACATGATTATCAATAGTCTGAAAATGGAAACTGAAAGTTCAAATTAGAAAGTAGAGGTTTCAATTATTTAAGCAATGACTGCCATGGAAGATAACACTCAAGAAGTATCTGTAAAGCTCAGATTGTTCCCCGGTAGCAGCCATCTTTCTGATATAATCTTATGTAACAGGTATTTCCAGAAGGATATGCAGGTCTCTCTACAGAACAGATATTTTCTTATGTGTTTCATCTAATTGTTTTATCATATAGTTTTATCTTTTTCAAAATTGTCTTTTGAAAAAAATAACCAAAAAAACAAAACCAAAACAACAACAACAACAAAACCCAAACAAAATAAACCCCAAAATTGTATAGAAGGTCCAAGGAGTCTGATTTTTCTCAAAGTTTTAAAACAGATTTAATTTACACTCTCACAATCAGCATAATTATTAACCAGAGAGAGAGAAAGGAATTGCTGTACCTCTTTCATTCTTACCTTTGCCCAGTGCAGGGATATTGTGTTTTCATTGATTTTTAATCATCAGGCACTTTTACAACAAAGTATACATCACTGCCCAGTGAAATTTTTAGAAAAATCATCTGATCGGCATTGAACAAATTCTGTGCATTCAACAGCATTCACTTGGGGCAGGGTTACTAATCCTTATTAATTCAGATGAACATTAGTTGTGTAGGTAGTTGGAAAGGAGAATGTCTCCTCAATGTTAAATATTCCTCTGAAGAAATTAGTGTCTTGCATTGGTCAGTGTAACTTAGAATAACACTCGGTGGCTGAATCTTTCAGAGGGAGGGAACAGGGGTGATAACTCGGTGCACAGAAAGTTTTGAATTACTCTGCAGCCACATCCTGCATGGGAACATACGCATTTCCTGAGCAGAAACCTTAACTGAGGTTGGGGTATACTTCTAGAGCAGTTTATGTGCAGCCTTTGCTCTGTAGATGAAAGGTACAAGCAGTTCAAGTGTTACATATTTGCACTGATATCACAACAAAAAACTCCTCTCCATTCAACTTCCTGTCTGGGCACCAATGAAGTAATAAGGAGCTATTTTACTGCTAACAAAGGATTTCCTTGGTTACAATTTGTTGTTGTTTTGTTTTTGTTGTTTGGTGGTTTTTTTTTAAAGAAAGTTCCACTGGCATTAATATTACTTGTATTACTTTTGCTCCTATGGAATATTTTTAAGAGAGTTCAAATAAAATGTGCTAGATTGTCTCTCAGTCAGCTGAGCTTGAATAGTGTTTCCCCTTTTTTTCCACAAGTACAAATGCCAACACGCACCAGTTTTACTTCTTCATCTTCTGGTGGTGATCATTCACTTTGGTGGTAATCGTTCACCTCAATAGTGTAATTCCAGACAACTGGTCTGATTTCCAGAGCAAAATTTCCTGCCTTGTAGCAGGGACTCCAACACCCTTGCTTTCTTCAAATATACAGAATATGCCACTAAGCTTTGCGAACTGCATGGGGGAAAACTTCAACTGCAGTTGCTACCCAACCCGAGAGTGTCAGTGCCTGCCCACAGTTTCTGAGCAGTTGAGCCCTCTTGTCCGACTAACCTGCAGAGGACCTCTCAGAGGGGGCTTCCATGACAGGGGACTGCACACACCTGTTGCCTCTTGGCCTTCAGTTCTGGCTGCTGATGCAGGTGAAAGTGTTTGGCAGCCTGCTGTCAATTAACCCTAGCCAATAAATCCTCTTCCTCTTTTTTCTTAAAATAAGTAGAAGTTGAGACTATTAAGTTTCACTTGATTTGCACTTCCTCTAGTTTATAGGCCCTTCCCCCCCCACCCCCTTCCCTTCTATAAAGGTATCTAACTCAGCTAGAAAAAAAAGCTTTGTAAGTGGAGATAAGGGTCTTCCAAGTTCCTTTATAGTCCCTGCTTTTGACCCTCCAATGCAAACCCTGCACTCATTAACAATAACACTTGTTATAATGACTTTTCCTGAAACTTGATTTTGTTTAGCTAAAATAACTAAGAATGGGAAAGCCTGGTTAAGACAATGAAGTCCTTCATTGATCCCACCTGCTCATCCATCTTCATAGGTTGTAGACTCTCCATCCTTGGAGATACTCAAAAGGCTAAAAGAGCTGGGTCTGCTCAGCCTGGAGAAGCAAAGGCTCAGGGGACTTAGTAGTAGAAATGTAGCTTACTGAAATTTGATTTAATTTTTTTAGTTATCATTTGTGGATCCCTTGGAAGAAGACCATGGGTGCTAAGTAACCACCACTGTTTTATTCAGTGATTTTTACACCCCACCCCCCCCCATCAGTCAAATAGATCAATCTTTTGAACTTGCTAACCAGGAGCTACATATGGTACTGCTTGCCTTTCAGTGTGTATAAGAATTCGTAGACTGTCATCAGAGTCTGCAAAAGGGCCCTTCTTTCAGAAACTTAAAGCAATTGGACTTTACACTGCCTGTAATTATTTTTTTTAATTGTTATGAGACAATACTTGGAGCATGAAAAATAATCACAATAGCTTTTGTATGTGTCTGCGACTTGTTAATGACTGATGGCCGAATGACTTAGGTTTTAGGTTTTCAACTTTTTGCTAGGAAGAAACGTAATCCTTGGTAAACGTTATTAGTTGTCAATTTGGGGACCTTCTAAAAGAGTATCATCAGAAGAGATGAATGACTAAAAGTTAAACATTTTTCTCAGGCTTTGGGATATTCTTAGTTTGAATGTTGTTTGAATGTTAGTAACTAATAATCTGAGCTAGAGAAAGCCTTTTCCTATAATCCAGCCTTTTTTCCCTCTAGTAGTTACGTGTGGGAATTCATAATGAACATGCCTTGAAATCTCTAATTAACCTTTCATCTCTCTGAAACCACACATCACTTGGCAAGAAATTTTAAGTGGCTAAAAAGCAGCAGAGAAAGTCCTTTTAAAAAGACAAATTTTGGGGACCTTTTTTATATAGAGTAAAACATTTAAGGTAATATTTAAAATATCTTTCACAGTTTTCCTGTAAAGGCCATTTGGCAGGAATAGGTGTCAGTGAAGATCTAGGATTAAATAACAATATAAACCATATTATCATAGGGAATGAGAGATATCTTTTTATATTTAACAGGGGCAAAACCATCAATATGCCTGATAATGACAGAGAACCTTTTTCTGTTCATTGGTTGTCATTAGAAAGACAAACATGAAATAAACTTCAATTAATTCTGTGACAGTGTATTGTAATGTTTTTCTATCTGCTGCCTCCTGTGTTTTATGAGAAATTGCTGGTAGTGACACTGTCTCTCAATTATATTCTGTATGTGCAAGCACTTTGGAAATAAATTTTATTACCCTTTCTCTAACACTGTTATGAGTTGAGACCTGAAACCAGTTACAAGGTCTTATATAGAGTCTTAAGATTTCAATGTCACATATATGGGTGATCATGATGAATATCTGAATGTGTAGTTTTGAAGAGGGTGAACGAATCTGTAACATACGGAAGCTTTATATATTAGCTTCCAACTTGCACTTCTCAGTAAGATTCAGCACGTTTTCTTTTAGATCACTTGAGTGTGTTTCTGAATAGGCTGCAGAGAGCCAGGCTCTGTTGCACCAAGAATTAATTTACACAGGCAAGGAAAATCTTATGTACATTGTACTGCCAGGATAAAGTTTTAAAATGAGAGCATGTATTCCATAATTTGTACAGTAGGGAAATACCCAGGAAAATACTTTATTTTATAAAAAAACCCAAACAAACAAATTTAGGGGTTTTTTGTATAATTCTTATCATAATTTTATCTTGTTGTAGGAAACATAGTCATGATATGACTCATTAAGCAAAGAAAAGAGGTTTCATGGAGATGGCTTTCCACTTACTTAATCCATTAGTAGGAAAATAATAGTTAAAAATTGAGCCTTCTAATCTTTGAATTATAAATGGTGTCATTCATACCTGGTCACCTAAGAACTCGGAACAAGTCCAGTAATCTAAGACTTATTAACTGAAATTTCAGTCGTAGGTATCACTCCCAGATAATGGGAATTATCCCAGCAGATAATGGTTGAGGTATAAAATGTTAATTATTACTGAAAAATAAATGTCTGCAGTTATTTTTTAATCCTACATTTGAGTCTGTATGTGAACAGAGTGAAGCACTAGTAATGGTTTTAACTTGGGTCCAGTACTCTGGGAAGTTTCTAGTTTGGGCCATAGTACAAAAACTACACCAGAAAGTGCCATAATTTGTTGGGATTTCATGTATAATACTGAAATCTTCATGACTTTGATAATTTTAAGAACAACAAAAAAAATGGTCTGTGAGGAGAACTAATAGAAAAATGTTTCCTGTGCATATTTTTCTCTTCCTTTCAGGAAGAGAAGCACTTCAGAAGACATACTAAGTGGTACTTGCATAGACCTTTTTCAGAATTCTCCCAGCTTCAGAGAAGGTGTTTCAAGTAATGACATAAAATTTTATTTTAGTAATGATACGTATTTATATCCAATCCAAATTCGGGTTTTTCAAAGAATGTAATTTTGCTAACAGAAATTTAATTTTAGTCCTTTTCACTTAATTTTTCCTATGTCATCTGAAAAAGACAGTAATGTGTTTTTCTATTTACTTGGTGTACAATGCAAGGGTTTCTATGTTTCTTGGTTTTCTGTTGTTTTGAGTTTTGGGTTTTTTTGTTTGTTTGGGGTTTTGGGGGGGGGGTTTGGTTTGTGGGTTTTTTGGGTTTTTGGGTTGGTTTTTTTTGTTTGTTTTTGTTTGTTGGTTTTTTTCTGCCAATGGTAGTATCTGTAAAGCTGACCTTTTTTTAACTATTCCCTGATGAAAACTGTGTGAGTGCAGAAAACATGCCTTCATATTTTGATGACTGAAACTTGAAGACAGAACATCTCTCCTTAGCAAGTGCAGACTATCCCACAAGAAGCTCTAACAGCAAGGTGTCATTTGAGCCAAGAACCATGCCCACTATTAGTGGACATATGTGTATGTACTTAGTTCCTGGCTGGGGCTTCTTGGAGTGAGGGGAGGTTTGCTGGGTTTTATTTTCGTTGGGATGAAACACTTTGTTTACTTTATGTGTGTTGTCCAGAGAGCAACAACCACTATTTGTGAGACTGGATGGGAACAACCTGTTCTTTGGTGTTACAAAGGAGACAGGGTCTAAGTGGACTAAACTTGCTGGGGTGAGAGGACAAAAGGTCCTCCTGCTTGTGACTTATCAGAAATCAAGCTTAATTCTCCTTCCTTAATTTAGAAAAGATTTGCTGGTTATTGACTTCATTTATTAAATCTAGTCATCAACTTTGTTTCTGTTAGGAGTAAGGGAAACTTTGGATAGATTTGTGACATACAAAGCTTAAATAAATAGGCTTCAATTTTCAGTTTATTTCTAACCAAAAGAAAAGCCACATAAGCTTAGAAAGCTTACCACTAAAATATAAATACATTTAAAAATATTTAAATCATGGCTCTGTAGAGACTGACTTGCAAAACTTTCTGTAATGCTCCTATAAACAAAATTCTGATATTTGTAGTAATATAGGTGTCTAGAAGGAAATACAGTAGTTTTCAGAAGACCCCAAGTAGTTGTGATATAGATCAAAGAATAAAACCAAGTAAAAGAAATTCTGTATTAAACATGATTCATATGATAAGCAGCATAACAAAAATTACATTGTTTTAAAAAGAGTATCTATGAACCTTGCAGATGAGTATGGAGGATTTGTCCATATATTCATGAGCTATACTGAATGATGCAGAGAGGTGATTGTGTGAGGGACTAACAACACAGGCAGGCTTAATAAATACTCTTAAAAGATTCTTCTATTTAGAGTATGAAGGAGGTTATCAGCTCTGGATATATACCCTTCAAAAGCATGTTAGTTAATTTGAAAATCAAATATAAAGCCATTCAATAGCCTCCTTGAGCTCAGATCACACACTGATTAAAAAACAGCTGCATCTAACTGAGGTGGTAAATCATGTATCTTACGCTAAATATTTTAAGTTTCTCTTCCCAGCCAGATGCTCTAAATGCTTGTTTAACCTTTCCCATTAGTATTAGTAATCACAGAATGGTTTGGGTTGGAAATGTGTTTTATTCATAAAAACAAGGAAAGTCGAAAGATGGTATAGATTTGCAGAATTACTTGTGCATCTAAGCTTCACAAAGCAAATTAATTTGGTTTGTGTAATTTTGGCAGTACCTTGTGCTATGTTATTTTGATAAATTTATCAGTTGATATATTTGAAACGTATCAACAGCATCTGAGTGTAACCATTACAGCAGCTATTATCCTTCCTGTATGACCACCTTCCTTTCAATACTAACACGTCTCCTGTATGATACTAGAAGGGAAGAACTTGAAACAAACAAAAAAAATCTCATTAAGCAAAAAAAAAAAAAATTAGGAATATAGTGGGCACAGTGTAGTCCTCACATCAGTTCAAGTTAGGAGAACCTCTCTATTTAAAAACTGTGGAGGTTCAAAGTTGAAAGTGGGATGAAAATTAGATGGAGTTAAGCTAAGTAATTGAAGGTACACTTATCTGCTAAGGATAATTCGGCTGCAAACTGGATCTAGTGCAGAGCTAGCAGGATTCCCAGACCTCAAGCAGAGGCTTGAATGCTGCCAAACACCTTGAAGGCAGAGCCTTTTGTCACAAACCAAGATGTATTTGGTCCCCAAGTGCTGGAGTTCTGGTCTTGCCAGTTACTGAACATTTCTCAATTATTATCATCCCTTTCAATCAAATTAGGAGTCTCTGATATGGTAACAAAATAAGACATGTTATCTCCAAGGTATGCTAAGTATTTCTCTGGTTTTTGTTCTCCCCCAGCAATTTTAATAACTGCAGACAGGTTAAACTGTAAGACCACATCTTACCGTAAACTTGATAGTTGCTCTGAGTCAGCATTACTAGAAGTATGTACAGTAATATCCTTTTTATTAACGTTAGTGGAGGAGCCTTCATCCTCTGTGCACAATAAAGAGAAGAAGTTCCCATGGGTTTAAAAAGTGCAGTTCAGATAGCCTCTTGCATCCTGTTAGGCTTACCCGTGGGGTATGTCTGAGCTGATTCTCTTTTCTACTTCTGCCAAGGCAGTGCAGAAAAGGACAGGTAAGCAATGTACGTGGAAAAAGATCTGATGGGTTACACACTGTCTTTTTTGTGTGGCTGACTGCTTGATCATTTCACATCATCTCAGAACTTCTCTGTTATTCAAGGCAAATCAACTTTCACTCTTCTGTGCCTACCCTTACAGTGTAACAAACATCACTGGAGATTTTTATTTCTTTGTGAAAGATTCTCCTGCAATAGAGGTTTTGATTTTACATGCAGCAATATAGCAGAGCGGAAGGATGCACAACAGCATTTTAAACATTTCAGTCCTTGTGTATTTCTTTAACGCAACACTAACAAATTAAGAAGCTGAACAAATTCACTATTCACAAGCTGGTAGATGTCAGAAACACAGGTCTGGCTAGCCTTAATTTGCACTAGATTAATTTACAATAATCTGCACTGTAAGAGATAATTGCTTCTAGAATTTACTCTTAGCATCCTCATAACATAAAGAAAAGTAATTTAGGTTTAGATTTTGTACGTTCTTTTTCAGCATGTCACTGACATGAGCCAGCAGCTCATTGAACATGAGCCAGCAGTGTGCCCAGGTGGCCTGGAAGACCAGTGGCACCCTGGCTTGTATCAGGAATGCTGTGGCCAGTAGGAGTAGGGATGTAATTCTCCCCCTGTACTCAGCACTGGTGAGGCCTCACCTCGAGTACTGTGTGCAGTTCTGGGCCCCTCACTTCAAGAAGGATGTTGAGGTGCTGGAGCGGGTCCAGAGGAGAGCAACAAGGATGGTGAAGGGACTAGAGGGAAAGTCTTATAGGGAGAGGTTGAGGGTGCTGGGGTTGTTTAGCCTGGAGAAGAGGAGACTCAGGGGGGACCTTATCACTCTCTTCAACTACCTGAAGGGAAGTTGTAGTCAGGTGGGGGCTGGGCTCTTCTCCCAGGCAACTAGGGACAAGACAAGAGGGCACAGCCTGAAACTGCTCCAGGGGAGGTTTAGGTTGGATATTAGGAAGTTCTTCCTCACAGAGAGGGTGATTAAACATTGGAATGGACTGCCCAGGGAAGTGGTGGAGGCACCGTCCCTGGATGTGTTCAAGGAAAGGCTGGATGTAGCACTTAGGCCATAGTCTAGATGGTGTGGTGGTGTTGGTCATAGGCTGGACTTGATGATCTTGAAGGTCTCTTCCAACCTTGGTAGTTCTGTGATTCTGTGACACCTTTACCCCTAAATGTTTCTTAAAAATGAAAACATTTAGCTGCAAATGCAGAGTTTCCTCACAAAGTTAGTACCAAACTATGGTAGAACAAGAACTTTGTATATAACAATTACCAATTCTGCTTATAATGCAAATACAACCACCACCACAAATAGAAACCAGAGAAGAAATTAATGCAGTTATGTTAAAAAGTGGGGAGGTTTAGAGAGGACATTATAAAGCATTTCTTTACTGAGAGGGTGGTCAAACACTGGAACAAGCTCCCTAGAGAAGTGGTTGATGTCCCAAGACTGTCAGTGTTTAAGAGGCATTTAGACAATGCCCTTAAGAACATGTTCTAACTTGTGGTCGGGTAGTTGGACTAGATGATTGTTGTAGGTGCCTTTCAACTGAACAATTCTGTACTAAGTATTTCAAGCTTTCTAGACAAAATATATGCCTATTATGCTCTAACCAAATTCTATATTATCAGGATTTTTTTACAGTAATATTTTGGAGAAAACAGCTTTCCAACATTTTATGGTCAGAAGTGTCTGGTTGAGAATGTGATGATCAGGAGAATCATCTTAATGCTAGTGAGAAACTGGAATAGCCTTACAAAAACTACAATCCAGCCTAAATGGAAAATATTTGTGAAAGCAAACTTCTTGAGTATAACTGTACACACAGTGTGCTTCCACTTGTGAAAAAATACTAGTACTGGAGATTGCATTCCTGTCTAGTGAAGACATCTAGTGGCTTAATCTGTAGTAGCTTAGACAGTAGAATTGGTCATTAAGGGGTGTGCTTCCTGGCAGTGTAATTACTGCTTGTTTTAATGTAGAGTTATCCAAAGTTTCTGCTACAAATATAAGTAGCTGGTACTTAATCTCTGCATTCTTATTAGAATAGCTGTTTTGGGCAGAGTCCTTTGCTACTGACTGAAGCTTTTAAATAAGACAAAGTTTTGCCTATTCTCTATGTTAAAATTGGCTTTCTAGGTGGATAATTCCTTGTTGGTAACTTTGTGAAATTATTCTGAACTGTAAGACAGGTACTGCTGGATATCAGCCTTTTGGGAGAGGCAAGATGGGTCAGAGAGGGAGGAAGGAACAGGTATTAGCTGTACTGCGTGCTTTATGTGACTTGTGAGGATTCTTTACTTTATATTTTCAGTAGTTAATATCTTGGACACTCATCTATGATTTTGGAGCCATTTTCTTAAAAAGCCTTTGGCAAATGTGACTTACAGTATCACTACTGAGACTTCATTATTTCCTTTATCTCCTTTCTGCTTGAGCGGAGGGTTGTGGGGTTTTTTGAGAATCTACTGGAAGGTGGCAAAGAATCTGAATTTTCCATGTTTTTTGTTAAGACTATTACCTCCTTGAGACATTGCTGGGAGCTTTATTATTTTTGTGATATAACATTATTATAAATGAGATCTTTTAGATCTCCAAATGGTAACTTATATTCTAATATTCTGATTGTTTGAGAAAATCAATTACTGGATTTAGAACACTAAAATATTCTAGTTTTGCTTTAAAAGCATATTTCATAGAATAGTAAATACTAAGTAAATACAAAATAACTATTTACCAAAGAATGGATGAGAGTACTATTCTAAAATTTCATAACTAGGAAAGAGAAGGAGCATGTGCATTTAATTCGAGACATCATTTGAGGATGGCAGAAAAAGATGGCACTGGAGGGCACTGATTTCCACTATTTGCAGTAACTCAGTAACATGCCAGTCAGACCTCAGCTGAACCCTGACAGATGCCAAGCATTTAAAGAACTAAGAGAATTCAATAAAAATCAAACAATTAGCACGATTTTCTGTGTGTGTTGGATAATATTTTCAAGAAGTTGTTAAAAAAATATGGATTAAAATTCAAATAGTTTTAAGTACCTGAGGATTGCTATTAATAAAACCTTTCTTCTCTTGATTCAGTCTACTTTGTCATGTCTGCTGCTTCTTTACTGAATGCAAGTGGAAAAAGCCAACTATGTAATGTTGCCTGTTCCACCTAAGTTTTCATTCTGACAAGACAAAGTTGTGTTTGGGGTTGCATTTTCCCTGTTTGCAGGTGGTTAGACATCAGCCTCCGGCCACACAGAGAGATGTGGTATTTAGTTTAAGCCTGCTGAAAATTACCTTCATTGCACTACATGAAGAAGCTTTAGTGTCTTCAAGGAACAACAATTAGAGTCTCCCACCCAGCTTCCTGCCTGCCACTAGTGACCATGCAGCTTGCCATCCTCTGTGTTGCCATGTGAACTATGGCTGGCCCCTGCAGCTTGTTCTCAGTCTTGCTTCTGCAGTTCCCTGTTAAAGGGGGGATCAGTTACTTTTCTATGCAAGCTTTTTCCTTTTTCCACAGTATGAGATTCTCTGCATCTCCCTGATTTTTCCTAAGCAATTTTAGTGTAATGATATGAGTTAAGCTTTGGTAAATGTTCAGATGTCTTGCACCAGGTTCTAAGATGCAGACTGAGTGTGGGCCTTGATGCACTCACAGGGAGTGTCCATTCATTCAATACAGAGTTGCTTAAGAATCTCCTCAGGGTTTTGCTGTATATAAAACACTTCATTAAGTGTAAGCATAGGTGTTCTAGTTACGGGATTCGCCTTACAATAATGACACGCTTCAGAAATAAGGGGAGGGAGGAAGCAATTAAAACTAATTACAAAAGAATTAAGGTAAGGAGGTCTCATTTACTGCAGTGAAATCCGATACTGAATTTGGGAACTACTTTGTGTGTTGAAGGACAAATTAAAAAAAACCCAAACACTTGCGGCAAATCAATATACAAAAACCCTTGAAGAACCTCTAAAGCTTCTAAGTATTTTTTGTCCAGCTTTGAACAGAACTTATGAATGACACCCTCTTTCCATTGTATTGCTGTAAGCTACTCTGTTAGGCAAAACCAGAAGACCTCCTTATTTTCCTCAGGGACACAGTAGTTCCCACTGAACAGAAGGACCAGATAAGAGAAAAAAGGAAAAGTATCCACTGAAAGACAGTAGAAACTTCCTAATGAACATGTACCCTTATTTTAGTGTGTTCATGGAGCACATGAGAGTACCTCTCATTTCACTGCACTTTATTCCTCTGTGAGGACCCAGTCCCTCACGATCAGAAAATGCCTCTCATCCAAAACTGACTGATGTAACAGAGAGGTAATGGCTGCTATCAAAATTGACTGTGCATATTAAAGAAGAAAATAGCCACCTAGAACTGGCAGCGAGGGTCCAGGACATTCATAAGTATATTACCAGAAAGTCTGCCAGACAACCCAGCGGTGGGAATAACCTTCTCTGAAACAATGTTACAAGGTGACCCGACGAAGAACAGGGATTGGACACTAAAAGACTAAAAGGCGCTGGTGATTGGAAAAGAACCAATCCCGGACAGTGGTTCACCAGCTCAAGAAGCATAAAACAGAGGCTGTCAGGTGGCTAAGGAGTTACAAGCTACAAGAAGAAAAGAGTTGCAAGAAGTGGTGTTGCTGCTGCTAGATTGTGTGTTCGTCGAGGAGGAGGTAAGGAGTTGATACCGAAGAGGAAAAGGAAGAAGAAAAGAAGACAGAGTGGCATCTGCCACTAAGAGCTGAGTCTCACTGCTTTCTAAAGGAGCTAGAGAAACTAAAAGAGCTCAGAGACTAAAAAAGCTAAAATCTCCGTGGAGCCCGGACAAACGACGGCTAGGCCGCCAGTCAGAGGAGCCAGAGAACGAAGAAGATTGAGTCCTGTATCCGAGGCGCACCCGGCACCGAGGCGCGCCTGCCCGTCACTACAGTCGCAGAACTCACTCCACCCGCTCCGGAAACGTGAGGGGAACCCCTCTACCTCTATCTCTGTGGCGTCTTTTACCCCGGGTAAAGGCAATAGCCCCTCACACACGCAGCGTTGAGTCTTAAAGTCACCATCTATCACACCATCTCTTTCTTTCTCCTGCCGAGTCGCATTACACCCAGTTAAACACCTCCCATTCACATTCCTTCCTAATTACATTTAAGTGCTCTCCCATTCACTTTCCCCATTTCAAAAGAATACAGTAAAGGATTCGTGTTTCCAAAATACAAGTGTGTGTGTATTCAACATGCATTCCGCTGGGGGGGCTTAATGACCGTGTAACACCCAAGAGGAGGGTTTTCGACTCAGGCTGGGCTCGAACCCTCACATCCTCCGCTTTTACTTCCCCTTCCTGTGCACCACTAGACAGAATAAGATGCATAGAGAAAGCCAAGTACTTACATACTTCTAAACCAAATAAATTTAAATTGCTAGTACTTGTTGGGCTCAGCTGAACACTGGCTTTGCATACCAACTGAAACCAATAATCTTCCTTGTGTCCTCCTCCAGGTCTAGCAGAAATCTTAGAATCACAGAAACACAGAATTCCAGAATCTTCCAGCAAAACATGTTCTTTTGCAAGGCTAAACCCTCAGACATTTCTAGCTTCTGAAACCTAATGTGAGCATGGAGCTGGGACACTCAAAAGCTAAACCCAAAGGGATTGAAATAGCTATTCAGCAGTTGTTTATAATTTCTATTTATACTGAATTTTCTATTTTATAGAACTGTATTAAGTATATTTAATATATAACATTTAGCTTTGGGGGTAACACTGGTCTTGAGGCTGCCCTCTGTCAAGCCAGAGTGACAGACAGTTGCAATAGTTCTCTATATCTTATATGAGATCCTGCACCTTGTGCTCTTGTGCTTTTTTACTAGACATGTGCTCCCTGCTTTTGAATATGAAAGAGGTGGCCTACATCACCAGAAGACCCGCAAATTCCAAACCCCTTGTAGAAAGAGAAAAGCAGTGAGATGGGCAAAAACAAAATCCTTACCTGACTTAAGCAGAACTGCCACAGATTGTTTATCCTCCAGTCTCTGCTGTCCAGCCTATGTAAATGACAAATGTCAAACCTAATTATCAGTATAAATGTGGCCTAAAAGCAGTTATGTATACTGTATCCTACTGCATTTTGTATATGGGTTAAACAGCATGATTCACTTAGGAAAGTAAGATGTCACTCTAAGAATTTAGCATGGCCTAATTACTAAACTTAAAATATGTACTTCACCTGAATTCTGCATCAGCTTCCACACAAATCCACACTGATACATTTCAAAGAGGAATTGTCCACACAATAAAACTTTACAAAAGGGTACGTTTATTTCTATTCTGCTTTCCCATTTGGTATACACACAACAAAAAGGAACTTGATCTTAATGTGATGTGACTTGAAAATGTCTGAAAATGAGAAAGTAACGATTAATGAATTCATGAGTCCAAGAGGTTGCATGAATTTATCACTGATCCATCATGAGATTCAAGCCAGGTAAGAATTCAGGAAAAGGAAAGTGTGAACAAACAAACCTACTCTTGATAATTTTGACGGCTGATGTTATTTGCTCAGTTTTCATAAAGTCCCTAAGGGAGATGGAGATCAAATTGTGACCTTTTTGCCAATAGTTTGGAAACAACTGAGTCTTCCACTTTGCAGAAGCTCTTCCCGAAAAGACCTGAAGCATTAGGCAGCTGCAAGATCTAATACCTACAAATCGTTAACTGCAATGTAACAATTTTTTCACTTGGTATTCACTTGCCACAAAAGGCATAGTTATGGAACACTAAATCACATACTTAATAGGAAACAGGGGTTCTGATAACCAGTTCAGAAACAGACTTCAGTGGGATTGTACAGCTAGATCAACAAACTGCTTCAACATGCAGTTTGATATTACCTTAAGCTAGAACAACAGCATGTACACTCTTTAATATTTCCTGTCACTGTCCATTTCTACTATCTTGTATCACCATTATATGCTAACTACCACATGCTAATTATCCACTTTCTTGGCAAAATAAGAGATCATGCATAAATTCTATGAAAAAGGAATTACTTTATTTTTTTAAAAACGGACCGTTTTTCCAATACCAAGTGAAAACTTTGCAAAGTAAATTATTTCTCTTCTAATAATATTTTAATATAAAAACTGAAATAACTTACTCTGGTCTTACTATTCTAACAGGAAGTCTTGTGGCACTGTAGGACCCAGGTATTTTCAGCCTCACTCTAGTATCTAATCATAAGTTCATCACTTGTTTAAATAAAACCATTTATGTGGCCACTTACCAGCAGCAAAACATCCTTACCACCAAACTAAAAATGAAGCATCTTCACCAGCCCAAAAGAGACTAAATTCTAATAGCATTACATTACTACAATGAGAAGCTTTGTTAAAAAAAATTTATTCTGAAAGTTAGACACAACCTTAAAATTGTACAAAGACAACAAGCACTCATATTACACAAAGTTAGCAGTGAGTACAATGTGAACACAACAACAGTGAGTCTTCCCTCTCTTTATATGTAAATATAAATAGAGATTATCCTTGCCAAACTTTCAGCTCTTTTTTTTTTTCTTCTCCTCCCTGAAAACCAGCTCATTATGCTGCAAAACTTAGCAGGGAGCATTTCACTGTTCAGTTCAACAAAATTGCTAAAAGGGGCTCTGCCTAAAAATAGTCCTTCTATCATGAGAATATCCCATACTTTGCAGAACCAAGTTTCTCTCTCCATTGAAAAACAGCTTTCCCTTTCATTATGGCAAATGTTTCACCTCATCTAGGGACTTGCCAAATTATAGGCTTCAAAATACTTAAAAATATTAGAACTTGCTCACTTTTTTTCAAGAACATGCAAGCTGAAACTAACACGGTGCATACATGTATTCACAAACCAGAGAATATTCCTGTTTGTATTTTAATCTTTGAAAGTGTTGTTCCAAGAAAACCACTTCGGAGTAATTTTAGCTGTGAGTTGCCTAAACTAATGTAAGTACACGGTCAGAGAATAAAATATATATTTTTTTAATATTACATTCAGAGCTTCCAACATTAATAAAACCACCTGGCAAAAATCATCCCTCATAGCTTCTCTTTACATATGTATGTAAAATGAAAAGCAAACATTGTTACCATCCTCCCTTTAATTCTGAGAGTACTCTTTAAAAGAAATACATGGGAAAAATAATGCTGTATTCTTGCAGAAAAAAAAGGAAAGCCACGTGGAAACTGTTAAACAACTTAACCACAGCCTCTGTTTGAGGAATTGGTTATTATTTAGCACAGATACAGCAAAAAAACTTTTGCTGTAAATCTTCCCTAAGATCAATAGCAATTAAACCAAGGTTATGAATTATCCAACTATAGCCATACTGGCAAAATTATACTCTGAACTTGAGTGTTTGCAGGACTCTGTTCCAAGAACATTTTTACTTTCAAAGAAAATAAGTGTAACTGTCTTGTTGATGATCTGGATGATGTCCATGAATATAAACTTACTTATTCATTATTCTTTCTAGATTACTTTGAAGTGCTTTGTTTTTCACGGTTTTAATCCAATATGAATGTTTGTTGCACTGGGTTATCTTGATTTTTCAAAAAGCTTGAAAAATGTTGTGCCTTTTTTTTTTTTAACAAAAAATATTCTAGTATTAAGACACCAGTGTCCTACAAACTGCTGTGCACTGGAATTAAGTCAGTTCCATTCAAAATCCTGATGACCGACTTTTGCTTCCAAATTGTTACGAGTTGGTAGGCTATGGCGACTCTCATAAGGTTCCTCAGCAGGCCCACAGCCTCTGCAGGAATTCTGCATAAAAAATAAATTTGTACTAGAATAATTACTGAAAATACTTACAGAATTCTATTAATTCTGTGGATTGAGGCTCTGTACACAGACTGCTTTATAAACAGAGTAAGCTTTTGAAAAAAGAAGTGTTCTAATATTGTTTTGCCATGTTGAAAATGACTGGTTTTCTTTTTTAACAAAAGCTGTTGATGTTGCTAACTTTTATTTTTATGTAAAACTGGGTAAGTGCAAGTTACTTAATTTGTTTAAGTTGTGCAAGAGCCTATTTAACATTATCATTCTTTTCAAAACGCCTGTCAGTTTGCCAGTCAAACAAAAAACATACAGCATGGAATCCTACATAAAATGGTTATGGGGTGCAACCTGTCAAATCTCATGTTAGCAAGAACTGAGCTAACTAGCCTAAATTCCTACCTTTTAATCACACTATCTTCTCTAGATGCTTTTTTTTAATGGAAGCCTGTTTTCTCAATGCTCCATTGTTTTCTATTTGCTTCAATTCTAAGATAGCATTCATAAAGTAAAAAAGAACAATAAAAAAATTTAAGCAAGAATGTTGTTTCACTGTAACAACATAGCAGCTGTAAAAAGAACACTTTCACTTATTGTCATGACAGAAAAGGTTATTGGCAGTGTACCTTTCACCTGGCTTAAAAAGTTTTATAAAACAGTTCTAGCCCATGATCTTAAGCTAAACCCAAGCCTGTGCAATAGCAAACAATATTTTGGAAGGCATATTTTGATCTCTAGGATTAGAGAAGAAAAAAAGGTTACTGTTATTTCTGTCTGAACCAATATCACTGACAGGATTGCTATGACTGCAGAGTCCTGCTGGCTTCAACAGGGGACCGAAGGTGCAGCAGTGTGCTGAGAATCCGTGTTCTGGTACACATGGGTGGGCAACCTTCTGCCTCCTAGTTCTGTCCAGTTACTCAAACAGGTCTCATAGCAGGCTGCTAAAAGACATGGTTATAGTGTGACACAAGTGCATTTCTGTGGAGGATAATTGCACAAGAACCAGTTGTTACTAAGTATGTCTTTCTTGTCCCAGAAAAAGAGACTGCTCTGGAAATAGCTACAGAAAAAACATAAGCAGGTTATTTTGTCTCTTTGTAGCAATTACTTCCTATTGCTCTAAATACCTGGAAAAAAAGAAGTACTTCAGAACAGATACCCTGAAACTGGACTGGGAAAAGGAAGCTGAACAGAACAGCTGTCTCCACCCGAGGGAGTTAAAGCACGATTGCACCGCTGTGCCCACTGAGTGGAGGATTTCTGTGCTGCTGGAAGGTGCTTGGCACCACCCTGAACCTAGAGCATCTCAAGGAAATCCACAGTAGGCAGAAGTTGGTCATATCCCAGCAATTTGCACAGTGCCCTGTCACTCCATTAAAAAACTTTATAGAGTACTTTTATCAAGTGAGCTATTTGGCATAATAATTTGGAATAGCTCAGAAATATTTTACTCAATTTCAGAGAGGGTAACATGATTGTAATTCTTCAATTCCCCATTTTACCTTTGGCCAGTCCAATATATGTGGTCTTGGCACGGAGTAAAAAATACAGCCCAGGTCTATAATTCCAGTATGGCTTCAAAGTATACATGCTTTCCTATTTGCACTTAAAGGTATTCAATAGCCTTTGCAGCAACTATTTTGGAAACTATTTTAATCACTTTACCTCCTTTGACTAAAAAGCTGAGGACAAGGCCAGAGATGAAAAGAACTTTCAGACAAAGATGGAGGAGCCCCTTCTCCCGTGCACTGTACAAAAGCTTTCTCAACTCAACAATGCAGTGCCTTCTTCCCCCACCAATTTTGATTTAGCATCCTTTGTCCTGCTAGTAAGAAAAAGGCATTAATCCTCTCTACTAAGATCTTGGTCCAGTACAAGTTTCACTTTCCAGTAGCTGCCCTGCACACCACATGTGGTTACTGGTTTGTCCACTCAACTTTCAAAGACGCACTGGCATTGAAACTGAAGAGGACGTGGTAAGCCAAGACAATGAAACAGTGATTTCAAAAAAGCAGGCACGGTAAACCTGCAGAACTCCTATCTTTACAGGAATACTGGAGTCCAGAGGTCAATTCAAGAGACTGGCTATTTAAGCTAGATAAAGAATACACCCACAGTTATACCCAAAAGGATAAGAGTATTCTAGAAGAAAAATGCTTCCCATTTTAAAACATAAACCAAACTTGAATAGGAATTTGCAATAAATCCTCCCCCAACAGAGCAGTCATATTTTAACTAACCATTCTACAGCTTCTTGCATGTCAATTGTGCAGCACTTCTCCTTGGTCACTCATGGACAGGATACAGGACAAAGCAATCCACCAACATGATTTACAGTCCCTGTCACAACTTCTTCCACGTATGTTTAAATGCAGTTGAATGGTTCAGGTAAGTGAGGTCCTCCATCCAAGTGCCTTTTTCTTAGCATCAGTTACAACCAGGCTGAACATAGATACGGTGTATGCCAGGTATGTTCCCTATGTTCATCTTGAGCTCTGAAGTCTACAGCAGAGTTAGCAACAGTCTGTGGCATACCACTAAGTTCACAAATAGATTGTCATTTCTACAATAATACAAAATAGCTTGTAAAACCAATATGTAACACTGTATATATGCATGAATATAAAAATAAACCACACCATCAATATGTAAAACTTCACAACGATGATGAAAACAGTTTTATTCTCAACGGTCTTCAGTATTGATCAGTTGGTTCTCATTGTCATACCCATCAGGAAGGAATGCTTTCCTCAGCTGGTCTGACTTAGGTATTGAACTGCCATTCTTGACATAACGGGACAGGAAGGCTCGCACAGATGGATGATCAGCCTTTTCAAGTGGAATATTAGCTTCCAGGCACATTTTCACAAAGTCCTGGATGACGCTGGTTTTCTCTGTCTGGGCAGTACTGTTGCACTGAAGGGAGGCAGTCAGAGTCCTTTGCTTCTTCCTGATGTTCTGTTCTTCAAACTCTGCCCTTCGCTTTGTGTGTGTTTTAGACTTGAGGTGATCATTGATCGCAGACTTGCGAACGTGATTCAGAACCACATTGCAGGAAGTACAGAAGAGTTTTCCTCCATCTTCATGCAGCTCGCTGCCAAACTCTGTTACACGATCCTGAGGAGTTACATACAAAGCAGTCTTCGAGCGGTTACGTGATGGAGCAGACTTCACTCCAAATCGTTCCATTGCTGCCTTCGATAAACTCCACCTGAAAGCTGAAAAAAAAAAAAAATTACTGTTAAGAGTGTGCTCATGATTTCAACCAAATAGTTCCGGATGCAGTCTATGCAGTATCCAATATAGCACTTACTGGCATCTAAAAGATAATTACACGTAACATACATGTGTGAAACTATTATTAAAAGGTTCTTCATCTTGAAGTCCAGAGAACTTGTGAGATCAAAGTTTCTCATGGGTCAAATACTTTTTAGTTTCTACAACTAAAAAGCTCAACATAACCCTCAAATCTCAATCTGTTTGTCACTGGAAGTCAAATAGAAAAGTTGTTTTGCTTTTTCTTGAAAGCAGTTTTTATCCTTTACCTCAAAGGGTGCTTCCTTGTTAATATTTTCAATGTATTTGACAGTTTCTCAGTTATGTTGAGTCAGTATTTTTCTGTTTACTTCCTGAAAATGTGTATTAGTCTGTTAGAAAAACGCAGTTAGCCAAATATCGGGCAAGAAGGCCATTACTGTCACTTACAAAAGCCAGTAAAAAAACCCCAACAAAACAAAACCAAACAAAAAAAAACCCCAAACCTGAACTCACTTGTGAACACCCCTCACTTTTGCCTCAGCTCAAAACACAACTACTAGATTGAACCTTAACTCAAAACCAAATATTTTTGTCATTGCAACTAAACACATGAAATAGCAAGATTTGAACAGAAATTTGCATACATTTAAATTCAAAATAAGAAGCTGTGTTTTAAAAGACAACTTATCTGTGAAAGTAAATAAGAGCTGGAGACTTTTTAACATCACTCTGAATTCCATTAGGTTACCAAAGGAGGCAATAACCGAGTCAAGGGTACTATAATCAAACAGGACTTTGTTGTTGAGAAATAAGAGTAGCTGGTGTAAATCTCAGCCAAGATATTGTCAGTCCTTTTCAAAGTAAAGTTGAAGTCAAGAAACAGCTCAGTTCAGGTTGGAGGCTTTCTGAGCAAAACAACCATTCATTTCATTAACTGTACACTATCAAAAAATAGGGCAATGGGTGTTTGTGTTTTGTTTCTTGTTTCTATTTTTAAAAAATATATTTTGGCAAATAATTTGGAGGAAATATAATAGGGTGTCTTGGCATTTACTTATGGGATGAATGAAGAATTTTGTATTGCCTGTGCTTAGGAAGCAGAAAGACCTGCAAACCTCTAGGCAAATTATTCCTTGTACTTACTTATTTTGTAACACAGAGTTTGCTGTTGCAACATTTTAAAAGATCTGATGTAAAAGACTAGAATTTCCAAACTAACTATAAGTTGAGCTTGTCCAGCTCTAAGGACTGAATGGAGTCCAGAATGCCTTTTGCTTGCTCTGCAAACAGAATGAAGGAACAGAGAATTCAGCCTGAAAAATTGTGTTTTTCCTTAAATCACTGCCACACAAAGAGAGAACTTTTTGAAAAAAGGGAGACCAAGATATTGCTATTAGCTACTTTTCCAGTTAATTTTTGTACTACCAGCTACTTTCCACAACTCTAAGTCGTGACTGATACTGCAGAACACTACAGACTAATAAAACAACCTTTTTTCAGCATCGATGGAACTTTGTTCATTTTTTTTGTTGCTTTATGCAATTTATCCGGATGTGTTTCTTAAGGAACTGTTTCTTGAAATTAAGCAGAAAATAGGTCTTAACGTAACATAAACTTGTTGCTTCTGAAATGTTAAAACAAATCTCCTACCAAACTAGGTGTTTGCTCTTACAGTATATCAAAATCCACAGAAATTCTGTGAGCAGTACAACTACTGATACACAGGATTTTTGGTGGGGTTTTCTCGTCACAAGTTTTGGCGTGGATTGTTTGATGCCTACTAAAGCATGAACTACTTGTGGGTTCCCCAGCGCAGGGGAAGGTGTCTGTGCAGACAAGGCACCCGGACAGACAGCCACGTAGCCTCTGTTACACTGCCGAAGGAGACAAGCGTTTCCGAGGCAGCAGAAGCCCTGGGGAAGGCGGGTGAGCATACCTCGCTTAAAAAGTGTCACAGGGGACAGAACACTCAATGCGTGCACGAGACGCTGAGTCTCGGCGAACCCCAGTAGTATTTCAGGTAAGGAGAAAGGGTTCAGACTTCCAGCCGCCACACAGGTTTCGCTGCTCCCCTGGCCGGAGGGAAGCACTCTCTGACCGGGAGTCAGAACTCGATTTTATTTATTCCCCGGCGTTTGGCCACCGGATTGACGGCGCTATTTAAACCGTGAGGGCCTCTGAGGAGCGGCGGGGTCCGCGCCCCGCCGGCCGCCTCTCTCCTCTTCCTCCCCGGCCCCCGCAGGCAATGTCTGGCCCCAGCGGCAATGCACACGCCCCAGGCCTCTCCCCGCCGTCGCGGCAGCGGCAGACAGGTGCGGCCCCTCCCGCCCCGCTCCTTTCTCCGCCCGGCACAGCGGGTGTTTCCATGACAGAGGCAGGAGGCGCCGCCTCCGCAGGCACCGGTGGCCCCACCGCCCAATCCCCCTCCCCTCGCCGACCGGTCGAGGGACCCCACAGGTGGCGGTGCGCGGCCCCGGGCGGGCCCCGCTGAGGCAGCCCCGCTGAGACAGTACAGCCCGCCCGCCCCCTGCCGGGCGCCGTTACCCGTTCCGGCCGCACGGCCTCCCCGCACCCCGCCAGCGGGTGCCGTATGGCCGCCGCCGCCGCCGCTCCTCCACCGGGCCGCACGCGCGCCTCCACCGAGAACCGCCGCGCCGCAGCCAGACGGACCTACCCACCCTGGCGGCCGCGGTAGGCGGGACCTAGCAACCCGCCTAGCAACCGCCACCCGCCTCTTGCCCGGCGTCACACAGCGGCCGAGAGAGAAAAGGCCCTCAGCGATTGGTTGCCCCCGACCCGGGCGCGCGGAGACGGACGGCACTTTTGCCCAGTTAGAAGTGGGGGGCGGGTGTAAGCGCCGTGATGGAGGCGTGCTCAGGCTACTCAGAGTGCACGAGGGCGACGGTGGCGGTATAGCGGACAGGGGCTTTGGCCAGTCGTCGTCAGGAAGCTGCGCAGGGGGTGTAACAGACGGGATAAACAGCCAATGTCAAGGGAGCGACAAAGTAACGAAGAGAGTTTTGCTCCAATCGAAGGACGCTTCGGCGGGGCTGGGTGGAGGGGAGGAGCCAGAGGTTGGAGGTCATGAGCGAGTTCTCTCGCCGTCGGCTTTTGATGGGCACGGCTGCTGGCCCAATCGGAGCGCGGCGGGTGGGCGTGGCCGGACGTGAGGGGGCGGGGAGAGGGGCGCCCCTTCCGGCGCGGCGGGGCGGGGGCACGGGGGGTTCTCGGTACGCGCAGGGCGGTCGGAGCAGCATGGCGGAAGACGAGAGCGATCAGGAGTCGGAGCGGCTCACTGAGGAGCTGGAGGCGCTGGTGGCGCCGGGCCTTCCCGCCGGGCTGCCGGCCCTCCTTAACAGCCAGTACTACTGCCGCCGCTTCTGCCAGGTGAGCGCCGCCCCGCTCCTCGCCCCTCCCCCCGCGGGCGGGGGTGGGGCGCGGCGGGGATCGGGCCCCCCCAGCCCCTCGGGCTGCGGGGGAAGGAGACGTCGCCCTGCTGGGGTCGCTGCCCCTCAGTTCTCTGCGGGGTGGGGGTCGGCCCGCTCCCTGGAGGCCTGGGGTCAGTGCTGGGGCGGATGGGGGGGCAGCAGGAGACGGCCCGGCCCGGCCCGCTCCCGCTCCGCTCTTGGGTCTTTAGGCAGACAAGAGGAGCGGAGGCGAGGCCTATCCTTTCGCAGGGCCGCGGGGAGTGGCTGGGGTGTAGACCCTGAGTGCCCCCAGGCTGGGCTGGGGGGGAGGGTGGAGGCTGGACCGGGTGCCGGGCCGGGCAGAGAGGCGTGCGTGGGGGAGGGGAGGGCCCGGCGGGGGGGGCGGGAGCGGGCGAGGGAGGGCCGGGGGCGTCGAAGGGTGCGGGGCCACGCCGCTTCCGGGGGTCTTTGCCGCTGCTGGACCCGGTGAACTGGGACATATGCGGTGGGGTTGGCAGCGGTGATGGTGCTGCGGGCTGGGGACTTGGGCGGGTGACGGAGGGAGGGAGGGAAGGCCTCGGAAACAGTTCCCGTAAGGGTGGCTACATTAGACCAGGGTATTTGGGTTTTTTCTGTCGAAAGCAGCGTTTCTTCATGCCGGCCCGGAGTTCTGACGCTCTTTGCAACCTCTATATGTATGCCTTGCAAAGTAACAAGCAACAACAGGTTGCTTTTCCTAGTTGCTTTCATCAGCAGGTTTTATTAAAACATCAGTTATACTGGGTATATTTCAGCCACGCTGCTTGCTGTTTTCAGAAATCCATTCGAGAGGTTTTTTGTATGGAATTACTTCATTTAATCAACTTCTTGGCTACTTACCTCACCACTACGATTGTTTACTTCCATTTAAATAAATGTTTCTCTGTTCTTATTTTGCTTCCCGTTTTAACATTAACTGAGAAACTTAATTTCAGTAGTATTGACTGTAATAAGTGTTTAAAATCATCCTTGATGGCATATTGCTCAGTAAGTCCACAGGTTGCTTTTTGATTTTTTTTATCTTTTTCTGTTTTCTTCGGTGATTTGTGAGAATAATTGTGAAGCCAGTAAAAGGAGATGTGAAGCATGACATAAACTGCACCTGTAAAGAATCATAACTATATTTGATTGAGTTGGCAGGTTGGAAAGACATTTTTTCCTTGCTGAACGCTGAGAATTTTATCTTCCATTTTTCTAGCTACACGTACTGTGCATCATGAGCTCATTGTGTTAAGGAGGAAGTGCGTGCAGAGGGATGGCTTCATATATTAATGCCAATCCTGTTTCCCAGACAAAGCTAGTAATTAGTAGGGAACATAAAACAGCAAGACCAGGGAAAGAATTTTGCTATAAAATTGTTGTATTACAGTTATTAGTGGTAGAGTATCTAAAGAATTTGATCTTGACTTCTGCAGTTGTGTAGAAAGATTGCCAAGCCCTCTCCCCTACTTTGTTTTGTTTTACTTTGAGTTTATGAACTCTCCACTCGGGCAGCCAGTGTTCTGAGTATATAAAAGGCTCTCTTGCTTTTCTCATAAATTTTCTTTTTTAACAATGCATAGTTTATATAATCCTGATGAAAGTGAATTAATATATTAACCTTTGTCTCTAGGGATTATTTTTTTTGTTGTTGTTTAAATTTGGCTTGGTGTGATCAGCAGTCATGTGCTCACTCAAAATATAGTCTCCCATGTTTTGGTTAAGCATGTTTTTAGTAATGGATTCTTCTACTGATTTAACTATATAAATACAAGAGCATAACTGCTGTAGTGTAGTGGTATAACAAGCTAGTAGTTGTGTCACAGTTGTAGTTTGACAACAAATGAAGTTGTGCATGCTCCACAGTAACTTGTTTACTCTCATGAGATTGACAGTTGTGTAATTATACTGGTCTATGTACATATGCAGGGCTGATAGGCCCTAAACCTGTTTAATGTGATGAAGTATATTTATATTTCTTTTTCTTCCAGAAAATTTATGAAGTATCAAGAAGTGTAGGTCACTTCTTTGTCACAACATTTGTAGTAAAACAAGACTTCTCACTTAAATACTGTGTTGCTTTATTAGATTCCAGCACCCCCACCCCCCCAAATATGTCCTTTTTTTTGGGTACAGTTTTCCCCTTTGGCTCTAGTTTTTGTCAGAGCCTGTTGCTTTGAACTTCTCTGTCCCAATCTCCTGAAGGTCATACATGGCTGTTGAGCAGATCAAGCCTTTTTATCTCATTCCTCTCTACACAGATAACACAATTTTGCTTGTCTTAATGGTTACCTGTCACTTCTAAATGTCTTAGTTTGCCTCCTGTGTTCCTGTTTTTGTGTCAAAAGTTAGCAATAATACCATGATTTTGAAACACCTGAAAGAAACAATTTTATTTTCAGAATAAAAACCTAATAAAATATATGGCTGTGCTTTGATCATAGTGATGAAGCTTGATGTCAGGTGGAAAGAATATTGTTTACATTGCTTATACTAATTCTACTGTGTAAAGTATGTGCACATTGCTGTCTCTTGGTAAGAGCTACAGGAAAAATGAAGCAAGATGTAAAACCTTTTTGGTCTATAGAGCCATTTTCTGTAGATGGAAGCAAAGACCCCTTGACTGATCTTAAAGAGAGTGGCTTAGACCTTGAAAAGCATTGATGTGCATGTATTTCATCCTTGAAATATATTAGATAAAAGATTGCCAGGCTCAGTATCTTTGTTGCCTCGAGTATTGCAGCTGAACTTCACTTTCAGATAGTAGATTAACTAACTTTTACAAAAGATGGCTGGATTATCAGAGCATTTTCCTTAAATATATGTGTAATCACAATTTAATGATAGAAGATGAAGTCAGAAGGTGTAGTCTAAATCCATGTGTGGATTTGGGCATCTGTTTTGTTTTGTTTTTTTTTTGTAGGTGTACGTGGTCATACAGAGTCATTACAGCTTGAATCTTCCAAGGCAAAGTAAAATAAAATGTTTTCATAGATTGTTATTGGAGATTGATGACACAGGGAAAACAAAAATCAAGATTCCTGTGGTTGGGAATGAAAAGAGGCAGTTGGAAGATAAGTGCCCAGTTTATGCATCTCACCAGCTGTTCTGTGTTACTTTCTAAAAATTGCTGATCTGGCATTTCTTCTTATTTGTGAAGTTCACTTTGTATTGAAGCCACTCACATGGTGGGAAAAGCAAGTCTACTGTTCCCAACTTTGACAAGCAAAAGGGCAAGGCATCTATAACTACTTCATAGGTTTAAAGAAATTTGAAAGGTGGCACTTGGCAGAAACTCCCTCAGTGTAAACATTTGGAAGAGCTGCATGATTTTCAAATTGTTGTGTTATGTGCTGAATTTTAAATTCTTTCATGAGTTATTTCAAGGACCACAGCCATTCCTAGGTTCCTGTGTGAGTGAATTACAAATTATGAAGGGCAGAGAAAACGGCACGGGTTGCTTTTTGGTATGAGGGTGGAGAGAGTACTTTTATAAAATTAGAGGCATGAATTTTCAAATTTACTTCATTTGAAAACAGACTTCCACAGCTTGCTGTAAAATGGTATAGTGTACTTTGTTGCACTAGAAGTGGGTGTAGTTTTACCAGCTAGCTTGAAATTCCATTTTCTCTTCAGAATATTTTCTCATAACGTGAAGCACTATCAAAATACTACAGGTTACTCCCAGCATTTCTGTAGTTGTCCACATGGCTGCATGTCTGTACTAGACGTTATTTTATTTTGTTTGGTACTGACTGAAATAAACACAAGGTAAGTCTGATTTAAAGTAACAAGGTCATACTGCAAGTGATAATCACTACTCGATCTGCTCTTACTGTGGCATCAGCTTATGGCATTGCGGTATGAGCTGACTTCCTGAAATAAAGGTTACCTAGTTTGCTTACATTAATTGGGGGTGTCTTGAGTCACTGCTAGAAAAATGATTCTTGGGTTTATAAACTTGAAAGCTAAGAAGTAAATTTTAGTAACACACTAGAGAAGATAGTGTTTCCTAGATTAATTTTTGTAGAGAAAAAAAATACAGCAGTGTATGACTCAAATGTTGTCGGTCTTGCTTTGTGGGGATAGAAAAAATATACCTCTTTGATTTTTCTTCTGAGTTGGGCTTTAATACATTTTCACACTTTTTGTGGTGTGCTTAAATTTGAAAGTGCTTGCTTTTGACTGACACTTTGAACTTCAAGTCAGTAGTTGTTAAGTTGCTTTTTTGCTTTCTAAAAACAAAGAAAGCTGCCCTTTCCGCCTCCCTCCCCCAAGCCTTTAGATTATGTGAGACTGATATTTTATGATGTTTTGGACCTTTCGGATCCATATTTGATCTCCATACACCATTTTAAAGTTTAGCTACAGAAATCTTGCTCTCATAAGTACTGGTAGTAGAAAGTGATCTCTTCAATTTCTATGAAGCTTGTTTCTCTGAAAAGGTAGAATATGCAGGTTTTAACCACTTATTTTCTCTTGTAATAATTTGTAGTGTTAAAGGGTTTTTTGTGTCTCCCTGAAAAAATATCCTTTATACTAGTTAATGGCTCAAATTTTGAGAGCCTTTAAAGTCACATTTAACTTGCTTGACTGACGTTTTTCAGGTTGTTTTTAAATGTGTGACATTGCTAGTTATGCTTGTAAAGAGCAAACCGTACATTGTCCTCAAACCAGGACACTAAATTTACCTGTGTATCAAAGAATAACTTGAAACTGCTTGATTTTTATAATTAACCTGTTGTTATGTTCTCTATTTACTGAGTCTTTTTCCCATGCTTGGCTGGTGAAAACAAGCGTGTTCAATTCGCTAGTTATCGGTTTAGTATTGTGCTGCTTAATAACCAGGGAATCGTCACAAAATAGCTGTGGCAAGCACCAGGCGGTGTTTTCTCCCAAGCTGGACGCCAACTGTCAGTGTTCTTTTCTGTTGAGGATTACCTGTCTGCAAAGAAAGTTGTGTCCTGGGTTGGGTGGTGACACTTCTTTTGACACTTCAAGGGAAACCTGAGAAGCCACTGTCATGCAAGACTAGGTTGTGATACATGTAATGCACTTGGCTATTTCCGGTCAGCTTCTTGGGGGAATGCACAAAAGCAGTTGATTTGCGACCTCTTAATTTGCAGATCGGTAGGCTGAAGGAGTCAAGACAGTGTTCTTGTCATTACCATGATAAAGGCTTTTCTTATTCACACTCTCACTTCTCTTGTTCTGGCTTCTCAGCTTTTGTGCCTGCTGTCCTGTTAGCTTTACCTTGAGAAATTATCACCTTGTTTTAAAAGTGGAATTAAAGAGTACACAGATGTACAAATACATCGTACACTTTTCTTAGTCTTTCTAACGTTTTTCTTACACTTTGTGGGACCTTTTCAGTTTCACACTCTTTAACTTCTCCAGTTTTTAACACCTTGTCTCAAACTTCAGCTGTTGTATGAAAATAAGCTTTTGAGTTTTGCTTGCCAAAATATATCGATTGTAACTTATAAAATAGTTGCAAGTTTTTATACCTAAAAAAAGGATCTCCATTGAGTGATTCTTCGTAGCACAGTCTAGTACCTTTACTGTCCAGGTTTTTTCAGGTTAGAAAAGGCACACTTACTGCAGTAGGTAGTGCAGAAATAAAAAAGTTAAATCCTTTTGGGTAGCAGTTGTTTGGAGGAGGGAAAGAAGTGGTTGTACTTCTTACTTGAAGCACATCTTAATATGTCCTTTACTAATATCACTGGTGATCTGGACATAGCATTTATGTGTGTTCACAAGACTGTCAGTTTTCTCTTCCATATATAATCAAAACAATTCCTTAAATTAGTTAACTTCACTCTGTATTACTTCTTTTAATTATCTTTCAGTCATAAAATATTACACAAGCACAGTTACTACAGTCAAAACTGCTTTTCTAGGATTAATATACAGTTTTCACTGTTGTGCAAGTGGTAGACTGTAAATAGAAATGGGAACTGGCTCTTTGGGTAGCTAAATGTAATGGGTATGTAAAGCCCGGTCTTACACATTGTTCTTCCCTCGAGCAGGCTGAGGAAATGCATGAGATTTCGGTAATTAAAGATGAGGGGAAGCAGTTAGCTTTCAGGGTAGAGGTTTGGCAGAAACTTATCTTATAGGATGTGTCATGCTGTTGCTGGGTAATGTTTTTTCCTTTGCCAGAAGTGTGATTATGTTTGGTTACTCCTTCTGTGATATATACATGTGAATTGCAGTAAATCTATTGCTTACAATCCCTATTTTTTTACGTACACCGTATAAAAACATTTTAAACTTATCCGTTAAGTAATGTTTTATGTTATCTTAAAATCTTAAGGCTTTTCTGGTCTCTATTTGGATAATAAGGACTTTTTTATAAGAACTCAGTTATCTTATTTGTATGTGGAAACAGCAAAATGCTAATCATCCACTAAACAGGGTAAAAAGAGAGCTAAAAAGGTGTGATACTCTCATGTTTCCAGGTAGAGTAAATATAGTGTTACTCAAGTCCTTTTCTAGAACTGAGCTTTGGTATCCAGGCTGCTCTTGTACTTCTGCTGAACAGGCAACCATGGAAGGTGTTGCTTATAATTAGGGGTTTTAATTTTCAGGAAATGCTTTTTTTTTTTAAAGTGCCTTTTTGTACTTGGCATTTTAAATTATTTTTTCTTTGTTGTATTCTGTTACAACCACTATATTTGCTTATTATAACACATGATGAACACTGTATTTGCTAACTGTTTTTTTCTGAAAACTTGTTTACAGAAGTACTTACAGAACTGTTGTGGTTTTAATCCTGTGGTGGCTTCCTTTACTCTTAAATCTGGAAAAAGTTATGGGAGTAACTTGTGTAAAGTCCTAGTCATGACAAAACTAGATTTATTTCTTTTTAGTTTCTTTGTTGTTGTTGTGGGGAGGAGTAGGAAAAGTTGTAGCAACTTCAGGCATAACACTATATAAAACATTTGTTTCTTGTGTCCAGTGTATTTCCAAATCTAGTAATTTGTAATGTTAATTCTCTTAAGTGTCTGGAATGTAGTAAAATCACCTTATGTATATTTAATTACTGAATATATATGTATATTTAATCAGTTAAAACATAATATTCTGGGGAAAATTAATTTTTACATTGCTTCAGGTCTTAAATTACTGTTGTGGGGGTTAGCTGCTTTAGCTATGTGCTAAGAAACTTCTTACAGGAGACTGGTAAGTCTGGTCTTGAATTTGTACTCAATGGGATATATCTGAGTCCTGGATTTTTTCTCTGAGTTGCTCAAACATAGGAAAGAAGGGGAAGTAGTGTATTGATGTGGGAGAAAGATGGAGTTGAATTGGTGGGGTGGGGTATCAAAGATGCTTCAGTCTCCCTTTCTGTATCTGCACTGCATGATAAAGGGAAGACAAATGTCCCACATGTCTTCATGGATGGTGGTACTTTAGACAGTAAAGACAGACTGTGGAATTATGGAGGGTCTTTAAGTGTGTAAAAATTGCACCCTAACTGAATTATTGAAGGGAATTGTTACACAAAGTCGCATGAAAATGTCACTTCCCTTCTGTATTTTTGCAGTGTGTATTGGACAAAGAACAGGCCACTTTGTTTTGACAATGTTATGTTCTTGTTTCTCTGACTTCATTATATTGAAACTAGCATGCTTGTTCAAAATGTGCTGAGAAATACTTTAAATAAAAGTTTGTTTAGGACTCAAGCAGCGTAATCTATCTGATTTTCTGAAGTGCTCTGACACTTCACAACATGTGGGTAAACATACACATGTCCCTTCAACTTTTGTTTTCCTTGAAAAATGTCAGAAGTGGTATATTTGGGGGTTGTTTTGGGTTTTTTGGGGGTTCTTCTTGGTATATGGCTATGTTCTGGTGTATAGTCCTGTTTCAAAGCGTGGCATGTTGAGTATTTTGAACAAAAAAAGATGCTAGTTTCTATTCTAGGAAAAGCTATTCCATGAGATCACTTAAAACAGACATTGAAGTAGACATAGAATTGTAAAACATATATTATTTACCCCCCACCCCCTCAGTATAGAATTTGTGTGGAGCATGGATTGGAATTTATTTTGTACCTCTTGTCCTGGCGGTTGTTGCAAGGCTGCTTAGAATTGACCCAATTTAGAATTTTAATTTTTTTCCCAAGGCTGCTGAATGAATGCACTCATGGTTTCGAGTATCTGTATTCCTGACCAGTTGATGGGGGTCAGGGCACTGGGGACCTGTTGCTGTGACTTTTCTGTGGATACATTCGATTTACAGATAACTAAGGCAATGTTGCTGTTGTGGTGTCTTCCTCTCTGTCCTGCCTCTGGTACTCCTGTGGCAGGGTGGCAGCCCAGTTCAGAGAGCTGACGTGGACAGTGACTTTTTTTTTTAAAGGAGAGGAGGCTGCTCTCTGAACAGTGTCTGAACTAGCTTGCTTTGAGTTTGGATGAGCACTGTAGGTGCAGCAAGGGCAAACAGTAGGACTGTATAGACTCTTATATAAAAGTGTGGGCAGTAGGACTGCACCTTTCAGAGACTGCATTGTCCAACTATTATCCTCAGCGCAAACATTTGTTGTATTATTTTTGGTTACTGTTTATTGGCAGAAGCAATATCCTGGTATTAGGACCAGAGCCTTATCAAGATTCATATGTGTTTAACCAACCCTTCTCTAACAGTTTGCCAGTTCAGCTAAGTTACTGTAGTTAGAGCTTTTGGTGGATATCTTTGAACCCATGTAGCCATTCAATATCCACAGTATCCCTTTAGTAAGGAGCTCCACAGCTTAACTGTACACTGTGTGAAGAACTACTTTCTGTAGTTTGTTTCGATCCTGCTTGCAACCCTTGCTTGATGTGCCCCCTGCACTTGTAATTTCTTTATAACCTGAAGTGTCCTAGTTAGTTGCATTGATCCTTATGTGAAATTTATTTTGCCACTTAACATTTCTTGCCTTCCTTCAAAGCTTTTTCTAGGCCTTCTGTATTCTCTTTTGAGATAGGAATGGGTTGTTAGCAAACCAGCATGCAGTTTAACAGATGTGGGGATGTGCTGTGATTTTGAGCACTTAAAACCATGTTTTATCTTATTACTCTCATAATATTTAATTTGCTCTCTTGACCTTTATGATGAGAATTGAGGTGATTTTTCATTAAAACGTTTACCATAGGTAGCACTACATGCTTGTCTATGCTGAATTTCATCACTTGCTGTCGTAAATCCTTTCTACAGTTCTTTATAATTAGCACTTCATGCTACCAAGAAAAAATCCCGTATAATTGCAAAATGTTGTCTCATTGCTTAAAATAATTTATGAACTTATCTGTCCTGTGCTTCTCAGGTTGAAGTGTTATGAAACACCATAGTGGGAATTGGTGTTTTATTTCTACCTTTTGTTAGACCATTTGGAGGCTAAAACCACTAAAGGCCAATCTTTGTCTATGTTTTTATCTGTGTCTTCTTCTGAAGTCTTTTGTGTTTTCATATCCAAGGGACCTTGTTAAAAGTATTCCAGAGAACTTGTGGTGCGTGCAGGAGGCAGTACTATTTTATCAAGTGTTTATTCTTCCTTGTAAGAGAAGAACTGTTATGTACAAGTCTGCTAATTCTCTTCCAGTTGATCTAGATATTTGCTGCATTAACCTAAAAGATTTTCAAGCAGGAATTATTAAATTTGGTGGAAAGTCAAAAATCAACCCACAAAATATAAATTGGTCTCAGCTGTTGGTGAGGAGAAAAAAATTACTGGTACCATTATCAGTAACTGCTTTGCTTTGGAGCTTTGCAGCTGCTTTGCAGCTATATCCAAACTGTCAGAAATGGGACACTAGCCTGTTCATGTAGGAGATCCTTAAAGTTAGGCATGCTTCTTTGGAACTAAAAATGTAGGCTGCATATGTCCTTTACTTGTATGTCCTTTATTTAGTTCATAGGGAATTAGACAAATCTAAGTGGGATTCGCAGACTTCTAAGTTAAAATCCTGAAGAGGGATACTTTTGATTTTTGTTTTAATCTATGCTTAGTTGGCCAGCCTGGCTCGAGGTAGATGGCTAGATGTAACTCAGATTGGCACTACGTATCTTTCTTGAAGCCAGTTACTTGTCTCTTCCATATGCTATGGAGTGCTTTAGCTCTCTTTTACAATGTGGCTGATGGCATTGTTTTTCCCTACCTGCTTCTCACTTTCTCAGGATGTAGGAAATCTCAGTTAGGATTCCTCAGCTGGAAAAGGGGGCCCTAGGGCCTGATGTGCACAGCTAGTTCACTTTCTTCTTGCTTACATTGAAGCTGTGCCTTTATGATGGAAAAGTTGAGGCAAGAGTAAGTGAGCAAAGGGAGCTTAACTCTAATGCGATAAGCTATGTGCCAGAGCATGGAAGAAATATGGTTTTCAGTCTCTGCTTAGAATGCTGCCTCTGAGTCGTGTCTTAGCTGTTGATTAAAAGAGGAGCGAAGACCCAAAGCCCTTGGCCATCTACTTGCTGGGGGACTGCAGCATCGTGATTAGTCTGTCGCAGAATTGCTGGATACCTTGACAAACATCTGTTTTATTGCTGTGCTTCGTGCTGTTTGTTTTCGGACCTTTCAGAGTACTTCAGTGTAGTGATACCCATGTAGAAATACCAGATAGTGCTGATGTTTTGAGCCTTCCACCGGGGGCATAGGCAGTGCTAGCAATTTGCATTTAGGAATACAAACAAGATTGGCTAGATGACCAGGCAAGGGTTTTTCTCCATTAAAATACCTACTTTTCAGCTTTGTTTCTCTATAAATAGTGATACAGTTCCATAACTGTAGATCAGGGTATAACTAGCTTAAATTCCATCATATAGATACAAAAAGACCAAAATTACGTATTTGATCAGGTAAGAAAGGGTAACTGTATGTTTGTGGTTTTCTCTGCTGACATAAAAGCTAGAAGAGTGCAGGGTAGTTATGCCCCTCTTTTCAAAGGTTTAGAATGGAATGGCTAGATATGGTTATAGACTCTTTAATTTGTGTCCTGTTGCAAAACAAAGTGTGTTTAAATGCAGAGGGTGATATCCACTGTGATACTATGTAAGAAGAATGCATTTCCTCTGAAAATAATATTAAAAGGTTCTTTGTGTTGTATTTTTTATAATGTAGGACACAAAGTTTCTTTTTGTTTGTTTGACACACATTGTTCAGGTTTCTTTGGTTACAAACCCTACTTCTGCTGGAGAAGGAGGGGAGATAAAGTAGGTACAGTATTAAGTATATATTATTTCTGACTAAAGAAAATGGTTTTTGTTGTAATATATATTTCATTGTTCTCATTGTTAGGTTGTTGAAGACTATGCTGGAAGATGGCAGGTTCCTTTGCCTCAGCTTCAGGTGCTTCAGACTGCTCTCTGTTGTTTCACATCTGCCTGTGTATCGTTCCCAGCTGAATGTGAGCACGTACAATACGTATTGAGTAGCCTAGCTTTGTAAGTACATCCTATTTTTTTTATTACTTCCTTTACAATGCAGACCAACTGTGTTACTTTAATAATAGCAGTAGGGTCTCAGAGATCCTCAGAGCTTTTAAGAGTGGTTTTACCAGGTGGCTTATCTGTGTGGAATCAGGAATTGCAAACTAAGGATACAAACCCCAGAATTTAGTTTAGTCTTTTTATGTCCTTCTTAAATATTTGAATTGGGTATTAAAATGTTGTGTCTGAGGGTTTTCTGGCAAAATTAATAATATAAATAAATACTGCATCACCATGCAGACTTCTTTTTGGTAAATCTTTGGAGTATTTGAAGATCAACCAACTGTACATAATTGTAAATAATGGATCTAAAGTTTTTACTGTTCTACCTCCAGTGATGTCATAAGCTAAGTATTTGTTAAGATAAATTTCTTGTAGTGTTTAAGAAGTTAGTCAATTTAAAATAGACTTTAATGTTTGAGCCATCAAAATGCCTATGGGAATGACTTATACAATTAACCAACCAAAAGTCATGCTCAAAGAACTGCAGAGTGTTAGTTCATTTATCTTGCTATAATCTCGATTTTCTAGAAGCATTGGTGGTTTTCCCACATGAAGGCTGGAAGTGTCAGGGTAATGATCAGTAGATAAGTAAGTCATATTTTTTTCTTGCTCTAAAAACCTACTTTTCAGGTTTCAAAACCTCAATGTTGAATGGAAACAAACCCCACTATATTTAAGGGAGATAGATATACTTGGCCAAGATGTAGTTGTACTTGATCTTCTCTCAGAAGAGAAAAAATCTAAAAGTTAACTTTACGGCAAGTTTTATTTGAGTAAGTCAGGTTTATTTGTCCAGCTGGTTAAACTGCCTTCTTGTTGAGCAGTGCTTTCAAATATCTGTTGACAATTTTGTGTGGAAATGTCTCACTCACATTTCATCTAA
Organism: Hemiprocne comata; assembly: GCA_020745705.1. Lineage (NCBI taxonomy): Eukaryota > Metazoa > Chordata > Aves > Apodiformes > Apodidae > Hemiprocne > Hemiprocne comata. The sequence continues at coordinate 135,002,972 of CM036586.1, read as the reverse complement.
TCATCAGAAGTGAATGCTCTCTTAGTCTTCCTCTCTTAGTTTACTTGGTCAGGAGGACTGTGTTCCTTACCCTTTCCACTCTTCTCAGATTATTAGTACTAATGACACAAGAGTCAAGGCTTTATTCTGTACAGTATCTGTTGTATCTGAGTATCTGCTGTCTTTAAGTTGTGATGAAACTTCACCAAAGAGGCATACAGTTTTGTGTGTGTGAAACTATTTCACATGGGACTATTTATGGAGTCAGAAGATCATGATTTTTAAAACTGAAATGAATACTCGAGCACTGGACAATGACTACCAGTTGCATCTAAACATGGTGACATCTTTTTTTTTTTTCACTGTTTTTTAAGGAGAAATTAAACGCTCATAAAATTCAAACTACGCTTTTATATACTTGTGAATATCAAAGCTTGGGAGGAAAAATGGTAGAAATTCAAGGTTTTTATTGTATGTAGGGTGGTCACTTCCTGATAATCTAGAAGTGAATTGATCGCCGAGTTCCTGTTCTTGGTTTTTGGAGCTGGGTTCATTTATTTAAATTTTCTGCCCTTTAGAATACCAGCTTTTTTTCTTCTTCTGACTTAGCTTAACTGATGTAGTGTTTTGCATGTGATATCAGAAAGGGATTCTGGGATGTAGTAGTTGCAGTTTGTCTGTGAAGCCTTGCTCTAATCTCTTGAAAATTTGGTGTATTTTAAGTCTTGGTTCTTGGCGAGCAAAAATCTGCCTGATTGCATTGTCATACTTGAGTAAAATTTCCTTCATAACCAGACAATATACTATTAACAGTAGTGATTTTTGCATTTCCTGTAGTTAGTAATGTCACTTCTAAGCATGGAGGGAGGAAGAGGAGGTTATCAGGTGTAGCCAACCTGGATTCACCAAGAGGAAATCGTGCTTGACCAGTCCGATAGCCTTCTATGATGGCATGACTGGCTGGGTAGATGAAGGGAGAGCAGTGGATGTAGTCTACCTTGACTTCAGCAAGGCTTTTCACACTGTCACCCGTAACATCCATAGGTAAGATTAAGACATGAGGGTTAGATGAGTGAACAGTGAGGTTGCCTGAGAACTGGCTGAATGGCAGAGCCCAGAGGGTTGTTGTTAGCAGCACAGAGTCTAGTTGGAGGCCTGTAGCTAGCTAGTGAGGTGTCAGCACTGGGTCCAGTTTTCTTCAGTATATTCATTAACGACCTGGATGAAAGGACAGAGTGTACCCTCAGCAAGTTTTCTGATTATACAAAACTGGGAGGAGTGGCTAACACACCAGAAGGCTGTGCTGCTATTCAACGAGACCTGGACAGACTGGAGAGTTGGGCATAGAGGAACCTGATTGAAGTTCAGCAAAGTCAAGTGTAGGGTCCTGCACCTAGGTATGCATAACCAGTACAGGTTAGGGACTGATCTACTTGCTGGAAGGCAGCTCTGTGAGGAAGGACCGAGGAGTCTTGGTGGACAAGTTCACCAAGAGCCAGCAAGGTGCCCTTGTGGCTAAGAAGGACAATGGCATCCTGAGGTGCATCAAGAAGAGTGTGACAAGTAGGTCGAGGGAGGTTTTCCTCCTGCTCTACTCTGCCCTAGTGAGACCACATCTGGAGTACTATGTCTAGTTCTGGGCTTCCCAGTACAAGAAAGACAAGGAACTAATGGAAATCCCACCTCAGGGCTACAAAGATGATGAGGGGACCAGGGCATCTCTCATGAAAAAATACAGAGAGCTGGATCTGTTTAGCCTCGAGAAGAGAAGACTGAGGGGGGTTATAAATATGTAAAGGATGAGTGTCAAGAGAATGGGCCCAGACTCTTCTTTTTGTGTCCAGAGATAGGATGAGGAGCAACAGGCACAAACTGGAACACAAAGTTCCATGTGAACCTAAGGAAAAACTTACTTACTTTGAGGGTGACAGAGCACTGGAACAGGTTGCCCAGAGAAGCTGTGTAATCTCCTTCTCTGGAGATATTCAAAGCCTCCCTGGATGCGATCCTATGCCACCTGCTGTAGGTGAACCTGCTCTGGCAGGAGGGTTGGACTAGATGATCTCCAGAGGTCCCTTCCAATCCCTACCTTTCTATGATACTAGCCTGGCTAGTGATCACAAGTGAAGCAAGAAATTAATAGCACCTTAAAACATCCATCTTCTTAGTGAGACTTTGGTGGTTGTTACAGCAAGACAGACTGAAGTGGAATAAATTGTGTTAGTAAAAGTACTAATCATACTTGAAAATATGAATTGTTGGGAATCTGCATTCATGTGAAGCTATTGTTTCTTGAATATAACTCCTTATACACTGTGCCTACTATAGCAATTTTACAGTTGTCCTCTTTCTTCCTCAAAATTGCTGACAAATACCTGACATGCTTTGGATTCTGAGGAAGGTTCACATCTGATAATGGTGAATGGGGAGTGGCAGTATGGAGGACACGAGTTCTTGAGGGAGGAGGTCAGGCAGGCACTGTGAGTCTAAATGTCCTGAATTTAAGAAGAATGTGCGTCAGCTTAAAATCTGCACCATCTTAAAATCTGTGTTTATGTATAAACTATTTTATTGCTGATTTGGACTTGTTCGCTTATCTAAAGCTATAATTGTATTTGTGACTTGATGCATGATGAAAAATGTGTTTGAGGTGTGTGTGGGTAAGTTTGACTGCCAAAATTTAGCACAAAAGTTTTTGAAATATGAGTTGCATTTAGAGGGTGTGGACATTAGCCAAACTTTTTTAGAGTGACTCTGGCATAGGCATGAGTCTAGAATTTATGAAAGTCCTAATTTTGTTTTTAGTGCTGTGAAAAGTAATAGACTTTCAGTTGTTTCATTTTTTGAGTGAACATTTTTAGTTTGACTTTCACTACTTCTGTTTTTTAGGAGTTTTTTTGAATTGCTGCTGTTCTTTGGAAAGGATGAGTTCTATGAAGATCCTTTGAAAGATATTTTAGGTTCAATCCAGGTAGTGTTGCCTACTTTCGTATAATACTTCAGTATTATTTTAGTACATGTAAAGACAGTTTTTGTGCATATATAACCTGGAGGAAACATGCCATTATAGTGAAAGAAGGTAGCTGCTTTACTTACATTTCTGCTCACCACCACCCCCAAAAAAAACACAAACCAAAAAACTGATAACGGGGGAGGGGATATTTGGAGGGAAAGCCATTTATTCTTACATTTATTATCAGTATTGCTATTTGAATCTACTTGAACTTGGTAAAATGTACTTACTTTGTTTGTAATACCCGTCTTGTTAAAGACATGTTTTGTGCATTTCCCATACAGAAGAGCGAAACTTGTCTTTGCTTGTTTACATCTAATTAGAGCTTCATGTCATCCAGTGTTGCATACCAATTTATGATGTGAAACCTCAAGTTTATGTGGTTTTAAACAGTAAATTTGAAATTAAAGCTCTATCTCAGTGAACTCTTCAGGTCAGCATAAACCTGCATTGTTTAAAACTGGTGTACTCTTGGCTTGGCTGGGACAAAGTTTTGTACAACTGCCTGGGAGAAATGATCCTGGATTTAAAAGCTTGTGCTTCTTCTGCCAGATAAAGGTTTTTTTGACCTGAACCAATTTTGAGAGTTGGGTTCACTGCATGGGAACACAAGCACTTGTGCCACTGTGACAGGAAACTTTGTTGTAGGGAGAGATGAAAGACAGGCTTTTTTCTTCTGTTAATACTGATCATGGAACTGCAGTTTGAGAAATAGCTATCCCTTTGTTATTTTTATGTTGGTATCTTTTTGCTACTGCTGCTGCAAATTAATGCCAACACTACTTACCTTAATTATCAAATCAGCAGCCATTACATACTTGATTAGAATTGGTGGAAGAATGGGGTCAAGGAGTGGTTTAGCAGCCTTAGGAATGGGTAGGGTATCTTGCATAAGAGTAATGGGGCATTTTGGCAGTTCTGCAATAAGTGCTTTTAAACACAGTCTATGAACAAGCAATATTTTAGGAAAGAGTGTTATTCATACTACTGTCTTCTCTTGTGCTTTTTGCATTGCAATTCTCAGTTGCTTTGACTTTTAAACAATGAACGTATTACAAGATACCCTTACACGTTTTCTAGATAAAGAATTTCCGAATCAGTTCTGTAATAAAACTGGTAGTGAAAACTATTGTTTCAGCTATTTAACCATTCTTTACCATAAAAAATACTCATCTGAATATAAAAGAAAAAAAATTGAAACTGAAAGAATTTGCAGCAAAATATCATATCTGAAGGTTAATTTTATGTGCATAAGAGCCATTTTTCAGCTGCAATCTTTTGTTTCAGAATTAGATACCTGTTTCTTGAGATTAAAGTTTTTCTTTTAATTAACATTAATGTTGACACGTAACATCATATAACAAGGCATGGGGGGAGAAGGAGGTCAGAACTTAGCATATTTGAAAATCACGGGAGGTTAAAAGAAGCTTAATTTCTGTTATGTAGATATTTGGAGAAAAATAGTTGCTTGAGGGATGGTGACTCGTGGCTTAATTCAGTTTTTCCCTCATGGAATTCATACACCATCACTGGATCCCAAATCCAGTGTCAACATGTTTAAATCTGTGCAAACTAGCATGAGGTGAAGACTTGTTCCACAGCCTATGCCAGTAATATCTCTAATTCAAGTAAAGGCTTTTTTGCATTGTTATGCAAATGGTAGGCTCTTGCTGCATGCCCATAGAAGACAAGATCATTCTGGCTTCTACAATTCTGTATTACTGTTTTTAGAGAATATAAGATGTTGTTTTAGGGCTTTGCATAGGCCTGGTCAATAAAAGACTGTAGCTTGAATTGTTGACTGAGGAAATACTTAAACATGCATGGGTTTTCTTGTTTCATGTTTTTTGTATGGCCTAACTTTATTTTGTAGACAATGTTGGGTTTTTTTCCTCCTTTCTAATTGTTTTTCTTTTTACACGTAGGAGTGTCAGAACCTTCTAAATAGATACAGAAATATGAACCTGGAACTAGTGACTCGAATCATCCGAGATGGTGGACCATGGGAGGATCCAGTATTACAAGCAATTCTTAAAGCAAAGCCTGTGTCACAGGATTTAGGTACCTCATTTACCACATTAATTATTTTAGAGTACTGAAAAAACGTGCTGAATTAATGCTTTTTTGATATTAGTCAGGTGTTGTCAGCTGGCATTGCACACAGTTTAACTCTTTTTCTGTAGTAAAATGTACTGGTCCCTTTTTATTTGAAAGAAAAAGAAAGTTCTCTGCTAGTAATGTAAGTTTACTTTTATAGTGTAGAGATCAGATTATTCAGATACAAGAGGCTACTGTGTAACTTACGAATTTATGAAATCTAGGCGTTCAACCCCTGAAAGAGCATGGAGAGTGACTTGACTTCAGTTAGGCTACCGAAATAACATGATCAGGGGAGAACCTGATGTGTGTTTCTGTTTCATGGTACTCTCCTCATTTAATTTTTATTTCCAGTTGTAAATACTTGGGCTTGTGGCTTTTCTTGATTCTGTTAAGAATGACGCCTGTGATTACACTTCATAGCTACTTTCTGTTTATGTGTATGTAATTACTACTGTTGGGAGTAGGAGAAAGATGCAGTGGCTGGAAACAAAATTACCAGAATCTTGATGAAAGTTGATATGGGGAAGAATATCCAATCTATAGTAAAGTCTTTACTATCATCTTAAGCAATGTATTTTCTAACAGTGTTTACACAACCTAAAGGTTGTTTCTATTTGATAGTGTTAGAAAATGCTAGTTCTTCTCTAGTAACTGTTGTGTAATGCATGATGCAAATTCCTTACTCTTTTCTTGACAATGTGTTCACACTGTAGAGAGGAAGAGCACTATAAAGTCAGAATACGTTAGTGAGCTGCCTCCTTAACCAGGGAAAGTTCTTTGATAGCAAATTAACATGATTAAGTGGGTAGTCTTTGTCTCTCTTGTGAAGCAAGTGCTTGAGGAAAATAGTTTATCCATTATTTTTGCTGTATTTGTTAAACTTCTAATCAAATACCTACAGAAACAAAATAAAAACAAATATCCTTGTTTTGTTCTGCGTTGCATGGTAAACTCTTAGAAGTTTTAGTGGTGGTGATCTGAAGTTAGGGCTCAATCTCCATCTATTCAACAGAGAATTCGTTTAGTCCTTTGCTATAATGATTCCCTTGATCATCATGAATCCTCTGTATGACAGCTAACAGTTTGAGGTTTTTTACTTAGTTTTAACCTGACAGAGTAGGAATGAGACTGCCTGTTGTCACTAGAAGATCGTTTCATTTCCTTTTGTTGCAGGCCACATATTCTTCTCCTCTCCTGAGGTATTCTTCCTTCTTTTATCTTCTGATATCCCCACACACCCCCTTGATATAGCTAATCCATGATGACAAACATTTTATTTTATCTCTTTGAAGCTTTTTCTGTCTTGTCCCACACTGAAATCTGGTTCTTGTGAAGTCTCCCACAAAGCAAACATTCTAGCAGGCTAGCAGTATTTGATGTATATTTTGAAACTTGGCCATATAATTCCCTCAGGGATTGCTGTTTTAAATGAGGAAAACTTCTTATTATTGCTGAATCACCACCCATTACTTTCAAAAGTCAGTTTGATAAATACATACTGTGTGAACTGTAATAATGCTGTCTTGCATTCATTAATTACATGGAGAAGCTTAGGCCAAGACAAACCTCGCTGTGTCTGTCTTTACATGAATTGTAGTATACTTTGGGATGGCTGGAAAGGCAGGCAATCTTTGGGTTTAAAGAAAAAACTGGGTTGAAACGTAGGAGCAGTAAACTTCCAATAGATTAGGGAGAATGAAGAAGCCTATTGTGAACATCTAGAAGAGAATATTGTGGAGAGAGGGTACACTCGAATATAAGCAGTTAACTAGTTTCTAAGCTGATGGTTGGCATCTGTCACTCTAAAGCAAAGCGCCTCACATGCTGCCTGGACAAGAATAGATATTTTCCCCAGGCCATTTTTACTGTATCACAGACTTGGCTAAATGCTACTATAGTTAGCACTTGTCTTTTACTTGAGGGGTTAGAAGAGTTACAAGTGCTGCTTTGGGAAAAGAGGGCATTCCACTACTGGGATGGAGCACAGTCCTGACAGTGGTGGAGTCGGAACTCACAATCTGTTTAAAAATATTGTTGGGGAGTGTAAGAGGTGCCCTTCCCTGGGAGATTGTGCTGTCAGAAGTGGGACTCTCATTTATGCAGCAGAGGGGCATACTAACCAAAGAGTTTCCACATGGAAAGTGGGAATGGTACAACACATTAACCCATGTTGTGGACGGCAGCCTTCCCTTCTTTGAGGGAAAAGGCTATTACTGCCAGCCAGTTGTTAGATATGCAGCATTTTATGAACATTAGCACATAATAAAACCTAAGTATTTCTGGCCTGATTTTTCAATGTGAATATTCCATAATCTGTTGGGTAATGTTTGCATATGAAACTGACAGTGGGGTTTGTTATCCTAAGTATATTAATTTAAAAATGGAGAAGCTACTAGGATACTTCTGTATAATCACCTTTTCTTGCAGTTAATGACCACTGCTAGACACTGGCTCTCCTTTCAGTCTCCTTTGCTAAGTTTGTACCCAGAACTGCTAATGGATAGTGGGAATGGGATTTTTCTCTTATGGGGGACCTTATGGTACATCTATGAACAGATCTCATCTAAAACTTATTATCACCTAGAATAATGTTCCGTAAGTGTTCATTAGCATATAATACCATTAGCTTGCGTAAAAATACTAGATACTAGAGAAATCTTGTTTCTGAGCATAAGGAATGTTTCAAACCAGGTGTCCTTAAAAAAAAAAAGTTTAACTGAAAACTTGTTGTACAGAAAGTCTTTGTATTTTGGGAAAAAATTTCCTCTTGGCTGTTCAAATGGTGGTTTTTATTAACCACTCCTATTTTTAAAATCCCATTAAGGGTCACTTTATGTTGCTTGTAACTTTCTTACTACAGGTTCGTTCTAAGGTATAAACTTCCCGTGCTCACTTCCAGAGCTCATTGACTTTAAATTGACAGTCTTTTCTTTTTCTTTCAAAATACAAAACACTGTACAGTAATATTGTGAGGTTTTAACTCTTAAGATAGCTGTTGAGAATATAAGAGGAAGATCAAGCAATATTGCCCAATAAGTTACATAAATGTTAACATGCTACTAACACCTCAGAGTGTTCATTTACTTGACCAGATGCAAACAGTTGTCAAAATAAAAGCAATATTATTTCATTTTGTAGCCTTGAGTGATATTTTAACTTTAATCCTAATATATTCTAGAATCTGTATGGTACTTTATAATAGAAATCTAAAACATGACCTCTGTGTATGTCATAACTTCCCAGTTACTGAAATGCTGAGTGTTTTGAGTATCTCAGTTGAAATTATTTAATACAAATGTTAGCTTTAAGATTAGCTTTTCAATCTGAAAAACAGCTTTCTAAAAATCAGGGGCTAGAATTTAAAGGTATTTAGGGATTCAGATGTAAGAACTGTGCCCAGTAGCACTTTCAGAGGAAGAAAAATTATATTTTCCACTTATCCAGGCAAATTCAAGGTTCAAACCTACCTAAAACAACAGCATGTAAATTGTAGTTAATTTTTCACCACTCTGAGCTCTTCCATTTTAATGGGTAAGGAGAATCCTGAATTGGTTTATATATTTATAGTTAATAGTGTTGGAAGTGATGTCAGTCTTATACTTCTGACAATCACCCAGATTCCAGTGCTGTGAAAGGAGGGAATTTTCTTTCTCAAAAATGTTTGTCTGCTTCTATATAGTGTATATTTTACTAATCTTTGCAGCACCTTGTGTTAATCTGTTAGAAACAAAATACTAAATTAAACTACTGGTATAAGAAAAATAACAGTTTGTTTTCCAAGCAGAAGGACGGATTATTGATGGTATTTAATTTAATAATTGATAGCTTCTTTAGCAGAGCCTTTTTTTATATTATTTGTTGACATTGCACTATTAAAAACAACACTACATTTAAATATATTTGTTGTTTGGACTTCATATTCTAATTGCCTTTAAATCTTTCTTTTCTGTACAGTTAACAAATATTTAAGCTCTGAAAATCCACTGTTCTTTGAACTACGTGCCAGATACCTTATTGCCTGTGAACGCATCCCTGAGGCAATGGCTCTTATCAAATCTTGCATAAATCATCCAGATATCAGTAAAGATCTGTATTTCCATCAAGCTCTTTTCACCTGTCTTTATATGTCACCATTAGAAGATCAGCTATTCCAGGAGGTATTGTTTGTCAGTATACCTTTTTTTAATGAAGTGGTGCATTATACTATACTGTATGCAAGTTGTGAAGAGGAGCATATGGAGCTCTGTTTTTGTTGAACCAAATGCCATAAATCAGGCAACTACACTGGTGTAGCTTAACTGATTGCTGGCTTATGCTTTGAAAAGTTAAATGTTAAGTGCCTACTGATCTTGTTGACCTAAATGCAGTTTTTGGTCAGATTTACTTGTGGATATATTCCCTAACTAACTTGAGTCATTAATATTTTGTAACTTCAGTGTATTGACTATTTTGCTATTGACTATTATTTTAGTAAAAAAGCACTTGAGCCTAGTTGTTGTCAGTCCCGTGTTCTGTACATTATATAGTTTTGTTAGCCTTGAGTTTTTTCCTAATGTTGCCTCAGTATGTAAAATGACTGGCTGAATGTAGCCCTGCTTTTTTACCGCTGGTAGCACTTATTAGATAACAATGCTTTTCTTAACCTTGTTTTAAGAACAAGCTACTGTCATGCAAAAAAGGGCTTTTGTGTAGTCTCTTAATTTCTCAGGCAATTATTCTGATTGTCATTACTCTAAGAAATATGAAAGGACTCTAAATATCTCCAAAAAACTCTATTTACAGACCTACACAAAAGCTGTGCCAAAGAAATCCTATGTTAATAGCAATTCATGAAGTTTTCAGTAGCTTCTTTAGTACAGCAAGGTCTGATAGGTTTTTATTTCATGTTAGCAAATTTGTCTAAATTGATTTTATTTTAATTGTATAGCACTTGTTGAGGACTGATTGCAAGAGTGGAATTGAGATCATCTGCAACACTGAAAAAGAAGGGAAGACTACCTTAGCCTTACAGCTATGTGAATCGTTCCTAGTCCCACAGCTTCAAAATGGGGACATGTATTGTATATGGTAAATACTTTATTTCTGGTGAAGCGGCTTAGCAGATAATAAATGCATATTGCCAAAATGAAACTCATCTAACTGAGATGTAGCTCAAGTTTAAAATACCAGATAAAACATTTTAACTTGATTTTTTTAAACATGCCTAGTATCTCTGTTATGCCTGTTTGCCTTTTTACACGCAGTCACGTACAGTGGTAGCCTACATAGTACGCAACGCTTACGAGCTGTTTCAAAATAACAGAAGGGTAAGCCTCTACATACTTTAGGCTGTAAATACCTACAAATGTGGCATTTATTATTTGCCATGGGTAATGATAGGCACTCTGCAATGCAGATATTTTGTCCTGCTAGTGAAATGACGCTGCTTTTAAATACTGAACTGTAGTTTGTTACCGATGTGTCTAAAAGGGAATATATGGTTCTGAAAATGTGCTATTATGGAAATTTTTACTTCACAAACGAAGCCACAACATAAATGGTGGTCCTCTAGAAAACATTTAAGTGATCATGTCTTCATACACACTGAATCGTCTGATAGCTGGGTGTTTTTATGGCTAGGAAGCATTTTCTAAAGAGTTGTCAAACAAATTTCATCGTTCTGAGGGCTGAAAGATGTCTAAGGAAGATAATCCTTCTGTTTAGCCTGTATAATTTGTGTACCTAAAGTAACATCTGCATTCCTTGATAAAGTATGCTTAATTTGTTTGTTTGATTATGTAGTTGAAACAAATAGGCTTAGTCAGTAGGCATTTGAGTATTTTTTTGATTCATAGATATAAAATTATTCACCTGCATTGTTAATTATAGTATGAAGTTTAGAACCTATGTAGGATTTCTATATTCCCAGATTTCAGGGAATTGAAAAGTAAGATGTCTCCTTTTTTGTTTCTTGAGGAAATAATAAAGGTCAGACATTATAATGTTTGGTTTGTTGATAAATTTTCTCCTTAATTATTTGGTGAGTAATTGATGACATAGAATCAAAACCTTTGGAGTTATTGTTATTATGACATACATTTATAACACAATGCATTGGCAATACCTAGTGGCGTTTTTTCATCCAGTCTGTCCAGAAAAAGGTGGACGTGACTGTCCCCATAAGTCAGATGAAGCAGTTCAACCAGAAAGGTACATAGTTTGTATGACTGCAATGACCAGCTTTGGAGTGGAATCTGACTTTGCTGATTCCTGCCTAAATGCAGCATCCTCACTTCTTACTTACTAGGAAATTTGCAGATGTAACTTAAGCATATTAGTTACATGGTTAGTTTTGGGGATTCAGCCTTTTAAAAAAGGTGTTTAAAACATTGGAATTAAACCTGCTTTTTTTAATCTTTTTCTGTAGTAGCACGTTAGCCTTGCTCTTACCTAGTTGATCATTAAGTTTTGCATAATCCATTTTAAAAATTGCTATTCAAAACAAGGTGTCTGTCTGTATGTTCTGGCAAAGTGGATGTCAAAAATAAAATTCCAGAAAAGACTAAAAGTACTGCTTGGTATCTGCTTGTCAAGGAAAACATTTTGACATATCTTAGTATTTCAATCTTCTGTTGAGAATATAGAATTTGAGGATCTTTGAAAGAGTTCAGAGCAGTTATATCTGTGCTGCTAGAGCAGCTCTTTCATTCTTTACAGATGCTGAACCTTAACAATTGTGTACCCAACAACAGAATTCTGCATAGCCCTTAATAGCTAATGTAAAATATAACAAAGCTTGTGAAGGCAGGACCATTTTGAAATTCAAATTCTTGAAGAAGGAGGAGCCACGTTAAATTAAACAACGTCATACATTTTTCTGTAGTGAAGATTTTAACATTTAGGACAGCATAAATCATCTTGCCTTGTCTGGAATTGCAGACCTTGCAGGTCTAGCAAAGATCTAGCAGCAAACATGCCTAGCAGACATATGTCATCAAAACAGATTAGAAGCTGTCAATAGCACATTTGCTACTGCTTCATGTGAAGCAGCCTATATGAAATCTTCAAGCTGAAATCATTAGCTCTCATAATATCTCACAGGAATATAAACTTTAAGCAGCTCTGTCACAAAACTCTTACTGTTTTCATTGACCTTAAGAATAAATTCTAGATTCTGATTATCTGAATTATTTTTCTGCCATGAAAGCCCACTTACAAATTCATCACAAAGCAAACTGTGGTTAGTCTTGCTAGAAGTATCTGTGTACAAGGTATTGGTAAGAGATCAGTCCATAATTATGTGATTAAAGACTCTGAGTATCAAAAAGTGATTTTTGGAAAAATTTTGATGGAACAGATGTAGCAGAATGGCTTGCCTTCTCTGCCAGAAATTTTTTGAATGCTGTTTTGGCAGTTTTCAAGTGGTTCCTATACAGTAAATTCAGTTAAGTCAAGGAGTTTTTCCCACACATTTGATCAGCCTTTGTCCTTTAGGTAATTTCTGTGAATTGAATAACTTTTTTGTAAAGTGAGCTATGCATACTTATGGAAAGATAGACTTTCTACTTATCAACAATATCAAAAGTTTTAGATCTAGCTAAGGTAGGGCAGGCTTAACTATATTGTCTTGTGTTGCTGATGGAGGCACGCAATGATTTTGGTACTTTCCAGGGGGTTAACAAAATGGAACACTGAGTTGCTTCTGCTAAAGAGGTACTGAGTTCTGTGATATCACAGTAACAATTTAAATTGCCCCACACATAAGCACAGGCCTCGGTGTGAACTAAGTTATACTATCCAAGAAGTAAATGTCATTCAGTACTATACTACTGTGCCATAATAATCAAGTAAATAGTAAACTACCCCTGCCTATGTTTTCTCGAGTTTGTCATCTGTGCTGTGGTCAGTGACAGTGAAATATTTCAAACGGTGCTGGCTGCAGCATTAAAGTTGGTATCCGGAGCATTTAAGTGGTTGAAATAGAGTCCAATCAGCTTTTCAAAAATGCTTTAATCCTTAAAGATTATCAAAGTCAGAAATGTCCTTAAGAAGGAGAAGTCTACATGGAGGAATAATACTGAAACACTATTTCACATCAAGGTCTAGTCAAATGGTGGTTAAACTGATTTAACAGCTTGCTTTTCACCCTTGGAACTGTTCTTTCTACTTTCAGTTTTCTCTGTTCCTATTTCAGCTCTTTCCTTGTGCCAGCCATAAAACTTTCCTAAATACATGGCAAGCCACTTTAACCACTAATCTCTCAGAATAGTTTGAGTTTTCTCATGTTCTCTGGGATTGGTGTTGAAATGGCTTGCTCTGAAATTGTATGAGACAAAGGACAGAATAAGTTGTATTATTTAACTGCAGTAACATTTAACAGAAAAAATGTTATTTCTTTTATACTTCAGGTTGAGACTTTTACTGAATTTTTATTAATTGTTTGGTGCAGGAAGACACTAATTTCAAATTTGTACATGAAGTTTGCAAAGACTTCAAGAATTTAGGTTTCCAGCCTGGTCAAGGCAGAGGTGAACAGCTTGTATCTTTGGTAAACTTTTAAGACTAATTTTTTGTGGGTAGAGCTGCTTATAGTATTCCCTTTCCACAGTTTCCCCTATGTAAGTTGGATCTTTCTTTTGGCTTCAGTTTTCTTGGGTTCTGAATGAAAGAGAAGAATCAAGCTCTCTTGTCTAGCTCTTAAGGTCAAGCAGAATTGTAGAACTCTCCTAAGCTTAAAAGTGAAGTTGGTGTTTTGTTATAGGCTGTTCTGTCACTTCCATTCATGCAGGCACTGACCTCACTAGATAAGCTTAGTCTCAAAAGGTTTGTCTGATTTTTATCTGGCACAGCCTAGAGACTCTGGAAGACCAGTAAAATACTTTGTCAGTAATGGGTTTGTGTTTTCTGAGGGAGAAGGCTGGTGGAATAAAGTGGTGTCTTCCTTTAGAAAATGAAAGTCAGTTGGTCCCCTCTTTCATTGTGATGTTATGGTGGGTTTGCTGCCTAGCCCTAAATGTATCTACTTCCTGTGTAAAATCTTCATGCTGGCAAATTTTCTCTATAACCAAAATTAAAGTCCAGTTGCATTTCCGAGTCTCTGAATCAAAGTGCATAGAGCTTACAGGCTGTAAATTTTAATTAGCTGTATTTTATAGACTAAACACATTTTCTGTGTAGGAACTCTGCTGCTGAGTCTAGCAGTCTATTCATGTTTTCTTGTGTCAGTCAGAAATGTTATTTGACTGAATGTCATAGAGGTGTATGGATAGCTGTAGAGCCTGATACTTTCATGGAACTGCTACTGGCTTGAAAGACCAGTGATGACAGTAAAAAAAAAAAGTGTTGTAATATGCATAATTGCAGAACATGAATATTTTCTGCCAATGAACCACATCAGAAGCTAGCTTTCTACAACACTCTCATTTTCTGCATTCAAATGTTTCTTTTCCCGAAGGACTCCTCATCCTTGCACTGAAAGTAGCTTAATCCCAAGAGCACGCAGAGCTTGCTGTTCAGCCTGACTTTTATTGCATATGGTGTTAAGGGCTAGATGCAGCAGCATCTGATTTTACTATGCAGTTCTCTGATACTAAGCTGAATACATTAATATTTTGTTGAATATTTAATTGGCTCAGTGATAGGAGATACACTGAATGCTTTAACAAAGTAATTAAGTTGCATTTTCCATTGTGCACAGTTGTGGTGTAAATTAGATTGGTGTTACATCCTCAAATATTATTTTAGTTACAGAATATGCAAATAGTTGTTAGTAATGCATCATGCTTAGTGGTGGAGTTCTAAAACTCAGTCTAATTGAAATATTTTGTTCTGTACTTATAGGGACCTGATCTTCATTTGGAGTAAACTGCAGTTGAAGTCCAACCCATCTAAACAAGTATTTGTCGACCAGTGCTATCAGCTTCTAAGAATTGCTACAAATGTCAGAGTAATTTTCCCTTTCATGAAAGTCATTAAGGATGAAGTAAGTTTGCTTTGTTTTTTTTACCCCAATCTCTGTTCTTTTTTGTAACTAGTTACAGGGAAAAGAAGTCATCTTTATATTGCCCAACGGCCACTTTTTGTGAAAACTCAAGAGGGTGTAAGAAAGGACACAGTATGATCTTAAAATTTTGTCAAGTTCCAGAATGTACTTCAATGTTACCATTGCCCTTGACCTATTGTGTGTTCTTAAGATATTTTTTTTTTTCCGAATTCTGAGTTCTTCTTTGTGGTAAGTTGGAGGAATGTCATCCTTTATAAATAAATGGGGAAATTAATAACAAATACATGGAGTAAATGTAAAAGATGCATTGGTTGTTGGGTTTTTTTCAGCCCGGCCTCTTAATGAAATAGGACTATGTAATGCCATTGTATCTACCTTTCACCCTTGTTAAGTTCTGAGTCCTTTCACCAGAAGTGTTTTATGAAATGGTTGCAGTCTGGGGCCCACTTAAAGGGCTAGGCTGCCGGACTTGCCAGGATGCAAAGCATGACTCCTCCCTTGTTGGGAGAACTTAATTTAAAGGGGCCAAGGGGTCTGCACATGGCGTTCGCCTCACACAAAGGATCAGCAAGCTTCGGTGCCGAATTTTAGGGTGGATGAATAAAGCCCACCCTCACCATGTCCAAACTGCGATTGCCACCAGATTTAAATTTACGAATTGACGGTTTATTGTAGGGAAAACCAAATTAAAGGGGATGGAAGTTCAGGAGAGGCAAAATGAAACAACAACAATAAAATGCATGTACGAGAACCCCAACAATAAGATTTATATATTAGGTACTATTTGCCCATCCAGGTAACGGTATAGGTATGGGAATTGGGGAAGGAAAGGAAAGGAGGACAAGCCCAACGCTAGAGTTCCTTAAAAGGGTCCTGGTATGTATGCAGGTTTATGGAGTAAGATCACCAGGAAAGGGGAAATGGGATGTAACGCCTTACTCTTGTCCAGAGAAGGTCTGGAGTTTTGATTAGTTACGCAGACGGTCTTCCCCACTAGCACAATTAGCAAGTTTACATGCAGTGTGGGCAGGCACGCCACAACCGATGCGGGAGTAGCATTCCTTCACTGACACGCAGTGATCTTCCTGCACTTGGGGCAGTAAATCCTCGAACCACGAAGGGGTCTGCCAACAGCTAGCAGCTTTTAGCAGGTCCGGCAGCTTTCATGAACCAGCAGCTTCTTCCACCCGATGACCAGCAAGTAACAGCAATCTTCACGAACAGTAAGCCTTCGATTGGGTCCACGCAGCAGCAAGAATCCAGCAGATGAGTGACTGGTGGCAAGCAGCAGTAGCAAAATACCAGCAAGAGGGGCTAGCAGACTCAGTGTTTTATAGTTCCAAGTCCAGTTCCTTGGTTAGACTTGTGCTGCTTTCTCTCATTTGCATGAGTGACCCAGCCAATCCCACGGCTGAATCTGTGGCTGAGGGTGCTGGGTACCAGCCACCAGGTGTTAATGGGAACATAGTTTCCTTTTTCCCCCCTTTGCTGCTGTCAGTCAACACGGAGCTTTGTCCTGAGGATGGCAGGCAGGGAAGTTAGGAGCAGCCGTCTTAGGTCCTTGTAGCCTGCTAATACAGTCCACTGCTCCCAAGAGACATTTAATTGTTTGGTGGGGAAGAGTGCCGTTTCCCACAGTAACATAAAGGAAAGTTTGGTTAAGGTGGAGAAGACATAATTTCACTTCAGAAAAGTGTGCAGTGTGTGTAGAAGATACTAATCTTATACTGCCCTGTACAAACATCTGCAAAAGATGTAACCTGCAATGCTTTGCACACAGGAGTCTGAGTTGTTTCCAGACAGATGTTGGGTTTTATCATTAACCCGACTGACCAGAGCTCCTTCATAATCTATGCCCTAAATGAATTGCACATTATTTTGTCAGGGGTGTTACTGTATGGTTCTAAATGCAATTATTCAATGCTGTATAAGTTTTCATCTCAGTATGTATTCTGAAGTACTCTTGTTTATGAATAACTTTTGTTTATATTTGCATCTGAATTATTGAAGTTTTAATAACTGACTACTTAAGGAGCATTGTATATATTTGTTATTACACATTTAAATTTAGGTAGCTATTAATTATTTCTGAACTGAAATATCTGAAAATATTTCCTGAAAATTTGTTTCTTTTAATCTGCTATCTGTTGGGCAGTATGGTTCTCATCATCCCTCTGAATTACATGTTCATGGCAGGACCTCCAGCTATAATGTGTGGAATAGGATTTCTACTCATTGGAAGGATATTTTTTTAATTTTGAGAAATCAAGCCTTTTAGAATACTTGGCCATTGGTTGTTACAGTTTTCCTCGTGGTCATTGTTCAAAATTAAGTGCAGAATTATATAACTTGTATTTTTATGTAATACATAATTTAAGTTAGAACCAGGACAAAATAGAGTAACTCTCTATAGTGTGAAACAGCCTAAGTAATGAAGATGCAGACAGACTATACTGATAAATCAGGTAGGATTTGCTGCAGTCTTGTTTTATATCCTCATAATTAATTGACTTTAACTGTAGAACTGCTCAGCGCAAAAGTATCTGAAGCTCTGTTGATTGTAGCTGTATAGCTTTCAGTGCAAACCAGATGTTATTTTTGAGCATTTTTCTATCTTTTATATAAAATGCACATGCCTTTAGGTGGAATTTACTAGCAGGATGCTTTCTGAACTCCTAACTATTTTGCAATACATGGGAGGTTGATGTAAGCCTGTAAGGAAAACACAATTATGTACACTCTAATTTCCTTTCTGCAGGTTGGTGAAGATGGTCTTCAGATATGTGTTGAGATATGTGGATGTGCCCTACAGTTGGACCTCCGTGAAGATCCTAACATGAAAAGTCTTATTTATAAAGCAATTGCTCATTTTCTGCCAAATGACTTGGAGATCCTTAGAATTTGTGCTCTCTCAATCTTTTTTCTTGAGCGCACCTTGGAATCTTACTACACTGTTGAACATTTATATAAATGTGCAGATGAAGAATACAATGAGTGCACTAGTTCTGTTCAAAACCGTGTACGTTTTGAACTGCTTCCAATTTTGAAAAAAGGTTTGTTTTTTGATCCTGAGTTTTGGAATTTCTTGATGATCAAGCAAAATTGTTTAGCATTACTGGGGGATAAAGCCTTCATTGGCTCAAGTGAAAGTACACTGGAAAACTCCACTGCAAATACAGGCAAGATAACAGAGTGTAGTGCTCTGAGTGAGGAACGTGTCTGTTTAACAGATGTAAGCAATGGGGAGCTTGAACCTGAAGACCTCTCTGGAACCCAGTCCAAAGGTAATGCCAGAAAGAACCATGAAGCTCTCGAGGCATCTGAAATGTCAGATCAAACTGTACCAAGGCACCGCTGTGTGATATGCAACAAGGAATTTCTTGGTGGTCACATTGTGAAACATGCACAAGCTCACCAAAAAAAGGGCAGTTTTTCCTGTGTACTTTGCACCAGAAAGTTCAGGCAAAAAGGACTTATGCTGAAGCACTTGAAGAATCATGTCAGGAAGATAGAAAGGCAACATCTTGCTGCAGTTCTTGAGGCTGGTCAGCAGGCTTCTTCTGTAAATGAACTAGAATGTTCTGATGTTTCTCTGTCTCTTGAAAATGGGAATTCTGATGGTTCCAAAGAAAATGAAGCAGAGACTGCAAAAGCTCCCAGTGTTGACCAGGTGGTCCAAGTGGAGGAGGAGAATGCAGAACAAGTATTTGATGCAGTGGAAAACCATCTAAGTGATGAGGATGATGCTACTGAAAATAGTAGTGACAGCTGTTTTAATAATGTTCCTAATGCTTTAAGTAGAGAAAGTTTGCCTGAAGGTGATGAGAGCTCCAGTAAAGATTCATCTATTCTGCATAAAGTGAATGGAGCTTTTTGCTCTCAAAAAGACATTGATGCTATGGATGAGGAAGGAAGCTTTAAGTGCCCTGCTAATGGTTGTGCTAGAGTGTTTAAAAAGATAAGATTTCTCAATAAACATGCAAGAAAATCTCATCCAACTGATTTGAAGGTGCAACAGCATATAATGAAATGGAATAAAGGAAAATGCCGGTTCTGCCAGAGAAAATTTGCTGATGCCCAACATTTTATTGACCACCTGAAGAGGCATGTGTATCCAAATGTTTACTTTTGTTTACACTTCAATTGTAATCAGAGATTTAAGCTGTCGACTGAACTTGCAGAGCATACAAAAAGTCATAGTGTTTTTAAAGCTCAATGCAATTTTGCAGAGTGCTGTGAGCTATTTGAGGAACTTCCTTTGCTGTATGAACATGAGGCTCAGCATTATTTAAATAAAACACTAGAATGTTCAGAAGATGCAAGTGAAAAAGATTCTTCAGATGATCCTTCAGAACTTTGTAGTCACCAATATGATGATGAATCTGTTAATGAAAAGGAAACTGTAGATTTACCAGTTCCAACTTGGAAATCAAGGAAGGATTCTACAGAACCAAAGACATACATTCAGAGTGTTGAGAAGAAAACAAATAATGTAATTCACAATGGAAATGAAAGTTCATCTGAGGGTAGTGCTACAGTTTTAACTGTGATAGACCAAAAGACACCTGCATTACAGCCAAATTCTGAAAACTGTAATGTTGTTAGTGACCAACTAGTCAATGGGCACAGTGACCTAAATCTGACATCATCAAAGTCATCAGAAATACCCTTGGACAGAGTGGCAGGTGAAACAAGGACAGAAAATGGGTCAGTGTTACCAGTTTTACAGAATTGTCATGATGTACCACCAAATAACGCTGCTGCCTCTCAATTACCTTCTAAACCAAATCAGCCAACAGAGAATACTTCATATGGTGTCATCTTAACAAAACCATATGTTAGACCATTGCCTCCAAGTTACCTTGATGAACGATACATTAGCATGCCAAAACGTAGAAAAATTTTGGCTGATAAAGTAGATGCTCATTCTGAACAAGATGAATTTTGTAGCAAATCAACAGAAAGATTAAGATGTGGCAACTGCTTGACCATCTACTGTAATTCAGAAGCACTTGAGGCTCACCTTGCACAAAAGAAGTGTCAGACGCTCTTTGGATTCGATTCAGATGATGAAAGTAAGTCTTGCTGTCGTCCTGGGTTGGTTTGTTTGAAGGTAAACACCAACCAGAAAAGGTCCTTAAGAATAGGCAACCTGATGGAACAAATAAGGCAGGCATGACATCTAAGCAATTGTGTAGTGTGCTAGAATTTAGACAAGTCACAATACTGTACTAAATTTAAAGTTCAAATCGGACATGCTGTTTAGAATAAGAAAGTGTTGAGAAAGTGTTGAGAAAGAATAAGAAAGTGGTGAGAATGGGTAAGCAACTCTAATGGAAAAGGCGTCTCATAAAACTGAAGGGGGGATGCATGTTCGACACTAAACATACTAAAAAATGTGAGCAGTGTTCTAGATTAAAAAATTATTTACATTGGTTAGTCTTCCTTGTGATCCAAATGCATTCTCTTTTACAGGTGCCTGATTCAGTCTTGTGGGAAAATGTATCAAACGAGGAGTGGTGTAAGAAAACACTACATGGAGAAGCACCAGTTCGTTTCCCAGTTGGCCTTAATCATAAAGCAGTTTCAAATTATTAAAGAAAAACATGACCTTGATAAAGACAAAGCACATTCTCAAGACAAAACTCACAGAGGAATAATAGGAGCTCTGCAGGTCTTGAGTCCAGAAAGGTTGCTACAAAATCCCCAAAGTACCAGTTATCTGAAAAGCCACATTCATTCCATATGTGTGATTGAAGCTTAGCAGCACAGTCTTTCTAGCATGAAAGTTTAAGGAAAATAAGCATACAGCTGAGCAGGCAGAATAAGAAGAGGTGTTTATGGAAATAAAAACAGCCAATTCTGAAATCTGCTTTAGTTGGATAATGTGTGGTTAAAGGGTATCCATCCACACAGCTGGGAAGGAATCATTCAGTAAGGTGTTACTTTATTATAATATGGAAAAGAAACACATAGAGGAACTATGCATCCTTTTTTAAAAGTTTGAGTATGTGATTCCATTATCTGCTCAAAAGCATGGAGCTCATTTAATAAATTGCTACTCAGAGTTCAGAAAGAGGAATGTAGTAAGAAATCTCAGGTGGATGGAACGCTCAGCCAAAAACTTGGAAGTACGGAGCATGCAAGGAAAAGTGAGATGATGTGATATTGTAGAAGTTATGCTCAGTGGAGATCAGAAGCATGCAAGAGAAGGGTAGGGTAAACATTTATGTTAAGAGGATCCTATAAAACATCTGTTGTAGGTGTGGGAAGACTAATACAAACAGTACATGTATGGATTGTCTGGATATTAACAGAACCAGATTGAAACAAATACAGAATGAGGAGGGGGTTAACCTTGCATTATTGGGCAGAGTTAAACTAATTTTATGTAAGTACAGAGGTCCTTCAGCTGTTGGTATGACTGAAAAGAATTTGAGATGACTTCCTGTTTAAAATTTTTTTTAAAAGGCAGACAAAAGCAGAACACATGTCAAGTTGGAAAAAAAAAAACGAAAGAAAGCCTGAACAGCCTGTTTGACATATGTGATATTGCTTAATGGTGGTAGGTCAAAACTCAGTACTTTAACTGCTTATTTACTGTCTAGAGAAAGTGGGAAAATACGGATCACCCTTAAGACACATTACAGCCCTATCTAGTAGCATGTCTTGAAGAGATCTCCTTCCCCAGAAGTTAGTGAAGGAATTAAACTTAAAGGTTAAGTGCTTTATCCAAAATTCACTGTTCATAGAAACAATCAGAATGTGAAGACAGGAAAATTGAGTCATTCAGCTGTATATGTAACATTGGAATACAGGACATTCGAAAACCAGAAAGATGGTGTTACAGTATTTTGTCTTCCCGCAGAGGTGTGGCAAACATGCGTATTGTCTAATTATTGTGCTAATTTATCCTCTGTCTTGCCACCTAAAAATGTTTTATTTGGGATCCTATTCTATAGGGACAGCTGAAAAATTTAAATGTGATTGTAGGCATGGAAGTTACAGTGGTGAAAACTGGTGTGTACAGGTAGAGTCATCACGGAAATGTAGGACAGCAAAGACCAACTGTTCCTGTTCAGCTAGTTTGCTTACTGAATAGTTCATCTTGCTACGTGTATGGCATAATGAGATGATCAACTTGCTTAAATCAACAGATATATAAAAACTAATGAGTAAAAAATCAACAGGTACTTAAAAGATCTGTTCATTGTAGCAACGGCTCACACTTGCAAACCTAAGGGCTTCATTGTAAAATAGGCTGTTAAGTAGTTCGGGAACTTATTAATAGTTCAGTAATTCCTCTGCTAATAATCCTTTGTGAAATTAAACAGATACTTGCATTAATTCTCCTTCCTTTTCACCTCCTGAGAGGTAAAAAAGAACTCAAATTCAACATCATACACTTCTGAATTCTAGAACATTTTTGCCTTTTGGGTTGGATTAACATAAAAGGTTATAAAATTATGATCACAGGTATGTGTGCATTACATTAATACTGATGACTGGCCCACTTTCAGAGGTTTGTTTGACATTTGAGGCACCAAAGAATTATTTTTTGCAGTTGCAAAAAACCTGATTTAAAGGCATCATTCATTATATAGGCATATATACACACATTATATATATATATATATATATCTTTACATATATAAATACATTAAAAGTTTTAAACATAAAATTAATGGGGACCTTATCAGCCAAATGCACTTTCACATTTTTTTTGCTTTCAAGTTACCAACCAATCTTTAAGGACCTAGTTATTATCTTGAAGGTTTCCAGGCTCCCCTTTTTTTGTTTAACATTGCTAATCTAGTTAAATTTGCATAAGTGTATTGGGGAAAAAAAAAGTTTAAAGTATTACAGTTTTAAAAATCTGAAAACTCAGTAGATATGACAAAAATGTTTGTGTAAAGTCTTCTAAATGGACCTTTAATCTTTGGTGCTTTTTTGCCTTTTCCTAGAGCTCCATGTGTTTGAAGATGCTTTAAAAACATGATTGAGACTTGTGTTTTCTTAGGTTTAAAGTGTGTAGATAAACGCATCTGTGTACATGCATAAACTGTGACCATAATTTTTTGTACCTGCATTAAACTCATTTTTGTTCTAAGATACTTTTCTTGGACACCACCATTTGTTTATATCATGTATTCAGTATATACACTTTGGAGAACTGGAAAAGGGAATTCTTACATAGGTGAACGTTAGCATCACCTAACCACCTATCACAAATATGCTAAACTGGCTTAAAGTAGGAAGCAGGTGGTAACATTTTTGGCTTAAGTAATGATTTTCACTTGAGAAGACATTGCATTTTCTTTAAACTGCTCTCTGATACCTGTTGGTATTCTCAGATAGTTGCAGTATTAATCAACTTTAATTAGGAGTAAAAAGATACTTGTAACGTGTAGGGGATAATTCTACATTCTTTAGTATGTTGAGTGTTACCCTATACTAAGCCTACAACTCCTAGGGCTGAAAGAGCCTCCACATCTAGAACTGAAAGCTTGTTTTTTGGTTGTTGTTTTTTTTTTTTCATTTTATTTTTCCCAGGCATTAAGCATTGTATGATACAATTGGAAGTACTTCTATAAGATCTGCCACTTTGATTCAATAAATACTGAAGTACATGTGTAATATAAGCATGCAAGTATCTTAAAGCTGCCTGAAGTTATACATGAGCTTAAGAGGTTTGTTGGATCAAAGTTTGTGCATTTCATTGCTGATAATTGTATCCTAATAACATTCCTCCAGATCGTTGTAACTTGGATTTAGACTTTCCTTTTAAGACTGTCTACTCTAACCCTATCACAATTCACTGTAAAGGTCATGTAAGTTCTAATTTTCCAAGAGTTGCCGCTTGGTAGGCACCTTAAAAAGGCAAAAAAAAAAGACATGCTGAAAGTAGGTGGAAAGTGGTCATATCTGTGGGGAAAGGTCACTGGTACTTTGGTTATTTAGCCATATTCATTAAACTATATAAATTGTATAGTTTGGATAATTTATAACATTAAACTTTGTGATTTTAATATCACATTGAAGGTTTGGCTGTACTCGTTTCTTTTATTGTTTAACACCGATGCTATGGACAAAAGACTCAAAGGGGGTGGTAGTGTTACTATTTTCTTAATTTATTTGGTACTGTATAACACCTTTCTGATTAAATGCAGTGTATGCATTTTGGGACTCTTAATTTGTAAAAGCTGTTACAGGTTCAGCAAGAAAGAAAATTTGTGCTTCCTTGTTGAATGTTAAATTATTTTACTTTGCATTTTATATAAGAGTACAAATTAAAACTGAGCCATCAAACTGCAATAAATCAACAGTAGTGTTTCATTTTAAAACTTTTTTGTACTGTACATAGATTTGTTCAATAAAACATTGTCTTTGTTGTTGATAGAAATTGATCTTGTGTTTTGGGGAATCACTGTGAAAATACTGCTGCCTTTTTTGTAGTTATCCTGTTATGTTTGGTATGTGCTTGTTGCACAGCACCTGTGTAAAGCTGCCAGCTCTCTTTTCTATGTGTGTGGATATTTGGATTTAAATAGACTAAATCCATTGAAGTGTATCCAAGAATACCCAGGATTAGCAAGGAAATAAAACAGAACTCCTGTCTCTCCCCCCCACCCCTTTTTTTCTTTCTAGGTGATGAACTACCTGCTCTGGTAAATTTGGGACCTCTTAGTTAAATAAGTCTTCAAAAAGTCATAGTAGTACTACAGACTCTTTACAAATAAATAACTTCTGAAGAGAGAAGCATGCCTGTGTGTGAGGGAGAGGAATAGCTTTTTTGGTCATCAGTCTGAGACTCAAGAAGAGTACAGCTGCTCCAGAAAAAGCTTTCATCGGTATTTGAACCTTAGACACCCAGCCATCCACTCCTCAGATTTGGTTCTAACCATCTTCAAAACACTGGCAACTTTTAAGATCATTCGTTTTAATAGTTGGCTACATGCACTGGAAACCAGACTTTGTAGTTAGTGCCTATACCTATGTAATTTATGAGCATCACGTATTGTTCAGGTGATACACTCCCTGATAGAGGGAACCAATCAGAACACGAAGGGAAATGGGAATCTGCTCAGTGATCAGCCCAGATCTTGGGGTGGTACAGGCCTGTGAAGTTTCCAACCTGCTACTGTATGGCTCGTGTGGTGGTTTTTAACATGCATGTGGAGAATGTTGTAAGGCTGGCAGGGCTGGAGGTAGTAGTGGTTGGGAGGAATATGTTAAAGCTTGCAAGTGAAAGTTGTGCTTAAAGAAGCCTACAAACCCATGTTCATTTTAATGGCTGGCTTGAAAGGCATTCTGCCCAATCTTATGTGGGGGGAAGGGAAAATGGTCCATTCCCCACAGGCTTGTATGGTGTTTACCCCAGGCGAACAACTATTTCAAAATACAGTGACTATTAACGATTTGAAACTATTGTGTAGGGCTTGAAAGTCAAACCTGGTGCCACAAACAGGTCTGGCTGCAGCAGTTTTAAGACACCGCTGCTTCTAGTTGTTTCTTTCTCCAGCATAAAATTGTCCTCCAGCGGCCCTGTGTTACAAGTACCAAATGCTGGCCTAGACCTCTTAGGAAGATGAGTGGCTGGCACTAATCTATGGAGCTTCATGAGTTTGTTTTCTCATCATGCTGCTAATAGAGATAGTAACCTCTAGTGTAATACACTGGTTCCCTTTGCATTGTTTAATCTCCTTGATTGAATGCTGTAGTCCAGAGATAAAGACAGTGTCATTGCTTCTCTCTTGAGCTTCAAAAAGTTCAATACTGTCATCTGAAAATGCTGGACTATTAGATTTATTATTCGCAGCCCTGTACATTCTTAATGCTCTTTGATCACAGATTTTGACTGTTGTGTTCAAAATTTTGAATGGTGACTTTCTGTGTAACTTGACTCCCAAGCTTAGTTTTATTTCCTGCTTTGTATAATTTTGAGAAGGTTTTCACCTAAGTAAGTTTCTAAGTTTGGACATGTAGGTAAGGTTTCTCAAATCTCTCGTACTATTGCAAATGCACATGGCAGGCAAAATACTTATCAAAATGGCTATATGTACATAAGCCATTTGATAAATTCACTGTAAAGAATATTAACATACTAAATGTAAACTTCTATGCCCTGGATATTGTTTTAATTCCTTTGACATGCTAACATTTAAGGCAAAAGTAACAGTTTCTCATTAGAACTCCACCGGAATTTGCAGCCAAATGCAGCATTGTAACTTGTCTCATCAGTGGCCCACTTACCAGCAGCTCGGCATGGCTGGTAAACAGCACAGGAAAAGTTTGGTGACCAGTGTTAAATATTGAGCTTTGAGCCCAAGAGGAGTTTGGGGTGCCTGGATGATTGAAGCACCTAACAATTAGAAGCAGCTGGATAGACCAAAGAGGTGCTTAAGGGCACTTGAAATAGTCTACCTAAGTTAAAGACAAATGCCAGCTTTGAGGTGGTTTGGTATATAGATGACTTGAAGCACTTAAAATTCGGTATGTTGAAAGGTTATTTTTTGAACAATTTTTTTTCTGATTTTTGGGTATATGTAAGGAAGTAACAATGATGGCAGGTAGGAGGTACAATATCAATTCAAAGTTATGAAACGAAATTGAATGTGATGTACAGTTAAACTGTTTATAGTTCCTGTGGTAACTAGCTACTGTTGTCCATTTCAGGCCGTATGTGTCATCTTCATCTCTCAGCATAATCAACACTGTATAAGCTAACTTGTTGGAGAATGTAGTGTGGGATACCAATGGTAAAATGAGTTAATGCAATGGCCGCGGTCATTTAAGTGTGTTAGGTAAATATCCTTTAAGTAATTCATATTTCATGACTGCCCACCTAGAACACACCTATTTCTACAGATTACTGTAAAAATTGTATCTGTGTTTGCTTTTGTTATAGTCAGTACTTTCTCATTTATTTTGCTTAGCTTTCAAAGGAAGGAGTAAGTCTAACTGATATTTCAGTTAAGTTCAGTTCCTGCCAATCCAAATAACCTGATATATTTTGTGCTGTCTTGCTGGTGGCAGAGCAGTGCCTGTGTGACTTAGAGCAGTATCCAGCACTGCCTGAAGCTCTGTTCCTATGTATGAGTGTGTTAAATCCAGCACTGTCAGTGCCTGACTTCTGCAGAGGATGGTTGACTTTTTAGGGATATCATTTGTAGTAAATAAAATTCTGAATGGGGAGGAAGGGGCCAGGACAGGGGGGAAGAGGATCACTTGTATCGACTTGAATTACGACTCTTTTTTATTTTTACAAGAGTTCTATTCACCTTTGGTTTATGTAGGTGGGAGTCCTTTCTTTGACATGGAGACTGCAAGTAACCAGTCTCACGCAATGTGTTAATAGCTGCATGGCAGGGGCACGTATGCTATAAGTGAGACTGATCTTGTCAACAGAAGCTGTTACTTGCTGCACTAACTGTGTAAAGAATGTTAAATCAATGTACACGTGAGGGGAAATTTGGCACAGCAGACATTGTGTTGAATCTTTCCAGATGCTGTAGGACTGAATTTTTATCTGAGAGTCAGACTTAAAATTCATGAGCCACGTTGGTTCAGCTGTTTCTGGTTTATTTTGCATTCATTACTATAGCTCAAGAGAACAGTTATTTACTCTAGCTGAATGTTGCTGGCTTTCCTCTGATAAACCTGGGAGAGCTGCATGGACAGTTTCTTAAACCTCGAAGAGGAAACAAACATCTAAAACAAATGGATGTGTAATGTGAGGGGTAGGGATGTGTTCTTTGTTCATGTAGATGTTCCGTCTTAGGTTTATGAAATCTTGAGGGCAGCATTCATTACTACAGAGCTGAACAGCCTACCATAAAGGCTTCACTTGTTTTGTCATGTCTTGGTGCAAAAGCCTCACCAGTAATTTTAATTCCTGTCTTCAAGTAACGGTCTGCATATCCTTAGAGAATCTAGGTCTTCCTGTTTCTGCAATCACTGGCAGCTCTAGCAGCAAAAGGTAGCCTTCTTATGCTATCCACATTAAAGCATGGGTTTGATGAGAGGGCCTGCTTTTTCTGCCATGGTGACCTCAAGCACTCGCTGCATCTGTATTTTTCTCACCACTAGCCCTCATGTAGCTTACAGTCCTTAGCTCAAATGAAGCTTGTGCCATGTGCCATTTGTTCATCCTTCCCTGTTTTTGTTTCCTCCCCCAAGCCCATAAAGTGACCTTTTTTTTTTTCTACCCTTGACTTCTCTGTCAGAAAACACTGCTAAATGCAGAAGCAGCACAAGGTTCAAGCCTTGCATGTAGTAGAAAAGCAGCTTTGGTTTATAGAAGTTAATTTCCTTCTGGAGGTGCTGTGCTGTCAGATTTCCCACTTTTGCGACGTGTAGCTTGCTTGTTAGTACCCAAGGTGTCCAACAGCTCCTTCAATCACAAGTGGAAGACTTCATCCATGCCACCATGGCTGCATCACAGATACCCAGAGATCGGTCAGCCCAGCTGAAGTGATGACCTAGATGTTTCCGCAGCTTGAGGTCTGTAAGTAGATTCCAAAGGCTGTTAACACTGAGCACATCTGTCAGAGCTCAGCAGGAGCATGGAGCCATTCCTGGGGACTCAACAGCAGCTGCTGTGTAGAGCTGGATCCTGCAGGGAGGCTTGTGTGTGTGGTCTCCATCTCGGGGCAGGCCATGACCCTAGAGAGCTGCTTGGGCACAGTGAGAGTGGAGGCATTGGCTCTGTCTCAACCATGAAAAACTATTGTTCAGCAGTTGTGGGAGATGCGGTTTCTGTTCTCCTTTGCATCCTCTGACACAGAGGGGAGGTTCCCACACATCTGGGGCCAGAGATGGGGTTGGAGCCCTTTGTTGTGACATTGCACTTGCTTAAGGGGCAGGGGAGGAAAATTAGCAGGGCAACTTCATGATCTGATGGAAGGGAAGAGTGATACTTGATTCAAAACTCTACATATACACATTTAAGTCGAATTTCTTGTTGCTTTTCTCCACCCCTAGGCCAGGCTGCAGACGTCGGGCCCCCACCCGCCTGGCCTTTGCCCTCTACGGACAGCTGCGGGACGGCCTGGGTCCGGGGCCCGTAACCCGGGGGAAGTTTCTCTCGCTGCCGGGAGGGGGAGGAGGCCGGCGGCCCAGCCTCACAGCCGTTCGCGCTCCTGCGTGGAACCTCAGTGCTAGCTGCTATTTCCACCCGGCACCACTAAGGCAGCGTCACGGGGGGGGCTGCTTAGAGCGCCGTACAGGAAGCTGCCGTTGCTAGGGCTTCAAGGTAGGGAAGCGAAGGCGCCTCTGCGGGCCATGGCGTCGACGGGTCTGAGTGAGCAGGAACAAGCTGCTTGCCGCGAGCTCCTGGAGTTTCTGGAGACCGCCGAGCTCATAGCGCTGACGGACACCGTCACCAACCGCATGGTGCACCCAGAGAACCGCCAAGGTGCGCGCAGCACGCGAGGGGAACGCTGAATCCTGCGGCGGCCTTTCCGGCCCGACTGCCTCTCGGCCCAGGGCGGCGATGCTGGACCTTGCTCCTATGCCTCGCCGGCGGGCGTGGCTGCCTGGCCTCTGTGCTACCCTTGCTCTTCCCCGACACAGCCGGTTCGGGCGTGGAGGGGAGGCGGGGGGCTGCGGATGCGTCCCTGCTCCGCCACCGCGGGCTTCGGGCAGGGCCGGGCCGGGCCGACTTACCGTGGCGTGTTGAGGAGAGGACCTGAAGCATTCCAGGGGGATTCGCAGTGCCCTGTCCAATGCAGGGCTAGGGCAAAATGTGCGGCTGAGGTTTGTTCTGTTGTACCTCTTGGGAGCCTTTTACTCCAGTGGGCCTGCGTACATCCGAATAGCACTGGAATTTGGCTGATCGGAGTTTTAGGGTTGTTTTGGCCAACGAACTTGCGGCTACTAGTGGCTTGCAGCAGATTTTCAGATCTCAAGTATTTATCACTCGTAGACTGCCCTCCGCGTGAGTTTCGTGCATTGCTGTGCCCCTGCTATGCTCTGTTAGTGTTTAAAAACGCATTTAAAACTCCGGTGTGTTGCTGTTTGAGTTAATGACGTTTGCTTTCAGGTTTCGTAAGGGTAAAACACAGATTTAATATTGAACTTAATTGTAGAAGAGGGTACATTGAGGTTTGACCGTCCCCCATCACTTTGTAAATGGTGAGATTTGTTTCATCTGACTTAATATGTGACTTACCTGAGGCCACTCGGTATACTGCCCTGAAATGTAGTCGTCCAAAAACCTAAATATGTTTCATGTGATGTAACTCAGGGCTGTAAGATTTGTCACATTTCTTCAAAAATTCTTAGGCCTGTAGTTCTTCTTCTTGCCTTTTATCTGCTTTTGCAGTGGTTTTAAGTTGAAGTAAGTTAACTTATTTTATTATTTTTTTTACTTCAACACTTAGTATCTTCTTGTTTAAACTCACAGTTTTTATAAGTAACATGTTGAGTACCCAGCCTCAGTTCAGATGAGAATTGGCTACCATGACTACTTAAGTGAATTTCAGTTTGTTGTGTTTCCTAATTTTGCCACAGTCTCGTAGCTGATTTTTTTTTTTTTTTAATGTTACATTTCAATGCACTGTCATTGTGCATGATGTTTTCTTATTAACCTGGGAGTAGTAATTTGATTTTATTAGCATGGAAATAAAACTGATTTAATTCCATTTCCATCAGTCTTCAGGAACCTAGATGGAACTTCACTTTCACAAACTTACCATGTGTTGTCTGAAAAACTGCAGACTTCTGGTACTAGAATTGTTCACCATACAAGTAATCAGGAATTACCTTAGTTATCTCTCTGCTGGCAGTTCTGTCAATATTCTGTTCACAGAAAACATTTGAAAACTTGCATATTTTTCAAAATAACCATGTGTTCTCTGACCACATCATGTGAACTCCCCATTTGATACAGAAATTAAGATTCATATTCCATATTCAGAAGAACTGTAAAAGGTTTGTCTGGTTCTTCTTTCTCTGTGTAATCTTGCTACAAAGAAGACAGGTGGATGGCTTATTTTAAAATATCCCAGGTCTTTGCAAATGAAGGATGAAACCAAGATCAGCTTTTGCTAAGGGAAGGTGCCATATGGTAACATGAAGCTGGAAGCCCTAAGTGATTTTGTGTTAAGGCTAGCTGCATCTCAGGAAGTACAGGTGAAATGCATAGTGTGCAAGAATCTTTATACTTAGCAGTGGAAGTTTCTAAATAGATGAAAATACTTGAAGAATATTAGTAATTTTGTTTGGAAGAAGAAGCTGCACCCCTTTAATCAAGCTCAAACAATAAATAATAAGTTCCGAGCAGTCAGTGGAGATTAAAAGGTAGCAAGGTCCTCAGTAAGAACAACATTGTTTTAAAAACATGTTCCAAAGTGTTTGTGTATCTTCTGCGTCTAGTAGGATCACGTCAGATTTCAGTTTGCAAACAAATTTTTAAGTCTTTGCATTTCATTTAGACTTGTGCTGTATTTGGAGGTGCTGGTCAGGAGTTTAAGAAGTGGCATAGGTTGGGTTTTAATAATGAGAAAAGCAACTGCTAACTTTGATTCTTTTACTTGCAGAAGCCATTCATGCCATTTTGGTTTACAGCCAAAATGTAGATGAACTTTTGAAACGCCGAAAAGTCTATCGAGAAATAATTTTTAAGTATTTGGCAGCACGTGGTGTTCCAGTGCCTCCTTCTGCTGAGAAAAATGTACTCATTGATCATGTAAAGCAGTACTGGAGTGGGAAGCTCACAACATGTGCCTCAGAGTCAGGGGAGAAAAAACCACAAGCAGAGGTGAGTGCTGCTTTCAGAAAGACTTGAGGATGCTTAGCATTGCTTGTGCAGGATAACCAGGGTAAATGTTTTCTTAGACATCCAAAATGTGGCTCTTCATCTCTATTTAGGAAGGTACTGAATTGTTTTAACTCTTGGTTTGTTTGGTTTTGTTTGTTGTTTTTTTAGTTACATAATTTTAAGGTGTCTGTGCCAAAATATCACTTGCAGAGCACAGTCTGATGCTCTGTCTTGCCGAGTATATTAGTGCATTTGAACACTAATGTGTGGGGTCTTCTCCACGCTTTTAATTTTTAAGTTGTACTGTAAGCTAAAACAGACAGTGTTTACAAATAATTCTGTGGGTTCCAGGACAACTGAAAACAGTATTAATGGTACAGAAGCCCTTCATAGTCCCTTGTCATTTTTTCATGTGGTGGATCTTAAATTTCTGGTGTAGATCCAGGATTTCCTGTCCCACTCCATCCATCCCGGGCACTAGCAATACTGTTGGTAGGGCACATCCCAGAGCAGAGCAAAGAGATGCTGTCAGTAGCAGATGATAGGGGAAAACATCTGTTGGACGGTGGTAAAAAATGCTGCAAGGGAGGGAATGGAGAGAAAACTGCCTTTTTGTACGTGGCCTTGATCTACTTCTAGAGACAGTGCAGTCACTGTAGCACTGTCTGTAAGATGTCTTACCTCTTCCAATTAGAGCGCAGAGTGGATTTTAACGATTTTTCTGTCATTGAATGTGAAGCCTGTAGCAGTGCCAGGTCCGTGTCACTTTTTTTTTTCCGTTCATGCTAGTAACATTTAACATAGTGTCACTAATCGTGTTTTGGCAATTACAGGTTATTTTGAAGGTCAGAATTTTGACATTTAGCAAATCCTCGTGTTGTAATGAATTTAGTCTGGGATCTTTACTGTATAGTTCTGAATGGCCACCTTGTTCTTTCAAGCGCTGTACTTCAGAAACCTAATGGGCAACAGCCCCACCAGCTGGACTGTGAGAGCTCTGTAGCTGTTGATAACCTGTTGGGTCGAGCTTTCTCCCGGGGATTAGCTGATGAGAATTACGATTTAGCTGAGAATTGTTTCCAAACCAATATTTTGTGTGCATAATTCTGAAATAAAAATAAAATAAAACGTTGCTCTTGTAAGAACAATTCCCAAGTTTTATGATTAAAGGTAAATAAGTTAAATTTTCCAAAGTACTTAAAGCACATTCACAAAGAATGAGAAATTCCACTGGTTTGTTTGTGACATACATCTTTCTTTGCCTTTGTTTTCTCTTAATTCTTGTGGTCCTCACAATTTTGAAGAAATGGGCAACATGATCTTCTTACATGAGAGAATTAGAAATCAGTTACATTTTATTGTGAAACAACTGCATTATTTCTATGCAGAAGTCTCCAAAGTTTCCATACTTAATTACTTCTTACTTACTTAAAATGTAATTAATTTAATACTTACTAGATTTCAACGTGAGCAAACTTGGCATTTGATTTACTTCTAAAAGTCTTGCTCTCAAGATGCAAATACTGAGAGCAAAAGTACAAAAGACCTGTACATTTAGTTCTTATTCAAAAAGCACGTCGCCTTACAGTTGGAGGTCATGAATCTTTATTTTGGAAAGTTTGGATGATTTTTTGTAAGTAAAAAATCTTACCTGTTGTAAGAGAAAGCAGAGGATAAGCAAACTATGTATGTACAGATTGAACAGGACTGTTACCTGAGCATCTGTTACCTTTTACAGCAGCACTCCCTTTAGAAAGAAGAGTCCTCTAAACCAAATGTGTTTTTATAATCAACTTTAAAATCTGTCTTAAATATCTAATTGAGAAGCAACTAGTTTCCTAAATGTTCATGCTTAAATGTGTCTATACAGGAGCAAAGGTAACCTAAGTTATGGTTTGCTTTGATTTGGGCTCTTTTCCTGTTAGAAATATGGTGGAGACCACAAACATCACTCATGAAAGCAACCAAGCTTCTTTTGGATGATTTTTGGCAGCCTTGCTGTCAAAGGGCTAAGTTCAGGCACGTGATCTGGTGGAGAAAAAAAATTCTGGAACACATTAATTCTTTGAGTTTCAGTTCTTCATGGATTAGTTTTGCATTTTGTTAACATATTCCACTGACACAGGTAAAATACTTCCACAAGTCTGAAGTATTCTGCCAGCTTCAAGTGTTAGGATGTGCATATTAAAAAGGTGACTTCCTGTTAAGTCCTGTTTGTTCTCATCAGCTACATGAAGATGCAGAAACTAAGACAATTCACTAACTGAAGGAGACATGAAACAGGAAAAACACATCAACATAATTGCTTATTTAGAAGCACTTTTTAGTAAATCGTTACCCCTTAATATGAGATGTACTTTTCAAGTTGGATCTGTGTCCTTGTTTTTCTGTAACATTCTTTTAGACATGTAAAGGCCAGTGAAAAGTTACTAACCTAGGTACTTTTTACTCAGCAGAAGTTTTGTCCCTTGGTGTGAGAATCCTGGTTTGACGGAAGTTACTAAAAAAAAAATCCTTCCCCTGCCCTTTTTCAGTAGAACCAGAATTTTCCACTTTGTTTATAAAATTGTAGACCAAGATGAAACTGAAGGACTATTCCAAATCTAGTTTTAAGAACTTACCCTGATTCTCTAGATAGATAATCATGATTCAAAAAGAAATAAGATTCTATTTTGTTGTTTTTATACAGGCCTTCTGTCTCAGAACATTTGAAGAATACTTTGAATGTTTAAAATATGTATTTACATGATTTTATGTTGTTCTAAGTGGTAATATCACATTATAAGGCTAAATAGTGCTAAGAAAAAAATGTTCTTGATTGCAGAGTCACGGAGAGAGAAAAAAGTCACCACAAAATGACATTGATCTTCTAGGAGGAGAATTCTGTCAATGGTTCTTCGAACTCCTGAATTCTCAACATCCTTTGGGAGTAAAATCTGAAGGAGGATGGGGACCACAGCATTTTTGGGAGGATGCCAAAATGAAGTTCTGTTACAACACAGTAGAAAAAAACATGGAAGAATATGTTGGTGCAGAAATGGTGAGCCTGCGTCTGCTCTCTTTGGTTAAAGAAGAGTGTCTTTTATTCAATCCTAATTTGCATGCCAATGGACTGAAGTGTGTCATGTCTCCACATGGGTTAGTACTGATAGCAGTGGCTGGTACAGTACATAGAGAAAACACTTGTTTGGGCATCTTTGAACAAATTTTTGGACTCATTAGCTGTCCTGTTAGGGGCAGTACCTGGAAAATAAAAGTTGTGAACCTTAAAATAGTTGGACAGAATGCTCTGGAGCCTGGGATGCAAATTGAAAAACCCTCCATAAAATACGACTCAAATCAACTCCAAGAATTGTATGATGGGAAAGAACTGACTGTGCTTGAACCTCAGAAGTTCTGAGCAATCACAACTGATTGACAGGGTGAAGGGGAACATACTGCGCTTGTAGTGCATAGTTGAATATTGAAATGGTTGCAACAATGTGATGTCTCTTTTTTTGAGTCCGATTTGCTGGATGACAAACTGAGATACAGAGTCTGAAGTATGAATACAGGTTTTGCTTTTGGGCATCTTTCCAAGAGCTACCAAATATTCCAGAGCATTACTTTAGATTTTGTACTGTAGTTAGGAATGGAGTTAGTTTGGGTTTTCTTGCATACAAAACATGGTTACATTTAAATATGAGTTGGCAGTAATGAACTAGATGACTTGAGGTTCACAAACTGCAGGTTGCTTCTCTTCAGGTTACCAGTTTAAACTCTTATTTGAGTTGTAACGGGAAGTCATTGCTTCTGTCGTGTTGAAATTGGGATTGGTGAGTGTCTAAATGCACATCTAAATCCCAAGAAAACCATGTGCCCCTTCAGGAATTTTTGGAGCCAACACACAAAATAATGTGAATGAAGACTTCTGCCATTTATGTTCTAAATGTGGTTCCTTCACTGAACAATTAGAAGTAGTTTAATGGGACAATGCAGGGAGCTTAGCATTGTTGAAGTCTTTCTTTTCTTTGGGTTAATAGCTTCCTTTCCTTTTACTTTATGGTTCCCACTTAGCAATGAATATGAACTGTGGTTCGGTCTGTGTAGCAAGCAGACAAATTTGAGATGGTTGCCCAGGCATCCATTTCTAGCACTGACTCTTGGATCAAGTAGTTGACTTCATTGCTTACAGCAGCACTGTATAAACCAAATGCTTTTATAATTTTTTTGTATATAATTACAACAGAGTTATTAATATAATATTTGTGATTTTTGTATGTTTTCTCAAAATAAGAATTTTATCTACTCTGAGCTACTTTATTACACTGACAGAAGTCAGTTTTGCACTGGGCAGTTACAAAGTGTTATTAAATAAATCCAGTTACTGCTTAATAACTGAAATTATTGCTATTGCAGAACTTGATTTTTTTTTTTACTCTTTTTTTTTTTATTTTAAGGGATTAGAGTTGAAATTAGGTGAAAACTCCTTTTTCCACAGCTTCCTTGGATTGTTTGCAAGTTTTGTTTTCATTTTATAGCTTCACCAATACAACTTGTGAAAATGGAAACATTCCCCACCACATGGCAACACTTCTTTTGGTTTTGATGTGTTTGTTAAATACAATAATTGGTAAAATGATGGGTGTGTGAGGGAAGCAAGAAGATTCATGTATGTATAGAACTGATTTTTACGGAAAGTCTGAATTATCAAGTTCTCTTTAAAATTTCTAAAATAATTTACTTTCTAAGCAAAAGTTCAAATTCTATGTTGGAATGTACTTTCCCAATAAACAGTTGAGTTGTGGCTTCTTCAGCTATTGATGTATAATAAATGAAAATCAACCTGAATTTAAAGTTTGGAAGGAGCAGTTTCCTTGTGTGTGTTGAGAATTGCGTTCCTCTTCAGGTGAGGATAAAAGCCTTCCTAAAGGCCTAAATGAGTTACCCTTTCAACATGATAGTCTGTAATTCAATTAAATGTTTTGTCATTTGCAGAACTGTACTTTGTAACTGGCAGTGTAGCTATTACTTTAGTCAGTGTGTTCAATATGGACATGACTAAGGGTGCAGTTTTCAATACTATTTTAAGCTGATGATGTGCAGCCCATCCCCTTCCTCGCCTCACATACCTGTCCTTGCTTCCTTCTTGTATCGGCTTTAATGCTTGTGCTGACTCTGAACAAGAGGGAGTGGGGGCTGATCCCAGTGAAAACTAACCCGTTGGGAGTAACCCTTCAGGCTGATCAGCTCTGGAAGCAGGCTGGCCACAAAAGTGCTAGTGTCAGCCTGAGGAACAGAGATGAGAATTTGCTTTTTTTTTTTTTGGTCACAACCTGAATTTCTATCGGATTAAGCAAGTCATAAAATGGTGGTCTTTGTTAATTCATATATTCAAACTGTTTATGCTTGAGAACTTCAAAATGCTGGATGCAAGAAGTGTTGTGGTAAAAACCAGCTTTTTATTAAGTATCTGGTACCTATTACTCCTTCAGTTCTCCTAAACAAGAAAATGTTAAATGTCACAGCCTTGTGACCTCTGTGTAAATACCTATTCTGTTGCAG
Source organism: Hemiprocne comata (assembly GCA_020745705.1). Lineage (NCBI taxonomy): Eukaryota > Metazoa > Chordata > Aves > Apodiformes > Apodidae > Hemiprocne > Hemiprocne comata. The sequence continues at coordinate 134,965,592 of CM036586.1, read as the reverse complement.
AGTGGAGGTGGTGCTGTATGGTTTACTGATGACCTGTTGGTGCGGTTGCCACTCCTGCGTTGTTGATCAGATTGTTAAGAATCTGCATCCATTACTCTGTGCTCATTAGCTGGTGAATGATAACTGTTTTTTGCAGCAGCTAATTTTGGTGTTTGCTGATAGGTTACTTCAAATTGTAGTTGCCAAGGAGCAGCTACTATCAGCAGATGATGGCTGCTGATGAGCAGCAGTCATCCCAGGCTGCTGCAGCAACATCCAGTAAAACAGTACAGCATCTGCTCTTTGCAGTCTCACCACCTGCGTATTTGGTAGGTACTGACAGTCAGCTGATGCTGAGTAACTGTAGTTTTGCAGTCATTAACTGGTATGACTTTTTATCCTGTGATATACCTTCCTCTTTTTTTCTCTCAGGCAGGCATGCCCTCTTTCAAAAGCATACTCATTCCTTCTAAATGCATTTTATTCCACTTGGAAAAAACTTTTCCAGTTTTATAATGGTTCTTCAGACTCTCCATCTTGTGAGGAAGCAGAACTGTGTTTTGGGAGCTGCTGCCTGTTCGCAGTCAGTTGTATAGGAGGCAGAGAGGTGATGATGCCTTGGTTCCTTGACATTTCCCATGTGTAGATGTGTACTTGTTCTTTTCCCTGTGAGAGTTGCGAGGTCATATTTGTAGTATTACACTACAGAATGTCACAGGTATTTTGCTGGTGTTCTGGTTATTGTTTATAGCATGTATCCTTACTAGGAGTTCAGAACTCGATTTTTCAAATAATGGTCACGTGCAGAGTTGTTTTTTTTAAGAGCAGAAAATCACCAACTACAGAGTAAATTTGAGAAGGTACTTTTAGTTTAACCTTGACTTAAAAGGAAAAAGTAAGGACTTATGTAAATGGAGTACAGCAAAAAAAACTTTACTTGAAATATTTACTGAAGGTGATACCTTGAGCAATAGGCTGACACCTTAAACAACAGGTAGCATTTCATCATCCCTTTTATGATCATGTTGATTTGCGCATATCTGAGTCGGCTCAAGGCCATTTGTATGCAAATAGATAAGCTCAAGGAACTAGGGGCCTTGCAGTTAAGAATTAGCTGAGACCAGAAAGCCAGGAAGAAGAAGAAAACCATACGGGTTGCCCAGTGCTGCACATTCCTCGGGGAAGGGTTCAACCAAAGGACACTTCAGAGCGACCCCCCGGCGACCACCAAAGACCCTAAGAGGCTTAAAGCCCGAGTGTAATAAGAATGCAAATATTATAATTAGTTCCAGGAAATCTGACGCATATGTATGTAGCAGGAAAATGTAAGGCTTGCCTGTTGCCACTTGTGGTACGAGCGTTAGGTAGAGTAACCCTCGAGCATCCAGCGCGAGGGTATAAAGAATGCCTGCCTTCAGAAACTTCGAGTCAAGTGTTCTTTCTGTGACTGGATTTTACAGTATCATTTTGGCATCCCAGATGGGACATCACTCCTGAACCTTGATGGATCTGCAGAATCGCAAAACCTTCAGCTGGCACCGAGGAATTCTCAGGGAGAGCCTTCTCGCCCTGGATTGAAGAGCTTAGAGCAAGTCCCCTGCTGAGATTAAAGGCATTCTTTAGGGGTTTTGGTTGCCTGCCTGTAAGACAGGTGAAAACCTTGCAAGGTTGGGCTATAAGGGTATCCAAGGGGTTAGAGTCCCCTCTTTGGTTTGGGGTTGGAGTTCCCTGTTTGTGATAACTGAGTTCTAAAACTTGAAAAAAAAAATTTAAAAAGAGGAAAAGAAAGGAAAAAAGAAAAAAAAATAATCCCCTGATTGGTTAACTCAGTTCCTTGAAATTTTTGATTTGTTTACTGGATTATGGGTTTTGTTTCTGTGTATTAATTGGGATCTGATTAAAATGGGTGCGAGACAGGCTAAAGATGGTATTCTGAAAAAGTCTCATTGTTTTACTTGTGTCTGATAATTGTTAAAACTCAAGTCTCCTTGTTTACTTGTGTTTGTTAGTCTTTTTCTTTCACTTTTATCTTGTATATGTGTTATCAAAATGGATAATGTATCCTCAGCAGGAGGTGACATTACCAAATGTTCCCCATTAAGATGTAGTCTGGGAAACTGAAATAAGTTTGGGAGTAACCCCTTACCTGGAAAAATTTGATTATATATTATAATGGTTGGTGGCCACTTTATACCCTGAAATATGGGGAAAATGGCCCCAGCTTGGAGCTAATATTATAACAACATTATATTGCAGTTAATGTTATTTTGTAAACGTGAAGAAAAATGAGATGATGTACCATATGTAGATGGCTTTATGATTTTAATAAATTGTTATGGTACTAGAAGGAAACGTGAGTTGTTAAATGTGCAGCCTGCAGGATTGAGAACTAGTAAGGAAGGTTGTTTTAAGTCTGTGAAAGGAGATGAGAACGTAGAAGATGTGCAGTTGTTGGTACCCTCAGCTCCTCCTCTCCACCCTGGTAATATGGGGAGGGGAGTGAAAGGGGGGTGAGAGGACGATCAGAAGATACAGATTTCAGTCCGGTGGCTGGGAGAATGAGGGGACAGTGTCCCGCTGTTCAAGCCCCTTTAAGACAAGCAGTCAGGGTGGAGGGACAACTTGTTTATGTACATGTCTCTTTTAAAGCTTTGGATCTGTTAAATTGGAAACAGTCTGTGGGGCTAATCTGGAGAAAGTGTTTGAGTTACTCAAAACAATCATGATAATATATAACCGCACTGCGGTGCGGGAGGGGGGATATCCAGGCATTTTTAGAAATCCTCTTCAGTAATGAGGCAAAGCAAGTAGTTGGAAAAAGCTAAAGAAGGGGAACGTGAATATCCACAAGATGACATTAACCAAGTTATGCCCAGGGAGATCCCACACTGGCATCCTAACTCCGGGTGGGACCTGGACAGACTTAAATGATACCAGCAATTATTTTTGTATGGAGTTCAGCATGGGACCCACAAACCAAACAAACTTGTGTATAAGGTTAGACAGGGGTCTGACGAGGAACTTTCCACTTTTTTGAGAGACTATGTAGGACTGCTAGAAAATGTATAAATTTGGACCCTGAAGCTAACCAAAAAATCTTTAACATGCTGTTAATGGCATGGCAGTCAGCCCTGGATAACAGAATGCGTGGCCAGCAAAAAGCAGTGGCCAGGGCAGAGTGAGACGTGTAAGATCATGGTCTATGAGGGATTGCCGAAACTGAGCCCTGTTAAGGTTAAATCCATGTGCATATTGTAAACAAGAAGGGCGTTGGAAGAGGGATTGTTCCTGGATACCTGGCAGAACGGCCTCTCTATGTCTAAATTAGATCCTATCTCTGAAATAGTGACAATAGATCGAGACAGGGACTCAGATTGATGAGGACTGGGACGGGGGGAGGGGATGTGGGAGGGGATGTGGGAGGGGTGGGGCGGAATTAAATTCCCTAGCAGAGCCCCTGGTTACAATAAAGCTGGGGAACGGGTAAATTTTTGGTGGATACGGGAGCTACTTACTCTGTTCTAAATTATTGCAAGGGACCTTTATGTAAGTTTTCTATGCCAGTTGTTGGTGTGACAGGGAAAAGAGAAGTTAAGCCCTTTTTCCAACCCCTCCGGTATGAGTTGTGAAAACCGACCTTGACTCATGAATTTTTATACATACCCGAATGCCTGGTGCCGCTTCTAGGGAGGGATCTATTGACCAGACTAAGGGATTGGATTACTTTTCTAAAGGGAAGATACGTGTTTACATTCCTGAAGAAAACGTGGAGGTGCAAATATTTGTTTTACAGAATCAGGAACAAAAGGAGAACCTGAACTCTGCCCCGGAGGATTTGATTAATGCCATTAACCCCCTCGTGTCAGGGCCACTGACATGCCAGGGAGAGCAAAGGCTGTGCAACCAGGTTTGAAATCACCAAGGGAGAGAGAAGGTTAGGAACTGAGCAAGACGACTAAGTAAGGGATGGCCTGCTTGCTTTAGAGCAGTGGCAGCAACAGTGCTGCTAAACAAGAGGCATGAAAACTAACTTTGGGCCAACACGTGTCTGTGATGCCAGTCATTAATTGAAATAAGTAAGATTTGGGGGAAAATCACATAAAAGAGAACATAAGGGACACGCAGAATAAAACCAGGGCCTAGATAACAGTTAAACAGTAAGAATTAGACAAAACCAGATTCCAGTTAGAGAAAAACACATCCCAAGTAGTCCGGCCTTGCGACAGGCCTGCAGGACACCTGCAAGACAGATGGAACACTGAGTAATTGAAAAAAAACACTGAGTAATTGAAATCACCGTATTAACATATGAATGAGCTATTAGCATACTAAAATACACACCCACAGGCTAGAGGGATCCCTACGAACGACAAGCTCCTTACTCTTTGAGCAGGTGTAGAGAAATTTTTCAGCATTGCCACTTTAAATGGCAGCGAGAGATTAGTTAACCAATCATGTTAATGTTAGAGATAAATAGGTTAGAGTGAAACAACATTAAAGTTCTTTCTCACATTTTTTAATAAAAAAGTAGCACTTGTGTTTCTGTAAACTGAGCTTGCTTCGTGGAATACCCTCCAGCTCCCTTTCCTGTGCAGAACTGGATATTAAAGCAAATATTTCAACTCTGTGTGGATTGGCTTCTTGCACACCACGTAATGGATCCCGCTTTTGGGACAACATCTCTGCATGTGCCTCATGCAGTACTTGCTATACTGGAACAAAAGGGACACCACTGGCTGTCACCCAGTAGAATGATACAGTATGGAACTGTCCTCATAGAACAGGAAGAGACTGAATTGAAAGTTAACTCATGCAAATAATCGAGCAGGTGTATTCCAGCAGACCAGACCTCAAGGACACCCCACTAGAGGACACAAACTGGGAGCTGTACACTGACGGAAGCAGTTCTGTTAGAGATGGAAAGTGAATGTCCAGGTATACCATAACTGCCGTTGACAAGGTAATAGAATCACGAGCTTTGTCTCCAAAGGTGTCAGCCCAGAAAGCTGAATAAATAGCCCTCAAGAGAGTACTGGACCTGACTGAAGGAAAATGAGCCAATGTGTGGACAGATTCCAAGTATTTCTTAGGGGTGGTCCACACCCACAGGGCTATTTGGAGAGAAAGAGTGTTGTTGTCAGCCCAGGGGACTGTGATAAAACATGCTCCTCAGTTCGAAGAACTATTAGAGAACATTCAGAAACCAAGGGAAATCCCAGTGATGCATTGTAAAGCACATCGAACAAGTAAAACCACTCTGGAATTGCGTAATCAATTGGCAGATAAGGCTGCAAAGGAGGCTGCAGAAAAAGGCATCCTAGCCCTGATACCTGAAAAAGAAGTGGTCTTGCCAGACAAACCACCAAAATATGCTAATAGCAAAACTACAGGCCAAAGAACCGGTAAGTGGGTGGGCCATTATGCCCGCTGGACAGGTATTTGTTCCACCCTCATTGATGAGGGAAATTGCCAGAAGATAAAATGATAAGGTACATTGGGGAACAGAGAATTTAGTGAAACACCTTCAGAAAACAATTATGAGCCGAGCTATGACAGAAATTGTTCAGTCCATCACAGAAATTCTCCCGGAGATGACTGTCAAATAGATTTCACCAAGCTACCTAGAAAAGGGGGGGATAAATATATTTTTGTTCTGGTTGATACTTTTACTGGATAGCCCAAAGCTTTCCCCTGTTGCACCAACAAGGCAAAGGAAGTACTTAAAATTATGCCAAAAGAGATCATACCACAATTTAGTATACTTTTTGGGGATGTCATCAGATAATGGGCCTCACTTAATTGCTGGAATAGTGAAACATCTGAGCAAAGCTTTGTCCATAGTCTGGAACTACCGTACCTCTTATAGACCACAGTCCAGTGGTAAAGTGGAGCAAATGAATTATACCCTCAAACAACAGCTTGGGAAAATTTGTCAGGAAACATTCATGACCTGGGTACAGGCCCTACCTTTAGTGTTGCTGAGGGTCAGAATTCAGATCCGTGGAAAGGGTAATCTGAGTCCAAATTAGTTGTTATATGGACGACTGTACCAGGCTTCACAGGTACCATGTACCACTCATATAATGGGAAAGCTAAACTTTAAGACTTATTTAATATCTCTAGGGAATACTTTACAGGAGTTCCAGAAATATGTGACATCAAGTAGACCCTTGGAACTACACACATCTGCTCACTATTTCCAGCCTGGAGATTGGGTCTACGTCAAATCATGGAACACAGAAACACTGATAGAGAAGTGGAAAGGGCTATTTCAAGTTTTGCTAACCACTTATATGGCTGTCAAGATTTGGGGCAAAGGCCTGTGGATCCACTACTTGAGAATTAAGAGAGCATCCACTCTGTGGACAGTGGAGCAAAAACCTCCCCTTTAATTGAACCTAGAAAGACTATGATTTGTTTTATGTTTTATCCATAATAATTACGGTAGCAATGAGCCAAGTTTGGCAAATTCCACATTGGGATCAAAACTTGCACCTAACTCTGGTACAAAGTATTACTCAAGTGCTTAGGAAATTTCACCTTTTGTAAATATTGGAACCTCATTACACTTAAATAGTAATACTCTATGGCCTGTTCCAGAGGGAACAGGATGGTATTGCCTATGTGGTGATAAAGCTCAAAGAACATTACCCCCTGGATGGATCGAAGCATGTACTTTGGGAGTCATAGTTCCTAATATGACAACAATTGGCAAATTACATAAACAGAACAGGTGGTTAAGAACCTTTCTTAAGTGAACCAAGAGAGTTCACAATGCTATTGCAGACCATCCTTCAGGATTCCACAGTTTTGCTAGATGGCTCCTCCCTTGACTTGGAGTAAGTGAATTAGAAAAAACAGTTGTTAACATATATACGTTATATATAACTGAGAATACTGAAAATAGAACCACTGATACTATATGCATGCTACAAATTGAAGTATCCAGTTTATCCCAGATAGTACTACAAAATCAGATGGCCCTCCACTGCCTATGTATATAGTAGGGCAAAATAAGCCTTGCCTGTTGCCACTTGTGGCATGCACATTAGGTGGAGTGATCCCCCGTGCATTTAGCACTGTGATAAAGAATGCCTGATTTCTAAATCTTAAAGTCAAGTGCTGGAGGGCTCTTTCTGTGACCAGATTTTATGGTATTAAAGGGATTTCATCACTCCCTCTAGATGATACTGTTCAGCACCAAAGTAACTTCTAAGTGGTAAAACTTTGGAAACAATGGCTGGTTTACTTGTATTTCGGAGATTCAGAAAAAAGAAATTAAACTTCTTTAAAACTGTTTTATCAGTTTTCCTTTGTAGCACTATTTACTGAATATCATTCTCTTGAGCCTTGACTAACAACTGATTATGTATATTGCTGCTACTTAAGCTGAAATGCTATATTTATATTTTCTAGATCTGTCTCTGGAAAGTAATTAGTTTCTAAGCAAACTGCTGACTTGCAACTAAGCTTGCAAAACCTGCTGATTTGTATAAATGTTAAATCAGTGTCACATCAGACACATTTTTTTTTTTTTTGTCTCTGAAGTAGGAAGCTTGAATGTCTTAAAGCAATACATGAGCAGAACCTCTGTGATCATGCAGGCCACTACCTCACTGCAGGTTATGCTTTATTGGTTTGGCTGTGCTTACCCTCCTTGTGCAGAAGAAGAAAAGTAATCACAAGGAGACCCTACACAGCATTAAACAAGTTCTGACTTGTGTCTGTGATCTAAATATCCAGCAATGCTCAATTGCATGGTATTTTATCAAGCTTGTAATAGTAACAAAAGACATATGATTTCTTTGGATGATCACTTCCTCCACGAAATTTATTTTTTAAGTGTATTTAGAAAATTGTGCCTAATATTCTTCATTTATGTCTTGCTTGCTTAATTATCTTAAGGAGGATATCTTAAGGTTGATGACTTAATCAAAATGCTTGTGAGGTTGTATTTTTTCTCCTCATAAATTGCAAAGGTAGGAACATTGCCTTTGCAGGCTTTCCAGTGCCTCTCTTTTATAATGTTTCATAATGTATGGACCATTAAGCAAGATGTTGGTTCAACTGTTTTCTACATCCAGTTCCCTGAACTTCAAAACCCAATGCTTATTTCAGGTACTATTTCTTAAGGTTTGACTGCTTCATTGCTGCTGAAAAGATTACTTCACATCTCAGATTAGCTCTAGTTTGTTAGTTCACAAATTTATTGTAATATACCACAATGGTGGCTGCAGAAGTAGCTCCACTGTTAAACCATTGGATTGAGGAAAACAATTTATTTACACTTGTCATAGTTTTCTTACCTGAGATGTTTACAAACAATAGTGTGTCTCACACTGTCTGCAGCAGAGCAACTACAGTCCTCTTCATGTATCTTTACAGAAATTAGACAGGATAGAAATGACAAAGTTTCCCTGCTAAGCACTCTAGGAAAGTGAGGCTCTTAATTCTGTAGGGTATCTGTGTGCTTACAGAAGCACACAGAACTTCTAGTTAGTAGTTGTTACTTTGAAATGGGATCCTAACAGTACATTGGACACTAAATGTTGCTAAGGACAGTTTTTCAAGATGAGGGTCCTACTGACTTTATGGATCAGAAGTAAAGCCCACTGCAGGAGATAGGGGCAGGCAGATGTCTACAGGAGAATGACCTGTGCTAACCCATCTTCTGTTCTGTTGCTTGAGCAGATTCTCATGCTGTGTTTTTTCAGAACAGGCTGTAGGAAACTGTCTTAATGCAGCACACTTTGTAGGCATGAATTTTATGCTTTTCAAAGAATGAATTTGACTTTATTTGTAAAATCTTTGCTAATGTTTTTTTGGCAGTTGGAATAATTTGCATAAGTCAAATGCTTTTTGTTGCCTGTAGCTGAAAACAGATTTAATATTAATTATATAATTGTTTAAAGACAGCAACAGTTCTAAAGATGGTGATGGAGTGGTTGGGCAAATATGTAGAGTAAATTCTTCCTACAGACGGATGCCATGTAACTGCTGGCAGAATATATCCTAGTGTTATAAAATGTGAAAGATGACTGCAGCAGCAAGACTGTATCATTGCAGAGTACTGTATGTTTACTCTCTATATATATTTAATTAAATGTGAAGTTCTGATATTACATATAATGTGCAAATGCAGCTACTTTGCCAGTGTGACATTGCTAGGAACTGACATTGCAGTGTTTTCTTGTATTGGTCTTCAAACATCACCTGCTGCAATATTTTCTTTAGCTTGTGACCACTTTCTTGATCTCTTCAAACTAAGCCAAAGAGAACTGAACAGGTTTAACTGTTATGTATGAAGAACTGGAGGAGATGAATGTTTGCTTGTAATTTTTCTCTTCTTCCCAGTTATATTGGACAAATGCCACATACTTTTGACAAATTGGTTTTAAAGAGTCCCAGATATTTATTAGAGTGGAATCTAAAGATGGATAACTAATGCTACATTCTTGTTAGTTGTTTCCTCTAATGTACACTTGTACTTGAAATTTAGTGTTAAAGCACTTCCAGGATGATGAATGGCATAAGCAGCTAAGTAAGGCGTTCCAGGTCATAAGCTTTTATATTCCTTTATTGTTCTGCTTTTACTTTTTTGGTGTGTTCTAATTGTCTTCAATATGTCAGGGAATTTTCCATGTTCCCTTATCATGAGACACTTATTTTTGTGTCGCTGGCTTTTTCGCTGTTTCTTGCAGTTCCTCATCTATCTTCATAGCTTGTTCTTCTTCCCCCAGGTGTTTTAGAAGGGTAAATTCGGCAAGGTGATAAGTTCTACAAAAACAGAAATATAGGCCTTTATTAGAGGGGGAGAATAATCATAGGATTTGGCCTTTAGCTCATGTGGTATACTTCAGCATTCAAAGGATTTTGTTTTTGAAGACTTAGTGCAGTTACAAGTTTCTTTTTTCAAGAAACAACATAAGAATCATAGGTTCATAGAATGGTTTGGTCCATGTCACCCACAAAGATGTTAGACAGTGCCGTTCCCAATACCGACCCCTGAGGAACACCTCTTGTCATTAATGTCCACTTGGACATCGAGCCGTTGACCACAACTCTTTGAGTGCAACCATCCAGACAATTCCTTATCCACCAAGTGATCCACCTGTCAAGTCCTTGTCTCTCCAGTTCAGAGTTAATATGTTTCACAGCTTGAAATTAACAGGAACTGGTGTCAACAACTATTTTTCCAGATGTATTTAATTATAAACCCTCAGGCTCTAGTTTAGAGCCTGACATAATCAACAACACAGAACATGGGGCTCTCCTACCTTCTGTACGTACTTACAGTGCAGCTGGCAATTCAAACATTAGTACTAGCAGGGACATACAGTAGCCAAAGACAGGGAAGAGATAAACTCATTTAGTCTGCTTCTCCATAAAGACTGATAAAAGGTGGGTAATAAGGCAGTTTATGTGGGCCCATGAGCTGGAAGGTTGGAGGACAAGCAGCTGGCAGTTGATAGCTGTGCCCACATCACTAATTGCTGCAGTGCCTTGTTATTTGAGGAGGGAAGACGCTGAAGAGCAGAATTTTATATATACTGACCACATTTCCACCAGTGTTAAAATCTTTAATATGAGATTTTGAGTTTCAGTTTGTGACTGAAGTTAAGCCTCTCCTGGGAAGGTTAATTAACCTGCATGCCATGTAAGTAAAGCGGGATTGTGTAGTGATGCCAGTCAATTGCAAGGAATCCTCTTTTTTTAAACTCATGTTCAGCTGTTAGTAGAAAGAAACGACCTCGTATAACTAACTATAGGGGTAATAACAGCGGAGTCTGCCCTGTCTGCAGGAAATCCAGAGGCTGGGTTAGTCTCAGCAGGCACGATGGCCTTCTGGTGACATCTGGTGGCAGATTCATGGCTTGCCCGTAGTCGTACCCTTAATGACACCCTGCACTGATGCAGGCACGGGCACTTGAGGCTTGCTCTGGAGACAGAGGAGGAAATGTCTGCTTTACCCCTTTAGTTGCTGACAGCGAAATGGCCTGACGTTGCTTGAAGGCATCCCATCGGCCCTCGATAAGGATCTGAAGGGTGTTTAGAGATTTCAGCCTAGATGTTGTCAAGCTGTGATATTAAGAAAACCTGTTGTTCTAGGGTTGTAGAGGGAAACATTATGGTGATAAGGCAGCTTCCTGGCAATAAAATTTCAGCTGACTTTTCAGCAAATGCATTTCTTTTGGCATTTTTTTTTTTTTTTTCCAGAATGCCTAGCTCGAGTGACTGGAATCCTGAAGCCTGAAGGCAGCCCAGTTGCTGTTCCTCAATATTGCCTGGAACTGCAACTCTTAACCACCTCTCAGGCCCAAGCAGATGAGGATCAACCTCATTCAGAGGTAGTCTGTAGCCCTCAGTGTCATGCTGTGTTCATAGTCACAGTTTACCTTTTTTCTTTTTTTTTTTCAGGTTTCCCACTCCTTACTGAAAATGTCAAGGAAACAGCCAAATTGAATATATTTGAAATTACATTTGAGCAGAGAAGCTAGACATGCCCAGCCCATCACATTTTGCATAGAGTAGAAGGAGGAGTAAAAAACATTTTGTCTTCCTGTGATAAACTTGTAAAGAGAACAAAAATATTAAATTTATTTTACTTGTTGCCAATAGTTATTGCCCATACAGGGGCTCTAATGGGTTAGAACAAACCAGAGTTTTTTTGTGATAGTCTTATGTGTGCAAAAAGGCAATGGTTCAAGCTGTACTACTTTCTGCTGTAAAACTGCAGTAAAAAGCATCCAGAAAGCCAGTAACAGTCATTAGCTGTTAAGGCAGCTGCGGTTGTAGTTGTGCAGCTTGCCAGGCAGGTTTATGCAGTTAGAAAGGAGAGGGGGAATAGAATGCAGCCTGATGATTCCTCTATTCTGCTCTATGGCCTGGTTGGTCCCTGCTCTGAAAGAGGCAGGCGTCTGCTGGAGGGAGCAAGGGACATGTAATTTCTGCACACCCACCTCTTCTCTGCACTCTCAGAGCATACTTGCAAGCGGAATAACATCATGGTATATGTGCTGCCACAAGTCTCTCACTTTAAAACTAGTAAAAGCCAAAGCTTCTTACCTAGATGAGGTTTTGTTGCCTTGCCAGCATTTTTCCACGTGACACTCTTGAAAGATAGGGAATGACAATTTTTTAATAACTTGACTGTGATTTAACAAAACAGAAGAGAGTGTCATCCTTTCTCTCAGAGCTTTCTCCCTTCTGAGCTGCTGAAATCTTTCACAAACCTGGTAGCTTATGTCTGAGAACCACAAGAGAAAGAAAAAGTTACTGTCCCTAATAATGAGCAGGAGCAGCTTTCAGGCAAAGATTGAGTGAATAGACTAAGGGCTCTACTGGGAGAGGTAGCATCAGGGAAGAGTAGCTCCTCACCTCGTCCACTGTAAGAATTGGGAATTTAATAAAACTTACAGGTAGCGGGTAGAAAACAATGAGAAGATGCTTCTTTCCACTTAGACCACAGTATCTCAGCCCTCTGGACTGGCATTTTCAGTCTTTAGATGGTATTGTGACTTGTTTGAGGAGACGTATGTGCTCTACACCCTTTCAACTATACAAACAAATGGGGATGGGGAAGCAGCTCTAGTAATAAAAATAATAATAGATAATTGGCCTATTTATGACTGCTGTCTTTTACATATTGGCATTTCCAGCTTCTCCTTCTTTCTCTCAAGTTACTCCTTAAAGATTATAGAGTGTGACCAAGTCTTCTGTTATAATATATAAAGCTTTCATCTCCTGTGAAGAAGCGCATCCTGTGGCCAGTGTAGATTCCATCATTGCATTAATCTGTTCTTTGCATCACAACTGAGGCACCAGGAATTCCATTCAGTGAAATACCGGTGAAATTAAGGAGCAATGAACATACAGATATTGGTGGAATTTGTCTCAGTCTGCATTGAAGCCTACAGAAAAATATTGCAATGTCCATCGGAGCAGTCCGGCCAACTCCAAGAATGGTATTTGAATAGCCATATTGTAATTCCAAAATACCATACCAAGTGCTTGATTTTTTTTCTCTTAGCAAATTGCAGAAGCTCTCAAGCATATGGAAAAACACATTTCTAGATTCTGTCTTGACAGCTATCACAACCCATTGGTACCAAAAGGCTATTTTAGATACCCCTCCTTGTAGGGGTAATGTGGGTGAGTGTTGCGCTTAGTTTTCTGGTGTGTCTAGTTGGTTTTGTCCTATAGTGAACCATCTGCAGTGTTCTGAGTGCTTCCACTGCAGGAAACAGTTTAGTGCAAGTCAGGAGACTGTTTTTGAAGAAAATGTCATGTTTGCTGCCACACACCCAAACAATGTGTTTTGATTCACGTTATAGAGCACCCTTGGAGCGTGCATTCTGAGTTCCCTTTGGACAAAGCCAAACTAGAGAGATCCCCCAGCCCTGCACCTAAGGTGCCCTGCTCACTGAGAGGCAGTCAGTCCACAGGAACAGCCTGGAGATAGCTGGCAGTAACCCCCCCAACATATGTGTGGTTTGTGTGCTGGCAGCATCTCAGCAACAGCTGTTTCATGCTCCTGTTGCACAGCACTGTTTGCTAATGTAAACACAGCTTAAGGGTGTTGAAAATGGTATTATAGACTCCTTAGGACTAAATTAAATTAGTTTTCATCATAATATGTTTTTTTAAAAATGTGTATATATGTACATACCTATTTTTTAAAAGTTTTTCTGTCACATTCTAGCATTTCCCTTACTAGAATTATTTTTCAGATGGAGTCTTTGCCAGTTCCTCTTTAACAGCAATAATCATCAGACATCATGTCAGTACTTGTTCATCTATTCTTTTTTCTCAGTTCATTAGTATTATTTATTGCGTCGCTGGATTTTGAGTATTAATAAATTCTTCTCAACGTTTGCATTTTTTATTGAAATAAATGGATCCTTTTAATATCTCTTCAGTAATTATGGGTTTAGATATATTTGCACAGTGCCCTACCTCTAACAAGATTAGTGGCAAGAAAATCCCATTCTGAAGATTAGTTTGATGTATTGAGTTGAACTTTAGGATTGTACTCCGATGTTTTCATTATGGAGGTTTATTACAGGAAAACACTTTGTCTTCAATTACTTGCTAGCTGAAGTGCATCTGAAATGTCATTTTTTTTCTGAAATTAGAAACTTCAGCTTATGAGGTGCAAATGCTTTAAACACTGCTATTAGAAATAATTGACAGCACTTGCTTCAGCCCAGCATGACACCCTGGCTAGTAAACAAGGACATGTGCATATAAGCAGTGTCACTGGTATACTGAGCAGTGACAATAAAACAATTAGATCACAAAAATACTCTGTTAAAGCATTCTCATTAAAACACCGTTAGAGGTTTTTGGATCAGGGAAAACCAACCACAAGCAATTTTGCACTGGGAGTGTGAACACCATGGTTGCCCTAATGCTTCTAGATAACTAGCAGAGGACTTTGATTCAAGCCTAAAGAAAGTTGGATGCTGACAAGCTATAGCTGACAAACTTTGGCAGCCAGTTGACAATGATAAGGATGATGTGTGTAATTTTTTTAAACCCTGTCATGAAAAATATCTGGCTGTGGGCTCCAAGTAATCAAAGGCTCCACAGGGAGGAACTGATCTGTGGATGACTCCTTTCAGTGGTCCCATGACACAAGAGACAGCTCTGCAGCTCCTTTGAAGACCGCCGACCCTGTTCTCCAATGGCCCTGGGCAGAGGTAAGAGTGTCTGGTTATCCTGAAATATGTTTCTTGGATGTGTGACTCCACATGTAGAAAGTTGCTAAGCAAAAGCATCCTGCAGCTTGCTTGTAATGTACTGGTTCCTTCTGCACAGATAAATATGCTGTGATTTCTCATGTCGTGGAAGGCAGAAGCTTTCTATACATTTTGAAGTTTAATTAGTAACTATGACATGTTGCAATTGCATGGAGGTGGTGCAGTTCCCTCAGCAGTGTTTTCGGGACAGCTACATGTGTCTAATTCACTTGTACACAGTGCCCTAAATCTGGGCTTTGTATCAGACAGCACATGTTATATCCCACTCATGCACCCTGTGGAAGGCCAGAGAGAATTAGAGGCCTTGTATTTTCCTGTCTGCATACAGTAACTAGAGCATTAAAAATTAGGGAATAAGCTTAAAATAAAATTATTTTTACTTCCATTATCTTCTATTTCTCATCTCTTTAACTTGCATACTGACTACATTTCCATGTTGTGTCCCTTACTATGCTTTGCTTTTTCTCCTCAACACAAGAGAAAGATTTAGCTACAAAAGGAGGACAGATTAACCCTTTCACTTTGAAATTCTGAGGTCTTTGCTTCACTTACATATTCCTTCTACTCCCAGTGTCCCCACAAGCTAGTAATGCCCTCCATGTTGACAAATAACTAATGTTTTCAGTGCACAAAAGGGAAATGGTACTCCTGGAACATTGTTCCCCTTGTCCGAGTCCCAGTGGTTGTTTAAAGAAGGGTTATGATTCTCTGAGCTAATTTTCTGTTTCCTTGAGAGGGAAGATGGCTCTCTTACTTCCTCCCACTGTGTGCGGGGTGCTTAGTGCAACATCATTAACACAGAGAGTCCTCTGTTGCACACCAGTAATAAAAGGTCTTGCATATGTGTCCTGGATCCATTTGAAAAAAAATAAAATTCTGTGACCTACAGGGAGTATTCCTCTGTGTGTGAGATGGTGGTTGCTCAAGTCACCTGCCACACTTCAAATCTCGTCTATTTTTAATCTGGCAAATTCTAACTAGGTTGGCTATACTTGCCAGGTACGAAAGTGAGTACTGTATGTACTCTACTGTCCGTAGAGATAGGTTTTTTTGTAGTATTCCAGTTTTTGAACAGAAGTAAAATTGGGCCAGAAAAGTACATCTTCAGATCCCAGGTCAAAAGTGAAGGGCTGCTAGACTGGGTTACTATTTGTAACTATTTTCTTGTGGCATAGTTTGATCTCTGCAGGTCAAAGTTATCAGATGAACTTTGTGCTCCTTAATATATGATATTTAGTAGGTAGGTTTTAATTTCAAATTCTCATTTTCTTGCATTCATTCTCTTCTTTGGACATATATGTGGCCTGCTCTCTGTTTTTTGGTTTTATTTTTTTCTTTTTACTGGCTTACATATTCCCCACTCTCCTATCCTCTAGCTTTGGTGCCCTGTGGAGTATCTCAGCTGCTGATGCACACCCGGCAATGTCCTCAAGGAACAGCGCTAGACTGAATATTGCCAGTTCACTAGGATTTTTTTTTCTTCTTTTTGTTTTAAATCTAGACATGTATGGCAAAACCTGAGGTGAGTAGAAGGGGAAGTAAGTTGTCTCATGCAGGTAATTGCTGTCTTGGTTGTTAAGTCAAATGTTGCATTTGAATGCATTTGTTCTTGTATTTAATGTACAGACAGAAGTGACCCTTTTTCTTTTCAACTGAAATAACATTTCACATTGATCAAGTCACTTTCCTTTTCTAATTTCATGCTATCTCTGAAGAATTATTCACACAACCCCCTGACAGCACTGTCAGCCCTGCTGTTTCCTCGACGGGTAGGTTTGAAAGCAAACAAAAATCTCCATCCCTATCATTCAGTAGGACATGAATTAACTATGTCTTCTGTATGCACCCAGGGCAGGAAACACAGCATTCATAATGATTCTGCAAGATCTTTCTCATGAAGGTGGAGCTGCTTTGTGAAGGATGGCTGTTGATCTGAAAAACACCAGACTGAATGCTGGATTGAACCTGACTTTATGTGACCTGGGCAATGCAGAGAAGTTTGTGTGCCTGTAACAGTAATTTTCATCTAACACTACCACTGTGTATGCAGGTAATGCCTTAAGGCAGGCATGGTCAGGAAAGCAACATTTCAGCATGAATTAAGTGCCTTTCCTTCAAATCCCTGGTGTAGGAGAGAACTGCTAATGGCTCTCCCAAAGTAGCAACAGGCTTTGACATGCAAGCAGTATGCTAATGCTGTCAATAGCTGCTGCAGGGAGTGCGTCTTCCCCAGCTGCTTTAGCAGGAGAAAGCACACAAGAGCAGGTCAGTATGTGCTCTGCTGGTGATGCTGGAGTACAAAGGAAAGCAAAGCTATGCCTGGAAGTAGGCTGCTTGGTCAAGGTGTTGATTACTCTAAATGTCTTGAAGGAAACAAAGCCTGAAGGTGAGAGGATGGTCCCCTCTGCTCTGAGGAACCACAGAGGCCTGGGAAGTCTGTCCGCTTGTGACATACACCTCAGGAGAAAATGCAAGAATATAAAAATATAAAAAACTTTAGGAAGTACTAGAGACCTTGATTTTGAGAAGTCAAAAGAATATTTTCCAAAAGCTCCTTCCATGTGGCTTTTTTTCATACTTTCTAATGAGCCCTACATGAGCCAAGATTTGGAAGGGTAAGTTTTTTTCTTTCTTTAGGCTTTTTTCATGTCACGACTTTGAACATTCTGCAGAGACACAGCTCAAACCTGGTGGAGTTGTACCGATGTCTTTGGCTGGTTCTGTTAGCTCCAGCCAGAGGGAAAGAGTTGAACCATTTTCTGAGGAAACAGATTTTTCAGACAAAGTCCTGTAGGAAGATCTGTTAATTAAGAGTGCTGAGCTAAAACACGAGTGCTGAGCTAAAAGATTATGTTCTATTTTAATTGGCAAAATCCAGCCAGAGAACGTGATAGCTTCCAGCTCTGTTGATGTGTAGGAGCAGAGAAGAAACGCTCAGTCTTCTCCTTCACCTCCAAGTAAAAATAGGATCAGAGGGAGCAAAACGGGTTTATTCTGTAGCTTTTAACAACAAAGGAGTTTGGCTTTTGCTATGCTCCAACTGGCATTAATGTTTGTGCAGATTAAAAAAAAATAAAATATTTTAATTTATTGTTGGATTATACATACAAACTTCCTATTAGGATGATAGAATGTGTGTGGCTTTTATGAGGACAGCTTTTATAAAAATCTCACATGCCTGAAAAATGACACTTTGAAAATCAAACTGCAATCCAGTGCAAGTGACTGCATATAATGTAGCTGTAACTCATTATGAAAAAATCAGTCAACAGGGTTATTAGTGGATACTAAACCATGCCTTATAATTGGACACGTTTCTCTTATGTTGTATTTGCCTAGTAATGCAGGTGACTGCATTCTGATATGATTAAAGACCTTACTCAAAATTTACACTCTCCATTGCTATACAGCAATTACTCCTCAAGTCTTCTTCCTTTGTCAGTAGGTGGTAACGGTGTCAAAGGATATAAAAAACAATTTAGTAATTTGCCTGGCATTGTTAAGCTTCTTTCTGCTCCTTGAAATTAATTCTAATGGCAGTGTCATCAATTACAATGAATGTGGCTCTTTGGGACGAAGTAATGGCAGTCTAGAAGCAGCAGCAGCACAGGGGTTTGGTGCTGGGAGGCTGGACCGAGCAGAGTAAGAAAAGATGAGGATGGAGCTGGGGAGAGTCAGATGTGAAAAAATGGCATCTTCTGATCACACTGAAATGAAGTAGGTATCAGTGATCACAGTTGTGGTAGGCAGAAGTGATGGTTTTCTCAAACTGGGCAGCTTCCAAAAGATGGTTAGAAAAATATTCAGAGATAAAAATCAGAATTGCAGCCAACATTCAGCTACATACTTATTCAGAGCTGAACTTCACAACAGCTGCAGTTATAATACTGTTTTGCAGATCTAACACTTCCAAGATGTGGAAAATAAAATTCAGGATGAATTTTAAGAATGTAATAGAAATAACTAGTGTGGCAGATGTAGATTTAGGGTATTCTGCACATTCTGAAGGATTTGTTTTTAATGTGAAGCATGTACCTTCACACTCTGTAACATGTGCTCTGATTCACTGACAGATTCGTTTTGCACAGTCCCGCTGGAATATTGGCACTCATGCTGTCTATAAACAGCCAGTCAAGTTTTGTGTCTGTCAGGACTGTACTTCATTTTATTTACCGCATGGTCTTTGGAGGTGGGAAGAAAGAGAATTAATCAAAAGAAGCATGCAATTCTCCCTCCTTCCCTTCATTTCTTTCTGAACTTTAAAGCTTTCTGAACATTTCATTATTCCCAGAGTTAATTTTTTACTCTTTTTCCCGTGGAAAAGCAGCTATCTCAGCAGGTGAGGGGCAGGGCAATTAGCTATTGGAGACAAAAGGCAATTCAAGAAGCCATCACAGCGATAAGGAGCCCTCTGGTGATAGGGTGAAGGGAATAGGGTGCAGACAAACTAAAAGGGTGAGGAGTGTCTGGTTATCTGCTAGCTGGGAGAGGAAGGTTGGAAGAGGTACTATGGTGAGCTGGGCTGGGTGCTGGTATGGACAGGCACAGGGCGTGGGCTTCTGGGGGTCACAGTGAGGAAATTTACGTGTAATGTGTTCTACCTGAGTGGGGTGTGCGTATTTGTATGTGATTGGCTTGTGTCTGGCAAAGTGCATGAAGACAGAAGCCACAGTGTGTGTGATGTGCTAGCTGTTTTTCTGTATGGGATACTGTACTAGCTTGTCAGTAAGAAAAAAACCCCTACAAGCAAGAGTCCCTTAGCACAAGTGGTAGGAAACAGCACCAAAGTCTTGATTCAAGTGGTTATACATATAAAAAGTAATCTATAATCTCTTTCAGGGCATAGTTCATGGGCAGCAGCACAGAACCATGCCATGCCACACAGCAGTTCACACTGAGCGTCGGCCAAGTAATTGCCTGCAGAAAGCTTGCAACAACCAAATTTACTCTACAGAAAGGCATCTCTTTCCAGGACAGAGCCTTTCAATTTGCAATAAAACAAGTGGGATTACAAACCTACAATGGAAACGTTAGGAAAAGAAATGCCACTTGCAGTAAGGTGCAATTCAAAGACCCCCATTTTCAACAGACAGCGAGTTAGAAAAAGGAAAGTTCATCCCCACTTGCTAATTGCTGTTTGTGGTTTATTTAAGTTTATTGTAAAGCCAGAGTCAGCAGCAGTTAGAGCTGTGAAACCTTGACAAACCAGACCTTTGGTGTTTCTACCACTAGCAAAGTGAGAACTAGAGAAAGGAGGTAAAAAGGCCTGGGTGAGAAGGCGCTGAGGTGAGAAGTAGCCGCAGCAAGCGCAGCCCAGCTCCCCTCGGCTTTCTCCCATCCCGGCTCAAAGCCGCCGCACCGAACTGCGGGTTGTCAGCCGGGTTTCCCTTCCCACCCCCTGCGGCAGTGCCCGCAGCGATCCTCCCAAACCGTGAGCGGGAGCGGCTTTACGAGGAGAGCGCCGTACTCCAGACCCTCCGCCCCGCCGTCACCATGCCGCCGCAGTGCGGGCGGCGGCCGCGGCGCGGCGCTCTTGCCCCGCGGTGGCGACGGGTGGGCAGCCTGCGCCCCGGCGTTTCCCAATCCAGCTCCCCCTGCCTTCCCAGCCCCACGGGGTTGAACCTGGCAAAGCCGAGCCCCGAGGTGGAGGCGGAGGGGTGAGGCGGAGTTGCAGAGGGGGGGCTGCCATGTGCATCCCCTGGGGCCTACGGGAAAAAGAGCATTTATTGCAATTAATGTATGGAACAATAAATCTGCTCTGCTGTGCAATTACAGCAACTGCCACCAACGCTCATTGATTAAACCAACTTCTATGTTGTAAATAAGACGGGCAGGAAATGGTAATGTGTATTTTAAATCCCCTTGTAAGGGCAGTTGCTCTTAGAGCCGCTTCTGGCTGTGCTGCTTGACCCACTTACAGCAGAAAGCATTGGAAGGCCTGAGCATCATCATCTCCTGCCCCCATGGCAGTGCCATCAGCCTAGACCACCACAGCCCCTGCACTTTCCTCCTGTGTCAAGACACCTCCTGGCAAGAGGGAACAAGTTTCCCAGACAACATGTGCCACGGGGTGACAGCAACTGTACACAGAGTAACATGCTGACAAGCTCCTGCCCAGGATGGATTCTGTCATGGGATCTCATCCACATAACAGGCATCTTCTGTGTGGCAATGCTGATGTGTGTTCAGCTCACCTCTGGGGAAATTAGCAGAGAGCTGCTTAGAGAAGTGGCAGCTACCAGTGCTAGCTCCTGCCCACATAGTTCAACAATTGTGCTGGGCTTTTTTTAGCAAGCATCCACCTACTGCTGGCTGCCATCGCCTGCGCTTGTCAATCAGCTCTGTGCGCGTGGCTCAGCTCCGGTGGGTGAAGCCTACAGGAGATGATGAGTGTGATTCCATCTTTCCCTTTCTCACTCCATGTGACAGTAGGAAGCCGCTGTGATCCTTCAAGGAATGGATGGCTGAAACAGTAAGAATTACTGATCAAAACCCAGGCAGTTTTACTCTGGAGTTTGGAGGCAAATTTAGGGGTGAGAGTCACCTGGGGTACAGCTGAGTGATTATATGAGCAACAGGTATCAGATGCACTGAAGAGGCAGCAGAAAGGGTGATGGTGATGCTTGTGTCATGCTTATGCTGAAAGTCAAGAGAGGATTTTTGTTGCTGAAGTGACTGAGAAGGGCTTTGGCTCACCAGTAAAGTCACTGCCTGCTCTTGTGCCATTCCTCCTGTGCTTAGGCAGAAGCTGCTTGAAGACTTCCCTGACTCCATTGCCTGAATAACTTCCAGAGGGGTGTTGTTGGCAAGACTCCAAATCTGACTAATGGCTCAAGTTGAAAGAGTAGCGGTACCTATACTGGTCAAGTCTAATATTCCTGCTAAAACCCTGGCTCTACAAAGCTTCATTCTTTTGCAATGCTGACCCCATGCAAGGGTATTGCAACGTAGCAAGTCTCACTCAGGTCTGTTTTTCTTCCAAGCGCAATAACTTCTGACACAGGGAAGGGCACCTAGTCTTGATCTGAGAAATTTAAGGAAAACAAAAAAAAAACCAAACCTGCCCAGCTTCACCCCCTGGCAGTTCCTTTCAATGGGTAACTGTTCAAAATGTGTACCTTGCTTCTCATTTTAATCACCTGGATTTAGCTTCCAGCCATTGCCTGGGATTATACCTCTCCCTGCCAGGCCAAGTCACCCTTCGATACCTGGCATTTCCTCACTTTCACGGCTCTTTATATATTGTAGAGCAAAGTGACTGAGGACTGTTAGTATTTGAGAGAAGCTGCTGGCCAAAACTTCGGACCAAAGTTTGTTTTCCTTCATGAAGAAACAATGTTTATGCTGTTGGTGATCCCCATCCCACTGTAAAACCCTCATCCTGCTCCTGCTGTGCAGATAACAGGCTCCAACCTGGGGTAAATCCATGGGAACAGCCGTTTGGAGGGCCATGGATCCTGCTTTCACACTGGAAAAGCAGCATTTGCTAGAGGGAGTGAGGAGCTTTTACCTTGGCTCAGGCCCACAATCTCTCTTCAAAATATTCCTTTCACATGGAAATTCCTGCCAAGTGAAGATTGCTAGCTCTGGCTGGCGTGTCAGCCATGGCAAGAGACACAAAGGTTTTCTATCATTGGATATACGTGACACAAAGGGAAGAGGTTTGTTTTGTGCTGGCTACTGTAATCAGCCAGCAGTGTGCAGGGAGTCTTTGTGGAAGGGGTGGGAGAAGGGGGAGTAAGCATAGGAAAAGAAAGCTAGATTTATTAACATTACTTCTAAATAATCAGTTTTCTGCTGAAGGCACAACGTCTAATCTCAAATTTCCCTGCCCTAGAGTCACTACTTGAGTCCCTTGCCTGCTCCACGTTAAGCCCCAGCCAAGAAAGCACATCTGCATTAACTCTGCTGCACGTAATCTATTGAGCCAGTTTCACCACAATACTTTTGTTGTTTCCCATCACCAGCAAAACAGAAGTCATTCCTAGTGTGACCATCCCACACGTTGGTTTTTAATCAGGATTACACTGTGCAAACAAGGCAGATGCTTCTCCATGGTGAAGTCCCTGAACCATGGGTGTCCATGGAGATTTACTC
Source organism: Hemiprocne comata (assembly GCA_020745705.1). Classification (NCBI taxonomy): domain Eukaryota; kingdom Metazoa; phylum Chordata; class Aves; order Apodiformes; family Apodidae; genus Hemiprocne; species Hemiprocne comata. Next base: position 134,942,754 of record CM036586.1, on the reverse strand, counting down.
TAGCCAGAAGATCCATGCAGAAGAGCAGGAAGGTCTCAGATATGCTGCTCTGATGCCAGGAGAACACAGGTTACCTCCTTGTTGAACCCCATCTATGGGATATCCAGGCGGTTAGATGGGATAGTTGTGATGCCTGCAGAGCCAGCCAGCTGCTGCAAGGACAGCAGGGGTTGCCTCGGAAGGCAGGGGACAAGAACAGCATAGTGAGCTGGAGAGTTTAAGTGTCACCAGGGGAGCCCTTTAAAAGGGCAACAAATGAGTGGGATTTGAACAGAGTTGAATATACTGGAGGCTCAAAGCACATTGCCCTGCTGCCTGGGAAGAATGGATAGCAATGAATTTGCAAAGTTTCTCTCTTCCCTTTACAATATTTTTTCCTCTCCTGTTCTGTCTGTGTCTGCAGAATGTCTTCTCCATGAGCTCCAAGGTGTTTTGCAAAACATTGTAAGGCATGCAAAGCCTCATAGGAAGGGCCAACAGCTGCTTTTTGCCATAGGATGAGAGCAGAGGGGGAGGATGTCCCTGGGAAAATGGGAGGTTTCCTATGTCAAATTCCCATATGACCCTAGGAAATCAAATCATACTGTATCTTGTGGAAGAAAGTTAAAACCAAAATGACCCCAGTCAATCTCACCTTTGGGAAGAATCCTTACTTCAAACCTGAGCGTCAGGCACTGCATAGCAAAAGCATAGATTATGAGCACAAGCACGAGCAAATTCCTAGCTTAGGTGTCTGGTCAGTCTTCAAGACCTCGCAGCAACCCTGAAATTTTCTTGAAAAAGCCAAATTATGTATCAATGGAAGAAACACAGTCCATGCTGGACTCTGCATGACCACCATACACCTGGACATATAGAGTCATTGCAGCAGGAACAAAGGGGAGACTAAGAGTAATCTACTTCTTCTGAACCTCCTTGGAGATACTGGAGGTCTGATATCATCAGTTGAGCTTTCTTGCTCTGTGAATCTCTATTTTGTTGCATAATTACTTCCATCATGTTATCAAACTTCAGCTGGTGCTGCAGAGGTTCCTTATCATCTTGCCTGATGGGCTGTCTGAGAACTTAACTTTCCTGATTCTTAGACACTTCCAAATGGTTACTTTAAAATTTATTCATAAATAAGTTATATCAATCTCATTTTGTGCATGTATTGTGTTCAGATTAAATTATTCTTATCTCTCCTGGAAATTTCTATTGTAATTTTTGAAAAAAGTCATACTGAAATGAAAAAAAGAGCTTTGGAATCTTTGGTATGTATTTTACAATTTCCTTTTCTTCTTTCTGCAACACAAATTGAATTTCGTCCACATCTCATTTCAATTCTGTGGATGTCTGGAAACGTATAGAGAATGAAACCTGAGCTGTTGAATTTGTGTGCATTTTAAATGTCTGTCAGCATCAGCTTCTGCTCTTTGCTACAGGCTCACTCGGTGCTGTGTCTCCATGGGCAGCTTGCAACAAGAGAGCTCACCACACCTGAAACCTTCTTGATAAGAAAAGACAAATGTTAATGGGAACAGTCCTTTTTCTCTTTTCTCCTAACCCTTTCTTTTCCATAGCTCTCTGCTGGCCTCACTTTGAGGCAAACCTGTCTTACCCTATTTTCTGTCATTCATGTTTCCTTTCCTCTGTGTTACTCACCTCGTTGTAAAGCTCTAAATATCTCTTTTGCTACATCTCACTGTTCATTAGGGTATTTAGGCCTCTTCCAGCTGCTCCAGCTGGGTTTTTTAATTGCAACAAGGATGCCTGAGGGTAAAAAGAAGAAAAGAGAAGATGAGGGAGTAAGTGGGGAGAAAGGTGTGGTTTAAAAGGACAGAACAGAGATTGTTTTACAGCTGTGAGAGGAAGGAGCTTCCCTGCAAGCAAGCAGGAGCTCAGCAAGAGAGGAGGGGAAATGGAAAGGGGGGAAGCTAGGTGAGAAACAGGTGAAAGGAGTTTAAGAAACACTGATTAGTTAATGTTTGTAAAGTGTTCCTGAGAGTGCAAAGTTATATGTATATGCTAATCTACTAATTATTATTTTGTGGAGTGTCTTGGTTTATGCAATCATGTAGATTAATCACAGCTGATTTGTCAATAGCAATGAATGATGGGAGTGTAATACAAAAATTAAGCAGCAATTAAGGTCAAACTTTTTCATCCTTCCAGAGCAGAAGGGAATTTTTGTGAGACTTACTTTGAATTTTTTTAGAAGATACCCTGTTTGAGTGAAGAGAGCTCTTTCTCTAGCAGACTGGATACCTTGGTTGTCCCCTGGTATGCTGCCTACCCTGGTGCAGAGAAGGCTGGTGAGACCCCTTATGAAGAGGGATGCAAGGGTTATTTCTGTAATGTTTTATAGCAATATCTGATGGCATGGATGAAAATAAGGTGGCAAAAGTCTTATTTCAGGTGGTAAAAAATCTCTATGTGGTCTGTATGAATTGAATGTAGATTGAGGAAAAAGCAGTAGGTGGTAAGAATGTTTCTATGTAGCTCATGCAGCCACCAATGCAGCCTCTGTGAGCTGGAAACCTTGCACTTCTTCCTGTTCATCGGTCTTTGATATGTCTGTTGGGTCTGGTTACCAGCATTGGTATGATGACAGCAATAATGGCCAGGGAAAGAGGTTGTTGCTAGAGGGATCCTGTTTGATAATTTTTAGAGGTAGAAAGAAAGATTAATTAGACCTCGTTTGTGGTGAGGTATTGGAGTAAAATTTAAAAGTGTAGCTTAATAAGCTGGTGAGTGTACTGGCTGAAGCTATGAACTTCTTCCTTGCTGACCTAGTCTTTGTTGTCATGGTAGAAGTTCTTCCTAAAGAGAAGAGGCCTGATCAGCAGTTGCAGTAGGTTTTGTTCTCCCTCTACCTGAAGAAAAGAAAGGAACGCAACAATGGCTAGTGGCACTGAGATAAGGTATTTCAAGGCCAGGTTGGATGGGGCTTTGAGCAATTTGGTCTAGTCGGAGATATCCCTGCCCATGCAGGGAGGTTTGAACTAGGTGATCTCGAAGGTCCCTTCCAACCCAAACCATTCTATGAGTCATATGCTTCAATGATCCTGAATTTATTCAGAAATCGCAGAAATGAAACTTGGTCTTGAAGTCTTAATTCCAGTGTATTCTAAACTGAAAATCTTGTGGTTTAAAGTGTTCTGAATTTGAGAGGTTTGCAGACATGCTGTGGGAGACACCTGCCTGTGAGTAATGACAGTAAAGGCTGCTGTGGTGCTTTTGAATGCAATGAAGCCCTGGGTCTGTTAGCTAGAGGCTGCTGAGTTTTCTGCTATTGTCATGGTGCTGCTGAGTATGACGCATTTTTGATTATGTGCTTTGTTGGGGAATTAATATAGCCTCTGTGCTAGTGCTTTTACACAGCTGCTGACCTTTCTGAAAAAATGTAATGCCTCTTATGTACAATCTATGATAAATCTCTTTGTAAAGTCTTGGTGCTCTCTTTCTATCTCCTGTTCCCATCCTTTAATTTATCTACTCTCTTTGTAACTTTAATTAGAAGTGGTATTGCTGAAGATCAAAACAAATATCCTTTTTAAACAGAAAAAGGATAAATAATCACTGCTTGGTGTAAAAGAAGGGTGAGAGATATCAAAGGTGAAACTTGCCATGTTAACAAAATACTCAAAACCTCTCATGACCTTCATCAATTGCCTTTCTGTTTAAAGCACAAACTGTGAAAACAGTGGCTGAACCACACGTCTTTACAATAGATGGGATTTAACTCTTTGGATTAATACCTGAAAGCCATAAAACATTAATTGGACTAGAAGTAGCTCATGAGGGTTTTGGGACCTGTCATCTTAGCCAGGTTCTAGGTGTTTTTACTGATACAATACCATATTAGTAGCTTGGAAAGGTAAATTTTGTAGTGTGAGAGAGAAATCAGGTCCAGGGTGGCATACCAGCCATAACAGGAAAATTCTTCTGTTTGTAGCACACACATTTAAACAACACCATTTATGCAGGTTCTGTTGTAAGGGTGTAAATGGGACACCTGAGCTTGAAGATGGACTAGAGCAGCTGAGACAGTGTAGAGGAAGGTGGTAATGACATACAACTTCATCAACACTTCAATGACAACAAGGTGAGGGAGAAAACCCCACCCTTGCTACTGTCTTACTTTCTAGTAAGACATTCTTCATGCTTGTAAATGCCTGCAATGCCAGAAGCACTGCTTTCTTGCATGTTTCCAAGGAGGTGTAAAAGAAAAGCTGTGTGTTTTGGATATCATGGTAGCTGAGGTTCTCCCCCTGCCCATAAAAAAACTTTATGGAACTGGCAGAAAAGTTTTTCCTTCGGGTGTAGAAGGTGGGTGTGATGTAATTTCCAGAGATGGGAGATGGAGAATGAAATAGTCCTCTTTGGAAATATCAGATGCAGAACTCCTGAGTGACAACCAGAGCAAGGACACTTGGAGCCTCCTAAGCCTCCTTGCTGGGGAAGAACATTCTTCCCACAACCTTCCCCGGCCTTCATGTTCACTGGCAAAGAAGGGCACATGAAGAGTCAAACCAAAAGCCTGAGATAGTGTGTCACTCCAGAAAGCCTTACCCTGCTGCAGTTCCTGCTCAGCAAAGAAAGAGCAACTGCAGAGACATTCACTGACATCTCGCTAATCTGCCTAGTTAGGCACTGTGGAGGTGAACCGTCAGCTGTGATTCTGTCAAATAAACACCAGCCAAACTAAATATTCTCTTCATCTTTGGCTGTGAAATACAATTGGTGAGTGTCCAATGGGTTTCTCTGACTGTGGTGCAGTGGAAATGCTTACTGATGTTTTTGTCCCATTGAAGCAGTGACATGGTAAAATACAAACACCACATACCTGTACTATTCTTCTGTTATACCATGATACAAGGCTCCATGGGTTTAACAGTAGTATTTTGAGCTTTTTTTTTTTAGGGAGAGAAAAATTACAAGAACCGTGTCCTAGCTGGTATTGATGGGAAGGCTGCTGAAGGTCACCAAGTCAGCCCTTGTAGTTTCTATGGCTGATATCCAAGCCTGAGATAGAAGAGAGCATACTAATTGAAAATCACTATTATTGTATTTGAAAGGCAATATTTTCTTTTACCTCCATAGCAAAGACAATATAGGGCAAGGAGGAAGCTGATGAGAAAGGGCTGGTGGGATACAGGGAGGCTTTTGACACCAATGCCCAAACATGTACATTAATGTGAGATGGAGTGCAGGAATTTAACCTAAGCAATCTATCAGATAAACCTTCGGGATGGGTTTGCTGTTGGAAAAATGAATTGCTGCAGGTAGACTGCTTAGTAATAGTACCTCTGGTGTCACGGTGATCTGGCTCACAAGTTACTTGCCCTACATAATATGACCTATATAATAAAAGTTAAACCAAGGTAATTATACACGCTTGTACATATAACATGGAAAAACAGATTCTTCAAAAAGTTCTGTTTGTCTGGAAAACCTGAAATGTTTCTGTTCCATTAAGATTATTTTGGGGAAGGGAGAAGATCTTGCAATTCTTAGAGGAGCAACTTAAAAACCAAAAAGTAAGAGTTCAGATTCTGTTCACTATTATAGTAAACAAATTGATTTAAGATCCTTACAAGGAAGATGCCCTCTATGGCAATGCATAAGCTTCATTATCTTTGCTTACTGCACCTTCTCTCCTCTCTTCCTAGCCCTTCTCTCCTGAGCTCTGACTGGGCTTACTGCCTGGGAAGGCTGGTGGGAAGCTGGGCATTGCTGTGAGTCCCAGGACAGACTGTGCTGAGATCCTGCAGGCTGCTAGTATCTGTTCCTGGAGCTGAAGTCTGTCTGACTTCTGACCTGAAGCAGGTCCTTCAAGCCTTTCCTAATGAGGACTTCACTGGGATGTTTCAAGATAATGTGTTTACAAAAGTATATGTCAGCTATATGCTGAAAAATGTGCAGTTTATTCCCTTTGACCATCTTCCTACCCCTTCTCCCACTATTTCATATGAAAGAGAAATACCTGAAGTAACAGCAACATCTCTAGTATTTGACTTTGGAGGTGGTTTGGATACTGTGTTTGGGAATCACGCCTTTTGACTCATGTTATTTCTGCAGCTTTCTAGAAAGTCATTCTTATCTCCATCTCAAATACAAATTTACTAATAGAAAAACTCATCTTGATTAATTTCTAAAATGGAAATGTCACCAGAGTTTCTCTACCTGAAAATAAACGTGCACATTTTTAACTATTGCTTTACTTTTTGGGGAAATACTATTTTAAATGGGTGTGGGTTTGTGGTTTTGATTTTTGAGGGTTTTTGGTTTTGTTTCACAGAAATACTTTTAACCATTTTGATGCTCAGTGAACTTAAAATGGGAAAAGGAGTACAAGAAAGCAGAAGAGCCAAATCCATAGACTTATGAGTTTCACCACTATCTTAACTGGGATCAGGATTTCATCTCTAAGTGTTGAGATTTTTCTCCTACCATCATAGATTCTTCTCTAGCTTTAAAAAAGTTATTTAATTTCTTCTTGGTTATATAGATTTTTCCTTCAAGTTTCTCCTTGACATAAGCCACTGAGGGAAGAAGGGAGCAGAATTACTTTGGTTTTAGTGCCAATCTAAAAATGTCAGGAAAAAAGTGCATGGGTATTGGAGTCAGCTGTTTCTTTTTCTCCAATATTTCACTGGGAAATATCCCTGGAATGCATTTTTCTATGAAAAAATAATTTAAACCTAAGTCATGCTTCTTTTGTATTGTCTGTGAGCAATCCAAGGAACTGATCTGTCTGTGCTGCCAGCAACTTTGGTCAGCTCAGATGTTCACTTCCACTTCAGGTGATCTGTGTAGTCTGCATTATAACTCATTCTGTTTCCTCCACATAGAATGGCAAAAAAGTTAATGTCTTTTAGCACAACTTGACGGGTGCAGAATAAATAAAATAACATCAGGAGACAGAGAGCAAGCCAGCAACTGCTGCTTCTGAAGCATTTAGTGGATTACTTGGATTCATTATTTCAGCTTAACTTTTTCCCATGGATTTGATGTACTTATTCTAGATTCAGCAGTAGCATGGTCTGTGTGTTAGCCTCTGCTAGGCTTTTAAAATGTTGTTTGAGTGAGTGACACATCCTCAAGCCTTTTCCAAAAAATTGTTGCAGGATTAGGGCCTTTTGATTTTTTTACTACTAATTTTTTTTATTTGATATAGATAGATTTCTGGGACCAACAAATAGAGCCAAGAGACAAACATCTAAGAAGACTTAAGGAACTTGGAGCATATTTTAACAGCTCATAGATATGAATGTTCAGCTACTCATCAGGAGTTTTGCATGATTTACCATACATATTTATTTCCAACTTTTCTCTTGTATGTGACTCTTTCCTAAACCATTCCTTATAAGCCATCTTCTGTGTCTGGCTATTTTTTTCCTTGTGGCAGCCTTGCATAGGTAGGTCCCACATAATTTGCTGTCTTCAGACACCAGCCATGCAATACAGCAGTTTCACAATGAAATGAGGTTTTTGATCTTCCTAGTATTTAACATGACTCTTTCCCCAGGTTTCTTTAGTGTGAAAGCTATTTTCTTCTGGGGGAGAATAAAGAGGGGAGGAAGATCTCAGAATTAAACTTGAAAAAACCCAGCCAAACGGTGTGTATATCAAATGATAAAACAAACAAATAATGAACAGGTAAAAGAGAAAATGGTACACTGTTTAAGTCACCAGAGTCACATCTAGTAATGCTAAATGATGAAAGGCAAGATTAGTCAGTGTGGACTTGATAATGAAATTGTAATTTTTTTTAATGGTTGCAGAATGTTATTACTGTTTTGCAGAATATGCAAAGTAGGCAGGATATCTGTGGATGTGAGTGACAGCTCACTAATCTTTCATATAATTTGTTTGTATTTGGTGTTTTTTCTATAGTAGACTTCAGTGTTGGATGCCCAGGGATGTGAGCCTCTGAGCTTTGCACTTGTAGAACAATAATAGAATTATTGGCAATTTCTAGACAAGAATTGCAAAAAAAAAGTCAGGAATTGCATAAAAATACCAGTAACTTGAAAAAGCACATGCGCTTTGTAACTTTTGAGCTATGGAATAGCTAAGGCTTTTTTTTTTTAGTCCCAAAGCATAATATTAAAAAAGGGATTTGCCTAATGGGGACAAGAAAAAGCAATCATTCTCTGTCACAGATTAGATCAGAGGCAAATGCTGAAGAGGGATCTCATAATTATTCACTTTTCTAAAAGAAGAGAAAATTGAAGGACAGCAGCCTTGATCTTATTGAGAAGAAGATTGGAGTGAAAGACAAGGTTGGTTGTTCTTACTTCAGAAGGGTCTGAAAGCTGAAATTGCAAAATCAATTTACTATCACTACTGTAACAATTAAATTGACATAATGAAAAGATGGTGGAGGAGGAGGATGGATCAGATAATCCACCCCCACAAACTATCTGTGTGTGCAGGTGGCAAGTGTTGGAGCTGCCAAGGGTAGAGCTGCCACGACTGTCTTTCCTCTAACATGACAGGCAGCTGCCTCCTCCCCTTTCTCCATCTCCTCCCCAGGTCTGTGCTGGCTTCTCTGAACACCTCCTCTCTGCTCAGCAGGCTTTCCTTCTGTGGCAATTTGTGGGATTTTTTAACCGCCTGGTTCTGTTTCTTGGGTGTCCCTCAAACCCAAGTGTTTTCGCTGGTTGTAGCCTGCCACACTGCTTGTGTTTGTACAATATAATAAGACATCTGCTGCCCACCAGCACTCATCTGTGCCCCGGCAGAGCGCTGCAGTTGACTGCTATCCTATTTATATTAATTGAACATGCCGTATTCTGCATACGCTGCTGATTACCCTCATTTATTTCGTCTCCTAAAGACCCAAGGATTTCTGCTGCTCGCCTTTACAGCATTGTCTTACTCATTTGGCTCCAATTAGCCTCAGCTAATGAAAATACATTATACTGAACCTCTTGTTACCCATTGCTGTTTCTAATGACATAATTTGTGAGTTTTGAGCCTTTTCAAGTAGAGACATTAGGAATTACGTTACAGTTTCATTGGTGAGGTGGAGAAATATTAATTGCAGGCATCTGGGCTCCTTTCTTTAAAGACGACTGGTGATTTTTACTTAACTAATAAATGTTGACATAATCAGGGAGCTATCAGCACCATATGTTGGCCTTTTGTGAGATGCAGATCTTATCCCTGCCCGGCTGGGTAAGGAAATGCTTCAATGTTCGCACTATGTCGTGGTATATTTTTAAAGCATCACTCAGCACAGGCAGATTGCTGGGAGAAAGAGATGAAACCTATTTTTAAAAACAGGTGGGCTGTTTCCCCAGCCATTCAGGTGAGGTGATCTTTAATGATAAACAGATGCCAAAAGCTGCATATGCAACTGTGCTTATCTAGCGTGATATTTGCAAAGCCCCTTTTTGTTAGCAGAGCTGTGCCCTGGGGACTTTTACGGTGGGGGTGGAGGGGAGCTAGAGCAAGTAGTCGGCTGTCTGTTTGTTGGGGTTGTGCTCTTCTCTGCTCCCTCCCTTCCCCTTTCGGGGACATCATGTGCAAACATTGGGCCCTAAGGACGCTGTTGCAATTAATGAGATTTGAGGGTCAAATCTGAAGGAGAGGTGTGCTTCTGCCCTTCATGGAAGGATTGATGCAACTTTCTTGCCCAACCGTGCCAAGGAATTAAATAAAGGGTTTCTGTTAATTCAGAAAAAATATATTGAAGTTTAAAAAAAAACAAACAAAACCAACACAGATGTGACATGTACTGCCAAAAGGCAACAATCATTACTTCGTTCTGCTCAGTCCAAGCTTGGTTTTGGCACAGTACACTTCATTCCTGAAAGCTATGCACATCCTCCCTCCTAGCTCCTTCGTTACCTGTTGGCTAACCTTGTCTCAGACAGCAAAGATTCACAATACCTCCCTCCATCTTCCTCTGTCCTTTGGAGGAGTTTCTTTAGTCTGGGCTCACTTAATTTTTCTGAAAACATTTTATGGCTATGTTTCTGAGAAAAAGTGGACATGACCTGGGGGTAGTTGGGTGGATAAGGCTGCCATGCCTCGGAGATGTTTTTCCACTGTCGATCTTCAAAGTGTGTGGAAAAGGAGGTTGTTTAGTACATAAGTAGCTGTTAAAAACGAAGAGTGGATTTAAGCAAGGGAATGTATGGGGAGGCATTAAAAGCTGTGGCATGATTTGAGTAACTGCCTGGTAGTGTTACACATAGACCTCTTTGTTTAAGCCAGTAGTTGGCTGCTTGACAAGGACTGGGTGGATCAGTTCTTCTCCATTAATCACGCTACTTTCCTTAACATCGGTGCTGCACCGGGCAGGGCCTCTACTGCCACCAGGAAGGATCAGTTTCCTCTAATGTGAGGTGTCCTGTTTCCCCCATTAATGCAATCAATCAACCCTTGCCAGGTCTAAAGGCACAGGGAAGCTGTGTGGGGTGGCAATGGCTGGCTGAGTCTCCTTCAGCCAAACATTGCTGCTGTGAAGCAGCACGGGCTTTGCAGCAACACCTCCCCTTTGCCCCGAGGAGTCTACAGCTGGAACAGTGTTGAGGGGGGTGCTGACTTGGTGGGAAGGGCAAGTAGTGCTACTGGAGCAGATGCCTTGGCTCATAGAGTGGACTGCCTTCTTGTTACCAGCTTTGGTTTCAGATGTTTGCACCTTCTTGATGAATTTATAGCAATAGGTTTTATGCAGCAGAGAAACCCAGTGCTTTGTTCTTGACTCCCTTAAGATTGCTATGTGTGCTCAGAAGAGGTAAGATGGGTTATTTCTGCATATATCCCATTTCTGGTTTTGCACCAGCAAAACCAAGGATTATTTAGGATATCATTATCTTGACACACTCCAAAAGCACGTAAGATTATGTGTTTACTTGATTTGTTGGTTAATATTCTTATTTCTTGCCTGAAGGCAACATGGTAGATGACATGTCAGGAAGGCAAGCTGCAGAGCTGCTGAGATTTTTTTTTTTTAGTAAATTGGTGCTCCCTCTAGTAGCAAATCCCATATTTGCATGAACTGGAGGTATTTCCTCCACATGCATCAGAAACCTAGGGAAATTCAAGCCTATAGTGTCCCTGGAGGTAACAAAAGAACATTATTATCAGTGGATAGGAAGTCTAGTTAGGGAACAGTCCTAACTCTAATCCCTTATATGTGGGTTGTGTCTTCTTTTAGAAAGAACTGCCAAAGAGATTAGGTGATACAAAAGGAGCTTTTTACCTGAAGACGCTTTTAGGAGGAAAAAGCATAAAGAGAAGCTTCATAAAGTTCCTGTAATACAATACAGCACTAAAATTATTGAGCATGATATCAACGCCCATATCTTTGTTAGTTTTTCACTAGGTTGTAGTTATGCCCCTTACTGTCCTGCGAGTTTATCTGGTTTGTTATGCAATTTGCATTCTGTTAATATTCAGCCAATACACACTCAGTAGGAGCTTAATCTTGTAATCTGCACAGCCCTTCAGCTCCTGCCCTGGGTAACCACAGTTTACTGCTTTACCCATAGGGCTTGTATTAGAAAGGCTACTAAACTACAGTATTATAAAGGCTGCTAAACTGCTTGGAGAATTTTTTGCTCCAATCCCCACCTCCATCTGCAGCTGAGCATGGCAGAGCCCACGAGTGCGGGGCAGGGAGCTCTCCCATGCCATCCAGCCTCCCCCTCCCCTGGTGTTTGGGGAACACCTCAACCTGTCATGGTCTGTGGTGGGTCTGGACTTCAATTCTGTCACTATATCTCTGTGAGCGGCTGTCTCCATTCGTTTTATTGTGCATTTAAGTGTGTGCTTGAGGAAAATGCCCAGAGTGTGTTCCTGCATGCTGATGTCTGCTTTTGTCTGATGCTAGTCCCAAAACACCTTTGGGCTCCTCACTCTAAGGGGTAAATGTGTATTTTCCTGAGGCTTAGAGGAAGAAGTGAAGTTTCTCACTGTTTCTAGGCAGCGAGACAAGCCAATGATTTGAGGGTAACAGTAAATTTTCTTGTCTGTTGTGGTTAGGGTTGTCCCCTGGATGAGGTAGATTGGTGTCTCTTAGTGGGGGTCTTGGTGGTCAGATTTGAAAGTGGGGACCCTCTCAGCAGGGTCTCAGTGGCAGGTCTAGTTTTGGAGCCCCTAACTGGGGTTACTTTTTGTTCTTGTGGGTCTGCCAGTGGGTTTGCAGAGCAGTAAGTGACTGGAGCCATGTAAAGGAGGAAAAAGAGAAAGTGGTTGAGGTGCCACAGGAGAAGGTTTGGCATGTGGAGGGAGGCAGGGAGCCAGAAGGGCTTGTTCTCCTCTGCTGGCAGTGTGACTCTGAGCACGTGGAGCAAGAAAATCAACATGAAAAATTACTTTTTAGATGAGAAGTGTCATTTAAGTAAGAAAGCAGTATGTGACTGCTCTTTTTTTTATTAGGATGTAACATAGGCATTATCCTACAAATACAATCTGGAGTGTCCAGAGCACCATGGCCCAGTTTCTTCTTGATTTCTGACTCCAGCCCCCCCCTTTTATTTTTTTTAAAGGAGGAAGACATAATGCTAGAGTACAAGAGGAGAATAGAAGCTGTTGGGTAGTCTTCAGCTAATGTAATACCATACCTTTAAATAAAAATCACCCTGCCACAGAGTGAAAGCTAAGTGGGGCAAGAGAAAAAAAGCCTGTAAGAGGACAGGCTTATTGATCATGTAATGAATAGTGTTGTGTTAATCTTGCTGAGGCAATATCTGAAGACTTATGGTGTTTGGCTTGAGGTGAAAGAGGTGTGTGTGTAAATTCATGTTTCAGCGTGTTGTTCTAGCCACGTTTTCAATGTGCTGGCTAAAACATTATGGCTGGGTTACATCCAAACTGACCGCGTTGGCTTGCCATCTCAAATGCCACCACTCACCTCCACGTTTTGAGGAGAATGGGGGCTTATATTTAGGGATATTTGATTGTCCCTTTTTGACAACAGAAGGGCATGGAATACTATTATGGCAGCTCTGTTTGATTGAAGTAGCTGAAGAAACAGGTTTAAAGTGAACCTGAAAAAAAGCCTTACCCAGCTGTAGAGACTGTTCCTGGCTTACCCAGGAGCCTATGTTTTGATGACAGCTTGTCTGTACATCTGGACCAAGACCTGATCTCTGTGCAATATCCCACATGACAGCTGGCAGTTTCTGAGTGCAAACCTAAGATGGTGTCCTCTCTGCTCTTTATTAAGGATGATGGAAAAATCCTTTCTATATTAATTAGCAAAAATCACATCCAGTGTAACTGGAGGGGAATCCAGGAATATGGTGGAGTTTATCTGCTTACTCAAGGCTAAAATCTGGCCTAATGGCCTTTGTTTGAATGGAGATTGAGTAATGTCACCAACAAGTTCTAGTGCAAATGTCCTGGGGTTGCCTCCTTGATTAGATGTTGCATTATGACTCCCTGTTTTTAATCGAGGGTCACTCTGCCTGGTCATACTTTACATTCTTTAGTGTAGGAATAAAAAAGTTTTGAAGAGTTTATTTTTCAGAGGTTTGGTGTCACTGTTCTTGCTGGATTGATAATCTTAATGGGATATGTTTGGAATGGTTCCAAAGTCTAGTTTTGGAAATTGGATTGTTTTAGTGATTAAACAAAGTAACTGAGGGCATCACCCTATTAAATAAGATATTTCATGCATGTGATTAATTGTAATCTCAATATAAATCCTTTTGATTTAGAGATTAATGTTGATTCTTTGCTTCGAATTTACTGTCCATTTGTTTTCTTAATTAAAATTAAAGGTAGAAGACAGATAGCAGAGGAACCTCTTCAGGATGTTGATGTTCACTTTGTTAAATAGAACATTTTTCATTATGTGGCTCAGAAGTAATAGGCTTGGTATAACTATATTAACCTCAGACAATAGAGGATAGATTGTATGGGTTTCCTATTGCTGGCTAAGCTTGTCATGCTTCAGATCCCTTAAAAAATATTGGTAGCTGATCTTCTAGCTTGAATGCAGTCTTTTTCAAAATTAAAAGGTAGCATTTGAAAAATAGCTTCCTGCTTTTTAGAGAGGAAATTTCTCCATCATGCTGCATGGAAGAAACTGTATTTCAGATTATGTCACGTTCCCAAATCAAAATAAAAAAGTGTATGGGGGGTAGAGGGAACATCTATTCCCCATCATTTTCACACAGGGCATCTATACCTGGTCTTGGTCCAAATAGATCCAATATCATATCAAGTTTTATAAATGCTTATCTTTTCATTACTCAGCTGTTAACCTAAATCCACAGGAGTGTGTTAATGCATTGTGTTACCTCGGGGTATGAGCACCAGAAACAGTACTGGGTAGAATTAATGCAACACTTTTGCTTCCACTATATGTTAAGCAAAGTGTTGCCTCTGTGTATATACAATATTTTATACTAGGCAAAGAAGTCATGGAAAATGTTTATCATGCTCATGCAGAGAAAATATAGAACAGGTGACTTAACTTTATAAGGTTTTTAATGCAAGGACACTGAGTTTTTTATGAAAATGCGTATTACTGATAAAGGTATAAAGCTGCTTTGTATTAATGAGGTATGTCATGATACAATGTGATGATCTTAATTCATCTTAATAAGAATGCAAATTATTGCGACAGCAAAGCATTATTGAAAATCATTTGAGATCAAATAATGACAAGCAATTCCCATATGTCACTACTCTCATGCCTAATTGTGGCTTGCAGCCGCAACATCTCATGCTTGTTTTCTAGAAAATTTGGAGATAGATTGATAGAAGTACAAAGATGAAGGAAACCTTAAAAAAACAATAAATTAGTCCACCACAGTGCAATCAAGTTTACTAATGTCATCCTTGATGGATGGATGTCTGATCTGAGCCTTAGCTGCTGTTTTTTTTTTATAGTATTCCTTCCTAACATCCCATTTGTCTGAGCTCCTCTGCCCTTGAAGGTGTAGACCATGTGCCCTATAGCATAGTAGAAATACATAGAAATCATGTGCTAATGTTTACAGCATCTTGCATTGTGGCAAAATCCTTTGGTCTTGCCTTCTACAGCTATCAAGGTGATACTGATGAGAGAACTTTTCTCCTTGTGTAACTACTAGTGACCAGATGGTATAAAACCTTTTTGCCATTGTAAGCTTTTAGAGCTGGTGTTTGTGAGCTACAGCTTTAATGAAATAACTTTTTCTAAGAAAAGGGAAATCACAGTAAGTATAAAGAGACTGTAGTTACCATTTCAATAAGAGCAGTTTAAAATGTAAAATTGTGAATGGTTAAAAAATCAGTTTTGATGCACTCCTGACATTACTCATGCAGTCAATATTGTTAGGCATGCTTAAAGCATAAAATCTATTTTATGTTTTATACCTACTATCGTGAAAGTATATTTCTCTATGAAAAATTACATAAGCTAAGGTTCTCAAACAAAAAAATCTAGGGAAATCCTCCATAATTTTCATTTGCAAGAGTTTAATGTTAGCTTAAAATCTAAGGAGCATTTTCTGAAATCCTCCTATAGTGTTCTCTGGATGTGCAATGCATAAACATAACACGACTGCGGATTGCTGAGATTCAAGATTAAAAGCAGCTTTGACCATCTCAAAATGTGCTTTCTCATGTGTCCCATATGACTATAATTTTCTTGAAGATCTGTTACTGGTTGTAGTTTACCTCCCAATGCTGTTTAAAATTTTCTTCCTTGTTTTCCAGATGTGTGTATAGTGTGTGTTTATGAGGCAAGTAGGGTTTGGGCTCCGGTCCTGAGTGCAGCCAGCAGATTGCATTGGGTCCTTTTCAGTTGTGCAAACACAGCTGGATTAGAGATGGCAGTTAAATGTTTCCTCTCTGTGATTTGGTTTCCCAGAGAAGTCAAAGATAATGACAGGGGAATGCTGTCCTAATTTAGGTTTTATTGGAGCAAACCTACCACTTCCTAACCACTACAGAAAGAGATGTGTGTTTTTACGGGTCCAAGCAGCATGACATTTCCTAATTATCCCATATAATGGAGGATTTCCCATGGACATCAAGTAGACACTGAAGAACTGCAGAGAAGTACCTGTCTATTTATCCTTTCAAAGGCCTTGTATAGGAGGAAAAGGAGGAGAGAGGGAGCAAAGACTGAAAATGAGACTTTTCTCCTATTGTCACAATTAACTTAGGAATGTGACTTCTGCAAAGCTATCCACCTTAGCAACAGCTGGACCCTACCAAAGGAGTCAATTGCATTTTATCAAAGTGGCATGCCGTCCTAACAGACCAGAGGTTGGTCTGCTGGTAGAACCTTCCCCCTTTCATCACATCAGGTGCCAGGTACCAAGAGTCCCAGTGTTTGACAGAGCTAGGGTAGTTCTTGCAGTGGCATTAGGCCAGGTGTTTGACTGTCCCCCATACAAGCCTCGGGTGCTCTTTCCTCAGCACACATTTGTGCTGTGTTTGCCTGTCTCCAGCCCTCTGGTCTTTCTCTGTGCCCCACTGGCTTGTAGGAGTGCTCCCACCTGCTTTTGGAGATCACTTCCTACAGCTTCTGATGTCAGACATGGATAACATGGCCCTGGAAGACAGCTTGAATGAAACTTGCCCATCCAGCCCTCTGTTCTCCCATGAGGCTGAGGACTTGCCCTTTTGGTGAAGTCTGTGGCACAGGGGGGTAAATAATAATCTTCTCCTTAGGAAGAGTGTTTTGCTTTCCTTTGTTTCCTCTTATTGAAGGCCAATGAAGTTGTTCACAATGCATTTTTTTCTCATTCTAGTTAGCTTAGTGTCTTGTCTTTAATGTGCTTTGATTAACATTTGTTCTTTTGCATTCCTCAGTCATGTATACTTGTTTTTGACATGATTTATGTTTCTTTCTGTTTTCAAGTGCCTTAAATAACTTCTGGCATGGCCTTGATGGTCTTGCTGTGCATTCTGTTCCTCTCTATCAGAAGAAAAGCTGTTTCGCTTAAAATAATTATGTATGTATATACACATACTTTTCTGATTGCTGCAATCCAAAGTGTTATTTATTACCCCCATATGTCAAATTTTCAACTGGTACTCTCATGCTAGTCAGGACTGCAGCTGAAATAGCTCCTCTCTAGTACTTTCTCTACGTTTATTTGGGGAAAGGAGGGGAGGGAAAAGCTATCCAACAGAGGTTATCCTTTTGAATTCCAGTTTGTCAATGTGGTGCTGTGCTGCTTTACCTACAAACCTAGCTGAAGTTCTCTGCCCTATGTATCAGGGAACAGTGGCTTCTTTTCTGATGCATTTTCAATCTAGCCACAATAAGACTCCTATAATGACATCACTCTCGGGTTTTTTCCTTTTTTTTTTTTTCTCCCTCCTTTCTCTTTTTATATATGCTCTTGAAATGTAATGTAACAAATTCCCACTTTCTTCCTACAAAGTCAGTTATGCTCAGCTCCACAGCATTTGCCCAAGAATATATCTTCTAGTATTGGTTCAAATATTAGAGCTTCTAATTATTCACTTTTTTCTCTTCCACACTCACAGGGTTACTATATAGGCATCTAAGTAAGTTTCCCAAAGTGTCTCACTGTTGCTTCAGATAGACTCTATTACAGTTACTTATCACTTGCCCAGATTTCAGCCCTCTGGGCCAGATCATTGCTTTTAGAACATGAGAATTTTCTTATCCGCTGCTATTCAATCTGGCTTAAAATCTTTCTCACTTGATAGGCAGGCTGATACTTCCTACCCTGCTCTTCTTATCTCTGTTCCGAGACACTTCTTCGTGAGATAACATCCCCTAGTTAAAGAAGCCAAAGATCTCTTGCTGGTGCCATCTGTACAGCTATGTGCTTGTTTCTGAGAGGCATCTGTCTCTGTCACTAGCAACCCGTGGGCTTTGTGCCTGGCCTCCACCCAGCCACCATCAGTCGTAGGTGAGCGGGTGACTGGTGCCCTCCAGCTCCTCTGCTGTGAATTGGTGGGTTGGTTTGAAAGAACCAGGGGGGGGCGGGGGGGGGGGGCAGTGTGGAAAGTTTGCTATAAGTATGGCTTCAGAGACTTCTGTTCAGTATAAAATTTGTAAATGGGAGTAGTTTAATGTTAGCACAAAGTAATCAGAAGAAGTTTTATTAATCAGACCTTTAAGCTGGAATGGAATTAAACTCTTTAACTGCCTTAATGTGGAATGCTTAATCACTGAAGAGGCTAGTGCTTATTCTGACCTGGAACCCTCCTTAACGCTGCTTTTCTTGCATAGGAGAGAGAGCACTTGAAATAGGAAAGCAGAATTTTTCAATTAATTAAGAATGGTATATTTGTTATATATACACACACATATATTTTTCCCTGCAGTTGCTGCTTATTAAACTGAAATACATCATCATAATTTTTCAATGACTTCTAATTTAACCTTATGCTCTACGTAAATATTCAGTTCCCTGTATAGCAATCAGAAGAAAGCCCGGTGAAGCTATGAATAATGCAGAATGTAATATAAAATATGTGCAGGAGATAATTGGTGAAATGACCTTTCATTTGTGGCAGTAACTTCATACTCCTGATTCAGAATCACTTCCCCCCCCTTCTACCTCTTCAAGCTTGTTGTTTAGAACAATGACATTTCTCAATTGGCAGATACCAGATTTAAAGGAAAGACAATTTTCAGGAGCAGAGTTACACCCCACAGACACTTCTGCCTGGGGTTGAAATTCTTGAGAGCCTGGCAGTAAATGAACCTGGGCTGCAGTGTACACTCTTGCTCAAGCTGGCAATTTCAGAGGTGTGACCACAGTGTGAGTGTGCCCTAGGACACTGTCTGAGCATTCTTGAACTTTTCAATATTTGTAATGAATAGGAACCAAAGGTGATTCTGATGTTTCAAGGGTTGCTAAGTGCTGCCAGACATCCAGGTTTTTCAGGGCTGTCAGTGAAGTAACCATGACAAGGAGTTAAATCCCAAGTCTGAAGACTCGTGCTCAGGAACAATGTGCAGATCAGAGGACAGGCATCAATTGTGTAAGCTGAGTGATGTGAAGTACATCTAGAGGTGGCTTCCAGCAACAGATGCTTGGGGGTTTACCCTGTCATGGGAACCCTCCTGCATAAAGCCATCCTTTGACAGCTGCTTTATCATGTAATTGCACTCAGGTAGGTTGAAGCAGACATTTTCATCCTTGATGTGTCAGTGCAGAGTGGGGACAGCCAAAAGCCTGTCTGGGAGTCAATGTGAGAGGTCCAAGGGTTTGCTTCTGATTTCTGTAGAAGGAAGAAGGGAACCACCTCGTCTCATTGGTGAACTTGGCTCCATTGGCTGGAGTCACTGTGCGGAGAAATGGCAATTCATTAGGCAATTTAATGCTTAAATGCTAGATGAGTGTGTGTCTAAGGAAAGGCACTTCCCCATGTCCCTGGTTTTCTAGCCATGGTAAACGTGGAAGTCCTGCGAGGATTTCCCAAGAGCCGAGGCTCCTGGAAGTGGCTGTGGTGAAGGGCAGCACTCTGTGAAGCCAAGCCTGGCTGTCTCCTGAGGACAGTCTGGCTGCATGTTGTCAGAGGACATGGAAGCTCTTTTACAATAGAATATTTACAGTTATGTCATGGTTTAACACTGGGCCAGCAATTAAATGACTGACAGACATTCTCTATTAACCCCACTCCTTTCTCCTACTGAGAAAGGAGTGAGAATAAGGGAGAGAGGCACTTGTGGGTTGGAATCTAAACTACATAGTTTTAATGAAACAGTACTGATGAAAAGGAAAATAATGAAATATGTACAAAGAAATACAAAAGGGATATCATGTTCCCCCTCCCCCCCATTAATGCTCATGTCCCTACTGAGGTTGCAGGGCAGGCCCTGGAAGAGTCCCAGACTGGGGTCCTGGAGTCAGTAGCAGATGGGAGCTGGATGCAGGAATGCATAGATTCAGGAACACATGGATTGGGATCAAAGGCAGAAAAAAATTAGAGTCCTCCCAGGATTCCAGCCATGGGTGACGAGTGCTTGACCCTCATGATCCTTCAAATTTATACCAAGTATGATACCTATGGCATGGAATACTTGGTGGTCAATTTTTGGTCACCTGTCCAGTCTGCTTCTCCCTGCAGGAGGGTTGCAGGTGTGCCCCCTTTACTCCCTTCTGGCTCCGGAGCATGAGATGTTTTTTAGAACCAAGCGGTGGCCTTGTTTCTACATACCATTCTCCAGCAGTAACTACAAACATGGAGGGTTATCAGTCCTAGAAGCAGACACTGACTGAAAATCATGCTGTCAATTTCAGCAAGTGCAGCTACCTAGAAGAGATTTAACTGAAAAGTAAAATGACTAGAAAGAAAATCGGTTCTATCCTGGCTCAGACCAGGACAAGTTAAAGGGATGTACAATGATCATCTAGTCCCACTACGCCATGTCTGGCTGCAGTCTCTCCATTTCTACAGCACTGTGTGTTGTGCTGGCAGTAGGCACTGTGCTTGGACAAATGTGATCCACTAATGTTTGCTGACCAGCTTTAATGAAATGTGATGAGGCCTTTGTGTAAAAGCATCTATATGAACATAAGCTCAGGAAATGGTTCAACTCATAGGCAATTAGTATATTCAAATGAACCAAGACTTCATGTGCCTTCTGTACTCGAGGAGATACTTGGACACTGCAGCTTGGGTAGTTGGAGCTTAATTGCTCATCCCTATCTGAATATATATTGTTGAAAAGCATATGATTCATCTAATTGAAAATACCTTTTTAAGTGGTTTTCAACTTGGCTTGTGTAATAACATTTTGTGTTAGGATGAAAGGTAAAAGTATGTGTTTGTTTTCAGTAAATTAAATTCATTACCACTGTCTCAGCATTAGATTCGTATATCCTTTATTACATGTATGTAAAAATAACCTATGTGATAAACGGACAATTTAACATCTGTTTCACAGTGGACAGAGGAGACCAGAAAGCTTCCTTAAAAGACTTTTTGTTACATCTTGATCACTCCTAAACACTGAATGACCGTTCCCATACCACAAGAACAAAACATGGAGGCCTGGGTGCCAGTGAGGGTGTATGGTGCTGCAGAAATAAATATCACCTGCCTGTTTAGTCCCAGGCACGCGAGAGTGAGCAGGAATCTTAGCTTACACTGTTTAAAATACTCTGGAGGTGAGAATGGTTTGTTCCTGCTTGTGAAACATTGCTCATTGAAGGAATTCATCAATTGCTATGTAACTATTTGGAGCAGGGATTTCTCCTTGATTTTTCCTAGCATTTAGCTAGAGCTAACATAGATGAAATTATGGGACCTGATAAAGATAAAGTACTTCAAGTTGCTGGTGATACTGATATGGTGTTCTTACTCCTTATAGAATATCCTACTCTAGGATATTCTTCAGAAAAGCAAGGTGGATGAGATTTTAGGGACTTAGGATGAAGTCTCATTTCTCCTTTTGTGAGAAGGAAATGGAAAGGTTTCCCTGTTGTCCTTATGCCTTGTGAGTAGTTAAAAAGGAAGCAGAAAAACCTGAGCATGTTTGTGTTCCTTTTCAGCCATTTCCTAACCACACCTCTTAATTTCTGTCTGGTATTAGTATGGTCTGCTTTCTCTGTTTCTTAAGAAATATATCTTACGGGTTACGACAAAGAAAAGCAGTACTGAATTTAAAATCCCAGCTAGAGACAGATAGACCTGTTGCCAGATTATTAGTATGTCTCAAAACACACAAAGGTTCCATATTATATATAATTCCCATAAAAACATAACTACCCCACAGATTAACAGCAAGCCAGAAAAAAAAAAAAAAGAAAAAACCCACATTATTAAGCCTTATGGAAATTAGCTACATATTTTAGTTGTAGGCCAGCTCTTTGAGAACAGATATTTGTGGAGAGGTTCAGCCTTGAGAAGAGACAAAAAAGTGAAAGTCCACTGCTGGGAATGATTTAGAAGGGACTTTCTTTATTCAAGACAGCATCTATTACGCATCTTGGAGATGAACATGTGTGGGAAGAACTCGTTTGACAGAAGAAAGTGCAGAACTAAATGTCATAGATGAACAGACATGATTCTTGCCTCATGACTGGTGGCTGTACCATAACTAGATTTTCCAAGTTGTGGTGTCTGTGTTAAGTTCTCCTCCCTGCCCTGTCTCCTCAGGGAAGTACCTGGGAAGAGTGAGAAAACTGTGGCCATTTGCATAGGATTTCTCAGTGTCTGCTGGTCAGAGCACCAATTTATGCTGTGGATATTCAGAAATGCTGAACAGATTGCAAGTGTACATGTTGATTCAACTGCAAAATTGTTTTTTCAGTGGTGAACAAAGTGACAACTTAGAGAATGCCGCATGGGCTGTGTAGCATTCACAAGGGAATTCAGTAGTGTCACACCCTGCTGACAGAGGGAAACTAATCTGGCTAGATGGTGGTGGGGGAAACTATCTTGAAGTTGTTTACATACAAAGCTGTCCTGTTGAAGTTATATGATGCTCATTATTTCCTTCTGTCCCCCATTTGCCCCCAAAGTGTGTGGATGCTACTTACTAAAGGGGAAAACAGTTTACTATCATATCTGTAGTTGTTCTTGGCATTTCTTAACTAGTAAGATGTTTGGCTGCAAAGTTTAAGGTTACTGCTATAAAAAATGTCATCCTTAAAATTAAAAAAAAAGTAAAGTGATACATAGCTATATGATAATGAAGCACTTTGATTAAAAGCATCCAACAACCTATGATGTATGGGAGTTAGCTGGAAGACCATTGGAGCGTAATTAATTATTAGCTGTTCTTTATAAGGTCTAGTTGCTCTTTGCAGAATTGATTTTGAATGGTGACAAAGAAGCAAACTCTTGTTTGCAATGCTACACTATTAATTTATGGATGTTGGCAGGAGCAGGTGGTGTGTGATGGAATACAGAGCCTTTCACCTGCAAGCACTTTCTTATGCTGAAACCAGACAAGTTGAGGTGACAAAGTTGTTGCTGATGGACTGGTAGGAAGCCAACACAGCTTGTATGTGGTGGAAGTGTAGCTGTGTCTTAAAAATTATGGTGGTGTGCAGTGGGAGTCTCTGCAGCACTGAGTTTGCATGGGCTTGGACACACTCTGCCACAGCAAGACCAAGGTGCATTTGCAGAGAGTTGCATACTGGTTACTATGTGTATCTCTTCTACTCTATGGTTAAATAGAGGGGCTGGGTTAACACAGTTTATGCCCTTCTATGGGAACTCGATATACTTCAAGTTTTCGGAAGAGAATCGTGCTTATTTACTGGAAGGCACTTGTTAGAAGCTGACCATCTAAGAATTTGTTAGGTACTGCAAAGGACTCTCAAAACCCATCAATTAATCATTTGATTTAGTGAAACTAAAGCGAAGCAATAAGAAACTGTTTTTTCCTCCTTTTCCTCTCTACAATTTAAAGTCTTTCTTTCCAGTGAGTGCTGCTCTCTGCACAGGAGAACATTTCATGCTAACAGTAAGTCTGAAGGCACCAGAAAAGAATAAATGTAATTGTGCATAGATAAAAGGCCTCAAGTAGTTAGAGGTAAAGCAGACAGGGGTCTTGCTATCCTCATCTTACTGTGGCTGTTTGGCTAATTCGGCTACCTGAGCTGTCATCTGCCATTCAGGTCAGCTGATGTGAATGAGCTGGTTAAGGAGGTATGTCTTCCTTCCCACCTGTTCCAAACATTTCACTTGCACTTCTACACAAAGTGCACCTAGAAGTAGTAGAGACACATTCATACATCCATAAACTGGGGGAGAAAGTGTAATTTGCAAGCATTCTTCTGCCAAAACATACAAATCCTTTACAAAAGCATCTCTATTTGTAGAGAGGAAACTGATCCAAACTAAGAGAATGGGATAACAAATGAGAAACTCTTGGAGAAAACAGCCTGAGATACTGTAGGATCTCATTTCAAATGTAGATGAGAAACGCAATTTTTTAATTTTATTATTTCAATATGAATTAATTGAACGTTCTCCAAGAGCTTTCAGATGTACTTCTGTTGAATGTTACTTGAAGAAAGGAATCTGATATTATTAACGCACGTCCTCTGCAAAAAATAATAAAAAAAACCAAAAACAAAACAACAACAACACAATACAACCTCAACCTTAAAAGCCTTTAGTGATAATTTGAAAAGCGAACTGAAAACCTTTGTGAATTGTATCAGATCATGGAAAGCATGTGACAAATCTGTGCTAAGTATATGGCTATCCCATGAAGAAAGAGGTAACACTTTGAAATGTTGAAACTCTATATATGTCCTAGAACCTGCTACCCCTTAGTTTAGTACTAAAAACTGCTCTTTTGTTATGCTCCAGTCTATATCAACAGAAATGAATGGTGCAATTAGATTTAAATGTTGCCCTGTTACGTTTGGATGAGAAACTTCGCATTAGAACAGTTTTCTTGAAGTCATGTTAACTGAAGCAAGCCAGAAAATCACAGGCAATATTTACCCAAAATATCCTTTCTGCAATGAATAATAACAGAGAACAGTCACTGACAGTCAGGGCTGAGATTTTTTTTCTGGAAACATCTATTTGGAGCAACTATAAGAAATACAGTTTGGGAAAGGAGCAAAGAAAATGTGACTGGGAATAGTTTTTATTAAATGTGTAAAGGAATTAAAAACTGAGCACTGGCTGCCTGAGAAGCTCTGCTCTGCAGTGATGATGTGAACGTGAGGATAAGTTTTCAGGACCCTTATAACAGCCCAGGACTGCAGCTCCATGTGTGGCTTTTCTGGATGTGGTCAGGAGATTCTAATCCTTCAGCTGAAACCTGGGAACATTTGTGCTGCAGATCTCCAACATAACACAGTTATGTTCCCGAAGATCCAGCCTTGGGGAGAGATGATGTTGGGAGTTGAGGATTTCTTTCCCTTCCTCTGGACGGGAAGGGGATCTGTGCTTAGAGGGGGGTCCCTTCCTTGCTATTCAGTGGGGAAATAAACAGAATGCAGCTATGGTAATACTCAATTCTTTTTTTCCTGAAAAGTAGTTTTCCCTTTCAGTCAGTGTGGTCCCACTGCCACTTACTATGTAGCTTATTTCATACATGAAAATAATAGTTTGTAAATTACATTTGTGGTTAACTTTTGCTTACATGTCATAAAGAGAAATATCCTATAATTATTATGGTCCCCATGTAAATTCACTATTATTACCTAGTTATTTTGGCCATATGGATTACACCATATTTAAGGTCTCAGTTCAATAAAAGTACATCTGGTTCCTGAGCTGCAAAAACCTATTAAAGATTGAGGAAACCATGCAAATAGATTTATATGATCTTTTGTTGGATTTTACAGTGTTTAATTGGCCTTTCTATTGAAGGTAACCATGACAAACTTCAAATTCCAGTAGTAGCTACCATAAGCAGTAGTCCTTTAGTTACTATGGAGTTAACATCTGCCATTTTTCTGCTAGTCTGTGTTTTAAGGGTCTCTCATGTTGGAGTCTCCTCTGCTTCCTTTGGGAGAATATCCTACAGCCTTGCAGATCTCAATGTCAGGAAGTCTTTGACCACAATTTATGTAGCTGCATATGTTTCATATGGATTCCTCCTTGGCCATGGTGAATTATGCCATAGGGCTTCAGCAAGGATTTAAAAAAAAAAAAAAAAGAAAATATGTAAACATGAGTCATGTTAAGAATACTTTCTATATAGTCTATAAGGCTGGTTTGTTAAACAAAGCTGAAAACGGGTTGAAGTAATGTTTGGAGGAGGGGTTCTGTGGCTGGAATGAGCAGCAGACATGTAAAGTTCTGCTGAGGGAAACAAGTTTACCAGGAACAATGGTGAAATACTTTTCCTTCCTCTCCACTGACAGGCTCCTGGCCAAGGACACTGTACTGCTACCATAATTATCTGGTGTTTTTGCACTTCAACCAACCATCGCTTGCAAAGCAGATTTTTCCCCCCCTGTTTTATTTTAATTTACAGATTTCTTCATCTTCAGCACGTTTAAAGAGGCACTTAACATGTCCAAGTTTGCTCTGCATATTTACATCAAGTTTAAGGCTCGCTCCTAATTTAGGTCAAGATATTGAGTTCCTGTCCCTTACCAGGAATGTGTGGGCTCATGTGAACCTCCTGCCAGTGTCTGTGAAATTGTGTGTGGTCTTTGCTGTCAGATGTGAAACTCATGCTAGAGCCCAGAACTAGCGCTTTTGTGTTATAAATGGGAGAAGACTGCTGTTTCTTAAGGCTCTAATCTGCTGCCTGGAAGTTTCTTTAAAAAGTTACTGCAACTATTTGCCTCAGCTCTTCCTTTCTCCTCCTATGTCCCAAGTAAATCTTTAATGAGGATCTGACTAATTTAGTATCTCTGTTTCTAAAATCAGAGGGAAAAAGTTTTACTTTACTTATTAAGATACTGGTCTAAGATGGTTCTGGATCATTTTCTTGTCAGTTTGATGATGACTTTTTTAGCTTAAGGCTTACTCAGCTGATATGGAACTGTGAAATTATAAACTCCTTTTATCTGAAAAGATGTTCAAAACTTAATCACACAAAGTACTGAGATAACGTTAATATTTGCTAACTAGTTCAAAGGAGTGAAAGTTGAAACTTTTTATAGGATTCTTTGCCTTTATGCAGGGGAAAATAAAATCCAGCTTTGGCAGAAACTTGCCCTGGTAATACATGCAGAAAGTAAAATCATAATGCATGAAGGTCACCCTGCACAACCCAGCTGAGTTCTTACGAAAGTCAGCTCACTGTAGACAGGGGCAAAATAGGAGTAGTGTCCATAGGATTCACTGACTCTCTCTTTGGGACCATCAGTTTCCTTGGGTTGTCTTCCAGGGGCATGGACTATGCCGTAACTCCAGAATATAAAAAAAGCTTCTTTCTTTCACTGAAAACAAATCTTCAGACAACATGCCTCTGACCTTTGACTGTGCTAGTGTCCAAATTGTAGTTTCCTGGGTATAGAGAGGCATGATACATTTTCCACTGTGTAGCCTGAAGACAGTTTTCTGAACTTCTTTTTGGGTGGTGAGGGTAGTGCCTGTGAATAGTTTTGCTGTGTGAAGGCAGGATTCACTTGCAACTACTGCTGGCAGAGTGCTGCGGGAGGGTAAGGGATTAAAAAAAAACAAAATATGAGAGAAGTCACATTCGAAAGAAACTTAAAGAGAGTGGGAGGGGAAGAAGGAAATCCGTCTTCCTAGGAAGAAAGATAGATGAGAGAGCTGCAGCAGCAGGTTGTCCAGGAGCCAGGCTGGGTGCATTGCTGTGAGGGAGGGAAATGAGCGGAAGGGCAGGGGAAGAAGCTCCTGCCTGGGAATCATGCCACCAAGAGCAGCTGTTTGCCCTGCTCATGCTCCAGCTTGAGCGCTGTGGCTTTCGAGAGGCAGGATGCCTGCCGGGGGAGGGAAAGGAGTAGTGATCAACATATGCCACGCTCCCGGTTTCAGTGCTTCCCACGAGTTGCATTTCGTGGGAATGTACAAATGCTTGCCTCCTCTCCTCTAGTGACAGGAATGATAGGAAATGACAATGTTTAGAAGAACGGACTGGACCGAAAAAAACTATCCAAATATGTTATTTTGCTAAAATGCAAATATCTTGCAAAACCAGTGACCTATTTGCTGCCCTCCAACTCCCCGAGTATGCCTGGAATGAAATGTTTCCTTTCTTTTCAGGGACCAGAGTTCGAGGGTTTTTTTCAAATCAAAGTCCTCAGATGGGTGAAGAAGAGGGTGATACAAATAAAAGAATAAAATTCCCCATTGAAACGAGCATGTAAAGTGTATCTTTTTGGTAGTGTTGTCATTGTCTTTACATTCAAAATGACAACTTTGAAGCATCCAACTTTCAGCTAAAGTCTATTGAGTCTCTTACAGTCACCATCTGTTCCATGCACAAGAAATAAAAGGTACTACCAAATTTGTTGCCTTGGTTTTTAACTTTGTGTAAAATATACAGGTATACTTGACAGAGTAAAACAAAAATTGGTTCTTAAGAAGGCAATGTGATTAAGGTCAGAACATCTGTCTTTAATGTAAATTGGACTATCTTCAGGCATTTTCTCATGTGCTGCGTTTGCACGTTTTTGTTTATTATTGTCAGATGAACTGCCTTTATAGAAAGGACATGATCTATTAACTATTTACATACACACATCTGTCTTGTATGGAAATCTACTGGCACAGGAAAATGTGTCATAGCATATAAGTATGCAGGTTCAACAAACTGCTGCTCTTGTGAACTGCAAATGGCTCCCTTATTAACCAGCTTTTTAGCAGCTCTCACAAGGAGCGTTTGCTCGGCTTTGCAGCTGTCTTATAGATATGTACACATATGTAGTCTTCTGGACTTTAGTTGTGGCCTTCACTCTTTCTTGAGGAATGTATACATTAGGATGCTAAGAAAAACAAAGTAGAATTAAATTTTAAGATTAAATAAATCCTGACCAGATGTAACCATGCAGAAGTATATTAGCCTGGTTCAGCAATTCCAGGTTTGGAGTGCAGAAGCACTTAGAGCATTTTTAAAGGTAAGAGAGTTTTACCTTTTTGTTTTCCCTTTGAATAGGTTTCCAGCCCTGTTCCAGATCATGTTTTTTAGGCTTTTAATTGTAAGAACACAGCCAAGAAAAATTAAAAAAAAAAAAAAAAAAAAAACAGAAGAAAATTTCAATTGAGCCCAGAATTTCAGGCAGGTCTACCTGACACTTCATTGATATTTGGGTTTGACTGCAGTAGGGAAGTTGAAATGCAGAACCTGAAAAATCAATGTTAGATGGTTTCTTAAGATAATATGCTGCTTGCTGAATACTAGACATCATTTCACGCATAGATACATACCTTCACTGGGCAAGCAACATTCTTTGTGTTGGAGAATAACAATAAGGAGAGCAGACTGGAAATGAAAAAAGATGTTGCTGACTTCCAGGGTAAAAGCAAAAACACCAGCAGCACATCTGTTGGTGAGCTGAGTAGAAACATGCCTAGGCATCAATGCAACAGGTCTCTAAGGTCAGTCTCCTCCCTCAGCATCATGAATCCAGAGCTGCCTGCAAAGCATGTGGGTGGTTGATAGTGCTGAGATCCAAATCCATCCTTGCAACTTCTTTCATATTCAAAAACCACAAAGAGTAGCTTGCTGATATGTTGCATTCTCACAAAATAACTTTTCTTCTTACTGCTTTCTCCAGAGAGGGAGGTAGCTGTGACTTCTTGTCAAAATCACTAATAAAAAAACGGTCCTTTTTTTTTTTTCCCAAAAAGATTTTTCCTTAGAAAAGTTAATTTTATGTTCACGCCTCCCCTTTCTTGTGATCATGTTCTAGCAAATGACTTGGAGTCTCCTTATTCCTTTGTGGCAGAAGGCCATAAGTCACTTTAGTTAAAGAGACCTTTAAGAGATAAAACAAAATTACATCTGGGCAGCTATTTTTTGTAGGTTCCAGGCCAGGTTTTCAGGTTGTCAAGTTTTTACAGTTTTCTTGGAATCAATGAAATTGCCTTGTATTTCTGACACAGGTACACCTAGTAGTAGACTGGATCTGCGATTCTGCCTTAAAATATGTTACAGTGAAACAGTTGAAGTTTAATTCTGGGTTTGCATCTCTAGAACTACTAAGCATAGGCACCTCAATTCTGTATACAGATAGATTCCCTCCCAGGTTTTTCTTACAGAAGTGCTGGTAGAACAAATTTTAATTTTTCTTGTACATTAATACTAAATGGTACAGAGTACTGATAAAGTATAATTTGAACATGGGATTTCCTTTGAAGTTAATTCAACCTGGCTTTCAGCTTCAGAACTCATGTGCGAGTCTCACAAGGATAAATCTGTATTCCAGCATCTTAGGATAAGTCAGATCTTCAGCCTCTTCTGTGGTTTCCTGTGGTGTCTGGTTATGGGATAGCGTTAAATATTTGTGGCCATGTCGTGGTGGGTGGGGTGGGTTGTTTTGGGCTTCCAGTTCAAGTTTAGAATTGTCATAGTTGTGTGAGTGAGGTGTTTTTGTTCCTTCTGTTGTTTGACTCCATCTTATGAGATGATATCTCAGCTTGGAAAGTTCTTCTCAACTAAAATTTGGCAGAGCAAATTTGAAAAATATGATTATAAAACATGCTCAGGTTTTTAAGCAACTCTTCCAACACAGTCTAGTCTATGTACCTGTTCAGCCACCAACACATAATACGTAATGGGTATAGATTAAAAAATTTGATTTTAGTTGAATGATTTTTAGAGAAGTTTTTTATATTTAGTGATCTTTTCTTTCTGCATGATTGCTTTCTTTTTTTGTTCAGTATTGTGCTCTTTAAAATGAGAGATCATATTGGTGAAGATGTGCTAGTTGTAGAGGTGAGGATTATCACTCTTTGCAGGTGATGTCATGAATGTTTATGGGATGGGACATGAATTGTTAGAATTAACTGGTGTAGGGTGAATCACGGTATATCATATTTCTGACCACACACTCTCATCTAATGAGTTAGACTGCTATGGCTAGTGAATGTACCAGAAAGCCAAGTGTAGTAGGTAATAGTGACACTTGTAGCATATTGGTGCAATTACTTTTTTTTTTTAGTTGAAAAGTCATAGAACTGTACAAACAAATGTATTTTTTAATTCAGGAAAAAGCAGCATGAAATGTCTGTTTTCATTAGGTTTTTTTTGCTCTTTCATGCCATTTCTGGTGAATTGTCATATACATAATTATTCAAGCTGGTAAGCTTGAACCCTTTCCCCAGAAAATCCTAGATTTTGCTGCAATCTCCCATTTATGAGCTGTGCTGTGTTGTGAGTGATCTCACTGAAATCTGGACATTATTTGCAGAACAAGAGCTACATCCACAGATGAGAGCTGAACAGGTTAGGTCAAAAACTAATGTATAGTCTGCATGAAGTATCATAAGCCTTCCCAGTGTGCCCAAGTTCCATTCACTGTCTGGTAAATTCAAGTCCTCTGTGGTGGCTATAGGGAAGCCTTGTGTTCCATGAGCTTGGCACTGAGCCATGGAGAGCACTCTCACCCAGTGCAGTTATTGCCACCTCCAGGTGGAGGCAACTTATGTCCCTCCAGCTCCTAGTGGCAGAGACAGAATGCATCCATAGCCTTGGACCACCCTGCACAGACCTACCAGCTGCCGTTTCTGAAATTGTTACCCCTGATTTCTTGTCCTTGCTTCTACCAGTAACTAAAATGTTTCCAAGAGGAATTTCAGAATTCTTAATCTCTAGTCTTTTATCTTTTGGTAGTTTAAAAGCAAAATTCAGCTAATGATACATTTATTTCTGTATCAGGCTATCAATTCACATGTACAATATTCCTTTTAAAAAACAAACATACGATATCTAATAATCTGATATGCTTTGGAAGGAAGATTAAAAATATTTGAAAAATCAATTGAATTTTGGTATGTATATTTTCAAAATGTGGATTGAATGCATCTGGCTCTGGCTGTGTTTTTTTGGCTTGCTGTTAGCCTTTAGAATACCACTGTTTTAAAGCTGAATAAATACCTAACTATCAAGAGATAATAAAAATGTTATTTAATATTGTATTCCCAGTGGTTTAGGAAAGGTTACAAACCCTGATATCTGGTTAGTGGCCCCATTGGTTTTCTAGCAAGTTATTTAACAATCCATTTATTCATTTAATTTATAGCAGTTAATGAGAGTTAAAATGGAGCCACAGGATTCAGGTTCCCAGAAAAACAGACATAAATTATGACCAGGTTTAAAGAGTCTGACTTATCAAGCAATCATCCTGGTAACCATTGGGAGTTTGGTGTCTGTACCACAAATATTTATGGTCAGCCAGTTCTGCCTTCTAAGATAGAGCTTTCTTTTAGTCATATTTACTACTTTTAGTTCACAGTAATTTTTTCTTCAAGACAGAGGAAATTTCAAATTAGACATTACAAAGCACAAATGAAGTGCAATTAAAAATGCAGTGCATGTTTGCAAATGGGTAGGATAATTCTGTGTGCCACACTTACTGTCTGATATATGTTACAGAGATGCAGGCACCTGTATGTGGTTTTTGAAAAACAAACAAGTATCCTTGTTATATTCTATTTGCCTAGATAAAAGCTAGTTCACAAATAAATACTTTGCACTATGGAACATCTTTCCTAAATCTCAGTATAATTCTGTCTACTTTTTTCCAGGTTTCAAAGTCCAGATGGCTGAGATTTTTATATATGCTGGAGGAAAGGACACTCATTTATTATAATATTCTCATAGTAATCATAAAAAAAATATTATGTAGTCTTGGGGTTGGCTCCTCTGAAAAATCTTAGATGTGCTAATAGGTGTTTGTGAAGCTGAGGTCCTTGTAGAGTTGGATCCTCAAAAAGATGGTTGATTCAATGTTTATTTTTCAAGGCATATAGCGATACAAGGGTTTATATAAGATTATACATAATGAAGTTAGTGGTACAGAATTATGAGATATTTGATTAAATGAGTGCTTAAGTTTTCAAATCCTTGAAGACTAGCTTAGTCTAGATATATGAAAACAACCATTCTGAATGTAAGTCATTATAGTTTCAGTATTGTAACCAAATATATCCATGTTCATAGCAGTTGTAGAATAAAATGGAAAGTGAAAATCAACCAGGAAAAAATTTACTGCTGTCTCAATCATGCCGAGCTATTGTAGTCATGTAAGAACACAGAAAAGCATGAAGTAATAGAAACTTGGCATGCTAACTATCTGGAAAGAAAAATGCTGCAATATTATACAAGTTAATATTTCTTGACACACACTGACATTTTAGTTAAACTTTTAAACTATTTTAGACTTTAAAGGAGAATGCACATAACTTTTTCTGCATTTCTGACTACCTTTTACAGTTATTCAGTGTGGAGCTTACTTGATTGCGATCTGTCCTGTATACTTACAACTTAGAAATTTTAACTTAGGCAGTTGTTGATTCTGTGTAGAGGTTGAGTGGGAACATCTCTGAGTTTAAATGACTCATCTGCCTGTTTTCTTTTCCTCTATACTACTCATCATGTGATGAACTCCGTTGTACATAGTAGGACATCGTGTGTGGCTGTGTTAGCAGCTTCTCTTTGACTACACCACAGGATGCAAATCAAGGTAACTGGTTCTCACAACTTTTAGGTTTACTTCTGCTGTATCATTCAGTCTGCATGCATTGCTTTTGATGGTTGATACGAGGCAATGTCTTTTACCTAAAGTGAATTGGCTTCTAAAATGAGCCACTTAACAGCATCCAGAGATGGATCTGGGAGCAGCAGATATGAATCCTGCATAGCATTTCTTTGCCATGGGGGTTTTAAGTGAAGTTTACTCTGTTTTTCACAGAGAAGGATTTTAAAATAACAGAAACTAAGAGTTGCTCTGCCTGGGAACTGGCCTAGCATCTCTGACTGCTAGCAGTGGTCCCTGCTCTAGACCATGTACCCTAATTTCAATATTTTAGTGTTTAAAGATAACACTTTCATCTTGTGACATTATTAGAGTCCTCTTAAACTGCTGAAACAGCATAGCAGGGAATGATTGTGCTAAGTTCTGGGAGAGAAACACAGCTCTGGAGGGAATATGGAAACTTTCAGCAAGTACAATTAGGTGTTCTTGCTTTGTTGTTTCCAAGTTAGATTTCAAGACGTGAACAATGTGCTTTGATAAAATAGTAACATCAAGTTTATTATCTTGCTACTGTCTTGTTTTAGCAGGAAACTGTTACAAAGGTACCTTGAGTATCCTAATGGCATATTAACAGCTTGAGCATTAAAAGCAAGATGTATGCAACAGAAACTCTGCATGGGCTACAAAATGGTGGATAAAATCTGTGTGACTGTGGCCAGAGAAATTCCTCTCTATACATCTCAGCCTTAGGCATTGGCATCTGCTTGCATACATTCCTAGTAGTAAGAGTGCAACTAGACAGGGAGTCAACCTGACGACATCCCTTGTGAGCCTTAAGAGGAAAGTATGGGACACTTACCATCTAGCTCTGGGTAGCCTATTTCAAACAAAATAGGAAACAGTAATCCAGTTCCTTCCCTTGTGCTAAATGGCGGGTATTAAAGAGGAAAATAAGCACGTTGTCCAGGTAAACACAAGATAAAAAGCCGAGAAGCTGGACACACACCCAGGGAGCATCCAAATAGTGCTTTCTCCCCCTTAGTTTTCCGAGAAGTTTCCATCTGGAAGCAGAGAGGGTGAGAAATTAACCCTGCCTTCAGAAAAAGACTAACCCACTCCTCTTTTGTATGGTGAAAGGTGCGCTGGATGATGTGCAGTGTGTGGTTGCACTGATAGTGGAGAATGCAACTCTAGTAGCTATGTTTGTGAGGGCCAACATGCCTGTGGCAGGGTTCTGGAGCTTGAATCCTGCTAGCCAAAAAGATAATCCGGGGAGATTAATTTTAGAGGATATTCTACTGCCGCTTACCTGGATTTGAGGAGGCAATTGAGAGTTGAATTAAGTGTGTAGTAAATAAAATGAGTCAACTCCCATGATTGTTTTATGATTGTCACCACTCACTATCTGGTGGATAAATTCTACTGACTCAACCAGTTTAATGATTTTTTGAGGAGGCAGCATGCTGAACTTGCTATAGGAACTGCCCTCTCAAAAACTGAAAAGATAGTAACTATGTATCACAGAAACATTCAAATAGTGTAATCTAGGCTGTATTTTACAACTTACATCTACTGTCCTACTGGTCATTGTAGACTTACTGTGCTTTTTCTGAGTTTTAAATGTTGCCTCATGATCTCCTGGGTGGAGTTGGCTTTGGTCTATTGCTTGGTGCTTTATGACCACCTAATGAAAAGCTCTACTAAAATAGTTTAATACGTCTGATAGATTTAGGATAGATCTTGGAAGCTGCTAATAAAGATTTAAATCTTTTCAGTAGCATGTACATATTTTAGCTACCTCAGTTGTATGAGATAGTAAGTATTAAAACAAATTATTTGTATCCATATGAGTCCCTTCAGCCTCCCCTCCTCCAGTAACAGTGCAGAACGAGAGCAAAAAGGAAGTTTTTTGGAACATTTCTTCATTGTTTGCTAAGTCCTAAAATGAGCTGAGTCGCATGTAGCTGCTGCTGTGATCTCTCTGCTCTTGTAACCTGGCTTGCTGAAAACCTGCATCAAACCACCTGTTCTCACTCAAACCTAAAAAACCCAAAAGAACTTGAAACCCCCAAAATACCTTAAAAATAACCGCCTTGCCCCATCCCACCACACACTTATTCTTAAGCTGCTCCCTGAACTATGCCTTACCAGGACTAAAGGGAAAGACTGGGTGGGAGACCAAACACTCTAGATACCTGATTTGAAATCTCTGCTGGAAAAATTATGCAGTGTATCTTTAATCTAGTGTGGGTTTCAAAAGATGTTCTGCCATCTTACCTATTTCTAGCTATATTGCAGATGTTTTCTGCTAGAAATCTTCATGACTTCAGACGTGATTGCATCTCTGGTTATCCTCTAGTTATTTGACCTTACTCCACTAGAGAAAACATGTCCTGTCTATTCGCTTATTAGGAGACTTGACTCCACTAATGCGAAGTGAAGCTTTGCTTATTTTATGCTTACTTTTTTAGTAAAATTAATTAACTATTTTCTGAAACATACGTAAGATACAATTAGTAATATATTTTGCTGTTTTATTTTTTACAACAGGCAGATCATTACCTTAAAAAATAATAACAGATTTTAATCCAAATAAGTATCTAAATTATAGTTGTTGAGTTGTAAAGAAAAACAAATTCAGCTAATCCCTGTTTGCATGTGCCAATTAGCTAAGTGTTAATCAATCTCCTATATAAATGAAAATGAGAAGACTCAGCTCTCTGGTAAGATAGTGTTTCCCATTAACAACAAGTAAAACCTCCTATTGCTATTGTAGGAGAAAAAAATATCTGCTTCTCTTCCTAATTAAAAAAAACCAATAAAACACAGCTCTGAAGTAATTTATGAAAACTGGCTCATCTGTAGTCTTAGTGTTGTAAAAATCTGTCAAAACTTCTCCTTAAAATCCTCACTTGATTTTTAGCATGATGCTGTTAGTGCAAAGAATAGCACGTACAGCAGTTACTTAGAAGCATGTGTAAATAGCATACTAGATCCCAATGAAACAAACTAACTGTAGGACTCATAAATTATCTGGGCATAAAAAGCAGACTAGTTGACTAAATCCAGAAGGGTTTTTGTTGTTGTTATTATAGCAGTAATCTGTAATTTGAATTGGGTTTTGAAAATCAAATTTTGCATACCTGGATGTTAAGATGCTTTGGGTCAAAAATATTATGACAGCTTGTGAAAACCAAAATGAATGCAGAAATAGTTCAATAGACATGCATTCTTGTTCTCCACCTGCCTTCCCCAGTGTTGTGTTAATAGTTTTGAACAATTAATCTTAGTATAGACACCACTGTCTGGGAAGCATGAACCTAGTTAGTATAGATTCCCACGTGGGGGATTGTAGTGTTGGGATTACAGCATTCTTCTATGGAGAAGCCAGGAGCAAATGTTTTCATGGCTTTTTAGATGTTGCATATATGAATAGGAAAATAATTATATCTATCCTTTCTTATCTTTTGAGAGAGTTCCTAGATGTGTATAGTTCAGGCTGGGACTTAAGAGGTTTTTTACCAGCGAGGAAAGTGATAAGGATGTGAAATAACCTGTCCAAAGTGGATGAAGTCTGTCCCCAC
The DNA here is from genome assembly GCA_020745705.1 of Hemiprocne comata. Taxonomy (NCBI): domain Eukaryota; kingdom Metazoa; phylum Chordata; class Aves; order Apodiformes; family Apodidae; genus Hemiprocne; species Hemiprocne comata. The sequence continues at coordinate 134,906,195 of CM036586.1, read as the reverse complement.
TTCAGCATCACAACTCACTGGTTTTGGTTTACCAGCTCCATGTTTGGCTCAGTGAGTTGCCTTCCCACTCCGCTTTACAATTTGTCTCTTGCACCCTTTAAAGATACGCTCAGTCAAGGAGCGAGTTGTCCTCAAGAGCTGGTGAGAGCCACTGGGCATTTGGATTTCACTGGGCACCTGCTGTTTTTACAGCAGAAACTTTGGGCAGAAAGTGAGAATTTAATGCATTTTTTTAATGACAGGCTGGAGGGGGATACTTCTGGTAGATGGCTGATGTCTCAATCTGCATACCAAGCATGTGGGGGGTCAGTGCTGCTGTGAGGATTCCCACATTTAGGGCTTTGGGGAGTGTGCCTGGCTTGATGCTGTTGTGCTGCCCTTGTGTGCACACAGCCTGAGGGTGTGTCTCCCATGCGTTGTCTCCTTTATGTCCATCACATGCCAACAGAGTCAGTACTCCCCAGCAACATCAGATCTGGTGTATATGCACCACAAAGAACATGTCTTCATCTGTATGTTTGCCTAAAGATACATTAGATTTCAGAGATTATGGGTTTATGGTACCCCCTTCTAAAAGGTTTTTTGAAAGTAAAAAGAAAAATTAATGCATCCTACCCTGCAAGGGGAGGAGATGCAAACCAGTATTTAATAAAAAACTCCATGAGGATAAATGCCAGATTATTCTGTTAATTTCTGAATGTTCCAGACACTCTACTGAGAGGAAAACATGAGCATGTCTAGCAAACATCAGGAATTTCTGCACATACCAGAAATTATCTGTATAGGCAGAATCATGTCAGACTTAGTACCATAGTATCATCATTCTGGTTGGAAAAGACCTTCAAGATCATCAAGTCCAACCACTACCTTAGCTCTGCCACATCCACCACCAAACCCTGTCCCCTGGAACCACATCTGTCTTTAGATGTATCCAGGGATGGTAGCTCAAACACCTCCTTGGACAGCCTGGATCCCCAAGTCCAACTCCCACCCCAGAATAAGACAACCCCAAGGTTCATACCATGTCCCTGAGGGCATTGTCCAAATGTTTCTTGAATATTGTCAGGGTTGGTGCCATTACTGCTTCCCTGGGGAGCCTATTCCAGTGCTCCACCACCCTCTGGTTGAAGAATCCCCTCCTAATGTCCAACCTGAACCTCCCCCTGCACATCTTCCTACCATTCCCTCAGGTCCTATCGTTGGTCACCAGAGAGAAGAGGTCAGTGCCTGCTCCTCCACCTTCCCTAGTGAGGAAGCAGTAAGCTGCAATGAGGTCTCCCCTCAGTCTCCTCTTCTCCAGGCTGAACAGACCAAGTGCCTTCAGCTGCTCCTCATACAGCATCCCCTCTGAACCCTTCACCAACCTCGTGGCCCTCCTCTGGACACTCTCCAGCAGCTTCATATCCTTTTTGGACTGTGGCTCCCAGAACTGCACACAGTACTCAAGATGGGGCTGCACCAGTGCAGAGTAAAGTGGGACAATCACCTCCCTTGACTGGCTGGCTATGCCATGCTTGATGCACCCCAGGACTCCGTTGGCCCTCCTGGCTGCCAGGGCACACTGCTGGCTCATGTTCAACTTGCTGTTGACCAGAACCCCCAGGTCCTTCTCTGCAGGGCTGCTCTGCAGCCTCTTGCTCCCCAGACTGTCTGTATATCCAGGGTTACCGTGTCCCAGGTGCAAAATCTGGCACTTCTTCTTGTTAAACTTCATGCCATTGGCAATTGCCCAGCTCTCTAATTTGTCCAGATCCCTCTGCAGGGCCTCTCTGCCCTCGAGAGTGTCAACTGCTCCTCCCAATTTAGTGTCATCTGCGAACTTAATAAGTAGGCCTTCAAGTCCTGCATCTAAGTCATTTATGAAGATATTAAAGAGTACTGGCCCTAAGATGGATCCCTGTAGAACCCCACTAGTGACGGGTTGCCAGCCTGATGTGGCCTCACTTACTATGACTCTTTGAGCTCGAACCCATCAGCCAATTTCTCACCCAATGTATTATGCATTTGTCCAGCTGGATGCTGGACATTTTGTTTACAAGGATACTATGATAGACAGTATCAAAGGCTTTTCTGAAATCCAGAAAGATTACATCAACTGGCTTCCCTTGGTCAACTAGGTGGGTAACCTTGTCATAGAAATCAAGTAGGTCAAGCAGGACCTTCCTCTAACCAACCCATGTTGGCTGGGACCAATGATTCTGTTGTCTTTTAGGTATTTTTCAATAGGTCCCAGAATAATCTTCTCCAGAATCTTACCAGGCACTGAAGTGAGACTAACAGGCCTGTAATTACTGGGGTCATCCCTGCTGCCCTTCTTGAAGACTGGGACAACATTTGCCAGCTTCCAGTCAACTTGTACCTCCCCAGATTTCCAAGAGCATTGAAAAATCATTGAGAGAGGTATCGTTATGACCTCCGCTAGCTCTTTAAGTATCCTTGGATGAATCTCATCAGGTCCCATTGACTTGTAAGGATCCAGCTGGAGCAGCAAATCCCACACAAGTTCAGGGCTGATTGGGAGTTTGTCATTTGCCCAGTCATGGTTCTCTAGCCCAGGGCTCTGGGAGTGCTCAAGCCCATCATCAGTGTTGAAGACAGAGGTGAAGCAAGCATTAAATGTCTCTGCCTTGTCTATATCCCTGTTTATCAGGCGTCTGTGATCATCAAGTAATGGGCCAATGTTATTTCTGCCCTGCTTTTTGCTACTAACATATTTTAAAAAGCCCTTTTTATTGTCCTTCACGGTGCAGGCCATCTTCAACTTTAGTCGAGCTTTAGCTGCACGGATTTCTGCCCTACAGTGTCAAACAGCATCTCTATAGTCCTCCCATGTTGTCTGTCCTTCCTTCCACTGTCCATACACCTTCCTTTTGTGCTTTAGTTTTAGTAGGAGGTCCCTGCTCAGCCAGAGTGGCCTTCTACTTCCCATGCTGAAAGCACTGCCTGCCTTGTCAAGCCACTTCAATGGGCATGTGATTGTAAACATGTGAATACCCCCAGGACTACTTATACAAGTTAGTATGGAAGTATTATTTGTCTATCTCTAGTCATCTTTTCCACATCCAGTTTAATATAAGGTTTTTGTGAAGGACTTTTTAGTTTATTTGGGTTTTTTGTTGTTGTTGATTTTTTTTTGTCTTTTGTGATTTTTTTTTTCCCCAGAAGTAATTCAACTTTTAGATGTGTGTCCTTTCAAAACTAAAAAAATATGAAACAGCAAGTGTATGATGTGAAAAAAGCTTTTTCAGAGAGGTGTATAGCAATCATGAAGTGATCTACCATGAATCGATGGAAATACTGGCAGATGTTAATGTGCTGGTAAATGTGGGATGGCCCCTAGACAGGTGGGCTGTTAAATGTAATTTTTTTCCTACTGAGTTGACTCAACTCCTGTAATTGTGTTGTCTGATCACACCTACAGAGATCAACGATGGATTGCTCATGACTATTTCAAATGTTTCATTCAGGTCTATTTGCTCAGATGGGTCTTCTGTGACTGCTGTCAGCCAGGTGTTGGCTTTTGGCAAGCATGCAGGGCTATAGCAGGGAGAGCTGTGAGGCAGGACAAGCAGGGGTGCTCTCTTGGAGATACTGAATACTCTGAGCACTGAAATAAATCAAAGGGAAAGGGGGCAAAGATGCAAGTTTTAGAGTGAGATTTTAACTTTTGCTTTGTTTTGTTTTATTGTGCTTGAATACAGTAAATGAACATTTGATTGCATGGTGTGAGTTTACACTAAGCACATTTAGTACCAGTAAGTGTTAAACCAGCCTCATAAGTCACATTTGCAAGGGTTTATTTTCTGTACAGTTACTGGATTTCAGGCAAAGTGTGATTTAATCTGTATTTTCAAGGGTGTTTTAAAAAACAAAACTAAAACTATTTCATTTACTTTTTATTGTCCATACCGTTAAATAATTTTGCAAGTGTACTGATTATGCATACACTATGCATGAGTGTGAGTATTTTAAATACCATTCCTATTGATAATTGTCCTCTGAGGTTGAGTACATCTCACTTTCCTCTTGAGCACAGGGAAAGCTTGTATCAGAGAGAGCGTCCCCTAGCATGTTTTCATCTGTAACTAATGAACCTTAAAAATAAGGGCTGTTCCAGTAGTGTAGATACAGTAAAAACTGCCTAGAGCTGTGTTAAGGTGCAGAAATAACAGTTGCCTTTGGCAGTGGAAAACTGGGAGATTTTGGGGCAGTGCAGGAAAAAGCTCTGGCTGCTATTTTCCTGGTCACAATGGAGAGGCTAGTTGTGGCCCTCCAGATGCTCTGAGAGTGATACCTGCCCGGGCTCTTTGCGGCCTTTTCCTCCTTTTTGTTTAGTCTCTGACCCTTTGTTTTTGTGGTAGTTGTCTCTGCCCTGTGCAGCCACCTTACCCGTGGAAAAAAATCAGTTTGGCTTATGCTGTTGCAGTCGCTTGAACTGACTGTGGTGCAAAACCTTCTACTGAGTGTAGCCCAAAAGTCCCCTGAGCTGGTGGCAGAGGAGTCAGGGAGAGATGGCCAGGGTAGCTGCAAACTAAGAAGATTGCAGAGTCAGCTGTTAAGTCCTTTATGAACCTGATAAATAGCGCACGTGCAAAATTTGTACACTAAATTACATTTATGTTTAGAGAAGGTAGAGAGAAGATAGAGAGTGAAGTCTATAATCCTTGTAGGCAAAGGGCAAAATTTGTATGCTGTCTCTGTGATGAGTATGAATGTATTTTACCAAATGAATTTTGCTGAAAAAAACAAGCAAGCAAAAACACTCATATATTTTAAATTTCATTTTCTTTTAAGGGCCAGCTCTAACATGCAAAAGCATTATCATTGAAATGATCATCCTGAAAATTTGTTAGTAGGTATCATGATTTTACGGAGTAAATGTATGCTCATGTATTGTTTAAAAATGCAGGTATCATTTGTGGCAAGCTACTAACTTAAAAAAAGCAAACAAAACCAAAACCCAATACCTCAAAACTGAAACCAAAACAAAAAACCTCACACCTAATGCCCCTACCCCTACCAAACAAAACAAAAAATCCACTTTTAAATCTTGTGCTCCTGGTTGTGTCAATACAAGCATGAAGTATCCAGAAGCATAGAACTGGTAAAAGAAGGAACAATGATTTGTTTGTGTCTGCTTCAGCATTGTGGGAAAATGACAGTTACAGCTGTTCTTCACCACAATGATTGTGAGACACTGGAAAGGTTGTGCAGGGAAGTTGTGGATGTCCCATCCCTGGAAGTGGTCAAGGCCAGGATGGATGGGACTTTGAGCAACCTGGTCTAATGGGAGATGTCCTTGCCCATGCAGGGGGGTTGGAACTAGGTGATCTTTAAGGTCCCTTCCAACCCAAACTGTTCTATGATTCTATATGAGACCAATTTTTGGATTTTAACCGTACTTTGCATGATGGAGATGTTAACTGACTTCCCACCAAAGTTTTCTAAGCCTCTGAATGTGTACAGCTGTAAGCTATTGACTAGCCCTAGAAGGACCAGTGGGAGTCATCTTGGGTGTACAACTATATGTGTGCTTGCTGAATCATGCTGCTAAACACCATTCCTAGAGAGTGACGTTAAAAGAGACAGTTAAGGAAGTTGTGGGGAGGCTAGGAGGGAATACTACTTTCATAAGCAAATGTGAAGTTGAAACTGACCATTTCTGGCCAAACTGTTCTCTTTGTGGGGTCCACGTGCTCAGCTGCTGCTCTTGCTCACAGTGGCTGTGCCCAGGGACACCCAGCCTCCCCCCACCTCACCTCCCTTATTCACTGTAAGTGCATCCATTTGGTGTTCTGAGAGCTTGACTGACTTGGAAAACCACCCCTAGAGGATTTTCTTATTTCAGAGTTTTGTCCTGGTTTTAAAGCTGGATCAGATGTGTGATCTGGTTCATGGTACATCCTTTACAAGCATTTTTAAATGCACTGGGAAGGGGGAGCAGCTGTTGGGAGGGTAAAGGTTATAAGCTGGTATTGAAGCCCAGAGTTTTGCATTCAAAAATCATGGTCTGAGTTGGCCTTCCTGACCCACCTGGGTGCTTGAAAGCTGAAGTGCAGAAAGGACCTGGCTTGTGCCAGATTGCCCTTGGTAAGATCCAGGTCTGGGCAGTTCGTAGGTGCACTGTGTCTGTGAAGTTGTGTTACCACGAGGGCAGGTTGCTCTCTCCTATGAGGGGATTTGCAGTAGTGGTGGGTGGGCAACTTGCTAAGTGGCCCCATTTTCTGTTCCCCACCTCAGAAATGCATTAAATTGTTCTAATCAATAAATACATAAAATTGTAAAGACTAGATAATGTGTCTAAATTGTGGCCTATGATATTTTTCCAATGCTAAGGCATAAAATCTTTTTTGTATTTTAATCCTCAAACTAGACTACATTTTCTTCAGATGGTTTTTCCATTATAAAATGTCATGAAATGATGGAGTTTATATTAAAAATTAACAGCACAACTAGTTCTGCATCCCCACCCCCCACAAACAAGAACAAAACTTTCAGCAAGAACCCCCAAAACAACAGTGAAAAAAAAGTGGTGGTAATTTGAAAGACATCAGTTTTTCTATTAATTTCATAGGGAAATAAGCACTGAACTTGAGCCAAATTTTAAATGTCTACAGTAAACCACTACCTCTTCCCCTACTGACCTTCTTTCTTGAAAATGAAAGACCCTATCGAAATTTTACTAGGTTTCATTAGTTCTTGAACTGGATATTGATCTCACACCAATTTAACCTTAGTCAATTTGACTAACTTGAACAGGATTGCTCTTGATTGAGATCAATGGGGAACTAGAGACCAGAGCCATCACCAGCGAGTTAGGTATAATTACTCATTCTCTCCTCAATACTCTGCAGTTAATGTTCAAGTTAATCTACTACATGTCATGCCTATTATTTTTACTTTATTTTTCTTTCTGTGTTATAAGATGAGTTAAAGCAGCAATTTCCTCATGTATTTCACAGTAAAGATAGATATAGCCATTTAGCCAACATTATATAACTTGGCATGAAGGGTTCTTAGGAAAGCGGAATATGATATTCTTCAAGTATATGTGTATTTTCTGGACAAAACTACTGTTGCAAGGACAGAGTCCCAGTTAATACTGAATGAAGTTATTTCTGAGTTAGCTGTTGTACTCACAGGAGCCTTCAGATTTACAAACCAGAATTTTTTTCATTACTATACCATACGATGTATGAGTAGGTGATAATTTAGTACTCATGATTTCCCTCTGACCAATCGAGTGTTCTTTGTTTGCTGTTATTAGAAAGGTGAAAATGTGAAGCAGCCTTGAGAAGATTTTCCAATACTGAACTCTGTGAACATCTTTCCACACTTGTTTGAGGCTTGGATTTCCACTAATTATTTTTCTAGAGAGCAAATTGCTCTCAGAAGTATTCATGAGGGAAAACTCTAGTTCTGAAAATAATATAGGAGAAAATGTATGGAATTTCAACAACTTCCCTCATATAGAATGCTTTGTCGTGGAGAATTGTGATCCATGCTTTTTAGTTCATGGAGAGTGTCAATGATTGAATTGCAAATACAACTCCCCACTTCCATACTAATGAACAAACCCCACAAATTTTGTATGAGTGTCCTCAAGCATTGCCTTGGTACCTGCAGTAAGCTCAAGGAAAAGCAGTAAGATAGCTCTTTAACCATCCTACTTAAAAATAATAACAAACTTTCAGCCCTCAAAAAACTGCCTTGTTTCTACTCTAGATCTGACAAGGGCATTTCTTTCGCATTTCTTTCTTGCAATTCATCGGCCTCATGATGTCACATTTACCTCAGATATAGCTTGATATAGGGTGATAATGTAATACGAAGTTGGTGACATATGATTTTCATTTTTTTAAAGTGTACAGCTTTGCAAAACTTATTTTCCCTAAATAAAATTTCATACTATCTGTATTTATTGATGTCAGTGTGCACTGAAAGGAATGTTTGTTTCCTATCAGGGATTGCAAGTTGTAATTATTAGGAGTTAATGAGAGGGAGTCTTTTGTTTCAAGATTCACTCTTGTTCTGTGGTTGGCTGACTTGGACCTTCTAGCTGGTAAAGAACTAATGCAGAGAAGGACTTCCCTATCAGTATGTAAAACTGGACGTCTTTTTATGGAATTGATCAAGTAAGTGCAATTGCAGGTTTTCTTTTACTTAAAAAGGCATAAAAAAAAATCCCCAATACTGTAATGAGGAGCTTAAGTCATCCCTTTGGACTGCCTGGTGTTGGTGATCTCGCTGACTTCAGTGATGCTGTTTGAGGCAGTAGGGTTATTGTTGTATCTTCTTACAGAGTGAGGTCTGAAGTTAAATGAATGATGTACAGGAGAATGCTGATCAATAACGTGCAGGCATGGCAGAAAGGAGATATTATTGAGCTTTGTAACAGCTTGATTTTTAACGATTCCAGGTGTTTACTTAGGTTCCAATGTTGATACTATGCTGAAATGTTTTTTAGGTTTTTGTTAAATCCAACCAGCTGGAGCTGGAAATAAATGGCGTGACAGTGAAAACCTGTTGGGTGTTTCAGTCTGTCCGCAGCTGGGTAATTTTCAAACAATAGTGCTGGTGAGGATCCCAGAAATCATTTATAGGTTTTCCTCTGCCATCCAGCTATGTCAGACTACTGTTCTGAACCATGTGAGACTTTGAAAACCTCATTATGAGGGTGTGTCACCCTACAGGAAAGTTTTCACAAGGCTATGGAAACTGGATTTCTTTTTCAATTCCTGGTCTGTTTCTGTTTCTCTGTGGGGCCTTGTGCTGCCATTTGTATGCTGACTAGCTCTTCATTGCCAAATTCATCCCTTTCCTTCCAGTGAGCAGTGATGTGACAGTGCAGTGGCCACTGTGCTTCAGGCACTACTTACAGTTAAAGGAAACTACTGTGGTATGACGACACAGATTTGGACAGTAAGAATGTGAAGTAAAGAATGTGGTACCATCAGATAGTTTTATAAAGGGACTTTATAATTCTTTTTGTTGATCTCCTTATTTGTTTAAAATGCTGCAACTAGGAAGGTAGCACCATAATTGTTATGAGTTAATCTAATAGTGGGAATAGAAAGAAGTGATGTAACACTACTTAAAATTTTTTTGCATGCTTACATTCAAAATAGCATGAAGAACATATTGTTGTCAGCTTCATGAGCTGTGGGGAGAGGAATGAACTTATAAAATTAATCTTTGTAACATATGGATAAATTAGAAAAGAATTGTTTATTTCTTATGGATAGGGAACTACCACATTGGTCATGTGTTGAAATTCTTTTCAGTGTCCAATCTCTGTTTATATGTGTGGTGAAGGGCTTCCTCCAGCTGACCTATGAGTATGCAGGTGTGAACTGTGGTAGTAAGTAGCGTCTCAAAAGTATTTTTGTGCTCTGGCAACACACTGTTCTGTTTTGTAAACAACCTTACTTCTTTAGGTGTAGTCTTTCTCAAATTTTACAAACCTCAGTCAACTCACAGGTATTATTTATGTGAGGCATCTATTTTTCCTCACTGGGGATATATCATCTCATTACTGTTTGAAGTTTCTGAGTGATCCCGTTTCTCTGGTAGCAGCAGAACTGCCAATACAGAAAGGGTGCTGGACCCTTGCATTTTCTGTGAGCAGGTCATGACGTAACAGTGGATTACACAGCTGTTAAAACGCTTTGTACCATTATTTTGACCATTGTTACAATGGTCAATACCTAATGGAAATAGACTTGTAGTGACTAAACTCTCTCTGAATGTGGTAATTAATGTGAAGCTATGACAGACAATGCTGTAAGCTGTGCCAGGACATGGTAATGGCTGTGGCTGAGGGAAATAACCTCTTCCCCTACCAGGAGTTCTCCACTTCATGGAGAGGAAATGGAGAAAATACAGTAGTTTCTATCTTGGCTAATGTTGTGGTGAAGATGATGTTTTCATCAGTTCCTCACAGACAGTGCAGGCTATTTCGTAAGTCTTCATATAGTCATGGTGATAAATTATTGTTGCCACAATCTCACATACATATGGACAAATGGGCTCCTTACATGCATTTCATATTTCTGTGTATGTTTAAACAAAAAATTCTATAGATATACAGAATATATCTCTCAATGTCAAAATGAGTTGCTGCTTTTGTGTTCTGCAAGGAAGAGTAGGCTTAAAAGAATCTCGTGAAATTAAGTGCATTAAAATTTCATACTAAAAACTTATGGAGGACTGGAAAAAGGAAAGCTCAGCAAGGCCAAGCTTTCAAACATGATACAGCCTTGTGCCTCCACCAGAAGAATGACCATTCAAAAATGGTGATATAAAATAGATAGAATCTATGGTGTCTTTTTATTTACCTTTAGTATCTCAATATTGAGGGTGTAACCAAGTTAGATTTTGACGCTTTTCTTCTAAACAATGGTAGCTAGGAATGTAATAAATAAACTCATCACTTGTTTTTTTTGTTGTTTGTTTTTTTTTTTCTCCCAAGAACTGGGCATTTGAGAGAAAACCTTTGTGCTGATGTGTCAGCAGCAATGGATATAGAACCAAAGAATGAATATTTTTCTTCTGCTTATGCATGGTGACTTTCTGCTATATTTGAAGGTCATGTTTGTGATTAGGAGAGTTGATCTTTTGTTCAGCTGTTGCTATGTACAGGTCAAAATACGGGATACGCATCTGCCTGGAAACCTTATCCTGGTTAGAAATAATGCTGATGTTTTCTGTTGGCTTAATTAGGACTTTTAGGGCTTAAAATATGCAGGGTGGAAAATATATTAGTGCATGCAGACTTTGTTTTCTCCATATGCATGTCATGTATACCATGTTGACTGCTGTGTTTAAAAGCTAAGCTGTAAACAGAAAGCATTTATTCCTATTAAAGCACACTAGCTTATTGGTGACAGTGTCCAACAGACTTGTGGCATTTTGATTACACAGATCAGCTAATCTGTTTTGAATATAAACCCTATTTTTGATCAAGTTGTGACACATGAATTTTATGTCCGTTAAATAAGGCTGCTGATTTCTACCTGAAACCAGTTTTGTGGCTCTGGATACATAGCCAGAAAAGAACTATTACTGCCATTTGAGCAAAATGGTGATAAATATTCCTTAGGTAATAAATGGTAGAGATCACGAAGCTTTAATATTTGCAATTGCGGTCTACTTTTGCAGTTAAGTATTCAGGTAAAAATCATTGGGGTACCCTCAAAAGACTTCAAAATGGCCAACAAAAAAAAGGAACAAATGCATTATTTTAACCCAGAAACTTCATTCAGTGGCATTTCTGTAATATCATAGAATCATTTAGGTTGGAAAAGACCTTTAAGATCATAGAGTCCAACTGTAAACCTCCCCTGGCACAACTTGAGGCCATTTCCTTTTGTTCTATCATTTGTTACTTGGGAGAATAGACCAACACCCACCTCACTACAACCTCCTTATCATGCCATCCTTGTACTGGTATTCAGCAAATCTTTAATAAAGGCTAAACAGTATGAGAAAGCTTTTACCCAAGAGGAGTACTAACTGGCAATTTGAGGGAAATGTTAAGTGTTCCCTCTGTTCTTTGATTCTATTGTTCTGCTTCTGCGGTAAAAACATGAGGAGATAAACCTGATGAAGGAGGAACCCACAGTTAGTAAACTCCAGCTAGTATGTCTGTCAGGAATTAGATCAATGAAAATTTAGTCACTCCTATATTGTCAATTTCCTCACTTAATTTCTTCATCTAGCATGAGAGTGCCTTCTCCCCCACCTCCTTTAAGAGCAGTAAATCTGTTGAGCCTGCTATCCAAGGTAATGCCACAGAGGTCCTTATATTCTCAGAATTATCTGGTGATATATTCCTTTCCTGTTCATTTTTCTGAGGCTAAAAGTATCCCACGAGCTCAGTGAGAAAAAAGGAATAACTGTTGTGATTCTGTGGCCGTCTTGGTGGATATAGCATGCTTGAGAGATTCTAAAATAACTTTTGTTGTTTGAGCCAATGAGAGGCTATTTTTTCTTTTTCCTGATGCTGCAAAATGTTTTTTAAGTCACGCCATCTTCTTCCCTTTTCCTCTACATGGAACAGCAGAAATATCTATCAGGAGTTCTGTCCCTTTGTGAATATACAATAATGAGATGGAAAAGGGGATATTTTGTGCTGTGACTCACCTATTGAACAGTGCTAGGACAACATACGTTGTCTAAGTTACAGTGACTGCATTTTTTCTCCAGTCACAGCTTTCTGTATGATGGGATGGGAATAATTACCTGGGCTGGAGTTGTGGTTTTGTCATCTAATCAATGGGTTGTCTTTCTTTCTGAAATGTTAGAGTAACATGTGGGTGCACTCTCTTTTCCTCTGGTATAAAAGAGCAAGGTGGCAATGATATGAGGAATGCCAAAGACAACTGCATTGCTCTTAAGCATTAAGTAGTCTTCATATGGCCTCAAGCCATGATTTTTTTAAGCTCTCCAAGATTTTCTTCAGATCTTTTAGGGGATTGTTTTGGTTGGTAATAAGGCTTGATGAGATTGTTGTTATACAAGGAGGTAACTCTTTGCTGCAGAAGTTTTTCACACCTATTAATTTGTGCTGTTTGTTGCATGAGCACATTCTGTAACTTCTGTGGTCAGAAGGCAAGAAAAAACAGTGTCTTGAGGAAGACGTAACGTATAGATCACTTCCAAATGTAGCTGATATTGCTTTGCAAAACTGTTTGGTAGCTTGGCATCAAATGTTTTCTTCTGACTTAGTAAAAATTGTAAGGACTATGATTAAGTGTTGACATTTCTGTTCCTCAATTACTGTTTTCTTCTAAGCTATCTCAGTGCAGTTACCTCAATGTTATTTGGCTATGCTGACCTATAGGGCTTTCTTAACCTTTTTGTAAACTCAACTGCCAGTCACCAGGCTGGATATAATTACTCTTTGGTGCTGAAATAGACCTTTTCTCCAACTTTGAAGGCTGAAAGATAGCCTCAGGTATTTAGTTAACCGGCTGAACTTTTTTAATTGGTACAAACTGTCCATAACAATTCCAGTTTGTCTATCATGCAATGGCTTTGCTATCTGAGGTTTACACACTCATTCCAATTATATTCACTGATACATGATACCTGTATATGAGGATGAATGCAATGCAAGATTCTGAGATGTCCCCGGAGGCCATCAAGCTAGAAATTAAACAGTTAACACATAACTTGATATCAATAAATTTAAAGTTTATATGACGCACTGACCAAGTTAATGCTTAAAGTTTGATTAGCTTTTAAAAGCCATTGAAGAGTTTATTTCTCCTTACTAGTTCATATGAAAACCATATTAAGGAATTCTCTATTAATTGTTGACTTACACGACAAAACTGGAAAAAAGTAAACGTCACTAAGATTTGTATGAAATACAAAATCGTAACAATGCTCTCTTGCTTAAATAATGTGTTTGCTTGAACAGTAACAAATTTATTTCAGTTCTGTGGCATACTGTCTCAAAAATAAATGATGATAAACATTTAATGATCAATGCCCCAAATCAAGTAAACTTACAAATTAGCGACTTTGTCCAGCTGGACAGAGACTCATAGACACTTATTTTAAATAAAAGTAAGGCAAAGCAAAAGAGGAGAGACTAATTTTCATGTGGAGAGATTGATTTAGTGACAATATTCTATTGTGGTTATTTGACTTCTGTTATGTCAAATTATTTGTCTTGCTCTGTAACACATCTGCAGTAAAGTAGGACCTGTTGATCTAATAAAAGAAACCATAATAGTTATTTAGACTTACAGCTTTTAGATGCCTAAAACATTATTTTGATGTATCTGCTTTGAATATTAATTCAATATCTTTTTAGAAAATTTATTTTGCTTTTCAGAACAGTTACATTCTCATTAGGGAGAATATATTCATATGACTCTGGTGATTATAAGTGACCTAATTCATAGAAATGCCTGAGTTATGCTTTTGTTCAGAAAATCCATCATTCCCTTTCAGAGGAAGGATGTGCTTATGGCTGCCTTAACTGGATGCCTTGTGGCTTACAGGATTGGATATTGATTTAGTTCACAGCTCATTCACAGACAAATTCTGATAATGGGACAAGTCTCTTAAATGGTCTGTACTCTCATTTCATTTCCTTTCTGTAAGATGTTGTGCCCTCTGACCTCTTCTCCTATTCTTATTTTGTCTATTTAGGTGCAATTCTGCAACTGATCTTGTTTGTAATGGCTGTCTCTCCCCTTCCAAAGATAGATTGGTTTAGTTGTGCATCTGGAATGGACTGAAATCTGCGTGGAAGGAGTAAAGAGACTGCACATCAATATGCCAGGTTATCATTGTGGACACTAGTCTTCATGCAGTATCTTGAAAAACTCTGTATTTCTTCTCCATGAGGGCACTGATCCAGTGGCTGAGGCGATGATTTGAAATGTCACGAGTCTCTAGTGTTTTTGCATAATTAGAAGTATTGCGATGGGCTGGCAAGGAATTGTATTCCTGTCTTCATAATTGAGTGTTCCTGATGATAAACTCACTGATGTAGGTCCCTGCAGCTATACATTTTTTTCCTCACATAGAGTTATTTTTCATTCAAAATGTCTGAAAGCTAAGCTTTTGTAAACAACAACAAAAAGCACAGACCCTTTAGGACTATGTGATTTACACAGGATCTAAAAGCACACAGTTTTAGCACCAACTACCAAAACTGGTGGGTGGACACTTAATTTCTCAAGGTTAGTCTTGGCTTTCATATTAATGAATTTCTTATTTGTTTATCATATATACATACACTTTTTTATATGTGTAGGTACACACAAACACACAAATGTTTACTTTGGCGCCTTTCTGCTACAACTAGATAGTAACTTCTTTTGTGAAAAATGTTGCCATGAACTGAATGAATCTCCTGTGATCCCTTGAGAAGAGGTGGAACAGTTTTGGGAGCTGAATTACTTTCAAAAGTAGTACATGAATTTCAAGAGGATTAAAACCTCAATCAGAAGGAACAATTAGGCGGTTCTTGACAGGATTTGGAGGAAAAAACAACAACCCAAAATATAATCCAAACTGAAACTGCCTTAAGACTTCTATCAAACTAATATTTATCAGAAAATGCTTTCTTACACTTGATATTTTTGGCTGGGCTTACATATTCAAGTTCATATAAACACTTGAATACTTTGATCCATTTACAACTGTGAATTTCATACAATGCCTGAACAGTGAAGCAGCTTGACATGAGCTATTCTTTTTATTATGCACATTATGGAAATGCATTTATATGGAAAAATCTATGGAGTTGCAGTTTTACCCTGGTTCTACACCTGTATAGCTTTTTTTCTTTCAGTAGATGCAACAAAAAAAAAATCTGAAAGAGCTATAGCCAATTAGAATTAAAGCAAGATTTTGGAAATAATAGCATGCATATAGAAAGCAGAGGAATAATAAATAAGGTTATGAAATTGGTTTATATGTTGATGACAGACTAGAGAAATTAAACTACTGCTGCAAGAAAGAATGGTTACAGGAGCAAGAATGCTTTTAATCTGCTAAACTCTAGGTCGCTGGCTCTGGCTCACCTTTGGCTGCAATAGTAGAAACTAGTTATTGGATGATTAATGAAGTATTGGCTATACTGGCCAATTCTTTACGGTGGGTGTGAGGAAGGATTTTATGACTATAGCCGTTGCATTTGGGTGTCCAACAAATACCCAGGAAAGAGTGTTTTGTGGGTTGATTTTTTTTTTTTTTTGAAGGGGTGGCGTTGGACTGTGAGTATTCCCAGAGCATGATTTTCCTTCTCACCCAATGCATACTGCCCATCCACTCAACCAAAACTCGGCCAATTTTGCTGTGATATCAAAGATGATGTGTGGTTTAAAACAAAAGAGAGTTCTGTCTGCCAGGTAGCAGTAATAGCAGTGAGCTGGGAGCAGAGGCTGGCAAGGGTGCCTGCAGGGGCAGTGCCATCACTGGATGCATACCTGCAGTACACCAGTGACGTGAGTTGGAAGACTGCAGTGGTAATAACCTGGTTCAGGTAAAAGGCCAGTTCCTCCCAGATGGATCCCAAATGAGGAGATGGATCCAAGGCCAAGCTGATGAGTCCAGATCAGTGAGGCACAGGCTGGGCAAAGACCTACCAACAGTGTAGCTTAGGCAAAGATCAGGACTTGCTCTTTGTGAATATAAGAAAAGGGGAATGAGGAAGATGGGGAATATCTCAAAATGCTGTTTGAAGAAGGCTTTGAAATGCAGGAGAAAAATACCTCTCTGTCTCTTTGTAATGGATATTTCAGTAGCACACAGATATGAGGTCTCTGTATAGGCTGAACTTCTCTCATCAATTCAGTGTTCATCCTTTAATATTAAAGTGATAAGAAAAGCACTAAAATTCAGTGATTCCCACGAGAAGCATGGTATGGACACTCTCAATGACCTAAAGAAGTCCCATAGTCCAACAGTTCTGTGACTCTTGCATACCTCATATACAGGTACACTGTATTACTCTGCTGCCAGAGCAACTTACCATCAGCTACTTGGTATCTCCATCAAAATTCAGGATGAGATCTCCTTAGTAGAAGGAAGGGATTTATTTTTACCACCTGCTTTTTATATTTTTCTCTCCATGCTTTTTTCCCTGCTAAGCCCCTCATGCTTGAGTGGAGCTCTTCCTAGTAATTCACAAAGCTACTTCATTATTGTCCTTTGAAAACGTCTTTATAACTCCTATGATACAGTGATACTTGACAGTTGTTGGGCAGCACTTTGAAAGCAATTCTGATGAAGTGCTGAAAGCATGATCTGTCATAGTGACCAGTATTGCCTGTCATCCAGCCATGTATCCAACCCTCTGACAGATGGACACGGTCATTCCTGAACAGCTCTGCGTGCTCATACCATACATCACTGCACTCAGTCACATCATCACAAACACCCGTGACCATTTTTGCCACCTCATAATTGAGCTTTCAGTGTGTTTTGTTGGTGTGCTGAGGCTTTTTGGCCAAATGCCACATCTTTCTTGGCAATATCACTGACCAGACAAAGCACATGTTGAGCCATGAGTATCCATACATATTTTTCCTTTTGTAGCCATTCTGATGTTGTTTTTCTCCTGAATGAACAATGAGGAGGTTGGGTGACTGCCTGTTGTTTGTTGTCAGTGTAGCAGAAGAATGAATACCCCTGAACCAAGCTGTGCCTGCAAAGCCCTTGTGCTGAATCTGGCCTTGCCAGCAGGCTCTGGCCCTCCCAACTAGTCTCTTGTGAGCTACCAGGTGGTCACTCAGGAATGCTGCTTGCATGTGCTGAGTGATGCCTGCAGTGAAGAGGAGATGCAGGCCATAGGAGGAACACAGCTAGCTCTGGGTGACATTAGATATACCAGGAGAACCATTCTGATGATCTGAAGCTCTGTCCAAGCCAGCCCCCACTATCGGGCTGACAATGATCTCACTTGATCTTGGTGCAGACCTGCATGAAAGAGGAATCTGTCACTCTTATTTTAAAGGAACGCATACCTAGGGCATTGAAATGAATAATCAATTGTGAGACTAGCTCTTCCACTGCTATTGCAAAGCTGAACAAGGATATTGACCATTGCTGTGCAAGAATACAGTCCTGCAGAGCTGTTGTGTAGTGGGTTGGGCAGCGTGAATTACCAACGCCACTGCCAACCTTCTTTCTCTCTGGTTAGTATGAGGCCAGCTTATGGGGAATTCTTGTTCTCCCTGATAAAAATATGGGGTATGGGTGGTCTGCAGCTCCACCAGATGTATCCAGGGAAAATAACAGGGCAAGCCTACTCATCTGAAAGGCCCAAAGAGGAGTTGAAAGCAATGCATGGGACAAAGAAATTTTCCTTTGAGAGTGGCAGATAACAGACAGTGTTCCCAGAATTTTCTCTAGAGCCCTGAGACTGCTGTAAACTAAGTTTGTGGTGCAAACCCTCCCTCCATCTCGAATTAGGTGTTAAAGCTGGGTGAATACTTGCTTTTGTTCTTTAAGAATGGACTGGAGCTGCAGGAGGTGACAATACTTGTTCCATACCCTTGGGGAAGGAGGCAGGCTCCAGTGGCTGGGAGTGGGGGCAATTGGGAGTGCTGGTGTACTCCTCTGGCTGCCCTCCACTGATGAACCTTGCAATTCAGGTCTTGGAGGAAAATGGCAGATTTCATCAAAAAAGTCTAACCCCTATGATGCTTTGTAGGAGAACTATCTGATTCAGACCAAGGTGTTTCAGCACTGTGGGCAAAAGTGCACCTGGTACCCTAGGGCTGGGGAAATGTTTTTTTCTGTTCCTTCAGCAAACTGGAGGAGCAGAGATGGGACAGAGGCTGGGGAGCATTTAAGAGGTTGAACAATAAATGTGACTTGGCTGGTCTAGGAAAAGCTACAGCTCAGGGTTTCTTACTCTGTTTAACCCTAAATGGCAGGTGGTTAATAAACACCATGGGCCCAGGCACAATAGGTGGGCTTTTCCCAAAGGAAAACATGGTCCCATCTCAGAAATTACCATTTCCAGAGTCTGGCCAGTTTCTTCACAGACCACCAGAGGCCAGTGTTAGTTGTCCCATCTCTGAGTATGTGTTTGTCTCCTTTATTTTGTGTTTCTATAATGCCTGGGATGAAGGGGTCCCGGTTTGTAAAGGTACATCAGTAGAAGATAAAATATACAGTAATCCAGTTTTAAGTTCTTTGTTCTCTGAGAAAGATCTCAATATGATCTCTGAAGGTTGAAAGCAGGCTTCCACGACACCAATTGCCTGCCCCCCCCAATTTAAACACTGTAAAAATTCAGAGCTCAGGAATATGAAGTGTCAATAGCAGTGGGTTTCTCTGAGGTATATTATGTATCTGCCTAATGCATACTTTTCTTTGGGAGCAGTGATCTTTCTCCCTTGATCTTCGGTGTTCCCTGTTGTATGAGATAAAAGGTATTAAAAACAAGTGAGCATGATATAGCCTTTTTCCATTTTAAGAAGGCTAATTGCTTCCTGATAATTTGATTCCAAGTGAACTAAATAAAAGCTCCTAGATTTTGGAGACATACATATGAAAGCAGGAAAGGATTGTTTTCAACTATTTTGATCCATATTGACTTAAAATACCGTTGGATTGAACAACTTTTTTCACCTCACTTAGTGAAGAATGACTGAAGCACAGCACAGAGAAAGTTCAGTCTTACAGTCTTGATTTAAAAACTTCTGTTGAGGGATAATTTTTTACATCCCTTGAATGTCTATCTGTATTATTACCATTTTCAAAATGTAGGAAAAGTTGAGGAGTTTTTAAAAAAAATGCTCAGGAGCATCCTATTTGTCTTTTTTTTCACCAGCACCAAAAGGTCTTTATGTTGGGGCTAATTTGCAAGGCTGGCAAAAGCAATTGATTATTATCTCCAGATATAAAAGATGGATCAAGGCAACATCACAATATTAGAGTTCTATTTAGGACATGTAATGAGGCTGTATTTAAGATCTAATAAAATTGAATGACTTAGCAAAGGGGCTTATGTCATAGCTACCTGTCTGTCTGTAGCTTTAAGACTTTCAGGGTGGTGAACTCTGCAGCGTGGCTCTGACTTCTGGCTTGTGTGTTCCAGGCCCTTCCCCAGGGTATGTGGAGACCTTAGCCCAGCACCTGGCTGAGATGCAGCTAGAGCTGGGAGCAGGGAGATATCCTCAGGTTGAATGGAGCTGTGGGATTCCCTCTCAGATTGCAGCACATGTGTCATTTCACTGCTTGGCCCCTCCTGTGCCAGGTCATGTGTACCAGTCCTGTAACCTTCATCCTGCCCTGTTGTCCCAGGTGAATCCAACACTAATCAGACAAGAAAGTAATCATGCCCCCCAGAACCGATGCATACAAAAAAAGGAAGTGTGATAAAACAGTAGAAACTTCCAGAAAATTGACATTCGTCTTAGAGTAGTTCATTGCTTGTATTCATTACATTAAAGATATTGATGTCATCACTAAGATCACCTTCAGTCTATGCATCATGCTTTCTTAGGATATTGACAGGGAAACCTGATTTAGTGACCATTAGAGGAAGGCATTAAGAGTGGAAGAAAGAGGAACTCTGTTGTACATGGCATGATTCACAAGGACTCCTCACCAAACATTAATATGTAGCATGTCTGCAACAGTAGAGCTGTAATTAAACATGGGAAGGATCCATTAGTGCCAAAGGGATTTTTGCTCCTGGGCAAGTTAAGGACCAAAAATTATTGTTGTTTCATTTCTGCTTACTTTCTTTCCTATGCTCATCCTAAGAGAAGTAAATCTTGAAGCTATCCTGATAAGTGTCTTTCTAAATAGCGCTGTTGCACTCATCTGTTACAAGAAACTACTTGTTCTCAGCTTCAGGGGTAAAAATGCTATTTTCTCTCACTTGATCTGTTGCAGGTTAAAAGATTTTGTGTCAATCACTTCTGCAAAATTTGGTCATACTAGTGGGTTGAAAATGAGGAAAGTAGGACTCAAAATGAATGTTAATCAGTGGTTTATATCTTCATTGTAAAGAATTTGAAGGTCTTCTTATAATGTCTCCTCAAGGTTCAACTGCACAGATTATTTTTTTTAATTATGAAACTTGAGCAGATGGCGATGGATTGCCAAAGTGTCTCTTCCTACACTTTCCACTTTTGTTGTCATTGTCATATATGATTGCAATTGCAAACAAGCCATCTTTACTTAGCCAAATGAATGTCTATATTTGGGAAGATGAGTGTTTCAATGCTAGTTTGGGTTGTGGTCTTGTCTTCTTCCCCTCCTAAATTTATCAGAAAAAATTTTGACAGTATATTGTGTTTAGGGTTTTATTTAAAAAAAAATAAAATACAGAACAAAACCCCAACAAACTCCAACTCTTAAAAGAAGCCCAACAAAACAAACAAAACCCCTCAAAATCTGAAACACCAAAAACTCCCAACTCCCTCAAAAAACAGAAACTAAAAGCAAAAACTCCCAAGCAACTTATGCTTATTAAATGCAGACAATATTCTCTCTGAAGGTAGCTGTAAATGAAGTAGAATTAAAACCTGTTTCAACATGTTTGGCAAGGGATAGGTTAACTCAATTGTGAAAATGCAATTTCTCATTTCTTCAGAAATAGGACAGTTTTATTAACTGTTCTTCCATTATTCTTTTTGTCTTCATCTAGGTAAATTGCTTTGTTTTGTTTGGCTGTGTGTTTTAATGACTGCTGTGAGGTTTTCTCTGTGGGCACCATTTACAGAATCACAGAATCATTCTGGTTTGAAAAGACCCTTAAGATCATTGAGTCCAACCATTAACTTAATCTTACAAGTCCAGTGCTAAACCAGATGCCTAAGATGCCAGATGCCTTTACATGTCTTTCGAGCACCTCCAGGGGTGGTGATTCAACCACCAAATCACCACAGTTGGAGAAGACCTCTAAGATCACCAAGTCCGGTTGTCCACCCTGGGAAATAAGAAACCCAGACAACAACAACAACAAACCAAAAATCCCTCCCAAAAACTCCATACAAAACCATAACCACACACCTCACAAAACCAACAACCACAAAAAGCCCACCATGACCACTAGAGCATGCCTTGAAGTGCCACATCTACACATTTCTTGAATACCTCCAGGGATGGTGAATCCACCACCTCACTGAGCAGCCTCTTCCAGTGCCAGACTACTCTTTCAGTAAAGGAATTACTGCTAATATCTAGTCTAAACCTCCTGTAATGCAACTTCAGGCCATTTCCTCTAGTCTTACCGTTATACACTTGGGAGAAGAGCCCAATGCTCACTACAATCTCCTTTCAGGTAGTTGTAGACAGTAATGAGGTCCTCTCTCAGCTTCCTCTTCTTTAGAATTCAGTGACAGAGAGGAATATTGTACTGTTTTCCTTACAGCACAACAAAGCTACAGATGGCAATGCACAAGTTTCCTGATGTCAGGGGCAAAGAAAATATAAACTGAAATTTCTTGGTTGTGTTTGTGCCTTTTGGGGAAAGGTGGGGGTGTAGCTCCAGGATTCCCATGCTGTGGAGCAAAGCTAGATCCTCTTTGGGCAGTGATGAGAGGCAAAAAAGCCCCCCCAGGTTGCTTTTCTCAGCACTGTGCACCAACCTGGAAGCTTCCCCTGACTGACAAGTTACACTTTTCCAACTGCCATCAAATTTCTATTACACTCAAGAGCCCTAGCTCATTTTCTGTAGCTTGACTGCTCGAGAGAGCGTGCTTGCATTAGTGTGAGCTGTGCGAGAGCCTGACAAGCCTCCTTCCCTGCAGCTTAGTGAAGGAAGGAGGTACATTAGCATACAGTTGCCCTTTGTGCATGGAAGAACATAATAATCGTTTTCCAGACTCAGCACTGCTCAAACATTGAGACCAAGCGGTTTATTCTGTCATTTATTTGCCTGAATAATTGCTATTGCTAATAATGGAAGTAACATACTAGGTGACTAGGTTGCCAGGCTGATCATGTGAGATTTGTGCAAACTGTTCCTATGGCTCATTTAGTTTGCAAGATTTCACACTCTGCAAGGCTTCTCACACACAGTAGGAACTGGCACAGCTATGCAAAACCATATTACAGGCAAACAGTAATGAGGCAGACACATGAATTGGGCATATCTCCTTTAGACAGGGGCCCAGCCTTTCAGGGAACCAGAGCTGATGTTTGTACAGACATTTGAAATCATGCCAGTAGAATTTCACCTGATTCTTCTATTCCTTTTTGGGTTCAATATTGTTATTTTTAAAGCAATATTATGAGCAGTTTTTGATGCAGGCTGAAATGCTTATTTAGGAAAACTGACTTTTAAGTATACGTTGACAAGAATATGCTTTGAAACTTCTTTCCGCTAAGATATTTTCCCTAATAGGTTTTTTTTGGTAACACATCCAGACTGTTGAAGGATTTTGGAGCTGCCCAGCTGTTGAAAGCATTCACTTTGTGTAATTATTGTTTTAGATTGGGACAGAAAATTTTTTCTTTTAAAAGCAAGTGTACATACATTCTCTGGATTATTTGATAGGGCATCTGCTCTTTTCAGTTCCTGCAAATATTTATACAAATCTTCATGCTTTCCTGCTCACAATAAGATTTTACTGGTTTGCTAATCCTGATTGTATCTCTTTCACCCTCAGATCTTCCAGTTCAGCACACAAAAACATAAATGGGGAAGGCAAACACTGAATATTTCAGATAGATTTTTCTTTGGGTTTGACCAAAAGAAAATCATGACCTAATGTTTACTAGTTCTAAATAGAAACTGCTTAGACATATTTGAATCAAAAGGTCCAGTTAAACATTTTCTTTTTATTTATGTATCATATAAATCATTAGCTATGACAGAATGCTGGCAGCTGATCAACTATCTTTCACTAAATGAGAATCATTCATTGTAGTATTCAAGCTCTTCCACAATGAACTGTCATCAGAGTATTTTGATGGCAGGGTGTGAGTCAGGTTACAGAAATGAGCATGGTGGAATGGACTGTCCCTTGCAGTTTAAGGTACCTTGTTCTCTGATTTTTAATCGTATGAAATACCCAAGTGCTTTGAGCAGGCATTTACAATAGTGATAAAAGCAAATACACTACTTTTTTATAATCTCTTCCTCAAAGAATCCCCTTAGAGTGCCTTCATATCCGTTCCAGCTCCCTTAACTCATTAAGTTACACAAATACTATTCTTAAAATCTGAGATCTTATCTCTTTGCCAGGATGGAGTAGGGATGAGAGAAGTCCAAACACCATCACCTTATGAAATCCCCCTTTTTTTTTTTTAACAAGAGGAAATCTTCAGGATATTCAGTGAGCTTTATGAAACTATGCTCAAAAGAGTTTGAAATAAATTGGAACAGATCACCCCATTATAGTCAAACTATTCACACTAGTATGTGGGTTTTATAAAGTACAATACTTCAGGTTTTATCTAGTATTAGACAGGGTAACTTCTAAACAAAAATCTATTTAGATTTCTTATTCATAGTATAGTAGATTTGATCTAAGTACTGTTAATGCATCTGGTCCCTCAAGACAGAATACAGGGTTTTCACTCTGTTTCTGCTCAGAGAATGGCACTCAGTAGGTAGGTAAAGCCTGTGTCAGGAAGACATATCAACTTCAGCAAAACTGTGTGATCAAGTAGGTGAGAAACTACAGCTGAAGACAAGCTGCTTGGTCGCCTTCCAGATAAGTACTGTAGCTCAGACAGGGATACAGGAACAGTGACTTAACCATTTGCTGTCTTTTTTGCTACCTGTAAAATGAGTGCCAGCATCAGTAGAGCTGCTACATGATGATCTGTGACATTGTGAACAATGAGTGGAGGTGAGTATGTGCCTTGATTAAATAATGGAAACTTCTTTAATAAGACTCTTCTTAAATACAAATATACATCCAGGAAATGGGGGATAAGTAAGGCAAAGAAAAGTACAGTACTGGGAATCAAACAGGATCAGGACCCCAGCTGGTTCAAGGTGATATTTTATTTTGGCTAGATGGAATCTTGAGCTATTTTTTGATGAATTCTCAGCACCTGCACCAGAACTAGAGAGCAACAACAGCTGAAGTTCTTCTTACTGGTGCAGAATAAACTGACCAGATGTGAGCTGACTCCTTGGATCTGCAGAGCAACTGTCTGTGTGTACCACCCTTGCTTCTGTACTATCATGTGCTGCATTGTAAAGCCATACATGGCTTGTTGATTTTGGCATATGCCAGCTGTAAGCTTCTGCTGGGAAAGGACTGCTGTATCCTTCCTTCTCCTTCTCTCATGGCAGACATATCTGCTATATCACCACTAGCTGTGTCCTGTAAGTTCCAGCTAAATATCTAAATAGTTTCCCATTTAAAAACACTAAAATGCATACAGCTCCTCCTGTTGTCCTTCAAGGACCGGAGACCCCTCTCCTATCTGATATGCACACAAACACTGTGAGATGGAAAATGTCATGCATTAGGTGAGCCAAGGTAACTCAGTGCATGTTCTGACCTCACAAGATATGCAAATGCATTTATAGTAATATTAGTCTGCAATCAAAGGTAGGATTGAACTATCTCACCTTTGCTGCAAGCTTAAAAAACATACATGTAAACTGCTGCTGAGGCTCAGCAGGTGCTTTGTAGCTTTGCTGTGTGACAGAGCTACAAGTCAGGCCTTCTGTGGCATATGAAAGCAATACTGGAGAGCTGGAGCCCAGCTGAGCTTAAGCTGGAAATCCTACTTCGACAATGGCTAGAAGCCCACAAGTACAGCTGGCAGGTCTGGATCTTGAAGTTGAGAAGAACATGTGCCCATTTTGCCTGTTAGTTGAGAGATGGGAAGAATCCATATTTAGATCTAATTTAGAATGCGCTACTGTTATTGGAGTAAAGTTTCATTGGATAGCACTTTTCTTCCTTGGAATTAAAAGAAGCTCCCAGATTTTTGGTTTTGTTTTCTTTCTTCTTGACATAGATGATATAGCATGTGGGAAAAGGGAAAGTGAATCCTTTCTCTGCTATTACCAGTTTTAACTGAGTGCTCCAGAGTGATTGTAGCTTATGAAATGGGAGAGAATGTTGTGTTGAGTGATTATGTGATGTTACTCACGTCTCTATGGATGCATGATTGCCTTGTACTCTATTAATATAATTTGCCCAGAATACCATGACTTTTCTCTTCAAATTGAGTTTAAAAAAGAGCAAATAAAAAATTTCTCAGTTCTCAAAGCCTGTGTATCACCTGAATTCTCCGTGCCATAAATTAATATTTGCTCAATGGTTGTTTGCTTAATCATACTTTCTGGAATTAATTTAGGTTCTGTAATCTATATTTTCAAAACTGTTGGTGGTACTTCTTATTTTCTTGTTTTGAATAATCTTATACTAGCAGATGCATGCATGCTTTCATAGTGGCTAGCAAGGCTGCATGCTTTACTCGTTGCTCATATTAACAGAAGTCCCGTAAGAGCAACACGCAGGACATGTTTCCAACGTGGCCAATTTTTAATTTGGAGTAGCATTTGGAATGGCAGCAAAAAATAAAGTGGAACAGGCACCTGCCTGAGGACTCCCGTTTGTACTATTAAGCTTTTAGGTTCTGTTATTTGTGTTACTTTTACAGAAACAGAGAGGCAGTTGTGACACGATCTGACAGTGCCACTGAATTCGAAAGCATATGACAATGTAAACAAGTGGAGGACTGATCTGTTGTTTTCCAGTTGTGCTACAGCTAGCAAGTGATCCTAGAGTTTTCCCTAGGGAAGCCTGTCCTTTTTGTGAGATGCAATTGTTTAAATCCTTGAACGCACCTCTATCTTCTAACAAACACTGTAAATTATATATATTTCGAGTGTCTATATACGGCTTTTCTGGTCATCATTTTTTTTCTGGAAAAAGGATGGTGGCAAAGAACATTACAGCACTGCTTTGAGGCTCATCTCATCTTAAGAGATACAAAATGGAGGTTGGAAAAATCAATTAGATTGATTTTTGGAAAATTAGAAAATTTCCAATTTGGAAAATTGGAAAAATCAACGCTGGAGGTTGGAAAAATCCTAGACTTCTACTCCATTTCAGTCTCAATTCTTGTAATCACTCTCCTCCCCCCTCAAAATTAATACTTTTGCATGAAAAACCTCTATTGTAATTTTTTTTTAAAAAAAGTTGTTTCAAACTCTCTTGTTTTAGGCAGGAGTCTCAAAACCTGAATGAACACACACATATATGTACATATTTTTCAAAATCTGGTGTTCGTAAGAGAGAAATCTGGGTTATTTCTAAGAAATCTTGCTGGTGCCAAATTGCTATTTCTATATGTACTGCTATATATAAGCAGTTTTCTTCTTCTGCATGGTTTCTAGCTAAAGTAATGTTTGGTTTTATGAATTACTTCACAGAATTCTTTCACGCTGCCCTTAACATGAAAGTTTTATGTCATTTTGCTTTTGAAGCTCAATTATGAAAAAGTTATGTGTAAATACTGTTTTTCTGCTTTGCCTTTTATTGCTCTTCAGCAAAAAAACAAGGGTAGCATAGGAAAACTTGTTTGTGTGAGTGAATCAAGCTGATGGAGGGTGAATCCATCCTAATACTTGGATGAGATCACATTGATGTAACAGGCAAAGGAACAAAAAGGTTTCAATTCCATTTAAAGGAAAAAAATCAGAGTAAATAAACTATCAAAATAAGTATGTTTTACAATATTCTATAAAATAGTCTTTAATGTTCCTGAAGTTAAGGTTCTTTCATTTCACCAGTTCTTTCGCATTTTGCATGGTACTGTAGCTGAAAAACATTCTTTTGTTAATGTAACCTCAATGCTGAAGCAAACCATGCCACAAAGCCCTCAGTTTTACTGTAGCTCAGGCAACAAACCCAGAACACACTAGCACTGATTTACCATGGTTCTAATCAGCATTTTGCACATGGAAAACTCACCATGTGTTTCAGAAACCTTTGACACTCATTTCTTTCTAATACAAGTGCCTGTTTCTCCCTCTGCTGGTTTCAGAATAAACGCCTTGTCAAAAAAAGAATTAGATTTTGACAGCTTTTTTCCTATGGTTAATTGAGGTGGTAGATACACTTGACATTTATCTCAGCACAGAAAAGAAGATTAAGACATATTTTTCTACATGCATTCTCTGTATTAGAGGGGGTCACTTTCCAGGGTCTATTTAATATGCCTGTGCAATTAATAGTGGTGATAATTCTGCTCCATATCACAGCGTCTTTAAAGTTCTCTTTCAAATTGACAGATAAAACTCTCCCTTCTGTATATAGGACTTGAATTAGACTAATCTTTTTCAAGTTTGCCCTCCAGGCCTTCCCCCTCACAGTCCTGAAAATTAATAGTGTCTGAAAAATACAAAGGATATTGTGCTAACTCACTTAGTTCAAAGCAAATGAAAAAAAAAAAGTCGTATTTCAGATTCCTTTAATTATTCCCACTAAATTTTTGAGGGCATCCCCCTAAATTGTTACTTTTACAGTAATGCGATTTGAACGTTCCACTTGTTAACTGTCCAATCAAATTGTGCAGTGGTTTCTGTTCCTTGTTGCAATGCAGAGTGGCTCTCTTGGTTTTCACAGAAGTTACTGGGTGAACATCAAGTTTAGATGCCCTAGCTTATGTAATATGGTTATATAATAACACTAATTTCCAAAGTAGAATTAATTAATGCTTTTCAGAAGACCACTGATTAATTCGTACATTTAAACCTTCTTAAGCAGAATTATTAAAAGATCAAAGCCCAGGTATCACACTCTCCTATCCACAAGAAGAGTGCAAAGTATTCAAAGTCTGCAGCTCACACTTGCACAGGTTTGGGGTAAGGGCTGCTAGACATGCTTCCTAGGTAACATTAGTATTATTTTAAAGTGTGGTATCTAGCAGAGATGTGCTATAAGGTAATATAATAATATTTTTCAATTTTTTTTCCTAGATCTGTTGACATATTTTTATTGGCATTAATTACTTGGTTTTGACATAAACAATTTTTTCACGTGCCTTACTTCCTGTTTTAAAATTTATTTTCTCTATGCTAATAAGTTCAGTGAACATGCTAGGTGGGCTCTTTCCTCCAAACATGTTGCCTTTGGACAGTGCTTGAAGCTACAGCTAGAGTAAACAAACTGAAATTTTGTATATTAGATTGCAGGGTGTATAAATATGGTAATGCTCTTGCAGACAGGAATGAATAGACCCTCAGAGAGTTTTAGAAATCCCAAGTATTCCTACTGTTTTCCTCACAAAACCTTTGCTAGGTCTTCAGATTGTTGGTGATACTAATGAAGGTTTAAGAGAAGTGTTTGAAGGATGAAACATTCAGTAGGGATATGCTGCCACTCCATTTTTTATGTTTAGTTTTTTTTAAAATATTTTCATTCTTCTTCACTGAATATTTATAATTGTTGACTCAGACCAGGAATTTGGCAAAGTATTTAAGTGTGTGTTTGGTTGGTCCCAGATATTTGAAGGTTCTTTTGATGTGGAAAGTATTTAAATATTTACCAAAGGGGTTTTGTTTTATTCTTTTGGCTGTGACCTGTTTTGCTCTAAGTTCTGATTCTATCAGCAATTCTACAGGTACATGAAATTCAATTAGTGCAACCGCCCATGCTTGGAAGCTGGAATTCTTAGATTCTTCTTATCAAACATAGCTGTTCTCCATTGCAGATCTGCACAAAATACTTTTTGATAAGCAGTTCTTGAATAACTTGCCTTCAGACTCTCGTTCCTCAATGCAAGTGCTGACATCAATTTTAGTTTAATCCAGCAATTCAGTTGGATTTCTCTATAGATGTTCCTTGAAAGAAGCAATATTAAAACCTGGAGGTAAGAAAAGTATTTGCATTCCAATTGTCGGTCCTTTTAATCTGTGTTTCTAGCAGGTGCTCATCCATTTCATGCTCATGAAGAAATTAACAGGACTTTGATACATAGATGCTTGTTGCTGTTTCCATGGAAACAGAGCCTTGAATTAAGGGTTAATATATGAACATCATGTGTATGTGTGAGAGTTGCATACACATGTATGTTGCGAGAAAAGGTGGGTATCTTCTGTGGAGTGAAATGGGCAAAACTGGCATACCTCTTTAGACCTTTGCTGAATGAGGGATAGTCAGCAGCAAACCCCAGATCTCTCTGTTCAAGGATCTATTTGCTACCTGCCTCCTGTAACCTGAAAATGAAAGTTTCATTATAAAACTAAGGATTTACTTCTGTGTTAAATAGGTTTGGCATTTTGTAGTCTATGCCAAATGTGTATTTTTATCTGCAGCTGATTGAGACATAATATATGGGGATTATTTTATTAGTTGTACCAGATTTGAGACACAGCAGATCTTGCTGTAATGTGTTGACTTGCCAATGCACCTAAACCTAGGAATAGCAGGGATTTGGAGAGACCCAACAATAGTACTAAGGTACTGTGAAACCTTCACCATCTGTTGATAACCCATCCCAAATGTTCACTGTGGTTTATAAGTATCTGAGATGTTTCCTTTCTTTCCCTGGAAATTTCACTCTTATTGAAAAAAAAAGCTTTTCCTACTTATTCTCTTGCTTGTGCAATATGCCATTTACTTTTTTTTTCTATGTGGTGTGGGGCTTTTTTGCATGTGCTGTGGGATTTTTTTGTTGTGAGTGTTGGGGGTGGCTGGTGTTTTGGTTTGATTTGGGGTTTTAAAAAATTATTACTTTTATTTTATTTTATTTTTTTTATTCAAGTAATTTGTCCTTACCATTTTAGGAAAATAAAACTTGGCAATGATACAATTCCATGTGGTACCCTTAGAACAAGAGCTAAGGACAAGAGTCTTTAAGTACTTTGGTCTTAAGCTCACTTCAAAGTTGTTACAAACAAGAAAGAAGAACATCTTTTAGAAAATTCCCCTTTACTCTGTTTGATCTATGTGGTTTAGTAGCCTACCAGTTCATTTAGACCTTTGATTAGATGCCTACAGAAATCGTTCTCATTTGCAAATATCTTGTCACAAAACTGCCAAATGCAGGTAACTGTATTTTCCAGAAATATTTTTGGTTGTCATGCCCTACCTCTAATAGTTAATTATCTTCCAAGACGACCATTTATTTCTGCTTTAGTGATCACCAGATTTTACAAATGCTGCATTTTCTATTGGGTTTTGAAGGATTGTGGCCAAATTACTGTAAAGTTATATCAGCCTGTGGGTAGCTAATGCATAGAGGTCTGAGTCTATGTTTATTGCAGTTCTCAATGTTCAAGTATGAGAAAATTAGAAAAATAATTCTATGCTTTTCAATGGTGTGTTTTAAGAACATTATGTATCTGGAATTACTATATGTTCAGTTTTTTTGAAAATTTCTTTACCTCATTAGTAGATTAGATTAGATTAAATTAGTAGCGTTCAACAGTGGCCTGCACAACATCCTGGTATCTAAACTGGAATGATAAGGATTTGATGGGTGGACCACTAATTGGGTTAGGAACTGGCTGGATGGTTGTACTCAAAGCACTGTGATCAATGGCTTGATGTCCAAATGGAGATCAGTGACAACTGGTGTTCCCCAAGGGTCAGTAGTCGGACTGGTGCTGTTTAACATCTTTGTTGACATGGACATTGAGTGCACCCTCAGCAAGTTTGCTGACAACACCAAACTGTGTGGTGAGGTCGACACGCTGGAGGGGAGGGAGGCAATCCAGAGGGACCTTGACAGGCTTGAGAGGTGGGCTTGTGCAAACTGCATGAAGTCCAGCAAGGCCAAGTGCAAGATTTTTCACCTGCATCAGGGCAATCAATCCCAAGCACAAATACAGGCTGGGTAGAGAATGGATCAAAAACAGTCCTGAGGAGAAGGACTGGGGGGTACTAGTTGATGAGAAGCTCACCATAAGAAACCAGTTATGTGTACTTGCAGCCCAGAAAGCCGACTGTGTCCTGGGCTGCATAAAAAGAAGTGTGGTGAACAGGTCAAGGGAAGTGATTCTACCCCTCTGCTTTGCTCTTTTGAGACCTGACCCAGAGTACTGTGCCCAGTTCTGGAGCCCCCAACATAAGAAGGACATGGAGCTGTTGGAACAAATCCAGAGGAGGGCCACGAAGATGATCAGAAGGCTGGAGCACCTCTCCTATGAAGACAGGCTGTGAGCTGGTGTTGTTTAGCCTGGAGAAGAGAAGCCTCTGGGGAGACCTCCTAGCTACCTAGCAGTAACTGCAGGGGCCTACAAGAAAGCTGGGGAGGGACTTTTTACAAGGGAATATAGCAAGGGGACAAGAGGTAATGGATTAAAACTGGAAGAGGGGAGATTTAGATTAGGCATTAGGAGTGAATTCTTTAGTGAAAGGGAGGTGAGACACTGGAACAGGTTGCCCAGGGAAGTTGTGGGAGCCCTCTCCCTGGAAGTGTTCAAGGGCAGGTTGGATGGAGCTCTGGGCAATCTGATCTAGTGGGAGGTGTCCCTGCCTACGCAGTGGGGTTGGATCTAGAAGATCTTTAAGGTCTCTTCCAACCCAAACGATTCTATGATCTTTCCTTCACTTTTTGTCTCCAACTGTCAGGCAAAAAGAGATACCCCTGCTTTGTCTTGCTCCTGCTCTTAAGCAAGGCTGCAAAGGATGGTCTTTGCCTTCTGGTTCCGTGTGATTGATACATTGTATCAAAATAAGATAGGCACTTTGCACTGAGTGATTTATCATTAGCTTTAAAGTTTTTGATGATCATTCCTGTCTGTCCTTCAAGAATGGCAGTTGCTTCTTCCAATGGATTTGAAGGCTAGCGAGGGAAAGCTCATGTTATACAAAGGGAAGGCAAGTTTCAAATGTCTATGGAGAGGCCAATAGCCATCTCTTAAAACACTGGAGAAGTTGAAATTCTTAATGTTCATAATCAAGTGCCAGCTTCTTTAGTTGCAGTTGTGAGGTAACCATTTGTAATTGGAAAAGTCTGCGGCCATAGAAGAAGAAAGTGTGCAAAAGAAGAAGAAAGTGTGCAAAACCATAATGAAAAGGTATCTTTGTGCCCCTCCTTTTTTCTTCTAAATAAAGAAAATGCTTGAATAAACAAACATGAAATACTATGTTCATGACCAGGAAATCTCCATCTTGGAGTCCTTTTTGGGCATTTGTTAACCATTCTTGATGTTACTTCAAAATTATCTGGTAACAATGTTGTTGGTATCAAGGATCCAGTACAAGAAAAACTGTCACTACTGCCAAAGAATAAGAGAAGTTTTTAAGGCAGTCACAACAATTTTTCCGTTTGTGGTCAGATTACAGAGCTTTTAAAAATTATTTTATGCCTTTCATTACTTTACACGCCTCTATGCCTCATGAAACATGGTATTGCAGTGCAACTGATGCTGTGAGTTTTTAAGCAGCATATACAAACTTTATTGGCTCCTGTTCCTCAATTACAGCATGCTGCTGCTATTTTTTTTTCTAAATAAAAAAAATAAGTTGACTTTGTGAGAGGAAGGATTGTCATGGGGCACCTGGAAACCACAACACCAGACTCTCCTACTGAATTAATATGCATGTCTTTGCCCAGGTAATTTCAGTGCTCTGTTCTTCAATTTGTATTCAGAACTGAGGTAAATTTGCTTGGCAGAGATGTAACAAGCTAAAGCATATTTACACCCTAAGATAGAAGGTGCTATGTAAGAATAAGTTATTGCACATTCTATCTCAAAAACAGGTGCCTGTACCATCGCTGTGACTCTTTGAAAACATTTATTAACTCCTTGCAGTACTTGTAAAAAGCATCTTTAACTTGGTAAACAGTAACACAGGTGACAATAAAAGAAATTTTACTTCAACTCCTTTTGGAATTAAATAGCTCTGAGATCTGAGGTATAATGCCTTTACTTCGGATTTAAAAAAAAACAACAACAAAAAAAACAAAAAACAAACAAAAAAAACCCCAAATGTTAAGAGTTGCTGTTACTGTTTATTTTCTTGCTTATATTTAAAATCTGGTTGCATCTATTTTTTTGCCAAATGGGAGTCCATCCACTCAAGTTAGTCTGCATCCCATTGTATCCCCAGGCATCCAGCCACCTCTGCAAGGTGGCATGAAGGAAACATCTGGCTTAGCTGTACCTTATGAGACAGATTTAAGACATGAGGGAGAACAGGAAAGCAATTTTTTTTGTACCACAGAAGAGGGCAAGATTACATAGAGTTTTGTCTTTTTCCCTATGATAATTGTGTGCCTGAGGGTTCTCAGCACAAAGCAGCTTAGTGGTAGGCAAAAGTAATGTAGTGACAGACTCTTCTTAGTTGTAACTTTGTGTAAAAAACTCTTGTGCAAACAAATACATGGCTACTACTAAGTTGAAATAGCAATCAAATGATGTAGAAGATAGTTTTTTAGCTGCTGCTTTTCTAGAATAGAGCATCAGAGAAAAGGGGAAAATAAATGGAAAAAAAAAAAAGAGATTGTGAAAGAAGTTTCTCCAGCCCACTCCCCCCCAGTCTCCCCAGAAATCTGGTGGGTGTATGTTTGTTTGAGATAAAAAATCCTGTTTTGGCAAAATGTTGGCTGAGGTCTCCCTATTAGTCTGTCTTCATGAAAAAACAGATGTCAAGATCTCAAGCTGGCAGATGTTCATCTATCCATTAAAATTCCTCTGCTGGAATAATAACAAGGAAAGGATGCATAGGGTGAAGTTTTAACCATCCAGTGCTAGTTAAAGTGGTAAACTGTAGACTAACAACCTATTCCAGCTTTGATGCAGACACAGATACTCCCAAGGACCTTGTCTGTTTACTTTCTAGTGTGTAGTTTATTTGTTGAGGGGGAAAATAGACCAAAACTTTTGTTTAATACCTAATTCCGGAAATAGCTTTAAAATTGAACAGTTATCTTTGCAAACAAATCTTTGTAATGTTTCTTTTTGGTTTAAAACGTTTGCTTTTTGAAATGGACTGAAATGGAAAGTTCAATTTTTTTTAAAAAAGGTGTTTCAGATTAAGTAAAATATTCAATTTTGACTGAATTTGTTGTTGCTGTTCAGTTTGGCTCATCACTGAACAAATAAATTGTTTACATAGGTCTACCTGGGAATATTTTAGGACAGCATAAAATCTCAATGATATTTACACAAAGAAGTTCAGATCCCTTAAATGAAAGATGCCAAAACTGTAGCACATATCTCTTGAAGGACTTATTTTTTATTCTAGTCAAGAATCTGTTCATCTTAGTTAAAGTTGTCACAATTCTGGATGCCCTATTCACACAATGAAAATCTGCTTGAAACATTTGATGCTAGAAGTTGTGCTTCCAAAGTCAACTACCTAAATTCCTTCTTGCCATCTTGAGGAGCTTTGTCAGTGTTCTCCGAGATGAAATCTTAAACTCATTTTGCCAATAGGGGCAATACTGACAATTGTCACTTTTAGGCTTGATGTCAAACAGTGTTTGTAGCCAAATATCGAGTTTTTCCAGCTCCTTGCCTGTAAGTGCTTCAGGTTTCTACTTTTGTTCTTTGGCTGATTTTAGTCTGCTTCTTTAATTTCTCAGACCTCTATATAATTTTTAGCTTCAGGTGTACTAGGCTGACAATAGAAATGATATAATCTTGTAGTACTGCAATATCAAAGGATGTTGAAATGTTCTGCAGTCATTGCTTATCTTACAAGCATATCATTACCCTTGCTCCTGTTTTACATGTGCTTAAAAGGATGCAGTAGTTTGATCAAAAGCTTCAGGCATATTTATATCTTATTTTGTGAGTAGGTTTGATCCAGAGCTGAGTGTATGAGCCTTCATCTAGATCCAGGCTTTTGATGAATTCATGAGTGGTGATTAAATCTGTTGTATTGATTACAAGCAGTGCTGGGAATCGAGGTGTCTATTCTTACCCACATCATGTCTATGAGGCCAAGGATTTGGCCTAGGCTACTTAAAAAGGCTACTGATGTGTAGCAAGGTGTTAAGTAATTGGTGTTCTTAGCCTCAGGGTATTAATCCCAGGAGGATGCTATGTGTTAGGAACAGCTCTGTGTACTGTACCTTCAGGGATGTGAGTCTGAGAGTCCTGAATGCCTCCCTGATGCCTAAGTCATTCTTTTCATTACCTACTTATACACCAGAAACCTCAATTTATTTGTGTATTTAGAAAAGCATAAACACTAGTAGTGCACTTTTCATTCAGAAGCGGTAGCTTATAAATTTTGTACGTAGTACTCTTAACACTTGACACTGCAGTATAATTTTTCTTGTTGATAAAGGCATGGTGGCATTTAATGTAATGGAAGTCATAAAATCGTTATTGAAAAGATCCATAATTTGATCAGAGAGAATCAGTTTTGAATACTTGCTGGTGAGCCTGGGCTCATACCACACAATTATTTTAGGGTACTCTAGTTTGCTAGATGGCAACGTATTTTCTTCAGTCACAGCCAGACTTTCCTCACATTTTATTTGAAGACTCATGTACTGTATTTCATGATTATTAAATCTCAAACTATGCCACATCTTTTAACAAAGACAAGCAGGTTTTAAAGTTGCTGGTATAGAATTAATGCTAATGATCAATAATAACTGAACAAAGCTGGATTTTTGTAGGGCATAAAGGAAATACTATAGCTTAATTAGGTTTCATGATGGAAGTTAGGTGATGATACTTCACTGAGGAATTCCTGCATTGCTGCTCTTAATTTGTGGCTAAACAAGATCATATGTTTCAGCAACATCTACAGCTGTCTCACTGGTGGCTGTGGTCAGGTTTAGAGATCAACATGAGCTCATGGGTTGTAGAATAGATCCTGCCTTGCATAGCTTTCATTTTTCTTATTACTGAAAGTGAGTTCAGATTGTTACCAGATAGAATTATACGGACTTTCCCCAGGGTCGTCTTCACTACTTGTCTGATGAAAGCTTAGTTCATCTTTGCAGAATATGCCTCTCTGCCAGCTCTTTATTCCTGTTGGAACTTCAGGGATGTTTCTGAAAACAATCTGCATCCAGGGTACCAAGGGACTAGAGCCTGCGTATGCTCCAAATTATTGGTGTTGGGAGGAGGTGGAGTAATTAATTTTGTTTTGCTGCTCTTGAACAGCATGATCAATTTTTTGGTGGTCTTGATATTGCCTAGAGCTTCCTGCTTTTCTGTGGCTTTGAGCACCTCTGAAGTTTCTCTCTGTTCTCTTGCATGCTCTGTGCTACTTTATCAGACCTGACCACAAGAGGAAGACACGGCAGTTTCTTTTCTCTGAGAAAAAGTTAGAACAGATTCAGTTAAGTGATTCAGCCACAAGGCATAACATCACAAGATGGTGAATGGTCTAGAGAAAAAGTCCTAGGAGAAGCAGCTGAAGATACTGGAGAAAAGGGGACTGAGGGTTGACATTATCACTATGTACAACTACCTGAAAGGAGGTTGTAGTGAGGTGGGCGTTGGTCTCTTCTCCCAAGTAACAAGTGACAGAAGAAGAAGAAATGACCTCAAGTTGTGCCAGTGGAGGTTTAGATTGGATATTAGGAAAAATTTCTTCAGTGACAAGGTTGTCAGGCACTGTCACAGGCTGCTCAGGGAAGTGGTGGAGTCACCATCCCGGGAGGTATTTAAATGACATGTAGATGTGGCCCTAAGGGATGTAGTTTAGTGGTGGACTTGGCAGCATTAATTTAACAGTTGGGCTTGATGATCTTAAAGGGTCTTTTCTAAGCAAAATGTTTCTATGATTCTAAATGTGGCCAGATTACTGTGACTAGCTGGTTTCTGCACCAGCAACAGCTTGAAATTAAAAGAAGAGACTAGAAGTGAAAAATTAGTCTATTAACAGTGA
This sequence comes from Hemiprocne comata, assembly GCA_020745705.1. Classification (NCBI taxonomy): domain Eukaryota; kingdom Metazoa; phylum Chordata; class Aves; order Apodiformes; family Apodidae; genus Hemiprocne; species Hemiprocne comata. Next base: position 134,868,975 of record CM036586.1, on the reverse strand, counting down.
ATTGTAACTTATAAAAGTGATACTTGGAAAACAGGTGGGGCTCTGAGGATAATAATGGGCCCAGCTGTCATTGCCTGGCCTCCCCAGGGCTTCCCCTGATATAGCAACCAGGCAGGAGCCACTTGCAGTCTGACATCTTGGCCTGTCCCCCTCCCCAGGTAGGTGCCAAATATCTCGGGCTGGGGCTGCCCCACTGTTCTGCCCTGCTACCCTGATCCTGGCTGGGGTGTTGGGATAGGCCCTGTCTGTCAGGCCCTGCCCTGCCACCCCAGAGAACTGCCACAAGTCCTGGGCCCTGGAGAGGTCCCAGCCCTTGCAGTGCCCTGGCATTAATCAACTGAGTGGTATCTTGCTGCCTAAGAGTGTGATAATGGAAGTAATAAACCAAATAATTCACCCTACTAGGGGAAAATATTGAGAATTTTGAGCTCGTTTCAGCTAGAGATGTAGGAAGCAAATAAAAAGCTGCCAGTCTTGTGCTGAAAAAGACTGTTCTGGAAGTTGTAATGTGATCTAAAAAGGTCTTTTGCCACTTTTACCCTGATTTTCTATTAGATAATACTGTCTTCCTGCATTAGCCATTCATTCTTCTCAGCCTGTGTAGCTATAATCTTTGGAAATATTGCAGAATTATGCTTTATGCATGCTGCCTGCATACCCTGGGAACATGACAATGGCAACACAGGAAACGAGGCTGACTTCTTCAGAGGTGTATTGCTGGTCCTGTGCCAGCCAAACAGCTGATTTCAAAAATTGTTCTAATTGTTGTTGTGGGTTTTTTAGGTTTTTGTTTTGTTTTTTAAAAATATTGACAATTGTTATTTGGTGGGTTGGCCTTGCATGTATTGTTTATATTAATCCTTATTTAGAAAGTAGGAATTTATTTAATTCTGTGTAGTTAAGGATATATGTAAAATACAGTTACAATTGCTTGGAGGCAATCTCTTCACAGTGGTACAATGTGGAAAGATGCGAGGCAACAGGAAGAAGATGAAATAAAGCAGTTCACCCTTATTGGATGAGGGGGCGAACATGGCAACCAAGGATGAAGAAAAGGCTGAAATACTTAATGCCTTCATCACCTCCATCTTTAACAGTCAGACTGGCTGCCCTCAGGATATTCAGCCTCCTGAGCCGGAATATAAGGATGCAGAGCAGAACAACCTCCCCATAATCCAGGAGGATGCAGTCAGAGACCCGCTGCAGCAGCTGGACACTCAAAAGTCTATGGGGCCAGATGGGATTCACCAGAGGATACTGAGGGAACTGGCAGAGGAGATCGCTAAGCCTCTTTCCATCATCTATCAACAGTCCTGGATAACAGGGGAGGTCCCAAATGACCGGAGGCTTGCCAATGTGATGCCTGTCTACAAGAAGGGCCTGAAGGAGGATCCTGGGAACTACAGGCCTGTCAGCCTGACCTCAGTACCAGGGAAAATAATGGAGAGGCTCGTCTTGAGTGCGCTCACATGGCAAGTGCAGGGCAGCCAAGGGATCAGGCCCAGCCAGCATGAGTTCATGAAAGGCAGGTCCTGCTTGACTAACCTGATCTCCTTCTATGATCAGGTGACTCACCTGATGTTGACATTGTCTATCTAGACTTTGGTAAAGCCATTGACACCTCCCACAGCATTCTCCTGGAGAAGCTGTAGGCACATGGCATAGACAGGTACACTCTCCACTGGGTAAAAAACTGGCTGGGTGGCTGAGCCCAGAGAGTTGTAGTGAATGGGGTTGGATCCAGTTGGTGGCCGGTCACCAGTGGTGTCCCCCTTGGCTCAGTTTTGGGTCCAGTCCTGTTCAATATCTTTATTAATGATCTAAATGAGGGATCTAGTCCTTCCTAAGTTTGCAGATGACACTAAACTGGGTGGAAGTGCCAATGTGCTTGAGGGTAGGAAGGCTCTGCAGAGAGACCTGGACAGGCTGGATCAATGGGCCAAAGCCAATTTTATGAGGTTTAACAAAGCCAAGTGCTGGGTCCTGCACTTTGGTCACAACAACCCCATGCAAAGCTACAGGCTTGGGATGAGTGGTTGGAAAGCTGCATGGTGGAGAAGGACCTGGGGGTGTTGGTTGACAGCTGACTTAACATGAGCCAGCAGTGTGCCCAGGTGGCCAAGGCAGCCAGTGACATCCTGGCCTGCATAAAGAATAGTGTGGCCAGCTGGAGTAGAGAGGTGATTGTGCCTTTGTACTCAGCATTGGTGAGGCCACACCTTGAATACTGTGTTCAGTTCTGGGGCCCTCACTACAAGAAGGATGTTTAGTTGCTGGAGTGTGTCCAGAGAAGAGCTATCAGGCTGGTGAAAGGCCTGGAGAACAAGTCCTATGAGGAGAGGCTGAGGGAACTGGGGTTTTTTAGTTTAAAGAAGAGGAGGCTGAGGGGTGACCCCATTGCTCTCTACAACTACCTGAAAGGAGGTTGTAGGGAGGGGGGAGTTGGTCTTTTCTTTACAGTGAATCATGACAGGATGAGAGCGAATGGCCAGAAGTTGCACCAGGGGAGGTTCAGGCTAGATATTAGAAAGAATTTCTTTACTGAAAGAGTGGTGGGACAGTGGAACAGGCTGCCCAGGGAGGTGGTGGAGTCACCATCCCTGGAAGTGTTTAACAGAAATATAGATGTGGTGCTTAGGGACATTTGAGCATTGAATGGGTAGATAAAGGTTATGGTGGGTGGATTTAGGTTATGGTTGGACTTGATGATCTTCAAGGTCTTTTCCAACCAGGTTGATTATGTGGATATAAGGAGAAACTTTTTCCCCCTGGGGACAGTGAAGCAGTGGATCAGTTGCTCAGAGCAGTATCCAGCCTTGGAGGGTTTCAAGACCTGACTTGATCAAGTCCTCAGCAACCTGGTTTTATCTTATGGCTGACCCTGGTCTGACAATAGGATACCTCACTTTTTTCTCTTATCCTTATAAATTTAAACCAAGTGAGCTGAAATTGTACACTATGCCTCTCAGAGAAATATCTGGGATGCAAAGTCCTCCAGAATTCCTTTTTCTCTTTTGCTTGCTTTTCACAGAGACTCCCAAAAGGGAAAGGAGCTGTGCTGTGCATAAATTTGGTTTCATAGCTGCAGTAAGATTTTGGTTTAGGATAATTGTCATATCTCTTGATATGTGTCAAAGGCATGACACAGCCTAACACAGGTCTGCTTCCTTCAGCTTTATTGGAACACTTACTGGAGTTTGCAGTAATTCCATAGCCTGGAGAAGGAGGTTCACTTTCCTGCTCCTTCAGCAGCTTTATGTCAGCCCTGCTAGCAAAGGACACTAAACATTATTCCTGAGAAAACATTTTTGAAGAGACTGTTTGTTTTGTTAAGGATGCTGAGCTCATTCTCTTTCTCTCTCTCCATTCTCCAAACCTCTTTCCAAGAAGACCTAGTGTCAAAGTCAAGAATGACAGCTGAAACTCAAAGCTTGGAAGAACTTTACTTTTTTTACTATTTACTCAGTATTTATAGAGGAAACACAGTTTTAAGAGATACTGTAGGTGTTGAAGTGCTCCAGGGAATAATTATTTGCTGGTGTTAATCTCTGTAGTAAAGATGAACTAAGAACTTCTGGAAAGACTCTCTGGGAATTTAGCCGAGTTTTAATGAATATTGAGTTTGTATTTGGAATACCTTGAGTATCTTAAACTCTTAATCTCTGAAAATTCATGTTTATGTTCTCTTCTTGAAGAGTATTTCATAAAGCAAAACAGTTTAAACTGTTTCTGGACCTTATGCTTTTGGATCCCTTGAAATCAATGTATAAAATCCACCAAGCAGTGTGTTAATCTTCCCGGTGTCAGGAAATGTTTTTTCAGGGTATATTCTTTGGGCTTAACAAGTCCTGCAACTCAAAACCTCTTCTGCAAGAACACTTCAGCATTTCATATTGAGCTGATATCCACTCCATGTCATCAAGACTACCTTCTTGGACTGGTAATATGTCCTTTTGTGAATTAGCTATCCTCCTGAGGTTATACCCCAAAAGACCTAGCATGGTAGTCACAGCTAATAATGTTGAAACTTGTTTTGGTCTCTGGTAATAAAACTAATTCTGGCAAAATATTTTCATTTGTATGGGGTCTGGAAGGCTATTAAATTGAGTGATGGCCTCCCTGTGATATATTCTTCTTAGAAACAAATCCATGTTTACTTATACTTTCTCTTAATCGGGTGGCTGAATTTAACTTCTGTGGTGCATTAAGTTAAGTAATTAAGGGTTGATTAAAGCTTTGGTTTCAGTTTAGAACTCAGCCTGAAGAAACTTAGTCTTTTATTAAAATTCATGGCATTGCTCTATTTGTTTCCTCTTTTGTGTTTTCCTAAGACTGCATTGAATTAAAAATCCTGGGTGTAACTTTGTGAATGTTTGAGACTGATGTTTGAGACTTCCTGTTAAAGCATATTATATCCCTGACCCTTGTTTCTGCAGTTGTAGAAACAGATGAGCAAATGGGTCACGTGGAAAATGGATCTAGTCTCCAGTAACGTTCATTAATTACTATGCAAACAAGTAAAAAAGTCATAAAGGGAACAGAATATTTTATTACGAAGATTGAGTAAAGAATGCATGCAGCATAAATTTTTCAAGCATGTAGGTGGGTCAGTTTCTGCCAGAGACTTTGAAGTTCTTTGGCAGAAATTTTACCGGATCATACTAGAAATTTTTACTGAAGACCAACAGCCCATCAAAGCAGAAAATTCTGATCTATGTAGGCTTATGTTGTTCCATGGTGTTGGTAAATCCTGAGCTGAGGAAGAGACAAGAAAAGAATGGCAAACCTGGATAAAAAAAAAAAAAAAGGGCATTGCCCAGAATTTTTGGAAGTGGACGAAGATGAAGACTTTAACAACACAAAGAAAAAACCTGACAGAGATGGATGATCTCTTAGATCTTACACTAAAACTACTCAAAATTTGAAGAGCCAGACCATAATAAAGAAACAAAAACCCAAAAAAACCCCAAACAAACCAAACAAAAAAAAAAGCCCAAAAACCAACCAACCAAACAAAAAAACCCCTCAAAAAACCCCAACAAACCTCCCCCCCCCAAAAACAGAAGGAAAAAGAAAAATTTTGTGAGTAGTCATTTTCTTTGGAGATTTCTGGATGACTGGACTGGACCCTTCTTTACTGAAGGCTGCTTTACTTTCTCAAGCAATAACAGTAGCTTGCATACATGAAGCTCTTCTAAAAAACATAGTATTTGCAATTCGTTATAAATAGCTTCCATGGCCAGTGAAACACAAGGTAATGTGAAGATATATGCACAAAATAGTTTAGCATACCTAAAAGAATTGCTTCCAAAATACTGCACTTTAACCCTCGGGTTCTGGAGTTCAAAGGTGATGTTTTCTACATATACTTACGGGTTATATACTATTTCCATGTGTTTAGGTTCTGCTGGCTCAACAGAGAGGATGTACAGACTTTACGTGCTCTAAAGTTTTTCTACTTATTGCTGATGAATTTTAAGTTGGTTGAAATGCATCTTAACATTAATCATGACAGTGACTGTAATGATAATCTTCCATCAAAATGCAGAGACTGTCAAAATGGCTGCTGTAGAGCTAAGAGAGTGCACCACATTTAGAGCCATTCATAAATATCACTGGGCTGTGACAAGAAATTATATAATTTTTACCCATGTTCACCCTGACATCTCTTCCAACTGAAATGTCTTATTTTAGTTGTCTGAGTCCTAGAACTATTTTTTTTTTTCTTGGAAAGGACATATTTTTTGTTCTGCAAACACTGATACGTGGCATTGTCAAAAATGGTCTGTTAACTGGGAAATAAGAATACCTGAAAATATATTGTATTTGCATTTTTTTAGTTTAGCTGTATACTACTTAAATATAATGTTAATGTTGACTTCAGGAGACACTTTTCTCTTAATGGATAGTGGACAAAAGCATCTATCTACTTGCAGCTAACTGCCTGGTTCATATGTGGCATGTGCTGAAAAGTGTACTAACGTGTGTCAACATTTGATCTTGAAGGCTGTATAGTGAAAGTTTTCAATGATGTTTTCCTTATCTGCAGAAATTGTTTCTATATAGCAGAAAGCAATTATTTTGTCAGCTTTCAGTACATGGAAATGCTGAGGTACGTCTTCAAAATGTACCTCCATGCTGGAAGATCTTGAAATGTTTTCCAGGTCCTTGAAATGATACAGTTTGTTTTCTAAGTTATTTAGGATGGTGGTAGATAAAATGCTGCAGAGGTATTTTCATTGACTAAATACTGCTTTCTTTTTTTTTTTAATAACATATAAAAATGTTTGTGGTGCTCTTCAAATTTGGATAGTATGATGTAATTCTTCCTAAATGCCTCCGTCTTCATTGAAGGATAAGTTACAGGAAGGTATTTATTAGAAATATCTTTTGGTCATAAGTTTAATTTGCAGTTAATTACTATTTACAAAGAAACTTTAAAGTGTGAATATAGACTGCTAGTATGAGGAACATATTGTGCTGATATGGACCATACAGCTCCTTCAGAGCCTCAGGAAAGGAAGCAGTCTAACGTTCTAGCCTCAAGTATTGTTCTTTCAGTTTCTTAAAATTCCTGGAAAATGTTCTTTCCCAGAGGAAAAGTCATATTTAAACAAACCCCAAAATGAAGTGTTGCATGTTACCTTTGTGAGGGTCTACAATAATTCTTCATGGAGCTAATGGGTTTTAGAATTTGACCGAATTGGAAATTACCTGAAACCTAGTTATTTTATCTAAAATTACATAAGGCTGCCTGTCTTCCCATTGTCAGATCTTGCTTGAATAAAACAGTATATGCTTTTAGAGTTAGCACTTCCTCCACAGTCTCAGTCATGGGATGTTGGAAGTTTTAGAAACTTCAGGTCAAGTTTGTAACTGATGTATTTAAGTTGAAGAACTATTTTAAAAATATTGAATAAACCTGATAGAGGATTTTCCTGTTGAAAATCAAAGACATGCAGGCACTTGGTTTTAGAGATTAATTTTTACTTTCAAAAATATTTTGTCATTATGGATATAATTTTTTTCCACAATTTTAGTCTTCTAATTCTGAAGTTACTAGAAATAGATGTAGAAAAGGATAAGAATTGCTTTCCTATAAGAACAAAAATGTCTGATTGCTGAAACATGTTTTTTGTAGTGGAACACTGATTATAATGCTCTCTAATGTAGAAATAAATCTTTATTTTTCATACTGTTCTTATACATACCTATATATCTCAAAAAAGTATTAATATTAATGATATAAAGAAATGAAGATACTTCATTCCTTCAGTGAAAAATCTCTTCAGAATTGTTGCATTTCTGAAAACTGTTTCATTTGTATTGAAGAGCTTTTGTTTTAAAATGGAAAAATGATTTGTCAAAAGATATACAACCAATTCTGCTACTAAACAGAAATTCAATGTTTTGAGAAAATGGATATTCTTCTTGATGATATATTGTAATAATGAGCTGTTGGAGTTATTTGAGGGATATGGGTATTTTTGAAATAGGCACCCAAAAAGTAAAAACCAGACCAAGCTTTTGTCTGTACTGCTTCTATATATAACAAAGATTCTACATAGCTGTAATTTCATTGTATTACTATGAAAATTATCATACAGTTGTTTAATTTATGACAATATTTATAGTGCATGCACTTGCATATCTTGCAGAAAATCAATAAAATCATGTCATGAGACTCATCATAATAGTTTTCCTAGCTCACTGGCATTTAATATCACAGCTTTTTTTTTTTTTAAGTGCTGTTGGATTTTTTCCCCCCTATGCTATAGAAAGGGAGAACTAAAGAAGGAGGCAGTTACTAATTAGAAGACTTATGAATTTAAGTCAACTGTGAGAAGCAAGCAAGGTATTTTGATTTACAAAAGATAAATACCAATAATTTAAATTTACCTGACAGGCTTTTGAAATTCTTATATTAAAAAGTGTGAATATGATTCTTTTTCTTATAGCAAAGGTCTTATTAAAAAGACTAGAAGTCAAATTGAGTATCTCTGAATTCAGAAAGAAATTTGCTTACATCTGAATTTGAACTTGCATTAGAATGCGTGGGTAAACTGAAATCCAATTTTTCTTCTTTTACTGACATAAATGGGAATCGTTTGCTGTATTGCCAATTCATGCTTTTCAGATGCACTTTTTTTTTAGATATAGCCCACATTAATTACATTGTGGACAGCTGCTATTTATGTGCAATTACCGTATGGATAGAGACAAAATGGCAGCAAAACGGATAAATATTCTTCACCCAAAGTATTGCTATTTGCTGGAACACTTGAGCAAAACCTTTTTCTAGTGCCATCTAGAGGAGGCACATCTTTTCCCGGTCTCATACTTAAAAGCTCAGGAAACACCCAGGAGAAGATGGAGTGGCTTTCTCCCAAACCTCTGTCAGCCTCACTGCTCTGCTCTCAGCCCAGGGATTTGAGCCGCCTCCTTGTTAGCGGGGGCGCTCCCTTCTGTTTTGATGTTTTGGTCGTTTCCTGATTGCTACCAATTTCCTGCAGCCAAAACATAAATTTGTCATAACTCTAAGCCTGTGAAAGCTAATTGAAATAAATCAGCCGTGACCACTTAGGGCCAATTGTGACAGTTAGAAAAGGGGTAATGGAACATCATAATTAGTTGCTGTTTCATGGTGCTCACCTGAAATTTTTGCACAGATTGGGGCATGCTGGATTGCTTAAGTAAGTATTTGCACGCAAACTACTGATACTTGATCCACGTCAGTGTCTAGTTCTTCCATAACTTTAAAAATTAAAGAGGTGGAGAGTCTCAAGTGGATTCCAGTCGGCAGTTTGATTCAGATTTTATTATCAGCAATGGGTCTATGATAAGCATGAACTGTCCTCTCAGATTAGCTATGCCTCAGCAACTACCCGCTCTGCATCTCCCTCCTCCTCTGCCTTTCACAGAAAATGGAAGAGGCCATCTGCAGGCTTTAACTTGCTATTCAAGCTGGCTGCTAGCATTCTGGATGAAACAAGGCAATATATGTGCTTGTCTTCCCACAAAATGATCTTTCGGGCCTGAAAAAAATACTTCTCTGCCCTCCTGCCTGTCACTTTCTCCTTTGCGTGCCTTCCATGCTCTTAAACATAGAAATTGCAGAATGACAAATGTGGCACTTGTTAGACAAATATGAAATTTAGCCTAATTATTGGGCTCTTCAGTTGAAAACCAGTGGGATTTATTTCCTCCATAAATAGCAGAATGAACTGTAATGATAGAGCATTTTTGGATACAAACAAAATCCATAGGAAGCTACACATACTTGTCTGTTTTGCAGAAATTGTACTCGGTATGCTATTTAATCTGCCTCACAATTTAGCAGCTTGTACCTACATTGATGAACATGAATTGTATACAATTTTTTAGCACAAGAACTGAAAAAAATTCGTTTCTTTTGGTACTTTCTACAATATTGATAGATCAATTATCAAAATGATTAGTCTCTGGTGATCTTCTTTTGGTAAATTCTGGAGCTTATTATTAATGGCTTCTTGTTATGGGCATTATGAACTTTTTACATTGCTCTATGAGTATGCAAAAATTTGGAAAGTAAAAGAGCTTAAGTGAAGACTGACAAAAGCACTGATAATAGCCAGCTTCTAACAGAAGTGATATTTTTAAATTCCCTGAAGCCAACATGCCTGAGTCATTGAGTGGCATACGGGGACACTTAAGTTACTAAAGCGATGAACTCTTTCCAAATTGATTAAAACAATAAATCTGTCGGGGAAAATAAAATTTTGAAACTGCTTAATCCTTTACATAGCAAATGGGAAAATCTGGTTTGAAGTAATATCTAGACATGCAATGCATGTTATCATTTGCAATTAAAAGTAACTTGCATTAGAATTTCCCGTGGCAAAGAAGTGTGTTGACAAACAGAACGGCACACTTTAGCTCAGGTGAGGAATCATAAAGATTGTTGTGTGTGTTTTCATGTGGATGCAGAAGAAATGAAAGCTGTCTGCCTTGGATCCTGATGCTGGTGGTGAAAGCAAAGTTGTAAACTTTTAATTGTTTTTGTAGCTCTAAATTCAGTGTTTATAAAAAGAAAGATGGAGCATAAACATGTATATTCTTTGGTGGCATGTTTTTATATAAGAAATATACATTATTTTGGCTTTTATACAGTACAAAGTAATACAATTCAAAGCTTCTGTAGCCTGTTTTTAGATGAAAGGTTTATTTGTGCTAAATAAATTGTTTTAAGAAAAAAAAAAAACACCAGAACAAAACTCACAAACTATTTATACCAAATTTAGGAAACCTGCAAGATCACATTGGTTTCTGTAAATCAGATTTTATTCTTGAAAACAGAGTGCACAGTCCTAAAAGAAAACCTATTAATCTATGGACTAAGTGGAGTTTATTCAACAGACTAAGCGCATTGAGTTATAATTTTGAGAAGACAGAAATGTTCAAAAAGTAGACTTACATGTTTTGGTTTTTCACATCCAGGGATATTAAACCCTGCTTAACTATCTACTGCCTAAAAGACAGGCCTTAGTGTATGGCTTGCCGAAAATACTTAGTAAATGTGAAAAGAGGAGAAACAAATTGAGACAATCTTATACACTTATGCAGTAATCTAAACGTTTCCCTATAAACACAGAGCTCTTCCTGATTTTCTCACTCAGAAAAATAACATCTCTTGAAAGCTGGGTTCATGCCTGTTTTGCTTGGAGATACCAGAGCAGGAAAAAACCCTTGGAGTTAAGGAATGAGTAGAAGGTGTATTAAATGCTTTAAAAAGCCCAGAAAACAAAGTCAAATGCCCTGGAAGTTGATATATTGCTTCTGTATATTATGGCTGTTTAAAGAATGAAAAGTCAGGAGACCCGTAATATGTTGTGAAAGCTTGGTACTCGGCTTGATGCAATTATTGGTATTATAAAATGTATTTGCTTTCAAGATAGTCTGTACAGCATGCTGAGGAACCATTAGTCATTTATCACACTAATACTCTACTGCAACTTAGTTCATATGGTTCCTGGACTCAAATGGAACAGACTGGATACTGATATAAATCCTGTTCCATTAATTTTGATTTTGGTCTTGAAGCCCTTATTTTTATTAAAAATACATGACTAAGAAAGCTGATGTTTTATCCTATGAACTAGAATCAGATGTTTCGTTTAATTTCTAAATTAGGTAGTATTTCTTTTTTGTTATATTGCATGTGCTAATGGTCTTTAAGTGTGGGGTTTTATTTGGAAAAGTGAGGCGGGCAAGGCAAATAATGTAGAGCGCCATGCCTGTCTTGCTGAACTCTCCCTTGTTTACTGCATTATTAAATATTGCATAAATTATTCAATGTCCTTTATATCAAACAAATATTTTTTTGCAAGCAGTACTGTGTGAACAAATGGGTATTAAGTAAAACCCCCAGATAGAAATGAAATTGTTTCTTTCTTATTCCTTGTAAAAAAAGCTTTTTGTTTTTGTTTTGCTTGGGTTTTTTTGTTCATTTTTTTTTTGGTGCTGTAGGTTTTTTGCCTGTGGCTTTTTTTTAATGTCACTCAGACAGTGGGAGGGAAAAATGTTTAAAATTGTGAAGTATCCAATTTTTGCGTGATATAAAAATACTCCCTTTCTGAGGCAGCCAGCAGCTAGTACAGTACACCATATTCAGTGGAAAGGAAAATGCAGCACATTAGGTCAGGGCTGTGCTTCGTTGCTTTCCGTGGCAGGTGAGTTGCTCTCACACAGGTGGGACACTGTTTTTTTGGTGTTTTGACAGCAGCAGCCCACTTAGTATGTGTAGCCTCATTAGCTGGTGGAAGTATGGCCACAAAATCTACTGCAGAGGAGAGAAGGCTTGCTGGGAGGAGGACATAATGCCTCACAAAGTACGACTGTACCGATGAATTCAACTCTAAGTATTTAAAGGCCAGAGACTATACCTTTTTATTTTGCTTTTTAATCTCTTTCTGTAGGGCTCTATCATCCTTAGGCATCTCAGGAACTTTTCTCATGTGAGCAGTTGTGTTACATGCACAAAGATGACACTCCTGGGCGGTTACTTGTACGTGCAAAAACACCAGCTGGTTCAGGCCCCTGAAAGAGACTGTTAGTGCTGAAGAAGGTCTTGAAATGGAGAGGCATATGGAGAGGAGGGGGGGGGAAATAGGCACATTATGGAATAAAAATGCTTTTAATGTGCATGGAAGGTGGCTGGGGGAAGGTTGTTTTTTGTTTTGTCTTGCTTTTTTTTGAACAAAGGAGAAGGTTCCCTGTATGGGCACTTGTTCTGAATATTGCGTGGTCAGATTAGCCATGCTGCTCTGAGCAGTTTAAGGAGGTCTGGGAACTTAGTAATACCTTCCTCTGCCTTCCCCGCCACCCTCCCGCCCTCCCCACCCATAGCAACAGCAAGGCGATGAGCTAAATAGCAGAGAAATAAGGACCCAGGGATGAATAATGGCCCCTAATTCTAGAGTGAGGAGTTGTGAATGCCTTGCTGAGGTTTGTGCATCTTTCCATTTCAAATAACTGGAAACATGTCGGGGAATCGGGTTGGGGAGTGAGAGGTCAGGGAGTAGGGAGACCCCGGGCTTCATTACCAGATTTTGTTCTTCAGCTTTTCACAAATGAAGGGGTCGGTAGAGAGAATTCCCCTGCCTGATCTGTGGAGAGCTGGAAAGGAAGCAAAGGTTTATTAAGCTGCTCTTATTGTCACTTAAATTTTCTTTACAAAGATACTGGTTTTACAAAGAGCAAACCTATGACTTCTGTGGAAAGCAGTTTATAGACTCACTGCTTAGAGCAGAGATAATCTGATTTTTATTTTGCTTTATTTTGGGGGAGGGGGGTTGGCTTAAGCACGTCCATGTTTCTGTGTGCGTTGAATTCATTTTGCTATGGTTTTCTTGGAGAAGATGACTGTCTTCAGTTTGTTTTTAGTCTCTGAAAACACTCGGGGTAGATTTTATCACTTGGCCTCAGCCTGCCCTACACTGCATGCAGTATTATGAAAACCTTTTATAACAGCATCTATGTTAGTTGTGCTCAAAGGTGAAAATGAAGTGGTATTGACACATTAGAGGCTGTGCCAGCATCCACAGATTTTCCAATTGCATCTTATTAAAATAAATACTTGACTTCACATACTATTTGATTTCTGAGCAAGAGATTTACTGTAGTTGCTGTTATCAACAAAGCCATACTGTACAAAGGGAAGTGTTTATAATTATTTACTGTGCTGCAGTAACATCCACAGGGTGTGAGCAGGAAGGGGCACCCTCTCTGGTTCGTGTCATGTAAACAGAGGAAATCATAGTCCTGGCTCCTGGAAAGTTTATAGCCTTAGAATTTGGGTTTTCTTTCATTTCACCTTTTCTCTTTAATCCTAAATCATAAGCAATAATCAGCCATTTCTCATTAAGAGAATTTTTCTCTTAATGAAAACATTAGAATTTACACTGCATCAGCCAGTTAAGTTTAAAATTACTTACTGAATTCATAGGCTGTGTGATGTGAGATGTAATAGGAGACAATATGAAAGGAAGCAGAGTGGAGGGATCAGGGGCAGGATTTTAAAATAGATGACAAAACAGTGCTACTTAGGAACTTAATGGAATTTCATTTTTGTGGACAATGTCCAACAATCAATAAAATAAAATAATTTGTTTTAGACTTCTAACTGGACAATGTTGGACCTCCACTTGATGAAATGTACTCAGAGAACTATTTTGTTTGTGTTTTTCACTGGTCTGAAATAACTCTTCCTCTGATCCTAAACTTCCATCTGTTCTTAGTGATCTCCAGTAAACTTATTTGATTTTTAAGAGGAAGAGGCTCATATTAAAGACTAAATATAGGAGCAGAATTTTAAAAATGTATTTAAAATTTAAATTAAAAAAAATAGAGAATTTCTAGACAATTGATATTGCAGGTCATAGCATTTTTTTTTTTCTTATCTATAAGAAATCTGAAAGTAATGAATTCTTTCCTTTGTGAATTAACTGCCACAGTTCTTTTTTTATTTTCACATAGATGAAGCATATTCTAAAGAATAGGCTGGTTTAGGACATATTTTAAAATGTATAGCTAGGACATATTACAAAAAACTGTGGTGTCTAGTTTTTATTGTTTTTAAGAAATGCTAAAGAGATTGGCCCTTTTTCTAAAATTTCACTAGTTATACTTTATCTATGGAAAGTCCTGCTGGCAGGTTTCCTTTTTAAATAGAGTATACTAAACTTCCACAATAACAAATAACATTTTAAAACATTTTTTCACCTATTTTTTTCTTTAATTCGTATCTTAAATTTGTAAACTTGTTAGATTTTCTTTATTGTTTGAGAGTGTGGTGCTCGTGTGTGTGATTGTTTTTCCTCTGTTTTAAACGGGATATATTCTAAATGAGATCATACTTTATATTTTTGTGTATTACACCAAAAAATAGTAAAGGAGGACTCCTGAAATCATAATCTACTGATAAAGAATTTTGTCCCCCAAATGTGTGGTTCGACCTAATGGATATTTTGTGCTTGAACATATGCAGAATCTCATTCAGCAATTTTCTGTATGAAGGCCAGTAATTGCACTCCTGGCAAATGATTTGAATTGATATCCAACTTTTTTTTTTTTTCTAAACTCCTAACAGCATTTTGAAAAGCACACATAGAGGATTTTTTGAATTCTTTATCTGCCAATGATTTATTAGACTGTAAATATTGTTGGATAACAGGTTGCAAGTTTTGTTTTGGGAATAGCTTAATGTGCACATATAGAGTATTTTGTGAATTTATGTGCTTTAAAAGTGAGTATTTTTTAATAGGGGGATAAACTATATTTTAGTTTGAGACAGTACTCGGAAGGTTTTTATTGCTTTGGGTAATGGTAAGAAAACACAGAAAAATGCATTATAAATGAATTGCTTTTGATTATCTATCCCATTTGGTTTAATAATTTTTACTCTTCCTTACCAATACTTAATTACTTTATAACCTTTATTTTACTAACAGAAGTTCTACAGCATGTTTTTCTTTATAGAAATTAAGTGCATTTTAGATTTGCTTCAAAGACCAATGGGAATAAGGCATTATCTTCAGGAATTTGTTATAATTACATTATATCCACTTGAGCACCAAAAGAATTTAGCATGATTAATGCTATTATAAGGCATATGAGGGTCAGGAACAATAGTTTGCTCCTGTTCGAAAGAGAAGTAAGTACTTGCACAGGAAGAAACTCACGCATTTGAACCGGCATTTTTTTATAGTTGAGAAAATAGAAACAGTAGTTGTTTTATTAACTACTTAAGCAGTTGCACAAGGAGAAGCTAAATAGTAAATACTGACAACCTTAATTTAGTTCTGTTGCGAATGCAAGCTGACAAGTGGAAAAAACTTGCAGAGAATCACAGAGCAAGTTTTTTTTCCTATGCTTTTATTAGTGCACGTTAATTGAAGTGACTCAAAATTAACTCCAGTTTGTATCAGAACTTATCATGCCTACAATAAAACAGTGCTACTTACGTTATATATATATATATATGTATATATATATATAAAAGGCAAGGCTTGTGAATGTTTGGGTCGTTGTTTGTTAGGATTTTTTTTGCTTGGGTTCTCAAAAAAGAGAAAAAATTGATTTTGGCCCTGCCTCTGCCATAAACTACCATCAGTCAGCCCTGCACGCTGCTTCATCCTCTGCTGCTGGGCATAGCAATGCGTCCTCTGGCTTTTATCCTGTTGTAAAAAGTGGAGCGAAGTCCATTACAACAATTGGATGCTTTTGTCTGCAAATCGAGGGGTGATTAATACTAAAACAAAATGGCCTTAAAAACGTCAAAACACCTAGCAATCTCTTGGAAACTATGGTTAACAAATCCAACCTGTGATGCAAGATGCAGCCATGTTTAAGGCAATACGAACAAAGTAGCATTTTTCCTTGGAAACTTCCCACTTTAGCTTTAGTTTTCATCCAAGAAAGGTTGCTGCTGGTACTTCAAGAAGTAGCCTGTGTATTATCTCAGTGTGTTACTCCAGATAAGTGTATTATTTTAGTACAGGTTGGAGTTCACCTGCCTGTGTGTTTCCTCTGCAGCTTTGTGTGCAGATGTGTAAGGAGAATATACATTATGCCATGACAGTACCGAGTTAACTGTCTTGTACAGCATTATTTGGTGTGACAGTGTTCTGGTTGTCCACAGTCCATGGACCATTTGTAATTATCATTAGGTGGTTTTTGTTTTGAATATATGGAAGATGTTTTAAATAGGTATTGCTTCTTTTTTTTCTTTTTTTTTTTTCTGGAATTACCACGTTGAAGTAGGTTGGTGGTTTATTATTTCCCCTTTTTATTTTTTTCTCTGAGAGAGAGAGGTGGAGGAGTGAATTTTCATATATTTAATTTAAACTATTAATTTAGGTATAATTTCAAATTGCTGGGTCAATTAACATAGCTGGTTTTTATAATACTATAAAATGAAATACTGTGACTGAAACTATTCATACCTCTTGTTAATTCACTTTACTAAAAATTAGAGGTTGAGTTCACTGTGCTTCATACAGCTCAGCTGCTATCTAAGGAACTGATGGAAATCTGATTTATATTAGCTATGAAACGTGGCTCAGATAATTTCCTTATATAATGAGCAACCATTTTACAAAACTAGTTTTTTTGTTAATGGTAGTCAACAGCAACTCAAATAATGAGTGGAATTTCACTGTCAATGTGAATAACCATAACCTTTTTTCTATATGTTATGCTGGTTTATTTTTTTTTTTACACTGTACGCTTAATGCTGTTTACTCTTTATTTTTCTCCCACCCATCCCTGGTGACAATACAGAAAAAGCCAGAAGCCTAAAGGAACATGATAAGTGGAAGTTTTACTTGAAAGAATTTTAATCTCATATTTTGTCATCTTTTCAGTAGATTTGTTGTTTTCATAAGTGAATCCCCAGTGTTTTTATTATTTACTATTATATAATTCTAAATGCAGTTTTTGGTGCCATAGAGCGTTTTTTTGATGTTTGTTTGGTTTTTGTTTTCCCCTCTCAGTAGGTTATGGGAAACATGGAAAAAACTTTTTTAAAAGGGAACAAAAGAATATCATTTTTTCAGAAACAGTTATACAAAGAGCATTGTTAAGTGAATATTGTTAAGGCACACACAGCCCAAGCACACTGCTAGCTACAGGCACCAAGAGACAGAGGTTCTAAGTATGGTGGTAGTCTTGGGGGAAGGGAAGTCACAGCAAATTATGTCAGTTTCAGCTTTACCTCAAAGAATGTGGGTGCTTTCAGATACTTTTCATTCGAAGTGTGCTTGGAAAGCCCATAGGTGGGGCTTCTAGAAAAAAAAAAAGTGCCTTGGGGTAGCTTTATGAACTGATCATACCTTCAAGTTAATTTTACTGTGCACAATGGACACGTGCAATCCATATTATTAGTCTAGGTAAAAGATAACTTTTTTAGTTATCTTTAGTTTAAGTTGGGTTTTTTTGGTTTTATGAAATACTGAAACACTTAAGAGGTGTAAAACTTATTACTCCAACTTCCGAACCTCTCACTTTCAGAGTTAAATGGCATTTGCCCCTGTTGTTATACTTTAATCTTGTGCTAGTTTTAACATGCATTGAAATTCAGAAATGCTGATCTAAAATTTTTTTTTTAGCAAGGGTTTTATTTGGTGGGATGGGGTTCTTTCTTAAGAAATATTTTCTCATATATCTTTATGCAATTAATTGCTCTAAATATGTAAGTACTGTGCATATTATCATTTACAAACATTCAGAAATCATTCAGATCATACCTTGAGATGAGTTTAAAAGTTCTGAGCTTGAATCACAGAAGAACTGAGGTTGAAAACGACCTCTGGAGGTCAAATGGTCCAACCCCTCTGCTTAAGCAGGGCCACCTTCAGCCTGTTGCCCAGGACTATGAAACGAACCTCAAGTTCTTTGCATTGGTCTCTACAGTTTTGGTTTTCCCTATTACTATATAATATTAAAAAAACCTCTTTTTATTAAAAAAAAAAAAAAAAAGAAGAAGCTTAAGTGCCTGGCATAACTATCTGGTTCAAAGACTATACAGAAAATGTTTGAAAGGGATATGGGAGGGGCATTTGATCTGGGGATCCAGCAGGGGACAAGGGACAGATGGGTTGTTGGGGCTCTACATGTCAGAGCTCAGCAAGTGCGCAGTACTTTTTTTTTTACTCAATCCCTTGATCGATTCATCAGGAGGAAGATGGCTGTAGATTATTGTTGCTTAGCACGTCACCTGCCCACACAAGTTTACTTCTGTCTCTGCTGGCCCAAGTCAGGCTGAGTATGTTGTGTTTATTAATAGATGCTCCAAGAGGGTATGCAGTGAGATTGCTATTGAAATTGTGCAGACGAGTGCTGGTTTCTGTACATTTCAAACTGTTCTTTGGACCACTGTACTAAAATGAATGATCACATGATTTTGGTAGTGCTGTTTTCCATTCCATGCACTTCGCATGGTAGGTCCCTGTCTAACAACACACTGGGGGTAGTGATGGGCTTTTTATATAAGTGTAAAATTTATTTCTGTAAAAACTGTGCTACCTGGGTGTAACAATAATTAGGAGGTACAATATATTCATTAGATGAGTTTTGCCTTAGAGTTTGAAAAATATTGGTTTAATAGAGAGGAGCTAAATAGTGATTTTTCTCTTTACTGTCTCTAAAATGTTGCCATAAAGATTGTAGGTGTGAATAGATGAGATGTACATGTACCTTATGGCCCTCGTAAGTCAGCTGCTCATTAGGCAAGTAAGAAAAGCAACAGCCTCCTTACATCACCACTTTAGAATGACCACAAATTATACCTCAAGTTTGCTTAGTTATTTTCCATCCAAAAGCTGGAAGAAGTCTCCCTTTAAATTGCTAGATTTCTGCTTATTGAAAAGGAGTTTGAAGTCGCTTGAGGCTGAGAATGAGAGGCTTTGCTGTCTGTTGCTTCCACACCTCCAATTTGGATAATGTGTGCATTTACCTAACTTGCCTCTTCGTGCGTAAGGCTCCTGCATATTTAAAGGCTCAGTATTCAGGGATTATCTGTCGTGCTTATTCTTTTTGTTTTGATCACGCAAGGAGAGGATACTAGCCCACATAACCAGAGCAGAAGGTTGGGGTTTTTTTTCCTGCTGGTTTTGTTGATTTTTTTTTTTTTCTGAAAACTTCACTCTTGCCACATATTCTGCCAGACATTGCTTCTGGGGGGAGGAAATGTTACCAGTTCAAGTATGCAATTTTATAAATCATGTGTCTGTAGAATACTTGTTTGGTAACACGCACAAGGCATTTGGTTTAAAGGCACAATATTCCTGTTTACTCAGTCCTTAGCAGTGAAGCAGGAAATCTTGAAGGCAGGCATATGAAAATCAGAACAGGGCTATGAATAACTGCCAGTAGCAGGAAAAGGAAAGATTATAACTATAATTAACAGTCAAGGCAAAACACAATTACAAAATGCCTTGTGAGGCATCAGTTGATTTCATGTTTATCTGTGATAAAATTGAAAATTACATTTATTTTTTCTAGGAAAATGACAGTAACATGAAGCAGCACATAGCATCACTTAATTAGCTCTTCATTGTAGATTTGTTGCTCTACTCCTTAAATTATGTTTCAAGTTCAAAAACTCAATTCAAACTGTTATAGAGTTAATTAAAAACTTACTGTACATATTTTGTTTCATAATTGTTGTAGCTTGCCTCCTCCACCCCAGAGAATAGTACCAGGTATATTGGCAGAATAAGTGAATAGGAGATCAGCCTGACGTATCAGAGAGCCAGGAGTATTTTTCTTACCTTAATTAGCCCCAAGTTGAGTAAAAAGAGGTTCCATGTTCTGATCACTCTCTGACTCTATTTTTCAATCTAGACTAAATTGAATTTCTTTTTCAACTGAATGTAACTGAATTTTAAAAAAGTTCTCTTTGGTCTTTTTTCTCTCCAGTGTTAAATCCTTAATCCCATTTTAAGTACCAGCAGCATTAATGGCAGTTAATAGCAATTACTGCATATGTACTTTGATCCAGAACAAAACAGAAGTTTAGGGATTGGTATCACACTACTAGTCTTCTGTGTTGCAAATTACTTGCAGATGAGGTTAATTGAGCCATCTCACTCCATGGCTTTTATTCTGACATGGAAGTCACAAATTGAATCATAAATTCGTACAGTAATAGTCAGCATGTACCCTTTAAAGACAATCCCTGATGAAACTCAGTATGAAATAGACAGTTACATTCCTCAAAGCCTGCTCTGAATTAGCATCTATAGCACAGCACAGTATAGGTAATAGCATTATTTTTTTTCTGTTTTAGTTTTTACATACATACATTTTCATATATTAATGGATATGCCAATTTACAGTAAATAGTTCAATAACCATTTTTGTTCACTGTTATATTTTAGCAAATTTCTTGAATATTGAAGTTACAGAATTTTCTTAGATGTAATTGCTAATTTCAAAACCATTCAGAAATTAAATGTAGAGACTTAAAAGCTGATCCAACGGTTTCCAATGCCATATAATTAGATTTGCTTGATTCTCTAAAAAAATGTGTGCATCCAAAAGTCATAAGAATTGCAGCAAATGATCTCAAATTCAATGGAAAACAATGTAAGTTAAGCCAATTTTGATAGTTTCCCATAAGAAACTAGTTTTAATGCAGCTCTCCCAGCATTGTACCCACCATGAAAATTTGAATGATATACTTGAGGCTTTGAAAGCATGAGAAATGTATGTCTTACAATTCAAAATAGGAAACAAAAGAAGTAAAGAGTAATGGAGGCAATTCATTCATCTTCTTAAATATGATTCACTTTAGAAATACTTTGGGAGTGCTCACAATCTTCAATTTATGTGGAAAAATTGAATTTTTACTATAAAATGTTTAGACTTCCTAAGACTTGGGGCTGGGGGGATATATTTTCAGACTCAAATAAGCTCATTTTATTGAATTATGTTGAATATATAAAGGAGAGGTTGAATCTCATTTCACTAGAAGAGTGAGTGAGAGGACCCAATGTGGAGCACAGTGAGTTTGTGGTGACCTGTAACGTCTGTAAAACTTAAAAATATTTTATAAGTGCTGTACAATCTATACATGCAGTACACATTAAAAAGCATCATAATCAAAAGACATGAGGTCTAGACAATGCTTCTTAAACTCTGCGGGCAGATCTCCTCCTATGTAGACAGATTGTAATCACAATGCATTTAGGAACATTGGTAGCTGTTAAACTTGCACAGCTTGGCATCGTATGTTTTACCATATAGTCCAGTAAATGTCTTTGGAGGAAGTGCCTTTTTTTTTTTCTTTTAATTCTATGTCACTTTTGAAATAAAACAAGTTCTTGAATTTGTGGTAAAAGGCACAGTGTATTATCACATTTTGCTTTTTTTTCAGTGCAAGGTCAGAGAAATAAAAAACGATGGATGACACTTTTCAGTATAAAAGCATGGCATGTGTGGTTGTGTGGCACAAAGGATGTTGGCTAATCAGTTATTCTGCATTTAAATATGGGTTTAAACAAGATTAAGAATCCAGACTGTGCGAGAGATTTTCAAGTCCAGAGGTCAGAAAACATGCTAATGAGATAAGAAGTATTCACCAAAGCTTATCTGCATTGGAAATTCACTTCTCCTTAAAGAAATCCTTCCACTAAAATACTTTTGGCCATGTGTTTTTGACCTGTTAATGCTAAATTCTGTCAGACTACCTGTTAATTGAGAAATAATCTAAGTCTCTTGAGGAAAAATCTGAGGAAAGTATAAATCTTTCTGTGGAGTGCTTTAAATCCAAGACTAATTGAGTTTTTTGGTGGGACTTGTTATGGCATATTTCTTAGGTCTAATTGCATTCTCTAGTACACCAGTATAAAGCAGAACAAGTCTGATTCCTGTAGGGTCTTACTGATTAGATAAATATGTTGAAAGAGAGAGCCTTATTCTCAGCTTTCTTGCCTGGTTTGAATGCAGGAATAAAAACAGTTTAAAATCTTATTAACTAGATTGTCAATACTGGTTATACTGAAAAGGTGATTTGAGTTTGATCTTGTGATTTTACTTGGAGTTGCTTTGAATATTTCTTTTCTCGGGAAAAATTCAGAAATGAGCTATAGAACAGATTATTGCAGGTAACTCTGCTGAGACTGAGACATTATTGTGCTATATTTTTCTATTTTAACTTTATTCTATTTCTTTTCAAATGTTGTTTTAAAATTGATGATTTCATTTAAAAGTGGCAATTAGGAATCTCCAGTTAGCATTTTGAAAAAAAATCATAATTGCATTTTAAATCAGCTTAAAATTATAGAGCTTTTTGTTTCACTAGTTTGGCTTGGGTTTCTTTGACAAGCCTGTTAATAAGCCCTGTTAATTGTGGAATACTTTTATAAGATATCCTATAATATGCCACAAAAGTAGATCTGTTAACCATAACAAAATTAATTGTAGAGTGCTGCAAGTGTGTGGTAATAGTTATAGTATAGATAGCCAGGCATGTTCTCTCAGCAAGGTTTCTTGAAGAGAGTTGCAGTTGTCCCTGTCATGGGTATCATAGAAGAGAAAAATGTCAGTTTTTTACTTTCTCTTTATACTTTTTCTGAAGACAAAATGTTTATTTTATGTATGCATTGCAAGACACCATTTAAAGAAAATATTCTTGCAATAAATTCTTCTGTGGAAATTTCTATTTCAGTTAAGGACAAAAATACATGTGGAAATTAATTTCCACCAGCATGGAATATTTTTCCTAATCAGCTTAGAGGCAGTATGGTTAAAAATCAGACCAAACAAAAGATTTGACAGAACTATATATCACATTCTGGATAAACTAATTCAAAATGGTAAACCTGTGGGGAAAAGTAATTACTGCAGGAAATGTATAATTGTTGATCAGACGTGATTACACATAATATGAAGGCATGTTGTTGATGTTTTGTTTTTCTCCATGACAAGGAGGGGGAAACAAAAATATCAGAAGGAGGAAAATTTTGCTGCTTTTCCTTTGAACTTTTCCCCCAGGGAAACCTTTTGCATGCCATGCTGTCAGCACAGGGCATGGCACACAGCCAGTGGTGCAGGTGCTCTGCTTACACGTAGCTGTATGCTTGGGCTTGCCATGCTCTTGGGCCCTTCTCCTGGAGAAGTGGGCGAATCATGGGCTCTTTGATGAGTCTTGTGAAATGGGTCTCCATGTTGGGAGGCTGAGACAGCCCCCTCCAGCAGGCTGGTGGGGGGGATACAGAAGCATACAAACCACAGCATTTTCCAAAGCAACTTTCCCTCCTCCCAGCTTTGTCTTGGGAATGAGATGTCATTCATAGCTGAGTCTGCACCAATTGTGCTTTTATGAGCAATTAAATAATTAACAATGTTGACATCTAAATTATATTTTCTTGGCATCTGAGTTAACCCCTTACTGAGACCTCTGGGAAAAATTATACTTCTCAGAGGCAAAGCTTTAGACTTGGGCAGACATTTCTGCTGCAGTTCTGTAGTTTCACATTCACATTTTCTTTCCTACTGTTACACCTGGAGATTTAGGAGTTGATTCTGCAGTGTATTTAGCACTTTGCAGTCCATTGAGATACTTCAGTATCAAAGTCAACGAGACCATTTGTGCACTTGAAGGGAAACATGTCCTTAAGCAAAATACTAATTGGATCAGCTTTCTTACTGACTTTTTGTTTGTTTTTTCCTAAGTGAAATCAAGTTAGATTTTTCACAAGAATCAATGCTTATTAAAGAAATATATTTAAGCTACTTATTTGACTCTAGTTTATACCAGAAATTTTAGGGGGTTTTGGTGGTGGTTTTCACAAAAAAAGAAAGGGAAGTGCTCTTCTGTTAAGCTACAGTGAGGATAGCATCTCTTTGTGTGTATTTCAATGGGTCCTCTCTTATTCAGCCCTTGGATCACCAAAAACCTTAGAGCCTGGGAATCAAATGATGGCCATGTATCACAGAATGACAGAATTATCATGGTTCGAATAAGCTTCCAATATCTTTGAGTCCAACTGTCCACCCGGGGGGGGAGGGAAAAACCAAACCAAACAAAAAAAACCCTAAACCCACAACCACACCCACAAACCCCACAACATATAACCCTGAAAAACCCACCATGCCCACTAAAGCATGCCCTGTAGGGCCACATCTACATGCTTCTTGAACCTCCAGGGATGGTGACTCAACCACCTCCTTAGGCAGCTCATTCCAGTGCCTGACTACTCATTCAGTAAGTAATTCTTCCTAATGTCTAGTCTAAATCTCCCCTGGCACAACTTCAGGCCACTTCCTCTGGTCCTATCATTATTCACTTGGGAGAAGAGGCCAACAACCACCTCACTACAACGTCCGTTCAGGTAGTTGTAGAAGACAATGAGGTCTCCCCTCAGCCTTCTCTTCTCCAAACTAAACAAACCCGGTTCCCTTAGCCTTGGTTGCTTTTCTCCGGACATGCTCCAACAACTCAATGTCCTTCTTTTAGTGAGGGGCCTAGAACTGAACACAGTACTCGAGATGCAGCCACACCAATGCTGAGTACAGGGGCACGATCACTTCCCTACTCCTGCTGGCCACACTATTCCTGATCCAAGCCAGGATGCTGTTGGCCTTCTTGGCCATGTGGTCACACTACTGGTGTATATTCAGCCGGCTGTTGACCAGCACCCCCAGGTCTTTTTCCTCTGGGCAGCTTTCCAGTCACTCTTCCCCAAGCCTGTAGCATTGCATGGGGTTGTTGTGGCTCAAGTGGCACTTGGCTTTATTGAACCTCCTACAACTGGCCTTCGCCCATTGATCCAGCCTGTCCAGGTCCTTCTGCAGAGGCTTTTTACCCTCAAGCAGAAAAACAGTCCCTCCCAGTTCGGTGTCATTTGCAAAATGAGCCAAGTATCAGCTCACTTGTTTTTTACATTTTCTTAACTGATGAAAGTAATGTACTCCCTATTGTTTCAGTGCTTCTTGAACATTAAAAACAGTGTTGTGATCAAGTCAAATCATAGCTTGTCCCTCCATAGGAGCTTAAAGAAGATAAATCCTTCCCTCAGCTTTTTCTAGCCATTTATCTCAGCAATGCAGGCTATTATCAGGAAATAAACTCAGATCCAATTAGCTTTATCACTTAATTAGAGACATATTCTTGGATTTATGCTTTACTGCCCTCACTGCTATTGAAATGAAATTATTTAACTTCTGAAAAAAAAAACCTCTACAAGTTCACACCTCTCCATTCATTAAATTGTACTGTTTGCAACCTGTTGCTTCTTTGATTCCAGAAATAATAATATGATAAACGTGTTTGAGTAGATGCTACTTTACTCAGCTCTAGGGATTAATTCATTCATTCTCTGCCTATTTGTCTGTCAAACACAAACATTCAGACACTTCATCTCCCTCCACTTCCCTCCCCCCTGCCACCGTTTGAGAAATAAAAACCACAAAATAGGTTAGTTGGAGGAAGAACAGATGAATCCATGAAGACCTTTGGAGAGTCTTGACTCTATTTAGAGACTGAATAACTGTGTTGCTGTGTTTTTGTTTTGATTTCATTTTTTTTGTTTAATTTTTTGTTTTTGTTTCTTTTTAAGATAAAAAAATCCTGGCTTTTTACTTGTGAGGTTTAGAAGGGATTGTTAAGTTTTTTTGTTTGTATTACTAAGCTATAGCTGGCTGCTATAGAGCCCAAAGTCTAACCTTGTGTTCTGGAGCCAGCTTCCCAGGCAGTGCTTTTTTAGGCTTATGTCCTGAGGCAATGGAGTTTGTGTACTTGCTTTCTCAGTCCTATCCTCTCTTCTCCCCTCTCAAAGTGTTTTGCAATTTATTCCCCTGACTTAACTCAACTTGAAAATGAAACTGACATCTCAAAGATTATTAAAAGTACAGTAAGGTTCCTAATAGATATCCAGGTACAGGAGAAAATACTTCAAATAATGCTTCAGTTGAAGGAGGATGAACTTAAATTGGCAATCTCCCCCAACAGCTGCTGGCCAGCAGCTGAGCATGTGTGTAGGTGCTCTGGTTGTTATATTCTTAGGGAGGATCTGTATTTGTTATGGCTAGTGGGTGAAAACAGCCACCAAGAAAGTTCAGAAGGGCAACTCTGTGACTTCAGAGAATTAAGCAGCCATGCTACAGCCCCAAACATTTTAATCTCAGAACCACTGCAATCACTGTAGAAAAGCTTGGCATGCTGTGATGTGCTCACTCCAGGAGATTTCAAGATTTTGGAACTTGTTAATTTACTGTCATGTGTTATGCTTTATACGAAACCCTGATTAGTGGGTGGGGAAAAGCAACTTGAACGCAGTGTGAGGGTTATCCTTCCAGGGCAGGTAACAGAGCATTTGCATTTTAAGGAGGGGGAAAAAAAAAAAAAGTTGAGTCTTTCCACTAAAAGGTGTTTCACTACCATTAGTCCACCAGCAAGAGACAAGAGCCGATGTCCCTATGGTCTCCTTCTCACTTAATTCCATAATTTAAATTCACCTTTCTTTTCCAGAACTTCTCATTCTTGTTGAGTTCTCTACCCATTTCCTCTTTTATACATTTTTTTTATATGAGCTATATATTTATGGCATTAGGGTTTTGACTGTTTCTTCATTTGGAAATAAGGATTTTTTTCCAGAAATCAGTAGAAGCCTAGTAGGGGATGTGTTGTATGTGTGTTGGTTGGGTTTCTGGGATATGAGTTTATTTTGGTTTGTTTTTTTCCTCTAGCAGAAGAGTTAGTTCAAAATGGTCTGAGCTCAAAGTAGCTATGGATAGCTGGGTAGTGGAAAACACAGTGGAATTATTTAGGACAGCAGCTTGCAAAGGATACTTGATAGAATGGAAGGTCAGATGGGACCGAAGATAAACAGATGTCTAGAATTCAGCTGATGGGACCCTGATTCCCCTTCAGGTGTTTTCTGCTGGGGTACAAGGTGAATGGAGCTAGAATAACCAGGTTTCTTCAGGGAAACGAGGTTGTGAAGAGTGGAGTACGCCTGGAGTTGTGGCTTATTTCATGGGACCCCTCTGCTTCCTCACACCAGACCTGCTTAATTAGTCTTAATAAGTTATTAGAGTTTTGTTGGGTTCTTTAAATCCAACTGGTATATTCATCACCTCTCCTTGGTGTGATGTGGTCAATGTCTTAATTTTTGGTGAATGTGTTTGCTAAAGGTTTTGTGTGTGTGTCCCAGTTTACATGGAGGCAGAGAAAAGGAATAAAAAATAAAGCTATGCACAATTCTTTGCTTAGAAACTGCTTTTTGAGACTTGCATTCATAATTCTCCTGGAATCATGGATCTACTCCAGGGTGGATTAGCATCTGCTAGTGAGAATTTAGCAGAATTAACTCTCATGATTGATTATTGAATGGTCTCTCACATTCAATCAAATTTGACCGACAATTTTTTTTGTTTGTTGTTGGAGCAGCAATTTTTAAGCATGGATTGAGAGCCAGCAATGCCTGGCTTCTAATCCTGGCTGTCATGCTGTCCAGGCTTGACCTATTGTACCTTCCTGTTGTCCTCCTTTTCTCCTCCATGGCATAGGAATAACACTACTTACCTCTTCTGACATGCAGTGCCATGGTCAAATAAGATTTTTAACCTCTCTGAAATCTTTTATAGAAAGGATTTGGGGAATCAAAACTGCTGCTTTTTCAGTCTTGCATGTGCAAACTCTGCTTTTCTCCTGTTTAAAAACAGCATGTTATAATCAGTATTTAATTGGGTATTTCTTTCATCTTTTAGGCTGATTCAAAAAACTCAGATCCTTGGTTCCAATATTCAGACTGGATATTACATTAGGCTTTGAGATTTACTAAGAAGGTAACTTCAAATATAATTTATTTTGCTGAATTCAGTGGGAGAAAAGTCATGGTATACATGCTCTGCATATTTTAAAATAATACATTGCACAGCAAAAAAGGAGTCTTTTCACCAGTTAAATTAAGGGCTAATGAGAGCAGTGCTGTGTCAGTTAGCTTGCAGCTTACTACTGCTATATCCTCCTCTTGTATTTTGTCACAAATACTTTTAAACTTGAACAATTTCAGCTCTTTTCCAGCTTCAGAACAGGTCTATTCTTCCACTGGAGGCTATTTCATTATTTGCAAATGTACCTTGATTATTACAGGGTGTTCAGTCATCATTAAGGACTTCAAAATGTTTCTTTGTTCTGTCATCCATGTGCTGTAGCCCACCCCCAGAGGGCAGTCCTTGATGCTGTGAAAGTGAGAGTTACCTTTTTGAATTGGGTATTCCAGGTACTTTAGGGGAAGGGTGACCAAATAGGTTTTGCATGCAAATGCATGAGCAAAGTAGGTGTTAGGGGAGCAAGGGAAGGAATATCACACTGGGGTGAATAATTCACTGAGCAATTAGGGGAATCCATGAGGGCTGAAAGATGAGTGAACACCGTGCGCTGTTTTCCCCTGCCTTTGAAAGGAGCACCTGTGAGCCCTGGCACCATTCCTGACCAGGTCATGTTTGTCCGGCTGCTACGCCATCCATCTTGCAGTTATTTAATCCAGTTTAGAAAAAGGAAGTTAAATGTTTTAGCTAGTTTCCTAAGGAAATGAGGCTTAAGCGATCATTCCACATGCCAAATTTGACAGGATTTTGTTGAAGTCAGCATCTGGGATCAGAAGAGAGGCTAAATTAATGTCAATGCTAGGAAAAAGCAAGGCAGCGGTCATCAAGATGGTTAGTATGCTGGGGCCTGGACTCGTCACAACATGTACAGTTCCTCGCCAGGCTTGTCAATAAGCCCCAAATTTTATGCCAAAGTTACGGAAGGAAAGCTAAGAGTATTGAAGTGAAAAATGACAGGAAGGAAGCTGGGATTAAGACAGTTACAGGAAGGATGGGATAAGGCAGGCAACCATAAGGTCAGGCTAGGAAATGCAGAAAAGGTCTAAAGATATTTGGGATCTAAAGGGATGACATAAGACTTGAGACAGAAATCCACAGAAAACAAATTTTCTACAGTTCCATAATTCTGAAACAATGTGCTTTTATGTCCTGAGACAGCATGGAAGAAGAGATGAATCGATATGAGACAATAATGTTCTTCCATTTATAGGGGAATTGAGAGGAAGAATTTCTTCTCAAGTGATGCTAGTGCCAATTATTAGTAGGACTGGGGGTTCAAGGTGGTTGAGGTCAGCTTCCAAGCTAGTCTGACATCTTGATGGAAACATCCTCACCGTACTCGGAAAACAGAATCTCAATCTGCATTTTCAGATCTGTCCATCTTAATTTCACACCTGATCTCTTTTCTCCAAAGCGCCCTCCACTGCAGCACCCGCATGATGTACGCATCATGACATTTCAGAAAGAAGAGGAATTTGGCATGAAATAGAAGAGATTGAAAAAGGATTCAGGAATGCATAGGGGACCATGCACAAGTCAGGTCTGATGAAATAGGCTGCCCTGGTAATAGAGATAGTTTAAAGGAGAGAAGAGAGAAGTCAGGGCTTCAAGTAGCAGAAATAGTCAACATGAGATAGGTGAAGGAAAGATGAGTACTTCTTTGATGGAGAGGGGGAGAGAATACTGTCAGCAAAGAAGGCCTGAATAGGTAATTGAAATGCGCTGCTGAGCACAGAGAACCAGCCAGGGAGCAAGCCTGAGCTTTCTGTTGTTCTGTTTTCTAGTGGGGTGACAGAAACAAATCTATTTAAGTCAGAGAACAGGTTTAAGTGCCTTTTGAATACTTTCTGTTAATGACTCTGCTGGCAGTCCTTCAAAATCCATAAGCTTGTTGATTTAAAGAGCTTTTTTTATTAACACACTCTCCTTAATCACTTTCTGTTGTTCTCCTTCATAAAGAAAAAAAAAGGGGAGGGGGGGAAAGAAAAAAAAAAGAAAAAAGGCATGAATCGAAAACTCTTGGTTCTAAAGGGAAGAGGATTTGCCATCTGCACAGGTGATACATTAATTTGAAATATGAACGCTCAGCTCTATGGCACTACTGAACACCTTGATAAGACTAGACCACTATGCACATTCTTACTGTTGCAGAAAAACGAAAATTCTTTCAGCTTTGTGTATTTGGAACAGTACTTTATGCAGTTCATCATAGAAACAAGATAGCCTTTTAAAAATGGATACATTGTAGAATAAAAAAATTAATAAACTAGAGGTGAAGTCCATGTGCAACCTATTAAATTATCCACGATTTAGACTGTGTTCTCAAGTTTTACACACTGAAATGTCTAACCTTAGACATGCAGTGTAATCAGCAGGTCCCCAAACGTGTAATAATGTTCTGCACAGGGTTCTTCTTCTTGTTTGCACAGCTGCCAGATGGTGTATGCCATATCCCATTTCACCACATTATTATTATTTCTGTCTAAAGGTTGGTGAGTGCTACAAGCCGGATGGGATATTTCACAGTCGAAGCTCGCCTGTGGGTTTGATCTGTATATTAACAAAGACTGAATCTTTGCAAAGTCCCAGGCTGTGCAACAAGTTCGTTTATGAGAAGTGTGAGTTCTTTGGGACAGATGGTCCTAATGCATGTCCATGTCTGTAAAATTCCTAATAAGCTTAGCCCAGTGCCTACCTTTCTTATCCTTGTGCTCATCCTAACAAACTCCTTCTTATAAAGTTTCTTCTTTTCCCATTAAAAATATACTGTTGTCATAGGATAGTTTGGTTTGGAAGGGGCCTTTAAAGGTAATCCAATCCTCCCCCAAACCCCCCAAATGAGCAGTGATAGGACAAGGGATAATAACTTTAAACTAGAAGATGGTAGATTTAGGTTAGATATTAGGAAGAAATTCTTCACCATAAAGACACTGGTACGGGTTGTCCAGGGATGTGGTGGATGCCCCCTCCCTGGAAGTGTTCAAGGATGGGTTGGATGGGGCTTTGATCAACCTGGTCTCGTGGGAGCTGTCCCTGCTCATGCAGGGGGGTTGGAACTTGATGATCTTTAAGGTCCCTTCCAACCCAAACTATTCTATGATTCTGTTATCTTCAACAAGTTGCTTAGAGCCCCATCCAACCACAGGCATTTTTATCTTGATCTTGACCGATCCATATCTTAATACTATCTGCTTTCACCCTCACCTCTAAATTCCTTAAATGACCTCTCCAAGACTTCTGTCTGTGGCTCTTACCCTTCAGGTTCACCCCATATTCTCTGCAAATGGATTCCTTTCCTACATACTTCACTGAAACTGCCCTACCTGACACCCCTGAATGTTTCTTCAGTGCATATTGTAGGGCGATCCCTTAATCTTGTGTCCATCTATCCACCCTCCTGCCCCATCCTGCTGGAGATCATCTTTCAGTAACTAAGACTCATTGCTTGCATGTCATCTTTGACATAAACCTAATTCTTGGCCACACAGAAATGGCAGCTAAATCTTGCTCCTAAGAAGCCATGTCCAAGTGGTCATATCTTGCTGTCTTTTCCTTGATCTTGATTGCTGCCGCTGTGCTTGTCTCGTTTGAAATGCTGTAGCTAAAATAACTCTGCTTGTACGTCTCACTGGTTACTTTAACTCCCTTTCTTCTTCATATCAGTGGTTCTCCTTTAATCTCCTTAGATGATTTCAGCCTCTGGCATGTGCATGTTTTCTAAAATAAGTCCTTTTCCTTGATCTGTGTGTGTGTGGAGACATACACAATTGTAAATGTGCACTGGATCAAAGGATTAATCCATGAGTAGCTAAATCTACATCCAATTTTCCCAGGAATCATGAGAGAACAAATGAGATGCTGTGGAAATCAACATACAGATGTTACTATCTTCCATTTCTGCCTGTGTTGTAGCTGCTCTTTATGTTCTTAGGGAATTAATTTTACACTCTGCTTGGTTGTTCCTCTGCATAACTGAGAGAATCGTAATGTGCAATGCTGTGAAGCTAAGCTCAATTGTGTACTATGAGTTCCTTCCACAGTGCAGTCAAAAGCATGACAGAAAAACCTAAAAGAAGGAATAAGCAATGTTTACAGCTTTTCATAGATGATTTTCACAGTCTTTCCCTGGTGTGTGTGTGTGTGCTTTCACAGTCAAAAGCATTCTTGGCAAAGGTAATCTCTGAGCGAAGAGAATACCCCAGCTGTTTATCTATTATGGCTTTTGTCACCAGGGAGTCAAAAGTTGGACTCCACAATAAAGCAATCACTTGCACAGAATTTGGCCAGCTCTAATGGGAAAGGAAAACAGCAGCTATTTAAAATATCTATTCAGTAGATTTAAAAAAAAAAAAAAAGTTTTTATAAAGTACATATCCTAGGTTTTATATTATGAATGTTATTTTTTGTCCAACAGCTGAAGAAAGCAACTCTTCAAAGGAGTTAGAAAATAGAAAATAGAAAATAACAAGATATCTGAGCCTGAGCAACCATTTTTCTAGTAAGTAATGAAAAAAGAAGCAAAAAGTGGATTTGGTATTGGAACGGGCTGAGGCTCATCTGTCAGCATGTAAGGCTGATTTCACCCATCTTCATTTTCTTGTACAGATGCGTGTCACAGCCACTATTAAGCTAAGAGCATCTTACTTCATCTGCTTGTTGTCATCAGATTTCAATAATTCTCCAAAGACTGGTATCTCATTTGCATCCCATAGGACAAAAGAGCACATGATTCCTTGCAATATAAGTGGTAATTCTTTTTAACAGCTTGTATACTGACAATGAAATGGGACCACGGTTTAGTATACCTTATCTGTAGTTTTAAAGTTGAGGCTCATTTTTCATCTGGTGTCAATTCTATTCACATCAAAGTCATTCCAGTAATTCTCAAAGGATTAGTCTTTAACTTCACATATTGCATCCTCTTTTGTGTTTACACAAGTGACAGGATTGTACAGTCTGAGCCTCATGATATGAGGTAGAATTGAATAGTCAAAACTGTTGACTTTCCCACCTTCCCACTACTTCCAATAAATTCTTATCCCCAAATTTCTGGATAACAAGGCCAAATTATTTAGAAATAGTGCCTTAATCTGATCCATAATTAAACTCTCAGAAAAGCCTAATTCAAATTTTCAGGACAGTTAGTGGCTCTATACCAACGCAGAAACTTCTTTTGGTAGTGTGGTTGTTTCATTAGCTGTCTATGCAGATGCATGCATTCGGCTTCAGGCAACTGGATAGCTGCAGCCACCCTGAGCAAGGCAAGGGGACAATGTAAATTGTACAATAGAAAACGGCATTAAATAGTGCAGAAAATCCTCAAAAAAGCAGGGATGAAAAAACTCTTCGGTTTTGTTTATTTATTCCTTAGTCCTATGTTAATGCTAAATCTTCTCAGGAAATTACCACTGCAGTTAAAATCGCCAAGTGGTAAGGAGAGTTTTAGACTAGGTGGGACTCAAGGAGATAGCTCTGCATTTAGGATGAAGGTTGAGCTGTAGCTGCAGGGTAAGCTGAGAGACCAGCTTCTTCCCACTGTTTCCTTCCTGTTTTTCTTCATTTTGAATCATACAGTCATAAAACCAGAAACACGTTTACACTGGTGTACTGGGTGGAGGTGCCAAAGGGCTGGCAGCTGGGCATGTTGTATTGGTGGCCTCTGTGAAGAGAGGCCAGATGCCACACTGTATCAGACACAGCTGGTTTTGATGGACCTGCTGCAGGACATGGCTGATTGCATCAGCCACCTGTGTAGCACCTCTGTGAAAATGTATGTAAGAAAGTAAAAATGCTGCTGAGGATTGGAGGGAGTGAGGGAGAGTGTAAAAAACAGTCCTGAAAACACCAGGGTTGAAGAAGAAGGTGAGGAGATGCTCCAGGTGCTGGAGTGGAGATTCCCCTGCAGCCTGTGGAGAGAACCACATTGGAGCAAGAGGCTGCAGCCTGTGGTGGACTCTATGCTGGAGCAGACTAATGTGCCCTAAGGGAACAGTGGCCTGTGGAAAGCCCACATCAGATGAAGTTTTATTCCTGAAGGACTTAAGCCCATGGAGAGGAGCCATGCTGTCCTGTTAAGGAGAGAGAGTGAGAGAGCAACTGAATGGGAGGCTGGCAGTCAGCCACTGTCAGCCCAACACAACTGGAAAACACTGGCTGGTTCTGCTTTGCCCCTTGTCCTTCAGTATTGTCAAATTGTCATGTACAAGTAGAAGAAACCAAATAGGTAAATATAAATAATGATTGAGCTACTCTGCTTTGCTGTGAATTTAAACTAAAATACAACTTGACCCCCTTGATTATGCCAAAAAAACCCACAAATTAAAAGCACAAATTATATCCAAGTACCATTTAGGCGTATCTTGTATAGCATTAGCACTGAAATGCACAGTCAGAACAGGCACAAATTGATTAATATTGTGTTTTATTTTCCTCCAGTCAATAAGACTTGAATTCATTAAAGAAATATTATGTTAGCTTTCAGCTGTTTTACAAGCTTATTTCTTCTGGGTCTGGATCCAAGTTTTAATTCAAGATCAGAGGAAGTAAAGAAGTTATATGTTGATGGATCGTTAAAAGCAATATCCACCTGAGCCTTGTTCAACACAAAATTCATAGACACAAGAGTGCTGTTGTTCACTTCTATACCACAGAAGGAAGCTGGAGCTCTGGATGGACCCTTGCAAAAGTGTGTGCAAGGTATAGGTGTGAGGCCTGGCATGCCATCTGTTTGGATGTTTTTCCTTACTTGCAGTTGAGTTGTAACTCCTAGTTTGAATGTTTGTTGTTAAAGCTCTCTAGAAATAATAACTGAATCTACAATTACTTCTTTCTGCTTATATATTTTTCCAGTTAATGTTTGTTTCTGTTAGAAAAACACTCTGCTGATGAGTCCAGGTGCTCTATTGGAATGTGGAGCTTCTAAGGATGTGTCCTGATAGCTGCTCTGGAGGAGGGAAGCTAAAAGAAAAATGTCATGGAGATTTTAGGAGGAGCATCAGAAATAGTATCCCCAGGCAGTAGGAAAAGGGTAAGGGATTATGCACTCATCTTGTCTCATAACTTTTATGATAATGTGAAATGCCACAAAAGTAGGACAATAATTCAGAGAGAGAAAGACTTCTTATTTCACTTCTTAGTGCCTTATTTTTTTAATTAATTGCCTTTTATTCTTAGCAGATTTAACAATACTACAATACTTAGCAGTATTACTCAAAAACTATGCAATTCACATAGCTCGTGCATATCTTTTCAAGGAAAAATAAGAAAATCTCATTGTTCAGAGGAAAAAATCTATTTAATTAGCATAAACTAACAGTTGAAAAATTTGTTGTTTTTTTAAATATGATTTCATCATCAGAGAGGTCTCTAACTGGTATAGTAAGTACAAATAGTTCAGCCTGTGGCATAAGCACAGCTTTACCATATAGTTATTGAGAATTATTTTAGTGGAATACAGTACAAAGCCTACAGCATAAGGAGTATAGAAAATGGTAAAAAGCAAACAACACAAGAAGCAGAAAAAAAGTCCTTAATATTTCATTTGGCGTTTAGATATCAATGACGTGGTGCTTTTGGTGCAACTTTAATGGTAAAGAGAAAAGGAGCAGAGCTGTAGCCTGCTTTTATGGACAACAAGGCAAATATTCACTTATAAGAATTTATGCACGTTGATAGTGTCACAAGGTCTGTAATATTTCAGAGAATCATTGCCAATGAGTGTCTGAAAAGAATTAATTGCTGAAGTTAGAGTACTCAGTGCAATCTCAGCTGTGAAAAGCAATGACAACACTGTACTTCAGTTCTCTGCTTCTGGGCACTGTTTCGTTTGGGATCCTGTCCCCACCTCTTTTCCCACATTTTAAAGTACTGCTTATAAAAACAAAGTACATTTAGTTATAGTTTCTTTTTCTTCTTCAATTCTTTCTGTAATTTAAATAGCCGTTTTCCAGCGTGACTGAAGAATGTCTGAAACATTTGAAGTTCAAGGGGATATAAATATATGTTTCTGTGAATGTTAATATGTTTTTGAAAATTCAAGGGGCCTGGCATCTTACTAGATGAAGATTTAATCTCCCAATTGTGATATTCTGAGAGCTTGTTTGTTGCTTTACATAGTCTGTCTACTATGGCTATGACACATTTCCCTTTTCAGAGTTTTCAGCTTGTGAGTACTGCTTCTTCTGTGACATTGGTTTCCCCTCCTCCTTTCCCCCTCTTCCTTTTCCACTTTTCCTCTTCTCCTTTTCCTCTACCATTAAAACAAACAGACAAACACCCCCCCCCATCCCCCAAGCCCCTAAAAAACCTGACAACACAATTAACGTTTTGTAAAACCGTCTCTTAAATGGTAGTTTGCCAAAAGAGAGAAGAGAAACTACACTGCAATTCCCTTACCACTGCTCCATACATAATGGTAGTCAATGGCCAGTTCCTTGGTTATCTTTTTTAATGGTGCTTTCTGCAGCTGTGTTATGCAGTCTTAGTAGCAAAAAAATATTTCTGGTTAGACTGAAGATGAATTGTCTGCAACAAATCACCGCTCCCTTTTAAAAGTATATGAAGTCTGTAAATTTACTGATCATCTAAAAGTTGAACACTGATTATTTGATGAGAATATGTGGCATAAGTGCCTGATTCACCTACCAAGTCTTCACTGACCTTTTGACTTTCTTATTGCTGAGGGACACAAATTCTGTGATCCCGTCTTCAAGCTGTTTCTTTTTGTCATTATCCATGATTCATCTTCCCTGTGACTTGTCAAACTTGAGTTATTTTTAATCCTTTACTGGGCCTCCCTAAAGGCATTATATCATATCTCTTGACACTGCACATGATCTCTCAGTCCCTATTGTCCTACCATACTCAGATTCTTTGTGTTTATTTCTTACCCCTGACATGGTTCCAATTGGTTCCTCTTTTTTAATAGATCGGAAAAGTTGGATGACCTACAGCCACTTTGATTTTTAAAAACAACTTGTATGAATCCGTTAAACAGACTCAGTCACAGTAACAAATCCTTCAGGGCCTCAGTTGTTATCTGTGCATGTGCAGTAGATTGTTCAGGGACACAATTTTATGTCAAAATATAGTTTAGCTGTTTTATTTTAATCTCTCACTTCATTAGCTGGAGTAATACCTGGAAAAGGTTGCAGCTATTCTCATTATTTGGATTAACCATTTCTGGACTTTTTAAATGCACATTGTGTTTAAAATGCAGCTTTGGTGCTGGGTTGCATTTTTTTGAATTATTTATTAATTACATTAAGAGGGCATTGTGGAAGGGATCCACACTCCTTATAATACCTCTGGTTTTACTCAAGAAATACAGTATTTGCAAGGCTTTTCTCAAAAGAACATCTTTACACACTGGTATGATGCTTGATTCCAACTTGGAATATTCAAATGAAAGGAGACTCAAACCTGTTTGCATTTGCCCCAGAAATGAATTGAAGCTAGAATTAAGCAAAACTTTTGTTTTTTTCCTTGATAATATAGTAAGTAAATTCTTGCTGCTAAAAATTACAAGAATGTTGGCAGTTCTACTAGAAGCAATCTTCGTAAACCTCAGGAATTTAGAATATAATCTCTTCTTTAAAGGAACCAAAATACTTTCCAAAACAGGAAAAACACAGTTTAAACATCCAAGCAGTTGTAATTTTGCTGTGTCATAACTTTTCAGTCTGACTTCCATGTGAATTCCTGTTTTCAGGATGTAGAAAATCATATGTGAGTGGTAGAGTTACTGACATTCTTGCATGGGTTTCAGAATTCAGTTTCAGTGATGCATGGGATCTGTTTAACTCACTTGGAAAACAGAAAATGGAACTGAAAAAATAAAAAGCTACATTCGTGCTTTCATAGACTCTATTCAGAAATTATATCTGTGTGTGTTTTAATGGTGTATTTGATTGACAAAATGTAAATGAATAATAGTAAATGACTGATTTAAATGGGAATTAGTGTTTAGACAACTCTGAAATGTATACGCAGTCCAGTGGAAGCTGTAAGGCCATGAAGAAGTAGCATTTTCCAAGTACCCATACAGAATTACAAGGAATATGTTTGGATATGGGGCTGAATCAGAGTGTGTTTAACTGGCAGGTTAATATTTTGTTGTTCTTCATTATTTCTCCTTACAATCTCTACAAGATTAGATAAAGATTAAAAGTTTGTAACAAAGTTGTCTATTTCATATTTTTTTAATTTCAAGTATGTGAATTAAAACTCTTTGTTGTGCGATAACTGCGAAACATAAAGGCAGGAAAACTCATCCTGAGGATGAGGCAAGGATATTAGTTTTGAAATGCTATGGGTTATTCAGAGTTATAAAACCCCATTTCTTTAAGATGTGCATAAACTGGGTCCTTGACTTCTCGTTTCACCTAACATGAACAACACCAGGTATTATCAGTGTTTGGTACTCCGGGGTGCCTGACAGTTCTCTTTTGACTGCAGATTGATCCCAAGAAACTAAAAGGCTGGAGACTAAATTGGTTGTCTTGCTGAGGATTAGATGGATGTTAGCCACTGAGAGGGGCAATTCAGAAACTGGGGGGCTGCATGACCTTATATGTGATCCAAGGGCTTGGTCTCAGCTCTGAGAGCTGCTTGTCAGGTCTCCTCACCTGAAGATGGTCAGTCTGGTTTTCAAACGGCCAAAATCTCCAGCTCCTGCATACTTCTGTCCAAGTGTAAATGTTCAGCTCTAAAAAGTAGGTCTAATATTTTCTTTTTCTACATTGATTTTAAATGCTCAATGGTTGACAATCAAGCTTTGGCAAACACAGACATCAGATTCAATGCAGATCTGGCTGTTTTTGTATGGGACAGGGCTTATCTAAGGAAAGCTTATTTCTTTGTTGTGGGTGACAACACTTTTTGTGACATTGAACTCAAGCTCAAATCCTTGAGTTCTGTATGTATTCACCCAGTTTCTCTAGCTCATCCAATTAGCAGCTTCTTTGAATGTCTGGCCCATTACATACACTGAAATAAATTACTTTACTTTGTAAACCTGATGATATGTCCTAAAAAGTTGAATTATTATTATATTTTCAAGACACATCTGGCTTAAAAAAAAAAATAAAAAAAAAAATTAGCAATGATACTTGCATGGGTCATGAGCAACAGGAACCTCTAAGCTGGGTTTTTTGTTGTTATTTCCAGCCTGTTATTTGACTATTTCTGCAGTTTTTGGCCACTACAAGAGGGGGAGGCGGGAGTCAGTGCAGGAAGGTAAAGACCAGACATCTGCATGCATGGATACATTTACTTCTCTTTGCAAATCAATTGAGTTAGAGGAAAAGGAATGTGAAAGACTGATTATTAAATACTTCCAAAACTAGTGGAAAATGCTCATGTAAACCTGCCAGTGGTGTTTGAACAAATTATTGAAAAGATTTACAGCCACCAGCCAAGAAATAGGCAGTAACAAGCTTCTTTCTTATTGGCAAGAGGCTTCTGGGCAGAATGTGGTCTTAATTTTTTGGAGTGTTTCTCAATACTATGAATTTATGGATGAGTACATCTTACTGTTTCTGGTTCACATGACCTGCCAGGAGTGGATTATGAGTCTTAGAGCATGATAGATAGTCAGCTGGCTTTATCTGCTCCTTTCTTGCACTGTTTTGGAAAGCTTGTTTAATTTTATTCTGCACATCTCCTAGTTTAGAACTGATAAATACACAATACTAAAATAATGTAAATGACGTGAATTTTTTTATTTTTTCAGAACTAAAATTGTCTGATCTGATCTTGTTTCATTTTTTCAGAAAATAAACAGGATACAATAGATTTTTATTATTCTCTGTTCCAAAACTCTGTCAGATTAGCTGCAAAATAACTTTTGTTTGTCAGTGTTGTATAAATACTTTTTTCTTGAATGGTGGTGATTTAAAAACAAAGGCTTTGAAGTATTGTCCAGTTGTTTCAATATATACTGCATTAAGAAATGTTTTAACTTTTGTAGCTTTGAAGGGTGTCTTAGTATTAAGCAAAAGCTGGTGTGCTTCTGCACCACATGGAAATGAGGGAATATTCAAAAGCACTTTGCCCCTCTGATAGTCTTTTATTGGGTGATACTGAGTGACCACTTCAAAGATTAAACCCCTGCCTGTGTGTGTTTGTGTAGATCATAGATTCAGCCTAACTGGGGCCTAAGGAACTGATGTAGTACTAAAGGACTGCTGAAGTTTTTAGGAAAAAGAGCCATGTTTTAAATCACACTTTTGTGAAATTGGAATCTCAGTCCCTTATTGTGAGAAATGATGGATTATATGGGTTGCTTCTTACAAAATGGATGGGAAGATTATTTCAGAAAACTGAGTATCAGAAACAAGCAGAAAAAAAATCAGAAAAAAGGAAAACCAAAAAGTATCTTGGTATCATTCCTTTTATTACATTAGTTAGGAGAAAGGAAGAACAAGTGAAAGAAACCTAGATGTGAATTGTTAAAAAAAAAAATAAAATCATTAATTCTTTGAAAAAACCCTGAAAGCTCTGTTGATTTTCAGCTTAGAAAGCAAATCTTTAAAATATCCTTTGAGATAAAACACATCTCTTGATCCTACTACCATCAGCAGTTGTAATAAAACCATCCATTTTCAAATCCACTAGTAAGTCATTAGGTTTCCTGTTGCTGTAGTGCAGTGGTTATATTGCACTGTATCGGAATACCTGCAATATTTCCTGCCAGCAGTTTGCATTTATTCCTGCATTTGCAAGGGTAGCTTCAGTTCCAGGATGGGAACTGTCTGGGCCTTTAGTGCATATAAAGAACTTCAGAGGAATATTGCTGAATAGGATCTATCCCTTTAATTTCATCACTTTTTGCAGCTAGGTGACTCTGGAAGGGAAGCCTGAAGATAAAAGTAACAAGTAAGGCTATGACAAAAGCTTTTAGACATTCATCTGCCTTTGAATCAGTATGTCCTCTGTGGTTGCCACCTTCTTACCTTAAGGGACCTTTCATCTCTGTGAATTTTGTGTTCAACTCTCATGAAAATGGAACAAAAGGTTGAAGGTTTTAAGTAATATTTTGAAGTATTGTTTTAAGAGAATGTTTAATTTGACGAAAAGAGAAGAGGGGCTTTGAATGAAGAATTTAAATATGAGGAAATTTCATGTAATTGGTAAAAAATAAGTGAAAACTTCACCTTCTGAATCTTTGTTTTCTAGTAGTCTCCCTGCTCAAAAGAAAAATAAAGCTATTTAGATAATTTTCATAGTGTGAGATAATAGATATTCACGTGAAAAGAAAAGAATACTCTATGACAAACAAATCAAGCAGAAATGAAAGTACTGTTTTGTTTAAAACTCTTAGATGAGGTTTAATAAAAGATATTTTTCCTAGATTATAGGTATTCAATAACAGTGAAGAATACATGTGCTGCATATGGATACATATATTTAATATAATTTATTTTCTTTCTCACTTCCCAAAGATTATTTTTTAATAACTCCATGACATTTATTTAATTCTCTGATTGTTTGTCAGTATTTTCTGGGTTTGTTTTTTTTTTTTTTCCCAGAAGTACTTGTGAAACTTAGCTCTAATGGAGATTTTATTGTTGATTCAATTTAATTTCAACATAAAATACCTCTGCAGCATGGTAGGCAGTACCATATGATCCAGAAGTACTTAGTCTTATCTGTCATACATGAAAACCAGCGATCATTTAATATGCAGATAAAAACAGCAGGCAATACAAACTAGGAGAGTAGCCTTACCTGAAATAGAGACTCTTGCACAGTATTCGGTTCCTTCATGCCTGTTTTTTCATCCTTTTCCATATACCCACAGAAGACTTGTAGAGCAGCTGACTGCTGGACTCATGGATTGGATACTGTGGAAGTATGTAGAAACCAGTGGGAAAATAAGGCAAAGGAAACGTCTGTCTGATTTTTTTTTTTTATATTTAATGTGTACGATTTCTATTTTACCCAGGGGCTTTCCTGCTAATTAGAAGACAATCTGGAGCTAGAAAAGCCCATTAAGCTGGCCAATCTGGTTGAAGGGCCCAGGTTTGCTTTTTCTCATCTATGTAGATCTGACATCGTGACAGCCCTTGGTGCTTTCAAAGAGAGAAGGGAGGCGGGGGGGGGGGGGGGGGGGGGTGGTATTGCCAAAAGAGGTCCAGCACATAAATCCCCACTATGCTCCTGACTGCCTTGTTGGGAAGACACAAATATCTAGCAAAGTGGGGCTTCATGGAAGAGAGGAATGGATTGCAGCATTAGGGGAAATGTCTTCAGAAATATTGAATTTGTCCCATGCCAGCCCATGGGTGCTATCTAATGATGACACAATCACAGCAGGGTGGAAATGTAATACAAAATCTTTGCTCTTTCCCTGGGGCCATGAGAGATATCTGAAGAAATCTTTCTTCCCAAGCACTACTGAACTTTATTTACTTGTAATCTGTTTCATAGCTTCTAGGCTGACATCAGTTGCACATCCTGGCTGGGCTGTCCTTTCTTTTTATAGTTAGTAATTTTACGATACCCAAAGCAAATACTCACACAAAAGAGAAGGATGAGAATGCCTTTGCAAGTACTGTGCTTTTTGGGTGCATTTCTCCCAGGTAGGCACTGTGATTAGAAAACTACTTTGGTTTCTAGTTCTTTTCCAGTTTTTAACTCTTCTTATTCCAAATGCTGGATTTCCTACATGACAGCTCTATCTCTTGGTCCTAGGTTCCTCACTCAGCTTCTCTGACACACACACTGTCTCATTCTTCACCATCCTTTGAAGTATACCCTTTTACTGTGAGTGGGCTGGTTCTAGGGGGATACTTAATTGCCTTTCTATTTTCACTCCTTTTTTAATTTTTTATTTTTTTTCTGAAAAGGGATAGCCATCCCTTTGATTTTGCTGCCTTTGGATGCTTCAAGTAGCCCTGAGTAAGAACATTTGAATTGATGTATTGACATGTCAGATCACTGACAGCCTTTCATGGCTATTAATGGCAAGCTGTGGTTTTACACAGTGGCCTTCATCAAGTTGCTTTGTACAAACTTCACTGTTGTTCACTGAGGTGTTCTCCTAATGTTTCATATTTTAAGCAGAAATAAGCATGCATGGAGAAGTAAGTAAAGAGGACCTGTGTGTACTGAGTTTACGAAAGGTGATACTGATGGCAAAGGGGGATGACATTTCTGTGGAGAACATCCTGGTGGCACAGAGCTAATTCAGACGAGCAGCTTCCTGCTCCTTCCTGCACTGGACCCAGAAATACAGAGATGTCCTCAGGCTGTGTGGTCCCAGTGCTCTGGGCAAGATGGGAGGTGACTTTCAGTGTTCAACAAGTAGTGTATGTAACTGGCTGAACTAGTGAACAGTTTTCTGTCTAATTCTGAGGTGACTTGATTTTGGCCAGGATAAGTGTCACATAATTTTTGTCTCCTTTGTATAGGAAAACTCCATGTGCCACT
Source organism: Hemiprocne comata (assembly GCA_020745705.1). Lineage (NCBI taxonomy): Eukaryota > Metazoa > Chordata > Aves > Apodiformes > Apodidae > Hemiprocne > Hemiprocne comata. The sequence goes on along the minus strand of CM036586.1, from coordinate 134,825,667 downwards.
TTCCTGGACCTCATTATGTGGTCCAGTCTATTTATGGTGGCTGGGCTTTCAAGTAGTTTGGTGCAGGCAAACTGCTGATGTGAAATTACTCCTGCTGTTCCTGTGGAAAGTGGTGTCTGAAGATAGCAGCAGTTTTTAAGTAGCAGAAGTAGGAACATATTTCAATTGCAAAGCCACCTGGGTGGCTTTACACTGCCACTTATTTTGCTACTTGCAATCTCTTGCATGTCTGCTGGAGTGAATAAGTTGGTAGAGATCTGTGTATTCATATTATTTGAAGAGAGACACATACTGTGGTCTGATTCAGTGTCATGTGTTAATATTGGCTATATTTTTATAGATAGGTGTGTTAACATTTTTTTCATGTTATGAGAAGCCTGCAAAACAACAGTAAAACTGACATGGTAGCACCTGTATAGTTTAATAGAAAACCTGGAATATCAGCTGTAGTGTTCAACTCAAACTAACCCTGTGCTGCAAATGGCTCCCTGGGGGAAGAGGGAACAGGACTGACTTTTTGACTAAATGTTGTCAGTATGTCTTTCCCTATTAACCCAGTCTTGTCTGGATTAGATGAGTTAAAGCTAAATTATTGCTTTGCAGAATATGCATAAAACAACCTCAAGAGCTGCAAGAGATCAGAAAACTATCTGCTCAAAGCCCACCTTTTTGGGGGGCGTGGCTTTTGTTATACCAAGAGGGGCAAGTGCAAGGGAGAATGAACTTGTATGAACTCAGCAGAGTCTCAGGTCCTCATGCAGCTTGATTGCCATACTGAGGACTTCAGTCATTGCTCTGATGGCACGCACTGCTCTTGCATATTTTTCCTGCAGACTGGATCGTGGCATCAGGCTGCTCTGCCCTTTGTAGTCCCTTTACTCAGCACTGCAATGTCGATGGGCACAGCCCTTTTCTAGAGGTCAATTCACCTTCCTCTGTTTTACTGTGATTTCATCTGTTTTTCAATAGACATCTTACTCTTCCTTTCTAGATGTGGATGGAAGTGAATGCAGAAGTCAGCTAAAGGGAGCCTACCTTCTTCTTGCTTTATATTACAGTCAAGACTCACTGAATACAATTTCTGTAGTGCTAACCCTACTGAAAGGTGGTCAATTATTAAAATGCCAATTTAAACAGATATGCCTAAGTAGACAATGAAGTGAAAGATACCGAGACAGTGAATTCTTTCACTGCCCATTAATCCAGGTGTGTCTTTTGATGACAAAGTCTGAGCATATCCTTTTGTAAATGCTGCGCTGTGGCTGATGTCTGATCTCTACTGCTTAGGTTATGTTACCTGTCCTGGAGAGCTGCTTCTAAATCAAGTGTGAAGTAACATAATATGCAGGTATTTGTGCCAACTATAATAGTTCTAGTCATTTTAAGCATAAATGGCAGACTACTATGCTGAAATATTGGGATTTATATACATATATATGTACTTTATGTCAAGGTTTAATGCTGGGCCAGCAATTAGATGAATGACAGATGCTCTGTTAGCCCTTCTCCCTTCCTAGGAAGGGAAAGTCCCTGGGCTTATCAGCTTATACTGTTCTAAACACTCTAAAATTCTAGTACCAGGAGGCCTTAAAATTGCATATTTTCCACAGTGTACATTTGTGTGGTAAAACCTATGCGCTTACATTTTTAAAAGTTAACAAAGTATTTTCCTGATATTAGAAGTATTTACTCTTTATTTGCTAGGAGGAGCTCAACAAGCTGAAACTCATATTTCACTATTGTGTATTCAGTGGATTGGGGTTTATATTTTTAAATACTTGGTGTTTTTTTTAATTCTGGAAAATGGTAATAATAATTTGCTGATTACTTTCTTTTATGTGTATATTTAGGGCCAGTTAAAGGCTATGGTCCATTTGAAATATATTTTTTTTTACTGGGGAGAGGGTGTTGGGGTTTTTTTTTTCTTTGAATTTGTTGGGTATTTTAATTGTGGTTCTGAAATGACTTTTTTTTGTCTTTCACTACAGAGTTCCTTTTCAACTTTTATACATATCTATAAAATATATTTATATATAAAATATTATTATTAACAATATAAATATTTATCATCAAGGATGATTAGCTGTTATCTTTCTGGGCTTTGTTGAATTCACTGAGGAATTCTCATTACTCCCTGAAACTAGTACGTGAAGACTTTTTCCAGAAGGACTCAACCCAAAGCTTGATATTTTTTATACACAAGTTTATGAAGCCTCAAAATCCAAACACTCTTCTTGAAAAGACAAAAGGTGGCCATCCCAGTCTAAATTGGCTTGGTTTAAGTAATCTTTCTGAGGCTGTTTCTGTAAGAGGTCTTATGTGTATTTCTTAAATTTACATATCTAAAATGCTCTTTGGAAAGCCCACATCCTTTTTTTTTTCTTTAGCAAAGCTAACTACAACCTCTTCAGGACTTCATGCAAAAGATCCTCTTGGGGGACCCAGTCATTTCAAAGTAGATGCAATGACAACTTTACTTTTCCAGGAGTATTAAGTGTGCTTGCACTCAATAAATGCTACACTCTTTCAATAGAGGAAACAAAACACTTTACAGAATAGAGAAATACACTGAGGCAATAGTGAGCAAAAATAAGTGGAGGCTTGGGTACATGCCTGATCTTGAAAAAACTGCATGGTAAGAGTCAGAATCAGTCTTCCCTTCTCTAACTGATGCTTTCTTCCTGCCCCCGCCCTCTAAATTTGTAAATGAGGTGTCAAGGACCAGGAGTAGCCCAGCATATGTACCTTGTGCCACTGGAGTCTTATTGCACCCCTCTGGGTCCCTATGGACACCGCCTTTGCTGCTGGTGTTGGTAGTTTCTCCCTGTGCTCTCTGCTGCCACCCAGATCCTGCATTTATTGATCTTCAGAGCTTCAGGGTCTGGGAGAGCACTCAGCAAAAGGGTACTTCCCCCCCTCCCCACCATTTTCCTTTTGGAAAATCCTATTCCCTCATAAAAGTAAGCCATTATAAGGTATTTGCCTGTTCTACACGTCATGCATCTGACAGATGAGAAAGAAATGGAAGAGTAGGTTGTTGTTCTTTCCACCACCTTTTCTCCTGCTGATGAATGTGCTGGCCAACACCAACCAAATCTCTCAGGAGCAGGGCATCCCAATGGGATGCAGTTCCTGTAAATGCAAGCTGCTCCATGGAGCATGTCACTACCCGGCAGCAACTCTGTCCCTCATCAGGGCATTTTCTTCCTTTTCCCTGGGGACGGAGGAGGAGGGAGGATGGGAGCAGAGTTGTCAGCACATGAAGCAGGAGGTGACTGTTTCAGTGGCAGGTAATAGGGAGGGGGAGTCACGGGGCATTTTTGTTTGTTTGTACTTACATTTCTCATAGAATAACTGTTTTGGTTTTTAATGATATGTGAGGAATGCTGCCAAAAATGGAAAACGTTCATTTGAATTTTTAATGAAGTTGATTGTAGCTCTTTTTAATTTAATTTCCATGAATATTCTACAGAATATAAAGGGAATATTCACTAGAGCAATAGATGTTATGCTAATTCTGCGGGATAAAAAGGGGAAGTGAGTTTTGAATTCATAGTTTTGAGTATTCACAATGATAACCTGTTTTATACAGTATCCATCCAAAACCATGATTCATTTGCATTGAAGTCAGAGACTTAAGTGTGTTTCTAGACTTCAGGGTATGTGTACAGCTTCTGCAGAATTAGTACATGAGCAATGCATCTAAAACATACCGAGCAAGACTGTGCCTAGCAAAAGTATTAAAAATTTTAGAAAAAAATAATTTTAATTGCTGAAGTCGAGACAATTAGCTATCTTGATTATATGAAAGTTTCCTTTACACTTGAACAAATACCAAACAGTAGAAAAAAATCTTAGGAACTGTAATTTGTTGACAGGTTTGTTTCTTTTTTCAACAAAAAAAATATTATTCACAAGGACAGTGCTTCCAGACACTGCAGCTGTGGAATAATAGTTCCTTTCACCAGCAATTCCAGCATGTGACCCATCAAACAGGGAAAAATGGGGGGAAAAGGTACAGTAAAACAGTGTAACTGCATGAAAGAAATGGAAAGGCATCAGATGCTTAATCCCCCAGATGTAACAGGTTTAGGACAATGCTTCTGACCAAGCTTGTACAAATTAGATTTGAGACTTTTTGAATATGTGCTAATATTGAGAATATTTTTCTACTATATATAACACATTTATTTCTTAATATATTTTATGTTATATTACTTATTGGGATCTGCTTGTACATAATTATGTTTTCTTTGGTTTTGTTGATCAGTTTCCAGTTCTGTGTAGGTAGGTATATACCTTCGATAATTATTAGAGATAAATCACCGCATCTTTTATGCATTTAAGTTGTTCAACTGACTCACACAAAGTTATTCAAATGGGTAAGGAAAAATGTTCCTAAGGCTTGCTCTTTGTAAGCTCATACTGATTTTTGCTACTGCATTGGGTAATCTGCTGGGGTTTTGTTGGTTTTTTTTTTAACTCTTTTGGACAAAGGGAAATTTTTCCATAAAATCTTGCAGTAGTTGTTGTCTCTGAACATAAATGCACTGTGAAAAAAAAACATTTCCTGAATTTGATGCTGAGAGCTCACCTCTTTCTGGCATTTTCCTGGTGAATTTTCAATACATCAGATAAACTGTTTGCATAATGCTATTAGCAAACTGTTACTTTTATAGTAGAAAACAGACCATTATCTTACAAATGACTAGTTTATAATATGTTCCTTTTGATTTTTTTTTTATCCTGAGATTTTCTTTTTATAATTAAACAGGATTTTAATAATGTTAAATTTTGGTGTATCTTCAGTGGTTGTTTTAAAGCTATTTTAACTCTTAGTTAATCCACTTTAAAAACTTTTTCCTTTGAGGCTTTTTCTGCCTCCTTCAGAGGAGACAGGTATTTTGATATGTAAGGGGTGAGTGTCAGGAAGATGGAGCTTTTCTCAGTGGTGACCAGTGATAGGACAAGGAGTAATGGGTGCAAATTGGAGCATAGGAGGTTCAAGGTAAATATCAGAAAAAACTTTTCTACTGTGAGAGTGACAGAGCACTGGAACAGGCTGCCCAGAGAGGTTGTGGAGTCTCCTTCACTGGAGACATTCAAAACCCACCTGGACAAGTTCCTGTGTGATGTGCTCTAGGTGACCCTGCTCTGGCAGGGGGGGTTGGACTAGATGATCTTTCGAGGTCCCTTCCAACCCCTAGGATTCTATGATTCTATGATTCGATTCTATGATGCTGCACAAGTTAACAGGGGTGTTTTTAATTTTAAATGAATATTGCCTTTTATTTCAGTTTAGTTTAAGTCTCTTGTGTGCACCGTAATTTAGAATGAATAGGCACTCTGAAATCTGGAATAAGCGTCTAGACAGGATAATTTCAGATTCTATTGCATATATCCATTTAAATGTATACTCTTTTGTACTGCTGTTTCTTGGTGGGTTTTTTGTTTGGTTGGGTTTTTTTTTTTTTGTTTGTTTTTTTTGTTTTTGTTTTGTTTTGTTTTGTTTTTTTTTTCCTTTGGAGAAAGAAGAACCTAATATTTACATGTTGCAAGATCTTATTTTACTGTCAATAATATTCCAAGCTATAGCCTATATGAAATCAACATATTGAAACTTCAGTACCAAAACAGCTTGTCATTTTTTCTCCCTGTCAATGAAAATGCAATTCAATAAATAGTATTTAATTATTTTATGTATATAGTTACATTGATTTAGCACTTATTTTTATTTGGTTATGTGTTCTATCGTTGACAGACTGTAAGGTGCAGTTGATCGATACATTCTCCTTTCACCTTTGGAGACCTCAGTTTAATCCGGGCATACATAGGTGATGCTGGAAATTAGTTTCTATAGGCATGTTTTACTCTTTAATTTATGTTTGTGTACATCATAAGCCCATCAAGCAACATGATGCAGTTAATAGTCAATACCATGGACAAGCTGGTGACCAGATGAGCAGACAGGATTTTGAAGAATAATTAGTGTCCCTCAGCAGAAATGTGATTCCGAACACCCAAGCTCAATTTCTCCTGAATTTTTGATTCTGATTCATCACTCAATTACTTAGTTTTCATGGGCAGCAAATGCATGTACTCGGAAAGTATGATTTGCCCAGTTGCCTTCCTGAATGAAACTTCTCACTGAACGTTTTCAGAACCTAAGGACAACTGTAGAATGGGCATTTTGATATAATTGGGAAGCAACCATTTGAAAGTATTCCTGTTGATTATTCAATGTCTAAAGTCACAGTAGCAAAATAAATCCAAACTTAATGTTAGCAGATGTTCTCAGAGGTGATGCTGATTTGTATTCCAGTGCTACCTGTGTTCCCTGACCCCATCCCGGGTTAAGCTAGAAACCCTGAGGTTGAGCTTGGCACTCAATCCAGAGCTCCATGACGGGAGCAATTCCTCTCTGTGACTCAAGTGCAGGCAAGAGCTTTATTATTTCACACTCTCTGTACATGCCTTCACCATAGACACCCCCTATTTCTCATAAATTTACTGCATGCTGAGCAGTAAAAAGGAAAGGCTAAGTAGAAACTGGAAGGGATCTGTCTGCAAGAGGCACTTCTGCCACTTACACATGCAGGTGCAATAGCCTCATCAACTGTGGTACCTCTGTTTCACACTGAGCTTGCTCGCTTGAATCAGATTTCTACCAGTAGTTGCTAGGCCTTTTATTTAGCTTTTAGAGGCATGGCTGTATTTCTGACATGACCACAGTGTAATCACAGGGAATAATTTTAATGGATGTCAGAGGAGGAGAAAGAGAGATGCTCACTGAGCCTAGCTGATGCATATAGGGTCATTTATGTCTTGTCCATAAACATATGAAGTATGAGAAGAGACCCCTGGGAGGCCAGTGACACTAATGGAATAGTTAAGTGTGAGACTGTACAGCTGGACTAGATGCCTTTTATTCAGAGTTGTTATTAATTTAGACAAAGCAATCTAGGGCTGTCAGGGGTGTAACCTCTACGTTCACCTCTGTAAATTATCATACTTGTGATCACCTAAATAACAGGGATGTTTGTCTTAGAGGTGAGTCTCAACCTGCTAGGTTAACTTGTGATTTGAAAGGAAACAATTAATTGTTGTTCTCTAATAATTTCCTTTTTCACTGTTACTTTTAAATAAGTTTCTTTTTCACTTTGTTAGCAGCTGATCATCTTAAAACTGGTACAAGGTGAAGATGTGACCCTATACGAAATGTAACCTGTTGAGTAACAGACATTAGCCCCTTGTCTAACCAGACTGTCTACGGCCTTCAGAGGGAGCATAGTCTAAGTTCCAAATATTTGTAACAATTTTTGATGTTGTAGAGTAAGGTTACTGCTAGCATTGGTGAATTTTCTTTCTCATTTCCAGTTACAGTTTTGTACCAGCTGTACCGTGTTATAGTTTTTACGTTTTTTTCTTTAAAAGAGAGCATCCTTCACCCTGATGAGAACTGCAGCCTAAAGACCATTCTGATTCAGTGGTCCCAACAATCACCTCCTTGAGCTCACAAAACAGACTTTTCAGCTATTCTATATCAACTCCTGCCTTCTCTGTACCCTTTGTACTCTCCTCACATCCTCCTGCATGCTGACATTTGATTCATTGAGCTGGATTCTGACAGACAAATCTTATGTTAGCTTCTCTTCTTGTGAGACTGACAAAACCTTCGTAATAGATGAGCTTTTTTCTGTAATTTGAAATAGTCTGTATACCTGCCTTTTTTTGTGATTTTGCACATATTGTGTTGGGCAGAATGCAGCTTAAGAACCAGGGCATCTATTTCATGATATTTTTAAACTCTGCCATGGAGAAGCAGAAGTAATTTCTTGTAATTAGGCAACAGCTATCTCTCTTTCCTCTTCCTTATCTAAGGAAACATAACTCATTCTATGCCTGTGTCCCTAATTAGTAACACTTACAAGCCTTGACCTTTCAACAGAGGGCTCAGCTTAGCTTCATCTATGCAGAATTGCCCCTATAATGTAGCTGTGCATAGTAATAAAACCAATTTAAAACACATTAAAACATTAAAAATAAAACACTTAAAAGCTTAGACCTGGATTTTTCCACATTTATTCATGTTGAGCAGTAATTTGCTCTGGTAATAGTCCCAGTGAGACTGTAGTGAGATACTATGCACTGCAAGTAAGAGAGGCAGAGCACTGCTTAATAAATTAGCAGTTGTGTCCTTCTGCTTTGCTCGTTTATGGCCTGATGGTCTTTGTGTCCAATGCAGAATTTCTTCCCAGGACCAGTCTAGTTTCAACAGTCGCCTTCTGGCACTTTATATGTACATATGTTCATGTGGCTTATTTTTTCAGATTATCTCTCATAACCTGGAAAAAAAATATAGATATTAAACCACTAGCAGGAGTCTAATGTTTTTATCCAGACTGGTGTCACTGTCAGTGAAGACTGAAAATGTTTGTTTTCCAAGTGACAATGTAGGCGTGCTCACTCTTGTGGCAGATTTCTGGCACAGGACTGAGTCTTGGCAAGCTTTGTGAAATCCAGTCACTGATACCATGATCTCTCATGTATTTGTGAAACTTCCAGATTCTGGAAAAATTCGTCAGGGTTTGATATAGTCCTTTTAGCCTGTCTCCTTTGCTTTTGCATCTTGTTTTACCTTTCTTACCAGCCTAAAAAGCACATAGAAATAAGCTCTGTGTAAAGAGCAACACTTTTTTCTGAGTTTAGAAGAGCAATGGCTTCTTATGCCCAGACAGTTGTTGAGCTGCCATGACCATATGTTGCAAGGCTCCAGTTTCTTCAGATGATAAAAGTATCTTCTGCCTGAAATAATTTTAAAATTTATCATATTTTGTGATTTATTATGCTTAGCTATCTAGATCAGAAGAAAAAAATGCAGTCGGACTCCAAACCACTATGTTACCTCTCAGTTGGTTCTGTGCTCTAAAGAAAACTAAGGCCATGTGCAACTCCTGCCCTTCTGCATTGGTGGAGGGATTGCCATGGGCCACACCCCTGCTTATGCTGAACTGGACTGCTCCCTTTGATCATAGTCAGTGGTCAAATAAATGATGAGTTCTTACAGCTCATACTGAGAGCTACTATTGGTAGTACCTTAAATCTTACTGGTGCAAGCCCTCATATTCCTTTATTTTCACTTAGTTTCATGGAGGAAATTATGACTTTCAGTTTCATTCAGAGAAGAAATGATGGTAAGCCCTTGTGCCAGCTGAAATACGCTGGTTTCTTTTTTTTTTTTTTAGGAGGATAAAGTTATGTCAAAATATTTTCATCACCTTGAAGGTTTTAGATTTTTGAGAAGACAACTTCTGCTTTTAAAGACAGAGGTTTTGCTATTGTATTAGCAAAATTTGAAACGTAATCTGAGTATGCTTTCTCTTTTTTTTTGTGAAGCCAATAATACTAGTTGCTCATTCCTGTTATAGGTAGTATCACAATATGCCTGTTATGCGTTTTTCTACTGTCTGCTATGAGGGCCTTTGCAATGGAGGTACCAAATCTATTCCCAGGCAGAAGGTAATATTCAGTTATATTTCAAGTTGTCTTAACCCCTTCACTAACCATGGTGTATGCTCTCTATCTACTTAATCATATTCTTGCTGTGTATCACAGTGATGGTGTGTGATTGTTACCACCAGTCTTTGGTGGTCTTTAAAATTGGAAGAGAAAGTATGAGCTTGGTTGAAAGAGTTCATTCTCTCCAAGGTTAAACATTGCCCATCAAGACGGATTTTATAGTTACTGAAGGCTGTGGTCTACTGTGGTCCAGTCTGCAGTTAGTTTGGTATGCAGTTATGGAAGTGCTGTCTTGAGTTTGCTTTTGTCTGAGCTGTTCTCTATCGCTCTCTCCAGTAACTCTTCAAAGCTGATTTTTCAAGGTGAATAAGGGATACACAAACAAAGGTCCTCCTTAGAAGTCCCTTCTTATGCAAGTATATCCCTATACACTGTCGATTATCCCTTCATTGGCCTTTTTTCCCAATATTCCTTCTTTTATAATGTTCACAAAGATGAGTATTATTCTCTAGTAAGTACGGATGTTTCTGTTCAGCTTCCCTCGTGTTATTGCTAAAGAAATGGTATAATTTTTCAGCAACTTATTTTCTTTCAACTGTTTAATACGTGATTCTGTTACTGTCCAATTTAGAACATTTTTTGTTTATTCAACACCATTTTTCAGATTTAAAAATCTGAAAAAAGCCAACAATGATTTTGTCTACACATAAATCCCAGACTTTTGGTGTTGTGATGAAAATGAGATTAAAGAAGAAATCATTGATGATTGAGTGCTTCAACAATTTAACTGCTGACTTTTTTGGTGGATATTAAAGTATCTTTATATAGCTGCCATTTTAACAAAATCTGCTAAATTCCTTTCTATATTGTATTCCAAACTTCCGTAGTCATAGATAAAGGAACATGATGCCCTTCTATTTAACATGCTCAGTTTTCTGCATTTATCTATTAATGTTTGATCTTTTACATCTTTTGGAAGTGCCTTTTCTCTCATCTGTCACGGAGAACACTCTATATTTTAGATTGCTGGGATCATATCAAACTCATCTCCATTAAAGCTATCAATTCCTCCTCCACCTCTGCTGACCCAGGCTCCTTCTTAGCTGTTCAGCTGTGGAAGCAACTCAAAAAGAAAACAGATAATGATGGTAAACTGGGGTGTCATGGTTCTCTTTATTTGTGGCTATTATAACACAGATAGAGCAGACCAACAATGACTCATCAGTAGCACCAAGCCTGCAATTTTGCTGTGTTTGCAATTTCAAAGAAGAAAAGCAACTCGCAATTACATGTATTAAACTTTCAGATGATGCAGAAATTATGATGTACATCACTTACATTATCAGTCAAACTATAGGGAGAGACCGTCAGGTCTTTATGTGGCCCAGGTGCACATTTCTTGTAATTTAATCAGCACAAAGCACCCTTATTTCACCAGAGAACTCTAATTCATGCTGTGAAAACCATACTATGCCCTCTGTCTTCCCCCCTGCCCCAGTCAGTAAATTATGACAAACTGTTACCTGCATTTAATTCAGTGCCCTTTGCAGCAAGTTCAGCCAGCTCCGCTCTACAACCCAGTAACTTTGTACAGAATGCCATCAATTTTCTTCATGGAGATTATGGATATCAAAAGGGACTGCTTTTTTAAAGAACAAACAACCAGCAATTTGGTTTAGGCAAATGCATTTGGGAAATGCATGGGAACAATAGGAAGAATGGCCCTCAGCTCAGCAAGGATGGATCAGTGGTGGGGAGAGAACCTGCTACTTGTCTGCTTTCCTCTTCATTTATTGTCTTTCTCTCCTTTCTGACTCCTTCCTCTCCTGGTCTGTCACAGGCCAGGGTTTAGGGTAACAGGCTGAGGAAACTGATGGGCCAGATCCTGCCAGTAAAGTCAAGTTTGGAAACAGGTAGAGAATCTCAGGGCAGAGAAAACTTGGGTTAATGCCCAGGGGAGCGGGAAGCATTTGCTGGATGCAGAAATGTGATGCGGGGTTGGAAGAAGGTTTTGGGGTGTGTATATGATTTTTCTACCTGAAAGTGGCTGCCAAGAGCTTACTGTTAGTGTGCATACATGCTAATTCCTGCTTGTGATGGGGGATCTTTATGAGGGGTGTTAGGAGGGGGTGGGTGGAAGGCTATGAGGTGCCCAGGGGTGAGGGTATCTACCAGAGCATTGTGCACAGGGAGAGCTCTGGCTGGTGCCTCTCCCATTGCATATGTCCAGTGGGCTGCACTGATCCTGAAAGGTCCAGATGGCTGTACACTCTTAGAGCTGGAATGCCCACCTAAAAGCATTAGGAAGAAGGTAGGGCTGCCGTTTTGAAAGCTGTCCAAAGGGGATTTGGATGCTCATTTCTCATTAAAAGCTGGTGGGAAAGCAAGTGCCAAAATCCCGGTTTTGACATCATAAATTTGCCTGCTGAACAAAGGCAAGGGAGACAGCTGAGAAAGACAAATGCCTCTTCAGTTAACTGAAGCTAGCTAATGTCATGTCAGGTTCAAACAAATTCTTTTTCTCTCTGTGTCTTCTTGTCTTTGCCTACTCCAAATTGAAGGGTGGTGGTGGGGAGAAAAAACCCACCTAGAAAGTGTTACAGTTATTTTGATGTTTTGCACTTTGGAATTATATTATTCTATTTAGTTCAACTTCATTTTTGAAGAGAATTAAAAAGAAAACCCACAACCACTAGTCAACCAAAAATCAATTTATTGTATTGTTCTAGTGAAAACTATTTCTGGTACAGGACCTACCAGTCTTTTTGTGGATGAGCATAAACTCTAGGTGAAAATAGAGAAATGTACTTTTTTCCTTACCAAAAGTGTATTTTTATATTCAAAGAGCGGGGGAAGAAAAGTTAGTCAAAGCCTAATCTTCACTTAACAAAAATATTTCCATCCATTTTGCTTATATGCATAATTCATAAGAATTGAATCATAACTGGTGAGTTAGAAAAATATTACCAACAGCTCCTTCAGTTACCAACTGTTTTTATTATCATACTTTAAAGGGGCACTGTTGAAGGAAAAAAATGCTGTGGAGGGTAGAGAGGACCGATATGACTTAATTCTAAGTTAAGAGCTGAGCTTTCTCTTTTGGTAATCTAGGTAACTAGGGTAGGTTTTATGAAAGGAAAATAATTTATTTAAAAAGTTAATTATTCCTATATTAGCAAATCTCTGTAATCTGAACATTTATAAATTGAAAAGATACAGAAGTTTTGGTAGAAGTCACAGGAGAATATCAAGATTGGCTGGTACAGAGTGGTATTCTTGCAGTGAGCATGAGACCATCAAGTAGGCATCATAAATCCAAACTAAATCCCTCTGTTTAACTGCATTAATAATATTAATAAAAGTTCATCTGTGAGATTGTAGAGGCGTCTGATACATTTGTTCTGGTGATTAATACATCGTTCATGATGTCCTGAAATTCTTAAGTATTTTTCAGTTTTAGAGATTTGTCCATGTCATCACAGATAAAGACTAACAGGGCTCCCAACATGTGAACAGGATCACTTGTTCTTTGAGTTTCATGGTTAACACTAGAATAAGTCCAGATCCTCTTTCCAGAAAGGATCCAAACTCTGTTTGAAAAATAACATTTTTACACATCTTCAAGTTGCCCATAGTATGCAATTCAAGTCCCCTGACCCAGTTATGTATATATTGCAGAGGGGAAAAGGGCTTACAACAAAAGGAGTTACGTGTTTCCTATATAGCACATCTGCAGGTTGTTGTGCATCAGTATCATGTATCACAGCAAAAGGTAACCCTGATGCCTTTTCTTTGATTAGTTGATATTCTTGATGGTATTGAGGTAATCCGTGGTTTAGTTTAATGCAGAATGACTGAACTGTGCTTTTTTCCTTCATATATTTTTTTACTCATGGTTAGCATCTCCCTAGTGGGAAGTCTATTGCTGCAGTACCAGTCGCATCCAGTAGTTTGCAACTTTAGCTCTTCCAAGGACTGTCCGGTACAATTTGTTACCTTGAGAGAAGAGGTAGGTATAACAGAGCAACAGATTGAGGCTGCACAATCACAAATGTAGATCAGAACGTAGAGTAAATCACTGAAAACCCCACTGTTCTGGGAGTTTCCAACAAAAGGATGTTCATAGATCTGTAAATAAGTCTGAATGTGTCTCACTGTGATAGTCATACAAAACTTTCTACAGGTTTGACTAGCTATGTCAGAGCAGCTGAAGATCATACGTTGTTACTGAGATGACCTGCAGAGTGTACTGACGTGTACAGGTGATGGATTTTGCTCAGTATTTATGGGATACAAAATTTGTATTGTCTGACATTTTGTATCGGGGTGAACACATAAAACTTCAAGTGAGTTCAAGTCCCTGAGAGTTGCCAGTGCCATAGAAAGATGAAAAGTTACTACAAACCATTTTCCCTTGGCTTCTTTACTGAAACACTTCCACTTACTTATTTTAGAAGGACCACATATTCCCCCAGACAATTTCTTGGCTTTCTTGTTCATGTCAGTGCCAGATGCCAGTGCCAGATTTTTCTCTCGCCTATTGTGGTTACAGTATTTCTTCTTTAGAAATTGTCTGGAGGCCACAGGCTAATTTTACTAAAGTCAGTAGACGGGAATTACATGGCATTGACTCCTGGGCTCTCTCCATCTGTTTCAGATTATAACTATTGACCTAGAGGTGAAAGCCTCTATATCCCATTACTGATTCCCTGAGTCATACAGTTCCTTATAACAGTGCTTTGAAGAGATGATGCAGGATGCTACTATTCAATAGCAGCTCTACTAATAGCACGTACTCAAATTTATTGGAAAAATTACTTTTCAGTTTTTGCTTCTTGAACAACAAACAAATCTTTGTATGTAGCTGCTCTCATGAACTCTTTGCAAAATCCTCAAGTACTTACACATCTACACTTTTTGCTGAAGACAAATATCTTAAAGGAGAGTTAGAGAAAAGAAGATGTTGATTTATTTTAGAATTCTGCCATACACAATTCACAATAATACACTGGATATAATAAAAGCCTTGAATTCAGAAAATCCCCTGGTATCACATTTTCTGATTTTGAATGCCAGTGTAGTCCTTTCATTTGTGACTGGGATTTAGCACACTTTCTCATTACTGCTATCTTAAAAGCTACACATCTTTGTGTTTCAGTCGTATTGTTTTGTGTGTACGTCTGAACAGAGAAGAACTGAGATAAAAAAGTGCAAGAGTTAGGGAGGGTAACCCTTCTCGCTATTGATCTGCACCATCACCACTCATTATGTATATCAGTTGCTTTGTTTTTCTATTTTTTTCCCAATTACAACATTAATTAAAGCAACAGATGATGTGTCCCATCCTGCATGTATTATCCTCTGACCAGATTTAGTTCTATGACACAAGACTGAATCTCATAGATATCTCAAAAATTATACTAGTTTCTTATATTTTACATTTGAAGTGTGTGAACAGATCCATTGAAGACAGATAAGCACCAGAATTTGGTATGGAAGGACATGTTTTTTTGCTTCAATATAACTTTTTCTCCATGGTATGATTTTTTAAATTTTCATTTCTCACTCTGGTCACTTACTCTGGAATACCTTGACTTAAATCAGCAATGCTACATCACAAAAAAGTTAGAGTCAAATAAGTAATTTTGGCCCATATAACCAAAATTTACTTGCATAAATCCCAAATAATATTTAGTAGAGTTATTCTGGCATAAGTGTATAGAAAATACAGTTTTGCACAGTGAGCACTGTAACTTAGACTGGTCAGTGTCTGATTCATATTGAACATCTTTTATAAGAAATAACCTCTGAAAAAAAAACCCAAAGAACTGCCTCCAAACACACTTAAACTGTTAAATTGTTTTCATGTTCTTCGAAGTAGTGCATGTAATTTAGATACAAAATTTATAAGTTATCACCATTCCACAGGTGTCCATGAACTAGTTATTTCTCATAGAGTTGTGTGGCTGTACTGCTATTTTGTTGTTCCTATTTTGTGCAGTGGCAAAAAAATTGTCATAGATTGGCAGTGCAACAAAGAAATAGCTTTTTGACATTACCCTCAATACATTTGGCTAATAATTATTCACACATTATAAAAAAAAAAAGTAATTCTGAAGGACTAGAGAAAATATGTGAAGATGTGTAAGACCTGTAGACAAGTTCCTATTGAGCTGTGCATTTAGCAAACCTATGCATAATATTAGGAAACAAAACACTGATAACAACTGAAAAGTAAACCACGCATGGTTAATTGTAAAATACATTATTGGTATAGAACTATAAGCAGAAAAATGTGTTCTAGTTCTCCCAGCACTTTGAATATGCAAACTTGTAAAAGGTATCTGGCTGTTTTCTTTCTTCTCTGATATTATGCATGTGAAAAAAAAAAAAAAAAAGCTACATTTTGGTATATATTTATCTATTATTACAAAACAGATGTGTGTCAGGTGTGAAGGTGTTGACTGAAGTGGGCTCAGCTTTATTTGGTATGTCAACAAGAAAATTGCTTAATATAAAAAATGACAGCACAGAAAAGCTTAAGTAATGAGTAAATAGTGGAATAGAAAAGCATAAGGTAAAAAAAAGTAAGAATTAAAAAGAACCTAAAGAAAATGAGAATACAGTACAGTGAAAGAGCTGATTCAGAGTAGTATTTGTAGTAGCATGCAGAAAAAAATCTTGGATATAGGAAAAGGAGTGTCATATGTCTGCTTTTATATTGAAATATACGAAAAAAGGATCTAAAAGCATAAGAAGTCTTTTTAGACAGCTTTTCTTTGAAAATCATCACCAAAGAATATTTATAGCATTCATTGCATACCAAAATCAGAAGCACAATTCTTATTTCTGTATATATGTTTTCTCCTCCTGTCCTTCATGCCACGTTGAAGCTTGTGAGTAGAAGACATAGAATGTTTAGAAAAAACAGGAAACTCTTAGTTAAGAATGGCCAGGGATTCAAATGAGACATCTGTTGTCAAATGAGAAATGGCAAAGGTAGAAAAAAAAGGCAATCTGAAGCTTTCATAGGTTTCATTGTCATTAGCAATGTTAACTGGTAAGTGGAACAGTCTGGAAGGAAGTGGGCAGATTAAATATAGCTAAGTCTGCCATGTTTCCATCTGCTTTTATGTATCCAAAACAGAAAACAACCACCTGCTAATCAGAAGTGGCACATCTCATTTATGAATGCAATTAGTCTTTTTTAGTTAATCATCTTGATTAGTTTTGAAATCTTTAAACATACGGGAAAACAGCAGAAGATCAAAAGATAATAGTTCTACAAATGGAACCCGTAAAAATATGATGAGTAATCAAATGAGTTCAGGGCAAAATAATGAAAATTGCAGCATAAACAAGATTGTAGCAAAAATAATAATTAAAAAAAAAGCCAATCTAAACAAAACCTCATCAACACAAAACATATGATAAAAATGAAAGGGAGAGAAAAACTGTAAAAATTATCTCCCCAGTGCCTTAATACCTTCTTCGGCTCCAAAAATCCCACAGTACATACACAGGCTGAGAAAAAGGCAAACAAAACAAGCCCAATTCACCGTATCTAAGTCTGCTGCTTAATTGCACAAGCCTTCTTCACCTAGGCTTCATCTGGTTATTTTTGGACTACTAATTTTGCTTCTTCAGTTGCTTTCATGTAAACAGCCTACATAACTAGGTTATTTACATACCAAACATTGGCGTTAGAGGCTGTGGTAAGTGATTTTCTAGATTTTTCCTTAGACTTTTGCTCACTTTTTTGGTTTGGTGTTTTTTGGGTTGTTTTTTTTTTTTTTTTTTTTTTAATACAGCTGAAAGCACAGTAAAATGCATCCTGGGCATTTATTAAAAAGAAGGTGTTGCAGTTCTCTGAAACCTTTTGCTGCAGAGCAGAGCACCTCGATGCTTTACAGGCTGCTTTTGGAAGCAGAGCTTTGTGGTTTGTAAAGGACTGTAATTCTTTGTGGTTTGTAAAGGACTGTAATTCTTTCTCAGCACCGGTTTCAACCTGCTTCGTCTGCCCACTTGTTAGCTGGAAGCAGTTTTGGTTTAGTTTGGGTCAATCGTGTTCCTAACCTTTTGGGATAAAATTCATGCCTTGAGTAACTTCAGTGAAGTCTCTGGACAAGACCTGATTCTTTAGGTGTTTTATGTTGCTATGATGTATCCATTTAAGAGCTCATTTCCACTCTCATTTTCCCTTCAGTTTCCCTGGCACCATTCACCTTTTCATTCTGCAAATCTACATCTCCAGGGTAAAATCCTTTCAGGGCCAGGAACTAGAGGACATGTATCTGATACTTCGAGGTACTTAACCCTGGGAAGACAAGTTGGAAGGCCAACATGCAGCTCACTGCTGTAGGCTTTTTTGGCTGCATCAATATGAAGTGTGCTCCATGCTTTTTCTAAGAAAATACTGCTTAATGCAGCAAAGCAATACTGTAATTTTGCAGGTTGGTTTGCTACAAATGTGTTCCTACAGCTGAATTCTGGGTGTGACTGGTCATGTAGAGGTGTGGTCCTGTTTTACAATATGTACATGCAATGTAGTATCATTATGAAAGAGAGCAAACAGGTAGTCTGCAAGATTCATCCAGAGTGTCAGGGAATGATAGAAAGATTTGCTTTTAACATGAAACAGACTTTTGGGATAAAGATGAGGAAGAGTGAATTTTAATTAAAAGTCCTCTCAGTTTATCTTCTCACTCAAGGGAACATGATTTTTCAATCATTAAAAGCAACTGGAGCATTGCAGTCCTTTTTATTCTGGAAGGAGAAATAGGTCCTAATAGAGTGAGACTTATTCTGTGCAATTCAGAAAAACTCAAATGTGCCTCATTTGCTCTCCATGTGTTACACTGCTGTGTACAGGGCACAGTTTCCCCACCCCAACCAGTGGGATACAAAGGGGGATTAGGCAGGGAGAATGCACACATAGCCCACTTTTTTCTGAAATGGCCTGGATAGCAGCTGATAAGATAGGGAGGTGTAGGTGTGTGCACACGTCACTCCAAACTCCCATCATGCTAAAGAAGGAGACAACCATCCGCTAGATTGAACAGTAAGCAGGGAATTTCAGGGAAACTTTAGGAAAAGGAGTCAGCTTGAAAAGGAACAAAGAAACAGTGTGAAGTTTGGACATTTGTGAGCACAAATTAACTTTTTGTAAGTGTCCATTGTAGGGATTCACCTGCTCTCTCATGGGTATTAATCCTCAGTGAATACGTCACAGATTTGCAGTTATTTACAAGTTGTAATAAATCAATAAACTGATGTAAACTATGTGAATTGTGTTTTTTCCCTGTGCTTTTAGTGAACAGCAAGCTCAGACTGTTGTGAGCAAATGGGAAATGAAGACTGAACTGCAGAGAACATTTTGCTCTGTTACAGTGTTTGACAGTAATGTTGCTTAGAGATATTATAGCTTCTCCATGTGTTTTTGCCCTAAATAGTATATGGCTTGTACTGATATTGTTGTTTCTTTGCTTTGTAGTTACAAGAAAAAAGTGTATTTCAGGGCCTGTATCAGACAAAAAATTAACATTTTTTCCTCTATACTATTTATTATGTTAAGGATGAAAGGGAAAAGAGATGTAAATAACCCCACAACTCTATCCTTTACTTCAATTACTGAAGAAAAAAAAGAGGAAAAGAGCAGGTGTTCGAAAAACCCTCTCATATAAGATTTCTACTTTCTTTGGAAAGCAAGAACATTGAAGTGAATCCACAATTGCTGGTTTCCTCTAGAAACAGTAACACTGACCTTCCTCTAATCCTTTTGACCTACTATTGTAAGGCTGCTTATAAACAGAAATAGAAACCACATGCTGTCAGTCAGGGCATCCTTAATTTCTCATCCTAAGTAAAATACAGCTATATCCTTCATGAAAGAGCACATAATTTTTCTCCTTTCTTGCAGCTGAGAAAAAGTATAATGGAAAATGACACTGGAAAATCACAAGTTGATAAAAGTTGTGGCAAAACCTTCTAGAGCTGAAAAATACCCATCCAAAGGATAGAAGTATGTGGTTTTGATCTTTTGATTTTGTGTGTGTGAGAGAGTGCTTCTATAAACAGCTTCTCATTTATCTGTAAGTGGACAGTTTCCCAAGTAGGGAATTCCTGAAGGAATCTATAACAAAATACTGAACAGCCGTTGTTCACATTCATGGTGACACTGGATACTGCCAGAATTTTTCTACTTGCCCGCCAGCGTGCCAGAGAGACTGCTGGTGGCAAACATGGGGTGAAAGCACATGTGCCTTTGGGGATGTATGAGCAGTGCAGTTTAGTATGAACAGGGGATGCAGCTCACCCCTTGATCGTTCCCTTATATCCAATGAAGATTCATTGTGTGGTTTTAGTGCATGTGAGCTAGATTCCCTTAATGGAAAAATAAACTGGTCCGCACGTTTGCTGGAGAGAAGAGTGTGTCTGAACCAACAGCTCTTTTTAAGTCATCACTGAGCCATGCATACAGTGGAGATATTCAATGAGGTGATCAGACTGGTCACAAGCCAAAGCAAAACCCCCAAACCCCTGTGGCATAGATTTGAGGACCTCAGAAACGTTTGTTTCCAGTGGAAAATTTTTCCCTTTTATCCTGATTTACTTGCTAATGTAGATAGAGTCCAAATTAAATTCCACTTTTGGTATCCTCATAAATGGCTTTCAATTATGTATGCAAATATTAGCAAGAAAAAAGGGAATAATTAAATAGAAAAGCAATTTTTAGAGAAGTCCTGAATGCTTTAGATGTCTTGAAAGATACTGTCCAAATAGAATTAAAATCAGAATTCAAGTTGCGTGTACTCATAAATACTCCATTAGAAGGGCTAATATGCCTCAAGTCTCTAGAAGATAACCTCATTCCAGAAAAAAAAAAAAAAAACAGAGAAAGTTATGTCTATTGCTTTTTAAGAGCTAATTGGTATTGTTGCCTGTTTTGTAAACATATAGTCCTTTCGCTAGTCTTAACTACCGCTGTGCCTCAGGCCCTCATCATGGCATTTATGCTAAGGTAGCTTTGCTTATTTAAAAGAATGGGTTGCACAAACATCTCCCAGGATTGTGTTAGGTATTAAGGATCGTGCTGTAGGGTTGGGGGCTGTGCTATGTCACCTTTATTGATCTTTTAGGGCTCTATTTCTTGGCATTATTCCATGTTTTCTTGTTAGCGATTCATGGTAAGATATTGCCTGGTATGCTGTGCATCAAGTAGCTTGGATGATGGACTGCCATTCCAAAATATCAAGCAATTTCACTGATGAATTTTCATCCCATGACAAGTCAGGGCCAATTGCTCCAGGGATCAGAGCAGAACTGGCGGCTCAACTGTAGTTCAGAACAGCACAAAGCTTATTTGAAACCTTAAGTTTTTAATTTTCTCCAGAGTTCCTCATCTATACTAAATAATCATGTCTTAAGTGTTAACGCTAAAGTGAAACACTTAAGTGTTTCTACCATCACAATATTTGAGTGTTTAAAAAATATCAATGTAAGTCAGATATGACTGATTTATTTTTATTTTTTTTTGGGGGGGGCCTTTGGGTATTTAAGGGATCAGCCTTTACTTCTTTTGCAGGGATATGGAGTGACAGAAGATGGCAGCTGATCAGAAATCCTATCGCTTGTAGGAGTGGTTTTGGATATGAGTAGTATCAGGAAATGCATCCCAACTCTGAGATCAGGTTTCTACTGAAAGAAAAGTAAAAACAGTTAGCTATATATAGCAAGACCTCTGCCACAGATACTCAGTATTTCAGATGTTCAAGCTGCAGAGAGCAGATTCAAGTGCAAATTCTGTGTGTGTGCTGGTCCCACTGGAGAACCAGGTTTGGGTGTCCCATACCTCAAGCTTTAGTACCCATCATTCAGGTCTTCCATGTGCTCACATGTGAGTGCTTCCCACTCCTGCTGCTACTGCTCCACCTCATAAAACTCTTTAATCAGATTGGAGACTGACTCTGCAACTCATCCACCTCATATGTAAAGGCTCCAGAGTGTGTGTGTGTCACTAAGAAAGACTAAAACGTCTCCTACTGCTAAGAGGTGGCCAAGGGAAAATATTTTGGGAGATCCTGGTTTGTGTATTTCCCACAAGACACTTTTTGTTTAGACAAATTCCACATTAAAAACACATTGCAAACCATGGTGAATTTTTCAACTGAAAATTTAGTTACAATATTTGTACTTTTTCCTTCTTTGGGTTGTACTTTAAAGTTGTGAGAAACCATTGGTTTGGGGAAGAAATCTCTACCAAGGTCATTCTATTTGCTGCATAACTTGCATTTGTTCACTTACATCAGGAGGATCCTGCAGTGCACAGCAGTACTTTGAGATGACAGCTATTCTGATTTGGAATTTTGTGTACAATAATTAAACAGTCAGGTACCAGCAGACATGTGTTACCCTGAGATAACACACTCCTTGGAACTATCATGAGGCAGGAGGTGAAATTAGTGCCTCCAATGACCTGGGAAACACATTATCTCGCCACTGCACAGGCTTGAAGGGTATATTGTTCCTGTATACCAACTATTAGTGTTATTAGTTGTATTGTGATTGATTGTGCCATGTAAAACATATGTTTAAAACATGTTAACCGTTGTGCATCATACGATAATTATGTTTGACCCTGAAGGGCCAATATATTAGGTGTGAATCAATAGAATAATGAAGTATTGAGGGATTTTTTTTCACTGGGATACATAAGACTGGCAAAAAGTTATCTTGAAAAGGGCCTTTAGCATCAGAGTCCCATGGCTTCAACAAAACCAACATCCATAATGCAGTAGAGAGAGCATTCACAGCTGATCAGCTAAAATGGAGCGTTCACAACCATGGCGTGTTACAGCTCTATACAGCATTTTTACAAATATATGCATGTATCCGTGTGTTTGTATGCCCTGAGTGAGCTTCACAGTGACTATTTTTAACCTGCCATTATTTTTGTCCCCCCCTTCTTGTGCCTGGTGCTGTCAGTTGTTTCATTTTTCAGGCAACTGATAGGAAACCTTCATTATTTTTCACCCACGGAAGAGCCTGGCACTGTCCCCAGGACAGAGCTGCATAGCGCAGCCGTGGCAGACAAAGGGCTTTGTGCTCCTTGTGCCTTCTCGCAGCTCTGCAGCCAGGCACCACATCAGACAGGAGAGAAGGCCTATCTTTAATCTGAGCTACTTGGGAAATCAAAAGGGGTGGATTAAAACAAGAGCAGTGACTGATTCCCACAGGAGATCGCTTTCCTGTTCCATTTGATACAATGAACAGGATAATCAAAGCAAGGTTGGAAAACCCCCTGTAACTTTTCTCTGAGGATTTTTGTGATGTCAGTTCACAAGGTATTATAGTAATTGAACACACGTGTGATAATGATTTAAAAATAGTTTCCTTTTGTAACTTAGAATAATTTACAGATAGCTTCTCTGGCAAGGTGTGTTTTATGAGTCATCAGACTTGTAGTTAAACATGTTACACCCTATTATCCCTGCAGCTTTTTGTTTCTTTGCATCTTAGTGTCTTTGGTCATTGCTAAAAATAGTGCCTACATAAGGACTACCTTTCCAGGGTATGGTGGAAAGTTGCTTTAACATTGGATTTGAACATTCAATAATGAAGCAAAAATCTAGTTCATGCTCAGAGAAAACAGCACAACGACGAAGACAGATGCTGTGGAAGCAGACACCAGGCTGGGCTGTAAGGTAACAACCTACTGACTCATAGTAATTGCTCTTTCCTTTTAAAACTGGCATGCTGCCAGGGCTGCCCTGTTTTTTTAACAAGGATCCCTGGAAGGGCAAGAACGAGTTGCTACTCACGTCCTGCACGCATGCTGTGGCCAAGCCTTCTTGCCGTCAGAAAACACAGGCGGGTTGTCCCTGGGGCTTCCCTGGTGGCTCCACGTCAAGGTCCCCCTTTGCATGCCCTTGCTCAGCGCCGGGAGATGTAGCCATACGGGGCGGGGACGTGGGGGGGTGGCCCAAAAGCTGCCTCCTGCTGCATTTGCTGCAGTGTCCCAGGAGAATCCCACAGAAACATTTCCACTAAAGCATTGACCCTGGGTCCCCCTGCCAGCTCTCCTTCTAGCTGGTACCATGTGAAAGCCCACAAATGTGAAGGGGAGCGTTATATCCTTTATTGGCAGTACCTCCCATACAGTGAAATGTGCTACTCTAATGGTTTTTAGAGAAGGTGGTGATTTTTTTTTTTCTTTTTCTTTTTTTTTTTACAATGAATTTAAGGTGGCAGTGCAGGATCTTGGCTAATTCTGCGCTGGCTTTCTTTGCACTTTACTTGAATCCACATGGGATGGTGATATTCAGCTCTGCATTACTGCTATTTCTCACTTTAATGACCCTGGTAAATCTTTAATGATTGCCATCACTGTCAGAAGGGCACAAAGGGCCTTCGTCTGTCTTGATGCAACCTAAGAAAATATGCTCACAGATGTCAATTAAAATAATGGTGTTGGTGGTAGGTCACTTGCATTTTTATGGGTACCCATCTCTTGCAAAAAGCAGCATAAAAATTCCACTCATAATCATTATATTTACTAAAAAAAAGTTAGTGTAGATGTCTTAGATTTTGTTTTGATTAAGCAGGGCAGCACATTCCAGACAAAATGAATCGAGACAGGCACTTCACAGAAATGGGCCTTCTCATTTCAGTAAGCCAGAGAACGTAAGATATAAGCTGTTTTTTTGTAAATTAGGTATTTTGAAGTGGGAAATTGTTACCCTGTAATACTTGCTTGAAAGTCTATGTTACATAAATTCATTTAACTTTAGAACCAAGATTTTTCCACCACTTAAACATTGTTGCATCACAAGCGATTTCTCTATCATGGTACAGCCTTTGAGACATAATTCTCTCAAATTATGGGGTATGTTAGCAGCCCTGTGAGCTAGGAACTGGATTTATACAGATCTTCTGTTTTCATTAATAGCAGTTGCCTGCCTAATTCACTGAGTAGCACAGAGAAAATGTAGCCCTGTGGGTCAACATCAATGGATTCAATGAGGTCTTCACCCTCTAAAAATGTCATTAGTGGGAGTAATAGCTGGCTGTGGGCTTTAGTGCTCACTACAGCTGCAGCAAGCCTGCTCTCTGGAGAGCAGAAGTCTGATGCAGAGGCACTCAGGCTTGTTTGGGGAAACTCCCATCCATCGTTCACTGCTGGCAAGAAATTTGGGGTCATAGAATCATAGAATCATAGGGGTTGGAAGGGACCTCGAAAGATCATCTAGTCCAACCCCCCCTGCCAGGCAGGGTCACCTAGAGCACATCACACAGGAACGCATCCAGGCGGGTTTTGAATGTCTCCAGCGAAGGAGACTCCACAACCTCCCTGGGCAGCCTGTTCCAGTGCTCTGTCACTCTTACAGTAAAAAAATTTTTTCTGATATTCACCTTGAACCTCCTATGCTCCAATTTACACCCATTACCCCTTGTCCTATCACTGGTCATCACTGAGAAGAGCCTAACTCCATCTCCCTGACACTCACCCCTTACATATTTGTAAACATTGATGAGGTCACCCCTCAGCCTCCTTTTTTCCAAGCTAAAGAGACCCAGCTCCCTCAGCCTTTCCTCATAAGGGAGATGTTCCACTCCCTTCATCATCTTTGTGGCTCTGCGCTGGACTCTTTCAAGCAGTTCCCTGTCCTTCTTGAACTGAGGGGCCCAGAACTGGACACAATACTCCAGATGCGGCCTCACCAATGCAGAATAGAGGGGGAGGAGAACCTCTCTTGACCTACTAACCACACCCTTTCTAATGCACCCCAGGATGCCATTGGCCTTCTTGGCCACAAGGGCACATTGCTGGCTCATGGTCATCCTCCTGTCTACCAGGACCCCCAGGTCTCTTTCACCTACACTACTCTCCAGCAGGTCAGCTCCCAACCTATACTGGGACATCGTGTTGTTCTTCCCCAAATGCAAAACTCTACACTTCCCCTTGTTGAATTTCATCATGTTTCTCCCCGCCCAACTCTCCAGCCTGTCTAAGTCTCTCTGAATGGCAGCACAGCCTTCTGGTGTGTCAGCCACTCCTCCCAGCTTAGTGTCATCAGCAAACTTGCTGAGGGTACATTCTATACCCTCATCCAGGTCGTTGATGAAGATGTTGAACAACATCGGTCCCAGTACCGACCCCTGAGGGACTCCACTAGTCACAGACCTACAGGGTCTGTAAAGTCTGTAAACCTTTTGGCAAGTTAGACTTTCAGCCTAAAATTAGGCTCACCTCTCTGAAACATCAGGTATATTTGACATGGTGTGAGTGATCCTACCAGTCTTCTCCTTCCTTCCCTTTGTCCTGTATTGCCAGCTCACCTGAATGTAAGGATAGACGCTGACCCAATGCCAGCTACCTCCACCCCTCTTAAAATTAAATTTTCATGCTAAGCCAACCTAGGTATTGAGGGGGAGTTCACTGCCCATCAGGGGCTGGCCCCACATAGGTTTTCATGCCTGGTTTAGTTGCAAGGCTGAAGACTCAGTTCGCAGGTTCATCTATGGGCCCTTGTCAAAGACAGTGAGGAGGTTTTTATGGTCACCTCTAAAGCAGTGACCTGGTGGTACTACTGCTTAAAGGTGATGAAGTGTGGAATCAGGTTAGTCTGTTTTCTGAGTCAGAAAACCTGGAGGTTGGAGTTGGATATTTTTTCCTTATCATAATTTATTCAACTGCACATTAAACCCTACATTTTTCTAAAAGATGCTTTAAACAGAAATGTCAAGATACTGTGGCTCCAAACCTGATCAATGAAATGTGACTTTATATAAGAACCCAGCTTCTTGTGATGCATTTCAAAATAGATAAAATGTGAGAACATTTTTGCTGCACGTGGCAGTTAAAATTTTAATCTATACAACATCTGAGCATGAGAGTGAGAAAGGGTGGATGTCCTAGGAAAACACTTTATTCTTAATGTTATTAAAAAAAATATTCAAGCATTAATATTAGATACTCGAGGTCATTATTTTATCCATAAAGCATATATTAATAGTAGTAGATTTTTATTACATTTCCATGTTCACCTAACTTTGTAGTCTCTTTTGATTTTGTTTTTTTCTGTAGTTATTTTCCACTTCTAAGACATTTGATCTATGTTTTCCTTTAGACCTCTGCCTCTTTGTATAGATTACTAGAAAAGAGTTCAGTTACAATTTTGTCTCTGATGTGGATATTTCTTTAGTGAAGGTTGTACAAAGACGTGTACTTCCTCAGGCTCCATTTCAAACAGGGCTTCAAACACAACCTAAAAAAAATTAAAAAATTCATTAATCTGAGCAGACCAAGACATGTTTAATTTCAGCTTTCATGAGTATTTGCTTGATACAACGTTAACAGCAAATGTTTCACCATCTTCAGTGCTACATGATTTGAGTAGTCCTGGGTCTGCTAACTCTATACTTGTGGATTTTATGTACTGCTCCTTAAAAAAAATTGTAGGCTCTTATAGAATGTATGATAATGCTGGATTTGATTGTAATTTTAGGATGCAAATATTGGCTGTTAAATATGCATTTTTTTGCTTAGATGAGCTATTTCCTGTCTGCATTTTGTATTTTTATCCTGCAAATAAACATATCACAGAAGTTTACAGTCTGATCATGAGAGTATTATTGTGGGAATATATATTTTACATGTTTTAATATAAACTATGCAGTAGTCCCTTAGTTAAAATTTTCACTTAAAATGCTTTAACCTGCTTTGTCATATATGAATTATAGAAAAACTGTTCACCCTACTTTTACAGCACTTACTTTGATTGCTGACTAAGTTCTGTGAGAATGTATGCGTAACGGTATTAATTAGTTGGGTTATACATTTTATTAGATATAATATTCCAGCAATATAATTCTTGAAATTTGAAAGCTGAAAATTAACCTACTTGGAGTTTATTCCAAAGTCCAGGCTGCAGATTTTTCGTCTTTGTAGGCATATTTTAATGTTGTAATATTTTCTCATGTTATTTTTGTCTTCAGACACCTTTGAGGTGAACATCCAATTGATACAGTGCTTCTTGTTTAGGAAGGGAAGGGTGCACAGCTGACCTTTCCCCAGATGACTTGTATAAAAATACTAGATTAGAATATATTTTTCTTAAAGAAGGCATGGGCTTGAAGATGCTAAACAGATAGATGCTAAACATATAAATCCCTCAGAGACAGCTAGTCTTAGTCTTCAAAGTCAGGTCTTGACTACTGTGCAGGATCCAAGGTCATTCTGCATAATCTTCTAACCTAAAGGAACAACTTCGCTACTACTCCAGTTTTGTGGCTTATATAGCTTTGTAAGTCAGGTAGAAAGCTCTTTCCAACCTTTGAATGGCACATGGTGATAAGAGCTAAGCTACACTTGCATTTTGAGGGAAAAGGAATTGCCAAGCTTCACGGAAAATGTCACCTTTTTTTCAAAATATTGAATTCAAATCTGACTGAAAAACTGAACTTGAATGATTGGTGGGTGTGGGGGAGAGGATGCTTTAATATTACATAGATTAATGAGAAACCAAGTGACATTTGCAAGTTGAAGGCTAAAGCCTGTATTCCCAGCTGCCTGGTTAGCCTGAAATCCTTCAGACCCAGGGGCCTTCATGAGCCTCAGTAAAGGACCCGAATGCACCAGCCTCTGTCAGGCAGCCACCTTCCCAGCTGCCATCTCATGCTTCTACTATAAGTTATATTTGCTTATGTATCTTTGTTGTGTAATTGAGAAGCCTAAGCATTTCTATAAACATTTAGGATTATATAACTGAATTTTGAAATTGCTAACAAGATGTGATTCTCTCTGTATCTTTTGTGTTATGGTGAAGGCACACCTGAACAGTCATATCGATTGTATGTAAAAAATTAAAGAAGAGAAAGAGTTTCCCTTCGAGGTGTTTGCAATGGATCCTTAAGGGATAATTTACTAAAAAAACCAAAGAAGTTGAGATAATGAACAGGGTTGTGTGTGCATATTAGCAAATATTGGTACTCATCCTGACTAATTTATTATTTCTCCTTTGGTAACCATCAAAAGTTCTTAATTTCAAGTTTCTTGAAGATGTGCAAGTCTCTAGGGAAAGCTTGTGTACACTGGCTCCTCACTCAATTTTTATATTATTTTCAGAAAACCTATTGTTCATATGTTCTGAACATATTCAGAAATAATACTGTATTATGTAGTAGATTTTGGAATATGTATTTCACATTTTTAGACCGGATCCCTGTATTTACTATTCATGCTGTAGAACTTGCAGAGAAGAAGTTAATGAGGACATTTCACCATCATTTGCACGTCTTTTTAAAAATCATTTTGAGTTGGAAGTGTGAAAGAAATTGGATTACTGGTACTTGATGTTGTAATTCAGCCACACTTTAAATCAAAACTTCTGCCAGAGGAAGCAGTCTTCCTTTGCTTCCTCTCCTGTTCCAACAAACTGCTTATGACACTGAGTGATAATTTTTCTTTATTCTTGCTAAGTTTGGGTGTTTTGTAGACAGACAATAAAGGCTTTTCAATGAAAAGTTTGTTGATCATATAGGTTTGTTTTTTTTCTATTACAGTTTACTGTGAACTTCAGCCATAGTAACGCTAGTGTTGCGATTTGCCATGCAAGGATTATAAGCATGGTGTATGGCTGAACAATTTTTTCACATTAGGGTGTTTGGAAAGGTAGTGGTAAAAATTCCACCAGTCTTTGGGCATTTATTGCAACTTGCTATAACAAAGGGTAATTTTTATGTGTACTTCCCAGAAATAAATGAGAATACTTAACCTTTTATACTAACAGGTTTTAAAGGTTTTTCAAGCTGATAGCTAGAAGAAAAAAAAAAAGGAATGGGCTTGATATCTACTGGAGTTGTAACTTGTGGAACTGTGTTTTTTGCAGACGTCAGCTGTAAGAGATCTTTCCCAGGGCAGACACTGCTTCCAGCAGTGACCTACAGATTTTTACCTATTAACTCAGCCTTGCTGTTGAAAGTGGTTGGTAGTGAAACCCTTCATGTCTTCCTACTGTGCCCAGGTGGCCCAGAAGGCCAATGGCAACCTGGCTTGTATCAGGAATAGTGTGGGCAGCAGGAGCAGGGATGTAATTCTCCCCCTGTACTCAGCACTGGTGAGGCCTCACCTGGAGTACTGTGTGCAGTTCTGGGCCCTTCACTTCAAGAAGGATGTTGAGGTGCTGGAGCGGGTCCAGAGGAGAGCAAGAAGGCTGGTGAAAGGACTAGAGGGAAATTCTTATAGGATAGGCTGAGGGTGCTGGGGTTGTTTAGCCTGGAGAAGAGGAGACTCAGAGGGGACTTTATCACTCTCTTCAACTACCTGAAGGGAGGTTGTAGTCAGGTGGGGCTGGGCTCTTCTCAAAGGAAATTAGTGACAAGACAAGAGGGCACAGCCTGAAGCTGCACCAGGAGAGGTTTAGGTTGGATATTAGGAAGTACTTCCTCATGGAAGTACTCAATTAGACATTGGAATGGACTTCCTAGGGAAGTGGTGGAAGCACCATCCCTGGATGTGTTCAAGGAAAGGCTGGATGTGGCACTTAGTGTCATGGTCTAGCTGATGTGGTGGTGTTAGGTCATAGGCTGGACTTGATGATCTTAAAGGTCTTTTCCACCCTCAATAATTTTGTGATTCTAGTGTTTCGCTGTTTCCTTTAGGTAGTACTGAAGGCCTTAAATTGATAGAGGGCAGTGAAGCGAGATTTGTGCATGGAGCAGATGCTCTGTTCATCCTTCTGGACTAAAGAGTCACTCTCTAAATGCTTGTGTTTATGGGAGACAAAACTAATCCTGTAATTCCCTTCCAGCCTTGTGTACTGATCTAGGAAGGATGAACATTTGTTAGAGCTGCCATTTTTCTAATTACAGGAGCATCGATTCTTCTTGTAATCTTAGTAATTTTACCTCACAAGATTGTTATCTGATGTATAATTATGTGATTTCTTTTTTTCCCCTCCATATGGTCTTGCTGGATCTGGGATTGGAGATTTTCTAATTGTTTGGTCCTTATAAATATGTAAGAATCCTTTTCTGTCCTTATCATCACCTCACCAGCATCCCATGACAAATGAGCATAGACCTCATGAGTGCATTTTACATGAAAGTGGTAGTAATATTATTTAGATTCTCTTAGACAATGGGGTCCTGGAGGACCATGACTTTTTGCAAAGAAAATGCTCCATGCACAGGATTCCTGAGTTTGTAAATGTCATTACAAATAGAATTTAGATGTTTTAGTCTTTAGTACTAGGGCTTGAGAAAATGTGAATAGTTATGCCAAATGCTTAGGCTAGTGAATGTGAAGGAAGATAATGAACAGTATTGAGTTATTTATGTGTAAACTGCTCTCTGTGTCTAGATGAGTTTTACTACTTAAAGGTCCTCTTTGTTCCTATGTTAATTTTCTGGGGCTGATGAAATGATGACAAACATCTACTCTGTTTCAATCAACTTGTTTGGGTTTTTTTTCCCCTCCCTCCATTGCCCATTTTATCATAAGACTCAACTATCAAAACCTCCTCACTTTATTTCTGCATCTATAGGAAAGATGAGCTCCCTGGCAGTATGCATAGAAGTACATTAAAATATGAGTGTTTGCATTCCAGTTTGGGAGACAAAGTAAACTGCACTGGCCTGAGGTCTCCATGTTAATGAAAGATCATGGTCAGATTTCCTTTTGCAGAGATTATTCTGTCAAAATACCTTATTTATTATTACCCTAGACTGCTCTTATTCCTTTTTTTAGGACACCTCTGCTGGCCTAAAAAATCTTGTGAGGGATCTTGAGTCCAAATAAGTCCAAAGTCTAGAAATATTTGCATGAAGTTTGTGTCACTTGCTTTCTGTCATATCTTTAATTTCCATGACTATTCTATACTAAAACTTCTGAATAAAACTTCTGCTAGTCATCTGATAGCACTGCCATCCAGCTGCTCTTATTTTATAAGATGATATCAAGTTCTCATTTGTCTGCAAGAATAGAGGAAGACCCTAAATCCCTCACATACATTCTTTTGAGCTATTATTGAAAACATTTTAACTTACTTATGTCATGGAATAATAAAATAGTTTTGGTTGGAAGGGAATTTAAGGTCATCTGGTCTTAGACTAGACCAGGTTGCTCCGAGCCCCATCCAACTTGACTGTGAATGTTTCCAGGATGGGGCATCTACCACCTCTCCAGGCGACCTGTTCCAGTGTCTCACCGCCCCCATAAAAAAAACAAACAAACAAACAAAAAAAAAAACAAAACCCAAAACAACCAAAATTTTTCCTTGTATCTAGTCTGAAACTACCCTCTTTTAGTTTAAAACCATTAAAACCATTACCTCTTGTCTTTACCCAACTTTTTTACAAGCCCCCTTCAGGTACTGGAAGGCCACTATAAGGTCTCCCTGGAACCTTCTTTTCTCCAAGCTGAACAACCACAACTCCCTCAGCCTGTCTTCATAGGAGAGGTGCTTCAACCCTCTGATTAGCTTTGTGACCTTCTTCTGACTCGGTCCAAGAGTTCTATGTCTTTCTTTTGTTGGGGGCTCCAGAACTGGACACAGCATTCCAGCTGAGAAGAGGAGGAGAATCACCTCCCTTGACCTGCTGGCCACCCTTCTTTTGATGCAGCCCAGGATACAGTTGGCTTAAGTGCCTTTAGACTTTCCTGCTAATTACTAACATACTGTTAGATTGGCACCTTAATCTTTTTCATAGCACTACAGGTCTCCAAGAGTTTGGATGTGTCTTTATGCCGCACTACTACGAACACTCCAAAACACTATCTTGTATCATTACCATTTTATCATTTTTGTCATGCACCAGCAGCATTTGATAGGGTAAGTCTTTGTTTCTGTGTGATATCAAAATTATTAAATATATGATGTATGCCTATTTCAAAGATAAAATTTTTAGTGCTTTCTGCTCTTTTAGCTTTATCTCTGTGGTGCAGCTTTGGAATAATGAATTGATATGGACTATTTGACAACCAAAATCTCAAACTAAATTTGTACTACAGACTTTATATCAGTGCTGGAGGAATGTGAGCCAAAAAGAATTTGCCTTGCTATCCTCATCAGAGATAGTGATCACAGAGTTTAGTGGTAAGAAAAATCTAAAAGCCAAAATTTGAATTTGCATTGTTTAAGGCTATGTGACACCACTGACAAACAACAAATTATGTGTTTGCACAGTAAATTAGAGCTCATAGTAAAATATTAACCTTAAAATCTATGTGTTTGAAGAGATTTTAATAGAAGGAAAATTACTCTCTGAATTTTTTCATAGCTCTTTTATGTAACTCTTTGTGTAAGATGCCAGTAAATATGACTGACAGCAGTTTTAGGATTAAAGCAATTAATGACATAAGTCAGTATCATTTGAACTGGAGATAATGAGGGTTGTACCCACTTACACTAGATATGTATTTGGCCCAGTGTCTTTGTAATAATTTTATGGACAAGACTGAAGAGAAGAGTGAAATTATCCTAATTTTTTTTTTTTTTATTGTTTGATTTACTAGGCTCTAAATTAAGAAATATGTTGAGACTTTCCCCTTTTTCCCCAGATCCTCTTAATGGCTGATTTGGACTTCATAGAGTAAAATTGTTGTTATCATTATTACTATTATTAAAACAAGAAGTATTTTTCAGCATCTCACCTTTAAGACAGCTTGGGGAAATTTTCCTTTTCATCTTAATTTTTTTTTTCCCTTATGTAAACCTGGATTTACACTCCATCTCATGCTGGCAATCTGCCATGTCCTTCTGTATTCTCATTTACTTGTCTCTTTGTTTCACTGCTATCTTCTGATGCCTTTTTCAGTAAAATTAACAAGCTCTTGCTTACACCATAGCTGAATTTGGTGCACTAACTGATTCAAATATGCCATTTGTTTCCACACCTTCTTTGTGTCTGGGATGACTTCTGCTTTAACGCTGCCGTTAGAATGATAGTGGGCTAGAAAATGGATTTTTTTCATTAAGAATGTTTCACAAAAAAGTTTATTGAAAATGCTTCCATTGGACATGGTAGAAATGTTCCCATTTTCTCTGTGGAAGACTTAAAAAAAAAATTTCGAGTTTTTTCATGATTTTGTTGAAACTCATATAAAAAAGAGAAATTGCATTAGTTGGTTTTTTTTCATTGTAGAATTAATATCAGTGTAAAGAATATCTTTATATACAAAATTACCTTGTATTTATATGGTGCTGAAGGATGTTACTGAAGAACAGAAATCAATATTATATACTATCACAATGGGTAGGAGTAGTGTGTCTTGCCCACTGTAGGAGAAGAGCAGGTTTGTGACCACCTGAAGATACACAAGTCTATGAGACCTGATGGGATTCCTCCACGGCTCCTGAAGGAACTGGGCGACGAAGTTGCAAAGTCTCTGTCCATCATATTTGAAGAGTTTTGGCAGTCTGGAGAAATTTGCACTGACTGGAAAAGGGAAACATAACTTCCATTTTCAAGAAAGGAAAAAAAAAAGAAGACCCAGAGAACTATAGACCAGGCAGTCTCACCTCTGTGCGTAGCAAGATCACAGAGCAGATCCTTCTGAAGGCTCTGCTAATGCACGTGGAAATCAAATGGGTGATTGGTGACAGCCAACATGGCTTCACCAAGGGCAAATCCTGCCTAACTAATTTGGTGGCTTTCTACAATGGGGTCACAGCATCAGTGCACAAAGGAAGAACAATCGACATCATCTACCTACACCTGTGCAAAGCCTTTGACACTGTCCCACATGACATCCTGGTATCAAAACTGGAACAGCATGGATTCGATGGATGGATCACTTGGTGGGTTAGGAGGTAGCACTCAAAAAGTGGTGATCAATGGCTTGATGTCCAGATGAAGATCTGTGACAAGTGGTTTTCCCCAAGGGTTGGTACTTGGAATGGCGCTATATAACATCTTTGTCAGCAACATGGACAGTGGCATTGAATACACCCTCAGCAAGTCTGCTGACAACACCAAAGTGTGTGGTGAGATTGACACCCTGGAGGGAAGGGATGCTGTCCAGAGTGACCTTGGCAGGCTTGAGAGGTGGGCTTGTGTAAACTGCATGAAATTCAACCAGGCCAAGTGCAAGGTCCTGCACCTGGGTTTGGGTAATCCCAAGCACAGATACAGGCTGGGTGGAGAATGGATCAAAAACAGTCTGGAGGAGAAGGACTTAAGGGTGATGGTGGATGAGAAGCCGGCAATGTGTGCTTGCAGCCCAGAAAACCAACCATGTCCTGGGCTGCATCAAAAGAAGCGTAGCCAACAGGTCAATGGTGATTTTCCCTTTCTTTACAGTGGAAAAAATAGCTAAACTGCTATTCTTGGATAATTTCAACATTGTCACTTTCTGCAGAAGATAGTGCAGCATGTTATTTCTTCAGCTGAAAAGAAAGAAAGCTTTCCTATAAACTGTGTTTGCCGAGTGATCTGATTGTAAGGCCATCATAGCAGGCTGTATGTGTCTTCAACAGAGAGAAATCTAAGCTGGAAAACATTGCACCTTAGCTATATCTAAACCCAGGGGGTTAAAACACTGGTCTTGATTGTTAAATCAGCCCTGGTACATAGGTACACTCTGAAGAAAAAAAAACACAGAAACAGCTACCTTGTACACCCTTCCTTTCTGTCCTTTCTGTGCCTGATTCAAGCACATACACTGAATCAAGCACATTTATGTACATATTACTCAAACTGTTACAGACGAGCTGACAATACAGCTTTACTGGTGCTATTACTGACATTAGTGTTTGTCATTCACATGTTTGTTTTCCATAAAATTTCATACACTTGGGAGTCATCACAATGCAGGCATTGTCAGCCTTTTGGTGATGTTTTCTCTCTTCCTAGCCTTTGTTACATTCAAAAAGCTGTGCAAATATTCATCAGTTCCACAGCATCACTGTGAGAAAGCACAGAAAGGGATTTCTGGCCTGTTTCACGGATGGGAAAATGAGGCAGTGCAGGAAAGGACCTGCTGAATGTCATGTGCCCAGCCAGTGAGGGAAACTGGATCAGAACTCGTGACTTGGCTCTTGAATTAATTTCCGGTTGGGTTTTTGCTTTTGTCCTTCAAAATCAGTGTGGTTTTGGATGAGGCAGTTTGAAGTGATTGAGAAACATGCTACTTGCCATTCAATACTGACTC
The DNA here is from genome assembly GCA_020745705.1 of Hemiprocne comata. Lineage (NCBI taxonomy): Eukaryota > Metazoa > Chordata > Aves > Apodiformes > Apodidae > Hemiprocne > Hemiprocne comata. The sequence goes on along the minus strand of CM036586.1, from coordinate 134,789,996 downwards.
ATACAGGATCATCCTACTTCTTATACATTTCCAAAACTTAATACTATGTATTTAGCATTTATGTTATAGTAGAGCTTTGTCACCAAACAGGTAGGAAACCCATTGCATTGGACTCAGTACAACGTTTTGGTAAGTGGTCCATGCTCTAAAACAGTGCAGCTTCAGTCACAGGGACTGTTCCAAAAAGAACCCACAGTAATTCCTGGTGTTCTGGTGTGTAGCAGGAGAGCCCTCTGTGCCATTCACAGCTTCCTTCAGACATCCTGTGTGACCTTGGGGAATTCATTTACTGCTTTTCTGTCTTGTTTTTCCATATGTAAGAAACAGCAATAATGATTCTCTTCCTTTGATGGCCTGGGTTACAGTCTCAGATGCTGTGGTCAGGAGCTGAATAACTTGAAAATGTAGAGTTTTCAAGGAAAATAAACCAGGAAAGGAGGGACATATTACACAAGAACTAATGCCAGACCTTATCTGGGTCTGCTATTTTTCCTTCACTTCCATGTCATCCCTTAGAGAATTGTCAAGATTTACCTCTAGTTGATGTCTCTAGCCTGGATATTCAAGACCTCTGATTGCGTAGTACTGATATGAGAACCTTTAATGCTGTTGCAGTTTTGAATTAAATACCAAAATTTTTGTGTGTGTGTGATTAATGTCAGTGAAGTTTGCTTCTGTAGTTCAGCAACAAAAGCAAGATCTGCCAAATTATTCAAAAATAATTAGAACAGATGGCAAAAGATGGCATCTCAAACCTTCCAGAAAGAAACACCTAACATCCTGCTTCTATTTCATAAAATAAATGTTGACTGAGATAACTGCAGTAAGGCACTTTTTATAAATGTATTGACAGATTTTGATTCCTGCAGGCAGAATTATGGTTCAGTTACACTGGTAGGCAAATTGTAATGTAACTTTAAGACAAATTTCACAAAAAAAAATCAAATAATACAGATGGTAGCACCTGCATTCTGTAATTTGCAATTTTTTGCATGACAATCAAGAGAGAAATAATTTGTTATAAGTAAATTTGTGTTTATTACATATTTTTCTTTTTCACTGAAATAATTTTTAGTTCTCTCAGCCCAAAACCTTATGGAAATGTCTGGCCAAGTGAGTTGACTTGTAATGAGAAGACTTGTGAGGAGGCGAATCACACCCTGCAATCTGAAGTAGCTCTTCAGTCCCTTTTGTCTTGTCAGATATTTCCAACCTCTTGCTGTCAGGTAAAAGTTGATCAGGACTTGTGAAGAGGCTTTCCATCACTGCATGGCCAGAAATGGCCTCTTTAATCCTGACTTGGAGGACATTTCAATTCCACAAGAGCCAGGATTTTAAAGCTATAAAGTAGTAAGAGAAAGGGAAGAAAAAAAATTTTCAGTCATTTTAATGGCTTCAAAGTTCATTTCAGTAACATTTTCAGGCTTAGTGGGTGGGATAGTGGCAGGAATTCCCAAGGTGAGAGGTAAAGTGAAAGTGAGACAGAGCAAGATAAGCTTTTTACTTCATTGTTAACTTTTAGGCACTACAACTCTAAAGAAAGTAACAAACATAAGATCTACCACAAAAAATGGTGTTGGTGTCAGCAATAGACAGATTCCATTGGCTCCAATACACTTTCAATCATGTAGTGTAGAAGAAACCCCATTTTATTTGTAGGATAGGTGTAGGTGAAAAGATAAATTCTGCTTATTGCTGAATCCTGTTTGTAGAGACGAGGAAATTGGACCATCACCAGTGTTGAAACCCTAGGGACAGATTTTAGTTACTAAATCCCAGAGCACACTTTCAAGCTAAAGAAGGAAGAAAAGAGAAATTGGCAGTTCAAAAATTAACAGACAAGCCCTTGTGTTTTGAAGAGCTGCATTGTAGGAAACTGTGACACCATGAATGGAGCTGGCAGCTATTTTATGAGATCCTTCTAATGTTGGGAACACTGGAAGTGGGGACTAAAGCAATATTTTATTTTTTAAATAGAGGGTTTCAGGAGCCTTAAAAAGGTTTTTGGTAAGTTGAGTTTGTTAGCTTATTAAATAGCTTAATTTATCTTTCTTGCTGTAAATAGACAACATACCAGAATGGGCCAAAGTGCTCAGGTGAATATTATCAACCTATAGCTCAGACCTTTACTGATGTTAAGAGGAGGACGTGAGCAAAGCAGTACAGAAGCTGTGGGGGGGAGAATAAGAGACACAAATTACAACCAGTTTCCAGCTCTTCTCTAATTAGGATGATTCTTTAGTTAGTTTTGGCTAGTTAGTGAGGTGGAGTACTGCTATTTGTGCTGCTCAGGAATGATCCTCCTCTGGAGGAAGGACATTTGAAAAATGTTGAATGGTGTTGCAGGAACGTGGTACTTTGGGTGATATTTTCAGCATGAAAATTTAGATCTCGAATAGAACATTCAGTGAAATTGGGAAGAAGAGGGACTTAAATATGTCACAGGGGAGAGCACTTTCAAGGTGCTGCTTTGAACTTCACTCTACAAACCAGGAGCTGCATAGTGCGCATAGTAGATATGATACTATATACAGAAACCTGCCGGGGGGAGAGCTGCTGGCAGAAAAAGGAGCAGTGAATCTGACGGTTTGGCAGGACAGTGAGAGCACATTTCCCAGGTAGGCCAGAAGCCCTTGTGTTCCCAGTTTGCTTTGAATCAAGCACAGCTGGAAGCATGACCTAGATCTTTCACATTGCAGGTGGGAGCTTTATCACCAGAACTAAAAATGCTGCTATATTGTTATGAAATTATCCCTAAGTCAAATGTCAAAACTTTGAAATATTTTCGTAAAATGGCATAATGTTTGCTTTCTGATATTCTGCAAGACATGGAGAGAGAAACAAATTGCTTCAGGCTGGTTGTTTCACCTGTTGACAATCTGCGAAGCTGGGTGGCCATCTGTACAGTCACACACTTGGGAGGTAGCACAGGCAGTTCTAGAGTAACCTGCTCCCCTGGCAGATGTCCATTATTTGGTTTGGGGTTGAAGAGCTCGTATAAAGGTGGAGGCCTGGGCTCAAGCTGGGATACACCAAGCACCTCCGGCAATGAGCTGGTTTCAGAAAAAAATGCTTATTCTTTCATCTGTTCTCAGAGCACTCTGGTGCTTTCCCAGCTTAATGGTCAGTGTGTTCTGGGGATGAGGAACATTTCAGGTGCTCTGGTTCCAACTCACTACTTCTTTTGGGAGGCTGGAGGGAGAAGACCCTATGCTAAGAGTCAGCATCAACAGGGATAATTGTGTTACATTTATTTCTTCAGTTGGTAAAGACTACTTGGCTGACACTAAGTGAGGTCCAGGGGGAGGTGTAGCAACTGGCCTGGGAGATAACTGATGTTGCAGAAAGGTTCAGAACAGAGGACATGGTAGGTACAAAGTCTGCATTCATTTTTGGAGTTGGTTGACTTTTATGTGTGTGAGCAAGTGTCACCATGCTACCCTTAAGGCTACTGGGAGATGCTCTAATATGAACAGTGTGTTATTGCATTAGGACAGTTACAAACTTATGTTATTTCTATGGCTTGAGCTGGAAGGAGCACAAGTGAAGTGGACTTCAGGTGACGTTATCAGGAAGGAAGGTGGAAACTTGTCTCATGGGACTGCTATTAGATATTGTGATGGGCTATGGACAGAGATTTATGGGTCAGAGGTAAGCAAAATGCCCAGGCTAAGAGAAACTGCTCATCTTTGTTAGCGCAGGGGCTGCAGGTCAGTACAAAATTTTGGGGCTGGATTGTGTGAGAGTCTGAGAAACATAGAGGGAGAAATTGCAAACCCTCATAGTTGGAACAAGATGAAGCTGACTGCATTCCATTCTGTACTATTTAACTTTAGGTGAATAAATTGATGCTGAAATGATGTTATGTGTAAAGTAGGAGACCTGACTAATCGTACTTTTGCTTTTCAGTGTAACAACTTTATATGAGCTTGGTCCCAGGGGTAAGTTTCAGGCTCTGGAGATGCCATGGGAAGTGGTGTGCTGTACATAGAAAACATGCTGCCAGGTTGAGTTTTTATTTTTAATGGTGTTTAATTTTTGTATTACCATAACTGAAAACTGCCTGCATTGTTTCCTGAAACCTAGAGTGAGACAAGACAATTACCAAAGTAACATCATCTTTACATCTTTTCAAGTCACCGTAATGAAATTCCCTCACCCTTAACATGTTAAAAGAGCAGCGAAATGGAATTTTACTTCTGAGAAGAAAGTAAGTGCAGGTTGAAAATAGGACAGGATTTTATGCCGTTAAGTGGATTATCAGGGTACTCCAGATTTTACAGACACAAATCTGAATTTAACATATGGCCTCAGCCCTAGGCCAGTGTCCTGTTTGAATTATTCCAGGCTTGTGCGTAGAAAGCTGTGCTCCAAACATGAATCCAATTACCAGCTGCAGTCAGGCAATTGAATGGCTACAGAAGAAATACTCTAATAGATGAGGGGGAGGGAAGCAGGGGGAGGAGCAGGGAGAGGACTATGATTTGTGTGGTAATCAAGAAGAGAAGGTCAATTGTAATAGAACAGGCTGGTTTAGAAGACAAAGCTAATGCAGGATGCCCTCCACTCTGTTGAGGGATGCTATCAATAGATCTACTGCTTTCATTACAAAAAATGTCACTAACTGACAAGATGAATATGGGCAGGGAAAGAAGGGCTTTTGATGGATCAGGTGATTAAAACCTAGACTGCAGACGAGCAATTAACAAACACCAAACTGATGACCTGTACAGGAACTTAAGTATATGAAGGGAGGAACGGAAAAGGTGCAGCAGTGTGCACGCATGCAGGCAGCTGGTTTTGATTGATGACTCTGAATAGGCTTTTAAGCCTGTTTTCTACTACTGTGGGCTACTGAATAGAAACACCAAAAAATGCCTGTTGTCCCCAGAAAGCACATGGGTTAGTTAACAGTTTTATTGCAATTTAAATAGCTAGCATTCTGTTTCTAGAGGCAGTGGGACTAGAAATGAATTGATCACCCTTTGTATGATGACTGTGTGCAATAGTTGTTTGGAGCCTGGTTTGAAGTATCTGCTGTATCAGTGCACGAATGCACCCATCATACATTTCAGCTGCTCACTTTCTGACAGCAGCCTGGGCAGCTGACACCCACATTGCTAGAAAACTGTTTACTTTTTTCCTCTTCTTCATCTCTCAAGAATGAGGACTTATGAAAAATCTGAGAGTATGGTTTCTGCTAGGATTGAGAAATATCAGATAACTGTTCAGTGTGTTCCTCTAGCCTACAGATCAGCCTATAAATCAGAAAGAAAAAGGTTTTGGATACTTAATGTTTGTTTTATTTCTGTTTACGTAATGTTATACGTAATTCTTGAGATATGGTAAATGAGCTAAGACTTTCATCAGCCTTAAAATACTGGCATTCATCTATTAAGAGAGTTGATTGTCACAAAGCTTCAAGAGAAGTGCATATGCAATTTATGGTTAAAAGATATGCTAATAGATTTCTTTAACTATTTCTGTGATTTTAATTGTGTCTTTTGGAATATAAAGGGTCAAACGGCAATATTTGAGGAAAATACAGGACAACCTACAGGCTTTGTTTGAAACATGTGCATTTTAATTTGAAAAGAACTAGCTTTTAAAAATTTTGGGCATCAGAAGTTATAATGAAATGTCAAAAGCTATTTATTTTATAAAAGCACATGGTGTTAATATATCAGTGCTGATAAATCCATCATGGCTTAATCTGTTGTGCTCAGTGTGGTAACAGGACAAGCAACAGCCATCTGTTTACCATATTTGATTGCTGTTTCTTTGCACAAATACAGTCTTGCTTCCAGCACTTAAGAGTGATTAGCTGTAACTTACGGAGCTTGCTGTGGTGTACCCACTGAGTAATTACTGGAGAAAGCAGTCGCAAGAGCATCTGAACATGAAGGCAAATTGTTATAACTACATTTGTGACAAGTTTAAGGTCTAACAAATCTCCCTACACGTGTACCATAAGGGAAAGAAAAAAGGTCAGAGCATAGTCTGTAAAGGACAGGGATGTCTATTACAGATATTTTCCAAAGCCTCCTCTGCAAAAGCTTTGAAAAGCCTGATTTCCTGTCCCTCCAAGCCCCCGAGGCAAAACAGTCCTTGATTGAAAAGGGGGGAAAATTTTAATTGCTCTTTCTCTCTCATTCTCAGCTCAGTAATTTGTTTTTCCAGTAGTTGCACAGGATCAGGGATGGGGGCTTTATGCTGTGTCTCTCCCTGTCAAGTGGCTGTGGGGCTGAGGCAGTGGTGGGGGTTGAGGCACTGGCATGACAAAAGCTTCTATCCCACTGTTTTAACGTGTTATTTTCTTTAGTATGTTAAAAGGGGCTATTTCTCAAAAGTCTTTCTTGAAATTACTAGTTTGGAGAGACCTACTCCTAAAACTGAACCTCCCTGCATCCCTATCCTGTCCTGGGATTTTATTCAGCCAAATGTTTGTTTACAGAGGGGCAGATAAAATGTACAATGAAAGAGAACTGGTTTTGCAGAACAGCCAAAGATATTCAGAACAAGTCCAGTGTGCCCCTTCAAGCACCAAATTTGTCCTATTTTAAATTCTTAAAGGGGATTTGAGGTTTTCTTAGAACTACTTATGGTACTTTGAGCAATTTTCTTTTTGATTACCGGTAACTATTACCCTTCTGTTTTTGAAGCTCTATACTACCTTCTCTCCCTCTGAACAAAGACCTCAACTCTCCTCCTTTTCCCTGCTTTCTTACTCTAAGGGAACATTAAAATGAAATTTCATCTTTCTTGTCACTGGGTTTTCCTCCAAAAAAAGGCTTAACAGTGACTCTACAGTTATACTGGTCTGACACAAAAAATAATTTCTATTAAATGTATGATGTGGCTTTTTTAAGTGCTTTGGGATACGCGAGAGATTCTAGATATCATACAAATAATGTACGTGTATTTTGCCTGCTCTGCTAATGGTCAGCTGTACCTTAGGGTTGTGCTCTCAGTGGTCACTTAGGGAAACTTTTCTTCCTGAAGCAGGAGTAGCATACTTCAACCAAATGGCAGTGCTCTCAGAGATGCAGCTGTTTCTAAGGGGACTGCCCTGATATTATTTTGAGAAATAAGACCCATTATTGTGCACTTCTGCCCATGTAAAGTGACTTTGAAGCTGGTGGTGAAGGTTTTCTCCTTTTCTCCTTTTACTTGGCTCTCATGAGACCCCACCTGGAGTACTGTGTCCAGTTCTGTAGCCCCCAACATAGGAAGGACATGGAGCTCCTGGAGAAAATTGAGAGAAGGGCTATGGAAATGATCCAAGGGCTGGAGCACCTCTCCCACAAGGACAGGCTAAGAGAGTTGAGGCTGTTCATCCTGGAGAAGAGAAGGCTCCAGGGAGACCTTATAGCAGTCTTCCAGTGCCTAAAGGGGGCCTATAGGAAAGCTGAGGAGGGATGACACTGGAACAGGTTGCCCAGGAAAGCTGTGGAAGCCCCCTCCTTGGAAGTGTTCAAGACCAGGTTGGATGTGGCTCTGAGCAACCTGGTCTAGTGGGAGGTGTCCCTGCCCATGCAAGGGTGTTGGAACTACATGATCTTTAAGGTCCCTTTCAACTCAAACCATTCTATGAATCTATGATTCTATGATGAATTTGCTCTGGTTGCCCATTTGTAGCCAGATAAGGCCTTGTGTGTGAGTGTGGGGCAGTCTGTCTAGGGATGTGGCTCAGCCAGCAGCCTGAAGTCAAGGCAAGAACTATTGTCTTTTTGCAAGGGGCAAACTCAAAGTCACTAGATAAAACCAAGCAGGAAGGAAGTCAGAAAGAAAAAGGAGAGATGTTAAACAAATCTTCTCTTGTTTACTTTGTCTTTCCCAGGAGGGTTCATGATGAAAATTTTCAGCCCATTCAGCTACAGAAAACTCAGAATCACAGAATCACCAAGGCTGGCAAAGACCTTTAAGATCATCAAGTCCAGCCTATGACCAACACCACCACACCATCTAGACTATGGCACTAAGTGCCACATCCAGCCTTTCCTTGAACACATCCAGGGACGGTGCCTCCACCACTTCCCTGGGAAGTCTATTCCAATGTCTAATCACCCTCTCTGTGAGGAAGTGCTTCCTAATATCCAACATAAACCTCCCTTGGAGCAACTTCAGGCTGTGCCCTCTTGTCCTGTCACTAGTTGCCTGGGAGAAGAGACCAGCCCCCACCTGACTACAACCTCCCTTCAGGTAGTTGAAGAGAGTGATGAGGTCCCCCCTGAGTCTCCTCTTCTCCAGGCTAAACAACCCCAGCTCCCTCAGCCTATCCCTATAAGACTTTCCCTCTAATCCTTTCACCAGCCTTGTTGCTCTCCTCTGGACCTGCTCCAGCACCTCAACGTCCTTCTTGAAGTGAGGGGCCCAGAACTGCACACAGTACTCCAGGTGAGGCCTCACCAGTGCTGAGTACAGGGGGAGAATCACATCCCTACTCCTGCTGGCCACACTATTCCTGATACAAGCCAGGATGCCATTGGCCTTCTGGGCCACCTGGGCACACTGCTGGCTCATGTTCAACCAGCTGTCCACCAGCACTCCCAGGTCCCTCTCTGCTAGGCTGCTCTCCAGCCACTCTTCCCCCAGCCTGTAGCGCTGCCTGGGGTTATTGTGGCCAAAGTGCAGGACCCTGCACTTGGTCTTGCTGAATTTCATACCATTGGCCTTGGCCCATCGATCCAGCCTGTCCAGGTCCTCCTGCAGCCTCTTCCTACCCTCTGGCAGATCAACACTTCCCCCCAGCTTGGTGTCATCTGCGATTTTACTGAGGGTGGACTCAATCCCCACATCCAGGTCGTCAATAAACATATTGAATAGGACTGGGCCCAGTACTGATCCCTGGGGGACACCGCTGGTCACCGGATGCCAACTGGATGCAGCTCCATTCACCATCACTCTCTGGGCCCGGTCATCCAACCAGTTTTTGACCCAGTGAAGGGTGCACCTGTCCAAGCCATGGATTGCTAGCTTCTCCAGGAGGATGCTGTGGGAGACTGTGTCAAAGGCCTTGCTGAAGTCAAGGTAGACCACATCCACAGCCTTCCCCTCATCCACTAGGCAGGTCACCCAGTCATAGAAGGAGATGAGTTTAGTCAGGCAGGACCTTCCTTTCCTAAACCCATGTTGGCTGGACCTGATCCCCTGGCTGTCTTCCACATGCCGCGTGATGGCATTTAGGATGATCTGTTCCATAACCTTGCCAGGCACTGAGGTCAGGCTGACAGGCCTATAGTTCCCCAGATCCTCCTTCTGTCCCTTCTTGTGGATGGGCATCACATTGGCCAACCTGAGACCTCCCCAGTGAGCCAGGACTGGTGATAGATGATTGAGAGCGGCTTAGCCAGTTCTTCTGCCAGCTCCCTCAGCACCCTAGGATGAATCCCATCCGGACCCATGGACTTGTTGGGATCTAAGTGGCACAGCAGGTCCCTAACTACTTCCTCCTGGATTACAGGAGGGGGATTCTGCTCCCCATCCCTGTCTACCAACTCAGGAGCCCAGTTGTCCTGAGGGTAGCTAGTCTTTTTGTTAAAGACTGAGGCAAAGAAGGTGTTAAGCACCTCAGCCTTTTCCTTGTCCTCCATTACTAAGTTCCCCTCCTCATCCAATAAGGAATGAAGATTTTCCCTGACCTTCCTTTTGTTATTAATGTATTTATAAAAGCATTTTTTATTATCCTTTACAGAGATGGCTAGTTTAAGTTCTAGCTGGGCTTTTGCATCTCTGATTCTCTTCCTACATGACCTTAAAATATCCCTAAATACTTCCTGATTCACCTGCCCTTTTTTTCCAAAGTTGATACATTCTTTTTTTATTCCTGAGTTCTTGTAACAGTTCCCTGCTCAACCAGGCTGGTCTTCTTCCCCGCCAGCTCCTGTTTCGGCACACAGGGACACCCTGCTCCTGCACCTTCATAAATTCATTCTTAAAGTAAGCCCAGCCTTCCTGGGCTCCTTTGCTTTTGAGGGCTGCTTCCCAAGGGACTCTCCCAACCAGTGTCCTGAAGAGGCCAAAGTCAGCACTCCGGAAGTCCAAGGTAGAGGTTTTGCTGACGACCCTCCTAACTTCACCACATACTGAAAATTCTATCATATCATGGTCTCTGTGCCCGAGACGACCTCCAACCACTACATCTTCCACCAGCCCTTCTCTGTTTGTGAACAGTAGGTCTAGCATGGCACTACCCCTGGTAGGTTCACCTACCAGCTGTAGCAGGAAGTTATCTTCTATACATTCCAGAAACCTCCTGGATTGGCCCCTTTCTGCTGTGTTGTACTTCCAGCAGACATCTGGTAAGTTGAAGTCCCCCACAAGAACAAGGGCTAGCGAACGTGAGACATCCCCTAGTTGTTGAAAGAACATCTCGTCAGTCTCTTTATCCTGGTCAGGTGGTCTGTAGCAGACTCCCACTAGGATATCAGCCTCATTGGCCTTCCCTTTTATCCTCACCCATATACATTCTGCCTTGGTGTGTCTAGAATTGACCTCAAGGCAATCAAAGCACTCCTTAACATATATTGCCACCCCACCACCTCTCTTGCCTTGCCTGTCCCTTCTAAAGAGCCTATAGCCGACCATTGCAGCACCCCAACCAAGTGAATCATCCCACCATGTTTCCATGATGGCAATTATATCATGGTCTCCCTGGTGCACAATAGCTTCTAACTCCTCTTGTTTATTTCCCATGCTTCGAGCATTGGCACATATACACTTGAGCTGTGGTATAGATATCCTGACCACTTGCGTGGTTACCAACCTACTAGTGAGCCCTGTGTTCTTGTTGCCACATTTATCCCCGTTTCCCACCTTGAGTGGGACAGCAGACTGGCAGCTGTCCTTAGGCTTATCTCTGGTCTTGTCCCCATCCCCCTTGTGATGGGGGATGGGGATGTGACTCAGCACAGTCCTCACTGGTTCTCGGGGATTTGGCTTCACTCCTCCAAACAGTGCTGCTGGCTTCCAGCCTCCTTGCAGGGACTTTTGCTCTTGCCATCCCCTCTGCCATGGCACTGCTTATCTCTCCTCCGTTCTCAGCTGCTCCTCAAGGAGAGGCACAATCTGCCTTTTCCTAAAGGGAGTAACATAATGTGTGGGCATGCATGAAAAATACATCAGATAACTGAGGTTTCATGAATGGGTTTACTTTATTATCTCTCTAGTTCCTCTTCCTCAACAGAAGGAACCCATCCAGCTTCAAACATTGACTACTTCTTGAGGACAAAAGCAAGCAGTCATTGTGTATGAAAGCATCACCAGAGGTGCAGCTGTGCAATGCCAATGCAATTCCATACGGTGAAGGCTGGCGCAAAGATATTCCTCATATCCCTTTGGAAATATCTCAAGAGGAAAGCATTTCATTCTAGCTTAGGATTTGCTGTAATAACAATCAATTAGAAAGATAGGGAGAGGTGCTAGACAGCTTTCTGTAACAATAATGTCCAGGTCTTGGTTATTTTTGAGTAACCAGATCTCTTTAAAGCTACATAACACTGCACTATACACTTGCTTTCAGTATCCAGCTGTATTTTTTTCACTTCACATTGTCTTTGAGTAAAGGTTTAATTCATTTTACATATCTGGTGACAGAATTCATGTGTGATGTAGAGGAAATAAGATTATTACCCCAGGCTAGTCCTCATTCTCCCTCACGGTAAGCTCTTTTCATTAAAAGTAGCTGAATTTTCTTTCCAGGCCATAACTTGTTGCAGTACTAATTACATCTTTGCTTTAAGAGCTGGGGTCACGAATACAGAATGATTGTGGTGTTGCTCTTTACCTCCATTGAGAAGTGGTGATTTTTGTTTGCTGCTGCTGTTGACTGGATTTATGCCAGAGCCATACAGCAAATTAAATATTATATATCTCCCATATAAGTCTGGCTAATTTAGATCCAAAGTAATTGCTTTTAGAGTAATTGATTTACATCTATAGCCAATATTTCTGTATGTCTCTTGTTGTTTTAATTATCTAATGATCTGATCATGCAAGCAATACAGGATAAAGACTTCATGTTTATTTCATTCTGCATCACAGAAAGTCAACAATTTGAAAAGCAGAGGTTTGCAGTCCAAATAACATAGGACCTTTAATCTGGCCACCAATTTGACCTGCACAACTCAATGCTCACATGGCATTTTTATGTGCAAGCATCACATATAAGAAACATTCTCTATTGTACTGCAAGAAAAGACATAATTCCCTCATTCTCTATATGATCATAGAATTAGATTTTTGTCAAGGAAATGAATTTGTGTATGATTTTATTAAGGAGAAACTAAGATTAAGAAAATACTATTTGGGTTTTTGGTTAGTGGTTTGTTGGGTTTGTTCAGTTGTATTTGTTATTCCCCCCCCGGCCCCGTACTATGATTTGATGTTGTTTCACTGTGCCTGTTTTTGAAGTCTGATTATAATAGCATTTGAGGACATCGGACACAATCAGTTCTTAGCTAATTGCTTTAGCTAGTTCATCATTAATTTGCAATGCAACCTCTTCCAATATAGCACGTTAGTGTCTGTGCCATGCCAGCAACAGTGAAAACTGAAGCAAAAAGGACTTGGGAGCTATGGAAGGATGGATGGTGGTGTTACAGTTTTATTCCATCATTGCTGGCTGCAGGATCAGTCTGTGACAACAAACAGGAAAGCTTTCTTCTTGTCATCAGCAGGGGGCTGGAGGGTGGGAATCCAGCCACAGGTCAGTCACCAGCTGTTATGTCAATTTGAAGATGAGAGGGCAGATCATTGATAATGCCTTTGTGGAAACCAGAGTCAGAATGGAGACCATAAATCGATGGCATGTAGGAACATAAGACATGAAAGACGACAGTTGGGACAAGAGAAGGGGTGAAGCTGATACCAAGAACTTCTATGAAATACATGAGCAGAAAGAAAACTATTGTGTCACTCTGCTCTATCGAAAGGATTGAAGAGGGTATGTACCCTCAAGCACCTTGGTAATAATCTTATCTGAAATAATTTAAATCCTCACTATGTCAGAATTCATTGGAATCACTATTTAACAAACATTTCTGGAGGGCATCGGCAAGACATATGCTCCCAGCAACATCCTAAGTAATTTTTCTCTTGTTGCTGCAAGATGGGAATGAGAATAAAATGTTGAGAATTCTGCTCCATTAGAGGATGTTTGCGGGGAAAATTAAGCTGTTGTCAGAGCCATGGAATTTAATCAGATTCCTGCAGGTTGTTTGTGTTAAATAATAGATCTGATACTATTTCCCCCCTTCATGTCTGTCTCTGTCTCTTACACATACTGCAGATTTTTTGGCGGTTTGCACAGAAAGAAGGATCCAAGTGTAGTTTACACCAATATTGGACCTACACAATGGCTCTCTACAGGTTTTCCAGAAATGCTATATAGTCTTGTTGCTATTAAATCTCTTTGGCCTTTTAAGCAGCTACTTGTAAGTAAATTTACTACCTCCAGATCTTCCTTCTCTATCCTGTATAGTGTCCCTGCCTGATAATTACAACCATATTCCTATCTATTTTATTGATGTTGAATTAGCTATAGCTTTTAGTTATTATTATTATTTTGGTAAACACTAAATTCTTGTGCTGTTTTCCATTGCTGTAGATTGTAATTATTGTTTTACAAGCTCTACAAACTGCTTCCATAACTATAAAATCCATGAACACTAGAGTTTGAAATAGAGTCACATAGTGCTTTAAAAAGCTATTCTCATTTTATAGTCATTTGTCAGGTGATTAATTTAAAGGTTTTCTATACTGCCCTCTCAACATGTAGGTGGAATTCCTATAAGCATTAATAGGATTTACCTTTCCTATTCACTAGGGACCATAGTCTTTAATTTGCTTCTCATTCTTTCGGTGCATAGGGAACAGGAATCTGGTGTAGGTTAAAATACTACAGGATACAGTATATTTGCAGGTATTTTCAATATTTCATTTTGCCAACTTTGCCTTCAAATTTATTTTAATCTGAGAAACGAAACATAAAAGCATTGTTTTTATCACATTTCTTCCCTAATAACATATTACAAGATAACATGGCACTCTCTAGGTTTTATTTCATAACGAATATATTTAGTGGACATAAATCTGACTCTCAGTATTGATCGCTCACCCCAGGGAAAATGATTCAGTGGACTACGATTCTGACATGGGAAGCCAGGGTCGTTGCTGAGGGAGCTGCTGTGAAAGCAACTATCAGGGCAAATTAGAAGATGGCAAATGAGGAGGACAGATGTAGTGGGTGGCATTCAGAGAATGGTGAGTAAGTGAGGAACTGTAAAGGAAACTCAAAAACCTGTGGGCTTACTGAAAACGAAATTGCAGAAATTTTAAGAATATTTTTTTGAAACACATGATTAAAAATCCTGGATTAAAGAGATTGAATTTCCTTCTACAGCAAGTGGTTATGTTGTATGTGACTTTGCTGTCTTGCACTGGGTTTGAAATTGGCTCTGACATCTGGAGTCTACTGCCTTATCCAAACTTTAATATTTATAAAAAAGGTTAAAGTAGTGTTCTTCCATATAGAGAAAAATATTTTGTGTTTCAGCTGGAATTTTGCATAGGCAGGGCTTTCTTGAGGAAGATTGAACTTTAGCAGATACTTAAGCATAATGAGTATGTAGGAGAAAACAGTGAAGTGAATTTAGGTGCTATTAAAATTGTAGAGAAAATGTTCAGACTTCAGAAACTCCATCACATACGCAACACTAGGAACTGTAGAGCTTTCTACAGGCTTCATTTAGTAAAATATTCTTGCTAGGTTCATCAGAACCTACCAATAGAAATTCACTGAAAGCCATTAAATTTTTGTAGTATAACAATTCCACAGCCATTTTCAGGCACTTTTACTTGATACTTTTGGTTCACAGAGAAAAAATATGCATTTGCTAGCTAACCTTCCATCCTTGCCTCAGAGCTTGACTGATCATTTCTTTCATCAGAGGTCATCTGTGCTTCTAAAAATGAAACCTGTGTGGCCGTTGTTTGTTCAGTTGTTGCATATTAGCTCCTCAGTGTTTAAAAAGATCTGAACAAATAAGAGGGCTTACCCTACATTATATTACCCTTTATTAGTAGGAAATTGAGGTCTAGAGATTATTATTAAGCCTCAGCCACTGAAGGCTACCCATACTCCAATAAAGACCCCTCCAACTGACCCTTGATCAAGCTGCATTAGGAGGATTTTACCCTTGTTACTAATTAAATAAACAGTTCTGATGGTATTATTCTTCTCCATAGCCGTTTCATGACATCAGCCCTCCGTGGCACCCACAGACAAAGAGAATCAGGTTCCTGTTCGAGGTGCAACGGTGTATTAAGGGCCTGACACCGGGCCATCCGCTGCTCGCTTGCCCTGTTATGTTTAACACACTGGTGTATCGAGTGTCAAAAGGCTTTTCCTTGAAGTTTGGGGAGAGTAAGGACAAGGTTTCCTTTAAAATTGAAACTTCGAGGATTTTGTTTTCCAAATGGAAGAAAGGCAATTTAATTTCTGCCTTGGTGTGCCAGAAAACACAGAAGGAAACAGACTGGTGAGTCTGAGAAGCACAGACATCAAAAAAAGAAGGTATTTGGGTAACTTTAGTGCCTTTTGGTTATTTAACTCAGCTTTTTCTTAAGAATGTATCTTTACAAACAAGTTTCTTCTCTTCAAGGTAAGTGTAAGGTTAAGTTAAAGAACCCTTAATTTTTTGCAGTATTTTAAATGGAAATTCCATTTGGAAGGGCATAATCTCTATGCCAGTATGATCTAGAAGTGAATAAATTCCAAGCACAGTATTTATTATTTTCTGGGGAAAAAAGTCATCTCTACTTTAAACAGATTGAGTTTGCTCGAAACAAAATAGAGATGGATCCAGAGTTTATTTTCTTTTTCTGATTTTGTCTGTGTGTGGGAAACCCTGAAGTTTACACAGAGCTATGGTCAGATCAGAAGGTCCAGCCTGGATAATAGAAATTCTTGTCATTCAGGATGACATAAAGAGTCACCCTATTGCTGTGCTATGGACTTCACTACCTTCCAGTCCCGATTATGGAGAACATATGAGCATGAGCAAGAAAAGTAGATGTGCATATAATAAAAATAAGTGATTAGGTCTTGTTCCAAACATTATTTGTTTTGGTTTTCTAACTTGGGTACAATGTGCTCTTCGGGAAAACATATGGGCCAGGACCTTATTTCTCCAACAAATGAGAGTCTGAATTCAGATCCCTATTCAAAAGAATAAAATCCTAATCTAGCTAATTAAGAAGGAGTTATTATGTATTTTGGTTTGGTCACTTCACATATCAGAAATCTTATGACGTAAATTAAATTAATCTTGTTTGAATTAGAGTATTTTAAAATTAAAATGATACCAAATTCAAATGGTAAAATTTCTAACAAATAAAAGAATCTGCTTAGAGTTGTTGACAATTTCTCCCAGTTGCTAAATTTCCTCACCATTAAAGTGATTGGTTACATCGTATTTTTCTTATCCTTTACTTTTTTCCTTGTATTAGGTTTCATTAATTATTTTTCTTTGGCTTCTTGTGCTCCAGACTGTAAATTCCCTCCTCAATCAAGTTTCTGATCTTCGCATATGTATATGTAGCCTGTAGTAGACATTCCTCAGTGATTTCTAAATAGGTCAAGCTACTTGAGTCTGTGCTTATTTTCCGATCCATTAATCATTCACAAGGCTCTTCTCTAAACCACCTCTTTACTAACACCCTCATGATAAGGCATCGCCCTGCAATATCACACTGTCTCTTACACGAAAATATCACCATGTCCCCGCAGGTTGTGACCCAAGGAGTCTGACCCAAGGAGTGGTAGGGTTCCCTGCTCATGGCAGGGGGGTTGGAACTTGATGATCTTTAAGGTCCCTTCCAACCTTAGTGATTCTATGGTTCTATGAACCAGCAGTAGCACAACTGGTTGTCTGCCCTGTTTTTTTCCTCTTTCTCATTTCTGTGAGAGCATCCATGTGATCTCCTCTAGCAGGAGGGCTTTGCTCTGCCTGGATGTCAGTGGGCTCCAGCGCCAGTGTCACTCACCCTAAACTCCTCCTTTTGCAGTAATCCATGATACAAGAGGGCAGAGGCTCTCTCACTGCTTTTCTACTCCCACAATAAGTATTTTATTAGCCTGTAAATGTACAGGATCACAAAACATATTTTTCAAAGCAGCTGGCCTCACTTAGTTTTAAAGTCATAATGTTTTAAACTTCTCTGTGGAAAGATGGATTTGTTGAAAAATTACTAGCAATCTATAAATCTTTTTAAAACCAACATCAATTCTGAAGTAACTGTATTTATTTTATTGCTCATCTGTGTCACGGTAGCTCTTGATGACATAGAAACTTGAAGTGCAAGACAAATACTGTTTGTCAAACCATATAAATGGTCATTAGCAGTGCCTGGAAATTTTTCTCTGAAGTGCCTTCTACTAGAAAATGAAATCTTGTGGCAAGCAAAATATTTCGTGGAAAAGTTAACTAAGATCAATCTTTTTTGCAGGAGAATGGCTAAAACCAGCAAGCTTTAATATTTCTATTTCAAAATTTCTGAACTCTTTTTCTTTGATTTTGCTATCGATTTTATAGGATATAGCATTATTAAGACTTCAAACTTTAGAAAGGACATTTTAAATTCATAAAAACTAAATTTGCCTACTCCTAAATGCATTTTAATTTTTTATTTTATTTTTTTTTTCATTTTACAACTGGAAGTTCTAAAAATTGCATAAAATCTTACTCTTGGAAATATTTCTTTACTTACCCTCTTGACATTTTGACTTACACTTTTGCTTATGCCTAGAGACTTAGACTGAGAGACTTGCTTTCACAAGCTTGCTTGGACTCAGGAACTTGAATGTGAAGAGTGTGGATGCTAGATAAAAGACTTACCTGAGGATCACAGAGCAATGAACGTTCATGGAGAGGACTGTACAGACTATTACAGGCACTCTGCAGGGTAGAAGACTGGTCCTCCTGCATCTCAGTGCTTCCTCACAGTTTTCAGGAGGAAAAGCAAGCTTCAGGTGTGAGAAAAGAAATGCTTCCTTCTTACAGCTAGGGAATGGGGAGAGTAAGGTTATACTTAAGGTCACAGGAAATCTACAGGTATATTAATGATTAGCCCAGGTTTTACTCTGTTCTAGTTCCATGTTTAACTCAATTTACAGCCTTCCTCTGGGAGGCATTATACCTACACATCTTTTGAGGCAAAATTCATTGTCTTTAATTTTTTTTTTGTTCATCTGTTTTTTACTCAATTTCTTCTAGGATAATGATTTCTACAGAAGAATCAGCATTCATTCATTCATAATTACCAAACTGTGATATCTGAGGTACTGCCACGATGAATTTTCCTGAATATAAGTTGCCCTCTGAATAACAACTGTCATCATTAGGTAGTGATAAAAGTGATAAAAGGCATGAAAATACCTTCTCTAGAGGCATCACATTCTAACAAGGAGCATCAGTGTATATTTTTCCTAGCTTAAAACTGAGTACATAGATTATGGCAGAAGAGGACATAAATTCCTGCTGCGTGCTATACCGTGTCATAGTATAATGTCATGCAGTTTATACTTACGTCGCATAAATGTCAGATTCTGTCACCATTCAGAAAAAAAGTGGCCTTGTCCCAAGGCAGCCTTTTTTTTTTTTTAAATCTTTTTTTTTTCCTTTTCCTTTCAGTGGGGAAGAAAACCCCCTTCACTGGATGACCTTGCAGCCTCAGTGGAATGTGCATGTAGGATACATCTTACATTCTGGTACTGTGAAATTTGGTGCCCTCTATGTAAATCTCTGCTTGAAATACAGTTGTGTTGTGAGCTGATATGACTGATGAAATGTTGTGAAGCTGGAATGAATCATAGCAAGGTAGTTATAAGGGATGAGAGAGTGTAAATAAATCAAACTAGAGACATTAAAGCAATATTTTAACCATAATATTTCAGAGAAAGTGAAAGAGGTGGGGAACACTTGGAATAGTGTTTTTTTTTAATTTTCCACGTGTCAGTTGTTAACCTGTCCTCCAAGAAATCCTCTGATATTAGCATGCATTGTTTGAGAGAGCTCAGCAGTGCACTTTAATGTCTCACATTAGTGCTATGATAAAACATTCAGTATAAAATAAAACTTTATGTACATCTTAGGAGGGGGAGAAATCTCTCTCCTTTTGCTCAGATCTGCCACTAGGAATGACACCTACTAGGAAGAGGAATTAAACCCTTGTGTATAATTACAGAGATTTTACTTTGTGTGAAGAAATAGGTTGTTCGGGTTTGGATCTGGATTCTTAGATTTGACCCAATCTCTAATTCAGGTGGAAGCTCAGTGCAACTCTTCAGAAGTCTTTGATTCACAGTTTTGTAGTACTTTATATTAAGGCCTTCTCTTCCTTAACTGCTGCACTTCAGAAAGCATAAGGTATGGAAAAAATCACTAGCCGCTAAACCACATATTTATAGCAGTTACATGAATGTTGTTTTACTTGCTTTCATATCTCAAAAGCAACAACAATTCTAAGAATACAATCTCCTATCTCCCCTTCTCATGCTATGGTATATCAGCAACTTTCTTAAATTTCCTTTTTCTTTCTAGCTTGATTGATGACCTACATTCAAATGTAGCAGACAGACTTAAAACCATAGAACTTTGCTATAAAAGCAGGTGTTTGGTTTAGATACATATATATATATTTGTCATTTTCTATATGATTTTAAGCTAGAAAAGGGTAGATTTAGGTTGGACATTAGGGAAAAGTTCTTTAATATAAGGGTGGTGGATCACTGGAACAGGTTGCCTAGAGAGGTGGTGGAGGCCCCATCTCTGGAGACATTCAAGGTCTGGCTTGACGGGGGTCTGAGCAATCTGGTCTGGTTGAAGATATCCCTGCTTATTGTAGGGGGGATTGGACTAGATGACATTTAGAGGTGGTCCCTTTCAACCCAATGCATTCTATGATTGTATGACTCTACATACGTATGTCACCAGGCTGCATGCAG
Organism: Hemiprocne comata; assembly: GCA_020745705.1. Taxonomy (NCBI): domain Eukaryota; kingdom Metazoa; phylum Chordata; class Aves; order Apodiformes; family Apodidae; genus Hemiprocne; species Hemiprocne comata. The sequence goes on along the minus strand of CM036586.1, from coordinate 134,769,991 downwards.
TAGGTGGATGGGAGGGGTGTTTCAATACCTTCAATATCTAAATCTATGTTTTCTTCTTAACCTTCTTCAGATAGTGGACTTTTGCTTTTATCTGTTTCATCCTGTAATGAGATTGGCTTTCACCAGCTGTTGAGTCTGTTCCCAGCTAAATCTTTTGGGGGAAGAATTTGGATCTTCTCATCTCAGGTTGTAGGAGAAATTCAAAGAGAGAAATTGCATTAGTTTTGCTGCTGTTTACTTCCTTGCAGGGCTGTCCTTATGATTTCTTCTTTATAGGAATTTTTCAGTGATTTCATTAGAAGTTTTTAGCTCTTCAGAACAATGATAACGTAGCATTTTATATGGTAATACGAAGAATAGACTTTCCAGTGAAGCTGATTTAAGTTTTCTTTCTAAGTTCAAATGCTGACTTTAACCCAAGAGGCTTTAAAAGGCCTATGGATTTTATACGTTTTCAGTTACTGAGGTGAGATGATTAACAACATACTTGAATCCAGGAGAGAGGAAATTTCCTAGTGTATATATACTAAAGAAACCCTAAGAGTTAGCTTGTGATCATGAAGAAACCCATATGTTTCAAATTACTTTAGTTGCCTGTAACAGTTTGTGCATTATTGGTTTCATTTATTTATTGTATTGGCTTTGGTGCATTAATACTTCATAGACCTGTATAGTAAGTGATGATTGACACATGTTTTAAAGCCCTGATTCAAGAAGGTATTTTGGCTCATGTTGATGCCTATTCAGGTGAAAGTCAAGTAAGTTAAAACATTGCCTTGGATGGAGTGAAGCATATGCTTAAGTGCCTTCATTAATCATGGTCTAAATAATATTCCCTCAAGGTAAACCAAATACATTCCTTATTCTTCTAGCAGAGAAAAATGCATAACCCTAGCCTTTGTCATTCCATTTCTGAGTGACTCCTTTGATTTGTACCAAAAATTTTCCTGAACATTATCACTACTGGAAAGAGAACAAAGCGAGAATTGGCACCAGGCCTTTGATCAGTCCTGAACAAAACATTGCAGGAGCAAAAAGAATGACGTTCCTAATGAAGTTGTTATGAAAATGTCAATAAGCAGAGATGCACATTAAATTAGCTTGTTTGCATTTTTTTTCTGTTGCTCTTTCCCAGCTGCATATGGGAAGAATATGTTCAGGATGTCTTAATGTTGCACCAGTCACTGTCACTCAGACATCTTTTAAAATGGTAATTAGATTGGTAGGTCTGCCACCAAGGGGGCAATTTGCTCCTATTCTTACAATAAGAGATGGAAAAACAGTGGTGTCAATTCAGAAGATATGCTGCAGAAGAAGCCTCCGTGCCTGAGAACAAGCAGTACTACAGGATGCTCGGTAGCAATTCTCAGGTCTGGTCACACCACAGTGGCAGCCAGCCTCTATTTTGGCCTGCCAGCCATGCCCAGCCTGGGGCAGGTTTAATTGCAGGCAGTGACTGCCCTTTTGTTTTTATGTATTCTCTCTCTCAGTGTGCCTTCCATTCTGGTTTGTTGGCAGCTCTGAAATACTGGTGTTTCCAACAGTGACTGCTTTCATAAGAGTCATGAGAGAGTGCACCTTTAATATTATCTGCACTGTAGGTAGAAACCAATAGTTATCCTTGGCAGCATGCCAATGAATAGAAAGTGACATTTTAAATGGACACTACTGGTGCATCAAGCAGCTGAAATTAAAGGGAGGCTGTGACAGCTAATGAAAGGCTGGTATGGGAAATGTCCAGGGTGAATTTGTTGTTTACAGGCAAGTATACCTGACTGGATGGGGATAGAGCTGATTGCAAGTCACAGTGGGAATAAGGAGGTATTGCGTGACAAATGCAGTTCTCCCAGGATGGCATTAGTTATTCCTTGCCTGTGGAGATACGTAGGTTAAGCAACAGCATCTGAAGTGCCATCAGCAGTGGCTGGAGATTCTTGGGCTGAGAGAGATTTTTGCTGCTTCACGTGGGGAACACAGTTTCTTGCAGCTCATTTCTAGAAGTTAATAATAATAATAAAAAAGCGCAAATACTCAGAAAGAAGAGTTTAAAAACAGATTAAATCAACCTGACATTTTACCCTCATTGAAAAGCTAAAAAGAATTAAAAAAAAAAAAGTCTTAAAATCATACATGAAGCTAAGGCTTGTTACAAACATTTACACAATTCATATAACTTGCTGGTGACTGCTTAAAATGATTCCTGGAAAAAATAATTGTGTAAAAACATGAAGGGATCTAAATAGGTATTTTAACAAAGTCTATGTGCTGAGTTCTAGTCCCTGCGCAGTGAGTAGAGCTTTAAGTGTTGGCTTTGGTGTAATCATGAACTGGATCAAATTGAGTCTCCAGTAATACAGCACTTTATTCAGCAATGTCCTGGCTAGCATAGCCATTTTTTTAACACAGCTATTTTTGCAGACTTTCAATAAAATTTTATTTTAAGAAAGGTAATAGAATGTCAATATCAAGATTTGAGATAAAACTTTTCTTTCTTGTCTGGCCCTTCTGCACTTTTTTTGTTTCAGAATTCTCAAGTGAATAACTCATTTTATGTTTGATTGTTATTTTTTTTTGAGCATGCTTTCATTTAAACATAATCATGGGTCAGTGATAAAACTAAGGGCTCGATTTTAAAAAAATTCAAGACAAAGTTTCCAACACACAGATCCAAGCTGGATCTGCAAAAGTATTTACCAAATGTTAGGAATGAAGACTAGGTATCTTCTGGCATTTTCAAATGCTAAAATAAATGCCATCACACTCTTCTCAAGTTTTCCAAAACTTCTTAGGAAGTTGCAAGTTAAAATTTACCTTCCAATGAACATTTGGAAGTGGGGAAAGGGGAGGGAGTATATGTACATATACCTAAAACATATTACTTATCTCTTGTTCTCAGTAGTGAAATCCTTAATAGTTTTAGATGCACAGCTTTGTTCTTTCTTGTCGGAGTGGATTAATACAGGTAGTTTATTCAGCAGTGATGTTTTTGTTGGCATGAGGCTGGTTCTTCCTTTGTGGAGCTGCAGCATGAGCAGATGTTGAACTATTGGGATTCTGTGAGCTCCTAAAACAAATATTGCTTAGAGAAAACCCATACGTATGGCATCCTGAGAATCTTGCATAGTGGTATTCACCACTGGGTGACATTTTTAGTTGTAACACACTAGTGACAACTTTAGAAAGCCACAAAAAAAGATACAGCTGTAGTAAAAGCTCATGAAATACAGCTATCTCTAATAGAGATTATTATTTCAAGGCATGATGTAAAGAGATTTGCAGGTATGTTCTTGTTTTCAAGCAGCTCCATTCTTCTCAACAGGGGCCTTTTGTTACTGAATTACTTAGGATCATGTTGTTTGTTGTGTTTGAACTGATTTTATATTTAGCAACCAGGAGGCCAACAAAAATGAGAAACTGGGGCTTCAGAATAAGTAAGGATTTGAGACTACCATAAGTTCTCATCCTGCCTTTTTCCTCTGCTTGTGAAACTCGTGAGCATGGCTGACACCTGGGGAATGTACTGCTAAGCCTGATAATTTAGATTTGTTGGCTTTATGGCTCTCTCCCTCTGCAAAGGGCAGATGCTGAGGCTGGTAGTCTCTGCCTGCTGTTTATCTGGGGCACTGAGAAGAAAATCCTTTCATCATTTCCTGCAACTTCATCCTTCGCTGCTGAAGCATGAGAACTCAACTCAGCTTGGTCCTGGAGGAGAAAGGGGAACAATGCCAAGCACTGGGCTGATTTCTGAGCCAACTGCTTGCCAGTGGCAAAGAAACTGGGAAGAGGCTGAGGGTGGAGGGTACTACCCAGGGGCTGCTGCAAAAGGAAGGGAATCCACAGTCTCTGGTAAAGGAAGGCTGTAGAAGATCTGGAGATGTATTTGTGGGGAAAGCAGAGATGGGATGGAGGACCGGGTTTTCTCTTGGCGCTTGATGGCCATGGGGCAAATTAAACAGTAGATGCTAAGATTCACACCTGAATTATCACCATATCTTAACAACTGTGGCTGCAACCAGACATTAGAGACATCCTTGACAAAGACTAGTGTCCTTTGTGGGGCAGCTGGACTGAGCTGTGCATAAGCTCTGGGATGTATTCAGAGCTCAGGGCTTCAGTCATGGTGCAGAGTGAAGCTCTGTGTTATGAGATTTTGCCTCTGTCACAGACTAACTGTTGATTTATTTTCCAATACATATTGACTTCTGGGACTAATTTCTAAGTGCTTGATATTTTTAAAAGAGAACGGAAAAATTTAGCTCTACTTTACAGCAAACAGGATTCTTCCTGATGCCTGGATGCAGCCCTGAGTAATGTGCTCTAGGCAATCCTGCTTTAGCAGGGGAGTTGGACTAGATGATCTCTAGAGGTCCCTTCCTACTCTGACAATTCCGTGAGTCCATGGCTTGGGATTTGGGAACTTTGTAGGCTGATGAGGTATCACTAGTCTACAGTGTTTCAGGAAATACATAGGCTACTGTAAAATTTGACTGCAGGTACTTGCACTGATACAAAACTGGACTTGTATTAACTGAAAAATAGCCATTTACACTGGAAATTGCCAAAGGTATGTATGAGTACAAACTGGTTTGCAGTAACATAGCAGTTGAAACTGAAATTTGTAATTCTGAAGGATGTAGCATACCAAAGGCAATAGAATCGTGGGGAAAGTTGGCAGATTGAAAACTTACTCTTAGAAGAAAGATTGTTCAAATTGAGCTTGATGCAATTTAGCAGACAAAAAGCCTATATGATAAGCAGAAGACATAAAGTTGTTTTCAGGTAAACTGGGTAAAATCTGCTTTTCTTTCCTTTTGTTGCACAGAAACTAGAGATGCTTTCTTAGCATACATGGCAAATTGAAAGTATGCATGCTTATTTACAGTCTGAAAAGAGTTATGTTTCTATTCTAAGTGTATAAAGTACTTGAGGTTGGAAGTTGCAGCTAGCAAATGTCTGAGAGTAGAAGGGCAGCAGGAGAATAATTACCTGGGAAAAGTAACTTGAACCATCTACTCAGAGCACTTGAATTGCATTTCCTGTATTTTCCAGATGTGTGTCTTTCCTTGTGCATGTTCACTTTTTCCTAAATCAGAAATCATTTAATTCAGTGAATGTGTGTGTTTTTGATGACCAAACCCATATTTAAAACCAGAAAAAAAGCCCACAAACCACTCTCTGAAAGAAAAAATTATGTTATTTCAACTCATAAACTAGTAGCATTGTTATCTGGATGAAATCAGGACAGCATGATAAGCCTTGTCACATGGCTTCCAAAAAACATCTTACTAACTGGGATCATAGTCAAATGGGAGCATGCAGTCAATTACTGGAAAAGCATTCATTATTTCAAAACCTCAGAAAGACTCTGAAGCAGCCATATCTACTAGTACTTGTAGAATAGGAAAGGTCCAAGGATGCTTTCTTTGTGCTCCATGCACTACAGACGCCACATAAAACCTATGTCAATCTGAAGCAGATTAAGTGTGCTGGGAGAGGAAGAAGGAGCAAGGATTTGTCATTTTAAGAAATGACACAATGTAGAGCTAATAGCTCCCAAAGACACACACATCTTTATGAGCTCCTGCAGCGTGTCTGCCTGTCTGCAAACACAGTGGCATGTCTAGGCAAGCCTGTGGCAAACAGGTCAGCTGCTAGCGTGAAATAATAAGCAGAAAATTAACTCTTATGGAATAGATGCCAGTAAAAATCTCCAAAGAAGCTACAAACACATCAGTTTAAATATCTTCTCATTTGTGATTCTTCAGTGGTGTCTTAGATTCATCTGAAGTTTCTCTACTTATGTGACTGGAGGAGACCCAAGGAGAACGTCAGTCATAGCCTGATTAGCATGGACTCCTTAAACTAAGGCTTCATCTTTGACAACTGTGATATAAACTTATTCTTCCAAGAGTAACCAGAGGACAGGTACCTAAGGATGTCATCCATCACGTTCAGATCTACTGACTTACTTGCAACCTGTCTTCATAGGCTCACTTTTTATTCCTTGACCTTGGTTAGATGTTTTAAGAGTTTGAACTCTGCTACACATGTTCTGGCCTGCATATGAATTTTCTTTTCTCTATAGGAAGCTGTGGAGACTTACTAATCGAGATGAAAACTTCAGGCTGATGTGTATTTTCTGTGCATAAAAAAAAAAAAAAAGACAATAGAAATAGAGTGGTGCTGTTGAATTTACAAGACATCCTTACACCCCTGGCTGTGCCATCATTTTTTTGCCTGCTGCTTTGACTGGGTAGCAGCTCTCCTTGAAAACTGAAAATGGCCAAACAGAATGCAAGAAGGAAACAATGCTTAAAGCAAGGAGGTTTACGAAATAGGAAGCAGGGCTTGTCACAATATCGCTCCCTTTTTCCTCGGGACCATTAATTTCATAAAAGTTTAAAGCAAGGACAGCCACCTACATCCACAGTCTCAGTAAATATCTATTAATAATCTTATCTCAGGATAGGATTTTGCTGCTACTTTTGAAGATGGGAAACATCTAGACAGTATTGAAAAAGACCAATTTTTTTTTTTTAGGGTTTGCTTGCCCCTGATATTCAGTCATTTTGGTTTCATTTTGGCCTGTCTTTAGTTAATCGTAGGAGCATTAGCAGCTTCTGAAGTTCTGGTGATCCCCATCTCAGCTAAAATATTACATTTTAAGTCATTAACCTAAACCTCCATACTGAGTGAGAAGCAGAAATGGAGTCACAGTTTTGGGATTTCCCAGTTTCCCTGTTCAGGGTCTTGTTCTGACCATAGTGATGAGTGGAAACCTTTGTGTCTCCTTCGTAAAGGCAATGTTCCAATGCCGAAGTCATGACACAGCTCTCCGCACTGTGCTCTCCGTTTTTTCTCCCAGCATAAGAACTCTTGTATTAAACCTCATTCACTCTGTCAGTGTTTCCACAAATTAGTGACCTAGAGGTGCAACACAGGGATGCTGCCAACTCTCAGGGCATGAATTTTGGCTGGTTCCTGCCCAAGCACTACCAGCTATTGCTGTGTCTAATACTCTGTCCGGCAGTGCATGCCCATTGGAATTTGAGAAGTTGTTTATCTCATTAATAAAATAAATGCACAATCAAATGCAGAACTATTTATTAACTCTAAGGTCAAAACCTGAGGGCCCTGCCCCAGCATATGGTAAAATCCAAGCTCTGTCAGTTACTCGATTGACTGGAACCTATGCTGGGTACCGACACAGAGTCTCCCCAGGTACATAAATAGGACTAGGCAATTGTAACTGCTTTCTGAACAGTAAGTTGCTGTCTTTGCAAATGTTTATTTCACATACATCCCTGTAATTCTTTCCAAAACCCCATGTTTTACAGTATATTCCACCTCTCAACCCCTCTTCTGCTTTAAACCCCGCCAAAACTAGTTTGGATAAGAAAGGAAAAATCTGTTAGAAAATGAAAACAGGTGTCTGTACACAATCATATCCTCCATCAGTGTAGATACAAGGCACTTGAGTCTTATACAAAGCTGTGAACATCACGTGCCAAATTTATTGCAGATGTAGACAGAAGCTAGAAAATACTGAAAGACAGAGAAAAGAGGGTTAAAACAGTGGCATGCAAACATTCATGAAGAAAAGAGTAATTCTGAACATGCTCCTTACTATTAAATGTGCTACAGCTCCTTTTTTCTGTTTCACTATGAAATATTTTGCAGCCAATAGATGTTTAATTGAAAAGTAACACAGCAACAGATGGATCAGATGCCACCAATAGTACAGGTTTTATCCAGATGTAATTTTAAAAGTGTGTATTTGCAGACATGAAAAGTCCTGTGGACTCACATTTAGAGAAGTTAGTTTCTCAGCATGTTCCAGCTTGCTATGAATTGTGAGACTGATTACATTGACTTTTCGTTCTGTGGCTATCATGACCTTATTGTGTTATTTTATCATATAATGTTGCATATAATTCTCTATGCCTTAAAATAATTCCATAGAGGATAACCTGGCTTTAACAGAGAGAAGATTTAATATTTGTATCTGCAGCCTTCCCAAATGACCTCTCTTCTATTTTTTTTTTTAATTTATTTTTTAATTATCTTTATATGGACCTTAACCTAATGAAAGCAACACTGAGAAAAACAAAATGTTTCCATCCACATTTTTTTAATTCAGGTTTCTTATTTTTATGAAGACATCATTAATGAGAGTTGAGCACCAACCAAGAGTAAGGAATTGAAGTCTGACCATAGTATCAGAGCCTGAACCTCCAGCTAAGTTTTTCTAACAGACTTTGACATGTAATCTGAATGATGCAAACTCTACAAGAGCTTAGGCTAAAGCACTGTTCATACGTAGAAATTGCAAAAAATAGTTTCAGTCATTTTTATCTCTAACAGACATACTGGCCAACACTTCTTTTTAAAAAAACAAACCAAACTGTTTTGGAAGAGTAGAGAGATCTACTTTTCCCATGGGAGAAGTTAAATGTTTTGCCTAACAGTTGAATACGGTATGGCCTATGTCCAAAAACGTGCAAACTTTTTAATGCCTGGTGAGATTTATATTTTGGTACTTCATTAATTCATCTTCCTCTCTAGATCAGGCTTCTCATGTCATTCCACAGCTCAGCAAGAAGGGAGGTAACTTTAGTGGAGCTTGGGAAATACTGTCTGACCTGCAAGTCCATCATATAAGGGAAAACAAACTCTTCAAAACCTGATTTCTATAAATTGCCATTATAGCATTCACTAAACAAAGTCTGAGATCTGATAGTTTCTGTGAAAACACTGGAGCATGGGATCTTAATTTTAGATATGTGGGAGATTGGGTGTTTTTTTTTTTCCTATGGTTGGATATAAGATAGGTGGAAGCAGTCAGGGGATGGCAAGAATGGGCTACCCTGGCATGTAGACTTTGTCTTTGGTTTGGAGCTTGTAAGAGTTACAAGAACAAGTTACAAGTAGTTCCATATATTTGGGGGTGTAGCCTATGTCATTTGAGTCAAGTATAACCTTGCCTTCTAACTTTTCTCTTAAGAAAATTTCGGTGTACTGAAACCTGACTTAAATCTGCATCTGGAATATCTGCAAATTCCTGGAATCTTTAGTCTCATCTAGAAGATGACATGGGGAAGAGTGGGATGGCTGAACTATCCTCAATACTACTTTGTGTGAAGTCCAACTAAGAGAATGGAGCCTATTGTTGTCTTAGTTAGCAAAAATATTTAATGTTGTTATTGTGGCTTTGGAAGAGCAGATGTTTCATATTTTCCCCTGTATAAGAAACTCACCAAAGCCATACCTTTTTCTGGTGGCTAATTAACATATGAAACCAATTGGCATCTACTATACTACTTGGAGTTGCCTTGATCTAGGATCAGTGGTAAATCAACTTGCCTTTACAAAATTTGTATTTAACTAAAAAAGGCTAGTGATTCCTTTTAGCTCCCCACTATGTTAACAGTCCCAAGAGGACTGACTAGTGCAGCGTATGACCATAAAAAGCTTGATGAAGTTGTACAAGTCTAGATGTTGTTGCTTTGATTAGGGATGTAATCTTATTCGTTTTGCTTTTGGAAGCACACTTTGATTTGTAGTTGCCTGCAGGTATGTAAGCACAAAATTGCATGTATTTGCTTTAAAAAAGTTCATCTTAAAGACTAAGTGTAAGTTTGAATGAGGAAGCATACACAAGTAACACAGCAAATCCACTGTGTTATTGAGATATTTGGTGGCGTTAGAAAATTATGTTTTCTTAAGAACATTATCTTTACATGAGATGGTCTTTGAGAGGTAGTTTTCTTTATTCACAACAGGGTCTATTGATGTCAACTTGACAAAACTGTACTGCTTCTGAATTAGAGTAATAATCAGTGTAACAGATAATTGCGTCTAATGCGACAGGAATCATCCTTGTGCCTCTATTTCCACTCACATATGTGTTTTTGTAGAAGAATATTATTAAATAGCAAGGGGCTCCTGAAAAAAGTCACCTGGAAGAAAGAAGTTCAGATTTTGTGGAAGAAGGAACTTGTCACTTGGGAGAACTATAGGGACATTGTCAGGGTATGTAGGAAGGCAACAAGGAAGGCCAAAGTCCTCTTAGAACTAAACCTGGCAAAGGAAGTAGAAGAGAACAAGAAGGGCTTCTTCAAGTACATCAGTGGTAAAAGGAAGAATAGGGAAAATGTGGGCCCACTGCTGAATGAGGTGGGAACCCTGATAACAGAGGATGCAGAGAAGGCAGAGTTGCTGAATACCTTCTTTGCTTCAGTCTTTACTCCTAAGACCAACCCTCGTGAATCCTAGACCCTGGAATTAAGAGAGAGCCTGGAAGAAGGAGGACTCTCCAGTGATCATTGAGGATTGACTTAGAGATCAGTTGGGTGAACTGAACATAAACAAAACTATGGGCCCCAGTGGGATACACCCACATGTGCTGAGAGACCTGGCTGATGTTGTTGCCCTACCACACTTCATCATTTATGAAAGATCATGGCAAACAGGAGAGGTGCCTGAGAACTGAAGGAAAGCCAGTGTTACTCCAGTCTTCAAAAAGGGCAAGAAGGATGACCCAGGAAACTACAGACCAGTCAGCCTCACCTCCATCCCTGGAAAGGTGATGGAGCAGCTCATTCTGGAGGTCATCTCAAAGCACATGGAAAAGAGGAATGTTATCAGGAGTAGCCAGCATGGATTTACCAAAGGGAAACCATGTTTGACTAACGTGATAACCTTCTACAATGTTGTGACTGAATGGATAGATGCAAAAAGACCGGTGGATGTAGTCTGCATTGACCTCAGCAAGGCTTTTGACACTGTCTCCCATAACATCCTCATGAGAAAACTCAGGAAGTGTGGGGTAGAAGAGTGGACAATTAGAATGATTGAGAACTGGCTAAACAGTAGAGCCCAGAGGGTAGTGATCAATGGTGCAGAGTCCAGCTGGAGACCTGTAACTAGTGGAGTCCCCCAGGGATCAGTGCTGGGTCCAGTCCTGTTCAACATCTTCATCAACGACCTGAATGATGGGACAGAGTGTATCCTCAGCGAGTTTGCTGATGATAGGAAACTGGGAGGGTTAGGTGATTCACCAGAAGGTTGTGCGGCCATTCAGTGAGACTTGGACAGACTGGAGAGCTGGGCAAAGAGAAACTTAATGAGGTTCAACAGGAATAAGTGTAGAGTCCTGCACTTGTGGAGGAATAACAACATGCACCAGTACAGAGTAGGATCTGACCTGCTAGAAAACAGCTCTGTGGAGAAGGACCTTGGAGTCCTGGTGGACAACAAGTTATCCATGGGGCAGCAATGTGCCCTTGTGGCCATGAAGGCCAATGGTATCCTGGGATGCATTAAGAAGAGTGTGTCCAGCAGGCCATGGGAGGTTCTCCTCCCCCTCTACTCTGCCCTAGTGAGACCCCACCTGGAGTATTGTGTCCAGTTCTAGACTCCACAGTTCAGGAGGGACAGGGATTTACTTGAGAGAGTCCAACAGAGGGCTGTGAGGATGATTAAGGGACTGGAACACCTGTCTTATGAGGAAAGCCTGAGAGACCTGGGGCCGTTTAGTCTGGAGAAGAGAAGACTGAGAGGGGATCTTATTAATGTCTTTAAGTATCTGAAGGGTGGGTGTCAAGAAAAAGGGGCCAATCTCTTTTCAGTCATGCCCTGTGATAGGACAAGAGGCAATGGACGCAAACTAGAACACAAGACGTTCCACTTCAACATGAGGAGAAACTTCTTTACTGTAAGGGTTACGGAGCACTGGAACAGGCTCCCCAGAGAGGTTGAGTTTCCTTCTCTGGAGACTTTCAACACCCATCTGGATGCATTCTGTGTGACCTGCCCTAGGTGGTCCTGCTCTGGCAGGGAAGTTGGACTCTATGATCTTAGGCCGCTTCCAACCCCTACCACTCTGTGACTGTAAGTACACACTCTTTTACCTTCCTATTACCTAACTTTGGGCGTGCTGGACAGCAGTATTTTGCTTTCTTCTCAGTGTTAGGTAGTATCACACCTCCTTTGCAGGGTAATCTTTAGACCTCGCTGTGCCAACTGAATGATTGATTTCCTCACTAGCTTTTCATCCTGGCATATTTGCAGGCCTCCCTCCAAGTTCTAGAATCTGCAAGCAGTAATTCAAATAAAGATGGAGAAGTATTCATTGATGCTGGGGCTTTGATACTTAGAAGTTTCCACAGGATGCAGTATAATTTACACATCATGTATTGGAAAAGCAGCTTGCACTCTGTCCAGCTGAAACTGGAGCATTTTCACAGTAGATCACAGACATTTAGCTTGTGAAGACCACAGAACCAAATAATCTGTTATGCAAAATGAAGCAATAATTTCAGTAGGTGCAGCAAACTTGATAATCCTCCAATACTCTTTTTCAGCTTCCCTTATCAATTCCTCTAATATTAATAGTATTGACTCCCTTGGAAATGACAAGTAGAGTTACTAAATAATTTTCTTTTTCTTAACTCTCGGTATGTTTGAATTTTCACCTCTAATTTCATTCTTTTTAATACTTCAAAATAACTGCCTGGAAATCTCCTTGCAGCATCTTGCTGACTTACATTCTCATTGTGGCAACTAAGAGAGTGATTATTAATACTAGAGGAGGGGAGAGTGTGCATCCTTTCTAGGCACCTCGCTTCAGTTCCTTGACAGTAAAAGTATAATACCACTCAGTCTACAGGTTAGATACAGCACAAATTTCAAGAGTTTGGAGCTACAACTGAGAGGAAAAGTTATGCTCAGCCTCTCTTAGCTTTGGGAATCTAAGCTATAAAGGTCTAGCAGTGCTATGCACAAATGTTCTTTGTCTTTTAGCTTTTTTTCCCCCTCAAATTCTTATTTCTGTCTTGGTCTGCTGATATTTTGTAGTAATGGCAAAAGGAGTATCCCTGACACAAGGGTCAAATATGTTGAATCACAGGTACCTGCTCTGACTCACAGCTAGAGCTCTGCACAAGAAAAGGTATCTCCTTAAATAGAGTTTGCTGGAAACAAACTGAAGTGAGAGAGGGGCACAGAGGAAGCAAACATAGGTCCATAATCTATAGGTGAGCTTCAGTCAAAGTGGCTGAAGTGTTTTACAACCATACAATTAACTGAAAATGTTGGATTATAATTCAGCTGTTGGATAATTTACTAACTAATAGACTGGAACATATGTCCTGAAAATGTTGAAGGCTGTGTAGGTTTTTAAAACCTCTATTTCTAACAGCAGACAGTGCAGTTTTTAACTAAGAAGAACAACTGGTGAATTTTGGAATTTCCGAGATCTATTTTTGCTAGTTTCAGTGAAAGTGTGTTTCCTGATGGGACTGTACTGGTCTGTATTATTGCCATATGTGCCACATGTGAAAACAATTCAGTGAGAGTATTTGTCTATGATTGTGTGTGGTACGTGTGTATATATATATATAGATACACATATGCACATATATGTCTTTATTTATACTCATAAATAATGTCTTTCAAGAACAGGTACTCTTCTACTGTTCTGTATCTCAGTGTTCCCACACTCAAGAGTGCCATAATTTGGAAAAAATTGCAACTGTCACAACTCTGCTGCAGTAATGGTTTTATAAGAACCAGCTTAATAAAAACATCAGGGCTCTCTGTTCCAAACAATTTTATTACAGTTAACAACTCAGCCAGTTATCAAGTATTTTGTCACCAAAGCACTCTCTCTCTGTGAATGATGACATGAGTGGGTTTTGGATTTCTGTAGCATCTTAGACATGTACTCACTGTCTTGCAGCTGTGCAGCAGTCTTTCTCTAAGGAATAAAACCACATGGGAAGGAACGGTACCTAAAAAAAAAAAAAGCTATTTTGTGCAAAAGCTTGTTTCTGATGATAAAGTTCCACAGGCATCAAATTAGTTTACCCGCATTTTTCTAAACTAAATATGTAATTTCAATAAGTTTTTGAGTTCCTTCCAGGAATCAGCTCTGCCCTTCACCTCTCCAATGCCTACTCCATTCTCTGTGTTTACATGGGTATCTCTGTATGAATAACTTCCTGAATTTAAATACTTCCACATCAGAATTCATAGAGACCTTTATTTGCCTTACATATAATTCTTATACATATATGAAAATGTTCATGTGAGATTTGTAGTCTTCCAATTAATTCTTTTTTTCTTTTAAAAAGATGATGTTAGGTTCACTTTATCCCCTAGTAAATCTCTGCTTAAACTATACTGTGTTTTTATTGCTATTTTTTCAGGAATATGCTACAGAAATGTTCTCTGTGCATCAGCTGAATGTGGAACTGAGTATTATGTTAGCCAACATTCACTGATATGCTTCAGTTTTTCTCCACTTTTTTAAATGTCAAAATTTCAGGAATATGTTGCTTTAGGAATACTGAGAATTTTGTAACAAACTGATCCTTAAAACTTACTCAGTTATTTATGATGTAAAACTAAATATCAGCTCTGTGGAATTTTACCTTTGAAAAAAACAACTGGGTATGATTCATTGTGGCTTCTGGGAACCGGTGAATAGATATGTTGAGTTTCTCAAAATGTATTTTTCCTGATTTTTTAATGTATTTTTTCCTCCCTGTCTCCAGAGACATGTTCAGTGTATGGTAAATCAAGGCCATTATATTTTTGCAGAGAACAGATGTGATAATTAACAACAGGAATAAGTTTTCAAAATGCAATTAAAAAATAGTTGTCAAATATATTCCTAAAATTAAACCCAAATAAAAGGCATGCCAATATGTGGATGGCTAATGGGGGAATATCACTGTTTTTCAATTTTTTCCTTTATATGGGTGTATGGAATCATGCATACTCTGTATGACTATCAGGATTTTACTCTACTAAATATAGCTGATCATAATCAATAGTTTCTCCTGACAGAAAAACCTGTTAATAACATCAATATAAAAATAAACTTTCCTTCAGCTAGAGTGGTACAGTATAAGCATTTGTCATTATTCCTTCCTCCTCAACTTGAAGAGCATGCATCTAAATTTATTCCTGTTACTTAGGTGCTCTCTTGATAAATACATTTTCAATTACAATTAAATACATTATATATTTAATGTTTCTTTATTCTCATTTTATTATACATGTGTGCACTAGTGAAAGGATATAACCAACAAGGCAGTATATCCCAGCACGAGAAAGTGCTATTGCTTTTTTGATGGAGTGGCTACACTTGGAACATATTCTGTCAGCCATGAATTGTCTACCTATATGCTTCTATTTTTCAATCCATGATATGAAATTGCTTCTTTATACTGCATAGATAAATATCCCCAAGTTTCACCCATACAGCTATAGTATTTGTTTCTACACTAACTGATTAATTTACAAATGTTATGAGCAAGAATATTATTTTGAAGAGGAGTGTAAATCCAGTATAATAGGTGTTTGTGTGGGTGCTATGAGGCTTTTGTTGCCTGCACCATAGGTATTGCTTTAGTTAAGGAAAATCAGAGTCTGAAACTCAATTTCTTAGGTGAGGAGTGATTTATAATTGCAAACATTCAGGAGTGTAGGATTCAAAATAATAAACATTTGGTAAATTTGCACATTCCTCCATTTGCCATATATAATTACTTCCTGTGCATAGTATTAATATCTCACAAGCAAAAAAGCTTCTCATAACATGTCCTCCTGCAGTGTTGCTAAGCTTGACTATTGAATACGATTGTTTGTGTAGCATTAGTTAAAAAAAAAAAAATGTACTTTATCTGAAAGGCTATATAGTTTTTCTATTACAAGCAGGAGAATTTACAAGTTCCCATTGTTTTTAAGTGCAGTAAAAATATATTGAGAACTACCAGCGTGCATATATTACATTTAACATAAACAGGATTCACAAAAAACTGTTCCTCAACTTGTTATTTGTAAATGAAAAATTACTTGATTAAGCAGCTATACTGCTTTTTGTTGTTTCTCTTAAAAATCAGGAAAATGTTTATCAGGCTGTAGGCAACGAGTTCTCTACAAGGGTGTTTACCAAACTCTTTGTGTTGACAATTATGTGCTCTGTAGTTGATGTAAAGTATATGTAGTAGCTCATAGTACAATACTCTATGTTTCCTACCAAGTTTAGTTCATAGAAAACTTGACCTTTTTTTCCCCACATTTAAAATGTTTTGAGTCTCTCACTCTGAACAGCATTAACAAAGTGCTTTGTTTCCAAATCTTAAAAAATAGTTGGGATTCTTAAGTTATTTCTGGACAGAACTAATGAGAAGAATGCAACTGTTTCACCAGGTTGTGGAATGTACAACTAACATGGACCCCAAAAGCTGTTTTTGTAGATTGTGCTCTCTCTGTCTCTGTATCCAGGGCTTGTGGCAGAAATTGGTCCCTTGAAGAAACTGTAGGTGCTGTGAAGGACCAATATAATGCAAACAACTCTCAGTGACTCCACTCCTGCAGAGCTCAGACTGAGTACTATGGAAAAGCTCTATAAGAGAAAAGTAGACCCTGCTCTGATGCTTTGGTGCTCTACAAGGATTCCCAAAATCCTTATTCCTGATGTGGGTACTTTGTTAAGATCAAAAGACAGCTAGATGTAAGAGAAAAACTGACAGGAATTAGGAATCTCAGTTTCTGATGGTTTAATATTCATAGACCATCATGAAAAGTCAGCAGGCACCAAGCGAAAGAGGAGATATAAAAAAAAAAACAAACATAAGAAAGATACAAATAATTAAATGTTTTACAAGATGGTAAAGTTTAAAAAGGCATACCACAGTGTTCTGTACTAAGAAAATGTTCATTATGTTAATGTGTGGTTTGACAAACAAGATAAAAACTGAAGTATCACAATTTTCAACTGACAAGAACAATTACTTTCATATAGAGTATATATATGTCTATGTACCTAGGTATACATATGTATATTATATAAATAAAATTCTCTACTGGAAAGTGAAAAATATTTGGGAAAGGAATCACCTGAATTAGGTGACTTAAATCTATTCAGAGAATCACCGGGTGTCACTTTATTGTATGAAATCCTCACTTTCCAAAATGCTCAAAAAGAAAAAAAGAAGGGCATGAGACATTTTCTACAGCAATATGTTAGTTCCAACTTTTTTTTTTTGGCTGTGCGGTCATATGAACTAAAGCCCATAAAGGCTGTCTGATAAATGTGTCACTTTTCCTAGTTTAGGATAATTCAAATAATGCAAAAAGTAAGTTAGCTTCTATACAGCCCCATAATGTGCTAAGAAGTCTGCAATGACATATCAGGAGTTTGAAATCCAAAGTCTTTCAAATCCTCCTTCCAGAAATCTATGTGTAATTAAAGCTGACTGATCTTGCAGTCAGCTATAGTAGCTGCTGCCATTATTTTTCTCCTTGACAATAGCCAGAATGGGCAAAATCCTTTCAGAGATTTCCTGATAATGGAGTGGATTGTGTCTTTGAATGAGAAATCCCAAGTTACACAGCGTTGGTATTCCAGCTGCTCACCTCCTAATCCTTCAGGTCAGGAACTGTTCAGAGTTTCACAGGCTTGTGCATGTCCTCACGGATGCACAAAATGTACAGTCTCCTTCCACTTTTGTTATGAGTTTGCTTCTGTGTTCACAGAGTGAACCTGGTCTCCTGCTGCAGGGCACCTGCAACTCCGTTAGGCTATTGCAATTCCAAAGTATGTCATATTACTTTGCCAGCAAAATATTGAGTGCAGCTGCATCAATTAGCTCCTCAAGTCTGCAAACAGTGACACCAGTGACACTTTTTTGGATGAATGAGGGACCTACTGGCGAGTACATAAATGAAATTATCAACCCTTCCTTTCATGTATCTGTGTCTAAACATTCTTTTATCATCGTGTACTTTGAAAGTGACAGTCCTCTGCCCTTAACTCATAAAACACATACAAATATTTTGCATCTGTCACAACCAAGCTTCACAGATACACAGATGTGCAGCAGCACAGATGGTAGTTAAAATATACTTATATATCCTTGTTGGTCATAGATAATTGGTATTTTGTTATACCAACTACTGTATAACAGGTATCTTATGTTCACTGAATTTCACTGTGCTATAGTTTTCCTGTGCTCGTTTCAGATAATTTCTCTTGTCTTACATCAACTATGTGAACTCACCTAGGGGAGCTGTCTTTATCCCCCCTCAAATATGTAAATTACCTTCTTTTATGAGGAGTAGTTTGTTGAGACACTACTGCCATATAAAATATTAAAAACTGCTTACTTGACTCCTCTGGCCCTGCACTGGTTGGTGTTATTCTAAAAGTGAAAGTGAGTTTTTGATTTCAGGATTTAAAATGCCAGCTAAATTTGCTGTTTACCTAGTCCAGGCTGGCTGTCTTTCAACAGACACCAAAAGTTCTTAACCTTCAATGTATTTTTAGAGGAATTAATTCCTCCCCTTGTATTGTTGTTGGGTTTTTTGTTTGTTTTGTGTTGAGACTTTTTGTAAATAAAATATAGATCTACTAGGATATGTTTGACAGAATATTTTTAAATGAGTTAGACGGTCTCCTCTGAACATACTGTTGAAGCTACTTGAACTCCTGAAGTAAAAACTATGCTGTTAATATTGTGCAGGACACTTCAATGTTTTCTCTTGATTGTGTCAGTCTCTGTTCATGTTAGTGGCTTGCTTACTGCTGTCACCTCTCTTACTCCTACTTTTGTCAAGGCATGCTGTGTCTGGTACTCCAACCCTTGTTTCAAGGTGTCCTTAGGGGAATGTTTCAACCCACCCTTTTGGCACAGCACATTGTAACACACACTGGGACCATGGTGGAGATGTGAATGAGTTGCTCCTTTTCGGTGGTTTTGGATAAACAGTAGCATGGTCAGGAATGAAGGCAAGGGCAGACATTTAGATCCAGTGGAAGACAAAGATGTCACTAAGATATACATATGGGGTCAAGCAGATGCTGCAATGAGCAGGATCAGTTGTAGATACTTAACTGTGTTGAGCGGGGCACACGAACTGTAGGGGAATGTTGGGATGATGGGGTTCATACACATTAGCAAGATGAAGAAAAATGGACCTCCAAAGCCCAGAGAAATTGAAGTAATCTTGGAGGACCGTGCAGATGGATTAAAACTGCAATAGTGGTTAAACGCTGGAGGTTTATTGCTGGGCCAATTACTGAGGCTGACAAGTGGAAAGCAGTACCTGTTTTCATTTGTTTCGGAGTCTTGTTATATTTTGGGGTTTGTTGGGGTTTTTTTCCAGTTTGAAAATGAAATGAAGCAAAACTTAGTAATGTTTGTTTCCAGGTCTGGGAGAGGGGAGAGTGTATGCACATAAGGCATCTACTTTCGATGGCTGATTTCAAGCAATAATTTGGGATAGAAGTAATGCAGGTATAACTCCTGCTCAACTTGACTCAGAAAAGAGGTTTTCAGTTCAGATTGCTGTTAGGCAGAACTGGTACTTGACATTTTCATTAAAAATAACCATATACAGCACTACTTGCTGCAGTAGTTGCAAAGTCCTTTGTTTACCTTGTCTCTATTTTACTATGAAGAGGAGAAACCTCCCTTTGGTCCTCAGAGTGTCCAAATGCAGAGGAACAGAGCATGTCAGTGTGCATGCATGTGTATTCACTTGCTTATCCATATATTTAGAAGTCATAATGAAAAATATATCCTGGAGTGGAAGCACCAGAGGACTTGATTGTGACCCTGTGCTGATACAACTCTACTAATGTCATAGAACTGGTGCTGATTTATGTTGGTGTGAAGTCAAAAAGCACAGTCTCATAACCTCAGGAGCAGCCAGGGTTCCCCTGCCAAGGATGGTAAATGGGCAGCCCAAGCTTTTTTCTCCTTTGCTGCTTTGCTATTCTGGGTCTCTGTCAGGGATTTCTTCTCACTTCACCGTCTTCTTCCAGCAGTACATGAATGTGCTGTGTCAGGTATGCTTGCAGGCTCCACGCTGGTGTACACAGTAAGCAGTTCTGTGGTACCACACCAACTGACAAACCAGCCTAAGGGAAGGGAAGTCAGGATGGATAACTTCCCCTAATGTCTTCCCTCTCAGGAAACCTGACAGAAAAGCACAACAGGAACAGCTGCTTTTGCTTCTTATATTTATTTAGCCTTTGTCCTGTTTTTGTGTTTCCTCTGTCTTTACAGTGTCTTGTCAGCTTGTGCTGTGTCCATCCTTCCTTTTCCCTGAGCCGTTACCAGAAGGCAGAGGAGAGGGAAGCTGGTCCAGAGGATAGTCAGCAGCAAGCTATAAATTTGGCAGCATACCATGAGCATGCTTCAAAATGTCCATTTTAAGGCCAGCCCATAATCCCAGTATATCCAAAAGCAGGAGACTGAAGAATAGACCACTGCAGCCACTTATAATAACCCCTCCAGAAATACATTGTGCAAAGGGTCTTGTATCTGTCATTAAAGTTGTTTTCTCTCTCGTTTTAGCTGCTATATGCCATGTATTTATTAGAAGTTACTGCCAGTATGACTTTATTGATAAAGTTCCATTGTATCTAGTGCAAAAAGAGAACAAAAGATGTTATATTCCCTGGCATATCATGCAGACTCTCATTGTATGGCATTGACTTCAAGGGACAGAAATTTCTCTCATTATGTTTTCTTCTCTGCTACCGAATTTCTGACAAAATCGGAGTTTGAAAACTGAGCTAAAAACTCAAAGGGAGTTGAACGTGTCAAAATGCTCTATTTATTGTAGGTATAGAGAAGTTCTGGACACAGCTTTATAATGTGTGCATCACTTTAACTGGTATTTTATAGGGCGGGATTCTGTCACTCTGGGCAGAGGAAAATTACCCTATGGTCCTGCCCTGCTTCTACATACCAACCCTCATCCCACCTGGGTAAGCTTGCCCTCTCCTCTGTGAGGGAGGTGGACAGGGACCATCTCTCTGGCCACAGGAAGGGGAAGGAATGTGATCTATGCCTTTCCCTTTCTTTCCTCCTTTCTCTGCTCCAGCCTGACAACAAGTACTGAAGTGCAGTACGTGAGATGAATCTGACTGCTACGAAACCTTTGGGATTTAACCGTGTTTAGCGTTATTTACTTATTTATTGCTTATCTCTGTATTTTCCCAGGAAATCCAAGCTACCCAGAGGATGTTCTGAAAGGAGGAACTACGCAGATGAATTACCCGATGGGCCTGATCTTGAAGCCATGTGTAACTCGGTCTTGCTGTTTATAACCTGAGGAAAGCCCTTTTTAAAGCAAAAGAAACATGAACCTTGGAGACTCACAAGCTACCTAAAAATGCCAAATACAGACTGGAATATTTGAAATCATAAATAAGGAAAAAAGACAACTCCTCTCCGTGCCTCACTGCCTGCAGAGGAATGTCGGATTAGAGCAGCAGCCAACAGAATCCAACACAGACGTGAAAAGTACAGCAAAAATTAAATACCAGAGCTATGCCGAGGGATATCTGGGCTACTTATGAAAGCAGAAGCTCTCACTCACTGAAACGCAGGTAGCAGAAAACAGCCATTTCTAGAAATCATAAGTGTTTTCAGGGAAAGAACTAAATATGCCTTGCTATCAGAGCTGTGACCTACATCCCAGGCTAGAGGACCAGTGTCAACGTCAGATCAAAGATACTGGGACTGATGTGTTAATAGTAAGAGTTTGGTGTTTGGTACCAGTAAACTGTGGAAAATAGAAAAATCTCCAGATATTCTGAAAGTCTTTGGCTCTGAACTGTACTCTGAACAGGTTCTCCTCATTTAGCCTCCATCAAAAAGGTCTTCCATAAGAAGGGACCCAATGAATGCCAGGGTCATAACAGCCTCTTCAGGATCAGCCCACAGAGAAAATCTCTGATTTACAGCTGTGAAGAAAGGCAACATGTGGCATGCTCACCTTGTTTTCCAGCAGTGTTTAAGGGCTTCTGGGAAGTGAGGGATCTATTTCCCGGGGGAGAAAAGTCAGATATAAAGTCTGTGGTTATTGACTTCCTTGCTTTCTGCAGGACATTGCTGCAGGACATTTACCATGTTTTCGATATGACATTGCTGCAGAGGCAGGCAGTCCAGGGCCAGTGAAAGATGGAGAAGTATCTGGTAGACAATGGTTCCTTTGGGATTGTACTGTCTAGAAGATGGAAGAGGGCCAGGAGAGATCAAAGGCATGGTGTCTGCAAAAAAATAGTGATTACAGCTGTGTGCATGTATGGTTCTGGAGGGGCATTCTGTTTTCTGTTTTGATTTAATTATTAGGCAGTTAGGAAATATAATTTCAGTTCCATTTCAAAGCAGATTTTTTTTGTGAATTAAAAAAATATTACAGTTTCTTTTTTACCCAAACATAAATGTGTGTGTGTGTGTATGTATATGCATATACATAGACTCTTCTAATGGAATTTTAAAGGTAAGCTTAGTTTCTTATGCAGTTCCATTATAAAATTTTGTGTAAAACTGGAATGGTTCACTGAAAAGGAAACTATAAAACTGTATAAAGATTCATGATCCCTTACTGGTCTTATTTTAACAAGAAACTATAAAAGGAAACATTTACTTTCCATGCTAAAAGCAAAGGTCACTCAGTAGCTTTCAGTTTTCCTTCCTTTTTTTCCCCTTATTAACACTCATGTTGGCTTCTGAAAATACTTCATTCTTATTTCTTTTATTTCTCCCCTTTCAAGCTCACCATCTTTCACTGTAACAGCTTCTTTCTTCTCTATCATTATTTCCCAGCAAACTAATATCCTTAGGGGTTCTCCTGCCTTTTGTTAGAAGGAGTTGATATCATCTGACCCTGTGAACTGGAAGGCAGATAAGGAACTATTTCCAGCACTATAGTGTTCTAGAGAAAACCTGCACACTGGTCCAAACGGGGCTCATTCCCTAGTTATTGCTAAAATTTCTTTCTGTGGAGCTTCTGGTGCATTTTGGATAAGTGGTGTAGAGAACCAGTGGTCATTTGTAACAGAACAACTAGGAAGCATTAAAAATTGTATACTAGTCTCCAAAACACAGAAGCTACTGACACTTCACTATTTTATGGAGGTATAGGGTCACTCACCTCTTATTTTTAAGAGGTCAGCTGCTCTGACTCTTGAATAATCAGAAAATATATAGACTAGAACTATAATTTCTCTTACCTCTGAGGTCTCTCATGGGCCTTTACACTACAGGAGTACAAAATACACTCTAAGTGTCCACTTTCAAACAGAGTGGCTTCTGCTTCCGTGGCCAAACTCACTTCAGTCAAATCCTGGGTTATGCAAATAACTTCTGTTTTTAATGTATTAAAGTTTCTGAAAAATGGAAATCATAGCACCTGCGGGGGCCTTTCAAGTTGACTTTACTGCACATGTTTATCCAAAGCCCTGTATATTTTTAACATGCTTTGTCCATAGAGGTTCTCATGGGGTTTCAGCACTATGGCTTTTACTTTACAGGCTTAAGAAGTTATTGAACTACGGATTAATTAGATATTACAAAATCTTGAAAATCTGACATGATGAGATTTTTGTCTCTTTCTTCTCTGAAGGTATGCTTGCTTTTTCTGGCTTTCTATTTTTTATAGTTATTGTTCCTAAATAACTGCTATACGTAAGAAGTCATTCTTATGTTTCCCAGTCCAGTGTTGTTTTCGTTGTTTACATTTTTGGCAAGAAGTTCTTATTTTAAAGCAATATCATATTGATTTTTTCTGATTTCCCTTCCCTGCTTTAGCAACTCTAGTGGAGTTTGTATGTCAGCTACTTCAGTCTTCTGTCAGCTTCATAGATTTTACACAGTAATTTATGTTGTACTTTTGTAAAGCTGAAGGCCACTGGAGCTACTGCAGGTGCATGTGATAATATAGTTTCTTTCTCCCTCTTCCATTTGGAGTTGAAAAGCTCTTCGTTATTTTTAGTTTATTTTTTAAACTTTATTCAAGCATCATCTAGTTAGTATTCTTGTCACCACTTTCTGTTGAGTACCCAGGAATATTCATTGCACAGTTTATTTGAAAAAAAAAATTCTATAAGAGAAGTGCTTGACTGGAAACATAGCAAAAAGGTCTTTTTTCCCCTAAAAGACGACCATAAAATTCAGGGTTGTTTTAAAGTTAAGTATTTCAACCTTCTCCAGAAAAACTTACAACAGTGTAATTATTTTTTTTCTTCAGTTAACTTAGATGTCACTTTTGAAAACATGACATGACAGAAATTAAATTCTAGCAGAATTCTATCTAGAGCTAGCTAGCAGCTGATAATTCTGAATTTCTAAGCAGTTTTACTCCAAAATACTTGCAAATCAGTTGTTGGATGTTCCTCCACAATAGGTGTCTATCACCACTGTAATACTGGTGCATTTGTAAATATACTCTGACAAATGATAGGTGATTTACTTGGTTGGCTGTGATAGGATATTAGCAGTGTCTGCAGCACTGACCTTGCACTCTGCTCCCCAGTTGCCCAGCCTGTTTCCCCTCTGTACCACAAGCACTCGCTGCACTTGCTCGTGTCAAAACCCCCTGAGCTTCTTAGAAGATATCCTTCATGATCACACCATTTGCCTCTGTTTCAGGCTGTGGAGCTAGCTGCCATCCCAGATACAATCTGGGGACTCTGGCAGGGTGGTTTGGAAGGGAGTAACCTTGGCCCTAATTCTGCTGAGATACTGGGAAAATGGTGGGGTTTGCCCTTTTGATTACAAAAGAGGAATGTAATCGCTGGTACACGCTGTTGCTGGCAGTGTTTGCTGGTGCCTTGATGGATGTCAATGTATCAGACCTGGCCGCTGGTTTGAATAGAAAATTGCATTTGCTCCCAGAGCTCATTATGGTCTGTGTTTAAGGTAACTATGTACATATTGCAGGGAGACTCCACTAATTTAGTAGGCTTGATTAATAGAGGTACTATAAAAGAAAAGTTATCTCAATGAAATTATCTCATGATTTGCTTAATAGAAGAGTCTGTTCCATGCACACAACTCTAAATAACCTAGGGGCTAGATCTGAATCTGGTAGGCTACCATTCTGTGAAAGGTTCAGCACCTGCATGACAATGGATGAGAGTTCTCCAGATGAGAAATCTGTGGTGGTAGAAGATGAAGTGTCTTCACACAGTGCCCAGGCTCATATGCTCTTTCCATGTAGCACTTCTGCTTCTTCTGTGTGGGATGGAGTACTGGTCTGTTCGGATGTGGCAGCTGTTATATGTAAGCCCCTCATGACAAAGGGTTTAATCCTAGATTCAAGCCTATTAAAATGCACATAAATGTTTTGAAGGACCAGCTTAACATCATGCAATTTAGTGCAGAGAAATACAACACTTTTTATTTATCACACCTTTATAATTCTTCAGAAGAGGTCCTGTAGAAATCTAAGATAACAGCAACTGCAATGTAAAAAAACATTCACTTAAGCACCCATATAGAGTAAATCTGTCCACTTGAAATGCAGCTCCCAACATTTGAGGGAACTGGGTACAGGTATTGCAGCAGAAAGCATTGACAATTATGGCAGCTTCTAAAATGCCACTGAGTACAGCAGAAGAGAGCAGAACAGATTTCTTTTCAGGAGGCATGTCTTGTCTCTCTATTTCTCACAGCTGCCTTTGTCTACTGCTTCTGCAAATACCTACACTATATGCTCCCTGAGTTTTCTGTGTTTTTTGTGTATTTCCTAGATGCTTCATTATTCCAGTGAGGTTGTGGAAGTGTTTGTGTGTGTTTGTATGCACAGTGAACAATACCATGGACTACTCATTGGAGTGATAAATTGTGTTCACTCTGATGTCAGGTACCTCTCATTGACTTTAGATTCTTTCCTATTGGATATGTTTAAGATTAACCAGGCATTAGTCATTAATCAAGGAGGTATCTGCAA
The DNA here is from genome assembly GCA_020745705.1 of Hemiprocne comata. Taxonomy (NCBI): domain Eukaryota; kingdom Metazoa; phylum Chordata; class Aves; order Apodiformes; family Apodidae; genus Hemiprocne; species Hemiprocne comata. Next base: position 134,744,227 of record CM036586.1, on the reverse strand, counting down.
ATAAATTTTTCATCATAATGAGCTGTGTAGTTGAATTAATAGTAGGTGCACTTTCATTATTTGTCATGATGTATATGTATGGTATCAATGCAGTGCTCCCAGCTTGGCTGTTGGTGTTGCTGTGATCTCAAAAGATAACTGAGCAACAAATAAAATGTTCATGTAATAATATGTCAGTACATCTTTTATGTTTTAGACACTGCACTACAGTTTTCTCATAGTAGATACATATTTCGTAGCTAATTTCTTGTCTGATATTGATGCTGTGGTGCATAGCCAAAGGCAGGTCAAAGCTGAGAGAAGAAAAAAACAGGGTTTTGGAGTTTGTTATGATACAGACTTTGAAAAATATATTTTCCACATAATGAAGCTTTTGTATTACACATAGACACATTTAAAGTTTCAGTGTACTTTGATTCTGCAAATTCTATTTGTAATGAGAAGTAAACAGAATCTTTTTTGTAGGAACTTAGGTTTTAAAATCTAGTGTTGGCTTTCTTGATCTACTGATTCCCCACATTTTAATCTATATTGTTTCTGCCTAACAGATATATAACAGAACAAATACTCTTTATGAAATGACAACTAAGTCCTTTTCCAAGAGAATGTAATTTCTTTTACGACTGACTGAATTCTGAAGAAGAAGGATGTGTGTAAATACTTAGTGAATACAGTCTGTAAGATAGTTTTGTTGTGGATAATAGCATTTTGCATTCATTTAATATTTATTTTAATAATGTGTAAACTTTCATTGAAAACAAAATTATTGCAAAAATTAGCCTGAATACATAGATCTGTTTTCTCTCAGCGTGCCCTCATAAATTTTTTAGAAACTTTTATATTTTTTTCATACTATTTTCATTGAAGTGTTATAAGTGATAAAAGGTAACTTCTGAAAAGGGATGCTTCCAAGGAGGATGCATCTTTTGTCAGCACCCCAGGTGGACTGACAAGCCTCACTTTTCCTGACTGTAATTCCCCCTCCCCCCTCCCCTCCCAGAACCCTTCCCCCTGAGCCCAGGGACACAATTTTTTCCTGTCCAGGGCCCCAGGTCTGCCCCAACCGACACTGTGCCTTGCCCTGTGCCCTGCTTCCCTGGCTGTGCTCCCTGAACATCACCTCAGGTCCCTGGAGGTACCCAGCTGCTGTTCCTGGCCCAGACAGGGCCCAGGGGGCTGTAGCCTGGTCAGGGGTCCCTGCCCCATATTGAGACTCTTCTGGCTTCAAGTCAGAATTGTGAGGAAAAGTTTCAACTTGCAGAACAGATTAGCTGGGAATCATTTGTCCATCTTTGTTCTGTATTATAGGATGAAAGACAAAACTGTGGCTTCATGTTTGTATGGAGTTATGTGGCCTCATGACCCATTTCAGAATTTGAACATTTGCAGGAGCTTGACAACACTGACAATCTTCACCCCCTGAAAAAGTTGCATTTATTCTAGCACAGTCAGTGTTGATGTCCTTGAGGATGTAGAAAAGACCAATATGATTGAGAAGAGCTGGTCCCACGGCCCATTTCTGCCAGGATTTTAGTCCCATTGTGGCACTGAAAGATCACTCAGCTGTTGCAGATGAAGCAGCAACACTCAGCGTGAGTTATAGCTATTTTAGGTGTTCTTCGAAACATATCTGGGTCTTGGATGCATTTGGCAGCAGCTGATGCTGACCTATAGCACAACATAAGAATAGTTTGCATTTCTAATGCATATCCTGAAGCAGCTGGGCTCCCCAGGGCAGTACATGGGCGTCGCAGAAGATCACTGAGTTGTCTTTGAAAAAGGAAGTTCTCTCTACGGATATGTAAAGATTAAATCCATTGAAAAGTGCTGTGTGATCAAGTTAGCTCAGCAAACACAGCTAGCTACTTTGGGTTGTAAATTAACCTGAACTTTCATACAGAACAACATGAGCCCTTAAAATTCAATAAATTAATTATCTGACAAATCTTTAACTAAATACACAGAATTTAGTATGCAGATCAGAGACCCCTCTTTCTTCTGCTGCCTCTTCTCCTTGATTATGACTTAAAGTAGGAATGCTCAGTCTGTAATGTCTGTGGTTCTTCCACACTCATTGTCTAGGACTCATAGTCGGTCTTTTTTTTGTAGTCCTTGGAAATTGATGGTGCTGACATTGTTGAAGCCTTACTGATAATTACAATTTCTTTCATTCTGTATTGCTTGTGCACATCACGTTTGGGCTGGTTTCCTGACCCACCATGGCCTCCAGTGTTCCCCTGTGGAGGACTGTGTTGTATGTCTGGCTGGCTGCTATTGTCTGCCAGAGCAGAGGTCCCAAACTTGTGTGATCTGCCTGGTGGGGAGCGTAGAGTTATGGGAACAGGTATGTTTCTGGAAAGCTCTGATTACAGTAGTAAAAGCTACAGTCTAGCAAGGGAATAATAGTCACAATTATCATTGAAGTGTTTTGACACATTGGTAAAACTCCTTAAGAACATACATGGAATGTATTATTTATTTTAATGAAATTCAGTCTAACCCAAACTATTACTCTCCTGTCCCTGATTTCTGAGAAGCACCAACTCAGAATATACTCTTAATGGAGAGCCTGAAGAGCATTTTGGGCTTTGCAGATGTGAGCTTCTCCCAGAACATTTGGGTTTTGATAGAGAGATATTGCTGAAGTGACAGAATACATGGAGTATGGAGGTTTGTCAGCAGAGTGGAGCACGGTATGGTAAGGGGCATGGTACGTGTGGAAGAAAGAAAATGGAAAATTCATTTTGAATGCTCTGAATCCCCTTGATTTTGGGACAGAGTGGTGCCTGTATCTCCATGTTACAGTTTGTTGAGTGCTCTGAACTGCAGTGCATGAGCGAGTGTAAGTATGATAAATACTGCTATGGCTCAGTTGCCACAGTGGTCTGCAGACTTTTATCTACAAAAGAACTCTTGCTGTAACAAAAGCAGTGTTCTATGGTCATGCACAGCAAGTGATCCCTCTGTCTAGTACCGGGAGTGATGAATAGCTGGCTGTGCTGGGGATATCCTGAGTGCAAAAAGCATGTACTCCCTCTTGTGCCAGGGGAGTGATGCAAAGAGATAAGGCCAGGGCATCTGGTCCCTGAAAAAAAAAAGAAAATAATCGTGTTGAACAGGATTTAAGTCAACGTGAAGTTTAAATTCCAACTCTAATTCAGATATTTATAAACCTGACATCTGCATTTTTGTAGAAGGAACAGTAAACGGGTTGACTAATAGCCAAATTGCTGCAGGAAATGCAGAGGAAGAACGTTTGGAGGTCAGATAATATTTAATCAGGAAACTTTTCAGCACATCTTTGATGATCCTATTAATTTTATCTTTTCCCCAATTCATAAATAATATCCATCTGGAGAAACTTAGGCACATTTAGTTACGTTTTACTAAGCAGGAAATAATCCACTGGTCACACAGTTTTAGAAAACCACACTTGGCTTTATCTCCACTTCCCACGGAGAGCAGAATACATACATAGTAAAATCTCCTTTCGATTATGTCTCAGCTACCATCACAGATTTTTCTTGTTGGATCACTTGAGAATAAACCCAAGCACCAATACATTTTTCTGTTTACCCTGGATGTCTTGAAATATCATGGCTCTCAGGAATTACTTTGTTGTTTTATTTAAAGGGTATGTACTACAATTGATTCCAGTGCATCATGACATTTACAAAAGTGCTTTTTGCAAGAAGGCTACTAATATAGGTGAGAAAAGAAAGCATTTGTAATTTAAAGGAATTCTTGTTGTTCTATGGTAAATTCTGTGCGTGTCAAGTAAGTGTTCTGGAAGGCACAGGGGAGAAGTGAGCTGGAAGCAGATGACCCATGGCAGGTGCATGGTCAGGCTTGTGACTTCCTCTGCAGGACAGGACAGCACACACTGACCTACACAGGTCCTGAGTCACAGCTCCCACTGTCACCCGCCTTCAGGGGTGGCTTAGGTTAATACCATGTTGGACCCTGCTTCACTCCCACAGGGCCATGTCTGCCAAATGTGCAATGGGAGGATGCTCTGAACATTCTCCAGTGCAGAGTGTTGCTTTATATGGGCAAGCACCTGCTGTGATGACATGGGTTGACTGAGTTATTCTGCCACGTGCTACAGGATGTCATATCACGGTGAACCAACGTTTTGCTTTCCTCACTGCAGTTACTGTGTGAAATGATGATGTGATGTGCTGTTGTAAGGGAATTTATAAGTTGTTCTGTCCAAAGTAATTTTTCACTGAATACTTTAATAACATATTCATACCAAAAAGTAGGAAGAGAATGAAAAGAAGCTGTGAGAATTCTTAAAAGAAATCTAAATACGGCTTTTGTGTTTTGATATGACATTTTATACAAGGTATTTTCCTCTTTCTATTTGGTAGCAGAAGAAAGAGAGTAAATCCTCCTAGCTATCTATTATATAAAGAGAGACCCATAGTTAAAGCTGCACTGAGCTACTTTTAAAACATAAATGATCCACCTGATAAAAAAAATTTGGACTTTTATTTCTGTTTTTCTGACTTTGCAATTCAATTATTGTAAATTAAAGGTAAATTTCAGATAGATTCCTAAAGTCTTTTTCCATCCACTGTCATACTTAGTATTCTGCTCAATTATAAGTTCAGTTGCAAGTTTAAAATAGTAGACCTTTTAAAAATTCCTGTCTTATAAACACCTTGTGCAGGTTATATTGGAAAACTTTGAAAGATTAATGTTTTTTTAAAATAACTTTCACAGTATGTCTACTTTATCAGGAGCTGAACAATACTCCTCGGCTAGAGACTTGCAAAAATACCTGCCCTTAGCTTCAGAGAAGTGAAGGAACAGTTGAAATTTTAGATGGACTTTTCTGCCCCTGCTTTTTAGTGGCACTGCTTCTTCATGCAGGATGGAAGGCTTAGCTTCCTTCTTGCTGTAACAGCTAGGAGTCAGTGTATTGTAACAGAGAAGACTTTGTGCTCTAGTCTCTACTAACAGGGTACATATTAAAGATGAGAATAAATGCCTTAAATTCAACATCTCCCTAAATAATTTTGAATCTAGCTGTTACATAAGAGAGTTGCTTGTGAATGGAAGCCCAGAGGAGATGAACATGGGTTTTCAAAACAGGAAATAACATATGAGTATTACAAAAGGTGTGAGAAAAAGATGTTACACGTGGGCTGGTTTCCAGCAGTGATATGGGCACATCAACACCCGTGAGCTACAGCAGAGTGGCTGCTGTGGAAAACCAAGTCTCCTCACCTTGCTACTGGCAGACCCATCCCTGGGTCAGCACAGAGGGGCAGGAGGGTTAATAAACCCTGCTGAGAGCCACAGGCTTGGACCTTTTACATCGCATCAGGACAGCGAGGAGCCAGGGAACACACCACCATGCCTGGGTGCCAAAGCTAAAGTCAGGTAAAGACTTTAAAGACAGCACTTGTTTCCAAACTGTTTGACATACTAATGAAATATTTTAATTAAAAAAAAAAAAAGTTCTATGTAAGTGCTGTGTTTAGTTTAATGCATCATCAATTATATGTTTGTTTTTTTATAAAACAAGTTCTTGAAATCCAGAATACTGAGCTGGGACAGAAGACAAATACTTTAAGCTTAGGGTATCCAAACAAGTTTAAATTTGCTCATCAGAAGCACTGCTTTACAGAAAAAAACCCCACTCTAATATCCTTTAAAATTCTCAAAATTGGTGTGAAACTATGTTAAATAGCTATTGGTTTTGTCCATCTTAGAAAAGCTGTTTGAAAACCTATCTTGGTGTAATTTTACTCTCAGGACTGTGTTTTTAGAAAATATTTTAGTCTGCTCTCTTAAGGCAGCAAGATTTATCTACTTTTACTCAGTGATTCTCTTCTTCCTTCCATCCCCTTCTTCCCAATCGCTTGTAACACCTTTGGCCAGTTTTTGGTCAGGTATTACAGATGTGTGTACAGGATGTTCTGTTCCTCGTTTTTGGAGAAATAGGCAGCTGGACAAAGAGAGAGATTGTATTAATGTCCCAGGTAACAGCATGAGCTCAACCTGTACAGGCATCACAAAAATCCACAAAGGATCTCATAGTGAGAAATGTAGGCACCCATGTCTCATTTATTCTAGAGACATGAACTACTTTTATTGCCATAGGCTACATCTACATTAATAAGTAGTAAGTTACAATAGGAGTGAATCTGAAGAATGAAATAGTTGGTGCAGAGATTTGCACTGTGTGCCTGTGGGAATTTTCCTTCAGGCCATCCCCCTCCTGGTGCAGCAGGCTTGAAGTCCCTTGGTAGCTGAAGCACAGTAGGTGCTCCCCTGAAGAGCGGTGGGTTCGGTTTTAGGAAAGAATCCAGCCTGTACAAGCCAGACCACCTTTTGGTATAAACCAAAGTAAACTGGGTCAGACAGGAGGAACTCTCCTCAGGAGTTCTCACACACAGACAGCATGATAGATGCACTGCATTATATACATAGTACGCTGCTGTGGAGGTACATCCCTTGCCTTGTCTAGGTACATCAGGCTGATGCAAAAGACTTAATACTGGAATAATATCATCGATCCAGTGGTGCTCAGAGTATCTCATAGACAAAATCAGTGTTGTTGCATTGCATAGATAGAAAAATAGAGAAGTTACTTGGTCAAGGTCACCTAGAAAGAGGCTTATTGGGAAAGCTGTTTACATAACCCTGTACAAAGAAAAAACAAAGAAAACCTTAATAATTTAGACAAGTCTAATTTGCAGTTATGTTGTTTGAATGATGCATCTGTACAAACTTAAATATATACCTAAGTGATTTGTGGCGTCAGAGCCGGTGTGTTCTGTAAGTAGATATTAATACTGTACATGTACCAATATATAAAGAGAAGTTTTCTTTGGGAAAACTGCTCTGCAAAATTGAAATTTAAGTGATCATTTTTCTGACCTCATCCACTGAGGAACATTTTTAATTTGGTAGTGGGGTTTTTTGTTTTTTGTTTGGTTGGGGTTTTTTAAGTGGTAAGTGGTTTGCCTGTATTCCTTTTTAGTTTTCCCAAATGATAATTCCCTGCTTCCACCTGGCTATAAGAGTCATTAGTGGGCGACAGCTATCTGAGGCATCCATACAAATTTCTGTCCTGACTGTTTGAACTGCCATGTTTCAGATGTGTTATCAAGACATTGCTATTGTGCAGATACAGATTAGTTCTTGAGACTGATTTTTCTGCTTCACCAGTTCTTTTGTAGCTGCCAGAACTAATTGCTTACATTACATTACCAATCTGTGCCTCTATCACTCCTTGGATGATGCCATCCATTGGAATACAGCTGCATACTTAAGCGCACTTTTTAACTACTTCTTGCTATTGCTGCTTGTGTTTATGATTGACAGAATTGTCCCTGATATTTCTCTGACCTTCACTGCTAGTCAGTAATTGTACAATTGTTGTACTGATTGAATCACCTTTTCTACCTCTAAAATTTTCTGAATTTTCCATCATTTAATGGGAGTTAAACAGAGCTATTAACTATGTAGAAAGAATCTTTCTGATACTAGGTAAAGTAGCTCAGTAGCAACATTGTAGTGAACAGTGATATTTAGAAAACTTAAAACTTAACGAAATATATAAAAGCAAATACTGCCTACGTAATAAAAGGTTTTTTTTAATGGCTGTATTTCATCTTCATTCCAAGATGTAAAAACCCAATATTCACTAACAGTGATATACTTTGACATCAACACTGGTTGTCAATATAAATTGCTGGATAATGCCTGCACAGATTCAACTGTTAATGTTAACTAAATGTTTTCTTATAACACATGAGAAATATTTTGCATTATATTTACCATTTCTACCTAATATATATTCATAAGGAAAATTATATTCTTGCTGAGCAGAAGTACATGAATATGTCAGTGAAATTACATTTGATAAAAATCCCAGTAATTAAATATTTCTTTTTTTAAATTTAGGGGGTTGTTTAGGAGTATGAAGAGTTTAGTTCTAATCTGTTCTTGATGTCACTTTGGGCTGTTGTTCTAATATTGTCAATTAATTACTATTTGAGTAAAATCCAGTTCTGTAAATGGCATAAGAGTAAGATTATGCTGTATTTGGTGACTGGAGATCTGTTGCAAGTTTTAAAACCTGTATGTTCAAGTCCAAATTACTAAAACGTAACTGATGTGAAGAATCTTTCAACATTTGTAGCAACTATTTGAATAGCAATAATTTGGTGGGAGAGAACATTTTTTATGCCAAGGAAAACATATTTTTTTTTCACATAAAAAGTGGTATAGAATAGCTTTTAAGTGTGAAAAATGTTATTTGTGCATAAACCTAGATTTCATCATTGCAGGTTGTGTGGACATGAGTTGACCTTGTATTGTAAAGAAAGAACATCACTGATATACATACTATCTAATACTTGTTAAATAACCTTAAATACGGCACTCAGAGCAATTTTGCTAGTATAGGCTTTTTCAAGAGATGATGCAGACCAATTAGTGACTTGGGACAGACAGCTGAAAGCATTTAACTAGTATACTTGCTATATCTCTGGATTATCAGACTTGCATGCACATACTTGCTGCAGGGAACTGAGTTTGATCTTGAGTAAGGATTGAAAATCGAAGTGACAATTTTTGGTAACATGTGCTTTTGTTCTTGTGATACTTCATTCTAAGGCTTTCAGCTTTCTTAATAATTCCTTCAGCTTCTACCCATTTATCCCTTTCCTTTTCTTGGTTTATTGATTGCTAGTGTGTGGAACCTGATGCTTTTCCCAACTAACATTACACTGCTCCAAACTGAACAATTTTTTGTTCTCAGCATATTCTGTGATTCTATTATTTTCTACCTTTTACTTAGCTGTGAGGTGAGGCACGTTACATCTCTCAGGGTATTGCCAACCTGATGTTTGCTGACCAGTTCTAAATCTCCGCTTGTATGAGGACTGTTTCCAAACCTGCACACAAGGATGTACAACTTTCCAACGTGGGATGCTGTAAACAGGGTCTCACATAGATGATGGGATTCCCAACTTTATCTCCACCACAGAAAATATAGGGCAAAGGCAGAGGAGGACAGAGGCTAAGCAGAAGAAAGGCTGCTGAAGTCATGAACCAGATTAAGCATCGCAACTAAGTTGTACTGTGGTTTCCTACAGACTATATCTCCTCTCAAATCATTGCAGTTATTTCCTTATGGGAGGTGGGGCTAAAATTTATTCCAGTAGTTCCAGAATTAGATTTCTAAATGGGAGAAAAGAGTGGGGAGAAACAAAACACTGTGGTTATATTGGTTGCTGATCGAATTTACATTTGCGGTGACTGGATTGCAGTAATTTCCCTGGGGGGCAACTCCTGAGATAGCAATTTCAAAAGAGAAGCTTAGCTATGGCAAGCTGAGAGCTTCCTGAAACAGGATGGCCTACAGAAGAAAATGTCTTTTTAAAGGCATGTGGGTTCAGCTAAATTTAATAGGAATTCAAAGAAAAATAGAGCATGGAGAGACTGTCTCGCAGGCAAAGCTAGTACATTTCTGGGAAAACTCTGTGATCATAAAATTGTTTGCTGTAAAATGATCTTCCAGGGAATTTCATTCTATATTCTTTAAAAAGAACTGTGGGAATTTTGGGAGAGAGATTAATGAAGAGCTTGGTGTAATTTTTTTAAGGGATCCATGTCAAGTATTAAAAAATCTGGGCACCCATAAAATCCTTAAAGCACAAGAATGAACAGGGTTTGGCCAGGAAGAAAAAATAGTTCCTGATTCTGGTTTTTATTTCTGTCCCACTTTTGTGTCAACTTTGTCACCTGCCATCCTACAGAGGAAGTGTTTCAGTTGTCCTCTGTAGCTGGAGGGCTTCAATCCAGTCTGCCATGGGCCATCTCAGCAGTTGTTAGACACTTCCACAAATAACAAAAGAGAGACAGGCTGCAAGTAATAAGGGTTCTAATTAATGCTAGATTGAACAAAGAATAAGCCAAACAAAATAAGGAAACATTTTATTATCAGTCTTGGAATAGGGTATGTTAGAGTGTTTGGGCCAGATTCACAGTATTGGGGCTGCCTTTTCTGGCTGGACAACACAACAGAGCTGCAAAATCTGCCTGATCCAAAGGCCCAGTGTAGTAGTGATTCTGGCTCTGTTACAAAATCACCTTTGGTGTCTCTTAATTAGTCAGCAGGACTGTCGTGATGCCTTAGCTACAATCCATTTGTTAAACTCACTTTCATGCTAAAAATAATCTCCTCTTGTTAGCCCTGGCCTCAGTAGGACAACTTCTACTTGATTTGCAATGCTGTGTGAATAGGCAGAAATGAACCACTGTGACAGTACTAGATGGGTTGGTATAAAGTCAAGCCAGATGTACTCATAGCAAGGAAGGTAGGGGAAATGTTTTGTGTTGCACAAGAAAAAACCCTTAGGGAGATCTCCCTTCATCTCTTCCCAGTTGCTTGGTTCTTTTACGTTTGTTGTAGAATTATTACTATGAGCTGACGTTAATGCATATGGTGACCCTAAAATAAAAAGTTGCCTCTTATTCATTCTGTATAAAAGGTGTCCATCGCGTTTAGTAAGGGCTAGCTTGTTCGCTGTTTCTCAGAGTCTGTTCCAGGTGGACTGCTGTGGATCAATCTTCATGATGGCTGATTACCTTATCAACCCAGCTGGCCAGGTGTCCGGTATTGGCAGCTGAGCAGATCAATGAGACAAGTCACATCAAGATAGATGAGGTGGCAGGCATCTGCTGTGTGTACACTTTATAGAAGCCATGTTTCAGGCTCTCCTTAGAACTTTTTTCAGTACTTGATCAATTCCTTCTCTCCCTTTAGCTAGTATTTTTAGAAATATGAGAGCAGAAAAGGGAAGAAAAGTTGTTTTTTCTTTTTTTAATTTGTAGACCCAAACATAACAACCTCCTGATTACAGCAACCTTTTGCAAAATGCTTCCACTAGTACAGTAATCCCTACCTGCTAATGTGATCACTCATTGTTTTCCTCTTTAAATTTCTTCTTCAGCCTCTGTCTTCACCTTTTTCTGCATCTTGAAAATTTGATCTTCAGTTTCAACAGCTTGCCTAGCAGCCCTCAACTTCTGGTGGCCCATGACACAGACAAGGGCTGCCAAGGTGCCTGCTGCTTTCTTGCCTTTTTGCCATATTCCTTTACTAAACTATGATTTATTTATTTATTTATTTATTTACAAATTGCACATCTATCAAAAGCAAAGAGGGTTGAACAGCAAGTTTTACTTCCTTTGAATATGGACTGCATGTTGATTTCTGGACTTTTTTGCTCATTTAATTAGAAGATTAAAAACAACATAATTTATGGTCAATCAAAACTATAATGTATACAAATAGTTTCCTTTCAATGATGGTTATCTAAAAATTACTCATGATGCTCACTTATAACTGAAAATATCAAAAGAAATACCTTCAATTTGCTTTTTTCTAGATCTTTTTTAGAACAAAGAATTCATCAAAACCAGTGTGAACCTATGAAATATTTCTGTGCTGCTGAACTCATTCTTTTCAAACTCATACCCAAAAAGCAAAGCAAATAAAAATCCTCATGTATACAATTTCCCACAACACTGTGTGACTCCAGCGACTGTTGTGAGACCTCATGGATTCACAGGGTCACAGGGTGGAAAGGTGAACATGTAGGTAGGATTGTCACATTGGCTGTCATTCAGAACTGGTCTTTCTTCAGATTTTTTGCTTCTTGTAAGCCCTAAAACCCCAAGAGGGTTTTTTTTTTTATGAAAATAATAAAGAATTAGCGTAGAATTTCTAGAAAGACTGGAAGAGTGCTATCTGACTAGAGAAGACAGTTTCAAAGGTAAAAAGTTTTCAGAAACATATTTGAACCCTTTGATAAGTCTGTTAACACAAGGGAAAATGCCGTCCTCCTGCATCCCAGCCTGGATTGTGGCAGTGCTTGTCAGCAGAGACAGCATGGCAAACCTGCAGCCTTCAACTAACACAGCACAATTGTATTGGTCAGGGGTCAGGCCACCATGACTCCTTCGCTTCTGCAGTTCAGAATCTGGGTCACGCTGATTTTTAGGTCAACTGATTTGAGCACAGATTGCACTGGTACAACGTGAGAAGAGGACTGATCTTACAGCGTTATTCTCTCATCATTTGACCTAGGATCTGGACAAAGCACAGCATATAGACCACAGCTGTGTTCAGTTCCCAAATCCATAAGAAAAATTACTATTTTGGTTTCTGATTAAGTCAGGTTCTTTGCTAAGTGCTTCCATTTTACAGTGCTTCACTGTTATAAATCAAAGCCAGGCTTAACTGGGCTATTTGGTAGCTCTCTTGAAGGAACCATCTGAGAGCTTAAAGCAGATATGACTGCCCCACCTTGCCCTGCAAAGTGAGATCTCCAGCTTAACCAAGATATTCAAGAACACTAACTGTAAGATCAGAGTTTGAACAGATTTCTCTTCTAGACCAGCTTTCTGGAGGACCAGACAAAAGCAAATAAGGCCATGAATTGATTTAAGTGTTGCAGCAGTTGCAACTCACGTAAACACAGAGGTATTTAAGGTCCCTTGGAACCCAAACCATCCTACGGTTCTGTCACCTGACTGGTCATTTTGGTTTTGCTTGCAGGATTCACGAGCAAATAAATTAGGAGCGATCACAGTATTGACATTTTTTGTGTTACTTTTGTGATGGCTAGGGAAACTGCTGACACTTAGGGGTGAGAAAAGACAGGCAAAAAAAGGGACAGAAAGAGTTAGCATTGAAAAGTGGTACAATGCACTGCTCTATTTTAGTGCAGAGTTCACAGTATTCTTTCCAGCTGTCCCCATGTATGTGTGATGTCTTTGAAAGAGCAGTGTCAGTTGCATCTTCCTGCTCTAATGAATTTTGACTAGCAGTACCACAGCAGTGTCTTTACTAATCTCTGTTTTGAAACATATATGGCATTAGAAGTTTCCTGGCCTCAGCATAAATAGAATGGAGATAATGTAACTAATTTAAAGGAGTTATTTCATCAAAGCTTTGTCTTATTTGTCTAGGTGCACCTAGGTGGTGCGATACATCCAGGTTGTTGCATAGCAAGGCTTACAAATTTAAAAAACATGGCTATAAAGAAGAAAAAACACCACATGCAATCAGTCTCTTTCCATCCTGCTGTCTTTTATGCTCTTGCTGTCACTTAAAAATCTTAAGATGGAGGTGTGACCCTTACTAATACATTCTAATACGTGTCTAACACTTCTGCTTAACAACTTCCTCATGCACAGCCGTCCCTGGAAGTGTGGATTTATTCTCTTATGAAATCTTAGAAAAAGGTGCAAACTGAAGTGTAAATAACATTCATCTTGCCAAATCGATTGGAATGTGACTGCTGCTTTTAAGGTGGATCAGTGCTGAAGGAAAAGTTAAAAATGTCTAACTAATGCTAAGGCTGGGTAAGGGAATGTTAAAGTACAAAAGCCCCGTGTTAGCAGAAACTGATTTGCCGCAGCTTTTCCTGTTGAGTGGTGAGTATTATTAGAAGATAAGACTTGGCTATGAGCAAGAACATTTCATATTATAGATGCAAAGTGTGTTACTTTCATGACCCTGTTGCTTTTTATTCCTAATCAATTGTCGTACATACAAAAAGAAAGCCATTTGGTGAGAGATGAGCCAGAAACACAAACACTAAAATGCAAAACCAATGCTGACAGCTCAGAGGTAATTTCCTGACATGGAGGAGAGTAAAGCAATGGTATCTCTTCTGCCACAGTGTGCTATCAGACCTTGAATTTATTTTCAGATGGTTTCAGAGCATCTCTCTAGCTGTCAACACATCTCGCCTGTTCCAGAGCCCATTGATGTCAATATGAGCCTTTCCATTCACTCCGCTCAGCTTTGATCATGCCCTTGAAGAGTTCAAACTTCATAAGTGCGTTTGGGAGCTTTTTATCTATGGGGCTGGATTGCATCTATTTCCATGTTTATTAGTGCTATACCATGTAGAACTAGCTAGCTGTGAAACATATCTTATTATAGAGAGAATAAATCTAAAACCATTTGGTACCAATTGAAGCTCAAGCTCAGCCTACCCAAAGTTGCTAGTGTTTTTGTCATCATTTGTGATATAGTGTTAAATATCTTCCTGTAAATTGTCATTCCAGAATGATGTGCCACCGAGTAAAAATGAACTCTGTTTAAAATCTGTTAATTGGCAATTTCCAACAGGAAATCTGACCCCACCTGAATTATCTACTGTACACAGATGCATCCCACATTACAGATATTTTCAACTGAATGGGAAATAGCCCAGTATTTATAGAAACTAAACTTTCTTTTGTGGTACTGAAAAATCTTTCTTTTCTGCTGCATGAAGAGGTTTTTCCATTTAAGTTTTGAAAATGGAATTTCCACGTTGCTGAACATCAGAGAGCTAATCAATTATAAGGAAATCTGGGAAAAATTCAGAAGTCCAAAGCAATTTCAGATAAGTTAGAACACGACTGGACATCAAATGGTTTTAAAAATGAAAAAAAAAAAAAAAAAGAACACCCTGCATTGCAAATCAGGTTATCCCCACAAACAAGATACATTCCATAATTTTATTACTGAGCTATGTGACATATTTTTGCTGGAACATATGCCCTCCTGACCTTTATTTTACGTATACAGACAACTGCACTGCATGCAGACACTCTTTTAGTCTTCTAACATGTTTTGCTGACTGTCCTAACTTGAAGTCATAACCTTACCATGTTAATGAGCTTGATAATTGGAATAATTGTCAGCAACTTACAGTTTTATATCAGTGAATTATTCCACTGTGGACAACAGAGCACTTGTAATAAAAATCAAAATCCCTTCATTCACTGCTTAATGAGGGTAATTTTGAGATAGGTCCTCACATACGTTCTATATATATACACACATACACAATTTGCATTATCTTGTTCTAGTAAATTAGTATTCCATATACAAAAACTGGTTAAGCAGTTGGTTTAGAAAGCTACCATATATTTGATGGCTTTGGCCTTTCTCACAAGCATCTTTTCAAGCACTTGCAGCTTAAACACATTGATTGTGGACAACATAAAGGTACTATTTAAAGATGTAACTGAATAGCATGCAGAGGTCATACTACGCTTAGAAGACATAGTAAAAAATCTCTGTGTGGACTTCAGTCGAGAACCAGTTTGAACTTGTCAACTGGAGGTGACAGGAGAACAAAAAGACCAAGGTGTATTGACTGATTGATCTGATTGTTCAGAGAATGACAGAGCTGCAGAATGATAAGGATATATTATGTGGTTTCAATAGCATTCAGGATACATAAGTGCAATTGTAGCATAGATAGAAAAATATAGAAAAACAGTTTGGAATATGTATAGCTCTGATCATTGTTGCTAAAGAAAACTAAATATAATGAAAAAAAAGATTAAAAGAAAACCTCATGGGATGATGAGTGGAGTATCTCTCTTATGAAAAGAGGGCTTGGTTTATGAAACTAGCCAGAAGAAGCCAAGTGAACAGATGTGGATAAATGCATCTAGGGCTGAGGGATAATTATCAATAAGGAGGAAGAGACAGTTAAAGAGTAACTATTTATCAAGAAGTAATGAGTAAATTTAGACTGGGAATTAGAAGGTTTCTAATAATCAGAAGAATGAAGTTTAGGGTTGGCAGAGGATAAGCTATTTTGAGAAGGAGTTATTGAAGCTGGAAGAAGCAATTCAATTGTTAAAAGGATTTTAAATTGTTGGGATGGCTGTTTGCACGCTTGTCGTTTTGTACTGATCTAATTTCTCAAGCCTTTCATTGGTTGCTTACCTTATCACTTCTCCCCCACTCACATCCTTGGAACACTATTCCCACCACCACCCCTCTTCTGATTCACTGGAAGAAATTGAAACATGACTGAAAGGACAGACTGTGCCAGTGCTCCTATAACTTTAACACTTCGTACGCTGACAGTTCTTTTGTACACAGTTCATACAATATAACTGTCAAATTTGAGGCTGGAAGAGAGTTTTTCCTTCTGCTCAGATTGGTAGGCTTTAGATTGTGCTAATTTTTGGCTGCTTTCTGTAGTATGGACAGAGTGACTTGGGGTTTTTAATGAATTTTGCCCTGCTATATCAGGAAAGTGTCTTATTGGCTTCTAGGCAATAATTTTAGCTTTGGAGTTTTATTGTAATTTTTAAGTTTGTTAAGGAAGTTAGGAAATTTTTATCACTTTTGTCAAGTAAGATATATGTTGTAAAGTGTCCTACAACTAAACATCTATGGGTCTAGTATGTTTTTTGCTTACATAAATCCAATTGGAGCATTTTAGAAAAATAAAACTACCAGTTATTTTCACCCAGACCACCTAATAACCTCCTAATTTACTATTCTTTTTATTCATAGAGCTTTTAGCTGGGCTGTTTTCAGTTTTCTTTGTATTGTTTTGTCTGATACAAAGATACTCTACATTCCGATCTTCAGTACGTGTGTGACAAACTGGTTTGGGGATATGTTACATTTGCTCACAAAGGTCACAAAACAAAAATATTAGTCATTTGCAAGAATTGTTCTGGTTTGTTTTGATTTGTTATTAAAAAGCTTTGCTTTGTTTCTTATTCTTTGTGGCACTTGTGATACTTGTTAATGATGGAATGAAATTTCTCTTTGCCAAATTCTTTTTATACTGATAGGTACAAGAAATTTAAAAACAGGAAGAAGGGAATAATGCCAAAGTGTAAAGATTTAGTGTCTAACAGCCATCTCAATATTTACTGTCTGTAGGATGTGAGACTTTACAGCAGTTATTAGGATGCCAACTTAGTTACTGGGCCAGGTCACTGCCAGGTGTGAGAGTAAAGATTTGGGCTGAAGCAGCGAGCCTCAGAGCACCCAAGGTCTTGGGGCAGGGGGTTCACACTTTCGTGCTGACCTAAAAGCTGTCTATAGAACTTGTAAACACAGTTGTTGTAATGACATTTTTATTTTGGAGAATATTAAGCTTTTTAATCTAACATATATAGTGGGATTTTTTTTTGCTTAACTGTATGAGCTGAAGGACAAGGAAGCAAAATGTCTTTAACCAAAAAGATTACTTGTCTTTTTAATATGCAATGCACATGCACACGTTGTGGCTACCAGGAATCCCAAAACACAGTTTCTTCCCATTAGATGTTTATGGGAAAGCAGCTGGTGAGTTTGGTACCAGCGTTGAGCAAAACAGATGAATTTCCAACTCAAAGCCAATGAATGTGAAAGGTCCTGCAGCAAGTCCTACAGAGTACCCTTGAATTATTTTTTTTAGGGAAACAAGCTATATTCTTTGGTATGTACAAGCTCACAGTAGAGATGCAGTAAAAAATGGAAAGCACTTTTCAAACACATGTATTGCATTACAGTAGTTCAGCCAAAAGGTAACAAGGTTATGAATTATCAAGATGAGGTCATAATCCCGGCCATTTGAGGGTATTAGCATGCACTACCCTGAGATATTTCTCGTGCAACTTTGTGCAAAAAGGGGTCCAACAGATGTCTAAATCTTCACTGACCAACAGTGCAGTGAACAGCTTCTCTCTATTCACAAATGCTGCCTCTAGCCTGTCTGCATTCAGTGGCCAACTCTTCCTCATCCAAGTACTCAGGCTATATTTGTAGTTATATCTTGTTGGGTATGTTGATGCTCTCTGTCTTGTCCACCTAGACATTATACATAGATGGCTAAAGGGAAGACAATATATCCTTTGGTTTTCCTGAGTCCCACAAATCAATAATAAAGTGTGAGAAGCTGCAGGCTTGGATGCATCCATTGAGGAAGAAACAACATTTTTTCTCTCTGTGAGACAGCAGCATATAGTGCTCAGCAGAACTGAATGTTGCAGAGGTCCAGGAGAGTGGAAGTAACTGTCCCCTGCTTAAGCTCTGAAAACAAGAGATCATCCTTCATTATCACAATGGATTTTTTTTTTTCTGATTCCATATAATGGTCTAAATCCAACGGTCCCTAGCCTAGAAGATTAGCTTCAATTGTATCTATCTATATAAATATTTTCTGCAGGTTTCCTTTGGAAAAAGAATTTGGATATTGAGGTAGGGTTTGGCTACCAGTGCTGCATCTAGGTGAGGCTTTCAGATTCAGCCAGATCAGCCTGTACTGAGAAGATTAAAGGAAGAACCATCCTGCCAGTGGTGCCTGCCTGTCTTTATCCAACACTTGCTAACATTTGTCATTTTTTTACAAGCAAGGGAGACTTTCACAAGTCTAATATTACGACTCCATTAAGATAACTGAAATATCTTGCTGAATGTGTGCACTAAATTTGTGAATGCAAGAACTGATCTTGACCTAATGAATTTATTAATTTGGTTGACCATTTTTTTCCTTTGAAATTTCTCTTTTGGAAATGTTCTGCTGTCATTTTTATTAATAATTTTTTAAATAATAATACAATATTAATGACATTAATTTCAGCAGTTATATTTATTTCTGTTTCAGGTTATCTGTTTTTCTTCAAAAACAAACTTTCAGTATATGATGCATACTTAAAAAAGAGATTGAAAAATTATTGATAATTCAGAAAAATAATTGACCTTTTAGCATTTTGGGAAATTTCATGGTGTTGGTTTGCAGGAGTTTATTTTTTTAACAGCTTTAAAGGAATTGTCTTTTTAACCTTCAGCTAGATCTTACTCACTTTAGTGGTTGCTAGCAAGGAGGCTAAATTAATACAATGTTACTTGAGATAATTCAGTCTAAAAGATCTTATTTCTTAACAGATCAGTTAGTTAAGAGCACTGTATCATCCCATTAGTATCACAGGAAGGTGTTTCTCTAAGATACTTCACAGCCAGTATGAGTACAATCAGCTTTGATTTAGATTTAATTTTAAAAAAAAGAAAAAGGTAATATTAAAAGTAATGATCCAAACAAAAATCTGGTGACCTAGACACCTTGAGCTTTGATTTTGGGAGCCTAAATCACATTTTTGCTCTTATCCTAATCCATGACAGTTGAAAAAGCCTAGTGTTGTATTGTTTATGTGCACTTTGGTCACATTTATATTTCGCAATAGAGACATAAATGGAGGGACATGCAGACATTATTCATTCAGTTCTTGTGGTAAAACTATAAAATCTCAAAAGAGAGATGCATTTCCTCAGACCTGGCATGAGACCACAAACTCATTTCAGGAAGTCCTCCAAATAGCCAAGAAAATATATTCCCACCCCTATTGCCTGAATGGCGTGCAAAGAACAAAAAATGACAACCAACCTATGAAATGTTTCCATGTCTCTCCCTTGCTGCACTTAGCAGCTACCTTAACATCCAGTTTTCAAAGAAGAAAAATGTACTTTTTAATGGAGATATCATAGGAGTGCAAGTAAGACAAAGGAGTTGTGTCTACTCAACATGATCCTTAACTGTCCACCTAAAGAAAAATCAGGCTGTTTACTCAGGCTGATTTTATTTTTTTTTCCCCTAGTTGGAAATACTGAGTTCTTGTATTAATTTGTGTAAATAAGAATTAATCTCGCAGAACATGCCTGGAACAAAGACTGAGACAGAGACAACACCCAGGCAGGATAGGTCTCCTTTAGAGAAGCTCTAATTAATAGTCTCATTACTTTTAAATCTAGGCTTCTGTGTGTCTCCAAGGGGGAGCAATGAAGAGGGGAAGGTCTCAGATAGTACAACAACAAAAAAAGGCTAAAAAGTAGAGATTTAGTTGCTGTGTATGTTAGTAATGCATCAGTGTGCCTCAAAATTGATGTTGATGCAGCCAGAAATGGAACCAAAGCCTGGTGCCAGAGGTGGCATATTTATAATGAGACCAAATGAAGAGGCTCATTAGTTTCACAAACGGTGAAGAGCTGCCTGTTCCCTCTGTTATTATCTCTCCTCCATCTCCATTATGAGAGTGTGCATGCGATGGGGCGGGGAGGAAAGGCAAGCATCATCACGTTTAGGCTGTGAACTGATCACCATACCCCTACTGGGAAATTAATGAACCTCCTGGCTCCTCCCTCACCTGAATGCCAAATTAAAAATTGGAAAACCTAAAGGAAGCAAAAGATGATGGATTAAACCTTTACGTTTGTCTTCAACTGGAAAAAAAAATTTAAAAAATTAAGAATTCTGCAGGAAAACAGAAATAAAAGACACTATGGAATTTGTGATCTTTAATTTAGATGCCTGATGATCTTTGGTTCTGGGACAGGTCATAACATGCAACAAAGCCACCCTGGGAGTGATTTACCAAAGCAGAAATGAGTTTTGACCTGGAGTGCCTAGAAGACTGTGTGAATGACCCTTGGATACATCAGAATGCCACTCAATAAGTAATTGCAAACATTTTTTTTTCTTATGCAGTTTTTGTTCAGAGACAAGTCAGGCAAATACTCCATACTAATCCCAACACAGAACAAATAGTAAAAGCAGCCTTTGCTGCTAGTGCTGGGAGAAAACATTCAATTAAGTTGCTGCAGTGGCTTAGTGACAGCAGCCTTTTCACCTTTGGAAACCTAGCCTCTAGTTATCTGTCTTGGGTCACTAAAGAAAATGAGTCGATGTTCTCAGGCTAAGCCCTAGGGCACATTTTGCTCAGAATCACCAAACCGCAGTATAATTTGGGTCTTCTGTCTGTCTGTACTTAGAAAAGGCCTAGGCCTGGTAAAAACTGAAATACAAGATTAGGATGTGTTAAGAGCCAAGGAGCTTTCCAGAAAATTAAAGTACTGACATTCCTAGCTTTTTAATTGACATCAGGTTCACTAACATATCAAAACCTAAAGAAAACTTTGAGCAAAACAATGATGTAGGAATTGTGAAATGTTCATAGATGCTGGGAACAGAAGGGGTGTTCATAAATAGAAGGAAAGCCTTACCACGTTGACAGGGATTTCTGGCAGCTAGAGAAGCAAAACAAGTCTGACTGCCCTCAGTGCCATAGTACAGAATTTGCAGGACATGAACTGGTTTTGGCATCTCCACATCAGTCTATATTGTCCAAGGACACCCCCTAACTACCCAGTCATTCCTGCTCAAGTGGAGAAGAGTGTAAAATGCAGCGCTGGAAGGGAAAGGAGAGACTGCTTGGCAGGATGGTTCAGGTGTGGCCTGCATCACCTCAGCCCTCTTCCAATGACCTGCAAGGGCAGCATCTTCAGCCTGCATACTCCTCCACAGCCACTGGTGGGGCAGCACTGCCACAACCACCCAGTTTAATTTGAAAATAAGTGAAGGTGACAATTCCCCTGGGGCCCTGGAGTGAGCCTTTTGTTTACATTGAGCTCACCAAGAGTCATTAGGAACTTACCATATTTAAAGCTACATTTAGAACAAAACAGAAGTATCACACCAGAGCAAAGAAACCTTGTTCAAAGAGCAGGACTTCAGAGCTGCTGGAAGAGGCAGAGCAAGCCACAAGACTGGAGAGCAAACATCAGCTTCACATTCCTGGGGCATTTCTTTCCTTCATGTTCACTTTTCACCCTAGAAGTTTTCAATATCTTCCTGACTTGCACAAACACATGCACAAAGGGTCTCTGTAAAAGTCTCCCTTTTTTATCAGCTCTGACACTTGGCTTTCTGCCTGATCCCTGCCACAGACCAGCCCTCTCAAGTCTCTCCCACTTGTGCCGCAGCTGGCCCCAACACCACACACCTGCCAGAAACTTTGTCAGGTGTCACCTTTAAAGGGAGGGGAGGAGGACAAGTCTCCTCTTCCTCTACAGGGTTGCACCTAATCCAAGCAGCAGTAGCTAGATCTGTGTCAACTCAAAGCCTTTTAGTCTTCTACATGATGCTTCATGCACAGTAAGTGCTGGCACTCGGGTGGGCAAGGGGAGAGACTGACCTGCAGCTTTGACTGGAAACCAGGCTAGATCCATCGCTGTCTGCCATGTGACCAGCGTGCCTCTGATTCATACTGGGTCTTTTTCCATGTTTGCTTGTTTCTCCTATTTTTATAGACTCAGAATGCTGTCATTTCCCAGACTGGTTAGCAACTGGGAGACAGGCAGAGAAGGAGGGCTAAGAGGTTGTCAAAAGGACAAGATTGTCTTCTTTGTCTTAATTTACTCACAGAATTTAAATTTAGCTAGATTTCCTCCCAGTAGAAAGTCCACAAAAAGTTTTTTTTTTCCCTTTATTTGTTTTTTCAATGGTAGAAGAAAGATCAGTTTATATATCTGTATATTAAGGTGTGTGGATACAAACCAGAAAGCAATATAAAATTATATTGGGAATGCTTTTTATGACATAAAGATTCCCAAATCTTTGTAATTCAATTTTTTTTCCTTGATTGTCTGAAAACGTTCAATGTTTCCCTTCCTTCACAGAGACTAGTCCTCCCTTTCCATGCTATATACTGTTTTCATTGAAATTAGATGATACAGTGGCTTGTTACTCTTAAGGCTGAATTTGAGTTCTGAGTAGAAGATTGGAATGAGAAAGCAATGTTTGCCAGCCAGTACAATGGCTGAATGTACCCTTTCGCCTGCCTGAAAGGAAGGTATGGGGCTATTGATGCAATTTATCTTTAAGTAATTCTAATGGCAAGGTGTTAAACCTTGTCAGCTACATACACATCACATCCTACATCCAAATGATATGATTATGGTATATGGTAATTGTGCAAAGGAAGCACTTTGGCAGAAACTGGCACTATAGGAAGAAGGGAACACGGCTTGAGCATCGTTATCATCTTCCACTACATTTTGACCACAGGTTGTTAGCAAATAGCCTTTAGAGTTTAATTACTTGATTGAGTTTCCTGAGGAGTGTGAAAGACAAAAGAACAAATAAGTAACAGAAAGCAATTTTTTTTCCCCTTCCTTTACTCTGGGGCAGCCATAATTAAAGTTAAAGTGCTGCTGCTTTGCTTGAAACCAAGTTAGGGAAGTGAATTGTAATTGCAAACGCTGTTTGCTCAGTCACTCTTGGCAACAGCATCATGTTAACTCAGTCTTTGTGTCTCCTGTGAATCCTCCAGATTGAGGAAAACATCTTTTCTTATCCAATTTGTCATCACTGACTTCAGAAAGTCATTAAAGAATATCAGTAGAGCAGATTGGGATCTGGATTAAGAAATCAATTATTGCCAGGAAGTACCTTTATAGACACTAATTAGGCCTTGACTGACATTTACGGTATTCCTTTAATGGTATTTTTGGTCAGCATTTAAAGACACAGGGAAGACATCAGTGCTGTATGTAACACCCAATTTTTTTTCAGCTGGCCATACAGCAGTTCATGCTAGATTAGAGGTGTGCTGCCATACTTATAAAATACCTATGGAATGTGAATTTCAATATAAATAAAAATAAAAACATTGACCTATTCATTTAGCCTGGCCTCAGACAACCAGGATAGGCTGCATTTAATAGGACAGCTCCTGCCTATCAGGGCTGTTTGGCAGATTGCCAATGGCAGATAGATTAAGTCTTCATGGGAAGGACTAACAGATATAAGACAAGTGTATATGGATTTAGACGTATTTGCAAGAGAGAGAGGCCACAGGATAAGTAATCTTACCCCATGGAAGACAGAAACCACTACAGAGAGCTGTAATAGAAGCAACCTAGACAAGTGGAATTTAATAGTGGGAACACAGAAATGGGGCAGTGTCAGGGGACCATGTCAGAGGCAAAGTGGGAACAAGGCTTGTTTGCAGTTTCTGCTTTATCTGTCTCTGATTGCAAAACACTGTCAGTGTGATTCTCCATATGGACAAACACTGAATCTTTCTACTTTACATAACCTCAACCAGAAATGTTATTAAAACCTATGTTAAACTGCATACCATTCCTAACCTCCCCTCTGTCAAGCATTATGCAGGTAGTGCACTTAACATAAGCTAGGCTTGTTTGAAGACAACCCTGCTCATCACCCCTCTCCCCTGCAACCTCAACAACATCCTAACACCCAAACCAAAGACTGTAAAATAATGTAAGAAACTGGAGAGGAATAATCAGTAAATAAATAAATAAAGCAATTGTGGATCATGTCAGGGTAGATGCAATCAGTATAATTTGCATAAGAACTAATGAATTTCAGCATTAGCTCTTTTTATGTGGCCAACATCAAAACGACCTACAGCACATGTTTACAAGATATGTCTAAAGAAGAAGAATTAAAGGAAAATTTAAGTATATATTTTCTTACCCTTTGACTCAAATACTGAGGTTTTGCATTGGCTTTAGTTGCGTTGTTGCTAGCTGACTGTAAAAGCATGTATGCCATAACTCTCAGGCTAGATTTAGTTTTTAATTTGGTACATGCAAACCACCCTGAAAGATAATTCCCTTTTATTTATTTAAAATATCTTCTAATACTGTGTGGTATTGAAATATCCTGTATTTTAGTTTTCTGTGACTACTTCAGAAGCTCAGAGTCTCAATGTAGTCAACACAGAGATAAATGCTTCTTCTCAGAGCAATTCAGAGCACTGAAGTTGGAGTCTACCTCTATTGACAAGATATAGACCTGAAATTTAGCTGTCTTTAGATAGACTATCCTTCACCTCAGTGCCAAATAAGGAGAAAAGAACCTAATTTCTGTTCTGTAAAATTCCAGTGAAATTTATATGAGGTCTGTGAATAGTTTTTTCTATGTAGTGGCTCCCCTAAGCAAGCATGGGGAGTACTGCTCAATGGATAATAGAAACACAACGGTGCTTTCTTCATACAACAGATGTGTAAAAAGGATATAACTTAAAACAAAAGCAGACTATTAATTGAATTAATTAGAAATTAAAGACTGAATTCATAAACAATGGCTATTGAGATGATAACGACTGCTTTTTTGCATAATTTATGTATTCTATACAGAACCTGTAGTTCTTTGTGAAGTATGGAATATAGCATGTCCATTCTATGAACTGAAGTAGAAATTGAACCCTGTAAGAATCTTGAACAATATTTACTTGGTAAATGTCTACCTGGCTTGGTCTTGAAGTCTCTCCATTGTTATAATATCTGTGTCACATTTGTGTAGACCTTGCTTTTCTTGCTTCTCCCTCTTAATCTGGAGCAGACATACTGCCTGTCCACAGGGAAGTGGCAAGGTCAATCATACTTTCACAGTAAGGATGCAAGATACACTCTTCCACAGAACTGTAGGGGGCTCTTCCAATCTCTTTAGTTCCAACCAGTTATTACCAGCTTTTCATAATTTAAAATATACTTAAATACAAATAAATATCACTCCTTTTTAATATTTAAACTATATTGAAGTTCTGAATCAAAACCAAATATTCCTCGAATATACTTAATCTGAGTGTATGTCAGTGTAAGTTATATTTTTCCTCAAAACCACAAGGAACAATGAAGTTTGCAGGACCATTCCACCTCAATTCTTCTGAGTGATTCTGAGGCTGGTAATACACTGATTAAGTAGAAAGCTACCTCAGTATTGTGCTGCAAAACTCACTTCAAATTCATGTGGATATAAATGCATCTTTAGATAGATGTAAGTGGCAAGAAATTTTGCAGCCTAGAAGAGAAAGTAAGTCACAGCCTATAGGTCCATCTCAGAGCACTATCAAAAGCTGAAGTTGCCCCAATTGCAAGATAAGAGATTAATGCAGGATTTGTTCTTCAAGATCTAATGATCTCATTGAATATGAGTCATGTGAATCAATAGCAAGTTAAAAACCCTGAAGAGTGGATTAAATTTGGATAGTTTCTCCTCTACACGATGTTTTTACAAGATCTTGTCACATCTTGCAGAATGCTGGCCGATGTGATGGCACGTATTGTCTCTGCGTCAGTAGCTCAGACTGTTGTGAGTGATTAAGCAGAAAACAAATATTTGGGACTTTCAGTAGCAAACTGCACATTATAATCACATCTCAAAACACAAGAAATTTCTGAGAGTTGTGATGAGAGAAGAGCAAATGTATCAGTCTGCATCTGAGGGCCATGCTAGAGCTGTAATTACTGTTACAACTGCAAATGTGTCAGGGGCTCCAACAATTATAATTAAATTAAATTAAATTAAATGGTTGAGGCTGAGTAGGGCTGTAAACTGATTCAGGATGCTTGTGCGTTCTTCTGGGGATGCAAAACCGTCATGTAGGCTACTGAAAAGGTTCCAGGCTTCTTTCCTTGTCAGAGGAAGAAGAGGTGACTGAGGGGAATAGCTGCCACTTCCTGAACTATGATAAACTTCCAGTTCTCCAAGTGTTTTTCATGTATGTGCGCGCTTTTTAAGTTCCCTTATAACTTTCGTAGGGAATTTTTTTCCAGAGGAACTAATAGATAGGAGCGGGTGCAAAGAGGTATAGTATTTCCATTGCCTCCATAAGTAGCTGAAAACAGCAGGTACAGCAGTTTCCAGCATGCGGTTTCTGGAGTTTATTATGGAATTCCTTATTTATTTGTGAGTTTATTAGAATGTGCTGTTGGTCTGTGCTTAGGCTGGAAGGCTAAGTGATAAACAGTCCCTCAACAAAATAGATTTATCGTCATGCCATGAGTCTCCCTACCCCCCCACCCTTTTTAAAAAAAAAATAAAAATAAATGTTTCTCTAACCCATTGTAGGCTGAAGCAGTGAACCAAAATTTCTGGAAGTAGGAATGCTCCAGACTGTATTGCATGTCTCTAAAGAATACATTAGAGTTGCACTCCACAAAAGGAGGCACCTCCTGAGATAGTAGCCCCGTTAATTACCCTGCTGTTTTCTATCGCGTTCATTCCACTGGCGTACAAGGAAGACAAGGAAGCAATGACAGATGGGCAAGCACAAAAGCTGTGAAAAGTCAGTGATGCTCAGGGTTTTTGCAAGTGTGATAATGACCTCAAGATGATCTGATTTTTGTAAAGAGAGTCTTGTTCTGCAATTGTCATCACCATAGTCCCACATCAGAAAAGGCTTTTTATATTTATACTTTTCTGCTTCCTCTCTTGTTTTCTGCCAGTCACATTTCCCATAGTTCTAACCAACACAAATTACAAAAACTAATGCTTGTTCCCAGTGTGACTAGCAATCAGAGCAGGAAGAGTTGGGAACAAGTTTTAGCCCAGACTTCTGCTGCCTGTGGGAAACAAAATTTCAGTTTCTCCTTCTGTGAAATAAGAATGATTCACTATTAAAGATTTCTTTACATGAACAGTGATGTGCAGGTAGAGAGTCAAAACATTTGTTTATCGTGAAAGTTGCGGTTTGATTGTACTTAGAGGTTTTGTCATCTAATGTGAATGCCATGATTTTGTATACTTGGAATGCATTCAAAAAACCCATCCCTTTCTCATGTAAATTCATTTAATACATCTGAATCAGTATAGAATATCTTTCAGAAAGCTTTCCCTCATCCAGTTTGATGTGTTTTGTCTGAAAATAGACGATTTAAAATCAGTAGTGTAAACCATTAATAGTTTGTGGGTTTGTGCCTATTTTATTTGGAAACAATCAAGATTTAAACAAATACATAAACCAAATAACTAGTTCAAGTAACTGAATAAGCAATGAACAACCCCTCTAAAATCTGCTGCAATTTTTGATTGTCATTTATTTAGTGGGTAGGATAAACACTTGAAATATTTGGAAAGTGTAAGGAGTTGCCTATGGTACACAGTAGTGCAAGCAGCTGGTTTGAGGTCATATAGTGTCCCAGCCTGTACTGCAGTTCAGATGAAGTTCTTTTTCTTTACCCTAGCCTCACTAGACCAGCCCTCAAAAGCTTGCCTTGCTGGGGTCCATGTTAATTTCATGCTGTCGTTGGCTTACATCACTGCCAATCTTGTTACCTGTGATTGCTTGATGGCTGTACAAAGGCTGTACGTCCTCATTTGAAGCCAAAGAAATACCTTAAACCATTTTAGGTCTTCAGCTTTTCCCATCATCTAATCTGTGGATACTGAATAAAGCTCAGAATACGATATACTCCTGTCAATACTTTACTACAGTGAGCAAAAAAAAACAACTAAACAAAAACCCCACGTGACCCAAATGTTTAATTTTATGCAAAGTGAACACAGCACCCTTGTCTTCTGCTCCAGGAGAGATTTTCACTAGGTTTTCAGGATTGGGGCAGTGGACATCCAGATCTCCTGAGCTCTGACCAAAACTTTCAATCCTAATTGTTTGCACCATCCCATCAGGACTGTTGTGCTGTATGTTGTATACATTAGGAAATAATCCAACACCTTGCGTGTAAAAGTACATGGCTTGGCCACTCTCACTCAGCTTAGGCTTAGGTTGTCATTCATGTGGAGGGTTGGAAACAGTATTAAGCAGTCAGAGCTTCCAAAAATCATCAAAATTTAATTTGCTTGTGGGGAGGGAGGCATAAAGCACAGGAGATTATGTGCAGTTTGAGCCCTGACCTTTCATGCTTAGTCATTTCTCCAGTTTAATTTTGGTTCATGAAGTACATATTTCATATGGCTCTGGTTATTATTACATACTTCTTATTATTACTTGAATGTATATAAGAGGCTATCATTTCCTTTATTGCTGTGGGAGACAGCATCCTGTATCAGTCAGGAAGTACATGGGGCAATAGCTAAATGTTCTCTGTGCTGAGGTTACAGTCGGCTTTAGAAAAGGGAACCAAACAGATGCTCTGAACCTTCAGATGTGTTCTCGCCATCAGTGCTGAGAGGACATCAAGCTTTTTAATAGCAAACCCCACATGCTTGCCTGGGCCCAAACAAGCCCTGCTGATTTCCCAACCATCTGAACGGATGTTCAGCTCCTGTAGGACCAGGCTATGTAAAGACTCCATTGCAACTGAATGATGTTTCCCTTTTTCCCAATGCTTATGTAGCTGCTCAGTAACGATCATCATGGGTCACTGTTTATTATCCCAGCTTCACAGTTACGTTATTTTTCACAGCCCCCCATATGACTGTTTTCATTCCAGTCTCTCTTTCTTTTTGGACTTTGCAAACTTCTTAATCCAGGACAGAAAAAAACAACAACCCAAAAAACAGAAAAGACAATGCTCCCTGAATTGGGGGATAATGCCAAAGTTGCCTCTCTGGCTAGTAGCCAGACTCCTAAAACTGAGTGGAAAGATGAGCCCCTATGTGTTCATGTATCTAGTTTCCCCTCAGTTCAAGAAGGACAGGGATCTGCTTGAAAGAGTCCAGCGCAGAGCCACAAAGATGATTAAGGGAGTGGAACATCTCCCTTATGAGGAAAGGCTGAGGGAACTGGGTCTCTTTAGCTTGGAAAAAAGGAGGCTGAGGGGTGACCTCATCAATGTTTACAAATATGTAAGGGGTGAGTGTCAGGGAGATGGAGTTAGGCTCTTCTCAGTGATGACCAGTGATAGGACAAGGGGTAATGGGTGCAAATTGGAGCATAGGAGGTTCAAGGTAAATATCAGAAAAAACTTCTTTACTGTGAGAGTGACAGAGCACTGGAACAAGCTGCCCAGAGAGGTTGTGGAGTCTCCTTCACTGGAGACATTCAAAACCCGCCTGGATGCGTTCCTGTGTGATGTACTCTAGGTGACCCTGCTCTGGCAGGGGGGGTTGGACTAGATGATCTTTCGAGGTCCCTTCCAACCCCTAGGATTCTATGATTCTATGAAACTCTGCCTCACGTGGCCCAAACAAGAGCTGAGCAAGCAGAAAAACATAAACCACGTCCTTAAAGAGAGCTTTTCTTTGTGACATCCATTTCTTTGTGACATGTATTTGCACCCATGGTGAAATCTCTCAAGATCAAAAAGGGTCAGAAAGGTCAAGGCCAATCAGCTGCTCTAAAACACAGAGCTGGCAAAACACTAAGCAAACACATCCTGGTGTCAAAAAATACAAAGGTAGTGCCACGACTAT
Organism: Hemiprocne comata; assembly: GCA_020745705.1. Lineage (NCBI taxonomy): Eukaryota > Metazoa > Chordata > Aves > Apodiformes > Apodidae > Hemiprocne > Hemiprocne comata. The sequence continues at coordinate 134,714,495 of CM036586.1, read as the reverse complement.
GCTCTGTTCATTGTGCACCGTGTGTGTATGTGAGGGAAAGTTTAAGCAGGAAGGTAAAAGAGGAAGACTATTAAAATCAGCAGTATTTGCATTAACATCTGCTACTTTAGACAACAGGCTCCTATCCATCCATTTAGCTTTACCCAGCAAAATAATTAAGGGAGAATAGGTGAAAGGAACTCAGTAAATAAGTCTGAGATCAACTATCGCAGTGCCTTGTGGAGCTGTAGGCAGGTGTGTAAGTCCTCCTTTCATCAATATTTGATTTACACCTGGCATTATTTATTTTAAGTACCTGCTCTCCATGTCTTGACAGGTGGGTTGGCTGCACAGCAGTCATCAGCACACTGTCCTTCAGTGTTGGAATTGTGCTTGAGTGTGAATTGGCAAGCTGCATCCCTGCATGTAGATTTCTGCTCATTTTTTACTACCTTCATTTGCAACAGAACACACAAAGCTCTTTAACTGAATGACACCTATAGAGGAGAAGATATCTAGAGTTACAATAGAACAATGTGCATAGTACCTCCTTCTGTGTGGAAATCACTGATAAAATGTACTTTCTTGGGAATTGCAGCTATCATGTGCTGAGAAAGATTAAGCAAAAAGTAACTTGAGTAAATTTCTGTGTGCCTGAGCTACCCAACTACAGTGAGAGTACAGAGCTTGGATAGCTTATTTGAAGGGATTTTAATCAGGAATAAGCACAACATACAGAGAGTCAGCCACTGTAAGTTTTGCAGCCTCTTGGATCCAATTATTTTTTTCTTAAAAATTTCTTGATACTGAGTGTTTCAGGAGTCCATCCTCAATCAGGAAAACATTTAAGTACTGTGTAAAACAGGTAATCTATAATTCATAACCAAATGTTGTCTGAATTGGGGCCTGACTGGAAAATTAGGCTTTCAGATAGCATTTTTATTGGGTACACAGACTTTATGAGCAAATTAGAGGAAAACTTGTAAAATATTAGTGGACATTTTTCTTCTTTAACCTAGATTATTAAATTCCATGTTATTTTCACAATGTTTTTCATCTTGTTATGGACATTTTATTGACATCTAACTGCTGAGCAGCAGTTGTGATGATAAAACTTGAGGCATTAGTACCTTTTTAACAGTTGGACGGGACTTTGGAGAGAATCAGTTGGGGAAAGTCAATAGGACTGTAAATTAGCAACCGATAACTATATACTTACAAGGAAATCAGGTGAAACCTAAGGGTGATTCTTTCCCACAGTTTTTGTCTGAGGCTGTCTTGAACTAGTAGGGTAGCATGATCTTTACTTGTTATTTAATTCATTCAGTATCATTTGGTTTGAGCTAAGAGAATCTGAGAAGCGCAAGACACAGAACAAAGGAGTTCTTGGCATGTGTTTACCATGGCACTAAGAAAGTGCCTCTTCCCTTCACAGCCGATTTCAGCTTCAGCATATATGTCCTCTGTCAGCATAAGCAAGTGGCTTCTTGTGTTGTCTTAATCCCTAAGCAACTATGACAGCTGCATTCACCTTTTCTGATGTAGAAATCTCTTTGCTTAAGTAAGCAATGGAATTGAATGCCTAGGAAGTTAGCAGAGTTCCCGTCACTGAAACTTTTAAAATCAGTATAAACTTTTGTGAGCAATGACACAACTCAGTCTGTTTTTTCAGATTTCTCTGATTTCATGGGAAGGATTAATGCAATTGAACAAGCAGCCAATGTCAAAACTTGTGGTTGCTATAATTATTAGGGTGCAAATATCCCAGAGTCTTAGGATTTAAAATAGACCTTATCTCTAACTGTTAACTAAGGTAGCACTGATATAACAAAACAGTGCTAACTGAAAATTGTCTTAATATAACTTAAATTCTTAACTTTGCTTTAAAGTGCCTTTTGAAGTTGTTCTATCACCCTCCACTGTTAGTGTACTCTGCAGTCTCAGAGGCTGGGTCAATGAAGGGGCACACAGTACATCTTCAAAAGAGATCAATTGCAATCCCCCAAAGACTATGCTGCATTACCATTATAGAAGATCACTAATCAGTAGCAACTTGCTGTACGGCATTGAACATGTGTAACTTATCTCCCTGCATTATTCTCTCTTTAAAAAACCCCACAAATCTTCAACCAGCTATATGGAGGATTGAATAAGATTATGCTCTCACCCTGCTGAGCCTGGGGTAAATGACAACTCAGACACTGGAGAAGGCTAGAATTCTTCTGACTGAAATAAGCAGTGATTTTTTGTTGTTGGGTTTTTTTACTGTTGGTTTGTTTGTTTTGTAATGGAGATGAAACAAACAGCATGGATTTTTTGGTATTTTAGGAATGTTCAAATGCATGTTTAAAGTTTGTGTAGACTTAAAATCTGTGCAACATTTCAAGATGTCACCCTCCCTCACATCCTCCTTGCACCCCTATAGTGGTGGGTACAGAGGACAATGTAAAGGAAAGCATATATTGAAGAAGAGAAAGTCAGAAGTTGCTGTGGCCCAGGGATGTCACATCACTTGACCCTCCAGTCTACAACCCTATCTGGGGCTGGCCCCTCAGCTGGTGGTCTGGATGGGAGTGACAGTGTGAGTGAGTGCACGTGCTGTGCAATGTGTTACCTGCCATTACTCATAACAGCTCGACTCTGGGAATCCTAACAGCTCAGTGATTCCTTGTGTTATAAAAAATACTGGTTGTGGTCTGTGTTCTCCACCATAACCTTCATTTAATCCTAAATTAGGGAACAGGGAATTAAAAGCAATTACTTTAAGACATTAAATGAATAAATGCCAAAAGGGCAGTACCTTGAACTGTAGCTATAGCTGAAAAAGCACTGTGGATTTATTTGTTTCTGTGTGCTGTTGAAGCAAGGAGTTCCAACAGATCTCCTTATTACTATGAAATAAAAAAGGATTTTTTCTTTCTTTTTTGCTTTTTGCTGAGACTGCAAGCTGTCTGCTAATAACAATTTCTTTCAGTTTTCTGCTTTCTTATGTCATGTTTACTCAGGCCTTTGAAGAGTTGACTTGCTTTCTCAGTTGTAGTAGGCACCAGACAATAATAATTTTTTAACACTAACTAAATAACATCAGCAGCAAGAACTTCTCAAACTCACCTACATGTTCTTGACATTAGAAGTCATAGAATCACAGAATAGTTTGAGTTTGAAGGGATTTTAAAGATCATCTAGATTCAACCCACCCTGCATGGGCAGGGATACCTCCCACTGGACTAGGTTGCTCAAAGCCCCATCCAACCTGGCTTTGAACACTTCCAGGGAGGTGGTAATGTGTTGCCAAAACAGAAATAATGAGAATTAAAATAGTTTGTGTTAGATACAGCAATTTATTTGAGTGATAAAAGTTACCTGTATTCAAGGTGGTCTTCATATTAATATTAGAAAGATAACTGCTTTAGGTAGCTGGGTACTTAAACTACAGTGTACTGATTTAACTTTTAGTTTAGTTATTCGATGCCTCATTTATGGTGATGGTTTGCTACTTGTGTGGTAAATATATTTACATTTGGCATCAGAACAGAAAAATTAGAGGGGAGTGAGTACAAAATCCATTCATTTTTATACATCGTTTAACTTAAAATACAAGCTTTATTAATCAGAAGATTTGTTGAAGTCACAGGGATAACTGAACTTCCAGCTCACCCAGGCATCCTCCAGAATAAATAACCTCAGGCATCCATCACCTCCCAGCTGACTCACACTGTGTTCCCACCACGCACAGGCTACAGTCCCCTGTGATTTACCACTGCTGCTTTAGCAGCACTAAGTCAGCTTTGCTGTCTCTAGCTTTTCCGCCTCCCTACAAAAAATATTCATGATAACTAAATTACTTTCTCAAAGCAAGACATGCATTCAGAACCAAACCATAAAGAAATGGATATACTTCAAAACAGAAAATGCTCTGTATCCATGCCTACTTCACCCTGGGGTTTACCACTTCTTCATAATTTCTTATCTGTTCTCCATGTGATTTACCTTCTTGGTCAGAATGCCTCTGCAAGAGCTGCTGCTAATGCCTTGCCATCTACCTGGAGACCCTTTTAGATTTAACCCATCCACATTCTGCTCCCTCATCTCCCTTACCTCCTCTGAGAAATTTTTAAAATAATGTAGGGATTCTTTTCACCCCTGAGCTACCATGCTGGCAAAACAAGGAAACACTGAAAACAAGTCAACAGCATTGGAAAGAAGATATCCTACACTAGCAGACCACATATTAATAAGATGGTTACATAGTAATACTGCATTGAACCCAAGAACAATAGCATTTCTTTTTGTAGTCTAGGTTTGACATTTTATTTTAATCAATGTACTTGCAGCATTAGATGTTTATACGGTGGATAAATGCAACGTTATACTGCTAGGGACTAGCAGAAATATTATTTCTCTATTATGATTCTGACACCTGCAGATATTAAGTAAGCAAAGATGACTAACATGCAAAATCCATAAGTAGTAATCTGTCATCTTGCAGCAAATGTATTGTAGCCTCAATACCAGATGTAATGATTGTATTGTAATAATTTCCTCAGTTTTCCCAGGTGTATAAGAGTGATTATAATACCACTTGTTTTAAAAGCTAAAGAATTTGCTAATAAAAATAATCTTTATGCATTTATTCATAGGTCAAATATGATGCAGAAAGTGTGAGAAGTTTAACCTCTATAGAAAGAAAGTGTTTCTAGCAGAAGATCATGAGGAATAAAATCAATCTAAATATTTTTTTTTTAGGTATTTCAGTGAAGAAAGTATGCTTGAAAGTCAACAGCTTGCTTCTGCGATTTGGAAATTGATGTTAATTCAGTTCCTACCTCCATCACACTTAGAATAGGTTGTGGAAAGTCTTACCCTGCTCAAACCAGATGGTTTTGAGAAAAGGGTTTTTAGCCTCCTTAAGACCCAGTTGATCTCCTGGGTTGCAGTTTCTAAATGAAGGCATGTACATGGTAATCTCTCTTGGATAAAGATATTCTCTTGATAGGAAGCAGCTCCTCACCTGATGAAATCAATGGTCCTCTGGTGCCAGCTAAAAGCAGTGTGCATGTGTTTCTCTGGGCCTTGCACATGCAACGTGGATCTCTCTTGGACTCTCTAATCACTAGTGAATGGTGCAAGCAATACATTCAAAGATCTTTAGCTGAAAAAAAAAACTGGTATTTTTCTTCTTGTCCACTATTTGTTTAAGCATAGGAGCAGTCTTTTTTCCTGGGGTTCAGACCTCACAGTGATTTTTCACATAGCTGACAAACCACTGAAAGGCAGAGTATGTGATGGGACTGAAAAATGTTGCTGTGTTCTTACAGTCATGCCATGAACCAGGCAGAAACATTACCCTGGTTCAAGTGTACACTGTTCACAGTATTTTCTAGTTCTTCAGTTTCCATTTCTTTACCTCTAGATTACATGTGCAATGATTTCATTTCCTAGCATTTTTCTTTACCAATAAAGTACTTGCAATAATTAATTTAATAGTAGAACATCTGCAGAAACATACTAAGCATGCAAAGTGTCCTATCTTGATTACTTTTTTTTTTTTTTTTTAGTATAGAATCCCTGTTTAAATTTAGGCTCTAAGTTAACTGACTAGAAAGTAAACATTCTGCATTTTTCATCCTGTCCTACTAGCCACTGTTCATTGCACATAACCAAATAGACCTTTCTGTGATTCCAGCTGGAAACTGTGTCCTGTTGCTTGGTTCCATTAGTCTTATTTTATTCTGTCTTTGAGAAATGAGAGGGTTTATTTTTTATTTTTTTTTTTTATTACATAGAGATGATAAGAGTTCTAGTTAATTATTTGTAAATATCCTAAAAGAATGGGACTAGGGCAGCTGTAAATATATTCTTTATGCCTGCGAGTTCATTCTTAACAAATATGCTTTGCTGCAATACAGCAAAGACAGATGTAGCTCCTGCACAGTTGTTTTGATGCCTGTTAAGAAATGAGTTTATACGATATCTGACATGGTCAAAGCAGGTCCTGTGTGCAGTGCCTGGTTAAATGGAAGGCCCAAAGCAGACATAAAACAGGTTTAAAGCTCTGTAACATCTGAACACTGTTTCCTGTCTCTAGTTCTCATTTTTTTATTTGGCATAAGCTACTATGACCTTTACTCCTATCCTTTAAAGGGATAACTTTTATAGCAGTGGGGGTGATTTGGCCTCAGATGTCTAAAACTTCTACTGAATTCCACTTGCACCATATGTGCCTATAATGGTGCCTGTTGATTTAGTGCTGTGGGTTGTAATCCCACTCTCCCCACCTTCCCATCCCAAAAGAGCTCATAGAGATCACTTGCACTGCTTAATTAAGACTTTATTACACATAGCTGTCTGTAACCAGGGTTGTTAGAGAAGTATTCCCTTCCCTCACACCCGGGTTTTTATACCAGTAAATGTACAAAATTTTCTCTTGCAAGTGCCTAGAATAATTAACACTAACATGGTGATTCTGGAATAAAGAAATGCATACCTCATACCAATGTTTCTTAAATCACACATATTTACCTTTTCGCATATGTGGGCTTACTCTAGTAGCGATTAGCCTGGAAAAGCACCCATAGTCTACTATGTTCACTAAACAGAAGTTCCTGAAAAATCTTGGGGATCTGCAAATTTTAAAACTCAAAAATGACTGAATTAAATACAGGTTCCACAAGAAGAATACAAGGAAATATTTTCTTTGTTTTTCTGTTTGAGGGGATGGAAATCTCCTTACTCCATTCCCACATTTCTGTAGACAAACACCCCTGACTCTTAAAGTTTCATTTTAAAACAGGTATTTTGGTCCAGTCAGAAGACAAAAACACATCATTACTCACCTTCATATTTAACTTGTTTGAAATGTACACAAATATTTCCTCTCTTGTAGTGGTCAGGAAAAGTATTACTCCTACATTTAGTATTCTGACACCTCCAAAACACACTCATCAGAACTAGCGTCTGTATAATGTTTCATTTTGAGCTCTAGGAATATCTTGTCATTATAATTATGCAATATAAAATTTTACTGCATTAAGTATTCACTTCATCAAAGAATTCTTGGAGCCCAGATCTCTCAACTAAGCAAATCTAAACCAGTTGTCTTTTATCTCAGTTTATGTCTTCCTTTGTTCTTTCACTATTTATTGCTCATTGACTCTTTGCTGCCTTCACCATCCATCTATTTGTGAACTTTCTCTGTCATAGGAGCATCATTAATTTTGGCACATAGACATCAATGAGGCTATTTCCCTGAAACAAAAAAAAGGTTTGTGAAAAGAGATGGTGTTCAATGCATGAGATGCAGCTTTGTACTGATTCTCTGTCATAAAAAGTTATTTTAAGCGCTGGCTGTGCTGAACCTTCTATTTGTATCATTACATGTTGCCACTTCCCCTGAGCTCCATCAAAATGCCAAGAATGGAGATGTGATTTGCAGTCAAATATTGCTGCTATCATTCCTAGCACTGGGAGAACTGAGCTAATCGTCTGAACATCTGCATGACCACAAGTTCATTATTGCCAGTCTGTCCAAGATTTGTCATTTCTGAAATATCTTAGTCATTTTTTAAAAGCAGAGCCAATACTCCACTTCTAATGTACTTACTTGGTAGTATATTATGGAGCACCTGACCTGAGGTGGTCTTGATTGCCTAGTGTAGAAGCAGCACAATTGCTTCTACTTTTTCAAACAGGCTTCTTCTCAGCTTCATCTTCAGATAACATTACAGACTGGCAGTCTCAGAGAAACCTACTAGTGCTGCAGAAAGGTCATACTCTTCAGGCAAATCACCAGTAAATTTTTCAGTATTTAAACAGATAGCATGTCCACAGGCTGATGTATTTTCTGTATGTAAATACCTTAGATACATAGACTCTCCCAATTAATGGCAATTTATAGAGAAAATATGTATTCTGGTATGTAAGGGAAAGGGTTAAACACAGGGAAACTTCATTTATCCTCTTGTACTACATATGGTCTTGGAAAATCAAAGCAGGAAAACGTCATGGAGCCTGGAAAACGATGAAACCACAAGTCATTTTTAACTAATTCCTGTATGCCATGTTACTGAATTTTACAAGATACAACAGAAAAACATCCACCAGGTGGTTTTATTTAAGCATATGTTGGATCTCCTAGGTGAACTCCATGAAGAAAATTAGTGCAGAGAGGAAAAGATTCAGTGTATTCCTTAGTACTGAGTTATACCATCTCCCTTTCTGTGCTGGTGCTCAAAATCCAGTAGCTAAGAGGGATCACCAGAGTCTGTGGAGAAATGGAAATATAGCTCCTTGTTGATCAAAATTTGTAGGAAGAACTGGTATTCTCTCATACTTACCTGTCCCCCACCCCCAAAGGCTACTTCTGGCTTCTGTTAACACTTAGATATAGGTATCATAGTATCATCATTCCGGTTGGAAAAGACCTTCAAGATCATCAAGTCCAACCACTACCCTAGCTCTGCCACTTCCACCACCAAACCCTATCCCCTGGCACGATATCTCTCTTTTTAGATGTATCCAGGCATGGAGGTTCAAACACCTCCTCAGCCTGGATCCCCAAGTCCAACTCCTCCCCAGAATAAGACAACCCCAAGGTTCATACCGTGTCCTTGAGGGCATTGTCCAAATGGTAAAAGGTAGTCCAGGGCTCTTGGCTGATACTTTCTGCATTAAATTAGTATGTTAGTCTACCTTCTCATGCTTCTGTTTCATCTCTCCATGATGACAATACTAACATTTTCAGAGCGCATAACACTTAGATGACCAAGTAATTGATACCAAGATAGAGACAGTTTCTTAGGCTGCATGTGTACAGAGCCTTCTGCAGTGGGCGTCCTGATTTCTGGGTGGGCCCTTGTGTGTGGTAGTTATTTTGGAATCTGAAGCATAACTCTGAATTCTCTTTTGTGAGTATTTCTAGTTTGGTTTGACTGGCTGTTGGGCTGTTCAGGACTTGAATCTCTTTTAGTTACTTGTGTAGTATTTTGCTAGTATGAGACTAGATTAAAGAAAAAGAAGAACTAACTTTCTAAATTTCTGAGATACCAGCATGATAGCTGGTATCACTTGAATAATCACCTTGGAGAAAACATGTACCTGAGATAGCAATTCCTAACACATAATCCATTATCCATGGTATCTATAATCCTATTAGGTTTTGCACCACTAATGTTTTCCAAGCAATTAACACAATAGTCTAAGAACAGTTATGTGATGTTAAATATGAAACTATATTCTTGATGATGCTAATCTTAATTAAAAAGTAAAGTTCTTGGTCAGTTCTTAAAGATCAGTTATAAAACTTCTAATTATGTCTTTATTAAGTTACTTTGCAGAATTATGGCATGGGAATTCAAGTATACTGCTGAGAAAATAAACTGTTTCCTTTTAAAGAAGTACAGCTTCATAGCTAGTGAAAGTGGCAGTGAAGTCAGTTAAGAATTCTGAAACAAGCACTGTGTTTGGCCAATTAGTTCACTTCTAGAAGCTTTGTTTCATCAGTCATTATGGGACTGTGGTACAGGCATCTCTAAGCATGATCAGTGCTAAAATCTTAGAAAGCACTAATTTAGAAGCCAAGTAATTGATTTTTCATGACCAACACTTTTTGCACTAAAATATTTTCTAACAAGGCTAATTTTAAGTAAAACTTCATTTGATACTTAAAAGATGTAGGGATTCGAGGCTTTGTTTTTATCCTTAAAATGGTACAAAATAGGAAAACCTTCACTGATATGAATAGTGCTGAATGTACCAAAACAGCAGGATTGGCATAAGCCACTTCCAGCCTTCCTTGGCAGAAGTGAACATCTTTCTATTTTGTTGTTCATCTGCAGTTTGAGCGATATACGATTGATGCGCTCTAACAGCGAGAATTAAACAGCTATAGAGCAAGTCTGTCAGGGCAAAAAAGAATGTAGCACACCCTAATAAATGCATGCCCTTGTTCATATCTCATAATTCCAGGGGCTGATGAATTCTATTGCCAGGGGATTTTGGTATGTAAATCTCCCTGACTAAAGCTCTGCTGAATTTTATAAGAACAGAGCGTTGTCTTTGTGTTACTAAACACAATAGTTAGTGGGTCTTGTGACCCTTCCTCTCTAAGGATTGGATCTTTAAAAAAATGTAATGAAGAAAAGCACCACAACGCACCATGGAGCATAAATGAGACCCTAGAGATTCCTAAACCAATCTATGAGTTAACAATAAAAAATTTGCAAATGCAAAAGAAAATTTGTCAGGACATGAATAGATAGATGATGGCTGGATATGGATTTAAAAGGATCGGAGTTTCCTAGTGAAATTTTCATTCATGTGGTAAAGTGCTGGAGGTGACAGTTCACCAGCTACACACTGTTTTATGAGGAGATTGCCTGCAACTTATTAGAGTAGTCAGGGCAGGTCAGGGGACAGCAATAGCCGATTACTTAAAGGAGTTAATGCAGCAAATGAGTAAGGTCATTCAGGAGGCATGTTGTTGGGTTATTTCTAAAGCAAGAAATAGAATGAGTGCCTAATTTCTTTGTACCGCTCTTCCCCTTCATCTCGTAGTTTGAGCTCATTAGTTCCTGAACTTCTAGATGAAGTTCCTGGTGACTGGAAGAAAGGAAACATAACACCCATTTTTAAAAAGAGGAGAAAGGAGGACCCTAGGAACTACTGACCTGTCAGCCTCACCTCTGTGCCTGGGAGGATCATGGAACAGATCCTCCTAGAAGACATGCTAAGGCACATGGAGGACGGGGAGGTTATTCAGGACAGCCAGCATGGCTTTACTAGAGGCAAATCCTGCCTGACCAACCTAGTGGCTTTCTACAATGGAGTGACTGCATCAGTGGACAAGGGAAGACCTATGGATGTCATCTGTCTGGACTTCTGCAAGCCTTCTCTCTAAGTTGAAGACATATGGTTTTGATGGGTGGACTGTTCAGTGGATAGAGAATTGGCTGGATGGTCACATCCAGAGGGTAGTGGTCAATGCCTCCATGTCCAGATGGAAAATTGTGACAAGTGGTGCAGGTCAGAGGTTCATACTTCGGCCAGAGTTGTTTAATATCTTCATTAATGATATTGACAGTGGCATTGAGAGCAACCTCAGCAAGCTTGCTGATGACACCGAGCTGGTTCTGTGGTTGATACCCCAGAGGGATGGGATGTCATCCAGAGGGACCTGGACGAGCTGGAGAAGTGGGCCTAGGTGAACCTCATGAGGTTCAACAAGGTCAAGTGCAGGGTCCTGCACCTGGGCCAGGACAACCAGACATATCAATACAGGCTGGGGGAAGACATGCTAGAGAGCAGCCCTGTGGAAAAAGACCTGGGGGTACTAGTGGATGCAAAGCTGGACGTGAGCAATCTACCTACAATTGCAGCCTAGAAGGTCAACGGCATCCTGGACTGCATCAAAAATGTGTGGCCAGCCGATCGAGAGAGGTGATTCTGTCCCTCTACTCTGCCCTGGTGAGACCTCATCTGGAGCACTGTGTCCAGCTCTGGAGCCCCCAACACAAGAAGGACATGGACCTGTTGGAGCATGTCCAGAGGAGGGCAACAAAAATTATCAGAGGGCTGGAGCACCTCTCTTATGAAGACAAGCTGAGAGAGCTTGGGTTGTTCAGCCTGAAGAAGAGAAGACTCCAGGGTGACCTTCTAGCAGCCTTCCAATATCTGAAAGGAGCTTATAAGAAGGCTGGGGAAGACCTGTTCACAAGAGCATGTAACAATAAGACAAGGGGTAGTGGTTTCAAGTTAGAGAAGGGTACATTTAGATTGGACATTAGGAAGAAGTTCTTTAATATGAGGGTGGTGGATCACTGGAACAGGTTGCCTAGAGAGGTGGTGGAGGCCCCATCCCTAGGGACATTCAAGTTCAGGCTTGATGGGGCGCTAAGCAATCTGTTCTAGTTGGAGATGTCCCTGCTTATTGTAGGGGGGTTGGACTAGATGACCTTTAGAGGTCCCTTCCAACCCAAGACATTCTATGATTCTATGAAAAATTACAGCTCCATGGGAAATTAATTTCTCCGTGGCTGCTTGAACACTGGCAGTGTGTCATCCTTTGGGTTTCCCTTTCCCAATAGGAACAAGTCTAAGCATTATTGACACCAAATCTTGAAAGCTGAAGCTTGGTTCACTTTGTAAAAATTGAGATTAAAAGCTCAAATAATGTGCAATTACTGTAAGTTGAAACTTCAGTTTTTTCTTATTTAACATTGGGAAACTTGTGTTACTTTTATGGTATTATTCAAATTTTCCTAGCATTTATCTTTTTTTTTTTTTTTTCCCCCTACTGTATATATTTTTAAGTAGAGGAAATTGGACAATGGCAGAGCTGGTGAGCTCTTCCACAGGAGAAGGAAAAGTTCTAGTCAGAGGTAGAAGATGATGCTGGAGAAGCTTTTGCAGACAATTTTTAACTCACAGTTTATGAGAGGTATCTACTCCTGTTACTCGTGCTCCAGTTCTTATACACTGTGATTTTAAAAGACTTGAAAACTGCACTTTTTCCTGCAGCTAGGCCAAAGGAGTAGTAGTGAGCTGAATGCCTTCCTGTCCCAGAAATTACTCTGAACTCAGTACTGAGTTATATGTAAGAGGATAGGGTCTCAAATAACTCACTACTGTATAAAACAAATATATATTCTGTGAAAATGTTGCAAAGTCTAATGGATTTGTTTAAGGGCAATGGAGTTTCCCTTTTCTACTCTTGAAAGTTCATCAGTAACTTAGTGTAAGTAGAAGAATAGAGATTCCTCAGACTAGAATAATAACCACCTATAAGAAGATGAAAGATTTTTTTGCAATTCTATTTCTGTAAAGATTGATAAAATAAATTGTTCAGACTTTCCACAGAGCCAACAAAAAACCTCTCAGAAAAAAATAAATTAGTTGTTCATTTCTTGTTTAAAAATATTTTTGTCATTCAAAAACCATTATAAGAATATTTTCCTGATTCATTTGAAACTGACTCCAAAGAGGTATTCTGGATAAGGTTCCCAAGGAAAAGCAAAAAGCAGTTTATTTTTCAGAGCAATAGAACAAGCCTTAAAAAGTGCCATGGAAGGTGGAGAGGATAAAAAAATAGAAATCTGACAGAAATAAACTTTTTTTACTTTTTTAATAGGAATTCATTTTTATTAGGTTTTCTGCAAACATTCTGACTTACGTGGAATAAATACATACGCTATTTATATAATTTCCTTAAAATATTATCTTTGCCATCATCTGATAGTCTTATCATTCTGGATGTAAAATACAACTTAGAGGACTAATTGATTAACAATGAAGCAGAGGAGTAACCTGTAGATGTGTATGTTTACCCCTAAGTCTTTTGAAATTGTGTGTGTGTGTGTAAGAGCATTTACAAGGGATTTTCAATAAAGTTGGAGAGAGATGTTGAATTCTAGGGACATTCAACTCAGACTATGTCTCCTCAGCCCTTTTTTCCTGAAATCTCAAACCTTTTTCTGAAGTCTTCAGCTAAATGCACAGAACTGATTTGCCTTTTATTTTTATCATTATTTATAGCAATTTTTGCTGAAAAGACATTAGTATTTTTCATGAGAGTTTCAGTCATCAGAGTAAGTATCTGCTGTCTGCCTCATTCTGTTTTTGACTTACTTGATTTATGTTGCTGTGGAAACGCTAATATTAGTGTTTTAAAGATTTAAACAATGTTTAGACTAGAATAGACACTGATCACTATTTGAAAAGGTTGGGTACTATGATTCATAGGAGTCCTTGAAAACAAAGATTAATCTTCAAATATTTTTATCCAGATTCCATGTCTTATTAATGGCCAAAATTAAGTTGAATGTATTAGCATATGATTGGCATTACAAGGACATGAAATGTACTACATGTAGAGATACATTCAGTTGTTCTGTATTAATACATTACAGGAAAAGGTTATTTTTCACAGCACCTCTTTAATTTTCTTCAAAATCCATTGTTTTGTGAATGTAAACCATTGCCCTAGTCCTTTTTTACTTACCCTTATAGAGTAATACAAAAATATCCATATAAAAATAATTTAGCCAATGAGAAAAGCACCAGGGGCCACATTTCTTTGTAGCGCTAATGAGCCCTCTTCTCAAAGCTGTCCCACAATGATGAAACCTCTTCGGAGGTCTCTTCTGAATCGGGTTCTGAGATGAATATTGCCCTCAACTTCCGATTATCCTAGATTTACCTGGATGTAAATTGAAGGGGAAAACCTAATCTATAACTTCGTGACTTGGCCTGTGCTTTGGACATCTCTCTAGTGCAGAAAAGTGTGGCTGTCTCGGTCAGAGGGAAAGCAGCAGGTATATTCAAGCTAACATGCACTGTGTCTTTCTTCTCCTTTCTTTATATGTGAATTTAGTATTCATGAGTTGTGCCAGATTAACAGAAAAATAGCTTCTACCTACCTATTATGCAAAAGTTCTGCATAATTTAATGCAGAAGAAACCAATATAGCTATATATAAATCTATCAAAAACCATTGTTTTAATAGCAGTGAGTGATTTTTCTACAGGTTTTATGAACTAACCTGTGTAATTCAGTACTTCTAACTGCCTGTATGAAGGCTCTTACCTATTTAGTTCAGGGGAACTTTTATTGAGGGTTATCTAACCCAGGGAGTACTTCTAAAAGTGAAAAACAAATTGCTCCCTGTAGTAACTGCGGTAACTAACAAGTAGTTGGTATCTCCCTGAAGCAGCCCTGATGTGTCAACCACTGTCAGTTGTGGTAGTGCCCTGTGGAGAGACAGACAAATTTGGCTGGGTCCTTTTACCTGTTCAGAATCTGAATATATCTGAATAGATTAATGGTCAAATCCAGCTTTACTCCTACAGTTGTGAATTTCCAGACTGGTGATTGTGGATTGGGGTTGAGGTCATTTTTAGTAGGCTAATAACATTTTATCAGAAAGTTATAATTTTCAGCCTTTCATTTGTAATGTCCTGAACGTTACATTTTGATTCAACAACTATTGTTTAAAATAACATTCTGTAAAGAGTTTCTCTGTAGTGTGAAGGGCTTAATCTTCACCTGCTAGCCTTATCCTATTTGTATATTAGTTACTTGCACATGCTGAAACAGTTATTTCTATCATTAATTTTCTGTATCACTACAGTGTCTAAAGACCATGGTCAGGACCGAGCTTCCACTGCAGTAAATGCAGGGCAGATGCATACAAGGTTTCTATTCTTGCCCTGAAGAGAACAGATCTAATAATTTATTTTTGTATTTGAGATGTTATCGCTACATTATTTGTACAAATGTTTATCTCAGCACCTCTGTGAAGCAGTGGAATATAATCCCCAATTCAGAGATAAGGAACTGAAAGATTGTGACTTGTCCAAGGTCACACAAAAAAAATTCATGGCAGACCCAAGGGGCCAAAAATATCCAATCCTGGATCATTGTGCTAAGAACAGTTCCAGTGCTTCTTTCTGGTTTCAATTAGAAAAAAATTATCTTATGTTGGCTTTTAAATTAGGAAACCATTGAAGCCGTTTTGCAGACCAGTGAATAAAGTGACCTGGGCATTTTTCCATTACAATTAGGTATTAATTTCTACTTTTCCTGGATGCCTGAATCTTTTTCTTTGTCTTGACAACTACTTTCCTTTCCACCACATCGTTAGCTGGTTTCAATTAGTGTAACTCCATCCACCTCAGGATCTTCCCCTTGAATTTCTCTTAGCAGTCTGAAGCACACTGAAGTTTACCAAATCCCCTTCAGGAATGGGTTATTTTGATTAGTTCAACTTTGTTAAGGCATCCTCATACCGGTGAAGCTTCCTCAAACCCATGGATTCACACTACTGTGAAACCAGTGAATTGAATCACACCCTGTATGTCCAGTACTGCTTGGCACCCTTGGAAACCATGTCCTTTGTCCTCTTCACATCTGGCTGACCAACTTGAATCATGACTTACTGTGCCTGCAGTGTTTCATCTTTGTTATGTCTTAGTATGTGGGCCAGATGCTGATCTGACACAGTGTTGGAAGAATTTGGCATAGCTAATTTGCTCAAGATTCTTTGGAATGTCTGTTTTTATTAGAGATAGTGCAGGGTCCTTTTTTAATTGAGCTGCCTTTTAGTGATTATTTTTTGTCCTCTTGGCTTAGCTACACCAAAAAAATTAAAAACATGCAGCAATCCTGAGAACGTTTCAACTGAGTGTTTTAAGCAGTAATAAGACTTACTGAGTGCATACAGTGATTACACATACTGTAATGTGAATGTCATTGCAATAATTTTATTCTTACGTCTTTCTAAATTAAACCTTCTATTGAAAGCCACAAGTTTCAACTGAAGTGAAGCGAAAAGGTGCACATGGACATGTCTGAAAGAAAGATGTAAGAAGCTCTACCTTTGAGGCAGTCTGGTAGGTAGAGAATGAGGTTAGGGGTTCTAAGAGCAGGACGCTATTCTTGACGCTCTGCCTGACCTGACCTGCAATATTAGAAAAGTCACTTGCCTTCTCTTTGTTCCAAATCAGCTTTGATGTGTTCTGCATTCAGGTGTTTCTTTTGGGCAACCTCACCTACATCTGTAATATGATAAAACTTCTTGATCAGTCTCTAGGCAATGACACAGGAAATCCACCAGGATCGAAGTACACGTGCGCACGCACACACACACACACACAGAGAAGTTTACAATCTAAAAAACAATAACAATGACAAATTCTCACTTCCTCACAGTAGGAACAATCTCTGCTGCAATTAGACACTGTATAGGAAGTTTCAAGGCTGTGGCCAGACTGATTTCTATTATCACCTTAAGCAGCAAAGGGCAAAGGTGAGCCAATGAAGCCAGCAGATGTCTTGGCAGGGTGGCTGTGCTGCTAGGTGCTATTCATAGATAAAATAGTTTTGTAGGTATTGTCATAATACTTTGATAATCAATTGATTGCTTTAGTTAACTACCTTAACTTCTCTTTTTTTTGTCCTAAGATTTGCCTTGGAGGTATTAT
This sequence comes from Hemiprocne comata, assembly GCA_020745705.1. Taxonomy (NCBI): domain Eukaryota; kingdom Metazoa; phylum Chordata; class Aves; order Apodiformes; family Apodidae; genus Hemiprocne; species Hemiprocne comata. The sequence continues at coordinate 134,697,540 of CM036586.1, read as the reverse complement.
GCTACAAGCTGCTTATTTGGGCCATTCCTTCTGCAGTTTGAATTTCCAAAGACTATTTGTGGCTTGCATTTGTCCCTAGGGACAGGCATACTTGGAATAACATCATTCTTACCTTGTCTTTTCTTAACATCTGTCCCCCAAATGACAATTCCATTATATAGTTATATGTTTTATATGCTTTAACCCAAGACTGTTGGTCCTTACCACAGATGGTCATGATCTACTGCTTTTTTCTTCCAAAATGTTACAGTCCCTCTGTAAACCATGATATGTACGCTGTGGAAATTTTATTGTATTTTCTAGCCAAATACCTCATGTACCAAATGAAATCCAAACAGCGTCTTGTAGCAATTTTACTGGTTTTCCTACTTACACCATAAGTACTGCAGCTGTTTTTCCCAATACCCCTTTGCTCTTTGCCTTGCAGCTTTCAGAAAGCTCCTAGGAGCTACAGGAGGACAGGGGTCTTGGGTCTGGTCTTATCCTGGCAGTTTTGGTTATTGTTTTGTTGTTATTGCCTTTTCCAACTTCTAGTTGGGTTCAGGGTTTATGCCCTTAATGGAAATTTGCTTTAAACAGTAAATCCCAACTTTCATCCATTTACCTTTGATTGCTTCAAAATTAATACCATTGTCTTGCTTATCTGCTTCTAAAAGTCAATTAATTCCTTGTGTCAAACAGCATGAAAAAGCTGATGTAGCACAGCCCATTTCTCTTAAGAAGAGTTCCTCTGGGCTAAGGCTGCTGTTGACACCCTTGCTGTGATCTGCTTTGCAACCTCTTCCAAAGTATTGTTATCCTTTGTAAATCTTGCATCTTTTTCTGAATGTTGGCATTGCCTTAGTTTCCTGTGATTCCCATGACATATGCTGCTCCCTGTAGTGTATTTTATTGTTTCAAACTTGGACCACCACAGATTTTTCCCTATCCCAACTCTTTCTGGAAATAATTTAAGTTCTCTGTCACATCACAGTGCTGAAGTAGCACAAGGACAAACTAACTTCCTTTGTTTAGATAAATCAATATGAATATGTCGAAACTAATTTTGTATCTTTCAGTAGAGTCTGAGTGTTTTCTCTTTTTCTCGAAATCTCAGACCTTTTCTTTTTATCAGTTAACCTCCAATAATTGTTTTCAGCCTTAGATTAGTCTGCAGTGTTTGGAAACATTTTCCACTTTTCCTTATGTTAGTATAAATGTAGGTGTTTCCTTGCAAGTGTGCACATGTATATATACACACACACAGTTACTCACATACAAAAATTTCTGAGAAGCAGAGCTCAAATTCTGGTTTTCATGCAGGGGAATGTTCTTTACTTTTTATAGTCTTTATAAACACTCATAATTAATTTAATTAATAAATGTTGATTATTAATTAAACTATCTGAAAAACACCACAATAAGCTGCCATCAGAAATTACTCTATTTTCCAAACGTCCTTCCAAACTGGGTACTTCTGGTATTCACCATAGTAAAAAAAAGGCTAAGTGCTGTTCAGATTTCTCCAGTGGTTATGCACTTCTCCAGGAATTTCAACCCCAATGTTGTTTTTCCGTGCATCCCATTCCTCCACCTTCAAATACGCTCTTAGTTAATTTTATGCCCAATGCCACTTGTTAATCACTGGCAAACAGAATGTGACAGATCCTTCTTTTATTCAGTGTTCAAGACTTAAAGGGATTCATATGCTATGAAATTAGGTTTATGCCTCATACCACAGCCTCAAAGGTCCAATTCTCTGCAGTAGTATAAAAATCACAGAATCATAGAATGGTTAAGGTTGGAAGGGACCCTAAAGATCATCAGGTTCCAACCTTCTTGCTATGAGCAGTGACACCTGACACTAGACCAGTCTGTACAAAGCCTCATCCAAGCTGGCCTTAAACACCTCCAGGGATGAGGCTTCCGCAACCTCCTTGGGCAACCTATTCCAGTGCCTTACTACCCTTATGGTGAAGAATTTCTTCCTGATGTCTAACCTAAATCTAACTTCTTTCAGTTTAAAACCATTACCCCTTGTCCTATCACTGTCCTCTCTGGTGAAAAGCCCCTCCCCAGCTTTCCTGTAGGCCTCCTTCAGGTGCTAGAAGGCCACTATAAGGTCTCCCCAGAGCCTTCTCTTCTCCAGACTGAATAGCCCCAACTCCCTCTGCCTGTCTTCACAGCACAGGTGCTCCAGCCCTTTGATCATCTTCATCGCCCTTCTCTGGACCCTCTCCAGCAGCTCCATGTCTTTCCTGTGCTGAGGGCTCCAGAGCTGCACACAGTACGCCAGGTGGCGTTTCACCAGAGCAGAGTAGAGGGGCAGAATCACCTCCCTGGCCCTGCTGGCCACACTTCTTTTGATGCAGCCCAGGATGTGGTTGGACCTCTGGGCTGTGAGCGCACGCTGGTGGCTCGTGTTGAGCTTCTCATCTCCTACCACCCCCAAGTCCTTTTCCTCAGGACTGTTCTCTAGCCATCCTTCCCCCAGTCTGTATTTGTGCCTGAGGTTGCACCAGCCCAGGTGCAGGACCTTGCGTTGGCCTTGTTGAACTTCATGAGGTTGGCATTGGCCCACCTCTCCAGCCTGTCAAGGTCCCTCTGGATGGCATCCCTTCCCTCTAGGGTGTCAACTACTCCCCACAGCTTGGTATCATAAGCAAACTTGCTGAGGATACACTCAATCGCACTGTCCATGTCTCCGGCAAAGATGTTAAACAGCAGTGGTCCCAATATTGACCCCTGAGGAATGCCACTCATCACTTGCCTCCACTTGGACACTTAACCATTGACCACAATTCTCTGGGTGTGGCCATCCAGCCAATTACTTATCCACTGAGTGTTCCATCTGTCAAATTCACATCTTCTCAGTTTGCAGAGCAGGATGTCATGTGGGACGGTGTCAAATGCCTTGCGCAAATCCAGGTAGATGACGTCAGTTGCTCTGCCACTATCTGCAATCTCTGTAGCATTATCATAGAAGGACATCAAATCGGTTAGGCATGATTTGCCCTTAGTGAAGCCATGTTGGCTATCACTAATCACTTCCTCATTTTCCATGTGCCTTAGAAGATTTTCCAGGAGGATCTGTTCCATGATCTTGCCAGGCACAGAGGTGAGACTGGTTGGTTTGTAATTCCCTGCATCTTCCTTTTTCCCCTTTTTAAAAACAGGGTTCCCTTTTTTCCAATCAGTGGGAACCTCACCAGACCACCATGACCTCTCAAATATGGACAGTAGCTTAGCAAATGCATCTACCAGCTCCCTCAGGACTCGTAGAAGGACCTTATTGGGTCCCATAGACTTGTGCACTTTCATATTCTTTAGCTGGTTGTGAACCTGTTTTCCTACAGTGATGGGTGCTTTGTTCTCCCAGTCCCTGCTTTCACATGCTGTGGCCTTTGCAATGAGGCTGGAGCACTTGACAGACTGATGCAAAGAAATCATTGAGAACCTCAGCATTCTTAATATTAGATAAAATTAAAATTAGATCAAAAATAGATCCCAATCATAAAATTTAGATCCCAAAATTAGATCCCAGTTCTCAAAATTAGATCCCAACAAGTCCATGGGTCCGGATGGGATTCATCCTAGGGTGCTGAGGGAGATGGCAGAAGAACAGGCTAAGCTGCTCTCCATCATTTATTACCAGTCCTGGCTGACAGGGGAGGTCCCAAATGACTGGAGGTTGGCCAATGTGATGCCCATCCACAAGAAGGGCCGGAAGGAGGATCCGGGGAACTATAGGCCTGTCAGCCTGACCTCGGTGCCTGGCAAGGTTATGGAACAGATCATCCTGAGTGCCATCAAATGGCATGTAAAAGACAACCAGGGGGTAGGGTCCAGCCAACATGGGTTTAGGAAGGAAAGGTCCTACCCAACAAATTTCATCTCCTTCTATGATTGGGTGACCTGCCTAGTGGATGAGGGGAAGGCTGTGGATGTGGTCTACCTAGACTTCAGCAAAGCCTTTGACACAGTCTCCCACAGCATCCACTTGGAAAAGCTAGCAATCCATGGCTTGGACACGTGCACCCTTTGCTGGGTTAAAAACTGGTCGGATGACTGGGCCCAGAGAGTGATGGTGAATGGAGCTGCATCCAGTTGACATCCGGTGACCAGTGGTGTCCCCCAAGGATCAGTACTGGGCCCAGTCCTATTCAACATCTTTATTGACGACCTGGATGTGGGGATTGAGTCCACCCTCAGTAAATTCACAGGTGACACCAAGTTGGGGGGGGATTGTCAATCTGCCAGAGGGCAGGAAGAAGCTGCAGGAGGACCTGGACAGGCTGGATCGATGGGCCAAGGCCAATGGTATGAAATTCAGCAAGACCAAGTGCAGGGTCCTGCATTTTGGCCACAATAACCCCAGGCAGTGCTACAGGCTGGGGGAAGAGTGGCTGGAGAGCAGCCCAGCAGAGAGGGACCTGGGAGTGCTGGTGGACAGCTGGTTGAACATGAGCCAGCAGAGTGCCCAGGTGGCCCAGAAGGCCAGTGGCATCCTGGCTTGTATCAGGAATAGTGTGGCCAACAGGAGTAGGGATGTAATTCTCCCCCTGTACTCAGCACTGGTGAAGCCTCACCTTGAGTACTGTGTGCAGTTCTGGGCCCCTCACTTCAAGAGAGATATTCAGGTGCTGGAGCAGGTCCAGAGGAGAGCAACGAGGTTTCTGAAGAGACTCGATGGAAAGTCTTATCGGGATAGGCTGAGGGAGCTGGGGTTGTTTAGCCTGGAGAAGAGGAGACTCAGGGGTGACCTTAGCACTCTCTATAACTACCTGAAGGGAGGTTGTAGTCAGGTGGGGGCTGGGCTCTTTTTCCAGGCAACCAGTGACAGGACAAAAGGGCACAGCCTGAAGCTGCACCAGGGGAGGTTTAGGTTGGATATTAGGAAGTACTTCCTCATGGAAGTACTCAATTAGACATTGGAATGGACTACCCAAGGAAGTGGTGGAGGCACCATCCCTGGATGTGTTCAAGGCAAGGCTAGATGTGGCACTTAGTGCCATGGTCTAGCTGATGTGGTGGTGTTGGTCATAGGCTGGACCTGATGATCTTAAAGGGCTTTTCCAGTCTCAATAATTTCGTAATTCTGTGATTATAAGTGAGTTGCTGACAAAATTTCAAAGGAGCAGTGAAAGCAGTCCTTTTCGCAGCAGGAACTGAAATTGCATGTGGTTAAAATGTAAGACTGCTAAAATCTAAATTATGAAGAGGTAGAGAGGAGAGAGAGTAGAATCAAAACACTTTTCCCACATAATCATAAACTTTCAGTGTTGCCTAGATTGCAATTCAAATAAGATTTCTATCCTCTCATGGTTAGGAATCTTCTTAACAACATTTTTTAAAAATCACTATATTTATATCCATTCTCCACCCAGCTGTGTTTGTGCTTGTTCAACACAAGAAGGACATGGACCTGTTGGAATGTGTCTAGAGGAGGGCCATAAAAATGATCAGAGGGCTGGAGCACCCCTTTTATGAAGATGGGCTGAGGGAGCTGGTGTTGTTCAGCCTGAAGAAGACAACTTGGAGGGGACCTTATAGCGGTCTTCCAGTATCTGAAAGGGGCCTATAAGAAGGCTGGGGAAGACCTGTTCACAAGGGCATGTAACGATAGGACAAGGGGTAATGGTTCTAAGCTAGAGAAGGGTGGATTTATGTTGGACATTAGGAAAAAGTTTTGTAATGTGAGGGTGGTGGATCAACTGGAACAGGTTGCCTAGAGAGGTGGTAGAGGCCCCATCCCTGGAGACATTTAAGGTCTGTCTTGATGGGGCTCTGAGCAATCTGTTCTAGTTGGAGATGTCCCTGCTTATTGTAGGGGGGTTGGACTACATGAGCTTTAGAGATCCCTTCCAACCCAAGACATTCTATGATTCTATGATTGCCCCAACCCATGCGCAGAACCTTGCACTTAGCCTCGTTGAAATTCATGCAGTTTGCACAAAGTTCGACACAGGAGTACTGAATATCTCAATATTAAATTATTTTTTGGAAGATGCAGAGAAGCAAAATCTTTCTACTAGGTACAGCAACAGAATGAACAAACTGTCAGATTAATCACACTTGCTCCAGTTCTGCCCATTAAAGTCCTGCTATTTCAGAGTCTTCCTTCTCCAAATCAGATGTCTGTTCCAATAAGTGTAAGAAAATATCCCTCCAATGCATGATCATAGCTTCCTTCCTAGTATGCCAAGATAAATGGATATTCTCAGTTATTCTGATACTACTATGGTGACAAACGTTTATTTCTGGGGAATTTTTAATTATATATAAAGAACACTAAAAAACATAGTAAGATAGTCGTTCTGCAGGTAAGGTCCTGACACCATGAGGTACTTCTTTGAGACCCCATCCCTAGGAGAGCTGTGAAAAATGAGCCTCCTAATATACTAAAGTTATTGTTTTCAGACAACTTCTAATGAATAATTGCTCCATGACACAATCCTACTCAGGAAAATTATGCAGCATTCTGCATATCAGTTCAGCATGAGCTCCATTGTGTGCTCAGGCTCATCAAGGACTCTCTCACCTTTCACCGTAGTTGCTTTGGGATAATGAAATAACATAATAAACACTATTTCCTGGAGGCAGAGATAAGGATGCTGGAAAAGTGTTAACATGATGGATACATAGAACATGAGATCATGCTGGTGATTGTTTCCTTCAAAGGACAAATACCACCCAGTAGTCAGACACAAAATGCACTTTGACCTTACCAACTGACATTAAAGGACTGGTAATGTACACAAGAGTACTAAAAGTATGAATGTCAGTGAATATTATCTGGATTGTAGTAGAAATATTGTAAAATTGTAAAATGTCAGAAATTCTAGCCCATGAGGATAAAATGTTAGACACTCAATATTTTTCTCAGGATGAGAAGTAAGAAGTTCAGACGGGAGCATTTCTGTCATATGTTTTGCACTGGAGATACTGTTTTGTCCAGAACACATGCTGCCAACAATCAAAGTACGTAACTACAAGATACCCTACACCCAACATGGAAAGGTACCATAGAAGAAAGACAAATGCAAACCAGCAGTAAGTTTTGTGCATTTTGGCCATATACCTCATCTGGAGAATTTAGCATGAACTAATATAAGATTTGAGAGAGAGTTCCAATGTGAGATTTGAGAGACAGTTCCAGACAGCAAGGAATGGAAGAACTGTGTTTTTGAGGAATGTTTGTTTTGGAAAATTAATTTTCTCTCAGCATATGAAACTTGATAAAATGTTCTAAAGAGAGAAGACTAGAGAGAAGAAAAGGCAAAGACATTGTTTCCAGAAGCAGTTCTACAGATCAAGAGATTCCAATCCAATCCAAAATCTGATACCATAAAATGGATAGCAGTACTAAGATTCTTTCATGTGGTAAGTGTGGCTAGATATAACCATTGGGATTTTTTATTCCTTGTGAACTTCAGAACAGTGCCCAATATTGAAAATGAACATTTTTTTCTGCTTATTTGGACAAAGAGTAGACATATTTTTTGTTTAAAAACTAGAGATTTCCGCCTTGTAGCAGTCAAACTAGGGTCTTAACTAGCTGATACAGGTACAACATATATGCATCAAGACTCAACAAATGTAGTAAAAATCAAGCTATCTATTTTTTATTAGTATGTGGTCTCCTAAGTTATAGTGTGGAAAGGTAAAGAATGAAAACCCGCTTATTGCAGCTATTTTAACTCCAGACTAACCCAAACTCTCTTTTGTTTCTTTTTACGCAATTTGCTTTTTCCTTCATAGTAACAGGTTTTACATGTCACTTCATGCACAGTGAAGCAGTTTCTTTTAAGTCTTATGACAACTGTACTATCTATTTCTCTTCAAATGATACATACTGTCTCTGGGATGAGAGTTCCAGTGAGCTGAGCACAAATGTTTCTATGAAACCGTAACTCTTTTCCTAAATTGCTTGTATTTTCCCACCCTCTCCCCACCCCTCTGCATGTTTTAACTTGATATTGCCCTCTTTATTTATTTTCCAATTTATTAACTTTGTCTACCAGAATAATCTCTAGTCCCACATAGTTGACAAAATTTAAGAGCCCAGGCAAAAATAATTGGAAAGATAATATAAACACTGTGCTCAGAAGTGGAGACATCACATAAATTACCAGGTGCCTGTGAGCTTGTGCCATTCTCAGTCACACTTTTTTTTTTTTACCTTCTGTAATTGCTGCCTGGGAATGTATGTAAAGCTGGCAAAACAGAGGTAATTTACCAGTAACTCTGTACATAAACATGAAAATCCTCTGATATGAAAGATCACATAGTTCATTGTTTAAATATTTTTCCAACAACAATTTTACTCCTGAACTTTTCTGTAAATACTGAAACCTAAAGCAATTATTAATCTAAGAAATTCTGTGTGAAGTACTTTCCTGATAGTGCTGGTTGCTTTTCTATTAAAAGAAAAATTTTCATAGTTTTATTTTAGAAATGAGATTAAAAATATGCAAGATGGGTGGCCAGTGACCAGGTTAGAAAATTTAGAAAATATAATTGAGTGCACCCTTGAATTAGCCACTTTGTTATTATTAGTGTTGCATTTGAAGAGGCTTTATAACAGATTTAGAAGTTATTAGCAACAGCTACAGACATGATAAACAAGCTTGTGACTTAGACTCTAACAATGATAAATTGTTTATCCAATTTCTAATAAATTATTAATGCAAACTTAAGTATGAAATCAGGATTTATTCATGAACGATCTGTGAACAACAAAAATGGGCTACATTTTTTATAGATAAATGTCAGAACTTGGGCAACTCCGTGGGCACATGGTGTGCATATTTCTGTGAAACAGGTTCTAGGCCATTTGTTAATATAAGGGGATTTCATCCTCAAGTTGTCAATGTCATGAAGGAATTTAATGGTCCTTCTGCTATGGCTGCAGTGGAAAGGGTTAATTCAGAAAGAACAGCAACTGCAAGCTGTAAGGGTGATCAGAGAGAGAGAATTAGTTGTGGGTGAAAAATCATCCCAGCTGCAGAGGAGGAAGTTACAGGGTTCTTAGGTGTAGTGGGTTTTTGTTGTTGTTTTGTTTTGTTGGTGGGTTTCGTGTGTTTGGTTTTTTGTTTGTGGGGGTTTTTTTTGTTTTTTCTTCTGGAAGAAAAGAGAAAGTGGTAGAGAGATGTGCTTTCTTTTCCAAGTGCCTTGTAGAATGTTTTCATTTTGCTTTCTATAGAGTAAGTGTAATATTTTTGCACATTGGAAAGAATTCTTGTTTAAAAAAAATGTGGGTGAGGGGTTTTGTTTTCTGTTAAAAGAACAGTCTCAGTATTGAGCCTCTTTGAAGTGCAGCTACTCAATGTAATAGGGATAGTGAATAAGGAAAATGCAGCCTGATGGACAGCAACCAGATGTAACTTGATGAGTTTTCTACCATTCTGTATTTGCCCTTGAAATTAGTTGGTTGGTATTGGATTGAATGAAAAAGTAAACATCTATGTTTAAATATGGCTTGCTTTTCCTGTCAGATTTGGCTGCTTTGGGTTTGGATACTACTTAACACATTCTGGACACCACTGAAATACAAAGAGTAATAAACTTAATCCTAAAATTAAAATAATGACATTAGGATTGAGGAATTCACACTAGGGAGTGAAGCCTCTCAAGTAGGTCATATTTGCAGCTTTGGTGCTGTATCACAAACAGGTAAAGTTCACCCAAGACAAGAGAATTTTTTCTATTGCCATAAAAATGTCTAGTGAAGTTTAATACTGTACTTCTTACTCATGTGGCATTGTGCATCTATTAATAATCAGAACTTTGCATTTAACAATACAAAGCAGAATGTTAGACATAAATATTTTACTAATTAGTAAACTTTAGGAGTAATGTTAGAAGCAGGAATATATTTTTTCTGGTATAGAACTGACTACTTCTATTACTTTCCCTTCAGTGCTAAGAGGGGAGTCTTGAGTTCATCATCTGACTGCATTTTTTGACATAGATCTTCTCAGAATTAATCCTGACACACTGATGTGAATTAGAAATATTTGCAGAATTCATTGTCTTGGATATTCTTACATAGGTAGTAAAGTAGTGATGCTGCAGGTAGTTGGTGTCTGGCTTCGATTAAATTATCCTGGGCATGTTTCTCTGCCAAATTCAAGATAAATTATCTTCATTTATGGTGTTAGAGTTGGTTGAGGTATTTTCAACTGAATTAATTTTCATTGTATGCTCTACTATGAAACCAAAACATTTAAGAGATAGATAAATTCACTATTTCATGCTCTATAACTTTCTGTTTCAGGCATTAGGCTGCAATAAAGGTCCAGGTTGTTTAAGCTGTTGTCTTGAGTGAATCAGTGTGATCAGGGATGAAAGATTCTGGTTGGAATCAGACAGAATGAGAGCAAATTGCAGACAAGAGCTCAAACCGCTACACTCACACTTCGTCACCTACTTGAAAAATAGGAACCTCAGCTTTTCATTAGAAAAGGGACTATTCTAGTTTGGGAAAACTTTTGTGCAGTTTTGTTTTCATTCCACCACAGTGTACAAAGCCTTCAGAAACTGAACAATCACCATGCAATGGAACTGTTGTCTCTGTCAGCTCTAGTACATTTTCATTGGAAGTTGAAGTTATCTGGAGATGAAAACATTTGGTGGAATAATGCAACAACTGTTTGCTCACGTTCTTTCATCAATTCTTGTTCATTTTCATGTCCCCACTGGGTCTGCCAATATTTAGGGGAAATAGTTTTATGCTGTCAACATTAGAAGAAATTTAATTTTTCTTCTATTGAACTTCACACTCTGGTATAATATGTACGAATGTTTTAGCTGAAATGGCTTTTCTTAGCTGTCTTCTCAGTTTCATCTATGCTGTGCATTTATGTCATTTTACCATTGCAACTCTCTCATGCAAACCAATCCAAGAAATTCCTGGTTCTGGATTACAGCATCCAGACACTGTAAGGAAAACAAAGCCTAAAAAAGTTCTGCTAAATGGGAACAGAAAAGAATAGAAGAGGTCAGTAGAAGCTCAGGATATGTGAGAAGTACCTGAGGGAGGTTTAGAATATTTTCAGAGGAAATGTAGAGGGTTTCTCATCTCTTATGTAGTCCTGCTACCTGCATGAAATCTGTAACTTTCCTGTCCCTCTTCCCCCTTAACCTGATGCATAATGAAAAGACCCATGAGAAGGCCTCCTTGTCTTCCTCCACTCTAAAGTCCCAACATGGAGACAAGAAATTGGGCAAGAAAAGCTTGCTCCTCCCCCAGCTGAAAGATAATAAGCTGCCAGGGAAGGAGGGGGAGGATATTTCTCTGGAGCAGGGCTGTCAGCATAGTCATGGGCATGGGAGCATTCCTGCTCCTGCTTTTGGAAGTACCCTCCATCCTGGCTGTAATACCATATGGGGTCCTTCCTCTTCCCATTGCAGCAGCAGAAGTGAAAACAGGAGGCAGCTAAAGGCATAGCAGTTGTTCCCCCTCCCTTTTCACAGAGGCATAGCAGCCAGAATTGCTGTTCGAAGCTGCTATTTATTCTGCCTGTGCCTTGGTTTGCCTCTGAAATCGTGGGGCAGAACAGTGACTTAAGCAAGAATTCCTTGCACTCTTGTAGTATTTTGGCTAATCTAAAGTTCTATTCCTCGTAGTTCCTCTTTGAAAAGCCAAGAGAAATAAAAGAGAATGCAACAATTAAGGTTATTTAGTAGTAATATTACTCAGGTTTCATTACTGATTCCTTAGATTCTTGCTATAAATACCAAAATTCATCATACTAGTTACCTGTAAGGTGGCTGCTAGGACTGTCACCAGTCAGAAATAACATCTGTAATTATCTCATGTCAAATTACTGTCTGCTGCATTTTTAGCAAACCCATAAAGTCTGATTCTCAAGTGCAACTTGATTTATTTAGTGTGAAGCAGAAACTAGGCTGAAACGTACGTATACTGTTGAACTTTTTTTCAATCTTATTGTTTTTTCTCCTCTCCTTTAAGCTCTTCCATTGCTTAGACCATGACACTGGTCAGTGAGTATTCAATGATTTACAGAATATCTAAAGTGGTGTCATCATGATGAAGGGGTACTGCTAGGCTTCAGTTCTCATTGCTTTGATAAATACTGTAAGATATTTAGTTGAAAATATGAAGTAAGCCAAAATTTTCAAGTGAAAAATTTACTTTCACTAAACCTTTTCTCCCTAATTTAAGACCTGTTCACTAATACATAAAGGTAACAGGAAATGTCTCTGTATATTAGAGTACTATATGGTGTAATCTGGAAGTGACACAGAAGAAAAATTGTTCCTGTAATAAACTATTGATTTTGTTCATTATCAGGAGTTAAAGAACAGGATACATAAGCATCAATGTGTCTGAATCTGAGCAATAGTAAATGTCAAGTTTAGTGCTCCAATAATTATATCCATTATAGAAAACACAGGGAAGAGGATGGGGGAGGTATGGGAAAATACAGATGGCTTTTTGAAGAAAAAAATATGCAAAGAATTTCTTGCAGTCCTTGAAATATATTTAGGCATAGTTTAGTAAGCAGAGTTAAACATCTGGTACAAGCAAACCACCTCTAAAACAATGAGGTGTCACTGTGACAAAAAAGCACTTTCAAGTCATTAGCATCACCTTGAATGAAGTATTTGGACCAACTAGTTTTAAATAATAGTACAGTTTATCATTAAACGTAACATTTTAAAACTGTATGGGCAGCAGTTTTTCAGCAAACTGTATTTGGTTTTAGAAGAGCACTGTTGAGTCCTCCTTCTGGCCCAGTTACACTGAAATGCAAATAAATCCTCAATGGATACCTATTTATAATGTTATTTTATCTGAGTGTTCCTAGGGGTTCTTAGAGCAATATTAAGAGGATTATCTCTTTTCCTTCGAATGAGCTTACTGTCTTAAGGGGGAAAATCAATAATTAGTTTACATGTTTTTAGAGGCCCTGACTTAAGCTTCCAATATTTGCTGAAATTCAAAACTGAACTTTTAAAGAGTACTTTGAGAAAAAGGCTCTTAACTTCAAAGTACAAGGTAAAATTCTACTATTTGGGTTTGTGTCTGTAAACTTTACTGAAAGGTATGAGTTCAGAATATACACTTACATTGACAGTCCCTAAGTCACATGATCTGACCTCACCCCACCTTCACTCTCAAAAAAACCTTCCAAAGTACAAAGAAATTGAACAAAATCAATCAAAAATGGAGGAAAGCCACACACTCCTTACAGTAAGCTATTGTTCTCTCACAATTGCTATTAGTTTTAACCTAAGTGCTCAAAATCAGCAGCCTAAATCTTTTAAGATTTTCAGGTGATAAGTTGTGTGGGGAAACATAAAAGATTGAGCAGGACAGATGAGGGAAAGAAAATTATACAGTAAGGACATTTTGAGCTGAATGGCTGCCTTTGGAGTAAGGGAGTCCATGGTGGTCCTGGCAGCTGAGCTTATTCTGAATGTGCATGGTGCATTCTGTCTTGTATCAGGAATAGTGTGCCCAGCAGGAGTAGGGAAGTGATTGTCCCCCTATACTCGGCACTGGTGAGGCCTCACCTCGAGTACTGTGTGCAGTTCTGGGCCCCTCACTTTAAGAAGGATATTGAGGTGCTGGAGCAGGTCCAGAGAAGGGCAACAAAGCTAGTGAAGGGCTTTGAGACCAAGTCTTATGAGGAGTGTTGAAGGGAATTGGAATTGTTTCATCTGGAGAAGAGAAGAATGAGGGGAGATCTTATTGCTCTCTACAACTACCTGAAAGGAGGTTGTAGTGAGGTGGGGGTGGGTCTCTTCTCCCAAGTTACAAGTGATAGAACAAGAGGAAATGGCCTCCAGTTGTGCCAGGGAAGGCTAATATTGGGTATCAGGAAAAATTTCCTCACCAAAAGGGTTGCCAGGCACTGGAACAGGTTGCCCAGGGCAGCAGTGAAGCCACCATCCATGGAAGTATTTAAAAGATGTTTAGATGTGGTGCTTAGGGATAGACTTGGCAGTGCCAGTTTAATAGTAGGACATGGTGATCTTAAGGGTCTTTTCCAACATAATATTTCTATGATTCTATGATTGTGACATTGTCATAGGACCTAAAAACAACTCAGTTATATCTAGTGTGGTGCTGCACCGAACCTGACAGTCCCAGCCCCTATACTCCTTGCAGTCCTACTGCTGCTTCAGCACAGTAAAGTCCTATGAAGCAAGATTATGTTTAAGAAGTGTTATGAAGAGTTAATTTGAGCTTAAGCCAGTATCTTCAATAGGATAAGGATATGCTTAGCAATAGTGATGGTTCCACATGGCCTCTGCTTGCATTTTTATGAGATGATATCGATACAAGAATGAGGGTGACCATGACAACTCTTCAGATCATAGATGTTTCTATGCATCAGAACACCTGATCTGACAAGTCATATTTCAGCTAAAAAAAAAAGCACAAAGCAATGTTTACCCTGTCTGTCTTTATCTATTTTCCTTGGTTTTCACTTGAGAAGTGTTGTGTGGGAATGATGCAATAGCTCAGATTCTTATTTCAACTACCTGGCTCTACAGAAGAGATAAGATACTTTGCTTTGATACCTATGCTTCCTATCCTGCTTGAACTGATTTGCAGATGGAATAATTTCATCTCAGTTGAGATTTTGAGGGACTGATGTTCATATTATTAATGCATCTGTGATTATATAGGTATTAAATAAATAATTGGACGATTATGGGCCTTAAACTAAAATTTTGAAATAATAAAATGAACAATACAGTGTTGGCTCTTGAAACAGGAAAAGAATGGAGAGGAATACCACCACATTACCTAAAAGTTGCTCATGTTGTCCTGGCTAACACTGTAGTGAGCTCAGCTACTGGCAGTAAGAGAGACAGGATTGTGTATAAACAAATAGGTCAGAGAACATCCTGTTAAGTGCAAGCCTTACAGAAGACTTGGCAGGGACAACCAGGTGGTCTAACCTGCTGCACCAGCTATGGAAGTGCTCCTCATTGACTGCACTTTTACCTTGAATAGCATTTGACACAGAGAATTCTGGAGAAAGACAAATGCACTTGAGTTTTTAAGACAGAATAAAAAATGGGAATGACTTTTAAATATTGAGGGAACCAGGAATATAAATTGAGATAAGAGAATTAGTACTTTCCATGAGTGACAGTAGGATCCCTCAGGAGCTAATGTTAGGTGACAACAAAGTACTCAAAACCTGGAGTTATCTAAGGAATTGGAAGTGGGAACTGCTTAACTAAATAATGACAATGCACAGACCACAGGCTATATATAGCTTTGCATCTGTTGGACTGTCCATGCCTGGACTTTGCCTGGACTGCTGTGCTTTGCATCTAGCTTGATCCACCTAGAATTCAAGATAAAGGATCCTTGATTTATTACAGAATCTCAGCAGTAGTTTTGTTTATAAATCTCTTATTTAGAAGTGAGCGCCTAATATTTCCAAGTGATAAAAATGGACTCTTCAATTTGTTTTGTTCCACTTTTCCAGATCTCTTATAGTAGTTTTTCATTGGGTTCTGGTTATCTGTTGTCTTGTGATATTAAAAAACTACAATGTACTAAATCCTTGCAAGAATTTTGAGGATGAAAGTTAGAAGTATTCTAATAATCCAAGGAGTGAGTGAAAGTATGGATATATTTTCCAGTGGGGTAGTGTTGGTGAGAAACAGAAGATATTTAAGGTAGCAGTTGTTACTCTGTAAGAGTAGGCTATAAAATAAACTCAAAGTTTTGAAGATGGCCATTTAAACCTGTGAGACAAAGCACATCTTTGTCCAAAGAACTGGTATATTTAAGAAGATCTGTTTATTTGTGCTCTAACTGCATTCTGTTAATCCCCATGATTTATGGAAAAAAAGGGGGGGGAGGAGGATGGGGGAGTGTCATCCCTTGTCCCTTGATGAATAATTTGCCATTGGGGGTGTGTGCGTGTCACTTTTCTCTGAAGCACTGGAAACAGACTGCATCTAAAGCAAAGGAGTTGTGGTATTCATAGTGAAATTAAATTCTCCTGGTTTTGGTTTGTGTAACCATGACATGCTGAAGATAATAAATTGACAACTAGGCTTAAAGAGCGAGTAGTCTAAAAAAACCAAAAAACAACCTCATGAATAAGGTCTCCATGGCATTAGCTCAAAAATGGTAGGATGCCAAGGATACTTCATATCTGCCTTGGAGATGACTGTTCTTGTTGAGTTTTTCTTGCATGGATTTTTTTTTTCCTTGGATGAGAGGAGAGGAAGGGGGGGCAGATGGTCCTCCATTCAAGAAGACTAGAAATTTCTAAGTGCCAGGGTCTGTTTATTCTGAATTCAGCACTGGAAGTAGAAAAGATTAATCTGGAAAATCAGAATAGCTGTTAATGCCAGAATTAACCTTCTTGCTCAGTTTTTCTTTGCATCACTTTTCTGCCTTAAGAAGTTGGAGATTTCAAGTCTCTAGCTACTGAAACAAAATCTAGATCAGAATTTGAGAGCCTCTGTTTATGACAAATGTAGACACACCTGTAAGCTTGTCAGGTTATTCTGTAAGATTTTGTACTCAAAAATAGCTTAGCTTTCTATTTCAGCATGCAGTTTAAACCAGTAGAAATTGAAAAAATCCTGGAAAATGCCAAACTGGTTTGGTTTGGGGGTTTTGTCTGTTTATTGGACTGTCCTGTGTTTTACTTCTGATTGCTTATTGGACTGTCCTGTGTTTTACTTCTGATTGCTTGTTTTCAGCTAGTATGTCTTGTTAGTAATATGAAACACGCTGACCTCTTGGCAACAGATATTGATAGGCAGCTTATGGCTGAACCAGAGAATAATTTATGGCACAATGGAATGATAAAATCTGTTTGAATAGACTGTCTATTTACCAAGATATATTAATTTAACAATACTCTGGAAATTATTTGAATTGACCTTTCACAAAGAATACGTTCCAGGACTAGCCTCTTTGGCAAGTGTAACAGAGTTTGTTACAGACTTGGTTTTCTAGCTAGTTCTGCCAGTAAGGTGGGAAATGAACCAAGGTTGACTTCTACAACTTGCAATTGTAGGATGGAAGATTTGGTTTTGTTTTTAATTCAGTTATGGTCGACTGATACGCATTCTCCAAAATCCAGGCAGGTTTTGCCTTGTTAATAAAAAAACCAAAACATGGCATTAAAGAGTAACAGAACTGATTGAACCAGTGCTGTTCTATATAAAGATACATCTAGCTTCTCTGTTAATTGGTTTGTCAAAGTGGCATGCACAACCATTTTAAACAGACTTTGGTAGGAGTTGCTGTTTTCAAGTTCCCACATTCCATATAGTTCAAAAAAATAAAAGGAATGTGGCACAAAAAACTGCATTTGCATAGCTTCATTTTATTATTCTGTGTAGTATTTGAATTGGTACGGAGTTCTGCATGTGATACCTGCAAAGAAACTGGAATGACTAACAGAGGATCAAGGGAAAGGAATAAAATAATTATTATGGCTGATAGCTTATATAGATGGATGTGAAGCCACCTACGCTTTTGTCACAGTCCTGCTTTTCAATAGCCATCTTTGATACTTGTCTGGTGTAAATAAATTATCTTAGTAATGTTCTTTCAGTTCCAAGTGAAATGATGAGCTGTACATGCATGCCTGCAAAGTTTGCAATAGTTAACAAGCTCAAGAAATAACTAGCCATGAATCCAGATTTCATGGTGAAGGATGTCTTGAAAAAGAATTAGGGTAGAATGAGTATTCAACTTTGTGAGCAACTGCCAAAGGGTCCTAGATTTTCTGCTAATATTCAATTGTGATGGAAATGGTAGATGGAATAAAAGTCTACTACTTGTTAAAGAAAAGGATGAAATAATACTCATGCTGAAGTATATCTTGCATGCATTTCTGACCCTTTTAGAGTAAAATAACAAATTTGAACTGTGTATTCAAACATATCCACAAAAAAGAGCTCATTGTGCCAATCACTTCATTCTTTCAAACCTGATTCCTTTCCTGTTTCAGTTTTACTACAGCGTACATTTGAAACACATATTTTCACTTTCTAGGTTGCTTTTAGCAGTGGTCACTGACATCTCTGATTTCTATTTTTCCTTCAAAGAAATCTGTTCTTTGCATGCCTTTCTCTGTAATCAATCAAGTAATGTCTGATGATTCTTCTGTTTAATCTATCTGTTAATACCAGTTGTTGTGGCCAGAAATGTCCAAAAGTCTTGCTTTTTGGAAATATTCATTTCTAGCTAGGAAGGTAAACCTCTTATCCCTGATTTTTTGAGGGTAAGATTTAGCCATACTCTGTATGGAAAAGAACTTGCATCCTATGTACATTCTTTGTTTTGATTTAACATCAATATAGATTTTCTTCTGATTTGAAAACTTGGAAATTAGTGCTTATAGTTTCTACTGTTACTCCAGCATTTTACAGACTTATTTACTTATCTCTCCTTATTACCTCTGTTTAGTGCCAATTACACAAAATATGATCCATATGTGGATTGTGGTTCACATTTGTAAACTATGTAAACACTGTCAAGCCTGATGAGTTTAAACAGTGGAGTTTACTTCTACTAAGAAATATTCTTAAGTCCATTATAAACAACACAGTTTTAGAATGATAGTGGTTTGTACGGACAAACAAAAGGAATTAAAAAGAAATCCTAAAGAAATTATTTCAAAGTGCAGTTGATAGAAGGTGCAGAAATAGCTGCCTAGTTTTTTGGTTTTGAGATGTAAAGTAAATTTTGAAAAAGAACAACACCCAAGCCTATAATGAGCCTTTTAAAACTGCAGAAGAGATTGAGAAGTATTAGCCCTAGTGATGGCATTTCACATTGAGCACAGCTATTTTCTTAGAAGTGTGCTGCACAGCACGTCAGGACCTGGAAATATGTTGCCTGTGTAATGTCAAGACCTGACTCAATCAGCAGTTTATCTTCTGGCTAAGAACAGTAGGATCAAAACATCAGGGTGGTGTGCCCTGGCCCCTCTAGGTTGTTTCAGAGCAATCTCCTACTGAATAAGCTAAATCTCCTGCATCTTCTTTCTCCTGGTTACAGTGCACAGCCTAAGGTTGTGAGCCCACAAGATATGTGTTCATCCACCTATGCCTACCTCTTTAATAACATAGAAGGATGCAATGGGAGAATCGCCACAATTTGTCTGCATCTTGTATTAAGCTGTCAGTGAATATCTAAATCACTTCCTTTTCTGTCACTTCATCCCTCAACTACATCCTTCGAGACACAACACCATTCAGAGAGAACCACCAGAAATACCCTCTAAAATGATATGTAAATCCGGCAATTCATCATGCTCTGTGTAGTACAGGTTTAATTCTTCCTGCTAGGCCTCAATCTGCTGAAACATTACTCTGATATACAGTACAAAAGCAGTAACAAAGATGTTCATATCAGCCCATTGTGAGCTGGTGGCAGGGAGAGAAATCAATGAAGCCATGGGGACAATAGCTGGGGTTTAAACAGGCTGCAGAAATTTGCTAAGACGCAGACAAAAGGCCTGCTCTGAAAAGCGGGGCTGCAGAGGAATTCCTCGGGCTCCATTATATGGCTGAAACAATCCTCACTTAGAGAGTGGATTTGCATCTCTAATAGGGTTCAGGCTCTGTTTGTGAAAGGCTTTCGCTGGGACTGACCCCATCTCTCAAGATCACATTGATACCCGGCGCCTTGCCCCTGCCCTGTCCCGCGCCGCGCAGGACAGTATCATGGGAAAATGCACCCGCTTAAAAGGAAGCGGAGGAAGGCAAAAAAAAAATTAAAGGCTTGAGGCAGTTTTGGTGGTACTTAGCAGGGAAAATTACTTTGGCAAATAATAGAACCTACTGCTGGTAATTACTGCTAACAAGCTTCCCCCAACCCAAATGTGACACTTGGACTGATGTGAGAAAAGCTGATATAGGCCAAGCTTATTAAGCCTGAAAGAAAGGAGGCTCTTCCCTATGAAAATATAGCACTTGGAATCTGCAAATCCTGTAATCTAGTGTTACCAATTATCCATTAAGATAGAAAATAGAGCTGTAATATTTTAGGTCCTTTCTAGTGTGTGCAGTGCCAGATGCTCAAATCTCAAGTGATTTTTAATGGAAAAATATTTTGTGTCAGCCATGTGCTCCTGTTCAAGCCAAACTTGGCTTTACTTATTCCATGTTTTTCTGAAGACAGGCAATAATCTGTATTTTAGTAGGACTGGGTTATTGATTTTGTTCCAAGTTTTCCAAAACCACAACTGTCTTTACTCTTGGAAAAAAGCTTTGAGTTAATTGAAACCCTCTTAGAACCTTCCTGAGTAAGGTTCCATATATACATGGGCCTCCGTGTTCTGTCTTGAAGTGTATTGCATTGTTTGTGTAAAATAATATATCTAAAGAAATTCTGAACCTCACTGTTTTCTTCTATACTTCATTTATAGTACTTCAATTTTTCAAATTCAAAGGTCATGTTTCAGTGCTGTCCATGTTTCTAAAGAAGGCTATCTAGAATTCCCAAATAACCTCAACAGCCCACATCTCTTAACAGCAGAGGGCCATAAGTATTTTCCTCCATGCTCTTGCCAGCAAGTGCTGCATTAGGTACAAGCACCTTTGCAATAAGATCAGCTCATCTGCATTGCATCATCTTCTACTGTATTGCTTACACTGTCAGGTTCAGTCACTACCTAAAAGAGATTGTAAAAATGGAGGAGACTTTTCCATGTTGGAGGTGCACAACAAGATTACAAGAGGCAGCCACAGGCTGCCACAAAGAAAATTCTGGTTGAAGAACAGGGGAAACAATTCTCTGACACAAGAAAGATGAAGCCCTGAAACAAACCAGGAAGGCTGAGGAATCTCCTTCCTTGGAGAAGTTGATGGCTTGGCTATGCTGCACACTGGGCTTGCTAATGTAACTCTTTAAGTTCTTTCTGCTTGGAGCAGGAGGTTGTGCTAGAAGTTCTCCAGAAATCCTTTCCAACCTAAACCTTTTGGTACACCTCTGAAATCTGTCATTGTACTTTTTGCTCATTATTCCATTTTCTTTCCTTCTCTGCTGTGACAGTCTCTGACTGGAGAGATGACATCTTTGGATAGCACAAACCAGGAATTAGAATCAATAACTGAAAACTAACAGCATGAATATTCACAACTGAAACTTGCTAAAAACAACCTTTAGTGTGTGATAGCCCTTTGCATAAAACATATATTCTTGCTGCTACAAAAATTACTTACAACAAGATTTTATTATTTTTTTTTTTAAGAAAATTGTTTGCAAATATCTTTAACAGCTTGGCTTTCAGAAAATTTCTAAGACTGTGGTAATCATAGAAGTTAAACTTGAATTGATAGGCCCTTTTAGGACCAAAAAGAGCAAGATGAGCCTTTATGAATTGGTGATGATTGTTTTGCTAAAAAGCATATAGGAACTCTCAGCCTATGTTGTCTTTATGAATTAGTGAAGCTGTACTCTCTTCTCCAGTGAAGACTTCAAGTAAATTCAGACACGCTGATGGATCTCTACAAATTTCAATGTTGATTAGATTAAGAAAAATGTAGATTGCAAGGCATTTTTTTAAATAAAAAGACTAATTACACTCAGAAGATTTTAACATAATAGATGTCTGAATTATTAGCTTGCAAAATAAAATATTTTTGTTTTATAACATTTTGTTCTGTTGCTAAATTGCACAGTACATATAGCAACATATAAACTGTTATTTTGTAGAATGTTTTTCTTTTAAGGCTTAGATTTGCAGACCTGCTCTTTCCCTTTGTGTGTGGGGAAGCTGTTATATCTATAAGATGGAATCTCATTACTGTGTATAATAGCAATTATGTAAATAAGGTTACTTCTGCCTATCTTACATTTAAAAAGCTGAAGGAAAATGTTGATGATCTAGTTAGTGTGAAGCATGAAGTGACTGTCAATGAACTTGCCACAACATTTCTAAAAACCTTCCTTTTTTTCATGTGTGACTAAAGTCCATACTGACCAGCTGCTACCTTGGGGCAAAAACTCAATCTGATCAGAAGCAGCAGAAATTAAAAACAAGCCTATATGCATATGCCATATAATGTCCATGGGGTTTTATATCCGTAGTCTAACTGTCCCTCCCCTCTTTCAAGAAAAATTAATCAACTTGTTTGGTGTAAATCTTGTCTGCAAAGTTAGTTTCTTCCATGAGGAAATTTTCTTCCACCTAAATTATGTGACCTGGGTCCAGATGGGAAATTAGTTTCAAATAGTATCTTGACCTTAAGGTGTCGTGTAAGGTGGAGCTGGCTTCCTTGCTTGCTTCCGTAGATGAGGAAACAGAGGCACAGGGATGGGAAATAACTTGTCAAGATCATTTGAGTTAAGCTGTGGTTACGTTTGTATATAAACTCTTCTCTCTTAACTCCTAGCCCAATAAATCCATCAAGCCAATTATATTGGCTTTTTAGTTGTTTTTCTATCTAAGAAGCTTTATGAGGTTCCAGTGGTTCCAAGACACCTGCCAAATTATGTCTTCCTCATCCTTTTATACATAGGGGGAAAAAATATAATGTGTTCATAGTGACAGTTCACTTGAACTATTGCAATATTTTCCCTATTGTTAGTTGAACAGAGCAAAAATACAAATGTGGCTTATTTTGATAAGGCAGCAGATTAAGTTATAATTGCTGATAGCCTGAGTCCAGGGAACGTATTCCTTGTGGGCTGGCACTGGATACTGATGTGGAGTTTCACACTTGTATGAATGTTCTGATTTAAATTTGCACTGAGCTTTCCCTGGTACATTTGAACTTTCTTTTGAAAAAAAAGTCTTCCTACTTGAGTATATACCATGGATAATGCTGCATTTCTGTACAACCTATGGAAGAGTGAATTTGGGAGTCCTATGTAAAGTGGATTTCAATGAAAGAAAATCCTGCTGATTGTTTAAGCACCTTTTCCCCCCCTATAATTGTACAATAATGCAATATTGTTGTATAATTATGCAATATAAAGGTGATTACAGATTGTTTTAACATTTTTTTCTTAAAGTAAGCTCTGATCAATTTTATTTTGTATTACTGCACAATCATATAATAGCAAACATGTTCGGATAAACATTTACATTAGCTATGTATAAGAACTACATGCCTGTTGTATATGTTATAGGAAAATATTACTTTTGTTTTTTTCCGTATAAAAAAATAATTAATCACCTTTCCACCTACAGATGCTAATGTGCAGGTTTACAGTAGTTAGCCATTAGCTGAATAGATTAATTTTCAGTTTTTGATGAAGCATTTGGAGTTGTCCGGACAACATAAATTTGAATGACCTAGAATCAATGTAGAGCAGCCTGGCAATAGCAATCGGTATTTAATTCTGCAATGGAGGTAGTTGCTTAACCTTCCTTCTAACATAGGGATATTTCTGCCATAGATAAATGTATTATTCAGATGCCTCTTAAATTAATTCAGTAAAATCTCATGTCTCCTTAGGAACAGGCTAAGGGGAAAAGAATTATTTTCTAGAATCTTCCCCACACAAACACATCAAAGTAAAAAAAACTCTCAAATATTACATTCTAGGTAATGTTTCTGTTTTTTGTGGGTTTGTTTGTTTTTTGATTGAAGGTATGAGGCACTGGAAAGAACTCCAATTAGCCAACGCAGTTGCCATGTCCTATCCTAGGAAGGATGACCTGTGTAATCTGACCAAAGAGACAGTGAGCCACAAATCTGGTGTGTAGCTGCTGGTTGGAACTGTACTAAGGCTTTTTCATAATCTTGGTTTGCATGCTTAACTGGTCATGGTTCCTAGAGGCATAGCTAAAAGTTTTGTTCTCATAAATGGAAGCAAATATGTAATGATTTACTTTCATCTTTGCTGTTCTTGAAGCATGCTAATATCCTTGTTAGTGAAGCAGTAACAACACTAGCACACAAAAGGTATGCACCATAGGGTTGTGTGAGGTGTTTATAACATATTCATGGGGCTGGTTTACACTAAATGACCTAAGAGGATATAAGTGAAGTCACCTCTGTTTTTTAAGTTGCAAAGTTAGTCTTCAGCAACACTATAGTTTTGGTGACAGAAAATGAAAGTTTCCTCAATAGAATAATAGTATCTTAATGTCTAGTGTGAAGTCCCTAACTGGTACATAAGGCTTACAGAACTATAAATGAGTTATATAGTTTGAGGATTTAAAGCACTAGAAAAGAAACTGCCCTCTGAAGAAGATATCTCTAACATTTGTTTCTTTCCCTTGGCTTTATCAAGTTACTTCGAACGATTGCAAATACAGGAGCCAGTGAAGTTATGTTTGGCTTTGGAGGTTGTGATTGATGGCCCACCATGGAAAGCAGGCGTGAAATTGCTGAATTAAGGGTAGCTCCCCGCTCTTTCTCCTCAAATTAGAAAATACTGAAATGACCAAGATCTCAAACAAATCTCATGTTTTTGAATTTAGCCCTGTTCTTAAGCTTTCAGTCTCTTACAGACTTTGATTTTGTAGCATATTTGGTGACAACTATATTAGCTTGAGTGCACACAGGGGAACTGATTGCAGTCACTGGAATGCTTTTCAGAAAAGACTGAGCAGCAAAGGCGTGTTTGCATCAAGGTGTGTTGTATGTAGAAATTATTTCAACAAGTGGATAAATACAGCAGAAAAACTGTTCTTGAGAGGTTTTTGCTTAACTGGCAGTCCTGTAATGTCCATCAAGTGCTACTTGTTTCAAAAGGAGTTCTCCTTCCCTTTGGCATCAAAGGCATAACACATTCCCAGCTAAAAGGTACCCTGAGCCCACACTTCTATCTTGTTCTCCAGCCAGGTTCTTAATGACAGCTATGCAACCCTTAATCATCAGATGAGGAGAGCTGTGCAGATACAAGTGATTGCCACCTATTAAGCAGTATCTTTTAAGACAATCTGGAACTTAACGCACAACCCTGTTTTAGCATTCAGATGATTATACAATAATAAACCCTTTAGATAAGCAGGTTTGTAGTGTTGTTTTGCTGGTTTTGTTCAGCTAAAGCTCCACTTTATTAGTTATTGACTCTAAATACCTGTTGTTTAAACTTGGGCAGGGGCAGGCTATGTAATTTCTAAAGTACTATTCTGGTTAAGAGTTGTTTAGGAAATGGAAGTTTTTGTTCTTTAGGCTTCATTACCAAAATGGGCTTGTCCTGCCTATCAAGTGTGTGTCATGCTAGGTTGAGTCATAGGTTAGGTAATGTTGTGGCTAGTGAATAAAATCAACATTCTCTTCTGTGCTCCTCATCTGTAGTGATAGGTAGAGATATCATTTTCAGTAAGCACCACTGCAGATTTGACCAGTTCAAGGAATATATTATTGGGATGAGTAAAACTAAGTAGATGGCATATTACTACTCCATTAAATGCTTTAAACCCATCTGGATTCTTCTTCCCCTCAGAGCTTGTTCCATTGCCTTTTTTATTTCCTCCCTTCAGAAATGAGAAATGGCTGCACTTGGATTAGTTTGTAGCAAACAAGAAAGCCAAAGTCTACATCTGAACTTGAATTTTAGATCATAACAACATTTCTTCACTTTGAGGATTTTCTTTCTTACAAACTGGACACCTTTGTTAAAGGGAATAAAGGGAGAGAGCTTCATATTGAGAAGGGACTGGTACCATTGGAGAACAACGCTCTCTACAAACGACATATTGTACAGGCAGACACAAAATGAGCTTTCATGCAGGGTTCTGTCGGTGTCATTCAGCCCTGCCTGAATGGACAGCCCTCTTGTGATTTATCTTCCATTCATCAGTCAATAGCCGGTACTTTTTCAGCAATGATGGATAAGATCTCTTGCTAAATTGACTACTGCCTGCTGAGCATTGTTGAGCCTGAGAACTGAATGGGAAGGCAAAGCTTAACATATCTCATGCATGGAGCTGCAGGATATGAAAGTTACAGGATGATTTGGAGGACCTTAGAAAAGCACCTGCTTAATTTTGGATTCCACAGACAGAGGAAACAAGACTGTCCTATTCTTCTGACATTATATAAACTGATTTGTGTTCTAGCTAATGTCAGTGTAAGAAGTATGTACCTACACTTCTAAATTGGTTTTCTTTTCTATCCCCATTCCAAGCTTCTGTATTTGTAAGATATTCAACATACACAGTGTAACTCCATATTTGTGTATTTCAAAATATTACGATATTTCAAAAATGTAGTGTGCTTTGTGTGTAAAGAGAGAGACAGACTTATTTTACAGTACTGCTGACAGGAGAGACAAAAATGTTTTTCCAAAACCAACCAAACGAATTATACTATATCTGTTTGCAACATAATAGATTTTGTCTAACACATAGTTCAATTGCCCCTTGGTAAACTATTCTGTAACGTATTCATCTGGGAAGTTTGACTCTGAAACACTTCATCCTTCATTGACCTCCTTCAGCCTTCTTGCCATTTCCCACAGGCTCAGCAAGCCACTCAGGCTTTACTTCTTAGTATTACCTGGCTTCTGAAATAGAGCATCCTGTGTTTTCTGAACCCAACCCACAATACAAAGGCTTCCACCTTTTCAGAGCAACCACTTTATCTTACATACTTGTGGCCTTTAGAGTGCAGCATAGGGAAACTGGAGGCATCTGTGGGCAGGAATTTTTCTCGCTCTATTAGAGTTGACTTTACCCATATTTTTTTGAGGTAGGATCACATATTTTTACGCAACAGTGTGATATGCTTGAAATAAGCCTGTTCTAAGCAACACATACAACTTGTTAGACATATGGCAGGGCATACAAATGGCAGAACGTAAGTGTTACAGGGTTAAGGCAAATGAGCAGAAAATACTTTCTATCTCAATGACAATGCCTCTTATTTGTATCTTGAAGAGCATCTCTTTTCAATATTTAAATAGAGAGGGTAAGCGTTCTATGAAGGAAAATTACAGTTCAGTTGGAAAAACTACAGAACTCACAGGTGCATCCTGTTGAGGGACTTGATATCCTCAGGACGCAGACAGTGGTGAAAAGGGAAAGTAGCATCCCTATAGAAACTCCAGTTTTACCTGGTTGGCGGCGCGTGTGAAACATCATCTTTCCCAAGAAATTTACTCCTTAATTGTGTGTCTGACCTGATTTTGATGTTCATAAATAATGCCAAGATTCAAGAACTGCATTACCAGAAAACATGAATACGGGTTGGTGAATTTACAGCTGAGTACATGCTCCACATTAATTAACATTAATTAACAATATATTCTTGACAAGACCCCATGTAGAAGAAACCACCTATTATAGTGGACAAGGAGATCAAGCTGTGTTCTGGTGGAACGTCTCACTTGTCTTTTTTTTTGCCATGAAACTGTTGAATAACAGTGTCAGCAGAATCTGTTCAGAATTTCAAGGTAGTTGGTAGAACTTGCTTTTAACACCATTTTTAAAAGACATAAATGATCTGAGAAACTGGCTATAAGCCTTTATTACCAATTTTAATAGTTCATTTCTAGTATTTTATCAGAGGACATAGGACACTGAAGTAACTCTAAAAACCTCTTGTAAGGGAAAGAACAGAGAAGTTTAAAAAAATTCTGCTGACAGTAATGTCTATTTCAGATACTTAAAGCAGCACCTACCGGCATAATTATATTTAATATTGCTAGCTATAGTAATTTTGGAAGCTGTTCTTTTGTTTTAGGAAGATCATAAGTATGGTGACATGTGATATATTTAGTGCAAATGAGTACTTAAAGAAGTAGCTGTTAAAAGATTAAACAGTCACATAAAAATTTCCTGTGGTTTTATAGAAATTAAAGCTGTCTCCAGGTAATCTAATTTTATATTAACTTCTTCTTCCATTTTTTTTTTTTTTAAGATTTTCCCTTGGAAAATCAGCTAAAAAAGTTTAGTAGTAAAAAAGAGATTTATCTGTGCCAGAATCATAAGATTTTCTGCATCAAGTCTTTTCTTGTCACTGACTAGATGGAAGACAGCCAAAATCCACATTCTGCTTGGTCTTTCTCTTGGGCTTAGCCTAGATTGTGATCACTTCATCAGCAGTTTGTATGTATAAAAGGGAGGCCTCAGCTAGAAGGTGGCCACTGGTAGGACTGTAAGGAATTTTTAAAAGTGCATTTTTGTCTAAATTGTGTTGCAAAGAAAGACCAGTTTTATTAGTTTTATACTCAAGCGAGCACAATTTCGGAGAACCTGCTTGATGCATAGTTAAGTAGCCTGAGCTTTCAGAGTCTGAACATCTTTGGGTGAGCTTCCAATAATATCTTCCCAGACAAAAATTCCCCAAGCATTTCTGGCTTTCTGCAATTTGGCCATCCCCAGAACTGGGCCTCCACAACATGTGGCTTTCTAGGTGGGCAGCAGGGACTTTGCAGTCACTCTAATGCAAGATGTATCTCCCAGTTTTGAGCTTTCAAACCATTTGGAAGTAGAAATAAAGCTTGGCAAATCAAGTTCAGTTTTTATTACCCCAGCTACATCTAAGGTTTACTAGCTATCTGTTCACTTGAGATTTTCAAGGTCTTGAAGGTAAATTTCATTTTCAAAATTTAGAATTTTGATTCAGTGGGGAACTTGAACAGGGTTTGTTAAAGCTGGCATAGTTACGTTTCCCAAATGGAATTTTAAGTTATCAGATGTGTTTGAATATCTTGTTTTGAAGTGTTGAGGCACATATTTCTAAAAAACAATACAGAAAAAAGGAGAGGAATATTTTAAACTGTTTTTTTTTCAAGGGATAACAACTGTACTGTATGTGGTGTTTCACTGGGAAAGTATTACCCTTTTCCCCTCGTGCTAGGCACTTCAGTAGATAGTTCACTTTCCCCAGCTTCACATTTCAATCTTAAAGGTGCTTTGTATGTTAAGTTCTTACGCTTTTCCTTCATGGATGCAGCAGAGGGGTTCTAGTTGTTGTTTGTTTTTTTTTACTCTGGATTATCCATCTGCTTAATTGGATGAGGGGTGCACATGTTGTTTCTGTTAGTTAATTTCTGGAGCATTAATTATTTGATAAGCTTTAATAAGGATTTAGGCTTGAAGACTCCAATATATTTGAATATTAAAAGTTTAATAAAATAAATGCAAAAACTTAGCCTTTTTTTTCTCTCTCCTGACAGCTTAGTCTAGAAGGTGGGTAATTAGAAGGAAAGCACTCCATGCCATTTGCATGAGAATAGAATAGACAGAAAGAAGGATGACATGTTTGTCCTCTGCCATCAAAAATTAAAATCTGGGGGAAGGGAGGCTGTATGGCTATTGAAGCCATCTCTTGGATCTGATTTTAGAATCATAGAATCACAGAATCCTAGGGGTTGGAAGGGACCTCAAAAGATCATCTAGTCCAACCCCCCCTGCCAGAGCAGGGTCACCTAGAGCACATCACATAGGAACGCATCCAGGTGGGTTTTGAATGTTTCCAGCGAAGGAGACTCCACAACCTCTCTGGGCAGCCTGTTCCAGAGCTCTGTCACTCTCACAGTAAAAAAATATACATTTATATAAATTTATACATTACCCCAGCATTGGTGAGAGGACAAATCTGTTTTGGTTTCCTGTCCTGCTTGGGAACTGCCTGCTTTCTTTAATTGCTCCATTTCAGCCATATTCCAAGCACACTTGTGCTAAGGTTGGCAAGAAATTTGCATGGGGCTAGATAGCCACATCCCAACTCATTTTAGAGTGTTTCAAGACGAATATGTGCACCTTAATTTTCTGTAGCCTTGGTCCTACTTGAATCCTGGTCAGGATTTCCATGAATGCATTTTAAATTGGGATGACAAAATGTGGGTTGGAGATTTATTCCCTTTTTGTCTCTTGTAAGGAGAGGTTCACAGACTGTTTGTAATCATTTCTCTTTGAAGTTCTGGGTTCTTTTTGCTGAAATGGGGAGAAACAACAATTGCAGAACTGCACGTTACTGTAATTAGGTCTGCCAAATATTCATAAGAAATAGTGCCAAAACCCAAAAGTTTAAGGAGGGTTCAGTTTTGCAGCAGTGTGAGTTTGTAAATAAAGTTTTATTTCATGGTGTTTTCCTGTTTAAATAAGTGTTAACAGTTTCAAGATTCCTTGGAATGAACAGCTGTGTTGGAATGATTCCAGCAATTAAGCTCTCCAGGGTAGCTCCTATGCCTTGTATTGAAATGTTATTATTTTGAATATGGAACAAGAGTATTCTTATTTAGTGGCACTGAAGTTCTTTGCTTTAATTTGAAGTAAATACCTGTTATTCAGATGGTACGTTTTCAGCTATGAGTAGTTGATATTGAATTAACAGTATGTTTCTTCCTATTGCTTTTAGTGTGTTGTATTTTCATGTGGGTCACCACCCCAGTTGACTTTAGAGTTATGTAGAAGATATAAATGATAATACTGAATCTTTGCAGATGGACATATCTGGAGAATTGCTGAATTTATTTCTGTCTCCTGGCAAGTGATGATAGCTTTACAAAACCAGACCACCAGGGTGGGGACGCAGTATTAATTACAAAGGTACTGTGATGTTTTTCCAAAAATGAGTGTTTCACTGTCAGCATTAACTCTTCATTTATTTTAGTTGGTCTTACACATTTGATGTCCTGTGCACAAGATGGTGAACAATCAACCTCTCATAAATAGGTCAAGTGGAGGAAAATGGAGCATTTCTTGCTTTTCTGAGACTTGGGTTGTGTTTACATTGCTTTTATTAACGTGATGGACTCTTGAATTTGGATTTAACAAAAACAGGTGTCCTGTAACTACTACTACCTTTGGATATAATCTTAAAAATTAAAATTTGCATTGTGTCTCAGTGTAATTAGGTTTTATCTTGCTTGAGTATAGACTTATTCTGGGTTTAATTCTTCTGTTTTTTGAGTTTCTAATTCATCCAAAGAAGCCATTAAAATTAGATTATGAAGCAATCAGTGTCTACAGAACTCTAAATCTGATCATAGAAGTAGTTATCATGAGGTGTTCATGCAAAGTATAAGTATTAGTAAGAAGATGGTTACTGTATGTCTTTTTGAATGAGCATACTGAAATTTCAGGTGGAGTACTCTAACTTAACAATTAAACTTTTGTGAGGAATTTCCACAGTACAGGAACAATGTGGTCTTGATGATCAGGTAGTGAGATGGATTGTGAACTGGTTGAAAGAAAGAAGTCAGAGAGTTGTGGTCAATGGGACAGAATCTAGTTGGAGGTCTGTGACTAGTGGAGTCCCTCAGGGGTCGGTACTGGGACTGGTACTGTTCAATATTTTCATCAATGACCTGGATGAGGGAACAGAGTGTGCCCCCAGCAAGTTTGCTGATGACACTAAACTGGGAGGAGTGGCTGACACACCAGAAGGCTGTGCTGCCATTCAGTGAGACTTAGACAGGCTGGAGAGTTGGGCAAGGAGAAACGATGAAATTCAACAAGGGCAAGTGTAGAGTCTTGCAGCTGGGGAAGAACAACCCCATGTGCCAGTACAGGTTGGGGGCTGCCCTGCTGGAGAGCAGTGTAGGTGAAAGGGACCTGGGGGTCCTGGTGGACAGGAGGATGACCATGAGCCAGCAATGTGCCCTTGTGGCCAAGAAGGCAAATGGCATTCTGGGATGCATTAGAAAGGGTGTGGTTAGTAGGTCAAGAGAGGTTCTCCTTCCCCTCTATTCTGCATTGGTGAGGCCGCATCTGGAGTATTGTGTCCAGTTCTGGGCCTCACAGTTCAAGAAGGACAGGGAACTGCTTGAAAGAGTCCAGCATAGAGCCACAAAGATGATTAAGGGAGTGGAACATCTCCTTTATGAGGAAAGGCTGAGGGAGCTGGGCCTCTTCAGCTTAGAGAAGAGGAGGCTGAGGGGCGACCTCCTCAAAGTTTACAAATATGTTAAGGGGGAGTGTCAGGATGATGGAACCAGGCTTTTTTCAGTGACGTCCAGTGATAGGACAAGGGGCAATGGGTGCAACCTGGAGCACAGGAGGTTCCATGTAAATGTGAGAAAAAACTTCTTTACTGTGAGAGTGACAGAGCACTGGAACAGGCTGCCCAGAGAGGTTGTGGAGTCTCCTTCGCTGGAGACATTCAAAACCTGCCTGGACGCGTTCCTGTGTGATGTACTCTAGGTGACCCTGCCTGGCAGGGGGCTTGGACTAGATGATCTTTTGAGGTCCCTTCCAACCCCTAGGATTCTGTGATTGTGTAATGCCAATTTACTTATTTCTTAAGATGGTGGTGAAAAGGCTTACTACACAAAAGCCCAAAATACCCTTGCAGGATATGTATACTAGTTGTTGACGTGACTTCTCTTGCTGTTCTGGCCTTGTGGTTTGAAATAGAGGATTACAGACACACGGAAAATTAACTTGATGTACAAGTATCTCTAATGTTTATCAAGCATATCTATTTATAATCTTTTCACTTTAAGATTTATGTTGCTCAAGAAAAAATCACCATTAGGTCAACAGCAATTTTACATTTGGAGTGCTGCACAACTCTGCTTTTAATATAGCAATTGCAAAAAATAAACATTTATAGTAAGTTTGAAGTTATTTCTTTATCATTGATGCACTTTTGATGTATCCCATCTCCCTTACAAAGAAAGTCCTTTAATATCCCTTGTGATGTTGCATTTACTATAACTAATTTCTGCTGTTTAAATTCATGTTAGCACATGAACACATGCATGTTAACACAGCATCCAGACTGCTTATTCAAAAGCTTTGGTATTTTGGCAGTAAAATCTGAACCATCTTTGCAAGTTCAAATCTTGACCTCTAGCCCAGTAGCCTAAAGTAAATGGGATTCCATATAATGTTATGTTTCCAGCGGGTACAAGAGTATGCAAGGACTACATTTCACTTTTTCTTTCAGCTTTTTGAGTGTCTTAGAACCACTTCTCCATTTTTGGACTTAAGTTTATCTCCAGCTATTGGTCTTGCAACATGACGCAAGTCAGGTGAATACTATGGAGTTTTATTTAGAACATAATCTTTCAATAATCAAGTGTTTGTACACATGATATCAATCTCTAATCATCCAGGTCCTTAAAATACTAATACCATTTTTAATCAGTTTGTAGTGGCAGTTCATTAACACCTATTCTTTTTCCTTTATTTAAACATCATCTCCTTTTGTGACCACATGGGTTCCCTTTGTATTAGAGATTGTGATCTGTGGAAGGCCAAATCCCTTCACAATGTGAGAAGTACAAAGTGGGCAAGAGATGAAGCCACTGCACAGTGATTCTGTATGTAGGAAGGGCTACTTTTGAAGGATCAATGTAATCTGTGGGCAACATTTGGTTGTATCTGCTTGTGTAGCTTCTCTATAAAATAAAAAAAAAAACAACCTGTACACTTGTCTTCTAATTTTGGTTTCAAGTCAAAAATACGCTGTTTGCTAAAATTTTTGTCACAGTTTGACTCAAGATCGGCAATTAAACCAGAGGCAACAATGCTCTCGATCCACTCCCCCTCCCATCCAGGTAGGGAAGGAGAGAGAATTAGGAGAGAGACTTTGCTGGATTGAAAACTGAACTAGACAGCTTTAATTATATGTACAATTATATACAAGTATGTTCAGGAATATGCAAAAGCCTCTTGCCTTCCCCCACCCCCAGCAACTGCCCCGGCACTCTCCTGAGCTGTGAGCAGTCCCGAAAAGTCTTGGACCACTGTCTGACATAACAGCAGAGCAGACAGGGGCTGAGGGGAGAGTTATGAGGGTCAGGGATGCCTGAGTCTAGGGGTCAATGGTGATGGATGGATGGAGTCCTCCCCGGACTCCAGCCATAGAAGGAAGAGAAGGAAGAAGAAGAAGAAGGAAAGTTGTTGTCTGCTGTGATTTCTGACCTTCCTCTGAGCATATGTAGATATATGGAATAGAATATCTTTAGTCAATTTTGCTGTCTGTCTAGTCCAGCCCCCCACAGGGGAGTCATAGATACGACTCTCCTGCCCTGGTAGCCTCTGTAGCAGCAGAGCTAAGAAGTGACCTTGGAGTCTCAGTAGTAACATAAACATTCCAGTGTTATCAGTCCACTAACTGGAACACTTGCTGCTAGTTAAAAAAGAGCTTACTGAAGGAAAAAAAAATCAGTAAAAGGAAAATTAGCTTCATCCTGGCTCAAACCAGGACAATGTTTTACTATGATGGCTGCTAAAAGTTAATTAAAAGAGGTGATAGGCATCTTTCATGAATCCTTTTCACCAATACCAAACTGTTTATTATACTTTCCTCTTACTTAAAATGGTAAAACAGTGGTTTTTACATGTTGAAAGTGGCAAGCATGTTACTGCTCACTCTGTCATGACACAAACTGTCAAGTTGGTTGCATTCAAGTTGAAGCAGAACATAGATCTGACAAGCTTAGAGTCTGAATTCTTGAGAGTACTACCTTAAAGAAAGGAAAGGTGGTAACATAGTTCAACATCTAATAGGCATCTGCTGGACTTGGTAATAAAATTCCCTTGACCTTAAAAGAAATTGCATTAGCTCTATCATTGAACTGTCCACTGTGTACTGGAGGCAGGTTTTTGAATGTGTTCTTGACTGTCCTTGATACATGAGATGGGGAAAAAACAATCTCCAACTAGGAAGGATGAGTAAGAACTGGACAGTGGAAATTGGCTTGGCTGAAAGGAGGGCATTGTTGCAGGAAAAAAATAATTCACAACTCTGAGAAAGAAAGAAAACAGAAGAGGTAGGGGAGTAGATCTGAAGACAAAAGGCTTCCTTAAACAAGAATAGATGATCTCTTTCCACCATTATATCCATGCTGAGAGAGATCAGAATCTCCTGCTGAATCTCTTTTACCACAATATGAGCAGAAAGGGACAAATTCAAATTGTAAGTATTGTGAGCCCTTCTCTTTTTAGAGGCAGACAGAACCTTTGCTTCCAAGGCTTTAAATGCAAAACACACAAACATCTGTAAAACTAATTCCTCAGTTAACCTGCTTAAGAGGCAAAGGATGTGATAGATGGTACCAATCAAAGAAAAAAAATTGTGAGCTGGAGGACAGACACACTAAATTTTATAACTGTTTATTGCTGGTTTATTGTTTTTATTTTGGAAAACGGAATAAATATAGAATTCATACATACCAAGGCTGAAGGCTTTCCCCCTTTTCCCCCTTGAAGTTCTCCATCAAACGTAAAATTGATATAACAGAAAATTTTAAATTTGTTCCCTCCTAGTTAGCTTTACTAATTATATTTTGAGAAACACGTGCTAAAATTCTGTAGAGGCAGCTACTGGTTCTCTAATCAGTAGTTCCTCTGATTTTCAGTAAGAATTGGATCCAATTCATGCAAGGGTGGATTGTTGTCTCTGCTGTGCTCATTTCTGAAAGTAGTTTCCCTCACTCCATTGATAACAATGAAGCCTGTTTAAAGGAAAGGCCTGTGGAGGAGAAAGGATTTCATTAATCATGAATCATTACATTTGTCAGTTGGCAAAGGGAGACTTCCTCATTTATCCATTCAATGAAATTAGCTCTAGCCTAGCTGCAGTTAGAAATTCTAAATTACCTTGGCATCTATCTGTTACTGTTTATATATGCACCATAAAATGGCAGATGGCATTTTATTAATAGCAGATGAGCTGAGTCTTCCAACATACTTTTTTGGGCATTTGGTTTCTTTGAATTTGAAATGGCACCTACCTACATGATTTCATGGTGCTTGTATGCAGTTTTCTTAATTAAAAAAATACAAACTTAATGTTGTTTTAAGCTGCACCTGCCACTCTCCTCCCACATCTGAGATGGCTAATAAAGATTACATCATGCTGACCTGCATAAAGATTAAGCTTGAGGAATTTTTAGTTGAAAAGTCTATACATACAATTCTGTTGTATTGTGTAAAATGCACTGATGATACAAAACACGTTGTAAGAACTTACTGGAGTTGTGGGGTTGGCGTTTCTTGTTTCCCCATTCTTAGTTTCTTGGATAGAAAATTATGGCATTTTAAATTATAAGGGAACAAATATCAATCTTCTCATAACTGTGTCAGTTCCACTGAATGCATTGATGCCAATGTTTCCTGTTTAAACCAGGGAGTTCACCTGAGTTCATTTCAAAGGTTTAAGATAATTGTTGGAAATGCAAATAAAATACGTTTTTCTGCTTTAATTGTCTATGTTAGCTCCTTCACACTGAGTAATGTGCCAAAATTGGCTTACTCACTGTGCTTATGAAGGGCCAAGATTCAAGCTTCTGCCCTTCCCACATTTATTTGGAAACTCTTCCCTGTGAAAGTTTTGTTGCAGTTACTCTGTAGTTGTGAATAACTTTGAGTTTTGAGGAGTAGATCTTTCTGATTTTATCAGGAAATTCAGCCACCTCTGAATTTAACTAGGACTGTCAATCTGTTTGTCACCAGTATGTTGCATATAATACAGAGGTTTAAAAGAGAGTCCCTATCCAAATCAGTGTCTGGGTCATTAAGAGATGTGGGAAGGATTGACGGAGGCACAATTTCTTATGAAAAAATTACTTTAGGTTGCTTCCATAGTCTAAAGCCAGGTAGCTCAAATCATGGCTATGTATTTTTCATTGCTTTGTATATTTGTATCTATACGCTAACAAGAATTTGGGCCTTTGACTGAAATTTCCTCTGACCTACCTCCAAATTTCTCAGCACAGCAGGGCTCTGCCAGTTTTATCCAATATGATAGATCTTTAGCAGCACAGAGGAAAGGCAGCGATGCAGAAGAGCCAAAACCTAATAATGAGACAGGGTATGTTCTTTTTGCCATAGCACTGCATGCCTTCCAGAAAAATCATTAAGTACTTGTTAGAACTCACTCTGCATTTGAAAACATTTTGAATCGGCTTTTTTTTTTCTGTGCTTCTTTATTGCTTTGTCTAGTATTCTAATAATTCTTTCCATGGTGTTTGGAAAGCACAACATGAAGAAGGTGTGTAAAGACGCAAATACTGAAGTTAGGAAAGCTTTCACGAAGAAAAAGCCAAAACCAACCAACCAACCAACCCCAAACAAAACAAAAATAGGGTTGATGTGTTTATGCAGTTCAATTTGTGTAGGAGTGCTGTCTAATGATGAGATGAGTTCCATCTTAATGGAAGAAAAATATACCCAAATATAGAGGCATTCACTTTGGCAGAAAATAACTGAGACATGACTTGTTAGAAGTTTGGAAAATATTTTGCATTATAAGCTGTATGCTTTCCTTGTTACCCATGCTGTATGTTTGCTTTGCTCTTTAAGTCTTCCCTGGGGATCTCCTGTGGGTCATTGTTGGAGACAGGATGCTGAGGAAGATGGTTATTTTATGTGAGCTAGCATGGTCACTTTTACATTTTAAGAATGTTAAACCTTCCATTAGCACAGACTAAAAGGTTAATTCTTCAAATGCATAGCCCACTAGCTCAGCAAAATACTTCAGCAGAAAGCTTTAGAAGTTGGGCAAAAGACTGAAAGCTTGGATTAGTTACTCAAGACACAAATGCTGATATTCCCCAGTGTTGATGGGGAATCACAGAATCACAGAATTACCAAGGCTGGAAAAGACCTTTCAGATCATCAAGTCCAGCCTATGACCAACACCACCACACCATCTAGACTATGGCACTAAGTGCCACATCCAGCCTTTCCTTGAACACATCCAGGGACGGTGCCTCCACCACTTCCCTCGCTGTCCATTTCAATGTTTAATCACCCTCTCCGTGCGGAAGTGCTTTCTAATATCCAACCTAAACCTCCCTTGGAGCAACTTCAGGCTGTGCCCTCTTGTCCTGTCACTAGTTGCCTGGGAGAAGAGCCCAGCCCCCACCTGACTACAACCTCCCTTCAGGTAGTTGAAGAGAGTGATGAGGTCCCCCCTGAGTCTCCTCTTCTCCAGGCTAAACAACCCCAACATCCTCAACCTCTCCCTATAAGACTTTCCCTCTAGTCCTTTCACCAGCCTTGTTGCTCTCCTCTGGACCCGCTCCAGCTCCTCAACGTCCTTCTTGAAGTGAGGGGCCCAGAACTGCACACAGTACTCAAGGTGAGGCCTCACCAGTGCTGAGTACAGGGGGAGAATTACATCCCTACTCCTACTGGCCACACTATTCCTGATACAAGCCAGGATGCCATTGGCCTCCCGGGCCACCTGGGCACTCTGCTGGCTCATGTTCAACTGGCTGTCAACCAGTACTCCCAGGTCCCTCTCTGCTAGGCTGCTCTCCAACCACTCTTCCCCCAGCCTGTAGCGCTGCCTGGGGTTATTGTGGCCAAAGTGCAGGACCCTGCACTTGGTCTTGTTGAATTTCATGCCATTGGCCTTGGCCCATCGATCCAGTCTGTCCAGGTCCTCCTGCAGCCTCTTCCTACCCTCTGGCAGATCAACACTCCCCCCCAGCTTGGTGTCATCTGCAAATTTACTGAGGGTGGACTCAATCCCCACATCCAGGTCGTCAATAAACATATTGAATAGGACTGGGCCCAGTACTGATCCTTGGGGGACACCGCTGGTCACTGGACACCAGCTGGATGCAGCTCCATTCACCATCACTCTCTGGGCCCGGTCATCCAACCAGTTTTTGACCCAGCGAAGGGTGCACCTGTTGAAGCCGTGCATTGCTAGCTTCTCCAGGAGGGTGCTGTGGGAGACTGTGTCAAAGGCCTTGCTGAAGTCAAGGTAGACCACATCCACAGCCTTCCCCTCATCCACTAGGCGGGTCACCCAGTCATAGAAGGAGATGAGATTAGTCAGGCAGGACCTTCCTTTCCTAAACCCATGTTGGCTAGACCTGATCCCCTGGTTGTCTTCCACATGCCGCGTGATGGCACTCAGGATGACCTGTTCCACAACCTTGCCAGGCACCAAGGTCAGGCTGACAGGCCTATAGTTCCCCGGATCCTCCTTCTGGCCCTTCTTGTGGATGGGCGTCACATTGGCCAACCTCCAGTCATCTGGGACCTCCCCAGTGAGCCAGGACTGGTGATAGATGATTGAGAGTGGCTTAGGCAGTTCTTCTGCCAGCTCCCTCAGCACCCTAGGATGTATCCCATCCAG
The DNA here is from genome assembly GCA_020745705.1 of Hemiprocne comata. NCBI lineage: Eukaryota > Metazoa > Chordata > Aves > Apodiformes > Apodidae > Hemiprocne > Hemiprocne comata. The sequence goes on along the minus strand of CM036586.1, from coordinate 134,658,627 downwards.
ACCCATGGACTTGTTGGGATCTAAGTGGCACAGCAGGTCCCTAACTACTTCCTCCTGGATTACAGACGGGGATTCTGCTCCCCATCCCTGTCTGTCAACTCAGGAGCCCAGTTGTCCTGAGGGTAGCTAGTCTTTTTGTTAAAGACTGAGGCAAAGAAGGTGTTAAGCACCTCAGCCTTTTCCTTGTCCTCCGTTACTAAGTTCCCCCCCCTCATCCAATAAGGAATGAAGATTTTCCCTGACCCTCCTTTTGTTATTAATGTATTTAGAAAAGCATTTTTTATTATCCTTTACAGAGATGGCTAGTTTAAGTTCTAGCTGGGCTTTTGCATCTCTGATTCTCTTCCTACATGACCTTAAAATATCCCTAAATGCTTCCTGATTCACCTGCCCTTTTTTCCAAAGTTGATACATTCTTTTTTTATTCCTGAGTTCTTGTAACAGTTCCCTGCTCAACCAGGCTGGTCTTCTTCCCCGCCGGCTCCTTTTTCGGCACACAGGGACAGCCTGCCCCTGCGCCTTCATAAATTCATTCTTAAAGTAAGCCCAGCCTTCCTGGGCTCCTTTGTTTTTGAGGGCTGCTTCCCAAGGGACTCTCCCAACCAGCATCCTGAAGAGGCCAAAGTCAGCACTCCGGAAGTCCAAGGTAGAGGTTTTGCTGATGACCCTCCTAACTTCACCACATACTGAAAATTCTGTCGTATCATGGTCACTGTGCCCAAGATGACCTTCAACCACTAAATCTTCCACCAGCCCTTCTCTGTTTGTGAACAGTAGGTCCAGCATGGCACTACCCCTGGTAGGTTCACCTACCAGCTGTAGCAGGAAGTTATCTTCTATACATTCCAGAAACCTCCTGGATTGGCCCCTTTCTGCTGTGTTGTACTTCCAGCAGACATCTGGTAAGTTGAAGTCCCCCACAAGAACAAGGGCTAGCGAACGTGAGACATCCCCTAGTTGTTGAAAGAACATCTCATCAGTCTCTTTATCCTGGTCAGGTGGTCTGTAGCAGACTCCCACTAGGATATCAGCCTCATTGGCCTTCCCTTTTATCCTCACCCATATACATTCTGCCTTGGTGTGTTTAACATTGAATTCTAGGCAGTCAAAGCACTCCTTAACATATAACACCACCCCACCACCTCTCTTGCCTTGCCTGTCCCTTCTAAAGAGCCTATAGCCAACCATTGCAGCACTCCAACCAAGTGAATCATCCCACCACGTTTCCATGATGGCAATTATATCATGGTCTCCCTGGTGCACAATAGCTTCTAACTCCTCTTGTTTATTTCCCATGCTTTGGGCATTGGCACATATACACTTGAACTGGTGGTATAGATATCCTGACCACTTGCGTGGTTACCAACCTACTGGTGAGCCCTGTGTTCTTGTTGCCACATTTATCCCCGTTTCCCACCTTGAGTGGGACGGCAGGCTGGCAGCTGTCCTTAGGCTCATCTCTGGTCTTGTCCCCATCCCCCTTCCAACCTAGTTTAAAGCCCTGTTGATGAGCCCTGCTAACTTGTGCGCCAAGACCCTTCTCCCCTTCCAGGTTAGGCTTCCCCCACCTGTTGACATGCCCGGTGTCCTGTAGGTCCATCCATGATCAAAAAAGCCAAAGTCCTGTCGGTTGCACCAGTCCCAAAGCCAGGAGTTAATCTTCTGGCTCTTCCCATTTATCTCTTCATCAATCCCTGCTACTGGTGGGATAGAGGAGAACACCACCTGCGCTCCCGTTCCCCTAACCAGCCATCCCAGGGCCCTGAAATCTCTCTTCATTGACCCTACACTTCTGGTAGCTACCTCATCACTGCCTACTTGGAACAGCAGTAAAGGGTAGTAGTCTGAGGGCTGAACTAGGGCAGGGAGCTTCCTCCTTATATCCTTAACCCTGGCCCCAGGGAAGCAGTTGACCTCCCTAAGAAGTGGGTCCGGCTTGCATATAGGGCCTTCCACTCCCTTCAGAAGTGAGTCACCTATGACAAGTACCCGCCTTTTTTTCTTAACCGAGGTGGTTTTGATGAAAGGTACAGACTGACCTGGCCTCGGTGACACGTCGAAGTTTGGCGAACCATCATCCACAATATCATTGGGTTCTACTTGTAGAGCCTCATATCTGTTCTGTAAAGGCACCTGGAGAGGGGGAACACTAGGGGCCCCCTTGCCATGCCGCTTCCGCTGTGCAGAAACTCTCTGCCATTGCTCCTCATCCTGTAGGCTATCTCGCTCAGCCAGGCAGTCAGGGGATAGGCAGTGGCCTGCATCATGAGCACCACCTGTCTTTTGAGAGTTGTTCAGGGATGCCAAGTCATGGCACCAACGATCTATCTCCCTCTCTCACTCCCTGATACTCCTATGTCTCTCTACTTCTTCCTTCAGCTGTGCAACCATACCGAGCAGGTCATTTATCTGCTCACACCTCACACAGCTGGTGTCTCTGCTATTCTCCAGGGGCAACAACAGGCTTTGGCACTCCCTACAGCCAGAGACCTGAAGGCCCACATGTCTGTGAGGAACCTCTGTTTGGGTTGCCACAGTCCTCCTGGTAGAGGCTTTTGACCAGGTGGAAACCATACTTAACCTTCTTTCTTTTCTAGCGGGTTTTAACGACCTCTCACACTGACCCGCGCGCCCTGCCCGCTGCAAACTGCCTCGTGCAAACTGCCGTGCCCCGCCCCTGTTTGCCCGCCCCTGTTTGCCCGCCCGTTTGCCCGCTCCAGTTTGCCTGCTCCAGTTCGCAACGCTCTGGGTCACTGACGCTCCCTAGAGGCATTTAAATCTCCCGCGCAGCCTCTGGCCGCGCCCCCTCAGCGCCTGGTTGGCTGCCGCGGACTTCCTGGTTCCAGCCAGGGCTCGGGCGGAGAACAGGGGTCCCAGAGCTTGGAACCCCCCTGTACCACACGCCTGAACCCCCACCTTGGGCTTACCTCAGCCACTGCTGCCGCTGTCGCCGCCACCGCTACACCGAGTCACTGCCCGGAAGAGAATACAGTGGGAGGACAGTGGAGTTTGAGGAAAAGAATAAACCTCATATATGTTCAAAAAGAAATAAAATGTATCCATACTTATGTCCCTCAACAGAAAGCTGACAACTTGTGCAAATTTTGCCAATGTTTTATGGGCTGCACACTTGCTCCAGCATCTGAGCTCCCTCACAGTGAGATGCTTTTTCCTTCTGACCAGTCAGAACTTCTCCAGATGCAACTTGTGACTTGTCTTTTGTCCTCTGCACTGTGCACTGTTGATTAAACCCCACTTTTGTTTTCCCTTAATTTGTCTTTGAGTAGTAGAAGACTAAAAGTGCATTATTCCTTATCTGTGTCTTCCCCAAGCTAAAATTATTCTTCTTCAGGACAGTGTTAAACTTTTCTAAAAGTTATTCCCTTTTTACATTCCCATAATGCACAAGAAATCAAAAACCTGTGGGGTTTGCCTTTTGCTATAGAGAGGATCCGGTCCTTGCAGTACGGCAGCACACATTTGGCAAACAGGGTCCTTGTTTTGGAATGTGAATGCTCAAAGTTACTGCAAGCTGATAGTTACCAATAAAGGCCACTAAGAAGTTACCTATTCTAGGTTTGTCCCTGGACCAAGCAACTTGATTGCTGTCATTCACGTAGTCCTTCTTCATTGTTGGATGGACCTTTCATCTACTTGCTATTCTCCACACACACACACACACACACACATATATATGGATGAAGAACCTGGGCTCCACTTATATAGGTCATCAACATTATAGTGAAATAAATAGCAGGTTTTTTCTGAGTATTAGTGCCACAATGAGTCTACCAATGTTAACTTTTAAGAGTCTTCACTGCAGCTTGTATTAATAATGTATTTTATTAATTCAGCCTGAAGATTAAATTAGACAACACGTTGTCCAGATGCCAATGGGCTAAGGTATATATCTTTAACCATCATCGATCAGCCTCAAACTCCTTATTTTAGGTTGAGATTTTGAAGATTATTTGACAAAAAATGGAATAGCTTGTAACCTATTATGTAAATGGTAATAAAATCAAATATCTGACAGCCTATCCTGTGAAGGTAATTCCAGCAGTTAAGGACTTCTAAGTATTCATAGATTATAGTTTTGTCCATGTGTGATATGATACTGTAAAAGAAAACCACCTGCTTACTTTCTCTTCTTTCTAGAGATAGCTGAAAACAGGGAGAATCTGATTTGCTGCTTGAGTTCTGACTTTTGTTGAAGATCTAAAAGTTAACAATACTTTTGGGAAACTTGGTGCAAGGCATTTATTGCAAAATATTATTGTTATATCCAGGTTATTATCTTTGGAAATCTTTAATGTCAGTCAGAATAAACAAATGTAGGGAATCTTATATCTAGGGTATTTTTTATCTTCTGTTTATCATCTATCTTTCTATATATACAAGCAGCAGACACACATTTTAAGGAACAGGTTATGCACACAAAAAATATAAATTTGTTTTGAAAGGCAGCCACTTAGGATTTACCCACTGGAGAGATTACCACTAGTCACAGAGAGTTACACCATTTGGATGAAGTAAAATCTGTCCCTGTAATAGCCACATCAAAGTCCATAGAAGATAAATTTTGCAAGGTTTTTCACTCCCACAGACAGCTTATTAACACTGCAAGTTGTAGCATCATTTTTTCCCCACAGAGTATTGTTTGAATTATGCTAATGGAAAGCCTTACCATTCCCCTTATCTACCCTAGATGTATTCTGACTTCTACATTCTACCCATATCTGTAGGGTTGTCCTGAAAAGAAGGTCACTTTGTTGCATAGGTGAGAAAATGAGGTGTTTTTTTTTGTTGTTGACTTTTTCAGATTTGGTTCATCTCCTATACCAGTTTCATACTGCTTTGAAAAGTGAAGAGGAAGTTCTGCAAATATCTTCTTTTTCCCCTGCTGTTCCTGTAGCAGCTCAGATATAAGTCATCATCTCTAAGATTCTAAAATTGTCTCCCTTTGAGCAGAAGTGCTTTTCCAAGTCCTGAAGAAAAAAAAAAAAATGACTGAAGAGGAATTTAGGAAAAACTTCTTGAAAGTGAGTGAACTTGGAAAGAAAAATAGTCATAGTCTTTGGTTTAGCATGTTTGTGCCTGAAATAGTATTTAGTGTGTATTTGTTAAGACGGATGAAGTCTGTGCAAAATACAAGTGGAAAGCTTACTGTTACACATGTGTGAGTCAACCTCATGTGCAAAGTACTAGGTACAAGACACAATGGAAATGCAGCTTTCAGATCTGGGAGTATTCCCTAAGAATAGGAGAGGTTTAAAATCAATGGATTTATATACTACTAGGTTTTTGTTTCAGTGTAGAAGGCCAAACCAATCTTATTTATCATTAAATGGGAAAAAAGATCCCAACCATCATGTTTCAGAATATTATAATGAGATTTTTTCATTAAACTCTTTTCTTTGTTATTTATCTGCAGTAGAAAGAGGGAGACCTGACACCTCAGACAAGATATACTGTGGATAATAAAACAAACTAAGTAACTACTCAGGGTTCTGTAAAATGTTTTCTTGTCTATTGAAGGTCTTGTATTAGTAAAGGAATGGAACTGACAGTGCGGATCTAATATTCATTGATGAACTAGTGTTATACCATTATTTTTCTCTGTTTTTATGATCATCATCTCATTTTTTTGTTGTGGGTGCAATCTATTCCTAAAACTGATTCATAATTTTTAATTAATACTTTATTGTATACACACTGCTTTCTGAGGCCAATCCTGTCTATCGACCAAAGTTATAAGGTATAATTCTATATCCTGAAGTATTTTAAATTATTTATTTTTTTAAGTCATTAACAAACTAATAATCAGACTATTTAACATTAATGCTAAATGTAAATTGTTAATGACAACAGCCAGTGGTATCCTGCTGACAAGTGATAATGTCATTTCAATATGTCCTCAGAGCAAGGTAATTACTGCTGTATTCATGAATGTATATAACTTGATGTTTACCTGATTTGAATATGACAGGCTTTCTGAAAAGTTCATATGTTCTTTCTGCATGCTGCATGCACTGCATAAAATATATTAGGACTCACTATCTGTGCAGACAATTCAGATTCCACTGAGCTGAGGCCTTTTGTTATGGTGTCCCTTCAACACCAACAAAAACCCCTTTATGCAAGGTAGAACTGGTCTGCAAAACTAAAATTGAACCAGAAAAAAAAAAAATTTCAAAAATATATACCTGCACTAGCAGATCTGGCTTGCAGAGATTGGTAGAGAGGGGGATTGGGTGTACTCCAAGGTCCTGGGTTCTGAAGGAATGAAACACAGGTGCGATAAGGCTAGATGGTTTCACTTTCCCCATATGTCGACGGAAGAGTAAAAGCTCAATAATTCACATCCTTCTGGAGAGGTAGAATTCCTTATAGACTCTGCAGGGCAGTTATAGATACTTAAAGCTGTACACTTGCTTCATGCAGTTTGTACTGTGTATTATAGATTCGTGTGTGTGTACTTTGGAACTGATGGAGATAAAAATCAAAACATTTAATCCAAAATGCATGTAGCTGGGGTTAAGATAAAACCCAAAAATACTCATAGCGTTTCCAACACTGAAATAACCAGACCTTTCCAAAACTAATAAGAAAACAAACAAACAAACAAAAAAACCCAAGAATAACCCCCAAAAACCAGAAATTAAATCAATTGTAGTCCATATGCTATTTTGTACCCCACCAGAAAAAAACCAAAACAAAACAAAAACAACAATAACAACAAAAAAGGTCTGAGGAAGCAGATTAAAGTCCAGTAAACATCAATTTATTTTTAAATTACATTTGAAAAGGATGCCTTAGTAACAGATCTGATTTGCCTCCTAGAAAAGCTATTCAAACCTCATTACCTAGTGGTTAGATACCTTCTTTTAATTTCTCTTTTGAATTTACTCATTACATCCTTTGTTCTTATGTTAACATTGTCCTTTTGCACTCTGGCTTCATGCTCCTTACTTTACTCTTATTCTACTTACAGAAAGTGGTCACATTCCCTGTCTGCTTTTCACAAAGCTGAACAAACCAGCTCATTTCAGCTCTTCACATAAAATTGCCGTAACCTTTTCCTTCAGCTTTTCCCCTCCTTGTGCATGGCTGGCCATGATTTATCTCTCAATGGATCCTAGGACTGCATTCAATTCCTTCTCAGACACGTCACGCTTGTGGTTCATAATGTCCTGTGATTGAGTAGTATGAACAGGCTTGTCTTCATTGTTTTCTACTGATGACCAAATTTGTTGGTCCCCAAAGGCATAACCTTTCACTATGTTTTATGCAGTTTCTTTTATTTTCTTCCTTAAGATCATCCAGTGCTTCCTGTATGCTCCGTGTGGATAACATTTCCAAATGTTGAGATGTCGGTCTGCTCTTGGTTAGCATACTATTAATGATCTCAGCAAAATTTGTCCCCAGATTGCTCTGCAAGCAGCCATAGAACTAAGCTCTCTCCAACCAGTAGTTCTTCCCTTTCAGATTATGGGGTGGGGGTGGGGAGGGGTGTACAATCGTCCTCTTCTTCTTTCAAACTTGATCTTAACCAGTAACTTTCATGTGGTGTTAAGACAAGATGCTTTACTAAATCCCAATAGAGAATCCCATTGTTGTCTATTCCTCCTAGGAAGCCAGGTATGTTATGAGAGAGTTTACTGGGTCAGTTTGGATCAATTTGTTTCCTGTAAATTTGACTGTACTTTACCCTTTTTCGTTTAGAGCTTGAGCCAGAGTTTTATGTAGCATTAAAACTGCAGTTGTGCAAAGCATTTCCTTTCTTGCTGAAGTTACTGCATTTGCAGATTTCTAATTACAGGGCACTCTGTGCATAGTAATAGATCACTTAAACAGCCTTGCTACTATACATACAATTTTGTATGCAGCTTTTTCCCATCTTCTGGACTGGATATTTTCTGCTCCCGCTGGCTCACGTGAAGCAATAGTGCTACAAGGTTATATCTCTCTTGCTCTGTTTCCCCTTCATACTTCTACTTTGCAAAGTCTGGCACTGATTCTGGCTGTTCTTGCTTCATTGTTACACATGTTGATCTCGGAGACGGCTTTGTCTGCAAGTGGGCCTGTTTTTTTTCCATTCTCACTAGGTTCTCAGTTAGTTCCCAGGATCCTTCTAGAGATCGTTGATTTTCTGCACCTTTTTTACAAAGTACATCCCTCTTGCCATTTTTTAGATCCCTTTTCCTTCCTCAGTCCTTGCCCACTTCACAGATTCCTTGTAATTGTAGCAGCTTTCTCTAAACAGAACTCGATCCCCCCAGAAATTCATGTACCTCAACTATTTGATCCAGCTAAATTAACGGGTTGGATAACTTTGTCTTCCCTTTTCATGTCAACATCAGTGAAGCTTACTTTTGATTCCTTTTCTATATGGGACCAACTAATTTGCAATAGCTTGACTCAGGGTTATTCTGGAAACACAAGAAGTGCTCATCTGCTACTTACCAAGGCAAGATGTCATCGCTTCACACTTCTTTTTTGGCAGAACCTTTCCCAGCTGAGCTCTGCCTCTGTGGGCATGCATCTGGGGGAGCTGCAGGCTTCCCACTTGTGATGCAGGACTCAGTGGTATTCATCCATATCAAAGCCTCTCCTTATTCATACCTGGCTCTGACACAATATATTGCAGATCTACCACAATAGTATAATTTATCAAAGTAGCCTTAATCCAAATGGATTAATTTATCCATGCATACTTTTTTTTTGTTTCATTATAGGTGTCAACAATTTAACAATGTTTTGTTTCTTCCTCTTTACCAAATTTTCCTTCATTTATGTTTACAATGAATGGGAAATATGCTTCAATATCTATGGGATTACCATCCTCTCACTAGACCAAAATTCTCACTTTTTTTATTACTTCATTTGTTTTTTTCATGTATGTTTTATGAACAAAAACTATTGCTTTAGTCAGTGAGGAATTTTTGTTTGAAAAACACATCAATTTTTGTTGCATCACAAGAACACTTGATCCTTGATGGCTTTTGTTTGTTTCTTTCTGTGGATGTAGAGCTGGCAGTGTCTTGGCAACATTTATAATAAAAAGTAAATTATTTTATATGAGTATATTGATTTGATTTTGCATTTGTATGGACTCAAATCATAGGAATAAGTAGGACTTAAACAAAAGTGAGCTCTTTTTTTTTTTCTATTCCTCACTATAATTTTTACATATGTATTTGAGGTAGCTATGTGTGCTTTTCAGAAGTATTCTGGGTTGCAGGTGAAATGCGTCTGTTTTAGATCCTTACATCTTTTTCAGAAAGTAAAACTTTTTTATTTGTTTGTTTTTTTTTTATTTCATAGCATATTTATTATTGACAAAACAAGGTATTGTGAAACCAAAACAGTTACAGTTTCTTTCTCCAAGGGAAGCCCTCTTCCTGCTTCTTTCCTCCACCCTCAAGCCTGGAATCTAAGGCAAAGAAAGTGCTTCTTTGTGTTCTGTTTTTAGGTGGACATCTAGTGAATTATAATTTATTCCTAGATGATCAGCAAATCTTCCAAGATACTGTTTTTTCCAGTTGTCAGCTAATATTTTGTCCTGCCTCTTACTTAAGTCTCTGTCAGTCTTCCATTATATCAAGCTCAATCACATTTAAAATACGTAAACTTATGAGGGGAACATCTCCTGCAGTGTGATGTGCTGTCACACTCCAATTACTTAAACAGAGGTCTAGAGCTTCTTTCCTCTCAAAACCTGTGTACTGTAGCAGATCCAAAAAATTAGGAGCTGCTTTATTTTTGAGTAAATAATGAAGAAAGGGGCACTGGAAAAGCTTGCAAGCAAAAGATGATATTACCATATGCAAATGAGGGGAGAAAAAGGGGGAATGAACAAAAAAAAGAAATAAATTTGAAGAACAGTGCACAGAATTTGCTAATGTACATTTGCTTAAATACAGAGAAACACCGAAATCCAGGTCCCATTATTATAGGCCCATTTTCCAGATACCGCTCTTAAGAATTAGCTTACTTTTGGGGGCAGGGGAAAAAATCAAACAAGGTTGTATCTGGCAAATAGTTTTATAATCCTCTTCAGGGTAAAACACAGATGTCCATTCGGCAGAGATCCAGATGCTCCTGCAGGAAGCTTAGTCTCTCTGTGGAGCCATTTGGAGGGTATCCGTGGGTGCTGCTGGCTTGTAACAATGTGGCTTTTATTCTCTTCTTTTGAGAGATGATCTGAAAAAGCAGAAAAATGTTCTTATGCCAATAGGGAAATAGTTTTTGTTAGTATTAAAAGTAAATTATATTTTCCCTTGGAGAGACTGTTATGTCCACCTATCCATAACTAGGATGATACACATAGCTTTCATGATGTAACATTCCATTCTGCATGTATTCTGCAGCCAAAATGCATACATTAAAAGATGGATGTTAGTCTGATATTGCATCGGTTGGCAATATAGTATCAAGCAGAATGCTGCAGGAAAAGCATTAATATATACTAAATGCAGTAAGTTATAATCTAGTGAAGAAAGCAATGTTTACATTTATAGCATAGACAGCACGGTACAGGGAAGGATATCTCTTTGAAAGCATATTTAAGAAAACTGCTTGCTTTGCCCTGGATAATAAAATGCAGAAGGAACTAAAAGGAAAGTAAAAAAACCCACAAAGTAGACAGATAATAGAATTCAGTATCATTGCTTCAACGAGACTACTAACAAGCATGAAATTCAACATCTGCTTAAGTACATGTCTGGGTTATAGCATAAAGATAACTATCATAATTATAGCCTGATATTTCCATAGCAGAGATTTTAGTGGATGATAACTAGCATAATGCAAATATAAATGTTATACTGTGGTAGAAGCTGTACAATTATTTTACCTGTGATTGATAGGAAGAAAATAAATAAATCAAGAGTTCTGCAGTTTACTTTTTTGAAATAAATTATTTGAATCTATCAAATGAGGAAATGTTATCATTAATTTAACACTAAAACTTTGATGTAAAAAAATATTTTCAAATAGGGGAAAGAGCTTGGAGTTATTCTTTTGCTCCATAACAACTTATGATGTTGGTTGTGTATTTTTTCCATGAAAGAAACATTCCTGATGTTGCCAGTTAAGTCTCCACACTGTAGAAAAGACCTACTAAAACCACATAAATAAATAATAATGATAAAATAATCAAATACTGCCTTGGGTGTTTGTTTTTGTAAACTTAAAAAAACCAAAACACTTCCAGAGCAAATCTTTCAGATGAGATGTCATGTTAGCTTTGGTTGTTGACTTGAGGAAGACCTGAAATGAAAACAGAAAAAGTTCTGGTAGAAATAGTGGATGATGAGAAATAGGGAGAATGAAAGAGATGTAACTGTAGTAGTGTAAAGTAACTCTGTGGTTAGTTTTAAATACTTGGTGCAATTCAATATGCTGCTTCATCTCAATCTATAGAGATTATGATATAGTAGAGGCTAGTTTATAACAGTTCGAGTTTCAGGTATTGAGTTTCGTATAAACTAACTGAGATCATCCTTACCCTTCTGCAGCAACTTCATAATATGGTTGAAGACACTGTGACTACACCCAGTAGACAATACAAGGATTTGAGGATTTTGTTTGTTTTCTTCTAATAAGATGCTGCTAAAAAGGACTGGATCTTTGCAATGCATCATTGTTACTCTATCATTTACAGCTTTGAGGCAGTTGGTCCATTGTCAGCACACATAGTCATGAAAGAGAGACTGCAAGTTTGTAATTCTAAAAGATACACTGTTTCTGGCATATCTGATTAGTATCTGTGGCTTTCAGGATCTTTTTTTTTTCTTTTGGTTTGTTAAGTATCAGTTGAGAGGGTGGTTAAAGTATATGGGAAAATTATGTATTTTTAAATGGAAGATATACGAGTTTGATAATGCAATAGCCCTCAAACTTCTCAGAATACTATGGTTGAGTGTGGGAATATGGCATGTTATAACATTTAGTGACCCAAACTTAAGAAAAGCCCAATGAACCAACCAAACAAAAACTAAAAAATCCCCAAAGAAAACAACAAAACCAAACTACTTAGCTGAACCACGTGCAGATCATGATGGAAAGCCTGAAGCTACATAAAAGGTAGGTCGAAATTGGGCAGATAGTCCTCCACGGTAACTAGCTGAATATTTGAAGCCAGACTTGAGTTTCCATATCCTTTTATTTGAGATTATTAGTTCAGCAGTAGGGTAATAAAGAAACATTGACTGCTCATTTGTTCTACAATTTCATAGAATCATAGAATGGTTAGAGTTGGAAGGGACCTTAAAGATCACGAATTTTCAGCTTCCCTGCATGGGCAGGGACACCTCCCACTAGACCAGGTTGCTCAGAGCCCCATCCAACCTGGTCTTGAACGCCCCCAGGGATGGAGCCTCCACAACTTCTCTGGGCAACCTGTTTCAGTGTCTCACTTCCCTCACACTAAAGAATTTCCTTCTGATCTGTAACCTAAATCCCTCCTCCTTCAGTTTCAAACCATTACCCCTTGTCCTATCACTATGTGCTCTTGTCAAAAGCCCCTCCCCAGCTTTTCTGTAGGCCCCCTTCAGGTACTGGAAGGCCACTATGAAGTTCCCCCAGAGCCTTCTCTTCTTCAGGCTGAACAACCCTAACTCTCTCACCCTTTATTCATAGGAGAGGTGCTCCAGCCCTTGGATCATTTTCATGGCCGTGCTCTGGACACGCTCCAGTAGGTCCACATCTTTCTTGTGGGGGGCTCCAGAGCTGGACACAGTATTCCAGGTGAAGTCTCACCAGGGCAGAGTAGAGGGAAAGAATCACCTCTCTTGATCTGCTGACCACACAACTTTTGATACAGCCCAGGATGCTGTTGGCCCTCTGGGCTACATTTGCACATTGGTGGCTCATGTCCAGCTTTGGATCCACTAGTACCCCCAGGTCTTTTTCCACAGGGCTGCTCTCTAGCATGTCTTCCCCCAGCCTGTATTGATGTCTCTGGTTGCCCTGGCCCAGGTGCAGGACACTGCAGTTGGCCTTGTTGAACCTCATGAGGTTCACTTGGGCCCACTTCTCCAGCTTGTCCAGGTCCCTGTGGATGGTGTCCTGTCCCTCTGGCATATCGACTGCACCGCCCAGCTTGGTGTCATCGGCAAACTTGCTGAGGGTGCTCTCAATGCCACTGTCAACGTCATTGATGAAGATATTAAACAACACAGGTCCCAGCACGGACCCCTGAGGGACACCACTTGTCACTGTTCTCCATCTGGACACTGAGCCATTGACCACCACCCTCTGGATGCGACCATCCATCCAATTCCTAATCCACTGAAAAGTACACCCATCAAACCCATATCTCTCCAATTTAGAGAGAAGGATATTGTGGGGGACTGTGTGAAAGGCCTTGCAGAAATCCAGATAGATGACATCCACTGCTTTTCCCTTGTGAAGCCATGCTGGCTTTCTTGAATCACCTTCCTGTCCTTCATTTCAGGTATTTAATACTAAAATATTAAGGGAAGAATTAATTTCTCTCTGCTACAGGCTTGGCAGTTTAAGAGCCATCAGCTATCTAAAGACTCCATGTAACAACTTCCATGACTCGGGCATATGCTCCTTTATAAGGCTCAAGCAATCCAACGCATGTTTGAAGCAGCTGAGATGATCATGATGTGAGAGTGGGCTGGTCAGAGCATGTATTGCTGAACGGGGGATCAAGTGGCAACTGTTTTGTGTCTGCTTAAAATTAGAGAATACAGTATTAGTGTAAATAGTCTTCAGCCTTTGGCAGCAGCTTTCAAGAAGATGCCCATGAAGTTCCAAGATTTAAGCCAGCAGATTCTGATTAACACCTGCACAATCAGGAGGAACAGTAAGAGCTGGGCTAATAACGGGAGAAATTTTTCCTTGGTGTGCTGGAACACTTGAAATCAATTCAATGTATCATTGAGAATAAAATGGTAAAAATTATTCATGCTGCCAGTCTCTCTTCTTATGGACACTTGATTTAGCTATCGGAAATTAGGATTATCAAGCCAAAACTAAGTAAATGTTGAAATTTATTCAACTACTACTTTCTTTCAAGGCATGTAAATCACTTGCATCCTGAGATACAGATTTTCTGATTACAAATACAAATATAGAAAATAAATTCCTTAATAGCTTATCCTCTTTCAGGGCAGATATAATTGAAATGGGAGATGAAGAAAGATAAATAATGACTCTTCAGCAATGGCAATTCAATAAGAAAATTTCTATTATGTTACATTCAAAATTCTCCAAGTTAATAAAAATTAATGGTATGGCATAATCATTAAAAATAGCCCATCTTCAACAACCTATTTTCCTCTATTATTATTATTTTTTAGTAAATTTATTTTAATATATTACTTGATTGAGAATTATCTATTTTTTTTTATAAGCTTCTGTGGTGTACAGCTTAACAGGCTCTGCTTGGGAAAACAACATTAGCTAAATAACTATACACAGTGCACAATCAAAGTGAAAGAGAGATTTCATTCACTAAAAGTAAGCACAATTCCAGTTTGCATAGAAATACCTTCAACTCAGTTTACTTCAAATCTTAGTTATTAATTCATTGAAATGAATATTCAAAGTTTGTCTAGCTAAATAAATTGTCAAAATCACATGCCTGGATTTTAAGAAAAAATGTGCTGAAGGAAAAACTGAGTTGTCTAACGTTGAGAGAAATAAACTTAAGAATACAAATTTAGGGTCACCTGAGCTGAATTGTAGTGAGGAAATTAACTTATATTTTAATTCTGTTGACATCAGATTAATCTGTTTGGCTCTCCTCTGTTTATTGATCACCCTCCTCCAAAAGCAATTACTTCTTAAACTACTCATGGCCGGACTATCCCCAGGACATGGGATAAAATGAGTTAAATTGTATCTGTGACCATGTGACTACATTACCACGTGCTGGTGGAAATGGCTCTAACCTCTGCCCCCATCCCTGCACTTCATTTAAGGATTTGGGAATCATATCTTCACAATTAAAGTAATGCTAAGCTTTTAGTTCTGGGTATACTGATTGTCATACGATATTTAATATTTGACCTGTTTAGATTTAGTGACTAAGGTAAACTTCAAGATCATATTTCTTGTTGTAACAAGAGCGTGTGTTTTGTTTTAGTGTTCCCCACCCAAGCCATTCTTTGGTCCACATAAAAATATTTCATCAGATTGCTGGGAATGGATCAGCTGCTCTGGAAACTCTGGCTGATCTTTATGGTGAACTTACTGAGAGCCCATTCAGAATACTGCTACACTAGGTAATTTGGCCATCATTTGGTCAGAGGAAGAATATCAAGCATGAAGTTTATAAACTTTCTTCAAATAACATTCTCTGTGACTTCATGTTTCCTTATAAATGCCTTGCTCAGCTCATCATCTGCATGCTGGAATGAATGGCTTGTTCCTGGTCCCCATTATTCCTCAAGAGTAGCCCTGGAGACCCGTGACTTTGCAATCTGTTACGCAAACAGCCTACTGCTTTCAACAGAGCTCAGAGGCAAAACAAACCCCAGGAAAAATGGAGCTAATGGTGTGACTTCAGAAACAATTTGCAGTGTTGACTGGTTTACTTTTAAAGCACCACAGAGACTGTTTTCCTGGTGGCCATCCTTCATAGATTCAGCTGCTTATTTTATGATAGCTGTTAAAGGAGAACCCCAGATGCTCTATGACCCTTTTAGGTGGCTTATGGGTTTTTAATAGGACAGCTGAGAATTAAGTCCCCAGTAATCATCACAGGGATATTATGGAGTCAGCTACATGTATGCTTGTAGGACTAGACCTTAGGTCAGCTCACCACTGCCAATATTTTTCCTTAAGTGTCAGTGATACAATAGGTGTAACGTTTGGAGTACTTCAGAGAGATGACTGCATCTGTTCACAGAAAGTTCTTCATGGTCACTGTAATTAACTTCAACAGCTGAAAGCTCTCCTAAGATGAATCCAGTTGTTTCCAGGACTGTGGTTTTTTGAGTTACAGGTTAAATACAGGTTAAATCTAATAATCAGGTATCTCAAACATGCATGCAAATATAAAGAATGCAGTTTCTACTTATTTTATCTTTTCTTCAGGGACTGTAGGGACAGATGCAAGCAAAGAGTTGTTTTTCACACTTCTCTCAGCAAAGACAAAAGTAAAGGCTACTGTTACTCACGAAGAAATGTTTCTTCCTTTTTCTGTGTTTATCAAATTAACCTTCACAATCTTAAACATGGAAGAACATTTGAGTTTGTTCACAGCTGTTTTCCCTGTGGTGATAACTGAGCTGATTAGCTTGATCTCTACTACTTTTTCTGTCCTTAAATTACTAAGATTAACAATGTTTAGAAGAGGTGTATGTCATGTATTTATCTCACTCCTATGACACAGGAATTTGGTTCAGCTTTACAAAGCAAATAAAAGGATCTGCATGTCCTTTTTACAATAAAACTTGTCTTTGCTTTTGCCTTCGACTAGAAAAAGAGAGATTAGACAGCTATGTAACTCAGTCTGCATGGTTTACCTTGGACAACTCAGATGTCAGAGGGAGTCTCTAAACACAACAGTTTTGTAAGGGATAGGTGTAAAATTCGTGTCAGCCTTGTGCTCCAAAAGTTTCCTTTCATTTCTGGAGTGGGAGGGAGGAAAGAAGCTTTGTGACCATTTTGAGATTTTGTTAAGAAAAGCTCTCACTCTGTTTGCAGCCTGTCTATTTGTAAGAATTTATACTCTGTAGAATTAACGACTCAAGTGTGGTTCCTGACAGAAGCCCTTAACCATGAAGATTGGGTGGTTTCTGTTTTGGCTCAAAAGTTGGTGTGATTGCTACTGGTTCTAGTGCCCAGAACCATTTACAAAGACCTCATTCTATTGGTAATAAAATGCCTATTTCCTTCTCCCCGCACCCCCCTGAATTTATAATGCAAGTCAAAGTAAGGTACAATAATTCCTTTAAAAACAAACAAACAAAACAAACAACAATTGGGAGTAGAGAGAGTGCCTTGACACTGCTCATGTAAATCCCAATGGTCTGTAGGTAGACTGAGGACTAACAGACATGACTGGTAGGATGCAAGGAGAATTCACACACTTGGGTTAGAAAAATGTTGCTTCTATTTTTGCCCTTTAGAAAAGGGCAAAATTGGTCTCATGATGACCTAGAAATAATTAAAAACATACTATTGAGCAAAAATGCACCCTAACTCACATTTTTCTCAAGTGTATGGAAAATGAAATGCAGTAGGTAAAGCATGACCAGCCTTGACTGCATTTGGACAAAGTGAATCCTTGTCTTTCACATCTTACCAATCTTGAGCAACATCACAGAGTAGTGGTTTTTAATTCAGCATTTTTAAATGCTTTGGATTTCTAAAATGCTTAAAAAATTCTTCTTTGTTCATTGCATTACAACACCACCCTCTCTTTTTTTTTTTTCCAACTAAATTTTTCCACATCCCTTCTCAGGTGGTGTGCTGATTTAAATTCACAAGGTAAATCTGCAATTCGGTGTTCATAGATGTGTGGAAAGCATATGCTTATTACAATAAAAGAGGAGAGAGGAGGAAGGGAGGATATTGTCACTTTTTTTTTCTTCATCATTAACATCTTAAGTCCTTAGTAAATTGGCTGTCCTTTAATCATGTCCTTAACAACCCATGATGAGCTATTAATTGTATGTGCGCTCCATCACTTGCAAATTCCCGCTGTACCATTTTAGCTTTCCCTTCCCTCAGATTGTAGCAGCAATAATTTATTTGGAAATGCTTTCTTTAGCTTTTTTCTAATTCGGATTAAGTGTCCAAAGGTTATATCCCTCTACAAATATGGTGTTGATTTTTCCCTTTAGTCATGGTAACTTCACTTTATTTAGCATGTGGTCTCACAGAGACAACAATTTGTTTCACTTCCTACCTCATCTTTTTCTTTTTGTCCCCCTAAGTTTTTATTTTTCTTCTGAAAACAAAGAAATTAAGACAACAGCTGGCAAGGACTTATGTTTCTGTGTTTTTTCATGGCATGTTCACATCCTATGTGTAGATTTTTATTTTCTTTTTAAGGATTGAGAGGACAACATATTAGTAGATGTATTTGGTTTGCCTAATACTATGGAGATTATGGCAATTTCATGTAAATAGAAACTACAAACAACAGCTTTCTTGTTGCTTCCTGGTTCATTCCAAAGCAGGTCACTAACTGCAAGCTCCACTTCTTTTTATTGCCAGTTTAGAAATATCCAGTTCAGTCAGTTTGTATGGGCCATTGTTACTTCCATATTTAATTGCTTTCTAATATTTAATTGATTTCTGATTTTCTCCTTTTACTTGCTCAAACTGAGCTAAAGAGGAACAATTCCAGCTTACTCTCTCTTTGGGCAGCTTCTGTATTGCATTTTCGATGCCTTACAGAGCAATGTAATTTTTTTAATCTTCTGCTTTTCTAAATATGCAACTTGACTTTCATCGTAAAATTAATTCACTAAGAGCTTTTTCTGTACAGAAATCTGTACAGTGTGTGAAAGAAGGCTTGTCTATGGTGTTGGTAGTTGTGGTGTTATATTTTCTAGATTCTCATGGAAAAACTACAAAAGAAGTTACAGGAAAAGCATAATGCTGCTACAACATGCTGATTTACTGAAAGACAGCCAGCAATGGTTTTATATGAAAATTAATTTGATCTGCATCAACAACACGTATAGATGAAAAGGATGTACTTTGTACAGTAGTGAAAGTAAGCTCCTTGTAGTATATATTGTTGCCTGCTGTGCCCATCAAATTGAATTAGCACTTAGTGATATGGTGAAAATGGTGCCTGAATCAATCGGTTTTGGAATGGCTATAGGAAAACTGATGTGTATTCCATCCAATATCCAAAAATCAATGAGATATAGCTGACTGTGCACATATATTGTCATCAAAGCAGCTCAAATTCAGATCCATGTTTAGTGTGCAATGAGAAGTCAGCATTTGAAAGACAATAACAGCTATTTTTAGCCAAGGATTGTTGTTTGCATACCTGCTTCAGCCATGTAAACAGATCACATGCTTTGTAGTAAGTGTCCTCTCAAAAATAAATAGATACTTTTTTTTAAATTTTGTAATTACTAGTTTGTGTGAGTGATAGCCTATTAGTTTTGGCAGAAAGCTCATTCACACAAGTACCATTTGGCATATCCCGAGATCTAAAACAGTCCTGACACCTCTAAAGAGAGAGAAAACTGAAGTGACAACACAAGAGAAACAATTTATAAAGAAATGACAAAAGTAATGTTTGAAAACCAAAAGTGAAATATATTCTTAGCTTCAATGAATCTCTGTGCATCAATCTTATTTAACATTTCAGCCTCAAATGCTGAATAATTATTTACAAACCTGGCAAGAATCATAAAATAATCACATGGTCCTATATGTGACAAATGTTCTTGTTCTTCAAATATCTGTGTATGAACAAGATCTTTGCCATGATTTAGAGGAATAGAAAAAAGCATTCCAGAAATAGGAATTCCTCTTAAAAGACATTAGTCTGGGAATTTTTCAGTTGTTTGTTTTTTTTTTTTAAATCTTCCTATGAGCTACATCCTATAAGCTACAGAAAACGTAAGATTCTCCCTCTGCATCAGGGAAGTTCATCTTGAGTAGTTTCCTCAGCAAGCTGTCATACGGAGGACTTGTCTTAATATACAGCTGTGCAATTAACTTTGAGGGGTAAGAATCCTTCTGCATTAGAGGAAGGTGGAAACTGAAATCACTGAAGCAGACTTGCCATATTTTGAAAAGGTAAGGGAGTTTTTGCAGATAGGTTTGTAGGAAGTGTAACCTCTTATTTGCCAGCTAAACATGTGACTGTTACTGATATTGAGTGCACAAGGCATTCCTTAGCTCTTCTTTTTCACTGATGAGTGAAATACTTTATCATGCAATTGATTATGACTGCATGAGGAGATTGTGCATTGAGCAACTGCAAAAAGTAGCAAAGATTATTAGACCACTGTCAAGGTTTGACTCAGAATCGAAAAATAAACCAGAGACAAACAATGTTCTCTATCCCCTCCCCCTCCCACCCAGCTAGGGAAGGAGAGAGAGAATAAAGGAGAGAGACTTTGCTGGATTGAAAACTAAACTAGACATCTTTAATTTTATGTACAATCATATACAAGTATGTTCAAGAATGTGCAGAAGCCTCTTGCCTCCCCCCACCCCCAGCAACTCCCCAGCACTCTCCTTGGCTGTGAGCAGTCCCAAAAAGTTTCAGTCCGCAGTCTGAGCTAACAGCAGAACAGACAGGGCTGTGAGGAGAGTTATGAGGGTCAGGGCTGACTCTGGGGTTGACGGTGATGGATGGATGGAGTCCTCCCCGGACGCCGACCATGGAAGGAAGAGAAGGGAAGAAGAAGCAGGAAGGAAGTTGTCTTCTGTGATCTCTGACCTTCCTCAGAGCTTATGTAGATATATGGAGTGGAATACCTTTGGTCAGTTCTGCTGTCTGTCTAGTCCAGCTCCCCTACGGGGGGTCACAGATACAACTCTCCTGCCCCGGTAGCCTCTGTAGTGGCAGAGCTAAGAAGCGACCTTGGAGTCTCAGCAGAAACAGAAACATTCCAGTGTTATCAGCCCACTGGCTGGAACACTTGCTGCTAGTTAAAAGAAAGGTTACTGAAGGAAAAAAAAAAGTCAGTAAAAGGAAAATTAGCTTAATCCTGGCTCCACCCAGGACAACCACTTTAAGCAAATTCCATTTTCAAAAATCAATCTAACATGAGAAAAATATTTGTCACTTTTTAGCTTCATGAAGGATTGATGTTTATTATTGTAGAAAGCATCCAGACCCTGGCTGGCACTCAAAAAATAGGCTATATTTGTTTAAGCTGTTGTGCTATTATAATATTGCATGTAAACAGAAACAAATTATGTGTATTAATATTTTTAGCAGTGAGAAATTATAACATGTGGTGAGGATGACTTTGCTAATGTGTATTTATCTATTAGACATGTTAGAACATACTCACAAGCGCTATCAGCAGGTAAAAAATGCACTTACTATCCCAGACTGCTAAACCAGTCAGTACATCTCTTTTCCTAAGCATGTTTCAGGTCCTATTATGAGAAAACTCTCCTCAGTTATGCAACTTGTGAGTAAGAATCCTGGCCTTTTTCATAAAGATGCCAGTGGTTTCTCTAGTGATATGGATTGCTATTCAGTATCTTTACCCTGTAGTAAATGCCATGTAACTTAACTATATTTTTGTTATAGTTAAGGGATGGAGTGTTAAAATATGCTTCTTGCATTATGATTGAAAAAGCAGTTAATTATGGAAGTCTGAACTTCCAGTGCTTTGAAACCACTTGTTCCTGTCTAAATGAGCACTAAAGTGTTATCAAATCAGAATTTTCAACCCCCTCCATGCTATTGACAAAACAGTGCAGATAATGTAGAACCCTGTCCTGTGCTTTCATCTATTCAACTGTAAAATAACCAGCAGAGTAATCATATATATTTTTGGTATTTAGAAGAAGCAAATGAAAAACCCCTTAGGCAGCAAACTCTCTTTTGGCTCCTAGACTGAACAGCTCAGCAGCACTTTCCTCGAAGACATTCTGAAACAAGCAGGGAGTTTCTGGTATGTTAAAAAGCAGTAGCAGAGGCAGACCCACCTTTGGACTGGCCCACCAATTTGCCTTGGAAATATCTTTGATTTTCTTCTGACCTCACCACCTGCACCATACTAGGTGATCTGGATTGCCCCAAGCCTCTCCTCCTCCAGCTGTAGCAACCAGCCTGGGTTTTTGTCCACTGCCTACCTTTACAGCCCCCACTGTCCCAAATAAAACCACTCCTTGTTTCCCAAGTACTGGCATAGATAACTCTGACTTCCTCCAGAGCTGCAGCTTAGGGCACCTTTGCACCCCCCTTCTCCAGGCTGCAACTTCTTTTTGTGTCCCTGAAAGTCCCCTGCAGGCTGGGCAGCATTCCTTGCTGCCCCATCGCACAGAGGGAATGGGGGTTCTGCCCCACCTGCAGTGCTGGTGCAGGCACTGTGTCTTGTCCTCCCAGCTTTCTTGCCCCTGGACAGGGTGAAGAGAGAGTGTGGAGTGGGGAGAAGGAACAGTCCTTTTTCAGCAGGCTCACCATTGCCATGCATAGCATGCCTCCAGCTCTTGCCTTGTTTTTCTCTCCCTGTCTGCTATCTCCTGTTCCCCTACAAAACCCTGGGGTGCAGGAAATCTAATTTCATTGCAGGGTGGGGTTGGGGGGAGAACTTTTGGGGTGTATATAAAGGGAGCAGCAAACAGGAGAGACAGAAAACCAAGTGTCGTAGAGAGAAAAGCCAAGTGTGTCTGAGGTTAGAAGCTTTTGTTAGTTCTTTTGGGGAAAACTGCCTATGTAGTCAACAACTATAACAGTGTTTTTCTACCATGGGCAAGTTAGATGTATTTAATTGTGAAGCACTTTATAGCCATGTGTGTATAGTATATTTGAACTGCAAAGTGCTGTTATACTTGGCCATAGTATAAAAGTAAATTCTAACATTTTTCAATCCAGTAAAACAGCTTGAACTATTATGTTAGTCATTATGGACCCCAGCAGAGGTGTAGAAAACTCATTAGGAATGCAAATGTCAGGTAGGACACTTAAAAGCCTCATTATGGAGAAGAACCCAAGTATTCAAAGTGACACAAATTGCTGGCCAACGTAAATATTGCAGAAGAGAAACCCTACAGAAATCTGTAATGTGGTTTAATTTGAACGACAGTTGCTACCAGCTTTATCTTTATATAATGAAGATTAAATGTACAGAGAACTAGACCTGTGCTAAAACTGACTGACTAAAAAGAAAGTAATGTACGGAAAGGTATTAAGTCTCTTTAAATATTGAATAAAATATGGTATAAAATAACATCAATGTGTCTATTTCATATCTGAATTTTAGGCTTACTCAGCAAAAAGTACGTTCCTAATATACACGTAGCTATCAATTCTGTTGGCGTCCACATTTGGTTGTCTAATATTTCTGATGCCTTGTGATAGAGAAACCACGTGTTACCTGGCAAGAGGGTGAAGAAATGCCTGGTAAGAGGGTGAACCCTTTTAACTGCCCAGGAAGCTGGGACAGGACCATAGGACATCTTTAACTGATTTCAAAGCTGAATTGGAAGAAATGAAATCGTAAAGTTTTGAAGATGCACACTTGTGACCTGCTGCTGTAGTGATGAAGCTTGGGTGGTTTGGCAGGGAGGAAGGGTAACATTAGGAATTCAAAGAGAGGATGATGAGAGCACAGACAAAGTGGTTTTGACTGCCTTTGGCATTTCGGCTGTGTCCTTGTTCTGTCTGTCTCTCCTTTTACACCTCTCTCCATTATCCAAGAAACTTTGGAGCACAGCAGAATTGGCTGTTCACTTTGATGTAAATAAAATAAAACTGGACTTCTTGCAGGCAATCAGTTTTTATTATTTTTATTTGGCTTTTTTAAAAGAAATTAATAGTAGTGTTATAGTGCATCCAGAACTCTGATCATGTTATAGAGGCTAATCAGAACACGGAGATTTATGTATTCTCTTGTATTGAGATTAGCCACATGGTGATTAGGAAGATCCTAACCAGGTTCAAGAACCTGCCAAACACAGGTGTAAATATCCAGAAGCATCCATGCACTTCCAGCAGCTGCTCTGTTCCATATAATAGATGGCATGTATTTTTTTGTTTTTAAGTCGGTGACAGAAACACTGTTCAAACAAAGCATAGTACAGCACATTCGTTTTTGTCTTTTTGAGGAAAGGCAGCAGAACCAACATGAGATGCAAGTAATGAAGATACTGGGGTGAGTTTGCTATACCCATAAAGCATAAATTATTTGGGCTTTAGCTTTAAATCTCCACTGGATTTGCTCCTTCACTGCTGTCCCTGTAAAACCATCACACTTTAGCACAATTAGGCTTGATTGTTTGGCTTGAAATAGCATTAATTAGCTATGTCATGCTATTACTCATTGTCATAAACTTGCTTTTACCATTCAGATCATGCTTGAATTTACTGGCAGAACAAAAGCAGAAAAACGTACCAGACAAAGTATACTTTATGGAGCTGTTTTATTTTTACTTCTTCAGTTTTCTGAGGGACAGCAAACTGCAACACGATGAAGAGCTTTTTAAATCTAAAATGGGATAGAGAAAGAGAGAGAAGAAGGAGCTAGGACCAAATTTTATTTGTTTTGGTTAATATGTAGCTTTACAACCAGGAAACCTTTCTATTTTTCTCTGTTTAATAGCCCATATTAAAATTTCTAAATTGAATTCCTGAGTGCATAGACTTGGGCTTTGTATTTTACAGCGATCCCAACCCAGCCATTCACAGGCATAAGATCTATTTTCCTTCTCACAGATGTTTTACTTTGACTTGCTTTTATATTTGCTTTTTTTTGTTTTTAAGCTCTTTTATAAAGAGCACATTAACTCAAGAAACAAAGAATAGCTTAAATACGATGTAACTAGTTAAAGCAATACAAAGTCAAACACAGAGGAACAAGTATATCATGCTTTTTGTGGTCCAAGTTATTTTAAAAAACAAAGCTGAAAAAAAATGCCAGCATTTGTGTTCATTTACACAAACAAGTACCTGTTTGTTATAGTATGCATTTTTTTTTATTTAAATGAAAAGTCATTTTCTAGTTGTAAAAAACAGATCCCTAACCTTGTCTAGTAGAAATAACTCTATACTATCCCCATATCCTGCTTTATGCTTGGCTGGTGCACCAGCTTGCTCCTTTGGTGTGAGCAATTACTGTCATAAAGCATAAATCTGCTTCATAAGGCGACAGTTTAAGCTCTGGATTCTTAATGCTGGGCCTCTTAGCATAATGGTTTCTTAACATAACACTTTGAGAATTACCCATGTGGATCAAAGAGAATTCTTGAGTGAAAAGATTGTTCTGTCTTCCAGAGGAGTCTCTGATTGGCTTTGTACTGCTTAAGCATATAAAAGGCTGTTACTTCATTCAGGACTAAAACTTGTACTGAGCTTGAGTAAGAATTTCATTTAGAGACACCAAGAAGACAGGAAAGAATGAATGTCTGTCATTTAACAAGCAGTCTTCCCTTTTTTTATTCAAAAAATATTAAATCAATGGAGAGGCATAATGGCAAACAGTAACTCCTCCTTTAAGACGAGTATAAAGAATACATGAATTTAAGCTAGACTCCTCAGGTCCTTCAGTATGGACCAAAAAGTTTGAAGCACCCCACTCACAAACAGTAGGTGTCATTGAGAAACTTCTTTAGTCCCTACGTAGATGATGTAGAGAAGGCAAATGGGGTGCTTGGTGCTCTATTTTCTTGTTGGGACTATATGACATATAGATATTTAATATATAATTGTCATTATTGAATCCTGTGGAAATTTCCAGCTGATTGGTTGCCATGGTCCTCAAATTCTAGTCCCAGTTTGGTTTTTGACTTGCTGATAATCTTGGCAACCTCCACTGTCCTTCTCTAATCACAAAGGAGGAATATTGGCCTTTTGAGTAGCTGGTAGAATTAATACCTGAGGATTCTATGATTAATGGAATTTTCATGCAGCAATTTCCACTGTTGTCCAATATCCAGGATGAAGCTCTTCATAGCCACTATCAAATAGTTTAAGAAACTGTAATGTAGTCAAGAGCATGAGATACGTATCTAATCAGAACTTTCTGAATGTAAATCATACTCATGCAATGCAGACAGACTTCCTTGGTAAAAGAAGCCAATGACACTAATGAGGAAAAATATTTTCTGTTGAACTTCTAGTACTTTTAATGTGCTCAAATTTTGTTGGGTGCACTTAGACTGTCTTTTAAATTTAGATATCCAGACACAGCTAAACCACATCCTGGATGCAAACCATACCACAACTATATGTAATTTTGATCCAGAAAAATTACTCACAACCATCAAGGGCTGTGTGGATATCTTTTTTTAATTTCCATCCAATTCTGTCGACATCCAAGTAAGTGTCAGCAAATGTGGTTTAGTCAATAATTTCTGCTGGCATTACTAGTATGGCTTAGAAGAAAGAGAGTGAGTCACCTACCAGACATAATAACCGTGTTAGGAAGCATGGTATTTGTCACACTGATCTTCGTCTGCTTGCACAACAGGGGATGAGAAGGCAGCTTGTCTGACTTTGGGATTTTTTTTTCCATTTCTCTGATTTGGCTAAATCTAGTTTTACTGAAGCCAGTGGAAATAATTTGCTCATCTCACATACCCTTGGCTCAAGTATTCTTTCACAAATATCTATCTAATTTCTTCATTTGAGGCTTGCTTTCATTCAGGAATCCCAGCAAATATTGCAAAATCCTTAGCATTGACACTAATTTATAAAGGAAACCCTCCATCATTTCAAAAACCTACAAAAGCCTGTAATTAGTATCTGAATAACATTAAGCAAATGTGTCAAGGGAAGATTTTTGACAATCCAGATCAGGACAAGACTCAAAAATTTTAAGTCTGTGGTAAGGCTGAAAGCAACAATGTGTCATTTCCTCCTTTACCTTCAGCAGTTGCCCTTGTTGGTTTGGTATGGATTAGCTACTGTGGGATGGCATATAAATCCAAACTTTGTCTCACTGGGAGTTAATTTTTTGTATTTCTATTATAATTTTAAATTAGAATTATGATATCTGTGGTCAGAGCTTTTTCTCTTCTTTGTGTTTTTATGGTCTAAATAAACAACAAGAAAAAAAATTAACACTTGCTTTGGTAAATCATAATCTGTTTTATCACCTAGAGCTTGGTGGTGTAATATAGGATGGGATGAGATATACAATGGATGAGCTACCACTTTTTCTACAGCTGAATGTCAGTAAGATGGAGATCTTCCTGCCTCAAGGTTTAGCATTAGCTAAAGAAATTTTCCTTTAAAGTAACACATGAGTTAGAGCAGTATAAACAGCACAGTTGCCAATTCACTGCTATAGACATTTGTCAGGAATCTGAGTGAACTTGGTACTTGATTTTGACACACATGTTTATTTTACACCACAAGGTTTGCTTTTTCCAATCATACTTCTCCTCAGGGTTTATTTGGTTTTGCCAATACTAACAAAACTATTTGTGTGGTACCTGCTGGATCATTATCAAAGACATCTAGCAAGTCATTCTACACCCTCTTCTTAACGTCTTTTTAACCCAACTACATAAACAGTTAACTTATTCCTTAAGTAACTGGCTTCCAAGTCACTTAAGTATCCTCTGATTATGCATTTACTGGATGTCATTTGTTAGATTTTGTTTTCTCAACATTATTAAAGTTAAATGCTCTGGTTATCAGGACATGCCAGTGGTGGTTCATGTACTGCAGTCAACCCATATTTGTCTGGGCCTCTCATCCTTTTTGTACTCTTTGCAAAAATGTTGGTAAAGACAGAGTAATTTTCTTAACACTGCATTTTGTGTTTTCTTTTTTGCTGCCTTCTTTTTGGTGCATGTGTGTGATTGGCCACTAACTTTAATATCTCTTAGGGTTCCTGAGATGGACAAACAGAATGTTTTTCAGCTTAATACACTATAAAGATTAGTTCAGTGCTTGACAAGAAAGAAAATCAATGTCTATTTGCATGTTCTTTCTGCTTTGGGATACTCTAGATTTACCACATCTCCAAAGTAATCTCATTTTGACCTTAATATGCTTAACAGTTTATACAGTCTCTGCTTTATTTTCTGCTCAATATCATTGACCAGTGATGAGAATTCCTATAGACCCTTGTGTATTTTAACATATTTCTGTCATGACCATTATTACACATTGTGTTTTTCAGGAACAAATTTCACATGGGATTGGTGGATCAACATTTTCTGCCAAATTTCCTAAGTGTCTGCCTAAGTGGCAGTATTAACTGTAAAATCCTGCTGGTGATTCAAACATGCTAATGTAAACAGTGGCACTTTTTGTTTCCAGCATCATATTCTAGCCATTTAGTGCAGGGATTTTAGTTTCTAGTAATATGAAAGCTCTCATGCTAAATGGCAGGTAAGTCTTCCCTTAGGAAGAATATTATTCCCATTCCAGATGAAAATAGATTATGTCAGCTGAAGCTGTCCCCCTTCACAAGAAGACCGGTTTTGATTTTGTGATTTGGGAGTCATCTGAGAGAAGGTAAAGGAGGTAAGTTTTCCTTTGAGATGGTCATCTACCAGGAAAATTGAATAGGTGAGGAGACACGTAATCTTCCATCACCAAACTAAAATACGGATTTCAAAATCTTCAGTGTTCGTGTTCTCGCATCACCTGCCTAGAGGTATATGATACAAACTGTTGGTGAAATTCACTAGAGTGGGTACAACTGCAGGGTCCCTTTAAATTGACAAGAACACTTCTACTCTGTTGTAAAGATCTGTTGCGATTTTCTAGTGGATGGAATATTTAAATTCTGGTTTGAAAACAACAGAAAATAATTTTTTGTGAGGAGCTATGATCATTGCATAAGAGAATTTAACTGAGGTCCTGCTTAAAGACTGTTGTATCTCTCTTGCTACAAGAGCAAGTTTTCATCTGTTAGGATCTGCTGTGTTTGCTGGTACAGATGTTGATGTGCAGCTGCAACATGATTCTTTGTTCCCCCCACAGTTCAAGGGAGAATGAATAGCAACTGGGAAGAGCCCAGGGTTCTGCCCGTTTGCCTACTTTGGCATCATTAGCCTCCAGGCCCTGATGCTTCTACTCAGCTCTCCAGCTGAGTAGACTTTCGTGCAGGCAAGAAGGCAACATTTAAAGCCAAGCAACCTGGCCAGAACATTTTAATATTTAGCACTGAAAAGCTATTTCTAGTTCAGAGTGGGATCCTAATTTAAAGTAGCCCTGCTGGTTTTGATTGGACAGGGAAAACACTTAAAACTGCTTTAATCCAGTTAGTCAGTCCAGATATCAATAAGAAGTTTTCAGCCACGACTCAGGATAATTAGGCCGTGTATTTCTGTGGTGATTTTTTTCTCTTGCTAATACGTAAACTAGATGTCTTCAATTTATCCTGGGTAAGGATACATTTGCTGCAGTCAGGCTTCTGACTGTGGTGTAGACATAACCTATGACTCTCATTTCTCAAGGGAAATAGGCGAGTTTTCCTGGCATAAAAAGAAAAAAACCTAATGAATGCATCTACTTTTCTTCATTATCTTCATCATTTTGCTGCTGCTGTTAGGAAACATGTCAGCATTTAGCCATAAACATCTCTGCCATGTAGAAGATGTGTGTTGACTTATAAACATCATGCTATATTGCAATCACACATACAATTTCTGAGTGTTTTGAGTTTTTTTACTTCACGGCTGCAGGGTTATTTCTGTGGGGAGATTACTTATTGGTCTGTAACCCTGCTTTCTTCTATTTCTACTAATTACCTTTTGCTTTAGAAGTAAAGTAAATGCATAGATTTGTTTCAATTATAAACAGTGGGTGTTTCTGGTGACAGAAGCTACTATTTGTGAGCTTAAATCCCCAAAAAGAGAGAAGCACAGGGCTGTTATTGGAACAATTTTATTTGATGGAAATTGATGTGAATCTTTATGAATCTTACTAAGAAGGAAGAAAGCAACAAGGCTTTACTTGTTTGTAGATAATCCGTTCGTGGATAAGTTTTCAAAAACTAATAAAAACTTGGTTCTTTTTAATTAAGGTGCAACTTAACAATTGAAAGAAAAAAATGGCTTGGAATAAATTGATTAAAAATGGAGAAAGGGCTGTTATGGAATTTTCCCTGATTTTAAATCTTGTGATGTATTTGAGTCAAATCATGATGTGCCACAATCGCAATTTATACCATCTGACTTGAAGCGTACTTCATTTGTATAATGCCAGTTAGAATTTTCCACTTACTGAAAACCTAAAAAATGCAGATGATTTAGCAAGCTTTTAATCGACATTAATCTAAAACATGAAGAATCAAAAATAGCAATGAAGTTTTCACTTATAATGCTGTTAGTTCATGTTAGATCATGTTAGTTATCCACATAGCCTAGAATGCCTATTTTTTTTTTATATCTTCAGGACTGTTAAGCAAAGAAATTTATATAGAATGTATTTCTTACAGTGTTCCTGGTAGAAAACTCGAGCCTGGCTCTGTTCATAGGCTATCTAGTTATGGCAGCGCTACTAATATGCATCTTAAAAACAACCACAAATTTCTATAAAGTAAATTCTAGTGCTTCAATACATCAGTCCTTAAGATGAGTTTTACATGATCTTGAATAAACTTGTGCTTTATAGAGGCAGTATGCATATTTTATGCAATGTTAATAGTTAAGTCATTTTTTCTGCAAAATGTAAATGGGTTCCGAGTTTGTGTTTTATTGCTGTCTCTGGTAATGACTTGTTGTTTGTTCATGGGAGCAATGAAATATTTCTTAAATGGAAATTCTTCAACTGAAAGGTTCCTTTTAACATTTCTAGATAAATGGGCTGATTCTGATCTCATACTTTTTATACTTGAATGACTTCAATGATCCTGCTATTGTTTTTATGCCATCCAATGTCATGATCTGGCTCAGTGGGGAACTGAGGACCTAAAGTTCAAATAATTAGTTTTAGTTGAACATTATTTGAGGATTGGTAATATTTCAGACTAAGATTTTTAATCTTTTTATTCAATTAATTAAATTCTATTAAGAGCCACAATGAATACAGGAGTTGATAGTCCTCCTATGTATCTGCATCCAGCTTTAAAACCAAATTTGAAATTGCTTCCTGTCTGCAACTATTTTATCAGTCAGTCTGAGTTAAGATGGTTGAATAAACCCACAAGTGTCACTAAGTAATGATATTTTACCATAATAGCTAAAAATTTCTACTATTGCCAAAAAAAGGAAAGTAATGTGCAATGGACACAGAAATCACAGAAATCAGTGTACTCTTGGCAAGGTTCTGACGCTACACATCCATTAATATGTAACCAATTTTTTCACTAACATAAATCTTTATGTAGTATAGCAACAAATGAGGGAAAGATCAGGAGTCAACATAAGAGTTTTAAGCATTTTGTAATGAGTGTGATTTTTAAAAGCGATGACTTGGTGACAGAGACAGGAATCTCAGTCTACAGTCTGTGCTCCATTAATGACTGTCTTAGGCAGTATAATAATAGAAATATAGTGACAAAGAGAGTCAGCTCTGGGATTTTTGGTCTGTGAAGGAATATTGAGAGGTTTCAGTGGTTTGTTTGTCATAAGTTGGGTTAAAATATTTACATTTTGAATTTTTTAATTATATTTGTATAATATTATATATTTCAAAATAAGTTTAGTTATTATATGTATGTATTTATATACATGTATGTACATATATATTTATATATAAAACTGTGCAACTAGCTTTTTAGAGAGGGATCCAGCTGGCAAATCACATTGGTCTAGCATTGCCTTCGAAGCACTACACTACATCCAGGTTTCAAGTGCTTCTCCAGAAGGATGGAGGTCCTCAACCATGCATGTTGTCCCAATATGCATGTCTTCCACTACTTAAAGAAATTAAAATAGCATTAGATGCAGATGTTTAGGCAGCTGAATGCCAACGTTATAACCATGTGTATCATAATTTCTATTGCTTTGCTTTTATATGGAAAGAATAAATTTTAAGTTATAAAATTAATTCTATTAAGAACTTACTGAAGTAGAGCATTTGATTATTTAAGTCACAGTTGCTTTCACTGAGAACAGTATTTTAGGAGGTTTTTTAAATCTTATTAGCTCTTTTTAGTGCCTTAGGTACTTCAAATGACAGACAGTAACAGTAGATATCAACCAGTTAGGCAGTTTAAATTACTGGCAATATTAATACAAGCAGTAATTCAAGAAACAAAATTCAGTCACAACAAAAGGTTTGAAACTCGTACTTAAGTGTTTTAAGGCAGAATTTTTAGCACTATGCAAATGATACTATGTAAAGAGCAGATAAGACACATAGATGCT
This sequence comes from Hemiprocne comata, assembly GCA_020745705.1. Taxonomy (NCBI): domain Eukaryota; kingdom Metazoa; phylum Chordata; class Aves; order Apodiformes; family Apodidae; genus Hemiprocne; species Hemiprocne comata. Next base: position 134,626,710 of record CM036586.1, on the reverse strand, counting down.
TAGTTTCATGGAGGTAGAAAAATGGGGCTGCTGATGAAGAAAACTAACGCTGATAAAAAAATTAGGAAAAATTTGAAAATGCAACGTAGAAAAGATCTAGCAGAGACTTCTGGTCCTATGAAGAAGCAAGTACAACAAACATACGTTTGAACTTTCATCAATGTGCTGTTGGACTGACAGAGAAAGGGTTACAAAAGCTTGCCATAGGATGTCAATTTATGTCCTTCTCCTTGGGTATGGTTAAGGAGATGATAGCGAGTCAGACCTAATGGCTGTGAACAGATGTTACTGGCAATAAGAGAACAGAGGGGTGAACTATTAAGAGTCAAAAACTTCATATGAAGCTAGGGAGCATGTCAAACCTATACCATAATCACAGAAGCTCACACTCATGTGGGCAACTGCCACCCCAAATGAGCTGTAAATGTAAGCTGAGACCCCAGAAAAATATTTTCCTCTACCTGGTGGTCTAAGAAAAATCTGGAAAGTCAGCAGAGAATCCTCCATTACTCTGACAGCTTGCTGCTGTGCCTTGGAGTGATGGCTTCAGACATGGTTCCATGTGTGGAATCACTCTGCCACCATTCCATGGTCTTCAAAGGCTTTCTGTCTGTGTTGGCTTGTTGCAAGGCACAACTAATACACCCACTTCCTGTGGTGTGAAATAATTATTGTTTGAATTACTGTGGTGTATTAGATGCTACAGTCATAACATCATAGAAGGGTTTGGGTTGGAAGGGACCTTAAAGTTCCAACCTACCTGCATGGGTAGGGACACCTCCCACTAGACCAGGTTGCTCAAAGCCCCATCCAACCTGGCCTTGAACACTGTCAGGGATTAGACATCCACAACCTCCCTGGGCAACCTGTTTCAGTGTCTCACCACCCTCACAGTAAAGAGTTTCTTTCTAATGCCTAACTTAAATCTTCTCTCTTCCAGTTTAAAGCCATTACCTCTTGTCCTGTTGCAACCTGCCCTTGTACAAAGTCCCTCCCCAGCTTTCCTGTAGGGCCCCCTTCAGGAACTGGAAGGCTGCTTTAAGGTTTCCCTGGAGCCTTCCCTTCTTCAGGCTGAACAGCCCCAATTCTCTCAGCCTATCATGATAGGAAAGGTGCTTCAGCCCTCTGATCGTCTTCGTGGCCCTGCTCTGGACTCTCGCCAGGAGCTCCATGTCCTTCTTGTGTTGGGAGCTCCAGAACTGGACACAGTACTCCAGGTGGGGTCTTACGAAAGTAGAGGGGAATAATCACCTTCCTTGACCTACTGACCACGGTTCTTTTGATGCAGCTTAGAACATGATTGGCTTTTTGGCCTGCAAGCATATATTTCCAGCTCATGTTGAGCTTCTCATCAACCAACACTGCCAAGTCCTTCTCGTCAGAGCTGTTCTCAATCCATTCTTCATCCAGCCTAAATTCACACTTGGGATTGCCCCAACCCATGTGCAGGACCTTGCATTTGACCTTATTGAACTTCATGAGATTGACAGGGACCCGCCTCTCAACCCTGCCAAGATCCCTCTGGATAGCCTCCCTTCCCTCCAGTGTATCAACAAGACCACACAGTTTGGTGTAAGGAAAACCAGTGTTTTATCCCAGGAAGGAGAAAATCAAGAGCTGGTTCTCCTGTACAATGCAGAGGAATGTTGACAGAAGGTGCATCAACACAGATTGAACCACATTATTTTTATTAAAAGTGTGGACGCTAGTTTCCCCAATTTTCATAGCTAAAGCATTAAAATTAGAATGTAGTAAAGGCAAAGAAATTAAAAGTATAGGTATATATATTGCTGTATTTAATCTTCCACATAGAGAAGACAATAGGGAGACTACATGGTGAACAGATCTGTGTCGAGCATTACTGACAGAAGCTGTAGCAGAGAAAGCTGATAATCTTAACATGCAAATAGTGACTCACGAATCAGCCCAGTCTCCTGTTTGTCAGTGTAGGAGAAATACAGTATGGTAGACATAGGAAATCAATGCAACTGCCACACTTTAAATACTCTGAGCTTCTAATAGTGAGACCTGGCTGGATGTTCTGCATTCACTCACTTCTGGTACAGTCCTTCTCCATCTACTGATTTTGTCTTAAAAAAAGGGAAATTTTTTTAAGTGTATGTGGTTTTTGTCCCTCCCTCAACTTTTGTAATGCTGCTACTCATGGCAGCTCAGCAAATAACTGCAGTTCAGAAATATGTGATGCTATCATTAAGAAATCTCAGAGTTGAGGAATTTCTGGGAAAGTATTCCAAAGAGCCATCTTTTTGTTGGGTTTTTGTACAGCACCTGCTACTGCATCTGTGCATCCCGTGCACAGGGAAAGCACAGATATCCCAATATGCATGCTTGATACTACAGCTACATTAATAACAGAGAAGCAAAACTGAGTTGGCAGTTGGATTTTAGCAGTGATCATCATTAGAGTTCCAACCTAGCAACTCTGCTTAATTTCCAAGGGAAGTGCTTGTGTTTGATTCAGGCCAGGATCAGGCAGTTGATAAAGGGACATTTGGGAGTATCTTAATGTTTGTACAAGGGTGACTTTGACAAATATGAAAAGAAAAAACTTAGTATGGACAAGTATGTTTAGAGAGGAAAATCATGGTGCACTAGAAAAGAGAGCATAAGAAATGTGGTGTTAACTTCCAGTTCACATGAGACTGATTTCATTGTGTAGAATCACAGAAGTGTTGGCTAGAAAGGAGCAATGAAGGTCCAACCATATGCTCAATGCAGGACTCTCACCAATGGCAGATTACCTCAGCTGTGGCTTTGTCTTGCTGAGACTCAAGAACATCTAAGAATCGAGATTTCAACATCTCTCTGGGCAAAAAAACAAGTAAAAAAATGCCCCGTTAGTCAAACTGAAGCCAAGTGACGAATTGATTCTGAGTAGTCATTTCTTTGTGCAGACCTGAAATAACATGTACAATTAAAATTGAGGATTTGTTTATTCTGTTTGTTTCAATTTTTAAATGAACATCCATAATGCATTACTGAAGAGATGCATTATTTTTAGCACAACCATATTTCTTCACTAGCGTCTGGATGATTTATGCATAGCAGTAGAAGGCATTGTCAATAAGCCATAGGTACAATTTGGATGTGTAGGTGAAAGTTTGGTAGAGAGCAATCTTTATGCATTAAAGTACCATTTGCCAAAAGGGGCTGCATTCTTGTATTGCTATGAACTGCACTGAATGGACATCAATATATAGAGGAGATTTATGGACATTTCCTCAACAAATGCTACTTTATTCATCCCTCTGAGCTGGACAACAGACAGATATGAAGGAGCTGTGTGTGGCAGGGTTGTTGCAGGCACTGTTGGATCACTTTTGTCTTTTGCAGTAGTGACAGTTATCTGGGTGGGTGAGTGTGTGCTGTTAGCATGGCACAATGATTTTAATTATTTATGGTACTGGTAAAAAGCAAAATGCATTGTTTTTTCCCCCCCACCTGGTGCAAAATGTATATGAATACCTCTGCAGAAATTCAGGGGTTTCCTGCAGACTCAGGAGGTATAAAACAAACTTTAAAAATGTGGTCATGGGTGATAGAATAGGGACATGTATGCTGGAATGTCACGTGGCAAATATTTTTCAATCATATTATTGCTTTTCTCTTTTTGGCCTGAGATATTGTTTGTACTTGCTGTTTCTGTATGCTGTGAAATTTTGGTTGCACAACAAGGCAGTTAATTAAAATGACTGTTAATAGTATTTCTACATAGCTCACTCTGGGTTTTAAGAGCTACAGAGAAGATAATTACTGATTTCACATCACTCGTTAGATGTGTGAAATAAAATGACTAATCCATAGTGCCTCAGATGTAAGAGTAAACCTGAGTACATTGTCAAAGCAAATAGATAAAACTGAGGTTTTTGATAAACTCTGGAAAATACTTACTCAGGTATGGATTCTGATGTTAACTGGAATGGAGGCCATTTACTTTCCATAAGAATAGAAAGACAAACAGAGTGTAATGAGACCAAATTGTCACCAAGGAATTAAAATTCAGAACCTGGGGCTTCTGTACCATAACACCTTGCAAACACTACATAGCAAACCACAGTAATGTTTACTAGTATGCACCCTAACCAATGTTGCTAAGTTTTGCTTAAAATAATTGCCACAGAGCTATTTGTAAGTTTTCTCACAGTTCTAAGGTTGTCAGTATTCTGAAGCTGATTGCAAGAGGGCATCAGTGTTACTGAGTTTTCAATGCTGTAATATTAAAAAATGCCAATTCAGAGGAACAGAACAAAACAAAACCAACAAGAAAAACCCTCTTTGATCCATGGAAGAGAGAAAGTTTTAATGTTGGTTTATTTCACATTTCCTAATGTTTATAAGTGTCACAGGACATATAAAAATAAGAATACTCTGCATCCTCCCACCTTGCAATAACCAAGTGATACTATCCTCAGCCTCAAGATGGAAACTGCGATACAGAAGGTGCTAGTTTGAACAATATTTGCTTTTTTATGCATATGCATGCTTTGGAATTTCATTTTTGGTATTTTTGAATTTTCCTATTTACAGTCCAGGTTATCCTCTGGAGTCCCCAAAAATAAGAAAAGTCATGTAAGTGTGAGGATATTCCCACTCCCTTGACTGCTTTAGTCTCTAGTTTTCTGATTGAGATTTTAAATTCAGAAATATTTTTCAAAATCTATTTTACACAGTTAAAGCTGGTGGTAATTTTACAGAATTGCTACTCTAGACTAGTTTGAAAGTTGTAATCTATAAGTGAAATGATATTCCCAAACTGCTTCATGTTTGTCTTTGGTAATGGGATTTCATAAAAATGAATGCTTAGAGCTCTGCTCTGCATTTATTCCAGGTTGGACAAAAAATCTCTTATGAAAGGAACTGGATCTACTTGTGTTTTGCTGGGAAAAAGAATGCATGTTTTTGCTTGATCTGGTTGTACTTAAGCTCATTAAGTCTAAAAAAATCTGGCAATCACAGAGATGTATAGTTTTGTTTGCTTATTTGTCTGTATTATTTAATGCCTCTAATAGGAGTTTATATCCATCTGCAACTGTCTCAAAACTGGGCTTTCTCTTGTAAAGTGTGCAGAAGTTATGGATTTTCTTTCTTGATTTTTGAACTGAAGAATTTACACCATTTTTTTCTGGTTGAACAGCTGAATAGTACAGCAGAAATTCAGCCATTTACAGCATGTAATTAAGCTCTTTATATGCTGAACATTTGTCATTAGTATAGGAAAAAATGTTTGATTTCCTGTGTAGTGTTCTGACAGTCAATACTGTGAATACATCTCTCGCATTGTTACAGGTGGATTTTTGAGAAACCAGAATTTTAAATAGAGCTTTGCTTCCATTTGCAAAGAAAAAAAAAACAAAAAACCAAACCAAACCAAACCAAAAACAAAACAAAACAAACCCAGCTGAAATATAATAAAAGAGGCTGCAAATTAGAAGTTTTCTCTAATGCAAGGAACGTAACAAAAATCACATTTTTTTTCACATCTTCACAGAATGCTGTATCTTACATTTTATGGAAATCAGTGTAAATTAAGTACCACGAACCATGATGAGCTTGTAATTGACCTTCAGCGTGAAACCCTCAGGACAGAAATAGGTGGTACTGGTGGGGTGAAAACTGGTCTGGATTAATACAACTAAAAGTAGAAAAATAGGTCTCCTAACAATAAAATCACACCTGGTGTTAGAGCCTAGTCTCTCATTAACAAATTATTATTTCCTGATGTGTATAAAAATAGCCGACACAAATAGCACAGCTTAGCAGTGCTAATTTAATAGTTGAATTTGCTTATGAGTGTTCAGTGGAGCAAAGCGAATAATCCGGCAGGAGAAGTATATTGAATAATTTTAGTCCCTCTTTTCTACTTATGGAATAACCACAAACACATCACAATTTCCTTGAGTGCATCTCTTCAAATATTTTTTTATTAATAGCTTTTCCCAGATACAATTTACTGAATTGATTGATCATGAATATTCTGAATTTAAATGATAATGCATACTTGTGGTTAATCAGATAAGTCACATTTTATCATTCTTGTTGACTGACTGGGTTGAGTACATAACAGCTTTCAGGGAGCTCAGCCCAGGCCTATGTAAAATGAAGCAAATGTACAAAGACATATGTATGACTAAAGTATGATATTTTCCAAAACACATTTGCATCATTTATCTTCAATATAGGTAGGACAGTATCTTCCCTGCATGCATTAACTACAAAGTAGGATGGGACTTGTAACTTTGCTCTTAATGAAAAGTTACATTCTGCTACAGTAGATGTGTATTTGAGTGGGTAACATGCATGCTATGTTTCATTCACAGGATAAGGTGAAATAAGACCTACCCATTGGCTTTCCGGTATAAGAAGGAAAAGTCACAGCGGAAAGGCATAAAAGACAAAATTTAAACATTGGATCTTTAAACTGAATGTGAAATTCACACCACAGCTGATAGCTTCCATGCCCGATGAAGAATCACGAGAGAATAGGTTGATCCAGTGCCATCAGGTAGGGCTACAATGTGCTGGAATTCAGAGAGAGCAGTAAGTCAGCAGGGAACAGTGTGTGATTCACACAGGTGAGAACAGTGGTGAGGATCCTGTGCAGAAAAGGAGGCCCACTGGTAGATTAGGAGGGCCCCGTGCCAGATCACAGTATATCTGTATGCTCCCATTCTCTTTAGTTCTTCTGCTTTAACTTTGAGTATGTTGTCCCGTCTCCATATACACACTTCATAAAGTTTTAAAAAAGTTAACCAATGTGGACTTGGTGAGAAGTTCAGCTTGTGCTTCGTAATATGTGCTTCATGTTACAAATTTACATTTTGCATAGACCTACAGGGACTCAATCCCGTTGGGGTTTTGGATGCAATGATAACCAACTCATGTCAGAGTCACCAAAATACAACATAGATTAGGACTTTACAGATCACTTCTACGCACTTATGTGATCTTTGGTGTGGATCACAGGAGAGCAAGGCTATTTTTATTTTTATTTTCTCAGTGCTTGAGTCAGTGGGGAAACCTGGGAGGTGTTTCCTGTTGAAAATCCACTGTACCTCAGTTGCATTTAACTTGCACATAATTACTGCTAAATTTTATCACTTGTAGCTGCCACTTCTTTGCCCAGCAGATGCTCAAGAACCTTTACAGCAAAAGAATAAAACAAAATCATGGATGCATCAATATATTCTTCTTTGCTTAAAAGGGGAAGTCTCAAAACTCTTGATCCAAGTTTTACTTGGATTATCTGAGAACTCAAAACAACCATTACTGCATTGAATATTTATGTGGTATGCTCTGAATTCTGATGGAACAATAGTGCAAACAGTTAACAAATGCAGTTTTGTGTATGCTATCCTATATTCGTGTTTTCATCTGAGGCCATTTGAAAACAGTAAAGATGAAATAAAAAGTGAAAATAATCTGGAAATACAGCTAGTATTGATTATCTTATTTAATGTTTTTCCAATTCTTTTTACCTCTGGAAGTTGCTGATAATTTATGCTTATAAAAGGCAAGAGACAAATTAACAATTGGGAATTAACGTATTAAAGGAATACTTGAAAGAAGAAATTATTGAAATTGTTATGATATTTAAAAAATAAAAAAACCTGGAGCATCAATATAGACCTCTGTTTTGGCACATTATGATTGTTTTAATTCAGCTTTCCACTCTCTTCCTGAGGTCTTTAGGTACTTATTCAGCAAGAGGAATGCAAGGCTTATTTCAAAAAGGCCAGGAAGTGAGAACTGAAGCTGGGGAGCTCCTAATACACTGGAAATCGATTATGCTGATTTTATAGGTACTAAAAATGGAAGGTATTGTCTGCTTTCATGCAGGGCATAACTCTGTCTAAACTCTTTGACTTCTATGCTGATTAGAAGGAAATTTACACTTGTAACTGTGAAATATTTAAATATTATTTTTATATATGAATATATAAAAAATCTTTATAAAGCTGAGAATACTCATTCTGAATTCAAGGTAAACACCTTTTTCTGACAGCATTTCTTTACTGGTAGTGTTCACTTATGCTTTCCTCCCCTCTCTCCTTTAAAAAAAAAGAAATATGCAAACTAATTTTTCCCAGGCAGATGCATTTGCCTATCCAATTTGCTGCAGAAGAAACTGTGTTAGCCCAACATGAGAGGATGCTTCAGCTGGTTTAAAGTTACTTGCACAGCCATTCTCCCAGATGTATGAACCCAGAACTCTAGCATTTTCTGACACAAGGTAGCATTAGAAAGAGTACCATTAAATGAATGGCTCCTTTTGTCAAGAGAAGTAGGACAAAAATTGAATTTTTATACCAAGAGGTGCTAAGCAGTTACAGCATTTAGTGACTGACTGCCAAATACCTGTATTCCGTGCTGCCTAATCCCAGGTTGCTTTTATTTGCAGATATAAGTTTGAATTTAACATTCATTTCATTGCAGACTGAAAACAAACATTGCAATTTGCCACAAAATAGAACTTCAGTTCCAGTTATGGCAAGTGAGTCTTTAAAACACATCTAAGTAGGACTACCACTGACTGGAGATGTAGTAATTCAACTTTGTCTTGCTTGTTCAGATATTTGATAAGGTTTTCAAAATGTGGATAACAAGGCATAGACACAGCTGACTTTGCTGTAAAAGAAATAAAATTAAGGAATCTTGAAACTGTGCTGTATCAAACAAAGGTACTATTTCCCTTAAATAATAACACTCTGAAATAAATAATAATAGGCATCATTACTGTATGGTTTAAAAAATATCCACAAGTTTAGGAAAGCCTCTGTCTCAGTGACCCCAGTGTTACATTCCATCACCTTTTGTCAGATGTCCTCCAGTCATCAGTTCCCAGCTGATCTCCTTCAGCCAAAGCTGGTGTGAAATTTGGGAGTGAACTGAAAAATATTTTCTCCATTCCTATCCACTTTAACCGGAAATTATTAAAAACTGTTAATTTAGAAGATGCTTCAAAGCTTGGTCCCTCACTAAGCCCTAGGAGAAAAATTATTCCTAATGTGGGTGATGGATTATATTATTTATTTCTCAGTTTTGGAGAGACTTCTAGTTTATTTACACAGCTTTCCTTTAAAACATAAACACATCTAGATTTAGATAGGTGCCTTTTTAAGTGAGTGTGTTATACAAGATATAGAAGAGGAAGATACTTGATTCAACTGATCCAGCCTGGGTTTACAGTCCATTGTAATCTCCCCTTCCTTCCACTAGTATCCCTGCATTGTGCAGGCTACTTTTTCTCCCTTTTTCTCCCTTCAGTCTACTCTACAAAGAAAAAATCCTCTCCTAAAAGCTCCTTTACCTCACAGATACCAAATAACTGTAACTTGACTCAGAAAAGTCCCAGCTTGTATTTGTCTTTAAAACTGAGTTAAAAGTATCAAGAGGAAGACAGAGCGATCAAGCCTTTCAGCTTGCTGGGCTGTAGGTAACGTGATTGTCCTAGTTTGAGCCAGGATGAAGCCAATTTTCCTTTTACTGATTTTTTCCTTCTGCAGTGAACTCTCTTTTTAAGCAGCAAGTTTTCCAGCTAGTGGACTGATAACGCTGGAATGTTTACAGATGCTGCTGGGACACCAAGGACACTTTGGTCTACTTGTTGAATCTGCTGCTTTGGATAGTAAAGGAGCAGAAGAGTCTTATCTACAACCCTCCTATAGGGAGGAGTGGACTAGACAGATGGCAAACCTGACCAAAGAGAGTATTTCATCCCATGATATCTGCATCGCTCTCAGTATAAAGTAAAGGATCACAAAAGTCAAGCCCCCTCCTCTTTCTTCTCCTCTTCTCTTCCGTCCATGGCCGGTGTCCAGGGAAGACTCCACCCATCCATCACCATTGATCGTGCATTCCTGACCCTCATAACTCTCCCCTCAGCTCCTGTCTGCTCTGCCGCTCTCTCCGGCAGTGCTCCGGGACATTTCAGAGCTGCTCACAGCTCAGGAGAGTGCCGGGGGAGTTGCTGGGGGTGGGGGGAGGCAATAGGGTTTTGCACATTCCTGAACATACTTGTATATATTGGTACATACTTTCTTTTATCATTAGTATTTAACTAAAGCTGTCTAGTTTAGTTTTCAATCTGGAAAGTCTCTATCTTATTATTGTCTCTCCTTTCCCTACCTGGGTGGGAGCAGGAGGGGATCAAGAGCATTACTGTCACTGGTTTAATTGCCAATCCTGAGTCAAACTGTGACAGTGATATACGACAAACATTGAAACAGGAGATGACACACAACTCATCCAGGAAAATCTAAACACTGTAGTATGATGTATACACAAATGGCTGTTTTCTAGAACCACAGTGGTGACTTATGAACTTAGTGATCTCTAAAATAAGAAATGAGAAGCTTTCATGGAAAGCAGTCTTTAGTCCTCTAAATGGGTGACTAGCTGACAATTGGAGTAAGTCAAAGAGGTCTGCTGTCACCACAGGTACAGATTTACCTGAACTTCTGTTGTAGCAGATGTTTAAAAACAAAACAAAAACTCCTCAACATTCTCTTAGAGTGCTTTATGCCATACTAGTTACATCACTCCTATTTAATTTTCCTGAACTGATTGAGAGCTCTTTGATGAAGTTCTAAAAGAGTGTATCATCATGTTTTCTAATCTGTCTATGTAGATAGCTGTTAATTTGGCTAAAACCAAATTTCAGTATGTGTGAAGGATTAACACTAATAGAAGAAAAACTAACTGTTTGTTTGTTGTGATTTTTTTTTTCAATTATTAAGTTTCTCAATGGGCTCAAATAAGACTTAGGAAAAAAAAAAAAAAAAAAAGAAACCATAGACCTTTGACTAGTTTTTGTTTATTTGAACTTGTCAGTTTGTCCTGCTTCATGGACTTCATATAATTTGACCTTGAATGAGAGCTTTCATTCTCTATAGAAACTAATAGTATGTGTGGTGTTCAAATCACAGTGTTAAAATTAAATTAGTATTGCACAAGAGGGGATAATACAAGGAAAAACATACTGTCTTAATGGGCTATAAACCTTCTGAGTGAAGCACTATCTTCAAACCAATGAGATAACTGAATAGTCATCTTTACTATCTATGATTCAAGTATACCCCTGAAAGATACAATTTATTCATTAAATGAGACTGTAGAGACTGAAAAACTACATTCTGATGCTGCGAGATGTCTTCTCGTGGGTCAGCAGTGTCAGGCAATGTTCTTAAGCTGCTCCAGAACTGTAAAAGCTTCCTAGAAGACACGTACCTTGTGTCATGGCATTGGCTAGTGACCTCCTTGTCCGGTGAAGTAAGATGCTGTAAAGTTCTGGGCAATGTGCATGTTTCAGTAACACAACAATAAGCCTCAGAGAGTCCATGACAGTATGGTTACAGTGGATATGAATTAAGTATTTAACCAAATTTTAGTGCCAAGGATTGGTGTTTAAAGTTTTTAACATGTTCCTAGAAAGGAAGTGAGATTTCATTATATTAATATGAATCCTTGAGTTGTGCTCTTTTTGTCTTCAAAGCACCTGTTGTAAATTAATGCGATTGCCACCTTCGGTTTTTTTTACAGCATGCTTCCCTTCCACAGTGTACACAGTGATCTGATCTCAGCTTGTTTGTTCTGAAGATAATGTAAGTTTTGCCAATGACTTTGACAAAGAAAAGCACTTTGCCCAGTAATTGCTTGTAATATGCAGATATAACTATCTATAATGATATGTGCTGTATTTCAAAAATAAAAAGAACAAGAGATGTAAGACCATATTATTGAAGAACTCTGGGGCTTCTGTTCTCGTTTGCACTACACCTCCCTTTTATCTTGGTTAGCTTTGGAAATGTAAAGCACTCTTGAAATGGTAGAATTATAAACTTGAGTCACTTCAAGGTTGCTTTACTGTGATGCAATGTAAAGAAGCCTTTATGTACCAGGTAATTAGAACCTAGGAATAATCACTGTCTCATCCCTTCCTTAGTATACCTATCTCTAGTTTTTTAGAATATATTCTTTAGGCTCTGCATACTTCAGGTAGCTGCACTTCCAGTTGTGGTGATCTTTCAGGTAATGTGATAGAATGGTAAAGTACAAGAAAAAATTGTTTTAGGTATCCTTTGGAAATTATTTAGGTACTGTCTTCAAACCCTCCTCTTCTGTAAAGAGCAACATGGTATTGAAGACTGTGTTACAGAGTAAGCCCTTGTGAGACTGTTCTTTGTTCTTACATCAGGTTAAGTCATGGCTTATCTAACTGCCCTCCTCATCCAGGAGAGTGTGCAACTATTCCAGTAATTGCACCCCTTTGAACAGGCTTGACTCAAACAGTAGACAGTAACCAAAAAAACACATTGATTTAAAAGAAAAAAAAAAAAAAAGAGAAAAAATAAGGCTGAGCTGTATACCACTACTGCTGCTGCACCATGATGAAAGGAGACTTCCAAGGCTACACAACATTACCTCCTCTGTTGGGCAGTAGTGTGGTCAGCACTCCTGCTTTCCAGTTACTGTTACACTGGAGCACAATTTGGGTGAAGGACAGCTGCTTCTTGTGACTGAACTGCTGACTTTAGTGGTGTTTAGTGAGCACTATCACCACATCCCACTAATTCATTGGTATTTTAGCTAGAGTGGATATCATCCTTGACAGCAGTTATGGTCAGCAGTAGCTGAAGTGTTCAAAAACAAGTGGCAGGTGTACATAACTAAAATTATTGTTTGGTAAAATCTATAAACAAATATGAACATCTTCACTAGTCTAGATACAGGAATAGGAACCTAAACTGTTGTGTCCTTTGTTTTTTCCATCCTGTTTTGGAAATATTACTCAGCAAAGTGAAACAGGATGAAGCTTGTGCTGCTTCTAAAAACAAATTTAAATGTGCACTGTGAAGGTAGATTTCTAGAAATGCTGAAATATCAGATATGGCATCCTGCCCTCTGGCATATTCAAAGACATTTAGAAAGACTACTGCACAAGAGTTATACCTGTTGCCACTCCTGTGATACGCATTTAGAGGGGATTTTTTTTCCCCCCCCCCCACTTAAAGCCATATTTCTAATTCTATTTGTTAAGTGGAAAAAGTCTCAGCTTTTATTTAAACAAATGAAGTTCTGTTTTCAGAGAAAGACTTGCAAGTGTAAAATCAAACCAAAGGCAAGAAAAACAAGATTCTTGTCTTGGACTTTTGTGTAGTGTGTTTCAGTTTAAGCCAGTCTTAATATTTGTGCGTACCTAAGGCTGACATATTGATTAGACATAGTCCTGAGGCTGTACAAAATGGAAATGACTGTTTGTACTGGGTCCTTCTCCTTATCTGGCAGATGCCTCACCTCTGAAGAGTTTCTGATCCAAAGGTACTAATCTGATTGCTGGAAATGATGGGATCCCAAGGCTGCCTCACTGGCAGCATGTCAGGACACTTGCCTCCAGTTCGATTCAACTCTCCTTGGCTTCTTCCGCTCCTTGGCACCACAAGTGGAGAAATCTGGCAAGATGGTTGACCCTGGGAAATAGGTACCATTTTCCCTTGTAAATTTAGTGAAGTAGGGAATGTGCTCACCACTGAATTATTTGGATGCCCTCTTTTCCTGAGTTAACACCTACTTGTTTAAGAGTAAGAAGGCATACAAAGTAAATGAAAGGGCTGATGGCAGGAAATTAAGATATCCACACCCAGTTACACCCATATTTTAAATTAATAAAGAAAATTAGGATCCTCTTTCCAGCTTCTGTGTAGTGAAATTCTGATGTTGTAAATGTATTTAGAGCTTTGAGTAAGCATTGCTTACCAAGAAAGTTAAACTGCAAACTTCTCATGAATGAGTAATCACTTGCTCCTCTTGGGTTCTTTGGAGCTCCTTCAGACTAAGTAAAAAGGGCTGGACCACTCTTAAAAAATGTGGTACAACTTCAATATACATTCCTGAGGGAAGTTGTTCAGGGTTTTTGATTTAAACTGTAAAATATGTACTATTAATATACAAATTCTAACAAGAAAAATGTTGGTAAAATACAAACTGTACTGGTTCACACCTCTGGACTCTCATTTTTTATTTTTTTCTTGTCAACAGCACAAAATGTATTTGTATCTTTCATTGATGTGCACACAGCTGTAACTGCTGCTGGGGCTCTTTCCAACAGGCACTGGAGTTATGGTCCACAGAAATTAAAGACGTTTCATTTGCTTACATTTTGGCAACTGGATAATAGAGTTGATAAGAGAAATTATTTTCCAGTTGTATTACAGCTAAGTAGTGATACAGGATAATGTAGGTGAGACACACCTGTGAATCAGCAAATAATGAAATGAAGCATATTTGTCTTTACTTAAAAAAAACCAACAACACAACATATTCTTTTTAAATAATTTATTTAAAAAAAAAATTATACAGGAATTTTTGGACAAAAGAAGACAATTTCTGTATTTATTGTTGAAGGAATGCTTGTTAGCAGTGACTAATAACTACAGAGAAGAAATACAGATACTTAAACAAGACTCTGCTTTTTCTGTATTTTAGTTGTTATTTCTCTAAAAGCAGGAAATGTTTTATGATTTACAGATGCAAAAGCATCACATTCGGTAACCAAACCATCACAATCAAATGTCACATTTTGAAAAGCCAGAAAAATAATGCTGTCATTGCTTCAAACTGAAGGTTTTCTTAGCTTTGACAATGCTGTAAACTGTCATTAACTCCAATGGGATATGAACATATTTTATTGGTTTTAGTTTCTGTTTCAGAGCATCTGAACTCACTTGTGATCAGTATCCACCTTGAGATGAAAGTTGGCCAGAAGTGAGGATGTAACTAAAGTGCAGTATTTTCAAACAAAGGTGGGGTTTTCCCTTAGAAAACTGTTTAAGTATGTAATATTTAATTACATGTAGGAAATATTTTTACCTTCTCATCAGATAAGGACTACTGCAAAATCATTTTAGGGGCTTGAAAAATAAGATTTGCACTTTATAAAAATGATCTTTTAAGAAACATTTGGGAAAAAAAATGTATTTCTATTCCCTAAAAAAAACCAAAAGACCTACAAATAATGTGTTTGATGTAAATCAACAAATTACTTCAGCTGGTCTGAGCATGAATGTTGGTGTGAGCAAACAACTCAGCTGTATAAAAATGAAAATGTGCATATTTTCAATTTAAAATGAGATCTAGAGAGTATAGATACCCTCCAGACTGAAGTGTACAAGATAAAATTTGAAACAAATTTATAGAAAAATGCAAATATTTTCCACATGAATTATAATATAGCTATAACTCTATTGTTTATAGCTGAAATTTAAGATATGTGACATACCCAAAGTGAAAACAGTTGTAGATAGGAAATTTTTCTTCATTCTGCAGAAGTACTAGATAGATACTGACAGTCAGCAAAGCAAGCCCTTGGGTTTCCAATCCATGTTTAGAGCCATTAGTTCAAGTCAGGTTCCACTGACATGTTTTACCATGAGCACGTGCCAGGCTGAACATCACCTTCAATAGTGGAGTCTAAAGATTTTCTTTACATAGCATCTCCCCGAGAGTAATAAATTGAATCATAAAAAGGATGCCCATTTCTTTGTTGATTATTGGAGAAAATTTTAGAAGGATTAAAAGAATTGTACTTCGTGAAACTTGTCAAAGCTGGAATTGACGTAACAGACAATTCAAACCTTGGTAAATTTATTCAGGTAATCTGAATTAATTGAAACTTAAGGATAACACTTTCTGAGAGATCCACAAAGAGCAACATAAAAACTAAGAGACATTTTCTCTTTTTAGTTTAAGCTAGAAACCTTAAAAAGAACAGCTCTACATTTTTAAAAACTGTATTTTGATTTTTATGATTATTTAATGGTAATCTAACATCTAAATTGGCTTCACACCTTTCTACAGGTGATGTGTGACAAAAATTAAAAGGAGATAGGAGCATTATCTAAATGACATGCGTAAAAGCAGTGGGATGTCCAAAAGAACGACCATTACCCGTGTCAACAATCAGAGCAGTATTATTTATAATTGGCATAATGTTACAGAGTGTAACTTGGCACGTATGTTGTGTCCTTTCTAAAAGGAACAAAAAATCCTTACTAGTATTAATTTAGTTATAGTACATTATGAACTTTTAAATAGGGAAACTTGTCCAAAAGTGTGTGAGAGTCCTCAAAAGTGAAGTAATCAGGATAGTGTCAATTTAATGTCTTTATAATCCTACTATGAAGAAGTGAGAGATTTCTGGAAACATTTTCCCTTAAAAAGGAAAAAATGCAGTCACTTTCCCTTGCAGATGGGAGGTATCAGGGAAGCAGCTTTAACCATGGAAAGGGGGTGGTTTTGCTGCAAGGGGTAACATAAATCAGATGCGTCCTCAAAATGAATTCCACTACAATTTTTTGCCCCTAGTTTCAGAATCTAGGCAAAATAACCCATAAATTAATGAAAATGTGGTTGTTTTCTACCTTAGGGATATAGAATGGATTAAATTAATTTAATTAGATTAATCTGTTGCTTAAGCAGAAAATATTTCCTTGGTGGAGTAAACAGACGGAAGGCTAAACATCTTAAACTTTGTTAAAGTCCAAGTGAAGCTATCTTAAATAAGTTTCCCTTTGATTCCTTGAGAAAAAACAAAACCAAAACCAAAACCTAAAATATTAGCCATTCCTCATGACAACAGAGATGAAGGCTTTTTTCTTAATTTTACAGACCTGTTAAACCAATATCAACAAATCAGTACTTTTTCATTAAAGCAGGTGAGGGAAAATGCAAATATAACAACAAAGACATCACATTCAATGTGTATGGAGTCTTCCTCTCTGCAAAACCTACTTATTTCTTATTTCTGAAGTTGAGACATCATCCAGAATAAGACTCCTACATTGGCTATAATTTTTGTGTGTAATCAATTTAAAGTTTTATGTTCTTTTAGTACCAATGAGAAACAAATGACAAAACAAGTTTTGTGCGCTCTCACATTTACACAAAAAGATTTTATCTCTGAAAGCAGAATTAGAGAGATTGTTATTCTCTCCCCTACTTAAGATGTTTGCTTTGTTTATATATTTGATTTTTCCTGCTTAAAATCAGCTCTAAAAGAAACCTACTGTGTTCTGTCTTCACTGTTAAATCTGGCACAGGGAATGGAATCAGTGCTGGGAAAGATTATTTCCTGCAGAAATAATGAAGCAATAGGAACATTGCTGGATATTTTTAAAGTGGATTTGTATATATCCAGTGGTTTGAAAAGATCATATGCTGAATTTTCCATGAAAAGTCCCATGAGGAATTAGATGCTTATTCTTGGATTTATGTGAAAAAGCCAGCTCAAGTTCATAAATTTGATCTATGGACATAAAATCATATCAAATGCAGAGTAATTTCACTCAGGACAGAAGGAACCGTCCACATCTATCTCACTGCAAGCAACAGGAGATACAAAAAAGGAAAGACAGATAGCGATTCAAAATTATAATTTAGAGTATTGATGGTACTGCCTGCTTAAGAAGCAGTTTTATAAGATTTCTATGAGAATTCTTTCATGTGTAATATTTCTCAATGGATTAGCCACTGTGACTGTTATTCACGGGGCCACTCCTGTTACTGTTTTAGTCCATTATTTAATTTCTCTTTCCTCTTTTTTTTTTAATTCCCCTTTTCTCTGAACAAGTTTCTCTTGGACTTTACATTTTTAGTGAGGGTTCATTTATGTTCAGAACAATTCTAGTGCATTACAAAATTTGTCTAAATCATGCCTTCCAAGTCCCTACCAGCTGTGTCTCAGGGCTTACAGTTACCTGGATCCACCTGAGCATGGGATTGTTTAGTTTGAAGAAGAGGAGGCTGAGGGGAGACTTCATTGCTCTCTACAGCTACCTGAAAGGAGCTTGTAGGAAAGTGGGAGTTCGTCTCTTCTCTCAAGTGAATAATGACAGAACAAGAGGAAATGGCCTGAAGTTGCACCAGGGGAGGTTTAGACTAAATATTAGAAATAATTTCTTTACTGAAAGAGTGGTTGGACAGTGGAACAGGCTGCCCAGGGAGGTGGTGGAGTCACCATCCCTGGAAGCATTTAAAAGAAATATAGATGTGGTGCTTAGGGACATGATTTAAGCACTGAACAGGTAGATTAGGTTATGGTGGGTGGATTTAGGTTATGGTTGCACTTGATGATCTTCAAGGTCCTTTCCAACCAGGATGATTCTGTGATTCTGTGTAGAAGCTGTTTGATTTCTATGAGTCTTGAAGTCCTAAAAAGGCTTTGTAGATCTTCATCAAAGATACCAGTGTGTAACTGAAAGTTAGCTTTAAATTGACTATCACAGAATATGGAGCGTTGACACAGTGGGAACGTGCATCTCGGTAAGAGATCATCTGTTCTTCTGCCCCAAATGTCTTGACATTGGCACAAGTTTTTGTACTGTGAAATCTGACCAGCTCTGGTAACTTAAACTTGCTGCCTTGTCAACTCTTCATCAGCAGTGTTAGATCATCATTCTTCTCTATTACATGACTTGTATGTGATAGTGTTGGCCTGTGGCACTGGTAATACTAATTGAATAACATTCTGATAACCTCTTCAAATGGCTTCATTTTAATTCAGAGAGAAAATTGCACTGCTGAAGAAGCATTATTTGCATTTCACATGGCTTATGCTTTTCTGACTGAGCAACATGGATTATCAAAATTCATTGCTTATCATACTTTCCTCTTAAATTCCAAGTTATTTTTTTATTTTTTTATTTAAATTCTCAAAGTAGATTTCTATGAAAATTTATCACTGGAAAAAAGCACCTGAAAACTCACCTACATATTTCCATAGTGTAAAAAACCCAGAGACAGAGGTGTCAAGCTCCCACTTTTATATCTGAAAATTTTAAAAATTGCTAAGGTGCTTGTCGAACTTTTGGAAGTGTGACTAAAATCTTGTGATGTTGGCAATACTGCACACAATCCTAAAAAAGCTCTGAAATGGTTGCTTAGAACAGTACATGGGTAAAGATTTAATAACTAGATGACTGAGGTAGAGTGATGAAGATGACATCTCGGCAGAAACTACTGGTGTCACCATGGTTTTGTGAGAAAGCAAGTCTTGCTGTTGTCAGAAACAGATGAGGAAATCTTGTAAATGTGCTTTAAAGAAATGAGGTATTATAACACATACAAGAGTTTTTACTTCTCTGCCCCAGAGCAAGTTGATATTTTGATCTTTCACAATCTTACTTGTTGATATCTTTTGGGTTAAGGACATTTTGTGTCAAGAAAGATCCTTAACACCTCTCTTCCCTCTCAGTGTGGTATTAAGAAGTCAGAGCAGATAACAAATTTGGTGACTTTGTGGCAGACTAGCTGTAACATGTAAAATATGTGACATAATTATCTATATATCTCCTAAACATATGTGCTTCTCATTTCTCTCTTGGCAATTGCTAATGCAATTTTGAGCCACAGTTTAATGAATATCATCTTCTTAGGGTCAATGCAAATGTGCACTTGAGAGACTAAATGCCCTAATTGGGTATGGAGTACGCTGCCTTTTTTTGGCTTCTGTGTCTGATCTAACCGAAGCCGTAGAAAGGCAAATGAGGGTCATGCTGTTCCTCATTGCTCCACAACGCTGGTGGGAGGAGTTTGGCAATAGAGCTCTAAGTGCATGTTTGGCTTCACTGCATTGACACCAAGTGTCATAGCTTTACTGTGAATCAACCTAGTTACACAGACACCTTGTTCATCTGTGTAAAGCACGATTGCTTTGCAGTGTCCTGCACAGAACAATAAATAAAATAGGCAAAAATGCAACCACTGTATTTATGAAAATACTGAAACTGCTCTGATTAGTATTTTGAAGGTTGGAAATGCTTTAGGCTCTGTTTAATCAAAAATATATTTACCAATTAATTTGTAAAGCAGAATGTATTATCTAAATGTTATAATCCGTATATTCTGTCATTCCTGTCAATTTGCTGGGTTCTGTCATGTTGCTGATGAACAGTGATAAAACAAAGCCACAGCTCCCACCTGGAGTACTGCATACAGCTCTGGAGCCCTCAGCACAGGAAAGACATGGAGCTGCTGGAGAGGGTCCAGAGAAGGGCGATGAAGACGATCAAAGGGCTGGAGCACCTCTGCTATGAAGACAGGCTGAGGGAGTTGGGGCTGTTCAGCCTGGAGAAGAGAAGGCTCCAGGGAGAGCTTATAGCAGCCTTCCAGTACCTGGAGGGGGCCTACAGGAAAGCTGGGGAGGGGCTTTTCACCAGAGAGGGCAGTGATAGGACAAGGGGTAATGGTTTTAAACTGAAAGAGGGGAGATTAAGGTAGACATGAGGAAGAAATTCTTCACCTTGAGGGTAGTAAGACACTGGAACAGGTTGCCCAGGGAGGTTGTGGAAGCCCTGTCCCTGGAGGTGTTTAAGGCCAGGTTGGATGAGGCTTTGTGCAGCCTAGTCTAGTGAGAGGTGTCCCTGCTCATAGCAGGAAGGTTGGAACCTGATGATCTTTAAGGTCCCTTCCAACCTTAACCATTCTATGATAAATGAAACAGAGAACTAAACAGCGAAACAGTATGTCAGAGGTCAGAAGCGAATATAACAAACTCTGCTTTAGCATACAGTGTCTACAACAGCTTAGTACTGCTGTTTGACCAAGAAACAGATTGGAAGAATAAGTGCAGAACAGTGCAGTTTGTAGTTTGTCATCTGCCTGTGTTGTTTGTGAAATGCCACAGCCACTAAGAAGCACAGCAGGGACATTGCAGGAGCATGAAGGAGAGGCAGAAGAAACAGAGGACCTGATAACTGGAAATTAAGAGCCTGGGAACTGCAGATAAGCAGATGCTTATTATTTAATCTATGAAGAGGTATCATGAGACAGGTAGTAGGACTGGCACACTAAAGAATTTATTTAATCTGTCATTTTTTTGTTTTGATTCTAATTTCTCTTTGCATCTTAGAGCTACATTTTCATAGAGGAAGACCTGCCTGTTGGTACAAGGATGCACCAACTTTTATGCAAATAAAACTGAAGGTACAAATGCTCTTTTTTGGATGCAGAGGTACCTACTGAGGCACAATTTTTCCATCAAAACTGTAGTCTTTGTTGAACAGATCTAAAGGAAGAAATTCTACTAATTTCTGCTTTTTTTAAAAAAAAATCTCTTTACAAAGCCTGCTGTCCCTTAAATATAAACAGTGACAACAACAAAAACTTGATGTAATTACACTTGATCCTGCTCAAAGCTTCTTTCTGTTGCCAGAAACATGAAAGACTTGGTAGCTACAAGAATGCAGGGGTTTAGTAGAGAAAGATTCCTTCCAAAACTTTGCAAAGAGGGAGAAATAAGGGAATAAAAAGGGAGGCATGTTATGGATTTCAACCACAGAAGTCAACACTGGAGTATTCAGCCACAGGAAATTCAAAAAAGGGGGGATCTACTGTTAATTTAAGAACACTGTGGTTACGCTGTAGTTTATATCTTGTGGCATTCGAGTAATCTAGTTAGAAACTGTGTTTTCTGTTCTCAGTGAAAAACATATGAAAAAGGTTTTGTTTTGTGCTTTGTAATGTTGAAAGCATTAAGGTCCATAAAAAATAGTATGGTTTAATCAAGTTTTACAATTAATTTCTAAATGATTCAAAAAATTCCCAGTGTTCTTGCAGTGTTTCCCCTTTCTCATTTGCACCTACAATCCTTATGACTTTCTGTCTAGTCACATCTGCTACACACAGGAGTCGCCCCAGTTCTGATCAGTTTTTTTGCAGCTGAAATTGCTTTTTAGTATAAACTAAAATGTTGGGTAAATGCATACCTAGTCTCAGCTACAGCCTTTTGATATCAACAGGAGTCTTTCCACTAAAGTAACTCTGGGATGGTTCTTACAGTCTTGAATGCATCTGTATTTTTGCCTTTTGTGTTTTTATTGCAAAGCCAAAGGTATGTGATGATTTCTGTTTCATGTAAATCACATTTGATTCACACACAGCTGGATGTCAAAATATCCACATTGTAAGGTTAATAGCTCTGTTGTTCAAGATAGATACACTTTTATTTGTTTCATTGTCTTTGTCATGCACCATCTCTAGTGAGTTTCTCTTCTGGAACCTTCCCAGTTCCTTTGGTCAGAGGCATTTACAAACCTTGTCAGCACCATTGTCAAGGGCATCGAACTTAAAGAAATGTAATTTCATTGTTAAAGTGTTTACAACAAGTACACAGTTGAATATGTTTATAGCAGTCCATATTTTACTGATTTTTTTTAAGTTTACATTTATAAGGAAGGAATTTGTATGTTGGGAAACTTACTGACAAACCTGGACTTGCAGCATATCCTGGTACTCAACAGTGTCAGTTTTTGACAGGAGGCAGTTCTGATTTTTTTCTCAAAGTTCTGACAGTCCATGTAAAATGCTTTACAAGCTTACTTTGTCTTAAGGTTGCACATCTCTTTCTTGGTCACATGATTTGCCATTTTGCCTTTACATATAAAACACTTACATGTGTGCTGACATAAACTTCATCAAAGAATCTCTCTGAGTCTACCAAAGCAAACATATTAGGGGAAAAAGAGAGTTGTGCATTTCTAGTAGAGAGGGGGTTTTTACCTCCATTAGCTTTTGTTCTTTTATATCTCTGGTCTGAAGCAGGTGTTCCGAGAAGGTCTAATTCTTTGCTAAATGAGGTTAGTAGTTTTTATCAGCCCAACCAGCCAATTTATTTTTGCTGTTAAAAATCTAGCGAAATGCTTCTTAAATGCTTTCATTGAGCTAATCATTTTAATATTATTGTTGACAGCTAGTGATTCCTTTATATCCTAAAAGCTATAATGTTTTAGCTTCCATTTTTTAAAGTAGAGAATATGAGAAGATTATTTTGAAAATGATTAAGACCTTGCATTTTATAGACAGGGTCAGAATAAGTTTGCTTTGGTTTTAACTGTGGGATAGTTGTTTGGCTGAAAACAATATTAAAAAGTTCAATATTAAGATACATGAACAATCATCCCAGGTGAGAGAGCATGTTTCTAAATCAGATGAGCTTAGCATGTGTATTACTTTAACATAAAATGGAAAATACTTGAAAACTTCATATCCAAAATACACAGAGAAGGTTTGGATGCCTTCATTGCATCAAGTCCTTATATCTGTGTCAGTGTGTCCTAAAACTCCTTTCTTCCCAAATAAGCTTTCCAACATCTGAACAAAGAAGCAAATGCCTCCCCTCTCATCTTTCTTCTTGCTCCTACTGTTTTTAATAATGTGTGTCTGACATGCTAACAATCAGGCACATGCTCATTCATTGTTGTCTAATCTCAGCTGCTTGATAATGGCTTAAGAGGGATGATGAGTGGAATTGCACATCAAGGATCTCTTTTGTTGATGGAGTAACCAGGAGTGCATTTCCAATTTGCAGTTTGGCTCTCGGGTTTCATAAACACCACGTATGTTTGATTTCCACTTGGTTGCTTGCCACCAAACTTGGGGATCAATCACTATGTTGTGAGAAGATATGTTAAGAAAAAGTCAGGAAAAGAAAAAAACAGGGAAAAATCTGACTCATATTTTGAAAGTAGTAGGGCATCTCACACATTGAGAACTCGTGTATTGAAAAACATGTGGAAGAGCAAGTGTGTTTGTGTGTATATGAGTGAAAGAGAGAGAACATATGTATGTCTGTATTTCTCTTTCATAATATCTCAAACACAAAATAATTCATAACTTGATTCCACTGACTGTTTTTGAGTTAAACCAGGGATTGCACTGAGCCATTCTTAGACAACCATTTCCATGTTAGTTCAGGACTCCGTGTGGCAAATCGGCATTCGTCTTAATCACTTGAAGTCAATCAGATTTTAATTTGTCTTTTTCTTCAGCCCTGCAAAGTTTGGGCCTGCAATTCCCTTTGCTTCAAGGATCAAAGAGTGTTTTCCCTGTGTATGTCAGTGTCAGGCACGTTTATGGAATGCTCTTGTATGTTTATTCAGCTCAATAATTATTCCATATTAAAAAAAACAGATTGATTCAGGAACGTTTTTCAAAATAGTCTTTTTGAAATCTTACTTTGTTGGAATTAAGGCACCTCCAATTCTGTTATTTTTCTTTTGAAATATGTTGTAGGAATTCATTACAAAATCTATAAAAACCCCGTTCAGGGATGAATCGTTCATTCTGCTTTTTATCTTGTTAATCAATATTGTTAACTAGCTGTGATGGACATAATTAATGGAATTACCCTACCCCCCCCCTAATTAAAGATAATTGCCTTGTTCAGTCACATTCGCTCTCCAAAATACAGGTGTGTGAGCATAAATGTCATAATTTATTTTAGACCCTACCATGACCATTACATATTCTGTTTTCTTGTTAACAATGAATTTTAATTCTAGATCACCCAGCAAAGTTAAAAGCCATAAAATGGCCCTCTTACCACTCTGAGCTGGATGGCTAAATAACACATTACTATACTGCACACTTACAGTCAGAAGGGGTCGATGAGGGTAGAATTGCACTACTTACTGGGCTCTGATGCTGGCTTGAATCCATTGTCCAACAGTGTGGTAGGATGCTGCCTGATGAGGTACATGTCTTGGCTTGAAGTTAAATGGTGCTGATATTAGAATAAACCTCCTGGATTTTGGTATGCGTTTCATGTATCCTTTTATCAGCTTTATTATTTGTTATGCTTTCGCTGAGCTTCCTTGAATAAGAACAAAAGGGTACACTTACTATGCAGCCATTTCATGATAGCTATTTAAAATAATATTTGGGAAGGAAAAAACAAATCAAAATGAATAAAAGCCTAGGAAACACATGATGAAACAGAATGAATATCAGAGCTATTAAATTAATAAGCTTGCAAAACATTTTTTATGGTATCTCAATGGAAGCTTAGAAATTGATACTGATTTTACAAAATTAATTGAGTACCTTTGTTGTATTTTAGGAATACATATTCAAACTCACTCTACCCATTCCTTGCCGGTTAAATTGTTCCACCTGCCAAAAACCTCAGGAGTTTCCTCTGATTTTCATCTTCTCAAGGTAAACAGTTGGAGGTATCAACTCAGTATGGCATTCATTCAGCAAATCTGTATAGTCTGAGATTGGCTGTAGATGGTTGTCTTTGTTTTCTAAAGTTGTCCATTAAAACAGTGTGTGAAGCTTCGCAGCAGTAGCCCGAAACAGAGATTTGGCAACTCCTCAGCCTCACAAGGTGCCCTGTCAGGGCGGTTCACTTTTAGGTACACCCTTCCCTAGTAAGTCCCTATCCTGCTGATGAAACGGCAGAAATGCAGACGAAGGATCTGGTATTAATGACTGACGTGCTCAAGAAAGATTATGGGCTCAGGTAAGATGTCCAGCCAGCTTGAAGCCCAGCAGTATGTTCCTGTGGAGCATCTCACGTGTATGGATCTGGAGGACATCACTGTGCCACATCCCAAGTTCTCAGTGGCCTGCAGAGAAGTAAAGAGTCAAGCTCAGTTATGACCTACAGTGCTGCTGCAGGCAGGTCAGTTGATAGGACTGGATGGGCAGAGGACTGAAGGAATGAATGGTCACAGAGCCTCCCAGCACAGGTTTCTCTGGCTCTTACCTTCACAGTATTGATTAGAATTCACTAGGGCAAATTAGATGGAGATGAAGGTGTTAAGTTCTCTAAAAAAATGGGAGACAACAGAGCAGACCTGTCTCCTCAGAGTTAGCTGACTACTTTCTAATGGCTTTGAGTTGTAATGAGTAGCTGAAGTTCTACTTCTTTTTGCTACAGCTGTGAAATATCCCTGACTACCCACATTTTACCATTAAAAGTACATTTGTTAATTTTTCCACGACAGGTGATTTCTGCATTACACTGGTTTGCCCCAGATTTACCAAATTGTCTATTTCTGTTATAGTTTCTCATGCAAGAATGACAGCTGAAGTGACCCACCTGAAAGTCAACAGGGAAGATGCAGAAGTACTGACAGAATAAATCCCATACCTGTTGTTTCAGTTTATTCTTCCATTTCTCTTCCCTCTTTTTTGTTTCTCCTTCTCTCTGAAAATATTTCTCCTGGACATTCATTTTTTTTCAGTAAGGGCTTTGCTCTTTAATTTTCCAGAATGATTCTGATGTTTCACAAAATTGTCAGTCATGCTTTCCAAGTCCCTAGCAGCTGCATCTCAAAGCCTACAGTAACATGAAACTCCCATGCATAGTGTGCTGCAGCATAGGTCCTTATTTTGCAGTGTTTAACCATTAATGGGATCGGCACTCAAGCTTTGGGTTGTTTTTCCTCAGCCAGCTGAGTGCTGTGGTGGATGAGAGAGCTCGGTGTGTGCATAGCACACTTCAAGGATTGCTCATGTGAACTTGTAGAAGTTGGACACGCTGTATGTAAGCTTGTGCCAGCATCCATAGCGAGAGAGCTATTGTCTGCATGCTCTTCTTGGCCTCCTCGTGGCTGTTGAAAGAATTAACAGAGTTTTCAGACCGCTGAGGTGCTCAGGCCAGCAACCTACCTGGCTCTATTTGTTTCAGGAGCCTTACACAGAGGCTTTGGAAAACTATTGTGATTATCACAGAATCATAGAATTACCAAGGCTGGAAAATACCTTTAAGATCATCAAGTCCAGCCTATGACCAACACCACCACACCATCTAGACTATGGCACTAAGTGCCATTATGCACAGAAACAGGCTCCTCAAAAGTGATCTTTACACAACACACTGGATGAGAGCTCACGATTTCCAGAAACCATTCAAGTATATGTAAAAGAAGCAATGGAGTGAAATGAATAATAACACAGAAACAGCCAGTTCCATATTTAATCTTTCTTGCAAATCTACTTCTGCAAGTATTTGCAATTCTGTCAATAGCTACAAATTTATTTTCTAGTGCATGACATTGGTTCATAGAAAGCAATAAAAATATCTTCTACATCAAGATGTTTTTTTCCCCTTGTTGCCCCTAAGATAGTGACAGCTTAGCTATAAATAGTTTTCAACCAAAAATTCAAAGCTTTATTTCTTTAATTGGTGTTCATTGCATGAAAGGTGCTATTCACTACCCTTTGAATAGTACCATTGCCCCAAGTCCTCCCCTGCTTAAATGGAGATCCTTGCAGAACCCTGCTACAGATAGCTATCAAAGCTTCTGTCTTTACTTTTTTTATTCTAAGACATTATCACAGCTGTATCTGTAATCTTTTCCTTTTAAAATTGTCTATGCCAGAAATAAGGAGGTGTTTGTGGATTTGTTTCTCTTTGGTTTCTTGTCTGCAACCTTGCTGATCGGATAGGGTTCATACCAAGGACTTTATGGCCGAGGACCGTATTCTCATAGGTGACAGCTCCAAACGACATTGCTCTTGGCTGTTATCTGCACTGCTGTAGTGCAAAACAAAAAAGGATAAGGTAGTTGTATATGCTGATTATCCTCATGTCTGTACCTGTAGGGATGTGTTGATGGGGAGGTGTGGTGGAATGATAAAAATGTTATGAAAGGCAGTTATTCCTTTCTGTGAAATAAGGAGAACTGACGGCATCAATTTAATTCCTAGGAGCACAGTGAAAAGGACTAAGACTATATAAAGGTAGCACAAGAAGGAATTGAAAAATAATAATGGAAAAATCTATATCTAAAGCACTGGCAGGAATATATTTATGCATGAAGAGTGTTCTCTGATTGATCTACAATAAAACTGAGTGAGACACAGAAACAACATATAGATGTTTGTATCACTCCACAACCTCCACTGCAGAAAAATATGAAATATAGGGGACCTATTTTAAGCCTTCCTCATTCCAACATGCCCCTAACTCTTGTAGTAGATTTGCAACCAGTTCCTTGTTTCTGATGGAGTCATGTTTGACCCATTAAATACTTTTGGAGAATAAGTTTTGTCATCAATATTGAAATGGTTACCTTAAACTACAGAGGCTAAAATTCTCACAATACATGTCGAGAGACAATAGCCCTGATTTCTCTCTTTACTCCTCTGTTTTATGTTACACGAAGAAAACCTTCTGTCATGTTGTCACGATACTAATTTTTCTGTTAACCACAATGTAGAAAAATGTCCAGTGAATTACAGTTGAGTAGTCTTTCACTGAGGTAATTTTTGTTCAAATATGGAAAAAAATACATGGATAACTCAGATTTTCTCCTCTCCTGTTTGTAAAACAAGGAAAATGAACTAAGTTTTAGTAGTTTCTTCTTCTAAATTTAAGAAGTACTGGGCAGTTGTGAGGATTTAAATATTCTCATTATTAATCTACTTTTATTTGAATGCACAGAAAATTTAAAGTGCTGGAAGATATATTAAAGAAAACCACAAAGCTTCTGAATTACAGAAACTGACAGTCAAAACTAGCAGCATCTCTCTTGAGTTTGAAACAGCAAATTTGGCCTCAAATTTGACATCACCCACCTTGAATTTAACATCATATGTTTCTTTAGGAAAATATTTAAACATTATATTTCTCTTTAAAAGCCTGCACTAAGTATTCTTTAGTTAGAGTTTTTTCAGTCAGACGCAGAAGGAAGCTACTTGCATATTCATTTCCTAAATCAGGCTAAGGAGGAACTGGTCCAGAAATGAGACACACAGGTCCAAGATAGCTTTGCATCTCTTAATGTTCAGGGCCTCACAATATTTTTAGTGGAAATAAATTAGGTTATTTTTTCAGTGTGTGGCAGGGAGAGGATTCCACAGATCAGGAAAAAGAACTTTCCATTCCATCTTTCTTTGATATCTAAAATCTGATCAGTAGTACTACTATTATCCTTTTAATTTCAAAGCTTATAAAAAATAATTTTAAAAGGCATAAATGGACAAGCGAGTTCAAGTGAGACAGTATTTATACTCAAGATGGAAAGTCCAAAATGAAGAGCTGTATTATGCAGTAAATGGCAACCATGATTCATTGCCCAAAATAGCGGCTGGGGAAAGAGATGATGTTTGAGATCCCCATGAGATAAAAGGAAAATCTGTGATATGATTGGACTTTGTTTCTAGAAAACAGTGTGTTCTATAAAGCATTTTGTATTAAGGTAAGTGATGGAAGAATCAGGGGAGACAGTGATGAGGTTTTATGACAGAAATCTATTATCTACCTTGGTTTTTAAGTCTCAGATTTTTTAATGCTTAGTGTCAC
The DNA here is from genome assembly GCA_020745705.1 of Hemiprocne comata. Taxonomy (NCBI): domain Eukaryota; kingdom Metazoa; phylum Chordata; class Aves; order Apodiformes; family Apodidae; genus Hemiprocne; species Hemiprocne comata. The sequence goes on along the minus strand of CM036586.1, from coordinate 134,597,603 downwards.
AGAATCACATACCTGCTTTCAGAGAAAACTTAGTTGTTGGCAATGGATAAGGTAAACTCTATTCCCTTTTGAGAATATGCAGCCCTGCAGAAGTCATTGGAGTGTCCACAGGCTGACAGACACAGTGAGGCAAGTCTCTAAAATGAAGTATTAATTTTAAATGTTATGTTTACTGCATCATATACCATAAGATTCATTGTTCAGCATTTGGGGAAAAAAAATCACAAATGAGATAATTGTTCTGCAATTATTGATGGAATGGAATACTCAGCAATAGAAAAACTAATCTAAAATTCAAGTCAGGATAAGGGGAAGTCATTAGCTATGCTGTGTAAAGCAGACATATACAATCAATGTGTGAATGTCACGTTTGTCAGACCAAAGTGATGGGAAAAGACTTGTACTAACAGAGAGAAAATTGAACACATTTATAACAGTGGAGGATAGTTCATATCCTGTTGTAATTGCAGTGCACTTGAAGCAGAATGAGAATAGCAAGGGGAAAAAAAACCCTCTCCTGAACTTTACAGCAGCACTGCCTGGAATGTGTGACAAAGGTAAAGGCTTGAAAGGTGATGTTTTGAAGAAACCTGAAGCCAAGCAAAGAAGCTCAGGGAGCTGCTGTGGAAAAAAAAAAAAAAAAAAAAAGCCAAATCAAGCTTTAGGAGGCTAGGAAGAAAGTAACTGTAAAAGAATCCCAGATGGTGCCAGGAAGAACTGATAGTTTTGTTCCTTCTGTCTATTAAAATGTGTCAAGCGTGCAAGGTCAGAGTGCATATGATGATTCGATGGCAAACAGAGACGTGGAAGAAAATAAAAAGACTTTGGAAGTTTGGATATGCATTATTGATATGTGTATATTGGATAAGATATTTAGGTATTGCTGCTTGCTTTTGTGGTATGAAGTGAATGAGGTGCCACTGAGGACAATCCTTTATGGGGAAAAAAGCCAAAAACAAAAGAGAAATGGAAATAATATTGTCTCATTAGGAAGCCATGAATTTGAAATTAAACCTGAAAGCCAAGTTTATTTCAGTCTGTATCAGTTAAAAAGTCCAAAAGCCTCTGAGTGTGCACAGAACATACAAAGTTTGAAGGTGTGAAATAGTTAGTTTGAATTACTGTGGTGTACTAGACGCTATAGTCATAGAATCATGGAATGATTTGGGTTGGAAGGGACCTTAAAGTTAGTCCAATTCCAGCCCCCTCTGCCATGGGGGCTTCCACTAGACCAGGTTGCTCAAAGCCTCATCCTAATTTCTTCCTAATGTCTAACCTAAATCTCCCCTCTTCCAGTTTAAAGCCATTGCCCCCTGTCCTTTCACTACGTGCCCTTGTAAAAAGTCCCTCCCCAGGTCTCCTGTAGGCCTCCTTCAGATACTGGAAGACTGCTATAAGGTCTCCCAAGAGCCTTTGCTTTTCCAGACTGAACAACTCTCTCAGCCTGTTTTGATGATAGGAGAGGTGCTCTAGCCCTCTGATCATCTTTGTGGGCCTCCTCTGGACTTGCTCCAACAGCTCCATGTCCTTATGTTGGAGGCTCCAGAACTGGACACAGTACTCCAGGCGGGGTCTCACAAGAGAAGAGTAGAGGGGCAGAATCACCTCCCTTGTGCTGGCCACGCTTCTTTTGATGCAGCCCAGGACATGGTTGGGTTTCTGGGCTGCAAGCGCACATTGCCAGCTTATGTTGAACTTTTCATCAACCATCACCCCCAAGTCCTTATGCAGTAATAGTAATAAAAATAAAAAAGGCCACAATTAATACTCCAGAGGGGAACAATTTAATTCAGTGCTGCCTCTAAGACTATGCCATTCTCTGAAATCTCTGGTGCTGCTGTGGGTTAATCTACTGCTAAAGGGTTTGAGGAGGGATGTGAGACAGAAGAGCAAGATGCCTGTATTTCTCTTCCTGCATTTCTGCAGTTAGTTTGGAAAGACTGCTCATTTGCCTGAAATATTTTTCTTTTTGCAGGTTACTTCATCGTCCAGAAACATCAGCAGGAGCTTCTCTGTGTTAAGAGATTGAAACAGTAAATTTTACAGCACAATTCGTCAATGGCGTCAGTCAGATTTAAGAGAGAGAGCGTGTTTTTGCAAAGCTGCAGACATTGCTGTAACTGAGGTCAACAGCAAACTCCTAGTGCTTTTAAAAATTGATTTTACTGAAATCTTACTCCATTTTCCTAGTAATAAAGGTCTCCAAGGATTTAAACTGCTGTAACTGAGAGTAGTGTTTGGCCCTGTTCTCTGAGTAGGTGTGGCGTAGCTCCATTACAACTCCAGCGCAAATAATAACATCTTTTACAAATGGAGTACCCTTCCTAATATTTTAGTAAGCAAACTTTTGTTTTCCCTTGTAAAAGCTGGGAGATCATAAGCTTAAACTTCTAAAGCCTCCAATAAACCTGTTTATCTCCTTTGCAAAAGGTCTTAAATGAAATAAGGAAACATACGTGACAGAAATGTCAATGTATTTGCTTATCTGACAAATCCAGTGCAGATTGCTTCATCAAAAAATCTTGGCAAAATTAACATGGCTTGGTTATTTAATTCTAGACAGAACATTTGATACTGTGTAAGATAATGAAAGATGATGCCTTGATTAGTCCAGAACTCATGAGAAACTTTCACAGTTTTCTTAAGGAAAGCTAAAGGGCAGATGTCCCAGCGTATATCGATTTTAAATTTATAGAACAGAAAATTCTTTAGAAATGCATAATGCTATAATTTGCAATTTTAATCAGAAACAAACACACAAACCCTCCAAACAACTCAAAAATCAGGACTTATACTGTAAATGATCTGACTCTATCTTCTGTCTTTGAATGAATGTTGTCCCCTCTGGGTCATGGATCTCAGGCTTTTGCATTTCTCTGGAGGCTTTTGCATGGTTCTCCATTCTTAAGCAGGGATGGAGGTTACAGTCCCACTTCCACTCTCCATGATTTATCTCAGCAGCTCTCACTTCTGTATATGCTGCAGTCTTTTTTTTCTTCTGGGCAATGATAATAAGTCACCCAACTGCTGCTTTAAAGCAAAGTATTATTTAAAACAAAGTCACATCAGAGGAAGCACATCCATAAAACCAGCGGAGTACACTGTTTGCATATATTGTGTTTCAATAAAACCTTTCCCCTCCACAGATCTGGCAAGTGCCCTGAATTTTTTTCACAGACCCTCTGCAGACTATCTTTCTTTCATGCAAGGCTTTTATTTTACATCATATTTTCTGAGCATTCTCTAGAAATACTCTTTGATTTTAGTATTTTTTTTTGGATTTTCAGTTTTGCAGCTTGGCATGATGTTAGTGTCAGCCCAGTTTAGAAACTGAACATCAACTATTTTCTACTAATTGCCCCCAGCTTTTCCAAGAGTTTTTTTTTAAACTCTGGTCCCTTTTCTGTATGTTTCCTGCAGCTGCCTTTTGAGTTAGAACATTGAATTATTTGTAATCTTACAACTATTTGTCATAAATTTCCCCATCCATACTGTCCAAATTATTTAATTGTCACATTTTTCTATTCATCCTGCTGTTACTTCCCAGTTCCAAAGCTGATGCAGAAGGTATCTGAGTGAAATGAGTGAATAATACTAGGTGGTTTATTTCTCTCATTAACCCCTCCAGAGAGAGGACTAGTTTCAATGTTTATATACCTTTTCCCAGCGACTTTTCTTTAGTTTGGTAATAGAAATGATGAGGAAATACATGGAGGCTTTCTCCATTTTCGGTACCATAAAAGTAACACACACATTCTTCCATGTTTTGATGACAGTTCAAAAAAATGAGATGAGCTATTTATGCAAATGTGTAGGGTAACAGTCCAGTTGAGTCTTCTTATGGACTATCTGTATCATGAAAAATCATGCTGACGAATAAAGGTGTTTTAAACACAGAAAACTATTTCAGGTAAACCAAATTTGATGTTGCAGTGGGAAATCCCAGTTCCAGAAAACCAGAAATCTTTGTAATACATTTTCCTGACATAATCAGCACATCTCCTGCACAGAATACAAAATGTTTGCATTTACAACTGTATTTGGTGGGCCTTCTGAATTAAAAAGGTTGAGAAGCTCCATCCTTCACTAGGAGATGCTCCATCCCTCACTGCAGAGCTACAGCTGGCTACAGCATTTCGGATAAGAGCATATCAGCAAAATATCCTATTTAATGGATAAGGATTGCTTCACCCAAGGTTGACAGACTGTCCTGCTATGAGTCTTTTATTTCCTCTTGGGCTAGAAGGATACCAATGACTTATAATCATTTATTGCATGTGTTGTACAATAATTATAACAACAATATTATAAAATACACTGTTGACATAATGTTAGCTTAGTCTTTGCAGAAACTGCAGTTCTTAATTGCCCAGGTGGCCATAGTTTATTAATAAAAACCTACTTCATTCATTCCGGCAAAGTGAATAACTCATAATGAAGGAGAAAATGCTGGAAGACTGAAGAGCTTCCCAATACACCCAAAGTCGGCTGGGATGATGGGTCAGGAGGATGAAGATGCTTCACACCCTGTGGCAGGAGTCGAAAGCATTCAGCAATACAGGTGAGATTGCTGACAATTTGCTCTGCATCCAAATATTGTTAACTACAATTGAGGGCAAGTCTGGTTTGGGGGGCTAGGATTAGGGGTTCCCTCAACTTTTATGGTCTTACTCTTGCTGCATTTTGGTTGGAAGCTTAGAAATTCGGTTAAAAGCTGGGTGTGCACATTTGTTTTTATGAAGGAAATTCTGAAAGACTGTACTTTCACAAGGATTTGTTCTGAACTTACGTAGATCTTAATCATCATAAATGATTATGTTCTCCGTTTCCAAACTGAATAATCTCTCCCCAGTGACCTGAAGTAAGCAGTCTTTGAAGCAAATACGCACACTCTGTCTCCATGTAGTCATTAGAATTGGGAATAGGTCTTTAGAAAAAGGATGCCACCTTTTCTAGTTCTGATTTTCTTCTTGGGTGGAGGCATTTAGTTGGGAAGTACTAATTATACATGCCATGCAGTCAAATATGTATATTGCCATTCTGAGCAAAGATCTGAAATTATTTCATACCTTTGTGCTAGGTGCGAAGTTGAGGCTTCTAAGATGATGCTACTTTAGGGCCTTTTACCAAGTTTATTCCATCCCTCAGTGCTTCCTTAGACCGTGAATAAAGCTCATGGTGACAGAAGACGGTAAAGAGGAGAAAGCCCCATCCTTGACTACAAGGGAGGAGGTGACAGGAACTGAGAATAAACAGCAAATGCACACAAAAATACAAAAGAATGAAACTGATATATGGGTTCTCAGGTATTCTTTACCGTAGCTGAAAAGTATGCAATAAGATACGCAGTCAATTCCCAAATGCAAAAATTAACTGTGGAAATTAAACTGCCTAGGAGTTTCAGCATGTTGTGAACACTGACTCTAAATTATTTGCATTATGCTATTTAATCTTGTAGTTTACAATAACTACTTCTGCAGTTAAGTTTTTTAGTTAGCAAAAACAGACAACCTATTTTGCTGTCAACATGCAAGCTTGGCTCTGCAAAGACAAGGGAATGCTTCCAATACAGCTCAGCCAGATCACACAAATAAGTCTGCTAACTCTCCAAGTATATTCCCTAAATTAGATCCTGATCCCCAGTATTAGAAGTACTGCGGCATTAATTTTAAAATGCACATGTCTATTTATTGTCCAGTACTGCCTGACAGTATCTTCTGAAAGGTAACAAAAAACCCAAAAAGCCAATTAGTTTAAATACATAAGAAGAAATAATTTTATTTCTTGGTGGCTTTTTTTTTTCCAACAGGATCTTTTTTTGGAACATTAATTGTGATCTGCCAGAAAAAAACAAAACCAACTCTAATCAAATTTGCCATTATGCACCTCACTGGAGCTCTGCCAGTATATCCACAATACCGTCTGGTGTTACAAGATTAATAGATTTGTACTGTAAATGCTCAGTCCAAGCTGAAGTTTGGCAAGCTATTTCATGATATAAGAATGCTCTGTCCTGCACATAAACATTGCTTTTCTCTGAAAACTGGGAGTAACGCTAGTGAAGCTTTTCTTTTATGGCTTCTATAGATTTTTGTTTACAAATAAGTAAATTCAGCCTAAGTGCTTGGAGTGTCACCATTTTATTGCATGCTTAACAAATGATTCAGCCTTTATAGGGAAAATTTGCAGCTAAACTGCATTTGCATTTTACATGCTTTTTTACTGTATTCTGTCTCCATGATAAGTCATGCTTTTTTTCATTATGGAATTGGTGTGCAGCCACTTCAAAATTACAATTGCAGCTATGCTGCTGCTCAAAGCTGAATTTCTTATGCTGCCTAGTTAATCAATTTTTTGGATTTTTGCATAATTATTTTGTAAGTATTGATTAGAAAGAGCTCTAGCTTAGCTTTAAATAACTGACTTCTTTAAAGTAACTTTTTGCACTTCATTTATCATTTGTTTTTATTGCATCCTGTCTTCTGTTCCTCCACATCCTGCATTTTCTCATCTGCTTGTATTTTCAGGGCAATGTTGTACACTAGAAGACCCTTGGGTTGTTATTAAAAAAAACTTCTCAAAAATGCTTAAAGGAAGTAAATCTACTTACTTGATGGCTCTTAGGAGGATTTTTCCTCCTTGGTCACCATTTTCAAGACTGGCCCACAGCAAACTGCTGCCTTATAATGAACTTGAGCAGCAGCACTTCCTTTAATGATATTTTGAGCTTAACACTTAAACAGCTAAGCTGAAAAGATATGCAGATATGCTTATTTGGAGGCCTAAATGATTGCTGAACCCTTTGAAAAGCTGCTTCTGGTATGCTATATGTGGAAGCATTGCATCAGTCCAGGTCTCCATGCAGGGGGGTGGGGGGGGGCATTGATATCAACATCACAAACAACAACCTTCATAAATAAGTACCAGAAATTGAGAATTGAGGAGGAAATGTTCTCACGCCTCCGAACAATCCCATCGAGTCGCAGGCGAGGCATCTACCGATGTGGAGCATTGTTCTGCTGTGCACGTTGCCTCCTCCCCGAATAAATGGGGGATTGTCCAGCCACCTTTCTTTATGAGTAGTGAACCTATCATTAATTCTTTTTGTTTGTTTTTAAGGAAAATATTTTATCTTTAAATCTCTAAGACGAGAAGTTTTGTATCATTCAATTAATTAAACAATGCAACTGAAGAGCCGTAAACATTAAAAAGCCTTCTTGGAAGCAGACTGTGGCCCAGTCCATTGGATAAATTGATTGATTACTTCTGTGGCTGTTCCTAATAATCTGTAACATTTTTTCATTAGGCAGAAAGTTGTTTTCCTATTTAGTATGCAAACGTGAGATCTGGAGCATTCTGCCCATGTGTTATGATTTCTTTTTTCCATTATGCAATCACAGAATGTGTCACTTTCCTGTTTACAAAAGAAAAATGTAAGAGATAAAATTTGTGTTTAGTAAGGATTTTGATCTTCAATATATTAAAGAAATTAAAGTCCAGGGTTGGCAGAAAATCATAAATCATGGTTATGGGTTTCTGTAGAATGATTTTATGGCTGCTAGGGCAAAGATATTACCATGTGCACCCTGGTTATGTGGAAATGCCACTAGAGGCTATTTTCTTTTCTTCAAAGGTGCCCTTTAATCTCACACAAAATTACTCTTAATAGAGTAAACATGCAATTTGCACAAAACTAACACCATGCATTCTAGGTTACTTGTCACAGAGAAAAAAATTATAGTGAAAAATCGGAAATTATTATTTTCTTTCTTTCCCACTGGGAATTTTTCCTGGAATCTGCAGTTTTCAAAAACTTGGTTTTTATTTCAAATTTTTCTAAATATTTCTGCTATTCATTTGTGGCTTGCGAGGTGTCCTTTGTAAAGGTTCAATGCTAAAAATTTGTGTTCTATAGATCGTGTTGTTTAATATTCTTTCTTTCCTGGATGAGATGAGTTCTCTGGTGGTAAAGTATTTACGAGTTCAGAATGCGTTTGCTATGAATAACTTCAAAGTAGTCGTTTAAAGTAATTTCCCCAATCTAGAGAAAAAAAATCTGCAGAGTTCATCTTTAGTGTTTGGCCATACAATCCAAGTTTCCCGTTGTTCGGAAACTCTCTAACAGCTGTCCACAGTACAATATGAAAATTTGATTTTTCATTTGTTTGTAAGAGGTGGATCTCTTACCCTCACAAGGAGAAAAGAAGGCTGAAAAATATGCCTTGAGGCATGGATGATGAAACACACCCAAAATATACGTATATGAATGTGTGTGCATGAGCACTGTCACGAGTCACAATCTGTTGTTTACTTCATAGATCATAATTTGTTCCTCCCCTTTTTTCTTCTATCTCCTTTACCTTTTTTTGAACAAAAGCTTTTCCTGGTAACCACATTGTTACCTTGGAAAAAGTGGCATAAATATTTCTAGTATCCACCCTTTGTAATTTTACAATCAACTAGTGAAGGAATTAATGGTAACATTAATGCTTTGAGCACAATCGCTTCTAGCATGTACTATCTTTTCCATTATGTTTTCTTACCAGCTTTTTTCCATCAATCCTGCCTACCACAGTTTTCTTTTTCCTTGTTTTTTCTTTAGCTTGGATTTGTACCTGTAGAAAACGAGATCACAACAGAAGGTCTGAGTGGTTTCTGTCAGGTGTGGGCTTTGTGGGTGAGTCCTACAATTCCAGACCTTCAAGTGTAGTTCTGGCAGCAGTTCAAAAGCAGCTTTTGTGCTGAGGTGGTACCATGCCCAACCTGGAGAGATGCTGATCAATTCAAGTTTTGGAGAGTGATCCAAGGTGAGGTGATGTGGAGGGATGCTGCGGCTGGGCTCAGGCACCTGTGGCTGCCCCAAATCCTTTGGAGCAGCTCTTTTCCTCCCTGGCAGGATAATCTGTGTGGTGTTCATCCTATCACCACCGGCTGTATGACAATGTTAATATGCAGCTCAGAGGGTCAGGAGAATTGTGTGTGGTGCTGGAAGGACATGGCTGTGCCCAAACCTTTGGCAAAATACTGTTCCTCACTTGTTGTCAGAAACTTGTTAGAGAATACTCACTTCTTGTGGACTCTAAGGAGTTGCCTCTCCCACCTCCACTGTTCACATATTGTAAAAGCTCCTCCTTTTCAAAGCAGTAGTATGGGAAGGGAAATGCTGAATGCTGCAGCTCTTCCCAGGAGGAGAAAAACAAGGTTTGGAAGCTGAATATGGTTGCCTTTCCTTTTCCTCTTTTCCTCCTTCAGCAATTCACTCTTGTGAGGTAAAATCATGATGCGTGCTCAGCCTCCTGCTCCCAGAGACAGAGCAAGAGCAGAATCAGGTGCTGCAGCTGGAAGGTCCAGATGTTTTACACAACTTGAAGAATGAAAAACAAAAATTTCCTTCTTTTCTTTGGAGATACTTTTCCCACTAGGTGAAAACAGAAGGTGGTTTGTTGTGTTTGGGGTTTTTTTGTTTATTTATTTGTTTGTGGGGTTTTTTTGTTGTTGATTTTTGGTCGGGGGGGGTTGTTGTTTTTTGTTACTTTGTTTGTGTTCCCCCCCAATATTTGTTATCTTTCTTCATTCTTTTTTTTTTTTTCCACCTTAAGGAAAATATTTACCCAAAGTCATGAAAGAAAGATGTGGCTCCACAGAGACCAAAACTAGTAGTCCTGAGAACTTAGTACTGTTCTAAATAGCAGACTTGCCTCTGCTGTACATTTGCTCCTCTCAAGTAAGACATTTAGGTATTACAGAAAAGATCAGGAAAAGGTCTGCAAAAAAACCCCCAAACAAAAACAAAACAGTTTTTATTACTAGGAAGGGTAATATTTTGACAAAATTAGTGTATATTTCTGGACTTTCTCCTGTGGAAAAGTATCTTTGTCAAACCAATGAAAAGGTAGAATGAAATGAGCCTTGAGAAAGGCAAAGAAAGGCAGACCTCCTTCTCTGGGCTGTACACTGTTATAACTGTATGGACAGACCACCCTGCTCTTCTCTCTGCCCCTGAAGATGCCTGCTCAGGAGCCCCAGGTAACTTGTCTGGTCCTTTTGGAGATTTGACCAGAGAGGGAATAGGTAGAATACATGGTAAATACAAGTGTAAGTGAAGGGACGGGTCAGAGACATGAAACAACAGGTGCTGTTAGATTTGATGATTCCTTGATTTGATTGATTGAATAATGAAACCTGGAAACGAGAAAGAAGGAAAGTAATTTTCATCTCCTGAACTGTACTTCCCTTAAAACAAGTAACTGGCTAAGACTGACTTCTCACAGCCTTATTTCTCTTTTGGTTTAGCCTACTTACATTTCCAACCCCTTAAGTGCAGTGCAAACCTGGTAGAGCTAAACCAGACAGTTTGGGGTATGCCAATACTGTGTAGGAGAGAAACCGGCACAGGCCCTGGCTTGCAACCAGCCCAGCACGTCTTCTGCTGCTGCTGGGGGACAGGAAAAGTTTGTCACTGCTGAAGTGAGCTGGTGGTACTTTGTTGAGGTGTTGCCTCACAGGCAGCATTGCTGTTGTTGAACTTAGAGCTCCAATGCTGCAGGCAGCAGTTCTTAGCTGTCCTGCTGATACCTGTGACACTGAGGACACATGGGACAATTCTTTTGTATTCATGAAGAGGAAGGTTGTTTGGTGTCTAACAAACTGGTTTGCAAAATATGGGGATTTGGTTCGTGTGGTATCAAAGATATTTGATGTTAACTCTGCACTGTAGTTCCACTTCTGTTGCTGCAGGCTCCTTTCCTGCTGGCCTGTTGCTTGCTGTCTGTGCAAAAAGCACGTGTATTCGGAGCAAGACCTCATGCTATGTGGATGCATAACTTTGGTTTGGAGTAAAATATTAATTTGACCTCAGTAGTATTCAAATATTTTCCTGTTTCCAGAGAACCATGCTGGGTGACTCCGGAGACCTGAGATGAGTCACTTGGGAAGAAAGATGTCCATACTCTGGAAAAATGATCTGCAGAAGCAGGAGGTTAGGAAGTGTTGCTCTGCAGTGATTCCCCCTGGGAGCAGTGGAATAGCAGTACTGCCTGCCTGCTGCTCTGCCCTCTGCTCTGACAGGTACTCTGGGGCCTATGATGGGCTGAGAGGACCAGTGGTAAGGTGTACATATGTAGAGAATGCTTTTAAAATAGACATTTTGCATGGCAACTTCTAAAGTAAATCTGCACATCCCTACAGAAAGCAGTGTCTGGGAGGAGGCCCCTATCCCCATCAAGGCTCCAGTTTGCTTTAGTGAGCTCAAAGAAAGTCTGCTCTTTGGGATCAGAGTTACGATCCCTGAATGAAGCAGACTAGGCTAGAGTCACTGTGGGCAGCAAAGGGATGAATGACATAATTGGCATTTTTCTGGCAAGCCTGCCATGGCTGCACTCTGAAACTCTGAAGGCTTCAATGCTACTTTACAGTTATTTTCAGCCTAGGAAAGACTGACCAGTAAATGAACATGAAGAAATTCTGTAGTGTGAGGTTGGTGAGACACTGGCACAGGTTGCCCAGAGGAGCTGGGGATACCCCACCCCTGGGAGTGTTCGAGGCCAGGTTGGATGGGGCTTTGAGCAACCTGGTCTAGTAGGAGGTGTCCCTGCCCATGCAGGGGGGGTTGAACTAGATGACCTTTAAGGTCCTTTCCAATCCAAACCGTTCTATGATTCTGCTATCAGATTGTAGCTGGCTGAAACACCCACCCGAGGCTTCCGAGTTATGTGACTTGTGTCACCCCGTATTGCAGCGACCCCACTACACACCGCATGTGACAGGGGATCTTTTCGAGCTCAGGGGCAGTTCTGCGCTTTGCCCCTTGCTTTGGCACTCATCCCCGACTCCCTCTTCGCCCCCCCGCTATTGAGCAACGGAGGGGTCCCGGTGCGCGGACGGCGACCTTCGAGTGCGCAAGTTCCGCGAAAACCCCGCTCGGGAGCGCCCCCCGCCCCGCTCCCGGCGGGCAGGCAGGTGGGCGGGGCGGTGCTAGGGCCCGGGGCGGCGCGGCGGCGGGGCCGGGCGGAGGCGGCCCCTCCCGGGCGCAGCGCGAAGGCGGGCGGGCGCGGGGCATGGTCCCGGTCCCGGCGGCGCGGCGCAGCGCGGAGCGGGCGGGGAGCGGTGGCATGCGGCGCGGAGACATGCGGCTCTGCCTGCGCGCTGCCCCGCCGACATGGACCGTCGCCGCCTGCCTCCGCCGCTCCTGCTGCTTCTGCCGCTGCTCTGCGCTGCTCTCGGCGCCGCCGGGCGTCTGAGCGCCCGCCCCGGCAACGAAGGTGAGCCGCGGCCCGGCCGGGTCCCGCCGGGGACGGGTGGGGGGCTGACGGTGACCCGCTGCGCGCTCCCCCATTTTTCCTTCCCCCCCCTTTTTTTTTTTTTTATATGAATTTTATTTCCCCTCCTCGCCTCCCGTTAAGGTGGTCCCGGCGGCAGCGGCTCCTCGTCTCGGGAGCGGAGTGCTCTCTCGCTTGTCTTGCCCTCTGTCAGCACGACCGCGGCTCCCCTTACGGTCGCGCAGGAGCGGCCGCCGCCCGGTTTTGGAGCGGGGGGGGGGCAGCCGCCCTACCCGCCCCCGAGAAAAGTTGGGGAGATAAGGGCAGCCGATGGCGTCCCACGGCCCACCGCCAGCGGGGCTGAGCGGGGGGCGATGCGTGGGGAGCCGCAGCTGCCGGGGGCGAGGTGGGAAGCCAAGGGAGGGGAGAGAGCAGGGGACGAGGCGGGTCGGGAGTGGCGGCGGTTTCCCCGGCCCGGGGAATCCGGAGCGCCCCAGTCCACGGGCAGGTGCCCTGCGTCCCCGGAGCTGGCCGGCTGCGGCGAGCCGCCGCCTCATTTGCAGCCTCAAAGAGCTGGCAGCGGTAGGAATCGGATTGGCTTGTTAATTAATCAAAATAAGCTATAAAGACTAGTGGGTACCCCCGTCGCCCTCACCCCAGTGGTAACTGAGCTCTTTATATATGTTGGGTGGTGGTTCCTTTAGTCGTCCTGTGTTTTAAGAGTTTTAATTAATACGAAAAAGAAGCTTGCTCCCCTGTAAAACCTCTTTTTCAGTGGCTTTTTAATATTTTTTTTTTAACGTGTTAAAATGGTGCGTATGGATGTGAATGTGTGTAAATTTTTGGGAAAAAACATGAGTGGCTGGTTCTCCTTTCCTGTGGTAATTTTTTAAGGTGACATTTCATGAAAACGCATGTTAGATTTCAGGGAAAAATAGACACTGTTTGAAAAAGTAATTGCAATCCTTAAAAAAAAAAAAGAAAAAAATCCCTATGAAAAATGAAATAAATTATGCAGCTTTTGCTCACTTGCACAGGAGGCAGTTGGCAGGATTAGGATGTCCAGTGTGATCATCTTTAGGGATAAAATCTAGAGGCCAAAGGTTGAGAAGAACTTCTAGCCTCAGACAAATGTGTAGAACTTGCACCTGCTTGAGTTCTAGTTTTCGTGTAGAGAAGCAGATATCAAAGCTGTTAGAGCAATCATTTCTCCTGTATAAAGAATAGTGATGTACTTCTTGATATTCTGGGTGCTTGCGGGATAAGGCAGTGGGATAACAACTTTAAAAGATTTCTGAAAAGAAAAAGAAATATAAAACAAATAAGGAACGAATAAAACTTTACAAATCCTGGGTAATCTCAAATCAGTTGGTTTTATTGCTTGGAAAGAAGCTATGGTACCATCATACCAGAAGAGCAATGCATCATCTGCTTGTATGTTTTATGTACATTTGTTTTGCATGCAGGGTGCTTTATAGATTGTTTAAAAGAATGTGCTTTTAATAGTTGGTCACTTTTGAGCCCCCAGACGTATGCTGTTTTGTAAATATTGTAATCTTTCACAAATTATTTTCAGAAATGAAAACGAGAATTAGTACAGGTTACTCTTGTCTTATCATTAAAAGCTTTTTGGGAATGTCTGTAGTTCTGTCAGTCAGCAGAGCAGCTCTGCCTCCATGGCAGTGGTAGGCAGACACAGTCTGTAAACTGAGACTAATTATGCAAAAAAGATACTACAGCATTCCAGTTTGCAAAAAAAACCAACTCCAAACACTTTTTATTTCTCTGTTTAAAATTACCGGCACTGAGAAAGGAGGGAAAAAAATAGGTATCATACAGAATGCACGTTAAACATACTTGTCCAAGTCAGCTTTCAGCACATACTGCTTCCGTTCGCTCCTTTCAGCTTCAAGACCTTGTATGACACAGGCAATATTTTAAAAAATGCTAGTGAAAAGTGCAGTATAAATGCAGTTACCTGACAGTAACCTGCTTTTGCATGCTTACTTTTTTGAAGTATGTATTTTGCTATTCCTTTCAAAAAAACCACAACATTTTAAAAATGAGATCAACTTGAAAGACTTTTGTTGTTTTTTGTTACGTTCCCCTTCCCCCCCCCCCTACCCCCCATCCTCTTTAGGAGAGTTCAGTATTTCTTTTATTTACAGTGTGTTTAGCTGATCATGTTAGTTTAGAAATCTGAATTATTATAATTTCCTGGCACACTAATTTGTTTGATGATCAAGCATTAACATGTAGCTTTCAATCATGTCAGAAGATTGTTTTCCTCTTTTAAATGATCTTTTTCTCACCACTCCACTTACTTCCCTGCTGTTGTTACCGTAAATTTCCTCCCAAAACTAGAGATAAATGTTTCTGCATTTCTCTGGGGTATTTAGAAAAGTTTTCTTTTTCCACTACTGAAAATGAGAAAGATACACTTTGGATAGAGATTGTTAATATAGGCATACAGATAAATTTCCTTAATTTATTTGACATGAAAGAATTATTTATGTTTTTAAATGCAACTTTGGTTAATATTTACAATTAATATTAAAACCGATGACCGAGTTAGTGCTAGTACTACAATGGAAATGGATGGAATGAAGGGAGAAAAGGATGAAAGAGGGGCTGAAGGCAAGTTGTTGGTTTAGTTAAATTGGTGGTGTTAAATGCCATCTTTTTTTTTTTTTATTGGAGCACTCGTGTTTTCTTTATTTTGCTTCATCCCACAGACATGATGAAATGTGGAATTTTCCACTGTGTTTATTTTTAAACTATCTGCTGTGCTCATCGCAACGCTGCGTGCATTTTACCTACATAATCACAGGAGCTCAGAAAGGTTTTCTGAAGTTCAAATTTATCTGTGTGTAGTGGTAAGGTGTGTGCCATTTTCTGCAAGGCAGGAAAATGTCAGGAAGATTTAACATCTAACTTTTCTAATTTGAAGTCTCTAACCAAACCCTGTAGGTCCTTAGAAACCACATGTTCTGCTCTTCCATTCTGTTGGATATTTTCCGCTTAGGGAGGATTGTGGGTTTTTTCTTTAGAAGGATGCAATTTCTTTCAGAATAATTCCTGAGGTATCAAGAAATCAAATGAGTTATATCGTTCTGTAATTTAATAATTTCTCCTCAAGCTTTTCTGTAACTATATTGCACGCCTGAGGGTACCAGCAACCTTAATTTCACTGTTTTATAACCCACAACAGTTAACACTTGACCTAGGTCATTAACAGGATTATCAGCAAATTTGTTTAAGCTTTTACTGACAACCTGAATTGCTTCAATAATATTTTGACTGAGCAGACAGGAAACTTCTTGTAACCTCTCAATCTAGCATAAAATTAATTTCTTGCGAACACAGCTACCAAAAGATCAATACGGTAAATTTGCTTACAGTACTTGGTTTCAAATACTGTCTGTTTTGGTTTACAGCAAGAAGGTTCCAATCAGCCTTTCTTTTCAGTCTGTATTGGATTTGGAGATGCGGTTTCATCTTTTATTCATTGATTACCATCTCAGAACTTTGTGTAACTGTGCAATTAAATGCACCATTTTATCTGGGCTGGTCTCTGTAAACGCTTGAAAGTCACTAAAGGCGACTTACTGTGCCTTTGTAGTAATGACAGCTCTTGGCATGACTTTGAAAAATGTGGTGTTTGCACGTGGAGCAAAATGCCTGCCCAACTTTGGCATGTAATTTCAGGAAAGGATGGCAATGCTGGGAAGTTTTCAGTAGAATCAAAAGGGATTGCATGGGGAAATTCTTTTTACGGATCTTACCTCGCTGTATGTCAGGTATCATTAGGTCAGGGTAAGTCTTAATTTACTGTGACACAATTCCTGCTGGTGCCTGTAGCTTGCTCTTGAGTGTTTATCTGCAAAAGAAGTTAGAAGTGGGTTTAGAAATCTTAATGTGGTATCTGCTAAAATTTAATTTCAGAAAGCTCAGTCATGGGGGTCTGAAGGGCTGTTTTTCATACAGTTGTATCTTACTCAAAGCTTCTGTGCTTAATCCTGAGCTGTACAATTAGACAAATAATCAACATGCTTTAAAATTCACACCATAATGTTTTCAAAATTCTGTGCAACAGAAGTAAGTTGAGTAAATTCCTTATTTTCTGACAAAATTTTCAATAGCAGACCGTAGGACATAGAATAACTTATTTTCTGTTTGTTGCTGAAGCTTGTCGTGACTTACTGTGGATTTCAATATGGTGTATTAAAAATAAAAATAAATACATTTTCTATAGCGAAATTAAAGCACATGTTTGAAATACAAAGTTGCCTAAATTGGACACAGCGATTAGTTCTTATTGTGGTTAATTTGAATACATGTTTGCTACCCAACAAAGCAGTCAGGATGTAGAAATGGCTTAGAACTCCTCTGTACTCTCAGCCTCAGGAAATTAGGCTTCAGAGGCACCACCAGAAGGGGGAAAGCATGAAACAGATAATAAGCACACTGAGTTTAACAGTTGTTTATGTGAAATCTTTGCAAATCAGGAGTACATTCTGATTGAACTTAAATTTTTCATTCCCATCTGGGGAGATATACAAATTAGTTTTATTTTTTTTATTATTATTATTATCTGCCGGAGTTAAGTAAATTGCTATTAGTATACTTACTCTTGATTCTGTTTGAGAACTTGTAAGTTTTCCTCTAGCAGTGTATGTAATTGCCCTTGTTCTTGTAATCCCCACTTGATGAAAGTTTAGAAATACAGATGCAGGTGTTCGTTTTCTTGTTTTCAGAGCTCTGGATTATATCACCAGTGAGGGTCACTACAGAGCTGTTACCGAATGCAACAGTACTGTTTGTAGATTTATGCAGAGCCTGAGTGAGTTCTATTAGGTACCTGTAATTCAGATAGATACCACCACTGTTTGATTTTTCTCTAATAATAAAACAAACAAACAAACAAATGTCCTTGCTTTTGTTAAACTTCAAAGCTCTACTCAATGGAGATGGTAATGAAACACAGAAAGGTCATTTTGGCACACTAAGGTGCAATATTGACTGGACTTGTCCAGAGGTGTTAGAGAAAACTTCAGAGATGGGGCAGAAGGCTCTCACTAACCCATTGCCTTTTTAAAAGGTAACTCCAGAATCCGAAGAGTTGTTTTCTTGGAGTGAGATGCAGGGACTTTTAAATTCTGGTTTTTGACATTACCTTTCCTATGAAAATGAATGTTCAATTTGTTGAAGTGTTTTTGCAGGTTGTTGAAAATGTATTGTGAGAGACAAAAGATTTGCAATAAGAAATGATACAGTAAAATGGAAGAATTTTTGTTGACAAATGCCTGTGACTAGTGTTAAATTATCAGTTTTGCTAAAAATTCACAGCAGTGGTATAGCCCTTCTTATTTCCATAAACGCTTTAGAGCTCTAGATTTTTTAAAAAAGATATTTATATGAACTGTTCTAAACAAGAACCAAAACTTAAAAGAAAATAGTTTAAGTCAGAAGATTAGATATGAACTCCCTGTGGTGTAATTTTGGAAACAGAACATGGTAGTAATTTGCTGGGTTAGGATTTTATTCCCTACTGGTAGTCTCGAGCGTCTTAGTTTCTTAGGCGGTTGATAAATCCTAGCACACATACTTATTTTGCAGTGTGAAACTGATGTAACCTTAAAATTCAGTGCTTTGGACTGAAGTTTCCTTTTAAATTTCACCAGTGAATGAATGAAGGAAATAAAGTTACAGAAATAAAGATAATCCTGCGTGAAAGAAATCTTGGGACGATGACAAAGAAGTTCCAGTCTGTGAGAGTGACGGGTAGCCTGAATGAAACACCAGCATGTACAGCCTTAAATTTGCAGAGATGTTATTAAACCAGACACACTGTAAGCAGAAACTTCAGTGTCACGCTCCTTTTTTTTTCATTTAAGTACTGTGTCCTGCTGGTTTAGGCAAAATATGGAGGAAAATCCCATTAATCTGCTGGAAAAATATTGATGAAAGAAGAATAGCAGACCAGACGAACAGTGGTGGAAACTTGCTAGCAATTAAGTGAACAATAGGATGAATGTTAAGGTTCAGTCAGGGCACTTCAGTGTAATAAGGTGTGGGAATGGTGCGCTTTTTTTATTTCCAGCTGGCTTCTCACAGCATTTTTATATCTATATTTGGATGGAGAGGTTTGCATTGCAGTGATCTCTCTTTTTTTAATAATTAAAAAAACCTGCTAAAGCATAGCTGTCTCACATGAGAGGTCAATAATTAAAAACTAAAACTTTTAATTTGGTGCCTAAGAAAGAAGGGTTTTGTAGAAAATCTAGAATGACAAGTTACCATTTAAATAATAATTAAAGCACAAAAATGTATTTTGGCCCACAGTAGGCTTTCCACAGACTTTGTGCAGTGACAAATAGCAACGAGTGACACTGGGTTTCTTGATTTAGTTGTTGAGAAGCTAGAAGGCAACTAGAGGATTTTTGCTCTGGTTGCTATTTTGCAGGCAAGGCTTTTTGAGAGATCTCTTTTGTAGAAGGAGCAAAGAATTAAATGAAAAGGATAGATAGGCCGAGATGAAGTGAAAGTTGGACCCGAGTCTTAGAAAAATCAAACCAAAATCCAAACTTTCTCCAATTAATGGCAGTGTTAGGAACCCAGAATTCAGTGCTGACAATGATCTGAACACTGAGCAAAGCACAAATTAAGAAATTCCTTGCCTCCCTCAAAGTCTAAGTTTGTTTACATTAGTAAGCTTCATGACTATGATTTACTAGTGGTGAATTTCAACAGAAGCTGTAGTTAAGACAAGGTAGAAGCATTTTTACCATTATTTACTTTTTCTGTAATGGTGCCGTCTTTAAAAACAGCACCACCACCCCCTGCCCCCCCCAAAAAAAAAAAAAAAGGAAAGCAAGTTATGTCTTAATGTTAATGATCATCCATGGAGAACACCAATTAAGGCATTTATATTGAAACAGATTCTCAGATGGTGATGGCAAAATCTTTTCTTCTGGATTCTGATTTACCTTAGAAAGCAAATGTCCTAGCAATGGTTGAGAGCTCCAGTTTTCCTGGCTTATGTTATTACAGCTATGGAAAATGTACTGTGCTCACCCAAACCACCTAGAGATAACCCTACTCTGGGGAAACCTCATCAGTCACTTGTTCCCAGCCTACCCACCCACCCGCACTGCCCTTCAGTCTTTCTCTCAAGAGTAGAAGGAAAAGATCGTATTTTCTGTTCCTGATTGGGAAAACCACATGGAATCATAGAATTGTTAGAGTTGGAAGGGACCTTGAAGATCATCGGGTTTCAACTCCCCTGCATGGACAGAGACACCTCCTACTAGATCAGGCTGCTCAGAGCCCCATCCAAGCTGGCCTTGAACGCTTCCAGGGATGGAGCTTCCACAACTTCCCTAGGCAACCTGTTCCAGTGTCTCACTACCCTCACAGTAAAGAATTCCCTCCTGATCTCTATTCTAAATCTCTACTCCTTCAGTTTAAAACCGTTACTCCTTGTCCTCTCACTACAAGCCCTTGTAACAAGTCCCCAGCTTTTCTGTAGGCCCCCTTCAGGTACTGGAAGGCCCCAACCCCCTCAGCCTGTCCTCATAAGAGAGGTGCTCCAGTTCTTTGCTTCTTACTAAATGCTGTTAGCAGAAGAGGGGATGCTTTGATCCTGTAGATGTCCGGAAAATAAGACAAAGAAAGACTTACATGTTTAATGGCATTACTTTGCCCACAGTTAGTTGGTTGTGTTGATCCCCAAAGTTGGGTTAAAGCTGAACAGAGGGTGTTCAAGAAAATGAAGCAGAAGTTGTCCAAACAAACTTAGGAAAGCAATTCTGGAGAAGAGGCATGAGGAACATGCTTAGTTTGTGGAACATAATGGAAACCGGAGCCATTTGTGGGAAGGTAATGGAACTAGAGGAGTAAGCAGAAGACAGGGATCTGAAAAACTGTCTTGTGGGTAAATGGGAATAGAACAGTCATTTAGGCATTTACCTTTGTTATAAATATTTGTATTTCTCACATATGGAAATAGTGGAAAAAGATGTTAGCTGGGTTTTGGTTGCAAAGGCTGCATGTGAAGTCAGGGGCAATTCCATTTTTCATATGGATAGCTCAGCACACATGTTCTGCATTAATTACCTCCATAAATTCTGTTAACCTGGCTAACAATGAAAATATCATGTTGGTGACATCACTGTATTGGAAAATAAAACTGGTTTTAGCATCTTGATTTTCTCAACGTGACATTTGAGGAGGTTTCTTATGTTGTTGGAATTTTACTCTCCCAGTTTGAACCAAGGTGTTCAGTAATTTGCTCTGTGGGTTTATTTTGTCTGTGGAGTAGCTGTGTAAGGACATAAGCATTTCATAGCCCATGCAATTGGGAGCCCTTGATTCGTGGAAGTAGAGAGGGAAATCTTGACAAAACTATGTCAGGGCACACCTGAGTAGATGGCTTTCCAAATGCAGTAATTCGGGATTCTCAGAAATTTTTTAAAAGTCTTAACTTCTGTGTTTCAAACTGAAAAAAAAGCCAAACAAACAAACCAACCTACACAGCCAACAACCAAACCCAACAGAACTATATTAATTCACAAGGGTTCTATTTTTATGTGCCCCATCTGAGAAATTTCTTAAAAGCATTTTTTTTTTCTGAGCTGTGGCATGGTGCCAGCTGATTCACATGATTGGGTTGGGGTGGTGGGTATCACAGCCTTTTTAACAAATAAAGGTCTTCTGCTGGACTTACCATCTGGTCTCTGTCTCAAAAAATTCTGTCCTC
Source organism: Hemiprocne comata (assembly GCA_020745705.1). Lineage (NCBI taxonomy): Eukaryota > Metazoa > Chordata > Aves > Apodiformes > Apodidae > Hemiprocne > Hemiprocne comata. The sequence continues at coordinate 134,576,585 of CM036586.1, read as the reverse complement.
AATGGAATATTGGTTACTTGCTGCGATTTTTGGTGTTTTCAGGGCCTTGAGTATGTTTGAACTGCAGTAAAATTTGTGGGGATTTAGGAACTTTTAGTTGTGGGTGCTGCATGTGCCTACCTGTCTGTTTCGTGACACTTTTTGGTGTCTAGAATTCTTGAAACTGAGCATGTGTTACTAGGTTTTGGATTATTAATTTACCTTAAGTTAAGATGGGTACGATGTTGCAACTTTTTTTTTTTTTTTCTTTCCCCTCCCCTTTAGTTGCTAGAAGCTTTCCCAGGGGAGAACTTTGTGACACTCTGGTAGACCTCAACTCTATCAAACCTTTGGAGAGCTCAGTGCTGCAAAACTAGTGAATACTGATTTTTTTATTTTTTTTTTTTCCAAAGGGAGGAGGACTGCAGAAGTAAAAATGACTTATGCAGTGTGCTTAAGCCCTTTTGAGAGCTGCTTTAGAGCTTATCAAAGTTACTTGAGTAGTGTTTCCTGTTGAGTTTTGGCTAGACGTAGGCATATGGTGCCATTTCATGTGCCTCAGGATTTGAGCACCCAACGGGACTGGCAAATACAGCACATTCTGCAAGACACCCACTTCTATTCTGGGCTGGTGAAAGGCATGAAGTGGCTGGGTTTATGCCTCTTGTAGGAGGTACTGGAAAAGGACCAATTGGAACCGTTTTAAAAAGAAAAGAGTGCAAAGACGCGAAAGTGACACAGTAATTTGGAACCCATTAGGTTAATCCATTTTTAATTTTTATATCCTTGTCTTAATGAAAAGAACTGGCACATATCAACTTACAGGAAATAGCCTAATAAAACCGAAACCTTATTAGGCCCCTTTGATAAACATTGCATTCCAGCCCACCAGTCATATGTTTTTGCATACTTGGAAATTGAGCTTTATGCCACTTTAACAATATCAAGAGAACTCTCATGTTTCAAACTAATAAAAAAGAAATAAAATCTGTTTTGTCTGTGTTCATCCATGAAAATGGATGGGTGGTTGTCAGCATGACACAGGCAGGTACTCCGATAAAAAGCACTGTATGGATTTGTCACCTCACTCCTACAAAAAAGAGCTAGTGATGCAGAAGTGGCTTGTCTTTGTCTTCACTTTCGAGTAGCCAGAATACCTTCTGCAATGTGATAAGGTAGGAGGCTTGTGTCTCCATACCTGTATAAACTTGATGCAGATTAACAAGAGGATAAGATGAAAACTTGATGAATGCTTCCTTGCCTTAGCTATTGCTTGGAGTTACTTCACAGTAGGATGGAGGGGGGGAATGGTTTTGGTGTTACATGAACACTCCTAAGAGTTCTAGCAGTAAAATGTTTACTCATTTTCTCTTCCGCTTTGAAATCAGTTCCAGGTTTGTCTGCTAAGGGACAGCATAGTTCTGCAGTTTTTCTCTCGGAAACCTCCAATGTGAGGCTTTTGGTTTTGGACCAGACTGTCATTGTCACGTGTGTTCAGGAGACTTAGGATAGTGGTGTTCCTTTTCCACATGCAGGCTCCATATTTAGCAAAAGGAGGAAGACTGCTGGAGAGCTGCTACTTGGTGTCAAGTGCAGATGATGGGAGCCAGGCTGAGGGCTGAGGCACAGGCAGAGCTGCAGCTGCTGGCTAGCATGGTCTGAGCCACTGTGCAGAGGGGCATGGGCGTGCCACTCATCCCATGCAGGATGGAAATTCATGCTGTGCACAGCACAGGGAGAGGGCTGCTACATGGTCATAGAACCTCCCTGATCGGCTCTGGTTTTGCAGTTTACAATCTGTGCTTTTATTTATAGTCATTCCTGCATTGCTCATCACTGTCTTGTGTTCCCTCTTTCGTGGCAGCCTCTTGAGAGAAACTTGAAGTAAGGTTCCTGCTTTGGCTCCTGGAGTGTTCATAGTGTTCAGCTGTAGGAAAAGCTGAGGTATCTAAAGCTGGCCTCAGATGCTCCTGGGGAGTGTGCTTAATGAGAAGAGTAAAATCTGGGAAGAAAATGAGACTCTTTAAAAGCTGAGGGTAACTGCCATAAAAACTTGAATTTGCCAAATAATCCAAATTGCTGTAGGAACCTTATATGTTCTATAGAAGCAATAATCTACACAGTAACTTGACACATATTCCTAGTCTTTTGTCTTTTCATCTGAGTTTTAACACAATCTCTTAATTTTGGAAACAGTAATTTACTGTACATTTAAATGAAAATAACAGAGACTTGGGCTATCCAGTCTTCTTTTATGAAGATTCCCACGTTCAGTATTGGAACAACCATTTTTTAATTCATTTTGGTTTTCTCTTGTTTGTTCATCTCTTGCCCCTACCCTGGTAGAGTTCTTCAGTCAGCAATTTAACCACAGATTGAACATGACAGTTGCCAAATTTGGAATGTTCTGCACAAAATCATATTTCTATTGTACAGGATAATGGCACAGGCAAGGAGGGTTGAAAGTGCAGACCTCACAACATTGCGCCTCTCGAAGGACTGTAGTCTGGCTTTGAGGTGTAGCAGAAACCTCAATGAGAAATCTCAAATTTGTAAGAGAGTTGTGTAGCAAATGGGCCAAACTTTGTTGCTACTTAGGTCGGGTATGTGTTACAAAGTATGGTCCGTTGGCTTTTTTTACCAGACTTCACTCTGTGTAGCTTAGTGCCACTTTCCTTCCTAGGGTGTCCCAGGCTGGAGGGGGAGAAAGGTGTAAGAGAAGAGCTAGTAGATAGGGACCTGGAAGATCTCTCTTATGCTAAGGTCATTTTTCTTCTGGGCAATAATAACATCTTCATTGGTACATTTGAGGGGAAATGCAGGGCCATAAAATCACAGGAGATCTGACTTTTTTGTTAATGGGCAAGCAACAAATCAGGTCCCAAGTCTGCTGCTGAGAACCAGGCTTCATTGTTGGACAGGTTTCCATGAAAAGAGTATTGCATTGGTTGAGATTGCTTTATGAAGTGATTTCTTATCTACTGATTTTACTTATTTATTTGCTGTCACTTCCCAGAGATTTCGTGGTCTTCCTTAACAAAATTTAGCATGATTTCAGCAACATCAGCATGGTAGCTGATCCTAGTTGGCAATTATGGTGAGTGTACCAAGGTGCAACTTTGATCTTGCCTGGGCCCAGCCTGTCTGTAGATGTTGCTTTAGCCTCAAAATAAGACACAAAGCTCATCTGCTGCCACTCTTTTTTTTTTTTTTCTTGCCACTGCTGGAGGTATGGGGAGTTGAGAAGACTCAGATCTGTACTCATAGGTGGATAAAAATCCATGTGCAAGTCCCCTTTGCTGGGAAGGGTTCACCATTTGAAAAATGTGCATCAGAGTTTGCTCTGACTCCACTCTGTCCTACACCAAAACCAAGTTCTGGCTGAGTTTTGCCACAAAGTATTTTATTTGCTGCTCAGGATTATGTTTCAATTCTGGGCATTCACAATTTTTGTGTTGTTGTTGTTGCATAGCAAATTTAATTTTCCCCATTTGTCGGCATTTTTTTAAGAACTAACCAGCTTATTTCTAAACTGACAGTTTGATGCCAAACAGGAAAAGACGAAATAGTGGTGGTTTCTTGGTCTATCTTTTGGGTTTTTTTTTTAACTTTTAATTGTAAATGATAATTAGTTGAAGAAAAAGTATTTAATATATTTTATCTCATTGGCTATTGCTCTCTGTTTTCTTTTAAGGGATTTGATTTGGGAATGCTTTCCAGCGGTGAAGTTGTAAGTTCTTCTTTAGATATTGCAAGTTGCCTCCTAGCAGGCTTTCTTCCCCATTTCTTAGGTCGTGAGGGGACTCTTGGGGAGGTTCTATCTGGCGCAACGTTTTTTGTTATTTTTTCCAGGGGGAGGTATTTTTACAGTGTTCAGTTCATTGCAGCAGTCGTTGCTTCATGTGTTTCTAGAAATACTGCTGCTATCAGACTATATTCAGGTACCTTGTTAGTTTTATGGTTCTTTTCCTTTCACTGGCATTGCTGCTGGTGAAACCTGTTGTTAGTGAGCCTCGCGGCAGGCCCTCTGCCATCGCTCTTAAACTGGAAGCAGTTTCTGGTAGCATGAGCAGGCCTGCGTGTCAAATTCCATCTGAGCCTTCATTTGTCTTCTGCCTGATGCCGCGAAAAGGAGAGCGAGCAAGCTTTGAATTCTGCATCCACATCCCTGCTCCAGTCACTGGAAAGAGATTCATCTTCACCCCCTGGGCAGAAATGTGTATTGAGGGAACTAATAATGCTTTTCTTGCAGTTGTGAATGGGAAAGGCCAGAAGGGTCGGGCAGGAGAGAGCTCTTAGAGAGAGAGCTCTTAGAAAGAGAACATGTCGGCATTTTGCTGCCACGTGGTAGAAATAGCTGCAGTGTACAGTGTGGTGAGCAAGGCTGTTGTACAGAAGGACCAAGTTACTGATTTTCAGAGCCAGAAGTAATGGTTGCTCAATTTGTATAGCACTGCAGTGTTTTAATTCCAGTAAATTCTCCCTTGTACTTACCACTAGTTTTAAAGTGAGTTAAATGCATGATAGGAACCAATGCAGGATACTGAGATTATTAGAGAGCACTTTATTTATTTATGAAAGCATATAAATATGTTTAGCACAGAACTACTTATTTACAAGCCTGAAACACAGATGTGCTTTGGTTTGTTTGTTTGTTTTTTGGGTTTTGTTTGGGGTTGGGTTTTTTTTTGTCAGTAATGGGAGCATTCACACTACTTTTTTTAGGTACCTACTTGCATTCCCTGACTTGTATCTGAACTGGAAGCCTGCTGTAGTCATTGTGAAAACTTCCATTCTAAGGATTTCTTAAATGTAGTGAAACATATATGAGCATGGAAAAGTAGTTTGCCCAGCGGTGCTATTTTGAAGAAGATGAGGAAGATAGGGAAAGTGCAATGAAGGAGAGAGGCTGAAAAAAGGTATTCTTACCGTTGTAGGTTTCATCCTGACATATTGCCACACAAGTTGCCCCATGGCTGAGACTCCTGCCTGTTGTGGGGCACTTGTGACTTGCATTGAATATTTAATTTGCCCTCATGGCCCTATCATAAAGCCAGTGAGTGCTTCCTTTATGAGTACCTGGTAAATGGGTAAACCTGCTTTGAGAGAGAGGAAGGCAGTGGGGAGTTGGCTGTTAATGCAGGTGCCACAGAGGGGTATGGACAGTGGTACTTAACGCTCATCTTCTGTACCTCGAGGGTGTGGTCTTACTGCTAGGCTGCTCAGCACGTCCAGAGGGGGGAAACTACCACCAGGTCTTGAGTCAATTGCATGTTTATTTTTTCCAGATGAGACTGATGAATTTGGACTGAATTAATAAGTTTCAGAGTGGCTGCAATCATGTTTTCAAGAAGCTCATTCTTAAAGAATAAATATATTACTTAAGTTTCTCCTGAGTGATTTGCCTGAGCAACTTATTGCCAAGTAGTTTACCTCAGAAGTCACCCTTCCTTCACCACCATATATTGCAGATGCACAACAAATACACGTCTTATCCCAGGAGATCCATAATCTGTGGGAATTTGTAGTCACAAAAGCAAGAAGTGCAGTTTTCCCTTTTGAATTGTTATTAGTATTAACTTTTCATAGATGCAAGCCTTGCTTCAGAATAATCTGCTTAGGGCCCTATGCACTCAATAAAGGGCTGACAGTTTTTTTCTTTGTGTAGCTGATCGAGAATTTAATTATTGATAAATTCAGAGCTAATAAATGTATAATTCTGGATTATGTTACTTCTGTAAGATTAGTAAAAATATTTTGTTTATTGATGTGGGTAAAAATTCAAAATACTGTTGTTTGCTTTAAAAGTGGTGTATAACTGCTGGGGAAAAAATTTTCCTTACATAGATGGCAGAGCAGCTCATTCATGGTAGTAGTGCAATGCATAATATACACAACACAAATGAGTGTGCACTCAAATGTAGACAAATATGTATATTTATGGTTGTTTATAACATAGCCTTAATTCTAATACTGTAGACCTGTTTTTCGCTACTGTTTCTCCTGTGCATCCCAGTAACAGGAAAAACAGTGCCTTCATAGCTCTCTTTTTTTAAAATGATGTCCAATATTCAAAAACAATTAAAAGGAGAATGATGAAATAATGCAAATAGCCTAATTCAGCAGATTCATAGAAAATTTCCCTCATTTTTTCTTTTCCTAGTCCTACTCTTTTATTTTCTCTGAGCATCAATACCCAAACCATCTGGTTCTGGGAGCAATGACAACCCTTCAGGCTTACAAATAGAAGCTAAAGCTGCTCAGACTGCTCTAGTGGCCAACTCTAATAGATCCAGCATTCTCAGGTGTTAAAATTCCCTTGCATATGATGGGGTTTATTTCTTTTCTCCTTGTCCGTAATTTCCATGTTGAAGGAAAAAAAAATGGACACACACACTCTCAATAAAAGTATGCCCAAATAGCAGATAATAAATATTGAAGGTGCACAGATGAGTGCAGTTGCAAACATTGTTTTCATGTTGTGTACTAATATTTTATTGGTTTGTGTTTATATAGAGACTCTTTTTTTGTGTGTGGTCCTTTGTACCAATTCACCTGTTCTTCTTCAAGTTAATAAAGAAATCATTAGTTAGGGAACTGTGTGATTAAGCAGTTGACTTTATGGCCAGGATAAGGAACAGAATTTATTTTTGGGCTTGTAAAAACAAGTAAGTATATGCCAAAAAAATATTCTTTAATTTGCATTTATTTATTTACTTTAAATACCTGTCATGTTTTAAAATTAGTTTAAAAATATTTTGATTTGGTTGACTGGAAAATGTCTGTATCAAACTGTTTACAAATAAAATATTCCTTCTTACTCTGAAAATTGTTGCATGCCTCTAAAAAAAATAAAATAAACAGCAAGATTATCAATGAATTGATGACCCTCTTTAAAAGTAGGTTTGTCTGAACTTGTACCATTGTAAAGAATTACTTTTGTATCTAATGCGTTACACATGACATTTAGAAAGCGCTTCACTACTACAAGACAATTTGGCAACAAATTAGATCAGAAGGAAGGAAGAACTGCAGGAAAGACTTTAATCATCATTCATTATTTATTCCTGTATTCTGAGAAAATTATATATGCCAAATACTAGCCCTTAATCAAATAATAATTAAAATATTCAGATCTAACCTATGTAGTTAGATGCATTGACCCAAATTTCAGGTGTCCAAGGGGAAAACATTGTAGTTTGTGCAGCTGATAGAAGCTCTCTGTTCCCACCCCCTGCTGTAATTAATTTGGCCAGGGATCCGTTATTTGTTTTTTTGTCACTCTTTTTGTTTTGAAAAGTTCCCTGTCTGCTGTTCATACCACATTTTAAGATAAACAAGACGATCCTTTTCATTTGTCTTTCTCTTCTCTGTAGCTAACTGCCAGGCCACCTGAACAAATCAACTGCTCACAAGATTCCCAAATAAACATGTCTTTTGGTATGGGTAACTGAGGTTAACTGGACAGAGGCAAATGAAACTCATTCTTCTTCATTTTGTCTTCTTTTCTAGTTAATCTGCTGGACTCAAAAACAATTCAAGGGGAGCTAGGCTGGATCTCCTACCCATCACATGGGGTGAGTTCACTAGACTGTGAAATGGAAAAGTGCTGCTACAGACCAATGTGCTATTTAACCATTGTTTCCCCTTCAGAGGACACCGTGCAATAGTGCTGGTTCTCTGGAGCTTCAAAAATAGTCTGCTCTAAACTTGCAATATATGGCTTATACAGATATGGTGCCTGCTCTTCAGAACATACATCACACTGTGTAATCCCCAGGAAGAGCTCACTCTTATTGGAGAAGATGAATGCATGAGGTGCATTGAGGGGGGAAAAAAAAAAAAAGCCTTTAGGTACTGTTCCTTCTTCTATTACAGTGTGTATTTCTAAAAGATATCATGCAACACTTTCATAGTATTACTTGCTAATTTATTCAGATGGAAATAGTGGAAGGTGAAAAATGTGTGGACGTTAAGTGGGTGATATAAGTGCTTACTTGATAACTTTTGTGCTGAATTGTTCAAGTATTGTTACTTATGAGTTAAAATATTACTTAAGAAATGTCTAAATAATGTTCTTGAGGGTTGGTTGGGGTTTTTTAATTTACCTTGTATCTAGATCTAGGCATTCTATTCGGAGAACTAAAAGTGCAGTCTTCTTACATCTGTGCTTCTGAACTTGATAACTCCATCATTTTTAAATGGCATTTGCCACACATCTCTCTCTAAAATTTTTGATGACTTAATATCAGTGCATAGCTGTCCCGTTGCTGGTATCTGATTTCTCCCCAACTTCTTGTCTCAGTGTAATGTATATGTGTGTTTCTGTCGGAACAACCCATTATGCTCTTTCAATATTGCACAGTGCAGAAATGCAAGGAGGCTCTTGCATTCTGAATCCTGAATAAAAAAAACCAAACACTTGGCAGGCTGGAGCTTCTCTCACCCTCAGGGAAGGCTGTGCCATGAAGTCTTTGCTGAAAGAAGGCACTCTTGAGACCTGTGGCTCCACCTCTTTTTGTCCTGCCACTTGTGTCTGCCCTGATGGTGCCCTGTTTCCTTCCTCTGTGGCAGTCTTGTTTCAGTTTTCTACCTTTAGTATGACAACTCCTATTTTTCATGCATCTCTGCCTGTCTCCTACCCTACAGGTAAATCTACTGGAGAGTACTGCCACTTCTCAGTCCTTGGGAAATGTTATGTCTAGTCTTGATAAGGGCAAAGAGCTGCTAGCGAAGAGTCCAGCCAATGTCCTTTTTCCAAACCAACTGTGTTTTGAATTCTTGGTGTTGACATGTATTTGCTCATTGGTTTGTTTGTAGGATCGTGAACATCTGCTTTTTTATTCTTCTGTGGCTTTGGGCAAGCAGTTACTTTACCATTATCACTTTTACAGAGATTAGTGGCAACAGTACTTTCATATCTCTGCCTTATGGGATTCAGTTGTTAATATTTAAGTAGTGCCTTTCTGATATTAAGTGTTCTGCAGGTGTTTAGCAGTATTTAAGGATTAAGGCCTGGTTTATTTTTTGAGTTAAAATGTGGATCGCTCTCTGTGTTTCTGAACAAATTGTTCCATACTCCTGGGGAAGAAGTGGGAAGAGGACTCGTGTTTCTTTCAAGCGGCTGTTCCTGCTGACTTTTCCCAATAAGAAACCTCTATAAACAGGATGTCCAAGAGGGAACTCTTCAGCAATTTCTAGCTCATCACTTGTGGTTTTTTTTGTCTCCACTTGCATTTTTTCTTTTTTTTTTTTTTGCAAAGCCTTTTTTCGTTTGTTTGTTTCTCTCCCAGCTGACCTGCCGTCCTCTCCTTTACTCTTCTGCTCTGCTCATCTCCTTGCAGCTGTGCAGATCTACTGTGCTTCTCCCTGCAGCTGTGCCTCTCTTGCCTTGGATGCCTAAAGCAGTTGGTAGGGAATGATACAGGGTATCTTGGGGACCATAAGAATAACAGATGTGCCACATTACCCCACCAAAAAGGGCCCCTAGATCTCTGAAAGCAATTTTATTAGCTTCTGCAAGTTTCTATCAGGTAAATGCAAGACAACTTGTTTGTGTGTGTCTGTGCATGCTGTTCCTATTTAATGTGATATCCACAGATATCGAAGCCCAAGTAAATAATGGATTTACTAATGTTCTTACAAGTTAATAAAATTCTTATTTAAAAATCATGTGGTAGTAATTCATGTAGATCAGGTACTGTTCTTGTAGGAGAACTGAGACTCCAAACCATAGCCTTCAAAAGACAGAAATTTTAAGCTTACACATTGAAACATGAATGTGAAGTATAGAAATAGTAACATAGATCTGAATTGGCATTTTGCTGTAAAATGATGACAGCTTGATCATCACGTGAAAGAGATGCCTTCTTTTTACAGTCCTTTATTTATAGCCAATTAATTAAACCTGGTAAATATGGCTGCATCTGTCTCTGAGCTAACTAAAATATGAACTTAAACTTTAGTGGAAAAACATTATAATAAAGATGTCACATCATATTGAAAGATTGCTAATAGCATAGTGGTGATTTACAAGGTAAAGCTAATAGAGCTACACTTGAGGCTGTGATTCACAAATGAGAATATTGGTGTTGTGCCAATTCCTCTCCAGCATGCAGCAATGTTCTCATCTGAAGCCATAAATGTCAGTATACTGTGGCCAGTGACTTACAGAATTTTAAAAAATAATTTAGTCAAAGTGTTTAATAAAACTCTTACTAGGTTAGTAATTTTATCTTATCGATACATTATATTGATTTGGTTTCTGGCAAAATGACCCAAATTGATTGGTTGTCATTTTCAGCATACGATGGTTCTTCTTTATTCTTTCAAGTTTGCCTCGACTTGGGCGTATATAGTAATAGCTTTCCAGAAATTCCTGAATATTCATGTTAAGATTTGCAGCTCATTTGTATTCAAAGATTTCTGTGTCCCACTTTAGAACACTCTAATGGCAGTGTTTTAGACCATGGCTAATAATATCACCCTGTAAGAATGTGATCTCTCCTTGAACCGTCCCACACAGCCACGGTCTTGGCGTCAGTAACACTGATCTGGTCAAGCTCATTAAAATCCCTTGGGTACGAAACATCGGCCCCTCTAGATAGCAAGGCAAGGAATTAGGAAATATAATAGCGGCCTTTGCTGATGCTTGAGCATGATTGGCAGCAGGCACAAGGCCTGTATCCTGTACAACCATCTCCAGCACCTGCCTAGGCAACCTTTTTGTGATGCCAGTCAGCCAAATACCAGTTCCATTTCTATAGGTTTCATTAAAGGGGAAAGAAAGAAGAGCTACTTAGCCTGTGCAGAGTATATTATTGATATGCTGATTAAGCATAACGCAAGTGATCATTAACTGCAATTCACGTAAATTACAGCAGCACAGATGTGGGGGTTGGGGGGATAAAAAAGCAAGTCACTTTAATAATATACAATAGAAATGTGATGGATAATTCATACAGGACGAAAAAAGAGTACAGTCTAAGTCCTGCTCTGCATATTCATGTAAGTAGTTGTATTGGTTTCAGTATCATTTTTTTAGTAAGAAAGATGTTTCTAATTTGACTCTAGCTCCATGTTCTTTGGGAAGTTTGAAAAAAAAAAAAAGAATAAAATTGTCACATAATTGCAGTTCATCGTTCTGCAGTCACCCAACTTGTGATTTGATCTTTATATGTTTATTACTCATATTTATGGACTGGAAATTTTTGGGCTTTTTTTTTTAATGAAGTCTGTAGAAAAGTGAAAGAAATCATGCTTATCTTGTTTTGCTTTTAGCTAGGGAAAAGAATGTTCTGGCATTATTGTCATGTAATGGTTAATTGTAAAAAAGCCAACAAACCAAGACAAAAAACCCCACCAAACAAAAAATCCAACCCCCCCCCCCTGTTCTGTACCTCACCAGTATTAGCAAATTGAGGGCAAAATTTTAAAAAACTGGTTGTGAAATACAGATATTGTCTTTGATTGTGACAGAAGTGTTCTAGGTCCTCAAGTTTCTTCAGAAACATCCGAGTTCTTTGAGAGCTGGCCATGCTCAGTACCTTACATTTTGGGGAGTGTACTTCAGCAGCTGACTCTACCCTGAAGTGCTTTGAAAATCTGATGTGAATAAGTTCTTTTTCTTAGTGGTCACTCTCATAATCATTTGGACAAAGCAAGCCGATCATCTCAGTAATGGAAACTGGTTCCTAATATTAAAGGAGGGAAGAATAACACTCCCTGCTTCTATAATAGTTTGTGTTGTGCTAGGAAGGCTAGAGCATGTATGACTGAAATTAATGAGAATTTTTCCATCAGCCAAAATTGGGTTAGAATCCAGAAATCCAAGCAAAAATAAGGAAAATTCCTCCTTTCTTTTATTTCAAAAGCCTGAAAGTAGTTTGTCACATTAGACAGTGTTACTATCTACTCATGACAGTGGCAATCTCCCTGGCTGCATTTGTTCTGGTTTCAATAGTCAGCTCACATGTGGAACTGGAAAAACTTTTTGGCCTTTTTTTGTGGGATATCATCGGCGCAGTGACTGAAGAAGACTCTGACTATGTAAGCATTTGAATATCCCTTGGGACTAGATGAAGGTGGAGGAAAACTTGTGCAGAGTTACATTTTGCCTATGATTAAGGTGCACTCAAATAAGCTGCATTCAAGAATGAGTTATTCAGGCCACTGTGAACAGAAGGTTTCTCTGTTTGTATGGGGGATGTTTTCAAGATAGTATTTCCCTGAGCAGTGGAAATAATGAGGTTTGTTTTCCTGCAGCTTTGTGTTGTGGTTAATTGCATCCTGTGATAGAAGGGTTTTTTGCAACAGGTCCTTAATGCTAGTGGGTTTCCTGGTGTCATGCTTCAGCCTTTCCCTCAGCTGGACACACAGAAGTTTCTTTTCCCTACATGTGTCTCTTATTTTCACACCACTGCAGAATCTTAGGACAGCTGAGCCATCAAAAAAAATTGAAACTGGCCAGCAAATACAAAAGTTAATGAAACAGCCTAATGTTAGTTTTCTTTTGATACTGATTAACATCTTAGTCTGTATTCATTTTTTTGTCTGAGACACCAAACTTACCTTGTCAACTTCTAAGTGATATGGTATTTGAAAGGGGGAGTATTACCAAAATCACCAGGTGATTGTGAAATATGTTTTAAAGTAAAACAAATGATACCAAACAATTAGTGTGAGACAAAAGATTGAAACTGAAAGGTATCTTTGGGAAATAAAAAATTAATTACTTTTTTCCAGAATTAAACCCGTCATGTTATACTATTATACACTTTCTTTTTCCTATTCATTAGCAGTGGAATTTCCTCACTACTTTCTAAAACAATGCATGCTGTTAAAACCAAGATTTATCTATGTTTTGCCTGAGCTCTGGTCTCCTTACAACTTTATACATTTCCTGCTGTCTCCCTGCCTTTCACGGCTTGTGGATCAGGTCTGAAGTGCAAGCAGACTATTTTGGCAGTTGAAAGTCAAACTAACCACTTGAGATTCTGTTTTTGTGAATCATAGACTTTGTTTCGTCTTGTTTTGTCATGCTGAATGGCTGATTGAGAAAGTAATTTTTTTGGTTAATGTCCTCTTTTTTTTTTTTCCTCACTAAGAGGTTTGCTTTTTGGGTGCACTGAAAGTGTATTTGTTTCATTTTATTCTGCTTTGTTTCAAAACAATGAAAAAATTGGTGTTAAGAAATAAGAGCACTTCTACTATAACTTTCGTAAGGCCTTCCTTTCACCTCCAATTTTCTGTAATCGAGCATGTGCTGTTTTTCATTTTTAGACTTTTTTTTCTTCCTACTCGGAAAAATACTATTTGGATTTATTTTTATTACTGTAAAGTGAATTACTTTGCTTTGGAGAGAGACATTTAAAATTTGCCTCTTGAACAAAAACTTCGTCATTCACGCTCAGAGCCTTGAACCAGAATGCAATCAATGGTTGTTTATTCAGTCTCTGGGTGCTGTTTTTATACTCAATCTGAGAATGACAACAAAATATACCAATTTGTACTATACTTTTTCCCTCTTTCTGATAGGCATTACTTTTAGCAGTGTAAAGCTATGAGATATGCCAGATGATTATTTTAATTATATTAATATTGTTAAACTGGTGATGACATTGTTTAGTACTGCTTTCTGAATATACTATGAAGATTTTATGGATGTCTTCAGAAGCAGTATGTGAGTAGTCAAGAGTAGGATGTATTTTTGGTGTACTTCAGCTGGCTTTGACTTGTTTCATCTGCGCACTATCTTCAGCAGCTTGCATAAATTATGCATTTAAAATGGAAGTCTAAATTACTAAAACAATGGGAGAAATGTTTTGAAAAAATAAATTTGAGATCATCCATACAAAGTAGCAGAATTATATTTGTGACTGTCTCTTGTTATGAGTATACATATATGATTGTAGTCTGTGTTGCGTTCATTTGAAAAATTCAGTGTCATAATGGTACTGTTTTGGTACATTTTTAAAACAGCTTTTAACTTGACATAAAGTAAAAAGTGTGCTAATTTCTATGATCATCATTAAGGGAGGGGGAAAGCATCTTTCCCCCTTTCTTTTGAAATCAGCAATTTTACCATGTTAATTCAAATTATGAGATTTTTATTAAAAAAATAATAATAAAGACAACAACAACCAGAAAAGCTAAATGTACAATAAGTGCAATGTCCTTGTGCCATTTTTAATAATGAAAAATATGGAAAACTCCCCTATATTTCGTTAGCCTCATCAGTCATTTTACTTACTGGTAATAGGTTTTTGAAGGTTGGGTATCAGTTTTCTGTGGTTTCTAATAAAAAAAAAAAAAAGAGCAAGTTTTGGCTTATTTTCCAAGAGTTAAATAAGGGTCTTATTTAGAGTTGGAATTGCAGATACTTCAGCTTCCAATTTTTCTTTTTAACTTCCAAAGCTTAGATACGACATCATTCTCCTCATGGGCAGAATTTTATTTGTCAGCCCTGTCAGCATAAACACAGGCCATTTGTGAGAAGTTCTCTCAAATGGCATGATCGCCATGAGATATTATTTTTCCCTTTGTAAAGAAACGCTTTATAATTTTTATTCCCTTTGGTTTATGCAAATAAATTCAGCACAAGAATAGAACAAAGCAAATACAGTAACTGTCATGAAATGCAACATTATTTATCACAGGGGTACACTACAGTCGATTTTAAGACTGTTTTTATAACATCAAGACCACAAGAAGAGTAACCACAGTCTCCAGATAAAAATGCCCATAAACGTTTTTGCCTAATAGTTTTGCTGTGGTTCTACATTCTTTTTATGGTCTAAATAGTTTGGGCAGGTTAATATTTTCTGGATATGTACTTTCTTTTTGTTTCTTCCGGATTTCTGGAAATATTGAGTTTGAAATGATTGTCCGTGTGGAACAGTGGTTTATACAATTTAAAACTGTTCTTTTAAAAGGTATTGGAAAGTAGACGGGTAAGTGTACCGATGGCTTGCTGCCTCTTGCGCTGAAATAGCGAGACTGAGAATGCGGTTTTTTTCTCGGCAGGAGACCCACATGTTGCTTAAATTCTCCCCGCAGTCTTTCAAAGTTGTTTGTGAAAACAGCCTGAGGATTCTGTTAATTAACTTCCTAATTTCACACACTTTAATTTCTCCAGAGTGATTTCCCAAGCTTTCCTGCAAGCCTGTCGAAAACATGAGCAGAAGCAGCGAGAATGCGCGGGATCCCGGCCCGGCGGCAGGGCGAGCGCTTTACCTTTCCTGCGCCGGCGGCTGTTCCGCCCGGGGCGACGGCTGGGCTCCTGCCGGGCTTGGTCCCGCGGCTGGAGGGCAGGTGAGCAGCAGCCGGGAGGAACGGAGGGCACCTGGGCGAAGGCCCGTGCGGGAGCTCCCGCCCCCGTCTCCTCTTAGATGCTGCGGGCCGTTACCGCCCTAACGGCGCCGCGAGCTGCGGCCGTTGGGGCCGCAGTCCCGCTCAGGGCTGACCGTTACGCGGGGCCCCCCTCAGCGAGACCCCGGCGGAGTTCAGGGTCGCTATTCAGACCAGCCGTGGGGCCGCTATGACACAAGGGGCAGGTTTCCCCGGTGGGGAGGGTGCCCGTAGTGGAGAAGCTCCGCGAAGGGTCAGTCGAACGTTGCGGTGTCAGCCCGGGAAGTGTGTTTGAAGAGTACCGACCTGCCGGACCATGCCCCTCACTGCCCAGCCAGGCGGCGGCCAGGTCGCCCGGGCGGCGGTGGGCTTTTTCTGTGTATCTTCACTTGCCAGGAAGCCACGGGCCACTTTGGATGAGAGCGGGTAGGGTTAAAAACTTCAGTAGGGACTGGGACAACGCTTCAGGTAGCGCTTCTCACTTCTGTTACGGCCCTCCTACTAGTAGTACTCCTCATACTAGTATTAGCAGTACTCAAAAGCGAGGAAGAGGCCCGGGTTCAGCAAGCACGGCACGGCTGTCACGGCTCGCTCCGAGCGGAACGGCCCGGCGTCCCCGCGCGTGCCCTCCCCGCCGCCGGGAGCGGCGCGGGCGGCTCGGCAGGTGGCGCTGTTCCTTCAGCGCGGCCCTCGCCGCCCGTTGGGCTGGGGCGGGCTGTGACTGCCCGCGGCCCTCGGCCCCGGGGCGATAGGAGGGCGTGGGCTAATGGCCGGTGCCTTTTGGCTCACTCGCGGTCAGGCTTGCCACGTCCTTTTTACGCAGCTGCTGTGGTTGCCTTTAGGTATGCTGTCCAGCGCCCGATGTTTCAGTTCTTTGTGTACTTGATTTGGTCTGGAGTGGAAAGTGTTACGGTGAAATGCGTGTTTCATGCTTGTGTTCTGCTTTTAATCAGTGGTTGAGCTCTATGAAGGATATGCTGGGGTTAAGGGCTCTTCACACTGTGTGTAGATACCATTTGAGACATAATATGGTGATGAAATCTGTGAGTTGTTACTCTGTGACATTTGATGCTTGCATCTGTGTGTTAGTTTTCCCTGCCTAACTGCTATTCCTCGATGTCTCTCAGACTAGAACTTTATTTCCAGCTGCTGGATTTTCAGAGGCCCCAAAGGGTAATTAAGACACGCAGAATGATTGCTAGTTGTCTGTTAGCACATGTACGTATGGGTGAGTGCTGTGCTGCTATGTGGTTTGCGTGCTGTTGCAATAGACAAGTAGGGGCAGTCAACACCATCCTCCCTCAAGGGGCTGGCAATTGATTTTAGTTAGACTTCAGGGAAAAAAATGGAATCCTGCTGTGTCCTTGTTTTTAGATAAAATAAAAACCTAAACCCAAAGCGAATATTTTAAATCTACAGGACAGTTGCTGTTTACAGTAGCTGAAGCTTAGTTTCTAAATTGGATGTCAACATTCACATACAGTGCTTTCTGCATTGAAAAGCTAGGGCATGGTAGGAATTAGGGGTTTTGTATCAGTTCTCAGTTGTTTATCTCAGAACATTACAGGTAGATTTTGACCAACAGTCCTTTAATTAGTGCTTGGTTAGAATTCATTGATACTGATGAAAAAATTATGGGGAATTAACTGGACTTGCTGCCCCAAAATTGTGACTGATTGGAGAGGTTGATAGTGTTGGTTATAGGTCAGGCTGCAGAATGGTATAAATCAGATCTACTTTTCACTTTGGAATCTTCTTTAAAGTTTGATACTGAAATATGTCTCAGTTTGAGATGTAGATTATCAGAGAAATAATAAAATGTTGTTTTGAAGAGTTGCCAGGAAGCTATCTAGCCCATCCAATCACCTGCTCAATGCAGGACTAGTGGTAACATTGTATCGGATCAACAGCTATGGCTTTGGAGAGCAGAGGCTAGGAAGCCTCCGAGGATGGAGATACCAGAGCCTCTCCAGGCAGCCTGTTTCAGTGCTGTGCAAGCTTCTAGTGGACAGAATTCTGCCTGATACCTAATCTGAGTCTCTCAAGACACAGTTTGTAGCTGTTTTATCTACTTAGATCATCTGAGGAGAGTTTAGCTGTGTTAAGTGTGGCAGTCTGTATTTAGATCACTCCTTAGCTTTTTTCTTTTTACAAGACTCAGAAATCCCTGCTTCCCCACATGATGTGTTTTTGTCCTCTAACTCTTGGTACTGGGTGGGTTTACTAGTTGCAATGTCATGCTTATTGCCGTAGCAGCTTTATTAACTGAGGGGGTGAACATGTGGGAAACTCGACTAGAATGGCAGAAAAAAATCCAAGAATGGGAATAAATTAGGAGTGTAGGTGCCTTATCTATACAACTGATCAAGTGTTTCAGTCAAAACAGTTCACAAGGAACATTATATTTTATTTTACATTCCTTTTACCACCAAGGGATTTGACAAGTAGAAGCTGGGTTCTGGAGGAGTTCAGATTTCTTGGAAAGGGAGGATAACAGCGTCATGTAGCTTACTTCTTCACAGCTCCTAAAAATGAAAAGTCTGATCCTATACTAGCTTGTTATCCAAGAACTCTTCTGATGGGAGACATTTGTCTTGAATCTGAATGTTTTCAAGGCTTTTTCTGAGAGCTTTTTCCATTATGGCAAAAAATCTTAAGCTTATATATTCTATTTTATTTAAGATTTGGTAGCAGGAATGCTTTTCTGATTTGAGTGGCTTTTTTTTGTTTGATTGATTTTGTCTTTTGTTCTGGTTGGATTTTGTTGTTTGTTTGCTTTTTAAAAAAAGAAGACCAACCTTATCTGAGGGTAAATGGGGCAGAAAAAAAGATGGCTAAGGAAATAATGGCAGCTGAAATGAAGATGAGAACTTCAGATAGAATGACATTAAACAAAGTCTATGTGGAGAAAGGTGGCAGTTGTGAGGGCAAGTGAAGACTCAAGACTACAATCTACACAATGCAAGACTTTGAGCTTCTTTCCCATGTGATAATAGGGAATAAAGATGCAACAACAACCATCATGTTTCAGAGGAAAGGCAGGACCCTTTGGCTTTTGTGGGAGGCAAGGAGCTTGGGTTAACTCCTGGCTTCCCTGTGACTCCTTCCTTCATACTGCAGAGATTCATTTATTGACATTTGTGCCTGTCATCTGTTCAAAACTGTGCCTTCATGAACCTCAATGTAAATATTTACTAGAAGTTCAAATGAACAGGATTCTAGCTTTTCCACTTTTAACTTAATGCAGAATTAAAATCTCAACCAGAACTTCAGAAGTTAATTTCTTCCTGGACATGTAGTTTGATACATAATGTGCAATGCGTTCCATCAAACTTATGGGATGTGTAACCTGGCAAAGCAAACATTGCTACTGGAACTTGAGCGTTTATGTTCCCTGATGTCCTTGTATTACCTGTTTAACTTTTGCTAATATTTTTGTGACACTTCATTAATAAACAAAACGTATCCACAATGGTAATTTAATTTTATTCTGAAACCTGGTAATAAATGTTTGAACTGTAGAGCATTTATGTAGAAGTGTTTTAGCCCGAAGAAATGTTTAGAGGAGAAGCTGAGCTGCACTTCTCTTGAAGGCACTGTAATTCAGCAGTGTGTATTCAGAAGTAAATGGTTTTCAGATTAGAGCATCCTCTTACAATGAAAACATCCAGAGAGGTGAACGTTAATCAGATTGGTAGAAAAGTACTATGTAGATGAAGGACAGAAAGGGATGGTGAAGTAGTGCACAATAAATGTGCAGCCCAGTTGGAAACTTTCCCTCTACTACATGACTGATTTGCCAGGACCTTAGGACTTCTGAATTATTATTATTCTCTTGTAGACTGGGAACTAACTGGAGTTATCTCCGAAGTGACTAAAGAGAGGTGGGATTGGATGGGCAGACAGCAGTTTCCAAATCTTGGAACAAACCACTTATTGAATGTCAGTACTGTCACATCTTTAGTTTACATAGTGTTTTAAGAGAAGGCTGTGCATTCTCTGTCTTGTGCTGTAACAGAGGGTGGATTGTGGACTACCCTACTTTTGAGCTCCTGAAGAGTTTGTAATTTTATTTTAGAGTATTGATAAATAAAATATAATCAGAAACTGAGTGAATGGAGAATATTTTGGAAATAGAAATTAAATGGTGGGTGTTGGTGGCGTTAAGATTTTAGGAAAACTAATAGATATATGGCACACTACATCTTAAAAATTTAGTCATTGCTTGTGACTGCACTAGTGCAATGTCTCGATTTAGAAGGTGGAGGGCAGCATTGAACTCACAGAGCTAATTTACTTGGTTTAACCACTGTTAATAGAGACACAAAGTGAAAGGTCTGCAATTTGTGTTGTGTAGGTTGAAATGTAGTGACTGAGGACTAAGCAAAGAAAATAAAGTTTTACTTGACTGGGAGTTTCAATCTGAAGAGTGGCAGGTCTCCATAGAGGAGGTGTAAAAGAGTAGTATGATCTGTTATTAGGTATATAATCCATATTAAGTATATAATCTGTGTTTATGTTGTTTTAAAAACAAGAATAAATTGTGGGGCATGGAAGTATCTGAACTGAACTGCCCTTGGACTCTTGCAATGAATGGTGTACGAAAGTTTGCAGGATTATGTCTGCCATCCTATTTTATGATAATATAAAATGTATATTTAATTGTTTCTGACATGTTTGGAAGTGAACTTCTTAAAAACATATGCATTTTAACTGGTGCATGGTAGAGGTATTTACAAACACCGGTCAAATGTGATGTAGGTTTGTTTAACCTAGTTGACTAGTTGAGTTAAAGGCAGTGCTGTGACGGAATGTAAACAAGTTTTGGCATGGCCACTTGCAATGTGTTTTATTTAGAAATGAAGTCCATTTAGTAACTAGGGCACTGGGTTTTTTTCCTCTTTGTTTATGCCTTGTTTAGAAAAACTGATTTGAATATACAGATTCAAGTCTTTTTTTTGCATTCCTTCTGTAAAGCAGAAATTTTGAATTAAAACCTTGCAAGTTCTTTTCCTTTTATTTGCCTGCTCAAATTCAGCAAAAGGTGCTCATCCAGGAAAGACCTAGGAAATGGAGAAGAAACAGTCTGGTTTTGTTCCTTTTTTTAAATATAAAAATGTTTTTATTAAAAAAAAGAGGGGGAGGGAAAGAGAAAAGCAGAACTGCAAGTGTTAGCATTCTATTTGGCTTATCTTTTTGCCACTAAATTTCCCTTCTTCACCATTACAGGACGAACTGAACAATCTTCCTGTCTTTGTTTCTTTCCAGTGAGTGCTTTTGTTCCAGTCGTTTCCCCTTGTTACATACAGTGAAATTCTACCAGCTGCATGGAAGGAGTTTGCTGGGTATAGCTGAATGCCAAGTCTGGAGGTTCCTGAAGCCCCAGTATGCTGGAAATAGTGTAGAAGTCTTCTCCAGTGCTCTGCCATCGACTGTGCAGAGCTAACTGTGTGTGTTCTCAGAGTTGGGTATACTGGAGGAATGTAATTTATTTTTTTTTATGCCACAGCTTATCTTTTAGGATACAAGCACTCTTGAGTCGATTTGGTGGCCTGTGAAAGACAGAAAGATCTTGTAAGGTGTATCATCAGTGCAAAGGCATTGTTCAGCTGTGGTGTTGATGTGCATCTCTGGAACATATTTGTATACAGATACATATTCCTGTAGACTGTATTACTAAAATGATGACTACATATTATTGAAAAAAAAATACCATTTACACAGATACAATATTAGAATTGAATCCTGTCATGTTTAGCTTGATCTTTTAAGGATATGGGTTTTAGTAATCCTGATATAAATTCTGTTATTTTTCATCCATTCCTAATAACTTTTGAAGACTGTCTCTCTGATTTCAGCCACAATTGACTGGAGGGCACCAGACAGCATAGGTGTCAAATGTACTTAATTCCTGCATTTCATGGAAAAAGGATTTCATCTTTGGTTGAGCAGACCCACTCAAATTGGTTATTAACCATTGCCCTATCTACATGGAGGACAGCCCTTATAAAATTCCAACTCAGGAAAATAATTTAGATAGAGCTTTCCACCCCTAAAGCCAAAGTCAGATGATCACCAAAGAAAAATCTGTATGAAGCCAGAATTCCTTAGTTATCACAGCATAGGAATTACATGTTCTAGTAAGCTTCCTTTGACTTTGGAGCGCTTCTGAGGCATGGTATGTGAGGAACAAGTGAGAGGTATGACCTCACACAGAATGTACAGTTCTTTCCACTGTGTAAAACCATAATACATGGATAGAATTTGAAAAGCCTTAGAAATAGGTTTATGTTTAAAAGTTGGTATTTATTTTCTTAGCAATTAACATCCTTTAGAAGATCTCAAGCACGTGATTCTGCATTTGAATTAGAAGCACTTTAGGAATATATGTACATACTTGCTGTGTTTTCCACTGAAACATGATTCTGCATCCTAGTAAAAATTGCATTGAGTATTAATAGTATTGGAAAATTATACAAGAACAACTTCTGCAATATCTGCTGTTAATGGTATAGAAGAAAGTGATACAGGAGTAAAATATTGGAGATGTGAGTAGGAAGTGACCAACTGCTTCTTAATATATATATGACAGAAAACTTTTTATCTTAGATACGTCAGATAACAAGATCATGTTAGGAGATCTCTGCTTCCTAGCAAAGAAGCATCAGAACCATTACTGTAGCTGACATAGTTGCTTCCCATCTGAATGCTTTTATCAATGCAGTGTAGTTGAAAAGGTTTGTGTAGAAAAAAACAGGAATAATGAAAAGGATGTCTAGAAGAGTTACCTTGATACATTTGTTAAACTTCATTCTTAGCAGGAGACAATAACTCCTTTGCTAGCAAGACTATTGGTCTGAACAAAGTGAAGGATGGGCAGAGCTCTAAGGTCTGTAGTATATTAAAGCTGTGATTAACCTACCTCTGAACCCATTTTAGACAGGACTTGTGTCGGATTTAGATTGTAGCTAAGAGTAAAATATGGCTTCATACAAGTAATGCTCCTACAGTGAACATAACAAAGAGACTAGTTAATGTAGTCTTTTTCTTTTCTTTTTTGCTCACATTTAGGATGACAGAGGTGAGGGGTGTTTTGTAAATGTGATGAACTGAAATAAATATAAACTTATATTTTGGCACCACATTTTATGCCAGACATTCTGTGGGATAAAGTCATGGCTGGAAAGGACGGAGGTGAAATAAGCGTCTGAAGATAAATAATTGGTTCAAAATGGCTATGAATGCCTTTGCAGTGAAGAGAGAATGAATACAGAAGTACAATAAGCAACCACTTATGGCTGGTGTGAGCAATATATATATAGCATACTGGACAACTGCAAAGGTTATGGAATGGTTAATGGCAATATTAGGATGATAATAAAGTAAGAGTGCCAAAAGATCAAAATAAATAATAAAGGCATTGTATTATCTGAGAGAGAATGGCCCAATAAAAAAAAAAGTGAGCAATCTTACAAATAACCCAGGATAATTTAATTAACATAGGTTTGCATAAAACCAAAATTAGATTAAAGAATTGTTTCAATGTCCAAAAATCTTTAAAAATTAGTAAATCAAGAGTAATGCAAGAAAAGTCATAGTGGGCTAACTTCCCATGGGAATGATTTAGCATTAGCTTTTTTTTTGGTGACATGTGGCATTTTGTGCACTGTAAGGAGCAGGGATATGCAGAAAAGCAGTAGATAACAATGTAACAGATGTCTACAGTAGATGTTGTGTGAAAGGAGGTGAAACTAAGGAGATGAAGAGCTAAAGAGAGAGCCATGTGCCTTACACGTTAAATATCTTTTTCCTGCTCTTTGTTAAGCTAGTAGAAGAGAATCCATGTTTGCTTCATGCCCTGTGGTCTGTGTGGCAGCATGGTCCTTTCTCTCAAAGGGCTGTCTGTGCTCCTGGGTTCCTGAAAGGTGAAGGTAAGCAACAGGCAGTTGCACAAAGCAATGCTTCCTTCCATAGCAGCCCTTTGTAATTCTGTTAGAAGCTGTCAATGATTGCATTGTAAATCATCGAGGCGTTACCCTCTGGCTAGTTGCTGAATCCTTTTAGTGGTCCTGTAAAGTAGCTATGGGATAAGAATAGAATGGTAGAGGGTATGGGTGGGACACCAGAAGGTAGGCAGGTAGCAGTTGCTGGATCCTGTTGTAATGCCTGTCCCAAATTGTAACTGCCCTTGTATTGACCGGTTGATACAGTTAAAATTTATTGTCAGCTCTTAACTTTAAGACACAATGCTTAAACCAGTTGGCATTGCTGTGTATCTTTGAGTCTGTTGTTTCTGTGTTGTTCAATGAAGAGAGTAATTAAAAAATCTGTGCCATTCCAGAACACTGGTTTTGCTGCTGGGAATTTTTTATTGGTTTTTAAAATATTTTTCAAAGGTTGAGCAGATACCTTAATGTGTAGAATGAATACAGAATCCTCATCAAAAGAATTACAGTATGAAGCAACATTGTAATAGTTATTTGGCTTTGCTTGTATGAACATAGTAGAAGCTCTCTGTGTTCTTTTTTTTTTTTTTTTCTATGAAGGTCACACAAATGCAGATAGCTTTATAGCCATACACACACTGACTCTTTTTCCAGATAAAGTAGTTGAAAAACTGATGATTGTGCAAAGTTATATGTATTTATGCAGTCTTTTCTATCTATAAACACACACACACTTATTTAATAGTCTTACAGTACATACTCGTTATCTGTGAGCTGCATAAGTTTTGACAGTTTTGGTCTGTAATGAGTTTGCTTAATGAAGTAATTTTCAGGTGCTTTCAGCCATAGTTTCACCAATAGATTGTTTCTGGAATGCTGAAGAGAAAACCCTAAAAGAAAGTAGTTAATTAAGTATCACGTATACATTGTGAAAATTAAATTTTTGCCCAAATTGACTCTGACAGAGACAAAAATATGATAATATGGTCACAGTTGTAAAAGAATGTCAGAATTTGACACTGAACTTGTATGTGCAGTATAACATAATCTATGTATCCATCCAATAATTGACTGAGTCCAGTTGGTTATGAAAAATTGCTGTTTGGGCTTTCTTTAAACAGTTTTTAAATTTCTTTCTTGTTTTGCGTGTGAGAATACTTTTATGTGGATGTGAGGAAGAAATATAAAACAGTTAATACAAAAGATATCATGTCTCCCTTTTCCACATGGGTGGATCATTTTTTGTCCGTCGAAAGTCACAGCATCTCCCTTTAGGAGTGTTCCTAAACTCCAGTAGCATGAAGATGAATCAGATCTCAGCAGCAGGCCGCAGAACTTAGCAAATGTGTATCTAATTCTCACACTTAGTTAAGTCTTTAAATGTCAGCTTCAGTTCTTCTGGATGCAAGTGTTTTTTCATCTGTCCAGTTATCTTTCTTCATGTTTCACTCTCCTTGTTAAGGTTTCAAACTGCTATGGAAATGATGGCATTGAGTCAGCTTGTGTCTTTTGTTCACGCAAAGATTTCCCGCGGCAAGTTTTGAAACATTCTTACTCCATCAATGTAGCTTATATTGCAGGTAGGAAAGGGTGTGAGGAGCAAAGGCAAAGGACTTCATGTTTGTGTAGGATGCAGTAAACAAGAGGGGAGAGAATGAGAACTGTGTATGGAGGGATAGTGTGTGTAGTTTGATGACATGTGGGCTGCCTTTTCTAGGGAATTTGCAAAAGCGGTGCTAATGTTTGAGTGCTGTGGGAGTTCCTTCTCTGCAGATTTTTACTTCACTGCATATCTGTGGTACATACACACGCAAACAAGAGTTATTTACCTCTTCATTAAAAGTATTATTTTGGGATTTTAACTTGCATCGTGGAGACGGAAATTCCCTTTTTTCTTCCCCGAGAACAGAAAGGAGGTGAAGTTTCTGCTCTTGAATTTCTGAAGTAATCAGTACCATCATCTGCAAGGGGATCCTCTGTCAATTTTTAGTCAATACAATTGACCAATTTAGGACTTTAGATTTAAGCATTGAGACCAATTTTATGGAAGAAGAATTTGTTCATATGTATTATTATTTATTTCCTTATGTGTTTGGTTCTGATATGATAAGCTGGTGAAGGATCTCTCTCAGGTGTGGAATAAGGTCTTGCTTTGTACTGTGAGGGTGGGAGCACCAGCAGGTTTCACAGTTACGATTCAGTAGGAGTCTCAGGTGACAGGTTGGCTTATGTCGAGGACTGGGAGCTGGTACAAGAGGTTCTGACATCTGCTAGCAGTTGGCGAAGGGCAGGTCTACAATACAACATTTTAATTTTCAGCTCTGGAAATACAGGTAAGCTTTCAGGAGACTGTACTATTTGTTTCAGTAGTTTGATGAAATAAATAACAGAGAAATAAAGTATTTGAATAATTTTCATTACAGAAAGTCAGTGTTATGAAGTATTTGCTGTTGATCAACTGACCTTTTGGTGCTTGATGCCATAAGCCAACATGTTAGCTCTACTTTCTTATTAGGAATTTCCCATTGGAAAATGAGCTGTTAATGGTAGTTTAAAAACAATGACATCCCAACCCCCAACTCTGAGAGGATAGTTTTGGCTTAAGGCATTCAATTAAAAATTATGAACTGAATTATCTGAATCATATGGCAATAAGTTCAAAAATATTTCACAGATCAAGGGGTTTTGTCATTACAGTCTGTTATATGAATCTTGGCTTTTCGTAATGCAAACATTTTCATGTTTATTTTTTAAAGTATAATTTAAAAAATAATCTAAAAGAGCATGAACTATGCATACTTTTTAATAAAACACTGTTTATTACTCTAGAACCTACAGTGCCAAGGAGTGTGCTGGTATATCAGAGCAGCCA
The DNA here is from genome assembly GCA_020745705.1 of Hemiprocne comata. NCBI lineage: Eukaryota > Metazoa > Chordata > Aves > Apodiformes > Apodidae > Hemiprocne > Hemiprocne comata. The sequence goes on along the minus strand of CM036586.1, from coordinate 134,550,440 downwards.
AATGCAATGAATGTGAACTGAGGGAAATACTATCAAGTCTTAGAAATAAAACTTTTATTTTACTGGAAATTTTAAAAAAAACAACACAGCAAGCAACCCTTCCCAAAATCTTACAATTGCCAAAGAAAACATTGTTAAAAGAATTCAGTTTCATTAAAATGAAGGCTATAGACCGGATCATTGTATTGATTTCAAATTTTCTATGATTTATGGTACAAGAGTGAATGTGAAATAAACTTGATAGTCACTGATCTTGTATTACAATGTATTGACAATGTGCAATGTGATATTTGTCTTCCAGAGTTTGACTGCTTTCTTATTGCTCTTAAAGGTTATTCCTTATTATTCTACTTCCTTCTTTTTGATTTCTTAATATGAAGAAACAAGGGAGCATTCTGATCTTGCTCTCCTTCCTGTTCTGAACAGCTTGTTTTTGGTTTCACTGGCACAAGATGATTTGGCATGGACCACTTTCCTCCAAATTTACGTTTGAGAAATAAGGTCTTAATTAGGTGACTTGCACCTGAAGTCTGAATAACAAAAGACTATAGAATGGTTCTTATTTAGGTTACTAAATATTGGTATATGCAACTGACCATTCTCTGAACTCTCAGCATTGAGTTTTCCCATGGTATTAAAGTAAATCCATTTATGAGATGAAATTCATGAGAACAGAATGTGCCTGTGACTGACAGGTAATGTGCCATGAGCTTTTCCAGGGCTGCAGGATAATGTCAATAGCAGCTATAATCATAGTGTCTGAAGAGTTTTCAATGTGTGTGTGTGCATGCATTAGTGATTATTTTTTCTTCTTTGTTGGTTTAAATAGTAATAGGGAGTCCTTTGGGTTCGAATCTTGATCTCAATTTTACTACCTTTTACTGTAGCATTGGTGTGCTGATTTCAGAGGAACAGCTCTTTTATGCTGTTGTTATATCACTATATAACCAGAATAAATGCTTATTTTGGAGTATTGTTAATGAAATTCCTTTTTATTCTCAGGTAATGACTAAATGTAAGTAGATGAAAGTATAATAACATCTAGAATCCTAAATTAATGAAATGTTGCTTCTGTTAAGATACTTACTTGTGTCAGGCTAATTTTATTGGTTTGATGATTCTTAAAACTAAGAATCAGAATAATTCTTCCCCTCTTTTTTTTTTAAGTTGGTAAAAATGAAGTATTGCTGTTTTCTGAAATGAAATTAGTAGTCTGTGTTATTTAATGATAAATAAGAAGATAAAATTTGTTTATTGCATAGCTGCTATGTGTCTCACTAGCATGTTTTCTTTGGGGTTGTGGGGTAGGGAAATAAAGAAAAAAAAATTATATAAAAAGATAAGTTTTTTTGAGGGCTATAAGAAATTGAATATGAAAATAATTTTTAATGAGAAAACAGTTTTCAGTTTCCTGATGGTGAATTGTGACAGTTGATGCAGAGTAAAATGAGAGTTAGAATTACACAAATGGTACAAGGAATAAAATTACTGAGGTATGGAGTTTTCATCTGAGCTCAAACTTCGAATTGTGTTTTTTACTATATCATTAAGTATGTCTCAAAAGTATGAAAAGTCTTGGTATTTGGAGACCAAGAACTTGTGTAACTTGCTGCTTTACTCCCTGGACTTGATTTTCAGATTTTTTTAAATGCCCTTTTGAGCAGAAGTTCTTTGTTCTTCTTTTGGCATGTTCTGACACATTCTAAATTACACGATAATGTTTTCTTGTGGTGGTGTTTATAAATAGTGAATTGGGTACTAGTAAAGAACTTCAGATAGGAATTTTTGCTGTTTAAAATTAACTAATAAACCACTGTTCAAGGATGCTTCACTAGGATCATTAATTTAGTGCAGTATTGGACCTACAGTTGCAAAAACTTCTTCTGTGAGCTATATCCTTAGGCCTCCCCAAGAATCTGTCAAAAGTGTAACTTCCAGCAATATCCATGTATTTGGGCTTCTGTGATGTACTGTGATGATTTTGTACTTTACATAGAGTGTACCATGGGAGTATGCACAGAGTGGAATCCTATGGTACCTGGAAGCTGGGAACAGGAAAAGTAAGTTCCAAAATGGAACTGAGGCAGTTTCAGTTCAGCAAATGCAAGTGTTTGAATTTGGTGGAATTATCCCAGCAAAAAGCTGGAAATAGTAGCAAAAAATAAACATATTACAATTCACCTGAAGGATGTGCAGCCATTCAGCAAGATTTGGACAGGCCAGAAAGCTGGGCAAAGAGGAACCTAATGAGGTTCAACAAGAGCAAATGCAGAGTCCTGCACCTGGGAAAGAACAACAAAATGCACCAATACAGGCTAGGAGGTCATCTGCTAGAAAGCAGCTCCATGGAGAAGGATCTAGGAGTCCTGGTAGCAACAAGTTATCCATGGGACAACAATGTGCCCTCATGGCCAAGAAGGCCAATGGTATCTTGGCGTGCATTAGGAGGAGTGTGTCCAGCAGATCGAGGGAGGTCATCCTCCCCCTCTTCTTGGCCCTGGTGAGACCTCACTTGGAGTATTGTGTCCAGTTCTGGGCTCCCCATTTGAAGAGGGACAGGGATCTACTTGCAAGAGTCCAATGGAGGGCTACGAGGATGATTAAGGGACTGGAACACCTGCCTTATGAGGAAAGGCTAAGATACCTGGGGTTTTTCAGTCTAGAGAGAAGACTGAGGGGGGATCTAATTAATGTCTATAAGCACGTGAGGGCTGGGCGTCAAGAAGGCAGGGACAACCTCTTTTCATTTGTGCTCAGTGATAGGACGAGGGGCAATGGATTCAAACGCGAGCACAGGAAGTTCCACCTCAACATGAGGAAGAACTTCTTTACTGTGAGGATTACAGAGCACTGGAACAGGCTCCCCAGAGAGGTTGAGGAGTCTCCTTCTCTGGAGACTTTCAAGACCTGTCTGAATGCTTTTCTGAGTGATCTGCCCTAGTTTTTGGTCCTACTCTGTCAGGGGATTGGGCTCGATCTTCAGAGGTCCCTTCCAACCCCTAACATTCTATGATTTTGTGATATCAGTGGGTGAATGGGATTATTTTAGAAAGAACTGAGGCTTGCTGTCCATTTTTTTTAAATGGTTTTATGTAACATTTCAGGTTCCTCAACAAAACCGTATTAATTTGAGTTTTCAAGTTTTCATTTGTGCTATGTGATCTGTATGGCATGCACACATTATGGGACATATTTATCAGCTCTCACAATGACACATCACATTTTTGAGTTTTAGCATTTTCATTTTATGTATTTGACTTAAAATGCTTACACATCTCCTTTCTGGTCAAGTAACTGTATATCATAAATCAGAGGAAACCAGAAAAAGAGTAATCTTTGGTGTTGTGTCTTCTATGATTTGAAGTTTGAGACTAAAATAATTTTCTTGCCATTTTTAAATTTGCATGACCCAGATGTTACTCAGTTGTAAGGAATGAACATGAACCTCCGTAGAATATTTTTGTAGGAGAAAAATAGTTAACAAAGTATTTCAATCACATCCATAGCTCTTAAAGTTTATATAAATTGAAAAATTTATGAACAATATATTACAGGGGAGAACTGCAGTGCGATACAAGAGCACAGGATATTAAAAGATATTATATATCCAAAAAAGAGAGATTTACTATATACAGGAGCTGCAGCATGGATGTGGAGAAATGAAAATGTAAAATTGGCTTGCAGATAAAAAAGAGAAAACTTGAAACAATTGAAGGTCAAACACTGACAAATTTTGTCTTTGAGTGATAGATGTAGCTTTGTTGCTTTCTCCAAGTATTCTCCTGTTCTCTGCACTTACTGCACAGTAGTCTTGAATACCAACATAAACTTAATTAGTCCTCTGTTAAGGCAAAATCTGTAGATACATTTGTGTCTGTGGCCATGGTAATAGAAGTAGCAGTGCAATTCAGAATTGGGAGACAGTTTTCCTGGCTTTCCCAGAAAACTGAATTGTAGGCTGTTATACAATAATGAAATAAAACAGCCCTCCATGTTTTTTTTGGGGGGGAGGTAGTCTGTCTTTTTGTTGCTTAACATCAGCCAGTCTTTTTCACCCTGAATTATATATATTTGGCTATGTGTAACTGACACCATAGTTCACAGCATCTCTGAATTTGTTCCGGAATTTGTCATAAATACCTGATACTTCACTGTCCTGTTGGTTTTTTGACTGGTTGTGCAGATGCAATGAACAGGATTTTATCTTTCTTCTATAAATATTGGTTTACTCAAAGCAGATGTTTTATGACAAACCATTTGAGAGTGTAGCACAGAAGAGACATGAAATAAAGCCTTTTGAGAGCTGCATTCTCTGGACAGAAAAAAAAAAAAAAAAAGAGGCATGTGGACGAAAATTAATCCAGCAATATCAGTGTCACTGTGTCACTGTAGTTGAAAAAATAAATGTGTTTATTTTGGTGAAATTTACTGAGACAAATTTATTTAAGGTGACTGTGATGTTATAGTGGAGTTCATAGTATAGTTCATTCTATGAGTTTGTTTTATGGTGCGATTTTCTTAGTTCCTAAACAATATCTGGCTGTAATAAAACAAAGATAAAATATTTGTTAGGTAACTGTAGTACTAAAAATGAGAGCTGAGAGGACTATAAGAAGCAGCTTTAGATGGAAAAGGAGCAGGTGGATTAGAAACAGAGGAACTTCTTAAAAGACCAGTACAAAGGCTCATTGCTTTTTTGTGTGTGTGCTTTTTTTTCCCCCCTTCCTTTAGGCTTGGAGTTTTCAGAATTTTATAAGTATGGGAAATGTTTGATAAGTACAGAGAAGCAGGAAACACTGTGCCTGATCTTGGAGGTTTTGCCCTATGTGCTACCTCAGGAGAGGTGTGAGACCTTGTAGGGTAGAAGACTCTCAGTGTTTGTGCTTGGATCAACAGCAAGGTGTTTCACCTGTCTGTTTCTGAAAAATGTGATGGAGTAGCTAGTACTTCAAGCATCAGAGTAGAATTTCAACACTGCTGTAGAAAGTAACAATAGAGAATATGTTTTCGACTTATATTTTCATCTCCCTTGTATTACCTGAAACAGAAAACATATAAAACAATGGTGCAGGTAGAAAAGAGTCAAGTAACTGAGTCCGTAACTGGATACTCAAGCCTTGTAGGCCTCCACCCCAGGAGGAGAGAATGCAAACAAGCATTGAAACCAGTGTTTTTTATGGCAGTTACAAATCCCTGTCCTTATTTAGAAAAAAACCCACTACAGAACAGTCTAATACCATAAAAGCACCTTCTGACCACAATTCTTAGAGGTCTATTGGCTTCTCTTCAAGATGCCAAATATAGCAAGATTTAAATAGTTTAGGTAGACTATTGAAAATGTAGACACTAAAAATTTCCACTGATACATATTGCTGCAGTAGCTCTATGACTAATGAGGTGGAACTGTTACTGATCAGTCATTAGAGAGAATGGTTGAGAAGCATTCAACAGTCTACACCTCTCACTGAGGGTGTGTGTGCGTGATGGATAGAAAACAGCTGAAAGATGACTTTATGCCTTTTTTTTCTCCTTATGGAAAATAAAAATGGAAAAAAGGCTGCTTGCATTCCAAAACTTAGTCCACTGTTGTTGCATTAATTCAGTTCGGAAGGGCCTGGAAACATCTATTCTACAAATTGTAAAAGACTTCCCAACTCTTTATAACAAGTAGATTGTTAAATAACAAACTTCCATAGTATAAGATCCATAATAGTAAACCAGCCACAACTACATTTGACACAGAATTGAGATCAGACATCAGCATCGCCTCTCTCAGCAAAAAGAAAATTGTTATTGAAATTGCAGATGTTCCTGGGTTATTGGACCATGATATGGGCAAGCTAACAAGATATGTAAATGGAAGTTCTGGAACGTTATTTTCTGATATGAAATATTTTCATTATAATAACTTTATACCTGAGGTGTCAAACAAGTTGCATCAACTACATACACAGGAGACTTTAATGTCATGGAAGCCTCAAGGATGCCCTATAGAGTAAGTGGATTTATATTCTCCACTTTTCCATGTGCATTATTCAGCGTTCCCACCCTTTTTCAGTTTACTTTATCTGAGTGTTAGAAATACGCAGCTTGCCCCATACTGTTCAGCAAGAGATGCCCCAATCCAAAATAATGTGATGCTGAGACATCCAGTGCAGCTATCTTTATAACACAGGTGGAGATGCCAAAGCATCTGATACTTTAAAGAATTGCACCGCAAGCTTTGTTTTTTCTTCTCCTTTATGGGAAACTTAGTGTGCTCTGACTTAAAACACATTAGCTTGCTTCATCTCCTGTCAAAATCTGTTGATGATGCAAGATTATGTCAGCTTTAGAACAGATCAGACCAAGTAAACTTCATTAATATCTTAGGAATATCTGATTTTAATAGAAGAGCTGTTTGTAATGTTTTAAGTAGCTATCCAGAAGACAGCTTGAATTAATGTTTTCCCGTGTTTTTCCTTTTTAAAAATATCTTTCATTTTGTTAGTGAATGTAAGTTAGAAACAAAGAAGTCTCTGCTTCAATTTTTGTTGTTGTTGTCTTGAATCAGGAAAGTACATAAGCATATCCTTAGTTTAAATTACTTCAGAACTCAGCTGGACTGGTTCCTGAATGTCTTATACTGTTGACTGAACAGTGGAGTATTTATTGTCTCTGAGAGGTTTGTGTATTCATACCTGAATGGAGGAATTCATAGATGGTTTTCTCTGAGTAAGCAGTACTTGTAATTTGTGCATTGATAGCTCTGGCTACTGTTACAAAATTTCTGTTGCCTCGAAAAGTGAAACATCTGTACTGTGTTCCCAAGCTAGAGGAATTATCAGTGTTATGGACACTTAGTTTTTTGGTATGATACATGTTTCTTCTCCTAGAAATCTTCTGGTTGGGTTTTCTTTCTTTCAGTTGTTCATATTTTAAACCTATAGTTTTAATAGCTAAAGCAGTATCACAACATAGAAGGTACATTCAGTACAATTAATAAAATAAGGCTCTTGTTCTGCAAAACCTTCTACATTTGCATCGTTCACCTCCTTGGGTCCTGTTGGAATTAATAACTACTAGTGGAAAAGTTAAAGGTTGACATTGCTTTTTTTTAAAAAAAAAAAAAAGTAATCTTGAACTAATTTGAAGTCCACAATTAGCCTGGATCACAGGTGGCAAGAAGAAGTTTTAATGATAGACTGGCCCAGGCCTTGAGGTAAATTATGCATAATTATTCATAACTGCTATTTTTGGCTTGCTTGCATTTGTCCTAGACCTCAGCCTGAGGAAACAATTTGAAATAATTAGTGTGTGAGTGCACTGACAATGATGAATGAATCAAATGCATCTGGTGCCAAAACATGGATCTTGATAAGAAGCAGATAACTTTGGCAACTGTGGATTTTTTTGTTTTTCAGTCTCTGAGACTGGGAACAGTTTGTTCATTTTACTAGGCTGACATGCTCAGGGTAGAAAATTACCACTCACTGGGCTGTGATCAAACTGCAGCTAAGAATTCTAGCATTGCAAACACGAAACAGTTCTATAGACTGTGTGCAAATATTGAGGGAAAAGAAAAAAAGGGGATATTAAGGCAGAACATTTTGAACACACAGGTCAGAAAAGCCAAAAGCAAATGTTCCAATAGCAAAATGCATTGCTTATCTTATGTAGGTTGCAGGCATGTTACGTAAATATTCAGCAGTGTAAACAACAGCTGTATATCATTACTCAGGGCAAAGTAAAATCAGAAACAAAAATATTCTGGTCACATTCATGCATTGTAACTTGGTTAAGAACACTTCTGGAGTTTTCAGGGGTGTTTGTGTCTTTCTCTGGCTTGAGTGTTCAGTGTCTCATCTATGTAATTGACTTTACATGGTTTTAGATGCAAGGGAATATGAGGCTCTTCTTAAATTGAAGTGTTGAATGAAGAGGGGAAATAAAGCATTTCAATTAATATGCTTAACATAGCTATTTTTTATCTTGTTGGACTAGTGAAAGATCTCTTAATTGTTTGGAGTTTGCTTATAAGTTGAATAAAACAAGAAGAGGGCACAAGATAATGTTCAGGTCATTGACTCAATAATTTAGCTATGACTGGCAGTCTCTCTACATGGAAATTTTGGCTTGTAGTTGCTACCTTGGAATTATAATATTGTGAGTAAAGTTCTCTGAAACAAATGCGGCTGTAAAGATTTTTGAGACTGAAATGCAAGTTATAAATTTAACAAAGAGCTGAGAAGTTGGGAGCTGAGCTGTTTATTGACTTTTTTCTCTAAATGTTTCAGGTAAAGCTGTTACAATGAGGATTTAAATTTTCCAGTTTGTCAACTGCTGCTGTGTGTGCTGTCTTTTAGAGGAGTTTCTTGGTGACACACATTATGCATTTGATCAGGTCTTAAACTGCGTAAATTTGAATAGGAGTTCAGTAAGTCTAAGACTACTACAAATAAGATTGGCTTGTAGCTAGTCTTCCAACTTTTTCTAAATGTAATTAATGTTTTTTCTAGTGATTTCTAGTAATTTTTCTAATCAGAATCCAAACATTGTCCCAGAGACTTATACCCATTTCGATAGTACTCACTAGAGAGCTCTAACGTGTTGTGGATGCCTTTGGCAGAATATCGATATAAATAAATGTTTGGCCTATCTAAGCAAAATCCCTGTTCCTAAAAGTTCTGCTGTGTGATGTATTCATATAGTCAGATATTTTTCTTCTAAATATTTCTCAGGGCCATGTCCAAATCCCCTGAAATCACTGAAGTTTTTTTGTTTGTTTGCTTCTTCTTTGATCTCAGTGGTCTTTGGATTTGCTACTTGGAATTCATTTGGGAGGAGACTAAAGAAAGAAAACATTGTGAATGTCCGTATGTTCAGAGTCTTTATTTGATCAGTTCAGAAACTAAAAAAAAGTGAGCCCAAGAATTAAATTCTGGCTCACTGCATAAGCATAATTCAGGTTGTGCAGTCAGAGGCAAAATGCCATTTTATAATATTTTAACTACCAAATATCCCAGAAGCAAAACACCTCACAGTCCTGAGGCTAGCCGATAAAATGCCAACTGAATGCCTGAGCAAAGGCTCTGTCACCTTCATACTGTTGAGAGCCTTTTTTTTTTGCCTTTATTCTGGATTCTGCCTCTTGCCATGACTGGTGTGTTTCTGCATCCAGCTCGTGAAGCTGAGCCTACTCAGGTGTTGTCTCTCTACAACCTCGGCTCTCTGCTGAATAGGCATCCTAAGATGTATCTGAGTGGATACTCCATATCCAACTGTACTGAACCCATGAGCATTGTGACCTGGAGGTAGAAGTTGGAATCTAATTTTTAGTTGCCCTGAAAACTGAGTCAATCGAACACAATTTCCCACTCTCCTAGAACACAAAGGTCCTCTTGGGGGGCGCTTAAGTATAATCACCTAATTAGGTGGTATCATAATGAGTATGCACAGTGGAGCAGAGTTAGATTTCTGTGTCTCAAAGAGCATACAATTGATTGACAATTCGGTAGCTCTGTGAAGAATGAGAGGAAATTATGTTGTTTTCTGCATTCCTGTCTTTTTGAGGATCTGGTGGGGATGTTTTCTTTCAGGAGGTGTTACAGGCCTTCTACTAAAGAGTTAGCAGCTCTGGAATCAGCCTACCATGCGTCTTCTACATTGTCATGATCTTTTGACCTGCAGAGCAAGCCTGGTATCTTGCCTCATCTTATCCCAGGTTCCCATGATGACTTGGTGTTCTGTGGGAGATGGGTCAAGGATAATGTTTCTTGGTAGGTGAAAGTGTTAGCCAATAGTGCAGTAATTTTTAAACGATGACTTGAGCACTCGATAAATGTCTTTTTTAAACTAGCAGGACTAAGATAACAAAAAAAATAGCTAGTGCGTTCTTTTAAGTTGTTAAAGCAGCTTAGAATCACAAAGTTTATCAAGGTTTCATTCATTGCTCCGTGAACTTCGAGGAGGAACTGGCAATCCTCTTATGTTACACTTAGCTCTGAAAAGTGTGTGTGCATGCACACTAACTGGATGGCAGGTCAAGTAGCTGTTAAGTCACGCTGTAGCCTTAGCCTTCGAAACAGGCATTGTATTTCTCTGCTTTACCTGTCTGCTAACTTTTGCAAGGCCCATAGAAATCCTTTGAGACCCCAGTCTTCTAAAATTTAGTTAAAATTAGCCAGTGGATTCCAAAGTTAGTGGGGGCAGTGTGGATGGGAGAGGGGAAAATAAAACTGGTTGGCATAATTCTGAAGCCTTGTGTCTGGAGGAAACTAGACTAAAACATCTTTGTTTCTGCCTTTTGCAGGGGAAGCAATGTGTGACTAGCTCAATCTTATCTCTTGGTTTGGGATCTTAAAATTCTCCAAAGTGTTTTACGTATCTGTCTGATTCCATAAAGTGTCAAATTTGCATGCAGATCTGACTATAGCTGAAAGATGTGTGAAATCACTTTCAGCAGTCAGCTTCTTATTCCCTAAATGCTTGAGGAGGTTTGTGGTAGGATGTCTATAAGGAGGTACAGGGAGTATATTTTACTAGTAAAATGTCACCTCTCTCTAGACAACGTAATCTTTCTGCTGAGTTTGGATGGCATGCAAATATCTTTTGAAAAAGGCTGAAAGCCTTTGCTTTGAATGTGTTCTTTCGAGACATTCTAGAAAAAATGTGGGTACCTTCTGGAGCAAATACTGTTGCCAGGATAATGTGCATAAGAATTTCTTTGTCAAGCCTGTGGTTTGCCTGACAAAAGGGTGTTTTGGGGATTTAAGAAATTTTTATAACAGTTTAATTCTGCTGTTCATAGTCTCAGCTTATAAAAAGAAACATTCAATAAATTTTTGATTGTAGGTAAATATGTTTCTCAGCCAAGTTTCTCTGTGCACATATTCATAGCAAGCTCACCTGCTGCCTAAGGAGTGGTGTCTTGGTGAATATTTCTCTTTAATTTGTCAGTGGGTCAAAATCATGCACATGTGGATTTCTTAGTTGATGATTAATAAGACCAATTGATACTTCTGGTAATTAAAGCATGAAAATGATATTGGGAGTGCCTGCTGTCCTGAGTAATGTATTTGCAGGTGGAAGCCTGGCAGGTTCAATTTCATAGGTTTGCAATGTGAGTGCAGACATCCATGGAAAAAGAATAGAACTGCTGAAAATTATCAGATGTGAACTAATCACAATGAATGATTTTTCTAAGGGAAAGAAGTGTTCTCATGCCAAGTAGGAAGAGACGAAGTTTGGTTAGGGTTGTTTGGTTTGTTTGTTTTTTAATTCAATTTTTGAAATTACCATAATTGATGTTAAATTCTCAAGTTTTTTTTCTTATGGAAGGAGTGATACTGCATGGATTTTATAGCTTAGACCTCTATAGGCCTAATTTCCTTTCTGGACAAAAGGACTGAACCCTGAGTTCAGGGGAAATTACAATCTCTATTTTGCAGCCATTTAAAAAAATTGTAGAATTTTCAGTGTAATGAAAATGGGAAGATTAACAGACTGAAGTAAATAATTTAGCCTTCAAAGGCTATTGAGTGGTCTTAAAACTACTGGATTTTTAGATGGTTGTAGAAAGAAGAGTAATTTACTATTTACCTATAAAATTACTCTTCCCAAACCACATCTATATATTGTATTGCAAATGTTTTTTATTTTGCTGTGGGCAAATGTCTTGCTATAGATTTTAATGTAATTTGAATTTACTAGATACTTTTTTATTTTACAGTATACTAATTTCCCAAAAGGTAAAATGAGAAGGATAATTTCTCTGAGGCACCAGGATTGAACTCTGTACTGGTTCTTTCCAGAGGGAAGTGTAATGTAAAGAAACTTTTTTGAGGAGGAGAATATGTAAAGGTTTTCTTCATAGTGACTAAACCTATTTTAATACTACTCTCTGAAGCTATCACTGTCAGTCTGTCGACTTGAATCAAAGAAGCATAGAATCATAGAATGGTTAAGGTTGGAAGGGACCTTACAGATCATCAGGTTCCAACCTCCCTGCTATGAGGAGGGACACCTTACACGAGACCAGGCTGCACAAAGCCTTATCCAACCTGGCCTTGAACACCTCCAGGGAGAGCGGCATCCACAACCTCCCTAGGCAACCTATTCCAGTGAAGAATTTCATGCAGAATTCTTTATGGTGAAGAATTTCTTCCTGATGTCTAACCTAAATCTACCTTCTTTCAGTTTAAAACCATTACCCCTTGTCCTATCACTGTCCTCTCTGGTCAAAAGCCCCTCCCCAGCTTTCCTGTAGCCCCTTCAGGTACTGGAAGGCTGCTATAAGGTCCCCCCAGAGCCTTCTCTTCTCTAGGCTGAATAACTCCCAACTCCCTCAGCCTGTCTTCATAGCAGAGATGCTCCAGTCTTTTGATCATCTTCATGGCCCTTCTCTGGACCCTCTCCAACAGCTCCATGTCTTTTCTGTGATGAGGGCTTCAGAGCTGTACACAGCTCAGCTGCTGATAACCTGTGTACAGGTTATTAGCAGCATCTTGTACATGCCAACAACTGCACAAACATTGAGGTGGTACGTGAGTGAGGTTTTTTTTTGGTAGTAGGGGTTTTTCAGGTTTGTTTGGAATTTTGTTGTTTTTTGTTGTGTTTTTTTGTTGTTATTGTTGTTGGGTTTTTTGGTGGTGGTTTTGGTTTTTTCCTTTTTTGGTGATGGCTTTTATTATGAGCCAAAGAGAAAAACCTTGTCTTTCATACTGTCTCCCTGCTCTTCATTGCCATGTTAGAAGCCCATTAGAAGCCTGCCGTGGGGCTAACCATCCTCAGCTATTACTAGCTGCCGAATCGCATTGGCTGGTAGTGTAGGGCTGAGGTGGGGTGCTGGGGAGGAGAGGACACTGGCACAGGCAGCCAGGTGCTGCTGACAGCCTGGTAAGTAACATGCAATTTACCTAATTCAGATGCACCGTGCTGCATGAGCAGCCCTGGACAACAAAAGGCACACATGTGTCCTTCGTAAGCTTCATTAACTCTTTTAGAAGAGAGAGTGCTACTTTGACATGTTAATTAGTTGCCATGCTTTCTTTTACTCCAAGTTAACCTTTACTTTGGTCACTTGATTCAAATTGCTGATAATTGCAAGGCTGTTAGAGGTCTGTTTATGCAAAGTGTACTTAAAGGGGCTTTGCTGTCTGAGTGAACAGGCAAATGTTTCATATCACTTGAGAGCTGCTGGATTGTGCTTGCCCCACACTCCTCTCCTTAAAAAGAGAGAGAGCAACCGAGGAGAAACAAAGCAAAGATAGAACAACAGAATAGCAAAAGAAGTTATTGCTAAGGAAACTGGTTCTTCATTGGAAAATAAATGCACTACTGAAAAAGGGGTTTGATATTTTCTTTGCCTAACAATTTTGTAGTTCCTGCATTATGTTACAGCATACTGTGCTCAGCAGTTATTGACTTTAAGACAGTTCAAGACATTTTTTAATTTTTTACATGAGTGCTGAATGTACACCCAGAGAAAGACAGTAAATTTTTTGCTTGTTTGCTTGAAACTTCCTGGCTAAAGTAAGACCACAAACATGTGCAGGGTAAGTTAAACTGGTATAGTTATGTGGATCTCAGTTTTGGTGTATAAATGTTCATTGTTGTGCCAGGCTTAATATTTTCCATAATAGGTGTAAGACTAAAAACTTCAAGCTTTTTTTGTAACATACTTTTTTTTTTTTTAAATAATGAACAGAAACAGTGCCTTTCAAAAAATGCTCTTTTGACACTGTTTCAACTTTTCTCCACTATTTCAGTCCAGGCTAGTGCCTCGAATCTCTATATAATTTTGATTGTACCCAAACAGGATCAGGTTTTTATTTTTATCAATAAATTATTAGAGCGAAAACAATCACTCTGGCCTAATTTGTAGGATAATTTTCAGTGTGTATTTTCTGTTAGCTAAGTATGGTTGATGAGTGCTGGTAGCACAGACAGATGGTTTTAGCCAACCTTCATCCAGTTATGCATTATTAGCTAAGGTCTCAGTTTTCAGAAAATAGTGACATAAAGCTGACTGTCCCTTTGTTTTTGCAAACATTTGCATTTGAATGTTACAGAAATGTCCAATTGAGATTTCTGATTTGCATTTACTTTACACTGGGACATTACAGTTACTGTAAGCCAGGAAATTAGACTGATAAAACATGAACTTCTGTTTTGAAATGTGTCGTATTCGTCTTGCTGTGATGATTTACTGTAAAAAGGCCTGGGACCTTCTTTCTCAAATCTATGCTATAAAATGGCATCTACCATTAGGACTGAAAGCTTTTTCTAGGCAGAGATGAGTCATTCTTACATATTCCTATTAAGGCTTGGACAATTGGATTGTTCCTTCTTAGTACTACTACTTTTCAAATAACACATGTAGCAGTAAAAATACTTTTCTCTGAACTTATCTCCCACAAAAAAGTGCCATTATCTTGCTGTCAGGAACATTGAAGTTTCTTTTTTTTCTCTAGGTGACCTACTTTGTAGGGTAGATACTTCTTGAAGGTCTTCCTTTTTCCACAACCAATCTGTCTGTATTCTTTATTGTGTAAATCCTGGTTTCTTTGTCATTTAATGCATTGTAAACCATTTTAATCCTAGCTAAATCTTCAATTTTAAGTTAGTGCTACATATTATGAATGTAAAACAGGACTACTGACATGGATCTTGGGTCCTTTCTGTGAGACATCATATGCCCATGACCACAGTAGTCTGTTAAAGACCAAATTGTCTTAATTAGGAGAACAGATGGACATGTTTGCTTGTACTGTTCTTGAGAGTCATGAATGAGAAGTTATTAAAGCCAATCGCATTTCATTCTTCCTTACTTGGATCACACATGTGCAGTCACCGCAAAATTGCTGTCATGACAGAATTAGTACTGTTTTAATATATGGCTGCCAAGTATAGCCTGGCAAGAGTTAACAGAAATTGTGTTCCTGCTGTGAAGTGAAATTGCCTTCTCTGCTAATGAAGGAGATGGGGCCCTTAGGGTACAGGCTTCTGGAATAGAAAATGTTGTTGATTGGGTCTGAGTGTTCCTAGAAGAAGGTGTCTGTGAAAGTTCTTTTATGTAAGAACAAAAGACCTTGCACAGGTATTCTGTACAGACTTGTTTCTCATCCTTGATTTTAGATTACAGTTCTCTCATAATTTAAAGCAGCAACTTTGTGACCTGTACGCGTACAGATGCTACAAAGTGCAGTTTCCAAGTTACTGATTTAACCTTAAATCACCTGCAAAGTGGCACTGTTTTACTGAGGCTTGTGCTGTGGTAGCTGGTACTATTGCTGAGATGGACAACTTCACTTGCATGGTCAAATGGTTTGTGCCAGACACAGGATGCTCTTCTGAGAATCAGAATGAGGTCGCTCTGTAAATTATGCAGGAAACCAACAGTGCTGGATCTGTTACAAACTCTTTGCTGCAGTGAATGGAGCAATGTCAATGTGGAAGGGGCAGTAATATGGGAAGCAAGTACGTGAATCCAGCTGCTTTTGTACCAAAGCTAGCTACTTATGTTCGGGTCTTGGTGAACTGTTGTGTGTGCTTATGGGGCAGGGAAATCCAATTTTGCTAAGTTAAAGTTAAAGTATGTTGTTCCTACCCAGGTGCACTTCCCTTTGTTGAAAATCATGAGATGTCAGCCCATTCCTCCAGCCTGTCAAGCTCCTCCTGAATGGCAGCACAATCCCTTGGTATATTAGCTATTCCTCACAGTTTTGTGTCATCAGCAAACTTGCTGAGGTTATACTCAGCTCCATCATCCAGATCATAAATGTAGGTGTTGAACAGGATTGGACCCATTGTTGAAGCTTGGGGTATGCTGCTAGTTACTGGGCTCCAACTAAACATTGTGCCACTGATCACAACCTTCTGAACTTGACTGTTGAAGCAGTTTTGGTTCACCTCACTGTCTGCTCATCTGGCCTATACTTCATCAACTTTCTCTGTGAGCATGTTATGGGAGGCATTGTCGCGAGCCTTCCTGAAGTTCAGTTAGACAATATCCACTGCTCTCCCCTCATCTGAGAGGCCATCAGAGTAGTTTGTCAAGTTAATCAAGCATGACTTCTCCTTCATGAAGCCATGCTGACTTTTCCTGATGATTTTCTTGTTATTTGCATTCTTGGAAATGGCTCCCATTTATTCTGTCATCTTCCCAGGGATGGAGGCTGACCAGCCTGTAGTTCCCCAGGTCTTCCCTACTCCTCATCTCTCTATTCTTGCCCCAGCCATAGAACTGGCATTAACACTGTGCTCATTCATAGTTGTAGCCATTCTTGTGGCTTTAATTAGAGTTTTTTGTTTTGGTTAGGGCCTTTTTTGCCTTTGGTCTAGTTTTGATGGGGTTTTTGGCAGGTTTTCATTCAGATGCATTTTTCCCTGTATCAGCTTCCTGCATTGCCACTTTAACATGTAATGCAGGGAGCAGAAGGGAAGGTAGGAGTAGGGCAGAGCAGAATCAGCAGTTAAGTGATCGCAGAGCCATGACATCAGTTAGTTACTGTGCAAGCTCAATCAGTTTTCCATGTGGTGATTAGAGGTCACACACATTTCTGTACTCTTTACAGGAAAAAGACATCAGACAGAGTATGTTGGCATGGCATTTTGTTTGTGGTGTTTTTAATTTCAGCTTGCTGTTGCAGTAGTCAGACAGTCGTTCTTTCTGAAGGGCAGTGTGTCTTGGCAGCAAGTGAATTTTAAATTATGCTGTAGAACATTGTGTTAGACAATCTTGAAAAAAAACAAACTCATGTCAAAATGTCCCATCTTGAATATTGCAAGATTGTCCCTCTTAAATAAGTTGCCACTCCCTGCATGTGAAGGTGTCCCCCTTGCTGTAGGCAGACTACAGGTTGGTTCCAAAAAGCATGAGTGTATTGCCTCCGTATTCTCTGACTTTCCTGATTTCATTAGGAGCTGCATTCCTGGCTTTTGGAATGCTACATGAATTTGCTCCACTCTCTGTCTCTCTCTGGCCTATCTACTTGCTGATCCAGACCTTGATCTCTCTGCTTCTTCCCCACACTTCCAAGTGGCTGGGAATAGTTCTTGTACAAACTAGCACTTTAATGCTTACAATGTCTGCCTTTTCCCCGCCTTTCATTCTTTCTTTGTGTCCTAGTCTCTCATTTGATTCAATTACAGCTTTCTTTCCTTTGTCCATAACTGGTTTTGAATCATACCCACTTTTGCATTAGATTTTATAGAATAGCTTATTCTTGTGTGATTGCAACAGCATTCTTTTTTTCCTGATTTCTTGTAATTTACTGGCCTTCTCTCTGTTGCCTTGTCTTGTAAGTCCCCAGTTTTTCTCTCCCACCTAGACTTCTGATACTTTAACTTTTTTTTATATATTTCCCTAAAATCTGTTTTTGTTTTCTTTTTGCTTGCAAAAATATCCTTGCCTTTTGAGACAGAGAAGAACAAACAATTTATAATTTTTTGGGCTGTGCATTTAGGTTTCTTCTGTAAAAAAAAAAAAAAAAAGTTCAAACTGGGATCATTAATAAATATCATATGAATGTTACATGTGAACAAATTTCAGCTGTGGGAGGCTTATGATGACGCTTGTTGTGTGATTAATCACCTACATTACATACTGATGTTTCTGTTTCTTTGCTGAGATTACTAAAACTTTGTCAAACATCTACCTAGAAAACTGTTCTGCTTGCTTTTCTTGTCTGTCACCCCTACACCTCTAGGAAATAAAACCATTGCTAAAACCAGTATGTAACTCCTGAACAACAGCAGGAAGAGTAAACAGAGACTACCTACCTGCTAGTGCAAAAAAGAAAAGAAAAAAAACACAACACAAAGCACCCTCAAGATCAATTTTTGAATACTTGAATTCAAGAACCCGCATACTTGTAACTAAACTATGTTTTTCCTCTCTTCTCACCCTTTTTCAATGCAGAAGGCTTTTCTCTTTTCTTGTCAGTCCAGCATTTTTTGTAGGAAACTGAGTTTTCATAGAGTTAAAAAATGCTTTAATCAAAAGAGAAATTACAGTAGAAAATAGGCATATTTGGGATATATACTGTGTCCTCTATAATGAGGTGTGGTGTCTAATTATTATTTTTTAAAATATATTTATTTCGTTATTTTTAGCTACTTTTAGTTTTCTGTCCACACATTATATTTAGCAATGCTTCTAAGTCCAAGCAATGTCTTCTAAGAATGTTGTGTAAGTAGACATGTAAATAATATTTTACTGTTTTCTTTCAAAAATCTCTGCATATAATGAATGAAATGTTAAATCTGGATAAATCATATTCATGCTTGTGAAGCATGATTTTTCAGTGTTTTCATTGACTTTTAATATTCAATTCAAGTAAATAATTGCTGATTTATCAACAATGTCAACGGAACTATTCTCCTGTTGAAAGTATTGTTGATGGAGTGAAATAGTTGGTGTGTAATTACAGCAAAAAAGTTTGTTATTTAGTATAATATTACATGTAAAATTAGCAGACCAGAATATTCCAGAATGTTTAATGCATAAATTATAAAACTACTGGGCTTAAAGTGTGTATTTAGCATCACCTGCATAAAATACTTCCATGAATTCAAAGATATGTTCTGGGTTTTCTTAGTTATAAATTCAGTCTTTTAAAAAAGGTGTGGTTTTTTTTTCTTATTCCTGACAAAATGAAATGGAGACAAAAAAATTTGTATTTTTGGGCTGTTTTTGGGGGCAGGTTACTATTTCCATGATAGAACTATTAGTCGTACGACTTGAAATTTTTGATATATGAATTATGGGGTTTTGTGCCATCAAAGATAATTTGAATATTTAATACTTTAATTTTTTGCCTAACTCCTTTGGTTTTGGATATTGCACTACAGAGGTTCATCAGTAATAAATGTGTTCATTATAATTTAAAAAATGGAGTTCTGCGTGTTATGGTTATCAGCTTCCTACATTGTTAATCTCATTTTCTGCTGTTGTAAGCTGTAAGTGGCATATGGGGTTCAAGCTGTAGTTCTTGTTTCCCAAAACATCAGCAATTAGGATGTTGGCTCTGGAACATAGGAATATAAGACAACTAAGAAGTGCACTTTTGAACCTTATTGCATATCAGTAAATCTGTATTAGTAGATGTATTTCATAGGTTATAAATCAGTAGTGATACTGAATTTGTCCTGTGGCTTGAAGCACATTCCAAGACATTTTCATGTGACAGGTTTCTCTCTAGGTCCCATCGATCTTGTAGGAGAGAGTTCCAATTGCAACAATGGTGAGGATTTTTGACAGCTCAAGTTCTCTGCTAGGAATGTATGAGCTTTGAATTTAATTCTCACAGCATGTTCAGATGGACACTAGGAAGCAAGTGATTAAAGCTGAAGATCTGAAAGGCAGTTGCCTACATATGGTATCTTTCCTAACCAAGTACATAAAAATGTAGTTTTAATCTTTTGGTTTATGAGACTTCAAAGACTAAACTCATATAGAAAGTCTGTGATAGTCTTATCTCAGAGTCCTGGGATTGAGTCTTCTTTATCAGAAGCATAAATAAGTTGACACAGTTCCTGACCTTTGGGCAGGAAAAGCCCAGGGGAATGAGATAGTGTGAAGGTTAGTTTGTCTCTCATCCTTTGAGCTGTGATTCACCCATAGCTGTCGAGGTCATTGTCAGGACAATATGGAAGACCATATGGTTAATACTATGGGGCTATCTAGTTAGCAAATGGAGGATGTCATTGTATTCTGGTTCTGCATAAACTTTAACCTCTGGAGCCACAATTCATCAAAATAAATAAAGCAGTGAAATCCTTGTCTGCTCATTTATTTATTTTTTTCCCCTGTGCAGTTACAAACACAGAGAACAGAGTAAAATGCAATCACATTTTTTGATACACGTTCCCAGCAGGCTTTCATTTATGTTTAATGCTGTGGTTTGTGGGAAAATAAAAACAAAACAAACAAAAATTTGTTTGAATACAAAACCAGCAGTGCTATACTATTGAGTATGTTAGTATCCAAGCTAATTCTCCAAAGAAATGAAGCTTGAGTAAATAAAAGTAAGCCATAGAAATATTTTCAGCATTAGAGCTAATGAGCACTGTTTAACATTAGAATAATTCTCTGAACTATACTTCATCTCTACAGTGAAGTATTGATAGTCATTATAATAATTAGTGTAACATATGTCTTGAAGCACGTTGTGCTCTAGTGTCTCAAAGGCAGCTAAAAAATGAAATAGAAGCCTCAAATTTACATACAGGGTCTTATAGAGGAATTCTTTTAGTAGGATTATGGGTCAGGAGTTTGTGTTCCTGCTCATATCTGTCAACCTTCCACTCAGTAAGTAGAGAAACACACCTATATGACGGAATTTGGATGTGAGGCTTCTGCAAAATATGACAATACTTGTACTATTGCATATATGCTGTTCCCAGGAGACATTTGACTCCTCCTTGGGTTTAAAATGACCTGTGGCCAAGGTCTACAGCAAAGATGCTGTGCAAGATGTAGGTAATGTGAACAACAGAGTTTTTTCAATGTATTTTGTGTGTTTGTGAGCTCTTTTATCTAATGAGCTTCCGTTTATCCAAGATTGAAACTGATTCAACCTGAGAGGTGCCCAGTAGCCACAGGACTCTGGCTCACTGTTTGGTTTTTTTCTTCATGTAAAACTACACATTTCCTTGAAATGCTTGCTTTTTTTTGGTTCCCAGTGTGTACAGTTTGTCAAATAATGAACTGAGACTTTTTAGAAAATGGTGCATCTCCAACTTACTGCTATGGTAGAGAACTGTGAAAATCAGCTAATGCCATTGCCTCTCAAGTCTTTGGTTAAAGTCCTGGCTGAGTTACTTCCATTTATTTATCTTATAATAAATTAGGCATGAGTTTCTCTTTCATCCCTGGCTTGACATATGCAAAGTAATTGTTTAATAATGTTTTAGAGCTTTGAGAAATTAAGAGCGACTTAGCCAGAGGTTGGGAAGATATCTGGACTATCTCCAGAATTCCCAGTCTAATTACTTTCTTCTTGTTGAACTGAAATGAATTTGTCTTTAGAAAATACGAAATGTCAAGCTATGAGTTTCTGTATGAAACATATTTTTCAATTAAAATAACTATGGAGGTATGAGCATAGAACTAACTCCCTAATTGCATGGTGAAAAAATTAATTTACATAGAATACAGTAGAAATACAATATTATAATTAGTCTTTTGACCTAGCCGTTGACAGAAGACTAATAACCTTTTTGGGGTATTTTTAACTTAGCCTCTTAAGCATAATGACTCTTCTGTGATATCAAAATGTGCTTAATTTTCAAGAACCTATGTGATACTTAGATTTAAAAAGTAATACCTGTACTGTTGTTTTTTTTTTAATTGCCATTTTCCCAGTACTTTCTAAGCAAAGGATTGGAGGATTGTTGTACTTTTCAAGTTTATCTCATAATCATTTCTGGCTTATCCCCATTAAAGGGAAGGCATGATGGCAGAGGCAGGGTTTCTGATGTTGTTTCCTTTAAGAAAAGAGAGTATGTGTTGCCTTTTACAGGAATAAAAAGGCAACCTCAGGAGGAAGATTTTTTTTGTTTTATTGGTGACTTATAGGAAGATAATAATATTAAGTGTTTCATGTACTTTGTTAACAGCAGAGCTGCTGATTGACCTTTGTTAACCTGTTGCCACAGGTTCCATGAGTTGAGTTGGAGCTGCTGTAGAGAGGTGAGGGCCGGCCGTGTTAGTCCTTATATGAGACCTCTGTGTACCAAACCAAAAGGTGTTCTCTAAGGGTAAGGATGCTGGTTCTAAATACATCCTTTCCTCAGTGCCTGAATAAAGAGTTTGAAAGAGAAGAGCTCTTGGTGTACAGCTAAGGTAAGGAAGGCACTGTAGGCTGTGTTCATTGCTGTAGCTGAAATATGTGGCAGGGATGTAAGAGGGATAAGTCTGGACACTGGGAGAAGAGCTGTATGAAAGGGAGCATCAAGACACTGGGGTGCCATAGCTGCTTGCATCAGTTGAGTTGAAGCTGAAACTGAAGAGGTGGTGGTTAATGACCAACATTAGATTATGCTTGTTACCATTTTTCTGTTGGTAGTTATGATAGTGAACTTCGAAGTCTAACTATACTGAAGAATGAAGTTTTCAATGAAAGTGTGAAATGATGAATGAAAAGAATAACTCAAGTTGTTACTGAGAAATGATGCTGAAGATGGGAGCTTGGAGATGTGCAAGGATGCAACTCTGCTTAGCTGAGGAATATAAAAAAGGAGCTTTACCATATGAACTAAGCAAAATAACCCAAATGCCTCTAAATGATGGTAATTACACTGAGCGGCCTTTTATGGAATTGACTCTGGGTGCCATCTGTCATGGAAGTTGTCTGAGTTTTCAAATTAAATTGTTTTCTCATGTGATGTTTTGAAGCATTAACTATGCTTCACCCATGCAAATTAAACTTTCCCATTTCCAGATTAGTTCTCCATCTACGTAGTGCCAGGTTGCTGAAGGAGGTTTCAAAGCAATCAAATTCTTACAGAAGAGAGTCACAATGTTGACCTTCACTATCTGCTGTGCAGGACTGCATCCAGTGGTGCGATATAAAAGGAAGTTACCATGTTGGAGGCCACAGGTCCTGAAGGTTTTCTCAGAATCTGTGAAGCTGCTAGAAAAAGGGGCCCAACTCTTTGGATATGCTGACCCTCTCGAGGTGAAGGGAAGACTACTACACTTACCAGTAATCTGCTGCACTGTTACTTCAGAACGATGTAGCAACCTTGCCAACCTCAAGTGTGCCAGAAAACTAGAAATAGGAACTTGAATCTACAAGCATGTCCATTAAGCAACTCTGTTATGTTTGCATTCTCAGGTGCATTGTACTCACCTTCCCTTTAAAATTGAGTTAATCTGCTTGTGAGAGGTAAAGGTGTCCTGCACATTCATAGAAGCATTGCTCATGGGAATAAGTATCACTTCTGGACTGGATGGTACTGTCTGACTGTTTTCTGGAGTGATCCAGCACTTTCTATGGAATGAATAATGAATTGCCCCCCACCCCAGGAACTTGTGCTGTGTTCTACCTCAGCACACTGTCCTGAACAATTTATTCATGGTCTGTGGAAAACATGGGCTGAAGGCTACATCGGTCTCAGAGCAGCTGGAATACTGATGGCTGGTATTTTTTTTCTGTTTGGTTTTGTGCTTAGGAAACAAGCAAAAATTGTTTGGATGAAATAAAAAAGACAGCTATGTAAAATTTGCTCAGAACTCTGCATCCGTCTTTGGTTTCATCATCTAAGAACAAATCAGATTTTCTGTTGGGAAGTATATATTTGTGTTACTTGTCCTTGTGCAGTAGTACTGCCAGTTATATTTATTAGCCCTAAATATTAAACAGCTGGCAGGATTCCTTTGTATATAAATAAGACATTTGAGACCTGGAAGAATGCCATCCCTGATACAGCCAGCTGGTGCTTTTTACAGTTCCATTCAGCACAACACTACTGAATTTCACTGTACATTCAGTGTTGTGTTAATGACAATAGAAGAACATGGGGTCCTTTGGGATTTCTGTAGGAAATGCCTTTCTGTAAAAATACATTGTTTTGAAAGACCGGCTGTACCAGGAAATGCTATATTATGCACCTGTTTTGTGCATTTTAATGTAAATACTTTTGTGTTTGTGTTTTGCTGCCAAATACAAAGCAACAAACTGCAGAGGCTTTTAAAATGTAAATTTTTAAGTGTTCCTGTGCAACAAATGTTTTTAACTTTCTATGCTGTGTTGATATTTTCCTATTTAAGTAATGCTGCTGCTTCTGAAACCATTTGCTAATGTGCTAATGTTTGAGGTTTTGTGTTTTGTTTTGTTTTTATGAAGACATGATTGACTCCATGTTAGAGTCCAAGTAATAACTAAAATAGTAATGAATATGTCTCCCCACTATTTAATTTGCTCGTATTCTACTTATTAGAAAATTGAGATATAAATATGGATAAGGGGTATCCTCAGGTTTAGCTAACCACTTGATAGTTTGGAGAATGGGCTTCTTTCCATTCATGAAGTACTATGCCATGATCTTTCCTTTGTAAAGCTTTGCTATCAGTACTTGCCTGGCTACATCCAGAGGTAGTGCTTTAGGTGAAGCAGAGGATAATGCTGGAGGACCTGATGCTTTTTATTTGTACTTTTATTAAATATTGATAGGAGCTTATTGTTATGAGTTGTGTAGCTGGAAGTGTTATGTCTAACATTAAGTGTGAAATTCTCTCTAATTTTAATTATTGAAGACACAATTTTTCCATGTCCACGGCCTTTGGTGAGTTTCATTTTGGATAAAATTCGGCTTGATAAAGTACCTGTTGTACTAAAAAGCTGCTTATTTCTGTCTCTGAAACAGCTACACTTAAAGGTTGACTCTTACCTACTCTGTAATAGTCATGGATGAAAGGAGTTTTGATGTGAGTGGTAGTTCCATACTGATTTCAACCATGGGGACTGTTGCATTGAGAACTTCCCAGAAAATCCGTTTAACCTGTGAGATAAGTAAGATTGAAAACTGTTTCTCCAGGAGGCATGCAGCCTAAAGAAGAAAAAAAAAAAAAAAGAGTTGTAAATGTTTTGCTTGTCCAAGCTATGAATGGGCATTGGAATGCTGGATTTAGATGTCTGTTATAAGGTCAGATGTGTCCCTCATTGTAGTGACCTTTTACCCCATTGTGATTTAGAGGATTTTGCTTGCAGAAAGGCGAGAATCAGCTGTCGTTCCAAGTTTGATGATGAGGTACTCAGCTGTCTAGAGATAAGGGAAAAAAGATGGCTTTACTTATTTTCCTGCAGTTTGGTTTGCTTATTAGTCTAGTACTCCCATGATAAGGTGTGTGCTCCTGTTTTCTTAAATATTGTGTGTTTCTGTGTGTTCAGTACCTAAAACATAATCACATTTACCTTTTTATCCCTATTTTTTGTGATGTTTGTTATTTTACTTCCCAGATGCAAGCTCTTTAAAAACTAAGAGGCATTAATGCATGCAGCACTTTTGTTGTTGTTTTGAGAGAGGAAGAGGGTCAAGATTTACATTATGTTTCTATTTGTTATGCTTTGGAGAAATGAGTTTTATTTAGAAAGATATTTTGATCACCATGACAATATATTTTGTGCTGTGGGAGCAGAGGAGGATGCAGCTCTAGTAAGTAGAGGGGGGAGGTGGGGAGGTTCTTGTCCTTTCTGCCCTCCTTCATGTCTGGTCTCGTTTTTCTGACCAGGCTATGATTCCATGCTCACATTATGGGATACGGTTTCTCTCCAGTCCCCTGTACAGTCTTGTGCCAGGAACTGCATGTTCTGTTGGGGAGGATAAGGGGGGGCTTCCTTTTCTTTAAATAAATAGATTTTAAAATAAATATATATTTGTGAATTTTTTTCTGAGTTACTCTATTTTGCCTTTGCTTATAGTGAAGAAGAGTATGTGAAAAACAGACAAAAGATTAGATAAGAATTTTCTATTAGATCTGGTTGTTTTGGATTAGTTGGGGTAAATTTGGAGCTGTGCATTTTATGGCAAAATGCTATGTCTCAGTTTTTGTCAGCCAAATTTAATACCTGGATACTCTTGATGAGTCTCTCATTTCACCTGAGCTTTCATCAGACAAGAAACTAAGATTTTTGTCTTGGTTGTAATTCTGAAACTATTTTGCTTAGTTATAAGGAACCCCCAACTTTTAGGTTGAGGCTATATAAACAAAGTCTTCTGAATACAGTGATTTGCCATCAAGTGTGTTTCATCTCCCTCAAATGTGAAGACTTCAGTGAATAACTGAACAGAGACGGAGAAGAGTACGGTGGTAATACTAGGTGGACCGTGGACTGAATATTATTGCATGTAATTTTGTACTAACATATCCTTCTTTCAACCTTACAGTCTCTCTAGTATTCTTATTTTCCATCACAGTAGAACTTCGTAGTTTAACAGTTATGACTGCTTGATGTAAAGTCATAGACTACTAAAATAGCATGAGTAGGAAGTGTACCAAAGTCTATGTCTCGTAAGGGTTTATATGATGGTAATGATAATTTCACTGTGTATGTAACCTAATTGGAAAACTCTTGCAGTACAACTTCTTCTTTCATGTGCCACTTAGAAAAACTACAAATAAGAACTAGAGAGGCATGGTACCAGCAAGTCATTTCATTAACTTTTGAAAGCAAATGTAGAAGAAAATTTCTTTAAATCCCAAATCGGATCACTTTCTGTCCTCTGATCTCAGCTGATTGGTAGTTATGGGCCTTGCATCAGCATCTTTGGTGGTTTTATGAGGAAAGTGTTTTCATATTGGTGAACTGGTCTGGAATGCATTCTTCTATGATACACTCATTACAGGACTTTTGTTAATAACAAGCTTTCAGAGCTTTTGCATCCTGTTACTATTTTTTCAACTTGTATATCATACATGGCAAAGTTCCACTTTACATTTAGATTTGAATTATTTTATTCCTAGCCTCCAGCTGTCCTAAAATGTGTGCTAATTTTTGTTGGCTGTTTGATTTCCTTACTACTCCTGAGAATTCTGGCGGGTGTTTATAGAAATCTCTCCTTGAATACATATTTTCTTTCAAGTAACTGAAAAAGTTATTTTTCTCTGTATATTGGCTATGAAATTGCATAGGATACATTAGAATCCTGTTCAGTCTCTGTGAAAGCTTGATCCTCTTAGTGATCTAAATTTGGTAATATTTAATTTTACAGTAAGAAAGTCAACAGAAATCTAAGTACTAAAACAAAGGAGGCATCAAAATTACTCATCTTGTCTTAAAATCCTGCAACCTGTTTCCCAAATGACGGCTTCAGCATGATAGAAATTTTTGAAATATTGGACAAAGTGTGATAGAGAAAGAAAGTGTTAGACTGAAGTATCTACATATATATGTTTAATTATTATATAATTACCTTTTATCATACTAAAAGAATTTTTAGGTCAACTTATCTTATGCAAAGATCTTCTAAAAAACCCTCCCAAAACAATACAAATGTTGTTTGGACAAGTGGCAAATATTCCCATGCCTGAGGCTTTCAATCTTGGCCTGTTAAGTTGCTTTGATATAAAGTTTGTCAGGTGTTTCATACTTAAAATATATTTTTAGTTAATTAGGGTGACAAGCACAAAGCTAGCAGAAAATTACTTGTAGACCTTTTGAGTTCTTCTATAATGATGCAAATGTCTGTGGTGGTGATGATTTGTCTCTTTTGTTGTGGTTTCCCTCTGCCCAATACTGTATCTTCATTTTTTAGTCCTTTCTGAAAGTCTTGTTTTTCACAAGGCATCTCTCTTAGGAGGTGGGGGTTTATTTAAATTTTAAGTTCAGCTCAGACTATGTTCATACTCTTAAGGCAGATGTCTTTTGAGAGCAAGATCAAGGATTCTTATGGCAAGTGTCAGATATACACCAAAAACTTAATGAAATTTTGTATCAGGGAGGATTAGTATCCCACACTCAATGCAGAGAGAGCCCTGTGTAAGGCTTAAGGATGCTTGGCTGTGACAGCAACACATACATGAAACAATTTATTGTAATACTGACTTGACAAAGGTGTCATTGGAACTGAATAGCTTTGGTTAATAATGTTTGTTGGTAGCACTTCCATTTTCCATAAGAAAATCCACTTAATGTTTGTGCATTTCTGGAACAAAGAAATATAATTCTGGAAAAACTGAAAGAAAATGTGTCATATTTTTTTTTGTGTTGCTCTCTTGTTTCCAATGGAATGAACATTTATGAACACATTTATGAACACTCCTTTATGCTTGTTAACTCATGACTTCTACTGAACTGCCAGCTGTAACTTTCTTCCTTTTGTAAAAAACCCATCAATTTAATATCAAACTAGTCACTGAGGAAAATACTAATTCTGAACAGTATTGAGTAATATCTGAAATGCCTGCTGATCATTGATCTCAGCACTTACAGGAATTGAATGTGTATTATGCATCTTTGGAATATTTCAGCATTTCCAAGTGCTGCATGAAACCCTTATTTGCCTAACTTTTGACTATTTTGATTTTCTGCTTGCAAACGTAGATTTATTTTTTTTTTCCACATTAAGATATTAATAGAAATGCATAGTGCCTACACTAATCTTATTTTTGAATACTATGCTTGGCCTGCTTGTGAAGCCATTGCCTTCTTTTCAGCGTAACCTTTGGAGCAAATGGAAACTACACAGACATGTATGTGCTGAATTTATGTAGGGGAAAGGAACATCCCACTTAAGTTTTTGAACTCAGATATGAATTTTAAGTTTCACACAGGAAGAGAGGTCTCCAAATGCTGAAGTCCCTACAAGATTTATGAAAATAAGTAATAGGAGGAGAGGAAGAGGGAGAGAGACAGATGGCATCAATGCTTCCAATGAGGAAGAGACATTTTTTGCACTCACCTTTTATTAGAAATCAGAGTCCATGTCAGAGACCAGGCATGAGACAGATTTATAGGAAACTAGGCTTCATGATTTCTGTTGCTCATGGTTATTTTCCTCTTTTTATTGTAATTGTTGGGCAACCAAGGGAGGAAAAAGGGAAAAAAAAAAAAAAATTACTAGCCAGTTGGTATTCTGTCAGTGAAATGTTGCCAAGTTGCATGCACTGACTATCTGAAAAGCAAGATTCCTGTCATAATCATCTCTTTTTTTGGGAAGGGAATTGCTTGAATAAATAGCAGAAGGTAGGAAGTGCCTACATGGGAATACATACTATACTCTTCTGTCATTGCTCAACAAGGCATAATAAAAGTGGGGGTTTTTTGCTGGCTGAAAACCTATACTGAATAATAAGAGACAGCAGAGGAGAGCAGGGTCAGTTTTCAGTATCAGAACAAGAAGTATTTTTCAGGTAGAATTTGTGTGGTGGTTCTGCAGAAGCTTATGTGAACACCTCACAGAAAATGAAAAGCAATTCCACTGACAAAAATATTAAATAATTTTTAAAATTTAGTTTAGAAATAAGCACTGATTTGACTGCTCTGCTTAGCAAGGGTTGGACATCCGAGCACATGAAGTTGTTTTTGTGACATTTCAAAGTAATTTCACTCAGTTACTATTTTTGTGCTGATTTCCTAGCACTGTATTCCCAGTCAGTATTCTAGCATGCACAGTGCTTATGTAGTTTAAGATATGTTCCATCTAGCCACTATTAGAATTACTAGTTTATGTTAAAGGATAGTTGGACATTACCTGAAATAGTGTTCATACCGAATCATACCAAATTTCTTAAAGGAAAATAGAATTGTAAATAAAATTTGTTAGACTGTTGTCTGAGATGTGTCAATGGAGTCTCAGGGAGTTAGCTGTCTGGGTTCCATAGGGACCTTGAAAAATTATTAGACTCCATTTTAGTAGAAGCTTGATA
Source organism: Hemiprocne comata (assembly GCA_020745705.1). Classification (NCBI taxonomy): domain Eukaryota; kingdom Metazoa; phylum Chordata; class Aves; order Apodiformes; family Apodidae; genus Hemiprocne; species Hemiprocne comata. The sequence continues at coordinate 134,521,084 of CM036586.1, read as the reverse complement.
GTTTAGGAGTTTTATAGCAATATGACAGTGAAAAATAAAATGTGGTTTATTGGAATCATGCAGTTGCATACAAGTAGAATTATGAATCACAAAATAGCCTTCAATTTTTTAATGTAAACTTAAGGGTTTTTTTATATGAATGATAAAAAGCCACAAAAAATTGAAGTATGCAACAGGAAGGATGAAAGAATTGAGCTCACTCATGCCCTAGTTTCCCACATTGAGAGGGAACTTTTTGGTGAGACTGCTCATGGCATCCTAGGAAATGGCCTCCATTCACTTCAGTACATTCCCTTCCATAAAGAAAATGAAAGAAAAAAAACAACAAACACAACAATGGCCAGAAGTCCAGCACACTCTGGCTGGAAAAGAAAGTCTGTTCCAGAAAAGAAAACCCTTTCTGTCCCAGCTTCGTCAGTCAGTATGGCTGGAGCATATGAGTTAAACAGTCTCTCTGGGGATCTCAGAGATTTTCCTATACCACTGAAAGCACACTTTTGTTTCCTGCCATTGACAAGTCCAGCACCCAAAACCAAAACAACAACAAATATAGGTGTTTTGAGAAACCTCACTCAATAGAAAAAACTCATGGGTCATGGAAGGGAAAATGTCTTGATGTTCTTAATGATCTATTTAGAATTAAGATCACTTGGGGATGGCAATATGAGAAAAGTTGCCACATATGAGCAATGCAAATGTACTGCTTGTTTTTTAGTTCAGTCATAGTAATTACTGAAGTCACAGATCTACTTGAATTGGGTCCATGTTCTGATTTGGACACATCCTGTAGTTTCAGTTACTCATTTCACTTTAACTCTTTCTAAAGCAATATCTTCAATCTCCATGATTTTGTAACAGTTAAAGTATTTTGGTCAAGTTAGCACCTGGATGAGACACGTGCTTTGGTTCAGCAGCAGTTCAGCATTAAATGATAGATTTGAAATGTTGTTTATATAAGCGGGCTATCAGGGACTACAATTGTTTCCAATAGTTTGGTCGTCTTTGCAAATTAATAAAGTGATAATTGCATGTTGTAATGTCTAGGTGAAGAACACAGTAGGGGTGTTTCCTTTACTGAGCAATTCATACATCTACATGTATGCATGTTGGATAAGAAACTTCTGGAAAAACAAAAAAGTGCAATGAGACTTGTTCAGAAAAGTAACATCTGCTGTGAAGATGTTTTAAATTCTTCAGTTTCCTAGTTTTGTTTCTGTCTCCCACTAGACATGTAAAATACATTGAACTCATAAGAAATTATATGGAAGAGATAATAAGTAGATCACTCATGAATCAGTGTGAGCTGCTTTAAGTGTCCATAAAATTATATCTCATTATGTAATCTTAATCTAGTTTCATCCAGTTGTTGTAACTGAATTTTTACTTGTCCAAGACAGACCTGTACTTAAATAGGTACATCCAGCTTCATGGGAGGCAATTGCGGCATCTGGGGGGCTTTTTGCAACAGGAATAGATTATTGGCTCAGAGGCTGTACTTGTACAAGGACATCTATCAGAGGAGGGTCCTCCACTCAGTTTTGGGTATTTGGCAGAGGCTACCCCTTACGCAGTCAAGAGCCTGTCCTTGCATGATCGGCTGCCACATGGCACCCAGTTCTCAGTTGGCCACAAGCTCTAGTGTAGGAACTTGGACTCAGAAGGTCCATGTACTGCTAGCTCTCTTTGGCCAAGTAGCATGTTATGTCTTGCTGCAGCATTTCAGCTGCTGTACACAGATCCAAGATTGTGTTTTTAACTCTGTTGGACTAGTCAGGAAGAGATAAAACTTGTGTATAGTTAGATCTGTAAAGTGAACTAAAATAAACTTTGTTTCAATTAAAGGACGAATATTTATACTGCTTTTATCTGCTGGTTTAATAACATGATTTAAAATCACATCTTCAATGGTGCTTGGACAATTTCATTGTACAGACCAACTCTTAAGGATATCAAAACTTCCTTAAGTCAGTGGGTTGGGACTGAGAACTTTCAGATGTTACTCTGATGTGGATACTATTTTTATCCCCATTCTGTCTTTGTATGTGTGTGTGATGCGAGCATTGTAAAACCAGGAAACAGTTAACACTGCTGCACCTCAATTCCTTTGTTGGTATAGCAGGAGTAGTACTTTCTTAATGCCTGCTCTGCACTACCCCAAGGTCCTGCAGCAAAAGGTGCTTGTGTAAAATGAGTAATTGTTAGACTGAGATCTTAAATATGACATTGATGTGACTTGATTTTTGAAGGAAGATTTTTTTTCTGGTAGAAATTATTCCTTGTCTCCCTCCCCCAAAAGTGGCAGTGACTGCTCACATCATACTTAATTCTGTCTACTTTGCATCTCCAGTTTTTGTACCATGCAGCAGCAGCAGCTCTGAAGCTCTACTGCTCCCCAGGTGCACCGCATCTGGTTGTGTGGGGCAACATTTATGTTTTTTGCAGAGACTGTATGTGGGTGACAGTGAAGCAAGGATTTCCGTAGCTGCTGTGCTACTGTATGATCTATAAGTATGCGCTTCATTATCGTGATAGGAGTTTACCTTTTGTCTGTGTAATTAACTCTGAAATGTAGAGCAGAAGATGGTAAGGCTCAGGGGGATCTTACCAGTGTGTCTAAATGCCTGATTGCAGAGTATAAAAAATACAGGAAATTGCATTTAAACATATGGACCAGCCTTTTCATTCTAAGTACACTCAAACCCTGTCACAGGCTGCCCAGAGAGGCTGTGAAGTCTCCTCCCTTGGAGATATTAAAAAACCCGACTGGACAGGATCCCAAGCAACCTGCTCTGTCTGACCCTGCATGAGCAGGGGTTTGGGTTAGAAGATCTGGAAGATTTTATTTCAACTTCAGTGGTATAGTGATACTGTAACAGGTATTGTTCATTGCAGTGAGTTTTAATTCCTGTGCTTTAGTGGAAAGGCTCTTCATTTTGTATTTTGAGACTTGAAATATAGAACAGTTTCAGGTTTTGTGTGGATAAAAGCTGAAGAATGATAACCTTAAAAAACAAAACAAATTGTTCTAGTCATCCATTCAGAGAGAAAGCAAAGAAAGATGCATCTTAAGTCACTTAGTTGTATATGGAAAGTGTTTAAAGTACCCCTGTAGATTTATTTTTTTTCCTGTGATTAGTAAATATTCCTCTCTGGTGAGTGTGACTTCAGGTAGGATTGGTACATGAGTAATTCACAAACAGGAAGCCCAATCCTTACCTGTCTGGGTCAAGTAAGTTTGCCAGCTGATTAGTGATGTAAAAACAAGTGATAACTATATATACTTCAAAACCCATTTGTTTGGAAGAATTAAGTAACCAAGATAGTTACGATAAGTTTCCAGTAATTTTAATAACTCTGTAAACTGGGCTGAACTTGGCTGTTTTCCAGAGGACATATATCCAAGCAAAATCAATGCTCACGCTTTGAACAAATTTATTTTGTCACATTTTATTGTGACTTTATGGAATTTCAATGGGAGTCATTTGCTTTCATTTGGTAAGATTTTAAATCTTGTTTAATCTTTGAAATACAACTTGATTTTAACTGAAAATGTGGTGGTGTCTTAGTGAATCTCTTCTGTTCAAGGCAAGTGTGGTTGTAGTAAAGATATGTTGGGATCATGAATGAGGGGACAGCACTGCATTTAGTTGGAGAAATCACAGGTTTTTAGTAATGCAAAAAACCACTGCAGCATGTCTTTCATGCCACCTTGAAACAACTTGGTAAAATCTGACTTCTAAATGGAGAATTCTGTATTCATTTAAGATGTTTATATATTTTAATAGGAAAAAAAGTGCAGGTTCAACCAGGCTTTGTTGTCTCTTTTAGTGATGTCCAAAAAAAGTGATTTTTGCTTTTTCACAGCTTTTGTCTCTAAATGTGATTTTTATTGGTATAATCATGAATATTAAAATATTTCCTTTTCTCTCTTTTTTCTTCTTTTTCTTTTTTTTTTTTTTCTCCAGTGGGAAGAGATTAGTGGTGTTGATGAACATTATACTCCAATCAGAACTTACCAGGTGTGCAATGTTATGGATCATAGTCAAAACAATTGGCTGCGAACAAACTGGATTCCACGCAACTCAGCTCAGAAGATTTATGTGGAGCTCAAGTTTACCTTGAGGGATTGTAATAGTATCCCTCTAGTTCTGGGCACTTGCAAAGAGACCTTCAATCTGTACTACATGGAGTCTGATGATGACCATTTGGTAAAGTTCAGAGAGCATCAGTTTACAAAGATTGACACTATTGCAGCTGATGAGAGCTTCACGCAAATGGATCTTGGGGACCGAATTCTCAAGTTAAATACAGAAGTCCGTGAGGTGGGGCCTGTCAGCAGGAAAGGCTTTTACTTGGCTTTTCAAGATGTAGGTGCATGTGTTGCCTTAGTCTTAGTGCGAGTGTACTTCAAAAAGTGCCCTTTCACTGTCAAGAACCTCGCCATGTTTCCAGATACAGTACCCATGGACTCCCAGTCACTGGTGGAGGTGCGGGGTTCTTGTGTCAATCATTCCAAGGAGGAAGAGCCACCCAAGATGTATTGCAGTACAGAAGGAGAATGGCTAGTGCCCATAGGGAAGTGCTTGTGTAATGCTGGCTATGAAGAAAGAGGCTTTGCCTGCCAAGGTAACAATGCGCTCCATGTTCATAGTTCAATTATTAACAGGGGCTTCACTTTATGTCCCTACTCTGTGTATTGGGTCGTGTTCATTTTCTTTGAATTCTTGAGACAAATATATTAGTTCATAAAATCACCATGAAAATGGCATTTGTTTAATCTGTGTAAATAATGGAATTTGATAAAAAATAAGGGTCAATGAATGAATTTTAGTTAATACAGTATGTAGCAAATTTAGACTCTCTTACCACTCATGGACTTTTTTCAGTAGATTATAGTTTTCTGAAATGCATTGTTTGTATCAAATTACTTGAATTTTTGTGTGATGTTTTAAAACATTGTGGCTGGATATGTACTATTTGCTGCTGACCTGTGTTGATTAATTGAGATTGGTCAGAAAAAAACAGTTAGCATTGTTTCAGGTAGCACAGTTCCTAAATGCATGTACAGTTGAAAAAATAATATTTGAACTTCAAAATTGCATTTTCATGAATACTCATGTATTTAACTCAAAATAATTTTCTCCAAATTTTTGATTTCTGCAAACTGTGGTTATGTGAATGCTCCCAAGAACAAGACTACACAGGGATGTTGAGTGTTTCCAGAAATGGTCTTTAAAATGTTAGAGAAATGCGTATTATCTTTACCTATCTTTGTATCAACCAAAGTGATGGTGGTCTACATTTTGCTTTTTACAAAAGTATATTTAGAAGTTTTTTGCTAGTAGAATCTTAAACCTCTTTTCACAGAGTGCCTTAAAGGGTGCTGGTTGTGGCAGAGGGTCTTCCATTCAATAGAGTAAAAGTAAACAGCGATATTTGGAAATACCATGGACAGAAGGAGTAGTTGCTAAGCTGTTTATTGTGAGGTTTGTGTATGTGTGTTTGTATACACGTACATATGCATATATATAAAAAAAATCCAGAAATTTGAAGTATTCTGAACCTGGTTGAGAGGGCAACTATTCATTTTTCTTAGGTCCTACAGAAATTTTATGTCAAGCAGGCAAGTCCTGGGGAGCTACTAGGAGCCCACCAAACCATAGCCAGGTCATTGTGAAAACTGTTGTTTTAATTAAGGTAACTTATTCTCAGAAAAGGCCAGGGAGGTGTGGGAGGTAAGACTATGTTTTGTTTGGTTTTGCTTTTAAGTAGATTTTTAATTGGTTTTCCCTCAAAATGAATAAATTGGGCAGCTGAGTCTTTTGAGTATGCTTTTCTGCAGATACCAATATTGAGAAAAGCAAGTTAAGCTCTTCCATTATGAGCTGAATCCAGGAGAGGGTATTTTATAATTCAAAATGCTTTTTTCTGGGGCCTCCTATAGTTACACTTAAAAATACTGAAATGTTAGTGGTACTCTTTTAACCACTGTATATAGTCTTGCTTACTGTAGAGTCTGTGTACTTGTAAGGGGTTGTTGGTTTAGAATTTCAGTTACGCATGAGCGCAGAAAGACATTCACTCTAGAAAGTGTCAGACTCCAACTGGATGAAATTTAAGCTAAATAAAGGACAAGAAATTGTTTTATTAAAAACAGGTTCTCAGATGCTTGATGTAGGCAAGGTAGCTCCAACTGAGTTCTGCAGAGATGCGAAGTGAGTTCACATCCATGTGTGACTCTATCATACATCATTTGGAACGCATGAAATTAGACCATAGTGCTTCCTTTTCCGTGCTTCCTTTTCCGTGCTTCCTTTTCCGTGCTTCCTTTTCCGTGCTTCCTTTATTTTTTTACTTCCTCACCAACTCTTGATCAAGGGAACGATATATAATGAAACCATTAACAATACAGACAGGTCCTTCTGGTTTATTCTAATTTAACATACAATGTTCTAGTAACTCTTATTGGAAATCATATTTATCAAATATTTTCTTTTTGGTGTGATTGAAGTGGCACTCTAAAAGAAGTCAGTAATTCGAAACCACCCATTTGCTGGTATCGGTAACACATCAGAAGTTGGAAAGCTTAGAAAAAGAGTTCAGTTTCGACCTGAGGCTCTTTTGGTCAACAAAAGGGCAGTAGAGACAGAAGTGTCTGAAGTCTGAAAGAAGATACAAAATGGTGTTACAAGCACGGGCTGGAATGAAGTAATAAGTTATATAAAAAATGTTTCACTGAAGTTTGAAAGAAGAGTAATAAATAATAGAAATTTCTGTCTTCACAATAGTTGGACACATTCAACGACTTAGTGTCTGTCACTACTTGATCCTACATTCAGGCTGTTTCTGTTTTTGTTTGTTTCTTTGTTTCACAGAATGTTAGGGATTGGAAGGGACCTCTGGAGATCATCTAGTCCAACCCTCCCTGCCAGAGCAGGTTCACGTAGAGCAGGTTGCACAGGGTGGCATCCAGGCAGGTTTTGGTTGTCTCCAGAGACAGAGACTTCACAACTGCTCTGGGCAGCCTGTTTCAGTGCTCTGCCACCGTCAAAGAAGTTTCTCTTCTTGTTTAGATGGAACTTTCTATGTTCAAGTTTGTGCCCATTACCTCTTGTTCTGTCACTGAGCACCACTGGAAAAAGACTGGCCCCATGCTCCTGACACCCAGCCTTTAAGTATTTATAAGCATTGATGAGATCCCACTTCAGTCTTCTCCAGACTAAAAAGACCCAAGTCCCTCAGCTGTTCCTCATAAGAGAGATGCTCTAGTCCCCTAATCATCTTTGTGGCCCTTTGCTATACCCTCTCCAGCCGTTCTCTGTCCTTCTTGAACTTGGAAGCCCAGAACTGGATACAGTACTCCAGATTTGGCCTCATCACAGCAAAGTAGAAGGGGAGTACCTCGACCTGCTGCCCACACTCTTGATGCATCCCGGGGTGCCATTTCCCTTCTTGGTCACAGTAGCACATTGTTGGCTCATGGTCTACCTGTTTTCTACCAGGAATCCCAGGTCTTTTTCCAACGAGCTTTAATGCTGTTTTCAGAAACAATGTAATTTTGCATTCGTAGGAGTTTATCACTAATTATTTAAATGAACGACCCTATTAGTACGTGATCAGTTTCATTCAGAACGGCTTTCTTGGTACTTGGAAAAATATTAAGGCATAGTCATGCTCTCAAATAACACAAATCAAACTCTTTTCCATGACTGCTTCCCTTTTTCTGCATAACCAGGAAAGATGACATAAGACTCAAGCCTTTTTTTGTTATTGGTGTACACATACTTATAAAAACATACATGTTTTTCTAACATATTTGTATCTAAGCTCCGAAAAGCCAAGGTTGAACTATTGGCTTTACTGAGTGTATTGGTTCTTGTTGGAAAGATTATTGTTCTGTTCTGGGTCCTGCCAATCAATAAGCATTTTACAAGTATGTTACCTACCTGTCAGTCAGTGAAAGAATCAGGACCAATATTACTGTGACCATCCTAGTCCTCAGTATTATGTGTGTGGAGAGGTGATTTCTCAAAAGTGAATTGGATACCTCACCTTGAGGAATTCTGGTCTTAATGGTATACTTAAGGTTAACAGTTTAACACCTCTTTTAGCAAAGACTTTTGCACCAGTTCAGTATTTCGGAGGGAGTAGGTTTGTATAAGGTAAGGTAAGATGTGTTGGGGGTGGGGGAGCATGTTGGAAAAGCCACTCCATACTTTTTTCCCCCTTAGCTAATACATTTGTTAGTTAACTAAATATGGTAAATGTCATCCGCTGTAGACTGTTATTACATCTTTGTTAGCACTTGCATCATAGTGGTCCCATCTATTTAATAGACTGTAATATTTCATGGTTGTCTTCATGCCATTTTGACCAAACTACATCTTTATAACATGTTCTGTCTTAGAATTGACAGAAATGGTGTTTTATTGTTTTAGTTGGAAAAATACAATTGGCTGGAACTGCACACTGAACCTAATGCTTTCTGATAATCTCTCTGCTATTCCCCAGTCAACAAGGGGAACTCGTCTTTTCCATTTGTCCCCCATCAAACAGCCATAGTAGATGAGATTAGATCAGAAGTTTATCTGCCTTAGTATTCTTTCTTTGTCAGTGGCTAACAGCAGATTGTTCAGGAAAAATGTAAGAAACTGTATAAAGCACGCCTTTACTAGATACACCTTTCAGCTTCTGCTCATCAACTGTTGACTTCTGAGACTTAAGATACAACTTATAAGAAAAACTATGTATAATAGGAGTCAGTGTCCTGTCACCTGTTAATTTGGCTATATTTTGACTAATATTTTTGGTCTCTGTAAGTTTTTGTGGTAATGAATGGCATAACTTGTCTAGCGTGAAAAACATATCTTCTTGCTGTATTTAAGCCTCCAGTTTTAAGTCAGTTGGATAAGGTCTTCCTTGAATAGTGAGAAAATAACTACGCCCTTTTCATCTTCTCTATTAACAATTTTCTAAATCTCTTTCATGTCTAATATCTCATCTCCAATACCATTTTTCCCGACTCTCCCTCTCTGTTAGTGCCTTCTTATCTCGAGGACAGGCTAATTGCTCTGTACCTCTGCTCATCGTTTTTAACTGTCTCTGTACATATTAAAGTAAACAACATGATTTTTATGAAAAGGGCAATGAGGCTTGTGTGCACTATTGAATTTGCAAGTACACCAGGAGATTATGCTCTGGCATAGTGTTTGGAACAGCCCAAAGATCAATATAAGAAAAGGAGCATTCACATCACCTGCCCAGTGAGTGATTTGTATTTGAGGAAGCTAGGCTCAGTTCTGTTTTGAATGCTACAGAGGAAACAGATCTCATGATGTGAAGGTTGGTTGGTTAGTTATTTAGGGCAATAGTATCAAAATAAATGGGGAAATGTTAGGATGAATATTAGAAAAAGTTTCTTTAGTTCTGTAATAATCTGGAAGTCTCCTCAGAGAAATAATGGAAGCCTCATTTCAGGGGATATTTTTTTTCAAATGCAGTAACCAGATGATAAAGGAAATCCTGCACTGGCAGGCTTGGACCAATAAATCTCTTCCATCCTGAATGTGTCTATTCTGTTGTTGGTTTATTTCATGCACTTCAGAAAGACCAGCTGAACATGGAGAATTATATTTTTCATGATGATACACTTAGCATGCATGCAGTAGGCAGTTGTTTATCCTTGTGGGAGTATGAGTGAGACTGAATGTTTTTTTGAATGCTTAAAACAGGTGACCCTTTAGACTGAAAACGAGCTTTGTGGCTCCAGTTATCAAATGCAAAATTAAATTGTTGAGCCTGAACAGAATGTCTCAAAAAGCACAGAATCCATTTTCTGCATGCTGTCATTTCAAGGTATAGCTGCTAAATTTTAGTTGCTAGAATTGAGTAAGCCTGAATTGTAAGTTTCCTATGTAATATTATCTAATAAAATTTTAAGTTTTAACCTCAAGTGACTGACACATTTTCTATAAAAAAGCCAGAAGAAAAAAGAAAATGTAATCCAAGAGTCCTTCCATATGTATATAACTTTTAGAAATTAATCAGGTGGTTTAGAATGGAACAAAAGGGAGTAAGAGGTAAAGGAGCAAGAGCTGGAGTTCACCCAATGTGCCTGGTTATTGCAGAAATGACTCCACAAATTTCCCCTAACACTAAATTATTCAATGTTTTAAGTTGTATAGTGAGCATATCCATAATAACATTTCTCTCTGTGAGTTTATGGAGATATGAAAGGAATGCCATCTGTGGCTGCCAAATCTGAACCATCGCATACATTGCTTAATTTTCAGTAGAATAAATCCTGTACCATAGATAAAACTATGTAAAACATAATACTAAGGATGAAAAACATTTCTCCAGATTTCTTTTCTTTTCCTATACTTTAAATAACAGTTCTGTCTCTGCATAAGTAAATACACTTTTTACTTGCTTATATCAATAGATAAAAAATAAATTTACATATAAAGAGAAAAAGGTACTGTAAGGAGCTACTCAACTCAACATGAGGAAGAACAACTTTACTGTGAGGGTTACAGAGCACTGGAACAGGCTCCCCAGAGAGATTGTGGAGTTTCCTTCTCTGGAGACTTTCAAGAACTGTCTGGATGCCTTTCTGAGTGATCTGCCCTAGTTTTCGGTCCTGCTCTGGCAAGGGGTTGGACTTGATCTTCAGAGGTCCCTTCCAACCCCTAACATTCTGTGATTCTGTGAGCTTTGTGCAAGTGAAAAGAGGCAGAGGGCACATGTACTTGCTGCAAGTGCACAAATGATAACCTTTTTCCTTGGAAATAGCACAGTGGCTCAGATGTGTTGCTTACACTACGAAAGTGTGTGGTTTTAACTCTGGCTGTGTAAAGGAGCAATTACGTTTCATAAAATGTAGGGAACTGATCATAGGAAGATCAGATCATATAATAATGGAACTATTGTGAGGGTCTCCTTTTACATGAAATCAGAAAAAGTAAGGGATTCACATTTTTTGAAGCACAGATTTGAGGGGTACTTTTTCCTTCAGTTTGAAGTATTGTTTTTATTTTAAAAAGCAAGAGAGATGCTTTTTAAAAGGGACTCTTAATCTTTCAAGCTAGTAAACTAAAATGACAGCAGCTATAAATTATGAATAGATTTATTTGTAAAATATTAATTGTTTTTATCCACTTTATATTCTATAAGTACGGAAACAGAGTACACAATGAAGGATTTACCTTCCTACTTAGAGCTTATTTAATTGTTACAGAAGTTATGTCAGAGATATCCAGATGATTTTTCATAGAGGAAGAATTATACTGCACCAAATGCTTCAGAAAGATCACAGCCAACTTTTTATGTAACATTTCATGATTGTTACAAATTTTGAAAATATTATATGATTTGTGACTCAAACTGTAGATTTAAAATAGGTACTTTAAAGGCAAACTTTCATGGGCAGAATCTTACGGTTTGTGAGCACAGTGGTCTCATGTTCTAAAATAAAAGAAACATTCTGAAATTACTAGAAAATATATTTTTTCAATACAACATTATATAGATTCTCAAGTTAGAAAAGTGTTGTTTCAGTGCTCTGTATTTACTTGAGAAGAATCTTTACTAAATTTCCTGCAGATTGTGGTAGAAATATTTTAAAACACCCATGGTTATAAGTATTAATTTTTAATGTTAAGTGGTTAGGATGGTAGTGATACTGTTCATCTAAGAAAAGTTACTGATTCTTCTCTCCAATTTGTTCAGTACTAAAATGTCCACATATGACATAATTAGGTAACTCAGAATTGAATTTTTATATTTTAAACTATTTGGTAAGTTTCACTCAGAAAATTAAATCTTTGCAAAAGTGTTAATGACTCACAAAATGCAACTTAATACAGTTGCACTGTATGTTTGTTCAGTCCAGACCTTTTACAAGTTTAGAGGTGGCACTTGCTATGCCACATGGTGCATTGTCTTCCTTGTCCCCCTCACCTGCTTTTCAAGCAAGAAAAAGACCCCCTCTCCCCAACTCTAACAAAAAATACCTACAAGTGCCCCCATGAAGTAGTAGAATATACTGGGTATTGATCCAGACTCTGTGTGTGAGACATTTTCTTCCTCTTTTTAACAAATTTTTGCCCTAGGTCTCTGACACTTACACATTCAAGGCCACTACTGTTGAATTTTTGTGCAGGATTTTACTGCAAGTACCTTATAGATGTCTCTTGCAGAAAATCCTAAGGGATCTCACTGGCATTTCCTTAACCTTTTCATTTTAATGGCTTTGCTTCTTTGGAGGTTTTCAAAAGATTAAAAACTAAATTAATAGTATCACCCTGAGTATGTTTTGCTTGTACTCTTTGGTGACTTTCAGTATCAGTTTAGCTCACATTTCCACAAAGATTGTATTGTTGATGTGAATTCATTGAACACGTGCATTTCCCATCAGTGTCTCTGCCGCTTGTGTCTGTGTATAGAGCTGTTTGACAATCTCCTATTAGTTCCAGAGTGGAACTTACAAAGACTAACAGGGGTATGCCTTACAACTGACAGCTGGTACTAGACTTTAATAGTGAGTAATTGTAGTGAGAGCTGTAAGTTTTCATAACGTTCAACAAAAATGCTCTTAAAGTAAGAACCATCTTGAGAGATGAGTACAAGATGACAAGAATCTTCTTTACGTCTGCCTCTCCTCAGCGTGAAGCACAAGATGTTGTCAAAGCATGATGTTGGCAGACAACTAAATAACCAGTAATTGGTATCAGACTTTATTGAAACACTTAGACTGCAGGACAATTATCAGAATTGACTGTTTCTTTGAATTACAAACTGAATAATAAGGGTTACGTTTGTAATATCTCATTTTCTTTGCAATTGGAATTGCAGTTTTGTTCTTGATAGCACAACAGGAACATAATAACTTGGACTTGACACAGTTGTCTTAGGGAGAGGAGATGAGAAGTTCATTGCCTAGAATTTGTTTATAGCTTCAGCTTTAAGTACCTGCCTGCCTCAGAAGCTGGTGTATCTATGGTGCCAAGGCAGAAATAGGCCTAAACAATGACAAATCCTTCATAGGTCAAGGAGGCGAACTATTTCACTGTCCTGAATCTGTGGGTTCAGTGGTTGTCTACTATAAGGTTAAAATTTGATGTGATAATTTAGAGCAGCTGCTCTTTGACAGAAAGATTCACTTTCAACAAGGGAAGAAAAAGCCATATGGTAAAAGTTGACACTGTGCCAAGCCTGAATAACTGCAGAAGTGATACAGGACTGTTCTCTTCAGCAACGTGGTTGAAGTAAAGCATTTTTACTTGCCATCAGTATTTCCAGTTGATATGCTTTTTTGAATCATACCTTATGCCAGGAGGCTGCCTTTGCAGTTATTTTTAATTATTATTTTTTTATTATTAATAAGTGACAGAAAAGGGTTCTGGTCTTTAAAAATACCCAGTTTGTTCATAATGCTGTCCAGGCCACTATTTGTGCTGTAAAAATGTAAAGTTTCATAGAACGATTGCTTCAAAATTTTCAACCAAATTGACATGCATTTTTAGAGGGGATGTCTAATACACTTTTCATACATTTTTAGCGGAATATTTAAGAATTCACTTAAGTGCCTTTATACATATACTAGTAGATTAAGCATGTGAATAGCATGAAACTAATGAAAGTAGTAATTTAATTTGATCAGCCTAAATTGTAGTGGTCAGTTTATATGTAAGAGTAAGGTCGTCATCAGGAGTTCAAAATCCTAGGAAGAATTCATTTGACCTCCAATTAAGGGGAACCATTTTTCACAAAAATTAGTTCTAAATAAAAAAAATAAATAAATATATAGACTCTTATTTTGGAATTGGCAGACATTTTTGATGGAAGGTGAAAACCAGAAAAAATTACTCAAAAGAGTTCTTATCTCTAAGAAATGCCAACAAACAAATGAGCAACAACTTTCTACCAACAGTGTACTTCCCTCCGAGAATGCATCTTTTTTTTGTCGTCCCTGCCCCCGTAAAATGAGAATGCAACATAAAATTGTTGTTTAAGGAAGAAAAAAATTGTCTTATTGTCTTTCATCTCTAAGGTGATTATAAAGCAGTAAAATATGTTGAAATGGTCATCTGTTACCCAGCTGACGTAAGAAAAGACAAGAAGTTTCGGAAGCATATTAAAGTCAGATATTAAACATGTTCTTTGATGTTCTGCAATTTTATACAGAGTTCATTCATGCACGATTTGGCCTAACCTGAACAGTTCCTTAATCTCTGTAAAGGTAATTCTAAGATTTATGTATGCACATACAGAATTGCTTTATCTATAAATGTATCTTGTAGCATTTTTTAATTTAACAGTAATAGTAAGAGCCTGTAGGATACTACTTCACTTTCATATTGAATGGCATAGTGTAATAATTACTATTATACAAATAAATACAAGCAAACATGTAGTTGCAGTTTATCAGGGGCATCTCCTTCTGCTGTAATGTGCTTCTTTAGACTACAAGCAACTTGGATTCGCTAAAGGTCTGAGAGGACTTTTTTCCTTATGTTGGTAATGTGATCCTAATACTGAGATGACAGGTATGGGCAGTTATTTTAACAAGCTGCTCCTCAAATCTGTTCTAGGAATTTCCAAGTTTTGCTCCCAAAAGAATAATATGGAAAACTAAAGCAGGGCTGAGGGATTGTGACTTGAAGTGAAGTCAAGGTGTATTAGCTATGAACATGACATCACTTCTCCAGCTGTAAAATGTGTTCATCCTGAAAAAAAGAAAAGGAATTGGGTACGAAGCAGGATATATGAGCAGAATAAAAAGTTCAGAGATCTGAGTTAACCACAGCTCATGAACCTTCTGTTTCATACATGAACAGAAAAATCATTAAGGTGCCATTTTTATACAGTGTACAACCTTTCTGACTTCTTTGACAGCGAAGATGGGGTGTCCAGACCTTTCACCTCAAGGCTCTATGAATATATATTTGTTAGCACAGGGGATAGAATTAGAAAGACATATAATTGCTATTTGTGCTTGACATTTAAGAAACAATGATGGTCTTGTTTCTCGTACTGTGTAAGGGGATGAACTGACCATGAAATTAACAGTAAAAGGGGAATTGGCTTCTATATCTTTTCTCTACCCACACTAACCATGGCAGATGGTGGAAGCAAGAAAGCTAAAGACATTTTTCTGAAAGGGTCAGAACAGGACAGAGGACAAGAGGAGACAGAAGAATGGAGGGAAAAGTTTACCATGGTAAGTGAAACATACCTATGTTATTTTTACATTGAAACCTAAATGCTGCACTTAGTATTCTTTAAAAAAAAATAAAATAAAAATAGAGTAAGAGGTTCAAGAGGCATTTATGAGAAAGGGAATTATATTGATTTGAGTTTAGACAGGAGTATGATTTAATGGTGTCTATAAAGGAAGACGAGTACCTTATTGAAAATTTGCTCAATTCCATGAGTGCTAAATAGATACTCAAGTTTCGGAGGGGAAAAAAAGTGGTGACTGTTTGAAGTCTGTATTTGGGTATATGATAGGTCTTGCATGGAATTTGTCTGCAAATAATGATATAAAATTATAATAATGAATGTGTTGCACTGAAAGGTTTAAAGCTGATTTGAACTACAGTAAAGGGGGACCCATCTCCTGTGTTTCAGTGAGCACTGTCTAAATACAGTTGCAGTCTATAAAAGATTTGCTATTTTCTCAAGAGCCTTCCCTTCAGAGAAAGCCAGTGTGCAAATGATCTAATTCTCTTCTAGCCAGTATTTTGAGAATGTTTCCTTAATGTTTCTTTGGATTGTTGAATTTTCAAGAGCTCTGATTATATACCTAGAAATATCTTAGAAATTATGGAAACAACTTCAAAGCCAAAGGGCTGCATCTTGTCCTGAAATCAGTGGACTGTTTTTTCCTGATACAGTGATTCAAAGAGTCTTCTGTCCTGTGGACTTAGTCCTACTCTGCAGAGTGCTTAATAGAGGGATGTGAGATGAAACACTTGCCAGTGGTCAGGTAGATGTCTACTTTTCCTTTATAAGTATGATTCAGAGGTGCAGTTTATCATTTGCATCCTTTGGGAACAACTGACTCCCGCCTCTTTCATCAGCAAACAGCTGCTGTGGCCTGGGTGGAGGTGCATGTGGAGTGGGGCTGGGGCAGGGGGAGGCCCGAGGCCTCCGTGTCTCTGCCATCTCTATACACTTACGTACAGCAGGGGCAAGGAGGGTTTCAGGTGATGAATCCCTGAGAGGGCTGGAGGAAGAGGGTAGCAGTGGTTTTTGAGCTGAGTTGGAGTTAATCCTTGTTCTTTCTTACACTGCAGCCATGCTCCTCATCCACTCTACTCCACAGCGAATCGGAAATGTGATTGTAATATGAATCGTAATAGTTTTCAATCCAACAGATTTCTAGTTTTACTTTTGATTCATATCTGCAGATTGGTAACAACTAACCTTTTAATTCTTAATCTCTTCCCTGAACAAGTAGATCCTGCTGTTCCCCCCAAAAGTTTAATATTAACCTTTTAATTGAAAAAACTCACAAAACCCTCCAAATTCTGTGATAAAAGCAGGTGTTCAACCATGAGCCTGTTTAGTATAGAGCTTGTTTAAACATCGATTAAGGGCTCCTTGGGAATTGAGTACATTGTTTTTCTCTGCAATAATTACTTTCCAGGGCCAGTACGTTTAAATTGCTGCCTTAAAACCCAGGCATGCCATCTATCCCAAAATCTCTTACAATTAGGGATTATTTTATAGCCTGTCAGTTACCCATCTGTTAGGAAGCTTCCTTGTCTATCTTGCCATCATAGCCGTCAAGCTGTTACCTCACACTTGCATGTTAGCATCAGATCCCCGGACGTACATCCACAGATTGTGCATCCACCAGGTTGAAACAATCATCCACTCTAGAGGTTTGGAGTTTTTTTTCTTTTTTTTTAGTATAGCTGGAAATATTCTAGTATGTTACTCATGAATACAGTATAGTACATATGTGGTGGTGTAAGTAGTTTCTCTCTACTAGAGAAAGAAGTCCTAGGTTATAATTCTCTCAAAAAGATAGCAGAATAAAAAGCATACTAAATTGAAGATTTCTCATGAATTATTGTCTATTTTTAGTCTAGATTATTTTCATACCATGCTTTAAAATTTCCAATTTTTGGAATTATTTTTTTCCACTGTAATGTAGTAATTTGACTTTTGAATTGTTGCATCTTATATTTTCCTCTGAAGCATTGGATTGCCAACAGCTAGCAATCAGACGTAGCTCAAGGGTACTTATGGTCCTCAAAGTTGACTTTTTTTAGGCACCTTTGATGCCATGTTCTGCTACTGCCTTCTACATTTTTTTTTTTTTTCCTTCTAGATTGGAGGTTTGAGGGCAGGAAGGAGATTTTTCCCTAGATCAATTTGGTCAAGTCTATAAGTTTCCCAGCCTTTCGACCCAAACACATGTGAACACGAGTTTTTGTATTTTCAGGATACATCTGATTTTTGTGGGATCATTTGGGAGACTGTAAAAAATACTTTGTTGTTACTGTGAGCTAGTACTTTGGAAATGCTCTTGACAGCTTAGAGATTGTGCTTTGATATGGTTGTGGCTTTGGATCTTTTATTATGGATTGCAAATCTGATTTGAGACATTGCAACTTGTTTTGTGGTGCTTGATGATGTCTTCTGTTGGCTTTCTATGGACTATTTCTATGAGCTTAAAATCTGACTGTATCCAAAGACTGTTTTAAAGATAAACCAAAGAAGAAATACAATGTTGTATACTGTCTCTGTAACCAATTTAGAAGCACTCTTTTTGGCTAACAGTCGTGTCCTGCAGTAATCTGAGGAGGTTTCTGGTTGAAGAAAAAATGCATTTCTCTTTCCTTCCTGTAATAATTATGAAGAAGTTTGGAGTCAGATGAACTTGACTGTTACATACTGTAGACTCTTGGATGTAAGCAGAATCATTCACATTGGTTCTCATTAGGAGTTTCTTTTATGTCAAGTTGAAAACATGAAAAGCTGTGACAATGTGATTTTGTATAGAGCTCAAAGAAATAAATGTTTACGAAGACAACTATCGATAGAGGTATAAACATTTTTTAGAGTCTCACTAGAGAGTCATCAAGAGCATGCTTTCAAGGCTTTCATAACTTCTAATAAAGTTTTTCCTAAAAAAACACTTCCTCATTCTGGAGGAGTTCAACTGAAAAAAAACTAGTAAAAATGACCAGTGGCACTGTGGCTGCTTTTCCCTGACGTGTGGGGACATGCGGAGAAGGCAGAAGGAAGGGGGGTTATGGTGCAGGCAGCATGTCTCACCTTTTGCATCAGCAGCTATTCATAACATCCAAGCATTCATTTCTTTCTTTGTTGTTGTTGACTTAACTTTTTTTTTAACCTTCTCATGCTGTGATGGACCTGCAGACCTTTGCACAGGCTACATTTTTTTATCCTTGTCTACTGTGTTCCAGTTTTGGTAGGAGAGAGTGGGCGGGTAGAGGAAGCCAGGTTTCCCATCTCAAATAGCTGACAGGCTGTTTGGCTGAGGATTGATGCTCGTTGCTGGCTCTCAGTTGGAGTCGGTGGAACCAGTGACAGAGACAGATTATGGCATGCTGGAGTCTGTCAGCTGAAAACATCGGTGGCCTGAATGAGCGGGAATGCTTTCCTCATCAGCAAAGCTTGCTTTCACCTTCTCTAAAGTTGAGACGTGAGGGAACGGTTGCCTGGTGGAGTATATTTTTTCTTTTGTTTTTACATTTTACAGGTAAAGCTTCTCAATATAAGGGTTGCTTGTGCCGTCTCTAAAATCAGATGCAAAGTTCCCATTGATTTGATGGGAACAAGCCAGGCATTTCAAACAGTAAGGTATTCTTGGACAGATGAGAACACGTGCCTTTTGATAAAATGCTGTTCCTCTTAAATTGCAACATACCAGTCTGCAGTTAGGGAAAGCAGTTGATACAAGTACAATAAAGCGGTTGATACATTTATTTTTGTATATCTTACAAATCAGGTTATGAAATTAGCAAAATCAGGAATGAATCAATTGTTTAGCCAATTTACCTCACAGACCTATTTAGCTCTGTCAATAATTAAAACCCACTTTTTATTATGTTGTGTTTTAAAATACAAGACAGTTGGTTTGCTAATAGTATTAGTCAAGTGCTATTCTTTTAGATACTAGTTGGCTAGCCTCTAAAACTAACATCAACATGAACTTATAAACATTTCAATGAAGTATGTAAAATTTGTGTGATACTAATGTAAGTGCATGTTATCCAGTCAGAAAACAAAAGCCATTGGCCCTGTGATTTTACTGACACATGGAGTCCAACTTTCAAATGATCAATTTAATAAACAAATGTATAGTTAAAGAGATTCTTTAGCAAGTATTTAATCTACAAATAGTGTCTTACAAAAAAAAAAAAAGCAGCAGCTGAGCTTCACCAGCACATTTATTTGCATTAATTGTCTACTTGTCAATATGATTTGGTCTAGCCAAAACAGGTTAGAATGGAGATAGCTGTGTACACACCAGTGTTTTTACAGCTCTGATTATTCAGGGTCCAATCCTGCCAGCTTTATGTATAGTGGGTAATTATAAGGGACTTAGTAGAATGTTCGTACATCAAAGCTTTAAAAAAAATAAATATTTGTTATCAGTTACAAAAATTATCATCAGCTGCCTATACATCTTGTTGCAGAACTACAATAAACTGAAAGATTTGGTTTTATTGCTTTTTGGTTTTGTACTTTACACAGTCCTTATGATCATAGTTTCATTGTAGCTATATGCATGAAAAATGCTGCAATCATCAATAGATTGAAATGGTTTGCAACTGTCATACTCCTTCCCTATAATTTAGAAATTTGTATAAATTACTGCATTCACAGGACTGAACTTTCAGCGTGCCTGAGGGCTTTGGGTCTGGTCTTCTGGTTCACATAAATCCTTTAAATGCTTTAAGACAAAAATATGTCCTTTTTGCCCTTTTTTCTTGATATATATTTTCTCCCTGTAATACCTATACATATATTTCTGTACAGATATGTATGAACATCTAGACACATTCCACAAAGAGAAGAACTGAGAGTCTGGTCTTTACTTGCTTTGCATGTCTTGAGAGAGTAATTTATAAAATATGGGACAGGGAGATTTATTTGAAAACATATGGAAACCATGGGGGTGAAGCCTGAAGAGGCTGCTTTTCCCAGCATGGGACACGCCATCTTAACCTGAACAGAAGCTGCTGGATCAGGCTAGATGACCCCATGCTGGGGCTGGCAGTCTGCGTGAACTAAGCTTAGTGACCAGGGCACATACTTGGTTCACAGGCCACTGCTGCCATACAATATATTGCTCTGATGGTAATGCTGAGTAACAAAACTCTCAGTAGAGGAGTTTTACCTAGTGCAAGGTATGTTGAAAAGCCACTAATAAGTATTAGACATTTCATCCAAAAGCACATAGTGCTAACACAAAAAGATTTCATTTACATTAATTTAACTGAATCAATAAAGAAAGACAAACGTTAATATAAACAATGAAATATGCTTTTAAATGTGGGAGGTCTGTTTTAAAACTCTATTTCAAAGGCTTAGCTACAAGGCATGTGCAGTGAAAAGAATCAAAACTTAGTGCAGAAATTAAGTATTAGTGTTATTTGAACTCCCTAGCAGCTCTAGTGTCTGTAGCCAAAAAAAATGTTTGTTTGCTGGGCTTAATCGGAAGTGTGATTAGGTTACTTTTTTAACAGCTTTTTTAGTCTGGTTTACTCTGAGGAAAGCTCTTAATTTATTGTAGAGCACTGCTTAAAAATAATTATTCAAATAAGGTAGTAAATTATTACAGTCCAAATGGGTGGCTTTTGTTAATACTTTATAGTTTATATCTTCTCAGCCTTATTAACAAATGTTATGTATGTTTTATGAGAGCTGAAATGTTCTCTTTAAGTTGCAGTCTCTTGCTTACTTTTTTTCATTCTGAACTATGAGTGATCTCCCCCAGATGCCAGTAGTTCCTGGTAGATTTGTTGAGTGGGGGTGCTCAGCCTGCAGTCCTGTCCTCTGCAGTGCTGTATTGCTCCTGAGATGGCAACAAGCACAAGCTGCCCCACAGTCCCCTGGGGAGGCAGGTTGATGGCATCCGTGATGAGGTGAGCCTGGATGGTTACATTCCCAGGACTGCTGATGCTACAGGTGAAAGGGACTACTTTGTCATACAAGCAGGTTTTATACAGATTTCATCCCTTTTTGGAAGGGGAAAAAATGAAGGCTCTTTCTAAAAACAATTTGTCTGTATGCATCTAGTCCTTGAGGGTGGTCATGCCCCAGGAACTAGATGGCAATAGCATCCAACCGGTCGTGGGTGTTGTGCTCTGGTGCTGTTCTGCTCCACATCTCAGTTCCCACCTTCACCTCAGGGTGGATTTTCTGGGCCCTCCTGCAAGCTCCTCTGTGGCTTGGTCTCATAACCTACTTCTTGTTTTTTTTTCCTGCCTTCTTTCTTGTGTTTACACCCATTTCCTTTTTTCCCTTCACTTTTCTTTCTTCAGTGTCCAGCAGTTGTATGGCTCACCCATACTGCATGGTTTTTCTTGACTGTTGATAACGACTTTTTCGTATCACCTGGATTCAAACGATGCTTAGGAACTGGCTGGCTACAGTTCATCCTCTTCACTCAAGAAAATAATTGTTTCTAGCATTTCTGGTAAATATACTCCCAGGGGCTTTTCTAGAGGAAGATGACTCATCATGAATAATGTTGATTATTACTTTCTGACCGCCTCCATCATGCCCTATTCTTGGGGCATACACTTTAAAGGGTGTTAAAAAGATTACTGCAGTGCAACTCCTGTCAGTGTTGGATTAGCAGATCCTTCCTGGTACAGAAACAGCTACTCTGCTGTTTTCCAGACCTGATTGACAGTTGTCTGCTTTGGGGTTCACAGGTGCACACTAGTGAAGTCACTTCCCAGTTACAGGGGCTCCTCTTCTCTGATGTGCTGCCCTCCTGCTCTGTCCTGCATTGGGCTTGTCTTGGTCCCAGGTTCACTGGAGCTCTGAGCTGAGGAGAAGTTGGAAACTATCATGATCCCTATGTGACCCACAGGAAGAGGTAGGCAGCAATTGCGCTGTACAGGTGCTATTAAAGCAAAAAAAAAAAAAAAAATCTGTAAGCTCAAAGGACTTGAGGTAAATGGCCAATCAAAGAGGAGTGGTCATACTACACCCCAAAAAGGTTGGGAGAGGTTGCATCCCTGTGAGGGCTTGAGTTACCTATATACTTATTTTCTTTCCCTATTTGGTAAAATTAGCCTTCTATATAAGGGTCACAAAATTTGATGGTTGTAAAAAATGTTTTTTTAGTGAAGGTGGACTAAAACACACCTTGATGTTATGGAAACATCTCTGTTAAATGAGAGATTTCCTGATTCCCCTGCATCTCCTTGAATAGTCTCTCATTCATATTTCATTGTGCTGATATTTGCGAAGAAGTCTCTTTGTTTAATGATCAGTCAGGGAATTTAATTCATTAGTCTGAAAGCACTCTGCAGCATAATAAAATATCATCTACAGTTTACAAATAGAGTATTAAAATAGGAAAAGATGCAGTTGCTTGGTCGCATAAATCTATCGTCCAGTGAGAAACAGAACCCAGATTTCTTGAATCTCATCTCTCAGCTTGCTTCATGAACCGTGGCCACCTCATCACTGTTTGAGGATGATAAATGCCTCCCATTTATAAGCACATATGCGTGTTCTGGTAATACAGTAAACAATGAAGCCTTTCAGTATTAAGCGAAAGTATTCACGAGAGGCCAAGCCTGTGGTCCTTATGCAGACAAAGCTCTTGCAGGCTTGAGTCAGAATTTTGCTTTGAATGATTACTAGACCAAGCTCATAATATATGTTTCAACCTTCTCAGGGGAGGAAAACATCTAGCTTGAAACAAATCAGAGTTGAGATTTTTTTTTTTTTTTCCCGTGGAATCAAAGAGAATAAATGTAGTATCACTATGGATGAGATCATATGAGAAAGCCCCTTGCAACAGAAGTGAGCTGACTTGCTCTTCCTGAAATGGCTTTCCTTGAGGTCAGTTAGTACATTTAACTTCTGTAGTTCATCTGCCTAGTGACTTACAGAAGAGGCATGGGGTTTATTTGCTTAGTAAATTGTGTATAAAAGTAATGAGTGCTATTCCTAATTATTTTTCTACAAAATAAGACAAAAGTTTAGTGAAGGGCGTCGCATTTGTGTTTTTGCAGACACATCAATTGAACTTTGATTTTGAAGAGTTTCAGATCAAAGGTATTTTTTCCTGAAGGCCTTTTCCAACCTCAATGATTCTATGATTAATTCAGCTATTATGCTCTCCAAGCCACTAGACTTTAAACATATAGAGATGAAAAAACATTATTGTGGACAGTTCCAGTTGGAAGGGACCTCTAGAGATCATCTAGTTCAACCCCCCCTGCTAAAGCAGGATTACCCAGGGCAAATTACACAGGGCTGCATCCAGGTGAGTTTTGAATATCTCCAGAAAAGGGGGCTCCACAACCTCCCTGGGCAGCCTGTCACCCTCACAGTAAAGAAGTTTTTCCTTGTGTTTAGATGGAACTTCCTGTATTCCAGCTTGTGCCTATTGCTCCTTGTCCTGTTAAAAAAAAAACAAACAAACAACAAGAACCACCACCTAAAACATCCAGGCTTTACCAGGAAAGAATTCTGAGAGTACTTTGATAATGCAAAATATAAGAATAATTATTTTCATCTCCCCTCCTCCTCACATAAGTGGAAATCTGTATTCAGAGATTAAATAATCTCTTTCTCTCGTCCAAATGGTGGGTACACAGCTGCTTGTAAGAAACCAGTGTTCACATTTCCATGTTTTCCTTTGACAACATAGTGTGTCTTTCATTCCTCTTATTTTTGTCTTTAACCTTTCTGTGCTTATCCTTAGATATTTTGTACTAAGAAAAATCAGTCTTCATGAGGAAATGGAGTCAAATGAAAGAAAGTTGAACGTGAAAGTTAGGATGTGTAACACAAAGTACTTAGATGATATTGAAAAAAGTTAATTCTTTTTTCTTTTTTTTTTTTTTCTTTTCCTTCTTGTTATAGTGAATTTTTTGAGGAATTGCCAAGGAGCTGAGTGTAAGTATTCAGTGGTGCTTATACAGGTCCCAGTTCTCAGATCTTTTGTAATCTTGCTCATCCTGGGAACTTGTTAGCAGCAGTGAGGGTTCTTTGTCTAAATTTGCTTGTATTTCTGCATTTCAGAGAAGAGCCTTGTAGCAGTTTGCACTTATCTTGAGTGTTTGTGCCTGTTTTTACATGCACATAGCATACACGTACATAATTGGCATGGCTATGAAATGCACTTGCAGACTGCACTGGGCTGTTTGGAACAGTGGCAGAGCACAATAATTTTATTGAAATATCATATGCATCCATGAGCAGTCTTTCAACTCTCTCCTATCCATACAGAAGGATCGTGCCTCATGCGTATACTGTCGTAACAGCTCAAGATTTTTTTCCAGCTGACAACATAGGGCTAGTATATGTGTGGAATACAAAACAGGTTAGGATCTCAGAATCCGTGATTAAACACACTCAAAAAATGAGTATTTTTCAAACACCAGGTGGTAAGCTTCCAATAGCCCCATTTTTTAGGATGACATTTGTGGATTTGTATGCTTAAGCATAAGTTGTTCGTTTACAGTTGTTCTCACAGTCACCCAAATATGTATGCACATGCACACATCTTGTCAGTTTTGAGAAAGGATTTCAATCTTGATGTAACAGTATTTTTGAGCAGAAAATTGTTTGGTGAAGGCTTTTCCAATCAGCTATAACCTTACATGTCTGATTAGCTTTGAAGTAAATTCTGGGTTTAGACAAGAAATACATTTCCTGCTTCAAATACTGAATCCTCCTATTGAAACCATTTCCACCCAGAGATGAAGGGGAGCAAATTTCAAACGGGGATAACTTCCCTATTCTTAAAAATATCATAGTTTTCAATTGTTATAATTGTTGCCTTAAGTAATGGTGTAACTATTTTCTAAATTTAAAATGAAATACTAATAGCAGCAAAGCCTGATGTGAGAGTCTTATGTCCTGGGAAAGAGAAAAAACTGCCACATTTATTAATATGTTGTGTTTTTTTTTTTTTTAAATCAGATCCTTTCCATGTATATGTGCTGAAGTGCTGGACAGCCATATAGTGACCTTGATTTTTAGTTTTCTCATTTAGATGTTTTCAAGCTCAGGCAGTTTAGATTCTCTGTAAAGAATACTCCTGGTTTTTCTGGTGACATGACATGGAAAATAATAAGAATAAATGTTTTACACTCTACTTTTTAAACTTTTTACTTTTTACACGTTTTACGCTACTACTACACTATGCTATTATGCATAATACATTAGGATGTTTTTATAATCACATTTCTAGAGGATATCTGTAATTATTTCCTTTAACCTCTTTTATCATTGTCTTGCTGCACTTTAAGTTATGGGACTGTTAGCCATGACACACTGTGGATGCTGAAAATGTATGTGAATTCAAAAAGAGACTGTAAAAAAAAAAAACAAAACTGGAAGAAAAATCTATCAAAGGTTACTAAACATAAAGGCACCTTCTCTGGCTCAGGAAGTTCATTTACCACAAATAGCTGGAGTCCTGGAAAATACTCTGAGGAAGCATCAAAACATTTGTCTTGTTGCTATATTCTTGTCAAGTATAGGCATTTAGGGAGATCATTTCCAGTAAGGGCGGAAGTCTTGGAGGTCTGGTCTTGCTCAATGCAGTGCTTCTTGTACTAGTTCTTATACGTGTACTAAAATCGGCTATGGCATTTTATCCTGAAGAAGCAAAGTAACCTTATTTGTAGCAAACTGGCATTCAAAATAAGTAGATGTGACTGCAGAATGCATGTTGAGTAGAGAAAGAAAGGAGTAGTGTAGGAGGTCTCTGGGCACAGTCCCGTTTTGTCTGTCTAAAATGAACTGATACGTGTACACTAAATGCATTGTATTCTGTGCTGTATTTCTTACACTATCACATAGTGGTGCCCAGTATATGAATATTAAAAAGGTAATATTTGGAGGAACTCAGGTTTATGCTCTGAGTTTATCAAAGTAGTTACTCTTCAGTTTTCTCCAGTGCAGTCAGACTAGGTCTAACCAAGGTTTGAATTCATTATTTCAACACAATAGATACAAACTTCAAAAAGTAGAAAGCAAGCAACAACCTTACCCAAATTTTGTTGATGAGAGGAGGTGGTGTATCTTGCATGAAGTTTAATTCTGATGGAACTGAAACATGTTCCTGTTGTAGAGATGTATTTGATAAGTAAGTGCTTCATGTTAACAGAGCACCAGAAGGCAGGGAGAACAATATCAAGTGTGTCTTTATCAAACCTGTCAATATTTCAAATTAAGATTATTTCCTTTTCCCTGGAGCTGTGGCAGAGAAGTTTGAGGACAGTGAGAAAAACATGAAGAGCCTAGATATTACTTTCATAGATACGGTGATGTTAATATTTTATCTTTTTAAAAATTATTTTTATTGTGTAAAAGGAGTTTTACTCCTTCATTTGAAAAGAGAAGGTTTCAAAAATTTTAAAACAATAGATTTTCCAGATGATGATGAAACCATTCAGCAGGCTGGAACACTACACCCGGGCTTATAGAGCTCAGAACTGGTGTGATATTTTTTTTTCCTTTTGTGCCCTTTCTGAAACAGCATAATTAATCAAGGCAATATTTTCTAATAATGTCTGTGAAAAGTAATTTACTTCCTCCTTGTCTCTCAAGTGACAGATTTCTGAAGTTGAACCTGTGATCAGGCGCCTCTTTGACAGACAGTTTCATATTTCAGTCAATGTTTTCCAGGCCTGGTTGGCTTGATTTATCATAGCTGAGGTTAGTGTGAAATTAAAAATTAATTAATTTCAATGAATTTGTAATCAAGCAGACTGGCATGAGCTGTGGAGGTGCTAATAGGTCCCCTGTCTGTCCCCTTGCAGCCGGCTGATCTCTCAGTGCAGGACAACTGTGCAGGCAAAACTGACATGTAATCATAAGCAAAGGATCAGGGGTCTGCCTGCCAGCCCCACTGGGACTGGGCTTTCTCCTGATGATTCAGGTTAAGGAAGAAAGTGTAACAGCTCACTAATATAACACATTAGTCGGATGATCATGAGTGAAGCCTCCGTGAGTAGCATTGGTGGCAATCTTTAGTATTTGCTGTTGCCCTCTGGGGTGCAGATGTCTCAATACACTTAAAGGCCAACTCATTGTTTTGAATGCATAAGAGTAACTTACTAGGTTATATGCTGATCCGGAGGGTGGAAACATTGAAAAAAATAACTGCCTTTTTGAAATGAATAATTTGGTCCTTACTGTGGCTTGTAGGTGGTGTACAGCACTTCAGAAGCCTCTTCAGCACAGGTGTGTTTATTTAGGTCAAGTAAGTAATTTACAAAAGCTACAGCAGGGATTTGGATACTGCACATTTTTTACTTCTATACTATGCAAGCTACAGCCTCTTTTATTGCAAACAAGTTAAAAACAGTCCAGTCAACAGTCCAGTAAAAAGATCCCTAAATGCTCAGTGATGTGAAGTATTTTGTAAAGGAATATGTCATAAATCTGACATGACTAAATCCTTCCTGTAAAAAAAATCATCTCGTTCACGACAATTCTTTTATTGTAGGAATATTATTTTCTGGAAACTGTTCCTGTCAAATGGAAACATGTGAGACATGATGCACTAGTTCTTCATCAGTTCCTCTACTTTTTTTTTCCTGTGAGAGTAGAAGAAAATGGTAGAAACAGATCTTGCTTATCTCAATTGCTTTCTGAAACACATTTGTGATGTATTTTAATGCAAGATAAGCAATTAGACCCCGAAACAGCAAGATACAAAGTGTTTCCAACCTCCACTGAAAGAGTAGGTTAAAAAAACCAAGAAGATGTGATACTAGTCCAATAAACATCCTTTTCTTCCCCTCTGCTGTTCATCATACTTTCACTTTTCTGGATTAGTTTCTGATGATATAGAACTTTAGAGTCTAACTGTCCTGCTCTGTTCAAGAAAAATAGCTTCAAAATGAGAGAGTTGTACTTTTTGGATACAAAAACTTCAGTGAAGTAGTAGCTGAGTTAAGCCACATGATTTTAAAAGAATAAAAAAAAAAGAAAATATTTTTTTTTTTATATAATTTAGGTACTTAGTGAAGTTTTCAAGTTTGTACTTGTCTGAGGATAAAACAGAAGGGATGAATTCATGTGGGACAAATTAGACCAACTGAAAAGTTACAAATGGATTTGAAACAAACCTGTTTTTGTAACATTTGACCAAATATTGACTAATTGTTTGACTAAATGCTCCCCTGGCAAAAAAAAAATCAACGGGCGTTAGTCTGTATCAGGCTACAGCTTTTAGGCAATTATGAGTTATGCATAAATGTTTCACTTATAAATTTATCTCTTCACGGATAGATTTCCATTGACTTCTGCTTCTCCCAGAGGACCATGGTTTGGCCTTCTGTTTCAAATAAAATTTAAATCGATCTGTATGGGGACTCAGTTCATGCTTAATAGTGCAGAAGCGTCTAGTATGTTTCTGACCTAAACTGAAGTGGAAGGAGTAGGTCTAACTCACAGGGATGCTAAACTTTGATAATTGGTTCTGTGACTAGGTGGAATGCAACCATGGCTCTTTCTGATCAGCATTGAAGGCCACTTTAATTATTTGAAATCTCAGGAAAAATGTGTATTAATAAGGATCTCTCCTGTCTTCACACTGTAGTACATTTGTTTATTTATTTAAAAATCTGGACATAGCAAGAAAAGAAATAATTTAATGTAGCATTTCTTTAGAAATACCTTAGTTGCTGAAATATCATCCTCTATGTACACTTGTGTGCAGGTGTAGATATGTAAATGTTTACATATATGCATATGTAACAATTTCTCCAAAATTGTTGTGAGATTTCCTTTCTGTTGAAGGAGGGTAACAAAGATGTTTTACCTTCTCTAGAGTTATTGCATGAAAAACAGAAAGACATTTTTAAACAGTATGAAGTATTTTCTAACATGTTTTACAATATATGATGACTGAACTGTAACAAATCATGGCAAATATAAATCTGTAAATTTGAACTTTTTCCTTGAGCTGAATATTCAGTCAGCAGCAAATACTCAAACGAGGTATGAATATGTGAGATGGAAGGTAGCTAAAAAATAAAGATGAATGGATCCAGTTGTTTGTTTTTTTCCTGTGAGCAGGTTCATGACTGACCCAAAACTGTTTGGTGCTTAGTTTGTTTAAATGTATCTGAATTTTTCTGAGTGGA
Organism: Hemiprocne comata; assembly: GCA_020745705.1. Taxonomy (NCBI): domain Eukaryota; kingdom Metazoa; phylum Chordata; class Aves; order Apodiformes; family Apodidae; genus Hemiprocne; species Hemiprocne comata. The sequence goes on along the minus strand of CM036586.1, from coordinate 134,491,739 downwards.
ATTAGTGTATGCTCAGCAAACTATGGAAATGGGAACCGGCTGGGCTAGGAATGTCATTTGGGAAGGACTTGTGGTATACAAGAATTGATTAAGGGCAACTAGGCTGATTAGGGGTCTGGAGAACAAGTCTTATAGGGAGAGGTGGAGGGAGCTGGGGCTGTTCAGGCTGGAGAAGAGGAGGCTGAGGGGAGACCTCATTGCTCTCTACAACTATCTGAGAGGAGGTTGTGGTGAGGTGGGTTTTGGCCTCTTCTCCCTAGTGACTAGCAATAAGACAAGAGGAAATGAAGTCAAGTTGTGACAGGGGAGGTTCAGATTGGATATAGGAAGGATTTCTTCACTGAAAGAATGGTGAGGCATTGGAACAGGCTGCCTAGGAAGGTGGTGGAGGCACCATCCCTGGAGGCATTCAAAAAACGAGTAGACGTGGTGTTTCAGGAGATGGTTTAGTGGTCACAGAGGTGTGGGCCTGATGGTTGGACTTGATGGTCTTGAAGGTCTTTTCCAACCTTAATAATTCTATGACCAGTGCTGTTTCTAGAAGGGCATTTGGTGGACAGCCCATGAAGGGTAGCCTTCCCAGCATCCACCTGCTTATCACAATTATAAGACAAGATACTTACTGAGCCTAAATAAAAATAAAAAATAAGACTAGCAATGGACACACAGGGTATTCATAAAGAACGTATTTGGATTTATCGCATAAAGTATCTGTCATAGGTTTAATGGAGTGGCTTACAAGTATGTGAAGATGAAGGTTTGTACTTGAAATGTCACCGTATTTTATTACTTAAATATAAATGCACATATCTTTTATCTACTTAGAGATATAGAAATTATGTTGTTGTATAGTAGGGTAATATTTTTGCTATTAATGATAATGACAGCATTTTATTAATATGCATTTTGACACTCAGTGTGCTTTCAACAGTAAGATACGTTACAAACACAAAGAGTCAAGCAGGTTGCTTCCCTGAACACCTTGCGTCCTAGAGTCTTTTTACCAGCCCAGCATAAAACAAAAAACCTGAAATAACATGAATTAGTGGTTTTGCAGCATTTTTTTTTTAATTTTCAGATCCTGATTTTCTTTTTTCCATTGGATAAGTAGATATCTATATAGTGATTTTAAACTTAGCTGTGGGCTTCTTTTTCTTAATTAACTTTTGCAGAGTATCTTAGAAGTGTTCTAAGAACTATGGGCTGAAAACAAAATGAATAAAATACATAAATAGTTTTATTTCAGACCCTTCTTTTCAAAAGTTTGATACCTGACACTGAGATTATGATATCCTTAGATTGTGGCTGTATGTTTGTCATACATTCCTGACAACAGAAATTTATTATGTTTTAAATATATTTTGCTAGCTAATAACAAGAATTTAAATAACCAGGATTTTTGCAAGAGTGAGGAAAGCTGCTTGATCTGGTTGTATAGGATTGGTATTTGGATGAGATTTCAAATATAATCTCAATGACTTGTGTATATTCTTCCCACAAAACATGCTTCAGATGTCACACTGGAAAGAAGATTGAACCATGTGATGAGATTGCTGTTCCTAAATTGTTTATTACTCTAAACATTAGTCTAGTAAAGTCCACAGTAGTACAAGCCCATTCTTAGCAGTGACTGCCTCTAGTAAATCACCGGAGAGAACCTGAAATCTAGCTTTTGAAACCTAATGAGTTTTATCTCTTCTTATTTAGAAATACAGTTAAAATGTATTTTGATGTGAGAGCAATAGTTTCTATATACATGGGTGTCATAAAATATTCAGTCCATAGTAATTACAGTACTGTGTTCATTAACTGTTGGGCATGGACTTCTTTATCTCTTATCCCATTTCAAGCATGCTCTGAAAATAAAATGAGTGTATTTAAGATGAGCTCAACTGTAGTATTTTGAATAAATCTTCTCTTAAATTCATCTGGTTGAAGGAACTGTGGGATTCTTTAGGTGTTTTTTTATCCTCCTTGAATTCTGCTCCCAGGTGTCATTCAGTTATTCCCAGCGATAATGAAAGATTTATGCATTGACAAGTGTGGAGGTGAAACAGTGCTTAAAGCAGTGCTGCAAGTGATACTCCTGATCCCAGCAGGAGTTACAGGGCATGCTTGCATTTTTGGAAGAGTTTGCAAAGTTTCCCCTTGTGAACAACCATAAATTATTTTCTGAAGACTTTTCTTGTGGAAGCTAATGTCACCTCTTCTGGCCTAGAGATTCCTGGGGTGTAATAGAAGTTAATCTAGTACATTTGTGCTCAGAGGATCTGAAATAACTTCAATATATGGAAAAAGAGGATTTTCAGGCTTATGAAATAAGAACAATTACCATAACATATTCATAGAATCATAGAATGGTTAAGGTTGGAAGGGACCTTAAAGATCATCAGGTTAATAGTTTGAATACTTCTTATTCCTTTCATCCACCACTTTCTCTAAGAAAGAAAGGAATTAAATCCTATCTAAAGAAAGAGGAGGGACCCTAAAACTTTTAAGGACTCAGAGTAAGCCTTAGTTGCACTGATCGTGCTCTAACTGCTGTTAGTCTCTTTAGAACTTTAACATGGATTGAATTCATCAAAAGGGAATGTATGTCAGAAATAACCCTATGGATAATGGCGAGAGATCAGGTCCTGGTTTCATGGTCTATTAAAAATAAAAACCAGTTTCACGTCTCATGTATAAAGAAAAGAGGGGAGAATTTGGGGGAGATTACAGAGTCAAGCAGTGATGTTATAAATAAGTGCTTGCCTTGATTAGTAAAGCACAGGCTGCAATTCCACGTATTTGTGGTTTTGAATGAGCTCCAGAACCCCTTGCTGATAGCAGGGTGATTCTCAGATGAAAAACAAAACCAAAACACACATAAAGTGCAAATCATAAAAGCTTTGTCTGTCTGGGAATGAGGGTACTATCAAGGGTATGGTGGGTACTATCAAGAAATAGTTGCATTTCAACTGTTCTTTCCATCAGCATTTTAAAAACCAATGGGTATCATCCTATACTGCATCTTACGAGCTTCAAAGGCAAGACTGTCCTCAAAGAGACCTTGCACATAGTGTATGAATCTTGTTTGTTTTTAACAGTTAGGGAAATTCAATTTATGGTTATCTGGACTGCATGGGGTCTTTCTTCCACAGATTACATTAACAAAAAAGGAGGAAGTTTAGCTCCCTGTATGCAGTGATAGGATCCCAAACTATGGACTTGAGGCTTAAAGTTTTTCAAATTCTGAAGTGAGAAAAATTTTAGGCTTTAAGGGCTGGGTATTGGTATTTCAAATATATCATTAGAAAATGGTGGAGATCACAGGGGACTCATGGTTTCTCCCTCACATCCTCAAATAGACTGATAGGGGCTGTGCTATCATTGCCAACCCCCCCAAACCCTTCAGATGTGCTGTCCTATTAAATATATTTACAGCCTAAGGCATACTAATGTACAACAGTTTGCATGTTTAGGACCAGGCAGCTTCAGGGCTGGATTTGAAAGTTCTGTAAGGGATTTATGTGAAACAAGTCCATCAAAGTAGGTTCAGATGCACTGAGGATATCTTTGAGATACCAAAGCATTGTGTACACCTGATAGGCAGTAAGATTTTTATTATTTTAACCTGTCACTGGCCTGTATGCAAAGCTATATATATATATATATATATGTAATGCTTTTTCTGTCAGTCTTTTTGGGGATATTATTGGTCCAAACCTAATTTACTGTTAGCTCACTCTCCTTTGGAGGTTTGAAGGGCACAGCACAAGACATGGTAGTTCCTCAGGTTACTCATACAGTCCCTCAGGTTGCTAGACTGTGAGAAACTTCCCCAAAGTGTGTGCAACTCCATTCTCTTCTTCAGAATGTTATCTGCTTCTTGTTTCCTCAGAAAATGAACCACAAGCTGAAATATGAAAGAGAATGATATAGGTATTACTTTTTTTTTTACTCTCTTGTATACTTCAGTTTCCCTGCTTGTTTTCATGCTGTCTTAGAGTTAGATTCAGGAGACTGTTGGGGGAAAAAGCAGGAAAGGAGGCAAAGGCCAACAGAGGAAATCACTCAAGAAAGTCAAGAAGTGGAGTAAGACTTGTGGACATCTATTAGCTGTGAAATTACCTGTTAACTCCAGGCAGAATGAATAGCTCCTAGTCAGCACTAATGGATTTGTGTCTCACAGTTGGGATGAAAATTGCCCAAACCATTAGAAATTCTTATCTAAGGCCAAAAGCAGGGCCTGGGCACATAATGCTGGACGTGGAAGAATGTATTGGTGCAATCTGTGTCTTCTGGTGTGATGGAATTATTACTGCACTGAACAGAGCTTGCCAAAAATGTAGGATGTTTGCTGTTTTGCTTCTCAGATGGAAAGATGCCTCTCCCAAGAAAACCAGGGGTACCTTTGGGAGCAAACACCAGTGAATCAAAAATACTGTGGCTTTCATATTCCTGACCTATATACATATGGAGGGGAGAGAGAGGACTATGTGCGAAGCAGCAAGAGAAATGTAAGAAAACTTGTCTATTTTTTGCACCATGGAGCATAAATAGTAAGTCAAAAAGTGAAGCAGGTGTAATATGATGATCACTGACCTTGTAATTTTTCAAACTCCCCATGCATAACATTGCTGCACTGCTTCACTACCTTATGATAGATTCTGTTTTGCTCAGATACCAAGATCCTCCTACTCAACCTTTAAAGTCCTTCAAGAGTAGCTGACCTTTAAAAAAATATTTAAAACAAAATGCCAAATGAAAGTTTTCTTAAGTGAAACTCTCTTTTCTACACCCTTTTCCTCAGATAGTATTCATTTCTTGGACACATTTTATGCTCCTTTGCTGTTACAGTGCAGTCTGTCCTGCTGGTAGAAGCTGAGGAGAAGGAAAAAAAACCCAAAACCCAGCCCCCCAAACTACTCTTTTTCATTGGTAACTAAATTGTAAATGAAACTGAGTAAAACATGTAGCAGAAAATTAGCAGAAATCAAACTGGATCAGTGGGAAAAAGTAACCTTATCCTCAGAACACCAAATTCTGAGAGTTACAGAAAATGTTTCAAGGCCTCCAGAAGTAATTTAAGGAGCTGGGGAGCAAGTTTATTGTTTGCTTTGCAAATAAATTCAGTTGGCTGTCTGCTGGTGTGGGAGCTTGAGTTCTGGGTAAGCGGCTTGCTGTATATTCACTGAAAGCATGAAATTAATTATCTGTGGTTGTTTTATGCAGTGGATAAATCAGACGTTACTGGGCCAGCAAACAGGAAAGAAATACATTGTAGGAAACAATCGCATACTTGCCAAACAGGGAAGGAGGGGGGGGAAGCGAAGACATAGTCTGGATAACCCAGGTCTTTTCCATCTCCAGCTTCTATGAATCTGTGAAATAGGCTTACTGGGGCCTTGGCATATTCTCATTAAAAAAATGAGGAGTCAGCAGATACTTCTGAGAGGCGCATAGCATGAGCAACCACCCTGCAATTCCCACTGGAAATCAGGGAGGGGAATGATAGAAGAGGAAATAAGTGTCACGAACTGCTGGATTTGGGCCTTAGTGCACCAGTCACAGGGAGGGTATCAGCTAGACAGTTACTTCACCTGTATTAGTTAGTTTCGAAAGTTTCTGTGACAAATAGCAGGAATATATATTGCACTTGTGATGTGCTGTCACAGCCAGAAGATCCACTTTGTGATTGATGTTTTTGTTTAACAAGCATGTCCCATTCTGTTTTGCTCTGCCCATTTTTATGGGGTTTGACTCACCTGTTTTGCAGCTTTGGTGAAACTTTCCTTGGTGTTATCTTGGACTTTTTGTGAAGCCTGTGTGCTTTTTTAAGCTTTTTAGATCTGACCTGTGATGTGGGTCTGTACCCATTTCTGTTTAGACAGTGGTCTGATAGGTCACCATGGGAAAGTGAAGCAGATACCATGCTGTGCAGGGCTACCATCCTTTCTCCTCCTCTTGCCTCAGCCTCATCTTCCTTCAGTCAACCTCCCTGCTCTGCGGTGTTGAGCCCTGGCTATCCCCCTCCTTCCCTCCCTCTGGGGCATGCATGGCTGTGGACAGAGGCCTCTGGGCTACCTGTTGGATTGTGTCACCTTTGGGTAAGGGAGGTGGGCCAGCTCTTGTGACTGTACCGTTCGCCAGCACCCTAAGTGCAAAACCCAGAGGCCTTCTGAACTGTAGCTGGTTTCTTTTTACAGATAGACTCTGTACCCAAAGCCTCATCAGGCAGGAATGTGAAAAATGAAAGTGTTAAGGTTTCACTGCTTCTGAGCATTGATTCTGTACCTCTGTCATGCTCCTCTGCCTTACAGTGGTTATGCAGAAGCATTGGTATGAAAGTAGGGCATAATTCAGATATGAAGTCATTTTTTATATTAGTTTCAAGATCTTTCATCAAACCAGTCCAAATCCTTGAATAAAAGTGGAAATCAGGTTAGAGAAAATCTGTGATGACATAAGGGTTATGTGGTCTGCATTTTGACAGAAGCATTTCGCACAGCCTTATTTTTAATAGCTACTCAGGGCTGAACACAGATCCTCCAAATATCAACTTTCCTCTTTGTTAAAACAGCAGAGGAATGTTCTTCAGAGGGATTGATTTATTTATTTTGTCATGCTAAGAATTTTCTAAAGAAGCATTCTTAAGATTCTATTTTGGTAATATACATTTGTAGAGACCATGTTTAGACATTTTAGTATTTTCCTAAATGAAATAAAGCTATGAAGACTGCTCAAAATCAGGCCACCATGCTTAAAGCATTAAGGATTTCACTTTCAATTGCTTCATAATCATTCTAATGACTACAAAAAAAAAGGAAATCCATAGCAAAAATTTCATATGGCAAATTTAGAAATGTCTAAGCTAAAGATCAAGGAAGACCTACCACTTCTGTATTTTTCTTTCAGTGTTGATTGCTCCCTGCAGTACAGGGGTTTTTGTGCTTTGCTTGATCCTACCTTAAATAGATCCAACGTCCTGGATTCCATTGTTTCTTTTGAGAAGTTATTCCGGGGTCTAAGAGATGTCAGTATTTCTTTCTCCTGGAACTCATTAAATCTTTTCCCTGTAGTTTCAACCTATTTTGCTTCCAGTTCATAAAACCTTTTTGGTTTCCATGCATTTTCTTGGTGTTCGATATTCTTTAGATACATACTGAGCCTCTCCCACTGTAATAAAGCAGAGTGGGAGGAAAATGTGAGATTGCAAAACTTTTACAAGACATGAATGATCAGGTCATGACACGATCAGTGCTTTTGTTTCACACTAGTGCTTCTGTGTGTTGCTAGTAGTGAGTTTGCTAGATATATCATTCTTCTTCCTTTGTACTTATGTTCTTAAACTGCCTCTTGTGTTTAGCTTTCAAGGCCTGCAGAGAGGCATGATGAAATGAAAGACTAGAGGAAGGCCATAGCAATGAAATGCTTGTTACTGTAAGAAGGTGTTTGAGTGTCTTATGTAATATAGCTGGGCAGTAGTTCAAAGTACGGGACACTCAGTCAAACACATAGGCATCATACTGTAGACAGTGCCCACTTCCCAATTAGAGCTGCCATTATTTAACTTGTTTTCCAGTGTAGCTGTGGCTAAGGAGAGATCTGCCTCTGACTGTCCTAACAAAGCTGTTCAGAGGATTCAGGAAAGAAATGACTTTAATGAATGTTGGTAAGGGCAGTTCTTCTGTAAGGTTGATATCTCTTTTATTCGTCTTGCTTCCTTTCCTGTTTCTTGTCCAGCTGATGTCAGTCTCTGTGTTCTGTGGCCTTTCCTGCTGTTGGCCACTTTTTTATGTTTTGTTGAAGTATCCTTCAGCATTGTATCTTAATGAACGTTGCTTCTCAGTCTCTGAGTATCTTCACCCACTGACTGCATTCCCAGTTCTTCCAGTGAGTGCACTGTATTTATATGTAATTCATACACCTGAGGTTGGAAATGGGCAGGAGGTTGTCCTCCTGCCTTTCTCTGCATCTAGAGCTTTGCAAAAATGCCAGCTTTTCTGCCAGCAGAATCACTGTAGTTCTGGAAGGAAAGCGCTTGAATCCTTTCTCACTGCTGGTAATTACTAGGCTGAGTCAGTAAAAACACCTCCAAAACCTGCTGCCTCTCACTCCAGGAGTGGCATGGAATTATGAGTTTTTGCTTGTGCTGAAGTGCTAATAGCCAAGCCACTCTCATTTCAGAAGAAAAGTGCCTTATTATCAAGGGTTTGAGCAACTCTACCAAATCCCCTTCCCATATTCTCCAGGTGGTTTCGGGGAATTTTTTTAGCCTCAGTATTCCGTCACTGAAAAGGAGCTAATGGTACTTATTCATGTGAGTGCATTGTGATGACAATTTATTTTGTCTTTTTGATACCCAGAAAACATGATGGGCTCATGTTACTGTGGAAGAGCTCCATCAGACCTCCTAAGTGAGAATGCATATCTTGCATCATGGCTTTTGCTGGTTGCATTTGCATAGTGATCTATTTTCTTCAATTAAAAGAGTTAGGTTAGTAGAATGTGTATCTGCTGCTCCTTCTTTTTTCTTTCTTTTTTTTTTTTCCCCAGGTTAAGCATGTCCCTCAGTCAATAACGACTGAGATAACAGAGGAAATCTGACCAATGATCCTGGCCTCGTAGTCAAGAGAGAAAACCTATTTTATTGTTTTTTTCGGGTGGCCCCTTTAATTTTAGCAAGTCTGGAAGAGTTGTCAAAGCTTATGTATGGGCTGCTACTCTGGCAATCTCTGTGTAGCAACTTATTGATGTTTTCTTTGTTCATATAGCCATGTCTTCTGTGCATGAAATACTGACTGTGATCTGTCTTGCGGGGAGTAGTGTAGAATAAACTATAGGGGACCTTCTTTAGGAACATGATGTTCTAAAGTAAAAATAGTGCAATCATTTGTTCTAAATAATGAACTTCAAGGGTCTAGGAAACTTTTTTTGGAGTGAGAAGAAAAAAAGTTTCTTATCATAAGTGAATGAAATGCAGCTTCTTTACCGGTTTTGTCAACAGGGTTCTTAGAGCATTACTTGAGGTTCTAATATTAGAACCTGATGGACCAAGACAAATGCTATGTGAAATAGGAATATGACACTTGTTGTAGATAGCTTTAGTTTTTGCACAGTGAGGCTTGCAAGTACCAATAGGGCTTCCAAAAGTTGAACAGGATACTTTCACTGTTAAAAACTAGGGCTATTTTAAATGGGTTATCATCTTACATGTATTCAAATGAAAACTCCCTTGAGAACCACTGGACATGAGGCTGAAATCTCTCTTTTTTCTCTCTTAAAATTTTTTTTGTTTAATTTTTTGTATTGTTTGTAATAAATTATAATTACTTTTCTATTTAAGAGACTTTGGAAGCACAGTAAGACTACAAACTGTTTCATGCCCTATTTAGACAGAATTAAATATAGCATTAGAAATTTGTTCTTGCACATCTCTTACAGCATTGAACCATATTTAGGCAACTTCCATTGGCTAATAGACTGCCATAGTTTTGAGCAAAATCAATTTGAATCACTTGAAAGGAATAAGTTTTCTTATACTCTTTCATGATTTCTATACTTGCTTGGCAGTATACATTTGAATTGTTAAAGGCTATTTTTAAGTATGTATTTTTGTTTATTTAACCTGTCTTTACAGTTGTCCTATGGAATGTTGATTTCACTGCAGGTCCACTTTGTATCTTGCAAAATAGGGCAGAATAATCTTCATCCATTACAAATTTCAATGGAGGACTGAATGGATTCATAGACTGACCTTCTCATTTCTTAATGCTAATTATCTTATTACAGTTTACAGTGCTTTGCTGAAATAGTGCTGGAAAATGTGTCTGAAATAAAGCTTTGTTGCTTTGTGAGTTGACTGCCATAAACTTATCTTGTTATCTAGCTTCCCTTCTGCAAATCCAAAGTCACTTCTGTGATTTGGCCACCTTTGTCTAAGTTACAAATTACTAAGAATGGGGTTTTATGATGGTAATGATGATACAGCCTGACCTGTAGCAATGAAAATACTGTGCTATTTGAAAGGCTCTTTAATAAGTTTCAACTGAGTTCTCAGTGTGAGGAAAGAGCCACGTGCCATGTTGAGACTTCACATCCAGCTTTCATGGGTTGATCATTCTACCTTCCACAAGCTGGTACTTAAGACAGGGCAAAGTGTAACTGAATGGAAGAGAATTTTTAAATGGTTGCCTGCCCATGAGGACAATAGTATTGTTGTTAGAAAAAAGCCTTATAAAATAAGTTTGATTAAGTAAGAGAGGGAGTTTTACTAAGCTTTCTGCCTTTGGTAGGAAGATTTATGAGAATAAGCTAAATGGCACTCTCAGGAAGCCAAAGTTCCCACAGAACGCAGGAAATCACATATTTTTTCTGTAACTCTGAAAAAGGCATTCTGCATTAAATAGCGTATCTGTGAGTCACTGATGTTCTGAGGCAGTGCAGCTGTGATACTAATCCAGACCACTGTAATTTTACTCCCATTTAAAAAAATTAAATGGCCAAAGATGGATTTACATATGTCTGGCAAATATATTAACCTGGAGATTCAAAGAAGACAATTAGTCATAATCTAAAATCTTTGACTATGTTTTTCCTCCCTGCTTCCCTGCATCACATTGTTTCTGAATAAGTCTTAGAGCTCACTTTCAGCATGAGTATTTCAAAAGCCTTGTTCTTTTATGTCCTCTGGCAGCTCTTTGTTTCTTTGGTATATTTTTGGGTTTTTTGGGGTTTGTTGTTGTTTGGGTTTTTTACTAAAGTAGAGTATTCAGTCTAATACATTTATTTCTTTTCTCAAACAATTACTGTTTTAGTTTTTACTGGGTGTGCTTGTGATGATGTTGCAGTTGATAGCCATGTTCTGTCCCTGACATCTGACAAAGTGCAAGCACTCTAAGTGAAATGGAAACTCTGGTTTAAGATATATTAATTAAAGGTTGCTTTTATTTATAAAATGTGAGCATAGATTGTTACAGAAATTCCAGATGAACATGTTTTGGCTAAAATGGTAGATTTTTTTGTCTCTGCTTGCATTTAGTGAGCATCCCATTGAAGGAACAAACTCATAGCTTTTAATACATTAACATTTTTTAATTAATGGTCCTATGAAATGACCTTTCTTCCCTTAAAATTTTATAGATTGGAATTCGTTGTACAGTCTGAAATAAGTAGTCTTGGCAGCTGAGGGTCATCTCTTCCTGGAAGACCAGGGCCCCGTGTTTAAAGGGAAGTTCCACTGTGGATTTTCTAGCTGAGGTATTTAATAGAAAGCTCAAAAGGAAATAATCTCTTAAGAAAGTGGATAGAAAAAAAACAGGGATGAGTTATTGAGCTACAGTCCTGAACTATGTTTAATTCCAAAGGATTCTGAAAATAATGTTTTTACATATAAAAAAATAAAACTTTTCAAAGTTTCAGGTATGCAGGCAAGTTTGTGGTTTTTTTTAAAGATAAACACTTGTTTAATTAAAAAAGATACAGAATTTAACATCTTGGAAAGGAGCAGACACACTGTGTGGCATAGACATAGATAAGTATCCATTGCTTTAGCAGAAAGGACTTGATGAGCTGTTCAGAGTGGCATTCAACCCACATCAGAGAAGCTAAGCATTTGTCTGAATTGTATTATTCTTTGTAATGAGGTTCTGTTTTGGTGGCAAAATATGAATAGTTGATGAAATAAGAATACGAGCCAACAATTTGTTAAAATAGATGTTGGCGTTAATGTGCTTGTCAGGGTAATGGTACTAAGGCTGTGATTGCCTCTCAGAAAGTGTTTAGATTTTCAAACAGAACTTTATACTGCCTTGCAGTAATGAGTTGTCAACTTTTTACAGTTTCTTACTGGCTCACATTTCAATATGGATCTTTATTTTCCCAGATTCTAGGGACCTAAGCTAAAAAAGTCTGTCCTTCTTAATTTTCTTCCTTTAACAACAAAAATTCGGTGCCATTAACCTTGATTTCCACCTGTGTAAGACCAGAAGTTGAATATGTTTAGTCCATCTACATTTACTACTCATTTGCAGTAACAACATTGTAGAAGACAAAAGTTTTTAAGCAGTAAGGGGCTTAAAATTGTCTTGATCCATCCTGAATAAACCCTAAATTAGGGGGATTAACCCAATCAGATCTGTGTTTTACCTGGTAAAGACCCTGTAGGAGATGAAAATGACAAAGTGGCAGAAAAAAAGGCATTAATCTAGAATAGCATGTAGAATGTGCCTTGCTCAACAGGATGTAGGTATCTTCTTACATTTAAGTGTACTGAAAACACACTTCCTGAATCGAAGCTGTAGAGACAAGAGCTCCTGGAGTACATACAATAAAGACTGAAAAATAAGGAGACAAGGAGGTCAGGCAAGGAAAGGTGACAGAATTCAGATTTCTTTTAAAAAATGAATAGTATCTTTTAAAGAAAGAACAGCGGTCATGCCAGTTCATATTTTCAAAGCTCTGATCTAACTTCAGGACATGACATTTCAGTCTGTTATTTTCTAACAGGGAAGAAAGTGACTTGTCATTGAAAAATACTTTGGAGTTGAGAAGAAGGTTACAAACTTGAACTTTTGCTAAATCTAAACACAAATTGAACTTCACAGCATCTTGATTTTCACTAGCTAAATACAATTGATATTCAAAAGATGCTGTCTCTGGAAATGTTGTGTGAGGTGTCAGCTCAGCTCATGAAGTTTTTAATCTTTATGAGAACAGTGGCAATGTCTTATTTTATGAGCTAGCTAGTCATGCCTCACTGTATTTAAAAAAAAAAAAGATTCACAGATAATATTTGTCTTTGCTTATAGAACCTTCACAATGGGTTTGTACTTTTTACAAAATGTCTCTGAAATATCATGTTTTGAATGCCCCTGAAACCTTTTTAAATGGACTTTGGTAGCTTTGCTGCTGAATGAAGATTACCCTGAGGACAGATTTGTGATAACTTTTCCTGGTCACCTTTCCCTTTCTGAAGATGTATTTCTAATCCCAAGTGCATTGGAGCATGATTCAAGGCATATTGCTTGATTTTATTCCAGTGCTCTGCTGGTTCCCTATCAGTATCCAAGTATTTCATATCTCTTGAATAAAGGCAGCAATGAGCATGTGGTTTGCTCTGTAGGTGGTTTCAGGTCGAAGAAGCTGCCTTCTTTCAGGTGGGAAATCAACCTGTCAGACTGAGTTATGGAAACATGATTAGTTTACTGAGTTCATTAAACGAAAACTTTTGCAGCTCTGGGTTCCCGTCACTGACTGTGTTTGTTATAGTGAAACAATCTCGTTTTTCATTCACTGAAGTAGAATACCATGTGTAGACCCAGCGGGAGTACATTCCAGATTCCCTGTTGATTTCCTCTACCAGAAATTTGTTTTGTGATCTAGTCAGTGTCACGTATAGAATCTGTATTGTCAGTTCTCTTTTGTCTTGCACTCTTGCTGTTTTGCATATGCACAAACTAATGTATAGTCGAAATGTGGAAGACCAGAATGTAACAGAGTATCTTGAGCAGACTATTACAGTTGCCCTTAAAATATTTTGCTCAGTACAGAACATGTGCATTGATACCCACTTAGATATGGGACATATCCAAAAGGGTTGTCTACCCACAAGAAATCTTTCACCTGGAATTTGATGCAATATTTGGTAAAGAAGGTTGTCTCTGGTTCCAGATGTTGCTGTCCTTCACAATTTTGAGCAGTGAAGGAGTTCCCTTGGTTAGACATGGTGATAAATTTCACTTACTGTCAGCAAGGAACTGAAATGTGGTACCTGTTTACTTTTACCATAGGTTCACTGCTATTTGCTGCCCTGATTCTTGAACTAGTCCTTCCTCAGTGAATGGGACTATTTGACAATAGAAAGGGCTACGGAATCTGGCATCAGCCTGATGTGGTGTAGCCACCCACCATCACCATGATGTGGTGGGGCTCTGTAAACGCAAGAACGCTGTCTGGGAAGTTGTTCCTATCAGAAGTGCTGTCACATGTAGTTTTGTATTTTCCAGTTTGTTTGTTTCCAACGGTAATACCGAAAATAAACCCAAACAAATGGAAACTGTTTATGCAGGCTTTCAAGGGCACTTGCAAGATGTTTATCTGACATGGACATTCATTAGGGAGCAAGCTGTCTTCATTCCATTTTGTGCCTTACAAGGTTTTTGAAGAGAGGGAGGATGCTTTTGGTTGTTACTTATTTATATGTTTGTAACCGGAAAGAGTGGCCTTCTTCCTAACGAGACATATCATGTTCTGATAAGCTAAAAGTGGCCATTTCTGACTTAAAAGCAAGCTGTTATCGGTCAGGTATAGATTCTTCTCTGAGCAGTAAGCAATATACTTAAAAGGTTGTGCAGACAAGCCCTCTGCTTGTCTTTCAGGTAGAAGATGGAAAACGTCAATGAGCTGCAATTGCTGTACTATAATATTTACAGATAAAGTACCAGATAAGATCTAATTTGTGAAAGAAACATCATGAGCTATCTGTCATTAATTAATGTTATACTTTGGTTTTTAAGCAGCTGTCTGTAGATAATTGGTTAAGGGCTTAAAGGTTTGTTTAATAAATGCCTAGAGTAAATGGGGCTGCAAATTCAGAGAAATGGCTCAATTTGCTCAATAGTCAGTGAAATAAGCTGGTGCGTCACCCAATTGTACACATAGGATTTTGACTAATTGAACACAAGTGACATCACACAGTTTCTTAAATGAGGGCATTCATCTTCGATAGTGTCCGATAAAAGTGTGTAGTTGGTACAATATCTACAGTATCCCTAAGGTAAACGTGCACTATGCCTTTTAGGTGCTATAACCTGTTCTCTTTAATGTTTAGCTTAAGCTAGGGTTAAAGCCTTCCAAATTAGATAAGATGCTGACATGTGAGTACTGAGTATAGAGACCATCAGGAGTGTATAATTCAAAATCTTCAGCATAATTACATGCAAGACTGGAAAATATCCTCTTTTCAATCTATTTTGAAATGTTTTAAAAGGAGAAGAATCTATTGCTTGTATAAAATAAATATGCCTAAAAACATGCCTTTTAAATCAACACAAGTGCTGTTTCTTGATAGTAATACTGTTTCGCAGATGTAAATCACCTCTAGCTTACCTTATTTTTTCTATCCTGTTCTTACATTTGAAAATTGAAAATTAATAACCACTTTTTTATTAAATTCCCTAAACAAAACTTTTTTCCCATCTCAGTATGTTATGTGGAGTTAATTAAACCCAAAAACCTGGCAAGACAAGAACTGCAAACTTAGATGTCTGAACCTGTTGAGATCCATTCTTTGGGAAGTACAGGGCAAACTAAAAAAATCTAAAGGGTTTTCATGGTCCATAAATGCATGAGGTGACCTTAAATGCATCACTTTTACTTCTATTATTCAGTGTGCAGTCTCTGGAAATCTCTCTGGAATTCTTTCAGTTCAATGTTATATTTCATATACGTCTCAGTTAGTTGTTCCTCAGAAACTGACAAAAATACGTATAGAAAGCTAAGACCTTTTTACAGAGACTAAGGGTAAATGTGGCATTATGCAGCCCGTCTGCATCCTTGTGACAGAGGTGTAGGGAGAGCTGCTCAGATTTAACGTTAGATCAATATGAAGGCTGCCAGGGTCTGGTGAAGCAAAGCAGGGGACACACTGTCATCTTGTCTCTGCTGCCTGTTGTACAGCTCATAGAAATCAAAGTACCTCGGCAGTGACAAGTGATGTTTCTATTCCTATTGATCTCAGCCTAGTGAACTATCCTGTAGGGAATGACTGTTTTTCAGAGTGTCAGATGTCCTATGAGTTGGTTTCAGACATATGAGCCCCATCAGTACAGCTGTTAGAAATGGTTGGAGTTTGTGTTGATGCCTACCTACCTCTGTGTAGTTGCATGTGCACAATGCACATGAACTGTGAAAGTGGTAGAGTGCTCTTTGTAGGTTTCTCATCTGGTTGATCAACAACCTGAAAGAGGAACCAAGTAAAAATATGTGGGAGCTGGGTATAAGCCACATGTGTATTTGCAGTGTTGATGAGCCTGGCCCTTGATTCTTCCAGGCAGCCTGGAGGCAGGTTTTGAAAGTAGTAATATTGGTTTGTATCAGCTGGTTGTTTCATCAGATGCTGCTTTTTCAGCAGTCATCTTCTGGCCTATCATGGTCCTCTAGACCAGTTAGTAAACTCTTTCAGAATAGATAAATGAGTATACCTCCTCCAGAATTTCTACCACCAGGACAACGCACAACAAATCAACTTCCAAAGATCAGCTGGCCTCATCATTAAAGAATTTTAGGATTTTTTTTAATATTTTTTTTCCCCCCATGATGGGATGGCAAACCAAACTAAGCATGGCTTCAGCTGATTTTTTTTCTTTCTGATACAAAAAGTTGAATTAAAACAGCCTGAGTCGAAGTTGAGGCTAAACAGCGACAGCATCAAAACCTTATTGGAACAGTTGCCTGTTTTCAGCATTATAACATAGCTGTTCATATGGGTTTCAGATTTTGAGGTTGGAATCCTTTGCAGCTACAGCACAAGTTGAAGGCAGCTTGGCACTTGTGCTGACTGTTACAGGCTTTGAGGAAGTTTTGTCAGTGGGGAATGAGTGTGTATCTCATGGAAAAAAATAAGTCTATAATTTAATATTTGCCTGTTATCTTAATATATTTTCTGTGTGAATTGCTACCTGTAATTTTGATGTTCAGTTTCTGGTGTTTTGACAGGGAAAAGTAATGTGCTGGTGAGGAAGACAGGAAGATTCACTGCTCTATTTTTCTGCTTGGTGACAACTGTGAATAATGGAGTCCTGTATTTATCTAATGTTTTACCTAATAATCTACAGCCAATATTAGTGAAATTTTCCCATATTGGTGAGCTTCAGATGGAGATCAGCTGGAAAACAAAATGATGTAATTTTATGTCTATATCCATGAGCATTGTTATCTAAAGTGTTGATAAGTTCTGCAGCTTGGAAATTCATCCTCTTAAGATTGAGAAATTTGCCAAACAGTTCTATGATGGTGTTGTCCCACTGGGGCAACAGTAAGTAAGCTGAAAATATCAGATCTGTTGTTCATCATTGTTCTGCTCAGTCACCTGGTGTCTGAATAATCATGATTTTCATTCACTGTAAATCCCACTTTAAGGAAAACGAAAGAAAAAAACAAAAACAAAACATTATTAGCACATAGACATCTAAGTGGGATTGTGATATTAACATAACATGCATTTTATGTCATTATTAACTACAGGAAAACAGAGTGAAGAGTACAACACCAGCAGTATTTTATACTGCTTTGCATTCACTTTGCACTGGTTTCAGTTGCTACATGTCATACAGCACAAGAAATCCAGCTGAGATTCTACCAGCACTGGGCAGAAAGGATCCTGTGGCATACAGTTTTGGGAACTGATACATAGTAAACTGATTGTCATATTTGTATAAGTTTTACAATAGCTGAAACAGAGTTTTTGATTGACACCATTTCTTCACTCCTTATCACTGAAATTGCACGTAGGAACCGTTGAATTTTGAAGCATATGAAGACATCTGTCAGGGTAAATCTATTTTTGAGCAAGCCTCTGTGCCAGAACTATACAAAATTCTGTCCAGAATTCTTGTAAGTTACATGGTCTGTACCATTAATAATGCCTATTTTGATGGGTGGCAGTGGTAAATGTCGCACTCAGGACACAGGTTTCAGGTTTTTCTTTTTTTTTTTTTTGCTTTCCACCTTCCAAGGTCAGTATATTACACTTCTAGTGAGAATTAAGATACACTCCTCTATTTATTTATTTACTGATTTTATGCAAGCACTTAAATTCTGCTGGGGACTTGTATTAAATACATGTACTGTTTAGCTATTTCCTATTTGCAGCAAGTTAATTTTCATTAGATATTCAAACATCTGAATTTAGGCTGTTGGCAGTGGTTAGTGTAGCTAGCTTTGAGTGCCTCCAGAAACCTAGTTTTAGCTTTAGCACATAGAAGTGGTAAAAGAGGAGAAGGCAATGAAAAGTTGCAGCTGTCAAGCGGGAGTAGAGGCTTCTTGGCTCCCTTGTTCCATCTTTGGCTTACTGCATAACCTTAGATGCATTATTCATCCACGCGATGTCTCAGCTACCACCAATGCACAACAAGACCAATACCCTCTTGTATAAATGTCTCTAAGACATGGAGATGAAAAGTGACAGAAAACGCAAAGCAATATTATTCACCCTCTTCCCATTTTATCTGTGGCCTTGTTGCAGTTTTTAAGGCCTCATCCTAGCCCTAGGGTGCTTATCATCAAAGCAGTCCTGTGCTGCTTTGATGAGCGTACTGTCTTCAGTGCAAAAGTGTTTATGATGGGCTTTTTGTTCTCTACCAACATAAAAAAAAAAATACTACTTCTTCACTGATGTTCTATGAGCACTTCTCAAATCATCCTGTCTCTGACCTTCCTTTAAATTTATTTACCCTAAAATGCCTACTGAAGCAGTTGAAGTATTTTTTTTCAGTAAAAAGCTGAAGATAAGAAAGAAGCCCGTCAACACAGATTTGACAGAAACAGGCAGGTAGCCCTTTACAAAAAGTTTTGTATGGCACAAATTCACTGGTGGTTTAGAGGGAGTGATGGAGATACCATGTAGATGGAGATGCCCAGGAGTGCAGCTGTGAATGTTAAAACCTTGTCTTCTGAGTGTTGCCTCAGTACAGTGTGTCTGAATATAATTCTATTTTAATACATTCATAAATGTGTTACGTATGCTAATAAGATGATATTTAGACAGGAAATTTGTACATACACACTGTTTTATCCTTCCTAAGTAAACAGCAGAGCAGGATTCACTTACTAATAAATGGAGTTCTTATTGATTATGATACTTAATTTTTCTGATTTTTATTTTAACATGAACTGTCTATTCCAAAATTATATATGAAATCTGGTTCTCCTGTAAGTTATTTATTTGATTTATATTGAGTTCTTATTTCTAAATTTATTTGAGTTATATAATGTATAATTTTATATTAATATTAAAATTATGTATAATATGCATATATTATATTATACCTTAGAATTTCAATATCCTAATAAATTTTCCATTAATGTCTCGTGAAGAATAACTAAGATTGACTAGTAGTTGATGCCAAATTTTAAAATTAGAAAGTAAAAAACCTTAATTTGAGGGTAGTCTCCATTTTTGTATCCAATATACCCTTTTGCCAGAGATGTTTCTTGTTCAAGTTTCAGTCTGACTTTGTTTTTTTTTTCCTTGTTAAAAAGAGGGTGATTACATTGGCTTGTGTTGCCTTGCTTCGGAGCTGTTCTGCCCCAGAGGAAATTTGGTCACTGAACACACTGTGAAAGCTCAGGAAAAAGCAGCCAGATAGAGAAAACAGAATTTATGCCTTTTGTGGTTGGCTTGTTACTTGGTGTGCCAAGTTTAGTGTTGTTTTTGTGTTCTATTTTCTAGACTACCAAGCAAAAACAAAGCTTCTTGGTCCAAAGTCCACCAGTAGGCTTGCCTTTCCACATGAGGTTCTCAAGGTAAAAGCTGTAAGATGACTAGCATATAAGAGAGGACTGTTACTGATGTGAGATGAGCCATAGTCCAGCCTTCATGAACTTCTGAGTACACACTGTAGCTCTTTTTTACATATACATTCCAGTACCTTCTCCAGTGATGTTCAACAGTCTTTAATGGTTTGAAATTGAATAAGTAATTTATAAAAATGCTATTAAAGTATTTTTTAACTTACAGGAGTATCTGTAGACAAGAACATCTAGAACTAGTTTGAAAATGGTTCTGTCTTCCCTCTTTTCAGTAAGTCATTACATTGATAAAATACTCCAGAAGAGTAAGGCAGGTACTCTTAAGTCAGTGTGGATTTGGGTTTTTGGTGTTTGTGGTTTTGTTTCTTTATTTGTTTGTTTTGTTAAGTCCTGGTTTGAGTGTTATAATGGCTAAACCACTGGAATTGTCATTAATAGTTGAGTTGAACAGTAGCATTTTTTAATGAATTGGAAAGTCTCAATATAGCTGATTTTCAGCATGCATTCCAGAATCTTCCCAATTTAGTTCCCAGGTTATTCCACAGGAGTAAAAAAAAAAAAGCTTAGGAGGAAGTTTTTACTGTTTAATTATAAACTGCTTAAGGCTTTTTTAGGAATGTGGGAAAGTTGTGTTAACATCTCTCTAGGGATTTTTTATGATAAATTTAAATATTTGTTCTGGCATCTTCCTTGATATAGAGCATCCTTTGTAATGTAATAGGGTTTGTATTAGTTTTTCTTCCATTCATGAAAGAATGTGCTCTGTTTCTCTGAAGTGGTTTGTACAGGATTGTAATGTGAAGTGTGTCATAGCTGATGTTTCTGGGGAAAAATATTTATTTTTATTGTGGCTGTTTAGATGATTAATGTAATAATGGCTTCATTCATTCAATATCTTTCATTTTTTCTTAATTTTTCCTTTTAGAGATGAGAAGTAATAGTCTCATAGATAACTTCATGAGGTTTCTGTGGTTGAGTTTCTGTCTCTCTTGGATCCTTTTGAAAGCTAAATCCCACTGTCCCTTCCTCAGTTCCTTGTCTGATAACCAAGGTCTTACGTCTGATAACCAAGGTCTTACATCTGATGGATAGCAATGGCTTCGACATTAATTGTGTTGTGACTGAATTCCATTTACTGTAATGTATAATGATGAGCTGTTGCTTTTCTCTATTTTTGCTTTTTCTGTACGTGTGTGAGCATATTCTTAGTATGAGTGGTTTGTATGAAATGCAAATGTACCAGTTGTCCTGGCAGTAGCTGCCTTACATAGCTGCTGAACACGGCTGTGGTTCTCGAGTGAGCTATGACTATGCAGGTGTTACATGCATTTTCAGAAGGCAAAATGTTAAAGTATTTGCTGCACTGATAGGAAATCATTCTTCTAACTTGGAACTGAGATGAATTATAGATTTTCAAACTATGCTTGTATGATTTACCAAAAATTGTCTTTATTCTTTACAGCATGACTCTGGCATTAGTCAATAAAGGTTAAAAGACTCTACCCATGGTAGGTGGGCTTCAAAACATAATGAGTTTTTATGCCTTACAAGATCTCAATATCTTGAATTGAAAGCTTCAATGCTCTTGACAGGTGTAGCCAAGCAGTTTGTTTTTCCTAGACCCGATCAATATGAGTAGATGGTGTTAGATTACAGGTTAGGGAGTGACCTCTCCGATGAAGTAATTGAGCATGGACTCTGTTTTGACAAGCTGGTCATTATGTGGAATAGGGTGGTTGCTGAATAGAGGGCTGGAATAGTGTGCTGAGGAGTGATCCAACTGGAACGTTGCAGAGTACGTACCTTAACTGTAGCTCTGGGACACCAAAAAAACGCATCCTTCTCAAGGCTTTGGCTGTGCCCAGACCTTGCTCAGAAACCAGAGTGAGGTATGCCAGGACCTTTGCTCCTTTCCTTTGCTCCCTGAGCTAAGCAATAGCAGAAAATCTCTGTGCTTGAAGGGGCAAAGGATCCAATATTTTATGTTTTTTTCAGATTCCCATCCTTCCAAAGGAGATAATACTCAACAGCTGGTGAAAAGTGCCAGCATTACTCTGTGCAATTTACAGTGATAAAACAGGTTTCTAAACTACCTCTAACTATAAATATGATTGTAACTATTACGGTATGTTTGGGTTTGATACGCTTGCATGAATGTGAAGAGGCCACTGGAATTGCTTTAAGAGCAAGGGGCTCTTTTTTGTCTCTCAGTTCCTTGTAGCATAGATGTTACTACTGCAAACATCCATTGTTATAGTGGTGCTCATTGGATACAGACCACTGCGTTTGCCTGCATACAAGTGCTTCTGTACAGTAGACTTTGTATTCTCCACAGCTATTTAAGAGTCTATGAAAAGGGCTGTAAATGCCTACATGCTACAGCATCATAGTACTTCATTTGTGTCAGAGAAGGCACAGAAATTGTATTTGGCATCCACTTAGGCAGATGTTTAGAATTAAAAACATGTTATGAATGAGCCATCTCTCACTATGTGACTGCCTATGAAAAATGTGTCAGTCATTAATGGAAGAAAAATACTATTGTTTTATAAATCTGAAAAAATTAGGGTGATATTTTGATGTAGTGTGTACATGTCAGTGTGTTTGCCTGATACAGTTTAAGACCTGTGGCAGTGCAGTGGCAGAAGAGACCTGAGGGGAGAAAATAGGTTAAAAAAAATATCAGATTTTTCATGTGGCTGTTTCTGTTAACACAGATTGTTTAATTCCATTCAGCATCAAAGCCTTTTTTCTTTATTTCCAGCATCAAAGGCTGAAATCTTACTACACTGTGTGATTTGTTGAATTGGGAACCTCTCTGCTGTAATGAGTACAGGAGCAGGACAGTGCATTTTATCTGCTCACTGGACTACTGCAACGTAGAATGGGTGTCTTTAGGTTACAGTTTAGTGGGATTCCCTTTGAGTGGCCTAATTGGGTGAAAACTCTATTTTAATAGCTGATAATTAGTTGGAACGTTTATGCGTTTTCCATGAGGTTGTCATCACATACCTTGTCCCACATACCTATATAGATGGGAAAAAAAAAAACAAAACAACAAAAACTTTCCAGAAAGGAACTTGCTGTGCAATAGGTTATTTTTAAAGACATGTCTTTGCAGTCTCTTGCAGGAGAGAGGACTGTTGACCTGGTCTCTCTGTGGGCATGCAAAGCACCTCACAACCACACACGGGTGGTACCACACAGGTATATGTGCAGCAGCAAAACCAAGACAAAACCTTTGAAATGAAATCGTGATGTTTTAGAAGCATTTGAATGTATGTTTTATATGGCCTTGCTCCAGCTGACTCTTTAGAGAAGCCACAGGGGCTTTCCGATGTAAATATTTGATGAAAAATTAAGGCCTCAGCTGAAACATTAGAAGACTTGTCATTATGTCAGATGTAAAATAAACGGGTATCAAAAGGTCTGCAGTAGCTTCTACCATTGACTGTTGGTATGAACTAGGGAAGGGCTTCTAACCTCTTATTTCATTTCAAAGCATTTATAAAAATATGATACCTAGCTACCCTCTTAGAAAGACTTTTCAGGATTTTGGTCAGTTTGAACCCATGCATGAGCACCTAAAAAACAAAGGATGTGCCTGTGCTGAACCTGGAGTCTTGTTTGCTTAATTGACAAGGGTCTTTGGTTTCCTGCTGAAAGACAACCTTACCTTTACAAGGCCAAGTATATAAGAAGTTTCACCTTATTAGAAAGGATATTGGCATAGGGTAGGAACTCAATGAGAAATCAGGTATGGACTATTCATATCCATGCAATACACAGACTTCATTTTCTTCACATGGGACTTGCAAAGCTGTGGAAACAAATATATGGCAACACAGGAATAACTCTATAAATAGAGATATGGCTGCTGGTGGTTAGAAATAGTATTCCAGAGCTCAGTTACACCAGAAAAATATTTCTCTTGGTAGAAATTTTAATTATGATAAGTGTCTGCTGTGAATGGAAATCTTTAACTTTTTAATACATAACTGAACACTTTAAATTGGTGAATAATTGTTTTTCAATTCATACAGAAAGTCTTGGTTAGAAAATGTAATTTTGTGACTGTAATACGAATTCCTTTAATTTTCTGTGTTAGGCTGCCTGTGTAGACAGGCTGCATCACATTAAAACACTATGTTGCTGAAGGTGTGTTTTGGCCCTCAAAGTCCCTCATTAAAAGAGTTTTCTGAACAGAAATGCCTTCTCTATTTTTGCTGTCAAATATATCAGGGAAATATTATATTTACACACAGAAAGTATTTTATATGAAAGACTTCTCCCTTATCCCCAAGCAAAGCTGAACTCCAGATTTGAATTAACTAGTCCTGTAATTTTGAAGTCTTGTTTCTTTCAGGGAAGGTGATGGGTTTTCTTCTGCACCTCAGTATAATTTACAACATTTTATCTATAAATTTTGTAAAATATATTTCAGCATTTTTGGGCATATGTGTCTGATCAAATGCCTTCCAGTGAAGTTGTTTTGTATAAAAGGATAATGTCTTCCTCGAAGTTTAGCAACTGGCCACATGAATTTTGTAATGCTTTTGCTTGTAAGGAGTATAATGTGAGATAGAATGTAAACTACCAGCACAACTTTTTGCTTTGGAAGCTAAATTTTTTGAAGCTTGGCTGATTCTCTGTGACCCAGAATGCTACACATTTCTGTAACTTTGCAAAGTGATAAAAAGCAAAAGAAATATATGCTTTTTGCATCATTCATGAGAATATCCAATTTGACCATGTAAGTGAATGTAATTCAGTGTTTAAAGTGAAAATAAATCTAACTATTTTTTGTGAAAGTTAATAGTTTAACAAGCACCTTATGCGCAAGAAGGGATTTTCACAGGTGAACTCTTTGAATATTAAGAAATAGTAAAGTCTTCTGCTAACAGGACACGATGTCTCAGAGGCATCTGAAGGCCTTATTTCAAAGCTGGGAAAATGGATGAAACCAGGTGGCATTCTTGGAGGCTCAGGCTTCAGTCAGTGACAATGACCGAGTCACTTTTTTTGTTGGTTTTGTAGTTATTTGGGAGGCAAAATGTTTGGCACAGCAAGCAAATGAAAACCCTGGCTCCTGTGAGATGAGTAGAAACCTTTAGCAGTTTATCTCTGATGTTCAATTATTAGCACTTCTCACTGGGCATGTAGTTCTGAGAAGACTAATCCTCAGCTTTCCCAAAGGAGAGGGCATTTGCAAAGATCTGAGGTATACAAGGAACTGCTTTCTTTAGCATTCCTGAAGCATGTGTGGGATGCCTGGCTTGGAGAAAAATCGTGATGTTCTAAACCCGCAAAACCTAATTATGTAGAACAGCATGATGTATGTACAGAGATGCTTAAGGAAGGTTAATAAATGCACTTTTAATCCTGAACAAAAGCCCAAGCCTGGAAGAAAGGGGAGGAAACAAGTTAATTTTTTACAGAATATTTGAGTAATGAGATCAGTACAAGATTGCACATTAAAGACACCTTTTAGGCAATTTAGGGACTTAGGCTGAAGAGTTATTAGACCACTAACTGAGGACCTTGAAGTGCAATGTTGCATGGGATTATGTGCAAGGATCATTTCCCTTACTTTATAACTCTGTTGCTTACTGATGGCAAAAAAAAAAAGAAACTTTATTGTGCAGGACAAAAAGTTTGGGCTGATTTATGTGACATGGGTGCCTAACTGGCATGATATATGAAAACATCTCTTCTCCTGATAAACTTCTAGTTGCTTTGCAAGAGGTTTGATAGATTTTGAGCCTGTTTACAATCTGCCCCATGACAGTTTCAGTGCCCAGTCAGTGGAGATAAATTGAAGATGGCTGGCTGTGAAATCTTAGCAAATGTGCTGACATCCCAGTTGAACCACAGCCATATGATTTGATTTGTTTGTTTGTTTGTTTATTGGTTTTTGCTCTGTGTGTGTGTTCCTCTTGGGTGGATGCAGACACTGTCATTTGAGGTCCCTCTGCTCTGTAAGCCTCGGGAGATGAGCATTTTTAATTGATGTATGCTGAAGTAAATCAGAGTGCTCTTTTCACTTAGCACTAATGCTTCTGTTACAAACTTCCCTAGTTTTCTCTCACTATTATACACAACAGGCTGGGCGGCTTTTTGGTGTAGTATGATCTCAGATGTTGTAGCATGTAGTCAGCACTTTCTCATCTGTTTCCCTCTAGTGTAATTATAAAGCCTTTGCACCATCGCTTCTTTTCAACTTTGTTTACTTAGGCTTATTTCAGAAACTAAATTAAGGAGAAGGAACTGAAGAATTAATACTGGCACCTGCCAGTGCTTGAGTTAATAGGCTATACAAAGGAAAGCCTTATGAATTATTTTTTTTTTCTGTTTTAATTACTCTGGTTATCCTATAGCACCAACCAGCACTGAAAGTAGTGTTAATCTATTTGCCGCAAGAAATCCCATAAAAAGAGCTACTTTCATGTGTAATTTCAACCTTTACATTTTTCCTAACATCTGATACAATTCAGGAGAAAGCCTAAGACTGGCATTTCTCTCACTTACAAGAGCAGATCTTCAGTGTGAGACATTTCTCCACCATATGATGAGCTGGGAGCTGTGAAGGCAGTAACTGACCCTTTAGCTTTTAACTGACCCTTTTCATTGCAGCTCTCTGACTTCAATCATACGTGTGTCTGACCATTTGAGCACAGGACTTTTTTGTGCTGGTTGCTGCCTTTGGCGGTTGCATAGAAAGGGATATTTGAACCCCAAATCCTACACGGCATCCAGCTAAGCCCATTTGGAACAGACAAGTCTTGCAGCGCTCCTGTGCTGAGTAGTCAGTAGCAACTTTGTGAGTTGCAGAGTTTTTGTTTGTTTTTCATGTGGCTGATATTTGAAAGAAAATATTGGGTAAAAGACATAAGGGGAGGTGAACTGCATTTAGTCTTGCTGGTCACCTGCACTGTGTTTTTGTGTAGACTAGACAGTAATAGACAGCAAAGCATTACCATTTCATGCAAATTAGTGGTTCCCATCAAAATATCTCTTGCCTGTTATGTTTAAGCGTTCAGTTACCACAGGTCTTTGAAAGTCAAAGCAGCAGCACCGTCTCTGTGAAGCTGTTGATCTTAGATTAAAATAATGCTCAGCATGTGAGAGTGAAACTCAGAATGGAGTTTTGGAAAGGTGACACGGGAAACAAGAAATATCTAAAGAGTGTTTTTGTCCAGATATTCATTAAACAGTGGCTTCATCAATCCAAAGGCCATGCAGACAGTGAAACAGCAGTCTCAAGAGGATGCTACTTACTAGCAGGAGAAAGCTACCTAATTAAAGGAAGACATCGGTATAGCATGTTTAAGTGTCAAAATGGCTGTTTATCTGAATTGTCAGTAGGTCCCTGCTAACTCTTCATGACTATCAAAAAATCTTCCCATGGCAGATAGTTTGCCAACTTTCTCTTTATAGAGGCATTAAGTGTAGCTTCCAAATCCTGTGTTTCTAAATGTTTGGTATAACAACGGTGTAAGTAAAATAAGAGGTTCTTTTTCCCATGTCTAAAAGGTAAGATGCCTTTTTTTTTAATCTGTTCATTTTTTAGTACCACAAGAAGACACTGCATAATCTATGAGAAAACAGGATGTATAAGTGTCAAGGGGCAGTGAATAATGGCTGTATTTAACACTTCATTTTTAAAATGGGAATTGCATCTTCAGCTTTCTCATAGCATTTGTTTTTTTGCTGAAGATTGCTATTCTCTCCTTTGGAGGTGGTTGAGTTTTTATTTTATTTTTTGCTTTCTGCCACAATTGTTGTTTTTTCTCCTCCTGTTCGTGAGAATCATATCCCACCTACGTATACATTACTGGTTCAAAAGTAGTCCTATTTTAGTAGTTGCAAGATAGCATCCTCTTCCTAAAGCACAGTGGCAATGTAATAAGGAATTGCTACATCAAAAAAGAAATTAATATTCTCTGTCTTTACTGAGAATGTTTACTTAATTAATTTCATTTGAAAAGGTTGAATGGTTTTGTGATATAGCCCTAAATAAAGGGTTTGGGGCTGCTTGTGCTGTTGCCTTGACATCTTTCTTTAGGATCACCTAACACACAAACATTAAATAAATACATAACCAGAGAAAGGGAGAGAATTTCTCCAAACTTCCCACAGCCAGATATACAAAATATTTCTGGTATAATTCACGTAGCTCTATCACAGAATTTATTTGGGGGTTTGTTCTTGATTATTTTTTTTCTTATAGTTTTTGTCTAGTTTTAATATTGGTAGTTTTGACTTTGAAGGTTCTTGCTGTCCTCTCTATGACTAGTGGACTGTAGATGGTTCTTTGCTTGGTCTGAAATCTACCTTTAAAATTTTTCTCTTTTTTACTATGTGTTTAAATAATTTTTGTTGTTGTTGATACCAAAGTATCTTCTTTATGAGACTTTGAGTATTAAAGAGCAGAGCTGAAGGATATTAACTTCCAATGCAGTTGCATCACTTGGGCAAAAGGAGGGCCTCTCACCTCTTTGTGCATGCATGAATAGCACCAGTTCAGCATCTGCCATGACTATTTAAAATAATAATGAATTTAGTTCTTAGGAAAGCAAAGGATTAACAACACTAGCTCATGCCAGGATTAGAGTAAAGAAGTGCTGCAACAACATTTCTCAACCACTCTGCCAAGACACTTGAGTTTTAGCTGGTAAGAACAAGGCTGTTCAAGTAATTTAAATTGTGCTTTGCGAGAGGGGACTCCAAGGTCCCAGAACACGTGTTCTCAAGATGTGTGTTGTAACCATGTTTCAGTGTTTGGTGCTCACACTTGCTTGTCTAATGGCTGACAGAGAGCAAAGTCATTATCCTTCTTTGTTTATAACAAAATTGTGTAATGGCAAAGGTTGAAAGGAAGAGTCAGAGATATTAGAGCTAAGAAAGAGCTTCTGGAGTAATGTTGTACTTAGTTTAGGGTTATTATGTGATAGTACTGCTAGTTTTCTACAGTAGTTCTTTGTCACATCCAACCTTGAAACCTCTGGTTGAAAGGGTGATCTCAGAATCTCCTTTGCCAAATCGTTACAGTCTTTGTTTTCAGTAGTTTCTTTTTCATCTTTTAAGATGTTAGCTTTAGTTTCTTGACTACAGGCATTTTTTCTCTTGCACTTGCCTCACTTTTTATTAATACCTCCTAGGCTTTTACAAATAATGTTAAATTTTAGCAGTTTTTTCTTTTCCTCTGGTTAGCTGTTGAAATGATTTCTAAATAATCAGACTTTCTGAACAAATACAGCAATTTGTTTCTTGACATTTTCTGGATGCTTTTCGGAACAGAGTCAGCAGGCATTCCTAGCGTAAACACTGTACACATGCACTTCACCACCAGCTAATGGATGGGTGGACCAAACTCTCCCAGCATACTGAGTGAAACATTGCACATACATTAGTATAGTACTCTTTCTTCAGTTCTGAAACAGAAATGTCATTGTCCTCTTGCAAATAGAATAGTATTTTTTTAAAGTTTCGATAAGAACGTAAATACACTCTGGTTGTAGCTTCACTTTTGCGATTGCATGAAGTTCATCTTAATCTTGAAGCAAA
The DNA here is from genome assembly GCA_020745705.1 of Hemiprocne comata. NCBI lineage: Eukaryota > Metazoa > Chordata > Aves > Apodiformes > Apodidae > Hemiprocne > Hemiprocne comata. The sequence continues at coordinate 134,462,657 of CM036586.1, read as the reverse complement.
GCAGTGTTCTACATACCAACCTTGCATTAGCTTTTTTCTGCAGAACTATCCCATTGCACAGCTTTTCATGCCCTTAGTTTAGTGCTGTCTGCTTCTGGTTAGCTTGTCATTTCTTTGTGGCTTTGATTTCTCTGAAGTGATCCATATGGACTGACTGAAATTTTACATCCATTTATCTAGTTCTGTCAACTATATTTGCCACGTCTGCCATAACATTAGCCCAGGACATTTTATAGAGATGGGTAATATCCTTGGAGTTGCCTACTGATCATTGGCAAATTCAGATAATGTCTTGGTGATGTTCCAGTATGTCTCTGAATGTGGTTGTATTTATTTTCACATTAGTCAATGTATGAGCTTCTTCTGCCATCTTACCCCTTTGTTTCATGAAATATTTTCCATGTAGGTTCTTATACTGTATTTTGGCAGTGCTCTTCCAAAGACCATTTTCTTTTTTATTTGATGGCTCACATACATCAAGTCCTTTCTATTTCAATAAAACTTTAGCAGATTATAACTGATCATCCTTCTCTTTCTTGCTCTCATTTTTTTTTTCTTCTTTCCTTCATTATGAAAACCAAATTAACCGGTAAAATAAATCAGAGAATATTTTTACCACCTTTCTCCTGTGCTAGGTCATAATCTTGGTGGCAGAAAATTAGTGGGTGGGATAGCAAAGGGCCTTGCATTGCTTGTGGCCAGCTGCACTCGTGTAGCAGCAAAGCCTCAGGAGCTGTTTAAGGTCTTGGAGTTGTATAGTGAATTAATATTTCTAAAGAAGTGGAACAGACTGGAACTCAGTAGGCCATTTCTCTGAGTGTAGGGTAATAGAAATCTTGAAGTCCAACAAAGGTTTGTTCTGAAATAGGAGTATCTTTGGTCATTCACTGCTTGAATTGGCTTTATGTGGAAGAAAACCTGAATTTCTTCACAGTGCCATAGGTTGTTCTTAGTAGCATCTGGCAATTCATTATCTCAGATAGTTAAACAACTACATTTATTGTAATTAAACAGCAAATAGCTACAGGAAATTAACATACTAATACTGAAAATGATTGTGTTAACTTTCTAATATTTTATGTTTAGGAATATAAAACAGTAAATAATGGAATATATGCATTGTTTTTCCTGAAAAGAAGATTCCACAACTAATGTTACTGCATTTATTTAATAGTGCTAATACGTTTCTCCTTATATATATTAAAAAGCCTATATATTTTTATAAACATAAATATGTATCTATTAATATTTGGATAAATATCTATTAAAAGGAACAATTTGAATCATCATAAATCAAGCTAAAAGAAATCAGTCATTGCCCAGATTGGAAGTTACCTTAGAAACAGCTGCATTCACCAAACTTCATGTTAAAGGAAATAAAGCACTAAGCAAAACTTCTTCAATATAAGAATGCTGGATGGGAGACCTGCACTTTAGAGGCAACTGTGAAGATGAAAGTCTCATTTGTAGGAAAACTGGTAAATCCTTCCTAGCCACCACCTTGAAGGAAAATTAAAAATTGTTCTTTGGAAAATCAGGGAAATATTTTGCTCTATCTATCTGATAATAAGCCTTTAGGAAGTCACAGAAAATAATTCATTTAGTATAAGTGCACAGGTGAAAGGAAAAGGAGAACATAATGAGAACAAAACTGTGATGTTTTGGTGTGGTTTATTTTGCAGGCTAGGCTGACCAGCTAGTACAGACCAAATGCATGAGAGCTGTCACAGGAGCTATAACGGTGGCATGGCTCTGAGCTGAGGGAGAAGACCTAAGAAATCCTCAACTAAGTAAAGAAAGCAAAGTGAAAAAATAGATAAATCCTGGGAGACTATTGTGAAAAGACAATGAGAACAGAAAAATAGGACAAAGTGAGACTTAGCAGTCCTGTCTAAAAATTTAAGAATTAAATAATTAAACTGCTGCTGTAGAATTTGTATGATTTTGTCGTCTCCCCAGTGTGTGTTGGGATTTTCCAACAGAAATTTTAGAAATACCAGAATCAGTCATTTTTATAAGTATTTTATAATAAATTTTTGATCTGTGTTTATCAGGAAATCCCATTGGCTCTCATCCAGATTTTCCACTAGATATGCTGATGTCCTGATCAGTGAGAACAGCTTAATTAGATAACTGCAAACACATACATGGGCATTATTCTGATGTAAGAAATTTAGTTTGATTTAGTGCTTATATTCTTGTTTAGTGCATCAGCAACTGTGTGGCTTTTGGTGAGGCTGTTGTTTGAAATTGATTTAAGTTAGTGCTGCATTTCTGTAGATCCTGGCGTAATTTCAGGTTAATTTTGTTTTAACTGGAATTGATTAAGAAGCTATTTAAGATAAGTTGATATAAATGACTGTTAAGCACAACATGCGCAGAGAGATTTACAGTCATGGAACTAAAATAGGCTAATTCACACAATTAGGTGGTCCATCTTTCTGTAGCAGTTACCTGAAATGTGATTAGCATCAGCAAACCAAAAAAAATTGTATCAAATGTTTCCACACAGAGCACAGATGCATAGTTGAATTACTTTGGATCTGCTGAAACTTCTTGCAGTGGTTTAATACAGGTTGCAGTTGTTCTCTAAGAACTTTGTACATGGGAGTAACTGTAGCTAAATAAGTCATGGTGTGGAGGAAGGATGAGGATCTGCCATGCCTGGTGCCCATGGTAAACAATTAAGGAAACTTCTGCTAGTGCATTTTGCAGTCTAGTATTTATACCAGGTGAAGAACATACAAAAATACGGTTACTATTGGTCAGGATGACTTCTTATGATGTGGCTAGTCAGTCATGTTTGAACTCTGTTGTCTACTTCTAGACATAGCCCAAACCAAAACTCCACAACCGAAGAAACAAAAAAACCAAATATCACGGTTTGGCTCCGGGTTGGCAGTCAAACCAATAACAATAATGCTCTCAGTCCCACCCACCTCCCCCAAGGTAGGGAAAGAGGGAGAAAAAATGAGAAAGAGAGGCTTTCTGGGTTGAAAAGTGAAACAGATTGATTTTAACTGTTAGTGGTAAGGGAATATATATATTTGCAAAGGGATGTGCAACACCCGATCCCCTCCCTCCTCCCCCAGCGACTCTCACAGCAACTCTTCTCCCTGGTGACTCCCAGCTGAAGGGGGGAGTGTCCGGGCGCACGGATGGGGTCCTCGGGTGTCGGCTGGGAAGAAAAATGAAAAAAAAGAGAGAGAGCCAAAGAGAGGGAGATAGAAGCAACAGTAAGCAGAAAAGTGAGTGGAAAAGGAAAAAGAGAGGCTTGACTTCCGTGATGTCTTGCCCTATACTGAAAGACAAATAGAGAAAATATTATAAGAAGGGAATATTCTGATTTGCTGATCCTGCCTTCATTCTAATCTGCTCCCCCGTAAGGGGGGAGGCTGCAGACAGTCAAAAGTGACCTTGGTTATTATCAGTCCACTGGTGCTGCTAAAAAAAAAGGTTCACTGAAAGAAAAAAAATCAGCAAAGAGAAAGTTCACGTCACCCTGGCTCAAACCAGGACACCAAACCAAACAAAAAAAACCCAACCAAACAAAAAAAAGGTAAGGATTTAGACATGAGTTTTTGAAAGATTAAAAAAAAAATGTTTACAAGTACTTCTTATTATGTATCCATTAGGAATATGTTTTAGCTGTTGCAAAGGAGAAGTGTTCTTATTGCTGGCTATAACAACACAAAGCTTCAGATTAAAGTATGAAGATATGGCTGAGAAAAATGATTATACGCAGAAGTTTCCAGCGATTGCTGAAGGAGAAAAACATCCCTTAGCCAGTTATACTGTTGTAAATCTACAAAATCTAGAGACTACAGTGTAAAATGGGTGGGGGTCGGTGGTTTCCTAGTCAGGTGTCCTCTTTCTGACAGTGACCAATCCTAGGTGTTTGGTCTTTCTGGTCTGCTTTTCTACTTGTGAATGTGTGATGATGCAAAAGCATTTTTTTGTCATGAGTTTAAAGGCCCACCCAAGACGTTTCTGACCTTGTCTTGAGGTGGGAGAAAGAAAGGAAGAGTCTTACCATAGGGCCATCAAAGTGACAGGCAAGGATCTTGAGAGGACTTTCAGTCTCTCCCTACAGGCAAGATAAACTTTACCTACTTTTCCCATGCCAACTGGTTATTTAATATTTATAATCTGATCACATTCCCCTTCTCAGGTGTCACCCCTGGAAACAGCCTTTCAAATTTTCCAGAGGAGAGGCATTTTCTTTTTATGTTTTCTGTTCTCTTTCTCTACCCCTGAACTAAGTCACTGCTTCAGTAGCTGATCAGTCATTTGAGGTCTCTTGGACTCAGAGATGAACCCTGTTTTCCACAATTGGACAAAAGACTGGCCTGTATAATAACCTTTTAATAACTCATTTTAATGGTAATTTTCCTGGTCTTGAGTATATACTTAGAGAGAATGTCTACAGGTAAAGCCAGGCTCCTACTAATCTGTTTTTGCCACTCAAGTAAGTTTCCTGCAGTTTAAATCAAGCAAGTGCAACTCCAATTTATTTTAATGGGAAGTCAGGATTTTCAGATCATGGCTGATTAAAAGTGCTCTGGATACCAATTTTCTGTAAATTACTATTGTTTTGCATAACCTCCAAACATATTAATTTGCTATCTAAAACCACTGCTGCCTGCTGCTAAGAGTTAGATAACCAGGCTGTCAGTCCCAAGATTTTTACCACTGCACTTGGCTGAGGCTAACTGGCCGCCTTCTCTCCCATCTCTGGGAGTCTTCCCCAAAGAGCCAATGTTAAATTTAGTGACCGTGAAGACTGAATAATCACATGGATTCTTAACTGCTCATCCAGGCTGACTCTTCTCCTGCTTAAGTTGGAACTGCTTCAAGAGCTCTTATAAAACTAAGTTATTTTAGTAATCTGGAATTCTCAGAATATTTGACTGTGAAAATATCAGTTATTTTTCCTGGTGTATTAGGGAGGATACTATTTAGATATTGCACACAGCCTCTACTTTTTACTTGAGCTGTAGCATCTTAGTGCAAAGGAGTGTTGAGGTAACTGGGCTTATTTGAAAATTAAAAAAAAAATGAGATGGGTGAAATGCTAGTTAAAAATATCTAATTTCTCCTCCTGTTGTTGCTTTACTATTATTTTCTACTGTTTTCTTTATGTCCTTCCCTCTGTTTATGGTCCAGTAGAAAATTCAACTTGACATTTGCTTACAGGCTTCATTTTGAAATGGTTTTGCTTTTCTGGGACAGAAATTACCTAATCAAATGTGGCCCTAGAAAGGGCCACGGGTTTCATTTTTTTAAAACCTTTTCTCAGACAAAGTTCTCTTTGTAAGAAAACCTGACGTGGTCAATGGGTAGAGAAGAATGGAGAGGGAGTTCCACTGTATCCTTTCCCACATTTCAGATGCAAGGAGAAAATGGCTTGATTTTGCTGGGTGATAGTTGCTGTTACAGCTTTCTTAAAGTAGTTTAACATTAGCCATATACAATGAAACAATAATCATTCCAAACCTCGGAGAGGTTTTTTTTTTCCTTCCCCCACCACTTTGGAAATCTTATTATGCTGTTGCAGAGTCTGGAATCATGTTGCCATAACCTTGTGAGGTGAGCACACTGTAACCCAGGAGTTTAAGGAGAAAGGTGCTTTTCATAGTACACTTTCCTGCTGGTTGAGCCCTAGCTGCTATTCCACCTTTGTTGTGTCACAGTTGTAAAAGTTGGAGAAAAAACACTGCAAGAAGAATGAGATAAAAACAAAGTCCAAACCTTATTGCAGACTTTGGAGTGTGCATGGAGATGGGGACAGGGGATTTTCAGTGTTAAATGCAAACCTAGGGACTTGTAATGTGATATTAACAACTGATCCTTTCAAGAGCGTAGAAAGGATTGGTAACAGCAGTTTCAGTTCTTTAAGAAGTCATGTGTCCATGTAACTAACTTTCATTTCAGAGCTGTCAGTAGTGTGGAGGTACTAAGACTGATAGCTAGGAATCATCCTACAAGTCAGAAGTCTAGAATTTCTGCCCCTAGCCGCTAGGCAGATGGATGTTTCTTTTAGTGAATTTTAGGTAATTATTTTTCCCCCTGTAGATACAGAGTGAAAGAATTGTAGTAGATGCAGAAAATGCAGCTCTAGGAAGTGCTCTCCTTCCTTCTTCCCCATGATGACCCAGTGAGTTTAATCCTTGCTTCTGAACTTCAGAAGTGGCCACCTGTTAAATTGGATGAGTGTCTCATACTGAATTGATAATGGTATCTGTCTCTCAGTAGCTTCTGAAAAGTTGAGAATAGGAGTTGGAGAACCATTGCTTCAGATAAAGCAAAGCAAAAGGAGGGTGCCACTGAGCAGGCAGACCAGTAATGTTTCCAACTGCTTGTGGGTAGCTGGAGGGATTAATATGATTCAAGACAATTTACAAGCATTGCATCACTCTTTTCTAAACTGGGACTGTTGGCAGCTGTTAAATCAGTTGTAAGTATTACAGCTCTTAAGTTACATTATTCATCAAGAATAACAAGGCTAGTTACTGCTAGCCTATTTTAAGTATTTGCTGTAAGCATATTTAACCCAGTGTTCACTGTAACCAAGAGAAAGAAGTGAGGAAAGAGCAAAATGTTCCTTAACAGGGAGTCCTAATGTTGAAACAAATTTTTCCTTGTTAGGGAAGACTTAGAAAGTGAACTATAGTTGTATTTGAAGGTGACTGGCTTCCCAGTCAGTGCAAATCCATGTCCCTGTTCATAGCCAGACCATCTCTCCCTGAACACAGTAGCTCACAATCCCTGTCCCAAGCAGCACAGAGCAGTGGAGAAAATTATGATGGTACTGGAGTAAGCTACCTGCGCTTATGTTGCTGGCCATGCATTGTTCAGATAAGAGCATTTTGTCAGTATTGAAGGCAGTCCAAAGGAGCTTCACTGCACAGTTAATTTATAAGCTACTAACAAGAGAAAATGAAGGGTTGCATGTGCCATTTTCTTGGCACCAGATGGGGATGTGAGTGCTTAATCAGCTGCTGTGGCATGATGTTGGATCTGCAGTGCCAGGTTTATAGCTGTGGAAAGCTGTCTTAGTCTTTCTTCATGTCAGTACAGCAGACCATAGTATTAGTGATATTCATGTTAGTGGAAGATCTTTTCAGATTAGTTATGCTCTAATATGGCATTTCACTAATGCATTTTGACAGTGCCTTCAAAATACAGTTATACTTGCCTAATTTAATCACTTGTTTTATACTTCTAATCTGATACACAGCACAGGCAGCAAGGCGAAGAGCAAGGAAAAAAAGGTATAAAAGCTTCGCTGACTTACATGGGGCACCAAGGTTTTTATTGGCTACGGAGCATGTTTATGAATGTTTTTGTGTTTACTGTAATGAGGTTTGTGCAACTAACTGGAATCATCTGTCTGAAGCACAGAACCACTTATATAGGAGAAAAACTGCATATGGGATGCTTACAACTGACATGCATGCTTTTTCTGTGGGGGTGGTGATGAAATGAGAGTTCATGATCTTCTGAACTATGGCTTTGCAGAAAGGCACAGCTTAAGTGACCTATTTTAGTAGTCCTTTTCATTCCAAGCAGAATCCTTGAGTAGGCTGTGGACAAGCTACACCAGAGCAGCAGGTTAACTCAGGAGCTGGCTCCTGTGTGCAACACACACAGCATCCCAACATGTGTCTGGGAGCTCCAGCTGTGGCCAAGAAGCTTATATATGATCTACCCAATCTGCAAACCCTTTTGCATCAGGCATAGATTTCAATCTATTTGTCCTAGGTTCCCAAACATGCAACTGGTTAGTAATGGGTGTTGCCCGTATAACCACTTACTGAGTCAGGGAGGAATCTTTTTCCTATTCTCTGTGACAGCTTGGGAGGACAGCAGGGATTCTGAAGATCTTGTGTCTCTGGATTTTATATTTTGTTTGTTGAAAAAAGAATCCTTTTAAGTATGTTGTGTACTTCAGGATCTTTTGTGCAAAGCAAGGTAATGGTATTACCTTCATTTCATCTATCTCAGTGTGGTTCTGATTTAAGAATTGGGGTCTGGAAGGGGAATTTCTTGTCCAGCTCCCAGTGTTGTCTCCTATTGGATGCACAATTGGCAATTTTTTCAAATGTAGTATTTTGTGACAAAAAGCTCACAGTGTGTAAGCTGGAAACCAGTTGTCCCAGCTGAAGTCATATTAATGATCAGGAAATTATTTCTGTTATAACTTTATTTTTTGAGAACGGATTTTCTTTACTTGATTGGTTTCATTGGAGAAATTAGCTATTCTCTTTATGTTCAGCAGGTTAATCCTTGGTGGTGTTAGAAATATGCTCTATACCCCTTGTTAAATAGCATTGGGGTCATCAATACTTTACTAGCTATTGATGTGGGTAGAACTATGTTCAGAAATGTGCTCACGGTGGGGTACACTGTGGTCAGTGAGGGAGTCTCTGGGCCTTCACAACCTCCACCTTCTTTGTCCTGAACCTTTGGATGCTACAGGCTTTGCAAGGATGTGTATGAGAATCCTGGCAGGGAGAGAGTTTCTTGCTGTATGGCGTACAGGGTGGTGGAAGAATAAAGAATGGATGGCTTAGGTACACTTTTCTTATAGGTTTGCCAAAAGCAATTTGAGAGCAATATTTTTCAGTTATCTGAATTGATTTGTTTAACTTGATTTTTCAGTTAGCGATAAAATAAATAATACTGAAATTTTCCTGTCTTCTGGATACAACAATTGTATTACATTATATTATACAAACATTATATTGTTTGGTTTTATGTGCTATTTCGTACTACTTGGCTGTAAGTTTAGTGAGTGCCAAGTGCTTCTTTTTAAATGCTTTTTTGTTTCTTTAAAGCAATATAGATAAATATAAATACTGAATATGTGACTTAACCAAGAAAGAAAACCTTCTTCATTGTCTTGAGATTTGCTCTATTCTATGGCTGTAACTCATTTTAATTGTTGCGCGTAATAGAAGATTTACAAGGCTTTATTAAAAGATGAAATATAGGTCTTTCACTACAGTTACAACCAGATAAAAAATATGTCTGTGATTGAATACATTGGATATTGTTCAGAGGGCTGGTTAAACTACTATTCTATTAATATTCAACAATTTCCTATGTTTTACATACATCACCGTGATGGTGTATCACTTATAATCTAGACAGCAATGGACTGTCCTGACCCAGTAAGATTCAATTGTGGTTCAATATCCTACCAGATAATTTACTTCATTATCAGGTTTTATGACCTTATTTGGTCATAAAAATAATATAGGTCTTAAAGAAACAGAACTCTGATCAGAGTTTTGCTTAGCAAAGTAACCAGCTATAACTTGACCTTCCTGTTTCCAAGATCAAGCAAAAAAATTATTTCAGCTCAACTACAGTGTGTGTGGCTCAAAACTCTTAGTCATAGAATCCTAGAATCATCAAGGTTGGAAAAGACCTTCAAGATCATGAAGTCCAACCATTTGCCCTACAACCCCCAACCACTAACCATCTCCCGAAACACCACGTTCACACATTTTTTTAACACCTCCAGGGATGGTGCCTCCACTACTTCCTTGGGGAGCCTTTTCCAATGCCTCCATACTGTCTGTGAAGAAGTTTTTCCTAAACACCAAAGGATGCTAATGGCTGTAGGTGGAAATATTCTTAGTAGGAAAAAAAACCAAACAAACACCACAACCATTTTTCTCCATCAGTTGGTAATGATAGATGCAGAATTTTATATCTCATAGTGGATTTCCTGAAATGCTTTCAGCTTTTCAGGGATTTCTATGTCCTTTCATCATCCCTGGTTTCTGCTTATGAATTGTCAAAGCAAGAAGTGGAAAAATGAAAACAAAAACAATGGTGTAGTTAAATCCTTTGTGTTTACAATATTCTTCCTTCAGTCAGAAAATGGTATGATGTCTATACAGAAAAAACTTTTGCAGAGAACAACGGAGTCATTAAATGTATTCTAATGCTTTTCTTCTGTTCTTTTCCCCATGAAATGCAGTGATGTTAACTTGCTGCTAGTGTTGACCTTCAGTGGAATTGAAAACTGGTTATTGAACACGTGACATTTTATACTAGCACACAATCATAATTTGTTAGAGAAAATATATACAGAATGGAATACTGGAAACTTAATTTCCTCTCCCTTCTGATGAATTTTCTGCATTGCAAAATGCTTGCTATTGGAGAATATTGAGTTCTTGTTGCTGTTGCTCTTTGTAAAGCTTCACCAGTACAAGGGGGGATTTAATTCTGTGGCAAATACTCTGTAAAATGCAATACATCAGATTCTTTGTTTTCTGAACAGCTGAAATTCTACCCTCCTTGATTTCACACAGGTATCAGGCTAGTGAATAAAAATGCTGGCATGTGTTGTGGGTTTTTTTTAATTTATATTTAACTAGGTTTTTATTCAGAGGATAATTGCTTCCCCTGCAAAGCTAGACATTTTTAATGTATGTATTAAAAAAAAAACATGTTAAGTAATTAAGAGTTCTTTTCTAAAAAGGTAAACTACCGAAGAAGTCCAGATAAAAACTAAAACATACAATGCATAAATATTGCACTTGAGTGGTTAGATAGTTTTATAAAAGCCTTGGGCTTTTCCTTTCAGCTGTGAGAAGACTTAGCGCACAAATGTCCCCAGAGGCTGTAGCTGTTTAATTTTCAGGCTTTCCACTGGAAGGATGAAAATACAGTCAATGAAGAAGAGAGGTTGTTACAATGATGAAGCCATAATTTTCCGGTCTTCTGGTTAAAGCTTTTATTTAGTACTCACTGGAACCACCTCACTGTGTTTCTTCTACATCCTATTAAACATGGTAAAATACAGACCATAATGTGTAGGTTTGCGGCGAGAGCTCAGACTAACGCCCCACGACCAATGTGATCAAGCGAAAGCCGTTTATTGTAAACAAATGCCTTGCTATATACCTCATTGCCCCGTACACACACAGTAACCCCCCCATTATTGGTTAAATGCTTTTGTCCACACCAATAATGCTTCAGTCTGATTAGTGCACTGTTACTGTCCATATACCTGCTTCTAATACATGATTGGCTACTAGCCCTAAGCACACAAAGTTCTTACATAGCATGATCTCAGCGCCTTTGATATCTCATTCCTTCTTCTGCATGTGGAAGTTATTTCTCTTCTGCTAGCTTTCTTCTTTCCCAGCTATAATTATCCCTCCGTCGGCCTTGAGATAACAGTAGTCAAGCTAAAGTCTCTATAACACAATTAAGCTTTTATACCAAAGGCTGGATTGCTCACATGCCCATGCTCTACAAGAAAATCCTCCACATAGGGTTTTGCGGTTATGTTTAATGGCTTTCCAATAATAAAATAATCCTTTTTCTTCTTTCTTTTTTTTTTTTGTCCCCCCCATTACCAGGGCTTTTTGAATCTTTTTGAATTGTTAGATACCTAACAATTTTAGCAATACTGACTGCATTGAGATATTTGAAGACTGGTAATCATGAGTTAAGTCTACATTAGCAGGTAGGGTGACCAAATGGGAGCAGATCAGTAATGTTAAGCAGTTGGCATGAAGAACCCTGTGCCAGTATCATAACCATTTCATCACATTTTAGTACACAGTATCTCTCGTCAGGTCCGGTGGACTCCCTGTAGCAGGGAATGCATCATCCAGTGTACCTATTTGTGTGCTCTGGAGACACTTTATATTGTGAATCAGGTCATGGTAAGAGGGGAGAACTGGGATTTTGCTTTAAAAATGATCTCCAGATCTGAGCTAAAACACTTACGTAAATGCACCCGTTAAGTGGCATTAACAACATCACTAACAAAGCATCGGCTGTTTCTTGTACACTGTTACAAGTTACAACCGTGTTCTGATGCACTTAGATTACATCCCAGAATTATGTCAGCAAGTAATGACAGTGGCTTGAACCATGGGATTTTTTTTATGCAGGTTTAAGTGCCTGCCATTGCAGCACCATTTCTCTTTGTAAGAGCTTCCCTTTCCCAGCACCACCTCTCAGTGACTTAAAGCAGCAATCTATCAATAGCTGGCTGTGAAACTAACAGTATGGGATTCAGTAGCCCTCATCAAATGAGGCATAGCCACATGATTTTATCTTTTTGTCTCTTGTTAATCTGAATGCTTAAAAATGCCCACTTTATTTTTTGCTTTTTGTGGGTTTTTTTTGTTTGGTTTCGTTTGTTTGTTTTTTGGGTTGTTTGGGGTTTTTTTTTGTAATGGAGGTTGGTATAGTATCTCCAGTGCTTGCTTTCTAAACCTTAAGGCTTGCCTGCATCTAGCCATGGCTTGCCTTCAGTGGTTTAATTCAGAAATATCTTAAAATTGAGGAAGCACTTCACTATCTTTTGAATACCTCTGCAAATTAGAGAGAAAATGAAAGAACTAACTTAGACATGTGAGAAAGTAAGAGTTCATGAAAAATAAATGTATACATATTCTAGCCACTGGCCATTAATAGAACATTTTTTTTTTCTTTTTATCAACAGCTGGAATATTTCAGTCTTATAAAATTGATTGTCTTTTTTATGTCAGTGGGCTGCTTGTGAGAGGTACCAAATTAACCACCCCAAAACCCAAGTCCTCTCTTTTTATCAACAAAACAGGTTCACTGAGGGCATAATGAACATAAGTTACCCCACACTGCTCAATCAACATGCCTCAACCCTGACTCGAAATAATAACTCTTAAGGGGAAAGGCGTTTGTTAAATTTATTTTCCAATTAATTTGGCACCTCTGCTGAGACTACTAACAAAAGTACCAATTCATGCTAATTGTAGTAGTGGACCTGTATCACTGGGGAGCTGGGCTGAGCTCTTCGTAACATCACACAACTCACCAGGCAGCATTTTGATTAGGAGGTGTCACTGGAAGAAATAACATTGGTTTGGGAGTCAGTTCTGCATTATCTTTTCCACATGCCAAATGGGGACAGCAACACTATCCTGTATGTATTAACAAGGGTGGAAGGTTGCAAAAGAACATTCAATCTCAGTAAATAAAAAATCATCTTTCCTCCCTCCCAGAGAGAAAACGTAGACTTTTTGTATGTCTGAATTAACTGTTTTGGCTTGGGGCATGTGCATGGACGCAGACAACTGGAAGATGTAAGCCTGGTCAATGTATTGCTGGAAATAAAAACCAAAGCAAAGCCCCCAAGTGTGTTAGAAACAGAGGGTAAGAGATAAAACATAGTCCAATATATAAATCAATTGATTTCATCAAAAGCATTACAAAAAGAATAAGAGCATTTTCCACCTGATAAATGATACTGCAGAACTAGAGATGGGTATAATCAAAGGCATAGAAGATATTCCTATAAAAGCTGATTGAAAAGTTTGTGCTTGTTCGTCACAGACAAGATAAGTTCATGATAGGTTTTTGTAAGGTAAGTAATGACTTAGACAGGATACATCAGGAGCAGCTGTTCTCCCTGTCTCATAATAAAAACCAAGGATACATTGATTCATCTAAAAGGCTACCAAATCTGAAAGTAAGCTGATGGAAAGGATGTATTTTTTCACTTCACATTGACTGCCTAAACCGGAGAGGAATGACAGAGAAATTCATTGAGACCAACAATTAGTAAAAAAGCACTGGATATTCTACCTGAATAACAGTATAATGGAGGGTTATTGTAATTAATCTTTTTAATAAATAAATTAGCAGATAAATCAAACCTTGGGTTTCCAGGCCTTTGAAGTAATATCTGTCCCCCAGGAACAGAGATTTACTTGAGAGAGTCCAACGGAGGGATATGAGGATGATTAAGGGACTGGAATACCTGTCTAATGAAGAAAGGCTGAGAGACCTGGGGCTGTTTAGTCTGGAGACAAAAAGACTGAGAGGGGATCTTATTAATATATATAAATATCTGAAGGGTGGGTGTCCAGCAGGAAGGGCCAATCTCTTTTAAGTTGTGCCCTGTGATAGGACAAGTGGCAGTGGATGCAAACTAGAGTGCAGGATGTTCCACTTCAACATGTGGAAAAACGGCTTTACTTTAAGGGTTACAGAGCACTGGAACAAGGTCCCCAGAGAGGTTGTGGAGTCTCCTTCTCCGGAGACTTTCAAGACCCATCTGGATGCATTTCTGTGTGACCTGCCCTAGATTCTGTGGTGGTCCTGCTCTGGCAGGGTGGTTGGACTCGATGATCTCCAGAGGTCCCTTCCAACCCCATTCTGTGATTCTGTTTTATCTAGGTTGTAGGGATGAGGGTGAAATAATGAGAGATGGCTCATGATCATCCCCTATTGGTCTTTCTCTTGCACTTTCATGTGGTGCTACCATTAGATGCAAGACAGGCACCAGCATAAGTGCTTGGGCACTTACCTAGTAACCTGTATGACAATTAATTTGTTCTTTATTTATATTACATTTGATGTTGTTAATCTGTAAATCTGGTTCAGTCACAGGGAAATTACATTAACATCCCCAAGTTATGAAAATCAGTTTTCACTTATTAGCTAAATCTAGCCTGGGAGTATTACCAGGCACTATCTTGATTTTTCCACTGGGCTAGAAAGGAAACATCTTCCCAAGAGCTCATGTCCTGTGGGACAGGGGCTACCATGTCTGCCAGATTTGTTTGGCTTGCTCTGGGGGGCGGGATGGGTGAGTTGGTTGTTCTTGTTTGTGGTTTTGGTTTTTTAGAAGTTCTGACATGGAAAATGGAGGCTTTAGGAACGACTAAACCAGAGCAGTACGGTGGTTATCCCTTGTGGTTATCCACTGTTGGCCTGATGTTAAAAAAACATTTATTGTTTTAAGCTGTTGGGATCCTATGTCTAGTTTGCCTTTGAGGAGTCCATAGTGTAATTTTAGTTCGAGGAGAAAGAATTGCTTGACTTTTTATTCTTGCCAAATGGTCACTTAAAACTTCCAGGTTCCTTGTGTGTGTTTGCACAACCTTTTTTTTTTTTTTTTTTCCCCCTGTTCAAGTTGATCCTATTTCTTTAATTTAGACTTATTTATTTTTAAAATATTTATTGAATTGGGAAGATATTTTTCATCTATGTGTGGATTAAATTAAGTTTAATAAACAAAAACAAAACCAGAACATGGAATTTCTTTCTTTGACAAAATGACAGCTTAATATCTGTCAGTGTGTCCAGGCTTTGCTTCATGAAACATCTTATTTAGGGAACGTGAAAGTTAGTGCTTATAAACATGGGTTCATTAGATTCCCGGTTTAAATACTTGCTTAAGTGATTCACCAAGTATGGGTGGAATTAAGGTAGAACTTTATTTTGCTTTAATTCTGAATCAAGGCTGCTTCTCAATGTTTTCCTATTAACGAAAGATTTCTTTTCCCCAAAACTACCCACAAAGAAGCTGAAATGCTTTATGCATTTTGAAGCAAGATATTTGTGTACACACAAGCGAGAACATCTTTGCTGCAACACTGTGTTTTAGACCTAGTATCTTTGACATTGCACTTTCAACAATATTGCTGGTAGCAATCACAGCTGTAATGCACTTCATAGAAGGAGATACAGAAGCCTGCAAGGCATAATGTGGAGCTATTACAGACTGCAGTTGAAAGGTGCACTGTTATTCCCTCAGGATAAAGCTATCTCTTATGTACATATAATTAATATGTCTGCCAGTAACAGTTATTAAACAAAGAACAGGAATTGTTTCTGCTGAATGACTTGACCTGGGAGTAAAGCCAATTTAAAAGCATCTGATTAAAATATATTAAGGTCACAGATCACTATAAAATATGAAGAGGGGAGGAAAAAGAAGAAATTTACTCAGGAGTAAGATTAAATACTACTGAATATTGTTTTTGTGCTGGCAGTAGCTTTCAGGTGTAAAAAATGAAAAGTGCTCATTCCAGGGAGTATTTTCCTAGAGGCATTTCAGTGCCACATTGCACTGAATCCATGCCCCATGCATATCACACAGTCCATCCTGCTGGTACAAAGGCTGGAGCAGTAGGAAAGGGGTGGAGAGAAGTGAGATAATTTCCTGAGCCCTCAGGTAATTGGCCTCTTAACTGTTGAAGGAGGCTTAGCAATAGGAAAGAAATTGCTTCGGTTTTGTTCATTGTTGATTTCTTCTAGCAGTGGACAGCTAGCTGCAGTAGTTTTTCAAATCTGTCAGTGGCTTTGGCTGTGATTACTGTATTTTCCAGTCTAGAGATGCAAAAATACACGATGCATGTTTCCTTCTGCAGTAGTTTCCCCTTCAAAGATAAGTTATAGTCATAAACAGTTGCATTTTTCCAGTGCTATTGCACAGCTAATAATGAAAGGAGTGGTGGGAATTCACTTTAGTATTTAAAATGCAACTTTTATATTTATGCCTGCATTTTCAGAGTAAAATGTCTCATACACAGAAAAGACACTGTGAGATATTGTTTGTTTGCTTACAACACTTAGCAAGAATGTCTGGGTTGCTTCTGCTGCTGGTCCCAGCATTACCTGTTTCGTAATTATTTCAGGTATTATGTATCATGTGCTGAAGACTGCAAGGAAGACAAAGTACAAATGTAAAGAATACTAAGAATAATTGTAATTTTTAATTTCCCCAACAAACAGAATAAACTCCTGTGGGCAATGAAAGAAAACCAGTGTTCTTACCTCATCCTGGGAGTAGTCTTACCTTGGCTGGAGTCCATCCCCACCAGAGCTTTTAGCCCTCACTGAAGACTTTCTCAAGATTATTTACCTCCTCCCCTGAGCACAGACAGTGGACATGCCAGCACCAAAGCCCAAAAAAGGGAAAGTGAGCACTGCCTGGGCAGCAGTAGCTTCTAGCAGGGATCCCCACCTGCTGACCAGCGTTAGGGCTGACCCTGCTTCCTCCTCTTCCAACAACATGGAGTTGTCAAAGTGTATTAGTGACATTCAGCCCTGTACCTCTGTTTCTTTTTAGTTTTGAGACCCGCTCCCTTAAGTGGTGTCTTACTTTTTATTCAGATCTTGTGACAAAAAGCATGCCTTCAGTTCAATTGAAATAAGAATTGAAAATACACTGTGATTTTTAGAAGCCTGTTTGGGCTAGGTCGATGTGCTAGAAGGTATCTAGAGGCCAAGGAAAGAGAGAGAACATATACATATGTAATTCCTTAGATTATGTGGCTTCTCATGTACAGTGAGAGCTGCTGCAGATGGTTTCACCTGCTCTGAGGGATTTTGCAGGAAACCTATGTTATAAAGTATTGTTTCCTGCTGAATGGGTGCCATAGTGAACAAGGGAGGAAAATATGAGACTTTTTCAGTTTTGTGAATGATGTGATACAGACTGAGGATGGGATGACTTAAGGCAGATTTCTACCTTCATTTCATACACTTCGTGCATTTGAGCCAGAACAATAGCCTATCCGTACAGTGTTATTTTTAATATACCAAGAGTAACACGTGTGGTAGGATATAATTTGTGGTGGAAGTGTGAAATGAACAGTTTTGATGTACTCATTTAAAGTTAATCACAACTTTCACCTTTTTGTTGTTTCTCAAAGACATAAACAAGAAGGGAAAGAAATTACTCGCCCAAGGGAAATAAAATTAGCTTGATAGTTTTATAAGGTTAATCTATGCTGCTTGTTAATGCCGTCCATTTTCACAAGCTGACAGTTGTGTTACATCTCATTTTGCATGTGCATGTATGTGTGGGTGAATGTGCAACTCTGTTGCTGGTGATAAACGTAGTGCTGTTGATGTCTCCTGAACATGGCCATAATATGCGTGGTGAGAAAGAGCAGCCCTTTAAATGCTTTTAAAAGGGACTTGAGAACATTGCAAAGGTGCAAGGCTCTACTTGGGCATTATGGTGAGCCATTCTGTGGCATTCACACCTGCACAGCCAAAGATCATCCTGTGGCTTCAGGTCCAGCTGCTGCTCATTGGCATGCTATTTCCATGAGTGTCTGCAAAAGTGGTTTGTAAAGCCCCTCTAAAAGGGACCACATGTGTGGGTGATGCTCCCCTGTCCTCTCTGCAGGAAACAAGAGGTTTGTCCCGGGGTTGCTGTAATTCGTCTTGCTAATGCACATGATGGGGAAATGTTAAGGTATCCATGACATGTACAGGTTTATGATTTTATTTTCTTATTTTCTAAATGTTGTAGTCTAATGCCACACTGGCATTTTTTCCCCTGGCTGTTTTATTGAACAGCAGAGAAACAACAGAAGGAAGCTTGATGGATGCTGCCTGTTGCATGCCTGGTTTCATGCTTGTGGGTATCTGCTTCCAGTGTGTTACAGTGCTTGAGCCTTGCTTCAAAGCATCACACCTCTACTTAGAGCACAAGAGTAGAGCTTGTTTTGCAAAAATAATTGCTTTGACCTTGTGCAGGGAAATGTGCCCTGTCAGGCCTGAAGTACCAGGGTTGGGAAGTCATCTGCTCAAGCAGCACAGGCATGGGTCGTTAGTTGGTATTTACAGCTGGAAATTGGTGATACTGCTCTGTGTATAAGGGGTTGCAGGGTTTGAATACTAAACTGCTCCTACGCACTAAGACCTTTATATTTTAATTCAAATTAATTCAAATTTAAATAAATAATTTAACCCTTGATTAGGACCATGTTTTCATCTCAAACAAATTAGTCAAACAGAGGAAAAATTAACTTTGCAGTTGAAAAGACAGTCACATTTCTTTTAGCAGTAACTACTGTAGATTACTACATTTGTTTTTCTGTCACTGAAATAACCTTCCCTGGTCTCTGTCTCTGAGACAGGCTTATTACTTATAGCTTAAGGAA
Source organism: Hemiprocne comata (assembly GCA_020745705.1). NCBI lineage: Eukaryota > Metazoa > Chordata > Aves > Apodiformes > Apodidae > Hemiprocne > Hemiprocne comata. The sequence goes on along the minus strand of CM036586.1, from coordinate 134,443,950 downwards.
ATACGTTCTCATACAGTAACGAGGACAAGTACAGTCCTGAAACTCTTACCAGAAGGTGACTTCAATAAAGTCAGTGTGGCTGGCACTCAAATAAAAGAGATTGAAATCAGACTGAATACAGTTTTAAATAATATCACAGGTTGGAGTAAATGCAGGAGTCACTAGGGTCAGCAGATGTTGGGCATCTGACTTGAGGAAATCTTTAAAAGCAAACCCAAACAGCCTTGCTGTACAGTTTATATCATGTATGTAGAAACAAACTCTCAAGGTTGACTCACTTTTAGTGTGCCGTGAGGTTTTTCTTCCTGGCCCATTGCATCTACTTCCTCACGCATCATTCCCCCTTACTGAGGGGAAGGAAAACTTCATAGCTTCTAGAAGAAAACCTTGAAAAATGCAAGCACTGTCACAGCTGGTTCCCATGCTGGAATTACAGATTCTGTGAAGATGTCCTATGCTACTCCTTTTATTTTCAACCTTACTGAAGCCAAAGCTATGATATTCACCTCAAAAAGCAAAGCTTTTTTCCATCAATCCATGTAATCCAATTTTTCTGACATAAAAAAGAATACCTTTTGAAGTAAAGGCTTCAATTTTTATCTTATATATCAGAATTAAAAAATTAATAGTGAGTCCATTGACAACATTTTCTGTTGGCATCCCTTTTTCCAATCTTCAATTTCAAGTATAATTGCATTTTTTTTTCTCCTTTGGGCTGCAGTTGTGAATAATCTTAAATTGATCCAACAGTCAAAGACAGAAAGCACAAGACAGCCTGAAGGGGAAAACATGACATTGGGATGCCCTCTGTAAGCCATACCAGGGCAGCAGGGATCAGACCATCCTACCCCAACTGCTCACTCTGTACCGCGATAGTGGAAGATCGAGAAGATTAAATCCCTCTTCCCCTGGAAAATAAACATCCTGATCTCATGTTACCAGGTTGCTTCCTGCATCCTTCTCTTTCCACTTCTTTTTTTCTCAGGCCCTACACCACCACTACCTTCTCTTAAATGAGTTCTATGAGCTTTCACCTGAGGGATGAAAGGGCCATTTATTAATGGAGCGGGTTGATTCTGTCCATACTCTTCCTCACCCCACAAAATCTGTCCACTTCTTAAGCAAGCTTGTTTATTTATGTTCAATTCATTGCTGTATTAAAATGTCGGTGGTGGTAGGTGCTTTTAAAGTGTCTCAGATAAGCAGCCTTACTGTAGTTCTGTCCTGTAAATGAATACTCATGTGTTATGCTGCTATGAATAAATTATGCTTAATAAGCAGTGGGAATTGTGTCTTGTAGGAAGCCCAACAGCATGACAAAGGTTCAGTTTTAGTCTATTACATTAAACTAGTATACAAAATTATTTTCAAAATTAAAAAATATAGCGTATGTATTCATAAATACATCCTTGTCTTTTGTATACCTGCCCATAAATATAAAAATTCCCCTTCAAATAGAGGGATGACTAGATATGGTTAAGCAAAACCATTTGAGTTTAATACCTGGCAGAGAGTTTACATGGGAAGTTTTGGTGAAAGTGCTGTGTAAATATCTGAACAAAGGTAGAGTGATGTTTGTTTCTTAATGTGTTTTTTTAGTTACTAGTGCTGGTGAGAGCAGGATTGGCATCTTTTCTGCCTGGCTTGTTGTCTTAGGGCCAGGAGCAGCCGTGCTGTGCCTAAGAGACAGTAAAATCATCTGAGGCTCCTCCGTCAGACAGAGGGAGGCTGAAGAGACTTGCACATGAACATGGGGCAGTATTTGGAAGGGAATGAGATTTGAGTCTTAACAGGCTGCAACCATAACAACAACAAAACTAAAAAAGCCAACTCAGTTTCATGCACCGTTTTATCCTATTGGAGGTGTTAAAGAGGTGGCTCAGTTTAGCGTTCAAGGAGATGGAAACACAAAAATTGCTGGCTGAAGGAGGACAGTCTGTACCAAGTTGGCATTAGGCTCTGTGAACCTCTCCACAAAGTCATTTTTAGCATTTCTGCTTTTATGGATTGCCTGTTTTGCCCATGCTTTAGAGGCTCAAACTCCAGATTGTTTCCTCAGGGCCTGTAGGAGAGAACTTGGAGAGGAAGTTGTCCTTTCCAGCTGCTTTGCTATCCTGGAAGTTGGAGATAGCAGCTGCAGCCAGGCGCCTTGATTTGCAAGGGCTGTGAAGTGCTGAAGAGTGGCTGAGATTAGCACTTCCTTGAGAAATGTTTCATGGTTCTCACACTGTCTTCAGGGCAGTGTGAGGAGGGTTTTCTTTGGTAAAATGTTTCAGAATAGAACATATGGCTGTACAGGAGTATGTTCTCTCTCTGCTTGCCAGTACATTTCACTCAGGTGTTTGGCACCAGGAACTAATCAGCAAATTTGCCTAACCCAGATACTCAGTTACGGCTTGGTTATGGGTGATAAACACGGTAACTGAGAGTCCAGTTTAATGCTGCAGCTTCTGTCTCTCACTCTTCACTTACAAGGATGCTGAGATTTTTATTCCAATTTTTTTCCCACCTCAGTTTGCCCATTCACATTTCTGTTTGAGCAGCACATCTATAAATGGAAAAGGCCACATCTCGTATCTTGGACTTTTGACATTTATGAATTGACTTTTGGACATTTATGAATTAGTTCATCTCCATAAGCAAAACTGAAAAGTGTGTCACTGTTCAGGCTTCATCTAAGACTGGTGAACCCATTCTTTTGGCTTCAAATTAGCATTTAAATCATGGACAGGTCCAGGGCCATTTTATCTAAACTTGACTGTCTGGGCTCAAGACACAAAAAGAAGTAATGCGGGTTTTTTTTGTTTGTTTTTTTTTTTTTTTTAATCTCCCCCCTTTTTTTTTCTTTCTTTTTTTTTTTTTACATTATATTGGCAATGAGAATATATTGGAGTTTTCCTAGTGTGCTTGTACATTAGGCAGTGTTTGCTGTGGAACCAAAGTGCAGCAGAAAGTGAACACATTTTAAGACGTGCTCCCTTTAGTTACATCGGCAATGTGTGTTCAGTTGTACCTATGTGTACAGACCTGTGGGTGACCAGTGCCACTTGGTAAATTCCATTTAGAGAAGGGATCGTGTCTTAGAGGGAAGCAGCAGCTGAACAGTAGAGTCTGCTGATTTCTATCTGGTTTTGGTCTCTTTTTAAATTTATTATTTCAGATGGTGAGATCATCTTAGTGGAAAGAAGTCAACATTATTATTATAAACTGCCTGGGTTTTTCATAAAAATTTATTTGCTTAATTGTTCATTTCTGTAACTTATTTCAAATGCCTTTTTCTTCTGATGCAAACATGGCCCTGAATCAGTCTCAAATATGATAGGAGTCAAAACAAGAGGGACTGTGTGGCAATGTTAAAGAAACACCCCCACTCAGATTTTGTCAGAAACAGCTTTTCTGGGTGCAAGCACCATGCCTAGAGGACTAGGTTAGTGCAAAAAACACTCTCCTTGTAAAGACCATGCAAGTTCCTGATACTTGCTCAGTATCAGAAGTAGCCCACTTAGCTTAATGCGTGGTTCTTCAGAAATGGAATAGATCTTTCACTGTTCAGGTTATTTTCTTTTTGGCTTGCTTAGTCATGCTGAACTGGACAGACATAGTTTACAATTAGCGTGCCTTCGTAAGCAAGCTTTGACAAAGAGAGAGGCTAAAGTTACACAAGCTTACACAAGATAGGGCAAACGTTTTGGTTGCAGAAGAGAAGAAAAATCAGTGAATTTTTCAAAATGCAACATAGAAAATGTTTCGTCTTAGTGGCGCAATACACTGTTTTGCTTTCCAGGCAAAATTAAATGCAAATCCAAGTTGATGCATGAAGAGCTCCATTCTACCAAGAGATTTTATTTCCATCAGCTTTCTCATTATGAGAAAAGTCCATATTTTTGGACCACAAACACTTGAAAAATGTGATCTACATATGGATAAGTCCCAGGGCAGTAACAACGTTGCATGTTAAAATTGAAAAGATGTTCATTAATTTAAAACTATGCACCTGTTACTTTGCAGCTTGTCGACCTGGGTTCTACAAAGCCTCTGCTGGCAATGTAAAGTGTGCCAAATGCCCACCTCACAGCTCTACCTACGAAGATGCATCTCTCAACTGCAGGTGTGAAAAGAATTACTTTCGCTCTGAGAAAGACCCTCCATCCATGGCTTGCACCAGTGAGTAGCATCATTATGCTCGGGGCTGTCATTCTTGCTCCTCCATCTGTACCTCAGCAGCTTGCTTGCTTCCTCTCATATCCCATTGCAGTCAGCTACCCACTGCCTCCCATGTCTTCTTACATGTTGGACAGGCTACCAAAAATTGGTGGGCTGGGTTTATGTCTTCATATTTTCATTTCTTTTTTCTTATTCTCTGTCAGATTTGAGAAGGAGAACTAGGATTTTTAAATTGCTACCAGTATTTTTCAGTCGTCTATCCTGAACTGCACCCTGGGAGTACTGTCTGTCTATAGGAGAACATGGTCCTTGATAGTCTAGGTCTGTAGTCCAGTGAAATATTTTAGGAGTCTCTAAAGAAAATAAACAGAAGAGTTTGGTTATTTATGTTTTTGAATTTTCTATTTTTCCTCCCTTGTTACTCCCATCTTAGAGCACTACAGAAAATCTCATCCCTCTGATTTCCTGTTTCATTTTGTAGGACCACCATCTGCTCCAAGAAACGTTATCTCTAACATTAATGAGACATCTGTTATCCTGGACTGGAGCTGGCCTCTTGACACTGGAGGTCGGAAAGATGTCACTTTCAACATTATTTGCAAAAAATGTGGAGGAAATTTAAAGATGTGTGAGCCATGTAGTGACAACGTGCGATTCTTACCCCGTCAGACTGGACTCACCAACACCACAGTGACAGTAGTGGACCTTTTGGCACATACCAATTACACTTTTGAGATTGATGCAGTCAATGGGGTATCTGACCTTAGTACACTTTCCAGACAATTTGCTGCTGTCAGCATCACAACTAATCAGGCTGGTGAGTCCCTTTCTGATTACGTTTTCTTTGTTCAAAACTAAAGAGATGTATGTACCTTTGTTTCCTTTCCCTATTTTACGGGGGTAATTCTGACCATTCCTGTGCTAGGGCAACTAATTGACTTGAATATGCTAGTAAAAGTAAAAGTAGAAACAAACCCAGTGTGTGTTGCTGTCAAAGAACCTGGCAGCATGACTGTTATGATTAACTCCCAGTCCCCAGTTAATAGTCTCTAATAGCAGACTCATATGATTCCTTAGCCAGAATGTGTTTTATTAATAAAACCAGATTTTAATAAAACACTCATTTCAATAATCTCCAACATAAATTACTGTAGTAATGTTACTGATTAATTTTGATTAAATAGAAGTGAAAAAATGCTTTGATGTCGGACACATAAAAAGCTAACGTTAAATTAGAGAGGTTTAAAACACTGCGCTTTTTTTTTCTTCCTCTTTACAGGTTGTCTCACCAACTCTGTATTATTGCCAACATGATTGGTATGTGGAGCTGAATACTGAATTAGATCCTGGTGTTTTAGTTTGATAGTGTGCAAAGCGACTACTCTACTTATGTGGAGAATTATTAAAGTCCTTGAGGCCCTGCATGGGCACAGCACTATGCCCTGATTGTCGGATCAGAACTTTGTCTCTGCTGTGCAATTCTACCATTTGCTGGTAATTCCTGTAGTTCTGCTCCGTGGTGTTCACCATCAGGCAGCTTTATACTGAAATCATGTGTGTGTGCAGTAAGCCTTCTCCCACCTCCTCCCATCCCACATCCCATCCCCAAAATACCTATTTTTCTGTCTTCCTCAAAGTACAAACCAAGTTAACATCATTCTAAGTAGATGCTCTCATAGTGACCCATCTTACTGCAGTGTTTTTCACATAGCAGATATATCTCCTCAGATCACCGATCAGCTTTGGTGGGAGCCATAAAAATGTGATAACAGACTGTTTTCTGACAGCACTCAGTACGTTTCCAAATGCTCTGGAGGATTAACTGACTATGCAGTAGGGAGATAAAGGTGAATCTATCCAATTGAAACATCTTCTCATGATCTCTTTCTCATCTAGCCATTGACTTCAGCTCTGTAACATGCATTTTATGTCCATTTCAAACAATTTGCTACTGTAATAGTTACATTTTTTTGGATACTTGTGTCAGCGTCTTGAGCAGCCTTGTTTAGCTGCTCTCTTTTCTTCTGGTTTTTTGTATCAGAGATATTGCCTTTCAGCCTTTTCATCACCGCTGCAGTTAAAAATCACCTGGGGACACTGCATAGGATGAACTCTGTAGGATCAGTGGAAGTTATTTCTCTGCAGAGGCCTTCTCTGCAGTGTGCTTCCCCAGGGCCCAGAGCTGGCTGCCTTTGCACTGCAATGCAAGGTGAATTTTGACTTTGGTTTGGAACCCACAGTTCCTGTGATGTGGCGGAGTCAATGCATATCTGGCAATAGCAACTTTGTTTAATGCAACTACAAGCTGCTTAAGAAATTATTTGATTGGTTTTTAGTTTTCTGCTTTTATGCATAGTCCATTTTTGCTGAAGTACATTTAGGTGTTGTGGGTTACTACAGGCTTACTTGTGCTCTCTCTTGATTGTGCCGATTTTTTTACTGTACTAGAATTCCCCTATAAGTTCTGCAAGTTGCTAAAATTATACCTTAAAAATGTATATGAGTCATCTTTTAAAATAGAATTACAAAAACGCAATTTCTCTTGCGTTCACTTCCTGGTTAGATCACAAAAGGGACACACCAGAAGTGTATGTTTTAGCTAATGTAATACTTAAAAACCTGGGCAAAGGGTGGGGCAAGAAAGTCTGAAGATCTTAGATTGCATTATAAATAAAGGCTTAACTGGCAGGCATTTCGAAAAAGAAATAAAGCACAGTTGATCTGGATCTGGAAGAAGCCAAGAGACTCCAGAAGTCAGTCATGACTCTCTCAGGCTATTATTTTTTGCTGTCTTGGCTCTAGGTACATTCCTTCAAGGACAGAGATATCCACCGGTTGCATGAAACTTTGGTTAAAAAGCTTTGGTTAAAGCTTCCTATGCCCGGAAGTGTTCAAGGCCAAGTTTGATGGACTTTGATCAACTGGGTCTAGTGGGAGGTGTCCCTGCCCATGGCAGGGGGGTTAGAAGTAGGTGATCTTTAAGGTCCCTTCCAGCCCAAACCATTCTATGATTAAATGACTAAGGTCAGCTGGACTCAAAGAAAGTCATAATGTTTGGGGGGTTGTTCTGTCACGTGGGGTGATACAGTTCAGTATGGCCAGACATATGCTGGGGACACAGGCCCTGGCAAGCCTGCACGAGGAATGGTATCAGTCGGCAGACTGTGAGCTTTGGAGAGAGGATTGAAATATAGATGGTCTCTACAACCTGGATCTCCTCAGTCTCTCCTGAATCCAGGCTATTTCACTTCTGCCAACCTTGATTTGAGAGCCCTGTACCCCTGCAATGGGTATCATGAAGCTGCAGTTTTAATCCTGGATTTTCATTATCCATGTGCTGCTTTCATGCGCTGTCACAGCCCATCCCAGCTTAGTGAAAGCTGTTCCACAGAATGTTTCTCACCCACCCCAAACACTGGTTTTCAAGTAGGTGGGCTGCCAAGAGTTTGAGGCAGAGCTGCAGAATGCTTTTTATTTTCTAAATAAAAGTGTGATTTTTCTGGCAGTTCTCTTTAGTGGTAAGAATGAGACGTACATCTTTACTTCAGATGAGCTCAGTTCAAGAGAAGCATTGGTTGGTGTTATGTTTGCTAAGTCTCTGAGTTCCAAAAGCCCACTGAAATTTGGAAAAAACATTTATTTCCATGTTTCTCATCGTACGCATGAGCATTTCTACCTATGAATCAATCACTAGACTAATAGATCAGAATGTGCATAGTACTAATTTTCTGTTATGTGGCAATTGGGAGATCTGCCAGAGTGTTAAAATAAATTCAGCTGATATGTTAAGAGTCAGTCAGTTTGCACACCAGCTCCATTTTTGTGCATAGAAACATAATACACATGCATACATGTATTTGTAACTTATATATACACACACAAAAAGGGTCATATTAAATGTTGCTGAAAAATTTGCTGATACCTTTACACCAACTGAGTTTTAGAATCTGCAACTAACAATCTTAATAAGATTTTCCTGGAAAGTTTTCAGACCTAGTCTAGCAGTAAAAAAAAGGTGTGCTTTGTTGCCATTTGTAAGGTTTGAAACATCCAGACTCTGATTCTGCTGGTGCTGCTAATACAAGAAAGTTAATGCATTTCACAGTACAAAACTGTTATAGAGCTAAGGTCATGTCCCCTGAACTGAGGGAAATTCTGAATTGTTTGGGAAAATGGATTAGATTTTTTACTTTCAACTATCTCGTCTAAGTTTTGCTGTGCTTTTATTGCACTTTGTTTTCCTTCCCTTTCAACGAAGGTTAGTAAAAAGGTGTCACAAAAAAAAAAAAAAAGGTCTCTTGAAAAACATGGCTAGACAAGTTTGACAGGGCAATATTTGCAATATTTCTCATTCCTGTAAGTCTTTCTGTATTTGGAGGGGGGGGGGAAAGAGGAAGGACACACATTTCTAGTTATTTAAGTTTGCTGACTGTCATCTTTGATTGCAGTAATACATGCCTTGAGTTGCCGCCTGATACAGCTTCTTCCAAATTATTTCTAAGCATTCTGCTGCTGTCTGAAGAAAGCTCTCTCCTCAAATCAATAAATAGCACCACACAGATGTTATCTCCTAATAACACAAATCAATCCTGTTTGGAAAGGATCATTGGATATGGAATTTGGTACCCCTGGAGGTGGTATGCTAATCATGAGTGTGCCACATAGAGAGGCTGACAGCCCTGCTGTGCTGCCTGGTTTGTTACTAGCATGATCAGCTGTCTGGGCAGAGATATTCTAGGTTTATTTGTTTTCCTGAACACAGCTTATGGGCTTTTTAAAAATGTTTTTGTCTGCACAGACCAGGAAGTTGTCCATTCCTTGGAGCTTCATAAGCAACCCAAAGGGAAAAGACATCCAGTCCAGGGCAGCTCTGCATTTGCTGCGTTCGGGCTTCAGCAAGCATAAAACTCACACTGGAGCCCAAGGAGCTTTTAAATGGAAATAGGATGTGGAATTAACTGAAGAAAGACTAAGATTTGGTAGGGACAACACAATCGTGCTACTGGATAATCAGTTTACAGAATCTCAGCATCATCATGGTTGGAAAGGACCTCTGAGATCACAGAGTCCAACCATCAGCACAAAAAACAAAACAAAACAAAACAAAAAAACAGCAAAAAAACCCAAACGAACACAAACAGCCCCACACACTCCACCAAAAACACCCACAAAAACCCCTGAAACCTCGGCCACTAGAGCATGCCCTGAAGTGTCACATCTACATGTTTCTTGAATACCTCCAAGGCTGGTGACTCAACTACCTCCCTGGGCAGCCTGTTCCAGTGTCTGACTACTCTTTCAGTATAGAAATTCTTCCTAATATCCAATCTGAATCTTCCCTGCTGCAACTTCAGGCCACCTCCGGCCCTACCATTATTTACTTGGGAGAAGAGGCCAACACCCACCTCACTACAACCTTCTTTCACGTAGTTGTAGAGGGAGAGAGGAGGTTTTCCAATGCAAAACAAAGCCATTTGGTCAGGGACATATATGAGTTGAATATGTTTTGTAGATGCTGCATGAGAAAGTAACAGTTTTTCTGCCCTCCTATTATGGTATGACACACTGCCATACAGGTTGTAGGTATGACTCAAGTATGCTGAGTAAAAAGATGAGCATTTTAACCAAGGACTTAACAGACTTAAGAACACTTCAAGTAGGTATATCCTCTGCAGTGATCTTTGCAATACAGAGGAGGCAAGGAGAACTTTCAGAACTTGCAGAAGTCTGCACCATTAGGAGATACTGATTTGTCAGGTAGGTCTTAGGAAGCCCTGGTTATCCCACTGATATCCCAGCACACACAGTGCCATCCCCATCCTTTCCTCCCAGCAGATCTGGGGGAAAGGTTCACCACACAAGAAGTGGTTCTCTTTGTTTGATCTAAAGTCTGTTTGCTTAGTTTTGTTTAGCTATTTATTCATTAGTTCTAGCAACTAGAACCTTATACAAACAATGTGATAGTGGCATGTCTAATAAATAATAAATACAGTTCCCCCGGTATTTATTGTGTAAAACAAAACAAATACTGAAGGAATCCTCAGCTTGTTTAAACTTGGGGAAATCTCAAAGTGAGCAATCACAAATAATACTTACTATACTCCTGAGGGGGGCTGCACTTCCTATCTGAGAAATAAATGTGGTATCTGTGTAAGTACAGTCCATGTAAGCCTATTGGATATATTTTCCTAACTTTCCAGAATGTAATTCTGGTGAGCTTCCTCCAGCATGCTATTTTCAATGTCAGTCTTTAGCATTCCTGTAGTTGAGTGCATCCTACATCGGGGGACGAGTAACACCATGCACCAGTACGGGCTGGAGGTCAAACTGTCTGTGAAGCAGCTTTGCAGAAAAGGACCTGGAGGTGCTGGTGGAGCATCTGGGACTGAGGTAGGAAGGGCACTATCAGCAGGACATGGAAAGTGAGCCTTCCTCTCTTCTCAGCACTGATGAGGCCACATGTGGTCTATCCAGCTCAGTTGCCTGTCGGTTACCAGAGAGATATGCTTGTACTGAGGCAAGACTAGTGAAGGGTCACTAAGACAATTAAGGGAGAAGAGCAACTGTCATATGAGGAGATGCTGACAGAGACTGGACTGCCCAGCCTGGAGGACAGAATGCTCAGGTGGATCTTATGAATATATATAAAGGCCTGGTGGGATGGTGTAGAAAACAGAGGCTCTACTCAGTGTTGCTTAGTGGCAGGACAAGGGGCAATGGTCACAAACTGAAATGCAATAAATTTTGTTTAAATGTAGGAAAACACCTCTGTAAGTGTGGTTTAGCACTGGGACAGGTAGCCCAAAGAGTTTGTGGCATCTCCATCTGTGCAGGTATTAAAAACCTGGCTAATTGAGGTCCTGAGCCACTTGCTCTGGCTGATCCTCCTTTCAATGGGGGTTGGACTAGGTGATCTGCAGAGGCTCCTTCCTACCTCAGTCCATGTCTGATGCTTGTGTGCAAAGAGGATATCTGCAATCTGAAGGAAACCAGGTAAGGGGCTGTTCTGTAATTACTGTCCTCTTTTTAACTCAGACTTTTTCATCCATGTAGCAAGGCCTTCTCAATGAAATTTGGGAAAGTAAACATGTACTGCCCAGTTTGGAGAGAGAGTAAACCTATGGGTCATTTTTTTTTTATATATTTAGCAATGATAACCTCAAAACTCTTACCATTTATCACAGCACATAGAGTTTATGCCTGTATGAATATGAAAAACTGTGGTAGGATTGGCTTATTTTACAGAATGCTTCCATAAGACTAGATGGATTTAGAAAAAGAGATCTATTTAGTTAAATCGCCTGGGGGCTACTGCCTCCTTCCTAAGCTTTTTCATTAGAGAGCCTGCAGGATTCAGTCTTATTCATCTGTGTATAATATAGCATTAATGTATGCTGCAGTACCATAGCAAACAGCTACGGTGCTCCCCTTTGGAGTCAGCAATGAGTAAACTGAGACCTACTTTCCACTAACTAGCTTTCCCCATGTGAATATTAGGATGCCTGATTATGTAGGGAAGCAGTTTTAAATTGCATGTGAGCATTTCAATTAAACTACTGCAAACCTTTGCATCGTCACACTTGTGTTACTGTAAGAATTAGGTTTTTCCTATTTTTTCGTGTTAAATTAATTGAGACACTCTAAAGGAAGAGTGCCGATTTGGGGATTTCAACTGATCTGAACAAATTATTTTATCAAAATTTTACAATATGCTAGTAAAATTGTACTATGGAGACAGATAATTTATGTTTGAAGATGTCTCTGGGCTTCCTAGCTGTAAGAACTGTGTAAGCTCTAGAATATTAACCGCCGTCCCAAGAGAGCTTGTCTACAGTTTTATCTTTAATTTCCTTGTACCATATTCAAAGGGCTTTGGGTCACCATGTAGGGTAGCAAATCCAGTTGTCCAGGTTAGACTAGAGGGGTCACAGGGACAGAGCAGGGAGGATGAGCAAAATCAAAACCTTTTACAGGGTAGGTGGGAACAAGGGCATTAAGTCTGGGACTCTCTTTTTGCGACAGCATTTTCCTGGGTAGAACAGCTATGCCATATGAGGCTGAATATTGCATCTCAAAACCTCTTAGCTCTTCTATTATTTCCAATATGATTCAGAAAAATAAGTATAAGCACCAAATTCAATGAAAAGAATTAAATTTTCTGTATTTTCCAAATATACCTGTGCTGATGCCTGAACTTTTTTTTTAATACCTGAAGTCTTTACTGCATGCCTGCTTGATAATAAAATAGACTGTTTTCTTTTAATCACTAAAAACACAGTGTGACAGCTTTAAATGTAGCTTTATGTTTGATTAGTTGTTAAGGACTTAAGCCCTTGTAAACCAAGGTCTCAACAGTGCAACTGCAAATGGTGGTAGCAACTGAGTTCAGCTACAATGAGCCAGTGTCAGTATTAAATTGATTCCAAAGAGTTTTGTGCTGTCACATATCCTGGCACCAGGAAAGAAACAAAAGGGGTGTGTTCTAACAAGAGACTCCCTCGAACTCTGCCCTCAGTTCATCCCAGCTCTTCCACACAATATAAAAAAAAACAAACACAAAAAAAGCAAAACAACGACCAAAAACCCCAAACAAACAAAATCAGAGTATAAGCAGGAATCTCCACTTTCCTGCTGTAGAAAGAAATGCAAAGGGAACACAGGAAAGTTTTTGTGGGCTATGTTCTACCTAGAGATGTCAGTCTTTTCCTAGTAACTATAGAAAGTGATTAAGCTCCTCAATTAAGTGCCTAAAAATGCCTAAACCTGAGTTTAGGTGCTCCACAATTCAGTAGCACACTTGTAAGATGTTGATTCCTTTCTCGGCACAGTTCCTTTCATATAGGAAGCTTAAAGAGAATAACCATCCCTGTATCCAAACTGAGACATCTACACACAGCTCTAGTAGGAAGAATAACAAAAAGAATAACATAATCTCTGGCTTCCCTAGAAGAGCAGTAGTCTGATTATCAGGAGTCTCCTCCTTTTATCTTTTATATTTCTGAAACCCACAAAGCAGAGCAATTCATCCGGCCTGTTTGATCGCCTTGCTCAATCATTTAATCCATGCATGAAAAGGTGTGGGAGAGCACATGACTGCAATAGTAGCTGTGCATGTGTGCACTTCCCCATGGCAGTATCAGGTCTGGAAGTTGATTCAGTAATCCATTTTTCTCTCTCATTTTTTCTGTGCATTAATGAATAACAAAGTGATAAAAACACATCAACCAGATATTTTCTTCAGGTGCAAACACGCAGCCAGTCTGTTGCATATGTTGAATCAGGTCTTTTTTTACTCCTCTTTCTGTTTCTTTTTTAAATGTATTGGTTCTCAAATCTAGCAGTTTAAAAGTACAGAAGGTGTAAGTTTGTTTAAGGAGAAGGTAACTGATAAGGGACTACGGGTTTTTTGCAAGGGACCAGGATGAAAATTGTTCAAAAAAGCTTGAGAACAAACTGAACACTAGATACAGAAATTAGGATCATTGGGAGGAGAGTCTTGAAGGGTAGATGTAGCTGGTTTGTAATAACCTTGATCTACATGTGTCATTTGCAGATTGAAAATTTCTAGCCATTGTTTCATTTCAGCTTGGGTGAAGAAACATTTAAAATTGAGGAAAAAAATCAGTAAATTTCTCAGTGCTGTTGTAAGCAAAGACTCCTAGGAAGAGTTGTTAAAACTTTCTCAGAACGAGAATTTTATTTACCTGAAACCTGTGGTTTCAAGGGAATAAATTCAGCACCAAGTTGAGCATCAAGATGTATTTCAATACATGTCTTTGATTACCTGCAGGAACTGTGATATTCTTTGTATTCAGCCTTTATTCTGTTAAGCTAGACTGCACTTTCTTCAGCAACTCACAATGTGTGATGCTCCCTTTTTAAATAAAATCCATATTTAGAAAGGGTTGTGTGCACTTTGCAGTCTATATCCCAAGACAGGTCACTTAAGTAGATCTGTCTTCTCAGAGAGACAATTTGTGAAAGCCACAGATGTTTGGTGCATGATAAATTTCTTTCTTTCCCTATGGTCCTTATAAAAAGGACAAGAAGATAGACTTATTAAAAGTGAGCTAATGACATGATGTAGGGAGTCTCTGGTTCACTGACTGTTATTACAGCTGTGTCCCATTACGTACTGAATACCTAGGACATGCCTCTTTTTGTGAATGACATTTATCTTTTGAGTTTCATACATTCCTGGCATAAATAAAGATTTTACGCTTTTCAAATGTGTTTTACAGTTCAGCCCAGAGGCTATTCAAGGATCATTTTAACTCAATAAAACTCCTCCTTTAGGGATATAAAAGGGAAGCGTTTTAATAATGTCACTCCATGCGTAGCCTGTTATTAGCTAGAGACGTTCTTCCTGCAAAGCCTTTGATCCCTTTTCCCCTGAATGTCAAGGAAGCTCTGCCGAGGCTTCAAAGTCTGTGACATACATTGGTCTCTTCTGTGAGCACACAGTCCTCATGTGAACGTTCATGACCTTAGAGAAAGTTCACAGGTGAAGTCTGAGGCTCAGCCTGTGTTTTCACTTCCAATGCTTTTAGCTACCTTTTCCAGAGGTCATGCTGAAGTTGTATTTGGAAATCAGTGAATAATGTTTTTTTTCTACTTGCTTGTATTACAGTCTTTAAAATGAGGCTATGTGTGGATCCTCATTTAATATCTTGGTTTGGTAAAATAGTAATAATAAAGAAATGTAGGTAAACAAGATGCTTAGCATTCAGTTAAATGATACTCCTTCGACTTCTGGCTCTCCCTTATCTGTGCTAGTGTTCTCGGTAATCACTGAGGGAAACAGTCTGTGTTCCTTTTGATTGTAAACAAAACTGTCAGCTTCCCTTGGTTCTTGAAGCTATTCCCTCTAGACAATTTGCAGGCTGGGGACAACTGGGAAAAAAGTGTTACTTTTTACTTTGAGTTTGGGGACTATTCAGGTCAATGGGAATTGCTAATATAATACATTTTTTTGTAAAAGCATTTTGATATAAACCCAAATTATAGTTTCAGAGTTATGCATCCCTGCACCTTACAGTCTTCGCATATGTGAAGCTTTGCTTTTACTCAGACCAGCTATGTAAGCTGATCTGAGCCTGAGGAAGTGTCAACCTGCTCTTGAAGACAGGTATCCTCTGAAGCCAGTAGACCTTGCTCTGAAAATTAAAGAATTTGCTTCTTCTTATTAGTGAGCATCCTCAGAATTTGTAAGCTTGACACCAGAAATCCTTCAAGGAAGTGATATTTCTTTGTTTCTTTTTCCTTTTCTGGCAGTCTAGTTCTACAGCAGAATACGTATGAGAGAGTTTTCTTTGTAGCATTCCTTCTATGAAACTATGCTTCTCTATATAAATAAACTGTTTTAAAAAAATCAGAAATAAAAATCAAATCACCCCAAAATCCAAAAGAAAATGAAAGAAGGTGTGATCACTTTTAAAGTCTGTTCCATCAGAGATTGTCCTGTCTTGGTTAACCTTTGAAAATGGATTAGTCCAAAGCTATCTGTGAAACTACTGAAGAGTGACATGGGAAAAAGTTTGAGAAACATTGTTTCCATTGAGTATTTGCTGATCAGATTGAAAAGATGGATGGTTCTGACAGACCAGTTCACCAGGTTTTGGTGGCTACTTAAAAGATGCCTTTATATAATAAATTACTTACCTGAGGACAGTTGTCTTTCCCGATTTTGGATAGTGGCATTTCTAGAGTTGGTTCTTAAGTATACTTCTTAAATTGTGAATGGGATTTCTCTGGTTGAGCAAATAACTAACCTTTCACAGAAAGGGAAAGCCTATTCAGGACCTGACACTTGATGTTATGGGCATGGTGAATAAATTATTTTTTTTTTCTGAAAACTTCACACCAGGAAGCCTGAGGCTCTAATGTCCTATAAAGTAATGTAACAATGAGGTTGGAAAGGCAAAGCAAAACTGTTTATTTTTAACTGATATGGTCTTAAATACATACAGTGAAGAATAGAAAATATTGTGAAGCTCCCACCATTGCCATCTCAAACAGAGAACAGAAAGAATAACATTTGTATTATGAATACCTTTGGGCTGAATCCTTATGAAAGCATATACGGCATTTGTCTCCTCTCTGAAATAACATCTGTGAAAGCCATGGCACCATAATTTTCAGTTTCTGAAGTGAATGCCTTGTCCAGCCTGATACTTTCCAAATGGACATGGCGTTTCCATGATTTATTACACATGTGTTAAGCATATGAGCAAGTCTAATATTTTGTTTGCTCTTTGGAAAGCATTTGCTATCTCTTTTAATAAAAAAAGGGAGAAATGAGAGCATGAATGTGCAACACTTAATGAAGTTTGCTTTTAATTTGAGTTTATTTGTAAGAGTGAGAAATGAGCTCTGATAATCACTTGTCCAGAGACAGCTGCTGCCCAGAAGGTTGCCTTTCTCTGCACTTGGGAGTGAAATCAAGCAGCTGCCTTTTAGTGGAATTCCTGCTGAAGCTGCTTGTTTTCCCCTTTCCAATTCCCTGCCACCTTTCCTTCATAGCACCTGTGCAATTCCTGCAGCCATTCTGGAGTCCATAACCAGAGGCTGGGCTCCACCAGCTTCCAGGCACATTTGGATACTTCTGCCGTAGCACAGGCAAGCATCCATTAAAATAACCATGAACAAATCAGTCTTTAAATTGTTTTGTCCTTTTTCTGGGAGAAACATACACAGCTCCCACACTCTGTGCTGTTTCATCCAAAGTTAGCCCTAAAGTTTTGTTCTGTCTCTTTCCTTCCACATTTTGATGTGTGTAAATGCCCAGATCTTGATAGCCCTCTCCCAGAAACTGGGATCCTTTTCACCCACTTCCTAATGATTTCATCCTGCTAGGAACCAACCTGGATCTGGTGTGAGGGTCCTGTCTCCTGGCATGGGGGGGCCCCTCTTGGTCTTCAGATGGACAGACTCCCTAATGTCCCTGGTGACAGGGAAGGACAGAGGAGGTGCATTGTGTTCTGTCTGACACTCGCCTAATGATTTTGCAGAATCAGATGTCGTTTTACAGCCCAAGTCATATAAATATATTGAGTCTGCTTCAGCTTCAGCAAAATGTACAGGAACACGAACACAAGTGCTGTGCTAGTTTCACTACGTGTCCTGCAGATTACAAGGCAAAGGACTGTGTCTGCACACACGTTGAAGAGGTGGGTAATTGTGTTTGGAAGACGAGCGTGTAGAGTTTAGCAGGTTTCCAGAGTGTTAAAGTGTAACTGTTTTCCCCTCGTCCTGCCTCCTGGGAGGCACCTGGGGATGCAGTGCTGGCTGAGCCTTCTTGGAATGTGCCTGTGGAATCAGCCCTACCTCAGCACCACAGCATACCTGGCGGCAGAGCCTTAAACTGCACTTAACACAGAAAGTAGTGATGCAATCGGAGAAGGTTTAAAATGGGGAAACTCCTGCTTTCTGAAGGCAGTCTTCTGTAATAAACCCATAGATGTTATTCCACAGACTAGATGTTGGAGATGCAGAGGATCCAAGGACGAGCATAGAAGTTCATGCAGACATCATGTTAATTTTATCATGTCATGGAGATGTGACATCATTATACTGTTTTGCAAGTCATTACTGAGGACTCTGTCATGAATTGAATGCTCGTTGGTAGTCAAATGGTTGGATAAACCTTAAGACAGGTTCACAAAAACCCAGATGTTGCACTGTTATTGCCTGAGTGAAATGTGTATGTGCAGCATTATGAGCAGTGCCAGCCTGTGCCATGTGTGAGCACCTAATGCTTCCACAGGGATAAGTTCTCTCATGTATCCTAATTTTGTGGATGTGACTGAAGCTTTGCAGAGAAAATTGTTCATTTAAACATTGGTATTTCTCCTTTGACTTGTATGATAGTTTTGTGGTTTCACTTTTCAACCCAGAGAGCCTCTCTTTCTCATTTTTCTCCCTCTTTCCCTACCTTGGGGGAGGAGGGGGGGGAGGGGTGAATCGAGAGACTGCCAACTCGGTGCCAAACCGACACAACATTGGTCCTCTAAGACAGAGATTTGGGTTTGGGTCCCAGTGGATCCTACTGTCAGAGGCTGCAGATCTAATTTTCAGATTATGATCTTTATTTACTGCTCCTATTCCACATTATCTCCTTGGGACATAGTAGAAAGTAAAGAAAAGTTACACATTCTATCAGATGACAATATTATGATTAGATAAGAAAATAATCAGTTTTCTAAGGAAATAAAAAGGAACAAGCCTTCCATTTATTTAACAGTGCAGAAGAAGCTGTAATTTGGGTAATACAGTCAGTTCTGCTGGCTCAGATATGTTCTTGATCACCATCTTTCAGCATAGCTTGAAATATTTTACTCTCTGATGCTGATAGCTAGCTGTAAGCAAAAGCTGAAAGCGAGCAGGCTATGGTAATTTTAAAATTAAATCCTTCCCTAAAATTTAATTTGTGATCTAGAGACCTAAGTAAGAAACAAAAGGACTCTAAATATTTCAGCAGTTGTACACACATGGCTTCCCAAAGTTAATACTGAGTTCTGTCTGCCACAGGACAGGGAATTTTCTTCCAGTGCATATACACATCTGTAAGCCAGTCACATATGAAAACAATAACCAAGGAATAAGGAAAAAGTCAATAAGAAGATTTATATACAGCTGCTATTAAACCGGAGGAAAACAAATGATCTGTTGGGGTCAGTTTTCCTGGGAAATCAATTTGAGCAGAGTTTATTGTCGTCTCTGCTAGATCCTTCATGTTATTTGCTTGCACCTTTAATAGTCATGACTGAGGAGGTTTTTACACTTGCGAGTCTAAGCTCCCTGGATCATTGCGTTTGTTACCTTTTCAACATCCACATTCCCAGTTGTCACAAATGCTACCTAACAACACTGAACGCTCAAAGTACATTTCCCCTTGTGACTCTAGGGAGTTTTGAGTGTTCATATTAACTGCTTAAACTAGTTGTGAACGAGGTAGACTGTAGTACCAGACAATAGTAACCATCTGATGCATAAAAATGCCTCTATATACTTAGCATGTAACTAATGAGACTGAACCTCTTAGTGCATGGCCACACAAGTCTAAAGTGATAGCAAAAAACCCAGCTCTTATTCAGCAAGGAAGTACTAATACATTAATCAAAACACCAAAATGTAAATACATAGAGGTATATAAGCCAGAGAATTTCATCCAAAAAAATCACTGAAAGAGTTAATTCAGCTTCTTTGTCTAAAAAAGTACTCTCCTTAAGTTCTATCTTGAAATGTCTGTTTTCTAAATGATAAATTAATTTAACCTAACTTTGTGTTTCTATTGATGCATGAATATATTTTTTTTAAGTTCAGTTTATCTTTAAAAGCTTCATAATGTTTCATTTTTTGCTAACCTGTAGTACAAAATTGGTTTTGTCAGTGGGAGCTGCAGACATTTTAAATACTTGTCCTAGCATTCTGTCATTGCACAACCCTTTTATCTATTTATTTATTTAAGAAAGGAAGATCCTGGAACTGCAATGCAAAATGACTATTCTGAATATTAAGTGCTTCTGTTCGTTTTTGTGGCCTGATTTTGAATTCAGTCTCATTGTAGTTGTTTAATGGTTTTCAGGAAACAAGAAGCTCATGGTTCTCTCTTCCTCCTACAGAAGACTAAAGACTATGCATTGCTGTTCATGCTGATGATGCCTTCATTGCTTAATGGTTTAAAACATGAACATCCTTTAGCTGTGGGTCCTCTCTTTGCTAGATTTTCAGAATCTTTCAAGTAAATAGTGAAATACAGTAAAACTGAGCTGCTCTGGTGAGAAGGGAGAATTAGTTGTTTTACAAAACAGAGATTAAGACTGAATCGTGATTACACACTACTTAGAACACAGTTTGTATGTTTTGATTTATTATATTGTATTCTAGGGGTGCATACAAAAATAAATTAACTTAATGGTCCAAATGTCAAGTTATTCCTGCCAACTGCACCCCAGCCCTGAGGTACCTCTGTTGTTTTATGATTGTCTCTATGCAGGACAATACATGCTTACAGGTTGCCTCAACTCTTACCATGTCTTAAATCCATGGATTACAGTTAGATTTATGTGTAAAAGTAAAAGTTATCTGAACAAGATGTTTTCTTAAATAAGGTTTCAAGGACTTCTAGCACTTTTCAAACCTGCCTAGCCAACAGGTATAGCAGAAAGACAAAAAAGATTGCTTTAAGATTTAAAGCTTTAACAGTCTAGCTTCTTGCAGGCCAGCAAAGAAAGTTTATGCTATGTGCTGTGCTGGTAATTTTTGCATGTTATCTCATCTTGATCAAACCAAAGTGTGGCCTATGTTCATCATTTGATCCTGCATGTTAGTAGAGGAGTCAGTTCTGGATATAGGCAAAGAAGCAATTTAGTAGAGAGAGGTATCAGTTGTGTAGGGCAGCAGGCACAGCAGGCCACTGCTGTCTCTTGACTTACAGCAGAGCCTGGTTTGGGGAAAGCCCTTCTGCAGCAGTGACAGGCTGTGCGGGGTGGCAGCCCCTCCAGGCCCTGCCTCTTCTCTCTGCCCCCATCCACAGGGGGCCTGCAAGGCTGGCTGTGAGGCATGCCCACTACAAGAGTTATCCCTGCTCCCCCCTACTCCACTTTTTACTGAAGAAAGGCCCCAGAGCTGAAATAATTCCAGGAGCAGCACAGTTCAGGTTCACCTGTGCTTTGAAGAGCTGTGTGCCTGACAAAGCACCAGGAGGGGAACTGCTGGAAGAGGTTCTTGTGAGGGTTGTCCTCTCTGAGGTTCTGTTTTGTCAACAGAAATATAAAGGGGAACGAAAGTCACCTATTACTTGAAAAGTCCAATGTGAACACACAGAAATGATGACAGCAGGAAAATTAGGAAATCTATACCCTGAGATTGAATCTTTATTTTAAACATCCCGTATGCTTAAAAATTAAAATACTTGATATACGAGATAGTTTCACAAGATGAAAAAAAAATACAAGATTAAAAATTAAAATTAAATTACAAATGCCTGTCTTCCCCTCTGAACAGAAATAGTGTGCTTTATCCTTTAGAAATAAATAGTTGACCACCAAAATATCTGAAGACACTGTTCCTTTATGCACTGAAATTAATGCCTTAAAACCAGGTAACTTTTGTAATCCACATAGTTAAGATAAAATGATGATTTAAACAGATTTGGAATACATAATCTCCATAGCTCAGAGATTCAGTAGCTGTTGGAGTGGCCTGGCGTGCAGCGCTGTGTTGGAGAACTCCAGTATGTTCTGTGCGTCATATTAAATGTGCCTGAAACTTTGTGTTCCTCATAATCATCCATCTCCCCTCCATTTGCCCATGTGGTGGGATGCTGTCTCTCCCAGACATTCAGGATGTACAATTTCTACGCAGCCTTGGGACCTCTAAGGATTAGAAAAGGTATATGAATGTTTTATGATGTTACTGATAGGCAGACGCTTTTCTAATAAACTGCTGTGAGATAAGTTACTAGTAGCATCTGCAGAGATGTGTGTAAATGAGCTCAAAATAATTAATACTGTGTTAGAAGAAAGCTATTTTTAAAACACATTGGATTGGAGCATATAAGATTATTGCAGCCTGCTCTGAAAATGTGTTATAGTACAATTTACCATAATTTATTAGGGGAAAAGCCATTTGTGTTAATCATATATTAATTATTCATAAAATCTGTATTAATGTTACTTTAATGGGAAATATTACCAGCTGGAATACTGGTCTTGGCAATCTATTCACATACAAAAAAAGATGAATAGCTTGACTTAAAAAGAAGACATAAAAATGACTTATAAGAGCATAAAAGCAGCAAGCATGGGTATATGAGTTAACATAGAGCTGGCTACAGTAGAGCAGTCCAGCTAGATAACCTCTTTATAATTTGGCTCTAGCACTGGCTTGTGCATGAGTGGAATTCAAGTGGAATTGCTGATGGATTTTAGTTACAACCTAATCCCGTATCGCTTACCCTATGCTTTTGAGCTCTTCAGCATGCATAGGTCTGGTGAGTCTGAGTAAAACAGAAAGAAACTCTTTCTTCTTCTACTTAAAAACACAAACAAACAAAAACAAAACCAAAAACAAAACCACCACCAAAACAACTAAAAATCAAAAACAACCACAAAAAAAAGCCCTCCAAAATCTGATTTAAGTAATTTAAGTTCAGGATAAATTCTTCCTGTTGGGGGGGCGGAAGTATTTTTGCAACTTTTTAATCATCTCAGAAAACTATTTTGAACCATGTGATGTGAAAATGCTGTTCAAAGGATGTGTTTCAACCCAGAATGAATGTGGAAGTGTATATATACATATGTGGTTGGGCAGGTGTACGTAGCTTTCTAAATGCTCTACTCAATTAAAAGAGGATGTCAACAGTTACCTTATGACTCATGACTAGAAGGTGTGTTTTGATGGAAGTTTAGGCAAAATCAACCAGAGAATGAATTTTGCAAAATTTATTTTAATTAGAAGTTCTTTTTTTTTTTTTTTTTTTTTTCTGGCTTTTGAAAGATCTCTTACAGGAATGAAAACACAAACAAAAAGAACACTGGCTGATGCGTGCAAATGTGTAATGCCTGTAAAGTGTAACTAATTTTATATGAACAGTAAAAACTTCATAGGATTCAGCTGAAATTAAATTGTTTAGATCAACCAGAGCCTTTTTATTAGGATAGTACAATGTTGAACTTATAAACACATTTGTTTTACATGTTAAGATAAAAGGCTCTTTATTTGTAAAAGTTCTTCAGGTTTTTTTTTTAATGACAGTTACAACCTTTAATGTGTAATCTGTAAGCTATCATCTGATTAATTTTAGCCAAAGCTATGGAAGAGAAGCATTTGGCATGGGAAGCCAACCCAAAAGAAACAGAAAAAATAATTTTAAAAACTGCATAGCTTTCAATGAGTTCAGGAAACCTGGGCCTGGTTTTGGAAAAGCCTACAGAGCTGGGTGGTCTAAAGCTGAACAGATGTTGTAGAAGCATAGGTAATTACGATTTTTTTTTTTTCTGTAACATTGATAGTACTTCTAAGTTTTGAGTGGTGGGTGATTCTGTAGCATGCAATCATCATGCCTAACTCTGATTAATACAGAACAAAAACGGGCTTATTTTGCAGTTTAGATTTTTTTCTTCAAATTTCATTTTCAAAGAAATGTGGTAAAGAAGGAGTGTATATGGGAGAAATTTGTATCTGGAGAGCTTACCAAATAACACCATAGAAGAAGCTGTATTCTGCAGTATGCAGATGGTTACTACTAGCTATGAATACAAGGAGCTCCTTGTAAATAATACGTCCCATCACCATTTTCAACTTGCATATGAAAATGTTATCAGAGTTCTTCAGTGTCTGGTAATGATAATACTTCAGCATTATAACAGATAGGCAGTGCTGTTATTTTGTCCTCTCTTTTAGTATATGAAATGTATTTCATTGCTTACACTGTAGTAGCAGATCAAAACCATCTGCTGTCTTGCCACTGATCCACCAGTCTAACAGAAAATCTCAGTTCATTTTCCTTGAGGCCAGCATGCTTCAAGACATGTACCAGGACTATAATCCAGCTGCTGAATGTTGATACAAGTCCAGACCTATGCTTGTGAGTCTTTTAAATGGAAACAATACGCTTTGCCAAGGATTGGAAAAAAGATAAAGTCAGTTTGCTTTTCTCTTTCCACTCTTCCCCCCATCCCCTTTACAGCTCCATCCCCCATCACAGTCATAAGGAAAGACAGGACATCCAGGAACAGCGTGTCTCTCTCTTGGCAAGAACCCGAACATCCGAATGGGATCATCTTGGACTACGAGGTCAAATATTATGAAAAGGTGGGAAAAAAGATTGACAGGGAGTTTTTTATGCTGGTAATACTGCCAATGAACTTACTGCGTCTTGCCTACGTTAAGTATTGAGAGCCAGCGCTGTTCACTCATTGTCTGCCTCAATGACACCATGTGTGGAAACTGTTCAATTTTTGAGGAGAACATCATGACAATACAATGTGAAATTGTTGTGTTATCTACCAAGTTCATCCTCAAATACATCAGAACAAATACAGAAAGTAATGCAGACAAGCAATAATGCCTTTTTCTTTTTGCTTGAGGATGGTTTACTTACGCAGGTCTGTTATTCCATCAGTGTTCATACATTTATTTGTCAGCATCCATGTGTTGATCCTTCCCTCTGGCACAAGTATCTGTTACACAAAAATTGCTATTTGGAAGAGACACGGGCAATCCTTTTAGTGACCGGTGTCTACTGTGAAAGTTCCCACTTTCCATGAATAATTATATAAAATTGTAGATGCATACAATTTTACATACATTTCATAAATTGTATGTAAATAGCTACAAAGAAAATCTGCTATTAAATAGGTTCTACTTCATATTGACATTTGCTTTTACTTACAGTTGTTGATTTCTACATCCTATATAGGTATGTATTTAGGGAAAAAAAAATCTTCATAATGGAATGGGGGCTTTTTTAATAAAACTTCCTGTTAGAATTAAAAAGGCCATAGATTGTTGTGAAGATTGTGAAGAGCAGTATTAACCAATTTTAAATTGGTTAGAGAGACCTTTTGATTAATACATTGCTACTGAAGTTGACAAACTTTGAAAAAATGTCAGAAATAATGGTATAATTTAGCATTTACTAATTGCTGTTCATACTGAGTAATCAGGCTTATACCTCTTACATACTAGGGAAGATGTGATGTTAATATCCGCTTATAAACTGGTGATAAAAAGACTCCACAGGTATTCAGTTAGTCTTTAGAAAGTTTTTTCATGGAGCTTACCAGTGGAACAATGTGGTATTTATAGTCCACACCTGATCTTCAGTGGAAGAATGAAGATTGGAAGGCTGTCTTCTGAATATATTTCTCCCAAATTAAAGCAATCTGATTTTGCAAGGTTTTTTGGTGAGCACTTGAACCTTCAAAGACCTTGGTAAAAATCTAAATATATGCAGTAATACTGATAAAGAGGAAAAAGAAAGCTTTCTAAAGAGTCTCATCTCATAGAGCATTATTCTATTGACTTTCACATTGGATTTTTTCTGTTAATTTCAATGTGTACAGGACCAAGTCTAGATTGTGGGCCTGAGAAGTAAAAGAGAACCAGCTCATACATCATATTGTCCTTATTTGTACATTCTCAGCAGTGCAAGGATGCAGGAGTTATTTAGGCTCTCTTATTTCCAAATTTTTTTAAGAAAAGAAAATAGATACTGCCTTTTAGTAAGGCTTGGAAGAGCTATTTACCTCAGAAAGAGCTTATGCCCAAAAGATCCCGGAACATCAGCCTGTTTCACACAGTCAGGTTATTTCTCTACATGATTATGACATTTCATTTGAGAGCTACTTGGCTGCCTTTGCTGCCATTGGTTGTACCTTTGTTTTCCAAGAGCAGCAGCCCCATCTCAGTTCCCCCTCCAGTGTCCCCCAGTTAAAGTCCTTGCCCGAGTGGCTCCACACAAGTACTGCAGGTTGCAGGATGTAACACTGTCATGCTGTGAATTGTGGTATTAGGGTGATCTCTTGGGCTTCAGTTGCTCCAAAGGGAGAGAATTTCTCCCCTTTTGAGCATTTAGTTCATTTTCGTTAAATTACTGAAAAGTTTTATTTGTGTATTTGGTTTTTTTGCAGTGATTTGATCATGGTTCTGCACTGAAATTAGCTTGCTTTATTTAAGAAAACTGTCACCCTCCAGTCCTGTTTTAAGCACACACTGTCCACTGCTGCTGTTCCCACCGAGTATCTCCAACCTTACGGAGCAACTGGTTGTCATAAGACAGCTTCATAAGACAACCGGCCTTATGAGGGTGATCTTGCACATGTGGCTTTTTCCCTTTGAAGTCTGTGATCAAGAGTTCATATGCACCAGACAGCTTTCTTAATCCAGAGAGCCAACTGCTTGTCAATGGGAGCCAGACCATTTAGAGCAAAGGGTGTTTTTTTTAAAAAAACACCTTCTGACACTGGTGTTTTTAATGTGTGTTCTGTTCTGCAGCCCCAAGGGAAGTCAGAGGCCTATTCCTTAGGGTTTATGAAAGGTAACCAAGAAAAGCAAATTATTTTCAGGAGGTTTTAAATCCATTGCCTTTTTTAAGTCTGCAATTTGAAAAAGGTTCAAAACTACTACTCTGTGCATGTTAAACTTTCCTCAGTGAGGCCAGAGAAGCATGTGCGGGACTGTTGGTCTTAATTTCTTCTCCAAACACCTTTGGAAGACTCTGCTTTTCAGTCTGAGTGCTCTAAGCAGCTGCCCTCCCCCTCTCTTTTGAAAAGAGAGCTTTCTTTGTAAACTTATCCAATTTGTTTGATTTTCTACTTTAGAATCATCTTGGTTGTGCTCATGAAAAAAACTGTTGCTGTTACGTGGCAACTGTTAAGAAGTAAACCTTCCAGAATTATAAATCTGGGTATTTCTTCTAACAAGTCATACCTGCTTTCTGGTAGATAATTTATGTTGAGCCATTCTTTTCTCCCCTGCTTTTTTTTATTGCCGTACCTTTTTTAAGTTCTTAGAAATTAATAAATACAGCATGAGAGTAACACAGGTCATCCCAATTCTATCATACACCTCGATGCATATGTTTGGTTTTTTTACTTCGTTAAATTGTTCTTAAATTTCAAAGAATATGTGATATTTATGGGCAACTGCATGTTACTCATATTCAGGATGTTAGAATAGATATGGAAAAAAACACAACGTCCTGTATCTAAATTATGGTATAATGTAGTTTTTCTAATGTATTAGTTGCATAAAGTATGTGGAAAATACTTATTTTTTGCAAGGGTAATTAGTTAACCTATTCAGGGTTTTTTCACCAGTGATTTCACTTGTGTGACCAGGAAAGAATAGAGCTTTATGTGAAATTTCTAGAGAAATTAGGAGATACAGTCTGGGAAACTGTTCTAACTTTTTGAAATGGACCTAGGGGGTTTTAATGCCCAACATTATAAAGTGAGAGTGACAGGTTTTTTGACTCCCTGTTTGGAATAGAATTGTGTTTTCTCTATAAATCTGTAGAGCCTGGTTCTGAGACCCCGGTTACGATTTATTCAAAATATTTAAAAGACATAAATCTCTCTTTCAGAGGAATACAGTATGAAACTTAAAGGCATTTATTTTATGGTAGGGCATAATATTTTATGTGAAGTTAAGGGTGCCAAATGACACCCCACTTTAGTCAGTCTGTATAATGCTGTGCTGAATTTTAAGTGTCTCAGCTGTCCAAGTGCACATATAACAAAAGTCAGGTTTTTTTCTTACACAAGCAGATACTTTGTTTCCTTCTCATCCTTACTCACATGGTTAATGTTCTCTGGAGAGAGGATCTTGTAATACAAATATATGAAAAAAGCCACCTCCTAAATACCACATGAACTATTAATTGCTTAATTTAAATATGTGGCTTACAATTATGATAACTAAATCCCACACACTTTATTAAGGTGAAGTCTGCTGCAAACAAGTTAAATCTAATTGCAGTCTCACATTGCTAAAATAGATTAACCTTTGCCAGCGTAGAAATTGTGTGCCCAGTAGACTGGTTAGGGCCAACAAATAAATAATGTTATCTAGTTGGTACTCTTTCTGAGGCTGAAAAAGTAAATTATATGCAAATGTACTTAGTTGCTTTCACACTCATATTATTATGGCTTTGATGACAGGTAGGCCACGTATACTGCATGAGGTCCTATCAATGAACAGTTCACACCTGGAAATAGGGGGAAGCAATATTTGGACTGTGGATTCCTCCCAAAGATGTGTAGTCTGGCTTTGGCCTCTCAAGTGTACACGGAGCTGATGGAGCAAATGTTCTTCCTCATAATATAAACACTTACTATGCTTATCTGGAAAAGGACATACTGTTCACTCTCACTAGTACTGCCACTGTAAATGTTACATGTATCCAAAATGTGTGTCTTTTGTAAAACATAGTTTAAAATTATAAAATGTCATTTGCAAATGAGACACAAACAGCATTGGGATTTGCTTCCCAGTAAAGACTGTGTCTGGTAAACTATGCAGAAATATTCAGGAAGAATACGCTTTGTGCATCCAAGTTCAAATTTATCATCAAACAGAGTGTTTAATTAAAGTTCTGCTTGGCAAAGGCTGACTCTCCTTTTTGTATATTCCTTCTCTTTATGGCAGCTATAGTGCTGTATCTCTGAAGTTTTACTTCATCCCCAAGAAAGATAAACTTAGGCTTTTATGTGGTGTTTCACTGATTTGATTACTAGTAACATAAAAAATGACTTACAAAATGTGTGTGTAAAAAGCTTACCATAAACTAAGATACCATGACATCCTCCATACCATTGTTTTAAACGTTTATTTTCCAAGTTCCATCGTGGATTATTAACAGACAGCACCATGACTATATTTTCCCTTGCACATATGTATCTGCACAAGAAGGAAATGTTTGCATTTCATAAAAGCAGCCTGAAGGGAGATCAAAATGAATGTCCAGTCATAGCATACACAAAAGATTTTTTGTTTTAAAGGCAAGATTATTATGTCTTTGAAAAGAAAATAGTTGCCTACATTCAACTGGATGATAAGGAAAGCCTGCAGATTATAATACGAGGCCTTTGTTAGTTCAAAAATAAATAATTTTACGCAATCCTGTTAGCTCCTTATAATATCTTCCTGTAATTTTTCTCCCCTGAATTCATAACAGAAAACTTTTTCAGAAAGGTGTCAGGAAACTATGAGGAGGACTAATGCTGATTTCATTTTTATTTTTGTGTGCAAAGAAAATGGGCCATGGTAAACATTTTTATAGTCATTCTTTGAAGACTAGGTACAGCTTACCATATCTGAGGTTTTGATTCTGGATGGTAGCTTTTAGGCACAAGCTTAGTTGGTTTTCTTTTTGCCTTTTTTTTTTTTTTTTTTTTGAAAAAAAAAGCAAAAAAAAGCTTCTCTTAAAAAAAAAATAATCCTTCACTGTGGTTACTCTTGAGTATAATGGTGGATACTATGTGGAGATTCTGGCAATTTTTCTAATTATGGTGTAAATATTTCTCTTTCTCTCTGTATCAAAGACTGCCAAGACCAGGGTAGCTAAGCTTCTGTAGCACCAAACTGAACAGTTTCTGATGTCCACCTACTAACTTAGAATAAATCTAACTTTCTTACACTAGACAGCACTGCAGAGGAAACGCAGTAAAGCAACTCCAGTCATTTGAACTTTTCATGTGAAGGTGAGATATCTTTGACAATGAGTGCGTTGAGTATTTTCCAACCTCTGTGCTTGTGCATCGGCACTCTAGTGTTGTCAAAGTTAAAATGTCAGTACCTTTCAGGCTAATGCAAGGCCATAAAACATAGTGGGAACTGGGTGAGATTGTGTGCATCCAACATACATTAACTTAACTCATTTTCTGCTTTCAGCCAGGCAAAAATCAATGGTTTTAGTGTAATTCAGAGTGCTCGAAGTAGAAGGGCAGCATATGAAATCCTCACCACCTCCAGAATGAAAAAGTTCATGGCTGAGAACCTAAACAACTGAGATTCTCACAGTTCCCCACATGTGTGGCTGCAGTCCAAGATTTTTTCTGAGACAGTTCCAGCTGCCATTTTTAGGAAGCCAAAAATGCTCTTTTGGTACAGGATGACTTTAGTAAAATAAGCAATACCTCAGACTCCAAATGCATGCTTAAATTTTTAGACTATGTGCTTACAGTGTGACTGAGACATACTTTTGTCAGAATTAGCTTTTCACACACTGTGAAGTGTATCCAAACTAACTACATTAGAAAATGGTCCGTTTCATATTTTATATTAAAATTAATTATGTCAGAAATAAGTGACTATTAAGCAGAGTGGTTGTGAGCATATCGTCTGGACTCACACCTTGTTTTTTAGCAAAAAGCAGCAAGGAGCAAACACGTGCTTTCTATCTGGCAACTAAAGCCCAAGATTAATTCAGGAGCAGGTTTGGTGGGGTTTTGCCCAAATGAGGATGAACGCATTAAGCTCACAGTTTTTATAGCACAATAGAAAACCAGTTGTATTTGCTTGTTTGTAAGGCTGAGGTAAGGAGCTTGAGTGGAGCTCCTCTTTTGACTGTTATAAAGGTAAAGAGTCTTGTAAAATGTGAGGCAGTAAAACCTGCATCCTGCAATAGCTCTGCAGGGCCCTAAAATGTCTGAGTGGGCCTGTTACAACTTCCAGTTCCGTGCAGTAGGAAAATCTGGTTTATGTTTTTTAAATAACATTGTAATCTTCATTTTTTTGTTGTATGACAGGCAATGGCCAAAATGATGCAAAGCCATTTTATAAAATGTCACATACTCAGCATGTTTAGCATTTGATTTGCAGCACAAGGCCGCAGAAGCTGTAACGATTTAGATTTCTTGCTAATCAAAAGACTTTTAGCTGATCGAAAATGAATGGCTGTATAAGCATTTGTCAGACTATAAATATTCAAAAAATATGCCAGTGCTGTTCAGGTGATTTGTAGTAATTTTTACCAACAAGCTCCTTTTTCTATTGTTTAGGGTGTGGTTTTAATCTGATAATTTCTCTTCCCAAAAGCAGGAACAAGAGACAAGCTATACTATTCTGAGAGCCAAAGGCACCAATGTTACCATCAGTGGCCTCAAACCAGATACCACTTATGTCTTCCAAATCCGAGCCCGAACGGCAGCTGGATATGGGACAAACAGCCGCAAGTTTGAATTTGAAACCAGTCCGGATTGTATGTATTTGTTAAAATGGTTTAAACTGACACCCTGCTCAGTTTATGACTGATCTGAATGGCTGTTTTCCCTCCCTTTCTAGTTTAGTAAATGTGACTCGTAACTATTTATGATGTGTCTTTCTGGGTAGAGTTACTATATAACTTTATGTTTTATCATTAAACTTGAAACATGCTATAAAAATTATACCATGAATATCACAGAAGGTATTTTCTTGTATTCCCTACCCCACCTCTGCCTTGTGCCACAATCGATGCCTGCCGAGAGAGGAAGTTTGACAGAAAACCAGATTCAAAGCTTTGTGCTGTTCCAGATTTGTGGCCTGAACCCTATGAACTGTAAACCTCTGCTGCAGGAGAATTAATATTGTATTGGTCCTTTGATCCTGTGGGTCAGTGTGTAATTTTCCACAGTGCTGTGAAGTGTAGCTGATGTCTCCTACGCAGCCTTGAGATGAAGCCGATACGCACAGGCCAGGAAGGAAGGTCATTCAGTTGAGTAGGTGGTCAGGGAGCTGGGCAGTTTGGCTCCCTTCTTCTCTCTGTCACTATGTTTCTGGGTCACCTTGGGGAAGTTATTTACTGATCTGGAATTCCTTTTTCATTTCTCTACATAATAATGTTACTTAACCAATGTCCTTACTGGTATCCTTTACAAGTTCTGTTATATCAAAAAGACTCTTAATAGAGCTCACGATCTTAAATGTTACTTTCTCATCATTTGGTACTATATGGTAAATCAGACCTTCTCTTTGCTAGCAGCTGAAAGTGGCTTAGTGCATCAAAAAGTCAGCCTTTGCTTAGGTACCCAGTTACGATTGTAGACTGATGATGTATAATAAATGACTGCTTTTTAGAAAGTCAGAGTTTTGCAGAAAACTTGTATCTGCTGCTCAAGTTAAACAGAACTAAGGACTATGATTCTGCTGCAGTCTTGTAAGGCTTATTCATATACCCATGATAAGGCTTGAGAACCCATGGTGGAAGAGCTCTGCCAATGGCAACAAAGTTTTAACTAAGAGGGGTAGTATAAGCCAAATAGTCTTGCTCTTAGCATCCATGTATTCTTTTGAGATCTGTTATGTATTTCATCCCCACTTTGTCCTCCCCAACCTCAGCTCCTATTCTGAAAAGGAAACTAGCTTCCTTTAAAAAAAATATAGCTATCAATTGCTGTTTTGGTGGTATCACTGCTTTGGCATTCTGGATGAAAATGCTACTCAAGATAGGACAGAGAAGTACAGCAAAGAGAAAAAAAATCAGTTTCAGTGATAACAAATTTCATAATTTGGAAGTTAATGAGTTTTCTCTGCAAAGTAGTAGTAATAGTAGTAGTAATAATAATAATAATCACGATGATTTAGCTGACCAAAAATGTGGAAGGTGACAGGAGTCAGTGCTGCACATCTCAATAATGAGCATGTAAGTTACAGACACCAAATCACATCAGTTGATTCCTTTTGCCCAGTTGTGATAACTATACAAGTGCAGTTATAGGTCTGTAATAGGCAGTGGCTTCTTCCCAAGTGGAATGGTGTGACTTCAAGTATTCATTTAAACAAACTATGCAAATTTTGGGGAGCAGGAGGGCTAATTTTCAGCTCAGTTTGCATAACTAACTTGAAGCATAGTGTTGAAGAGCCCAATTCTGCAAAGCTTGGTGAAGTTCAATAGGTGTCTGCTGAAGATTGTTTGTAACAACTAAGATCTAAAGGTGTCCTGTCACTGTATAGCAGTCTAGTGAACCAAAGCTCCGTGCTTAGAGACTGCAGGGAAACAGCTAACATAAAACAGAAAACAGCCCTTATTTTTCCTATAGGCATAGTTTAACTATAGGTAGTCCTTCTGTCTGCTTCTGTGTGCGCTGGCTTCTTACAGCCTTCACAGGAATACTGTCAAGCTTAACCAAGAAGCTTAGTTCATTAAAGCACTTTGCATCATATGGAAGGAAGAGTAAGGCTGATGATTATTGACTGGCTGGGATTTCTTGCCAAGGAAAAATTCCTTACTGGTCATGACAAAATGTAACTATGTCAGCATGTATGTATGTTTGTTTTTCCATACATGTTTATATATAAGTATCAGTTTAACAGCAGTTACTACAATAGCAAGAGTGACAATCAGCAGTAGCAGAAACAGCTTTGGGAAATGGTAAAAGATGACTGGAGTCTTTGTTTTCTTCCCTTGGATTTATTTATCTGATGAAAAATAATTACTAGATTAAATATTTGGCAGGAGTCTAGTGATGACTTAATCTGTCTGTTGCCTTTATGAGTGTCAATTGTAATGAAATCAATGTCATGTGTGTGGGAGGTTATTTATATATTTTTGTGTTCACTTTTCAGCATTCTCCATTTCCAGTGAGAACAGCCAGGTCGTAATGATTGCCATTTCAGCGGCGGTAGCCATTATTCTCCTCACAGTTGTGGTGTACATCCTGATTGGGAGGTTAGTGTATGGTTTGGTTTGCACGTTTACTCCTGCTTCCATTTCCCCAAGAGGCCTTGATGAGCATGGCATATTGGGCGTCATGGGGCAGTAACGTGGCTGGTTTGCACCTTCTCCTTTGTCTGCTGCCTGGGAGCTCGGAACACCGCTTCATGCTCGGTAATGAGCCTGCGAATGTTAGCAGCCCCAGTCATGCAGCAGTTGTTAAAAAATGCTATAAACACATTCTTAGGCAATTGTAAAATTAAACTGTAGGGGTCAAAAATCAACAAATCCTCTCATTAGCCAATTTCCTCAAATTCCCTGAGAATGTAACATGCCTCTATAGGGCACAGAGAATGTAAATATCATTAAACTTTGAAACAGGCATTTAATTGTGGAGGGAAAAGATTTTATTCTGTTTCCACCTGCAGTTAACATATAAAAACCTCTATATTAATTTTTTTTTTTCTCTGTTGCTTGTAGGTTCTGTGGATACAAGAAGTCTAAACACGGCACTGATGAGAAAAGACTACATTTTGGGAATGGCCATTGTAAGTCACTGAAACATTTTAATTATTCCAGATCTGTTGAATTCATCCCCTAGATAACTGGTATTTTTCAATTTAAAAAAAAAAAAAAGAAAGAAAGAAGTCATACCTCATTTACACCAAGGTGAAATTGGGAAGAGAATTATCTCCTCTCTTGTGGTTAAGGAGCTTTTCCCCAAACAATTATTCTTTGTTTCAAATTCTTTCATCTGTGTTCAGGTTAGTAATGAGCAAAACATTTCTGTGTATGTTAAAACAATGCACGTGATTAGCAATATGATATTGATTCTACTGTGCATTAGAGTGTAACTTCAACTTCCTCATTATCAACTGTGTAAAGTCTAAGAACTTACTTTTTTCCACAAAGCAATATATAAAATCAGCTAAACCTGTCTTGATGACTACTGAAGGGACTGTGAAAATTGTTTGCTTGACAAAGTTGACCCAGTAATAATTTAGTTTGGAATTACTCTAAGCATAGACTGAAAAATCATTCGGAGTAGTTTCTTAAATTTATAATAACTACTAAAAAAGTTTCTCACAAATTCATGGCATTTTTTAATCCAGGCCTGTTTACAGTCATAGAGTCATAGAATGGCTAGAGTTGGAAGGGACCTTAAGGATCATCAGGTTCCAACCTCCCTGCTACAAGCAGGGACACCCCACAACAGACCAGGCTGCACAAAGCCTCATCCAACCTGGCCTTAAACCTCTCCAAGGAGGGGGCATCAACAACCTCCCTGGACAACCTATTCCAGCATCTTACTACCTTCATGGTGAAAAATTTCTTCCTGATGTCTAATCTAAATCTACCCTCTTTCAGTTTAAAACCATTACCGCTTTTCCTATCACTGCCCTCTCTGGTGAAAAGTCCCTCATGAGCTTTCTTTTAGGCCCGTTCAGGTACTGGAAGGCTGCTATAAGCTCTCCCTGGAGCCTTCTCTTCTCCAGGCTTAACAGCCCCAACTCTCTCAGCCTGCCTTCGTAGCAGAAGTACTCCAGCCCTTTGATCATCTTTGTGTCCCTTCTCTGGACCCTCTCCAACAGCTCCATGTGTTTCCTGTGCTGAGGGCTTCAGAGCTGCACGCAGTACTCCAGGTGCAGCCTCACCAGAGCAAAGCAGAGGGGCAGAATCGCCTCCTTGGCCCTGCTGGCCACACTTCTTTTGATGCAGCCCAGGATGCAGTTGGCTCTCTGGGCTGTGAGCGCACACTGGTGGCTCATGTCCAGCTTCTCATCTACTATCACCCCCAAGTCCTTTTCCTCAGGACTGTTCTCTAGCCATTCTTCCCTCAGTCTGTATTTGTGCCTGGGGTTGTGCCAGCGCAGGTGCAGGACCTTGCACTTGGCCTGGTTGAACTTCATGAGGTTAGCATTGGCCCACCTCTCCAGCCTGTCAGGGTCCCTCTGAATGGCATCCCTTCCCTCTACAGTGTCAGCTACTCCCCACAGCTTGGTATCATAAGGAAACTTGCTGAGGATACACTCAATCGCACTGTCCATGTCTCCAACAAAGATGCTGAACAGCCGTGGTCCCAGTACTGACCCCTGAGGAATGTTGCTTGTCATTTGCCTCGACTGGGACATTGAACCATTGACCACAATTCTCTGGGTGTGGCCATCCAGCCAATTTCTTATCCACCGAGTGGTCCATCTGTCCAATCCATGTCTTGTCAGTTTGGAGAGCAGGATGTTGTGTGGGACAGTGTCAAATGCCTTGCACAAATCCAGGTAGATGACATCATTGCTCTGCCACTATCCACCATCTCTGTAGCCTTGTCATAGGAGGCCACCAAATTGGTCAGGCATGAATTACCTTTAGTGAAGCCATGTTGGCTGTCACCAATCACCTCCTCATTTTCCATGTACCTTAGCAGATT
Organism: Hemiprocne comata; assembly: GCA_020745705.1. Taxonomy (NCBI): domain Eukaryota; kingdom Metazoa; phylum Chordata; class Aves; order Apodiformes; family Apodidae; genus Hemiprocne; species Hemiprocne comata. The sequence goes on along the minus strand of CM036586.1, from coordinate 134,408,218 downwards.
TTCCAGGAGGATTTGCTCTGTCATCTTGCCAGGCACAGAGGTGAGCCTGACTGGCCTGTAGTTCCCCAAGTCTTCCTTTTTCCCCTTTTTAAAAATAGGGGCTATGTTACCTTTTTTCCAATTGACGGGAACCTCACCAGATGTCCTGTTTACAAACATGTTTTGTTCAAGTCCTGATTCCCCACTCACAAGTATGAACATGTTTATGCTTTCTTTGGGTCTCATGTCAGTCCTAGGAGGGCTTTTCTGTTGACTTACAGAACCACTGAATCACCAAGGCTGGAAAAGACCTTTAAGATCATCAAGTCCAGCCTATGACCAACACCACCACACCATCTAGACCATGGCACTAAGTGCCACATCCAGCCTTTCCTTGAACACATCCAGGAATGGTGCCTCCACCCCTTCCCTGGGAAGTCCATTCCAATGTCTAATCATTCTCTCCGTGAGGAAGTACCTTTGTATCACAAAACTTCTATATGGTTAAGGATGTAAGATTTTGCTCATCCCGAGGAATCTGGGCTACATTTGAAACATGTTTAAAAGCCAAACAAGAAGCCTACCTATTTCTGATGTTTGCGTACCTATTTTTAATAAGGCTAAAAGGGACTTTATTCATAGGTACTCTGGGTTGTTAGGCTGTGCCCTGTGAAATGAACAGCATGGAGTAAGGTCCCATCTGAGAGACAATTAGGGGAAGAAGTGTTGATTTTCTGAGCCCAGGCACATGTCCTGGCTCCCTGGAAGAAGTAGCTTGCTATGGCCCATGGCTGGAGGGGAATGTCATCCTGCAGTGCTTCAGCTCCTCTCAGATCTTGGATCCTCTGTGCAGTGTGCATAACACTGTAGCACTTCTCCACAGCAGAGGAACTGTGGATCATGAAGACTAGATCACAGTCAAAGTTCCATCAATACCCTCTTTAAAATGGAAATAAATTTGGTTTAGAGCAGGAGAATCTGGGAGAGGTGGAAGGTGAAGTTTAACGTTCCTGATCAGGGGAAGGGGAGGAATTCTTGGTTTTTTTATCACTGCATTTTAGATTTTTTTTGTCTTTACAGGGAGAAGAAGATAATGCCCTTCATTAATACCAAGACTAGAAATTCCTTTTTTTCATCCACAGTATTCTTGGTGTCTAATGAGCACATTTTTAATAAGAAGCTGTAGTTTGTCTTTGAAACTGTTTCAGCTCCAAATAAATATCCTGCTATACCATGTAAACCGTGTTGAATCATGTATTTCTATTGCTTAGCATGTTGTAAGGTTAACATACTTGGGGTTTTTGCACAAAACAGTAGCACTGAACCATCTGCAAGAAAAGAGCTGTTGGTACCATAATCAGATGCCTCCCAATCAAATATAATTGAATTAATATTTTAATGAGGGATTTATCTGCAGTAGCTGGAAATTAGAGCTGCTTCCTAATCCCCATGAGAATAGAGTAACTGTTCTCTGACTGTTCATATTATTATTATTTTAAGTTTGGAGCCCCTCCTTATCTCCAGAGAGCCATGAGCATGCATATCCACACTATGAGTTCTCCTTGCCCTGCACTGTCAGGGGATACACAAGCTGTAACAGGGGGCTGGCTTCATGCAGCCCAACAACCACTAACCAACTAGTCTCAAAAAAAAAATAAATCTATGTGGTTACATGTGGCCAATAGAATTAATGCTTCATCATCCAAATTTAATGAGCTTATAAAATAAAAGCAGCCAGTAAAAAAAGTGTCAAAGACAAATAACAGGTCAGAATTTGCTCTCCTTACTCCCACACAATGAAAAGTTGCAATCACTATTCTTAAACATGTCAGTGCTGTTAAATTCCTGTAGATTAAATTGCTTTTAATTTGGCTTTAGATATTTATGTACTGTTTTCTGAGTAGTGCCATGCTGATTCACTGTGAAGTAAGAGCAGAGCCAATCATGGACCTGGTATTTCTGTTAGAAATTCTTGAAGTTATTGATTGATTTTGCAGTTATTTATCTGTTAAGATTTGTATGTATGTGCATGTGTGACTGCTGAAACTTTACTTAATTGCAGCTTTTCTCAAAGAATAGAAAAATTGCTTCTATGAACTCAAAAAGGGTAAAGTAACTTCCATGGCTGTCGTAAACTTTCAGCATCTTAAATACAGCAGCTGGTTTATTTCAGTCAGTTTATTCTGAATTACTTTAAAAAAGGCTCCAGCCATGAACTATTCCCTGCAGCCTTATTACAAATCCTATAATATTACTTCAAAGGAGCAAAAATGTTTCACCTCCTCAGATCCTCTCTCTTTGCCTTCTTTGGCTAGGCCCTTTTTATTTTTTTGCTACCTTTAGGGCAATTCATGCTGTTAAAATGAAAATGTAAATTATTATGTTTGCACAGAATGAGCTGTAAAGTAGTACAGCTTAACACATGTGCATGTGTTTATTATCTGTTTTTCATGACAGAACCCAGTTATTATACAGGCTGCCCTTAATTATTGGTGTGAAGGGATTATTCTCCTTGCAGTCACCATCACCTGATCCTGGGAACCTCTGGGGTCAGCATTAAAAATCTGCAGCCAAAAACCCCACAGTGCAGAAGCTTTTAATTGTTGTTATTTTTTACTGGGTCTATGAGGGAGCCTGTAATGTACATTCAGCATGGACGGAAAGGAGCATTTACAAGATTTTTAACCAACAGCAATATACAGCCAATTACTTTTTGTTTTACTTGCAAGTAATTCTGTAGTCATCAGGCTCTTGAAGGAAACACAGTCGGCATTTAATGCCGTGCACACGTAGCCCTTGTATTCAAGAGCATGGATCTTAGTTTGCATTGTTTCTGAGGCAATTAGCTTGGGAACTCAGTTTTATCATTTCTTTATCAATTCCGAGGCAAATAAATCTCCATAAAACTGATTTTTTTTTTTTATGTATGCTGGGATTTGTTTGACAAAACAATGGTGTGCTCTAACTAATGATCCAAAAGTATTTTTTCCCATCTGTGTAACCACAGCAAAAAAGGTTTAACTATTTTAGCAGTCAACAAGTTGATGCCGTATAATAATGCCAAGCTGGAAAGGATATTTCTGAGTGGGTTAAGGCAGTGTTTGTAGGAGGAGTTAATAACGTTTATAAGACCAACTGGTACAGTTAGGAAAAGCTAGAATACATGTTCAGGAATGCAGGTTTTGTGTCATAAGCAGAAAACTTCAAGCTGGAGGTACTGGTTATTTCACTTTTGGTTAACAAAACATCTTTGTGTTCTAAGATTAATACAGGGGCAGGCACACAAGGAACCAGGTATAAGCACAAGCAGGGCTTTGAGCCAAGGAGGAAGAATGAGGCTGTGCTTTGCCTTCAGTTTCTTTGCTGCAGAGAAAGATTGGGAGTGATAATATATTCCTCCCACCACCAGTGCTGCTCAAGGAAGAGATGTGGAAAGCTTGAAACTGCCATTAAAATCATTCCTTCAGTTGAACTAGTGCTTGCCCAAGGCAAACAGAACAGTCCTTGGCTAGGAAACTATAGAGGGGGACAAAATAAAAACATGGATGTTAAGGTAACTGAGCAGTAGAGCCAGACTTATTAATAATAAGAACAACTGACTGCCATCATACCTGCTAGCAGAGGAATTGGGGCAGAAGTTCATTTCTTCATGTATAAACTTCTTTTTGTATGCATCTTGTTGGAGTACTTGGAAAAAAAAGTTTGAGTTAATGTGTTCTCCTTAAAATATTCCCATTAACTTCTCAGGTTGACTGTAGCATTCATACATTTTGTTCCTTGCATTTTGTTGTTACCTTGAAAGGGACAAGGTAAAGCAGGATCTAAATGTAGCAAGCTGGGAGGGCTGGGTAGTACTTTAATATTTGAAAAGCTGTTAAATATGGCAAGTGCAGGTATGTTTAAAATCGGTTTTCAGACTTCCGTACAATAGCTACATTTGTGTCTCTGGTTTCACTCTATATTAGGATTCCTGAAGACTCATCAAAAGCAGTTTGATTTGAAGAAGCATATTCCATTTTCTTCTGTTGATTTTATTGTTATTGTCTCATGAGCTTTATTCAGAAGGATTAATTAAGTCTAATTAACATTTTCTCTCTTTTTTACACAGTAAAACTCCCAGGCCTGAGAACTTATGTAGATCCACATACATATGAGGATCCCAATCAAGCTGTGCATGAATTTGCCAAGGAACTAGATGCTTCTAATATATCCATTGATAAAGTAGTTGGAGCAGGTAATGACCATGAGATATATTGAACTAAAGATAGCTTTTTGCTGTATATACTGTTTTACGTCTTTGAGTTTATACTTATGACTGGAAAGAAAATGTTCTGAAATCTTCAAATTAGTATGTCATATTTACAGCTGACTTGGCTGCAAATGAAAAGTTTAGGGCACAAACTTCTGTTTTTTCTCCCAAAGAAAGTAGATAGCAAGACAGTTTTTCAAAGGACACTTGTCAGCCCACACTTGGACACAGCACTGTTGGTAGTAAAGACAGTTCAGCATCGCTTCTGTGTTTCTCTTTAAAATCTGTCAGCACAGAAAATGGTATCAACTGTAAAGATGTTTTCTTTTTTTCCTTTGAAAGGACTGTTGACTATTTCACCTTGAGTGAAACCACAAACTCATTTCATACCAGTCACCACACATCCATCAGACTGCAATAACCTTTGGTCATAGGATTGATTTTGGTCACTGCTTTGGATTTGAATTATTGATTTAGGAGGAAGGGGTTGTCTGTCTGATAACTGATTGTCTGAGCCATACAGACATCGTAGATTGTTGGGTTCACACAAAACAAACTGTTGAAATGAGCAGATTTTTTAGCAGAGGGGTCAGATTACAGTACGTCTCGTCACACTGAGTTGTCCATGTTGCAATGCAGAATATAGTTCCTAATAGGATGTTTGCTTGCTCCTTGAAGTGAAGTGGCAGGTTGTTTTGTCAAGTCAGAAGATCATGAATTGTTAGTTTTCCTGGTAAATGAAAGCATTTGTGAGAAATGCTATCGATTTTTAATGAAGTGAAAATTACTAGTTCTTTTGTATAGATCTTTTTCTTCTCTCTAAATGTACTATTTAAATTAAAATCATGAGATGTGAAAGAGACAGGCTCCTAGTGCACAGCAAAATATTTTAATTTGGAAAATAAATGAAAAACAGAGCTACTGTACTTGGTGCATCTCCTGATTTACCCAGTAATAATAAACAGTTTTCGTCCTCCCTTACTGCAGCTACTCAACTGCTTGTATGAAGTTAGGTTATTTTCTGCAAAGGTAGAATGTTTGCTCCTTGCTGGTTTTAATTTTGCCCCACAAGAGTGTACTGTTCTCCATCATCTTCAGTCAAGGCAGCACATAATAGAGAATTAATATGAGGCTAGAGAAGGGGGTTACTGCAAAGCCAAGTCTGAGAGCAGTATGTTTCCTTGTAAGACTTTCAGGAGCCTTCATTCACAAATGTAAGCTTTCTAAACTTGAGTTGCATGCAGTTTATGAATCTAGAAAACAAATTATTAAGACTTTATGATAGGTCATATTTTGCAGCTCATTGTTCTGAGGAATTTTTTATCAGAATGCACATGAGAATGAGAAGTAAAACAAAATTTCCCCAATATAGCCTCTGAAAATGGAATAAGAGTTTTCTGAGATGTTTCAAAAAAGGAGTATGTGCTAAAAGAGTCAGGTGGTTTGAAGTAAGTCCCTTTGCTTCACTCAATTTCAATAAAACCGACAGTAGTTTCCTGCAGGTCCTCTACATTGAAACTTGGACTCAAGATATAATAAAGCCATTTGTTGGAGACCAGGTCTCAGATTCATGTAGCCTAAACTACATATGGCATTACAGCTAGCATTTCCTAGAAGCAGTTGCCAGAGAGGCCAGAAGGAAGGGCCAGGCAAGGAAGAACAGATGAAAATCAGACTACAGAATGCTGGGAGCTGCCAAAATGCATCTGTAGCATCACTTTACACTGCTGTCATATTCAGCACATGGTAGCTTTTGCATTCAGAGTGAGTGCCTCTAAGGCTACTTCTGCAGGAACACTTCTTTCCTCCCCAAAAGCAGGAAGGCATTTCCTGTCTCTTACTTGAGTCAATGACTTATTTGAGTGGATGACTTGGTCTTTTTCTGCCCTTCTGCTTTACAAATGCAAGTGTGAATGAAATTATAAAAAGACAGTGATTTGAGAAGAAGGGATTCATTTAACTGAATTGAAGTGTGACGTAAATAATGAGACCTTCAAGTCAGACATGTAATCTTGATATTCTTAGGTACTTGTCCAAGTAGTTTTTCACAGCTTCAGCTAGAAGTCTCTGAGAATAAAGGGCAGCTTACATAGCTTTGAAAACATACCGAAATGCAATAAGGAAATACTCTTGTCCAAAAGAACCTCAAGAAAAACACAAGGGATTTTAGTGGCAAGCTAAGCATAAGAAAATTGAGGTCAGGAGCCACTCTTTCTGATTTTTCTTTACAGTAATTCTTTCTTTTAAAACAACTCACTTGTTTTTATAGATCCAGTTCAGCAAACCACTTAAGAAGTTTAAATCCAATTGGATAGCAAGAGAGTATTACAGATAGTACTTTCTTGATTTGAGTTAGATTTAAGTATGTTCTTTTGGGACATGAAAGCCAGCATTCGCAAAGTTTAAATGTGCTTGTAGCATAGAATCTTGTTGATCAAAGTATTTCTAAAATGTAGGATTTACCTTTTCATGAACTTGTTGTGAAGGTTTGCAATGTCTCAGGGACAAGGGCTTGTAGAACATTGCTGAGGTTCATGAGGTGTATGAAACATTCAGCTTAAGTATCTCTCCAACTCACAGAATTTGTTCTGTGCACAGCAGTACAATCATGATTTAAAACACAGCAAAGTAAAGGGAGTGGCTAATTTCACAGAGTCAGCTTTTACTTGTCCCCTGGGTCTAAATGCACAGCAAATGCCATTCACTGATGCACTAAGTAGCCTATTTTAAAAGAAATTAAGATCTCCTAAAGAGAGATCTTTATATTTTGAACAGCCCTCCTAATAATATCTGTTTTCCACAAGCAACTAGACCTATCAGTCTGCAGGCATGTTTGTACATGTAGTATAATTAAAAATAAACACTTCAGACAGACTTTACATGAAAAGCAATCAACTTCATCTCTAAAGCAGTGCCAGGTTTTCCACTCTGCAACTCAAACACAAGTCCTCATTCCTCCTAAATAATAGTTGATGAGATCCAGTCCATTCCTTACTGGGACCATATAATAATGATTTGCAGGAAAAAGATGTAGTGTAACTGCTATGGGTGTTGACCAGTTAGACTTACGTAGCATCCACACTGCCCTGTATATGAAAGAACCAAAGGTTAACTTGGTTGGGCTGCCCAGTGAGCTTCTTCCAGTGAAACTGTTTTTCAAAAGAGTAAGCCCATTTTATATTCACAGTAAGCTCCATTGCTATGAAAGGTCTAATGGTTAGTCTCTTGTACCATCCACTGGCCTAGAGGCACTCATGGAATCCAGTTATTCACCAAAGTTGTAAATTGTGCAGACATGGCTAAATGGAGCTGTGTTGATGGATGTTAGCTGTAACCTTGTCCTTCCTAAAAGTCAAACAAATACCAGTTACATGATTCTGGTCAGAAATGAAGGATTGATTGCTGGAGTCCTTCCTGAAATCATAGCTATGGTCTCCATTGACAGTAACTGAACAATTGTTTTGAGAGGTTAGCTTGTTATAGCTTTTTAGACCATTACAACATAGCAAAAAGGGAATACAAAGCTGGACACAAGAAGATTATTTCAAGCACTTTTTTCTCCTTCTGTTTTCAATATGTGCTTTAGTCTTGCTCTGTGACAGTGTTGAGCTGGGGTAAGCAGTGTTTGCTCTTGGTAAAGTATACTAGTCATTTTGGTTTGCAGAGGTTGAATATTTTTCATTAAGAAGTCTGAACAGAATTCAGTACCCAGTAGGTACTAGTAATAGGTTTTACAATTCATTTTTGAGCTCCTGCCTGGCTTTGCAGCCTGAAATACAAATAATGTTAGAAAAATGGAAGTAATGTAAGTGCTATTTTAGTACTGTGTATATATATAAAGATATACCCTGTTTTTAATGTTTGGAGTTTTTTTGTTATTACATTATTAGCACAGTTATTACATTAATAGCCAAGAGGTTGAAGCAGCTCAGCAGCTGGTGATAAGATATGGTGACATTCACTTCTATGTTGTTGACTCAGATCTAGCCTAGGTTAGCAACAGAGAAAGGTCATTGCCCTATGACATATTTGTTCAGGATCTTTTATTAAATTGGCTTACAGAGAAACCTTAGAAAATAAAGCTGAAAAGTTGACCTCAAGAGGTCATTAAGTCCACACCCTTGCCCATGACAGAACTTGTTCGCAACCATTCTTGACAGACGCTCATTCTTCACAATCTCTAAGATAAACTAGTTTATAGACTCCCTAAAAAATCTTTTGTACTGTCCAAGTGTCTTTACTGTAATTTGCAACTATCGTTTGGTTTGCCTCTTGTGTATATGAAAATGAGTTTGTGCCCATTGCATTTATAACAATAATTTTTATAAACCTAAGCTATTGTCATGTCTTTCTCTTTTCATTCCTTTTGTATAAAGAACACGAAATCCTTGAGCTCTGAATGTGAACACACATCCCTGGCTTTTATGATTTTGGTCATTGTTATTACTCCCTTTATCATTCCTGAATTGTAGTGCCACAAATGGGATGTGGACTCTAATGCCAGCCATATTGGTGGGAAATTGATGGAAGAATAATTTCAATTTGCAGATAAATGGGCTGAATGTGACATCTAAAATGTATCCATATGGTGTCATGTCTGAAGTGAATGGTGAAGGGCTGTCGATCCATCACACATTTCTGAGCATTAAATCTATGAAGAGCAATGTGATTTAAATTTGTCTATTAAAAATATATTTTTTCTAATGGTTTGGGTAATTTTTAGTTTTCACAGATGTTACTTAATGTAAACAATTAGCTGCAGAGATGAAGAAAGAATCACTGCGAGCAAATGTGCTCCAAGAGCGTTTGCTCTCTAGAGGCATAGTAATGCTATTGCATTCAGGATTATTACACCTTAAATTGGGAAAAGCTCATATGTAAGCAGTACAATCACTCATTCCATTATGTTTCACTCACAAATAAAAACAAAATTCCCAGTTTGTGCAAAAATGATGCCACCTAGATTTAGATTTATTGGGTTTTTTTCTTTCCTAGCCAATCTTTCTATACAAGACTGACTGACAAAATACGGCATATGAGGGGCTATCTATATTCAGATCTCATGCATTTTGAAAAGTGAACCTGAATGGGCATGTACTATTGGAAAATGAGTGTTAAAGTCATCCAGCAATACCTTCTAGTTTCTTGAAAGAAAAACAAACCACAAAACAAAACATTATTTTAGTCCATGTTCAGTGAAGTGTTTTCCGTGTCTTTAAGTATAAATAATCACATAGGGCAATTCTTGCCATCCTCATTCATGTTTATTTTGTCCATTACCTGTTTTTATTTTATTTTTCTTTATTTGAATGTTGTCATTAAAACAAGGACACAAAAAGTTGCTATTGTAATTTCAACTGGGATGTTGTATGTGCAGTATATTTTATCATAAAAAATTTAAGATGGAGGATTGAATAGCTGGGAATCAAAAGGTCAATTGCTGCTCCAATGTTTAAGATACCGAAATTTCCTTATATGCTTTGTGTAATCATCAGTTAAATACAGAAATTTTCAAGTGAGTCGGTGAGTTGTTTTCTTCCAGCAATTTATCAACTTATTTAAAACTTGCTGTTCCAAATACTAAGATAACTTTCCCTATGCACTCTTCTTGGATGTTACACAGCAAAGGATAAACCATTTTGTATAAAAGCAAACATGCAGTGATATCTACAGTTTTCTGTTTAGCAATCTCACTGACACAATATACAGTGGGCAGAGTATTCATGGTGGACTGTCAGGTCCTGTAGTCCCATAGTGACAATACATATTTGCATGATTAGATCCGTCTGAATAAAAATAGAACAAAGATAATCTGTATGGGTTTCTTTTTTCTTTACAGGTATGTAGTTAAATTCTTTGGTTATGATTTATCTTGCTACTTCAATTGAAATAAGTAGAATAAGTGGAAGTGTACAATCTCTGGTAGAAACAAAAAGTGTGATGTTCACAAGGATGCATGACTGTTCTGATACTTCTGCATTAATTGGTTAGCCCTTCTACCATTGTCTCAAAGAGAGTAAACTGAAATAAAAAGGGAGTTTCCTGGTGACGTTTACGCATTCCTCTGCTCTGCAGTCATCTGAATATGTAGTGTAAATGAATGACATTGTCCAGTGTGACAGCTGGAGAACCCAAGCACAGAAATCTTAAGTAGTTGTCTGAAGTCCTCCTTTGGCCCTCTGGTCTGTGGCCCACCAGTAAACATCACAGTAAACATCTACCTTCAGGGACTTTAGCTGAACACTAAGTCATCTTTCTTAAATCCCCACGAAATAACTGCATTTAATCTTTTTTTGTTTTTTCCACTTTTTTAGGGGAATTTGGAGAAGTGTGCAGTGGGCGCCTGAAGCTGCCTTCTAAAAAGGAAATTTCAGTGGCTATCAAAACTCTGAAAGTTGGCTACACAGAAAAACAGAGAAGGGACTTCCTGGGAGAAGCAAGCATCATGGGACAGTTTGACCACCCTAATATCATTCGATTAGAGGGAGTCGTCACTAAAAGTAAGATATGACGGGGGCATCTGTTTTGCATGGGGAATGTCACTGGAGGTCCCTTCCACCCTAAAATATTCTGTGATTCTATGATCTTTCAAGGAAGAGTGAAGGCAAATAAAAAACAAAACCATCCATGATTATGCTCCACAAACCCTTCCAGAAATGTTTATGCTATAACCCTGTTAATGTGCAACAAATATCCTTCAAAAGAGATAACAGCAGATACACATAGCTTGGCTTTTGCAATGTATATTGTATTCCCTCAAAGGCAGGAAAAAAAAGTACCCATGTGCAAGCACCAGCTAAATGCCCTACAACGATAAATCCAAGGAGGAATGGTGTCACAGGCAATTGCCTGCAGTGCAGCTGCAGGAACTTCACTGTCTTGCTGCTTTTGGGCAGCTGAGAACATAAAAACAGTACTCTGGGTTAATGAGGTGGGAAAAATATGGGAAATAAAAATTATCTTTATTAAAAAAAATATAGAGAACATGTTCCAAAAGGAGCATTTCTGAAGAACAGTACCTCGCAGTAATAATCTAGCATGTTTAATAAACTCCAGAGCTACAAGTTGCTACAAAGTGGCCAAGAGGCACTTGATGATAATCTGTTAGGAGTCACAGAGTCTGATATCCTAAGGTTAGCTAATTGCACTGAAGCGGTATGTACTGCTTTCAACTAAATTATTAGATTTTATCATTAGCACAAATTAATCAACAGCCTACCTGGCTATAGCAACTGACACTAGTTTATTAATAAGTAAGTCCAAAGTTTTTCCTACATGGTTTTCATGCAGGGAAAATACTCCATGTGGTAATCAGTATGTACTAGTCTGAGACATTTTAAAGATTCTAGAATTTATATCTCAATTAAAAAAAAAAACAAACATATATATATAAAATCTTAGGGCTTTAAGCTGTCACCAGTAAAATTGCCTTTTTTTCTTTGATTATATTTTTATTAATAGACATTTCTAAATCTGCCATTGAGTGTTTTTGTTGTGGGTTCCTGTTTTTTTAAAGCATGTTTGTGTCTCTGATATAAAATCACCTTCTCATTTTGAGACAAAAATATAACTGAAAGCTCCATCCATACTGGGTACCTTCCTGGAAAAGTAATGTATTTGAAGAACCCTCTCCAGCTCCAATTTTGTTAAGATAACAGCAAGTTGTAACATGCATTCCTGAACAGTGATGTGGTTTTAGAGCTCCTACCCGGCTTTCCCATTAGTCACCACTGTAGCCTCCTTGAAGCCAATCAGATCCTGCATGCTCTTCTCATTATGAGCAGCCAGTGAGATCTGGTGCTGAGGATGCTGCCTCATTTAGGCTTTTGTTGCTTATGCTGCTGATTGTCCTCTACCTGGAGGTGGAAAGACAGAAATAGTAGTAGAAAAGAGAGGTTGCACGAAGTACCGAAACTGGCTTGTTCTGTGAGACAAATTCAGAGACTTTCTAAAATTTCATTTCAGTGTAAGGTGATAAATTTAATGATCAAAGTCCTGCAGTAGTTATTAGGTGGGAGATGAATTACTTTTTAGATGAGGTGTTCTTAAAAAATAATTAAAAATCACAACTGCCCTAGAGATTTTTCAGGAGAGTGGAAAAATCTAGGATGTTTCCTAATTCATTCTCAAGGACTCTGCTGGCAAAGCAGCTCCTTGCCATTTTGGTGAACTGCTTGAAATGTGCTGAAGACATCTCCAGTTAAACTGGGTAGAAGATACCAAATACTTTGTTGTTAAACGGGTGGTTCTATTGGTTTTCAGGAATCTTGGTTTTAAAATTGCATGATTCAAGGTTTCACATAGACAGGCGTGAAAGAATTTCATAGCTTGCTGCAACAAATTATATTAAATAAAAACCCCACAAGAATGTGTCTAAAATTAACTAGTGAAAGGTCTGTGAAACCCTCTATGTTATGAAATGACATAATTACAGTAATAATGCATTCTCTAGGTATGATTTGTGAAAGTCTGTTTTGCCAATTTAAACTACAAATAAGTTATTCTTAGGTTTCACAGACCCATTAGCAAAGGACTGCCACATCTGCCTGTGTAAATCCATGTTATCTCCTGCTATGTAATGACACAAACTTTGTACAGTCAGAATAACATTTGTAGTCCCAAAATTACTTGAAATGCCAGCATCAGTCTGTCGGCAGCTGAGCTAAAATCTATTGTGTTACATTTTGTATTTCTGTGGCACTTGAGAAAATAATTTAATTGCTGTGCCTGCAGGAATTGGTGCATTGCTTTTGCATGTGCATTACTAATTCTGTCTGTATTCTGTATAAGTGACTGTTAGTAAGTTTGCTACTCAGCTGTATTCACAGTAGAGTGCTGTCTGTTTCAGGGGGGTTGGGAATGCCAGCTGCCTATCACATGTAAGTATAAGAGAGGAAGCTCTGAATATTCCCAGATGAGGTCAATAAAAGCCTCAGGGATAAAACACCCTCTCCAGATAGCTTGAATACAGGAGTTGTGAAAACTGCTCTGGAACTATTTGTAACCATCTTGCTGGGTACAATTATATGGCATAAATGCAAGTAAAGATAATAATTTATTTTCTTTAACATTTTGTAGGGTGATAGAAGGACAAGAAGGTTGTGGGGTTTGCTTTTTTTAAAACAAACCAATATACTGTAATAACAAATTAGCAGGTATTCATATATTTTAATGATCGCTATTAAATCACACTCAAAAGCTTTAGTTTATATACATTCAGTAAAGAGCCTGTGGGGTAATTGCTGGATCACTCTCAGTACAGGGAATCCATGATTAACAGGCAATATGACGTTTTCTTCTTTAACCAAATTCTTTTTGACAGGTGGCTCTTAGCAATTATCTAGCTTTCCATACTAAGCAGATCTTCTGAAGCAACTTCTAGTAACTGCAATTGCCGTGACTCCTATAACAGGACCATTTGGTATGAGAAGCTCTCAAGCTGGGGTGCCTGTGGCTTGTCAGTGGGACAGCCCACCAGCAGTATGAAGAAGGTGCACCCAGCAGATAAGGCTTCAATCCTTTCCTTCAATGCAGTCATTCCCCTGCTTCACTTGGATTCCTGTTCTGCTTTCCTGCTACATTGGTCTCCTGGGTGCACTGTAGGCAGTAGTCTTAATAACCAGCGCACATGTTCTGCTTAGTTTACTAATAATTTACAGCAATTTGTAGCCTGTTAGTGTAATAAATTTCGGCAACACTGTTGACACAAGTTGTTATCATGTATAAACGGCTGTGCTTTGATAAATGAATGCAGAATGTTCTTTTAAATGTGTGCCGTGTTGCTTCAGAGCATATGTTTCTTATTATGGAGAGGTTTCCAACTGAATGAGAGTGAAACCCTGCACTTGGGGTTTTCTCAGTATAGGTGAGCAAGGCGGAAAGATACTCTCAATAATTTGAAAGACCTATCTTCTTACTCTAATTTCAGTCTTCTGATCTGTCATAACATTGACTGAGTTTAAACAGAAACCAGGTAACAGTCTCCTGGTTTCAAAGTGCACGGTTTTACCATAGGAAGTTTTGGATAGCCCCATCGGTGTGCTGCTCTTTACTTGAAAGATCCTGCAGCATTTTCTGTGCATTATCAGAAATGCCTTTGGGTTAATGTTACACACACACTGTAAGCAAGGTACTTTTCCTCGCACTGCTTACATCTTGCCAACGAAAGTAAGCAAGCAACAGGTTGTTGGTGTTGGGTTTTGGGGTTTTTTTAGGTTTTACATTGTTAGGTCTTTTATCTGTACCATATCCTATATAATTCAGGATTAATGTTTGGATAAAGAGTTTATTCCTGCTAGTTAATAGATGACAGAGTCAATTACCCATTAGTGTGACTCCCACAGTATAGCACATCATTTGCACAGCAGAAAGAAGATATTTTAATCCATTAATCTACGCAAAGAGGACACAGATTTTTCTTCTCTTTAGTTAAACTCATTAAAACTAGTATTTCTCTTCTAAGATTTTCTATTTGGTAAAAGTTGTATTTTCAGGAAAACAAACAGAAAAGGAGTTGTTACAATTCACTTTGCTTTTTTAATGGCTTTCTTGCTTTTAGCTATACTGGGTACCTCTTTAAAGCCTGTTCAGTTTTAAAAGCTAAAATATCACCATGCCTCCTAGACAATATGCAGGCCTTTGTCAAGCTTTTATGGTCAGATGCCTTCCTTTATTATATGTGAAATAATAATTCATCTCCTTAAATAACGTCAGGCTCTTACCCACCTTTCTCTCTACCACAAAGAGAAAATAAACAAAGCTTCAGAAAATATTATTAAATAATAAAATCCATATGATGGTAAAATATTAGCAGGGCAATGACCTTTGTCTGGAAACTTCACCGTAATCACATTAATTTTTGCATTCATTTCTCTCCAACATGTCAGAGTTGCATATAAAATCTTGGTTATGTTAAAAAATACCTTAGGGTAGAAAGAATGGTTTAAAAAACTGATCTGAATCTGCATGGACAAGTTTTGAAAGATATTAGAGGCTTTTCAAGGATTCAGGGCTGTTTCTTTAGAGCGTGCTTCTGCCCTGTGGATGCAGCATGTTTGGCCTCCAGCTACATTGTTTCTGGCAGGAGGGGAGGTTCGTGTTGTCAGGGAGCCCACCTCAGAGGAAGGCAGGACTGCTTGGAAAGAGGGCTGACCCCCAGGAGTGGAAGGTGGCCATGTTAGAGCTCTACTTTTCTTTCCAATACCCTGGGTTACTTTTATTCTTCACTTTCAACTCCATCTCTGTCCTTAGCCCATCATTTTCCTTGGCTTATGCTAGGAAAATACTGAAGTTATACAATTGAAATGCATTGGAAATATCATCCTGAGGGAGAGGGGGTTTTGCTATGGCCTCCAAATATGCTATTTAATCTCTCCCTTACTGAAGTATTTGAGGAACATATTGACTTGTACCCATGTGGTAGAGCACTGCTCCACAGTCCTTGCACCTCAGCTGTGCAGACCAGGGCACCTCGAAAGAAACTGCAACCCTGTCCACAGTCAGGGCCCACTTCCCTTCCATTGGGAGCCTGGGGGCAATTGCATGGCAGAATATACCAACTTCATTGCATAAATACAACAGTTTTATGACAGATTATGTTCAGTTGTGATAGATGAGACACTGTATACTGAAAATGCAGGATGCTTAATTTTGTGTCTTGGGACTCAAGCTGCTGAAAATCGTATCTCTGTTGATGTCAGTGAAATCTCAATTGTGTTGTGGACAGAGCTGGTTTTTCCCATGCATCTTTTGTTTTCTTTCTAAATGTAAAATTATCCATTGGATTTGGAAGATTTGGGCATGTTTCTGAAATGTCTGTTTTTACTGAATATTATGTATTAATTTTAAATGCCTGACCCCTGTAATACATTTGCAGGTAAACCAGTAATGATTGTTACTGAATATATGGAAAATGGTTCCTTGGACAGCTTCCTACGGGTAAGTGTAGTACAGAACTACATGGTGCAGGACTGGCTCTTGTTCTGAATTTATTAATTTTCTGCCAGTGTACTCTGATTCATCAGCAGCTTTTGTTCCTTGGTATTTAATCATTTCCACTTGGGTTTATGTGCATTGTGATGTGCTCAGAAAGCCAGGTAGGGATCTGCTAGTCCATTTTGACTGCTTGCAGTAAATATAATCCCAAAATGAAGAACCTTTTCAGTTTATTAGTGTGTCACACCAATAAAAAAGAAAAACAAACAAAAACCCCACAACATTCTGGCACACAGAAATGGAAATTGTTTTCTGGGGCTTGAATTACTACTGTAATGCCATTATGCTTATTGGTTGGCAGCCTGTATGTCTTACCAAGAGATTTCCAAAGTGAACAGATTTGTGGAAATTTTATCAGTAAACCAATAGTACTGACCAAAAGCCATTTCCCTAAATCTGAAAGGTTTAGGGAATAACCCCGTATCTGAGGGTGCTTGAAATGTTTTGCTAGCAAACTTTATTGGCCTGTTTTCTTTCCCTAACCTTAGACATACTAATACCATTGTTGATTTATCTTTGTGTTCTGTCAAAGTTGGTAGTGAGCCTAAAAAAATTTGAGCGCTCCCTGTGTCACCAAGATTTACTTGTGGCAAAACAAGAAGTGTAGCAGAAATGAAATCCCATCTGAAGGGAAACACTAGTTTAATTTTAATTTGTTAGGGCAAACTCAGCTGTGGCTGGGAGACTGCTTTGGTTCTGCCATGGTTGAATGACATTATCCCCCAAATTCATGACACTGAACTACACGTTTAACCCCAAAAGGGGATATGTTGTCAACCTTAGTTTCAGTATGTATGTGTATGTTATGATGTCCACTGGAGCATGTAAAATACATATAAATAATGTGTCAGTATATCTGAATGAAATATATCTGTACTGAACTGTATGTATTTTGGTTAGGCTAAAAATCCTTGAAGAAAGCTCAGAGGAAAGGAGAGTAATTTCTGACAGTACAGAACAGTTGTTCAGCTTGTTCATTTGAGTGTGGTTTTTTTGTTGCTTTGTTTTGGTTTGGTTTTTACTACTGCTGTGTGGAATCATAGATAAGAACCTTGTGATTCATTAATATCACAGGCCAAGTACGTTTTTTATAAATGCTTTTGGAAACTATTTCATTTACTCTCCCCATTGCCATTGAAAGGCTATCTCAGGTTCTCATTCCTTTCATGATTAGAAACCTTCTGATTTCTAGCTAAATCTTTTGCAGGGTCTATGTAGATTCTCTTGTGTTGGCCCTAGTTAAAGAACGTTTCATAACAAGGAACTGCTAAGAGTCTTTTGTAATAATTTCTTCATGAAGGGGAATTCTGAGATGCTTTTTAAGCATCTGTGGTGCCATATATTTGTCTAGTGTTTACAGTGCTAATGTCACCCCTAAGTATATTAATCAAAAATGAAATTAATCCAATCAGTCTTGCAGACCAATTTGTGTGAGCTCATGCCACATGGCAGAGCCAGCTCCCATGTACTTAATAAAATTCTGGAAGAAGCAGCAGGAAGAGCTGGAGAGCTGCCCATGATGATACATTTACAGCACTCGGGAATTCATTCAAGAGCTGCACTAGAATGTACTGTTGTCTTGTGGTCTATGTATCTATATATCAAAGATGCTAACAAACAGCATAAGTAAGAGCTGGGAGATTTAAAACATGTGTCTAGAAGTAGACAATTAGAAATAAATGCAACTATTGGTTTCTAGGCAAGGTCACAGCGTATTGAAGCGATTTTTGTGTTCAGAAGTTGAGGAAAATTTTGAGGAAGGTGTTCAAACTTTATGGAGTTTGAAAGCCACTGAATCAGATCAGCATTTAGTTTTGTTATAAAAAATGCTTGTGTAACAGAAAACTTTCATTAGTCCATTGGGCAAAGCTGGGGTTTTCATTGACAATTTCTATGGCCTTTCAAGAAGCTGGACATCTGTTTCCCTAATGTCCTGCCACTCCAGTCTCATGAGCACACACAATGTGGATTTATGTGAAACTTTCACATAGGTCCCATCTAGGAAATTAAAATTCTGATGACAAGAGGAACAGGAAAAATTAATTTTTATCTGAATTGAAAATCTGTCCCCTTCCAGCAGCTGACTGGGAGATTATCCTAAGCAGATCAAAGTAGTTCCACATGTGGCATTTAAATCATGACCCTGACTCACAGGCACTCACAGTGTCCAGGGCCTTTATCAAAAACTCTGTGCAAATAGGAACATGAACAATCTCTGAAATTACTTTTCAAATGTTTTCCAGAAACATGATGCCCAGTTCACAGTCATTCAGCTGGTAGGCATGCTTCGAGGGATTGCATCTGGCATGAAATATTTGTCAGATATGGGTTACGTCCATCGAGATCTAGCTGCTCGTAATATCCTCATCAATAGTAACTTGGTATGCAAAGTGTCAGATTTTGGTCTATCTCGTGTACTGGAAGATGACCCAGAAGCTGCTTACACCACAAGGGTGAGTTTGTGTGTTTGTGTATCTTTTTAAAATTCTTGTTGGTTGTGACAAAGTTAGACTGAAATCTGAGGGAGTCCCTGACACTTCTACTCTGTTGCAGAGACCAGCCAGTCTTGCATGCTCAGAGATGTTCAATAAACCATAAACTCATCACAGCTATTTTAAAACTCATGTCTCAGAGAAAACAGAAGGCAAAAATATGGTTTCTGTTGGTAGATTATTTTTATTAAAGTATGCAAAATTCAGCTCAATTTCTTTCTGGTGGGCATGTGAAGGAGTGACTACCACAATTAAAGAACTGAGTTGTTTTGGAACATGATAATGTAAAACTTAATGTATGATTTGAGCATATTTTGTTACACTACTGATTTAGCTCACACCCAGTAAAAAAAAACAAACCTATATAGCAAAAAAATTTTTGTTTGTTTTTTTTTTACCTTCTTGTGTCTTCTAGTATGAAGGGACATATGTCTGACTGGAGCATACTCATACCACAGTTCTGCAAGGGTGTATCAGTTATACCTGCTATTGCACCTCTAACAGAGGAAAACAAAACAAAACAAAATCTTGCTTAACAATGTAATAAACCTTCTTTGCTTTCTCCTTCTCATATCATATGTACAAAGTAGTACTTGTCTTTTGGAGATGTAGTAATATCAAGAAGAAGACATAACTCTGACTGTTTTGTCCTGAGACAGGGAGGCTTTTATCAGATAATGCCATCGGCTGCTTGTTTCTTTAATGGATTTCATCCTGCCTGAGAAGCTATCTGAAAGCTACGCTGTTGGCTTAGAGCCTTAGAAAAGCCACAATGTCTTCTAAATACAGTGATTCTGTACCTCTCGTTCTTGCTTGAATAACGCTTCTGTTTTATTGTGGAGACGTTGAAAGCATACATTTAGCTTTGTGTATGTAGATATTACACTGGAATGCCTGTGTGTTCACTTTAGTCCTATTGCAAGTGAATTTTATTAACTTAAGAAAAAGTGATATTTATCTCCAGTATCTTAGTCATGTGTAATTTGCAGTGATGCCTAGTAATCATCTCCTCTTCACTGTACAAACTAGATTAGAGTAGAACATATCGGCAAAATCTGAATGTGGGCTTTCCAGGGCTTCCTTCATTCCTGGCCACTGACAGGAGCCATCAATTACGGTGGTAGTTTGCATGCTACCTTCATGATTGAAATAAAATAACGTAACAAATGAGTAAAGAAATCCCAGCTGTTTTCTTACACATTATATATACATTAGATGCACTTGCATTTTTATATATATTTATCAATCCTACTTTCATAACTTACCAAGCATAAAGACTCTATTCTTTATTTGACCTTTCAGTGCTTTCTTTGACCTCTGATAAGCTTTGGCATGTTGTTAGAAATATGCAATATATACGGCTTTAGAAAACTGTCTGCAGAGGTCTCTCATGGTTAGTATAAAGTGATATTAGTAGGAAAAAGCAGTTTTCATGCTCAGTATAGGTGCAGCATTCATAACTAAATATTAATATAATGCAAGAATTCCTCAAGTGGAAATTGTCTGTAGTTCAGCTGGAGGTTTATTGCCTTGTCAGATATGCTTGCCTGTCCTCTTCTTAAGAACTGCTGTGAAAATAATAGGTGTTAGTGTTTCTGAGGTAAACACTTTTAGATATAGTATTTATCTAGCCTCATATTTAACCTCCCGCCCCCAGAATATATGCTTGCAAGGTAAAGCAATCACTCTGTGTCTACCACCACTGCCCATAGCCAGGTGATCAATCTCCCCTTTAAAGCAGCTGTTTACATGCATGGAGATTGCTGTCCCTCCTTTCTTTAATTTTCTAAGCAATTTTTCCAGACTTACTCTTCTTTGCGGTGTCCTTCACATTCTTTTCAACTTAACTAAATTTCCTTAAATGTGATGCCCAAAACGGGATACTAATCCCCAGCACCAAGCATAGTATATTTCTTTTATGTTTCTTATACATGCCCTTTGTGTTAATATCTCCATGGCTGAGAAATTTCCATGTCTCCTTCCACCCCCAACACAGCTTTGCCGCATGGTTGGCTCATGTTCTCCTCAGACACATACCTCTGCCATGCTTCAAAGTTCAGTTCTCTTATTCCAAAATTCATCTGGACATGCAAACTAATCTATTGTTTAGTAATGGCATTTTGTGTAGTCACATAAAGAGCTGAACAAACATTTGTGTGCTAGTTGAAAAAGTTGTATGAGGAGGGAAAGTAGCTCCCCATCAAACAGCATACAACTTTATAAGGGAAGCATGCTTTCCTGAAAGTGAATGACTGTCACTAACTTATACCCATTAATGAGGTAGGACAAGCCAGGGTGCACAGGGCATGAATGCCTCTGGCCAGTGTTACATGTGATTTTCCTATGGTCAGGTGCATTGGTGATGTATTTTTTTTTATTTCTTCCTCTTCTTTTGCCACCTATTTTCTAAGCCTACGTGCCTATTTACCTTTAGATAGCAAAATCAGATGGAAATGAACTGTTTTGTAAAGTGTAATCATCTGTGTTCATTAACCTCCATCTGTTATTTATGGTGTGTATGCAAACTGTTGCAAGAAGACACCCAGATAATTAAAACCTTCAAATACAACCTAGGACAAATTAATTTTCTTCAAAAGTAGTTGCTGAATATGCGTCTGCCACATCTTGACTCTGAGAGAAGGAGGCTCTTTGCTATTCATCTTTTTGCTCAAGTTTCCCTTGAAGTGAGTCTTGTGCACATGTCCAGGTGGTGTGTCCCTGGCATATGTTTAATAGCCAGCGTGAACAACTGGGGACCATGATTATGAAACAGAGCTCCAGGGCAGTTCATGTTCCTGTTGCTTAGTCACCTCGCAAAAGCCAGGACCATTTCCTAAGTGGTTCATAGTGCATTTTGCAAGCATTAATTATATGACAAAACCAAGACAAAAATAGTGCCACTTTTTAAAATAATAGGATCATCCCAAACAACTTTGTGCCTTTACAACTAAGGGATGAGAGCTACTCAGTAGGATCTTTGAAAAGACAAAAAAGAATCCAATTTATAACTACAATTCCAAACATTCAAACAGTAAAGAGTGTGTGTTATATAAATGGGTATAGACTTTTGCCTCCCCTCCACCTCTTCCCACTCCCAGTTCTCCATTTAGTATCAGCAGTACTAAGGAAACTTATAGAGTTAGCTGAAATGATAGGTATTTTATCTAGTTAGCCTCCTCTTCCACCCATATTTTCCACCTTTAAAGGTCAAAGCCTGAGAATGGTTCCATTGCTTTAATTCATAATTGCAGCTTGGGATTGGTCTACCCCCAAGAAGCCCAGTTGGCCCTTCAGGCTTTCAATACATACCACTGACTGGGTGACATCTTACATTGTTCTGTTCTCAGAAGCTGTGTCTGAAACTTTGAATAAAGTATATAGGCATGTGTCCTTTTATATATCAATAATGTGTGCATCCCTTTATATATCAATACATAATCCTGCTATATGTTCGTGCTATTGTACAAGAGCTCTGAAGGGCAATGCGAAGATCACAGGTCCATATGTGAAATACAGGGAATCAGGAATTGTAAGAAAACTTTGCTACCTGACAGGGTCATTTTTTACCTCCTGAATTATTGTCCCTGACTCAATACCACAAAAGGCCTTTGGCAGCCTGTGGTCTGCCTGCTTACAGAAGCAGAAGCCAGCATGTGAGTCAGGCTGACTGAATGTTTGGATTTTTTTTTTTTTTTACTGAGCCTTTGTGCCAGAGGGAATGTAATGTAATTATCTACATTCTCCATACCTATTCACTTCTAATTGAAAGGCCAAGATTGTATTAAAATTGTAATTGTCAAATTGATCCTTTTTATTCTTATTATTTCTAGATGTCTGTAGGTGGACTAATGACACAGTATGAAGTGGAAGTAAATTTAAACCATCACACATGTAGAGACACGGTAATTATATCTCTCAGAGGCATAATATTTGGGTAATCAGTAGGTGAACTTTGACTATATAAATGCATAGTTGGATACTTCACGTTTGTTGCATTTCAATGTAAAACACAGTCCCGTTATTATATTTGCATGGATAATTTCTCATAAATCTACATAACTTAAAAAAATACTGTTCTTTGATTGCAAGTATTTGGTGGCCTGTGCCCCCAGGCAGCAGTGCCACAGCTGGGAGGGCACAGCAAGGTGCTGCTCCTCTGTGTGCCATAGGGAAGGGCATGAGGGTCCTTTCTGTTATGCACATGTTATTGTAGCTGGTGCTTGACAGAATTTGTTCTGGTTCATTCATTCCCTATATATGCAAAAACCACAATTATACAGTCTGAGTGTATTGAAGGATGTGGTAAAAAAAGGAACAAATTCTCTTGCCTGATAAGCACCTGGGAGAGAAACAGTGTTCTGTTATAATTTACCACTCAAGGAGATAATTTCAAGAAAAAATGTTCATTAGTAAGGGATGAACAACTAGTATCAGGTAATTTTCAGGTGCTTAAGAGGGTAAGTTAGGCTCATCTCACTCACATGAAACCATCTTGTTCTGTACCGGTAAGATATCTCCTAGCCTAAGCCATCATGTAATTAGTTAATGTCAGGCTTTTATCTTCAGGTTTTCCAGCAAAGTTCTTCTAGTAATTGTGGTAGAATCCATTTTTCTTGATTCTCCTCTCCCCAGGCCTGTGGCTTTTGTGCCTGTGGCAGTCACCCTGTAGCAGATTATAAATCAGAATATTGGAATGGGTTATGAAGGCCTGGAAACAGCTGCCTTGTGCTGGAGTGCCAGACATGCTAGAAATAAATTTAGGACTTCATCGACTTTAGATGAATTATGCTGAACAGCCAGATTCTGCAGGAATCACAACACCATCTAGAGCAGATAAAACTTTTGGTTACTGCTGGGGCTCACTAATTTCAAGCCCCAAGAGTAGTTCTCTGACCTAGACAGCCTGGGATTTTGAGCTGCAATAACAAACTCCTACAATTACTAACACTAATGTTTTCATTCTACTCAAATTCAGGCAGCTTATCTGGCTTCATGAGCATGCCCTAAAGTGAGACCATGACAAAAATATATAAAACCAGTATTTATCTTCAGAAAATAATCAGTAAATATATTACCAATAGTTAGTGATGCATGCCTATGTAGATTCTCTGTATAAGCCTGTATCAAATATATTTGGGCAAACCTTTTTTCCTTGGTGTATCTATAATGATTTTTCATTTAGCATATTTGTCTTGCATGTTCATTCCTGATACTACTAATTTTGAAGAGTAGAAGCCTAGTAATACCAGCCCATAATATCAGAGTATCAGATTTTCCAATGGAGGATAAGCAACAGACATAGCAGATAAAGTTGAGATTAAATTGCATGAAAGCCTAATGGACATACAATATATAATAAAACAAAACAAAACAAAACAAAAAAGTAAGATTTCTTAGCACTTTCTTCATAGCAGTTTATAGAGCAGTTATCGTTATACTAAGTTCAAACTTTAGGACACTGGGCAAAGGGGATAAAAAACAAGAGACAAGTAAAGAAACAAGTATGGGAGCTTTGTTTTTTCAACCCCAACTCTATGGTCTAGGAGAAAATGTTTGGATTAATTTATGTGAAGGTAAATTATGTAAGATATCTTTGACCCTGGTAAAGAGTATTGCAAAGGATATCCTGATTTCTAGCAAAGCAGAAAATTGAAGAGCTGATTTGTGTTCACATGAGATGTGTAATTCTCAAGAATAGTGGAAGTGAATTGGGATATTTTAATGCTGAATGATCATGGTTTTTTAATTTCAAAATAGACCATTGGAATTACAGCAAGCCTTATAATTTTCAAAGGTAATAGCAGTAGAAACTCATGCATTTAGATTGATACAACTCTTCACATTTTCTGCATATATTGATATTTGGACATCTGCTAAAATGTGAATGTTGCATAATCCTTTGGGGGGAATTATTTTTGTGTTAAAATGCTTATTTGTCTGAAAAATATTTACCAGAACTTTTTTTTTTTCCTTTTCTTGCTCTTAAATTACTAAAAAAATGAGTACGCAAAGTCCTCTTTTAAATGCAAATATAAGATTGACATTTTTATGACAAACAGGAGAGCAGAATAGGAAAATTATAGTTTTATAATTTAATAATATAGTTCAGTGGCAGTAAATTTCTTTTTTATCTACATTTTAATACTCTTCTTATTTTATTCTCATTTATGGTAATGCTACAGGTAGCTTTAGGCTTGTATGAAGTTACAACTGAGACTTAGCAAAGAAAATTTATTTACTTACAGTGGACTCTTGTGGATGATGTACCTTAATTTTTCACTAAAATAGATGAAGACAGAAGAACTTTGTTTCATTGATTTTGTAATCTTCCTTAGCCTGCAGTAAAGCAATCCCAAAATGTTAGGAGACTAATTAATGTCGTTTCGTGTAAATGTGTTTCTCCAATTGTATAAATGACTTTTCCATAAGATTATAAAGGTTAAGACTTTCTATTAAATATGGTGTTTCCTGCCCTTGCCTAAAGTGCTCACGTTCTAGCAATGAGCATGTTTTTCCATGCAATATCAATTATTTCTCTAGGGTTCAGTAAGAACAGCTCCATTTTCATATTTTAACCTGAAATTTAAAAAGTGAACATGAAGCCACCCACAGAAATTTAGTTTTTTTACTGAGTAATGTTCTGAGAATTCCAACATGATGGTTCTGTGTTTCAAAGAACCATCCATTATGCTGATGCAAGAAAAACAACATAACTACTCCCTGCCTGAGGAATTTCTTATGTGGAACATTGTAGGTGTGTGTTCTGCCATCCCTTTATTCAAAATTTAGTCAAAGCGATTGCTGGACAATGAGACCCAGGCTGGCTGTGTCTCCACAAGGTCACTGATGACACATAGCTCTCTATCTCAGCTTCTTTCGAGTCAGATGGCACAGTCTCTTTCCCAGCAGCACTGATGCCTCAGCACACAAGGTGAGGGATCAGCAGAAGTGAGAGGTGCTTGGGGCTTATCTGAGATGGCAGCAGGGATCAACAGTTCCCTCTTTTACATCTCCATCTGGCCAGGAATTTGAAACATTTCATTTCCAAACGACTGCTAGTGTTGGTCTGGCTTGGTCCCTGCTGGACACACTGTGGGAGCACTGGCAGGGGGTTGGAGCTCAGAAGACCCTACCAGCCAAGGAGCATATTGGTGGCCCCTTGTGCTTGGGCTCCAGCAACCACATGAGCTGCACATTCCTTTCCAGATGTGGGGCCCAGGTTGGGCTTCATCTGTAAAAGTCCTTCACAATTTGAATCTCAGGTAGCAAATTGTCCTGGCAGTTGAGATGGTCTGGGGTGGGTCGGCACCCTGTGGGCAGGTCTGTGCAGGGAGGGCTGGCATCCTGGGCCTGTAGCCCTGGCTTTCCCCATCCCACTCCTCTGTGTAGGCAGCTCTCAGACACCTCAGCCTTGCCAACTGGGCTGTGAGTCAGCTCAGTTTTGCAGGCAACTTCTGAGCCTGTGGGATGAATGGGAGATATTTCATTTAGAAGCTCTTTCCATTCATGGTGGTGGGTTTTAGTTTGTGTAAAGTTAGGGTATGATATTCCCTCAGCATCAGCATTCTTTATTGGAAAACAAAGTTCACTCTGCTAGCATGTACTGAAAAAAGGTAGAAAAAGTGGGATTGATTTATAATCCCCACATGCAAAAGTGTAAGGGAATTTGTTGTGAAAACACTATGACACAGGAGAGCTTCTCTTGTTTCTTGGCTGTGCCTTGGACTCACTGAGGGACCCTAGACATTTGTAAAGGGGGTATAATATTGCTTGTTGATAGAGTATGAGAAAAACAAAATAATTTTTATGTTCTCCCTACTGTTAAGGAGCAGCACTGGAAATTGTGAGTAAACTTATAATTAATTATTAGAAAATACGATGTACTTTTTTTTACTAGAGAACATAATCTTACAGTTTTCCAAGTGTGAGAGAGAAAGCAGGCTCTCAACTCTGGCTTCTGTGATGAAACAGTGATTTCAAAAACTGTTATTTATTTTCTATGTGCTATTTGTTGGTCCACAAGTAATGTCAAAATTTAGTGTTTACCTGATTTTAAAGGTTGTGTGTGAAATGGTTGTCTTTTGGTTAAGGCAGGGTGTCTGCTTAAGAGGATAGGATCCATGAAGACTGTATGTCAAGACAGATTTCCTCTCTGACCTTTTCCAAGCCTCTAAGACATATCTAGTGACATTTTAGAGGTCTAAATTGTAGCCTGAGTCAGGCCTGCCTACATGGCAGGCCTGTATTTAATCTAATTTGTGCAGTTTTAGCCATGACATTGCAGATGCTTGAACTCCAGTGTATTCAAGCTCTATTTAGGTTTCTAATTAACAGTAACGTACACGTTTCTGTTGTTAACCAAGCTAGTTAGTCTAAAACTGATGACCGTATGGCTACCTTAAGTGCAGGTACACTTTGTGGAAGTGCAGGCAAAGTGTTAATATCATTACATTTTATGTCTTGTTGCTTATTCAGTGGAAATAAGAGCACTCCCTTCCCACTCAGGTTATTGTGAGGATATGTGTATGACTCTAATGGGGGTTGCAGAGGTACCTCAAATAGCCAGTTTAGTGCGAAATCTTCAGAGTATATACCTGTATGCCTTGTGCATCCCTGGAACTGCAAACAATGTTTAACTCTCTCAGTTTTCTGTATTCAAATATATTTACTCAAGAATTAGCTTAAGTAACAAGTTTTGCACTGGTATCTTTTAGAACTTTGTTTTCTCATGTGTGACTCGCAAATCAGAGTCTTAAAAACCTCTCACGAAGCCAGCACCATTGAATACTGTCTCTTTCCCTCTAATTCTAATTTTGCAGAAACTCAGCCTGAGACTTCTTGTGTGCATTTTACTGATTCGACCTATGAAACCAAATGGTGGTCATAATCAGAGATGTTCCCCTAACTGCAGTATTAATTGTCATGATAGCTTTAATTGTTTTCAATTTTACATCATTTAATGATGGCTTGCTTCTCTATTGACTGTAAAATATGTTTAAGACCTCTTCCCCAAATGACATTTTTGTGCTCTCCCCATTGCACAGATGACCCCATTGGAATCTGTCTTTCTGTGACTGTCTCTGACGGCTTTGGAATGGGAAATTTGTGCATATGGTCACAGTCACTGCCTTGTACAATTGAAGGCTTGGCATTAATGAAACAGAGCAATGTCATGGTCCTAGAAAACATGGGATGAAAACATGGTGAAACCACGCAGGTTCCACACCAACAGGGAACTCATTTGAAATGCTTTACAGATAGCCAAATCCAGCCCTCTTGTGCTGTATAAAAGGGATCTAGGCTGTAAGCAAGGACCTCGTACTAGCTTGCCTTACTGCTGCATGACTGTCTTTCCAGTTTCCAAACATTATAAAATAAAATCAACTAAACATAACTTACCATTTATTATTATCTGTGCATATTACGCTACACATACATCTATATGTGTGGATATATGTATCTATATGTACATGCATACTTTATGTATGCTGTACAATGTATCTACTACAGCTTTAGTAGATTTTCCCCTGTAATGTTTTACTCTGCATAGTGCTCAAGATGCTTTCACGACAAATGGCAATAGCATTTTTTTTTACTCCATTATGATGATAATTCAGAATCTCAGATATAAAATAATAAGTCATGCAAAATTATATTCATTACATTACAGTCAAATGGACTGGCTTGTTTTGTTTTCCCCCTAGGGGGGCAAGATTCCTATCCGATGGACATCACCGGAAGCCATTGCGTATCGGAAGTTCACATCAGCCAGTGATGCATGGAGCTATGGGATTGTTCTCTGGGAGGTGATGTCTTATGGAGAGAGACCATACTGGGAGATGTCCAACCAGGATGTGAGTATATTGTTATCTCAGTTATGTTGTCAAATAAAGGATCAAGCTGTGAAAGGAAGTGAAGCATAATGAAACCAGGTGGCTCTGAGTTTTTGACATTGACATTGAATAAGATGTAGAAATTAAAGTCTCCAGATCTCCCTCATCAAGTAAAAGTTCTAATGAATTTAACAAAAAGCCAGCATCTTTGTAGCAGGGTATTTTGGACCTCTGAAAGAACATATCAGAGAATTGTACCACACTGGTGGTTTTCTGTAGGATGATTCAAGCAATTCCACTGCAATGAGGTAATTGCCTTTTACATTCCTTAGCTCTTTGTTAGAAAACCCTCCTGAACTTCTGTTGATCCCCTTTGGTTCCACTTGTATAATATTCTATAGAAGTTTTCTGTAAATGTCAAATGCACGGAATAAATTGCTCTCAGAGCTTGTGAAAAAGAGAAGCAAAGCATTTCTACTAAGAGTTTAATGAAACCAAAATACTTCTGGAAGTAATCAACGGATAAAACTGAGAAGTAGAATGATCTGATTAGAAGACTTCCAATACAGGCCTCTTTGTGACATTAGTAAACTAACCAAGCCTGCAATCCAAATGATTAATAGATGTCTCCCATTATTTTTGCAAGAAGCATAACATTTCCCCAAATGAGATTTTTATTATGTCGATTTTGGGTTCTTTTTCTCTTGTCTAATTAATCCTAGATTTATTCCACAGGAGTTACTTGTTAACGGAATTTTCTGAAGTACAGGCAATAACAATAATAATCCATGGGGTTGGTATATGTTGTTACTAGTACTAGATTAAAAAAATCAGTACCATAATTGTGTAGTCAGGCATTCTCTATACTCCTTTATGCTAAACAAGGAAAAAGAGAAGAAAAGTTATTTTCAAATTAGTACCTCTGAAACCTGAGTCTCTGTAGAAAATGATGTATTTCTTTAAATTAGTCATGAACGTTTTTTCTATTCTTTGTGGAGATTAGTGAATTGTGTTACGCAGGCTGATATACTAGTGGAATGCCTTTAATAATCTAACATTAAAATCAGAAACAGAAGGATTAATTTATGTGCTTCTGCTTCATGGCTGCTTAAATCATGGACTGTTTTCCTATCCCTCTTCTGCCTCAGAATAGTTTTTCCTGCTTTTGAATTAACTGATGCAGATTAAACATTTTCTACTTAGAATACATTGGGGTTCCATGCAAGGTGCAATAGATACTGTAGGACTGATGAGGAGGTGTTATACTCTATTGAAAATATTGTATTAAAAACTTCGTAACAGTGTAAATTCTGGGCTAATTTTTTCTTTTGGTCAATCTAGACAAATGATAGACAATCTAGACAAATTTTGTCAATCTAGACAAAGTATAAAAGAATTTGGCCTGCATTGCCTAGTGGGAAGTGTACATTTATCCTTGTGGTAAGTTTGAAAAATATTTTCCAGCTCTGTGAGATCATCCACAAGAGCTTCTATCTATCAGTTCAGGTGCCCCATGAAAGGGTAGGTTGGTTTTCTGATGAGAGCAGTGTCCACTGGAGGGTGTGGAAAGCGTATGTTGCTAAGGGTTATCAGATGAGAGATATTCAAGACCTTTGGAAGGCTGACATAGTTAAGCAAGCACTTTACTAACTGTAGTTTTTGTTGATGGGTTTGGTTCATTCAAGTGTGAATTATGGACATACTTTCTAGATTCTCACCTTCCTCAAAGTCATATACTGTATCTTAACTCCCCTTTCTGCATGCCTAATTTACTGCCTGGTTTACTTTGCAGATAAACCAGAGGCATTGCATGACAAGACAATTAGTGAATAAACACGTTTGTTTAAACACTGAATGTCCACGTTAATGTGGTTCACAGAACTGATAAAACCAATTTTATTTAAATGCCTTTAAGTTTTCCAAAACTTTTATCCTTGTGCAGGTGATTAAGGCTGTTGATGAAGGGTACCGATTGCCACCTCCTATGGACTGCCCAGCTGCCTTGTATCAGCTGATGCTGGACTGTTGGCAGAAAGACAGAAACAACAGACCCAAGTTTGAGCAGATTGTCAGCATCCTGGATAAACTGATCCGTAATCCCAGCAGTCTGAAAATAATCACCAATGCAGCAGCAAGGTGACACATTAGTTCTTACATTGCACATAAAAAAATGTATTTGATTTCTTCATCTTCCATAATTAAAATTTGTTTACTTTGTTCACCCACTTCTTTAACTATTCTGTTCGCAATCCTGAAGGCTAGAGAAAGCTTCCCAACTATCCCTTCAGGAGAAGGATTTAATATTATTATTTTTATTAAGGCCATCCTTTTTATTAATTATTTGTTATTATTTATTCAAATTGCAAAAATTTCCTACGCTAGGGTTGTGAAACCCATTGTAAAATTGAGCAGAGGGTTTGGGAGAAAAACAGGTGTGGCAGATTTGGCCATCATGAGATCTTACTTTTCCTTTTGACCTGAGGTAGTGCTTTGATTGCTTACTGTTACATAGGTTACAGTTAGTCACATTCCTAAGTATCTTTCTGAATTGAGTGCAGACATATTCTACACTCTTATGCTCTGCTCTGACAAGTCACCTTAATTTTAATCATATGAATAATCATTTTGCTTTTAGTAGAGCTCACAAACTTTAAAATGCACTTACATTCTGCGTTAGATCAATATCTTAACTAGTTATTCATTCCCAACCTGTGCACTGTTCCTAATTGCATTAAAAACATTTGTTTATAATCCTGGTTATTCAACACACTCTGGAACATCACTCTGATGAGAGAAGAATTATCTTATTGAGAGAGAGTAACTGAAGAGTGTGTTGACACCTAAGGGCACAATGAAGATGTGGTGAAATAAGAGCTTTGGTTAAGAAGGGTTTAAGTGAATTGGTTTATATAATCCACAAAATATCATACTCTTACTGAAGTGATCTGAAAATATGTAAAATTACTTTTAGCATGAATACAAGCACAAAATCCTGTGTCTGCAAAGCAGGCAGAGTCAGGGAGAAATGCAGTCTGCTGCTTCAGACCCAGGTGTTGGAGAGTTTCAATGGGCAAGAGACCAGGGGCTGACATGAGGCAAGCTTCAAAAAGGAGCACAGCAAAACATTCCTCTCAGGCCTTTACTTCTCATGCAGCACAATTCTTGCTGTAGCAATCAAATGAGAAGGCACAGAAGGGAAGTGGAAGTAAGGCAGCAGGAGGAACCACATTGATACTGCAGCCTGCTGTGCAGGTGACATGGACCTGGCCTCCCTTTTCCTGGCTCTTGGCTTTGTGTTGCATCCTGAGCTAGAGGCTGGCCATCCTAACTAGCTCATACTGCCACTCCAGAGACATTAAAAAGAAAGCAGAGAAGGGAGAAGGAAGGCAGCCATATTAATGGCCTGGTGTGTAAAAATACATAATGAGAAGACTGCTTGCTAATAAATGTTTCAATAATTTAATTGGTGACCATTTAACACACAGTAAACCAACATGCTTACCAAAGCAATTATTTCTGTTACCTGTGAGGTAATAGAAAACAAAAAAACCCTCAAAATTGTTGGAAAAAAACCCAGAATGTTTAAACATTGTCTTCTCAGTCAAGCACATTTTTTCTTAACATCTTCCACCCCCTATTTGGGAAATGATTGCTGCAAATAGTTATTTTGTAGGTATGTACTGCAGCAATCCACTGAATAGGTGAGTTGGAAATAATGACTATCATGTTTTGGTTTGGGGATTGAATTGCAGAAATGAGTGCTGCACATTTGCATTCCAAACAGAAGCAAAATATTCCCTGTTTACTGTCCTTCCAATTAGGGGTTTGAACCACAGCAGATCTGAAAACAATGTTGACCCATCAGTTCCAGTTTACCTGTTCATAGGCAGCAAAAGCCAGTATCCTTTAATGGACACCAAATTCAGTCTCTTTGCACCTGCTGGGTTCTGCACAAGAGCACCACAGTGCAGTATTGCTCTCTCCCATCTCTCTCTTGCTCTCTTTACTCCTGTGTCATTATATGCTTTACTGGCACAGGCAGCAGGGGCTGCACATCCATACCATGGTGCCATGCTTTCTGCTCATGGCATGGTGTAGGGAAGGAAGGAGGCTGCTAACATGGTAGGGGACTGCTCACAGCTGCTCTAGGTGAGCTCTCAGTAAAATGTTTCCCATGCCAGGCTGATGCTTTGGCTTTGATGTGGAGCATTTTTCTGCGGAGGGGAATGTCAAAGGTGATTTTTATTCCCTCCTTCCCAATTACTTTTCTGCTGCTATGTCCTTGTACCTGTTGCATTCCCAAGCAGTGCAGCATCTGTCCCCTTCTGCAGCTCCCCACTTCTCAGTGACAGGCAGGGGGCTGTACAATCTGGGTGGTGGGCACACCAGCAAGGGTGAGCCCAAGCCCAAATGCCTCTGGGAAGGCATTTGTTGCAGTTCAGGAAATGTGTGATTCATGATCTCTCCATCTCACTCTCCCCTCGTTGTTGTCTGCAGACCAACCCAGGCTCCTTAAAGTTGAGTACAGCCAAGAATTAGGTATGACAGCATGAGGAGTCCTATGCAGATTTGGAAATCTATGATCAACCCCATGTAACCATTGCCAAAACTGACTAATCTTGAACTTCAGACTTCATCCCACTTTGTGTCCTACAGAGAGACACTGCTGGCAGATACCATGCTCTCCTTCTGAATTGGGTGCTGGTAGTGCTCCTGGCTGGAGCCTGAGAGCTGGGAGGTCCATCCAGCATCATCTTCTGACAGACTGAGAAAAATGAGAAGCTGGACCTAAAACAGTTTTGGGTCTTGGTGTAGCCTTATGTGCAGAAATATGTAGCTGATACAAAAGGGTGGTGAGTCAGGGCAGTGCCTCCAG
Organism: Hemiprocne comata; assembly: GCA_020745705.1. Classification (NCBI taxonomy): domain Eukaryota; kingdom Metazoa; phylum Chordata; class Aves; order Apodiformes; family Apodidae; genus Hemiprocne; species Hemiprocne comata. The sequence continues at coordinate 134,374,795 of CM036586.1, read as the reverse complement.
AAGGAGACCTGTGTTCAGATCCCTGCCAGTATTCCTCTACTGTCAGCAGCTGGAGAGGGACAGGCATTGCTGCAGAGGTGTAAAGCAGTCTGCAACTGAGCCCCAAAGGCTCAGGGGATTACATTGGCTCAAGTGGCTGCTCTCAGTTGTTATTTGAGGTTGTAGTACTCCCGCAGCACCTCTCCAATACCCGTAATAAGCAATTAATCTATATTATAGGGGTCTCAGCTCTCTTTTACCCATGTCTGTAGTGCTACTGGAAGAATGCTCAAGCTTTATGCCCACCATATGCTTGTAGGTGTTCAGAATAGACTTGGTCAGGGAAAATGTTTAACCTGACGATGTCTGTTCCAGATGCAATGCTTGTCTCCTCTTACAGATTTCAGAGCTGATGTTTGTTTAAAATAGTCACAGGCCCATTGTATCCTGTTTAAAAGCACATTGCTGGAGGTGCATAGGATATCCCTGTCTTCTGGTATGTTCCTCTTAACTGATTTCAACTGAAGGATGTGCTTGATTTTACATCTGATTCCAGGCCATAGCCTGGGCATGTTTTATACTAATACCTCATAGGAATACAGGAGAGGAGCCAAAGCCTTCAATTCTCTATTTCCTTTTCAGTTGTCTATACCATATGGCCACTCCATGGCATCTAATATTTTCTTGATACCCGAAGGATGTTTTTATCCTTGTTGATCATCTCTTTGCAGACCATTCTACATGCTTGTGAACCTTATGTCAGCAAATGCATTTTGTAACCTCAGGACAGCAAACATTTTGTTAAACCTTTCCTGGTGTTTGTTCATCTCTAATTCATGTGAAAATTCCTTCCCCATTCCTGGTAAAGCAGAGAGTATGGCTGATTTTTCTTACCTGTCAAAATTCACTTTTTAATCAGGTGACCACCTTGAGCTCTGGCAAATAAGACCTGCACTGGTTATGGCCACCTGGGTGTTTTGTGTCCTTTAGGCTACCTGGAGTTATCTAACTCTGTAAAGAGCTGTAGGAACAGAACTTGGTACACAAAAAAGTTGTACAAGTCATGCAGTTTTCTAAAGTACCACCTCATTATATTTATATTTGATTTATGTGTTGCTGTTCTTTCCTGGTTTTTTTGAGCATGTTGTTCATTTTTATAACAGAGTCCTTAGATTGTTTGGATATCTTTACGGTTGAAGTGAGTTCATAGTTCTTCCAGTTTTGATCAGGTTCATTATTTTTCTTCTTGAGCTTATTATTTTTTAGTCCACTGTGTATTACTTCACATTTGTGAACATTTCATGCAGATACAAAGCAGATGGAAAATTTTCTAAATTTGAGTAGGAAAGACAGAAATGCTTCACCCACCTGCTAACCAGTTAGTGAGGCTGTGGCTTGAAAGGGTTTATTAGTTGTTGTTTCATTTGGTGGGAAAAAAAGGAACACGTGAGTCACACAGCTGGAAATATTTTGTATACACTACAAATCTTAAATGTACTCATAACGCTTCATTTTCTTTATCTGTTTCTTTTTTTTCCCAGTTATTTATATTTCTGATCTTTTTCTTAGTTATATTTCTGATCCTGATCTTATTTATATATATGTGTGTGTATATATATATGATGGCTTTCTAGAATTGTGTATATTATCATTCTATGTATATGAATATTACTCTTATCCAGCCACTTGAAAAAATATATTTAAAACAGTGTATAATTATAAATATATTTAAAGCATTTCTGCATCCCAAAGTGAATTAAGCTGTTGGAGGACAGTGTGACCCTGAGGTATAATGGTTCTGATATGGGACCCAGGCAACCCAAGTATTATGGCAGCTTTCCTGTAGTTCCTATGTATGTTCACATCTGTGATATAGGTGCCACTAAAGTCACTCAGTCTTCATGAGCCTGCTAGAAATCAGGAATAGCCAAGTTAATCCACAGCCTCTGTCAAGAAAAAGCATTTGAAAAAAAATTTGAAATTTTTTTTCTGATTCCAACACATGATTTTTAGAATTTCTGACAGGTCTGTGATTTATTTCAAAACTGGGAGGGAATCCATGCAGAAAAATGAACTGCTCCTGTATTTGCATTTGTTCCTATGTAACTTTTTGATAAATTAGAAGTCAGTGTCAAGTATTGCTGCCATTGTTTCCTTATACCACAAGCATATATTTAGGAGAGGAGTAAAGAATTATATTGCAAACAAGGGGAGAAAACCACTTGTGAATTCAGGATATTTCTTTGTTAAGTAATCTGTAAAAAAAATTTTGTGTTTCTAGCTGTATTAATAGCTATATCTAAGGGCAAGAATAACAAGAATTTGTCTCATATCTCCAGGGCAGAAAATAAACTGCTGGTAGTCTTCCTTGTAAAAAAGATCATTATTTTGTGAGTTGCTCAGAGATAACAGCCTAAAATTTTGTTAGTTTCTTTGGTTCTTTACAGAAAATGCTACTTAAATTGCATTGCAAATTGAGAGGAGAATCTCGGAAGAAGGAGATTTTTATGAGATATTTATTGTTTAGTATTTTACTCTCAGTTCATATCTAGCCCAAATATCTAATATGGAAAACCATTATCATGTCTTACTGCTTATGGGGAGTTCTGTAAAATTAGATGGTGATTTTTCTCTGCTTATTAGTAAGATGTTGGTGGTGCGATTTGAAACACATTTGTGAAACAGTTTTTAATTTGGAAATGCACCTATCAAATATTTTGCAAAATCATTTAGTCCTCATTTTATTTTGGAAAATGTCAAAACATTATCCATTTCAAAGGCAGCTGTCTTATTGGGACTTTTAAAATTATTTTGTTCAGCTAACTTTTCTATCTCTCTGAAAATTTAAATTACCTTCCTCACAGGATTAATTAGCAAGTTTGCCCCAAATCTTTGAAGATGGAGGTGTAACTTACAGGCTAACCAGCAGTCGTTAATAGGATTCAGCATCTGTTTCTTCTGGCATGGAGCTACCTTTAGTGTGAAACACATGGAAAAGAGTGAGCTTGTTCAGCAAAGGAAGTAAATGACATTAAAGCCATTTGATTTCATAAACACAGGCAGGACGCAAGGCTGGTTATCTTAAACTTTGTAGACTCCTCTCTCTGCTCTCCAAGCACTGCTTGTAGCATCAACCAGCTAAACTGCTTTCCTGTCCGTCCTTGGGTTTAAGATGCTTTCAAAGGATTAAAAATCAGAATTTGTGTTCTCACATTTAGAGGTGTCTGAGGCAAAGTTTTCTCTTTTAATTTTAGGTACTTATTTTAGTCCACTAGGCTGCTCTGGATGACACAAAAATGTTGCATTTTGTGAAATGTGAGAAGTTATGTCTGCCTTTTATTTTCATTTTATCAAAGAATTTCTGAATAGAATCATAGAATCATAGAATCATAGAATCCTAGGGGTTGGAAGGGACCTCGAAAGATCATCTAGTCCAAAACCCCCTGCCAGAGCAGGGTCACCTAGAGCACATCACACAGGAACGCATCCAGGTGGGTTTTGAATGTCTCCAGTGAAGGAGACTCCACAACCTCTCTGGGCAGCCTGTTCCAGTGCTCTGTCACTCTCACAGTAAAAAAGTTTTTTCTGATGTTTACGTGGAGCCTCCTATGCTCCAGTTTGCACCCATTGCCCCTTGTCCTATCACTGGACATCACTGAAAAAAGCCTGGCTCCATCCTCCTGACACTCACCCTTAACGTATTTATAAACATTCATGAGGTCGCCCCTCAGTCTCAGTCTCCTCTTCTCCAAGCTAAAGAGAACTAGCTCCCTCAACCTTTCCTCATAAGGGAGATGTTCCTGATGAAGCAGCATGACTATTCCCTGACTATGGGAATAATTAAAAAAAAAAAAAATCATCTATGACCAGTTATGTGGAGTTCTCTTTAATCCCCCAAATATATCTTGTTAATTAATTCATGGCACTATGTAACTGTATTTAAAAAAAAAAAAAAAAGAAAGAGCATTTTTTCTGGATTGTACTGCAGCATTGGAGGTAGGCTTGTTTTCAGACCTCTTTTCTGTGTTAGAAGTTCTTCATTTAAAATATGAGCTCTACCACTATTGTTACAACTAAGGCTAGAAAAACAAGAAAGCCACTTATTTTCAGGAAAAAGCATAGCTGAAATTCTTTAATATAGTCCAGGAAATTTAGGGGGTCAGGGTCAGTTACTCTTCCTGATGAAAATACCAAAGTGTTTGAAAATGTGTATTACTAATTTCTCGTATATTCTTTCAAGTGTTAGCAAGTTGTTTACAACCCTGTACTGATTTTCTTTAATTTCATGTATTGTTTGAATTATTCACCATGATAAACTCCTTGTGCAGCTTTTGGGTGACCTGTTATTTGCAAGTAGTTGATTGCAAGTGTTCACTGCTAAACGTGTGCTAAGTTGTCCATCATTGTGGTGCTCTTACTGGTGTCCAGTCTCATGTTTGCTCTCCGACATCCAGAGGCATAATTTGCAATTAAAATTTGAACTTTGCTTCTCACAAAGTTTGTTTCCACTTAAAATCTGATGATTCAGTAGAAACTCTGTAGTATGCTAGCTTAGTGGGATATTTATGACAATTAAATTCAATAGGAACAGTGAACAGGTCAAATAAAAAGTACAGACAGCTCCATTATGCAGCATAATTCAAGCCCTGTTTTTATAATAATATTTGCAATGAGATGACTATTTGTTTTGGCTGAACATTTTGCTGAAAATCCCCTTTTTTTGCCCTTCAGGTCAGAAGGCTTCAGATGCTTGACATACATTGCTGACCTGCTGTAATATTGCCTGTTTGCTTCTCTCTGTTAGGAACTTTCAGGCTGGCAGACTGAAGGAGGGAGATTTCAGCTTTACTTGGAGCATTTCAGAGAGAACTTATGTTTTGTGAGTGTCGAGGCATCAACAACAGGCCCCAGGTTTGGCCAAATGCTGCATAATGAAAGCCTACGTGTGAATTTTTAGCCTCATTCCAAAACCTGGAACAATATAATCCGTGTCCTAAAATGGACTGCTCACTCTAAAAGAATTCAAGTAATGTAAGCCTACAAACACTAGCTCTCTTTCTGAAGTCTGTTAAACATTAAATAGTGAATTGATGGAGGGGGGCAAAGCTTAACTACAAATCAGAAAGAAAAATAGAAGATTACAGTAAAATATACTCCTTGGTGTCTAATTGTAGTTTGGGTTGTGCAGGGAATCCAGGAGTGAGGCTGAGGAGGTTTTAGGAGCTACAGTTAGTCAGCATTGCTAGAGGCAAAAAAGCCCTATTTTCACCTGGCTTTTCCAGCAGCCATTAATACCCTGTCGGAGGAGGACACGAATCAGCCATTGTGCCTTCCAAGTTAAAAGTTGCTGGGACTCACTGTTAACAGAGACAGTAAAGCATCTGTTTGCAGTTTTGCACCTTGAATTTTTCTCTGCTGGTGAAGCTCAGACAAGAATTCACAGCAGACCAAGTTGAGTGCTGTATAGTTTAAATAGTAATTCAGCCAGATCAGTGGTGGCCTGATTGTGAGCATTTGCTGTTTACTATGATTCCAGGGGATTTTGTTCTGCAGTTCTCAGCTCCATGTACTGGGTTTACAGTTTACATTAAGCCCTTGTTAGCTTTAATGGCAATTCTGTGCTGGAAATGCTGGAAAAAGAGACTCTTCATGGAGCCGTTGCTTGATGCCGCAGATGCTGTAGCCAAAGTTTGTTGAAATTCACAGCGCAGCCAATTGTGAGATGCAAGGGCAAGTTGTACACAGCAAATGGTAGATGCAAAGAGTCAGAAAAGCATTTTAAAAGCTCTCTAAGGCATTTTTCTCTCCCTCTTTAAAGAGCCTATGATTGGTTGCAGTTAGGGGTCTGTCTCTGGGCCAGCTACGTATCCCAGGAAATGGCCACATGACGTTACTTCTGTGGCTTGAAAGCACAGCTAAAGTTTTATTATGAGAAAAAGAAAACCATTTCAGTAATGTGCTGGTATTTTTTGCCTTCAGTGGTTTTGGTAGGCAGAAAAAGTAAATTGAGGAGCATTGATACACCCAGGCATGTTTTATTACCCCGCAAGGATTCTGAAAAGACATAAGCCCCTTGAAAACCATGTTCTTAGGGGCAGCTAAAGGAGTAGGGATGACTAGAGTACTGACCTATGGGGCAATAGAAATTTTTATTTGTTCATTATCCTAGAGGAAGCTGTGGTAAGTTTTTTGTCAATGGATAACATGGAACTAAAAAATAAGAAGTTCAGAGTGACATTTAGAGAGACGTATCATTTTGCAACGGGCCAGCAGCCTCACCTGCACTCTTCTCCCCTGCTGGTTATTTGTATTACCCCTCTTGATTTCTGCAGCTCTCCATTGACATCAAAGAGTAGTCACAACCTGAATATTCTTAGAGTGTGCAAGTGTGATATGAAGTCCATCAGGAAAAACAGATATGCCATCCTAGGAGGTGAACTGTATTTTAGGGACTAAGTTACAAATTTTGCTAAGTGTACCTTAAAAAATGGACATGAAGAAGTGGAACACCAAAGATTCTTATCTTTAAGGTCCAGGGATAATCAAGTAAACACAATTACTCTACTTATCTTCAGCATGTCATTTACTTACTAGTCCCCTCTTGATAAACGTGTATGATTATGATTCTGCTCGCTGTAGAAGATAAAACTAAATTTTGCTTTCTATGCCAGATGTTGGAGTTTGGTTTATTTTGTTTTCTTCACATAGGATATATCCTTCTTGTTAGACATGAATTCTGTGCTGCAGCTTGCCATAATCATAAAGCACATAGGATTTGTGTTCAAGCCTGGCCTGGCTCTCTCCTAGGGAGCAATTTCACTTTACAAGATCAGCTTATAATTACCTGAAATTTGCCATAGGAAATTACCATATGTTTTTAAATGCTTTCCCCTTTAAAAGGATCTGACTGTGGAAGGGGAAGGCCAGACTGAAAAACTAAAGGTTGGTTGCATTGTTTGGAGGAAGGGATGGAAAGAGATGCTGCTGCAATGCAAGGTCCAGGATCGTGTGTGCACAGTTCCTCTGTGTATTTGCAGAATATCAACCTTCATGCAGAAGAAGCAGCAGGACATTTTCCTTTTATTTGTCTCACTTCCTGGGTTTTACAAGTTAATGTCTCCCTTTCTTTCCAGGCAGCAGCCGACCAGGGATGAGATTTCCATGCCATATTGGGAAGGGTTCTAATGATGTTTTCTGCAGTCTTTGTTGTTACTATATGAGGCAGCAAAAGTTTCCCTGTGTTGTAACAAAAAAGCTGTGCTAATGATAACAAACTGTAGTTCTCCCTGCTACTGCGGATGACTCAAAGGTTAATTCCAACTGTTAAAGTAATGGGCACATTCAGAGAAAGCTTTCAGCAACAGGGCATTTTGTAACTGGCATCGCGCTGTTCAATTTGTCTAACAATTTGTCTTGCTGATTTTTTTCAGGGCACCACATGTCAGTAAATACAACTCTGTAGATAGACATGCAGTCAGGATGAACAGGACAGGAAGCCTTCCCATGACTGTCAAAAGATGACACAATGGGGTATATCATAGTTGGTCAAAGCAACAAAGTAGAAAGAAGGAGGGGAGTGAAGAAAAGACAGAGGGAAATGTTCTATTTCACTTCCCCTGAGCAAACATGTAATTTCCATGATTTCTTTTTAATGACTCTCTTCTGAAGCTAGTAGGTACTGATTTATGAAAAGCTGTAAAAGATCAGGTGGAACCCTGCAGGACGTCGTTTACAGCTGCAGGGATTGCAACCCATCTAATTTGTCTAGTAAAGTGTGAGCTCATGGCACACATCACCCAGGCCATAAATTTGATGTTCAGACCTTCTGTCTAGGGGCTGGGTCAGGGGGAAATAAACTGCCGATGTGTGCAGATGCTCTGAAAGCCCAGCTTTCCCTTGGTGCATGTGAGGAGACATCACAGACTCTTCGCAGTGAGACGAATTCCTGTTCATTGATAAACTGTCCAGATGTCCTCTCTGAGGAGGAAAGTAACTAATTTTTGTTTGGAATCCTAAAAGGAGAAAAATGATACTTTACAGTGCTGGTTATTCTGAGGTCACTTGCATTAAAATTAGGTCATATTTTTTGTCCTGGTGATACTTTGATCCAAGTAATAAACATAAAAGCTCTTTTGGGCCACTCTAATTCCTAATCCTAGAGACCTGCTCTATTTCAACTTGTTTATACTTTTTTTTTTTTTTTTTCATTGGTGATTCTTGAGTCAGGCCTTGTTTTATTAGATTTAAGTTGAAAAGACATACCAGCCTGGGAAAAAAATATTCATGCTTTATCACTAAGAACAGTTCATAAATACTATTCATAAATGCCTTGGGATTCCAGACACTGTACTGAGAAAACTTTAAATTAAAAGCATTGGCTGTCCATGGGACAAACAGTAGTCAGGGAGATGCAGGCTGTACAGCTACTGAATAAAAATATTTTGGGCCTGATTATCTAACCTGAGTCTTTAACTGGAGAGTGTTTAAAGCTGTGTATCCTATAGGTGTCTAAGATCTGTTTTAAGCATGGGAACAGTAACCTGAAATGAGATGCATCTTCTGTCCTCAGCTCAGCCTTTGTGTCAGTGTGGCCGTAATGTTCTTTCCCTTCTTTAGTGTTTTCTTGCTTTCCTTTTTGTCTGTGGCTGTTCCCAAGACATGAGGTTCATAGTTGGTGCCAGTGATCACAGTCATTTGCAGCAGTTCCTTGCCCTCACTGGGCTCCAGAGGGAAAGCAGTCAGGCAAAAGGTGTCCCATCAGGGACACCACTGTGAAATTTGATGGTAAATCTACATCAGAGTTATGTCCATTTGTAATTTTGAAGTTAAGACTTGCAAGCGTCTAACAAGGTCTTTAATTGTGGCTTGTGATCCCAGAAGGGAGCAAGATATTAAAATAATTTTCTGATTCTGAAAGAAACCAGCTGATTGAGAGCAATTGGCAAAACATCACCCGTAAAAGGGAGTTTTTAATAGACAGTAAATACTAAGAGTTACTGTGTTGCAAAGCTTTATTTTCCTTCAAAGGTAAAAGTCTTGGTTTAATTTATGTGATATGTCCTGATCCCAGTGTGAGTCAGACACACTGCAGGAGTATGCTGTTGTAGTGCTACTGATCTTGGTGAAACTTAATAAAGACTTGTGTTGGGATTGAGATGTTTTATTTGGATTTTCTAGGCTGCTTACAAGCTTAAATTAACTGGTGTTTGAAGACTTTGCTCACTTTAGAGCCTTTATAAGTTTGCCCTTTATGTTTTTTCCAGTGTTCAGAGATGGCCTTGACTTGGGGTGAAGAGGGTGTTTTACAATCCAGATCCTATAATCTACCTGTTAGATTGTGTAATTGTTAGATTGTGTTGACATTGTCTATCTAGACTTTGGTAAAGCCTTTGACACCGTCTCCCACAGCATTCTCCTGGAGAAGCTGGTGGCACATGGAGTAGACAGGCACACTCTCCACTGGATGAAAGACAGGCTGGGTGGCCGAGCCCAGAGAGTTGTAGTGAATGGGTTTGGACCCAGTTGGCAGCCAGTCACCAGTGGCATCCCCCAGGGCTCAGTTTTGGGTCCAGTCTTGTTCAATATCTTTATTAATGATCTAGATGAGGGAATTGAGTCCTTCCTAAGTAAGTTTGCAGATGACACTAAGCTGGGTGGAAGTGTTGATTTGCTTAAGGGTAGGAAGGCTCTGCAGAGAGATCTGGACAGACTGGATGGATGGGCCGAGGCCAATTGTATGAGGTTTAACAAGGCCAAGTGCCGGGTCCTGCACTTCGGTCACAACAACCCCATGCAAAGCTACAGGCTTGGGAATGAGTGGTTGGAAAGCTGCATGGTGGAGTAGGACCTGGGGGTGCTGGTTGACAGCTGACTTAACGTGAGCCAGCAGTGTGCCCAGGTGGCCAAGAAGGCCAACAGCATCCTGGCCTGCATAAAGAATAGTGTGGCCAGCAGGAGTAGAGAGGTGATTGTGCCTCTGTACTCGGCATCTGTGAGGCCACACCTTGAATACTGTGTTCAGTTCTGGGCCCCTCACTACAAGAAGGATGTCGAGTTGCTGGAGCATGTCCAGGCTGGTGAAAGGCCTGGAGGACAAGTCCTGTGAGGAGAGGCTGGGGGAACTGGGGTTGAGTTGCTGGAGCATGTCCAGGCTGGTGGAAGGCCTGGAGGACAAGTCCTGTGAGGAGAGGCTGGGGGAACTGGGGTTGATTAGTTTGAAGAAGAGGAGGCTGAGGGGTGACCTCATTGCTCTCTACAACTACCTGAAAGGATGTTGTAGGGAGGTGGGAGTTGGCCTCTTCTCTCCAGTGAATAATGACGGGACAAGAGGGAATGGCCTGAAGTTGCACCAGGGGAGGTTTAGACTGGATATTAGAAATAATTTATTTACTGAAAGAGTGGTTGAACAGTGGAACAGGCTGTCCAGGGAGGTGGTGGAGTCGCCATCCCTGGAAGTGTTTAAAAGAAATATAGATGTGGTGCTTAGGGACATCATGATTTGAGCATTGAACAGGTAGTTGAAGGTTATGGTTGGTGGATTTAGGTTATGGTTGGACTTGATGATCTTTGAGGTCTTTTCCAACCAGGTTGATTCTTTAATTCTGTTATTCTGTAATCACTACCTTTAAATTACGGTGTTAGTCTAATCACCTCTCATTTTCACTTCTTTCCAGTGACAAAAGTCACTTCAGATGGATTTAGTTGTAATAGTCAGACTCCTGTGATGTTTCACTTGAGCCAGGGGGGAAAAGAATTGTGGTGCAGAAAATTGTAAATTTGCAGGGCTAACTGCTTTGGCCATCCTCTAGTGAGCCACTGGTGTTCTATTTATGCTTCTAACTCAGTAGCAGCATTTCCTGAATGTGTGTGAACATGCTTAACATGGAATCTAGAATGTGCATCAGCATCTTCAGCTTGGAGTGTAGAGCATGCATCATTTGTGTGCTGTTTAGGACAAGGTGAATCACACAAATATAATCTAAATGATGTTCGTATTTGATAATGCTTTGCACATTAAATTTTGATGTGACAATACACTTCATGACTTGGTGATGCTTCAGTGATTTAAACGTGGGCATGAGAAGCTGGAGTTCTTAATCATGATGGTTACACAGCATTTGTCAGAGCTGCCAGTAGGAGTACACATGGTGGCCTCAGCGGCAGATAACTTCCACGGATGAACAGAAAAGCCACATCTAGCCTGGAAGCTCCCGCTGATGCTAGTGCTGTTTAGACACAAAATAAATCCACACATATCCCTGCTCCCTAGCTTTCATCATATTCTTCTTTATTTCAGGCCATCAAATCTTCTCCTCGACCAAAGTAACATTGACATTTCAGCCTTCCGCACAACAGGGGATTGGCTCAATGGTTTTCGGACAGGACAGTGCAAAGATATTTTCACAGGCGTGGAGTACAGTTCCTGCGATACAATAGCCAAGATTTCTACAGAGTAAGTTTGAATTGACTACTGCTCTTGAACATTAGTAATGGCTGGAGGTACAAGTTTAAACATAAGCTCATAAGAGTAGCGTTTTTATATGGAGTTTCCAGTATTTACCTAAAATATTCTTATCTTTAAAGAGACAAATGTAAATTATTGTTGTAGTTGCAATACACATGCAGGAAACCTAGATGCTCTTGTGATTGTGTGAAGGCCACAACTCCGTATCTTTTTCTCACTGATGCCAAGGAAACTCCCAGTTTCTTCTGATTCAGTAGCACCATGAATCGTCTGGTATGCCAGCACCAGTTTCTTTCACTGACAGTTTAGGAGTTTCTCTGTTGAATCTTTATATTCTGACTTTCATATGGGGGTTTTCCCATAGCTGGCACATGTGCCAATCTTGTCCTTTATTGCCTATCCCATATTCAATCAAACCAGGTGAATAGGAGCAAGCTCTTTGTAGATGCTTGCCTCCTGCATACTAATAATTATTCAGGTGCTGAACTCCCTCCTGCCCCCAGTTTTGACATTTAAACATGCTAACCTCAGAAGTTTACAACTTGTAAGTTTATTACATTTAAATGCAATCTTTGTTCTTGTGATAAGGAAGAGTAGGATAATGTTCTCTCTGCACCTGAAAAGGCATCAAGTACAGTTATGAACTTACTGCCTAAGGAAACCTTGAATCCCTGTTGGGCTAGCTGGATACATGACAAATTATGAAGGAGTAAGCAGCAGCTGCGGTATCGACAATTAAACACATCAATGCCATTAATTACTGTATTATTGCAACTATAAAAAGGCTGTTAATAGCTTTTTGTAACAATTACCCTTTGGGGACAGTGCAGAAATCCTTTAGGAATGCCCAATTTCCTGTGAACCACAGGTTAATTAGCCCTTTGCAAGTGTTAAACCACTTATGTGTAGCATAAGGAGCGAAGGCACTGGACAGACTGGAGAAACGAGAGGTGAAAAACCGGGCAGAAGCTGGAAGCTCGGCCACATAGCCACGAATCTCAGTGCTTATAGCAGAGTTAAGACAAATGTTCAGAGGGCTCAGGACATACTAGTGAGATGTCAGCACTACTCAGAAAAAGCAAAGGAATGTAAAGAGGCTGGTAGGAAGGTAGAGAGGCTCAAGACTGCAGCTGGCCCAGAAAGTGAACCCCTCATCCCTAAATCCCAGTGGGCATATGACTGGGCAACACTGTTGCATTGTCTTTTCTTCCAGGTAAGCAAGCACAACAAGGCCAAATGTGTTTTTACTCTTTTTTTTTTTTTTTTTTTTTTGGAGCCTCATGCTGTTTTCATACAATGGGTCTCAGTATTTTTTACTACCAGTGTCTCGGCGGTATCGCCATACCTGAGTCTCCTCCAACATAGCAAAATATGATGAGCGAGTTGATTTTTGTTTGCACATATCAGTGCTAGGAAACACCATATACTCACTCACCTGGTGCATCTTCTTTTTTTTCCAGTGACGTGAAGAAAGTCGGCGTTACAGTAGTGGGGCCTCAGAAGAAGATCATTAGCAGTATCAAAGCTCTAGAAACTCACACAAAGAGCAGCCCTGTTCCTGTGTAAGGTACCAAAATGAAGTTGCTTAGGAGAGAGAAAAAAACAGTTGCATCACAGGGCAAAAGTGATGGCTGATAAACAGCAGAATTTAAAGGAGTTCTTTGCAACAGCTTTGGAAATATAATGGTTGAAATTTGAAACCCACTAAGACACTCAAATAATGAGTATAAATGCCTTAAAAATAGGAGCAAACTTGTTTTCCATCTGTTAATCCTAAAGGGTGGGTGCTTTTGTCTGACTGTTAATACAGATAGTACATTTCAAAAGAAAAAAAAAATGTAAAAAATCCGTCCAAGTAAAAACCAGTGATACTAAAACCTAGAGCCATTGAATATCAAGTGACTGAATAACATGAAAACCCCATGGACGTAAAAGCTGTGTATTTGATCTATACAGCAAACAAGAAGAAAGAAAGACTTGCAGTATTTTTATACAGAAGAGATCTGTAACAGGTATTTTATTTCTTTAAAAGCAAGGAAAATAGAGGACTATACCTCACAACCTCTCTGGCCATATTTACTATAATGTCATTGTAACATACTATTTCAGTTTCAGAAAGGAACACAGAAATAAAGTTTGTGGTGACTTTGAGTTAGGTGACAAAAGATTTTTCCCATTATGTTAGTTTCCCTAATTGTGTCCATTTAAATAGAAACAAGTACTAATTTGAAGAGGCTTATTTATTTCCTTTGTTTTATTCATTATTGTTTTTGTTTATGATTACATACCTTAACCTGGCTGTATAATGGCCCAGTGCCAAATGTTATGAAAACTTTGTTGGTTCAACCTGAGAAATTGTCTGAGGGTTAATTATTAGATGATTTTATACTCATGACATCATGTATGAAATATAGAAGGAAAGAAAGATTATCTTTTCTTCCAGTTCTGACACTAGACAAAGCATCTGGGCTTGTTGAGATTTCTTCCATTTGCTGTGAGTGGTAATTTAACCTGGGCTTCAGTTTTGGCAGAGTTGTGTATGTATTGATGTCTAGATCAGTATCTGTTCCAGTCAAGCACTTACATCTCATTTATTTCCCAAAGGTCTGCTTTCCTGTCAAAGTAAGGACCCCTATTCTCAGGTTGTGTTCGGGTGGGAGATTTGCCTAGCAAATGTAAAGAAGAGTCAGGGTTTCATTCTTCATTAACTGAGGATGCTTTTTGAGTTCACTGGGCAGTCGTCCATTTCTGGCTTCTGTCTGGCAGGCTCTGCTCCCCATGCTGGGAACTGGGAGGTGTACTACTGTGTGGGCAGCCACTGGTAGTTACGCTGAGATGGTGACTTGCAGCCAAGGATGAGTGGATAGTATAAAAGGTGTTGCTTAAGCTTGCAAAATGGGACTTTGGTATGTAATTTTACCTAAGTCTGAGCTAGAAGGCATCTGTCCAGCCATTGCTATCCTGCAGGAGCCTTGCTTTTTGGCACAGGCTCCTTAGGCACCTGTTCCTTGAAAGAAAGCAGAAAGGGGCCTATCTTCAGGAGAGCATTCGTATTTCCCGAAGGAGGAAGGAGCTTGGAAAGTGAGATTCGAGAGCCCTCCCCCATTTCCAGCATCTTCCCAATAGCAAACTCTTAAGCTCTTGCTCTGGAGCACGTCAGTCTCGGTTCTAAGCAGACACAACTCTTCACTCTGAAAAATAGATAGTTTCTACCACAGTGTGAGGGAGCCACTTCTTATGCTAAATACAGGCAAGTGTCTTAATGCTCTAAATGAGTTTCCAGGCATGCAGATTTTAGGCTTTGGGCCCTGGTGAAAGCCACTCTCGTTCCCAACTTATCATACTGGAACCTAAACCTGATTCTGATGAATAACAATGAGTCCCTGTAAGTTTAAGACTGTGCAGGAGGCAGATGACTACATGGCACAGTGCCTTGCACTGTGCATGCAAAAGCAGTCAACTAGCCATGCTTGCTTTCTTGGTTTGGTTTGTTTTTTGATGCTTCTTGTAACGTAGGACACACAAGTAAGGGAAAAATCAGTTCCTAGGATTTGTGGGTCTGAATCAGCTTTTAAATTGTTCTTCATGGGTCCAGGACGTACAAAATGTAGAGACACAAAATTTATCACACATCGTTAAATAGAAGCAGAATTAGAGACTTTCTAATGAGTGCTGTCAGTGAGCATGCTGGGTTTGAACCACACTCACAGGGTAATAATTAGTAATATTTTCTGAAAGAAAAATGAATGGGTTTTAAGGTAAGTTGAAATAAAAAATGAAAAATGGAAGAAAATTAGGATAAAGCACTTAAGATGTAAAGAACACTTACCTGCTATTATCTATTGTGAAATGCAGCATGCTGAATAGAAAAACTGTATTTTCTATTGCTTAGTTCATTCAGAACCTTTCTTTTCTTCAGTCTGAGGTTGCTCTGGATCAGACATTGTTGGTGAATTTCAGTCGCCAAAATCCATTTGCAGACATTGTCTTTGTGGGGACAGCTTTTTATGACACATTCCTCGTGACATTTCTCTTCAGCTTCATTCTGCTGCTGGAGACTGGGGGCGAGGGATGCTGGGGGGGAAGGAGGACATCTGTGAAATGCTTCTGAAAACACAGAACTGGTTCTTAGAGTTTTAGATGACGGATGAAAACTTTGCACCAGCCACCCTCCATTTTTTCTTAGTATCATGTCATGTTCCTTGCCCACTGTTTGAGCATGCTAAGCATAAAAGATTAAATCTCACAGATGCTTGGGAAAGAAAGAAACTGAATTTTGCTTTTCTTTGCTAGTAGGAGTAGAGAGTTTTAAAATACATTTAGTTTTCTCTCCCTGTCAAAAGTTGATTTGTACTGTGAGTGGCCTCTGTTGCAAGCACCCTATACTCCCTCTCCCCGTGTACATATGTATACATAGCAGTGTACAATTCTTCATTGTGGAGTAGAGATACTAGAATTTGTGTGGCCATCTTCCTGTACAGGACTTGCATTGGTTATTGACATCAAGCAAACTGCAATTACTCATAAAATGACATGCTGTATTATTGGTTTTGTATCTTTAAATATAGTTTCCATTTTATTTATTTCTGTTAACATATCTAGTTTTGTGCTGTTACTTAGCATTCAGTAAGCAATGTATAGATGTGATTTGATTGGCAATATGTATTTACTTTTATTTGTATTTCAAAACATTACTTACTCATTTAGATTATATATTGTGCAATTGTAGATGGCCTCTTACTAATGTAAAATGATTTGTAGTGGAAACATTTATATTTTTATAATAAACATAATGAAAGTATTTTTTACATACTGGAATACCGAGGTGATTGCTTGGAGGACGAAATACATTTATTTGATTAGTGTGATAAAATTGTAATTAAATATGGATAAATTCTGAGTGTTAAAGCATGGGTTTGGAGTGAAAGCTAGATTTTACCTCTATCATCTATGAAAAGAAACAAGCAGTGCAGGTTTTACCTAGCCAGACCAGCATTTGTGCTAAACTGACTAACATCAGTCGAAGACTTTACTTTCTCCATGAATACAGGAAAACTGTCTACTACAGCCTGCCTATGGGAGAGTGAAAAAGCTGTCATTTATTTCAGTTGTGTCAAGTATTTCCAAACTTTTGCTTTTTTTCCTCCCTTGCCAGTGGACCTCTTTTAATCTTATTACTATGTTGAATCCAGTAAAAGATGTACTTTTCAACAAAATAAAAAAGCCCACCGCTTACTGTAATTTAACCCCATGATCATTTCTTGCCTCTGAGTATCTGTATTAGATAATATTTTGCTCCTGTTCTGTTATGTCCCTATCAAGTTGTTTCTATATGCTTCACTGAAGTATGGTGTCTTTGAAAATGTCAACATGCAACTCAAGTTTGCATCTCAGGAATTATCTTCCTAAAAAAACAGGAGTGGTTTGAATGTTTGCCTGTTACTTGAGGAGTAAAGTTGCAGGATCTTTCAGTACCACAAATGATTTTGCATTCTTTTGTGTATTACTGTGCTTACTGGTGCAACATAATGAATGATAAACCTGTCCTGATGTTTGTAAGTTGGTAAACTTTATGGACATAGCACACTTTTTTTTTTAAATCATTTTATCTTGGTATCTTTAATAGAAAGAGGAATCATGGAAAAGGGCTACCCGTAAGTATACAGACCAAAATTTGACTTAGCTTTAAATGGCAACAGCTGGACTGAAATCCATTTCTTCATAACACCAGTGTATGGCTCATGCTGCAGTGGGTACATATGATGTTGTTTTAACTTCTAATGAGTGGGTTTCAATGCTGTACTTGAAGGACAGGGAAGCAGCTCTGTGAGTAAAATCTAGACAGTGTGCAAACTATTTACATTGTGAATAGGTTTCACTTCAGCAGCTGTGTTACACTGCCTTGTGTTCCATCCCTTTAGCCTTAGTGGTACATTCTATGCATATCCCAAAGGGCATAGTGGATGTTAATGCTTTTATAACTGTTATGTTTATTGTAAAATGGTATTAATATTCACAGGAAGTCCTGGAACAACAGTAGGGTAAATTCACTCACACAGCAGCAGAGCAAGCAAATGCTTTGCAGCCCATCACCATGTCTCATCTCAAATCTGGAGGGATAAATTGCTGATAATCAATTGCACAAACTTGGATATGTCTTTTTTCAGTAATATGTCTTTTTTCAGTAATGTCTAAGTGACTTTGCATTCCTTCTTAAGGATGATACCCAGACCTAGATATCTATACCAGTAAAAGCCAGTGTGAAGTAGAATGAGACAATTCTGATGTCTCACATATACCACCCCTGTTAATTCAGACAAATATCTGTGCTATTGACTATCCTTCATTTTCTGAGCCACTATAGTCACTCAGATCCTTCCCGAGCTGCCACTGCTTGGTCAGTAATTCCTCATTTGTATATGTGCACTCAGTTCTTTTTCAGTTCTCAGGCCAATTCTTCATGTATTTCTTAATGAATTTTACTTTCCCAATTTAAAAATATTTTTCCTAGAAATATTTGTCTCAGCCTTGAGTCATTCACACATATAATCATGCGCATGCTTATTGTGCTGGGTACTAATTCAAACGGTGAACAGCATGAAACACAAAGGACAGCCTTCTCTGGGCTTCTGTGTTAACGTTTTTCAGGTGGTGTGAAAACCTCTGGTAAATGAAAAATACTCAGTTTACAAGGTTTTTCAGTTCACTCTGCTTCCACATTACAATGATTCCATAATAGCCCATATTTCCCCAGTTAGCTCATAAGAATGTCATGTGGGACAGCACCAGAAGTCTTACTGAAGACAAGATAAATCACATCTACTAGTTTTTAGATTATCCTGTCACGGAAATAAATTATACAAGTTTGACATGACTTGTTTGTTCTTGACAAATCTTAGTTTCTTTAGACCTTGTAATCCTCCAGCTGCTCAGAAATGTATTGTGTGATTGATAGATAGATAGATAGATAGATAGATAGATAGATAGATAGATAGATAGATAGATATAAAAAATATTTCTGAGTATCTGAGGTTAGCATGCCTACTCTGTAATTGCCTGGCTGTGCTTCTCTCCCCGTTTTAAAGGTCAGGATGATCTTTGCTCTACTCCAATTGCCTGGACTCCATGACTTCTCCAAGAGAACAGCCAGTGGCTACCCTTGGACTAGTCCCTTCTGTTGCCATAGTAAATCTCACAGACTCTGCAAACCTGAATGCATCAATTACTTGTTCTGCCTCCTAGGATTCCTAATTGTAAAATAAAAATAAAATGCATACAGGCAAATGTTTTCATTGCATGTCCAGGTTTTCAGCGTATGCTTCGAATTTTTGCAAGCAGGCAACTACTAAGAGTCACCATGAAAGAAGCATGTAGTAACACCTATTTGGTTAGCAAATGTCATTTTTTGTTTTTCATTAGATTGAACAACTGAGTTTTATCTCTACTGTGTGACTTTGAAGTTGGATGATAAGGTCAAGCATCCTACAAACGTAGTTGAGATTCAGTTAGAAATCTTTTCATTCACTCTGCTGCTATCTGCATAAAGTGGGAAATGTCCTTTACCTCCACTCCTCTTCCATCCAGTTTATCCTAATACTATTAGAAAGCTCCATTTTTAAATCTCTTCATCAAAGTGAGCCATTTGAGTTTACACACCATGGATTTGTAATTAATACCAAGGTTGGTTTCCAACCCTTTCAAAAGTGTATGTTTGCAAGACAGTGTAAAATAACCAGAGCTTTATATTCTTAATATTTGGGGGGACTTAGGAAAGCAGATGTTGAGCTTGTATCTGAACTGATTAATTGCTAAGCCATGATACGTAGCAGAAATTTCAGTTTCAGCAATAGTAAAAGCACGTCTGGGCATGAAGCACCACAAATGAGATCTCAGGCACCCATACATATCATCATCCTGTTCATGTATGATGACTGTGGGATGCTGCTCCAATAAATATTGCGTGTCTTTCCCAGAAGAAACTGTGCTGTGACTATACACTGAGACTGCTTCTCATGTGACAAAGTGCTCGTGCACCCCCATTGCTGAGCAGCTGTGCATGCTGTGCAGGCACTGCCTCCTCAAATGCCTCTGCCAAAGCAACACCCACCTTAGGAGGGCTGCTGTCCTCACCCTAAAATGCTGCTCAGGCCCCAGCCCAGCCCTCCTCACAGGGCTGAATTTCTCCTCCTGGCACAAGGCCTGCAAGCATGAAAACCGAGCATTCAGTCTCACTGTGTTTGCATGAGCACAGAGTATACCATTTAATTTCAAGGCATTGAGCTGAAATGAAGCCAGAAAAAAAACATAAATATGCTAAAACCAAATTTGTTCAAATGAAAAAGAAAATGGAGGTCTGTTAGCTTTGCACCATAGTCTGACCAGGGATTCAAATGAGCACCTCTGAGGCTAATTTTCCTTTGTCCCTCCTTCCCACCCAGCAGAAATTGATCCTTGGGTATAGTTTACAGGTTGAAGAGATTTATTTTCACAAAGTGGTTCACTCGTTTCACTTGCATTACTCTCTGAGCTCCTGTCTTCCCTCATGCAGTACAACAGGCCCCAAAATTAGGCTCAAACCACAAAAGTTTTGTGTGTTGCAGGACCTCTTCCTCCTGCAGATTTTCCTTAGTACGCTCCATGCCCTGATGTTCCTACCAAGCATGTTCCTGACCCCCTCCTCTCTGTGCTGGTGAGAGGTGGTGTCTGTCCACTGTGTCCTATAGCCCAATCTGCTGGAAAACCCAAAAGTTAGGATGGGAGATGACTGAAGCAATATTTAGAGTCTAAGCAATATTTCAACAGTTGCAGTGTTAGTTGCCTGCCATGCTGTGCTTTCCATTTCTGATCTCTTGCCATTCAAGTTTAACCATGGGGAGTCCCACCAGACATTTAGGTTTGCCTGTGAGTTTTTTTCCCCATAAGTCATGTTCAGTGTAGACATTTCCTCCCACTTAGGATTTAGAATGGTAGAGTAATAATGTTAGCTATGGAATGGTATAATTTTAACCAAAACAGATGATGCTTAAAACAAAAACAAAAGCAAATTAAAAAAACCACCAAAAAATAGAACAAAAACCTCCCTCCCACCCCAACAAAATTTACCAGAAATCCAGGTTACTGACGAGGGTAGTGCCTCTTGAGCTCATAATTTGGACAGTGAATAGGTTTTCTCCCACAGGCTTTTAAAATAGGGATCCTGGTTCTCCCCATCTTTTCTACATTATCTGGGTGGCTTTTTGCACAGCTAGCTGGATATTTGCTAGTGGGTTTGGTCACTGCTAAAACATGCAGCTTCCCCTCAGACTGGTTGTTAGCTACTCAACAGTAATGATTCCCTGCTTTTTGTATGCCCCTTTAAAGTAGCATTGCCTTTTCTTATTTTACTGTTTTTAATCTCTTTCCTTTGCTCTCATAAAGGGTTTTTTGGGGCTTTAGTGGAGGACTAATCCACAATCCCCAGTTGTGTATACTTTAAGAAAAAAAAAAAAAGTTATGCCTCATTAACTGAGTTAATACTTGCTTCATTGTAATAGCAAAGTAATAAAATTCAATCCCTACAACAATGTGATACTGTAACTTCCTTTCCTCTAACTGATGGAGTGCTGGGCTACCTGCCAAGGAAGTCAAAAGAAAATAGGAAGCAATATAAACAAATAAAATCTCTTTCTGATGTTTAGATATAGATGTTTTCTTGGGTTTTTTTGGGTTTGATTTTTTCTTTTTAATCTTCAGTCATTACTTAATTTTTCTTTCTCTCTCTTCCTGACTTTCATTCTGTCATTGTGCATGTGGGTTTTGGGGGAGAGGACATGCTGGCCCACAGAGGAATTATTTTTCTGCCCCTTTTTACCTCTATTCCCTTCTTAGAAGGTTACTTAAAAAAACCAACCAACCAAACCAAACAAAACAAAAAAACAAACCAAACACAGAACAAAAACAAACAACAACAAAACAAACAAACAAAAAAAAACCAAAACAACCAAAAACCAAGCATATCAAAAGCACCAAAAATGTCTATGTGAACACTTCCCCAACATGGACAATATGAAGAACTGTAAGGTAATGGAATAATTAGATTCCTTCAAACAAATATAATATTAAATGTAGAAAGCTATATAAACAGAGAGACCAAATCAAAGTAAACCTCTCTGCCTGGCACCAGCCAACCATTGTACCTTGTACCACAACTTTACTAATTTCCTGGTGTTTACACTGCAAGCAGGCCAAGGGAGCAGTCCCATCCCCAGGCAGAGAAGGAAGACACCCTGAACACAGGGCTGAACTAGTCTGAAACCTTCTCTAGCCTTCACATCCAAAATTGGAGTGTATTCTTTCTCCCTTCTCCTATAGTTTCTATTCACTGTATCCTCTGCCAAACAAGTACTGCAGCTGGCCAAGCCATGCATTTATACTGAAAAAAGATATTTAATAGACCCACATACTACCTGGGTCCTCCACGGTAACAGTCCTTTAGACAAAGTTTCCTGGTGCTAGATGGTGGCCTAAGTCTACATTATATATACCAGGCTCCATTATCTCAGCTGTGGTTTTTGGACATAAAATATATTAACATTATGGACAGAAGTAGCTCTTTAGCTTATTCTTTTTCACTACCACAATACTTAGTACTGTGGGTTTTTTTTAAGCACTCGTAGTCTGAAGTACCTTTTAGGAAACACTGCAAAGAAACGGTATCTGTTTGTAACTATGGCAAGTGCAACACCAAAAGCACAACACCCTCTTTCAGACCCTCCATGCTACCAGTTTTCACTGGCATCTATTAGATGCCTTTTCATGGGAACCTCTCTCTCAGTATTCCTTCCTTGGGCCAAATCTTTAAGTACAGGCATTCACTAGCTGTTACATGGCCTCCTCATGAGACCATATAATGATGTTGGCTATAGTCTTTTGTTGCTAAGTTGACTACTAGGGGAAAGCTAAAATTACTTCACCACCCTCAAAAGAAAGATCTCATGGGTTGTAGCAGATACTGCACCACAAGAGGAAATGCTGTTCAAAACTAAACAGAGCAAAAATTTCCATCTTGTGAGAAACTAGTGAAAGGATCAACTTGGAAAATTTTCTCCTAATCTTTCTGAGTTTACTGAAGCAATCTGAAATCCAGATCAGGCACTTAATCCATGTCCTTTGTGTCCACACAATATCCTGACTCAACAGGCCTAGGGCCAAGTGAATCAGCAGTCAAAAGTGTCTTAGCAGCTTGCTCAAAAGGAAGCTTTCAAAACTGATTATTAGGAAGCTATCACTTTATGAACAGATAAAACTTCTTTCTCCAGGTAACTGCACTTGTCACCCTGTAAAAGACAATGAGATTTCTATGATAGTCCATGTGTAAATGGTCTGAGTGAGTGTGATACTGAAACCGTAATTTCTTAAATATTTATTGAATAAAAATGGCATGGGCTTGGATCACCAGACATGCGAAATGCACCTAATGTTTTAAGCTAAATGTTAGCCCTTTCTGTTGAGGGAGAGATTGCCACTACTTTACAGAAAAAAACTGTATCTTCCAGTACAAAAGAATCTGAAAAAGCTCGGGAGGGTTTTCAGAATTTTCACCTACATTTTGTGAAGAGCTGATGAATTTTCCAAGGAGAGGGCGAGAAATAAAAAGTATCTAGTTGAGTACCTGAAATAACCAAGCTTAGTAAAATCAGAGGCAGTAGAGGACTCAGGGGAAGTATTCCTTTTTCCTTCATTTAGCCTTAGCCCAGTGTGGACACAGGGTTAAAGTTACTGCTCTCTCCAGAGATGCTACACAGGGTCTTGCAAGTGGAATGGGAACACTACATTATAAAACTCTTTGCAGAGCATAAGAGTGTAAGATTCTTTCAAGTAAAATACATCAACTCTTGTATCATTTAGGGGTTGTGGCATTTCCAGCCTTGCAATAATTGCCTAGCACTTTGCATTTGTGAGAAAGTAGAAAGAAATGTCTTAACAGTGGGTTCTGCATATTGTAAATGTCCAACTGTGACTTGCAGAAACACCCATGAGACTTATTGCTACCATTATAAGCTTAGAGTAATGTGCCCATATTTTTCTTTTTAGACCACGCACACTTTATTCAACCCTCAGAGGTAAAAAAAAAAAAGGGAAAAAACAAACAAAAAAACCACCAACCGAACAGAAAACCCCAAACAACAACAACAACAAAAACAAAACAAAACAAAAACCACACACACACAAAAAGCAACCAACAAAAAAAAACACCCCAAAACCCAAACCAAACCAAAACCAAACCAAACTGAAACAAACCCAGAAAACCCAAACCAGTCATGTTAAAATTGGGTTTTTTTTCTTTGTTTTGATCTTCCTGGGTCAGACACACAGCTGTGTGTCATAAATTTGGCTCAGCTGAAGGTGAGGGCTCCTGCTAACTGGTGATGAGTCCCAGCCACTGTGTTCATGGCCTCATGCCCCACAGTGCCAGCGCTGCCGTGGGTCTGAAGGCCATGATTTTGCTGTTGGGGCTGGGATTTCCCAGCCTGCTTTCCAGCTGCAGAAGAGCCCAAAGCAGCAGCTGCAGGGGGTGGTGGCAAGGGAGGGGACTAAATCCAAGATGCAAACTTGGGAGCTTGGTGTTGGGCTTCCCTGTGGGTTACCAGCACCTGGTGCAACAGTTCCACAGTTCTCAATGGGACATGGTCAGGTTTGTCAAGGCAAAGTGGTGAACAGGGGTACAATACTTTATTAAGGAAAATGTTCATCATTTGAATCTCATTGAATTTCACTCTCTCTGAATATCAGCTGTTGTGCCTCAGCAGCAGAGAAGAGGCAAGTAGCAAAGAGTGTTACAAACCTCAGTAGCTTTGGTTCTCATTGGTTTTGTTGTTGCATTTTGGAAGATACTAGACCTGCTTACTTTATAATTTAACAGCTAGACATTTTCTCCCTTCTGCTCAGTCTTCTTAACATGCCTTAAATCAGCTTAATACTGAGGGTGGGAATTAAATCACAGCAAAAAAAAAAAAACAAATATAATGTTGGGTGTAGCTCTAGAATAATTCAGAAGTCTTCATTTGGACACTAGCCATGCTTCAAAATGAGTAGCAAAAGCAGTTATGAAGCCTCTGTCGCTGATGTCTTTTAAGAAAGCAATAGATGGGGATCTCATAGAAATCATTGGGTGTAGCTGAGGCATGGCTCAAGGCAGACAACCTCTTGGTCTTTCTGGCTTCAGATTGCATGATTCCCCCATAGTCACACAGCACATCTCACCCCTACTCTTGAAAAATCCTTTGACTAAACAACAAATATGGTCTCTCTCATTTTCCTGGTTTGCTGGGCACAGACACATAACACAACTTGCTGAAAGTGTCTCAGATGGACATTAGAATTGTTGCTGCCTGAATCAGGGCTGATTCCCACCCACAGTGGTCTATCTGCCACCAGCCTGCTCAGCCTTGCATAGTTGTTGTTACAAAGGAATGACATCCTATGAGAGTCACAAAGTGAGGGGGAACTAAAATTGCACATTGCTCTCCAGCTGCTCATCAGTCCATAGCTTTTCTCTCACTTTCCCTCAGCCCTCCACCCTCACCATTTCAGTAATGAGAGAACAACCTATGCAATCTGTTCAGCAAGAGAACAACTCATCTGAGCACAATTTCCTCTTCTCTGTGGTTGAATATAACTTCCCTTGGGTAGGTGAAAATTTTGGCAGCCTGTACAAAGACTAGCAGAGACTGAAGCAGAAGCTGTAATAGAGCTGTTACAGCTTGACAGCCCTGTTTTGTAATGCACTGGGGGATTTTATTACAAGTCAACTGTAGCTTCAAGAAATTTAAGAGTATGGCATCTGCTTGTATGATTTTTTTTAATGTTTAATAAATGAAATTGCAGTAGATTTTAACATGGAGACTATGGCTGTAGCAGACCTGCATGACTTAATAAAAACAAAAATCAATCAAACAACTTCACTTTATTGGCAAGTTTTTGCTCTGTAAGTGGAAATAAATGTTTTTGCAGCTCTAATAATTTCACACGTGTTTCTTCAGGTACTGGCAAAACACTGTGTTTTTATACTGTTTGCTGAGTGCATTGTTTTTGCTGCATTTGTGTTTAAAGAACATCCTATTAAAGATCATTTAATGTAGCCTCACAAGGACCTGTGTCACTACAGTATGTCTGAGTGATAACCAAAATCTTCAAGAGTCCTGTGGCTTGAGGAAAGACTTTTCACCTCCCCACTCACTGTAACCTTCCTTTTTCTTGAATTTTTAAGGGAGATTATGATAGCAATTAAAGCTTCAGATCACTGGCTCCATGTAGTCATAATATAGCTTATTTTTATTATAAGACAATGATTCACAGTGGTGGCAGGAAAAAGAACAACTTTTTAAAAAAGATGACGGATTCTTTGCTACCAGAATTTTTCAAATCCTAAGTCTCATAATAGGTGAAATACAGTCTCTGGTATCTCTGGCTCTGCCTTGGGACATGACTAGTTTTGTTAGCTATCAGCATTTTTGTGATGGTTCCTGTGGTGTGAGCCAGCTGAAGAAATAAGGCAGAAAATATGAAAACCATGGAGGGCCCTGGTGCCACCACGTGACAAGCTGGGCTCAGGCTGAGCCCCCTGGGCAGCCTGGTTGGGGAGCCACGTGTGGGTGAGGATCTATGGGCCAAAGCAGGACAGACTGTCCTCTCCCCCATGGAAAACTGGAGGGCTGCCATAGGGTCTGGGCCCAAGAGAGTGATGATGGGCTCCCAGAGGCTGCCACTCTCTCAGCTTTTCTAGGCACTTGCTTTTTTTGTGTATTTTCAGCTGCAGTCCTATGCAAAGGTTCATATTAGCTTGACTCAGGTTCCTGTGGGAAGCCCAATGAGTAGCTGGAGTTTATATGAGTTCCTGTACTCCCTCAGACCCCTGGCTTTCTGCTCTGAGGCAGCCCTCATAACACAGAAACTGAGATGGGAACATCTGTAAACTTCTTAGCTGCTTATCATGTTGCTTTGAGGATAAATATTTTTAGAATTTGCATAGAATATTGGAATTTCCACAAATCAGCATTTTCTAATGATAATGTGTTTTCTCAAGAGCATTGCAAGCAAACCTGCTGAAAACCGTGCAACTGCAAGGTGGTGGAACAGGAACGTACAGATGGCTCAAGCTATCTTAGATCTATCCAGTACCATATGCTGTGTTTAAACTTCATTTGTACCCATGTAAACACCTATGCTGTGCACTGTGACTGTTGGGAAAATGAAGAAAATCAATGCATTTATACTAGATTTATACTGTGTTCCATTATTTTCTTTATTCATGTACTTGTGAGCAAATCAGCTCATTCATCTAGAAGAGATTTCGGGTGTGTTTATGAAGACAGCTAATCTTAGGATCTTTGGCAGGATGAGGTCTCGCTTTATGGTGCAGTGGCTCTGGGGTGGAAAGTGGTCTCTAAAAGAGAGACAGGCAGAAACCCACCAGAAACACTGCTGCATTGCCTGCAGCACACTCAGATTTGCAGGTGTGCCTCTAAAGGTGTGATTAAATCCCTATTTTGGATCTCTGCTCTCTTGACCTGCAATTCTCATTAGCTGCAGTTTCTCAGTGAAAACCAGCATCCTGGTTTTTGTCTGCAAGGAGCTGGTGCACCCCACTGCCTTTAAGGATACTGTGCAGCATCAGGGATGTTGAGAGCATGAGCTTCTATTTATTAACTGAGTGATACCACATGTAGATTCACTGGATGTTTACAAAACTGTGTGGGTGGGTTGATCAAACACATGGGGCCTTCCCTTTGGTTTAATTCCTGTTAACTGATGAAAGTGAAAAAAACCCCAACGAATCAAATCAAAACTAACTGGGCTGCAGCCAAATAAAAACAAAAATGAAAAATGATCAAATTGTATTGTATTTTGTTTTTTGATGCTTAAGCAGAAAGATGCCTGTCCCCTTTCTTGCTATTCCAAGCCTGGAAGGAGCACTGCCTTCCAGCCTGACATGGCTGGAGCCCTGTGTCCCCTCGAGATGGCTAATGACTTGCAGATTTATTCCAAGGTGGTTAAGGGATTTACCTCCTTCCAGAAAATGCTTAGGAAAGGATCATCTGCTACAGAAGGAGTGGTTTCATGTACTGACATGTGAGAGAGAAATATGTCACATGTCCAGCAGCCCAAAACACATCTCCCAGTCATCAGGATGGGTATTCCCCAGTGCATGAAGTGTTCAGGATCACCTCATCATGGACCCTCTGGTCATCAGGGAGCAACACTGGAGACCCAAGCAACCAGAAATTTTCCCTACTGTCACAGGAACCTGTTTCTGTTGTTATGAGCTTAACATTTGACCTGAGCAACTTTACCCTTTTCCTTTTAGCATCCACATATCTTTAGGGAAAGCTGTGTAGCTGAGTTTTTAAAAAGCATCAGTAGCCACTACTTACACCTGCATCCATCTGCAGTGAATAATAAAGAGAGCTTGCATTTAGGTATAAAATTATGTGTTTTCCCATGCTGTAACTTGATTGTCTTCCGCAGAGCTACACAGGGGACAGATTTGAATAAAAGTAAATCCAGTCCAAACTGTTACTTAAGGAAAAACTTATATTGGGATTAATAGGTTACTCTGGCTTTCTATCCTGCAGAATCAATTAAAAACAGTTGGGGAGAAAAAAAAAAAAAAGGCACTCCTGAGGTTAATGGGCCCATTTTTTATGGCCTTTTATTATGTATAGTCCTCAGCACCTGTTTAAAATACTATGTAATCTGGAGGCAGCTTCTTTGCATGGGTGTAAAGGGAGGTTCCCCTGTCACAGCTATGCATACTTAAAGCAATGTGGGGAAAACGAGGCAGGCTCTCACTGATGCCCAAGTATGCCATAGCTTCCTGGGGGCCTGCTCTCTCTTGGCTGGCAAAAATAAAATAGCTCCTGATGTTGTGCTAGTTGGTATTCTCAAATGTTGAGAGGAACCTAGAGCTGCCTTGAGGTAGATGTATGGGCTAGGCTGGAATCTGCTTTGAGAGGCTTTGATGTGGTGGCTGGGAGGGGCATTCCTGGCATAGCTGCTGTTCTGCAGGTGAGCTAGCAGCCACTGAGATATGGGGGTAGAACCTATCTCCATGGGCAGCTCCTGGGTTTGGGCTGCTGGCCCTGTGACCATGGGGTACTGCATGGGTTTGGGAGCTTTGCTGTGCCTGCGTTTGTCTTGGAGTGACGCTGAGATTTCTTTGCAACTTGAAGTGATAGCTGCTGGACTGAAACCAGGAGTGGTGGCAGCCCTCTTTTGTGCCCCTGCTGTCACATGTCCCTGCTGGCCTGGACAGACAGCAGGCTTGTCCATGTATCCCTGTAGTTCTGATCTGCCCAGCTCTCTGCCTGCTGCATGTATCTATGTTTAAAAAAAAATAAAATATTGTAGCTTATGTTTTAGTAGCATCTAGTGTTGGAGAATGAAACACCTGTTGCTGTGCTTGGCATTCTTGCTTGAAGGAAACAGTGTAGATGTGCACGTTAAATCTTGTGATGGCTGAGCCTCATCATGTGGTTTAATGCCCAGTAAGTGCTGTGGCTGCTAGGAATTGGGGATTTTAAAATTGCCATGTAGCCTTTCCTAGGCTCTGCTCAAGGCACTTGGAGACTTCTGCTTCTAGTCTAAGTCTTGTGCCATGCTAAGGGAATGCTGATAAAAATCACATTCTGTACTTGTGATAGTGACCCTGTGTTAGACTTAAATAAGAAATCACCCTTCCACCCTCCCACCGCCCTTCTTTTGTTGACTGTGAGCTTCCTCTCCCCTTGTTACTTTTCAGTCACCGGCTGCTTTAGGGTCTCTGCTTTGCTGCCCTGCTTCTCCTGGCACTAATCCTCTGGCCATGTCCTTCTGCAGCCTTGGAAGGAGCAAGAAGCTATGTGTGGGTGCAGAGTCTCATTATGCTGTGATGGGGAGCAGTGGCTCAGGAAAATGGTCTCCTCAGTTGCCCAGAGCCATTATGAGCATGGGGGGCACCAAGCTGAGGATTGGCTCAGTGTCCTTGTAGCTCCAGGAGGGTGGCCAAGAAATCAATGCTTTCCTGTGTGTGTCTCCCTCTTGTGTCTCCCACACCCTCTCACTCTGGCTCAGTCCTCATAGTATTTTCCTTCCTGAAATGTTGAAGGTAAGGGGATTTAAATTTGTTTTCATTAGGCTTGCTGTGCCCCTGTATGCTCTGAACTAGATATACCTTAGGATGGATGCTTGGCTCCTCTTAGTGTGAACTAGACCTGATGGTTTCTGCTTTTATGAACTACATTTTAATCTATTAGGTTTATAGGTGTGATGACTATATCAATTGATGACATGAGTACTTTTTAAAAAAGTTATAAAATTCTCTGTAACATTTTTTATTTCATGGTAAAAATAGACCTGCCTTCCCTCCTTCCCTTCCAGGCTTCCTCTTAGCACCCTTTTCTGAGCAGGTAGTTGCTGGGCTAATGTAATATAAAGACGTTTCCTAGATCAAAGATGTGTGTGATGCGGGCAAGAGGAGGGAAAGAATTTTATGCATAGGGATAGGTGAGGGGTTAGAGGCATCTTAGGTACTATCCTCAGCATGGAAAGTTACAGTCTTGGCCTACTTTGCAGTGCCTGTTCGTTGCAAACCTTTTGTTGAATTAGAAGTTGTCTTTTGTGAGTTGATACAGGTTGATTGCCTTTTTTTATTTAACTTGGAGTTGAGGAAAAGAGCTGGGTATAGTGGCAAAGCAGTGACACACATTGTTCCTTTAAAGCAACACTTTGCCCACATCCTCCCTGTAAACAGTGAGTGTTTTATGCTGAATGCCACATATGTGTCAGAACCACGGATGCCAGACACAGCGATAAGGAAAAAGATCACACAGTTAATTATCTCTGCAAAAAGAAAGAGCAGTTCTGTGGCACTAAAACACAGAAGGCATTCTTTGCAGAGGATGTGTGGGATAATCACGTTGCTGGCCTGTTGCAGGCTTTCGGAGTATCGCTTACCCTGTGTGCAGAAGGCACTAATGCCGCCTCTTGTCAGGACACTGAATTGAATTATGCTCCAGGCTTGAAACTCAACCTCCCACCTTGACAAATTGTCTGTGAGCTGAACATGATTTGAACCATGCCAGCGCAGTTTCGCTCACCGTCACCCCTTAGTACTGTATTAATAGAACGTGTTAGCATCAGACAGCTTGGCGAAATGGTAAATATGACAGAGCACATGGACAGAGTGTCTCCTTGATGGTAAATAGATTGTGAATAATTGAATAATGCTGTAATAGTGAAGAGGATCTGTCTAACATAAGGCACGAATTACGCTTCTCTCCCTGCTCCAGCTCAAACGTTTCAGACTCCTTTTTCTTTGCCATAATTGGACATAATCAGTAACACAGTCAGCGACTAAAGACTGTCTGGTATCAATTCCCAAATCCAGGAACTGCAACATCTAGATCTTGGGAGAGCTAATGCTCTCTATTAACTGATTAGTTCAGTTAATTTGTTGTGTCCCATGGTGATTGTAAAGTAAATAAGAAAGGCTACTTTGTTTCAAATATCTTCCTGCAGTTCTCTGTGTGTTATGTATATATGATCCATGCGTATCTGCATATCTACAAGCTTGCCTGGTAGTTGGAAGTGTTGAGAAACTGCAGGTTTCCCTGGCTCCAGAGGAAGCTCTTGGCTCAGGACCTCCTAGAGAAAAGTTGCCTAAGAATATTTAGTCTAGTCTGAAGGGAACAACTTGTTCCATGGAGCAAATCAGAAAGAGAAACCTGCGTGACTTAAAATGATTTCTTTCAAATTTACTTCTAGATATAGCCTGCATGTCTGCCTTGTTGACTGACGGAAATTCTTTGGGCAGGTCTCATCTACTACACGAATGTGACCTTGATTGCAAAAAAAATAACGATAATGCAAATCTTCCTTTTCCTCCTCTCCAAATGAAGCTTAATGTGACCTGTTGCAACTTGCTAACCCTAGATTTCAACACACATAGGTGCTATTGTGGAGACAAAAATACCTTCTTTAAATTGTAAACCACTGCTGGATAATTACGTATGTATTTTCTTTTGATTTAGTTCATTAGGTACATGTTTCTGAAGTAGCTCTCTTTATCTCCATCCATGACAAACAGTTTATGGTACTGGGCTAATGCTTTTGCTGCATTTGACTAATTGAAGATGCTGAAAACACGAGAGAGTTTATGCAGTTGTGGGAGGTAGAAAAGTGTCTTCTTGACAAAAAGCTTTTAATTTGGAGTCAGGCTGAGCTTTGTCAGAGCTAGAGAGAGAACCTATTTGGTATGTATTTGGAGTGTATGGAAAAGACCGCCTTTAGCTCCTGAATGCCATCGTGTCAATTTGCATGCCAGCACTTCAGCATACTCAGAGCAAGCAGAAACCCTCTGGTGAGGAGACGCTTGGATACCTGAGCTCCAGGACCATTTCCTTCCTCTGTGCTGGAAGGCACCAAGACCTTCCGTTGACTTCTATATTAATCTTTTTACTTGCAAACAGGCAGAAGTGCCATTTTTCACTCTGTGACAGCTGTGCGCTTGCTCATGATGATGGGTCCAAGTGCAGCTTGGTGGGGAACAGCAGCTTGTAATGGTACCATGATTGAAGTGTCAAGTTACTGCTCTTTTATATTATATGTAGACTTTAAATGATGAATGCAGGGTGATTTCTCTTCCATTGGATTCGCTTGACAGTGATCAAGACAACTGTAATGAATTTGTCTGGAGCAGAGGAGCTTGGAGTTACCTCTGGAGGTTTAGGGAGATGGCTTGCTAGGGGAATAGATAGACAAGCCACCTCAGCTGGACAGCCCCTTGTGTCCTGGGGAAGTAACTTCTGAAAACAGTAATGGAGTGCTTTGTGGCCACTTTTAACTGCTGAACCTTAGGGTTCAAATAACCTGTTCCTTAAGGCTGTCTCAGACCAGCAACTCCAGTAGCCAGAGCAGACAGTAATATTTCAGTTTGTCCACACTTTCTGAAAATCCTCGTTTGCCTGCATTTTTTCACTGAAAGTTTTCTGAATGAAAACTGTCTATTAATTTTATTTTGTTTTCTGTTTGCAGGGTTGTTTTGTTGTTGTTGGTTTGGTTACTTTTGGCTTGGCTTTGTTTTTTTTTTTTTTTTTTTTTTTGTCTTAAGTCTGCCTTTATTTCTATGAGGTGTGGAATGTCATGAAATCTTGCTCCTTCTGGGCACTTGCAATGGCAGTCACTAGCAATAGTAGGGGAAACATCCTAAACCCTGATGATGGCCAGATTGTGAGCACTGCTGTTTGCCTGCTGTGAGCACACTGCGCCTATTTTGTACTCCTGGTTGTTAAATGGGGATATATAAAAGCAGCAACTGAGTAGGGAAGTACCACTGATTGGCAACCAGCATTAGCCAAAGGTCAGTGCTAATTACTCTGTTTCATTTGCATGAGAGGCTTTGAAAGATACAGAAGAAATTCTGTGGCATTTTCTGCCAACCAATTATTTGGCTGACAGGAGGATGTCACTGCTCATCAGTACTGATAGACTGCAAGTTGGTGCTTATGCAATTAAGCAGAAGAGAAATATTGCCTCAGAGAGTTAACTTTCTGGGAGTAATTACTGTGGGTGTCAACACATGCTGATGAGAAGGAAATGGATGCATTTACTATATATGCGAATCAAGGTTATGAATTATTAGACAGTTGTTTATGATTATCACCTCTGTCTCTAGCCCATCCTTTCTTCCTCTTGTTTTTGCATATTATACTGCCTGTTATACCAGTGAGGGATAGAGGGCCACATCCACACCAACTAGGCTCTGCTGATCAGAGTTTCGACTCTCATCTAATTGAACCTTTTGAGTTTTAGTGAAAGATTTAAGCTTTCTTTTTTTGCACCTTGCCACACAGACATACCCCTGCAGATCTGGTAAAGGCACTGTAGAGCTGAAGTTAAAGCAACTGAAGCAGTAACATAAGGAAGGTCTGGAGGAGCTAAAGGAAAAACTGACTTTTGGAAGAAATCTGAAGACAGGAAGCCCTTAATTAAAAAGACCAGTGGCTTTGGATATTTCAGGTTCAGCATGTCAAATTTCCATTACCAGAATTTCGGTGGGGGCTAGGAAACTGAGCTCTGCACACTTAAACCCCTTAGGAGTGTCTGTTGATTGCCTAAAGGTGGAGACCATCAAGGCCTTTTTTTTATTTTTTGAGGATGTAAAACATCACTTTCAATGAAAGCTTTAGTTCAAAAGTGTTGGTAGGATGAGGCTTGGCTCCAGCAATTAAAGTTTGCCAAAGACCTGTCCTGAGGAGTGCCAGGTCTGGTCTATGTCCATGGTACCTTTGTGTAACTGTTACTCTGGGCAAATGCTGTTGAGCCTTTGCCATTGAAGAGTCGGTGTTTCCTTCACTGTGAATTGTACAAATCCAGTTATTTAAATCCGCTTGCTCTTTTTTTTTTTTTATTTTTTGCTATTTTCAAAATACAAAATAGCATTAGCTTCTTGAGTTTGTGCATGGAGCTGACAAATATTTTTTCCAGCTGTGTCGCTATCTTTTCTCTGCTATCGTTACATATTTAAACTAGATGCACAGTGTTCCAAATAGCCTACTTACCTACTTATTAAGTTACAGAGCCTTAGAGTTGTACAGAAGCCAAGTTCTGCTGTCACTGTATGACAGATGAGTGTGAGTCCTTTATGATCCTTTGAATGTTGCCACCTTTGTGCATGTCCTGTGCACAGGACATGAGCATGAAGTCTGAAACACACACCAAAAACCATCTTGCAAAGCAAAGCTGTGGCTGTAGCATCACATAAATCAGAGCTTTGACTTACCCTTTGCATAACAGAAAAATACTTGGTAATCATACTTTGAGACAAGGAGCTGCTGCATGTCATCCTCTGAGACAGAACAATTTATCATGCGTTGGGATCACGTGTGTGGTCAAAGGCAATGCTTAGTGGCACAGGGTGATGAATACCTTTCCTGTCCTACTGTGGTGTCTGTACCCACTTGTTTTGGGATCACCCTGCATTGTTTTCCTCCTCCTCCTGGATGTGATGGGGCAGGTTTGGTATCTCCTTGAGTTAGAGGTGCTTTGGGGTCCTGTTCTGGCTGCATGTGAGAAGGGCTTGCTACACCTGGGCCCCTGCAGATTTCTTCTGGTACAGCAGTTATACTGTCCCCTCTCACGAGGCCAAAGAGCCCAGCTCTTCTGTGGAAAAACAAAGGTGTAACACCTGCTTCTTTGCAGGAACAATTTTGTCTGAATCACTCAACTTGTTGATAAAATGCCACATTGACTGCATCAGCATAATCTAATATAGGCTCATGTTTTTGAAATACCCCAAAATTGCTCTGCTATGAATAATTTTCAATGCTGATTTAAATGATC
Source organism: Hemiprocne comata (assembly GCA_020745705.1). Classification (NCBI taxonomy): domain Eukaryota; kingdom Metazoa; phylum Chordata; class Aves; order Apodiformes; family Apodidae; genus Hemiprocne; species Hemiprocne comata. The sequence continues at coordinate 134,339,994 of CM036586.1, read as the reverse complement.
TTTCAATGTTTGAATAAACCTCCTACTGAGAGGATTGAGTCAAAAGTGAGTGCCTTGCAAACCATGCTTTTCTTGGTAAACTTTGTTTAATGTCTTGTTTCATAGTTCTAGTTATCAAATACTGCTCATGTTTAGAAATATAACTTGCACAACATTTAAGTTGTAGGACAATGTGATGAGCTGAATGGTTAATTTGAAGTAAAAAAATCATCAGATGGAAGAGCAAAGAGATTGAGAAATGAGAGTCTTGGGCATAAGCTTGGAGCAGGGTCAGCAGTAAGAAGGCATCAGAATGTTTAATGTCATGGGAGTAAATGAGATCTAGTAAAAAAGGCAGAAAGAAGAGGAGACTGTGGATAAATCTTAGGGGTTTAGTGAGCAATAAGAGAAGCAGTGAGGAAAACAAATCCTGGAAAAAGCGCTAGGGCTAGAGAGCTTTACCTTGATAAAGGTAAAAGACTTTCAAAATTCCTTGTTTACATTTTGATGTTTGGTCTTCTGATAAAAAGAAAGGAGAAAGACAGACATTTACAGTGAATGATAATTTCCATACGGAAAACCTTTCTTTAATTTCTGACTCAACTGCATGAGAAGTATGTGACGTTTATTTCAAGTCCCTTCACAAACTAAAAGGTGCTGTTGATGGCATGCTTATTTTCATATTTGATTAGTAAGCACACTGAAAACTTAGTAAAGAACAAGACTACAGGAGGGCCATTCCTCTCCATCTAGTGCTATCATTTGTCACTCAGTGCTGTTAGATTAAAAGCAGCATGGCTGCAGCTCAGCCATTACCTATACCCACTTAAAGGCCTGCAGTTTCTATTTTAGAACCTTTTACATTTCTCTGGGTTTCAGTAACACATCTTTATCCATGGCTGCTCAACTTTTTATTCACTCTGAATGAAGGAGAAATGGAAAACCATCTTTATTGTGTCTTGAAGAGCTCCCAGGAAGAGGGAATACTTTGGTGTGCTAGGTTTGGGGGTGTTTGGGGTTTTGGTGGGTGGTTTGGTTTTTTTAAGTAGAAATAGAGCAGTAGTGGGGGGTTGAATGATCACAGGTGAGAACGTGGTGATGGAAACAGACTTAAGCATCTGCTACAAGTACTTGTATTATCATGAAACCACTTTCATTCCTTTGCTTCTGCAAATGTAATGATACCTTTGAATAGCTGAATTAATAAAATTGAGGTGATGGTGGGACAAACCATACCGACCAAGACAGTAATACTTTATTGAGGAGAAACAATTGCTAAGAACATGTTGATTTGGACTATTTTAATGTGCCACAGTTAAGCTTATGAAGAGTTCATTACATTGGCAGTTGAGTGGACATAATGAGAAAATATTGTACGGTTACATATTTGAAGATAGAACGCAATTTGCAGACACATGCCTTAAAAGATCTCAAATCCCTGGACAAGGAAATTTAAAGTTTTACACTGGGAGACCTGGAAAGGTAAACTTGTTAGGATCAAAACATGACCAATTCCTGAAATATTTTAACACTGACAGACAAAAATCAGCTAATGGAAGAACAATTGATGTGACCTTCAAGTGATTGCCCAGTGGTGCACAGCCTTTGTACTGTGAGCAAATAAGCATTCAAGGCAAGGGATCTTGGCAACAGTTTTGCTGTGACCAATGCCTTTCATGCATAGGGCAGGAATTGGGCAAAATAAAAAGAGGATTAAAATATCAGAAATAGTTTTACAGAAGTAGTTGTGCAGCCCAATGTCATGATATGAGATGTGTAAATTACTTCATCTTTATATAAATAACACTAAAGGAGTGCCTGAGCTGTTACCACACTCAGTTTATGGAGCATACACTTTTGCTGTGTGAAGAAAAGTCCTTTGCTTTTTGTTGTGCACCTTGCTCTTTTGAAAGGTGACCCAGTCGATCTAATGGGCATTTTAAATCTGGCCATCTGTTGATTGCAATTAAATTGAACATGGAATGGCAACACCTGAGGACAGTAAAGGTTTAGATCTCCCTCTACCAGTATTATGTAGCTGAAGGAGCAGAGGAGGTATCTGCCTGTTGCCTTGTCTGGAAACCCTCCTCATCCAGCCTACTCCACAGTTTTTGTTCTTACTGAAACATTAGGAGAAGTGCATTAATTGAGAGCAAAAGGGGAGCTTAAGGGTAACTTTACATTTCTATAAACGTGAAATTATTAGAGACTAAAATTAATCTTATGTATTATAATAATTAACTATGTATTAGAGAAAAGGCCTGCCTACCTGGTAGAACTGTATTCATTGAGGACAAACACAGAGTCTCTGAAATTATTGGAGAATTATTTTGAAAACCCTTTGATACCGGCTACCAGCTGCAGAGCTCCTCAGCCTCCTAGGAGGGTTTCTGCCGAATAGTGACATCTCCTGGAGATCTCCTGGATCTCTCGGGCAGCACTGACCTCCCAGCCTGGAGTCATTCCTTCAGGGGGAGAAGGCAAGAAATTAGGATTGGGAAAATATTAGTTTATATTTGAACATGGAAGAAAGCCCAGGGTAGTTTAGATATTTGTTTAGCATAACCTTAAACGCCTTACAACCGTATTATCTCAGGCAACAAGTATTTGAGCACTGCAAAATAGTAAGAATCAAAAGTTTCAGTCAAAAGATGCTTTCTTTTTTTTTTGAGAAAGTGAAAGGTCAGTGAAAAAGAAACAAGTTAGTAAAACAAAACTTGGGACACTGAAATTTGTTGTGGGTTTTCTTTTTTTCACATTCTCTACTTTTGCTCTCTGGGGAAAAGAAAGAAAATGACTGAGGAAAAGCTTCTTTACTGTGAGGATGATAGAACACTGGAACAGGCTGCCCAGAGAAGTTGTGGGGTCTCCTTCTCTGGAGACATTCAAAACCCACCTGTGCGTGTTGCTGTGTGATGTACTGTAGGTGACCCTGCACTGGCAGGGGGGTTGGACTGGATGGTCTTTCGAGGTCCCTTCCAACCCTTAAGATTCTCTGATTCTGTGACTGTCTGCCATTATGGCCCAGGTATTATTACACTGAGTAGGTGTATGGAGCTCTGCTGGTTCTGACAGTAAATGTGGCCTGAGTTGCTTACAGGAGGTGGTGAGGACGTTGCTATGAAACCCTGCTGCCTGGGCCTTGCTTACCAGGGAAAGGCTTTCCCCACTGTAGGTGATGAGGTTCCCGCAATCCAAGAGCAGAGCCTCTCAGAAGTGATGCAGGGCACTGCATTCTTCTTTAAAAGTCTTTCCAGGGTTGCATGGTCCAAAGTGTGTGTGTGTGTGTGTGGGAAGAATCCCTGCTTTGAGTGAGAGTTCATCTTGTTTTCATAAACCACTGGGCTGGTTACTCTGAAATGGTTTCAGTGACTCCTGAATTGCCTTTAAATTGTAATTTAATGTCACTGCATTCAAAACAAACAATGCTTCATTTTTATTTTTTCAGCCTCTGAGTTTGATTTCCTTTATGTCTTTTGCATCACCTTGAGTTGTGCTTTTAGCTTCATTGCCTCTGAGGCTGTAGTAATTTCTCTCATGGTAGGGAACACAAAGCCCTTAGGTACTGGGATGGGTTAGAGTTCCCTACTTTTACTGCCTCTGCTGCCTTGGACTTGATGATCAAAAAGGAGAAATGAAAAAACCTCAAACCCAACCAATCCCCACACTTAACCCCCTGCCCCCCAAGCTCTCCCAAAAGCCACACCAATGCCAAATTCTATGAGTAGTGCTGTACATAGGCTTTCTGTGAATCAATATGTAAGTAGTTCAGAAGGCAATGTTGAGGGTTGATTATGACTGTGGAGGAGCCTATTTAAGTTGGACAGCCACGTGCTGCTTGCTCATGCCAACCTCACCCCAGGGAAACAACCCCAAAACCCCCTTCTCAGCGCTTCCCTCTTCTGAGAGACTTAATTTTACTGTCATGTGCTTTAGTGTATCATTCAGGCTCAAGTTATACCCATCACTAATATTTTAAAGTGTATTCAAGCTTCTAATAATCTGAAAAGGAGGACATACATCTCATTATGCTCTTTTGAAATTCTAATGTTTTAATACCGAACATGTAAATTTCTGAGATGTTATATTTGTAACATTTCATGTCCCTTTGCAGGGCAACAATATGATGTTAACATGTCTTAAATTTAGCAACCAAATGGAAAAGAAAATCACTTCTGCTTATCTGTAGTAATGCAAGTGCTTTTATGTATTTTCTTTTAGCCTGGTACTATATACAAAATTCAGCCAAAACAAAACTAAACCACATCACTCAAAATAATTACTAGGAATGTTACAGGAAAGCTAGCTTTGGAAATGGGATTCTTCAGCCTTTTTCTGTACTGTCCAAACTCGGTGTCTGTGGCCATGGCAAGAATCCCTGTGCAGTTTTATGGTGGAGGATGCAGAGAACAGCTTATTTTGGCACACAACCAGAATATCTGTGTTTCTTATTCCTGGAGGTTCTGTTTAAGGAACCTTCTCCCAAAAAGCCACTGTAAGATATGCAGTATGTGATCTGAATAAGCAAGATTTCAGACAAAAGTAACAAAACTTGGGGCACGAAGGGGAGAAAGAAAAACACGAAGATCAACTTGCTCTATATATGCTGAGCACCAGGACAGGGACTCTATTTTTTTTTTTTTTTTCTGTTAGACAATTGTATGCACTTGCAACTACTTTAAAAAAAAATAGAAGACAAGTATTTCAACTTCTTGCAAGGCCTATTAGGGCAATGCCCTAAAAGTAAGTGTACTTCAGTGACTTGTGTGAGGTTACACAAAAAATTGTTGACAAACTTTAAGCTGAGCCCTGGTGGCACAATGCTGTTATACTGAGAGGGCTTTGAGACCTTCCTTCCTTCTTAACTGATGTTTGGTCTAGAAATGTGAAATACTGCACTTGAATGCACAGTGGCTGCCTAATGTGGATGTGTCTTCTCAGCCTGTGTAAATAATAGACTAGCACTATTCTAGTCTGCTTTTTATATACTGATTAGGGGCAAAATTAGTCACAAATGATCCTACTGTCCTGAAAGAAGGAGTGATGGGATGCATGTGTTTAATTCTAGAAATGAGAGTCTTTTGATGCTCTGGCTCTTGGGATTGCTTCACTAAAATCCTGCTTCCATGTGATGGCAATATTTTGAGTTATGTGATGAGAATGGTAAGCAAAGATTAGGAGTAAGGACTTGTTTATGACACTGATGTCCTCAATATAGGCAAGGGCAGTTAATAAACATCAGATCTTTTTTCTCAAAGAAAAAAAAGGATTGTTTTAAAATCTGTGTAATACTGTAAGCAATGGATTGTTATCACACATGACCTCAGTATTTAATGTAATATTTTCATTAAGTTTAATAAAAAGTGTTTGTGCACATGGTTGACAACATCTAGTAGGCTGCAGTGAGATAAACAAAGGAATTTGACATACAGGCGGGGATGTCAAAGGAGTCTTAATAACTAGACCAAACATTCAGAGGGTCCAATTCACCTTGAAGCAACCTGTGAATTGTGTGTATTGCTGATATGCGGTCACACATTAATTCTTTGGGTTAAGAGTGGGAAGTGTGTTGATTCTCTATAAAGCATAAACCAAAAAAACCTTCTCTTAACTGATATGATACATCTGCAGTGAATTCTTCCAAGCATCATAGTGTATTGGTGTCTTTCATCTGTAAAAATCTTAGCTAGCATTCAATGTTTCCCAAGCACAGGGTCTTGATCCAAATGTTGAGAAGCAGGCATTCCATTGATGGGATCAGGCAGCTATCAGTAATCTCTTCCTGATGAATTCACAGTCACTTTAATTATGCATTTTTAGAGACATGTGTTCAATATATAGAGAACTTCCTAAAAAAGTTCAACTTTTCAATCAGGTTGCAGATCTGAATAATTAGAATACAAGCTCTGAAAGAGCAACATTTAAACATTTCATTTTTGAAGGATGAGAGTGTGTAAGTGCCCTCCCTGAAGATTTTTTTTTTGCCCCATGATTAATTTGCTTGCATTTGCTTTAATCTGTTGCCATATGCAGCAAAAAGAAAAATTGTGTTTACATTACCCTCGTCCCTCCCTCCATTTCCAAAACAACTGCTTTTGTGCACATCAGGCAGCTTGAATCAGGCTAATTACAAAGTCTTACATCTGCTTTCAATCTATGGGCTATCACACAAGGTTGCTCTTGTATTTAGGCTTACACAGTGGTTTCACTTGTTTGTTTATGTTTTGCTTTAAACATGTATATGTATAAACATCCACAAGGACAACAACATCCTAGCATCTGACATCCATCATAGAGCAGCTAGGACGGATTTCCACTTCCATGCTTTGCTGTCTCCTCAAGACACTTGAGCTCTATCAGGACAGGCACAAAGCTTGAGGCTAACCAAACTGATTCAAGCTATATTGGGGCTCATTAAAGTTAATCATTGTTTCATTTAATATTGGCTGTCTTTGGTTAACAAGGAGGAACCCCATGGCCTAAAGACTTGAATAAATCCTCCTTCTCCACCTTTTGGATTGGTTCCCTCCATGCTGCAAAAAGTTTTGCTGAAATAAAAGATATTACATAATGGGCATACAGAGGAAAGGGACCCATCTGCTAGTGTGACTTTTTTTTTTTGTGTTGTTCATTGGTCTCAATTTTTGTTGAAGTGGTAATGCATGCTTGAAGTTCCTGTCCACGCTGCAGGTAAGAAGACAAAAAATATTGTGGTAAGACCAACAAGCACAGTTTACTGTGAAAGGGATAAACACAAACACTTGGGGAAGGAAAAGGAAAATCTTTAGTTTTTTTCCAGGTTCTTATTTTAAAATTTTTGTGAAATAACATCAAGATAAGAACAAAAAGACTGAAGCAATAGTTTCCCAATGAGTTGAAGTTCTGGATTTTATCACTTCTACCCAGTTCCCAGTAGGCCCTTAGTCCTGCTGAGCCCCACTTAATTCTGAATGCTTGTCCACCGCAGGTCAGCACTAGGCTCCATGTGGGCTGCCTGGCCACCTGGCTCTGCTCCTGGTGGAACACAAGGCCTGCAGTAGTTTGAGAATTCAACAGGAAGGTGAGAAAGGGGAGAGACTGAAGCAAAACTAAGAGCTTTGTTTCCAAAAGTTGATCTCTTTTCTTAAAACACAAGGGAGAGGCACCCCCATAACTGAGTGCAGAGTTGTAAGGTGCAGCTTCATGGTGGTGCATTACATGTGTTAAGTCACTTATCAACACACAGACTTAAGTGTAATGACTCTCTTTATCCTGCCCTACCATTTATTTGTTCTTTTTTCTTCAACAGAAGGAATATGTGCATGAACATACAGATTTAAGGACAGGATTATTTTATGTCTCATGATAGCTCATAAAACCTTTTTTTTGGTTATAGTACTTGACAACAAGGATGACAATTTTTTACTAAGTAATATAAATACAGAGAACTGTTTCTTATGGTCAGCTGATGTTCTTCAGATACCATCAAATAATGCATTAAACAGGAGAAAACTGTTTCTGAGAATTTCTGTATTAAAAAGTTACAGCAGATGGATTGCAGCTTTAGAGAGACATTATTATTTAGGTTATTCTTAGTACAGGCAGCATCATGTGGATCCATGACAAGTGAAATTTATGCATGAAAGAAAATTTAAAAATTTTTTTAGTAGAAAACCAGGATATGCCTTGTATGGCAGGGGATGGTGGTGGGGAAGTCCAGGAATATTGTTTTCTTTCATGAAAACACCAAAAATAAGAATCAAAAAATCTTAAGTTTCATATATGGTCTAGATCAAAATAGGGAGCTATTGTTTATTTTTTATAAAATATTTTCTTAGCTGGGGCATTGAAAATTAGGTGGGATGAATGTGAGGTATAAAACTTTATCTTGTCTCCTTCTATAGTCAGAAGAGAAAAGGGTAAGCAGTAAGCCCAAGGTGGTATCTCAGTCATAAAATGCTGTGAGATTTCTGGGTGTAGCCATTATCCAAACTAATTGCATGCCTAATGAAATATATATACATTGAAAAAAAGATGCAGTATCAAACTCAAAATGACACTTTTTTTTTTTCAGATGTTCTATTTTTTTTTTTCTCCACCTCATTGTTGGTGTGCAGGCTTTTTAGGGTACTTATATGCTAGTATTGTTATTGTCTGATTCCTTGATATGTTTGTGAACAGCATTGCTCTTATTCCAATTTCTTGAGCCATGTGTGAGGTTTCATGCGTATAATTGTTGCTATTATTATTATTCAGAGTATATCTGCTATGGAATAGTTCTCCTAGATTTGTTTTGTGTTGTGGGGTATCTTTTACTTTATAATAAGACGGTATAAAATTGAGAAGGTTTCTTTGCTCCATTTAAATTACACTCTATCTTAACATCACATTCTTGATTTTTGTCATTTCCTGAGTGACTTAATAAGTACTTAAATGAAACAAGAAAAGCGTTCTAAGTCAGAGGTGAGGAAATCTAGAGCTAAAGCTGCTACTCTATTCTTAATTCACCCGGTGGTGCATAGGCACTCTATTAAGAAAGCCACAGAACAGCAGGTGAGCTTTTATCTTATGTTTCTGCAATGTATATACCATATGTGCTACACAGTTCACTGCATATGCTATATATGATCACCCACTGCTTTGGACCCCTGCTGTACCAGGGTACAACCAGGTGATGTAAGAGGATGGGGAATGACTGCCTGATTAATATGTTCCTGTTTTTCTTGATCTCTATGCTCACAGCACATTCTTTTAGTGCAATGGGACCTGAAACCATCCTTCCCCCCTGCCCCAGCCTCCTGTTCATCCACTCTTTTATTCCTGTAATGTGTTCTCTCATTGTGGTCTTCTGTTTATTAGAAACCTAGGCCTTTTCCTCAAGCAGTAAAAACATGCAAGCCTGTCAGGTTTCCTAAATTACTTTTAAGATTTCATAAATTAGTCCTCGGGTGTACCAGCTTTCGTGTTGTAGAATACCACTGCAATAATGGAACAGGGAATGTCCATAGCTGCCTCTCTTTGCTTCTCCTCTTACACCAAGCGCTGTAGCATTTTGCATTATTGTACTTCTGGGGGAAGAGAATTGTTTTCATTCAATACTCCTCTGAAAGTTGTTACACATCTAATGCTTAGTAGTTGATTGAAGTAGTCCATTCTGAGGTAGCCTTCCAGGATATAGGGTCTTAATCTTCAGTAATACTTTCCTCACAGTATTATCTAGGCCACAGTAAATGTACGGGAGACTGTTCTAGTCTGACTCTCCAGCCTTGGCTCCACATCAGCCTGGACACTTCAAAAACATCTGACCAAGTCTGTTTCTCTCCTTCTGCCCCGTCCCTAAGGCTGTAAAATGTTATGAGACACACAAGTGAAGGAAACCTCCCTGCTGCATCCAGGGGACCAGCAAAGCTATTAAGCATCCATGGTGCTCAGTGTTGCTAATTCCTAAGTCTCCTTGACTCGGTCTTCTGAGACAGCAAAAGAAAAGGAGAGCAGAGGGTGAAGTAAAGAGTAATTTCTCTGACTGCTCACATTGGGAACTGGCTGTGAAATCTGTGTAGACCTACTGTAAACTGCAGTTACCCTCGTTTTGAAAACACATTGATCAAAGGGACTCTGTCAGTATCTGATTAAGGGCCATGTAAGAGTACTGAAGACATTTCCTTCTGGTTAACAGCTCTGATTACAGGGGGCTCCTGGAGTGAATTTCCCTGCTAGCAGACAGGCTTGTCTCCAGGCTCCACCTGACGCTATAGGGTTTCTCAATGGCATGGCTTCCTGTTGTTGAAGGCTACTATTCATTCACAGCTTGTAACTCAGTGGCTTGTAAATCAATGGATGAAAAAACTACTGTTAGAGAAATGTTCCTCAGCAAATTCCTCTGCCTCCCCCAGATATTTGTTTTCCCAGGGTGCATAGTCCATGATTGTGGAAAAAATATTTTAAAATTCAACATATGTAACTAATGATAGAGATGGAAATGAAGGACCATACCTTCTTCATTACCTGGGAACTTTGCTGTGACTACTTTAATGTCATTTTGATTTTTTTGTTTTTGTCATTAGGAGTGCAATTGTTCTATAGCAGAGCCAAATTAACATTTTCAACACTAGAAAGCAATTGACTTGCATATCTTTGCAACACAGTAACCAGACTGACTGAAAGCTTAATGTGAGCAAGAAGTAGAAAGATTTGGGGTTGCTTAGTACTGATTTTCCTGCAAAAATGATTGAAATAGTGCTAAGAAGCTCTGCCCTGATGAATGTGTCCAGGTGGCTATCAGCAGCTGCTACTACTGCAAAGAGCACAATACATCCAGGGAAAAATATCTCGCAGGGGCTAGAGAACACCAGGAAGCTATGATAATTAGAGCACAACATTTGGTAGCCAAACCTCAAAAAACACACACATTTCAAAATATAACAAGCTCAAACTGAATTACTGCCAGACATGTTGTTTATCTCACTAACACCGGGAAATGTGTTATGCATGTCATTTTTATTATTAACTCTTCTCTCTGTAAGACAGCAGACAGAGTTATGTTCTGTCTTGTGTGGTTCATGACACACTTGCAGAAATGTGCTTTCTGGGCCAAATTTTAAGTGATTTCTGTAGTGAACACTGCTTACCTGAGTGCAGCACACACTGGCATGCACAGGCACCCACACAGGTGAGCTCAGGCCCTCCCTGCTCTACTGAAGGAGGAGTCAGCAGGGCACAGCAGTACCTCCCTGCACTCAGCTCAGGTGTGCTCCTACCCTTATGCTGACCAAAGCTGGAGTTGCCTTCTCTCACCAACCAGATCAGCCCTGCCTCAGGCCAAAGGAACCAAACCTTGGCAGTGCCCTTGTTTCAGAAAGTGATGCAGATGCAATCCTCTGCAGGTCTTGAGTAAAATCTACAGGTGGTATTTGCTTAGCTTTACATTTTTATGGGTAGGTTATTCCATTATGGATGAAAATGACATTCTAACTCTGTAGGCTCATCTAATGTGCACCAGGCTGTTCTTTTTGTACTGGGCCCCAGCTCTGACTCCAGAACAAGTGAATGACTGGAGAAGGGCCATCAGAGAGAGGTGTGAGATACTGCTGCAGCCATAGCTCTGAAAAAATTTGTGATTTTGTAGGAAGAACAGATAAAGAAGGCATAGAGAGCTAGTGAACAAGCTGAGGCAAGAATTGAGTGAGCAGCTGAAAAATGAGGACTTGTTTAAGAAAGAAAGGATGAAAGTTTAAAAAGGAATGGAATTTTTCATTCACTTGAAAGTTAAAATATGTGCCTGTTGCTGAACTTCCTAAAGTAGAGTATGCTGATGGGAAATAGGGTCTACAATTTCTGTTCCTGCTGATTGCCAGGGTATCTGAGACATTTTCCTGCATCAGAATTTTCAAGTGTATGTTTTAAAATATGAAATAAAATTAAACCTCCCATGGAAAGTAGGTTGTTTTTTAAAAATAAGCTCGTTCAGTTGAAATCACAATGTCTGAAAAACAGTTGTGGTTCCAGTACCCCATACATTCTCAGCTGTATTTGAGCTGACAGAGTTGCAAAAAGGTAGTCCAAGACCGATTCCAACAGACTACCTCATTTAAAAAAAAAAAACAACAAACAAAAAAACCCAAAATCATGCCCCTTACTCCTACAATTACTAGCCTTAGTGGTGTTTACAAGAAGAAAAGGTGGCCTGAGCATAGGTGGAATTCACATACCTAAGTATAATGCTCTCAGCACAATTTCACTGGGAGTAGTTTCTGCTTGCACAATGAGTAGGAGAATCTGTCTTACCTCATGCTTCCAGTAAGGCTTCTGCTTTCACTTTTTTGGGTGAGCTTTCCAAAGGGAAAGAGAAGCAGTGCAATTAACCCAGAATTTAGCCTCTTGCTGCACAGAAGACATGATGTTTGCTGTCTTGTAGGAGACAGTAGGTATTGGGTAGATATGTTTGCATTATGGAATAGGAGAGCAAACTCTTTTCTACGAATTGGGATTATGATGGTGCAGCTAAAAAAAGTAGTAAAATGTGAAGGGCTGAAGTAGAATAACGATGGTCAAAACCAAAAAGGAATCTTTGTTTTTCTTTTGGCTATAATCATCAAACCATTAGTTTTGAACTTAAAAAATAATTGCTATATTATTACTCTTGATTATCCAGTTAGTTATGCATACTGTGATGTTACTTGTTCCCATGAGAAAAATCTGTGAGTGTTCTTTGAAGTAAGATGTTCTGAGATGCAAAAAAATGTGCTCCCTAAAATGTATTGACAGCTTTCAATAGAGACTGGGATAGCAAGACAACCTCCGCTATGGAAAGAGTTATGTGCTTAATTTCAGTTCTTAGAAGTGTTGTCTCTTAAAACACTTTGTCTATATACATGCAAAACATATAAAGTGAAAAGCTCCTTGCATAAATCTCCTTGGATTCATGTTCTTAATAAAACAAGTCAAAATGCTTTTCTAAAGTGAAATCAGAATTGAACTTCATATATAAAATGGTGGCACTTCATCCAGTTCTGCACACTAAAGCCCAAGAGAGTACCTCAACTTCTGGGTGTTCATATAAACTCAAATCTCAGGCTTTGAGGTTATTTGTTCTCTAGCTTTCTCTCCTTAACCTCTGAGAACTGAATACAATTATTTTTTTTGCTCTTACATTTGGAAGTAAAATTTCCTGAAGTTAGGTATTTGAAGATGTAGCCTTGCTCCCATGCGAATGACTTAACAATAAAGTCCTGTACAAAACTACTCAAGCTCTATGACACAACCCTTCAGAATCTGCTTATTCACCTGAAAATGCTGACTTTTTTTGCTGTATTCTGCTGAGTCCCAGTGAAACGCAGGGCACTTTATTCTACTTGGGAATACTGTGACTTGTACCTACCAATTTCTGAAACTTCTATTACTTTTTAAAATTGGACCTCTGGACATGAGTTCATGTAGAAGTAATTTATTTCTAAGCCATTTTAATAGGCTTAGGTACTAATTAGTTTCGATTTCTTGATTACTGTCTTTAATCATTTTGTGGCTGGTCACTTGACCCTAATGACTCAATCTTTCTAATTTGATTAGGAAGCTATGGGCACTGGTAAGAGTAGTTGCTTGGATATAAACTCTTTCTGGAAGAACCTTTAGCATAAATGTCAAAAGAATAGTTCCTCAGATCCATCATTTCCCTCTTATTTGTACTTAGTACTTTCCCAATTTAGTAACCAAGGACTTCTAGGAGACCTGATGGGCGCTCAGTCCCTTTTGATGTTGCACTAGACATACACCAAGCTGGGTCTAGGCACGGCCCGTCCTTCATCACCACGAAAGGGAAAGATCTGTATGTAATTACTGGCTCTGTTCTCATGATGGAACTGTTTTCCCTAGAAAGAGTCCTTAAAAAGATAAAACAAGCTTAATATCAGTAAGTGACTCTGATATGTCCATTCTATTATGAGAGTCATGTTACAAACTTCATTCCATTGTATGTGATTGGGAAGGAATTCAGCATTAAATTTTCCCTTGGTACCTAAAACATCTCTTATTTGTGTAAATAGGAGACAAAAATATAATACATTGAATTTTTTTTATCAAGCAAATTAATCTTATTTTGTGTGTATGTGTTTTGCTTCATAACTTTTCAGTTTCTTCTTGTACATGTGTCTGTTTTTTCCTTTTTGAAGCCTCTGCTTCTGGCTTTTTTTCTTTTTCCTCTGTCAAACACTTAGTTTTCTATGTGTCTCATACTTTCTTCTCCCCTATGCACCTTTCCTGCTCTCTGAAGTCCTCATTGCTTTTAACTTGGGTCTTACTTCATCATTACATTGCTTTCTGCTAAAACTTGCATAAGAGATCATCTGTAATATTAATGGGAAAAAAAAAATCATCGGCCTTTTTTCTACTATTTTTCTACTATTGGAGTTTGTATGTGAAAGGGTTAGAAGACATTTGGCCAAGAACATCTTCTGCTGACCTTGCAGGAATTTTATGGACTTTAATGAATTGGGAAGTGTGTGATCAAGGTGAAGCTGCTGAATCTAAGCACTTGCTATAGATGCAGAGAGTGCTATAACTTCGAAGCCTTTCAGAAATGATATCATCTTCTTATACTACATCCAGAATGTGATTGTTTACAGTCTCAATAATAATTTAATTAGTCATTTTCGAGTCTTAAGAGGTTGTGGTTGAGGATTTTTTGGGGGGTACTGATGGGCTTCATTTTTGCAAAAAAGCCCAACAAAACAAATCTGTCTATAAATGTTACTAAAGAACCTCAAAGATGCAGCTGGAGAAGATTGATTTTTTATGTTTGTGGTTTTTTTGCTGGTGCGGAGATGGTAATCCCTGAAAATGGGTTTGAGGAATTATTCAACACAACAACCAAGTTTGTTAACATCTCCCCAGTTTTATAAGGAACAAAACAGATACAATCATTAGCTGGCTAGTGATCTTCATGGTGTGTTAGGCAAGATGAAAGATTTATTATAACTGTGAATTGACATTGTGAGCTAGTGGGAGGTATAAAGCATGTCAAGTTTTTTCCAAGGTGGACAAGGATATTTGGTCAAAAAGTATTAATTGCGTTTTTTTTCTGTCTGGAGCAGCTAAATCAGAAATGGTGATAAGAATATGAAGGAGAAAATTGATCAATATTCATGGAATTGAGTTCAGACCACTGAGACTCTGAGTTTTAGTTTTGGTTATATGCACCACCAAATGAAATAGATCTTTGGGTCCTGTATGAAGCTTTAGGAAAAGCTATCTTAAAGAAATGGTTACTAAGCAATTGGTCTATGATAAGGAACAGCTCCAGGAATCCCTGCTGCATGCTGAAGGGAAAACACTTGTGGTATAGGGACACTATCACAAGTCTTGAATGTGTGAAATATTAATGCATGGTATATAAGGACACTAAAAATGTTGATAAGAATTCATTAAGTCAATAAGCTTGCCTTTTCAATCATACTATATCTAGAGAGAAAAAATATTGTTAGACTGACAATTTTCCTATATGGCTTTTTCATACTCTTTTCAGTACATAACACTTCTCTCTTCGGTTGCTTGAGCAAAAATCTCTTGGATGCATCATGCAGACTTCTCCACTCTCTGGAGTCTGCAAGTCACTGCAGAGAAATATATGTTCTTCAGGTGCACCCCTTTCACACCACTTTTTCCTGTCTCCAAAGACTTCTTGGCCTTTTTTTCCTGACCCACTCCCCCATATCCTCTCATGAGTTATATACTATATACCTTCCAATAGCTAAGATTGATTTTTTTTTTTTTTTTAAGAGGGAACAAAACTCTTTCTCAACATATTTCTAATGATAGCACTAAATTAGATTCTCAGGGGGCCTGGGGCCAGGAATTTTGTATAGCTGTCTCAGACTTCCAGCTGAAGCATACCAGCTACCTATTCCCAGTTGAAGCGCTTAATTTTTTTGGTAAATTTAAATGTCATTTACCTGTAGGAGATCACAAGAAATTTATTATGAGATGGCAGCTCTACCTCTCGGGATTAAAGCAAAGATTTAAAGTATTTTCTATCTATAATTTTGTTTCCCATATCTTGTATTCATTCTGCTTTTTATTAGTAAGTGGATGCCTTTATGAAAAGAGAGCGCACACTAGTGAAGAAAGCAGTGGAGTTGTACCTTGGGTATGTGAAATTTTCTGGCTTGGCTGTGGTCTGCTTTGTGGCTTTTCACAACTTATTTTACTTCCTTGTGCATATTATTATAATTTCAGAGTCCTTTAAGATTTCTTTCTGAAAGTGCTATAGAAAAGCTGCATATTATTATAAGAGAAAGCCAATGACAAAGCTGAAAAAGACCTTTAGATACCTATATATCTTCCTAGCACCTTTTTGTAAACATGCTATTAGAAATCATAAGAGTTTGGAATAATAATTATGGCGTCTGATATCTTTAAATAGAAATAAGTAAAAAAAAAAAAATAAAAAATAAACAACCAAATTCCAACTGCCCCACCAAGAACTTTCCAGACCAGACTGTGGAACAGCTTATTATTTTTGGCTTTATTTATCCCATTTAGGAGGATGCTGTCCACAATAAAATGAAATTGTAAAAGATCAGAGAATCCCATCCTGTTATTTATAACTAGAGTTCATCATTCCTGGCCTGGTTCTCTGGAGGTGAAGGAGAGCTGCTACAGACAAAGGAGGGTGATGTTCTCTTTTTTGGGCACCCTGAGGTTCCTGGTAGGGCTGCTTTCCTTTGGTGTCTCATTATTTCCCATGGGATGCTGCAACACATCTGAGAAGTGGGCTGGGGATGACTTGCAACAACTACCAGCAGGGACAGTGTAGAAAGAAATGCTGTCAGGCTGGCTGCTATGAACCTGCACAGCCTCCTTACTCAGGTGTGGCCAAAGTCTGCAGCTGCTATGAGAAAGGAGGACAGAAAACAAAGACTTGGGTGGAATAGGCAGGAAATTGTTTCTCTACAGAATTCAGCAAGAAATTGAATTTTATTTTTCTTCTTAATTGCAAGATTCCTCTATGATGTTTTGCTCTCCAGTTGGCTTCAGATTGCTGAAAGTTGTATGAGGTGTTTCCCTTGTGACTTTGCAGGTGGTGTTTGGGTTCAGTTTCTTAATGGCTACTTTAATTGAAGCTAAAGATTGAGGGAATGTGTTAATCCCTATGGTTAGGGCATGAGAAACCTTCAATGCTGGGGGCAGGTGGGTCATTGTCCTTTTTTCACAGGCCAGGGCAGCTACTTGTGTAATTCTTTCTGATTTTCTGTGTACACGTGTTGTCCATTATATATTGTTAAATTTAAAATATACCATCAGCTCTGTTTCTGAATGCAGTGATAGCAATGCTTTCTGTTGTGGTTTGTTTGTTTGACTTGTGGGTGAAACAACAGGGAACCCACAGATGGCATCTAATATTTAGGGAGGAAAAAGTCAGCATCAATATCACAGAGGAAAGTGTTATAAATAGAAACGTGTCTGTAGAAGAGCTAATTAATTTACAGTGAAAACACTAAGCAAGATAACTGGTGCCAGATTCTCACAGGAATACTTTAACTGACATTTTCTCAGTCTTCGGAATATCTATCTTTCAGCTTCGACATGAGAAAGTGTAAAGAAGCCGTGGGAAGTCTGATAGTGTGTTGCAAGCTTTTCTGAATACCAGTTCTGCCAGCTTAAACTCTGTCCTGATTGCACAGCATGTGCTGCTAAAGAGAAAACGTGATCAGCTATCTCATAGCTTTTAGTTGCATAAAGTATTCCCCCTTACCTCTTGGAGAAAGAAGCTCAGGGATGCAGTGAGCTCCATCATGGTGAAAAGCTGGGCAGCATACTGGAATTTCTTCCATGTTGAGGTGGGGCTATTATCAAGTTAACCAACAACAACAGATGGGTTTGTTCACTTGTTTGTTGCTTTGGTTTTTTTTGTTTGTTTGTTTTTTTGTTTGTTTGGTTGGGTTTTTTTGTGGTTTTTTTTTTTTTTTTTTCCCCTGGAACATTTTAAGATGTGGATTTAACATCTATGGTTAAATGCTACTTCACCTTATGTCAAACCATGACACCTTACCTTCCACATCTGGCCCTTTCCTTTGAGCACTGGTTGCAAATGAATAGCATGTCTGTTCCATGTGCCTTGCCTTAAACTTGAGATCTGTGGTATAATTCAGCCCCAATTTGATAAGATGCAGACACAAATTCAATCTGCTGTAACTAAACCTCACCATTTATAACTCTCTTGATGATACTAACACACTAAACTACTTTTTTTCTCTCTGATACATGGGGTAGAAGCAGGTCTGGTGTGAATGCCAGCTGAAGTGCAGTATGATACCTTGGGTCATAAGCTTGGGGCACTGACCCATTTGCTCACCTAAGCCCCAGCTCCTGCCGAGCAGCCCAGTTTGTATCAGACTGCTGGCAAACTGGAGACAATCTGCAGCACCATATTGAAGGTACCAGCTGACCAGCTCCCACAGAAATGGGTCATGGGAGTCCACAAGGAGAGTGGCTGAAGTTCCTTTTTTTTCTGTTTTGTCTTTTTTTTTTTCCTTATCCTTGACTAGCAAGGAACAGCTGTTTCTTCCTGAGGTCTTTTTGCCTGCTGCCTATAGATGGTTTTTATATTTCAGTTGGAATCAACACAAATTTCTCTCTCCTTTTGTCAAAGCACTTCATTATTATGTAGCTAAATCTTTTTTATGTTGACTCCATATATCCAGCTTTAATATCCAGAATCTTAAAATACCCTTTTTTGTAGTGGGAGGCTCTCAACACTTGTTCAAAGTATTGACTACATGACTTTGGAATAACTTGGAAAACCTTTCAGGGCACTAAACCTTTTTCCTGCTTGGAATAAATTTAGTTACAGTGTTTCATTCTGGGTCTTATAACAATGCAATATTTAGTAGCTCTTGAAGAACAACTATGTGAAATACACAATTAATGAGACTGAAATATTTTGAAATCAAATATTCCTTATTTTGACATTCAGGATCTTTTATTGTTCAATTTGCATGCTCATCTGACTTATTCAGCTGCCCTAGTGAACATGGTAAATGCAATACCAGATGTGTTAAGAGTCCTACTCTCTCCCATTAACATTTGACAAAGTTGTTGTCTGTTGGACTTATCTCTGGAAATAGCATTCAGGCCTCCTGATGCAATGCTCTCTTCCAAATGTTCAGCAGCTCTCATGGCTTTTGGCCTCAGTGAAATTTTCCTTCTTCCCCCTCCTTTGCCTCTCAGCCCCCCTCCACCTCCAGTCTAAAGCCATATGGACTTCTTCACTCTGAGCACTAACCTTTGATGAATATCCCCTTTATTGCTGTTCGCTCCCAGTGTTTGCAAGAAGCAAGACTGATTTTGCAACTGGTTTATTTCAAATCATAAAATCATCCTGGGTAGGTCAGGATCATAGAAGTTCTGCATCTGAAAGTTGTTTTTTACCCAAGGAACAAGTTCACCAAAGTTAATCTCTCCATAGAGCCCAAGCCATTCCTTACTAATGCAAACCACGTGCACATCAAATAGCACAGGTCTTGACAAAAATACTTTGATGCTATAAATACAGAACATCTTCAGGTTAAATATGCCAGTGGATCCCCAAAAGGACTTGTTTGATTGACTCAGCCTGTGATGGGCTGTGGGCTGGATCCTCTGCTGCTTCAGCTGACCTACTGGTGTCTGTCTGTGTGCTACCAGCATTGAAGGCAGCCAGCCCCCAGGGGACACCCACCTTGAACAATGGTCAGTGGTGCCCTGAGCACTGGAGAGAGCTGGGAAGTCCCTCTTCCCACTTCCCTGCTCTCTCTGAAGGGTGGGAGAAAGTGGAGGTGTAGGATGTAAATGGGCTTTTGGAGATCAGCATCAAAGTTCTTTGTTGGGAGACAGGAGCAGGTGGCAGCTCCATTCATAGTGTTTCAGTCCCTTTGTGTAGTGGTTTGTGCTGTATACAGCTCCAAGCTATCAGCAGAGCAAAGATCTCCACAACTCTTTTTCTTAAGTGTACCACATGAAGCATATCTTTTTTGGCTAACAGATTGCAATTGGAGGCCAGGAAAAATACCAATGGTTTGGGAAATTGCTGAAGGATTTTTTTAGACATAATCTAAATTTGAGGCTGTATTAATGCTTATGTCATCACTTGAAAAGTCACTCAGCTTTATTTCCAATTAAGAATGTAAATCAGAAACAAACTTGCTGTCAAACTGGGATAACAGAGAGTTCAACCATCTATCTGTGTTTTATGGGAACTGGCTGGTGGAAAGCAGGGAAGGATGGAACAAAACCTATTTGGACCAGAGGCATGAGAGAGGAAATCATAACTGTGAGCAGACTATATACAAGTAGGTAAATGTGCAGGCTTTTTTTGCATTTATAACCAAGATTAATTGCATCTGCTTTATTACTTTCTATAGCACTGCAAAGAACACAGAACTTCCGAAGTTCACCATTTGTCCATCTGGGTGTTTATATGAAATGTTCTGGCTTTATTTCTCATACTAATTATTCTTTCACAGTTAAGGACAGCTCTGACACTTCTCTCTATGTAAAAAGATGCAGTCCCATTTTCTATTGTCTTCTAATAATTAGACACAATAGCTAATCCATGCTAAAGAGGTCCCTGCAAACTGATCTGCTTTGCAGTTATTTCCTTAGCATTGCATGGAATGAATTCTGAAGCTCCTGTGCTCAGACAAAGACTAGAATAACTGTGTGGATAAAAATGAAGTATTAGAGCTGAACTCTCAGATTTATTTCAGCAGTTGATGTGCTGGGGATTTTAAAGGTGTTCTCTGTTCCTACTGTTATTGAGAAGCCATTAGTTCCCTGCATAGATTTTACTGATTGTTTTGTTTCTGTGTACTGCCATCCCAAAGGCTCTGTCAGAAATGGGTTACCAGTACACAGCATTTTTGGATCAGCTAGTATGCTCTGTGCATAATGGTAGGGAGGGAGAAGGGTGTAGGGGCAGAATGTGTGCCATGCTGCCTTTCTTTGGAGTACATCAAGTTTAGAGTCACTTTTACTGCTAAAACGTTGCAAGCTGGAGTTAGCCCAGGGCAGGGCATGGCTGAAGCTAGTGTCTCTGCTAGCCCTTTGCACCTCCCCTGCTTCTTCCACCCTTTTCCTTCTTTCTGCCCTCTGTCACTATCTCAATCTAAAGGAAAGCTGTCTGTTGGAGTCCTAATCAGGCCCCACTCCACTGTCATATCACAGGTCTCATTTCTAGTTATACTGTGCATCTGTAGCTTTATTTTGTTTTTTTAAGTCAATAAATGAGGAGTATTGTTCTCCCCCACTCCCTTCTTGTGTGCCTTCTCCAGGGACTGGTGCAATTCATGTTCCAGGAGCTCCACCTGGAAGCCATCCTGCTGCTGCTCCCCCTACCTGCCCCGCAGGGTGTCATAGTGTAATAGTTTACACATGTATTTCAATTATCTCTTCCCTGCTTTCAAGCTATGGTACCTATCATGCATCTATCATTATGCAATAGCAGATTTGGGTATAATATCAAGACTACATTAAGGCCCTGCTTGATTGATTTCTTATACAGATTAAGGCTACTGACATTTTCTGCCCTAACTCAAATAGTGCACACTGGCTTTGATTATTCTCTATTCCACACCAGTGTAAATCTGACTCACTGGGCTTATGCAGATGCAAGGAGAAATTCAGATGTGCCGGCAAGGTCTTTTATGTCACCAGCTGCCTGCTCTGATTTACATGTATTGCTGCAGAAGGAAAACAGGAGTTCTCTTTGTAACTAATCACTCCAATTCAATAATTAATCTAAGAATGCACAATCTATGTCATAGCTGGAATTACTGTGCCAGGTTTCATCATTCTGCCTTCATTTGTATCTCCCTCATAACTGATTCCGACAGGGAAAACAATCAGTGTGTGTGCTTAACCAAAATGTTAGGGTGGAAAACACATTTAGTTTTAGGTGCTAAAACTTTTTCTAGGGGGGATGAGGAGGCAAGGAGTGGGCATAGAATCTTTGAACTAATGATGCTCACTTTGACACCAGTATTTTTGTATTAGCCAACTGCAAGCAAAGCCCTTCCAAACTTACTCCCGTTTTTTGTTTTGTTTTTTTTTTTCGTTTCCTTGTGGGGTTTTTTGGTTTTGTTTGGGGTTTTTTGTTTTTTTTTTTCTTCTCTGCCTTCTGCTGCTAAAGGACATGTTCTGCAGCAGAAAGCAAAAAAAGCATGTTTTACTGAGTACCTTGGTTCAAAGCCTCCACAGCACCATGCTGCAAGCCCAGTTTCTTACCAAACCCAGGCAGCCCATTGCTGGCTGCTCCAGGCTGGCAGGGCTCATGACCCCAGCCACTGCACTGTTTGGCTGGGGGCTGCCCAGCTGCCTTTGTAGCACCAATTTCTTTTCTCCATGAGTGGTGGGGGGATGGAGGGGAAGAGCCTGTAGGTGTTGCTGTTCTCTTGGATACGTGTCTTTATGTGAGGCATAATTACTAATTTCTCTACTAATTATCTAATGGTAATAGCTGATGCAGGCAGTGGAACTACTAAATCTATGTGAACCTCTGCTTGTTCTATATGGTTACTAATATTTTAACAGTATACCTTCATCGGTATTTTCCTCTTCTAAGCTAAAGCTGGTAAAGGAGGTCATCTTGCTTTTCTTTTCTGGCACACAGGAGATGTTAATGAGCCAAAGAAGTTGAGGGTTTGAGCCAGTGAACAGCTTGGGAACCACATTACTGACACTGCTTTTCTAAGACCTAGGGTGGCTGTGCAGCCTATTGCAGCTGGCAATAATGTCCCTTGGAGATTTGCAGATCTAGGTGCAGTTTAGGATGAGTCTAAAATGAGCCTGTGATCTAGTGAGGGACAAGAATGCTGAATGGCTATGGAGAAGAGGTGGAGCTCAATTCTTTGGTACTACTAATTGCTAGGTCCTGGTCTAGGAGCCAGGATTTCTTGTCCACTTTCTGCTGATTCAAATGCTTCACCTCAGCTTCTCTGAAGGCTGCTTTGAAGATGCTCCTGTCTAAGCTAGCCAGGAGAGCCATCTTCATGCTGTTTGTTGAACTTAACACAGAGAAGCAAAGAGTAATTGGGCCAGAGGAAGTAAATAAGAGAAGTCTTCTTCAGAACCTCCTTCATATAAACTACAAACACAAACGACAGGAAGGCATCTGGTACTTGAGCTTTGCTGACCGAAATCATGCCTGGTGGAGGCTTTTCATATCTCAAACAGAAATAAGAACTAGGAGCAGATGCTGTGTGGATCTAACTTGTAAACGTGCATGAAGTTTTCAAAAACTACCTACTAAAGTGCCTGCTTTTTTTCCCTCCAGGAGATTAAATAGAAAAAAAATTCTAATTTCTTTATCATAATCTCTTTTTTAAAAAAGTGGCAAGGGACCAAACTGTGTCATACAGACATACAGAAAGATGCCTTCTATAGGTCATTTTTTCAGTGGTGAGTTACTCACAAATGCTACCCTGGATACTTTTCTGTCCGTGTGCCTTAAATCTTACCCCTGCTGGAGCTGTAAGCCTGCAGTCTGTTAGTCTGCTGCAGTGGGCAGATCTGTAGGTTCTGATTATAAACTTGCATTACCATATTCTGTGTAATGGTTATTTTTCATTATTGCTTTGCAATTTTCTTATCCTCTTCCCACCAAGAGAAAAAAATCAGGTCTTCATAAATTTTGAATAAGCTCCTGTCACTTGTGATCCATTGGTTTGTAGAAAACCATTAATTGTGATTCCTCCTCATTAAGTCTGACTATGGAGATCATGCAGAGACCAGTGTTGCATTAAGCTTTTTTTGGTGAGAGACAGCAGTAAGCCATGACCTTATAAAGCATAGCAGTCAGTATTTTTATTAGTATACAAGATATGATGCATTATACCTGCCATTTCTGTTATGTTCATGGATGGTTCATAGCCCTTAAAAACTTGGTACTTGACATTTAAGATTGATAGAGCACCAATTAATTTAAAAATACACCCGAGCACAAGATTTTTTGGTTATTCTAGTTATCGAATTAGCACAGTATTGTGAATCGCTTGCATTTGGTGTGTGAGAAACAGTTTGTAAGCAGGTTATCAATGCTAATGCTGTTTCAACCTTTGCTGGTTTGCTTAAAGATGTAACATTTGCTGAGATGCCTACATCTGAAAAAAACTGCTCATTTCAGCCAACTAAACTGACCTGCTTATTTGTAGAGTGATGGGAAAAATGTACTTAGGATATAGGTTGCAACCTAGACATTCTGGTCTTCAAACTTGCTCGAAGAAAGCAGTCACCTGGTAGAAAGACTGTGGCATCAGTGGTGATGGGAAGACTGGGATTGGGTTAAAAGTGGCAGTTGGGAGTTACTATCAACTATTTATTCTTAAGAGAATTATTCTGTTGCTTAGAGAACATCTTTAGAAGTATAATGAAAACTCAGCTGAGCATAGTTCAAGTTTGCTAGTCCAGCCATCTTCTAGATTATTTTTTTTAATCACTTTTCCTGCAAATTTGCTAAAAGTTTTGGAGGAGTCTGCTGTTCCCACTCATGTCTAGGCATGCATGTGCAGCAAATGGAAACTCACTGTGCTGAATTATGTTCCCTCAGCAAGGAGAAGCAGCTACATAGGGTATCAAGCAGCCAAGAAGTTTTACCTTAAATATGGTGTATATTGTGCAGGAGAGAAAGCAGGTTTGATGTACAACAGAGAAGAGAAGGTCATTATTTTAATGCTTGTATTTATCTATGAGCCTGTTAGACCAATGATCTTCTAAACATGAACTTTGTTCTGGCTTTGAAACGTGCATGTACCAGTAGCCCATGAAAAGTTAGCTTTCTGCTTTCATGGGGAGTCTTGCAGCTGCAAGCTTCATCTATTAAAACTATTGTAGGTTTTACCTCCTGTCTTCTGCTTGTTTCAACTGAACTTCCCTAGAAATGTATAAAGCTGTTGGAGGGGGATCTGGGGCAGCTTCAACGAACTGACCTCAGTAGGTACCTTCAGAACTGGGGAGCTGACAAGAATAGGAGGAGTAGGAGGGAAGTTTTCAAACCCATATTTTAGTTGTATTTACTTTGTTTACTTTTTGTATCAGCAATGGCACCCGTTAGAAAGAATGTGTCTCATTTATCAGCCTTTAGGATGAGGTTTTCAGAGTCAGTGATCTGAACAGTCAGATGGAATAGTTCAGCTTTTGGATAACAAGAGCACAAACTGCTGTGGAAATTGCCTTGATTAAGCTGATCAGGATACAAACCCTGCTAATTTGAAAACAAAATAAAGGTTAATAAAGTGTATGATAAGCCACCAAGCAGAAATAACAATCAGAAAATGGTATTCAAATAGTTGCTGTATTGGGGAAAACTGTTCATTGCATCTCCTGGGTAAACAGGAAGGGCTTTGGGCACAGGCTAAAGGTGGCAGTTGCCACAGGCAACAAAAGCGCAGCCTTAAGCCAGACAAAGACGACCTGGGTTTCTCAGCAGCTGTTGTGGCTTCAGGTTCAGCAGTGATGAAAAAGTGTCTCTCTCGGGCATCCTCTTCCCTGATAGGCTGGGGCCACGCTGTCCAGGGTGTTTTGCCAGCCGCAGAGTGACCTGCCCTGAGACAGTGTGCAGGTAGCAAGCCATCCCTCTGAGCAAGGAAAGGGGAGAAGAACCTGTTGTGTTTCTCATCATCAGCTTCCTTCTCCCCGTCCCATCCACAGGTGTGGCGGGCACTGAATCAGGGGGATGTCAAGCTGGGTAGGGGCTGCTGGGATGGGGGCAGCTCTGCTGCACCAGGCAAGTGAGTATAGGTTCCTCAAGTACAAGCAGTCTAGGCATACCTTTTCATCAATGGTGCGCATGCTCATACCTCAGTAGGGACCTGATTTTTGGAAGTCGCCACTCAATAACTCAACTGGTAGATATAGGCTGGACTTGATGATCTTAAAGGTCTTTTCCAGCCTTGGTAATTCTGTGATTCTGTGTGATTCAGTGAAGGCAGTGGTTGAGACATAGAATCATAGAATCATAGAATCCTAGGGGTTGGAAGGGACCTCAAAAGATCATCTAGTCCAACCCCCCCTGCCAGAGCAGGGTCACCTAGAGCACATCACACAGGAACTTGTCCAGGCGGGTTTTGAATGTCTCCAGCGAAGGAGACTCCACAACCTCCCTGGGCAGCCTGTTCCAGTGCTCTGTCACTCTCACAGTAAAGAAGTTTTTTCTGATATTCACCTTGAACCTCCTATGCTCCAATTTGCACCCATTACCCCTTGTCCTATCACTGGTCATCACTGAGAAGAGCCTAACTCCATCTCCCTGACACTCACCCCTTACATATTTGTAAACATTGATGAGGTCACCCCTCAGCCTCCTTTTTTCCAAGCTAAAGAGACCCAGCTCCCTCAGCCTTTCCTCATAAGGGAGATGTTCCACTCCCTTAATCATCTTAGTAGCTCTGCGTTAATCATCTTAGTAGCTCTGCAACTCTGAGACTAAATGAACAAAAACTTTACAGCTCTTTGATATGCCCTTTCATTGTTCTTTGCTGAGTATGAAATGACAACCCAAAACCCCATCCTGGGAGCCAGGTTGGTTTTGGGACCAAATACTAGAAGGTATTTTTCAGAACCTTGCAGGGTGATGCTCCTTTACACTGCATCTGTTAAAACCCTGGAACTTGAGTGGGAACCCTGTTTGATAGCTCAAAGGCACAAAGAGCTAACTTCCATGTCCTTAAACTACAAATAAGTTGAGAGATCCTACTCTTTGACAGCAGACCATTCCTTGAAATCATCAGCTGAGTTAATTTCATGTGGCTAATATGTAAGCTTTCTGTTATCTTCCATGTCTCCAAAACCTTTTTCCTTTTAAGTTAAAAGAAAGCAAAGAAAGAAGAAACTTCTGAGAGAGCTAGCACCATCTGTTGTGTTGAGCAATGTAATAGTGTAACCCAGAACACACCTTATTCTCACTTTTGCCTGAGTTTGTCTGATCTATTATATTATGACTGTAAAAAAATTGGCCTGTTATGTCTCTTGTTACCTTGAAATGCAGTCTAATCTGGTGTGATGTATTCCCTAGTTCCCATACGAAAAATGAATAATTTGCCTCTTTAGAAACTGTTTCACTGTGAAGCCAAAACATCCATAAAGCAGTAGCTACTGTTTATTCGCTTGCGCAGAAACATCTCTGATGTTTTACAATTTTTTGGATCCAGTTGCGAAAAATGTCACAAGCTGAATAACAAACCTTATTCCTGGACAACTGCCTGCGTTATTGATGGTGCCTTTAACAAACAGGAAAACAAGTAAGGAGGCGGCAGTCTAGCCTCTGCTTTGATCTCAATGTGCAGTGGGGAAAAGCATCAGCCAAACCAACAAGTTTTACCTCAAAACAGAGGAATGAAGGACATTGGCAGGACAGCTTCTGACCTTGTGTCCAAAGACTGCCAAAACTTCACAGTTCTTTTGTTGATAAATGGAATAGCTTTTAAATAGACTGAGATTCCCTTTCATTCCCCTTGCTGTTACTCCACACCAGACTCGTGGTAGCTTGCAGGTGATTTTTCTCAAGCACTGAAGGGGAGCTATCTGCTGACAGGGAAATCTCTCTGCCTGTTCATTCACCATAACAGTCAGTTGCATACCCTTCGGGTCCTTGGGACTTAAAAGAACATAATTATCATTACTGGCTCTTCTGCAATAGTATATTGTGCTAATTTGTCAATCTAATTAGTTCTTTAAATGTCTACTAGAGATTAACATTATTTGGGAACAAGGAATGGAGCTGGGAGGTAATTTAGGAGTTGGGCGCACTGAGGGCTCTTCCCAACAGCAGAAAACAAGCTTTGTCTGTCTATGTGGTATCATCAAACACCCTAAGCTGTACACAGGGGACTTGGTTCATTTCAAACAACCAAGCTGTTCTGGCTTTGTGAGCACCAGGCACAGTGATTGCTATTCCTGGAAAACATTTCACTCATGAACTTTTATTACATACACAACATAAAAACATAATAAACTGTGTACATAGGTCTTGAGGCAGATGACAGAACTGGATGTTTTGCTCCCAGGTACTGTACTTCAGGTAGAGACTTAGGATGATGGTGAATCTAACTCTGCCTTATTAAACTTCAAACCTCACAATAGGCTTTGTTCTTAGGTGTTATATGATTAAGCCTAAAACTGAAACTGTCATTAACAGTATCTTAAACAAAAAGCTGTGTCCAAGCTTGGACACCGCCCTTCTACAGTGAGAGACCTGGCAGCTGCTCTGCCCATAGACCACAAAAACCAAAACAGAGTAAAAAATCTAGGTTAGTCTGACTGAATCAGAGAAGTTAATGCCTGACCTTGTGAGGGTTAGTCCATGGGTTAACATCCTCCTAAGAAGCTAGTTGGCTGTGAAGGTGTGGGGTTGGTTTAGCACTGTGCTCTGTGCTCTTATTCTCCTGGGCCATCTCTGTGTGATACTTGAAGCTTTTGAGCTGGGAAGTGTTGCACAAGCCATAAAGCTGTATAGTGCCTACAATAACCTGCTGATTTGCCTCTTCGGTTCCAGCTAGTGCAAGCTCCGCGGTGCATATCCAGAAATATGTGGATATAAATCAGCTGTGAGTATCTTCTATTTGTTGCAGCAACAGGCAATTGAAAGGCTAAAAGAAATGTAATATTCTCAAAATAAATCTAGAGAAAGCCAACAGCCTATCTTCAGCATTTTGGCAGCTAATGCTGTATTTATTTTTCTTTTCTCTGAGTCAAACTGTGACATTTTTCTACTCTCAGCAGGAGGAAGACAAAAGCATATATTGGGGTGGTTCTGTGAATGGCTGAAGCATTTATGGCATTCAAATTAGCATATTTTGCCCAGCTGTTTAGGAGAATATGCTGCATAATCGGTGTAGCATAAACAAAGTCACTATTGGCAAGCACAGCTGTCATTTTTATAGTCAGACTTGATGGAGAGTCTGGGAGTAACTTGTTATGGAAATCTGGTGGGTCTGTTTTGTCATTCTTAATTTGTAAGCTTCCAGGAGAATCGAGAAGATTTCTCAAACAAGCATGATATGCCTGTCTTGTGTGCAGGCAAAACCACTTTCCACATTGAGATACAGCACTATTTCCTTCACGCTCCTATTTTTAGTCCAAAATCTTTTTCTAACGATTCTGTTAGATTTGCCTTGCAAAGGAAAGTAATCAAAGCAAACATAATCAGGGTTTTTGAATGTGGGTTGTTTTTTTGGTTTTTATTTTTTCTTTTGGGGATGGGGTTGTTTTTAAAATGCCGATAGAGGATGAGTTTTAAAACGAGCAAGTAGCATATGTTTAAAAATAGACAATAGTCAGTAATAAATCTTAAAAACTTCATGTACTGAAGAGTAAGTAACTTCTTGGGTCACATCATGGCCAGATCTGAGCTATTTTCCTGAAGCTGTGAAGTAATAGAACACTTGTTCAGAGTAGGAATCTCTCCAGTTCCAATAGTTCCTTAAACAGATGCTCTCTAGAAATCATATAAGGCCACTTATTTGGGTATCATGGTTTTCCAGTGAGATAAAAAGGAGAGAGCATTTTGACAGATAGACCTCTTTCAAACCAAGGAACGGGTGGAGGGGAGCTCTATCTATTCAGTTATTGGCATGAAGCATCTTCTGTCTTCAGTAAAGGCAATACTAAGTCATGTACCACTAAAACATCTGGGCAATGGAATCTGGGGATAATACAGCCACCTCTTTTTTTCCCTGGCTTGTTAACTGATTGGATCACACTGGGGAAGACAGGGCTAGAGAGGAAGATGATGGTGACAGATAGAAGAACAAGGTCTCTCTGGAGGGTTTTACTCCTTAAGGTAATTGCCAGGCAAGAGGTGTAGGAACAAGTGTTTGGTAGAATCGCAGAATCCACACAGTTGGAAAAGACCTCTAAGATCACCTAGTGCAGTTGTCCAGCGGAGGGAGCATGGGGGGCGGGAAAAATATAACCAACCCAAATAAACAATAACAACAGAAAAGTAGCTCATCTTAAAGTAATCAATAGACTTTCTCAATTAAGACTGCTATGGAACTCAAAGTATACTGGTGATTCTGTAGCATCTTCAAGAGTCTTCCAATTATACAGGTTCACTTCTTGTGTAAGTGGTGAGATAAGGTTGGTCTGTTAGACGGAGGTGCCTGGATGCTCTACTCTACTGCAACCTCCTCAAGAGAAGCGAAAAGCTTTCAAAATTGAAAAGAAAAAGAAGAGACTTCACACTTTGTAGAAAATTCAGAAGTAGAGAGGTAAGCCAGAACAGAAATAGAAGGGGTTGTGCACCAGCATGTTCTTGCAGATCAATCCTCTTCTCCAGATTCAATTGTAAATGCTCAATTACTTTGAGTTACAGAAAATGCTGTACCCCAGTGAGTTTTTCCTGTAGCCTCTGAGGCTTAACTAAATGCTTACTGCTCCTTATCAAAGTCCCTTTGTGTCCATCTGTGACCTTTGACTCTGCTGGCCCCTAAGGTAACCAGAGGAAAGAGACATCATCTTATATCTCTGTCTTGGGGGGTGGGGAATGTCTCTCTTCATTGAATCTATTATAAGGAGCATGTAACACAAATAAGAGCAGAACAAATATGACCAGGCATTTTTCCAGAACAGTAAGAAATCCCAAATGAGAATTAGCTTCAGTTTGGGAAGATGGCTGTATTTGTTTTATCAAAGACTAGAAGAACTTACAATATGGAGCTAAACTATAGCCTTTTGTAAAAAACCAAACCAAACCAACAAAAAAACCCCACCAAACCAAATCCCTTGATAACTGGGAATGGGACTGTGAGGTTTAGTGTATTACAGTCTTCTCTTGAAAGCCCTATAGGCAGAACCCTAGGTAGCTGTGGAAGAGACCTGATGAGAAACACGTGAGGTTAACCTCTTTGAATAATAATGCCATCTGCAGGAGTTTCCCAGCCATCAGCCCTTGTCCCAGAAGACCATTTGTACTTCACAGCATTAATATTCATTAGGTGTAACACCATATGTTGCACAGCAGGATGCATTGCCAGCAGACTGTTTGTCATAAAGCCAGATTTAATAAAGCATTGTAAAACAAACATTATGATGATAAATACAAAATGACAGGCTAATTAAGAGAATCTTAATTGCCATTTTTCCATAATAACATTTGTTTAGTATGTATCTGTTTTGTGCTAGTACCTTCCTTGTTCAGCTTTTCATTCTGTATTGGCTCTATAAGGGAACCTATTCCTTGTATGATTTAAAGCACTTAATGTTCTGTTGCAGGAAATAAATTCAAGATTAATGAATTGTTGCTACACTATGGATGCACATAATCATTGATCCCCAATCTTGATAAGTACAAAAAAACCCACTTCTGAACTATAGATTTCAGAGGGATGTGAGTTGGTTGGGGAAAACTTAATGCCCCCTCTTGAAGTAATACTTCAAAAATGCAGCAGTTGCAGTCCTTTGGACAGGTACTGTGCAGATCTTTTAGAGCAGAAGCACTTTCCAGTGAGCAATTTAGATATTAATTGCAGTTTTCACATAGCAATGCACAGACTGAAAGGCCTCTTTGTTTCTTCTTCACTAGAGTAGAATTTCATTATTCCTTCATTCCCCTACACTGGTGATTTCATGGGAGAGAAAGGGGTTTAAAGAATGTGAAACGATATCATGAATTAATGCAGAGAAGTGACACTTATTTTTCTTTTTGCTGTTACCTTTTTATCATAGTAGTTGCTGCTAGTGTGTCAGGAAATTAATATAACCTTCCTCAAATCTGTCAAGGTGATGAGTTACAAAACTTTCAGAAACTCTCATAATATTTCTCAATGTTCCTTCTATACTATGCAATGTCTGTATTCTGACAGTTGCCTGACTCTCTTTTGTATGAGAAAAAGAAAAAATCATGACCTGAGAAGACCACAGCAAAACTTTTATGGGAGGTTTGGCCCTCATAAGTGCGGTAGTAATTTTTTTTTAATCCCAACCTTGGTGAGGTTTGCTCTTCTGCAGGATGCTAATTTTTACTGTAATGTAGATAACTTGGGTTTCAGCCTCTGAACGTATACTATTTTGCAGACACAGAGTGGTGACAACAACTGAAAACAGGTATGAAACAGAAAATACAGGCAGGAAAAACCCCACAACCCTCTGAATGGAGTGACATGCTTTGAATTTTACCACAATGTCTTCCTGCCCAGTTATCTTGTGCGTGTAATTCATTTCATAAAACAAAATATCCTTAGGGATTAAAAAAAATGAGAATGGGCCAAAGATTATAATAAATTCAAAATTTAAAAGTATTTATTCTGCTATTGTACTTCAGATGGAATAGGCTTATGTAGCTTGTATTGTAGATTTTGAAATGATAGTGTTTCAGAAACTGAACTGGGCTTGTTTTTTCATTTGGGTTTTTGTTTTCAGTTTGTGGGGTTTTTTTCTCCCTACTCTCTAAATTGTAACTGCATGTACATGCACCAGACCTTTTTGAAGGCACAAACTTTTCTGCATTGAATTTAATGATGCTGACTGCTTAAGGAACTCCTAAAACTAGAGTTTTATTCACCTCTCACTTCATCTTTATCATCAGATTAATAGAGTAGGTATAGTAAAGGTAAAAAATCTGGTGTGCTAACATTAGCCTTTTTATTTATTTCTGCTTTCCTTAACTTGTGATAAAACTGAGCTGAAACACAGAATATGGATGAATAGTCTTGAGCTATAAAGGATGTCACTGTAAGGAGGCAGGTTTTGTGTTTGAGGCTTTTTTTGTTTAGGGAGGGTGTTTTGGTGGGTTGTTTCTAATTTGGGGTTTTTTTGTTGTTTTATAAGAGTAAGTGGAAAAGTTTTATTTCTTCTGTGAATGTTTACTGAGCTGAAATTCGGTCTTTCCTAGTCTCCTGCCTGGATCATCTCCTAGCAATACCTTGCACAGCATTTTGCTCTTGCTTTTCTCACTGAAAACTACTTTTCTGTGCCCTTTGTTTTTGACCATAATTCTCAGGTTTCAAGATTCTCTCCTTAGCACACACAAGTTCTCAGTGCAGGATTTTCTAGTTTTATTCTGTCCTCCTTTTTTTTTTTTTTTTTTAACTATTCACTCTAGGCATTAACCATATTCTAATACTCATCCTCTTTGCTTGCTGTGCTATCTTCAGATGACTATCAGGTGTTTCACATTGCCTGTAATAATCAATTTGCTTTAAATCGTACAGAGCATTAGGTGAGTAAAATATCCATCTTCACCTTGTGCAGTCTCAATGTGTATCTCCAAAATAGGAAGAAAATTCTGGAAAAAAAAAAAAATTGCCATGGCTGAAAAAAAAATTTTACTTCTAGAAAAAGAAAATGCCTGAGATAATAAATTTCATTTTCTGGAAAAGATACCTGAATCACTGAACAACCTTCCATCCTCAACTTCAGGTGAAAAAGGAGCTCTAGTTTGCTGTCAGGTTGGTGACTTTATCTGAAAACTGTGCTGATGTTTCACCTGGTCAGACAGTGTAATGGACCAGCCATTGTCTAGAGAAGGCACAGCTTTCCTGATCATATGAACTGCAAAACACCTAATGGGCCCTTCTGGCACATGAAAGGACATGCACATAAACCTAAAAGCTGTGTTTGAAACTCTTCTGCAAGTAGCACTGAATGCCACTAAAACCAGTGGTGGTTGTGGTGAGCCTTGGGGTTCAAGGGAGAAGCAGGATGACAAGGACAAATTATTAACAAATCAGTGCTTTTTTTTCTCCAGAACGGTGACTAGGTAAGTCATACTCTTGAGCAGGAAAGATGAGGTAACTGCAGGAAGGTATTAAGTAGAGTGATTTTTAGAAAACTGGAAGTGGAATCTTTAGACACTTTGTGAGTCAGCTGACCTGTTTAAAACCAGGGAATCCTATATTAAAAATCAGCATCTTCATCTGAGAACTGCAGAGAGATTAAAATATTTGTATAGGATTGTTTTTCCAAACACCTTTTCAATTTTCTGGCATGGAAATATTTATGCTCTGAAATTTGAGCTTGACCATTCAATTAAACGTGAACAAACCTTTAACCTACCTAGTGTTTCCTTCTCTTCCACTTTTCCCACTACTGTGAAAGAAGTATTTTGCTGCTCTTTGCTGTGATGTACACCATTTAGGGACAGGTAATGCCGGCACAGTGCCATGGTGCCTTTTCTGCTTCTGGAAGCTTGTTGTTTTATGATGATGTGCAAAGCAGAGATCTGGCTTTTTTTAGGAAACCCATAGAAGATATCATGTTGGAAGGGGACCCTGCAAGGATCGTAGAATCATAAAATGGTTTGGGTTGGAAGAAACCTTAAAGATCATCTAGTTCCATCCCCCCTGCATGGGCAGGGACACCTCCCACTAGACCAAGTTGCTCAAAGCCTCATCCAACCTGCTCTTGAACACTTCCAGGGAGGGAGAATCCACAACTTTCCTGCCAACCCGTTCCAGTGTCTTACCACTCTCACACTAAAGAATTTCTTCCTAATATGTACTCTAAATCTCCTCTCTTCCAGTTTTAATACATTAGCCGTTGTCCTCTCACTACATGCCTTTGCAAAAAATAACTCCCCAGCTTTTCTGTAGTCCCACTTTAGGTATGGGAAAGCTGCTATAAGGTTTCCCTGAAGCCTTCTTCTCTCCAGGCTGAACAACCCCACCTGTTTCAGCCTGTCTTCATAGGAAAGGTACTCCAGCCCTCTGATAATCTTTGTGGCCCTCCTCCGGACTTGCTCTAACAGCCCCATGGCCATCCTGTGTTGGGGATCCTTGAGTCCAACTCCCTACTCCTTGCAGGACTGCCTTTCAAGACTGCCCTGGGGGACTCTTGTTCCCATAGTGTGATCCTGCCATCCTCAAAGTGGAGCTGCAAGGCCTGAGGTCAGTAATTAATGGCAGAGGCAGTAACTGCATCTGCCTTCCCCTGCTGCTTCAGCAGGATCCAGTGCTCCCTCCTTTGTGGCTGTTGGCCACACTACCTGCAGCTTGGCATAGTGATCAATTCAGAAATGTTGGCTTTTGAAAGTAATTCAGCAGCTTGGGAGTTGAGGGGTTAATAAGTATACTCAGTTCCTTGTGTGTTTTATACAGGCATGCTTGTCTAATTTATTTCAAATAGCAACTATACTTTTCCTCCAGTGTTGTGATCAGAAATTGAAAGGGAGATGTTGAACTTAAGGTGCTGTTCTGGTGCTTTTTACGTAAGTGGGAATTTTTATTTGGAAAAGGGAATGTGAACTCATATATTGTGTGTTTGAAACTTGTGGGTTTGACTCATTTACGTTTTGTGGGGGTTTTTTAGTAGTTTCGTATTGAAAAAGCCCAGTGCAAGCTTCCTCTTTACAGAAAGCTGGCTGGCTGTGAGTGGTGACTTACCAAATAACCATAGTGTGTAGTCAGTCTGCTCACTTCTTGCCTCATTCAGTAATACCATTGTTCTCCACCTGGACATGCCAGGTTGGCCAAAAGAGGTAGCATTCACCTTTCATCACTAGCTTTTGGTCTAGCACAGCTTATAAAGCAACTGAAAACACCAGAAAGCAGCTAGGTAAGGCAATGAACCTTACTCCAGCCTGCTATTTCCAAGGTCTCAAAATATAAAACATCTTCACAAAATGAGATTGAAATGAAACATGACAAAATGGAACAGGTGTCTGAAAAGATTTTAAAGAGCTTTGGGTTATTGACTGTCAAGCCAGCTGGGGAGGCCAAGAGAATAAAGCATCCAGAAGCAAAATTAAGGTTCATAAATATTTTCTGCTGTCATGAGTTTAATCTAAAAAAAAACAAACACCTTTCATATTTGACCTACTAAAAGATTGCCAAATCTCTTAGCTTAGCTCCTTTGTGCTGTTCTTTGGTATGGTTGCACAAATGGTCACTCTGAAGGGCAGTTCTAATTATACAATGTCTCTTAACAAGAGAAAATAACACAGCCATAGCTTCTTCCTCTCTCTTCCATCTTCCTTCCCATGCAGCCTTGTCTGCGCATGGCTATGCAAGGAGCTCAATACAAATAGTGAAATGGTGAATATCTGCCACTTCTTAATCTATTGAATAAAGATGCAGGGGTCTCCACTGGATAAAGGGCTGTGTAAGCATTATGCAGAGCTAAAGCAAGTATTAGCAAAGGGAAGGCTCAACTAACTCAGTATTATTGTTTTTGGGAACTGATGGCAGAAATGAAAACTAGAAACAACATTATGAGACAGAATGTCCACTTTATACTGAAGGCGAGCTTTTTTAAAAAAGGATTATGGTAACTTTGATGCTGTGATATTTTATCATGCATTTGCGCTTTCAATGGCAGGATCTTTGGGATGTTTACCAACTTAGTAGCTTTTTTTAAATGCAATGAGAGTGGTGTCTTTGCACTCAGAAAAGAGAAGTAGTGCCATAAGACTAATGGACATGGAAAGCCATGGTCCTTAATGAAAATTAATATTGTTATTATTGCATTTTAGAGTAGGAAAAAAGTAATCGACTGGAATTTATTTGCTATGCTGTTAAATCATAGTTTAAAAAGGTGTATGTAGCACATACATTGGTATTCCTGTGTAAAATGTGGATGCTTTTCTGAGCTATACTATAAGCTTCTTACCACAGTGAAGAAATGCCATCAGTATGTGACTAGCTTTCTAAATTATTCAGGAACAGCCATGCTGATTTGGATTAAGGTTTGTGCACAGAGACATTCTGTGCTACATTTCAATCTTGGAGGAACACGTTAAAAACAAGCACCAGGTCGTGTGACTATAGGACATGAAGATACCTGATAGGAAAGGAATGAGAGCTAGAAAGGATAAAATCTGGTGTTTTTCTTCAGCAAGAAAACAGCAAGTCTGTGTTCTAATCAGATCATTAAACAAAAAATCCATTACCAAAAAAAAAAAGCTAGCTTAGAATAAAATAGTCTAAATTTTAAATAGATGTTATTCTTAAATTTAGTTTGACTACTTATGCTCTCAGCATCCTCTGGTGTATTTGCTGGAGAATGTCTGGGTAGGTAAAGCCAAGCCCTAAATATGAAGTGCAGCTCTTGGGAATACTTTGTGATTTTGTGATGATCCTCAGAGGACTTTGGGCCTGTGAAAAGCAAAGAAAGGATTAGGTGGACCCACAAATGGATTACTGTATTTTCATCTGCAAGAGGAACAGTGCTGCTCCAGCTTGGTCCCACATGTTACATCACTTTGGACAATGATCTTGCCAGACTAACTACTGCTGTGTTTGAGAGGTAGAAGTGCAAGCTTTAGAAATCCTCAAGGCAAAATCGGGACTTGAAGGAAATATTGTGAATTGTTTCAGTAAATACTTATTTCCTTTGTTGTAATAAATGACAAAACAAACCCATTAATGATGATCTTGGAAAAAACTCAAAACAAAATAAAAATCCAAAACCAAACAAACAGAACAAATAAACAACAAAACAAATCCCAAAAAACCTTAAAGAAGTCCATAGAGCATTAGAAAATGAAATTCACTGATGCAAACTAGCAAAAGACATGATTCTGTAGAAGCCTGGGTTTCCCAAGGCTTCCAAATCTATCTCAAATGGCAGAAAGGCAAACTTACCATGCCCTTGAAAAAGAGCCATTATCCTCAAGAATAGCTGATATCATCTTCCAGATGCCCTCAGGAAAAAATAGATGCACTGTAGAAAAGAGGGGCACATTGCCATGGGTAATGCTGGAGGTGGTGTAGAGAGCTCTAGCAGATGTGGACAGACAAGAAGACACCTAGAAACAACAGCCTAAAACAGTCATGGCATGGTTTCATACAGGCGAACTTATAGGAGTTATTTCTAATAAAACCTACAGCTGGTTTGATGCGGTATGAGAGAAAAGTTTCTTACAGTGGAACAGTTTTTGTTGTTAATACATTAAGTGGCTTAGATCAGAGTCAGATCCTCAGTTGGTAATTACATGCCTTTGTATTGAGAAGTACTTATCTAACAAAGTCAAGGAAGGCTGCAGGCTGCAATTTTACTTGGAGGTTGGTTCTCCTTTTTGTTTCCTCCTTCTTGATGAAGGAGGAAACACGTTAGTTTCTTAAACACGTTAGTGGTGACACTTTTTGTGTGTTGAACACTGCCTGTCTGCTTCTTTTACACTAAAATTGTGATACAAATGTCTGATTTTAAAAAGTGAGGAAGGAAATGCTAGCAAAAAAATTAAGT
Organism: Hemiprocne comata; assembly: GCA_020745705.1. NCBI lineage: Eukaryota > Metazoa > Chordata > Aves > Apodiformes > Apodidae > Hemiprocne > Hemiprocne comata. The sequence goes on along the minus strand of CM036586.1, from coordinate 134,302,392 downwards.
TATTTTGGCAGTAACTGTGGTAAGCTTATGACTTGCTGGCCTACAACACTTGTTCTTTATTCATTTGTATAAATGTTATCCTTAGTGTCTATCAGACTCTTCCGCAATAACTTTGAAAAGGCTGTGTTAGTCTGAAAAGAAATAAAAATATTTTCAAGCCCTGTCTACATCTTCATGACCAGTAGATTTAGAATTTATCATTTTTTCAACAGTAAGAAGGGGATCCTCAGCAGTTCCCACACATGGACACCCTGAGCCTGAGTTCTTGGTGGAGACCCAAGCTCTGAGGACACTTGGTCACATGAAGAGGATGGAGAGAGTCAGGCTGCTGATTGCTTTTCTGTAAACCCTGAACAAATTGTTCCTATTTGCTGTGGTGACGTAGAGTCTTCATTTATTCATTTCCACCAAAGCCAGCTGTGTCCTTTTATGAAGGCATGAGAGCACCTCCTCATCTAAAGGAAATTCTGGACTAGCTACAGTAAGCACTTTTCTTGTTTTGGCTTGATTGTTTGGGGTTTTTTTTTGTGGATGATAGTGTTTTTTATGTATTACTGAAATATTATACTAAATAGTATCAGTGGCAATTGTAAGTTTCAGCCCTTTCCTTCCTATTTCAGAAAATAATAAAAAGTAAGTGCATGGGTAACAAAAAATCCAATAACTTGCCAACGCAAAATGCTTAAACAGTTTTCATTGGACACACATCTTCAAAGTGCCTTGTAAACAATGACATATAGTAGTTAAATTAATTAATTAATTTTGAGATATTTTGCCTTGATTAGATAATTAGCTAGTCTAATTCTTCCAGGGAGAAGTATAAATGGCTGGACTTCTCCATCTGTGATTTTTTTCCACAAGTATTCATTGTGGTCCCTGATAAATTTTCTGGACACCCTTCATTTCCTACCTCACCAATGGTATGATTTTTATCTCCATGAAAATCTCCAATAGATTATTTTTCTTTGGGAAAAGGAAATGGGGAGGCAGGATGAGACACAGAAGCAGATGTCTGCTGTTGCATCTGCTTCCTTGGCAGCCATGTCCTGCAGCTTCCAGCTTGCAGATGCATTCCTGCAGTCTGGGCACAGCGTGTTCCTTGTGTCCAAGGTGCTTCTGCACCATTTGAAACAGATTCATTGCTCAGAGGGTGGACTGTGGTATAATCAGAGTTGAATCATCAGAGACACTGCTTGGAGAGCTACTTATCTAGGATTATTATTTGGTGGCTGGGGAATAGCAGAGGGAAGAGGTTATTTTCCCAAGCATGCCCTTCTTTACCACAAAGTCAGGTCCAAAGGGATGTTAAGATATCATATCTTGTGCTTAGACTTTGGAAATTCTGCCAGAGATAAGAGGTAATAATTTTTTTCTATGATAGTTGTCTGGAAACAGTCCTCTCTTCCTTCTTTCCACTCTGCACCCCTCTGGGCAAAGCAAATCAGTTGGATATTGGGAGAGGAAGCAACTGCTCCATGGTTAAAAGTCTTAAAACCTTCCTACTCACAGCTTATCCAAGGGCTGATTTTCCCAGGAAGAGAGCTAGAGAGTTTCACCTCACATCTGCAGTGGGGACACTGGCTCACAGCCCTCTTTGCATGTGGTGCTAGTGAAGCTTCCACAGAGGATAGGGCCCTAAGAAAAGGGCAGTTTCCAGAAGACATCAGGCTGTGAGGGGTGGAAGAAGAGGCTTTGAAGGGAATAGAAGCCTCTGAGGTCAGGGACCTGTACTCTTGGAGGCCTTTGGGGCAGGGGAAGGTTGGCTGATGAGTGCCAGAACTTGTGGGCTGTATTGGGCAGGAAGAGCAGCTCCATACCTGGTTTTCCAAGGCTGCCATGGCATCTGTTTCCACCGGTGTGGGCTCCATGTTGTTGTGTTACTTTAATTACTTTTGCAGTTGCAATTATGATTCCCCTAGGTTTGTTCTTTGGGATTGCTTTGCCATCAAAATCTTTCCTCTAAAATTCCCCCAGTTGTTGACTGAAGCATGTCTATCCCTCCTCCTGTCTGCAATGGGTTTGGCAAATGAATTGTGTGCCTCCTGTTTCCAGTATTACCTGATGTGGCAATAAATAATGATCTGTTCCTGAAGCCAGTTAAAATAAATACATTTTAGAATGTCTAATTAAAAATGAATCAAACAGCTCATACCTGTAGTTATTTCCTTCTAAAATATCCAGTTTTAATCTCCAGAGCATAAATAATCTTTACTCAGATAACATGAATAGAAGGACATTCTGTATCTTTATTATGTAGGAATGAAAGTAGCATATATGAGCTCCCCCATCCCCAAATGGTTGTGGTTTTGCATCATCAGCAAGGGTAGCAGCATGAGAAGTAAATATGTTTAAAGAAAACATTTGAGGTGTTTTGTTTTGTTGCCTTCTTTTTTTCTTTAAACATAATTCACATTGTTCAATATTACTAAAATGATTGGGTAACAGCTTCTGAAAAAGTGTCATGGTTTTAATGCTGGGCTTTCATAAGGGCTCCCAAGCACTTTCAAATGAAGTCAATATTCTGACCTTGGTTTTTTTACAGATGGAAAAGTTGGGATCCAGAGTGAGGAAGTGGCTGCCTTAAGGTTTCTCAAAAATCCTTGGAACTGGCTTGAAGTCTTTGAGTTCCCATCTAGTCCATTAATTTCAGGCAGCTGTCAGGGACCACATCCTTATTTGTGTTGCAATAGCACTTAGCAACTTCTGCTAGGGTCAGGTGCTGGTGTTGGGCCAGCCAGCCAGCGACCGTCCCCTGATTTGTGTGTCTTTCAACTTCAACAGGCTTAGCTGTGAGTCAAAAGAGGATCAAAAAGTGTTGAAGTGACATATATGAAACCGTATCTCAGAGGAGTGAGTAACTTCACCAAGAAGTTCTTGAATTTCAGCCACTGGACAATGATTTCTACTTGGCTGTTATGAAAACATCTAGCAATTACCACAGGATAAACCTGCAGTCCACTAGCAGGAGGCTGGTGGAAGCAGAGCAGACCATCAGTCAAATGCAGTATGTACTGCTGGAAAGAGGGTGTTTCATTCTGTTCATAAATGTATTAGGTATATCTCTGAAATTAAGCATCCTGTTCTAGCTTAACACAGCACATAATGGGTTTGTGCTTTTTTAATGGTCATATCTGTTGTTTATGCTAAGCCAAAAATGGTACCTTAGTAGAAATGCAGTGACTGTTCAGCTGTGTAAATCAACTTATGTTGTCTATAAGGGAAAAAAAAAAAGGTGTTTCTATCTCAGTATTTCTGGCTGCTGTTTTGTATTCTTTTAACTGTCACAAGACAATAACTTATATATGCTGAAAACATACCTCTGCTCAGTGTTTATAACTCTGTTCTTGTAATTTTTAAACAGTAACTACTCCAGTCTGATAAAAGATCTGCATGTTCTAATTAGTGGAAAATAACAGTGCTCTCTGCAGACATACATATTTTTGGATAGCTCTAGTCATGAGTGACTTGGTCAGCTGCCTAGCTGCTAATTTAAATAAACAGAAGTGTGTTCATTCAGCATCCCAAATGCAGTAAATCACTAAAAGGAAAAAAAAACAAAAAAGACTCTTCCCTCCCCTCATAGAGCTGGTGAGAAGAATTCTCTGGTCCAGCGTTTGATTATTTTTTTATTATTATTATTTGTCTACATTTTACTGAAATCAGCCGTGGTTGTGCTCTCACCCAACCTGGTGACAACCACAGATGTGTTCTACAGGTTTTCTGTGCTAACACGTGTCTGTGATGTGGATATTTGCAGCAGTAGGTTTTTTAATGACAGCTCTGTTCAGACATCTTTCCATCATTTGATAGGAGTCATTGCTTTATAGCTCTCAGGGGAAGGCAGGTTGCTTTAAAGCAGCAGGGAGGATTTGCCAGGCACAGACTCTTTCTAGGTGAAGTGCAAGCTGTACATTTCTGCTCTGGCAAGGTGCAGTTACTACAGTGGTGTGTAACAAGAAGAAAACTTGCACCGACAAGAAGAATTAAAGTCCCTGACAAGGAATAAAAAGGGGCTTGGGAACTGCCTTTTCCAGCTCTGTGACTGAGGACAGCCTGTCCTTTACAGATTTAACTCTCACCACCTGCATTCCCCTACAGCACTTCAATTATCCATTAAGATTTTTAAGAGAAACAGAATGGCAATTAAGCCTGGTACAGCAGTGTGAAAGCAATGGAAGCCCTGGGCTTGCTGAGAAATCTACCCATAAATGACTTAAGTGCACAAATAATTCCAGCTAATTAGAGGTGTACATTCCTGAAATAACTTGATTCTCTCATTTACTTAATTGAGTTGATGGTTGCTCTGGGATGGAACAGCAAACTGTTCAGTGGCTATTACAGTAAATATCACTTTGACTAAATCTTTTCGAACACACCAGGTTTTTTCTGCTAACCTGGAATTTGCCACAGAATCAAGATAGCTGTGGGTCTGTTGTTGTTTCTTGGTTTTTGTTTGGTTTTGTGCTGTCTTGTATTTTTAAGTTATGTCTTTGTGTTTGATATTTTAGAATATGAAGAAAGGCTAAATTTAACTACAATTCCAAAATTCAGCTGAAAAGTAGGGACTGTAAATAAGGATTGTTGATCAGTGAAGTAGGGTCTTCATTTCACACTTCAGAGAAATGCTGACAGGACTTACAACTTTCTATATGATGATGTTGGTAAAACTCCTACACTTGGATAAAAAATCCAGGTATTGCCCATTGTCTAAGCACACTTATTTTGAGAGTACATGTGATTAGGGTCCTCACAAAGGGGAAAAGGGAAGAGAACTAGCAAGCATTACATTTTTTTTTTCGGTCACATCGCCCTTTTCTCCTCTTCTTACCACTTTGGGATACAAAAGTTACCATTCAATCTCAATGTCCAACTTTCTTCCATGTTCTAATGACCCTTGAACATCATTTTTTTTTCACGTTTGTTTCTTATACTAAAGAGGGATAAGTATAAAAACAGTGATAGTACTGAAAGCAACCCTTTTCAAGAAGACTAAATTCTAAATTTGTATTTTGTGTTAGAACCAAGTGTGAGGAGATTTCACAAACATTTTTGTTCTACTCTAGTCTCTATCAGTAATATAATGCCTGATGGTCAAGAATTTCCATTTTGGGATTTAAGGATTAAGGATGGTATTAAACACTAAAAAAAAAAAAAGAGAGACATTAAAACATTAGAGTAATAAGGCTGAAAAACAGATGGCAAATGCCTTTTTCTTTCAGGGAAGTAAAGTTAGAAAGGTGTTCTTGCTGTTTCTGTGGAATCATTAAATGCACTGGTCCTTTTGTTAAGGAAATAATTTAAGCAAAAGGTAACAGACACAGTGCTGTTTGTCATTAGCTTGTACCTGCCAATAAACAAGGAAATCCATCTGTTATGTCGTCACTTTCCTCATGGACCCTCAAAGAAATGTTCCACATGTCCGTGTTCACAGGGAAAATAAAGAAGGAGGCTGCCAGGCCACCCAGGTCCTTTACAAATAGAGGATTTTTTTTGAAGAAACCTAGAGCAGGTCCAAGTCAACAGTCCCATGCACAAGAGTACTTTTCAATTTTTCCCTATTGTGTTGTTATTTCACCAGCAAAACTTTTCCTCTGCTCTTCCCACTTCCACTCTCTCCCAATATTATTTGGCATCCCTATGGAAATTCCATTTCTGCTCAGTCCTGATTTTTCTACGCCTTTTTGTTCTTCCACTGTTTATTTTTCTTTTCACTGTTATATTTCCTACAGGCACCAGTGATGCAAATTTGTTGATGTGTTTGGAGCAGGACCATTTTGGATGCTTATGGACATGGGAACATTTGTCTTCAAGCAAAAGGGCAGGCTCTGTAATTTGGTGAATTGTTGAGACTTTAGTTATTTTTTTATTTTTTTTTTTGTTGTATTTGATCTTCAGCAGATGTTGCAAAGCAAATAAACCATATGCAGGGGCTGTTAGACATTGCCCATGGTGTAATCCCTTTATCCAAATGCAAAAGCTAAACTTATGAAACCCTATCCTTCGATAACTGGAGAAATTCAGTATATACTCAGAAAGCCACCATGACTAATCTGCTTCATTACTTGGTGCAGCCCATCCTCTCTTAAGGAAGGTAAGCAGACAGAGTGAGGATGGATTGATGTCTGTGCTTTTCAATTAATGTAAACTAACCACAAAGGGTCAAATTCATTGCTGATGTAACACTGCTGACTTCAGTGGATTTACACTCGGGATTAATGTAGTCCTTTTTCTAATATATATTTTCAAGAGGAAGGAAGATGGTTTTTATATAAATTCAGCACAAGATCTGCTGGCATATAAACAAACCAAACAAAGAATTGTTCCCTTCTCAAACATCTGTTAGCATAAATGTCCAAGTCCTGTTTATCTGCCACAGGTTGTTATAATATAGCTGCATTACATTAACAAAAAATACAATAACCATTTGGTTTCTACTTTAAGCAAGAACTTATGAAAATGACTTTCAGGTGCAGGGAGTGGTGATTTGGCAAGGTTCTCTTGGCAGGGTTGTGGATTACACATAAGGGAAAGTTGTTTGGTAGTGGAGCAGACAAATTGCTTAACAATTAATAAAAATAATGCCTAGTGTTTCTACATGACAAGGTGCTGTGTGGGAATTATCTTCTCCCCAGCTGCTGTCCACCAATAAAATATGGTCTGTTCTGTAGGTTTTAAAATTACACTTGGTAAAGTGGAACAGTGCTTAAAAAGGAGTAATACCTGGCTGATGTACCCAAGTAAAACTGTATTTACATGGGTTACAAATTTGACCAGTTTATGTAGACTGGACAGACCTGTTTTTAAAAGCCTTGTAGTCAGTACTGTAGTTTTCAGTTTTCTTCTGTTTTATCTGAGAATGTCTAAGAATTTTATCTTCAATATTAGACCAGTCTAATACAGTGTGTAGAAAACTATTACAAGATCAGCTGCATCTCTTAAGGACTGGTATGGGTCAATTTTCAGTGGAATCAGTGCAAATTTATCATATTAATTTTCATTTTACAAGGTAACTGAGGCACTACAAGCCTAAATATGAAGTGATAAAAGGCTCTTGAGTAACTTCTTAAAATCATACAGGTATATTTGAAAATTATCTTCTGATGAATACATGATGGGGTCTTAATTCTGAAGCTTGTTTCTTGTATAAGTGAAAAACTTTGTTTGTCAGCCAAACTGTAGATCAAATGTTTTTTCTGGTTTTCTGTAAAGCAGAGTATCAGAGATTTGTTGATGGCTCTGCAACCCAATCTCCTTTGGTGAGAATGTCGCATGGTTTGCTCCAAGATTGTTCACTCTTCATGTTACCGGCTGCATTGAATCTCTACAATGTTCTTTCTGAAGTAGAACCAACCAGTTTTGCTCTCTTACCAAGAATGCTTTCCATGTTTTATTGAGCTCTGCATCTTTTCTTTCCTGAAAGCAATTTTTTTAGCAAGTTTTGACAGTGCAGATTTTTTCCCTTGTGGGGGAAAAGAAATTTCTTGGAATTGCTGCACTCACTGTCAGCAGATGTCAGGATGCTTCTAAAAAGAAATCCAGGTTCCTGGAGGTAGTTTTACTTTTTAATATAGTGCATGTGATTCTCATAACACTGACGATGTTTTATCAGTGGTCATTAGAAGCAAGATAGTGTGAGGATTTCCTCTTTTTGGAAGATATAATTGAATATATGTACTACACAGCCAGCATGTCTCTGAATTAATCTACAGTTTCTCATATTTGAGATCATCTTGTACCCCTGTGAATAGGTACTTTCAACTTTAAAGACATAGGTTTGGGGCACGATGGTGATATTTTGCTCAGAGTGCTAAAGATATTTGAACTAAAGCTCTAGAAACATGTTGAAAACTTAAAGATTCGGCTTGGCATATAACAAAAGCTGATGTGACACTTGCTTTGAGCAAGGATTTTCTCTCTTCTGTAGCACTTGAAATCAATAAGACTGGATTTTACAGAACCTCCTAACTGCAGCATTTCAGCTCTCTGTAGAGAAACCATGATGAGGTGGATCTCAGCTGTTCATCTACTTAATCTCACATTAATGATTGCTGAGAAAGGCTGAGGAAAAATAAATTAGAAAAATCACTTAGGATATGGATCCATGTAGGAACTGATACATCTCCATTTAGTTAACCCATTTGTATCCTGAAATGATGACTTGTACCAAGTTGCAGCAATTAATTGCATTGACTTCAGGGAAGTTTTTTTATGTTGATAACATGGATGTGTGGAAGGTCACAAGACAATGTGGCACCTCTGAGTTTCCTGGCTTTGGCTCTACAAGAGTGCCTCTCAGTCATATGAAGAGCTGGGACTCACCAGTGAGTGCCACCAGCACCCTTCTAGGCTCAGTCCATGACTCCAGGGTTTATGCTGGTGTTCTGCCATGCTGTGCATGTTCTTTGCAATCGCAGCTTCCAAACAGGATCCCAAAGAAGGTTTTACTGTTCAACAGAATAGATGTTAGCAGTTATGGGCTTGTCTACAGCCAGCTGAGGTGCTTGCTTGCAGCATAATGTCAAAACACTTTTGCTTATTTTTTGTGAACACTACTTTATCTTTCAAAGATGGGCTTGATTTTTCTAATCACCTTAAGGTAATACAGATTGCTTAGAGATAAAAAGAAATTACCCACTCTTAAGGACTATCAGCCTAAAGCTTAGCATCAGATAAGTTAAATCTATACAGGCAAAGACTGCCTTTTGGGCTGTTGACTGTTTTGAATTATAATAAGGTGTGTTGACTTTCACAAGACATCAGTATTTAAACCACAGACCTGAGCAGATGGGAAGGAAGAGTTCTCCATTAGGACTTAAGATACCTCTTGAGCCTTTGAATCCAGGAGCTTATTGTCATATTTTTTTACAAGCAGATAAGTTGGGTGTTGTTTTTTTTTACTGTGCTCCTAGGACTCCAGCCCCTAATTTTGTACATTAGACTTACAGTCCATTGTCAGGCATTTGGTCTGAAGCAAATATTTTCTGTACCATCTCCTCCTTACCAAGCAGTAGGTTGTCTGGAGCTGTTCCAGACCGCTGAGGTGCATGGCTCATTGCTGGTCTGCCTTTGCTGCAACTCTGTGCTGCTGCATTCCACCAAGAAGTGTCACTGAGTTGGGGCTCAATTCAAACACCACGAATACAGATTGAAACAGGATCTAGTAATGAATGCAGTTTACTATCAAATTTTATGCTTGTATGTCCATTGGGATGTCAAATAAAGCAATACTAATAAATGCAAGTATTTGCTAGTTAGGATGCCTGTAGTCAGAAGTTATCAATACAGCCTTGATTTTCTGCTGCTTGGTTCAACATGATGTGTTCAGATGACATGCAAAATACATCTGTTCCATTTGATTGTTTTTTAAATTCCTCTTTAAAGCCTGATTTTCCTCAATGCTTCCTTAGTTAAATTACTGTAAATGAGAACATTTAGGTGCTTATTAATCATGAACAGCAGCCAATATATTTCTTGATTAATCAAGTAAAGCCTCTTAAATGCAGTTTAAGGATAATTTTATAAGGCTTCTCAGTGATGCCTCTGCAAATCTACTGGAGTAAATTTTATTTGACACCTTACCAGTACTCCTGGGCAAACAAAGCTTTACTCCTCCAACTAATAACATATTGCATTGAGATCTGTGCAGGATTCTATACACCTACTAAAGTCACTGTGTTCTGCAGCATAATACTCATGCCTTCACTAGTTCCTAATTGGTAATAGGGAAAAGCAAAGAGGTCAGCAAAGAGGAGCACTACAAAACCCCATTTCTTTAAATCTGTAGAGTTACTCAAATCTAAAGGAGGATACAAGGTATTTTAGCTAATTCTTTTTTTTGATTCAGTCCTTAAGCAAAGAAATAAGGTTGCTGAGCACAGCAGAGGCTTAACTAAAATAAACCAAATCTGTAACCTAATTTTTTTCCCTCTCAAAGAAAAAAGTCCTCTCAAATACTGTCAGAAATTCCCCAAACCTTGAATGTAAGTTGCAACCAGAAACATGACAGGAATAGCCTCTTCATGAGTTTACAAGGTGCAGAAGCAATTCACATCCCAGACACTCCAGGCAGCCCATGACTCCGACTTCCAAAGGCAGCTTCTGCCCTGCAATAGTAGCTGAGGAAAGCGTCTCCTCAACCTCTTCTTCTTGTCCCAGGACTTAGAAAGTTAGGTTGCTAAGTCTTATGCTGATGGCAATCCCAAGAGTACTCTTCCTTTGGAGCTAGCTTATGGCTGCTTGTCTGGTCACCAAGAAAGAAGACAAATATAAGAGGCAGCTGAGTATCAAGGTGCAATTTGTAGACTTCTAACTGCTGAAAATAAATTTTCTGCCGGCATGTTCATTTTAATGTTGAGAACACTGCACTGTTGCGGAGGTATCATGAATGATTTCTGCTGCTTTCTGCCTCCGTATTTACACTGTGGGATTGCTGTGGTTTTGCTGTTCTGAAGTCTTGTACTAATTATGATTGCTTAAACAAGAATTTTGTTCATTTGACAGCTCTACTCTGTAGCACAGAACACTTCTGATGTCATACTCTGCAAAATGTAATCTTTACTTCCCCTATGTTACAGTTTATTGAATTTCCAACAAGCTTCTCTTGATTTAAGAAACTCTGAACTGCAAAACCTCTTTACCAAAACAAAAAGTACAGAATTACTATACAAGAATGGAATTTCCCACTTCTTTCTCCCGAAGGTATTCTCGTAAGATGTTCCCTGTGCAGTCAATAAGTATTCTTTTTGGACTATAAATCCTCAGAAGTATTTTTATGGTGATGTATTAGCTCTGACTTCTGTAGGAGACCTGAGTTTCATTTGCCTGGGAGTTTTTATTACAGGTGCTTTTGGAAGGGTGATGGCTGGAGATAGAAATAAAAAATAAAGGTGGAAAAGAATTACTACTTATCAGAAATCCTTACATTTCCTGCCAGTCTACAGGGGTCTGTGAAAAGGCCTAGACTACAGATCAGTAATGCAGTGCCCGCACTCAGCTAAGAAAGACCAAAACCCCATAAACTTTCAAACACAATACCAGTACTCTACCGGTTGGTTGCTAAGAGAGCAGTTTTACTGCTTTGCTCCTCCTGCTGAGGTCTGGGAAATATTTATATTCTTGGTAGTATCACTAGATGGTGAGCTAGCTGGTCTGGTAGTCTTGCCAACCTTCTGCAACAACATCTGTTAAAATGTGCTAAAAGACTGTGCAAATGCAGTACCTTCCTAATTCATTTTTCTAGCTATATCAATTAGTGAAGTTGCTAAAGGCTTACTACATGGGAATGTATAAACAGTGTCTTCTGAGGGAGCAGTAGCACCCCAGAAAATGTCCTTCTCTAGTAATGCTTGACTTACCTTTCTGAAGTTTGATGGAGGACACTTTGTTTTGTTGCTGAGATTGGCACACTGCTTGGACAACAATGTGTATCTAATTTTTAAATCCTGCTTTTACCCATTTGAGTGACCATAATTGTTGTGGATGTTTCAGGTTCTGATACACAGATGAACATGCAAGTTCAGAGGAGCCCATATATGATAGTTCCACTCCAGGTGACATGTTACTCTCCTTACTATTCTCCCTTTGAGCTGTTTTAGAGAGTCTTGTGGAAGAACTTTATATACAAGGTTGCTTGAGTTGGAAAAAACACATTTGTCAATAGCTACAAATATGTTGGGTGTGTACACTTAGATTGCACTTCCATACTGGACTGTTTCTAAACAGAAAGAGATTATTATTACAGAACATTGCTATTACAGAATGTTAACAGATCTGTGCTGAAAACGTACTGTCTTCTACTTACTGTGCAATAGTGTTAAGAGCTTTTGAAACATTATCCTCTGCTCTTCAACAATTGCTGCAGCAGAACCAAAGACCTTCACATGCCAGCTCTGTGCTTTGCTGTGCTAGATGCTTTCAGGCAAGTCAGTCCTGGCACTGGAAGTGAGATAGTTTGACGCCTTTATTTATATTGAGCGACTGGAAAAGCATAATGGAAAATACAGGTGGCCAGACACTTTGACTTTAGAAAATAAGGAAGATTTTTAAAATCTGAATCCCATATTCTGTGCCAGGGTACAGCAGGAATGGGGCTGCCCGTTGTGCTTGTCTTTCTGGCACAAGTCAGAAGCTGGGGTGACCCAGCACAACCTGTGCTCTCTCCAACCAGGATGAGTGCTGCGTGGGCAGAGCAGGATGTTGGTGATGGGCTCCAGCAACAGCTCCCAGCACAGTGAGGGGATGAGCCTAGGCTAGGCTCCCTCTGGGACCTTGAGTTAAGACTGCAGCATGGGTCCATGCTGAGTTGAAATGGGCTTAGGGTGCGTGGTCATGGGTGCTGGTGCAGCTCAGCCAGGTTAATTAAGGCTTGCAGGTGCCCCTAAGTCCAAAATGCTACATCACACGGAAAGCGCTTCTTGTCCACCCTGTTTTACAATATTTATTCCTTTATCATAGCTATTCATGGTACTATGACTGCTGTACTTTCTGTGTACTTATTAAGCATGACTGAACATTATTAGAACAAGGCTTACCTTTTTCTTATCTCTTGTTAAGTGCTCACTTGCTCCTTTCTTTGATTATCCCTGCAGGCATACTAATTGTCACAGTTTGACTCAGGATAGCAATTAAACCAGAGACAACAATGCTCTCGATCCCCTCCCCCTCCCACCCAGCTAGGGAAGGAGAGAGAGAATTAGGAGAGAGACTTTGCTGGATTGAAAACTAAATTAGACAGCTTTAATTATATGTACAGTTATATACAAGTATGTTCAGGAATGTGCAAAAGCCTCTTGCCTCCCCCCACCCCCAGCTACTCTCCCAGCACTCTCCTTAGCTGTGAGCAGTCCTGAAATGTCACGGACCGCAGGCAGGAGATAAGGCAGAGCAGACAGGGGCTGGGTTATGAGGGTTATGAGCTGGTCAGAGCCCAGGGGTCGATGGTGATGGATGGATGGAGTCCTCCCTGGACGCCGGCCATGGACGGAAGAGAAGGGAAGAAGAAGCAGGAAGGAAGTTGTCTTCTGTGATCTCGACCTTCCTCAGAGCTTACATAGTTATATGGAATGGAATACTTTTGGTCAGTTCTGCTGTCTGTCTAGTCCAGCTCCCCTACGGGGGAGTCACAGATACAATTCTCCTGCCCCAGTAGCCTCTGTAGCAGCAGAGCTAAGAAGCGACCTTGGAGTCTCAGCAGAAACATAAACATTCCAGTGTTATCAGTCCACTAGCTGGAACACTTGCTGCTAGTTTTAAAAGAAAGCTTACTGAAGGAAAAAAAAAATCAGTAAATGGAAAATTAGCTTAAACCTGGCTCAGGCCAGGACATTCCACCCCTTATTCCATACCATATATTACATATAGGCTCTATATTTTACCAACTGTCAAGTTAAGGATTCTCCCCTAGAGTCAGATTACCTTGAGGTACATATTCTACTTCACCATCCTCCATCATCACACACCAGGTTTGTTCAGGTCCCTGAGCAAAAGCAACACCCTGGACAGGTTTACCTTTGCCTGAAGCAGGATAAACCCAAACACTTTTACCTAACAGGTTTCTTTCACATACCACAGGGACTTTATCCCTATCTGCAGTGTGTAGAAGGTGTGACTGAGCAGGACCAGCCTGATTGATAGATCCCCTGGTATTAACTAACCAGGTGGCCTTAGCCAGATTTTTGTCCCAGTTTTTGAAAGTTCCATCGCCCATTGCCTTCAGGGTGGCTTTTAAAGACCATTGTACTTTTCAATTTTCCCTGAGGCTTGTGCATAGTACGGGATATGGTAGATCCACCCAATACCATGTTCTTTGGCCCAGTCAGTCACAAGACTGTTTTTGAAATGAGTCCCATTGTCTGACTCAATTCTTTCTGGAGTACTGTGTCTCCACAAGACCTGCTTCTCGAGGCCCAGGATGGTGTTCCAGGCTGTGGCATGAGGGACAGGATATGTTTCCAACCATCCTGTAGTTGTTTCCACCATTGTAAGCACATAGCGCTTACCCTGGTGGGTCTGAGGCAGTGTGATGTAATCAATTTGCCAGGCCTCCCCATACCTGTACTTTGACCACCTCCCCTCATACCACAAAGGTTTTAACCTTTTTACCTGTTTAATTGCAGTGCATGTTTCACAGTCATGGATAACCTGCACAATGGCATCCATGGTTTAGTCCACCCCTCGGTCATGAGCCCATCTGCATGTTGCGTCTCTGCCCAGATGATCTGAAGTGTCATGGGCCCATCGAGCTAAAAAGAGTTCACCCTTATGTTCCCAGTCTAAGTCTATTTGGAACACTTGAGCTGCCTCATCTGCTCGTTGGTTGTGTTGATGTTCCTCAGTGGTACTTGACTCAGAGGTACGTGTGCATCCACACAATGCACTTTTACAACCAGTTTCTCTATCTGAGCTGCAATGTCTTTCCACACCTCAGCAACCAAAATAGGTTGGCCTTTTCACTGCCACTGCTTTAGTCAACCTCACAAGGCATTTGCTGCCATCCATGAGTCAGTGTAGAGATAAAGTCTCAGCCACCTCTCTTGCTAAGCAATGTCCAAAGCCAGTGGGATGGCTTTTACCTCTGCAAATTGACTTGATTCACTTTCTCCTTCAGCTGCTTGTGCAACTAGTCATGTAGGACTCCACACGGCAGCTTTCCACTTCTGGCGGTTCCCTACAAGACGACAGGAGCCATCAGTGAAAAGAGCAAATTGTTTCTCAGTCTCCGGTAGATGATCATATGGTGGAGCTTCTTGGGCCCGTTTCACCACTTCTTGTGGTGGCATTCCAAAGTGTGTGCCTTCTGGCCAGTTTGTAATTGCTTCTACGATACCTGGATGATTAGGCCTTCCTATTCGAGCTCACTGGGTAATTAAAGCAGTCCATTTACTCCAAGTGGCATCGGTGGCATGATGGACAGGAGAAAGGTTATTCTGGAACATGAAGCTCAGTACTGGTAATCTGGGTGCCAGGAGGAGCTGCGCTTCAGTGCCAATCACTTCCGAAGCGGCTCCAACTCCTTCATATGCTGCAAGTATCTCCTTTGCAGTTGATGTATAGTTGGTCTTGGAACCTCTGTAGCTCCAGCTCCAGAATCCCAAGGGTCGACATCGAGTCTCCCCTGGTGCTTTCTGCCAGAGACTCCAGGTAGGACCGTTGTACCCTGCTGCAGTGTAGAGCACATTTTTGATGTCTGGTTCTGTTTGAACTGGCTTCATCCAGTTGGGTCTTGAAGGCCTGGAGCAGCTGCACTGGGCAGCAACTGCTCCACAGCCTCACTGTTCTTATGGGGAAAAAGTTTTTCCTTATATCCACTCTGAACTGTTCTTGTTTCAACTTCTGCCCATTGCTTGCATCATCCCACTGTGAAGAGCCTGACTCTGTCTTTTTATGACCTCCCCATAGGCAATGAGGGCAGTTTTTGAGCCTCCTCAAAGCCATCCCTCCTTCAGTCCCTTAGCCTTTGTTCCCAGAACATGTGCTCCAGCTCCTAATGATTCTGGTGTTCCTCTTCTGAACCTGCTCTAGTTTCAGTATTATCTATCTTGGGATGATTGGATGCAGCATCCTAGATACAACCCCATGAGTGCTGAGTAGAGGAGATCCCTTGACCTCCTTTTGTTCAAACACCTCAGGGTGCTGTTGGGCTTTCACATTTCACACCTTTCCTTTCAAGTAGCAATGTGCCTAAGAGGTGACATAGAATTCTCTTCATTTTTTGGAATGTCACACTTTCTTAGGTACATTTCCTCTCACAATAGATTAAAACCTGTCTGAGGTGTTTTGTTAACTTTAATTGCTCCTAAGACCATAGAGTGTCTGAAACATCACAGAACATTTACAGCAGAGCTCCAGATAGGAGCTGGATGGAGTTGAAGAAAGAATTAAAAATAAGACTAGAAGTAAATACTCAATGAAAATATGACAACAAGCTTAATGAAAAGTCTTTAATGGCATAGAATTAAAAAGGATTTATTTTGTCAAAAATAGATGAAGAATTGGTAGAAAAATCCCTACTTTTTTTGAAAATAAGTCTATTAATTCTGCTCTAAAGAAGATTGTTAGAAGTCATATGACAGAGTAACTGCTTCAAACTTCGGCATCTTTAATAAGTTTGTTCTTGAGGGGGGAAGAAACCAGGCCACCAAAATCATACCCACTGTTGTCAAACTAATATTAGGCAGCTGTGAACCCATAAAAATGACTGAGTCTGCATCAGTCACCTGAGATGTCTGTTTCATTTTGGTGTAGAAACAAATTTTAAGAGGGCCTTTATAGTGTGAACGCAAAATAGGTGAGATTTGTTTACGAAGAGATGAAGTGCTAATCCTTCTAAACTGATAACAGCAATTTATTTAGGGCCAAGTAATACTTTGGCATTGCTTTTTTATGTACAGAGGATTTTTGAAAATGGAAATAACTGGAAACAGCTCCTTCAGGTTTCCCAAGTGACAGCTAAATCTGCAGGTGGTGTTCCAAGGGTTATGAATTAGATAGTTTCAGTTCATTCATTGAAGGTCGTGATGAACTTGTAGCCTTTGGTAAGAAGACTTGAGCCAGCCAGAAAAAGATTGAATTACTTTTCATCTCATGGGAAGCTATTCTCTTTTGATGGAGACTTCAGGCACTTGGGGGTCAGTGTGGAGCAGCTTGCATAATGTCCTCTTGGCTATGCCCCAGACCATCAAACCTTTTTCACTGGTTTTCATTGCCAGCACTTTTGTTTAACTTTCACCAGCCCCAAGATGAGTAAAGCCAAATAGAAAAAAAAATAAAGAGAAAAGCAGTCCAAATAGAATAAGGGAACCAGATGTTTTGGTGAGGCTGGGATGATTCATTAAGAAGAATTCAGTTTTGTTTCCATAAACACAATAACTATTCTTGTGCATTGAAATACATCAGTTTTCATTATCCCAGGCCTTTGTTCTTCCCTTTCAGACATACATACACTTCTGAAACTGCACTTTATTCTTCTTTGTGTCACAAGCATAATGGGAAAGAAGTGGCTTCCTCAGCTGACTGTAGCAATAGTTTCTCAATAATCATTTCCTAAAGAGCAGTGAGCCTTGTGAGCTACTGATACAATCTCTCTGAAGGGATTCAGCCTTCTTAGGGTTTCTCCCAAATGATCAGAGCTGCAATTCCCACAGAACTCCTGATTTGAATGTGCACCTTCATAGATTGTCAGCAAATATTTGTATAAGCTATTGTTTGTGTTTTTCAAATAAAAACTGCATAGTAGCAGGAGGATTCGTAGCCCCTGAACATCAGTAGTTTTAACACCATTAATGGGAGGTATAGCTGTGATTGTTAGTGAGAATGAGTGTGTTTCAGACTATTCAAATGTGTATACCTAAAGAAACTCCAAAAATAAGTGCTTCCTTAGGTGTCATAATCTGTCTCCCCCTTGATAGTAAATGGTAATTCAATCTCAGATCAGAAACAAAGGATATAATTTGGACAGACTCTAAATCCTAACTGGCAGGCCCTCCATGTACAATGTTAAGAATAGCAAACAATTAAAGAACAACAGGCAAGATACATTTGCATCCAGAGCAAACTTGACACAAACAAAGCTTCAGTTAATTTGAAATTAATTAAAATTAAAGGGAACAATTTGTAAATTTGGTTTTCCCAGTGCTACTTTCTGATTCCACCAAGGTGGTTAGGTTTCTTTCCCGGTTTTGCTGACATTGCACACATTTAAGAACAATGAGAGGAAAAACAGATTCTTGAAATAGATTGCTGATAGTGTGCCTTGGCACTCTCAACTTTGCTTGTCATCCCACACAGCATGTGTTGAAGAACCTGTATGTTATGTGGTTTTCTTAACAGTTGGTTGTCTGTGCATCTTTTCCTTTGGTAGGAATATGCACATACTGGAATTGTAGACATGTCAGGTTCTTGAGAGCCAAGTGCCAATCTGCAGTGTGCGAGTGTAGCAAAGTCATATCTTAACCTAACAACACCTTACTGAAATTAAGAGGCACAAATACAAAGGTAAAAAGGAGACATAATTGTGCTGAACTGGACATGGGGTGATATTACAGGTGGTCACATATGTGGAAAAGGAAAGTTGAATTTTGTCCTCTGAGTAATGCTCTCTCAGTTTATTCAATACAGAAGGAGAAAGATTGTTGCGGCACCACCTCTTCCAAGGCAAAACAGATTGCCCTTGACTGTATTTCAGACTACCTTCCGTCCTTTCAGATCCAGTCTCCATCCTCCTGTAGCCTGCAATAGCTGCTGTTCTGCTCCGAGCACCTTCAAAGACAAAAGTGCAAATGGAAGGGGTCCACATTGCATGCCAGTGTGGAGGGCCAATATAGATGAGTTTGTCAGATGCAATCTGTATTTCAGCCTCTTCAGTTGATAAGCAACAGCAGTTTGGTATAATGCACTTTTTTCATGTTCAACTTGATCACTTTTTTGAAATTTGTACCTTAAGTGAATGGTTGTGTAAGTTCACCAAGTTGGGGTTTGCTTCTTTTTGATTCATCTTTAAATCTAAGAAGCAATGTTGAGGCTGTACTTCTTATTTCCATACATAGTAATGTATTCTAATAGCTGCCCTGCTGCCAAAGTGCAAAGGGCTCCAAGCTGATATCACCAGGGCTTCCCAGAGCACTGAGTGCATTCCAGTTCTCAGAGATTTACAAGACCAGGAGTCTGAAAAGGTTCACACTCAAAGAAAACTGCTGTTCTCGTGATTGAAACTTGCTCCAGGAAAAGTGTGAGCTTAATATGTTTTTACTGGTTTGCACAGGTTCTTAAATTTGTGTGTGCAATTGCAGCTCACTCCTGTGCAGCTAGCTATCTACACAAATCCGTGGTGCCTTGCAGTACATGTTGCTCTTCAAAGCTAAATGGCTGGCCCGTCTGGCGTGCTCTCAACCTATTGTTGCTGAAGGTAAAGACACATTTACTCATGAGAACAGTGCTCTCCATGTGTATTTGCAGAATACCACAAGGCTGCTCATGCTAAAGACAGTCTCTCTTCTGCATTGCTTTCTAAGGGGGCAGGGCTTTCCCATTGTCACACAGAATGCCATTCCTGCATTCATTAGGTGTTTGACAGGATGCCTGGGAAAGCTGTAAATTAGTATAGTATATATTATATATAAATGGAAAAAAAAAAAATAAAAGAGCTAAATAAGAAGGAAATTCACTGGGAAGATATAGAATTAGTGGGGCAGTTCCTGGGAACAAAGAAACTTGACAGCATGTAAGTGACAGGTGTAGAGAAGTGAGAATATGAGGGTGCAAAATATTTGCTGGTTAGTAGACAGCTCTGAAGAAACAGATTAATAAGAGTGAAGTGACATAAACAAACAAGAAGTCTTTTATGATGTGAGTTCAACAAAAGAAAGGGAAATAATTTATACCCACCTTGTTCATGTTTAAGGTTAGTGTGAACAGGAGCCTAGTGACTTATTGATGCATCCATCTATAGCATTAAAAAAATAAAATCCTTCTGTAGATCAAGGGTGTAGCAGATGTACTCCATCTTTTGCCTTCAAGGATTATTCTCTGAATGCTTATGGTAGTTAATCTCAAATTGAACAGCTCAGTTGCTCACTGAAATAATTAATTACTCAGATGAATCTCTCTCTACTAAGTTAGTAGTGCAGAGGTCTACAAGTGGGGTTTCTGCAGAAATGTAAATGTGCAACATGTTCATAATCCTTAGAAGTCTGATATTTAAAAATTGAGACTATTAAAAAAGCAAATATCTTTGTGCACTATCAGGGCAGAAAAAATCCAAACAGAAACTTCAACAGATAAAATATTTTCCCCTTCTCTTGGGTGTTTTATTTATTTACTTTAAAGTAATTAGAATTTCAACAACTAAGTGAAATTCTGGTCTGATAACAAGCTTGCAATAGTTCATTTTAAAGTATAATTTAAACAAAGAATTGGCTTAGAAGCTTAGGCTGCATGTGTTTTGAAAGCAACTAAGACACCGTTACCCCAGTGTGATAAGATAAAGTACCAGATGTGTACAGGAAAATGCTCCTTGTTCCACCTTGGAATTAATTAAATATATACATATTTCTCCTTGTCTCAAGAAGTTTTTGAATAATTATATGTTATCTTTTGAAATGGAGAGGTTTTCCCCCTTTACAGAAACAGGGATGTTTGAGTTACACAGGTGCAATTCCCCTTCCTTTTTTTTTTCAATGGCAGAGTTTGGTCCTATATATGCTTTCAAGCAATCCAACTGCAGTATTTCCCTCCTGGTTTGGAAATGTGAATAAAGTTATATATTTCCCATTTCTTGACTGTTTTGGCATTCCTCCCTGAAAGTGAGGAAAAACCTTATAAAATTTCATTTGGCCCAAAAAAGCAGAAACATCTGTTGTAGTAGTGAATGGTGAGCTGGCTACAGGCAGCTGGGGGAAGCTGCAGCTCATCACCCTGGGTGCCTGCAGCTTATACTGCCCTTCGTGGGGAGGGAAGAAGCCATCCTGAGGTACCTGTGGCTGGGAGGGGGGATTAGCAGAGCAGGGTGTGCTGGCTGAAGGAGTGCATCACACCCTGGCAGTGGAGAAGAGCTGAAGCTGAAATACTCTCAGAGGTTTTTAAAAGAAAAAAGAAAAACACAACAAAATCTGATCCTTGCATTTGGTAAATACAGCTGCTTGGCAAGGAGGGTGACAGGGAGTGACGGGCTGAGTGCTTCATTCCTCTCCCTTCAGGAAGGAGCTGCCACTGTTTCAGGTGATGCTGGGAAGGCTGGCCTGGCTGCCGACCTGCCGTTTTCATGACAAATAGCACCTTCCCTCTCAGCAGAGCTGGCAAGAAGTCAGCCAGGCCTGGCTGCTGTGCTTGGAGACTGCTGGTCTCTGCAAGGGTTGAACAGGTGCCAGGTAAACCCCAGGGAGGTCCCGTGGGGTCCTGCTCCAGCCCACCATCCTGCGGGGAGGATGGCAGGTAACAGAGAGACTTAAAGCACAGAAGCTCTGGGACCTCTGAGTTTACAGTCCCCTCGTGTCTTTGAAGATACCGTGAATTTATTCTGACTTCAGTTCAGTTTGATGGCTTTTTTTTTTTCCCCTGCAAAAATAAACATTAGGTAGCCTGTTGAGAAAACTAAAAAGGCCACAAAATATTTTTAAGGGTTATGGGAACATATCAGAAAGTTAATTTTCCAAAAATCAATCTCATTATTTTATTCAGATTATGCTGAAAACTAAGCAGTCAAATGTTTGTGCTCTGTCTCAAAGCTCTGACTCACAAATAAATTATGGCAGCTTCACAAATTACTGTGTTTCAGTGGTCCCACCAGCTGTCCATGTGCATGCTTTCAGCTCATGGCTGATGCAAAGCAATGAGTTCTCTTAAACCCAAAAGAGAAAGGCTTAAGCTAACCATCGTTACCTTATGTTTGCTGAAAGCATGCATATGGACACTGGGGTTTCAGATGACCTGTGGTAATCTGTTAAGATAAAAAGGAATGAAACTTAATTGAGAACCTCATTCACATACATAGAGAGTACATTTTTCCTGCTACTTTGGAACTTATCAAATGAAACCCACGAAGAGAGGAAGACAGTCTGAAAGCATGAGACCGTTTCAGGGCTGACAGGTTTAGTCCTCTCCTTTGCTATAGACCCTTCTGTGGCAGGGGCATACCACTGGTTGTCCTTGTCTCAGTTTCACATCATATAAAACCAAGGATGATAAATGACAGTTTTGTATTTCACTTGGAGTGTTTGGGAGATAAATGCATTGAGGGCTGGAAATGCCTGGATGGCTAAAAACAGTAAGAATAAACTGCCAAAGCCAGGTAACTTAAAAAAAAGCAATGTAAGCCTGGTCAAGCCTCCATTAATGAATGTGAAACCCCATTTAGATATATCATTTTGCATTTTGGGGGCAAGAAAAGGACAAAAGAAAACATCAGCTTTCACAAGATCACTGAGGCTCAATATTGTTCCACGTGCCTCCACACACAATATCATTTTATGCATTCCCCACTCACAGATGACATGAGAATTAAGAAGGGAAAACGAGCATTGTATATCTCGCATGTGAATTCTGCCAATGTGATGCATTAAACTTCATCAAAGTGTTTGAGGTCCAAGAGAGCATACTGATATGGAAGCCACATTAAATTTGATTATTAAATTACTTGAAAGATATATGTAGGTATTAACGTAGCACACCTGCAGTTCTTCCCCATGCACTTTGATCTGGCAGATGATAATTTGTAATGGCATCAGCTCAACCCCTAGTCCACCTGCAGTTTGTTAGGATGGCAGCCAATATCCATTATGGCTCAGTTATTGGCAACCAAGATGTCTGGCAACCAAAAAAAATAAAATCAATTGCCATTTATCAGCAACACTTCACCAACTAAGTGCTGCTTGTGAGGTGCTGGTGGTGCCTACTTGCTTCCACATCTGCTTCATATATGTCCATGATTTTTTTTCCCTATCCCCTTCCCTAGGAATTCCTATGCATTTGACATTTCCCATGCCGGTATTTGGAAGCACCACTAATGACAGCAAATGCAAGGATGGTTTCTCTCCGACACGGGCCAGGTGCCTGCTGCTCAGAAGTGATACTTCACCAGGCTGCAGCTGACAGAAGGCGGCACTTAGAGCTGGGTGGAACAGGTAAGAGGGCCACTTCCAAGTCCTGTCCTCTGGAAGCTTGGCAGGAGAAGCCTCAGACTCACATTAGCAAGACAAGATTTTAATTGAGAATTAACCTGATCAACCTTATTAAGCTGGTCTTAATGCATAGCTTAAAGGTAGCTAGTTTCCATTAAAAACAGAGATAAACATATATGCACACAGGCCTCCTGAGTGCCTTGGGTTTTGCTTTCCACCACAGAGCTTCCTGGAGGCTAGCCACGCTCCCAAGGGAGCAGACAAGGGGAGAGGAAAAAGATGAAGTTCCCACTGCAGAGTTTTCAGCAGACCCTTTGATTTAGGGAACTATTTTGCTTTCCTTCCAAGGGATGATGCAAAGCTCTGATGCCCCAGAGCCCTTCAGTTTGTCTTGAGACATCTGCACACCTTCAGTGAAAAACGTGTGGCTTTGGTGAGCCCCAGGTCCCCTCCTTGTTCTCCTGTCCTCCTTTTGTCATGGTGTTGTTTCAGAAATGTTTTACTTCTCTCCTACAGCCTCAGGAAACTAATAAGAAAATGTTTCTGTTACCACAGTAAGAACAGCTAGGGCTTTTCTAAGCCTCTTCTCTTCAGATACATAGCCACATAACATTAATAATATTATGTATAACTACTGTTAATAGTTCCTCTTCTGAACACACTTGTAAATACTGCCTTTAGAAAACATGATACTTGTTCACTGAATTAGACTGTTCTCCCTGAGTAAAAACATATTCATAGTGAAAGAAATACACTTTCATCATTGCACTTTGTGGTGTTCACCCAGTTTGCATTTCCCAATATGCTACTTTTTCAACATGCTAAAATTTGTTTTGTGCAGTTGGTGCACAATTTTGTAATTTGCTGCTTATTCCAGGGATTCGTATTCAGAAGGAAGAAAAAAAAAAAAAAGAGAGACAATAATAGTTGTTAAATCATTTTAAATAATAATAAAAAAAAGAGACACTTCAAGGAACTTTGGATTTGTAATTTCCTAGGTTTTGAAGCCATACAGGGAAAAGGCAGTAGCCAGAGAATTTAAACATTCATAGACTTACGGTCAGGGAAACTATAGCCAAATATTATGAGGACAGCTCTCTCCTTCAGTCAGCATGTGTTAAATTAACAACAGTTGATAACATCCTTCAGGAAGGATGTCTCTTCTTTCCCTGAAGCTATAAGATATATGACACCACCAGTGATGAATTCCTGGGGCCACAGGAGAACAGAGTGCCCTTGGATCTCCTGTTCTCCAGTGTCCTCAGGAGTGGGCTCCCCACCTGTGTCATTGTCAAGGCATGTCTGAGGATGCCTCTTGGGTTTCTTGAAGAATTTAAATGACAAAAAGAACATACAGCAGCTCCAGACATGGTTCCATATTTGACAGAGCGGAAGGCAATGAAAGTACTCATGTCAGGCTGCATCCAGAACGGCATAGCTCCACAGCATGGTGGTACTCATTTATCAAGTAAAGAGATTCAAATCAAATAAAAATCCCAGTTGATTCTGACAGCCACCTGGTGGTGTGTATGCCATTGCCAGAACCAACAACACAGCAAGTGAAAGAGCTGATCACAGCTACAGACTAAATCCTGTGCAGAATTATTAGTTGTCCAATCATATCCCATTTTAGAGGGAATGTTTTATTATTTACTGCTAAGCAGCCATATTCCAGACCTTACTCTACAATCTATAATTCTATGATTATGGCTGTGCTGGCATTGCCTGTCTGTTCATGGCATTTGGGAATCTTCCATGTATGACACTTCTTAGACAACCTGTCACAACAACAATACATTCCCACAATTCTGGTGTAAATGAAAGAGCTTATGAAGATGTTTTGTTTTAAAAGAAGGTGCAGGTGGTTAGTAAGACCTCTTGAGAAGTCTGAGAATGTACTTGTGCCTCAGTTTAAGGCAAATACAGTGGAGGGGCTGGGAGTCCCTAAAGGACCTCATATATCTGGAGCCCCATCAATACCAACACCAACATTATTAAGAAAACAAGAACGTAGTGCTCAGTGATTCTGTTTAGTGAATGCTTCTGGACATGAAGAAGCTTATTATTTCAAATGTATTTTCCTTTATATTCCTTATAGCAGTTTTAAGTACCTTCAGCAGAGGTGTGCAAAGCCACTCTTAGATTCAGTATCATGGAATCATAGAATCATGGAATCATAGAGGTTGGAAGGGACCTCTGAAGATCATCGAGTCCAACCCCCCCTCCCAGAGCAGGACCACCACAGAATCTAGGACAGATCACACAGGAACGCATCCAGATGGGTCTTGAAACTCTCCAGAAAAGAAGACTCCACAAGCACCCTGGGCAGCCTGTTCCAGTGCTCCATCACCTTCACAGTAAAGAAGTTTTTCCTCATGTTGATGTGGAATTTCCTGTGTTGCAGCTTGGTGCTGTTTCCCCTTGTCCTATCACAGGGCACCACTGAAAAGGGACTGGCCAATTATTGACATCCACCCTTCAGATATTTATAGACATTAATAAGGTCCCCTCTCAGTCTTTTCTCAAGACTAAACAGCCCCAGGTCTCTCAGCCTTTCCTTGTATGACAGATGTTCCAGTCCTTTAATCAACCTCATAGCTCTCCATTGGACTCTTTCTAGTATATCCCTGTCCTTCTTGAACTGGGGAGCCCAGAACTGGACACAATACTCCAGATGTGGTCTTACAAGGACAGAGTAGAGGGGGAGGAGAACCTCCTTTGACCTGCTGGCTGCACTGTTTGTAGTACATCCCAAGATACTCTTGGCTCTCTTGGCCACAAGGGCACATGGCTGTCCCATGGATAATTTGTTGTCCATCAGGACCCCAAGGTCCTTCTCCATGGGGCTGCTTTCTAACAGGTCAACCCCTAATCTATATCAGTGCATGGTGTTTTTTTCTAGGTGCAGGACTCTACACTTATTCTTGTTGAAACTCATTAGCTTCATCTATATAGGAATACATATATGGCACATCGATTTAATGTAGGAGACTAACTCAAAATGTGATTTTATTTTTAAGTGAGCATTTATTGCTTATTTTATTTTTGCAAATTAACAAAATAATTTTTTGTGGCTTAGAGGGACCATGCCTGGTGCAGGTAGCTGCCACAGATTTAGTTCAAGTTTGTGGAAAAAGCTAGGCATGTTGATGTCAAACGGATGTTACTTGTAAGTATTATTGCTGGGGACACTGGACTGTTCTGTGTGACTCCTGCTGATTATGTCATTTCAGAATAGGTTGAATAAAATTCCAGAAAATGCACTGTCAGGAACCCTTTTGACCAGGAGCAAGGGAAACCATTAAGCAGTAAGAATCTCAGCCAAATACTTTAATCTCTTTTTATTTGATCATTTTAATGATTTACCATTTCCTTGACTGACTTTTATGACAACTTTGTCTTGGGTGTTAAAGTTTTTTTTAATTTAGCTTTTTAATTATTTTTACATGTGCTGCTATTTCCCTTTCAAATAGGATCTGAACAGAAGTGGCTATTCCCAATGTTCACTTTGTCAAATCAGCGGAAACAAATGAAATAGAAGTTTCCTTTGATAATTTATGATCATAGGATAATCTTCTTCCTGAGTAAGCCAATAAAAGAAAGCATTATTTGATTCATTTCAGCTTACAGGCACTTCTGAAAATCATGGAGATGGCAAAGGGTGGTCATGTTTTTAAAGTCACAAAACTGGGAGCTGGGTTGTAATGGTTGGACCTCTTTATCAGCCTTCTCAGACTTCTCAAGAGGTCTTACTAATCGCTTGCCTCATTCTTTATTTTTTAACATTAACATTTTGATCACTAATATTAGAAGCTCCCTGTAGTTTTAGGGAGATATTAACTTTTTGTATTTGTTGCTAGACCAGGTGATAGGGCTCAGAAGTCAAAACTGGAGGCTACCTTTCGGAACATTCTGACCATCTCTTCTCATATACTGATCTGTAAAATGAGGTTTATTCTCTGATTCACAATAACAGAAACCTGTGGCTATGTGTAAAGTACCTTGAGGACTTGGTTAGAAAACTTTTGTGTACAACAAATGCAAAAGACTCATCAGTTCATAGGGCTACAGGCTGTCAGTGAAAGAAAATTTAATCTCTGAAAACTGAAACGAAGGTTTGGAAAACAATTTTATTACATTTCATATTAATTAAAAAAAAAAAAGTAATCCAGTCTGCTTTTGGAAACTACAGAGACTATGGGGGTTTTTTAGTTGTCTGGTTTCGGGTTTGTTTGTCTAAATGTTTTGAGTCCTTCACCTGGGAGAAATAAAAGGGTATTTCTGTTTTCTCATAGATGGGGAGTCAATACTTTAAAAAAAAAATTCCTCAAGATTAACAACCCAAGTCAATTTTTTCAAGCAGCTCTTTAAGATTTGTTTTACAAATTTTACATCCAATAATTCAGGTAAGCAAAAGATATATACATTAAAAAAATAACAATTAAAAAAGAAAAAAGAAAAAAGAAAAAAAAAGGGGGAATTAGGCTTTGTCTTGATACAGAAGGGAAATACTAGTCACCTGGAAGGAGAAATCAATGAAGATTAGGTGGTGTGTCTGACAGACAATCAGCAATGGGTGAAGGCAGAAGTTCAAAGCAGAGAATTTTGAGCATGGGGAATGAACAGGCAACAAAACAGACTCCAAAAAACAAAAGAAATGATGGAAGAAAGACAAAAGACCTTGAACAGCAATGAGAAAAGTTTGACATTTTTCCTATTCACAGGAAAGCATTGACATCAGCTTAGGAAGAGAGGCTGGAAACAGCAGGTGCAAAACTGAAATCTAACTTGCTCTTATCAAGAGGGCATAGTCATTACACTTTTGCAACCTTTCTGGCATGAAGAGCCGTTCAACCTCTGCCTTGCTAATGCAGTAGCTGTGCCAGGAGGGGTTTGGACCATGTGTCTGGGTCATATCACCATTCATTTCATGTGTTGACAGGTTGCCATATGCCCTGAGGCTTTTTCTCCCATCTCTTCTCTCCCCCAGTTGAAGAATTTTCTTGCTCTGTTTTATTTGAGAAATCACTTGTAGTTGCCAACATAAATACTATCTCAGTGAATTAAAGAAAATGGATGGGAAGTGTCTACAGAGAAAATATTTCAATTTCTTGTGTTGCATTAAAAATTAATATATTTTCTGTCTGTAATTAAGCTACTCTTTTTGTCTTTATTGCTGCATCCCATCTGATCATCTATTCACATGACAAAAACTTTGTCATGTTTGTATATTTGGTTTATAGCAATATCTTACTCGTGACAGACCTTTTTGTGTGTCTAGTGCATTAGCATATTGTTGCCTTTTAATCTGGTGCCTGAGTAGACTTTAGACTAGTTAAGTCCAAAGAGATGAATGCAAGTAAAAGAACAGAACAGAGATGGAGAAGCTAAAGGATGTTATTGAAAAACTAGAGAAAAAGCTACAGGTTTTAAACTACAACCCTAAGAGATTTTATTCCAACTGGTAAGGAGGCAAACACAGAAACCAGTGCAGCTGCTCAGACTGTAAACCAAAGAATTTCTGGGGAAGAAATTGATTATTCCACTCAGCAGGACTATCTGGATGTTAGTTTGTCCAGTGATGAATTTGACAATACAGCTTATAACCATGAAGGTATATGTTCTGTTTTCTCACAATACTTAGCTCATCCCTGGGAATTCATATCTGGATTGACCAAGAAGCAAAGTGTTTTACATCAGCAAATCCAAATATCCCTTAAAGAGGCATCACTCACAGAAAGACAATAAATGTGCTAGATTTATAAGAGTTTCTAGCAACAAAAGTGTTTATTAACTAGTTGAATTACAGTCATTTGGGTGGACTGATGAGTGTGGTTTCTCTTCTGCAACTAAGTTAAAAACTACAATGCCCCAAAACACTACATTAAAATGTATTTCTTTGGCAAGCAAAGGACATTTTCATCGCTGACTCTGTTAGTTTTCAAAAACTAACACTTAGGACAGAGATTGAGAAATTTTATTCTCACTGAGAGAGGTAAAGCATGACTAGGTTTATTACTCTCATCTCTGTACAAGTCATATCCCAAGCTAAAGCTGATCCTAAATCACATAAACTACAGTGATTGCTGTTGCTACATGAAACAAAAAAAATTACAAAGAAAACATTATTTAATAAATGAAATTATCCTCAGTGCAATAGGAGAAAATTTGAATATTTGTCTGGAATTTATTAATCAATGTACATAAATCCAGAACAAATTATTTATGTTCCTTCCTCAAAAAGAAGTCAGATATTGCACCAGAAGATTAAATACAAAATTACTGCTGCAATGAATATGAGTGGATGATATTTATAGATATGTTTTAGTGACACTTTTGAAGTCTGGGATATTGGATTTCCTTTAGTCACAGCTAGGTGTGGGTGCAGCTGTAAGGCAACTGTCAGTGTTCCTGGAGTTGGATCATCCTCAGACACTGGGTGATTGAGGCCGTTTCCTTTAGCAAACAAAAGTCTGTGTGTAACTACTTGTCATTTTGACTCTGCAACCAAACGACTGCCCACAGGTCCCTAAGTGGCCTCAGCAAAGGTAATTAGGTAATTGTTACCAAATTACTTAATATTACATTTAGTTGACCATTTGGGTTTTGTTTTTGTTTTTGTTTGTAACTTGTTGCTGGACATCTGGATGTATTTTGGGGGGTGTGTGGTTGTGGGGGTTTTTTTACCTCTTTTTACTCTGAAGCCGTGTTTTATTTTAGATTAGACCAGGATGAATTATGCTTGTTTACCATATAAAGTCACCTCCTTTGCTTGCAAAATCAGTAATTTTCAAATCCAAGAACAATTTACACAAAATTGTATAGTTTTATTGGTCTCCAGTGACAAGATATAATTTCAGAAACAGAGAAACCCTCAAGAAAACAAGAAACCAGAAAACTAGTACTAAGTAGTCAGTTGGGGAAGGGAGAAGTAAAGGAGGAAGTAAGCAGTTGATATTAATGTAAGTAGATTATTTTGCCAAAACTACCCATGAGACATCAGCAACTTTTTCTTGAGAGATGAAGCAATCTTTCTCTGTGATATTTCAACAACTTTTTTTGCAAAGGAAAGGCTTTTCAAATTCTACAGTACTTGATAGCCTTGAAAATAGTACATTTCAGTTCCTAAAAAATAAGAAACAGAGTACAGAGACTAAGAAAAATGGATGTCCGTGTCACCTCTTTTCAAGCACAAGTTTTCGGGTCATTAATTAAAAAAAACCAAACAACCAAGATAATCTTCAAATCCAAAGGAACTGAGTGTCATATGCATCATTAGCTGGCATTGAAGAAACTTGTTGGAGAACCACGCTGGAGAAGAAGTGTTAAAACTATGCAATCTGCCCAAAAGTAGTAAGTGATCTGTATTTCTTTGAGCCTAAAGTTGTTGAAAGACACTTTAATTAAAAAAAAAGCAGAGAGACTATCAGTTTAGTATGAACTGGGACAACATGAGCATTGGAAAAATTAAGATAATTTGTCAAGGTAAGCAAATGAAAACAAGAATGAAATACTTCATTGTCTGCACAGAAAGGACATAATTAGCTGTATTAAGAAAGGTGAAGTGATAGTAACTGGTAATTGGATGAGTCCAAGAGGAAAGAGAATATAAGGCTTCATACTGTGTATTTAGTGACACAGGGTGATTAGTCCTGCAGGAAAGAGGGGGCAGAGTGGACAAATTTTCGCCCTTTTAAAAGGAAGAGAGTAGAAGATGTTGAAAAGAGGAAAAACATAGTGGAGAAGCTGTGCTGAGAGTCATCACCTAGAGACAGGAAAAATCATCTGAAGTCATGTAAACAGCGGGGGGGACTGACAAAAAGTATGGGAACTTTCTCTGCTTGAAGATGGAGAAATGGGAAAACACCAAAATGCATGATGCAAGGGTGTACCAAGGGGAAAATCAGCATGATTCAGGAATAAGGTCAGTTGAGAGTTTTTTGACAGGGTCATTTTAAAGCTCATGTTTTTAATGGAACCTGTCAGAATGGACAAACTACTATCAGAAAAGTATTCTTTTGGTCAAAATTAGAGAAACCCGAGAGACCAATCCCAAAATATCTTGCATCATTCCAGAGGAAACGCTGACTTAAGATGTGGGAGGATAACAGAACAGGAAACGAGTGCAATATTAGTTATTCCAATATGTGTGATCTTCAAGTATATTGTGAAAACCTGAAAAAAATCTGCCCAATGAATAGTTCTGGAAGCACAAAAACGTTCAAGATAAGAGTACTTCTGTCTCATTGCATCCCTGTTTGGGGCTTGAGAGTGAGAAGAACATTTGAGTCTTAATCAAGTGATTTTTGTTTACTCTCCTTAGGGTTTATTCACAAAGATTTGCATAGTATTATTAGAGGTTTCAGGTTTTAGTTTTCTTGTTTACCTTACTAAACAAATCAAGTTTAAAATGTCCTATTTTTAATCAAAAAAAAATACATAAATGTGCAACTGAACATAAGATAAAACTGCTGTCATAGCAGAGATATTTTTTAGCACTCTAAAAAAAAAGCAATAGAATGCAAAACCTTGATTACTAATCTTCGTCTTTGCACTCAATATTTAGCAATTTTTATATCTACCAAACAATCTGTCTGACCCAGTTTATCATTCCAAATGTCAAGAATGGTAAGAATGATAGTTGAAATACACAGCCTTTTAAAAGGTGGGTTTTTTTAACTTCTAAATATGCTGTACTGTCTCTACATTAATGCTGCCTATATATAGATGCTGGGACTGAGAGAATTCATTATTATTGTAAAATAGTTATATTTTTTACATCAGAAAGTCTCACCTGAACCGACCTCAGCCTCACTAACCAAATTTAATGGAAGTAATGGAATGGTGGAGGATATTCTGTTACTTGCTCTAACAAATACCTTAGAGCGCCTAGTCTCAGCAAGGCTCTGTAGGTACAAAAGCAGACCATATTTTATTGTGAAACCTTGACAAATTGAGTAGACTACACGTTAAGAATATTATTTTTTTACACAAAAAGCATAATCTTTTTTCTTTTCTCCTTTAAATCCTAACATTTGATGTAATTTCAAAATCTTGCTGAGGTGGATGTAATTAAGGTAAAATCCATAATGCATTACTGACTTTTTAACCTTCTCTCCATCCCCATAGTTCTTTGGCATTGGTTCTTAGCTTCAGTCTTGCAATAGTTGAGGGGAAGTGTGGTAAACAATGATTTGAAACATTTTTAGGACTTTAAACATAAAATTGACTTGGATGTATAAGAATAATCATGCACCTTCAAAGTGAAAGTGCATATTGAGCCCCAGAGGTGCTCAAGCCAAGGAGATAAAAGTAGAAAATGAAAAACCTATAATTAAATTTAGGAGGATCTCTTCTGTGGAGCTACACAAACAATACCTGTTAAAAAACCCTCTTATTTTGTCATATCCTCAGACTCAACAGTGGACTGTGGTTACTTCCTGGAACTGAAAGAAGTCAGAATCAGAAACATCATGTTACAATCTTGCACCATATCTCAACAGGCTTGGTTTTAACACTTTTTTTGACTCTTTTTGAGAACAAGGAAAATTGCATTGCCTGAACTGCAGAGAGATTGTTACTTGGGTCTCAATGAAAAAATATGAAATCCAGTCAAAATAATTATGTATAAACTGGAAGAACTGAGGGAATACGGGCAAATGACTGTTTTAATTTCTAAAACCTATTCTAGAAAATGTTGGCCAGATTACTCTCTATTGAAAATAGCCTAGGGGTATCTAGTACTAGAAGAAGTAGGAATATGAGGTTCAAGTATTTCTACAAGTCACTTAGATATCTGTATTATAACATGTTTACAGTCTTCAGCCTTATAAAAGACTTTTGTATCCCAAACAAAAAAATTTCTGCTGTAATCATCAATTACTTTTTACTTTTAACTTTGTAGCAAGGTACAGAAAACCTATTCTGGGTTCTTTCAGTGATGTACTTAAATATTTTCCTTCAACTGATAGTGAGGGGTGATCTTTGCTATGGGCCATTCAAGAAGATTTGATGCATAGGTTATTCTTTTTTTCTTTTGGTATGTTTACATTTCGTTGATTTGATAGCCAGGCACAATTTCTTCCATGATCTCATCGTCCCTAAGGTGATCCCCAATTTTTTTTTCCCAAGTAAATTTTCAGTACACGGAATGACAAGAAATGATGGACAAGGGAATTAGTCTGAGATTATTCTACTGGTCACACAATTTGTTCTACTCTAGTAAGCTGATTGTGCAGCAGCATTTTCTGAAGTGCGAGACTAGATTTCTGCTCCATAATGATTCTTCAAGATAAATTTTCCTTCTGTTAAATATTTTAGAAAGACCAGTACCTGTGCTCGTGTTGTATCATTCTGCTTAGCCTACTGCCCCTTTCACTTCATTTAACTCCTGGATTTTCCAGGTTGCCTTATGCCAGTTTGCTCAACAGCTGGATTTGACAGTGCTGTACACTGCTTTGTTGTCCCCAGATTTGATGAGAACAATAATGATGTCCCTGCTTTCAGAAATTCTGTAAAGGGTTTCACTTCCCTGCTCTCATAATCACAGCACAGTTTACTCTTCTAGAAGTAAAGAACAAAAGGAGGAAAGACAGTACCCATAAATAGATATTGCTGAATTTTTGATATGTGAACTCAAGAAGCAGATTAGTCTTGTTCAAAAATAGATTGTAAGGCCTTAAATGTTGCAGAAGTAATCAACTGTTAGCTTAGCCTCACCAAGGCAGATAGTAACCATTAGAGAGAATCTCCCCTTGCTTCTCAGGACTGAGAAAATTAAACTCTTGACATATTTCTGTCACACTAAATATACAAGTTTATTGCCTGTCCCATAGATTAAATAGATGGTGTATTCTAATCCATAGATCAGAAAGGAACATGGGCATTAATGGAGAAAAAAGTGGTTAGACATAGCTGCAGTGCCTGTATGAGCTTCCTTGAATACAAAAAAAAATACATTGTATTGTTTCTATTCCATCCAAATCCATTTTGCAGAAATAGATAATTAATTGTTGATACAATCACCAAATTGAGGCAGAATTTAGCACATCGGTACCCTTAGACCATAAATTTAATTCCTTCCCTTGCTATTTTCAACCAGTCCATGAACATCAAATCCTTGGTATTGCATTAGGTACCTGAGATTGTTTGGTTTTAGTTTTCTGGGATCACAGTTACGTTGCACGCGCTGCTGACATTTAAATATCAGCCAGATGTTGTTGTGATTTTATTTTCAACTCCACTAGCCAAATTGTATGAGTCACCCCTTGCTGATTAGGATCATGCAACTTGTTGGAAGAACCTTTCAGGCAAAAATTATCATCCTATTATGATCATCTTCATAACTCTCCCCAGTGATTCCATTTAAATACATTCTGCTTTACAAAGGAAATCAAAGTTGCTAACTTTGATTAATTGTAGAGTCACAAATTGTGCAATAAACTGCAATAACCTTAGATATACTGAAGGAAGAATTAATTTTCCAGTCTTTTAAATGCTAAAAACCTCAAATGGAGCCTGTCCTTGTAATTTTTGAAGTTTTTCACGTAGCATTCAGAATCCCCACTCTGAGGATATCTCAGCAGGTGCCATCTATGCCTTTTCTTGCATCTGTGTATTACTTGACACAAGGTCTATGTAGTAGTTCTGCCTTCTAAGTTCTAAAAAAATGTCTCTTCAGTGAGTAGGATCAGAAGAAAAGAGAAAATTAGTTTGCAGTCACTGAAAGTGAAATTTAAAACAGCTGTAGAGTAGCTGAAATATTTAAAAATGGGATATTCTTCAAACAATACATACATTTTATTTCTTTGGTTTGTGTTACATATCCATTACAGTTTTAGCCTTAATGACATGATCAACCTGTATTTTATTTTCTGAGATTATTCATCATTCAAGTTACAGAGACTTTTAGTCTCTTTTCCAATTTACCTCTTTGGCGCTGAGACCAAACAAATTCACAAATATTAGAAAATGAGGACAAATCCTCTTGTTCAGTGTAAAAGGTTGGCAGGTGCCTTCTGGGGTTTTCCTCCAGTGCTGATTCTAGATCCACATCCTGTTCTCCTTTTCTTTTCCCTGTAGAACGCACAAGGTGATCCTAGCATTTTGTCCTTTTTTTTTTTTTCCTTTTACAAATAAATAAATTATTTATTTCTCCCCTTTCCCAGCCACCCAAAAGCACAGAGTTAGAGGCTATTTAAGAGTGTTGTAGGGGGGAATAATTGTTGCCTGAAAAAAAGTCCCAATGCCCTTTTCAAGACCCGTTGCTCTACTTGGAGCCCCCTAAAATGCAGTTAATCCCACCAGCCCATGCTGAGTCTTCCAAAGACAAATCCAGGCCTCCTCCTGTTGCTGTGCTGGAGTCCAGCTGAGCCAAAGCCACCCATTTTCCTGTTAAAAGAATCTGTCTCTTTTCCCACCTGGCTGGGTATCCTCAGTTTCAGCACTGCAGAGCACCTGATGAAGTGCTGAGCAGCATACTGACCTCAAGTAGATTGATGTCAGAATGCCAAATAACTTATGCAGGGCCGAGGTTTTACCCCTGCTGTGAAATGAATAGGATTTGGAGATTAGGTAAATGAGAAAGGGAAATCTCCTCATTTTCTCCATCACTCATAAATGGATTCAGACCACATGTAAGGCATTGAATGAAAGGGCTCTTCATCAATTTTCAGTTTGAAACAATCAGACTAGTACAAGTGCTCAAAGGCTATTATTTTTCAAGATGAATTAAGTAGTCTTTTGCAAACTAGGCTTTGTCTCTAGAAAAAAACAAAAAAATTGTTTGCATATTGTGTATGCAGTCTCAATATGTGTTTTAGGGCAATGAACTGTTTGTCTTTAAATCTTCACAGATTGGTGAACTTAGCTTCTGTGTAGAGTAGGTGAAATATATAACTGTGTAGGGTGACCAGTAACTCATGGCTAAAAACCTCTGTACCTCTACCTCACAACACTGAGTTAACTGAAGTACTTTGTTGCATTCCTCCTCTCCTAGTGCAGTCGAATCGTAGGTATGAAATTATACATATGTTTCAGAAGAATGACAATTTCATCTATTTAATATTTGTTTTCCTTTTTTTTAAATGAGTGATCAACCGAAAAAGAGGTGAAAACCTTCAATCTTATTTATTCATATACATATTTTTCTGGTGGTTATTCGGGAACTTCCTGAAGTGGGAGTATCTAGGCAAAAAGGAGAAAAGCAGTACCTTGGTATACTCTGATCTTCAATACCTAATAATAATACTAATCTCCGACCTTTATGCTGAATGTGAGAGAGAGGAAGGCTCTGGCCAAATGAGTCTTCTCCTATACCCACTAGCATATGGAAGTGCTTTTCAAGAAACTGTTCCTTGAGGGTTTAGAAAGCAGAGGAAATTATTTTCATTATTGTTTTAGAACTTCATAAGGATGGGGATACATTCTTTACCTCACCCACAACTGACAGCTAGTGCAAGAGACCATGCCGACCGGAAATTCAAATTTTCTGCTGGGTATCAACGTCATCCCTACTTAACTCTGGAAAGTGGGGTTAAAGGACAGTCTGTGGTTAAAGTCTATGGCAACTAAAAGCATTATTGCCTAAGATGCTGTTGTGAAGAGCTGTGGGTTTCTAGGCACAAAGCCAAGATTTCTTCCCCTTATTTAAAAAACTGGACTCCAGAGATGTTAATAATTTCAAGTGGCAGATTATACTAGGCAGTGGTGGTGAGGATATTAGATGGGTTTATTTTAAGTAGTTATGGAGAGTGTTTTTTTCTTCCTAACATTTTTCAGGCCCAGATTTAAATTCCCAGGGTTTAAATCCAAAAGGGACTATTTCATCAATTTGATTCAACTCTTGTTTTCCACAGGCCATTACACTTAACACAGTTAACTGTGTGTTGAGCCTAGTAATTTGCGTTGGCATGATGCATAATTGCTATAAAGGTATAAACTTGTGACTTGAGGTTATTGCACTGTGTCCCTCAGCAGTGTTATTCTATGGTTGACCTGATGTACTTTGGAGTATATTGATCTCATTGTATTTTGTTTTAACTGAAATTGTTTTAGTTGTCAACTATTGTCTCTATTGAGCCTTTGTTAACTGGATTAAACAATCCCTAATGTTAAATTCCTTTAATAATGTGTTTTCAAGTTGTTGCAGAGGTAACCAAGGTGATATCTCAAGGTGTATTGCGGTACGGATTAGCCAACAGCTCTCAAGTAATTTTGTAGATTTCAATTTCTATTCTAAGATTTCAACATATCTTAAGCTTTTTGTTTTCCTTCAAAGGACTTTATCAAGAATCCAGATCATTCCTTGTTGTATCAGCTACAACAATGTTATCAGCAGTGGCCACATTTAAACCATTCCATTGATAAAAGAGTTGAATAGCTAGTTGCCTAGAAATGATCACTAAAAATTCCCAATAAAACAAGCTGTTCAGAAGTGATTCTTTACTGACCTTATTTTTGGGATTTGAGAAGTAGACAGGTTTTAGTCCATTTAATATTTGCTTTATTATGATGCACTATTAATTGGAGGTTTGCAAAGCAAGATTGAAAAATCTCACAAAAGTCTAATTTTAACAGGTAGTTACTTTTATTAACCAAACCTGTTTCCTTATTTAAGATGACATTGTGATTATTGAACATCACTTGTCTCTCATAGGATAATATTTCTTAAAAGCATGACGTGTTCCTCAGTTCAAATACCTACTAAATTCTTCATTGTTTTTTCTCAAATTGATTTATCTGCCTTACCATTATACGTAATATCTTGTGAGCCTTTCTTATGAGCAGCATATAAACACTCAGTCTCTTTTCCTTTGAAATATCCCTTGTTTTGCAAGTTTTAAAAATAAAGCAAGCTAGAGATCTCTTAAGATAAAGCTTCTACAATTTTGAGTGAAAGTTATCACTCCTGGACTTAAACTTCTTTTAATGCCTAATTCCCTAGTTGATATTGCCTAATGACATCGTTCTCAGTTACTAATGGACCGGAAAGTACTTCATCGCCTTCGAAGGGTATGATTATGTCATCATAGTTCCTTCTAAATAAAGAACTGTAATATCTGTTAAATGTCTCTGCCCTACTACTTATTGGAACTAAATAAATGTCATGCAAGATGGAGCAGATCTGCCAGTTTTGAGCTAATTCTGAACTGTACTAATTTTAGGTGTCTCACAGTCTAGGATTCCCATTAATGAGTGGTTTTACAAGAGCCATTTGACCTGCATTGCAATTTTTAATTTTAAGTATGTATTTCTCCCATTACCTTTTACATCTTAGAAGTAAACCAGCCATTTCCCCAGCCGCAAAATTACAGACATGTTTTTTTCAGACAGGATCTTTTGCCAAAGAATTTTCAGTGTTGCTAAAGCATTGTGCAGAAGAGGCAAACCCTTAGAAGTTTTGTTTGGTCACTGCAAAGAGTGAAATAACTTCTTTACCAACTTCTCTGAATTCCCTCAGCACCTGGTCCCTGCTTACACGTTGTGCAATAGCACACTGTCACATAGGTGGGGGAGTCACATGCAGATGAGCCACGTCTTGGAGATACTTGCTTGTGATATGAGTCTGCATTTTGCACAAGTACCAACGTGGGAAATAATTCTAATATTGCAAAGTCAAAGAGACTGACTTGCCTCTTATATTTAGTCTTTAGCAGAGAGCTGAGATTGTTCAATAATGATATAAGGTGATTTATTACCCACTTGTTTCAAAAGGAAAATGGCAGATAAACATTCAGGGTGCGTAGCTCTGTTTTTATTACAGTGGTCTCAGAGTGGAATCAGTTTGGGGTCTGCCACCACTGGCACTTGATCCATGCAGACCCCCTGCGAGTGGCTGAGTGCAGTGGCACCTGCATGGCCAAATCCATATCCATGGGCAGTAGTGCCAGGGAGAGATTTACAGTTACTGTGTTTTGGAAAATGAGCTGGGCCCTCTCTGTCTCTGCAACATCTGCTTTGAGTGATACTACAGCAGCTGTGATGATCTAATAGCTAACGAAGCACTTCAGAATTCAATTGTACAAAAGGGCCTTTGAGAAGAATGATAAATGACCGAAATTAAACCACACTTTTTAAGTACCTAATTTGAGACTTGCCCATAATGAATACTTTCCTCAAGCTTTCTTGCACCTGTCACTGTTGGAAAACAACTAGTATTCTCCCGTCTGTTGTTTAAGGTTGCGTTCTCGGCACTTTATTTGTCAAACAGCACCTGAAGTACTGGCATAAGAAGTTAGTATGTTGGGTTTTTTGGTTCCCTTTTGGCATGCCACTACCTTGTATGCACCTGGCAGTAACTCAGAGAATACATTGTCAGGGGTGGGAGGAAGTCTTGATCCAGAGTTCCTCATACAAAAACTGTTTTCTTTATTAATGTCTCTAAAGCTACTTTTGGGTTCTCCATATCTCAAAATGGCTAGGAATGGTTTACCACCTTACCAAAATTATTAATCTGGTACATAATGGATTTTTAAAATAAATTATGTAGATGTAGTTTCTTTATTTTTAGCAATTTTAACTGCTGGATTAGCCTAACATGTTTTGTGCATGAGAAAGGAGTATGAGTCTGAAACAATGCCCCGCACCACGTTATCTTATATGTGTTTTAAGAGGAATGGGGCTCTGGTGGGCATATGCTACTATGTCCTGTATAAAAATACGGACCCCCTATGACCAGAGAAAGTATTTTCCAAGTTCTTTGTGTACTAGGAAAAAGCATCTGTAGTGTGGTACTTAGAGGTTTAGAAAGGTAGATAGCAGGCAAAACTGAGCTGGGAACTCTTAGATGGGTTTTTCAGGTAACTCAAAGGATTTCTATCAGCATCATTAATCTGGCCAAAGACATTTCTCCAAAGAGCTAGTATGATGGTAACAAGTCATGTGGCACTGAGAACTTCCTCACTTTGTAACTCTGTGTGTTTGCTTCATATTTTGAGTGTATCTGAGTTTGTTAGTAAATATTGTACAAGCCTGGTTTGAGAAACGTCTTGGTGGACGAGCCCGTTAAACGAAGGACAACATTTCTGCCAAAGTCTATCTTACAGGAAAATCCTATCCTTTGTTTTTGGCTGAAAAATAATCCTGTGCTGAAATACTTTTTAGGACATTTTGACATTTCCTGTTCCACTGATAAGTCTCAGTTTATCAATATACTTACATGTGTGTCCAAATCCTGTGGAGGTTAACGGTGGCTCTGAGATGAGGCTGCACTTCAGCACCTGCCAGAGTTGGTAGGAATTGTTGATTCCCACTTTTAAGGATTTACAGATAAGGAGAGCAGGATCCAGTCTGCTCCTTTGATTATGTTGATGCTTGTTTATTCGATGTACAGAGGCAGGGTACTAAATTCTCAGATTTGAGTGCACACAGCAGCACGGATGTCTGACTTGTACCATGTTTTTAATCTAAAATTCTCGAGGCATTTTCACTAGGGACTCCTCCTGTGTCCTACCATCTTCCTATAGAAGAGGAAGATGAGCAGAGAAGAGGTGAAATGACTTGCCCACAGTCACCCAGAAGCCAGTGACAAAGAAAGTACGTAGGAAGTGAGCTCATGTCTGCCCTTAGGTTCACAGTGTAAAAGTTTGTTTGCACTTGCTGGGAGTAATTGGGCGCTGTTTTTATGGCTGCTTTTGCTGCTCTGTGAGGTCTTGTTCCATGCAATGGGGTGTTTCCTGTGTTGTGTATGTGGGATAGTGATTTACACATTTTTGCCAACCTGACGAGAGAATTCCCTGCTTCTGCCCCTCCATCACAACAGAGCACCTTTGGCAAGATCAGTGTGGGGATGGTTCCTGCTGCCACTCACCTCCAGCCTGGTGCATGCCAGAGGATTTTTGGCATTCAGGGCTGATGCTTTATCTCCTCTCTAAAGGATGAGATGGTCGCATCCAGAGGGTAGTGGTCAATGGCTCAGTGTCCAGATGGAGAACAATGACAAGTGGTGTCCCTCAGGGGTCTGTACTGGGACCTATATTGTTTAATATCTTAATCAATGACATTGACAGTGGAATTGAGAGCAACCTCAGCAAGTTTGCCGATGACACCAAGCTGGGCAGTGCAGTCGATATGCCAGACCTGGACAAGCTGGAGAAGTGGGCCCAAGTGAACCTCATGAGGTTCAACAAGGCCAAGTGCAGCATTTTGCACCTGGGCCGAGGCAACCAGAACATCAATACAAGCTGGGGGAAGACATGCTAGAGAACAGCCCTGTGGAAAAAGACCTGAGAGTACTAGTGGATCCAAAGCTGGACATGCGCCACCAATGTGCAGCTGCAGCCCAGAGGGCCAACCGCATCCTGGGCTGCATCAAAAAAAGTGTGGCCAGCAGATCAAGAGAGGAGATTCTGTCCCTCTACTCTGCCCTGGTGAGACCTCACCTGGAATACTGTGTCCAGCTCTGAAGCCCCCATCACAAGAGAGACGTGGACCTGCTGGAGCGTGTCCAGAGGAGGGCCATGAAAATGATCCAAGGGCTGGAGCACCTCTCTTATGAAGAAAGGCTGAGGAAGTTGGGGTTGTTCAGCCTGAAGAAGAGAAGGCTCCTGGGGGACCTCATAGAAGCCTTCCAGTACCTGAAGGGGGCCTACAGAAAGGCTAGAGACGGGCTTTTTAGAAAAGCACATAGTGATAGGACAAGGAGTAATGGTTTGAAACTGCAGGAGAAGAGATTTAGGTTAGAGATCAGAAGGAAATTCTTTAGTGTGAAGGCAGTGAGACACTGGAACAGGTTGCTCAGAGAAGTTGTGGAGGCTTCATCCCTGGGGGCGTTCAGGCAGCTCCCTGGGCAGTGCTGTCTGTCTCATTTTATCAGGATCAGGTACAGCTTGAGAGAGAAGCTCTCATGTAGAATCATAGAATGGGGTGGGTTGGAAGCAATCTTCAAGATCATCCAGTTCCCACCCCCCTCATAGGCAGGGACATCTCCCATTAGACAAGGTTGCTCAAAGCCCCAACCAATCTGGCCTTGAACAGTGCCAGGGAGGGGCCATCCACAGCTTCCCTGGGCAATCTGTTCCAGTGTCTCACCACCTTCATGGTGAAGAATTTCTTCCTAACGTCTGCCCTTAATTTACCCTCTTCTTGTTTAAAGCCATTACTCCTCATCCTATCACTACAAGCCCTTGTAAAAATCCCTCCCCAGCTTTCTTGTCGGTCCCTTTCAGGTAGTGGAAGGCTGCTATAAGATTTCTCCAGAGCATCCTCTTCTCCAGGCTGAACAGCCCCAACGCTCTCACCCTTTCTTCATAGGAGAGGTGCTTCAGCCCTCTGATCATCTTTGTGGCCCTCCTCTGGACTCACTCCAACAGGTCCATGTTATTCCTGTGTTGGGGGCTCCAGAACTGGACACAGTACTCCAAGTGGGGTCTCATGAAAGCAGAGCAGAGGGGGAGAAACACCTCCCTCGACCTGCTGGCCATGTTTCTTTTCATGCAGCCCAGGATATGGTTGGCTTTCTGGGCTGCAAGCACGAATCCCAGAGGAAAGTTCAGTTTCATCCTTTCAGCTGTAGGTTGCAGCTCTCACAAAGCTTAGAGAAAAGGGCCAGGCTAGACCAGGCTGGGGAAAAGGACTAGGATTAAAATTAACTTGGCAAAAAAAATTAGACATTTTTATCCTGCATTAGTCCATTCTGCCAGATCCTGCAGAAACATATCACCAAAAGAGGAGGCTGTGCTAGCTGCCAAAAATAAGCAGCAGTGGTGTGAAGACAGAACTTTTTTCAGGGACAGTTCTGGATTTAACTAAAGCATATGTGAAAATGTAATTTACTCCATCATTCTGTATTTCCAACTCTGTTCCTTGTTAAACATTAGCGTTGTCTCATCCATTACTTAAATCCTTTTCAGACTTTACATAGATGTGGTTTGCAGCTATCATGTTTGAAGACTGACCACTTCTCCCAAGCTCAGGATCAGAGCATCCCAATGGGTGGGAAAGCAAGGGAGCCAGGAGACCCACATGGTTAAACAAGGAACTGCTGGGCAAACTCAAGTGGAAAAAGAGAATCTATGGATCATGGAAGGAGGGGCTCGCCACTTGGGAGTAATATAGGACTGTTGTCAGAGGATGTAGGGAGGCAATTAGGAAAGCTAAGGCCTCCTTGGAACTAAACCTTGCTAGCGAGGTCAAAGACAATAGAAAGGGCTTCTTCAAATACACTGCAGATAGAGCTAACACTAGAGGCAATATAGGCCCACGGCTGAATGAGGTGGGTGCCCTGGTGACGGAGGATATAAAGAAGGCAGAGGTACTGATTGCCTTCTTTGCCTCTGTCTTTACTGCTGCAGACTCTCCCCAGGAGCCCCAGATCCCTAAAGCCCCAGAAGTCATCAGGATGAAGGAGGAGTTTGCTTTGGTAGATGAGGATTGGGTTAGGGATCAGTTAAGCAATCTGGACATCCATAAATCAATGGGTCCAGATGGAATGCATCCAAGGGTGCTGAGGGAACTGGTAGAGGTCATTGCTAGGCCACTCTCCATCATCTTTAGTAAGTCGTGGGCAACAGGAGAGGTGCCTAAGGACTGGAGGACAGCAAATGTCACTCCAGTCTACAAAAAGAGCAAGAAGAAGGACCCGGTTAACTATAGACCGGTCAGCCTCACCTCCATCCTTGGAAAGGTGATGGAACAACTTATTCTTGGCACTATCTCTAGGCATATCAAGGTTGAGGGGGTCATTAAGAGCAGTCAACATGGTTTTACCAAGGGGAAGTCATGTTTGACCCACCTTATAGCCTTCTATGAGGAAGTAACTAGGTGGATAGATGGTGGCAGAGCAGTAGATGTGGTTTATCTTGATTTCAGTAAAGCATTTGACACTGTCTCCCACAGCTCCATGTAGATAAACTGAGGAAGTGTGGTCTTGATGATCAGGTAGAGAGATGGATCGTGAACTGGTTGAAAGGAAGAAGTCAGAGAGTTGTGGTCAATGGGACAGAATCTAGTTGGAGGTCTGTGACTAGTGGAGTCCCTCAGGGGTCGATACTGGGACCGGTACTGTTCAATATTTTCATCAATGACCTGGATGAGGGAACAGAGTGTGCCCTCAGCAAGTTTGCTGATGACACTAAACTGGGAGGAGTGGCTGACACACCAGAAGGCTGTGCTGCCATTCAGAGAGACCTGGACAGGCTGGAGAGTTGGGCAAGGAGAACTTGATGAAATTCAACAAGGGCAAGTGTAGAGTCTTGCATCTGGGGAAGAACAGCCCCATGTGCCAGTACAGGTTGGGGGATGACCTGCTGGAGAGCAGTGTAGGAGAAAGGGACCTGGGGGTCCTGGTGGACAGGAGGATGACCATGAGCCAGAAATGTGCCCTTGTGGCCAAAAAGGCCAATGGCATTCTGGGATGCATTAAAAAGGGTGTGATTAGTAGGTCAAGAGAGGTTCTCCTCCCCCTCTATTCTGCATTGGTGAGGCTGTATTTGGATTATTGTGTCCAGTTCTGGGCCCCACAGTTCAAGAAGGACAGGGAACTGCTTGAAAGAGTCCAGCGCAGAGCCACAAAAATGATTCAGGGAGTGGAACATCTCCCTTCTGAGGAAAGGCTGAGGGAGCTGGGTCTCTTTAGCTTGGAGAAGAGGAGACTGAGGGGTGACCTCATCAATATTTGTAAATATGTTAATGGCGAGTCTCAGGAGGATGGAGACAGGCTTTTTTCAGTGACGTCCAGTGATAGGACAAGGGGCAATGGGTGCAAACTGGAGCATAGGAGGTTCCATGTAAATGTGAGAAAAAACTTCTTTACTGTGAGAGTGACAGTGCACTGGAACAGGCTGCCCAGAGAGGTTTTGGAGTCTCCTTCGCTGGAGACATTCAAAACCCGCCTGGACAAGTTCCTCTG
This sequence comes from Hemiprocne comata, assembly GCA_020745705.1. Taxonomy (NCBI): domain Eukaryota; kingdom Metazoa; phylum Chordata; class Aves; order Apodiformes; family Apodidae; genus Hemiprocne; species Hemiprocne comata. Next base: position 134,257,935 of record CM036586.1, on the reverse strand, counting down.
TGATGTACTCTAGGTGACCCTGCCTGGCAGGGGGGCTTGGACTAGATGATCTTTTGAGGTCCCTTCCAACCCCTAGGATTCTGTGATTCTGTGACAGTCTGAATCTGTGTTATTTCTTATTAATTGATTTTTGGGGGTTAATTTTTTATTTTTGGTTGCGTGCAGGTTGGTAAGGTGTTAATCCATAGGTTACATTCAAGTTCAGCTTGAAAACATAGCTACTAAAGACATAAGCCCAGGCAAAAGTGAGGAGTCAGAGCTATAACTTTTGAAAACCAACTTTGTTAGCATTATTTTTAAATAGTTTCTTCCACTGTTCCATAAATATCTGTATTTTTCCTTCATCTTTTTCCTGCATACTATTTTCGTGAACTAAAAGATTACGATTGTTGGCAATAACAGGAAAATATGGGGTTGTTAAATGAATTTAGTTGTTCAAGCTCCCTCTTCACCAAGTGACATTGTGAAGACCCACTGGCACACTGCTCATAGTGCGCTGCATTCCCCAAGCGCTGGGGCTGACTGCAGACATCCCACCACTGGGATGACTACAATGTTGGGTTTATAAAAGTTACTAAAGGGTGAAGACTAAAATCCAGCACAGGACTGGGTTTTTGTTTCTCCTGAGGCTCTAAATCTCATAGAGGCTTTCAGTGCCTCTTAAGTTCCACTCTGAAACAATTAAAAAAAAATATTGTAAAACAAATCTTAAAATCTCCTTTCGTCATTTTGATTCTAGGAGGTAAAATGTCAAATGTTGTAAGCTCACTATGCTGACTTTGATTCTTGCCAGAAGTCCAGCAGAATCATGCCATTTTGAAAATTAAAGCGATTGGGACCATGATGTATGTTTGAGCAAAGCAAATGTCAAATTTGTATGCTGGAGTATTCATGATCCACGTTTCTGGATTCATAAACAAGTATTTGAGCCAAAAGTCCTTAAGTATCAGCCTGATGGAGAGCAGAAACACTGCTATTTAGTTATCTAGCTAATGTGAACTAATCAATACACCTCCAAGAGTGAATATTTGAAGAAAGTAATTCACGCTTCGTCTGCAAAGTTGAAGGAATTAATTGAGCAATTTTTGATAATGAAAACATTATAGGAAATTGTAGCCTGATTACAGAACAGGAAAAGAAGCAAAATGCATGGGTTACCTTTTTCCCCATGAATTAGTTTCTCTGTTGCAATAAATTCTATTGCAAAGGGTCAGGTACGTGTAGTGTATAATGTAGAATTGTCATTAAATCTCAAGCACAACATCTATACGATACCCTTGTGCTGAGAGGTATATACATGCCATGGATCAGTTGCCAGTAGTTAAAAATCCTTAATTAGTTTATCAAATGCTTTCCTTTTAACACTATAAATGTGTCATTTTCCAAAATGAACTCTGAAAAGCTCCAGATTTCTGGGGATTTGTATATAGGAATAGTCCCATTGTCCTTCTCCCTTCCTTTCTCTCTGTCTGCCTTCACTTTTCTAATCCCTGTTAACCACTGTAAACAGAGACAAGTCCATGCAAAGCACCACAGCTGCTTGAAGAGTTTTCTCAAGAGTTTCTATCAGGGCAGGCACAACTGAATATCGTGGCACCAAGGACAAAGACAAAATATCTTGAGAAAGACTGCCAGCATGGGACCATACGGCTGCAACCTGCCCTCTTACCCCTGCAATGGTCTCCAGTGATAGAAATCATCACCAGCTATACTTTTTTCTCCATTTTTATAGGGCCCCTTTCTTTGGTTCCCAAAACAAGATGGAGGTATAAGTAAACGACTATGCTTCTGGAACAATCTGCCAAATTTTGGACCAGTTCTTACTGTATTTTAAATGTGTCACACAAAGAAATAGCTAAAGGTGTCAACATTACCCATGCACTTTGGTACCTTGGAAATATTAGCTGGATAGCTCCATGTAGTGGGTTTGATTTTGCATGGGGTTTGTTCTGTTTATTAAAATTGTTGATGTTTCTTTACACTGCATGTTGGTTGTTAAAGATAAATTAACACGACCCATTTTTTAGTTGCCAGAACAAAATCCATATCCAACTTTTAGCATGGCAAAACCAGAAAACTTCTTTTGGGAGACTCTTCCATCGAGACCATGTAATCACATGACACAATAATTCCTCTTTGCAGGCAGCATCATTCTCATTCACTGGCATGTGGATTCCTGAAAGGATCTCTGCAGTTTCCTTGGTTCCCAGCCAGGAACTTCTTAAGACTTTTTGAGGTCGAAGCTGTCCCAGGATAAATATGACTGGAAAAGAACATGCAGGTTGCATTATATGTAGCACTACTAATTATAAACCTTAAAAGCTCTTAAATCACTTTACCAGTCAATAGCTTTTAAATGGGAGTTTGATTTTATTTCTCACCTAGTTTGCAGCAATTTATGTACTTTTTTATTTTTTTAGTTTTTTTCTCATACAATGGCAGAGCTGGAGACCTCCAGTAAGGGCTATCTTCAGGGATGTTCCCATGGGCTCTGATCTTGTGGGAGCATATTTGGTGGACAGAGGAGCTCGTGGTCTTTGAGCTATCCTGGGCTCTGTGTTTCAAATTAGAGTACTGGAAACTCTATAAATTAACCAGAACATGTCTACAGAGGCAGATATTTTCTGTCCTCAGCCTGTAACCCAGACACAGCTTCCATTGTTGTTTTTTTTTTCCTTCCTCAGAACATTTTAGAGGTGATACTAAAGAGGAAGGGAAGGTGATGCCTTGAATGTATCTGTGTTGCTGCTTACGATACAGCTGAGAGCCCTTCCAGATGAGGAATATATCCAGATCCCCATAACACACGTAATTGCAACATCTCTGAAAGTTTATTTCATATGGTTAATTTCAATAGTAAATGACCAAAGTAATCATGTTACTGTTACAGGCCTTATTGGAGAGGCAGAACACACTGCACCTTTGTCTTATTTCTGTAGATGACTGTGCAGACAGCAGAATTCAGTACTGCTGCTGCTATTGCTTTTTTTGTGAATTCTACACGACCTCTAGGGATGTTGATGGGGTTCTTACAGAAAAAATTAAATGCAGTTTATGCAGGAGTAGGATTCCTATAATTTGTACAATAGAAAATTTTAGCAGTTTTACATTATTAAAATAATGTAACTTCCATTGTCTCAGTTTTGCATATTTTTCTTTCATTCATCATCTAAAATGTATTATTTCTATATAGAACTCACATTATCTCACTTATTTTAATGACATTAATTCCCTTCAATTGTATTTTAAGTATGTGTTTTGTTTCACTGATAAAGAATTAAAAAAAAAAAACAAGCTGTAGTTACTAATTTTGTGGGGTTTTTATTGTACAGTAATTTTTCAAAATCTGCCAGATACTGAAATTTCAGAGAAGCTTGACTGGATCCCACCATTAGAGAACTTAGTGAAATTGTGTGTTTTCTAAAAAGAAAATGTCCTTATCTGCATTTTAAAGTGGATGTTAGATCTCCATCTTCTAGCCAAGGTAATCCTTCTGCTCTCATTTCAACTAACTGTAGTACATGGGTACAAAATATACACATAGTCTGTTTTTCCTTGTTCATTAAGATTGATGCGTATCTTCTTCTTTTACAAAGAGAGTGGGAAAAATCAACTTAATGAAATGCCACATTTTTTGTGCCAACTGGGTGGTGCCAGAGTGTGCAAAGAGTAACACCAGAGAGCTGAGCACAAGTAGTTTTTAAACCAAAGAAAAGCAGTCTCATGTCTAAGAGGAATTCAAGCCACTTACACTTCTTCTGAGTTAGTGGGGAAAAAAAGAGAAATAAGAAACAAACCAACCCAAGTCCTGTAAACTCCAGGCACTAGTGAATGAGGGGTCTTCTGCAGACCAATGTGAGTGGTATGATGAGTGATACATCTCTGATGCCTTTTAATCTGTTTTTGATGTATATAGTTGTCAGATGAATGGTATGCAATATTAGTTTTATACCTTTATATAAAAAATAGTCTTATATAAAGAAGCATCTCCCTGTAACTACTTCCCATAAGAACATGCTTAACCCAGGCCAATTCGTTCATGCCAAATGTGTAAGTTAAAATGGTTACCATCAATTAAGCGCTTTTACTCAGAACACATCTGCATCCTATAACTCTGCAGACTAGGATGTTGGCCCATATTTAAAGGGATTTACTCTTGGTAGCTTTCCCAAAAAGACTTAGATTTTGAAAAAAACAATTTTAGAAGAAAAGAAACCAAAAGGCCAGAAACACTACTCCAATGTTGATTTCCAGTGAATTTATATACAGGAGATTAAAGAATACTGTCCTACAATAGGCTAATTGGAAGATGTAGAAGTATCAGAATAGTGTCCTAGTGTTGAAGAAAATATTTCCCTCCACAGATGCTTCACCAAAATTTGACTTATGTTCAGCAAATTGGAAGTTCACCTCTGAAGTATCTGTGGTGAAGCCTGATTCATTTGGCCTATGGAGCAACCGTAGGTAAACATTTTGAAGAATATTTAATTTCAGGTCAGATTGCCATTAACTCAATTTTTCTTATGTTCCTGTCATGCTACCTCTCTAAGGGCAAAAAAAATCAGTGTGAAATCCTCTCACTCGTGTGCTCACAGGGCTCTGGAGATAAGCAGTAGTATTCAGCTAGCCACAAGTAGATGGCTGGCAGCTGCAATTGGCCATTTCTCTCTCATTCTTGCACTGGCGGTGCATGTTGAGACTTCTGGCTTGGCCTGGGATAAAGAGACAAGGGACCTGAGGCACCAGGGTGGCTCTGGTAGACAGCTCTTTCTCTCATGGTAGTGTGGTTGGGTAGAGGAGAAAGAACACCTAAGGGCCCTAATTAAGGGAAAAGGGCACCTCAAGCCCATAGTAAAGAACAAGCCTTATTAACAGGAAAGATATGAGCTGAAACTTCTATTTTTTTTTATATTGTAACCACAAATCCCAAACCCATGAGTGCAGCCTGCCTGGGGCCCTAGGGAGTGCTAACTTAGGAAGTTCCCAAATCTTTAGTGTGGAAAGCCTGCATGTACAGACAAAAGTTCCTTCCAAGTGGCTTTCCTACTTTGAAAAAGAAAAGCAAGAACAGAATCTAAAAAGCCCAAATGTGCTACAATGTGTTACTTCCAGCTCTTTTAGAAGCAGATGGCAGCTGTGTGTCATATTTCATATCAGACCATAAAGTGGTCCCTAGCTGAATCACACAGTATCTGATATATTGGTGATTTGTATTTTTATATATACATAAAAAAATTAACAGAAACCGCTTTGTACTGATTGGCTACACTACCTAGCAACATTATGTCAAGCCATCAAAGTGAGACTAAATTGCAACATGGCCTCTGAATCTTATCTTTCTTTCTTTCCTTGCATGAGTCTTGTTTTGTGGCAGATTCGTGAGTAGACATTTCCTAAAACAAAGTGAGGCTGCTCTTGACTCTTACTTACAAAAGATTCCAACAGAAGTTATGCAGAGTATAAAATATTCATGAAAAGGGATTTAAAATATCATCCACTTCATTTTATTTTAGCAGTAAATTAAAGCTAGTGACCCCTAACAAAATTATAAAGATGGTTAAATTAGCAGGGAAGGAATTCAGCCCTATTTCAGCATGCTGAAGCTACAAAATAGTCCTCTCTGGCCCCATTAAGAGGTTCAAGAATTGTAACAGAGGTCTCTAGATTTCTATTAAAATAGCATATACAGTATGATCACAATGCATTATATCTCTATATAATATTTATTCATTTCCCCCTAGTCTTTTGAGCTTCATGATCCTTTGGTCAATTATTTTCAGAGAAGGAAATTGAAACTTCTTAGATGGCAACTTTGACAAATGTGCAGCATATATATTGTATAGCATTCTCATGGGAGAACTTCAGTAATAAAATTAGTTCCGTCAACTTGCCATGAGTTCATCAGCTTGGGCCTTCCTGAACCCTTTGTCCTGGCAAATATGCAAAAGACTCTTTCATCTTTATCCCTGCTTAGAAACATTGTCTAAGATCACTCTAATTGCTCTTCCTGATTACCTTTCCCATCACCTACCCTTCCTCTCTGAATATGGGTTTAACAAAAAGGTATAATTTCCCCATGGAAAAAAAGGTGAGGAAACATACATGTGTGTAAGTGTATACATGTGTATGTAAGTGTAAGTGTGTGTGTGCACACTCACAGATGCATACATAATTTAGAGGAAGAACTGCTATCTCAGAGGGCTATATATGTCTTCCATTTAGCAGCAGGCCAAAGATGGTGATAAAATCATTAATTCTGTCAATATAAATGCTAAATAGAAATGGGAAATTGGATCTCTGCCTTGTGTCACATTTTCTCTGGTAGGAAATTACAGCAGAGAAATTGAATCTGACAAACCTTCTGTGTTTATAGCCCCTCATCAAAGGTACAGCACGTGATATACAATAAATAGCATGACACTTCTTAATTAAACAGTGCTATTGTTTATACCACAATAACGGCATTTTTTGCCTGGCCAACAAGCAAGCTACAAGCTCCCATAGGGATCATAAAATAAAGAGGTCATAAAGTTAACCAAAATCAAATTCACAAGCCTGCACTAATTACGTCTGCGATTATAGCACTGCAAAGGTGGCTGCAGGTTGACAGATAATAGAAGTGAGCTCATTAGTAATGCACTGAATGTTTTAATGTTTGTAAAGAGAGCATTTTTTGCCTTTAGTATAGGTATTGTATGTGCTGTACAATTTTTTAAGTTACCATCTTAGATATGTTTGTAAGCTGAATTTAAGAAAGCATCATTTCTGGTAGAAAATGGCTACATCATAGCTGGGGAAGCCAATTTGATACAGATATAAGGTGTTTGACTTTCATTCTGGATGACTGCAGGGGCTTGCAGAAAGTGTGGTGAGGAGAAGGAAGGGGCAAGAGTGCACGTGCAATGAATGAGTCTGGTACTCCAGTGTGAGTTCAGTCACAAGAAGAATAACATTCAAAATCTTCCTTATATATCTGTGATCCAAAAGTACTGCTTTTCCAAATACACAGAATACTTCTTGTTTGTCATGGATATGATTCAGCTTTGACCAAAGATTGTACAAGTGAAACATCTTTCAGTTTCTCATTCTGTGTTCTCTCTAATTAGTTTAATGGATTTTTCTTCTTAGTAGGAAGGAAAATATTAAAACTCCCACCTCATACAGGGCCAGAATATAATACTGAATGCAATCAATTACTTTTTTAAAACATAAAAAAAAAGTTTTCTGAAAAATTTCTGAAAAATTGAATTCTTTTTTCCATGCTTTATTTGTAAATTATTTTCCTGAAAGTTCAGTCAAGAACTGCAAGTTGACCCGTGAAAGACTTTGTTTCCTTTAGACCTAATGACTGTGTTTTACAATGAACAACTCAGTAATGTCATTCTTTCCACCAGTGGAGTGAGTAAATAAAATCAAAACTCAATGCAGGGGAAGATAACTTTGCAGCACCTTGCTGTTGGGTTACGGAAAGAAAAGTGGGCCTTTTCTCAGTTGCAAAAACCCCCCAAACCAATTAGTCTGGACTAGCATCTTCTGCAGAGAGCCCCCACCAGAAGGGAGTGAGCTCCCCTTGCCTTTTTTCTGACAAGTTCTTGATGCACTTTGTTTGCATCTGAGGGTCCAATCCTGCAGGTCTTATGGCCTGGCCATTCTCACCTGGGGGTCTTTGGTGCTGCTTGACCTCCTTTTCAGCACTGCTAAAATCCTACAAACCCCTTCCCAGATTGAACTGCTACAGCCACTGCCTGCTCCACGGAGCTGGAGGGCCTTCCACTAACACAGCATTGGCTTCACCCTCCTGGCCCACACATGCAAGCAGCATGCCAAGTGCAGGGAAGGAAATGCCCCTGGGACAAGGGGATTTTTGTGACATGGTATCCAGGGCAGGAATGGTCATTGCCAGTGGAGCCAGAGTCATACTTCTTTGACCCATACAGTAGCAGAAACAGTGCAGGTACTGAGAATTTAGTATTCATTTTCCAGTCAATTCAAGCACTGAAGAGAGTCCATATTCAAGATCCCAGACAGCCTTGGTAAAATATCAGTCTTGGTATTTTACTTAACTTTGAACATGGATGTGTGCTGTTACTTCATGTCCAAGTTTCCTTCCAAGTCTTCATATGAAGAGACAGCCAAACTGGTACTTAAGAATTGGCTTTAAAAGCATAAAGTCTGGATTAAAAATCAACCTAAAAGTAGTTGCTTCTTGTAACTCCTAAGCAACACTAAAAGGTATTGTTGAACTCCCAGATGCACAGAGGCATTTTAAATGATGCATGTTTCTTTTACTAGCTAACCTTTACTGATCTTTTAAGTCATGTTATCTTTAAGAATCAATAAACTACCAGCAAAAGGAACGAAAAAAACATGGAAATTGCTCAAAGACCTTTCTGTGACTATGAGTGCAAATAATGGGAAACTCTCAACTCAAATTACTATTTGAAATATCATTATTCATAAGGGCAAACAACCCTTTTGCTGTACCCATTAGCCTGAATATAGACAACATTAAAAAGCACCACTGCTGAACCATGAGACCCATTGAAGACAAAACGTTTGTTATAGCTGTGCTTATATGCAGTTTCCTTGAGTGCACTGTAGCTATGTGCCTGGAATACAGGACAAGTCTGATCACTATCAGAAAAACAGATTCAGTAACCAACCTAGTATCAAATATATGTTTTGCTGTGCTCTCCCAGCTGAGGGAGTTACAAAACTCTAGTGTGTTACATGGAATGTAAATGTGATGCTGTTTTATTTGACTAAGGTTTAGAATTGATAATGCTTTTTACCATGTGTAGCATAATAAAACTTGTAGAGAAAGGCAAAACAGTATGCATGTGGTAAATTTAGATGTGAAGTTTGGGACTTTGGGGAGAAAAGAAAAAGCAATGAGAGAATAGTTAAACACAAAGTAATTTTTTCAAAGGCTGTGGCGAATTTTCTCTCTCTCCAAAATTCTAATCCAAGTTGGGTGTTTTTGAAAGACGTGTCAATTCAAAACTAGCTTGAAAAAGGATGCTTACTAAAGCATTTAGTCAGCAGTGGAAAAACTTCACAAAATTCCAGTTTTACCTTTCTTTCAGAATTTCTGGGCCAATGTGAGGCTTCCCCCAGCAGACAGCCCATCACAGTTTTCTCAAGGGTCTTCATGAGCACTGTAGGAATAGCCCTTCCTGGCAGTCTGATATCATCAATCCACAGTTGTTTTTTTTGTTCTAGATTTGAGTTTTTATTTGTATAAATTTGTATCATAATTTTGAAAACCCATTGTTTTCATTCATATTGGTATTTTTTTCAGGCAGTTCTCTGAGATAGCTCCAGAAGCATTCCCCACTAACTCCACTTGGAGTGTATAGCTGAAAATAAGTCTGAAAATTACATACATCAGGAAAAAACCTGGGGGTACCACACCTCACCTTACATAATATTGATTTTTTTATCAGTTTAAACCTATTTGTCTCTAATAGAACTTTGAAAATGGATCTCAATTACAAAGATGTTTTTGCGCTTTGAGCGTCTCCAGTTTTCCATCAGAGGGCTAGGACTGAAATCCAAGCATTCACTAATTCTTCAGGAAACCTTTGGTGTGCCTGACCTAAGCGTGGTATTGGGACAGGAGACAGGCTTGCATGGCTTTTTTGTGCCCTTGTGCATGCAAAGTATTCTCAGTCTTTATTACACACACTAAAATTCTTTGATGGGGTATGCTTTTTATAACTCCCTATACCATACTCCTAAACTTGGAAACCTTGTGATTTCTTGAAATCTTTCAGGAAAGACATGCAGCAAGACCACATGGGCAAAAACTTTTAGTTTTGGGGGGTGGAGGGGGGGGTAAACCTTTTGAATGTCCAATAAAAGTTAGCTGGGTATGTTCAGATGTGATTTTCTTTTAGTTTACCTACTAATCTCTTAGAAGAGAATGTTAGTCTGTACTTTCTCTTGTGTGTTCACTGTGCTGAATATCCCAAACCAAAAGGCCCCTATCTGTTTCAGAGCTTTTCACTGTGTCAAGTTATTTGCGCTAAAAATTAAGGTTATGCTGGACACCAAGACATCTAGATTCTAGATCTACCAGCTTGAGTGTCAGCAGCTTGCCTCAATCCAAGGGCATTGGACACAGGATAGCTTTGTATTGGTCAGCTGCCCTGGAGTAAGAAATTTGAGCTGGGTCTCATAATATCTTAAGTCTAAATGATCTATTCATTTTCAGCGGTTGATCAGTTTAAAGTAAATCTATTGAAATCTGACATTTTGCTGACTGATACCAAATAGTGATGTAGAATAAAAAGGCAATGCCAAATAATGTCAGATATTGGGCATTGGTATTATGAAGAAAGTATATTTATTTCCTTTGGAGATACATGTTATGTTATTTATGAAAATGGAAATTTTTACATTTCAGCTGAATAAAAGTATGTGTGCACACTGATAATGTTTTGCTTTTGCATATTCATAAAACCTATAAACTCCTTCTCCCTGCTCTCCTTTTTTGTTTGTTTTTTTTTTTGTTGTTGGTTTGCGTTTTTTCACCTCCTGGTATTGAAGCTTCTGGGAATGTGTATGTCCAGGATTTTTCCTGCAAAATATAAGATACAGAAATGAAGCTAAGTTTTCTTAATGAAGTAGGACTTAAGGAAAAAACAATTATTCCCACTAACAATATATTTGTGTTTCCATTGTTCTTTGTTTCTTCTGAGAAGTCTGAAATTATTTTGCTTATTGTAGAAATGCAAGATTGAAAACACTGTTTGTGAAACAATGTATATTATAAAGTAAGTCTGGAAATTCACTGGGAGGGTACCCAGTATGAGAGTCATCTTGTGTGGGAGGCATTTTGCCCAGGCAAAAATACCTTTGTGTTTTTTACACTGATGCCAAATATAAAGTGCAAAGAAATTCAGGCACACTAGGAGACCACCTCTAGACTGAGAGGAAATATATGGTCCAGAAGCAGTGCTTTTTTTCATTTGATCAGCCTGGCATAATCCTCACATTCCCAGACTGGCTCTTGTCAGGATTTAAAAAATGTATGTCAGGGCAGCTGGAGTAGTTTCCGTTCCACTTTATTTAAGCTTTGCCTCTTAGCCTGCCACAGACTTGGCAGACAAATACCAACCTTCTTCAATTCTTGGTAGAGATGACTAAACCAAAGCACTTGTATTGATTTTAGGATGATTTAGTACTCCTGTGTCAGGAAGATATCCATGGATTCCTTTATTTATGCTGCCACAGTAACGGTTTAAATTGGCAAGGATTCACAGCTCAGACTTCATCTCTAATCCATATTAATAGAATAGTATTGCTTTTCATTAGCTTCATAGCCATTAATGAATTATTTGGTATGCACTATGTGCTTTCTTGGTGGCCTCAGAACATCAGATCCCATATTAATGGTGTAACGTTTTTCTCTGGAAGATTTTCTTGACTTAGTTGCTCTGAAGCAAGTTTAACACACCCTTGCATTAAGTTTCCTTATGAATAGTACTGTATACAATACAATATAATTTTATTTCAAGGACATTCTCTCCAGGAACAAATTTCCATGGACCTTTAGAAATAGACATGCAATTGCCTTGAGGAAAAGTAAATGCCAGATACCAGACAGACAGGGCAATACTGAGATCAACATGCAAGTAAGAGCCAACAATTCAAATCGGACTTAATGCAGATAACCTGTGCATAATGTTTTGGGGTTTCATTTTCACATTCTTTGGAAGTTTGTGTGTGCAAAAAATGTAGGAAAAGATACAGTTATCAGAATTTTAACACATGCATGAGAGCATTGTAGTTTAACTAAAGGAAATGCTGCAAGACAATAACCAACTTAACTACAGTCCTATCAGGATTCAGAAATTACATTGCTATTTGTAACTGTGTTGGACATAATGAAACAGATGTGTTTGTGTGAAGTAATGTAGCCTTGGGTTCATGCCAGTCTTGAATGCAAGGAACAAGACAAATATATATCCAGATTTTATTTCTGTTTGATCGTATTTATGTTTGCGAACTGTAAGTACCTCTATGATCACGTGTTGAGTTGCAAATCCATCAGTCAGTGAACTCAAAACTAAGCAATATTAAGTAGAGTAAAAATTTTGATAACAAAATGTTGAAACAGAGTTTGAAAACTCTGTGATTCCAACAACAATGACATAAACCTACCCTGGATGCCCAGGGCATGTGTAAATATGAATTTGCTGGTACAGACAAATACTTCGGTATGTGTGGAGTCAAATGTTTATTCTACTATGAGAAATCTTGTATGCCAGATCTTCTGAAATGGCTGTAAACTTTAAGATAGTAAACACATTTCCTCATTCCTTTGTTTTTGGAAAAAAGAAATAACTTAGATTTCTTTATTCCCTCCCTTTCTAATATTCAACACTGAGGAGAAAATGATCCCTTTAAAGGTTCAAAAATCAATTTCTTCAATCAATATTTCATGTTTTGGGGAATGGACATACTAATTTTGACTATTTGGAATTTACACATCTGAAGCCTGATTGTTTCTGGTTTTAACTTTTGTATTATATTTTTACACATAGGCCATGTTTTCAGTTCAAAAGAGATGCAAGGTTCTGGATGTAGCCTCTTCCTTTTAAAACAAAATCAAGTAATTAAAAAGTGAAGAAGGGGGATGGAAGTACAGCTAAAGGATCTTACCATTTTAGAATTCAAGATCTTGTCTTTACATACACAATCTAAATATGTGTTGTTTCTAGCCTTTGGAACATAACAAGAAAAATCCCATTTGTGGGAGTATTGATCATATGCAGAGATTATGCTGGCATTTGGGACAGAGAGAAGGGGAATATCTTCCAGTTTTTAAGAGGCAGTTAGCTTCTGTGTCTTGAATTTCTGTACCATTCCTGATAATAACCAAAGTCTGTGAAACTCATTTTAAACATATGCAATACCACGAAATACAAACACACGTACACACACCCACATGCTCAGCCCTCCAAAGGTTAGCCAAACCTTAATCCATTTTTATACCAGGCCAAACACTCAAGAGGGAAACTAAATTGCCCAACAGTTTTTTATGTCTTTTTGCTGCCTGTTTCTTGTGTTCTTCATTTCATAGGGTATCTGTTGAATTGCCGTGTAAAAAGAGAATGACTGTTTTCATCTTTACAGCTCAGGATTAAAATAGCCAAACAGCACCAGAAAACTATCAGTGGAATAAGATCCTTCTTAGAAAATGAAAAGAAGACTTATCCATCCTTTTGTCTTCACCCAGATAAAAGACACAAATCTTACACAACCCTGGTTGAGGATTCATGATGAGCAGATCACAGGTGCCTTATTTTCCTTGCATCTTTTTGTGGAGAAAAATATACATTCAAAACAAAATATATTTATATGACAGTAGGACTGCAAAGTCATTAGTTAATCTATCCTACCTTTTAGGAATCTTTAAACATATTTGTGTGCTTGTTTCACCTCACAAGACTGACATGCAGCAATTTTAGTCAAGGTTTTTATTCAAGATTTTAGTCAAGCTCAAGCTCAGCTCAAGAAGGAACCTGAGCTGAGACTTCTGTGTTTCCTCCTTAAAAATTTGACTGTTCCAGCACTAACACTGAAAGCAGAGCTAGGACAGGTTTTGCTCATCAAGTTGCAGGTGCTCACAATGCTATTAACTGTTGCAAGAGAAACAAAACACTTACATTTTACCAGGTGTGGTAAAAAAGGAAATGACATTCACAGTTAAGCTGGAGAAGGTGTTTGCTGGTGCTGTGTTTGATACATACTATGTAGAGACTGCTTAGTTCTCTCAGTGAGCAGTGGGCCATTGCTTTCTGTAAAACAGCCCTCAGGAAAGGCTGCTGCTTGGGACTCACCGTGAGCACAAATAAGGTCATGGCAAGACCCCAATGACTGCTGCAACGAGGGAGGGAGAGCCAACCTCGCACATTCCCTAGCTCAGCTGGATGATTTGCTTCCCATGAGAGAAAGAGCTGTGTTTCTGTGAGTTACAGCCACACTTGACTTGTGCAAGGGTGGGCTTTCCATATATTTCCTCCCCTCCGTGCCCTACTCTATCTTGCCAGTCTAGGCAAGATGCTTGTATTTCTTTGAATACTGAATTTTCAGATGTATTTTAATAATGGCAAAAAATGAATATAACATATTGCCAGCAAAAATACGCTAATCAATTTAAGAGTAATAAAAAGTCACTGGATTCACGGAGAGTACTGGTTTGGAAAACAGAATGGGTGCACATTTTCCAGCTCCACTTCCCTTCTGGATGCTGGTAAATGAGTTACAGGAGTATTTGACTGATCCAGAGAAGTTATGGGCTTGGGTTTTAAAAATAATTGGTGGGTGCAGTCCCCTTAATCACACACAAAAAATTCTTGAGGCCAGTTTGTGATAAAACAAGTATAGCTGGACAGGTTTTGGGGATTTTTTTGGTTATTGATCAAAATGAAAAAATAAGGGGAAATTTATTAGTTCTTGTAGAACCTAAACAGAAAGTATTCAGGGAGATAAGGGAAAGATAAAGTTTTATGAAACAAAATCCATAATTTTATTTTGGTTTAGCCTAAAACTTTTCCATTAACTCAAAAAAAATCTTTTTATTTCTGTTTTTTCTATTAACATCAGCTTCTAAATGAGAAATGACACTTCCAAATCATTTTAGTACTGTCCTTCTCACCCAAAAGTTAAAAGGAAATATTTTAGTATTTTCAAAATGTTTCCAACCCATTTCTTTCAACTGATACTATTTGCTGAATCTGCCTTCTGTTTCTCAACCAATTTGGCTTTGGCACAGTTCAGTTTTCCACTGACTTCTCCAATCTGTTCAAAAAAGTACACAACTTTTATTACGTGTCCCCTCAAGGAATAGGTGTGTCTGTCGGGGAACAGCTGATGCAAAAAATGAGAGGTGTTACTGTAAATGGTTACAAGAAATTCTTCAGGGATTAGGATGCTCAGGAAGGAAGGAGGATGTTGAGCTCAGGCTTATGTGCCTGTGATTTCTGAAGATGTGATCTTGATAGAGTATATCACAGTAATACCTTCTGTGGTACGTATGGTGGAGAGTCTTATATTGTTATGAATATTGAACTGTTCTTTTTCTCTGGGTATGTTGGTTACAGATAGTAGTGTATAGAGTCTTGAAGTCTTTTTCCCTGTACTAGAGCCCCGTAGGCTTTAAAGGTCTCTAAAGGCTTTCCAGAGGACTTGCAAAGCTGAGTACAATCTGTGACACACCTGTTTGATATCTGCCCTCAGAAAATGCATATCTTCTCAGTTTTTAATGCATGGATTGGGCCCTCAGCCATGTTAATCATGAACATAAGTAAAATGGGAATGAACACAAAATACTATAAAATTCCTCAGCATAATAGAAAGACATGGAGAAAGAAATGAGAAGAAAACTAAATAGCTGCTATCATACTGGCATTATTAATATTGTGTAGTTTCACTTTACGTAGTATTTCAAATGATGACTTAACATAGAAGTTGTATTACTGTGGGGTTTAATTCATTACTTCTGAAGATTCTAAGAATTCTGAAGATTGGCCGTATTAATGCATAAAGAAAAACATTATTTCATTTAGGCCCACAGAGGGCTTTCTATAAGTGGACACAGCACTGTGGAGTGTAATTTTAACATTAAAGTACCATGAAAGATTAATTACACCTGAAATCCTGATATGAGATAGCATTTTCATGAATTAATTCTTTATGTAGGCAGATGGGGGCAATTGTGTTACTGTACATTTGAAGGGCTATTGATCTTTCCGTTGTGTTATGGACACAGTGTTCTTAATTGGGCAATTTGTTCTTTTTGTTTTGTCTTATTTTGATTGTTTTATATTTTAGCAGGAAAGGTTCCCATTTATTGAAGCTTCTACAGCAGTAATGAGATTGTCATTTAACCTAATTCTGTTTGTTTCAGTGATAGAAATGATGCAATACTGCCATATTGATTTTGCTTATAATAAAATGTCTTATAAGATCTGCAGCAGCTGCAAGAATAGGGACTCATTTTCAGCCTAAGAAAAAATACTTACAAACTTACCATTTTTCAGATCTAAAGTGGAAGAACAAGAAGAGAGAGCTTCTTATTTTAAGGGTGAATGACTCTGGAGAAAAAGGAGTGGGGTTGAAATGGGGGAGGAATAGGGGAAGTGTGTTTGATATCTGAGTGTTTCATGACATTTCTTTCTAAAAGTTTCCTTACTGTAGACAAAGCCCAGTGGGAGGATAGCAAACTCCAGGTCTCTAGACTCTAAAAACTCAGAAAAAGGTGATAGCTGACTGACTATTCTTTGATGACAGCTGCCTCTATAGCCTCCTTGGCAGTCCCTACTTGGAAGCCTTCCACCAGAGACCGTGAGCTCTCTCCGATGAACAGCCAGATAGCTTTCATGTTTTGTGAACTGTGAAAGTTGAACTTTCTTCAAGTGTATCTCAGAACAGAGCCTGTGTCCTGGCGAATTATTTAAAATGCTCTGTCCTTGCTAGCCATTAGACAGATTTTGATCAAATCAAGCCAAGTTTATTTGCCCTATGGAATAACTTGGTCTCTGGCATAGAAGATAATGTTAATGAATGTGGAATGGCTATTAAAATAATATCCAGCATCAGTACCCTCTATATGATCTGGTTAGGCTTAATATTACTTGACATTAGAGAAGAATGTGTTACAGATAAGGGATGTCACCTGAGGTGCTTCTAAAAGGAAAGGAAATGTGAGTCTTTCAAGAAAATAAGTTATACTGACACAAGAACAGCCTAACAGAAAGTTTACTGCAATACAGAGTGCTGAGAGGGAGTTGTCTTTGGCATGTTATTCAAGAAGAGTGAGTGCTTTCTGTTGTGAGAGCCTCTTTTCTCCTTCAGGGCCTTACTGTTTTCTCAAGTACTGAAACATGTTCTTCATGAGCAGCCAGGGTGAAAATGATGATATAGTCCAGGCAGTTCTTTCCATAGAAAGATCTTTCAGCTTGAATTACTTATACAGAAAGTAGAAGCCGGAACTATGCTGGCTTTCTCTGCTCCATTTCCAGCTGTTTGTCCCAGGGAACAGACTACATCAGTCCAGGTTGATCTTTCTTCCTAAGTGCAAGAGGAGAAATACTTCTCTTGTCAGGTCCAAGCAGATGTCTTCTGGAGTGAGAGATAGGAAAAGGTCATTATAGATGCATATTGTGCCTGAATTAAAGATTGGGACAGAATTTTGTCCTTGATTTATAAAAGGAAATTAAATCAGTTAATAACACCAAATTTTGTTAAAAATTAACTTGGATTTGATGAACTTCATGGGACCTGATACTTGAAAATATGACAGAGGCAATGTCCTCTAATCACTTTGATTCTGAAGCAGCTACTGCTTCCCTGCTGTCATGTATGGATTGCATCTCCAACACTTTGCCATATCTGACTGGCTCCTGTTGAAGCTAGGTCCTTCTTGGTTCCAGCTAGAGAGCCACAATCTCCAGGACGCTCTCCCACCCCTTCTTCTGCTCCCCTAGGAGGTGGGCTACCTGTGCTTGAGTCCAGCTCTGACAGAGTTGGTATATGCCTACATGCAGCCATGTATCTTGCTAAGATGGACCTTGCCTTGCTGACTGGATATCCTGGATTTACCTGAACATGCTGGCCAGGTCTGGATTCTGTCATAAAAGCTGCCCTGATGCACTGCTGGGGTGGTGCAGAACAGAGCCCTGGCTGGAGAGGGCCCTGCTCATTTGCCTTCCTTGGTTGAGCAAATGGTCCTCTCTCTGCCCTGACATTTAACTGTAGGTTAGGTAGCTTGCTGAAAGCTCTTGGAGCACCATAGAATCACAGAATCACCAAGGCTGGAAAAGACCTTTAAGATCATCAAGTCCAGCCTATGACCAACACCACCACACCATCTAGACTATGGCACTAAGTGCCACATCCAGCCTTTCCTTGAACACATCCAGGGATGGTGCCTCCACCACTTCCCTGGGAAGAGGCATGTTTTTGTTTTGGGAAGCTGAAGCTTCTTTTAACCTACATCTTCCAATAAAACTATCAAGGAACAGGCCTTAGAAACAATATTTCTCTTTATACAATCCCATTTCTTTGTAAGTGTGAGTGCACAAACACATGTTAGGCTCTGTTACCAAGAAAAGGAATAATATACAGTGTTACGTAAGTATGTGAAGTACTCCAGTCCTCATGACAAGGACTGAACAGGGTCAGAGAGTTAAAGTGGCTAACACAGTGACAAAGAGGGAGGAATTGAAGCCAGCAGGGAAGGGAAATGGTTCAAAAGTACTCAGGAAATCTGGATGCTTTCAAGTTGCCTAGGCCTGACTAAAATAATCCTTGGACTGAAACAATTGCAGAAACATTAGTAGTAATCTTTGTGAAAAGTAAAGGAAGCTCTGAAATGCCCAAAATAGACAACCATTGGGACAACCTATGAGAAAAAGAAAAAATTGAAAGAGTCTAGCAAATTTGAGCTGACCAGCTTTATTTCAAACCCTGGAAAAAATAAAAAAAACTATCATTTTAGGTACCTGGAAGGCAACAAAGTGAAACATGTACCAGTGAATGTGGATTTTTCTCAACCAGTAATAACAAACCAATTTTCTTCTAGAACATAAGAGAAAGAGGTTTCATTTAATAAATGTTTTTTAATTGTATCACAGGGAAATGTATGTAGGGAAATACAGACTAGCTGGTACTCCAGTAAAATTAAATATGACAAAAGTAGTCTTTAGCCCTCCCGTTTCTTCTCTGCACTGATTGGCCTAGGCCAACTGAATCATCAGTTCCCTGATTAGGTGGACAGTATGGTTGCAAAAATATTTCTGCCAGCATGATGGTAGAGAGGGGTAAAAGGCTAAAGACATAGCATTTTCTTACATTACAGTTTATATGAAACTGTTGCCGTAGCCTTAAAGGTTTTCTGCCTGACATATCAGCTGGGCATAACTAAATGATCCAGTGCTACAAGCAACTTCTTTGTTGTCATCTGTCTCCTTTCTCTGCACCTTATATCAGATATGATTAATTTAAGCTCTCCATGACTCATATATTTTTCCTGGTCTATGCTTAACCACAATATCCTGTTTCTGCAGGTGCACATCCTTCTCTGCAGCCATGCTTGTGTCGATCCTGGGGAATATCTTCCAGAAGCTTGTGGATACCCTCACTGAAACTTTTCTCCTGTGTGTGCAATAACTGCTTATAGCTAGGCACTGCTGCATGCATTTTTTTCCCATCTCTATATAGGTTCTTTGCAAGACATTAGGACTTAAATTTTCATCCTGACATAATGACAAGTGCCTACTCCATCACAATACTTCTTCCTGAGCAATTCCTCACCTCAGTACTTTTATTACAACAATGTATCTTGTATATGATAAGCAGAATCACAAACAGGCAAAATCAAGAGCAGTGAAGTATGAAGTAATATCAAGTTGACACTTGGCAAAGAGTTTCTTTTATAAGTTAACATGTTGATGTTTTAGAAGTTCTTTCAGCTCTTCCTATTTTTGTTATCACGGAATCAAAGAATCCTTTGAGTTGAAAGGGACCTCTAGAGATCATCTAGTCCAACCCCCCTGCTAAAGCACGATTGCCTAGAGCACATTACATGTGACTGCATCCAGGCAGGTCTTGAATGTCTCCAAAGAAGGGGACTTCACAACCCCTCTGGCCAGCCTGTTCCAGTGCCTTGTCACCCTCACCATAAAGATCTCCCTCATGGTCAGATGGAACTTCCTGTGTTCCAGTTTATGCCCATTGCCTCTTGTCCTATTGCTGAGCACTACTGAAAAGAGCCCGACTCCATCCTCCTTACACTTGCCTTTTAGATATTTATAGACATTAATAAGGTCTCAGCTCAGACTTCTCTTCTCCAGGCTAAAGAATCCCTGCTCTCTGAATCTTCCCTCATAAGAGAGATGCTCCATTTCCCCAGTCATCTTTGTTGCCCTCTTCTGCACTCTCTCCAGCAGTTCCCTGTCTCTCTTGAACTGGGGAGCCCAGAACTGAACACAGTATTCCAGATGTGGCCTCAATAGGGCAGAATAAAGAGGGGGGATGACCTCCCTCGACCTACTGGCCACAATCTTCCTAATGCATTCCAAGATAGCATTTGCCTTCTTGGCCATAAGGTCACAATGCTGGCTCATTTTTAACTTACTGTCTACCAGGACTCAAAGATCCTTCTCCTCAGAGCTACTTTCCTGCAGGTCAGCCCCTAACCTATACTGATGCACGGGGTTGTTCCGTCCCAGGTGCAGGACTTTATATTTGTGCTTGCTACATCTTATTAAGTTCCTCTCTGCCTAATTCTCCATTGTGTCCAGGTCACATTGGATGGCAGCACAGCCATCTGGTATGTCAGCCGCTCCTCTCAGTTTCGTATCATCAGCAAACTTGCTGAGGATACACTCTGTCCCCTCATCTAGGTTGTTGATGGATACGTTAAATAAGACCGGACACCAGTTCCCTTGGGGAACCCCACTGGCTACAGGCCTTCAACTCAACCCTGCACCATTGATCACAACCCTCTGAGTTATGTCACTCAACCAGCTCTCAATCCACCTGTGTACTCGTGTCTAGTGATGTTAGTTAATATAGTCGTGACAACTTAAGGAGCCAGAGACACCCCAGCAATGGTATCAGACCTGATTAACCTGCTCCTGGAATCCGGAGGAGTTACTTTGTGCCAGCTAAGGGACTGATCCCCCCTTAGCCTAAACAGGGTACTCTATGATGTTATGTCTCCTTCTATGCTTGCCTTTAAGTTGTTGTTTGCAATGTATTGTATAGGATGGGTAACACTTGGACTGGTTAATATGCCAAAGGACACACTAATACATGAACCCTGGGACAGAAATTCATTCATTGATTTAGGACAAAATGTCAGTGATGTTTTAGGTTTAAAGAACTGCTGGGTGTGTGGGTCACATCAGGGATTCATACAGTGGCCCTGGATGGCACACCCCACCCTAAATGGATGTTACATCCTAACTCCATGACACGAACGTCGAGAGACCCCATTGCATAGGAAGAAGAGTGAATGTCCACTCATTCAACCCACACTTCCTGAGTTTCTTAATGAGGATATTATGGGAGACAGATATCAGTTATCTCTAGAAGATGATATTTAAAGTTGAAAAGCTGAATCATAAAGGAAGTAAAGTTCTTCTGTTTCAAAGTTCTAAAAATCAGTGGGTTGATGAGTCTTTCAGGCATACAGTCAGCCTTTTGGTATGCAGAAAGTTGTAATTTTTTTAATGCTGTATCTTTCATTTGAATATATTATTGATTTGATCTGTTGGTTTGGGTTTTTTTAAGTTTGTTTGAGATACTATGCTGCTTGGGTTTTGCGCCAGTCCTGCCAAAATAACACTATCAGAACCAATTGTGCTTTCCAGTCATTTACAGAAATTCCTTCTGGAAGGGATAAACAGGTTTTGAATCAGACTTCATATCTGTAACTTCCAGCTAAAACAGGCATTGCAGGCACAAGGCCAGGTGAAATCTAGAAAAATTTACAGAATAGAGAGCTTTTGTGCCAGGTAACAATATAGGTCAAGAAGACCCATAAAGCAAAAGGAAAAGAATAAGGGATTAAAGATGCCTGATGACCAGGAGCCAAGACAAAACCCTCCAGAGATAAATAGTTTCTGTTGGAGGTTTTTTACAGTGCTTGTGCCAGTGTGGACTTAAGACTGCTTTGGACATCTACTGAAAGTAGTGTAGGAATGCAATTAGTAGTACTAGGATCCATGTCTGAGAGTTACAGCCAGCAACAATACTTACCAATGGAATTTTTCTTTACTGTACACTTTGAGGTTGCAAAGGTAAAACAAGTGTTCAGCTTTTATATGAGGGAAATACTGTATTTTGAATTCATATTTGTAGAAAAAAGATTTACTAAAAAGCACTAGCAAAAGAAGTAACATAGTGTCGGTCTGTCTCAGGTAGCAGTTTATTATTTTCCCCATCTAGAGTGTGATTAAACCATACCTTCATAATTTAATCCACTGTATTCAAATGAAATATTTTTTCCAGGCTTAGAGAAATTTCTGTCTCAAAGTTGCTTATATATTTGTAAAACAAAGCCATTGCATAAAAAAAGACAACTGCCTGTGAAGCAATGGGATTAAATACAAATGAGCAAGAAAGCCACACTAGAGAAATGTTTATAGCGTAATGGAAAGAGTGCAGGCAACAAAACAGAGACACTTTAATTACTAGTGCAGGATATGGCTTACTAGGGATAATAGAAATGGAACAGAATCTCAGTGATGACTGATTGACGACTGTTATAGGAGTGTGTACTGCTATAATTATATGAACAAAAGCAGATTTGGCATCACAAGAACTTGTCAGGGAGTAACATTCTACGCTACTGATAGAAAAACTCTAAAAGAAAGGAGAAGTAAGAGTCAAATGGAAAACTTTGAGCCGAAGTTTCTTCCATGAGGATAACAAAAATGTTCAATTATTATAAATCTCAGATCTTTTAAGAAATCATGTTTGATTTTGCCTAAAACAATAAGCAGCATCACTGTAAACTCATTATCAAGATAGCATTACTAGCAGGGATTGTCACCACAGGAGGTGTAAGTTTGTGCTTCAGAAGTGTGATACAAATATGCCTAAACTGATAAGATCTTGTTATTCCTAGATATGATAGCTGACCACCTACTTCACCAAATAATCCCTGAATCAATCTGACGTTACGTTAGTTTATCCTTGGCCTCTTCAACAATAAGTATAGGATAGGAGGTTTAGTCATTGCAGTTTATGTTTGATCAAGTAATTAAATCTAATAAAAGTAGAAACAAAGGAAAGCCTGAATATAGGCTCCTATTTAAAACAGAAAAAAAAGTCTAGCCAATGTCAGATTATAGAGTTCAAACAACACTTTAACTGTAACTGCATAGATATGTTGTATTTTTCTTCTCTTTACTCCCAAATCTGTAAGTTTACAGATGTCATTGGTACTGATCCTGACCACCTTTATAGAAATTATTAACTCAAGTATGTACTCAAGGGTAGCTTGCAGCATGCAGTTTCATCAACTTGTAAGAGAGATGCAACAGGGAATCTTAGATTATTGGTTTCTAGTGAAGATTATCTTGGCCTGTGAAGCAGGAATTCTTGGGAGGGTAGATATTCTGGTTGGGCCAGTATACATGATTTCTTAATCACTGATGATACTGGATTGCAGTTCTCAGCAATTTGTTTTGTTAATGTTATCATAGGCTTACATTGCCTATTGGCAGTAGGGTACCCCTTGCAATAATCTCCTTCCTCTTTCTTGCTTCCACATGGCTCCACTTCGTATAGAGACACCCACTTTAACAACACAACAACAAATCTAGGCCCCCAATGTGGTCTTTTACCCTTATATTGACTTTTATCCTAGAATGATCACTGAAGCTGTTGTAGGGCTTACAAAAGATTGGGCATAACCCCCTTGCTTTCCAAACTCCTGCACTCATGAGGTACCTGGGTATGATTGGATACTGCCTTCCCATTCCTGGTGCAAGTTGAACAGCAGCTGCACCCTTTTGTCCAGTGGGATCCTGCCAACTACACCAATTAATTGTCACAACCTGGGTAGGGCAACCCAGGAAGATTCAGATCAGGCTCCTTGCCTCTAAATTCCTTCTCAGAGAGGAGCCCAGGTGCAGCTGGATCCAACCTTAGTCTCAGACCTGGCTCTCCTGGGGAGAGTGATTAAAATGTCACAGTCTGAAGAAATGCTCGACCGTCCGATATCCCTTGATTGGATTAAAGTGAAATTACACTCAAGGTCTGTATATTAATATTAGTTTTAATTAAAACTATAGAAGGAGTACTGATACTTCAATTATTATCTCAGGCTACACAACCATAAAGGCTGATTACTTCAATCACAGAAGTCACAATACATTTATGTTCAAGCTGCACGACCTGAAAAAAAATCGTGGTTAGGCCTTGCGTTACTTAATGATTTTAGAAAGAGAGAGAGAGAGAGAGAAAGATAGAGAGAGTAGGAGAAGAAAAGTTGAGAGAGATAGATAATGGAAAATCACCAGTCCTGGATCCAGCATTGGGCCAGCCAACAGGGGAGAGTTGGTGTCAGTGAGGATCTTGAAGCCCACCATTGCAGCCCCCTGTTTTATAGGCCTACTTCCCTTGTTTCGCAAGGATGAGAAGTGTGATTGAAAAACAAGACTGAGCAGCCAGTGTGGACCTCCGCCCCTCGATCTTGTTGTTATCTCAATTGTTGTACATGCAGGCCATCATCATCTCCATCCTCTCAGGCAGGCCTTTCGGGATGCAAACGAGACTTTGTTCGAGGGGTTGGTCCCTAACAAGTATGTAGTTAATTCAGTTTATAGGGAATGTTTAGGTTTAGAAACAAATACCTGCCTGGGTGAGAATAGCAGGTTGGTAAGACAAAGACCAGTATATCAGTGGTAGGACTCCATCACGTAAGCTGAGAAATCAGAAAAGAAGAGGGACAACAATGTCAATGTGTATCTTGACCAGATTGATTTAATGATACCTAAAGAGACATCTTCTCTGGGGCCTGTCTTGGTATTGGTCAAACCTAAAAACCTGACCTTGGAGCATGCTTATCATTTCAGAAACCTGGGGAACCTCACGATTACTCTGGTGCCATTAGCCATTTCTCTCAAAGCGCCAGACCAGGCCCTCAGAAATTAATTCCTACAGCAGCATTATTCAACTTGAAACTAAGTTATAAAAGATTTCCCTGAGGCTCAGAGTAGGTATTATGTGTCTGGATCATATTTTTCTAAAGGCATGTATTGCTTTAAAAATGTAGAGGTAAGCCATAATTTTTAACCTTATCTAAAAGCTGTTTGATACACTAAAAAAAAAAAGGAAGTAAACATTCATATATTTGCCCACATCTGATGATGACGAGAGCGTGTATTCCACAACAGCTCTCATACACAAGGTAACTACAAACCCCAAACTGTGCCCTTTTAAAGCTTGGGTGCCTGTCCTTACCCTGAGATAAGCTGAAAGAGGACTTGCTGGCTTGTAGTATGGCTGCTGAGCTCTCCAGTGCAGTTTAAATTTTGTTTTCTTTTAAAAAAATATTATACCAGCTGGGGCAATCCTGTCAGCACAGCTAATGTCATTAA
Organism: Hemiprocne comata; assembly: GCA_020745705.1. Classification (NCBI taxonomy): domain Eukaryota; kingdom Metazoa; phylum Chordata; class Aves; order Apodiformes; family Apodidae; genus Hemiprocne; species Hemiprocne comata. The sequence continues at coordinate 134,232,808 of CM036586.1, read as the reverse complement.
AAGAAGTGTGGCCAGCAGAGCTAGGGAGGTGATTCTACCCCTCTACTCTGCTCTGGTGAGACCGCACCTGGAGTACTGTGTACAGCTCTGGAGCCCTCAGCACAGGAAAGATATGGAGCTATTGGAGGTGTTCCAGAGAAGGGCCACAAAGATGATCAAAGGGCTGGAGCACCTCTGCTACAAAGACAGGCTTAGAGAGTTGGGGCTGTTCAGCCTGGAGAAGAGAAGGCTCCGGGGAGACCTTATAGCAGCCTTCCAGTTCCTGAAGGGGGCCTGCAGAAAAGCTGGGAAGGGGCTTTTCATCAGAGAAGACAGCAATAGGACAAGGGGTAATGGTTTTAAACTGATATAAGGGAGATTTAGGTTAGATATTAGGAAGAAATTCTTCACTGTAAGGGTGGTGAGGTACTGCAATAGGCTGCCCAGGGAGGTTCTTGATGCCCCATCCCTGGAGGTTTTTAAGGCTGGGTTGGATGAGGTTTTGTGCAACCTGGTCTAGTGGCAGGAGTCCCTGCTCTTCTTTAAGGTCCCTTCCAACCTTAACAGCTCTCTGATTCTATGATTCTATGAAAATTGTCTTCTGCCAGCTGACCCATTTCCCTTCTTAAATTGCTATACCAGGAAAAACCATCAGGCCCCCAAGGGCACTAGCATGCCCTGATCCCCTTCCTGGGAGTTTCTGCACCTGCCCAGGGCTCAGGACCCCACATCAGCCCCCCGGCGGCCATCAGCCTCTGCCCCACAGCTACTACAGCCCTCCACAGCCCTGCTCGAGCATAGGCCTCGCTGAGCTGGGCCCACATCCCAGCCTGGCTTTCGCCTGGCCCAAGGGCAGTGCCTGCAGCTGAGGCTGCCTTGGTGCACTTGGCTTCCCTGCTCCCTGGTAGAGCGGTGTCAGGCAGGACCTAGCAGCCACGGATGTGAAGTACACCTTAGGCTGCAAAGGAGCAGTGAGATTTTCTTCACTGTCATCACAAACGTGTTTCTGGTGGCCACAGAGCTGGGCCCTCTGTTCCTCAGTCACTTCCCCCACTGGCATAACAGTGCAGGCACACTCTCCAGGGAGGCTGTCTCCCTCCCATCCTGTTTGGAGTTCGGGGATGACTTTCTTTTCCTCAGGAAGGGTGAACCCAGTAAAATCTTGAAGTTGTTTTTTATTCCGTGGTATGTTTTGGTTTATGTCTGGTCTCTTGTCACCATACTCGAAAAGGCACAGTCGTGTTGAAAAAATTAGAAATAAAAGACTCAGCAGTCAAGTATTCAGATTGCGACCATTTCCAGCCTGCAGTTTGGATGTAGATGAGAAGCTGAAAGTCTAGCTTTCTGGCAAAAAAAGGGCAGATGTTTTGCCTGACAATGCCTATGATGGTTCTTAAGCCATGGCTGAAAATCTTCCCTCACAAGTGTCCCCCTGCAGGTATCTGAACTCCACATCAGGCTCTGAATTTTGTGTCTTTCTGTAGTACTGCTTTAGGGAACAAAACACACATCTGACACCAAAGGCTTGGTGTTAGCCTAGAAGTTACAGTTTCCTCCATTCACCTGTTGCTAGTTTTAAACTTGTACAACAGGTCTGTAATTTGTTTGGGCCTGGGAGTGCTCCTGCCCTGAACATGATGTTGCAGATAAAGGATAGGAACTTGGTAATCTTCATTACAGTCCTTTGTTTACAAAGGAAAGCCTTGAAAACAAATGATATGATGACTGCCATTTGCTCCTGGCTGCTATTTGCTCATTTGTTTTCAGTGTGGAAAAAGCATCTAACCATCTTCTTAATGAATGTACCTCATTATTTGTGTTTTGAAGGAGCTCTTCATTAGAGAGCTGCAAATAGAGGGAGGCATCTAACAGACTGTCTGCGTAAGTGGGCAAATTCTTCCATCACCTTCGAAGTTCTTTTTGAAAGTTTGGAGTAGGGTTTTTTTAACAACTCCTTATTTCCTTGAGTGGTGTCTCCTTACTGCCTACTCAGTTTCCTACAAGTAGATCAACACACAATTACCTAAGTGTTAGAACAATCCCACCACTTGTTAAAGTGACTGGATATTAAAAGTTCATATAGCAGATTAATGTAATTAAGTTTTTAAAACAGTTACAGCCCAGAAGTACATGGAAATACTGCATCAATCAAAACTAATGAAAGTAGCCATAAATATAAGTGGACCAGTGCTTGAGATGACCTAATGTTATATATGCATGTGTGTACATATTCTGGTCTTAGATTCAAATATTATAGTGATTTTGAAATATTATAATTTAAGTTCTAAGTTACTGTAACAGATTAATCTGGAGTTAGAATAGGGGACAAGATTTTTTTTTAACTGAAAATGCAATATTTATCTGTAAAGAGAAGCAGAAAAACAGTTTAAGAAGCAGATCTTAACTCTCTGCATATCTATTACATAATGGATGTTCTTGCTTTGGATCAATTGAAAAGGAGCCAATTTCGATGAAAATTCCAGAATATGTTCTTATATAAGGTAACAACTTTACACTTAAGACCAAATTTTCACTTGTGATAGAGTACACGGTTTTTTTAATCTTGTGAAACCAAATATTTGTGAAATCATAGAATCATAGAATGTCTTGAGTTGGAAGTGACCTCTAAAGGTCATCTAGTCCAACCCCCCTACAATAAGCAGGGGCATCTCCAACTAGACCAGATTGCTCAGAGCCCCATCAAGCCTGACCTTGAATGTCTCCAGGGACGGGATCTCCGCCACCTCTCTAGGCAACCTGTTCCAGTGATCCACCACCCTCATATTAAAGAACTTCTTCCTAATGTCCAACCTAAATCTATCCTTGTCTAGCTTGAAAACTCTACCCCTTGTCCTATCATCACATGCCCTAGTGAACAGGTCTTACCCAGCCTTCTTATAGGCCCTTTTCAGGTATTGGAAGGTCACTATAAGGTCCTCCCGGAGTCTTCTCTTCTTCAGGCTGAACAACCCCAATTCCCTCAGCCTGTCTTCATAAGAGAGGTGCTCCAGCCCTCTGATAATTTTTGTTGCCCTCCTCTGGACATGCTCCAACAGGTCCATGTCCTTCTTGTGTTGGGTGCTCCAGAGCTGGATGCAGTACTTCAGGTGAGGTTTCACCAGGACAGAGTAGGGGAGCAGAATCACCTCTCTCAATCTGCTGGCCACACTTTTTTAGGGATAATAGGTTGGTATTATATCAGATTTTTAGTTCCCTGATTTTGAAAAAAATATGTAATGTTCTGTTTTCTGTTTTCATCTGCAGCCATGCAGAAATAGGAGTCTTTCCAGTAATAGTCTCTTCTTTATGGACATCTGTTGTAAATTTGCATATTCATACAGTGTGGAATTCATATCACAACAACAATATTTTGGAGACTGTCCTGGTTTGAGCCAGGATGAAGCGAATTTTCTTTTTACTAATTTTTTTTTCTTCAGTGAACTCTCTTTTAAGCAGCACACTTGCTGAAAGTAACAGTAAGTTTACCAGCTAGTGGAGGGATCATGCCCAAATGTTTATAGTTACTGCTGAGAGACCAAGACCACTTTGCTCTACTTGTCAGGTTTGTTGTGTTGGATGCTAAAGGAGCAAAAGAGTCTTATCTACAACCCTCCTGTAGGGAGAAGCGGACTAGAGAGATGGCAAAACTGGCCAAACAAAACATTCTATCCATATATACATCACACTCGGTGTAAGTTTGGGATCACAGAAGTCAAGTCTCCTCTTCTTCCTTCTCTTCCATCCATGGCCAGCGTCCAGGGAGGATTCAGTCTTTCAATCTCCTTTGATCCATAGGCCCATGCATTCCTGACCCTCATAACTAGCCTCAGCTCCTGTCTGCCACTCTCTCCAGCAGCAGTCTGGGACTTTCCGGGGCTGCTCGCAGCTCAGGAGAGTGCCCTGGGAGCTGCTGGTGGTGGTGGGAAGTGATAAGGCTTTTACACATTCCTGTACATACTTGTATATATCTGTACATACTTTCTTTTATCATTAGTATTTAAGTAAGGCTGTCTAGTTTAATTTTCACTATGGAAAGTCTCTCTCCGATTTCAGTCTCTCCTTTCCCTACCTGGGTGGGAGGGGGAAGGAATCAAGACCATTATTGTCAGTCATTTAATTGCCAGTCCTGATGTAAACCATGACAGAGACTTTTTCTCTTAGGTGTTCTCACAGGAATGTATTTGCCCACTTTCATTTATTACTTCACACAGAAGTTCCCATACAGGACTCTGTGCACTACATTTTTCTTTGAGATGCAGAAATACATTCTCATACATGGATTTCAAAGTGTAGGAAAGAAATGATAGGTGGTGAATGTGAAGAATATGATTTGAAGAACTACCAGAAAAGCAAAACTGAGGATTATTTAATAGAGCATCTGTGGAAAACGGCCCAGTCGGACCGTGACAGCATCACACCTAAACATCTCTGTGGTGACGTGATAGTTGGGAAAGGGTTTATATGGTTAGAGATGTCCAAAATCAAGACATTCTTCAGGTCTGTGATAGAGGATGCTTAGGCATCCACAGAGTCCACCTTAGAAGTTTGAAACCCCTGGGAAGTCACAGAGCAACAAGGTGAAACACCTAAATAGTGTAAAAGAATCTGAACATTTTAGTCATTTCAGAATGTACTGGTTCTACACCAGGACGCTGTATGCAATTAGATTAATATAATAATAAACTCCAGTGAAGTTAATGGAATTATGTGAGTATAAACACAATGCAGGAACACAATTTGAGCAGTCTCCCTCATAGAGAGACTGATGTCATCCCCAAGGAGGGTATCAGGTGCATCTCTAATTTACAGTGGGAACCTTGTTCTTTTAGTGGCTTCTGCAGTTCTGAAAAATGCCTATAGCCAACATCAGTTCAGTGCTGCTCCCAGTGGGCTCGTATTAGTGTGTGTTCCCTATTATAATTGAGGTTTCCCTCCTAAGGATGAGCTCTGTCCTCCCTGAGCAACTGAAGTGGAACAGAGGCTGGAGCCAGGACTAGGCAAGAGACAAGTGCAAAACTATAGCCCAGTAACGATGACCATGCTATTCGTGAAGTGCAGTGTAATGAAAGTATGAAAAGACCTTTTCAGAGCAGCCATTCTAATTTCTTACTAATACCAAATCTAGAACAAACAAAATGGGTGCTCCAGTAAGTCATTTACGTGAGTGTGCTTCAAAGGAGATGGAGAGCTTTATATCCCATTGTGAAAGGCATGTAAGTTGCAGCGATACAGGTCCGAATTATGGACAACTTAAACTACACCATCTGCATTTAACAAAGCTCTGCATGTATGGTTGTGATGTAGCCTGGCTGCCTGTATTTGTTAGTAACACATGCAAAATAGATACCAACATGCAGAATCTGAAGATACTTTGGTAAGTTTTGTGGGAGAAACTGGAACTGTTTTCAGTGCCACTTCCACCTTCACTGACCAAACCCAAAACTAGGCAGAACGATCATCCCAGGACAGAATTGTTACCTCTTATTGAGAGGGTCATTGATTTGCCAAATTTGGAATGTTGGTCATCCAGTCTTAGCCGATGCAACTTATTCTTTTTTGTTTTTTCCTTTTTTTCTTTTTTTTTTTTGGCAGAAAACTTCACATCATCTTCCCCTAGGCAACCTGGGCATACAGCATATAATTATAGATGTCCATATTAAAAGCTCAATCCTTTTGCTATTGACACAGCACACTGCTATGCAAATTTCAGCATAAGGGATCTGTGGACTTCAGTTTAATGAAGAATAGGAAAATTAATCCTTCTTCAGAAAAGGAAGATGTATTGAGTCAAACAGTCCGGTTTACTCAGAACACAATATAATATCCAAATGTTTGACTCATAAGGGGGTTCTTCTATGCTCTGCAATAAGAGGAGATTTTTTTCCTGTTTCTTCAAAAGGCACTAAACACAGTCTGTAACTGAGAAGGGATTTTGTAGAGGAGTGCTTACTTTTCATCTGGTATCAGCAGTGAGTTCTGCTGAAGAAAACTCTAGAGCATGACATTTACCAATTCCTGAGGTTCACTTAACTGTTTCTTCCCCTGCATTATGAGTACTTGAAATACTTGGGATTTCTAGATTTCCACTGTGTGGAACTTCTTGGTTGAAACAGGAAAAATTCCAGGTGAACTAAAATAAAATTCTCTATATGCTTGCCTGTGGAAAAAGGATGGAGGTAGTCAGCTATATTTGGTTGTCCTAGGTAATCTCCAATGTGACTCTTCTGACTCTGACAGTCTTCATAGCTCTGGAAGTGCAAGACAGGACTAACAGTCTCCTACATCCATCCTTCTTATCATCATACCATCACCCACCCTTTCCCTACCTCACCCAGCAAGCCTTTGATCTGAAGCAGAGTGAATTGCTGGGGAACAGTGGGGGTGACAGACATCTTGCTTTAGGAGGTTTTTGTGAATCATCTTTTTATGAGAGATGGCAGCAACCAAGGAGCTGTTCTGCTGGATTCAGTTCATACTGAGGCTGGACTGTATATCATTATGAGATAAAACCAAAGCACTGAATTAGAAAAAAATGAAAAAAAAATCAAAGAAATTAAGTCTTTATAAAAAAAAGTAGATGAACACAGCATGACTGAAAAGTGAGAGGGGATCATGAATGCCTTTTTTCACAGAAATCTGGATGTGAGGGATTGGGCTGACCGTAATAGATTCCCCCCACCCGTTTCCCCCCTTTCCATTCTGCTGCCTCTGATATGGAGATTTACACTGACCTCTGGGCTTTTACATCTTGCAATTTGCCAGCTCTTTGATAGAAAGCACATTCTCATTGGCCACTTAATTCCTTTCTGATCAGTATTACATGACACCAGCAATCAGAGGGCCTTTGATTCACCAGGACAAAAGGGAGAATGGAAATGTACTTTTTTCACCCTAACTCAGTATTGCCATAGACCCAGGAGCTGGCTGTAATCCTTGTTTCGTTTTTTATTTCCTGTTGTTTAGTGATGTCAGAAACCCAGCTTTAAGGCTAAACAAGAAAAGGATAAGACAAGTTCTTTTACCATTTGAATACCACAGGAATAAATCTTTTTATCTCTCCCTAACTTCAGGTGCAGGAAGTAAAAAGCCTTTTCTGTATTAACGCTGAATAGGACCGGTCCATTTTCTTTGCTTGAAGCATTATTTTCATTTCTAAAAGGACACATATTTAACCATATAAAGCAGTAAGAAGTGTAAGGAGAAAATGTGACTGTTTTCAAAAAGACAGGCAGTGAAACCACTCTTGACTAAAGTTGTGACTGGGGGATTCTGGAGAAACTTCATTAAATATTAGTTAATGACTCTGGGGATTATTTTTTCTTTTCTAGTGAAACTACTTTAGTAGTAATTATGTAAATAATAATGATTAAAATAAAAAAGGAAATGGAATTTAAAAGTAAAGAGTATCTTTCAGTTTCCTATGTTATACCTAGTTTCTTCTAGGTGCTCCTGAAGCATCAAAGACCTGCTGTACTTTGTGTATGAATGTAATGTATATACACCTTTCTTGAGAATGTCATAATTCATAGTTAGTGTTTAGTAAGTTCCTGGACTATTGCTTGCAACTTGTTTACCAAACAATGATGTAACTGCCTATTAAAACAGGAAAGCCATCTCCTTTTCTTAATCAAAATAACATTGTAGTTTGATTCATTTAGCTTTATCTATGTTTTATATTAAAGTGTTTTTAAATCTGAAATAAGACAGCCTAAATGTCTCAGGCTGGAGGGCTGAAATAACTGAGAAAAGATGCAGCCACCATTAACATAAGAGGATTTCTCAAGCAGAAGAACCTTCAGTCATTTTTAAGCTACTGATGTTGGGAAATTTGAGATTGATTTGGAACCCTATGAAATAGATAAACCGGATGAAGATAATTCCTATCAAGAAAATTTTCGGAACATTTTGGGTTTGTATTAGAACAAAACCAAATTTCTAACCTCGAAAAAGTGTATTTAATCTGAGTGTATCTACTAGGAATGTGTATTGTTTATCTGAATTTCTGTTTTCATTAATTAACTCATGCAAACAACCACAACATTCTCTGTGCATATTACTTGTATAAATCATCCGATCCAGAAAAAGTCTTGTCTAGCTACAGACATGGTGTTTCAGGTGTTAAGCTGCTGAACTGCTTAGCAAAAAGTCTTCCTTCTAAAAAGACCTACTCAGTCAGCTGTGACCCAGGCCAAACAGAACCTGGGATATTAAGGAATCATTGCTTCTATAAAAACTACACTAGCAACTCCAATTGCAATTAGAGATACTGGAAGGTCTGCCTGCATATAGAGAGAGTGGTCTTGTCCAGAGCGGGACAAGAAATCCCTGGAGGTTTGGGGAAGAAGAAGGGAATAATACAGGAATAGTTGCTGCAACTCCCTAGTTATGAAGTGAGAAAAAAATTGTCAAGATCATAGCAATGGAAGTTACATATAAAAAAGGATGTAATTAATAGAACACTTAAAATGGTGTGAATTTGCTTAGTTCTTCTGTTTTATGCAAACATGCATGCACCCTCCCTTAGTGTCCTGCATTCTCTGCTCTGCCCCTATGGAATGCAGTGCACCTGTGCATGACTCCCTGAAGAGCACGTGGTCTCACACCATAAATACTGCCTCACACTTCATTCTCAAGTTCACATGTTGGGTTGCCTGGGAACATACAGGGAAGTTCCCAAAAATTATGTGGAAGGTTCTCTTGAAGCTTCTGATCCAAGCAACCAGACGCTTTCTTTTTCTGAGTGATACCCAGGAGCTGGCTTTAAAATTCTTGGTATCCATCTTTAATTGCAAGGAATGAGAATGTGATATGTCCAAACCCACTTAAAATGTGGTGAGCTTTCTCTCTCTCTCTTTTCTGACTTTTAAGGCAGTAAGCCATCCAGGACTTTGTTTTGCATTTTTATAATTTTAACTGGAAAGAATGTGATCCCTGACCAGCTTTGGGTTCTGGAGAGTTTTTTTCACATTCTCCACTAAAGAAGAACGAAAATAAACTGGCAGACGGTGTTTGTTGCTTTATTTCCCAAAGTGGCTGTTCATTTTGAATAACTCAGTTTTTAAATATCCAGGTTGAGAAGCTCTATTTTGGGTGTCCATCATGTGAGAGCTGCTGGTGGTTTTTGAAAATTTTGCATTCCAGGTGTACTTTTAAAGTTTGTCTTCACCTCACTTAGGCGTTGTTCAGGAAGCTGACTGGACAATCCCTGGCAGGAACATTTCCACGCATATTGAGAAAACGGAAAGATTATCCAAGTCATACATTCCCCAAACATGGACTCTGATGTTATTGTGCTTATGAAGCTACTTGACAACTCCTTTTTGCATGAGGAGGTAGAGTTCAGCTGCCTGCTAGAATAAGTCTTCTAGGCCTGCAGTGACTTCAAGGCAAAGGGATTACAGGGTCTGTAAATGTAATCCACCTTCCTGAGTTCCCATTGTGGATCCAAATAAGATCTATAGTTAATCCCTGTGGCGTAATTTTTGTTGTAAAGCTATTGCCAGCTAGGAGAGCTACAGACTGACTGAAAAAAGTTGAATTTATTTTAAGAGTAACAGTTGAGTATTGTCTATAAATGAGTATTTGACATAGAAACCTGCCAACAATATTGATCTCCATTTTTTTCATTCCCTTTCCTTGATAATAAATAGAAAGAAAACCTATTTTATCTTAGTTAACATAATTCATTCATAAGTATCAAGTTCAGAAGGATTTTAGAAAAATTTTAAATTTTTGAATTTAACACAGGAATATGTAAAACTGAGGCAAGAGCATATGTTTTAAGTTGCTAAAAGAGGACTAAGAAGATAAAGGAAACAAAGTACTAGGAAACAGAAAGAGCTTAAATCATCTGCCTTGATTTTGTTCATAGGAGACTGAGTGCTAAATTAAATTTCTGCATTGTATTAGTAAGAGCAAAAGCTGTTCTTCCAACTGGGGCAGTGTGTGAAACAGATACAATAACACAGCTCTGCGTAATCAGGATCTAGCTGCAATGACCCAGGACACAACTTCTAGTTCTGTGCCCTTATAGCTAGTATCCAAAGGCAGAGATGCAATGGAGGTGAATGGATTTTTTCAGCTGCCCAGAAAAAATATCTCATAAACTGAGTGCCCTTGCTAACTCAGTATACTGAGATATGAGTAGAAGATGTCTACTGACTGTAGAAGATCTGGCAGTGAATCATCCATCACTGAATGTTGGATATAATTACCAAAGTCAAGATGGTTTTCTCAATGTCCTCTAAATCTACAGGACTCAAATGTCTTGGATTTGACATACAATCCTTAACCACTCCTCTGACCTTGACTGGGGACTCCTAGTCAATCAGATGAAGTTATCTGTGTTTCCTACATTAAAAGTAGGGATGAGAGGTTCTTCTGTCATTTTTTAACTGTTCATTTCTTATTATTGTATGGCAATTAGAAGAATCTTGAAGTAAAACTGAGTGTTTGAAGCACTCTGGAGATCACACTGTGTGCCCAATGGGAAAAATGGCAATGAATATAGTATAATGATTGAGAAAATACAAGTTATTCTGGATTTTGTGAGGTACTAAACTTGAATACAAAGACGAGGCAAACAGTTCAGCATACAGATTGTTCTACAGATAAGAACCAAACACTCAGAGTATGTTTCGAGTGTCAGTGTTCTTTGAACAGAGATTTAATTTTTGTTTTAATATAACCTTATTGCTTTTCCATCTTGCCATTAGAGCCCACAGTCTCGTTACTGAAGACAGATTAAAATTAGAAATTTTCACTTTGCAGGAAATGAGCAATTTCAACAGGGGGGTTTATTCTGAATTTAAACTAAAACTCCTATTTTTTCACAAAATTAAGTGTTTGAATAACTTGGATTACTGTACTCAAACATAGCAGACATTTTGTCTTTTCGTTTTGCATTATGAGATGTAATATATACCGAACATTTCTATAGAGTTGAAAAACCCACCACTTATCTATAAAAAAATCTTTATTTTAGAGTAGCAGGTGGCATAAAAACGTTGTTATTTTGATCAGATTAGGATTTTCTCAGAAATACATCCTGCTAGACAATATTGGCTTGTTTCAGTTGTAATTAAGCAGAATGAAAGCATTTTGATGAATTGTTAGACATCGACAGAGAAAGATTTTGATTTCACTCCAGTGACTCAGGTCTAGCCAAGAAAACCAAGGCTGAAAACCAAGAAAAGAAAAATATGGCACACTGAGAAATCAAAAGAAAGAGACACACCCAACTATATCCAAGAAACAAAACTGTTCTCTGGGCAGATCTACCTAGTATTACTTGTAAGGCGACCTTAATACCCTTAGAAACTTCCTCCATTTTCCTTTGATATTTGCATATTTTCAGTTGATGACTATTCCAAGAAAAAGATGAGATCTATAAGAAAGCCTCAGTCCATCATCCTTCTTTTATAATAGTTTGCATGCACATTTATATATATATATAAAATTATATAGAAGGAGAAAATGCAAAAGAGCCCAAACAGATTAAATTATTTAATAATTTGTCTTGTCCTAAGAATACTTCTGACATTTCAGAATTTAGGTATTTTGTAATATTACACTCAGACAAGTTAGGTACCTTTTGCAGATGATGAACTTGAGACATCCAGTTACTTTGTTGCTATGGAAAATCCCAAAAGGGGAAAAGTAAGGCCATTTCCTAGCTTCAAATCATCTTTCCTCTACGTGTTTTAAAGCAGGCTAAAGCACAAGCAATATGTACGTGCAGATGTTTCATCACCAAGTTTTGCATGCAAAACTTCATGCTGGTACAAAAAAAGGTAAAGGTTAATAATATGCTCTGTTGTGTGTGATGTGCATATACAGAAGAAGGGTGTTCTAATGCATGCTTTCTATATTAATACCTTCCTTGCTGTAGATAGTTCTTGGTCAGAAGCTGTTTAGTATTTAAATATCTTTGGTGTTTGAGCAGTTAATGTTTCTTTTCTTTCTTCAACATTCATGCTATTCACCTCAGAAGATTAATGTTCTGTTTTCATTGTATGTTCAGTGGGGTTTTTTAATCTAGGGTCCCAGTGATGCCCAAACATTGATTAATTTTTTTTAATGTCATTCAGTTATCCTATACAGACAGAAAAAATGAGTGCTATAAAAGGTAAATTAAAATTATTATATCAAAATCTGTATCTGAGGAGAAAGGGCGGTACTGGATAAACAGCTCTATGGGCTAATTTACATAGAGCTAACCACTGATATTTCCTATGGAGTAGATATTAAGTATCCTATTTAAAACTCACATATTTTCAGCTGGATAGTTTCTGTTATTTGATCGTTTTCTAATCTACATCTTTTTTTTTGTATTTAATCCTTGTGTTTTGCTATATGGCAAAATGCTGTCATAGATAATTTTATATGTCCCTCATTATGTTTACATGACTTTCCAAAACAAAATGATGACATTTTCTCAGTCAGGTTATTCGTATCTCCTACCTAAATGGACGAAGATTATGATACTGTGGCAACCAATGATATTTTGGCATAATTTGTGTAAGTTCTAGTAACAACGGGATTTGGCATACTATTGGTCATTCTTACTGAAAATCCTGTTTTGTTGATGGGAAATTGTTTGTCTCTACAAAGTATGTCTGTGCCCCTGTTGGTTAGTGTAAGCGCAGCATGTTTAGGACAGTGATGCTTGGAAAAGACAAGTTTTTGTTGAAACTGGAAAGTGTGGGATTTCTTCAACTTAGTCAGACAGTCTGTATAACTGCACTAAGCTTATACGGTGTGTTTTCCCCACTGGTTTGATTAAAGATAGTTCAGAAATGTTTGCATTGTAACAGCTTCCTGCTTGGCTGTGCGTGTGTACTTGTGGAAAGGAGCAGACACAAAGGAACAACCACTGCAGTGCAGAGTCTGAAGGAAAATATGGGTATTCCTTAAGTTAGAATAATGCCATGCTTTCAGAATAAAATGTGTTCAGCTCTGACACCTCTTGTTCATCCACTGTGATAGAGACTGCTGGCACAGCCCTCTATGGGACTGTTCTGAACTGAATTCAGGTTTTTAAAAAACTTTTTTAAAATCTTCTTTGTTCAGGCTGGTTTTGTTCATGTATTTCACAGTGCAGTCCCAGAAACACTGTTTCAGTGTGAGGGGCTGGATTCACAGAATGCACATGAAGGTGAAGAACCTGGCTCGGGAAGCACATGGAGCCAAGAAGGTAGTAAATTCATGGGTGGTCTGGGCAAATGCTCTGTATTCCCTGCTTATACCCCAAAGTAGATCCTTTATAAAGCTATGAATGCTGCCTAGCCTGAGGCACTTACTATTTTGGATGTGAAGATGTTTAAAAGTACTTCAGCTGAGATTAAGCAGCACTTGGCCTGCATCAGTGACACTTTTGTTGGCTTTTGGTGTATGGTTTGGTGCAGGTGATGCGAAAGGAACACACCCAACAGCAGCTTCCTCAAAGAGGACCACAAGTTTCAAAGAATCATAGGATCATAGAATGCCAGGTTGGAAAGGACCTCAAGGATCATCTGGCCCAACCTTTCTAGGTACTACTAGAGTTTATAGGAGGTGGCTCAGCACCCTGTCAAGCTGAGCCTTAAAACTGTGCAATATAGGGGAATCTACCACTTCCTGTGGGAGACTATTCCAATGTTTGACTGGCCTCATGGTGAATAATTTACCTCTTCTGTCCAATCAGAATCTCTCCAGGAGCAACTTGTGCCCATTTCCCCTTGTCTTTTCCATGTGACTCCTTGTAAATAAGGAGTCTCCATCTTCTTGGTAGTCACCTTTTGAGCACTGGAACATGGTAATAAGGTCTCATCGAAGCTTTCTTTTCTCAAGGCTGAGAATCCAGTTCTCTGCCTCTCCTAATATGGCAGGTCCTCCAGTCCTCTGATCATCCTTGTGGCCCTTGTCTGGACTGTCTACAGCCTGTTCACATCCTTTTTGTAGAGTGGGCACCAAAACTGAATGCAATACTCCAGGTGTGGTCTGACAAGCGCCGAATAGAGTGGGATGATGTCTTCTTTACCTCTGCTGGTGATGCCCTTGTTGATGCAGCCCAGCATCCTGTTGGCTGTCTTTGCCTCTGCAGCACACTGGTCACTCATGTTGAGCCTGTTATCCACCAAGACCCTCAGGTCCCTTACCACAGGGCTCTTCTTCAGCGAGGTGGATCTCAGTCTGAACTGTGCTCCTAGGTTATGTGTTCCAAGGTGAAAGACCTTACACTTCTCTCCATTGAACTTCATAAGGTTAGAATCATAGAAGCAGAATCATCATCAAGGTTGGAAAAGACCTTCAAGATAATCAAGTCCAACCGTTCACCCTACAACCCCTAACCTCTAAACCATCTCCTGAAACACCATGTCCACCCGTTTTTTTAACACCTCCAGGGACGGTGCCTCCACCACCTCCCTGGGCAGCCTGTTCCAATGCCTCACCACTCTTTCAGTGAAGAAATTTTTCCTAATATCCAATCTGAACCTCCCCTGTCACAGCTTGACTCCGTTTCCTCTTGTCCTATTGCTAGTCACTAGGGAGAAGAGGCCAACATCCACCTCACCTCAATCTCCTCTCAGGTAGTTGTAGAGAGCAATGAGGTCTCCCCTCAGCCTCCTCTTCTCCAGGCTGAACAGCCCCAGCTCCCTCAGCCTTTCCTCATAAAGCCGGTTCTCAAGACCCCTAAATCAGCTTCGTTTCCCTTCTCTGCACTGTTTCCTGCTAGCCCACCTCTTCAGACTGTCTAGGTCATCCTGGAGGGTGGCTCCCCCTTCTGGAGTGTCAACGTCTACACTCATCTTGGTGCCGTCAGCAAACTACATCAGGGTACTTTTGATCCCAACATCAGGTCACTTATGAAGATGTTAAACAGCATTGGGCCCAATACTGGGGGACTCCACTTGTGTCTGGTTGCCAGTTTGAGGAGGAACTAGTTACTGTCACCCTCTGCGTATGGTCTGTCAGCCAGTTCCCCACCCACTGCACAGACCACTTGCCAAGGCCATAACGAGTCAGTTTCCCCAAGAGGAGGCTGTGGGGGACTATATCAAAAGTCTTGGAGAAGGCTCTTGTGAATATTTGCCAGGATCCAAAGCATGAAGCGGTGGGATTTTTGCTTTTTAATCTTAGTGCTCCAAAGGCAGGGTAAAGGGCACAGTAAGGTGCATCTAACTTAACATCAGGTATCAAGTGAATCCTGATTCCCTCCCCTCCTAAGCTGCTTGTGCTACCTACTATCAGGTTTTGCCTGTTAAAGTACTTATTCCCTACTGCTTGGCATTTTCATAGGATGGTCACAGCTTTCAAAGTAAACTAGTGCAAAAGTGTTTGCAATGAGAAATTTTGTATTTCCCAGAGCAAGTTCACACTTTCAGAGCAGAACCCTGTCTCTCTATTTGGGGCAGTTCTTTTAAGTGAAAATACATGGTACTGAATCCCCGTCATATTACTTCTTGCTTTTGCCTTGTTTGACACTGATTTGGCATTTTTCTAGGCCAAGGAGGCAAAATACTTTAATTACTTTGAGCATATTTTGTTCCCTGAGGTTTTGATTTTTCTGATGAGCTTTGAGTTTCTTGACTGAATCTTTAATTTTTTTCCTATCTGTATGGATATTTGGGGATATTTGCTGGATTAATTTTACTCTAGCACAGCTATATGCAATAAATGCACAAATCTAGGCTTCTGTGCCTAACAGCATGTGTCATTGTCAGAACAGCTTTGTCCCAGTATCTCTTTTCAGCTTCACACTGAGGTAAGCATCTTTGGTGGAAAACACTTTCTGTAGATGGATGGTGAGCTGCGAGCAAGTTAGGAGTTGATATCAGCTGGCTTTTTTGAAAATAAACTATGTTAGTGTAAAAATATTCTAAAGTTGTTGTTTCTGAAATACCTTATGACTAGCACCTTTTTTTAGTTCGTTTTAATTTGTGTATAATACAGTAAGCCTTACTACATCACTGCTCTGTTTCTTCTTTGCAAATACCCTTTTTACAGAATCACCGACTCGTCATGGTTGGAAAGGACCTCTGAGATCACAGAGTCCAACCATCAACACAAAAAACCCCCAAACAAACAACCACACACACTTCACCAAAAAAAACACCCACAAAAAATCCCACAACCTTGACCACTAAAGCATGCCCTGAAGTGCCACATCTACATGTTTCTTGAATACCTCCAAGGATGGTGACTCCACCACCTCCCTGGGCAGGCTGTTCCAGTGCCTGATCACTCTTTCAGTAAATAAATGAATCCTAATATCTAATCTAAATCAATCAAATCTAATCAATCACCAGCTTCGTTGCCCTTCTTTGGACATGCTCCAGCACTTCAATGTCCTTCTTATAGTGAGGGGCCCAGAACTGAACACAGTACTCGAGGTGCAGCCTCACCAGTGCTGAGTATGGGGTCACGATCACTTCCCTACTCATTTTGGCCACGCTATTCCTGATGCAGGCCAGGATGCTGTTGGTCTTCTTGGCCACCTGGGCATACTGCTGGCTCATGTTCAGCCAGCTGTCAGCCAGCACCCCTGGGTCCTTTTCTGCTGGGCAGCTCTCCAGCCACACTCCCCCAGGCCTGTAGCATGCATGGGGTTGTTGTGATCCAAATGCAGGACCCAGCACTCGGCCTTATTGAACCTCATACAATTGGTCTTGGCCCATCAATCCAGCCTGTCCAGGTCCTTCTGTAGAGCTTTCCTACCCTGAAGCAGATTAACACTACTACACAATTTGGTGTCATCTGCAAATTTACTGAGAGTGCACTCAATCCCCTCATCCAGATCATTGATAGAGATATTGAATGAAACTGGCCCCAAAACTGAGCCCTGAGGGACACCACTGGTGACCGGCCACCAACTAGATTTTACCCCATTTACCACAATTCTCTGGGCCTAGCCATCCAGCCAGTTTGTTACCCAGTGAAGAGTACTTTTTGTGCAGCATCTGAACAGACTGTTAACAGTAATCCCCTTTAGATTGTGTTCAGCAGTATTAAATATCACAGCAGCATACTCTCTTGACTTTGCTGATGTTAAAAACAAAAATGTTTGTTCTATCTTCTTTTCCTATTTATTTCTGTGAGTATTTTACTTTGAGCATATCTCACATAGATTCTGCCTGGAGCCTGCCAAGAGCCAAGGTAGGTATTTCAGAGGTCAGCTGTCAACTGGTTGGTTGCAAAGGTAGTGAGGTCTGAAGTAAGCTCCACTAAACAGTCGAGGAAGGAAATGGCCTCTTGACTATGTATATAACAACACTGAGGAATGCATTTTCCCAAAAGCAAATTCTGTGGGGACACTGTGGTCAGGTGCTGAAAAATGTTTACCAAATTACAGTTTTAGTTTCTTGGTGGGGGTGGGGGGGGGTGGGAGGGGCAAGAAGTGAGCCCCCCACATCTTAAATGTCTCTTGCTTATTCTTCTGATACAATTTCCCTAATGTGCCCAACTCATTTATTGCAATAATACTGATGAAATCCAGCCATTGTTGGGTCACAAAGGCATTGCACAGATAGAGCATAAAATCTGTCCCAAGGGGTTTATTCATTAAGCAAGCATTTTTATCTTTTTCATCTTCTGTCTTAGATTTAGGGCCATCGTCTGACATTTTGTCAAACATGCAGTTCTCTGAAGTTGTTTTGTCAGTCCTTTTTGAAATATTTGTATTATAGTTTCATCTCAAAACTCTATATATAGAACAATAGAGCTTTAATATATATGTAACAGGATAACATCTCAGTATAGTTTTAATAAGATAAGTCTTCACTCAGAACACAGATTGAAATAGGGTCATGAATTGGCACAGCACTAATCCATTTGTAAAACAAAAATGAGAAATGGTCTGTTTGTGACATTCTCATAACACAAGTGAAGATTGTTATCCTGCTTGGCTTGTGTTAGTGGGGGTGGAGGCAATGTGTAATCTAGCAGCTGAATAAGGCTGACCTTGGTCTGTGAAAAGGCACTTTTGTTAACAAATTTGCAAGTGCTCACAGTTTCCATTTTCATGCTTTCTCATTCCTATTCCATCCCTCTAAATTCATCAACACTTTGTGTCAGGCAGACCATGAATCTGTCTGCAGTCTGTGCCTCACACCCTCAGGTGAATCCTTCAGAGGACTATTTTCCTCCAACACCCCTCCCAGGCCACAGGAAATTAGGCAGATAATCTGTTTCTTTGGACAGTATTATCAGCTGTCCTGGTGTTCTTGTAACTTAAAGTATTTGGCTGGGGTGATTTGTTGTTGTTTTTTGTTTTGTGGGGTTTTTTTTTCATTATTAAACACTACCGGTTTTTCTCTTGCTGGTACATGAGGGTTGGTGCTCAGTTCCTTGGGAGTGAAGATGCTTAAAAATTAAACAAATATTATTTCTGAAATAAATAGAACTATGTCAGCTTGCAGCACATGAAAGTCTATCTCATGGTTTAAAATAGTGCAGTGAGTAATAATTATTTTAAGATAATGAAGTATCTGTTTCCAGTTAACAAAGGTAGCTGTCTTTTTTAAAAAGGTTGTATTGCTCTGAACTAACTACTGTAATACAGAATGGAAACATTCATTTTAATATTATTTAAATAATGGTTGCTAATGACATTTCTATCTGTATCTCATTCTCACTGTTAAAACATCTTCATTTCTGAATGGACACGTTATTTTTCAGCAAAATATTACTTATTTTTAGCAATTATTAAGACAAAGGAGTGCATTTGTGACATTATTAAAGCATCATCAATCTACAAATTAGTTACCTTATCTGTTCTCTATCTGCATAATCCCCATACCCCCATCACCATGTTTACAAATCCAAATGAATATTATTCAGCCCAGATCTAATTAATTTTGGATTAGCCTTCCAGACACATGTAGTTCTGATCAAAACAATCTGTATCCTTGCTTTTCTGATTAGGATGAAGACTGACCCCTGGAGTATTCTGTTTGTCAGGGGATGTGCTGGAACATGAATATCAACAAGCAGGTTAATCCTCAGGCTGTCACTTTCTCCTGTATATGCAGCAGACTGTGTTTTGTTGCTAGAAACCTTGGGGATCTAGGTAATGTCAGAGAGCAAATCAGTATTGTGTGGGGCTCAGGTGAGACTGATATCTGACTAGACATTTAAGCAATCCAGCATGATGCATAATGAAAATAATCCACTGAAATGACTTTTCAAAAAGATCTGGCATTCTATTGTGCTCTTCTTGAAGTGAAAGAGCCAACTTGAAGGTTGAAAGGAATTTCCTGTTTGAAAGGAAAGCTGAGCCACATTAAATTTCAAAATAGGTAATGAGAAATTTATATTATGGTGACTGGGTAATTTATTTGTTTTATGCATCCTCTGATAGGGCAGCTATCTGGGACTTCTGTTCAATGTTCATGGCACAACCAAAAAATCAATACAGGAAAAATAGCTTCCCCCCCACCTCCGTAAGTCAAGACTGGATTTGGAACAGGACACTTTAGGTCTCACAGTTAAAGCCCTCAATCTATTACAGTGTTTTGAAGTTCCATAGTTTGTCTTTTGTTGTAAGATAGCTTTGTCACAAACTTTAAAAAAAAATATTCATGGTAGCCCTTCTCTTTAGCCATGCTCTCTCACAATGTAAAACACACCTAAAGCACAGAATCTTGTAGTATTCAGGGTGTGTGTTCACCCTAAAGCAATTCAGTGGTTTGGCTGTATGTGAAATTCTGCATATAGACAGAGAGACTGTAGGAGTTCGGCAGAGTGGAGCTTTTAGATGAAGATTCTGCCTCAGCAAGCACATAGACAAAGCACTTTAAGCTGCTTAAACTTTGACTTACATTGGGCTTACTGCTTAGAAATGCACAGATCTCCGTGCCTGTAAGTACTTTAATAAGTAGTGTAGCTCAGGAATAGCAGCATTAGAGAGCAAAACACTTGGTGCTTGGGACCTGATGTCAACCTTTACCTATTTCACAGGGCTACTTCAGGCTAGCTGCCATCTGGCCCCATGGCCTAATTGTCTGTTTGCAGTAGGATTGTATGAGCTGTGGTGCTGAAATGGACTTTCTGGTTAACTTGATCCAAAATGGATCCTGTTTGTGTGCTCCAAGTCAGCTGCAAAATGTGAATCAAAATTCAGTAAGTGCAGAAGACTGAGAGATTTGGTTTAAAAGTGTACTTTTAAGTCAACTAAAACACTAAGGCAGATAGATGTAGCCTATAGAGATAGCTGTTTAGAAGATTAAATGTAATGAATTGGTTCTGTTGCAAGCAAAATAAATGAGAATATTTTCTTTTTTTTTTTTTTTTTTTTTTTTGCAATACCTGGACTTCCCATAAAAGGTGTCTGGTCTTACATAAGGCATTGTTTTGGTTTGAGCAAGCTCTTTGCTGATTTTTTTTCTTCCTTTCAGTGAACTTCTTAGCAGCGCCAGTGGACTGATAATAACCAAGGTCACTTCTGAGTGTCTGCAGCCTCCCCCCCCATGGGGAAGCAGATTAGACAGAAGGCAGGATCAGCAAATCAGAATATTCCCTTCTCATAATATTTTCTCTATTTGGCTTTCAGTATAGGCTAATATATCACGGAAGTCAAGCCTTCTATCGCCCTCTCTTCGGATCTCTCTCTTTGGTTTTTTCCCATTTTTATTCCCAGCCGACACCCGAGGACCGCGTCCGTGTGCCCGGACACTCCCCCCTTCAGCTGGGAGACTGTGGGAGTGGTTAGAGGGAGGAGGGAGGGGATCGGATGTTGCACATCCCTTTGCAAATATATATTCCCTTGTCACCAATAATTAAAATCAATCTGTTTCACTTTTCAACCCAGAGAGCTTCTCTTTACCATTTTTCTCCCTCTTTCCCTACCTTGGGGGAGGAGGGGGGGGAGGGGTGAATCTAGAAACTGCCAACTCGGTGCCAAACCGACACAGGCATGATGTCCAATCACGTATAATGAAACATACACTAACAGCAGAAAACACTGGATATTCTATTTTAAGCACTGAGGTGTTGGTGTCTCTCATCCAGCCCTTACCTCAGTGAACTGCATCCCATGACTCATTTCATACTGTGCTAACAATCTGAAGGTAAATCCTGCCTTTGGTGCCTTGTTTGAATAAGGAGATTCTTTACTGGGGGTTGAGGGAAAGGAAGGAACTTCCACTTCTTTGGCTGAGGAAGCCACTAGTATTTCTAAAGCCTTCCATTTTTCCTTTGGGCAGAAATATTCTACAGTACAATAAACTGCTAAGGCAATAATGAGTGTCTAGAGCTAAAAGTTCATGTTACTGGATTGACACTATTGTTTTGTGCTTTACAAAGCACTTGAGGTAAAGGAAACAGAATATTAACCAAGCAACATGGTAATGGTCAGAAATACATAAATATAAAATTTAATAAATAAAAAAAATACAAAAAACAACTGAGCATTTTTAAACTGTTATTTTAAAATTTCATAGAAAAAGTAATTTTTAATTATCTACTGGTTTTAACAGTAGAAACTAAGACCCCAGCAACCAGTCAGGAAGTTTCTAAGACAGGAGAGAAATCAATCAGGATGGCTTATATTTCAAAGCCACACTTTTGTCCAAGTTTTGAAGGTGCCTGGGAAATCAATAGTATTTGAAATGTGAAAATATTGTGCATGTAAATGTTAAGTAAATGTGATAATGAATTTACTGTTAGCATAAAGTCATCCTCCAACATAAGTGATCTGCAAAGAATTTTCCTTGAAAGGTGGTTATTCCAACCAGAAACTCAATTCCTTTGTCTCTCAGAAATGTTTGTAACCACAGGGTAGGACAGAATAAGAAGAGAATGAGTATTTTTGCATTTTAATATAGATTAAATCTTGTTGGGTTTTTTCCCCATTTCTCATCAAACTAGACTCGTTATCACTCAGCCATGTTCCCTCAGAGCACAGAGCTCATTCACTTTGACTTAGGGTCACCCAATGGGTCACAGCTACTGGCATGAACTTCTCACCAGATCATGGAGACAGTCTGCATCAGTGATGAAATGGCTTTTCCCTTTTCTGTGCCCTGAGGTACCAAGCTTGTAGATCAATGTCAGGTTTTATAACACTTTCCCAGTTACAAAGAATTTATCATTACAAGGCAACTTTATTTATGTATCATTGAAAACACTATTGAGCTGCCTTCTCTTTTGTGCTTCTCTTTAATAAGTTATTCTCCAATGGTGGAAAGTAACTGATTAAGCGGGTGTTACAGATAACTTTGATTGGAGATACATCAGTATATGTGTCAAGTGAGACACCGCAGGTCTTTCAATACTTCAGTCAGTCTTAGCTTTTTTTACACACAGGCACCTAGTAGCTGAGATGCTTTGCAATTCTGAAAAAAATCTTATACTTTTTCTACAAGTAAAGTTACAGTAGCTGCAGGCTGCAGTATCCTTTTGGTAAATATATGCAAATCTGCATCTATTTGTATGCTGCCAAAAATGATTAAGGAACAGAGATGCCTAAATACCTTGGGGGAAAAATTTGGCTCTAAGACCCAGCTCCTGCAAATACTTAAGCATGGGCTTAATTCTGTATGTGTGATTAGCATTACTGTAAGTTTAATAGATGTGTTAGCATACGTAGAAGTGAAAGTATGAGTAAATCTTGCTGAGAAAGAGGTTTATGTGTGTGTGAACCTCAATATAAATCTGAGAAACCTGGTAATAAACTAAAGAATGTGATGTTCAGCATTGTTAGATGATAGAACTGGGTTTGGATTTTCTTCTTTCAAGTAGAATCTGCAATCAGTATTTGAATAGAAGAAACTGGAAGCAAGAGGGGGGAAAGAGATCAAAAGGTGACCAAAATAAGTCCAAACTAATCTCCATTGTGTCAATGTATTATTTTTCCTGTGCTGTTGCTTGATGACTCATCATTAGACGGAGTGGTTGAAAGAATTGTTTGGGACTGTAGCAGTCATATGTATTGCCCTCTCACTCCACCCCATCAAGTGAAATTATTGAAATACTTTTTATAACTAGCAGTTTCTTATGATTCGGTGAAAAGCGAGGTCTGCAGATATTTTAATTAATATAATGATATTTTTCAGTGTTCAGACTATCTCTGTGGTCTCTAAGAACAACTTGCCAAGAGTCTGTGCTAGACACCATATGGTTACATTACTGTGTGATTGTCAGTTCCTTCACTAATCAACTATGACATGCATCTTTCACCCCGATAAACTGACTGTCTCAATACAGCTGTCTATCTGAAGCTTAACTTTAGGTAGCAGACTAACAAAAGAATGAAAGAAATTAATGAGAGGAATTAACTTTAAGTGTGAACCAGCAAATATGTACAAAGGATAGATCTGAAAGAGAAAGATCAGCAGAAATTGATGCTATGACAGCTCCTCTTTTAATTTGGAAATACAACCCATAGAAAAGATTAATTACATTGTTAAGTAGTGCAACTTCTACAGCTAAAAAACCCAGAGGGCTCAATTCATCTTTTTGTCTTTAGAAGTGAGTGTCAAATGATGATGCAAGATATGAAACACTGATGGATGGGATTGAGTCCCATGTCTGAATAATTATGATGCTGTAAATCAGTGCTGTTCTACTGAGCTTGGTATAACACCAGTTTATGGCAGCTGAGAATTTGGCCCCTAGTTGAAGTTACATAATCTTTCTCAAGAGAACAGCCAGCATTAGTCTATGTAAGAGACTGAACAAAAAATCTGAAATCAAGACAGGGAGATTAATTAAATCTCTTGTGTACAGAACACAGAGGTAAACTAATGTGTTGTGATGGGAAGGAACATGTGCTGCTTCATGTACAAAAGTAGAGTCTCATTCCTAGTGTTTATTTTATATATGACAGGATACACATTTAAGCAATCTTTTGACAAAGGCTAATAGCAGACTTTACCCCAGTGGCTTACTTTTTTTTTACATAAATGCACATAACTCCAGAAAAAATACCGCTTGAGTCAGGGGAACCCTAAGTGGTGGTGATGGACATTTTCTAGCTTAATTGCTGAATGAGGCTGTGGCCTTTAACTTCAGAAAGAAGCACTTTCTGAATGTATAAAAAGCTTGCACAGTCCCAAGCATGTTATGGAGCCTGCTTAGTCATAGTTTAATCACGATGAAAGACTTGACACATCCCTATTGCAATTAAATACTGTGTACATCAAAAAGAATTTAGTTTCAAGAGGTTCATAAGAGTTGGTTCTTTTTCTGAAGAATACAAGAGCTTCTTTTCCTGGACTCTTGATGTCTGAAGTCATGGAAAGGGTTAACTGTAGTATCAAGAACTGATAGAGTACAGTAAGAGACAACTCTTCTTACTCTGATTGCTTTAGATTTTATTTTAAAGTACCTGATTCCCCCTATGCAATTCAAAGGAGCTTGGAAGTTAGATACCAGCTTTGTTTACTGGAAATTATCTGAAGTCAGCAGAAGCTTGCTTGTGTAGCTTGAACCCAGGCCTTAAACAGAAGTGTTGTTCTTTGGATGCAACCTCAAAATGAACGAGAGTCATGCGATGGGGTGGATGAGCTCCATTCTTGCTTTAGGGTTACCTCTAGGGTTTGTGTGCCCCTGTCTTCAGAACAATCCACCACACCGCAGCAAAAAAGGAGTGTCATAAGCTACAGCAATGCCTTCTATCCATAAGAAAGCTGAAGCATTTGCCCCAGATGTATTACTGTGATCAAGGAGCAGGAAACAATGCTAGCATCCCCTGAAAAGCAGGGACTGGGGATGTCTAGATATTTAAGCCCTCTGTTGTCCTTCCCCTTTTATATGTGATGCAACAGAGGATAGAAGGAATATATTTTGTTTCAGTGATTTAGTCTTTCCTACAGTGGCTATTAAGTCTGTCCAGCCATTTGGACCATGAGTGAAGACTGTGCCTGGCTTTCTGCCTTTTCTGGGCAGAGCAGTTTCACTGAGGCAGGATGCAGAAGAAGATGATAAACCAAGAGGAGTCACAATGGTGAAGAATGTCCAGAGCAGAACTAGAGGGCTGTTTCGGAGAGGGCATCTTTCATATTCTTACATAAAACGTAAACTCAAGTAAGACTTTTTAATGTCATAGAGAGTTCAACTAGCCATTCCCCATGAAGAAAGGCAAGTCTTTTTGAACAGTCCTGTGGGAATATAGCTTGTTCTTGCTGTCTAACAAGAGAAGGATGAAAAGACAGTAACATCAAAATATTCCAATCCCTGATGAATCTCTGTCATTCTGGTTACACCAGACAGATACTGCCTTTTTTTATTTTGCAATCATAATAAAATGTGCTGGGATTGCAGAAGGCTTACAGCTGCTGCTGTCTCTTGAACAACTTTGTTATGTTTTAATTTGAAGCAGTTCATCGCTACACCAGAGGAGGTTCCTCCTCCCCTGCAATGCTGTATTGCTATCACGATGTTCTACAAAGACTTTTTCTCTCCCCTTCTTCTGAGCTGCACAAGGACATTAGCATGAAAACGAGGACTTTGTTTCTTAAGTGTTCATCCATTCCTCTAGCTTATCCTCCCACCTGAAGTTCTCATCTGTGGCATCAATGAGTTGCAGTGGAAATTGGTTTGATGAGGCTGTTTAAGTGCAATCCACTTACATATTATATGCAATAATCTCTCTATAATTATAGACCTCCCCTTATTATTATTGTAACATCTTTTAACACTTTTTAAGTTCCCTCAGTCTCTTAATTCAGCTTCATTGGCCAGAAGACAAAGAAATCCACCAGCTGCAGAGTTAAAATCATGATGCTGTTGGCTTTAATCTCTCTTTAATCATTAAAATATAAATTAGCTCTTGTACTTGTTACTTTCCAAACAGCTTTCTCTTCTGGGTTTCTCCCATCCTCTGCTCACAACTGCCACCTGCTTCTTCTGGTGGCCTGCCTTGCACCAGGGAGGAGACTCCTTCCCAGTTTTTGTCAAGAACAAGGGTGCAGGGCATTAAAGGCAAGAAATCACAGCAGAGAATAGGAGTGGATGTTGTTAAGTACAAATGAATAGGTCAAAGAGTGAGGACATTTCTGTCAAAGGATACTCTTTTAGTACATCAGTTTTTAGCAGGGGTTTCCCTTTAGGTAAGAAGTAAGCGAAGCCACCTTGGAGCACTGCTGAAGTTTTTAGCCAAAAATAGGATGCATGTCATGCACCACCCAAGTGCTATATTTCCTTGCAGGAAAGACAGCAATATGCCTCTGACAGTCCCTAAAAAGGAGCACACTTGGCCTTTGAGTAAAAAAATCTCTTGTACATTACTGTAGCCATTTTCAGTTTTCACGTGTCAATGGCTTAGATGATGTACATATGTCCAGACTGATGGACACACGTTTCTTTGGTGATGGTAAAGATATATTTTTTTATATATATATTATTTCTAAGTGAAAATTTGCTCTATTTATAACATAGTAAAATGTGTAAATACACATTGTTTGGCCACAGTTCATTTTTGCCTGAGATTCTGTATCAAGAATAGATGTTCTGTTTACAGCTGTACCTCCATCCCACCAAAGAACAACTTTGGAGGAAAGCATACATGTATTTTAAAGGGATGGTATATTCCAAACATCAGGATTTTGTACATGGCTCTTAAGGCTCACACCTCTATAAACTGAAGCCTACTGAAGTCCATGGGACCAATGCTGTTTAGTATGTGAGCACCTCTGAATGTGTAGCTGCACCAGATAGGAAATGCCAAGCAAAAAGGCCTGTGGTCATGCAAAGGTGCAACTGCTGCTTAAGTATGTGATGAGTCCCATTGATTCACTGTGACTCCTCAAGTGCTTAACATTAAGTATTTGCTTACGTACAGCTGCTAGTTCATGTTTTAAAACTTTACTCCTGATGGTTTTGGCAACAGGAAAAAATAAATGTGTTCATAGCTCAGCTTTGTGAAGCAGAGACGAAGTCAGAGAGGAGAAGTCAGAGACTCAGGGTGACTGACACCTCTAGAAAGAACTATGTGTGGAAGAGCTTTAGTGCTACATACACAGGTAAAGTTAAAGAGAATGCTTTACTGAGCACTGAGAAAGGCTGAACTCATGGAAGAATCATGCAGCATATTCACCTTAATTGCATCCCTTTTGGAGTCCCTAAATGATGTGCAGAGGAATTATCCTAATTAAGAAAGACTCAACCTGTTGGCCAAAACCTTATAAAATTCCTGTTCTTTCTTATGGTTATTATCTGAGCTCCTTTCCACATTTCCTAAATGTGCAAGACAAAATCTAAAGCTTAAATCAATGAAAGGTATCCTATGTCTGGATTTTGTGTATTCATTATTTTTTTCCACAAACTTTGAACATTACACAGTTTGGTTCATTGCCAAGCCCTAAAACAAACCTCTTTTTATTATTATTATCTTTTTTTTTTTTTTTTAAAAACCACAGTGGATAAAATATGTCTATCTACTATGATATTGCTCAGGCTACATGAATTAGACATGTGAAGCTGTGGTTCCATTGAAAACAGATTTTTGCTCCAATAAATGCTGAGGAAGCAATTTTGCACTCTGCCAGAATGAGTTATTTATAATATCTCTAAAAATACTTTTCCTAATTTTCACAATATTAAGAAAATCTTGGTTCCTTTTACCATGAAGAAAAACTGGCTGTAGATAACTTGTGTTGTCTAAAGATGATATCCAGAAGTCTATTAATTTATCTTCTTTTTCAGTAAGTACAGAATTCAAAAGGAACAACAAAAAGAAGCCATAAGGGATGTGCTTGGGTATTTGAGCATAACCTCAGTAAGGAAGACCCCGTGTGGTTTCTTGGATCTTGAATGCTGTAAAGTCAAGCACATGTGACTTCAAAGGGAACCCAAAATGTCACCTCTTACATGACAGGAACATTGTGCAAAGTGGCACAGCCACGTGTGCCTGGCACACCTTCTGCCAAAGTAAACCTTCTGCCAAAGGCAGGAGAAAAAAATCAAGGAGTGGCAGAACACCCCTGGGCAATGACATGGTGTAGCTGCAGCATTGTGCCTTTCAAGACCTGAATTCTGACCCCCAAGTCTCTTGAATGGCTCTGTTGCTGTATGAGGCTGGTAGGCAGTGCCCCAGCCACTCTTGGCAGTCCAGCATTGTGGCTATCAGCTGGTTGCTGCCATTCAGCAGCAGTGCTTTGCTCCAAAGACTTCTCATGTCTTACCCAAGTCACCCATGCAAGAGGCATCTTTTACAGCTGAAGAGGTTCATCTCAGTTCTTATTTAATGGGAAGCCTTTGCTTATGATCTTTGCTGGAAACAAAGTTTTGAGGCCCTGCAAGATATTTTTAAGGAGGGAGAGTGTGACAGTGTCTTCTGAGTGGGGACGGTTCACAAAAGATTTTAGGAAAACTCAGCCTTTGCAACTGTCAACCAGATTTCCTGTCTTTGCAGAAGCTACCTAAATATTTGGGAGCTTTTTAGGACCACCAGAGGATGTGACATGGCATAGTGGGCTACGCTCAATAGGTGCCTAGCTGGGCAAGGCCTCCTTCTCCTCTTGTATGAACGATGATCTGCCTCAAACCAAAGTGTCGTGGACACAGTCAGTTCATCAGTCCATCAGCTCTGTTGTCGAGCCTTTTCTCCTCCTTTTCTGGGTGTTGGAGCATGAGGTCAGGCTGCTGTGAAGTGCCCTTTGGGCAGGTGGGAAGGTCAGCCATAATGAGGAGATGCTTCTAATAGTACTTGCAGGAAAATAACAGCTGAGGACACCTGACATGAAAGAGGAAACTAGCAGTCTAGGAGAGTGGGTAGGTCATTATGAAAAAAAGGAGAAACCTAATCTAGAAATCTTAGGGCTGCTGAGCTATGTGAAGGTGTAATTTGTATTCATAGTCTGTCTTGGAAAAATAGTATGGGGTAAGAGCTGCAAGTGCTTTTGTGGTTATTAAGTTTTACTTCAGAATTCCTTGTCTGACCCTAAGTTTTTACAGGATGGGTTTTAAGATTAAATAAATGGAAAAAACATGGCAGCTTGTGTAGCTACAAGGATTTTTTTTGTTTTGATAACTGTTTTTCTCCTGCCCCTGTTCTCCAGTGGAAGTACAGCTTTCACAGTTTCAGTAAGTGTAAGCAGGATTGCGGTTCCTAATGAAGAAATCTGCCAGCCCCTTACTTGGTATCAAGTGCCTGGAATGGGCAGAATTGCACAAGGCAATGTGTTTATCTCCAGAGTGGAAGCAGTAGTTTTTAAAATCTCAACATTTAAATTTGAAAATTGTTTAGATTGTTGAGAGAGTTTTATTCCACTTTTTAAAAGATTTAGTCTCTCTAATTTGTTTCTCCCCAAGAAAACTTTACTTTTCCCTTTATTTTTTTTCTAATACAAGAATATAATAAAAATTTTCTGGACGAGAGGATGGAGAAAAGGAGAAAGACTTTGGAGGAAGAAAGAAAAGGAGAAGAAATAGTGTGGAGATATGCAAAGCCGCTACTTTTACAACATAAGTGAAAACATTTATAGAAGTATGGTTGTGCATTTTTCAATAAGGTTTTTTTGTTGTTTATTGTTTGTTTTTTTCACTGGACTATGTAAGAAGTCAGGACATCTAATTTGGTATTGTCATAAATGTACAGTGGGAGCTGACCCAGGCCTTTAAGTAGATGGGATTAACTGCAGGGGAGTGGGACTGATTTAAAGAGAACAAAGACCTCTGCAGTAGAAGCTGGTGCAAGAGCATTTTCTTATTGAAGCAGGTAAAAAAATAGGTACTTGTAATGATTTTGCCTTCATTACTATCTATTAAAAAAGGTTCTTTTGAGCTTTTAGACCTTTTCTATAACAATTCCTCCTTTATATGCTTTCTGTTTTTGCCAGGCTTTCTTACCACTTCATGGTATTACTTATCGTAAGAGGAAGTGTCTCAACTTTACCCTCTCATGCATCTATCTTAAAAACTGGTATGATATATGTATATATATCCATAAATGAGGGTTTGATAGGGTTGTTTTCAAGTGCAGCATTGAGAAAAGATGCCAAGTTGGCTGACTCGGTGCATGAAGTTTTCATTTATATATGGAGCAGGTACAGCAGGATTAGTAATGGAAGAAAAATTCAAACACAGTTATGTTAGATGGTAGTTCCTGGAATCACAAAACTGCAGAAGCAGGAGAGGACCTCTGGAGATATTTTCAGAGTATCTGGAGAAGCTCAGTAGAAGCTCAACTCTCTACTTCAGGCAGGGTCAGCTGGAGCAGGTTGCTCAGAGCCATGCTTAGTCAGGTTTTAAGTATTTCCAAGGATGCGGATTTCACAGCCATTCTAGGCAACCTGTGAGTGTGTCTAGTCACTCTCAAAAAAACCCCAAACCAACCAACAAAAACAAACAACCTCCCCAAACACACAAAAAACCCCCAAAAACAAACAAGCAAAAAAACCAACACAGGTTTTTCTTATACTTAAATAATTTCTTATATTTCAGCTTGTGCCCATTGGCTCTTGAAGTTTCTCTGGGCAACACTGAAAAGGGCCTAGCTCCATTTTATTTACACCCTCCTGTCAGAGATTTATACACACTGATAAGATCCCCTTGAGCCTTTTCAGAGGTTAATGGTCCCAAGCTGTCTCAGCCTCTCCCTGTATGTCAGATGCTGCAGTCCTTTAATTATCTTCCCAATTATCTTCACTTGACTCACTCCAGTAAGTTCATTTAACTTCCACTTTCCACTATTCTTAGCAATCCTCTCCAGCAATTGAAATTTTGGGCCTGAAACTGAAAGTAATGGTGCCATTACCAGCTCTGGTGTCATTAAGTATCACCCCACCCTCCCAAGGGAGTTAGTGCCATACAACCGACTGATATCTTGGGGTTATGACAAGAAATATTCTTCTGCAAGTGCGACACACCTGCTTAGCCCCACTTGAAGGACAGTTTCCCTCTCTTTCTTGAGGCACCGCAGGTATTGTTTCACACTGTAGGATGTTGGAATACTTCCCAGTAATATCTAAGGATGTTCAATTGCAAAGACCATAGCTGTGTCTTTGTTAGAAACAAGGAAATGGATTTGACCATTGCCAAGGATTTAATTGACATTTGATCAGGTGTTAGATGAGTGTGAAGTCCTATGCTCCAGGCATCTTTTGTGTTATGTGTTAAATATTCTTGAACAAAACAAAACAAAAAGACGAAAACCCCAAACAAATAAAAAAAACCCCCAAACAAACAAAAAAAAAAGAAACAATATCAAATTGAAGAAGAAAGGCAGTGAACTTATATGCAAGCTCATATTTTATTTGAAATTCTTTTTACTTCACACTTTTTTTCTTTCATTTTAAATGTTATTTTTTCTTTGTCCTTTAGACAGTTTATTTGTCTGGATATGTCAAATAAGAGGGATGCTACGTGCTGCCAGGTAGGATAGTCTGACAGCTGCTTGAGTCAAATATAGTATTCTTATACTGCATATATTGAGAATAAATTAGGTGTCACTGAGTTTCATGTGCTTCGTGTTTAACAAGAGCTCCATAATGCAAATGGAGAAGTCTGCAT
Organism: Hemiprocne comata; assembly: GCA_020745705.1. NCBI lineage: Eukaryota > Metazoa > Chordata > Aves > Apodiformes > Apodidae > Hemiprocne > Hemiprocne comata. The sequence goes on along the minus strand of CM036586.1, from coordinate 134,201,398 downwards.
AAAATTGTAAATAGGATCTTATTATTTGAAAAAAACAGGACGTTTTAATTTGAAGCTTAAATTTAATGGTATTCAACGTGGTATTAAAATGCTAGTTACATGGAATGTTTAATAACTTCACAAATAGGGAGCTTAATTCTACAAATAGTGAGAGATTGGGGAATAACTTGCTTCTGCGTTCAGTCAGCTCTCCATAGTAAAATTGGGATACAGGAGAGCGAATGAAGCATTGATTGTAGGTGGGTTGGGTATACTTCTCTGAATACAATGCTGACTCCTATGCATAAAGGGAGGTGCCTACCTTACTCAAAGTATTAAAATGCCCCTACTTGGTTCTAATCAGTTTTGACAAGTGTTTATAAGCCTGCTCTCTTCCACAGAAGTGTAGATGGGGATAATTTTAAAGAACAGACAACCAATCTTTTGAATTCTGAAAGGAAATATCAAGTGGGTGTTTTTGTTGTGTGTCAATGTATGATTTATACCTAAATTATGAACCTACACATGTAGGCATTGGTAAGATAGAAGGAATTTTTTTGAGAATTTTTTTTTCTTTAACAAGAAATTCATTTACCACTCTGCATTCTTCCAGCTGTCTGTAGTATAGTGATTTATGAGAAAGGACTGTTAGAGTTTGATTTAGAGTGAAGCTAGGCACTGAAGTACTTTCACTTTATGACAGATATTTCCTGTTATCTTTGTGGAGACCTTTGCAATAACATGTTTCCCTACACTCCTAGATCTGTTAGAACCTGCTTAATGGGTCTCAAGCAAAGTCCCACACTCTGATTCCTTTTTGTGTTCTGCCTTCCAGGCCATGCAGGAGGGAAAATTATGTACAAGAGGGAGCAGGTGGTACAGGACCCCACAGCAAATGAGCTACAAACTTGAGGAGAACAAGGTAGGTAGAAGCAATTAATTTTATATTCAAGTACTATTCCTTCCACTAATCACGGCTGCTCAGGTCCCACTGTGAAGAAGAAAGGAAGGATGATAGGCAGATATTTGATGTGATGAAAAAAATCCACTTAATTCACAATTTAAAGGGTCTTATGTTAAAAGCTAAGGCCATTTAAATTCCAGCTTTAGGGGAACATTAAGAGGACTTGAGGACTGGCTCAGGATGAGTTTGTCAGCCTAACGCTACATCAAACCCACGACTTTTTTTGTTCTCTGTTTCAACTCTTCAAGCTTTGTGACTAAATCATCACAAAATAAGAATTCCCACTATCTATTTAACTAAGTGTTATGTGCATCATACATACGGTTATAATAGTTGTTAAATCAGAGATTAAAAAAGGTAGGTTATAGATCATAATCTTCTCTCAGTTCATCAATTAAATAAGGACCTGTTCTGCTATACTTGCTTCACTGTGGTAGCAAAGAGATGTTTTTCTTTGCATACAGGACTGGTAGAAGCCCTGTCTGGTTATATGGCCATAACACCTAGAAAGCTCACTTCTGGATTACAGTCATACAGTAAGTGCTGTGTCCTCACCGTTGCTTACCTCGGCTGTCTGAAGTAGGCCAGAAACAAAGGCCACGTTTTGAAAGGAGTCCCCTCACAGCAGTAAAAAATTCACCCTTGTAATGAATAAGCAGTGGTGAAATGTAAACTGTTTAGAGTATCTAGACCAGGTCTGGGTGTCCTGTGGGAGAAAAGAGGAAGGAGAACAACTTCTAATTCAATCATAAGTTTATGGAATGGGAGCAGAAACTGCTGTATGAAACAGTACACCTTGTATTCAGAAGGGGTGGGATTACAAAGGGATCATTTTCAGTCCCCTAGGCTCTTAAAAATCAGTGGAAGTTGAACCCCCTCTGTAAAGAGGGAGAACTTCACTCAAGAGCTAGTGAGAGAGGAATGAGGTCATTCAGAGTCATGGGGCTCACAAACAGGGCACAAGATGAAATTCCAAATTATTATGGAAAATAAGTGCATGTTTACAACAACTGTGTTTATGTGGAAATCGTTTGCCTTAGTCTGAATGTTTCTCTTGGAATCTCTTTACCCCCAGAGGCTGACTTTGAGAAGTAAGTTTGGAAGAATCATACACATTTGGCCTGCTAAAGCTAGCGAGTTGGATGTTTGGGTTTGTCACTCCCCTTTCTTATATAAAGTCTGGGTGCAGCTGCTCAGGAAGGTTTGCTAGCCAGACTGAGGAGGCTCGTTATTCTATGCTACATTTCCTGCCTTGTCTGTTCTGTGGAAGATCTGATGCTTTGGCCTGTGTTGTAGCTGTTGTTTTCAATGTTGTAAACTAATTGGGGTAAGCACGGGAGGCTTGAACTGTTTAGTGGCTGTTGGGTGAATGAGTTTGAACCCAAGTGGCAGCTGAAAGAGAAACGGATAATGCCTCCAGATTCCTACGCGGGTGAAGATACTGAAGTGTAATGACTAATACTCAATAACTTTGTGGACCAAGCCCAACAGGGGAAGAATAAAGCTTTATCTTACTCTTTTCTGGTTTTGTTTTGGTTTTTTTGTTGTTTTGTTTTTTTGTTGTTGTTTTGTTTTTGTTTTTGCTTTTTGTTTTTAACTAGCTGGTGCAGTGCAATACAGTAAGGTTTTCCACCGAAGGCAAGGTACTAGTTTTAGCCTAATAATTACCCTGTTGTTACTAACAAGAAGAAACAATATAGCAATCTAGGAAAACTTGAAATTATTAAACATGAATCAAAATTAAATCTTTATCCATTTTGTATATCTTACAGTGTTCTGGTTTTTTGTCCCTCTCGCATCTGATTTTCTTTGTTCTTTCCTGTGTTCTTCTCCAATTGCTTCATGGATTTTGCTGTGCCTAACCTGCCTCAAGGATGGTATTGTCTAATTAAAAAGGCTTATAGGGAGTACAGAATTCAGCTACAGATTTCTGATTGTTCTGCAAGAGAAATATATTCATCTAGCCCAGCCTGGAAAATAACTGATGTAGTTTCCATAAGCAACTCAAGTGACTCCATCACTGAACACTGAAGTATTTCAAAATCAAAAATGAAATTTGGACACGAAATTATTTGATGTCCCAGAAAATGTTGATACTAGTTTTCTTGCCTTTTACTATGTGAGTCTTTTGGACTGCATTTAGGCAGTGTCCCTGAGCATTAAAGCTGAAAACACTCTGTTTTCAAAAAGCCTTATTTTTATCTTTGCACTCCAGGAAGGGTAGCTTTCAAGTAACCGGCATGAGACTTAGCAACGCTGCTACGTGAGGTAATGGGTGACGCAGCAGTTGCCATGACTTGTATTTACTTCCTTGTATATTTTGTGTCCAGTTTTCTCTGCTTACATCTTCAGGATTTAGCATGACCAAATAGTCAGCTTTGAAAATCTGTCCCTACATGTATGCAAAACAGGGAGGCACACAGGACCTTGCAGAGCTGAATGCAGCAGCATGCATGAGAAGCATGTCATGGTCAGTGCTAAATCCCTCTAATTTACTTACCACCATCAAATCTTGCCATAAGGTTACATGTGCAATGCAAGCTACCTCAAGTTTCCTCTTCCAAGTATATACAGTTGTGGACATTCCTGCACTCATTTTTCAAGCTCTAGCCTTTACGTGGGTGGCTTCAAGCATTAGCTAAAGCAGAAGGCACTTGAGTGGTGCTTTCCATGGGGGTTATGCTCTGTCCCCTCAGAAGTGATAAGCACTCCAAGGGCTGTTAGGTCAGAGGCTACACAGCCATGATCACGTGCTCTTGGAGACCCACTCCGATTTACTGTGAGGAGGGATGCAGCAGCAGCCAAGGCCATGGTATTGTTTGGACAGCTTGCCATCTGCTTCACCCTCCTTCCCTCTTTCCTATACAGCAATAATAAATTACTGCTACCTATTTTGGGCATTAGCCTCAATCATAACAGTAATGCAATTCATCTAGAGATAGAGTGTGAACTGGGACTTAGTCTTCATTCCTATTTTAACGCTGTAAGATTTCAAGCTAACTACTAGCTGCCTGCCAAATTAGGCCCATAGATACATCTTAGTCTGGTGCTTGTCTTGCACATATGCAGGAGGGTGCTTCTGGAAGCCGTGTGCTCTGTGCAAACTGTGCAGCTTTCATTTGCTCTGACGGCAACCACCCAGTTAGTCTGAGACAGCTGAGCCTCAGCATTTTAATAGATCTGTGTGCTGTTAGACCTCATCACATTGTTATACCCAGGAGAAGGCAATTTTAATTTTCATATTAAGTAGTAATGCTCTAACCTAAACATATTACTTTGAATCAAAGCAGCCCAAACTTGAAAGCATTCGTAAAGTGGAAACAGGTGTAGTCAGCTGTTTAAATACTTTTCAAGTGGTTTGACACATTACCACAGTAGTTTGATTCACATTTGAATGTTGGGCATTTGCATAAGAGGAGTGAGATCATAAATCATTTTGGACAGCGTATTACTGTTGTGTTAGTTCCTATGGATTGATGGAAACAAGTAGCTCCAACAAAGCAATGCAAGCCCATTCTGAGCATATATATATGTTTATGATCATTAAAAGTAAGAAATTAATACAAAGTAATTTTTCCATAAATAATAATAAAAATCAGATTAGCTTTTTCTCCAACTGCATTATTTTTGTGGTTCCTTTTGGCACGCTTGGAGTTTCTGAGTTGAAGTGGTTCAATTGTTTGTTTAAATAATAAGCCAATAGGGCACCTAAATTCCATTTCGAAGTGAGCTCAGGCATTGTGTTTGCAGAAGGGAATTTCAGCTGCTACAGACCACTCTGAACCATGCTCTATCTGGATTTTCTTGTTGTCTTTTGAATTATTGTCATATGTCATGACCCATGATCTTTGTTTCCCTAGAAGTACACACTACTCCATATGTTATGACATGCTGCAAAATGGATGAAAATATTAATCTTTACCAAAAAAAGCTAATTTAATAGAGAAAGAAGGGAGAAAGCCAAGCATTATGTTATAGTTTTTTTGATTAATGCTCTATATTTCATCTTTATGCACTTGAGCCAAGAGAGTAACTCATCTCTTTGCATAAACATATGGTTGCTTTGTTTTTAGGCAGATTTGTGATAGTAGTGAGTGAGTGACTTTCCAGGCTCTGACAGTTGTCATATTCACGGGCAGCAGTACTGCCAAAGTGCTTACATATTAACATGGTTATTCAAATTCCTTGTAACAGCAGAGTAGTGGATTCAGAAACTACTTCTCCTAAAAAGTTGAAGGTTTGTTTGAAGGTTTGTTTGCTCTGGGGGTTTCTGCTTGTTTGTTTGGGGTTTTTTCCTTGTTATTCTTACAGTTTTTGAAAGTCTTTATTTCAGAGCCAACACATACAATAGAAACTGATTGCCTTTGATCCAAAGTAGTCAAAGATACCGGATTTCAGCAACTGCTGTCTTCTTCTGGGGAACTGATCTGCTTGTGTTATTTAATGATGAGAGCTGACTAGTGTGTTTTTCTCAATAAACAGTAAATATGAGAGACTGTGAAATGGAAAGCAAAAGTAACATCATCCCTTTTTTTTCCGTGATAAAGACTGTATGATGGATCCACTCTTGCCTCCTGATAGGTAAAGAAGGCAAGAAAGGGAAAATAATGAAGAAAAGTCTTGAATAACAAGTTGAAATGCTAATGATTTTATGGAGAAGGGAGAACCTGGATATAGGAACAAAAACACGATCGTGTGCTGTGCTGAGAAACCTTTATTCAAACAGATAAAGGAAAATAGAATATTTTTTATTAGACAATCAGTGTTTCATAGCAAATAAAACAGGATGAGGCAATTGAAATCAGATATAAAGAAAGCTGACCCCTCCATTTCTTGAAAACACTAAAATTTTCAAAGGAAAGTACCACCAAGAGCAAAATAACACATTAGTTATATTGAAACACAAGAGGGAAAGGGCATCAATATATCGGCACAGCCTTTTTGTCTTCTGCTCAGTTCTCCACTTAGGTGTTGGCAGTGCTTGTAGCCACCAGCCATATAGTTGCAGCATGCTCAAACTTGAATACTATCAAAATTGCTCACTAGACTTCAAAATACAGGATTTTCCAGCAGAGTGATGAGTAAAACAAAGAAAGCTTGAGCTCCAAAACTTATCAGATGTTTCTTCCATTGCTTCATAGGTAGATATGTGTACATCTTCTCAAATACATTAATGGCTTATAAGTGTCATTTGCTGAAATGTTGATATTGTCTATCCCATATCTTATTTTTTTCACAGAAATTGACAGCTGAGGGGAGGGCATTCTCTGCTTCTAGTCTCCATGCATCAAAACTTATTTAAATGCAAATAGCAACCTTAAATGCTTTCTCCCAAATTACTTTTACAATCTGAGAACCCAGAAGGTCTAACTGGACTGTTATGCAGTCTCAAAATAGAAGATTTTCTGTCAGTTTGACATTTCTAGAACCAGATACAAATAAAATATGTGTAAACCATAATAAAATGTACATTTTTATTATATAGATATCATTGAACTTATAATTTAGCAAGTTAGTAGAAGAGACAAATGCATTAGATAGTGAAAGCTGGCAACCAGTTCTGTTGCCATCTTCCAGATCATTTGCACCCAATGTGGTGAGGTTTTTATAACCCAAGGCTGTTAATGAAGCTGTTAGAAGAGAGTGAGCAAAAAAAGATCAGATTTTTGTGTTATATAAATGCTGAGTCAGAATAAGAAGGAGCAGTCAGTGACAAACTTTTTATTTCTGGATATTTAGAAATACTTATAAAGTTCTTAATGTATTTAGAAAGCAGAAAGAAAACTGCTAGCTACTAATCTTACAGAGAGAAAGTACAATATGGAACACAAACAACAAATTATTTTTATTTTTTGATACAATAAACCACATAGATATGCCCTACATTTTATAATCTGGGTAGCAAAGCATTGAGACATCTACTTGAGTTCTTCCACTAGCAGTACTTAAAAATTAATTCAACAAGCTGTTGAGTGATCTTGCTTGATCCAGTAACACACTTAAGAATGGGCAAAGTATGAAACTCCAAGTGTCACCGGAACTCTGCTGCTAAATCTGTTATGAATTTTTACTGAATAAGCTGAGTCTCATTTGTCGCAATCCACTCTCAAGCACAAAGTTGGTCTTTCTTGGCATCAAGGGGTGGATTTTCTTTTGTATTAATTGCAACCTCTGCCCTAAACTATGAAATTAAATTATCACAAAGGATCACAGCTGAATGGAGAATAGCAGCAGAAATTATGAACTTTTTCTCTGTGGTAAAGTTGGAACTGTTGCAATCAATAGTATGTCAGGCAACAACAAACTGGGTAAAACCCCCATGTTGAGGGTGACAATAGATCTGTGCAGTTTGTAGTTGTTGTGTAAATACTGCCATATATATGTATCTACACCTATGTGAAGGATGATCACGCCACAGAACAAAATGGAAGCATACTTTTGGGTTTTTTTAGTTTCTAGTTTCTTGATTTCTCACACTTACTTTTTCAAGCATGAATATTTTTTGGTATATTATCCATTTTTCTGGTGAGGAGATTGGGTTGAATAGAGGGGAATCCACTAGCTGACTGGAATAGAGAGCTTTTGATAGCACTGGGTACCTCCAAACGGTACTGTCACTAAACAAGAATAAGTTTGCAGAATGCAAATTAACTTCATTCACCAGGATGTTTTGGAGACCAAAGGCAAAAATGGAATTTAAAAAAAAATGATTAGGCAAACGTAGAAAGAATACATGAACTATTAAACAAAATGATTTACCAGTTCATTGAGTGGAGTCCCTAATTTGCTGTTCAGTGAGAAGATAGGGAACACTGTACAGTTGTTTTGATTCTCCAGTACTTACCTTAAGTATCCACTGTTGGTCATCCTGAGAAACAAGATATTGTGTGCTGGATCTCTTGGCCTGAACCTATAGCTGATACACTGTGATGACTTCAGAGTCAAACCTGGTGGACCTCACCTATGGAAATGTTATCCCACATGTGATTGCTGAGAAATAATTTGCTAGGGGTAAGATGATTGAGAAGTCTTCTAGAAGAATTAGAGAAGATATACTGCAAAGAGCCATGGTTTAGGTCATAGTGCTTTGCTCCTGTTCTGCTTCTTACCTAGAGCATTTTACTGAAACATTTGCATCCTCTACTTTTGACTTTCTCAGCAGTGCCAGTTTCCCAAACTGGATCACTGCTCTGATAAAGTTATACCTCCACAGAAGATACCTGAAAGGGGCAATGTGTATGCCAACCCATTTTTCCTCTGAAGGGTAGTGTCCCATACTTGCTGCTAGGCAAATATAATCCTTGTTTTAATTGATGATTTCCCAAAAAATTAAACAAAAAAGACTGGGTTAGATATTTCTTCTCTGTAGCCAAAAGTCAAATCTGTACATGATTTTGAGGCAAATAAGGCCACAGACAAGTCTTCAGACCCATTACAGGTGGTCGTGAATTTCATGTTGGAAAATAACTTCTACTACCTTTCCTTCTAACCAAAAGGAAAGTGCTGTGGTCCTTCTTCTAGAGATGCAGCCTGATAATGCAGACATTTATTCCACCTGGGACAATTTCATCTCTAGCATCAGCCAAATGATAGATACTCATATGATATATTAATCTCTTATTTTGACCATTGAAAAGTTTACTTTTTTCCTCTAAATGTATTTCATAGCAGCTAAATTATACATGAGGATTTAACATTTTTCATTTGCAATATGAATCATTGAAGTCTGTAAATTGATTCAAGTTGCAGGTGTTGACTGGCCCTTAACACAGACAGCAATTGCAATCACTAGTCAGTAATTCCTCTAGCAATCATATCCCGTGCTGTGTTAGCTGAGTTGTTATGGCTGAGCTAGACAGAAGATCCACCAAATTTCAAGTGAAGGTTATGCTTTTTACCAGACCTACTGGTACAATTAGAAGAGCTCAATAATTATTTTTTTTACCTGTTAGCTGATACTGTAAAAGATACCACATCTTCCCACAAATTTTGTCTCCTTAACCATTTTGTTATTTTAATAAAAACTTAGTTTAAATCCTTTCTCTGTAATTAGATATGGGATGTTTTCTTGAAGTTAGAATTGATCTGCAGTTGAAAGATCAGAATTTTTAAAAGAATAAACTTCAGCCACTAAGGTTCAATAATGAACATAACTTTAAAAAATTCAATCTGTGTGTCCTAGGAATAATTAAATATGTTGATCTAGGCATTTGTTCTGTTCTTGAAGAAGCAGATTTTTGTTTTTGCCTAGAAGCAAAGGGGGAAGAAGTAGCTTCATGAGTGATGTCATCAGTATTTCATCTGTCTTCCAAACAATAAGCTAAATAAGCAATTAATTTTTCATGTCACTAACCGCATCCTTTGATGCACACAAAGTGCATCTCTATACCTTAAGTCCATTGATAATCCAGACTGACTTAATGATTTTTCTGAGCTCAGAGTGTGGCAGGACAGCACACAACTGAGATCAGTAGTAAGATACTGATGTTTCTTAAAAAATAGTCAACACACCCATAAGAGGCAAATTTCAATAACCCAATGACTGTGTGTATAATGATTGGCTGTACAATGAATTTACATTGCATATCAAAACCTAACTGAAATTATTTTGCAGTATTACAAAATGTCTTTAATTTCATCACTAAAAAGAGAGCTGGTGTAGCTGTTCTATAAATTCTTTAAAATCTGAGACACCTAAATTTTAAAATATCTTAAAAATACAAAACAGGGATATTCATAATAATAATTGCCTTAACTTGCCCTACAAACCATAATGCCTAACAATAGGCAGCAAGGAATTACTATTAAAGCACTAATTTTTGCTTAATGAATCCTTCTGAGAAGCCCTGGATTGCCTGTGTCTCTGAAGGATGTATTTTGTAGTTCAGCTACTGAGCTGTTTCTGATGGAAATGATGGTCCATGATGATACCTTGCCTTGGAATAAGGCAAAATAACCAACTCTATACCTCCAGGTACATTTGGTTCTTTGTGCTGCTTAAGGATTCTCTGTTTAAAAAAAACATCAGGCAGGTGATGAGCATGAAGTGTAACAGTGATTTGAGGGGTTAGGCACTCTGTATTGGGAGTTCAGGCACTTAAGAGCCTAATTGAAAAAAACAGCTCTTTAAACAATTTAAATTTGATTAGGCCACTGCTACTCCCTTATTAAGGACTGTCTTCTACTGCAAAAATTATTCGCAGTGTTTTGAGAGACAGAGAGAGGGAGAAGGTACGTCTCTCTAAATCAACTCCTATAATAATTTCTAGTTTATGGGCAGAGTTTTCACTGTTCCTTTGAGAAGTTCAATTATGTGAAGATTACAGAAGTAGCTGTAGGAGATGTTCTCAAGTGCCTTTGTTATTAATTCAAAGAGGAATGAGTCAAAAAGTAATTTGAAGCCTGACATTAATCTTTGAATTTGTAGAACAGCAAGTGTTAGAAAATTCCCTACTGGTTTATTTTCCCAGTTCAATTCAGAATAGTTTTGAACAGGAGGTTATTCAGCACAGAGTTAGTATTTCTGTTCTGTATAGCTGGCATAAAATGTTGCTGTCAAGAGTCAGTTTGGATTGGTAAATATTTTTATCCTGCAGTCTTCTGGTATGTTTTTGAAATGGACAAAACAGGCTGTAAAGCTGATGTTGGAAAAAATATTTTACTAAATTTGATAAACATGAGTTGGTTGATGGATCAAAATCAGAATCTGAAATCACAACTTTTTTCTTTTTTTTTTAATACATTGAAGCTAAGATTGGAGTCTGTTTATAACCTTTATGTGAATTTAAAAGCCTGAGAATCTTAAATCCCACCTGTGTGTGCTCAAAGCCTTATGAAAGAAGTTGAGTTTACAACTAGTTCATTCAGTTCAAGACCAACAAATTCTGTGTGGCCTCATCTCATCAGAATTATTGTATTTTAGGTCACTGTCTCTGTGACAATAGCATTCAGATCTAGCACCTATGAATCTGACCTAAAACTAAACTATATCCTTAGGCAATCTTGGATGCTGAACATTAAATCTTTTCTAACTGCAAATGATATTTCCGTCATTAATTTCTAGAATTCCCCAAGTTATAAATTACACAAAGCCAAATGTTCAATGTTGAAAATGCCCAGTAGATTTATATTTTAATTTCTCTAAGCTCTTTATCTTTGTTCAGAGATAATATATATGATTTACAGATGCTTCAAAACCCCATGAAATTATGAAATTATCTGCATTTTGGGAATCACTTTTCCACAATTTGCTTGAAATGCAAGGTGGACAATTCTCATAGACAAGGCTGAAGTAAAATTATGCTTTAGTCTGAGTAAGAGGAGCAGCAACAGCTCAGGATAATGTGACAAGCATATTTGTCTGGTTTTCCAGCTTAGATGAAGTCTGTATGTATGAGCTGGGACCAAAAGGTCCCTTTAGTTTGGCTGTTCTTAATGTTTTACTGTTTGTTGCCATACCATGGTGTACAGCAGTGGGGAAAAGCAGATTTCCAATTATAAAATACTAGGTAAAAGAGCAAGCACATAGAAAGCCTGGTTAGGACACAGAGCTTAATATCACATGCCTTGTTCTTAAACCCTTGATCTCAACAAAGGTTCCCATCAGAACTAAGATCTCTTTGAAGACTTGGAATGGAAAGTTTCCTGTTAGGTTTGATGAAAAACAGAGCTTTGCGTAAGTTATTTTCACAAGAAGACTACAGGGCGCAAGTCAAATTATTAGGCTCCCTTGGGGATGCTCAGACAATTGCATTGCTGGATTGACTGGTTGTCCTGAAGCATACATGAAGAGCCCAGACTGTGTTTGCTGATGGCAGTATCTTGTCCCCATGGAGTCTTTGACTTTTCCATCCGAAGGGCAAGTGAAGGGGAGAACGCATTAATAAATCTCAGTGTATTTGCTACTTGACATTTCAGCAGAAAAATTTAAACAGAAATGTAGAGGTATTATTACCTTTGTCTTAGCAAAATTTTTGAACTTCTCTTAGTTCATATAGAGGAAGCAAAAGGAGTTAGTGTGGTGGCCTTTTTGTACCTTCTCTGGGCTCAGGACTTTCTTAGGGTTAGAATGGTGGTCTTGGCATACTAAAGGAGGCACAAGATTGTAGCTTCATACCCATGTTAATAAATGAAAACAAAGGCTGCATACTGTCTTTGGGATGATCTGTCTTAAAATTTTCTGTTTACTTTTGGTAAGCAACTGGTTTTAATTATTCCTCCTTTGGGATGCACAGTATGCTTGCCACAAATATTTTCCATTAGAAGACATTTTACCAGGAGTACCCACACAGGTGCTTTTTAATCATGTATATGAGATCTTTGCACAGAAACCTCCAGGCCTTCATATTTGTTACAACATTATGACAAAAAATACAAGAAATTGAAATAAAAGGTTTTATCACATTTCTGATAAAGAAGGCATTTATTCTGGAGTCTTGAGGAAAGTTTGGAGGTCCATTTCTGTGGCTTCATTGTGTGTAACCAGCTATATGCAAATAACTAGCAATATTTGCACAGATTTATATATACATTTTAATGGTAAATTGATGCATTCTAGCTTCTGATGTACTCGTGCTAAGTAACATTTTATTTAACAAATAGTTCTACTGAACTGGGATGGAGGAAGTAGATTCAATATTGGGTTTTGGAATTTGACCATAAATAAATGTTGACTTTTTTATTGTTTCAAATTTCTCATCTCTGAAGTTTCCTGGGGTAGATTCAAAATGTCCAAAACTCAGATCATTGCTCCTTAGTGTAAATTAAAAGAAAAATTAATTCTGTCTGAATTTATTTCCCACAAGTTTAATGCTTTCAAGATGGCGTGCTCCATCTCACCCTGAGCTTCACCAAAGTCAGTGGAATCAGGCCAGTAGTAAATACTGCCTAAAATTCCAAGAAGGAAACTTCCTTCACAGAAGATGAATATTGCAGTTTTTAATTTAAGCTGTAGTTTTTCAAGACAGAGAGAGATTTAGAGAGTCAAAAGCACATCTGGGAATATTTTATAAACTGGAATATTTTCCCAATGAAAATGCAAAGGTTGTCTTATGTTATGTCCAAAATTTAATCTTAATTAGGGTTTGCATTCCCTGCAAGCAGCTATATTTTATGTTTGTTTTGACATCAGAGACATGTTGTTAATTAAATGTCAGGAAAAGCAAAGGTGGTAGAGAAAAAGAATGACATAAAATATGTACATATGAAAATATGTTTATGTGTGTGCATGTGAAGTTAAGTAGTTTTCTTTGCTCTTGAGTTAGCATTGAGCTTATCGTTGAGCTTTTTTGCTTCCTAGACCTCACTGGGAAAAAATATTTGGGACTTTAATGGAAAGGTAGATGAAATAAACTCAAGAAAATATTTTTGTACTCAGTCTTTAGTAACCAACTCTTTGGTTTTCATTCTGAAGGTGAACTCTGTTCAGTTATTCTTCTCTTTGTAGTACAAGGTTTATTGGGATATCTTAGTGCTTGTTTGATTTGTTTTGTTTTTTTTTCCCATTGTTTTTCATAGAATCATAGAATGCCAGGTTGGAAGGGACCTCAAGGATCATCTGGTCCAACCTTTCTAGGTACTACTAGAGTCTATATGAGGTGGCTCAACACCCTGTTAAGCTGAGACTTAAAACTGTCCAATATGGGGGAATCTACCACTTTCTGTGGGAGACTATTCCAATGTTTGACTGGCCTCATGGTGAATAATTTACCTTGTGTCCAATCAGAATATCTCCAGGAGCAACTTGTGCCCATTTCCCCTTGTCTTTTCCATGTGACTCCTTGTAAATAAGGAGTCTCCATCTTCTTAGTAGTCACCCTTCGAGCACTGGAACATGGTAATAAGGTCCCCCTGAAGCCTTCTTTTCTCAAGGCTGAGAACCCAGTTTTCTCAGCTTCTCCTCATATGGCAGGTCCTCCAGTCCTCTGATCATCCTTGTGGCCCTTCTCTGGACCCCCTCCAGCCTGTCCACATCCTTTTTGTAGAGTGGGGACCAGAACCGAACACAATACTCTAGGTGTGGTCTGACAAGCACCGAGTAGAGCAGGATGATGACTTCTTTATCTCTGCTGGTGATGCCCTTGTTGATGCAGCCCAGCATCCTGTTGGCTTTCTTTGTCACTGCAGCACACTGATCACTCATGTTGAGTCTGTTATCCACCAAGACCCCAGGTCAATTTCCACAGAGCTGCTCTCCAGCCAGGAGGAATCTTTATTATTATTATTATTAGCTTCAGTTACTCTTAGGTATCAGAAACACTGGTATATGGACTAGATGCAGTAGCTGTCACTTAAGTTCTTGTTCTGTCCCAAGTTACGCAGTGGTTTGAAGTTCACAGGTGCAACCACTTGATTTTGTAAGCTATAATTTAATATGAGTTAGAAGTCTGAAATGGGAGCAATCATTAACTCTAACCATCCATTGAATATGGTTTATAATAATGATAAGATGTGACAGAGCAGCACACAGAGTAGTCAATTCTGCAAATGTTTATGCTTAGTGATCTATTTACTTCTTGGCATAAAGTGCTCATTGTGACCCAAAACATAAGTGGAAATTGTGTATGTTAGTTCTGAAGGTGTTTCTAGTTCCCTCCATGTGTCCCATACAGGGTCTACTAAACATAGAGGATTGTATAGCTGTAGCAAAATTAATTTCCTAGGAACTGGGACAGAAGACAATCAGTCCACTGGAGTTTCTCGTACTTCTACACATGTAACTTCTTCTTTGTCTTTATGCTGTCAATGACTATTGGCCCAAGTGATGCTCTAGCATGTGAATAGTATTATTTTCCAGGTACTCTGGCATTATACAGTCCTCTGACAGCAAATCTACTCCACCTCTCCTCGCATACTTGTTTTCTTATGCCAGCTTTCAGAGTAGAGGAAGTATTGTTCCCTGCTGGAGAGGGAAAACAGTATCCCACTTGTCCTGTCTAGTTACCGTCTGTTGAGCTAGTTAATACTCCACATATTTATTTTATTACATTAATCATTGAATCTGAATGATACACAGATTTTTAAGTAGGAAAAAAATCCCACTAGAGTCAAACTATAGTCTTTTTATAGAACGTTGTTCTGCCTGTGTGTATATCCTGAAAAGGGAGACAGTCAAGTCACAGCGGTATATCAAATAATACGAGATTTAGAATGTGAAAATCACAACAGACATCTTATTCACTACCAGATAAAATCTGAGTGAAAAATTAAATTTAAGAATAGGGTCCTGTTCCAAACGCTTCTGGAGACTGATTCTAGATATCTGAGGAGCTGCCTCCCTCTACAGGACCATGCCTGACCATAACAGCTATGGAATAATAGAAATACCAGCTGTGAAATCGAAACTAACAGGCAGCAGGAACAGAGCTTTCTCACAGATGGTCTGAGCAGTGGCGCTTACTCCTGGAATGTATTAGGGATACCATTGGTTCTGCTGGAAAAGAAAATGGTTTCCTTTAATTGACTGAACTTTCTCTCAAGTAAATAAACTTCACTGAGGAGGGGAGAAACACATAGAGTTAGCACTGTATGTCAGTTGCTTTTACAAATGTTTTGGAGAAATGCTATTGACAACACATAAAAAATTGAAATTGCCTGGCAGCAGAATCTATAAATTTTCCATCGAGAAATCATATATATCATAGAATCATAGGGGTTGCAAGGGACCTCTGAAGATCAAGTCCAGCCCCGCTGCTGCAGCAGGAACACCTAGGACAGACCACACAGGCACGCATCCAGATGGGTCTTGAAAGTCTCCAGAGAAGGAGACTCCACAACCTCCCTGGGCAGCCTATTCCAGTGCTCCGTCACCCTCACAGTAAAGGACTTTTTCCCCATGTTGGGGTGAAACTTCCTGTGTTGTAGCTTGGTGCCACTTCCCCTTGTTTTATCACAGGGCACCACTGAAGAGATTGGCCCATTCTTGAAATCCACCCTTCAGATATTTGTAGACATCAATAAGGTGAGGTTTTGGGGATATGAAGAGACCCTTACGTCCAAAATCTTTGTTGGTGACATCACAAAATGTAAAGGTAATGTAAGAATTGCTGAAGTCTAACTCAGCTAGAAGCCATATATTAAAACAGGTAAGAAAAGATTTTAAGATCTATAAGTAAAGAAGTAAATTGAGCTACTTTTATGCTGCAGTGACAGCACAGATGTTGCTTTGGAAGTGGTGTTAAAAAACCCCCACACCAACACGAAAGTTGTGCCTTAATTTCCCCCCTTCCCAAAACTGAAGGAGGTAATCAGTTTAGATAAGATGAACAACCTTCATCCCAGGGGTATGAAACAATTAGAAGAGGAAGATGTAACATCCAGTAGCAAGGACTACGCTGAGACAGGAAGACAGATATATCTGAAAAATAGCAAATACAATACCTATTTTTAAAATGCAGAGAGAAAAATGGTCAGTGTATCTACATGCAACTGTAATATGGAGGGATTAAAAAAAAAAAAAGGAACAATTAAACATATTGAAGGACATAGAAAACATGTTTCATTATAGCACTGGCTTTAAGACACAGATCAAACCAGACTGATCACCATGATAACTTCACTGAGATACTCTATATCCTTTGTTTATTATAGTGCATCAACTTGACACTCATAAATATAATCCATGAAAAATCTAGTAAAAAATTGGAAAAGGCACATTTAATAAGAGAATTGTAAGATAAATTGTAAGATAAATGAATTGTAAACAGATGATATAAATATAGATATTGCTGAAAGGTAGATTAAAATGCAGATTAGATGTGAAGCTCTCTGGATTAATTTTGGGTTTAATCTTGTTTACTGTTTTGATAGGAACAAATCTTGCTCTTTATACCTTTATTTGTTTCAAATCCAGGAGGGCAAAAGCCTCTTTAGTGTGAAAGATCAATGCAAAAAAATGAATGGACATAAACTGTCTGTAATTTTATTTTGACTGAAAACTAGAAGAGTAATGAAATTATGCAATACTCCCAGTAGAAGTAATGAGACCAAAACAGAGGCATATTACTGTTAAAATAAATAAC
The DNA here is from genome assembly GCA_020745705.1 of Hemiprocne comata. Lineage (NCBI taxonomy): Eukaryota > Metazoa > Chordata > Aves > Apodiformes > Apodidae > Hemiprocne > Hemiprocne comata. The sequence continues at coordinate 134,184,436 of CM036586.1, read as the reverse complement.
TGCCTGCATCAATAGTGGACTAGCTTTGATGATCTTTAGATCTTCAGGTAGTAATATATTTTAATGAAGCACAATTTTTTTATTCTTATTTTTAAAATATAAATAGACTGAAAACAGATTTTAAACCATATGCAATTAAAGCAACACAGGGCCACATTCCAAATAGCAAACATATAGGCAAATGTCAACTAATCAATCCTCAACAACACTTCTGTCCTCTGTAATTAATATGGGTAGTTTGCTATTAGGGTAGAAAATGGAGTATGTAATTACAGATTGCATCATAATGCAAATAGTACCAGTGGGGCTGAGTCAACATTGCAAAGGGCAACTGCAATTCACTTTTAGTTTTTATCCTATAGTAGTAGGTTTTGGTTGTTTGGGTTTGGTTTTTTTTACGTCTGTGTTTGTGTGCATAATTTCTACTTACATTAAGGTGGAACAACAAGCACGTGTTTTTATCAAACGCTAAAAAGTTACTACCAGTTGAAAGCATTAATTCTAGGATTATCATAGCAGTATAAATCATATAATTTTCACCATCTTTTTTTTTTTTTTTAGTCTTCCCAATCTGGCAAATATTAGCTTTCTGAATCAAAACTCATCAAGCAAGTTTCCAAGCATCTCCCAATCTGTCCATACTCATCAAGTTCCAAGAAACATAAAGGCTAATACAGCTGCTGGTGGCATTTTGAAAATGTTGAAATCCCTTTGAGTAGTACAAAAGGATCTTTGTCCATAAGTAGTCCACAGCAAATATGACAACAGTGTAAAAGTTACAACTCCCTTTACAAGCCAAATTGGCAGTAAAGGTTTTTAAAGCCTTAAGAATTATGTAGTAAAGATCCAATTCTATATGAAGAAAAAAATGTATGCTTTCGAGATACAGATGTTGAAGAATAGCTAGACAACAAATGCTCTGCAAAGGATTAAATTTAATTTCTGTAATTTTAATCTAGTACAGGTTTTGATGATTATGGAGCTAGTTACTCATAGAAATTAAGCTGAAGCACAATAATCTTCAGTACATTTAAAATAGGATAAATAATCAGTAAGTACCTCCCATTAAGTCACCTAAAATAAGACAGAGGAAATATGAGCTTCAGAAATAAGAGGGTATAGAATGTACCCTGAGGGTATAGAATGTACCCTCAGCAAGTTTGCTGATGACACTAAGCTGGGAGGAGTGGCTGACACACCAGAAGGCTGTGCTGCCATTCAGAGAGACTTAGACAGGCTGGAGAGTTGGGCGGGGAGAAACATGATGAAATTCAACAAGGGGAAGTGTAGAGTTTTGCATCTGGGGAAGAACAACATGATGTCCCAGTATAGGTTGGGGGCTGACCTGCTGGAGAGTAGTGTAGGTGAAAGAGACCTGGGGGTCCTGGTAGACAGGAGGATGACCATGAGCCAGCAATGTGCCCTTGTGGCCAAGAAGGCCAATGGCATCCTGGGGTGCATTAGAAAGAGTGTGGTTAGTAGGTCAAGAGAGGTTCTCCTCCCCCTCTATTCTGCATTGGTGAGGCCGCATCTGGAGTATTGTGTCCAGTTCTGGGCCCCTCAGTTCAAGAAGGACAGGGAACTGCTTGAAAGAGTCCAGCGCAGAGCCACAAAGATGATGAAGGGAGTGGAACATCTCCCTTATGAGGAAAGGCTGAGGGAGCTGGGTCTCTTTAGCTTGGAAAAAAGGAGGCTGAGGGGTGACCTCATCAATGTTTACAAATATGTAAGGGGTGAGTGTCAGGGAGATGGAGTTAAGCTTTTCTCAGTGATGACCAGTGATAGGACAAGGGGTAATGGGTGCAAATTGGAGCATAGGAGGTTCAAGGTGAATATCAGAAAAAACTTTTTTACTGTGAGAGTGACAGAGCACTGGAACAGGCTGCCCAGAGAGGTTGTGGAGTCTCCTTCACTGGAGACATTCAAAACCCGCCTGGATGCGTTCCTATGTGATGTGCTCTAGGTGACCCTGCTCTGGCAGGGGGGGTTGGACTAGATGATCTTTCGAGGTCCCTTCCAACCCCTAGGATTCTATGATTCTATGATTCTATGATTCTATGAAACACAAGGCAACTATAATGTTTTCTAATCCGTATGGCAATACTTAGTATGGGGGTTGTTGTTTATTGCTTTCAATTCTGCTTTCCTAAAAATTCCTACGAACACTGAAATTATTTGGAGGTTATAGCCACCAGTGGTCCTATCGGATTTCCAAGTTGTCACTTTAACTATCAAACTTTCATTTGGACTTTTAAAGTTGCTCATAATCTCCTCTGATAGTAACTCCCTGGAAGATCCCTTGTAATTAAAAACAGAAGAAAATTGCACCTTTCCGTTAAAAAGCTTGAATTTATGTTATTTTCCTGTTGGAAAGCCAGCAAAACCATCAAATCTCTGAAGTGCGTGCTTCTCATGTGTTGGAAATAACTGAAGTCAGACTGGGTGTACTGCTGAAACAGAAATGTTCTTCATATGATGCAATGATGGCTTCACAAAATCATCAGCTTCTCAGTAACTGAGGGACATGATTTTGTGTTACAATCTGTACTAAGGTGACAAAGAGTTCGGTGTCCCTTCACTGTTCCTTTTGGTGTTCCTAGGGTTTTGCATAATAAAAATTAGTGTAGCAACACCTCCTCTGTTTTGCCACAAATGACCTATTTCTTTTTTTTTTTTTTTTTTTTAAACTGTATTGTGAGCTTGGCAACTCTTTTAATTAAAATGCCTAAAAAGAAAAAAATGTGTATTCCTTGATTTTTCCATTTTAATCCAAATATGGATCCATTATCCCAGACCAAAAGAAAAGAAATGGTTCCTATCCAAAGTGATGTTCTTTAAGATGAAATGATAAATGCCTTGCTCTATCTAATGGGATTGTATAGGATAATCAGAACAAGCCCCATTTTCTTGGACAGGTCCTTTCATTTTAATTTTCACTTTGCAAGCTCTTAACTTATATAAGCAAATATCCTCTGTGGATCTATCAGTTGGGCATATGGGAGTCTTGGTGCTTGTGCAGGTGTATAGATATCTGATTTATGTGCACAATTGGGCATTCTTGTATATGAAGCCACATTCCAATACAGGTCATGAAATGTGGGTAAATATGACAATCCTTTTTTCAGGGCTTCCTTACTTAGGTCCCCAGATAGAAACTTTGTCTAGGCTGAGGAATTTTGTAATTTGCCATGGTCCATTTGCCAGACACCCAGAAATGCTGGATGAATGGTTTCTCTGAATATATAAATTGACTTTGCCACAAGCAAGAGTCAAAAATGTACAAATGGTTATCTAGGAGCCCAGTGTAAAGTAGATGAAATAAGGTCCTTGAAAGAGTTGCAATTGAAATGGATTTACTCTGTCAATTTAGAAAAAAGGTTGTTGCAGGAGTGTGTGACTGAACTAAATATATATATATTTTTTTAAGGTAGAGACTTTTAAGGGAGAACAAATAAGATTAAAAGGGTATCATGGGAAGAAATTTTTCCATAAATGCCTGGAGACTGTTAAAAGAAAATGCTGGAGCTACCATGATATTTTACCTGCTTCCCAACTTAACAACAAAACCAGTTGTGCCATGAAGGTCTCAAACTCAGGAGTGTATGAGAAGAAAGAAGATATAGTAGTTTAAAAGGAATTAAAGGCACAATAATTCACACAAGCTGGGAATGTCTTAGGAAGGTTGACTTGTCACAGGATATGCTTCCATAGGAATTTTCTTTAACAAAGAAGCTGCCTTATGGATTTCAAATCCCATGATGCAGTTTGCTGACTTTTAAACAGCATCAGGATTTGAGATGTGCCATTCTGTGATCATAGAATCATAGAATCATAGAATCCTAGGGGTTGGAAGGGACCTCGAAAGATCATTTAGTCCAACCCCCCCTGCCAGAGCAGGGTCACCTAGAGCACATCACATAGGAACGCATCCAGGCGGGTTTTGAATGTCTCCAGTGAAGGAGACTCCACAACCTCCCTGGGCAGCCTGTTCCAGTGCTCTGTCACTCTCACAGTAAAAAAATTTTTTCGGATATTCACCTTGAACCTCCTATGCTCCAATTTGCACCCATTACCCCTTGTCCTATCACTGGTCATCACTGAGAAGAGCCTAACTCCATCTCCCTGACACTCACCCCTTACATATTTGTAAACATTGATGAGGTCACCCCTCAGCCTCCTTTTTTCCAAGCTAAAGAGACCCAGCTCCCTCAGCCTTTCCTCATAAGGGAGATGTTCCACTCCCTTCATCATCTTTGTGGCTCTGCGCTGGACTCTTTCAAGCAGTTCCCTGTCCTTCTTGAACTGAGGGGCCCAGAACTGGACACAACACTCCAGATGTGGCCTCACCAATGCAGAATAGAGGGGGAGGAGAACCTCTCTTGACCTACTAACCACACTCTTTCTAATGCACCCCAGGATGCCATTGGCCTTCTTGGCCACAAGGGCACATTGCTGGCTCATGGTCATCCTCCTGTCTACCAGGACCCCCAGGTCTCTTTCACCTACACTACTCTCCAGCAGGTCAGCCCCCAACCTATACTGGGACATCGTGTTGTTCTTCCCCAAATGCAAAACTCTACACTTCCCCTTGTTGAATTTCATCATGTTTCTCCCCGCCCAACTCTCCAGCCTGTCTAAGTCTCTCTGAATGGCAGCACAGCCTTCTGGTGTGTCAGCCACTCCTCCCAGCTTAGTATCATCAGCAAACTTGCTGAGGGTACATTCTATACCCTCATCCAGGTCGTTGATGAAGATGTTGAACAACATCGGTCCCAGTACCGACCCCTGAGGGACTCCACTAGTCACACACTTCCAACCAGATTCTGCCCCATTGACTACAACTCTCTGACTCCTTCCCATCAACCAGTTCCTGATCCACCTCACTACCTGATCACCAAACCCATACCTGATCAACTTATCTACAAGGATGCTGTGGGAGACGGTGTCAAATGCCTTCCTGAAATCAAGATAAACCACATCTACCGCTCTACCATCATCTATCCACCTAGTAATTTCCTCATAGAAGGCTATGAGGTTAGTCAAACATGATTTACCCTTGATAAAACCATGCTGACTGCTCTTGATGACCCCCATGTCCTTGATATGCCTAGAGATAGAGATAAGAACAAGTTGTTCCATCACCTTGTGATGCCACAAGCTAGAACACTGGGAATATCTCCCTTTAGAAAACCATCCAAAATTGTATATATAATTTAGAAGGCGGAGCTGGGATGGGAGACACAGTTGCTTAAACTGGTGTCACTGAAAGAAAAATTAATATAAAATGCATGGAGTCATCAATTCAGTTACAATGATGACAAGCTTTGAGATAACACCAACTTGTGAACAGACCAGAACTAGCTTAATATATTACCTCGAGGGGTTTTTTATGCCTTCCCACCCTTCCTCCTGAATGCAGATTAAGATGAATTAAAATACTTTCAAATTTTCTGGTACTCCCCCAGCTGATTAAACTTCTTACCAAACATGGTGTGAGCTTCTGTCATAGCTTATCCCCTGACTGACTCATGTTAATATTCCTCTGTTGTATCCTGTGTTTTAAGCTGTGAGCTGACATTGCATCCTTTCTCTGTAAGGATTATAATAAAGCTTCTCTTCTGTCTCACTATCTATTTCAAAGATCATTACTGAAATATTCACCTTTGGCATTGCCTTTAGTTTTCCCGCATCCTTGGTGTAGTGAACTAATAAGCAAAATGTAAATTGGGCTCTACAGTGCAATGCACAGCAAAGAGCAAGGTGATATGTGTTGGGATGTGAAGCATAAAGAGGGGATTTTTAGTCCCGTCTGAAGCTGAGGTAAGACAGTGCCTTGCAGAAGCTTCCTGTGGTGCAAGACACTGTGCTGAGTTTAAGGCAATGGGCTATGAGAAATGGCAAGAGCTGGCTGCCACGTGACAGCCTATTAGCTAGGCAAATTCATTACAGTAGTCCTCAGTTTAGGCATTTGCAGTAATGTTTGTTTTATAAAACTAGAAGGGGATGTGGATGAATGAAATGAATAATTCCTCAGTGAATTCTATAATATTTTCCATGTATGGCTAGAAATGTAAACATGTTGGGAATGAGTTGGAGAGACCAAGATGTGGAGGTGTGATGGGCATGTTTTATCCTGTTTTTATATCTGAAACAGTAAAAAACAATGCTGGATAAACTAGATGTCGGTAGAAAGGTTTGATTTAGGGTTTATATTTAATTTTTAAAATTTTTTATTTATTTTTATTTTACCAGTTGCAGAAATTGCTGGTATTTCACCCTCCTTCTGGAGAAGCAAGACAGAACAGCAAACTCTTTTCATCAGGCTACAGATCAGGCAGCAGATGGCAACTTTGGATAGCCTCCGATCAGGCTGGCTTGAATTAGAAATGAGTCCCATCCCTTTCCAAATAAGCACAATGCTAGGCTGGACTGGGAATTGGATCATGTCTAAACATTGTGTCTGGATTCAAAATGAAGCAGAGTTTTGCTGTACCTGATCCAAGGGCTTGGCTTGAGCCAAGTTTTAATTAGGGCTAGTATCTTAACAGAGAAATGCTCTGTGTGATGCCGTCAGTAGCTCTGTGTTACCTATCTCCTCTGCTGATATTTCAGAAAAGATAAACTGTCTCCAGGGCATAGCTGGTCTCTGAGGGCTGCTTATAGCACTCTGTTTTAACACCCAAAAAGGAAAAAATGCTATTTTATTTGGTAACTCTTTTCCATCTCCTTATAACCAGCTGGATTTAGGAGACAAGATGAACAATCGCCCAATAAGTGAAAGCAAGGTAACCTCTAAAGTAATCAGTAGCTTTTAAGTAGTTGTTTGCAAACCGGGAGCAAATTATTATTTTCCAATGCAGTGCGTAGATGACAAGGGGTAAAAAGTTGAAAATGGACTTCATAACAAAAGGAAAAAACCTGGGAAACAAGTTTGAAGACAATTGTTAATGTAGATGACAGAAAACAGAGAAGACTTTCTAATTGGTTTTCTGAGTCCCTTGTTGTCAGACTAGCTGATTGGAGTTGTGCTGCCTAATGTTACTTTCCACTCTTTGTAATCCCTTGCTGCACAGTGAAGGGGAAAGTGTTGCGGGACTAAAGAAAAGGCAGTCCTGTTTTCTACTCCCTGACATTCCACATGGTCTTGTGATAATAGCTACGGTTTATTAAATAGGTCTAGTATCTGCATCTCGCTGGAGATTATCCTACTTAATGTGACTCTTCACTGTGCAGTTGGGCTCAGCTGTAAAAGGATCTCAGCACCTCATTCTTTTTAGAGTTCACACTACTAAACCCTCACACAAGGAACAGAGGTGATGTTCTTCTCCCTGGCTAGCAAAATGGAAACAGGCATCAAAGGACTAAGCCCATGCACCACACTCCTGCTCACACAAACCTACCCTTATGTAGGTCCTGTTTTGTGTTTTTTTTTCATCCCCCTAAAGACTATTGTTTTATAGAAACAACTGTTTTATTCTGTGCACATGCTCCTAATTTATACCACAGACACTGAGCTCAGAAAACATGGTCATCTGAAGTTCTGTATTGACTTACACTACATACTTTTAAATTCCCTTTGAGCAAAGGGCAGGTCTCAGCCACGCTCCATCACAGAGCTGTGCTTCCCTGCCTGCCCTGAGAGGGCAATGCTGCCTGCTCCTCTTCTGCACTGGTAAAATCCCTCTGGGTGAACATAAAGGGTAGACACAAAACTACTCCTCCCCAGTCACATCTAGCAGGGATTTAACTACTCCATGAGTGCTGTGGGCCCTGATTGCTCTGCCCTTGTGGGCAAAAGGACAATCTCACGATTACTGTAAGTTTATGGGCTAATGTGCTGGAGGTCTGAGCTTAGCATAGCAAGGGCCGTGCAATACTTTAGGCTGCTTTAGCATGCATGGCATCCACGTCTTGTTAACATGCCAACCTAATTCCACTCTTTTGCTTCACAGACAAGTACCACTTTATTAGCCACAAATCTATTATCTTCCCCTTTGAAGGGCTCTGAATAGGCTTACAGTAACACTCTGCTTTTGTAAAACAACAAGTCTTTTCACATCGATAAAAATACTTTAAGAAATGAAAAATAAAATTCAACAGTGACAGAAATTCCAGTCATTCCTTTCATCTTCCCAGTGTGAGCCAGCAGGTGCAACTTGACATTTTTTAAACAAACCTTCCCCCTGCTTTGTGGCTGAAGAAAGGCTTTGGCAAATGCTTATCCTTTGATATGATGTGTACTTGACAAAATTCACAGGGCGATCTGAACTGCTGCTTTGAAGCAAATGCTTATTAGAACACTGGAGCGCTAAAGTGCACTGTGATTTGGCTCGGTTGCTAGTAAGACATCAAGTAAAATGTGCCCATTATGTCAATTCAAAGTCAAGTCTAAACACTCTGACTTCTGAGAAATCTGAGGAGAATTTGTGGCCATGCAGCTCTGCTGCTTTATTGCTTATCTAATTTGCATTTTCCTCTCTGTCTGTCAGTTCCCCTCTACATTTCAAGCCGAGTGGTTGGTGAATCATCTGGAATTGATTAGAGATTTTCCATTACTGTAATTTACTTTCCACTTTCAAACTTTCTTCTCCTCTCCTCCTCTCCCCCAAAATGTCCTGCACTTCCAGCTGAACAGGAAAGGCGGTGAGGGCCAATCTCCCTTTCACAGCTTTGGGGTTGTTCCAGATTCATTCTTGGTCTATGCAGTATTCAGTGGTCACATTTGATGTAGAATATTTGGAAAGGTACCATGAAGATCAGACCAGCAGTGAGGACAGAAAGTGTCACAGTGTTGCCCAGGAAAGGTTTGTAGGTGAAATGAAGCTAATGCATCTCCTTCTGCCTTGAAAACAAAACAAAACAAAAACCCCAAAACAACAGAAAACAAAAGACTGCTAGAACACCTTTCATCCCTTCTTTCTCCTTCTGTCTTGAAATTTCTCATGCAATGTTACAGTTTGTTGCAATGTCTTCTTCCTTTCCTCCATGTGAGTAACCCCCTAGCCTGGTGATGGCTGGCTGTGAGTGAGCAAGCAGTTTCAGATTTGATTCCCCAAGTCTGGAGAGCACTCCCAAAATGTCAAACCTGACTCTTCCATAGCAGATGGCAGATAATGCCATCCTGGTAGAGGATCTCTCTGAAACTTACAAGTTGTCTAATTTAGAAGAGGTATTTCAAGATGCTGTTTGTGGAAGCTTAGAAAATACAAGTTTGAACCTGAAATTTGGTGTGAATTTTTAATCCAGAATACAAGTAACTATGAGAACAACCTCCCTGGATGCTTATTCTATTCACTTTCACATGACATATTTAAAGCAAGACTTGATAAATTCCTAAGAGATTTTCTATAGCCTAATAAGAAATCACCATCTTGAAACAAGACTTTCTGCTGTGGTCATCAGGGCCTGAGGTGTTAGAGCAGATAACTGTAACAGTCCATCCTGGCCTTAAAATGTGCTAGGCATTTTTCCATCCAGCTGTTCTCAATAGATGAGAGCCTGCCTCTAGCTGAGGGTGGCACCAGTTCTTGACTGAGGCTAACAGAGGGGTCATGCTGGTGGTGGTCAGCAGACATGGGTGCATTCCCCAGTCAGCCCCTGGCAGGCTCCAGACCTGCAGGACATGTCCTAAGTTGCTTCATCCACCACCTGCAAGCAAGAAGCCTTTCTCAAGGTTTGGAATGAATAAATGAATGCAGAGAATTAGTCATTGCATCAAACATCAGAAGCAAGCAAGTAAAAAGAGAGATGCTTCAGGTTTTTGTCTTCCCTGCTGTCACAGGAAAAGTACTTGGCATAGTTGATTTGTTAAAATGTTGAAGAGAGAAATGACACTTGTTTCTTTTTCTGAAAACTAGCATGTAAACATAGCAAATGTTAGGTTTTGCTCTGAACATACAAGTTGCATCTTAAATATTACACCTTACAGCATGTGTAAAGGCATACATACATACACACACATAGAGAAAAAAAAAAAAATCCACTCACAAAGTTAGCTGCTCTGGAGAATGTGTTGGAAGGGCACTTGCAAGTAACCTTGGGCAACAAGTACAGAGGGCCTGACATGCCTAGACTTTATGGTGATTGGGACATTCAGATATGGTATTGGACTTGCCTCACATATATAGAGGTCTGTCTGCTCAGTCTCAGTGGAATAAAATTGCAGTTTGAGAAGCTATTTTAGGAGAGGCTTGTAACTTTAGGGTAATTCTGCTGTCAGGTTATGTACTCACCTTGCAGACAGTGCAGTACAGGCTGCAGCTCATACTCAGGGACTGGTTTTCTACCTAGACCACTCTAAGAGCTAAATCCCTTGGAAGCAATGAGAGTTACTTGCTTGAAAGTGTATCTGTTGTCAGTAAGTCTTGCCCTCAGACACTGAAGAGGGTATGTGCCAGTCATGTCCATGGACTTGTCAGATTTCAGGAAGGACCAGCTGAGCTGTCGAGGTTTGTTAACCTCTTGGCACCAAAACAGTAAACTACACGCGTTCAGCAAGAAACTGCAAGCACTTTGCCTTAACTCAGCAGGATGAGTGTGCTGAGCAAGGGACCTCAGTGAGATGCGTGTGTGGACCTTATCTCAGCAAGCAGAAGTGCTGAGCTGATAATAACACAATGGCTTTGGCATCAAACTAAGGAGCTAGAATTGCTGATGCAAGGGCTCTTAGATTTTGGCTACTGGACATGGGTCCAGCATGCTGGAGACGCTGAGCCTGTAATATCACAGTACCCAATAACTTGGCACCACCACCTCAAACTAGAGGTGCCGTGCTAATAACCACAGGAGCTCAGTCTGCCACTTAGCTGAAGAACAATTAATTAGTGGTGCTAAGCCAGGAATAGCAGAGAGTCCTGCAAAATTCATATCAATGTCAGTCCTGAAAAAGCTTTGCCTGTATTAAAGAGATTAACAGTTGTAGTACAGAAAGTGAAAACCTGCTGTTATATCTCCTGGTCTGGCTGTGCATTGCACCCCTCAGTCTTCCAGGCGATAGCGTAAAAGCTGTCATCCCTTTTTTCAGAGGCTAAAGGAGACTGGTTTGCCCTTTTTTATATAGCTTTTTTTTAAGACAGTCTCTTCTTCTTGCATCTAAAATTAGATGCAGCTTCTGAATTCACATCAGACAAAGGCACAGAAGAGCATCAAGGGAAAAAGAGTGTGTGAGGCTGAATCTACAAGCCCTTAGAGAAATTCGCTGTCAGATTGGAGCAAAGAGAAAAAAAAAGAAAAAGAGCTATCATTTCTGGGTTTGAAGAGATTTTTTTGTCCAGGAGTAAAGAACGGGTCCATGAGACTCTTCCGTTTTCAAAATGGGAAACAGTGGAAATGGGTAAGGAAAAAAAAAAACAAAGCCAAACCTGATAATGTTTCCTAAACCAGTTACTTGTAAAGTAAAATGTATTTCATCTTCTCCAATAAAAACCAGAGGAGTAGGGAAGGTGATTTCTTTTCCCTCCTTTTTTCACAAGTTTCAGTCTCTTCCCATGCCTCGTAAATGTTTCTGTGAGTCTCTAAAAAACATTTTGGGAGGCTCTCCCAAGCTATAAATATTAAATTAGCATTTAGTACTACAGTCTTCTCTTTGCAAATTAAAAACTGTGCAGTTTCCATAGTGACCTAAACAAGAGAGGAATCTGAGTGAAGAGTTGCTGACCCAAGTGAAAAAAAGCAGATAGCAAGGTAGATATTTTAAATGGGCTTGTGGTTGGTTGGTTTGTTCGGTTTGGGTTTTTTTTCCTCCCAAGGTGCATCTTGAGGAACAGACGGTTACCCTGATTTGAAAGATCTCTGGCAACGACTGGGCAGCTAGATGCTGGTGTAAAACTGGTTTGGGAGCTCTTCAGTGTTCTCTGCTAATCCTTCAGAGTAGCAAACAGTCAGGAAAGCATACTCTTCATTGTCAGCTCTTCATGTAGCTTCACCAGCTCTTTTTCCTTATGGCATCTTAGCTTAAACAGATGCACATCTATGATCTGTATCTTTTTCTGAAATTTGAGTGACAAATGAGACTCTCTGCAATGCAGAAGGGACTCAGTTACACACCCTCAATCCTGCAGTGGTGCCACTGCCCCATCAGTGGGATAAGCTCACTGCAGCAAGAGATGCTGCTTTTACTACAGAAAAGAAATCCAGCAAAAAATTGTGTTCTTTCACAAAGTTCCTTGTGCTCTGCTTTTAAGCTGAACTTTGTTTAGGCAATGAGAAGTAGATATAGCCACCTTCATGTTTTGTTTGTTTTCATTTTTTAATTAGGGGCTGCGAGCATGTGCTCAGAGATTTGGGGTGAGCAAGGAGTGCTGGGTTTTGGTAGATAGACAGATGGTTTTATGCAATGTGACATTTTAATTGCAGTCTATAATGTGTTTGTGCAGTGCTCAGATCAATGGATATCCCTTTAGAAACAGGAAAATCATTATTAACATTTGGTTGGTTGTGCAGATAGAGTAGCAGAGACACAAAAATAATATGTTCTGTCTTGTTTTTGTGAAGATCAACCACAGGTATAAATCTGAGCTCAGAGGAATTTCCCCAAAAACACTGGCACTCTGTTCCCCTTTCCTAGGCTGATGCCCTTGAGGCTCGATACAAGCTCATGATGAATGGGACATTTCTAAGCCACAGGAAACCTCTGAACTGACCATAGAAATTTCCTGGCCTTTAAGAAGATTATTTCTTATCCTTTCTAAAGCATTTGTTTTAAAATGAATGTGAGGGGATGGAACAAATTCCAAACTCATAGCCTTCCAGTCTGCAAAATTTGCAGTCACTCATGTGCATCACCTGCAGCAGGTTCCTCCATGATACCATGTGATTAAAGCTGAAGATTTAGGGTCTGAGCAATGAGACTGATTCTTCTCTACCAAACATCCTGTTCCCTATTGCTGTTTATTTGAGAGTCAAACCATGTGTTTAGAGCCCCTCATTGAGATTTTGGGCCCCATTAAGCCAAGTCACCGAATATGGTGAATCCTTGTGTAACTAGTACACCTACTTACTAGTACCTAAGTTACCCAGCAGGGTAACAAGCTCAGTGAGATGGTTATGCTGTTCCTGTCACTACAGAAGATACGTGTTTATAATAGGTGATTCTCTGCCTTGCACCATGTTGAATGAGCAATTTTCCTCTGTAAAAACAACGGCAGCAAAAAAAAAGAAGGCAAAATGCACTGCAATAGCTTTTATATGTTTACATTGATCTGATACATCTATAACAGCATTCTGCATGAGATTCTATGTGGTGTGGATAATAAGACAAATTAGTTATTCCAGCTGCAAAAACAGTGTGCAGAGAATGGTGTGCAGTTCAGCTGCAAAAATACAGCATTCATGTGACATTATGTTCAGACCTCTTCTCCCAAGAGATCTCCCTTCTAGGTCAGTGTGGAAAAGACAGACATTGCCAACACAACAGAGGCTGTTTGCTTGGGAATCAGGATACTTGACTTTCTGCAGTTGCCAGTTGGGTGCTCTTAGCAAATGTAAAAATCAAATAAAGAAAAAAGAAGAATGTCAAAATCCAAAGAAGTCAGTAGAGATAAACACAGCTTGACTTGTTGGGGTTTGTGTGTGTGTGTGAGAGAGTAAAAATAAATAGACTTTTTGAACATACATAGTTTCTGTCAAAGGAGCACTTCCACAGCTTAGAACAGCTAACAGAGGTCTTTTCATTTGGGTCCATTTCAAATTTAAGCATATATTTTATTTGGCTTTGTTTATTTCCATAATTATTATCACCATCTTCATCTTTCATCCTGGTAGATTCCCTGAATGTTGCATTTCCCTGTAAGAGAAGTTCAGTTATCGATCCATAATTTGGCAGGTGTGTGTGTACAATTGCGATTACATACTTCCACCACTTAGAGGTGAGCAGTGAATTAAAACTTCCTGTGAGAACCACCGTGGTGATTTCCTTTTCTTCTTCTCACCACCACTGCTGGTAGCTGGCTGTGTGTGAGGTACTGGCTCTGCAGATTCCTATATTGCCACCATATGTGGCTGGATGCTTTAAAACTGTTTATAAACGTGTGCTCATAAGTGACAGGAAAATCCCAGAATTGCCTAGTTCTGTATTCAGTCAAGGTTTAGAAGGGTTTTTATTCTTATTATGTAACAATGAAAACAGCTTTAAGGATGAAGACTCCAAAAGTCACAGCTAGTAAGATTAAGAAAAAAGTCCTGTTGCAGCAGATTTACCAAAAGAAAAAACTGAGATTTTGTGTAGTCTTAAATTTTCCCTAATCCAACACATCCTGTATTCTATTGAAAGCACAGTTTACAGTGTGATTCACAGCTAGTGTGCATAATTCATTTGCTAATGCAAATTGAACAGTTCATGCAAGAGGTCATATTTATAAAAAAACCCAAAACAACCAAAACCCCTGCAGAAAAATTCAGGTTCTCTCTAGTTAAAATAGTGAAAGCTCACAGCTCTTAAATTGTTTTTCTTACATGCGCATCAACCTGATGTCTGCTCTGAGGCAACTCCCTTAGTTTCATTACCCTGAGAAGTGGTACTTGCTTACGGTTCATGTTCTGAACATCCAATCTCATTGATGTAGCTTGATCTACGTTGTGGTGGTTTTTTTTTTACTCTATCATGTACTCACAGCTTCAATTTATATCAGCTGCACAGTAGCCAGAAAATCACAAAACCCTATTATTAAAACTCCAGAATTAATATTCTACTGACAGTATAATGGAGGAGCCATGGCCAGAATGGCTGCATAAACCAAGCTACAGCCTGATTTGCTGAATCCTGTGAAGATGATGCTCATAAGTCGAAGGTAAGCTGCCTTTGAGAGGGAGTATGAGAGAAGCATGTGCTGTTGCACTGCCTTTGTCCATAGTAATCAGTGTTATTTTATGGCTTGAGGCCTAGGAGATTAGGGAAAATTCAAACCCACATGAGATGAACACTAGCAATACCACTGGATCTGTCCAGAGCTGGTCTTGACTGAGGGCTGTGTGCCAGTGGGACAGGCAGAGAGTAGAAGACTGTGGTCCGTTCTGAAATTCAAATTTTCAAGAAACCCAGACTACAGTGACTGACTTGATTCTGAAACTTGAAGGATGAGGGAAGGTGGTGTCTTGCTGGATCTGCTATGTCTGTTAGCTGTAAATGTTGGATGAAAAGGGCATTTTAAAAAGGTTTGAAAATGGTGTGAAGTACTGTGCTCTCCACAGTGATGGGTGTGACAACTGACACAGCATGGATAATATCCGCTCTGTAAAACATTTCAGATGGCTTTGGGCTTACGTGGCAGTGTCTGTGTCTCCTAGTACTTCAGAAGAAAGCTAGGCATGCTGCTTACATCTCTTTAAGGCATATTACCAAGTGGCCTTTACTTCTCTGCCAGTACATCTGTCCCTGCTGACAGTATCGCCAGGAAGAGTCTTCAGCATGACAGGAGCAAGCACTGGGGACTGAGCTCTGGGTGGCTTCAGGCATGCCCTGCTCCTCCATGTCCCTGAGAGCTCCTCAGCAGAGGAGGGAGAAGAGCCACTGGCTAAACCACCCTGTAGAGCCTGTCATTCAGTTTGGGGGTCTGCTGGGGTTCACATTTTAATTTTGGTTTTGCTTTTTTCTTTTCCCCTCTTGAAGTGATTCTGTTGCAGGTGCAATAGTTAATGAAGTGCTGAAAATGGAGCTGCTACGCAGCATAGACAGGGAAAAGTGTTCCCTCTCCCAGCTCCCCACAGGCTCCTCGAGTCACTCAGATGTGTCATGGGGGAGGACTTGGCTGTTAGCTCAAGCACCATAGACTGAAGAGAAAAGCTTGGGAGTTTCACAAACAAACATCTAGGCAGCTTCATCCCATCCAGGTTGGTGATAGGAGGACAAACTGTGAGATGTGGTTGGAGATCTCATCAGTCACTGTGCTCCTGGCTTTCCTCTGCAGCAAGTGGAACTGCAAAAATTCTCCTACATGCAAAAAGGGACTTTCAATTTAGGATAGAGCCATTTTGTTCACTTTGCATTTGTCAAACAAGGTGTTGACATTTGTCTTGTTTTGGTCTATTGCACTTAAGTCACAGCCATAGACATTCTCTAAACTAGTTATTGCTCACAAATAAACACAGACGTGTAAGATGTTTGCTAGCATATTTACTTCTGCAGTGTGAAACTAATGAGTGACGTCATTCTTTAGCAACTGTCTCAGTTGTGCAGCCCTTTCCTGCAAAGATCATGTCCTGAGAATGAAAGAAAAAAGAGATCAAACAGCAGCAGAATGATAGCGAACATAGAATTATAGCTGAATAATTAACTGAAATAAGAAATGACTCATTTCATCAAGATCATGAGTGAATCTGAATCCAAGACTTCCTGTCCTATGCAAAGAGCCCTGAGAATGTTTATTTAAGTGGGAAACATTCTCTGCAAGGAAAGGGGTAAATAGGGACCTCAGGAGTTCAAAGCTAAGGTCCTGCAGAAGAAATACCAAAGCTCAAGGGCCATGCCCTTAATTTGTGTACACCATTGGTTACAACATGTATCCATCAAAGATCTGTCTCTCAAAGCTTGTTCAGATTATTTGATCTTCCTGAGCTTGCAAAAATTGATATTGTTTGATTTTAGTCTGTAGGAGCTTCTGTCTCATCAAGCTTTAACAACAGATAAAGATAACACTAGAATGGCCAGCTGGATTTGGTCCTGTCTTGAAACAAAAAGGAAAGAGTTGTGTCTAAGTATAGGATACATTATCAAAACATTTAAGTATACACATATTTAAGAATAAATTAAAAAAGCTTGTCTCAAATCACTGAAGGCTCTGGAGAAACAATTCTCCAAAGACATTGTATGTGTCCTGGGTTGAGCCAGGTTTAACCTAATTTTCTTTTTACTGATTTTTTTTTTCCTTCAGTAAGCTTTCCTTTAACTAGCAGCAAGTGTTCCAGCTAGTGGACTGATAACACTGGAATGTTTATGTTTCTGCTGAGACTCTAAGGTCGCTTCTTAGCTCTGCTGCTACAGAGGCTACCAGGGCAGGAGAATTGTGTCTGTGACCCCCCTGTAGGGGAGCTGGACTAGACAGACAGCAGAACTGACCAAAGGTATTCCATGCCATATATCTACGTAAGCTCCAAGGAAGGTCAGAGATCACAGAAGACAACTTCCTTCCTGCTTCTTCTTCCTTTCTCTTCCATCCATGGCCAGCATCCAGGGAGGACTCCATCCATCCATCACCATTGACCCCAGGCTCAGCCCTGACCCTCATAACTCTCCCCCGAGCCCTGTCTGCTCTGCTGTTATCTCAGACAGGGGGCTGAGACATTTCAGGACTGCTCACAGCTCAGGAGAGTGCTGGGGGAGTTGCTGGAGGTGGGGGGAGGCAAGAGGCTTTTGCACATTCCTGAACATACTTGTATATAATTGTACATATAATTAAAGCTGTCTAGTTTAGTTTTCAATCCAGCAAAGTCTCTCTCCTAATTCTCTCTCTCCTTCCCCACCTGGGTGGGAGGGGGAGGGGATCGAGATCATTGTTGTCTCTGGTTTAATTGCCAATCCTGAGTCAAACCGTGACAGTATGGCAGCAGCAATCAGTGGAGGCCAGCTCTTCTTTGCCATTACCTTCAGCAGTGTTTATGTGAGCTAAGGAACAATAATAATTTTCTTCAATATGTATGTTTTCTGCATCTGTGAGATTAATTTTGCCAAATAAATTATGCAGAAACTATCTCCAAAATGTACAAGTGAGGTACAATATCCCATTTACAGCATGCTTCAGGGGCAACTTGTCAACAGAATTGCTTCTCTCTCAGCAGTGCCTGATGGAGCTGCAGACTGAAAATCCCAACAAAATGTCAGTGATGCCTGAAGTAATGACAAAGTCATTTCAAGTTACTTTCAAAGGCGGTATCTGCCTTTCCCCTGGTATGACAATAAAGCTGTCTGAGATTTGAGCAGGCAGCAAGCCCCAGAACACAGTGCTTCTGACCTGTGTGTTTGCATAAGTCAGATACAGAAGTTGTAGCAAAAATATCTCAGAGAACATTAGAGCTGAGATGGTCTGCAGAGTTCATCAAAGACTGAGCAATAGAGGAAGTACTAAACACAGTGAAAAACACAACTTTCTACCAAAAATTTCCAATGTGATCACGGTTTGGGATACTTGGTCCTCACAACATGGTGGAGTGCCATCAGAGATGTTATGGAAGCTGAGGGGCATAAAATGGTCTATGCTTAAGCACCATTTGTTGAAAAAGCTTAGCTTTAACTCTGCAACAAAATTGATAACTTCAGAGGGCACTGCAGTATTCATTTATATAAGAGGTAGAAGGACAAACCAGTAAGAGCCCTCAGAGCTGTGAGAGCAACTCAGTTTCTCTCCTTTGAGTTCTTCCTCAGTACCTCTAGCTAGCCATCTTTCAAAATCACATGCTTCCAGAATGGGGCAGAAGGTGGTTTGGGTGGGGTTTTTTTGTTTTTTTGGTTTTTTGTTTGTTTTGTTTGTTTGTTTTCTCCACTATTAAAAGGGGAAGTTTGTTTTTTTCCTCCACTATTTGTGGAAGTGTCTGTGGGAATGAACCTTCACAGAGACATCTTGAAATGATAAGTGGATACCAGATTCTGGATGGTTCTAATGACACCAAGGTAGCTTTTCAGACCTCATTTTCCCTGTTTTAAATCCAACCCTCTTAACAATATCCACAAGACAACATTGCTACCTATGAGGAGGTTTGCATAAAATGAACTGGTGCTACAGAACAGTTCCTAGTAGACTGCATCACTCTGGGAATATGAAAAGCATTTGTGTCCCAAAAGCCTTTTCATTGCACGGGGGGCTGACTTCGTCTGGCTGACTGCTTCTGGTTCCCTTGCTGTAATGACACTCTGTGCAGTTACTCAAAACTGCTCTGTTTTTGAAGAGCATAGTTGGGTATTTTTTGGCAGGACAAAAGAAAACAAACAAAAAAAAAAAAGAAGAAAGAAAAAGCCTGTGATAAATAATCTGAAGCTTACATCAGTATGAAAGTTATTCACACATTTCAGGGGTGTTGTTTTGCAGCACTGGAACAATTTAAGCCCTCAACGAATTTAGTGTCTTAGAAGGGACACAGCAAACGTTAACCAAACTGCTTTCCCCTGTGCCTCCAGGGCATTGATTTTAAACACCTAAGCTCCACTAGCCTTTGGATTTCTATTTTTAGGCAGGAAGTTTATTAGAAAGGAAATATACATGCTGGAAGAAAAGAGAGGCCTCTGGTACTTTCCAAGTCAGCATTTACGTGACTCGGGTTCATTTTGAGAAGAATAATTTATAGTGGCGTGAATAAATAATACTGGTGAGTTCTAACTGTCCAAACACAATATATAATACCCTGGGAAAATTTCCTCTGCTGCGTGCTAATGACTGATTGTAGGCTTTTATGTTGTGAGTGACTGTAACGAGTAAATCATTTGAAAATAACTGACGTGCTCAGGTTTGTTTAAGCAGCACTTGTCAAACTGCATCTTCAAGCCAATGTGAGATATGAGTTCAGTTTACTGCTGCAATCAGTGTGGTCTCATGGCTTGCTTTTGTAAGCAACCATGCAATATCAGCTGCTGAACTTAAAAAATCAATGGTTTAGTGTGATTTGCATTGCACAAAATTGCTATTATATCAGTGTCTCTTCTTGTGGAAATAAATACATTGAGATATCAGGTAGTTGCCTAGCTCATCTGGGATGATCATCCAAAGACTAATTTTAAATCAATAGTGAAAATATATTCCCTCATGCATTCAATTTATGTGTGGAGATGCATTTTCAAGCTGTTGTTAATCACGCCTTGTTGACTGCTCCTCTAGCTGTATCCATGACGTTTAAAGCTTCTCTTTTTCTTTTTCTTATTGTAGCTTTACTGAAATGGTGGTTTTTCTATTATTTTTCAATCATTCATGAGGAGAGTGTTTTCTGCTTTTCTCCAGTGTCTACCACTGCTTCTTATTTATACAAGGAAACCTTGAAAATTTATCATTAAAGGAAACTATTTAAAATATTGCTTTGCTTTTCAGTTGCTTCTTTTTGATGGTGCTAGCAAGAGGTCTTTTGAAAGGTTAAGGACCTGTTTCTCTTTTCTCTATCTCTTGCAATGAAATAAAATGCTTGGGAAAGGTGATTACTGGACATTGAAAATTTTCCCCTGCCTGGTGAAGCCTACATTGTTTGTGCCGGTTTTCTGCAGAGAGCTTTCCGAGTTTTTTTCAGAGAAAACAACAAAAAAATAGCGCAAAGCATCATCACACAATTTGCAGGACCAATAAAAATTTATCTTCATTCAACCAACTTTCTAATCCCAGGTGACAGTTAAAACATTCTCTTTGGCTATCCACAATGTAATATCCAGGCACTGAGGTTTGCTATTAAACAGAGCAGTGTGGGAAGGAACTCTTGGCCCTGTTAATTTCTGGCCTTTGACAAGGACACAATTCCTTTTAATGTCACAAATGAGATTTAGGTTTTTCATTTCTTCCAACTGCCTGAGAGTGCAGGTTAGGGTTTGGAATTACTTGATGTGAACATCTGCTCTTAACCGGATTAAGAATCCAAAGCCAATTCATGGAGGCTACCAAAACCTCACCCAGGTATTATAATAGTTATGGGTCACTGCTGATTTGAAGCTAGTCTTGAAGTGGTGACATGGATTTCAAAGTTTTCATCTCTTACTTAAAGTTGTTTAAGCCTGTCAGTTCTGTTGCTTAATATTCATTTTAGCCAAATCAGCTCTTTTTTGCCTTTTTTTCTCTTTTCCTGTCTTTTGCATATCTTCATGGAAAGATGAACTTATCCAGTGAATCAAATGGTGAAACTACCCCACTGATAGTGGATAAGTGGATTTATCACTGAATATAGTTTTACTCTGCTTTAATCTCTCACAAAATATTTGTACAATTTTTGCAGGGTTTTGTGTTGGGGTGTGGTTCCCTGTCTGCATTTGTGCCCAACTCTGATTACGTTGTATCCAATGCACTCATCTGAGTTTAGTATTCAGTGAGCAATTCTCTATCACAAGCATATGCATAGCTTCTTACCATCTGCCATCACTATGGCTACTACTGGCCCAATGCAGTTTCCATGGTAGTCAGTCAATGGAAATTTTTGAGGCTGAATTCACAAAGCAATACATCCAACACAGGAGAGAAAACATGTTAATCCAGAAATGGTACTAACAGAGCTCATCACTGAAGCATACACTTTCTTTGCTTTGCCCTAGTTATGTTGCAGGGAAAATGTAAACCCCACATGGCAGATGGGGACCTCTGTCCCCTGATTCATCCAATATTTGTAAAGGGGTAGAGAATTGTGAAACTGGGTCTTCTAGGCACCAAGTTAGCAGCCTAACTCTGGTGCCATCCTTGAGAAAAGAGCTGTAGGATGAAAGCACGTATAAAGTATGGGGAAAACAGGCTAACCCAACATCATATTTACAGATTTGCAAACAAAGGTACCTGCCTTAACAGCTCCTTGCTGTTATGAAAAAAAAAAATAAAAAAAATCCTTCTTTGGTTATGCTGGTTTTAACAAAGTTCTGTGTGTGTTTTAGAGGTGATTAAAGCAAGTCCTCCATTGTTGCAATAGCTTTTTTCAGGGATCAGGAAGTTAAAAAATCACATTGAACAAGGTTCTCAAATAAGCTGAATGACTGTAATCATGGGCAGAATTTGGCTTGGTATCTTCGGTGTATTGCTGTACTCTGCTCCATGTGCCTTTAATACAATGGTAAATGAGAGATAGCAGTTTCAGTCCCTTTGACTCTCCTATGAGTGAGACCAGAACCTCACCAAGAGGCAGGGAGTCACAGTATTTCAAAGTGATTTTCACACAGACTTTCTAACTATTTTCTTGTTCTCCTCTCTTCAGTTTATTCTTTTTCTGTGTGTTAAAAATCATTTTCCCTCCTCTGGAGAGATTTTTCCTATCCCATGCCCTCTCTACTCCCAGCTTCCCTGACCCTCTTTTTACCTTTATTTTCACACGGAACACAATCTGGGTTGTTTTCAAACAAATATGAACTTTTACTTTGTTCTGGTTTTATTTGTGGCCTGAAAAACAAAGCACATTAACTTGAAACAGACACTGAATTGCCTATGGGGGTAACTTGCAAAGTACTGATGCTTGGAAAGTTCCCAAAAGAAAACAAAGCCCAGCAGTCTTGCCTTGTTTGTAGAGCTGATGGAGATCATTGACTCCTAAACCTTTGCCATCTCCTTCCAACCAGCCCTCTAAAATAACAAATACATGGACTATGTCAAACAGTTACGGTCTTCTGAATTACGAGCCAGACATAAGAGTGACATTTAGACTGTTCCTGCATGTAAACATGAGTAGCTCAGTTTTGGGGCAACTCTGTTGCACATAGCAAAGCTGTGCTGATTTACTTCCATGGAGAATCTGGCCTGATATCCCATAGCAAACAACTAAGACGGTGGATCTAGAAAACAAAGTTCACTCCATGTGTCATGAAGTACCTCTTCCAGGTTTTTATTTCTTGATTCCAGATGATACATTAGGCACTCTACATGCAGGGAAGTAATTTTCATATACCAGCAGTCTAATTTAGAAAGTAAAACTGACAGGGCATGTCACAGGCAATGGGACCAAAGACCAGGCTAAGGAAAAGAGTGGGATTTTGTACTTGCAATGTGCCCACACCCCAGTGGCTCAGAGCAGCTTGTGGACCAAATGTAAGGCAGACATGACACTTTAGCATTCCTTCAGCTGACAGAATGGAGAAAAAAGCTGCAAGCTAATTATTTTTCTATGCTTGTGTAAAAAGACGGGCATTAACAGAAGCAGATCCTGCAGTCTAAGTGTTTGCAACGAGAGACTGCAATACAGCAATTGCTCACTCAAAACTGAAAATTTGATTGTGAAATTTCATTTCATTGCTAAAGAAAAAGATGATGATGAACATTTTTATGTATTGTAGACAAATGTCACTCTTCATTGATGCCATGCTGTAGTTCTCTTTCAGGAACTGCAGTAGTGTTTCCAATGTTGCTGCTGGTAAAATGTGGAGATGCAGCTTATGCCTTCCTAGTGTCGTCCACAGGAGAAAAAAAAAAAGTGGTAGGATTTGCCACAGGCTAAACATATGTGTTGGCTTGCCAGGCTTGGTTGCCTCACCTTGATCCATGATCCATGCATATCACTAAGCTCTGTGGAGTGCAACCAGTGTCCAATGTGCCCACAGTGCCAAGCCTTCAAACAGCAAAGGTTCTTCTGCAAAGATGGGCATATGTTTGAAAGGCTGCATGCCAAAGATATAGTGCGTATTAATTTGACTTGGAGCCTATCAGTCTTAAAAATGAGTGGGAGTCTTGATCACAGAATACTTTTTGTATTGATTTCCCCTTCATGCTTGCTCTTTGTTTGGCTTTCTGCATCCTTCCCTCATCCCCTCGCCCTTTTATTTTTCTGTTCTTTGGACATAATAAGCTCACCCATATAGACATAAATGCTGACATGAAGAAAACAGCATGTAATAGAAAGGCTTACTCAAAGAAGGAATGGTTTATTGTCTCTCACCTGTTGTACACACTGGGTGACTTTGGTAAGAAATGGGACACTGAAGAGCTCGTTTCTCTCTTGCAGCAGTGTGGCTCTCTGGAGTGACTCCAAAGCAGGCAACGGAGTTGCACTCTTGTAAACACTGACGAGTGAATCGAGATGCCAGCCCTGCAAATTTCCTCTCACAGCACCCTCTCTTCCACTGCGTTATGCAAATGTATTGTGCATGTTCACTGCTCTCAGCATTTCTTTTTCAGGCCCCATCTATATAGAATTACTGAAGTCATCTAGGTAATAACTTGAAAGAAAATAGACTCATTCAATGAAAGATTTTGAAATTGCAATCAGCTCTTGAAAAAGAGAGCGAAATCAGAGGCGAGTAACAGATGGTGGTGGTGGCTAATCTTTCAGTCTATTATTTTACCATATGGGGGTCTACACCACAGACTTTCATGCTGAAAATAAAAGAGAAATTAATGATTGTGTGACAATATATTAGTTAAATAGCTCTGTTGCAGTGATATTTGCCTCCATCTAGAAACCATATGCAAGAGTATAGGCTACAAAGCAAGATTCAGCTGCATGTAGGCTGTTTTTGTGGTGACAGACATCACACGACTTTGAAAGAAAAAGAGCTTCAACATTTAGTTTACACAGAGAAAATGAATTTTCTGGTTATGGTAGATTCCGTGAAAAGAAATCTGCATACAAATACCCAGTGGACTTTAATAGGAAATTATACCTTCTCTGTGGAATTGAAGAGAGAATTACATCACATGTTTAGGACTATAGGATGGCTAAAAAGATAAATTATTTCATCATTCATTATGCTGACAGTTTCTTAGCTGGCCTTTCTCCACTGGGCACAGGAGGGCTTTAATAGCTGCAAGCCTTTAAAAGTCACTTCTATTCAACTAAAATAAACACCCATAAATTTCTGTATTAGATTCCTATCAAACTTCATAATGTTCTTCTACAAGAGAAACACCCAAAACGCAGTTGTATCTATTCTATTTCTCCTGCAAATGTTTCCTTAAAATACTATCAAGCTAAGACCAGTTCTCCATTGGAAATTCAGAACTAAGGTACTCAACTTCTAGTTAACTTTCCTGCTAGCTAACTTCCCCATGGTTAAATGGGGTAAGGAGAAGGACCAGCTCCAAAACACTCTCAACTCTACCTGACTGCCACAATGTGTTCCAGAATTCACTCAGGCTTCACGTTGTTGTATTACACATTATAAAATTGATTTTAAAAACAAATAGTGGCCAATACAGGTTCATGTATGGTCATGACTCGAGAGAAGATAGGATAGATGATCCATCTTGAGCTTGCTTCAACCCCCACAGCCATACCCATGCATCAGCATGCAGAGAAAAACCCTGAGAAGAGGTCAGGAATCAATGTATCTATTCACAAAAAGCTCTGATAACTTTGTTGACTCAAGTATAGAAAACCGTTCTCAGAACAGAAGATGACTAAGTGGCCCAATTGTGTTACCAATTTGTAGGAGTTTGATGTGACCTGCAGCCAGGAAGTCTTCTCTTTATTCTTTGCTCCAGACATGCTTGCTCCCTTAATCAGCTGTTTATGCCTTACATACCAAACTGTCAATAAATCCCTGCAGTGCTTCATCATTGGTATGGCTATCCCAGCATGCTATGAACAGAAGGACATGCATGAATCAGAGAAGGAAAAAACATCCCTATCCTCTAGACCCTACTACTATGATTGCTGAGAAGGATAACCTCTTTCATGTTTTATTCTTACTGTAGTTACATTGATTTTGCATATAAAAAGGACTTAGATTTTGTGCTGTATTCTTAAAACATAGCTCAGGTCTGTACAGGGGCCAGAACTCCTGTTACTATACTGCCTGACAGGTTGAGCTCTCGTTTTGCACAGTTTGGTCTCAGCCTAACCATGGCTAATGCTCTGAAATGCCATGGTCTGTTCGTGAGACCAAGGCCAGGCTCACAACTGCACTAAAAATATAAATAACTGTGGTTTGAAGATGCATGCCTATGTAATGGAGTAGGAGCAATAAGAAAGCTAGAGGTCAAAAGTAAGCGATGAAATTTTGAGAGGCTAAAGAAAAGCAGAGGTGAAGTTGCATCTCTGAAAAAGCGACTCCCTTTGTATCTTTGGTTCCATCTTTGCAGAAACGGCGTTTCCTGTGTGTGCATAGTAGGAAAGAAATATGCACAATTTGGTGATATATCTCATGCATGAAGTGCTGACAGAAATAACATAGGGTTCTATCACAATTTGCAACTGGCCCCAGAGAACAAGTGCCCCTAGAACTTCTCCTGTGCCTCTGTCTATCCTTCTTCTCCAGCCAGAGAGGGTACACTTTTTAACCTAAAATCCTCTGAGTAGAAGATTTGGGAGAAAGCCAAATAAAAATCGTCGCATATAAAAAAAATAATTAGTCCTTATAAAATCATTGTTCAAATTAGCTTGATGTTGTGGTTAGTGGTTAAAACAGCCATGGCTAAACCATCTTTCATTTAACATTCTTTTAACTCTGGTCCCTCTGTAAGCCAGTATGTTTGATCAGATTTTATGTTACTAATCAAAGTGTAGACCAGGCCACTGACACTGTGTTTCAAATCAAGGAGTGCAAGTGAGTTGAACCATAAAATGGCTCCAATTAAGACAGTTTGGTACAGAAACTCTAAGATGGATCTGAAGAGGTTTTTTTAGTGTTGCTTTTTTTCTTGCATTCCTTGAATTAATGAGCTATTCATTTGGTGTTTCTTGAACTTCTGTGTTATGCCTAGTCTCATCTTCAACCATCAGTAATAATTTTACTCTGTGAATTCAGGTAGAGGTGTAAATATTTATTACATTACAATAATTTAAAAAACAAAACCAAAAACAGAACAACTGAGAAAAAAAACAAAACAAAAAAACACACAATAAACAAAACCAAACCAAAATTAAACAACAAAACAAAAAAAGCCCAACAAAACAACCCAAACTTGACAAACATGAAAGTTTTACTTTCAATTTAAGAAGGGGCAAAATTTTAGATAAAAGAATTAATCTGGTTAGTTCTCATCAACTTTTTATGGACAGGCATGTTGAACTACTTAAAAGCATGATATCACACAGATAGTCCAATCCACTGATTATATCAGTGATGTCTTTCGTTTCCCAGTGGGACATTCAAATGTTAACGTGAATCTTTTCCTCATGTTTTTTGAAGGACTTGATCATACAAACACAGCTTCAGACTTTCTGCAGCGCTGCGCTGAACCTTCCTCCTGGTTCCTAGAGAGCAGTAAGGAAAGAAAAAGAAATGTGTTCACTCAACAGAAGAGTTAGATTTTGCTCACATTTCAGTATAAGCCTGCCTATTGTGTTTGTGAAACGTACCAAAAAGGCAAAAGCTGAAATTACAGTCTTATCATCAAAACAGACTGATTCATCGTTTATATGCAGCTAATTGCTTACTACTTAACCCACTTTTAGCTACATCCCCATATGCAGCCTGTTTCAGTCTTTTCATTATTTAACTCAGTGGAGGAATATTTTGTTCCTCAGCTCAGAAGGGTGCCCAATTGTTGGGTCAGCTGTTAAGAAAGGGAAAATAGTCATTTGCACCAGGCAGCTTTCTTTCTTCTATTTGATCAGATTACAAATGATTAATCAAAACTAAAGGCTTCTTACAAGCTGGCAGTTCTCCATGTTCGAGGAGAATCCACTTTATTTAACTCAATGTATACCTTTTGTGAAGTATTGTTTGCCATTATTATGTATTATTTAGCCAGTAGCAGCCCCTGAATGAATTAACTCATGCTCTGCTTTAACTTGGACCATCAGAGCTTGCAGTTTAAACAGGAACATGCAGCTCCTATATTATTTAGGTAAGGAAAGTTTATGACTTCACATTTATAGAGCCTTGGTCCTCCTGTGCCCTATAATCACAGAGGTCTTTTACTGGCATGACCATGATGTGAACTCTCATCCATTTCTAAAGGAATCCAGACTCTTGAACATGAAATTACAGCTTCCGCAGCTCTATAAGAATATATTGTGACTTTCATCCTGTTATATTACAGTGTATTTTAAAGCCATTATGGCCAGTTTGGCAGCTGCTAGGAATCAGTGTATCGCTCTCAAAGCTAAATGAACTTCACTTGTTAGTAGAGTTTGTGAGGACTTGGCCTCTTCTGATTCCTGCAGAGCAAGATATTTGATGTGCTCCCTGATTTTGGAGCATGTTCTGTTGACAGTTTCAAACATGTGTCCCTGAATTACTCAGTCCATTTGAAACTCTCAACTCCTGAATCAAAAATAGATAAAGAAAACAACATTCGAAGTTCCTCTTGGTGGACAGTAGTGACGTTTAGGGAACACGTCCGTTACAGGTGACTTGGGTGTTCTCTAAAGAATCTGGATGCTTGTAAAATCAAACAGATTGTCCTCCTTGTGGCAAAAAATTCTCTGTGGTTCCTGAAGTCTGTTTCCCATCAGTAAGCTCCTTCCATCTGGATAGAAGCCCTTGACTACATCTCTGTGAAACTTTGCCTAGTTAAAGGTACAAATACCTCTTAAGAATTTGATCTGAGCAGCCAATATGTAGCTTGTTTCTACAGAGATGCAAGCCATGGGGCAAAGGCTCAAGAAGTCTTTGCTTGCCTTCATCCTCCTACTCAACATTTGTGCCTGGACACAATCAGCATTTGTTCCTAATGAGGCTATAGCTGCCCTGGAGCGAGGAAGCATGCTGGGTGGAAAGCCCGGCATCAGCACTCCTCCAGAGTGCTGGGGCTGGCTTTGTACACTGCGACCCTTCGAAGAGTAGGCACATTGGATTTTGAAAGTCTGAGGTCCCTCGGGGACTCTGAACCATGCAGTGCAAAAATGAAAGATGGATTTTCTAAGTACAGGCACACTCCCGAAGGAGCATGAGGGTCAGCTTCACAGTGCTGTATGCAGCTACTTCAGTAAATCAGAATAGTTTCCAAGGGCCTCCAGCTGTGTTATGGCTCTTCTGGTGCTACTCCTGGAATATTACTAGAGAGAAAGGCAGCATCTTAGACAAGGGCTGTGATCCTATAAAATGTCGCTGCTCAGAATCCACCTACATAAAAGCACCTTTGGGGTAAAGAACTTTGGTTTCTACATCAGTAATCAAAATCTCTAGCTCTCTCTGGGTTGGCTTGGCCTTGATGTAGTAGATAGGAAGAATGAGGGAAAGATCTGGTTTGCCAAAAGACAGGATTTTTGTTGCTTCCTGTCTGAAATAATAAATTAATGTTTGCATGATAATTTAGGAGGCTAATTCAGTGTGACGTTTCTCTTCATTGGCCTCACTGTGTCCTGTTAATAGCACCTTGGACCTAAAACTTTTGTGCTTTAATAGGCCAAAGTTGCAAAAAAGCAACATAAAAAGGGCAATTAATTTTTCAAAACAATGATTCACAGGAGCAATAGCTTTCATCTATCTGCCTCTTGTGTTAATGTACAATCTAATTGTCTGTACAATCTAATTTTCTAACTTTAAATTCATTGTAAATCCTACTTCTTTAAGCTCTAAAATTTCTTGTGGTGACCTCTACATCTTGCGTAATTACTGCTAATGAAAAGCTTAAGATGCCTTGTTGAACTGGAAAGCTATTTAAATACTTGTTCTCCAGACCAAAGTCTAAATTCCCCATTTTCTTTGGTGCATTTTTGCTTAGAAGTACAAGTTATAACGGTTAACAAACTGGTTGCACTGGAGAATTGGTTCAGCTATCAACTACAAGTGGAGGTTAAACTTCACCCTTAATGTGACCCATGCTCCCTTCATCTGCTAAAGTAATGTGCTAGTAAAGGCAGGATTTTACAGAAAATGGGGAGGGGGAAATGGCATAGCTTCTCTACCATCTCTCTCCCTTTTTCATAATCAGTGTCTCATTTTTTGTTCTGTACATGATTCAGTCTCATAGAATCATAGAATCATAGCATGGTTAGAGTTAGAAGGGACCTTAAAGATTATCGAGTTCCAATCTCTTGCATGGGCAGGGACACCTCCAACTAGATCAGGCTGCTCAGAGCCCCATCCAACCTGGCCTTGAATGCTTCCAGGGATGGAGCTTCCACAACTTCTCCGGGCAGCCTGTTTCAGTGTCTCACTACCCTCACACTAAAGAATTTCCTTCTGATCTCTAACCTAAATCTCTCTTCTTTCAGTTTAAAACCATTACTCCTTGTCCTCTCACTACAAGCCCTTGTAACCAAGTCCCTCCCCCGCTTTCCTGTAGGCCCTCTTCAGGTACTGGAAGGTACTGGGTGAGGTACTGGGTGAGGGCCACATCCCAGGAGTGAGAAGTAAGAAAGATATGTGGGCAGCTCTTTGGTGAAGCTGTCTTCGTTTTAGTGATTTTGTGCAGGGTTGAATGAGTGGAGGATGTGGCCCAGAATGTTTTCTGTAGCTGTCCAGAACTGAAATTGGAGCAAACTGAGCTTCTGTGGGGAATTAAGGCTTGAATCTTAGATGCACATCTGAAAGTTTTACCTGTTGGGGGGTTTTTTTGTTCGTTTTGGTTATTGTTTTTTTGTTTTTCGTTTTTTGTTTGTTTGGGGTTTTTTTGGTTTTGCTTTTGTTTTCGCTTTTGTGTTTTTTTTTTTTATTAAGAGTATTCAGACATTTTGAAGGAGCAGTGGCTGAGGCACTCAAGAGTGGCCTTTGAGAGCCTGATCTGCTATCCCATAGGTGTCACAAAACCCATATCCCCTAGGAGTGGCACAAAAGACAAGCCATTGTCTCAGCCTTTCTCCAGTTGGGAAGCTTTTGAAGTCTGTATGATACCAGGAGTTTTTCAGCATGACTCCTGCTATTGCTAAAGAATATTAGTCTTGGTTCTGATCTTTTCTCAGATGAAAATCTGGGGATAATGGTATATCAGCAAGCCTAAACCAACCCACGTTTAGCTGGTAACATGGGCAGAAGGCAAGAGATTGGCTGAAGCTAAGAGAACTCATCTCTGTAGCTTCTCCAAGAGGTGAAGAGGTGGAAAGTGTATCCCTCTTCCCCCACAGATAATAGCAATGAAAACTCAAGAGGGGCTGGAGAAGCAAAACCTCCTGATTTTGAAGAAAAAACATATCTCAGGAAGGAGGAGCCGAGGAACTTGTTTTTATTTACCTGCCTGTCCAGACAAGATCAAAGGAAATTGGTTGGAAGAAAGGAGAGACAAACAGGATGTTTAACTGTCTCCAGTGATTTGGAAAAAAGCATAAACTCATAAAAGAAAGGTTGAGGAAACAGAAACATATGTGCGCATTTTATTTACCTACCTCCTATACCTCATATGCATCTGTCTTTTGTTGAAGACATATTCACAGAGGCAGTTTGTGACCCTCAACTCTCATTTTTCCTTGGAGGGTTGTTTGTGAGCCCCAGGGTACAGCAGGCTTGAGATCTGACAGATGGGGTGTGTAAGCCCCAGGCTTGGTGGGAAAGGGGAGTGAGGCATCACACGGTCTCTGGGGCCACACATGGTGACCCAGTGCTCCCATTTCTGTGAAAAAGAGACCCTGCTCTCTCCATAGAGGCAGGCAGGCCCCTAGAGGACTATGGACAAGAAGAGCACACTGATCCCCATCACCCTGGTGAAAGCCCAAAGGAAAGGAATTATATGTGTTGGGGTGGGTGAGGCATGCACCGAGGGATCAATGGCAGCAGCGATCCTGCCCACGTGGCAGGATGCAGGAGCATCTGGTATGAATGTGATCTCTGGTCATGCTTACCAGTCAGTGAACCCCTTGGCTCAAATTTGGTTTTGTTTGGCTTTTAAGAAGAATCAGCCCCCCCTAACTCTGGCTGGCCACCCACTTCTTGCTGTCATCCAACTGGAGTCTGTCACCTTGCCACTGCTGAGTTCTCCAGCTTCATGAGTTTCACAATATGAACTACAATCTGGTTTTCACCTGATAATCTCAGCTTTTATTGGAAAAGAAATGCATTTTTGGCCCTTGTGGATTTAGAGAAAAATCTGAAATATGTGAAATTTACATACTGTGAAAGGGGTGGGCAATTTTAGGTCTACTTTTTAGCGTACCTCAGGAATTTAGAGGCTTGACATATAGTTGGGTTCTTTTTAACATTTTGAGGTGATTGTGACACAACTTTGAAATTCTTGATAGAGTACTGTGGGAAAAACAAGACGTGAAAAGGCCAAATCCCACCTTTGCATGTATTCTGTGCATCTGGAGCCACATCATAGAAGTTAAAGGGGTTACTTCTGGTAAACAGAAGGTATACTTCTGGCCTCTGGAATTGGGGGAGAGTTTCTAATCTCTAATTTCCTTTATGTCAGCTCATGTAACCATAATTACCAGGCACCAGTCCCTCTTATCCCAGTCCCCTATCTGACATCTGTGCAGAACTCTGAAATCCCAAACATGTTGGTGTGAATCTGCGCAAGTCCTCTGGTTGTGAGAAATTTTTTTATTTTTTTTATTTTATTTGGAGGATGTATTTCTTTTTTTCTGATCAGGTGCACAGCACACGCCTGGTTCCCACAACTGAGAGGAAGCAGTTTCTTGGTGTTCACTCTCCTGGGCAATAATTACAATTTGTCAGGAATGCAGTTTATTTTGTAATTCAACATTTCCCCATAGCACAACTGTGTAACACCTATACAAATATTTGTTCCTGTTAAATGCTTGGAAAAAAATAAAACGTTACAGTGGAGGTCAGAATAGGCCTAAGGTACTCACAGGAACAAAATCTTTTATTTTCCTGTCCTTGAACCTGGTCCAACATTCAGTAAAATCATCAGTAGACTACCATTGACTTCCATAGGAATAATTCTAGATCCTAAATATTTGTAGTTCCTGGTGGATGCTTAATCGACAGCCCTAATCTATTTATATATTCAGGTGGCGTATTAGAGGTAAAACAAAACTGTCATCAATGCCCAAGTATAAATCTTTAAGGGACAGCAGCTGGGCACCAACAGAGACCTCGGTCTCTGTGCTCCTGAAATCACTGGTTTCTCTGATTACAAGTCTGATAAAGGAAGGAAAGTAATTTTTTCTGATTAATTTTTTTTACTGAAGCTTCTTCTTATGGTGTCAGGCTAGTACAATTTATACCATCTTTTATGCTCTGTCAAACAGTCACAAAGCAGAGGTTAACAAGGCAGATACAGCAGTGGTGGTTTCTACTTTCTGGGCCTCTTTTGAGTCCTTAAGTGTAAGCATTTAAAAGAGAACAAAAGATGTGAAATCTCACAGTTCCAACCCAGAATTTTTTGCAATTATTGAATAGTTGTAGTACTATGCAAAACAGCAGCAGCAAAGTTAGAAAATGGGAATGTAGAGCAAGCAGATGTGACTTTTTCTTCATTTTCTTTTAGATTTCATTTGGAAGGAAGAAAGGCCAGGATAAGAAATAATTTATGAAGTATTTTTATTGAATATTCATAGTCTGCTGGTGAAAAACGATGTGCTTATTAAAATATCTGCTGCTCTTGTATGGAAATAAGGCCATCAAGAGTCCATCCCCATCAGGAAGCAATGGGATTGCAATGAGTGTCAAACTACTTACACAGAGATGGCTCCTATTTAAGCTGCCACCCCTACCAACTCCCTGCAGTATTACACCCCCTTGCCTGCCTCATGGTGCCCCAACAAAATGGGCAGAAGTGTAAACTCAAAAGAGAAAAAAAAAAAAAGGTCCATGAAGACTGCAGGGGTTCGTCCAGGTTCTATGGACCATATGGACTATTTGAAACATTGTATTTTGGTGAGTGACACTTCAACATAACCCATTCAAGTGCAAAAATAATTTTGGTTTTTTTGACCATTTACTCATTTGCGTGAAGCTTTTATTTTTTAAGTGTTTCCTTTTTGTTTTCCACATGTAGAATGGGAATTTGCATTAGTTTTCCAGATTAAGTGATAAAAGTTTTTTATATCCTTGTGTCCCACTCATTCTACAGAGTCTACTAAGTTCTTGTACCAATCTGACTGGCAGGGTCTTCACACTTTGAGTCAGGGCACATAAAAAGAATCAGTTTTAGTATATTCTGTGTCTTTTTTTATTTTTATTTTATCTGCTTTTCTTCCAGAAGTAATGCTTTTTGCAGATGTAGCACCTTCTCATGTCAAGCAAGATTTCTACTGATGTGTAATTTTTACTTGACTTGGGGGTCAAAACCAAAATGGAAGACATATCCAGTGGTGGAGCAAACAACTTTCTTGATATTAGGAGTATCATTAGGAAATTTTGAAGGAACTGAAAGCCAGAAAGCCAAACCTGAGAAGAACGCTTCAGGAAAGCTTTGTCATGGCATCGGTACCAGCAGCGCTCTGAAGGAGGCACTTCCCTTTCCAAGGGCAGGGATGAAGTAGTGAATTGAATAAATGCTCCCCATTAGCTGGGTCCATCATCTGACTGAGTATGTGGGTTACCATACAGCTGGCACCACTGTGATACACCTGCTGTCGAGTGACTTTACCTGCATGTTTGAGCCACATTTGAATTGTTGGTGAATGACAAGAGGCTCAAGAGCCATGAATTCATGATCATTCATGTAGATGATTTCAGAACCAAAGATTGCCCATTGGATTCCAAGCAAAATAAAACCGAGATTCACTTTAGCTGTCTAATTTTACAACACAGATGGAACTTTATGTTTTTGCATCAAAAAGAGTCCTAAAGGTAATGGCATTTCAAATTGTTCCTCTGAAGCACTTTGGGTCCATAAGAGCCAGAGGAAGCTGTGATCCCTCTATATGTGTGGGCGGAGCTTACAGCAATAAGAAGAAATTTGATATAGAAAGCCAGGTTTTGGCTAACCTTGACTGGAAAACAGGAGATAAAAATAACAGCATATCCTGTGATCCCTCAGTTACTGCAATCTTTAATGAAAACTTGACTGAGTGCAGAAAAACTAAAGCAGAAAATATTTAAAAGCTAAAATAACCACTATCATCTAATGTTTAAATGTCGCTATAGTGGTTACTAATGCTTTGCAATAATGTGTGTGCATCTCTATCTTTTCAATAATAAACAGATTGCATAAATAATAAGCATAGAAGATTCCATAACCTGATGAGTTCATTATGGCATTATATCTTTAACTCATGTGCAAAACTAATCATAAAAAGAATTTTTCCTGCTGCACTGCAGCTGGTTGAAAGGAACAACAGTAGCTTAAAAAGCTTTTTGTCTTTTTTTTAATCCACTGATGCTTTATTCTATATGAACTCATCACTAGAAGACATAAAAAATCTTTAAAAATCAAGTTACAAAGGCAACAAGACTGGGATGTGCACAGAAATCTAAGTTTTGCTTATTTTTAATTAGTAAGTGCTTTGTGTAGTGCAGTGAAACAAACCGTGTTTGGCAGTGTTTCTCCATTTAATGCACTTTGTGAGAAAAGTCCAGGTTCCTGAAGCATTTAAATCAATCTAAGTGGCTTTGACATGTCTGCTGCTTTTCATATTTTTTTTTCCAGGACCCGTTTCTCTTTTTTGGAACTTGGTTCTTCCTCTATCTCTGTTCTCTCTCATCTTCGTATTACATTTCTTACTGTTTCCAGCTTCTTTTTCTTTTCATCAATGAAGTTTCAACGGAAAACATTATTTGAGTCAGAAATGTAATGCCCACCGCACAATGAAGGGACATCACAAGGTTATAGGCACGTCTGCTCTGCGCCCATTGGACAATAATGTAGCTATCCGTGCTAACTTTAAACTGTCTTGCTGGGTTAACAATACAGGTCTAGGCATGGATCAGCATGAGCTAATGTAACCTACTAAGAAAAGTCTGCTAAATGCACTAAATCCTGCAAAACCTTCTTTGATAGGGTGTTACACTTTGCTGTAATTGTGAGGGTCCCTGTTTAAACCAGGATCCTCCAGCTTGGAAGATCACTGCTGGGTGAAAAAGTTAAATCTTCTGTCGTCTCTGGTGCACAAGGATTTGTAAGTATTTAGGTATGAGTTGTCTGGATCCCAAAGCAGCTTTCCTTCTCCTCCAGTCAGATCAGGCCATCTGTGCTAGACACACTTTTGGTTATGATCTGGATTCACACTTCACATAAGTGTGGAGATTAATTGAGGAATGGATACCCAACATATTTATAATTAATGCCGTAAGTAAGTTATAAACCAGGGCTCCAAGATGAAAGCTCACTGCCTGACTGATTTACGAAATCATACATTCCCTCTTGACCACTGTTTTAAGGGCACAATCTTTGCCAGCTCTGTGCACATGCTTTGAGAATTATTCACTTCAGAGCTTCTTGCATGATCAACGTCACAGTATTTTTCCCAAGCACTGAAATTCTTTGAATTTGTATCACTTCATAAGATCTGATTAAACCTTTTAGACCTGCAAGTAGATGTTTTGCATGTTGAAGAACTTAATCTCATACCTAAATCTTTCTAGCTCCTGGGGTTCCCCACATGAAAGGTATTCTCCATCAGCTTTTCAGATATTTCTATCTTCATCTCAGAAAACTATGATGACTTTAGGGGACATCTAAGAGAGAGCAAATTACTTTGGATCTTAGTTTTCTGCTACAGGGTGGGCATGCTTTTCAGTTTCAAATTTAATTAAAAAAAAAAAAAAAAAAAAAAGCATTCTAGCAGCTTTTTCCTGGCAGCTTTTGAGAAGTTGGGTACTTTCTTTTTTCTTTTGGCATTGTCAGAGAGTGTGTTTGGAGTTTGGTCCAATACTCCTGAAGTCTAAGTGAACTAGAGACAATAAGGGAAGCCAGTATGGCTAAAAGCAAACTGAGGAGGCTATAGGAAGTAAAAAAGACATCCTTCTGTAAGTGGAAGTCCAAATGAAGAACATAGAAAAGATAATAAACTTTCTGGCACACTAAATGTGAAGCTATAATAAATCTGGCCAAAAAAGATTCTGAGGAGCAAGGGTGCAAAATCTAACAATAAAACCAATAAAACCTTTTTTTTTTTTTTTTTTCAAATACATCAGAAGCAGGAAGTTTGCCAGCAAGTTGATGGGGCCAGTATATTACTAAAATGTAAAAAGACCACTATAGAAGGACAAGTTTAAACCATAAATGCCTGAAACTATTCTATGTGTGAATGCTCATAATGGAGCAGCTCAAGGAAGTTTCCTCGCTGGAGCCAATTGTTGGGGACTGTCCTGAGGAACTACTGATACTGAAGTGGTTTGATAATAAAGGGGATGATAGTAAATTAACATAACAGGGATGAGGGGCATGCTGTAAGTGTGCAAGTCATGCAAAATCTCTAAAATAACTTGAAGGGCAGTCAGCTCTTCTTGCACCTTGGCACTTAAGTCAGCCTTGTTTTAGGAATATATGATATTCTGTATGTCACAGTATAACTCAGGATTGGCAATTAAACTAATTGCAATTTGGTAACAACGCAAGTCAGCAATGTCATTAGGTGTGACTGAATCTGCTCTTTGCTGTGTAAGTGTCATGGTTTCACTCAGGATTGATGATTAAACCAGTGACAATAATGCTCTTGATCCCCTCCCCCTCCCACCCACATAAGGAAAGGAGAGAGAGAATAAATAGAGAGACTTTCCGGATTGAAAACTAAACTAGACAGCTTTACTTAAATACTAACGATAAAAGACAATATGTACAGATATATACAAGTATGTGCAGGAGTGTGCAAAAACCTCTATCATCTCCCCCACCCCCAGCAACTCACCCGGCACTCTCCTGAGCTGTGAGCAATTCCGAGAAGTCCTGAACTGCTTCCCGAGATAGCAGCAGAGCAGACAGGAGCTGAGGGCAGAGATATAGGGGTCAGGAATGCACAGGCCTTGTGATCAAAGGAGATGGATAGATGGAGTCCTCCC
This sequence comes from Hemiprocne comata, assembly GCA_020745705.1. NCBI lineage: Eukaryota > Metazoa > Chordata > Aves > Apodiformes > Apodidae > Hemiprocne > Hemiprocne comata. Next base: position 134,147,121 of record CM036586.1, on the reverse strand, counting down.
TGGACACCGGCCATGGATGGAACAGGAGGAAGAAGAAGGGACTTGACTTCTGGGATCCCTCAATTTATAGGCTGGAATATTTTGTTTGGCCAATTTTGCCATCTGTGTAGTCTCCTCCTCCCTATAGGAGGGTTGTAGGTAAGACCCTTCTGCTCCTTTAGTGTCTGAAGCAGCAGATTCAACAAGCAGAGAAAAGCGGCCTTGGTCTCTCGGCAATAACTATGAACATTCAGGCGTGATCCCTCCACTAGCTGGTAAACTTGCTGTTACTTTCAGCAAGAGTGCTGCTTAAAAGAGAGTTCACTGAAGAAAAAAAGATCAGTAAAAAGAAAATTGGCTTAATCCTGGCTCAAACCAGGACACTGTATCTGATGCTGCTTTTCAGAAAGGCTTCAGGACAACAAGGAAACTACAAACATACATATGACCCATATTTCCAAACTTGATCTTCCCTTACTATAGTGAAAACAAAAGCAAAACAAGAACATAAAGAAAACAAAACCCAAAACCAGATTTATTGCAGAGCAAACCAGCTCAGAATTTCAGCCTCATTTTTTTTCATGGATAATTATTCCAAATTCAGATGAAAGGTAATCCTTTTTTTTTTATAATTACTTGGCTTTTGACAGGAGACTACCTTCTCTTCTAGCTTGAAGTCTTACCAGGTCCTTCAGACTAAATCAGATTCATGCACTGCACAGTTGGGATAAGGAGTGGAGAGAAAGAAGTAATACTACAGGAAAATTGAACAGGGACTGTGAGACTTTTAGCGGTTCATACATCTGGGAGTAAAGCTGGTGTTCCCTCTTGCCTGCAGTGTTAGTGTGGCTTATTTGAAAGACTGGCCTCAGCTCTGTTCTCCATCCCTAGTGCTCAGGGGAAAAATAAGGATTAAGGTTATTGTAAATGATATTTTTGGTTAAGACATACAATGGCCACCTGGTCGCTGCCTGGTCACCGGCACAAGTCAGAACAGCCATTTCCTCTGGTCCCTTTGGAGCTGTGGAAAACAATGAAAAAGCCTAGAGCTGTGCACGTCATCTCCTCTTTTCTTCAACACTCCCCCTTCTGTTCCTTGGTGCAAAACCTGCCATCTGCATGGGGGGCTGTAGCACATCTGAAGATAAAAACCCGTTTGCCCATCTTTCGTCTCCTAAGAAGCTTCTGCATAGAAAATTACTTAATCTGGCCTTTTTTGCCCACTTTTTTTTTTTTTTTCAGTCAGTGGCATAAACAGGCTATACATAAACATTCATATGACCTGGAATAGGTGAGACCTATGTTGATAGGGCTGTGTCCAATAATAGCACAGTCAAAGCTCCAACTACTGTGCAATAAAGCTCTTACTGTCTGTGTGGTATAGGGCTATGACTTTAGAGATATTTTGCACGTGAAGATGCTACCCAAAATGCATGTCAATATAAAGCAGATGTGCTCAGTTCATCCCAGTGCACTTTTACTACAGAGAATGTTGTTGATGACAAAACGTGAATTTGCTACTTTGATTTTGGGTCAGGGGTTAGTTTTACTTTTCATGCCAGGGTCTTGGTGTAGCTTTCAGAAATAGGATGGTTGTTTTTACATTTGACAGACCTATCTGAACATGTAGGAGACCTTTACCAGAAATGGTGGATAGGAATCCAGCTGTACATGCCAGAATCTGAAGCACTGGCTTCTGATCCCTTAACATTTTTTTTTCTTTTGTCATGAAGAGCATCTGGAGCCATGTAACTCTAAATGAGCATCTCCATGTGGTTTTTGGCTTTTTTATATATTGAGCAACTGCTTTCATCCTCCTTTATAGTCAGATACAAAACATTAGTTTGGGTGCTGTGGGTGCCAGATTTGCCTGAAAAACCTTCAGGAATGACTAGACCATTTATAGACACTTGAAAATATAACTGGAGAGGATCCCTCGCTTATCTGAGATTAACAGTAGACTATATTCCTGACACTCTTTTATGAAACATTTTGAAGTAGCCAAAGAAGAAAACTAAGTAGATTTTTCCCAATCTAGTTCAAATATTTATTTTTCATTTGTGAAGATCAACGCTATACAGACTGATGAATTCTTTGCTTTTATCCTTGCTTGCAATTTACATTTTTTTTCCATAATTTGTAATCGTTAAAACACTGAGCTAGAACCTTCCCGATTCCCTTTAATTCAAAGACAATACTACTAGTGGAAGGGAGGATGAATTTACCCAGATTACTTCAGATGGGCTACAGTTACTCCATAAAATTTTCAAATGCCATTTCAAACATTCATCCAAATTCAATGTCTACTTTTTACAAAGATGGGGAGAAATCCTGTTTGCTAAGAAACTAAAAAACAACAACAACAACCAAACAACAAAAAAACCAACCAAACAAAAGAAACCAAAGAGAGCAAAACCAAACCAAACCAAAACAAAAAAACAAAACAAAAACAAAAACAAAATTCAAAACTTCATTGCATGTTTACTGGACTTCATAAGTCTGAAAGTGTCAGGACTTACTTAATTTGTGCTGTAAGTCTGGGTCAATGGGCTGAGGATGGTTGTATGGGGTTCAACAAGGCCAAGTGCCGGGTCCTGCACCTGGAGCAAAACAACCGCATGCAATGCTATGGGCTTGGGGAAGAAGGGCTGGAAAGCTGCCCAGAGGAAAAGGATCTGGGGGTGTTGGTCAACAGCCGGCTTAATGTGAGACAGCAATGTCCTCAGGTGACCAAGAAGGCCCATAGCATCTTGGGTCGTATCAGAAATTGTGTGGCCAGTATGGTTAGGCAAGTGATCTTCCTCCTGTACTCAGCACTGGTGAGGCTGTGCCTCAAGTACTGTGTTCAGTTTTGGGCCCCTCACTACAAGAAGGGCATTGAGGTGCTGGAGCATGTCTAAAGAAGGGCAATGAAGCTGGCGAAGCATCTGGAGCACAAGACTTACTGGGAAGTGGCTGAGGGAACTGGGTTTGTTGAGTCTGCAGAAAAGGAAGGCTGATAGCAGACCCTATGGCTCTCTAGAACTACCTGAAAGGAGGTTGTACCAAGATGGGGGTTGGCCTCTTCTTAAAAGTAATAAGCGATAGGAGAGGAGATGGCCTCAAGCTGCACCAGGGGAGGTTTAGATTGGGTATTACAAAAAAATTTATTTACTGAAAGGGTTGTCAATCAGTGGAACAGGCTGGCCATCCCTGGAGGTATTTAAGAGACATGTAGATGTGGTGCTTAGGGATGTAGTTTAGTGGTGGACTTGGCAGTGTTCTAGAATGCCTTAGCTTGGTGATCTTAAAGGTCCTTTCCAACCAAAACAATTCTATGGTTCTTCTAGAAGACGAAATGCAGTCAGTTTCTCCCGACAGCGTTTCGGTAAAAAGAAGAAATCACCATTTTCCCCCGCTCTTTTTTCTTGCTTAAAACGCCAGGCCCTTGTGGCTGCGCAGGTGGCTGCGGGAGAGGCCGAGGGCGTGAGGAGGCGGAGTAGGCCACTGTGGGGGCGGGGCGCCCCGTCCGCTCGGCACCGCGCGCATGACGCTCTCCCGGTGCCGCAGCGCCACCCCGCGGTTGGCGGCGGCACCGGCGGCGGGCGCTCCCCCACCCGGCCCGGCGCCTCACAAGAAGAGTCACCGTGTGTCCTACAGGGTGCTCCTGACTCACGGGAAGCGGGGAAATAAATGACTTTAAAGTGCGTAATGGGGCTCTGCAGGGTGCTTGAGCTGGGTTTAATAAGACCCGGACATATTATTCAAACGCTCTGCCCGCTCCTGCTTGTATTTACCGCACTGACACGCTTGTTTCTGCTCTCGTTTTAGTCGGAATTGACGGGGAATTTCCAGGCTGAGGAACTCAACATCGCGTTTTGTGATTTGATAAGAAACAAGCCGTTGCTAACAACTCTGAGCCCCTCAGAGCCCCGCAGTGAGGCGTGTGATCCCGGAGCCGTCCCGTCTGGGGAAGTGGAGTCAGTGGGGCAACTCCTGCCCTGGAAACCCAGTTCCCAGCCCTCCACCTACAAGAATCATCTTTAAACTCAGCAAAGTATTTTCTCCAAAGCTGAATTTCACAAAGTTTCTGCTTCTCTGTAATTCCCTTGTGTTCCTAGGTTTCATTCACAATAGAAAATACTAGAAAAATAATATTTTTGGTGGAAAATAGGTTTTTCATGGATAGCAATACATGTATGTGCATTTTCTCTACAGCAGATCTTGTATAACCTTTAGAAAATTACTTTATTTCTGGAAATCTGATTTATGAAACAGCAAATGGATAGATAGCTGTCCTCCATGGAAAAAAAATATGCAAGTCATCACTGACAAGCACATGGAAAGACCACCAAATTCCAAGTTGATGTTTTCAGTCTGATAACTGTATTAGCAAATATTTTATAAAAGCTTAGCTTGTGTGTTCCCTGGTAACCATGTTGGTTTTAACAGCTTACATAAACATAACAGATATAATATTTCCTTAAGCTCTGGTGTATCATACTGTATCAAAGCATTGAGTGAGAAACTGGCACTAGGTATTCCAAAATAATACAGTTTTATGTGAAAGGATTTGTCAGCTAAAGTAGAAATTCTCAGGGGGGGCGGGGGGTGGAGATGGGATGTTTTGTTCTTAAAATACCTGATTCTCCACACATACATACTCCACTGACAGCAAAACGGTAGTTAGCCATGTGAGAAACATCCATTTCTCATTGGTTTTAGTATCTTAATTAAACATATTTGACCAATGAGGCAAAGGCAGAGTGGCTGAGTGGACACATCACTGCAGCTGATGCATGCAAACAGAGATACTACATGTCAGAGACATCTTTATATGGGCCATCACCTCTTGCCAGGTTGTAAGCAGAAGCTCCCCTGCCCCACAATGCAGTGCTTTGTATAAGAAATCTTACTTGTGCTGTCTCAAACCATCATGTGTTTGTGTTCCTTTTCAGATGAACTTTAACTTTGACCCTGCCGAGGGTGTATTGTTTGCTTTGGAAATACTTGCAATAGCCCTAGAATGTTTATTTTCCACCCCAATATGCTGCTACATTCTTGCAAGCTTTCTCTGCTTGTAATACAGCGTTTGGCCAGGAAGCAGAGCATACAAATGAAAAACAGTGCCCCAGTCTTAGGGAAATGTAGTGAACCCAAGACAGAAAGGATTTTATTGGAAGTAAGACAAAGATTTCCAGAGAAATAATAAACAAACAGCTGGTCAGCATCTCTGCAAGACCATCAATTTCTGATGTGTATTTCCTGGAAGGATCACAGTATTTTGTTTAATTCTCTTCCTCTGCCCTCAGCAGGTAGGAGAAGCAGAGGGAGGGTCTATTGATAATGTTCCAAAGCAGATAATTACACATTTAATAAGTGTAGCAACAATACAAGTTGCATGATTAGCTAAACATCTCCAGATTGCTTCTAGTAATGGAGACAAACTGCTGGCTTTCTCCAGGTATTTGCTGAAGACCAGCACTTGAACCAACAATACATAAACAGTCAGGCTCCAAAAGAGTCAGCACTTGGAAAAAACTTCCCCCCCACCCCCGGCCCCGCAGTGCTATGCAGGAACCTGTCTAACATCACTGTTGACATTAAGGTCCCTTTTGCCGGGGTAGTGGAGTATTGGAAAGATCATGACAAGATCTGTGCTTTCTGACACAAGGGCTCAACCCCTCAGTAAAAAAACTGAAGTTCCCAAGTGCAATGTCAGAGAACATGGAAGCAGACCCTGATGTCCACTAAATCACAACATCTCCCTGCACACTGACTAGATGGAAAAACAGCTGTCAAGGTGAGTCCAGGTACAGAATCATACCTGAATTCAACAACAGCTGGTTATGCCAACTCGGAGGGCTAGGCAGGAGCCTGCCTGCACTGTCACTACCCTGAAAGTGCTCAAAATTTGGGTTCTCGGTGATAGCTAAGACCTGTCCCTTCAAAACTATATCGTAGAGTGATACAGGATCTCTGAGCAACCCTAGAAGCAGAAAGTCCCCTTCTGATAGACCACAGACTTGGTATGACCAACCCAGTCATAGGAAAGTGAGACAGATTATTTTCTCATTTAGGAAACAGCAAGGGAATTGATAACTAAACACCAGTGGTAGGTGTGCAGTGAGGATGGTGCCTGAGCCTAGAGCCTGAGCATGCCTATTACACTGCAAGTGAAGCTGCTGCTCTGGCATCTATCATAGCCATTATTTTATTGCTAAGCTAAGCAGGTCCTCAAAATGCCTTGTATGTACTCAGATGAACTTCCATGTGAACATTCAGTGAGTAGCAGCACATCCACAGATCTGCTTTCACAGGTGTGGATGATGGATGGGAAACCTAACACATGGAAGGAGGGGATTAACATAGAATAGAGAATTTACCTTCAGGACAATGTTTAGACAAATCTTTTCTTGCTATAAAGGCAAAATAAAAGGCTCAGGGGGGCAGGATTGGCTTTTGCCCTACAAGGCAAGGTAACAAACCGGTACTGTACTCTAGTGAAAAGTCAACCTTGTGACCAGCAGCACAAAACCAAAGTCTTTGAGCAGATGAATTCTTGTAGCTAGTAAGGCACAGAATTGCTCTAAGTATTCCTGCAAATCAATGTATACACACTGCAGTGTCTGTGGAGATGACAGACAGGTAGCAAGGACAGCTACAATGATACCTGGGCCTTCTCTGCCCCTTTTGAAGCAGCACAAATGGGTTTGTACCATGCTTCATGCTGGTGTCAAATGCACCTTGTTTAAAGCAAGCCAGGTTATTTTAACATATCATTTCTTCCTGGAGTGTGCATGTATTATCTATAGGCTACATGTCCTCTGCTCTCTGTGCTACACAACAGTTGGGCATCCAATAGTACCTCTAGATAGTAGGCCATCATAATGGCAGCTGAACATAAGCCCCAAACAGACAGACATGTACCGACTGCTCTCTTTCCTCTGCTCACCTCACACAGCCAGACAGCATCTCCTTTCTGTTAGGAGGACTGAGTGACAGCTAGCTAGCTCTCCTCCAAGACTCAGACACAGCCATGCCAAGTGACTAGACTTTCAGGCTCTGTGGGAACAGACATAGAGATGGATTTTGCTAACACACTTCATTCACCAACATTCTCACTATGGCATTGGTGTGTAAACCTAGCTGCAATGTGCTTAAAATGCATTCATGTCATTGCAATGTTCTTTGTCACTAGGAACTGAAAGTCTGGATAGAAAGTTTCCAGCAGGAGTTTAAACTTGGCATTGCTGCATAAACCCAACATGCCTTATGCTCAGCACTTCATACTTAAAAATGTATTACGCTATGCATTTGTACAGTACAATGTACAAAAGACATGGGATGTCATTAGATTTCTGGATTATCTGGAAAATTACTTTCTCACTCTCTGTATACCTCATACTTTGCAGGGACAGGTTAAAATTGGTCTTCCGGTGCATTACTGTCACAAGCTTGTTTTATGTTTGCTTGAGCTCCATCTCCTTTGACTGCAAACATAAAACTCTGTATTTTCACCCAGGTAGATCTTTGTTCTGGTAAAAAATAGCATACAATGTAAGTTTTGGCTTTGAGATATTGTGTGGGTCAGGCTTTTCTGTCTGTGTAGCAAGACAGATTTTCAGAGGTGTGAAGGGTAGTGGAGCAGCTGATTTCCAATGGCAGGTGGATGCCTAATGTCCCTTTAAGCCCTTGGAGATCACTCCCTCATATATTGTTTTGCCATCTGCCCATGCACATACTCTCTGCAAGTTTAGAGTTAAACCCAGCATTAGCAGCAGAAAAGTCAGTGCACTTAATGTAGAAAAACCAGTTGGTTCTGGACAAAGACACAAAGTGCTTTGAGGGTCTGTTTAATATTCATTGTGCAGATTCCTGAGGAAATAATGTCCACTTATCAAGTCTCACTGGTTGGGTTGGGGTTTTTTGGGGGGTCTATTTTTATATCAAGACCTACAACAGACTGTAAGGTAACACTGATCAAATCAATTTCATCCTTGGTTGGCATCAGTTTCTTCAGCCTTCTGGCAGTAGCTGGACATTTGAAATACAGGCAAAACTTGTTCTTACTTTCTTATAGATGAACTGAAGTACATTTTCAGCCCTTGAGATCATAGGTCATAGCTCTGCTTCACCACCTTTGGCTAGTGATGTCACTAACACCCAAAACAGAGCAAGGAACTTCTGAATACATCAACTGCTAATATAATTAGTGGTGGGGAACGTGGGACTCCAGCCCCATATCTGGGATACCAGATATCCTGCTATCCAGTTCAGAAGAAAGGTTGCTACAGAGCACAAACAGGGGAGAGGGTAAATATTTCAGTCACCTGCTTTACAACAGCAGTAGAAACCCATTTTATTTTCTGCAGAAACACAATATGAAAAGAATATTCACATAATTTTGATAAACAGGTTTTTCAATGACATGTAAAGAACTTACCAACACATCTTGCCACAAATTATTGTGATTACATTCTGTCCACATGTTTGAAAAAAATTCAGCTTGTATTTCTAATGTTTTGTTGGGCTATTTCTTTAAAGACTTCCCCATGTAAATAAAGTTTGGAAAATAATAACACAAGGCTCATCTTGCCTTAACAAGACCTATAGTAACTGTGCTCATCTTACTTGAAATGTTTGTTTTTAACCATCATTTATTTAAAGAGAAAAATCTTGTTTTAAACAGAGCATGCCTGGAAACATTGTTCATTTATCTTTGTCTAAAAAGCTAAGTGCCTACAAAAGCAGCCTTCACTTGTGAAGACAGGACACCAGTCCCTCTCTTGACTCTTTGACCCAGACTTATCTTATTTCTCATACAGGATGGAGCACCCCAAGGACTAGGGGTTTTGGCCCACCCTAGCGGATGGAAGGACAGTTTGGGGCAGATCCTGATGTCATCCTGGTTCACATCTGTGGAAAACCGCAAATGCAGCATAATGACTTCACTATGAGGAATTTGTGAAGCTGCCAATGAACTACTTACAAATCCTCTGAAAGACTGTGAGAGCATGTATAAACCTTCACAGATACACAAACTTCAGTTCATCTGTACAGCTTGCTTTATACCTCTGTTGCCCAGTGTGGTAATATAAACTCATGAATTACAAGGTGACAGAGTTTGTATGTTCCAGACAAACAGGTTTGTTAACTCTACACGACCTTCTGTTCCAGAAAAAAAAACCTTTAAGAAAAAGCCTGGCTTCTGCCCAGATTTAAAAGAGAAGATTGCTTTTCAATGGGCTGTGTTAGCAGGAGTCTGTGACCAGCTGCTGGGAATGATCATGAACTCTTTGATAGGCTTGCTCAAATGGCAACTTTTTTTTTTTTCTTTTTAAACACAGAGTTTTGGTTGATGAGAATCATACCAGAAGTTGAAAAAAGGGAAAAACCTTTCCTGGAAAGGTAAGCTACTGCTGAAAGCCAATCAGAAATATAGGCTGTTTTATACAGAAATTGTTCTTTCTTGGGGATTGTTTTAAGCAAATATTTTATTTTTTTTCTGTATCTTTGTTATCCAAAACTTGCTACAATTCACATGTAACTTAGCATGTGTCTTACAGCGGTCTTCTTATGTCCTGCTAATTAAGTGCCCTTAATTAACACATTATTTATGATATCTTAAATAAAACCACTAGTAAGTTCTAGCAATATTGCTCTCCAGTCCTGTGGCCCTCACCACTTCTTCAGCTTACTTCTGCTGGGTGTCAGCATTACTCTTAGTGTGTGCTCCTCCACAAGTGTTGTGGTGGGACTTCAGCAGAGGAAGCTTGGCCAGATCAGGGAAGAATGAGGCTGATCTGTCCCTATATCTAGAAAAGCTAATTCCATGGCTTTTTGTAACTGCAGAGTATTGTTGTGTTGTGTTTTATTTCCTGCTGAACGGGGGGATGGGAGGGAAGGTAAATGCAGCTTTTTAGTGAGCATTAAGAAACAAAGCACTGCTTTGGAAATGTCAAGTCTTGAGAAGCAAGGCAAGATTTTCAGAAGTGCCGCAAGGACCTATTTTGCTTATGAGGAAAACTGAGCAAGAGACTCAATCCATAGCAGGTCTGGAATCACCAACAAGAGTCCTGAACTTTCAGTGTCTTGAGTTACCCTTCTGATGACAGATACTCAAGGGCAATCTAGAGTCCTTGTTTAAGCTCTGGTTTATTCGCAAGTGTGTCTGTTCAAACACATGCATCCGTAAAGCTGCTGTTGGGGAGGGGGGTGACACAGCTCTGACTTTTGAGTGAACTGTTGCCACGCTGGATGACGTAAAATTGCCAAATGAGGTTAAAAAGAGAGCTACATATTTTTGGAAAGAAGGGTTTATGTGTTTGGACGGGAGTACAGTGGAAAAGAGAGAAAAGGAAAACATCTGTTGGACCAAAACAGCTTGTGGTTTTTGGTGTGTGTGTTGTTTTGTCATTCTTTTTTTTTTTTTTTTAAGGTTGTTTTTTGGTGGGTTTATTTGTGTGTGTGTTTCTTCTCCCCCAAATACTCAGCTACACTGGATAGAAACCAGAACACCAGGGTGGACTGGGTTTCGGCCTTTTTGGAACTTCCAAAATCAAGAGACAGAAGAAACAAATCACCATGCTACTTTGAAAATCTCCTGGCAGAGACTGCTGCATAGGATGCTTTTATGTTAGTGTAAGAAAACAATAATTACGCTAACAGTATTTATTTGAAGTATTTTGCATGTGTCTGAGTTTCCCAAAATGCACCAAGCTGTTTATGGGATGTGTGTCTGTTTGGCATGTGCTTTTTACTTTGTGTTCTTGCATTTCCCATGGTCATCTTCCTGAATGACAAGGGGAGAAGTGTAAATCTAGCTCCACAAACCAGTGTTGCATGATACTGCCTTATTACTCGTGTTTTTTCCATTTTCCTAATTTGCCAAGATGCTAAAAATTCCTCAAAATTAAAAAAAAAAAAAATAAATTTAACTTTCTTTAGAAAAGGAACATAATTAGTCCTGAATTACATACAGCTGTGTAGATTTCCAGGCACTTGATTGAGTCAATACAAGTGTTGATAAGCAACATGCTGGCTCCCTTATTTAGAACCACCTTATGATTTTGCTGCTTATTCACATACTCCTATTGTAATGTAACTACCCTTAGAGCAAAAGGATATGTCCACTGTAACAACAGGGACATAGTCAGTTTGTGAGTAGGAAGCCTTTTTTTAAAACAGTAAACCATGTTACTGTGAAGTTTTTGTAGGTAGTTTGAATGGCGGTTTCGGTAGACATTCCTTTTGATTTCCAGTGATAGTACACCAGTATTTCCATCTTGTTGGTGTTTTGCACCACCTCTATGACTACCTGAAAGAGGGTTGTAGGGAGGTAGGAGTTGGTCTCTTCTCTCAAGTGAACAATGACAGGACGAGAGGAAATGGCCTGAAGTTGCACCAGGGGAGGTTTAGACTGGATATTAGAAAGAATTTATTTATTGAAAGAGTGGTTGGACAGTGGAACAGGCTGCCCAGGGAGGTAGTGGAGTCACCATCCCCGGAAGTGTTTAAAAGAAATATAGATGTGGTGCTTAGGGACATGATTTAAGCACTGAACGGTTAGATTTAGGTTATGGTTGGTGGATTTAGGATATGGTTGGACTTGATGATCTTTGAGGTCTTTTCGAAGCAGAGTGATTCTGTGATTCTGATTCTGTGAATATGTCAGGCAATAAGGTATCTAAAATGACAGGAACCAAGGTCATCTAGGTCTGAACTGCTGCTACAAGACTGTGGAAAGGAAGGTGGGACAAAACCGGGGTCCAGAGTCTGAGTATCTCAGTTCTTTTTTTATTCATACAGGGCCACTTGCCTTACTCCTTTGCTATTAGCTCTTATGGTTTTCCCTGTATCTAGTATTTTTAGTATATAACTGTTCTTTTTGGCAGATTAAAAAATTGCTCCCAAATCAGAGTGATTATTTTGTTATAACAAGGTTGCTGAGACAGCAAAATATTAAGCACGTACATATGACTAATGACATCAAAGAACCAACATCAGTGTATCGTTCAGTGATAAGCAGGACTAGAAAAACTCATTAAAATTAGTTTGGCCTCTCTTTCTTTTACAGCTCTAGAGTTAAGCTTGAATATCAATAGTAAAGGTGTTTGCACAAAATCTAGACAGTTATCTCTACCAGGAGACATGCAGGCATTAAGGCATGTAAAGTAAGCTTAAGCCAGGCATATAAGCAGGAAGTTGCTCCAGTATAAATGAGAACAAATTCCATGACTAGATTTCATTTTCAAGGAAATTAGGACATACTGATTAGTAACACTTGGTGCAAAGGAGGTGAAAAAGCACAGAGCTGGTCCAGCTGTTCTGTATAAACACTGAACAGCCCTTGCTGAAATGGTTATGTCTACAATACAATGAAATACATCTGATGAAGGAGAAGAGATAGGAATCATTAACTTTCACTGATCTAATTTCTTCCAAATGTAGTTTTAAGCAAAGCTTCATTTCCCCAGGCAATATTAAACTTAAAAATTTATCTAGAGTATAGGGATGCCTATTTGGATGACCAATGCTCTTTGATGCTGAAGATGACCACAATCTCAGGAGTAAGCTATTTGACCACTAGAACAAGTCTTGTACAATAACGATGAACAAAGATATGCAAATACAACTTAAAAGAAACTTGCAAATGGTGTTTTATTTAATTCTTACAATAGGGAGGCACTTTTACATAAAAAAAAAAGTGCAGAAGTTTCATTATAACTACATTACTCTAAAAATTTACTCCATGGAAACAAAAAGGAACAGTGTTTTTGTGGGAAAATCAAAGAAAACAAAAATCACTTAATTTCACCTATATACCATTTATTACACTTAAACAAAACCTAACAAAAAAAACCAAAACAAACCTTTTCTCCTCCTGTTTGCACAGGCCAACATAAGTATTTATAGTATTGCTGATACTTTGTGTTCCTTATCTAATAATTTCTGCATTTGTTGTACAAGGCAAAGAGGCTGACTCAAGGGCTTGCCAGAATTCAGTGTGTGCTGCTGCGAATGCTACCAAATGAAGTAATCACACGTTTTTGATGTCAGAAGTCCCAATTTGGCTCTGCCTTGCAAGGAAAATCTGCTTATTTCAGTCAAGTTATTCTTCAACTTGGGCCCAAATGAAGAACGTGTGTGTTAGGATGGGAGGAGAGCAGGAAGTGATGCTTTCCTGCAGTTACTTCCCCTCTATGAAGTCTGAAGAAATCAAAACTTTTTTTACATGCCATCCTAGAAAAGTGAACTAGTCATTCACTGGCACTGAGCCCCTGGGTGTCAGCTGTACACTATTCCTGCTGGTAAGTAGCCATGTATGAACCAGTGCTGGACAGATTCAGAGACTGTACTGAGGCTGCCTGGTGTGAAAGTCAGGGCAAATCCAGTATTACATCACACAAGTGGAAAGTGAAGTGAAGACTAACCTCAGACAAACCAATAATGTTGAAAGATGGGCTCAGATTCTGCAACACTGATGTACTAAAGTTAGTACTCGACAATGAAAGAAACCTCACTAATTCCACTGGGAATATCTCTGGAGAAAGGCAATCCTCCAAATCAGTATTGTCGCAATCCATCCTTTAGTATATACGTTTCCACTTCAAAGTCTCAAGTGAAGAAAGCAAACCTTAGGTCAGGAATTCTCGCAGATATTTGTCTCTCTGCTTGATGGATGAGAGCATATATTCACTGCTTACAGCAATTCTCTTGCTATGTATTTGGTTTGGGGTTAACAGAACCACAAGGTGAGCTGCACAGGGAGGCTTCTGGTTGTGTGAAAATGAGATTGGAAATGGAAAGAACACTCCAATGATGTTAAAGAAATATTAGAAATGCTCAAAATAAGTACAACTGAGGAAAACAATACTTTTCAAATTACCGGATCCATTAAAGTTGGCTGAGCAGAATATGGCTTTACATTCTGATGTTACGAGCAAAATTTAGGCTTTCAAGTACATCAGAAACACAGCTGTAACAGGGCTTATAAATAAATCTCTTCAGGGGCTCTGTGAATGCAAGATGGACCTAAATAAAGGGAATATGATGGACCATTAGAAGGTGCTCTTATTGAGGAGTGCTAGATTTGTCACGAATGGAAGAAATGTTTGCCGCAATTTCTCAGCTTCACTTAGTAAATTTCAGTTTTGATGTCCTGTGATGAATCCCAGAGCTCCTTGCTTCATGCCATCTCCTCTGCTTTCCAAAAGTGCCTGGGGTATATTTTAACCCACTTTGAAAGTAAATTACCTGGCCTGATCCACAACACCGTTAAAAGTCTAAAGCTGGGTTCCTAAGATAGAAGAATTAAAGCTGGTACAACAACTATAACAAGAGGTCTTTTCAAAAGCTGAGCTACATCAAAAAAAACAGTTCAGTTTTGAAGTTGCTTTCCCAATATTGATATAACTTGTAAACATTTTCACAGAGAGCTTGGGCTCTGGATTCCAGAGTATTTTTTCCTTTACCAAAAGCACATAATATAAAACCTGTAGAGATTTCTCTTTGTATGTTACACTTGGAAAAGTTTAATGAGAATGGTTTTGTTTCAAATACATTATCAAAATTTGCAACTTGTAACTTTATGCTGATATATGAAAAATAAGAAGTAAAATTGGTTCTAAACAGAGCTTCCTGAACTTGCTCTCCAAACTAAATGTATCATGGGCATAGCATGAGCATGGAATATAAATCTAGCTGTAAGATCTATCACTGATAAGACTAAAATTATATTTTACAGAATTTTGATCTTGATTGTCTCTTTATAGCTGAAAAGAGAGGGTATTTCCCCCCACCCCCATTCTACATAGAAGGGAGGAAAAACATGCTGTTGATTTTTTCCTGGCACATCTTGAATAAAATAATACAGACTTCACTATGGCATGAGACTAATTACACAATCTGTATCTGAAAGAAAAAAGTTAAATTAAGAATGGAATGGTTACTGCATAATCAGTGGGCATGAGTGAGATCTAATGTCATTGTGTTTAGAGATGGCTTCATCCAGATCCAGCGGTCTGCTGTTGACCTTCACCTCCATGCAGCCGTTATAAAAAGCAGTTACTAACGTAGCACCCAGAGGAACATCTGCACAGAAACACATTCAATTTATTAGGCCAAGTCATGCAAATTCTTATGTATTTTTCAGATTAGCAAAAACATGGGGAACACTCCATTCCCCAGCCATTAGTCATCCATGGGAGAATGGAACAAATTGGCAGGAAATATTTAAGTTGTTCTCACTTTTCTTTAAGATTGAAACAAAGTCAGGAAAGCTGAGAAAGGTCAGTAAAACTTGAAATAAGCATTAGAAGTCTTCTCCTATCCAAAAACCTAACTACGTGAATGTTTTTCATAGTAGCCTTTCCTGTATTAACAACTATGAACTGACAGGTTTTTTTCCTGGAGTCCACTGTTCTTGTCCTGACTGACAAACAGATGTTTATGGGTTTAGAGGTCACAGGAAGAAGCATCTTACTTCTGCCAGAAAGGTAGTCTGGATTAAAAACTGCAAGTTCTCAGATAGGGGACCCCTAGGAACTCCACACATTTTACTGCTTCCTTATGGCTTCTTCAAAGTCAATTCTCCGTAAAAGACTCATTTGCTGTGTTGCTCATTTTAAGTATTTTTTGGGTTATGGCAACAGTAAATCACAGATATGCTTCTAGGAAGCAGTATGTTAAGCCCAAAATCAAGCATGCATTACTCTGAGGTCTTAGGGTACAACTAGGTTCTTACAAGGTAGACATAAGGTGATCCAACTACCTTCAAGCAACCAGTAGAGAGGATGCCTAGAAACCCATCTTAAGAGCATCACCTTTTTTTTTTTTTTTTTTCAAAGGTTAATCATTCTGTCACTCCTAGAAAAAAAGATGGTCTGGAGAACAAGAAAGGTTGCCTCCTTGTAACTTTATTTTGCTGTAAGCCAAAGTACTGCACAAATAGTCCTGTAGAATTGTGCCCTTCTGCTCTTTTTGCTCCAGTGATAACACTGCTGTCATAGAATTGTGCAAGTCTCATTTAGCCTGCACAGACTGTGTTGAATTAATTAACAAGCAGCATACTCCCAATATGGTTACTAGTTTGAAGAAATGTGTATAAAAATGAGGACTTCTGGTCTTCATGAAATGCATATTTTTGTTAGGTGCCTTTAATCATACAGTGCTCTGCACTGTAGCTCAGTGTGTGGGAATCCTTACCTACCTTTTTATATTGCTCAGTAATCACAAAGATTTTCCAGAGGTGAGTCAGAATGAGTAAATCAGTGTAGCCAAACTGGCTGTATATGGGGACCTAAAGTAGTTTTCCTCTATTACTTTTCTCTCTTTGGTAACAGATGATGTTGTGGAAAAGGCTCCTTTGGATAACACGGGGTTTTTGTTGCTTTTTTGAGACTAAGTACAAACTGTTTATACATACAGAGTTTTGCTGTTAATTTGAAAGTTAAAGATACCTTTTGAAACAGAGATTACACTTTTAGGGAGCAGCAAGCAACTAATACTTGCTTCTTATCTATTTGGGATGCATAACTGAAGTCCAGGTATTAGCTCTTAGGGTGCCAGCTTTGTGGCTGGCAACGTACTAGAAAGAATCCCTTAAATATCACTAAGACAAAGAGGTCTAAGAAATGATCACAATCTTAGTTAAGTTGCAATGTCTCAGTTAACCTACTGACTCACCTCTACTAAGTAAATATTGACTTCATCTCCTTTCTTTTAAAAGGGAGCTGGTATTACAAAAATGCTGATGGTTACCTACTATGGTATGTGAAGGCATTGCACCACTAGTGCATTCCTCTAATTCTATAAATTTAATTTTAATTGAACTCACCTTGTTACCTGGTTTCCCAGATATTCCAGATATTTCCCAGATATCCATTCAAAAATAAAATTAGAGGAGAAATTGTCACATTTGCTGCCTAAATCTTGTTACATCCTTGATTACCAGTGTATGAAGACTTGTAGAGAACAATACCAACATATGGTCCTAGATGCTGAGGCAACTGTCATTTCAGACACAGGCTGCAGTACCTGCAGTGCAGCCCTGAACACCTTGCTTCTATTTTGACAAGCAAGTCTAGAGGGTAGAACCATAATTCCAACTTTCCCTATATATGCTATTTTGGAAGAAATGCTTAAAGAGATCATCTCCAAAGAATGCACAGTTCCTACGCTCTTTCTATGTCTGTGCACCCCTGTCTCATACAGTAGAAACACACCACAGCTGAAGACCAGCTGGATCTGGGGCTGTGCTATGACACTACAGCCTGCATGGAAAGTGGTGTCAATTCAAGACTGTTTTGGTCAAACTTTTCGGATTTCCTCAGGAATTGTGACTTACTCTCACTAAAATACCTTTATAGAGGATATAGAAAAGCCCTGCCAGTAGGAACATTGTTCCCCTACCAGTTTTCAGGATTAAGGATCTTAGCCTTTGCAAAATCTTCATTTGCTATTTTTTCTTCATGATTCACCCTGAAGCCAAACTATTTTATAGATAAGAATGTGTATACTTCCTGTACAAAATAATGCTTGTACATGTCTTAAGGCTGGGGACACGCTTGAAAAATGCTCTAAACAAAACATTTCCTGTTTCAACATATCTTCTGTCTTCTAAAGATTGCCAGTCATCTATTGGCCAGAGTTTAATTGCTGAAACCATATTCCTGACTTCTGCTCATCTAACCATTTACTTACAAATGCCTTGTTTTCTTACTTGCTTGATGCAGTTCCTAAATGGTGCCAGATGGTGGCACTTCAGAAATATGCAACGCTCACTCCTCCCAGCTCAAAAATTAAGACATTTTCCAAATTCAAACCTCTAGAGAGAGACTCATGCTTTTTAATGGGCCTAATAATGCTGCTATTGAAAAGCAGGCTCCCTCAAAAGCTGAATAGATTGGATGAAACAAGAAGCACCTGGGGAAAATACCTGTTTCTTTTTGTACAGTTGTAGGCTTGGATAAGGCTCAATATAATCAGGCTTGTACAAATAATCAAATTAATGAAAAGAAATATAATTCACCTGGCAGGCCGCCCAAGTAGGTAACAACACTCGTCATCATTGCTTGATGCAGGACAGAGAGTTGCTCCGAATTGCTTCTGTCTGTGTGTGAATCAACAGACAGCTCCAGTTGCTGTTTGGTTACTAGAAGCCCAACCAGCACTTTTCTGGATGTACATAACTTCTTTGATTCCAGCTGTGCAACAGTGATGTTTCCAATGGTCACAATGATTTTCTAAATGGAAGAATGGTAGGTCACAAAAGATGTCACATATAACTTTAACACACAATGATACTTGGTTCTGATGCATTTTATATTTGGAAGTAGAAGAGCCACATGTTAAAAACTGGTACTTTAAGCTGGAAAAGTTACCAAAGCTGATGTATAAACATCACCTTGTTGATAAATGGCATTTACTTCTATTCTTAAATTTTATAAGTGAGAAAGTTTACTGTAAAAAAAAAATAATAAAAAAATCTTTGGCTATGGTTCTGAGGTGAAATCCTTTTTCTCTTAAAGACAAAAGGAGTACTGCTACAGTTTCAAAGGTAACCAAGTGTTTGCTATATGTTCTTATTTTGGGCAAAAGCATGGATTAGTCATGGTGTATAATCATGCTCTATCTTGGTATGCTTGATGTAAACAGACGTAAATGGAAACTTAAGGACAAAAAGATCTGCTTATAAATTGAAACTATCATGCTGCCATTACTATTATATCATCATTCTACTTCTGTCGTAATCCCCTTTCTGCTTTGTGCTTTGGAAGGAAAGGTTAAAGAAGACATGTAACGGACAGGACTTGACAGAATAGTGTTTAGTCACTACTGTGGCAATCCTTAATAGTAATATTTTTTCTGCACATTTCTCACTACATGAACATGATCTAAGTGCTTTTCAAAATACTAATTCAGCCTACCAGCTCCACTGCAAATAAGTGAGTATATGCAAATAAGTGGGTTTTTAGTTTGATTTTTCACAAATGGAGTATTAAGTTAAGTGAGACAAAAACAAGAGGTGTGACTTATATGCATATCAGCTCCTAAGATAATTATAAGATCACCTGTGAGTCAGAGGAGTTAGAGTCCACTATGGACAAAGCAAGAGGCACTGTTTCGTTAGAAACCAAGGCAAACATAACACCAGTGTCTGTGGATGGGCGAATAGTCATAGTCACATTTATTAGCCAATCTTCAGCACTGTCAAGATTATCTGTTTTAAAAAGAATAATTTAAATTAATAAATCCATCCATTCCTGTTAATGAAAAATTAACATGGTGTTAAATCTAGTATTTAATCTTCTCTCACTGTGGAAAAAAATTAGTACTAATCTCCAGAAAAAAAACCAAACAAGTGAAATTTTAAACTTTTAGAAAGAACTGTAAGTCTGAAAAACAACCAAAAAAACCCCAGCTAAACAAACAAAAAAAACCCTTCCCTAATCTGCTGTGCTTATCTGACTTTTTTTTTTGGCTACTTTCTTCGGTGCCACATTCATTAGCAGTCAGTTCAATATTGAACCCAAAAAAGTAATTTACTCCTAAATTGTTGCCACCAACTAGAAGGCTGGCAGTTCTCATATGCATTTACAGTCCAAAGTAGTTCCACTATTAAAATGGGAATATGCAGGTACGTAAATATGCCGATGATGCAAATATAATTTCATATGATGCATTCATAGTGAAGCTAATATAAAAATTACTATTTAAAGACATATTTTTTCATTTATTTTATTCCAGTATCTCTTCCCTGCCCCTCTAGTCAAATCTACTAGTTCCTTGATTTCTAGTAATTTCTTCATGAAGTGGAAATCGTAAAATATGAGGTGAGGTTATATTCCTACACAAAGCTAAGCAAGCTGGGAGACAGTGGGCTGTAACAGCTCTTAGAAGAGCAGCAGTAGGTGTGGGCAGCATTTGGAGGGTGTGGGGAGTGAGAACAGAAAACAGAGAGGGCAAAGTCATGACAGCAGTCCTAAACACAAAGCTCAGGAGGAGTCACGGCAGCGTGGTGTTAATGGGAGGAAAGTTGAGGAAACCTGAGTGGCATAGGAAGCTCTAATACACGTTGGCTAGAAGCACAGAATATAAAAAGCTGGAGAAATCTTTTTCAAGTGTGCTAGGGAATATAAAGTAAAGGCCTGGCAAAGAACAGCAAGTCCTGGGATGAAAAGGATTGGGGATTAGAGCAGGGTTGAAGGGTCGCATAACATTCAGGATGGGGAAGAGTATAATGACAACAGGATGACACTCGTTGTCTTATTCTGGGCTCTCAAGTGTGCACAAGGAGGTCCTGGATTGGAAATTTTTAAATTAGGGCAGGAGGTCAGGCAAGAAAGTTCTGGGTTCAGGAAGGAGCAAGAGATGCACCTAAAACCTCTAGAAAGGATGCAAAATTGCATAGACAGAACTGTCAATGATAATTTTCTCCATTCCCAATCTTCTTTTTCTGTCAGTAAAATGATAACTTTCCCCAGTGATGAGCAGGGGAGACAATTAGATCTTTGGAAAGTTAGTGTTCAACACTGCCTATCCTTTGCAAGTAAAGGATATGCTTCCTAACCTAAAGCACTTAGAATATTATATGGGTGACACCAATGGGATCAGAATTCTCATTCAAGAAAATCTCCAACAGAAGCTCCAGCAATCATGGCTGGATGCAGTGGTGTATAACTGTGTATCTCTTTCTTTTTCTTTTTTCTTTCTTTCAACAGTCGGTTCCATCACTAGTCCAGCAAAAAATACAGTAATAGACAGAAAAATACTTACTATAGTTTATCTGAAACTTTGCCATTCCAGTGCCAGGGTAGAAGGATCCTCTTCCCACTGATACTAAACAGTGTTTGCTTTGTTTTTCTTGAATAACTTCTTTTACACCTGAATGGCCCTGATTCATCAGGTTCCAGGCACGAATGCATCCATCTAGCCGAGGGTTAATCTGTAGAAGAATAACAGCACTAGGTGTTGCATTCACAGTTGCATTTAAAATACCAATAATTAGGCATTACTTTACATATTACCTTATTTCTGGGTAGTAAATAATAGCTTTATCAATGCTATAGGCTACAGCACTGATGCTGGGAGAAAACAAAGGGCATGCACTTAGTACTTCAACCCTCAAAAGGTTTTTCCGATTTATTAACATTTCCCATTTTGATGCCAGTGATCCGTACAAAAGAGATTGCTTCAATTTTTAAAGCTCATGCTGTCCTTTAGATCACAACAGCTTTTCTGCAGCTGAAAGACAATCACTAGCACTGTTCCTTGTTCAAAGTTTCATTTTCTCCTAGTACCAAAATACAAAGAAATGTCTGGAATTACATTCTATTAAGAGGATGTTGTTGTATTCCATCATATTTGTTGTCTCTTCTTCATGTTTGAGAAGAAATTGCTTTTTTTTTTTAAAAAAAAGAAAAGGTGCAGCCTCTACTGTACAGTTATTTTCTGCCTCTCTGTTTAGACCACCTGTTAGGTTTGAGGGCTCCTGGACTGACAAGCAGACCGTCTCAACAACTTGGCTGTACCCATCCCCAGCATAAGGCAGAGCTATCGAGGATGGAAGACTGAAAGAATTATGGGCCTTGTCCAGCCCGGGCTATTATAAAACCTTATAGAAATGAAAGCTCACTGTGCTGCCTGCCCAGTGAACTCCATACCTATTCAGAGCCTAACAAAAGCCAGCACCAGAAATATTAATTACTCTGCAATGGTCTCACATGATTTAGGGAATCTTAAAGATACGTTAGGAAGCAGTCTACAGAATTCTGAAAGTAATATTAGACTGTAAGTGCTGTGTTGTGGAGAACAGTCCGTCTCCTCCCCCCACATAAGACTAAATAAATGCCTTTTAAGCCAGCAGAGGCAACTTTTGCTGATTACTCAAGGACAGACAAAAGCAGGCCTGTCTGTTCTTCTGATAGGGCCAAAGGCAAGAAAAGGAATACAAAGGTTGTGATAAAGGCAGTAAAATGGACAAAAGGTTATGGACTGCCCCTAACAATGCCCACCTTGGCTTTGGACCCATGAATGCTAATTGGCTTTGGGCCTTATTAATATTTTAGTAAGAAGAATGCATTGCAGCACAAACTTGATCAGTGACACTAAGTTAAATGGGGGTCCCTGGAATATAAAAGGCAACAACTTTTGCTGGTCCCATGTGGCCTACTCTGGACGCCACCCGTGGAGGACCTGCCTGCCCCCTCCCTGCAGGGGAGCTGCCTGCCTGCCGCGCTGCTGCCGGGACACCACCGCCACCACTACTGCCTGACCAGAACCTGCCCGCTGCCGGGACACCGCCGCCACTACTGGGGAAGCCGCCGCTGGAAAGGCTGGACTCTGCTGGGGTCACCGCTGCTATGGCTACCTGCACTATCCTAGCACCTGCAGTCAGGAAGCTGCCCCCCGCCCCATTCCCCCATGAGCCTGCTTGCCGGAAAAGGAGCTGCAAGTCACACCGAAACCTCACAGGAAGGTAACAAAACTGTGCACCTTACCCCTTAAATCCCTGGCCTCACTGCAGTCCCTGTCCTCATACTCGCACACATATCACGACCTCTGATTTTCATCAGGCTCGCCCTCCTCCCTTTTACTCCATTGATCCTTGCACCCCTCCCTCAGAGTGTGCATTTAATAAGGGCTATTACTTTTGAATTATTTCCCCGATATACCCATCAGCCTACCCTTCCTGAACCCTTGTCCCTTAGTTTGGCTTTTCCCTTAATAAACCGGTAAATTCGTAAATTTAATTTGGTGTCAGTAACAATTTGTGGGCGTGGTGAGGGCGGCATCTTTCTTTCCGCTCTAAAATAGTCCCAAAGTGGCTGGTCCCCGTGCGAGGCGAACGCTGCGCGCAGCCCTCGGTCTGTTTTAAAAATCCCTCTCAATAAGAGAGGAAGTCACGGAAGCATCCTGACTGCCGGCGGCCCGATACTGCTGCCGTCGACCTGTGACATGTGTTTATAAAAAGCTAAATTTATAACTTAAACTTAGCTGAAAACAGACTAAACAGCTTCACCCATGTTTATTTTCAAAACAGTGGTTTAATAACTTTCATTTTCTAAATGGGTTTCATGCCGCTCTTCCTTCCTCTGTGACTACTAAGTAAACAATACAAAACCAAACAAATAACAGAACAGTATTAATCAATATTACTCTTACAATTGTAGTTACCTGTTTAACAAGAGTGTTGCCCACTTTGCGAGGTAATCCTGCAATGTACACCTTAGTTTCCAAAAAACCTTGTGATTGTTTAAAAAGAGTTCCTGGGCTGTTAATACTCATCACGGCTTCCTTAGCTATTTTTACACTGATGCTGTGTTCTAGTTCTTCAACTGATATCTAGAATTAAATACAAAAGATTACATATATGCACACACAACTATGTAAAATATTTTAAATACTAATTACATATACCTGTGTGAAGCTTTACTAATGTTTCTCAAAGTATCTAACTTGTAAATATTTAATGCAGAAGTTTTCATGCAGTCAATATTTACAGCATATTTAAACTTAAATCACAAAAACTGTGCATATCCATGGACACCCACAGGAGGATGATCTTCCATTCCACCCCCATCCTATGCCTGGGAAAACCCATGCAGCTGATTAATTTGCTTGATGCATTATAGAGTTTGCAAGAAGCAGATTTCTACAGCTGCTCTATATGCAATGCACATTTGGCATACAGTTCTCCGTGTCACTGCAACCTGCTACAGAGCATTCAATCTTCAGATGGGACACAGAAAAAGCAAGTTAAACACATGCTCCCACTATTATTAGGCATCAAAGTAGATTTTTAATCTCAAGGAAGTTGTACTGAACTGAAACAGGAGGTCTGTGCAGAATCCTAGCTTCTCTTGCCCCCCTTTAGAAACAAACTAACAAAATCTAATTGATGTTAGTAATTTTGTGTGATTTATAGATGGTGTAATTGAGCAGGGCCTTTCCTCTTAGGTATGCAAGCTTGAAGAACAAGCTGGATTTCTGGTCTAGCAAATGTAAAACTTGTTCTCTAGACAAAGTATCTAATAACTACACATTTGACCATGCAATCACAATTTTAAATATCCTGCTGCTTCCTTTTTCATGATTAAAAACAATATTTCCTATGTTGCCAGCTAGTGGTAATTACCTCTTTCTCAGTTGTAAAGAAGTGCCATGATTTCTTGTATGTAAGGCATTCTTGTGCATTTCTTGTTTGATTTTTAAATCTGAGATTTGAGGGAATTATTTTAAACCTTTTTAATAGTTGCTTAGCTTCTCCCTATTTTACTTATCAAGACAGAATGTTCCCGTAGTGAGTTCAAGGAAGGAAAGGGGAGAGGAAAACCCAGCTTACTATATGCCACAGTCCATCATTAATGGCTTTGCCTCCACTGGTGACTTTAGTTCCAAATTCATTCTTGAATTGAATTTCAATCTTCCCATCCCGAAGAGCCAGCAAGATCCATGCTGTATTGTCAAGGGATTCTGCATATAGTATAACTCCCTCTGCATCATATGTCCGGAAATCAAATTCTGCTGTAAATCTGAGTTGTGAAGAAGGAATCTTAATAAGAAGACAGGAAACATGAAATACTGTATAATCTAGGATAACTCATTAACAAGGTAAAAAAAGTTCATAGGTACTAACCTTTTAGTGACTCTGTATTTGAGAAGTTGTGATATTTGCACACAACTAGTCAAAAGCAGAATCTAATGTAAGCCTTGTTCATCTGAATCCAGTGAAGTGTAGAGATTAATGCTCTGAGCTGGGATTTGAAAGAGCCTTCATTCAGTTCTTAAATCTGCTATGAGCTTTACATGTGAAGGGTATCACACCCCCATGAGTAAGAAATAAATCTAATATTCCTACTTCACTTCATGGAGATGTGACGCAGAAAAAATACGTGATCTATGATGTGCGTCAGTACAACAGGGTTGCCAAGTGTTGTCCTACAACAATTATAACCTAGTAATTTGCTTTGGTTACTGCTGCTCTGGACCTAAGGAAAGCAGACTTCAGGTTGCTTGGGGAACTGCTTGGTAAGGTCTTCTGGGAAAAAGCGTTTCAGGGTGCTGGGCTCCAACAGTGCTAGTCACTCTCTAACCACCACCTCCTAAAAGCACAAGACCAGGTCATTCCAAAATGCCAGAAGTCAAGCAGGGCTTTTTCAAATATGTTAATAGCAAAAAGCAGGCCAGAAATAACATTGGCCCACTACTTGATGATCATGGACACCTGCTAAACAGGGATATAGACAAGGCAGAGACATTTAATGCTTGCTTCACCTCTGTCTTCAACACTGATGAGGGGCTTGAGCACTCCCAGAGCCCTGGGCTAGAGAACCATGACTGGGTAAATGACAAACTCCCAATCAGCCCTGAACTTGTGTGGGATTTGCTGCTCCAGCTGGATCCTTATAAGTCAATGGGACCTGATGAGATTAATCCAAGGATACTTAAAGAGCTAGCGGAGGTCATGGCAATACCTCTCTCAATGATTTTTCAATGCTCTTGGGAATCTGGGGAGGTACCAGTTGACTGGAAGCTGGCAAATGTCCCAATCTTCAAGAAGGGCAGCAAAGATGACCCCAGTAATTACAGGCCTGTTAGTCTCATTTCAGTGCCTGGTAAGATTATGGAGAAGATTATTCTGGGACCTATTGAAAAACACCTAAAAGACAACAGAGTCATTGATCCCAGCCAGCATGGGTTCATTAGAGGAAGGTCCTGCTTGACCAACTTGATTTCTTTCTATGACAAGGCTACCCACCTAGTTGACCAAGGGAAGCCAGCTGATGTAATCTTTCTCGATTTCAGAAAAGCCTTTGATACTGTCTCTCTCAGTATCCTTCTAAACAAAATGTCCAGCATCAAGCTGGACAAGCACATAATACATTGGGTGAGTGATTGGCTGATGGGTTGAGCTCAAAGAGTCATAGTAAATGGGGCCACATCAGGCTGGCAACCGGTCACTAGCGGGGTTCCACAGGGATCCACCTTAGAGCCAGTACTCTTTGATATATTCATAAATTACTTAGATGCAGGACTTGAAGGCCTACTTATTAAGTTCGCAGATGACACTAAATTGGGAGGAGCAGTTGACACTCTCGAGGGCAGAGAGGCCCTGCAGAGGGATCTGAACAAATTAGAGAGCTGGGCAATTGCCAATGGCATGAAGTTGAACAAGAAGAAGTGCCAGATCTTGTACCTGGGACACAGTAACCCTGAATATACAGACAGTCTGGGGAGCAAGAGGCTGCAGAGCAGCCCTGGGGAGAGGGACCTGGGGGTTCTGGTAGACAGCAAGTTGAACATGAGCCAGCAGTGTGCCCTGGCAGCCAGGAGGGCCAACCGAGTCCTGGGGTGCATCAAACACAGCATAGCCAGCCAGTCAAGGGAGGTGATTGTCCCACTTTACTCTGCACTGGTGCAGCCCCATCTTGAGTACTGTGTGCAGTTCTGGGAGCCACAGTCCAAAAAGGATATGAAGCTGCTGGAGAGTGTCCAGAAGAGGGCCACGAGGTTGGTGAAGGGTTCAGAGGGGATGCTGTATGAGGAGCGGCTGAAGGCACTTGGTCTGTTCAGCCTGGAGAAGAGGAGACTGAGGGGAGACCTCATTGCAGCTTACTGCTTCCTCACTAGGGAAGGTGGAGGAGCAGGCACTGACCTCTTCTCTCTGGTGACCAACGATAGGACCTGAGGGAATGGTAGGAAGATGCGCAGGGGGAGGTTTAGGTTGGACATTAGGAGGGGATTCTTCACCCAGAGGGTGGTGGAGCACTGGAATAGGCTCCCCAGGGAAGCAGTAATGGCACCAACCCTGACAATATTCAAGAAACATTTGGACAATGCCGTCAGGGTCATGGTATGAACCTTGGGGTTGTCTTGTTCTGGGGCGGGAGTTGGACTTGGTGATCCAGGCTGCTTGAGGAGGTGTTTGAGCCACCATCCCTGGAGACATCTAAAAAGACAGATGTGGTGCCAGGGGACAGAGTTTAGTGGTAGACGTGGCAGAGCTAGGGTAGTGGTTGTACTTGATGATCTTGAAGGTCTTTTCCAACCAGAATGATGATACTAATTTGAGGATTTGTTGTCTGGATCTTGGCAGTTGGTTGAATATGTAGCAAAATTATGGTTTATAACACAGTATCCGTACGGTGGAAGAGGGAGAGCTCAAGTATAGTAAAAAAGAGTCCATGTCGCCTAGAAATTTTGGCCTCGACAAAACAGTTTAAAGATGAGAGGAGAAAATGAAGCATTTGGGAATTAGGATTTGCCTAAGACAACAGAAGACACAAATAAGAGAGTTGTACTTTAGTAACTCGGGTTGCCTTCACTCTGTTTTGTTCTTTGTCCACTAGATGTCATTGTCTCTCATGCAGGCCCACAGAAAAATCATTCTTATTTTACACGGAGACTATTAAGACAGCTTCAAACATGTATCATCTTAGAAAGGTCTTCCAGGAGAGTGTTAATGTCTGATGACCTTGGTATAAGGGTAGAGGAAAAAGCTTTACATCCTTCTGTAAGGCTCTGGGGATCATGAGCTCAACAGCTGCTGTAGCTGTTATCCTCAAGTTATTTGGTCAGTAAGTCAAGGAATGCTGCAATTTTGGCTGCTGCAGTGAAGAAGTCCAAGAGTGATTAAGGGGTCTCTACCATTAGCTATTGTTCTGACAGGTGTAAAGGAAATCGTACAAATGGCTCTCTAGTGAAGGTACTGTGCTCTGTTTGTCCTTGGAACACCCTGTGAAAGGAAACATGGGGTGCAGGGGGAAGCATTGGCCTGCTTTTGTTCCTCAGTAGTATGTGTGTAGCATCTTACAGCTTTTACCCAAAGCAGAGAAGTAGCACCAACATCCAAATGACAGCTACTCCCATATACAGCTGGAAAATGTAGAGTCATTATTTTCCTATAACATCTGTATTTCATGTTGAGAATTCTAAATGCCTTCTTGTACCTGTATCACCACCTCACATCTTTCCCAGCCCCCCTTCTTCAGGGGAGAGTAAGCTTCTGTCATGAGGAAGCACCAATCTTTTTGCTCTCTTGTCCACAAATCAATGGGATCTACTGACTATTCAACTTACTGCCCTCAATCCTCTTCCTTTTTTGCCCATTCAAGTCTGGATCTCTTTGAACTCTTTCTCCCAGTCCATACACCTCTCCCTAGAACAGCACTGGTAACCAGGACTGTAATGACTAGAAGACTCCAACTCTCTTAGACCATAGATATGATCACATCTGAATGCCAATGGTGTATGTCTTGCCCTTGCTGTGCACTGTTTCCTGGCTGGGACACAGCTGCTACTGCCTCCTTCCTACCTGTTTCTGAGGTATCTGGAAGAAACTTGCTGACCTTTTAGTTTTGCTGTGTAAGTGAGTTGCTGACTATACTGATGAGGCTGCTCAAGGACATGGTACCACCAATAAGTGATGCTGTAAACTGACACCAGACACGTTACTCTTGCGTGTGCACTTTCAAATTACTCCAGCTCCCTCTCAGTGCAAGTGTATGTAGGAACCCAATTTAATCCCTTCTCCATATAAAGGGATCTTAACCACTGGGGAGACAGTGATGCAATTTATGCATGCAAAGCACTTTTTCTAAACCCTCAGGAAATTAATGGAAACAAATGCCCATAATTTGAATGCATACTTTTATCAATAGCAAATGCTTACCTCGTGACATTTGGCAATTTGAACTTTAAGTACAGAACAGGAATTCCTATAAATTGCTCTGCCAGGTAAAGCAGTTCATAATTCTTTTCAAGGTCCAGCGGGATACACTCAGTAACAGACTGTAAATGGTGGAGGAAAAAAAACCAGCTGTTAATGCATTGTGATAGTTCAGAAAGCAACTCCTATTGTTGGCTGTTAGCTTGTTTTTATTTATTTGTTTTTTTGAAACCAATGGATTATTTTTGGTTTTTTGCAGGTTTTTTTTCTTTTTTTAAACTTGAATATCCATCTAAAAATGAGGGGGTGTGGTTTTGGTTTTGCTTGAAATGTCCATTATTTAAGCTGTTGGAGGATAATTCAGGTTAAAATGTAGTTCTAGTGGATTGCAACTGATATTTAAACATTTAGTATCTGAATTAAGAATTCAAATCTTCCATCAGGCACCTTCCTTTCACTAGAGAACTGTGGCCCACACCTACTAGGGTCCTACCAGGCTCCATTATTAATGTCTGGAATCTAAACCTGATTGGATGTTAGAAGGGAATACGGCTAGAGCTGTGCCTTGAGGATATTAAATTTAAACATAAATGAATCACCTTTTATTTTCTTTATTAATATTGATGCACAACAAGTCATAGCTGAACAATCTCTAGTACTACTAGAATAATTTACCTGGAATAAAAAGTAACAATTTACAAGTGGGTTAAGTAACTGATTAATAGAAAATGTTTCTATATGGCTGTTCCCTGAATGTAATTGTCCTATTTGAGCTTTGAAAAGGAATGTCGATGAAATCAGCACCACAAACCCTACTGGAATGATACTGAATTAGTATTTCTGACAACTGTTAGTGGGGATATGAGGATCTTAAGACTACATTATCAGGAAAACTGTAAAAGAAGTTCTAATTATTTGTGGCAACCGAAAGGCCTACAACAGTATGTAAACGGGATAAATTCTAATGCTTTAGCCAAAATCAGTGTGAGTAATCACAGTCAGCCAACTACACTTGCAATGACAGGGGGCAAAAATGGTGCTTATTCTTTTAGGTATCCATCTACTTGAAATTTTAAACAAATATGTTTATATCCAGGAATAATGTCTATTTTATGTGTGGTGTAAGCTTAAACTAGTAAAACATTCAGTAAACAAACATCAGGTATCAATTCTAAGGCATTGTTTACTTCTTTGTTGTCTTAACTATGACATTATAATTAATATCTACAGTTTTGCTAATGCACTCAGATTTCCTTTAGGTACAGAGAATTAGGGTCTGCATGTGGAGAGAGGTGGGAAGTCTTCCAGAATATGGTTTAGAGCACCTGTCTCATTGACTAATAATAGCCTAAAAGTCTCTTTGATCTGATGTTATCCCTCAAAACACCCCTTGAATGTCTTCTATTTGATGGCAGTATAGTAATCCTACAGAAGAGAAGGATCATTAATAGGTGAGAAGGGCTTTTTCTTCTCTCCTCGCATGCTGTACTTTGTTGAAGTTAACAATGCAGTTCCCAAACTCTGACTTCTGTATTCACAATGCATCAGTTTCATTAAATGTATGTGTCCCCCCTGAACTTCATAGCTACTTCATTTTATGTCTGCTAGTGTAACCAGTCTTCAGGTTGCACATATTTTCAGCAGATTGAACTATTTTTTCCCAATTAGAAGCCCTGAAACTAACTTCCAGATAGAGAGTTAATAACATTTCATGAAAATGAAATACAATGACTGAAAGTGTTGTTCAGATATTAGATTTCAGAAAGCACAAACAAGGTCTAATACATGCTAGAACTTGTCAAACCTTGTTCCTAGAGTTTAAGCCCAATATCGTTATACTGTCACAGCTGGTTTTTTGTTGGCAGTTATCTAAGCTCGCTTAGTATAACAGGTCCCAGCCTGCCTGAACCTTTCCGAAGTATACAGAGGACCACTCACAAGAAAATCCTTGAACTAGGATTCTCCAGAGTTTCAAACCTTCTGCTACTACGAAGTGTAACCTTTCAAACCAACTGAGAACAGCCAATATTGGCTGCACGATTTTCTTCATTTAGCAAGTATTATTAGTAAGTGCTTTTTCTCGGGTTGCGGCAGATGAGAACTGTGAAAAACAATCCATTTTTTTCAATCCAAACAGGCAAAGCATAGAGTAATTCTGAAAAAGTGAGTGAAAATTCTTGCTCAGTTGAAGGAAAATCTGGGAACATATGGACAAATGGAGTATTCTGACTCTGAGCAAGCTGAACAGGAATTACTGGTTTGATAGGAGAAAGCTGGGACTTATGTGGAAGTAGCAGGGAATAAAGATGACTGGCTAAGGCAAGCTTCTCTTGACAGGACTCCTGTAAATGAGCATGCATGAGCTGAATGGCATCTAAATCCCAACTGGGTCTGCTTAGTGAGCCAAATCCCAACTCAAGAGTCCCCAGCACTTTCTCAGCAATTTTGAATCAGTTCTCAAATAGCTTCCCATTTTTCATAATCTAACTTATCCTGACATCAAGAAATATCCAACTTTGATTTTCTGTACAGAATTTTACATAGTGCAGTTTTACCTCACAATTCTTCATGTCCTTGGAGAGCTTGAACCCTTTCTTGCCATCACAATAGCAGCTATAACTTCCTGGAGAGTTTACACAGAGTTGAGCACAAACATTTTCAGCACATTCATCAATATCTAGGAGAAATGGCAGCATACAGAAAGATTTATTCAGATTACTCATGGCACAGATGGAAAACTAGGACAATAAACTAATGGAATAATGGACAAGATGGGTTTTCTGGCATAACATGAATCCAATAGGTGACTGATGCCACGCTAAACTACTGCCATTTAATGTCTCCTATGTAAAATATACAATTCAGAATTACCTCTGGGGTATGTAAAACCTAGTAATCTGATAGAGGCCTTGTGTGCAGAGCTGGGGAAAATTTGGTCTTTTTTGTTAAGCAGTAAGAAGCTGAGTTATAAGGTGGCTAAATTAGTGAAAGGGAGCTCAATAAATTACTACCATTTAGGGCAGAAATGCCATTCTGGGTCAGATCTCTTCCTTTGCCTATAAGATGTCATGAGAACTTAGAGTATTAAGAGTATCTATAACAAGCATGTGGAGAAAGGATGTGCTTTATTCACATAAAACCAAAATAGTCTCAAGGGAAAATAGCTTTTAAAACATCATGCAATGATCTCACAAATGACTAAGTTTCAGACAGCATCTATTTATGGAGACTGATCTGATTTGAGCTGTGAATAAACAAACTAAAGGCACTTCATTTTCTATTTAGTAGGCTGTACACAATAAATAACTTTGAAACGAAAGACTATGTGAAAGGCCAATAACAATTTCTAATACAGAAACAAACAAAATCTCTCTTGAATAAGAGACTCTAATGAGGGTAATTTTGGGCCTCAGAGTAAAGAAACTGCAATACTTTTGAAACAAATGGCCTTCTAGTGGGAATAAACGATTTTGTCCCAATATATTTTAAAAAATCTGTTTTATACTATGAGGGGGGTTTTCTTAAGATTAAAATACTTTTTTTCCTGTTGCTTGGGGGAGGAGAGAGGAAAAGAAAAAAACAAAACAAACAAAACTCAAAACCAAACCAACAAAAAAACAAACAAACAAGGAAAGAAACAGAAACCCAAAACTTTATTGGACAGACTGTTGCTTTGTAGTGAGCGTAAATAATCTCCTCCTAAAACAGGATACCATGTTTAACAGCTTGTGGATGCTATTCTGATTTCTACCTCTGCTGTGGTTAACAGGCAACTTGCTTTACCACCCAGTGCTAGAAGTTTCGACATTATTTAAATGGCCAACAGTTCATGACTAGGTTGAGGAAACTGGTGTCATGTTTGGCTGAAACCAAACCATTTTAGTAACCCTGTTACTAAAATGCCTTCTCCTCCTCACCTTTGCCGTAAGTCATCACTGCAAGGAATCTGTGCTCAGGCTTACACTCCCTTATACGTGACTGTACTGGAAGAAAAATCTATATGGTTCCATGCTGCAGCTAATACAGCCAGAACTAAAGTTCTGCTCAAGATCTAGTCACATGCTGTGTCAGTTTTCCTGCTGACGTTGCCATCTGACATGTGGCTGCGTAACCTACAGGATTAACATACAGTCTTTTGCTGATGTTTGAGCAATTTCTACGTTCTTCCACTCATCTTCCATTTTATTTTCTGATCTTCAGAAGATGGATGGCCTTTTATTTAGGCTGGTCTATGTGATACCACCTTTCATGTTTGCTCTTAGCATGAAGTACTTGAGGACTCTTCCAAGTCACTTCTATGAGCTCCAGAATGATTGCTTACCTCTGCTCTGCCAAGGTGAGACCCATCTCCTGCTGTGTAGCAGGCTGATGGAATAAAACAGTGAGGTTTTCTTCCAGTTCTTTTTGGAAAGAATTTTAATGCCATTTTGAGCTGCCTTAGCAAGTTTTGGACATTCTACTGAAAGGTACAGGATGCAATAAGAAATCTGTAGTATATTCAAGCTGTGCAGAATTCAACATGGCATTAGCACTCTACAGCCAGCTCCACCAGCTCCTTGCTTCTATTTCACCAGAAGCAGCTCTCTCCTCTGAAAGGGACTGAGAGATAGGAAAAGAAACAAGGTTCTTAATGGGAGCTCCCTGCATTACTATCATGACAATTCTATAACCAGTGAGCTCAAATCAACTGCTCTGTACACGGTTCCACTGTCTGTCTCAGGAGGGTTCTCTGAGGATACACTGCCCTATAAAAACTCATGGAAGACCTCAAGCCTCTGACCAGAAAACATTGCCAGCATGTTTTCCTGTTCAGGGGAAAGGTTTGATACTATTGGAAGACAGTTCCTAAAATATCAGTGGACAGTTGATGACTGTGGCTTTTCGCATTGTTCTAGTTCTAACTGGTATTAGGTACACAGCTGCAGAAAAGATTATACAGGAGATTCTTCTCCTTCTCTCTGCTCTTTTAAGTGTTTCATCCCTCCAAAATGTCAGCTAAGTGAGTAAAAGGAATTTTTAATATAAAAATACAGTACTGGATGTCTCTTCAATTTGAGCTTATATTTTGCAGATGTTTTCTTTGTGCCATCCTCGTAGCTTTCATTAGTTTTAATAAGCATGTAAATTAAATTGTGACTGTGTCTCAAATTACAGTCCCTTCAGAGGTGACTATTTGCCAGTGTTGAGTTCTATCTTTGCTCAGGTTTTAGAAGCTGTCATATTAAAAAGTGTTACTCTGCATGTACACATATATGTGCTCATATGCAGACTACTGCAGCTGTAAATTACCAACCCTCTACTCATGGTTTAGTTCCTGTTTCATTCATTTTAGCCTCTTGTCACCTGTAGTTTTTTCAAACTGTCACCTGGAGTTTTTTCAAACTTCTTTCCATAGGCTTTGGAGATAACGCTTGCACGTTAATCACATGGTAGGATTTGGTCACTTGTTAAGAAAATATTTTGCTGATGCACATTTGCAACTGATTGACCCCTTTATTTCCTCCAGCTACAACTAGATTACCTCTTTATCCTCTGTTTGGCATGTGTACTCCTTTCCATTTAGAAATCATTAAACTGTTTATGGTCTTGATGGAGGTTGCCTAACTCAGTAGATTGCAAGCTCAGCTTGGTGAAAGGGGTTTTGCTGTGAAAGTAATTTCATAATAATTTCTGGTGACTGGTAATCAGATGTCTAAAACTACAAGATTATGTGTTACAACATGAAGCAGTCATTGTCACTGTTGTTTTTGCATCCTAGCAAACATTCAAATGAGGTGCTAACGGAATCCAAAATGTAGCCCAGCCATACTATGCAATGGGTTAGAACACCACTTTCTGTCTCCTTTCCTATCCTGCCTGGTTTTGGGAAAAAACAATAATTAAAAATTAATTCTGGTCATGATCATTTTGGGATCTGAAAAGGCCAAGAAAAAAACCAATCAAAACTCAAAAAACAAACCAACCCCGTATCCTGTTTCACTGTGGAGATTGGAAAGGAAATAAAAAAATTAACACTTCCCAAGAGTGACTGGAGCAGACAGATTCCACAAAGCACCTCTCTTTCCATGCTCTTCCCAGAGGAGCATGACTGTATAGACACTTTAGGAGGCATTCTCTGTGAAAGATCCTGTACTTCTTCCAGTACTTGAACACCTAGCCGTACAAAAGTAAAACTACAAGCACTGGTTAACAAGTACCACTAGAGTAAATCTGAGTGCTGAATTCTCAGAAAGCAGCAGTTAATTTTGAGCACATTCCTCAGGCCCAGGGCCTGCAGACAGAGACTTACCAAGTTATTACAAAAGATTATCACACAGTGTGATAGATGAATTTCTAATATTAAATAGCTGGTCAAGACTTGTACCAATCTTGCCAGGGTGTAAATTTCCATTACACAAAATGAACCTACTGCTCAAGTATAAGGTCTCCCTTCAGAGTGTGTATGCAAGATTCTTGGATAGGTATGAAGTCTCCTCCTCACTAATGTTCTGCAATCCCTGATCAGTCCAAATGGCAGGATGTCCCCACACAGAGCTAATTGTCCTGCTACAGAAATGCTAACATGCACAGGCTGGAGGGGACAATTTTTTTTCAAGGTTTATTTTAATCATTTATGCTATAATTATACTTCTTTTTTCTCAAGTACAAGTTGTAGTCTGCATCTTGCACGTTTGTTTGAGCTATTTCAAACATTTCCCCACAGATCTCCCCAACATCAGCTCCCCATCACAAAACAGTCAGCAGAAACTATTTGCACAAACCCATGAAGCTGAGCAGCATCCTGGGTTTATACAGCTGCTTTCAGTAGAAGGCTAAAATAGCTTGCTTTGGATAAGTTGCCGATATATGATAAAATAAGCCATGAGAAGCTGCATACCATGTCCTAGAAGGGAGCTACTCTATATAATGCTAGGGAAAAACAGTGATTTCCCAGAGCACGGATGTGGGTAGGCACGGTTTTCTGTGTGTTAACTCATGTGGGAAGGGGAAAACTTATTCCTTGTCTCAAATTTTCAGGCTATGTGCTAGGGAGGGACTAATACCTGAAATACAGACATACTCTGTGCTGTTTGATTAAGGGTCTCATTCAACTCTTCCTGTTCAGAGAAGGAAGAAGAATATGGGGAAAGACATGCCACAACTTAGGTCATTCTTTAAAATACAGGTTCAGCTTGGTTTGTCTCCACTAGTACGATAAGCAGACTTAGTCGTTCCCACTACCCCTCTTCTTTGGCAAGGTGTTTGAAATTGCAAAGGTGGTGAGCAGAAGATAATCAAATTCTGTATCTACAATTGTATGGCTTCCGTGAAACAAAGACTGGACTGGACTGATATCTTCTACTTACAGTTCTTCATCCCTACCTTTTGGGACACACTGTAGCAACATTCTCCTAGGAATGGGTGAGGAAAAAAAACCCAAACTCTCTTCTACTCTTAACTATATCTGTCATCATAGAGAGAGCTGTGCAGAAATGTATGTAAACTTGATTTTTCTAATAAGCATAACTGAATTTGGCCACCTACATGCAATAGAACAATGAAAAGCTTATGTCATTTAGAATTTCTGTAAGGCTACATTCCCATCAGTCTGCACAATCCTGTCCTTAGATAGGATTTGGTGACTCATTTAATGTGGTTACAACAAGGTCTGAAAGCTTAGCAGCATAATCCTCCTTCTAGGAGGTAATACTTCGCTCATTTTAACGTCCTCATCTTGCAACTTTCTGGAATTCATGTTTCAGAAGTAAAACAAAACTTAAATTCAATTTGATGCAACCCTTGTATCTGTGAGAATCAGATTACTGTGAAGTTCTTCTCATTTCAGTGCACACAGGGACACAAAATTGTCAGTAATGTTTTAATCCCATAGTAACTGCACAAAGAGCAGACATCTGAATATAGAATCATTACCACTGTGCAAAGCTTTGTCACAAGAAAGCTGCATGAAAAGACACAGGGCAAAAGATTCACAGCAAGCAAGAAGTTACTTCTGTGTCCTTTTGAACAATACCATAAAAGCAGCATTTTAAATAAAAATCAGTCACTGATGTATTTTTTCTTAAACTGTCAATGTAAAAAATGCCACTTCATAGTAAAACTGCAAGAGCTTATATATCTCCTCTACATTTGAAATTTCATTTCTGATGTGTGTACTAAACAGAAACTTGCAAAAGTAGAGAGAAATACAATACCTTGTAGGACAATTGTGCAAATACTTTCAATACTGAAAAAGGTATTTTATGATGGTCTGTGTATGAATAGCTTCTTGCTGCTTTACTGCTAGCTATCAGTACTTTTCAACTTTGCTATAATTGTTACAGAACTTTGTTTTGAAATTCTTTCTTCCAGATTTTAATGTCATAAAAGAATACTCCTGAGGAAATATTATTTTAGTGCAGCTCCTTTTCTCATAGCTCCTTTTCTGGTTATTTAAGAATGTTTTTATTTAAAATGGGGGTATTCATACAAAATCTTTTATACAACGGTCATGCCATCCTTTCCAGCCTTGAAGGGAGATCAGTTCACTCTAACACTGTTAATTTCTAGGGTAACTAGATACCCCAAGGAAGGATTAGATACTTGAATGTTATTTTAAATTGAATTCCATTACCCCAGTGAAAAGCTCTTTCCAGTATCTGAGATCTAATGATGTATAAAGGACAGAGACTGAGCCTCTGGCCATAAGGACTAAATAAGCACCTACAAGCAGCCTATCAGATGGATAAAGACAAGCATTTTAGGTTTTTGAGACAACGATTAAGCATGGCTTTTATTTCTGGCTTATCTCTTTAAAATCTTCCTGTCTTGCCTAGATTGGAATTGCCAAATAAGTACTTTTAATAGCTTTAACTTCTTTTGAGTTAGGGGTATATATGAAATCGATTGACATCAACTGCATTCCTTATAATTTTTATGATGCTTAAAAGCAAGGTACAAGACACTCTAGTAATGCCCAGATTCTCAACACATTGCTCCAAGTTACCTGAAATAAACATGCTAGCTGGTTTGAGAGCTTGGACAGAAAGTCCTCTCTGCAGTGGGACAGGAGTGCTTCCCTAAACTGAGAAAGTTATCTGGCATAGAGCAGGACATGGGAGTATACTGGAGTATACTGTAGAATGCTCCCATGTCTGGAAGTCATTGGAACTGTATGCACTACATGTAACAGCCTCACTGAATCTCTGAAGGAACAAACAGTTGAGTCATACTGTAATAAACACCACGGAGATTAATAACTACACCACTAGATGAGTTGCTGGAGTTTCATATAGCAGTCGATAAAAAAAAAAACCCAACAAAACAAAACCCAAAAAACAAACAGGGAAGATAAAAGAGAGAGAAAATGGGGTTGCAGGAGCAGAAGACCTACCTTCACAATTCTTGGAAGTTGAATTATATGTGTAGCCTTCTGCACATTCACATTTATATTTCCCCAAGGTGTTTTTACAGATAGCTGTCCCACAGATGTTTGGATGTAACACACATTCATTTATATCTGAAAATACAAACAAGTTCTTAAAAATAAGTCATACTCTTGCATACAATTTTTTCCTAACCCAATCCAATACTGTGCAAACTGAGTGAGGCTGGCAAACTGGCTCCTTCTTGCTAGGAGCTTTCATAGCAGACTACAGCTGTAGCCATAAAGATTTCCAGAGGTCTCTAAAAGGCACTTCTGCATGCTCTTGGTAAAAGAGGATGCCCTACCTACCTTTCTCATTCCCTCATGCGTTCTGCAGATAACAGGAAACAGGATGCATATCCAGGAAGGCACAGAAAGAAAACAGTCTGCTGACTCCCTATAAGCTAAACCAGACTGCATAATAAAATCCTAACTTGGAAAAAGGCACCCAGAAAGACAAGAGATAATCCTATCAGTGTTTCTTACATGCTACAATCAATTAATGTCACAATCATATTTTAATAGAATAGAATGGTTTCTTCTCCAATGAACTTCAAACTCCCAAAAGAGCAGCATCACTAATTAGGAGTGATTAAGCCTAAACCAGTGATCCCAAGACACGATTTCCATGGTAACAAAGTTAGCTGGTTGAACCATTCTAGATTCTTGTTTCAGCATGCTTAAAGGGTATGTGAAACCAAAACAAGTTTTACAGAGCTCTAGTAAGGCAGCAGAACCTAATACATAGTCCCTTTCTTCTTCTTTTTATTTTCTAAGGTTTTTGCTCTTTTTTTTTCCTGAATTGGTTTCAAGTTCACCTCAGTTCCTTGATCTGGTTCACTATACACAAAAGCACAAAAGCTTCCAGTGATGAAAGGCTGCATGTGAATTAGTAGCCAAGTTGAAGCAGGACTGCATCTTCAGAAGCTACGCAAGCTTCTGCTGACTTACAGTGTTTATGGAACTACTGGACTAAATTCTTTCCTCTCTAGTCAACAGGCAATGTACTGTCATACAATGATGCCCATCTCAAGTCTCACTTCCTACCTCCGCAATCCAATTTATTTGAATGCATGAAGTAGCCATCTTCACATAAACAACGGTAGCTTCCAGGTAAATTAGAACAGCGTTGGCTACAACCTCCATTGAAGTCTTCACATTCATTTATATCTAGCAGGAAAATAAAATAAAAAAATCACTGCTCAGGAGAAGGTACTCATTGACCAACTTCGTAAATATACTTAAAGGTTTGATACTATTCAATAACAGTAGAGCTATAATTGTATTCCTGAGACCTCACATTGTAATGAGATTAGAGACTATACCTTCTTCACATCTCTCTCCTTGCCATCCTGGTTTACAGACACACGTATATTTGGCTTGCCCATCTATGCATTCTTTATATCCATCTTTATGGCATGGCAGAGGACTACACTGGTTTGAAATTTCTGTGGGATGGAAACATCAGAAATACTTGTTATTTGGGGTTATTTTCTCAAGAACCAGTTTAGTCTTATTCTCTTCCCACAGGTACATTTCACCTTTCATTAAGTAGAAAAAGGCTTGATGCATAACATCAGGTACTCTACAACCAATTCGCTGTTAATTCTGTCAGCAAGAATTTGCTAATGACTGAGAAAAAACAAAGCCACGAGTACTTTGTCAGAAAGAAAACAACTAGAAATCAAACTACTCACTAAGCCAGGTTAATCCCAGCAAGAGATGACCAAACAGGCTTGATACTATTTTAGTTACATTTTAAGGATGTATTTCACCTTTTAAACAACAGTGCTGTGTCCAATCATATTACCACAAATTTCACAAGTTATACCAAGGTTTGAAGAATACCAGGAATTCACAAGTAAAGAGGTCAGTTTCTCTGTTTAAGGAGGGTCACATTTACAGAGAAACTAACACCTCAGCTTGCCTTGGCTATCCAGGTCCTGGGGGTAGACTAGATACATCAGTGTCTAATACTATCACCTTTTACAAATATTTATTTCAATGACAAACTTGGAAGGTAAAAAGGTATTGAAGACTCTTTATACATGCTGGACAGACCTCAGAAAGCAAGGCCTTAAATATACAGATTGAGGCAGAGAACACTGAGTTCATTGCCTTTTTGTTCTAACCAAAATAGATACAGTTCTTTGAACTTTTCTCACCATTTCCATAATTTTACATCTGCATACTACATAAGGCATCATTCTCTGTGTCTTCTAATTATGCTGGTAGCTTTATGGTTTATTTTTCTGCAAGTGTCCAAACATTACAAATACGTTGTTTCTGTTTTAAAGTTATGTTCTTGTAAAGCTCTGGAATGTCATTCAGAGGCATGCTTTTATTTAAACAAACAAACAAACATAGAAAAAAGTAGCATCATAAAAGAATAAGTAGCAGAATGAAAAGGAAAAAAGGATTTTGTGATGCGCCATGAAAATGATGAGAGGGCTGGAGCACCTATGAACACAGGCTGAGAGAGTTGGGGTTGTTCAGCCTGGAGAAGAGAAGACTCCAGGGGGACCTTACAGTGACTTTCCAATACCTGAAAGGAGCCTGTAAGAAGGCTGGGGAAGACCTGTTCACTAACGGCATGTAATGATAGGACAAGGGGTAACAGTTTTAAGCTAGAAAAGGGTAGATTTAGGTTGGACATGAAGAAAAAGTTCTTTAATATGAGAGGTGGTGCAGGCCCTATGCCTGGAGACATTCAAGGTCAGGCTAATGGGGCTCTGAGCAATCCAGTCTAGTTGGACATGTCCCTGCTCATTGTAGGGAAGTTGGACTAGATGACCTTTATAGGTCATCAACCTTTCAACCCAAGACATTCTATGATTGTGTTCAGATTCAAAAAGGTTGAATGAAAGGCAATGTTCCTGAAGACCAAAACTTGCTATGATTCTGTACCTAAGGCCTCACTGGATTTCTTAAATGTTTCGTACTTCACCCAAAAGAACTACAGAACTGAGCCCCATGGAAAGCTTGGCCTTCTGTGAAAAAGAAAGCTTAACAAAATCAGTGTTAGTATATTTTTCAATTCCATCTACCTATAATTAAATTCCACTGGAAGTAAATCCAAAAACCAAGCCAAGCTCCAAAATTATACAGCACCTATAAAACAGGCATGGCATTTCATGTAATATTCATATTGCAGACCAAAGGACTCCAGTTGCAGATGGACACTGACAGAAGAAGCGCAGAAGCAATAAAAATAATGTGTTATGCTTGGATCCTTCACAGCAGTTTCC
Source organism: Hemiprocne comata (assembly GCA_020745705.1). Lineage (NCBI taxonomy): Eukaryota > Metazoa > Chordata > Aves > Apodiformes > Apodidae > Hemiprocne > Hemiprocne comata. The sequence goes on along the minus strand of CM036586.1, from coordinate 134,105,837 downwards.
AAAAATAAGTCCTAGAACTCCCTACATTTTTAAGTATTTTTATTATTATTATTATTTCCTGCTTTTGTAGGTCCAGAACAAGTGTGTGAACTAAGTTTGGTATGAGCAAAATATTTCCTAAGTGATAGATGTGGAAGTTACCCTCAGAGTGTGCAACTAGGGTACAAACTTGACTGTAATTGTTTCTGAGCAAAAGGCAGCAATGGCTTGTGAGAGTTTGAACTGAGAGAAGATTGGTTTGGCAGTGTGAAAAAACTAGATGGAACAAGGTGAATTAAGGATACAAACGGAAAATTCAGAAAACTAATAAATGAAGAAAGTAGAACTGGTGAAATACACTAGACGAAGAAGACAAGACAGTATGGATAGGAATGGCTGGACACAGACATTATGTCCACAGATGAATGATTAAGACATCACTGCAGGAACAGTAATGTATCAGCCATTTACTCCAAAAGTGCACCTGGTGCTCCTCTTTCCCAATTTAGGGCACCTTCTGACCCACTACCCAGCAATGTAATTCTGATAGATGTTTGTGACAACAACTAAACATTAGAAGATATACTCAGCCTGCAATAGAAAGAGTAGACGGTAAGAAGTGGATTGTGGCACCTGCATTCTCTGCCACTCAGAGGTTCAGGTATCCAAGAGATTTGTTAAAGTGAACTGGACAGATTTAAATGCAGTGTTTTTAAGTGTTATTTTCAAACATTTAAGTATGCAGATTTATGGGATGCAGATGTTTAGGGACTTAAAGATGCATCTTAGATACCTGTTTTGATTAGAAAGGTATAAAAAAGGGTCTTCTATTCCTGTAAAATTTTTTGTTTTCCTTCCTAGATGTGGATTTAAAAAGTCAATATATTTAAAAAAAATTGTAATTGTTTATCCAGAAATGTGTGTCCTTAAATGTGTGTTCATTTGTGTTCTGAAATATGTAATTTGGACAAACCAGAAAACATCAACATTATTTTTCAATTTGTTTGCATCGTTACTTTTATTCCTGGATTTTTTCAGCTTGAGATTCAAACCAGCTGCTGTATTATTAAAAAATTCTTATAATTAATTATTTCTAATTAGGAAAACTTAATTTCTCATTTTGACAATATCAAAACAATTTGCATAGATAAGTTCAGAAAGACAAAATTTTTAAAATAAAAATCTCTTGGTATCAGTATCACAAAACCTTTGTCTCAAAACATGGTTTTAAAAAATGTTATGTTGTTCTAATGGGAATTTTAAATTCTGCTTTCTCAGCAGTAGCTCCTTTCCACAAATGTCCATAAATTTCGTTGAACATTTATGTTTTAGAAACACCTGAAAATGTTATGAATATACTCTCTGTACTTCTTTCTCCTGGTGATTGACCGATGGTAACAGTTGATTTAAATTGGTTCTATAATGGAAACCCAAATGAAGAAATATAATTAGTATGAAGTAAATTACATTTTTTCACTGGGTAATACAGAAACACTGCACATTGACACAATTCTGCTCAATCTTTCCTCCCAGGACCTCTAATGAGAGTCAGTTATATGAATGGGAGTACATTTTAGTTTGTGACAGCAGTCACGTTGGCCAAGTGATCTGGAAAATATGTTCATCCGTGACCATGTGCAGTGTAATTATTAAGGATTCTGTTGTTTTCAATGACAAACTCAGTGTCAGATGGTTAAGGACAAGTATCCCTATTCAAACTAACTGAAAGCTGCTCTGATGTAACCAGGCTGTAACTATTTAAGAGGTTTAGAGAAATTTTTCAACTGTGACAAGGAGGGAACATAGTACAGATCGCTTCCTGTGCGTTTACTAGAAAAAGCACAATTCACACCGGACTTAGGAACTTACTGGAGCAAAAAATAAAATATTTGAGCAACATCCTAAGTTTCATGTTTTGTGATCTTCTTGTGTCTGGAGTAAATGACTATGTCTTCCAGTTAATTTCAGCTGGTAATATTACCCACTTCATAAAGGGCTACAGTATAACTGTGGGCCAAGGAGTGACACAAAGGAGAAGTGACCAGATGGTCTCTTCCCTTAACTGACAGAACAGGACTTGCTAGATGCAAAGTCAGGCACAATTTTTAAATACATGGTAGAATACAGAGGACACGCTAAGGAATGGTGGATTGGTGTAGGACACTTCTATGTTTCTTCACATGCTCTGAAAATGCTCTGTCTCACCTAATACTTTTTAGTCAATTTCTGTTCCAGATCATTGAGTTTGCCTGAGTTAAAGGGAGATTTGTCGCTTTTTCTGCCTATGTGAACTGCTTTTCAGTCATGTATGTGTGTGTTCTTAGATCTGTGGGCATTAGATAAAGTATCCAGCAGCAGCACTTACCACTGACACAAGCCCTCAGGTCAGCTGGAGAATCTGGAGTAACTGCAGTAACCTTGAAAATCCCTGCTCGGTGGGAAGCAAGGCAGCCTGCAAACACAAAACCACACAGTCTGCTTGTGATACAAACATTCATTTAGACTGAAACGACAACAGCTTATGCATAGCATCTTCAAAGAGTCTGTTCTCACAGCTTGAATCAGAAAACTTGTCTGGGCATATTAAGGACAGCTGATCACAGACCAACCTTCTGAGTGCCTCTGCCAGGATTAAGCACACAGAACTGCCTAGGAGCTATTATGCACTATGATCAGCATGGAAATAATTTAAATGCTATGGGCAGAACAACAAAACTGGTATTATCCAAATAAGACGACCAGTGAATGATATACTAGATTTGTTCAGGCTTTTCTGTACTTACTTAAATATTTGGGATAAAAATACTCCTGTAGAAAGAAAAGAAAGAGTAAGAAAAAATTAAGGTACACAGAATTATAGCAAAATATATCACTGAATTTGTTCTAAAATATATTGGTATTAAAACTACAAAAGAAGCAAAAAAGAAAAAGTTACCTTGACTCATAGAATATAGAACAAGTTTTCTGTATCACTTGTTTAGGCTAAACCAGCAGACTATTTAATAAACATATGACTCAGTGGAGAGATTAAGATACTGCACTGAATTGGACACTTCCAAAGTGAAGGCAATGAGAATTAATTGGGTGTCAAAATGACTTGGAAAATTGTCTCTTTAAATGGGGGGATCTTGACCAATGTTGTTAATGGATGCAGAGCAGCCTCCTTTATTTCCTCTTTTCACCCTAAAATAAACAAAACACCCTGGAAATGTGAAATTGGCATAGTTTGCAAAAGAAGCACTCATTTTAACCACACATATATTTTAGTAACCCTTTTATAGCACAAAGCTGAGTAAAATATACCTAATACTAAATAATGTGCAGTACGATTGAACTGAGGAAGGGAGTTCTTCCCAGCTTGCAGTGATATGTCCAACCCATTCATTAAAAGGACTGCACTGCCATGCATCCTCTGTGTAAAATTTTAATTGAAGCCAACAGTTTCCCCACATGGAATGTTTGCAGACAATTGTGGTCTTAAACTGGTGATCTGTACTGGAAATTAAAATAATATCTACTCAATTATTCTCTTTGCTTATTCAGTATTCATTATTAATTGTGCAAGTTGTTTACTCAAAAGAACTTCAAACTGGTTCATGGTCTGCATGGTAGGGACTTTTTTTTAGCTTTGCAGTCTGAAGTCTATGTACTTCTAGCTTCCCCTCTGCACAAAAATACCACTTATCTCATAGACTTGCATCAGATACTTACAGTTTCAGGATTATTTTCAAAGATTTCCCTGGCTTCTTCCTTATTGCATAATTCTTCAACGCACTCTCTTTCTAGATTTCCCTTCTTACTTTCTTCCATAAAAGAATTTGCTCGACGTTTCCTCACCAGGAACTGAGAGGCATACTGCTGGGATAAAACTTTGTAGAAACAAAGGAGCTCTGTTGTTATTTATTTATTTTTTAACAGCTGAAAAACACCATAAGCACTGGAAAAATATGAGAACTTAACAAAAAAAAAATTGAATTAAATGCTTAGTCAGGAATTGCTGTTTGCAATAATTTTGGAAAATGTGGGCAGGAAACTTTAGGATTGTTTTGTGTATATGGGGGTATTTCTGACAAAATAAAAATAACCCTAAGCCACCAAAAAAAAAATTGTGCAATGTTATGCCTGAAGCATAAGTTAAATGTCATATTCAGAACAGTATTTTTTTTAAGCTATGGATATTCTAAAATCAGATACACAACCAATAAGTGGAAAAAAGCTATGAAGCCTTTTACATTACGTATTTCAGCAATCTAAAAGGAAATATTCTGATTCTATTTAACTTATGTGAGACAAAAAAATGTGTCTTATAATATCAGGTTACCTGTTATATGTCATTAACATAAATGTTATTATATTTTTCGGAAGTGTAAAGAGCAAGACAAAGTAAAAGGTAAGAATGATATTCTGAGAAATATCAAGACAGAAAACCTACAAATACATTCAGATTTTACCAAGATAAAATACAACCCTAGTTAACTTTCATACTCCAAATCCATCATGTTATGTGTCATTACTTAATTTTAATGTATCTTGTTACTGTCATTTTATTGACTTGTATGTAAATGGAGAACAAATTAGTGAGCTGAGGAGTATTAAAAATGAAAGATGTCTGTTTGCTTTGATGTTCTTTGTGGAGTACACAACACTACAGGAAAAGAAACTAAATTAGACTACCTCATGAGTTTAATTTTTGTACATACCTTGTGATTAAGAGAAAAATGGATAAGCATAATTGGAAAAAGTCCAACTCATAGGCTTAAAGAGCACGGCTGACACATATTAACTAGAGAGCACCACACTTCTACACCTGTCCTCCTTTTATCAGCCTTTGCATAACTTAATCTCTCAGACTAGCACAAATTTGTGAGGGTCATGATACCTGCAGTGCAGACCAGAAATGGTGTATATACATATTCATCAGTAGTCTACAAAGAAGACCAATTCAAGCAAAGTCAATTCAGTACTGTTTGTGTGTGTGTAATACCTCAAAACCAGAGTGCCGTCATAAGACATGCCAGCAGCCAGGTGTCAGAGTGAAAAGCAATGAAAAAACTTCAAAGGCTTATTAGAATGAACAGCTAATGAGACCCAGAATGTGAAGTAAGAATAGCTTTCAGGAATCAGATGTAACTAAAACCATACCATCCTAAAGACATTACTAAAGGTCTCTATCAAGTGACCGGGAACAAAATTTAAGCACTCCAAAGTGCTGCAACACTGGATAAGGACCTGAAGAAACCTGTCTGTTACAGCATCCTAAATGTATTTGATGTGGAATAAGCTTCTCACTTCAATTTTATCTACTTGCTTTCATTCTGATAAGACTAACATTTCTGGTAAGGCAATTTGTAAGCTTTCCTGCAACTGAAAGCAACTGAAGATGAACCCTACTACAGCATACCTTCCAAAGTTTTGAAGCACACCTTCACCTCAAAGATCAACCAGCAAGCTGGTAAGAAATGCATGGAGGAGGTGTCAGCTTGTGCCCTTCCCCACTACTAAGTATGTGAGCAGGAAACAGTCTGGTATTTATTTCTTCTTATTTACTTGTTGATCTAAATGGTGGTCTGGAGAATGGAAAGAACTCTGTAAGGTGAAGGCATCAAGAAAGCTGCTCAGAGAAAGAAAAGTCTTATCTTACTTTCCAGCCTCCCACTTCCATAAATTCCTAGCAAAAAAAATAATTATTCAAGCCTGCTTTCCTCTTCTGCTGTTTTCCACTTTCACAAACCTTAAGGTACACCGTAAGTGCATCTTCAGGGCTGCTAACAATGTATTTTAAGAGCCGGATTTGGACTTTCTGGGTGTTACATACCCTTACTATGGTAGTTAGGAAGAGCAACGAATTGGAAACTGCTGCAACTGTGGGTCTCCAAGACCTTTTATCTCAATTGATGATCTTACTAGTAACGTATCAATTGTTGGGAGCCTGGCAAAAAGCAGAGGGAGTTGACAGAACAAAAAGGACCTCAAGAGAGCTCTTCTGAGCCGTATGTGCACTGGAAAGCATACACAGAAAAAAATTGATAATTTATTTATAACTGTTGCTAGCAGTGTCATTTTAATTTGTGTAAATGGCTGTATTTGTCATTACATAGAAGCAGACTAATAAGAAGGATACAGAAGTCCATCTGTTATGAGGCTAAAGGAGTGGCAACAAAATAATAAAACTGTGCCTTGTGCGTTTTGTCTACATTGAAGATTTCTACCAGTGCAAGCATGCTGACATAGCACTGAGGCAGAGGCTGTGCGGTGTAGATGAGGCCTAATTCATGGCTGACTTTAAACAACCTTGTTTGACTTTTAGCTACATCATTTTCATTTTGACACAGTTTTTCAGTAAATAAAGCACAAGAAAATTCTGAGTGCGTGCAACATTCTTGAGGACATCCCACCAGATACAACACTGCCAATCTCATGTTTCCAGTAGAGTGGAGTAACGGAAATAGGTCTTTCCCTCTACATCACAGCAGTTCGGCCTTCTCCGAAGCCATTTTCCTATGACTTCTAAGCTTCAGCAAATTCTGTATTTTTATTACTAATATTTCAGTTCCCATGCACAGAATTAGTTGTGTTCAAATGTTTTTTCCTTACAAAGATTATTACAGGATGTTTTGTTAAAAAAACAAAACACCGAAAAACTTTAAAAAATCCTGACTGCTGCTGCTGACAGTTTGGTTACAGGAAACTCCACTCCACTTTTGACCCTGCCAAACCAATAGTTAACCCTTAATGAACTCTGTGTGTTTCACTTGACTACCACTGAAGACTTGCGGAATTCAACAGCCTTAAGAATTCAATGGCGTTATACAGACACTGCATAGCGATCATTAATTATCTGTTTAGATACTTGTATCTAGTACTTGATTAGAACTAATGCTACTGAAAAAGAAGGGGGGGGAGAGAATGAGACTCAATGCTTCCTTAGAGTTGTTTTGTAGTGCAGATTCAACTATAAACCTCCCTTAAGTGGGCTTGTTAAACATAGCTTTGAGCTGCTTACCTAACGTTCCAGTTGTGGAAAGCAACTGTAGCCCACTAGTGCTCCCTCCAGAAACTCAGAAGACCCGAGAAACTGAACAAAAAGGAGGTGTGATGCCACTGGAAGAAAGCAGCATCATCTTGTTTGTACAGCTGTTATATTACAATCAGCTCCATAATTCCACCAACTAGAGTCTCCCAAAATGATCATCAGTGACACAAGCTTTATGCAGCCAACAAAATAAAGCAAACAAATGGCTTATGTTTGTCTGATCCTTCTTCATCTTATCCAAAACATGTACCTCACTGGATATTGGACCAAACGCGGTTGCACTAAGACTAGCAAAGATTTTCCTTTATGATTATTGAATGGCACAGGCTGCATTATTAAGATATTTCTGTTCTCTTTTTTTTCCTCCCCCACTCCAGAAATCCCTGGCATAATTCTCAGCGAGGGATAGGAAACTGGACTACATATACACCAGTAATTTTGCAGGAGTAGGACAACTTCTCATTTCCCACTGTTCACAGAAGACTTACAAGGTATGCAGCAGGGAAGATACATGGAACAGAAAGTGTTATGAAAACAGGAGAGAAGAACATTACAAAATACTTACTAGATGATTTATTTTTAAGACCTGTTCAAAAATAAGCTGTAAAATGAACTTTAATCTTTCCATACCATCCCCTTTATAGTCAAGCCCTAGCATTCAAACAGAAGTTTGAATAGTAAACATTTGTTTTTTTCTTCTATCTGTTTAATCATTAGTAAAACACGTCAGAAACTAGCTTACTCTGAGCTGCAATTCAGTGTTCTTTTAGCACTACGCTCAAAGACGGCAGTGTCACAGATGTAAGCTTTGACTTTATTTCTTTGTGAGAACGAGTAGTTTTTACCTAGCCCGATAGGTCTGAACTTATCAAGAATCAGGGCCGCTTGCCTGTACCCCACAATAATGCCGATCTCCTGAGACCATAACCTCTTGAGTACTTTTGTTCTTAGCGACTCAAACCGTACTGGAAAGCACACTTTCCCCTGAGATGCAATACTGCGTTTTCGGCCGCAAACAGCTTCCGAGCCGCGACCGGCCCCAAGTTACAGAGCGGCTGACCCAACAATAACCGCTGGCTTCCAGAAAGCAGCCAAAACCCAATGCATCAAGGCGCTCCTGGTGGTGGAGCCTCAGTGGCCCCCACCCGGGAAGGGAGGACGCGATGCACCGGACCGGAGGAGAGGGCCGCCCCCCGCCTAGGTGCTGAGGCGGCCGCCTGCGGGACCCCTGTTCCCACTCGCACGGGTAAAGATGCAGGCCCCCACGGAGTTCCCGGCGCTGAGGGACGGGCGGTTAGGAGCGCGAGGGGTGCTAAGGGCCACCGCCCGCGCTCTCCGGCCCTGCAAGCCCCCGCGTCCCCCCCGCCCCGCTCCCGCCTTGCCTCACTCACAAGTCGCGGCCTCGGCCAGGGCGATGGCTACCGCCAGGCCCGCCAGCAGTGGGAAGCACCGCATGCCCCGCGGCATCATCGCTACGGGGCGGGAGGGGGGGGCAGCCGGGACCGGGCACGGCTCCCTGACTGCGCAGCAGCTCTTCTGCGAGATGGCCGGGGCGGCGGGGCCGAGCGAGCCTCTGAGAGCGGGAGGGAGGGGCAGCGGGGCGTGGGGGGAGGTTGGGCCGTGTCCGGGCAGCGTTGCCCTGAGGGAGCGTCAGCTGGGCGCCAAGGGCAGCGCCGCGGTAGGGTCGCGGCCGAGCCGTGCCGAGGGATGGCCCTGGGGGCGGCGGCCACGGCAGGCGGGGGTCCGCGGGCATCTTCCCCAGGAGCGGCTGCCGGCGCGCCGCGCACAGCGAGCGAGAGGGCGCAAATCAAGGAGGTCCTCACACCAGCGGGAGAGGGGCACAGCACGCCCGGCAGCGCCCACCATGTGGTGGGCATTACTGTAGGTTGGCGCCGTCCCCCGACACGCGCGCAGCTGTTTACTTTTCGGCCTGGGGACCCGCGGGGGGCACGTTCTGAACTCGCCCCCTTAGAGCTGATTGGCTGATCCTCCGGCGGCATCCAGGAAGCTGCCCTCTCCTATTGGTTAGCCGCGGACCCTCCCTCTGGCGCCTCTCAGCCCGAGCGTTGGCTTTACTTGCCTTCGCTCTCTGCTACTGCAGATAAGTTTGTCCCTTCTCCTCTTCCGTTACCGGTAACCAGGGGTTACCGGCCTGGTTACGCGTCCCCATTCCCTCGGAGATCTTGGCTTTGGCCAATAGGCGGCTTCGCCTGAGAGGGGCGCTGGGCACGTGACAACGGAGCTGGCGCGTCGGGCCCGGCGCGGCGGAGCCCAGCGCTGTGGCTACTGGACGCTTCACGTCACTGCTCCCTAAGTTCGGCCGTGGCCTCTTGTTGCCCGGGGCAACGCCAGTTCCGCTGGCCGCCGCCGTGCCTGCAGGCGAGCTGCACGGCCTCATCAGCTCGCGCCTCCGCTGAGCGACCGTGGGTGAGTGGCGCCGGGCGGGGGCGGGGGGCACGCGGGCAGCTGCTGTTGCTGGTGTGAGGCGGCCGGTTGTGCGGGTCGGCCCTGTCTGGCCCCGCCAGCGCCTGTTTTTCCAGAAGCGTTGTGTGTGGCGGGCTGCCGGCGGTGCCGCGGGAGAGGGGCGAGGTTGGCAGCGTGGGGTTACCGCTGGAGCTCGGGCGCCCCGCGGTGCGATGCCTCCCTCCGTTCTCCGGGTGTTTGAGCCGGTGGGGAAGGCCTGGAGTAAGTGCTGTCGGTGGGGCTGATGTAGTTCCCGGGAGGGCTGGCGGGTAGGGTCGCGGCGCTGGAAGGGTCAAGCCGGAGGGGCTTGAGTCGAGTGTCTTCCGGCTCAGCTCTATCTGGTCTTGCCATATAAACCACATCGGTGTGTGTCCGCAATGGTAGCCTCGGGCTGTGGGTGTTTGGCAGCCAGTTTGAAGTTTTTAAGCAACAGAGAATAGATATTCTCTGAAATGTTGGTTTTTCCAAAACGAAAAAAACGTTAGTCCACAGTGGAAGAGACAAGTAAAGGAAACATGCCTGAAGCAAAGTCTGGATTTTAGGGCTTCTTCTCTTTGGAAACACAACAAGGGTGGGAACGTGAAGAACTACTAGTCTTGTAGTAACTTTTCTTTACCGAGGAACTGATGGTCCTAGGACTATTTCTCACAAATACTTGTATTCTTCAATCTTTACAGACGTTGCAGTTCTTGCCTGCAGCTCATGCACCTGTTAACAGCACTGCAGTGCAAAAGAGGATGATGTTGTGTTTTTCACTACGCAATTGTTTGGTTTGCTGTTCAACATATAACTTAATACAATGAAAATACAGTGTTCTTATGATTAAAATACAAAGGAGTCTGGCAGTAGGAAGTTAAATAACCTTTATGAGGACGGCCAGATATGTGGTTTGTTTTATTATGTTTTAAACAAAATGAGAGCTTGATATCACTGAAAAGAATCACTGCCATAAAAACCTCCACTAAAGGCAGAATATTTTATGTGAACTCTGACAGTGACATGTAAAAAGGTGCTTGGTTTGTACTTTGATATGGAAGAAGATAAACTTACCTGTCGGATGACTTTGGATGTTGGTCTTGCTGGTACCCAGTACTTGGGATCACATAGCATACAGGCTTCTAAGTAGCTCTTGATTTAAATGTAGTGTGTAAAGAGCTAATGCAGGTATCTGTCAAGTTTTGCATAGTCTCTGTAGTACATTTCCTCTGTTCTCTTACCTAAAAATGGGATCTTTGACATTCTTAGTCCATTACGCTTAACTACAGTTTTACATATGTTTGAGTATTTAGGCATGTTGGTTTTTCTTCACCTCAACAAGCATAAAGAGCTGACAGGTATTATATCTGGAACAACTTCTGAATGTTGTTAATTCAACATATAAAATAAATGTTCCATGTGTATTTCAGAGACAATTTTTTTGTCTATTGCTAGTTCAAGAAATGCAGTCTCTCCAAAATAGAATGCCCCTATGTGATTTGCCTCTCTACCATAATTTTATCAGCAGCCCTTTCTTCCTATAGTGGCGTGTTTTGGAAATTATCTTATTTGGAATTTATCCTATTTGTTACATCCCGCCCACCCCCTTTTGGGGTTTTGTAATTCAACCAAATTCATCTGCTATGCCATAGTTGTTCTCTGGTCTTCACTCTTCAAACAGTTTTCTTCATCTTACAAACCCCTTTTGAATACTATGGGCCATATCTGTGCTTTAGAGCAATTTTGTGCCATTTTGCAAAGCTAGGCAATCCATGTAATATAGGAGGGAAATCGTTCTGTGGTGATGCTCAGGCACTGAAAATGTGACCTTTGTCAGTGCATTGTTCATTGAGCTGTTACATTTTGCTTTTCAGCAGAACTAGCTGAAAATTTGTGCAGCCACGTTCTTGAAGTTAGCTTTGTTGGTACTTGCTTGTGAGTTGAGGCACCATACTGTGTCACATGTGAGGTTTTTTGAGGTGTTTTGGATTCTTTAGAACCTGATTTTAAAACTTGTCATCATCTTTCTTTCCTTTACAGGAACTTCTCTGTTTTTCACACACAAAGGTCTCTTGTGGAGAAGCTATTCTCAGGTGCTCTTAAATAATTGAATATAAATATTTAAAGACTATCTATTGTCTCTGCTATGGAGGAAACTTGACCTTTTTCTGATGCTGAATGATGGCAGATCCACACAAAGGCATCCTTGAATATAGCAGTTTCATAAGGTCACGCGGAGTTCTCAGTTTCTACTTGTATGAGTTACCTAAACTATTATAGTTTATTAGGGGCAAAATATGTTTTTTAGGGAGACTTCCTCCATTTGTTTTTTTCACTTTCATTGGTCTAGATTTGGAAGATGAAAAATTTGGAAAATAATCATATTTAATGATTCAGTTTTCTGCATAATTTGAAATTACCTTATTTGAGGTAATTAGATGTTAGTTATAATTTGAATTATGAAATAAGTTTCTTTGTTGTTTTGTTTGTTTTTTTAAAATGGAATTTTGAGAAACAAGCTTTAGGAAATGCTGTGGTAATTCAGCGTTACGCTACTCTGAGTTAATCTGCTTGGGGAGGCAAGTTAGCAGTTGGGAGTGTCTGTCTACATCTCAGCTACGCTGATATGAATCCAGCTGGGTTTTTTTAGCTTAAGCTGCTGATCAAAGTGGGAGTTAAGATGATATAAGCCTATGAGCTGAGGTGATTGTGTACATTCCTTCAGCAAGGTTTGCGATAATCTCTCGAGGAGAGACTGGTATGTCATGAACCACCATCTCCTGTCCCATGACATATGCACAGATATTATTCCCTTATTGCATAGCATGCCCATGCCCCTTTTCTAAATAAGATGATGTTGACTAGAGTCCCTTCTCTGGAGGTGGTTACTCAGAACAGAGAAGTGGCGGTGTTGGGTGCCTAGGCCCACTTGGGTTGTGTCATTGCCACACACCTCTGGATCCTCACAAGGCTCATCTTCCTTTGGTTCAAGTGGTTCCTCCTGTACTGCTCCTGTAACATACAACTGAAATAATGGTTTGTTTTTCCCCAAGTTTAAGTCTTGACATACACTCTGGATTTCCTCATCCTTCTACATTACCCACAGAGTGCACTGGGGTCCTTGAGCAAGGATAATCCCATGAATGGCTTTACCTTTTCCCAAGGGAGGAGCAACCCACACTGCCTTTTCTAGCAGTGTTATTTCTAATAACATATGCTGGACTTTAATATGCAGTAAAGTAAGCAAGCAAGCTTGGTGACCAGCACAGTAGCCTGCCAGTTAACAACTGTAATGTGCTCAGATCAAAGCTGTCTAGAGTTCCACGTTGGGCACCAAGAAGGACTGTGGTGGGTTGACCCTGGCCAACAGCTAAAGATGCACCCAGTGACTTTGCTGGATGGGGAGAAAATAGAAGGAAGGTGAGAAGACTTGTGGATAGAGATAATGATAGTTTAATGGAGAAAGCAAAATCTGCATGCTCAAAGTGAGCAAAAAGAGGAATTCAATCTCTGCTTCCTATCAGTGGGCAGATGTTCAGCCATTTTCTGGAAAGCAGGGCCTCAGCACGCTTAACGGCGGCTTGGGAAGACAAATGCAATAACCATTAACAGTCTCCCTTCCTCCTTTTTCTTGAGCTATTTTTTGCTGAGGATGACATCATATGGTATGGAATACCCCTCCCATCAGTTGAGACCAGCTGTCCTGGCTGTGTCTGCTCCCAACCCCTTGCCCACCTCAGCCTACTGACTGTGGGGAGAGGGGGACAGGACACAGTGGGAAAGAGAGAAAGCCTTCATGTGCTGCAAGCACTGTCTAGCAATACTTAAAATATTAATGTGTTATTAGCAGTGTTTTAGCCAAAAATACAAAGTTCTAAAGCTTATGCCTCTTTGTGCACTTGACTGAACGGTTTGTGTAAGCTTTACTGTTTCAGAGCTATGTGTGCATGCAAAGAAAAAAAACATGCACGTGATCTCACAGTCATTCTCCATTGTTTGCTCTACAGAACAATATCAGAAAGCAGAGTATTCTCTGTTTCTCCTGCTAGAAGAGTAGAAAGTGGGATTTTAAAATTATGGAAATACTTGATAGTTTAATTTAGTGACAATTACTGGATATTAAGTTGCCACCTCCTCAAAGTACTCACTAGAGAACCCAGTTTTCTTGTTGTGAGATCTTTCTGTATAAAGTAAATGGACAGTTAAATGAATATACTTAACAGGTAGGACATTACTTGTTGCTTTTTATGTCTTACCCTGTTATGTTCTTAAAAGCCTTACTCATGCTTGAAATTGGCCTTATACTCTGTCAGTCAGCAGAGCTGTGGGATGCGTTAGTGATGCAAGCACAAGGAATTGCATAGTTTGATGTGTCTCACTGCTCTAACTTGCAGGTTTCCCTATGTGCAGTAGTCTGGCGTTATTATTTTGTACGAGTACGGTGTTGTTGCTGCCCAGATACGTAAAATCGGGGCAGGTGAAGTGTGAGAGGATGCAAAAGCGAAAGACAAAATGCGACTGTCATGGGGCTGACTGAATTTGACACACTCTGAATAGACAGGCTGCTGCTAAAGAAATGGCTTGCCTTGGTTATACGTAGGGGCTAACTACGTGTTTCTTCTTCTGTGAGTTGTTTTTTTCTTGCCAACAGTGACAAGGTAACATCTGGGCCTCTGCAGTCCCTCTCCAAGTCGTCTTTGGTTGTTGTGGCCTGTCCACATTGTTTTGTAGCTTTCATGGCTTTGGATGGCTAGTGAAGAGGCATGTTCAATCTAATGGCCAATTGCTGCAGCTGGTTAAAACGGTGGCAGGAACCTGTCAGGTAAACATGTGAAAGTATTTTACATTTCTATGCTCATCTCCCCAAACTGTATTTCATGTTCTCTCACCTATGTTTTCCTTTATTTACTATGTATTCTTTTGTATTTTTCAATTCCAAGACAAAATCCCTAATTTTTTTCTCCAAGAGAGAATCAATACATCTTCTGAACTTGGAAATGAAATTTTAATCACCTCTAACTTAGATACTTTGTTTCTGACTCCAGAAAAGTATAAAGTTCAAAATACTGTCCTTTGCATACTGTTTCTTCAAGTTGAGCATTATGGGTTGAATCTAGAATGTTTTTGTAAAGTTTATTTTTTTGTCTTAATTATTTAGTTCCTGCATTTTGAGATTCTAAAGTGTAATGTGTCAAAACACCTTGTTGTTAAGAGTAGATTATAGCCCCAGTGTAATACTAGTTTTCTTATTATTACTGAATTATCTTAATGCTGCATTTTGTGGGTAGCCTGGTGATCTGTTCTTGCTTACGGAATGCTGCTGTTCTCACTTGTTTCTGTTACTTTTATTTTGACATCATGCATCCTTTTCCCTCCAATGAGCCTCTAGTAATTGCACAAATAGGGCATTGTTTGTTTTAAACTATTCACAAACTATGGGGCAGGGAAATAAAGGCCACAACACATCTATTTATGCTTTGCACTCATGTAGGAGGATTTGCTCTTTTCTTTGGTGCTACACAGTTTAGGCTTTACAGAAGGGGCTGCAGTTCAAAGAACTATATTGGATTGAATAGCTTTCTGACACCATCAAGGTATTATAGACATTTGTGCGTTCATAAATGTTTGTGGCTGTTATGATGGTAGCTTACTGTTGAAGTATTCCCGTGTTCTAATGTTCATTTTTAGTTTCTTTTCTCAGAGCTTTTTTGCCTTCCAAAAGAACTTGCCTAAGTTATACTTCACGTATGATGCTATTATAGCTTTAAGACAGGAAATAATAAGGTTCCTTCACTTAAAGGGGCATAAAATTGAGCAAATTCCTTTGACGCCTCTGAGCATTTTTTAACAGGAGCAACTGAGGTATACACACAGATACGTTTTTCCTATTGCTTTGCTTAAAATCCTGTCCTGGTATAAATTCTAAGCTGCACATCAGTTTGGTAATATATTGTACATACTCAACACCACTGGTATGTGCGTTTGCAGCCTTTGCTTGAAACAGAGGCACAATGAGTACCGCTTATTTACAGCACCTGGTGTTGTCTGTGCAACTGTTGTATGCTGTATAATGGTTGTTCAGACGCACTGGTTGAGACAGAAATGAATTTGTATTATAGGCACAACTTCAAGTCAGAGAGAGGGTAAAAATGCAGGGGAATGGAAATGAAATTACTGAAGTTGTTAAAGATACTGTGACCACACCAAAGAAGGCTAAAATTTACAGTACCATGAAATTAAATTTCAGCAGGTAAATACAAATTGAAAACAAAATCCTTGTTTCATGTGAAACTTGCAGCACAATATTAGATTTCTCATTTCATACCTCATTCTAGTGTTCAACCTAATCAGATGGTTTAACATACTGAACACCAGATACACAATTGTAGCAATGCCTACTACTTGGTATTTTGATACTATTCTGTCTCCTACTTTGTGGTAAATATGTTATGCATGTATTATAAAAAATAATAAGAGATGTCTAGCTACAGGAAAAAAAGATTTTAAATATTTATTTTTTGTCTTTTTCTCCTTATGGAGGAAGGTGACACTAATAATGGTGGGACTTGATAATGCTGGTAAAACTGCTACAGTCCGAGGAATTCAAGGAGGTAAGCAATTAATTTGTTTATCATCTAAATGGAGCATTGAAAGAGAGAGTGTTATTACAAATTTCCAACATTTTCAACTAAAAATATTACTTCGTCTCTTAATTTCTCTCACTTTCATATTGTTGAAAGTAAATTTTGTGGATTGTACTCTCCTCTAAGAGTGTGGTTGCCAAAGTGAGCATGTCACAAGCCCCATTGTGTGAAGACCTGCAGATGAGAGAAAGATTAAGGGGTCTTATCTTTGAAACATAAAGATCTGGATTTTTGATATCTGGCAAGTGTGTCGGTTTGGCACTGAGTTGGCAGCCGAACAAATAATAACACTCTCAATTCACCCCTCTCCCCCTCCTCCCCAAGGTAGGGAAAGAGGGAGAAAAATGAGAAAGAGAGGCTTTCTAGGTTGAAAAGTGAAACAGATTGATTTTAATTATTAGTGATAAGGGAATATATATATATTTGTAAAGGGATGTGCAACACCTGATCCCCTCCCTCCTCCCCCAGCGACTCTCCCAGCAACTCTTCTCCCTGGTGACTCCCAGCTGAAGGGGGGAGTGTCCGGGCGCACAGACGGGGTCCTCGGGTGTCGGCTGGGAAGAAAAATGGAAAAAAAGAGAGAGCCAAAGAGAGGGCAATAGAAGCGACAGTAAGCAAAAAAGTGAGAGAAAAGGGAAACAGAAGGCTTGACTTCTGTGATGGCTTAACCTATACTGAAAACCAAATAGATAAAATATTATGAGAAGTGAATATTCTGATTTGCTGATCCTGCCTTCAGTCTAATCTGCTCCCCATAGGAGGGGAGGCTGCAGACAGTCAGAAGTGACCTTGGTTATTATCAGTCCACTGGTGCTGCTAAAAAGTTCACTGAAAGAAAAAAGAAAAATCAGCAAAGAGCCTTCTCAAACCAAAACAGCAAGTCATGCTAGGGTGACTTAAAAAGTAGGTGCCCCCAGTCATGTATTTCATTCTTCAGAGAAGTAGCATAGCAAGCTCATTGGCCACTGCCCTTAATTTATGTTGAGCTAACATAGACCAAATCAGTGGTAGTTCAAAAAAAGTTGTTGCCATTTTGCTACATCTTTTTCAAAGGTAATAGTAAGGTGTTGAGGCAAGGGAGACAGTATGGAGAGAGCTGCATCTTAAGACATTGCACCATGCAGCATTAGAGCCCTTAGTCCACTGAGACTGAAAAAGTTACTCCATAGAAGTGTTTGGAAATGTTCAACATACCTTGATGCTTATGTGCCTTGAGTTGACCACTGTATTGTTAACTGTGCAAAAGACTAAATTGCAACAAAATCTTTTCTGGGTTCTTGTTTAAATTTCATGAACATCATAGCACATTTTTGGGACTAGAGGAAGGTTTTTCCAGTAGTTCAATAAACAGCTGAAGGAACATTGTAACTGCATGCAAGCAGTCTGTCTCCATCAGTTGCTTTAAGTGAAAGTATAGGTAAAACCTCTGAAGGCTGTAGACCACGTTCTAATTAGTAATTACTTTCCATTAATGCAATGATGCAAAATATTCTGATTAATGATGTGTTTCACATCTTAGTATACATTAGAGAAATTAATGACCTGATTTTTTTTTATTCTTGTGTGTGTGTGCTTTCAGGTGACCAGCCAGTACATGCATACATCAGTAAACTTTATATAAAAATCAGTGTTGTATAATGAGGAAAAGCTTCAAAAGAAGGAAATTGCAAGTGTATCTTATAAGATGGTTCTACTGATACGTATTTTATATCATTATTTATCACTAGAAAAGCACTAGCCATTTTCTAGGCATTTATGTCAGTAAGTGATCACTTGATTTTGGAGGATACTTTACACCATCCAATGACATATGCAAGCAGGATACAATTTGAGATAAAACTTTTGTTTTCATAGGCACAAATTCTCTGTTTTTTTCCTCTTGCGGGATTATTTTACTAAATAATTTTCATCTTGTGTAATAACAAGAGTGTACTTAGTAGTGTTTTGGCAGACTTGGAGCCTCCACCTTGACTTTCTGTTTACACATGTTATACGAGTTTATGTACTTGCTGAAGTGTGAATAAAGTTATGAATATTCTCTTATTTTATTTCCTGAATATTTGCCTTTAAACATGAGTGATTCAGTATTTAGCCTTCCATTCTGTTTCAAAATCAACTTAATGCCTTTATCAGCTGAATGTGACAGTTATTTCTAAAAGTCCTTTTTTCTGGGAAAAAAATGAGATAAAGATGAGTATTTCTAAAGAGAAACTCCAGGAAAAGATAGTTCTGACTTCCACAACTTTTTCCCAGGTCTTGAATAGTGCTTGTCTTAGAAAGTAATTTATTTTTTTTTTCCTTGACAGAGTTTGCAGAGATTGGAACCTTTGGTTAATTTTCAGGGTTGATAAAACCAGTATTTTTGGCTGTGCACCAGTCATACAGCTTGTAGGAGAAGACTGCAGATATGATTGCTGGGTTTTAACAGAAACCAAATATATTTCAGTTCTTAGGACTCTTAAACCTGGGCAAATCAGTAGGGTTGCCAGAGTCATATTTGCCGAAATGGATCTGCAGCTTATATGGCAGACCCTGTTTTTACACTGAAGTCTGTTTATTATTGGAAGCCTTATCACACAATGGGAGCAGATGTTTCAGGAATAAACCCTTACATTCAGCACCATCAATAACTTTCACCCTTAACCAACCCGCATGTTCACATTGCTCACTCTTATAAGAGCACATACTTACAGCTCACCATGCAAAACATTATTCAAGATAAAGTCTGATAGGTTTTGAAGCTATAGTTTTTCACAAATGGGGGTCCCAGACCCTTCTCTTGCTGGAGTCTTGGCTTACACTGTTCTGGCCAAGAGGTCTGTTCTGAATCCCCATTTCATCTGTGTGTGAAGGATTCTCTCAAAAAAGGAACATGGTAGGCACTGCTCTTCAGAGCTCAGTGCTTTTTTGACCATACCTTCATTTCTTCCTCTCAAGAAGCTGAACTTAACGTCTGTTTCTCCTGCCTTGTGCTACCAGGCTACATAAAACAATTGCAGAGATCCACTTAACTCACCCCCGCAGAGGCACTCGGTGGTGTGAGGCAAGTACAGGCTTTCTTTGCCTTTTGGAAAGGAAGGCAGCAAGCAAGTGTTGCATATAAAGCTATAGGATTTTTTTAGCATATTGAATGGCAAAATAAAAACCAGAAAATAAAAATAAGCAAAAGCCAAAACTTGATGATGAATAATGGGAATCAAATAGTTACAACTAAGAAGCAAGTGGTTTCAATCAATTAATCTCAGCCCTTGGTTTGAACTTTTGAAGCTGTTTTGGCAACCATGAGGGATAAAAAATAAATATGGCAGAGCACAAGGCTTCCCAGGTCATAATGCATTGACTGTTTTGTTTGGTTTTGTTCTCAAAATTAGATTAATACCATGCAAATACTATATAACTGTTCAGATGGAGAATTGGTGTAGAGGGGGAAAGTAAAAACTGCAGTACATGGAAAGCCACTGCAGTTTGACTGTGTTGTTAAATATTAAAAATTGCATTTTGGGCTTTTTTTTTTTTTTTTTCCCCCAGCTGCTCCTATATAAATTAGTGTGAAGTAACTGGTTGAGAGACTAATGCATTAGTTTGAAATTACTTAAGGAGAGGAAAAAATCTTAATGTAAGAATACGTGGTTAGCAATGTGCTGTCACATAACAAGGGGGGTTTTGCTCCATGTTTTTAAAATACTAATTTTGCTACACAAATCACAATGTAAAATCCTCTTTCAATAACTGAGAACACTTTTTACTGAAGGCTTTCTTCCTTGAACTCTGACAGAGTCTCCT
This sequence comes from Hemiprocne comata, assembly GCA_020745705.1. NCBI lineage: Eukaryota > Metazoa > Chordata > Aves > Apodiformes > Apodidae > Hemiprocne > Hemiprocne comata. The sequence goes on along the minus strand of CM036586.1, from coordinate 134,085,959 downwards.
GAAGATGTTGCTCCAACAGTTGGGTTTTCCAAGATTGACCTTAAACAGGGACGCTTTGAAGTCACCATCTTTGATTTAGGAGGTGGAAAACGAATTCGAAGTATCTGGAGAAATTACTATGCTGAGTCATATGGTGTAATATTTGTTGTGGATTCCAGTGACATTGCAAGAATGGAAGAAACAAAGCAAGCCATGACAGAAGTTTTAAACAGCCCTAAGATATCAGGAAAACCTGTGTTAGTGTAAGTAATGTTAATAAATGTTCTCCTAGTAATCTGAAATGTTGACCTTCAATACACCTTTTAAAGAAGTATTTATGCATAGTATAAGCATAAAGAATACTAATACTTCTGCAACTTGAGCACTAAGCAATGTTACAATTAGTTTTACAGTATTTCTGAAATATTTATTTATGCCAATCTAAGTATCATACCAGTGAACAAAGCCTTTTTCTTTATTTCCTTCTTCTGTCCTTTCCCTCGTGAGTTGTACACAGTGATATACTGAATCCATTCACTGCATCTGACATTAGATCTTACTTATTCCTCCTCATAGATATTTATTTGCCTTCTGTTTCATTAACAGTGGAAAAATAATTATGTTTGGGTTTTTTTAACTCTTTAAAATTCTAATATTACTCAAACAGGTATGATAGGTTAAAGGTTTTCAAGTTTGACATGGCAACATGGTGTAAAAATAGTATTTAGGCCTGCATCAATTACTCTAAATTATAAATGATTTATTATATTCTGCAATACCAGTAATCTGGCAGCAATAAACGTCTTGTTCACTTAATACACGGTGGTGCTGCTGATACATGATCAGCAAAATCTCATTAAAGAAGGCTTACTTTAATAGCATTTGGAATGCACTTTTGTTTTAGTGCATGTGTTTTAATTAATAAAATACGTAGTTAAAGTTTCAAAAGGTCTAGAGACATTCTTTCATAGAACTGATAGATTAATAAACTTCTCTGCTTAAAAACTAGCTTGTGTAAAATAATATTATTTCCAAATATATTTATAATATATGTTTTATTTAATTTAGCCAAAAAAAAGATCTGTGAGGATAGATAACCTTTTGAAGTTATAAAATAAGCTACGAAAGTTCGAAATGTTTTATCAGAACAATATTTTTATGTCTGGTGAACATAAGAGCTCTATAATCATAGAGTCATAAAAGGGTTGGAAGGGACCTTAAAGATCATCTAGTTCCAACCCCTGGACATATGTTCTGCTAGACCAGGTTACTCAAAGCCCCATCCAGTCTGACCTTGAACACTTCCGATGACAGGGAACCCGAAACCTCTTTGGGAAACCTGTTCCAGTGTCTCACCACCCTCATAGTGAAGAGTTTCTTCCAAATGTCTAACCTAAATCTCCCCTCTTCCAGTTTAAAGCCATTACCCCTTGTCCTGTCACTACATGACCTTGTAAAAAGTCAATTCCCAGCTTGCCTGTAGCCCCTTCAGGTACTGGAAGGCCGCTATAAGGTCTCATTGGAGCCTTCTCTTCTCCAGGCTGAACAGCTCCAGCTCTCTCGGCCTGTCTTCACAAGAGAGGTGCTCCAGCCCTCTGGTCATCTTTGTGGCCCTCCTTTGGACTCCCTCCCAGCAGCTCTATGTCCTTCCTGTTTTGGAGACCCCAGAACTGGACACAGTATTCCAGATGGGGTCTCAAAGGAGTGGAGTAGAGGGGGAGAATCACCTCCCTTGATCTGCTGGCCACGCGTCTTTTGATGAAGCCCAGGATATGGTTGGCTTTCTAGGTTGCAAGCAAACTTTGTCAGCTTGTGTGGAGTTTTTCATCAACCAACACCTCCAAGTCTTTCTCCTTAGGTCTGTTCTCAATCCCTTCTCCATCCAGCCTGTATTTGTGCTTTGGGTAATTACAGAACATTTCTCTGATACCATACTCATAATGAGTAGTGATGCTCCAGTGGTTTGAGGGTGAAAGTAGTTAAACTGTTTTGATCAAGTGGAGTATGGTTCAGCAAGCTAACAGTCTGTATGTTGAAAAATAGATTTGATTGTTAGTCGTACAGGAGAGGCAATAAAACCAACTTAATGCAGCTAGTTTTACTCAAATTTGTTCTGAAAGTGCAACTGTGATGGATGATAAGTGTGCAGTGTTTCTAATAAATGCAACTTTAGGTTTTTTTTTCATAGAAATCTCTATGCCCTAATCCCATAGTAGTGTTTATTTGTGTGGCTGGCGGTACCTGCAGAGAGTCCATTCACTTCCTTGGGGTTCGTTCCTCCTTCTCAGTCCATGTCTGATGGACTGAACTGTGTTGATGTTACTGACTTCTAATTGGTTAAGCCTCAAGCTGTTGAACAGAATTTTTTCTTGCTGTGTCTCAGTTCTGTGGAGGGATTCAGTAGTTCTTTGTTTTATGCTCCCTGTACAAGTCTGCTTCTTGAGTTATGAATTCTTTCCTGTAGGGCCTTTGTTTGTAGTTTGGTGTCTGTGTTCATGGCATATTCAAATCATGTAAACCCTAGAATTTGTTCCAATGTTTGAAACACTTTTCCTATTGTGAAGCCTGCAAGATGTGAAGCAGGAAGACTTGGGCCCTAAGCACTAGTGTTTGTGGCATGAAAGTGGAGTTTTTTAAATGCTAGCTTTTCCCAGTAAATGTAGTGTTTCTATTATTTCTTTGAATAACAGAACATTTCTTCAGAATATTTTTCCTACTTTGTTTTACGTCTGCCAAACCAAGCAAGAGTCCTTTCTGAAAAGTACTGAGAATTAATGTAAATTTATGTCATTGCATGTCTTCTTAGATGTCTTTGCTAGTGATCAACTTCATACTGCAAGAAGTGCTAGCAAGATACCACTGTGAATTATCACTGATGGATGGGTATCATTTCACAATTAAGAACAGGATCCATTAAAGAAGGGTTTGAGATGCAGTCTTCATTACAGAGCGAAGCAGATTTGGAATCACTGGCACACTCTTCCTTTTGCCATATTTTCTTGCATCCTCATCTATTGCATTAGTGTACCCTAATCCAATAGGATCTCTATGCATGTGGCAACTCTGCTTTTTGCCAGGGATAAGAAGACACTCTGCTGACAAAAGAAAAGTAATGAGCAACACAATTCTTGCTCCTTATCCTCCCTGATAAAGGAATGAATAGTGAGCCAGAGCACTGTTTGGGAGGAAGTGGAGGCCCAATAGCCTCGAAAGAGATTATGCTGAATTATGCAATGGGAGCATAAAAATGGTACAAGACACTATTATAGTAATATGGGAGCATAAAAATTCTGATATTGTTCAGTTTGAAATGCTTCAAATTGAATCGGTGTTGTGATATCTTATCTGTCACTGCTGATGCAGGTATCACAGTATCATTTTAAGACAGTTTTCCTAAGGTGTTGGTGGTATTGGCTGTTACTGAGTCTTAGTACAAATTACGTGAAGATGTTAAACTTTATATTTGGCTTTTTTTTTACTGTTCCGCGTTACTACTTCATTTATGTTTGCTTTGCTCATGTAGGCCTTCTTTAACACTCAAGTGCTCAAGTAGTTAATAGTCTGTTGTGTATGGGGAAATTGAGTTGTAGAAAATATGACTTTTTGCAGTTCTTATGTTCATGGTCAGTTCTTCTCTCAGCATCCTCAAGACATACAGGTATGCAAGTTTAAACTTTCTCCTTTTTGAATTGTTTTCTCCTTTTATCAGAAAGAAATATTTACACTTCATATTATGTAGGCAAATACAAATACTGTTTTTGTTTGGGGTTTTCTTTGTGTTTTTGTTTTGATTTGTTTTTTGCCGAGAGGGTTACCTTGAAGTGAAACAGATGCAAGAGGAAATGCGATTCCATGTGCTATGGCTGAAATATATATATATATCAGAGATACACCAGAGAGATTGCTGGCCAGCTATTTTTTTAGTACAAGGCTGCTTTCTAGATGTTACTTTGAGGGATTGCACCTATTAATATTTCACATTTCTTAGTAGAATACTAGCAGCACTGCTTTAATTTGTTTGCTCTTCTGCATAACTATGTAACTGAAAAAAACAACAGTGGAAAGTTATTTTAGGGATTACTTCAGCCTGCATAATTTCTGCTGTTAATAATTCTGAATACTCAATATCAAATTCTCATTATGTCAATGTAAGTTGTAGTTAATACTGATTATTTTTAGTTTTAATAGTGTCCATATTAAGAAAAAGCTTTCCGCGAGTCTTCCTTGTTTTCTCTTTTCTCAGATCTTCTGCAGCATGTCATGTATGTTTCTGTTTTTCCATTTTTAAAACCAATATACAGCTGAAAACTAATTATTTACTTGTATATGGGTAGGCAGCTGTCTTCCCGAGTATTACTGAAACTTGAGTTTTCTTCCAGGATTTAAAGTACCAGGCTTGTTTAACAAGACCATGTTCATTTCAAAGAAACATCTCTGTGGTGTTAAGAGAAAGGGCTAGCTTAGGAACACATTTGTTTCACAGATAAGGATGCTTGTGTGAACTCTCTTGTACAGAGGATGCTGTGTAAACAGGTGGCATTTGTTGTATTTTGCTTTTCTCTTCTGTCAATGCTTGTTGAAATAATCCTTAACAGAAGTACCGTAATGCCTTTCTTTTTAAGGGCCCAGGAAAGAAGGAAAGTGCTATCTGTTATGTAGCTGTTTCTTCTAAGGGTAAAATAAGGAAAATGAGATGGTGTGGTGTTTCTGTGTAGTGCATAGTCCTGTGTGCATTAAGATAGCTTCCATGTATGTAAAAGTTAAAGAAGATTATTTAATGGAATAGTATCACTGGTGTAATTACCTAATTTATTTTTTTGTTGCTACTGTGTAAATAATCTTTTTCAATTTAAGATTCAGACCTCTGATTGTACTTTGGCAACAGTTAATTTCAGTGGTAATTTCAAGCTGGGATGGAAGGAATCCAATTATTTATAAATATCACAATATGAAAAGAATTCAGTAGTGCCTTTTGACAGTAGATTGCATCTACTAGGGGGAAAGAAAAAAATCAATTAAAGCCATCTAGCTCACTTAGTGTATTACAGGATCGCAGTGTGATTTGCTCTGACTTCTGATTGTATTCAGATATAGTGATACAGGCTGTGCCTTTGCACAGCATAAAGGAGTCTAGAAATAACATTCCTTGTTTGGTGTTTGGCTTTAGTGTTTTGTTTTGGTTTGGTTGTTTTATTTTCTTTTTGGAAATAACTTTTTTGTCTCAGTTGCATTTGTTTGGGTTTTTTTTGGTTAAATTGGTTAAAATTAGAGCACTCTTTCTCATTCAGTTCCAGAAAGGGCTGGGTACAGGGCAGAAAAAACCCATTGAGACTATGACAAGCAAAAGCACTCCGCATCTGCTTGCTTCTATTCACTGCAGAAATAACTGCTGCTGCAAAATAAAGCAGTGGTATTCTTCCTGTCTTGCTAATGAAGCTATTTCATAAAGAAGATAGAAGGCATCTTCAGGGACAAATTGAGTCAACGGCTAGCTGCTCTGTTTTAGGTATTAATATTTACGACTTTAGGTATCTGTTTTACATACCTATGTAAGGATCCTAGGCTTCTACAATTAGCAGAATTTCATGGAGCCAACTGGACTTCAGGGAAACCCTCAACTAGTTCTTCTGGCCTCTCCTGTAGTAGTACAATTAAATCCATGTCCTATACCATGTTTGGTTCTGGACTTCCAACTACAAGAAGACCATGAAGATGAGTGTTGGTTGTACTATAGTGTGTCCAGACTGCTTGGTGGTGGATCATATGAGGAGAGTCAGAGAGCTGTGTTCGGACTTAAAATCAGTATACCAAGGGAGAGATCTTTCTGCTACTTACTACTAAGGCATGAAGATAACAAAACAAAGCTTTTCTCAGAGGCATGGTGGTAGGATGACAGATGGTGGACAAGTGCTGCAACCAGGGAAATTCCTGTCTTGATTTGAGCAAAAGTTTAAGCAACTAGATGGTCTGGATGACTCCCAGAAGTTCCTCCCAACTTAAATCATTCTCTGGTTCTGGATTATGTGGGGTTTTTTTATAAAAATAGTTATTTTTTAATTTTTCCTTCATTTTTGTACTAGTGAAAGTGAGACTGCAGAGGCAACTGCGTATTTAGATAGTCAAGGGAACAGAAGGAACGTGTCTTACCACTGTTAACAAAGTATCATATTCCCCTACCCTTACCTGGAGGGGTCTGCATGTGTAGTTGAATAATGTAAATATCTCTGTATCAGTTTATGAATGCTTGGCTTCTCAGCAGGCTGCTAACAAATATCCCTTTAGGTTTGGTGATGTGGTCTTCTGCTGCTAGTGATCTTTAATGTGTTCAGAAAATACCAGCTCAACACCTGTCTGTAAGAAATACCGCATTGCGTTATTAAAATAAATAAACCAATGTCTGTTTTGCATTCCATAAGACAGGGTACACTGTCCTGCTAAAACTTGAGCATTATTTCATGGTGTTAAATAGCTTATTAAGCCTGTAAGTAACTTTTCCTATAGAGGCAGTATCCACACACTTGTGGTAACTGTTTTCTGACTTCTTGTTTGGTTTAGACATGACATTCTGGATTGTGGATTGTTACTAATGTTGTCTGCTTTACATATAGAGGTTCTTTTTTTTTTTTCTTGGTAGAATTTGAGATTCCTGGAAGAAAAACACCTTAGAATTGGAACCAAGTAAATACGAGTGCTAAAAAAACTGTAAGGCTATTAAAAATACTAGTTATTACTTTGTAAAAAGTAACTAAACCATTATGAATCCTGTCCTTGAGATTAGTAATACTTTCAATGCTTCCCAAAAGCACATGTAGTTTGCTGCCATGTTGTTTTAGTGTGAGTGGAAGAAAAAAAGTGTCACTTTGTCCTTTGATCCTTTCCCTTAGTTTGTGTTTCTCTGAAAAACGTAAAATTCTTTGCATTCTTCTAACTGTACTTCGAAAAACAGATGGAGTTTTTCCTGAGAGCACTGTGGAAGGGGAAATAGGAAGTAAAAGGAAGGAACTGAGGGATCCTGAGCCTGCTTTTTAAGATCATTTTACTAAAGAGGAACCATTGATATTTCAAACAGTTTATTTTCTTTTTTTATCATTTGCAGCATGGACAACACCAGCAGCATACTGCTTTGCAGGGGTTTCTTTTTCGATACTTGACTGCGAGCCCAAATTTTTCTTTCGATACTTGAGTGTATTCTTGGGTTTTGTTCATAATGATTTCAATGTTGTTGATCATCTCCCCTTGCTCCTCCACCAGAACTGATATCTGGATAAAAAGTTCCTTTAAGTCTTTGATCTGGTTCTCCAGATTGACTAGTTCTTTGTGTCTCTGTTCAATCTCTGAAAGCTGAGCTTTGGTAATTTTTACTTCAGTGAGTAGATTTTCATTGAAAATCTCCCATTTTCCTTGTTGGAGCATGTCATTGACGTCTTCCTCAGATACCTCTTTACCAGCTACTTCAAGCTGACGGACGATAAATCTTCTGCATTTCTCTTGCTTAGCAGTTATAGCATCATTGTATGAGAGCATAGCATTTAGGTAACGCTGGGATAAGAAAGCATGCTGGGAAGTTAGAATTCTTACTGTGGCACGTGATGGCCCATGTTCATTTTCAGCTTTTTTCACTGTTTTTGACAGTTCATCCAAACTTTTTCTTATGTGCTCTGCTTGAATTTTTATTTCTCTTGCTATGTTAGATTCCTTTTTCAAAACACTGAATCTTCTCATTGAAGATAGTAGGGTTTTTTGTTGTTGACTGAATTTATTAACTTCCTCCACCAAATTATTAATTTCATTCTGAAGCTTCTGGATTTCATGCAAGTGCCTTTCAGTTATGGGCTCTTTTTCATAAATAATGGCCTGCTGTTCAAACTCCTCCTGCTCTTCTTCTTGTACAGTTGCACTGTTGTTTTCTCCAGCTATCTGCAGTTCCTTAGCTCTCAGTTTAAGCTCTTGGAGGCGGTCTCTCATGGTTTTTGTGTTCAGGTTTTTTCAGGTTTCTTTCCCCTCTTGCAACACAGGGAGTTAACTCCAATCTTTTTTCCTTGTTTCACTGTAATCAAAGTGTAACAACAATCAATGTTAGTGGTTAGATTCATACATTAAAAGTAGTTTTGGAGATTCTCTGGAAGATTTGCTTCTCTGCTCAAAAAATAAGTAAAAGTAGCAATGAATTGGAAGTGGTAGGTACTCTGAAGAAAAATATACAGGATAGGTGGTGTCACTGCACTCCACCATTTAATCCAGTTTCTGTTGGACTTAATCATAACCTAACGTTTTTAGTTTATCTTTAGATGGGTACGTTTAACAGTCTTCCCCCAGCTTCTTCACAGTGATTTGTGGCCCAAGCCCATTTTTGTGGTAGATTTGTGGTGTAGGGTCCAGAACTTAGAACAGTGTGGCATGTGGACAGGACTTGTTTTTGGAGAGGAAAAGAGGACTAACTCAAATGCTTGTTTTATCGTAATTCCTTATTTTATGAAAACTAACCAACTTTAAAATTTTTTTGCTGGTAGAAGTGAATCTGCTACTCCATTTTTGGATTCTCAGTAGGAAACAAATACTTCAGCTTTTGAGGTTATGAGATAGACTATCTAACAAAGCAGAGTTCTGAGATGAATAAGCTACTTTAGGCTTTTAGTTTAGCCACACAGAAAAACCTTCCTCCATTTTCCTTGCCTTCCCATGCCTGGGGAGTTAAACTGATAGTAACTGAAGCAGTTAACTCTACAGCAAAACAGAACTGTAATAATTTAGCTTGCAATTTTCTTTTTAATGTTGTGAGTTTTCATAGAGGTGGATCCATATCACTAATGTTGCAGCTTGGAAGATCGTTAGCCTTTTTTGGATTACTGTATTCTTACATTGTCATTTGCAGTCTTCATAAAAATTATGCAAATATATTTTGTGCACCATAGTGGGATAAAATTCAGTACCATTTCTTATTTAATAGAAAGTGGGTTTAGCTCTGTTTTCTACCCTTGCTGCTGTGCAAGCTTTACTTGTGATATAATTAAGAGAATCTTTCTATCGTGTATGTTTTAGAAAATACCGAAGTTCAACTAATTTTAACTATAGGAGAAAGTATTTTCCTCTAACTCTACACGAATTTTCTTGGACCATGATCAGCAAGAGAAAATTTCAGTAAAAAATAGAATGTTAAAGACTACAAGATTATGGGATTTTTACTGGGGGCCTTCTGGTTAGGTCAATGTGTCTTTTTCAAAGGGCTGTTCAAACATAAATTTTCAACAGCACAGTAGTATCTTTCAGCTGTTTTCAAAGCACTCTTCTGAAATAGTGTTTTAAAGGAGTATTTCTTCTTAAACTCCAATGCTGAAGATTTTTTTTTTAGTAAGCAAATGCGATATTTCTTTGTAGTACCCAAAAGGACGCATTTGTAGTAACTGCAAAGAATCAATCCAGTGACCTGTCAATATGCAAACAATTTTGTTATATTTGAACAGCTTCAAATGATACTGCTGTGGTATCTCAGCTCCCTTATGCATATTTGAAGTCTCTAAATTTTTGCATAATGTAAGTCATGGAGTTGAACAGTGTGACCATGTTTTCCACAGACTTAAATCTGACTCTCTACGGGAGGATTAGCTGAAAAACAAACTTGCAATGCTACAGAGATCAATAGTAAGACAGAATGTTGATATTCCACCCTAGTGTGCATTTCCTTTATTGCCTTTTTTTTCCCCCCTTAATGCCTTAATATCTGAATTTAGTGTTTCTTGATTCACATCAAGAGAATCCAAAAAGCCTAGCAGTCATGAGAAGTTACAGTAATGTGCCGAGACTTGTGATGAGACAAGCTTGCAAGTAATTTACTGGAAAACATTGTTTTGGGGTGGAGAAAATGCAACATGTATTCATTTCATTACAGTAATTCCTCTTCATTGCTTAACTTGCTGTGTATCTCCTTGCAGCAGAAGTTGGGCAATTTCTTCAAGATAACATTCTTTAGGAATGTCTCAAAGCTGCTTGGCACCACGGAGACTGCAGCAGTGAAAGTTCAGTCTGGGGCATGTGAAAGGAACCAGGAGTGCTAAACAAGGCTTCAGAGAAGTGACCTGAAAATCTCTTTTAGTATAGGCTAACACATCTGTTGACCCATGTTAATTTAACATAGCTTGACAAGCCTGTGATTAAAAGCAAGTTCTAAGGGCACTATTAATGCTTATGATGTGAGGTGGCAAGACTGTCTTGTATCTAAGAGAATGTGAGTAATTACTGAAAAGCTCTAAAACTTGCATGCAGTCATCCAGTTACTCCTTCAGAACACAGTACAATTTCTCAAAAGGGCACTTTCCAATTTTTCATATGATTAAACTCGTGGTTTGAAAGTAAGTTAAACACAGGAGCATAAGAGCTATACTGGTTTTCATCTTCTGTTTGTGTATCCATGAACGATTGAGATGTACTTTCCAATGTTTTGGGTGCATTGCTCTTGAAATAGCTGTATTCCTTGGGGGGAGGAGGGAAAGCAACAGAATTGCAAATCTGCAAATACTCTCAAATACCAAACTTGAAAAGAAGTAAGCAGAAAATACTTAAGAGTGCTGCTAGTGGAAATTTTTACTGGTTTAAATATCAGTCTCACTGAAGAGTGGAATGTAAGCAATTCAACCCTGGTTTCATATCTTGTATCCTACCAGGCTTGCCTTCAAAACCTGCCACTGAATGTGCTTGCCAATAAATGTGGTTGATTATACTGGCAACTTAAACGCATGCTGGTTTCAAATAAATAAGGATATCTTCTTGACAAAGATAACCTTGAAAATTGTTGCCTTGACTTTTAGAGTATTCCACAACAAGCTTTGTTCATATACTGCGCCCTTGTTGTTGTCCTACCTGTTTGTGTGTATAGGGGCATGTCCTGTTCTTTTGATTGAGATGAAAGATCTATTTCCTTGAAGTTTTTTTTCAATAGAGGGAGAATATGCCTATTCTTTTAGAATTGAGTAAAGGGAATATGTGAACTTAGTGCTCACCAGTAACTTACTGTGTTCCCTACATAAAACAACAAAAAAAAACAACAACAGCAACAAAAAATAAAAGATTATTCTTTTGAGGTGATAAGGTAGCACAGCCTAACTCATCCTCATCAGACTTTTTTTTTTTTATCAAATGTTGGACAATTTGGGTTAAAGTAGCTAAGAGACTTCAGTAAAGGCAAAGCAAATCAGTAGATAGAAAAGCATTAGCTTGTTAAACTCTTGCTTGAAATTATTTACTATATTTAGAAATCACCCTGAATGCTCTTAGATGTATACATCTGAAAAGCATTTATGAGGTTTGCCCATGTTTCCGGCCATTCCTCAGTCATAAATGCTGCTACATCATCTTCCATGTGAGCTGTTACTGATGCTGAAAGCATGTTTGGAGTCAAAATCACAAGCTGCTAGCCGGTCTTTAATAAAAGATAATCAGTAGAAATGGAGTTGCTCTTAATAACTGCAATAACTTAGTCAAACTGATGTGGTACTGTGCCTTCTCTCTTCACATTTTGAAGCACTGTAAGGTTGAAAACAAAGCCTAAGAACTGACAGGGCTAGGGGATAGATTTGGCAAGGAGGTGGCAAGAGTAAGGAAGGGAAAAGAGGAAGAATTAGGCTCAGTTTTGCCCAGTTCCTGAGTTGTACTTGAAGTTCAAGGATTATTGATGTGCTTTCATACATCCATTCGGGGAGAAAAAGTAGGAATGCTCATGCAGCATTTCAGTTTAGTCACTGGCATACCTTATCTTCTAAAAAGGCTTCCCCACCACCTCCCCCTGCAGTGTTTTTTTCATGCAGATCCACCGGTGATCAAGTTTGTATTTGTTCTTCTAGTAGACATCTTTATATATTGTTGACAGGTTCAGGAACATAATTTTCATATTCTTGTCAAATACATTTTAAGATTATTGCAAGAGCCTTTGCCTTCTGATAACATTACTGCGTTGCTCATCAGGGTGATGAATCCCTTCAGTAAAATGCATGAGATATGGCTGGGAAAGCCTTTATTATGACAATTACCTCAGCACACTGACTAGGGGAATAATAGATTCTGATGATGGGAATCACCATTATTTATCTGTCATGATGATAAAATATGTCCTAAATTCAAAGACAGTAAATTTGATGGAAATTAAAGTTTTTGAACTATCGTCTCCATTTTTTTAAGGAGAAGGAAAAAAAGAAACATCCTTTTGCTTAATTGTAAAGCAGACATAAATTAGGTGGAAAATTATTCTATCAGTAGACCCAGTAAACGGGGAACGTGCATCAAAAAATGAGATTTGGGCTGCATTAAGTTAAAAGGCATAAATGGGTATGTGAAAAAAGTAATTTGATCATGTGAAACTCTTGTTATTGGTTGCAATGAGATTTAAGTCCTTCTTTTTTTGGCTTTGATGAATTGTTTTATCTCGTCCCCAGCCCCCAGTTACAAAAAACTCCTGTTTATTTTAATTTCCATAGTTTTGTTAATTATTTCTCGTTTATGCAGCACCTTCATTAGAATGCCTGACACAAAAGACTCTGTATTTGATGAAATTTGCATGCCACCTTAGTTTAATTTACGATACTGTGGTCCACCAGGAGAATAGGACTAGCACAAAATCAAGGGACAGAATTGTCACTATAAGGGCTCTTTGAGATGTATCATCTGTATTCTGCATCATATTCCTCTCTTTACCACTGCTGAAATAGCTACTTTTTTTTCAAGTTTGCAAGAAAAAGAAGTGCCTGTTTGTTTTCCTGTTCCTTAGTTAGGAGTTTTTTAAGGGCACTGGGTAGAGGACAAAGATTCCCAAAGGAATTTCAGGTTACAGGTAATTATTACTATTAATAATAATGTTAGTATTAATATTATTATTAAATTCATTTCTAAGCTGCCATGAAGCTACATTATAGCTCTGTTACATGATGCCAATAAACCAGTATCACTCTTATTTTTGAGCACAATAGCTCTGAGTAATGTTTGGAGTCTAGAACTAGATTTCCTGCTTTAAGTGTCTTAACAACAAAAAATGAGTGAGACACATATACCATTTAATTGCCTACAGTTTAAGATATAGTTTAAGATACAGTTTAAGTAGTCTAAGGGGAAAACTAGAGGTTGGAGTTGAAATTTCATTCAGTTTGCTCCAAAGGCTGTGGTCTCTCATATATTCTCACAAGAAAAGAAAGAACATATTTGATGGTGGTTTGGAATCTTGCCATGTTACCCAAAGATATACCTTAGGTAACTAAAGTAAGCAATCTTGCTACAGGTTATGTTTATTTTCTCCTTTGTTTAAAAAGTTTCCTTTAACTAAAATACCTTGTAAACAACAAACGTGCTTAAACCAAGCAGTATCACACAGCAAGGTGGTTAGATGAAAATATCCTCTTAAAGCGTCCATGTCTTAAGATAAGTCCTTAGAAAAACATATTTAAAAATAGTTCTGAGTTCAAGTTTCTGTTTCTGGGAAGTGTGGGAGTGGTTCAACAGGAAAATACCAAACGCAGAGAGTTTGCCTTGGGTATGAGCCTAAAAAAAGATGACGTTATATGTGGAAGGTAGCTAAATTGTAGTAGAGTATATACAATACTATAGTGCAGAATCAGTCATATTTTTAGCACAGGGGACTTAAGTGATAATGGGTATCTCGTACTTCATGTTAAAAAATGCTAACATGCTAAGGTCATTTGTATTTGTCAGCCTTCATGTCTGGGAAATAACCTGCAGCACATTGCTTCTGGCATTGCCTAGTATGTAACATTAAGGAAATACAGTCTAGTTGTCTGTCCCTGTGAGACAATGTTACCCACCTTAACTGCCATAAGGCTGCACAGTGAAACCAAAAGGACCAATATGGAGGAGCATAGAAATGGTCCATTTTGAAGCAAGGTAGCTTGGGAGTTGCTCTGATTAGTGTGAAATAGATCATGGCAAGTGGAGAAATTATAATACTGAGTAGAAACACAAGATTCAAATGGAATAAAACAGGTCTGAGTATTCAAGGAGTTAATAAGAGGTAAGTCTGAGTCCAAAGTTGCTGAAAAAGTGTAACCAAATCATGCTGCTGGAGTATGCCCCCCCTCAAGGCAGATGTCGAGGTGGAAAATAGACCTTAGTTAGTTAAAATAATTCAGATGTTCTTGGGTCTTTGGTCAGAAGTCTGAAATGCAATCATGCTGTAGGAGATACAGCTGCCTTGCATTGATGGTGCAGCAAAGAATCCTGAGAGAAGAGAATGGAATAACAGGAAATATAGACTTCAGCATTAGTGGAGTGGGAGCATGCAGCAGTTTGTGAATCACCTGTATTAGAAGCTTTTTTACTTTCGAAGTCTCTAAAAGTGTCAGTACTTCTCTTACGTTCTAATAAGAAAAAGTTGGGGGTTTTTTGCTATTTTATGTAGTACTTGGTTCAAAGATGCACAGTGAATCAGTGGCAAATCTGAGATTGTTGCTTGGAGTTTTGGAACCTTTGTTATGAATGTATGGCTGCAGATGTGGAAGACTTGAGGAAAAGCATCTACCACCATTTCCATGTCTACAGACAGAAATTCTTATGTTGCCTACTATACTTAGGATAATGGAAGGTGAAGAGTTCATGCTTTTGCACTGCCATAAGTCACAGTTATGGTGACACATACTAGACCTACAAGTCCTGACTGACAAAGCAATTATTTCACTCTTCTAATCAGTCTGTAAGTTTTCCTCTGTAATTGGTAAGTGAATGGAGAAGAACTTATTTAATGTTTTGATAGAGTTTTTTCACCTATTAAACCAGAGGTTTACTGTCAGTCATGCTCTTTAAGGGACCTGAGAAATGAGCAGCAGAGAAAAGTAAATGTATACACTGTAGATAGCTGGGCTTATTTGTTTCTTTCCAGCAAGAATAATATTAGAAATCAGCATCTTCACTTAATTAGATGATGCAAATATGATGGCCACCTATAGGTTACAGAAATCCAGAAAGAAAATCATCATCTCCTCTACCAAAAGATCACATAGTTAGGGTCCAGATGTTAATATATTTTTAAAGCAATATTTGAAAATAAATTAGAAGCAAGAGAGAGCGCTGCAACAGGATAGAAGACAGGTGAAATTCTTTCAATTTAATAGGATATATAGTTTGAAATCCTAGGTAATGACTTTGTATTGCTCTAAGTCTGTTTCAAGATTATTTTTTTTCTTCCTGACAGTAGAATTGCAGGCTCAAAATCTGTACTTGTGCAATATCCCACCTACTTTACATTCCCATTTCATCTCTGTCAGACCATATGGTTACATGTCACAGCCTTGGAACTCATCTGTAAATGTAAGGATTTCCAGGTAGCTTTTTAAAAAACGTATCATATAGGCAGCTTTAAATGAATGACTTTATGTTCACCTAGGTGTCGATTTATCAAGGTGAAACAGAGTATAAGAAAATAGTTCATATTCACAATTTTTAAAAAAATCTCATACAAAAATATATGGCCATGTCATTTATTGTCATTGCTTTTGGAATTACACATCTGGAAGCTGAAAACTATTCTTGATGTGAACTCAGACATCTCTTTGGATGCAGCCTGTTTGATTAATAGGTGTGATTAAACTGATAGCAGAGTAGATGGTCTCAGAGAAATGTTTTCAGTAAATAGGAATGTGATTCAGACTTGAGGTGAGAATGGGGCCACTTATCCAAAATAAAACAAATTACAATTGTAGACATTCTTGTGACCACTTCAAAAGGTAATATGAGAATGAAATTTCTCTGGAGTTGCCTAGAGGTATTAGAAACAGGATGAGATCAGAATTTATTTCTAACTATTCTCTTATTTAAATGTGACCTGGAGGAACTGTTTAAGGAAAAGGCTAAATTAGAGAAATGTATTTTCTGTCTCCCTGCAACTGCATGAAACCAAATTCTTATTGATGTTTGAAGGCTGATAATCCTGTAGCACTTGATTCATCAGTTTTTCATTATAGCTTAACCTAATATTCAAAGGACTGTTTTGCATAAGAATTGAAGTCACAAAAAGCAAACTAGAGAGAAAAAAAATAATAAAGCTTATTTTAGAAGGAGCCTAGGCTCAATAAGTAGAAAGTTACTGATGAGTTTGTAGTTGTTGTAAACAATCCAGAAGGCTCAAGGCTTAGAGTGCTAAAGAATGTAGTTTAAGATCTGTTGACACCAGCCACTTGGATTTTTTCAATTAAAAGCCTTTAACGGCAATCTGCAAAACGTCTGTGAAAAGAGGGGGCTTAGAGCTTAATCTGAGAGTGCTTTATGGTAGCCATGGCGGCCTGAAACTGTTGGTTAGTTCTTATCTGCTTGTTTGTTAAAAATATGAAGAACTTTTTCTGTGACTTCCTCGAAAAAGCTAATGAACTACCAGTAACTGAAGAGGAAAGACCAAACAGAACAATCTGACATCTTTGAGCCTGTTTGTGAATCAGGAGTTTGACTTTCATGGATGTTGATATAAGCAAAACATAAACAGAGTAACAAACCTTTTCTTACTACTGAGGCATCCCTTCTCTAGGATAAAACATGCTACTGATTGCTTTCCACAGGATTGCCCAAGAAAAAAAGTTAATAGACGAGAGATTAAATTTCTGAAGGAAAAAAGGTAGAACAGCATTTTCGAACAGAAGATTGAGGAAGACTGAAGAATACAGCATTTTTCTTTCCCTTGTGTAGACTGCTGTTAAATTCCAAGGTTCTCTTTGTTTTCCCAGGAATGCTATTTCAGTCACTCACAGCTATGGCTTCTTGAAGTAGCCTTGAAGACTAATATTCTTGAGCATAGATAATTATTCTCCTAAAGATACATTTTTGTTAAGTTGCTTTTAATCACGTTGATAATTTTAATCATATTGTAATATTTTGACCTCAGGCATGCTTTGCTTTTTGTTCATTATGATGACCACCAAGTGGGATTGACCCAAAATTTTGGGGTTTGTGATAACTGACTGATTAAACTGAGCCCCAAAAGCAGCATCTCTGATACACTTTTACAGATTACCCCACCCCCCCAGCATGTACCCTGTACAGGTTTTAGTTTTCAGTGTTATGCTACTGTATGAAAATCCCACACAAGTGGAGACAAATGTCTTAAGTTGGAAAGTACAGTGCTTAAAAAAACCCTTCAAGAAAAAACAAGAAAACAAACACATACCCATACAGAAAATACCCTCTTCCCAAATAAACCCATTCTGCAACACTCCCTGGATTTTTGATGAAAGCTGGGGTATATCTGTGTGACCTTTTAGTACTGTTTAGTTTTGGTTTGTTTGTTTGTTTCCCAGAAATCTTTTGGATTGTCACATAATACTGATTTTTTTTTTTTTTCTTGTTCCTCTTTGCTCAGTAATTTCTATTTTAGAAGCAGGTCAAGGAACCCACATAACTTGAATTCAGACTTTTTTTTTTTTTTTTCTCTGGTATGTCCTCTGGCTTCTAAGAGAAATATTGTTTGTTACTGAACGGTAGATGTCAGTTGTGCCAATGCACACATACACTCCCTTTACACATTGTTGCACATGACTCTGAAAGTTCAAAAGCTCTCTAGTTGCTTAAAATCCTACGTGGTATAAGAGCACTTGGTGCCTGCCTTTTCTGTATTTCTTGCATGAAGTAAGTTGGTTACACTAAGAAGATTCCAAATATACTTCATCCAAAATTAAAATAAGCCAAGCATGACTTCCCTACATGAAAGTTTCTCATTCAGCAAACTTAATATGATAAACCAACAGACACTTGGGTGCTTTCGAGTATGTTTTGATATATACCTCCTACAGTTTTTTAAACATGAAAAATTGTTATATATGATGTTCTATTGACTTGGAAAATTAAAATCAAGGTCTATCCTTTGAGATAACTGTAAAGTATTCCCTAAATAAAGAATTTTTATGCATAAAAACCTCAAAACCTGTTCATGAGCAGCAGAGATCTGAGACTGTATTCACCCAGAGACATATCCAGTTCTTTGCAGGGTAGACATCCATTATTTGTATGTCTTGTCACTTAGGCACATTTCCATTCTAACTCACACTACAGCCTTTTTCTGATATTGCGACTTCATAAACATTAAGAAAAGGAAAAGTCTTTACCTTTTAATCCTGTGCTGGTGGCTTTCTGTTTTATACAGAGGAACTCCTGAGGGTGAGCTTTAGTATAATCTGGAAAACATTGTTTTGAATATTTGCCTAAATAAATTTCTTGAGTGGCATTCCTTTAAGCGTTTTCCGTATGCATTCCGCTTCTGGTTCCTATATAGTTTTCCAAGGGTTCATCTTCAGGAGCGGTGGTGTGAGAGAGCAGCTGACTTCTGCAACTGCAATAGACAGGCAAATTGCTTGCTTTCTACTTGGGGAATCTGGTTCTGCCTGTTTGAAACCCAGCCTTGCTGAGAGGCGGATCGCTGCTGGAACTGCCCAGTAGCAGGAAGTGTCTAGGGGCAGCTCCCTAGATAGAGGCCTTGTAGGCTGCAAGTGAAGCACTGCCTACTTAGGAAGCACAGGTGTAAGTGGTGGGGTTGCTTTCTTCTACACTAAACCACGAAGGGAAGAAGCAGCAATGGTAGGTCATGGATCTGTTAATGTATTTATCTGAGAAGGTTAAAAAAAAAAAGGCAAAAAAATAATACCATTGATCACAGTATCTTGAAAGTATTTTAACTCCATTTATAAGTTTGACCTAAAGGCTGAAGCAGACAGGGGTCTATAGCAGGAAATGTATGACTTGTGCTGTACCACCACTGTTCCTGGGGAGCATAAGGTGGAGACAGCTCCTGGATATGCTACTTTTCCAGATGCAGCGCCTCAGGTGTATTTTTTGAATACAGTCAGTATTGCAACAGGAGTGCTGTGGAGAAAATGGAAGCTAGTTCACCAAAAAGACAAATACTGTGCCTTCCAAAATATTAGAAGTTAAAAATCAGCAGGTACTGCAAGTTTTAGGATATTAGTGTCAGACTGACACTGAGCTGTGCAGCTTAACAACATTTCATTCTGCTTCAGCTGTGCTTTGTAGAATGTGCAGTCCAATAACACAGTAAATATTGCAGTTACTTAATCTTGAGGGATAGGCTGTGGCAACAAAGTCTGTGTTCCGAAATACTTTCTTCAATTAGATCTAGATAGGAATTGACAGCACTACTGAGGAATTATTTTTGAGACTGGGGACAGTGCAGCAAGATTTTCAGATTGTGACAGAGGTTAAATGAAAGAAAAAGAGGGGGGACATAATTGTTTCCAGTCTTTAAATTACTTCCCATAGCTTTCTTCAATTCCATTTCAGTTTTTTTCTGGTTTAGCTTTAGCCCTGTTTCATAGCCAAATACTGAGAGGAGGATAATACTTTTCCTGGCTGGTTGGTGAGAAGGAATAGTGCCAGAGTACCATAAGCATATTGAAAATGTCATAGCTTCTGTATATGCATTAAACAACAGTTAGGGAATCTCTGCACTAAATCATACAAAGCACTGTGGAGTTACTCTTTTTGTTGAGAAATGTAAATAGATGATCAAAGGAGGGTGAGGAAAGTTTTGTTGTGCTCTTTCTAGCTCTGCAGGCAAGTCAGCAAAGTTGATCACAGCAAAGTGTGACGTTAATGGAGACAAGGAATGTTTTTTGAGCAGTGGATGCAACACAGCTTTTTCTTCTAATATCTCTTTGAGGTTAAAAACTCTTTGGAGTAAAATAATTAAGAACTAAGGATGTAATACTATGATTCTGGAAAATGGGAAGGAATAAAAAGTCTTAGATCAAACTGAAGTGCTGACAAGTTCTGCTGACTGTGGACTGTTTTCTGCCATTGTGCCCTCCCTGCAAAGAGTATGATAAATCCGAAGTACAAGCCTTGTCGTAACATTCCCTAAAAGCCATTTGTGTTAATAGTGATGACTTGATATTTCAGAAGAAAGGCTATGATGCCTGGTTCCAAAACCATCTGCCATTGCATTAATGGAAGCCAAACATTTGTGATTTTATCCAGAAAGTTGAATCAGGGTTCTCTTGCAGTGGAAGGGTCACTAAATTTCAGAACAACAATAGAATCAGATTGCATTATACGATTGTATTTCAAAATTGCCTACACTGTTCAAAGCAAACAGAATCAGTTTTCATGCTGAAAAACAGTAACTTTGGCTGGGTTGCTAGCAAAATATTTAATCTTTTCACAGTTCCTAGAGATAGAGTAATAGAAAATCATAGAATCATTTAAGTTGGAAAAGACCTTTAATATTTATTTGACTAGCTTTTAATTAAAACCAGGTAATGGGACAGGAAAGACTATATGTCCTGTTGCCACCAAGAGTTTTTATGGAAGATGGGAACAACTCTTTTTTTTCTTTGTTCCTTATACGACTCTCAGACCCTCAAGAAGCATGAATTATTTCCTGTGTGTCACTTTTTTGTCATTTTTGTTTGTTTAAAATACATATTTTGGATTTCTATCTAAATATCTCTGTCTGTTACTAAAATGTGCTTATAAGTGAACTCAGAAAATCATTGACCAACGTGACTGCAAGTTTACTTTTTAAAGTTTCTTCTGGGGGAATACATCTGATCTGCTTGTCTGACACATTCCTAAATACTTAGGTAAACCTACCTTGTTAATTTTTTTATGACATTTTCTACACATTGCTTTATGTACACTTTTCCTTTGCTTCTGACAATTTATCCCTTTCTGAATAGAATACATTACTAGGATAATGCCTATTGCATTTATCAGGGAATGACTGAAAAGATGTCAGCCCAATTTCCTAAAGAAGTGAGGCATAACTGATCACAATGCCTCTAATCCATCCTACCTTCTTTGATGTTCGTCAATTTAAATCAATTTTATTCAAAAAAATTGAAGTCTTGATGATAGTCATGTTATGAATTGGATGCAGTTATGGAGTATATAGAAGACAAATATAATCAAGAAAAACCGTATCCGGCAAAATTAAGATTTTTATCTTCTGGAGTTGTGTTTGCTACCATAGCTCTCAGAAATAAGATGATGATACTTACAGAACACTTATTTTGTAAGCTATGTGTTTCATATACCTTTTTTCTTCCCTCTGTTTAATAGAAGAGGGTATTTCTTGAGCCATTCATGAAAGTTCCTCTCTCCAAGCTTTGAGTTTTACTTACGAAGAGCAGGTTCAAAACATTACAGATCAAGTGGTTTGGCATCGATAGTAGGCAAACCCGAGATGATCAGTATTATGTGGGGACATGTACATGGCTTGGGAACTTGCAAAGTTCTCAACTTTGATTCATAGATTCCAAGAGATCGTGCTATGTAGCTTTAGATGTAGAACAGTGCAGTCTTTTACATCCATCATCTCTGCTGTAGAGTGTAATTGCTATGTCTATGGGTGCTTACTAATTATTTAATATTACTATCTGCTGAATGTAATGCATAGACTAACAAGTTTATCAGGTAGAAAGGTTAAGAATTAAAGCTGGAACCAGGCATTTTCTCATTACTTTCTCCTTCTTCATCTTCTTCCTGTTTTTGTCCGAAAAATCACTTTTGGAGATGAGAGAATCTGTCTGGTGTCAGGGTGCTAAGTGTTTCTTTTGATCTTTTGTTTAGGCTGGCAAATAAGCAGGACAGAGAAGGAGCTCTGTCAGAAGCAGATGTAATCGAATCCTTATCTCTGGAAAAGCTTGTCAATGAACACAAGTGTCTATGTCAAATTGTAAGTATGTTTTACGATGCTTCATTTTCTAATATGCATATAATGTTTGCAGTAAGGTGGGGGATTTTGCCATATAGCGTAAAACTGAAATGAGAACCCTGCAATCCCAGCAAAGACTCAGTATTGTTTTGTAAGCAATTCTACTGCCCATCTTGATACTCTGCTTCTGGATATGGTGAAGAGTTCTTTATAACAAGGTTCTCAAAGCGTACCTGCTGGTCTTTTCTGAAACCATGTAAGAAAATTGATTACTGATGTGGTTTAAATCTTTTTTGTTTAGGCAGCAAGTTTAGAATTCTGCCTTTTAAAAAAGGAGTAGGAAATGGAATTTGCCTACATTGACATTCAGGAAGGACCACTAATTACATGTGATTTTTGTCTCATTTCTGTTCATAGCTAAAAACCATAATTTAGTGTGCATTACCATCTGGCAAACAGTAAAAACTTAATCTAATTCCTAGTGCATCTAATTACCAGAGCAGCAGTCATCAAAGAACCCTGTTAGAGCTAGTTATTATCTGTCCTAAAATAACTATATTTCAGATGTAGTATTCACAGTCATGTTAAGAAAAAAAAATTAAAAGGGGAATGGGGAGGAACGAAACCCAGAAACCTGTATGGAGGCTAGGCTACTTGGTATTGGTCAATATTTTGGATAATTTATCGAAATCACTAGTCCCTGAAGGGTTTTTTTTAAGCCTGTGTTTTAATCAACGAGTTTGTTAGTTAACTATTTGTGGGGTTTACTCGTATAATCTTTTTTTATAATAGCAATAAGAAACACTGTAAAAGATAATGAATTATACTGGTCTTAACCAAAATTAGAAGGCAGTTTTACAAAACCATTCCCTCTGGTATTTGGGTTTTAAAATTTAAAGCCCTTGGGAGGGCTGCAAAATTCATAAGATAGTAAATATTGCTGTTGTTTTCTCTAGAAAGTTAGATTATAGCAGGGCATAGCTATGGTCATTATGTAATGATTCTTTGAGGGCTTTTCAGTCAGCAGATTTTCTACTATCCATATAGCAGTCATAAAAATTGTAAGCTTACAGTTTTTTCCTGAGGGACTTCTATGGCAAAAATATTTTCTTGCAAAGCGTTGTCAGTATGAAAGACCTGAAATTCTAGTGTATTTTTCCAATACTTCAGAATTACTTAATTTATAACATGTCCGTGTAAAATGCGGTTCTCTTTCTCCATTTGGGATGTAATCAACAAAGAAACTAGATCACACACACTAAGTCATTTTAGCTGAAAGCAGATGAGTGTCTTATATAATCAAATGGGCAGTTTCTTTACTAAACTAAACTCATTAAAGGTTAACTTGATCCCAGTGTATTTCAGTGTGAAATTCTATGCTATGCTATTCTCTTATTTTTCTGAGAAAAACAAAGTATTATTGCCTATACATCTTTTCCTTGATTAAGCTCTGGTAAAGAATACTGTAAGTGTTCTGTAGTCAACAACATAGTGAACAACACTCATTTAAACCATAATTTAGACAAAGTAGGAATGTATTAAAATGCAAACTAGACTTGGCACTCTGAGGTGACATAACAGGTCAGAATTATTTTTTCTGTTGTAAATAGTACATAACATATCTGACTATGGTAACATTTAAATGCTTGTCAAATGAAGAGAGAATACAGAGAATGTTTAGGTTTGATGTTGAGGAATTAAGTTGTGTTTTTTTTTTTTAATCTTCATTCATTCATGAACACAAATTCTGATCACAAGTAGTGTGAGATATTATTTCTTCACGTCGAATACATAGCTGGATCTATTGAATTGTTATTCAGAGAACAGTTTGAGAAACACATAGGATGCTCCAAAACATTCTGGAAAATAGTTCTGAAGAGAACTTGAGAAGTCATCTAGTCCTTTTAAATGTTCTAAGGTAGAGTCAAGTCACATATTTTTTGTTCCAATTAAAGCAAATTATACTTGTCCTCCTGGCAAGGACCATAAAGAGCAAATTATTATTTTCCTATTTGCAGTTATACCTTATGTTTCTGAAGGTTATTATCATATCTCCTTAAAGCTTTTCCATCTCAAGAGAACAACTGCTCCTGTTCCTTCGATGTTTTCTTACCAGATGTGCATTCAGAACCAATTTTGTCTGATTTTTAACTCAGTGCTCCTCTTGATTCCTTCCAGACAATTCACTTCCTTGAAGTTTTGCATCCAAGCTAGATAAAGTATTCAAACTAATTTAACAATGGGTTTTGCACCCATCTTACAATTGCATAGGTCATGTTTCTTTTGCTTGGTGATGAGAATATCATGACAGAAGTTTTACTCCAATTAAGCTGTGTAATATTTTGCTTCACTCCTATGCATAATACCTATTCTGGTCTAAAAAATCGGAATTGGCTTGAAATTTTTTCTGAGAAATTCACACTGAATTTTGTTTACTCCCTAGATGCTTATGAATAAGTCCAATATTTCTTCCATGAACTGAAGCTAAGCTGATTCTTGCATCTCATTTTTCCCAGTTTGCTAGATAAACATAACATATTCTATAATAAAGCAGAATATACATAGTTGAAGTTAATAAATTATATTTCTATAGAGACATAGATGTGTATAGAAATATATATGCGTATAGAAATATGTATAGCAGGTGTATATGTAATAGATGTATGTATGTATAATAGTGTATATATTTCTTATTTAGAGATAGACATGCAAACATGGGGGTTTTGTGCAGTATTCTAGTATTTTTTGGAAAAGGACTGGGAATAATGGAATTTGGTAGAACTAATGTGATTTGTATTGACAAAAAAAAAGCACCTACATTTATAGAATACCTATATGCAAATTTATTTCCCATACTTCTCAGTGTTTTGCAAATGTCAGGGTAAAAAGTAGTTATTTGGCTGATTTCTTGTTTTTAGTCAAGGAATGTGATCTGAACTGCAAATAAGTTTCCTCTCCTTCTCTTTATATTTGCAGGAGCCTTGCTCAGCTGTTATGGGCTGTGGGAAAAAAATTGATAAATCAATAAAAAGGGGTTTATATTGGCTTCTACATATCATAGCAAAAGATTTTGATGCCTTAAATGAGCGCATCCAAAGAGACACTACAGAACAAAAAGCGTATGAAGAACAAAAGAAACTCGAACGAGCTGAGCGAGTGAGAAGGTTACGAGAACAAAGGTATTCTTCCCTCTGTAATGTCTCCTACTTCCCCTTCCTCCATTGCTCTAAGAC
This sequence comes from Hemiprocne comata, assembly GCA_020745705.1. Taxonomy (NCBI): domain Eukaryota; kingdom Metazoa; phylum Chordata; class Aves; order Apodiformes; family Apodidae; genus Hemiprocne; species Hemiprocne comata. The sequence goes on along the minus strand of CM036586.1, from coordinate 134,061,107 downwards.
ACCTGATTTGTTCCTCTATATAGAGCTTATGGGAACCAAGCTATCAAGGATTTAAAGCTTACAAGCCAAGAGCCGCCATAGGGAGAGTAAGGAACTGAATGCTAAAGCCTTTCGTTAAGACCTACAAGTTTTTGCCTGGTTCACCCTCTTTATTTTGTTCACTCTATGCTGGAAATGTACCATGGATGAGAATTGCAAGGTAGTTGGGGAATAAATTAGGCCTTGCTAATATAACTTCACACGAGGTTAACCTAAAAAATAAATCCTATCATTTAATCTTAAGTTCCCTTCAGGTGTGTTCTAAAACTTTTATTAGCTTAAGTTAGACTTTTTAACCTATATGTGAATATCAAAGACTAGATGTGAAACTTTATTCAACACTGTGCTTAATATCAGGATATCCAGCAGGTGAGGCATGGAGGGACTTCAAGTTGATTCATGGAGAGGAAGCAGGACAAATGTTACTTCCCTTCAAAGCTCTTTGTGGTCATCAGCAGCCCACCACTGTTCCTAATAGAGACTGAAGTGAATCACCTTACTGGGCATTCTTAAAAAATTCGCTGAGCACCCGTGTCCCCCCATCTACCCTATATATGTAGAGATTTGTAAGTCTCAGTTACTGTGAGAAGTGTGAAGTTACTGTGAAGTGTCTTGGATTGTACTCTTGCTGATTTGGTTTTCTTCAGCAAGTAAATTACTTAAGCCCATTTTAAACACCTGGAATTTGACACAGTCTTCATACGTATTTTACAAACTCATAAAAAAATTAATAATGCTGTTAGTCTGACAGATGTCTCTGCATAGACAAAACCCTCTGACCATGTTGGATTGTGTTAGGTTTATACCATGTTAAGAGGTGTATCAAGGAGGACTGACTTAGAAACATGGCTCAAAGAGATTGTCTGATGATATGGGCATTTTCTATATATTCTGTTCCCTCTCAGTGATCTTGATTGTATTTGTACATTGAAAGAATTGGCTGGGTCTGACTTGGGTTAAATGCTTAGAAGTTTTGCTAAACTTATTATGTCTTAGCAGAAAGCTAATTAGTAACAACTGGTTTTACATATTGCTGAGGGCTTGTCTCAGATATGAGATACCATTAAGTCTCATTTTGGTTGCATTTGATTTGCATCAAATCAATTTCTTACCATAAGAAATGGGTTATTCTTGATTCAAGTGTAATTCTGTTTCATTCTGTGTTTTAATAATCCCCCAGACTGTTTTTTGTTCAGATCTGCTTCCCTGAATGTTTTCTCAAAGTGCATTTCCTCCACAATATTTTAGTAGCAATCGTCTTGTTCCAAATGGAAAACTGGGGAGAGGTAGTGCCAATAAGTTTTAATATAGTGGTGGCCATTCCTTTCAAGTAGTATGGTTTAATGGGTAGATGGGGGACCTCCTTTTCATTCCCATCTCTGCCTTTGAACAATGGAGTGGTGTCCTCTCTCAGTAGTTGCAGCTGTAAAGTAGGTGTAACAGTGACATCACATGCGTGAGTACCATCAGATTGATTGATGAAAAGTGTTTAATGAGCATATACTTTATTAATGATCTTTTATTTAACATATGAATTTAACATTTCTTACATAGAGATCTGGTAGGTGCATAAAAAATAAGTAGTGCTGGTGCAGCAACAGTATACTGAGGATTATTTGTCTTTCTGAACTTTTCTGAGTCTAGTTGACTCTTAAACTGAAGAGTCTTTCACCAGTTCTTTCTTATGTATGTTAATAAGAATCTAGACTCATGAGAAAAGAAGGTGTATTAAAAATACAAGAGGTTTTAGATAGTCTGGTTTCCCACTGCGTAGATTTTATTTTTTTAAAAACTATTGAATACCTTGAAACAATCGTTATAAGAATGACCAGTGTGAAGAAGTCAGCATCTTGTTGAACAATCAAAACCTCCCCGGTACAGATGCATTCTGTCACATATTCTGTCCTCAGAAACTGCATCCATTTTCTGAAGTGCTCATTAAACATTCTGGCACAAAGCAGCTTGTGTTTCTAACTCTGCCATAACTTATACCTGAGCTTTATTGATGTCGGCCTGACATTGTGATTTCTGTAGGATGTTTTTTAAAATACAGAAGCACATTGTAAAAATCAGCTGGCATAAACTGGAGTATGAGTTAGATGACCTAATAAATGTTCTTTCTTATGTAAAATTTATGGCTTGGCTTCATCATAGTTCTTTGTTCTTCCTTCTTTCCCTCCCCTCCCCAAAAAAACCCACCAACAACCCCCCAAAACGCTAAAACAACAAAAACAACATAAACCAAACAACAACAACAAAGGGAAAAAGAAGAAGGAAGAGTACCTGATGAGGAAGACCCTGATCCTGGAAACTGTGAAAACCCCTTCCAGCCTATATCTGCTGTAATCTCTGAGGTATGGAAATAAATTGAAATCTTGATCATTTTAGACCTGCCACTAACAAATGTCTGAGAGATAATAAGCAAAATTATTCATTTAAAAGAATTGTTATAAGTCTGTCTGCACATCATTGAATTAATGCTTTCATGTTAGTAAAATCCCCTATTATTGATTCAGGCACAAGAAGTTTTGTAGACACAGAAAAAAAAAAAGGTATTGTAAACAGATGACTGAGCACATTTCTGAATTAAGCTATTGAATATTTAGAAGGGGAAAATAAATCAAGGTCTGTTAGTTTCTTGTAGTGTGTTTTAGTGATGTAGTGAGTCACGTAAAATCTCCCTGATTACTTCCACTATTTAGATTAGTGAGCATAACTTGTTTTCTGTTGAAAAATAAGACAATTTAGAAGTTCTTTTAGCTTTGAAATCTGAAAAGCATGTTAATATATAAAATGTCCTTCACCCGTGTTTCTGAGTTCTGGTAGTTCTTATTTACTGTACCATATTTTTTTTTATTCAGTTGACTTGAGATAACAATCTCAAGAAACACATAAACTCAGAGACCTTTCCAGTAAGTAATTCATAAATTTACTTCTCTCCAGGACAAAAGTGCCCATAGACTTATGCCTTGTACAGTCTTCTATATGCACAATAATATGCTCTATGATAACATACACGGTATGAAGAGCAGGATATAGCTGCAAGTATTGCAGGGATGGTGATTTAGTGATACAGAACCTGTGAAACAGCCTATCACTGAGTCTGTATGACACAACTGGTATTTGACCAAATCGTGTTAGCACCTTCTGGATACTTTGTGCATGTATATTTTGTTTTAACTAAAAAATTAAAACAAACAAAAAAGTTAATCAAAGAGGAAGAAATCCTAGCAGTTTTCTACCCTTTGGCTCAGGACTGTTGATGTTATTTGTATAGCTAGCATTTTTTCTTGTCATATGACAAAAAAGAAAGCAAGAAAACAGACTATAAATCTAGAGATAATTTCTTTTACTGTTAATCCTTTCTTTTTTTTCCCCTTCCTCTGGACAGATTATTGGAAATTTAATTTCTTCACCTATTTGAAAATACTTTCTATGCTAGATGTGGGACAGAAAAACATTTTAGGAATAGTTTGATTTTTAAAATAATGTTCCTGTCCTATTATTCAGTTTACAGCTTGAGAAGTTGTTAAAAATATTCTTATACTTTTTGTTAGAATGAAAAGCAAATTGAAAAGGAAAAGAAGCGGCAAAGGTTGGAGACTGAAGAGAGTACGACTGCCTTGAAATCGCAAGCAGAGCAGGAACAAATGGATGCCCAGCACTTATCAAGTAGCAGTAGCCAAAATACAAATGATAGTAGACTAGAAACATGCAGTTCTGCAACTACACAGCTCTTGCAACATGAAGAGAATGAGCAGCAAGCCTCAGAATGCCTTGACTCAGGTAAAATGTCTTCCTTTTAATGTGTAATTTAATATTGTTTTTCACGTAGTTCTTCCCACTTTCTATATGTATTATTTTTCATTATATTACACATCAGTTTAATCCATTGAAAACATAAAAATGCACCATTAAGTTTATTGTATTGGAAAATCTGCTTCAAAAAAGTATGGTGTGACTGATACTGTAGGTGAAACTGGGTCCGTTTTTATCATAATCAAATTTGCAGTCCACTTTGTATCACTACCAAGCTAAGGTGAATTTCTTTAAACATTGAGTTTGCATATATCTTATGCTTACAGTTTATTATCCATAGCAAAATGTCATGTACATTTTACATTTCATGTAATTTTGTGCATAAGTTTGGACTGAAAATGCTGTTGTCTCTCACACTAGCAATTGTATCATCAAAGATATTCTCTGAATATAACTGTATGATATGTAATGCTTTATTTCTGTTTGGTATAGATAACAGTAAGAAAAAAAATAAAAGACCAAAATTAAAAAGGAGCCACAGAGTAGAACCTGTTAATTCAGAGGACGCTGTTCCCAAAAATCCCACACCACCACCAGCTCTTCCACCAGGTAAGTGTACTAACAAACAATATATAATTGGTGCCTCAATTTGTGGTTGTTAATTCTTTAAAAAATATTCATTTGTGAATGATGAAATTGGAGTGGTCTTCATACAGAGATATGCTGCCAAACCTTACTCTCTAGGAAATCCTTGTTGCAGTTTCCCACTTCATAGTATGACCTTCAGCAGTATCGATTCCTGGGGGAAGACAATATGATTTACACAAAGAAGTCAGAAACTTGACTACTCACTGATGAAAAAGTACTTTAAAATATCAATGTTTTAAGCATCAGTCAGTTTATATTTAAAGTATTTCATCGTTATTCACTGTATATACAATATATTACATACTTCTGGCATTTCTAAATGCTTTGATTTCTCCCAAAGAAAACTGGCTTCTGTACATTTCATCAGAACCAAGTGCAGTCATGGCATGTTTTGACTGTCTTTGTTTTCCTTTAGTTGGCTGGGGAACTCCCAAACTTAATAGACTTCGAAAACTTGAGCCTCTTGGTGAAACACATCATGCTGGTAATTGAAAATATTTTGGGTTTTGTACTTTTTTAAAGCATTTTCCACTGTTCATTCACTTCTACATTCATTTCATTCTTCATCTTTTTTTTCAATTTCTTAATGCCAGTTTTCATTGTACAAAAGCTAACCCTTTTGCTTAGTAGAAAGCATCTTTTTATTTTTCAAGTCTTACGTCTTTTTTGTACCGAACCAAATAAGTTCTCTCAGATTCCCTCATAAAGTTTGAAATTGCACAGTATATCAGAAGCTATTCATGATCTGAAGTTATTTGTACAGCAGCATGCAACCAAGTATTTTAATATGTCATATAAAAAGAGTTACTTTAAGAGTAACCAGGACCAGTTACTTTAAGAGTCCAAACACATATTGCATTTGAAATGAAAGTTTCAAAGGATATTTTCACTGTCCATATGTAGACGGTTCATCATTATCTGATGCAATGTGGATGGGACTTGAGTTACCTGGATAATGGAAGAAGTCCAGATATACTCAGCAGGAAGGATACTGCAGAAATACCTAAGCAGGACTGCGGATAGCCAGTGGGGATTATTTATTTGGTATCCATAGTGACTCTTCCACCTCCAGGCTGGATCTGCACTAAGCTGCCTGTTTGTTTCCACACTAACTGAAGCAGTTTGGAGGAGAAGGATCTGGGAGTCCCGATAGGTAGTAAATTATCCATGAGCCAGCAACGTGCCCTTGCTGCCAAGAAGGCCAGTGGAATCCTGGGCTGCATAAGGAAACGTGTGGCCAAGAGAGGTCATTCTCCCCCTCTACTCTGCCCTGGTGAGGCCACATCTGGAATACTGTGTCCAGTTCTGGGCTCCCCACTTCAAGAGAGACAGGGAACTACTAGAGAGAGTCCAGCGGAGGGTAACAAAGATGACTGGGGGATTGGAGCAGCTCTCTTGTGAGGAATGGCTGAGAGACCTGCGACTCTTTAGCGTGGAGAGGAGAAGGCTGAGGGGAGACCTTATTAATGCCTTAAGTATCTAAAAAGGTGGGTGCAAGGAGGATGGAACCAGACTCTTTGCAGTAGTTCCCAGTGACAGGACGAAGGGCAATGGGCACAAGCTGGAACATAGGAAGTTCCATTTAAATATGAGGGAAAAATTCTTTACTGTGAGGGTGACAGAGCACTGGAACAGGCTGCCCAGGGAGGTTGTGGAGTCTCTTTCTCTGGAGATATTCAAGACCCGCCTGGATTCAGTCCTGAGTAAACTGCTCTAGGCAATCCTGCTTTAGCAGGGAAGTTGGACTAGATGATCTCTAGAGGTCCCTTCCTACTCTGACAATTCTGGGGTTCCGTGATCTGATCTGTAAGTGCTTAAAGGCTTAACAATACTGAACTCAAATGGGCTCCTTGTATTTCTGTAGTTCTATGAACTGTAGCCTACATCTAGATTAATTTGCTGTGTGTTAAGTGACTCCTTGTGTTTCCTCCTGAGATAGTCTAGAACTTCTTCTACCTACTGCTACTGTTTCCATATGGCTTTAAAAGCATAGTCTAAGATTTTTGTCAAAGATTTGGAGGTATTTTCTTGTGTAAAGGAAAGCTAAAGACATGTGGACACCTGTGAATAAAGTGCATTATGTTAGCAACTTCAGATGAGGGACTGCAATCCCAGCTATGATGAAAAGCCCATAATAAATTTGATTTTAGAAATACTGAGACTTCCAACTGAAAACGAGTTTATTGATCTGCAAGGAGTGGTGTCAGTGATAAAGCTTGGGATTTGCTGGTTTACCCGAAGAGCCAGTGTCCCTGAAAGTTCACAAATAGAAAAAATACATTTATTAACTGGAAATGTCAAGGTATAGTAGGAAGATTCTTGATTTCTCTCTTCAATAATTACTATTTTCTATTTTTGGAAGACCATGAAAGATTGTTTTTCATGTGCTCATATTACATCTTTTTCACATTTTTTGATTATAATGTCTTAATTTTTCTTACGTTTTTAATTTTAAAATTTTGAAAAGCCAAGCGAATATGGAGATATCTGGAGTAATATGAGAGGAGGATAACCAAACTAATGCAATAGGAACACTTATACAAATTGAACAAAGAGAGCATTAATTGAGGAACTTACAGAGAAAGGAGCTCACTGTGGCTTTAGTGATCATTGAGCTTTAACTCTGACTTGAACTGATTGTACTACTGTCATGTAGTATGGCACCATGTAGACACATCTGCTGAAGTTCTGAAGCAAGAGAATGTGGAGCTTCTCTGCCAAAGAATCAAGAGAGGCCTAAAGGGGGATTAAAATCTCTAAAAACTAGATATATGTTTTTCATAGGAGTGTAATTCCTGTGCATAAAATGTAATTTGTAGTCTTAATCATAAAACCATCTTGCTCTGTTTTTTTCAAGGCAAATAGAGAGAAGGCGGCAAGAAAGAAAAGCCAGATGAAGAGGTAGGGAGGGGAAGAAAGGGAAGGGGTGATACTCAATTTTTATCTGTGCCTAAGGGAAGTGTTGCATTTTGTAGCAAGAGCATTTGTGGGACAAAGAGGGGAAAAAAGTGCTTAAGCTAGGTTCTTTACTCACGGGTGTGTAAGTTTGTAACCTGAGATCTGTGTTAATTTAGTCCATTTGTAAAATAAGGATAATAATTAAAGTATTTGGGAATCTGACAAGAGAAAATATGTTGGTAGGGGAATTATTTTTTTGACTGGAGGCGTCAAAATCAGAACTCAGAATTCAGTGCTCAGAATTTTGCAGTTGAATTCAAGACATTGCTTGCTCTTCGCTAAGATCTGGGTTTTTTTCAGGAATTTTGAGACACAAGATTCCCACAGATAGACAAAATCCTGAGAAAGCAAAAAACCAGTTATTAGGAAAACACTATTTATAAGTGAAAAAAAGCTCTTCAAACACGTGGTCCAGCATCGTCAAAACTTTAGTTAGGTCTTGGTATCAGAGAGCATCAATTACTTATTTTGCTTAATGCGGTTGTTTTTTTACTCAGACCATTTGAGAGCCATGGAATTATTTAGATGGGAAAGGACCCTTAAGATCATTGAGTTCAACCATTAACTGAACACTACCAGTCCATCTTTCACTGATTTTAGCTTCCCATCTGTCCTTGCCCATTTTCTGTCACACAACAATGTTTTTCAGTGAGTTTGTACATATTTTGCAGATGGAGAACCTGCTTCTGTTTGCAAAATCATTTGAGTTTTTCTAGGACCAGCAGAGCCAACCTTTGATCCATTTTTTAGCATCTTCCCTGAATTGCATCTGCATGAAAAACAACTTCTTTTTGGCTGTCCTTTCAGCAGAGAACATTTTTTTCACCAGCTTTGTCCAAAATTCACTGTAAAGGTAGTTTTAAAATTTCTTCAGCCATTCGACCTTTGTGAAATAAAAAAGCCTGGTTTCCTTATTGGTTTCATGTCTAATTTATATAAACGTCTGGAAGGTACAATTTGAAGTAAAAGCTTAAAGTTTTTTTTTTTTAGTTCCTTTAGCTCTGACTTGAGCAAGGCTTTCTTTTCTGTGGGTACTCTTGGATTCTCTGAAGTGCACTGTTTTCCATATCAGTACTGCATTCTGTTGAAAAATTTACTTTGACAAACTGTTATTGGCCAAGTGGCTGGAAAGTCTTTTTATATGGGGTAGATGAGCACCTACCTTCATATAGACCCGGCTAAAAATCCTCAATCCCAGTAGGACATCCAGTAGATGCTTTTATCAGGACTCCAGGTAAAATTCTTAGTGTCTATAAGAGCAAGGAAAGCAAAAAGTATTTAACAGTCTGCTTTTAAAAGTTCAAGGAGCCTTAACTAAGCATAGAGGTTATTTTCAGGAGTACTTTCGAAGTCTGTGCCCAGAAGTGTATCAATGAAACATTTGATAGCTCTTCAGTGTAAGTCAAGAAACTCCTTTAAGCTTCAAAACAGATACGACTTTGTAGTGTTGATATCTGCTAGTCCATGGAGAAACCCACAAACAGGTGTTTCCTAGTATTCCCGTGCATTCTAGAACAGGTCTTTGTTAGTTAGGATAGCAGTTATTCCTTTGGTTTTGTCTTGAGAATGATTTTTTTTGGAAGTGTCAAAGATATGTGGAAGACCTTGCTGCTGAAATACATAAAATTAGTATAGTGTGAGGTCCAGTTTTTAATGCTTAGTGTTCTCAGAGACATAAATCTGTCTTACTGGCTTAATGTGCAAACTGAAAAATTTAGTGTTAGTGAGCAGGCTATTTAGTATTTGCATTGAGTCATTATTGTGTCATTCTTAGCAGACACCATTATATTGGATGTTTAGGCAGAATTAACAGGCAATAAAGTCAATTATATACATCTTTAATTATACACTTATTTTCACTAAAGACTACAATTTTTCCAGTCATGATAATGATTCTAGTACAACACTAGGTAATGGGTGTCTATTTATTGTCACTGAAGGATACATTTGCAAGAATGATAAACCTCTCTCATTATAGGAAGTAAAAATGCCTGCTAGTCCTAAAGTTGCCTGTCAGACCTCAGGAAATAAATAAACTATAATAAATAATAAAATGATAAAATAACTAATAAAAACATCAATTGTACAGGTTTTCATTTACCCTGTAATAATTTGTTGCAGTTTTCTTGCTTCCAAGTGATGCTGTAACACTGGATTAGCTCTATTAAAAACAAAGGATTTATGAGAATAATATAAAAGTGTTATTATTTTACTGATTAAATATAAGGATAACTAAAACCTTGATCCTACAGACGTACATGTATTCTTAGAGTAATGTAATCCAACTTCCTTGCTTTTGTTAATTTTATCTCAGAAGTTGTGGTATATGTAGAACAATTGGAATATATTTTTCTTGAAAAATTATTATTTGTTAAAGCTGAATTTTGTGTTGGCAGGCCATCAAGGCTTTGCTGGGGAGGAACTTGTCTGCATAAAAAAAATAGAGATTTGAATGCTTCAGAAAGCTGCTTTTCTTTTTTCTTGATTTCTACCTGTTTCCTCTTATCATCCTTCATGATATTTTGCCTGTGAAATGCTTTGCATGTACCAGTCTGCATGTTTTTTTTTTCTTTTATATCCTTTACAAATGTTTGAGAGTACTTGTTATTCTCTTCTGGTGTACTTAATAACTTTAACAATTTTACTACTTTAAATTCCTTTATTGACAAAAGAAATGCAGTTTTCTTTAAAAGTTCTCAATATAGTTCTTTTACAAAGTTAGTATGGCTTTCAAGTTAGATGCCAGGCATAAATTATGCCAAAAGTTTTGATGCTGCACAGCATTACTGTAGTTTAAAATGTTATTACAATGCAGACTTGACTACAGCAACATTCAGATTTTGATACTTAATTTTTTTCAATGGTTATTTACATACTTTGGATGTCTCACTTCCTATTTTTAGGGATGTTTACAGATTGGTTTTGGGCTCAATCTTGCAAATGCTGGTGAATGTATAAAAAAAATGTAATTAAACCGTATTTTGGCCAATACACCTCCAGACATTAATTAGCACAATGTCTGAAAGCTGCTTGTAGGAATTGGCTCTAAACTTGTAGGCTACCTAACTTTCATTAAGGAAGCATGAATTTTCTGTATTTAAATAACTTTAAAGCAAGGGAGATGGTAAATGACAGATTAATGTGTTTTTCTTCTCTGGCATTTCTTACGCAGATTTCTATGGAAAGCCTCTGCCCCCGCTGACTATACGCCAAAGACCCAACAGTGATACCCATGATGTCATTGCTTAATTGGATCACAAATAGCATTTTTAAAAAGCATTATTTAAAAAAGTTACCAGAAATGTTTTTTGACCTTGAAGGGAATTTTTTAAATGACAGTCTGTCAGTTTGTTGCAAAATAACTTTGTGACAATTAAACATGGAGTTCATTCTGTCATACTTAGTTGATCAGACTTCGTCATTTACTTTTCACATCACCAGCTCTTCTTCAGGATTTAGCAAGAAATCAAGAAAGCTCTATGTGTCCATGGATGCCCATATGAACATGGTATTGAATATTTATTTGGTGTACTCGTGAAAATACCTAGCTGGAAACCTGAAGAAAAATACCTTCAAGATTACATAATACTTGCTTGGATGTTTTTTATCAAGACCTTTTTCAGGTGCTGCATTGTGGTTGGTATTTTTGCAGCTATTAAATGGTTCTGAAGCATTGTGTAAGATTCATATATGTTGGGGTGAATACAGGAAGGTTATGCAACAAATATTGAATATATTTTTCTATCTTTTTGTAAAATTATTTGAAAGTTTTAGATATGCATAACTACTACCAATAAAATGATACCTAGAAAGCATTAGAAAGCTGATAGTCAAATGCATACGAGTACATTTGACTCTTACTTTTTTCTTACATTAGCAATACCTATTTTTAGGGATTATTTTACCATATGTATATTTTGTATTTCTGGCAATCAGGGAGGGAGGGGGGCAGGTAGAAAGTAAAGTTTAAGATTAATACGTTTTATAAAAAAATAATGCTATTTGAATTGTCTGAAAGTTTTGTTATTTGTTGGTCTCGTTAGTACTGTTTGGCATAGGTAAAAAATGCAGTTGGAAAAATAGAGCTGAATATCATATTGTGTACTACATCACACAAGAAAATTGCACATAGTAAAAGTTTTGCACTAATTCAGTCATCGATTCTGATGGACAACTGAATCAACCAGTATGCATATAAGCTCCAGCACTTTTTAATCTCGATACTACTAAAATAACGTCTTGTAAACAAAAGAAGCTCCATATTTTTAAGGATGTATGTTGTATTCCCATAGAATGTGTTAATTTTACATTTAAAAAAATCACAAGTCATACGTAAACAACAAGGGTTAAATATGGATACATTCCTATTTAAATGTTCTTTATATGCTATTTTTACTCATACATTGGAGACAACCATTTGTATATTTTGTGAAGGTGTATCATTATGCCACTTAGAGCTAGGATGAAATTCCCATTCAAAGGGGTTTTTTTGAAGAAGTATTACTTGCTTCTCTATTACGCTCTCAGTCTTCCATAACATGCTATTACCAAAAGATTTTAGTATGCAATGCATATGCAATGTACATATTCAGCATTTTGACATTAGAAATCTTTACCATATACCCCTTGCAAAATGAGTTCCATAAATAAACATCTACCATATTAATCAAAATGAAATTAACAAAGATTTTTAAAGAGTAAGTATGGGGGAAGAATAAGTTTTAAGTATATTACATTTGGAATGTTTGGAGAGGAATATTCCAAGTTTACTAGTTTAGGGATGAAACAATTTGTATGTGACTGTCAGCATAAGAATACTTGTATTCAAATACTTTAACATGGTTCAGTTTAATTATTCTCAGGATTTAGTCACTGTCACTTCAAACAAAAACAATGTTAAGTGGAGGGAGAGTTGCATAAAAGTTTATTTGTGCAATCTCAATCTTGCTATCTTTAATTATGTTACCACTTTTTTTTTTTTTTTTGCTTAAAGGCTCTAAATTTGCTGGCTTATTTTTTTACAGCTTCAGTTTCTAATAATGTATTACCTTTTTATTTTAACACTAAAATAAATTAATGGAAGTCTTTATTAAAAATAAAGCTAAATACTGCTGTGGAAACAAAATTTGAGAAACTGAAATATAAGATCTGGATACTTACGTTTGAAATGTTTGTTATGTGTGTTGTGTGTGTGGACACATGTATCAGTTTTTTTCCTGCTTTTAAAATAAATGTTACCAATATGTGACCAAAGTACTCAAAAATGTTTCATACAGTTTTGTTTAGTAATTGTTTCCTACAGTTTATGGCCTCAAGCTGGGCCAGGGGGGGTTTAGACTAGAAATTAGGAGGAACTTTTTCACTGAAAGGGTTGTCAGACATTGGAACAGGCTGCCCAGGGAGGTGGTTGAGTCTCCATCCTTGGTTGTGTTTAAAAGTCATCTAGATGTGGTGCTTGGGAATATGGCTTAGTGCTGGACATGGTAGAGTAGGGTTAATGGTTGGACTCAGTGATCTTGAAGGTCTTTTCCAACTTAAGTGATTCTGTGATTCTATGATTCTAATACGATCTGTAATTATTTACTACAGTAGTTTTTTCAGTAACTTGTACTACCTTGACTTTTTACTTGCTCAAGATGACATTTATGTATAGAATAAAACTAATGCACAGCATCCATGTTTCCCATATTATCATAAATTTACAATTTTTCAGAAGCAAGTATAGTCATAAATGTTTAGTGGCTGCAAGTCTCATTTGCATTGCTAAACTATACAAAATAGGGACCCTATGGATGGAATCTTAGCGTATTTTTACAACTACATTGTGGTAAAATTTAGAATTAGATTGCCACTAAGTTATGTACCTATATACGCATATAAAGTCCTTTGGTAGTGCACCTGATATTTGAGAAGTAACCAGTGGTACAGTTGTAACTTGAGAGGCAATAATTATTCCACAAATTAGAAGATTTTGTCAGGTTCTGATGCATTTTTTTGTCAATAACATCACTGCATTCAGCTAAGAGTATTTGTACTTAGATACAGAAGTTGTAAGTACACAAAATATGCTACATAAGCAGAACATTTTGCATTATCTATTTGGAACATTTTAAATATATTTTAGACCAAATATTTTAAAGGTAAGTGAAATGTAACTTCTAAGATAAGGAATAATAATTTTCAAGAGTTGAACTAATATAAAAGGTAATCAGTGCTTCAAAATAAATCATTGTCACTGTTGTCTTCCTTTTTAGCCCAAACCTAGAATCCATAGAAGGACCTTACATAGATTTTTAAGGCTTTACTTAGAAAATAATAACTATAGTCATATTACTAAAGGTGTGTATTTTTGTTATCCATTATTTTTAGTTTCACATCTGTGATGTGGTGTCTGCATGGAAATAATGCACAGTACCTGAGGGACAGTCCTATTGAGATGAGACAAAAGCACTGCAATTTTAAAAGAAAGCTATTTGATGACCTTGTGAGATTTCTATTTCAGTTCCACAGCCCTGAAGGAGAATTAGAAAGCTTTAAAATAATTGGCTGTGATAGACAGCTGATGCAAGATTTCTGATGTCCCTTTCATGAGCCCTGAAGCAGCAAGGAACCTGCAGAGAGGCCTGTGAGGCAAGCGGAACTGGTGATCCTCGAGCACATAAACAAACCATCCCGCTGGCTATCGATGGGACTATGGATACCCCTATGCAACAGGCTTTAAGCCCATGTTATCTCTCACCTTCTAGGCTCTGAATTCTCTATGAGCTTTATAAAGGCTGCAGGTATTATCCTTTCCTTGAAACCCAAAGAACTGTAACTGTCCTCTGGAGGGAGGCCTATCTGTCACTTAAAAATGGATTTCTCAGTTTTGCTATTTTAGCTGCCTTTTAAAATAAGGTTGCCAGGAGTGGTCTCATACAGTTATCTTCTCCAGTAGAAACCAGTGTATTTCCTGAGAACAGTTATTTTTTTATATAATGATGTCACATTAGAAAAGATTGATGGACAGTAACAAAGCAAGAAGCATAAGCTTATTTTTTTTTTCTTTTTCTTTTTGTTTTTCTTTAAATAACATCCAAATGGTATTTTTTTCCTCCAGGATATTCTAGTATTTTAGTTGAAACTTTAGTGCTGTAACTTCAGGATGCTACCCACCAACTGTGCCATACTGTCTGTTAGCTTCCAGAATTCATTCAACTTAAAGTACTTCACTATTTTGAACATGACATACCCCACAGTATTTCAATAGATGCATCTGTAAATGGAGCAAGGAACTACATTTTAAAAGTAAGTGTAATTTGAGCCAAGTTTATCTTGGGACAGAAGAATCTTTCTTGTCTAGTTGGTTTTGTGAGTGGTTTGGGGGGTGGTTTTGTTGTTTGGGGTTTTTTTCCGTTTTCCCTCCCTACTGTTCACATAAGCTGTATTTTATTACTTAGGATTCCTCTGGCAACTGCTCTACAGTAACAAAACCTGTGCTTTCCAGAAGATTTTAGAAAAGTGGACCATGGAATGCTTAGCAGGCTATGTATACTGCTCCCCAGTAAATATGAATTTAAGATCACTTCTCTTTCTGCTGGGCTAGTGGAAAGATTGAGAGAGGGAAAAGTTGAGTGAGAATGAGTAACAAGAAATTACGTCCTTGCACCAAGCCAAGTATGTGGCTTAAACTTGTGAAGACCAACAAAGCCAGGCGAGTTTGGATAAGGAAGCTGTGCTACCGAAATCCTGATTCACCGATAAGCAATTCGGTAATAGACTGAAGGGCTGAGGAAGGAGACTCAGGATTTTTAACTGTATACATATACTTAAAAATTTTATCCAGAAGGTAGTAGATTTTGGAGACCTCAAACTGATGTTTGCTTAGTCTTCCTACCACGTTTGCATTTGCTACTGCAAAAAGCAGAGTCCTAAAATTTTAATGCAGAAAAAGTCTTTAAAACGTTTCCCAGAGAGTACTACATCCCAAAAGCTTTAATTTGCATTATCATCTAATCTACATATTTTTTATCCTAGAAGTCATGTCATCCATGACTTTGACCTCCATAAAACCTAGCAAGCTTTTGCTGTCTGTTTTAATATAACAAACAAGGATAATATTGTTTCCTTGTGTATTTCTAAATTACTACACGGTGAAGACTCAGAATTTGTGCTGGCTCCACAAAACTGTGGACACTTGAAACTAAACATTGAAAGTCACAATAATGTCCTGTCTTTTCTGTTCACTAGGTTTGGAGGATTTTGATGTGCTGGTGGTGATATTTCTGATTATTGACTCACTAATTTTAAGATATTTCAGCCATCTACTCTCTGAAAGTATTAGGGGATGAAAAGGACACTGTGTCCTTTTCCTTTGCTTTCCTGAATACAAGGACATGCTTAGAAAACACAAGCTTGAAATAAGGTAAGCTACATTTAAGGGAAATCTGTTACTTTAAGAGGATTGTGGACTGAGGTTGTAGTGGAATTGTGGAGGTACAATGGATTTTGGAGGAAGGAGATGCAGCTTATGGTTTAACAGGGCATCCAGGCATGTACGTGGTCACTTACTGTGGCAAGTGTAGTTGCTTAGGTGACAGAAATCACATAGTTTTCAATTGCTTTGTATTAAGAGGAATAGTAGCCTGAATTTCAAAATGTACTGAAGTCAGTTGCCCCCGAGTCAACCCATCTCTTCAGTAGCACACAAGAGAAATACAGGTTGCAGTTGCATTTTTACTGTTTTGCTGCAGTTCATCTGTTTGTGATGGTGTTGCTAGTGAACAAACTGCTTAATCAAAGCCTTTCTTTGCTTCTTGATGTGTTGCAAATCTTACTGGTTTCAAACACAATAAGCAATACTGATCGCACCATCGACAAGTGTAATATAGCCCTAGACTTAGGGGAAGGTGACTAATTCAGCGTACTTTTTTGTTTTCTTCATAAAGTAAAATTCCATTATAGTATGTATTTTCTTGTATGTTACTGGTCTTGGAAGAATCACAACTGCAGAGAACTGTACTTTTTACAGAGGTTTAGTTCTGTATCCGTGGGTACAACTCATTTATCAAAAAGACTTTCTGGTTTCATGTTTGATATGCAGTAGGTCTCCATTTTGTAAATCGGCTCTTTGTCCTGAACCTGATTGAAACGTTAAATAAGCTCTCAAATGTGATGGTAATTTGCATGAGGTTTGCATAAACATTCCTAGTCGTCATTAGTCAGTGCCTGAAACTCAAATATTTATCTATAAGATAGCACACCTGCCTTCACCTTTGCACCCCTTTCCAGCTGGATTTCAGAGGCCAGTTTTGGGGTGCAGAAGCTGTGTGAGCTGCCATTAACTGAAACTGCTCTTGAACAAACTTGCTGTTTCCACAGGGATCGCTCTTACTGAAGGAGTCAGCAAATGCTGATGGACTAGTGAGCTTTTGAGAAAGGGGAGGACCTGTGTCACAGTCTTCTGCTAGACCACAACTGAAGCGAGAGACAGCCAACAGAACAAGATGCCCTTTCCGAGAGGAGTTTGCAGGGCTCTGTGTTTCTGTTCAGGCAAAGTGGTCAGATGAGGAACTGCCTGAGAATTTCGGCAACCTCAGATTTTTTAGCACTGCTGAGCCAGTTACAGTCAGTGAACGGGGTTTGGTGGTTCTCCTGGTTACTACTCCCAGAGAATAGGTTATCTAAAAAGCATGTAAGATGTTTGTATTAAGAACTCCCATGTTTCTACCAATTTTCTTTGCAGTAACCGCAGGTTAAGCTAGAGCTGATCTCCAGTCTGGTTTAGAGGAGGCTGTTGAGCTGCTGAGAAGCAGTTGCAGAGTCTGCATGGGCCTGGACCAGCCAGAAGTTGGGGACTAGTGAGAAGCCATGAGCAGAGGTCTGAGACAGCAGCTCCTCGAGCAGGCTCTGAGCCAAGGGCCAGTTTTATAAATTGATAAATCATGGCCACTGCATAATCCTGGTATCTGTCATGGAGAGGCAGAGGGGACGGGAGGACGGTACGGCCTTCCACGGGAAAACAAAACCCAACAGACCGACCCCTGCACCTCCGGGAACAACGGCAGTCCTGTGCTGGCGGCGGCATGGCCAGACGAGCGGAGCCGCCTCTCAGCCGCCAGGGGGCGCCTGGTCCCTCCAATCTGCCCACCTCCGGCTCCAGCCATGCGGCTGCCGCCCGCGGCGGGCCGCCTGCTCCCGCTGGCCCCGTCGCGGCCCCAGCGCTTTGCGGCCGCCCTCCTGCCGCGACGAGCGGCCGCCCGGGCCTCGGAGCAGGTGAGGCGCTGGCGGGGGCGAGCGGCGCGTCTTGGCCAGCTTCCGTCTTTCGGAAGCCGGAAGCGGGGCGGGAGGGACGCTCGGCCCCTTCCTGCGAGTACCGCGGCGGGCGCCGTTCCGTGGGCTTGGGCCCGTACAGCGGAGCAGGATCAGGAGGAGTTCACCTACGCAGCCGCTGCTTCCTGCCTCCGCTTGATGGAACGGGTGTGGGGCGGCCGGCTCTCTTCTGCCCGAGTGGGGCCGCGGCGCCAGCCTGCGGGTGGGACAGCCCGGGGGGTTCGTCTGTTTGTTGAGTGCGAAGCTTCTGAGTCCGAAACGGCGGTTCGGGGCGTTTGAACGCTCCTGGGGGCGTCTGTAGTTCCGCAGAGAGCCTCGGGACCTCGTGGTCTATGTCCCGCTCCGTAACGGCTACATCCCGGTTATAGTCCCTGTGGCCCTTTTGGAGACAAGCGTGTCAGTGCTCCGTACTGAACGCTCCCCGTATCCCGTTCGGCCCGCAGTGCCGAGTCGTCCCTGTGTGGCCCTGGTAGCGCGGCAGCCCCTCCATGAGGCAGCGCAGTCCGCTTGTACAGGAGCCACGCAATGGTAGAGGTACAAAAATCCGCCCCACTAAGGCACTGTGGTACTGAGTTAAGAAATTAAGAGGCAACACAAGTAACTCGGAGCTTACCAGTTCCCTCAGGTTCTAACTTCTGGCAAGTGTTCCTCTTCGGAGGGGGCCGGTGTTGGGCAGGAGGGGAAGCAGGAGACGGGCAGTGCGCGGGTTGCAGGAGAGGATGCTGGATGTCCTCCGGGAGGGAAATCCCGAAAAATTTAGCGTTTTCCTTCCGAATCGCACGAGATTACTTAGAAACCAGAAGTTCTTCTCCTCTCTTCCAAATACAAATTTTCATAGGTAAAAAGAACACAACAAACCAAAAAAGCAAGAAACAACCCGAAAAACAGAAAGTATAACCAATTTTCACCTTTTTTCCCTTAATCCTGAAATAAATTAGTTATTACAGTGCTTTGCAGCTCAACTCCACTGACTTCCACAATGACTCGAATTCTTTCTGTTAGTTAACCACAAGGGTGCATCTTAGCAGGGGTGATTGTAGTGCATGATTATAATAATTCCGTGTTTATTTTGCTCCTGGTGTATCAGAGTCCCAGTAAACCCTGTATTATTAGTGTAGTGGATACAGAGAAGTATTATCAACAAACTTTGAATAACACTTCACAAGTAGAAAAGAAGAGAGTATGCTAGCTTAATTTCTTCTCTGAAATTTGTTACATTTTGATAACATGTGTTGTGACCTTGATATTTGAACATCCTAACAGCACTGATACTAACTAAGTTGATTTAATTGATAAAACGTTCTTTTAGTAGTTCTAGTGAGAACAAGGGAAGGTTTTGTTTGGTTTTTTACTTCTGCTCTTATGTCCTCCTTTTGCTGAAGGTCGAAAATAAAACAGAAGGGAAACTTAAAAAGCATATTTGTCAAGTCGTTCTGGATCATTTTGAGAAGCAGTACACAGTGGAACTGGGAGATGCATGGACCAGTGTCAGGTCTGTTGTTTTTGGGAAATGAGAGAGGGAGGGAAGAGGTTATGTTATTTTTTTTTTCAAGTGTTTCATAAAATAGCTTTGAAAAGAGTCATGGACTTTAAAAACTGCTTCAGTG
Source organism: Hemiprocne comata (assembly GCA_020745705.1). NCBI lineage: Eukaryota > Metazoa > Chordata > Aves > Apodiformes > Apodidae > Hemiprocne > Hemiprocne comata. The sequence continues at coordinate 134,041,785 of CM036586.1, read as the reverse complement.
TATTTTCAGTATAGAATTAACATAAAAAGGTGAAATAACAGAGGACTAAAGCTTGGAATTTTTATTTTTTTCCTTGATATAATTCTTTTGGATGTGATGAAGTTTCTGTTCTCCTGTATGCATATGCACTGCAGACAGACCGCCAGCTTATTTGTTTGTTGGCTGTTTTGTAAAAACATGGTCCAAGAGTCATCCCTTTACACTTAAGAGCTACTGCTAGGGTTTTTTTTTCTACAGCTTTGTAATATCTTGAGAGAGACTGGGACAAAGATGTTAGGAGAGAATTACATCCCCTGATTTCTTTCATTAGAAGAAATTTGGTATTAATGACATGTACAGAAAATGGTATCACTTAATTTGGGCGTTGATAACACAGCCGCTAAAGCACTGGCTGTTCTATTCAGAGAAGACATCCTCCCTTCCCTGCTAGCTGGTGGTTGTTGCCTATAGGAAGGACAGTAGAAGAGCCCTTCTGGAGAAGCTCATTGCTTAACTTTTATACTTTTCAAAAGGAATTTGAACAGAAGCAGTTGATTTGACCTGATGAGCATGAGGAGTGCTCCCATGAACAGTGCCATGTTATATGAAGGAAAAAGCATCCTATGGGATCAAAATCCTAGAAATCTGGTGATTCCTCTGAGTTCCCTCTTTGATTTAGTCAGTTTGATTAAAAAGGAGTTTAAATAAGTATCTCCATTGTTTTTTAAAAAAGCCAAAACTATAGATACACAACATTAGTTTCAGTGAATCAACTTTAAAAACTCTTTTAACCTGGATCAATGTGTACTTCTGTTTTAGGCAGTGAGTGTTCCTGATGAGCATTTTGTGAGGCTAAATGAAATAATACTGAGAGGAAGTGGCACTTAGTGCCATAGTCTAGATGGTGTGGTGGTGTTGGTCATAGGCTGGACTTGATGATCTTAAAGGTCTTTTCCAGCCTTGGTAGTTCTGTGATTCTGTTCTGTTCTGTGAACTGAAATAGAAAATGGGGAAATCCATGTAAGAAAGATCTGAAAAAGTGAATTGAAATATGACCAAATGTTCCTGTGATACAAGCACTGCTTTTTGACTGTCTTCCAGGAATATCTATTGTTTTAAGTTTTTATGGCCCGATGTTTGCAGAACATAAGAGGAAATTTAGAAAAGAACACTTGTAAAAACTGCATTTTATGGTGTTGTCTGGAATAACCACTGCAAAGCTAATGTGATTTTTTGTTGTGAAATTTACAACTAATATTACAGTTGTTCTTTAGTATGTCTTGGAAAAATAGAGAACATCTTGTATTGGAAGGAGTTAGTGTTTTAAATGCAATAGATAGAGAAAACAGTGGCTTGATTTCATATTTTAAATAATTTTCTTGCATACTTAATCATATCTAATAAAAAAATACTCCTTTTTGATTCTACAAGCATCATCTAGTGGTGAGATTGTTACCCTTAAGTAAGAAAAGGCTTCTTACACGGTGGAAAGCTCATTTTAGTTGCCATGTTGTTAAGTAGTTTTCCCTTTTTTCAATCTAGAGATGTACTCACATACCCATTGTGCTGGCAGTATGCCATCCTGCTTAACAAGTTCAGCCAGTCTCCTGACCTGGAGAACACCTTGCGTGTGAAGGGATATCATCCTGCCTTTCAAGGACCTTTGCCCTATCTTCCATCATCGTTGAAGTGTTACATCAGGAGAACTCCGGGGAGGTTCCCTGCACAAAAACACCAGGCTGGTAAACTGAAAGAGTATTATCTGCTGAATGCTGCTTCACTGTTGCCAGTGTTGGCGTTAGAAGTGAAAGATGGGGAAGGCGTTCTGGATCTCTGTGCTGCACCAGGGGGTAAATCAGTAGCTATACTGCAGTGTGCCTATCCAGGTAATGTATCAAGGTGCTGTAAGAAGCTGATCCCTGGCTCCATGCCTGGACTGTTTACTGTTGTCCCTGTTTGCTGTACAAGATTTGGATTGGAAGCAAAAAATCAAACAAATTATATTCCATGTGGTTCTGTGCTGTTTAGTAAGATTTTTTTTATAAAGTCTCTTTACCTAAAATAGGAGGAAAAATGCAGCAGTTATTTAATTATAGGTTACTGCTGACTGACAGACACAAGTGGAGTAGCTCTCTGTTTTTCTTCCTCCACTGGATCCCTTATTGCTAGTTCTTAAGAAGTTACTTAAAATCATGTAGATGTGTTGGCACAGGCAGGTAAGTAATCTGCAATCTTAGAATAGTTGTACTATTAGTCTTTATTTTTTTTTCCTCTGCTGCCTCTCTGGCCATTGCTATGCAAATAGTATAAGTAAATGGAAGTAAGTGTCTTCATGGAAAATAGAGTATAACACATGCCTAAGGTCTAGGCAAAGGGAGAAAGCTTATTATGAGAAATTGGTCTGTATCAGTATTTAATAAGCTCTGTGTCTCAATCCACCTAGAGGTTGTAGAAGGGCAGTAAGATAATCACCGTGTTTACAAGGCAACAGCAAGCAGCAGCTCAGTTCTTCCAGGCCAGGGAGTTAAAGCAAACTGTGATTGCTGTTTCCAAGTTTGTGTGTTTGCTTGGGTAGTAATTGTCTCAAAATGTTCATGGCACCTTATGTTCTTACTGATGAGACCATTACTATAACACCTACACCTGTTGATAACAGCTGATTCTCCCTCTGTCTACTAGAGGAATGAGGTGATGCCAGTGAGGTAAATTAAATGTGAATTGCCCTTTCAGAAGGTTTGAAAAAAATACCTGCTTTTAGCCCATTGCTGCTTCTTAAGATACCCAGTTGTTGCTGAGAATGTAAGAAAGCTGATTTTTAATATACCTCAGCGAATGCCAAGATGTACCGTATTGTGTGTGGCAAACATGCAGTAGGACAACCTGTGGAGACATGAGAGTAGACACAGAGTCATCAGGGTTGCAAGGGACCTCTGAAGATAATCTAGTCCAAGCCCCCTGCTAGAACAGATTCACTTACAGTAGATTACACAGGAACACATCCAGATGGGTTTTGAATGTCTCCAGAGAAGGAGACTCCACAACCTCCCTCGGCAGCCTGTTCCAGTGCTCTGTTACTTTCACAGTAAAGTTGTTTTTCCTTACATTTGACTTGAACCTCCTGTGCTCCAGCTTGGGCCCATTGTCCCTTGTCCTGTCATTAGACACTGCGGAAAAGAGAATGGACCCATCCTCCTGATACCCACCTTTTAGATATTTATGAGCATTTGTGAGATCCCCCCTCAGTCTCTTCCAGGCTGAACAGACCCAGCTCTTTCAGCCTTTCCTCATGGGACAGATGCTCCATTCCTCTTATCATCTTTGGGGCCCTGAGCTGGACTCTTTCCAGTAGTTCTTTATCCTTTATGAACTGGGGCGCCCAGAATTCATAGAATCATCCTGGTTGGAAAGGACCTTGAAGGTCATGAAGTCCAACCATAACCTAAATCCACCTACCATAACCTAATCTACCCGTTCAGTGTTTAAATCATGTCGCTAAGCACTATATCTATATTTCTTTTAAGTATTTCCAGGGATGGTGACTCCACCACCTCCCTGGGCAGCCTGTTCCACTGTCCAACCACTCTTTCTGTAAATAAATCCTTTCTAATGTCCAGGCTAAACCTCCCCTGGTGCAACTTCAGACCATTTCCTTTCGTCCTGTCATTATTCACTTGAGAGAAGAGGCCAACTCCCACCTCCCTACCCCTTTCAGGTAGTTGTAGAGAGCAATGAGGTCTCCCCTCAGCCTCCTCTTCTTCAAACTAAACAATCCCTTCCTACTCTTCAGCAAATCAACACTTCCTCCCAGCTTAGTGTCATCTGCAAACTTACTTAGAAAGCACTGAATCACCTCATCTAGGTCATCAATAAAGATATTGAACAAAACTGGACCCAAAACTGAGCCCTGGGTGACGCCACTGATGACCAGCCGCCAACTGGATCCAATCCCATTCACTACAACTCTCTGGGCTTGGCCAGCCAGCCCATTTTTTACCCAGTGGAGAGTGCACCTGTCTACTCCATGTGCCACCATCTTCTGCAGGAGAATGCTGTGGGAGACAATGTCAAAGGCTTTACCAAAGTCTAGATAGACAACATCCACAGCTGTTCCCTCATCCACCAGGTGAGTCACCTGATCATAGAAGGAGATCAGGTTAGTCAAGCAGGACCTGCCTTTCTTGAACCCATGCTGGCTGGGCCTGATACCATGGCCGTCCTGCACTTGCCATGTGAGCACAGTATTCCAGATGCTGTCTCACCAGGGAATAGAGGGGGAAAAGACATTTCATTAAACTAGAAAACAGGACTAAGAGGAAAAAATATAATCCTGTGTTCCTGGTCTGGTTGCAAGCAGGAGCAGCGTTTCTTCTGAAGGGGTAATGAGTCGTTTCTACATTGTTAAAAGCACAACTAGAAGGCTTTTGTTAAAACACTTCTAGCTTAAATTTCAAATAAATAAGGGGTTGGACTGCTTGGCTTAGGGTACGCAAAACTGATCTTTTATTTATTTAAAAGTATATGAATTTATTAATAAGGGGCACGTACTTAATTTAGACAATGGCTCAGGGAGCTCAGAAAGGCACACATTTAGCACTGGTCTTTGGATATGGATCATGTTTAAAGTTTGTTTTAATGTGAAAGTCTATTGCTACACTTAAGTATTTGCTAGTAAGTATTTATAGTTGCTCTGTATGAGCTTGTTGAAACTTACTTGGTTTATAAAAATTCAGCAGTGTTATAAAATGTGCAATAACAGGAGCACATAAAGAGTAAACTCTATGGCAGTCATGGCAAAACAGTGTAACTTCTGAAATCGGTGTAACTCCTTGTATTTGCAAAAAAAACTAACAGAAAAATAATAAGGACTTATTTTAGAGTGCTTTCTTTTTATTATTTTCTAAGGTCAGTTTCACTGTAATGAATATGATGATTTGAGGTCAAGATGGCTGAAACAGACAATAGAATCCTTCATCCCAGATCCTTTGATTGACTTAATAACAGTCTCTAAACTGGATGGTAGAAAACTTGGAGATCTACATCCTGAATTATATGACAAGGTAACATTATTACTTATTAGCAAATGATATTTCTACATTCTGCTTTTTTTTTTCTCCTTATGCTCATTTCTTGTTAATTTTTTCTTTTTTCTGCCTCTCACAAAAGTATCTGGCTATCAAGGGGAACTGAAGTCATTACAGGATTTGCAGAGCCTCAGGAATCACTTTGAAGCTGCTTGTGCATTTATTCATTTGTTAGATGATGTTACCCATTTAGCCTTGGATGGTGAAGTCTGAAGACCTTGTAGCTGTGTTCTTTGCATGATGTGTAATTAGGAAGGAAGGAACAAGTGGGAACTATTCAGGTAGACGGAGAGTAGTTCTGGCGCAGTAATTTCTTTTCTCCCACCCCAGTAACTCCATAAAAACATCTCAAAATAGTAATTACATAATTTTTGCCTCTCAAATGCAAAATAAAAAGGGTGTTCTAAGTGCTAGCAAAAGTAAATTGAGTAGACTGTTGGCCCACAGTGTTCAGAAAGTGAGTATCTTTATTGTGAATTGTCGTATTTATTATTTATTGTATAGATACTGGTTGATGCTCCATGTTCAAATGACAGAAGTTGGCTGTTCTCTTCTGATTCTCAGCAAGCTACGCTCAGGCTAATACAAAGGAAAGAATTATCATCTCTACAGTTCCAGTTGCTGAGGTGAGAAGTGCAAAGGAAAGTTGTTAAAGGGGCTTTTCATAATTAATAAAAATTATGTGGGTGCCAGATTTGTCAGTTTAATAACCAAAACCAGGTTTCACCATGTGAAAAGAATGTGAAGACTATGTTGCTGCAGTGCTTTTTAGAATAAACAGTTGATCTAGGTTAATGTGAATATGAAAATTCATATGGAGTAATATAAGCAGTGAGGGCTAGGTCCTCTACTACTGTACTGTTGTACAGTCCTCTTAACTCTTTTATTCACATATATGTCCATTTTCATATGAGTTGGAACAGCCTGGTACCATATAAAAACATTTTTGGTGGACACAGCTAAAGCGGATGCAGATACATTCAGCAGCTGAAGCAAAAACATGCATATAATTTTTAATAGTGGATTTTTTAACTATTTGTGAAAGTAGTCTATAAATCTGTTGAGCTGGGCACTCCTCCCCAAACACCATTTGTTGTTGTTCTTTCATAGAATTATCCCTTATGGTTAATTTTTACAGTTTTTGTAACTGTGCTGTAAGTCAGGATTGGTTACCAACCGTCACTTAAGTCTTTAGGTAATGCTGCTGCAGAATTTGCTTTCTGGGCTGTTTATCTGAAGAGATTTGGTCTACTATTGCACTTTCTTACATGCTACATGAATTTAATCCCCATTTGACTATTTGTAGCACAGAAAGACTACCGATCCTAATTGGTAGGGTAAAACAGTGAAAGAATGTGGGGTTTGATGGGGGTGAGAGGATTGTTTGCTTATTTTTCAAGAGCATCCATCCAGTAATCCAAATTAAGGTTGTCATATGTCACACTTTTTAATGATACCAGCCATGGGCTAGCATTTGTGCATTTGTAAAGCGTTTCAGACTTTACAGTTTTTCTTGTTGGGGAAAAAAAAAGTGACTTCCCAATAATACCTTCTAGACTTGAGTGGTTTTTGCAAAGTAACAGTCACGCCTGAAATCCATCTGTCAAAGCAAATTGAGAGAAAAATAACATATTATAAAAAAGAAAAAGAAAGTTTTGTAGAGAAAGTTCCCATTGCAGCACTTCAAGATCGTTTTGGATGACTTCCAGTTGAAAAAGGCCTAGCAGAAGCCTATGATTTATAACAGAAATACGAGTATCTTATTGCAGTAATGCATCATGTCACCCATTTCCTTTGAAGAAATCAATCACATTTAAAACACTGACCTGTTTCAGTTTTCCCTTTTCAATATTTGACATATAAAATCCAATTTGTGAACCCCTACCAAAAGAAAGCATATATCATGCAGAGAAATTTTGAGACTTTGCATAAATCACTCCCAATTGTAATCCTGACATAGAGAGCTCATGACAGCAGGAACCTGTTGTTTTTTTTTTAAACGGGAGATATTCTTGTCAGCCCAAATAATATTTAATTTAATTAGTCCTAAATCAAGAAGGGAACTTTGCTCCTGTTGAAAATATACTTTGCCATAGCAACAGCAATAAGAATGAGGTTTGTAAGGACAAAATACTTTTGATATGTAAATTGAAGTAAAAGGATAGTCATTTCAATTTCATTGCTCAACATAGGCCTGAGTAGTTCTGTAGATTGGCCAATCTGTTGTTATTTGCACTGAATTTTTTTTTTCTTTTAAAAGATTTTTGCAGCATATGAGATCATAGTCACAGAATCACTTTGGTTGGAAAAGATCTTAAAGATCATGAAGTCCAACTGTTAACCCAGCACTGCTGAGTCCATCACTAAACCATGTCCCTAAGCACGGTATCTTCATGTCTTTTAAATATCTTTATGAATGGTGACTCAACCACTTCCCTGGACGGTCTGTTCCAGCTTACCTATTCAGATTACCAAGTGCCTTATTCTTGTGGACATTTCTCATCTTGGTCCTGTGTCTATATAAAAAAAAAAAAAAAGTATAAAGCTGGATCCTGGCAATTTTGTTGAGTATAACATAAGAAATATTGTGTGATTTGAAGATGAAGCTTAAAGTATAAGCATTATTTGAGTTTAGCAGTAGTATTAAGTATAAGGGTAACACACAAATGAGAAGAATGAAATGCAAAGGGCAGTTTTATTTTCATTCGTATCAAATGACATCGAACCCAAAATTTCAGATTTCCTCTTTCTTAATCAAGGAAGAGGTTTGGTCATCTTGTGCTTTTTTTCTTTTTTTTTTCTATTATTTTTTTTTAGCAGATCAGGTTGGGAGAAGAAGCTGGGGACATAAGAGAGGAAGTGAAGGAAGGAGAAATATTTTTTTGCAATACAAATTTATTAAGTACATAGAGGCTTCAGAGAATAAAGATCTTAAAGAAGTCTTGAAACTGATTCAGTGATCTTCCTACTCCAGTCTGAAAAAAATCCAAAATGTAAATAAGTGACACAAGTGCTGAACAGCAAATTTTAAAAGCAGAGAAGGCACCACTGATTTGAAGGAAATTAAGACTGTAATGATTGTTAATACCGAATCCAAATCATCCCTGCTGAGCTCTATAATCCAAGAACACACTGCAAATCTTGTTATTATTTGGAGCGTTCATGCAGAAAACGAATTGCAAAGTAAGAAAGGAATGTACGTTTCCTGATGTTGAATGCTTGCACAGAATGCAGTGGTTCCCTTAAGTGAATTTACCAATGTTATCAGTTCTCAGATAGAAACTAAATTTTATGTGAAGCTGGAGTGCATAATAATTCAGTGGTGAAACTGTTATGGATGTTGTAATTATTCCTAGACCAGTTACTGCGGCTGAAAGAAACTGTTAGGGTTCAGCTGAAAGTAAATCCAACAGGATACAATTCAGAAAATGCAGCAAAGGCATTCAGACTACTGTAGCTTTTCTATACACAACATTTCTCAGTAATTAAGCAGCTCTAATTGATGTCTAATAGGGTTCTGGTCCACAGGAGCTCAGACTAAATTTAGAAAGTATATATTGGCTGACTTCCCTTTTTCACCTCTTTTTCTCCCTAGTAAAGCTACAAGGGAGGTTGTTTTTTAATACCTAAGACATGGACAGACGAAACAAAGAGATTTAGGGGAATTTGGGGTGCATAAGTGTTTCAGTGCCTGTTTTGCTTATAAATATAATGATATTTAAGAAACTAGGTTTGGTTCTGTATAACATACGTATCTCCTACTACACACCCTATGCAAGTGGAGTGCAATACTGAGGTAAAGTGCATGTTTACCTCTACAAAGAATTTTTTTACTTTTGATATGCATCATAACTTGGTAATTGAAACTGTTGATCTTTTTCACAGCAAGGGTACCAGCAGTTTTGCATTTGGCTTGATTTTTTTTCTTTTTATTGAGTAGTTTGGGAGGTAAGAGGATTGTGCCACGTGCTTTTACTAGGAAAGTTAAGTTAAAAAAACCCTCAACCCAGATATTCTGAACCTGTTTTTCTGAAATAAAGGGTACTTGAACCATTATTTAATGTTGTATGTAAGTTACCATGTAATGTGCAAGCAGCTTCATAAAGCTTTTGATCTGTGTTTGTCTTGCTGCTTCAGTCCTGGGCTTCTTCAAAGCAGAGACTGCTGCTCATGTAGCCACTTTGTATGGTAGTTTAGCAGTCTGAACGTGTGGAAGTAAAATGAAATTGGCATTTTCCCTTAAGTCATCAGGTAGAGTTGGCAACCTAAATCTCTAAAGGTTAATCTATGCCACAGGACCCACTTTATTTTCTCAAGTCCAGATCTTTGAAATGGTATCTTACTTAGAATCAATGTTAAAGCTTTTGCTAAAAACATAGGACACAAATATAATGTATTTTAATTTAGAAGCTGCTCTGTTTTCTCTGCTATTTGAAAATCGATGACATGGTTTCGTAGAATACATAGGCAGCTTTTCATCACAGATTTATTTGTTGGAAAAGAGTCTTTTTCACATAGTGTGTAGTGAATACTGTGATTTATGAGGAAAATCCTGATACTCCTCCTCCTGCATTCAGTATCAACTCTGTGTTTTCACATATAGAGTTTTCCACTAGCACCTAGAAGAGGAATTGTGTGCTCTTAATTGTGAGGGGGTTCTTTGTTGTTGTAGAGTGGAGGCAAAAATTGTTTTTTTATAAATACACCATCATAGTTTGGGTACCAGAATATGGTGCCAGTGTACCATTTCTGCTTTGATGAAGAGTAGAGCCTTTACAGCACGTGGGTGTAACAATGAAGTAAAAAGGAATATGCTCGCAATTAGCTAGTTGTCCTGTCCAGACAAATTGATTCAGTTTTGCTTGTGATTTGCTACTTATTAAAAAAACCTCAGCTTTTAATGTTCATTGCAAAGGCAAAGAGAGGCAGTGACTTGAGCCTATAAAAAAGTTACTATCATTGAAATTACTTGAGTTGGTTTAGTGTCAGACATTAAGAGGATGGCAAGGCTGAATGCCATAGGGCAAGGAGAACAACAAAGGAGTCCCTTAAGAAATACGGCAGCCATCTTGTGCCACAGATTTCCATGCCAGAGTGTGCTGGACTCCTGCATAGGAGCTCCCTACAGGGAGTTCAGGGACATTTTGTGGTGACCTGAGGGAGTTCTGAACAGTGACACCAGAGGGGGAGAGGTGAACTGAGAGAGAACGTGAAGTGGATGCCATTTTCTGTGGAGAAGGGAAAGAAGACATGTAGGAAAGTCAGGAAAACTGCACTGAGGGTTGCTTCTCTGCACTGTTTTTAATTTCTTTCCCTTCTGTAGCTCACCTTTTAATCCACTCATTATCCATAACTGTCTAGTCAGTTAGCTCCACTGGGAATTTATAACAACTGTTGGACCAACAAATCTTCTGTGGGTTGTGTGGATGAATCCCTCTTTAACTGTTTTCCATCTCAGAAAAGCTGAATAATTTATATAGACTGCTGGCCCCAGGCTGCAAATAAGGTTTGCTGTTCCAGGTTTCTTGCTATCCAAACCATGTTCCCTCTGTGCATCCTTGCCCCTCCGGATGAAAACAGTTAGATAGGTGCTGACTGGATAGGGAGCCTTTATTAATGGTTCTAATTTCTCATCACTAAATGTGGCATGTTTGTGTTGTGCCATTGCTCAAAACACGGTGATATTGCTGGAAGTATGAGTCATTTTACTGACTTTTTTAGACTCATGTTTGGTTTGAATTTCTTCACAAGAATGAGTGCTGTGGACATTGTTGTGGATCCAGGTTGCATTGTCTTCCATCAGTGATGTTAAAATAAACAGCTTCTGATTTTAAATGCTTGGTTTCTTAAGCCTTTGGCACTCTCCTGTGAGTAACTTACAGATCAAGCCTCTTATGATACGTTGCAAAACAAAGTTTTTTTACTTAATAAATAAGTGCACAAATAAACAAATAAGCTATCTAGCAGCTAGGCAGATGTTTTGGGATCACAGGTTTAAATTGAGACACAAGTTTTGCTTTAATTTTGCTTTCAGTACTTTCTATGTATATGTGTTTCATAATCTGTAAGGAGCAATACTAACTAAAGCTCTGTGGCAAAGTCTGTAGTGGGCTTTCATTCTCCTTTCTCTAGCTGAGAAGGTTCTTCTCAGGCTATATATGTTTTTCTTCTTGTAAATAGTAAGTTGGGAAAAGGGATGGACCTCAGAGTGTATAAGGTAAGAAGATAATTCTGGGACGACAAACACAATGGAGGGATTGAAGGTTTGTCACAGCGAGAATACTTGAACTAGTGTCTCTGGGTCCTGTGCACCTCTGTCACCACCTGTGACAAAGTATTAAAAAATGGTATTTTTGACACAGGAGGAATTTCCTTATGGTTTTTAACTTTGGAGAAAAAAATCCCACAAACAACCTTTAACATGCAGGCCATATTACATCCTTCATTAGCATCCTTCTCTCTAAATTGGAGAGATATGAGTTTGATGGGTGGACTGTTCAGTGGATGAGGAATTGGCTGGATGGTCACATCCAGAGGGTAGTGGTCAATGGCTCAGTGTCCAGATGGAGAACCATGACAAGTGGTGTCCCTCAGGGGTCTGTACTGGGACCTGTGTTGTTTTATATCTTCATCAATGACATTGACAGTGGCATTGAGAGCACCCTCAGCAAGTTTGCCAATGACACCAAGTCGGGTGGTGCAGTCAATATGCCAGAGGGAAGGGATGCCATCTACAGGGACGTGGACAAGCTGGAGAAGTGGGCCTAAGTGAACCTCATGAGGTTCAACAAGGCCAAGTGCAGAGTTCTGCACCTGGGCTGGGGCAACCAGAAACATCAGCATGCTGGGAAAAGACATGCTAGAGAGCAGCCCTGTGGAAAAAGACCTGGGAGTACTAGTGAATCCAAAGCTGGACATGAGCCACCAATGTGCAACTGCAGCCCAGAGGGCCAACCGCATCCTGGGCTGCATCAAAAGAAGTGTGGCCAGCAGATCAAGAGAGGTGATTCTGCCCCTCTACTCTGCCCTGGTGAGACCTTACCTGGAATACTGCGTCCAGCTGTGGAGCCCCCATCACAAGAGAGACGTGGACCTGCTGGAGCATGTCCAGAGGAGGGCCATGAAAATGATCCAAGGGCTGGAGCACCTCTCTTATGAAGAAAGGCTGAGGAAGTTGGGGTTGTTCAGCCTGAAGAAGAGAAGGCTCCAGGGGGACCTCATAGCAGCCTTCCAGTACCTGAAGGAGGCCTACAGAAAGGCTGGGGAGGAGCTTTTTACCAGAGCACATAGTGATAGGAGAAGGGGTAATGGTTTGAAACTGCAGGAGGAGAGATTCAGGTTAGAAATCAGAAGGAAATTCTTTAGTGTGAAGGTAGTGAGGCACTGGAACAGGTTGCCCAGAGAAGTGGAGGCTCCATCCCTGGGGGCATTCAAGCCCAGGTTGGATGGGGCTCTGAGTAACCTGGTCTAGTGGGAGGTGTCCCTGCTCATGCAGGGGAGTTGGAACTCGATGATCTTTAAGGTCCCTTCCAACTCTAACCATTCTATGATTCTACATAAGGTATCTGGACTCTTGTAAGAGGAAGAAGGAAATATGTGATGTCTTTAGTCAATAAAAAGAGTAAGACTGAGGATAAAAATAGCTTATAAAAGGTTGGCAGTTTTTATTCTGATCAGACATTAGCTTTCCTGTTGAGCAGAAATACATCCCATTTGCCAAAAGATGGCACTGTTGAAGTGTTGTATTATTTTAAAATTGCCCTAAAATATATATGTAATTTTTTTACTTGAAGACTGAAAATGGTCTATTAACAGAATTAATGCTGACCCTTCCAATGGCATGCAACAAACCCAAGCACAGAGGAGTTGGCTGGACAGGCAGGTGCTACCTATAGTATTAAATATATATTTATTGTCTGCCTATTTTTAAATAATGTTTGAGATTACAAGACTTTAGGAATGAACACAATGTCAGCCTATCATGTTTAATTTGCTGTACATTTGAAAACAGTCTTTTTTTTCTGACTAACTATATTTTAGTTGAATGTAAGAGTTTAGAATTGTGTGGCTCCACAGTGGTCTTTTTTCCTCTGAGATATTAAACAATAAGAATGCTGCTCTGTTTTCCCTAATTTATTGTTAGCATCTTTTCCATTGTTTGATATAAAGCAAATCTTAAGAAATAGACTAAATAAAACTGCTTTAAGATGTATTTCTTTAAAAAAGTCTTATCCAGTACTCCTGTAACATGAGGGCTTAGGATAGGTAAGTCTTACGAGTCCAATGCATCTTCTGCACTTCTGACTTCCATACTACAATACGTGTCATTGAACCTGTATCCAAAGACACACACTGCAAAAATATAGATTATTGCTAATGCTTTTTTTTTTTTTAAACCTTATTTAGAATGAAAAGGAGAGCAATCTGCATGTGTTGAATTGTTTTAGATCCTCAATGAGATGGGCATCAGCCACCCTTTGGTTTGGATTACAGAAGTGTGGATTTGGTGGTTATAAAGTTATAATGTCAGTAGTTTAAAAGCAAGTGTGGAGAACCATCAAACAAGTTCTTGTAGAATGATGGGCCAGTGAATCTCACTCTATCCTGCAGTTTTCCAGCTGTTTTAATTCCACGTTATTGACGATTTGAAAATACCATTAAAATTTGGGACTAATATCAGTATAGTCTCCTAAATTGTGATATGCTGATAGTGATAAAGTTCAGAACCCCAGAAAAGAGCTGACTTTTTTTTTTCTTTCATTTAGCATATATGTTGTCTTGTAAAAAATGTGCATTAGTACTTGCAGTTCTATTATGTAGTTGCTTCTTTTTCCTACTGTTCTGTATCGTCTCCTGGAAGAATTAACCTTGGAGATCTTGTATGCAGGTCTGACATGGTAAAGAGAGTATATTAATGGATTGTTGTGCATTTCACTGATTTTAGTAGTTTCTGCTATGTCTTGACTATCTTATGGCAGTAAAACAATAAACTCACACTTCTGCCAGTGGTGTAGTGTGATAGCATACAACATAAAAGCTGGAGTCACACGTTGGCTGCCAACGGTGGTGGTGGTTTAGGGTCCTGATTGCAAGTACTAAGGTGTTGTCACGTTAATAAACCAAAAATGGTTATAGGGAAAGGTGAAAAACTTGTAAGGCTCTAGGAAAAGTTTCCCTTGCTTTTGATTTATATTTTTACGCTTCTCCCTATAAAGCTTGAAACTTTGCAGTATTAGTGCCTGTAAGTTGTAAAATTCATCCTGGTGAATGTATATACCGGAATTCAAAATTATGAAAGTACATATATTTAAACAAAGTTTTAGGTCTTTAATAAACATGAAAGTCATCTTTACCACTAAAAAAAAAGCAACTGTGGATTAATTACTTTTAAGTAAAGTGTTTAATCATTCTAGATTTGGAGCCGATTTTTGAAAGTTACAAAGTATCTTATGAAAGGCACCAAACTGCTTAATCTCAGAGTCAAGCTTCAAGTTAGGACTTGGGGGATAATCAAGATGCCTAACGTAAGAGGAATCTCTCCGTTTTAAGATGGTGGAGTCATAGTAGCAGTGGTGGGTTCTTCCAGGTGTCTATAATTACGCTCCAGCTCTGAGCTATCCCTTGGATAAGCTTATTTCCCTCCATTGATTATAGAGGAAGACAAGGTTCTTAAATTTATTTGAACAAATTATCTTATGAATGAATGTCATGCTGATGACAAGGGGACCAGACTCCCTGAATCTGCTTAGCCCAGTGCAGTATTACCTTGTGACTTTGAGCCCAGCACTTCTTCACTTTGAATTTTGCAACTCAGTGTAAGTTTATCAAAAGCCAAGCACGGCTTAATCAGGGATGGCAGTTGGTTGACTTTGAACACAGCCACTGAAACAACTGTTGCTGAAGCTGACAAGGTGGATAGATACATTGATTGACCTTGCCGTGTAAAGTAATCCTCCTTACATATTTTAATTCATGACTGAGGTTCAGAATAAAGATAACTGCAGGGAGCAGCCTGACCTTTTTGGATCAAGGGCCACTGATGATTCTTAAACTGAGGAGGCTTAGAGTTAGGGGGGATTTGATTTGAGATTTTCAGGATTTTGTTCAGAAGCCTGTGCTGCTCTTTCCTCTGAATCACTGCCCCAGTGACTCAGTTTTAGGAGCACAGCGCATTTGAAAGTGTTGTCTTGAGTAGTTTTTACTTTAAATATGGTAGGAACAGGACACTTCGTAAGCAACCAGGATTTTAACCCTGTAAGCTGCCGCTTATATACTTTTCGGGCATTTAACTTTACCTTTTACCTTTTCTACCTTTACATGGTAAAAATATTTCTGCACTTGCTTAAATGTTCATGTAGTATCCATCTTATCTATAAGAAAGCAGTTGATGTTATCTGCTTCTGTGAGTAAAGTCATCAGGTATGCTATAATTACAATTTGATTGTCATTCAAAAAAACACTTCCACATTTCCAAGCCAACTAGCTGCTCTTCTCATGGCTTGGCATTGCCATATGCATAGAAAAGGTGTAGCTGAAGGAGGAAATTCTATGAAAATGAGTAAAGTAGGTAGTTTCTAACAGTGCTCAACTTTGAGAAACCATTTGGATTTCAACCCAGTTCTCTTTGAGTTCTGTTGTGAAAACTAGAGAGCAAGAAACTCTTACACAGCGGGAAAGAATGCTTTTGTGTTTTCCAGAATGGATCTGAGGCCAAGGAGACAGTGGATCAGTATGGAGTTGTCTTGCTGGCTTGTACAGTACTGCTCTGCTTTACAGTAGTTACCTTCCATGCATCTAGATGCCCTATGGTTGCTCAGACAGACCAGAGAGCAGCCGCATAAGCCCTGCCCTTTTAAATGCACAGGTGCAGCTCCAGCAAGATGGCTGCAAACAAGGAAGGTAGCTGGAGAGACAGCGGAGACAGCTTAGGGCCTCCAGTCCAGTACTGGTGCTTCTGTAGTCTGCTAAGGAGTATATGTGTAATGGGATGCAGAGGGGTAGAAGGATGAATGTCTGGAGCTGGACAATTCAAATGTGTGCTGGTAACTGCAGAAGTTTAGAAAATAAGATCTTGAAGGGATGTTAGGATGACACCTGCTCTGTTTTGCTTTCTCAAGGTGGTGTTGTAAATGTTGTCCTGTATCAACCTGTGTCTAAAGCGTTCTTAAATAATTTTGCAGATTCTTAAAAGCTACTTAAAGGTCTGAGATAAGCTTGCAGTTTCATGATAGGTTTAGCTAATTTTGGAAGCATCCTAGAATGAGTCTGTTAGGCGCAGTTAAATTGAAAGCATTTAGACTACCTAAGTGCTTTGTAACCTGTTCTTTAACTATAACAGGCTGAACCTGAATTGCTCACTCACTTAGGCTAAATGTGCTAGCCATCTGCTTACTCTCCATCTTTTTACTGAAGACTGATACAACAAAGACATTAAACATTTTTGTCTTTGAGCTTCTTCAGTTGAAAGAGCTCTGCTATTTTATGCTGACTACTATTGGAGTACCATAAACTCTTGTAAAATATGTACTTGGCTTGCTGATTAACGTAAACATGACTTACTGACAGCGTACAATCCCCAGAGAAAGAGATTGAGTATAATACACAGGAGTATTCCCCTGCAAAGGTGAACAGAGTTGCATTATCTACATCTAAAACAGTCATTTGTTCTGGTGTTTCTTTTTTACTTCGGACAGGGCTTTCAGAGTAGCTTTGGTCTGTGATCTGCTTTGATCTTGCTGCTGATGAGGTTTTTCTTTATCGATTCTTTTCCTGAAAAGGCCCAGTCCTATTAAAAGGACTTGTCTTTTTCCCCTTGTATTTTCCTCTTCCTTTTTCAACTGTTTTTGTTCAGATACCACCCTTAGCAGAGTTTCAGCTTGACTCTTGAGGAATTGCTGTTTCAGTGGCATTGTGTTAATTATCTGGGCTTGGAATCAGGCTCGCTGCATTTGGGGGCTGCTTACCTCATCTAGTTAGAGGATATGTTGTTGTTTTTTTTCTTGGGTTTGCTGTTTTTTTAATTAGTTTTCCCTGTAGATTTTTTGCGGGGGGTCAATGCAGTATTGTCACTATTATCTACCAATCTAAGATAATTCAGTGTCTTTCCGTACAGCCTGACTATGTGTGTCATTGTGGTCCATGAGTCTGTGCTTCCAGTATATGCCCTGCCCTTGTGTGCCTGCTGCATTCCCAGTGACACACTTGCAGACCCCTGAGCATCTAATTTGTTGTCTTTCTGATACACACAAGCTAAGTAGCAGCATTCACCTGTTCAGATTCTCTTGTTTTTAAACAAAAGAAGTTTTCTCTAGGGAACAATTATATTTTAATGTGGCATTTGCTTCAGCTTGTTTTCCAGCAGCAGTGAGGTGATCTGTTCGAATACTAGCTTACAATTTAGTCTTTGGGCCATTATGTCCCTGAAGGCTCCAAAGTGTGTGACTAAAAGGTATTCCCTTTAGAGAGCATTTTAATAGCAAATGAACTTAAAATGTAGCTTCCTCTTTCGGTTAGGTGCTGGCACCAGATTGGAAGCATACCTTTCTGTGTTGTAAGATTTGGGGTTTTTCTCCTTACTCTTTTAATTTGCAATAGGTGAATATTGATTGCATATCTCATTTCTGTATTCTCATAGGTTATATTTTTTCTGTCTGAAAAAGGACCTTGCAGATCTTCTTTAATGGAAAGTAAACAATTTGTTTAAGCACAGTTTCAGTGGAGAAGTGAAAAAAACCTGTTCTGTCCACCCACCAGTAGCTATGAAGCTTTCAGGATACTTGAAATCTTAAGCTACTGTTCTCCCTTTGTTTAGTCAAAATTTGTGAACAGGTTAAAAAGTGAAGGGCACATAAAGAGGCAATATTATCCAATAAGTCATATTTCATTAGGAAATCAGATTGAGAAGTTGTGGCTCAGCAAAACGCTGAAGTCCTCTTACCTGCTAAATAAGTTGCAGAATTTGCAAAAATACTTATAAAATTACAGTCCAGTAATTAGTTTAGGCTGCTACTGCAACTGTACATTCTGATATTTGTTCATGCAAACAGCTAGCTAAGCAGCTAACTAACACTTTTGATGTGGTGTAACCCATTTTGTATGCACAGCTGCAGCATTTTCACAGTTGTGCTGCACATATAAATGTCTGAAGTATGTTCCACAACGCCGAATGGATGCTGCTTTCTGCTTGTCACTGTTGTAAAATAAATACCTTCAGTTAATTGAGAATACATTCATAAATGAGAAAACAAAAATATGTTGCGGGTAGTTTCCTGAACTGTCAGTTATCATGCAAAGGTCTTAACAGTGTATGTTATTTTTCTAATATTTCTTTATACCTATTTATAACTCTGAATTTGTAAGTCTTTACATGTTTGTTCACCCAGTATGTAACTTCCTGTGTTGAATTTTCTTTTTTGTTACTTGCAGGTCTGCTATTAAAGCATTGCGTCCTGGTGGATCATTGGTCTACTCTACGTGCACTCTCTCAAAGGCAGAAAACAGCGATGTAATAAATCTCATTCTAAACTCCTGTAGTAATATTGTGCCTGTAGACATAAGGGAAATGGCCAAAGCTGTTTCTCAGGAATTCACTTTTCTCAGTGGTACACAACAGCATGAGCTTATGGTCCTCCCAGAGAAGGGGAGAACATGGGGTCCAATGTATGTAGCTAAATTAAAGAAAATGTAGTCTGTATGATGCCTGTTATTTGATGCCTGTTCTTTTTTTATAAGGGATATGTGATTAATAACTTCTATTTCTGATGTAGTATGTGTATGTGAAGGTGTCCAAGGTAACTGAATTCATAGAATCATAGAATCCTAGAATCATAGGGGTTGGAAGGGACCTCGAAAGATCATCTAGTCCAACCCCCCCTGCCAGAGCAGGGTCACCTAGAGCACATCACACAGGAACGCATCCAGGCGGGTTTTGAATGTCTCCAGTGAAGGAGACTCCACAACCTCTCTGGGCAGCCTGTTCCAGTGCTCTGTCACTCTCACAGTAAAGAAGTTTTTTCTGATATTCACCTTGAACCTCCTATGCTCCAATTTACACCCATTACCCCTTGTCCTATCACTGGTAGGAGTTTTGTATCAGCTGCTGCCTAATGAAAAAGAATCTAGACACTTAGCTTAGCTCAGGTAACAGAATGAGTCTTCTAATGTGGACTTGTGGGCCTCTGTGAACTCCTCAAGGGAACTTTGTATTCTTTTCAAGGTGATGCTCTTAAATGGATTGATATGCTAGAGTAAGGCCTGTATGGTGGTGTTTTGCACTGTTTTTTGGGGTAGGTTTTTTTGCTTTTTTTTTCTAATCACTGATTTGGTGTTAATAATCTGTATTTTACAATAAATAGTCTGAATGGTGCCTACTTCTGAAGTCATGGAAATCCTGCACTATCTTTCAAACACATCTTAGAAATCTATTTTCCTGTAAGAACTGATTTGTATACAGAGTCTGTAATTTTAAGTGCTCACTATTCCAAGCACTGGCAAAACAGGTTTCATATTTGCTGAGATGCTTGCTGGTTAAACACTGTCTTTTGTTTACAGTTGCAAAGATCAGCAGCTCTATGGACACCAGATTTATTTTTTTTTAAGCTTACAGAAATATAAATTGAAAGAGTAAATTACATTGAAATGTCCTTAAAATAGTAGATTTAGATGTTTTTAGCTTTGGTACTCAGTTTGTGGCATAATACAGTAAATCCAGCAGGCACAAGAGCCTACACTTGAAACAGAAACAGAATTATTAATAACTGCAATAATGGCTCAGTATTTAGAGAGTTTTGTTACATAATTACAGTCATGACAAGCAAAACAGACAATCTGGAGGAGTGGCTTATTCTCTGAGTTAATAAATGTTACGTGAATCAATGATGTTGTCTCTGGTGTATAAGGAAAGACAGTCTCAGTGGCAACGTGCTGAATTGCTTAGGTTCCCTCAATTCTGCTACACAGTGCTAGGGGTAAATATGTAGACATCTGTGCATGTGCTTATGTGTATGCACATGCAAACTGTGTCTTCCTCTGCACTGCCTGTGGGTCAGGGGTAAGAGCTTCTGATCCAGCAGTGCTTGAATTATGCCTATGGGTGGGTTATGTAACAGTGCATATATTAGTTCGAATGCTTGTCTTGAAGTAGAATGGAGCTCTTTCATCCCTCTCTGAGCAGAGGAGTCCTTTTCCTGATTGTAGCTTATAATAATTGTTTATAAGGAGTGATGTTCTAAAGAACATAGTTTTTTCTGGTAGATTAGTCGGTAATGTGGAAATGTGTGTGTGTGTGATGCTGTGCATGTTTCTATATTTCATGTATTTTGTGTGTACATCTCTGTCTATATATGTAATTATAAGTTCTTTGCAATTGCAAACATGACTTGTTAATGCAAATTTGGTTTATTTTTTTCTTAATACAAAAGAATATCAACTTGCAAGTACTGGAAAAACTTCGAAATTGGTGATTCTGCACCTTGTTAACAAAGGCAGGAATAAATTAGATTGCCTGAAGTCTTCTGTAAGGAGCTCCATGTATCCATGCTGGAAGTGCAGTAGTTCTACATGAGAATCTCCAGTGATTCCATTGCTGTGAGCTCAGAAATAATTGGTACAGCTGTGACTGAACTGCCTTTTGTCTCTGAAAAATTCCAGTGACTTTTCACTGTCTTCATTCTCTGCTCACCTTGTTACATTGATGAGCATCAACTCTGCATTCACACCAGTTCTGTGTCAGTACACCCACGGTCATGGAGCATTCAACATTTGTCCCTGTTCTGAGCATTGTGGTTGCGGGGAAGGTCCCATCCATAGGATCTGGAGCACTGAGCAGAGATCAGAAACATGGCACCTGAACTGAAGAAAAACTTAATTGCCTAAAAGCAGATGCTGATTGTGAGCAGCAGGTTTGGTTCTCCAGGCTTCTGTGACTTAAGAGGAGGATGAGTTGGGCAGTTTGTCTTTGGAATAGTGTCTTTCTGCTGCACATTTGCTGAAAGAAAGTTGTGAGGTACTCTGACCCTTTTGTGCATGAGCTTCTTCAGTTATCCTTTCTCCTACTTTGTGATGAAAAGTGTTTGAGGGTGCCCCAGTGGTGTTAAATTGCCAGCATTGTCTCTGAAAACTTAAGAGGATATAAAGTGTACGCAACTCAAGGCACAGAAGTTACTAATACATGCAGATGATACTGCTTTCCTGTGGAAAGACCTAACAGCATCTGTCCCAGAAACATTAAATGTAATACCCAGATTTGGAGTCATCTCAGGCTACAATACCCTTGTCAAAATGCTTTCCATCAGTTTTATTTACCCTGTGGAAATTGAAATGGAAAGCCAAGAATGTAACTTACTGAGAGATGGAATTAAAATATGTAGTTAAGCTGAATCATTGAGGAGAACATGGGCTAGATAACTACAGAAAGAACAAAGGGATCCTTGAAAACTGGACTTTGCTCAATCTCAGCATATGGGTGAGTCGCTGTGAACTGCATTGTGTTAGACCTAAATTATGCAGCAAGGCCTCCTGATGTATGCAAAAGCTGCACCAAGTTCTGCATTACCCTTTGCTGATCTCCTGGAGTTTCTTTTCAACTAATCGAAACGTGCACCAAAAAGACAGTAAAAAATGAGGCTATTCAATAAGCAATATTTATTGTGCTTTGAAGCGAATGAATGCTAGCCTGAGTGCTGCTAAGTTCTTTTCTGTTCTGATCAGTTCTGGCTGGTGCCAGGGATTTGGTAAGCACATGTGGAGGGAGAGGGGGCAAGAAGGGAAAAGCAGAAAGGATGGGGGGGCATACATATAGAGGAAAGGGGCAAGGTTTGCACATGTTGGGAACCAGCATCTACTCAAGAGTACTTCTGGAAAAGGTTTCCTGTCTATTCGGGTACCTCTTAGATACTTCGAACTTTCTAAGACAACTTCTGCTCACCTTCAGGACAAGGCTGCAACATTTTCCCTTTTTATACCATTTTCCCAGGGAATTGTAATTGAATTCCTGTCCTGCCTCCTCTTTCATGAGCTACACGGATGGAAATGGAGTAGCAAATAAGTCAGCCTCTCTAACATAGAGGAAATTGTAGCCTCAGGGGAAAGACGGGTGAGCAAGATGAGGGCAAGAAAAGAATAATTTTTGTTGGATTGTGGAGCTGCCAGAGGAATCTTCATGATCTCTAATGAAGGCAACTAAGCGAGTGTTTGTGCAGCTACTCAAAATCATATGCATAGCACACGTCAGTGCCAGTACACCTCAGAGGCTGCAGAGGTAACTGCAGCTCAGATGGTACCGTGCTTTTCTGTCATTCCCTTTTCAAACATACAAAAAGTAATTTCCCTGTTAGTTTCAGGGAGGGTTGGCACAATAAGAAATGTAAGCCTTATATAAAAGCAACCTTGATATTTGCCAAATTTTTTCCTTTGTTCAGTGACATCTGACACAATTAAATTATGGCTTGTCAAAAGCATTCTCCACTGTGGAAGAGTGGAAAAACAGATTACACACAAATGGCTGTGGACTGTTACGGACAACTAGGGGACTAATGAACTCTTGGCTTTCTTACCAAGATATGCAAAGAGAAGGTGAAGCACACTGAAAGAGGTAAAAGATCAAGACTTTCAGCAGTGGAAGAAAAATGTGAAATACTGGGGAAGAGGGGCCACGGCTTTTAGCATGGAGGAGCAGCAGTGCTGCACCCTGTGCAGGAAAAGATCTGTGAGTGTGTGGGTGGTTGGGAGGGGAGAGTGGGGGAGGGCTGCAGTTACCTGTGCTGGGGTGGGAGGATCCCCTTAGTTCATGTGGCTATCTTGGAAGACTAACATCTTTTGCGGATGTCAATCATTAAAACTGCAGGGGGCTTGCATTAAATTTGCAGGGTATTTAAATTGGCTATGAGCATTTAAATAGAGCATGATTACCTGTTTCTTGCCAAATGAATGGCTGTGTAAGTGCAGTGTTCCTGTCAGAAAAATTGATTTGGTGGGAGGAAATTCTCAGAATCTGATCTGGCTTTAATAGACTGTTCTGTAGTAGAATATGGCTTTACTAGTAAGCTGATTTAACTTTATGCAGTATTGGTTATAAAGGAGACTCTTTCTTCCAGCAGAAACTTGAACAGCACACACTGGTGTAGTCTTCTAACTTCCAGGTAAAAACTCAGGTAAAAGTGAAACTTTTAAGTTCTTGGTTATCAATTTATCATGCTTGGATAAGAGAGCACAGGGAATATGCAGTCACTAGTCTTAGCTTTTACATGGTGCTTCTGTGTCCCCACCACATAATTTTAGAGTAAAGACAGGTTTTTATAAGACAGGTCATAGCAATCATGAAACATTTGGCAGAAAATGCTTTTGTTGGCTGATTTTCCTGCCTGCCTCCTGAGGTTTGAGGTCAAGGTCTAATGGCCTTCGAAAGTTTTATTTTCTTAGTAGTACCTAGTTTTCAACAGAGGCAAGCATCGTAGAGTTTCTATGGCTCCATTTAACAGATGTGTCTCAGGTGGTACCAGAACAATACTGCCCTTTCAAAAAAGTCATAACTGCTCTTGAGAGGAAGGGATGGAACATAAACCTGGGTTTCATACTAGTCTTCGTAGCTCACCAACAAATTTCCACTCCCTGTGGCTGCATTTAAGATGGTTGCTTAGATAAATGCTACCTTGCTGTTTCACTTTGCAATGGTTCTATGGACATGGTAGTTCCATGGTCACTTACCAGTGTGTCATGGTCATGTAATCCTTTGTGGTCACAGAGGAAAAGGAAACAGATCTGCTACCCTAAAACCACAGGCAATAATAAATTGTATACTAAGAAGTGCTCTGAAAGTTGTTGCAGAGCTAAGTCTTTTGTCAAAGATAATAGAAGTAGTAGAAGGCAGAACAGCTACCCAAGTTTGAATGAGGCTAGGCCATCAGCTGATTATTGACATTCTTACCTTGTTCTTCACAAAGTGGTTCTTCCCTGATGCGTGGCTTCAATCTTCAATGACTGTAACCATTTGGGTGGACCTTACTTCTGACAAGACTAATCAAATAAAGTAGTCAAAATAGGCAAGAGGCTTGCGTACATGCAGTTTTCAAGTAGGTCTCCCAGCAATCTAAAAGAGATTTGGGTTAACTGGTGCTATGTCTCGGGTTACCCGTGCTATTCTGATGCAATACTTGTATAGCAGCACCTGTGTCAAGGATGGGCTGTGACACGACTCCTGATTCTCCCTTTGTTTCCAGTAACTTTCTTTGCTACTGGGGAGGTCTCTAGAGGCATGTCTTCCTTTAGTGAGACTCCGCAAACGAGTGGCTTCCAAACCATCTTTTCATGTACTTTCTTACAGCACAGACTAAGGAGGCAAAGCTTCATCTCCAAATAGGTGTTCTTGTAACATCTTAACCTGTTTGAGGACCCTTGTTTTGAAGGTGCATAAAAACTTAGCATGTACCTTAGATGCACTTTTTCCCTTTTTAATGTGCTCCATACTTATTAAATATCCTACCCTAAAAGAGCAAGAAGGATGGTGCTCTCTGCCCTATCTAAAACAGGGTAAAGCCTAGGAGTGTGAGAAGTCAATAGGGAGTGGATGGGCAAGGAGCAACATGAAAGTAAGAGCAGAATGACAGCCTCATTTTTTATTTCAGCCTTACTGAAAACTGCAAGACAAGCATGTCTGCGGTACTGAGAATTAAATGGTGGTTACTAGACTGAACATTTCATTAGGTTTTGCCTAGAAATAACTGTGGCCCCAAACTCTTCATTCTGGCCAGCTGACAAAATAAGGACTGCCTTTAGTGTATGCCTTATGAACATATTATCAATAAGAGTCTCTGGTATTGCCAGTTCCAGTTCTCTGGAAAGAGAACTCTTTGCTAAGTCTCCAATATGCCTGCCATTAACTGCTAAAATTGAACCTAAAATATTTCAGGTTTCTTGTCACCACTGGAGCACACTTCTGAAATTACCTTATTCAAAATTCAGAATGCTAAATGATCAGTTCACCTCCCTGCCTCCTGTTTGTGTTTGCCATCACACCAGTAACAAAACAGAAGCTACTACTGCCTGCATTTGATTGTGGCGGGCTATGAAGAGCAGGGAAATATGTAACTGATAGAGTTCTCAAAAGATATTTTTCTAATTGTTCCAAAGTGAAATACGATATGAGGAAATTCAGAGTGGTACATCACTTTTTTTTGGTAGGGTTTTTTGCTTTGTTGATTTATTTTCTAGGAAAAATCTAGCTTGGCCAAGTGTGTGATTAAATGGAATCATTCTTTACAGGGAGGAGGAGATGCCAGAACACTTGAGTGGTGTAAAACCAGACTGCACAGAGGATTAGAAAAAGTACAGGGAGGAATAATTTTGTGTTGGCAGGAAGTAGGCTTAATAGTACTTTTTTATCTGTAATTTTTATGATTCTGTGGCTAACCAGGGAAATGTTTAATGTTCCTGATACAGCAACTGAAGGTAAAAGAAAGAAGATTGACATACCCAGCATTATTATAATTCATTTCATTACTTCACACAGGGCTTTTATATTGTCACGCCCATAAAGCGCCAGGGTGTGCGCTTATAGCCAATCCATCTTTATATACTGCTGCTGATCCCATTGAAGTGAATGGCAAAACTCCCATCAATTTTTATGGCAGTGGGATATGGCCCATTTTGTAGATAAACAATGTGTATTTCCTGCACACACTATTTTCTGTGTATAACGGGCCTCTCATCTGAGGTTCAGAGAACGTTTTATAAAGTGGCTAAGTCACAACCACTGATGTAGCCTCCAGCTGATGAGATAACGTGATGTGTCTTCAAAATGACATTTAAAGGTTGACAGTCATTTATCTATTTATCTATTTATTTTAGGCACGATATGCATGTAGAAGGTCTCCATGTGTAAAAGTACTGTCTTTGGAAAATTTTCCCAAATAAATTGCAGGAGGTAACTATGTTAGAAATAGATGTTACACTTGCAAGGCTAACTTAAGCATCAAAGAAAATTGAAGGCAGCATGGATCAGTGGGTTAGTACATTACACAGCAGTCTGCAGCACCAGATGCTAAGAAAGGTCCCTTTTGGAAAGCATCTGTTTGGATAGTGACTGACTCAATTAGCAAGGAACAAACAAAAATCAAAGAAATTAATTATTGATTCTTCAGATGTTTTAGCTAGCATTCTTACTGGGAAATATTTTTAAGAGTGTTAAGATGTCTGTTCCCTCAAGAATGTGTCATCATTGACCCTATTTAAAGAAAATGTGCAATGGATGAGCCATATTTTAGTACCTAAAAACCCTGCTGGTTATGCATTAAAAGATCTGGATTCACAGCAGCATTCAGCAAGTGTGTACTGGAAATGGATTTGCTTGACAGGCTGATATCTTCACTCGATAAGCTTCCTTTCTTCACAATACTGTATGCTGGAGAGCAGTTCACCAGTTTAGTGAGAAAACAGGGTTTGTAGAGGACTCAAATGGGAACTTTGCAGTTTAACTAAAACTCTTAGGATGCAGCTGTGAGTTATGTACCAGTAGAGACTAAATAATTCAGCAAACTCCACTACAGGCAATGGATCACCTAGCCTTCCTGTACAATACAGTCTTCCACTCAGTGCTTGCTGCAGTCACAGGTCCTGCAATTGGGTTATGCAAAGACTTACAAACTCTTTCCTTGACTGGTTGTATTCAAGAGTATATCCAGCTTGTTGAAGTACACTTGCCTTTAGTTAGCACCATGACATCGAAGAGTATCCCCATATTAATGTCTTGATTTAAGTAGCTGTTCTGTGTTGTGGTGACACAGTAATTGGCAACCACCATTCAGAAGGACATTAGCATCATCTGAATGTACAAGCAGCCCATTTGCATCCAGTCCCTTACAGTCACTCTTGGAAAACAGTAATTATCCAAGACACATATGAAGTAACTGGTTTTGGTTGGCTGGTTTCCCCATCTTGGTATTTTCAGAGTTTTGTGGGGGGTTGGTTTTTTTTAGGTTTTTTATTTATATAATTAGTATTTTTTTTACTTGAAGATACAAAGTTGGCTTGCACTGTTAGCCTGGAATCTATATTTCTGTGTGGTTCTCAGGAGGATGCAGGCCTTGAACTCAGGTGCTGAAAACAGTTTCACATAGAGCTACGTCTCAAGTGCTTGAACTGTGCACCACAACACCATTCATTGTAAGGCACCTGTGAACCCCTACTATGGCTTTGGGGAGAGACTGGCATTGTGGCTATAGCACTAGCCTGAAGTTCAGGAGGTTAGAGTTCAGTTCCTAGTTTTTCTGCTGATTTCCTTTGGGCACTTTGCTTCTGATGTGATTTTTAGAGGCACTTAGTGTAGGCCTAATTCTGCTATCAAAATTAAGAATTCCTATTGACCTAATTGAAAACAGTGTTAAGACTTATTGAAGCACACTTGCTATTTTGTCCTCAAAGTCTCTGGGTCTTGTTTTTCTATCTGTCAACTGAGAATTACATGTTTTACCCATAGAAATAATGCAAGGATAAATTCACACGTACGTGTGAGCCATACAGATCTTAGAGCAACAAAAGCCAAGCTCAGCCCAGTAGCATTTGTTTACTTTGTAAAGGTCTGACTGACTCCACCAATTTCCAGAAGCTGACTAACCTGGGAATTTATTTTTTTAAATTGAGGCTACTTTTTAATGAGAGGATTAATTATTTTTTGCTGAGAACGTACAATGCTTTAATAGCAGAGCATGAGGATGAGGAAAGCTTTTTGCCACAAATTTTCTTCCCATGTCCCCTCTTAGAAGACAGAGCCTTGCAACCCACAGCAGCTGTTGGTAGCCTACAAATTATTTCTGCCCTCCCTAGCAGATGTCACCATGGCAGTTGACAGTATATGTGAATTCCAGAGATGTCAAAGATTAAAATAAGTTAAAGTTGCTAAACAAAAAAACATATGAAATGTTCTTTCTTAGGCAAAAAACCCATAAACGTTTGGGCTACTGACAAAAGCCTGTCTTCCTTACATTTTCTCCTTGCAGAATAAAAAAATGCTCTAACTTATAAACTCAGCTGTGTTTTAATCTGAAATATGCTGCTGCTTTTTTAAATTATTGATGCTTGACCCAAGAAACACAAAGGGCATGTTTTATTTTTCTTGAAGTTGCAGCATACAAATTGGCTCCCAATGCAGAAGAGAGAGTGTTTTGGAAAAGCATTTACAGTTGGGTTGCAGAGGCAGGGGATGTCAAACGGGGATATCATCAAAATTCCCTCTCTGAAGGGTGAAAGGAATTGCAATATTTTGTGGCTTTTGACAGAAAACTTCAGTCACTGGCTTAGAGTGAAAAAAAGTCTCAGGAACGAAACAGAACATGGAACTGCTGGATTTATCCCCTTTCTGTGGTCTGATTTGCATTAATTCATAGATGTGGGATATTTATACCACGCAAGCAACAAGATCTTTATCATTAAAACTTAGGAAACTCCTGCGTTTAATGAGGTTGAAATGCAATGTCTGCGTTTGAATTGGAAACTCATTTTCACAAGATGTTTCTGAGAATGAGGGCATAGTAAGCTGTGGCTCAGAATAGACAGAATTATCATTGCTAGTGACTGATTTTGGAGGAGCTGTTTTAACCTCATGCATTGTGCGGCCTCTTAGAGAACTATATGGAAGACAACATGGCAGAATTACTCTTTGACAGCTCTACTGAGTGGATCCACATATTTCTTCGAAATGTTCGACAATGACTCTCTGCAGAGATTCAAATTTGGACTAGATTGGACTATACAGGCTTTTTTTTGGTGCCAGAAGGAAGTATCTCTGTTTCTGTGAAAAAGTGGTCCAAACAGTATTTAAAAAAAGAAGAAATTGCCCACTACACACACATGTACACACATGCAGAGCCTTTTAGTTTAGACTCTTCTACCTGAAAGATACTTGGAGATAGCTAGAGTATGATTAGGTTCACAGGATCAGAGATAGGAAGTGAAAGCTGATAAAATCCACTAAAGTGTGTTTTGTTTTGTCTGTATTATTGTACACCTCTTGGATTGTTGATTTCTAAATTTTGACTAAGCAGAACATTGGAAGGAAAAAAACCACTAGGGAGAAATGGCTTGAAAATCTTAAGCCTTCCAAAGCTGCTACTTTTTGTTTTGGTTTGGGTTTTGTTTGTTTGGTGGTTTTTTGGGTTTT
Source organism: Hemiprocne comata (assembly GCA_020745705.1). Lineage (NCBI taxonomy): Eukaryota > Metazoa > Chordata > Aves > Apodiformes > Apodidae > Hemiprocne > Hemiprocne comata. Next base: position 134,012,577 of record CM036586.1, on the reverse strand, counting down.
TTTGATGTTGTTGGGTTTTTTTGTTTGTTTGGGTTGTTTTTTGGATGGTTGGTTTGGGGTTTTTTTGGGGTTTTGTTTTGTTTGGGTTCTTTTTACTTTCTTTTTACCTTTTTTTTAAACCTTTTTTTTTTTATTTATTTGCTAAGGAAAAGAAAGTGGCAAAATTGCTATTTTTGAAATAGGCTATAAAACAAGGAAAATATAAAAAGCTTTCTATGAAAGTACATCCTCTATTGAATCCTACATTAAAAGGAAAACAAGACCTCTCTTTCACTCTTTACATGATGCCTTTAGTCTGTCTGAAATGGATTAAGGTTAACAATGGCTAAGTGACCTATCTGTCAAAGGCATATTCACTTTCTTGAAGACTTAGGCTTTCAAAATATTTTCAGCACTTTTTGAAAATGTTAACATAAAGCTCAAAATGAACTCAGTTTCAGTTAGTTCTATAAAGCAGCTCTTCCTCCTGCTTTCTTGGTTACTTCAGGTACAAAACTTATTGTTGATGGTGAAGGGGAAAATGCATTTGATCTGCCATAGGGGATTTGAATGAAAATGGTGAGAGGGAGAAGAGAATGAGTGCTTAAGGTGGTTACATTAGCATCCAAAGTAAATTCATTCAATCAGAAGCACTGGCAAGGGTTACTCCTATGATTTTAGGGAAGCTGGAAAGCGTATTAAGTGGTTCTCTCCTGCACTTTCTCTCCTAGCAGTGATTTTTTGCTATACTGGGGGCAAGGTATTGGACTAACTATATGTCAGGTGTGTTAACATATAGCTGGCTTTAGGAATTCTCAGAGGGGGATGGCTCACTTCACAAGCTTCTCCCCCAAAAAGGTAGCATTTAGAGAAAATGAAATTATCCTTAAAGAACAGTCTTACTATTGAAATTATAGTAAAATCATTACCCCAAGCGGCTTTTGGTTTTAAAACTTCCGCAGATAAGAAGTAAACATGAAGATTTCCCATCAAAATTGCAGTGGTACTTCTGAATAAGCAAAAGCTATACCTGGTCTTTGTGCTCCCTTTTTGACATGCTCCCTTTTTGAAATAATTGGTTTAGAGCATTGGTGAATCTGAAAAAGCCAGCCCTAAGCACAGCCAGCTTGGCAGTAGCTTATCTTGCAGGTAGAGCTTGGCAAATGTAAGAAGTGATATTAGAATATCACTGTGTAAATGCCTTCTTAGCTTTTATGCTGTATTATGCTATTCAGTGAGCCTAATGATGTGAGAGTTAGATCCGATTCTTTCCTCTTTCTGTCTTTAATTCATACTCTGTAATGAAAATTCTAATGTGATTTCTTTGAACTTTTGCTCTCCTAGTCTGATTGGGATGTACATAACCAATGTTAACATTTTGTCTCTCAGGGGCTTCAGGTAGGAGTATGTTTCGGTTCTATAAGATTGAAATATTACCCGGTTGAGTAACTGATTTTCTCACTTCTGCCAAAAGGTCTGATTATGTTTACAGTAAAATGTGAAGTCTGTAGTGAAGGCCAACCTAATGTTTACTGGAGGGTGGGAAAACAGTGAAAGTTGTGGGTTTTTTCTTTCAAGAATCACAGAATCACCAAGGTTGGAAAAGACATTCAACATCATCAAGTCCAACTGTCCGCCCTTCAACCCTTAACCACTAAACCATCTCCCGAAACACCACATCTACCCATTTTTCAACACTTCCAGGGACGGTGCCTGTACCACCTCCCTGGGCAGCCTGTTCCAATGCCTCTCCACTCTTTCTGTGAATAAATTTTTCCTAATATCCAATCTGAACCTCCCCTGTCGCAACTTGACCCCATTTCCTCGTCCTATCCATGCAAACTGAAATAAAAGTGAAGTTTGGCAGAAGTTTGTTGGCTAAATTTATATTGAATCTGAGCTATTACAACCTCTATTGTAGAAGAGCTGGCTTGGCTATTATCACATTTGGATATAGAGTCAGCTCTAATCTCTCTAATTTCTGTATAGCCAAGAATTGGCACTAAGCCTGACATAGAGGTCTGTCAACTCATTTCAACTTTTAGCTATTTCCCAGGACCAGTATCAGAACACATTTATCTCACAAACCTGCTCCATTAAAGGATGTCACTACATATGTTAGATTTAAGACTTCCTAACTACTCTTACCTGGTAGTGGACCCTGTTTTTCCGACTCTACACACTGAAAACGTTATCTCCTCTCTATGTCAGGAGGTCCTTTGCTCTGGATTCTTTCCCTGCAGACCCATTGTACTTTGCATGCCATATTTCCCCTCTCAAGGTTGGCAGGTATGGTCACAGGCTTACAAAGGATTTGTTAAGAAATTATCTTGAGATCCTTGTGTCTGATGCAAATATAAACAAGTGAGCTGCAGTTTTCCTGTTACAAAGGAGATGCCATAAAGGCGAGTGCTTGAAAGATGGAAGAAAATACATAGCTTGTTTATATATTGAGCAAGACAAGCCTTCCAGGGATTCTAGCCACTGGGACCATGACAAGGCAACAAAACTCTGGAGCAAATCCTTAATGGGTATAAATTCTCTCTGGGAACAGATGTTCCACTGGTATAAATTCTCTCAGTTTCAGCAGAGAAGGATAGCGAACACCAGCTAGCAATCTGCTCCATCTTTTGAGAGGGAAGGGCTTTCTGGAAGTTGTCACTTGCAAAATCCAGGCTTTCACATCGACTTGGCTTAGCAACTAGTTTAGGCTATAATCTCTAGCTGGTCTGGGGGTATAAGCCTAATCAAGTGTAAGTAGTGGGCTTTGAGCAAAAAAACCCAAAACAATAAACAACTCTGGAGGTCTCTTCCTTCTCAGAGGAAAGGAAATTATGTCCCTTGGGTTCCCCCACAATCATAAACTTTCTGAAGACATGACTGTACTTGGAGCTACTAAGGATTTGTCTGGCTCTTCAAAAAGTGGCTGAAGTGGTAGTGCACAAAAAGTAGGAACCTGGAAAATGAAGAAGGCAAGAGAAACATATGACCACAATTAGTAAGGTACCGACTTGCTTCCATTTCTAAATGTAGAGTTCTTTCCAACTTACACTGTAGGCAAACCCAGTCCTATCCTACCTAATTTTCTTGCTTTATTCTCAGAGTAGAAGAGACCTGCATGCTTTCTTCTGCATGAAAACTACTGTACATAGTTTATGCAGTGATTGCAAACAAAAGTGAAAGCTTTCTATCTAGTCTTATTTGCATTCTTTGAGTTGCAAATGAGATAAACTTAACTGTTTGTGTCTAGAATGGTAATAAGTTGCATATATATAGATATATATGTATAGTGCTATGTATATTCATGGGATGACTTTAGTAAAATGTAGTGACACAAAAGTAATTTTCACTTCAACTTTAGAGGATAAAGCAAATCCATCTTCTGTTGGTCATACTTCTCCCACATTGCCTCAGAGAATGGGATTTGAATTGTTCAAATGACATTAGAATGTCACAGCCTTGACCTGAATAGAAAGAAGAAAATACTAAAAAAAAGAAAAAAAAAAAATGAAAAAAGAAGATGCTTGTGTAATCTGTGGGGCTTCTAGTGCTGTTAATTTGTGAGCATTGGTAATCCAGTAGCAATAACCCTCTATATTAGTGCAGCTGAGTGTCAATATTAACACAGGATATTATATGCATTAAAATTGCTCAATTTCCTTTTTTTTTTTTTTAACATGGATGATCAATTTCAGGTATAACACTCTAAAATTTGTATTATATTCAGCCAATCCAGGTCTCATTACATTAGACAAACACTGTACAGAAAATAAGTGGATCACATAAGTTATTTAGGAGGTTTTGATTCATTTCTTCAGATAAAATTCAATGCTTTACTGTTGCTGTTTGTTCTCTACCATTGATTATGATGTTTCTCTCTCTTTACCTTCTTTGCACCTTCCTGCTTGATGCTGAATGTCAATCTGTATCACAGACTGGAACCTCAAATTGCTGTAGCTTTTTTAGAATAGGGTTTCCTTTTTTTTTTTTTGATTCTTTAGCAAGCTTTGAATCAGCCATAAATTGTGACTGTTCAATTCTGTTTCAGCTACTCTAGGTAATAATTTAATTACATGGTCTCTTCTGATGTAATGCTGTTTTGCATAGTGGTAATGACTGTTGGATGTTGTGTTGTAAACCAGCCCAAAAAATAGCAATAGAAATATATACATTGTTTAGTGCATATATATAATATAAAATTGTAATATCTATAATATATGTAAAATATATAGCTAAGAGCTGTATAATATTGCATAGGGCATGCATATGCTCTAGGACCTACTGCAGGTAAGTCTTTTGGAGGAGTCTTACTAATGGCTAAACTCCAATCTTAAATTGGACCATGCTTTAGTGTTTAATAGAAATATTATCTGAGACATCGATTTCTACAGGATACTTTAACACTATTTAAAACAAAATTTAATCTAACAAATTCCACAGGTTTTCACAATATTTTCTGTATTAATCCATGGCATTTCTATAGCATTTTATTTTTTCAATAATGCTATTTTTTTAAGATGCACAAAACCTTCCCATAAAGAAGTACAGTATCTTCTACTTGTGGTTTGCCAAAGTTTTAGAGCAACCAGTAGTATAAAATACAAATTTATATGCTGTTGACAAGAACAGGTCTTTGTTTATTGAACATTGTTGATTACATTTAAAGATCACTAGTGTATATTAATTCAAGAAAGCTTTTCTGTTGGTCATGGTGTGTGTATGTGGAATGCCTCTGCTGGTCTGTCACTAAAAAAAAAATCAGGATGATAACAATGTACTTGGAAAAAAAAACCAAATATGGCAACATATTCAGCCTCAGTCCCAGGTAAGCTCATTTCAGGTTTACTGCAAGTTCTCTGATGTATGAACGTGTAACAGACATGGAGGACAGTTGGAGGTGGTGGTGTGGAGGGAAACCCAAGCATTCAGATGTCAGTTTTCTACCTTTCCTGAGCTGTACTTCATCATTCTCATTCTCTTGTGCTGACTGACTGCAAAATGGCTACTGATTTCAATCTTCCATTCTGTCTCACGTTTATCAGGCAAGCAATCCAAGCAGGGTAGGGGAGAGGTATTCTGAAGCCTAGATTATGGCATTGAAGACTTCATAGGATAAAGCTACAGGGCACTAAGTAAAGCCAGTGCAGTTCATTAGGACAGTGTTGAGAAAATCGATCCTGCTTTCTCCACACAAAAGATAGCTGCCTTTCCATTCCCATGGGAGGCTGTGGTACCTGAATACCTTCATACCTGGTAAATTGCATACTCTTGAGTATGAGCGAGCAGGTTTTGAGTTCAAAACATTTACTGTGTTAACATAGAGGTCTTTCTAGGGCAATAACTATCATGTCTGCCTTCCTTGTGTTTCTCCAAGGTCTAATATCATTGGGTTCTGGTCCACAGCTACGCTCCTAAATATATATTGTGAAATATACATGTAGTGAAATACACATAAGAGATTCATGATAATGTGGAGCTAGGCAAGCATTGCCATAGTCAGTTTCATTTTTTTTCTTTTATCTGCATCTATATAGTCACATTGCTTAGATGAATTTGTGTGGAAAAAAATCTTTATGCCTGTAGTTAAGAATGCAACATAACAAATCCTAATATCCAAGTCCTTTGAATCAGATTTCATTTAGACAAGGCTATTTTTCATACCATGACAACTATCAGCCTAATAGAAGTTTTCCCTTTCCTTTCAATGGTGATGCTATTGTTTTTGCTAAAGGAAAGGATAGGCTTCCAAGAGCATAAATTCTGAATATATGAAATAGCTTTTTAATCTCAAAGCAAGGTATGATTTCATAAAGTTTTTTTAATAAAGTCATTTTTTGATGTGGCTTAAAATCATGTTTTCTCTTAGGCATATCTCTGAATTGAGCACAGCCTTACTACATCTCTGTATTCCTCGTGAGAGGCCTGTCCTCCCTTCCAGAGGCCGTAAACTCTCCTTTTCTTCCTGAGCTCCAGCCAAATCTTTCTATTCAGCCAGGCCGGTCTTCTTCCCCAATGGCTCGTCTTTTGGCACATGGGGACAGCCTGTTCCTGGGCCTTTAAGACTTCCTTCTTGAAGTATGTCCAGCCTTCCTGGACTCCTTTAGCCTTCATGACCGTCTCCCCAGGGACTTTGTCAATCAGTCTCCTGAACAGATCAAAGTCTGCCCTCTGGAAGTCCAAGGTAGCAATTTTACTGACACCCTTCCTTACTTCTCCAAGAATTAAAAACTTTTTAGGTTCATGCTCACTATGCCCTAGACTTCCTCCAACTGTTACTTCCCCCACAAGTCCTTCTCTGTTCATGAGTAGCAAGTCTAAAGGGCACCCTCCCTGGTTGGCTCCCTCACCAGCTGCGTTAGGAAGTTATCTTCCATGCACTCCAGGAACCTCCAGGACTGTTCTCTCTCTCTTTGTATTTCCAGCAGACATCTGGGAACATTAGAACAAGGGGTAGTGATTGTGAAACCTCTCCCAGCTGCTCATAGAATATTTCATCCACCTCCTGGTTGAGTGGTCTGTAACAGACTTCAACTACTATATCACCCTTGTTACATGAAGAATCCCCTTGATTCTTATCCGTAGGGACTCAAACCTACCATCACCTTCATTAGGCATTCATATGTCTCTCTAATATAGAGGGCCACTTATACATTCTTAGATAACCTTTTTTGCCTCCTAGAGACACACCTCCCAGAGATCTGAACAATTGACTTGACATGGGTGACAAAATTTAATAGCAGTATGATGAATACACTTAAGTTCTGCAGCTTATTTCACATGCTTTTGAAAATCTATGCTTAGACACATTATCAATAAAGGATAGGTGACATTTCTGGGAATTAGCATAAACATGGGGTCTGAGATTGTTTTACTCCTTTACCTTTTTTTTTTTTTTCTTTTTCTGGTAAGGAGAGCAGACTTTAGAAAACCCAAAGGGTTACTGTGTTACTATTATTTTGGAATATACAGAAATAAAGAATCCCTTTAAAAGGTATTTCCTATCCTATCCTCTTCTTGGGGCTGCCAACTGGCCTGAACTACCTGAGTCTATTGGGTTGTTATGTCTACCAGTAACTAAAGAATGTGGAGATACTGCAAAATTCTTTCCAATTACTAAACCTTATGTGTCTTGGTGCCGGATTGTGGAAGATATTTGATATTTAATGCTGTGTAGTCATTAAAATCACTAAGCTCATCTCACCTTTTCCACTAATTATGCGTTAAGGGTTATAATGCATTGTTCCTGATCCAGCCTGATGTAAGGGGTAGACAAAGAGGCCTTCTGGTCTATTTTATAACAGGAACCATGGAAAATGGTGTTCTGTGTGATCACTTAGAATAGCTGTTACTTTTCTCTGAGGCTTCGATTTTGCAAACTGTCCACAAAAGCTTATGAATCCAGATTCTGAGTATAGCGTCCATGGCATAAAACAGGGAGAGCATGATATGCACACCTATTCACCACACCAAGATCAGTTTCGTGTAATTTTCCACTGTATTCTGAGCTAAACATAAAAAGCCAACTTAGGAAACAGGGTAATTAGTTTTGAGGAGGGGTTGTTTACAGGCTTTTAGGTATTTTAGATCTCAGTTTGCTGTAGTCAAGTGTGATAATGGATAATTAATTCATCTGCTAAACTAGAATAAGATTTTGCTACTGAAATTTATTGTCAGAAAATGTATAAATTGAAGCCAGGAAGTAAAGGCAATTCAAGCAATCGTGTGTGTCTAACAGAAGTTATGTGTGCACCCCCTGCTTTCAAAATTTGTGAGCATAAATGTGTAAATTGAAACATTCTAAATTGTAGAAAAGTCTATCACTGAAGGAATCACCCTTTAATATAGGTATTTGCAATACAAGTTATGGTATCTTACTACATGAATCTTTAGAACTAGTTACTTTGTATAATTAGCTTCATATTGAATATATTGCATCAGATACACAGACCACAGCTTGAGATATGTTTTCTAACCAGGTTTAAGCTCTTCACTTCATTATTTCTATATACTTATGTATATATGCTTCTTATACAATCTATGATTAAACACACGTGCTTTGCCTTTTGGAAAATCAAACACGTAATGTGTGTTTCAGAAATGGCTACAAGGAAACAACTGCATTGACTTTAGGCATTGGCTTTGAAGTGTAAATATGGGGGTTTAGCACTTCTGAAAATTAAAGCTTCTCCGTTCTCTTTTGGTATTCTGCCATTTTCATTCTCTTCATCAGAACAGTAATTTGCAGTGGTGAATGAAAAAACTTGTACATTAATCAATTTTGTACACTAGCAAGTAAACGATTTTACAAGTATAGGTACCACTTCAGTAAACATACTCTGTTTCTCCTTTTTGTCAGTGTTAGTCTATCTTTAATTATTTATGAAGCTTTATAGTGTACTAGTCAATGTTCTGTTCTATGTCTGCAGAAATAATGAAACAATAAGAAGAAGAACCTTGACTGCAGCGTATTCCCTATCTTTGAAAAATGAGAACAGCCCACAGATGCTGTGTTCTTCAAATAATAAGTGGTGCTATTTAGGAAAGTGCTTATAAACAAATGTCTTGCAAGACTCTTATGCAGCATCGTTTTAAAGGTTCTGCTTTCGTCAGAGAATTAAGCTAAAAAACATCTGCTTTCTGTTTTAGAAACATTGGATTAAATCCAAATCAGAATATAGTAGCCTCACTTGCACTGAGCTAGATTCACTTTAATACTTATTGGAATACCAGGTATCTGTAATTGCCTCTTGGAGCCTGTGAGGAGGAAGTAACAGGATGTCCTCCTGTCTTCCCCTGCTGGCTACAGCTCATCTCTGAAAGAGATGCCCAAGGAGAGAAGCCAGATCAGAAAAATTACCATGGGCTTTTTGCCCCACACACCCTAGCAGTCTTTCCAGCAGTCTTCCTTCTCGTCTGTATCCCCCTTGCCTGTAACGTTGTCTTCTCTTGTGGCCACCTGTGGAAAATTTAACTTGTTCTCCTTTGAGCTTGTGTGGCTACATCCCTCACCAAGACTTAACAGTGTTCTGTCCCAAATTACTCATTGCTTCTTTCCTAAACCTCATGCTCCCTGCTACTCTTATTTAAATCTTTCTTTGTATTGAAATCCACTGGTTTTCCATGTCCCCTCCCTTTTCCTGTACAAAGTTTTAGTGTAGTGTGAGACTGCACACTGCCTCTCAGAGCAGTAACTGCAGAAGAACTGCTTGTCTCAAGCCTGTAGGCCAATGTCACCCCAATGTTGACATGAGCTCTCTATGCTCTTTTCAAAGGCTTTTGGGGAAATTGCTTCTGCAAGGAACTTAAGACAGATGGCTGTTAAGTACAGCAAGTACTTACTTGCTGGAGGGAAATAAAACCTGTGCCTATTGCACTCTGACAGATCAGTTTGAAAGGGTTCTATGCAGTTTATAATCCCCAACCTGGTAAAAACAAATGTGTTTAACATCAATTACTCCCCTGCCCCCCTATTTAATCCTAACTCTTTCAGTGGGAAGAGAAGGCGTAAAGTTATATGCAGTAGATATAAAGAACTGTTTTAGGCATCTTAAAGCAATGTATCTGTAGGCTATGTGGAACCTGCAGGATGAGGAAGTACTGCATGTGAGACATGGTTGTACCTTTCAGTGAACAAAAAGGTTAGAAGAAAGAGATAGTCAGTCAGGTCATCAATAAACATAAATTTTACCTGTGAGGATCAATATAAGGTTGTGTGTTCATGCCTGATTACCTTAGGTGGATTAAGATATTGGATATTATTAAGATAATAAAAGACAGGTTTGGCATCATGATGGTGATACTTCATCCTTGAAACTCTGTGGTTGTAGAGGTTCCCATTTGTAGAGGCCAGGTGATCTTGAAACCATCTTGAAACTGGTTGCTGAAATGAGGAAAGGTTTCTACCCGTACAGGTAGTTTTCCCATTAGGTTTTCTTTGGATATTCTCTACTCCTTGTTTTTATATACCTTTCTTCTTCTGTATTGTTTTCATTTTCAGTCTGTATCCACTTTCTCTTTTTATCTTTTCTCAATGACCAGTTACTAGTACAGTAGCTTGTTTCTAAAACTTTTTTGTTTCTACCAGCAACACATCTGGGCATGCTCAGAGTTTCTGATATTTTTGCAGTAGTCCCCCTGGAATTCAGAACATAAATGCAGCAAGACAGATTTTACTGAATGTCAGCTAAAGCATCCATCTCTGTTCATTCACATATCTGTTTTGTGGAAGTAAAAAAAATCTCTTAAGAGTCTGGTTTCTCATAAAAATTAGTCTGTAGTTTAAAAATTTTCCCACCCTTTTCACCCTTATGACAGGATCCATTAGGCTCATGTCCCTGCATTTGCACTGTTCTGTTACAATGGAGGACTTCCAAGAAATAGCACTTTCTGCTTTCCACAGTACCTGAAAAGAAAAGCTGTTCTTTAGGGCTTAGACTTCGATGGTAAATGCAGAATCTTAACTGCAAAGAAGTCAGTCTAGTCACTCTCACTCTGTACTCGTGCATGAAGCCAATCACAAAAGCCCAAGTTCACCATTTAGTCTTTTGGAGTATATTGCCTGTGAAAATTTCATTGCTGGGACATGATTTTTTTGGATGATCTTTCTAGCCAATTATTTCAAGCTCCAGCTGTTACAATTGATCATACATTATGGCTTTATTGTCCCATGCTTTCTTTTATCATTGTGGTTTTTTTGTTTTATTTTAGTATGGGTTTTGTCATTGTTGTTGGAATATCCTTAGGATAAATTATTTTCATTTCTCTTAGAGTATACCTAGGACTTTGCTTTTTTACTCTATATGCAGTCTGTATTTTTAATACTTTTTTTTTTCTTTATGTGGCATCTACTAATGTCTTATTATATGAATAAAAATGTTTCGTTTGAGCTTTGTGTCTTTCTGATTGAACCGCTGCTGTAGTATCTAGTGGCTTTCATATATCTCTTCTCAGCACTAGGTCTACATTTTCATAATATTAATTTGCAATAAAAATGTTAATATTAAACATTAATAAAAACACACTGCTGTTTGAAGTGTGTGTGTCCTGGCACAACAATTTTCTAGTGTCTGTGTGTAGGTACTTCTACTTTTTTCTCTGCAGTCTTCTGGAATTAAATCCTGATGGTCACTTATGATGAATCATTTTAATTGCATCACGATTTGTAACACAGCATTGCTTTAAATCTCATATGCAAATGGAGAACGCTTGCTCTGCAGAATCTGATAGAATTGCAGGATTTTGTTCTGGTGAGTCATGGGGTAAAATAAAAATATCCATCACAAGTCAATACAAGATACAGTCCAACATCTTTGGACATGTACTGCACTAGAAAAGTCAACATAAAATTACTCACTCTGTGACTTTCTTTACTCTTGCTTATTGGATGAGCTCTGACCTCAGAGGAGGTGGTGGTGCTTGTTTGTTTGACTGCAGTTGTCTTATCTACAATTAGAAGATAGAACTTACATTCATAAACTCCAAATATCTAAAGATGGGTTACCTCTCGGGGTAGAATTTAGCAGATTACAGTGGTTGAAGACAAAGGAGGTTTCAGTGAAGGAATGGATGTAACCAAACACCTTCTAACGGCTCTTTCAATTTGGCTCTGGATAAGAAATGAGAAATGGTCATATCAGTTAAATAGTCAAAATGGCCCGAATTAATCTTAATGCAACTTTCGTCTTGGTTTCCTGCAAGCAGACCCTGTGAGATAGTTTCAGTTCTCAGCACCAGTGCAGAACACATACCTGTCTCACTTTTCCTGAAATACAAAAGATCAGGCTGGGATGCTGACAGAAGAACACCTCTTCTCTATACCACTGCTCTCCAGGTAGCGATCTGGTTTTCTTCTTTTGTTTTGCATATTCTATAAGGAAGTGTATCTTAGACAGGTTGGGTTTTTTTGCCTGGTGTTTGTTTGATTTTTGGTGGTTTTTGGTTTTGTGGGGTTTTTTTAATTTTTTTGGTGGGTTTTTTGTTTGCTTGTTTTGTTTTCTTTGGGGTTTTTTGTTGTTTTTTAAAGTAGCCATGTCTAGTAATTTATCTGAATCTAACTAATGCTTTTATAAGGTGCTAGCTATTGTAATAAATAGACAGAAGGCAGCCAACAGTGTGTTGCTGTTAGAGAAGACTTTTGATTATAAGAAACTCTCCTTTGTTACTTCAAACTATAAAATGAGTGTAGGAATTAAAGTACAAGATTAGAGCAGCATTTCGAATACTCCAGTATCCTGTCCCCTTACATTCCTTTGACCCTGGGAACTTAAGAGACACTCCAAAGTGTTGATTTGGTGATAAACTGATCTAGAAAGTGGCTGGGGATTTTTTGGTTGTGCAGTTTTTTTTTGTGGTGGGGTTTTTTTGTTTGGCTTTGTGGGGTTTTTTGTATTTGTTGTTGTTTTGGGGTTTTGTTTGTTTGTTTTTTCCCCCCTAACTTGCCTAACTTCAGTGATCAAGGTTGACTAATTATCTGGAAAGGGATAGTTTATGGCCCTTGAAATTCCTGGAGGTTTTGTTTCCTTATTTTCAGCATGCTTTTGGGTGTACTTGAGAACCATACAAAGAATATCTGCTTTTAACACTCTCATTAGGGTGGAGCTGGTTTGGAGGAGAGAATATTTTGCTTCTCAAAACCTGTCTTCCGTTGTTACTGCAAGTTTTAAAAATAATAAGCTTAGGAATATTTCCAAGTTCTCTAGAGACTGGAGCCTGGTTCCAGAGGCTGATAGCCAGATTGTGCTACCAGGTATGAAATAAATCGAGAATAACTGTTGATTGCAGGGCCATTACTCCAGCATCAACAGGAGCAAAATGTGACCCTGTGTTTAATTTCTGAAATGGCTTCTGAATTTATTGGAGCTATGCATCTCTGCAGGACCTTTCATAGCTTTGCTGCGGTGGTAGCCTGATGTAAATCAGATTTCCTTGCAGCTGAGAACAGTGTTGATTACATATGAAGCTCTAATGGTTTCTGGAGTTTAGTGTTCCTAGGACCATCTTAGTCATTCAAACAGCTTACCCTTCTGCCTGTGACCTGAAGAAAGAGGAAAGTGTTTTACAGTAGTAATAAAGAGATTACATTAGATAAATTTATTTTCAGTAGCTATATCAGGAAAATTGAGAGTCAATTATATTGGTCAGGTTCATCTTTAGGACACAAGCAAAGAAGAGGGGTGAAACATTTATAACAAACTAGCAAAAAAGATTTAAAGATGCTGTGTTTGCACAGAGTACTTGGGCCTTATCAACTGGAATGACTGAGTGAGGTCACTGGTCATATTTTGGGAGCTGGAGACTATTGCTTTAGTTTCTTTTGGGGTGCTCATTGACCTCTTGGACTCTTTTACTCAGTAGAGAAAGCAGCTATGTGGCTTTCATCACTCATGGCAGTGAATACTTGGTAGGGAGAATTGTTGAGGGTTCTGATAGTATTTCTAGATTCTGTTTTGTGAATTTCTCCTCTGTTGCAAAATCTGCTCTAATTTCAGAAAGCTTTCCAACACTGTTCTTTGCTGACCATGCCGGCACTCTCACATCTGTATATATGCTGTATATATATATATGTAATTTACCTGCAATAAGATGCTAGCTGCTTTTTGATTATTTTTATTTGGTTTTGTTGGTGGTGGTGGTTTTTGTTTTTTTCTTTTAATAATACTTACAAGATGTAGAAGACTAACTTTCCAAAAGTAACTGCTATTTAAGAGCCCTAGCTTTTTTTTCAGTGATCTTAGCACCTTGTAAGACAAAAGACACTGCTGCTTCTCTTATAAATGTTTCACCTATGGAGGGAAATGTTGCTTGAAGAAAGGCCATATGCAATGGTGTGTCATTTGACTACCATTTCTAAGTATTCACATAACCCCCACTTACTGGAAAGAAAAATGTCTATTCTGAGAATGTGACAGCTGAATCAGTAACTTCTGCCTCTCACAATGACAAGAAACTGAGGAGCAGCTGGTGGATGGGACTGTGCAGCTGGAAGGTAAGACTAGTGAAGCTACACTGACATAAATCCACTGAAGAGCTTACTCATTATGTGCCCCAGTTACTCTACTCAGAAGACTTTGTCTATGTTTTGGCATCCTTCAGTTGTCTTGTCAAGCAGCTGCTTCCTTCTCTGCATTCACCTGTGTTTTACTGCATTTTTATATATTAAAATTTTGCCTATTGGGGCACTGAACTGTGTTTCACCTCAAAAGGAGGTGTTTAATTCCTTTTTCACTGAATGATAGAAATACCAAATGCTTCCAGGAGCAGTGGTATCAGAGAAGCATTATTGTGTTTTCAACAGCTTGTGGTGTGCCTGGAAACATGCATTGTTTTCTCTTTCTAGCCTTTTCCCTTCCTTTCTGGGGACTGTAATGTACTTACAAATTTCCCTGTTTACATTGAGGGGATTTCAGTTAGGTTTTACTTCCCTTCCACTTTGAGTTAATTCTTGCGGATGAATTTATATATTCACTTCTGGCACAAGTTAAAATGGTCTGATTTTCCCCAAGAATTCACCTAAAAAGTGCAATCAACACTTGATCTGCCATTCTGAAGCAAGACTGTCTAGTAACAACTCAGTATTTTATTTTGGTAGCATTGATTCACTGGAATTCCTTGCATTGCAGTAAGCAGTACACCTGTTTCTTCAGTCTCTCTACTCAACAACCACTTTGTCTTAGCAGTAGTGGTTGAACGGCTAAGGTAGCTGCTGCTGAGAAATAGGGAGACATGAGGAGCTAATTTGAAAAAGAAAAATAAAATGCAACAACTCTGAAAGAACTGGCATTACCTTTATGTGGAGCAGCACACTGGAACTGGTGAGCATTAGTGGAATTCATCTACTTCTACACCCGATGGGGAGAAGTCATGGAGCAGAGCAGGATGTTTTTCTATTGAGATCAAGAATCTGAGTATGATTTATCCTTGCTTTGCTTCTGTACAACCAAGCTGCTCTGTTAGCTGCACTTAGTGGTCTGTGGGGTATCCTGTAAATATGTTTTCCCGGTTCTGTTCCCAGTTGCTGTAAATCAGAAGCAGTTTCACTGAACTTGTTGCTTGGGTTGTGTAATACCAGTGCAGATGAGGAAAGAATTCTGCCTATTACACAGTCTTTTTAGCTGTCAGCAACTAATTCCTGTTTCTGGATTAATTCCTGCTCCAGTACTTATAATCTATGGGAGGGTTAGATGCTGCTTTAGGTAAAGCCCAGAGAAGTCTCCAGGTAAAGTTGCTCAGGTAAACAAATCTGTTGTTTCTGGACTTCCAGCATGTAAGTCCTCAGAATTGAGCTACAGCTTGAATGAGGATTTCTTTCAATAGCTTTTCTAATTAACAAGCTTTGTTGAGACAGAGTAGAGATTGTCTCAAACTTTTGGAGTTTCTCTGAAGACATTGTGTGGGGCTGGGGGAAAGGAACAGTTTATCCTGCCTTGGTGAGGTCTCCAGTGTACCTGGGAAAACAGGTTGCTGGTAATGGGATCACAGACTCCCTCCACTACCAGTTATTTCTGGAAGCTAGTTGTCTTTGCATACTCGTTTCTAGCCAACGTCACAGTGGTCTTATTATTCCAAATCCCTGTCCTGTTGTTCACAGCTGATTCCCAAGGCTGCCCACTGTTCTTTCTGGTTTCTCCCATTACTGAAGTGTGGAATCTTTCTGATGGAGTTTTCTCTCCCTTCTTTACTGCTGCATTGTTTAGCTGACTCTGGGAGGGGAGCTGTTCCTCAGCTCAAGACAAATTAAATTGAAATAAAATGACAACATTAGGAGATGACTGTCTGACATTCAGATGTTGACAGAGGGCTTCAAATGTCTGGGATGACTATACAGGGTTAAAAGACCTTACACTTTAAAACAGCTTACACTTTAAAACAATGGAATTTACATGCTTCAGAGGTTTCCTATCTCCTTATCTTGTCCATGAGGAATTAATAAGTGAAAGGCATTCAGCTCAGAGTGGTGGCTTGGTTGCATGCCTTTTATTAAGTAGCTGAGGCATGAGGATACTGAGGCTTGATATATTTACATAGAATGCAGCTTATGGACATGAAGACTTCTCTTTTGATGCACTTTCTTTAATCCTCAGCACTCCCAACTCATCCAGCTGGTGATAAAATATACCTGTCCATTGCAATAAAAATATTATGCTTTTATGTGCTGATTTATCCCTGAGAAATCAAAACACTTTGTAAACCTTTTGAATAGGCTGGTGTGAATGGAGAGTCTTTATTAGTATTTCCTGCTGAAACAAATTGAGGAAGAAAGGAATTAAATCATTTAGCCAAGGTTAGTTTGAGCTGCAAGGCCTAAAGCTGCATCTAGCATCCATTTCTAATTATATATAGCATAACTCTTTCAAAATGTATTAGCGGGTTTTTTTCCTATAACTTAAAAGAGACCATAATTGACTTGATTTCATCACTTCTGTCACTTTTATCGCTTCTGGAAACAATCCATGGAAAGATTGTGGGTCCTAGGTGACTCTAGGCAAGCTGGTGAGAGTTGTGGGTGTATAACCTGGTAAATTTTAAGTCCTTAAAAACATATTACTGACCAGAGCATCAGCAGTTGCATTAGTTTTTTTAATATCTCTGTATTTAAATATTCACCTAAGCCTACAGTGCCATCCTCAATCACTTCCTAAATGATGAAGTGCTACCAGTTCTTGCCGTCTTTTCTGTCAGAGGCTCCTTTTCCATTTTTCCTTCAGTATAAACATAGAGTAGATGGTGTGCTAGTTTTATGTATATAGCTCAGGAAAAGGAATAATGAAAGGACGTTCAATTATACTGGTATCTCGTTTGGTAGATTTGTGTCTTTCCTTACCAATAAATGAGATACTTGAAGAACTCCTGATAATGCCTATAAATTACTAAGCAGTGGTCCACTTTGGTGTGTTCCTGGATGTATTTTTAACAAGAATTTGTACAAACTTGGTAATTCTCTGTGCTTTCATGTGTTGTCAATTAAAAAGTGATCACTGATGTTTCGGTTTTTTTCCTGGTGCTTTTTCTTCAGAGAAATTGCTCTATAATAAATGAAATAAATATATGGAAAACCTCTATGCTCTCAGTAATTTGTTGATTCTTCTTCAAGTATTTATTTATTCTATTCTTAGATATTTGGACTTCCCATTTTCTTCACCTCTTCCTTCTCAATCCTGATTTTTTACTCCTCCTATCCAGCCTGTGTCCCATTACTCTGTAGTTTACAGAAAGCAGAAGAAGCCAGATTGGAGGAGTAATTTGTAACTGTGATGTTTTAGTGCTTGCCCTTTCTTGGCTGTTTTTATTTTCCTCTGGAGACTACCTAGTGACTGTGGAGAAAAAGCAGAGGCAGGGAATAGAGAAATATGTGGGCACAGCTTTCTGGCCAACTGAGTCCAGTAACTTTGGATGCTTGGAAGCCAATTACTATGAATTCTTTTCAGGTTTGCCAAAGTGCTTTGGCTGAGTTCAAATATGTGTATCAACTTTCCAGTCCCAAATGGGTAGCATAACAGATTTAGAGAATCTGCATATAAAAAAACCCCATAATCACAAGACATAAAGAGATAATTAATTAAGGTAATTTTAAAGATCCATTGGCTTCTGCATTTATTGTAGTAAATTCTGTAGCTGATGTTTACTGAATTTTTAGTATCGATGTGATAGTTTTCAACTGTAGAAGCAACTGTAGAACTAAATGATATTTTAAACTACCACTAGCAAACACATTAAATAGTAAAAGGAACAAAATTTTGACTTGTAGAAGAGGAAGTACTATGTTCGTCCAGTATGGAGTAGCTGCAGTTTATGGTGGAAAGTTTTTGCAGCATGTGCCATAGGCAGAAGCATAAAATCACAAGGCAGAAATGAGTAGCACCCTCAAAATGAAGGCTGCCTACATAACATGGGTTCAAGGAACTGCCCAACTGGTAAGAAGGAATAGGTAGGTGCAGGATATTTTATGACAGCAGTCTTGTGGTATGCCTGCAGTGAGAAATGCAGACATCTTAAACTTGAAGGTAACGTTGCTTAAATAATTTGTGTGCTTCCGTATATACATGTTTGCACAGCAGCAGTAGTTATTGGACTGATGCTAGATATTTCTGGTGTTTTCATTCAATGTAGGGCTTTGCTACTTGTAATTTTGAGATGTGAAGGCATTAGACATTTCTCAAACACGTGCCAAAACAAGCAACCAAAGCTTTTTTGCTTTTCCATTGCTCTCTGCTATGGTAACTGCTTTTAATGCTTTATGTGTTTGCACTGACTTATTTTTGTCTGTAGTGTTTTTTTAAAGCATAAAATATACAAACAAGTGATAGAGCACACTTGTATCATCCAGCAAAGCATTGTGCTAGTATTCCTTGCATAGCTTTTCTGAATCAATCATATTATTATTTCTGCGATCATCTAAAGTAGGTTTCTGTAACTATGTATTTTTCCTCGACAAGATACTAGAATGACAAAGTTACAGTCAAGAAAAACAAACAATTTGGCTTTCTGGAAGTAAAATATTTATAGGGATAAAACAGGTGTGAAGGTCACTGGCAATTCTTAAAGGAGAGCATGAAACACAAAGCAGATTATTTTCACTGCCAACTTGGGATGCTGTTCAAGGGCATTGGAGACAGCAGCAATACTTTAAATGTTCACAGCCACGTTCTGCAAGAAGGTAAGAGCCACACAGGCTCCACTTGATGTGGATTCACAGGCTGTGCAAGGTCCTTATACCTATCCTTTGGCAGAGCCATTGTGTACCAGCTATTTCTGCACATGGAACCCTGGAAGGCAGAGAGGTGGTGGTGCCCTGTTGCCCAGATGGAGCACAACAACAGGGAGGTGAGAGTAGCTGGTATGAGCACTGCTTTCCATACAATAGCAGTCTGGAAAGAGGCTTGGCTATTGCCTCCTTAACCAGTTATCTGGTAAAGGCCAAATTTTGGTCTGGTTAAATTCAGGTCACTTCACTGGCACCGAGAGAGGTATGTGGAGCTGTGCCAGAAGGGGATCTTGTGTATGCAGCCATATCGTATTACCATTAGATATTATAATACATTGTCTACTGCAATGGACTCTGAAGATAAATCCCATCGAGTTGATGATGTAGAAAATGCCAGATTTTTAATTTTCTGTGATGGATATAGTAAGACTTTATCATCAAATGTCTCTCAAACGCTAATCAAAGCAGAAGAAATAGTAAAGCAAACATCTATTCAATTTAATCTAAGTACAAAACCCTATTTAATTAATAATACTAGTAAAGAATCTAGGAATGTGGGCTGAAACAAGAAGAATGACAAGTTTGTCACCTCAGCATCACTGGTTCACATGTTGCTAAAGTTAGGGAGAAGGTGGTTGTTAGGTGAGATGAAGACTTTGCTCGATCTTTCCCTGTTCTTTGTTCTGTGGAAAGATCAGCATTAGAAGAGATTAGGATCAGATCTGGTTATGAGGGAAGAAAAGGAAAATGTTGAAAAAACCTAAGGCAGTTTGGGAGTGTAGCAACTAGCATATATTCATAATTTCTCTGACAACCAAAGCTAGTCCACCAAATACAGGAGAGGGAGAGTAAGGGAGTGTAAAGTTCAGCTCATTAGGTGGAGAAGAATCTGGAGAGCACCCACCAAGGCTCCAGCCTCCACAGTGAAGAAGTGAAAGGACCTGATCTGCAGGTAGATTGAAAGTTGAGGATGGGAGATCAACCCCTTCAGCCTCTGTTCTTGGCGCAGTCTTATTTGGTACAGGCTTTGCATTTATACAGGTCATTTGTGGATTTCCCACAGAGAGAGCGGATCAATTTTAAAATCCACTTGAGAACAGAAAATAGACAGCACTGAGCTCTGATCTGCTCCCTTACATAGAAATGTTCTGCCCTGTAGTAATGTTCTGTAATGCTGTATTAACACAGCTGAAAACCATAATGGATGGGCCAATGACTGCAGGATGGTTGCAGGGTTTTTTTAATAGGGACTTATATGCTTAACATAATGTAATCGTTAACATAGGATTTCTACACAGAAATAAATCAACTTATTAATAAAGCCTCTGGGAGAACTGACCAAAAAAGAAATAGTGATGATTATCAACAAAGCATGGTAGGTTTTTTAAGGCAGAAAGCAAAAGATCTGCTGTTTAGTAGATCGAGCCTCCTCTAAGAATAGCTTAAAATAGTAAGTGCCCTCCCCATATAGACAGAAGGAGTCTACGACAAGTCACTGGCTGAACTAGTACCTGAGGGATATAAATTTGATACACATTCTTTCTTTGTTATTAAAGAGAGTCTTTCTATGTTAAATGGGTTAGCTGATGCAGAAATTACTCTGATCTTCTTTTCCAACTCTATCACTTCAGACATGACGAGGAGCTCAGGCTAGCAGCATTTGAAGGAAGGAAAATATGAGATTTGAAGATCATAACCCTGTCATGTTACAGTTCATGGTGAGGTTGGCCATTTATACATATTCATTTAGATGCTACTTTCAAGATAAATTTACTGTATCATACAAAACTGGGCTACATAGTTCTTGCTCAGAGCAAGATTAGATTATACACATTTTTCCCTGTGACATGAAAAAATCCTGGCAAAAAGAAGACTTGTTTTCAGACTTATTGCAATATAAACAAAAAAGATATGCATAAAAAGTAAAAAGAAAAAAAAAACCCTGTATTTGATTGGAAATTTGAAATAATGTTAGCTAATTCAAAAGAAAATTTCACTACTGTTCATTTCAGTCTTAGATTTTGTTTTAGTGTTGACGAAAAAAATAATGAATGAAAACGGACAATCAATACTTATTATATAATCAGCAAAGCCTATCAGAGTATTTAATCATATGGTTTTTATTTTTATGGAAATCGTAAATAACACAGCAATGCATTCAGCTGAATACATGGTGAAAACTAATGCCTATATAACCATTAAAATTTCTGTTTTCCAGCCACAGAACTGTCATCAAATTAATTTCTTCCAATTAGCATAAGATCAGATCTTCAATCGTAAACCAGAATTTTAGCTGTGCAATTTGTATGAAATGAGGAATTACACCTTACTGGAAGTGGTTGCAGTCATCCAGTTAAAGGTGCCACAGGAATGAATCAGTATCACAGAGATGAAAGGTGATGGCAGCGCCGTGCCGGCATCCCGGTATAAGTGTCCTCCAGAGAAATTAAAATGTGTGCTGTTGAATATGGGTGAAATGTTGCTGAATCAAACAAGTCAAACATGGATTTCAAAAGTGTCATGTCAATAGTAAACATGATAGGAAACCCCATCCCAAAAGTATGATGACTAAGAAAGGGCTGATGTGGGTTCAGCAATTCCTGCTGAAATGTGTTCCTTATTTGCAGTGGTTCCTGTCTTACTGGCAAGAACTCTACTTCTTCTCTCTTGCTTCTGGCCTAACTAAATCATTCTGAGGATTAACTTGTTTAGGCTTCTGTATTATTTATGCAAACAATTGCATCATATTTATTAAAAGCAGAGTGCAGCAGACACTGTTATAAACCTTATTAAAATTCTGATCACTGTCATCACTTGGCAATTCATAAAATGATGTGTTAAAAAAACATAACTTGTAGTCTGCTCTATCAAGTCTTCACCTGTTAGATCCATGCAGTTTCAGTCCAGCTTATTCTTTTGTCTGTTTATATGCAAAATAACACTTAACAATTGATAATATGTAAACAAGAATATGCATTGTGTTGATAAATAGACTTCCACTGTTGAACAAGTATTGAGCAGTTTGTATTAAAAATAAATACAGATGCAAACTGGAATACAATATTTATTTTAACAGCAAGACTTTATTACTAGTAGCATTCCCTCATGTTTCCAGGATTAAAGTAAGTGGCTTTTAAAAGAGATTCACTAGTCCAGAAGTGTAAAACAGTTTAAACCTTTTGTTGATGCATCAAAGGGAATGTTAATAACAATTAGCAGTTCTTCACAGTATCCAGAAATAGCATTTTCATGAACTGACTGAGAGTTGCTGGCTTCACGCAACCACAAGTCTGTTTACCCACTGACAAACATAGTCATAATAGATGAAAGTGAGAAGACACTAAGATTTCCACTGAGCTCAGCATATTGAATAATACTGAAGGAGTTTTTACTTGCGACAAAAAATGGATTTGGATTCCATACTGCATTGAAAATTCAGAGAAAAGAAGTACAGTTTTCACTAGGCTGTTAAATATTTCCAGTATGTGTTTCTCATTAATTCCAAAGGTGCTTAAAGAAAACCTTGTCAGTTCAAACAAATGGTGAAATTTCCTTTCTTAAAGTTATTAAAGTTATTTATTAGTTATTCTTAAATGCTAGACTCAGTCCTGTTTCCCTCTTTCCTCTTCCCCATTGTTTTTTTATTTGGTTTAGGTCAGAGGGGTAAGGAAGAGTTTCAAGGGAGCAGTACTGGAGAACAAAACAGTGTTTAGCTCCAAGTTCTAGATTCAAATCAAGCTCAGATAAATAAAAGGGGCCTAGTGAAGAGCTATCAAATAATGAACAAAGCAAGGAGAATACCGCAAGAAATGCTCACCAATGTTCCTTTAAATAACTTTGTAGGTTCACTTTCCTGTTTGATTCACTTTTGCATTTGAAGTGTCCTAGCAAAAAGGTAGTAAAAATAAAATCACTGGAAACACCTGGACAAGAACTAGTTTGACTGAGTCCTAGTTCACTAAGGATGTGATTGTGCATTTTGTGCACTTCTCTTATGCTCTTATCGTGTTAAGTAATTCCACAATTTGGGCCACTAGTCACACAGTGAGAATATTAAATGTTGGAATGAGTAAACTGAGAAAGAGTTCTGAGGGAGGTCAGGTATTGTGATGGGTTTTTGAAATAGGTGTGATTTATAATGCTGAAGAGACAAAATTCATAAAAAGTCACTCTGAACAGCAGCAACATCAAAGCAGTAAATCCACTGGATAAGTTCCCCATTGCTCATCATCCACTCCAGGATGAAGAAGCTTGAGTCCATTTCTTTGAGGATCAATATCCAAATCATATGAAATAACATCACAGTTGTGTGAAAGATAAACTTGTAAAAGCAGTCGCAGGATTCATGGGTTCAAAGGTAATTTTTCTCCTTATTTCTCAAAATGAATGCAAAACTTCAGGTGAGTCTTTTAAACCTCTTGCTGTTTCAATGTCGCTCTCCATCAAAGAGAATGATTTACACAAGCAGCACAGCTTGTGTAAATCAGTTAAGCTTGTACAATACTTTATATTCATATGGCTTTCTTCCATCACAGTATCTTGGAGAAAAGTGTTATTCTTTTTTACTGGCAAAAAGGCAAAGAAGGAATTCAGAGGAGTGGCAAACTACTGTATCCTGTTACAGTAGTCCTTTCAAAATAGAGCAGCGAGATTATGTGGAGGCATGATAGATAAATTAATGTTTGCACTGTAAGTTGTAAATTAGCCTTGTTAGAACCTATCTTTAAAGTGAAAATTACTCAAGTTGCGTATTCTAATGTTCTAAATTTGGTCATTCTTATTTTTTGAATATTCAAAAGAGTTTTTTGGATGCACAAAGGAGAATGTAAGATACAAAGGAGCACCTTACATACAGGAGACCTGACTTACCAGAGAAAGGAAGCGTTTTCCTTGGAGACCTCACAAAGTTGTCTCTGGTGCTTCCCAGTTGAGAACTGTTCTACAACATTAAAATCACTCCAGAAGGTTTAGAGTTGAAATTGGTTGGACAGCAGTTGTCTGACAGAAAAGGAATGACTTGAGAAAAGTCAGAACTGCTGGTTGAGATGCCTCTTACTGCAGATTTTCATATTGTAAAGTTATCCCTGGAGGTGATGACACTGAAATTAGTGGGACATCTCACAAACCATTTGTGTATAATTCTCCAAATTATTAGTTTGTCATGTATATGTGCTACTAAAGAATTTAATAACATACCTGCCTCAGACTTACAAAACATGATGGTGAAGGCAGACTTCCCAGCCATCTTTTTATCTCCAGTTCACACTGAACATTCAGGGTATTAATTTCAGGTTTAACAAAGAAAGTTGAATAAGCCAAGGGGCCCTCTCTCCAAAGACCTTCCCAGAATACTTGTCTGCTCTGGAGGATTGGGAGCTCAGCATTGTGGAGGATGTTGACCACTGAAAGGGGTTGATCCAGAACTTGCTGGTTGAGGACTCCTCTCAGCAGGCAGGGAGCAAGGTCAGCTGGCTATGAGCTCTGAGGGACCTGGAGAGAGAAAGCAAGAAATGCAGTGTGGAAGAGGTATACCACAAAGCACTCCAAATCCCAAATTTGCAAGAACTGTAGGAAAACCAAGACAGGGAATGGTGTGTAGGTGTTGTGGTAGTTCTACCTGACTATGGCTATTTCTTGAGATTTATGAAGAGAGAGTAATTGAGCTATGCTCAGTTGCAAAGAACTGAGAGACAGCTAGGAGAGGCACTGAAAGGGGCTTCCTGTACCTTGCCTGGGAGCTGCATTTAACTTGGCCTCTCGCCTTTGCTACTGGAACTACATTATAGGTATGTCTGTGTTCAGCCATGTATGTTGCTTAATCCAGCCTTTCCTTCTTGACTTAACTTCCAAGCTTGACCTTGGGCTTGCCTTATTGCTACAGATTTGTTTATTAATAACTCAACTCAGCTGATTCTGGTTACAGTTAGTGGATCTCCTCTGCTCCTGTTTGACTGCTGTGGGCCTGAACACTTGCTGGTTTGGTCTTAGCACCTGACTCCATTTCCCTGGTACAGCAGTGGCCTCACTGCAGCCTACTGAGGTAAGACATGGTGACCATGAGTTTGGGAAATAATGTGCTCAACTTCTGAGGGGCTAGAGGTAGTTGAATCACAAGGCTATTTTGTGAATAAACAGAATTTCTATGCCCAAGGAATTTGCTGGAGAGTATGATGGAAAATTATCATACCAATGTGAAACCTTGCAGGCTAATAGAGCTTTAAAAGAATGAGGATCCATGGAGTCTAAACCAGAATAATTGGGTGAGCTTAGAGAGGAGACTGCGACTTGGGTCATGAAAAGTCCAGGATGACATCCAAAAATCAGTGGAAATGTTTCCACTAACATAAGTGAGGGTAGGATTTTACTCTGAAGAACTCTGCAGATGTGTATGTTGTTACAACACTTAACTGCAAGACTTTCTGTTTTCTCTCTGTTCCCTTAGTAGAGTGCAACATATGGTTAACTTTTGTGTTGGATTTGGTCTGTTAATGAAGCAGACACTTGCAATAATTTTACTTCCTTCTCCAAACTCACTGATTTGGCAAACTGATCTATCTGTATTCTGGGAGACTGTAAAGGGGTTTTTTTGTTTGTTTCCTTAGTGCTCATGAAAAGCAGTGTATTTTGATTGATTGACACTTGAAAGTGTAATTAAACATTCCAGAATCTGGAAGAACTTTTGAAGACATTCCTTTTCTTTTTTTTTGTTTTTATTTTTCTTGGGTTTTGGTGCCTTTTTTCTTTATTTAATGACAGCACGAGCAAGTTTAATGTTTAATTTAGATGATGCCAGCTGTCCATTGTGAATGTAAATGATGAGCCAGTGGAACTGCATGGTTGCCTTGAACAAATACGTGAAATATAAGTGTGTTGTTACACATCCTGCAGGTGCCTCTGCTGTGGAAATTTATTCACTCAGAGGACATTTAGCTGCTATATTGTACAGCTGGTCAAAGAATGCCTGTAGACTATCTGAAATTTTCCACAGGAAAATTGCTTTGGAGTTTGCTGCAAAACATTATTTTATAAAATGAGGCTAATTTTGACAGTCGTCTTTTTAGACTGCTAATTTCAGATCTCTGCCTCTTTAATTTGCCTCTTTTTTTTTCTTTTTTAGTGAACTATATACAGTAAACTTCTGATTTTCTTTTAAAAAGGAGTGGATTTTTTTTTCAACACAACAGCATGCATATCTACAATATCTTCTAGTCTGTAGCAGGAAGGCAGAGAGATACTAGGAAAAGGCTATACTGACTCTCTGCAGTAAAGCAGAGTTTGAGGGCAAAAAATATATTGCCAAATCTGCTTAATCTTCTGATTCAGGTGGACTTTTGACTACTTGCTTGCTGCATTCCAGGAAGCTTTCCAGCTCATTGCTGCTGGTTACTGAAGGATGATTCTTTTTTCTTCTCACTCTGTGATTTGAGCCTTTGAGCCTTGTCAGCACATTTTCTTGTGGATGTACTCTTTTAGCCTATAATGCACTGGAAGCTGTGCACTTCTGAAAACTGGGGTACTAGAGGAATGTAGGATTCTCCACACCCTGGGTAAGGGTTACACAGTTACCTTCACATTTTTTACGGTCTGTGCTGGTAAAAGTCTGCATTTACAACAGCCAAAAGAGATTATATGTTAACAATAGTAATGAAAAATTTGAGTAAGAAATGAAAAAGAAAATGTGCTTAAATGCTTAAATTAAATTAAAAATGTTTTCTTTCCTTCCACATATCCCTTCCAGTTGTTGTAAGTAGTGTCAAAATAAAGCTGGCTAGATATTTTCTTTTCTCATGTACTGTATATCTCAGGCTGCATTCCTCAGAGAGAAGCATCACAGAATCACAGAACATTAGGGTTTGGAAGGGACCTCTGAAGATCATCGAGTCCAACCCGCCTACCAGAGCAGGACCAAAAACTAGGGCAGATCACTCAGAAAGGTATCCAGACAGTTCTTGAAAGTTTCCAGAGAAGGAGACTCCACAACCTCTCAGGGCAGCCTGTTCCAGTGCTCTGTAACCCTCACAGTAAAGAAGTTCTTCCTCGTGTTGAGGTGGAACTTCCTGTGCTTGAGTTTTAATCCATTGCCCCTTGTCTTATCACTGAGCACAAGTGAAAAGAGGTTGTCCCTGCCTTCTTGACGCCCAGCCCTCATGTATTTATTAGTATTCGTTAATTAGATCCCCCCTCAGTCTTCTCCTCTCTAGACTGAAAAGCCCCAGGTCTCTTAGCCTTTCCTCATAAGGCAGGTGTTCCAGTCCCTTGATCATCCTCATAGCCCTCCGTTGGACTCTTTCAAGTACATCCCTGTCCCTCTTCAACTGGGGAGCCCAGAACTGGACACAATACTCCAAGTGAGGTCTCACCAGGACTGAGTAGAGTGGGAGGAGAACCTCCCTTGGTCTGCTGGACACAATCCTCCTAATGCAGCCCAAGAAACCATTGGCCTTCTTGGCCATGAGGGCACATTGTTGTCCCATGGATAACTTGTTGCTACCAGGACTTCAAGGACTACAGGTCCTGACCTGTATTGTTACATTTTGTTGTTCCTTCCCATGTTCAGGACTCTGCATTTGCTCTTGTTGAACCTCATTATATTCCTCTTTGCCCAGCTCTCCAGCCTGTCCAAACCTTGTTGAATGGCCGCACAGCCTTCAGGTGAATCAGCCAATCTTCCCAGCTTTGTGTCACCAGCAAATTTACTGAGAAGACACTCTGTCCCATCATCAAGGTCATTGATTAAGATGTTGAACAGGACTGGACCCAGCACTGATCCCTGAGGGACTCCACTAGTTACAGGTCTCCAGCTGGACTCTGCACCATTGATCACCACTCTTTGGCCTCTATTGTGTAGCCAGTTCTTAATCCACCTCACTGTCCATTCTTTTATCCCACATATCCTGAGCTTTATCACGAGGATGTTATGGGAGACTGTGTCAAAAGCCTTGCAAAGGTCGAGGTAGACTACATCCACTGGTCTCCCTGCATCTATCCATTTAGTCACAACATCATAGAAGGCTATCAGATTAGTCAAGCATGACTTGCCTTCTTCCTCTGTCTTTCCTAAATAGTACATAGCCATCCATGACAACAATCCAGTCATGGGAGCTGTGCCACCATGTTTCGGAGATTGTAATTATATTGTAGCCATTCAACCTAGTGCAGATCTCCAACTCCTCCTGCTTATTCCCCATGCTCCGTGCATTGATATATAAGCATTTCAGAGAGGGAGTCAAGAAATTAGTTTTCACTTTTGCCATCTGACCATTCCCAGCCACTTCCCTGGTTAGCAACCTGTTAGAGAGCCCTATGGTTTTTTTTGCCATATCTACCTCCATTTCCCACCTCAAGTGGGATGGCAGACAGAATACCATCCTTAGGCTCACCTCTAGTGAGCCTGGTTTTATCCCCATCCCCCTTCAAGCCTAGTTTAAAGCCCTTTCAATGAGCCCCACCAGCTCCTCTGCAAGAACCCTTTTCCCTCTTGGAGACAGATGTATTCCATCTGTCACTTGAAGACCTGGTGCCATAAAAACTTCCCTGTGATCAAAGAACCCAAAATTTTGACGGTGGCACCAGCCCCTGAGCCACGTATTGATTAAGATTGTTTTCCACCCTCTTTCAGTATTCTTTCCTACCACTTGAGGGACTGATGAAAACACCACTTGGGCACCTGAGCCTTTAATCTGTTGCCCCATTGCCTTGAAGTCCTTTTTAATAGCCTTTGGACTTCTCTCTGCAATCTCATCATTGCCAACCTGGATGACTAGCAAAGGGTAATAATCAGAGGGCTGCACGAGATCAAGGAGTTTCCTCTTAGCATCTCTAGTCCAAGCCCCAGGGAGGCAACAGACTTCCCTGTGATATGGGTCTGGTCGACAAATGGGCTCTTCTGTTCCCCTCAGATGAGAGTCACCCACCATAATTACCCCCCTTTTCTTCTTAGTTGAAGAAGTCCTAAGACATGGGGATGAGTGATAAGCCCTGGGTGACGCCCAAGATGAATTATCCTCACCATCTTCATTTGGCTGGCCCTGAAATTCCAAAGCCCCATACCTATTTTTCAAGGGTAACTGGGAGGGTGGGGTGGGGTGTGAGGGTTTTTGCTTGCCTCTTCGAGGATGGATCTCTCTCCATTCCCCCCTGTCCTGTAGGTCCCCTCCTTCTGCCTGATGACAGGAGGAAGGCGATCCATCACTTCTTGCAGAGCCTCTTTCTTCTACCCATGCCTCAGGGTGTGGGTCCACCAATCTATTTCACTTTCACATTCTCTGATGGCTCTCAACATTTCCACCTCCTCCCTCTGTTCAACCACCTGCCTGAGTAGATGGTTTTTTTGCTCACACCACACACAAGTGATGTCACTGTCTCCCTTCAGTACAAGTGCCAGGCTCAGGCATTTGCTGCAGCCAGAGACTTGCACGGCTGCATTTTTGCACGGGAGCTCACTCTGAGTTCCTGCATTCTTTCTTGCTGTGGCTTTTGGCCATGTTGAGACCCTGATTGTCTCTGTAGCCAAAAGAAACCGACCACTGTTTGCTGCTTTCCGCGGGCCCTCACTACCACCCACTCTAGCCCAGCTGGCGCCGCTCTCTGCCCTGGCTGGCTGTCGCTGTCCGCTCTGCGCTGCCGCGTGGTCTGAGGGAGCTACTGATATGGCCCCTTTTAAATTTTGCCGTGGCTCTCGGACACACCCCCTGCACGTCAGCCTTTCGGCTCCTTCACGAAATTCCCATGCAGTCTCGGGTATCCCTGCTTTGGCCGGCTTCACCATCTCTGGGAAGCCTGGTCTCCTTTCAAACTTTCTCAGGAATTTAAAGAAACAGCTCTCACCTCTGTCGGTGTCGCTGTTGCTGTCCGCTCTGTGCTGCCACATGGTCTGAAACATGATATGGCAACTTTCATAGGTTTTTGGAATCTTTGAAGGGCTCCAAACAGATTTTATGCACTCCTCTCCCTTTCCAAAAGCAGTATCTTATCTGCTTCTTGGTAATTCAGAGTTCTGTCTTGATAGTTCTTTTACCCATCCGAGGATTGTCTCACCTCTATGACACATATCCATTTTCAGTCTTTTGATCTGTAGATTAAAGTTTTATAAATCATATGGATGCTCTGAATTCATAATACAACAGTCTACCTTAGTTCAAAGCAGAAAAGAAAAAAGTCTAAAACAAATCAAATAAGGCAATGCCCCTCATTTTTTATTACAGCCTACCTCTGAAAATTTGTCTGTCTCACCTTGAACAGACCTCCCAACAACCCAAAGTTTCAGCAAAGGACTGGTGGCCAAGACCTTTTCCCTCCTTCTTTTCTGTGTGTATGTGAGGCTTCATTCTTTGTGTGTGTTTTGTTTTTTTTTTTTAAGGCAACTTTCCTTTAAAGCTCTCCTCTCGTTGGGCTTCAGATGTTCACCTGCCAGTAATATTCTGATTTCTTGTGAAGTTTTACGAAAAGCGCAGGTAATTTTCTTATGAAGTGTGTGTATGTGTTAGAGTATAAGTGCACGGACCAGATGGACCTGTACAAATTCTTGAGACTCAGTTTACCCAGCTCAAATGTAGATGGGTTTTTCATTCACTCATATGCATGTATAAATGCCACATCTTCTAGATGCTTGTACCCCTTTGACCAGTGAATATCTGGAAAGAAGTCAGACTTTGAAATTGTCTAAACAGGAAAGTAAGATTAAAATTATTACACAAATTCCACAAAAGCATGACAGAAATTCTGCATAGTTCCAACATTTCTTTTCAAATGCTTATTCAAACAGCTGGTGAGAGCCAGGATGTGCATAATCCAGAGGCCAATAGGCCTACTTGGAATTATCGCTCTGAAGGCTAGGTGTGTGGGTGTGAGTTTTTTGATTGTTTTGGTTTTTAAGGAAAATGCAATACATGAAATGGTATAACAGCAACACTTGTGTGGAATTGCTTTGTTGGTGATGTGATTGAACTACAGTGTTAGTGATCTGATAGCAGATTTCTTGGGTCATGATACAGCATAAAAGTGCTGTAGATATTCGTGACAGCCCTCTTGGATTTGAGCTTCAATGGGTTTGTACAAAGGCATTTGTGGTACTACAACTGAATACTTGGTTGTGACAGAGGGAAAGGTACACATACCTTGCTGCAAGCTTCGTTCTCTCTGTAGCATATCTGGTTTAATCTAGTACAGTTGCAAGAAGGGTCAAGCCAGCTTGACAACCCCATAATCCCTGGGGTATTCTTCTGGCCTGCTCCTTCCTGGAGGAAATGATACATTAGCTTTCAGTTCTAACCAAAGCTTAATGCTCTTGACTGTTGCACGTGTTCTCATTCGTGCCCTTATGTCTGCACCCCATTCTTGGCTACCTCACTCCTGCTGCTGTCGTGACCACTGTTCTGCTTCCTAGATGCTAGTTGATAATTGTTTTCTTTATAGCCAACTCATAAGTGGTAGATTTTTCTTGGGACTTTGAAAAGATTATTTATCACTATAAGACTGGCTTACTGCCTAATACTAGTTGTCTGTCTAAGACGAAGCTGGGCCTAGGCCACAGAGCATAGATTTGGACTCAGCCAGTCTAGCTGAACTTCTGTGGATTTTCTGTCTGATCATCAGTGCTTAAGACATCGTTGACTGAAAAGACAGGGAAACTGTCTTTTTCTCATAGTGATGCTGTGAGAATAAACTATTAATTCAGAACTAGGACATTTCAGGGGTTGGTAAGAACCCATTAAGTAGACAAAACTTCAACCTTTGTTCGGTTTCTTATGTGCACTTTTCTTTTGCTGCCAGCCCTTCTCTTTCTCCATCCTTATTCTCAAAAAGGCTGGAAGTAATTTTCTCAAGCTTTATGGAAATGCCAGGTTTTCAGCACAGTGTAGTCCTAGAAAGAAAACATAAATTTTCAGTAAACTGTAAGTGACCAAGGAAGCCCTTTGGTATAACTTTGTGACTCTTGACTGTAGCCATTGCCAGCACTGAAGTAATAATGAAAATGAATTGTTTGCACTCTGACCCATGCAGTCTTTATTAAGTGTATGCTACTTCTTGCCCAAACATTCTGTAAAATACTTTTTTTTTTTTTCCATTCTAAAAGCCATTTCTAGGTTTCTGTTCCAAGGTTACTTCATATACCATAACAGCTTGAAAGACCCTATGATAGCAAATGTGAAGGGGTTCTGCAGCTTTTTCTATGCCTCTCATGGCAAATGCACTCGGAGGACTGCAGGTTAAAGCAAGATAATGTGTTCTTTTCATCTGAATAATTAAAGATGCCTTCAGATCCTTTTGTATTCAACAAAGTACATATGTTCTTAAGAGCCATTGAATTTCATGCAACTTAAATGCATGCCTGAAGTTAAACATGCTCTTAAAAGCTGTGAATAGAAGGAAATTTGAAATAAGGGCCTGAGTTCCCCACAGTCAATGTTCTCATCTGGCTTAATTGAAAGCAAGTTGATTAATGAGAATAGCACAAATCAGGAACTCTTAGAGACTATGCCAAAGAAAAGAATTACAAAACCAACTAGCACCATCAAAACTTTAAGTACTAGAAAACTTTCTCCCCTTCCTTACTCTAATTCTGAGGGCAAAATACCAAACATTCTCAGGCACTGGAAGAGGAGAAAAGGCTGGAGTGAGAGAGAGCCAGTGACTGCATCAGGTTGCTTTGCTTTTGATGCAAAGAAGCATAGGAGAGTTTTTTTAGCATCATCAGCCAGTGTGCAATGCAATAGCATACGTTTTGTGTTCATGTTCTTTGAAGTCTAATGATTCAGATCAAAACGCAGCAGTCTTCAAAAGCTCAAAAAATTAATATTCAAATTAAATATTAAATCGCTGAGGAAACCAGTTAGGTGATGTAGATGACTTACCACATGACATCAAATTTGGGATACAGTATTTTTCTGTGAATGATTTCAGTAATTACAGTGAAAAGAAAAATCCCTGCTTTTGCAAGGATCCCAAGGAGCTCTGACTACAATTAGTGAGATGACCTGGAGAGACAGTGTAGGTTTTGGGGAGCTGCCCTCAGTTCCCAGGGGTGGAAGGGAGGGAAGGAAACATCAATATCTTTCTCTGAAATGGTTCCAGTTCAGTAGGAAAGTCCAACATGACCTTGCCTAAATGTGGGACTGAAGATGACATATGGAAGATCTTCAGGTTCTTATTAGAAACTCAGATACTTACAGAAGGGAAAGGTTATGCAAATTAGTTCTTTTTTTTTCTACACTGCTGACACTAAGGACTGATGAGATTTGGGGGAGAGGTTTTATTTTAGAAACTTAGGAAGAGCTGGCAGTTGCAGAAGGGTACTGAGGTCACCCAAAGATGTCTGGTACGACTGTCAGTCAGTAACACAAAGACAATTTTGCCAAGTGCAGGGCAGGACAGAAAACTGAGCTGCATTGAAGAAGGAATAGGCAGAGGTTAGAGTTGAGTTCTTGAAAAGTAACAAGGTTACAGATGTGAACTACATCAAATTAGACGTAGGGCCAAAAGTACACATTAGAAATGCTGGTATGCACAAATGCTTATAAAAGTTTTTATAATTTCTGAATTTAAGCACACACCAAGTCAGCAAAATTAACAGGAGAAAAAAAATGGTACATATTGAGGGCTACATTTATTAGGGGTCTCTGGCATACACATAATCAACTCTGTTTATTGGGGCCTCTGTTTTTAGGACACTGCCTGATTTCATCCCTCCTCCTCTGTGTGTGTCCTTCCCCCATTTTCTCTGTTCAGGCCATGGGTATGATTTTTTTTATTTCTTACTATTTATTTTGTCACCCTTTTTCCTGACTGCTAGCACAGGCTTTGCTGGTGAATTTTAGTCACAGAATCATAGAATGTCTTGGGTTGGAAGGGACCTCTAAAGGTCACCTAGTCCAATCCCCTACAATAAGCAGGGACATCTTAGTGATTGATATTGATATTGATAAAACACCTAGAGGTTGCTAGTGTATGAAAAAATACAGGGGGTATTCTTACTTTGTCCATTGCTACACTGACTTAAGTGCATGGTAGTATTTCCTTATACCAGCTGAAGACCTGTCTATCTAGGAACAACTGGTTTACAAAATGGGGCAGAAAGTGTTTCAAGAACATAGCTTTATGGAACGTTGAATGGACAAACAAATAAACCAACCCACTCCCTGGTACAACATGACACAGAAAATTAAATCCAAAGATGTAAAAAAACCCCCCATAGCTATGATCTAAACACTGGAGTATAGTCTTTGAGCAAAACTACAGGTGCTTTTTTGTTTTGATTTGTTTTGTTTTGTTTTCTTTTTCTTTTTTTTCCCCTCTTTTTCATCCTTGTCTTAATCCTCAGACTCTGTTTGAAAGTCTTTAAAACTAAACCAGCACCATCTAAAGTGTTCCTCCTGACTAATTAACCTTAGCCTGGTGATATGGTCAGTTGTTTAAAGCACTGCAATTCATCACCGCAAAAGGGTGTGCAGCTGGAGATAGGTCTGACCCAAAACCCAGGTCTGAGCAGCTGCATGTTCCCCCAAAACAGGAGAAGCAAAGTATGTGGCACAGCCTTCAGAACTGTGCACTGTCTTTATTGTGAGCTCAGATCCAAATCCAAGCAGACAGAATCTGAGCCATTGTCCCTTCAAAGTGTTAAATTAGAAATGCTGGGCTGTGGCAGCAGAGGATGAATTGGATAACGAAACCATGCTGACAACACTGCATTTCACTTTAATACACGTACACCAAGCTCATCTTGTCTCCAGTATCCTTCTGGTGTCTAATTCAAATAAGGTATTTGGCCAAGGCTATATGTATGTACATAAGATGGACTGTACAATTTTTTAACATATGGATGAGTTGGGCCTAATTTTGTTAGTTGATTGCTCCAGTATTACTTGACAGAGTTGTATTGTGATTTTTGGCCTCATCTACAGAGCTCGCATTCCTTTTTCTTTAAGGAATTGATAGCATTCAAATGATGGTGTGGGAGTAAGTCCATGGAAGTAAGGTTATTGGAAGTGGGTAGCTGGAAAATCATGAAGAAAAAGAAGTCAGACAGGTTTCTCCCTAGGTAACCACTTACACTAGCACCTGCAGTGCCTGGGGCTTCTTGTTCTTCGTGCTGAGTGCTGGGCTGCAGTGCTGCCTAGTGAAGATTTGAAAAGTATTTTCCTATAAATTCAGAACATCCATGTGTGCAAGGAAGTGTGTGAATGTTAAACCTGACAGATTAGGAACACAGGTATGTGTGCCAGTAGCTGTACATGGTATGAATATTAATGCTTCTAGTTTCTGCTTTTTACACAAAGTGTGTATGAAGGGATATGCAAGTTCTTTTTCCAGCTGCTGCACTAAGGTGTTTTTTGCATGCTGTGCCTGGTTGTGGCGTTCCTGAAAAAGGTAACTAACTGATACAAGCCAGGTGGGATGTGACATTTATCTGGTACTCTAACATGTCAATGGTATAAAAGGTCTAAAGCCTCGTGAGTTGCAGGATTGTTTAGATTTGTGAGACCAAATGTCATTTATCCTATTTTCTGATTTCTTCCTATAGTCCAGTGATTTGTGATCCCCCAGCAACTGTGCAGACCAAATGGCTCTATTTACAAGAAAAGGCCTGTAAAAAGAGAAAAGTCTGGACCTGAAGATGCAAGGTTGTATAGTTTAGGGAGGAAAAGGTGGAGGAGGCTGGTCCTCTTGCTGTTTTGCTCAACAGAAAGGTTCAATTTTCTTGACAAATGATGGACACTGCCTCCAAAATTGGAACTCTGATTCCAAAGGGGCCCTGTGTTATTATAACATAAAGAATGGTTATTAAACTGTCAGAGGGTTAATAGTTTCATCTTAATAATCTTGATCGATGGTGTACATTTCACCAGTGCTCCAAAAGCCCACAATGAGCTTTAAAATATTTTACTATTGGCTTGCCCTTCATTTCCAAGGAAGTCTAAGGACAACTCTTCTTGCTAATAAATTCTTTATCATAACTTAGCTGGTTTTCCCCTTATAGAGATGAAATAGACCCTTTGCTGTGCTGCCTGATTAATTGGTCTAATTTTATCAGGAAAATTAAATTCTCTTCTTTATCTAGGAATTTATTTAAAGAGGTCTGAGCAAAATCCTAGCCCATAAGCCTGATGACTCTTCTGCATAATTGTCTCTACACTTTATTAACTTAGTACTTTTTAAGCGATTTCTGTCTGAAGGATTCCCTTCAACTTTGAGGGCCATTTGTCTTGTTTCTCAGAATTTCAGGATGACAAATGGGATGTCAGACATGACTTACTGTAAGATCTTTAGGGATTCATATACGGTAGCTCTTACTCTAACCTCAAAACACTCTGTATTAAGTAACCAGCAAAGCTGGCCAATTTTGATGACCAAAACAAATATCTCCACAGCCTTGCAACAAGCAAAGTAGCTATACTCTTAGCTGAAGTAGTTCTTAAAATATAATTGATCATTAAATGAGAAAAAAAGAACTAATAAAATGTATGTGTATATAAATATGTGTGGGAGTTGATCCCAGTCATGGAAATTGTAGTATACAACTAAGGATTAAGATAAAGGAGAGTCTTGGCAATTTCAAAACAGTACAAACCAACTCTTTGCTTCTCTTTGCTTAGACTTGTGTAAGAAAAGGAACCTGTCATCTGTGTTTCTGTCCCCAGAAATACAGAGCTGACAAAGATGGACCAGCATCTCCATTTGTATGTATCTTTTGTATTTTCCAAAACTAATGCATGCTTAATCCAGCAACCAGGTGGAGGGACTTTGCTAATTTAATTACTCTTTTCTAGCCTCATCATTGATGGAAGGGGCAACAGTTTGCAGTGAGGTAGAACTTTGATATAAACCCTCATGCTTTAGATGGTAAACCAGTTTGCAATAGCCTGGTGCTTAGGAATAAATTTTCTCACAGGTTTATAGTGTTGTGAAACTATGTTTGTTATGGAACTTGTGCCTTCTGGGAGTGACTGTCTTCAGAGATGAGTTATGGGTCTGATATGGTCGTTCTGCTACTAGGGATACTTGTATCCTGACAATTGTTCCTGCACACAGCTCCTGAACAAGATGGGAGATTATAGTGACATGCCCAGTGAGGTGAAATACCGTGCTTCCTGGTTTAGCTACAGGTGGGCTTGTTATCTCCTTTGACCTCTAGGCTTGTGTTATTTTGACTTCAACTAGAATTTCATCATCCACACCCCGCTGATGGTTACAGGACAGTTACCAGAAGTAGCAGCTTTCTACCCTTTTATACATAGTTGCTATGGCATTCCAAATACTTCAGCAGTGAGAGGGACATTAGCTCAGAATGGTTGAGGTTGGAGGGGACCTCTGAAGTTCATCTCGGTCAATGCACCTGCTCAAGAAGACCCACCTACAGCAGGCTGCCCAGAATGATGTCCAGATGACTTTTGAATGTCTCCATGATGGGGCACTTCACAACCTCTTTGGGCAACTTGTGCTTGGTCACCCTGAAAGTAAAAAAGTGTTTCCTAGTGTTCAGACAGCACCTCCTGTGTTTCAGTTTGCGTCCTTCACCTCTTGTCCTGTCACTGAACTCCACTGAAAAGCACCTGGCTCAGTCTTCTTTACACCATCCCTTCAGGTATTGATAAGGAAGTCAATTGGTAAGATCTCCCCTGAGCCTTCTCTTCTCCAGGCTGGGCAGTCCCAAATCTCTTGGAATTCCCTCATAATGCTCCAGATGCTACAGTCCCTTCATCATCTTAGTGGCCCTTTACTGGACTCTCCAGTAGCTCCGTATCTCTTGTACTGGAGAGCCCAGAACTGGACACAGTATTCCAGGGTGCGGCCCCACCAGTGCTGAGTAGAGGGGAAGGATCACCTCCCTCAGCTTGCTGACAACACTCTTCCTAATGCATCCTGGGATATAATCTGCC
Organism: Hemiprocne comata; assembly: GCA_020745705.1. Lineage (NCBI taxonomy): Eukaryota > Metazoa > Chordata > Aves > Apodiformes > Apodidae > Hemiprocne > Hemiprocne comata. Next base: position 133,975,023 of record CM036586.1, on the reverse strand, counting down.
TTCTTTGCTGCAAGGGCATGTTGCTGGCTCATGTTCAATTTTGCATCCACCAGGACCCCCAGGTCCTTTCCTGCAAAGCTGCTTTCCAATTGATTGGTCCCCAGCATATGTTGGTGCTGTGGAGTTGTTCCTCCCAAGGTGCAGGAAATTCCTCCCCAGGTACAGGACAGCTACTCATTGGTAGTTGATCAGTGTTTTCAATTCTTCTCACAAGGCATTGAGGGATAATTTGCCATCTACTAAAGCAGAGTAAGTTATTATAATAATGCAGACAACAGCATACTATAAGGTGATACACACTATAAAGTTTAGAGGAAGACATTAAAATATATGTGAAAGCTTTTTATCAATTGCCTGGAAAGGGGATCTAGAGATAAAAAATAGCTACAGAAAAGTAAAAAGGGAAATACAAATGCTACTGAGTTCTGTTCTTGGAGACTCCTCATTTATGGTTCACTGCTTTCTTTTAAGTTTTAGTGCTTCAAAATAAATCAGACTAAACACTCAATATTTGTACATAGCAGTTGGAGATGTATGCCTTTATAAGATTAAATGTATACAAGAGCATGGAGAAGGCTGTCAGTTTTTTATGAGTAAGTTTGATATAGATTCAGTGGTCAGGCATAGCTATATATGATATAAACTTGAGGGTAATATGATGTGGGAATGGCCATGGGGCCACCTCCTTTATCTGTAAGAAGAGTGCAACTGAAATATCCGAAACCTCACAAAGCACAAAGTCTGGCGAACTATCTTGTGGTAAAAAACTAAACAAACCAACATGTATTCTGTCCTTCACTGTCAACATGATGACTCATAAGCATTCTTTTTCTCTGCATCTTCCTCCTATTATCATCATCCTGTCTGAGCTAAATGATCTGTGACAGATGACAAATATAGGATAGTTCACGGACAAAAATCACACGAAAACTTGGATGTATTGTGAGAGTATTGTAACCTGCTATGTTGAAGCCTAACAGAAAAAGCAAAATAATTTTTTCTTCAATCTGGGACAAGTTTCCAGCTAATTGATTGAATTAAGTGCAGGATGAATCTTCATTGTGTTAGACTTTTCTGATTGAAAGATTGGTTTCTGTGACTTTGTTTCTGTGCAGTCGTTAAATATATGATGGCAGATAAGGCTCAATACTGCAATAAACATAATATAATCTTCCTGGATTTGGTTTTTCTCTCCCTGAGGTTTTGAAGATTTTTGAGTTTTGATCTTCAGTGTGGAAGTTGGATGCTTGCCTCTCTTAAGCCCAGGCTGTAACATCATCTAGGACAGGACTTAAACACTTGTGTGTTACCCTTTCATGGAATGGCCCTAATTTTCTTTATCTTAAAGAAAGTGAAGAGGAAAGGGTGGGGCCACATTAAGTCTTCAAATTTATAAAAAGCATCCATGAAGAGGAAAGTAGTTGTCTGTCCTTGAATTTATGTTGGATTGCCCAGGAATCAATAGGATTTATGCTGCATCAAGAAAGATTGATTCACACACTAGGCCCAAGCTTGTTCGTGTGGGTTGTTTTCTGGGGGATTAAGGGGGACATTAATTTTTAATGATGAGGTTTATGGAACAAATTGGTTTTGCTCTTCCATTGTAGGAGATTTGTGAAGAACAATTTGGAAAGCCTGTCAGGAATGGTTGAAATATAATGATCCTATGCTGGAACTGGGTGGGGGGGATAAAGTCAATGACTTCTTGAGGTCCCTTCTAGCTACATTGTTTTATAAACCTGTGCCACCGTCTAAACTGGGCATATATTAAATTTGCACCAGTTGCATTTTTCTCCTTGTAAGGTATCATTTTGCTCCTTCATGAAACAGTCCTTCCTTTTGACTCCACCTATTTTTCTTTTGCAGAACATTAATCTGGTGGCAACCTCCCATTTTTTTAGGAGCACTTGAAAAAAACAAAAGTAATACACATTAATTGTAGTCCCTGAGTTTTGTAGCCTTTTTTCTGGAGTTGAAATGTTCCTAGTGGTTGCGGCATATTTCTTGGTTAGTGAGTTCTTGTTTTTATCCACTACTTTCAAACTCTGTGTGGGTTAGCCAGATTATTTCCATAAACTGATGCTATTCTATCCTCTCCCTGTAAAATCAGCATGTGTTTAATTGCTGATGTCCCAGATGGCCCTTGGATAGATCTCTCTGATGCTGCATTACAGCTCCTTTTTGTCAAAGATTGTTGGAACAACAACCAGTTCTGCTCCCTTCTTACTGTTTCACTTAAATGTTTAAATTTAGGGGGAGGAGGTGAGTGATTTGTTTGAAGTTAATAATTACAGAGTGAAAGGATAAGGTAGCTTGAAGATGGAGTTGAGACAATTTTACTCATCCTGTGCAACGAGCTTGTGACTGAAAGATGTTGTTGGGTTCTCCCATAGCTCCTGGAAATATGGTCTTCTTCACTCAATTATTATTTAATAATTTGTGTGTTTGTATGTTTATTTTTAATTCTGTATCTGGTAACTCAATGGCTGTTGCTGATTTTTTTTTTTTAATATATTTGACTTGCAGAATTAATTGTTATTATCCTCTCTTGAAATACTCTTCTTGAAAACAATGTCAGACGTGCACTTTCTGCCAATTTTCAGGAGCTTGTTAATGCTAATCCCAAGGATCATATCGTATCTTGTCTCTAACAACAGCATCAAATTACAAATTGCTTTTACAAGAAATTCAAGATAGCAAGTCAATATTTTACAAAACAATGTGGGTTTTCACTGAGCAAAAGGGGTTTGCCTTGCCATGCACCACTTCAACAACAGAGCTCAGCTGAGGTTTGCATGGATTTTCACTGGGGAGATAAAGGTCTCCAGCTCTGAAATTCGTTTTCTCTGAATCTCACCTTCTTCTGACCAAGCCTATGTCTAACAGACAGTGCTGTATGGCTTACAGCTCTATTGATCAGCGGTTTGTGTACATTTTATTTTTTTAATGTGAGAAAAAGTGTTTTTGTTCTAGAGAAGATAAATTCTCTGTTATGTTGGCATGGCCTCTATCCTCCAGAGATTACCTGTGTTTCAGAGGGGTGAGGAGGCTGAAAAGGCTGTCTAACTGCCTTGCTCAAGGTCCTCTCAGATGGAGGAAACTTCAGGTGTTAGAATCTGTCCAGCTATTTTGCATCACTGGGTCTCAGGAATGCTTGGAGCATGGGCAGTCGGGAGAGCCAAGCTAAGACCATAATTTAGGGCAGTTTCAAAGGTCTGAATGTTGGAGAGGGTGCATAAACCTCACCCTTTCTCCTTCTTGGGACTGACTGCAGCAGAACTAAACCCAAAGACCTGGTCTTTGGCTGTTAGGTGTATTTTATATTTGCTGTTCTCAATTGTTGAAGCCCTGATGATGTGTAATGAGGGGAATTTGGAATCTGATATATCTGGCATCAGTGAATACTGGGATAATTCATGTTAAAATGACTGACTATGGCCTGTTCAGAAATACTATGCAGTTGATATAATTTTTGTAGCGTGGCTAGTAAGCTGGAAGTGTAGTTATCATACTCCCTGGTGTTCTTAATAGCAAAATTTGAAGTGGGGAAGGGGATATTCTCCCCTTGAGGTTACTAAGTGAGCTAATGGAATACCACATATGATGGTCTAAGCATGATTCTGCAATACAGTCTGTTTATGGGAATCTTCAATTTGAGAGATATATACCGACTGTGTCATGCAGCCAGTTGTGAATTTTTTTTTAGAATTTCTGAAATACTAGAATTTTAAATTTTCCTGTATCATATGTGTTGCACTCAGAACCCAGTAACTGCATTTTTGTACTTCAGGATGATATATTAAGAAATATTAATCTTTATCCTGTTAGATGGTGAATATGTAGGCACTACTAATTATTGCCTGTGGAAACTCAGAAAGAAAAGAGGAATTGTTGGAATGGTAGCATCTACACTGGCCTTCCCCAGGGACTGATTTTCCAAAGCTGAGGAGAAATAGGTGGAAATCTGAAAGGAAAATTTAACAGAAAACTGTGCACCAACACTTGCTGTTAAAATACTTCCTTCAACTGTTAATTTCTCTCAATTTTACAATAAAACATAGTAATATCAGGCAAAATCCCACTCTGGAATAAGAGGAAGAACTCATGTACAATGGATGTAAGAAGGAAATACAGCTGTCAAAGACGTTAGGAAGTGGAGAAAATGGCTAAGTGCTTCCCCAGGAGAAATCCATGCCATCACAACAGTACTCACAGCTTAATGCCAATAGAAATGTTAAAGACTGTCAGAAATAAAATTAGGGAAATGGTAGAGACCTGTTGTACAGGGTGAGTGCCCAGGTGCTGGCAGGGCCTGCAGGGCCCCTGTGCAGAGCAGCCGGGGCTGCCCTGTGCCAGACACAGCCGGTTCCAGCTGGTTCCAGCCAGCTCCAACCAGCCCCTCACAGGGCACAGCTGAGACCTGCAGCCACCATGGTTGAACAATGTCTCAGAGATTTAACCCCCAGACTTGCTGCTTTAAGGTACCTTTTTAAAGGATGCAAAAAGTTACATGAAATAATATTTTCTAGTTTCTGTACATTTTTTATTACTGCAGAAATTGCAAAATTCTGATTTCAGAATGAATTTGGTGATGTGGACAGTAAAATTCATGCTAGTGTGATGTCTATCTCCAACTCAGTGTGGGGCAAACGATGCTGACTTGATTTAATAAAGAATTGACAGATTTAAATAGAAGTAAATGCTAGTAGAGGTGAATTTTTGAATAATGTCAGTCAGATTTATGGCTTTTGATTAAGGACTTCATTGATACCCATGAAAATATAATAGACTTAGACATTGATATAGGCTTTGATGTATTATCATGGTTGCTTAAAGATGTAGCACCCTTTGGGTTTGTCAATGTGCCTTTAATCTATTTGGAACTTGCCAGATGTGGAAGAAGTTTTCAATGAGAAGAAGCCTTTACCCAAAACCTGAGTGGCACTATTGGTGCATCTAAATGGCCCATACCAGGTCCATGGCATTTGGCATCCCCACCCATCATCTGGAAATAAATGCACTCCTAAGGCTTGTAAAACATGTAGCTGACACAAGGGGAGTCAAAATGTTGAATAAGGCTGTGGACAAATGACAGTCTCTGCCAAGTTGGGCTCCATTCACACAGAAGGCCCCTTGAAACAATAAGGATTTTGATTCAGCCAAGTGTAAGTGTCGCAGATTTAGAAACTGTAGATGGAGGTGGTAGCTCTGAAATGGGGAACTATAGCCTCACAAGTAGGAAAGGGCTTAGTTGTTGATGTAAGAAAAGAATCTTCAGCCTTCAATCCAAGGTTGTGTCAAAAAGGTCTCCTGAGATTTTGGGCTGTTCAGAAGGAATTAAGTAGACGGGTGAAAAAAAGGGTTTTACATCTGTGTAGTGCATTGGCAAAAACTCTGTTCAAGCACCTTCCTCAGTTCTAGAAAAACTGTATTTTACTATCCAATGTTAAAAATTATGGCCAGTGTAGAAAATAGGCTCGAGACTGGAGAAGACTTCGCAATTGGAAATATAAAGCCAGTTCTGTCTGTGTAGGTATCAAAAGAGATGACTTTGAGATGACTTGATTGCAAAATGTAAGTGCCTTCAAGGAGAAAAAAACACTGGGTAGTAATGGGCTATTAAAACTAGTATAGAAAGACACAGCAAATTGGTGGCCAGAGCTGGTCCTAGCCAAACTCCAATGAAGTTATCATACACAGTTTTAACTGTATCTGTTATCATTGCTTGTAAAAACTCCCAGTGGACATATTTTTTGAATCAAGACTGAATGCCTCTCTCTGGAAGACATCCTTCAGCTGTACAAAAGTTATTGGACTTGTTTCATTGGTAACTGGGTAAAATTTAGTGGTGTGTGGTACACAGGAGGTCATTCAAAATGATTGTAATGGTCTTGTCTGCCTTTCTTTAAGCTCTGTGAATAAATATTAAAGTTAAGCTGGCTCCTTCATTCTGTAGAGTAGGATAGGCTGTTTGTATTTCATTTTATTCTGTCGTACAAGCCTTGCTTTACAGCCTCCAATATTTATATACATGAATTGAGGAGAGGTGACTCTGCAGTTGCTCATCCCTGAACCACACTGCGGTTTGTGCTTGTGATGGGGCCAGCCTGACCTGTGACTGATTGCTCAAGGACTGACTGTGCCCATCAGTTTTTGAAAACACCCACTTCTGTCCCTTTAAGTACCAGGCAGTCCAACCCCCAGTGTTTGCCCAGAGAAAAGAGAAAAAATGCCACTCAGCAATGCTATGGGGCCATGAAATTGTGTTAAGCGACACTCATGAAAATGACTGGATTTGTTATTTTAGTGTAAGTGTCTAAATGTTTTTGAACTTGTAATTTTCTTGTGCTGCTATGTGTAAAGGTGACCGCTCTGTGTTAGGCCCGTTGGCAGTTCGCTCCAGACAGCTCATCAGCTTGATGCATGTTGGTGGGGTGGTCTGTCAGCACCTCCTCTGCAGCAGTAAAGCAGGATTGAGCTCTCCTCTGATTTGCAAGGATAGAACAGCATCTACTAAAAATGCAGAACTTGCTGAAGATGCATTAGGGTTTTATTTTTGTGGCAGCAAAATACTTACCAGGGGTACAAATATTACCCTTATTCGGCTTTCTAGTAGCTAGAGGGATAGGAAGGGCAGAGTCACCTGAGGAATCCTGAGCTCCTGCTGGAGAGACAGGCCAGAAGGAATGAATTTCTGCAGACAGCTCTCGTTCTGTCTCACTTTCATCTACTACTTACATTTTTTAACTACGTTTAAAACAAAATGGAGCTAAGGTTTGTGGTGTCTGGGTGTTACCGCGTTTGGCCACATGATGGCACACATTAGCCAAATGAGCATGACTATGTTGTCCCAGGAACTGCTGTGAACAGAGAGGAATTAAGGCTCCTGTTCGAGGCTGCGGTGGTCAGGGTTAATCCTCCCTAGCTTCTGTTTTGATCCGCAATTTACTGTCATCAGACTGAGGGACAGTGGTGGTGTTTCAGCCACAAGCTGAAAAAAAAAAAAAAATGCAAAAAGAACAAAAAGGGTCTGAAGCAGGAGCAAAAAGCATGTCTGGCAAAAAAATAATAATAATAAAAAAAAATCCCAAACACACACACACAAAACATCACACACAGACACAAAAAACCCACTGTTGTTTTTCTGGTTTTGTTGTTTTGCCTGGTTTGGGGTTCCTCTTCAAAAGATCAGTAGCACCCAGGAATCAGGAAAGCCTTTTTTATTTTTCCAGCATATAGAAAAGAAATAATGTGTTGTACTTCCTTTGTGAGATGTGAGGTGGGGACTCTTTTTTGGTAAATGGTCTTCTAGCAAATAATACTCTTTGCTTCCCAGGTGATATGGAGATGACTGCTGAAAACATCTAAGTGTACTATCATATCAAAGTGGTCTAGAGTGTTATCAGTAAGTCGAATAGGTTTTCATGAAAAACAGCCTCGGAAGTTACTATGAAAGTTATACTTGGTTTATTATAGCCTCAGTCGTGTTAGTTTCTGCATTTATTTTTACTATCTATAATTACTAATATCATATATTAGTAATTATAATAAATAGATCATTCCTCTCACCATTTTTTTTTTTTGGCATTTTTGCATGCAAGAAAACTCCCAGTGAAATTCAAAATGTGACAGTATATTTCATACTAATTATAATAGTAGCAGCTAAAGACCAGTGGCCCATGTGGCAATGCTGTATAAACATGCAGTTTTTCAATTTAAGTCCAAACTTCCATCATTATGTAGGAAATAATTGCATGGGCTGTAGGAAGCTCAGTGGGCTCTTGCCTTTTACTGTGATGCAAATACTAAGGACAATGAGTATAGAAGGTAGTTGTCAACTATTTGCAGCAGTATTTGCAGGGTATTTGCAGCAGTGACTCCAAGGTAGCACTCCTTCTGCCATTCGGAGTTTCTGTGTGCTAAGTGGCACCTGGCTGAAAAAAGATAAGGAAGGACACATTAATCTAAAGGAAGATTTTAGACAGAGATTTTCAAAGGTTCAGCTAACTGCTGGGAATTGATTGTCTTCATATTGTTGTTCTTACCCTCCCGTCATCACCCAATAGCTTTAAAATCCTGCCCTAAAATGTATGCCTCAGCAGAAACATTGAACTGATTCACTTCCAATTCTTTTCTTGCAACGGGGAAGGAAGAGGATGTGGATGCCCAGCCCCACTGCCTGCTTTATGTGGGTGCCGTTTCTGTGTTGTCATCAGAAACATGTAGAGGTTGTCTGTAGCTGTCAGGAGAAGTCTCTCTGGCCACTTTGAAAGATATTGGGCCTTATTTAACAAAAAATTTTTTGGGTTTACTTCTGGTTTGAAGCACAAGTCAGCAAAATGAAGGATAGGGAAAAAAAAAAAAACACAAAAACCACACCTGCAACCCTAAGCCCTGAGCAAGCTCCTCGCTCGTAAGACAAAATGCAGTCAGATCCCTGAAGTGAATATGAAAATTCCCAAGCATCAAACAAGCATTTGACATCTTTGTTAGTAAACAAACACATCGTGGTTGCATTTCGTGTGACACTGAGTTATGGTACAATGTGTTCTGCGTCCCTCTCTCTCCCATTCCTTGTGCATTTCTCTCTTCTCCTCCTCCTGCCCCCATCGCTGGCAAGCTGATTCCAGAGGCCAATGACAACACCGTGTCTCTTTCAAGTCGAGTGCATTTGTTAGGCATTTGAGAAGGTTGCTTTCCTGCCCTTGGGTACCCCGGCACGCAATGTGAAAGATGCAGGAGTTCATGGACTGCTGAGAGCTTAGCTGCTGCATTTTTCGTAAATGAAGGCAACTAGTGAGCAAGTAAAGCAATTAGAAATAAAAGAAAACATTTTTCTATGGGGAATGTTTGTTGACCGCACAGCTCTTAGTTGAAATAGAAAAAAAAAAAAACAACAAAAAACCACCATGAAACTGTCTCTGTAAAGGGAGGATTTTTTTTTTTAAAGAGACAAAAATGCTTTCCTACATCAAATACATTGTACCATACAGAGAAAACAGTGTGAACTCATGCTTTTAAATGTACCTTTTATAACTTAATCTTTTATGGCAAACTATCATTAAATGAATTTGGAAAATAATATTGTAATATCTAGTTGTATCTCAAGATGTACAGGTCATACCTTTCTGTGTGAAGAAACAATCTACCAGCCTTTGCATAGTTATTTTTTTGGCCTGGAATACAGTTGACTCAGTTTTCCAAACAAAAAGTACAGTGCAAATCAGATAGAGTCATGGAATCATAGAATAGTTTTTGTTGGAAAAGACCTTTATGATTATCAAGTCCAACTGTTGACCCAGCACTGTCAAGTCCACCACTAAACCATGTCCCCAAGCACCACATCTACACATCTTTTAAATACCTCCAGGGATCGTGACATTACCACTTCCCTGGACAGCCTTTTCTAGTGCCTGACAACCCTTTCAGTGAAGAGATTTTCCCTAGTATCAAGTCTAAACCTCCCCTGGCAAAATTTGATGCTCAGAATTCCATCTAATTTGCCATTTAAAGAAAACACAGGGTAAATGCTCAAACTTGCAAAAATCCCTTGGGATTTTCACTCAAGAGAGATGATCAAGACCTTGGTTTTGTATCTTATCCAATTAAATTGTCTTGGGTCCCTGACTGCCATACTAAGGTGCTTCACAAGTCTGTATAAAATATATACATATATTCCCAGTTTGCTTCTCTCTGGTACCCTTTTTGAAGTACACTGTCAAGGGGAGGAACTGAGTTTCAGTGTAGTACTTGTCATTGGGCAATCTGAGGTTTGCATTGTGTTGCTTAAATGCCGTGATGAATATTCAGATACGAGGCCTTGAGTGAACCTGGAGCCAGATCAAGCTCTGTGTTTTTGTTTCCAATTACCTACAATCTGTAATTCGGTTTTGGATCTGGTGGTTGTGTTGGAGCCTAATGTAGTTGATGGTAGGCATGCCACTTCAGATAGAACTATGATGGCTTGGGGAAGCAGAAGGATGTCCTGAAAGATTATTTGAGTTGAAAAAGATACAAACAAACAAAATAAATGTTTAGTTATACACATTCTAGCAGAGGAGGAAATGGAGTGCTGAGATCAGAAAAGCACAGAAGCTTTTCTTTGAGTGTAAAAAGGACATTGATACACCAAAGAAAATCTTTGGTCTCTAGGAAGTGCTTGGTGAAATCTTTCAGTCTTAATCTTCTGTATGGCTGAGGAATCAGGGAGTCCACTACGGAGCTCAGTATATTTTTTTTTCCCAGACTAATACGGTTGAATTAGATGTTGTTTCCCGATGTCCTCTCTGGCAAGGCAATACTTCTGCTGCTGTGTTGGGCCTTCTGACTGTTGCTGAGTTGCAAGGTTGTCAGGAACATCCTGTGAAGAATCCAAAATCCAACACCTGATGTGCTCCAAGTGCCAACTACTTACAAAATCTCACTGACTGCTGTGGCAAGAGGCACTGTGTCCCTTTGGGAATGGCTTTCATCTCATCTGCCCAGAACCAGTCCATGCCATCCTGACTTAGGCATGTGACAGTAGGTCCAGGAGAGTAGAGAGTGCTCTGTCCCCAGTGTTTCACTCGTGGGAATGCAAGACACATGCCCTACACCAGCTTGAGGACGGTCCTGCAGACAAGTCTCATGAAGCCACAGACTAACCCACAGATGCAGCCAATAAGGTATAATAATAGGGATTAAGTTGTTGAGTTCCAGTTTTACTTCAGTTATTAAGTGAACTTCCTTCATTTCAAATTGTCACCAAGACTCCTTTTCCCTTCATACCCTTAAAAGACATCACATTATTCTTGGGTTGTTGTATGTGGGCTCAAATGGAATTTAAACTGCCTGCCTGACAATGATGAATGAATCAACTCTAAATCCCTTGATGTGGATCAGCTATATAGCATAACAATAATATTGTTGTTTAACATTTATATTGAAGTAACACCATGAGGAATCTCAGCCATTCAGGGACCTATTTTGTTAGGAACCAAATAAAGCACATAGCAAAATAACAAGTCTTGTTCCAACGACAAGACTGTCTAAAAGACAAGCTGTACCAGTTGAAGAAGACAAACAAAAAAGACAAGGAACAGAATGATGTCTTTCCAGGGTTGGTCTGCCATGTTGACTCTATATCTTGCCAAGCCCTTTCCACTTTCATCTTCTTGACCTTTGCTGTCTAACAAACTCTTAAACCTCATTTTTTGCTGGCACAATTTAGAAAATATTAAATAATTAAGCTAGTCAGGAAATTCCCCATGACACTCTCTTACTTCATTTGGACCGTACCCTTTCTGTCCCTCAACATCTGTATTCAAGTTTACTTGAATGAGTTCTATGCAAGATGTTTGTGAAGCTGTCAGTCAAATTCTGTATCCAACTGTATTGAATCTGCCATGTTCCCTCCCATTCATCAATTTTTAACGTTTTCAAAAATGTAAAACTCTCTGGAAATATTTTTTTTCTTCTTCTCAACTGACTCATCCTTGTGACTTTTCATGGTTCCCTGTGTCCTGCAGCAGAAGGATTTTAAATTGCTCAGCTAATTGGTCTAACTATTGTCTCTGGGAGACCAGTGCCACAAATTTTAATAAAAGAAACCTGAGACCTCTTCTTTCAAGGGAAGTAGAGAATTATGTTTGACTGCTTTTGAAAGTCCCTCTTTGGTTGTGCAGTGTTACAAATATGTTTTGTTGTTGTTGTTTGTTTTTTTTTAAAAAGGAACATGTCTTAATACGATATTTAAAATAAAACTATTTTTATCACATAGGTAAACTTTCTGCATATATGCCTGTGTGCATGGAGATACTAACAAACATCTTAAAAGAACATTGGGGCCCTAAGGCCACGCTCCTTGCAATCCCTACATCAAGGTTCTATATAAAAGCTTAATTTGTTTCCCTGTTCCCCATGTGTATTACTATACAATGTTCAGTTACATGGTCCCATGATATTGTTTGCTGCAGCATCTCTGACTTGGGAATCTTGGGTTCTTTCCAAACTCTTGGAGCTGAATGAGCTCTACCGGCATGTTCTCTGCTCCTTACTCAGGCAGTGTTTGACCTGCCCATCACACTGCCTTCAAGTTGTTCATGTGCAGTCCTCCCTGTGTTGGAAGGTGCAGTAAGAATGTGCAGTGTCCAGACAGTGGCAAGAACCACATCAGAGCTGGGAATTTAAATGTCCAGAGTCAAACCAATCTCTGTGTAATTAGCTCTTTTCAAGGCAGGCTGACTAGACCAAAAATTGTGCACAGCATGCCTGGATGGCACAGGCAAACCCCCAAATGCATGAGACGTAAATGCAGCCTCCTACTGACCTAGGAGCAGAGATTTCCTTCACTGTTATGACCAGGACACTTTCGCTGCTTTTCCATGAAGTAGTTAAAAGTAATCTGATCAGATGCTATAAATACACAAATGTTACTTTTTGGAAAGTGTTCTTCTAGCCTGGATAACTTGTACCATATTATTTAGCATAATTTCTGTTACTTTGTGAGCCTGTACTAAGCTGGAAGCATTACTTGATTATTGTAAAATAGAAATAGGTCCATGTGCTAAATTTAAGTGCCCAGGGAACTGGGCAAAGTAAATATACTTAAAATTTCAAGTTGTGATAATATGATCATGAATAATTCCAAATGATAAATTCAATTTTTCATGTGGAGAGGTTGAAACAAGACTGTTCCTTGCCCTGAAATGACAAAGGAATTTGGGTTAGTGCAGGATTACTATGTTTGTCCTGACTTGACATTATATTAAGATTAGCTAGAGTTACTTTAAATCAGGGTACTGTTTGTCAAAGGCCTCAGACTAGCTGTCTTGGGACTGCACTGCTCTCTGCTTAGCTGCAGAAGAGTTACAGGATCAGCCATTTTAGTGTCCACCTGCAGTGAAGCTGTTGCAAACCATGTTTAACTGTGCTTTGGATATTGATAATTTTATGGAGTCAGGATGCTTTCTGGATTAGCTTAGGAAGAGTGATGTGTCTTTGTCAAGTAACTGTAGGATTGCTGCTCATCCAATCGGATTCCTGGGCAATTAAAACAAAAATTGTATACGTATGGGAAGAAGCCTGTTACAGGGCTGGATTACATTAAAGGGAAAAGCAAAAAAAGCATGGACAAAACTGAGTAGAGGAACACAAAGGACTAGTGAGAAAAATAAATATATATGCCAGTAAATTGCTAAAACTGGTTTCTGTGATTACTTGAACAGTATGTCAAAACACATTTTGAAAAATTATATACTATTCTTGTGAAGACTGCAATGTGGAAGAAAAATTAAATAATGGAGAAGGGGTTAAACTCCAAACACAATCTTATCTTTTATAATACATACTGTGTCCTGCATGTCCAAGTTTGACAGTGTAGTCTTCTCAGCGATGCCTTTTGGCCACCATAAGCCTTAGTCAGGAAAACATGCAGTAGTGTTTCACAAAATGTGCAGGAAGGGAAAATTTTGTTATATTTTATTGAATGATTGATAGTAATTTAAATCCAGTTCAGAAAAGACGCTATGTTCTTGAATCATATTTTGGCTAGTGTGCGAATAAAAATGCATTGTACAGTGCTATTGCTGAATTTCAAACAATTTAATAACAAAAAGTTGCTTACTAAGGAACAAGATGTTCCTCCAGAAGATGAATATATGACAGTAATTATGAGGGCAGTGGACTGGGCCTTGCTTATATTTGGTAAACAGAGGGAAACATTATAAAAGGTTTACTGATTTCAGGGAGGAGTTAAGCATTTAGGAGGCAATTGCCTCTTGATTTAAAGTGAAATTCAGGTATGGACGGTATTTAAATGTATTACCAGGCCTAAACAGCAAGAGGAAAATCTGAACAAAATTTTTGGCATTGGGGAGATTTCAGTCTCTGTCATGATCTGATATTCAGATAGGTGGCAATTTTTTATGATCTCGCCAGGACAAACCAAAGGTGCACAAACAGACACTGGTGCTGGTGTGCGGTCTCACGAGAGATCAGGCAGAACCCCCTTGCTTTCTAACACTCCTCACCACAGGGGGAGGCTGGTGTGGCTGGACTCTGCCTTCCCTCTCCTGGTAGAAGCCACACAGCAGCTGCACCCGTTTGTCCAGCAGGACCTGTGAAAAGGTTTAAAGGTGATCCCAAATGGTGAAATTAAGACACAAACGAGGTCAGCTGTCACGAGCACACTGAACTTTATTGGAGTTACACAGCAAAGTCCCTAGAGCAGATAGGACAGGGAGGAAAAAGGAGACAGAAAAGAAAGAAGAAAGCAGAATTACAGAGATTAGCAAGACAGTCCAGCGACGTCGTTGGTGGGGAAGCGCTTCGGTGGGGAAGTGCTGCGGTGAGGAAGAACTTCCCTGCACCCACAGTGTCCCAAATTTTTATACAGTTTTTGCCCACTTCCTCCTGTTTCTCCCTGTCCTCTGTCTTCTCGTGCCTCAGAGATAGGAGGGGGGGGGTGTATGGTGCCAGGACTAGGTCCTGCAGATAGTCTTCGTTTGGCTAATTAATAAGATAAGCCACTGATCAACAGTAAACAGGAGGTTGAGACAACTCGGCACCACAGGATTAGTTTACTGCAGTAGAGGTTCAGTCCTAGGAGGTGACTTGAGACTGGCACTTTTTGTCTTTTCCTGTTAAGTCAGTGGTTTTAATGAAATCTCAAGGCCTGATTATCACTGTATGTTCTGCTCCAGCACCAGCTGTAGAGTTCCTTTGTCTTCCATCTCAGCATGTCCCACACCACATTCCCCAGTACACATCACAGGGGAGTAAAAGGTTTGGTGGGTTGCTGAGACATCTCTTTAGTCCAGCAACAAGTCCTGTTTACCTCTCAGATGTCTTAAGACAAACACCAGGCATCCTGAGTGTCCAAATACACTGTTTATTTCTTGGATTGTTCGAGACAGACACTATATATCTGGAATGTCACAGTCTCCTCAATGGAAATTTGTAATCTATGGAAATGAGGCTTCATGGTGTCTAAATTGCACCTGAGAATGCAAATATAACCTCCAAAGTCACTTAAGCAGACTAGAAGACATGCTGTCTTGGTTTGCAAAAGGATGATATCCTTGAAGCATAACAGTCCTCTGTAATGGGCATGAAGTCAAGGAGGCGTGGAAGAAGGTCATAATAAATGAACAGGGAACTCCTCACTGAGCTCAAATACTCAAATGCAGCATACACAAGGAAGAAGTGGAGATGGAGGTGGAATTCCAGGAGGAATACAGACGTGCTGCCTGAGAGTGTGTGGACAGAGCTGGGAAAGAAGAAGCTTAGCTGCATCTGAAACTAGTGAGGGATGTGAAGGGCATCAGGATGGGGTGTAACTGCTGTTGCAGCTGAAGGAAAGTGGAGCAAAGAAAACAAAAACCCATAGCTCAGTGGGTCAAAAGACCTACTGATGAAGGACTGCAGAAAAATGCAAGGTACTTGATGCTTTTCTTTGGCCTCTGTTTTTACTGATAAGTTTTGGCCTCTGCTTTCTCAGGTCACAGAGCCTGCTAGTGTGTTTGGAATGAAGCAGTATGTTCAGCAGAAGATA
This sequence comes from Hemiprocne comata, assembly GCA_020745705.1. Taxonomy (NCBI): domain Eukaryota; kingdom Metazoa; phylum Chordata; class Aves; order Apodiformes; family Apodidae; genus Hemiprocne; species Hemiprocne comata. The sequence goes on along the minus strand of CM036586.1, from coordinate 133,959,491 downwards.
GAAGTAGGGAACACAAGCCAACCAGTTATACAGAAGTCCATAGGACCAAACAGGTTGTGTCTGAGGTTGCTGTAGGAGCTGGCCAATGTCATTGTGAAGAAGCTATTATCTTGGAAAGGTCATGGATCAGGGGGCGTTCCTGTTTACTGAAATAAAGCAAACTGCACATTTGTTGTCAGGAAGGGCAAGAAGGAGAATTTGGCTGCTCAGCTTCACTTCAGGCCCTGGATAGGTTATGGAGGAAATCCTACTGGGAGCCATTTCCAGGCACTTGAAGAAGGTGGTTGGAAACAGCCAGTGCAGATCTACCAAGGGCAAATCATGCATGCCCTGATTGCCACCTACAATGAGACATATGATTGTGTTGTTTACCTTGACTTATCAAGGCCCTTGGCACAATCTCTGGTAGTATTCTTGTTGTGACTAAACTGCTGAGGTACAGTCTGTACAAGTAGATGATAAGGTGGATGAAAACTGACAAGACTGCTGGATTCATAATGCTGTGATCAATGACACAGATGGACAGCTGACTGCTAGTGGCCTCTCAGAGGGTGACACAGATGGTAATGCTATTTAACCTCTCTATTTACAACCTGGATGATGAGATACAGTGAGCTTGCAGTAAATGTATGATAGTAAGTAGCAGAGAGTGTCTGCTCTGCTGGAGGGCAGGGCTGCCTTTCAGAGGGACCTCAACAGGCTGGATAACTGGTCTGACTGGTATCTCCAGGACTTCAGCATAAGGAGGTCACCCCATTTGCTGGGGTGACCCCATGCAAAAGCTTGGGTCACTGCAGAGAAAACAGCTTTTGAGAAAAAGAGCCGGAGTCCCAATGGACAGTAAGTTGACACATTAGCAGTGTGCCCTTGCAGCAAAAAAACCCCACAAACCAACACCAAAATCACCTGGGCTGCTAGCAGCAATGCAGCCATCAGGCTGTGGCAGCAATCTTTGCCTCTGTTTGGCACTAGTGAGACTGGAGCCCAGTTTGGAGCTCCCCAATACCAGAGAGATTGAGGTACTGGACCAAACCCAGCAGTAAGCCACCGTGCTGGTCAGGGCTGGAGCACAGGGTGTATAAGCAGAGGCTGCAAGAGCTGGGCCTGGTCAGCCTGGAGAAGGGAAGTCTGGAGGGAGGGAGCCCTTATTGCTGCCTGCAGCTGTCTGCTGGGAGAATGCAGGGGAGACAGAGCCAGAGACTTCCTTCAGAGGGGCATGGTGACAGGATGAGAGACAATGGACAGAAGTTGGAATATGGAAAATTCATATTAAAGATTTATTTTTTTTCACCATGAAGAGAGAGAAACACTAGAACAAGTTGCCCAGAGAAATAGTTTTCTTCATGTCATGCTTACCACATACTCCAAGGCTTGTTCTAATGTACCCTTTGTCCTCGGAGGATACTTCATCTTTATCTTTCTGAAATTTCTATAGGGAATAGAGTGTTTAGTTGTCATTAGCAGCACTATGAGAATGATAGGGCTCTGAACAGAAAATGCAGTATAATGGACAGGCAGGGAATGAAGCTGAACGGTTTAATATAAGGGTTTTCAAATAAATTGCCTGAAATGCTTTGCAACTCTGGCAAGTCCCTGAAGATACAAACCCCTCTTTGGGGAGAAGAATTAATCTGGAAAATAGTTTTCAAATGTTTCTATTGTACAGAAATTCCCCTGTTCTCTCTGCCCACAATGGTTATTCTTTCTATTTGGGGTTACCTATCTGAGTGTAAAATTCTGACTTCATCACTGCTGCTTTTGGTATCAATATAGTGAGAACTTCACTCTGGCTTTTGGGACCCTTTGAAATATGTAAAAAAACGAGCTGAAGTTGTAACTAATCAAAACACATCATAATTATGTCTTTTTCCTTTTAATGTCTTCATGTCAAAAGGCCTTTGAGGCTAAAGACCAATGAAAATGTATATCTATGTACATATGCTATGTGCACATAGATACATGCATGTCTGCGTACACATATATATGTATATACACACACATGTTCAAAAGGACAGCCCTAAAGGACTGGAGTCATGCTTTGGTGAACTCTCTGGTTAGAATATAGTCCTAAATAGGAGGAAGTACAAGGGAATAACCTGGATACTCAGGTAATATAATTGACTTGGTTTTGATGGATATGTTTTTAAGGGCGTTGCTGTGCATATGGTAACTTGGCTTTTTTCCCTTTTGACGATGAATTTCTGGAACATGAATCTGTCACCTCTGCCTTTCATCTGTCTTATTTTACAGATGTGCTGAAAAATCCAAAATAAATAAAAACAATCAGAGAACCACAGGATCTGCAAGATAAAGTGAATGCTTACATGTTTGGTTTGCCATCTGCTTTATTTTGGATCAAATACCTGTGTATTCCATCCAAAACCACAGTATGAATTTATTTTAATATTCACGCTGCCTGCCTCATATTTAATCATTTTTTGTTATTTTATTACAACTCTTTACAGGTATGAATTAGGTAATTAAAAATCTTCTGGAAAAGTTTTAACACCTGTTCTGTGCCTTAAATATTGCTTACAAAATTCAGAAAGCTGTGCAGGTTTATTTTATTGAACAGATCATTATTATTTTAAAGTACTACACTTTCTTTGCACTTCTATTTTGTGAGGAACCTGTTGAAGTCAGAAAGAAAGCTGGCTGCTACTGGCTTTAATTAGTACAAATTGTGTGACAGGTGTTGCAGCAACAGACAGGAATTTTTTGGTTTTTTTGTAATTAAAATGATGTTTCCATGTTGAAGCAAAGAGGTGCTAGTAGCTAGTTTTTAAACTGATAATTTCAATTGGCTTTACTCCATCAACCACAAGGAAAACACCTGGTAAGCTGCTTGATCCCAGCCAACTCTTGTTAACCTTTTGGCCTTCATAGTGACTATCAGCAGGTACCAAGTCAGCGCTACTAATAAACTGGCATTAAAACTTCCACCTGCTAATCACATCTTATTGCTTTTCAGTATTAAATAAAAGGAAATGATCTGTTTAATCACAGTCTAAGAAATTTTGCAATGCTGTGCTGCCTTGGATGGTGGTAATAATACTGAAATGTATTTAAGGGCACAGCTACATGAGCTGATTGCTACTGATGTAAGCTTGAATGGCAGTAGCTATTGTATGTTAACTTTGTGCGTGTATGCTTTTTGCCTGCAATAAATGTGGGAAACATCTTATTCTGAAGTGAAGGTAAGACAAACAGGATAGTATTTTCAAAAATATGTGTAAGCAGTTGTAAGGGAAGTTGTATCCCAATACTGTTTTTTTCTCCTCGTTGCTACTTCCTTTAATCATTCCACTTCACTGGTGATTTTTTGCTTTTGTTTGTTTGCTCCCACTCCCCCTGTAGCAAAAAGGCAGAGTGTGCATCACTTATTCTTTCCTAAATGAAGTTGCAGCAGGCCAATCAAGACTTTGATAAACCTTACAGTGCCAAGGTAGGTTCAGCTGACGTTTTCTTTCTTGAATTAGTAAAACATTCAACTCCTTTTCAGAGTGTTCTTCTGCCCTTCCCCTCTTGCTGGTCCTGCTGCCCAGCTACCTGCTCTTGCTTTTGAACTAGCACATACTGACCAAAACCTTTCTTTACGGTGTTTGTAATGTATTATTGCACTTACGCGCTACAGGCTGAAGAGGGTGTAAGAGGTCCTGTTACCATACTGTTACAGAAGACACATCTGTGAAAGGCACCGATGAATCCCTTGAGACCCTCTGGGGACAAAAGAGGAAAGGAAGATCTTGAGCCAATTGTGCTAGCTACTTTAATGTTCATTTTTCACTCCCCATAGCTCCCTCACAAACCATTGTACTACTGTTTTTTTATTGTATCTGTGTAGTACATACTTTTTTTTTTTTTCCAATGGGTACTGTGCAGATGCTTTAAACACCTGCCTAAACAACTGTTCACCTGGCATTTTTCTTATGTTAAAGAATTTTTATTCCAGAGATTTCCAGAATGCCTTACATACATTAAAAAAAAAAAAAAAAAGAATTCCTTGATTCAGCTTCAAATCTCCTTTGTATCATAGTTGTAGAATAAGTTTCTCTCCTCCTGCCCCTGCCCCCATGTTTGTTTTTTGGTTTTTGTTGCTTTTCTTTTTCCTTCAGGAACTGGAGCACACAGAAGGTGATCTGTCCTACTAAGGAAATCATCTAGGTCAAAGAGAAAGTCTGTGGCAGACCTGAGAAAAGGTCTGAAGAGATACTTTTAGTCACAAAATCAATCCTATTCTGGTATTCTATGTGCAGCAGTGAAGCAAGGGGAAGGTACTGAGAAGGAGCTAATATTTTTACTCCATTAGGAGGGTGTTCCATTCTGATTTTTCTGTGTAACTTTTCAGGAACATGTATAGGAAAAAAACCTGGGGGAGCTTGGAAGTCCCATGTGGGGTGTAGGCTGGGTTAGTATTCCTGTCTTTCAGGCATGCATGCTTCTTTGCTTCTTTTTCCAATTCTTACCCAGATGTCTTGAATATTTTAGGACAAAATTAATTGGATATTGAAGCACCAATAACACAAGTCAATCTCCTTGGACATCTGGTTTGGATGTTGGAATGTTTTGGAACAGAGAATCCAAACATCACTTCCTTGATCTTATTTTAAGTGGAAAAAGCAATGCCCTACTCACAGTTGGACCTCTCACCTGTTCCACTGTTGCCCCCTTCACAATGTGTTTTCAGCAGAAAGTGATTTCATACTGATATTACTAGCTGTATGAATTCCAGCAATTTTAATAACTTAAAATATAAAGATTTTTTTATCCTTTTAGAGAGAGGTGTAATGTAACAGTACTTTGCTCTTAATTACCTAGTGGAATGTTTAATATATGGGAATTTTTGAACTAGCAAGCTCATGAATTTCATAATAAAGCAACCAAGGAGATACTTTTATATCCATTGCACTGGCCACAAGTCAGTGATTTAACAGGTCCCACAATGTGTTCGGACACCACAATACTTCCAGGTGAAGAAATAAGGACTCAGGTGGAGGAACTGTAGAATTAAGGGAACCTCGGTTCATGTCAACTCTTTTTCAAGAACTTACATTATTTATTTTTCCTGTGAGCCTTGGCTGGGTTGTCAGCATTATGTAGCCTTACTGTGGTGAACTGTGGAGAGGCAGTATCTTCAAAGACAATAAATCTTTAAAAGGACAGAGGAAAACATTAATGCAATACATGCTGTTTGAGGTTTTTAGCTTTGCTCTTTTTTATTTTGTTTTGCAGAAAAACTATTATTGTTGGAAATGTTTATACAACTGCCATCCTGTTTTTAAAAATAAAAGGAATTTCTTGGTCCCTTTTTTTTTTTCCCCCAAATCTCTTCTGATCAAAACATAGGCAAAGTATGTTTCTAATAGGGGACTTGTTTTAAAGTGACTTGTGAACTGTGTGGGCAGATTAATAAAAGGCCACGATAAACTACATTTTATTTTACATTAAGTAGTTTGAATGGCAACAGATTCAAAGCAAAATCATTGCATGGTACGTATCTGCCTTTTTAACAATCATCAGGTTATGACAGATGAGCTAATCAAACAGTATGATTTGCCCAATATCTGCAAGTCTTCTAAATTAGTTGTCTCAAATTTGCAGGGTTAGCTGTGTCTATTGCTTAATGAAGATTTTAATTGTTTCAGTCAATAGCAGTGAACTAAGATATGCTGCTCTAAAAAGTGCTCTTGTGTGCGATCTCTTAAACTGCTGATTTTGGTACAAGCAGTTACAAAAATTCAAGTTTACACATCTTGATGGGATTCACGTTATGAAATCAGTTGTACAGCTGTTACTTTGCATAACACCTCCTCTCTCATATTTATGTTTCATTTGTGGGGAAATTTCTAGTTTATCTTTGTGGCCCCATGCTCTCCTTCCTGATTCTGGAAGCACACAAATAAAACATGAATCAGTCTCCATGAGCTTGTATCTGTTGGCCTTGACTCTCTCCTTGCCTTACTCCTTGGGTTTTGCCTACCTTTGTCCCAGTTGGGGCATAAATTTTTTTCAAAACATTCAAGCAGAGAGAAGTTTTTTATTCTCTTTGGATTCTTTTGTTCTGCTGTTACCAAAAGTAGGTCAAGACTTTAGAGAAAATAGCATAGTACAAATCCAAGTGTAGATGAAAGGAAATGAAGCAGCTGCCTGTCACTCTTGGTGACAAAAATCCTAGGGGTGTAACTTTGGAGCATGCAGAAAACAAAGGCACAGTATTTCATGTATTGCTGACATCTCCTATGTATTGTAGACATCTCCTATTGTTGTGTTCTTCATGGCAGAACTCAGGATGCTGGTAGAGACATCGTTCTTCCTCTCAGACAGAAAGAAGACAGTTTTATTTAGTATCATTAACAAGTAGGTTAAAAAATAACTGGCACAGAAGAAAAAGACCAAAGAGGCCTTTTTTTAACCTCAGTTCTCTTTTTCACTGTAAGGATGACTCTTGTGGAACTATGCTAGTATCTTGTTCTAGTGCCAGCAACTTGACATACTTGGGGGTTTGCTGCCTGTAACTTTAAATGTCCAGCTGAGAAATGTGGATTCTCCTGCCACAGAGAGAAACAGCATGGAAGAAAGACTGATCATCACTGGAACTAGCAGTCCAGCTAGTCTTGAAGAGCTTACCAGCATCAACTACTTAGCAGAAAGCTAGAACTACCCAGAAGAGATGCGGACATGGTCACGTGGTCAGGTTGGAAAGTACTACAGGAGTATGTCACTCTCCATTTTGACATACTTGAACCAACTTACTGAGAAGACCCTCAATATAAAGTTCATGGATTAGCTAAGGTAGTTTCTTGGGTGTGCTTTTTTTTTTTTTTAAGAATTATTTTATTATTCTTTCAATCAGGTTTAATAATGTATTTAAATAAAAATAACTATGATATTTATAGCCAAGAGACACAGAAAAGAAAAACATTTAAGTACTGGTGTGATGGTTTCACTTAGAGAGCCACTGAAATCAGAATAGGTGTTGAATCTCAGAAAAAGATAGTATTTTTGAACCAAATGTTTCACTGCTGTTCGAATGACATTTAACAACAAACTTTTCCATAAGAGAACTATCTGCTGTAAGAGACTAGATTGCTTGGGAGACAATAGATCTAACAATGTGCTCTTAAAATGTTGCTTTCCTTCCTGAAGAGGAGAGCGTATGTGAAGTAGACTCTATAGATGAGGAAATGGGAAATAATTTGAGGCCTTGTGGGTGTGAGGTTTTTTTAGGATTCGGTTTTTTGTTTAGTGTTGTTTTTTTTCAAAGACTTCATGATTTTCAGGGGTCAGTGGGATGCACTGGAAATAAAAAAGGAAGGAAGGTAGGTTGGTTGGTTGGTTTTTATCAGGGAACTTAGATATAACTGCTATGCCAGTGTGTTCTAGCTACCATTTGCCCTGTACTTTAAAATATAATGATTTCTAATATATGAGTCAGCTGAAGAGCATACTCTCAAAGCAGTCCTCAGTTCTGACTGGTGTCACTAGCTTCCACACCCATCTTGCTTTCTGGTAGACTTTCCAGTATTGGCACTCTTCTGCCCATCTGCTCTTCTGTTGGTTTATACCTTGCACTCAGGTCTGTAGATTTCTCTGTCTAAAACAGGCTTCTCAATGCATAGTTAGCAGAGTGGACTATGCAGAGCAGGCATTGTTGTACAGGAATAAAATTTAAAAGTTGTGGTACTGGGGACTTTAGAAATGCCAAAGAACAATCTTCACTCATGGTGTCTGGAAGGCAAATGTAATTCCACTGTCTGCATATTCTTTTGTTTCCAGCCCTGGTGAAAGGATAGACATCAAGTCAGGAAGGCTACTAAGAATCTGAAGTGAACATGTACAGGCATGCTGGTGCATTAATATGTATGAAAGACACATGGTTTCTCTTGCAAACAGAAACACCTCCTCTGCAAACAGTGATAAGCCTTAGGTTTTTTTTTCTGTGACAATGCATATAATTGGTAGGAAAAAAAAGGTCTTAAATGTAAAGTTCCTAGAGAACTGTTCAGTATCCAGAGTGTATTTTCAAGACTATTTTTAGCCTATTGCTTGCTGGGTTAGAATGCAATTAGCTGTGCACACTCTGAAGCTGCAGAAGTCCATAAAGACAGAAAACAGTCACATTCTATGGGGAAAATTGTGCCATTGCTCTGGTGCCTATCATCACCAAAGAGTTTTAGAATTTTTTCCCCCTCATTACTGCCCCGTATTCAATCTATATGCTGTTAATAATATTTGAAGCACATGGGATTTTGGCCACTGCTGATATTTTTATATAAATACAGTCAGATAATCTCCTTGTAAACACTGGTCCATTCAAAGTAGAACTAATGTGACCAGTGTTTCTTTTTGCCAACAGACAGATTGTCCTTCAAGTAAAGATCAGTCTTGAGTAGTGGGGTAAAAATGTCACACTTTTTCATAATGGAATTACCCATTAATGGCTAGAGAGCAGATCTGAAGTGAATGCTATTCTAAGTTGCTTTTCGTAACCAGCTCATTTTTCTTTTAATGAGCTTGAGGAATTATGTAATGACTTGGCAAAATGAAAAGAATACTGTTCTTTGGCACTCTTCCCTAAACAGTCAAGTTTTAGCAACCTTCCATACTATTACTTGCCTGAAGAGATATTTAAGTAAGATGATGCTTATGTTTTTGTTGGGAGAAGAACATGAGAGAATCCTTTTGTAAGTTATCCACCACTTCCCTGGGCAGATTATTTCAATGTCTGACTGTTTTTATAGAGATTTTATTTTTTCTGATGTCCAATTGGGATCTCCCCTGGAACAGCATAACCCATGCCCAAGTATATATGTCTAAACAAAGCAGAGCACTGACAAAATGTGTCCTTTTCCACTCCTGATTTCACTTTTGTTACAAGTGCTCCTCATAGGCCTAAAAAGATGCTGTAGCTATGTAAGAACCCTGATACTGCTAACGGCAAGTGCTGCAATATTACTGGAAATGAGCAGAAATTCTGTTTTGATGGCTGCAACCATGTAAAATTTTGTGGCACTTGGGAAAAAAATATCAGTCTCGTACCCTTTTATTCCCATTGAACCTGCTCAGAACTTAGCACCAAGAACCTCCTTTCTCATGTATCTGCTTTCAAATTTGTTCTCCTTTTGCCTTGGTTACAGCCTCCTTATTGCTAACAAGCTCTTAAATTTCCTAGGTTGAAATAATTCTGGGGAGAACAACTTGGAGTTAGTGAAATTTAGAGGTGGCAGTAGGGGACCATATAAAAGCTCTGTTGAGATTCTTAAAAAAAAGATGATGCCTTGAGAGACAAAGAATGTGGCTGTATTACATCCTGTATACTGAATTGCATCTAAACATGCAGCTGCTTCTTGATTTAAACATCCTTCCATTAACCAGCTGCTTCAGTTCTGGCAGAACTATTTTGGGTGTATCTCCTGCTACAGACACAATGGGAAAGACTGTCTCAGGGGAACCTGAGCTTACCTCAGAGGAGGTAGAGGGCAATGTGAGGAGAAAAACTGCAAATCATACAAGGTACTTCAGTCTCATTGCTGTTTGCAACTAAAGCCCACTAACCTGCTCTCAGTTTATTACTGAAACAGGAATCCCTTATCCTGGTTTTTGCAGCAGATTTCATTTCCTTTGCAACTGAAGTGCAAATATTACCTAGGAAGAAACAATTATTTTTGTTAATGTTTCAGTTATATGACAAGAGTTGGTTTATATACAAAATTCCATCTCTTTCAAATTTATCAAGGTAGGGTGACAAGTCTGTCTTGGGGAGGAAAAAGAATTATGCTCTGAAATGTACAATACTGACTTTAGGGCATTGTGTCACAGACTTTATTAGTATTACACACTATTTCATAGCCCTGAGAGCATTGCTTGGCTTTACAACATGCAGGTTGTTTTCATGTTTGCCAGGAGTCTAATTCCAAATACATTTGTTCCATCTGTGCTTTAAGTTTCTGCAAGCTCATTCTTTAGATAACACTACTCGACCAGCAACCACGTGTGTGTTTTAGCCACTGCACATATCTAGGTAATAAAGCTCTTTTGAATAAGAGTCTCAAAGTCTCCTGACTGCTTTAAGAAACCACCCACCTTTTGGAACCTCTGGACTATATGAAGTAGGAAAGAATAAATCTTTGACAAGTTCTAATAGTCAAGGTTAATTTTGAAGCAGCGTGTATGTTTACTGCCTCTTAAGGGAGTATCTTGCTGCTTTGCATGCTCCTTAGTTGTTTCTGGAGCTGAAGAAACACTGCATAAAAGGATTAATTTGGCAGGCACTCCTGAGACTTTAGAAGGTAAACAACTGTTTCTTTTTTGTCAATGTGGCAATTAAGGTCTGTGAGATTAACGAAAAGAAAGTAAAGGCAGTTTTGACTCCTACTGTAGACTGATGGCTTAGTGATCCTTTGAATATTTAATGAGGTGCTTCAGTGGTTCCAAAGTAGCAAAATTCAGATCAGATATGAAAAAATGAATAATAGTAAACAGCAGAGTGTGAGATATGTGATGCACAAAATCAAGCAAGTAGGGTCTCATGTTCAAGATTGATGTTCGGACTGGTTTGGCACATTATGTCCTTCAAATGCAAGGGATGTGCTGAAGGTGTCCAGATGCCTGGATGTTTTTCTCATTTGACCTCATGTAATACCACCTCTATAAAAACCCTCTAGTTCTGGGTTTCTGGCCAAAGAAAATCAGAAGTCTTCCCTGTGAATTTAGCAAAACTGGTAAAAATAGCATTACCGTTAATAGAATTGTGAATTTCAGAGATACTGAGGCAGTCAGGAGTGATATTAAAAGAAAACACAGTGATCCCTTTACAGCCATTAAAGCTGATGGGACAATTTCGTTCTTAGCTGCTTTGCTTACCTCAGATGACGCATATTAGCCACAAAATAGCCTTTAACATCCTTAGTGTTTGTTTTCCCCTAGTCTCCTCTTTTGAACAGCAAGCCTATTACCTATCCTTAAGGGCGTGGCTGTCATGTCTCTTCAAATATAATTTCAGGGAATTAATTAAATTTTCTTTCTTAAAGTGGGTGGGCACCTAGAGGAGGTCTAATTTGAAATTGGAAATTGAAATGTCTGAAGTTAATTCCGAATGTTGTTTACATAACATTATAGTTGGAGAAGGTGGCAGAGTGTTACTTTTGTACAGTGGGAGAACAGCTCTATTTCAATAATTTTTTCCCCATCTTCCCCCCTGTCCCAGTGCTGTTCCAACTGTTTTCAATCCCAAATCTTTGTTCTTTTTGAAGGCCAGAGTGGGAAAGGCTTGATGCTTTGAAGAAGCAGAGCAACAGAAATCCAGGTTTCGCACAAGACCCTCATATATTCCTTGGGGAGCTCTTCATGCCTTTATTTTGGCGCATCAATGTTTCTGGAATGGAGGTGTTAGCTTCAGGTTGTCTGGATCTTCTTCATGATAAATTCAGGGAGGAATAAATGTGATTGCTCCTCAGGCTAAGTGAAGAATTAAATCCATTCTGCATTGTCTCCATTTGGCTGCTCTGCTCTATCAATTTGAACAAATTGAAGAGCAACTTAAAGAAAGATGGCCATTCTTCACTTCTAGGACAGCTCCATTGTTTTCCAGAATGGCCAGTGGTGGAAGAGCATCTCACACTGCAGAGCCATCTTCCTCTGGAGGTGCTATCTACTGTCCTAACAGTGATACCTATGGGCAGAACGTTGGACATACACAAGTCCCTGGGAACAAAAGACATCTATTCAGGTGGCCAGCTGAAGGAGCTGGCCAATGTCACTGCAAGGGTGGCGTTTATTATCTTGGGAATGTCATGGTGAATGGGAGTTTGCTGGAGGGAAGCAAGTTCCGCATCTCTTTGTCAGGAAGGACAAGAAGGATGATCTGGGGAGCTACAGGCTGGTCATCTTCTCTTCAGGCACTAGAAAGATTTTGGAGCAATTCTTGGAAGCCATTTCCAGGCACATGAAGAATGACAAGGTAACTAGAAACAGCCAGTGCAGATTTCCTTAAGACCAATTTTGTCTACCCCAAGTACCTCTTATAATGAAATGAGACAGACTCCCATAATACCATACTACTTGGGCTGGACAACTGAATAGTGAAGTGAGTGAAATGATGCTGTATCATCAGGTTCAAAAGGGTGGTGATCAGTCACATGAAGTTAAACTAGTTGCTGGGTATGAGTGGTCTCCCTAAAGGATCATTACAGGTGCCAATACTGTTAAGCTCTTTATCTGCAACCTGAATGTTGAGGTATCATTCACTCAGCAAATACATATACAATACTAGACCAGGGGACTGTTTGATATGCAGGATGGCAGGGCAGCCTTTCAGAGGGGCTGGAATGGGCTGACAAGAGCCTCCTGAACCTCGGCAAGGGCAAGTGTGACATTCTGCAAAGGCCAGTCACATTCTGGGCTGTCAGCAGGAGTAGAGCCAGCAGGCTATGATCTTCCCTTCTATTTGGCATGGGTGAGACCACATCTGGAGCACTGTGCCCAATCTGGGGCTTTCCCAAAAGACCCAGCAGTGGCCCATTGTGCCAATCAGAGCTGGAGCACAGGGTGTACGAGCAGAGGCTGTAAGAGCTGCACTTGATCAGTCTGGAGAAGGAAAGGCTGCAGGGAGGGAGCTGATACTGCTGCCTGCAGCTGCCTGCTGGCAGAGTGCAGGGGAGACAGAGCCAACCTGGTGTACAGTTGATAGCTCAAGAGGCAGTAGCACAACTTATAACATGGGAAATTTCAACTGGATATTAGGAAAAATCCTGGCTGTAGCAAGTTGATGCGCTCATTTCCTATAATTGTGGTTTTTCCTTTGGTTTTGTTTCTGCTTGACAGAGCCAGCAACTGGGTTAGAAATGCTTCTCTCTTAATTTGGATATTCTACATAGTCTACATACACTGATTTATCTATACATTTTAAATTTTTCAATTATTAAGGTTTAGACCTCTATGTTCCTGTCCTGCCCCTCCCCCCTTCAAATATATGACATTTGTTTTATATAATTTTACTCTTTCAAGACTGTGGCATTTGTGCAGGACAGTCTTTGAACCCAGACTTTTTTAAGTTGTCTTTTTTAGTTGTTTGTGTTTGTTGGTTTTGGTTTTGTTTTTAATTCAATTTCCAAAAATGTTCATTGGGAAGAGTGTTTAGGTTTGGGATCCTAATCTGGATCTATGTGTGTATTTTATACTGTGTCATGATTTGGCTCCGGGTTGGCAGTCAAACCAATAACAATAATGCTCTCTATCCCCTCCTCCTCCCCATAGGTAGAGAAAGAGGGAGAAAAAATAAGAAAGAGAGGCTTTCTGGGTTGAAAATTGAAACAGATTAATTTTCATTATTAGTGATAAGGGAATATGTAAATTTGTAAAGGGATGTGCAACACCCTATCCCCTCCCTCCTCCCCCAGCGACTCTCACAGCAACTCTTCTCCCTGGTGACTCCAGCTGAAGGGGGGAGTGTCCGGGTGCACGGACGGGGTCCTCGGGTGTCAGCTGGGAAGAAAAATGGGGAAAAAAGAGAGAGAGCCAAGGAGAGGGTAATAGAAGTGACAGTAAGCAGAAAAATAAAAAAGGAAACAAAAGGCTTGACTTCCGTAATGTCTTAACCTATACTGAAAGCCAAATAGAGAGAATATTGTGAGAAGGGAATATTCTGATTTGCTGATTCTGCCTTGCTCCCCCATGGAGGGAGGCTGCAGACACTCAGAAGTGACCTTGGTTATTATCAGTCCACTGGTGCTGCTAAAAAAATTTTACTGAAAGAAAAAAAATCAGCAAAGAGAAAGTTCGTGTCGCCCTGGCTCAAACCAGGACATACTGGTATTGTTATTGCTGTGAAGAGTGTGATCCTCTTCTCTCCTACCTGTTCAACTTATAGCAGAACAGTTGAACTGTTTTTATAATAATCACTACTGGAGATTTACTAATATTCCGCCTTTCCTGTGTGGGGAATCTTTTGCTGAAAGTTTTGCATGCTATAACTGCACTCATCCTTTTGTCGATTCACCTTTATATTTTAACACAGTGAACTGCTCATGCTCTTCAGCTGACATTTGTACAGAAACCCTAAAATGGATTTTTTTTTTTAATTAAAAAAAAGTGTTTTTTCATAGCAACTTACAGCAAATCTCAAAGTATAAGAATGAAAAGACCACCCACCATCTTATGTTCATGTGTAGGTTTATTCTTCTTTTTTTCTGGAAAGTAAATTAATTGAAGCCAAGCATATAGCCATATTCTTACTGGTGGCTACATAAAAATGTCATCTTCCTGGACAAATGCTCTTGAGATTTGGCCAGAAAAGGACAATGACAGTGCAGAAGAAAAAAGGACTAGCCCATGCTTGCCTCTGGTGAAGTGTTCAGAGCTGTCCTCCTGGTGTTGACATGTTTTGCCTTAACTCCTTTTTCTGTTAATGTTTTCTGCATTCCCTTTTGGGAAACTAGAGCAAAGAGAGCCTTTCACATGGTGCATGAAGATCCAGAAACTCATTACAGTAGCAGCCCTGCAAGGCAGTGCTGGGAATCAAACTGTGAAATTGCAATTCCTGAAGGGCAGTACACAGGGCGACGTTCCTGTAGTTTTCCAATGGACTGAGCCATGCAGTCATCACGACAAATGATGCAAAATCCCTGCAGCTACCCTGTATTTATTCTGTAATTTATGCTCCAGGGGATATCATCACAGAAGAAAATTTCTTAAGAGAAGTTAGCCTTAACAGAAGTTCAGCCTTAACAGAGCAACAAGCTTTATTGCTATGAGCAGTTAATACAGAAGGTCAGAATGGGTTGGGGTTTGTTTTTTTTTTCTTATGGTTCATTTATCCCTGCTTGCTTTCCCTCACATCTTTAGGAATTTTTCAGACCAATAAAGAAAATAATTTAAGTACATTGCTGTTCAGGAAATTGTTCCTTGACATCAATACATACGGGGACAGATTCTGCAAATAAAAATACAGAGTTGAGAGGATTCCACACCTACATGTTGGGCAGAAATCCAGGCAGGGTCATATAAAGTACTGCAGATGTGTGGAGATGAATGGTGAGTAGAACATTTATAAATTGATTTTCAAAAATGTGAAAAAAACCCCAACCCCACATAAATATATTTCAGAAAATGCTGACTTCGAGTTCATCCCACTGTTGCTTAATCTTGGATCTCCACCTTAATTACAGACAGATCTGCTCATTTCAGTGGTGCTGGTATGGAAAGCAAAGCTCAGTGAGGATTTCTGGCACTATATGGAGAATACCACTGCAATTCTGTCTACAGAGGTTTTCTTTGAAGCCCTTGGAAACAGTCTTCTTTACAGTTTAAGAGTCCTATCTTTGCTTTATTCCTGATCTGATTTTATTTCAAATGGCTCTAAGAAAATGTTTTAGTTACTGGATAGTCTTATTTGTGATTTTCTGTCCTTTTCCTAGCAATAAAATGACCCAAATTGCAAAAATATTCCATCTCAAGAGGCTTTAAACAGCATCCCAGGAAACTGAAGAACGGACATAGAATGCAAACAATGGTTATGGAATATCCATGTTTGTGTGATTTTTTTTTGAGTAACCACATATTTCCTCATTGATTTAGGCAAGTGACCCTGATTGTCTCTGTCATATGTGGCAAAAATTCCTTTCTTTTGTAATTAGTCCCACTAGTCTAGGAAATCTCTTTTCTAGGACATCTGACTCTGCATTTGGAATTGTGTTCCTGAAGCATGAAAAATGGGGGAATATTTATTTACTGATTCCTCCCAAGTTGCAACAGGAATCACAAACTATTTGTCCAAACAGGCTTTTAAGTACAGATAGGAGGTTATTACAGTGAGAGGTGTGTGTGTAATTGTGAATGTATTTGACAAAGTATTAATTAAATAATTGTTATTATATACATGGAAAAAAATCAGCATTCAAAACAGTGGAAAGGAAACTAATGGTTCGTGAGCCATTCTATTTTCAAAAGTGAAGGAGTCAAAGGGCTCTATTTCCCATTGTAAACATTTTCACAAAACTGTTTTCAGGGAAGGAAGAGAAGGCAAAATTGGTTGGTTATAAGAAGAATCTGTCCCTCTCTGGAGGCAAGTTGGATTACAAAGGCACTATGGATTCTAGTAATGCAGTTAGGAGAGTTAGAAAAATTAAAATAAAGAACAGACTTCTAACTGTAAATGCAATTAACTACTGGAGCTACCCATCTAAGAATGTAGCAGAGCTGTTGTCATTTGTTGTCTTTAAATTCAGCCATCTTGTGCAGAAAGTAAGACTAAAGATGGCAATGAACCTTTCTGGTCCTAGCTTAATACCATTAAAACACAATGTGAAGGTGACAGGAGACGTCTGACAGGCTGTGGTCAAAGCAGAAGTTTAAATGGTGAAATTTTAATAGAGAAAAAACCTCTAAATGGAATGCACATTACAGTCTGTGTGGTGAAAAGTAAAACTGCAAAGTATTTAATTTACTTTAAATTTTACTGCTCCCATGTATTCAAATTTAATAAGGAAATTGCATAGATATTAGTTTCGGTACAACAGGGTACAACTGAATGTCCTATATGTTTCAATGGTAATTGGTAAACATTATGTAGGATGTGTTTCTTGGGAATAATTTATGGGCTTCTGTGCCAAAACTCTGAGTTTTTAGGAACAGCAGTGACGCTGACTGGTTTGGGAAAATGCTGTTTCATGAATAAGCCTGTAAGATACAGGTATTTTGCTGCTGTTTTTTTTTTTCCAGCTGGAAATGAAGCAGGTTGAAAGATTAATTAGAAATGAAGAAGGGTTTATCTGTGGGAATTACATGGTGGGTTTCCTTTCAGATATCACATGCTTTTAAAGTTCTTGTTCAGAAGTAGATTTAAGCCTGTAATTGCTCAGCTTTTGAGGAATTTCTTGGCTCAAGATTTCCTGCATTTGGGGCATTGTGTTATGAAGACATTCTACTTCAGTTATTAGCACAGTTAGACTCTGAGTTTAGCAGTGATTGCCAGAGGTCTTCATCTTTTGGAAGATGCACTGAGAGTACTGAATAGTTAGGTTGCCTATGGTGTATCACATAATTGTGCTTTTGTAGCACTGATGACAGTTAAGAGAGCAGAAACAGTGAGTTATAATTAAAACAATGGTATGCTTTGTTATTGTAGTTAGATTCCTGTGAAACTTCCCTTTCATCTCAGGAAAAGTGTCTTGAGAAAGCTTCCAAAATTATGATATGTTTAAATGGTGTGGGGGACAGCACCCTTCCCCACAAAGTGACTAAATGCCTTTTGGGAGCAGCAGACTACATTAACAGGTGCTATGGACTTAAAATGGCTGCTCCGTGTTTCCCTGCCTTCTTCAAGGACATAGGTCAAAGACACAAGAGACTTTTGAGTGACAGACTCCATGGCGGGAAGAGGGAAACAAAGTTGCCACTTGCCCCTGGCTGGCTTGTACCCAGAATCCTCAGCCTCAGATACAGTTATCTGATTGGACCAGCTTACATGTAAATGAGGAAGAAGCAGCCTGGCATTAACTGAGGGATGGAACCCAGAACTGCAAAAGACTGTGCATGACAGCTGCTGCTCGCTGGTCGTTGTTGGCTGGAATTTGCTTGCTGGCTATTTACTGCTGCCTGCCATTGCTGGTCAGCCACCTGTTTGCTGGATATTTGGAGCTGGATTTTTTACTGGGAGTTTGGAGTTTTGCTGGTTGTTGGGAGTCTGCTTAATTGCCAAGAAGTCGGTCACCAGGAGTGGATTGCCAAGTACCTGTGGAGCTGTTAGCGGAGGATCATCAAGTCGCCGTACTTTATTAAAGGATTTACTGCCAGATGTGCAGGAAGACTGCTGCCAGTGGATCCATTGCTAGGAGTGCAAGAAGACCGCTCTTCACAGATCAATCAGTCGTGGCACGTCTTTCCACTTGACACGTATAACTAATAGTTGTGTCAAGCGAGAAACCGCCTGCGTACATCATCAAAACCCTGGATCGTCTCGGGATAAAAGTAAGGTGATGTACCCTATTTCCCTTTACTGGTGGTCTTGTGCCACAAACCTGCACACATAACGTGACTCCCTCTGAGGAGACTCCCCCATCAGGCTCGTCCTCCTCCCCCTTCCCTCCTCACACCTTCATACAAAAACTTGGGAGTGTATAGTGTTATCTGACAAGTATATATCCTGTTGTTGTTTCTTGGTTTACCTTTATTTTGCCTTTCCTGAACCCTTGTCCCCTCAATTTTGGTCCTTCCCTTTCAATAAACTGCTTAATCTGTGAGCTTTAAAATTGGTGTCAATCACAGTTTGTGGGCATGGTGACGGTCAAGTACTCTAGATCCACCCAACATATGGTACCAAAGCTGGCCGTTCCTCTGAGGGAGGTGAATGCTGTGTGTGACCCCTTGGTCCCTTAAAGTAAAACTCCTCAATAAGAGGGAAGTCACGTTACATATCCTGACAAGTCCATTGGCCTGTCTCTTGGTAGACTGCCAGACCACAACAAATGGGTACTTAGGTGTCCCGGTCCACAGGGTCAGCACTGCGGGGTCTGACCATGGTGGAAAGGGCTCGAGTGGTTAGCCCTCATTAAATGTTGGATTTGCCCCGAGTTTTTGGGGACTGGCAAGTAACACCAGTTGTGATTTACTGGGAGACCCCCCCACACACAGTTAAGCATGCATGTCTGCATGAAATGAGCACTGACGCCTGAGTATGTTTTATGTGCTTTTACTTAAGAACTCAGTTGAATATGTACAAATGTATTAAGGAGGAGAGATGCAATTCAGGGGTACTCAAGGTATGTGTGTTACAATCCTGAAAACAACGTGTAGTTAGGAAAAGTAGGAGGAAATAATCATAATAGAAAGGACTGGTATGGAGCGCACCGCTGTTTCCCCCTAGTTGGGGTCGCTGTTGTGAGGGTGTAAGGCAGATTATAATTCCCTGGGGAAGAGAGCGCTAAGAGATAGGACAGTGAGAACAAATATAGGTATGTATTCTTACTATCCCGGCGCGTTGGAGAGAGGATCGTGGCTCCTGGGACACCTCTCTTTTAGTATTTACATTCGGAGCCCTAGGATTGGTGGGCACTGAGCTAACCAACTCCCGCCTTTCCTTGCTTTTCCTGAATCTGAGTGATTTAGCTCTTTTATTATTTTCCCCTTTTTGGGACTCGATGGGTGACCAAACCACCGTAGTCGAGTCCGCAACACCTCTGCTCCACTCTCCTAGATTTTCTGTTCTTCTCTTCCCTCTTTGTGGCAACAGCAAAAAGCTGCAGCTCCAGCAACTCCAAACTCCAGCAAAAACCAGCAGCTCCTCACAACTTGCAACTCCCAGCAGCTTGGCAAGCAAGCTGGCAGCTCCTTTTGTAGTTCTCAGGAGCCTGCTCCTTAGTCCCTGATTGGTGCCCTTTTCAATCCGTTTATTTGCATATTGCTGGCACCAATTAAGTTGCAGCTTTGTCAGTTCTTTTGCCCAATCACTTGGCAGTGTCTGAGGTGGTCAACAATGTTACGATTTTCCTGCCTAAGGGCTGTCAGTCTTCTGGCAGGCTAGTATCCTTGTTGCTGTCCTTGAGAGGATGATTGGCAGCCCCGGGGTGGCCAATTTGTCTCACCTGTTCAGTGAATAGTTCTTTATGGGAGACATAGACCTTTTGTGAGGGTAGAACTCTCACATTGGATTAAAGGTGCATCACAACAGAAGGAATTAAACTTTTCAAAAGTGTTTTTTCTTTTTCATCAGTTTCTACTTGCAGAAAACCAAGTTTAAAATGGTAGGGTCCCAGCTACCTCTGTTTCTAGCTGTGATGAAGACTGACTGCATGGCAAGTATGGGTCAGTTCCTGAAGAAAGGAACAGAATGAATTTTAAGGTATGAAGCTGATCATTGTTCTCAGAAATGCAACCACTTCTTCCTTTCCTTCCCTTTTCCTTCCCTTTTCCTTCCCTTTTCCTTCCCTTTTCCTTCCCTTTTCCTTCCCTTTTCCTTCCCTTTTCCTTCCCTTTTCCTTCCCTTTTCCTTCCCTTTTCCTTCCCTTTTCCTTCCCTTTTCCTTCCCTTTTCCTTCCCTTTTCCTTCCCTTTTCCTTCCCTTTTCCTTCCCTTTTCCTTCCCTTTTTTCTTTTGCTTTTTTCTTTTCCCCCATACTGACTTTGTACACCTGCATATTGTAAGGAAACTGAGGAAACTTGTAAAGAATTGTCTTTATAGCAGATGTGGCCCAAACTCTTTGGGGTGGGTTGACTGCAGGTGGCTGTCAGATGCCCAACTGCTTTCTCATTCTCCCTCCTCAACAGAAAAAGGAAAGAGAATAAGATTAAAAAACTTGTGTTTTTAGACAAAGATAGGGAGATCACTTACAAAAGAATATGCTACAGGTGAAACAGACACAACCTGGGGAAGATTGATTTATTTTGTTGCCAATTAAAAATAGATTTGGGTTGTGAGAAATAAAGGCAAACATAGAATCACATCCCCCTTGCCCTTTCTTTCCAGGCTCAACTTTCACACCTCTGTTCCAGTCCCTCTACCTCCTACCCTCTAGCATCACAGGGGATGGAAAATGGAGGTTGTGTTCAGTCCATAACAGCTCCTCTCTGCCCCCTGCTCTGGCATGGTGCCTCCACAGCTCCTTCAGGGCATATCCACCTGCTCCACTGTGGGCTTCTCCAGGGCTGCAGTGAGGTCTCTCCAGGGACTACATGGGGATCTGTGCCCAAGCACTGGGGCATCTCCTTCCTCTGTGTTCTCTGTCCTTGGTGCTTCCAGGGTGTCATAGTTTGACTCAGGATTGGCAATTGAACCAGTGACAACAATGCTCTCAATGCCCTCCCCAGGTAGGAAAATGAGAGAGATAACAAGGAGATAGACTTTTGGACTTAAAACTAAACTAGACAGCTTTAATTAAACACTAATTACAAAAGAAAATATGTACAATTAAATACATGTGTTCAGGAATGTGCAAAAGTCTGTTGCCTCCCCCCACCCCCAGCAACTCCCCCAGCACTCTCCTGACCTGTAAGCAGTCCTGAAATATCCTGGAGTGCTGCTGGAGAGAGTGGCAGAGCAGACAGGAGCTGAGGGTAGAGGTATGAGGGTCAGGACTGCATGAGCCTAGGGGTCAACAGTGATGGATAGATGGAGTCCTCCCCAGACATGGGGCATGGACGGAAGAGAAGGGAAGAAGAAGCAGGAAGGCAGTTGTCTTCTGTGATCTCTGACCTTCCTCTGAACTTACATAGATATATGGAATGGAATACTTTGGTCAATTTTGCTGTCCATCTAGTCCAGCCTTCCTATGGGCTGCTCCCAGCAGCATCTGTTGCTGCAGATTCACTGGGTAGAACAAACTGACTTTCGCATCTCAGCAGTAGCATAAACATTCCAGCGTTATCAGATCATTAGCTGGAACACTTGCTGCTAGTGAAAAGAGATTTTACTGAAGGAAAAAAAATCAGTAAAAGGAAAAATGGCTTCATCCTGGCTCAAACCAGGACACAGGGCTGTTCCTTGCAGATTTTTTTCCCCTCACTGCTGGGCAGTATTTTGCCTTTTCTTAAGTATGCTTTCCCAGAGTGCTGGAGCACAACACTCTGACTTTTAGCTATTCCACACAAGGAGAGTGCCATGTTAAATATCAAATTTACTTATTTGAAAACAGTTGGTGTTACATGGGAGTTCTGATTTAGCAGAGTGATAAAAAATGTATTGCATAAGACCACACAAATGTAAGTTACCCTTCGCAAAATAAAGCAATTGCAATGAAGGCTCCAGTCACACCTCCAATGTAATTGCTGGTACCACCCCCTGTAGTATGCTCACAGGGCACAGGGAGGGCAGGGGAGGGCTGAGGCCAGCTCAAGCCCTTTGCTTTCTTCAAAATATTTTTTTCAAGCTTCAGTTTTAAATTTCTACAATTTTTATTTTTTTTAAAGGAAAACACTTATGGATGTAAGACACAGATGTTTTTGTATTTGCATTATGAAAGTGTGTACAGTCTTTCAAGTATTTGTTCCCTGTATCATCCTTGTGGCCAGTGATGCATCCCATGTGGATATGTACTCATTTCTTAGCTGCCAAACAGGTTCTCAGCCACCTTATGCCACCGCTGTCTTCCTGGGATATGCCTGGGAGAAAAGCATTACTCCATCATTCTGCTCCCTGGGAATATGCAGGCACTGTACTGCAAACATTGCTTTAACCTTATAAATGCAAATGCCATTGATTTGGGTCTTGCCTATTGAATTTCAACACATACAATAAGGATGATCTCTGGGAAGGAGTGGCATGAATGTGCAAAGTCATCTGAGCTCTGGGTTATATCTGTAAAAAGGGACAGAACATCAGAGAGCTTTGTTTGTCAGTGCAGAATACCTGAAGGTGAAAGTACCTGCCTTGAAAAAAAATGAAGGGGCCTTTATGCCTAAAGAGACTGAAGAAAACACACTAGTTGCCTGACAACCATAAATGTGATGAAAACTATCCACTGCAGGGGATATTACTGTAAATCTTTGTCTACATGACAGATTTACATCTACTAGCTTCCATAAAATCCACTGTTAATGGCACAACACCTATTAAGCTGAGATATTTCTAGGTATACTATATCATTGTATTTTACTGTAGAGTTTACACTATTCCTACTATTTCAGTGCTTATATTATGAGGTGATTCAGACTGAAAAGATAGTAGCTTTTCCCTGCTTCTCAAGGACAAGCTTTTATTTCTGAGAAACCATTCAGAAATGACAGAAAAAATATTGGAAATAATAAGGCTAAAAAATACTGTACTCTAGAATGAATGAGATAATTTATTGAGACTTGAATTTGGCTACGTGAAGGATGCATTGTTAAGGTGCCAGCCAGATTCTTATGTTTTGTTAGTTGCTTTTCTTCCTTCTTTTATTTTTTTTCCCTCCTTCTCTTGCCAGTCCAAATAATTGGAGAATGGCATTGAGAAGGTTATATGGAGCACCTGATTAATATTGACATCAAACTAAGGTTAGCAGTGAAGAGCTTGGAGAAACAGGAATCCCTGCCTCAACATAAAAATATTAGGTGAAGTAGCTGAAAGCATGTGCTGCCAGCCAGTGTCCTGTGCTGGAAATTGCTGAGACTGGATACTGAGAATACCCTGGGAGAGTACAAGTTCCCTCCCCTTAGCTGCAGGGTAATTGAGGGCATCCACATTTTATGTGAAGGGAAACTGTGGCATCAGTTATGTGTGGAATTCGTGGTTAGACTGATCCAGCTTTTGTTCCAATTTAGCAAAGAAAGCAGTAGTATTGAAGTGATAACCTTGCTAGCAGTAAGCTCAGTGTCCTGGAGGCTACTTCCCTGGTACTCAGGTGAGCAAACATCAATGCTACTGAAAGAGAGGTGTGCAAGTCTCCCACCTCAGAAGTTTCTAAAACCCATGTGATATTGTGGGTTTTCAGAAAACCTTTTTTTGTTTCTTTAGTTCCTGATTCTTCCAATGCAGCATTACTTTCTGACTCCCAATATGTTCCTGGATTTTCTTATGAAACTAATCCCACATCCTGTGCCATGCAGCCCTACATTACTGGAAAACTGTATTACACAGAAATGGATCAAAGATGCTCAGGTCTTTGAAGGGATAAAATATGACTGCCTGCAGCCAACAAAAAACAACAAAACATACATGAGTTCTAAGTATTTCACTCATAACTCACAAATGGATGGATTTTTACAAATTCACTTCATGTTGCAAACTAGTAAGGCACATCTGGTGTGAAAGGTAGTGCTAGCAGGATTTTCTTAGCCTCTTTTGCAAAAATATGTGATTTCAAAGCAAAGTAGAAATGTGTAATGTTTTTGCTCTAGTCAAATTTCCAGCAAAGTTGCATTGGCCAGCTCTTGACAAAGCTGTGTTGATTGGCTTTCAGCCCTGGAACCGTGGTTAAATCCTGATAGTGAGCAATCCACCCATCAGTGCTGGCCTTTCTCTGTGGTTTCTGCTGGTGAGGCTTCTTAGGTACTCTACTGACTTACTGCTGAGCTTGCTCTTCCCTGATTGATCCCCAGGCTAATCAAGCTTGGTCATTCCTCTCTGTTAAATGGAGTGTTATTCCATGAATTAGCTTAAAATGAAATGTAACTGCCTGGTTTTGGTCTGGATTGCCAAATGTAAAGTGAAAGATATTATCACCTCACATCTGCACTGTTCTCCCTCTTTTTTTCTCTCAAATGTATTTTGTCCATCATTATTTTGATTCATAAAAATTAGATCACAAAACATTTATTATTGCCTGCTCTTTTAATTCTTTTGCATTTTTTTCACACTTGGAAAGAAAAGATCTTCTGTCCCATTGTAGGTGATCAGCTGTTTTTCTTATCAAACAGCATCTGCTACTCCTTGTTTTTTTGGTTTGTTTTTGGTTTGTTTTTGTTTTACAAGCACAGTTCAGTTATCCTTCTAGCAGGACCTGGAAAGTAGCCCCATAAGAAAATAGTGAATATTGGAGAGCAGCAACAGCAATTTTAGGCAAAAGGAATTTCATATTTAAAGACAGTGCCGGCTGTTTCCCAAGCGCATTGCTCCAATGCAGGGAGTTAAATGTTATGTTTTCTTTTCACAAAAGCTGACATACATGGGCAACCTCTATTATAAAGTTTCACTTCGTGATTCAAAAGGAAAGTTCAGTGAGCATAAAGAGTGTGTGTACAGCAACAAGAGAAACTTAAAGGTCAGCACAAAGATGAATACAATAATAACTCAGCTATGCATAAAGTGGCTTCTGCACAATTTCAGGTAACAATCACATCCAATGGTATTATGTAACAACAGGGTGGTCTCCTGCTGGCCCCAGAAGGAAGTGTGCTGGCAAAAGCAGTGAAGAAATATTGACACCAAGATGTCATGTCAGGGGAAAGATTTGTCAAATTTGTGTCTGAATCACTCGCCTGCCAAAGTTGCATAAATCTGCAGTTTGAAAATTGGAGCATATGGAAATGGGAAGCACATTCCACAGTGCCGGCTAATGAAAATATGCAGTGTGAAATGAACTAACATGCGTGTCCCATATACTAGAGAGATTTATGTTCTTCTCTTGGTAAGTTTAATCATTCTAACAAATTGCAAGTTTAATTTGTAGCAATGACCTTGGGAGAGAGTATTTGCTCCACTCTTCTGATAAAGCTAATCTAGATCCTGTGTGGGTGTGTTTTAGGATTTAATAATTTTTAAATCTGTTATTTATGGATTCCTCAATTCTGTAAGCTATTTCAAAGCCATTCGCTAAAGGGGTGTAGCAAACTTGGCAGATTTATTTTTTAGACATAGCGTTTACATACACTATCCTAGTTTCATGCCTCCACCGGAAAACTTTTGGAAGTCTGAAAATCAACAAGCAATAAAAAAGGTGGGGAAAGCAACATATCCATTTCAGCTGGTTTTAGATGGCCTGTAGTGCACAGTAATATCAAGAGCAGCCCCAAAATGCTAAGCAGTAGCAGCTGCTGGTTGTCCAGAAGAAACCATTTGTCAAAAAGCAGTTGGCTGAGTGGACTTGGGTTGTGGTTGTAGCCTTGCCGGTTCATAGAATCATAGAATCACAGAATGCCAGGTGCCAAGAGACATCAAGGATCATGTGGTCCAACCTTTCTAGGTACTACTATGGTTTACATGAGTTGGCTTAGCACCCTGTCAAGCTGAGACTTAAAACTGCCCAATGTGGTGGAATCTACCACTTCCTGTGGGAGACTATTCCAATATTCAGTTGTCCTCAAGGTGAAAAATTTACCTCTTGTGTCCAATCAGAATCTCTCCAGAAGCAACTTGTGCCCATTACCCCCTGTCTTCTCCATGTGACTCCTGTAAATAAGGTGTCTCCATTTTCTTGGTAGGCACCCTTTAAGTCCTGGAATATGGTAATAAGGTCTCCCCAAAACCTTCTTTTCTCAAGGCTGAACAAACCCAGTTTTCTCAGCCTCTCCTCATACAACAGGTCCTTCAGTCCTCTGATCATCCTTGTGGCCCTTCTCTGGACCCTCTCCAGCCTGTCTGTTGTAACAAACGTGTCCTGTCATGACAAACTTGCACTGAAGCAGGATCTCAAGCTAATTTTCAAGCTGTACCTGCTCTGCCATGGGGACAGTGCTCAGAAACTCCCTTCCTGGGGAGGGTCTGTATAAAACCAACATCTGGTGCTGCAGTGAAAGCACACTGACTTTGTGGTGTTGGAATATGCAAGGGTCTTATAGAGCAGGAACACTAATATTGCCGCATTAAAGGAGGAGTCACTGGCTGTCTTATTCTTCAACAGATTTTTTTTTCCCCCTCTCCCGTTAGAGTAAAGTTTAAGATGTCTAGAGACATGTACCTGGGTCAGGACAATCCCAAGCACAAATGAAGGATGGGCAGAGAATGGATTGAGGACAGCCCTGTAGAGAAGGACCTGGGGATGTTGATTGATGAGAAACTCAACATGAGCCAGGAATGTGCACTTTCAGCCCAGAAAGCCAACTTTAACCTTGGCTGCATCAAAAGAAGCATAACCAGGAGGTCAAGGGAGGTGATTCTTCCCCTTTACTCTGCTTTGATGAGATCCCACCTGGCATACTGTGTCCAGTTCTGGAGCTCCCAACATAGGAAGGACATGGAGCTGTTGGAGCGAGTCCAGAGGAAGGCCACGAAGGTGATCAGAGGGCTGGAGCACCTCTCCTATGAAGACAGACTCCTAAAATGCGTAATTTGGGGGTGTCTCAGTATTTTCCCTTGAGTCCGTGCTACTTTGTGAACAGGGATTCTTCTGAAAACAGGTTACCTCTGAGCAAGGCATATTGCAACAGCTCTAGAGCTAGGCTTACCTATTTGAGCATGAAATATTTTAGTCTGAGCTGGATCATCTTTAGGGAAATGTTAAAAATGCCTTTACTTGCAATTAACTGGGAAACAGGTGTCTGTAATGTCATTCCTGTGACTTATCTTCCTTAATGAAAGGAAGAGGAGAATCAAAGAGAAGGAAGATGAAATATGCATAAAGAAAAAAAGGAAAGGGAGGAAATCCTTTTTCTTCAGTATTTGAAGCATGCTGTATTTTATCTCCTTGTTTATGCTGCACTGCTGTCATCAGGAAGTTATATTCTGAAAGAAGAAAATACTGCCTTTACAAAGTAGAAAAGAGGTATTTTTGTTTGTATTTATAGTCCTATGTAGAACATCTCAGGTCAAATTCTTTTTCCTAGTTTATTTTTTTTTTTTATTGGTTCCCATTTGCCTAATTTCTTTTGACTACAAAGAAATAGTTTGTGGCAATTATAAGGCAAATACTATTTATTCTTTCAGGAAGAATCACCATTACTGGTGAACAGACGACACAGGCGGGTTGTCCTACTGGATTGTGCTGTCAAAGGAGACAGCAAATCTGGGATTTACTGCTTATGCTGAAACAAACTTCTCTATGACCTTGAATAGGTCATTTAGTTTCTCCGTGCTTTAGATCTCCACTTGTCAAACAGCGATAATAGCGTTTTCCTCTTCCCAAGGCTGTTGTGAGGATAAATGCAATGAAATAATGCAGGGTGCCTGGATGCTACCCAAGTAATGCCACTACAGAAAGTAAACCAAATTCTTAGTTATATCTGTTTAAATTAACGGTTGCCTTGCTGAAGTTGTCAAGATCAATACTGTGTGGCAGGAAAGCAACTCTTCCCAAATATGTTTGCCCCTAAATGCAGGTAGAGGTAAACTGTCTTCCTTACCCCTCCTCTATTTAACTACAGATATGATGCTGTAAGTCTTAGTCCTTTAGGAACAGGGATCAATTTCTACTGTGTGGTTGAGGAAAACCAGCATGGGAAAAGTCAGCTGCAGGGTTCTTAAGCTTCAGTGCACAAATCTGCAGCGCACAAATCTGCAGCTTATGCTGCAGCAAGTCAGTAATTCCCTGCACATTTTCCAGCAGGCTACCGTTACGAGCACACACAGAGCTCACCAGTCCCACTGCTCACTGAGGGATTTTTCTTTTTCCTGTTTCTTCCCCCTGCAGTAAGCTACAGAAGCCAGCTAATGGGAAGCTCCAACTTGCCACAATTTGATGAGACTTGACCATTGCTGGCTGACAGACCATTGGTATTGATAGAATAATTTAATGCTTTTGAGGAAAAGGATTCTGTAGTGAGACAAATGATTTATTTCTACTATAGAATTTTTATTTGCATACTGTAGAAAATAACAAGATTTATTTGCAGAGTTGGAATCCCTCAGGTATAGTATAAATACAATTACAAGAACATATAAATATATTTATACTATGCTATTGGGATTTTCACAGCATAAATCTTATTTCCCTGACTGTGAAAATAAATGTTTTGGAAGATAAATAAATAATTAATTTCTACTCTTGACTCAAGAGTAGGAAATATGTAGGCTACTGACCTGCAAGACAATTGATCCGCTGGCCTTTCACATCCCTGTGCAATGGCATATCTCTAGTCTCTGCAGGAGGATGGAAATATGACTTTTGACAGTTTAGGATTATAGGTTAAAAGATACTTCTAAACTTTTTAAAATATTGGACATGGGTTTTCCAAGCTGAAGCTCAAAAATTATAGAGCTCTTTTAAAGGTGTGTGAGGTTTCTTGTTACTTTGTATTTTTAGTTTTCAAGACAGTAAGGTGGATGCATGTAGCATTTTTCAGCATGGTCAGATGAATTCTGGGAAAGATTCTGTGTGGTGATATCTGAAAATTATAGCTGTTGCAATATGAGCATTTAGGAAAAATTTAATTGACTACGACATACACCAAAACTCTGAGTTGAAGGGATTTCTTTCTATGTGTGTACTGTATGCAGCATGTGTTGGTTTCTTTTCTTCTTTGTCATATAGGTAAGCCTTTGACACAAAAGGGACATTGAACGCGTCCTTGCACAGCATTGATTCAGTCAACCACAAGCTAAGGTTGCCTAATTAGTTCTGATAAAATAAGAGTTCATGTGACTCCAGTGAATTGATTCATGTTTTGGGTTGATCTATGTCTTTGGGAAAGCTTGGACTCACCTTGGTTGAAGTAATCTCTCACTTTTGTGTATCTTTCTACCTGCAATATGAAACCTGTTTTGTCTGTGAAGACAGTAACTTGTTTGAAACAGACACTTTCTAAAGTTTATGCAAGTGTGGCTCTGATCTCGCTTGGGGGTCTAACACCATAAGCAGGATACAGAGCCAGCAGGTTGGTGGGTTTGTAAATTTTAGTTTCCCCAAGTGGTCTGACTTTCTGTGGACCTTAGCAACTGAAGTCACTGAAGTCTTGTGGCCTGCTGTGAGAGACGGACTCTATAATGGCCTTTAATCCAGCGACATTCACTGACCATTCCTGGCGATGCGCCCCCCCGGCACTCGTGGGGAGAGGACAGAGGTACCAGGCGCATGCGCACAGACTACAGACTACAGCTCCCAGGAGGCACGGCGGGGCCGGAACCGGAAAAAAAAGGGAGGAGCAAGAAGGCGCGCGCTCTACGAACACACACGGATCCAGCCGCCGTGGCGAGGGTACCGCTGCGGAGGCTGCCGTGCCGTTGCGGCGCTGCTCCCTGTGGTTGTTGGCGTGTGGACGTACCGAGCGGATCGTTTGCCTGGAGTCTCAGGGGACAGGACGTGGATCCCGACCAGGGATTGGCTTCGGCCGTACCCCGGTGGTGAGAATTGCGAACATCTTACTAACATTCCTACAAACATTCCTACATAATATTCACACATACCAGACACTCACTTCTCCTTTCCAATATCATTCTATTTCCCAAAGGCTCTCTCCAGGCTTTCCCTCTTATCCCTGTCCGGGAACGGGAACAGGGGGGAAGGGGAGAGGTTCTCTCTTGTTTTCTGTGTGTGTTGTTATTGGCATATAGATGTAGTGTTGTATAGCTGTTGGTATATGGATATATAGGTGTGAATATAGATATAGAGGTAGACCTTGTGTGTGTTAGGTGATACTTTAATAAATCTATTGATTCCTAAGCGTTGTTTGTGAGTGTGATGGGGAGTGGTCTTCAGCCCTCGATCCCCTGAGGAGGGGGTGTGGGTCGCGGCTTTACCTATCTCGGTCCGCGACACCTGCTTTGAGCCTGGGCTAAACTAGGTGATCTTTAAAACAAACCAAAAAACAGCAAAAAAAGAACAGAACCCCTTCAAAACCTGAAAAACCTGATATTGATTCAGTGATTTGCAGTGAAAAAGAAGCTGCTTAAAAGAGTAATTTGTTGTGATTTATTGTGCTTGCAGCTTGAGATTTGAGCCTTATTTCTTATCTATGTTTTTCTGGTATGAACTCAAAGCCTTGGACATTGCTCATCCTTTTATCTTTTAGACTGAAAAGGATTGTGCTATCAGATCAGATAATAGGAACATAAAAGTTACCTTAATCATCTCTGCTTCTAACTTTCTCTTTGAGAAGCAAAATAAATTGAATTAATGTATCCTAATTTTTAACTGTATGTTCTGAATCCTCTGCTGTGGAAGTATCTTCCTCTGGTAGCTGTAGAGCTAAGGTGTGTGCTAGTCACCTAAGCTAAAAATGGCCTCATTAAAGGCTTTCTCTTGGTACCCAGATATTTAACCTGATATTTTGCTGTACATACCCTTTAGTTGTGTCACAGCTTACAAAGCAATCTCACTTCCTGGGAATCCTGTCTTCATCTTCTCACTATCTGTTCCCAGTCTTTCTCTTTTACCAGCTTTGTTATCAGCAATCTAGAAGAAAATAAAGTCACTAATGATGAAGTTAATTAGCATTACAACAGTCCTTGCAGGGACTTCTCTGGAAGCACAGCTGTTTGGTGTTGTTTCTGCACTTAAATAGACAGTTTAATTCTATCAGACAACTGTCAGACTTTTCTGAATGTGCTTTTTTCGGTTGATTTTTCTTCCAGTCTAGTGAGGACTACTTGTCTGAGAACAGTGTGCTGGAACCTGTTGCATTGATTTCTTTTAATATGACTTTAGCCCCAGCTCCACTGGAACAAGAGGGGACTGGTGAGACTTTGCAATTCAGAAAATCACTGAGTGACTGAAAGCAGTTTTAAAAGAAGGACTTGTCTGTAGGGATGCAAGCATGTGAAGAGAGATCAGGTTATAAAAAAATCTCTGTTTCTGTTGCTCACTGTTTTCTATATTTAAGACCTAAATCTTCTGGTTGATATCGTAAAGAAACCTCAGTTTTGATGAAAAAATTGTGTAATTGTCTTTGGGAAATTCACACTGGGATTCAGTTTCTGCAGTCTCGAAATCTGCACTGCTTCATGTGCCATCCCAAGAACCGTAGAGTCACTAGCCACTCTAATTTTCTCCCAGTGCTTTTTTGTTGATTTTTCTGTTTTGTATGGCTGGAATTTGAGCAGACAATTTTGAAAACAAGCAGCAGTACACCTGTCCAGTGACATGGATGTTTATGTAATAGAGGCCTCCAGACCTCAGGTGCAGTAAGTGCTAGTAAGATTTCCTGAGTTCTTTGCACGCAGAGATACAGAGTCTGGGTCTTTTTATTTAAAGTATTTAAGTGGTGATTGCTGTATTGAATGAGATACTTTCCTTACTTGACAATCCCTTGTCATACATTTATTTGTCAATGTTTATATTTACTTCCTTGTTTTCCATGTGTGCCATATGCTATGTTTAAATAGAGGGTCAAAAAAGCAGAAACAAACAGCTCAGTTTTAAGTAGCTGCAGCTTTTAATTTTTTTAAAAATGTAAGGTAGTTTCTGAAACAGTTTCTAAAAAATTACAGGCTGACTTTCATATGAAATTAACGGATAGGCTAATGCTGAATTTCCACAACTGATACCAGTTCAAGCAGAAGTATGTCAGTAGCACTTCTGCCCATAACAGGTGTAAGCCATAAAGGCAGTGAAATTACGTAAGAATGTGGGGGTAACGTACTCAAAAGATACTAGTAATAAATGTGTGCAGGCTATCAGTGAAGAACACAATTTATTTTGTAGAGGATATTTGCTTTTGTGTGTGGAGTAACCTTATCCAAGGTGGCCAGAGATTCCCAGAGTTTAAAATCTTGGGGATAAACAGGAATGCTATTTCCAGCAATGTATGGAAAGACTTGAAGAGAATGCGAGTGTCAGCATTCTGCCAAAACTGCCAAAATCTGTAGGTGGGTCCCTTAGACACACAGAACAATTGGCTAAATTGTAGTTCCAGAGTTTGCTTCTTGGTAAGAGTTAGTTCTCACAGCTTGATTGCTTACAGGATATTCAGGAATCTGTGCAGGCTCTCGCTTACAAGCACAGCTGGTTTAACAAACTGGGGCAAGCATATCTGAGGGAAGAGAGAACTGATCCATCTATTTCCAGTGAGTTTTATGGCAGTTAGAAAATGTTTGATCATAATAATTCAAGTCCTATATACATATCCGGGTATTACAATGTAGCAAGATGATTGATACAAGAGTAGATGCTTGTTTAATTTTCAGGAGTATTTCTCATTGCTCAGCTCTTGTTTTACATTTATATGGATACAACAACAGAAAAGTAATTGGTTAGTAAAACTATTTCTTACTGGCATAAGGCCACATCATCATTATTATTAATGTTTTTGTTGTTGTTATTATTGCTGTTATCCTGTTCAGCAAAAGTTATCAATGAATTCCTTGTTGTTCAAAGAATCAGTTGATTAAAGCAGGTGCTTGAATCTCACTCTCACTGATTTTATAAATTTCAATGGGATCTTAACATTTGGTAAATGTTCTTCTCAATGGGAACACTTCCAGAAATCAGTTTCAAGTGTGCAACCATATATTTGTGTACACTGCTGCCCGAATTATCTGCTGATGTAAATAAGTGAAAATTGTTAGGTTAACGCCACATATACTGGCAGGAGATCTGGTCTGGGATTTGCCATGATGAGAAAATATGGGTATATGTTGGAGTTCATTTTACAAAGCTGGCTTGGCATTGCTTCTCAAGGGTAGGAAAGCATAAATACCACAACAGGGGTAAAGATGCAACATTATTCAACCATGCTCACTCTTTCAAAAAAAAACCCCTCAGGAATACAAAGCACAAATTGAACAAATCTAGGTATTTTGATATGGTGTACTTATTTTAATAGGCAGATTAATCATTTAACTAATTTTGAGGCTTGCGTGTCAGGTAGCAAATACCACTGCTCGATACTTCATGCGTAGTCAACAGATAAGACTGTTTGCTTGTAAGTTTCTTCACATATTTCCAAGAAGATGTGCAAATAATGGGGATGGTCTATGCATGTTTCACAGTAAAAAAGCATAGCCAAATTTACCAGAAACAATATTTGGAAAAAACTGTTTGACCAGCTCTAAAAATCAATTATATTGTTTGAACAAAAGTGTAGTTTTCAGAAAAGATACACTGTATCAATAAGGCAGGCATTCAGATTTTGTGCACATTCAGAATTAGATATACTGTGTAGTTTTCCAGTAATGCAGCTCTGGCTGGAATATTATTTTTAAAGCTGATTGCTTCAAAATACATGCCAGCAAGTATGTATTTTGGTTCTGGCTCATCTGCCAATAAAGTCATTGAACTATTTCCAAAATAAAGAATAAGGATAAACAGTACTTCAGTGATAGCCACATAATTGTAATATCAGCTGCAAATATTCAAAAGCAAGACTTTTGCTAGATATCTTTTTAGGAGATCCATGTGGCCGTATTCTATTAGATTTTGGCCAGTTTCCTAGAAATTCATAGCGTATAAATTTTAAACCTCAGCCGTCATTGAATATATCTGGTGCATGTTTGAAAGAGAAATGCTTATGTCTTCAGCAGCATTTAATTTTTTACTTATACATTGTAAAATTTTATGAACCAGAGCTGTAATACAACACTGCAGTGCACAGCCCATTGCTACTGCTGTAATCATTCAATTGAGAGACCTCTATGGACATGATTCAATAGGTAATGGACTGAATCAGTTCAGCTTGACTGTTGGGATTTTATTGCTCTACCCACCTTGGTGACAGCTGCTTATTAGTGTGCAGTGCTTTAGGGAAGCCAGTATAAGAAATGAGTTCTCCAGTCTTTCTCTCATTATGCCATTTGGATCACTGTTTTGGTAGATGGGGGAGGTCTTCACACACCCTCCTTCCCCATCCCTACTCGGAGAATTTCCAGTTCTCAGATTTGTGTAGGTTCTGTCTTCCAGACTAAACATGATAAAAGCCCATCATCTTCCTTTCATTAATGCTAATAGGATTTGTGACCGTAAAGCACCATGCAGTGAGTTGAGAGTCTATGCCAATGTTTTTTATCCCTTGCTTCTGTTACTTTATATATTATCTTTCATCAGCAGACAACAGAATTCACTCTGCTTAGTTGAAGGAATCAACTTCAGCAGGGGGTAAGAAGGCGTCTCCATTAAATTAAATAAATTTACTCTCACATGCGTATGTAACCATTTCTCTGCACCATGAATTATGTTAATGGATGCAGAGTCTTTCAGCTCTAGGCCATCAATTTAAATCAGTCCCAAGCTGGCAAAGATCAACAATCTTTACTTTCTGTTGATTGTACAGGACATGGTGTGGAACTAAGTTGGCAAGTTCAGCCCATGGTCTGTTGGAGTGTGGTGCATGCCACTGAAGTACATCAGTTCAGATTGTTTCCTGCACATGTTGTCTTAATTGGGATGGAAGGTTTAAAGTCTGAACCCAAACCCAGTGAAATTACTTAAAGGATTATTTCTTTCATTGGACTGTAAGGCAAGTACAAGAAATGTATGTGGTCTGAGTAATCCTGTCAGTTGTTTTATCTAGGGGTGTCTTCAGTCCTGATATTAGAGAGTGCTGATGTTGGTGTAATCATTATTTTTTTCTGTCAAAAACACTGTGGAAGGTTGTACCGTCCTCAAAGCTCTATTTTCCTGAGAATAAATATAAAGCTTTTGTCCAATGGCAGATTTTTCTCTTTGTCTTCATTAATAACAAGATACCCTTGAAAAAAATGTTACTTAAGAATATTTAAAAGGTTTCATTTGCTGTAAGCATGTGTTCAATTAAAAATAATCTATCATTTACTGCTAGAAAACTAGGAAGTTCCAACAAATTGTCAGAGATTTCAGAAGTTCCTACCTATATTAAACTAACCTTAAATGATCTTTACATGCAGGAAAGGTAAATTGAAGCTAACAAATAACCCACAACCTTGTTTTCTTTGCAAGGACTGGGCTTCCATGGCATGTGTGACGTGCTGCCATATTATTACAAGAGACAGATTAGGCAGTCATCTTAATGAAATGAGAATAAGATAAATGCAGAAATATCAGATGCTGCTGAGGCATACTCCACTAAGCAAAGTATTTGTGGTACCTATTAAGCAGGATGTAAGTCAATAGAGTACCTGAACAGAAGGTGCTATATATTGTTGTTCCTAGAAAATTTGGTGTAATTGCCTTTATTATTAAAATGGATGGGTTCTATATCCGAATGCTCTGCCTTTCTCATTCCCAGTAGGATATACCATCTGACTTACAGTTGCATACAAACACTGCAAAGTTGTATGGCCAGGATACAGTCACTATGAAGAGGAGTAAATGGTGATAAAGGAGAAGGAAATTTGCCCTGTGATTCTTTTTTTTTCTTAATATATTTTCTAGATATACAAAATAATTGGGGATAGTATGGTAGGGGCTAGAGGGACTTGAAAAATTTGGATTACCCCACATTTTACTATGGTTTAGGAAGTAGAATCATAGAATGTCTTGGGTTGGAAGGGATCTCTAAAGGTCATGTAGCCCAGCCCCCCTATAATTAGCAGGGACATCTCCAACTAGAACAGATTGCTCAGAGCCCCATCAAGCCTGAACTTGAATGTCCCTAGGGATGGGGCCTCCACCACCTCTCTAGACAACCTGTTCCAGTGATCCACCACCCTCATATTAAAGAACTTCTTCCTAATGTCCAACCTAAATCCACCCTTCTCTAGCTTGAATCCGTTACCCCTTGTCCTATTGTTACATGACCTAGTGAACAGGTCTTCCCCAGCCTTCTTATAGGCCCCTTTCAGGTATTGGAAGGTCACTATAAGGTCCCCCCAGAGTCTTCTCTTCTTCAGGCTGAACAACTCCAATTCCCTCAGCCTGTCTTCATAAGAGGTGCTCCAGCCCTCTGATAATTTTTGTTGCCCTCCTCTGGACACAGTCCAATAGGTCCACATCCTTCTTGTGTTGGGGGCTCCAGAGCTGGACGCAATACTCCAGGTGAGGTCTCACCAGGGCAGAGTATAGGGGCAGAATCACCTCTGTCGATCTGCTGGCCACACTTCTTTTGATGCAGTCCAGGATGCTGTTCGTCTTCTGGGCTGCAATTGCACATTGGTGGCTCATGTCCAGCTTTGGATCCACTAGTACCCTCATGTCTTTTTCCAAAGGGCTGCTCTCTAGCATGTCATCCCCCTGCCTGTATTCATATCTCTGGTTGTCCTGGCCAAGGTGCAGGACCCTGCACTTGACCTTGTTGAACCTCATGAGGTTCACCTGGGCCCACTTTTCCACCTTGTCCAGGTCCCTCTGGATGGCATCCCATCCCTCAGGTGTATCCACCTCACCACCCAGCTTAGTGTCATCAGAAAACTTTCTGAGGGTGCTCTCAGTGCCACTGTCAATATAATTAATGAAGATATTAAACAACACTGGTCCCAGTACGAACCCCTGAGGGACATCTCTTGTCACTGTTTTCCATCTGAACAACAAGCTATTGATTGCTACCCTCTGGATGTGACCATCCAGCCAATTCCTTATCCACTGAACAGTCCACCCATGAAAACCATATCTCTTCAACTTAGAGAGAAGGATATTGTGGGGGACCGTGTCAAAGGCCTTGCAGAAGTCCAGATAGATGACATCCATAGGTCTTCCCTTGTCCACTGATGCAGTCACTCCATTGTAGAAAGCCACTAGGTTGGTCAGGCAAAATTTGCCCCTAGTAAATCCATGCTGGCTGGCCTGAATCACCTCCCTGTCCTCCATGTGCCTTAGCATGTCTTCTGGGAGGATCTGTTCCATGATCTTCCCAGACACAGAGGTGAGGCTGACAGGTCAGTTGTTCCCAGGGTCCTCCTTTTTACCCTTTAAATAACTCTTAAAGACTGGTACCTTCTGACAGTTAGTGGTGGTTGTGGTGATGTAAGGCAGCCATAAATCCAGTATCTGCAACCCCCAGAGGGTTTCTGATATCTGGCTTCTGTCCTGAAACTTGGAGTCTTCAAGCTACAGGTTGTAAAGGTCCACAATCTCATGGTTTCTTATGTTCTGAGAGAGACTGACTCTCTTTAAGCATAATATGCCATCTCACAGGTGCACAGGATTCTCAAGTTAGATGCTCTGCCACAATCCTGACTTTCTTAACAAACATGGGAAGTAAGACAGCAATGTACTTAAAACACATTCCAGAACACAATGTGTTTTGTAGGTGTCTGGCAGTGGCTGAAGCCCCAGTGCTCTGCAACTGTCAGCCAGATAGGGTGTCATCTGTGGCAAATAAATCCCGGGATGACAGCATTCAGGTGGACAACTGCCTGCTTCATGGCTGTTTTGCTCAGAGATGCTGTTCTGTGAAGACAATGGATTTTTTTAATCCCTTTCTCCATTTTAAGTTAGTAGAAAATGGATGTTAGAAGATGTGGTTGACTCTCCTTTTCTGTCAGTTTTCCTGAGACACACTGCTTTTAACTTCAATGAGACTCCTAAAAACACAGCTTGTAAATAAGACTGTTGTTAGTGAACATTGTTATATTAGGCTGTGTTGGACAGCTCTGCCTTAGTCTCTTCACTCTTGTGCTGCTTTTTTCTAACTGCTGGGTGATGCTCTACTCATGTCTCCACCTTGCCATTAGCCTTCTTTAATTCCACCTGGATGGAACATGTATTAACTCCTGCTTGAGCTAAGAGGGACTCTTGCTCAAATTCAGTGTCTTTAGGCACTTTGGTGGCAAGTCATGACTACACAGAAGTTTGAATAGAGAGAGTTCATGGTGTGCTCCTGGAGCACTTACACCCTGCATGCACAAGACAAGAACATTTTTTTTATTATACAAATGCAGCCATCTTTCCACATGATCACTTCTAATATGAAACACATTCAACAAGCTTCTTCAAACATTTGAGAAATCTACATGCAATTTCCTTCTCTTCAGTGTTGTTAAGAAA
The DNA here is from genome assembly GCA_020745705.1 of Hemiprocne comata. NCBI lineage: Eukaryota > Metazoa > Chordata > Aves > Apodiformes > Apodidae > Hemiprocne > Hemiprocne comata. The sequence goes on along the minus strand of CM036586.1, from coordinate 133,921,382 downwards.
TCCTGGTTTGGAGATTTGTGTTTAGCATCATCTTTCTAACACTCTGAAGGTGACCTGGCTTTGCATGCAGCCCCTCACAGGGCAGGCACAAGCATCCCAAGGTGAGAACAAAAATTACTGTGAGTGAAAAAGGCAGAAGGAAGAATTCCCACTCTTTGTTTCATTTGTACCTAGCAAAGCAGGAATCTCTTCCGCTTTTCCTATTATTTCCCTCTGCTGAATTAGTCTGCAAATTATGTATTTACTAAAGGGAAAGTAAGCTAAGAAAATGCAACCAAACATTATTAAGTCTGTGTCCCCTCAGGGCTTATTGAGCTGAAAAGCTAAGGACAAAAAGAGGTTTCTCAATACTAAGACTAATGTAACCCCATTATTATGTTGCCAGTCTGCTTTTCTGTTGTCAAAAGAGAAAGTGGTAGGTTATTTACAAAGTGTTGCAGTCTTCAGCAATTATACTTTTTTAAGATGTTCTGTCTTTCACTATTTAACTTCTGCTTTTTTGTTTTGTTTATGTTCCGTTACACATTTTTCTGAACCTTTCAGCCTTTAGCAACATTAGGAGCTAGAGCTGTGGAGTATCACAAGGGAGCCTGACTACCTTTTGTTCCTAATGGCAAATGAGTTGAAAGCCAAGAAAGACAGACTCCTTTTCTTTTCTTCAGACTAATTGTAGAATTGTATTTTAAGGACAGGGACAAAGCTATCCCTGGCTCATGCTAACTTGAATTAACTATTTTCTTAATGTGAGGTGTATACGACTTACAAACAAAATATTTTATTTGTGCTATCTAGGGGTCTCTAGTGTCTTCAGTTGCTCTTTTTTATGCCAGTACAAAAACAGCATCTAAGACTTACCAAAATACTGCTTATTCGTTTTGCTGTAGATTGCATTAGCTGTTTTGTTTGTGGTTTTTGTAGATTTTTTTATTTATTATTATTTCAGGTGAAAGATTACAAATATACTATTTCTGGTCTCTGCATGGTTTCAGATTTATGCAACACAAAGTAAAATATCCCAGCATATAGTGCTGGACCCCGTGTGCCTAAACTGTAGCTGAGTAGTGGCAGGTGCTGCCCCACCCTCTGTAAGTAAGAAGAGAAACACTCATAAGAGTTCTTGAGCTGTGATCAGGATGGGAAATGCCTGGGAAGAGAGCTTTGAGAGTTCCCTGCAGAAGCAGAGAGACACAGGCAGAAACTTACCTTCTAGAGCTGGAGAGAGACAGCACAGTATCAGCTCCAAGGTGGGAGCGCTGATGTGGCTGACAGAGGGTTCAGCGTATTCTTCCTGGGACTGTCAAGGGAACCTGTGTGCTACCTGGGATTTTGCTGCTTACATGTAGCACAGGAAAACTGTTCCATGCCTGCATGATACCAGTCCTGAGGGAATCTGTGTTTGGCTACCTGAAGAGCTGCTGGTGCAGAAAGGATATGGTGGCTGAGTCTTAGGGGTAACTGTTGGAGTGAAGAAGGGTTATGGGCAGGTTAGGTGAAGAATTTAGAGGAAGCTTAGAAAAGTAAATGATTGTAGAGGTGCTCTGGATGTGAACTGTCATTTGGCGAAAAACACATCTCTAGGGTTGGTTGTCTGTTTCAGTTTAATGTGAAGTTGTACTGGCTGAAGCCCTTTTCTTACTGCGTGACTCAAATGATGGTTTCTCCTTGCTCACCTATGGTGGTCTCTGGAGAATTGTTGTGGTTTGTTCCTTTCGTTAGCTTGTATTGCTCTGAAGTATCTGTATTTTCATGTTTTTATTTAATTAAGTTGTCTCTTTTGTATTCTGGTATCTCTTAAAAAACTTGCTTCATTTAACCTGAAGCCTGAAAAATCCTGAATATTTGAATTATGTACTAGATTTTAGAGGAGTCGAATAGACTTAAATTTTCATTAAACTCTTGCTTTGTTTAAAGATCTCCTGCGACAGCAATAAATGGCTATTTGGCACACTGAATAGTTAGTTATCCCTTTCAGGAAGGGACATGGAGGGGAAAACATAATGGTAGAGGATGCTTTTAGCACATTATGCTGTCTCAGAAGCTGGTAGAGAGCAAAACCAGTTGGAGGATCTGGGGGATGTTCTGGATTCTGCTGTTGAGAGTTTTAAGGGTTTGGCTTTGCTGGGAATTGTGTGTAATTAGGAAGCTCACATCTGCATTGTGGGGAGTTGTCATAGGCGACTCACTTCTAAAGGGAGTGGAAGGCCCTATATGCAGGCTGGACCCCCTTTTAGGGAGGTCAACTGCTTCCCTGGGGCCAGGGTTAAGGATATAAGGATGAAGCTCCCTACCCTACTTCAGCCCTCAGACTACTACCCTTTACTACTGTTCCAAGTAGGCAGTGATGAGGTAGCTACCAGAAGTGTAGGGGCAATGAAGAGAGATTTCAGGGCCCTGGGACAGCTGCTTAGGGGATCGGGAGCACAGTTGGTGTTCTCCTCTACCCCACCAGTAGCAGGGATTGATGAGGGGATAAATGGGAAGAGCCAGAAGATTAACTCCTGGCTTCAGGACTGGTGCAGCAGACTTTTTGGCTTTTTTGATCATGGATGGACCTACAGGACACTGGGCATGGCAACATGTGGGGGAAGCCTAACCTGGAGGGGGAGAAGGGTCCTGGCACACAATTTAGCAGGGCTCATCTACAGGGCTTTAAACTAGGTTTGAAGGGGGATGGGGATGAAAACAGAGATGAGCCTGAGGACAGCTGCCAGTCTGTTGTCCCACTCAAGGCAGGAAATGGGGATAAATGTGGCAACAAGAACATAGGGCTCACTAATGGGTTGGTAACCATGCAAGTGGTTGGGATATCTGTACCACAGCTCAAGTGTATATGTGCCAATGCCCAAAACATGGGAAATAAACAAGAGGAGTTAGAAGCTGTTGTGCACCAGGGAGACCATGATATAATTGCCATCACGGAAACGTGGTGGGGTGATTCACATGGTTGGAGTGCTGCAATGGTTGGCTATAGGCTCTTTAGAAGGGACAGGCAAGGCAAGAGAGGTGGTGGGGTGGTGTTATATGTTAAGGAGTGCTTTGATTGCCTTGAGGTCAATTCTAGACACACCAAGGCAGAGTGTATATGGGTGAGGATAAAAGGGAAGGCCAATGAGGCTGATATCCTAGTGGGAGTCTGCTACAGACCACCTGACCAGGATAAAGGGACTGACAAGATGTTCTTTCAACAACTTGGGGATGTCTCGCATTCGCTAGACCTTGTTCTTGTGGGGGACTTCAACTTCCAGATGTCTGCTGGAAGTACAACACAGCAGAAAGGGGCCAATCCAGGAGGTTTCTGGAATGTATAGAAGATAACTTCCTGCTACAGCTGGTAAATGAACCTACCAGGGGTGGTGCCATGCTGGACCTACTGTTCACAAACAGGGAAGGGCTGGTGGAAGATGTAGTGGTTGGAGGTTGCTTGGGCACAGCGACCATGATGTGATAGAATTTTCAGTATGTGGTGAAGTTAGGAGGGTCGTCAGCAAAACCTCTACCTTGGACTTCCAGAGGGCTGACTTTGGCCTCTTCAGGACGCTGGTTGGGAGAGTCCTGTGGGAAGCAGCCCTCAAAAACAAAGGAGCCCAGGAAGGCTGGGCTTACTTTAAGAATGAATTTATGAAGGCGCAGGAGCAGGCTGTCCCTGTGTGCTGAAAAAGGAGACGGCGGGCAAGAAGACCAGCCTGGTTGAGCAGGGAACTATTGCAAAAACTCAGAAATAAAAAATAGTGTATCAACTTTGGAAAAAAGGGCAGATGAATCAGGAAGTATTTAGGGACATTGTAAGGTCATGTAGGAAGAGAATCAGAGATGCAAAAGCTCAACTAGAACTTAAACTGGCCATCTCTGTAAAGGATAATAAAAAATGCTTTTCTAAATACATTAATAACAAAAGGAAGGTCAGGGAAAATCTTAATTCCTTATTGGATGAGGGGGGGAACTTAGTAATGGAGGACAAGGAAAAGGCTGAGGTGCTTAACACCTTCTTTGCCTCAGTCTTTAACAAAAAGACTAGCTACCCTCAGGACAACTGGGCTCCTGAGTTGGTAGACAGGGATGGGGAGCAGAATCCCCCTCCTGTAATCCAGGAGGAAGTAGTTAGGGACCTGCTGTGCCACGTAGATCCCAGCAAGTCCATGGGTCTGGATGGCATTCATCCTAGGGTGCTGAGGGAGCTCGTGGAAGAACTGGCTAAGCCACTCTCAATCATTTATCACCAGTCCTGGCTCACTGGGGAGGTCCCAGATGACTGGAGGTTGGCCAATGTGATGCCCATCCACAAGCAGGGCTGGAAGGAGGATCTGGGGAACTATAGGCCTGTCAGCCTGACCTCGGTGCCTGGCAAGGTTATGGAACAGATCCTCCTAAGTGCCACTGAGCAGCATGTGGACGACAACCAGGGGATTGGCTCCAGTCAACATGGGTTTAGGAAAGGAAGGTCCTGCCTGACTAATCTCATTTCCTTCTATGACTGGGTGACCCGCCTAGTGGATGAGGCTGTGGATGTGGTCTACCTTGACTTCAGCAAGGCCTTTGACACAGTCTTCCACAGCATCCTCCTGGAGAAGCTAGCAATCCATGGCTTCGACAGGTGCACCCTTCACTGGGTCAAAAACTGGTTGGATGACTGGGCCCAGAGAGTGATGGTGAGTGGAGCTGCATCCAGCTGGCATCTGGTGACCAGTGGTGTCCCCCAGGGATCAGTACTGGGCCCAGTCCTATTCAATATCTTTATTGATGACCTGGATGTGGGGATTGAGTCCACCCTCAGTAAATTTGCAGATGACACCAAGCTGGGGGGGAGTCTTGATCTGTCAGAGGGTAGGAAGAGGCTGAAGGAGGACCTGGACAGGCTGGATCGATGGGCTGAGGCCAACGGCATGAAATTCAACAAGACCAAGTGCAGGGTCCTGCACTTTGGCCACAATAACCCCAGGCAGCGCTACAGGCTGGGGGAAGAGTGGCTAGAGAGCAGCTCAGCAGAGAGGGGCCTGGGAGTGCTGGTGGACAGCCGGTTGAACATGAGCCAGCAGTGTGCCCAGGGGGCCCGGAAGGCCAATGGCATCCTGGCTTGTATCAGGAATAGTGTGGCCAGCAGGAGTAGGGATGTAATTCTCCCCCTGTACTCAGCACTGGTGAGGCCTCACCTCGAGTACTGTATACAGTTCTGGGCCCCTCACTTCAAGAAGGATGTTGAGGAGCTGGAGCGGGTCCAGAGGAAAGCAACAAGGCTGGTGAAAGGACTAGAGGGAAAGTCTACTAGGGAGAGGCTGAGGGAGCTGGGATTGTTTAGCCTGGAGAAGAGGAGACTCAGGGGGGGACCTTATCACTCTCTTCAACTACCTGAAGGGAGGTTGTAGTCAGGTGGGGGCTGGGCTCTTCTCCCAGGCAACTAGCAACAAGACAAGAGGGCACAGCCTGAAGCTGCTCCAGGGGAGGTTTAGGTTGGATATTAGGAAGTACTTCCTTATGGAGAGGGTGATTAAACATTGGAATGGACTTCCCAGGGAAGTGGTGGAGGCACCGTCCCTGGATGTGTTCAAGGAAAGGCTGGATGTGGCACTTAGTGCCATAGTCTAGATGGTGTGGTGGTGTTGGTCATAGGCTGGACTTCATGATCTTAAAGGTCTTTTCCAGCCTTGGTGATTCTGTGATTCTCAGTTTAATGACAGCCATCATAACAGGTGACCAAGAAGGCCTGTGGCATCCTAGCCTGCATCAGGAATAGTGTGACCTGCTGGACCAGGGAGGTGATCTTACCCCTACACTTGGCCTCGGTGAGGCCACACCTCGAGCACTGTGTGCAGTTTTGGGCACCACAGTATAGAAAGGACATTGAGGTGCTGGAGAGGGTGCAGAGAAGGGGAACTAAGATGGTTAGAGGTCTGGAGAACAGGTCTTATGAGGACAGGCTAAGGGAGCTGGGGCTGTTCAGCCTGGAGAAGAGGAGGCTGAGGGGAGACCTCATTGCTCTCTACAACTGCCTGGGAGGAGGTTGTGGTGAGGTGGGTGTTGGCCTCTTCTCCCTACTGACTAGCAATAGGACAAGAGGAAATGGGGTCAAGTTACACCAGGGGAAGTTCAGGTTGGATATTAGGAAAAATTTCTTCACAGAAGGAGTGGTGAGGCATTGGAACAGGCTGTCTGGGGAGATGATGGAGGCACTGTCCCTGGAGGTGTTCAAAAAGCGGGTGGACGTGGCACTTCTAGAGATGGTTTAGTGGTCACGGAGTTGTAGGGCAGACAGTTGGACTTGATCTGAAAGGTCTTTTCCAACCGTAATGATTCAATTATTCTGATTAGCAGAAGCCTTTGCAAATACTATCGGTACATCAGGTGTTGTGAAAAAGCTTCCTCTCACACCACCAGTCTGGAACTGAGCCCTATGCAACTTAAAAAAAATCTGTAGAAGCTGTAGAAAGATGGTTTAAACCTGAAAACCACTTACAGATTGGATGCATTCTTCAGTCCATAGTTGCAGTCCTTTATATGCGTGTACATTCAAAATGTGTAGTATATGAGAAAGCAGTTTTTACTGTTCATACATCCACTTTAACAAAACTACCACGTAGAATCCTGCTGTTAAGCTAGATAACATATTTAGATTACTTGCTATCTTTTGCTCTGTGATTAAGATGATGGTCATTTTATTATTCACTGTATATGTACTTACAGAAATTAAAATGGGAGAGCTTAGATATTAAAGAAACGTATTTATTTGTCTCTTTTAAGAACAGAATTAAGTTTAATATATCAATTATTATTAGAAACAGATTACCTGTAAAATTCGTTAATATTTAATAGTTATGGGCATTTTAAAGGTTGCGAACTCAAAGTTCAATTAAACAAACTCTCTTATAGTTGTTTCTTTTTCCAAGTAGTCTGGTAGGTTGTATGTGGAGGACATTGTGTATTTTCTGTATTTGAGTAAATCTGTCACTGAACCATAAAAATTTTTTTGATATAAAAGTGAAGATTGATATATCATACTAATGCTGGCCCCCTTTTAGTTGCTTCATGTTCTAAATTAATTTTAGTACAACAAAGATACTATGCATGTGATAAAAGAACTATGTAACAGCTGTTTTAGTCAGTATTAAAGAGAATAGAAACTAAATTATAAACTTGAAAATTTGGTAGGTGTAAAATCTAGATTTTACCCAAAAGCAGAGGGTTTCCAAATCAGAAATGAGTTGATCAGAAGTTTGTGAGGCTTCCCACCCCAAATAAGAAATGAACAGTAAGGAAGAAACAGTAAAAATTCTGCTTCTTATGAGCTTCAAAGGGAAAAGGTACATACAGCCAGTAATTCCTATAAAGAGGAGATTTATACAACTCAGTGATCTTAGGGTAGATGCTGTTGGGTAAGATTGCATTAATAGCTTCCCGAAGCACAGCAGAGGACTGGTATCTGCAGGTAAACTCCTCTGTTTCTCTTTAAGGTGTTCAGAGCAGTATTTCAGGATGCTTACATCAGACAGTTGGTTTTCTTTGTGCAATTATAATAAATATAAAATAAAGGGTCCTCCCTTTTTCCCCTACCTCAGTTTGTGATTACAACTGGGAGATGATATATGCAGTGAGGTAATCCTCATGCAGTAGCTGTGGAAAATCAGTCAGAAATAAGAAATTTAATATGTAGAAAGTTCCTAAATAATTTAATTCTATTTCATTGAGACTAGAGTGTTTTGGTACTCATGTCTTAATTTTCTACAGTAAAGAAGAGAAGGTGGTAGGTTCACCTTTTTGGAAGTTCAACCTACTGTCTGAGTAAGAAAGAACAATCCCTACAAACTGTCAAATATTTCTTTCTTTCTTTATTCACTCCTGCAAGACATGTTGACATACTGGACAGCTCAAATGTTTCCTTGTTATAGATCCAGTGATGTAATATCTGATTAGGAAAATGGTTTTACTCTTACATATAGAAGATAGGCCATGTAATGTCAGCAAATACGCTATCTGATGTGCAAAAGAAAGGGGGGGAGGATGAACCTGGCAGTAATCTTTCTGTTGTTTTTCAGTCATGCAGAGGAATCATAATCTCTGAATCCTTTCCAAAGTCCCACACGACATCCTGGTCTCCAAGCTGGTAAAATATGGGTTTGATGGATGGGCCACTTGGTGGATAAAGAACTGGCTTGACGGCCACACCCAAAGAGTGGCTGTCCATGGGTCCTTGTCCAGGTGGAGGCCAGTGACTAGTGGAGTCCCTCAGGGATCAGTACTGGGACCGTTCCTGTTTAACATCTTCATCAGCAACATGGACAGTGGCACTGAGTGCACCCTCAGCAAGTTTTCTGACAACACCAAGCTGTGTGGTGCAGTGGACATGCTGGAGGGAAGGGATGCCATCCAGAGGGACCTGGACAGGCTGGAGTGGTGGGCCCATGCCAACCTCATGAAGTTCAACAAGACCAAGTGTAAGGTCCTGCATCTGGGTCAGGGCAATCCCAAGCACCGATATAGGCTGGGCAGTGACTGGCTTGGGAGCAGCTCTGATGAAAAAGTGTTGGGGGTGCTGGTGGATGAGAAGCTCAGCATGTGCTGTCAGTGTGCACTTGTAGCCCAGAGAGCCAACCGTATCTTGGGCTGCATTAGGAGGAGTGTGGCCAGCAGGTCGAGGGAAGTGATCCTCCCCCTCTACTCCACTCTTGTGAGACCCTACCTGGAGTCCTCCATTCAGTTCTGGAGTCCCTGCTACAAGAAAGATATGAATGTGATGGAACGTGTCCAGAGAAGGCCACGAGGATGATCAGAGGGCTGGAGCACCTCTCTTATGAATACAGACTGAGAGAGTTGGGGTTATTCCGTCTGGAGAAGAGAGGGCTCCCAGGAGACCTTATTGTGGCCTTCCACTGTCTTAAGAGGGCCTACAAGAAAGCTGGGGAGGGACGTTTTGAGATGACGGGTAGTGATAGGACTAGGGGGAATGGCTCCAAGTTAGAGGAGGGTAGATTTAGACTGGATGTTAAGAAGAAGCTCCTCACCATGAGGGTGGTGAGACACTGGAACAGGTTGCCCAGAGAGCTGGTGGAAGCCCCATCCCTAGAGGTATTTAAGGCCAGGCTGGATGAGCTCTGAGCAACCTGATCTAGTGGGTGGTGTCCCTGCCCCTGGCAGGGGGGTTGGAACTAGATGATCTTAAAGGTCCATTCCAACCCTGACAATTCTATGATTCTATGAAAGTCCTTCTGTTTTATAGGAGTATGCTTAGAGCCATCCTGTGGTAGTGAGTGCTTGGGTGAAGAGGACAGAAAATGAGCCACAGTTGAAATTGTTCTAACGTCTTCCTGCTGTTTGTCAGAAGAATCATAAATAACTGCTCTTCTAACCTGTAATCTGAAAACTAGCTGTGAATGTCTTGTATCTCTGTGAGCTGGGGAATGCGGATGCTTTTATTAACACTTTTGTTAGTGCTTCTGCACAGCTCAGCCTACTCCATACACCATGACTGTCTAGTTATTAATGATCCACATGTGGCATCTGAAGGTGAATTTCACCATCTTCAGCTTCTCTTCACAAAAAACCTTTCATTATAGCTGGACTGTGTGTATCTTCACTATGCTCCCTTCTCCACACACTTCTTAAATCTGGTTGGTAATTGACTTCCTCTGTGATGGGTTAAACATCAAAAAGGTGGTAGGAAATAGATTCTAATTTGGGGCTCCTTGGCTGCACACCCATGGTCTAAAATGACTGAGTGGTAGTAGGGAAAATCACATAATAAATCATCAGTAAAGAAAGAGGTTATGGCTTACTGTAGCTGTACTTAATAAATAGTGAATTGCTGTTTGAAACCACAGAAAGTCTTATACATCCTGTGAAGGCAAGTGAAATTTGTCAAGGTATTTGGAATAGAAACTTCCACTTGTGATCTAACAAGCAGTTAGCTTCTTGAAGGTGGTAACTGTACTTAGGAAAAGCATCTAAAGTTATTGCAGCAGCATGTTAGCATCACTTCTAGGAGTGACCACAAGTATTGTATGGAGAAACAGTACCCTTCATGTGTACTTTTTTCTATGCAGAGCAGAGCAATAAATAGTTTATGCATACCAGAGAACAGGAAAAATATTTTCCAAAGTAGTCTGGCTTTCCAGGTTTCAGGAGATTCATGTTATGAGCATGACATAGAAATAGAGAAATTAGGACTTCAGCTGTGGAAAGTGCACTTCTCCCTTTTCCCAAAGCAGTTTTCTCTTGTTGGTCATGCTGTCTGTGGCAGCTGGTCATATTTTGAAAGACTGGGTTAAAATGGTCAAAACAGTTTGGAATGAGACATAGAAGGCTTTCTGCCCCTGTCTTATTAGAGAATAATACAACTTGTTTCAATTTTGTGTCTGTGAAGACTGCTGTGTACTGAAGCAGAATACTGGAATTTTGTGGAAGAAGAAATTCCTTTCAGTTCTTCAGCAACAGAAAGCTGTGTGATCTGGCAAAATGCTTTGTTTGCACAGACTCAGGCCTAGTTGCTTGAATTCTGGAAGTGGTTTTCCCCACTGCACAGGTGGGAATGTCCTGCAGCAAGCTTACTGCCTTGTGTTCAACTTATGCATGAGTATGCACCATTTCCAAATGGCATGTGGCTTGGAAGCAAAAGTGAGATGCTAAGGTGGAAAGATGGTAATAAAGGAGAAATAGATGGGAACTTCAAGGACACCCAAAAAGAGAGCTGGAAAGGGGTTTGGGAGGAACAGGGAAGACTCTCTAGTGTTTAAAGGTATGTTTCATTTTCTGTTTCTAACTTCAGAACATGAATATTTGAAATGTGAATGTTTTCTTATTTCTGTGGCTTTGCTTCACAGACAGAGCTCTAGTAGCTGTAGAGCTGTGGGCTTGTCTTTGACAAGTGTAGGGGCAGGAGTTATAGCATGTGCAGTAGAACTCATTGGAGTTATTGTAATAACTTTGTTGCATAAATACAGTCATTCCATGAGACAGCTACTTTTAATAGCTAACTACTTTAAAGATGGATTTAAAAATGGAAATCGTATTTTTAAAATAAAACAGCCCTGATTGTTCTCTCTAGTCAAGCTTGAATTAATAGATGGTTTCCATGGAATTTTTAGTTATCTTTCAACAAATTTGTCTTGCTGTTTTGTGTGTATGTGTATACATGCACTTGTGTTTTACCCTACATATCTAACTTCAGTAACTTTACCTTTTAGAATAAGTGATGATAATCTACTCTTTTGCATTAGTTCTTCTTTAACAGAAACTGTACTCAGGAATGGAAACTGTCTGCATTCGGACTTGCTTTATTAGAGAGAGCTAAGAAAGAACATCTCATTTTGATCTGTAATTAGTGCCTATAGTGATTCCCGCCCTTCCTTTTTTAAAGAACAATTTAAACATGTTTTTTCTTCTTTTTTTTTTTCCTATTTATTCCTTCTATCACTCTCCCCTGTAGCCATTGCTCTTGTTCTAGGGAGGAAATTAAATAATAATATGATGTCTCAAGTGCTGCAGGGATCAGTTTTTAATTCCTACTTACTGCTTGTTAAAATTTACATTTATTGCCTAGCATGCTTACATGAGGCTATTACACTCCTGCTAGTATTTAGGGCATATTTTATCTATAGATAGCTGTTGACACGAACTCATCCAGCATTGATGAAAAGGTTATGGAATGGGTATGTGAGCAAAAGTTAGCTTCAAGAGAGTATCTGATAATTGATTAGGAGCTATCCTTATACTTACCTCCTCTTTTTTCACCATTTCCAGCACTCTTCAGATCAAAGTCTGAGCTTGTGTAGTTAGGCAGAACTCTTGTATTCAACCAACTACCTATTTTTTTTTTTTTATTTAGAATTAATTTCAATTCTAGTTATACCTGGTTGCACCTGAACAGACTTCTTAACAAATAGCTTTTACTTGCTTGCAGAAATGCAGCATAATGACAAGGTTTTACTATGAGGCTGATGTTTCACCAGCTAAATAGAAATAGTATGATTGTTTTGATTCCTGGGGCCTGAAAATGTGGCCTTCCTTCCCTCTGTCCCCACCTTCCCATGTCTATGGCAAGTAGATAAATCTTCTGTTGAAGAGGCTCATCTTCAGGATTTTTCTAACAAAATTTTTGGAAAAAAAGCTATCACCTGCTGTGTGTGTTTCTGAGACCAGTGACTTGACAACTCCTGCAGTCTACTCAACTATGCAGAATTTTCATGGATTTGCTGAGGTCTTTCTAAAGCATTAACAGATGAGAGCCTTCTTTCAGATAATAGAAGAAATAGGGAGCATAACATTCAGAACCCCCAAGTGCGTTGTGGTAGGTCACTGAGTACTGTAGTCCAGTCATGAATCAACATAAGATTTGTCCCTTAGCCACCGTGTATGTTACTGATAGTGCCCACTCTCTCCCTTCCCTTTGCATCTTCCTTCCCTCCTACTATCCATTTACCTCACATCAGGTGGCTACAGGAGTAACAATGAGAAATATATTAATGTATGTCATCTTTGACATCTGATCATTAAACATGTTAAACCAATTGCATAGAAGAAGTGTAGGGGGTTGAAATTTTCCTTTAATTTTTTTTCCCCCGTGCTAAATCTCTGAAATGCTCCCAGTCTATCTCAGTTGTGTCTCTCAACTTGAAATACTTTACTCGCAGCTTTGTGCAGCCGTATAACTCAGCTACTGAAATGAGTTCAGCAAATAGCCACCAAAATGGCTGGAGCACTTCTGTAGGGGAGACCCTGAGGGAGTTGGGCTTGTTATGTGTGAAGGCTTTGGGGTTTATATTGTGGTAGCCTTTCTCTACCTACATGGGAGACTAGAGAGAAGATGCGCCAGACTTTACAGCAGTGCATGGTGGGAACATGAAAGGCAATAGACACATCTTGAAACAAGAGTTTCAGACTGTATGTAATTTTTTCCCCATGAGGACAATGAGGTGTTGGAGCAGTTGCCCAGAGCAGTCTCTGGCATTGGAGGTTTTCAGGATCAAAATTAATCAAGCCCTGAGACACCTGGTCTGATCCTATTGCTGACTCTGGTCTCAGCAGGATGTAGGACTAGAGATCTGCAATCCCAATAATCCTGTGAATCACTTTCTAGTGACAGAAAATAGAAACAAGTTTGAGCTGTCAACCTCGGTTAGAAGAATGAAATCGGGAATCAGTTGATGGATGTTAAATAGGAGAGAAATCTTTATTATTTACATTGCTTTTTCTGATAGGTGGTGAAATAGAATAAACTTTTATGGGAAGTGTCTGCTTCAAAGTCTAAGGAACACCTTTAAAGGTCTGTAGTCCCTGCAGATGTCCCACAATGATTATGGTCTTTTTGCCAGTGCTTCTGTTTTCACCTCATGTGTTTTGCCTTGTGCCTTTGATACTTGAAGAATGTTACTCACTTATTTGAACTTAATGCAGTCTAGCAACAATTGTTTCTCTGCCATGTGCAATTTAGAAGGGTTACAGAAGGGTAGCAAGGATAGAGTACAACAGTCTGATAGGATTTCACTTTTGAGGTCCTTCCTACTCAAAGATTATCTTTTTGATTGCTAACAAGACTCAGTTAAAATTTTATTAATCAAGTACTGAGGAGAAAGATGTTAATCTTGTGCAATCTTCATTCCACCTCCTACAGTGGAGATGAGGAGAAGAATGCTAGCTGAATAATGAATGCTTTAGATTAGGATTCAGTTATGCATGGAGCTTGTAGATAAAACTTTTTTGAAATGTGAAATGCTTAAAAAGTTGAGTGCTTCTCTTTGAAACCCAGCCTTCCTCTGCTTAACTAGCCAAGCCATAGTAGAACAGTGCTACTGAACTAAATATTAAAATAGTTTAATTTAATTTTAATGATAAATCAATAGAGACCACTTAGTGCTTAGAAAATCTAATGGATCTTGTGCCAGTAAAGGTTACTAATGCCTCTTAGCTCCTGAAAGGGAAAAAAGGCTGTGTGAAAGCATATCCAATGTTCAAAATAAAATAAGGAAAAAAACATTGTGTTATGGAAAATTGTGTATTATTTTCCATTAAATAACCACTTGACTCACATATACCTAGGCATGTGGCTCAAAGGTTGATCACTGTCTTAATCTTGGAAAGGACAGATCTTTGCATTTATATACAAATTTGGATTTGGGTCAAGATATAGAATATGTTTTTTGTTTTGCTCTTTAGTGACATGTAGCGATGGATTCAATGAAAAAAATTACATGCACAGGAGAGAGGAACTACCAAAATCAAGTCATCTAGTAAATTTGTTTAATGCAGTATATATGGAGACATATTTAACTTTTATGAGTGCTTTTAATATAATTTTTGTTGCCTCTCAACCTGAATGTATCTAAAAGGACATTTGGAAGGAATGTCTCCATAGCAATATTTTCTAAAGAATTTCATAGCAGTTGTGCTCAACAGGAGGGAGCAGCATACTTTGATTATCTTTGTTTAATGGCAACCTCATTCAGGACTGAGGTTAATAAGTGCTCCCACATAACAAATTATAAATAACAGAACCAATAAGACAACACTAATAGCAGCAAGAGTACAGGCTGACTCTCCTTTTACAATAGAAATATGTGCTTTTTTATTATAATATTCAGGTGGATTTTACTCTTTGGCTTGTTGCAGAGTAGTTCTTCCTGCTCATTGTTTATCAAGGAACTGTTTGGTATCTTGATTCTTGCTATAATTCTTTTGAAAGGGATTTTATTGTCACAGTGGTTGAAATGATTCTTGATGGAGAACCTCTCCCTAGACCAGCATTCAGACCAGCAGGAACACTGGTTTCTGCCCCTTTTAATTTTTGTTCCTGTGATAACATCTTAGGAATTATCTTTGCATGAAGACAGTGTTCTTGATATACGCAGCAGCGCACCTCCTCTAGTGGTAACTATTAGAGAGAGTTGTGCTTTCACGGACATCACACTACGACAGCTTTGCTTTTTCCTCACTGATGTTGTCTCACATTAGAACAGACGATATCAGAATTGCTCCCAAAACCCAAGTGCACATGATGCTAAATTCTTCTCCTTGTCACCAGTTCTTATTGATGGCCGTATCCTCCAGAGACAAGCTGTTGTGCTATGATGTATGTAGACATGGTTATGAAAATAACCATAGATGAATCACATTGCTAAAGAAAGAACTGTCTTTTTCTAAACATCTTCAGTTCACAGGTTTAAGGAGGGGGTTGGATCTATGTCCTGGCCCTTGGTTCTATGAAGAAGGGTTCGGGACAACCTGGTTGTAAAAAAAGCAACCCAGAATTAAAATGCAGACTCTGAAAAGCACATCTGACTCTGCTGCCCATTTACCTAAATATCCTTGAATTAGAAGTGATAGTGTTCTAGCTGTCTATAGTTTAACTTCATGTCTTTAAAAAACAAAAAACAGCCTGATTTGGGTGTTGGAGGCAGAACAACTTTTAGAATTGCGAACTGCTGTATTGCCCAGCTGACACTTTTATCCTACTGTAGTATATGCTGGCAATTTGCACCTATGGAGAGAGGTCCTGCTTTTCGTACAGTGTGGTATTACTTTGGGAGATAGTTTTCCAATCAATTAACCAAGCTAAGCATAGCTGGAATGTATCTGTGGCCTTCATTCTGCAAATGGAGGGCTTGCATAAGTTCACTGCACTCTCTTGCGTTACGAAAATTAGAGTGTTTTTTTTTTTTTTATTATTTTTCCAAGCTTGCACTTTCATTTTGGAGGTTATTTGGGGATTTGGGATCAGGGGATATTTGTCTTCACCTTCCAGGCCAGAGAAATGTAATGGACACCACTAGAAGAATATCAGCTATGTCTTTAATATCCCCAGCAACTATGAAACTTTGAAACGCTTGCTAATTACTAAACAGAATAGCAAAAAAGTGGAAATTGCTTCATCACTGCTTTTGGTTTTGCTGATTGCCTGTCAGAAGATTTTGCTTCTGTTTTGATGTCTGAATATTAAAATTGCCGTGAGAGAAGCACATGTTGTCTTATCTACTTAGATATTCTTGAATGCTGATCTTAGTATTTGTAATGGCAAGCAGCCAAAACTTTCAGATTTTATTTGGTTTCTGCTTTCTACTGCTGCAAACAGCAGGTGGTTCTGATGAAATGTCATGTTTTTAAAACTTGAGTAAGCAGCCAAAGAATCAGGTCATGTGCATGCACATTGGAATATGTATCTATATCTATACTGAAGAATACAATTCAACCTGTTGTCCTCTTTGTGGGGTAAATTCAACTGAAGCAACCTGGACACAACTTGGAAATTGAAGACGCTGCATCAGAGCTGTGCAGTCGGGTATTGCTTAGTATTGGCTATTTCTGCAGGCTTCTAGAAAAACTGTAAGCTTCCTGCCACAGTTAAGAGCCAGATGTACTGATAAGTTTATGCATCTAAGCATCCAGAACGTTATCTGCATTTGAAAGAAGTGGAGTCTGATACCCATTATTTCCTTTTCCTCTTTCTGCTGACTGCCTCCCTCCATGCAAAAAGTCAGTGGCAAGACTGATGTGTACCTTCTAGAGCTAGTTTGTCATGTGTAGCTTACATAGAAATCCCTGTTCAGTAGGAGAAAAAAAGAAGCGTAATGTCTGCTGCTTACATTTCTACAATAACCTAATCTTCTAAGCATCTGTTGCCTTGCCTCACCTTTGTCTCCCCTGCCCCCTTCTCCCTGCTCAGAATAGGTTATATGTAACACTCCTGTAGCAATCCAGCAAAAGATTGCCACATTGCTCTGTGAGTATGTAAAGCTCGGTTATAAATTAGAGCTGTGGCCACGTCAGCAAAATGTGTTTTAAACACTTCATTAATAATAGCTGAAGTCTTTAAACCTTAGGTTAGTCAATTATGCTTGACATAATAGTTGAATATCATTAAATGATTTCATAGAATAAATCTTGTAAGGAAAGGGGGAGAGAGATCAGTTTCATTTTTCAGAAATTATTATCCTGTTAAAGTTACAGAAAGGAGGGGTGGCTCAAAAGCTCTATATGCTGCTGTAAACCTGTGGTTGCTTTGATGTAGCTGGTGTTGTAACATTTTAGTTATAACTTGCAAGCTAATTTCTGCTCTCAAAATCGATTTCAGCATTGTGGCTACCTCTGTTTCCAGGTGAGAATAAAATTTATGTAAGTGCACTGCAGGTGATTTCAGCTGTCTGGTAGATCTTCTCAGCCTGCATTTCTGTGGTCTGCCTAACCTCACACATCCCCTTTGTTGTATCTGCTCCATGTAAACTCTGACTTAATGACATCAGATACATGACCCAAAAACCTCACCCAAAACCAGAAACAAAAGCCAAACCAAAACACACACAAAAAAACAAAACCAAAAAGTCCAACTAAACAAAACAAACCAAAACACCCAAGCAAAAAAGGACCTTTGCTTTTCTAGGGGTGCTGGGATGCCTAATAGAAAAGGACTTGGTGGACAAGAAGCTCAACATGAGCCGGTAGTGTACATTTGCAGCCCAGAGAGCCAATTGTATCCTAGGCTGCAGCAAGAGAAGCATGGCCAGCAGGTCCAGGGAGGTGAGTCTTGCTCTCTACTTCACTCTCGTGAGACCTCAGCTGGAGTACTGCATCCAGTTCTGGCGTCCCTATTACAAGAAAGATATGGACATGCTGGAATGTGTCCAAAGAAGGGCCACAGGGATGATCAGAGGGCTGGAGCACCTCTTCTATGAAGACAGACTGAGAGAGTTGGGGTTATTCTGTCTGGAGAAGAGAAGGCTCTGAGGAGACCTTATTGTGGCCTTCCACTATCTGAAGGGGGGGCCTACAAGGAAGCTGGGGAGGGACTTTCTAGGATGTCAGGTAGTGGTAGGACTAGGGGGAATGGATCAAATCTAGAGGTGGGTAGATTCAGATTAGATGTTAGGAAGAAATTCTTCACCATGAGGGTGGTGAGACACTGGAACAGGTTGCCCAGAGAGCTGGTGGAAGCCCCATCCCTGGAAGTTTTCAAGGCCAGGCTGAATGGGGCTCTGAGCAACCAGATCTAGTGGGAGGTGTTCCTGCCCATGTCAGGGAACTAGATGATGGCTGGAACTAGGTGATCTTTAAGGTCCCTTCCAACCCTAACAATCTTATGATTCTAATACAATTAAATAAAATAGGAAGTTGTTATATATCATGGGAGAGCTTGAGTTGGCTACCAGAACAATGTCGCAGCACCCGGTGACATACAACCTAACATTTATTTACTAATAAAGGCAGGTATAGTGGATGGATAGCAATTTCTGTTTTATGATACACATCACACACTGATACAGAATCACAGAATTATCAAGGTTGGAAAGACCTATAAGATCATCAAGTCCAACCATCCGCCCTACAACCCCTAACCACTAAACCCTCTCCTGAAACACCATGTCTACTTATTTTTTTAACACCTCCAGGATCAATGCCTCTACCACCTCCCTGGGTAGCCTGTTCCAATGCCTCACCACCACTGTAAGCACCTACCCTCTGATCCAGTTTTGATGTAGGCTGGGGGCCTGGGAGATGAGGCGCTCACCCTGTTTGCCCAGGTGAAGTGTAGCATCCCAAATGCCAACCTGGCCCCTACACCTTCATAAGATGCAGCTTTTTACACGGTGACAGATGCCTGGGTTAAGCATTCCCCTACCAAGGATTGTCTCTGCTATTGCCCTCTGGTCTCCCATACCAGATATGATACAAAATGCAGGTAATTGCAACAGGTAGATACATTAATTTCTTGATTCCTTATTTCCCAGCATATACTGTATTATCAGAGCCAGGCAGATGCAGCCAAGATCTCATTTATTTGGGTGGTGCTTTTGGGTAGGTTTCACACTGTGACACTTAGATTTGCAAAAATCTGAACACAACTTGTGGTGTTTTCTTTCTTTTTGATTTCTGACATTCCAGGAACACTTTTTGGCAGAGGGTGCTGCAGAAAAGCTTTCGGAGCAGGCAGGCAATCTGTAGGACTTGGAATCAGCTGCTGAGACAAGAGTGGGCAGAGATTTTTATTTTATATGATGCTCATTTTCTCAGAACTAAATCAACAGTTGTCTCTATTTTTAAAGCTTGTCTGATTTGAGAATCTAGATTGATTTTTTTTTTTTCCCTTGTGGGTGCTTTCTAAGAGGTGCACACAGCAACTGTTCTGCATCCTTAGTAGGATAAATTTGTCTCTCTGTAAATGATGGCTTTGCTTTTTGATGGCTCAAGGATAATACAATGGTGCAAAGATACCAAGTTTCTATAAATAAAACAACTTAAATTCAAATATATAAAATTAGCAGTGGGTGTGATATTTGCAGGTGGGAAATATGCATGTATCCGTTTTCTTTGCTATATGTGACCATTACTACTTTTGTGCTAGGAATGAACATTTATGTTATAAAGTAGGATTCTTATTTGGTAAGTGCATCTTGTTTCTCTACTTCAGATTGTGAACTTTTCTGAGTTTTACAGGTTCTGCTGACCCCCACTGGCATCTTACTTTTAGACTTTTAGTGGGCTTCTGAGTTTCGGGTGACATTATTTTTTCATTCTCCATTTAGAGTTTGATGGACACATTTTGTTCAGTGTCCTTTTTTTTTTTTTTTTTCTGTTTTTATTTATTTTTTTATTTAACCTTCCTCCTGCCCCCGCTTCCCCAGTATTGCTAATGTTAATACTTAGCTTTTTGTCTGTCATCTTATAACTGTCGTTTGTCTTATAATGCTGAATATCTGTGCTGGAAACTGTGCTGGGGAAAGAAATGGTATGCTGCCACTGTTCTGGTTTGATCCCTGTAGTGCTGCAGATGGAAGGACACACATGTTGCTTACACTGGAAGAGTCACAGAAGCAGAGTGTCCTTTCTGTGTATTGATTAGCAAAGGGAATAGTCAGTCAGATAACAAGTCTGTTTCAAATGGGATTTGTTTCCATGATCACTGAAATTATTTGAAATCTACAAAAGAAATAAAATCTTATCACCTGTTAGCTTTATGGGGTACTTCTACCTTGCATGTATGAACTGTAAAACAGCTTGGACTGATTTCTCTGTCTTGGACCCTTGCTTTGTTTTATGTTTACAGACAGAGGTTAAGATCTTTGGTCTATAAAGCCTTCTCAGGCGAAACAAGTTAACTACATCCCTGTAAAGCCTTAAAAATTCACTTGGCAGTGCATTTTCTGTCCAGGTCATTCAGAGGAGAGGAGACTATTTAGAATGTACTACCACCCACCTAGGGATTTTGCTGGGATGTGAAGCATGCTTTATAGATCTTCCCTTTGAACCGCAGGTGTTTGGTATGTGGCCTGTGTTACAGCATGTCAGAGTCAGAGGGATTTCTGAGAATTCTGTTGCTGAGACTTAATGACATAATCTCTGCTTTTTATGTATGTGGAATTTACAGTCTCGTCAAGACAGAGGATGAGGAAGGCAACTGCTTCTGTAAGAGTGTGGTGTGCCAAGGTTGGCATAGAGGCCAGCTCCTGTGCATGATGGTTTCAATTTCCAATGATACCTAAGCTTGATGAGGCCTAGAAGTCTTTCACTTCTGAACATCACCAGGACTTTGTTGAAAGAGAAACTAACATCTTATGTATTTAGAGGTCACTATTTGTTCCATTTGCTATTTCTTTGTTTCACTGGTGCTTGTTGACCATAGGGGACTTGCTCAATCATGTTATTCCTAGGGTCTGATCGGACATTAAAAAAATTACTAGAGTAAGGTTGGTTTTCTGCGACACCCTGCAGACCTACTCTGCTACTTGCTCTCTCTGTAGCCCACCCCAGGACACCAGGTAAATTCCCCATACTTTCTCAGTGGCCTTTGGGAGAGTGTCAGTCTTCAAGACTATCTAAATGTCTTCTGGTTTTTTGAAAGTAGAAATATATTGGAAGGGTCATCTGTTGAGAGAGCAACTAGAGATCAGAGCAGGAGGTAACTTAAGACCTAAACCTCTTTTAAAAGTCAACCAACTTTCATGGAATCTTAGGATGGTTTGGCTTGGAAGGGACCTTAAAAATCATCTAGTTCCAACCCCCCCTGCGTGGGTCAGGGACACCTTCTACTAGATCAGGTTGCTCAGAGCCCCATACGGTCTGTCCTTAAACACTTGCCCTTGTAAAAAGTCTCTCCCCAGCTTTCCTGTAAGCCCCTTCAGGTACTAGAAGGCTGCTCTAAATTCTCCCTGGAGCCTCCTCCTATCCAGGCTCAACAGCCCCAACTGTCTCAGCCCGTCTTCATTGCAGAGGTGCTCCAGCCCTTTGATCATCTTGGTGGCCCTTCTCTGGGCCCTCTCCAACAGCTCCATGTCTTTCCTGTGCTGAGGGCTCCAGAGCTGTACTCGGTACTTCAGGTGTGGTCTCACCAGAGCAGAGTGAAGGGGCAGAATCACCTTCCTCACTCTGCTGGCCACACTTCTTCTGATGCAGCCCAGGATGTGGTTGTCTCTCTGGGCTACAAGCACACACTGGCAGCTCACGTTGAGCTTCTCATCTACTACCACCCCCCAAGTCCTTTTTCTTGGGATTGCTCTCTAGCCATTCTTCCCCCAGCCTGTATTTGTGCCTGGGGTTGTGCCGGCTCAGGTACAGGACCTTGCACTTGGCCTTGTTGAACGTCATGAGGTTGGCATTAGTCCACCTCTCCAGCCTGTCAAGGTCCCTCTGGATGATATCCCTTCCCTCCAGTGTGTTGACCACACCCCAAAGTCTGGTGTTTTCTGCAAACATGCTGAGGATGCACTCAGTTCCATTGACCATGTCACCAAAAAAGATGGTAAACAGCAGTGGTCCTAGTACCAGCTCTTGAGGAGCACCACTCATCATTGGTCTCCATTTTGACATGGAGCTGTTGACCACAACTCTTCGAATGCAACCATCCAGCCCATTTTTTATCCACTGAGTGGTCCATCCATCAAATCCATATCTTTCCAATTTAGAGACCAGAATGTTGTACGGGACAGTGTCGAACACTTTGCACAAATCCAGGTAAATGACATCAGTTGCTCTTCTCTTGTCCACTGATGTTGTGACCTCCATTGTAAATGACCACCAGATTTATCAGGCACAATTTGCCCTTGATGAAACCATGCTGGTCATCACCAGCTGCCTCCATGTTTTCCATGTGCATTAGCAGAGCCTTCAGGAGGATCTACTCCATGATTTTACTGGGAACAGAGGTGAGATTGATTGGCCTGTGGTTCCCTGGGTCTTCCTTTTTTCCTCTTTTAAACATGGGGGTTATATTCCCCCTTTTCCAGTCAGTGGGAACTTCTCCAGACTACCATTGCTTTTCAAATATGATTAATTATAGCTTTGTTACTTCATCCGCCAGTTCCCTCAGGAGCCACAGATGAATCTCTACAGGTCCCATGGACTTGTGCACTTTCAGGCTCTTTAGATGGGGGGGATCTTCCTTCTTTTTGATTTTTCAGTGGACTTGACTGTACTATTAATGGGGATTCTTTGTTTACTGACAGTGGAAGTCCTCTATTTTGTAATCTTGTTGCTGTCTTTTTAATTTCCCATCTAAGCCACTGGAAAGTTTCTGGAAGAGGCTTTTTTCAGTTTGCCTTGCACAATGTGTTTAGATAACCTGGTTAGTTATGGCTGCTTCCCTGTCACACAGTCAACTGCAGTCTTCAGTGAAGCAGAACATGCTGACTGTTTCCTGCACCACTGGCTTTATGTGTCACTGTACTTGTCTTAAAAAGCTATTTATCAGGAGAACTATGAAAGAAAATAAAGGAAAATGTATCCTAGTGCCTAAAGTGATCAAGTAGAGGTGGACTGTGTTTGTGGTGGCAAATCAGGATTGTTGTCTGCGCTCTCTCAGTCTGGAGAAGAAATGGCCTCAGGAGGGCCTGAGAGCAGCCTGCCCATACTGATGGGAAGGTCATAAGCAGATGGAGCAAGGCTTTTCATAGCAGTGTGTAGCAGGAGGATGAGAGATGGGCAGAATTTGAAATGAGCAGTTCAGACTGGATGTAAGGAAAAACACTTCCCCCCTACCCCCAAAACAGGGAGGTGGAGCAGTTACCCAGAGTGAACTTTCTCCAGCCGTGGAGGGTTTAGACCTCACTGGGCCAAGCCCTGGGCAACCTGATCTAATCCTACAGCAGAATGTGTTTGGCGCTGGAGCTTGGACTAGAGACCTCCTGAGATCCCTTGCAAACCCCATGATCTTCTTAGTCACAGACCTTCTGAAGACAAGGCAGGCCCCTTGGCTTTCATGTATCCAGGATTAAGAGGCTTGATTCTGGTCACTTGTGGGGAAGCCCACGTGGCCTTCTGGTAATTAAAGTCTGCCTAGGCCAGATGGGACAGCCTCCCTGTGGAACCCTGTGCTCAGCCTGCACCCAGTGAAGGGACGGCAAGCAATGGGGGTGCTGTACTGCTGCAGCACCCACAGTGCCCAGGGAGGATGCGCCAGGAGGGAGCCTGTACACCTTGGGAGGGGAGGTGTGCCTGTGTAGCCCACATGGCCAGTGGGCAGCTGATCACCAGATCAGGGGTTACAGAAGGGTGTTTGGACATTTCTAGGTGTTCATTTACAAGTGTCTAGTGTTGTGGTTTGTCTGTTGTATAGCTGATATTGATTCTGAATATATAGTTCTCTGCTTCCCCGTTAATGTTTATTAATATGTTGTTAATAAATCCATAAACCCCTTTGATCCTCATTTGATTTAAGACACATGAGCTGAACAGTTTTTCTTGCAACAGTCACTTTCATCTTCATCACTGCTTTTTTAACAGAGTTATGGAACTCCAAATTGCTTAGTGCTTTTTTTGATTATTCTATTTACACAGTTTTCTTCAGTGAGTGTACCCAAAACAGTAAAAACATGTCAAATTTTGAAGATAAACTAGACTATTGATGTTTTAATGACAGAAACACTTTCATAGATTAGAAACAGTAGGTATCTGGAAATAAATCCATTTTGCTCTCCATTTGGTCCTCATGAGAGGGGATCTTTCTGTCAGTTTTTTCTCTCAATCTGGTTACCCGACAGTGACTCTCAAGCACTGCAAATGTTACAATGTGAGGATGCAAGTGGACTGAATTTTCTTCACAGGACTCTCCCAGCTTAGATTTATGCTGTAGGGTCCAACTGAGTAAGTGTCTCTGACTTTCTCCCTTTTCTGATTGTGTTGTTTCTACTCTGGGAAAGTTTAACCCCATCCCTTTACCTGACCCAATTTGCAAGTAGAGAGGAAAACTTTTTCTGTAGTGACCAGCTACAGCTTTCCTAAAGGAGTATGGTACAGAGTAAGTAAGAATGTATAAATCATATACCATCTATCACAGCAGTGTTTCAATTTTTCTGTCTGAAATACATTTTTCTTGGGTTATTTTTTTTCCTTGGAGTGAGAAGGAAAAAGAATAATTGACCTATTTTCTTATTTTTAAAGGCATTTTAGAATAAACAAATTTATTCAAGAACATGCTCCCTCCCCAGCATATTTTGAAAAGTGGAATTTGTTGTTGTTGCCCTAAGGCAAGGGTTTTTTTCAAGCTATTTTTAACTCATCCACTCTAATTTTTGTGTGGAATTTTTTCTATTGATTAGTGCAATGTGGGTTTTATAGCTTCCAAAGCAACCAGACTTTTGCTACAGTGTCAAACTGTTGATGTGAACTAAAATTATGGCCCCATTCAATTAATGGCTGTAATTTTTGGTTTAGACTTTATGATATAAAGTCTTTGCAGTGTTGCAAGAGAAGTGTTTATCTTCCATGAGTTGTTTTCATATACATATGCTTTTCTGTACTTGTATTCAAAGCAGTTCTTCAGTGTGTCAGAATTAACCTAACCTTTGGAGTGGTGTGTTTAGTTATTCACTGTAGTTACAACACCTACAAAAGACTTGGATTGCAAAGTAATGAATACTGTAACTTCCTATTAATCAAAATGACTTCTCTAATTTTTGCATATCTGAGTTAAGGGGCTTGCTTAACTATCACCCACTTAGAGTAATTTATAGTTCTACTTTAATGCTTTCCTATTTTTAGTAGATTAAATTGAAGATTAAAAGACTTGCTCAATTTTTCACGGTGGTTGTCTTAAAGGTTTGAAAATCACAGTTCTGGTTTGCAAAAAAAATGTTAAGCCTCAGATTTGTTATTGGCATGTCTTTTAATTTTTGAGCCTTAAAGGCTTTGACTATTCCAGCTGTCTATAACTCAGGGGTAAAAATATTTTCATGTGGAAACTGAGATTTCTGCGTAGTTATATGAGTCTGTACATGGGGAGGAAGAGAAATGCCAAATTTTGTGACTCTTTCAATGAGTACCTGAGTTGGTAGTGGTGTATTCAGTGTAGATGATCTGTGCCAGCCTATTTAGCCTGAGGGTTGAACATACCGTTTCAAAAAAGACACAGGGCTCACAATCAATACCTTGTGGCCAACCTGCTGCCCTGCTATGCAACCTGGACTTGATCTTCCTTTGATTCAAGTCAGTGGGAAAATTCCCAGTGACTCAAAGACGTGTGAGATCAAACCCCCTATGTGGAGTTATTTCTCATTCTTGTGCAGAATTTAGCTGGACAAATGGGTGTATTGAGCCTTCTTGAAGTTTGAAAAAGTTTTTTGTTGTGTGTTGTTTTTTGTTTTTTTAATTCCATCAAGCATGTGTAAGCAGGAATTCTTAGATTCAAATACATCAAGAGGGATTAATTTTCCTTTTGAGAGTGTAATCCAAGAGATATGATCTGAATGCAAAAAGAACTATCACTTGTTATAGGACGAGTACAACTGAAGCACAGACCACAATTTTGGAGTTAAAATATTTCATACCAGCTCTCATCAAATGTCTTGGAAAAACCCTAGCATGCAGTCCATCCTGGTGTGATGGTACACAAATCTGTATGTCAGTTGTGGCACACCCTCAGTGTTGGCTGGAGTAATACATCTGTTCTGCATTAGAGAGTCATAATTCAGTCTAAGTAATAGTAAGAGGGAAATGTTTTACTGCTATGAGATGGTTTGGTCAGCACCTCTGTTGTCTAATCATATGAGAAGATGGATTATTATACATATGTAGGAGATGGTGCAGCAGTTTTGCAGTACAAAATCCAACATTTGCTAAGAGTTGTTAGTGTAGGTTGCCTTGAACGTTTACTATGGTCTCAAAATACATGCTGGATTCTGCTGCTTCTGCTTAGATTCAACTGAACTTACCTTTGTTGTTTTTGTTTGAAACTCTTATGAGCTTTATCAGGAATGAAGCTCAGCTTTTAGTAGCTGATGGAAGATTCGATTATGTAACTATTTTTGTTTTGTGGTTTGTTTTTTTGTTTTCCTCTACCTGTATAGGTGAAGACTGCAGTTATTCCTACATTTCAATTACATTTGCATTAGGCAAGATTTCTTGGCCTTAATTTCATCCATTCCCTGGCAATATTTATACTTATTGGAGTATTGCTTTAAAACCCTTCTGTAATATTAATATTTTTTTAATATTATAATTAAATTTCTTAATGCTTGTGTTAATTATATCACTGGCCAATGGTTCTGCATGACAATGAAAGAAAACTCCTTAAGTCAAAGCTTTTAAATGCCAGTGCCTGCAGCTGTGGCTTGTATAGCCAAACAATTTCTTGGTACATAAAAAACCTTCTGGGATGTGGTGAACTTCACAATTATAAATTGAAAATGTTTTAGATTTGCACAGAAAACTATAAGAAGTCCTGTTCAAAAAGTGTTTGGAGGCTATAAGACTGAAAGGCACCTGTGTTAAGGTAATTTAAGATAAGCCAAATTCCTTCATTGCCTTATTTAGGACTTTTATTCCTGAAAGAAATAATGTGTTCTTTGGTCTACACATAATATACAGAAACATCTTATTCATGGAAAAAGAATGACTACGATTAATTGACTTTCTATCCTAGCTTGTGGGCCGTCATCAGATAACCCTATGCTGCATTTCTTTCATCTGTTAAAAAAAAAAGGAGCTGAAAACATTTCAAAAGAAGGTCAGGGAAGGTAGGTGACTGATAGTAGATGACTAGGAAAAATATAAAGATAAAATCCACAAGAAGTCTCCTTTGATTGCACAGCATGCATTTTGGTTGTATAGGCAGTTTGCTGGTGCTGACTGTATCGTGCTGCTGTCTACACTTAAAATCTTCCCACATTGTCTAAGGAAGAACACTGTCTAAGCCTACAGGGCCTGCTTTTTAATTCCTGAGCTAAGCTGCCACTCGTTTTTGGCTGTAGAGCTTTTAATACGCAGGTGTTACAGTTATGGTTAGCCGGCTGAGAATTTTTCACTGGCAGTTGGACAATTCCCCATATTCCCACTTTCTGATATCTTTGCAGGATTACTCTTCCCTCCTCCATACATTCTGCTTATAAGTATTTTTACTATTTGTCTTAATCCTTCATGTTTCCCGCATGTTATTGCAGGCTGCCAACATGTAGCATGCTGCCAAATGAGCTAGCTGCAAAGAAAAAGCATATGGAAAGCCTTGTGAAAACAGAGGGAATAATCTCAAGACCACAGTTTTAACAACGGTACCAACAGTATGCACTGCTACATAGTTTTTGTGAAGTATCTGTTTCCACTGGGGAGTGATCAGCTTTGGCTCTAGTGCTAAGAATAAATGAAATTCTTTGAGCAGATGCACTGTTTTTCTCCTTTGTTTCCCTGAACTCAGCAAAATGCCTGCCTACACATTATAATTCACGGAGCCTCTTACATTACAGTTGGAAAGAAGAACTAAGTTCTTTTAAAACTGCAGCCCTATCTACTTAACAATGTGTTTCAGAAGATGTTATTGGAAAATTCAGGTGATCTATCTTGAGATAGGACCCGGATGATCATTGTAAATGCATGAGTTAGAAAACTGAGTATGGCTATCAGTATTTTGGACCAGTCCAAAGTGCTCTGGACTTTTTTTAGATGGGAAAATTGCGGTTTGGTGAAATATTAAATACTTGACTTCTGGCAATCGCAGTTTAAGGAAGTCATGCATTGTGTAGTGTGTACTAAGCTGTTTAAATAATGAGCAATCTCTTTGTGGTAAAATTTACTGAGTTTCAGATCCTGTTTTATCCAACTGCTATTGTCATCTAGAGAGACCCAGAAAGTGATGACAATATGATTAATTCCAGCTAAGTGTTAGCTGGGTTTTATTGATTTTTTTACTTGTTTGTTTGTCAGCCTGGTTTGTTTTGTTCCACTTTGCAATTGGAACGAAGATGACTGGGACATCACTTTTGCATAATAGCAATTTTTTCCCAAATAATTCTTCAGCTTGACCTTCATTAATGGCACGTTGGGACCTCTAATCATCTTTCCTATGGTTTGTGTAACCTCTCTATTGTACTTTGGAGTTTCAGAATGAGAAGGACTTGTCTCTGAATTGACCAACTTAAAAATATTTAGGATTCAATGTTTTAGCTAAGATTCTATTAGGAAGCAAGTCCCTTCAGCCATGATTTTAAATAAAAAACAATGTACTCAATAGAAGTGGAAACACAACAGAAAATGGAGAAGGTATTTTTTGCTGGTAGTGAGAGTTCCATGGAGGTCAGTGCTCTGACTTCTGTTTCCAGCCAGCATCAATGACCTAGATGTGGGAAATGAACTAATTGAATTTGCTGATGCCACAAAATAAAAAAAATGAGGTCACTGCTGAATAGCAGGTAAAATTCAAAATGGATTTAGATCTGCTATTTAAGTGGTCTCAAAGAGAGCAAATGAAATTGTATGTCTGCAAGTGGAAAGTAATACATATTTGACTTCAAAATAAATTAATGTATAGGAATTAATGGGACTGAACCAGAGTGGGAGAAAATTGAAAATGACTTTGAAGTAATAGCTCACAAGCAGTGCTGTCAGGCTGTGTGACAAGGTTGTGGTAGTGCCTTCGAACGCCAAAGAGAAGATCCCTTAAACTTCCTTAGTATTTAAATAAGAATCTCAAGAGAGTGCCTAAGCTTCAGCAGTGCAATGATGAGTAAAATGCCATGAATAACCTTTCCTTCCTTGCCTGATTACTTTAATTGGAATCATCATGATTCGGCTCATAGATAAACCATGGATTTCCAGAAGCATGCTAAGAATAATCTTTGTATATTCTGTTTCTTGAAGACCCAAATGCTGCAGCATACCTGCTTTCATGCATATAATACCTCTTTTGTATGCATTTTGTTGTACACTATCAAAGCAAAGCAGAGCTCTTGAGATGAATTATGTTCTAAACAAGAAAAAACCAACATATTTCTCAGGAGTTCTGCTCTTTTTGCACTCTGACAGCAATCTGTTTCTGTCAGAGCATGGCGCTGGCACTTCCTAATAGGTAGCTGTTGTTGAAGCCCTGTCAGGGGTCAACAGCAAGCTAAAAGCTTAGCACTCCTGACATGCTTCTGAAGTGTTCCTGTACACTGAATATTTTTTTGTTGTTGTTGGAAACTTGGTTCATTTTGGGTGTGTTTTTTGAAGTCTCGTGCTACAGCTTATACAATTCAGGCAACTTCCTTTGTTACTTAGCACTACGCCTTGCTCTGTGGGCACCACAGCAATGCAATTATCTTTGCTATTGAATGAATTTTCACATTTTCATCATTTAATTTTTTGTCCCCTTCTTGCTTCAATAAGAACGTTATACCAGAATATTGTTGCTTTTGGAAGTAGAAGTTGTCTTCAAGTAGCAATATAATTTTGGTGGGTTTTTTCTATTGTTAGGAATGTCTCATCCCAATCTAATAAGCTAAACTTTTGTTTCCTATTAGCTTGTCAAGTGACTTAGCTGACTGTATGAACACAGCAGCTAAAAAATTCCCCTTTAACATTCATGTTGTGCAATTAAATAAATGAGAGATTAAATCTCCTTTCTGTTGTTTATTTGCACCATACTGTTACCTTCCATGAACATGAGTAGTTGGGTGGCTGAAACTTCAGGCACTGTTCCAGGTGAGGTTCACCAGTGTATCAATGTCACAGATGAAGTGTTTTGACACAGTTATGATTTAGTAGCAATTTAAGATTTATTAATAGTATGAGGTAAATAAAAAGGTTGAATTTTAGCAGCACTTAATGATTAACCACTTTAAAGATTAACAAGTGATTCAGTAGAGGATATTATAACCAAAACAATGACTTAATTGCAGATTTGAGAATGACAAGATTCACACTAACTACAAGGTATCCTAAACTAAAATTTGTATCTGTACATAAACACAAAAGGTACAAGCACACAGGGACAAATATTTGGGATACAGTGAAATATAGACATCCACTCTTCCGAAAGCAAATATGTATATTCAAACACATAGGTAGGGAGGTGGATGCTAGAGGGTAGCTTTATAGATAAAATGTCCCTTTTCAAGTACGGAGTAAATACAAAGCATCAGAATTCCTCAATGAGTGGTAACTGAGACTCAAGGAGGATGAACTTTCCCTGGCCTTCTGTCAGCTTTGTCGGTAGAGAGTTCTGGAGGAGTTTATGCCTAAGAGGAAAGATTCTGGTCACAGCCTGATGGAATCCAGGAGAGCTCAAACGGTCTCACTTAGAATCACTGTTTATAGGGTCTGAGATAATTGACTTTCGTCAAGTACTTTTCTATTTTGGCCCACCTCAGAAGAAGTAATATTCTGATACTTTCAGCCAGTTGCACAGGCCCAGAGCTTGCTAGATCTTGGAATTCAAGTATTTACCCCACTTTGGGCCATGATCCAAGAAAGCTACTAGGCTGTCATTAGGTGATAAATTGTTATTACTGTTCCCATGAGATGGTAGGGTGGGGGGTACTGAAGAGAGGTGCATCAAGGGGGTTCCTCAACGCTCTGGTAAATGCCCTTTCATAACCCAACCTGACTCGTCCCAGCTTGGTGTGTGGCACAGGGGAGGTGGTGGTGGGGGGTGTAATCTCACAAAGTGGCTCAAGAGCAGGAGGGAGTTGCACCACCACAATTGTGCAGTAGGTAATTTTTTTCCTGTCTCTGAGATAACCATGACGTAGTTGATAGGATCTCATTTGTCTTTGTCAACACTGCAAAAGATTGAACACTACTGGAAAATCAATTACATGCTGTTTTGGGGGAGGGGTCCTCAAACTGATGTTGTTCTGTTTGATGAGTGCCTGCTGTTCTGCTGAAGTTTGTATTCACATCATGATTTCATGTTTTGACATATGAAAACAAATTCTGTTCCAGTCCTTGTGATCATCCCATCTTCTTATTCCCTTTTCTCTGTTGATCATAACTTCCAGCTTCATCTTTTTTTTTTTTTGAGCCCAAGTCATGTGCTAATGGAAATATTAAAAAAAAATACTATCTCTACATCTCTTGTTTTGATTGTCACCATCTCTTCCTAGTCTAGTATTTCTCTTAATCATACAGGGTTTCTGAGGTCCCTGTTCTGGGGCAAATTTGCATCTATGGCAGAGGCATACCCAGGACCACTAGTCCATGTGGTCTGCATGGACCTAAGACAAAGTTGTTACTGTCTTTTGCCATAGTATTGGAGAGAATTATGCAAATAAAGTTCAAATGTCCATTGAGCTTTAAGACAGGAGGGAACTGATATCCCCCATATTCCCTAGTATCTGCTGCTAGAATAAAAGACACTAATGTACTTTGTAAACTGTCAGGCATTTTTTTGACCATTATAGGGTGTTGTGGAAGTTAGATGTAAATTTTTAATATTGTTTTTGAGCTTTCAGAAGCATATATTTTAATTGGAGCTTTTAGCAGGGGAAACATTGCAAGCCATACATCATGTTCCTCACACACCCAAAGTCTTTTCATCTGAACAGTTGAGGTTCAGATTGCGTACTTGATGTTCATGTCCTATAATCGAGAAAAGACACAAATGTTTGTTTTGCTGATGAACAACTCAAATATGTCTGTCTTGAAATAAATTCTGCAGATCAAGGACACATGTAGAATGAGCAATAGAGTCTTAAATTACAGCCCTTCATTAGCCCTTTGGGATATGGTAGAACTGTCAGTAATTACCTTTGGCAAGCACAAAGGATTGAAGCTATTGCTCAAAAGTCTCACAGTTGAACCTTGGCTCTAGTTGGTGGCTCAAGTTCTTCTGTTTAATATGTGTCAGACTAATAGATTAGAGTTCTTAAGCCTTTGCAGAATATCCTTTGCAGAATATCCTTTGCAGCTCTTAATTGCTTGTTCTATTTTAATCTCAGCTATGGAAAAGGTTTTATCCCTATTTCATGAAACTATCTTAGGTTTCATCACTGTTTATATAATATTTTTAGCCTTTAATTGAATTTTAAAGGACAGTGGCTCCATCTAACCTGATCTGCAATAGTGTGTTGCAATCTTCAAAGTGCAATCCATAAATGAGGGAAAATTCTCATTAAAAAAACAGGCAAGTGTCTTTTTTTACGTAGGAGAATGAAAGTCAGTTATGTAGTGGAGGTAATTAAACTCAGAGCATAGTTATTTGCTCTCTGTACAGTCTTGGGCAAAAATGTTTCTCTAGATGATGTTCACTTACCGCTTCTGCTCCATCTCCAGGTATTTCTTGTGAGATAGGCAACTTTAGAGGCTTTCCACCTCCATAGTGAACAGTGTATCCTATAATCCAAGTTTGTGTAACTTGTTAAGAACAATTCACCAGCTATCTCTAATACACAATTTGTAAACTTTTAACTGTTCAGTCATATTTTATGAATACTTACTTTGGACATGAGTAATGTTTGTGCACAGTAAGGGAATAATGGTAGGGAAGGCCTGTCTCTCTGCATTTCCTTCCACTGGTGTTCCTGCTCCTCTATGTTCATTTGCTGTAGTGGACTGGGGAAACCTTCCCTTGGAGAAATGAGGAAGAGTTGCAGCAGGTAATGTGAAGTGAAATGCCATGTAACAAGGCAGAAATATGTTGCTTCTTTAAGGAAAAAAAAAAATAATAAAAAATCCAAAGCTACCAAGGAGATGGAAAATGGGCTTAAAAACCTAGTGTGGTAGTTGCCATTGAGGGATTAAAGGCTTTAGGATTTTTCCTTTTGGATAACCATATGCTTATATAATAATCAAGCTAAAGTAGTTTTGATTTTAAAACAGACTCTGCAGTCCATTTATTTTACATGTGCCTTTCAACTACTGCATCTTCCATTACTTCAGTAAGTTTATTTTGTTGATGTAGTCAACAGGACCAGGAGTGAGATGGGTAAGACAACCAGCTCCTACCTGTGCAGCCTCTATTGTGCCCCAGGGCATAAGAAATAAGTGGATTTTCTGTTTATGTTCTTTGAGATAGTCTGTGAGTTTGAAATGGACTGCTGGGACAGCAAAGTATGAGCATGCAATAACACTTCCACTTAGAAAAGTATTAGTTTTTCCAAGAATCTAAGAGATGGTCTTTTTTTCAGTAAAAGTACTCCATTTGCCCTCTTTGGTTGCTTACACTTCTGTATCTACTGTATCCATTAAGTACAAGGGGAAGCTCAGCTAGTGAGTGTGCTAATATAGTAAAGGGAAATAGTGCAACTATGTCTCTCTATCCTTCCGAGCCTGATAGACCAAGCATGAGTTACAGTGGTTGTTCTTGTCTTCCAGATAATTATTCTCTAAAGCACCAGTCATATGCATCTTTCTGTAGCTCTTTGTGGTTTGTTTTTTGTGGGGGATTTTTCATTGTTTTTTTTTCTTTTTTTTTCTTATGGTGAAATGTGTCATGACCAGAGATATGGCATATACAACTTGAAAGCAAATTAATAATTAAAAAACATGTTAAGATTAATGTTCCTCTTGCATTATGAAGTGCTTCTTAATTTCCCGTGGAATAGCTGCAAACACATTTGTTTTTGCTGTAGGGCCAGTAAGAGTAATTTTATTCCAAATGTGCTTGGGCTACAGTTAAGGAGTGTTACTTGTGAAGAGTACTTTGAGTAATAATCAAATAGGTAAGTAAGATGTTAGCTTATAGGATTAGATTCTGTGTGTATGTATAGGTATTAATTCAGATTTAGTGCAGAGTATAAATGTATTCCTCACTAGCCTTACGAGAACTTCATAAACTCCCCTTAAAACACACTGGTAGTATAAGATGAAAGATGTATGCTGCTTAATATTTCTGTCTGGGAGAGAGCTCAGAACCTTTCCATGAAAGAGTGGGATTTCTCAGAACTGTATCCTGTGCCTACACATAAGCAGGATCCCTTTGAAGCCATCAAAAATTGTGCATCTGTATCTTAACTGCAAAAAATGCACTAGTGCTTTGGTTTTTTCTATTGATTTATTGAACTCTGAATTCTGAGGTTCTAGACTGATATTTTTTGAGATGAAAACTTTTCTCTACATGAAAGATCCCAAAAGAAATCAATGCTTGTTGGACACTAAGTTCCTTACACTGTCTATGACCTAAACAGAGGCTCTGCGAATGTAGAAGCTAGTCTCAAACTTGTGAGCTTCTTCCACCTGCCATGAGTGGCATAAGAGTTGCTAATAAGCAACTGAATATGTATTCAGTTAATGAGAAATTGTGGAGGAGGGACGACCACATGTAAGCTTATTTTATTCTGGCTTTTAGTTTTAACACATCAATCAGTTCAGTCCACTCAGAAGGTGATCTGGATAATTTTTTAAATGTATCCATGTCACTGAATCCCTTCAGCCTGCAGCCCCTGAGAAGGCGGGATGTTGACCCAACACACCGCAAATTATCTTGTTCAGTTTTAGTTTCTCACTTCCTTTACCCCTGCTCTGCAGCACAAGCTCTAGTTGGGTCTAATGTTGTGATTCAGGTGTGAACTATGTTTTCTTGTGTCACACACAAACCATGGATAGCTTTGAGCTGGATTATATTTTGGTGTTTGTTGATAATATACACTAATTTTGCCTTAGCAATAAAACAATAGGTCAAAGCAAACTTTATGGGGACTGCAAGGGTATGTTTGTCTTAACATTGATGTAATAAATTTGCATATCACAGATAAATAAAACCTTGCATTTTCCACTTTTTGAAGTCCATGAATGTTTTGTGTTCCAGGAGGCATAGGCAATTTAACACTGGGTCTATAAAAGTATTGGCCCTTTTTCCTTTTTTACTTTCCCCCACCTCCTGTTACTTTCATTTATATTGTGCTATAAACCTGTGCCTATCTCAATGTCTAAGTGCTCTTGATGCACTCTTTTAAATGTTAAACTTTGGCTAGTGCCGCTATCCATGCAAAGAATCATTTTGCTGCTTGTGTTTCATAGTCTGTTATTTAAAGGAGGCACTTATGCCCCCTTTAATGTGTGTCCAGGAGCCCCCTGCTTCACTTTTAGGCTTGTAATAATAGGTGCCTGGTAGCCACAGATTGCTTCAGCAGCAGATGATGTGCAGTGGAACAGTAACAGGTAGTATCTGTGGGTTGTGCTTTTGTATTTTAATCTCCAGGCTATAATTAAGAATGTTTCTTACTAAGATGCTGAACTATTTCCTGATTGTAAATGCTATTGTAAAAAACTTGAGGCATCTAAGAGCATTACATTGCAACTGTAGCATAAATAAGGCCAGACATCTTAATGTACTTCTGAGAACTTTCCTCTTTCTGTGATCCTTGCTTTGATCTGACAGTAGATTATGAGTTCATTATGTAGTGTTAGAGATTCCGGGGTTAAGAATAAAGAAAGATGTTTTGAACTGATAAAATCTGATATACTCATGGCTTAATATTTATAAATACAAGCAGTCTTTCCTGAAATAAGAGAATGCTTGATTATCTGAGTCGTTGGAAGTAAATGGATGTTGCAAGTGCCAAGTATCAAGCCCAACTTGGAAGCTGTATTGCATTTACTTTTCTGATAATGTAGGATGGTCTGTCTTTTCAGCTTCTTAGCTCAGTGTTCTTCCTTTTTTAAAAACAAAATAGTCTTTAACAATAATCACCGTGATTGGTGACAGGTTGATTTGTAGAAATTGATAATTTACAATTTCTCAAGTTTGTCCACAGTACAGTTCATGTGAAAGCTTTGGATTGCTACCTTACTGACAAAACCCAAGCCCCCTGTGGTCTGGCTTTCAGTTGCAGTAACAGTATCACTAATAATGCCTACTCATGGCATTCGTTGTTTCCTCACGTTTCTCAGTGCGTTGGTCCCACTGAGGGTTTCAGTGTGAACATATGGCAACACAATTATGGTTGAAACTATAGTAAATCTCTAGAGGCAGTCAAGAGAGCCTTTGCATTAAAATATATGACATTTTAGTAGTCTTAGTTTTAGCCATGTTTGAGGTGCAGGATTTTAAAATAGGGGTCTCTTGCTCAGCCTACTTCTCTTACCTTGGTTTATTTCAGTGAAATCACTGAGGCTCCGGAGCAGGGATTGCACTGGGAGACCCCTCCTCAGTGGCAGAAAACCCAGAAAAACAGACCCCCTTGGCTTAACTGTGAGCTTTTGTGTCTGCTCAGAACCAAAAGGGAAATGTACCAGAAGTGGAAAAGTGGAACATTACCAGTTGAAAACTACAAGGGCGTTGCCACGGTATGCAGAGGTGCAGTTAGGAAAGAAAAAGCTCAGCTTGAGCTGACATTGGCCAAAGATATCAAAAACTTCAAGAAAGGGTTCTTCAGATACATTAACAACAATCAGAAACAAAGGAATAATATTGGTCCATTATTAAACAGGAGAGGTGAACTAGTCACCGACAATGCCGAAAAGGCAGAGGTCCTCAACACCTTCACCTCTGTCTTTACTGGTGCTGTTGGATCCCAGGCCATAGGAACAAAAGTTCAGGTTGATGCAGACACTGACCCACCGTCAGTGTAGGAAGAGTTGGTGTGTCACCTATTACAGGAGCTTGACCCATACAGATCAACGGGCGCAGATGCCATCCACCCTAGGGTGTTGGGAGAGCTGGCTGATGTCATTGCAAAGACACTCTTAATAATCTTTGAGAAGTTGTGGAGATCAGGAGACATCTCTGAAGACTGGAGGAAGGCTAATGTCACCCCCACCTATAAGAGGGGTTCAAAGGAGGACTCTGGTAATTACACCAACCATTAACCTAGCTTCAGGTCCTGGGAAGGTCATGGAGCAAATCCTTCTGGGGACTGTCACAAATCCATTGAAGCATGTGATTGCGAAAAGCCAACATGGATTTACCAGGAGCAAATCATGGTCGACAAATCTGATCGACTTCGACAACAAAGTAACCCCCTTGGTTTATGCAGGGTAAGCGGTTGACATCATCTACCTGGACTTCTCCAAGGCTTTTGATACAGTCCCCCACAGGCTCCTTCTGGAGAAACTGACTCATTACAGCCTTGACAAAGTAGTTGATGCGGTGGGTGGGGAACTGACTGATAGACCGTACCCAGAGGGTGACAGTAAATAGTTCCTCCTCAAACTGGCAACCAGACAGAAGTGGGATCCCCCAGGGATCAATATTGGGCCCAGTGCTCTTTAACATCTTCATAAGTGACCTGGATGTTGGGATCAAAAGCATCCTGATGAAGTTTGCTAATGACACCAAGATGAATGGAGAGGTTGACACTCAGGAAGGGAGAGCCACCCTCCAGGATGACCTAGACAGGCTGGAGGAGCAGGCTAGCAGAAACCCTATGAAGTTAAATGGGGAGAAGTGTAAGGTCTTTCACCTTGAAACACATAACCCAGGCGTGCAGTTCAGACTGGGATCCACCTGGCTGGAGAGCAGCCCTGTAGAAAGGGACCTGGGGGTCTTGGTGGATAACAGACTCAATATGAGTGAAGAGTGTGCTGCAGTGCCAAAGAAAGCCAACAGGATGCTGGGCTGCATCTACAAGGGCATCACCAGCAGAGATAAAGAAGTCATTATCCTGCTCTACTGGGTGCTTGTCAGACCACACCTAGAGTATTTGTTCGGTTTTGGTCCCTGCTCTACAAAAAGGACATGGACAGGCTGGAGAGGGTCCAGAGAAGGGCCACAAGGATGATCAGAGGACTGGAGGACCTGCCATATGAGGAGAGGCTGAGAAAACTGGGTTTGTTCAGCCTTGAGAAAAGAAGGCTTTGGGGAGACTGTATTACAATGTTCCAGTACTTAAAGGGTGGCTACCAAGAAGATGGAGACTCCCTATTTACAAAGAGTCACATGGAAAAGACAAAGGGTATTTGGCACAAGTTGCTCCTGGAGAGATTCCGATTGGACACAAGAAGGAAATTTTTCACCTTGAGGACATTCGAACATTGGAATAGTCTCCCACAGGAAGTGGTGGATTCCCCCACATTGGACAGTTTTAAGTCTCAGCTTGACAGTGTGCTGAGCCAACTCATATGAACTATAGTATTACCTGGAAAGGTTGGACCAGATGATCCTTGATCTCCCTTCCAGCCTGGCAATCTATGATTCATAGGATCATTAAAAGGAAATAATGTTCCTGCATATGGCTGAAATACCTCCAAAGTACAATGGCAGCTGCTTGAAAGTATTTATTCTGTTTACAGGGAATGCTGCAAAATATTCTTCTTGAGACTGCTACATTGTTTCTATGTTACACTTTCATTCTCTCTTCCTGGTTTAGTTAATGCATGTAGATGCTGCACAGGAGTTCAGCGATTCTTTTTTAAACTCCTTGTCCAAACCTGCTAGTCAGGAATTATTCCTGATTATTTTGAGCTTTAGCAGCTTAGATCCTCACCCTTCATGACTTTACACATCCACACA
Source organism: Hemiprocne comata (assembly GCA_020745705.1). Taxonomy (NCBI): domain Eukaryota; kingdom Metazoa; phylum Chordata; class Aves; order Apodiformes; family Apodidae; genus Hemiprocne; species Hemiprocne comata. Next base: position 133,882,843 of record CM036586.1, on the reverse strand, counting down.
TCTTCCATCCTTTATCTTCTGTTTTTTCTTCTTTTTCTTTTTCTTCACCCCTATCTCACCCCTCAGGGCTGATTTACAGACTTCTTTCACCCTCACTTTGAATAGGAATCCCTGGGCCTTCAGGACTTGTTTCAACACAGAGAAGTGTAATTTAGAAATGCAAAGCAAAAATAACTATGAATAGTTAATGGGCAATCTTGGCTTCTAAGTACTGCACCCTCTTTCAAAAGGAGAAAACTTGTGCGAAGTATGTTCCTGCTTTTGAATGTGAGAATTGGCAATGCACCTTAGCCTCCTCTATTTCTTCTGCCCTTATGAAAATACATAAATAAGAAAAAAGAAGACAGGCAAAATGGTAAAGTGAGGCAGAGGTGACAAGGATTATTAGTAAATGATGTACATTCTATGGTATTTTTAATGTAGTGAAAGTAATACCTAGGAATTAGGTTAGTTTGTAAGTTTTTTGCGTTCTGAAACAGCCTTTTTGCTGACCTGAACAGAGAATGAGGGATGTTTTTTTTTTTGTGGTTTTTCTTTTGTTCTTTTTACAACTTCTGTGGGAAAATACACATAAATGATGCTTAAACTACTCTGGATAAGGTAAAGGATTTTTCAAAGCTATAATGATTTCAAGAGCATGGACCCTGGCCCACCACCTAGCCTCCAAAATGCCATGAGCGAAAAGCAGTAATTTTTCCCTTATATACCTCAGATGCAATGGAAACTCAGCTTTGGTACAAATTCTAAGATGCAAGCAGTCCTGCTAAAACTGTGGGAGACAGCAGTAGCTGTTAGCTTTGTATAATGATTGTACTGTGTCACATAGTTTATTCTGAGAGCTGCACTGTTGCTGCTCCTCATGATTTTTATAGGAGTTTCAAAGAACTTCCTGCATTTTAGTCCTTGATATTTTTACCACTGAGGATTGTGTAACAGGCTACTCAAGCCAGTTTTGCTGCTTTTTTAAAGGAACCTAGGGTTTTTTATCCAACAAAAATACTACAGGTGAATCTTCCTTTTTTTTTTTCCCCCAAGTCCTACACATGGTCTCTTTTATTTCAAATACAGCTGAGCATGGTGTTTTATTCTGAATCTGGTCTGAGGAAGGATTCCCTTTTCACAGCTCTAGCAAAGAAAATGATGAGGTATTGATTAAAGAAGAAGAATATAAAATAGATGTACTTCAACTCAAGCCATTCCTTTTCAAGTCTAATGTCAAAGTTGAAACTGGGTTCTTCTACAGCAAACCATGTTCTCTTTTGCAGTCATAAATTCTAGTGCTTTGCAACCTTTTCAGTTCTCGAACACCATAAAAATGATGAAAGGAGACAAGAGAAGAATTTTCTATTTAAACTGGTGCTGTATTGGTAAAACAAACATGAATTGCAATGCTCCTGGGTTATCTTATCAGTAATGTTTCTACTTGATGAATTAAAAAGCCCCAAAATCATTTAACTATGTTCAGATAGATGTGAAAATGTTTTCAAATAAATACAAAGGCCAATGTCAAATGTTCTCCTACAGCTTGTAAATAATGATGAGTGAAAAACAGTATCTGCAATCCCTTCTATGTAGACTTTTCTTGTCAGCCTCTTTGAGGTGGTACCATTGAACAAGGGCTGACAAAGCAGCCCTGGAGATCAGGCTGAGTGCAGAGCAGTCATGCTTAAATACCCTGCATCACTGCATCTGGATGACTCTCTGCCTCTGTGAAATAATTAGTGTTTCCTCCCAAGTCTTCAGTTGTTAAAATCAGCTAATATACCTCCTCCCACCCCACCCTCCCCCCTGCCTCAGAATATGTGTCAAAAGATTGGTTTGACTATTTGAGGCTGGTAAAATCTAGTAGAAATATTTTGGTAGGAAGAGCACTAGTTGTCTTTTGAGTATAATACTAGCTAGTGGAAGAGAGGCTTTTAGGTGCAATTCTAAAAGGGATTGTGTTTAAGGAATAGCAGTCTGGATAGGGACACACTGAACATTCATCCTTTCTGCTTCACGCCTGGGAAGAAGTGAAGATGTGACTAAAAGACATTCAGTTGCTTCTATCATCCTACTAGAAGCTCAACATAAAATCTTGTGAAACACCCTATACATTGCATGGTAGTATTGGATGTGCTTTTAGAATCAGTATTCCCATTTTGCTGAGGGGGAATTGATAGAGAAAAGAAAGCCTAGAAATAGATGTGGCCAAGATCATCCAGGAGCCTGGCAGCAGACTCCAGGTCTTCAGTGTTACAGTGCTCTGCTCTTAGAGGAAATACCAAGAAAAATTAGAAATGTTTGCCAGAGTAAACACATTTGATGCAATTGATGCTACTAAAACTCTTTCTCATACAAGTTATTCAAATAACTGAGATATGTGGTTTTAAAAGAAATGGAGTGGGAGAGAGTTTTGAGGAAGCGTACTCTATCTTCAAGGGAATATTGGGCTATTGGCAGTTCAGATGAAAAGGTCAGGGTAGAGATTAGCAAGCCTTTGTAGGGCTGAACAATTGTCTGAATATCAGCCAAAAAATATGGAGAGGGGTAAAAAAAGGAAGAGCAGTATTATCTGCCCATGTTAGAACTTTTAAAGTAAGTTAACCAGTACATGACATTAGTGGTGTCATGTGAATAGTATTTAGTATCTCTGGATTTGCTTTGTTTTCCAAAAAATATAAACTTGCTTAAGCAAGTAAGTAGGGCAAAGGTAGGGTAGAAATAATGTCTGCTTCAGTTTTTATATAGTATTATGAGTAGAATTATCTGGCTATAATTTTGGAATTGAATTTATTACACCATTTTTTTACTTAAATCTAATTCTTTCTGTACAGCACTAAGGCAGTTTTTCAAAGTTAAGATCAATACAGAGCCCAACTGAGAAGGTGAGAGGGGTTAACATTGTGTAAAATGTCACTTCAGAATTTTTAAGAATGTTTCATTAGCTCTTCCATCAAACTAAATAATACTGTTTTGCAATTACACAATTGCCTCCTTACTTGTAAAATAATCCTTTTGATAAGGGGTATCTACAGGAATTATCAAAGAAGATTTTTATTTTAAGAAGCTACAGTTGTTTAACCTATTTGCCTTGGTTTAGGCCCTCCAAAGCCACAGAAGTGCAAACAAAAGCTTGGGGATTGTGATTTTTTTTTCTTCCTCTGAAATTATTTTAATTCTTTAGATACAATTTTTGGTATGTGTCTAAAGCTTTTTGGGAAGTAAACATGCTAAAAATGTTTTTCAATTGGTATCCATTTTACCCCACTCAATTGACTTCTCAAAAATCACCGTAGTGAATAAAGCTGGGAAGGCACATATTTAAGAATGAGCTGGTGACCTAGTAACACCTGCTGTGTTTTGCTCTTTACTGGGATTATAGGAAGTTGCTGTTTAATTAGGATGCTGGCAAAACAGTGCATCATAAATGAAGTTAATTGATTTCAGCAATGGTTTAATTCTCATGGAGTTTGAGGTTTTGCAAACCTTGCAGCCTTTTTTCAGATCTGAGAATTCATTAAAGCAGACTTCAAGTTCATACTGGGTATGCTTGCTATTGTTTTGTTTGTTTGGATTTGTTTTTTTTCTGTAACTTTTCCTCGGAATTAAAGAAGCAGTATAAGTATGTATGAATATGCAGAAAGTGAGGATGACATACATGAGTGACCTTCTCTACATGAGAGATACTGTGGCTCATACTTGCTGCTGCTGTACCAAATGAAACATAAACATATTGCTGAGAACTCTTGTTTCCAGGCTGCAGATGGATGCTGCCACCTCTCCTCCCAGCATACCATGCCTACCCTGCTGGAATTTTGGTGTGTTCTGGTGATCCTCTCACATCCTGCGAGTACAAGGGATTTGTGTAATGAAAGCAACTTGATTTAAGCAGTGCTGCCCAATTGAGGATGAAGTTCACTGTGTTTTTTTTCCACCATAGTATGAATCCATCAATTCTTCCTTACCTATTAATTTATTCATGTAATGACTAAAACTTAGTGTTTTCAGGAGGTGAGCAGACTCACCTATTTCTCATGAAAATATTAACAGGAATCTTTCTGATAATGGTTGTCTTTGTCTTACCATACCTCAGAACTGCTAAGCTGGCATTCTAGTTAGCTGTTAGACCTGCTTTTAGTAGAAGACTTCCTAGATGAAAGATTAAGGCCACTGCTTTTCAGTTACCCCAAACTAGATGAACTGCACACCTAGGCTAGTTAAGTGATGTGACTTGTGCTGTCAGCCCATTCAAAGCTGTTTAAGAGCATGAAACAGTTGCCTGTCACCATAAATTTCCCCAAGTGAAGATCTTTATTATCTCTGTCCTTTTTCTTCCCCAATTCTAAGTGTTGAGGTCTTGTGCCTTACTGTAAGCTATTTAATGTTTTAACCTTCCTCTGTTAGTAATCTCTCAGCGAATGGATTCAAAATGTTGTGATGTACCTTACCTAGCACTTCCTCATAAAATTGATTTTTTTTATTATTTTTTATTTTGTTTTCTGGTGCTTATTTTTTTATATGTACCATACTCCTGTGACAAAAACAAAGCTGTTTTACAGCTGGGGGAAATCAAAGCATGGTTACCAGGCCACTTCTCTGTGAGAACATTTTGGTAGAAGATCAAATTCTGGCTTATCTTTGAATCACAAGATAGGTTCCTTTCCTTGGTGTGCTCTATGATGGGGAAGAAAACTTTCATATACAGCTGGCTTTTTCATTTCATAGTTATGAAAGAAACATAAAATTATAAAAGTTTTGAGGTAGGAGGCATTGGAGTTCAGTAGCCTGTTTCAATTATTCTATTTTTTTTTCTTTAAATTTTGTGTAACTTCTTAGAGGCTGCTAAGAAAGCACTGCTTTCCTCAGGAGACAGGCTAGGATTGCTGCCAAAAGTTGTCCGTTCAAAAGCAGTACTCCAATGCATCTGCAGTGCGGGAAAGTTGCACTCTTGTGGAGATCTTTTTACTTGGTTTTAAGAGCAGTGAGTCAACTGTACAAGCACAGACTTCCCTGTGTGAGAAATGACATGTACACATGTGCACATGTGCTGATTTACTTTTCCACTGCCTAACATGACCCAGACTGTTCCATTGGCTGTCTCGTAGCATAGGGAATGTCTAACACAAATGCTGCAGAGTCACTCCTTGCAGCAGGCATATCCCAAAGTAATGATGCCAAAACTTCTTTGGTGACACCAGTAAAGTTCATGTCTTGCTACAAGATAGACCATTTGACTTTAGATTGTTTGTAATTGGCCTGTTATGTTTTATTGAAATTATTTATAATGTATTCTATTTTTTTTTTTTAAAGTAGGTAAAAAAGGATGATTGGGTATGAACCCATGTATTTCTACTTGAATTTTTGCATTATTATATATTCTTGTCTGTATCTTTGGTAGCTTGCAATACTAAGATATTAAACACGGCTTATTGTAGCATTAGAATAGAAGGAATATAATTCAGTGGTGCTCAGAAAGGTAGCTAAAAATAATAGATATAAGAATATAAAGAAAAACTATCCTGGGAAGGATATTCAGGTGCAAATACTGCTGTGGAAAACTGACTAATAGAGCAAATGCTTCAGAATGCTGAAAGGTTTCTATCATTGTCATACTGTCAGTAAGAAGAGAAGAGAGGGGGTAACCAAAGGCAAACTGTGATGGACAGTGTGCCTCAGAAGTGAACTTGTGGCTGAATTTCTGAGCGCTGTTGAGTATGTTCTGTCTCATCAAATGATTTAGTTTTAATCTAGTCACCTATTCGCCTTTCTAAGTAAAAATATACTGGCAGCAAGTACTTTTTTTTGTTTGGTGGTAGATGATGAAAATACATCAACCTGAAAAAACATTTTCCATTTCATCATTGTAAGAAGAGTCAAAAGAATGTGTAAGCAAATTATTTCTCTCTAATTGATAATGGAACAAAAGCATTGGGAAGCCTTTCAACAGTGAAGAACTCCAGAAAACTTTTTTCTTTTTAAATCAGTAGCTGAGGTAGCTACTTATAAATATCAAATATTGATGCATAGCAGGTGCATTTTTCCATATTTCATTTTCTTCTGGAGTCCACACAGAATAACTGCCTAATATCACTTTAAACCATATCAAAACTGAACTAAAGTTGAGCAAGAGTTACCTGATAGGTAGGTAATTGTTATCACAGTTAAACAGGCTAAAGACATCCCTGGCCAAGAAAAGTCCAAACTATTTCTGAGATATATGATGGTCAGGTCAGTAAGAGACCTCTGAACTTTAAGCAGCAGTAAAATAACATTCACTGTCACAATTTCTAAATTTTCTGTTTTAGAGAAAACAAAGGAAAACCACAAGCACAGAAAAAGTGCTCTATAGATGTTTTATTTGAGAGAGAGAATTATGATGATGTTTCCTAATTTTGAGGTCTTCTAAAATAAATTTTAAAAATTGTTGTAGTAATACACCGTGTGAATATACACGATATATATTTCTTTCCCCGTTGCTTTCGTGGATGTCATAAATAACCATACTAATACCAAGCCACAACTATAAACCTCATTTTTCAGTGCACCCACCTACAGTTAAATGTAATCTTCTTATCACTCTGGATAGCTACAGAATGTTAAACTGGAATCAGTCTTCAAGGATGCATTTACCATTACTTTTAATTTGAAGGGTTCTCAAATCTGAAAAAGTGAGCAGTTTGCAAATTGATTTGGATGAACTAGCTCCAAGTTAATAGGAAACATTTAATAGTTTGGGCACCTCAGCATCACATGCAATTTCATTTCCTGTTCCACCTTGTGGTGTTCCAGTTGCCTGCTTCACCAGTTCAACTGCTACTGAAGCATTCAGAAGGCTGGTTAGATTTGGTATTTCTTGCTATATTAAGGGCCGTAGAATAAAATCTGAAATTAATATTTTAAATATTTATTTTACTTTTAAATTCTATATTGGAAAATTGTTTTTGCCCATTCTGTGCTATAATCACAGATACATTTAAGATTATGCTTTAAAACACAGCTACTTCTGGGCAGAAGCACCCATTCCTGTCACAGAATATAGGCTTGTTTAGTGATTAAAAGGATTATCCTAAAAAGTTTAAGAAATGGATGGTGTGTTAGGCAGTAGAACTCTAGTTTCTATTAGTGTGCTTATGTTAAGAATCCTAGAATGGCTTGAGCTGGAAGAGACCTTAAAGATCATCTAGTTCCAACCCCCCTACATGGGCAAAGATACCTCCCAGTAGATCAGGTTCTCAGAGCCCCATCCAACATGGCCTTGAACATTTTCAGGGTTGGTGCTTCCACAACTTCCTTGGGCAACCTGTTCCAGTGTCTCATCACCCTCACACTAAAGAATTTCCTCCCAGTGTCAAACCTAAGCCTCCCTTGTTCCAGTTTTGATCCATTACCCTTTGTCCTCTCACTACAACCGCTTGAAAAAAGTCCCTCCCCAGCTTTCCTGTAGGCCCCTTCAGGTACTGGAAGGCCACTATAAGTCTCCACTAAGCCTTCTCTTCTCCAGGCTGAGCAACCCCACTTCTCTCAGTCTTCTTAGTAGAGGTGTTCCAGCCCTAAAATTCATTTTAAAAACATGCACTTCTGCTTTCATGTCAAATTTTAAAGTTTATCATTATCACATCTTCAGTGAAACATTTTAGCTCTGTGGGTTGAGATCTCTATGAAGTTTACAAAATTGTGTGAAGAATTAACATGACATAAAAATATATTTTTTTAGATGTGAAGAAGCTAAGTAACGAGAAGAGTGGTAGAGGAATTAAAAGTTTAATTCTTATAATTGTAAAGCTTTTTCATATTCTGAAAAAGTTAATTGTATAGGTAGCTAAACATATATTTACATTATTAACCTGAAGATGTAGTTATGGAAAAAAACCCACATCAAAAAACCTTTGTTCAAAATCAATGGAAAACTATATATCACCATGAAGAACAGGCTTCATATCTGAATTCAAAACCTACATGGAAATTGCAAGATTGACCTCTGTGTTTCTGTATGTATTTTCTTTTCCTTCCTTGACAACGAATTTTGGGACTCCAAAATGATTTTTGGGTAGTTGAATATATACATTATAGAAGTGGTTTTCTTGCTTTTTCACTGAGAAAATGTTTCTTATTAACCGTTTTGCCCCCTTTAATATCTTGAAGTGCATTGGATAGTTTGACCTCATTATCAAAGACTGCTCATTTATTTTCTTTAGGAATATAAAATAACATTTCAACAGGCTTTTTGTTGCTTTGTATGCTTCTTTTTATGAACTTTTACCAATATAGATTTCTGCTTCACTATTTTGATGACCAGTTTCTTTTGGAAATATTTTGGATAAACTTAACAGTATACAGATAATATTTTTCTGTGATATATATTACAAACAAAATTAATTAATATACTCTTATGAAGGTGAATTCTAATAATATTTTCTCATAATGTTTTTTTCTCTTCTCTTGGTAATGAGACACAAAAGAATTTATTTGTCAGGAGGCAGATGACTTTGTCCATATATTGGGCCAAATGTAACATAGTGCATATCACCTGTAGGTGAGGCCTATAGGATTGATTAAAAGTGTTTGGTTTTTTTTAACTCGGGAGAAGAGCATCCAGTAAGCAAGGGTATCTGTAGCAGCTGTCCACTGATCACCTTTGTGAGTGCCCATAGAGTACCTTTGCATGGACATGAGCAGAGATTTCTGGTTTTGCTCTGCTCTGACAGGGTGTACTTTCTAGTACAGACCAAGCCCCTGGTGTGTGGGTCACCTGTCCAGGCTTGGGGGGGAATGTGAAGAACTGCATGTGAAGAATGATTAGTAGCTAAGAAATGTTAAAGATTATTTCATTCTTCATTTTGTGTTTTCCACAAAATCTGGAAGCTTCTTTTTGTGTAATGGGATAATCTTCCATACCATTGTAATAATTAACTTACAGGGCTTTCTTATTGATATGGAAGTTATTCTGTGCCAGATATCTGACAGATTTTCTAGGGGAGTTTCTTACTTGTGGCTTTAGTTATGAAGACAATAAAGACCTTCAATAACTCTGTTTTATAGTTTCAAAGAGATGCAGAAGAACACGGTGTTTCCTTTGAGCTTCAAGCAGGTACATGGGCTGGATCACTGCAATCACTTAGAATCATCAAATGCATTGGGTTGGAAGGGACCTTTAAGGGTCATCTAGTCCAACCCCCTGCAGTGACCAGGGACATCTTCAACTAGATCAGATTACTCAAAGCCCCATCAAGCTTGACCTGCAATGTGTCCAGGGATGGGGCCCGCACCACCTCTTGGGGCAACCTGTTCCAGTGTTTCACCACCCTCATAGTGAAGAACTTTTTCCTAATGTCTAATCTAAATCTCGCCTCTTCTAATTTAAAAACATTACCCATTGTCCTTTCATGAAAAGCCTTTATCAAAAGTCCCTCTCCAGGTTTCCTGTAGGCCCCCTTCAGGTACTGGAAGGCTGCTATAATGTCTCCCTGGAGTCTTCTCTTCTCCAAGCTGAATGGTCAGGTGGGAATAAGAGCTTGTCCTCCCAGAAAGGTGGCAGGACAATTAGCCCTGCTGAAGTGCAGCTACACCAATGCACACAGCATGACCAACAAACAGGAGGAGCTGGAGGCCATTGTACGGAATAAAAAACTATCATAGAAAACTATTATATAGTTGCCACCACAGAAATGTGGTGGGAAGACTCGCACAACTGGAGTGCTGCAATTCATGGCTACCAACTTTTCAGAAGGGATAAGCAAAGAAGGAGAGGTAGTGGGGTGGCCCTCTATGTTAGGGGTAGATTTGAATGCCTAGAACCTAGCAATGTGAATGACAGTGTTGAGTGTTTATGGGTAAGAATCAAGTGGAAGGCCAATAAGGCAGACATCCTGGTGGGAGTTCATTATAGACCCCCCAACCAAGATATAGATGATTATGAAATATTCTATAACCACCTGGCAGAGGTCTTGCGATCACTAGCCCATGTTCTCATGGGGGACTTCAACTTCCCAGATCTCTCCTGGAAATATAACACAGCAGAGAGGGAAAAGTCACAGCTGCTGAGGGAGCCAGCTAGGGAAAGTGCCCTGCTGGAACTGCTACTTGTAAACAGAGAAGGTCTTGTGGGAGATGGTAAATTATCCATGAGCCAGCAATGTGCCCTTGCTGCCAAGAAAGCCAATGGAATCCTGAGTTGCATAAAGAAGAGTGTAGCCAGTAGGTTGAGAGAGGTCATTCTCCCCCTCTAATCTGCCCTGGTGAGGCCACATCTGGAATACTGCATCCAGTTCTGGGCTCCCCACTTCAAGAGAGGCAGGGAACTACTCGAGGGAGTCCAGTGGAGGGCAACAAAGATGACTGGAGGACTGGAGCATCTCTCTTATGAGGAAAGGCTGAAGGAACTGGGTCTCTTTAGCTTGGAAAAAAGGAGGCTGAGGGGTGACCTCATCAATGTTTACAAATATGTAAGGGGTGAGTGTCAGGGAGATGGAGTTAGGCTCTTCTAAGTGATGACCAGTGACAGGACAAGGAGTAATGGGTGCAAATTGGAGCATAGGAGGTTCAAGGTGAATATCAGAAAAAATTTTTTTACTGTGAGAGTGACAGAGCACTGGAACAGGCTGCCCAGGGAGGTTGTGGAGTCTCCTTCACTGGAGACATTCAGAACCCGCCTGGATGCGTTCCTGTGTGATGTGCTCTAGGTGACCCTGCTCTGGCAGGGGGGGTTGGACTAGATGATCTTTCGAGGTCCCTTCCAACCCCTAGGATTCTATGATTCTATGATTCTATGATTCTATGAAAGGCTGAGAGAGCTGGGACTCTTTAGCCTGAAGAAGAGAAGGTTGAGGGGAGACCTTACTAATGCCTACAAGTATCTAAAGGGTGGGTGCAAGGAGAATGGAGTCAGTCTCTTTGCAGTAGATCCAAACAAGGAAGATGTTTTCTCTTCAAAGCGTGTTTTACCCTGCAGCATCCACTCCTACAAGAGGTCACAGAGACAAGTGCCTCCTTTTTCAAAGAGGGCTGATAAATATTGTAACCATTGATGTTTCTTGTTAGGTGAGATAAAATTAGATCTTATGCTTTGGGATAACCTGAGTTTGAAATTAAATCCTGATAAGCAGAATGGGTTTACTGTGTGATTCTGTGGGATTAACTGTGGAATGTCAGAGGTACAATATTTTTCTCTAGTTTTGGTGCTTGTATTCATTATTCTCTGTAAGAACTGGGAGCCCATTGTGTGTCATACCACTTGTATCTGTGACTTTCGTTTATGATATGAATTAATATGTAATGATTCATATATTTCATCTCTACCATATATTGTCATGGATATACCAGTTGGAAATTTAAGGCACCCTTAGAAGAGGTTAATTATTCAAGTACCCCATCACTTTTTTGTTACCTTAGCTTGCTGAGGATACCAAAAACTGTATCTCCAAACATTCTTCACTGTCAATAAAACTCCATGTTTTATGAGAAATGAGGTATTGAAAGCAAGTGATGTGCATCTCTGAGTTTGCAATAAAGGCCCTGATCACATAAAACAAAGGGAACAAAATTTAACTAGGGCAACAAAAAACTTGAGAGGTTTTACTTTAGAGACCTTGGCATTTTATTAATCAGAATGAAAATGAGACTTTAAAGTCTGTGCGGGAATTTGGGGCAGGGAAGGAGACAGACGGATGGACTAGCTCAGGAACCTACCCTGAACTCATTTTCTTATTTGGCTTCTCCACAGTTTGTAGCTAATTCTGATAATATTTTGATTAAAAATTCTACATTGAAACTTCAAAAGATTAAAAAAAAAAATTGTCTGCTTATTTAAAAGTTTCTGTATTTTGACCTTTTTTCTTGATTAATTTTTCCAACAAAATTTTACTCCTTTCAGGCTTAGTGCCTTATGCAACTAAACATTCTCTCTCTCTCTCTCCCACCCACTTATATGGTGACAGAATGAGATCAATAAGTTGCATGAAATCATGACAAGTCAATATCTGAATACGGAATGATTTTTGGCAGACAGAATTATTTCAAGTGTATAGTTTAGTTATGCATTTAGGACTCTCTCTTAAGTGATTATTGACAGCATTTTATGATTGATAGTTGCCTCTTTCAGGTTTGTTGATTAGCTGTGATGGGTTGAACAAATCACATGAAGTTTTGTCTGTTTCTTGCTCAAGTGACTCCTCAGCTAGTTCTAGCATGAATACTGACTAGTGACACTTTGAAATGAACTTTCACAGATTTGTGGCAGCAGACACAGATTTATCACAGGGGCCAAAACTGCTGATTTCTCTGATTAGTGCCTCAGAAAGGCAGGGACTCTCCTGGCTATGTGATTCGTGTTGCAGTTTCTTCTGCTCTTGGTTAGAAAAGCATAGTTGCTCAAATGCTGCAATAAAGTAAGCAGAAACCAGTGTTGAGATTCATTATGATAACTTAGTGAGAACAGTAAAATTATTATTAACAGTAATGATTGCTGGTAAGTATGAACGTGGAGCATATTTCTTGTATTTACAACTTATATGCTTTAATTTTTAGATAGAATTAAGTAGGTTGACTTTGATATGTTGACTTTAGAGACTTTTTAAGTTCTGACTTCCTGACAGGCTGATTCATTAATGCACTGTCTATATACATGTGATGAATCTGGAGAGTCTCCTAGGAATCCTGAAACCAGAATAGGTGACAGGAGAGCCAGAGCTGTCAGGTTTGTCAACTACAGCTTTATTTTTTGTCTTTTATTATTTAAATTTTTTTTTTGAGAAGATGTCAATGTCCCCATTGAAAGCATAGGCAAAATAAGCCTTAGTGTTGGAGATTTTTTTTTTTAATATAAAGTCTTATCACTATTAATTCAAACAGTTAGCAACTTTTGGGTCTTGCCTGTCCTTTTCTCATACAGAGAAACTGATTCATCCAAAGCAGCCAACAAGGCCCAAGTTCAGAATAAAAATTAACGACTAAAGGTATTTATTTAATTGGTGGAACTCGTTGCCCCAGGATGTTGCTGCGGCTACAAGTTAAAATTAATTTATGGAAAGACTGGACAAATTAATAACCAAGAAATCCTATGACATCTGTGAAAAATGCCTGACTATAGATTGGTGAAGTATTTTTAGAAAATATTTATAGGTACCTTGCCCTTTCCTTACATCTTTCAAGCATCTGCTTTTGGCTACTGTCAAAGGCAGGCTATTAGAATAAATTAGTGTTTGACACACTAGTGCTGCTCTTGCAATCCTTCAAGGCTTCATTCTGTTTTTTTTTGTAGGATATATTTAAAATAGCTTGATTTTGAAACCAGAAACATTACTTTCTGGGAAAAAAAAGTAAGGTTCCACTTTTTAAGCATGCCTATATTGGATTTGTTGGTTTGTGTGTTTGTATTGTTTCAGGTATCTTATTCCATAATAACCATATTTTAATGTATTACTTGTAGCTGGCATGATGGTCGGTTCACAAAATTACTTTTCAGTTGCCTCCAAATGCCTATAAATCAAATACATTTTGCCAGTATCTATCATTTTTCCCCAGCATAACGGCAAATACAAGATAATTCTTGTAATCTTGTTTTCTTTCCATTTTACCACTGAAAAGTAAAGTGTCTGAAAAGGATTTGGGATTTTTTTTTTAGTGGGTTGAGCTACACTGTTTTGTAGGGTTTTGTCCCCAGAAATTGAAAAAATGGGTTTATGGTTTTCCACTCAGTTCATACCAGCTGAACACCTAGGAAAAACAGAATGAATTCTGCATAGATGATAAAATTTTCTTAGCTGTCTGTGAGCTTGTTGTGATAAGTTTAGCCAAGTCTTTTGTTTTAAAGGCTTTGTGATAGGCATTATCCAGAAACCTATATACAGAAGCAAACAAAAAAAATTGTGTACTTCCCCTAGGAACACAGTTTGCTAAACAGAAACATTCCCACCATTATGGCAGTCAGAATGTAATGTTCAAGTAGCAGCTCAATTATAGTAAAATTGGACTTTCACAGCAGCTTATTTTCAGCTATACTGCAGCATTTCTATGCAGTTTTATTTGAAACATTTAGTCCCTTTCAATGCTGCCCTTTTCCAGCCCTCTTTCTGTCTGGGGAACTGGAAGGCTCTACAGTGTGGGAGCTTTGTTCCCTCTCTACCCTGAGCCTGGCCATAAGCATCAATATCTGGTGGGTGAGGTGTCCGCTTTTAGCTCTGGTAAACTTAAAAATAGGCCTCTCCACTGCAGACTGAGGAAGTTTTGCTAAGTTACAGATACCTCTCCTCTGAAAGTTTGCAGCCAGATTGAAGGGAGAAAAAATGCAGTGTGTGTTTGTTCGCTTGTGCCCACTTGTTTGCCTGGTGTTCTTAGGCAAAAAATGTTGTGTTTTGTTTAGTTTTTTCCTAGTGTCCCTGGAGCAGCAAGTCACCCCACAAGAGAATGGGCTGAGAGGAGATGGGAAATGACACCTGCCTCCTTGGTTGTTTGATCGTGGCTGAGTGCAGTGGGGAGAGTGCTTTCACAGGCTGTTGTGGGGTCTTCTCATCCTGAACATCAGCTATTCACTCTGTCAGTACAAGGCAACCTATTGGTACAGTCCTTTGCAGTCCTGTGCGGGGGTGCCTTACATCAGTCTATGTGTCTTGAGAGTAGTCACTGCTTGGCACTTTTTTTTTATTTTATTATGTGCTTGAATACTATTCCACCCTCCTTTAGTTGCTTTGCCTTCCATACAGTCTCTAGCAATCACTTTGCTATGACTAAATACTAAATACACTACTGGCTAAATACTGTGTTTTCTTTGAGTTTACTGTAGTGATGTAAAGCTTTATCAAATAAATAATGCATTGGTTTAGCACAATTATTTGCTGTATTAGAGCCTGTGTATGTAAGGAGAGGTAATTTATATATGTATTTTTAGATAAGGTCTTTGAAAACAACCATTAAGTTTTATCATTTACCTTTTATTTGGAGGGTTTATATCAGAAGCTGCAATTTACTTCTTATAAAAAGTAACTTTCTAGGCTATTTTGCTTTCCCAGAAAGCGCTTCACATAACTCATCTGCAGAGAATAGCAGAATCTGCTTTAACTTAACAAGAAGCAGACACAATATTCGTGTTACAAATGTTATTCAAAAATTGTATTAAAGCTTTTCTGATGTAATGACTAGCAAAACAACCACCATCAGAAGGGAAAATCTTGCAGGGACTACTGTGTATGGAATAAAAATATTTTTTTCAAGGTGATCTTGCAAAAAACAGCTTTGAATAGGAGGCAACTGCGTGACCCAGAGTGAGTGTATAGGGGTCTGATGTCCCTGGCTGATTTTAGCAGATGCAAGAAAATCTAACTTGTTTGGCAATTGCTAACTTCCCATTATATAAGACAAGTCACTAAACAGTCCCTGAGAAACAGATGTTGAAATGTTCCTACATCCAGCATCATCCACATATGTTGCAAATTTTTCACCATGAGGACAATCAAACACTGGAATAGTCTCCCAAGGGAAGTAGTAGATTTCCCCACATTGGACAGTTTTAAGTCTCAGCTTGACAGGATGCTGAGCCATCTCATATAAACTATAGCAGTACCTAGAAAGGTTGGACCAGATGAGCCTTGATGTCCCTTCCAACCTGGCATTCTATGATCTAACGGATGTGGAGGTCACTAGAAACAAAGGAGTGGCTACAGGAACTTTACATACAACAACAGAGCTGTATGACTTCTGGGGCTTTGGGCTGGTATCTCTCATGAGCCTTACTTTCAGATGAAAAGAAAATGGGTGTTTTTATAGCAAGATTATTTACAAGCAACTTTCTTGTTGTGTTAAAAGAATCTTGGGGTGAATTTAGAATGACTTGAAAATTTACAGCAAAGTATTTTCTTACAATTTCAAATTTTCTTCAGGTTTTTGCCAATCACAGTATTTTTTACCCTGTTGCTTTACTTGGCAATGCAAAAAAATAGAATATAATAATTTTTTAATTTAAAGAGAAATAAGGTTGCATCTTCATATTCTTATAATTTAAAAAGTGTTATGCTTTTGGAAAAATCTTTTGTTTTTCATCTTTCTTTGAGAAGTGGGGAGCTTTGCACAGGGCTTTTTTAAAGACTTCTCAGTTATTGTTCCTCAAGCAAAATAGAAGTAAACTAAAAATCAAGACTGATGTGTTTGAAATCTAGATTTTGGCATGAAATTAATTTGTTTTGATAATTACACTCAAGAGAACAACATAAATTGAAGCTTCTGAAAAATCTATTTGTTTTTTTGATTCAGATGGTAGAAAAAAAATTGAGCCAGTGAGTTTTTATCACCAAACTTTACGAATTTGTGTTTTACTTTAGTATAGTCTCCTACCCAAAGGTGATAGTATGAAATAAAAGGGTAATAAAAAGTAATTTACTGTATGGTCCAAGTTGCTCTTCTCTGAGGAATTAAAATATTCTCAAACTTTCCCCATCTATTTATATGATGCTATTTTAATTGCATGTCAGTGGCTTGATAAAGGGCGAGTGACAAATTGTGCCCACAGGAACATGTGGCACATAATTTTTTTGGACTTTCAATTTGATGCAGCTCACTTGAGGCAATAAACATGACATTCCTCGAAAAGGAGTGTATTACAGTCAACTTGATGTCACAATTATTAATCCCAAATCAGTCACAGGACTTTCTGTGATAAACTAAATTAAAAAACCAAAACAGAACACCAAACCAAAAACCCAAGCAAGTATTTGGTCTCCCTATTCTTTTCCGACACAGCCCCAAATCTTAAAATAGTTTAACACTTGAAAATGCACTGTTCTAAGACATTAAAGGTATAATTATGGTTTATTGATCTCTTAAGGAGAGATCAATAAGACAAAAAGACAATATTTACTTGAGAAGTGTGTTTCAAGCGAGGGAGAGTGGAACATCAGGACTGAACTGACAGGAACAGTCTTCCTGAAGAAGAAGATGGCAACTGAATAGTTATAGCCAAGGAATAAAGAGTCCAGGACTTTTTTGGTCTCTCCTCACTCCTATCACTGGTTCTTTATATTTCACAAATATATTGTGCAAGTAATTTGTAAACTACCTACTACAAAATTACCTTTCATGTGTCTTGTTTGCCTTATTTAATTTAAATATTTTTCATAGTGATAATGTACATGCTTCTCACTTTCAATATGAACTCTAGAAACATGTCAAAACCTCTTGCTTTGGGGTTTGTAACCAAAATCCTGTACTACATGTGTTGAAAGGGTTTGGACATTTCCTAGACAAAAAACTTGATCATGCACTTCTGTTGATTAAGCTATAAGTACATACATGTAGCTGAAAGCATTGAATCTTGTGCAGTTTTTTAACTCACAGGTTTTACTCAGCGTCAAATAGAGCTTCCAGAGACCACATTCATCTCCAGGGCAGACCAGGCATGAATATATGCTCTACCTTCTTTGCAAGTACATAAAGGACTTTTTGTCTAGTGCTCCCTATTCCTGTCCCCTCTTGAAATGGCTTAGGATAACATAGCTGCAGTCTGACCAGGCCTTAGCCTAAGTTCAGTGAATCTTCACTGGCAGTTGCAGTAATGTATTTTGTTATGAGCATCTGTGATTTTAGGCATTTTGTGGAGTTTTTTCTTTATTTTTTTTCTTCTAAAAATTAAATTTTGTGATGGCAAATATATATATATATATATATATATATATGAACATTCTGGTCTTCTGGCACTTCTGCTTTCATCTGTGAAATAATTAAAATTGATATTGATTATGGATGAGTTTAAAAAAAGTGTATTTTCTTTCTAGTTCCCGTGTGAATTTTAAACAGTGTTCATAGAGATACAGTATCATCAACACTGCTAATTCAAGACCTCCACTATTTAAGAAAGGTAACCTAACTTTTGGTTGCTGATCTGTATCTGATTCCTTTTGATGGCTGGTCTTCACATATACACCTTTATTTATAGGGGAGAGCAAGATAGGAAACCTTCCTTTCCGAAATGAGTGAAGTCCTGATCGGTCAATGACCTCATACCTCTTCTAGGCAGAAACCTTGGATCTTGAATTTCTTAGAAACTCTAAATCTGTTGATAAAGTTGTAAGCCTGTTCATCCCAGAATTGCTGTTGCACAGCTCAGTATAGCTACTCCAGCAGTTTACTTTTTTCCCTGACAAAGCAAAACAAGTGGCATTTATAATAATTTCCCTTAGAGTGACCCACAGCAGTCAGCTTTGAAGTGCAATAAAATAGATCAAATGCTCTACTTCCTGCTTCCTTGGGTAGCAGGAAGATGAGCCAAATGAATCTTGTTTTGTCTTAATGAAAAGTGATCTCAGGAAAGGTAATTGACCTTTCTGATTCAATTTTTAAATATCTGGTCAAACCTCAGTCTGATAAGTAAGCTCTAGACATAAAGAGTTTATTATTATACAGAAAGGTGCTGAAATCAAAGTCTTCCAGTTAGAATACAAGGCTTCTGTGCTGATCCATGCCATGACTGTGCTCCTAATTCTCACTTATGAAAAATATTAGCTTTGTTTAAGTGCTAAAAAGTTTGGGTGGAGTACATTTTGAGACAAAAACTAACAGTCCCTGCCTTGCACTGAGTAGATGAGATATGCAGAAAGCACAAGAGATAAAGCTATATGTTTAAGGGAAGAGGACATTTTACGTTTTGTGTTTTTAATGTATTATTACTGTTGTTGATGCTCAGATATGAACTTCAGGAGAAACAAGGCTTTAGGAAGATTTGCATGAAGACCATAATTTGCCAGGCTGTGCTGGCACAGCCAGACTGAAGAGCAAAGACTTGTGCAGCTGCATTCACAAAAGAATAGAGATGATATGCAGGGGATATTAGGCAGTGCAGGCAAAAGCTTAGGCCTTAGGTTCTTACGGTTCCCCCCCTACCAAAATGGGACACTGTCATGGTTTGGGCCTAACAGACAATGTAGAACCAACCACGAGGCCACTTGTTCGACAACAAAAGAACCACGCAGCTGCTCACTCCTCCTCCTCCCCCCTTCGGGATGGGGAAGATAAAATTCAACTAGAAGCTCATGGGTTGAGACTAAGACAAGGAGGACTCACTCAGCACTTGTGGTCATGGGCAAAACAGACTCAACTTGGCGAAAAAATACCAATTTAATTAATCACTAAAAATATGCAAACAGAACACAGATGAAACAAAAAACAGAGTTTAAATATGTTACTCCACCCCTCCCTTCTTCCTGGGCCCAAATATCTTAATTCCCCCCAGCAGCACAGGGGGACAGGGGATGGGGTTCAAAGTCAGTTCACAGACTGTTTTCTGCCACTCTTTCCTCCTTTACGGAGAAGGATTCCTCACAGTCCTCCCCTGCTTCCCCACGGGGTCCCTCCCATGGGAGAGAGTCCTTCATGAACCTCTCCAACATGAGTCCCTCCCACAAGGCACAGTCTCTCGGGAACAGACTACTTCAGCATGGACTTCCCACAGAGTCATGGGCTACTTTGGGAACAGTCACCTCCCCTGGGGTGGGGTCCTCCACAGCTGTAGATCCAAGTCTGTGGGCTGCATGTCCACATCTGCCTCACTGCTCTCCTGCATGAGATGCTTTGCCATGCTCTTCCATGGGTTGCAGAAGCACAGCCTGCCTTCTCACCAATCGCTGCAGGGGGACTTCTGCTCAGGTACCTCCTCACCCTTCTTCCTCGCTGATCTTGGGATCTCCACTCCAGCACTGCTCTCACCTCTGATCTCCACCTTAGCTCCTCTCCTCCCTCTCTGCTCTCATGTCTTATATCCCTTCTTTCATATGTTAATCACAGGGGTGCATCTATTTTCTCTCTAATGGCTTGATTGGCTAGAGGTTTGGAGCTGGGGGAGCTTTTCAGCTTCTTACAGGAGCCACCCCTGGAGTCCCCTCCCCTGCTACCAAAACCAACGCCAAGCCAAACCAGCGCAGAGATTTAAATCTTGGTATGACAGATTCAAACTAATTCACACATATTTGCCTGCTGGGGGAGCCCCAGTTTTGAACTTTGATTGTGTTGGAGCAGATTTTTGTTTCCTTATTCATACAAATTCATACTTTTATAAAGATCAGTATCCAGGTTGGAATCAACAGAATGGTAAAAAACAGTACTTATTTCTGTATCTTGACTGTAACAGAAACTTTCTTTGAGAGAGGTCTGCCCTTTGTTTGGGGTTATGTTGATAGTTTAACACTGTTGACTTTCAGCCATGACATTGACAATAAGAGAATTACATTTCAAAGTGAGGATTTACTAGAAGGTATTTTATAGGTTTTAAAAGTAGTACTGTCAGGAAGGATGACCTGGAAAAAGAAATTGTCTTTCTCTTACTTCCAGAAGTGGGAGTCTCTGAGGACTGAGTTGTTTGGTGTAAGAAGGCAAAGCAGGATGCAGAAATTGAGCAGTCATTTCCCATTACTGGCATGTAAGAGATGGTACTAGTAACAATACAAAGACAACAAGTTTCACTCTTACCCTGGGCAAGGTTGGTGACTGAAAGTCAAACTTCAGTTTTAGGTGAGGAGCCAGTATAATGCAGGAGCTTGTACTCTGAAATTAAGGCAGAAGCCCTGTCACCCACTTATGTATCCCACCTTTATTATTGGTTTCTCCTCTCTGCTCTACTTTATTAAGTAAGCACTATTGTAAAAAAAACCCACAACACAAAACCAAAACAAACAAAAAAACCCCAGCAGCAACCCAAATCCAACACCTCTGCCCCTGACCCAAACAAAAAACAGCCACCACAAAAAAAAACCACAACAAAACCCTTCCAAAATAAACAACTCCTGCCCCCTCTACCCCACTCCCCTGAAGAGGCAAAGGTTCTGGTGCTGAGACGCTGAGGGGGTCTCACATGAAGGGAGTCTACTTAAATGATTCCTAGCAGTTGGAATGACCCTTTGTTTATTGCTTTTGGAAGTGAAAAATATGACCTGACTTTTCTCTAACTACTGCCAGATACTAAGCTGTCAACCTTCCTGTGTTCATGCAGCACACGTTTTCAATGATGCACACAATGTCACAACTAACTGATGATCGATCGAGAATACCACAAGTGCCTTGACCAAATAACACCATTAATGGTAAATGTGGAGGGCCTTAAGCTGACCTTCCTTACATTGATTTTATAACTTCGTGCCTTCTGTAGGGGTGCTTCTCCTTTATATTGTGAGATCAGAATCTGATCAATCACTTCTGCTTAGAAAACAATGCTATCAGTTTGGCATTTCTTTTATTTATTTATTAAATAAACCCAGCAACTAACTAATAAAGCTAACACTTTTATAGTCCTTATTCCCCTTTAAGTTAAATTCAGTCTTCATTGGTAAATCTACTTTATGGCTGCATTAAAGAGGTCATTGTAATCAAGTGCTAATACTATTCTTACAGATAAGTGTTTGGACCTGTGTCAGTTTGGCACCAAGTTGTCAGTCTCTTGATTCACCCCTCCCCCCCCCCTCCTCCCCCAAGGAGTAGTAAATCTGGGAAAAAGATCCACACACTAGCTTACTCTGGTACTCCTTACTGGTTAAATCATTGGTCTCATTCATGTGCTTGTTCAAATTTTCCTCACAAGTCTGGGATTTAAGTGTATGCCAGTATAGTCTTTGCTCCTTTTCATTTTACATAGCACCCTACCAAAAGCTAGTCACAGAAACCCTGGTAGGAATACCAGGGAATGTTCCTTGGGAGCCCAGGAAAGCTGGTTATACTAAAGGAGGAACTCTTAAAGGCACATGAGAAGGCCATTCACAGGACCCAAAAGATGTGCCAATGAGGAAGAAGCCCAGCCTGGCTGGACCTCAGGAGCAAAAGGAAAGTTTATGGCCTTTGGAATAGGGGGTTGGCAACTTATGAGGAATACCAAGATGTAGTGAAGCTATGCATGGGTAAAATGAGACGGGCCAAGGCTTAAGCAGAACTCAACTTGGCCACTGCAGTTAAAGATAACAAGAAGAGGTTTTTTCAGTATATCAATAGAAAAAGGAAGACTAGGGAAAATGTAGGCCCTCTTGAATCCCAAACCCTGTGGGCAAGGGGAAAGGTCTGGAGAGAGGAAGACTTTCCCTCAGTAAAAGAGGACTGGGTTAGAGACCACTTGGTCAAACTGGACACCCATAAGTCCATGGGCCCTGATGGGATGCACCTGCAAGTGCTGAGAGAGCTGGCAGATGTTATTGGTGGGCCACTGTCCATCATCTTTGAAAAGTCATGGAGAACAGAGGAGGTGTCTGAGGACTGGAGGAAAGCCAATATCACTCCAGACTTCAAAAAGGGCAAGAAGGAGGACCCAGAGAACTACAGGCCGGTTAGTCTCACCTCTGTCCCTGGGAAGGTGATGGAGCAACTCGTTCTGGATGTCATCTCTAAACACATTGAAGAACAGGAAGTTATTGGGAGTGGTCAACATGGATTTACCAAGGGTAAATCATGCTTGAGCAATCTGCTAGCCTTCTATGATGACATAACTGGTTGGCTGGGTGAGGGGAGCAGCAAATATCATCTACCTTGACTTCAGCAAGGCGTTTGACACTGTCTCCCATAACATCCTCATCAGGAAACGGAGGGAGTGTGGGCTAGGTGAGTGGATAAGTGAGGTGGATTGAGAGCTGGCTGTGTGAGAGAACTCAGAGGGTTGAGATTAACAGAGCAGAGTAGGGTTAGAAGCGTGTAACCAGTGGTGTCCCCCAGGGGTCCATACTCAGTCTGGTCTTATTCAACATAGTCATCAATGACCTGGGCGAGAGGACAGAGTGTATCCTCAGCAAGTTTGCTGATTATACCAAACTGGGAAGGGTGGCTGACACTCCAGAGGGCTGTGCTGCCATCCAGCATGACCCAGACAGGCTGGAGAGCTGGGCAGAGAAGAACCTAATGAGGTTCAACAAGGGCAAGTGTAGGGTCCTACACCTGGGAAGGAAGGAGCCCAGGCACCAATCTAGGTTAGGGGTGGACCTGCCAGAAAACAGTTCTGAGGAGAAGGATCTGGGAGTCCTGGTAGATGGTAAATTATCCATGAGCCAGCAATGTGCCCTTGCTGCCAAGAAGGCCAGTGGAATCCTGAGTTGCATAAGGAAGAAGAGTGTAGCCAGTACGTCGAGAGAGGTCATTCTCCCCCTCTAACCTGCACTGGTAAGGCCAAATCTGGAATACTGCATCCAGTTCTGGGCTCCCCACTTCAAGAGAGACAGGGCACTACTAGAGAGAATCCAGTGGAAGGCAACAGAGATGACTGGAGGACTGGAGCATCTCTCTTATGAGGAAAGGCTGAGAGAGCTGGGACTCTTTAGCCTGGAGAAGAGAAAGCCGCTGAGGGGAGACCTTATTAATGCCTATAAGTATCTAAAGGGTGGGTGCAGGGAGGATGGAGCCAGACTCTTTGCAGTAGCTCCCAGTGACAGGATGAGGGGCAATGGGCACAAGCTGGAACATGGGAAGTTCCACTTAAATAGGAGGAAAAACTTCTTTACGGAGAGGGTGACAGAGCACTGGAACAGGCTGTCCAGGGAGATTGTGGAGTCCCCTTCTGTGGAGATATTAAAGACCCACCCGGATGCAGCCCTGAGTGATGTGCTCTAGCCAATCCTGCTTTAGCAGGGGAGTTGGACTAGATGATCTCTAGAGGTCCCTTCCAACTCTGACAATTCTGTGATTCTGTGAATACAACCTGAAAAGGTTATTCCTATTCAGAAGAGTTCATATTCTGAACTTAACTTGTGCATGTGTATTGATTTATGTAAATCTATGCAGAAAGTGATCAAACAGTGTATTCTGTGGACACAGAGTCTGGCAAAAGTGTGATTTAGGAAAATATTTGGCCATTTGAATTTTGAAACAGAAAGTGAGAAAATGTTTCTTAAGGAATAAAACCACAGTAGCTCTTCATGAGGGAGGAAATTGTGGGAGTCAAGTCTTATCTGATCACATCAGAGATCACATCATAGAGATAAACAGAGTCAATTTTTAGGGCTTCGTGTACAGACAGCTATCTTGATCTTGCCCACCCTCTGCGTGCCTTTCATTGGGAGTTCCACACAGTTCTCAATTTTATTTTACAATACAAATGCTGCCAGAAATAGCTGATATATTACTCTTGCCCTGTATTGGTCTTAAAACAATTTTCCCCTCCCTGTGTGAATCCTTTCTTGTAATGTTTTATTCCATAAAAGCTTTTAGTTTCCAGCAAAAATTGGCTGTGTAATCTCTCTTCTCTCACACACCCATTGTTTTCCCTCCTGCTGTCTTTATAAAAAATCTATTATTTGCATGTTAGTTTGTAAATTGATAGCAGTAATGTCTTTGTCTGAAAACAATATCCAGGAGATATTAAATTCCATTAAATATTTTAACTTATCCTGCAGAGAGGGTAATTTTTTCTAGTATTAGAAATTATCTCTCTGATCTTCATAATGACTAAAATCATTGTCATCAAAATACTTTCCTAATTTAATCATATCTTTTGTGGGGAATGGGTGGGTTCTTTAAACTTTATTTTACTCAATAAATTATTTAGATCCTATAAACAATATATTATTAGTTCTGAGAACTTTAGCCTTCAACTAGTATATGAATGATGATTTCAGATTGGACTGAATTGCTTATTTCATAAATGTTCAGCTAGTATTGGTACCAAATATGAAGGACCTACTGCTCCTGATAATTCACAAAATACTGTTCCTTTAGTACCTGTGAGTACATTTGTTTCTGCTAAGACAAACAGGTCACAAAAATGCTGCTTCTCTGTTGCTTTAATGGAAGGAAACTACAGCTTTCATAATTGAGACCAGTCAAAACAAATATATCTGAAAACACAGGGGATTTTGATTTTTGTGACTGGCATATCTGTGATTAACAATGGATTGTATTTTTTTAATGCATGCCAAAGTTACTTGATCAATTTGATAAGAAAATTAAAAAATGTAGACTCCTGAGTACTTTTTGTGATGTTTTCTCTGGAGTGATTGTTAAATGTTTTAAAGCAGGTACCCTAACCTCTGTGGAGTCTGAGGAAAAGTAGGCTGCTCTGATGATCTGCTCATGTGCTTCCATAGCATGTATTTAACCCCAAAATACCTTCAGGGAGTACTGTACAACTTAGCATTAACTAAGCATTATTGGAAGTTTTCCATGGACTGTGAAGGAGCCAGTATTTAATCCAGAAATTTTAATGAAAGTTATAAAACACTTAATCTCTCTAAAGCAGAGCAATCTCTCTTCAATGATAAAAACCTTCATTAACACAGAATGAAGGTTGTGACTTCCTTCTTCCAGTCCTTCCAGAACTCCAGCTTCAGCAAAATTCAATTACCTGCCAAGTCTCCAGCTCCAGTTTCCAGCTGAATTTAATTTTCAACTAAATTGATTGTATGAGGTATATCTGCATAGCATGAATGAGAGATTAAGTGATGCAAAAGCTAAATTGGGTAGAAGCTGTTGTTCAAAGTGACCAGAGCTGCCAGGTGATGGAGACTGGAACGTGATCAAAAAACTCACAACTACCCTGACAGTATGTTTTACTGCAGCATTCTGTAGGGTGGCAAAGTTTGGATATAATTAGACATATCTTGTCAGCAGTAACGTTAAGGATGTATGTTTTTGGAATGGATAAGTGAAAATGTTAGAAGGTATTGTTTCCTGACCTGTGAACTTAACAACCTTTTGTAAAGCTGAGATTTTTGGCAGGGTAAGAGTAGGTAATTATTGATTGTTGTGGTTCCAGATAGTGTTGTATATGTGATCATATATTCACTGGAACATTGCTCAAAGGAAAGCTGCACTTTCATCTGGAAGAGTTGTAACAGTTAATTCAGAAATCAGGTATGACTGTCAGTCTCATCCTTCTGCAGAATAACCAAGACCTCTGGTTGAAATTACTAATCTTTCCTTTATTTGCTTGCAATTTCTTGCAGGCTTACTGTTGGACTAATATGTACAAGTGGAGAATGTTCTGTGATTTCCAAGTGATTTCCCCCTTCCTGTTCATATTGTGAAAGTTGAATACAACGATTATGGTCATTCGCTGAATGGTAGCTGTAAGAGCAAGAAACTCTCAGATACACTCTGCTTTTCAAAGCATAGCTCTTTGAATATGTGGTCCTTTTGGTAGTTGTAAACATGAGAAAAGAAGGCTTTGTCCCCTACTATCAAACTTGCATCTCACAGAGTGTTTTCAACTTCAGTTTTTTCAGTAAGAGTGGACTCTTCATTGGCTAGGAACCTCTCTCATGTGGAAAGACTCCTTGCTGTTGGAAAAGTATCTGCTGAAAAGGGGCACAGACTTGAAGCTGAGATATCCAAGTTTCCAGGCAAACAGAGCAGACCTCCACAAGTTGCTCATCTTTGTCTTGAGGCAGTAACAAAGGCTAAATTTCAGACACGTGTCTCCTAAAGGCTTCTGTTCCTTGGTCTCTCTCAAAAAACAAGAAAAAGGGCTTGGGTTTTCCTACAGTCCAGATCCAATTTGCTTTCAGGGCATTAGAGCAGAGTGTGTGATGCACCCCCACAGGTAGGGTCCTACTGGGCCTAAGCATTAGCTTTGTATTTGCCAGATGGTGTCTAATTATAATTTTATGATTAACTGCTCCGCGGCAGGACTGTTTGTTGTGGTCAGTGCAGAATGAAGAAGACTGTCTGTCTTCTTCATATATGTTCCTGCAGCTTTTTGTTTATTATACTAGCTGGGAATCAACTTACAGGGCTCTGTGGGTAGTGAGGAAGGAAGACCAGTTATCAGTGATTCAGGAATGAAGAAATCTAGTACTGGCTATATTGAGCAAAGCAGAAAAAGCTTATCTTGGCAGAATAAGAAGTAAAACTTAACATGAAAAAAAGCCTACAGGTAGAAGATATGTTGCCCTGAAAAACTTTCACTCCAGGAGTCATTGCATAACTGCACTCGAAAAAATTCCTAAATTATGCTTGACAGCAATGTCAGCTGCTCCCGTAGGAAAACCACAACCCTCTGATCTCCTGCAGCTTGGTGGTGTTAGCCAACATCTCCACAAGTGGTACAAGTGAATTTCCACATACTACTGCTCTGCTGTTAGCAGGCTTCTGTTTAGAAGATGCTCCCTTTGTTGGTTAACCCAGAATTCAACTCTCTAAGTGTCATTTAAAAACTCTTAGTACAGATACTTAAACTTGGCAAAACACATCAGATATGTGAAATGGTTTTTGAAGCCACCCCAAACTCTACTATGCATCATCAGATCCATTTTAATTAAAGCTCAGTTTCAGCTGATAGCCTCAAGCCATAAGCTTCATAACTCAATTCTTCTCTCGGCCATGTTGAACGGACTCCTGCTGAATTTTGAGCTTAATATAAATCTGCACAGAGATTTTCTGAAGCTGTTCAGTCGGTGTTTCTTTGCAGTGCTACTTCTTACTAGAGCAATTTAAAAGTGGAAGGTGTAATCATCTGCTTTTACTTGGCTGAAACATAAACTTTGCTTAAAAAGGTAGTTTACTCTCATCTACCTAATGTATATGTGGCCCCGTCAACATCACACTTTTTCATAAAGAAAAGTACATAATCCTTGGTCAGTGAATAGATGAGACAAAGTTATTATTTATTGTCTGTTATGGATGCATTGACCTATAGACCTAGGCACTACATAGAACTTACAATGAAAAGGCATCTGTCTAGCTAGAAAGCAAAAAGCTAAAAATCAAAGAAGTGTCATCTGTGTTAATTTTTAATAATGAAGAACAGTGAATAACCATTTCCAGGAATATGAAGGAAAAGGAATTTGGAATAAGCCAGCTTGGATTTATCAAGAGCATATCATGTCTGACCAACCTAATTTCCTTCTATAATGAGATGAGCTGCGGTCTTGACAAGGGGGGAACAATGTGTCTTGTTTACCTTGCTTTAGCAATGCCTTTGGCATGGTTTCCCACATTACTCTTGTAGCCAAATTGGTGACATACGGACTTGATAGGTGGATGAGAAAGTGGATAGAAACTGGCTGGACTGTTGCACTTAAAAATTTGTCATCAGTGACACAAACTGATGGTCAATCACAAGTGACATCTCCCAGGGCTAGATACCGGTGCCAATGGTATATGATGTCTTCATTAACAACCTGGATGATGAGTATGAGGTGCACTCACAGCAAACTCGTGGTAGCTGCTAAACTGGGAGCAATGCATTTCATGTGCTGGAGGGCAGGGCTGCTGTTCCCAGGGACCTGGATAGGTTGGAGAGACAGGCTGGCTGGCAACTCCAGGATGTCAACACAGTCAAGTGCCAAGTGTGGTCCTGGGCTGGGGTCACCCTGCAAAGCAACATTTTCTGGGCCCACAGCAGAGAAAACGGGTTTGCAGAAAAGGACCTGGGGTCCCTGGGGACAGCAAATTGAACACAAGTCAGCAGCAGTGTGTCCTTGCATCAATGACAGCCAAATACATGCTGGGCTGTGTTAGTGTTTTACCCTCTATTTGGCACTCGAGAGACTGCATCTGGCCTGGGAAATCTGTGCTGGCTGTTTCCAATTGCATTATAGTCCTTCATGTGCTTGGGAAGGTCTTTGAGGTGGATTTGCTTCATTACCATCCCAGCCACAAGATACCCTCTACTGTATGACGTGGAATGGGGTGACCAGCTTTTGTGTGATACTGTATTTATGGAAAATCAGTAAAAATACAGAATTAGCTTTTCTTTTTCCCAGCCCGTAAGTTTTCTTCACGTCTTAAGTTCTATACATATCACTATAACTAAAACTGTTACTTCAAGACCTAATCATTTTTCTAATAAGAATCTTTTCTTACAAGTTTTTCTTTTGCCAACTCCTATTTCTGCTGTTCTAATTCTAGTGAAGTTCAACTTTTTGTTGAGATTTCAGAAAAAACATTCAGTATTTTATATCACATTGCTTCCTTTGCCTTTCTTTTGCATTGACTTCTAGCTAACATTAATTTTGTGTCTTTTCTGGAATAACTTAAAGGAACATACATATTGCTACCTTCTTAAAGTTCTAGCATGATGGCATACTAATATCTTTCGGACTGCCATCTTCCCTGCGTAGGAAAAAAAAAATTAAAGCTCAGCAAAGAAGTGGTACACTTCTTTGATTTGTGGAATAGATAAAATTACATGCTGGAAATAATTACAAGTACATAGCCTATTTCTGCCCAGGTTACTCTCACGCCAGTTACTGTGCAGATACACTCTAGAAAATGATTCTTAGCTTGCCAGAACTGAAGAAAAAAAAAGTTGTTTTTCTTCTGCAATTCATAAATTCATGAGCTCATGCAAAGTGCATTTTTAAGCTGTTTTTATAGAATATTTTCTGGGACTAGTTCTGCTAAACAGCCAAAGATCTCATTTGATTCCATTTGATTATATCTGATTGATTATACTTTCAATTGGCAATATTAGTCAGTAAGTGCTGCCTTGCTAGAAAAGCATCACGTAAAACAAGAAACACAAGCATGCCTGTACCTTCAATAAAGATCTTGTGCTGTGTGGAAATGAACAGTCACTCCCTGGAAACCTAATCAATGAGACTTGCATTACATGATGCTGGCAGAAGTGTTATCTTATAATTTGCCTTGGTGAATTTCTAGGTATTGAACTGAAGGTATAGAGATGTAGGTGTGTGAGCAAGGAAGCAAGCTACATATGCCATCTGAGGCATCATCCTCAGGTGGCCTGCACTCAGTGACCAAGGTAATTTCCTTTTCTTTTTTAGTTCAGTTAAAATAATAGCTCTCTCTCAGCCTAACAATAATCAGCAATTGCTAAAATTCAGTTAGCATACATAACACCTGTCTCCCTCCATGAGCTCTATTCAACTCTTGATGAAGGCTGAGATGCATCTTGGTGCAGTCGAGGCAGCTTACGCTTCAATTTTTGTACAAATATGCCAGTTTTGGACTATACATTCCTGTATTTTCTCACAGTCCCTTCTATTCAAGTACTTATAAACATGATTTTTAAACTTGCTTCTGATAGCAAGGAAGAATAATTTGCAAGGTGTTTCACCTTATTTTCCTTGCACCAGGACACCTCATTCTGAAATGTTGATGCAAGCTGAATTCTAAGCAGAGAGACTAAATGGGACTTTTCATCTCAGAAGAGCTTCTGCGATCGAGGGCACCCTTAGTCAGCTTCTGCTGACTAATAAACAGTCTTTTATCATCCTGTGGTCAAAGAGGCACCAACCTGACCAAATGAATGCAGCAGCAGTAGTAGTAACCTCTTAGTCAAATGCGCTTATCAACAGAATTTCTCTTGTGAAGAGGACAGTCAGTAGCAGCCCCTCATAGCAAAGCACAAGGATGCATTATTTGGAAATAAGGGAGTTGCAGATAATAAACCTATGTGTAGACAAAAAAGTTTCATGTACATAAATGTATTTTCTCATCTGTTGCCCCTGATAGTTGTTCAGCAGTGAAAATATAAATACTTCAAAAAGCAGACAGCAGCAGGTATCTTCATAGAATCATATAATGGTTTGGGTTGGAAGACACCTAAATATCATCTAGTCCCATCCCCCCTGAATTGGCAGGGACACCTGTCACTAGACCAGGTTCCTCAAAGATCCATCCAACCTGGCCTTGGAACACTTCCATGGATGTGGCATTCACAACTTCCTTGGGAAACCTGTGCCAGTGTCTCACCACCCTCAAAATGAATAATTTCTTCCTAATGTCTAATCTAAATCTACCCACTTCCAGTTTAAAGCCAGTACCTCTCATCCTATCACTACAAGCCCTTGCAAAAAGTCCTTTCCCAGCTTTCCTGTAGGCCACCCTCAGGTACTTGAAGGCTGCTCTAAGGTCTCCCTGGAGCCTTCTCTTCTCCAGGCTGAACAATCTCAACTCTCTCAGCCTATCTTCATAGCAGTAGGAGAGGTGCTCCAGCCCTCTGATTGTCTTTGTGACCCTCCTCTGGACTCACTTCAGCAGCTCCATGCCCTTGCTGTGTTGGAGGCTCCAGAACTGGACACAGTACTTCAGGTGGGGTAGAGGAGGGAGAGCAGAGTAGGAGGGGGAGAATCATCTCCCTCGACCTGCTGGCCACATTTCTTTTGATGCAGTCCAGGACACAGTTGGCTTTCTGGTCTGCAAGTACACATTGCTGGCTCATGTTGAACTTCTCATCAGTCAACACCCCCGAGTCTTTCTCCTCAGGACTGCTCTCAATCCATTCTCTGCCCAACTTGTAATTATGCTTGGGAGTGCCCCTACTCAGGTGCAGAACCTTTCACTTGGCCTGTTTGAACTTCATGAAGTTGGCATTGGCCCATCTCTCCAGCCTGTCAAGGTCCCTCTGGATGGCCTCCCTTCCCTCCAGTGTGTCAACCACACCACACAGCTTGGTGTCATCAGCAAACTTGCTGAGAATGCACTCAATCCCACTGTCCATGTTGCTGACACTGGTCCCAGTAGCGGCCCTTGAGGAACACCACTCGTCACTGGTTTCCATGTGGACATTGAGCCATCGGTAACAACTCTTTGAGTGCAACTATCCAGACAATTTTTTATCCACTGATTGGTCCATCCATCAAGTACATACCTCTCCAATTTAGAGACCAGGATGTTGTTCGGGACGGTGTCAAATGCTTTGCTCAAGTCCAGGTAGATGATGTCAGTTACTCTTCCCTTGTCCACCAACACTGTGACCCCATCATAAATGGTCACCAAATTTGTCAGGCATGATTTGCCCTTGGTGAAGGCATGTTGGTTGCCATCAACCACCTACTCATTTTCCATGGGCCTTAGCAGAGCCTTCAGGAGGATCTGCTCTATGGTCTTGCTGGGCACAGAGGGGAGACTGACTGGCCTGTAATTCCCTGGGTATTCCTTTTGCTTCAATTGACTTCACAATTCAGGTTATTTTCCTTATCTTTCTCTAAGATCTCTCTTGTTTTAAAATAGGAGATCTTTCTGCTTAACAGTATGGCTACAACTGTTATGGTGGGCTTTTTGGCAGCCCAGTCTTGCTGATACCCACTGATTACTGCTTGCACCAGGGTTGGCTTTCCCAAATGCTTTTACAGTGCCTGCTTCCATAGTATTACTGCACATTGCCAGTAGTCCCAGCATGGATTCAAGGCTCCCAGTTCTCCTGCTTCATGGTATTATAACTGTGGGGTCAAAAGGCTGTTGATGTTTGAGGTGCTTGATTATTTATTTTAGTGCAACCATGTTTTTTTTGTATTATCTAAAATCTAGGTCTGTCTTTTTGCTAATGCAATAATAGCGCTTACTAGTATGTACACATTTACAGCCTTTCAAAATGTTTTCTTCTAAGCTGCTTTCAACAGTCTTCATCCCTACTGAGATTTCTTCCAGGTAACATCTTTCCTTTTTTAAAATAACTTCTTTTTGCCCCAGCTTCTGTTAGTTCTGAGATTTTTCCCCTAAAATAACAAGTGTGTCATTTTTATATCTATCATACAGATTTCTTGAAATCTAAATTCATAGAAAAAATAAGCTTCTTTCTAGTTACTGTCAGTATTTAAAACAGTGTATTGTTTCCTGAATGTGGGAAAGCAAAAATGTTTCAAGGATGTTCATGAAAGAAAGCTGTCATATATCATATAATATTTCTCCGTAAAAGCTGTGGAGTTTCATATTGTTAAACATAGCATGTGCTGCACTGGGGAGGCCACTGATTAGCTTAGTCCAACTAGAACTGTCTTAATTTACTTAATTTGAGTTAATTTTTTTTAGGGCCAAAATTTTGAATATTTTTCACTGAGTAATCTGAATTATAGAAGAGGCAAATAAGTCTAAAGGTTTGCCAAGTATGATTTATTTTCACATTTGTGGTGCTTAATGGTTTTTGTAAATTTCAATTTGTGTTAGATAATTTATATCAGCTTCAATTTACATCAATTTTGCTAGTGCATGGGTGGCTTTTTATGGCTAAGGGAATTAATCTCAAATTATTAGACACTCGTAAAATATTTTATTACAAGGAGACTTACTCTTATTATCACACATACAAGATCAAAAGAAATACTAATAGCCTTGGTTTGGTGTAATTATTCAGTTGTTACCTAGACAATAACAGTATAGACGCACCTTTTCCTGTGTTACACCTTGTTTATCATTCAGGTGATAATGTTCACAGAAGCTCCCTTTTTTGTCTAAGATGGGGTTACTCCAGTTAGTTTTGTACTAAAAATATTTTACTAATTTTAGCAACATTAATCTCTACAAGTGTGTATCTGCATGCACAAAAATTATTCCCATAACATAGGGAAGTACAAGGTTCTATAACCCACTAAGCTAAAAATTTCCCTAACATCCTGCACAATGCAAATATTTTTTACAAGTTAGATTATAAATCAAAACATAATGTAATGTATCTTATTTTTTTTCACCTTTATTTTTGTGTTTCTAAGACTGTAGCACTTATGTATCATATCTTTTTGCTTTTCCATCAGTATTGGTATACTACAGAAAAATAACAAATTGTAGTTCAAATTAGATAGCCTATTGTATGTTTACTCCTCAAGACTGATCTTTTCCATCCCAAATGCACAGTGATTACAGCTTGCTTGTTTTAGTTGCTTTCAGATAGCAAGGCCTGGATTTTGTTGCAAAGAACACGTCTTGCATAGGTTCCTCATCTCTTCTAAAACAGAATATCCCAATTTTCTATAAAGGATTCTGGTACTGCAGTATAGCAACCATTTTCTGTGTTAAAATCAACTATAAATGGAACCATTTACAGTGGTTTGCTGCATTAGCTCAACAAGTCATAATGGAAGCACTTTGAGTGTTGGTAGTTACGACATGCAAGAATAGCCATATTATGTGCACTGAGTGCTAATACAGCAGGCTGTCAAGAACTTGCACTTACTTCCTTTTCAAGTGCTGGAAGGTTTTCCTTGAAGAAATATTCTACATGATGGGGATGGGGAAGAAGCTTTCTTTATAGCAAAAAACCCCCTAAAACAACCCAAAGTGCAACACGCCTTTTCTCTTCTAAATTAACCCTTTTTTATATAAATGGGTGAGTTTTGTTTTTTTGCTGTTTTTTATTCTTCAAAGAGAGGAAAAGAGAAAGGAGATAGTTAAAGGCAACAAGTGTATTCCTCAATTTATGTAAATTATTTCTTTAAACAAAAATTGAAAGTTCTTATTCCAAAAAGACAACTAGAAATTTTTATGAACCCAGCCGATAAGTATGATTTTAAGTGGTTGTCTGAAGCACAGCCATTTTCTGTGCTACGATTTTGTATCTTCAAAAAGACATTTTAATAACATTTCAGACATGTCAATCTGATTTTTCCTAATGTATTTCCCTACAAAATAATTTCTAACATAGACTGATAAACCTGTGTATTAATTAGTTAACTCTAATACCCAGCAGTATTTTGCCAGCTTTTAACATTTACGTGTGTACTTCTCTTTTCTACTGCCTTGTCGGTGAAAGAATCAACTGATAGGGAAATCCTGAATCAGTAGCATCACTCTATTTTCTAACTTTAACCAGCATTCTCAGGTTGAGATAGAGAAGAAAATATTGATGTTTGTACTTTTTCCCTTGCATTAAAAATATTTAGTTTCAATATTTTTTTTCAATTCAAAAGCTGCAGTTTCTAAAAGGTTGAGTTAGAGGTTTTTATAATGTAATAATGTTAGAAATCAGAATTTTAGGACATTTCTCCCTCCATTCAATATTTGATTTAAAATTTTGCTTTTCTTTTGGAGCTCAGTGTATAATGTAGTTCATTCTTTCCCTCATTCTATGCCTAGCATTCAGAGCTTTTCTTTGCTAGTTCTTATTTCAGCCAAATTGTTGCTATTTTAACTCAATATAGTACAGCAAGGTTCTGATTATTAGTGTTTAATGTTTTAGTTCTTACATTTTTGCTTAAAATCTTGAATTAGTATGAATCGAAATGGCCCTGAAAGCTTGTTACTTATGGAAACATGAGAATAGAAATGTTGTTTTTTCACTGAAACAGAAGTGATGGGCACAGGCAACTCTTGACTGATGTTTCTGAAGCTCATCAGCAGACACATACAGTGCCACAGTCTAAAATTTAATTCTCAATTTAGTTATTAATTGTCATTCAGTTTGAGAGTATCTTTCCTATTACAACTTCTTAAATACTTGGAGCAATCTTACCAGTTGTGCCTCATTCCCCCTCTCCAGCATCTCCTCTTTTGTAGAACAAATAAAATCAGTTCTTTCAACCTCCTTGCACAAATCACGTTTTCCAAACCTTGCAATCTTTTGGTTCTCCTCCAAACACAATCACATTTATCGTTGTCCACATTTTGAAGTTCTGTTCCCAATGCTGGCTACAGTAAATGCTCCAGTTGAGGTCAATCAGTCTGTCTTACCCTGTCATGCCAATCCAGAAGACGGTATAAAATTTGTGCTGCATGCTGACAGCATGTCACTGTTATTGCATGTTTTACTTAGTCAACTGCAATTCCTAGATTATTTTTTTCTGTAATGTTGTCAATCTGAAACAATGTTATTTAATTTTATCTTAGTGATTTTCTTTAAATCCCTCAAGGATAAAGACCTGCAGAACCCAATATAAAATGCTCTGGTTTGACAAGGCATCGCTGACTATTTAAGTGCTGTATGTGCCTTATCAATATGTTAACTTGCACCAGTAATTTTCAAACACTGTAATTTTTAGATATCTTAAAAGAAAAGAAAACAAGCAGGAAAAAAAATATCCTAGTGAGATGTGTCTGTGTGTGCCCTTCAAGCTTTCAGCTTAGAGTGAGCACTCCTCCTCTCATTTTGGAAGCTTTCTGGACGTAACCCATACTCCTGGAGAGGCCGCAGGCCACCAGTTATGTACTGTGAACCTAGATAGTTATGACAGACAGAGTGCCACATCATGCTTAAGCCAGAAGTTTTTCTGAAGTTGTTTCTGCCTTCTAAACTACTCAAACTACCTGTTCAAAAGAAGAATGAGATTAACATGTTGTGTTTCTTTCTCTGGATTTATCTATAGTTTTTAATTCTTTCCATCGTAAGTAGATAGAAAACACAAAAAAAGCA
Organism: Hemiprocne comata; assembly: GCA_020745705.1. NCBI lineage: Eukaryota > Metazoa > Chordata > Aves > Apodiformes > Apodidae > Hemiprocne > Hemiprocne comata. Next base: position 133,846,899 of record CM036586.1, on the reverse strand, counting down.
CATTAAAAATATTTATGTACAGCTGACATAAATTAGTAAAGTTAACCCCTAAACTAGACATGAAACTTTAACTAAAAGAACTTTAGCTTCATACAAATTATTTGTAGTGGTATGGAGAGCTGGGCAAAGAGGAACTTTATGACGTTCAACTAGAATAAGTATAGAGTCCTGCACCTGAGAAGGAACAACAACATGCACTGGTGCAGATTAGGAGCTGACCTGCTAGAAAGCAGCCCCATGGAGAAGGACCTTGGAGTCCTGGTGGACAACAAGTTATCCATGGGACAGCAACGTGCTGTTCTGGCCAAGAAGGCCAATGGGATCCTAGGGTACATTATGAAGAGTGTGTCTAGCAGGTTGAGGGAGGTTCTCCTCCCCCTTTACTCTGCCCTAGTGAGACCACATCTGGAGTATTGTGTCCCGTTATGGGCTCCCCAGTTCAAGAGGGACAGGGATTTACTTGAGAGAGTCTAACGGAGGGATATGAGGATGATTAAGGGACTGGAACATTTGTCTTATGAGGAAAGGCTGAGAAAGACCTAGGACTGTTTAGTCTGGAGAAGAGAAGACTGAGAGGGGATAATATTAATATCTATAAATATTTGAAGGGTGGGTGTGAATCAGGAGGGGCCAGTCTCTTTTCACTCATGCCCTGTGATAGGACAAGGGGCAATGGATGCAAACTTAAGCACAGTAAGTTCCACCTCAACACGAGGAAAAATATCATTACTGTAAGGGTAATGGAGCACCGGAACAGGCTGCCCAGAGAGATTGTGGAGTCTCCTTCCCTGGAGACTTTCAAGACCTGTTTGGATGCATACCTGAGTGACCTGTCCTAGATTCTGTGGTGGTCCTGCTCTGGCAAGGGGGTTGGACTCGATGATTTCCAGAGGTCCCTTCCAACCCCTACCACTCTGTGATTCTGTATTCTCCTGATTTTATAAGATGTAAGATGGAGGTGGTTATTTTCTTAAAAAAAAAAAACAAAACAAAAACAACATTTATTTTAAAATGCTTAAAAATAGGAGACTGATGTCTATAAAGAAAATTACTATTCCAAGCACTGGACAATTCTGAGCTCTTTTTTTTTTTTTTTTTTTTTTTTTTTTTTCACCATGCTCCTTAGAACTCATCTTTGCACTCTGGTATTTATTGAGAAGATGTAGTCTAAAAAAAATCTATGCAGCTTTCTGATTTAAAATAAATGTGTTGTGGTGCAAACAGACTAATATCTGCATAAAAGCACATATGGTGTTTTTAGGTGCTTCATCAATATAAAGGTGAAGTAAATTGTCCAAGCACAAAGTAGTTTTATGCCAGTCTCTGGATGCCTTATACTTTTTTTCCTATTAATTTCTTTATCTTTTTTGTAAAATAATGTAATTATTTTTAAAAGATATTTTGTAAAGTTTTTGGCTAAAACATGTCTTTGATCTTAAACAGGTAAGCAGCAAGAAACAAATTATTCCTCATGCGTGTCCATGAAATTGCTATTGATATTGCTAAGAGACCTGTGAGGACTCGTCCGCCAACAGAGCTGTGTAAGGCATGGAGGGCAATATGGTCCTGAATCCTTTGGGCATCACAGTTCAAGGCTGACTTGGACCAAATCTAGAGAAATCCAAGGATATGACATTTTTTGCTTTCCTATAGTGCATGCAATTTGGTAAAGACTTAAGGCTTGCACTACCTTGGTTACAAAGAGATCAACTGAGGTGTGGCAATTTTCTATGGATATGCTCTTAGCTTGTAGGAAAATGTAATCTAGGAGCAGGTTAGGAGAGATTATACAAGCTGGTATTGCTATGAATATGTATGTGCACAAACAATTGAAGTTAAGATGATGCATATCAATTTATTATATTATATGTTATGTATTATATTATATCAGTTTTATGAGTGAGCTGATACTCATGGAAACAAAGCATAAAATAAGTCTCTCTAATGTCCTTCCATTTGCTGTATTTAAAGGGGATAAATTGCAAATGTTTCATAGAATTGCAGAATGGTCTAAGTTGGAAGGGACCTCTGGAGATGATCTAGTTCAACCCCTCTCCTAAAGCAGGTTCACCAAGAGCAGGCTGCATGGGAACAAAGATTTTTAATATCTCCAGGGAAGAAGACTGCACAACCTCTCTGGGCAGCCTGTTCCAGTGCTCTGTCACCCTCAAAGTAAAGAATTTTGTCCTCATGTTCAGATGGAACTTAATGTGTTCCAGTTTTTGCCCATTGCTCCTCATCCTTTCATTAGATAACTTGAATTTCCAACTTTGAATTTTCCAATTTGGAGTGTTTCTGGATTTTGAATTTCCTTGCATCTATGTAAACCAACAAACCAGAGCTCCTTTTTTTTTCTCACAGAGAATATTTTCCCCAGATTCTGTAAATTATTTTTAAATCAACAAACAAGCCTCCAAAGCTTTTATTTTCTGTTCCTAGCTTACTAAAACTGCTGTTGATTGGATTTAGAAAAGAATCTTTACTAGAGGAACCAATATCAATAAAACTCGTTATGGGAAGGGGGAGATAGAAAGTTTAAATTGGTTAGTGGACAAGAACTGTGCCCTATCAGGCAGTGATTCATTAGTCAGTAATGCTTGATGATAGACCCGCAGTGCACACAGCTAAACTGTCAACCCTTCCTGAAGTGTGGCTGCATTTGCCATGCTTCATCTGACAAAATATATTTGGTATTTAATTTAAAGCTCTGCTCTAGTAATAGAAAAGGGCTCTTAATATTGCATTAGTGAGAAAGCACTGAGCATCCAGTTCAATAAAATAGATTTTTTCCTACTTTACAAATAAGATGAGAAAGTAGATAATGTGCCATTTACAATTTTGTTATGTGAATAGAAAAATCTACCCTAGCAAATGCTTGCTCTACATTTCCTTTGTTAAATGACTGGAAGAGACCAAGAAGTTTTCATTAGTTTAAAGGTTCTTTCAGAAATATTCACATTGAAAATAGTTCCAACTTATTCCAAAGTTTTCAATTTCTTTTTTTCTAACAAGTGCTGCTTGTAATGAGAGATCATGGGATCAGCATGTAGTCACAGCCGGTTATTCTTCTTCTTGATGCAAGAGGAGGCAAAGATTTTGTAGTGCAGGATAATGAGGAAGGAAGAACTTCAGAGTTGAGTACCTCTTTGTTATGAGAGGAAAGCTGTGGAAAACTGAGCTGTTTTTAACTGTGTGTGATATGTGTTTGCAGTTGTATTTTAAATACTATTGTATCATTGTAGTTTCCACCTCCACCACATTTCTGAGCCAAAGCTATTGAAGTTAATATGACTATTTTCTATTGACACCAGTGTGAATTGGAGCAGTTCCTCATGCAAAGAGGTGGACTATTAAATCCAGAGCAAAGCACCCAGAAACTTAGTTTAGTGTCATATTCATACATACGTAGGGAAAGGTAGTCTTATACATGAGTTTCTATCACATGACCACACCATTCAAGAACATGTGAGAATCCCGAATCCTACCAAAGAGTTAGCAGAATTGTTTAAAAATGTATGTGGACAATTTGATGTCAGATCATAACATCTCTTCAAATTGTGTCTTAGTCATGTGCAGCTGTTAATTTATGGTCTATATGAATTTAGTAGAGATTAGGAATTTAAGATATTGGTGGGTGTAATCTCATTTAGAAGTAAAAGGTGTATCTCCACTTTGCAAAGCATTCACATTTATGTGGACCATGTAGATTCACTTTGACTAGAGTCTGTCTTTTCTGGTGCAAAGTAGAGAGTTGCTCCCCACTCTGTGAAGGCCCATAATCACAGTGAAATAATGGCATGTTATGTGGGGTTCTCTTGGAGAAGAAAAGTAAAAGACTTCTCACCCTCAGGGAAACATAAAGCATTTAAGTTTTCTCACCCCTTCTAAGCTGATCTGTGTCAGGGACTGCAAAAATATTTGTTGTCTGTTGATTCAGAAAGCCTGCTCCAAGTGTTTTTTTATGTCATAACAGAAGTTGCAGCAGTGAAGAATAAAATGTATGACTGAACTGTTGATATGTGCAGATACTTCATATGGGCCTTAAATTCTTATTTTTAAATTATTTTGTCTACCAGCCCAATATTTAAGCAGGATATACCTTTGGGAGCATGGTTGTGATTTCTAATTCCATGTTTGGAATTTGCATGTTTTATTTGTAATTTCTTTCCTCCTGATGCATGCACACACACATATATACCTTGTTTAGCTGCTTATCTCTTGGCTGAAATTAATTTTAATATTATTTATAAGAAGCTTGGAATAGATTTTTTACTTAAAATTTTCAACTTCTGCTTTCCAAATAAAGAGCTTTTGCAAGTAAAACTTTGTGATGCGGAAGCTATAGGAGCTGCTTCATTTAGCGGACTCATAGGTAGGAATAACTTAACACCTAATGTTCAAGAAATCGAGGTAGAAGTCAGAAGTAGGTAGAGATGGGAAGCACATTCCCAAGCACAAAACTGGAAGATGTAGTTAGATGCAAATTAAACAGGGGATGTTATACTTACAGTTCAACAGCAACACACTCATGTGTTGATTCTGAGATATGCTGTGCTACTCAAAGGAGGGTGGCCAGGTCTGTGTGTCTTAAATGTTGTTCTTCCTATTGCTTTCTTACTATAGTCACAGGGAAGAACCACTCTATGAGAGCAGCTGCTGACATAAGAAATAGATTGGTGGAGTAATACCTTACCATCCTTGAGACAAAGCCTTAGGGTGGAGGCTTCATGAGAAGTAAAGGATCCTCTGCCTTCTTGTCACCTGGCAGAGGTAGGGGACCTGAGAGAAGAGGGGAACTGGAAGCAGGTCCCTGCTCGAGGCAACAGGTGAACGTGCTCCCAGCTTCCCTCACCTTCATGTGCGCCCTTACAAAACAGGTATATGGCCCTGGCTCAGGAAAATCAGGTAACTGGGGTTATGGACAAAGGTCCATCCAGGGAATTGCTGGGGCAGTCTCCCTCATGCATCAGGACTGCCTCTGCTAAGAACAAAAGGAAGGTAATTGTTGCAGGAGATTCTTATTTGAGGGGAACTGAGGGCCCTCTATGCCAGCCAGACCCAACCCTCAAGGAGGTCTGCTGCCTCCCTGGGGCCTGGGTTAGCAATGTTATGGAGAAACTCCCAGGCCTGGTGCAGCCCTCTGATTGCTACCCACTAGTGGCCATGCATGTGGGCACTGATGAGGTTGCCAAGGCAAGTCCCAGGGTGATGAAAAGGGATTTCAGAGAACTAGGCTGAATGCTTGTGGGATCAGGAGCACAGGTGGCCTTTTCCTCAGTTCCTTCAGTGGCAGGAAAAGCTGAAAGAACTAGGAAAACACAACTGATTAATGAATGGCTTAGAGGCTGGTGCCATCGGATGAACTTTGGGTTTTTTGATCATGGAGATGTTTACAGGGCACCAGGTATGCTACCAAACAATGGCATAGAGCTATCAACAAGGGGAAAAAGGATTCTTGGCCAGGAGTTAGAGGGGCTCATTGAGAAAGCTTTAAACTAGACTTGAAGTGGGTAGGGGACAAAACTCCTGGAGGGTTTAATTTCCAGGACAACGGGCCTGCTGGCATTGAATGGGAAGACCCTGTCCTGCAGGGGAAAAAGGGTCCTAGGGCAGGAGTTAGCAGGGCTCATTCACAGAGCTTTAAATTAGATTAGAAGTGGGAGGGGGCTGTAGCTGGCTTTGAACTAGTGGGGCATTGTTCAAGTATTAGTGAAGACCAGAAGGTCTCCCACCTCCCAAGGGTGCCACCAGCATGCTCAACTCACTCCCTGAAATGCCTGTACACCAATGCATGCAGCATGGGGAATAAACAGGAGGAGCTAGAGGTCTGTGTGTAGTCTAAAAGTTATGATCTGGTGGCAATTACAGAGACATGGTGGGAGAGCTCACATGACTGGAATGTGGTCATGGATGGCTATGTCCTTTTTAGGAAAGACAGGTCAGTGAAGCCAGGTGGTGGAGTTGCTCTTTATGTGAGAGAGCAACTAGAATGTATTGGGTTCTGTCCAGGGGCTGACGTGGAGCAAGTGGAAAGTCTGTGGGTATGAATTAAGGGGCAGGCTGGCATGGGTGATAGAGCTGTGGGGGTCTATTACAGACCTCCTGTCCAGGACGAGGGAGTTGATGAGGTTTTCTACAGGCAGCTGAAAGCAGCCTCGCAATTACAGGCCTTAGTCCTCATGGGGGCTTTTAACTACCCAAATATTTGCTGGAAGGCCTACACAGCCAGCCATTCACATCCTAGGAGGTTCCTCCAATGCATTGATGATAACTTATTGATACAAATGGTGGACAAACCAACTCGGAGAGGAGTGCTGCTGGATCTTGTACTCTCCAACAAGGAGGGTCTGGTTGAAGCGGTGACAGTCAATGGCAGCCTTGTCTGCAGTGATCATGAGATGGTGGAGTGCAGGATCCTGTGTGGGAGCAACAGAATACCTAGCAGGACCAGAACCCTGGACTTCCGCAGGGCCAACTTTGGCCTCTTCAATCAATTGTTAAGAGAAGTCCCATGGGACAGGGTACTAGATGGTAAAGAGGCTCAAGATAGTTGGTCAACATTCAAGGACAACTTCTTCCAAGCTCAGGATCAGAGCATCCCAATGGGTAGGAAATCAAGTAAGGGAGCCGGGAGACCCACATGGTTAAACAAGGAACTGCTGGGCAAACTCAAGTGGAAAAAGAGAATCTATGGATCATGGAAGGAGGGGCTGGCCACTTGGGAGTAATATAGGACTGTTGTCAGAGGATGTAGGGAGGCAATTAGGAAAGCTAAGGCCTCCTTGGAACTTAATCTTGCAAGTGAGGTCAAAGACAATAGAAAGGGCTTCTTCAAATACGTTGCAGATAGAACTAACACTAGAGGCAATATAGGCCCACTGCTGAATGAGGTGGGTGTCCTGATGACAGAGGATATAAAGAAGGCAGAGGTACTGAATGCCTTCTTTGCCTCTGTCTTTACTGCTGCAGACTCTCCCCAGGAGCCCCAGATCCCTAAAGCCCCAGAAGTCATCAGGATGAAGGAGGAGTTTGCTTTGGTAGATGAGGATTGGGTTAGGGATCAGTTAAGCAATCTGGACATCCATAAACCAATGGGTCCGGATGGAATGCACCCACAGGTGCTGAGGGAACTGGCAGAGGTCATTGCTAGGCCACTCTCCATCATCTTTAGTAAGTTGTGGGCAACAGGAGAGGTGCCTATGGACTGGAGGATAGCAAATGTCACTCCAGTCTACAAAAAGGGCAAGAAGAAGGACCCGGGTAACTATAGACTGGTCAGCCTCACCTCCATCCTTGGAAAGGTGATGGAACAATTTATTCTTGTCTCTATCTCTAGGCATATCAAGGTTGAGGGGGTCATTAAGAGCAGTCAACATGGTTTTGCCAGGGGGAAGTCATGTTTGACCCACCTTATAGCCTTCTATGAGGAAGTGACTAGGTGGATAGATGATGGTAGAGCAGTAGATGTGGTTTATCTTGATTTTAGCAAAGCATTTGACACTGTCTCCAACAGCATCCTTGTAGATAAACTGAGGAAGTGTGGTCTTGATGATCAGGTAGTGAGGTGGATCATGAACTGGTTGAAAGGAAGAAGTCAGAGAGTTGTGGTCAATGGGACAGAATCTAGTTGGAGGTCTGTGACTAGTGGAGTCCCTCAGGGGTCGATAGTGGGACCAGTACTGTTCAATACTTTTATCAACCAACTGGATGAGGGAACAGAGTGTGCCCTCAGCAAGTTTGCTGATGACACTAAACTGGGAGGAATGGCTGACACACCAGAAGACTGTGCTGCCATTCAGCAAGACTTGGACAGGCTGGAGAGTTGGGCAGGGAGAAACTTGATAAAATTCAACAAGGGCAAGTGTAGAGTCTTGCATCTGGGGAAGAACAACCCCATGTGCCAGTACAGTTTGGGGGCTGACCTGCTGGAGAGCAGTGTAGGAGAAAGGGACCTGGGGGTCCTGGTGGACAGGAGGATGACCATGAGCCAGCAATGTGCCTTTGTAGCCAAGAAAGCCAATGGCATCCTGGGGTGCATTAGAAAGGGTGTGGTTAGTAGGTCAAGAGAGGTTCTTCTCCCCCTCTATTCTGCCTTGGTGAGGCCATATCTGGAATAGTGTGTCCAGTTCTGGGCCCCTCAGTTCAAGAAGGACAGGGAACTACTGGAAAGAGTCCAGAGCAGAGCCACAAAGATGATTAAGGGAGTGGAACATCTCCCTTATGAGGAAAGGCTGAAGGAGCTGGGTCTGTTTAGCATAGAGAAAAGGAGGCTGAGGGGGGGATCTCATCCATGTTTATAAATATGTTAAGGGCGAGTGTCAGGAGGACAAGGCCAGGCTTTTTTCAGTGATGTCCAGTGATAGGACAAGGGGCAATGGGTGCAAACTGGAACATAGGAGGTTCCACGTAAACATCAGAAAAATCTTCTTTACTGTGAGAGTGACAGAGCACTGGAACAGGCTGCCCAGAGAGGTGGTGGAGTCTCCTTCACTGGAGACATTCAAAACCTGCCTGGACACGTTCCTGTGTGATGTACTCTAGGGGATCCTGCTCTGGCAGGGGGGTTGGACTAGATGATCTTTTGGGGTCCCTTCCAACCCCTAAGATTCTGTGATTCTGTGATAAGGACAGAGACCTTTTGTTGTTATTGGGCTTACAGTATAGGTGACACTTATCCCTTTGTCCTCATGTGCCATGTCAAGTATGTGTCTTGCTGAAGTAATCATGTAACCTGAACTGAAGGGAGCATTCTGTCAGTACTATGTACGCCTCCCAGTTGGAAGGAGCATGTAACTCTGAAACGTGCTATATTATTTTCTAGCCCTGGTTAGTTCTGGCTGTAACCAATGCTTTTACTTCAGGAAATAGTGGCTCATGCTTTGGAGTCTCAAACTCCGGCTACAGTCACTGTCATAGTTAGGTCTTGTTGGGCTTCTGTCTTCAACTAGTTTTAGCGGGCACAGTTTTTAATGGCTGGACCCGCCCATTTATTGTAAGGCAGAATCCTGTGGTTGTTCTGGCCAAGCCATAGCCCAGGTCTCTACAGTGACCACAATTTGGGTATCAGTAGTAGAAGGGTTTAAGTGATCCTTACAGTTTCAGTAACCAGTGCTCTTTTCTTGGGTAACTTTAGCCATTGATCAGGAACACAATGTAATTGAGATTCAGCAAAGACAACAAAGCTAAGGGGGAAAAAAAAATAAATTCTTAACACTAGAAAAAGGCTTGCTTGCACATTTTATGCTAATTACTTGCTTATTAGTTTTTTTATTCCTGGCTTCCCCAATTCTCAATAGCTGTGAGGAACTCCATGGAACTCCTTACCATGTTTTTCTCTCACTCCTTGGAAACTGTGCTTTTTATCCACCAAATGTTACACATTTTCTCTCTTGAATTTCATTGTCTGTGTTTAGAAGCCCGACACTGCAGTTTAGAATAGCCTGAGGTGTAATTTCCTAGCAAAAAACCCACCTGTGTTATCCTCTAAAGCTTGGTAAATGGTGCTATACAAAGCTATTGCCTGTTTTCCTGCCTGAATTAACATCTTGGAATCATAAAGCAAATGCATAAATATCACACAGATGGGACACATAATACTCATAAAATTATTTCTGTCACACTGAAATTCCTCACAGACTCATTGCGGGAGGCAGTATCCACTGAATGCTCTCCTGCTCACGATTTGTAGTGAAGTTGACATACAGAGGGTAACAAAATTGTCGTTTCCAAAACCAGTTGCTAGGCACATCAATATGACTAAACCTGGTTACAGTTTGTGTTGTTTTTTTTTTTTCACACTGGATATCGATTGCAAGTTTTTTCAACTTATGTATAGCATATTTTCCACAAAACCTCTTCACAGTTTCTTCCACATGTTCATACCTTTTTTAGTTTCCTATTATGCTGCAGAAATGTAATCTGGAGAAAGTGACTGGGTTTTGTTGTTTTTCTTACTTTGTTTTGTTGTTTGGGTTTTTTTACTACTCTTCAATTTTTAAAATTTTTCTACTTGTTATTTTTTTAATAGCAAAAACACCACCTTAAAACCCACAACAAAATTATATATAAATATTTAAAAGATTACATTGAGCAGCAAAAAAAGAAATAAAAGACTGGAAAGGGAGGGAAAAAAGAGCATAGGCTGTTGCAATAATTTTAGCTCATGAAGTTTGTGGGTAAAATGTCAGTTTCAAAAAGAAATGTTCTTAGGAAGTTTCAGCAGGTGAGCTAATTATTTTTTAAAAACTAAATATTTTAAAAGAAAAATTTTAGAAGGGTATGCCTGTGTATTTGCATGTGTGTGAGAAAGAGTAACCTATAGTCTGGATTTATATGGCAAAATGTCTGGCACAGGTATCCATGTCATTTTTGGGGTTGGGAGAGAAAAGGATTGCTCATTTCTTTTGTAAAGCTGAAGTGGCATCCTAATCCCTACTGTTCATGACTCCGTCAGCAAAATGGAGAGAAGAACACCTGTGGCAAGGGGCTATGTGAGATGGCAGAGCTCTCTGGCAGGCCAGCTCAGTGGGCTGAGCTCAGGGCTGGCTGACAAACTCTGTACAGTGAAGAAAAGCTGCGTGCATCATACAAAACTTGGGGAGGGTGCTACTCGGACTGGGAAAATGGGACAATTGCATTACATACTGGCATATATATATTTTTGAAGAAGTGAATGCTCTCTGTATTTTCATTCTGACAAGGGCTGTTCAGGGACCTGATTTCTTGGTATGAAACATGCCTTGATAACAGCAAATGCTGTGGCAAGGGGGCGGGGCAAGAATGTAGGCAGCTTCTGGTGATCCTGGAGTGTGCTGTCAAACAGTGGAGAAACCCACATCTGGGTTTTTAAATGGAGCTCCACCAAGATGCAACCCATCTTCTCACTGCTGAAACATCCCTGCCTAAGGAAGAGTGGGACCTGCTCAGCTCACCTCCCCCTCCTGCCTCACAGCTACCACCACCCTGTGCCCCAAGTGTAGGGCTGCCTCTGTGCCTTATGGCCTGGACAAAATACATTCCCAGTCCTTTTCTGCAGCAGCATGAGTCCCAGTAGCCACAGAGCGTCTCTGTGCCTGGGAACTTGGAGAGCATTTGGCCCATTCTTGTGGGCAGGGGGCAGAAATTTGAACTTTCTACTTGAGTCCTCCATCATCCTGGTGCACTGCTCTCCCCTTCAATCAAGCATCTGACTGTTCTCAAGTAGCACTGCAGAGTCAAAGCACAGTTAAGTGTTTGTAAGGGCAAGGTGCTTGACCACAGTGCACTTGAGAGCAGACTGAGTATTTACTCCATTTACTGAATAGGGACCCTAAATTCCTCACTATGTTGCATCCTATGAGGGTTTGTGTGAGGGAGGTGGGCCTCCTAAGGCCTCTCAGCTCAGACAGATGGTGAAAGGAAGGAATTCGCTGGTTGATTGCTTCTTAATTTCCTCTCCATTATTTCAGACCCAATTGTGCAGTTGCCTGTACATCCAAGCATGCAGAGCCACTCCTGTTCTGTTCCTTAGGACATACTTTGCTTTTCTCCTGGAGGGATGACCAGAGAGCATTCTGAGAACTGTCACCGCAGACCATCCTGGATTAGAAAAAACAACTCCAAGACATCACCCACATCACATTTCTCCCTCTTTGTTTATTCAAGGGAGGATGGAACATAATTCATAATATGTCATTCCTTAACCCTTTGTAGCTATTTCCACGTATCACTAAAGGTGATCTTGTTTTTGGGCCTTCTCAGTCTTGTAAGATGTTGTTACGGAGGGGTTACTTATAAGTCTCCTATGACCTGGCAAGAGAAATCAGTGTGTTTTGCAAATCTGTCTGGCAGAAATCCAAGTGATCTGAATGCAGACCCAGTATTAACAGACTCCTGGCATTGATGGTATCTAGAATGCAGACTCATTCTTATTCTGGTTTGCAGTTTTTTGATTTGTAGGCTTACAAAAGTGCTCCTGTGACCCCAAATTCCTCAGGTGTTCACAGTCAAAATAGTCTGTGAAATTATTCCATCCCTTCCAGGCAAGCAAGCAATATGGTTGCACTTTCTTGAAAATTATTCACTTAAGTATTCTTGCACTTTTTTGCACTTTTTAACATGTCTCTTTTGAAATCTTTTTTATCCTTGTGTTGAGTGAAATAGTGCACAGCTAACTAATTAGATGTTGTATTAAATGGTTTGGGTGAAGCCAGGGTTCTGCTCCCAGCAGCACTGTTGTGGTACAGTGTCACCTTGAATGAGGAACTTCCCCTTGGTTCCTTTGTGTCACTTCCCACAATTTTCCCTTACAAAACTGACCTCCAAGTTGTCTGTGACTTTGCTGCTAGGCAATTAAGAGTGCTTTTCAAGATCCTGGTGCAGCCAATAATGTTCAGCCAATAATGCTTGGTATGTAAATACTGGGGACTTCTTTATTCCCCTTTTTTACATTCTGAAAAAAATATCTCATTAATATTTATAAATATCTAAAGGGTGGTGTCAGGAGGGTGGAGCCAGACTCTTCTCAGTGGTGTCCAGTGGCAGAACAAGGGACAATGGTCACAAACAGGAGGTTTAGCCTAAATATAAAAAAAATTATTCTTTACTCTGAGGGTAACAGAGCACTGGAACAAGCTGCCCAGGAGGTTGTGGAGTCTCCATTCCTGGAGATATTAAAACCCCACCTGGATGTGTTCCTGTGTCATCTGCTATAGGTGATCCTGCTCTAGCTGGGGAGTGTTGGACTAGGTGATCGCCAGAGGTCTCTTCCAACTCCTAACATTCTGTGATTGTGTGATTCTGTTTGCTGTCCATTGCAGCACCCAGTACAGGATTTGATCAAGGAACTTGGTCACACAGTACCAGCCTTGTTTTTGGCAATGCTTAGAAAAGTTGTGGTGTGCTGTGTCTTCACTATAGTTAACTCTTTTTATAAAAATTCACTATTTCCCTTAACTGGAATCCTTTTTTCTATAGCCAGGCACAAAATAGATTTTTTCCCATTTGAAGGACAGATTGCTGGTGCAAATATTTTATAACTGGATTAAAGCACATTGATGCTTTCTAATGCACTTTTTGGATAGGGCAGTAGAGTGAGAATTAAGTCAATTGACACATTTATTCTAGTAACACTGAAATGCTTTTTTCCTTCTTTAAAACTTAAGTGTTTAAAAGAAACCCTTGTCAAACACCCTCTTCTTTCAGAAAGCATTTATACCAGGAGTGTCTAAAAGAAAAATTTCTGTTCCATGAAAACCAGTTTATTCTTTCAGAAATGTTGGGTTTGAAGAAACTGTTTTCCAGCAGAATAGATGTCCTGTGGTAGGGTTTTACTGATCTCTTAAATAAACCTGAATTCTATCGTGGTTTTTATTCCAGTTGCCTGTGAGACCAGGTCTGAGCACAATGGTGCAGCTTTCTCTCAGTGAAGGGAAGGTGAAGCTTTCTCTCTCACTCAGCCATCACTGGTCCTCTGCAGCTTTCCTGTGACTGCCACAGGAGTCCAGAGAGAAGGGTCAGGATTTGTTATACTATTCATGCAGAAATGTTTCAGAGGAACAGGACCTAGAATTCTCTTATGTGATTTGAAAGTGGATGCATTACAAGTGTGAATGATCAGTTGTGAAGTGTTACCTTACAGGATGATTACCCTGTCACTGGAGTTAAGCTACTTCTAGTTCAGGATTTTGGGAAGGCATACCCTTTGATAGTCTGCTGAGCAACAGGGTTCATAGTGAAATACGATGTAATTGATGGTTTGAGACTGTCAAGAAATAGTGATGGATTTTAAGTGACAATGAATAGCAAGGTCACTTCAAAAAAGCACTGGCTGTTTTATTAATTCATGGTGATTTCATGTCTTGGATATTGTGGCTCACTTCTGTTTTTAACTTGTAAAGGTTTCAAGTAAAAGCAAATGGGAGACTGTGGCTTAAGAAGTGGATTATATTTGGCTACACAGCTGGAGACAGCCTGTCACAGAAGGAGTGAACTTTATCTGGACCATTAATTTTCCTTTGGAGCAGTAGGAGCATTTGAACAGGCACAGTAAAAATGAGATCATTTGAGAGGGTGACTATGCTTTCAGCAGTGAGACTTCAGCAGTGCCAGAGATAGTTTAAAAGATATTTGTTTTCTCATGGCCTTCAAAACTCAAAGTATTCAAGAAGCAGTTTGAAGGCAAATGAACTGCCAGAAATATAAACATCAGGATAGAGGGGTAGAACCACAACTGCTATACATCTATTTAAGCTTTATTGATTTTTTTTTCCCCCAGCTGAGGATGTGGACCAATATCTTTAACATCCATTAGTGGTATATTTAAACAAAACTAAATAAAAGCTCAGAAACATGATTACAGTTTCTAAAATTTCATACCCCTCAGCACTTTCTTATTTTTATGCTTTTGATGCACCCCTGTTTTATTAATGCCCTTCCTGTGGTATACACGTCAGGGTACAGTTGAAGAAGACAACAGCTGCCTATTCAAAGCATTAAAAAAAATTCTGAGCAGATGCAAGACTTCACAATGCTCTGTATGACTGCAAATGGCATCCCTGTTGTATAACTCAAAGGTTCAGGTTTCTCAGAAGTATTATGATATTTGTTAACACTCAGATGATTTCTGTTCTTTTAAAACTAAAGTTCATGTGTCTGCACAGCAATGGCTGACAGTAAAGGTTCAATATCTCTTTCTCTTTGGATCAGCTTAAATGTTGAACGACACTTTTTGTGGTATTACCCAGAATAAATACAGGTCTGGCACTGTCACAGTCAACCAACTGGAGTGAATGTTAGCACTGTAATTTTCAGTTCAAGGTGAACTGCAGTTTTTAAACTGGTTCATAAATTTAGCTACCAAATCTGTACTTACGCACACAAATAAAGGTGACTTGATGTTCAGGATAGGGAGAGCTGGCTAAAAGTAATATTTTTTTTACATATGTTGTACAATTTATGAATTTTGATTGGCATTGTGAAGTAACTTAATCATTCACGGAGTTAGTTATATATGCTTAGGCACAACTAGGAAGGTGAGTTATGATTCTTCCAAGTCAGTCTCTTTAAACTCTGTTTTTCATCAGAGGAGTATATTAGGGAAAATAGTCTGGATGTAGCTAATGAAAAAACTGGTTTTTTCTAGTCTCTAACATAAGGAATTGTAGACTGAAAAAATCTGCAAAAATACCCCAACAATCTACTAAGTACTTGTTTCTTATCTTGAGGAATGGCTATAGTGAAAAGGGAGCAGAATAAATTGTAATAATAGACACATTAAATAATAAGAGAAGGGAATTCTTTTATAGCTGGAGGGGTAATTTAGCTACAGGGCCATCTGAGGATGAGGGAACTGTGTGCATAAAAACTATGGATTGGAGAAGAAGCCATGCATATAACAAAGAAACCTGAACTAATAGGATAGGTTTGCTCTAGGTACAAAAGCCAGTCAGGACTGACAAAGAAATTAAGGCAGAGCACTGAAAGCGGATTTTATTTTCTTCCCACTATATCCACATATTTTTGTACTGTGACTAGCAGTGACTAGATTTTTCAGAACATTTGCAGTCTTTGCATCAGTTTTGTCTCAAGTATTAACATGCTTCCAAATAGGGAGAACTTTAAACCCAGACTACCAGCAGATCTGCCTGTTTTAGGAAAAAAGTATGCTTAAATAACAGGGTGGATCTGAGATTCAGCAGAGGTCCTGAATCTTCTGACAGATGGGATTTCAGGTACAGTTTCCAAACCCCTCAAAAATAAGACATATGCTCATAAAGGGAGCCAGAGAAATTGAGGTGGTGCAGCAGGACACTTAGGGACACACGAACTCAGGGGATAAGATTGAACTACAGAATGTGCATTCAGCTGTGTAACCCATCAGAATGTCATATGAAAGTCTTGAGATATGACTACCACGGCAAGAATGGTCAATTTCTATGTGAGGTTTGTCTTTTAAAACTTTTGTCTCTTGCACTTCATAATAACATATTTGTAACTCGTCAAGGTTTGAGTTATTCTGATGTTATAAAATGAATGTCAGTAATATTCCCCCCCAGTTCTGAGGTATGTTTATATAAAACATAATTCTGAAGGTAATACTTAGCAGATGCTGTGCATTGTGGAAGACTGCAAAGCTGAGCCATGTGATTCACGCAAGCAAAGGCCCATTAGTTACCTTGGTTTCTTCAGAGACTCAGTGTAGGTTACATAGCATAATTTAGTGGCAGATTCATCTTGACCATTACACAAGTACTTTTCTTTATATATATGTTTTGCATAATTAATATAGTGTTTAATAATTTAAAGTTTATTTGTGAAGCTTAAAATATTAAAATCGGCTAGTTACTCTATACATTTTATTTCTGACTACTATACTTTTCTTCAAGTATGAGTTCAGATTTAGGAAATGATGACATACAGAAGTATTTATTTAAAAGTAATGACTACACAGTCATGTATGATAGGTGAATAACTAAAATTGTAACCATGAACATTGTAATTTATTGCAGGCTCTCTATGGGCTTCCCCATTTTCCCCTTTCCTCTCTTTCATCTGCAGGGTAATTCCCTGTCAGTATTTCTCTGCTTGGAGGAGTTGACCATCATGGCACAGTAAGTTTCCAGAATAAATTCCTGCTTGAATTCTGGTGCATTAGTAACATTATTTTGCAGTTGTTGATTCACCAGGCAGTTGTTATCTTGAAATGACACTGATTTACTTATAAAAATGTACCCACATGGGTTAAAAATTCGGATACAACTGAACTTATTTGGAAGTGCTTCTCTTCCAGAAATAGCGTGTATGCAGTAGCTACTTTGTAGTAGTTGCTGTGGAAGGCAACCAGTGACCAAGACAGTGGTTTCAAGGAAGTATTTTAGGAAGCAGAGCACCAAATTTCCATTGTGCTTTGATTTGTTTTGTACCATTGTACAATGAGGAACAAAGCATTGACAGCAATACTGTATCACCACTACAATTGCTATAGACTGGAAGCCTTGCTCCAGAAAAAAAAGAAAACTTCTACTTTCTAAGGTTTTCATGTTGTTTGTCTAACTGCTTACTTACTTAAAATACTTGTTTCCCTTTTGATCTATGATTTCCAATACTTTGATCTGCAGTACTATATGGTTAAACCCTAAGTATCCTGATTTTTCAGTCCATGTTTAGTTTCTAACTTACCATGGCAGAATCACAGCAGTTGAAGTCTAAATGGTGAATGCTAAGTGGGTATGTACTTCAAAATACCATTGGGAAATATTCTGCTTAATTCCGAATAGCTCTTCACTTTGAACTTAATAACAGTTTTCTTTCCTTCTACTTACTTAAATAGCTTTTTGTTTGTACAGTTATTTGATGGCTTGTCTTCATTGAAATACTTGTAGAAGGCTGTTCATTCATTTGTACAGCCACTTCTTGTTATTCACACCCAAACTAGAAACATGCTTTTTTTGAAATTTCACTAATTTCCTCAAAGGATAAAACCAGGATATCATATACTGCCTAGTATTCTCCTTAAGAAGCATGTTGTTCTGATTTCTTCATGTTCAGAAACATTTCTTGAAATAGAAAGGTCTCATCATGTTTTAAATCCCGGCAACTTCTCATGATCAACTTTGGGAAGTACTGGTTATCCAGTAAGTCCTTTTGGGATGCTTGGAATCCTGTAGGCTGATCAGTGTCTGCAGACTCCCAGGACTGTAATTTGGTAAGCTGAGCAGTTTATTTCTCGGCGTTGCATGAAGCTTTTTTGTGATAGCAAAGCCTGGGTGAAGCATTGCCAGGGCGATCTCCCAGTAAATCAAGGATCAGGGCGTGGGACAGTCAGGCCATGCTTTATGTTTGTTTCTCACTAATTGCTTTTCTAACACACCATTGTTTTCAGTTCTCAGTTTGTCTCTCCCTTTTATAAAGGCTAATTTGCCATTTTTTCTTCTTGTTCTTCCACTGCGGAAAAGCAGCAAGCTATTCACCAATGCATGATCACAGACACACGGTTGGCTTGTTGCAACCCAAAAAGTTGTGTTAAAACAAAGGATGTCTGCAGTGATTTTCACTTATCTTTATCTTTAAAGCACATCACGAACTAAGCAGTGCTGCTGCCACTACCTGCTATGTTATTAATGCTGCTCTAATTAGGCCAATCAGTTTTAATTAGTACACTGTCATGTAACAATCTCATAAAATACTTTGTGTAAGAAAATTGATCTGGCTCTAATACTAATTAGTTTTCTAGACTCCCTACCTTATAAATGGGAATTGATTGCTTCCCTTCAACCTCTCCGTCTTTCCTGTTCAATAATTCTCTCACAAACTCTGCATTCTTTTCTTTTTTCTTTCATGATTTTTTTTTTTTAGTGTCCCTGTGTCTCCCTCAATTAATTCTACCCCTAACCCTGTCTCTAGTGTAACCTGAAAAGAGCAGAGCTTTATCACTTGTCAGAGAGAGCCTTCCTCAGTTAAATTTTTTTCTCTCAGGAATTTGCCAGATCAGAGACTCATAATCCTAAGGACTGTCTCAGAACTAAAGCTGACAGGGTTAGGCCCAGGTCAGCCCACTCGTAAATCAAAGCCAGTAAGGAGTTAAGACTGTGCCTGGAATTGGAGATTTATAAAGACAGTAGCATTAACATTACAAAAGTAGTATTTTAATTGGCTTTCACATGGGATTTGTTTACTGCTAGTAAACTGCAGAAGAGTGAAACAATAAGATTAATAAATGGGAGAGTGAGTAACAGATGAATCAAGTACTCCGTGCTGTTCTTTAAAGCTCTTAAAAATTTGGAACATTTTGGCTAATTATTAACATAACAATAATGTGTAAAAAGTCTGAAAATTCTGGCTATGTAAATTTGCAGCATTGTTCCAATTAAGTTATGCTGTCTGGCTTTTAATATAAAGCAAATTAGCAGGCAGAGACAATGCTGACTGCTAAAATTTTTCCCTGCTTTGTTCTGTCATTCAATATTAATGAAAATCACCTCTCTGGGATATTTATAGGAAAAAAATCCCGAGAAACAGTGACAAAAGCTGAAATGAAAATTTCATTTTCCTTTATATTCTTTTGACATGCTGGCTAAAACTGGTATGAAGTTATGTGCCAAAGCATATATAGGTATCATAATTAATAATGGATCTAGAATTGATGTAAGCAGTCTGATGTGCCACGTTCATTTTTCGTATGGATGTTCATGCCTGGATGTCTCCAGGCACTCTTCATATTATCACATATCTCCTCCCTGGGAATAGTATTTATGACTTAACATGATATAGTTGAAGATGTCCCTGCTCACTGCAGGGGGGTTGGGCTAGATGACCTTTAAAGGTCCCTTCCAACTCAAACCATTCTATGATTAACATCTGAAAATTGCACAGCAGGTGTCATGCACAATGGTGCAGGAAAGATGCCATTGCAGTATCCTGAACTCTTACGCATTGTTCTTTGCTTGCTTTTGCTAAAAGTATGACTATCCTGCAGTTAGTAGTTGCAAAAGCAAATATCTTAAGTTTGGCTAAATGATTATATTGTATCTTATATATGTCTGCCTCTGAAGGACCTTTTTAGTGCATTAGACACACACGCAAATGCACGACTCGTGTCTTTTCCTGGCCAGTTCTAGAACTTTTTCTGCTGTTGCAATACAGATGATGGGAATGAAGCAGGAGAAGGCGCTCTAGTTGTTAAGTAATTTGTCATTGTCCATTTTTGCTTATAGTGACATTTTTCATGTTCAAAGGTGAAATTTTCCTCCTGCTTCTTAATGAAATAAAAATCTAAAAGCTGATATAATTTGATGAATATGTTTGTGTCAGAGAAATACTCAGAGATATTATGTATGATGTCCAAAGATATTTTTGTGCAATCTGTTAATTTAAGGAATATACACTTTCTTAGTTTTCAACGAATTCTTGGTTCATTAAATGTATTTTTTATTTTTTTTTAGTTAGTTTTTTTTTACCTGCAGCTGCATGCTAATAAATATTGCTACTTCTTTTCATTCTTTCAAGGTAATATAAAATATAAGTGCATGTATGAACCTGTGTTTCCTTACCTGGGTTCCTCATACATTTTCAGCCATTTAAAAAGAAGTAAATCTTAGTTTACTTTTTGTATTGGAGATGCTTCTAAAATGCATGCTGAACATAACAACAGCTGAAAATAAAGGAGCTTTATGAACTTGGTTAAAACAAATTTTTATAATTTGTAACAACAGACTGGGCCATGACAGTATTTTTTAATAATTGCTATCTCATCAACATCGTATTTCTTTTGAAGTTCCAGCAAAGTTGCTGAAGGAGCAATTTTGAAAAAACCCTTGTTAGTATGAAGTGCCCAAATCAGTTGTTACTAAGTTGATTTGATTACATCAAGATCATGATTTAACTTCCATCAGGACACATCTCCATTTCCTACAGGATCTGAGGGGCTATTATCAATTCCCAGCATACTGCTTCTCTGGATATTCAAATCCCTTTAAGTGAAATGCTGAAAATACACTGGATTGTATCAGTCTGCAAATGAGGCACTGACACTAAGGACGAGAGATATAACATCTCTAGTTGTAAAAGGGCAGGGCTATACTGAGAATTTCCCTATTCATTACATTTTGTGATTGAAGATTCCCAAACCCAGTTTGTCCAGCAGGAACAGCTTGCCTTCTCTAACCAAAGGCTGATCCAAAATCTCTTGGTACTGGAAAAATTTACCAGAACACATACATGAAACTTTTAAGCAATTATGCCAGCTTCTAATTTTTACCTTGTCTATATTTTGACATAGATGAAGCCTTGGCCTCTTAAAAAATTTATTTTAAAACCTTTGAAAACTGACTATGTTAAGGTCATCACTGCTTCTTGTAGATCTTAGACCATAATATCACTGGTGGTCTCTTATCCAGGTGCTGGTGGAGGTACTGGGTATCCCCTCCTTGCATGTTTACCTGTTCACTGCTTCCCATCCTGAACCCCATCACACAAGGTATTGCTGCACAGTCCAACACCTGTGATGCTTCATCCCAGAGGTGTTCCAGTGTTGTGAGACATGACCAAGAAAGGTCAGGTTTGTCCAATAATGCTGAACTTAACTCTTTTATCTGTATGAAAAAAAGGGTAAAACCTGGACACCGCTGTGAGGTAACTGTCTGCAACTTTTGATTTTGACCACAGGATATCATTAAAAATATTTGCCCTGCTGTGCCATATGAGGCTTAATTAAATATTTGTTCAAGCAGTCTGAGTTTCCCCAAATGAGAGGATGTAGTAGGAATACATAACCTCTGAAATTCTTCAGTTGTCAGGAGTAAAATAATTGGCCTTTGAAGGCATTTTTGTCAGGGCCTGCACTGGGTTCACAGATGTCACCAAAGCATACCTGGATTACATGGAAGTTGAAATAGATGTGTGCTCTCTTGCTGCTGGCATATATTTCTCTACCCAGACTAACCTTTGGGCAACTTCTGAATTCAGTTTCAGAGCTCTGCTCTGTTATGGGCCATCTCCCATCACAGGGGAAGAAGATTATTCTCTTAATGGCCTTGCATGCCACGTAATCTTCCAGTTGTTTTTCCTTGCATGACCTGTACTGTCACTAACAATGCTGCATCCACAGAGATGTTTGTGTACACAAGAGATTCATGTAGTGTTGAAGAGAAGCCATGGATTTGTGGCATCTCTCACACAAATAAAAAAAAGCAAAGGTAGAAAGTACTGGAAGAAGGAACAAGTAGCCTAGAGCCTACAAACATGTACAGATTTTATATAATATATATACACATATATAGAGATGTTCACACACTTTTTAAAATTAAATAAAATCAGGAAGCAGCAGGATTTTTTATTTTTATAGAAAAATACTGTGCTTTTTTTTTTTTAAGTATCTTATTCACTAAGACCCTTTTAAAATAAAGAATGAGCTCATGATGAATTGAAATGGAGATTTTATTGATCTAAAGGATATTTGCCTAGAACAAGGGGCCGGAAGGGGAAGCAAAAGCGAGGAGAAAAAAAAAAAAAAAATCGTGGGCTAATGTTCAACAATGCTGATGCTGTGACAAGATACAGTGACTGACTCTTGGAGTACAGATGTTAGATTGAGGAGGATGCTGAATTCCGTTAGCTTGAAAATAACCTGCAAGTGTCATGTGCCTGAAGCTCTCTTTAGCTCCAGATTGACTGCTGATAGTATTTTCTATATATACTTTCCAATATCTATCTAATCTTTCTATCTAATGGATATAGCAAAAATTCCACTGCCAGCTGGCAAAAAAAGTCATATCTCCTGATGGCAATGCCATTAAAGGTTCATATTAGAGTTATGATATAGCTGTGAACTATGACTTTATCAAAATGTGAAAGAGCTTGTACAGAATCTTAAACAACAGAACAGCTGAGCACAAGTGAATTTGCTGCCTTTGTGGTGCCTGGCTGGGTCATCAATGATGTCATGATTCTACCATTCAATGAAATATTTCTAAGGTTTGAGATCAAACAAGGGACCAGAGCAGAGAATGATAATCAATGCATGTGGATTCTGATTGGTCCTTGGATACATAAATTCTGTGGGGGACAAGGGTAGAGGGTTCTTTCATGCTGTAGAACTTATGCACTGCCCTGGTGGCTGAATCCATCAGCTGCTCTTGTCAGCCTGAATCTCTCCACTGTCTGCACCAGAACACCAAACTTACCTGGGAAAAGGATGCAAATGTCAATTTTATAAAAGAAAGAGGAAATGAAAGATACTTGGTTTAAAATCAGTGTCTGAACAAATAGGAATAGGTTACTTCTTCCTTTTGAAGAGAAGTGTGATGTGTTTCTCCAACTTCAGGAGGGAGCTGAGTCACTTCAGATGGTGGAGAGCGATTTACAAAAGAAGGGCAAATGGGATTGGATTGCTGCTTTGGAAAGTGTAAAAACATTTGTATTGTTACTGCAGTGTGGAAGCCAGGGAGCAAGCACATTGCTCTGCTCTGTTGCTGATTTTATTTCATCCTTTTTTCAATAACGGAGAATTGCTGTTAGGAACAATATCAGTAGTTGCTCTTGCTGACACATAAAATGTCTTTACTTTTTCTCAGTTTTGATCCAAGATGAGCTGGGTTAGAGGTAATACTGATAAAAGTCTTGAGAAAAGGAAACTGGAAACTTTAGAGTCAGTTTGAGTCCATACCTTGCTGGGAACTGACCTCCAGGCTTTGGGGCAGTTGCACTGCACCGATGGCATTTTCCATCTGAAATCACCTACCGTGGAGACAAGGACCTGGAGACACATTCTGTGCTTTCCAGCTTGTGTCTGAAATCAGTTACTCTTTTCTTGGTTTTCTAGAGCTTGGAGGATTTGTATTTAGTAAGTTTAGAGAGACGCAGATTTAAATGAGAGGGAGAATCCAAGCTGTACTTTGTGCCGCAGTGAATTTTTACATGGTTTTGGCATAGTTGTTTCCTTCCCCTGGCTGCATATGCTGGTCTCTAGGGTGCAGTGGCCCACATGTCAGACAAGTTAAGTTCTTGTGGGCTGTCCTATTAAATATGTCAAGAAAGTTTTCTTTGATCTAAACAAATCCTGCCTAAAGAGTTTTTTCAACCTGGCTCATTTAATTAACTGGAGTTAAAGCAGGTCATAGCAGCACAACTCAGGGGGTGATACAGTGCTGATAGGGCCAGGAATTAGTAGCCTGGGCAATTTAGTCTTAATTAAAGGTGAAAACTAGTTTTATTAGTACAGCACCTATGTCACAAAACTTTAGGCTCAAAGGTCACATTTCTGAACAGCTGTAAAAGGTCTAATGTAACAATTGGGGTTTAGTGTATGTGATTGCATCATTTCGTAAAGATGCAAACCAGTTGTTTGAAGAGGTAATTCAGAAATTATCAGTAGTACGCAGTGGAAGTATTAAGATATTATAGCTTGTTTGGGTCACCCACAATTTAACACAAGCTGATCCAATTGACAGATATTCTTGACTGACAACTATCACTGAAGAGCTTTTTTTTCACTCCAGCATGGGTTCATTAAAACAAAGGTTGTATGGTAGTATCGTGGAGTGTGGAAAAACAGATCACTGGCAGTTTCTGTAACTTTGACCATGAACTGACTAAAGAAGACTTCACTCTCAAGTCCTGCATCCTCATGTACACTCAGTTCACACAACGTAAGGAAAAGACAGCAATCTTCTGGTATAGCTCAGTGTTCTTTGGACCAACAGCATTCTCTGAGCATGTTGAAAATTCTCTCCAGGTCTCTAATGGGACAAAGAAAGTGAACAGAATAGCAAATTTTCTCTATGCTTTCATATCTACTCTTATTCTGCATGCTCTTTTTGCACTCATACCCCTTTTATTGTTTCCATTCTAGGTTTATTCAGTGCAATCTTTTATTTAATCAAGTACATGAATCCTTGGAGGTTGTTTTTTTTTAATACCAAGGTAGCCTCATCACATTGCAATCAACTTTCACTGAATTTGGCACTTGTTTAATGTTAAAAGTAAAGATTACTATGATTTTAATATAATTAATACTTCAGCTAAAAGTTCAGCTGTCAATTTGGCCATTATGGTTAGGGCATGGATGTGTAACCAATAGTTAACTAGGTGCCCGTATGCTTGCATTTCACAATAGGGAAAAAAATTACACAAGTTCCATATATATTGTACAGCTCTTTCCCAATGAATGCCATGCAGATAAATTCAAATGTTTGTATGCAGGCCTTCTGACTGCCATTTGTTCTTAAAATGATAAATATCAAGAGTACTGGCAATAAAATGCCAAAGTTATAAATTACATTATTTTTATGAAAATGTGTGTTTGGAAGAGTAGAATAAATTGTGTCCTCATGGTTATAATTGGAAAAAAAGACTGCATCTATTACTATTTTAAAATAACATCTTTCTCTTAATATTTGCTAGACAATCTGGGTTATTGCTGCCTAGTAAGATAGTACCTTAAAAACTATTGTTATCAAAAAGTGAAGTTATTTCTTACTAGTCTATATTTTCAGTTAGTCAATGCCAGAATGTGAGATATGTGTACAAAACCATAACTATGTACTATGACATACAGACCTATATAGAAAGAGAGGAAAAGAAAGAGCACCTAATTTAAAATGTATGTGACTCAGAGGCTCTCATTCCTTTTAGCTGCATTAGGATGTGGATTTAGGGGCCCTTTGACACATTCTCACAACTTTTCTTACATCTAAATGTGGCACTGCTTTGGTGCTTCACTTATGGCCATCATTAGACATGGAAGCATTCCTGTGTATGGATGTTGTTTCCCCATTCCCCTTATTTCTTTGAATTGTGGTAAACCCCTTGCTGAAACACAAGTATATGCACTTTATTTAATATATTCCTTTCTAGGCAAAGATGTAAGGATAAGTCTCAAAACCATATTATGTCTGGGAAGTGGTCCCACTGCAGATGGTCAGTACTGAAGGCGAGAGAGAATGGAGCCAAAGCTAGAGAGATTGCTCCAGATTTTAAAATGTACTTGATATTCATGAATATCCAAGTGTAGCTTGTGCTTCTCCCCAGCTTCTGTGACAGCAGGGAATAATCTGGTCCCTTTGCTTGCAGACCAGTTGTGAATATGGATCTTCTCAACACATCAGATAAAACTGATAGCTTCTTGTGTCAACTTTATCATGCTTGAGCAAAAGCTTAAGCATCCTGCTTCTTGGCACTACCCAGTAGTGCTTCTCTCTTTTCCTCATATGAGGGAGTTCCCCAGTTATTAGTGTTGTTTTCACTTCATTTCTGTCTCTCTTTTTTCTCCCCAGCTTTAGATTTATGAGCCATTGTAAGCTTTTCTGACTGCTTCTGAAAAGGATTCATGTCTGCTTGTGCTCACAGCATCCAACAAATCACTCATTTCACAATGTTCATTTCTTTCACTAGGTGAGTATTCTTCAGTTTTTGTACATTCATCATACTTCGCTGTTGTAATTCTAGGGATTTTGCATACCAGTCTCGAACAAGAGGATAATATTTTATTTCTTGTAGTTTTGAAATATGGATTAAATCAGTTCTGGTCCTCTTTGCCACCACAGCATGAAAAAGAGTGAAAGGCACCTGCACATTAAAATGAAAGCTAATTTTCAGGTTCTGCCTTTTGGAATTGTTGATTTTTGCTTTGACCTAATGATATCCCTTCCAGCTCTGTTTTCTATGCTTCTGTGATTAGCTGAATGTTTGTGAGGAAAAAAAAATACTATTTTTTATCAGATACTTGGCATTCAACAAGTATTTTATTAATTCTTTGCATTTTAGTCAAATTATTTGCATTTTTTTTCAATGTGAAGATTTTTCCTTTGTATGTAAGCTCTGGTTACGAGGCATTGGTGTTTCAGTAATGCCAGATGATAGTGACAAATAGATGCATTTAAAGTATCACGAATGTAGAGAAAAATCTGGTTGTTTGGTTTTTTGTTTTTTGTTTTTTTCTTGGAGAAAACAGAACAAATATTCAGCTTTCCCCCTGGGCTCCTTTCTGCCTAGATTTGGGAAGACCACACCCTTTCCTGTGTCAATCTGTCTTCTTACATGAGGGATGGGAGACCTCCAGAGAGAAATACATCTCAGCTATTTAATTTTCCTTCTGATCTCTATATTAGTAGACAGATAGAATTAGCTTGCATTTTTCTTTGATGCAAACCCATGAGTATTTTTCTCTTCAGTCTTTTGAGTGTGACTTGATTGCTGAGCTTGGTGTATCCTTTTGCTAGGAAAATGACATCAGTAAAGGTGGGTGGGAGACCCACCTAGCTGAGTTTTCCATCCCTGACAATGGCCCGTACCCGGGGAGAGGATGCAAGGAATGAATCACATCTTTCCTTTGATATCTCTCTTTTCATTTCCCCCGGTCAACAAAAATGATTGTTACATCCTTTTTTTCTTTTAACAACTCACAGTAAAACTTAAATCAAGTATTTGTGTATTGTGTCTGTGTTTATGATATTATGTTGCAAATACCCCCTTGTGATACTGCTTCTTTTGATTTATGGCTGTGATCCTTGTGGATGTTAGTTTGGTAACGTAAGTGCCAGATGCCTGGCATAACAAAATATTAGAGGTTGTCTGTCTCAGCCCCCAATATCACTAGTTCTTTTCTGTTATATACCCTTTGGGCATGGGGATTTTGGGGAACTCTCTCTTAGAAACAGTTTCTTGAGGGCATCTGCATCATTTCTCTTTAGAGGCTTCTCTGCATCTCACTGTTAGAAATTGCTTAATTATGATTTATTTTTTTTTCATCTAATTGATCACATTGGACTTCTGGGATTTGTTGTTGTTGTTGTTGTTGGTTTTGTTTTTTCCACCCACTTCATGTTTCTGGTGTGGAAGGACCCAGAATTCATTGCAGTGTCTTACACCTGGGTTCCCCAGTGTCCTATGAAGAGCCCAGGATTGCTGTACATTCACAAAAAGAACTGGGGTCCTCAGGGCTTGTACAGAGAGTGCAAGTGTCTTCCTAAGCATGAGTTGTGTGGGGTGGGAACCTCCTACTTCTTTTTCTCTTTGTTTTATGACTGCTGAATTGCAAACTTATTTTAAATTTGTTTTTTACTACTGTCCTAGATTACTTTTTTAGTAAATCTACCTTACCCATGTCCTATACTTTAATTTTGTTTCAAACTTACCTTCTAAATAAGCATATTGATATCTTCTACAAACAATATTTTTTCAGGATGCATACAATTTTAAAATTTTTGGCTAGAAATACTGCTCTAGTTTTCAATATCACCTGCAAATGTAATTCATGTGTTTTTTGCACACTTTCTGTGTCTTTCAAGTGACATTATAAAGCTTTTTCTGCAGGAAGAGTCAGTGTATGCATTCTTGCAACTTGATTTCCCACTGTCTTACAGTTACAAAACTCAGGGTTTTTAGGGCAGTTTTCAGTTTTGGACTTACTTGAAATAGCCTTTCAGTAAAGGTTCTGTGATGTATTACTGAGGTGGGGTTAATTATATCCTCTTTCCTTCTTTTCCAAATAGTTTTGTCATCTCCTTCATCAGGTCTCCCTGTTGTGTACAGATGAACTGCATCTCTGGTCTTCAAAACCACCCTCAACTTAGTCCCTACAACTCTGATCTGTGCAGATCTTGGCACACGCCTCTGTGGTTCGCTGTAAGGCAAAAGAAGAAGAAGAAAAGAAACAGCTGTCTAAGATGTGACAGTGCTAAGTCCCATCATATTCATGGAGGATAATGACCTTGTGAAGGTTGCCCATGTTTTTATTTGGAATTGGGTGATGTGACTGGGTGATTGTTTGATACTAAATGAGCCAGTAAAGTAGCTTTCTTTCAGTGAGACTTTGCAAGCTCTATTAATCCTTCTTTGAGAGACAGAAACTTCTGAATCTTCCAGGCCATATGTTAAGCTTACAACCTCATTTGCTGTCATTCACAACAGGTCTACTTAATATTCTACTATAGGGTACATATGTGAAAACTGCTATTGTTGAAAAGATGAGATTGTGTTACACACCAACAGTACTTTGCTTTGTTTTAATAGAACATCTCTAACTACTGTGCAGTGGAAGTTTGTGAGGAAGTGGAAGTGCATGAGGAAGTTTGCACTTACAATCATGGATTAATGAAGTATGAAGTATAAAGAAAAAGTTTTCCTCTGCATGCAGATTTACCTGGAGGGAATTTGTTTTGTTTGGTAGCCACAGTTGTAATATATTGCCATTAAGAGAAGCTAATTCATCAGTTATTTCTGAGATTTTTAATTTGATTATGCTTATGCCTTAATTAAAGAAATCTGTCAGGTTTTTTGTTACTATAACAGTAATGTTTGTGAAATGTGTTTCCCCAATCTGCTACTCAATCACTTTCTTACACAAATGTAGCTCCCAGGTGTGCTGCTACACTGGTGCTTTTAATTGAATTTTTTTACTGTGCTGCAGAATTATCATTTTGGTTTCATCAACACTTATGGGTAATTTAGTATGTGCAAGCTAAATTTGTTAAGATAAAAGCACTAACTATAGTGCTTGTTCTATACCTTGATTTTTATGGAAGTCAAAACCTATAGGTTAAACATACATTGGCATACCTTCTGATTGTATCTTCTGGATGAAAATTGTGTCTTTGCTTTATTGGTAGGCTTGCAAGCTATTTACTTGAAGATCAGGTTGAGAGATCCTGTACGTGTTCAGCAGAAAAATTGAATTCAAAGGTATTTACTATTAGCAGAGTGTAAATCTCGTGTGAGATGATACAGGAAGCAACTATGGAAAAGAATCCTTTCCCTTTGCTATACAGCCTGAAAACTTGTGCCCCCAAGTGTGGTACATAGAGTTTATCAGCTGTGGGCAGCCCCCTTAGAACCAGTGATTCTACTTAAGGTAGAAAGCACTAGAACAAGCAGAAAATGATGCCAAGTTGGCTAGCTGACACAGTGATAAAAGTAAAATGGGATGCAGCAAAAATCAATGCTTTTGTGCCAGTACTATAATGCTGAATATTTTTAGTGACTTGGCTGTGCCTTCCTGCCCAGTGTGTTGACTTGTGAATTAAGGTGAGTTAAACTCTACTGTGTGCAAGTGGTTCCTATTCCCCAGATCTTTGTCATGTGTTTGGTACAGTCGTCCTTGCTGAAGGAGTGCCTACTTGAAGGAGATGTTGGATTTCAATGCTGAGACTAATCCAGGTGTTTGAAGGTCAGTAGTCTGGGGTGTGGGCACACCAATGGATACTTAAGAGTCTGTGGGCATATTGAAAGCTATATGTTTTTGGATGTGCTGGAAAATAATTTAGTGTATGACAGGTCCAGAGCAATGCCACTGTGCATGAGAAGTCAGCTGGGGAAAGGAATGCCTGGTTAAAAGAATTATAAATGAAACTAACTGTTTGACTTGAGGAGAACAAAAGGAGTTAAAAAAATATCTCAGAAGTGAATATGGTCAGAAGTAAAGGGAACCAGCTTAGACTTGCTAATAGCTTTGTCGTCAGCAAACACTTTTAAACTCATACTCCCAAAGGAGAAAAATTATAAAAAAGTTACATCTAAACCAAGAGAGCTACTGATCCATTCTGGATAGCAAACAGAATGCTATAGCTGCCTGCAAATGAGAGAAGAAAAAAACAGGCTCTGGGAAGGTTTGGTATCTTGGCTGCCAAGGGCGAAACAGAGCTAGCTGTTCTGTTGGTACAGCAGACAAGATTTCTGTTGCACACAGAGAAAATGAGCCTAACAAAGACACAGGCCCCTAGATAAGAGGGAGAGCTGCCAGGACAATGAAAGAATGTAGCTATTTGGCTGTGATACAGATTTTCTTTTGATTGTCGCTGAAAAACACACCCTGACTGACGTGGAGCTAAGTCCTTTCTGTGAAGACGTTAAGATGACATTTGCTGGAAAACTTGGAGGGTTGAATGCTATCCACAGCTACCAGCTGTGCTGCAAAGGGAGCAATGCCATATCTTTTATGTAAGGCTGCCCAGTGTCCAGTTTGCTATTGTCACATCCCACAAGGTGGGCATGGCACTGTCACGTCCCACAAGGAGGGTACGGCGTTATTACATCCCACAAAGTGGTCACAGCTCCCCAGAGCTGGGGGCCCAAACTAAATATAAATATCACTTTTAACAACCCATTCAGTGAGATTAAGCTCGGGAGTTCCCTGCATGGTACTCTAAGACTAAGACCATTACCCAGGAGGCTTTCACAAAACTCACCTTTACTTAAGAATGAGTAAGATTATAAAGCTTGTCAAAGGAAACATACACCAATATCACACTCAAAGAAACAGATTGCAACTAGCAGAACTTAGCAAAAAAGTCCTCTCAAAACAACAGGTTACAACAGGAAAAAATTAGCAAAATTAGAAATTATGGTACCCCTACGTGCCAAGAATAAGGTTAGAAAGAGAGAGTGGACAGTGGTCTTTCACAAGATGGCACTGTGCCTCCATGGGGCTCCTCTTGCTGGCCACTGCTCCTTATCAAGCAAGGACAGTGTCCCATTTGTCAGGGTGGCTGCCAAAGGAGGGGCTCCCCTTTCAAGGACAGTGTCCACTTTATCAGGGTGGTTACCAAACAAGGGGCTCTTCTTGCAAGAACGGGGTCCAGGTGGTTATTGAATGAAGCCCCCACTCAAGCACAATGTCCAGTTTGTCAGGGCGGCTGTTTTGAGACAATTTTTGGGACTCTACATCCATTGAGAGAGGAAAAATCTTTGTCTTTGGCTGGTACTGAACAAGGCTTCACAGACCTTGAACAAATTGAACATTATTTGAAACCATGCATTCATCTGCTGGCTGCTCTTCCTTGAGCCTGTTTCTCTTATGTTCACTGAAGTTCTTCTTGGAAACACCTTGCCAGTTGTCACAGTTGTCACTTTCCTCTTTGTGGTTTGCAGTGTTGTCAGACTGCAGCATTTGAATACTTGTTATGAGGTTTTCCAAATGCTGCAATTCTGTTATAAAAATCATAACTTTTGAAGTTCTCGGAAAATATTTTAATGCAATTTGATTGAACTAGCAATATGAGAACAGAGCAGCAGGTGATCCTATTGGCTGTAATGGAGTACTGATTTACTGTTCATCAAGTTCCCAGGGCCCTTTTGAGGTTCCTTCCAACCAGATTGATCCTTTGGTCCTGAGTTTGTAGTCATATAACTGTATAGGACATCTTTTTCAGCTTGGTTGGGAAGAGCATTTTCACTGAAAGGGCTGTCAGACACTGGAGCATGCTGCCCAGGGAGCTGGCTGGGTCACCATCCCTGGATGTGTTTAAAAGTCATCTAGATGTGATGCTTGGGGATATGGTTTAGTGCTGGACTTGGTAGAGTAGGTTTAATGGTTGGACTTGATGATCTTGAAGGTCTTTTGCAACCTAGATGATTCTGTGATTCTGTGAAATGAGTGCACTGTCCTTGTAGCCATTGAACATGGTATAAGTTTTATCTGAGTTCCTGACAACACAACTACTGCCTTATTTATTTAGTTATTTAT
The DNA here is from genome assembly GCA_020745705.1 of Hemiprocne comata. Taxonomy (NCBI): domain Eukaryota; kingdom Metazoa; phylum Chordata; class Aves; order Apodiformes; family Apodidae; genus Hemiprocne; species Hemiprocne comata. The sequence continues at coordinate 133,814,966 of CM036586.1, read as the reverse complement.
TTATTTATTTTAAAAAGAGGAGTGGGGGGGAGAAAAAGAGAAAAAGCAAGTGCAAAAGCTGTACTGCATAAAAAATACGAGAGCCTTTTGGTCTCTCCACTCACCTCCATTCAGTAGTGTGGAGCATGTAGCTCTGTTAAAAGCATGACTCTGATTGCTGAGTATCACAAAAGATCTTCTCCATCCTCATTCACTGAGGGCTTGGATTTCTTGGAAGTTTCTGCAGCACAGGACACAGCTAGTGTTGCTCTGAAGTAAGGATGTCTGGTCATGGATGAAACAGCACCAACTGGGTTGACGTTTAGTCCTTTGAGACTAGGGGAGATTCATAGTGATGCAGAGCTGTCTCCTCAGTACAAGCCAGCATCAACTCTCAATTACAACCTCAGGTTGGCATGTATTGATGTTAGTGTCTTCGAAGGCTGAGGTCACAATAGTATCATCAAAGCCAGAGCTCTGTAGTTGTCAGTGCCAACCAGAAAGCTAAAGAATATTAGACTTGGAACATCAGTGGTACTCTGTGTTTTCAGGACTTAATTCTGAGTTTTCCAGCCTCATGACTGGGAAGTTTTAGTGGCCTAACTATGTCAGTTGGAGATTTAAAATTATTTTTGTAACTGACTTGACTGCATCAGTAAAAGCCCTATATTTGGCTACAGTTAAAGCAATATAAAACATGCATCATACTGCTCATTTCACTTTCTGCATGAACTTGTGTTGATGTAGGTGTATTTATATGAATTTGAGTTTGCCTTCTTGGAGGGCAGGAGAAAAGGAATGCAGGAATGTTTTTTAAGGCTTATGGCTTAGTTAAAGTTAACTCTTCCTCTTTATCCCTCAAACTGTCTCATCTTCCTAAAAGCAATACTGCATGTGCTGAATTAGAAACTCATTAATGTATCAGCCACATTAAAAAATAAACCCAAACAGCTAGACAATTGATTATTCTTTGGAGCATCTCCCAGCAAGTCGAGCAGTTCTCATAACTCATCCTGCTGACAAGTCTCATTGACTTTGTTTAGCAAATATAAACCAATTTCACCCAAGCACTTTCCAAAGAACCTGCCAGTCTAATCTGCTAATAATGTCTATCTGGATTCAGATATACAGGTAAGGCCAAAAAAGATATAAAAATGCTACACAAGCCTTGTGGGCAAAACTGGTATAAAGCCTTTGCATCATTTTCTTCTGTGCTATGCAATTGTCACATTAAAAATATTGAGCACATGTGCTCACAGCCACACAAATCCTCATAACCTTATGCAGTCGGATGATATGAACACAAAAGCTGAACACAAACTCAGCCCCCATGAGCACAGGGTGGGTGAAGCTCATCACAAAAGCCCAAATAATCTGTTCTGCCTTCTTCTGTGAAGAGCACAGAGGCAATTGATTCATTTGAGCTGTTGGTAGACACCAGCAGAGAGAAAGGGTAACAGCATAATCTGTTAGGGTGTTGGTTTGGCAGACGGTGGGTTGTGCTTCCCATCTGTAGGCTGCCAAGTCCTGACTGAGTCCAGATTTCAGATTGCAGTCACTGCCATTGGCAGCAAATCAGGATTCCTGTGAAGGGTTGTTTGCAAAGGACCAAAAGCTGTGCCAAGAGCATCTCTCATATGTCCATCATTATAGCTCCTGTGTATTATGAGATAAATATTGTATGACAAATATTCAAAGGAATATAGAAACCGATATAAAATCAGAGAGAAGTATTCAAAGTAATTACTTCTCCCACCCTCCAAAAACAACCCCAAAACCTGGTAAATTTTCTGAAGAAATGCAGTTGCCAAACTAAGGCAAGAATGCAGGAGGTCTTACTTGGCTAGAAATGGGTAGCTTTCTTCCACCAGGGGATGAGCAATGGAAGAAAGTTAGGCAATTCCAGAGAGTTGTACCTCTGTTTGAAAAGGTGATCCAGATGTGGATTAAATTTTAAAATCTATGTTGCTGCATTGCCCTGATAACTTGCTGCAGGAGTTGGATGCACATCTTGGTGGCTGATATTTGTGCATTGGCTATACTCTAATAGTTTCTTCTATCTATTAAGAGACCCAGTGTCATGAAACAGTTCAGCTGGAAGACTTAGCTTTAAGAGAAAGAGAAAGAATTTGCTTGGGGTTTGTCCCTACACTCTTGTCTTCTATTAAGTACACGCCCTGTGGGATTGAGACTCTGTTTGTCTGAGACCAGATGGTAGAGCTGATCACCTGGGTCAAAATTTTGCAAATTTTGTTAGTATGATACTTAACATAAACCCATTCCCTACTGTTTTTGTGGATTTTTATTCCTGCCACAATAAATGACTGCTGAAACATCATTGTGAAGATTTTATTTCAATGAGCTGAGTCTTGTTTGTTTTCCCCATCTCAATGGCTGTGTAAATTGAGAAAAACTGGAATCAAGTCATCATTCTTTTAACAAAATCTACCACAAAAAAGAACCAAAATGTAAAGTCGTTACTGCAAACAAACACATGCACACACTTTACCCCTAGACTTTGTTGTTGCTTAGTGTTGACTGTTTTACCATATGAAGAATAACCGATTCCCTCTTCACTTAAGATTAAAAAAAATATGCCTGGCCTTTTAAATAAGTGTGTTAGTTCTGTCACTCACCTGAAAAAAAAGTGAGACATCTCATTCTGGGGCAAAGGGCCTTAAAATCTTCCTGTTTCATACATCTTGCTTTAATGACTTAGTACATCTATTATGTAGTTGGGCTTTATATTACCAGGGAGATTTGGATTTGTATAAGCAGGGGTGGGAACACAGGCTGTACCATGAGGATGCAAGCACTAGCTGGAGTTGGAAAGTGGAAAAAAGTAGTGGTTGTCATGCTCACCTGGAATTTTTGTGGAAACTTGAGATAGAGCACCTTTATTTCTGACTTCAGGTGAGCTTCCCTGCCACCAGGCTACAATAAGATGGGAATGATGAGGAGGGCAGATGATACAATGGGCTTGCAACTTGCTGTCCATCCTGTTGAGGCTGGGCTGCTAAATAGCAGGCATGCAAACTGTTTTGAGCCAAATAGAGGTGTTGAGAGCAAACAAACAATGACAACAAAGTAAACACAGCCTAAATACCTTATAAAAATCTGTTCTTCAGTCTGTTGTCTGGAGAATGAAGGTAATATGGCATGTGTGGAGGTACTGTGAGGAGGATATATCTCTGGTCTCAGAAAAAAAACGCTGGATTTTGTTGCGGTTGAAAGCAATGATAGAGTTCACAGAGATGTCTGCCTCCTGTTTTCCTTCCAGGTAGGCAATGCTTGTTGATCCACTTCTGCTGGTGCCCTGTTTGAATGATCCCTGGAGTGGAAGAAGAGTAGTCATATGGCTTGCAGTAACTTGCTTTTCAGCGTAGAATTGAAAGAAAGACTAATTTTATTTTTGCCTAGATAATGCTTTTGAATCCTGTTTTATATTACCTAAGCAAAAATACGAACATAAGCAGGCAATTTAAGAACAGTGGAACACCATCTGGAGAGAGGTCAGCAGAGGCTGCCCCTGGCAAAGCATTAAAGGGTAGCAAGCAGAAGACTCAGCTCTGTCAACATGAGAAAGTCTTCTAAAACACCAGATTATGGAGGCCATGAGGTTCTGGCTAGCTACCTACATCTGAGATATTCATGATTATGATTCTCTTTTGTCTCTTGCCTTTCTACAAGACAAAAAACATTTTAATCCTTGAAAGAAAGTTTTATAAGGGAAGTATGTGAAAATGAGGAATGTAAGATAGGTGCATGTGTGCCAATAACAGTGGAAGACTGGACTTGGCAACAGAGGAGGGTTTTTCCAGCTTTACAGTCCCATTTACTTGCAAAATTACTTTCTCAAAAAATCAGTGGGTGCTATGCAGAGGCTATACTAAATATGAATAATTGAAAATAGTGAATAAAACCTGTCTGGGAACAGCTACATGGGTAATTTAAATCTCAGTTTTGCACAAAAGAAAAGGAAATGTCAACATATTACTATTTGGGATTGCATATTAGATTTGCCTTGTTCAAGTGAATCCAAATATGAACTATAAGCACTAACCTGTATGCCACCAAGCACAGCAAATCTCAAAGCAATAAGAATATGTGCATTACTCTTGGACTTAATGGACTTTCTCTTCAGAGGTGACAAAATGCTTTTGAACTAATCTGGCTGTCTCTTTATGTAAAGATCATTGCAAATTGGGAAGTCCAGTTCATGACCTGCACGTTTTGTGCCACTAAACATGGTCATTAGCTGATCAATAAGAAAAGTGAATTTGCTCCTCAAGAGAGGAAGTGTACAGGTGAACAGTATAAACTTGTCCAGGTGATTCCTCAGGGGGAGGGAATCCTTTGGCTTCAGTGTTTTTTTAATCTATTTTGCAGTAAATGCATTTCTAAGCTATTCATGACTTTAGTACAGAGAATAACAAATAATGTATTCAGTAAGGGATAATAGGGATGACACAGAAGAGACCCTAGATGCAGGATTATAATTTCTGGGTTGACAAATTATCTAAAACTGTAGGGTGAATGGTAGTGTAGTGACTTAAGGAATCCAATTATGCTTGGCCAAATGAAGCCTGATTTTTTTCTACAGCTCAAGAACAATAGTACCTGGTTTTGCATGAAAAAAGTTGGGAACAGATAAACTACAATAAGAGATCCATGTTTTCCAAGTGATCAGCTGGAAGAAAAGGAGGAACGGAGTGTGTCATGGTAAAGAAGAAGTTTTTCATAAATCTCTATTGTACGTGAAGAACAGACTTTTGTTCAGAAACTCTATTCCTGCATACAGTACTTTCTTCATAAGGAGAGCATCCAATAAGTTGCTACAATGTTTTTATGCCAGAGAGCAGCAGACAAAGCTTTAATTTATTTTCTAGTATTGCTGTTTGCTTTTCAGGATAGCGCATGCATTCTCTCTGGTGGTTGTTTTTCTTTTCTTTCCCTCCCTATTGTGTTACCTCCATGTATATTTTATGTAGCAACATGCGTGAGTGAGAGGGTGTGCGAAGAGAAGTAGTAAGATCTTGTGCAATGATATTTACATACTAAAAGCTACCTTTGCTGAAAAATGGACTAAGTGGAGTTTTGTTTATTGCTATTATTTTATTATTGTTATTTTATATTTATTCTAGTGACAGAGGTTATCTTTCCTTTGAACAAGAATAAAATCCACAAGCTCAGGGTGGCACATCACACCTTTCTGAATTTAGAAGCTCATCAGCTCTATTATGTTTGTTAGATATAGTGTGAGTTTGGGTTATAGCTGAATTATATTTTTCCCATAGCAGTAATCTCACTGAGGTAACATGCATGCTCTTTTCCTCTCTTTTATGTTTCAGCTATGGAGATCAAAAGGTTTGCTAGAGTTCATGTTGCTTCTACCATGCCTTCACAAACAGGGAAGAAGCATGGGAACGGTCTTTGTCCTGAGAGAGAACTGTGGTAAGCTGAAGGAGAAGCTGAGTTAATGCTGACGTCTGTAGCAAGAACAACTAAAACACAATGGAAAAGAAACATTAATCTTCTATTCTTTATTTTCTAATTTCTTGCAATTAAGCAGATGTTCCACCAGGTGTATTTCTCTTTCCTCACAACTAAGAATTGTAGGTGGACTCACGCACCTCCATCTTTCTGAAGCAGTGACAGTGTTTCTACACTTACGTGCCTAGAATAGCAAATCAGAATTGTAAAAGAATGGGATTTTGAATATAAATTTGAATTAAACTGAATGGAGAATTTTTGAAGAAACAAGATTCATGTTTATGTTGTTTGTTCATTTGTTTTATATTGAATTAAAAGCTGTGTTTCAGAATGTTTTTACATTGGGTTGAAAAAAATTTGAGAACTGTTTGTAGCTTCTATCCGTTTACTTTCTTTCTTAATGTCAGGTACTTAGAAGAAGTTATGGGTCAGACTTAGAGCAGAAAGGGATGCAGTCTATGTAAAAACTTTATTCCTTTTGTATTTCTCCTATTTGTCTTACAGTGCCAGCTGTTCAGGTAGAGGGTTTTTTTTTTGTTTTAATGGCAATTTCCCAGAAGAAGTCCTTTCTGTAGTTGTGGCTCTATAAATTATGATGGCATCAACCTAAAATAATTTAATTTCCTGGCAGCAGAATTTAAGATTCAGAAAGGAACAAGCCTGAGCTTTTCAGGGATACACTATAATGAATTAAGGATCCCAAATCTGTAAGGTCTTCTTCTGCTTTGCATAGTCGAATCAATAGTTAGGCAAGTAGCTTTCATAGTGTGGCTCAGCTCTTCTGTGCAGACTGAACAGCTGAGTTTTAGTCTGTTGTTTGGAATGAAAATTGACCCCTGCAGAACTGCAAGGTGTTTGAGAAAAGTAAATAAAGCAATAATGATATTAGAAGCATTCAGCCTAATACTCTCTCACCAGGTGGTTTTCTGAGGAAGGCTTTATTTCCAGTCTTCCTTTCCCTGCCTTTCGAGGAAACGAAGTCTTCAGGCTTCATGCTGTAAATCCACATTTCTCCCCCCCCCAACTCCTGTGCTTCTCTTGCACACAGCCTTCTGTGCCACAGAAGAGACCATCTCCCTGGCTCACTTCTGAGGGACCCAAGGCTTTCCCTGTGCACTTGTGCTCCCCCAAACCCTGACCAAGGAGGGAACAAACCTACCTGTGTCAGGCTGGCGCACCAGATCTGAAACAGTTCTGCCCCTGTGAGCCCTTGATCTATGTGGGTCTTCCACAAAACTCCTCCCATCCCCTGACAACAGCTCCCTGGCCACCTCCTCACCTGCAGTGAGATAAGGGGAGGGACAGGGTGCTTCATAGCCCCCTTCCTTCTCCCCACACCCAGCAGACATAATGGTTTGATAGGGCCTCAAATTCGAGGTGCCTTTTGGAGGCCTTTGGTACTATACAGGTTCAATAGGAGCTAGCTTACTTTGTTTTGGAAAGTTTTAGGTGTCTGTGAGAATAGATTTCTGAATCCATCCCTTCATCCACAATTTAAACAAGTAATTTAGCTCAATGAAGGCTTGCTTTCATGTGCCTCATGGTAAAGTTGAGGTTTATCTATTTCAGTTATCTATTTAAGCATAAAAAGTCTGTAAAACATCCACTTCTGACCCTCAGCATGATGTACTTCAGCTCCCAGAACTGCCTTCAGCATGCAGCACAAATCAAATTTCTAGAGAACCAGATCTGTGTTCCTTCTTGCTTCATTATGAGGCAATAATTCATTTTCCATTAATATTCACAGAGATTATATTTTCTTGAATACTAACAAGAAAGGGGTTAGAATCCAAACCTAATCCAGAATTTACAGCAAATAGAAATAACACCTTTTTGTCTTTCTTAGTGCCATTGATCTATTGTGTCAGTACTGCTTGTAAAAATAAAAATCTGGCAGAATTAATTTACTTCACTTCAGACACATACAGTAGATTTAGCTCTACACCTGTTTTTCTCACCACTTCCTACATTTAGAGACAAGGAATGGCCATTAGGGAATGACTTATCTGAACTTGTTCAAGCAACCAATTAATTTGTAATTCAGGGTGACGAAATGGGCACACAAATACCTATTTATTCATTGTGACAATCATTGCAGCCCAAACCGACACCCTCAGGCAAAGGCAGTAATTCAGAAGAACCCTCTTTCAGATACAACTTCTTCTGTGGGAGTTGATGTGTGCAGACCTACTAGCATCATAGCAGCCCTGAAATTTGCTGCCTGCACAGGAGAGGGACACAAATATATATGTCTGTTTGATGGATCATTTGCTTTACTGATAACAGTCGTTTAGCTTTTGTATTTGATATTTTGGTCTGAGTGCATAAAGATGAATAGATACCAGCAAAATCTGAAAGGGTTAAAGTTTATTTCCTTTGCATGTAATTGTTTCTGTAACAAGAATAAGAGTAGGGAACATTTGCTAGTTGTGTTTTGTTTGTTTAAAAAGAACCACAACCCCACCAAGCCCTAAAAGGTAGACTTTAAAATCTTTCATTCAGGCACATTACAGTAAAATTCCCCAGGGGATAAAGATGTTGTGGGTTTTTTTCTGAACATCCCAAAAGTCTTCAAGGAAATATGTTTTTTTCTTTAAAGAATGAAAACTTTTTTCTTTCCAACAAGAGTTCAAAATATTTCCATTGGTAAGACAAACTGCTTTTCAGTTGTAGGACTCCTGTTCAAGACCCAGTTCCTCGTATGTATAACTGAATATTATATTTTAATAGTGATTAATAACCCCTAATTGTTTTAACATAATGTTTAAACAAACAGCAAATGGCAAAAAAGCGCACACTGCTTAAATTCCAAGCATATCCGTCTAGGTCAGGCCTTAGGCTCCTACCCCACAAGATAAAATCATTACCAATCCACTGAGATCCACCTTGCAGGTATACAGCAGCTGCAAAACAAATTTTGGCTGAAGCTTTTGTTCCTAAATACATTTCTTACATAGGAATTTAGGTACTTGTGTAGATTAGAATGTGTAAAACAAGGGATACCCTGACTTTTCTCAATAATGAAAAATTGTGCAATAGCAGTGCTGGCTGGGTACCTACTGCAGTGTCTTCAAGACTGGACTCAAAACGTGCTCCTGCAGCCCTTATAAGCTCTGCAAGGCCTTGTCATCAGATTCCAGTCCTTTGAAGCAATCTGGGATTAAAATTCAAGTCCTGTAGTCAGCAGAGCAGGAGCTCCTTTGCAGCTCTGCTTTTGCAGGGGTTTTTATGTTGCAATGGGCTTGTAGTGGCAGAGGTGTGTACTTTTGCTATGGTGTCAACAGTGCTACCTTTCGTGCCTCGTGGCTGATACTGTGTATCAGAAAAGCTTTAACTCTTGATCAGTGAATTTCAAGTGCTGCTGCTTCCCCTCCCCTCCCCTCCCCTCCCCTCCCCTCCCCTCCCCTCCCCTCCCCTCCCTCCCCTCCCCTCCCCTCCCCTCCCCTCCCCTCCCCTCCCCTCCCCTCCCCTCCCCTCCCCTCCCCTCCCCTCCCCTCCCCTCCCCTCCCCTCCCCTCCCTCCCCTCCCCTCCCCTCCCCTCCCCTCCCCTCCCTCCCCTCCCCTCCCTCCCTCCCCTCCCCTCCCCTCCCCTCCCCTCCCTCCCTCCCTCCCCTCCCCTCCCTCCCCTCCCCTCCCTCCCCTTCCCCTCCCCTCCCCTCCCCTCCTCCCCTCCCCCCCCTCCCCTCCCTCCCCTCCCCTCCCCTCCCCTCCCCTCCCTCCCTCCCCTCCCTCCCCTCCCCTCCCCTCCCTCCCCTCCCTTCCCCTCCCCTCCCCCCCCTCCCTCCCCTCCCCCCCTCCCCTCCCTCCCCTCCCTCCCTCCCTCCCTCCCCTCCCTCCCTCCCTCCCCTCCCCTCCCCTCCCCTCCCCTCCCCTCCCCTCCCTCCCCCCCCCTCCCCTCCCTCCCCTCCCCTTCCCTTCCCTTCCCTTCCCTTCCCTTCCCTTCCCTTCCCTTCCCTTCCCTTCCCTTCCCTTCCCTTCCCTTCCCTTCCCTTCCCTTCCCTTCCCTTCCCTTCCTTCCCTTCCCTTCCCTTCCCTTCCCTTCCCTTCCCTTCCCTTCCCTTCCCTTCCCTTCCCTTCCCTTCCCTTCCCTTCCCTTCCCTTCCCTTCCCTTCCCTTCCCTTCCCTTCCCTTCCCTTCCCTTCCCTTCCCTTCCCTTCCCTTCCCTTCCCTTCCCTTCCCTTCCCTTCCCTTCCCTTCCCTTCCCTTCCCTTCCCTTCCCTTCCCTTCCCTTCCCTTCCCTTCCCTTCCCTTCCCTTCCCTTCCCTTCCCTTCCCTTCCCTTCCCTTCCCTTCCCTTCCCTTCCCTTCCCTTCCCTTCCTCCCTTCCCTTCCCTTCCCTTCCCTTCCCTTCCCTTCCCTTCCCTTCCCTTCCCTTCCCTTCCCTTCCCTTCCCTTCCCTTCCTTCCTTCCCTTCCCTTCCCTTCCCTTCCCTTCCCTTCCCTTCCTTCCTTCCCTTCCCTTCCCTTCCCTTCCTTCCCTTCCCTTCCCTTCCCTTCCCTTCCCTTCCCTTCCCTTCCCTTCCCTTCCCTTCCCTTCCCTTCCCTTCCCTTCCCTTCCCTTCCCTTCCCTTCCCTTCCCTTCCCTTCCTTCCCTTCCTTCCCTTCCCGTCCCTTCCCTTCCCTTCCCTTCCCTTCCCTTCCCTTCCCTTCCCTTCCCTTCCCTTCCCTTCCCTTCCCTTCCCTTCCCTTCCCTTCCCTTCCCTTCCCTTCCCTTCCCTTCCCTTCCCTTCCCTTCCCTTCCCTTCCCTTCCCTTCCCTTCCCTTCCCTTCCCTTCCCTTCCCTTCCCTTCCCTTCCCTTCCCTTCCCTTCCCTTCCCTTCCCTTCCCTTCCCTTCCCTTCCCTTCCCTTCCCTTCCCTTCCCTTCCCTTCCCTTCCCTTCCCTTCCCTTCCCTTCCCTTCCCTTCCCTTCCCTTCCCTTCCCTTCCCTTCCCTTCCCTTCCCTTCCCTTCCCTTCCCTTCCCTTCCCTTCCCTTCCCTTCCCTTCCCTTCCCTTCCCTTCCCTTCCCTTCCCTTCCCTTCCCTTCCCTTCCCTTCCCTTCCCTTCCCTTCCTTCCCTTCCCTTCCCTTCCCTTCCCTTCCCTTCCCTTCCCTTCCCTTCCCTTCCCTTCCCTTCCCTTCCCTTCCCTTCCCTTCCCTTCCCTTCCCTTCCCTTCCCTTCCCTTCCCTTCCCTTCCCTTCCCTTCCCTTCCCTTCCCTTCCCTTCCCTTCCCTTCCCTTCCCTTCCCTTCCCTTCCCTTCCCTTCCCTTCCCTTCCCTTCCCTTCCCTTCCCTTCCCTTCCCTTCCCTTCCCTTCCCTTCCCTTCCCTTCCCTTCCCTTCCCTTCCCTTCCCTTCCCTTCCCTTCCCTTCCCTTCCCTTCCCTTCCCTTCCCTTCCCTTCCCTTCCCTTCCCTTCCCTTCCCTTCCCTTCCCTTCCCTTCCCTTCCCTTCCCTTCCCTTCCCTTCCCTTCCCTTCCCTTCCCTTCCCTTCCCTTCCCTTCCCTTCCCTCCCTTCCCTTCCCTTCCCTTCCCTTCCCTTCCCTTCCCTTCCCTTCCTTCCCTTCCCTTCCCTTCCCCTCCCTCCCCCTCCCCTCCCCTCCCCCTCCCCCCCCTCCCCTCCCCTCCCCTCCCCTCCCCTCCCCTCCCCTCCCCTCACCCTCCCCTCCCCTCCCCTCCCCCTCCCCTCCCCTCCCCTCCCCTCCCCTCCCCTCCCCTCCCCCCTACCCCTTCCTTTTCTATAGGATGTAATGCAACCCCAGAAAATGTGCATTTTCAGTTGTTTTGTGCAAAGCAGGATAGTTTGAAAAAGCACTAAAATCTGCACTCCAGGACAGTTATAACAGGTTAGCTACATTCAGTGGTCTGGCAGAGGTGTAGATTCATGTTCTCTTAGGAAAAAGAGAGGATTTGAACTGATGTCTCTGCTTCCCTAAGCCACTATATGAATGGCCTGACAAGAATAGCACTAGAAATTGTTTGGGAGGAGAAAGGAGTAAAATCAAAACTCTACTTTAGCACCAAGAACAAGAAACTTCCTGCAGCCAAGGGGCATGGTGCTGGCTGAGCCCTGGAGAGAGCTAAATGCTTTTAAAGATTTGATTGAAAGAGGATCCCCTTATAGAGCTGATGCATAACTGTAAATTGCACAAAAAAATCAAGGATTGTCTTTTGTTTTAGGAGCTTCTACACTAAAATAAACTTCAATCCACTAAAATGAATATACAAGCCTGTCAGTAGAATTTTCATTTGCAGTGTACTGAATAAGACAAAGAGAAAATGTACTTAAGCATCAAGGTTACTTTCATGCAACGAGTTTGCCAAATTTGCTAATTTGTTGGAGAAATAATTACAGATGGGAAAGGAAAAACGAAGAAGTGAGTGCTTGTAAGCCCACGTGGACAGGTATCAAATGGCAGTGTAGGGGAGGGCAAGCAGCAGAATCCTATTTGCCAATAGTGTAATGCAAAGATTGTATCATACTGAACAAAGGTTGAGATTATTGGCACTGGAAACACATTCATCACCAGTATCCATTTGGGGGAAAACTTCATCCATAGTACTTGCCCTTGCTTCATTTTCAGTCTTCAATGACTTGAGCTTGGCTGCTGAGCTCCACAGTGGCTACTGTTTCTCCTGGCTGAATTTTAGCCTCAGTGCAGCCCAGTTATGAGAGTCTGTGCAGTCTCACCAACTTGATAATCCTGCCTCAATTTTGAAGAAAAAAAAAAAAAAAAGAGTCTCCTTGGAACATGTTAAATAATCAAAACTGCACAGCTGAACTTTTCTGTTGTTCTTCCTAATGCGACAATGTTCATAAAAACGTAGCTGCTTTTTTATTGCATAGATTTGAATGTTTTCTTACTGTATTTTTTTTTATTTTATTGAAAGAAGGCTGTACAGAGAAAACTTAGTCTTTTTTTTTTTTTTTTTTTTTTTTTAATCAAGATATACAAACCTGGAGGAATTAATTTATTCTGTCCTATGGGAAAGCTGTCTGCTACCTTGTATCTCTGCTGGGCAGTGGAATTCACCCCCTATTTCTAGCCCAGAGGGTAAGGAAAGTGGAATGGCTAGACCTGTTCACTATATATGTTGACACTGTGCTTCTTAAAAACAAGGTTGAAGTCTTGAAAGCAAGTGGGAGAACAACCACATGGGTTTAATTTTAGTGGGATTTGTATATCTAAGTTGCCCAGGCTATTTTGAAAATACTCACAAACATGTTGTGTATTATTGCAGATCTAGGGGGGAGACTGATGGCAATGTTCATTGCTTCTCAGGGGCAGCCAGCACCCCTTGCTGAAACAGCACCTGCTGTTTTCCAGTTTTTAACAAAAACTGAAGTTTCCAGGTCAGCACCTATCAGGCATCAGTGCTACCACAGCTGCACTCACTAAGCTGTGCCCTGCACCAAATGAGTTTGGATGTTATGCATCCAATTGCTACGTATAAGAGGGGAGATGCAGGTCCAAGCTTCCTGTGCACAGGGGGTGAAGTGCTTCTGAATGGGTCTGGGCAGCTTCTGCCTGAGTGCATTGAGTCCTGTTGAAATCCCACTGCAGCTCCTGGAAAGCCATTCTTCACCCTGAGCGATGACTGGGTTTGGTCCATGCTGATCAAACCTGCCCAGCTCTGCAGGCGTTCACCTCCTACCTACACCCGTCCAATCATTATAATATCAAGTGATTTAATAATAGCAATTGTGTGGTTCTGTTTGCTTCACCTGAACATCTGCTGAGCGTTTCTATCACAGCACGGAAGAGCATTATCTTGGTTTACAGCTTCTCTTGTTCTAACAACATCAGAAATACCAGCCATCAATATGCTCCCTCTTGAGAGGAAACCAACCGCTGGTGTGTCAGCTGGCTACAATTATATTCACAGGCTCATACTCATCTTGTGTCAACTCATCATAACTGCAAATCTGTGCAGCTTTAAAATTATTTATTGCTATACAGATGAACCAGATGACCGAATCAGTCTGGGTTTTGTGATTCACATGAAGAATAGTAACTGATGTTAGTCAGAAAAGAAACATCTGAATCTTTGAACAAATTTCCATTAAAATACATTTTTCTTATTATGACATTTATTTTATGAAACATTAACTCGATTTTCTGCTGACTATTTTAACATTAAGAGTTAAAGGTTTTTCTCTCACTTTTTCATTACTAGATAATGATAACAATGGAAAATGTATTATGAAGTTTATGGAGATCTGTAAGTCTGAAACAATGTTACAGCTCAAAAATAGAAATGAAAAAAGGTCCAAAGAGAAGACTGTCAATGAAAATTGGTAGAAATTGGATATGTATGTAAATTACAAAAACTAATCTACCGAGATTCATAGGGCAAGTAACTCCAGCTACTATTACTTGGCACCAAATGAACATTTCATTGAAAATGCTACTGCTGGAGAAATGAACTAATGAACATAAATTGAACATAAATGGCTGCAGGCAAACTGGAGTATGAAACAGAAAAGGAAAAGAAAAAAAAAAGGTGTTTGTATACTTGTGTGTGTCTGTACACACAGGGTGTTATGTACATGTAAACATCTACAAGTTTCAGAACGGAATTGAATCGCCAAGGATTCCCAGCCCAGAAAATTTCCCAGGTCTAAAGCCCTCAGCCACCCTTGCCAGAGATGGGATCACTCCCAGGCTACCAGTGGTGAAGTCTATCCAGAATGGGGTCTTACCACTGGTCAGGATGGGGTGCCAACTATGGTCAGAGATAAAAGGGATGGAAGAGTGAAATCAGGCTCTGGATTCCGTGCCCTGCTAATTGATTAATATATTAGGCTGTTATATACGTTGTTATTTAAAGTCTTAAGCAAAAAATCTGATATAATTTTTATTACTTTAACTCTGGAAAGACTTATTATTTCTAATAGTAAACAGGAAAACTGGGGTTCTACATTATCTCTCCTTCCTTCCCATTCTTTAATCAGAATCCCCGCTGTATTGCTAGGTGCTTCTTTGAACAAAATCCTTTCCCTAAGGACACCTGTTAGTAAACACTAAAAAATACAGATAAAAATAGGTATATACATATGCACGTTTAAACACCCCTCTTCCTCCCATGCACATAGATGTCATAAATTATTCTCTACAGTTTCCTAGAAACCGTACTACAGATGTGGTATTTAAGAGTGAATGTGGCTAACGTTTATTAGACTTGAACTGTATTGTGGGTAATTGTCCAGTAATAACCTTTGGTAAATTATATGAAGCCTTTACTTTACTTAACCAGGAACGTGGACTCCCCAAACTCTAATATTATCATCATTCAAGATAATGAGCAACACAAACCATTCTATTACCAATCTAAAAGCAATAAATGTCAAAGTAAAGAACTATGCAATATTCTGGCCTGGAAGAACAAAGGACAAAAGTAATGATAATGCCTTTTTATATTTGCAGTCTATTATATCATGCATAACAAATGACCCCGTAATTGTAGGCAGTGGTATTTTAACAGGTTGTAAAGAGAAAATGGTGGAGGTGGAAAGGGAGTGTTTTGAACACTGCCCTGACAAATGCTGTAGGTAAATTGGTAATTGGAAATACCTGATGTTTCATTTGAATTTTTTCCTGATGACTATGCGGGATTATTTCTGAAGCTGTTTTGTGGATCACTATGATCACCTAGAGCTCTCCAATGTGACACCAAGATCCTTATTCGCCATGTTGATAGTTTTACTAATAACTTTGCAATAGCTTCAGTTCTCCTCTGACCCAAGCACAAGCTAGGACAAATATACATTTAAAAACATAGGCTATTGATTTATGGAAATTCCTAATTTGGGCATTTAAAGACCTTTCAGAAGTCACCCAGCATTTGGGCATTCATTCATTATAAGTCTGAGAGTTACAGCAAGTAACAGGTGCTCTGCCTACTGCAGCACATCCAGTGGTATAGATTCAGCTACTCATGGATTTGTAGAGTGACTCCACTTTGAGATATCTTGGTAGTTTTTTTTTTAATAAACAAAAGCAGAAGCTAGTCAGATATTTGATCAGTGTTTTCAGTAACTTTTTTAAAGTTAGGGATGAAGGAAATTGCCTGAAGCTCAGGAAGTTAACGCCTCAGCTATCCCTTTGTAAAAATAGAATAATTCTTACTTTCTTGAACCTTACATTCATTGCCTATTCCAAGAAAAGCTTGTTGCTGAACAAACACTGTCTCTTAGTTTGTGTGTGCTTCATGTCAACATGTGAAGGTCTGTGAATCAAGCCATTTACTAAAACAAATATTTAAATGGTGCTATTCTCTATGTGGTTGGAATAATTTGTTCATGTAGTTTTGATGTACTAATGAGGTGATTAGCACAAGTGGCAGTTACACTTTAGATCTCATTTCACCAGTATGCACAGTCAAATTCTATTCCAGGGTACCTAGGCCTGAAGTGAATCTATCTGTCCTGCTCTTTCTCTGGATCAATGCTCTGGACATGAATGACAGTACAATTTAGCTGCAAAGGGAAAGTTGAGAGTTCTTTGTCCCTTTGCTAACACTATGTTGCCTTGTAGTTCATATGATTCTTTATGCCTTCCCTAATTCGGCCATTTACACCCTCCCTTGCCCAACACTAAGAATTCCATCAGATTCAGGACCTTGTAAGGTCAAGCCCCGTATGGTTTTGTTAGGTGAAATTCTGTTTTTGCTTGCTTTGGTGCTTTGTTATCAGCTGGCATATAGACCATAAACAACAAATATTATATTAAACTGAACTAACCTTACTTGTATTATCTTTATTAAGCTCATTAAAAGGTTGCTTTCAGCAGATGTTGCTGTTCATAAAGTCACTTTACTTCACTATCTCAAAAATGAACTCACAGAAGTGTTTCTCGGAAAGAAAACAGGGCCTCAGAACAAAGCTGTAAAATTTACGTTTACACTTGTAGCGCTGCTTAACAAGCAGTTATTTTACTTTTCTCTTTCCTTCGCAGGGAAAACGAATTATTAAACTTCTCAATATTTTCATTATCCCAAACCTGTCATGTGAACGGCAAGTGGTGGCAGCGCCTGTCGTGTCTCTGCTTTTGGAAAAGATCAGAACCCTAGTTGCCTGATGGCAGAGCCATACCACAGTTTCCATAGCAGATACCAGAAAAGGTGTAGCCCATGAGAGTTATTTACACAATTATTTTCAGGTAAGATCCAGAATAATGAACACAGCTTGTGCTGCGTTTTATTTTTGCTATTTCTTCCTCATATCTAAATGTGTGTTATGCATTTTTCAGTATGTTCTTCTGTTGCTGTTTGTCTCTAATATTATGTGGTAGCATCTGCGAGTGGTAGTTTTGTATAATAACAGGTATGTAAGTGAAGTCAACAGTTGGGTTTAAGGAGTATGTTCAGGAAGCAGGGGAGTTTTGGATGACCATTACTAGTTACTGTGGATTGACTGCTACATAGCTGAGATGAGAAGAGGGATTTAGGCAGATGGCTTGTCTGGATTGTTGTCCTCTTTTCTTGTGCTACTATGGAAAAGAAATCTAGCTCCTTTTGGTCTCAAAAAAATAAATAAATTCACATATACAACAGAATTGTCCTTTGGCTCACTGATTTCCCATCCCAAATGGCATTTCGTTGCTCATCAGGCTTTGTCAGGCTCAGAAATAGTTTCAGGAAGAACATATGTGAATCCATCCTCAGATAAAAGTGTAAATGTTAATGCTACCACTGAACTGGGAGCAAGACAAGTGGCAATGTCAAACATAGGGGAAAATAATTAGGGGAAAAGTTTTGAAATTGAATTGCTGATATATTAAGTTTTAATTTCCAATATATTGTGGGAACTGAGTGGAAGGTCATGTGAATGTTCCAAGTATCTATCTGAAAGGAGGACTGTAAGACCTCAAATGGTACATCTGAGGTACAGGAAGTTTCAGAAAGAAGCAGAAATCCCAGAAGTCTTCCTCTGTGAAAAAAGTACAAGAGTAGACTCTAACTCATCCAGTTTACAGCCTCTTTGACATTGCACAAATGAGACTGGGCACATCACTAGTAGAACTGTAATGTAAGGCTTTGCGCAAATTAATTTACAGATACGATTTACCCTTCTTGAACTACTTCTGCAAGGTTGAGGGGTTAGAGATTGTTTCAAAGCGACCAAACAAATTAATGGTAACATTATTATATCACAGGAGGATTTTCCTTTTTTTATTGCTGTTCTGCATAACAGTGCTTACTCATTAAATCTCAGTCCTATTGTGCTGAACTTTTATGAACAGGGAAGTCATCACATGTGAAATGGAATATCCATTTCCCCAGTTGTGCTTGCAAATTTCTGACAAATGGATCTGTTTCTCATCTCACCAGTTTCCCCCTATCTCCACAGTTCCCCACGTTGATCATACATTGGTCCCAATAGCTATGTCTCTAACTAGTGTCCTGGTCCAAGCGGTGACTCGGACAGGCCCGAGCCGTTAGCCCTTCTGTATTTAGGATTCGCCCCTGATTTTGGGGATGGCGATAACGCCAATGTATGATATACCAGAAGCCCTAAATAGGAGAGCACGCACGCCCACACACAATGAAAACCAGACACCGAGTTATATTTTATATGCTTTAACTGCTTGAGTGGAGGCATAAATATGTAGGAGGTAAATTTAGAAGATAGGATACAAGGGGTGCGTGTGTATGTGTGTGTAACAGTTTCGATTGAAAAGAGAAGAAAACTTATGATAGAGGGGGCTGGTGTAGCGCGGTGTGGTTTCCCTCACAATAGGGTTGATGTTGTGCCTGGAAGTGAGGGCCGTTTGTGGTTTTACCCCGGGGAATGATTGCGGTTAGTGACAGAAAAGAAATAAATATTATTATTAAATCTTACAGTCCCGGCAAGCTGCACGTGGCGGTCTGCAGCTTTAAGATGTTAGCTTGCAGGTGGCAGCAGCAGCGGCGGCGGCTTGCAGGCTTCACGGCAGAGGCAGCAGCGGCTCTGGGTGCGGCGGCGGTTTGCAGGCTCCGCGGCAGCTGTAGCGGCGGCTTTGAGACTGCGGGCTGCGCTAGAGCAAAGCGGCTGGCGGCAGACAGCAGGCTGCGGGCGGCTTCTCCGATGGGAGGAGGGAGAGAGAGAGAGCGCCTTTGGGGGAGATTCACTGCTCTTTCAGGTTCTCTCGAGGCAGTGGGACTAGCAGATACTGAGCTTACAATTCCTGCTTCAAGCCCTGCTCTCGAGTTGTGATTTAATAGTTCTTTTAGGCTTCCCCTTTTGGATTCTTGGGTGGAGACCTAGCCTCCGTAGCCGAGATCCGTGGCTCTTTTACCTCTCCTTCTTTCTTCTCCTCGGCACAGACTGGTGCAGGTAGGCAGGTGAAGCAGCAAGGCAGCAAGAAAGTCCAGTGGCGGAAGAGAATTAAGACCCCCGCGAGCAGTCCCTCTGTAGCCCCTAGGAGCCTTCTGATTGGTGCATCTTTTGAATCCGTTTATTTGCATATAGTTCCAGCCAATCAGATAGCTAGCTAGCTAGCTGCAGAGTTCCATCCGGGGCTTAGCAGCAGTCTTGGTCTAAGACTTGTCCAGGCTTGTCCTGGACTTGTCCTTGACTTGTCCTTAACTAAGTAGTAGTTCCTGGTGCAGCCCTATCGTCTCCTTTACCAGGTGAATAGTTCTTTATGGGAGACAATTTTCCCTAGGTGAGGGGTAAAACCCTCACAACTAGCCATCCTGGAATTATTACACTTATTTAAGCAGACATGAATTTAGTGCTCTTGGAATTCCTTATCACAAAATCAAACCAGGTGTTTACCTTATCTCAACTTGGTATGCAACTCATCATCAGAGAGCTTCTCTTAAGCTTGCTTCTGCAATGTACTCTCTTTTGAAAATCAATATGTAAGCATCTCTTATACACATTTGTTTCATGTATTAGAATACAGCTTATACCGACTACCCAAATTATTTTTGTCAAACTGAAGTACTTCTAATTTTTACTGTTAACAAAAAATAAGGTTGATTTAATTATTTTTAAAAACAGGCTATCTCCTGTATATGAATATATTATAGTTCATTTACGTCAAGCAAGCTTCCTAAGCCCACATTTTTACTACCTGTATTTCGGCAAAGCTGAAAAACCTTCAATAGAGACAGCAGCTATATACTTAATTTTTGCATCTAATGCACAGTTGTGATGAATAGAACTTGAAGATTATAAATTCCACTTAATTGACTATAACTTTTCCTAAATATTTCTAGTTATCTTCTAACATTAATAGTAAGAAGGTGCTGGGGAAAAAAAGGTGAGTTTTCCCTTCATCATCAGCCATCCTAAAAATTTGAACCATTTTTTGATTTAGCTTTTTTTCTTATTTTCATTAAGGGAACATGCTTAGAGCTTCTTATTATTGAGTTTTTTTCCTAAAAAAGCTATTGTTAGAATTAATTGTTCATAAGATAATAAAGCTAATTCAAATAAATTCTGATAGTAGTCATATAAGAAGACAGTACTGTACACTTTACTGGATAATGATTGAGTGAAGACACTGCAACTCCAGGAAAACAGGTACTACTGTAATGGTGCACACCAACAGGAGCAGGTTCCCATCTCTCCTAATAGCATGTCCCAGCAAGCCTCAGGGGAAAAATGGGAAAGATCAACGAGGATAGTTATCTAGTTATCTTACCATGAAGTGTCTTTTTATATGATTGGTTGGTTCTTTTTACTTTGGTTCTTTCCATAATAACTACAAACCCTTCAAGCTTGGAGGTACATCTGGTGACGAAACAGAATCTTCAGTCAGGGAGATGGTTACATTGTGAAAATAAATTGTTCTAATCTAGAATTCTTCTTCATATACTTCATCTGTTAAAATATCCTGTAATTAAAATTCAGGACTGAAGAAAGTTGAAATATTTTAATATGAAAAAGTTTCACAATTATAGCTAAGCAATGTACTTGTGTGATGTTTTGTACCACATGCACCTGTAATAACTATTGCAATTTATGAAAGGTTAATATTTTATCCTATATTGAAATAAACATGCTGCCATACAATGCTTACTTCTCAAAAAAGGGCCATTTTTTTGATTAAAGACAGACTACTTGTTCAATTTTTCAAGTATGCCTCCAAAGCACAAGACCAAGATAGCAGATGCAGACCTCATAGACTTGATTACTTTTAGTGATGATAACCTTCATATTCTTATTTACAGAACATCCTTAAACTGTGTGTGTCACTGTTTTATGATGATGACTGTAAGAGGTTAATTGAGTTAACTAATTCTATTATAGAAAAGGTAAAATAGTACACATTCTGCCCAACTAAACATTTATTAATTATTAATGTAATAATTAATTTTAAGGGACTTAATAATAAATGCTTAAAAGTAGAAGACAGAACTGTAAGTGCTAACAAGGACTTGTGGAAAGATGAGTCAGAAACATATTTCACAGCAGTTTTATACACCTTAAAATACTTGCCTTCCCTACATGAACTCATAGGTGAGGTTTGTGGCATCACTCTCAGCAGGAGTTCCTCAGTTCCAAGCTTCACTGTGGGTTTGGCAAATTTGGACAACATCTGAGTATTCAGCATAATTAACCAAAGGCTTCCTTGGATCAAGTCATCCAGATGATCCTAAATGCAGAGCAAATGTTTGCCTTTATATTGGATGTATTAGGAAGGTTTTGGTTTTTCTTTTTTTTTTAATCCAGGAGGGATCCAGCTGTAGTAATTAAACCACATAAAGCAGTCGTGTTTTAACATCAGTCAAGTTGGACAAGGTATTAGATTTCATGGCCTTGTTTTACTGAGGCTGCTTTATAATAGAATCACAAAGACCTATGTGAGGGACGATCCCCACGGACATTAGAGGTGCGCCCCACATAAACTATATATGATTCTCATGGCAATAGGGGTTAGAAGCGGGAAAGGATAAGCGGACCTAGATGAAGACTGAACTTGCTAAAGGCAGGAAAAGAGCAACAATGTTGCGGGCCCTGAGGGACGCTCTCTGGCGCCTCAGCAGCAGGAACCAGGGGGCAAGCGGATCCAAAAGTGACTCACCAATTGGAAGCCGAGGTCCGCCTGCCATTTTCCTATAAAGGAGAGACCGTCTCCGCAGCCTGCTGCTGAAAGTCCGGAGTCGCCAGAGAAAGAAGAGAAGAAGAAGGAGGAAAAGCCGCCTGCAGCCGTGTGCCGCCGCATGCTGCTGCTTGCCGCCGCCTGCCGCCACGTGCCGCTTCCTGCCGCCACCATTCGCCACTTCTCGCTGCCAGCCACCTCACCCGCTCACTACATCGTGGGGGATCGAGCCCAGGCTA
Organism: Hemiprocne comata; assembly: GCA_020745705.1. NCBI lineage: Eukaryota > Metazoa > Chordata > Aves > Apodiformes > Apodidae > Hemiprocne > Hemiprocne comata. The sequence goes on along the minus strand of CM036586.1, from coordinate 133,793,245 downwards.
AAAGCCTTTTTAAAGGCTCTTGGAGCTGAAGCCTTAGGCTCTCTGTCCCTGAAGACCCTCAAGGAAGAGCTGGCCACCAAGAGCCAGGGCTGGTCTCTGACTCCGCCGTGATACGAGGCGTAAGACACTTACCTTAAAGCCGCCTTTCCCATCCGCTCTTCCCTTAACCTAAACTACCCTGGGAGGTGGGAGGGAGGAGTTGGGAGCCCTTTTTACCCCTTTTCCCTTTCCTTACCTTCCCTAATTCTGTGCGGGTGCCCTCCCCCACATTTTCTGTGTTTGGTAAAGTGGTTGTTAATTCTTGCACTAATTGTATTGTGCTTTCGAATTAATTATAAAGTAAAGTAAGCATATAGTTCAAACTTCTCCAGTGTGGAGTTTTCTGTTTCTGTGGCAAATAGCCCTTAAAATAGCTGTAGTAGCGGGGGTGCACCAGAGGTGTCATTACGGGACTGACCGCTCAAGTCCCCTGAACATTGTCATTTTGGGCTTTTAATCAAACTGTGCGTGTGAGTGCGAGGCTGAGACGTGACAAAAGTCACGAAGCGAGTGTGGACTCCTGAGCTGCGGTTCCGTTCTCCCGCGAGGGAAACGGCCAGCGACGGAGGAAGTGAAAGGCGTGCTAGGACAGCGCGGAAGGAGCGTGTCTGAGACTTGGTGTGAAAGACTGAGTGAGTGTTTGTGCTTGCCCTAAACGTCACACTATCATAGCACACAAACTCGTGAGGCCCTACCATACACTCCGCCCACACGTAGCACCACATACATACACTTACATACAAAAGCCCGGATAGCGACAGCCTATTGCAAATTAGGACAGTATTCTTGCATGGTTGAGAAATTGGATTTCTCTAAACCAGTTTAAATACAGGCTGGCTGGTATAAACAAAACAAATCTAGCATCTTTGAGCATCCTGGTGTAGTGGGAGGGGTTCCTACCCATGCAGGGGCATTGGTACTAGGTGATCTTCAAGGTTTCTTCAAACCCTAAGAATTCTATTATTCTATGAAAAGGTGACATCACTAAACACCTAGTATGGCTTCACCAAGGACGAGTTGTGCCAGGGCCAACATGAGCCTTGCTTTGAGGAGGTGGCTGTCCTAGTGGGACAAGGGGGGAACAGTGACTGCCATGTAGTCTGGCAGTCTTTAGCAAGGCCCATGATACATCATCCCACAGGATCCAGATGGGTGAGGCATGGACAGGAGAAGAGGGCTACATGCTGGGAGGACCACTGCCTTGTGCTCAGCAGGACAAGTCTCACCTGGGGAGCAGCTGCTCGTGGTGGTGTACATGAGGTCAGTGGTGGGACTGAGGCTGGGGAGGGTCTGAAGTAAGGGCCTGGGTGGTAGTGGGACAGGTCATCTTCTGCAAGGTTGTGGGTGCCTCTTCCCATCTCAGGAAGATAGGACAGCTCAATGGAGGCAGGGCCCTCTCCTCCCCTCTCCTTTGGGGCTTGGTGGGTAGGAGATGACACCTCTTGGCAGGGGGTGGTGGTGGTGGTGGGGGTTGGCAAGGAAGCGCCCACACAACCCTTGATAATCAAAAAAAGAACAGTTTATTGGTGGGAGGTGTTGCAGGTGAGCCTGTGGGAAGCCCAGAGAGGATTTTTTCAGTTCAACAGAACTTTCCCCTTGTGAACCCATGTTGGCTGTGACCAATGACCCCGTTGTCTCTCACATCTGGGCCTCACACCATGTCTCAGCCAGCAGACATGCCAGGGCTCCGTGCTGTTTCCCTGGGTGCCCACATCTGCGTGCTGGACAGCAGCGGTTGCGTGAGCACGGGCAATGGCTCTCATGGTGCCAGGGGGTATGTTCCTCCTCTGCTGCTTCCACTTCTTCAGGCTCCTGAGAGGTGCATTCCTCTTTGATGGCTGCAGGAACCATCTCTGTGCTGTGCCATGCCAAGGTGAGCAGCCACCCTCCTGGCTGCTCCAGCTGCTCCCTGGCAGGCAGGCAGGCCTGGGCTCCACAGCCTTCCCTGGTGGGCCCAGAGACAAACGCTCCATGGCCTTGACGAGAGGAATGAGGTAAATTCCGCTCACAGCACAAGGGGTGGTTCTGGTGTTCCTCCTCTGCTGCCTCCTCTTCCTCCTCTTCCTCCTCTGCAGCCTCTGCTTCCTCCTCTTGGGAGATGTCTTCCTCCTCCCTGGTTCTGGAGAGTGGCTCCCTGGCCTCCCACACCAAGGTGGGCAGCCACCCGCCTCACTGCTCCGGCTCCTCTTCCTTCCAGCCATGCTTGGCATCCAAAGGCCTTGGAGCTCGAGGGCGAACTGTGGGCCAGCTGCAGGGGCCCCTGCTTTTTTAGGGCTGGTGACATCAGGAGGCCATTGTCATGGTGATTGTGATGGTGACTGTGATGGGTGTGGCCGATGGGTGTTGCTAAAAATGGTGGGTTTGGGCATAGGGGGCCCATGGCCTGAAAGATGCCCCAATGTGGGAGGAGGAGGCTCGCAGGGGCTGAGGGCCCCTTTGGTGGGGCTCGCTCCTGCCTGCCATGTTGCTTGCCCAAGAGAAAGGTTGCCCCTTGGGCACAGGGACCGCCCTCCACCTCTCCTCATGACCCCTGGGCTCCAGTCCACTTTTCATCCCATGTCTGAGGTTTCCTTGATGGCAACCATGTTCCAGGAGCATCAGCAGTCCTCAGTGACCTGCGTCATGGGCCTGGTGCCCTGCAAGTGGCTCAGCCCCCCATGCTTGACAATGTCTGTGAGGGGGGCAAAGCATCCGGACATCCCTCAGATGGGACAGGGAGGCCCAGCTGGGCTATGAAAAGTCTCCCAGTGCTCCGTAAAAGAACTGCTCATTGCAGGGTGTTGCATGGATGCTTCTTCCCCATTCCCCAGCCTGGCCCCTGCCATCTCTTCTGTGCAGGACCCTGGGGGAGGGGGGAGAAAGGTCCCTGGGGTCTTTTGTGCTGCCATGCTACTGTAAAGCAGGGAGCCTATTGGAGGCCACTGAGGCAGGTCCCTGGGGTGTGGAGGGAGGCTTGGGTTCAGTCTGAGGTACACCATTGCTCTGTTCACTAGGATGAAGGAGAAGGCTTTTCACCGCTTTTGCCAGCTTTTGCTTGCCTGTTCCAAGAAAGAGCTCTCCCATTTTGTTGGAAAAATCACAGGCAGCTCCTGAATGGCCAGACCATTCTATGATTCTATTTAAAAAGTTTAAGAAACCCTAGGCAAACTGCCTAAAGGCCTGTTCTTGCAGTCTTATTCTTGTGCAACTGCATTTTGCATGTGAACAGAGGATTCCTAAGGTTGTTAATGCATCTTTGAGATGGAGAACTCAAGGTAACAGGGAATTGCATGGAATCATATAATGTAGGGTCTTGTGAGATTTCCACACCTTGAAATTATCTCATCGCATATACTTTGGAAGGAAGTGCTAATTAAAAGTATAAAAGAGCGTATGTGATATTTTTGAAGCTGTTATCCAAAGTGATATTGCTGCATCTGTTATGCACTGCAGTTAGTCACAGTTTAATGAGAAAATAGAATGTCTGAGGTCTACATTTTTAAAACTACAAGCCCCTACCTGCACTGCCTCCTCCCCCAGAAAAGGAGTCATAGCACACCTGTAATGCAGTAGTGGAAAAAGTGTGTGTATCCTGCATGAGGACCTTGGTGCTGCAGGTCCAGATATGTCATCAAACTGCTTTTCAAGCTTTTAAAACTGGCAGTGACAATACAGTTTTTTGTGTGGAAAAGAGGGAAAGATGGGTTCACATTTTATATATAGATATTCTTTGCATGGCCCACATTAATATGTCTCTTCATATGACATGCTGCCATAGGTATCTATCTTACTGTGGTGGTTTTTTTTCAGTGAAATTCAAGAAAATCTATGGAAGGTCCATCTTGTGAACGCAATGTTGTAATAATTGATTCTGCTGGGATAAAGGGTTAATTCACTGCAAATTTTATAGATCTAACAAAAAAAATCTCCTTTATAATGGCCTTATCTTTCCTAAAATGCTCTGTTTTATTACACACTACCTAATAGCTATTATTACTCTGGCTTCACAGCATAGTGAGGGTCGTAGGTTTGGGGGCTTTTTGTTCCCCTCCTTCCCAGTCTATGTAGGATTTAAACAGAGTAATAAAAATGTGAAGTTAATTATCATAACCACAATGACAAATTTTATTGTCAGACTTCATCCAAACTAAGATTGTGTTTGCAACATTTCACATTGCTGCTATCCGCAGTTCAGAACCATGATTAGACATTATATCAATAAAGGACCCTTGGCAATAAGAAAATGCAGGGGGTTCTTTCTGTTTCTGAGTTACCAAAACTTATTATAAGAAATTTTTTTTTAAAAAGTAATATTATTAGCAGAAAAATACTGTTACTGTTAGGAAAAAAGTAGAATTAAATATAAAGTTTTTTTCTATATTGGTTTTGTGACATGTGGCTCATTTTAGAACCGAAGTTATAAGTTACAGTGGTGCAATGATTTTTTGCTGCATCCAAAATCAGCACTTTCCACTAATCTCTCCAAAGAAGTCACAGTAATAGAAAGGGGTAGAAAAGTGACAGTGGTACAGCATTTTAACAACTGTTTCACAGTTTTGAAATACAAAAGAACAATACACTTTGAAAAAAAACCAAAACAAAACAAGGAAAAATGGTTTGAAGCCCTGTAATTTATAATGACCTACTTTAGCGATGCTGATTTGTTTAAATTTTTGTTGTTTAGTTACTGTATACTTACTGTGGGTTTGACAATATTTCGTTGTGCATTTTTTTCCTTTTTGGATCCCCTCTTTCTGTATGATACTCTCTTTCTTTCATGAAGTATTTTCCTTCCTAAGCAAGGGAGACAGGCAATCCTATCACAGACAGGGTCCAGGCCTCAGGGAAAACAGGTGACCTCCCTAGAAACTGTCTGAATTTTCTATATCCCCATACATTTTATTGCTAGGCAGTCTTCTAGTTAGTTCCTCATGTATAAAATGCATCATCGAACTCCTAAATAGATATACAGGAAAGTGCCTATATTATGTTGTTTTTATTAGCGTAGGATTTAGCATTAAATATACCAGATATTTTTTTTATTTTTCAGTTGCTATCAGAGGCTTACGGGATTCAGTTCATCAATAGTGTTTCAGAGCACTATACTCATAATTAGAGTTGGGTAAATTATTCACCCCAAACAATACTTACTATGAATTTATGCTCTCTGTTTCCTCCAAAAGCACTAGTTATGGTTATGCTTATTGCATAAGACAGTGTGCTGCTTTCCAAGGGCTCTCTATTTCTGGGTTACAAGGTGCACCTATGAATTTTGTATCCTGCATTTTTTCTTTTCCCTCAGAGACAACGGGGGGATGTTGTTGCCTCAGGAGCAACACTGAGGGGTTACTCCTGGTTATTTGCCTGGCAACTCTGGCTGCTCAGTTGAAGCAGAGGAAGTTTCTGAAGGTATGACCAAGCAAATATCTTCAGAATACTTCACAATACATCAATATGTCATTCATACCATTTAGCAGTTCACCAGTGCTATTTCAATCTGGGCCAACTCGGCTTAATGAACATTATTAATTGGGATCTTAGCACCACCTTTTGAGGTAAGCAAGGCTTTTTTTTTTACTCTGGTTTCCAGAGAGTTTGTAAACTGACCTGAGCTGACCTAACCTAGTCTGAAGGTGTTAATGTGGCCTGGCAGCTTGCCTGCTGAGTCCCACGGGGTGGGTAACTGTGGATTTCTGTGGATCATCTGGCTTGTGAGTGTTTGGGTACTCAGCTGTAGCATATGCCATGCTTTACCCCCAATGGGCAGCTCAACCCAATCCAGACACTCACTTCCACCCCGTGGGGTGGAAGAGAGAATCAGAAGGGTAAAATGAGAAAACTCATTAGCTGGGATGAGGACAGTGTAATAGGTAAAGCAAAAGCTATGTATGCAAGCAAAGCAAAAGCTGTGTATGCAAGCAAAGCAAAAAAAGGAATTTATTCACTACTTCCCATCAGCAGGCAGGTGTTTAGCCATCCCCAGGAAAGCAGGACTCCATCATGCTTACTAGTTACCTGGGAAGACAGGTACCATAGCTACAAACATCTCCCTTCCCCCTCCTCCCTCCAGCTTTTACTGCTGAGCACAAAGTCATATGGTCTGGGATATCTCTCTGGTCAGTTGAAGTCAGCTGTTCCAGCTGTGTCCCCTTCCAACTCTATGTGCACCCCCAGTCTGCTTGCTGGCGGGATGCTGTGAGAAACAGAAAAGGCCTTGGTGTTGTGTAAGCAATAACTGAAACATCCCTGTGTTATCAACACTGTTTTAATCACAGCTACAAATCCAAAACATAGCCCCACACAAGCTACCATGAAGAGAATTAACACTATTATAGCCAAAACCAGCACATGATATTACCTACAGCATAGGTACTTAACCATGTGTCTAAGTCTTTGAGCCACCACATATTTCTGAGAGTGTATGGGAGAAGAGCTGGTGCCAGAGGCAGCTCAGCATGTAAATCGGTGACATGCTATTGTCTTCTAATGGTTCCCAATGGGTTTCTTGACCAACCAGCTGGGACTGCTGCTCCTGCAGTGCTCCAGCAGCCATCTGTGCAATCAGCGTCCGTGCTGTCCATGGAAACACTCTAAATCTTGTTTTGCTCAGTGATGCTCGTTTCTTACGCTGTGGGATTGCTTGTTTAAGTAATATGCCAATGACTTTTCTCCTTTTTGGAATGACACATGTTTTAAATGGGAGAAAATTTTTGGAATTGGTTCTGTTGTGACAGCAAGAAAGCTACTCATGCACTTGAACAGTGAATCTCGAGTTCTCTCTCAGATATGAGGAAAACTACTTTTCCTTAAAGAAAAAAGTTCCCGGGTTTTGTGTTTGCAGACATAAGTTTACAGTAAGAGGAGTGTACAGTCTAAATAGTCAAAATACAAAAAATCTTGCAAAGAATAGAGAAAGAACCAAGTCTTTAAGAAAAATATTATATTGTGGGTCAGGACTGTATTAGCATGATTTATGAATATATTTTTCTTGCAACTAACTTAAAAGAATGTCACAAAAGAGGTTTGAAATGGTTTTAGGTGCTAATACAATGGCAGTTGTGTTTTTTTTTTAAATCCTATTTTTAAACTCTTTTTTACATAAAAATCATGTAAGTTTGGGGACTTGTGCATCTTTTCTAATAATCCATTTATTTTTGTATGCAGACTCTCAAATGCCCAATAAACAAGCAAGTTTGATGATTTTATTTATGGGTAAATTTTTCTTTATTCAAATAGATCAATTTTTATAGCAATTATTTTCTATTTAATTTAAAAGTCTGACTTTTGTTTGGCTGGTTTTTGTTTTCTTTTTTTTTTTTTTCCTTGTTGCTTGATCTAGCAAAGGTCAAAGATATTAAATGAAAGGTAAACAGAACCTTAACATAAAAAATAAAAGGCTAATTTATCTGGTTATTTACAGCTTTGCTATACTCCTGGCTTTTTGAGTAAGTCTTATGGAATACAATTTTTCCCTTTACAGAAGATAATCTGATTTTGGAAACCTGAAATATTAGGAAAAGAAAGGGGTTTCTATTATTATCAGTGGAAGATTGCATGACAAGTTACAAGAGAGTGTTTGTCCAGCTTGCTTCAAAAGACTAGTTTCTCTTCACCTTGTGCATCACAAAAAGTTAAAGCTCCAGTGCTACGAAATCAAGGTTTTGTCTAGTTTTATTTTAGAGCTGGTGACACTGAGCTGCAAGACAGAAGACCTGCACTTTATTCCTGGTTTCTTCCCCTGATGTATCTGTGAGAAATTTTATGTGACCTCTTTCTCCAATTAACTACTTCTGTCTTGTTTAATTAATATCCAGGAAAATTATGTCTGCTACCGTATTTAATGTAACACCATCTAACAAAGGGATTCTCATTTCAGTTGATGCTGCTACATATTGCTCTAATACAAGCAATAAAGAAAATAATGATAATCCCATAATCACTAAGTCATCCATCCTGTGGCTCACGATGACTGCAGAGCCCAGATTCCCTCAAGGGTTTGGTAAAACTGAAAGAGGCTGACACAAAGCAAGCAATCTGTGAGAGGGATGGGAGGAAAATGATATAATGAAAGCAGGACTAAATGGCTTTATATCCCTGCAGGTATTTCAAATGAGGTAGAATGTTTTGGCAAATAAGCCTCTCTGACTACGTTACTGCTAAAACACCTGTAACACGTATAGGACAATATGTCTCTACTTATGTCATCGGCATTGTTGGTGGGGTTCCTTATTTTCGTTTGTTTTGGGGGTTTTTGTGTGTGTATGTGTTTTTTCTGTTTTCTTTTTTAAGTTAAAGCAATGCTTCAGTGTCCTTACCTGCACTCTGTGAAGTTAAAATCCCTTATGTCAGAATACAAGTAAAATCACCTATCTTCTGAACTCCTTTTCTCATCTTCAGATAGCCTTTCTCTTCTTCATCCTATCTCCTTCCTCTGCCTTAAGACAAAATCCTTTCAAGTGCTAAGGAACCTATCTTTCCTCCAAAATGAAAGATTTTCCTTGCTTCTTTCTCTGTTTTCCGTATTAATCTATTTCAAATAAATATTCTATATGACATGAGGAATAAGAAATAGGGATGATGTGACCTAGTTTTCTTCTCATTATTGTATTTTCAGTAATTCTTAAGATTATTTCATTACTTTCTTCCCCAGTATTCCTCTTTCCTTACCAAGATCTCTTTGTTTTTAATATTAATGAAGAACCTGAGGCTGGCCTGAGATGTAGATATGTCACTTCATAAAGTGACATGAACTCAGTGTGAGGAAGTGTATATGCTCAGAAAGCAGAAATGGAGAATATGTGTGGGAGGGTTAAATGACTATTCTAGAGACAGTAAAAGCTTACTGTTCTAGGAAGACAAAAAATAGGTATTGTGAAGTGGAATACTTCAAATTCAGATTTTTTCCTATTTTTTCACCGCATTGTACAACAGAGGTTGTGATAATTATAGATGAGAAGAGACTTTGACCCAGGGTAGCCTATAAAAAACAGGCATGCTTTGTCTTGGAGGTATAGTGACTTCAGCTATCTTTTAGTTAAAGCCAGGCATCCACCTTAGAGTATACACAGGGGAAGATTGTACTTACCCAGGGAAAGACATTTCATTTGTTTTTCACAGGTTTAAATTTTTTTTTTTTTTAAATCCAAATGATAAAGTATTGAAGTTATCTACTGAATTTCATATGGAACTGTGGTACCATTTACACTTTATGATCATCATCACCCAAATGGCTTTCTATTTATTTCAAGTTTATTAAAATCTTAAGTATGATACACTAAATTGTCTTATCAGAATCTAAGCCACATTATAAAAGGAGTGAGAGATCTAAATCTCTTACAGTAGGTTTTTTATCTTTCATGGTAACAAGTACAATATCATTTAAGTGACAGTAACATTTTCAACTGATGACCTACAGTTTTATTTAAAAAAAACAACAAAACAGTTCCTTTATTTAAGACCCCAAATGTCATTGTTGTCTTTTTAAATTCTTTCACTTCCCAGCTGCCTTTACCTGCTACAAAACTCATTCTTTCTCCAGTCCCTGTGCTTTCTTCTCCAGCCCTCTCTTTCCTTCCACAGCCACAGTCTTTTAATCCTTTGCAATGGCCAGGTCATGCCATCTCCCCCAGACAGCTCCTGTGAGATAATGATGCTGACCTTCCTCAGCCTAACGCCCAGCTTGACCTGCTCAGGTCAGCTGCACATAGGGAGCCTCTTTGCTTAAAAAAGCAGGTTTTCTACCTCCTGAGCAGCAAGTGGCTTTATACCATTCTCTGGAGGAGGAGTGTGCACCTGCTGCTGCCTGATGGATACGATGTACAGGTCTACAGTGTACTTGTAGCTGGCAGAAGACTCCACTTGCAGGTAGTGGTTTGCCTGGAAAAATTTTTCGGGTAAGATTTTAGGAATTCAGCAGGCCTGCTGACATCTGCATAGCTGCCTTGCAAAGGTAGTTTTTGTAGCTGCTGCTAAATTATAGGGGAATATATTTTACAAAATAGGTCTGCTTGGGCATTTAGTCTTAAATATAGGTCTCTCCTCAGGAGAAGACAATTTTTTCATCACAAGAGTCATAACAGAAACAAAATAAGAACTTTGAAGGCAGAATTTCTCACAAAATGTTTCTTATTTCTTTTTTTTTTTATTTTTTTTTTATTTTCTTGAAGGCATGTGACAGGACAAATGGCACTATAGAACTTGGATCTGAGAAAAGAGAGATTTCACCTTAACAGAAGGCTGTCAATATTTCTGATAAAACATAGAATTTATATTTCACTGCATTTTTCTTCTTCACACCAACATTATTGAAAGGAACATATTTATTTGCTAACTTAGAATGCACTATTATAAATAATTATCATAGCATTGCCTTGGGAGGTTTGCTTTAAAATGCAAGCAAAATGAACACCATGTAGGGATTTTGTTCCTCTTCTAGAGCTTCTCCATTGTTCAGTGTTTTAACTAGAGAAAGCCTGTTTCCTGCAGGCCTGATACTCACATCAAGAATGAGATGTGCTGACAAACAGAGCATCTCTCTAGAGAGTGACAAGCTGTGTTTGAAGCCAGCAGCATTTAGACTTTTGTTTTCTGTTTCTTTCCCTTTTTAAAGACAAGCCTTGAAATTTACTGTGTTATTGAGGGAAATTTGAGGGATGACAGACATGTTGGCACTCCTGCTGTATGAAGGAGTTGCTCTTCATTTATAGTCTCTGCATGACTATCACTGGTACAGGGCCCTGAAGAGAACTGGGTATGATAGTTACAAAGGCTTAGTTTGTCACTTGGACTATTTTGCAATGTCCATTTAATAAATTCAAGCTTTTATTAAAGAGAAGATTTCTGAGCCTTCCATAAATAAAACACTGTTGAAACTGGCAGTTTCTGATCACTGGTGTATAGTGAAAACAGTTTATTTTTCAACTTAAGTATTTTCTGGAACCTGATTGATTTTTATATTGTGCTTTGCTGCCTGAACAAGGGTTCTATCTTCCCAGATGAAAATCTGATACCCTTTTTTCATGGAGTTCTGGACACATGATGACAGTTGGAGAAAAAAAAAAAGTGATTTTGTGTCTGTTGAAGGCACTATGAGATATACTAGTCTTTCACAATCAGAGGAATGCATGTTAAACTACAGCATAAATATTGATTAATTCAGTAAACTCATGGATAGTATTTGTTGCAGATGTCACCTTGATTAGGGTTGTTTTTCCAGTGGCAAGGTGTGCTTTCAGGGACTGTTATTTTGCAAGGATGTGTCCTGTGTAAATGAAACTAGAAGTGATCATGGCTTTCACATGCTTTGTAGAAATGAAATGGGATGTGGTTATTCTGGGGACATTTCATCCTATGACATAACTGCCAATTAATAATTTTTTTTTTTCAAAGTGCAGGATTCACATGATGGAGGATGCAATAGTGTCTCTCCCTATATATGAAGAATTGCATGCTTAGTTCTAGGAGCAATAAACCAGGGGCCTGTTTGAATTTTAAAAACATGAGAAAAGTGCTGACTTAGGTGTAAGCTAGATAGGATGAGTTGAACAGAAAAAGTTCAGCTCCATCTCACATAAAGTTTGCACTACCCTCAATAACCTTGCTAGCAGGATTTTTTTTTTTATCTTCTGTCTAAAAAGGCCATAATGATATATACAATAAACACTAGCAATTGTCTTCACTGCATTGTCAAAAGGTTATTTTGTTACAAGCTTGTCTGTGTTTTCTTGCAGTACTTGAATTCTTGTGTTTGCAAGGTGGTTTGCTGTGGGGTTTTTTTATTGTTTGATTGTTTGTTTGTTTGTTTCAGCTCATGTGAGTCACTTTTTTCTACTCCAAACTGCAGGTTGTTCACACATATCTTCTTATGTCCTGTTACAGAGGAGGAAATACGGTGGCTCTACAGCCTGGGCAAACTGTCAGTCAATCAGACAAATGCCCACTGGCTCAGCTCAGGCCTGTTAAGAGCTAAATGGGCTGAAAACATTCAGCTTGAGAAGAAGCAATCGCTGCCTTTCTGGATTTGAGATTAGAAGAAGTATGTGTGTATATAGCACAGTGCATATATATATGTATATATTCACATGCAAACATATATATTTATATAAAAGCAAAACAAAAAAGACACCTGGAAAGTACTTAAAAATTGAATGCAGACAAACTCTCTCCCTGCAACAGACAGGGAGCCATGTGCCACAACGTAGAAAGGGTCATCCTCTGCTTTGTCAGGCCTGGAGTGGCAGTTCAGCCTTCATACTTGTGTGAGTGTACACTACGCTTTGGCCCAGGATGGGAGCCCACCAGCCTGCCAGGGTGTGTGGCCGGGCCCCTTTCTGGACCATGGAGGTGACCTGCTCATCCTGATGTTCTGCACCCCTTGAAAATAGCCAGAGTGTTGATAAGCAGAATTTTTTGGAGATGGTTTTGTCTGTTCGGTTAGCTCATTGCTAAGATCAAGAGGATCAAAACCCAAAATATCTTAATCTGCTCTCAGAAATGGAACATAATGTATCTTTTATAACATTTTGATGCTTGAAATACTCAGCCAGCTTTTCTAAATTCAGCTTGTGCCTTGTCAGTCAACTGTCTCACAGAAATATAGTGCTCGAGGTGAGCCAGACTGAGCAGAATAATATATATGTATTATTACAGAATAACATGCAAACTATTTAGTGATAATAGGCTTTTGTGTTTGTTTTGTCTGAAGTCCAAGGGGACTTGTATCAGAGAGATATAAATCTGCACTCTGCACTACAACTTGCAGGATATCATAGAATCATAGAATGGCAGAGGTTGGGAGGGACCTCTGGAGTTCTGGACCAACCCCCATGCTAAAGCAGGTTCACCTAGGGCAGGTTGCACACATAAAAATGCAAAAAATGGGCTGGTGCCAAAGTTAGATTAACCAAATAATTCAAAATGCAGAAGCCACATTTCCATGAAACTTTCTTCTCACAGTGACATCACCAGGTCTTGTCTACTTCGGTAGAAAGAGGAAAAGTGAAGAGGAGATAATCAAAACCAGATAAGAGCTTACCTTGATGTGGATTTACATTTAGGAATAGAATTAATAACCAGAAAAGATAACCACATCACTTCAAATATTAAAAAGTGATTGAAGGGTTAGAAGGCTGAAAAAGTTCACAATTTTTTTATTGTGTGCTAATTGCATTAATAGCCTTTTTGTTTAATCCTGGTTCTTGTAGCTTTTACTTTGACTTTCTTCTATCCATAAGATACCAGTATTTTACTTCACTTTTGAATCTACAGATAAGAAAAGAGAGGAAAGCAAGAGGGTGTTCCCTTCAGAGTGAGGACTCTGAATCCTTCAAAATGACTCTGAGAATCTGGGAAATCTCTAGAGCCCCTATTTAAAAACAAAAACAACAAAACAAAGCAAAAACCCCAATCAAACAGCAAAACCATCAAACAAAAACCTGAGTACATTTGCTCTAGGGTTTCCTACAAAATTTCAGCAATCCTCAGTTACTCTAGTCCCCTTCATTTTCACAGATGCTAGTGCTTTGATTGCTTAGATTGAAAAAATTGCTTACAAGGGGGACACTGAAGACACCTCACTCTACAGGGAATTCAGTTTCTCAGGGAGAACCACAAGCAGCCATACAACTTGCAGAGGACCTAACTTGCATCTTCTGTGTTCATGGTGGTGTACTGATTTTTGGAGTCTACCTTTCACTGGAACCCACTCTAAATAACTTGCTACATGTCATTAAAAACCAGTACCTTTTTATTTATTTATTTATTTTGTGCTAGTCAAAACATCAAAAATACGGGAAAGAGGCCTGCTGTAGTAAAAAAATTGTAAATTTCTGTTCTGTTTCCTTATTTGGGTGTATTCAAAACAAAACCAAACTTTTCATGTGCATCCCGTATACTTTTTAATATATATAGAAAAACGTACACATGGACAAGTGTGTACATGTATACTGCTAATTTGTCCCTCTCTATTAAAAATATTTTAATGCTACCTTAAAAAATATTCTTAAACATCTGCCACAGTTGTACTTTAATATCACACAGTATTTGCCAAATCAGGTGCATTATTAATGTATTCATAAAATTTAGTTCAAGCCTTTTTATCAGTTGAATTGCCTTTGGACTAATTAATTAATGATTACCACCAGCAGTGCACACAGCATGAGGTTCATTGGTTCTCCTTTAACCAGTTCCTTCAAGGTTTTGGTTGAGAGTATAGAAAAGAAGTATTTCAATTTGAGCTAATTTAATGTTTCTAGAAGAGCAGCCTTTTGTGAAACGTTTTGATTACGTGACATAGGAGCCTATATAAAGAGCTTCTTAACTTCAAACCCAAGTGAGTATAATGTGAATAAGGAAGATAACCTTAACAAGCCCTGGGAGCCAAACTGTTAGCTGAAATTCCCACAGCAGTGTATGTACATGCCACACATCTTCAGCATCACTGAGGTTCTGTGCAAGCCCTGTCCTGAAAAGGTACTTGTGTGTTTGTTTGTTTGTTTAAAAACTTATGTAAATGTTACCCAGTTCTTGTGCTGCTGCTGCTGAATGTTTGTGCAGGAGTTTATTTTCCCCCTCGTTACTTTTCTAGAAAGATAAATAACTAGCAGCTGTAGAGATGTACAAGGGACATTTTGTCCTCCATGTATTTATGTGTGTTTCTTTATGGGCTTATGCTAGTTCCTTCTATCAACTTCCATTTCATACCAGTAAATTAGAGGACTATATGGTCTCTGTTGCCTCATTCACAGGTTTCTACTATATCCTCCTCCAAAACCTTAAATTGGTGTTTCTGGTCTTTGTTTTCCTTTTAGTAAAAATATCTCTCTCTTGCTAGAGGGTATGTATTTAAGATGACAGAATGGGTCAGTATGTTCAGAGGAGGGGATACAAGGCTGTCCAAATATTTTCCCTTTTCCAAATATTTTCATCATGCTGGTAGGGACAGCGATGAAAGGAGCATTGGTTCGAATTATTTTTTGAATGTAATTTCAGTTCTTCTTTGGACTTTAATTTATAGTCATCAGCTTAAAAAATGAAATCTAAGAAAAAGTAACTACTTATCTATTTCCAAATTACTGTAGAGGTTGAAGAGGTATAGAGACATGACATCTGGTAGCAACTAGACATATTATTCTGTAATATAGCAAAAAGGAGGAAGAGAAGTTCTGGTGAAAGGTTGTTTAAACTTTTTTAAATATAAGTAACTAAAATATATGATTGCATGTGTGTAAGTTCAGACATTGACAGTTAAAATATACACATCCACTCAAAATATAGTTTAAAAAATTTAGTTGTACCTCCATGAGCTCTCTGCTGTATTTTCTCTTTCAGGTTGAAACTGGAAGAGAAATATATGCTTACAGCTTTGCAGTATTTTAGATAAAGCACCCAACAAACTAAGTAAGTAAACAAATAAATAAGTAAACAACAACCCCCCAAAAATCTCAATTGACAATCATTAACTCAGCATTGAGTTAATATTCCTGGATATTAGAAGAAACCTTACTGGCTCAGAAGAATGGTCCTCAAAACCACCACACTCAAAATCAATCTGTGGTTAAACCATCTCTGACTTTCCAAAGGTTACAAAAGGACCTTTTGAAGTTTCTTGAAAGTATATTGGAATATATTGACAAAATCATGTGTTCTCTACTGAAACTATGCATCTCCTGTCATTACTGGGGTATTGCTATGTATGAAGTAGAGCTCAGAATTCTGCAATTGAACCTCATCAACTTGATTTTTGGCAGAAGTCCCCCATCTGATTTACAGCAGTATATATATAAATACATGGATTAATATATATATATTGGTATTTATTTGTATCTCTTAAAAAAGCAAAAATTCTTACATTTTAGTAACATTATAAGTTTTTTGCAACTGAACATCTTAATTTTGCATCCTTGCACTATTGCAATGTTTTTTTCTTCTGTATTCTGGGGCTTTGTTTTCTGTCTCTCAAAGTATTCCAACTTGAAAGAAGGAAGAAGGAGCTAGGAGTTGGCGAGGTGAAGGAGGGACTTTCAGAAAACTAATTTCCTTTTCCATTTAATCTTTTATCCTCTGTGAAGAATGTCAGTGTTGCACAGGAAAGCAACATTTGAGTCATAGATTACTTTTTATTTTGTGGATTTCTGGAGTAAGAGAATTCTTACTGCCAGTATTCCTCATGCAGGATGACTGCTGCAAAATTTGACTTTGCAAGCCTTGTTGGCATTAAAAAATATGCTTAAGGGATTTTGTTTTGTTTTTTAAAACTATATTGCTATTTGAACAAATGTGATCTGAGGCTGCCCCTTGGAAACTGAAGTTCAATTTTTTTATTTCATTTCTTAGCTATTTTGTTGGCTTTTTCCTCCTCCATCAGCAGAAATAACCCCCTCAAGATAAAAGCAGGATGTAAGCAAACTCCATTGGATATTAAAAATGTTACTTACTTCTTATCTTTTAGATCAGCTTTTTTTTATTATTGGAAAAAACAATAAATCACAGGCGCAGAGAATTAGGTATATGAGGAAAAGCTACATAAGGGATTTATATATGGAAAGGCTTACACAGCATTCTGATGTGCACAGCTGTGGACCTATGATCAATAACAATCTCTTTTCAAAGAATCTGGCTGTCCTTTGAAGTTAACATCAGATCTTATTCCTCAATAGAATACCAAAAGATAAAACAAAATGAGGAAATAGCCTCCCAGGTGCTGTTTTGAAATCCCACTTGTGGGCATCTCCTTGGTAATACCATCTAAATTAGATAGGAACAGCACAAATCTATATGAACTTGATAAATGCTGCAATTATAGATTGATTTCTTAAGCAGGCCTTTTACCCATTGTTAATGGCTGTGGTTGAAAGAGGCTTACCTCACAATTTCTGGTCAACTGTAATTCATGCTCCAGCTTTTTTTCGTAGTTGATTGACTCTTGCCTGTAAGTATGGTTTACATCTTTCTTTTACACCTCTGGTTTAATACATGTCTGCATGATCTATTTACACAATGCAGGCAAGCTCACAATCTTAAATTCCTCCTCTACAGCAGTGCAGTCTTATGGGTCCCACATGTACATCCATAATTTGCTGGAAGTCTTTAATTCTCATAGGGGGGCAGTTGCCTCTCTATGCAACATTTTGCAAAGGAATTCTGACCTCTGAGCTTGATTAATGTAGCTCATATATAGGAGTAGGTATCTGAAAAGATAGGAATATTGCATCATTGTTCAGATTCGTTTCACTGACTTCAGCATTCTGAAAATGTTCTGCGTCTTATCTAAGCTGAGCATCTGGGCTTTTTCTATAGCAATGGGAGATGACAGTGAAGGTACCTCTCCTTTTACAGTTGTGGAGGGATTCTAAGTGAACAGCTTGCACCAGACTGACCCTTCTTCAGCCATCCTGGATAAGTCTTTTACAGAAAAATATCAATGGGGAGGAACTGGAAGACAACTTGATGTGGGGAAGTAGGAGAAAAGAGGAGCAAACTTTTTATGGTATTATGTCCCTTCACTGATGGTCCTTGCAAACCATTTTGTTGAAGAGAGACACTTTCCATCGGCATTATATTGTAAACATCTCAGGTCCCTTGATGGGCAGGCTTGCTCCCAGCCTCAGTCAGAGGATGGACTTGCTGTTCTGTGTGTGCAGAAATGGAAATTTTTGCTCCCCAGCAGAAACTGGAGCATTGAGCACCTCTCCACTGTCTCTAATATGCCTCTGCCAAAAGTGAAGCTTGCAGAATAATTCCAAAACACAATTCAGAGTGGGAGTTTACCACCTAAGAGGGACTCACACAAACATAATATAGGCAACTACCTGCATTCTCTTCACGGGTGAAAAATGGCACCTTACAAACGAAGCTGGGAAATCTTCAGTAAATGAGCCCTGGAAGTTTCTGACTCCTACTTCAGGCAGAGCTGACCTTTTAACAGAACAGGACATGGAGATTTTCAGTGCTTAAGAGTTCTCACCAGCTTCTTGTCACTTTGAGTTGTGGTGGGGCAGACCCTCTGTTCAGTGAGCCAAGTTGCAACATCAACACCAGCCAACATAGTTCTGTTTGAAGAGTGAATGCAGTAGGCTGAGACAATCTGGGGCTTTCTGACCTGCCTACTGGAGCAGTGAGTTGAAATAATTTGGTACTTTCTTGTCCTCATGCAAATACAGGGTTTTGGGGTGATCAGGCACTCCTTAATGATACCTGGAACTCTGTTGTTTGCAAACCATACCTGAGACCCCTTCTGGCCAGATCACAAGCCCACTCTGAAAGTTGCCAAAGATGACCTAGTTCAAATTGTGGCCATCATGGAAAAATACTGACCAAAGTCGATCATCTTGTGACCCTATATATATTGGTCCTGAAAGGGAGGCACTTTGGAGCTCTCCAGGATCACACCAAGCTCCTTTCCTGTGTCTTACGAAGGAAAGCAGTCTACCTGATTCGAAAGGGTTGTGTAGCCAGCTACTTCTCATACATATGGCAAAAAGATCAAATTATATTAGTTTGCTGTAATTTGATCTTGTGGATTAATAGGTGGTATATTTCATTGCAACTTCTTTTCATGCAATATGAGGATCTTTAGGTACCAAAATTTGGTATCTTAACATAGTTTAACCTTTATACCTGTGTATGTGTGTGTGTGTGCACAATTTAGCTTAGAAAATTTGTTAAATTGATAATTGAATTTCTGTATTATAAGAAATTTTTTATTATTAATTATTGCTAGAAAATCCAAGAATCTAATTTTGTTATTCATTATAATAGTGTCAAACAACCTTAATTTACTGCTATTTTAAATCACAGCAGACCCATACTTATGTGTTGAAAACCCTACATCTAAACCCCTTAGCTGTAAACTGTTGACCAAGTCTGGGACTTTAAGTGGATGCAGCTGCACAGACTCATCTCTGAGAAGAGTTTAGAAAGACAGGGGCTCCACTCTGAGCCTTGTGACTCAAGGGGAGGGCCTTCCTCATTGTCTTCCCTGATCCCTGTACAAATCACTCCTATCCGATCCTGATTCAATCTACCCTGTCCCTATATAAATTATTTCCCCTAATCCCTGTGTAATTCACTCTAATCCAGTTTTAACCCCTACACATCCCTGCCACATATAAAGTAATAGAGTGAACCTTGCTATCAAATTCTCCTAAGTCACACTTTCATATGTCTACATTAAAATCACCTTTCTCTGATATCTTTGTTGGTGATTCTTTAAGTGACCTTAAGACCTTCCACTCTCCCACCTGCAACATGAGGAAATGTATGAACTGAGGTCGATCAATGCCTTTGTATTTTATAAGAGAATTACACAATGAGAAGCTCAGTGTATAGTATGCTTTTTAAGATCAGTTGCTTCCTTGACACAAAATTGCAGACAAAAAAATATGAGACTTAGTAAGGATCTTTAAAAAAGAATGGAAAAAGAAAATACCAAGAGTACAGAAGCATTTAGGAGCTTAGTTTATGGAATGCCAGAGAATAAGGAACAAGTGAAACATCAGAAGCTCCAGAATTCATGGCTCATTCTTTTTTCACTCTATAGGATTCTTATGAAGAAAATAATACGGAAGTATGATAGTGCAGCATTCAGTATTCTGGATGCAGAAACAGCTGTAATTTCCATGACATAAATTAATCAAAAGGCTGTGTGGGAACAGGAAAAAAGTCATTTGGTGTGTCAGAATTATATGAAATTATAGTGCACTTCATATCACTGGTTGTTAAATGTTTGTGCTCATAAACTTACTACCTTGCTCTGCAGGAAAAACTTCACATAGCCAAAGTAGCTTTTGTATCTACTTGGTAGTGGTTTCAGCTGCTCAGACAGGGGGATAGAAATTGGGATTTCTTCAGCATGCATCAGGATCCTTTCACCAAATAAAAGGGGCTAAAATACAGTCAAGCTTCGATAAAAATGAGAAACAAGTTAGGTGAAGTTTGGTTCATTGCTAAATGTTTTCTATTACAGTTTGATCACGTTAGCTTGATACTCTTAAGTGAGAGCAAAAGAGTCATTGGTTCAAACGCTTATGGTTTAAATTATCAAAATACAGATAAAGGAAGCATTCATAATCCATTTTCTAATTTACAAAGCAGGGTTTTGCCAAATAGATGTGAAGGTGCTGTGTGAAATTTGGAAACTTTTAGTCATGTATTGATCCAAGACTGGAACTTCTTTGAGATGCATTCTCAAAAAGAAGCTTTTTTCATTGCACTTTCAGTGTGTCTACCCTATACAGTTGAGGTCAGACTCTTTTAGGTAAGATTTTATTTGTACTGGGATTACATTTGCCCTGGTGTGTTTGTTTCTTCTTTGTAAATGACACAAAGCTTGTAACAATCCATCTTCTCAACTAAAGGTGAGAATTTAACCTCTTCAGATATAGCAGGATGCCATAACATAGAGAAGAAATATGAGATCAGGGAATATATGGGTGACATATAAAGGATAACTGTAGTTGCTGTATATATATGTAACTTATTTTGTGTGCTGTTCTTATATTTGTATTTTGCTCCTGGTGAGTCTGACAGTGACTTTCCTTGAGATCAGTATCTAGTACATAATTAACAAAAGACCAGAGTACATCTCCATCAAATGCATTGTCCATCTTTGATGTCTCTACAACGAAAAGGTGTTTGGTAAAATATATATTGATTTCCTTGGAGCAAACGTGCAATTGTCTGAAGTGATAATTCTTTACAAGGAAGCTACTGGGAAACTATTTGGTTCCCTTTCTGAGGTGTAGGTTCAATACCATCCGTCTTATAGCAGGGCTTGGAACAGCCAAGACTTGATGTTTTAATGCATTGACCCTTCATTCTCTCAGCGACTGCTGCAAACAAATTGCGGGAGGTCTGATAGGTTTGGCTTGTTCCAGGTTAAAGATCAATGTTCAATGAACATACAAGGCAGGCAGGCTAGCTTCTCCTTTATTCCCATTAATTTTGAAAAAGGGTTGTCTGTGCCTGAATTGTTTGGCTTATGTGAGAATCTATAACAAGCTGGAGCAGAATTCTGGATTTAGTTAAGAAACACTTGGATAATATGAAGGTCTGTCATGAGGGCAGCTTTTTATCCTTTCTTGTGAGATCAAGAGAGCTCTGCGTAAATGTAATGGCATATCACTACCCAGCAGGCTTAGTGAGGGAGAGAAGACTTGAAAAGGGGTGTTTTTGAGGAAATCATGCTCTTAAGAATCATGGAGAGAAGAGAAAACTGTCAAGACAAACATAAGAAGCAGAGAACTAATTTGATAGATTGGGTTTGGGGTTTTTTTACGGTAATCAAAACCCAACTGAATTTCATAGAATAATAAAATCATAGAAAGGTTAGAGTTGGAAGGGACTTTAAAGATCATCTAGATTCGACCCCTCTGCGCAGGCAGGGACACTAGATCAGGTTGCTTACAGCCCCATCTAACCTGGCCTTGAATACTACCAGGCATCAGGCTTCCACAACATTCCTGGGGACCCTGTTCCAGTGCCTTACCACCCTCATAGTAAAGAATTTACTCCTAATATCTAATCTAAATCTCCCCTCTTCAAGTTTTAAACCATTGCCCCATGTCCTCTCACTACATGCCCATGCAAAAAGTCCTGCCCAACTTTCTTGTAGGCCCCCTTCAGGTATTGGAAAGCTGCTACAAGGTCACCTTGGAGCCACTTCTTCTCCAAGCTGAACAGCCCCAACTTCCTCAGCCTATATTCATAGGGGAGGTGCTCCAGCTCTCTGATCATTTTTGTTGCCCTCCTCTGGACTTGCTCAAGGAGCTCTATGTCCTTCTTATGTTGGGGGCTGTTATGGTTTGGGAGACCCCGGCATGGTGTTGGACACCTATTGGAGAGAGAGGGTCCTTAGGATCCTGAAAGACTCGAAGGGGTCAGTATTCCAGCCCACTTCCTGTCACAATCTATAAAAACCAGGAGTGCCAGAAGCCAGTCTCTCCTCCCTCCTGCTCCTTTCCACCTGCCAGGTCTGCTGCTGGGTTCCTTCGGCTTCCCATTTGCTTGCTCTGGAATCCAGCTGCATCAGGTGCTGTGAGGAGCCATGGACCTCTCCTAGAGTGGCCCTGTGTTTCCCAGATCCCTGCAATCATTGAGATCAGTTTCGTATACTTGTATATAAATATTTACCTGTTTTTTCACCCACATTTTACCCTTTTTCCTTGTGTTATAGTAAATTTGTTTCTAGTTTCAATCTCCAAAGTTTAAGTCTCTTTCTTATCACCCTTCTATCTTCCCTTGGGGTGGTGGGTAGGTAATAGAGAAAAATTCTGTCCTCTGGTTTTTGGGGTTCACTTTTAATATTTAAACCAGAACAGGGGCTCCAGAACTGGACACAGTATTCCAGGTGGGGTCTTACAAGAACAGAGTAGAGGGGGACAATCACCTCCTTCGACTGGCTGGCTGGTCAAACTTCTTTTGATGCAGCCCAGGATGCAGTTGGCTTTCTGGAGTGTGAGTGCACATTGTTGCCTCATGTTGAGCTTCTCATCCACTTCCACTATCACCCTCAAGTCCTTCTCCATAGGGCTCAATCCCTCAATCCTTTCTCCTCCCAATCTGTATTCGCATGTGGGATTGCCTTGACCCAGGTGCAGAACCTTGTACTTGGCCTTGTTGAACTTCATGCGGTTAGCACGAGCCCATTTCTCGAGCCTGTCAAGGTCCCTCTGGATGACATCCCTTCCCTCCAGCGTGTTGACTCCACCACGCAGTTTGGTGTCGTCAGCAAACCTGCTGAGGGTGCACTGGATACCACTGTCCATGTTGGCGACAAAGATGTTAAACAGTACTGGTCCAAGTACAGACCCTTCAGGAACACCTCATCACATGTCTCCATTTGGACATCAAGCCATTGATCACAACTCTTTGGGTGTGACCATCCAGCCAGTTCCTTATCCAACAAGTGGTCCATCCATCAAAACCATAACATTCCAGTTCTGAGACCAGAATATCATGCAGAACAGTGTTGAAAGCTTTGCACAGGTCCAGGTAGATGACGTCTGTTGCTCTGCCTTTGCCCACTGAGGCTGTGACCCTATCGTGAAAGGCCACCAAATTAATCAGGCAGGACTTGCCCTTACTGAGGCCATGTTGGCTGTCAGCGATCACCCCTTGGTTATCTGCTTGCCTTACCAGAGTCTTCAGTAGGATCTTCTCCATGATCTTGCCAGGCACAGGGGTGAGACTGACTGGTCTATAGTTCCCGGGGTCGTCTTTTTTTCCCTTTTTGAAAACGGGGGTTATGTTTCCCCTTTTCCAGTCAGCAGGGACTTCACCAGACTGCCATGACTTTTGACATATGATGGACAATGGTTTTCCAACTTCATCCTCCAGTTCTTTCAGGAGCCGTGGGTGAACCCCATCAGGTCCCATGACTTGTTCACCTTCAGGTCCTTCAGGTGGTCATGCATTTGCTCTTCATCTACAGTGGGACCTTTCCTTTTCCCAGTCCCTGCCTTTAGCTTCCGTAACTTAGTGGGTGGGACCAGAGTCCTTGCCATTGAAGACTGAGGCAAAGTAGTCATTGAATACCTCAGCCTTTTCTATGCCTTGGATGACCAGCTTTCCAGTTTTCTTTGGGAGTGGGCCCACATTTTCCCTAGTCTTCCTCTTATCATTGATGTACCTATAGAAACTTTTCTTATTGTCCTTAACTTCCCTTGACAGATCCAGTTCTCCCTGTGCTTTTCCTTTAGCTGAATTTCTTTCATTCAGTTCTGTCAGCAAGCATTACTAGTGCTATCTGCCACTTTTCCCACTGCCAGTGCTCTCCACAGATCCCATGGGGTGCATGTGTCTCAGTTTTGTATGAACTACTGTGCTCTGCAATACTTGTTTTCTAGTGTGTTGTACAATCATGCCACAATACAGCTAAAAGTTGCACACTTCACCTACAAAAAGACTTAAAAAGTCATAGTTCTAAATGAGGAAACTTTCACTTGTATCTTAAGTATATGAATTGAACTGAATTCTCTCTACTATCTGCATCTGTGATTTACCTTTCCATTTTCATAGGTTTTCTCTTTTTTTCCCATACACAATAACTGTCTTGTTCATTTGCAAGCCCTTCGATAGTAAAAAGATTTATCTGCATTATTCTTCTAAAACAAAAACTCCAATTCCTGCATGTATCCCCTTTTTGTCTCTAATGTAATTTGTCTTACATTGCTTTCTCATAAACCCTTTTGGATATGCCAAGTTTCATTTTCTAGCTTTGAAAACTAGTCCAATATTTGTAGCTTTAGTGAAGCAAAGTACATATTTCCCTTTTTTTTCTTTTTTTCTTTTTTTTTCAGTTTTTTTCAGCTTTATATTGAACAGAATTTGGTTCTCCAAGGGTAAATAATAGCCCTGTGTTTTGCTTGATTTTACTGTACAAAATTTTCTCTTATTTCTGTCTATCTGATTTAGGACATTTTACATGTAATTGTGACATTAGGGGGATTATTGGTTTGGGTTTGGGTTTCTTCAGTTGTTTTGAATGATGAGTAGGAAAAAATGTATCAGCCTTATAGTCAGTTTGGGAAAAGAGGAGAGTTAAATTTTCTAACTAACATAGTGATGAGAGTTTGGTGATACACAGCGCAGTTAGCCAGAAGCAAGAATATAATTACCAGGAGAAACTGAGAAAGGTACAAATGAAAAGAGAGATGCTGAGATCTTGATATATTCACCTTGCCTCTAAGCCCCTGAAACAAACCCCAGTGTCAATTCACAGATACCGCCCTGAAGTCAGTGAAATAAGTTTTAATCTACAATCACCCTGATCATTTGATAAATACAGAGCAGTAATGCTATTTCAGCTGCCTTGCAGTCTACCAGTCTCCAGCTTGCAGATTTCCACCAAACAGAATTTGGTCCTCCAAGGATATCTCATGGCCCCGCAGTACTGGTGGTTTTAGGTTAAAATTATTTTCTTGTTTCCAGCTACCTTCCATTATATTGGTTATATGTAATTGCAGAGCTTGTTGGGTGGCACCTGTCTGCCCAAACCTCTCACAAAGTGAAGTTATCACCTTCAATTTATTTAGGTTTAAGGATACCGGTATGTCAATAAATAGATTAATAATTGTCTGACATTGTCTATCAGAAAATGTTTGGGTTTTTTTTTATAAATTGAGAAACTACTAAACTAGGTGAGAGAACTGGGAAAACTGCTTTTATGGAAGCAATCAGTTGCACAAATTTTTTTGTTGCAGTCCAGCAGGAATCAAAACTGGAAGATAGCTTTTGTACTCCCTCCCAACACTGTTCTGAATCTCCTTCTTCTAAGGCATGTTTTTCTCGTGCTGACACTGTCTCTCTA
Organism: Hemiprocne comata; assembly: GCA_020745705.1. Taxonomy (NCBI): domain Eukaryota; kingdom Metazoa; phylum Chordata; class Aves; order Apodiformes; family Apodidae; genus Hemiprocne; species Hemiprocne comata. The sequence continues at coordinate 133,767,921 of CM036586.1, read as the reverse complement.
GGTCAAGAATTTTGCTTTACAGTGTCTGAAGTAACACAGGGAAGAAGATGAAGTATTGCACTAGTTGAGTGTGCTGTAACATGGTGATTTACACCTTCCTTTTCAAGGTGTTTCTCATATGCCAAGGACAGAGAGAGAGAGTAGTTGAATTACTGACATCTAATGAATTAATAGCTGCAGGATAGCAGATGGCTGTTCACTTCATGTTTGTGCTTTAGAGAGCTGTAAATGGACATGTCTGTGCTCATCATCTATTGTAGATCTCCCTTCCTACACACCACGGAACAACGTTAACATGTAACATTGTACCCAGACAAGGGCCAATTTACTCTTGGTGCACCCCTTCAGTGCTTCATTAAAATGAATTCATTCTGGTAAGACAGTTTTAAAAATAGAACCCATATTAGGTGCCACCTTCTTAAAGACATTTCTCTTTGCTGGTGAACTCATAAATCCAAATTGTATTAGTTCAATCAGTGCATGAGCTGTATAGGGTAGTCTTCATCAGCTGAGCACAAAACTTGCATTTTTAATTTTTTTTTTTAAAGCAGAGCAACTCTTGCATTGCTTTTCTGTCATGCACCTGTGTGCTAAACATATAAAGAGGTTATGTTGTATGCAATATGACACATTATTGTCACACATCTACGTGTGTCACGTAGATGCATCTGTTGATGAAGAGCTTAACTAAATAGCAAAATGGTCAGTGTCAATGTATTGTCCATCAAGTAAAAATTTATTTGGGTTGTTTTTTTTTACCAGATACCTTTCCTTACTTTTTAACAAACAAAATAATATTTCTAGGCATATGACATATCCTTTACCGGTAGATACTGCCTTACTGTCTGAGAAGGTTTCAAAACAAGGTCAGTATTGTTACATGTCTGCAACAGTCAGATTTTTTGCTGTCCTTTTTCCAGAGCAGTGAGAATTCCTGCACACTGCCCTGGCCAGAAGCAGCCTAGGCTATCAAAGTGAAGCCAAAAGAAAAAGCTATCAAAGAAAAAGCACAAAAATATTTGTGGAGCAGCATGAAGCTAACTGAAGTCTGTATTATTTTCAAAAGACATTTTCAAAACTGAACATTCCACTTCAGTTAGGTGCCATTTTTCTCCTGGCAGCCTCTGTGAAATGGAAACTACAGAGTCTGACAAAGCCAATGATTTGTTGGTTGACAGGTTCTAGCTTCAGTTCAGCTTCCAATTTAATTTTCTTTTGTTCATGTTCCTGGTCGTCTCTTCTGTGACTTTAGCTTAAAATTATTTTTTCACCCCTTGGTCATTCCTCCTTTGCTATCAGGTGGGACAGGATGGGAGAGGACTGTCAATTGCCTGTTCTTTCTCTACTTGTCTTAAAAGATCAAGAGCAAGTGATCACCTCCAAAACAAGTATGAAGTAGACTCGATTGAATTGTAAGGCCTCAAGAAGAAAAGCTTTGTTTTGACCTGTCCTGTGATTTCTCTTAACGCCTCTATCTCAACATGATCATATGGTCAGCTGATGGAAAACTGGGCTTTCAGTGGAGAGAAGAATGCAATTTTTACTGCTTAAAACAAGTTGTTACTTACATTCTCCTGATTGGACTTTACCACCTCTTTTTCCACTTGCAAGTGTCTGTCAGAGCCAGTTCTTCCTTATTCATCTTAGTCGCTTTCAGTTCCCCCTAGGCATCAGCCCTGCTTGCACAGATCTTGTCTACATTGCAGCACCTCTGTCACTATTGCTTAGCAACAGCCTTAGTGCAGAGGTAACATATGGTGAAAGGGGAAAGATTTTACTAGTATTGATATGTCTCCTTACAAACAATACAAGTTAACTCAGTAGAGGTTCTTGGTGGCAAAGCCTGACTTGGAGCTGTTATTGACATAGCAGTGTTCATTAAAGGACTAATTTATTCAGTGAAACTTTGGTGTATGTTTCTGGTCAGAGCTTCAGGCCTGACTGGTCTCCTTCCCATCTCCTGCATGTGCTCTCCGTTTTCTTTCCCTTTCTTTTTCTCCCATTGTACTTACCTGTTCCCCAGAAGTGTTTGGGACATATAGAAATCACCTCTTACACTGTGAATGCCCTTCCCGTTTCTGAGCTTCTCCTACCTCTCCTTATCCCCATATTCATCTGTCCTCATCTTTCTGTCTTCTAGATTGTCGCGGACTGAGATAGGTAAAGCTGCGACCCACACCCCCACCTCAGGGGATCGAGAGCTGAAGACCACTCCCCGTCACACCCACAAACAACGCTTAAGAATCAATAGATTTATTAAAGGCACTGAGGGTTTGGCAAGTCTGATATCAACGATCACACAGGGTCTATCTCTATATCTATATCCACACCTATATATCCATATACCAACAGCTATACAACACTACATCTATATACCAATAACAACACACACAGAAAACAAGAGATAACCTCCCCCCTTCCCCCCTGTTCCCGTTCCCGGACAGGGATAAGAGGGAAAGCCTGGAGAGAGCCTTTGGGAAATAGAAGAATATTGGAAAAGAGAAGTGAGTGTCTGGTATGTGTGAATATTATGTAGGAATGTTTGTAGGAATGTTAGTAAGATGTTCGCAATTCTCACCACCGGGGGGTACGGCCGAAGCCAATCCCTGGTCGGGATCCACGTCCTGTCCCCTGAGACTCCAGGCAAACGGTCCGCTCGGTACGTCCACACGCCAACAACCACAGGGAGCAGCGCCGCAACGGCACGGCAGCCTCCGCAGCGGTACCCTCGCCACGGCGGCTGGATCCGTGTGTGTTCACAGAGCGCGCGCCTTCTTGCTCCTCCCTTTCCCGGTTCCGGCCCCGCCGTGCCTCCTGGGAGCTGTAGTCTGTAGTCTGTGCGCATGCGCCTGGTACCTCTGTCCTCTCCCCACGAGTGCCGGGGGGGTGCATCGCCAGGAATGGTCGCTGGATTAAAGGCCATTATAGAGTCCGTCTCTCACATAGATCCAGCCTGTGCTGACTTTCCTACCTACAGTTTTCTTCCCTGCCCAGTCTTATCCTGAACAGGTCTTGTTGTGAACATTTCTTCCTCCTTCCTCCTCCTTCCAAGTTGCTTTCCAGTGTGCCTTCAATCACGGAACACTTAATATTGTACCTCAAAGTATTTATGTTGGTTGAGGCTCTACTTACTTTCAGGTATTCTAGCAGATAGTGGCCTTCTTTACAATAGGCAGCTTTGCTTCTATTTTCGTCTTTGGCAAAGAAACTACAATGATTTTGAGGCTTCCAAAAATATTAAAAATGGCTGCTTTTCAAGGTTTTGCAGTGCTAGTTCACTTCTTTTTTTTTTTTTCTTTCATTACTTTTTTTAGCATTTGGTTATTTTTATTCCTCTAACATTTTTACAATTTCTTTTTTCCTCTTTAATCTGCCCACTGGAGCATTGTGTGATCATAATGAAAAAGCTAAAAGCAAAAGCTAAAAGCATCCAAAATATAGAAGTGTAGATATTTTTCTAAAAAAATATTACCAAAGCCTTCTGAAACATGCAGATCTGCTGGTGTCATATTTTCTACTTGTGTTATTTCAACAGCTTTTTCTTACCACAGGATACTATTAATTATTATGAAAAAAGAAAAAAAAACACAAATATTTTGCTTGAAAATGAGTTTGTGTGTGTGTGCACCAATCTAGTTGATAAACTTCGGGAAAACTTTCTGTAACAGCAAAGGTGTGTTTTACGAAAGAAGCGGCTTCACCTAGAAGCTTGATAGTATATGTCTGCAGCTGTGCAAAGCTTTGAAGAGAGAAAACAGTATTCTAACTTTTAAAAAATTTACTCTAGGACATTAAATGGCTTTTTTATTACTTGCAGCAGGCTAAAGTAGATTATGAGAGAAACAGAGAATGGAATAATAAATCCTCTTTAGATACTGTAAGACAGAGGTCTGTTGCACTGTAAGGACTTATTTTGTGCTTACAGAATAAAATTTTTACTAGAGTTTTTTCTGACTTTCCTCATATCTTTCCTCTCTTATAAGTGCTTTCAGTTAGATTAGTAAACCGATGTTCCAATCCCAGCTGCAGTTTTTATCTCTACTGTGTATGTTCCACTGACAGTTAATATATCCCTTTGAAAGAAATATGCCAAATTATATGTAAACTTTTGCACGTGGAAGTCTGTATTTCACTGCTAGCCAAAGTTATGCTTATAAATCTCACCAGTGGTTGAAACACCTTGATGATACCATTTCTTTTTTTGCTTGATTTCTTTCAGCTCAATGCACCTTTTTTTTTAAAAGTCCTTCTCTTGGGAACAGAGTTTCTAAAACTTTAGCCCTTAAGATTGGCACATATTGCTCAGTTTAATATAGTTAAATGTCTATGAGGAACTTTCAGGAATTTTAAAAATAAAGATAGCAGAATATGTCCACAGGGCTAATTAATCCTCACGTTTCCTTACACTGAAAAGCTATCACATACAATTTTTCATACATAATAGAATAATGATACAATTTTATATAAATATTTTTACATGTAGCATATGTAATGATGTTTATATGTGTAACAAGTAAATAGACTTTTTTGGTCATTTGTTGGTTTGTGGTTTCTGTATTGGTTAAAGTTCATGGTTGGCTGGCAACAGAAATCCTATAGTAGGCCACTGGTTCATCACTCTTGTGATGCTCTTTGATGGCCAATTGCCAGGGAGAGATGTTTTACAAAAACAATACCACTCCAATAATGGGCAATCTTATGCTAACCTGCATAATGGGAAGTCCCTTTACCATAATAGAATTGCAAGAGCTTGAAAAGCTTGAAAAAGCTTTAAAACTGTGTGATGTGACCTGCTCCATCTGTGGAAGCATACCAAGCATAATCGTGTAAAGGATACAGGCAGGTGCTTTCTTAGAAGTGCAGTGCTGGTACGAATGTACATTATAAAGCCCTGTCCCTTTCCTTTTTCTTTCATAACATCCTGGATAGGGAAGGACCTGCATGTCCTGAAATACAAAGGCAAGCCCAGATTCTCCAGTGACATAACCATTCAGCTACTTCATTCTCATCCCATCTCTCCTAGAACTTGACCCACAAAACCTTTGCTTCAGTGTATTTTGCAACGTGTCTGCAGTGTCACTTGTCTTTTGGCCAAGGAATACAAATGTTCTTAGACCACAAACACCATGTTTCCATCAGAGAGTAACTTTCTTATCTTAGAGTGTATATGCTCTCCTTCATATACATTCTTGTTTATTGTAGCTGATATCAGTTATTAGACTATTTTTGTGTGCTTACTTTTTATTCATCATCACAATTTAAAAGGTTGGGTTTGGGGTTTTTTTCCTGAAAATCTCACAAAGTCAAATTATCACTTTAATAGAGTATAATAAAGCCAACTTGTACTATTTATTCTAACAGTTTGTAACAGACTGCATCACTTTCAATTGCATCTCTTCTGCCTTTTAGTTAATGTAAAGAGCTTATTTGCTGTTAAAACCTCTGTAATATTTAGGTACTCATGGCTTGTGATGCAGCTGCATATTAACCTCAACTTCAATAAGCATTTTGCTTCTTAAACTGCATTCTATGGATCTGTAAGACAATGCAAGGCAGGGCTTTGCAAAGGCACCCAAGATATTCCTCAAGCCTAATTAAGTGATTTTCTACTGTTTTCTAAATTTTCTTTAAGTTGTACTGTTTACTATTGTTTCACATGCGGGCTGTCTGACTAATTTATATGCAGGACAATAAGGAAAATATTTATCTGTGTTACGGAGCATATATTGTCATCTACTTATATATCATCATAGGATTAAGTAGCCTTCTGTATGGCAGACAGGCTTGCAAAAAAAACTTGTCATCTTCAGGGTTTATATCATGTCCAAAGTTAAGCCTGTCTTTGCTTTAAGGGTTAAAACCCCATTTTGAAATTTTGCTGTTTGGAAAATTCCAGTCCCACAACCTGAGGACTGTAGTTTGCAGTTTAATACTTATGGACAACATTAAAAGTTTTCCTGTAAGTACAACTTTGCAAGTCTGCGTATATAACTTCCCTGGCAGATTTTTTTGAATGTTCCAATATATGCTATAAATAGCTGGTTTTAAGGGAAAGATCAGCAATAATTACCCAGTCCTAAAAAATAAACAACATATGAATAGTTAATTTACTCTTTAGATTAAAAGTTCTTTTGGGTGTATTAACAGTTAACAATTGGTAACCCATGCAATATGAAACAAAACTTTTTGTTTTTCCCCTTCGTATTAATTAGCTTTTAGCATATTAATCAAACATGTTGGGGAGCAAAATCAGAGTGCATATCCCTGCATGGTTTTCAGATATCTCATTTGTTTAATGGAGCCATTTAGATAATTAAGATCTGTACAGGTAATTTAGCTAAAGTGCAATCTACAGAAAAGATTATCTAGCAATTTACTTGTATTTATCTTAGGGTTTTTGTCCTGATTTTCTCCCTAATTATTTATATGCATAGCTCAGTTGTTTAAAAAGCTTCTCTTCTATAGCAGAAGAAATATCCCTTTGCATTGATAAATCTATGGAGATTGTTTATGTTCAAGAAAAGCCCCCCAAACCAAGTAGTTAAGAGGAGTTCCTGTTCAACATCCCTGAAAAACTTCCTCGTTTGACTTCCTTTTAATCCAAAAAAAACAAAATTATTTTCAGTGCTGGCCTTTACTTAGCTGAGATTCTACCCTCCTTTACATTTTCTTTCCTGTAAGGGGAAAGTTTTCAGACCAACTGCTGCTTTTATTAATACGTATGGAAGAAAGTGATGTTGATGGACTATTCGGGACTGCACCAACACATGCAGCAAGGAAGGGCTGCTGATACAATTTCAGGAGTCCAGCTGGAACATAACTGGCAATGCAACCTTTCATACATGGCTTAGCTCTCATGGGCCCCAGAACAATTGTTCTTTGATTTTTCAAATATACATATATATATATATAAATACACACACACGTGTGTGTGTGTGTATTTCTGTTGGGTGAATTTTAATTGCATGCTACCTTAAACATCCAACACAAATGCTTGGTCTGGCTAGCATTCGCAGATTTTCCCTATCATCAGTGGAGAGATAAGCTCCTTTAGGGGACAGTTCAAATGCAGAGCCTCATTTGATGACCTAAACTGCTCTCCAGAAAAGCACTGCTTTTCTACTTAAAGGACTTACAGGCTTTTCAGTCATTTTACTTACATGTTATAGTCTGTGGTGTGACTATCACCCTTTGCATCTTATGCCTTTATTCCTAAGGAGGAGCCATCTACACTAGGATCATATCCATAGGTTTCATAATTGGTTGTGGGCTAAAACACTTTTGATTTTCAACAAGTTTCTAGCAGCAAGCTGTTCTTTTTTAGAGGTAAAACTCAGTAATGGGAGTTACTGTGAATTTTTTGCATTAAAAAAGTGATGCTACAGGAGTGAGGTGAAATTACATCCATTACTTGTGGAAATGTAGTTTTGTAAAACTTGCAGAAGACTATGTCTGAGTACTATTAGTAGCTTTGAAAACCATGTGAAAACGTTTTACATGAATTGGACATTAAGTTTAAAATTAAATTGAAATATGTGATTTGACTACTTGGCAAAATACAAAGGCACCAATAGTCAAATAATTAATATCTTACAACTGTTTGTACTAAGCAACTTCGACACTTAAATGAGATGATTGAAAAAGCCCTTACTTTTTGAAATATGGCACATTAATAAAGTAGAGGAGAGATTAAAAAGCATCACATTTTATGTAATACACTGTTCAGGCAAACTCAGATATTACAGTACTAGCTTCTTCTTTCAAAATTAGGAAACACACCTTTCAAGGTACAAATTTGAGGCAGTTTATGCAAATCTGTTATTCCAATTCAAAAATTCAGCACCTTCTCAAGCTCATGGATCCATAAAAGCTATTAGCTTGAGGGTTGCTGCTGCAATTCTGACTATTTGAGCAGAAATATTATTAGTGGTCTATTATTAAATATAATGTACACAGCTGTTTGTTTGCCTTTCCAAGGTGTAGAAGTTGTTTACACTGTTGCAAAGAAGAAAAGAAAATTGCTTACACGGTACTTGCAGGAAAATTGTCTTGTTATGTCTGCAGCTAATATTCCTAGATACTGTATCTGTTAAATATCTGCTTGTGTAATCTTTACCCCAATACTACTTAATAATTTAGTGATTTAGTACTACAAGTGATGGCAGTGCATCCACTCTGAGTAGATTTCTGTGGGACTGTTATTCGTTGTAGTCAGAACCTACACATGCAACAATAAATAGTGGCAAGACTAGCTCTTTATATTTCTAGCTTAATCGGAGTCAGATGGGATACTGGGCAACTCTTAGTGTTTCTGGAGTGCTGTTGATTTGATGCTTCTCAGAGAGGAGAGCTCAGCTGCCTAGAGGTCATATATCAAGCACTGCAAACATGAAGCAATAACAGAAAATATAACTAGTGGCTAGGGATGTACATTTGGGCTGTTAAATAAGGACAAAACCTGAGGCTTGGCACTGGGGGTGTATGTTTAGGCTGCAAAGCATCAGTCACTGTAGCAGTAAAAAAGACATAACTGACAGCCATTCTCTGTCTCTCTGTATGTGCATATATGCTTAAGCCTGGAGAGTGACACAAGTGGGCTATTATTACATCTCTGACATTCATGCTGCTTTAGTAAAAATGTCGCTACTTCGTTTAAAACCACTATACTCCTAAGTTTTTAACTCAGCAAGGTAAAACAGCTTGGAGCTTTGGAGTTATCTTTTTCTTCTCTTTAATAAAACTCAACCAAGGTTTTACAGGATAGGCATAATTCAGTTCCCTCACTCCCATCTGCATTGCCCTTCAGTGTTTATTGATTCGGATGTCTTGAGATTTACAAAATTCAAGCTTTAAAACATTTCATTTGAGTATCATATGCTTTCAAGGTATCTTACTGATGTTCTTTAAGCAAAAATTAAAAATGGAATAGAAATTACATAGTACTTTAGAAGTCAAGGTAGTGTTTCACCTTATTTCTTATTATCCATCTAAAAATGTGATGTGCAGCATTGGAGATACTGGTTTAATGGAGTTAACTATTTTCAATGACATTGTTTTAGTGCTTAGATAACGAGGTAATTCCTCCCTTTCTACATAGTGTTACTAGGATTTTAACAGGAAATTGTCTTGTCTTTTTGTTTTCAGTATTAGATTTTTATTAGATAACTGGAAATATAGAATACTTAAGCAATATCTGTAAGGTAAGCAGTAAAGGAGTCAGAGGGGTGTGGGGAAGCCCAAATTAGGTAGGGTAATGTGTGCTTTCAAGAAAAAGTACGTATCAGATAAACACTTAAGTTCTGTCAGGAAAAATTTATTCTGAAATAAAAATTGGTTACGGTGGTTATGCCCTACAGTGTTTTGGATATCCACTTCTGTTCCCAGGTGGAAACAGACACTATCAAGAAGGCAGTATGAGAATAATTAAAATAAATGAAGAAGTGCAAAGAATAAACTTTGGTGTGCTGACTCTCTTTTGGAGCCTGTTTGGTAATTCCTATTTTTGTTCTATCACTGGGGCCCACTGTTCACCTGTGAGGAGCACGCATTTTTTCTAAGAACTATTCCACTACAGAAGGCAATTATGCACTGTGCTCTGAACTAATTCTCACTAGCTTGGAAAAGGGATTGCAGTGTTATAGTGGATAGAGTTCTGAAAATTTTAGCCTCATGCTCAAAAGCTAAAATGCAACATTTGCTGAAAAATAATTCTGGAAAAAGTGTGCAGGGTGCATTCTTCTCCTCAGACAGGAAGGTTGCAATAGGACTATGTGATGTACAAAAGAGAGTGGCAGCATGGCTAAAAAGTGTAAAGTTACTTCCACATGGGCTGAGCTTAAGCAGAATAGGGAGGATTTTTAAACCTGGAAAAGAGACAGTGGTGTCTGTGGCTATGATAGAAACATATCAAATCATGATAAGCCCCACAAACTGGAATAAGCAATAATTATTCATTGTTTATCATAGTGCCTGGAGTAGAGACATCCCATGAATTAGTCAGCTGAAAAGCTCAAAGCACACAACGGGTGATACTGCAACAGAAGCTATTTGTTCCAAGGCATGGACGCCCAAACTGTACACTGTTTCAACTTATAAGATACCTTCCCAAAAGAGGAAGGGAGTTATAAAGGCAATTAAACTTCTACAGGCTTTAGGAAATTCTGATCTGCAGATTATTGGAGGATGAGAAAGACGTATCTTCCCCCATACGTTATTTCTAAGGCATCTGCATTCCCCTCCTTTTCCATGTGGGTGGTGTCCCAGCAAAGACTGGTACTGGTTAGATGGTGCCTTGACAGCCAGTTTGTGACAATGCAAAGCCTTGCTGATGCCATGACCCACAAAAGCATTTGTCTCCTAATCAATGGCTGTAAATCTTCTTTGTCTGTCAGTCATACTTTTTGCAGATTTTCTCAATTTTGGGAAGCTGGGGAGATCTAGAGATTATAGCAATCACTGTAGCTTGCAAATATGTCAGCTGTTGTGACAAATAGACATTTCTTACTCCATATGTATGGATGCGACAATAAAAGTTTAAAATACTCTTTTTCTTTTTTTTTTCTTTTTTTTTTTTTTTTTTTTTTTTTTTCCCTCTCAGAGTAGGCTTAAATTTGATCAATTTAGAAGCCTGGCATAATAGGCTGAGGGTTTAGGTCATAAAGTGCTACAAGATGTGTGAGTTATAGTGCAGGCAAAACCAGAAGGCTGAGCCAAGAAGAAAGCCTAGTAGAAGGTACTGGGAAATCAGACAAGTCAGATTTATGCCACAGGAAGCTGCAGACTTCACATCAGCTCTGAAAATCAATTTCCCACTTTCACAGGGCCCAGCAGAGCTCTCTAAAGGTAGTGGAGATAGGAGGGGCAGCTCAGCTCCTGGTCAACTGGCTGCTGAGCTGCAAATTGCATATAGGTGAATAGGAGTGGCAGAACAGATAATTAAAAAAAGAGAAGGGAGAGCAGAAGCAGGGAAAGAAGGGTTACATTTACAGCCTTTGAGGCTTTCCGAGGAACACAGTAGGTGCTGGAGGAAGGAACAGCAGGCTATTTATCCTACAGCAGAGGAAAATGGTGTTTCTTAAGGTAGACAAAAATCTCAGCTGGGGTTAGCCAGGTGGTATAAAGTAAAGCCACGTTTTGCAGTGGAAGTGGTAAAATGAAGAACAGCCTGGGGTATCATATCAGTATTTCCACTCTGGCTCGCAGCACAGTTTAAATTGAGTGACCATATTTATATTGATGCAGTCCCTGTTTGGATCAATTTTTTTTCTTGACTGAATTAACAGGAGGTGAGAAGTAAGTGTCATTTAAGAATGTTGCACTGTGTATAGGTGTAATTGTTTGCATTCCTTTCTTTGATGCTCTTTTTTTTTATCTTTTAAGAGACTGCACTGAATTGCACATCCAGGATTTCACCAACTGTCTGTGAAAAGTTAGAAAGTACTACTAGGAAAGTAGTACTTTAATAAAACTTAATGCTAGGCCAATTTTTAAAATAAATCAACTTGTAGGTTCTTCCACTACATTAGTTTAATGGAAATGGAATGTTAGTCATATTACACTACAAGGGTACTAGAAATTTACGGTCAGAAAAAGCTTTTTACTTTATGGAGGTGGAAAAGTAAGCTTAACAATAACCAGGTGTGGAAGTTAATTATTTATGTTTTAATAACAAACACTTTTAGTAAATAAGCGAGTACAAGGATCTACCACGAGAAGGGACAGCTGGTGCATGGTCTTCTCAGGATCCTGTGAGATCTTATGAATGCCTTTTTTGGCTATACACCTATCTCTCTAATTTACATGTCTGAATTGTGCAATTTTGTTGCTCTGTAGTAGCTACTCCCCTCAAATCATGTCAGCTCTATCACATATCTGTTATCTATCATGATAACTTCAGTACCTGTAGTCCATGGAATAAGCCATTTTATTCTTGGGTGTTGCTGATTTACCTCAGGCCACTTCTATCTCAGAGCCTCTCTAAGAGCATTCGAAACTGAGTGGATTTCACTTTCCTTCCTGTACTCACATATTGAATCTGTTGCAGAGCTCAAATTACACTGAGGTGCACATTTTATTAAGAACACAAAAATTAAATAAGAACATTATTCTGTACGTAAAAACATGACCTGGAATTTCTCCAAGAGCAGCTTTCAGTCTCAGATTACTCTTGGGCTTCAAATTATTAAATTAAACCAAAGCACGAGTGGATTTAGTGCCAAGAGATTTTTCAAGGCTGAGAAGGATAATTAGAAAAGATGGACTTTGGTAAGTGAGGCAGGTGTTCCTAGGCTTTTTATTTGAACCTTTGAGAGAGCCTTGACTATCTTGAGAGAAGATTCAGAGCAGAAATTGTAGTATCAGTGTGCTGAATTGCCTGAGGGCAGGAGGAAGGGATTGAGGGTCTCTTTTGGATGTATAAGCAAAGGAGCCTGTAAGCTCTCTGTCTCATTGAAAGTATCCTGAAGTATTTCAGTGGCTCTTGTTGCTGTTAATACGCCTGAATGTCTCTGAGAATTATTGGATCTTGGGGACCATCCTGACACCCCTCAGAGGACAGAAATTGCAGCTATAGCAATTCCACTTTTAATAGCTTGGAAAACCTGGTTTATTTGCTAACTACAGTCAAGGTTTCTTTTCAGATTTCATAAGAATGAAAGTCAATATCCTTTCCCAGTGTTTAATCCAATTCATATTGGAAGCATTATACCAGGTTAGTTTTGCACAAATCACATTGTGGTTCTGGTAGAAAATAATATGGTTACTGTGAAAAAAATAAATGCAAATAAGAGTCAGTGTTTTGCTGATGGTTATAAATTCATTTGCCTTTCAGTGGCATAGCTGGAGAGTTGGGTTAAGCTTCTGGGCATGAGCACAGTAGGTTTCTGTATTTATTCTGTATAATCTATTTTTTTCTTCTCTTTTTAATCTTTGTTTACTTGCAAGGCTTTCATTTGTGGCCTCCTTCCTACTACTGTATGCTGGGTTCTGCTGTCTCATGTTGTTTACTGAAGCTTAGACATGAAAGGACAACGAAATGGACATTTTAATCAATTAACTGTACCCTGATCAAAGTTTCATTCTTCCTTATTATTGTTGGTTTTGTTTAAAGTGTTGTTATTTACAACAGCATCCAGTTGGGCTTTTGATTCATGTGGTGTGACAAAGTCACTCTCTTGCATAGAATAGCAAGCTGAGAGTTTCAAAACGGCATTTGATCAAGGCCTTGCTTTAATCACAGATCATGTCAGAGTTCTGAGCAACAGCACAGCTTTCCTCTGCTGAAGGCAGAAGGGGAGTGCATTGGCATAGCAAAACACAAACTAAGCAAAGAACACAAAGAAAGAGCTTGAATGTCTATGCACTGGCCCTGTTTAGTTCCTTTTGCTTTCGGAGGCCACCTGCTTGCCTATTTCCTCTTAAAAGAGAATAACAAATACCTTCAGTCTCTACTCTTGTCGAGGTTTTATTTATCCTTTCTGGTAATTTTTCTGTTTTCTATTTCCTATCTCTTCTTCTGTGAGGTAACTATCTTTTAGTGATACATACAAAAAAAGATAATCCTTTACATGAGGTTATTATTGCCTGTTTGTGGTTGCTTAGGACTTTTGATAGTTTTAAGTGCTGTGGTGATTTTTTGAAATTTTCTTTTTTTTTCCTTTTAAGGGTGTTATTTGCCTCAGGTACCTTTTCTACCTTTGACTATTACTCACAGCATAGTAAAGATGAAAGTGCACCCTGTAGCTCATGCAAAAAATTCTGTTGGCAAATTTTGCTGGCTTTTAAAATTTCTGTGCATTCATGATTTGCAAGAAGGAACACGAGACCTCAGAATAAAGATATCTTTGAATCAGGTACATTTCTGTAAAAGTCTAACTGACTATGGATATGTTGCATAAGTTTTGGAAAAAGTAGTGCTTGCATGTAAGTAGGAGAACCTTTTGTATGTAATGGCTGATTCTTATTGTGTTATATGTTCACTGAATGTGGCCTATCCACATTTTAGATTCAGCTACTGGGAAAATACTGGATTTTAACTGCTGATGAAGGCTGCTGCTGGCCGTATCAGGTCTATCTACTAGCACTCGACCAGAGATCAACAGTGCTTTCCTAGTGGTACCCTGCTTCCTCCTTCCCGTACTTTGACTTAGGCAATGCCAGGGAGGTAGTTCATTTGATTGCAAGGGTCAAGATTTTACTGCAATGAATTGGAGTCATTGTTGAGTCATTTTGAGGGATCAGAAGGCTGGGGAAGACATGGTGCCTTATGTCAAGGTGAGCTGGCAATTTTGAGGAAAGAAAAAATACTGAAATAATACCACATAATCAGTACAACTTACAGACTTCGCTCAGCAGGAAATTAGTACATATGTCTTGTTTTCCTGTGGTGTCACGTGGTTCAGCTTTAAAATTTGAGCTATAGAACTCGAGTCTCTTGAAAATACCTCCAAAATGGCTGAAAGTCATTCTCTGAAACAAGAAACAAGTAATGTTCAAGAGTGACTTTGCAATCAAAGTAGTGAAGTTAAAGCTCCTGGCTGCCCTTATAACAGTGTGCTCTCAAAGTTCAAGCAGAGATTCAATCAGGCAACCTCCTGTCCTTTCTCAGAAGGTCCCTCCACTTCCATATTATAGTGTTATTTAGGCAACTTGTCCTCCATATGCAACATTAGTAATAACCTCATATTCATTGTGTTCCCTTAATATTGGAGATAAAAAATTTGTTTTGCTTTTCAGATTTCTACACTTATGTAAATACAAGCAAGTAAGAAATGTGTGTTTTGTTTTCTTCATGTTTTTTCCAATCCATCTTCCCCAGTGGTAACAGTTAATGAAAAAGATTATTTTATTAATTAAGCATTCAAAACAATGCAGTTTGTTGCTGGCAGCCACTCATTTGGAATAATCTTCTATGCATCATAACCTTCAATCTTTGTGTTTAATTGCTTTTTTCCCCTTTCTTTCCCCTGGAGAACTCTTTCAAAAATCTCTCCTGACCTGTCATGATGGTTTTGCATTTCATGTAACTTCAGTTAAGAAATGTTTAATTATGAAAATAATCACTTTTGCTTTTAATCTGTTTATGCTTTTCTGCCTGACTTTTTTTCTTCCACTGTAATTCCTGCTGATTGCAATGATGCCTGTGTTAAGGGAAGAATTGATTTCTCCCAGTTCTTTGGAGGACTCTTTCGTAATTATAGATCACCCTTTAGTCTAACAGGAGTTTCAATCAAGCAGCTACCAAGACAATCTTTTTTATGTGAGAGGTGTCAGATGTGGGGTCATAAAGGCTTATGTGCAGTCAGATACAAGAGAACTTTCCTAACTTCAAGTGAATGACCCCACTTGAAACATGAGTGGAGATCATACTTTGCTATCATTAGGTGCTTTGCATATGAAGGCAGTAAATCTGTAGGGATAAGTGGACAGCCTATTCACACCATGCATGTTGAAGAACCTAAATAAACTGGCTAGTTCAACACATCTCTCTAGGGTCCCTGGAATGAGACATATCCAGAGAATGGCTAAGACCACCTGAGTTAGGCACTCTGCTCATGAAGGAAACCAGCTCAAAGCACCCTGCTGGCACCTAGGGAAAGCAGGTACACCTCCACTAGCTTAGCTTTCTAGGTACGTGATGCAAATACTAATCCAACTCTGGTTTTTGGGCCTTGCATAACTGATTCTGAGAGCAGTCACTTGCATGGAGCCTGACCCAAAACCTCTGCAGGAAGGATCTGCCTCTGCCTGATCCAGAGCCTCTACCTCCACAGCCTCCCATGTTCATAGGACTTAAGCAGGGCTCAGTGTTGGGGCCAGTTCTGTTTAATATCTCTAGCAATTATCTGGATTAAGGGATTGAGTGCACCCTCAGTAAGTTTGCAGATGACACTAGTTTGGGAGGGAGTATTGATCTGCTTGAGGATAGGAAGTGTCTGCAGAGGGACCTGAACAGGCTGGATCAGTGAGCTGAGGCCTATTGTATGATGTTCAATAAGGCCAAGTGTGGGATCCTGCTCTTGGGCCACAACAACCCCATGCAGTGCTACAGGCCTGGGGAAGAGTGTCTGGAAAGCTACCCAGAGGAAAAGGACCTAGGGATGCTGGTTGACAGCTGGCTGAATAAGGGGCAGCAGTGTGCTCAGGTAGCACAGGGAGGCCAACAGCGTCCTGGCCCATATCAGAAATAGTGTAGCCAGAAGGAATAGGGACGTGATTGTCTCCCTGTACTCAGCACTTGTGAGGCTGCAGCTTGAGTACTGTGTTCAGTTCTGGGCCCCTCACTACAAGAAAGACATGGAATTGTCGGAGTGTGTCCAGAGAAGGGCAAAAAAAGCTGGCAAAGGGTTTGGGTCACAAGGAGTGGCTGAAGGAACTGGTCTTAAGCCTGGAGAAAAGGAGGCTGCAGGGAGACCTTATCGCTCTCTACAACTACCTGAAAGGAGGTTGTAGTGAGGTGAAGGTTGTTCTCTTCTCCCCAATAACAAGCAACAGGACAAGAGTAAATGTTCTCAAGTTGCACCTGGGGAGGTTTAGCTTGGATATTAGAAGAAAATTCTTCACTGAAAATGTTACTAAACACTGGATCAGGCTTCCCAGGGAGGTGGTTGGATCACCATCCCTGGAGGTGATTAAAAACATGTAGATGTAGTGCTTAGGAATATGGTTTAACACTGGACCTGGTAGAGTTAGGTTACAGTTGGACTTGATGACCTTAAAGGTCTCTTCCAACCAGAATGATTCAGTGATTCTGTATATCCTGCATGTCTATGTACTCATCTCTGATGAACTTACCTCAGATTTACAACTTTGTCACTGTCAGCAGAAAGTGGCTCCCTGACATTAATGAACTGTTGACAAAGGAGCTCAGAGAGTCAAGTCTATCAGACTAGATGGATGTAAAGGAGATTAATTATATGTGACAGAGTTGCCATATCTGAATAAAACAGAAGTAAATAGCACTCTCTTGAAGTTACTGTGGCTACACATCTGAGTAAGTGCTACTTAACTTGAAGAGCCAAAGTTTAATCAAATCAAGTTTTCAATTATAGCATTTTTTTCATCTACATGAATGCTCACATACTGATATTTTGGCTTGCAAAAGTAGTTACAAGCAGCTGAAGATCCCTAGTCAGAGTATGACCAGAAATCAGTGGCCAAAAAGTCCCCTAGATAACAAAAATCTGTGAGAATAACTGAGATTGCTTCCTCTCTATCTGCTTCTCTGCTCAAGAGCTCTGCTGATCCCACCAACATAAATTAGTTATTAATCTTCAAGCATCACCAGTACCTGGGTTTCAGCATAATGCATGTTCTGTGCACTTACATGCAGAGGCAAGGAAATAAGATTCTCAGAGCTGGACTCAGAGCAGCTGAGGATTTATTAATAATTTCAATTTGCTTCTCTTCCCTCATCCCTCTGCTTCTTCCCTCATCACGTCCTCTGTATTTCAGTAGCTGGTCTGACCCTGCTGTAGAGAGAGCGTGGTGAACCTTTTAATGGGCTTAACTAATTGATCATCTCTGGAGTACAACCACAGAGCGATGAAGCGGGGAATTTTGGCTCCTTCAGGGAAGGCAAGACTTTACACCTCTTGTCAAGGCTATGACTAAACGTGACAAATTGGTTTGCAGTTTTGCAGCTCATTTACAGTTTTGCCTAATTGCAGACAGAATTTTTGAGGGATTTTTATTTACTAGTACCTGGGCTACAATTTCAATATGCAGAATTATTTGTGGTATATTACGATTCCCAGGATTATTTTCTCAAAATACAAAAAATATGACTGAAAATAAAATTTGTTAAGTAGCAAAATAAACTGGTTGACCTTAGCGAAAAAGAAGCCATGATTCCCTTGTGAAGTTATTAGCTTTCTGAAATTTAGCTTGTAGAAATGTATTTTTGTAATGTGTAGTGCTACTAAGCATTTAGTGTACCTTTGTTTACTACAGAGAATGGTCTGCATTTTTTTTGAGATCATATCTTGGGCAATCTAAAAGTGATTATGGAGTAGTAATATGGCAGTGGGCTAATAAGTAGCATTATTACTTCCATGTTATGTAGAGTTTGGATTATTTTGGTTGCAGTTATTTCCCCGTGCGAAGAAAACAGAAACCTGCCTACCTCCAAGTACAGCCTTAATTTAAAAAGTATTTGTTGAAAATTTTTGTCAGCAGTTGAAGCAGTGAAAAAGTTCTAGAGAAGGAAAATCCTCCAGTTGCCTGTACTTCAGTGGTAGATGCTCTGTGAGGCATCCAACAATTTTGTGTTTATCTGTTTTGATAGACACAAAAGAGATGACTAGGGAGCAGAAGAACCCATACCTATCTTCTGCAGAAGAAGATATCTTCTTCCCCAGAGCTTTTCTAAACTGGCCTATAGAAATAAACAAAATCCAGCAGGGTTCCAGTAAGGTTCTATAAGAGACGCAGCAGAATCTAGGTCTTGACACCAGACTGAGGTGAGCTATCTTATACAGCCACTGCAACAGTGCTCTGTTTGATTTGATCTGATTTGAAGGTATAGTCATAGAATCATAGAATCATAGAATCCTAGGGGTTGGAAGGGACCTCGAAAGATCATCTAGTCCAACCCCCCCTGCCAGAGCAGGGTCACCTAGAGCACATCACACAGGAATTTGTCCAGGCGGGTTTTGAATGTCTCCAGTGAAGGAGACTCCACAACCTCCCTGGGCAGCCTGTTCCAGTGCTCTGTCACTCTCACAGTAAAGAAGTTTTTTCGGATATTCACCTTGAACCTCCTATGCTCCAATTTGCACCCATTACCCCTTGTCCTATCACTGGTCATCACTGAGAAGAGCCTAACTCCATCTCCCTGACACTCACCCCTTACATATTTGTAAACATTGATGAGGTCACCCCTCAGCCTCCTTTTTTCCAAGCTAAAGAGACCCAGCTCCCTCAGCCTTTCCTCATAAAGGAGATGTTCCACTCCCTTAATCATCTTTGTGGCTCTGCGCTGGACTCTTTCAAGCAGATCCCTGTCCTTCTTGAACTGAGGGGCCCAGAACTGGACACAATACTCCAGATGCGGCCTCACCAATGCAGAATAGAGGGGGAGGAGAACCTCTCTTGACCTACTAACCACACCCTTTCTAATGCACCCCAGGATGCCATTGGCCTTCTTGGCCACAAGGGCACATTGCTGGCTCATGGTCATCCTCCTGTCTACCAGGACCCCCAGGTCTCTTTCACCTACACTACTCTCCAGCAGGTCAGCCCCCAACCTATACTGGGACATCGTGTTGTTCTTCCCCAAATGCAAAACTCTACACTTCCCCTTGTTGAATTTCATCATGTTTCTCCCTGCCCAACTCTCCAGCCTGTCTAAGTCTCTCTGAATGGCAGCACAGCCTTCTGGTGTGTCAGCCACTCCTCCCAGCTTAGTACCATCAGCAAACTTGCTGAGGGTACATTCTATACCCTCATCCAGGTCGTTGATGAAGATGTTGAACAACACCGGTCCCAGTACCGACCCCTGAGGGACTCCACTAGTCACACACTTCCAACCAGATTCTGCCCCATTGACTACAGTACAGACTATAGTACAGCAAGTGACTGGACCAAGAGACAAATTCATTTCCATGTCTAGTCAAGTCCTTAACTTTTTATACTTTATGCCAGTACATAAAGCACTGTGTTAAATGTGAGTGCTTTGCTCAGCAGGAGCTGCATTAAATCTGAAGGGCTTCATTTGTATGGGAAAAAGTGGTTGTTTATTGACCACTTAACTGACAGTCATAGTATATTTAGGACCGATTTGACTCTTGCAAGTTTCTCTCTGTCATTGTTATTGGGACTGGAGGCAAAATATACAAAAAGAGTATCTGTTTTACTGACATTTCCTTCTGGTTTTGTGTACCCTACATGATTTTTTTATCTCTGCAGAGGAAATGTTAGAATCTTCTGAGTCCATTCAGC
The DNA here is from genome assembly GCA_020745705.1 of Hemiprocne comata. Lineage (NCBI taxonomy): Eukaryota > Metazoa > Chordata > Aves > Apodiformes > Apodidae > Hemiprocne > Hemiprocne comata. The sequence goes on along the minus strand of CM036586.1, from coordinate 133,747,983 downwards.
ATACTGAGGTATTCAGCGGGAAGATATTTCTATTTTTAGCCAAATAATGTCAACAAGAAGCACACAGATCATAATACAGTATTTTAAAAATATATTCAGTTAAGATTCACTTGTGTATCCCTGCTGACTTGTCTATGTTGTTTATGGTTAAAATTGTGAGTTTTCCACACAAAACAGGTAAGCATTTGCACCAATGGTTAGTTGTTTATTTTTCTAGATTACTACCTGCTTTTCATATATGACCACTTTTGTATGAAAGGAGTTAAATTAGATGGGTAATGCACACTTTGCATGTTCAACTGACTATTTAGATAAAAAATGAGGCTATAAACTCTCTGGTGTACTTAAATAAACTTGTCCTTTGTCTAGTGTTGTCAAAAAGGAGAACACTTCCACAAAAAAAAAAAAAAGGGTCACTTTATCACTTAGCAGGATTTCCCAAGCTTCTACAAATCCAGGACATCCAATTTGTTAGCTAAGCACTCCTTTTCTCTTAAAGATTTACAGTGATTTATTTTCAGTGTCAGTAACAGCATCATCATTACTGGGAGAGCCAACTGTACCGAATGTTACATTAATAAATCATCAACCCTGAAAATCAATACTCCAATGAATTGAATCAAATGAAACTGTTTCTGTTGCACAGTTTCACCCACAGAGTCGAAACATTTGCTGTCCAAGTTCATAAAATTTCCATCAGGTGGTTAAGGCAGAGCCATCAGACACAGCTCCCCAGACTCAATGTCAGACAAATGTTATCAGTTGATGGATTTTTTTTTTTTTTAATGTCTCAACACATCAATGTGTTTGTGATCATATTATGATATTTGCTTCCTCGGAAGTGAAATGAACTGCTGCTTTATTTTGCATCCTGAGAGGATACCAAAGGTTAAGTCTGACTTGCCTTCTTCTCCTTGCTTTCCCTCCTGAACCACCTGTTTTCCCCTCTACCCTCTTTTAAATCTACTCTTGCATAGAAACTAATAGCTCTATTTGTTTTCCAAAGCTTTCTTATTGGTCAAGTACGTAGCATAGTACTTCCTTTTCAACCTGGCATTACTTCTGCTAGTGATGAGAAAAAAATCTCATGACAGAGAATTTTACACTGTGCATAGGTACATCTTCTGTCACTAATATCAATAAAGCTAGACAGAAAATTAGTTTTTTATGAAACTTGAGGATAGCTATTCCAAGTCTTGTACTAAGGCTGAATGCAAACAAACTACCTGTGTGAGGTTTAAAGCAGGTTATTTCTCTAACATGATAACGGAATTTTCTTTCCTGCAATCTGAATTTTATGGTATATTTGTACATGTTAGTCATGAAGTTCCTACCACAGTAGTAAATGGAAGGTCTTAATATTGTAAAATAAATCCAGTGATTTTATCCATTTTTTAATGTGAATATACTGTAAATGTTCATGTTGCTTTGGCATCAATGCAGTGATGCCATGGTTTTAACGACCAAGGTTGTTCTGCCTTATGAAGAAAATCCAGCCAGCATTTATTTCCATAAAATCCATGTCTTTCTCCTTTCTCAGCTCTAAATGTTCTATTTTTATCTAGTTGTTTTCAACAAGAGCGTTAATCTAATCCTGAAGATGAATCCAAAGGCAGAAAAAATAATTTTCTGTTTTCATGTGATCAATTTTCCAGCTTCAGTTTTAATTTAAAGGAAATCACAAAAAGTTTGGGAAGTGGTTCAAACTAATTCATCTGTAATCAGAAATACTGATTTTTGGCTGACTTTGATGCTTGGGTCCTTGCTTGTGGTCCCCTCTGTTTCTGTGCCCAGAAAGAACTCCTAGTAACACTTGAGTAGCTGAAAGGAGGCTGTCCTGGGTTGAGCCAGGATGAAAATAATTTTCCTTTTACTGATTTTTTTTCCTTCAGTAAGCTCTCTTTTAACTAGCAGCAAGTGTTCCAGCTAGTGGACTGATAACACTGGAATGTTTATGTTTCTGCTGAGATTCCAAGGTTGCTTCTTAGCTCTGCTGCTACAGAGGTTACCGGGGCAGGAGAATTGTATCTATGATGCCCCTGTAGGGAAGCTGGACTAGACAGACAGCAGAACTGACCAAAGGTATTCCATTCCATATATCTACGTGAGCTCCAAGGAAGGTCAGAGATCACAGAAGACAACTTCCTTCCTGCTTCTTCTTCCCTTCTCATCCGTCCATGGCCACCATTTGGGGAGGACTCCATCCATCCATCACCATCGATCCCTAGGCTCAGGTACCTCATAACTCTACCCTTAGCCCCTGTCTGCTCTGCCTTATCTCCTGCCTGTGGTCTGAGACATTTCAGGACTGCTCACAGCTCAGGAGAGTGCCGGGAGACTTGCTGGGGGTGGGGGGAGGCAAGAGGCTTTTGCACATTCCTGAACATACTTGTATATAATCGTACATATAATTAAAGCTGTCTAATTTAGTTTTCAATCCAGCTAAGTCTCTCTCCTAATTCTCTCTCTCTTTCCCTACCTGGGTGGGAGGGGATTAAAAGCATTGTTGTCTCTGGTTTATTTTTCTGATTCTGAGTCAAACTCTGACAATTTATTGGCGCCCAACGTGGGGCTCGATTTTAAGCCCAGATTATAGATTCTCACTAATTGGGAATGTTTAAAATTCCATCTCTGATGGGAGGAATCCATCAGATGGCAATGAGAAACACTTCTGCTGAATCTAATGGCAGATTGAAAACTGAACAGACACTTTCTGGAATGTTTCTGTTGGACTTGTTTCCCAACATGCAATCGTACCTGTGGTATGCAGCCGGGATCATACTGCCCTGTGTAGCTGTTCTTGCTATTGTTTTATGGTGTATCGACAGAACTGTAGCCATGATCAACCGTATAATTACCAGCCTAGTGATCCTAGGGTTTTTGATACTGATCTTTTTGGGGGCACTGTGTGTGTATGGTTATGGTACAGATCCTCAAGTGAACGAAAAGGTCTATGTTGGTAATGTCAGTAGCAGGTCCACTTTTACCTTTCCATTTTGTCTCAAAATAAATCTCCCAGCTCTTGATCTAAATAGCATTGTTTCAGTAGGGATGCTTCTGCTGAATGTTTGTAGTGTACTGTGGGTGCGTAGAGTGAGGTGTTGTTCTACTCTCTGCCAATCCCCCACAGGCAAGGCTGCTGCCACCCATGATGCTGCCACCACCACCACTGCTGCTGCCACCACTGGTACTGCTACAAAAACAGCTGCTTCTGTGAAGACTAAGGCCACTCCCCTTCGATACAAACTAAGAGTTAATCTTGTGAGCAGGAGCAAAGCAAAGGCCAAAGGCCTCAGCCATTTTACCCGCGCCCATCTGAGATATCCAGAGTTTCTTAAAGCTGTGTTAGAGAGTGAAACTAAGAAAGCAAATTATTCTAAATCAGATGATGGAGCAGGTACTTCTGAAGCAGATAAAGGAGCAGGCTTTTCTCAAGCAGATAAGAAAACAGACCAACAAGCAGATAGAAAAGTAAGCCCTTCCCAAGCAGATGACGATGATTATCTTAGCCAGCCTTTCTCTCTAAAGCACCTGCACCTCATGAGAAAGGACTTTACCCGCATTGATGGTGAGGGACTTCATCCTTGGTTGCTCTGATGCTATGACACTGGGGCTGAAACCTATAGCGTGGACGGGAGAGAAGCCAAGCAGTTGGGATCCTTGGCCAGATATGCTGATATTGATAGAGCACTTGGTAGTAAGATGGAAACTACCACCCTGGGGGGCCAACTTCTTTCAGCTGTGAGGGAGAGAGACCCCCATAAGGGTGACATCGAATGACACCAAAGCAGATCACCCACTCTTGAGAGAGCCATCATGTATTTAAGAAAATTAACTGTGCGAGAGGTGATCTATGATAACAATGGACTTACAAATCCTGATGACATTCTGTGTGACACATAAATGTTCCAGAGGTTTGCACAGGCTGTACCAGCAGCACATGCCCATATATTCTTCTTCATGGGATGCACTGATGACGATGCGAGACCAACTGTTCGTGAAGTGTCTTTCAGAGCATGACAGAGGCTGAATTTGTGAGCTAATTATGATCACTTTGTTTTAGCATCTTCTGTTTCCTTGTATTCAGCTATCATCTCTTTTAATACCCTTAAAGCATAAACTCTTGAAAGCCCTGACGTTATGTGCGTGAGTTTACTACCTCTGGGGAGAGGCAGGAGAAATCCTTCACTCTCTGTACTGTGGTGGTAATAGTACATGGCATTTTGGGTTTTTCTCCTCTTCTGTCTGTTTTGCCTCATCAGTTCTGTGTGCAAGACTAATTGCAATAGCTTCAAATTTTAGGTTCACATATCTTTTTCCAAATTGTTTTGACATTTTGAACGGAATTGCACCCTTTCTTGTTTAAGTCATCATCCTGGTTATAGTGAGAAGAGTGAGTAAACTCTTCTTGTATTGCAGACAGGTAATGAGAAGCTTATGTCCAGTTAAGAATCACATAGCTGTTTTCTATATGTATTACAGACTATATCTCTTCTCTCCAGGGCAGAGGTACCTAGAACATCTGCAAAACCCACAGGGAATGGTGCACCCACTCTTCTCCACCTGCTCCCATCTCCAGTGCTGAGCCTTCCTGTTTTGGTGCAGTGAAGTCTTCCTTTGTCCATCATACCACCTGCTCCTAGTTGCCTTTCTGCCTTCTGGACATGCTGTGTTGGAAAGGATGGCCTTGGGGCTATACGAACTTTGAAGAGATACCAGGAGTGCTGGAGCCTTGCAGATTTATAGAGTTGTTACCGGACATCACAAGTCTGTGAACTTGATAGAGTTTGCCTCAGGGCTGTGTGAGTTTAAGGACTCTGAGGGATTTTAGGATATAAAAGCTCTTCTAATAACTAGGTTACTTTCTTTCAGATCTTACAAAAAAACTATTAAAAAATCTTCATGCTGAGCAACTACAATAGTTTAAGACCAAATTAGATATGTCTTCCAAAGCTTTATTTGAAATATGATAAGTCACTCCGCACCACACTTCCTAGCAAGATGTAGATTTATTTGGTGTAATGCATGTGTCAGAGGCAGAAATATTGTTGAGAGGATGAAACTACGTGTATCTACAACAGGCAAGCAATGATCTATATTAAAAATGATTTTGGGGAAAAAATTCTGAGATTTTTACACCTTAAAAATTATACACCAGAGAATTCTGTGTTTATTTTTGTTGGCTAATATCTGGATTAAATACTTTGGCTCTGATATTCCCAAAGATAGCAACTGATCCCAGCTACTGTCCAGTGACCAGTCAGAGAAGAAATCATTGAATTATACTTGGCGTTAATTGAATTTACAGGTTAGTTCAACCCAAGGTAAGGAGATGGAGAACATCAATTACTCGTGTGTCTGAGGACTGAAGCACTCTTGCAAATCACCATTTGACAGGTGTGTCATGTTAGAGTAAGGCAGTGGCTCAATGTGACCTGCTGTGGCCACCAAATCCCAGTAGAACACCTGTATGTCACAGCTTCTTGCATTTCTTGGTCTGTGCTCATACTACTGAAATTTTCTTATGGGGAAAGATATGATATAGAGTGTCATTATTTCACAATGCCATAAAGTTCGGGTCAGGAGGGAACACAGGTCATTTAGATGTTTTTAGTTATATGCTATTTAGATGGAGACTGTCTTGTGCTCATTACAAATTGAACACAGTAATTCTGGCACTTTCTTCTAGGTGTATTGGGCAAGGGAACTGAATATTATAAAAGAAAATCAATTTCGGTGATTAATTATAAAAATTGGGTTAAGACTGAATTGATGAACATAGTGTCTGGGAAATCAATCAAAACAGTGAGCTTTGTAACCCTGGACAAATAAACACATTAATTAAGTTTCAGTTTTTGACAATAACACTTTCATAAGTTCCAATGTTAAAGGTATCTCATTTCAAAGCCAGTCAAGAAAAAATATGGTAATGTGGGTTTTTAATATCAACATGAGGAGGTTTTATTTATTACCTCAAAAATTCATAGAAATAACAAATCAAACAGTATATAAAATGATGTAAAAAACCACCCTCAAAAACCAAAACCCACACTCACACTCTTACCTCAAAGAAACACTTATTTGTGCTCTTTTTGACACACTGAAAAGGAAGCCCTGCAGTCAATCATGATTAAAGGGATCTCAGATCTTCTCAAGCTCTCTCTAACAAGGAATTGATTTAATTTACCTACTCTGTGGAGATTTATGGAAAATTAATATGGGATTCATGGAAAATTAATATGCCTGAATTAAACCAGCAGTGTTGCAGGTGCTGCTGACCAAATTGTCAGGCACCCTGAAGCAAACCATGGGATCAATAAACAAGCTGGTGTCTCACAGGCTGGTACCCCACAGGCCACTGCCCCATAGGACCAGTAAACAGCAGGTGTCCTACAAGTAGGTATCCCATGGTTGTTACCTCGTGAAGTAGTGAGAAAAGAACATTGTAGCAAGAATTGAGAGACAGCGGCTGGGAAGCAGAAGCCCTGGGTCATCGTGACACAGACAGCAAATGACAAGACATGTAGCCAATCATATATGAACTGTGTATGTATGTAACCAATGGGGTTTGTACTGGGGTGGACCATCTGGAGTCAGAGGGGTATAAATTGCCACCATTTTTAATAATAAACGGCTTTCGCTTGATCACATTGATCGTGGTGTGTTAGTCTGTGCTCCTGCCGCACTACTCCTCTTCCAACATAGGCTGTAGTACTAAAATAACGATAAAGTTTCACTTGAAGGATTGTATCACAGGTAGCCTTTATTTCCTGCTTCTTGAGCAGTTATTAACATATATGTATATTTTCCTTATTATCCCAAGGCAGATTGGTTTCTGTAAGAGCCTCTGATGAGGGACTTCATCAAAAAGCTTGCTGAACTCCAAATGCACTTTTGCTTATTATGTTTGGATTTCAGCGGTTTTATAAAAAGCAAGCAGTTGCAATAAAAACATTTCTGTAATTCTAGATAAGAATTTAAAATACAGGTTCTCTTTGGGAGAAGAGAAACAGAGAGGAAAGCAGGAGGAAGCATAACTGTAAAGGAAGCATAACTGCAAAGAAATCATGAATATTCAAGTATTTCTAATGTCAAATCAGATAAAGGGTGTAGGATATTATAGTAAAATTAGCATTTATACCACTCTGTTCCTCAATCTGTTAATGAAACCTGTAGGTAAGCACAGACTTATGGGAAAGGAGAAAGCCATTTTGCCCTGCCAGAGAAGCTCAGATAGGAGAAAGATAGCAATCTTTGTGAATGAGGCACCAGCATTTTCTGCTCCTGTCTCTCAATTTTAGAAGCATTCCTCTCTCCGGCCTTTGATCTCCTCTCCTTTGGCTTCCTTCAGATAGCTGAAGTGGCAAGAGGATTAAAAAAACTAGAAGTCCTCAAATAGCACCAAAAATTGTTCCACCAAAAATCATTGTCAAAATCATTGCTGATAGCAGCTGTGAAACCAAAGCTGTTGGTTGCAATGACCTAACGCAGAGTTTTGTGTCTGTGGGGTTATGTATAAGGATACATCTGTCCTTGAGTCATGGGCTTGGCAGTTTTCAGGAATCGGTGCTCTGCAGCTAATCCCTCAGGAATCCCTCCTGCCATTGATTAGACTGAAATGTTTCAGATCTAGCACTTTCTGTCAGATCTTTGTTATGCCAGGTATTTGCAACCAACTCTAGCATATATATTACCATCAATCTTGTGAAATAGTTTTTCTAAGATGTTTGTCATATCTACTCTCTGGAATACAAAGGTAAAAGGTGAGGGAGGTTTCATAAGCCATTTTAATTTTTTTCTACAGCTATTTTATTTTTATATAGAGTTCTTCCATTTGCAGAATGACTGACTCTACCCCCCTTTATGTTCAACAGTTACATGCAGAAAAGTTACGGAAGTTGTGTTCAGAGAACTAGCTTTCATGAAACTTTATTGAAGCTGCAAAGAAGGTATAGATTTGTATCTTCAGTTCAGAAAAAGATGCACAGTCAGGAAAGCAAGAGGTTGTTGGTGGCTTCTAAGTCAGTACTGCACAAACTCTCGTTCTATATAAAAAAATCATAGGAGAGAATCTTAAATAGTAATCCATATGGATGCTTCATCCCTTTTCATTAGAAAAATGTGTCAGTTTGGGGTCTTTCCATTCTAAAGAAAATAAAGACAATCGGGTCTCAGGCCTTACACAAGGTATTCCAAACTTTTTCACTGAGCAGATTTTACGGTTCCTCAACTTTTCCACTACCAAAACTGTATGCAACATCCATCACAACTCACCTACTATTTTCCTCTCTCCAGGTACTCTCTTGAGGACCATTCTCTCCACGTTGGCAAATGTATTGAGTCTACTCCTGGAAGAAACAAAAAAACCTCAAACAAAACCCATGTTATCAGTTGAGTATAAATTATAGCTTTTTCTGGGGGTCCACAAAATATTTCATCTTATTACAAGACAAATGCAATACCACAAGCAGAATGACAGTATTTATTTAGCATGCAATATTCCTCTTTTGGCAAGCAGAGAGACTCACACAAATTTTTCTTCAGTACTAACATGTAATAGGCTTGAACTGGAGAGCATATGTTATGGAAGCACGCTCAGACAAATCCTTTTTGTAACTCTTGTAGCTGGTAGGCAAGTTAATGTATTAGTTTTGCTGTATAGGTTTCAGCTCTTTAAACAGTAGTATTTTCACATTTATTCACAAAGCTGTATTTTATAGAACAAACAGTTATGGCTGATTTGGAAAACTTTTCTCTGCACTTCAGAAGTATGAGTTCACCCACTATCAGCACCTGTCAAAATCCAGGGTTTACTTATCAAGTAATGAAGTCCCTGGAATAAATGTAGCAACCAACTGGATTTATTAGAAAATCAGGCTGATGACAGCGAACAGGAAAAAAAAGTGTTGGTACACAAATCTGCAGGGAAATGGTGGCTGATTTGACTCTGCAGGGAGTACTGCCTCAGTCTGTACTGTTCCTGGGTGACTGGATTAGGAGGAATTTTGAATCTCACTCTCACTCACTGATTCTGAGTGGAGGAGGTTTTAGACACTTCTTCACTTTTTTCCTGCATTTCCACATTTCTACAGAATGTGAGAAATATAGAACCTATATGCACACATCCTATTCATAATAAGGAACAAAGGTATAATATCTCTTTTCTATGGAGACAGAGATACTGTAGCTTTTCAGGACCTTCTATGCGTAATTTCATGGTGAAAGAAGAGCATCAATTCTCCCACACGTCAAATCTGCCTCTCCTCATTTCTCACTTCCAGAGTATCTATGGGAGCTTCTCATAGTTTCATGGCCTCTCTAAACCATTTGTACTTATTGCATATATGCAGAAACAAAAATTTAGGTCTTGTAGAAGCTAATCTGTTGTACCAGGTTTAAGTAATTCTTTTCAATATTTATATTCTTAATTTATAGATGGGTGAGCTCTGAAATTATTTTTCAGCAGGAAAGGAGATTTCTTCAAATAGGAAGAAATGTAGTTAACTATGGTAATGTTTTATGATAATTTAAAATATAATGGGATTTGGTCTTTTTTACTGTTTATATGTGTGCTAATTTACAACAGTTCAAAAGACGCTACTCTCTTCAACTGGTGGCAGCTCACTTTTAACTTTTTGATGGAAAAGATCTGCACACAAAATTCAAAAAGTTAGTAAGTCAGGCCTATTAGGTCTCAGAAGAGTGCTGAGAGCACCATAGTGTACACATACTAATGCAAGTCTGGTTTAATAATGCTTTAATTATATGTTAATTATTTGTTCATTAACTTGTTTATCCTCATATTTCATCAAAAGTCTCAGGTGTCCCTGCTTAGAAGCTGCAGTTCTTTCAGTGGCTGACAAACCTTCTGGCAGTGTAGTGCTGTGGTGTATGATTACATTTAGGCCAAAGTTGATGAGATGACACTGCTAGCTGGAGAAGGAGGTCTCTGAAATTTCACAGTGTCCAAATCCGTGAATTTTCAAGCTTCCCTGACACCATAACTGTAAAGCCAGTATATTACTAAGAAGCAAGTACTAATCAGTTGTGTTGATCACATCATATTTAATTTTGAAGTATTCAAAAAAGAGGATGTATCTCAGAGATGTCTTCTTCCCAGCCATGGAGGATTCCTCCTATTGAAGAAGCTCACAATCTCTTAAGAGCTTTTTTCTTTAATGTTCACAGAGTAAGCTCATCCTCAAAGTCCTCTAGAGTATTGTGTCTTGCTCTGAGACATGGCAAATCACATGTCGTGATTTAATTCATACAAACTGTGCACTGAACACTTGCCAGCAACCTGTAAATAGTGAGTGGATTTTATACCATTGACCAAATCAAGCTCTGTTATTTCAGTTGGGCCTGTCTTTTGTTCTTTCCTGCTATCTCTTCTAAAAGTATAATATGCAAAAGATGATGGGGTGGTATTGCAGGAGATTACTCTGTTTTTCTGTGCAGTTAACACCTAAACTAGTATGTTTTGGAATATCATTAGCCCTCATTTTTTCAGGGTTTAATAACGTATAATGCTTTTACCCCTTTTATGGTTATCATACAAGTCTCCAGGCTACCTTCTTTTTATGCAGGTTCATAGAATCATAGAATCCTAGGGGTTGGAAGGGACCTCGAAAGATCATCTAGTCCAACCCCCCCTGCCAGAGCAGGGTCACCTAGAGCACATCACATAGGAACGCATCCAGGCGGGTTTTGAATGTCTCCAGCGAAGGGAATAATAACCTGAATGTCTCCAGGTTATTAAAAGACAGAGTAATATTTTGGAAACTGAGCTGTATTAAAAAAGCTGCCACTCTGAGTTTACCTCCATTAAGGCCTATATTTATTCTCTATCATGTCACATTTCTACAAGTCAGAAGTGTCACAAAATCTTGTACAGCGTAAAATACTAATAGTCCACTTTAGATTACAATCAGCAGTTGAAATCCCTGAAAACAGTTTGTTGATTCAAGATTTGTGGGAGATTTAAAACTTTTCAAAAGAAACCCTAGCAATAAAATCTATTCATTCTATTGCTTAATTAGCAAGCAAACTTTTTCATGAATGTGGTGAGTTGATTCCCAGGCTAGCATAAAACCAGGAGATCTTTACACAGCCTGTAAAACAGCACCTGTCTCTTACAGAGACCTAGTCAGTCCACAGTAAAACTGTTCATGTGTTCTCTGCTGGGCCTTCTTATAAATTTAGTAATTTTTTTACTTTACGACTACAGCTACCATTTACTGCTATTTCCTGTGAGCATTTCCTTCTCCTTCCAAAAGAGGCCCAGGAGTGACTGTTTCCATCATATTAAGCAGACAGTAAGACGTAGAGATTGGTGTCAGTGAGATTCTGTCCATGTACGTGTGACATCTGCTCTGACCCGCAGCGCCCTTGCAGGGATAATTCTGAGTCGCAGGTAACCTGGGCCATCAATTCTTCCGCATCCTTCCCTACCAAGATTTGTTTGTAGCCATTCTCCTGATCATGGTTATACAATAGACAGATGGATGTTTATGGGAAGTTTCATATTTGCACTGTTTCTCCTACTTTAAAAACATCTGTAGATTTTTAATTGCTTGACAAGAAGGATGTCGTAAACAACCCATATTTTATGCATATCTGAAATGTAATCATGAGTTTTATGATGTTACTGATTGATGGCCTTGAAAAGTTGAGCAGGGAGGGTTAAGAAATTTGAGACTTGGCAAGAATGGATGGCTCCTTTGTGATACTTGCTCTCTTTGCAGTATGCTTTATGTGTCACAAGTTATTTCTAAAAATAAATCAGGTCTGTGGCTGCTCCTCCAGAACCCCTAAATTGCTGGTGAACATATCAGCAGCTTCAGCTTTCAAAGGTGGCCTTCCTAAGAGATGTATCAAAGGGAGCAAATTTTTAAGCCCTTTTGCCACATTTTATCACAATTATTGTTCTCTTTGGTTTTCTTTAGAAAGCTACATAGCTACCAAATTTGGCTGACTGCTATAGACATTACTTGTCTAAGGGAAGTACAGAAGAATTCTAAAGCCTTTGTCCATACCCTAGAGGATGGTAAAGCTTTGGTCTCAAAAAGTACTAAGCATATTGAAATTTCACAAAGGGGCAGACACAGGTTAAATTAAACAGTGACCTTCACTGTTTTTAAAACACAAGATGGAAATTAATTTCTTTTCATAGATAATTCACAGGTTCCTCTGTATCTGAACATCTGATCATCAGGGTCGGTCATATAAAAAACCTAATGACTGCTTAGGTTGAGATATGGTTGGAAAGACTTGAAAATTCCTTTTTTTCCATTCCATTTTTTTCTTCTGAAAATCAAGGTAAAAAATTACAAACTGTTTCTACATTAGGATCAATTTTTACAAGTATAGATGGAGATACAGAATGAACAGAGGTTTTTTATCTGCTGTTGAACAAAAGATGTGGGCAGCACTGTTTCCATCTCTCCCTTCTCTTTTTAATTTCCAAAGAGACACTTAGTTGATCTTGCTGAAAACTGAGAACCAAGTTTATCTAAAGCACACCAGCATCCTTGGTTACTTTGAAAATGTCTTAAATTCCCAAGTGGGCTTCCTGAGGCTATGTCACCAGATACACCAACATGCAAGCATAGAATCACATTGTGAACCTCTCAGCCCTTTGTCATGTGTAAGTGTGGAGGATGAGGTTTCTTTGGGGGAGGGAGGATGGGAGGGTAGGTTGTTGTGGGTTTTTAAAAAAAACAGTTCTGTGTTAGAACTATTTAATTTTGAATACAGATTGTATCCTGAGGTCAGTCTATTTTTTAGGCGTGAGAGTGACTACAGGCATTGTGATTATGTGCCTCTCATGTAAATAGTGAGTGCTGTCCTACTGTTCAAGTGACTCTTGATACATGCATTAATGTATTGCAATACAGAGGGAAGCAATGCTGAATTCACTCACCTGAGGGTAACTAAGGAGATGCATTTAGGATGGCAGATTGGGTACAACTAATACAGCAATTGGATGTCAACATCACATTGTCCTCTCAGCTGAAGTATATCAAAGCTGACATTTTTTTTCCAAATTACTTTCCTATATTTCTTCAACATGTAAACCCAGGAATCATTCTTTTTCAGAGATTCTAGTTTTGCAGTGCATACCCCTTTTGGAGTGCTTTTGCTGGGGAAAAAAAGAAGGTTCAAGCTGACCTATGAGTATAATTGCCTCCTCTAGAAACAATTTTATTTTATGGCAAAGATTATTGTTTCATCAGAGAAATTCACTAACTTCAAAGGGATCTGTACTGAACTGAAGGTGGTCTTTCTCTTTTTGTTTTACATTGTTCAGAAGTATTCTTTTTGCAAAAGAGGTTTAGTTACTATTAAGTTGCTCTAGTATTTTTTTCATTTAGTAAAATTGAAAATAGATAGGAGTGTACCTTCAAGATTAGGTCAACAAAACCTGTGCTCACTATTCCACTGAAAAACTGGCTTTTGGCAACTTTGGGGTGTAAATGATAGAAGATTAAAAACATTGGGTTCTGGTGTCCTTTTCATTCCATTAAGAGCTAATATGTATAATTATAAAAGCAAATGTGCAGAAGGCAATCATGGAAATACCAATAAAGGTTTCTTAGTAGCAAAACTGATTTCATGTAAATAACTCATCTTAATCTGTTTTAATTAAAAAGCGTAATTACAGAGAGCAGCTTACGTTGATCAGCATGTTCAGATGAATGCTGGTATATGTCAGCCAGAAATAAATAAATAAGAGCAAAATAAACTATATAAAGAAAACCAAAAATAGTGTCAGATAATGAGTCAATTTAGAATACTGGCAGAGAGTATGTATTGCTGGATTCATCCCAGCCAGTTAGAAAGTGAAGGACAGCTGAAAATACCTTCCAATTAGAAGAAAGCACAAAGAATAGAAAAATTGACATATGGTAGGTTATAAGAAACTCTGAATGTAAGACTGTGTGACTGAAAGCAGTCAGATCTCATTGTATATACCTTGTCCCTTTGTTTGGGAAACTTCTCCAACAGAAACAGGGAGGAGTAAGGCCTTCCCTCCCTCCCCAAAAGTGTTCTTCATGTACTCACATACTTCTCGCTGCTGAGGACATTAAGCAAAGGCATAGCCTGGGTAACACAGATTTTCAGGTATTTAAAAGAAATAATAGCGAACAAGTAGCAAATTTTGATTTGATGATTATCTAGGAAATAATGGCAAAACTGCAGTTTCCCGTTACTTAAATACAAGAAAAGAATGGTTGAGAACAGCATTTCAAAACAGAATGGGCTAAATACTAATCAAGCACATTTTCTAATTTCTACTCTTATAATAATAATTCAAATATTTAAAAAATACTTTGGAAAACAAAGATTAGCAGAACCATCATCAGTAAAAAAAAACAATAATTAATAGATCAAGGAAGGGTTTTTTCTCTGCAAGGTGGATTAAAGTCCACTGAAGAACAGATAAGAATTGCTTTTTTAATTTTAAATGGCATATTATTTCCTTCTGTCCTTTGAAGATAAGATTTATGTGATCACATTGTCTGTTCATCTACTGCTCCAATAAACTTTTGACTTTCCGAGACATTTTAAGCCAAACTTGACAAAGGATTAGAGATGTCAAAGCCTCCATCATGTTTTTAAATGAAATATTATCCGACAAGGATGGCAAGTAAGAAACGAGAAGACAATGATGAGCTTTGAATTTGATGCCATTGTAAAACATGAGAGAATCTACCAATGTTCTCATTTGACTGTTATTCTTTTTTTTTTACTATGCATTCTGCAAAGGGAAGCTGAAAATAAAACAACTTATTTTAAAAAATGTTAAAGCATGTAAATTTATAGTGTAACCTTATCACAAAATTTTTTAAGAACTGCCATGTTTTGTGTTTTTGGTGCAGTAATGGTTGATATTAGGTCATTTCTACAAAACTGTGGAACAACTTCAACAGATCTTAGCTGAAAACTTCTCAGTACACCTTTTACGCCTTCAGAAGTGATAGGGTATAGAAGTTTCCTGTTCAAATTCTTGCTTTATTTTGGTCCAAACCAGGCATTTTCCCAACATATCTTGAGTTCCCTAGCATTCTAGGATGTGTCATTACCATTAATGAGCATTTACTTGTTCACTGTGGGTAGAATAGTTTGAACAGTACAATACAAACTGTCTCTGTAGCTCAATGGGTACAGCATTACAGGGCAGATGTAGATAAATCAGACTGGATTTGTTGACAGAATACCACCAAATAAATCTGGATTTTATTCTGGTGTGAAAAAGGGGAAGTTCAGAATTTCATAGGAGAAGGAAATAATTTCCCAAAACCCTGAGGATTCAAAATTCAGCTGTATCTCAAGAGCTACCACCTCTGTCAAACCTCAGAAAAACAATTGTGCATTTGCACACCCTGAGTTGTCGTGTGTGCATGTGCATCACTCAGCTGATAATGGGAAAAAACCTAACAGGCAGAATTGAAGGAGCTGTTGTAGGCTGCTCTAGGATGGAAGAGCAAGAACTAAACGGGTTAAGACACTACTGAAGGTGTAAGAAACAGCCTAATGTCTTCCCAGGGGTGTAGACTCTAACAGGGGAACTCCTTGGCATGTCAGAGTTATTTTAATAACTGGGGAAATAGGCAAAATTTCAGATCTCAGGAAAAACTTACTGATGGTGAGATGTATTCAGTTCCACAGCAGTCTCTCTATGTATCTGGTTTGTGTGGCAAGGTTTCAGTAGAATGGTGGGATGGTGGTGGGGCCTAGAAGGGTGACTTCTGTGAGAAGCTTCTAGAGGCTTCCCCCATGTCCAGTAGAGTCAATATCAACCACTCCAAGATGGACCCACCACAGACCAAGGCTGAGCCCATCAGTGAGAGTGGTAGCGTCTCTGTGTTAACATATTTAAGAAAAAGGGGGGAGGGGAATAAAAGCCTGCATGACTGCAGCCAGAGAATGGAGTGAGAAGATGTGTGAGAAACAGCTCTGCAGACACCAAGGTCAGTGAAGAAGGAGGGGCAGGAGGTGCTCCAGGCACCAGAACAAAGATTCCCCTGCAGCTCATGGAAGTCCATGGTGGAGCAAATATGTATCTGCAGCCTGTGGAGGACCCCATGCCAGAGCAGGTAGATGTGCCCAAAAGGCCTGTGACCCCATGGGAAGCCCATGCTGGGGCAGGCTTCTGGCAGGACCTGTGGACCTATGGAGAGAGGAGCCCACGCTGGAGCAGGTTTGCTGGCAGGACTTGTGACCCCAAGGAGGACCCTCTCTGGAATAGTCCATTCCTGAAGGACTGCAGCCCTTGGAAAGGAACCATACTGGAGCAGTTGGTGAAGAACTGCAGCCAGTCAGAAGGACCCACATTGAGAAGTTAATGGAGGACTGTCTCCCATGGGAGGGACCCCATGCTGGAGCAGGGGAAGAATCTGGGACTCCTGCCCCCTGAGGAGGAAGGAAGGAGCAATAGAGACAAAACAGAGACAAACTGGCTGCAACCTCCATTTCCTGTCCTGCTGTGCCACTCAAGGTGAGGATGTAGAGAAAATCGGGAGCTTGAAGTTGAGTCTGGGATGAAGGAGAGGAGGGGGAGAAGGTGTTTTAAGACTTGGCTTTATTTCTTATTACCTTACTCTGGTTTGATTGGTGATAAACTCAGTTTACGCAGGTTGAGTCTGTTTTGCTTGTGACAGTAATTGCTGCATGATCTCCTTGTTCTTATCTCAACCCATGGGCCTTTTGTATTTTTTCTCCTCTGTCTAGCTGAGGAGGGGGGTGACAGAGCAGCTTTGGAGGGCACCTGGCATCCAGCCAGGGTAAACCCACCACACTTCAGATGGCCGTAGCTGAAGCTATGTTTTTTAAATTACTATGTTACGTTGAAAGAAAAAAAAAAAAGCTTTCAATTAAGGCCAGTCCTCCAGTGGCAGAAGATTATATTTGATATATTTTCTCCAGATATTATTATCTTCAGTCATACATCATCCTGCTATTTTTCCACAAATACAATTGATTTAAGCATGACTTGGGAGGTAGGCAGAAGTTCAGCAGAGTGATTGCTCTGGTAGAATCGTAGACAGTGTTAAGGATCTGTGGGAAAACACACAACTTGTTAAACATATTACAAAACTAATCTGTGATATGGATATGTCACTACCAGTGGCAACAAGAAGCTGTGGCTCCTGATTTCAGACACTATCTTCCCCTAAAGCGGTAGCCCCTCTTCTCCTATCCAAATAGGTTCTGGTGCACTAAGATTTGTATTTGTGGTCAAGTGCATGTGTAGCCACAATGCACTTGCATGCCTCCATCCACACAAAGAAAAAGGGAAGCTTTCTTGTAGTACCCATGAATCTGAGTGCCAGTTCAGTGGGAGACATTGAGAGTTACACTTCACTGTGTGGTATGATCAATTGGTTTTCTCTTTGAAAATGAAGTCATACAATAGCATAGCAGTGTAGTTCTTCTATGCTTCGTAGTTTTGCTTTACTTTTAGCAGAATCCTATTTACAGTGAGCAATGGATTGAAAAGTTATCTAGCTGAGATCAGCACCTTCAGTGTTTACTAACAGACTGGCCTCCTGGTTGATGGATAGAGTACAAGTTTTCCTTAAAGATCCAATAAGGAGGACTGAAATTGATGTCTTCACCTCTGTGGTACCTGCTGGTATGTTCAGCCAAAAAAAAAAAATAATATGGCTCCTTTTCTAGAAAGCATACAAAGTATGTATAGCTGCACCAGACTTTAGTACCAGCATTTTATTTGTGCAGCTACAAAGCACACTCATGACTTTAAAAGTATCATTTGGAAGAGTATGCATAAATATTTGGATTTTGCTGAGGAGTTAGAACTGAAAGAGTTGGGAGCAATGCTACCCTAAAATTCTGAGCTTAACAGGCTTTCAATTTTGAGGAGAGGTATCAGTCAAGGAGAAAAAGGATGATAAGTTAAGGTTTTATCTTGCTGGCAGAGTTTTCACATCAACCTTGCCCTGAATTCTTTGCAAGAAATGCTATTTCTTTCTAAAAGTCTTGAGCTAGCAAGTCAGTGTGCTGTAAGCAGAAATGTATTGTGGGTCTCAGTGAAATGCGTCTTTTGACTATGACTATCAGCTCCTACTTAAAATAGCATCACTGTCATTCCCTAGGAGGGGAAAAATAACAGCTGACTCTCAAGAAAAAAGCCATCAGCATGTTCTCCAAATATAAATGAGAAATGTCCAATATAATAACCATAAACATCCTGTGCAAATATAGGGTTGCAATACTAGCAAAACAGTGTGACTGCTAAAACCCTAGTACAGATGAATAAAATCAATCTCAGGTTTTCCCCGTGAGAATATTGCTATACTGAGTGTTGTCTCTAGGTACCTATCACCTTTCAGAACTAGCTTGTGTGGGAAAAGGCAGATGAGGCACATGCTTTATCAGTAAGCAGGACATTATAGGCATTTAAAAACACCAAAGATTGGATTTAGCTCATTCATCTGAGCTCTCTGTCAGTAAAAAGGTAGTTCTATTTTTATGTTTTACAAATCAGGCATTGTAAGAGCAGATAATCACTCAGCTGCCTAAAAAAAACATTATGGCATTCAGTTTGTTCTCAAGAGTACACAAAGAGCAAACAGTGAATGAAACAGAAAGGAAAATGTATTTAAGAGGAATGCCAACATGGAGCCCAAGGACACTCCGAAAAAGCATTGCTGTGCTTCAGTCGCTTGCATTTTGTTGTACCATATCCACCTGTAGGCACATGAAATTTGTCTAATGATGAAATAATTTATTCTTTGTGAAAAAACAGTATTTCAGCAACTGACAGCCACAAGTGGAGCAAAAAATATAAAAAATATCCAACAAAAATATTCTTCTACCCAAACAGCTTTCTATCGGTCCCAGGCATTAGAATATAGCCAAGCAGTAAAGGGCCGTGAGCCCAGAACTAGCCCATCAAACTCTTGCCCCTACTGAGCAGGTTTTCAATAAAATCAGCTTTAGTCCCCTGCTCTCTCTGCTTGTCTCTCAGCTTAGAAGGTCTGTGTACATCTCTTTCCTTTGCAGCTGATCACAGACTTTAACTGTCTCCTCCTTGATGCAGTGAAATAATCTCTTTGCTACAGCTGATCCTACCGAACCACTAATTTGATCTCTTCTTAAAATCCTGGTCCCTCTTTATTTCCTCCTGCTGGATAACTTTTATATCTATGTCTTAGGATGCACAGACTTCCCAATACTCAGAATGTATCTTTAAATCACCTTGAAATTGTGGGAAGCCTGTAGTACCACCAGACATGAAAATACAATTGCTGTTCATTTTACCAGCACAAGAGCAGCACTGCTTTCCTCTATTCAGAAGAATGTGTTCGGCTGAAGCTTTAAGGAGCCTTTAGACAAGCAGAACAAGACAAATAAACTTGTCATCAGGATGTTCCATGGGTGACTTCCAAGTATACTGGGTGCTCTAACAACCTAAAGTAAGGCTTGACCTTGATTGTCCATGAAGGAAAACACTTCCAAAACCACACTCTTACGAAGACAGGAGTTTTCTTGAATTTACATTCAAACCAGAAAATGCCACTTAGTGAATCATCTATGCCACTTCCTACAACTCATTACTCATTGCTACATTTGGTAGTGTTCATTCTTTATTTTAAGCCTTTGGCTTACTGTTTTGTAATTGCAGTGTGTTTACTTCTATGGCTATGATTAGGATTGTTCTAACAATGTTCCACAGTCTATGAAAAAAAGGAAAGAAAAACATTTTTTCAGAATATATCATCACAAAATGTCATGAACTCTTGGAAATAAATCTTACTATTTCTTTTTGTTGGAGATAAAGAGTGACTACCATTGTGAGCTGGTTTTTGTTTTCTTCCCAAGATAAAAACAAACCATCCCTAAGCCACGTTCTAAGTTCGGTTGTTAAAATTTAGAGAAAACAATACTGTTGAGAGAGTATTGTTGCCTTTAAATAGTGTATGTAACACAATCACTTTTAAATGAGGTATGTCAAAGATAAGGAAGAAATCATGTTTTTGTTAAACCACTGAAGGTGACTGCAGCTACAGTGCATGTGTATGTATCTGTATATAGAAATATAACCTTTTCTCCTTAGACATCCTCTATAATGAATGGACATAAAAAAGCACTTCTAGAATGTGATTCTTCTGATCTGTTTTCTACTTCAAGATGAGATGAATCATGCATTATAAATGCTGGTTTCTCCCTGCTGAAGAAGGGCTATATATATATTCTCCATATTACAAAAATAAGGATTAAATATTTAAATGAAAATGTCTTCATTTGGACCACATAGAGTTAAATAGACTTCTATTCCCATGTGCTGCAAAAAATATTGCAAAAAAAAATATTCCTGTAGCTGTGAATGCAAATTTATAGTATCCACAGGTGTTGCTAGGTTTGCAAATCTTTAGCACAAGTATGAGCTCAATTTGAATGTCAAGTCCCTTATTTTATAGTCTGAATGGGAATGACACTCACTTGAAAATCTGTCCCTCTCTAGGAATGCTGAGCCCATAAGAAAATCTTATTGAACTGATACATCTGACCCTGCGTATCTTGAGAAAAGCAACAAAACCAAACTGGTCAGAAGTGATAAATAAAAGCTCATTTGATTGATTACTACTGATTGTTGAATATATATCTGATCAATTATCTTCTCTTAAACAAGAAATCTATCAATACTAGCAGATAAATTAAACAAGGATAACTCCAGAAGAATTTCAAAGATGACCAAAAAAACCCAGTTTAATAGACACGTCTGGAAGAAATGTGCCTCTTCCACAATACAAAAAGCAACTTTAACAGAAACAGCCGTGTTTGTTGAAGTGCTGTGCTTGCTCTTGATTATAAAGGCACAGATAGTATGAGAATTAATGTCTTGGCTGAATTCAATAATAAAAGATCATTGTGTTAACTTGGATGAACACATTCTGACAAGGTTCATTTTCTGTGTTAACTTTCAAACTTCAGGAGAGTTTCAGGCACATTCTCAATTGATCATTGCTATGCTATTGAAAACAATGACTTGTCACCAGTTGTGATACATTACTTTTTCTCCATCTCAGTAAAAAGGTTTGATTTCTTCTTGTTCAAAATCACTTCAGAAAGGTTATATAATTTATCTGGGTTTATTACTTAAACATTTTTCCTCTTTTCTTTGGAAAAGATGAACTGGAAAAAATTCTCTTCTCTCACAGTGATCCTTCACATCCATCTATAAATGTGCTCCAGTCTTAGGACATGTTTTATATGGAGGCCTTTTTTAACTGGACTATATATCACACACTAGAATAAAAATCAAATAACATGGAGGGAAGCAATGGATAAAAACATAAAGGACTCATACCCAAACTAACACAGAAGTGTGGGAGTATCATGATGGTGGTCTGGATCTGAAAGTCAATGACTGCTTGAGAGTGCTCATTCTTAACCTTTAACATCTCTGTCGATTTTTCTTCCTATTCTTGAAAAACTTACACAGCATAACATCTCAGAAAGGCATTTTACATTACTTGCACTATAAGTATAGTCCAGATCTTTCTCTTTCCTCAGAATGCCTGCACTTCAGAAAGTGAAACACATCAAGCATACCCCAGCACCCATCAAAGTTTGTTTTGATCTCCAGGCACAGGCTCCATTATTGTTAAAAGGAATTTGGTTATTAAAAAACAGTTCACAGTATTTACACTTTGCTTTCCACTGCTACAGACTTCTCTGCTTTATATTGAAGATTAAGGATAGGCAAATGTCAAAATGTCCCATCAGAAATGCTTTCCATGCAATTTATTTACATAGCACTGATAAACTAATACTGAAAGTCATTTGAACGTGGGGTTTTTTTGTTCTTTTATTATTTATTTACCCAGTAAAGGAAGTGTGGCGTCAGATTTGAAATTAAAGAGGTAATAGTTTTTTGTCTAGATACATCCACATAACCAGCTATAATACTCTGGGACAACAGCTCAGCTGTAAGACTTATTTGTCTGACCAGTCATTTTTCTCTAATCTCACCCAGAACTTCCCACAATTAGAATAGTTGTTTTTTAATTGTTTGTTCATGTAAATCAGAATAAAAGGCTCTTAACCACTCTATCCAGATCAGTCTGTCAATGTTTTTGGAGATGTTTTAGCTATTAAGCTGGGTAATGTCAGACACAGTTTTGTCTCTGAGTTAGTGTGTTTCTCCTAAGCAATCTTTGTTTCACAAGTTTATTCTTGCTACCTTTTGATAGCAGCTGAAAGGTTGTCCTACAACCCTAAGAAAACATGTACAAGGAAGAAAGCTGTAATTTTGGTCTAGTCTATGATAATTAAATACTGAAAATTCTTAACCTTCATATAAAGAATCACAATGTGCTAATAGAACTCCAAAGGGTCAGAGTCCTCAGCTGAAATAAGTATGGAAATCTTTCCGTTACATGGCGCTTTCCATTCATGTTTCACTTTACTTTTGGACATTTTTTATTTATTGGAATTTGAAATATTTAAATCAAGTAATTGAGGGGAAAAAGAGAGGGGGAAACAATGTGTTTTTACTGTATTGACCAGAAATATTTTTTCCAATAGATATTTGTATTTAATTAACAAAACTCTCTCTAAAAGTCAGCGAACTTTGCCTTTCTTTTAACAGTTCAATGAACAGCTGCAGAATTAAAATTTAGGTTAAATATCTGTGGTTTTCCTTTTGTTTTATTTAAAAATTCTACTTGTTATGTGATTGAAATCAATGCAAGTTTCTCCTTAGACTTTACCGAGAGTGGATCAGCCAGGGCACACATCTGATTTCAAGACAGACTTGCAGAATACCCTCACTGTCCACGTGAGGACAAGTGATTCCTGAGGGCGCCACTTGCCAGTTTTGCTTGGCTGGAAAAAAACCCTACTGTTTCTCAGAAGGATCACAAGACAAACTCACCCTAAAATCTGTGAATAATTATTTTTATTTTAATATCTTTAATGTCAAAACGTGCTCAGACTGCTTGAAAAAAAAAAAAAAAATTGGTAACCCTAGAGCCTTTTCCTATATAAGTAGGAAAAAAAAATTACTAAAAAATAAATAATATAAAACTGTTTTGCATAACCCTAATTATTATATCAGCATCTAAATGTAGTCAGAAGGAGGTGGGTGATTAGTTCCATTGAAATGAAAACTAAATCTCTAAGCTGTGATTTAAAATACAGTTTATAACTTTATGATTTGCTATAAAGGCAGAGTTACTTTTCTAAACTCAAAATCCTTTAAGGGTATGTTCTGTTGAGTTAACCTCTGTCTTCAGCAGTCCTGAGCAGATTTCTTGCATAATTTCTTTTTTTATTACTTATTTGTATAGGCTTATTTTGAGGCTTGTTACTTAATAATAAGATAGTAAATTTAGTCATGGCCATAAAGGAGACATGGACAGTAAGATATACTAGTTAGCTACCAGAGCTAGCTAGGTTCATCTTAGCTTCAATTCATTTAATTCAGTAAGGTTTTGGAGCAATGTTTTTGGACCACTGTAGGTTTCTGCATTAATGAAATTCATCATCATCATCATCATCATCACAGAATCACAGAATTGTTAGAGTTGGAAGGGACCTCTAGAGATGATCTAGTCCAACTCTCCCACTGAAGCAGGATAACCTAGAGCACATTACTCAGGACTGCATGCAGGCAGGTTTTGAATATCTCCAGAGACGGAGACCCCACGACCTCTCTGGGCAGCCTGTTCCAGTGTCTTGTCACTCTCATTGTAAAGAAGTTTTTTCTTATGTTTAAATGGAACTTCCTGTGTTCCAGCTTGTACCGATTGCTAATAATTACTAGGTCTAGAGGGAGTTGTCCGTGCCTATGGCAGAGGAGGTGGAACTAGATGATTTTTAATGTCCCTTCCAATGTAACCCAAAGCATTCTATAAGTCTATTATAAGAGTAGAAAAAAAAAAAGATTGTGTCATTCATCTAAAAATTAGATAAAATTATCTATATTTTATAACTTTATACTCTGCTATGAAACATTTTATAGAAGCAGAAGTCCTTGAGAAAGATTTGTGTGGTAAGCAGATATGCAATTAAGGGAAACCAGTTTGTTTCCATAACAGCTTCTTATTGACCCTTTTATTGAACATCAGAATCCCAGAAGTACTGTATATTTTAATGGTACTTTACAGAGTTTTCAAGTGGCCAGAGGAATTGATACATAAAACCACTTTTCATATTTAGCTGCAAATACTACACATTCAGTTTCTGAAAAGCAGTTTTCATTGTTGTTATATTGAAGATCTTCTTTGCCCCTTTTGAAAACCAGCACATACAAAAAAAAGGTTAAAAGGTATCTTTTTAGAGCTTTATGGCTCTTTTCCAGATTCCTCCTTCACTCATAATAATGTTGATGCAAAATTCTGTACTTGAAAAATATGAACTCTCTGGTTCTGTATTCCATAACCACTCACTGTTGTCCAACCACTGCTGAAGAACAAACATTTTTAAACAACAACAAAGGTCACTCAGTGACAAGCTTCTACTAAAGAGTTCAGCACATCATGACAGCCTTCTCTGAAGAGCAGTAAAGTGTGCGCTTTTGGTCCCAGGTGGAGCACATTAGAAAAGCATTATGAACAGGAACTGTTTAATTGGGTTAGGTTTTGTCTAGGTCTCACACAGAAATGCTTACCGTGTATTTAGCTGAAATAACTGTATTTTTTCAGTAGCACCAGCAAAGCCTCGAGGGAGCAAAAAGGCTTGTGCGTGTGTGGATGGAGTTTTCTGCAAGGTAAGGGAACAAAGCTGATGGGATCTGACAGTGCCCAGTGGGGATGGAGGAAACTCATGGACAGAAGTAGAAATTGAAATTTAGTCACAGCAAAAAGAAAGACTCTGTCTTAAATCGTCTATCTGACTTTCACTGTGACAGGTCCCCAGAGATGCTTGTCTTCACCTTTGTTAAGCACATGCAAAGGATTAGAGTTAGACAAGCAGGTAACTGATCTTAGTTGGCCAAAAAGTGATGCCTTCAAGGTCTGTGCAGTGATTGCCTCTCCAGCAAATCTGTTAAACTTATTCTCAGATTCCCTTTATTGGCATTTAGTTCATTGTTACTATCTGTTGGATTATCTGTTATTTTTTTTCCAATTAAAGCAATCATTAACACTCCGTGTTGGGTTTGAAGGGCGTTAGGATATTTTTACAGTTTGCACATTTTAGACATCTGGATGATACTATCTGCAAATAGGCTGGGTGCACATGGGGAATTCTTTTTCCTGTTTCAGATTTATCCTTTTTAATTATGGTCACATATCTTACGCATGTCTTGTAAATATTACAGGAAGGCTTCCTTTCTGTGCCAGTACTGCTGGATCACGACCACAATAAAGGAAGGTTTAACCATGAGGATTTTCTAATCTGCCAGCCAGCAACAAGGAAAAGAGATTCTGACCCTTCTTTGAGTGTTGGCTGGTCTCTCCCTGGGTCTGGCAGCTAGTCTGCCCAGAGCAGATTGCAGATTTGTCACAGTAAAGACATCAGGAGCTGATCCTGTTTCACCATTGCCTAAGCTTTTACTTTCATCATTGGTTATGAATAAGAGGAGGAGACAGGTAGGATAGGATCTAGTTTGGGAGAGTGTCACAATCCAATATTCAGATATGTAGCAATTTTTTATGATCTTGCCAGGACAAACCAAAGGTGCACAAACAGACACTGGGGCTGGTGAGCGTTCTTATGAGAGATCAGGCAGAACCCCCTTGCTTTCTAACACTCCTCCCCCAAGTGGGAGGCTGGTGTGGCTGGACTCTGCCTTCCCTCTCCTGATAGAAGCCACACAGCAGCTGCACCCGTTTGTCCGGCAGGACCTGTGAAAAGGTTTAAAGGTGATCCCAAATGGTGAAATTAAGATGCAAACGAGGTCAGATGTCACAAGCACACCGAACTTTATTGGAGTTACACAACAAAGTCCCTAGAGTGGATAGGACAGGGAGGAAAACAGAGACAGAAAAGAAAGGAGAAAGCAGAAATACGGAGATTAGCAAGATAAGAGTTACCACCACTGTCCAGCGATGTCGTCGGTGGGGAAGCGCTTCACTGCACCCATAGTGTCCCAAACTTTTATACAGTTCTTGCCCACTGCGCCCTGGTCCCCCCTTTTCTCCCAGTACCGGGGAGGAAATTCCTCTGTCTTGTTCGTGCTTCTCCGAGATGGAAGGGAGAAGGGGGGGGGGGGGTATGGGGCCTGGGCTATACCTTACAGACAGCCTTTGTCAGGCTAATTAATAAGATAAGCCATTGATTGGGCCAGCAACAGGATCTTTGAATGGGATGAGACAACTTGGCACCTTAGGATGGTTTATCAGGTGGAGGTCAGCTTGCCCTTTACTTTTCTGGCCAAGTCAGTGATTTACATGAAGTCTCAAGGCCTAGTTATTGCTGGATATCCTGCTCCCAGCACCAGCTGAAGAGCTCCTTTGTCCCACATCAAACTCCCCAGTTTGCAGGTGCGCAGGGGGGAGTAAAACAGCTTGGTGGGATCCTGAGACATAGTCCAGCAACAAATGCTGTTTAACTCTTAGATGTCTTAAGACAAACACCAGGCATCATGAGTGTCTACATACACTGTTTATTTCTTGGATTGCTTGAGACAGACACTATATATCTGGAATGTCACAGAGAGAGAAAACGCTGCAAAAAAAACAGTATGGGAAAAATTCAATAAAGATTTTGTACTGAAATTCTCCAGCTTGTGAAGTGATGTTTGCCTGCTTAGTATCTATACATAGTACTTGAATTTATTCTGCTGAGAATTTAAGTATGTCAGGGCTGGTTTACTCCTCATTAACACATATTTGGATGGCAGAGGCAGACGTACGTGTACATGCATGCTATAAGACTATTAGGTCAGTATATGAAAGAATCTGAATTACTTGACAACACAGAGTACAAACTTGTGCAGGATCTTTAAGATTTTTTTTTTCTGTTGGACTAATTCCCTTTTCCTGCACTCCGCCTTCTTGATAGTAATGTTGTAAGATATGTTGAGCTTCTGCTTCCTGTGTCTTCAGGGCGGACCTAAGTTAAAGACCACATTAGTGTAGGGTGTTCAGCTCAGTGTAACAGTACAATAACTTTACTCCTTGTCGCTGCTCAGAATACCAAAAACCCATTCCGTTTTTTTTACTGTCCCAAAGTACAAAATTGTAGATGGTAGTAAGGCACATTGTGGAGGACTGGCCTCCACAAAAGGTATGTCTCTCACACAAATTGATTGCAATAGAGAGACGTAAAAGTCTAAGGAAAGAAAAAAAAACTGAAGCGGCAACAACCCTCAGGGGGGGTGCAGCTGGGACTTACACAAGGAAGGGCAGAGACCCCTGCCCCCTTAATATGTGTGCAGCCAAGACCCAGCCTTTGGCTGGAGCATGGCAGTATTGTTACAGGAGCTGCAGGTAGGAGCTGAGGACTGAACAGACAAATGGCCAGATCAGCCTGCATAAGCATGTAAATAGGACGACCATTATGGATCATTATCGGTCCTGGCATCCGTTGTTCTTTGCTGCTTGAAGAAAAGACAGAGAAGAAAAGAAGATAGAAGGAAAAGGAATAGGACACAGAATCACAAAAAGCCTTCAGTGGCTGGGGTAGGACTCCTGCTATACTCCCTGCACCCCTGCACTCTGGGACTGCTGCTATTCCCTGCTTCCTGCTTGCTTGCACTCCTGCCTCTTCTCGTGGAGCCTGCTTGCTGAGGAACTGCATGAAAGGAGCTGAAGAAATGGAGAAGAGAGCTAGAGCACACTAAAAAAGCTAAAAGAGCTGGAATCACTGCTCGCTCTCCAAACTCTCTGTCATCAGTACTTCCAGGACAGTCGGTGCAGCTCCAGCCAGTTGTAGCCATTTGCCACAGCCACTGCCTGCCCAGGCCGAGGCAGCCACCACAGGCCATCGTCAGCACCTGCTGTAGCCTCCTGCGCTGGAGCTCCAGCGTGTGCCCACTTGTCACTGTGTCCCGCTGCAGCTAAAGCCATGCTCGCCACCCAAGCCACTTGCCCAAGCCACCTGCCTGAGCCGCCGGCCCAAGCCGCCTGCCCAAGCCATGCTAGCTGAAAACTGCTCTCACCGAAAACCCGCTCTTAAAGCCACAGATGCCACCAAACCTGTCGTTGCTTCTGAGCCTGTAAGAATCTTGCCTTTCTTTGCATACTTTTCCCCAAGCAAAAGTAATCGGCCACAAACACACATGCACCTCGTCTACCTTATACGGGTAACTCACCGGGCACCCTACCCCCAACTATAATACTGTTTCTTTCTTTCTCTTTACCTATCACAAGTTACACACCCCAAGTTTGTCTCTTGTAACTACATTTGCGTATCCTCTCCCCTCCACATACTCCCTCTGCTCCAAAACTATTACATTAAAGTGGTATTTTAAACACAAAATCTCTGTGTTTGTGCCGGTGCACGCACACATCTGGGCAGGGTTTTGTGTTCTATAGAAATACCCCGTGTAGCCAGCTGGTCCCAAGCTAGGGACGGACCTACTGGGAAATTAAAACCAGCCAATTAGGGGCTATTCCTCCTCTAATTGAGGAGAAGAGAAGGTGCGATCCATGTCTTGACTTGAGTTTTCCAGCCCGGGCCGAACTCAGACTACAACACACATGCAAGGCTTGTCCCTGGAGCTCCCAGGAGATGAGGTGCCTGTATAGCACAGGAGCCATAAGGAGGTTTTCCTGAACACCAGCCTGGGCATCTCTGCAGCTGCAGAACCACAAGGCAGTGGGGCAAGTGCCTCTAGCAGGTGTGATCAGGCAGCAGAAGGGAAGCCACGAGGCTTTTCAGCAAAAGCAGTGGGAAGGGGGATGCAGGAGGCTAGTTCTGCTCAGTGTGCAGGCCTGGGAAGGTCTGCCTGTGCTTGCAGTTGTTCTGGGTTTAGCAGATTTGTGGATTTGGGTGTTTTCTCACTGTTGAGACAGCTGCTATCTTTGCTGACAAATCCTCTTTAGTCATAACAGCAACTCTCTCTCATTGACTCTTATTTAAGAAGATGATTTAAGCAAGCATTTAAGATCCTTAATGAGGACAATAAATGATCCCAATGGCACTGATATGGAAATCTGTTTTTTTTTAGTACCTTGCTGAATCAGATTCTTAACTCTTATTTTTAACCACAGTGGTAGAACCACACTTTTCCTACTGCTAACCACTTCCCCCCACCAAAGAGCTTTCATTTGGGAACAACTAATGCTTTCCCAGTAACCTACAGGGCACTCCAGCTGAACATTTCTGTGCATAGTAAATATGCTAGTTGGTTGCTAAGAAGAGTAATGAATCCTTAAGTGTACATAAGAATGATTTATAGCATAACATGAATTTACAGTCCATCACAGGAAATAATTACATTCCACTAATTACAAAATTTAATAGTCACTCCAGCCTAGGAAACAGCAGTATGTGTAAACAGCTTTGCAGCCATGCACTCAGAAGTGTGAACTACAGGAGAAGCAGTTAGCTGAAAATCAGTTTGCCATTTAACCCCAGCTATATTCAAAGATCCAATTCACAACACAGTTGTTATTGAACTAGTTTTTTCCACAGTCAACTTCTCTAAAAGCTTGGAGGAAATGGCTTCACTAAGGAGGCTGACTAGAAGTATATCAAGAAGCTTACTTCATCAGTTTTCAAAACCATAATGTTTCTGATCGAGTTCTTCAGGATGAAAAACAGTACTTTTTCCTATAGTGTGGGTGTTTTTTGTAACAGATCTATAGTAATATACTTCAACCCATGGAGTGCAAAACCACTGCTTTGTCACAAACAGTTGCTCACACTGGGTGAGCAGTGTAGGACATTGTTCTTTCCTTTGAACTATATAAATGATGTGTAACTGTCAGAATCAGTTTTGTAAATGTGGAGAATAAAGGCCAACATGTCTGCTCTGAGATTTTCAGCTGAAAATTAGACAGTCTTCATTTTTACTCTTTGATACTGATTCACCTGTCAAGAACGTGACAAGGCTGCACATGGTGGTGTGGTCTGTAGTCTCTACATGTGAGATAGGGAATCTAAGAGACAGACTTTCTATTAGAATCTGTGAACAAAACAGAAAAAATTACAAGAACAATTTTGGTTTGATATAACAGCATTTAATAGGAAGTGGAGCAGGTTAATTGAAACAAATAATTTGATCCAGTTTCTGTTATATTTAGGGAACTGAATGTGATGCGAAAAGAAAAGCCACCCATTATGTGGAGTGTTCTATTTAACCTCCATAGCAACTCCTGTGGTTTTTTTAAAATAGCTGCTTGACAGATTATTTGTTCTGTGTTGAACTCATGAAAGTAAAAACATCTTTTGCTGACCAAAAAAGTTCTAACTTAACAAGATTCAGATGGCAAGAGCATATTGTAAGCAAATTGTCAGTCAGTGAGCATAAAATGAAAGTGTGTGGCGAAACTGTTATTTTTGGATGTATGTATGTTTCAGAAGAGAAGATGTTAAATCATAGAATCATAGAATGGTTTGAGTTGGAATGGACCTTAAGGATAATTTAGTTCCAACCTCCCTGCATGGGCAGGGACACATTCCATTAGATCAGATTGCACAAAGCTCTATCTAGTCTGGCCTTGAACACTTCCAGGGGGCATCCACAACCTCCCTAGGCAACCTGTTCCAGTGTCTCAGCACCCTCACACTAAGGAATTTCTTCCTGGTGTCTAACCTAAATCTCCCCTCTTCCAGCTTAAAACCTTTACCTCTCATTCTATCTGTGAGAGACGGACTCTATAATGGCCTTTAATCCAGCGACATTCACTGACCATTCCTGGTGATGCGCCCCCCCGGCACTCGTGGGGAGAGGACAGAGGTACCAGGCGCATGCGCACAGACTACAGACTACAGCTCCCAGGAGGCACGGCGGGGCCGGAACCGGGAAAGAAAGGTAGGAGCAAGAAGACGCGCGCTCTGCGAACACACACGGATCCAGCCGCCGCGGTGAGCGTACCGCTGCGGAGGCTGCCGTGCCGTTGCGGCGCTGCTCCCTGTGGTTGTTGGCGTGTGGACGTACCGAGCGGACCGTTTGCCTGGAGTCTCAAGAGACAGGACGTGGATCCCGACCAGGGATTGGCTTCGGCCGTACCCCGGTGGTGAGAATTGCGAACATCTTACTAACATTCCTACAAACATTCTTACATAATATTCACACATACCAGACACTCACTTCTCCTTTCCAATATTCTTCTATTTCCCAAAGGCTCTCTCCAGGCTTTCCCTCTTATCCCTGTCCGGGAACGGGAACAGGGGGGAAGGGGAGAGGTTCTCTCTTGTTTTCTGTGTGTGTTGTTATTGGCATATAGATGTAGTGTTGTATAGCTGTTGGTATATGGATATATAGGTGTGAATATAGATATAGAGGTAGACCTTGTGTGTGTTAGGTGATACTTAATAAATCTAATGATTCCTAAGCGTTGTTTGTGAGTGTGACGGGGAGTGGTCTTCAGCCCTCGGTTTCCCCGAGGTGGAGGTGTGGGTCGCGGCTTTACCTATCTCGGTCCGCGACACTATCACTACACACCGTGGTAAAAAGTCTCTCCCCAGCTTTTCTGTAGGCCCCCTTCAGGTACTGGAAGGCAGCTATAAGGTCTCCTCAGAGCCTTCTCTTCTCCAGGCTGAACAACCTGAACTGTCTCAGCCTGTCTTCATAGGTGCTCCAGCCCTCTGATCGTCTTCGTGGCCCTTCTCTGGACTCACTCCAAGTGCTCTATGTCCTCCCTGTGTTGAGGGCTCCAGAATTGGACACAGTACTCCCCGAGGTGGGGTCTCATGAAGGCAGAAACACCTCCCTCGACTTGCTGGTCATGCTTCTTTTGATGCAGCCCAGGACACAGTTGGCCTTCTGGACTGCAAGTACACATTGCTGGCTCATGTTGATCTTCTCATCAACCAACACTCACAAGTCCTTCTTCTCAGGGCTGTTCTCAATCCATTCTCTGCCCAACCTTTTTTTGTGCTTGGGGTTGCCCCAACACAGGTGCAGGACCTTGCACTTGGCCTTGTTGAACTTCATGAGGTTGGCATGGGCCTGTGAGGGACCTGCCCTCAGGACCCATACCTGCTGGAACTGGTGTTGAAACCCCATTGTAACCCCTTGAACAAGGTCTTGTTTGCATCCCAGAAGGTCTGCCTGAGAGGATGGAGACAATGCAGCCTGCATGTACACGGATTCAGATAAGGACAACGAT
This sequence comes from Hemiprocne comata, assembly GCA_020745705.1. NCBI lineage: Eukaryota > Metazoa > Chordata > Aves > Apodiformes > Apodidae > Hemiprocne > Hemiprocne comata. The sequence continues at coordinate 133,715,785 of CM036586.1, read as the reverse complement.
CGAAAGGCGGAGGGGGAAGAGGTCCACTCCAGCTTCTCAGTCTTATGACTCAATCACACTTGCTCATCCTTGCAAAGCAAGGAAACTATGCCTGTAAAACTGGGAGCTGCAGTGGTTCGCTTTGAGAGTCTCACTGACACCAACTCTCCTCCATTGGCTGGCACAATGCTGGATCCAGGACTGGTGATTTTCCATTATCTATCTCTCTAAATTTTTCTTCTGCTACTCTTTCTCCCTTCCCAAGATCATTAAGTAATGCAAGGCCTAACCATTATTTTTGCTCAGGTTGTGCAGCTTAAACATATATGTATGGTACTGTTGTGATTAAAATATCAGCCTTTATGATCATGCAGCCTAAGATAATAATTGAAGTATCAGTATTCCTTTTATAGTTTTAATCAAACCTAATTAAAATACAGACCTTGAGTGTCATTTCACCTTAATCTGATCAAGGGGTATCAGATAGTTGAACATTTCCTCGGACCGTGACATTTTAATCCTTCTCCCTGGAAGGGCCAGGTCTGAGACAAAGGTTGGCTCCAGCCGCACCTAGGCTCCTCTCTGAGAAGAAGTCAAGAAAGCAAGAGGGTCCAATCTGAATCTCCCTGGGTTGCCCTATCCAGCTTGTGACAGGGCCCACCCCTCCAGCCCGTCAAGGTCCCTCTGGAAGGCCTCCCTTCCCCCCAGTGTGTCAACCACACCTCACAGCTTAGTGTCATCAGCAAACTTGCTGAGGGTGCACTCAATCCCATTGTCCACGTTGCTGACAAAGATGTTAAACAGCACTGGTCCCTGAGGAATGCCACCTGTCACTAGTGTCCATCTGGACATTAAGCCATTGACCACTACACTCTGAGTGTGACCAGCCAGCCAATTCCTTATCCACCGAGTGCTCCACCCATCAAATCCATATCTTTCCAATTTTGAGACCACGATGTCATGTGGGCAAATGATACTGTTGTCCAGAGCTGATGAATTTTCTTCGCAGATGAAATGACTCCAAGAGCACAACCATTTAAACAAAGGCTCATTTAAACATGATTGCAGCTTTTGTTTCCATAATTTTACAAATTCGCATCAGTGTGAAATCAGAAAAGTAACACTGAGATAGTAGTGAATACTAGGTCCTCTTCTCACATTCACAGGGTGGAAAATGGTACTCTTGATCTCATCAAGACGTACCAGAAAAGTTTAGTTTTTTTCATAAATACAGAACACCAAAAATATTTTTATTTATTTCAAGTCAAAGGCAATGTATCAAAATATAAGTTCCTCAACTAGTTTCACTGGTTTTGCAAGCAGTTTTTTCATTTTTCCTTTTTAACAATACTGCAAATTTAAGATGGTGCCAAAGGTTTTTTTTCCAGCTTAAACTGGAAAAGTAAAAAAAAAATCTTATTTCAGAATAAAAACATGTGCTTAAATGCCATTGGGCATTTAGCCAAGCTGGTTGATCTTTCATGGAGGCTCATAGACTGCCATCTAAAAGGCTGATAGGCTGCCCTCAACAAAAATACATACTAGATTTTGGAAAAAAAATTATGCATCTGTCACAGCATTATATTGGGTTTTGAATCTGAATCTAACATTCTGGGTTTGCTTGGCTCCATCTCCATTTGGAATTGTGTCATAAAGCAAGCTGAAGAAAGGTGCAGGTTGAATCACCTTAATTCAATAAGGAAGCAGTCAATAGCAATTTTAGGGTTTTTTTTTGTTGGGTTTGGGTTTTTTATGCTGCTTCCTTGAACCATAGAATGTGGGCAACATTTTTTTTTTTTTTCTGTATCAGAAGGAAAGATGCTGTCTCACTATTTGAGAAAAAATAACACCTCTCAAAAAAGTAAGCCAAGTTCTATTTTGTTCATGTCTATAAACAGTCTGGATCTAAAGTTAGAGGAATTGTGAGAGTTAAAGCAGCATCATGTCCATGGCATATACGTGTGTTAAACGTCCCTGCACAACCCAGTTGTCTTCTGGAAATCATCATGTTCTTTGATATTGATTCATCTCTGTCTCTCACTCATCTGCTGCTTGCTTAATTTGCTTGCCATAAGATTATCAATTAAGCAGCAACGCCAAAAATTATCAACCTTTAATTCTCTGTTAGTTAGTCTGATTCCATCAGGTCCTATGATTTACAGTTCTTATATGAAAAATGTATTAATTTTATTTTCTACTTGCTAATCCAAATGCAGATTGTGTGCAAATTTGGCGTTGGCTATTTATTTAACAAAGCCTTTCAAAAATGATAGAAGTAAAAAATTATGCATGAAAATCAGACAGGAATTCAGTTACATAATGGTACTTGAATTTCTATTTTGGAAGCTAAACTGATTGCAGCAAATTGCAATATGCTTTAATAAATATGTTCATTTTTATTTTTCAACAAATACTTGCAAAACAAAGTCAGATCCTGAATTTATCTAAGTCACTAGAGTACAAATGAGTCTTGGTTTATACCATCTGGCCTGAGATCAGCAGTTCACAACTATTCAACCTTTGATATTCAGACTGTTTGTAATGACAAGCAGTTTAAATGTTGTTTCTGTGTCGTAAAAGGTGACCATCTCAAAGTTTTTGGCAGAAAAGGTTAAATAGGAAGATTGTTACAAAATCAGCTAGCCTTGCCACTGACTTTCTTTCAAAACTGAAAAATAGCTTTTACTACTACTCCAGCAAAAGCTACTTAGCTTAATGATTGATGCATACAGTCAACACTTGCTAAATGATACAGTGAAGAACCATTCACGAGTTAGCTGGTATATGAACACTGGCTTGAAATTTATGTCTGACAGATAATGGACTGACCAGACTCCAAGACAGCCAAGATTTAAGTCCACAGTTCATCTGTAATTACCACCGCACAATGCTGTTGATGTTAGGTAACAGTCTTCCCACTCATATTCTGTAGCCTTGGTACTGTTGGATATATCTTGGCATGATCCAATCCTATACCATTAGAACTTCAGAGATCACATGCCCTAAATATAAGCGTATTTTATTATGTACATGGTGTTTCTCAGAAAGAAGCTTCTCCTTAGGGCCTTGAACCTAATATTCACTTTAGCTTTAACTAGATTTTTACAGATTAGCAAATATGAAAAGCCTAGGAAATCTCTGCGCAAGGTATAAAAGCAATCTGTCCAGGAGTAAGCAGCATAAAAGGGTGTCTTCAGAAAATTTAGCCAAGTTACTATAACCTCTCTTTCTGACAGCACTGCTGAAAAAAGTCTACAGAAGTCATCTTCATCTTGGCATGCCAAACTTTTGAGTGCTTGATATTGAACACTCCTTACTCCTTTTAGTGGTCTGTGTGATAAACTACTTTTAGCAGATTGCACAATGCCTGTTACCAGTGTAGATGTTTGACCATACCCACAACCACACTTTTCGTAGACAGGCGTTTGCAGCTAGCTTGCTAGCAAACAGTCAGTGTTGACAGCCACTCTCAATCATTTATCACCAGTCCTGGCTCACTGGGGAGGTCCCAGATGACTGGAGGTTGGCCAATGTGATGCCCATCCACAAGAAGGGCCGGAAGGAGGATCTGGGGAACTATAGGCCTGTCAGCCTGACCTCGGTGCCTGGCAAGGTTATGGAACAGATCATCCTAAGTGCCATCAAGCGGCATGTGGAAGACAACCAAGGGATCAGGTCCAGCCAACATGGGTTTAGGAAACCTGCCTGACTAATCTCATCTCCTTCTATGACTGGGTGACCCACCTAGTGGATGAGGGGAAGGCTGTGGATGTGGTCTACCTTGACTTCAACAAAACCTTTGACAGTCTCCCACAGCATCCTCCTGGAGAAGCTAGCAATCCATTGGCTGACAGGTGCACCCTTCGCCGGGTCAAAAACTGGTTGGATGACCGGGCCCAGAGAGTGATGGTGAATGGAGCTGCATCCAGCTGGTGTCCGGTGACCAGCAGTGTCCCCCAGGGATCAGTACTGGGCCCAGTCCTATTCAATATCTTTATTGACGACCTGGATGTGGGGATTGAGTCCACCCTCAGTAAATTTGCAGATGACACCAAGCTCGGAGGGAGTGTTGATCTGCCAGAGGGTAGGAAGAAGCTGCAGGAGGACCTGGACAGGCTGGATCAGTGGACCGAGGCCAATGGCATGAAATTCAACAAGACCAAGTGCAGGGTCCTGCACTTTGGCCACAATAACCCCAGGCAGCGCTACAGGCTGGGGGAAGAGTGGCTGGAGAGCGGCCCAGCAGAGAGGGACCTGGGAGTGCTGGTGGACAGCCGGTTGAACATGAGCCAGCAGTGTGCCCAGGTGGCCCGGAAGGCCAATGGCATCCTGGCTTGTATCAGGAATAGTGTGGCCAGCAGGAGTAGGGATGTAATTCTCCGCCTGTACTCAGCACTGGTGAGGCCTCACCTCGAGTACTGTGTGCAGTTCTGGGCCCCTCAATCAAAGAAGGACGTTGAGGTGCTGGAGCGGGTCCAGAGGAGAGCAACAAGACTGGTGAAAGGATTAGAGGGAACGTCTTCTAGGGAGAGGTTGAGGATGTTGGGGTTGTTTAGCCTGGAGAAGAGGAGACTCAGGGGGGACCTCATCACTCTCTTCAACTACCTGAAGGGAGGTTGTAGTCAGGGGGGGGATGGGCTCTTCTCCCAGGCAATAAGTGACAGGACAAGAGGGCACAGCCTGAACTTGCTCCAAGGGAGGTTTAGGTTGGATATTAGGAAGCACTTCCTCACAGAGAGGGTGGTTAGACATTGGAATAGACTGCCCGGGGAAATGGTGGAGGCGCCGTCCCTGGATGTGTTCAAGGCAAGGCTGGATGTGGCACTCAGTGCCATAGTCTAGATGGTGTGGTGGTGTTGGTCAGAGGCTGGACTTGATGATCTTAAAGGTCTTTTCCAGCCTTGGTGATTCTGTGATTCTGTGTGATTCTGTGATTCTGTGACAGGATACTAGTCATACAGCAGCATATACAAATTATTATTAATCAAATATCAATTAGTTTCACTTACGAGAATTCCTGTTATCTCTGTATGATCTTATTACTAAGCTTTTACTGCAAATGTAGTCATATTCACAGGAATTGAAGCACTATCATAATATTTGCTACCAGCACATGCTTTTAGTTAAGAATTATTTGACATGCATCCCACATGTAGAAGTTGTCTATACTATTTTGTGGTGACACTAAGAGCTTAATAACACACATATTTATGCCTGCATGCAGACTCCCAAGATATATCTATATTTATTTAGCACTATAGAGTTAAATTATTTTGGGCCACTGAGTTAGCTGGTGTAGATCTCATTTTTCATCAAATTCAACCAAGCCCAACTTTCAGTAGACCAGAGAAAATTAACTCTTACTTTAAGAATGGAAGTAAAATTATTCTCTAGTTTCATATGTAGTGCCAGGGAAGCATCAGATGGTTAGTACAACTGCCCTATACTGATAAAAAAAAAACAGCCCAAGAACTGTTTTCTTCTGGCTAGATTGATCCTGACAAAATAACTGCAGATCACCTGACCCCTCTGGCCTTCATGCAATGTGTTATGTCCCTAAGACAATATTTGTGTATATGTGTGTGCTTATTCCTTTTCAGTTCAGAGTGAGGTTTTCATAGTATGAAACTGTGGTTAGGTATCATATGCCCTGGAGACACCTGGGGTACGTGTGCATGTATGTGTAGTGAACTAACTTCCCTTGCTGTGCCACAAGAATTTGGGCAACTTAGGCAATAAAACAGTTTCAGTAGGCAGTGTACAAACAAACAATGAGTGCAAAGCAATTTTATATTTACTAATGCACATATGAATAATGAGCTACTAGGCTAAACGTTAATATGCTCATCACTACCTGATGAAACACCTGATGGGGCTTTGCCAGCCAAGCGGTTGCTTCTTACAGTGGGCTGATCCTCTTCTGTTGCTGAATTAATGTGTTCTGAGGCTCTGCTGTTTTTTTTTTATACCACTGTCCTGGACAGAATGCATGGCAGATGAGATGTATAGCAGTGAATTATACTACTTAATTCAATCAAACAACAAAGGTTAACCATTAAAATGCCAGCATCTTACTTATTATCAAATTCTACACTAGGCCTAGAATATTAATTATCACTCTTAACAGTCCATACAGTCTTAAACTTAATGATGAAGATTAGTTAACATTAAGTTTACTAATAGAGACAGTGAAAGAGTTAATATTTCTTACCCTTGCCAGACCACAGCTGGGTATCCTTGGGTGTAATTCTCGAGAATTAATCTCTCTGCCAGGCATCCCTGCTGGAGGGGAGAAGGTCCAGCACACCTCCTGGGAAAGTGTACGGAAGTCTCCCCGATTAAAAATGGGACCAGGCTTTTATAGAATGAAGTGGCTTGACTGCTGTCATTTAACCATCAGCCATACCTCTAACATCTCTCATTGGAGAATAACAGGAAAGTAATAGTAAAAAACATGAAGGCCTTGTTCTCACCAAGCAAACTCTTTTGTTTATCTGTTTGTTCTTACTTTACCTCTCTTCCAGGCCTAGTTGTGGCTGGGCTGAGCTCTGTGTTCTTCAACACCGGAGAGCAGCTGGTGTTATGAACATCAATTTGGCCTTTGTTTGTACCTTTCAAGGTTGTTACTAGCTCAGAGTTTACTAGGCCTTTTCCTTTCTCATGGGAACCTTTCCATTTCAGGCCTGAGCCTGCAAAACTGAGAGACAAAAAGCAGCTGAATCATAGAGTAAAACTGAGGCAGGCATATTGAGAGATAGAGCATCCTGCTACAAGCGCTATTCATTTTCATGTATTTTTCCTCTTGAATTCTTGAACTGTTTATGGCTCTTTTCTCAAAAATTAGACAACTTCTTTGTGTTTTTACAGGTTTTATCTGACATAGCTTTTCTATTTTGAATAAAAAAGAGCCAAGATCATCCTTGGATGGCAGTAGTCCTCAGAACACAGACCCTGAACCACTGACTGAAGCTTCCAGATATGAAGGTACAAAGTGTGCTGGGATACTGTTGAAGAACAACATGTGGCAAAGGGAGCTAAACCTGGTGTTGTTTCATCTTTGCAATGGAAATTGTCCCTAGTGTGTGCTGCTCCTCAAACCAAACCAGTTTGTTGTCTGAGTGAGTGCTGACTGGCATAGCCAAACCCATGCAGAGGAGCACAAGTGCAGATCAGCAGTGCAGATGATCAGTCGCTGCTGTAGTCTTGGAGATTGGCTTCAGAACCATTTTCCTTAGAAGTACAGAAAAGGCTGCCAAGTCAGGGCTTGCTTTGAATGAGCCAGCTAGAGGCTGGAGACTTGTGGATCTAGTCATCTGGCTTCCTGAGAACTCCTATGCATTTCTTTGATGAGCGTATGCTGGTGATTTCCTTGTACTACAGGAGGAAATCTGATGGAAAGCACCTAAGTTCAGAGTACTGCAGGCAATTTGAACCATTCTGTTTTGGAGAAGCCAGCTGTTTCTCTTCTAAATGGAAGTCTTTATTCTCCAAGATGCAGTATTGAATTGCGATTCCATACTGCAATATCTGTCCTTTAATTTGTTAAGAAGAAAAACACTGAGACTGAGTGATATTTACTTCTATTAGGGAAATGTTGACTTGTGTGCTGTTAAAACTGTGACTGGGTTGTTACCTCATAACATTTTTAAATTCTTCCTCTTGTCATCTGAATCATTCATCTGCCAAATAATTTTGTTTAGGTATCATTTCTTCTTCCTCAGATACCTTACTCTTGCAACCTGAAATGTACGTATCCAAGTTATTGATTGCCTCAAAAAATCCATTATTACTAGGTAGATCTCAAAAGCATTACAGTTGAAGTTGACAAGCTAATGATGGATTGTTCTCATTAAACAATGATCTTTTAAATGGGGTCCCAGACTTTCAGGGATTAAAATTAGGATTCAAAGTTGGAAGACTGGAAAGATTAAAGCTTTCAATGGCCCGGAACTGTGGCCGAGGGAATGACTAAATCATAAATTCTTCACTAATGTTTACGAAGGTTTTGGGGCTCCTTCGCTTTTGACCACTCTGGTAAGGGAAAGCCTCAGATCACTGAACTGTTCTATAAAGTGTATTTTTCACATATAGCAGCATAGAAGAAGCTTATTCTCATCAGGTTCAAATTTGCCAGAGCAAATTAACCAAATTCCATACTGCTGTGTATTAATTGCTCTGAATTCTCTTACTAGTTGGATATTTTTGTTACAATGGAGTTTTATACTAAATTATTAACAGTACATTCTTTACTGTGGCTCAGGAAACTTAAATAATTATTTTTATAGAAAATAAATTTTAAAAAACCCTAACCCTAAATGTAGTTTTGAGGAATTAATTGTTATTTTCAAAAATCTTTTACAATGGAAAATGAGTTACAAGTTGTATCCTTATGAACCTGCCCAAACAGGCATGATGCCTTGACACACTCTGGTAGATCACAGGAGACTAAACCTGTCTGGAGATCCCAGCTGCCTCGGGGGAACTTGTGCATGAGGCACTTAAACTATAACTCTGATGATGCATGACAGTGACAGAAATTGGATCATGTTAATATAACGTACCCTAGTTTTGACTGAACAATGTCAGCATTATATCTGGCATCAGATATTTTTTTACAGCTTATAACCTGAGGGTTCTGAAAGGGCTTAGTAATTTTAAATTTTGTTTTCTTTTGCTACGGTGATCTGATACCACTTCTTTGCATAGTGTTGCTGCACCATTCTTGAGGCATTTTTCTAAACCACTGTATCTGGACTGCAGACAGAGTAAGCTTTAATGAAAGTTTATTTTGGACACAATGCCAAAAGAGGAAAAGAAAAAATGCAATTTTCCCTTAGTCTTTTAAAGGAAATTCATTAACTGCAACTTTTTCCCTTCCTCATTTAATGCTAAATTGAGATCTCTGTAAATCATCATAGTGTAGTTCTGTTTTAAAAAACAGACACTCACTGACTCTTGCTAGCTGAAGGGGCAAATTAGGCTACTGATGTGGAACAAGAGAGTCTGTGTTCTCTGTGTGATATGAACTAAACATTTGCAGTGACACATGCCATGGTCCAGGGTAGAAAAAGACGCTGTAAATGATCCGTTGCTCCAAAGGCATGTGACATTTCAGTGAATGGATGACCATCTGCACAAAGATGACTTTATGTGCTTGGAGAACACCTGGGTCAAGGTGGAGTATAATCAAGCCACACTTGGTAACTTAAATTGTTGAAGGATTTTTAGATCCAGACAGTGGCTGAAGTTTTCCCAGGTGTGGGTATAAACACATCCAGATATTCTGGCTAATGGAGGGATTGACAGCTCTGTGTTTAGGACCCAGTAAAATATCTCTCTTTATCCTCCTGAATACACCTTTGTGAAAGATTCTTCATCTGTGCACCATTACCTGCCAGGCAAGATACTGTGACATTCCCTCTTTGTCCCTAGATATATGTATTCCTCTTAAAAGGACATGGGGGAAAGGGTTTCAGAGCTGTGCTTAAAATGCCATACTTCATAAAAGCATTATGCTTTGATAATCTTTCTCCCAGCACCTTCTTCAACAGCTCGGTGCATCAGCCTCCTGTCAGAAAGGCCCTCTTCATCACAAGGCTTGCCGTCCCTCAGCAGGCAGTCCAGCTGTGACCCAGAGGAAATAACAGCTTGCCACCTATTCAGGGGTAGGGTCACCTTGAAGAATCTGTAGTGCCTTTATTTTTCTTTCTTGAATATACTGTACATAAGCCTATTTTTTTTTTTTCCTGAATACTAGCAAGCTACAATTTGATTTTGTTACATTGCTGTCAAAACCAGAAATACTTTAGATGCAAATCTTAACCTTAAGCTGACTTGAAACAAGAGGAAACAGTGCAAAAGAGGATCAACAAAAAACAGGAAAAAAAGAATTTGTTTTTTCTTAAAAGGCAACTGTTGTATATATAGTATGTATGTATTTATTCAGAGTAGTTATATATTAGTAAATCCTAATTCACATTTATTTAGTAGATTATTCCATTCTACTTGTGATTTGTATCAAACCTTATCTGAAACTTTGACTTTCATTAGGAAAGCCTAAAAACAGAATTTTGCATTTGCAACCCAAGCTTACAGTTTAACAAGAATCTGACCTTTTTGTAAGAATCATATTACTGAAAAAAAAAAAAAAAAAGCAGCTTATTCTAAAAAAGGGCAATTCAATTTTTAATTAGTGTGTTATATTTTGGGGTTCCAAATTATTTTGGATTATGGGACTATGGGACTAGTAGTTCTCACTCCTCATTTACAGCTGCATCATATGAGCAAAAGAGTTTTCCTCATTTTTCAGTTCCTCTCAACTTTAAATTTCTTCCTGAACTGAAATAAACTTACTTGAAAAATAAATTAAAATCCACCTTTAAAGCAAGTTTGTCTGCAAAGACACTATGGCTGTAAAAAAACAACATAACTCTTCTAACCATTTAAGCTACCTACTCATATTAGAAACTACTGTTTCTAGTCCTTTACACGTTCACAAATCTTTAAGGGTCAAAAGATACTACTTGAATTGTTTTATTTAGATTTTAGAAAATATAATGAGTAACAAGCGAGGTAGCAAATTATTTATTATTTTTTAAAATTATGTTGATACATTTATGCAAAATAAAATAAATAATTTGGTTTAAATGAAAGTAAATTTAAATATTAAATAAATATTTTGAAATTAAAACTAAATGTTTCCTTAACAAACCTTTCTTCAGAAATAGGTTCCACATGGCAGATTGCATATCAATATTGTACCTTTACGTGTGCATTGTCTCCCAGAAACTTCATAATTTTCAGGCCAGAGGCATCAGCTTTTGAAGAATTTGGCAAATGATCTTTCCCATGAGAAGAAAATCATTTATTTTAAAAAAACAGAACAAAACAAAAAACAACTGGAAGCCTACTACTCTGTTTAAATTTAGTCTACCTGGAGATCAAGGTACACAAACACCACCTGAGAGATGCTGAAGTTTATATTCTAAATTCAGATGAGCATTAGAACACCAATAATAATAATAATAAGGTTTTAGAATTGTGTAGTGAGGTAGCAGCATTTTGCAGTGCAACAGCACCACAGCCTCTGTAGTGAATAATTGCTATGAGTATTCAGAATGTTATGTGCCGTATGTACAAGGGAGAGGTTAAGACAATAAAGCAAGAAGTCATAGCAATTAGGGAGCTTGTCATTATTATCATTCTAATGGCTCCCCAATGGGCAATGTGCACTCGGAAGAAACTCAAACACTCTGAAAAGTAGTTAGTATGAACACACTGTTACCTTTCCCTCAAGGTTAATAATTCATCATTATACATACGAAGTAGAAGAAAGCCTTAATCTGAGCTAACCTAAGTAATTTCAATTTATGTCTTTTCTTTTTAGAAAAGCCTCTCTATAAAAACATACTAGCTAAACTGCAGGCCACATTCTTTTCTGACGTGAGTCACTGCATTGAGAAAGTCTTGGAGGACCTCTCTGAAAAAAAAGAATATTTAAAGTGAAAATAACAGTGGGAGAAGCAAAGTTTGTAAACATTTTTGTAAAAAAAAAAAAAAAAAAAAAAAAAGAACCAACTTTTTTGCCACCACTTAACTACAGAACTTTTGTTCTTCACAAGAACTGTGTAGGACCTTTCTGAGCTCTTCTGCAAGCTTAATGTTGCAGCTCCTTTTGTAACTGAGTTGAAGTCAAAAGAGGTCACAGATGTGCTAAGAAAACTCAGTTGCATAAATTTTGCAGCTTTTATCTAGTGACATCCCTTTTAACACTTTACCCCCATCATCCCTGACCTGCAGGACACAGGACCATGAGTAAGCTCAAAATAAAGGTATTAATTCAATATCCTCAACCTTAAATATTCAAAATAATTGCTTTTCTCCCTCCTCTCATTCTCTCTGCATACTGAAAAGCATTTATTTTTTAATATAGGGTTTGGGGCTTTTTCTTGATAAATTTGTGGATCCCTGTATTTTTCACAACAATATGGTTGCAAAATGTTCTCAGTTCATTGATCTGGAAACATTTTTTTATTAAATAATGCCACTGGAGTCCTTCACAAGCATGTGAGATGCAGCAAATTTCAGAGACACAGAATAATCTGAGTATAAGACTTCACCACATCATTCCTGGAGTGGCTCCTACATGTCCTGTACAATATCCTGAAAACCAAAGGATTTGCTTGGCTTTAATTTTTTCTCTTAGGTCATAAACATCAGGTCAAATTATTCTTTTGCTAAATTATTTTTGCCTTTTCCTGTTTATGGTGCATATGTGTGTTTGTAAGGTGAAATCAAAGCAGGAGTAGCCATGCCTTGAGATAGCAGAATGTCGGGGCACAGTCCCTTGGCTAGTTGCTGCTCAGCCCTGGGAAGGACTTTGCAAGAAAGAAGTTACTTTTATCAAGAACTTTTAATGCAGGGGGAAGATTTATCCAGCTATGCTGAGAAGGGTTTGATAACAACAGAAGAGCTGGTGGTTATTAAAAGATTTATAACAAGGTTAAGTAGCAGTACTAAAGGTGTTTAGGACTAATTCCTGTTTCTCCCTCATTCATTACATTTCCCTAACCCAAGTAGCAAACAGGCAGTAGGTTGAGAATTATATCCTTGCAAAAAATCCCCCAGACCAAGAAAAATATTTGGGATGAAAGAAAGAACAATCTCATAATCTATCAAAAATATTACTCCTCCTATAATGGATATTGCACACATTTTTATCAGGCTCTTGCTATATTTTGTTAGTACTGATTTCAAGTACAGCAGAAAGGGAACAGTGCTTTTCTTAAGACACTGTGAATTTTAAAACCACACAGATTTTGATTTAAAGCAATCCAAATGAAACAATTAATTTTTAAAGCTAAAGAATGTTGGGTAGTATACTCAGACAGAACCCATGTTTCTTAGAAATGGAGCATAGTAAATCAACGAGTAAAACACATGGAAGAAGGTAGTCTGTTGTTGAGAACAAAAATATGTGGTTTGGAGTCTCCTATAAATCATCAGGGTAGATAGTTCAATTTCGTTGGTGCTGAAGTTAAGAATTATAATAGAATGCACCAAAAGAATAATAAAATCCCACTCGAGGGATGGCCTCTTTCAGCCCCAATAACCAGAGGGATTCCCTTTTCATAAGCAGATGTTGGAAACTGGATAAAACACCTTTGCCATACCTCACAAAGAAGCAGTAAACAGTTGCTGACACACTCAGTCATTCAAGGTGTCTTTCTCAGAAATTAATGTCAGTTACATTAACCGAATTATAAAAATCCTGAGATCAGAAATAAGCCATAGAAACAACAATAGTGTAAATGTTGCTTAAACTGTTTTTCTTCAAAAATCAGTCTTTCCTTCTCAGAAGTATTCTGTGGTATCCAAAGGTAATAAACTCAGGCTAAAGGGACTGACTTAAATCCACAGTGCCTTTCCTTTTGCTCTTACTAAAGCCTAAAATTCAGTAACTTCTCCTTTTCTAATAAGGTGTTATCAACTGTCTTATTTCATATCACTCATCGTAGCTGCACTCATTTTGCAGTATAATCAGAAATAAACACAACTTCTAAGTCTAAGCTGGAAATCAGGGTCAATCATCCGTGTTCAGGTTTGCCCTCTATGTCAAAGACCAGTTGGAGTGCATGGAGCTCTCCCTGGGGACAGATGAGGACCCAATTGACAGCTTATGGGTTAAGATTAAGGGGAAGGGAGGCACAGGAGACATTACAGTTGGGGTTTGCTACAGGCTGGGGTTGTGGTCAATGGTTTGGTGTCCAAGTGGAGGCAAGTGACAAGTGATGTACCTCATGAGTCAGTATTGGGACCAGTGCTGTTAACATCTTTGCTGGAGACACGGACAGTGGGATTGAATGCATCCTCAGCAAGTTTGCTGGCGATATCAAGCTGTGTGGAGTAGTTGACACTCTAGAAGGAATAGATGCCATCCAGAGGGACCGTGATAGGATGGAGAGGTGGGCCAATGCCAACCCCATGAAGTTCAACAAAGCCAAGTGGAACCTGACGATCCTTAAGGTCCCTTTCAACCTTAACCATTCTATGATCCTGTGATTCTAGGTTCTGTTACAAATTTGAAACTGAAGAAAATTTACAATCTGCTGGCAAAAACTTGGCAGAGCTGCAGCTGAGCACTACATCACCTCATTTCATCTAGAAAGAAATTTTATTAGAAAGAAAAGCTATCCCTTTCTATTTTCAGGGACCTAAATATAGCTAATAATTCCTATTAAAATATTTCTGGTTTCCACAAGCTCATCTCTCTTCCCATCCTTTATTTTTGATCAAATGTTAGAAGAGGTATAGGGCTGTGATTCTTTACATTTTTAGATTTTGTAACAACGAGATTCTGGTTGTTATGTCCTAAACAGCATCAAATGCAATTCTCTGTGCAATGCTTCCTAAGAGATTGGAGGTACAAGGAAAAGTGGCAGCCATGCAACCTCTTGAAACTCTGTGGAGCTTCATTCATTTTCCATTAAAACATGGCTGTAGCAGCTGGGCTAATTACCTTTTACATGCAAAGCTGTTTAACTTCAGTTTGAAAAAGCCTTCTGTGGAGGCCTACCAAAACAAAACTCCTGCTTGACTCAGTGGGAGACCTGCAGCAAGACAAGGCTGTCTGCTAATATTAAAGCTCAGTAGTGATGAGGAGGGCTTGCTTCAGACAAAACAAGAAGTTGTAAATAGAAAAAGGGCACGCATTTAAAGACCTGTAACAGTGCTGAATGCAGGAAAAGATCCATGACAATGAGATTTATTATGCCATGGAGCAGTCTCCTGGGGCAAGATGTGAAAAACCCAATCTTTTAGCACAATTTGAAGCATAGTGAACAAAGAAGATATATTGCAGGGAAAAGCCTTCCTCTGACAGGAAGATAAAGCAGATGGACGGATAGATCTTTACAACTGCAAATCTATGATTCTCTGACTTGAAGGTCCCTGTTGCTTAATTAGTTCCATTAGTTTCAGTTGAACTGTTATGATGTGGTAGTTACTTTGCAAAGTTAAATCAATAGACGTGTCTGTAGCACACTGCAGGCCACACTGCATGCAGTATAAGATGGAGGAGGATAGCAATGTAAAATTGTCCCATAGAAAAAAAGGGGGAGGGGGAACTGCTAAAATTTTAAAAGTAGCAAAATATCTCCTGCACAGCAGGTTTATCCTGGCAAACATAAAACCTTGCAGTTATGTTATTCATTATCACTAAGTTCTGGCATCACTCCTTGGAGAGAAATTACAGTTACTATAGTGGATATCATAAATAGGACACCAATTGCTGACCACCAGTTTCCAGGGAGGAAAATGAGGCAAGTGTACAAACAACTGTGGTTTTAATACACAACAAACTAGTATATCGTGTTTCTAATGTATATAAATTATTGTATAGCGGTTGAGCAAGTTTCTTAGTATGGCAATTGTAGTACACTAATCTAATGTGCAATGGCTCTTTTCAGTACTTGTTTTCATTTCCAGTGGAGAATTTAGGGGGAACTTAAACAATCACATGTCATTGTACTGAAACCTTTCCAAAATCACGAGTTACTGTTCAATTGCAGCTCTCCACTTCAGCAAGCTTCGGCTCGGGTCACTGGAGGCAGCACAGGTTTCTACCTGGACAAGGAAGAGAGGCACAAGCCGTTTCTTTCAGATTACAATTCGAAGACTGCCATCAGTAGAAGCTCCTTTCTCACCCCTCCCCTTCCCCTCCCCTTCCCCTTCCCTTCCCCTTCCCTTCCCCTTCCCTTCCCCTTCCCTCCCCTTCCCCTTCCCTTCCCCTTCCCTTCCCCTTCCCTTCCCCTTCCTTTCCCCGTATTTTTCTTTTTTGTGTGCAAAAACCAAACAATCTCAAGCAAGGTGAGTACAAGCTTTTTTTGACTCTGAGAGGGCTTTGCATCAGGAAGATGACAACTAGTGGCAATGATCCCCATGTCTGCTTAGTGCCTGGCTTCTCAGTTAGGATAACTAGTACAAGGGTAGGACAATTTTAGTGCCATTATTACCTCAGCAAACTGATAATGGGTAAACTCCAAATCTATAGGAGTAAACGTTGTATTTCTCAAGGAAAACATTTGTACCTTTTCCCAGTAAATAAAGTCTCTTCATATTTGACAGTAAAGCTGTAGATATTTACTGTCATTTGTTGCTTTATTTTTTTTGAAATTACCTGTTATCAGTTTCTTTAATATTTTAGACTATCCATTTCACTGCATATTCAATAGTTGTGTTCTTTATGAGCAGTGACAGAACAGCTGCATTTTGCTACTTCCTCAGAAAGAAAAAGTGAAAGTAGTCAGAGTTTATCTCTAGTTTGGGCTGAGAGCTTGTTTCTAGTCTTGTTTGCTACACATTTTCACTGAACTCCTGGTCAGCCTGTGCGTGATCTGCTGGTGAAGTGAGTTTAGTGGCTGCTGCAGTGTAGTGTGTTTCTGGGGCTCATTGCTTGAGAAATACCTGGAATGCCTGCACTAAGAAACTTCAGAGTATTGTATTGCAGTGATCACTATCAGGCTTAGTCGAATCACTTAGACCTAATAGCATTGTCTGAGTGTAACTCAACTGAATTGCAGGTCATACATTCCTATTGTGCAATAGAATTTGTTTATTGCTGCTTGCTTTTAAAAAAGTGACTTGGACAAATAATGCCAAAAGTAACAGGAAAAATAAGAATGTAAGCTCTCCTCCAGTTTGCTGCTCTTTCTCTTAGCAAACATTTAATTCATTTGCCCATTTGTAAACCAAGATAATGACTGTAATGTGCTTTCATTTTTTAAAAAGTCTTTATTTAAAAATCTGGATTTTCAGCCTTGCATTCATATTACATTTAACCGCCATGAGAATTCAAAATATTAAAGGATACAGATCTTTAAAATGTAAGGGTTTTTTTCTTATAACTTAATTGCCCTGATAATGTTGGTGTTTCAAGGCAATGTTTGAGCAGCTGTGAAAAAAAATTTGAACATCCACAGACTGCAATATTGTACATAGTACAGGCACCTGCAGGGAAAAGCCAGGCTGGCTACATGTCCTTACAACTCTGCTCAATTAAATAAGATGTGTATCTGTTCTGTGAAAATGTGCTGTTCCACAAATACCTCAAACAGCTTTCCAAGATGGATGAGTATGTAAAGAGATTACCTGCTTGTATATCTTTGGGCCTGGTGCAAAAAAGATCTGGATATTACAAACCATCTAATATCGTTTACAATGCTTGGAAGGTTAGAATGACATCCAATTTCAGCTGTTGTTTGGAGAAACATGCCAATTTTTGTCTCAGTGACATAAAATACCTTAACATGAAGAAAGAACAGTAATAAAACTGTAAGAAGATGAGATAAACTGAAACCCGTATGAACAGAAAAAAAAATGACACCTCTTTCTATTACTGCAGGTGCTGTGTTTAACTCTTAGCCTCTGGAAGATGTTCTTTTTAAACCAATCTTTTCCTAACCTTAGTTAGGTAAGTGGCATATCCTGTTCTGAATACACATTTAATTTCATCAGCATGTCAAGCAGAGGCCAGATGCCTTTAATAGGAGACAGTAGAGAAATATAAAATGAACCACAGTTTTAAACTCTTAAATCTACTTCTAACAGGCTGTCCTACAAAATGAAGGTGCCCTAGATTGAGCCACTGAACAATTTTAAGAATCAGTACAGGCTTTTTGCCCAATTCCATTTAGTTGAGGTCATGGACATGCATCCGCTCCCAGCCAAAGATGTGTTTGCTGACAAAGCATCCATCAGCCCTCTTACAGTGAGGAGCTTAGCCCCGTTTCTCTGCTTGTGGTTGCCACCACAGCAAAAATAACAGGTCATATAAACACACTCTAGAGCATTGCCATGAATATGTGCTGTGTTAGTTTAAATGGTTGAAAGAGAAAGTTCTGCTAATATTGGCTAATTTTCATTCATCAGCCTAGAAGGGAAGGGGAAGAAAGGGAGCGGGTAAATCCTCCATTTTTCCAGGTCTGTACATCCACAGTAAGTTGTATTGAGCTCAAACTAGGGGCACTCCTAAAGCTCCATTGAAAATGACAATATTCTTGTGTATTTTGCATGACAAGATCAAAGTACTCCCTGCATGCAGCAGTCATCACTAGGTTTTCCTGTACTCCTCCGTTCTGTACTGGTTCTTATTGTAATGGCTGCAAAATTTTTGAAGATGGCTAAAAACAATTTTGGAGCCAAATGTTAGGACAAAGTAAAGCCTACAGAGGTGAAATAACCAAACTGGCATAAGAGATACAGATAAAGATAGATTAAAAAATCAGATGCCCAGAATCACAGCCCAATATCTTAACCCTTCTTTGTCACAGCATTTTTAAATTTTACTGAGAGCACATATCCCTTCACTAGTGAACTTATACGGAGTAAACAAATGTAACTTCCATTTGAATCAAATAAAAACCTAGATTGGCCAAAGGAAGGATAAATGACTTGACTAAAACCATACCCTGTGTCAGGGACAGAGTTATAGTAGGAAAGTAGGCATTTGACCTCTTTGTAATGTTACTTTTGGTGATTCCAAATTTCCTTAGACTCCTGTAATTTATTATATCTCCAGAACAGTTTGCAGAAACAAAGAACAGTAATTACTTTGAACTACTGACTTTATTTTATTCTTGCAACTGAAACAGTTGACTTACATCCACTTTCAGCTTTAGTCCATTTATGTTATCTTCTGTTTTATATACTTGTGACCACATTTTCCATAATCACCAAGTGCCAGTACAATTTATGAAATGAACCTGGAAAATAATTTGGTTTTATTTTGATTTAGTATTACAACATAGGGCTCTGCTAGTTCCTTAAGATGATTTCATTTTTTAAAGTGTGAGGAATTATTTTTAAAGCACTGGAGATATTTAATTTCTATTGTTCTTTCAGCAAGCATTATACATTTGAATATTTAATAATGGACACTGATTTTGATGACAGGAAATATTTTGCAAAAATGCCTTTTCTATTTGTCCTCATAACTTTCTGAGAAAGCAAACTGAATTGAAGATGAAATGGACTGTGAACGTGAGTCCCAAATTTGAGTGTCAAGTTTTTTTGTGGTCTTCTTCAGTTTCAAATTAAGTTGGTGAATTGATTTTCTTTCAGAGTATGATTTTGAACAACAGCATGCCATTAAATATCCAACTCATCAAAAACAGACAATGAAAATAACAGCATTACCTTTACAAACATTATTGTCTTGACATTTTACAGATTATATTTGCAAAGATACTTGGCTTCTGGTGCACTCAGCATGTTCTAGACAGAGCATAACTGAATGTGTTTCCATCTAATTCTCCTAAATAACTTCAACCATTAAAAAAAAAAACCTATAAAAAAATTACAATATGTTGATTTTGCTACATATTGAATTCGTAAATGTGCTGAGGAACTGAAGCTCTGTTTTTTTGCTTTGAATAAATGGAGTAAGAATTTTCTTTGCAGAAAGAGGACTATGAAGTCAGAAAATAGGAATAGCATAGCAAATAATATTAGTAAAAATGAGTGAAAGTGCATCACAGTAATCTTTAGAATTATCTTCGAAATATACATTAAAGAAAAAAAAATGTTACACTAACTGTACCTGAAGTAGCAGTAAAAACATGACTTCTGCAAAATGTGACTTCTGAAAACTGCTTTTTAGAATGCTTATTGAGCACTGAATACTCTTTGAAACCTGCTTGTCAGAGTGTGAGTGAGTCATTTTGGTGTGCAAAACAGATTGATCAAGCATTTGATCAAACTGGGAGCTGAACTCTGGCATTCTAAATCATACAAATGTTATTACCAATGAGATTGTCTTGTGTAAAGCTGTGTGCTACCATGTCCAAAATGCTTTCAATGCTTACCCAATCTTACATATCTTTATTCTATGCTGCCATTTAAAAGACAGATCTTCCTTCTGACTCATCCAGAGTATGTTTATCATCCAGAACTCTGCAAGTTCCAGTCCTTATTCTGAGACATTTCAGTGACAGGTCTGTGACTAGTGGAGTCCCTCAGGGGTCGATACTGGGACAGGTACTGTTCAGTATTTTCATCAATGACCTGGATGAGGGAACAGAGTGTACCCTCAGCAAGTTTGCTGATGACTCTAAACTGGGAGGAGTGGCTGACACACCAGAAGGCTGTGCTGCCATTCAGTAAGACCTGAACAAGCTGGAGAGTTGGGCGGGGAGAAACTTGATGAAATTCAACAACGGCAAGTGTAGAGTCTTGCATCTGGGGAAGAACAACCCCATGTGCCAGTACAGGTTGGGAGTTGACCTGCTAGAGAGCAGAGCAGGAGAAAGGGACCTGGAGGTCCTGGTGGACAGGAGGATGACCATGAGCCAGCTATGTGCCCTTGTAGCCAAGAAGGCCAATGGCATCCTGGGGTGCATTAGAAAGGGTGTGGTTAGTAGGTCAAGAGAGGTTCTCCTCCCCCTCTATTCTGCCTTGGTGAGGCCACATCTGGAGTACTGTGTCCAGTTCTGGGCCCCACAGTTCAAGAAGGACAGGGAACTACTGGAAAGAGTCCAGCACAGAGACACAAAGATGATTAAGGGAGTGGAACATCTCCCTTACGAGGAAAGGCTGAGGGAGCTGCGTCTCTTGAGCTTGGAGAAGAGGAGACTGAGGGGTGACCTCATCAAAGTTTACAAATATGTTAAGGGGGAGTGTCAGGAGGATGGAGCCAGGCTTTTTTCAGTGATGTCCAGTGATAGGACAAGGGGCAATGGGTGCAACCTGGAACATAGGACGTTCCATGTAAATGTGAGAAAAAACTTCTTTACTGTGAGAGTGACAGAGCACTGGAACAGGCTGCCCAGAGAGGTTGTGGAGTCTCCTTCACTGGAGACATTCAAAACCCACCAGGACAAGTTCCTATGTGATATACTCTAGGTGACCCTGCCAGGCAGGGGGTTGGACTAGATGATCTTTTGAGGTCCCTTCCAACCCCTAGGATTCTGTGATTCTGTGATTCCTATAAAGAAAAAAGGAAATAAAGCATGTGCACTCAATAACCAATCATCAGCTTACAAATGAAATTTCTACCATTTAGAGTTGTGTGAAAAACAAAATAAAATTCAGGCATGCAGAGGAAATTGAGAACTCAATCTCATTTTGGCAAGCACATTACTACCTGCTCCTAGGCATTTTTTTCATTATTACATAATGTAACAAAGAAATTATTGGAAAAGTCTACTGTGCTTACAATTTCAGTCTGTTTTTTTATAAATTTGGAAGTTGAGCTTTAAATTATAGAGACCTGGTAAATTATTCAGAGCGGTTCAGGTAATTATTTTGTGTGTGTCATGAAACAGTCAGTAACATTCAACATTAGGTTGAGTTTTATCACATCATAATTGGCTAGTTCCTTGTACTCTCCTTTTTCCTCCTATAAGTAATTTACTCACGTGTACTTCCTTATAAGCTCTATCAGCCAATAATTAAGACACTATAGAAATAGGGATCATACTTTTTCGTCAAGTTTCATTTCCCATGAAATTTTGTTTCTTATTTCTCTTGAAAATATAACTGTCCACGTAGTGGGACATTGCAATATTCCAGCAAGCATGACACCTTTGTTTGTAGGAAGTCAAACATACAGTATCTGTGCCAAAAATTAATAGACTCTTCTGTTTCATTTCATCAAGAAGTTATTTTACCTGCAAGTACATGAGAACCTTGCATGTTTGCACAAAGTATAAGAAAGGAAGCAAAAAGAAAAAAAAAAACTTTGTATCCAGGCAGAATTTCTTTCATCCAGCAGAAATGCTTGAATGCCTCTTCAGCATTTACCTTTCACTGGAACAGATAGGAAGTGTTTGCATTGAAGTAGACAGATGGTGCCAATAATGACTGATACCTACTGGAGTTCTATGAACAGAGACATATGGACAGCCTGTCAAACAACACATATTGTAACCAAATGATACAAGTTACCCACTGGAACAAAAATTGTGAATAAGACCAAGCCATTTTAGAGTTAAGGTGCCTAAAACTGGTCTCTTCATTACGTACTCTTCTAACATACCTTGTTTTACAAAAGTGATGAGATTAAGTAGAAGGGATTAGTTTCAATGCTTTTAATAGTTGCCATGTACTAACTGGCCAATTTCTCTGAATGTTTCCAAGTCTTTGAAGACTATCACACCCAAACCAAAGTTGTGTCCAAGTTGATCAACTAGTGGAGAAGTAGAAATTATGCATTATCATCACTGCTTATATAATCATACTTCTAATAAACAGCATACTTTAATAGCATTGATGCTATTTGGCCTATCCTCTTTACAGCTCATTCACCTCATACTCTAGATGTCCGATTTCCATAAAGAAATCAAGCAGTCTCTTTTAATGGAAACCTTTTAAGACCATGCAAAGAGTGTATCTGTGGGAAGCCGTTCCAGATTATTGTAAAATGGAGTTTAGTTCATGTATGTGACTGAAAAAAGTACTATTTAGCAAGGCAGTAGTTGTTGAAATTGAACTTAAGCAATGCAATAATTTGAAAGTAGTTTAGGAAGGGCCACTGCTGCATGGAATTAACTTAAAAATTGATCCACCAGAGTTTTTTTAAATATATTATCTCATGTAGGGTTTTGATATCCTGACTGATGTGACAGGTTCTGATTGCTAAATGAGATCTTATCTTTCACAAGCGTATAGAAAAGCTACTTGCTATTTTGATACAATTAATATAATGATTGCATAAAAGCCTATGAATAAATAGAATATGTTCAATGCTTTTTATTATTAACACAATTCTGTAGAACTAATGCATAGCTAGATTCCCAGAATCACCACCAGTCTCGTTGCTTACTATTTCAGAAAACTGAACTATGTCAGCAGACAGAGTCATTGTGCAGCAGATTATGATAGCCTAAGGTGGGATATAGGACAGCCTCTATTGTGTATATGCATATGCCTCTATTGAAGCTGTACCATAACCAGGGATGTAACTGAGTTCAGATTTTCATACAGGAGTAATACAGTGGGATGTATCTTGATAGCACAGTTGAAATGGAGACAGAAGTGTGTTTACTGATACCTAATTACTTACTCTTGAGTGCATTCTATTTAATAAGTGTACAGATTGAGAACCTATGGACTAGGTACTTCCTTATTCTTTGCTTCGTGAAAGTCTGAGAACCTATGTAAAATGGAATGCTACAAAAATGGAAATAAATACTTAAGTCTTAGTTCCTATTTTAAAAAGTCATAAATGACTTCACAAGAGACCAGGCAATGAGGTATTATGGGCATTGAGATCAATTGACTTCCACAGTGAACAGATAAAGTAGAAAAGATGAATTTGATGCTGACTGATTTCATTCATATATTTAAATAGGTATCATTTGAGCAGCCTCAGTGGTTGTATCTGCTGATTTCCAAATTAATCTGATTTATATTAGAAAACCAGCACTGCCTGAAGGAGTGCTTATTTCTTAAGACATTTTTGTACAAACCTTCAACACCCTGCTCCTTTGTTTTATTTAACAATGGTATTTTTGAACTTCAGAAATACAATCACCTACTGTTACTTGCTTATATACACTTTGTGCTATATGAAGTGCTATATAATATGTATTTTTATCTGACAGAATGCAAGATATGTAAAAAACTAGAAAAGCTTTCAATCTGTTTAAAAATACACTACATACGAAAAAAAGTTCATTCATTAATAATCCTAGTACAAAAATAGAATCTGAGAATGATCAGTTCCGTCCCTGTTTTTATCCTCTACTTCCTGTTAGTATGAATTATGTTTTATATAGAAATGAGTGTCCTTTCTTTTTTAAAGTAATAAATAATTAAATAGGGGAAATGACAACATGTCAATAAATAGTAAGTGTTCTCTGCCTTATCAGTGCTCCAGATATTTAAATACAATGTTTTTCAGAGGATCTCAAATGCTTTTCAACAATTTTTGAAAACCTTTGCTTATCCTTTTCTAGCATATTCCTCTATCTTTTGGGGGAGGGAAGGCAAGTTGGGGAAAGAGGCTTGGTTGCGTTTATTTGCTGACAGCTGCTTTGGAATTTAAGCCCGGCCCCAAAAGCATATATTCTCAATATTCAGTAAAAATTCTCTGCAGCTAATGAGTCAAATGTCTGCCCACTGGGCTTTTTAATCCATTGATAACACGATTTTTGCCTTTTTGTTCAACCAAACTGTGTGGATTTCATGCGAAGATTGTGACAGTTCACTATCAGACAAGCATTACAGTGATGGGTACACTGAAGAAACTAGACCTCAGAACAGGTACTGAGAAACTAGACAAATGTAGGATAGGAAGCTGAATACAGGCTTGCCACAGACATTGCTCATTTAAAATCTTTTTTTCTTAAATTTAGTTTTATAATTTCCCTTTACAATATTGTAAAAGGCAGACATTTTCCAGATTTGATACGTTTTTCAGTATCAGTGGGGCATAGGGAACAGGGGATTCCTTTGTCCACAGTTTTTCCTCCATTTTCTTCTGAGCATAAATAATTCAAAATGTATGCAATTCCCACCACTACATGTCAAATCTTTTTATTGAATCATAGCATATTCTTAAGTATTTATCTGGTATTACTAGATACTCAAAACTGCCATATGTATTCTGGTTTCCTGCTCCAGCTAAATTAAATACTCAATCCAAGAAAAAGCCCTATGTAAGCTCTCAAGGATATAACTTAGGATTCGATATTTAACAAAACATAAATCTGGGTTAGTGCATATTAGGAATGTAAGGATATATTATGTAGATCTCTTCATTAATTAAATAGTCTTTGAGGAATAAGCAGAATTATAGTTTTCCAATTAAAATGACAAAGTAGACCAACACAATATCAAAGTAAAGGAGCAAACCAAAGAAAATTATTCGGAGTTTGTGGATGTATGTACTATTACCTGCATGAAATGCAGATGTGGTACATGGATCCACAATAGTCTAGAGACAGACAAGGAATTTGGGTAACAAACTTCTGCTGTTGTGTATCAGCTAAATTTAACGGACAGATTAGAAATCATCTGGAATGGTGGTTCAGCAGTCTGGGTAAACTGAGAGTCATCAGTACAAAATACTTTTGTCTCAGAGTGAAATCAATGAGGAAGAAAAACTTCCATGCTGAGATGCTTGTTTCTATTTGTAGCAAGAGGTGCATAGGTCAGTGAAAATTATAAACACAAGGTTCCTATTCCCTTAAAACTAATTAAATATTAATTCTGGAAAAGCTTCATTACCTCAGCCTCTGACTGAGTGTTTCTTCTCTTCTCTTTGCTTTCAAGCAAAAGGTTGGTCTGGAACAAATTCATCCATTTTAGCAAGATCCTTCTACTCACCATTTTCTTCTCTCTCCATTTCCTTCTCTCTGACACTGCCAAAACCTGCTCTAGTACAGATACTGGGATAGCAAGTATTAAAGCATGCCTTGCTGTTCTCCTTGCTCTTTCAAGGTTTTGACTGTTCCCTATCTGTCATCTTCACCACTGTGTCCTCACACACTGCCATTTCCCTTCTTCCATATCTTTTCTAGTTAACAATTGGGTTTATGTATGTCACTGCAAATAAATTCACTGTGGTTATTAGATTACAGTTAACTTTATGCATAGTAAGAGTATTTTAAGAATTCAAAGCATAATAATTTTTCTCTATTAGGCAGTATTACTTATCACATTTTTATCCCACATGCAGAGAAGTTCTGATCAGGACTGGGGATCCATTGCACAAATACTTTAAAAAATTGCACGCAACATGAAAAAAACTAGCTATACATTTTTGGGAACATTCCCTGAGATAAGAAGAAAATAATTATTTGAGGCAAAAACCCTGGGGTATTTATGCAGTCTGTATCACATTTTCCCGTACGTTTATTCAAAGTTTTTCTTACAGCTTTCTTCATTTTAGTATTAGGGTTTGCTTTCTTTCACCTTTTTTCCCTCCAAACATTTCACTGTGCACATACTGAACTCTCCTCAGTCCAGAATTTCGAAGCACAATACTTTCATGCTTCATAAGAATTCTCAGAGCTTTATTTTTATAGTTCTTTATTCTGTCAGCAATGACTGGAATAGGATGGTACACAGGGGAAAGTGAGATACGTACCACTACAAAGTCAGTATATTTTCCAAGATCCC
The DNA here is from genome assembly GCA_020745705.1 of Hemiprocne comata. Taxonomy (NCBI): domain Eukaryota; kingdom Metazoa; phylum Chordata; class Aves; order Apodiformes; family Apodidae; genus Hemiprocne; species Hemiprocne comata. The sequence goes on along the minus strand of CM036586.1, from coordinate 133,689,685 downwards.
TTATGCTGGAGTTATAACTGTCTCTAAATAGACTTGTCTAACTTCACATTCTGTCAATCATTCAAAAGAAAAGATCTACATTCAGTCTTCATTCAGTCCCTAGGAGACACCAGACAAGACATCCTAACAAAATAAATGTAGGAAACAGCACTCTATTCTGCTACTCATGCCTGAAGAGGATGGAAAATCTATAGCTTTCAATTGTTTTTCTTGTTTCTGTGCAGAGCTGGGCCTTCTGTATGCCACAAGATGGATGCTTCTGGTTTTCCCAAAATGCTGTTGGTGAAATTTGTCCTTGGTGCAAGCCCACCAGTGCATGAAGACTCACCTGAAATTAATGTGACTCGCTAGTCTGGAAAAACGTAGAAGGGTCCCATAATGAGATCATATTGTTTCTTCAACTAAGAAGTCATGAGTAGATGGCAAACATTAAATTGAAGAGATTAAATTTCATCACCAAGTAGAAAAGGCACTGTTATTGCCCCAGAGGACTGGTAACAGGTGTGGCTTTACCAAAAGCTAACATGAAGTCCCTTCTCTTTATATTCTGTTAATTATCTAATGACTGTAGTAGGCACAGGGATTTTATTGTGCCTAGTCTCACACAGTGGATGACTACCACGCCCAAACTAGACACAAGGCTATGGTACTCCATAGCTTGCTGCTCCAGCAAGTCCAACAGATCTCAGCACTCATTTCTATGTGTTTTAGCCTTTGACAAAAAAATACGTTGTTGCATTGCATGCGTACACATGCAGAGCACCCCTTTCTTTCTCAAACACAGATCATTAAGAGCATTTACTATTAAATAATGACTTATCAACATAAAATTTAAGGATGTCCCTAGAGACAATTGGTCATGTGTTACAGCCATTAAGAGGAGACATCCTGCTACGAGACAGCAGCAAGAGAAACGGAACCCACTCCAACGTCACCTGTGGTCTCTCTTGCATAATTATTTTAAAGAGTACATAAGAATCTGGGACAAGAAACCCACTGCCGTTCTCCAGATACATGTGCAAGAGCTACTAAATAGAACAAAGGCAGGAGATGGTTCTTCCAGGAAGAGGGCGGCACCAGTCTCCACACAAGATGGTGCTTCAACCTCAAATGCGCAATGATAGAGGTGACCTGCCTCCTGCCAGGAGGAGGAGAGGGACAACTGAGTTTACTGGACTGTGTGGATTCGCTGGCCTGGCACATTAGAACCACAAAGATATAAAGCCTTGGTGGACACCGGATGCTGATTTTACTGTAAAAAGAAGCAAGGTCAAGGGACCTTCACAAGAGATCCGGTTCCTGGGAATCAGATGGCAAGATGGATGTCACCAGATCCCAATGGACATTATTAACAAGATACCAGCTATGGCCCCACCATTTACTGAAAAGGACACTCAAACCTTTTCAGGGACTGTTGGTTTCTGGAGAATACATATTCCAGGTTACAGTGAAATTGTGAAACCTCTCTATGAGGTGATCCGAAAGAAGGGTGACTTTAAATGGGGTCCTGACCAAAAGAGAGCTTTTGAGCAGATTAAAAAGGAAATTGTGCAGGCAATGGCCTTTGGACCAGTTCGAACAGGGCCAGACATAAAAAATGTGCTCTACACCGCAGCAGGGTACAACGGTCCTACCTGGAGCCTCTGGCAGAAATCACCAGAGGAGACTCGAGGTTGACCTTTGGGATTCTGGAGCCGGAGCTACAGAGGTTCCAAGGTCAACTACATGTCAACTGAAAAGGTCATACTTGCAGCATATGAAGGAGTTGGAGCCGCTTCGGAAGTGATTGGCACTGAAGCGCAGCTCCTCCTGGAGCCCAGATTACCAGTACTGAGCTTCATGTTCCAAAATAACCTTTCTCCTGTCCATCATGCCACTGATGCAACTTGGAGTAAATGGACTGCTTTAATTACCCAGCGAGCTCGAATAGGAAGGCCTAATCATCCAGGTATCGTAGAAGCAATTACAAACTGGCCAGAAAGCATGCACTTTGGAATGCCACCACAAGAAGTCGTGAGACGGGCTCAAAAAGCTCCCCCCATATGATCATCTACCAGAGACTGAGAAACAATTTGCTCTTTTCACCAATGGCTCCTGTCGTCTTGTAGGGAACCGCTGGAAGTGGAAAGCTGCCGTGTGGAGTCCTACACGACTAGTTGCACAAGCAGCTGAAGGAGAAGATGAATCGAGTCAATTTGCAGAGGTAAAAGCCATCCAGCTGGCTTTGGACATTGCTGAGAGAGGGGTGGCCGAGACTATCTACACTGACTTGTGGATGGCAGCCAATGCCTTGTGCGGTTGGCTAAAGCAGTGGCAGCAGAACAACTGGCAGTGAAAAGGTCAACCTATTTGGGTTGCTGAGCTGTGGAAAAACATTGCAGCTCAGATAGAGAAACTGGTTGTAAAAGTACGTCATGTGGATGCACACGTACCTCTAAGTCAAGTCACTGAGGAACGTCAACACAATCAACGAGCAGATGAGGCTGCTCAAGTGTTTCAGATAGACTTAGACTGGGAACATAAGGGTGAGCGCTTTTTAGTTTGATAGGCCCATGACACTTGAGGTCATCAGGGCAGAGGTGCAATACACAGATGGGCTCGTGACCGAGGGGTGGACTAAACTATGGATGCCATTGCGCAGGTTATCAACAACTGTGAAACGTGCACCGCAATTAAGAAGGCTAAACTGTTTAAACCTTTGTGGTATGAGGGGAGGTGGTCAAAGTACAGGTATGGGGAGGCCTGGCAAATTGACTATACCACATTGCCTCAGACCTGCCAGGGTAAGCGCCATGTGCTTACAATGGTGGAAACAACCACAGGATGGATGGAAACGTATCCTGTGCCCCATGCCACAGCCCGGAACACCATCCTGGGCCTTGAGAAGCAAATCTTGTGGAGACATAGTACTCCAGAAAGAACTGAGTCAGACAATGGGACTCATTTCAAAAACAGTCTTGTGACTGACTGGGCCAAAGAACATGGTTTTGAGTGGATCTACCATATCCCATACTATGCACAAGCCTCAGGGAAAATTGAAAGGTACAATGGTCTTTAAAAGCCACCCTGAAGGCAATGCGTGGTGGAACTTTCAAAAACTGGGACAAAAATTTGGCTAAGGCCACCTGGTTAGTTAATACCAGAAGATCTATCAATCAGGCTGGTCCTGCTCAGTCACACCTTCTACACACTGCAGATGGGGATAAAGTCCCTGTGGTATGTGAAAGAAACCTGTTGGGTAAAAGTGTTTGGGTTTATCCTGCTTCAGGCAAAGGTAAACCTGTCCAGGGTGTTGCTTTTGCTCAGGGACCTGAACAAACCTGGTGTGTGATGATGGAGGATGGTGAAGTACAATATGTACCTCAAGGTAATCTGACTCTAGGGGAGAATCCTTAATTTGAGAGTTGGTAAAATACAGAGCCTATATGTAATATATGGTATGAAATAAGGGGTGGAACGTCCTGGATTGAGCCAGGATTAAGCTAATTTTCCTTTTACTGATTTTTTTTCCTTCAGTAAGCTTTCTTTTAACTAACAGCTAGTGTTCCAGCTAGTGGACTGATAACACTGGAATGTTTATGTTTCTGCTGATATGCAAAGGCCGCTTCTTATCTCTGCGGCTACAGAGGCTACCGGGGCAGGAGAATCGTATCTGTGACCCCCCCGTAGGGGAGCTGGACTAGACAGACAGCAGAACTGACCAAAGGTATTCCATTCCATATATCTATGTAAGCTCCGAGGAAGTTCAGAGATCACAGAAGACAACTTCCTTCCTGCTTCTTCTTCCCTTCTCTTCCATACATGGCTGGCATCCGGGGAGGACTCCATCCACCACCGACAACTCCCAGGCTCATCCCTGACCCTCATAACTCTCCCCACAGCCCTGTCTGCTCTGCTGTTGTCTCAGACAGCGGTCCGAGACTTTTCGGGACTGCTCACAGCTAACGAGAGTGCCAGGAGAGCTGCTGGGGGGTGGGGAGAGGCAAGAGGCTTTTGCACATTCCTGAACATACTTGTATATAATTGTACATATAATTAAAGCTGTCTAGTTTAGTTTTCAATCCAGCAAAGTCTCTCTCCTTAATTCTCTCTCTCCTTCCCTACCTGGGTGGGAGGGGGAGGGGATCGAGAGCATTGTTGTCTCTGGTTTAATCACTGATCCTGAGTCAAACTGTGACAAGGGTATTTGTAGCTGTCATTGTAACTCCCATGGCAGAGAAAGGGTCGTGTTCCCCAGGTCCCAACAGTTGACCCAAATCCATCTGAGAAGATTTTTTCATAGAATCATAGAATGTGCTGAGTTGGAAGGGACCCATCAGGATGATTGAGTCCAACTCCTGTCCCTGTGTAGGGCACCCCAAGAATCACACCATGTGCCTGAGAGCATCATCCAAACGCTTCTTGAACTCAGGCAGGCTTGGTGCTGTGACCACTTCCCCCCTTCTCACCAGAAAATAAATGGCGAAATCATGGAGCTAGCAAAACAGCCAGGTGCTGAAAGGAGATGAGAGGGAAACATGAAAAAAAAAACCAACCCAAAACAACAAACCAATATTTAATTGAAATAGCAGTAACCTGTGTGTTAAAGAGAAGAAATTAAGTGTACATTTTCAAATAGTATAGTAGGAATCAAAGCCTCTGAATGGTCATACTGATGTGGTCTTGCTCAGCCTATGGGCTCAGCACATTTATGTGCAATCTCTTGTGTACCAAGCTAAACCCATTCAACCACCTATTGGGAGTTCAGAGCTCCATCACCCATATACTAGTACAGATTATAGCCTCCTAGTAAAGCCTTGTATGTACATGAGGCAAACAAAGCTTCTGAAAGTGGTTCTTCTTCATCTGATGAAAAGACAACTGAAGGAATTACAAGGTTTATGGGTATAACCTGCAATACAGCTTAGTTATACTATAGCTTTGCTATGTATAGACCTGTGTAGATGTACAAGCTGCCTGCTGTGCCTGCAGTGAGCAAGTTCTTCCCCTCCCAGTTACATCTACCTGGGCCTTTCCTACTTGCTGGTTAACACTAGTGAATTATGAGGCAATAAGCTTTTGGAAGTTAATTAAAAGCACTGTTTTGACAGAAGAGAGACTTCAGACAAAAGGATGAAGAAGGAGTAAGAACAGAGAACAGTTTTACTAAAGAATAGGAGAAACATGGCAAGGTATTCTGATGTAGGGGTCAATTCTGCTTCTACCTACACTCTCCCAGGCTGTATACAAGCAAGGGACTGGCCCCACTCCTCTGCTGGCTGAATGCTCTGAACTGAGTTTCTCTAAGTACAGAGGAGTGGCAGGCCAACAAACAAAGCTTCCAAAACTGCTAATTGGGAGCTTCCAGTGGATAGATTTATCTGCAGTACAGCAGGACTGGGCAGCCTGTACCATGTGCAGGGCAGCATCAGACTATTTGATCTGCCACAGCTGAGAGACGCATTTTGGAATAGCAAGTTGAGGCAAATCATCACAATTTACCTTCAGTCTGTAAGTTTAATTGAGGAAAATTCTATTGCCTTTAAAAAAGTCACATTTTGGTGCCTTCCACCCATTTCTGTCTCTAAACACAGGGTTAAAAGGCTAACATTTTGAAATTCAGAGGATGCTAAATATTTTCTGCAGGGTGATGAATGTTTGCATGTTAATATTCTGTTGTTTCAGCTTAGATATTGAAAATCCTCAGAACATAAAACAAAGTTTTACTGTGTATTTTTCCACATGTAACAAACACTTGCTTTCGCCCCTGGTTGGCTGTGGGCATGTTCCCCATGTCACACAATCTAATTTTTCTTAGCTACTCCTGCATCCAGAACATCAGGCCTGCTTTAACAGAGTTGCTAATCACTGCCTTCTGTAAAGGCAGTATCTCCCAGAGGAATTTGAATTATGGAAAGAAGCAAATGATGCTACTTGGAAAACTGGGCTGAGAAGCAGAGTGATTTTAAAAATGATTACTGGTGATATCAAGTGTTGAGTAACTGCACTGTTTATCATTTAAATTACTTTTATCTTGTACTCAGGGTCATTCACAGAGTCTAAATCTAATACTGCTTTGTCTTTTATGCCTCAAACATGTGTAACTTAAAGCATGTGGTACTTTAATTTTATTGGTCTAGTCTCTTCTGCCTAGTGAACGAAGTACCTTTATCACAGGAAGGGAGCTTCTTAAAAAGCAAACCACTGTTTTGTTCTTAGACATTTAGACCATCTTCAAATTGAAATGCCATGATGGTATATATTTGCAATTAGAAATTTTTATACTATCTAAACTCTGCAATTCTCAAAATTTCAGGTCCTGAAACATGGCCTTCATCAAGTTAAATGTAAACTGAATACAGTTGGTCTCTGCATAATACTAGTATCAAATATGCAGAAGTCTTCTGCTTGATAGAGATATGGTACCATACATACCTCTCTGTTCCAGTGGAGATTACTCAATCAACTGGTGACATGTTGAAGTGAAGGAAATTACATCTTTTCAAGCAAAAGCTTATCTGATAATTTAAATTTTACAGTGATCTGTTCCTCTCAGTTGATTATCTTTTCACTATTTATGTTTGTTGTTTACTTTTCCTTACCTTTTAGGGACAACCTGAAGGCAACTGTTTCACTTCTGCTTGCAGTCAGTGCCTCAATAAACAGCATTATCAAGTTCTCATAGAAGGCACCAATTGGACATTGATTCTGTTGAATATTTTTTTAAGATAGTGTCAGAAGAGAGAGACAGAGACAGAGAGAGATACTGCAAAACAGGAAAAGGCCATCTTGCCATCCAAAGTGCCCTTGACATGTAGATAGGAGAAATTTGGCTATGCAGTACTGTGAAACTTTTCTATTGTATTTGCAACACCAGTGACTAGAAGGAGATGCAGAAAGTAGAAATCCAAAATCTACTTTAAAAATTATTAGCTTTGCAGTGAAATTCCTCTTATAATTTCACACTAATGTAACTAAGGGGGAGAGGAGAGAACGCAGAAAAGAATATGGCAATGAAGATGAGAACTGACTGCAGAGTGGTTCAGAGAAGTTCCCTAATCAATGCCAGCCAGCAGATCTGGAATGTTTTATTGGTAATAAGGATTCATAATCAAATTTGATCCCACAGTGTCAAACACAGTGTTTTGCAGTCACTATGAAGTGCAGCACTTCCGTACCAATAAAAACTAGTAAAGAATGTGGGACTCTGGGCCTGGCTGTGGGACCTTACACTCTACAAGGTGTTTCTTTCCATTACAGTAAGGAACTAATGTGGGGAAAAGGAGGGGGAAAAAGGTGAAAGGGACATTTTAGGCAAGGAATAGATGTGACTGAAAAGACCTGTGGGTAAATGAGATCTCTGCCATGCAAACCTGATTGGGGGGGGTTGTGTGGTGCATCGACCCTTTTTGCCTTTCAAGTAAATATGCAGCTTGGCACAGCTGCACAGCCCAAGCCAAGGTGCCTAGTGCCATTGAGACCATTATATCACTGCTATCCATAAGGTACAAAGAAGGCAAATTTATTCCTTTATACAGCACTTTTGGCACCAATTCAGCAACTCCTGTACCATGTGGATGCATTAAAATTTTTTGAATACTCACCTCGTAAATGATCACAGAATCACAGATCTGACACGGTTGGAAAAAACCTCTAAGATCACCACATCCAACTGCCAACACCCTCCCAGCCCCAAAATAAAATCAATAAAATAAAATAAAATAAATTTTAAAATGTCCACAAAGCATGTTCTGAAGTGCCTCATCTACATGGTTTTCAAATACCTCCAGGAATGGTGACTCCACCACCTCCCAGGGCAGCCCGTTCCAGGACCTGACTACTCATTCAGTAAAGAAATTCTTCCTAATATCTAGTCTAACCCTCCCCTCCCATAACTTCAGGACACTTCCTCTAGTCCTATCACTATTTACTTGGGAGAAGAGGCCAACACCCGTCTCCTAACAACCTTTCAGGCAGTTGTAGAGAGCGATTAGGTCCCCCTCAGCCTCCTCTTCTCCAAACTAAACAATCCCAGCTACCTCAGCCTCTACTCACAGAACTTCCTCTCCAGCCCCTTCACCAGTTTGGCTGCCCTTCTCTAAACTCACTTCAGCACCTAGTGTCCTTCTTGTAGTGAGGGACCCAGAACTGAACACAGTACTCAGGGTGTGGCCTCACCAATGCCAAGAAGAGGGGCACAATCACCTCCCTTCTCCTGCTGGTCACACTATTCCTGATACAAGCCAGGATGCTGTTAGCCTTCTTGGCCACCTAGGCACACTGATGGCTCATGTTAAGCCTGCTGTTGACAAACACTCCCAAGTCCTTTTCCACCAGGCAGCTTTCTAGCCACTCTTCCCTAAATATGTACCAATGCCTGGGGTTCTTATGACCAAAATGCAGGACCCAGCACTTGGCCTTGACTGTGTTGCCTTAATGCCTACACATAAAGTATAAAACTTACTTGGATATGGCTCATAAAGGTGGACTATCAATAATTTGGTCTTGCAGTGCATCAATGACAACTTCTTGATGCAGGTAGTGGAGGAACCAACGAGGAGAGGTGCACATCTGGACATTGTATTAACAAATAAAGAAGGTCTGGTTGGGAATATTAAGGGTGGGGACAGCCTTGGTGACAGTGATCATGACATGGTGGAGTTTAGTATTTTACAAGGAAGAAGCAGGGCAATAAGTAGGATTACAACCCTGGACTTTCAGAGGGCTAACTTTGTACTCTTCAAAGATCCACTTGTAGGAATCCCATGGGCTAAGACTCTGGAACATCAGGGGGGCCCTAGAGAGTTGGTTAATTTTCAAATGTCACTTCCTCCAAGTTCAAGATAGGTAAAAAATCAGGTAGAGGAGGAAGGAGACCTGCATGGATGAGCAAGGAGCTCCTGAGAAAAGTCAGATAGAAGAAAGGAGTTCACAGTTTGAGGAAGAAGGGACTTGCCACTTAGGAGAACTACAGGAACATCATCAGGGTATGTAGGAAGGCAACAAGGAAGGCCAAAGCCCTCTTAGAACTAAACCTGGCTAAGGAAGTAAACGAAAACAAGAAAGGCTTCTTCAAATGCATCAGTGGTAAAAGGAAGAATAGGGAAAATGTGGGCCCACTGCTGAATGAGATGGGAGCCCTGGTAACAGAGGATGCAGAGAAGGCAGAGTTACTGAATACCTTCTTTCCTTCAGTCTTGATCAGTCTAAGACCAGTCCTCATGAATCTCAGACCCTGGATGTAAGACAGAAAACCTGGAGGAAGGAAGTCTGTCAACTGGTCAAGGAGGATTGGCTTAGAGATCAGTTGGATGAACTGAACATACACAAATCCATGGGCCCTAATGGGATGCACCCATGTGTGCTGAGAGAGCTGTTGTTGCTCTACTACTCTCCATCATTTTCAAAAGCTCATGGCAAACAGGAGAGGTGCCTGAGGACTCGAGGAAAGCCAATGTCACTCCAGTCTTCCAAAAGGGCAAGAAGGATGAAACTACAGACTGGTCAGCCTCACCTCCATCCCTGGAAAAATGATGTAGCAGGTCATTCTGGAGGTCATCTCTAAGCACATGGAAGAGAAGAAGGTTATCAGGAGTAGCCAGCATGGATTCACCAAGGGGAAAGAATGTTTGACTAATCTGATAGCCTTCTATGATATTGTGACTGAATAGGTAGAAGCAGAGAGAACAGTGGATGTAGTCGACCTTGACCTCAGCAAGGCTTTTGACACTGTCTCCCATAATGTCCTTGTAAGCAAGGTCAGGAAGTGTGGGGTAGAAGAGTGGACAGTGAGATGGATTGAGAACTGACTAAACAATAGAACCCAGAGCGTAGTGGTCAATGGTGTGCAGTCCAGCTGGAGACTTGTAACTAGTGGAGTTCCTCAGGGATCAGGTCTGGGTCCAGTCCTGTTCAACATCTTCATCAATGGCCTGGATGAGGGGACAGAGTGTATCCTCAGCAAGTTTGCTGATGATATGAAACTGGGAGGATTGGCTGATACACCTGAAGGCTGTGCGGCCATTCAGTGAGATCTAGACAGACTGGTGAGCAGGGCGAAGAGGAACCTTATGAGGTTCAACAAGAATTAGGAGCTGACCTGCTAGAAAGCAGATCCATGGAGAAGGACCTTGGAGTCCTGGTGGACAAGTTATCCATGGTACAGCAATGTGCCCTTGTGGCCAAGAAGGTCAATGGTATCATGGGGTGCATTAAGAAGAGTGTGTCCAGCAGGCCAAAGGAAGTTCTCCTCCCTCTCAACTCTGTCCTAGTGAGACCACATCTGCAGTATTGTGACCAGTTCTGGGCTCCCCAGTTCAAGAGGGACAGGGATTTACTTGAGAGAGTCCAACGGAGGGATATGAGGATGATTAAGGGATTGGAACACCTGCCTTATGATGAAAGGCTGAGAGACCTGGGGCTCTTTAGTCTAGAGAAGACTCAGAGGGGATGTTATTAATGTATATACATATCTGAAGGGTGAGTGTCAAGAAGGAGGAACCAATCTTTTTTCAGTCATGCCCAGTGATAGAACAAGGGGCAATGGGTGCAAGCTTAAGGACAGGAAGTTCCACCTTGACATGAGAAAAGGCTTCTTTTGCTGTAAGGGTTTCAGAGTACTGGAAAAAGCTGCCCAAAGTGGTTGTGGAGTCTCCTTCTCTGGAGACTTTCAAGACATACCTGGATGTGTTTCTGTGTGACCTGCCCTAGATCCTGTGGTTGTCCTGCTCTGGCAGTGGGGTTGGACTTGATGATCTCCTGAGGTCCCTTCCAACCCCTACCATTCTGTGATTCTTTAATTAGAGAGTGAAGTGACCACTGGCTCCAGTGATTAAAAGTTCATTTTCTTTAAACTAAGAATTACATTCACTGACAGGTACTCCAGCCATGTACATTATTCTCTGTCATTTATCCAAACATATTTTAAAGTAATCCTGCTTTTAGAAACATGTAAGTGTACACAATTTTAACTCCAGTTGCTGTAATTGCATCTAATCTGGTCAAATTCATTTTTATTAAAGTTCACACTGTGAGACTAATGAACCTAAAGCACTGGAATCATTCTCATTATGCACGGTTAGGTCTATTTACTGAATCTGCATTGTCTCATGCCAGAAGGAAAAAAAAAATAACACCACAAAAAACATCACCAAGATGTGAAACACGTCTTCTCAATTATTTTCCCTACAGGATGTAGTTTAAATTAACTATGTTTTACCAAATAGGTGAATGTAAGCAATGTTTCCCTTACTGAGTTTTAATGTGAAAGAAGGGTTGACTGACGAAGAGTGATTTAAGAGATAATGAAAAAAAGGAGAAAAGTCAGCTGCTGGTGATAGACAGTTAGATAATACAGTTACAGATAGCTGACATACTTACAAAATTGATGTATCTAGAAGCTTAAGAAAAGATACAGTCGTTCTGGCTGACAGACAACTGTCCTGTCCATTTATATTTTATTCCAATGCTAGGCAGAGAATGATCTTCTAGAAAGCAATCACAAGGTCATTCTTCCCTTGTTCAGCCCATTCCCCTTTTAAAGCATGTTCTCCCATGGCACATGCAAATAACTGGCCAACAAGCAACAGGAGACTGAGTGGACTGTGTAGGTAATGCATGCGTATCAAGGAAAATGGTTGTATTTTGATCTCTACTTGTCACAGAACCACAGAACCACAGAATTGTCAGAGTTGGAAGGGACCTCTAGAGATCATCTAGTCCAACTTTACCACTAGTCTTTACAATGTAATACAACTATCCTTTGAGGGACTGACAGATATATTACTAAACAAAGCAAAATCACACTTTTTTCCAATGTATGAGTTTCATCATGGCCTCTTTGCTCAAAAGCCCAAATAAACAGATCTTGCTATATGACGGTGAAGAAACTTTTTGAGATTCAGGGAGCTGTTTTGCTTTTCACTCCAAAGAAGGCAATCAAAGACGAACTAGGCTGTAACACTGAAAACCACTGTCAAAACATTTGTTTTCACCACCATATTCCCAAAGCACAGGGTGCCTATTTATCCCAGGTCAGCACCAGTGCTCACTTTTGAGAGGGAGCACAAACAGAATACAAAGTTACAGAATCGCCAAATGAAAGCTCCTCCACAAGTAGCAAAACATATTTTGCCACATAACCAATGAGAAGTGATTCCTTCCTTTGTCAATGACATCTCTGTGCCTGGCAGAACAAAGACAGACCTCTTCTCACTCTGTACTCCTGATGCCTCCAATACAATATCAAATTTTTTCATGGCTTTAAGCTCATAATAAGAGCTATCAAAATAGGTTATCTCCTCACCTGTCTTAAGGGAATGGCTTTTATATCATATTTAGAGTTGGACAAAATATAGATCTACTTTTCCATCAAAATTTTCATTGACGCTTTCATGGTAGTTTTTCTGCTGTTTTAGCTACTGATAATTAAGCATCATCCAACAAAAATGCATCAATAAAATATTCCAGATAACTCCCCAGTACTGAGAATACATAAATCCCCTGCTCAATAGGCTATGCAATCAGTTCATCCCCTGCAAAAAAACGTTTGAGATACTGCAATCTCTATGACAATTAATTTAAAGTAGAATTTGTTAATGTTGGATGAGATCCTCAACACATCCTCCCTGAATCAATGGAATGACAGCAAATTGCATCAGATGAGAGTCAGTCTGCAGCTTTTTGCAACAAAGGGTTTCTTTTGATGAGCTTTTTTGCTGTTGATACATCCATAGTAAGTTTACTTTAGTACTTGTTTCTCTAAAGAAAAGTTTATTTATATATGTTTACTCAAAACAGAAAAATATTACATCTGTTTTCTATTTGCAGACCATAAAAGAACAAAGGTTTTACTTAAGTGGTTGTCATTATTCAGTTTATCATATTTGGCTAGCACTAGGTAAGACAATCATGCCTCTGTTAAGCCCATCAGGTGGTCCTCTGGTTTCCCAGACAGGGGTCCCATTCAGTTCTGGGTTGCTTCCAGTATACTTGCTGGATGTCCTTCGTATGGAAAGGAACCTTCCCTTCCCTGTTGTCCTGACATTTATTTCAGCTGTGGAGCTGAGAATACCTGCAGGTTTTACAGCTTAAGCATAGCATTTATACTGTATCAGACCTTTCTCCCCCTCTGCCAGGGGTAGCATTCAGTGTCACTTGACTTTGTTGCATTGCTAATGCTCTCACTTTTGGGAAATATGTGACAGTTTTGCAGTAGACTGCACATTTTCTGCATTGCTCACCTTTCAGAGCTGCAAGTACAGGCAAAGATGTAATTTCATCAAGTCCTTAAACACACGCTTAACAATGACTCTAGAAATATGGTTTGGAAAGGGCAAGAAAACAAAGTATCATTTGGTGAAGACCTTTTAATTTCTCAAGTCCTGTGATTAAACTTTAGAAGGAAGCTGTACAGAAGAAAGAGCCTGGAGTGTTGTCTGTCAGCTTTCTGCATTTAGCATTTCTATTTGCTGTGCTAATGAAGTACATCTAACAAGAACCTGTACAGGTAAAGGAAAATAGTGGGAAATATTTTCTTTTAACTTTTTTTAAAATATGGTTTGGTTTCAGATCTAATATACATACCCCAAAATATATCATGGTATGCCCAAAAGCATGCAAAATTAATTACATCCTGCTTTCTTTTACAGCCCTCTATGTTCAGGGGGCTACAAAATTGCCTCGTGTATGTGTGCTTTCAATTAAATTTTCCAATTTCCAGGTCCACTGCTTTGTCTCCACAAGTACAAAAGACAGCCAAAAGCAGGGAGAAATTACTCCTTGGAGTTGGATGTCTGTACCCATTATGAGCTGGTTAGCAAGCACCTGCTATTCACCAGCTTAGAAAACAATTTGAAATTCAAGTAAGTCTCAGCAAGAACCTAACAAAGAACATCAGGAAGCTAGGCAGCTAGCCAGTTTCACATGCCTCATCTCCAAGATTTTTTTCTCTGATGCTCTCCTCCACCATTATACACCATTATTTCCCCTGCTTTTCTTTCTGTATTTGAAGTGGAAACATGTCACTGTTTTAGGTGTTTCATATATATTTTCTAGAATGGACATTTTAATGCCTTGTAATGACAGAAATTATTTAGCAAGGTATGGCTTAGGAATAAAATACTGTGTTAATAAAGAAAGTCAAGACAACTTGTCTCTTCAAAAGAGCAAGTATGTAAGCACTAGTGAAAAATGTGTTTGGGACAAACTGGGTTGAAAGCTTGGCACATGATATAAAGACTCCAAGCACATAATTTCCAGCTTTCCTCAGGTATTCATTGTAACAATAACGTGAAATTAGCTTCAACTGTGCAGCACTTTGAGAACACTTTATGAGAATGATGACCCATTCAGCATTTCTGACTTAGCCAATGTTTTACCAGTTTGCAATTTCTGTTTTCTAATAAATATGCTCAGCAGAAAAATCAGGTAAATCTGATGTAAATTTAAATTTTCTGGCCATCACAATTACAGACCTGTTACAGGAAGGAGAGATGATGTGTGTGAGTTCATAGAATCCTAGGGGTTGGAAGGAACCTCAAAGATCATCTAGTCCAACCCCCCCTGCCAGAGCAGGGTCACCTCGAGTACATCACACAGGATGTGTCCAGGTGGGTTTTGAATGTCTCCAGTGAAGTAGACTTCACAACCTCTCTGGGCAGCCTGTTTCCAGTGCTCTGTCACTCTCACAGTAAAAAAATTTTTCTGATATTCACCTTGAACCTCCTATGCTCCAATTTGCACCCATTACCCCTTGTCCTATCACTGGTCATCACTGAGAAAAGCTTAACTCCATCCTCCTGACACTCACCCCTTACATATTTGTAAACTTTGATGAGGTCACCCCTTAGTCTCCTTTTCTCCAAGCTAAAGAGACCCAGCTCCCTCAGCCTTTCCTCATAAGGGAGATGTTCCACTCCCTTAATCATCTTTGTGGCTCTGCGCTGGACTCTTTCAAGCAGTTCCCTGTCCTTCTTGAACTGAGGGGCCCAGAACTGGACACAATACTCCAGATGCGGCCTCACCAATGCAGAATAGAGGGGGAGGAGAACCTCTCTTGACCGACTAACCACACCCTTTCTAATGCACCCCAGGATGCCATGAATATGGATGAAAACCAAACTCCACACTGTTTTAGAAACAGTGTTGAGGCAGGCAGGCTCTGGCTAAGCATCCTGATGCCACCAGATATAAAAAGCCAAATCTTTGCAGGTTCAGCTGAGCCTTTTATCATTCCTAAGGGTGACATGTACATGCAGCCTCTACCATTTTGGCCATTCTCCTAACACTGCAGAACTGGGTGACTTGTTCTGTTTTCATGAAGAGAAGAAACCAGATTAAATGAGAACAGTAATTGCAACTATGTGAATATTCATTTAAAAGGAGGTATAAAGCAAGCAATATACTCAAAACACATACAAGAAAACCAAACATTATACTCTGAGTGTCATGTGTAGATTAAAAGGCAGAGTGGGAAGGTTTGACTTTGTGATGTGTACTGATGTGGGAAATTAAATTGGTCAGGGTAGGGGCCTTCCACAAACTCCCTAGGCAACCTCTTCCAGCACCTTACTACCCTAATGGTAAAGAATTCCTTCCTGATGTCTAACGTAAACCTACCCTCTTTCAGTTTAAAAACATTACCCCTTGTCCTACCACTGTCCTGTCGAGTGAAAAGCCCCTCCCCAGCTTTTCTGTAGGCCCACTTCAAGAACTGGAAGGCTGCTATAAGGTCTCCCCAGAGCCTTTTCTTCTCCAGGCTTAACAGCCCCAACTCCCTCAGCCTGTCTTCATAGCAGGGGTTCTCTAGCCCTTTGATCATCTTCGTGGCCCTTCTCTGGACCCTCTCCAACAGGTCCATGTCTTTCTTGTGCTGAGACTCCAGAGCTGCACGCAGTACTCCAGGTGCAGCCTCACCAGAGCAGAGTAGAGGGGCAGAATCACCTCCCTGGCCCTGCTGACCACACTTCTTTTCATGCAGCTCAGGATGCAGTTGGCTCTCTGGGCTGCGGAATCATTCTTCATCTTTTCCTGAGGCACAGGACAGTTGAGACTTGAGTCTTTTACTGCCCATTAAATCGATATTTGGAAGTGTTCTGGGACTTGCAGCATACCACAGTGCATGAAGTTGCTTCTGAATTAGATATATATAGGCTGGTTGCCCATGACCGCGGGGGACAGTACTCAATGATCCAAGTAATTGTTTCCAATCCTATGTTCTCCAGCATCCAGAAGTAACAATAGCTGTTGGATGAAGAATGGTATTTATCTGGCTGAAAGCAGTCATGCATACTGTAGGTGAGAGCCTACATTTTAGCTCATCAGCCTATGATGTCTTTATGGTGAACCAATAAAAACAGGCACTTCTGAGGTGTAGTTCAACTCGCCTAAAGGATAAGGGTAAAATACTCAGATGAGTCACACCAGGACATTCTCTTTAAATTAATTTAAGGACACTCAGGTGAGGTGCACACAGCTACAGAATAAAATTAGATGGAATTATTTCAGCCAGTGATACTTGGTTGAAATATAAATAAGACATGCAAAATAACTCCTATGCTGTTCACTGGCAAGATACCAACTGGAAGACTACATCCAGTTTTTTTGACATTACACTTCATGAAAGGTGTGGACTAATTGGAGAGAGTCTAGAGCTGAGTGTGAAAGATTAAAGTCTTGAAAACCAAGAACTATACAGAAAGGCTAAATGAAGGATAAATACATATTAAAGAAAAAAAAGGCCAGGGAAAGAGAAATAGGAGAAAATATACATTAGAACTCCCCAAGTGCATGAAAAATATTTTTTTTGTCCCTGGCGGGTACAACAAGAAACATAGATGTACCTCACTGCAAGAAGGATGAGGACTAGACCATGGCTTTGTCAAGAGATTGCAGCAATAAGAAGCAGCCCCACGGATCAGTCCTCCCCAGGGCTCCTCCCTGCTGTTGGAGGTGGAGAGCTCAACTGTGCCAAATCACTGCTTGGTTCAGTATCTGCTGCTGTTTGAGGAGGTGTAGCTTGCCCATCCTCACCCTGTTCTCTTACTTCTTCAAGTCCCATTTCTCACCATGTTCTCTATTCATATTGTTGAGCCATCTCTTTGTTCCCTCTGCTGCAGCAACAAGCAAAAGTTTGGCCCACAAGTACAAACATCTCAGGACTGCTGAGAGCCTACTTAGGCTATACCATGACAGGGAAGCAGAAGGACTAATGGCCTTGTGTGTTAACAGGTGACTGGAATTGCCCTGCGTTCTAAACCAGAGGTTATTCATATCTTGCACACTTGTAATAGCAGTCTCAAGGAATGATGAAACAGCTGACTTTTGCTGCCATTTCTCAGGCTTTTCAGGTGCTGCAGCAATTGCTTATATTTCATATTTAACCGCCTCACTATTACAGATCCCAATTTACTGATGTTCTGACAATTTTCCTCTATCTCTCATCCTTTTAGCACACAAGGTGTAAGATAGACAAGATAAAGTGTTGGAAAATAAATCAGTCAACATGCATTAAAAGCCCACAGAAATGCAAAAATTAAATAGGAAAAATACGGAAATAAGCATGTTTGACTCCTGGTTGCTAATATACTAACTGCCAGATTGAAACAATCTGAACTGAATGAGAGCGTATGTGGGAGGACTGTGGCTGGTTAACTGAAAGGGAGACATTTAGGGAAACCTTTAGCTAACTAATCTTACTATGTGAAAACACCTGCATATTTTTAAAGCATATTTTCTGTCCAGCATTCTGAGTTCATAATTGTTTAAGTTTTGTAACAGTTTTGCTGTTAGAATGTCTCTCCTTGAGCCTGACATTTATGCCCTTTCAGACCCCGCCCTCAGAATTTTCTGCCACTCCAAGAAGTGATGTGGAATTTGCCTTCTTGTATCACCTTCACTCCTAAAAAATGACATACAATCTCTGACACCCTTCCCTGGCCTACACAGGACCCAGAAAACTCTCCTAGTCTCATGGCCTCTTTACATCTCTGATCTATTCCCAGCACTACAGTGACCCAGATAACAACAGCTCAGAAAATTCTGCTGATGCCAGAGGAGTCAGCCTGACCTACAGCACTTCAGCTGGCCTTGCCTGATGTGTGGGACTACAGGTGACAGAAATGTTACCATGCTCAAACAAGTCCCTCAAAGCCTTCTCAGCTGAAGCCTCCCAGTCATGTTATCTGATGGCAGATGTACTCTCTCACACAACTGTTGGAAGATGGTCATGAAGATCACACAAGAAGACACTTAAGGAGTCTGATGCATCATGTGAGACTGCACATCTAAATCCTATTAAAAACTACACTAAAAATGCATGTGTGATTATCTGCAAACACAATTGTATTTGCACAAAACAAAATTTGGCTAAAGTTTTGCAATTGGGTCTCAGCAGATACCAGTTCTTTTTTTGCCATTTTCCTATTCTTTTATCCTGAAAAATTCTACCTTTGGAATCAGGTTAACAAGACAGAAACTAAATTTAAAAAAAAACCTTTTGCCTTCTCCAAATTCAAAGCATGGAAGTATCTGCAAGAAATTGTCCCTTATTTTTTCTCACATGTATAGGCAGGAAGTGGAAGCAGTAGGAAGGATATCGCTAAGGTTTCTGCATGTGTTTAATTGAAGTCAGCAATTACATAGCTCGCTCCTGCTATCTGTGGCTACAGTACTGACATACATTTCCAACCTCAAAATCTTCTACTCATTTGGCTCAGGAGTGTCTTCTATAGCTCTTTCTCCTTGCTTTAAGATTGAACAGGGTAGTTGCACTTCTTAAATTCACATAGAACAATGAATAAGAAAAGGATCTTGTAATTAATTTTAAAGAAGATTGAGATGGCTATAGCACATAATTATTAAATTTTATGAAGTAGTTCCTTTTTAAATCGATTTCTGATTTCCTAGAAAAAGTTCCCATTGTTAGTAATGGAATGTGAACAATTAACAGTATTGAAGGGGGTAGGAGACAAAACTCCTGGATGGTTTGATTTCCAGGACAACGGGCCTGCTGGCATTGGATGGGAAGACCCTGTCCTGCAGGTGAAAAAGGGTCCTAGGGAAGGAGTTAGCAGGGCTGATTCACAGAGTTTTAAACTAGATTAGAAGTGGGAGGGGGCTGTAGCTGGCTTTGAACTAGCGGGGCATTGTTCAAGTATTAATGAAGACCAGAAGGTCTCCCACCTCCCAAGGAAGCCACCAGCATGCACAGCTCACTCCCTGAAATGCCTGTACACCAATGCATGCAGCATGGGGAATAAACAGGAGGAGCTAGAGGTCTGTGTATGGTCTAAAGGTTATGATCTGGTGGCAATTACAGAGACATGGTGGGGCAGCTCTCATGACTGGAATGTGGTCATAGGTCCTTTTTAGGAAAGACAGGTCAGTTAAGTGAGACAGTGGAGTTGCTCTTTATGTGAGAGAGCAACTAGAATGTATTTAGTTCTGTCCAGGGGCCGATGAGGAGCAAGTGGAAAGTCTGTGGGTATGAATTAAGGGGCAGGCTAGCATGAGTGATACAGTTGTGGGGGTCTATTACAGACCTCCTGATCAGGATGAAGGAATTAATGAGGCTTTCTACAGGCAGCTGAAAGCAGCCTCACAATTACAGGCCTTGGTCCTCATGGGGGATTTTAACTACCCTGATATTTGCTGGAAGGCCTACACAGCCAGCCATTCACAGCCTAGGAGGTTCCTCCAATGCATTGATGATAACTTATTGATACAAATGGTGGACAAACCAACTAGGAGAGGAGTGCTGCTGGATCTTGTACTCTCCAACAAGGAGGGTCTGGTTGAAGCGGTGACAGTCAATGGCAGCCTTGTCTGCAGTGATCATGAGATGGTGGAGTGCAGGATCCTGTGTGGGAGCAACAGAATACCTAGCGGGACCAGAACCCTGGACTTCCGCAGGGCCAACTTTGGCCTCTTCAATCAATTGTTAAGAGAAGTCCCATGGGACAGGGTACTAGATGGTAAAGAGGCTCAAGATAGTTGGTCAACATTCAAGGACGACTTCTTCCAAGCTCAGGATCAGAGCATCCCAATGGGTAGGAAATCAAGTAAGGGAGCCAGGAGACCCACATGGTTAAACAAGGAACTTCTGGGCAAACTCAAGTGGAAAAAAGAGAATCTATGGATCATGGAAGGAGGGGCTGGCCACTTGGGAGGAATATAGGGCTGTTGTCAGAGGATGTAGGGAGGCAATTAGGAAAGCTAAGGCCTCCTTGGAACTTAATCTTGCAAGTGAGGTCAAAGACAATAGAAAGGGCTTCTTCAAATACGTTGCAGATAGAGCTAACACTAGAGGCAATATAGGCCCACTGCTGAATGAGGTGGGTGCCCTGGTGACAGAGGATATAAAGAAGGCAGAGGTACTGAATGCCTTCTTTGCCTCTGTCTTTAATCCTGCAGACTCTCCCCAGGAGCCCCAGATCCCTAAAGCCCCAGAAGAAGTCAGGATAAAGGAGGAGTTTGCTTTGGTAGATGAGGATTGGGTTAGGGATCAGTTAAGCAATCTGGACATCCATAAATTGATGGGTCTGGATGGAATACACCCACAGGTGCTGAGGGAACTGGCAGAGGTCATTGCTAGGCCACTCTCCATCATCTTTGGTAAGTTGTGGGCAACAAGAGAGGTGTCTAAGGACTGGAGGATAGCAAATGTCACACCAGTCTACAAAAAGAGCAAGAACAAGGACCCAGGTAACTATAGACTGGTCAGCCTCACTTCCATCCCTGGAAAGGTAATGAAACAACTTATTCTTGGCACTATCTCTAGGCATATCAAGGTTGAAGGGGTCATTAAGAGCAGTCAACATGGTTTTACCAAGGGGAAGTCATGTTTGAACAACCTTATAGCCTTCTATGAGGAAGTAACTAGGTGGGTAGATGATGGTAGGGCAGTAGATGTGGTTTATCTTGATTTTAGCAAAGCATTTGACACTCTCCCACAGCATCCTTGTGGATAAACTGAGGAAGTGTGGTATGGATGATCAGGTAGTGAGGTGGATCATGAACTGGTTGAAAGGAAGAAGTCAGAGAGTTGTGGTCAATGGGACAGAATCTAGTTGGAGGTCTGTGACTAGTGGAGTCCCTGAGGGGAAGGTACTGGGACCGGTACTGTTCAATATTTTCATCAATGACCTGGATGAGGGAACAGAGCAAGTTTGCCCTCAACAAGCCCTCAGCAAGTTTGCTGATGACACTAAACTGGGAGGAATGGCTGACACACCAGAAGGCTGTGCTGCCATTCAGCAAGACCTGGACAGGCTGGAGAGTTGGGCAGGGAGAAACTTGATAAAATTCAGCAAGGGCAAGTGTAGAGTCTTGCATCTGGGGAAGAACAACCCCATGTGCCAGTACAGGTTGGGAGTTGACCTGCTGGAGAGCAGTGTAGGAGAAAGGGACCTGGGGGTCCTGGTGGACAGGAGGATGACCATGAGCCAGCAATGTGCCCTTGTAACCAAGAAGGCCAATGGCATCCTGGGGGTGCATTAGAAAGGGTGTGGTTAGTAGGTCAAGAGAGGTTCTCCTCCCCCTCTATTCTGCCTTGGTGAGGCCACATCTAGAGTACTGTGTCCAGTTCTGAGCCCCTCAGTTCAAGAAGGACAGGAAACTACTGGAAAGAGTCCAGAGCCACAAAGATGATTAAGGAGTGGAACATCTCCCTTATGAGGAAAGGCTGAGGGAGCTGGGTCTCTTTAGCTTGGAGGAGACTGAGGGGCGACCTCATCCATGTTTATAAATACGTTAAGGGTGAGTGTCAGGAGGATGGAACCAGGCTTTTTTCAGTGATGTCCAGTGACAGGACAAGGGACAATGGGTGCAAACTGGAACATAGGAAGTTCCATGTAAATATCAGAAAAAACTTCTTTACTGTGAGAGTGACAGAGCAATGGAACAGGCTGCCCAGAGAGGTTGTGGAGTCTCCTTCGCTGGAGACATTCAAAACCCACCTGGACACGTTCCTGTGTGATGTACTCCAGATGACCCTGCTCTGGCAGGAGGGTTGGACTAGATGATCTTTTGAGGTCCCTTCCCACCCCTA
The DNA here is from genome assembly GCA_020745705.1 of Hemiprocne comata. Taxonomy (NCBI): domain Eukaryota; kingdom Metazoa; phylum Chordata; class Aves; order Apodiformes; family Apodidae; genus Hemiprocne; species Hemiprocne comata. Next base: position 133,667,658 of record CM036586.1, on the reverse strand, counting down.
AGATACTGTGATTCTGTGATCTACAAAATAAAACTACCTGTGCTATACTTCATACTTTGAGATGTTGTATAAATTTGTGTTCTTTGCATGGAAACTGATTCTGTGTTGAATAAAATGCAAACCACTCATTCCTTTCTGTTAATGATATCAGCTTACAAGATACACTTCCCTACACTTCATACTTCTAGGTGCTGCCACTCTAGAAGAAGACCTTTGGGTCACTATAGACAACACATTGAAAACATCTGTTGACATGAACAGTGGTGAGAAAAGCAAGCAAAATATTAGCTCAGTAAGGCCAGAAAAGATTGCTGAATATATTCAAGGTTCACTAATCACTTCAGTGATGTATCACCAAAAACTGTCTTTAATTCTTCATGTTGTCACAGAGCCATGACATTGAAGAGTTTTTTGTTGCATACCTCAGGATGTGGCCTTTCTGTACCAATAAGTTTGCATCTAAAATTTTCAGAACCGAGACAGTGAACAAATTTGTGGGGACAGAAGTCTCCTGCAGAGAAAGGGTAAAAAAGTTACAAGATAATGAATAAGGTGATTGCACAAATAGTTTTTCCCTTTAATGTTGACACTTAAAGATAAATAACAGAATACAAGAATTAGATAGCCAGCCAATTAGATAGTCCAACCATAACCTAAATCCACCTACCATAACCTAAATCTACCCGTTCAATGCTTAAATCATATCCCTAAGCACCACATCTCTATTTCTTTTAAACACTTCCAGGGATGGTGACTCCCTGCACAGCCTGTTCCACTGTCCAACCACTCTTTCAGTAAAGAAATTATTTCTAACATCCAGTCTAAACCTCTCCTGGTGCAACTTCAGACCATTTCCTCTCGTCCTGTCATTATTCACTGGAGAGAAGAGGCCAACTCCCACCTCCCTGCAACATCCTTTCAGGTTACTGTAGAGAGCAATGAGGTCACCCCTCAACCTTCTCTTCTTCAAACCAAACAACCCCAGTTCTCTCAGCCTCTCCTCATAGGACTTGTCCTCCAGGCCTTTCACCAACCTGGTAGCTCTTCTCTGGACACTCCCCAGCAACTTGACATCCTTCTTGCAGTGAGGGGCCCAGAACTGAACACAGTATTCAAGGTGTGGCATCACCAATGTCGAGTACAGAGGAACAATCACATCTGTACTGTGGCTGGCCACACTATTCTTGATGCAGGCCAGGATGCCATTGGCCTTCTTGGCTGCCTAGGCACACTGCTGGCTCATGTTAAGTCAGCTGTCAACCAGCACCCCTAGTCCTTCTCCACCATGCAGCTTTCCAACCACTCACCCCCAAGCCTGTAGCTTTGCTGCTGCCTGCCCAAGCTGTGTTTCCAAGACAGCCACCATGTGCCGTCACCAGCATGTCCCGTAGACACCTGCTTCGGAGCTCCAGCACGTAGCTGCTTGTCGCTGTGTCCTGTGACAGCTAAAAACATAGCCGCCGCCGCACTTGCCAAAAGCCCCGCTCTTAAAGACATAGATGCCGCCAAACCTGTCAGTGCTTCTGAACCAGATACTGTAAGAGAGACCCACTGACCAAGAAATCTTTCCTTTCTTTCTGTTCTTTTCCCCGGGAAAAATTAATTGGCCACATGCACACACACACCTCATCTACCCTATATGGGGAACTCACCAGGCACGCTGCCCCCAGCTATAATAGTGTTTCTTTCTTTCTCTTTACCTGTCACAAGTACCAGTGTTACACACCCCAAGTTTGTCTCCTGTAACTATATTTGCATATCCAGCTCCCCCCCCACACTCCCTCTGCTCCAAAGCTGTTACAGTAAAGTGGTATTTTAAGCACATAGTCTCTGTGTTTGTGCCGGTGCACGCGCGCATCTGGACAGGGTTTGTGTTCTATGGAAATACCCCCTGTAGTCCCAAGCTAGGGATGGACCCACTGGGGTATTAAAACCAGCCAGTTGGGGGCTATTGCTCCTCTAATTGAGGAGAAGAGAAGGGGCAATCTGCGACTTGACTTGAGTTTTCCAGCCTGGGTCAAACACAGACCGCGACAGCTCCCTGTACTCATCTTGAGTTGCCTGCCCTAAAAGGAACCATGGTGCTAAACTCTTGCTCAGCTTCTTTTATACCCTGCTCTGAGATAGACTTCTGTGAACCAGTGCAGAGACTGGCTTTAGTTTGTGAGGAAAAAGGTTACTTTTTATCATGATGCCTTAGAGCTTCCAATCAAGGAGGAAAAGTAGCACATAATGGAGGGGTATTTGCCCTCCTTTCAGTTTCACAGCAGCTTCTGAGACAAAGAAATGTGACTAAAGTGGTGGCATTAAAGCATGTCACTTTATTTAAAGATGCTATTATGCAAGTAACCTTTCTGAAATAGCTAGCACTTGAACAACACTAGAATCTGCCAGTGTGGCTTTGGCTGCTCCCTTGATGACTCTGAAGCAGTGCTGACATGTACAAAGCTGACTGGCACTATGTTTCCAACACTAAAAGTGTTTATATTTCAGGCATGAGGGGTGAGCCACTGATGGCTAAAGCTGGTCCTTTAGCTCTCAGCAAAAGGTGGGACACAATGAAGGGGCTGGAGTATCCCTCAAAGGAGGAGAGGCTGAGAGAGCTGTGACTGTCCAGCCTGGAGAAGAGAAGGCTCAGGGTGATCTGTGCCTGGCGGGATAAGTAAAGAAGGCAGAGTCAGAGTCTTTAGATGGTAATTTAGAAGCTTTAAAAAAAGGATATCAGCAGATATTTTTTTAAGAATAGATCAAAAGAGTTTATTTTTGTCTCCCCTTTCCTGCTTACCTTTTGCCATCAACAAGGAGAAAATATAAAAGAAAGAAAAAGGAAGCATGAAGAAGCGTCAGTTGAAGTTCAGATTTGACATAAGGAAAAGGTTCTTCACTTAGAGGGTGGTCCGTCAGTGGAATGGGGTCCCCAGGAAAGTGGTCATGGCATCAAGTCCATCAGAGTTCAAGGAGCATCTGGACAACGCTCTTAGTAATATGGTTTAGTTTTGGGTAGTCCTGCAAAGAGCAGGGAGTTGGACTTTATGATCCTTATGCACCTCTTCCAACTTGAGATATTCTAAGATTCTAAGATTATAAGCATTCACAGTCTTTTTTTGAATATTTTATTTCTAGTTACTTCACTTTTTAGAACTCAAAGATAACAGTTTGCAAATGGGGTGGGATTTTTTAGTAAATTAGAAGTAATTCTAGAGCTGTACTTTTTTTTTTTTTTGCCCCTGGGCAGTTCCCCAGAGGTGATTTCTGTCAAAGGGATGGAGAACCCATGCATGGCCCACAGACTAAGTTAAACCCAGAAAATAAATCTGGCCTGCCTCTTGTGATCTGGCCTGTAAGCCCCTTAGTGACCAGCAAGAAACAGACCGTGCTGGATTACTTGTTCTTTGACACACTGATGTAGACATTCTATAACCACATGGCCAGAAATACATTCATCATATGACAAAAACTATAGCTTTATCCTGTGATGTGATCAGTACCCATGTTGGAAGACAAAATGGATTTTCTTAGCCAAAAGTTTCCGTGCTCTGGTTCAGTATAAAGCACATTAGATCTTAACCTGTGGTCATACTTATTCAGATTGTCATTAAACTGGTGAAGAGGTAAGGTGTAGACAAATAAGGTCAGAGAGACATGAGACTCTCTTCGTGCTGCCATCTGTTACTCATCATTCCTGCATTTCCATTCCAAAGGACACAAGGAGGGTGGAAGGGTCAACTTCATCTGAACAGATGCAAATATGTGAAGTTTACTTTGATGACTTTAAATTGTAGCTCTAGACATAGAAAAAAAAACCCTGCCATTTAAATATCTTAATTAGAGTTTGTTTGTTTTTTTTCACTTTTAAAGCCAGTGGAAATAAATTTGTATTTGTGGAGTATGATTCATCTTGAGTTAGATGTGTAAGACATCAGTTGACTATCAACTCCCTAACACTATTTCTTAGTAAATGGAGTAAAAAATAAAGAGTTCACAAGGGGACTGCTCTGTTGACAAGTATCCTGACACATTTGGTCATCTGAATCCCAGTTAAAAAAAAGACAGTAAAAGGTATTGAATGTACAAGCAAATATTTGCCTAGTACATTGTCCTGGTTTAAGCCAGGATGAAACCAAGTTTCCTTGTACTGATTTTTTTTCCCCTTTAGAGAGCTCTCTTTTAACTAGCAGCAAGTTTTCCAGCTAGTGGACTGATCACACTGGAATGTTCATGTTACTGCTGAGACAGCAAAGTCACTTTGCTCTGAGACCTCAGATGCTAGAGGAGCAGAAGAGTTCTATCTGTAACCCTCCCATAGGAAGGAGTGGACTAGACGGACAGAAAAATTGACCAAAGTATTCCATCCATGTATCTGTGTAAATTTGGTGTAAGGTAAGGGATCATGGAAGTCAAGCACTTTTTTCCTGCTTCTTCCCTTCTCTTCCATCCATGGCCAGCGTCCAGGAAGGACTCCATCCATCCATCTCCTTTGATCCTTAGGCTTGTGCATTCCTGACCCTCATAACTCTCCCTTCAGCTCCTGTCTGCTCTGCCGCTCTCTCCGGCAGCGCTCTGGGACATTTTGGAACTGCTCACGGCTCAGGAGAGTTGCTGGGGGTGGGGGGAGTCAATAGGGATTTGCACATTCCTGAACATACTTGTATATAATTGTACATATTTTCTTTTACAATTAATATTTAATTAAAGCTGTCTAGTTTAGTTTTCAATCCAGAAAGTCTCTCTCCCTCATTCTGTCTCTCCTTCCCTACCTGGGTGGGAGGGGGAGGGGATCGAGAACATTATTGTCACTGGTTCAATTGCTGATCCTGAGTCAAACTGTGACATACATAAAGCATCCTAAGGAGAAAGGGGACATGCCACAGGTTACCCTGGATGAGTCCAGAATCTTAACATCAAGGATGCTGGGAACACTTGTCTCTGACTCCTTAAGATCTCCTGATCACTTTCACTTTCTGTGTTATTAGCCTCATCCATCGATGTGAACACATTTTGCTAATTCAAGAAAATAAAAATAGTGGAGTCTCACATTAAATTTACCCTGCTTGCAGGATTTCCAAGGCATGGAAACATCATGACATATATTATTGGTATTACAGATTAAATTAGCCACAAGGGAGCTATACTATTGTTTTTCTGTACAAATGTATGCCTGCAGAGCCATGCAAGAAAGTGTAAGAGGTTTGACAATGATCAGTCTCTCAAGTGAGAAGATAAATATTCAGTCATTTTCCCTTTGTAATTGCACTTAGCATCTGTATTTATTTATTCAAGACTGACTCTTGGAGCTTGTTCTAGCCCCTTCGTTAAAAAAATGGGGTTCTATTTCCCTTTTATAAACTAAGTGTGCATTTTGGAAAAGTCAGAAAATGCATTTTACGAGTAATCATTCATAAAGCAACAAAGAGAACTCCATGGAAAATGCATGCCTAAGAATATTATGGTTCTTTCTCAGATGTGAAAAAGCTGTGAAAAATAAAGGCTGACCAAATCACTTGGCATTTCTGCCTTCCCCTGTGTTAGATACTGTGTTGCTTCTTGACCTTCAAAGCACAGGAAAAAACTCCTCCTTTCAATTTAATATATTCAGAGAAGAGTTCCTGTGCTATTCCTCCACTGCCCAACTATTGATAACTGCAGAGGAGCCACAGACAAGCACGCAATCCCAGACAACCCCAGTAATTTTCAGTCTTCTTGGTATCTCGATCATTTCCCCAAGATCGACTGCATCTGTTTTGTTTTTTTGTTTTAAAGTACTTTGTGAGAATGGTTTTTTGGGAAAAAAACCCAACAACAAACAAAAACAAATAACAAACAAAAAACCAAAACCGTCAGAGGAAGCAGATGGATTTAATAAGGAAGAGAAAGACAAATGACTAAAAGAATTTACTACGTGGTCCTCACAAAGAGGAGTTAATCTTCAAGCACTCTCTAAAGTCAGTATGATGATGACTGACTCTGTTCATAACCTCCATTTCATTTCCACTGTTTCTGCCTATTTAGGACCAAGCTGGAAGACAAATATGTAAATGTTCCTGCAGGCGAGTGCCCATGGAATGTACATTCCCAAGGTGGTAGGGGTGGGGGACTGTCACGAGCAGATATCAAAAGCCACCAGCTGTCAGGATGCTTTTGCAACCTCCCCCCCCTCCAAAGAGGGGTTTGTAAATGAGACCGCATGCGCGGCCGCTGTGGGACCAGATTGGAATGCCCCCAACCATGCTCACGAATTGTTATTGAGTAACCAAAGGAGAAGTGCACCATTTTCACACAGAAGTGCTATAATAGTTGCTGAAACCATGTGGGTTTTTATAGATCACATTTAAAAATGGGTACAGAATTATTTTAAAACATTATCAGAATCTAAATAAATGCCTACATACCAAGAAATTTCAACATCGCAGAAACTTGAGACCCTATGGTTAGATCTGAACTATTGGTTTGGGGTGCATGCTACATATATATGTATGTAAATTATTATATATGATCACGCATACCTATATACATACTTACAAACTGGGAGACCACCAGCAGACAGCAGAACAAACATGAAGCTGCAGAACAGCAGCAACTGCAATTGTAGCAGTCCCACGGCGGTGTTTGCAGGGTGCAACCACAGGCTGGGCTCTATCACCACCCCTGAGACAGGGCTGTGTGAAAGTGGAGAGGCAAGCTGCCTGTCTGTGGCCTCAGGCAGCTTCCCACTGCTGAAGCCTTTCCACTGCCCTTAGTCTTTCTAGAAAACATGCAGTTTTCAAACTCAAGAAGATACTCGAGATGAAGTCACATCCTTGGCAGGTGTTAATTATATCCATTGACTTTACACTGTTTTCAGTGAATTTTACACTGGTTAAAGGCATAAACTTCAGCTTCTATGCCATACTAATTAAGTAGTTTAACAAATTGCCGTGTAGAAAAGGTGTGTGAGTGCTCATGTGTGTTTGTGTTTTGGGTAGTACCTGCAGCTCTTGGGGAACTGTCTCAATTAAAGTAATTCAGCTATTTCAGGCATCTATATTGTGCTGTGTAAAGAAGATTTCTGCAGCTGCAAGGCACTTGAAAGACAGATATCCCTGTGCCTCAGTAAGAGGGGAACACATTGGCTAAAAATCACTGAATTTATCAGTCCTCTCCCAAGTTGCATGCACATCACAGAAATGGTATTTCTAAGAGAAGCTTAAAATAAGGGCTCTTCAATTATTAATTATCAAGGTGCAGATCATTAGACTGCATTTCTAATAACTGTAATTTGAAGCCATCTGTCTGACATAGGTCATCCTATCATTAAATTCTTTCTGAAAATTGTTATTTTCTTCAAAACCAGATAAAGTGATAAGCTGGTGGGATAGAAGGAAAGGAATGTATAATGAAATCTGTCCTTCATATATATTCAGTCCTGGGGCTGACTGGGTTATATGTACATAATATTCAAGCTACGCAAAGCCTGCAGTCAAATCAGCAAGCCATGTGCACAGCACTTAATGAATCACTGGTGCAGCCATCATTTGAAAAAAGAGAAAGAAAACAGTTTTCAAAACAGCAAAAGACTGAACAGCAGGTAATAAGAGAAATAATGGGAATGAGAAAACTATGTTAACTTGGTCAGCAAGCAGAATATACTTAGCAGGTAAGGAGGAATAAAAGATGCAGAGTTCTTAGTATTGCCAATGATAGAAAATATTGCCACCTAGCTAGATATCACCACAGAGATACTACTACTGAATGTTGTAAGGAACCAAAAGAGTGACTGCTTTTCTTGCATCTGGTAGGGGGCATTTGACAGAGTTCATTAATGCTGAGACACTGCTGCAGTAATATTTTGGAAAGAAAATTACCAATAGGATGAGGAATATTAGGACTAAAAATGTAAGAATTTAGATAGACACACACACAGAGGCATGTACAGTCCCGCACATACAAACAGTTTTTAAATACATCCCTCTTCATTCAGCTCTTGTCAGACTTGTGGGAATGGGGATTTTCTTTCCTCAGATAATCAAAGAATTCTCATCTTCACCCTCACTCTTGAACACATTACAGCAAAAGAATGCACAACTGCTATGGTCTTCAGAAGTATTTTTCCTACAATCAGAATGTTCTCATTTAAGTCAGAGTAGAGATATAATTCTGTGCATGAAATCATATGCTTTATACAACTGAAATCATAACATTGAAGACATTATGTTGGCTAAAAGTAATTTTCCTGCAATATTTGTTGATACGTATCACAAATGAAAGCAGTCAGGAATTATAAAATGGACATAGAACAAGAAAAGCTTACGTGATAAAAACTACAAAAGTAAGAGAAGTCCAGTTCCAAACATTCTCTTGCAAAATACTAAAACCTTGAAAAATCAGTTTATTATCTGATGGTGGGGCAGATCTCTTACAAAACTTCTGATACTAGTCTGTCAACAAGTACAGAAATGAAGTACATAAATCTTACAGAATCACAGAATCACAGAATCACCAAGGCTGGAAAAAACCTTTAAGATCCTCAAGTCCAGCGTATGACCAACACCACCACACCATCTAGACCATGGCACTAAGTGCCACATCCAGCCTTTCCTTGAACACATCCAGGGACGGCGCCTCCACCATTTCCCTGGGCAGTCTATTCCAATGTCTAACCACCCTCTCTGTGAGGAAGTGCTTCCTAATATCCAACCTAAACCTCCACTGGTGCAGCTTGAGGCTGTGCCCTGTTGTCCTGCCACTGGTTGCCTGAAAAAAGAGCCCAGCCCCCACCTGACTACAACCTCCCATCAGGTAGTTGATGAGAGTGATAACGTCCCCCCTGAGTCTCTTCTTCTCCAGGCTAAACAACCCCAGCTCCCCCAGCCTGTCCCTAGAAGACTTTCCCTCTAGTCCTTTCACCAGCCTTGTTGCTCTTGTCTGGACCCACTCCAGCACCTCAACGTCCTTCTGGAAGTGAGGGGCCCAGAACTGCACACAGTATTCAAGGTGAGGCCTCACCAGTGCTGAGTACAGGGGGAGAATTACATCCCTACTCCTGCTGGCCACACTATTCCTGATACAAGCCAGGATGCCATTGGCCTTCTGGGCCACCTGGGCACACTGCTGGCTCATGTTCAACCGGTTGTCAACCAGCACTCCCAGGTCCCTCTCTGCTGGGCTGCTCTCCAGCCACTCTTCCCCCAGCCTGTAGCACTGCCTGGGGTTATTGTGGCCAAAGTGCAGGACCCTGCACTTGGTCTTGTTGAATTTCATGCCATTGGCCTCGACCCATCGACCCAACCTGTCCAGGTCCCCCTGCAGCTTCTTCCTGCTCTCCAGCAGATCGACACTCCCTCCCAGCTTGGTGTCATCTGTGAATTTACTGAGGGTGGGCTCAATCCCCACATCCAAGTCATCAATAAAGATATTGAATAGGGCTGGGCCCAGTACTGATCCTTGGGGGACACCGCTGGTCACTGGACACCAGCTGGATGCAACACCATTCACCATCACTCTCTGGGCCTGGTCATCCAACTAGTTTTTGACCCGGCAAAGGGTGTACCTGTCAAAGCCATGGATTGCTAGCTTCTCCAGGAGGATGCTGTGGGAGACTGTGTCAAAGGCCTTGCTGAAGTCGAGGTAGACCACATCCACAGCCTCATCCACTAGGCGGGTCACCCAGTCATAGAAGGAGATGAGATCAGTCAGGCAGGACCTTTCCTTCCTAAACCCATGTTGGCTGGACCTGATCCTCTGGTTCTCTTCCACAAGCCACTTGATGGCACTCAGGATTATCTGTTCCATAACCTTGCCAGGCACCGAGGTCAAGCTGACAGGCCTATGGTTCCCTGGATCCTCATTCCAGCCCTGCTTGTGGATGGGCGTCACATTGGCCAACCTCCAGTCATCTGGGACCTCCCCAGTGAGCCAGGACTGGTGATAAATGATTGAGAGTGGCTTAGCCAGTTCTTCCACGAGCTCCCTCAGCACCCTAGGATGAATGCCATCCGGACCCATGGACTTGCTGGGATCTACGTGGCACAGCAGGTCCCTAACTACTTCCTCCTGGATTACAGGAGGGGGATTCTGCTCCCCATCCCTGTCTACCAACTCAGGAGCCCAGTTGTCCTGAGGGTAGCTAGTCTTTTTTTCACAGACTGAGGCAAAGAAGGTGTTAAGCACCTCAGCCTTTTCCTTGTCCTCCGTTAATAAGTTCCCCTCCTCATCCAATAAGGAATGAAGATTTTCCCTGACCCTCCTTTTGTTATTAATGTATTTATAAAAGCATTTTTTATTATCCTTTACAGAGATGGCCAGTTTAAGTTCTAGTTGAGCTTTTACATCTCTGATTATCTTCCTACATTACCTTACAATATCCCTAAATATTTCCTGATTCACCTGCCCTTTTTTTCCAAAGTTGATCCACTATTTTTTTATTTCTGAGTTTTTGCAATAGTTCCCTGCTCAACCGGGCTGGTCTTCTTCCCCGCCGGCTCCTGTTTCGGCACACAGGGACACCCTGCTCCTGCACCTTCATAAATTCATTCTGAAAATAAGCCCAGCCTTCCTGGGCTCCTTTGTTTTTGAGGGCTGCTTCCCAAGGGACTCTCCCAACCAGCGTCCTGAAGAGGCCAAAGTCAGCCCTCTGGAAGTCCAAGGTAGAGGTTTTGCTGATGACCTTCCTAACTTCACCACATATTGAAAATTCTATCGCATCATGGTTGCTGTGCCCAAGACGACCTCCAACCACTACATCTTCCACCAGCCCTTCCCTGTTTGTGAACAGTAGGTCCAGCATGGCACTACCCCTGGTAGGTTCACTTACCAGCTGTAGTAAGAAGTTATCTTCTATACATTCCAGAAACCTCCTGGATTGGCCCCTTTCTGCTGTGTTGTACTTCCAGCAGACATCTAGTAAGTTGAAGTCCCCCACAAGAACCAGGGCTAGCGAACGCGAGATATCCCCAAGTTGTTGAAAGAACATCTTGTCAGTCCCTTTATCCTGGTCAGGTGGTCTGTAGCAGACTCCCACTAGGATATCAGCCTCATTGGCCTTCCCTTTTGTCCTCACCCATATACATTCTGCCTTGGTGTGTCTAGTATTGAAATCTAGGCAGCCAAAGCACTCCTTAACATATAACACCACCCCACCACCTCTCTTGCCTTGCCTATCCCTTCTAAAGAGCCTATAGCCAACCATTGCAGCACTCCAACCATGAGAATCATCCCACCACGTTTCCGTGATGGCAATTATATCATGATCTCCCTGGTGCACAACAGCTTCTAACTCCTCTTTTTATTTCCCATGCTTCAGGCATTGGCACATATACACTTGAGCTGTGGTACAGATATCCTGACCACTTGTGTGGTTACCAACCTACCAGTGAGCCCTATGTTCTTGTTGCCACACTTATCCCTGTTTCCTGCCTTGAGTGGGACAACAGACTGGCAGCTGTCCTTAGGCTCATCTGTGGTTTCATCCCCATCCCCCTTCAAACCTAGTTTAAAGCCCTGTCAATGAGCCATGCTAACTTGTGCACCAGGACCCTTCTCCCCCTCCAGGTTAGGCTTCCCCCACATGTTGCCATCCCCAGTGTCCTGTAGGTCCATCCATGATCAAAAAAGCCAAAGTCCTGCCTGCTGCACCAGTCCCAAAGCCAGGAGTTAATCTTCTGGCTCTTCCCATTTATGCCCTCATCAATCCCTGCTACTGGTGGGATAGAGGAGAACACCACCTGTGCTCCCAATCCCCTAACCAGCCATCCCAGGGCCCTGAAATCTCTCTTCATTGCCCCTACAGTTCTGGTAGCTACCTCATCACTGCCTACTTGGAACAGCAGTAAAGGGTAGTAGTCTGAGGGCTGAACTAGGGCAGGGAGCTTCCTCCTTATATTCTTAACCCTGGCCCCAGGGAAGCAGTTGACCTGCCTAAGAAGTGGGTCTGACCTGCGTATAGGGCCTTCTACTCCCTTTAGAAGTGAGGTGCCTATGACAAGTACCTGCCTTTTTTTTTCTTAACTGAGGTTGTTTTGATGCAAGGTACAGACTGACCTGGCCTTGGTGACACCTCCAAGTTGGGTGAACCATCATCCACAATACCATTTGGTTCTACTTGTAGAGCCTCATATCTATTCTGCAAAGGCACCTGGAGAGGGGGAACACTAGGGATCCCCTTGCCATGCCGCTTTTGCCGTGCAGAAACGTGTTGCCATTGCTCCTCATTCTGGAGGCTACCACACTCAGCCAGGCAGACAGGAGATAGGCAGTGGTCTGCAGATGTCTCATTTACTGATAATTTAAAACACTAGCAAGGGTACTGACCCTTTTAAAACCAGAATTTTGAATGCACAAAACCTTTTTTCTTACACAAGGGAGAAGCTGGTGACATAAAAAATATGTACTAACCATTACATATAAAATATGTAGTACAGCTAATGAGTTTATAGGGCAAGAGTGACTGTTCTGAAAATGACAGAACTGCATATTTATGTTTTATATCTGGACTATAAACACAGTTTGCTACTGAGTGCAAGCTCAGAAAAGCTGCCCACAATAAATTCTCATTCACAAAAAAAGAAGTGCATGCCTTTGAAAACTCTCAAGGTCAGATCCTATGCCATTCCTGTCTTGGGACATGTTCAAGTCAAATGCCTTGAATACAAGCATGTTGGAAGCCCATTAATAGCAGTTTTTGAAGCTATTTGTCTAGTGAGAGTTACCAAATCCCAAGGGCAATTTGCACTGGATGTAGCAATGACTCTGAAATCAAACTAAAATATAGAAATTCAGATACAAGCTGGATGGCATTTCCATCCTAATTGAAGTAAAGATCAAAATAATAAAACTTACTTTCATGTGTGAACCTTGGAAATTGTATAAATATAAGAATTAAGCCATTGTGTTTTCTCTGTAGGCTGGTTTTCCCCATCAGAAGTAACTCCCTAAAACATGGATTCTAAGAATGTCCCAGTGAGTTTAAAAGCATTGATTTCAGGGTTGTTTTTTTTCAAGAGTTTTCATTCCAGACTGTTACCTTCAAAGCAATGTGAGTAGGAGTCTACCCTAGGCTAGCTGCCCTTGCATCTGTGTTTATTATACAACAGGCTTTCATTTCACCTTATTTATGATATTTTTGGTATTATTGAGTCTGTTGCACGATGACAGAGACTAGTATTAATGTTTGTAATTTTGAAAGATGTTCAGTGGTATTTCCTGATTTGTTGATATGTCTAAGAAGCTGTGCTTTTCACACTGTTAACATGAAAGTCACCCCTGTTACTATGGCCTCTTACACTAAAAATAGCACTTAAAGCCAAGGTTGTATTAATAATACATGTATGATCATTAGCTCTTTTTTAATTATGACCCCATGCAGAAGTAGCATTTTCACACTGAATAGATAACACAATCTGAACTACACTTTGGCATTTGAGGTTTCCAGTTTATTCCCTGTTTCATCTGAGATGTTTTGCTATGAGAAAGAGGAAAAAGACCAGGAAATTACATGCCCAAACCTCCTCCCAGCTGCACTCCAGATTTATAGCAGCCAGCTCACATAGTCAGGAGAGATTCCACAATGAGGGAAAACAGCCATATAAAAACATACAGTCATAAATTAAAAAACAACAACCCAAACGCTAAATGAAATGAGAACAAGATAAAATTATGACTCAAACACAGCTGGATGGAAGTATGCCAGGGGGGGATTTGGGCTACAGACCTGCATGGTGTTTTTGGAACTGAGCAAAGTTGTTACACCCTGCTAGAGCAAGATCTGCTTCATCCTCAAGAAGTTGTGTGTGGAAATGTCACTGCTTCTGAAGCTTGCTCGGGATGCTTTAAGAAATTCTGGCTTGCATCACAGTTGTGTGGTACTGCTGCCAGCAAAGGCTGCTGTGCCTTTCACTAGCCATGGTTTTTATGCTTAATGGGTAAACTCCCTTGGGTTTGAAGTCTGCAAAACACTTTCTTTCTTTCTTTAACCTAGCTAAAAAATGCTTCATAATTCTTCAGTTCCATATAACATAAAAGCAGAGTTGGAGATGCTAGTGAGTCTTATTTTCTCTTGCACTACAAAGTGAATATGCAAATTTCTGTTTTGAAACTTGTTGCATAGGTATTTTTCCTGTCTTCCTCCTGCTGCTTCTTGGAATCTTCCACTGGCTTTCTTTTTAAAACTTTCCTACAGAGAGATTGCCTGATTGGTATTAAGATATTTCAGGCAGCTGGCAATTTGGCCCGCTGTGAACACAGGCTTCTTGCTCACTCAGAGTATAGTCAGCTGTTATTCTATTGCTCTTTACTTTGTATTGTTTATTCAAAATAAAACCACAAAATGGACTCTAGTTTGCCTTGTGGGCCATACATAAGGGATGACACAAAATGTGTACTGAGGTCTTGGGATAGTGTGCAAGGGCCTCTCATGGCAGAAGAATAAGAATTTCTCTGCTTCGCTGATTTTCAGTAGACTCACACATAATAAGCGTAGGATCCACAAGGGCAAAAGGGAGATATTAGAGGATGTAGGAATAAATAGCTGAAGCACTGAAAACAGAGTGGCAGAGGTTTTTTTAGCTCTTTTGGATTTTTTCTTTTTGTCAGGTGAAATGAATAGGAAATTAGATCTGGCACTGCTAGGTTGACTGGGCATTACTATTTTCCTGTAATTACTGTATTTCTGTAATTATTTTGCGTGGGAGTCCCCCCAAAAAGAGTAGCTTGTAGGACCCAGGGCTACATGCTGCCTCTGAACTGAAGTGTGGGGGTTTTTTCTTCTATATGTGGGATTTTATTAGGGTGGCTTCCCACCAATTACTGTTTTCTCCCTTTCAGAAAGTGTAATAAGTGATCAAAGATCTAGCTGTCACTTGTATTAAAGCCATTTTGACAATTTCAACCCACTTTGGTAAGGAACACAATTTGGAATCCTCATGTTTTTGTCACTAGTAGCAAATCTGGGGCAAGGTTACAGGGATGACATGGGCAGCATCCAGTTTATGGAGTTCCCTTTACAGTGTACTTAAGCCATGTAATGAATACTCATGTAAGCAGAAATAACTTCCAATGTCATTACATCATGTTCATATTGTCTCATGGCAAATATTGTCCCAATCTGGGACAATGGCAAAAATGACAAAAATTACAAAAATGACAAAAGCTGGCAAATGTTTTCCCAATCTTCAAGAAGGGCAGCAGGGATGACCCCAGTAATTACAGGCCTGTTAGTCTCACTTCCATGCCTGGTAAGATTATGGAGAAGATTATTCTGGGAGCTATTGAAAAACTCCTAAAAGACAACAGAGTCATTGGTCCCAGCCAAGACGGGTTCATTAGGGGAAGGTCCTGCTTGACCAACTTGATTTCTTTCTATGACAAGGTTACCCCCCTAGTTGACCAAGGGAAGCCAGCTGATGTAATCTTTCTGGATTTCAGAAAAGCCTTTGATACTGTCTCTCTCAGTATCCTTGTAAACAAAATGTCCAGCATCCAGCTGGACAAGCACATAATACATTGGGTGAGTGATTGGCTGATGGGTCTTGCTCAAATAGTCATAGTAAATGGGGCCACATCAGGAAGGCAACCGGTCACTAGCGGGGTTCCACAGGGATCCATCTTATGGCCAGTACTCTTTAATGTCTTCATAAATTACTTAGATGCAGGACTTGAAGGCCTACTTATTAAGTTCGCAGATGACACTAAATTGGGAGGAGCAGTTGACACTCTCGAGGGCAGAGAGGCCCTGCAGAGGGAGCTGAACAAATTAGAGAGCTGGGAAGTTGCCAATGGCATGAAATTTAACAAGAAGAAGTGCCAGATCTTGCACCTGGGACACAGTAACCCTGGATATACAGACAGTCTGGGGAGCAAGAGGCTGCAGAGCAGCCCTGGGGAGAGGGACCTGGGGATTCTGGTCAACGGCAAGTTGAACATGAGACAGCAGTGTGCCCTGGCAGCCAGGAGGGCCAACCGAGCCCTGGGGTACATCAAGCACAGTATAGCTAGCTGGTCAGCCCCATGATGAGTACTGTGTGCAGTTTGGGATGCCACAGTATGAAAAGGATATGAAGCTGCTGGAGAGTGTCCAGAGGAGGGCCACAAGGTTGGTGAAGGGTTTGGAGGGGATTCTGTATGGGGAGTGGCTGAAAGCACTTGGTCTGTTCAGCCTAGAGAAGAAGAGACTGAGGGGAGACCTCATTGCAGCTTACTGCTTCCTCACTAGGGAAGGAGGAGGAGCAGGCGCTGACCTCTTCTCTCTGGTGACCAATGATAGGACCCAAGGGAATGATAGGAAGATGTGCAGGAGGAGGTTTAGGTTGGACATTAGGAAGGGATTCTTCACCCAGAGGGTGGTGGAACACTGGAATAGGCTCCCCAGGGAAGCAGTAATTGAACCAAGCCTGACGATATTCAAGAAACATTTGGACAATGCCCTCAGGGACATGGTATGAACCTTGGGGTTGTCCTGTTCTGGGGCGGGAGTTGGACTTGGGGATCCAGGCTGTCCAAGGAGGTGGTTGGGCCACCATCCCTGGATACATCTAAAAAGACAAATGTGGTGCCAAGGGACAGGGTTTAGTGGTAGACGTGGCAGAGCTAGAGTAGTGGTTGGACTTGATGATCTTGAAGGTCTTTTCCAACCAGAATGATGATACTATGATATTTTAACACAAAAAGGTTGTTTGAGAAGGTTAAGCCCTTAGGTGTACTTAATGATGCATACATGATCTCAGCATTTGCTCAGATGCATTTTCAAGTATGTGCATAAAAATATTTGCAGGATTAGCACTGAAAGCATGTACAAGCTCTATGTAAATATTATGTATTCACATGCATATAAATACATGTAAATATATATTAATGTAATTAATATATGAATCACATGTAAATATATATTCATTTTCAGTGTTTTTGATTTTTCTGGGGTTATAAATTATAATTTCTCCCAATTAATATTTAAAATACTGGTGATAGTACTGTTAAGACAGTCTTAAATAATTAGTATATATATTATATGTATGTTCCTTACCTACAGAAGGCTGATTTAACTTGGGCCAAATTTTATTTTTCCACAAATTTTTTGTTCCGAGTATTTTATGCCAAAAAACTCTAATGGGAGCAAAACTCTTAAAAACCATTGCTAAGTTTTCAGGGCTATGACGGCTGGGGAGATGCAAGAGGAAGACTGCTAGCAAACGAGGAATAATTTTTTAAAAGTCAGATTATTGACATGGTTGGAAAAGGCCTTTGGTGTCCATCATTATATTTTTGAGACTGTTTCTTCATGACTGCTACTAAACCACTTTATAGAAACATATGACAAAGTTAATTGCAAGTGCCAGCAAAGACATTCATACTCAGAATGCCAAACAATAATTTTATTTTGGTAATTTTATTTAATTTTATTCATACTATTTTGATACACAGACTTTGAGGATGCTGTCTCTGCTTTCTCATTTTCAGATTATCCCTTCTACATTGCCTAAGCAATGTGAAATGACTCATTTTCACATTAAGAACAAAAAATAACAGCACTGGCTTGGTATGTGCATAAAAGTTAAATTATTCAAGCTTTGGTGGAAATTGTCATAAGACATCCACCTTAGTAATTTCTGAAATATCTTTGAAATGCAGTCTCTTAGACACTGCACTAGATCATTAGCAAACAAGACAAAAATGCAAAATATCTGAGTAGCTGACAAATATAAACTCACACAGATCTTCACAGTTATTTGTCAAACCAGGTTGCTGAAGTTATTGTAGCTACTTTAATTATGGCTTATGGTATTTTTTGGTGTTGGTTTTTTTTCTCTAGTATTTTTTCTGCAATTGTCATAGACCTCTGACTATTTACAGTTTTCAAAGTTTGAACAACTCTATTTTCCTGTTAGAACCTTGACAATGATATATGGAACTGTTCTCTTCTTCTCCAGTGCCTGGATCACTAACACCTCACTCATAAACAGAAAGCCCACCTTCAATATGTGCACTTCTAGTATTAGCAAGCTTTGCACTGCATAATTACAGGCAAGCTGTGACAGGTTTTAAGCACTTGAGCTGTGATTTGAATTTCTGTTCTTTCAGGGTGATGCTTGAATCTGGGGGAAGGGCCAACATCAAACATACAAAATACCACTTTCAGTCCTGCTCAGAACCTTTTATAGCACATAAGACCTGCTTATTGTAACAGATCCTACACACAAAATGATGCTTGAACTGTGAGGAACAGTTTTCTGTTATGCCACTTCCAAATACACTCACCTGGTTATCACTGAAGCCTGTGAAGAAGCTTTGAACAGACTCTAGGTTCTAATGCCATCTCTGTTTTTACATCACCCTTCAAATCATGCTGGAGAATATTTAATGTGCAACAGAAAGTGTCTGGAAAGAAAATCTTCTGGCACTTTACAGATTACATTAGATTACTTGTCTCTAAAAGCATTCAATTCAGCATGAAATCCAAATAAATCTTAAAAAAATCAACAATAAGAATGTGATTCAAGAGAAAGAAAGTGGTGCAGGCTTTAGGCAGACACATAAAGATACTTCAACAAGTCCAACTAAGAGAAAACTTGTTCATGCAATAGGAACTTGATGTATTAAATTTTTTTTTAAATTCAATGTGACACTTCGGAATGTTCTCCAAAGACATGTGCAGTTTTATGATCAGTTTTTAAAACTGATGATTTCCACCCACTCTGGCAAATAATTAAGCCTTTTTTTTGCATTCCTAATAATATCTCTATTTCAAAGTTCTCCAAAATCCATCTTAGACAAGACCTCTATGAGTTATGAAAAATTGATACAAGAAGAAAGAGAGACAGGATAAGGTGTTTTATTTTTTATATTGGTTTGGGATTTTTTAATAAAGATGTTCACTTATTTATTAGTGTATCAAAGATGAAAACTTACAGAAAAAAAAGACTGCTCTATAAGTAGAGACTTTTATTTTAGGTTTCAATACTGCCACTTAATTTTAATCTCAAATTTGTCTTACATCAGGTAAGAATCAGGAAAAAAAAATCTGTTTTTTATCTTGACAAAGCTCTTGCCCCATGCTGTAGATTAATAAAGATTATACTAATGACAAAATTGCACAGCACCAGTAGCAAAAGATATAATTCATTGTGCATTTCAATGTTTTTACTACAGAATATATCATATTGTATGTGAAATAAACCATTTTAATATCCTTTCAGCAATTTAAATTTGTTTACATAAATGTCTTTTAAAATACAAAGTTATAAAAAGTTAATCTTTTTGTATAGTATTCTACATCTTTGTGGTACTATGGTATGCTAATTATCACAGGCCAGAAATACTCCATGGATTTGGGTTTTTTTAGAGGACGACATTCTGTGTGTTCAGTTAAAACATCTAAGCTTTCCATGTATCTGAGTTTCTTTGGGTTTTTTCCAGTTCAACAGGAAAATAATTTTGCTTCCAGAGAGCTTATTGCATAGTGACCTCACCCACTAGAGGCAAGAAAGTGTAGGAAAGGAAAAAGCAAAGGTAATGGGTCAGGACCACTAGCACTGGGAATGCTGTGTTTAAGAGCCATTATAAACAATTGTCCTGCCCCCCTAGCAAGGAGGTCTTTGGAGGTGCTTCTCTGGAAGACATGACTCCCATTGCCATCACTGTCTACTCTTGCCCTCAGATGAAGTTGCTTCTTCAAAGGAAAATCAAGCCATGTGAATTAAGCACCTAAACGTACATATAAAATAGCAATTTTGGCTCTGCATTAATTTCCCATGTGCCAGGTTTACCCCTTCTGTATTTCCATACTACAGCATTCCTTGCCTCCTGGTGTTGCTATCAAAAAAAATTCAGCAAGGAGGAAAACTTTGAGATCTTACAGGGATTATAGTAGCAGGACTGTTCACAGCAATGGGTGATGAGTGCTGTAAAACACAGAAGTGAAGTCATAGAGGTACTGGTAGACTTACCAGAACAGGGTGGAGGTATTTTGACACTTAACCACATTGCCTTCCATCAGGTGCTCTGGTCACACTGTGCAGTTTTGCAGTCCCCACTGGGACACAGTGGCTGTATGGATCCATCCACATTGGGGGGCCAATCCAGCAGTCAGTATTTTTCAGTTCTCGTGCTGTTACAAACTGTATTTGTACTGACACAATTGCTCAACACATGTACACTGGAAATGGCTCTGGGGAAGGTCCTTGAAGAGTGAATCCTCATTCATAGTAACATAAAACCTAGTTTGCTCTTTACTGTTTTGGAAGACAAAGACAGCATGTAGGACAGCCTTTCAGTTGTCACACTATAGCTGCTCTGTTCCATTGGATCTGAAGGCCATGCCAATAAGGAAATCCTTGACTGCATCCATGTTGCATGGTGGGATGTCAAAAATGCCAGATTGCACCCACTCCACACATGAGGTGGTGTTTCTTTCCTCGTGAGGTTTGCCAAAGCCTTCTGGCAAAGCCTTGTTATCATTCATCTGGGCCATGTTTCTATCCCATGGGGTGGACCTATGGAATGGGACATTCTTCCCAAACACACTTATGGGCCACACGAAGTGATGTGAGTTGATAACCTCTGGGAGCACTCTGTAATGTGGATCTCCCAGATGGTTTCTGGAGTCAATCTAAAGAACACTCTGAAGACAAGGTGCTCCCAAAGCCTCAATCCTACCATAACAACTGAGGCATCTTTGGAGCAGTTCAAAGATTTTCCAAAGGCTGGATAATGCAGAAGGATAGGGTTTTAGTCCCAGGAGCACTGACAGGCAGCCCTGCAACAGACAGCTGCTGCAGACACAGGCAGCAGCAGTATGCTCAGTGAAACTGCTCTACTGCCAGACCTGCCTCAGAGTAGTTCTATATTTTTATTTCCAAACTTCTAATACGCAATAGAGAGAGGAAAGAAATGCAGTCATTTTCAAATGTCAGCACAGCAATAATTTGGTGACCAAGCACAGTGCATGACTAAATTTCACGCTTCCCAGAATTGCAAATAATGTACAGAGCTATCAGCCCACTCATTTAATTCTCCTATTAAATTGGCAGTTGTTTGATCCAGTCATTTGCCATTTAGCATGTGAAAAATCTCTTCATTAAAATATTTTTTTCTTTTTCTTTTTTTTGCATTTAGCCCAAACAGTTAAATGATGCAAAAAGTTATAACCTTTAAAGTGAGAGCTTTATTGTACTCATTATATCTGAAACTTTTCTATTGCAGGACACATACTTGAAGGTGCATTATATAGCATACCAGTGATCTACTTTAGAGTAGGTTTAAAGAAACTTGTTTCCCTGTTTTCCTTAAAAAAATAAACCAAATCAAACCAAAACACTAAATCAACCAACCAAAAAAACCAACAAACCAAACATAGAATAATTCATAAAAAAACCCACTATTTTACCACTATTGCAGAGTCAACAGTAGAAGCTGGTCAGAACAACACTGAGATAATTGTACAAAATTTAGTAATTTGTGTAAATTTATTAGTTTATATTTTGTTTGAGTATACATAACCACAGAGCTATGTTTAGCACATAAATCAGATGCATAATGTTCCAAGAGGCTGTAGACATTTCACCAGACCTTCCTTTCTGCATGACAAGATCAACAAAATTTAGGTCATCCTTGAGAGACATGAGAGACTGTTTTGTTCTCAAATATCTCTAAGGATGGAGACTCCACAACCTGACTAGTCAACTTACTCTGCTTTTTCCCTCTTCTTACCATTGCAAATGCCTGAATCTCCATTGCCACCATTTACTTTTGTTCTGCCTCCTATGATTAGAGAGAACACTTTTTCATCTCCTTTTTAACAGCACCTTTTACTGATAAAAAAACAAAAAAAAATAGTCTGATTTTGCAGAAATGCAAGAAGTCCCACACATTCATGCTTCTAATTGGAGTCAGGGGAATCTGAAAGTGCTTTTGCTGTTTACCTCAAGCCACTTTTTTTGATGGTCTCATTAGAAATCTAGTTTTGGACTTTAACAAAGTTCATCTAAACTCCTCTTCTTTAGTGGTATAAAACAGGTCACAGAAACCCTAAGGGTTTCAAAGTATTCCTTAATACCTGTCTCACTCATCAACAGCCATCCCTTCCAAGCCGTGTCCCTAAAAGCATCCTGCCTAAAAGCCTAGAAAGCCTACAGACACACTTTTTAAAACCCCTACAGACCTCTCATATCCTCAGAAAGCAAACCAAAGAAACTCAAATGTGCCTAAGCCTCGATGAAATCTTTGCTATTAGTATAAAGAAACCCTGAGAATGGCCATACTGTAGGTCTTCCCAAGGGTCCATCTAAAGTGGCATCCTAGTAGTGACAGTGCCAGCAGCCAGTGCAGCAAAGCTGTCTGAGGCTGTGGCAGTGATACTTCTCAGTCACTCACAGTTTGCTGCAGTGGCTGTGTGTGGTAAATACTTGAGTTCACCCACGGCATGAAGAGATATTTATTGGGTAGAATGGAGATGCAGAGAAGTGCATTGATGTATCTCAAAAAAAAAAAAAAAAAAAAAAAAAAAAAAAAAGCATGATAGAGATAAAATCAAGAATAAAGCTATTAAAAGAATCTGTTTAACTTAGTCTCATGCTGAAGAATTATCTGAGAATGCATGACTTGTGATTCATTTCACTGGACTTCAGTACTGAACACATGCTCAGGGCTTTTCTTCTGAGGAGGAACAGCAGCAACAAGGTTCCTAGCTTGCCTCGCTGAATTGGGCTGGGAAAGGTAGATCCTTTTAGTACGAAATTCTTGGAAGTACAGAAGAAAACAATAAAGACCTGTTGTCATCTGCTGGCTGGAATTAGGACAGTAAGTATTGCAGCCCTTTCTGATTTGCAAGGTCCTAACTCAGATCCTCAACCTGCAATCAAATCCTCAAAGAAGTAGAAGAGAGACCAAGATGAGGTGGAGTCCCAGCTCTGCTGTACCTTTGATGGGAGGAAGAAGGTCCTGACCAAAGCTGCTAAACTAATTAGAAAACTGCAGCTGATTTTAAAGAGATGTGGTGCACGGCCCTACAGGGCTGGTCACCTGAGCAAAGTTTAGCTTGCTGCTGCACCATTAAAGGACATTGATTCTGTGATTCTGTGATTCTCTGTAAAGGTGGCATTCTCCACTGCAGAGGCACTTTTTCCCAGTGGTGCCCCTGGGATTGTGTAGCTGTATATAGTCCTGAAAGCAGGAAAATGTCAAAGTAGCACAAGTCAGTCCCATGATGAATTTTTGAGGTTTCAAATGCAGAGAAACCTTTTATTTTCTTACTCCCCTTTACGCAACACCAAACAGCAAGGACTAGGAGAGGAACCGGTCCACTTCAGGTCAATGGAAAAACAATCAGCAAGCATTAAATACTCTCAGTTACGCCCACCCCATAGCCTTTTCTCTTTCACACAATTCCTTGTGGGCCTGTTTGCCCCTACACTTCGAGGCAAATAATAATTTTAGTTATGTAGGGTCTCCATTCTGTATGCTCTGAGTGCTTGTGCATTTGACAAGCTTCAAGGAAGCTCCTACCTGTTTTGAGCTCTCTTTAAATCAAAGATGACTAACATGATGAGTAGAAGAGAAGTTTTATTTTTATCTTATTTTTGCATCATGTCAGGTTTGAGTGCAAAATCACACAACCAAGGGTATTTCAGGATAAATTAGAGGGGAAAAAAAATATCTACAGTACTTTACTGGCCATATCCAGAACAAACATGGTAGTAGTTACCCATGACCCAAATATACATTAGAGGAGTGGCCAGTACAAGTAGCATAAAGGTTGATATCTCTGTCACATTCACCATGGATGCATAATGTCGCCAATAGTATTTTAAAATGTAGTACATGTAGTAGGCATGTAGTACTTTAAAAGTCATTGGGAGCTGCAAATTCAATATTTTACAACACATTACATTTTTGTAGGCTGGAGTCTTGTAAATTTTTATTTCATCATAAAACATTTTAAAATTAAGACAACAAGGCTCAAAAGTCTCAAAGAGAGTTGCCTTCTGCATGTATTTAATTACACGTGGTATAAACTGCATTAAAATTTAGGAGACAGAGGGGAAGGATGCCTGCCTGCAGCAATTATAGGTGTAATAAAAGGGTATTAATACTGCTCAGTTTTCATGTCAATGACTTTGTATAAATTCATGGAAAACTGCCACAGAAAGTAGTTATTACTGCTACTACAGTGCAACACTAAATAATTGTCAAGGAAAAGAAGTTTTTGACATGGAAACAGTGTGCATAATGCAGACTTTCACTGACAGGGTTTCATTCAGCTGCCTGTTCTTCACTATACAAAATAGGATGATATAATAAAATATATCGGAATTGGCTATTATTTTTTAGTAGGTGCATAGCACCAAAACAAAAAATTGAAATTAATAGCAGACTAAGTCAAATAATACATCCTCCACTTTTGTCTCTAACAATTTGTCATGCTGAACTCATGGTTGGTGTGTTCTCCTCACATTGTAGACTAATCTGGGTAAAGGAGAGAGAGGAATACTGAAACAACTCCTGATTTGTGGGATGCAATTTACCTGCTAAGTCTGCACACATGGGTGAAAGACTGTTCATCACATCACACTTCCCAGGCCAAAACAAGTTCATGTTCACAGAGTATAGATACTCCACTAATGTTACTATTTCCTGGCAATAATAACCTCACTTAACATGAAATAATTGCACATTATAAAATCACAGCTGGGCACGTAGTAGAGTAATCTGAGAACAATTTACTAGTAACATGAGAATAATTCCTTCAGCTATATCTTGTGTTAATGGCTGTAGATCACAGTGCTATGGGTACTCCTCTATGGCACTTTCACAAACCAACACTGTCCAACAACAGTAGCTGGTTGTTCAGAACTCTCCAGAACAAAATTTGCAAAAGGAGCCTCTTTTACACCAGTTTGCCTTCTTTGCTTTATCTTTCTTGCTTTTGTAATATGGTGTCTACAAGTGCTTTGGAGACAGCAAAGAACATGCAAGTGCTGTCTCTTAAGGGTTTTTCACATTTCAGTTTTTCATTTGTTCATTTCTCAGTCACAGAGAACATATTTTTCAGGTGATACTGGAGGGTCTATTTAAGTGGGGCTCTAACAGGCAGACCTCATTTTATACACATTTTTCCCCTTTTCTTGGAGCACATTGATGCAAGTTTTGCAAAGGCCAACACAGCTTTGAAAATGATACATGTATTTTGTGGTCTCTTAGGCTACGTGTCTTTTCGAAAACAAAATAAAAATAAAGGGCCTGATGAAAGAATAGCAGATTTGCAGTTATCAAGATGCCCAGGCCAACTTGAACTGGAGAGGTCTAAGTTTTAATCACATCTTCTCCAAATCACTATTAAATCATGAGGGAGAAATCCTTTGCTCATAATAGGAGCAGGATTAGTTTTTAATTCAATTTTGCAGCATTGTGCACTACTGGATCCTCATTGCATTCTCCAAGTTAGAAGCTAGATTTTCCACAAAGTTACAACACTATTTTTTTTTATATCTAGCAATTTTTCCACAATCTCATTGTTGTTCTATACAGATAGTTTAGACTGCAATGCCTACAGCAATAGAAGAACAAACTTCCTCAAAGAGCACAGCTCCTCTGGTAAGCGTGGACTAAACCTGTCTGCTTGGGGCAGTGTTATTTTGCACTAGATGGCTAAATCGAGTGTGCTTCTTACAATGCAGTCTCATTTCTCTAGGCCCTTTTTTTACTCCTAAGAGCTACTGTATCCAGGAGAGTAGTGAATCAGCTCCAGGAAGGCTGCTTTGAGGCTTGGATTCACCCAAGTGCTTTGGTTTGTCCTTACAAGGCACAATTGATAAAAAGCATAGTTTTCAGCTTTTTCCTGATCTGGGACTTGAACAAGCAGGTCCAATAATGCCCAGAGCAACAGCATCTTTTCTCAGGCTCTTTCCTTAAACCCCTTTTGTTTTGTCATGTAGTACGGGCAGCAGCTCTCATAACTTTAGGACATTGCCTGGAAACCATTTAGGCTTAACCTATTAATCAGTGATGATGTTCTCAATATCTGCTTTGTTCTCAAGAACACATGAACACCAGCTGGCTCTGGTATAACATGGTCACAAATTATAAATAAAGGCAGCTAGTATAAAATAAATTTTCCAAGCCCTCTTTGAATTTATGCTGTTTTCCAGAGACAAAAAAAAAAAAAAAGTGAGTTCCAGGAAAGAAACATACTGAGCGACATAATAAAGTGTAAGAATGACAGCATTTATATCTGATATGAACTGAAACAAATTTGAGGTTAAGAGATGAAAGAACTAATAGAAATGGAATATGGCTACATTGGTTCTCCTATGTGTTTTATTTCCCTAGAGTTGAATTTTTATTCCAACTATGTTAGATATCTCCCTGAAAAGATTACACCGTGGAGGACAAATAACTAATTTCATAGAAAAGAATCATACTGAGAGGTATGTCTTTAAAGATCTTGCTCTGACAAAGTCTGCTACAATCAGCTCCCTATCTAATTCTTAGTATAAAGTAGGAAATCCATATTGGAATCAAGTATTTGACTCAATTTCATTGCCGTCACAAAACATATAATACACCTTCCTGAAGACTCTTCTGAAATTAAGACCAACAGTATAAGAGGGTAAAGCTTACCTTATTTTGCAATCAAATGAATAAATGGCACCTGTTTCTTCATGGGGAACATGAGATGTAAATGTGTGAACAATATTGCCTTTACTGGTAGCTCATTCCCTATATACCTGCTTTTTACTAAATCATGTAAGACCAGAAAGGTACATGCAAAAGCTGGGGCCCTGTTTTAGCAGAGAGGAAGTCCTAACTAATGACAATTCTGACTCAGATATAATTTTGTGTTTCTTTCCATTGTTTTGGTGTATGCATTTAAGAATGGACAAACATGTCTTTACATTAAGAAAACTAATTGAAAATGCAGACCATATCAGTGCTTGCTCTGATATGCAACTATATAAATCCCACAATGAAATACATACCAAAATATTGTTCAGGATTGGAGATAGAGGATGTTGCTTCAGTATTAATACAAGAGGACATCTGAGAAACAATATATTTATCATTATTACACTTGAAACATAAGTAGGATCCTTTCAGTTATATGGTACACCTTGACTAGGTGTGTGCAGATACAAACCCAAATTCACAAAACCCCGTTTCTCTTGAAACAGATAAGCCCCCTGATTGTTGTTCACAAAGCAGTCCCCAGAAGTACTGTGGTGGCCCAGCCGAAGGCACCACACTCTGTGTTTGGGAACCAACAGTAGGCTGGTTTGAGCAGGAGTGCCCCAGTTCTGTACTCTGAGGCTGCATCTGCAGGAGGTTGTGCTCATTCACTGCAACTGATTTATTTCACAGTATCTAACCATGCAGAAAGTTCAGGAAAAGGAGTAGCATCAGCTCTTCTTAACTTTTAGTTTGCTTTTGTTATTTTCCCTTTATCACTACAAACCTGTCTTTAACAACTTAAAGGAGCACAAACACATTTTGCACTACATCTCTTGAAGACTGCTCATTTTGTCAATTTTCACCAGTGTCCATCAACCAGAAGTAGACAGGATAGACCAGCATCTCTCAGTTACAGTGCTGTTGAGTAGGATGACTTGCACAATTCTCTAAATGTTGTAGACCATTCAAAAAAAATTTTTTTTTGAGCTTTGCAGTCTTGGGATCTGTCACCTCTAAAGACACCAGCTACTTTTATGACTGCTCAGTACAGAGCAAGAGGGCTTTTTTTTGCCTGCAAAGGCAACCACCCCTAAGGGGGGAGGCCTGCATCCTGTAGCACATTACTCAAATATTTCTTCAGAAACACAAAATCCCAGAAAAATCTCAACAAGAAGTTTGTTTGTGAAAATTTTGGCTGGCAGGAAAAGGCAAGTTTAGAAACCTTATGTAAAGCTCACCAGGTAGTGACAAGTGGATCATACTAAGTGCAATGCATCTGCAGGCAAATTGGCATTCATAATGCCAATGCACTCTTCTGAAAGCATAATTGGGACTTCAGAGATGCAATAAGCCTTGCACTGCTGCTGCATGCAGGGACCGGTTTCACTCATTGTACACAGTTTGATCACGGGAGAGAAGAGCTATTTTGTGGATTAACATGAATCTTCCGGTAAATCCAATACAGCAAAATGCTCTTTCCTTTTCAATGTAAGGCAGTTCAAAGAAATGGCTTAGAAAACAGACAAACCGGCCTGCTAGGGAAAAGGCATTCATTGTCCTTGCTGCAGCCAGAGATCACAGGTGAGCAAATCTGCAGTGACTTTCTGCACCCTCTCACTGATCTCTAAAATGCAATAGAGATCCTGAGACTTAAAATTAAATTCCCCTAGAAAGGAGTTCCGCTCTGTTTTTCCACCTTAGAAGTCACAGCTGAACTAAAGGTTCTGGAATACATCTCAGTGTGCTAATTAAATTTAAACGCACTCAGAGAAGGGTACAGGATCACACAGAAGTCTTCACTCCTGGGCTTTCCTAAGTGGTGTTTGTTCGGGTTTTATTTGCTTGTTTATTTTCCACATTCCAGTAGTCAGCATGTTATCAAGTCTTTCTCCTTTTTGATAGGATCTGGTGAATATAGATTACATGTATAATCATATAAATTATCTTAGGAAGGAGGCTATTGGGCCATTCCTTCTCTCTATATTTAATTCAGTCACAAAATTATGGTATGGGAAAAATGGGAAAAAACCTTTCCTCATTCCACAAGATTCTAGAAGCTAATGTTCTGACATGTTTTAGCAAATACAGAAATTCAGGGCAGGGGAAAGCTACAGGAAAAAAAAGGAAATCTCAGTTTAGGTGGTTTAAATCAAATAAAGATAAAACAGTTTAGTGATTTATTAATAGCACATAAATAACTGGCAATCTGTGGCCTATACCAGAAATAGAGGAGATTTGTCACAACACTAGAGACTTACAAAATGTTAATGTGCACATGAAGATGCCTCACACCTTCCCATGCCACCCCCCACACATGGCATCCATGAGCACACAAGCCCCTGTGCCCCAGCTGTGTGGACTTCAGGCAGCCCCCTGCCCTCCTTGGGGTGCCTGGCCCCAAAGACACTTCATGTCACATTATGACTCCCTTTCAAGCCGGCTCCTCCTTTATCCCAAGTCTCTATAATTCCCAGTTGTTTAATTCAGCTGATGGTCATCTTTGTCAGTTAGCCCACTAGTTTTGGGCAAACACCCTCTCAGGCAACTTTTGGGTGTTAAAGTGAGCCAGGTTTATGCTCACTTGTCTAGCTTTGCAGCTATCCAAGACATCCGACCAAAAGAAGGAGTTATGAAGGTTCCAGACATTCACCCCTTGAACCCCTGTTCTCAAGAACTCTCTGTGCAATTGAGTAGACTACCAGCTGCTGCTCTTCAGAATATCTGACCAAGAGGAGGACAGTGTGGGCACCCCTATAGAAATGGCTGGATATGATAAATGATGATTTGATGGGTTTTTGCCTTGAAACAGGTTATGCTTCTGGAAAGCCAACTGCTTTCACAGGAAATGCTTTTAAATGCCTGCAAAACTTTGGCACAGTTGAAGAGAACATCGTGAGGAGGGTAGTTTGTGCATGGGGTTAGGAAAGAGAGAGGCTACCATCAAAAGGAGGTGGACTTTAAAAAGAGTTCAATACTATTTCAACTCATATACAGACCTATTCAGCCTTCTGTACATATAAAAGTAAGATCCATAGAATTAATTTACTTAGTGTAGTGTCTGGTGTCCAGCTGCTCTTGTAATGCCCATGGGTACATCTTGATATTGCTCAAGTGTTTTTAAGAAAGAGGTGCCTGTATCTGCAAACCGTTTGCACTGAATCCATTGCAAGAGGCTTCATGTCAAGGGTCTCTCATGTGGAGACACCACATCAAAGCTTTGAATTAAGCTTAATGAGAATTGCCCTCCCCTTTCTTCAGCCCAGAAAGATGGTTTCGCTGTTGCATGCTGGGGGTGAGATACAGTGCCATCTGTAATTAAAGATAGATGAGCTAGGGAAATAAAAACAGGGAGCCAGACTGGACCCGAAAGGGCATTGCAGCTCTCCCTGCACCCCCAGGAGATTGTGTACTTCAGAAAGAGGAAAGACAAGTTTTAGGGAGAAGCATGTCACCACTTAGCACATGGAAGATAGTTTCAACATTAGGCAGAAGAGCATCAGCTTTCTGTTTCTGCCTATCAAATGCTCACTGAAATAGGCAAACCTTTCACAATTAGACTCATGCAACTATCTCAAAAGCCAGAGTGTCCAGCTTTGTGAAATTTGTTCCAGAATGCATTTTCCGTGCACCAGAATAAGCAGTAATCCTGATAGCAACAATTTATGCTTTAAAAATACAAACTGATATAAAGGCAGCTACAAACATGTTTACCGTTTACATTGTGGTAGCAAAAATGTGAGCTAAATTGGAGCTGTAATAAAAATAAATGAGTGCATGACACAAATAATTACTTTTGCAATTAGGTTTTGAATTTTCTATTATGCCCTATCACTTAAAGATAGTGCATTTTAAAAATCACTTCCGTGGAGAAGGAAATGTATGGAGTTCATTTATTGAAAGTTTTTTGACATTAGTCACCCCATATTGTCAGAGTCAAAACACCTCATCTGGCTGCATTTCTCCCCAAGTATTGCACTTTGTTTAGAACATTTGGATTGTGCTAAAATTGATTATAAAAGCCCTCACAATATTAATTGTTTATATCTCAGAATAACAGCTGTCTTTCTAATGGTTCACAAAGTCAAGTTCATGGACCCAAACTCTAAGTTGGGTTTTTTTAAAGATTTAGTTGATTTTATAATTTTTATAAATTCCGGGTTCCATTTTAAGAAAAATGAAGTATCTTACTATAAATTTTAGTGTAACCCTCACCAAATTCATGTTATAAATAGAGATGCTGGGGTTTTGGCCCTAACTCTCTTATACTTGCATGGACATTCACCATAATTACTGAATAAAGCAGAAGAGCTGAGATTGGGCACTTTTTCCTCAACTCACACTAGTAATCATGCAACAAAACCAATGAAGTTGCTTTTCTGCCCATCTGTAAGTGGTTATAGCATTTTGACTTAAATATTTTCAAAATCTACTGACACTTCATTTTGATTCCTTTCAAGGTATTATGCACTGATGTACTTTTTTAAAAAAAACAACAAACCAAAGTATTTGTCAGTAGCCAACTCTCTTTCATCAGTGCCCAGATGCATCCCAGTTCAAACATTTGAAGGCCTATTATGATTAACAGTGCGATGTCTAAAGCCACCTTTACACAAATGCATTGTTTCTAAAACATCAAATGCAGCAGTAGTGTTTCAGCCTATGATGGCATTAAAATTAATTGAAAAGATAAAGCTTTTTCAGCAAAACCTTTAATTAGGCCTATAAAAGGAGCTTCATGACTCAGGCCCTAGACTGCTCACTGCTCTTTCTTACTTAGATCCCTCTAGATACTGCAACATGTACCTATATCTTTATAGAAGCGTTAACATCAGATCATCTTTTGGCAGGGGTGACCCACGTGACCGTATCTTAGCAGACAAACTCATCCTCATGTCAATTATATTTATGTTATACACAGAAGCTATAGAGCTCTATGTGCTGTATCTTCCTAGTACAGTCATTTTAGTCTAGATGCTGAACAGAATTTTGCCTCCTCCGCACGGCTCCACTGGGAGCACTGTCCTGAGTGGAACTGGCAGGAGCAAACCCACTTGCCAGGTTACGTGCTGATACATTCAGGCTTTGCTGTACACCTTAGTCCCTGTGAGCCACTGAAAGGTGGAGGATGCTTGCATCCAACATGCAAAAAGGCAGGTGTGTGAGAAAGGTCTTTCTTCTGACAAATTCAATTCAGACAGAAAATACCTGATAGGCAATTACTGGGGAACCAGAGCACTCTTTCATTATGCTTATCTTTGCTGTCACTAATCTTTATTAAAGAATTATTTTTTCTGCTATAAATAGGCAGAGAAATTGAGTCATCTTTGAAACTTGGACTTATGTCTTTAGTAAAACGAAAAAGAGCTACACATAAGACCTTGCTTCTGCTCACATTAACATTTATACATGCTCTCAATTCTCCTCACCTGAGTGCAATTAAGAACTTGCATGCATGTCTGCAGAACTGGGGCCAAAATAATTATAGTTCACACAAGACTATGACAAGGAAGTATTTCATTACTGCAAATAATCTTTTAGAGCATTGCAAAATGGTAAATTTCTCAGAAAAAAACAGAATATTTGTTGCTAATCAAAGGTAAACTTTATGTATTGGAAATTGACAATATTTAATAGCATAGGAATATATAATATTTAACAGCTTCACAATCCATGTCTCTTTTTATTTCATGAATGTTTATTGTAAATGGAAGTGAGAGAATGAGAAAGCCTTCCCTTATACTATCAGAGACACTTGGGTTTCATTTTTACATTAGGTGGCACTAATTCCCTATTAACTGGTATTAATGTAATATGCAAGAACACTTCACTTTCATAAAGATAATGTATAACTTTAGTGCTGTTACACTTCACAAAGCATATAGTACAGTCCTAAATGCAGGCTTATCTGTTCTTTATACAGGTTATAACAACCTTCAGGTGTTCTTTAGCACCCACCAAGTCAGATTCTCTTTTGAGATGATGATTTCAGTCTGACTCCTGGATACCTCATATACGTCCCTGTCAACTGCCATCATAAGGTATTGGTGTTAAATCAGATAATTAACCATTCTTCAATGGGATAGATAGTAGAAAACAATTGCCAATGGTACAGGGTATTTACATTCGATTGCAAAGTAACTTTTTTATTACATACCAAAAGAGTTTCCTATCAATTAAAAGACACAAAACCATGTGATCTACAGTAGAGAGTGATGTGGCACACACAAACAGCAGCCCAGATATAAATTCTTTGTATGCTTTATTACTAAGTACACTGGATCAGGGTCTGGTTCCCTTATCAGTGCAGCACATACCCTGCCCAGGCTAGGCACAGAGCTTGGTGAGCTGCAGTAAATCGGCTGATTGCAGAGAAGTCATGTTGGGTGGGAGGAACAGGGAAGCAAGAGACAGTCGTTTCAAAAAATGCAAACAGAGAGGGCTGTACATGAACTCAGGTGGATGTTGCATTGTGGCACTGAGCCCTTGTAGGACCAGCTCTTGCAGGCTGAGTAGGTAAAGTGGCATGTTAGTGTTGCCCACCTTGTGTCCAGAGCAGCTCAGGCACATCATGTTCCAAGCAAGCTCACAGAGAAAAGCACAGGCTGGGCACAGGAGTGAGGACTCTCTAGAAAAGTAGTGAGCCTGCTTATGTGAAATGGGGCACTGGGCTTCAAGCAGGACAGGTTTGAGCACAAACACCACTCTATCCATGTAAGGGTTTCTGTAAAATAACTGTGATTTATTGTCTGAGTTTGATTTTTATTTAAAACCCCCTATTTCCAGCCACTGATCCACACATTTTAAAGAAACCCAGTCATATCAAATGGTGTTACAGCGTGCTTGCCATTCCCTGTTTAAATATATCCCCACACCTATACAAGTATACACGACTGCTTTTCCACAGCACCCAGAACAGGGGAAGGCAGGAGACTGAGCTTTCTAAACCCATTACTTAAGCATGTCATCTGCCAAGAGTTCAAAGAAGTCAGGTGGGCTAGCCGTTTTACAATTACATTTTCCATTAGCTGTGTTGTACAATCCATCGCCTTACGGCTCCCAACTCAGTAGCGTTTTGTTACAGTGCTGAGTGTTTGCCATTGAAAACTGCCAGGTTAATTGCTCAGGAGAGTCACAAGTTCTCCTTGCCAGCACCAACACTGGAAAATAATTGACAAAACAGTAGGGGCAACTTTTCAAAAGAAAGTCTTTTAATGGATTAATGAATCAGGAGTGAGAAATCTCAAGAAGGAGCAGCAAATGAACAAGTGATACAAATCAGAGGAAATGTCTTTTCTGGAAGGTGAGAGTACATCTCAGAGAATGTGAAAAAGTAATTAGAAGTTAGAAGGAGAATTATGAAGGAAAGAATATGTGGAATTTTCTTTTTAGCAAAGTCCATGCCAATATAGTCCTAAAGAAAAAAAAAAAAAAATCAAGATAAATTTATCTCATTTTGACATTTAAAAATATTTGTTGTTAATGTACTGTCAGACCAACTAGAACCGAATTCAGTTGCTCATTTTTACAGACCAAAGAGCATCCCCTAGTAAGCCTAGCTTGAAAGTAGCAGTTGGACAAGGATGTGTTCCTGCATGTCACCCACCCCCTCATGTTACTGTCCAGAGTGTCACTACAGGCCAAACATTATGGGTGGCTGAGGCTCATGTGTTTGAATATCAAAACTTCTCTTGCTGGCTGCTGCCACTGCACCAACAGCCTGGGGAGGTGACACATCAGAAACACATGCAAGACTTCCTAAAATGAAAATGAGCATTTATCTGCCAGAATTGGTTTATGTTGGTTTTTTTTTAGGTGGGGAACATTTTTTAGGGTTTTACCAGTGTCGCGGACCGAGATAGGTAAAGCCGCGACCCACACCCCCACCTCGGGGAAACCGAGGGCTGAAGACCACTCCCCAACATGACTCACAAACAAATCAGGACGCTCCTGTAATCCAGGAACTCCCTAGTCCCCCAAATGATTGGCAAAATGTATTGCGACTCACCTATAACCAGGATGGTGATCTGGTACTCACTTGTGCTGTTGGTCCGAAACGTTATCCTGTTACTTTTATTATAGACACAGGGGCCCAAATGTCTACGCTGAAAGCTGAGGAGGCGAGGCACTGTGGCATTACCACATCATCAAAACCAATATGTGTAAGTGGAGCGTTTGGTAACTCTGTTTTACAGGAAACAGCCAAGGTCACCATACATCTTCCAGGAGATGACAAACCGATCCGGACCACGATGATTGTGGGCGATATTCCCTTTAATCTGTTAGGTTTGGATGTTTTGGCAGGTCGAGCCTGGAGAGATGAGCGAGGCCGCTACTGGACATTTGGCACACCAACACTGGAAGTGAAGTTGTTGCAACGTGCCCCCCGTCTGCCACGTAGCAAAACAACAAGGGTAAAACAATATAACATTCCAGTTGCAGCCAAAGATGGTATCAGAGAGGTGATAGCTGATTTAAAACAGAAAGGTGTGATAGTGCCATGCCATTCACCATACAATGCCCCAGTTTGGCCTGTGAAAAAATCAGACGGTAAATGGAGACTGACTTTAGACTACAGGAAACTGAATGCCAACACAGAAGGACTCACTGCAGCTGTACCAAACATAGCTGACCTGGTGCTAGAGATCCAAGAAGCAGCACATCCTGTGCTGGCAGCACTGGATATTAAGGATATGTTTTTCCAGGTCCCTATTGATACGGAGGACCAAAAGTATTTTGCCTTCACTTGGGATGGAGTTCAATACACCTTCACGAGGTTGCCACAGGGATACAAACACTCGCCCACACTGGCCCATCATGCACTTGCGCGTGAACTGGAAAACATTCCAGAAATCAAAAGGAATCCTAAAGTGAAAGTCTATCAGTACATAGACGATATACTGATAGGGGGCCAGAGTGAGCGAGAAGTAAAAGCAGTCTATGATGCCATAATCAAGCATTTAACTGATATGCAGTTAGAAATCCCTGAAGGGAAAAGGCAACCACCATCCCAAGAGGTAAAATTCCTGGGAATAAGGTGGAAAGGGGGAACCTGGAATATTCCATCCGATACCGTGTCCCAGTTGACTCAGATGAAGGTACCAGCTAATAAAAAAGAATTGCAACAATTGCTGGGAACCCTCCAGTATTGGAGAAAACATATCCCTGATTTCTCTGTTATAGCACGGCCTCTTTATGATCTCTTGAAAAAAAATCATCACTGGGAATGGAACAAATTTCATGATGAGGCCCTTGAACTGCTAATACTGGAAGCACAGACCTTCCAGACTCTGGGACCTCTTCACCCAGAGGATCCAATAACAATAGAATGGGGATTCTCAGCTAGTGCCTTAACATATCACTTTTGGCAAAAGGGACCTAGTGGGAGTACATGACCCATTGGCTTCTATTCACAATCTCTTAAGGACTCAGAAAAACGATACTCCACTCTGGAGAAGGGATTGCTAACAGTGTGCACAGCACTAACAGAGGTCAGTAAAATTGTTAAAAAACAAAAGGTGATACTACAGGGTCCTTTCCAAGTAGTTAACCATGTGCTGTCTGGGAAAGCCCCTCCAGAGGGTATATCCCAAAAGGGGACAATCAGGAAATGGTATAGCCAGATTGAGTGCTACTCTGGTCTTTTCAAGCTAGAGGAAGGCCCGGACAAACAGCTAAAAATCCAGGAACACATTGAGTCCATGGAGGAAAAAGAGTTAACAATGAAAACTCCCAGTCCTATTAAGGAGGCCCCCGAATACAAAAGTGAAATGATTAATGCCTGGTTCACAGACGCGTCAGCCAGAAGAGAGGGTAAAACCTGGTTTTTCAAATGTGCTGCAGTCAAACCTTCCACGGCTGAACGCATAATAAATCATGATAAGGGCAGTGCACAAGTGGGGGAGCTGGATGCTGTTCTCAATGTTTTTGTACAGGAAAAGGCCGCCAAGGACGCTGTGTACATCTACACAGATTCCTTTTCGGTCTTCAAGGGCTGTGTGGAATGGATAACTTTCTGGGAACAGAACAATTGGGAGATTAACAGGGTGCCAGTGTGGCAGAAAGAGAAATGGCAACAAATCCTAAAGATTGCTAAGAAAAATCCCAATTTCCATGTAGGGTGGATACCTTCTCATCAGACTAACCAGAAAGATGAAGCTAGTAAGTGGAACAACTACGTTGATGAACTGGCTAAAATCAATGTAGTGGAAATCAGGACAGTAGGAGAAAATCAGGAGTGGGAGCGATTGCTTGAATGGCTTCATTGTAAAAGGGGTCACTCAGGGATCTTTGATTTGTACAAGGAGGCACAAACCAGGGGATGGCCTGTTACCCGTGAACAGTGTAAAACAATCATTTCTGAATGTGACCTGTGTAAGATTAGGTTGGGGAAGCATCCCCTGACAACTGACACTCTGCATATTCGAGAGGGAAAGTCCTTGTGGTCTACTTGGCAAGTGGACTACATAGGTCCTTTCTGCAAATCAGGTAACAAACAGTATATCATTGTGATGGTAGAAGTGGTATCAGGTCTAACTTGTGCTGAAGCTGTTTCTAAAGCAAATGGTGAAAATACAGTTCGCTTCCTGGAAAGGGTATTTGGGGTATTACCTAAACCTACACATATTCAGTCTGATAATGGCACTCACTTCACTTCACATCTGGTACAACAGTGGGCGAGAAGTGAAGGCATCCAATGGACATTTCATATGCCATACTATCCCCAAGCAAATGGGATAGTGGAATGTACTAACGGGTTAATCAAAAGCCTTATCCGCCCACAGGACTCCAAATGGGATGAAAGGTTGCGATATGCAGTCACCACCATAAATAACAGATGGGGGGTGAACGGGTGTCCTCGTCTAACTGCTTTCTTTCCTACATCACCCACTCAAGAAAAGGAGACACAAAGAAAGCCTTGCAACAAGAAAAAAATTTCCCTACACCCAGGACAGACTGTACTGGTACACCTGCCAAATATTGGGAAAGTCAAAATGACCCTGCAAACGCCTGTGAATTCAAACACCTGGGTTGCATCTGACATGAATAACAAACAACTTAAAATCAGTACAAATTGGATACTTCATGTTGAGTGAAGCAAGACAGATTGTAGAGATAGGTTGTAACTGTGTATCTGTATACCTGTATATAGCAATGTGTATATGCTAAACCAACAACCCAAAGAACCGGAGACATCCCAAGCCAGAATAGGGTCTGATCAGCCCGACACTGGTTTTGAGGAGGGGGTACCTTGTGCATACTATGGACTTGATCACCCCATGGTTTGCACAACGCCTCCTACTACACAGCATCATGTCTCCTATACCTATTTCCCCTTTGGGTTTTGGTCTGTAAATAAGATACTAATGGTGCACCAATATATTCATTATGGGTTTTCTATTTATATTTTTCTTATGTATTATATATATGTATGAGTTTATAAGTATATATGTTGTATAGGGAATTGTTCCCTCAGAAACATGCATAAAACGTTATATACGTTGTTTTGGATGTGTAGATATGAAATATGTGAGATTGTATATATGTTTGTCTCAAACAGGGAAAGAGGTAAGAGTTTGGACAAGAGCCTACTAGGGTACAGATGTACATACATATACAGACACAAATATACACCACACAGGAACCAAGTCGCTGTCATAAAAGCCACGGGGTGAGATGTGAGAGACGGACTCTATAATGGCCTTTAATCCAGCGACATTCACTGACCATTCCTGGCGATGCGCCCCCCGGCACTCGTGGGGAGGGGACAGAGTTCCCAGGCGCATGCGCACAGACCCACAGACTGCAGCTCCCAGGAGGCACGGCGGGGCCGGAACCGGGAAAGAAAAAAGGGAGGAGCAAGAAGACGCGCGCTCTGTGAACTCACACGGATCCAGCCGCCGCGGTGAGCGTACCGCTGGGGGGGCTGCCGTGCCGTTGCGGCGCTGCTCCCTGTGGGTGTTGGCGTGTGGACGTACCGAGCGGACCGTTTGCCTGGAGTCTCAGGGGACAGGACGTGGATCCCGACCAGGGATTGGCTTCGGCCGTACCCCCCGGTGGTGAGAATTGCGAACATCTTACTAACATTCCTACAAACATTCCTACATAATATTCACACATACCAGACACTCACTTCTCTTTTCCAATATTCTTCTATTTCCCAAAGGCTCTCTCCAGGCTTTCCCTCTTATCCCTGTCCGGGAACGGGAGTAGGGGGGGAAGGGGAGGGATTCTCTCTTGTTTTCTGTGTGTGTTGTTATTGGCATGTAGATGTAGTGTTGTATAGCTGTTGGTATTTGGATATGGATATATAGGTGTGAATATAGATATAGAGGTAGACCTTGTGTGTGTTAGGTGATACTTAATAAATCTATTGATTCCTAAGCGTTGTTTGTGAGTGTGACGGGGAGTGGTCTTCAGCCCTCGGTTTCCCCGAGGTGGGGGTGTGGGTCGCGGCTTTACCTATCTCGGTCCGCGACAACCAGTTTGTTTTCCATAGGAGAAATTTTCTTTTTCCTTATAATTTTAATAATTTGCTCATTAGTTACTTATGTTGTTTCAAAGGATGCTTATTTTGCTGAGAGCTAGGCATTTGACCAGAGATTATTCTAGTGTATTATCAGCTGTTCTGGAGACAACCATATTTACAGAGCTATAAGGTTTCTTTTATATTTATAGTGATTTTCATCTCAAATATGCCCCAACCAGAGAGTGAATTACCTGACATTATTTCCAGAGGAATGGGGAAGTTGCCAGATTGGATCGTCTCTGTGTTACATCTACTCCAGTGTTTGGGTCTTCAAGTAACTTCAAAAAACCAAGTAGGTTAGATTGTTTTCCCAGAATTGCTTGGGTGGTCTGCTGTAGTTTTCTGGGAATCGATGTAAAGTTAGTTGTAATAAACTACATAGCTGGAAAAGCACTAGGAGAGTCTCCTCCTGAAATCAAACTGAGGTTTAAAAAAGGTTGACCTACAAAATAAGAGAGTACAATGCAGAATGATTACTAGAACCAAAATTATTTAGGAAATGTTTGGGAACTTAAAATACTGTCCTGGTTGGAGCCAGGATGAAGGCAATTTTCTCTTTACTGATTTTTTTTTCCTCAGATAATTCCTTTGAGCAGCAAGTTTTCCAGCTAGTGGACTGATAATGCTGGAATGTTTATATATACTGCTGAGACACCAAGGACACTTTGCTCTCCTTGTTGAGTATGCTGCTTCAGATAGTAAAGGAGCAGAAGAGTGGTATCTACAATCCTCCCATAGGGAGGAGCGGACTAGACAGATAGCAAACCTCACCAAAGAGAGTATTCCATCCCATACATAAAGTCAGGGATCATGGAAGTCAAGCCCCTTCTTCCTTCTTCTTCTTCCCTTATCTTCTGTCTGTGGCGGGCGTCCGGGGAGGACTCCATCCATCCGTCTCCTTCGACCCCTAGGCTCGTGCATTCCTGACCCTCATCACTCTCCCCTCAGCTCCTGTCT
Source organism: Hemiprocne comata (assembly GCA_020745705.1). Classification (NCBI taxonomy): domain Eukaryota; kingdom Metazoa; phylum Chordata; class Aves; order Apodiformes; family Apodidae; genus Hemiprocne; species Hemiprocne comata. The sequence continues at coordinate 133,627,547 of CM036586.1, read as the reverse complement.
GCTCTGCCGCTCTCTCTGGCAGCGCTCCGGGACATTTCAGGACTGCTCACAGCTCAGGAGAGTGCCGGGGGAGTTGCTGGGGCCGGAGGAAGCAATAGGTGTTTTGCACATTCCTGAACATATTTGTATATAATTGTACATATTTTCTTTTATCATTAGTATTTAAGTAAAGCTGTCTAGTTTAGTTTTCAATCTGGAAAGTCTCTCTCTCCTTAATTCTCTCTCTCCTTTCCCTTCCTGGGTGGGAGAGGGAGGGGATCAATAGCATTATTGCCAGTGGTTTAATTGTTGATCCTGAGTCAAACCATGACAAAATACCTGAGGATTTTTTGTATTGATTTTTGCATTTAATAGACTTGGTTAAGCTAACAGCATGTTCTTTATGCAAAACTAGTTAGTGTTTGCATCTAGTGTAAGGGAGACCCCAAATGAAATCCCTTTTTTTTCCTTTAATATGATTAACAACATTAATTTTGCATCTATACTAGAATGTCATATTAGAGCAATATAAGGGTATCCACAGTTAGTATTTTTTATTTTCATAGATTCAATTTAGTGTTACTGGTCTATGGAAAAAAAAATTGTGGAGAAGACTGGGAAGAGGCTGGGACAAGACATTACATTCACAGGTCTGTGCAAATTAGAGTTAAATCTAAGCCAACAGAATAGGTCTCAGTTCTAGGAGCACTTTCAGTTCCAGAGTTTTGCAGAATAGCTACAAATCATTACATAAACCAACCTAAACTCTCCTTAGGGTGCTACAGAGATTGATTTGAAATTTTGAAGCTTAAGAGTGCCTTGGCTGTGAGCGCTTTCAGAGCCACCTTTAACTGGCACTGAAATGCTTTCCTCAAAACCGTGGCAGGCCCATACACACATGCATCTTACCTTTCTCCCTGCTGGAGTTGCAGAAACATCCTGCATTTTTAAATCAGGTTTCCCATTGATCGGTTTCCAGTAAAAACAGTACATTAATTTTGCAACGCAGAGCAAAATCAAAATGAGTTTCTGTCCTTATTAAAATGGGTGCAAGTGACTTTTGAAAGCCATGCTAGCTTTCTGCAATGCCTTCAACAAAACAAAGTGGGAGTGCAGCTTTGGCTCCACTGTCAGTGTTTGTAGAATGACGCATATGTTGGGAGCAGTGGCAGGAGGGTGGAATAATGGGCATTACAATGGGTTCAACTTGTAGTTTTGGAAAATTACAGACTGAAGAAGAAGAACTGAAAGAGTTTCACCTATTTAGCTTATCAAGAAATGTGGTGGAACCTTTTTTTTGAGGTGGGGGGAGAGCTGGGTGGGAGGGTGGATCTTCAGAAGTAATTTCACTAATATATGTATGAAAGAAAACACTGATTATTAAGAGTTCTGTAACAGAGAATTATCAAAAAACGACCGATGGCTCAAAGTGAAGACGAACAGATTGCACACTCCTAACTAACAAGAATATGCACACAGTGAGACTGCTGGGACAGTCTACCAAGAGTCCAGTTCTACTTCATCATGTCAAGCCTGGGCCCTTCTCTAGAAGATGTACCATTGCCAGATATAAAAGAGGTTTTCACCAAACCAAGTATTTTTTACCCTACATGAAATGTTACAGCTCATGATAGATGAGGATTAAGATGAATGTTTTAATACTTTCTGCAGTATTAAAAATGTGTAATTTGTGAGTAAATACATGAAAAACTGTACTGAAGCCAATGAAAATATTCAGAATAACTGTACCTTAGAGTCAGGAATTAGTATATGCTGCATTTCAATACAATGATGTGAGCTGAAAGCAGAAGCCGTGAGAAGCAAGAATATCAACAAATGCTTTTTCCTTTCCCATGCCATACCTCCCCTCATATCCATTTCCACAAGAATTAGAGGAAATAACTTCTGCCTCATTTACTCTCTTTAGATTTTTGTATAAAACCTATTCTGAGGTCTGTGAGGTCCCTTACAGAAAAAAAAAAAAAAAAAAAGACAAAAGAAAAAAATAAAGCCTTGTGCCTATAGCAGTGGGGGGTGTTATTTACAAGTTCAGATCTTTAAAATGCTTTAAAAAACTTTTAAGATGCTATACCCATCCAAACATTGGAGTGCAGTTACTGTGGCAGTACCAGAGCACTGAGTCATTAAATGCCAGAGGATGATGTGTTCACTGGTAAAGGGATGGCAAGATTTCTCCTACTGTAGGTTATGGACTCAGGTGCTCTGCTTATCCACATAGGCAAGACTGTAGCAAAGAGTGTGAGAAATGCTTTACTACAGAACTGAGGTCCCTGGGGCTGCTGAGTCAAATATTTCATCAGGTGAAGCAATGTCAGCCCCACAACTGTGGGCATGCCACTTCAAAAAGTACTGGATGCAGTTTTTGTAGCTTTCTATGATGTTTAGTCTGCAATGTTTCTATGACGTTTAATCTGCAATAAAAAGAATCCAGGATTCAGTGGAGACTCTCTGCAGCAGTGATGTTAACAAATGTTTAGAATAAAGCCTACAGTATTTAAAAATAGAAAAAGTTATAGAGTCAAGGAAAAAGCAACAATGTCCCTTTCTATTTACTTGTATTTAATTTTTGCTAGAAGGCTGGAAAGTAGACTATCGTAATGATTAAGGCACTAGCCCTCAACTCATAAAAGACTCTGATATACTTACTTCACTGCTCCTGTATTTTTTTCTTACCATTTCAGCAGCGTGAAAGGGCATAGAAGTGGGTGATAATGTACTAGCAGAGTGACATTAAGTAAAATTAGATTTTGTGTAATGGGAAAAGAACGTATGAAAGTGGCTATGAGAGCACTTGCAGTGACCAGCAATTTTGCACTCATGGCTGGGGTTGCAGTATGCTCTTTCAGAGTGGAGCAAAACCCTGTGCACAGAAACATTCAGCATTTCTGTGTTCACACGTCATGATCAGCATTCACGTGAATGAAGATTTGTATCCTAAACCACAAATCCTGAGGTTGCCTTGCCTTGCCAACCCTTCAGAATACTTGGAAGAACTGTCCTCAAGACCTGGCTATTGTTATGATGAAATTACTTTTCAGTCATTGGCAGCACTGGCTGCACACATTAACAGCACCACCATGGATATAAAGTGCATTAAGCAAATTAATGCTTTGAATATAACATCCCCACGAGTAAGTGACCACTAACAGTAAGTAACTGCAAGGCAGCAGGAAAATCATACTCACTTCTGTTTCTGAATAGTTCTCCCACTCGGGAATAGAACTTTACTCGACCCTCAACAGCAGCAAGGCCAATGGTGTAGTTCTGCTTTCATTAGCTCGTCTCATGGTCTCTATAAACATTATGCTGACAGCCAGCTATTGTCATGAGCAGGACTAGATAAATGGTGATGTTAGGAAGATATTGATGCTCCTATTCAGACAAAGTCTTTTCCTACCTAAGTCCACCAGGAGAAAGAAGTCAGCATTCCATACACTAAACACAACATTACACTTGAATCACTTCATCCAACCTAATACGTAGATACACAAGGACTCACATGAGACCCAAATTTTGTGTGGCATCTCTATTGAAAACAAGTTTGGATTTGAATGCTATTTCAGATATGAAAATGCCTTTATTGGACAAGGTCTGATATCTTAATATTTTTAATTATGAAAATGTTTAATTTTATATATTGCTATAAAAGGCAGCAGAAACTGTTTAAGGTGTCCCAAGACAAACACAATATTTGTTCCTATTCTGATGTCTCTTCCCCTCCCCTTCCATGTGTTATCTCTCCCTTTTCCTTTCTCTGGCCTCTCTCCTCCTTACACTTACCAAGTGATGGAAGCTAATGAGATAAGAGAAGGCCTCCGGCCCCCTCACTGCTGCAGCATGGCCCCAGCTGCCCTCCTGTGCTGGCAGCTCTGCTGTTTTGTGAGGGCAGCTGTTGTGCTAGAACGGTCTCGCTGCACTGCTACACTAAAATACAGTATCCAGGTTCTCTTTGGATTCCCAGAGATAGTAATCTCACAGCAGTAACTGAACTATCCTTACAAGCAAAAACTGAACACACCGAAGCACAAGAGCCCTCTTGCAATGCGGAGTAAAAAGCACTGAAGTAACACATTCCCATAGCTGTGTGGTAAAATCTATGGGGGTAGAGAAACTAATTCCTCAAATTCTCCTGCTGTGGACTTTTCCAGTAGAAAACAGCAACACTGAATATTGATTCATTTTTTGTGTTTGGAGCAGAACATCATTGAGAAGTACAACCTCACCTTATTACTGCTGCAATAAATGCAAGAACCTCTGCCTTTCCTCTGGGTTAGCAGTGCAAAATCAATATTCCTGAGGAACAGATCTCACCGATAGGCTTAGTTACAACATTTTTTATTATTTCTTCCTTTTAACCTTTCTGAGGGATGGAAATTACATCAATGCAACAACCTGGATCAGTATGCTTTGAATCAAATCTTTCTGCTCTGTACTCTCATTTGATGTGCAAAGTTTTATTTGACTGTTCGGAATTTCTGCCCATGTTTCTGGATAGTTCTGGTGATCTAAGCTACAGGTTCAATTTGGTTTTGGAGTAACAGCAAAGAACCAGCTAAGAGCTGTGGCAGCTAAAAGATGTGCCCCAGAACAAACAATATATTCAAGACCTGCACCGTCTTTTATCAGAGAGGTGGCTTCCTACCTTCCATATACTGATTTAGGTGGTGACATGGAAAAACTCTGAATTGAAGGATGTTCTCCAGGTCTCTGGGTTTTCTATGCTGAGGGCAATGCCTCCATAAATGATGCAGCTCTTATGCATTTCCAAGTACATAAAAAATGCAGGCATATTTATTTTAAAGTATGGTGAAGAATGATGTATCATGAATCGTTATTATATCACCAAGGAAACAGATATATTCATTGGTTCCTAGAGTGTCTGCAAGGGCTATACAAATGTCATGGGGGGCAGAATTACTGTGGTTCAAATACAAATGTATCTGGAGAGGACACATGGATGAGAGCATTGAAATATTGCACACCATTTCAGGAAATCATATGTATTAACAAAAAAAAAAGGGGACAAAAGCTGTAAAGTAATTGAAACTACAAAGGTAATGTAGGCAGGGAAAATTTAATTACCCAGTTTATGACCTGAGTAGGGCAGCTCTGATTAATAAGCCTCTTTGGTGAAACCTGCTGTGGGAAACTTAATCAGTGTTAGGGGCCAGGATCTCGTTGCTGTGTCAGCCTCTGGCAGCCCAAACAACTCCAGCCGAGTAGTGTGGGTAAGATGCAGCACTGATTTGGGCTGTGGAGGGGAAGAGAAAGGCAGCACTGATTACTTATCCATAAATATCACTTTCTACAAACGTGATGGGTTTCCCTTATGAGTGCTCCTATCAAGCTACTAAAAAAGTAAATGCTGATTTAGCTTGGAAATAATGATGAGATCATAACTCAAGGAGATGTTGCAGCAGGTATAATTTTATGCTATTTTCATATGGTTTTGGGTCCTTATTCAGACTGTGCCCATCATTGCCAATACAACTACTTTTGTTGTTGAAAGAACAAAATACTATCAAGGTTGGCTATCCTTTCATATGTCAGCTACTGAGCTGTGGATAATTGTTGCTTCTTAATTAGAAACATAAAAAAAATCTTCAAATCACACCTCAGATAAACTATCTTGAAATAATTCCCCCCAATGCAACTTCCCCTAATGAAACCGTTAAGCCTGATTTCCTACTTCTACTCTTTGGTGAGGGATAGAAACCTACCTCCTACCCTAGTAGTAATGCCATACAGTGAATTTCTCACTTTTGAAGGGAGTTTGAACAGCTAGATTTTTCCCCTCTGAACACGCAGGTGGAAAATGGCACTTCAAGTAAAGTGGAAACCTGTTGGCTCTTTCTAATTAGGATGGCTCTGCTGAGACGTGGTGCTCTTCCAAGGCTCTGAGTACCCACTTGGAGGAAGAGCAGGGATACAGCCTGCTTTCTTTTCAGGGCATGAGCCCTCACATCAGGGTAACATCAGACTGAATAACAGCTTCTACAACTCCTATGATTGAGGATCTTGAAAAGGTGCTAATTTGAAAGAAAAAGGAATCTCCCCATGGCTGGACCTGAAATAGTTATGCTATATCCTCCTCATACAGTAGCACAATTTTGTGCTACAAAGGCACCTAAAAAAAAAAGACATCAAGTCCAAAACATTCACACAGAACCTCAAATCATTTTCCATAAAGGATGTAGAAACCTTCCTAGTGATATAATGACAGCAAATTGCTAAAAAATGGGGATACATTGAAACTCTGATAAGGAGGGCTAGGGCAGGAGGAAGGACAAGGGATACAGCAGAATGAAGGGGATGCTATGGAGTCCCAGGCTACAGATACTGTTTTCTCTAAAACAGTGTCAATCCTGGAGAAAATACAGTAATATTGTAGCTACAAGCACTTTTCAATGGAAGCCATTGCCTAGAGCTTAAATTTATACTTTTGCCTGCCTGAATTCCATGTCAGAGAAAGCACAGGTGGGCTTTCCTGGGAAAACACCAGGCATCAGTTCTCTAGCTCAGACATCTGCAGAAAAATATTCTGAAGCAGAGGCAGGCAGCTGCATGGGCTGGCAAGTGGAACAAAAAATGAAGTAAAAAAGGCTTTGTGACCACAGAGCTGAATATCTCCAGTGCTGATGGGGTGAGAGCTCACCCCTCATCCATCAATGAGGGGCAGCAGCTCCGGGGTCACCCACAGGAAACAGGGAGGCCAGGGGAGCCTTCAGTCTCCAAAGACAACCTGCCTTCCTAAGGAGAAGTGCTCTCCCAGGTGTTGCTGGGGAAAAGTCATCTCTCTGACATACAGCCAGAGCAGTTTTGTGGGGTAAACACTACCTTTCTGACTTTTTCCCCAGAATAAGTTAAACGTGTGTTCTACATGAAGATGTTCTGTCAGTTGGTGAGGTTAACACACCAGATGCATGCTGCCAGCACAAAATTATCAGTGTAACTGGGCTGCTGACTTCACAAATATATATTATTCACAGACCACTTTTTTCAGTTCTGTACAAGACAGCTTATCTTATTTGTCCTATACAATGAATCCTTGTGAGTAAAAAAACTAACAAAGAAATAAACTCAGAAGTATAGCCCTTTCAGATTCTTTACTTTAAACATAAATGACATATTCAAGCAGGCTTGGAGTTGAAGTTGACAGTGTACCCAGTAATATAAATATAATGATAAATACATTATATTTTTCTCTCTATGTTATAGTTCACATATATCTACAATCCAGTGGTAAATTATAGCTGGAGGAAATGGGGTGAGAAATGTCCTCTCAGTCTCTTTGACATTATGAAGCACAGTCAGAAGGGAGTCTAGCACACTAAAAAAACTCACACACATACACAAGATCCCAACCAAAAACACCCACATTCAAAAATAATTGTTTGTTAGAAAAATCTGTCAGCAAGATAGTGTATGCTAAGGAAATACTTAATTATTGCTTATTCTGGCTTGGTATACAAAAAAAAAATACTAATCTGAAATTTGCCATCTGACCATTTCACAAGCTTTTTTCATTTCACAAATTATTTGTGGCATTCATTTGTGAACATAATGTTATAAACTAGCAACGTATTAGGAAAAGAAAAATGCAAAAATTCCTTAGTTTTTTTTCTTGTCACTTTAAGCTACTTATACTTTTCCATAAAGTACATTAAAAAACAAAATCACAAGTTGGATTGCCTAAGGGGCTCTGAAAATCGATTGCAAAAACACAGGTAGGTTATAACTTTTTGCATACATGCCCAATATATGCTGATGTTAAAAATTAAAGTGTACTGCTAACTGAAGAGAATTCTGAAGTTAAGCAGAGCCAAGCACTGAAAACTCAGGGTAAAACTGAAAAACTTTTAAAATCTGATGTTGAAAAAAAAGTCTAAATTTGTTACGCTTGGGAATGTACTGCTCAGTCATCCAACTCCACTCTTCTTATCTTTAATAAACCATACTTCTTGAATTAATGTGTGGCAGTGTTTGCTGTTTTAGATCAAGAGATTTTAGGCAACCTTTAGGCAACCTTTATTTCATCCTCCTTCCCAGCCCCGTGACACTGCTATTTGTCTGCAGTGTGGCATTTCCTAAGCCTCAGCTCTTGCACGAAATGTGGTTTTTTTGAGTTAGAACTAAGCCAGAAGATGCACACCAGCAGCACACATACCACATCCCAATTGTAAAATGGTGTTCAGCACATGCAAGGCAGCCTGAATATTAAAAAAGCCTGAAGCATGGCATCCTCACTACTATTTCACTCTAGAAGTGTGTGTCTCTCAGTCCATGCTACTAGACACTGTAGTCATTATGCCCTTTCCAGAAACATTAACCATGTGCTGTGGGAAGCAAAATTCCTGTTGAATTATTATGGCAAAAACATTTAAACTTGCAAGTTTGCCATCTAACCATTGCCAATGGTGAGACTGCTTATAGACCATGGAACAAAAGCAATTTCTGAAGGATTGAAGGAAGTACAATGGTCAGGGATGTCTTAAGTTTTATCTACACATATTTGGAGGACTGCAGAGTAAGGAGTCAGTATTAATATTACCTTTAAACAAGTTAACTTCAACGGCCATGCCAGCACAGGTTAACAATTGGGAATTTCAACACAAACTGTCTCTGCCTATCAGAGCTCTTGGGTATGCAGTGTTGCTCTCTACAACTACGTTAAAGGAGGTTATAAAGAGGTGGGCACTGGACTGTTCAATGAAGTTACAAGTCATAGGACAAGCAGAAATGGCCTCAAGTTGCAGCAGGGGAGGTTTAGGTTGGATGTTAGAAAGAATTTTTTCACTGAAAGGGTTATCAGGCATTGGAACGGGCTTCCCAGGGCAATGGTGGAGTCACCATCCCTGAAGGTATTTGAGAGTGGTATAGAGGTAGTACTTAGGGATATGGTTTAGTTAAGAACTTGTCAGTGCTGGGTTGATGGTTGGACTCGGTGATCTTTAAGTTCTTTTCCAACCAAGCTAATTCTGTGATTATGTGTAGCCAGGTTGACACCTATGCTACTGCCTCTGCATTTTCTGTGTTCTTTCAAGTTAGTTAGTAAAAGTTGAGACGTTGCTATTTTACTTTTGAAACACTAGATTGGTAACTGTAGATCTGAGAGGAAAGCAGAGACAGTTTAAAAAAAAAAGCCATGAGGACGATATTTCCAGCAGAGAGAGGGATAAGGGGAATTATACAGAGTTAGCCTTCTCTGTGTTTTAATCTTTTTAATAAAAACATGTCCATTAGACAAATTTGCTTGCAAAGAATGCAAATTTGGCTAATTTTATTTTTATCTTTTAATTGACAGCCTGTGGAACAGCATTGGGACCAATACTAACCTTGCTTGCCAATGAGCTTTCATACTTATGAAGAGCAGGAAGGACTGCTTATACCAGCAGCTGTTAGGATGCATCTCCACCAAACGCATGGAAACATTTGCTTTGCCCAGTGTGTCTCCAACTTTGCAAGAATTCCCCGCATCATATGCTCTAAAAAGGAGACACTGGGTTTTACACCAGTGGGCTGGAAAATATTTGCTGTGAAAATAGTGTCCCTTTTTCCCTTTGCCTTGCAATTGAAGTGTTACCTCTTTACACATGCATTCAGGACACAGCTGCAAAGAATATTTTCCTACTGCAGTTTGCTGTCTTTGGCAGAGCTTTCCTTTTCGCCTTGAAAGAAAGTTTAGGGGTGGGTAGGATATATTGCCCTTCTACTTATGGGTATGATCCAGGGATACAGTTCAAAAAACACCGTCATGTAAAAGCTTCTGTTTGAAATACAAAGCAAAATAAAATATTGAAGAACAAACAGGAAAATATTTAACTGCATTATATGCTCTCGTGAGCAGATATGCCCCACCTCTCCAGGTGGGGGAGCCAGGCCTCCTCCTGGCTGCCCCTGAACTGAGCACAACAGGAATTAAAGCTTTGGTCCTATTAACAATCCTTTTGGAAAATCCCTAAACATCTCTTCAAGTACCTATAATCAGTGTTGCACGTTTTAAAAGTTTTCTCATCACTACAGCATTTGAGCTCCATTACTGAGGCCCAAAGCCACCTCCCTCTGCACATCCCTGCTACTCTAGGCAGCCTCAGAGCTGGAGGAGAAAAGTGTTTGGAACAGTCGTTGCAGGGAAGCTAACTATGCTGGAGCTGATACTGCAGATGCAATGACGGTAATGGACATTCAAGTTTCAACTGGCAAGAAACTCCAGTTGTACTTTTAATAGTTTCAATGAAAAAGAATGTCTTCACCAACCTGCTGTTTCTTCACCGCCTTGACCACAGAAAGTTACCATGCCAAACCGCTTCCCTGGTGTGAGGTCTCTTACATAATCAGAGCCAACACCCTTGTGATTTTAACAAACAAATATAAATGCAACAGTCACACAGTGACCTGAATTTTTAACGGGCATGAAAGCAGTAAAAATAGCAGTGGTAGGCTAGGTAAATTCTATGATAATCAGTGGACAGACACTGGCATCCTTTGAAATCAGTAGGAGTTTTTCAAGCCTCAAATTGTCCCTGAGAAGTTATGATTTCTTTACCTCTGAAAGAAATTTCTTATTCATATAATTTAATAAAAATGTTTCATTCCAAATGTAATTTTAGTTGGTACCATATTGAACTGTAATTAAAGATTTATAATCCTATTAAAAGGTAATGTTGTAGTTAATCCTTAATAATAACAACACACTTCATAAAAGTTCAGTGTTACACACAAAGTTATGCAAAATACTTACTATATTTTCCAAGTGTCAGCAAAGAGTGCACTGCTACAGCTCTCCTTCAAATAATCATCATACAGTTGTGGAAGTAACCTACCAAACTCTAGGCATGTCTTACCTCTTACGACCTATACATCTCTATTGATGTCAAAGGGACACAGTTTTCCATCTTGATTTTATGGGATTAGCATACAGATAATCCCACTTTGTTTCATACAGCTCCGTTTGTATGATAGTGGCAGAATCAGGGCTGGATTCAGCCTGCAACATAGTATCATTAATACCTATGTAGATTATCCCACTGTGAATAATTTGTCTGTGGAATGAACTATTATTCAAAATAAGCGTAAAATAATCTCAATTCTAATTTGTTACATGAACTAAGAAAAAGTATTATCCTGAAAAAATAATATAGTGCAACTTTAGTAAGTTTAAATGATAGAATCAAATCTATCAAGGACCTTAACACCGAGCAACAATATGGGATTGGTTACTTTTCTGTTATTATATTTGCCACATAGTTGACACTGTGACAAATTATTTTACTCAAGACATGAAATAAGTGATTGAAATTTTAATTATATTTTTATACAGATTTTTAAGGAAAAGGCAAAATAGCTATACGGATCAGACAAGAATCCCAAATACCTTTTCTATTTTTCATTCACGCAAAGCTTTTCTTTAGCTACATTTAATGTAATGTTGGTTCAAATCAGCTTTAAAAGCTTGGCTTGAAATTCAGCCAAAATTCTGTCAAAATAAGTGGGAGTCAAAAATGTTCCACATAAGTAGTTGATACAAGTATTACAAAAGAATTTTGGGTATAACTGGTTATGCAAAGCTGTTCTGACTATTACTCTACAAACAACAAGCATTGCCCTATTATGCCCATAGGATACAAAAAGGGAAGTAGTTGTTGCATTTTGTTCAACTCCAGAAAAATAAAAACAATGCTAAATCATCATGGAGCTATTGTAAATGTAATTGTTGAACTCACTGATATGTAACAACTTTGTTAACTCTTACTGTGCTTTAAGACAGCTCATACACACCAAATAATTCATAAACCACTTCTGTCCCTTTCCATTTTTGCTTTAAAAGCAGTATGGAGTGTCTATACTACGTCCCATTGCTGGTTCTAGGGAGGTGGGGAGGGTTTCTGCTGTGTCACCAACTGTAGTCAAAGCACTCACACGAGTGTGATGAGCCTTTGCACTGTTTTTTCTCCCTGCTCCTTGCAGAGCTGAAAACCTAAACCCATTCCCTGCATCCCTCCTTTGAGGACTGTGTGCTCCCTGTTTTAGGGTGAGATGGTGGAAGAAGCGCTACTGCAATCGTTCCTCCAGTGGCACTTCCCTGATCTGGGAAGTGATAGAATCATAGAATCACAGAATCATTAAGGTTGGAGAAGACCTCTGAGATCATCAAGTTCAGCTGCCAATGCATCACCACTGTGCCAACTAAACCATGTCTTGAAGTGCTACATCCACACATTTTTTTTAAGACCTCCAGGGATGGTGATCCACCACTTCCCTGGGCAGCCTGTTCCAATGCCTGACCACTCTTTCAGTAAACAATTTTTTCCGAACATCCAATCTGAAATTCCCCTGGAGCAACTCAATACTAGAATGGATACAAGAAGACTTTTCCATGAGTACTCATAGGGGTTTGTTTTATGGGATTTGGCTTATGCCCTCAGTTCCCCTTGTATTTACCCACACATACACAGACACAGCAAAACGTGCTCCTTGGTTTATTTCGCCCCAAGACACCACCTGCAACACCACCAGCTGTTTTGCCCAAAGGTAAGAGAGAGGAGCAATTACTCCCTCACCATGTTTCATCTTGCACAGTAGGAGATGGGGTGCGAGTGTCAGTTAAAAACAAATGGGCACTGCTGCTGGGTGACTGAAAGTGCAATAAACAAAAGGTGTCTGCCTGGGAATTCAAGTGTGGGGTTTTTTCCTACTTGCACTTATTATTTGCTATCCCTTCAAGAGCAAACATGAAGCTAAAAATTGTATCTTAACAACTGTTCAAAGGAAGCCACTTGAGGAGTGAGGAATGTGCTGACGATCTCAGCATATTTCCTTTACCCTATGGAATATGATTCCGAAAGAGATTAAATGCTACTTTGAAGCCAGAGGAGCTGCACCAAGTTGCTGTTTGTGTGAGAAGGACACTGCTCTGCTACCAGATACATCTGATGGAGGTGTTCCTGTCACAACAGAGCTCCCTCTATTGCCCTCTGAAGGCAAGCAGAGACTCAGGAAATGAATGGCACCTGCAGTAAGGGCAGGCTTCGTGCAGAGGAGTCAACATCTAATTTAGTGTCGCAACGACTAGATGTTATAAGGGAGAATATGCAAATATTTCTGTCTCTCTGGTTTACTCAGCACCTGGATTTTTTTCCTTATCTGCAGTAGTCTTTCAGCCATTTTAGGTTTTCTTCCTCCTTAGCTGTGGAAAGCATTATGTTTCTTCAGAGTTGTTAGATCATTATTTTGGTGATACCCCTACTGCCAAGCACTATTTGGATAGGCAAACCGGTCCTAATCAGCATGCTAGCTTAAGTTAATTGGTTAAGAGCAAAGGCCTGGCATGGCATTTCTCTTTTTATTATGTCTCTATTATGCCTCCCAAAGCTTTTTAAAAATAGCCAGCTCCAAAAACTTATTTACCAATAAGGTCAAAATTGTCTCAGAATTCAGGGGGATACTCAAATGGATCAAACAACATCTAAAATACAACATTTTCTCACTTACGAGACTTTCTATCACATTGGTAATTATATCTTAACATTTAGTGAGGACCTTTTCATAAAGCTATGTAAGAACTGATGAGGACTCAATCTAGAGCCATGGCCTAAAAAGTGACCTGGAACATGTCTTCAAGGGGGGATACAAGAAACATTATTTTTATCTTGGAAAATTCTTCTGTCCTCATTCCCATAATGCAAAATGCCCACCTAATTCAATTGTGATGTCTTAAAAAACTTAATCCACAGATGCTGTTTTATGCTCTCAACTTCAATAATAGCTTCTGAAAAAGTTTTACTCTAATTTTATGTTACATAAATAATATTTAATTTTACTAACTTTAAATTAATTACTTTGAATTTATTTATGTATGCTAATCTAGTATCATTATAAAACATGTAAAATGGCATTTACTGTCAGTAATTCCTTTGTTGTTGATTTTTTTGCTTTTTTTTTAATTAATGGCTTAGTCATATGCCTTTTAATTGTTTTTTTAATGGAACAAAAATATCAACATTTTATATAGAAGTCTAATTGTTCCTGTAATTTAAAACCCCCATATGCATTCTAAAGAAACATGACCAGAACTGCAGCCTGCATCACAAGATCTACCGCTCCATTAGAATAGGATATAGATTGCATATCATATCATGTAATGTCATATCATATCATATCATATCTTACATTACATTACATTAATTATACTATCTATACTATACTGTATCTATACTATACTAATTATACTATCACTTGTTTTGGAAATCCCACTCGGTCTTCTCTTATGTGATTTTCAAATGTTACCGATCTAATAGTTGCCCCACATCCCATAAATGTTATGATAATGTTGACTGTCACTTTCAAAAATGAAAATATTTGTAATTATGAAATGCTGAAAGGGAATTTCTGTTTAAATAGCTTTTTATTACCAATTTTTAGTGTTAAAATCTCTGTATGCCTAAGAAGAAAAGAATGTCTCAAAATTCCAGTCTTTTACAAATCATGCCTCTGCAATGAAGAAACCATCGGGCCACTCCCTTGCTACTAAAAAGAAAAGTATTGTCTGTATATACATCTATTTTAGCTGTGGATACTTTTTTGTCTAAGTGTATCTGTAGCAAAGAAGTGAGAAAGGAAAAAAATTATTCACAATTGAAATGTTAGTTTTCTAAACCAACAAAATACAGTGGCTTTATAAATCACCCAGAAGTACTGAACAAGTAATGTTCGAAATGCTGTCTCAAAATGTATCAGGTCCTTTAAAACTGAGTTTTGCTTGTTCTGGTTGAGGGTAGAAAAGGGCTGGTTCCACTCTCTCATTAGCAGGTAGTTCATAGATTCAGGTAAAGAATCAGCCAAAAGTTTAAATGTTTGCCCTAGAAACTGGGGTTAAACAGCCTCTTTCTTTAAGCAGTTTCAATTTCTGCTTTTCCTTCTTTTCTTTTTTTCTTTTTTTTTTTTTTTTTCCTAAAATACTTTGAGGCAAAGTAAAAAGAGGAAAGAAATCCCACATTTCAACAGAGATTGAGCTGTAAACATGTTTAATGGTTATATTTGAATTAAAATCCCTTATATCCATAATTATATTTGAAACAGTATTAGTAAAATAATAATAAATATAAGAATAAAGAAAACTACATTAAATCTGTGGCCTATATAAGATTACCAACACCACAGACAGCATTAGCTTGTGGTCCTAGCTCTCTCCTGATATTGAATGTCACCTAGTGTGTGTTTCAGGGCTGTTAATGGACTGGGATTATGCACAAGCATATAAGAGAAGCGGCAGCTGCAAAGGGGAGAAGAAAAGGTAACAAGTCAAGATTCAGCAGTTGTTGAGTTGTCAAGCAGTTGTCAGCTGCCAACTTTCAGATGAATGCAAGCTGATAAGCTTGTTTTCCGTGTTCGTTTGGAAAAAGGGAGGAAATCCTTGTTTAATTCCAGCTGTGTTAATAGCTGGACTACTGGCACAAATACTTTAGCTCTGCCGTTTTCTAAAAGTACCTGTGTACCAGTATGCTGCATTATAAATCAAATAGTAATAATTTCCACAAAATACAGACTTAGACCCTTAATTTCCCAACAATACTTACTTGAAAAGTTCTGTGCACATGAACAGTTATAGACACCAGGGTTACTCAGTTGAACAAAAATTCATATGCATATACATATATACACACACGTATGTATCTGCAATGAAGCATCTTAGGTTGGATTTTAACCAATTATTCTGAAATAAAACAATAAAATCCTTTATAACATCAATAATTATAATCTTTTAGTTCACCAAAATTCCTTCTTGAATGCTTATAAATTCTGACCTCTTCTTATCCTTTAGCACCTTCTGGACTGTTGTAGATAAAATAAAAATACAAAAAAGAATTCATAGGCAGGATTAATATGAATAAAACTCAATGAAGTCTTTTAAATCTTTCTGAAACAGGTGGTTAACTTACTAATGCACAGTGCTGGGAACCTATGTCCAGATCTAAAAGGGATATTTGTCTGGGTATGTTTGTAATAGGGAAAATCTTTTTCTTCTAAGTGTTGCCTGGCCTTATTTTTAAAGACAACTCTGAGTGGTAGATGGCAGAATTATGTTTACTTTTGAAGAATAAAGCATTTTCACTGCAGGTTCATCATACAACATCCCATTCTCAAGTTACAAGTACAAAGGTTCTATTCGAATCAAACATTTTTTAATTACAGGAAAAAATACTGAAATTTATTTATCCAAGAACATGGACAGCCTTGTTTATTAGTTTTTAATTTGTAAAAGAGAGTGAGGTCTAAGACAAACCTGGTTTAGTACACTGTATATGTTAACAAACTTCACAGACTTGGTAGGAGGCATCAACCTCATCTAAAGATTCTCAATCCCTCAGGCAGCTTAAAAAAATTTATTATTGATCACTTTTCGGAAAAAAAAGACAAGAATAAACCTGCACTAACTTCTGTCTAAAATGAAGAATCAATTTACAAATAGCCTTGAAACAAGTGATTTTAAAGTTGATTCAGAATGACATGTTATCATGTTTAATGTCCCTCCTCATTCTATTGATAAGGTGACAATATCCTTGACTGCACAGATACATCACTGCTTAAGGGTTTTCTCACTAGCCAGAGTTTAAAGACAAAAACAGAACCAAGAAGGAAAGTCAGTATGAAATGTTTCTTTTATCATTGAGCCGGGGAGGACATGTACTCTTTTCTTGCTTTTTAGGCAAATCAACAATCAGAGGCAAGAAAACACTCCAAGCTCCACCCCAAAAATCTTGAGACACAGTAGTGATCCTCCGACTGTTTGAGCTGCTAGGATAGCCTCAGTAAATATGGTGTTACGTGCAGTTAGTGCTTCTAGTAACACTGCCAGATCCAAAGTCCTACAGCAAAAAAAGGGTTTTGAATGCTCAGCTCAACATGCTGCAGAGATTCCCCATTTTCAGACAATGCCCAGCAGAGATTGCCTGTGACCTGAATGCCTGATGCTCATACCCTGGCAGGGAGGTTTCAGAAAAACCCCAGAAAGGGAGATCCATCTCACAGATGCTGGCTCCCACAAGAACCTGCCTCCTGGATGTGTAAGATGCAGAGGGTGGCCTTTTAGCTATTTTGACATTTCCACACAGCTCCACAAATTATCTTCTACCTTCACAGGATAAGAATGGCAGGACAATTGGTGCGCTGTCAGCCCGGGGCAGATGTTTGTTGAGATAGATGCATTGTTATTAGGATTCCTGCATGACCACACAGAAATATTGTCCCTCAGAAAGTCAAGAACCACTGCAGTGCTCTCCCCTTTTGTTTCCAAACTACAGGATAAATTGAAAGATGGTTATTAATATTTAATTAAAAGTAACTGGGCATCCAAAAGACATAAAAAAGAATGAGAGAGGATGCAAGGTAGAATTAGTAATGTATTGGAAATAAGAATTAAAATGAATTGCCTATAAGAAAACAGAAGTTTTAAAATAATATCTATAATTCTTGTTCAATAATGTTAATGAAAATTATTACAGTTTATTAAAATTACCATCATGTCAAGCAATTACTCCTAGATAATTATTTTATTCTCCAGCAACTTTCTTTTCCATTTTACCTCTAAGCTTTCAAACCTCCTGGCAGGACTGAGCCGTGCAATTCAATTTCTGTCCAGCTTGTGACCTCCACGTAGCTGCCACCACACTGCTGGGGTTACAGCACTTCATTTGGAAGTCAGCAAGACTTGATTTACTCTTGCAGTTTTATTTCAAAATGGGTTAAGATAGAGCTGAAGAAAGTCTTTAGGGTTTTTAAGCTGTAAAGTAGACAGTGCATAACACTGACTAATGTTGAAAACTGTATTTTCAAGGTGATTAACCCAGTTTTGTCATAACACAGAAAGGTGCAAGAAGAGTGTTGACCTGCATTGGCAAGCTTTAGAGGGGAAGAGGAAAACTCAGCATTAACTCCTGCCATACCTGGGAATAGCAGGGCCAATGATGTCCTTTGGTGGCTGCACAGGACACACGGCTGTGAGCCTTCCTCCCCAATACAATAATACCTCTGAATAATAAACAGAGCATCCTAGCTCATGTGACAAGTGTGTGCTTTCTTCCAGCATGTTAAAGCCCTAAATTCATTCCCCACAGACTACTTCAGCAGTGTATATAACAGCAAGCTACACATAAAATAATAATGAATACAAAATGCCCTAAATATCTCAACATCCTCATACTGTGTTTTTTTAATAAATATATTATAAATTTAAACTTTTTGGAATTTATTTATATAATGCAATTCTCAGTTTTCATCAGACTTCATAATAGAATACAAGTTTGCCAACACTGAGGGCAACACACACCGAATAGTAATTAAAATTACTCTGTTTTCTGGTCCTTAAAACTGTTGGACTGAGCTGAGATAATCAGATTTACCTTTGTTTTCAGTATACCATGCTAGGAGACAAACTGTGCCTCACTGAGCTGTTGTGTTGGACACAATTAAAGGGTGAGGAAATGTAATTACCAGGGAAAGGCAACTCTTTTCAGCATCCCTCATGTCACTTTGGGGTCCTCCGTGCCCTCTAGGTTGTGCTCCCCTGTCGAAACTCAGCAGTCCCTGTGTGGTCCTGAGGACAGCCTCAGCCCACATGGTCCCCACTAGATACCAGAGAGATATTGAGTGGAGCCCTTGGTGGCAGCCCTGAGATGGTGTGGAAGTTTTTGAAGTGGGAGGGCTTAGCTTGGCAGAATTGTCTTTCAAAGTTTCCTCCCTTCTTCCTTCTCCCCCCATAGGCAGGACACTGCACCCATTTCTTTCTCCCTTTCCTAGGGCTTGCTGCAGACATTGCTTCTTTCTTATCTTTTTCCCCTTCCACATCTGTCCAGAGGTCTCCAGGCTTTGACAGGTTTTCCTGTGTACAGAGGATGCTTGTACCTAAGTTCCAGTCTCAGACATCAGAAGAGCACAGCACCAGCTTGTACTTTCAAAATAAACCACGGTGGCAGCTGGCCACTGTAATCAAATGAATATTTTTACTAGCAGCACAGATTCAAAGAGGATACATTGCAATTCAACTCTAGAACATGTTTACTCTTTTTGAACTTGAGAATTGGTAGGAGCTGAATGTATGAAACTGTTAAAAGCCCGTTTAAATAAAACATTGGCAAGGGGCCCAAGCCAAGGACCAGGGATATCAATGAGAGACGTTTTCTTGGCTTCAGTACACTGCATGGCTGGCTTTAGAGAAACAGAGTTTTTTTCCAGTTATATGAAAGCAATTCTGGGATAGTCACTTAGTTTTCAATAAAATCAGTCTTGCATGACTGGCTGCTCATACAAAGCTCACAGTTGAGTACATAACCACTTGCAGGTTGCTAGAGAAAACAAAGGATGCATGTCAGGCTAATAATGAGCAAAAGTAAAGTATGTGTCACAATTCATTAAAGACCCAATATGTAGAATGTATAAAAGAAAAAAATAAAACAAATTAGCAGTAAAAAGATCATGTGTCAGAACATATTTTCAGAGTACTCTTTAAGTATGGCAACTACAGAAAATGCTTATATGGGAAGACTGGAGAAATTATGTATTTTCAAACTTCTTTGCTGATTTTGGGAAACAGCACATTAAGACATGAATGCCAAAACAGGTCTGTCTTGAATGTTCCTCAGTTATTACTTGTGATTTGTACTTTGCAAATTCATATGGAACATATTGGAAGGAAGCTGGGGCTATTATGGGTCTTCTTCAGGCCATTATACACTGCTTCATGCAAGCTTTGATGGATCTAGGTGGATCATGCTGTTAGTATAGTTACACTTCCGGTCACTTTTCATAGTGGCACTAAATTAAATCCCTCCATATATCATATTAATCTTCTGGTTAAAAAACAAAGCGAAACAAAGCAACAAAGAAAAAACAGATTTGTGGCACACCTGGAGAATGAATCTTAATGTCGTGAAGGCTTTTGGCTCATTTATGCTGCAGAAAACAGACCTTTTTAAAATGCATGTTGTTAAAACTGCCATGAACTAATCACTTGGTATGGATCAGTTATGCTGATTTATTAATACAACCCATGTTCATGCACTTTATAGCTTTTTGTGGGTTGTTTGACCTGCAGAATAGACTCATATGCTCAGGAAGATGAAATCACTACATTCTGATATGCAAGTTATAGATTCCAGTCCATGTAGCTGCTGCATTCAGCAGCCTTCATAATAAGAGCTGCGTATGAAGACCTGGCCCTGACTGTTACAGCTTACGTGCATGGGAGGGTCACAAATAATTGGTAATAAATGTTATCATCTGCCTTTATTCATGTCAAAGTAATAAAATAAAAAGTTGTTGTGTTTCTGATGCTGTTTGCAACACAGGTTACATTTCATATGCAGAAACTGAAGGAATGAAAACCCTTTATTGGTCATACTATAAGCCAAGGAATTTCGCATTCTTCCTCATTGCCCCCTGGAGAGAAGACCATTATAAGAATGAAAAAGAATAACCCCAGTGCTTGGCCAAAAAGGCTATGTTAGCTCAGTGTCAGTTTTTCTGACATGTACTCGATGTTTCAAACTTACCAGACATGAAGGTGAAAGTCTTTCATTACAGCACCCCATGAGCTTTGCAGGCAGGTTTGCATGCCCCATCATGCCTGACAAGTACCTGTAGCTAGATTACTTCTGTTATTGGTATAAAAACATCCCAAAGTGTCATTATGGTGAAGTCTACAAACATTAAGTACTGCTAAATAATTAATTTACAATATTATTTCACTTGCATGGTATACTTCACTGTAAAGGGACTTCATATGTTTTTAGGACATATTTTCAAAACATTTTTATATGCATTGCATCCGTAGGTTTTGGGCAGGTGTTTTGCATACTTATGTTTTGAATATTGTCTCTTTTCACATATGCAGAAATACTCCTGTTGGGTTGTGCTACAGCATCCTACAGCTGTACTGTAATTATTAAATGCTCTTCCCTCAGGGATTAGCAGAACCACAATTTGAATGAAAACAAGACCTATAGGTTAATGTAGATAAATATATTCATAATTTTAACAAAGGATGGGTGTTGTTTAATTCTCCAAAGACATTTCCTGTACTGAAATCTGAGGGAAAAGGCATGGGGATGACACCTCTCAGCTAGCAGAGGTGCTCTTCTGAGATAAGGCATGGGACACCATCCCCGGCACCACTTGCAGTGAGAGGTCCACACTCTGGGAACCCCCTGAGGGCCACACAGCCATGCTGAGGAGAGCAGTAAGGGACAGCAGCAAGGGAGACTCCATGCTGAGGGCCTGGAAGCCCATGTCTGCCCATTAGACCCATGAACAAGGAGGGGTTTCTCACAGAGGCCAACTCTGCAACCCTGCTGGCCAACAGGGTTGGCAGCCACCTGCACCTCATACATCCTATGTCTGGGGAGGAATAACCCCTAGCACAAGTAGAGGCTGGAAAGCAGCTCTGCAGAAGAGAACCTGGAGGTCCTGGTGGACACCAGGCTGACCATGAGCCAGCAATGCACCCTCACAACAAAGAAGGACAACAGTCTCCTGGGCTGCATGAGGAAGAGCATTGCCAGCAGGTCTGAGAATGTGATCCTTCTTCTTTGCTCAGCCCTGCATGCTGGGTCCCAGCACTGGACTACTCCGTACGGGAGAGGCACTGGACACACTGGAGTGAGTTCAGGCCCACCAAGATGATAAAGGCACTGGAGCATCTCTCATAACAGGAGAGTCTGAGAGAGCTAAGACTGTCCAGCCAGAAGAGAAAACTCAATGTATATAAACCCCTTAGAGGAGGGAATGAAGAAGAGGGAGCCGAGCTCTCTTCAGTGTTTCCTGGTAAACAGACAAGAAGTGATGGACACAAACCAAAATACAGGAAGTTCATTTTATTTTTTTTTCCCCTTTTTTACTGGCAGGTTAGTAACACACTGGCACAAGTTGCCCACAGAGGTTCAGGACTCCCCAGCCTTGGTCCTGGGCAACCAGTTTTAGGTAACCCTCCTTGAGCAGGGAAAGTTGGAGTTGGATAAGATGACCTGCAGAGGTCCCTTCCAAACTCAACCATGTTGTGATTCTGTAATATTGCATGTCTCTAGGAGTCTTATTTTAGTTTGAAATTTTTCCTCAAGCATCCACAGAGAGTCTAAATGCTTTTCAGACCACCATACTTTTCCAGCTATATGAATGCAAGTCATCCCTGCTGCAAAAGAGCAAGAGGAAAGCTCTTCAGAGCAGCAGACAAACTCCCATGCCAAATCTGGCTGCATGTTAAGAGGCCAGGACAGTGATTCAGTAAAACTAAAAAAATCACTCATTTGTCTTGTGTATGAACTGCCTGTGAATAAAGTTATTTTGGGACCTTGAAGGTGATGATTATCACAAAAGGAAAGATGCTCACTTTGCCAGTTTGTTAAGTGAAGCAAAACTCCCTGTTTTGGAACTGGTGCCTGCTGAGTTAATGAAGGGAATCAGAAAAATCACTTGGTACTGTACCAATGGGCCAGGTTTCACTAGCCCAAGAGATGCTTTTGAGTCCTCTCTTTCTGTTACTCATGAAGACATAAAAAGGAATACATAGCAAAGTTGCAGAGCCACTTGATGATTTGATAATGTCTTTTTAATGGTTTGCTTCCTGTTTGAGATCAAATCTTCACAAGGCTTCAAGCAATCTATCATTTTAATGTAAATCAATCTGCCACATAAATGGTAGCACTTCTCTTTAAATTTGTACATTTTTCACCTCTTTGTCCAACATATTCCTGCCCCAAGGCCAGTAAGAAGGGTATTAGGAAAAGCAAGAAATTGCTCATGGCTTAAAACTTCTATTAACTGAGAAAGTTATTTGCTTTTTGTCTTACATTTTATCACAATGTTGGCATTTTAGTTTTCTCAGTACTGATAATAAATATAAAGCCAGATATCAGAACAAGAAATATGAACTTGGATACAACACTAAGGGACTACTACAGACCTACTACATTTTCCAAAATGGGTCCTTGTTTCCAGTCTTGGAAGATGCATGTGGATATGATGTTTTAAGCTACTTATATAAGCTTTTACAGTTCCTTCTGAAATCTGATTGCTGGTGACTAATACCTTGTCTTTCAAAGAGTGAAGTTCTAATACATGGCTTGAAACTGGTTCCATGGTGCCAGGTGCACCTGGTTAGGTTGGTTTTGGTTTTTTTTAGAGCAAAGCAGCATCTGCAAAAATTATAATATTGCAGATATATAACCAGTTAAGCAATACTTGCAATGACCTGCATCACTTACTCTTGGCTTTAACACTACTGAGGATTGTATTTACCCCAAACTCGCTATACAAACATTTTTGCACCATGCTACAAACTGTATGTTTAGTCATCCCAGTGGAAAGAATGTGGTAGCTGCATTATACACATAATGAAACTGCACATGCAGATTACAACAGAGATTCCAGTTTTAATATAAAGAGATTTCAATCTTCTTCTTTAGGACCTCTTGATGAGCTACAAGAATAACAGAAGACCTCTTCTCCTTTACCTTGGCTCATTGCCCAACAAATTTTGCTCACTCACAGCCCTGAAGACAGCTCTTGATTGTGTTTTGATGTTTTGGCTGACCTATTACTGTATTGACTTTATGGTAGCCAAAACATACATTTGTGTTCTCATTTTTCCCCTGCACTCCTTCCACTCAATCAAACAGATGCATGAACTTTGACCGAACAGGAGAATGCTTTTAAGCCATGGCAGTGCTCCTCGGAACAGTGGCATAAGAAATCTCTTTTCTCTTTAAAGAAACACACTTAGCTGACTGCTGAGACTTGCCATTTTTGCCTTTCTGTTCTTTTGTTTTGTTTTGTTTTGTTTAGCTTCTTCCCACCCTCAGAATATAACACACATATGCACCTTGGCATGGAAATTAACATTGTAAAAAAATATTCCTCTAAGGCAGCTTCTTCCATCCTCTGAAATATTTAGGGGGAGTGGTGTCTTCTGTGATGCAAAGTACTGGGTTTTTAATTCAGAGCAGATTGCTGAGGATGATTTTTTATAAGGTGCAACTGTCCATTTGAATTATCATCGGGTGACATTGCTTGCTGTAGACACGGAAGAAGCAAATATGTCTCCAAAACATTTCTCGTCCTGTAGGGCACATACAAAAGTAGACTGAAGTTTACCCTAGGTCCCCTACAGAGCATTACAATCCCACACCACCTTATATTTTTAGCACCACAACGTTTCAGTAATTAAACTCAAGTTCCTGAGAGCTGCTGCGCATCAGCAGAATTACTTCCACTCTTTAAAGACAACATCATAGCCCTGCCCTTGCTTTAGCTTGTTTTCCTCTCCGTATTTAGAATTATTTGCAATTTACCTCTGGCTCTATCAAAAGCCCTCTCAGTGCCTGCCTTTTCTTCTGGTGGTCATATAACAGAACCAGAGAGTACCTCTGGTGACATCTCATTTTGGATGGAGAGAGAGGCAGGTCTGTTTTGGAGGTGGGCTGGAGCTGAAGTATCTATGATAAACATTGGGAATCTCAGATCAATTTTCATATCTGCTACTGTTTCCTAGGGTGACCTTGACCAAGAGCACTTAGTCTTTTGGCTGGACAACACAGATTAATCCTAATCTTTCTGTTTCCCTCTTTTAATATCAATATTTTGAGGCGGGTAGAATATGCTACAGAGCAGTCCCAGCAGTCAGGGTCTTGATTACTTGGGTACTACCAACTTTCTTTGCAAAATCAGATTCTTACTCTGCCTTACACCAAGTGGAACTGAAAGCCTTCAGCCTATCTCAAACCATTACAGTTCCACAGTATGTTCATCAGTAGGCATTTATCCATGGTTCATTACTAGAAAGACTGTTAGACCCATCTGCATATATAATGCTTCTAATAGGCATTTACTTGGTGTTTCCTAATGGCTCTTTACTGAAACTGGTAGATCTCATTGTGCACTTTCATATGTTAGAGACAGCTGAGGCACGGAGCATTGAAGCAGGTACTGTTGAATGACTCAACACTGAGGTGTAATACCACAGTACAAGCTGGTTGACTGTACACTCTAATATGTTGTAATATTAATATTTTAAGACTTCCCCCTAGAACATAAAGACTGATGAAAGCGGTGGAGAGGCACTGATGTCACAGCATGAACCATAAATTTATCTCCCTTGAAATGGTTCCCAACTGATGCTCATCATTTAAAGATACTGGAGAATATAGGGACTGTTTTTGCAAACAGAACATGAAAAAAAACAAGGAAACTGAGAGCTAGTGTGGGGAACATAGGGGACATTAATTTTGTTTTAAATCTTGGACCAGATCTGGTTTTGCAATTTGCAGGATTTCTTTTCCCAGACCATTCAGGCCCAGACTGAGCATGCTTCAATGTTTTTGTAGACCTCTCTTTGTAGACAAAGTCTCCACCAAGAAAAACATTACATAGCTTGTATTTTGGAACTGAATTTCCTCAGCAAAAGCGCTCAGTGATAAAAGAAGCACATCTTTGTTCCTGCTGCATCTGTCAAGCTGAATATAGAATTCATTAAAGTCTTGAAGGTTTCCTGAGAAATCCAGATTCCTGTGGTTTACTCTCTTCTCAAGGTGGGAATACAGTTACTTTCTATTGATTGTACTGCTAAGTACATGAAGGCTAAAGCAATAAACGCTTTATAGAAGTTTGTCTAGTCTATTTTTCCAGGAAAGGAAGCAATTTATTGTTACTAGTTTTATCAGATATCACAGATGCAGCAGACTTGATCTCCTAATTTTTGAATTATACTAAACCTGCAACACAACCCATGCCATGTCTAGTAAAACCCTTGCTGAAATAGTCTCAAATGCCACTGACTACAGTTAATTTTGGGGTTGTTATCTTTCCAGGTTTAAGCCCCAAGTAACCTAGACAAAATTAATATTGCTATACCACTTTCCTATAGACGTTTTCACGGCAGGCAGCTGGACATTTATACCTACTGAGGTGGCAGTGCCTGGGTAGAGCCCAGAAGCACACAAATAAATAAAATATGCTAAATAAAGCCAAACCTCCAGGTAATTCAGGTTCCAAACTGCTGCTGAGCATGCTTCTCAGGGACATTCATCACAGTCAAATTTGCATGGCAAGGTAATAGGTGGCTTCCCAGTAACAGAAGGGCTCTAAATAAAAACTAAAGCACCGCATCTCTCCAAAAAGTAGAGATTGTTTTTTTTTGTTAGTTTGCTTGCTTTTATAATTTTAAAATCTGCCAGTGTATATATCGTTTAAATCCTGCTAATTAACAAATTTCTATTAGCATGACTTCCCCCAGAATTCAACAAGCTTAAAACATGGAAATTATCTACTTTTTGTTAGAAATAATATTTCAAGTTGTTTATTAATAACTTTTTTTTCCAATCCAATGCATTGTCATTGCAGCCACCACAACTGCTAAGTAATAAATGTATTCATAAAGCCAAGGTGGAGGCTTGTAAGTGTTTTAGCTATTGAGCTTTGTATTAAACAACAGTTACTTTCCAAGGTTTTGAGTTATGGAATAAAAGAACCCAAAACAAAACAAGTAATAAAACACTGTGCTTCTATTTCAACTCTTCTGACACTAATATTAGGAAGTCAATTTCTACCCAGTGACAGGATACTTCAGCACAGGCTGACAGACTGATTTGACAGAAAGCTCTATGGATGCAGAGAGAAATGTTTCTTCTAATGTTTAAGATTTGTGTCCCTGGCTCATCGCAGTGCTTCTAGGTGGGTATAAAGCACAGGCTGACCACAGACACATCAGGGGATCCTGTGCTCAGAGTCGCTGCAACAAGGCCAGGGTGCATCTGGCACTCAGAAACCACTCAGCGCAGCCGGGTCTGAGGCCGGGACCATTAACAATGTAACCACAAGCTTGACACACCATAAAAAAAGGGACTCCAGGAAAATCTGAGTGCTCTATTGAGGTCCCTGTGCTTAAGCAGACTGATTTGAAATACTGTAAATGTAAATGCAGGCCTAATATTATTGCCTGAGAAACAGGTTCCTTGGCATGCATGAGGCTTAAGAAATCTCAGAAAATATTAGCGCATAATTATGTAGCTGACAACCTTCTATTTTAATTTGGATTTGCCTCACACAGCTACAAAATTCTCCCTGTTACAGCACAACCAGGCAAACTGCTTTATTACTTTGCAATACCCAGGTGACAAATAAAAAAGGAAGCCTAATAATTTTCATGCAATTAGAAGAGACTACAAAACCCAGGATATGGAAATTATGTGTTTACAGCAAAAAAGAGTGCAGATATGATTCTTTCTTGTGTCCCAAATCTTGCAAGAAACAATCCTGAGACACATCTCGAAAATGCTATTTCAACTAAAAAACATAAAAAAACCACCAAACTTTAATACTCTTCTCAATTTCAGCTGAAAATCTTTCACAAAAAAATAGCTTGAAGCTTTAAAAGCAGAATTAAATACATTTTGATTTCTAAATTGTCATAATCTGATACTATTAACTGCATCCATTATCACCAGAGAAAAATACACTATAAATAAAGTAAATGGTAACAGAGATTTATGAAATCTCAGTGTGACTCCTGTGATGGACTTTAAATTTGTTTCCCAAGGGAACATTTCTATTTGGTGTTCTTTATGATAGTATTTCAGTCTTAAAAAATAAATAGATGTTGTATAACATAATGAGGTTCGAGATACTTGGAATAATTTGTAGCAGTCATGGTTTGGAGTACTTCTTAATTGTGAACCCTCTACAAAAACTGGAAAGACAGAAACATTTGATCAGCAGCCAGTAATGTAGAGTCTCCTTCAGATAAGATACAGCATGCAGAAGAATTTGTTTGTATGCCAAATAATATTTTATTCTAAGAAAATATACTCGTGAAACATATGTTTTCTGGAACAAGTCCAAACTTAGGGCTTTCCTCTGCAAGCCCATGGGAAGGTGAGATGGTAGCAGAAATGAATGCCAAACCATGGAAGTAGCCTTGCTCTGCCCTCCCTTTTCAAGAAACAACCAAAGCTTAAAATTTTCTTCTGTTTTCTGAACAACTCTGTCATACAATATCCAGTCTGAAGCCTCTCATACTCTAAGAAATGTACCGAGAGCTAGAGAAGAACTATGACTGGTAGTTCCCTCCTGTTTTCTTTCAGCAGTGCAGGTCCCGACTGATTCTTGAAGCCATGTAACAACTCCCCTCTTGTTTGTCTGCTCCTTCCTTAGGCAGAACTTTGGACTGCTTCAGCTACTGCTCATCATTGCTTTGCTTATGGATGAAATACCACATCAGATTCAGACTCTGGGCTTAGAGTCAGCCACCTGACAGAGAAATGCTGCATTTTATTGCTGATAATGCAAACATCTTAGAGAGAGGAATATCGCGCTGTAGTGGTGTAGTCACAGCAACACAAACATGTTCAGTAACTGCAATTAACCTGCACAGTGCTCCTCAGGCATGTGGCTAAATCAGTGGTGGTTCAGCCACTGAGTTGGCTACAGAGAAGTTTTACAATTTGCCCTACCTTTTATGCTCCTTCTGACTACCCATTTTCAGCAACATTAGGATTAAATCACCTAGTGTTCATTAGTTTCCCTTCTGTCATCTCACCCATGGGTGACTGATGTGTGTAAACACTGTGTTATACAAGGAGATTAATCTCTGCTTTCCTTCTTACACTTAAGAAGAGGGAGGAAATAATCCCAACTCCCACATTTATGCAGCCTTGTATGGTTAGTATCTCCTGCTGGAAACACATCTCAATAAAAGTATTCTTAAAATGATAATGCTTGTGAAAACACACTGTGACATTATAAAGTTTTGGGATAGTTAACCAACTTTTATGAACCTTTTTTTTTTTCTGTGCAGTCACAGTCCTTAAAACTTTCCCAGAAATGGAGTGGCATTACAGCAAAGCTAGAAAACAATTCCTTTCCTTTGGAAAGAGACTCCTTCATTTTGCCATCTGTCTTTATCATGCTTCTCCTGCCCAGAAGCATTCAAAGCAATTTATCTAATAAAACCCCCTGGGGAAGCCCTCTCTTGGTGTATGTTTGGCTTTGAAGCCAGTTTGTTGGTGGCATACAGTGAGCCAAATTAGCAGATGACACCTGGAGGGAAATTCTTCTTGTTTCCTCAAAGGTCAGTTCAGTAAAGATGGCAACATCTTCCTTTGGGCATGTGACTTGGGTACTCAAAGGGGCTGCAGTGACAACTTCACTGTTGCCATATGCTCTAGCCATCTGGATTGATCATGTGTGATGGATGTGGTAGAGCATTTCTTTTCACTTAGGATTGCTAACTAGAATTATGCAACTTTTGTAAAGAAATCTTCATTACCGGAAAAGTGTATTTAAAATAATAACATAAACCCCATCACATTTATAGCAAAAAGAGATATGAAAGACTTTGTGGTCATTCATTAGGCATTCAGCTACTTGGCCATAGTAGCACTATTAAATGCCCAAAACAGAAGGTAAAAATGTATCTCTCAAAAGTTCATAGAATCATAGAATTACATAATCATAGAATCATAGGGGTTGGAAGGGACCTCTGAAGATCATCGAGTCCAACCCCCCTGCTGCAGCAGGAACACCTAGGGCAGATCACACAGGAACGCATCCAGACAGATCTTGAAAGTCTCA
Source organism: Hemiprocne comata (assembly GCA_020745705.1). Taxonomy (NCBI): domain Eukaryota; kingdom Metazoa; phylum Chordata; class Aves; order Apodiformes; family Apodidae; genus Hemiprocne; species Hemiprocne comata. The sequence continues at coordinate 133,597,934 of CM036586.1, read as the reverse complement.
AGAGAAGGAGACTCCACAGCCTCTCTGGGAAGCCTGTTCCAGTGCTGTCACCCTGTCAGTAAAGAAGTTCTTCCTCATGTTGAGGTGGAACTTCCTGTGTTGCAACTTGGTGCCATTTCCCCTCGTCCTATCACAAGGCACCACTGAAAAGAGACTGGCCCATTCTTAACATCCACCCTTCAGAAACTTATAAAAATTAATAAGGTCCCCTCTTAGTCTTCTCGTCTCAAGACTAAACAGCTCCAGGTCTCTAAGTCTTTCCTCATATGACATATATTCCAGTCCCTTAATCATCCTCGTAGCTCTCCGTTGGACTCTTTCCAGTATATCCCTGTCCCTCTTGAACTGGGAAGCCCAGAACTGGACACAATACTCCAGATGTGGTCTTATGAGGGCAGAGTAGAGGGGGAGAAGAACCTCTCTTAACCTGCTGGACACACTGTTCTTAATACATCCCAAGATACTAGGGTACATTGCTGTCCCATGGATAACTTGTTGTCCACCAGGACCCCAAGGTCCTCCTCCATGGAGCTGCTTTCTAGAAGGTCAACCCCTAATTTGTATTGATGCATGGTGGTTTTTCTCCCCAGGTGCAGGACTCTACACCTATTCTTGCTGAACCTCATTGGGTTCATCTTTGCCCAGCTCTTCAATGTGTCTAGATCTCGCTGAATGGCTGCACAGCCTTCAGGTGTATCAGCCAATTCTCCCAGCTTCGTATCATGAGCACATTTGCTGAATATCTACTCTATCCCCTCATCCATGTCGTTGATGAAGATGTTGAATAAGACTGGGCCCAGTATTGACCCCTGGGAAGCACCACTAGTCACAGGTCTCCAACTGGACCCTACACCGTTGATCACAACCCTCTGGGCTCTATTGTTTAGCCAATTCTGGATCCATCTCACTGTCCACTCTTCTAAATCACAATTCCTGAGCTTATCCAGAAGGATGCTATGGGAGACAGTGTGCCTTGCTAAAGTCGAGGAAGACAACATCCACTGTTTTACCCACTTCTACCTATTCAGTCACATCATCATAGAAGGCTATCAGATTAGTCAGACATGATTTCCCCTTGGTGAATCCATGCTGGCTACTCCTGATAACCTTATTTTCTTCCATGTGCTTAGAGATGACCCCCAGAATGAGCTGTTCCACCATGTTTCCAGGGATGGAGGTGAGGCTGACTGGTCTGTACTAACCCAGGTCCTGTTTCTTGCCCTTCTTGAAGACTGGAGCAACATTAGCTTTCCTTCAGCCCTCAGGCACCTCTCCCATTTTCCAGGACTTTTCAAAGATGATGGAGAGCGGTCTAGCGATGACTTCTGCCACCTACCTCAGCACACATGGGTGCATCCCACCAGGGCCCATGGATTGTAGATGTCCAGTTTCCTTAACTGATCTTTAACTCAATCTTCTTCAATCAAGGTGAAGTCTTCCTCACTCCTGACACCCATTTTTAGGCTGTGGCTCTAATTGACTTCATTAGTTCATAATAAGCTTTTGCTAGCTGATGTAGAGATTCAAAATATTGCTGTGGAACACATTCAAAATTCAAATTTTAACCTCTCTCAAGTCCAATAGTGTGGACTCTGATACTAATAGTCCAGATTGGATCAGCAAATTCTATGTTACAGACTTTTGGGGCATGCTAATACAATCACTTATATTTCAGTAGGCTATTACACAGGAAAGAAAGAATGCAATAAAATTTGGGGCTGATGTTGAAGATGGGAGGTTGTCAACTTGCTTTATAGATTTGATTAAATATGTTTTATGGTTATAAAAAGCCTGTTGGTTTTTATTTGTTTTAAAGGAGTAATTTTTACAGGATATAATATTGACAGTTTTAAGAGCATCTGCTTCCTACTACTGACAGCTGGAATTAGGAGAGACTTCAGCTTAAATAAAGTAATTGAGATGTTCTTCTGAATATACCTTTGTATTATCTAATTTAAGCTGTTTTTTAAAATAAATATTTGCATGTTTGACAGATTATTAGTCTATGGTTCCAATTGTGATACTACCTATGTTGGATTCTATGGATCTCCCAGGAGCATTTTTGACTCTGGTTGGACTGAATAGGAAACAAGATGCTACCCAAAGAATAAAGGTAAGAAAAAATAATGCCATGTATACAAATCTGATGACCTGACCAGAAATACCAAAGGAACTCTGAGATTCTTAAGATTTACTTTCTCTTTCTCCATCACTTATGCAATCATTCCTTGGTAAAATTTTAGAATATTTCCTGGTGGGACAGTTTTAGTACTTTGAATTTCAAAATGACATATTCATTTTCTTCCATTTTTTTCAGATTGTTACTAATTTGATTTGCTCTGTACCTTTTGTAATCTAACATTAACACACTAAAAAAATGTCTGTAACACACTAGAAAAAATAGATGGACAGCAAAGCCAGAATGTAGATCTTGGCATCATTAACTTGCCATCAATAAAGAACACATATATCAAAGACAAAATAGAGTGTGGTGATCTGGATGAATCATGTTCACCAAAGAAAATATTGTGAACATTATCAATTAATCTATTAATCAATTCATTAATATGTATTAGAAAATAATTAATAATACATGCAAACCTATTATTTTCAGAGTATCTGCAGTTGACACAGGTTTACAGTTAGTCACCCAAACTGAAGAATGAATAGAGTTCATGATAAAGCTCAAACACAACTATCACATAGATGATTTGCATTTTCAAATTATTACTTGAAATCCATGCACTTGAGATTCTGATGAGTAGGGAATAATAATTCACTGTCTTTTACAATAAAAGAACCAAGGAACATCAAGAGACACTGGGAGCTGACAGGTTCTAACCAAACAAAAACAGTCTCTTTTTCATACTGTGTAAAATTAAGGTATTGAATTCCTTCTCAGAAGGTGTTCTGGATACTTAAAGTTTATAGATGTTGAAAGGCAACTGAGCAAGTTGATGGAGGAAAAGAAAATCTGTTGAAGGCTGTTGAATATGAAAAAATAGTCCAGTGTTTTCAGAAGTGCCTGAATTACTAATTATTGAAGCTTCAGAAAATACTACTGGGTTTCTGAGAAAGAGTACATGAACACTCATTCTGTACCTCCTCAGGCTCCTGTGATAACCATGTTTACAGGCAAACCTTTAATCTGACCCTGTACAGCCACTCTTATGGGACGTCTGTCTCTCCATGATTCATTTCAAATATACTGTAAGATGGTGTTTCGAAAGTAAGATTATGTACCATAAGCTCCTAGATTCAGGTTTACTAAACCTGAAATTATTTTTACTAGATTCAAAGCTGTGAAGGCAAAGTATGGTTTCATCACACCAGTCAGTTCTGCGGGGCAGCAGCTAAACAAGCAAGAACCATGTCCATTTCAACGAGAAGCTCCTTGGGCCTATGGGACACAACTCTACAGCAGCCCAGTTAACCTTAATGCCTCCATGCAGTGACCCCACTCTTACCAGGCCAGGACAATTTTCTTCTCAGTTTCTCAAATATAAAAGTATCTCCTCCCCTGCTCCCCCGAAGTGTGCTGTGAAGAACTGAAAGAAACAAACAAACAGATGACTCCAGGAAATCTAAGCAAATATGAACTGTCAATAGTCAGATGACAACATTTAAACTATGCTTATACTTTCAGATCAGCAGAAGCTACTATTAATTAATTGTGAGAGTTGCTCTGGAGGGATGCTAGCAGTAGGTTTAATATACATTAAGATATTTGCTATTTCCAAATTGGCATCTCTTCGGAGGAACTGCTAATGCTGTAAGTTTCAATCAGTCTTTCATGAAATAATGTTAGTTGGTTTAATAAGGTACAATGAAACATTTACATTAATCTTTCCATGCCAAATGCATTATTAAACCCACGGGAAACAAAAAGGGAGGCACTATACATTTGTTTCTAACTTCTTTCTTATTAAGAGAACTAAATTAATATTGCAGTTTTCCTTAAAAAAAAGGAAAAAATACTTTCTAAAGTAAGTAATTTCTTGTAACTGTGTAATATTTGAACCTTTATAATTTTATTTTTTTTTAAAGGATCAGAAATAATACTGTATAATTTGTAAATCTTGGCAATTTGTGTATTCTGGGCCCTGATTTCACAAACTGCTTTACAATTAAGGATCTGCTTGAGAGGAATTTAAGAAATGTGCAATAAGAGACAGGAACTGCATCACTGCCTGATGCAGTGTGGAAGTCTGAATCGCACTGCTCCTCTTGCAGTCTGCCTCCAGCCCTGGCTTTCGTATTTGTTATGTACAGGGGCTTGATAAAGAAGTGAGCAGTACCTCAGGTCTGTCAAGTCTGCTGCAGACTATCCTATTATTTTAGTATCTTTGGTAGAAAAATTGATCAAGTTCCATGCTTATAAACATTTTTTCCTCTCATGAGCATCCTTACAGCACTAAGACACTGGTTTTGCAAAAACATAGTTTCTAAGTCACAGGCTCCCATGCTGTGCTGTTTGTAGGAAACCTCTGGTGCTAGTAATGAGTAGCTTCCTAGGTGGCAGCAGCAGCACAGCATCTGCTCATCTGCTATAAGTCACACCTCCAGCCTTACATTCCCCGCTTCCAGGGATTCAGTAACAGTTTTGGCCTTTAGTATTACTTTCAGTTTTTTATAGGTGTGAAACAATTCATTTTGGTGCAAAGACCGAAGATATCCCTGAGGAGCATGTGGTGGCCATAAATATCTCCATATTGATGGCACAAAAGGGCCTTGGAGAATAAATGCACCACTTCAAATTGTCTAATTTGTTTCTACTTGGATAAGATGGTTTAGGAGCTCTTGTTTCAAAAACGTAAGTAGCACCAGAGAAGAGAAAAGCATATTTAATGAAAAATAAATCAGATATGAACATAAAGGCATCTCAAGGGTTTTTTTTAAGATCTGTTGTAACCAGATGATTTAACAGAGTGAGTGGGAAAAAGGTGGTGAAAGGGGAAAGAGTTAAGGGAAAAGAAGGGGAAAAAAGTACTTAGCTATCTAAATGGTAACACAAAAAGAAACACAAGATTTGGAAAGAGGATAGGGGCACATGGGCTTATTGAAAACCAGGAAGCCAGCAGGTATATCTTCTGTCAAACAAGCCTTAAGCCTCTCTAGTAAAACAAACTCACACACAATCATGCTCTTAAGGAACCGCTCCTGATGACATATTGCTCATTGCTTGCTACACTTATACTTCCTTTGTTTCATAAGCTGTGATCAGCTACCAGTATTACATGCTTCATGCAGTTACCTTAATAGCTTTCTTCTTTTCCCTCACTGGAAATGAAGCAAGGCCAGGTTGGATAGGGCTTTGAGCAACCTGATCTAGTGGATGGTGTCCCTGGCCATGGCGGAGAGGTTGGAACTAGATGATCCTTAAAGTCCCTTCTAACCCAAACCATTCTATGATTCTATGATTGCGTAGTTGTAGAAATTCATAATTGACTGCTATGTAAGGAAAATAAGTGAAAGATGTAAGGGAAAACAAAACTGAAGTGTTCCTTTCAGTCTGGAAAGTATCCCTAGAATCTATGTTTTTATGACCTCTCACAGAAGTGCCACAGCATCATGAAACCTGCTAGCCTCGAGGCCCTAACATCTGCTTCTTACTAAACCCAACATTTTCCTGTTACATTTTGTCCTGGTTTGAGCCAGGATGAAGCCAATTTTCCTTTTACTGACTTTTTTTTTCCTTCAGTAAGCTCTCTTTTAACTAGCAGCAAGTGTTCCAGCTAGTGGACTGATAACACTGGAATGTTTATGTTACATCATCCTGAGTGCCATCAAGTGGCATGTAGAAGACAACCAGGGGATCAGGTCCAGCCAACACGGGTTTAGGAAGGGAAGGTCCTGCCTGACCAATCTCATCTCCTTCTATGACCGGGTGACCCACCTAGTCTGGCAGGGGGGGTTGGACTAGATGATCTTTCGAGGTCCCTTCCAACCCCTATGATTCTATGATTCTATGATTCTATGATTGATTCCCCTGCACTGCTGTTTTATTCATAGGAAATACCTGAACTCTGAAATTCAGATGTCATGCTTTTGATAAGGAGACAGAAGAATGATAAGCCCAATTTGAACTTACTCACTTTCTGTTTGCATGGTTGCTAGTTAATAAAAATAGGACAACACTTCTCCATTTTACTTCTTCAACCAGATGTATATCTGGAATTTTAACAAAACTAGCTCACTTATAATTTAGAGACCTCTTTACAGGTTACTCCACTAATTTGTTATGGACCTTAAAGAAATAAAAGAAATTCCTACTCCTGCAAATGTTGATATAGGTGCCAAATCTTGTATCTCAAATTAGTCCCATAAGCATACACACATAGGCCACATCAAGTATTTGGAACAAAACCGAAACTCTTGCAGACTGACAACTGAGAGAAATACAGATCTTCATATCTGGTTCTGCATTTGATGCATACAAGATTAAGGTGACTACAGATTTACTGCAGAAGAAAGCCAGGTGAAGGTGGAGGCAGACTAAAGGCTGTAGAGTGTTAACACAGCCAGCTCATGAGGCTGAACCAGTCAAATCGTCAACTAAATGATAATTTCTAAATTTCCTATTTTAATGTTAGATGTACAGTTTTTGCTTTTTTTTGCTGATTTCCTTGAAATCAGGATAAAACTTGCAAGGATAAAACTTTACACATCATGTTTTTTATGTTTTTACTAGGTGTGAGTTTGTGTAGGAGAGGGATTGGATATAAGTATTTTTCATAAATTATACATATGACATCAATGCTGAGGCTGCCTGTAAAAACCCAGTTTCCCTCTGTTATATTTGAAGCAGGGCAAGAATGATTAATATGAAAAACACTATGTAATTCAACAAAAAAGACATGAGAGGAGAAGTAAAATACATCATGCCTGCATTTAACAGAAATTCAAAATCACAGATAAGTTAGTATCATGTTGTAAAAATAATGGATTCTGAAGTTTTACAAAAATAATCCTGATTTAGTTGAACATTGAGGGAAAAATATCATTATCCCTATGTTAGAGATAAACAAATCTAGATGAAAATCAAGGGAGCTTAAGTGACTCATGCAAGGCCACAGAGGAAGTCTATGGTAAAATGGGCTAATGTCTAGACGGTGCCAAAACACTATTTAAGAAGGTACTGTTAGCTTAAAACTTCCCTCATCCAGAGAATGGCAAGATATGCTACCCATTGTGAAAGGCATCCAGTTCACAGATTTTCATTTAATGCTAGTTTAAACCATTAGTTGCAGTATTATGATAGCTCTTATTATAAAAACAGTGCTGTGCAGAAGGAATCCCAGATATGACATTTGATCAAAGCTGAATGTCACAATGAAGATCTGTTCAGTTTTGCACAGTGGAAAGTCATTTGAAACAAGATTTTTTGATTGCCGCCTAGAGGTTTAACCAAATGATTTCTTTTGTGTCTCCTGTCATGATTTTCACCCTCAGTATCTGAAATTACTTAGGGCAGAGGAAATATGCAAACAAGATCAGTACAATGCCAGAGGATAAATGGAAAGAAAAGTTTATTGGAGAAACTTAGGTGCTCTAACATGCCAGAAGAGTCTGGTGATAAAAAAAATGTAGTAATGTAAATATAACCCTATTTATAGCTATTCACAAAACATTGGACAATGACGGATGCTGTCTTTTAAGGGAAATCATGAACTACAGCAAGGGAATAAATGCATAGAGCATTTATATATTTGCTATATCTGCTGTAATTAACGCAACCACCTAAACTACCACCAGCAAAAGAATTAAAAGATTTATTATTGCATAAAGATACATCCTGCTCATTCAGAATAGCCTATAGCTATCAGAACATGTTTTACCAGAGCTATTCCTCACAATTTTCAAGACCCAACTAAACTAAGCTCGAGCTAGTAACAAAACACCTTTAGGCAACCCAGGCACAATTCAAGAAAAGTAGAAGAACAAACAAACTTTTTGTTTTCTATCCACTTCCCAGAAATACAAAAAGGGTGGCTTAATGGGTGATTCTGCATATTTTGATTAGCAAAGAAAGCTGTACATTCATAGAATCATAGAATGGTTTGGGTTGGAAGAGATCAACTGCTTCAAACCCCCCTGCCGTGGGCAGGGACACCTCCCACTAGACCAGGTTGCTCAAAGCCCCATCCAGCCTGGCCTTGAACACTACCAGAGAGGGGGCATCCACAACTTCCCTGGGCAACCTGTGCCAGTGTCTCACCATTCTGACAGTGAAGAATTTCCTCCTAATGTCTAATCTAAATATACCTTCTTCCAGTTTAAAGCTATTACTCCTTATTCTATCACTACATGCCCTTGTAAAAAGTCCTTCCCCAGCTTTCCTGTAGGTTCCTTCAGATACTGGAAGGCCGCTATAAGGCTGCCAATACTTCCTCACCTTATGTATCTATTGCATCTAAATATAACATCAGTAGTGAGAATATACTGTTTTCAAACAAATTCAAGGAGTCACTGCTTTACCTGCTCTGGAATTTGTGATAGTAAATATTGTTCTGCACAGTTAGTACAGAATTCATAAGCTCTGAAAAAAGCTTCAATGGAACAAGAATGTTAGGCAAGACCTTGAGATCAAAATGAGGTGTTGAATCTGTTTTGACTGATTAGCAATCCAGACATTAAAATTATGCACTAGACCTTGTCAACAGTTCTGAGAAAATATGTAGGACATGAAGATGAGTTTGTGAATGATGGTCTTACCATGTGCCCCAGCCTGCCATGGAGTGTTCTTAGTATCATATAGAACTTAAGCACTGGAGAGGGAAATCTGTGAGAGGCAGGTGATCAGAGTGCCTTACACATAACATCCACATTATCACATCTCCAGTACTCACTGGAAACAACAAAGGCTATGTAGTGAACGAGGCTCTCCAGGCTTTCCCTCTTATCCCTGCCCGGGAACGGGAGTAGGGGGGGAAGGGGAGGGATTCTCTCTTGTTTTCTGTGTGTGTTGTTATTGGCATGTAGATGTAGTGTTGTATAGCTGTTGGTATATATATATATGGATATATAGGTGTGAATATAGATATAGAGGTAGACCTTGTGTGTGTTAGGTGATACTTAATAAATCTAATGATTCCTAAGCGTTATTTGTGAGTGTGACGGGGAGTGGTCTTCAGCCCTCGGTTTCCCCGAGGTGGGGGTGTGGGTCACGGCTTTACCTATCTCGGTCCGCGACAGGTGGCCCTGGGCAAAATGATTTGGTACAGTTACCATTAGCTGGCCGTCAAGTGTCAAGTCTTCCCGAGCACTACCTTCTACTAGCGGGCAAGGCAGATCTGTGTGAGACCGAATGTGCAGAATACAAAAGTCATGATAGAAATGATTGATCTGGTACCATAACATATAAAGCTCAGCAAACAGTAGTGGGTTGGTAGTCTGGCCTAAATAAGAAGCTTCCAGCTGTACAACTAGGTTAGCAACATATGCAGAATCTGTAAGAATATTGCGGGCCACTGTGGCAAATTATTGAAAAGCTAAATTGACCGCAGCTAGTTCAAGTACTTGTACTGATGCATTTTGCATGTGTTTGCTTCGCTTATGCCATTGGCCATCTGGCTGAGTTTGCCATATCATAGCAGCAAGTTTAGTTTGGCCTGACGCATCTGAAAAGGCAGTAGAGGCTTCAACAGGAGAATTATGACAGCATTGCTGGCAAAAAAGAGGAAGTGATCCCAATTCGGACCACAGTTGATGGGCTGGGTAATAGACTGAAAGAGAACCTGTAAAAGCAGCCAAAGCACATTGAAAATGTTCATTCACTGTTAGTAACCATTGGAGGTTATCCTGTGTAGTGCAGAGATAGATGGTATGGGGGTCATTGCCATTGAGCGTATACAGACGCCCCTGACCCTTGATGATTAGTTGTGTAAACATATAGTTTATTGTGGCTACTGAACCATGTAAAGTGCCATAAGGAAGCAGTTTAGACTTATCCCTCACAAGGCTGTGCATCAGCACAAAATCTAAACAGGAATTTAGGGAAATTAGCGGACATACATGAAATCAGGTCCCCATCACGGAACATCGTAAGATACATTTTTATACAGCAGTAGTTATGTCTTCTACATAAATATTTAATGTCTGTTGTCTGATTCATGTTTTCCCAGGTATCTAGATCTAAAGGGAGAATAGTTAATTTTCTCTTTTCCCCAGTTTGAAAGAACAGCCCAAAAGTCATTCTGCATCCCATGACCTGAGAGGGGCAAAGTTTTTCAGGTTTTTGCAAGACCATTTAAGCTTCAGGCTGTTGAGTGAGGTTTGCAAAAGGAAGAGCTCCAGTCTGATAGCAATAAGTGAAAAGGACATGCTCTGGTTCTCTTGAGGCAGCACAGAGCATGCCAGCTTTTTTGTTTTTTACTTTTATAAAAGGTGTAGTAAGAGGCAAACACTGTAAAAAACAGTTCTGTAAAAGGAAGACTTCTTTTTTCCCCACATTAAAGTGGAAATTACATTTTTCTCTGTGGTGGCACTTTTTAGAAAGGTGTAAGGAATGTCCAACCAACTAGGCAATGGACTGAACATTACCAAGGGCTTTAAATATGTTTCACAAGTCCCATATGGTGAGAAAAGCTCTCCTGACAACACATGTAAGAGCCAAAAGCTGAAAGAAACAAGTACAGATAGAATGTCTATTCCTTCAGTTCTCACATGTGGAAAACTCCCTTTGAAGTCCATAAGAATGAGAGCAAGCATGATTTCCATTTGCAACACTAATTCTCATCTTTCTCCCACTCCTTATACCATTTTCTCCTTTAGTAGCTATTTTTAGACTAATTTAGATGCCTATGTGATGTAACCAGATCACTTGTAATTCAATTATGAGAAGGAAATTTATGCGGAGAAATGTGTTACAATTTAAAGATAGCATTTATACTTCAAAAGTTAAAAGACCAAGACTGACACTCATCTGAGGAACTGCTCTTGAAATAGTACCAGCCCACACCCAAAAAGATAGGATAAGAAAACTTGACTGCAGCTATCATCACTGAATGCAGCTCTAATCCATGACAAGAGCTCTCATCCTGGGTCCAGATGAGTTGAGCTCAGTTGATGGGTCTTCCTAAGGGGCATGTTGCAGATACCAGCAGTGGACTTGAACCAGGAGACCAGATTTTTGTGCAAAAACTTGTCCAGTGGTCGGTTCTGAGGATCCTTATCTGATTAGCTCCTCTGATAAGACAGAATTAGGGACATCAAATTTGTGGATCTTGATGGATTCAGAAGTTAGCTTGGTACTGAGTTTCCCAGCCCCTTCCAGAATAGTGGGAGCATGGACTTTCTTTTCTGTAGCTACTCTTATCTTACCTGGTGTCGCGGACCGAGATAGGTAAAGCCGCAACCCACACCTGGGCAGAAGCGGATCTTCTAGTATCTTAGAAGCTGTAACATTAAACCCTGAAGACTGTAGAGCAAAGTTCAGGGGTAGGTGGCAGCAAAACAGGAATTTTAAAAATTACTTGAAATTTAGACAATTAGTTTCTTCTGCGGATCTACTCTCTTAAAAACTAAAGACCCTCAGGAAACATTATATTCATTCTAATCTAATTAGCTTATGGAACGAAGGGCAAGGTTCCCAAGCTTGCTTACCTCTACATATCAGTTCATGGGACACTTTTAATCCAAATGCTGACACTGGGTTGATTACATTTAATCAAAGAACAAATAAAAGCACACTCCTTATTGAATAAAAGAGTGTGAATAAAAAACCCATTCTTTTTCTACTGTCGATACTCAAAGCAGCATTGAAAGGATAAGTCATCCTCCTTAAGACTCATACTTCTTTCCCATAAAAATGTCTGGCTTTATGAGTGAAACAAAACAGCCAGCAATTGTGTTCTGAGTTTCTAGCACTTGAAAAAATAGGGGCTTTCAGCTGGCTTACTAAAAGAGACTTAGTTTTAGAGGTGATGGCTCTGTCTCGGATCATTAGGTAGAATCAATGCCCATTGGATCAGGAAGGACCTGGACCACATCTGTGTTATATGAATAACAGAGTAGAATCTGTTACCTAATGAATACTGTTCTAAACTCATCTCCTCCACTGGTGTAGAAAAATCACAGAATCACAAAATCATTAAGACTGGAAAAGACCTTCAAGATCATCAAGTCCAACTATTCGCTCTACAAATCCTAACCACTACAGTTGTTCTGGTTCTGCTTTGACTTCAAACTTTGGAGGTGATTGGATGAGAAAGGAGTGGACTAACATTCATTCGGCGTAGACAGTCATGTAATAAGGACCCCAAAACATACTGGGGAGTTGTTCTTTGAAAAAAACAGATGACCCTTACGTTCAACACCACTCTACCTAGATCCCATTTCAGGGAACTTTTGTTCTCTTACACTCACCCTTGGGATACTGTCACACCACCCCAAGGGTAGAACACTGTAAGGATCCAAGAGTGGTCTAAAACGTCTGTGAATTCAAGGAAAATTCTTGGCTTTAAAAGGTTAGAAGCCACTTTATCAAGGTTTTTCAAGGTTGTAAAAAAAAACCTATTTTCACTATGTAGTTTAAAGAAAGGTGAAGTATAAAGAGATTTTGAGTAACTTCAGACCAAAGAGAGGTTTGTAGCAGAACCCCAAGCATCTGATGCCAAGTAGACTCCCCTTTGAACACAACATTATGCCTTATGACTGACTTTTATACTCAAATCAGGGGGACAGCTGCTGGGGGTTTGGTCAAATTAATATTTTCTTACTAAGTTCCTGATTTCCATGGAAATACAGTAAAGGAAACAAGGCTTTAATCTTTCTCAGCATGATATGTTGTACTCCTTTCAACATGCCTGGAGAAAATAGCTATACGTAAAAAATAAAACACTATCAAGAAGGTCACACAAATCCAGCTAATAGATTAATCTTCACTAAGTATATTAGTGACGGGGTTTGCACCTTGAATCTTATTTTATAAACCTGTGATTTATTTCAAGTAATAGAATATAAACATAATTTTGACATATTTCATCTGAAGCTTGATGGGAAGCAACACAATGTCAACATTTTCTGGAGCTTGCTTTTAAGAACACTAAATTTCATTCTTCTAGCTTGCACTGAATGACTCAGAACTTGAAAAGAAAAATAACTTTTTTTCTTTCATGAAATGGTACCTATGAAGTCTGTCAATTTTAGTGCTCCCATCTTGGTCTCTGGCAGCTGAAAGCACTGCATATATTCTTTTGTTATCATTGCTTTTTAAAGTCAGGAAGAATCTCAAGGTATTTTTCCATTATATTTGGAAGTACATCTTCCTTTTTTTTTAATAGGAAGACTATCACTGGTTTTTCATTTCTTCCACTTTTAAAAAATATAAGATTTGATTCAGACATTTATTTTCAAACAGCCGAAATACATGACAATTTTACATTTTTAATTCTTTCTTCTATTATAGGTCTATTTTTATACACTGTAAACTGTCTTCTTATAGCACTGAATTTCACTTGATGAACCTTGGGAAAATCGTATATTCAGGTGCAGTTGTTTCCTTAGATACTGAACATCAACAGGTTATTTTTGATTATAGAAGTAGTTAACAATGTACAAATGTGAAGTCAAAAACCTTGAATTCTTCTGTTTTGTGTTTTGCTTAGGTATTCTGTGCAAAATAGTTAGTATTAACAGTATACTTACTTTGAAACATTTCTGACCAGCCTGTGACTAAAATGTATTTTTAAAATGTTAAGCAGCTACATAGAAATAATGAAAAAAACCAAAGGGTATATTTATTACCTCACTAACGCAAGAGTCTTTTCATTAGTGTTTTTCAATTAGCGAACAGTTAGTCACTGTTCATATTTTCATTCCTTACAAAAAATGAGAAACAGCACAGAAAGAATTGGGGACACTCTTTTGCAGTCAATACTCTTGATCTTGAACAGACATGGGTGACAGATATTTCTTAAGTAAAACTAATATTTCCATGACTCTACAGGTATTGCCTCTACTGAGTCCACATCACTGCTAAATCACTTCAAACTAAGGGTATACTTTAAATGTAAGGCATGTAATTACAGAATAAATTAAACAGAAGTACACCAATAACACAGGTAGTCTTGCAAGGAGTGGAAAGATTATGGTGAGGATTATATTGAGTGTTTAAAAGTCATGATGATGCCTCATGATACCATTCTTTCAAGGGAGAGGTTCTCTACAGCTCTTGTCTCTTTCTATAAACAAATGGAACATAAAAGTGCAGATCTTCTGGAGTGCTATGCATGGAGAGAATAGACATTGGAGAGAGAGACATGAAAGGCAAACCCCTGTTCACACATTGTTAATGCCTTTGGGTTATGTTCTTCCCTGGAAGAAAGGCAAATACATTTCTTGTGAATGTGCACGTGGTGCAGTTCACCTTTCATGAATAATAGCTGAACTACATGCATGGAACAGATTAAATTCTCATTTTCTAATGGCAGAATTGCTGAAACAGTGTACACATGCAACAGTCATTCAGTTACACATGTAAGGAAGAGGTTCCTGTTTTTTTTAAAGTGCAAACAGATAAGTCAAAATCAGTCTTCACTTTTCAAATCTCTTTTTCATCTTTTAACCTATATCTGTGTTTCTTTCTGATAGAGGGAACATGAACTGAATTGTCAAATAAAATTACAGTAATTTAATGCATCATACTGTAATATTAATAAAGTGCATGCCATACAATTATGGTGATTAACTTAAATTCCAATAAAGCTGTATCATTAAGGAGAATGTGCTACATTATGTAACTGATCCTTCCTCTGTTACAATTTTATTTTAAAATACATAGAATTCTATTAAATGAATGCTCCAATGTAATTAATTTATACAGCAAAATTTTTAACTTTCAGATATATTTTATGAAGGGCTAATTTCTCAACAGTAATCTAAAACTGGTAAAGAATCTGTTTCAAATTTACCATCAGACAACAAAGTAAAGTCAGGATTTATATTTTTGATTGTGTCCTGTTTTCAGAAAACCAGAAACAATTTATTCTCCTACATGAATACCGGTTCCATAGATGTCCATCAAACTATGACTACAGGGTCAGCTAGAACAGGTTGCTGTAACAGCACTAGCCATGTTCAGTTGGGTTTTGAATATCCCTAGGAATGGAGAGACCACTGTTTCTTTGTGCCACCCGTTTCATAGTTTAACCACTCTCACAGTAAAAAAGCGCTTTTCCTTCTGATTTTTTCACATTGTTTCCTGGTAGTCTTTGAGAAATTCCTGAGAGAATTCAAGATACTTTCAAGACGGTGCAGCCAAAGACACAGATGTCTTCTGTCAAGTCTAGCAGCAGCAAAAAACCTCTGAGTCCTTAACTATTCAAACCATCGTTGCCTATCTATAGGTAGAAAACACTGCACTTTCAAAAGAAGTATGTCTATTTGGTAACTGGTTTTCTATCCTGGACTTAGACTATGTTGAGATAGCAGCCCTTGGCTGTGAAACAAAAGAAGTTGGTGGCCAAGTCCTGAGTAAGAAGGGGTCTTGATTTGCCAACCATGGTGCTCAGAGGTCAGGGCTGGTAGTCAGGAATTGGGAGTCAGAGAATTTGTCAGACATTTGATAAGCAAATCTGTTTTGGCCAAAACAGAGCAATGAAAATGACTGTTAGCAGTAGACTCTGGAACAGAAAGCATATTGCTTTACATGTACAAGAAACAATCATCTGTTACAAAGGATGCATTTGGCCTCATCATGACTGTTCCACATTGTTATCCTGTGACTCACCAATACGTTCAGCTTCTTTCCCCCCTCTTTTATTTCGTAAGTGCAAGTCCTTGTTCTTTGTATCATTGTATTTAATCTTATTTTTTCACTCAGATTCTTTCTTTCTCACTTGAATCCTCCTCTGCATTAACAGTGCCTTAGAACGTTTTGTTATCAACTAATACAAGCAGCAATAAGCAGCAATAATTTTTATGGAGATTTTTAAGGAAAATAAATAAAGATTAATTTGAAGTTTGAACCTGAGGAACTCAAATGGTAACCTTCCCCCAGTGTGACAGGTCCTCTTTCAAAGCAATATGCTGTTTCACCTGCC
Organism: Hemiprocne comata; assembly: GCA_020745705.1. Taxonomy (NCBI): domain Eukaryota; kingdom Metazoa; phylum Chordata; class Aves; order Apodiformes; family Apodidae; genus Hemiprocne; species Hemiprocne comata. The sequence goes on along the minus strand of CM036586.1, from coordinate 133,581,891 downwards.
TTTCAGTCAACATTACCAAACATTTCTTCTGTTTCGTTTCTTCATTTATTGAATGCTTTCCGATGTACCAACACTTGCAAGTTCAAATACTTACAAATGTATTTTCCCATTTACAAAGCAGCTATCTCAACAAAGGAAGATAACAGAATTTTCTCATTTAGGACCTGATATGACTTGTCTCTAGACAGAAAAGGATTTTATTTTGCTGGTTTATTATGTTAACTTCAAACTAAGCAGGACAAAATCTGTGCAAGTGTAGAGCTTTTCTATGGTAGTTGTAATCAGGTTGTCTCCTGCTTGTAACAAGGGATTTACTAAGAGACCGTTTCTGTCTTTAAAATGCAGAAAAAAAGCTGCCAAATGAATCCTAAAACATAATGGCTATGCTTAAGTAAGATAAAGGTTAAAATACCTTGAACCCTTATTCAAGTATTTCCAGATTGAGAAAGAAAACAGAGCTGAGAGTCAAATCTGTCTTTTGTGTCTTTTCATAGGAACACAAGAGGGACATGGCACACATCAGTGCTTCCTTTAGAAACAGCAACAAGGAGAAAAACACATTCCTTTTCCCCTGTATGTACTCTATTGTGGATTTGCAGACACCATATTAAGAAGCAGGGATCTGCTGTTGTTAGTCTGACTTGTAAAGGTGGAAATGACTCATATAATGAACTAAAACTTCATAACTGTATGGAAATTACCCGAATATTTTCAGATTAAATAATTCAAATTATAAGAGCTGTGTGTACTCACGTGTGGGTATTTATATACACATACATACAACAACTACATATGTATGTGTAGACAAATACAAATAAAAATAGGCCTAAGAACTATTTCAGATTTGATACTACTATTTTGGCAGGGAGCTTAGTTGACTTAGGGGATGTATGTGCACTTAAAAGAAAAAAAAATAACTGATTTAGTAAGAGGAAGCTAAGTCTACCTCTAATGCAAGTGTTCATGATCGTAAGGAAAATAGTTCAAACTCAAACATGACAATAATGTGACTTGGAAGAGAATTACAGAGCAGAAGTATTTGTCATCCGCTCACTAAGTATAAAAATGTAACTAATGGAGAAAATAAGTAATAAGAATAGTAACAATTAAGATCATAATAATAACATTTTAAATGCATTATAAATCTATTGGCTGCTCGTTTTGAAAGTAAGGAATAAAATCAAATCCGTACAGTTTGCAAAAGACAACTGTATCACTAGGCCACACTTTTCAACTGCTGTGAGGATGGATGGTTCATTTACTCTGCTTAAGAGACCTAATCTCTGAAGCCTGCAGTTATTTAGGGTTAATAGACTTTCCTCTTTTCATTATGCTTTTGTGAACTGTAAAAGTTTTTCAAGTGAGTAGGCTAAGAATTATTCATAAATATTCTCAGCTGAAGATTACTTCCCTGACACTTTTCTGTAGTAAATAAAATAAAATAAAATAAAATAAAATAAAATAAAATAAAATACAGAACTGTACCCTGCATATTTCACATTGACCTTCTCACTGTCAAAGCAAAGGTTGTCTACACAACCTATGGTCTCCCCTTTCAACGTCACTGCCCAGTGACAAATTTCGGTTCTCATTAATGAAAGTTGCCTTTCTTTAAAGAAAACTCTGAAATAAGAAGCTGCATACACCACGCAACACCCCACTCCATCTCCTGAAAAGAAAGGAGATGATGTCTTCCTCTGGACTGAATCTCTCATTTATTTATCTTCTATTTTCCCATGTTGAGAAAAAAAAAAAAAAACGGACAAATGATGTTTGTATTCTAATCCAAATTGAACAAGATCCAGCAGTTTTTCAATATTTTTTCTGGTGGTGGCATTGCAGGGTTTTTCAGATGTTTAGAAATATATGAAAGTTTCTTCAGAAACTTTTAAAACTTTTCAATATAATACATTTGTCAATGAACTGGATGACTCACAGAGGGTAGAAGTCAACAAATGCAGTAACTGTCTTGTCCCTTTCTTATTTAGAATTACAGCAAGTGTATATTACAATTTTTTTTCCTTTTTTACTGTAAACTGGAAAGTTTTCTGCTTGAATGCAGTGCTCACACATCCATAATATAGATTGATTAGCAGAAAAATGAAGTAATAAAATAATGAAAGTTTTAACTGTGCTCTTTCAAGACCACAAAATCGTAGTGCCTACTAGCTGTCAAATATTTGCTTGATATAAGATCTCCTGATGAGTTAATATGCAAATAGCATACATAAATTGTCAATGTTCTCAGTCAAAATTGGCATCAACTCTAAATTATGTGATAAAATTCCTGTCTGATTTTATTTGCTATTACTATGGACTGTCAGGAGTTAAGTCATCGGTTTGAAAATTTAAGTGAAAATTTGAAATTTTTTGTTAATGCTACTTTCCTTCAATTAAATTTTCCTTCAAGTAAATAGAATTAAGGGAGGACAAGCAAGCAAGGTTTGCAGATGAGGTACCTTTTTATTTCCCTTAGTAGTCCCTGCTCAATTTCCCTCTCTGCTTAGGAGATTTGTACCCCCATCACACCTCTGCCTGGGTGTTGTCTGTGCACCAGGGTGTTGAGCAGGGCAACCTGTAATGGCACTCCCCCACTTTCCAACTGGAAAAAGAAGCACTCTTCGTTTTAGTAAACAAACTATTACTCAATTATTTTTAAATTATCCATTTTTGTTCTGTGCAAGTGTTGCAGTACTTCTGTGTAAATGTTAACTAATTGTTTTTACCACTAGCAGTGTGTTTCTAATAACACTTAACAACAACACTTGATCTTGTAAACAAGTTTGTTAATATTCTAGGGAAAGAATAACAGAGTACTCCTTCTCCTGGCATTTAAATAATACTGCCATCACAAACTCGTGTTTGTAATACAACAATTTTTTTTTTCCACTGGTTCAAACTTTTTCAAAGCTCAGAATGTTCTTTCACCATACGATTATATCAGAATTTCAGTTTTTCTTTAAAAAGCAAATTTCTAGCCTCAGGATACCAGGGACAAGACTAAGAACTTCAATGTCAAAGAAATATAAAAAGCCACTCAAAATTCTTACTTTTATCTTCTCCCATGAGTCTGACTCATATTTAAAGACTGGTACTACTGAGATGACTTGAAGGACAAAAGAAACAAAGACAATATCCGGTGTAGCTTTTGCAAGAAAAGAGCTATACAATTTCACTCACTAATTCTCATGTTTCTTTTCAGTTTCAAAAGTCTGCTTTTTTTTTATAAGAAAAAAAATAAACAAATCTTGCCCCTCTGTGGCAACACAGGCAAGGGGGGCAGATGTTAACACAAACTCATCTGCAATACACACAATTTGAAATCAGAGTGAATGCGATAAGAAAACATGTTTTCACTATCCAAGAGTTTGGACTCCTGAGTTCAAATTACAGGTCCATGATGTTCTTTTGGATTTTTTGGTTACAGCTCATTGACCCTGAAGTAATTAGCATTAAATATCACTTAGGGAAATTGCTAATCTATGGTATCTGACACGGTGAAAGAATAAAAGGGGAACTCATTCTGACTCATGTAGCTTTGAACTTTCCTTTCTAAACACCATGCAGCTTTCCAATCTAGTAGCAAGTAACCCATGAGGTGAACTCTAGCCTGCAGGATAATGGAGTGAGGAACTGGGCTCCTGAAAACAGGGCTCTAAAAAGCTGTCACTGTGCATAATAATTTCTCTCATTCTGTCATGACTGAATGGCACTGCTGTCCTACCTGACATCCTTAGCAACATAAGTCGTTGCTTCTGACAACTCAAAATCCCAAGACCTATTATGATACATGCTAGCAAACTAGCAGGTAGAGCAGCAGAGGATGCTGAGGAAGCAGCCGGAAGAGGCTGACAGTGAGAAACATGCACTACTTCTATTACTGGATATACTAAGGGGTTCACACCCCTCACATCAAGTGATTTAGAACACATTATGTTGACTCTAGGACAGCACAGACATCTGTCTGCAACTCAGTCATGAATGTCAGGACCTCAGATCTGACAAATAGCCATCAAAAAGAAAGCTTGCCACCTTATATTTGTAAAGGTTATATTGACAAGATATGCATTTGGTCTGATGAGAAAGAAGGCTGGCGTCCAACAAGCTAACAACTGTTTCTAGGCCACAGAGATCAGAACCTGAGCAATCTTCCCCCCATAGGTTTGTTTGGCTTCATGGTAGTAACTCTTCTGCTGTACCATGTTCAAAACCGACAACTTCCTAGAGATGTAAGCTGCTGTGTATGTTTCTTAGATATTAAAAGCTTACTTGCTTCTGTGGAAACATGGGCATACTTCTGGCTGGTGACACTTTTGTCAATATTGCATCACTCAGGAAATCCTATTTTATCCTAGAATCACTGAAGTTAAGATCTACTAAAGTGCAGTTCCTACTTCTTATCACAAATAGGTTTCAACAGAGACCCCTTCACAGCATGCCTAAGCTACAACAGAAAACAAACAGCTTACTCTTTTTTTTGAGCCAGAGGGTCCAACAAAAAAACCCCACATCTGGTCTATAAAACAGACAACAGAAAAATAGGCAGTTCTTTAAAACATTACAAAATTGTTTTCTGACAGAAAAAATTCACATGATCTCCAACTGCCTCGTATGGCTTTGTGCTCAAGACTCCTTTTGGCATCTTTCTTTTCTTTTATGCTTTCTTTCCAATCCAATGCTGCATTCCCACAGTTCTTACAGGGTGGCTTCTGTCTTGCTTCTTTAGCTATTACTGACAAGTAAATTAATCTGCGCTATACAACCCTACCTCTCTGTATCACCAGCCCCTTTCAGTGGGAAATGTTTTCCATGTCTCCTGGGTGGAATCTGCCCCTTAATCAGTGTCACAGTTTTTGAGCTCGGTATTCTCATTTATCCTTGTTGAAAAAGTCCAAGAAGGAGAGATCTCTAGCGCTTTATGCTTTATTTGTACAAAGGTCTGTGATACATTATATCTGAGAACACACCAATTTATTGAATTCATGAGCTTTTTTTTTAACTTTGGTAGTGACACTGTTGGGTTTTCTTTGAAGTTGCTTACCTCTTTTTAGTGGTATCAGTGTAACGCAAGGTAACTCCTTAGAAATCAATGGAATTAACTAACACAAAATCACGTACATGAGTGGAATAAAAGCCTCTGAGTCACTAGAGTAAGTCTGTAGCTGTTTGACTAGGCTGCCTTCAACTAACAACTGGGTAATGAAAACATTCTTTGCTGTGAGATTGAATCTGTTAGAGCTTTTCTTTCTCAAATCCAATATAACATTAATAGGTAGCGTTCTACTCTTCTGTGGTACATTCCATCCCTCATTCTATGTGAGTTTTTAGATGTTAGACCTTCTTTGTAAAATCTGATGACAATTCAGACATAGGATAAGTCAAAGCTTTCTGTACTCTGTAAAACAGTTCTTTGTTTCAGTCACACTGGTTAGACATTATCTTGAGATGGTTTTTTGTATGTGATACAGTGATACAGTGATGCGTGTGTGTGTCTATATAAGTTGTTTGCCTCTCATGATAACACTGAGCAAAATTTTTTGCTGTTATCATTTCACAAATTATTTTTTAGAAAAGCTTAGCTACTTCAGACTACTCCGCTACAATGTATCATATTTCACTGCTAAATGAAATATAGTCAGGCCTGATATATTCATGCAATATTTTTAATGGAAAATTGGGGACAGGAAGTAGATTACTGAAATTCCCTTTTTGCACTGAATTTTGAAATTCAGTAGAGATGATGTTGCCTAGCTATTGTGATACCTACCATATTGCACACTACTTCCCACAGCTGTGCTTTCATTTATTTCTCATTTATGCTCAGTAGATATTTATGTATAACAAAGAAATTTCACTCTGTACATGACAATGCTGCTGAAATCACAGATGCTTAAGCAGTTAAACTGAGGGTTTCTACAGATATTTTGAAAGGAGAAGTTAAGCAAGTTACTCAGTTTGGCTCTTTTGACCAAAAATTAGCTTTTTAAGAATACCTCCGTGTGATTTGACAAAGATTTGAAAATAACTCATTTTAGGAGAAGGGTTACATTCACTTTATAACCAGCTGAATATGTTAATTTCTCCCTATAATACCTTCTTGCCTTCAAGGTTTCATATATATTTGTTACATTGTTACATGGCTTTTCCTATATTGTATTTTTGGAAGTAGAATTCTGCCCCTTTAATTTATCCCCACCATTTATTTCTGACTTAATGACTATAAGTAGTAAGATAAAAATGAGAAGTCAAAGTGGGCAATCAATTTGACTTAGGCAAAAAACAGATGAACTACCTTATTTACTGCTCTAGGAAAAAAAAAAATAAAAAAAAAGAAAAAAGAAAAAAGAAAAAAGGAGCAAGCACTGCATGAAACCTGTAGCTTTCCAAGCTGTGGTAGTATTTGCCTGATGACGCACTTTCCACTGAATCCTTATTTAACATTAGTTTCAAATAGCAAGAAAAGTAAAGAGACTGCAGTCTCTTAACATGTTTTGCCTTCACAGGCAATGCTCTATTTAATAGTTCAGTAAAGTAAATCTGATCTGTGTACTTCATCAGATGTCCGCTGGACACAAACACACTGTATGCAAAACAAGAAGATGCGTTGGCTTTCGGTCTTTTTTTGCAAGTCACAGTATATACCTCCTCTCATATGAAACGTTGCTGTCTTAAAGACGTATTTACTTATTAATTTGCAAAACCCCCCTGTTAACCAACAAACTCTTAAGAAAGCTTCTCCCAATTCCTATTTTTTTTAAATGCTTAAGGATTAGTTACACATTAATTAAACATGCTGTATGAAAAATATTGCTATATTTCAATATTTATATTTGAAACACTTATAAGTACTGTAAAATACTGAAACTATCAAATTACAGTTTAGAAAGAGAAATACAGGGATTTTTTTATTTTTTTTTTTTCCAGGTAGAAAGTCTTCCTGAAGCATTGGCTAGACTGCTTTTTTCTCAAAAATACTGGCAAAAAAATGTTTCTAGCCTCATTATAAAAGTCAACTGATTTTCTGGCTACAATTAGCTGTAGTCTCCATTGCAGAGTTTTGCAATATCTGTGTTAAACTTAGATTAATTTTATAGGTTTTCCTATATATTTCTTTTTTTTTTTCTTTTTTTTTTTTCTTTTTTTTCTGATAAGAAAAATTAAGTAGTATAGACCTCCTCTGGTCTTGTGGAACTGTGGAAGCTCTACTGCCCATTTCAAAAGGACTTTCCAGCACTAAATTTTTCTACTCTGAAATTACCTAGTGTTCCATTCCTTGCTATTGTCAGAGAAAAAAAAGTCACCTTTCCATTCACATTTTTTTATGCTTATCTTGAGGTTACACAATTGTCTCAAACCAGGACAACAATACTTCCTCTTTTTTGACCAGACATAAAATTTACAGACGGCCTTAATGAGATCTGTTTATATTTAAGAGAATCTGACCTGTTTCAGCAATACATCTTCAAGTTCTACCATTTGTTGACATGTAATTTGTCATGGGCTTGGGTAACGTCCAGGGAGAAATACGAGGACTGAAATGTATAGGCTGTGTCAGAACTTTGCTCCTTGCCCTCTTGAAGTGAAAGTGAATTTCAGGACCACAGCACACCTGCTTTTTACTGTAAATCTACCTGTGCATACATAGAAATAGAGATGTGATGATCCTTTCTGTATCTCTGTACCATCACAATGACATCATGAGCACATTTCTGCTAATTCTGAATTTTTTGCCATTTTATTTATGAAAGTCTATCTGATGCTGCACAAAAAAGTGTGCCCAGCATCTGAAGGGATGTAAGATTTACTTTCTAACTGCAGTCTTCTTTTCATTCAGTCTAACTAAAACAGCTTTTTTTATTAGGCTGTTTGTTGTCAGGCCTTTTTTATTGAGATCTGGAAAGAACCATTCACCTGCTCTCTCATCCCCCACCCTTCAGTGCAGAACAGAAGCCAAATTTAAGGCCAAGTCTTTGGGAAAGGAGTTGGATTTTTCCTCCCTTCCATCCTCCTCACTAGATTAAGATATCTGTGAATCGCATTCAAAGCTCTCTGAAGATGATTCACCCTGAAAATATTGCCATGCTGAAAGGCTTTACCTTGCATGTAGCAATGCAAAACAACTGCTGACATGCATGTGGACAATTTCTTTTATTTCCTTCTGTCTTAATACATATTTTAAAAACTTTGGGTGTTTTACTTTAGGAGTTTCTGTGCAATACTTTAAAGCTGACTATTTACCAGATAATTTTGTCTGTTCTCAACAAGAAGGTTTGGATTAGTGACAGCAAAGAGCTTCCTACATATTATAGCATTATGCTAATTAAGTTTTACAGCATGGTCATCTAATTGACTTGAAATCCATGACACAGGTTGCCTAAGTGCTTGATTAAAGTCCTCAAAAGGCTTTGCAAAAGTTAGGTAAGTGTTAAATGATTCACTTTTGTAACAGTTTTCCAAGTAATTTAGAAACTGATTTACCTCACAATTATGGTACTGTATCTTAAGAAACCAACAATTTTAAGGGGCTCAAATGATACGCTATTTAGGAAGATTTATGATAATGGCTCCATTACAATATTTCTCAAATTAGGCAACTACAAATCATTGGTCACTTGGAACATCTGAATATAAGTGATTTCATTAAGCCTAAGTATAAAAAGAGCCTGCCAAACTGATCTCTTTTTGGATGCCTAAATTAAATGTTTTAGGAATAATATTTTTACATATAGATGATTATAGTTAAAATCATTAAAATAATATAATAGACCTTTCATTTTAAAGACCTTTAAAACATTCTTGTCTTGAATCTAATTTCAAACTTTCAAGCATTATACAGTGACTTGAAGTGTTTAATGCAATACATATGGGATGGTAATGTTGCTAACTCCCCCCAGGCTAAGCTGAAAAGAAATGGGGTTTTGCAATTTGTGCCAGTAAGAACAGTGCTTCCTCCTAATAACTGAAAACCAGACAAGTTTCAGAGTACTGTTACTATTTTTGTTAAAGCATTTCTAAAACTCATTATGTGCTTCTAAAATATCTGTTACTCTGTTACGACATTTCCCTATTGTTATTTATTTAAAACACAACTGCGTTCTCCAATGATCTTAAGAATTTTAGAAACAGCAGCATAAGCTAAAGAACAAGGAGTAAGCTAGACCAGCTGTGAAGGGGTTGTCTGTGCACATCCATGCTCACAAGGTTCACAAATCCCAGTCTACTATTTTTTAGTCAGTTTTATCAACAACTATTCTGGAGCTATATTCACGATTACACATTTTCTAATAAAAGACTGCTATTTATTTTCAATTGTTAATCCATCTTTAGATTCTGTAATTAGAATCATAGAATCATAGAATTGTTCAGGTTGGAAAAGGCCTTCAAGATCATCGAGTCCAAACTTATCCTAACCCTACCACCCTATTTCTGATGACCCACCGCTAAACCATGTCCCCAAGCACCACATCCAGACGACTTTTAAACACATTCAGGGATGGTGACTCAACCACGTCCCTGGGGAGCCTGTTCCAGTGCCTAACAACCCTTTCTGTAAATAAGTTTTTTCTGATATCCAACCTAAATCTCCCCTGACGCAACTTGAGCCCATTTCCCTTTTGTCCTGTCATCAGTCACCAGTGAGAAGAGACCAAACCCCACTCTCACTACAACCTCCTTTCAGGTATTTGTAAAGAGTGATAAGGTCTTCCCTCAGCCTCCTCTTCCCCAGACTAAACAGCCCCAGCTCCCTCAGTCGTTCCTCATAGGGGATGTTTTCCAAACCTCTCACTAGCTTTGTTGCCCTTCTTTGGATCTGCTCCATCACCTCAATGTCCTTTTTGTATTGAGGTGCCCAAAACTGAACACAATACTCAAGGTGGGGCCTCACAAGTGCCGAGTACAGAGGCAGGATTACTTCCCTAGTCGTGCTAGACACACAATTCGTGATACAAGCCAGAATGCCATTGGCCTTCTTGGCCACCTGGGCACATTGCTGGCTCATATTCAGCTGACTGTCAATCAATTAGAAGGGATAGGTGTTTGATAACAAGAACTCCTAGCAGAGTTAAGCAAGCCCTTGCTGTCACTCTACCTCAGGTGCCATCCTGGGACACTCGCTGCAACCCACACCATGCTATATGCAGGAAGATGCAGAGTTGTGTAGCACCTGTGGCCACCTTTTCTTTCATCCCATGCAATAATACCTCGAGTAGATGTTTACTCTCACTATAGTTACAGATCAGGGCTGCCTGTCAAATTATTCCTTGATGAAAATAAGAAAGCAGGGAACAGAGAGAGAAAAGTGCTTGAACTAGGCAAGGTGAGAACTTAAACTTGTCCTGTTTTTCTCAGTTACAGTAGCTAACTAGGACTATAAATGGGGATGGGGAGAGATAACAGGCTGCCTGAGCACTTCCCTCCATCCCATCCTTATTGTACCTTCTGGAAGATCATGAACTGAGAAAGGGAACAGTTCCATGTCAAATCTAATTTTCTAGTCTGCTTTTGCAACTACCTATTGTGGCGGGAGCAGACGCACCACAACCAATGTGATCAAGCGAAAGCCGTTCATTATTAAAAATGGTGGCAATTTATACCCCTCTGACTCCAGATGGTCCACCCCAGTACAAACCCCGTTGGTTACATACATACACAGTTCATATATGATTGGCTACATGTCTTGTCATTTTCTGTCCGTGTCACGATGACCCAGGGCTTCTGCTTCCCAGCCGCTGCCTCTCAATTCTTGCTACAATGTTCTTTTCTCACTACTTCACGAGATAACAACCGTGGGATACCTACTTGTAGGACACCTGCTGTTTACTGGTCCTGTGGGGCAGCGGCCTGTGGGGTACCAGCCTGTGAGACACCAGCTTGTTTATTGATCCCACAGTTTGCTTCAGGGCGCCTGACAATTTGGTCAGCAGCACCTGCAACACTGCTGGTTTAATTCAGGCATATTAATTTTCCATAAATCCCATATTAATTTTCCATAAATCCCCACAACCTATACTATTGCAAAGATGGCAGATGACACAGTGACAATGTGTCCATACTCCATTTTCATAGGGCAGGAGGTCCACACTTCTTCATATCTACAAACTCTTTGTAAAATAGAGCAGGTCTGAATTTTCTCTGTCTCTGCATCGGAGTGTCACTCCAATGTCACTTTGGGCAAACTCCAGATTTTTAGCCTGAAAAGTTATAAGAAATGAAAATCTCAACATACCTCATAGCTTCTGCATAAAGTGTCCAGGCTTAAGTTTGTGTTTGAAATACCACTATTTTATATAACTAAATTAACAAAATGTTGTTTTCCCCCCTATACCCCAAATTATTATAGCACACTTAGAATCTGAACATTTACCTGTAATTACATAAACTATACAGCATTACAAAATAAGTTGCTTCTGATCCTGACCCAATATGTAACCTAGACTTCCCTTCATTCTTGACGTGTTTCATGTGGGTGTGAATTACTTCTCGTTATTTCACTTGCAGCCTTCAATTTATTATAACAGTAACATTCAGGAACAATCCCTAGTATTTATCTTACTGTGGATTGTAGATACTCTCCTGGAACTTTATTAGAAGGTATAGTATCTTAGATTTTCTGAAAAACTATTTATTGTTGTCAGAATATGGCTTAAAATTATTTTCTAATCTATCTTCTCTCCAGCAGCATGCCAGAGCTGGCTGGGTTTTAAAACTTAACCCTTTTATTACTGTTTTAATATTTTTCCCTTTTATTTCAGCTTTCAAGTGGGATTAGAGTGATGTCAAAGCATTATAAAACTTCTCTAGGAAAGTTATAACTGAAAGAAAGCATTTTGAAACAAACCTGATGCAGTGTAGTGTGCTGTTTACTTTTGTACTTCCTAATGCGAAAAACAATTGCACTCCTGCTATAAGTGCATAAAAGAGAGCCTCTGCTGCCTCATGGCTTTCCAACAACAAACAGAGCCCCGGCGTTGTAGAGCTTAAGTAGTAATAATATTATAACTATTTTAAGTGCATGTGAGACCACTAATATCAGTTCTTTAGCAGTGCTGCTTATTTTGCTTTCAGAGATGAGAACTTTGCGATGCATGGGGTTTGAAAAGCATCCAGGCTAAGTAGATCAACTGGCTAATTTCTCTTTTTCAGCTAAAAGTAGGACTGTGTCTTTGTTAGCAAACAGCCACTGGCTACCACATGGCTACTACTACAAAATAAATTGTCCACATAATCAACAATTTTCAGTTTCTTGAGGACTTCTGGAGGACTAAGTCTCTGAATATTGAGTCTACCTGATACAAGTATTAAGTTGACAAAACAGTTGTATTTTGTCGAAAGCTCAAATATTTATTTTTTGTTCCCACTTCTCCTTTTCCTCTTCTTTTTAGCTGTTTCTGATCTTTGGAGGCTGCTTGTTTGCTTCAACACTTCTTTGCTCTGGGCTTGCCTCTTTATGCGCTGTCCATTGCTGACCTCTGTGCAGAACATCGCCAAGTGAAGATTCAGTCACTCTCTTTCCTGTGATTTTGCTATTCTACAACAAAAACAACTGGAATCTAGGCAGAAGATGTTCCCAGAATCCTCACCTCTATTATACAGTTTGTCATTTAAAGATGCCCCCCAGCTTTTGCTTAATATAAATAACATAGAGCATAAATGACCAAAAATTTAAACACAGCTAACTCTATAATCCAGATTTATTTACTGGGACTACTGTCCTAACCTAGAAAAACCTACTTTCTCCAACTCGATTTTCACAACACTTCTTTACAGTTTCTTTTGGAAACACCTCTTTACAAGATTACTCAATGATGCTACACTGTCTTTTCATACCAAGCACTTCCAGTTTTCCAAACGATTTGTTCATGCTACTTTATGCCTTAAAAAATTATTTAATCAGTGCTGCATTGCCCTGCTCCAAATGCTACTATCAGATCTTTCATCTACTTAACACATTTTACAAGGTTGCCTTGAAAATATTAACTTTACTTTCATCCTATCCATCTGTTTTTTTCTACAGCATAACTCCAGTCATTTATTATTAGAAAGTTGTTACTCAGTAGTGGGAACTAAAGAGTTTGTTAAGTTTTTAATATTTGAAAATGTAAGCTATAGACTTAAAACAATTGAATTGTTGAAGACTGGTCCCAGTCTTCCAAGACGAATCATTACTACTAGTAATATACTAAGGGTGCTTTGCTAACTTGTTATGAAGAAGTTACAGTGTAATGTTTAATCAAGCCCTGTTTCACAGCACTGTGGCTTCCTACCAATGCAGATCTGATACCTTTATTAACTCTGCAGAATCTGCTGCAATAAACCCTTCTTTCATTGCCTTGTGCACAGCTTCAGCTCTGTAGAGAAGGAAAGTGTCAATAATAAATTTAAAACTGTTCATAGGACTACAAGTTTCTCACTACATAAATGAAGAATTTGTGGCTTGAAAAGCTGTACGCTCTTAGGAAAATCCACTCTGATGAACATTGGTGGAAAACTGGCTTTCTTTAGGTTTGCTCTGAGTGAGCCATGGCCTATATAAAGCACACTGGTTATGAATTATTAATGCAATAAGCCAGAAGGCTTAAGAAGAAAAGACCTGCACTCCTCCTCTAGGAGCAGAAAAAATATAGAGTGGGAAGGCTTAATTTACATAAATTATTATTCGGCACCAGTGTATTTTTTCATTCAGTGTTTTGCTGCAGTAAGTCTGTGTTCTGAACCTAGGAGTACTGTGTGATGCCTGTGAGTGTGCAGATGGGAGAAATGATTGGGGAAGACATAGCCTGGGGAAAGTGGTTGCTCTGAGCAAACTCTTAGGTAGAGGAATCAAAGCCAATAAGCAGATCATCTGATGGGCTCCTTGCTTGAGTCCTGTTTTACTCAGAGATGCCAAATACTCCACAAAGCAGACACTGCAGAACAAAATCAGCAGTGGCAGCTTTGAACAGAATCCTGTAGCACAGAATTCTCTGAACCTGAGCAGGGAGAAAGACCAAGTCCAACCCTGAGATGATCTTCACTACTTGAATTTGTGAAAGATAATTTAAGAAAGTAATGATGAGAACCTCATGAATGAGGTGCTGTATTTCAGAAAGCCAAACAATTCATAATTGGAGCAATATAGCACCAGCCACATCTCTGCCAAATTCTTTGAATTATAGTTATCATCATTCAAATAAAAAACAAGACTTTTTTCTTCTAACATAAATTTAGCGGCAGATACTCATTCCCAAGACTTATTGAGAGACTGCAAGTGATGAGTGAGAGGCTTGTAAGGGCAAGCAGAGGAATCAAAACCTAGATTTCAAAAAATGTATTAACTTTCCAACTTAAAATGGAGCAGTTGCATCTTTATCTCAGACCATGCCTTCCTAGTTCTATTTCTGAATGTAATCCAGCATACTGCCATCAACATCTAGCAGTAGACAAGATGCATGTTAACCTGCATTTACTCATGCAGTCCTAGGCATGCTACAGGGAGAAGACAGTACTTAATTCCTCTTACTGCTTGTCTACAATAAAATTTGCAGCTAGAAGAGTACTAGCATTCAAAGAAAAGTTGTGGGTTTTAAAGTAGCCTAGGCATGGGATAATATGGACCACTCTCTTTTATTTACAGAAAGGAATGCAGATTCCAATTCTGTTCAGGGAAGATAACTGCAGCATGACACTAGGTGATGGACACTCACCCTTCATTCCTGGAGCCTGGGCACGTCACTGACTTTTGCAGCAAAGACCACTGCTATGGCTGGCCAGGCAGTGAAGGTAGGCTTTGTTTAGGCCTCAAAGAGGTAGTGACTTGAACCAAAGTTATTTAACCTAGTTTTCACTTTTTTTAAATGCCCTGGAGATTTTGGTGACTTCTGGCTGTCAATGATTTCCTCTTTCCTAAGCCATTCCTGGTTACTCCCAAAATTGTGTTTTTCGGTGATTGCTTATTTTGTCAGGCTCAGAACTGGCAGGCATTCATTCCATGCATAAATTTCAATCTTTCCTAATGCTCAAATGCAAGCATGGCATTGTCAGCACTGTGGCAAAGGTTACTTTACAGTTTTTTAGGATTTTTATTTTTTTAGACAGCCAGTGCTACATAGCATGAAATACAGCTGGTGCATTTTAAAACTTTGCAGTTGTTTCCAATAGTTGCTTCTGATTCCAGTATGTAAATCTGAGTATTTGCAAAGTTCATTATACTTCCCTACAGGTTCTGCAAATGTTAAAGTAACATTATTCAATTATGTAAAGCAGCAGGAAGGCTCTTCTTTTTTGTGTCTTGATACACATAATAGCATAAGTCAATATTCATGCTAATATTAATTGAAAAATTAATACAAATTTATTATTGTTGTCAGAAATAATAAATATAAGCCCCTGAGTAACTGGATAGGCAACACTCCAGTTTCTCCTCTTCATAAGATTATTCTTAGTATTTATTTATATTGCAGCCAATCATGAGTCAAAATCAACTGTGCTAGGCAATCTGTATTTAAAAGTTGGGCTAAAAGTTTACCTTTGCTCTCCTCATCCCAGGAGGAAAGTAAAATAAGCTCCTTTTCATATGCACAGCTCCACTTGTTTTTTAAAGTACCTCTTCTCAGCAAGAGCTGCCTCAGGTGCCCTTAGGATATACAATGTATTAAAGATATATCCTAGAGGCTTGAGATTTGTCCTTTCTGATAATTATTATTCAAATGAACACTCATATCATTAGACTCTTGCCCAGTTTGGATTTGGTGAAGTGAATATAAATACATGCAGAAATCGGAGAATACCAGAAGAACATTGCAGATAAAATTTAGGCTATTATAATCTAAGCTAAATAAGTTCTAACTCATTAAAATTAGTTTTAGCTGTGGAAGTTTAGAGAAGTATTAAATAATTAATAGACACATCCACATATCTCTCCATACTGATTTTAAACAAAAACGTGTTTGATTTAATTCTCAAATTATAAAATGTAAGCTAGGGATTGGTTACTCTTCAAGAGGGAGCTGAGGGTTTGCCTTGCCATTACCCTGAGAGAATTTCACTGATTTGTGTGATGTTCCTGATTTTCGTTATTAAAAGCAGACTTAAGACCAAGGAATGACATGAAAGTTACACCTTGTAAGAGAGTGTTAAATGGTGACATCTTGCTTTTTAATATAGATCTTAATCTTTACCCTTCCATCTTTTTATAATAGAATTCATAAAGGCTATAAGGAACCATAAATGAGATAAAAGCAGGTTTATCTAATATTGCTGAAATCTTGTGGTTACAACAAAGGTTTATTCAGAAGGCAGCTCCTGCAAAATAAAAAAACCTGAAATATACCAGTGTGCATATGCATGCTCTTTTTCTCTTTCTTTCCCTTGATTTTTGCTGCTCATGTATAATGCTAATTTTGCACAGTACCTTGGTAATTTCAGAAGGCAGCATGGCAGATACACATTTAATAATTCTCATGAGGGTTAATATTTTACAGAAAATGCATTTGGATATTGTAAAAACTTTTGCGCTAAATAAAAGAACACGGAAACTGGCCAAGTAACAGCTGCTTGTGATAGGTCATACAGATGGAGTAACATTTGGAACTATATCCTCAGTGGGCATGGTAAAATTTGGGAGATTTTCCTTCTCTTAAGATCTAACACTGAGGTTCTGTGTGCTCTTGGTAATGTCTTTTCAGTACTGGACTCTGCTTTTTTTCCCACCTTCTGAGCACCCTTTCTGTATAAAACATATTCTGCTGTTGGACCACCCCTCTACATGCAGTGGTAGAGCATTTGTTACTAGTGTCTGATCTCTAAGAACCAGAAAGCATTATTTTAGTATCAGATCTTTGGCTTGTTTTTGTTGTTGGTTTTAGTTGTTGCGGTTTTTTTAATCCTCCCCCCCATAGCTATTCTGCTGAAAATGACAAAAATCCTCCAGGGCACTAGCAATTGGTGAGGAGTGCTAAGTGATACTACTTTCCTTCTGAGGGTCACCCACAGTATAAGCAGGATTTTATAAGACACAGCATGGTTAAGGAAGATGTCTGTCAGAAAAGATTGAAATCCAAAGTTCCTAAAGACATTACATTTACAGTTATTGTTGGACAAAGAAGGACCACCCAGAGACTACAACTGAGTAACTCTCCTTGTCTGAATCCTTTCACCATCATTATCTGGATAGGCAGGTAATGGTTTCTGTAGTAAACATATTATATGGTGTCGTGAGTCCTTAATCAGTTTGAGAGTGCTGTGGAGCTGCCTTTCAGAATTATATACTGTTGCTAAAGTAGGGCTGTGATAACAGTGTATAGGAGCAGCAATAAGTGACAAAACTGCAGCACATCTGTGCTGAATGACATTCAAGAGGGAGAAGGGAGAATTTCTCCTCTTCCTCCCATCCACATAACCCCACTCAGACCCCACTATACACACAGCTGGACTGTTGCAGTGGTGCAATTACCCTATTTCCCCCTTTACTGTGAGACACTTGGTGTCACAGCACTCTGCAGCCTGTGGAAACATCACACACAGCAGATGCTTCATGGCCTGGGACCCTCCATAGATGCAGTGCAACAGGGTGGGGCACAGGCACCCTGCAGACATTCCAGGCCTTGGGGAGTTCACATGCAACCCAGCCAAGTCTTCTCCCCATCTGCTTATGTGGTATCTGTGCCCCTCATTAGGTGTGCCCCTGGAACAAGAAATTCATTGGTTCTCCTGTCTTTGATGTGGGACAAGGCTACAGAGAAGGCACCTGTTCAGAATTTGCAAAGGTCTGTAATAAAAGACTTCTATATTACTGTGAAGCTCTATGCTAAATAAACTAAGCATTATTCAGGACTCATCTTTGGATGCACTTGCCTAACTCTGGTTAAGGTCTGAAAGATGAAAATCACACAGGGCCTTCTAATTGAGATGCAAAGCTTACAATATATTTTAGTCCAAGGAAGCCAAGATTTAAATGCTTCACTACTGAGGTTGCATAAACTCCAGGAAGATGTTAATTCATTCATGGGTATAAGGAAACTCACCCTCTGTAATTAACATGCCTCAATGAAGACTGTGTTTTTTATCACCATGGATTGTGAGAGAACACTGCATAAAGCAAATGTCAGCTCTTTGTGACTCAGAACACGTTACTATTTCCACAGCCTTTTACATATCACTGAGTTAAAATATGAATTTGATTTTTTTTTATATTACCTTAGGAGGAAAATAAACTAAATAAGAAATCCACATTGCTTTATTAACTGGTTAGTGAAGTGTTCAACTTTCTTTCACTGTAAGCTTTCACTGCAACATAAAATGGCAAGACCTAAATCAGGAATTTGCTTTTTTTTTTTTACTTCTCTGAATAAAATCAAGAAAAAAAGTCTCATGTAGATTTCCTTAATCTCATTTTATGTACTCATTCTTTATGACAATCACATTACAAATCAGTCATAATTTTCTTTTGTAATATGCATAATCCAGCCCCAAATAATAACAATGCTTAGAATTGCATTTGGGTTCAGGTCAAAGACTTGAACTAGGCAAGTTCATTTCAGTCATCTCCTGAGCTTGAATAAAGTGCAGCTCAGCTTCATTGGGCATCTCCACTGTCAAACAACTTAGCTCCTTGGCTCACTGCTGTGCTCTCTCTCCTGACCATCCACACAGTATATAAATTCAGTTCTAGCTTCTCTTGTGGTGCTAAACAAACAGTTGTCTCTAAAATAAAATTTGGGAA
The DNA here is from genome assembly GCA_020745705.1 of Hemiprocne comata. Lineage (NCBI taxonomy): Eukaryota > Metazoa > Chordata > Aves > Apodiformes > Apodidae > Hemiprocne > Hemiprocne comata. The sequence goes on along the minus strand of CM036586.1, from coordinate 133,563,191 downwards.
CGTTTTCTAGGAAAATTCTAGATAGTCTTGTTAACCCAGCAACACCACCACTTATGGCTTCACGCCATGTCGCTAGGAATGCGATGCCTTTCCCTACCAGTAAATTAAGAAAAATAATTGTTCTGTAAGAGAGTGATACAGCCTTCACACTATTTCAGGTTTTTTTTACATTGAAAAGTCACAAATCAAAGTATTTTTACTATACAAGGGCCTCGCAAAAGTCCCAGAAAAGCTTGGGCCAAGCAACCTGCTGGAAGAATGCAGCTACAGTTGACTGGGAAGGACTAGCTGTGAGCAACATGAACACAAGCCACTGTACTACCTGACCTAGAGATAGGAGAGCATCAGATATAATTTTTTTAGTAAACTATTTGGGTTTTATTTTATTATTTATATTGATTTTATATACCAAATTTCTGTGTTCATTATTTATAAATATATTTATTTATTTATAAGAACTTACTAATTTGTTCCAGTGAGCAAACTCATGGAGGAAGGAAAGCTAATTTTCTAGTTCATAGCTGCTTTTCACATGTCTCAGGATAACAGGATGTTGCCCTGTAACACTAACTTCTAAATCAGGGACAACTTTCCACAATGAAACAATGCACTAAAAGAACCAAAAAGCCTAAATAAAGAATGTCTCCAAGAGGAAGACTAATTACTCAACTACTTTATTGTTCAAGAGTCCAATGAATATTCAACTGAAGCTTACACTAAAGTTCAATGGACTGCAATTTCCAGAAGGGGTTAATAGAATGCTAAGGAAGCATATTCTGGTATGGAAAATGGACCTCAGCTTCATAGGAAAAACAAGGTCATAGGCATTTTAGAAAAATATATTTTGAGCTTGGTGTCAAACTTCTGGAAGCAGACAGAAAATGAAAACAGGTCAAAAGACAGCAAAAGGTGGAAGAACATACCTGTTGTGAGGATTGAGCAGGTAATAATTTCCCATAAGAGGTGGATAAACTTAGAATAATAGAATAATAGAAAGGTTTGGGTTGGAAGGGATGTTAGAGATCATCTAGTCATTAGAAGTCAATACAGATAAGCAAGAAATTATTTTGGGAATCAAAGACGAGGCAACTTATGAAATGCACACTTTAAACTGAATTAGGGACCAAACTAGTCTCCCTTTAGGTTTTATCTAGAGTCAATAACTTACGAGTACATGAGCCAAACCCCTACATATCAGCTCAAAATTTGATTAAGTGAGAGTAAGCCTTCGTAACACTCATGCCAAGGGCATTACAAAGGTCAGAGTAAAACTGCAGAAGCCCTTGTAAAAGTCTATTATGATACATAGTAGGTGAAAACCCTCTTCGACCTTTCTTCATTTCTGGCACATCTTGTCCTCTAAGTTAGTATTTGTTTGCATTCCTTTTCCATGCCATACTTTAACATACTGGTCAATGAGGCAGCCTGAGCCTGTGCACATTGATTGCAGTGTTTCTTCCAGCAGCCTCAGGATCATTAGGGACATTGAGAGACTCGCCTGGGTGAACAGAGCCTTTCCATGTCAGAAAGCCAGCAAAATAATTTCTGAAGAAGATGGGTAATCTCAGTGGTTGGCAAGTTTCAAGTCTATGGATTTCTCCTGCCTCATGTTTTTTCAACAAGTTAGCATCAGTTCAGGGAGGTTAGTAAACCTCAGGGAGGATTACTGAAGGGTCTAATTGCAAGAGCAGAGGAAACAATTAGAGCCAAATGTTTCAGTTGAACAGAATGCAGAAGGATCAAGAGACTTGTGGAAAACAAAGGCTTGAGTGACATGGTGATGGATACATCAGGGGAAAGTCTGCATAGGAGTAAATTACTGGATTACAGAAAAAGCTGAACATGTGGCAACTAATGCTGGATTCAAAAGGATAGAGAAACCAACAATTTATCCACAGATGTGTTTCCAAATGTTAGATTTGAACAACCTTAATAAGGAAAAAAGTATGAGATACCTGACAATAAATTACCAGAAACTTTGATAAGCTTGCAAATTTTTATCTATTTTTATCTAATGGCAGGCCAACACAAAAAAGTAGGAACTGACACAGTGCAGCCCAGCAGATGACTTAGACAATGCACTAAAGTTGGGTGGAGGGGCAACAGTTCTAGACATTAGAAGTCTAGTTTCAGTTCTCCTCTCTACTACACTTCCTATGTGAAATTCAGCAAACCTTTCTGTCAGGTTTTATAAAAATAGTACACTCCTATTTCTGTGACCCATTCTATTGTAAGCTTAGAGCATTCAGGACAGTCAGACAGATGGTCTATTGGATAAACCTACACCATCTCACTCAGGAAGAATTTGGAACAGGTTTTCAAGCTGTAAATTCAGTTCAAAACCCTCATGTTGCATGTGCAGCTCAACCTGGCAGCTCAGGCTGCCAGTACTGCTGAGAGAAGGAAGATGTGGAAACTGTTACATGGAATGGGAGTGGGATAGCCTTCTCCAGAGAAAACCTTCAGCCTTCAACTCTATGCATCAGCAAAGAACAGCCTTCAGGTGACACCACCCTTTCCATGGGCAATCACAAGCACCAGCCTGACCTGCTCCTGCAGTTTAACATAACAGTAGGGACATGCTGAGACATATTTTTCCAGCAATTGATCTTGTCACTGTGAACAGGATATTTTTGTAGACAGAGACGTCTGTTTGGAGACTGGAGAAGGAAAAACTTTGTGAGAAGGTTATAAAACCTGGACGCATGTACCAAACGTGGGCTGCTCTGTTAGACAGAACTGCTTTTGTACAACATTATCGAGAGGCTTCCTCCAGCCGTTCTGCTTTCTCTGGGTGGCATGGATGAATTGTGAATTATCACCTCATCTTCTCTAATTAACTATATCAAAATTCTGCACTTTTCAATATTCATCCATTATTGCGTTCACTACGACACTTCGTAATGGACATACTAAATGGCAGGAAGCTGCTTCTGATTTCAGTGCACAGAATAATGTGTTCCCACTTTCACACACAGACAAGAAAATTAACAATCGGAAATGAGACAACTTATAATATGTATTTCTCATGAATCACTGACAAAATATTTTATGACCTCCTGTGAGATAAGAGGCAAGACAAAGGGGATATTATTAGATTTGTTAAAAGGGAGAATAGTTTTGGCAGAATAGAAATCTTTTCTGTTTCAGAAGTACCTATGCAGAAAAAGTTTCCCTAGAAAAGAGATGGTGTAATTCAAAGTAGTCTCTTAACCCATGTAAGGTGCAAAGAAGTTCCAAGACTTCAAGAAAGGTGAAAATGGCATTTTCTGAAACTGAGAGAAATGGCATTGACCATGGATTGATATGGACTGACAATGGTATTGACTTGGATATGATTGCTTTTTGTACATGGTGATCTTATTGATGATGATGGTGACGATGATGTTGAGGAGAAGATAAAAAGGTGACTTTTTAAAGGAAATTGAACTTCTGTGAAAAACATTGTTGCCCTCTTCAAAATCTGCAATATGGAAAAATACAACCCCTAGAAATATATATCTTTTTTTCAATCAACTTTAAATTTAAAAGAGAAAAACATGATAATAAGTACGACATCTGGCAAATACATTAGCTTCCAGATGCTAAAAAAAAAAAAAAAAAAGCTGGTTTGAGATTTCTGTTCAGTTGGCTCAAGGTTTCTTTATGCACTGAATCTGTAATAAATTGTTAAAACCCTTAGGCTTCCGGAAATAAACTGCTTTGAAAGAGGTAGCCAGGAAATGCTAATATGACACCTGTTCTCCAGCTATACCTTGTACTTAGGTATGTAAATCAAGACAACCAACAAAGCAGGCCAGTGGCCAGGTAGAGTGTGATAATACTATTTTGCCAGTCTTCACAGAATCACAGAATGACAGAATCAACCTGGTTGGAAAAGACCCTGAAGATCATCAAGTCCAACCATAACCTAAATCCACCAACCATAACCTTCATCTACCTGTTCAGTGCTTAAATCATGTCCCTAAGCACCACATCTATATTTCTTTTAAACACTTCCAGGGATGGTTACTCCACCACACCCCTGGGCAGCCTGTTCCACTGTTCAACCACTCTTTCAGTAAAGAAATTCTTTCTAACATCCAGTCTAAACCTCCCCTGGTGCAACTTCAGGCCATTTCCTCTCGTCCTGTCATTATTCACTGGAGAGAAGAGGCCAACTCCCACCTACCTACAACCTCCTTTCATGTAGTTGTAGAGAGCAATGAGCTCACCCCTCAGCCTCCTCTTCTTCAAACTGATCAACCCCAGTTCCCTCAGCCTCTCCTTGTAGGACTTGTCCTCCAGGCCTTTCACCAGCCTGGGCATGCTCCAGCAACTTGACATCCTTCTTGTGGTGAGGGGTCCAGAACTGAACACAGTATTCAAGGTGTGGTCTCACCAATGCTGAGTACAGAGGCACAATCACCTCTCTACTCTGGCTGGTCACACTATTCCTGATGCAGGCCAGGATGCCATTGGCCTTCTTGGCTGCCTGGGCACACTGCTGACTCATGTTAAGTCGGCTGTCAACCAGCACCCCCAGGTGCTTCTTCTTTAGCTGAGTAAAACAAAAACAAGAATTACTTTCTGGGAAGCATAAATGTCTTTTTGGTGGTAGAAAACAGCAGTATTTTTCAAAGTCAGTGTTTGGTCAGTGCTGTTTAGGAAAGAACTTGCACTGGAATTAGGAAACACATTGCTTCTCTTTTGATTACCTGATTTTATCAACAGTCCTTCTCAGCAGTGGCAGTGAATGCTGGTGAGTCAATACATGGCCAAGCTCCAAGAAGTCACTTTCATATAATTGGGAATTTGAGGGCAAATATTTAGATAAAGGAAGACAATTTCTTTAGCACAAGTGGGCACAAACAAGTGGCTGGACCCACTTCATGTTTACATCAAGACAAATTATCTCTTGGCATAATGAGAAAACTCCTTGGAAAGCTCACTTCACTGAACCTGCACACAATACCAATGGCTTAAGTCTGGGTTTAATGCCTATCTATTTATTTGAATTCCTTTTTCCATTTTATGTGCTCTGCAAGCAGAGAATGATTGTAGCAAAAAAACCCCACTGATGACTGTTTACAATAATTGTTTCAGAGCCAGCCAACTTAGGTTCTTTAAAAAAGAAGAATCTTAACAGGTGCATGGGAAACAGGCATTTAAGTCTTATAAAATTTAATTTCCACTGAGAAGGTGGCTGGCAGAAGAATTTAAAAAAAAACTAATGTGCATTGTGCAACATGTGAGGAATTTAGCAAACTTTACTGTGTTATTCATTTTGATTTGAAGCCAGGTAAGAGCAAAGATGATCTATAAATTATAGTGTGTTAAATATAATAAGAATAATAATAATAATTTTTTTTTTTCCTGGAAAGGAAGGGAACTTGTTTAGTTCTTCTTTACTGCTTTTCACAATGAATTCCACTGTCACCAGTCCACCCTCTGTCTCTATGCAACTGGCATTGTTCAGATGGTGTCCACGTAGCTAATTTTGCTTCCTCCCAAAATACAGTGTCTGCATTATCCACTGGGAAAATCACTGGTGTGTACTATTTCTAGACCTAGTTTTGGGGATTGTCTGAGGAACTGCAGAATTATGCCAGGTAAGGATCAACAATTAAACAAAATGGGCAACCACAGGGCATCTGCTCAGACAAATGCCCTGACCCTCTCCATTTACTAGTAGAGATGTAGATAATGTGCACAAAGCTGCACCAGGCATAAGCTTTCAAAATCTTCAAGAACAGATCCCACATGAAATCTTACAGGTCTTGTAATAACCTGCAAGCCACTCAAATATTTTCCTCATCCCTCTCTCCCAGAAAAATCTAGCCTTGTTCATTTCCAAGTCGTGTTATGCACTAACCCTGGCAATCTCCTGCAAACAACAGATTCAAATTACAAGCAGAGAGTTCACAGTATAGTTTGGCAACGTCTTCCTTCACAACCTGCTGCCAAATGGCCTAGTCTGGCCACCTCTCTGTGGTCAATAGAATCTGGCTGAAGAGCCTACCTTTTCTAAAGGTTCTTGTCAGTTACTGGTAGCAACAAACCCCTTTTTGTGCTGGTTTGACAGAACAGGTAAATAATATCCTCTGCAAAGATAGGAAAGGAGGACTGAAAGAAGGAATGCTTCTTGCGGGGCACAACTGGACAAAAGCTGTTCCCTGAGGTAGGAGCTGGACTGCTGGAAGCAGGAAGGAGTTCCAAGAAGATAAGCTGTCATTTTCCATAACTTCACAAAATATCCTATAATCTCCAGATTTTCACTGAGTTTAATCTTTCACACAGCAAAAGTCTGATGCAGCTCTCATCGCTCTCTGTCATTGCTCATCTTCCCACTTGCCATTATACCCACTATGAAACCATCAATCAGACTTTCACTTATCCTGCCTAACAGCCTTTGGTCAACCCTGTGTTGAGCTGCTCTGTGTCAGCTCCCTTAAGTACCCATCACAACTTGGAGAAACCCAACACAAACATTACACAAAGCAGCAGTGACATACAAGCCAATGTTTGGCTAACACAGCAACATGGTTTCTGCCAGAAGGAAAGCCATCTGTGATTCACCCCCTCTGCCAGGTTGCAAGTTTCATGGGTAATATTAGCTGCATTCCAGCTAGGGGAATGAGAGTGTTTTCCCTTCATAGGTCTGGCTCTGCCTGCTTGCTGCCTCCAACCTGAATCATGAGTGATGAAAACCGGGTGTGTGGTGCCATGAATGACACCTTGATGTGATACAGCCAGGCCCCTGGTGAGTATCTCAAGGACAGTGATAGTGTGCTCAGTTGGCCAGCTGCTGCAACAACCACACACATTAAGAGGCAGAATACTGGCCCACCTTCTGAAAACAAACCTGCCCCTAGTTTCTACTGAGGAACATTTAATGAGGCTGTATGAAATCCTAATAATAAGTGGAGAGTCCCATAATCTCATGCTACCCTGTAATTATTCAGGAAGAGAAAACTAAAAGAAGTGTTGTTTTGTTGTTGTTTTTTTTTCTTTTTTATAGGTGAGGCAGCCTAAAGAGAATGAGAAATGGGTGCGAAGAAGACAGAGAGTTCTGACTACAGGTAGGTGACCTTCCCTGGGGCTGAAGTGAATGATCTCAGATGGTTCTTCCCAATGGAGAAATATCTTCCCTCCACCAATGACTCCGCAAGTGGCACCAGATCATGAGATCACCTCAGATGTTCCACCAAACATCTAATCACAGCATTTTCACTCCACTTTATTATCATACCTATGACTATGGCAAGTGCAAAAGGTAGTATGGCTCCACAGCTTTTAGGCAATGAAACAATGAAAGAGCAAACCACAGGAAAGCCAGAAACATTTTTAAGCACAGAATCTCTTAAGGCATCAAAAAAACCCAAATTTGCTGCTAAATACATGTTTTACTATATCAGCTGAAATCTACCTCCCCTTGCTGCCCTTTGGTAGGTAGTTTTTACGATATTGCAATGCACGACAGGGCAAGGGCAATTCAGCCTTCAAACTTGATGCCAACATTCATTTTCAGTGTTGCTGTTCTCTTTTTCAGCTGAACTCATGCTGGAGGGCAGAAACTTCCTTATAATAATTTATGAAAGTATTGAAGGATGAGATTATTGTCATGTCTGCTCTCTGCATTTTTTATTTGCAGTGTTATGTGATAAAAACAAGGACAAAGCAAAAGACAGCTGAAACTTTGCAGGCCTTGTCCCATAAAGGAACAAAGCTCAAATTTTAGCTCTGAATGCTCTATTTCCTGAAGAAACAACAGACAAAATTTTGCCCAGAAAAAAAGAAATACAACAGAAAAGGGGTAATTAAAATATGATAGTGTTTTCAAGACTGATTTTTAGAGATTTCTAATCCAGGAACTTTCAACCATACACTTTGTTCCTGCTGTTAAAGTGAACAAAACTTTAGTTTAAGGAGAAGGGCTGTCTAAACTCATGGCTGCAGCTCTCAAAGGGAGGACCTGAAGACGCACTGGCTCAGTCATTTAAGTGCAGTTAGTACCTAACACACTGCAGCACTTCAGATATGTCTATTCCACAACCAAAAGTGCAACTGAAGATCATGTACCCAAGCTAATTTTAAATTAGTCAGTGCAGTACAAAGCTCAGTGCAGCTGGGACCCTTGCACACTCACACAGCTCCCCAGAGGTGGATTGAGCAGCCTGCGCTGAGCGCTGCACGTTAGCAATTACAGCACTACCAGTACTTTAGCTGTCTTGTTTAAGGCTAGCTCAGTTAGATCTATGCAGGCTGCATTGAAAGGCCAGAACAGATGTCCTCTTGGGGAATATCACCCAAATGAAGGCTTAGACTGGGTAAAGGAAAAAGCACAACATTATCCATGCAGAGATAGAGAGAAAAAAGCAGAAGGTGTAGTCAGCCCTGTAGCTGTGTCAGACCCCTTCTGGCAGACACGCACATGAGTAAGGCTGTTTACCGAGTGAGTTCTCAGCCTTGCATACATAAATACCATGGACAAGAGCAGTATCAATCTTTTTTCTTTGATATCAGGAGATCAAAGCATTCCCACAGACACACTGCTTTGTCACATTGATATTGTGGGACAGCTAGCTTGTGCATGAAGTTTTGTTCATAATGAGATCTAATAAGCTTAAAGAGCTACCCTTGCTTTTCTGTATTTGACTATATCTGCTTATTTAATTTTCCTGATGGTAGAAAGCTATAGCCATCAGAACAGGCAGCAGCTCTGGATATCTGAACACTCTGATCCTTTCATCACATCACTACAAGGGCACTGGGTGAAACATGGGTCATAGGGGAAAAGTATTGATAAAAGACTCTCCCTGTCTGATTTCTTTTTTGCTATATTATTGAGTCATCAGCCTTTAAGATGCTTACTATTTATGATGTGCACAAAATACATAATTAATTGTCCAATTCAACACCACTATCACTGTGGCCTCTGACAGACTTTCATTTATCTAAATGTGTTTTTCTTCCTCTGGATTTATGATGTTCCTTAAGAAAATTAATTTGGTCTAATTCCCCCAGAGTTTCAAAGGGGCAAACCACTCTTTCATTGCCACTGAACTTATTGTTATGGGATTTGAAATTTTCTTTTCAACAAAGAATTAATTTGCATACATTAGAAGCTAGCCAGTTCTAAAATCAAGAAGCTGGAAAAATACACTGATAAATATTCCAATGCATTTTTACATTTCTCTACATTTCAAATGAGGGTGAGATACCCATTGCCTAAGCTTTGATGTGATTACCCTCCCCTTTCCTGCAGTGGAGATGTAGAAAAACATTATGATCCAGAGAGGCTGGATGCTATTGCTTTTCTGGAAGCAATATCTGCCTGAACAATGGAAAGAAGACTGTTATACACTTTAGGCTGTGACGTTAGAAAGAATTGTTTTTCATACACAGCACAGCATAATAGAAGAGGTTTCACAGAGACAGAAAATGTTAAAACTATCCAGAATGAAAAGGTAATTTATGTGTATTTATATATATATGTTCAAAGTATGTTATGTGTAACACTCTGATAGTATAAATGCTGCTATCTGTTAAGCAAATCTACCTGAAATAACCTAAAATATTTTCTATTTAGGAAAAAAAACCCCACCAACAGGAAGCAGGTTCTGACTAGGATTGCTGTAAGGATGAAAATGCTGCAAACAGCAGCATTCTTAACATCTATTTGTAGATGGAACCGTAACTTTGCACATGACATAGAGTTACAGGTTCAGGATTCTGACTTACAGAAATGTAATTTCTGTACTTTTGGAGATAAGGCAGCTACATTTTGTTTCAGAGATAATTTTAAAATAAAAGCAGAAGGTGTGGAGAAGAATGGGCCACTACAAATAATAGTAAATACATATAGTCAGATATTAAGCACTGCTGCAGTAATATCTAAACTTGTTCTGTGTATTCCCTTTAATAAAATAAATTAATAAGCTCAGGTGTTTTTATAACAATTTCATGTATCTTTCCCTTAAATAATTCAGTAATATGCACGAACATGCATCAAACTTTTAATTTAACAACTTTATACTTCTGTTGTTCTCACCAATCCTCTATGTTCTGTAAAGTATTCAAATGATCAACTGAAATACTAGATACTTGAAAACATGGGAGAATCTATAAACCACTGGCTACAGCTACGCAATGAAGTTGAAATTAATCTCAATAATTTGCTTTTGATGTTTGGCCTACCAAAGACTGAAATGCAAGCAGTTCTTAACACCTGAAACTCTGCAAAATAATCCAGGTGTAGGACCTTTCTCAGTGCAGTAACATAAAAAGCAGAAAAATGGTATGCATGCATCTAGGTACAGTACTATGACTAAATCTAGCTGGCCAAAACTGTGGAGAAGTCAAAATTAGTTGCTAGCTAATACCATTGTATAAGGCTGGAAGAGAGGTGCGGCATCTAAAAAGGGGTTTTTTTTGCATTTCTTTACATCTTCTGTTCTGTAAGTGGTCCTCAGAAACTGCATCACTAGCTACAGATACAACCAGGAATGCTTCATTAAAAGTGAGGAATCAGTAAAGGAAGATCTGTGCAGATGACAGATCATTATGTACTGATGTGGTCTGCCTGTGAGCTTGCAGCTGGATGACTGCTACCTGCTAAACCTACACATTTATCTTTGTAAAGTTCTACAGTCTTGACACAGCCGCAGCAAATAGCACATTGGCAATAGTCAATATTAACTTTACACTGAACACAGCCAAGTCCTGTCTTGTTAAATGATGATGGAGCCTGCTCTTTAAAAAGAAAAATTAATTGTTCGTAAAGGGAGCAAAAAACATTAACCAAAATAGAATCTTAATGGTGTAGGTAAACTTCTCCTGGAATGACATTCAGAATTAAGTCCTTCCCTTGATGACGTTAATGATAAAATAAAATTAATTAAATGGGGACATTGGAACATGACCCTAAATTTTCAGAGAGGTATTTATACCATCTGCTTATTAATTCATACCCTCAGGACTTATTCTCAGGCTACAGCTTGTGAGTAGCTTCAAACAAGTGACATTTTATGGCAAAAAGTCAACCTAGTAGAGGATATGACTTTTGTTATTCACTCTAAAATCTGAGGCCATGATTCTCTATTACTCCTCACAACAAGTTAGAGCCCTTTTTTGAGACACACAAAAATGTAATATACCATGTTTATAAGTACCACTTTCTGTGTTGTGTGATTCTAACCTGATTCAACTTTGTTCAAGAAATAGTTCAAGTCCATCTGTAAATAGAGAGTACCAGTGATGTGCAGTTACAACACTTCATCATTCCATTCCAGTTGGCTTTATTTTGTATCAAGAATGGATAGCATTCAGAAACCCAGTTCCAATGATGTTTTTCTCAGTGTTTGCAATACATTGGCACTGCCAAGAAAAGAACAGTAGAAAGGCACCTATACAGAGACTCAAGGTCCTTACAAGGTTTTATTTGCATTAGGACACTATAATAATGATGAATTTAAGATGGCTACAATCCATTTACCATAGCCACTGTCAGAGAGCTGGAGAAATGAGATAGGACTCCACCACTGTCCATATAAAACATTACTCTGAAACATAGGGCACTTTGTTCCCATAATGATAGTGCTTGTCAGATAACATTGATGAAGCTTTAACATTATTGTGCCCTGAAGTACATTTCATTGTAGCTATGGCGTTTAAGATGAACAAAGGCCTTGTCTTGTTTTTAAAGAAATGCATTCAGAATTGCTTGAAAGACCAAACCTTCAGCAAATTATTACTATACCAAAGTCAGACTATGATGTCTAGTCAGACTAGTGATTATGTAGCCCCTAAAAAAGCAGCTCCTTTGCTGGCTCAAAATTGAACTCTTTAGGCTTAGGTAGGCTTCCTTCTACCACTCTTCCCTACCTACACTAGTTGAAATAGGTTTGTAGAAAAGGTATCCTCCTTTATCTGTTTAGAGCAGAGACAAGTCACTTTGCTAATGCAATATGGAAACATAGTAAAAAGTGTGAAAGCAATTATTCCATTGTATGTGATCTCCCCTGGGGTAGGGCAGATTCAAATGCTGGGCATCTCAGCAGTACACCTTAATGCAGTGTACTGCTACAAACAGTTAAGAGAAATTCTATGACTTACCCAGGAAAAGGAGGAGAAAAAGCAAGCAAGCAAGAAAACAAGACATGAAACCCTAAACATTTTTATCTTCTGAGTTCTGTAGAACATAGTATTTTAATGTCAGATCAATGAATCTTGTTTTTCTTCACCATAACAGCACTGAAATATATGTGATCAACTATGCAATAGGACACCATAGACCATAGTTCTGTTTTATTCCTATTCAGGTCAACAGTAATTTGAAGACAGGTAAGCAGAAAGATGGCAAGACAGCAGTGTCTTGATTTTTGCAAGGTGTCAAAAGGCCCAAGAAATGGCCCGCCACAGGTATCCACCTCGCCCTCTCTCAGTCCTCAATAAGAACTCACAGAAATGCCAGTGAAAGCCTGGCACTACCAAGAATTTGTGCTATGCACTTCAGGGTATTAAGGTGTTCTAATATCTCATAAGGGAGCAAATACAAAACTGACTGACACGAAAAAAACCCACCACTTTCAAACTCAGTATGTTTTGGGTCAGACTCTAGGGAGGAAAAGCTTTTTCTTTTCAATATTTAAACTGAGGCAGAATACACTAGCCCTGAACTTCCACCATGTTTAGAATTCGAAAGAAACTAATTTTTAAATACATCTTCAATACAGAACTGCCTGAGAATAATTGCCTGGCTTCTTCCTTATTGGTACAAATGCAAATAATGAGTGCTGACACTCATGTCCAGCTGCTGTGGAAATGGTAAAAATTTCAAAGATTAAGCCTCATTTGCATTATTCAGAAGTTTCCCAATATATTTGTACATCCACATTTGAATGGACCACCACTATTTATTGAAATTATCAAATAAATATTTGTTTTAAAATGCAGTCTTGCTCTTGATTCATTGTATTCATTAAAAGCTGTCTGCCTTACAGGGAGAGCAGCAACACACATCAGCATATTTTTTATTTGTGTGTGTGTGTGCACCCATATGTGTTCAATCTGACCACTGTCAATTCATTTGAAGGTGAATAAGCTAATTCATACTGATATATAATCTTATTTATGCTTTTGATGTTATCTACCGGCCTAAACAGAAGTGGATTTGATATTAATTCATTATATTCTGCCTAAAGTATTAAATAAAACCTCGCAAGACTGCTAAAACTGCTTCACATAAAACAGAAGAGTAAAATTTTCCATCATATTTAACCTTGACTTGACAGTATTCTATCGACTCTAAAACACACTAAGGCCTCTTCCAGGTATAATTAGTTCTTAAATTAAAAAATACTAACGAAACTTACTGACATAAGCAAGTTACTCTACTTTTTTACAGTAACGTACTACAAATCCTTAACTACTGTGGCTGTTTGTTTATCCTGAGTCATATGGTTAAAGGGTAATTAATTATAGCACAGCAGGTTTAAAGACTGATAAGAAATCAGAGACTTTCTGCCCTCAGAAAACAGAAGTTTTTAAATCAAATAATAATGAGAAATGTGTCTTCATGACTACCTGAATTCATGCAGGTCCTAAACTGTTTTAGGTAACTGACAGGTGATTAATGAAACTAAAATCACTGTGATGACTTCTTTCCTCATTACTTTTCAGTTAAACATCTACAGCTGGGTATGTTTCCAGTTTTGGAAAACAAAAATGTGGGCAGAGTTCAGGATTTCCTTAGTCTTTGCCATGAATTTTTAATCATTATTTTCAGATGCAAAACTTAGCTGCAAAGCAAATACACATCTAGACAGGAAACTTGAATGTCTGTTTTCCATGTTTAATGGTCATTCCCTCAAGCCAAGGCACAGGCCTCTGCTTTTTGTACATACTAGTCCATTTGATGTCCACTAATTAATCCCAGACTGTTTTCTACTTCCTTCCTTGTGCATGATAAACTGACTTTTTACTGAAGTCACCTGGGCTTTGCTGCTGCTAAGATACACGCTGTCTGTGTTTTATATGGCCATATGCTCATGATGACAACAGAAACTCCTAGGATTGGCCTTTTCACTTTCTATGGCACTTTATCCAATTTCATAAGGAATTATCCAGAAGGAAGTTAGAGCTGCATTTATCAGTGAAATGCAAGGGAGAGCTTGGTGCTAGCAAAGAAGCTGAGCAAAGATCTTTGATACTGAAGACAGTAGGCTTCAAGTGTAGAAAGGCTGCATGCAGTCAAAATACAATGCTAGCTAAACTAAATACGTCATATGCAGGAAAGACACCTAAACAGTAGGATATTATGGAAAAAAAGACCAAGTAAAAAGAAAGATCATATCGGAAGGAAGACTTCTTTTTCAGCCTTTATTCTTGTCTTTACAGGAAAGAAAAAAACACTTCAGCTTAACACACAAATGCTCTATGCAGGATGAAGAATAAATAAGATAAAAGGCTGCTTTGGAGTTTATTATATACAGAAGTTATGCACCTTTGCTTCTGAAGAAATTCAGTTAAAGCTTATTGGCATCCTTAATCACATCAATGCTCATTTCCATCTCTTCACATAGTAACTAAAAAATTTGACAGAATAAAATTGCTCTTCAGTAAAAGAATAAAAAACAAATAAGGACACTGGGGATTTAAAAGGGCAAAAGCCCGTCCCTAATTGGTTGTAAACTGATGGCAAAGTGAAAACTGGAAGATTTATTTGAACGAGATGTTTGTTCTATAGCTGTTTGATCATCAGTGACTGTCTCCTGAATACTTACCAAATGAGGTTTAATGAAAGAGTATAAAAGCTGCACTAAGCCTTTTACCTCCTCTGCTAAGTAAGAATCCTAGAGCTTGCAAAGAGGGCTGCTGTTGAAGCCATAGATTCATGTTATAATCACAGGCATGGGTGTACACACTGGGAAAGTGTAGTGTGTGATGTACAAAAACCATGCTTGGAAGCTATCGGGGGAATTCATGGCTTTCATAGGTGGCTTAGAAAGCAACCAGTTGTAGTTCAGGCTTTGGAACAAAAAATATGCATCAGAAACACAAACTAAACAGTGATATTCTAGGGTTGGTATTAAGGAAAGCATCGAAAACCTCCAAAGCATTATGAGCTGTATGCTCCTTTTAAATCACTAAAACCAGCTGACAACTGTGTAGGGAAACACTGGGTTTCAGTTTCATGCAAGTAAAGGTTTGGAGGGGTGAAACGGGACTGTTACTGCTTCCAGTTTATTGTTAATGCAAGAGAGGTTTAGGGGTTGTGGAAGACAGTCTTTGAAGTAGAAAACAAAAGCAAACTGGGACATAATTTTTCACATATCCCATGACAGTCCTGATTCAAAAGCCAATTGCAACTAACAGACCATTCAGAGTCAAACCTAGACATGGTTGTATGAAAAACTAAGGCTGCAAGTACATAGCAGTAGCTAAAGCAAACACAAAAGAAAGTCTGAAGTATAAAGTTGTGGAGCCTATACATTCTCAACTCTTCTCTTTAATACTGTCATAATACTCTTCAATACTAATGCTGCTATGAATGACATGCCAGTAACAGGAATACCAAGGATAGAAAATTTCCATTTTTAAAACCTTGTTAACCGAATTTACCCTAAAGCTATTGCTCAGAAAAATAAAGATACATTTCCTTTTTTCTGAGAAAATCTCCCAACAGTATTTAAAACAAAAACAAAACTACAAAGTTATGATCCTGATAGTCTGATGGCTGGAAATCCATTTGACAAGATGAAGGAAGCCCCATGGATGGTCATGAAGAGCTCAGCTCCTTACCTTCTTTTCTTAGGTGCTTGTTCCTGCATCCTAATATTTTCTGGTAAATTAAGACAAAATCCAAAGACTGTATTTTCTTAGTAAAGAACCATGAATAAATAATTTTAAGAAATGTTTCATGGCAGCTGCTCTGTCATATTGCACAGTCTATTTATCTGCAGTTTTAATTATTAATAGCATAAGACAAACTATCTCTTAGGGTCCAGTGATAGTTGGTGTAAATTTGAAAAAGCTTCTATGATGAAATTTGTTCCTGAAGATGGGCCAGGAATGAATGACTAATGTAGTTTCTGAAATAAAGCCCATTTTTCCAGGTTCTGGAAAGGTTATATGCCCACTTTCCAGCAACTTGAAAGAAGCACAGTCTTCATGATAACTGCAGTTCTGAGGCAACTGCTGAAGTGCTTCACCTCACATGGATGAAAGGCACAATGCAGTCACTGCAGCAGACAAGAACCAAATTTCAGGGACTGTAGCCTCTTAAGTGCACACAGTTGCATATTACAATTCAGAACTTGGTTGGTATAATCTAAATGGGTTTCACTTTGAGTGGAAATGCCCTTTGAATGTAATCTTAAAATGGTGTCTTGGGTATAGATGTGAAAGTCAAACATAGCCTAAGCACATTATTCATTAGCAATCAAATATTCTATAGTTTCATTATCTTTTATTTATATTTAATTATTTACAAATACAATGTGTTATACTATAAACTTTCAGATTTAACTGTCAGTAAGACTCTCCTGCCAAATTTCTATAGATTATTATTACCAGACACCATTTCTTCACATAGTGTCATCAAAGTAATTTTATAAGGAAGCTTTTGACATGTTACTAAACACTTTGAGTGTTATAAAGTCTGGATGCATATTGAGAACATTTGTGATGCCAGTATTTGTAAAGTTACCATGGTAAGTTTGTTTGTCACAGTAACCATACACATGCAGGGTGATATGGCATACTGGATAAGTCTATGATTTTGTATTTAGTTCTTCAGTAAAGAGCTCAATTCTGCAACTCTTGCTGCTGCTGGGTGACACGTTGCTCTGTACCTCTTCTCAGTACACAGGGCAATGAAGACACCCGTAGTGTCAGCTGAGTTTAATTTATAAATTTAAGAGTTCTCTTAAACTAGACATACAGGTGCTAGCTTGTGAACAAGAAAGTAGAGTTTTCCACTGTTTGATGCTTTCAGCTTTTTATTGCTAACATTTTTAAATTTATATTCCCTATTTTCCTTATGACAAAGAGTACCAAGAGCACTCTTGTTGAGGTTCCATTCAAAGTGAAGATAGAACAGCTCTATTGCTAGAGGGTGGCAACAGGCAACCTTGACTCAGTTTCTCACACTATTTGAAAACACAGTTTTTAAGTTAACTTCATCCTTTCTCTATTTAGGATGTTTCCAGCAACAAGTAGTTCAAATAAAAATGATTTAGATTTCTCAATTCCTTGCTTTTCATCTGAATACAGTCAGGTTTCATGTGTGTCCATGCAGAGATCCATGCTATTCCTGGAGGGCAACATTGCAGAATCTGACCAAGGCACAAGCAACTGAAGAGCTATAACTATTCTTTAGTATGGTTGTAAAACTTCCCTTAGAAGAGTTAGACCTGCAGAAAATAAACAAGATTAGCAGAAGAAAATACTCAAATGACCTTAAAAATATCCTAAATATCTTGTATCTTGCCTGAAAGTTTCCCATCTAAATATTTTTACTACATGGATATTTTTTTCCTCATTAAACAGCATATCTAATTTTGGTGTTTATATACAGAAGAGGGCCAAGTGAGCTAGTGGGTTAAGAGAAGGACACAATCTCACTTTTTTTTCTCATATTAAATACTCCCAGTCTTGCAGTTTACTTGCTGATTCTACCAAAGCTCTGATGTATAAAAAAGTCATATAATTGAAGTTACGGGCTTGTATAATCCTTTTTCTAAAGATGTAAGATATAGCTATGAACATGCTGCTTACTCGTAATACCTGCTGTGATCTGCAGTCTAGCTGCAGCTTGTCAACAGGATCAACACAAGACAGAGTTGTGTATCTATTTGTGAATGACAGCTGTAAAAAGGAGATTATAAAACTCCACTTAGCCACCAGCCTTATGGAATGGAAGCTTTCAATGATACAAGAAAGGTAACTCTAAAAAGATATTTTTGTCACAAGGAAATAGTCTGCACCAACATCATACCCTATGTCTAATTTCTCATAAATATGTGTATTACCTTGAAACTTTTCAAAGACTTGACATTTTTATGGTTTCAGTTTCATTGATCAGATTAATCCTAATCTCTCTCCATTATGTATTTAAAGTGGGTTTTGTGGCTTTGGCTGCATGACTCCTATTGATGTTAATGGAAGTCAGTAGGCCAAATCCTCTCATGCTACTCTGACAATTTTCTCCCTGTGTGTTTAAGTCTTCTAAATAAATGAACCTGAGTCTAACAAATAGTTAAATAGACAAAATCCACTTTGCTATTTTGACTAATAAATTAGGCTTCCAACAACACCTGATATGATTTACAAGACTGATGAAACAACATCAGTTAAAAAACCCCAACCTGAATTTTATGACTGTAGAACTGCAATGGCTCTAATGGAATAATAAAGGAGTTCCCCTAATCTACAAGCTCATTGCAACTGGTTTGAATATGTGAAAGTTAGAGTTTATCTAGAATGTTCTGGCTTTGTGGCAGGTTTTGGGGTTTTTTTGCTAATAGCCACATTTTTCAAACTTTCATCTTTCTGTTCCAAGCATATTTTAATTCTGACAAAAATACCATTAAATATTCAGAATGCAATTTCTACATGAATAGGCTTCATTTCCCCCACAATATGTAGCAGAAAATGGCTTGATCATTATGTGAGGGATAAAATTTTTGATCTCTTAGGTAAAAAAAAAAAAAAACCAAAAAAAAAACAAGCACCCTAACAGAAATAATAAACATCAAGGAAAAAAGACACAATGGTCTTCTGGAGTTGTTTTGGTTTAAAAACTTGGTTAATTATCAAATTTACAGATTGGAAGAACAAACCACCACCCATATCTCATTGATTGTTTTCCAAAAACAGAGTCAAGGATTTAACAAATACCTCTGAGAGCAACAGATCGTTGCTTATCATGTATACCGATCTGACCTCATCCTTAGCCAAAATTCAGCGACTCTTTTGAGCCTCCTTGATAACACATCACTGGAAGTTGAGTATTTTCCTTCCTGTTTGTGCAAATAAATCAGATTGCTGCAGGTACTACTCCAGTTTAGTGAGTAGAATAATATTCACCAAAGAGAGAAGGATGGGTGAGAGAGAAGCAATGCATTACATATCCTAGAAGATCCATTCATCCAGTATATCAGTCCTCTCCTACTGTGACACAGCATTCAAGATCCTCAACAGAAAAAGGGTTTACTCTATGGCAGAAATAGTGAAGTAAAATATTAACCATCATAGATTCTCAAAGTCATTCCTCTCAGTGGCACATCAGAAATCAAACTGCAGCACCATTGTAAAGGAATGGCAAAAGTCCACTTGGAGATACTCTGGACATAATTTGTGGGATTACAGAAATGAGTTCACCATGGAAGTCAGGACTCTCTAATGAAGGTGGCTCTAAGTGACGGATTTGCTTACTCTAGTATGTCAGTCATTTTGACACTGAAGAACAAGTTGGCATATTCTGCAGATCTGGCACTGTGTATCACCAGAAGTAGATGCTTGTATTGGGAGAGACAATGAGCTACCTAAGGCAAATTGCACGTGACAGGTCCCTAGCATTCTGCCATTTATCTCTGAGTGAAGAGTAGAGGAAAAGCTCACTGGAATACGTGAAAATTACTGTCTTGGTTAATAGATTCAGTTTTATCCACATTATGATAGTTTATTGTAATTTTATGTATATTATGTATTTTCCACTCTTCTTCTCAACATGATGCTCAGACCATTATGAGAGATTTGTGTTGATTTGGAATTAATGCATACTACATGTGATCACCCCACTGCCTCTGGGAATAAAGGTGTAAAGTGCTGGTTAATATTACTTCAAGCATTTTTCATTGCTTCTTTACTGTGCATAATCTTTACTGAACCCCACACTAATTTCATTTTAGAATCTGTCTGAAGGGAATAGCTAGAAGTGTGAAATAGCTGGAGGAGGATAATATGACACCTTATTATGAAGCAGCAGTTTGAAAGTTGTCAGCTTGGTCCTTGCTTTAAAAAATACAGCACTATAAACTGTATTTTTAACAGATGGACGTAGTCATACAGCATGAAACTGAGAGGCAAGCCCAGACAGATTTAATTCATATGATCCCTCTCCAGATCTATGCATATTATTATTGTTACTATTACCATTTTAATTCTATTACTCTGGTAGATAGCAGTCCCAGCCATAAACTAGATATTCATCACACAGAACCAAACTCAAAACATCCACATTCTATGAATGAGATCAGAAAAAAAAAAAAGAGTGCTTCATACAGATGAGTACAAAGAAGCTCAAATACAGTATTGATCAGTCTGACCAAGCAGTTAGTGGTTGATGTACCTACAGCCTCACCGTGCACAGTTCCCCCTGAACAACTAATGAACTTTTGTTAATCAATTGTAGCACAAAATCACATTAAAGGGCTATTCTCTTTAGTGGCTGAATATTTTTGAATGAATACCTTAAACTTCCCCTGTCAACACCTGGAGAACTGCAGACCACCTAAACAAAGGATCTTTTCCATAGACTCTTAGCATAGCTATGTTACTTTTTTCATGTGAAGAAGCTGAATTCCACACCATGCAGCTGAAAGTAAGATTTACTGCAAAATTCTGGTTGAGAGGAATTGATGGTCAGCACACAACATCAGCTTGACTGGAAACCACTATTCTATCTCTTCCCTTCCTCACTCTGTCTCTTCCAAATTCTTTTTTTTCCTTTCTTTATTTTTTTTCTCTTTTTTTCCTCCTTCATTCTCTGTTTTGTTATTAATGTTTGTTTCTGTAGCACAGAAGCATTTTTAAAGCCATTTTCCTGTTAAGCACAATCTACAAGGCCAGCCCTGCATATGATCCACTTTAGGATCACAGAAAAAGTGACTCTTCCCTCTGAATGAACTGTCCACCAGTTTTGCAGTCCTAACCCCCAACACTGACTTGGAAGAATTGTCTTTCACAATTCAGTAGCTCAGAAATCTTATTTTTGTCTATCTTTATATTAATTTCAACAGTTACAACAGGAACAAGATTAACAAGAGATTTGGAATGAGATGTGCTTTTGAATACACCTCTTCACTTAGAGCATCATTCTGAGCTTTTCTTAACACTGGGTCTGAAAAGTTAGAATAGAATTATAACCCCTATTCTCGAAAAGTTAACCCAGCCCTCACACTTCACCCCACTTTTTGAAGCAGGAATACAGCTTGCCAATGGCTATGCTCATCACTGCTGTATCCTAGTATGTAAGACATAGCAATTTTTATTTTGTTTTTCAAGAAATGACATTTGACAAAGCTTAAAGTTAAAGAATAAAATCCTAACCTAGAAAAGATCCCTGGAGTCTTGTGGGAGGAAAAAAGAGAAAAACAGCCTACATACTACAAGCACAAATATGGAATAGTAAAAAGGCAATCCAGAGAGAGACTGATATATCTGATTAAGACCTCATAAAAACCAACACAGACAGTGAGCTGAATAATAAAGTATTAAGAAGGAAAGTGTTTAAGCAAATTATTTCTATTTAAGGAAACAGGGTTGTGTTATGAGATACAAAGTCAAAAAAATCCTGGCATACATAGGATGAAGCAACTAGATTGTGACAGATTTATTCTTGCCATTATAAACTCAATGGGTAAGTTCCTTCTAAATCCAAGTCACCTGTGTAGCCTCTAATCTTTCCTGAATGATAGATTATACATAAATAATGTTTTAAGGTACCCATCACTGCAATATATTACTTAAATCATAACAAATACCTCTTACCACTGAGGAAGACAAAGTGAAGAATCAGTTAAAATTAACTAAGCTTCTACAGCTCTTGTGTGCAGCCGGTACAAAACAGTGGCCTATTGACTTCACCAGAGCTGTACCAGAAGATGTGACCCCTTCACATCCACAGCTTTAGAGTAAGTTGCCCATCAAGAAATTGTCATTTCACATCACCTAAGCCTGAGCATCCCCTCTAATATAAGAAAGACGCAAACAGTAGAAAAGCACAGTGTTCCTTCATCTGTGTCAGTTTGCACCAGCTTTCTTCAGACATCTCATTGTTCTCTGAAAATTCCCCACACTTTCCCATTGCTTGAACTATAAAGTATTACTTTCAAAAACTGGGACAAAAGGAATATTTGAAACCAATGATGTACACACAATCTTAAAACTCAACCTATTGAGTGGAAAAAGCCATTCATGTTGAATTCAAGACATTTATAGAACTTCAGATGAGCAGAAATGCTACTTTAAAAAAAAATCTCTTCCTATTTCATAATGAAATTGCATGCAGGAAGTCACTGTTCAGATGTGCCAGTGATAGATTCATATAGGTAATTAACCATGATAATAAGGTAATACTGAGGTACCCTCATACTACCACCAGCTACCTGCAAACCCATGACTGGGAGACTGCCCAGAATCCCAGGCACTGAATAAACAAACCAAAAGTGTGCAAGCAGTACCAGCAGTTTTTGATGGCTTGTACTGGTTCCAGTATCAACCTGGCTCACTCTTACTGCTGCTCAGATAGGGATCAGGAGATCTGCACTGCTTCCCTTGAAGATAATAGGAAAACTTAACACTGCAAAGCGACAGCTGGGTTAAGGTGGGCTGAGCAAGTACAACAGTGCTGTCTTTCAAAATAAGCAACAAAACGCTTTTACGAAAATAAAGTGTTTAGTGTGGAGAGGTAAAAAAAAATAAAATTAAAAAAGTCAATTTGGGCTTTTCAGTTAAAGAGCAAAATCCTTTAACTATTGTAGGAGCATGGGAATTATTTATTCTTGTTACTTGGACTGCAGAGTCTGCAGATGCTGCCCGAGGACTACCCTTCTCCTGCTCTGTGCTCCCATGTCTCATAAAGTGCAAGCCTGAGCATCAGGCTTTGTGAAAACTTCAGTGATAGGACAGCCTCATAAATAAGAGGTTAAAAGCCTAGTGTGCAGTTTTGTATCTGGTATTAACCTGTGTCAGGGTAAGAAAGAGTCTTCTCTACATCTCTTTTCAACCAAACTGGGACAATGAATGTTCTTTTACCTGTTGTTCACCTGTCTCATTTATATAGGCTGCAAGCACCTCGGAGTCATGATTTTATTTTAATTAGCACAGTAGGCTCTGATCTAGGCAGAAACTACTGCTGGAATTTCAATTATCTTTTCATGCTTCCATTCAGAAAGGCCTCTGTGCTGTAAATCTGGGAGCTCTGCAGTGATTTTCCTCAGAGCCGGGAATGCACCAGTAACCCTTAGCTGCCCAGGCCAGTCTCATCCGAGGGGTCCCCTCACACATCCTCAGCATGGGAGCTATGCTTCAGTACGGGTCCTTGCCATGCTCCTTGCCCAAGCTGGGCTGCAGGTAAGCCTTTCCTGAGCCTTGGCCCTTTGTCACCACCAATGACTGCCCAGCTTGACCCTAGATGTGTCTTGGCAGGAGGGACTTGCTCATCTGTCACAGGGCAGCTGCTGCTTTACCCTGGCTGCTGTCAGCACACCTGCTCCACTCTTCTGCACTGGGTCCCACACGCACATAGGCATGGCCTGTCTTCTACTCTCGTCTCCTGCTTCTTTGCAGTGCTCCCTGCACTTGTTACTTCCCCACAGCCACTCCCTGGCAAGGACCCCAGCTCAGATGGAGCTCCCAGGCCTGCAGGTGGAAAGTGCATGGCTGGGGTCTCAGGTGGGACCAGTCTGGGCAACTAGTGCCTACAGATACATGCCCTCAGGGCCCTGGCAATTTTTAACACTGAATTGTTTCCTCCTTCTGCTACCTTCCACCTGTTACCATGCTGCTAGCATTTTAGTCCTGGAGTAGGGAGTGCATTTAATTTAGTAAGATCTCTAAGAAAACGATAGGTGCAAAGCATTCTTATAATGCAATAAATCCATCATCTGGTTACATTTCAGCTATTTCTTAACTTTTCCTTGCACACGCAAACTAAATTACATGTTGTATTTCGAAAGGTGAAGATAGGAGGTCGTGCAAAAGTCTTCTATGCTGCTTTAATTACTACCAATTGCTTCAAAAAACAAACCCTCCAGAATCAGTAATTGGTTGAAAATCAACAGGGATTGTTGTTGTTGTTGCTGCTGGTTTTTTAAGGCAATATCTTTGTGTTTTATTTCTGTTTCTTTACTTTCAGCTGTGCTGGGGAAGAAAGGAACTTGGTCCATTTTGAGTTTTAAGCAAAATAAACTATATAGGGTAGCAGAGATTATTCTTTTAAAGCTGATAACTTGATATTAGGAAAACAAATAATATTACAGAAAGATTCATACAAATACAGAAAATCAATATTGTTCTATTAGAGAATGAATTATTTTTAAAGTATGGAATTAGACACTGTTTTAATACTGCACTGAACTCAGTCCCAAAATCCGTATTTATTCATGACTGGTTCATACTATTTTTTTCAGTTGTGTCCACATTTTTCTTTCAAATTAAATAGCTTGTGTTCCTTCTATTTATTTTTTTGGTGTATCTGTAGAGAGAAAGCTTTCTTCCCTTCACTGTGCCATGCTAAACGAGGGAGATTCAGGTAATCTTCTAGTGCAAACTTTCCCTTTCCTCAAATCTCTTATCATCTTTCTCTTCACTAGTAACATCTTACATACAGTTTGCCACAATGTATATGGAGTTGGAACAAATTCATACATGCATATAATGAACACCAATACATTAATTCTGATTTCTGTCTGTTTCCTATCTTATTTCTATAATTTTAATGAACCCTCAAGCAAAAATCTTCCAGGACTCTGTGTTATTGTAACTAGTCCTCATTTATTTTGAAAACACAGAAAAAATACTTTATCACTACCAACACAATTTCTTAACTGGGAATACTGAGTAATTCTGTGACTTGAACTTGGTTAATGCCATTACTTTGCATCTGGGGGCAAGCAGGTTCTGCTATCTCCAACAGGACAATCCAACATCATGGACGTCTCTGAGTGAGAGATTCAGTATTTTTTTTGGTCTTTTTATCAAATAAAAATGTTTTTTTTGCCATCTTGTGCCTTTTTTAATTACATGATAAGCCTTTGGAGATACTAATCTTCTGCCAGTAGGTATTTTTGTAGTATGAAAATATTAAGGAGCACATAAAAGGACACTAATGTTAAAAGGTCCGGTTGGGTATTAAATTGTGTCAGCAGGGAAAGATTTCTCTAGTTGTGATGGCAGTTTGGTACAGGTAAAACCCTTTCTGAAAATTCTCTTAGCTCAATATCTTTTTTTTTAAAGTAAAACCAAACAGATACATGTTTTTAAAACCTTGTGAAAGAGATCTTACTGACATAACTGTATTGGTCCAATATAACATTAAAGTTATATGAAAAAAATCCACTCTAGACCTGCCTTTACAAATTTGAAGGCATGGAAAAGTAGCAGAAAGATGCAAGAAAGGCATTGAAACAATGTCTACATTCTGACATTTCACAATATCCCTACATATTGATATGCTCTCATGAATCATAAAATTACGTTCCCTTCAAGCAGTTATGTTTCCTATTTCTGAGACTAATAGGATATATGCTTTTTAAACTATTGGTACCTTTATGAGAAATCTTGCCAGTGATATCTCAGACATCAAAAAATCAATAACATTAAGTTATTGGAGGAACTGACACTGTAGTGAACAAGAAGATGGAAAACATGTAACCAGGAAGACTCATCTTGAAGATGTAGTGATACTTGGTACAGCTGAGGAAAGAAATATACATAAAGTAGTGATATATTAGAAAGGGAAATATACTGTGCTGCTTCTCTCTATCAGGTGAAATGTCTTATGTGATGCTCATGCTGCAAATACTTGTGTCTTAATCTACACGTAAAATGTGACTTACTGTGTTTTTCCTCAAAGCTTTTATGCTCTTTATTTCAGCTTAAAGAAAAACAAAACAAGCTAATCAAACATAAGCCTACTGTTTATATTATTTACTCATCAAAATTTCATTTTCAGACAACATAGATACCGGTAAGTTTACTTGACCATCCAATTTGATCTCCCATTTAAAAAGCATCTGATTAAAGTCTAATTCCTCTCTGACTAATGTATTTTCCAGAAATGTACCCACTCCTGAAGAAATCCAGTTACACAGCTTTTCAGAATACATTTACTCCTTCAAGAAGACTCCTTTACAAGTTTCTCTGTACTATCTTCATCTGTCCAACAGACTTCTAAAAACATACACATTTTATTTGTGCTTCCAAACAGAATTTTCCATGACCCAGAGGAGGGTTTTTCATGCTGTCAGACCCTCAGGGCTGTACAGATGTTTCCTTATCACCCACTCATGTGGATGGAGATCCTACCACACCATTACAGTGCTTACCAAGGCTTCTATATCATGATGTCTCTGCTGAAGTCATAGCTGATGCCAGAACTTTCACCTTGGCCACACTGACATCTAACCATGCTCCTTCCTAGTCATGGCCAGATGTTGTTAGTAGAGTCAGAGGCAAAAACTAATTTTCCCCTGTGTGCACTTTGCTCTCATCTTTGAGGCTGGCTATAGTTGATGAAAACCACTGAGCTGCTCCATGTGTTCAGAGCCTTCTGGACATCAAATCCAGCAGGAGGCGTCTTCAGCTCCTTTATTATGGTGGGGAGCCAGGTGTTTGTGACAGCAGCAGGCTGCCACCACACCTCCTCTGATTAGAGACATCTAGGATCTTCCCTCCTGAGTGAGGCCAGCATCCTTCAGAACCCTCAAGAGGCTTTGCAGACTGAGACCAGACAAACTGTTCCAACATTCGTCTTACCAATGACAAACACGAAGACAGAAAACTAACCCATCCACCCATCTGCATAAATCACCATCACATGAGCCCTCTTCTGTTGTATCAGTTTTTGTTCACCGTTATATTGAAATAATTCTAACTGATCTGCTGCTTTCTAGACTGCTGCACACTCCCTTTGCATTGCAATCCATACTCTTTTTTTCCTGGATGTGTACATCTTTGCAACTCGCTATATTAAGAGAGTATTTTATACAACTGGAACCATCTTATCAAGTAATCTATAGAGCTCTGTAAGACTTCTGCCACATCTATCTCATTTGGATAAAGCTTCTTTATTGTCCAGCACCTTAAGGTCAGCCAACTAGCCAGTTCTTTAGAAATAAATTTTATTCCCAATGTCAAATCTAAGCAACATAACTTGGAAGTTGGAAGTTATTTTACTCAACCAAGCTCATAACCTTATCAACAAAGTTATATTTATCTCACAAGAACAACTTTTACAAAGCCCTGTTAACTATCATTGGGTGAAAATACGCTAACGAACAAGACTGTTATTCACTGGCAATCAAATAGAGGCTGCAGGTAGAGAAGCACTGCAGTTCAGTTTCCCTTACTTGACCAAGATGGTGACAAATCAGAGCAGATCTTTGGAGGACCACTAGCTGCATGGTCAGAATACTTACTGACGTATGAGCGTGACTGCATGGACTGAAAGTGAGCTACAGACTTGGTTGTTTAGAGAAGCACGTTGGAAGACCTGAGAAAGAACCACATCAATGTATTCAATAGGGACTGCCTACACGTGCAAATGCACATTAAAATGGCTCAATGTAAAAGTGACTGCTACTGCACATGGCATTCACATCTGAAGTCAGGACGTGAACACGCTGAAAATTGACAGTTACAAGTGCATAATGGTTGGAATTAATTAAACCCAGGGCTCAATGTGCATCCCCTGACATATTAGAAGCTTTGTTGCAGATATTCAAAGAATAATAATTTGTGTAAGGATTCTCGTAAAGATTTTACAGAATAGGTTTTACAGGATCTTCAACACAAAGGTTTGGTGAAGCAGATTGCAGATAATTAGCATAATCTTATTTCATTTGAACAAAATCCTATCCTTAGTGGAGAGCTGTATTTTTCTAAGATTTTTGACAAAGAAGCAGATTTATCAGACCATTACATGATATTAGCAATCACTTTTAAACAGTTTTGAAGGAGATAGTACCGTAAGAACATATCAATTAAAGCTTTTGAAGAAATTATATCCAGTATATTTTTTTAGTTTTTTTTTATTTTTAGTTTGCTGGTGTGAGGCACTGTCTTTTGTGTGTAATCTATAAATTAAAACCCTTTATGCTACCACCTCCCACAGCCATTCCTAACCTAGGTGCTAGATTTGGATGTTGTCTATGCTAAATGTTAAGAGTTAAACTCAGGTGACCACACAACTGCTAGAATATTAAAAGCAGCAAAGATAGGGACAGCAAAGAACTGGCAAATCAGTTTGTTGAGAATTGTATATATTTAAAATTTCCTATCATTCTGACATAGAACAGGCTACATATCTTTTGAAAAATAGCTTCTGTCTCTATCCAGCCTTTACAGGCAATATATGGGGGGGTTGTGGAGGAATGAGTTGGAAGACACTGGGAAATTAGAAAGATAGCAAGTCACAAGCCTGGAAGTCTATGCTTGGCAGCAACCCACCAGACACTTTGCCAAGGAGCTGTGAGGGTGAGGGGGCTGAAATCTGCTCCAAAGACGAATTTCTCAGCTTCATTTGAAGAATCCAGTGACTGTCATAAATTCTACATAAACCCCTGAAATGTTTTAGATGGATGGTAAATTTCAAGCCAAGAAATACTTACTTGCATTAATTTATTTATTATTTCAGTATCTCTACAAACTGCAATTTAGAAGCACTTTTTCTTTGCATTTTTAAACAACTGAGCTTCAAAAAGTAATGTACAAGTACGTGCTATGAATTTGCATTGAGTTTAAGCTGTAAAGATCACATATTAAAAATATTCACAGATAAGCCTTTCAAAGTTAAAATTCTGTCTTTTACCATTAACTGTTTTAGCAGATATTAAATAAGGAAAGTATGAAAACCTATTTTTTAAAGTTTTCCTTCTGAAAGATCCATTTGTAAGCTATCTTTACACAACTCTGAAAGCTAGTAATGATTGCCATGTCTTGAAGATGATTGTCACATTTATTAATACTCTGTAAGTTGCTTTTCACACTTCATTATAGCTGTGTTGGTTAATGGAACATGCTTACATTGCACCCTGGACTTCCCTTGTTAGCTTCCATTGAATTGTAAATGGAGAAATATCTACATTATTAATAAATGGTTGTAGTCTGCATTTTTCATATATATATAATGTATATATGCAGTTCAAATATAGCAGCTACATCAACAATATTAAACTAAAATTATTAGAATGGAATTGTATCCTAATGAATTGAAAATATTCCTCTCTCATCCTTATTTCTTTTGTGGCTCAAATGTTTCTATCTCAGCCTTTAATGGGAAAATTTATTTATGCAATTTATTGTTAACAAATACTAATAGAGATTCGGTGCAGATAGGAAATAGTATTCCCTATTATTCCTAGATTGCCAGTATGGGGTTCGATTTTTATATTACAAAAGTATGCATACATAGGTAAAATTCTAGCACTGATTTAAGTGCTGGTTTAGGGTAACTCTAGTGCAATGTGTGCCAAATTTAACCCTATTGAAATGAAGTACATGACTGATTTCAATGATTCTTCTGAGAATGCAATAAACAAAGCATGAACTGAGAAAGGGTTGAGGAGGGGGTTTGGGAGAAGGAAAAAAAAATTAGATTTGCAGTGTCAGCAACTGTTCACCTCTATACTGCAATGGTAGACAGGTTTTTAACTTTTGCCGTTTAAAATACCCAGTTGAGTCTTGAATTAACTTTCTATTATGTATAAGATAGAGTCTGAATTAAAACTCAGCTTCTCCTGTGGTAGTGAAAAATGGAGTTTAAAAAGATGGCCAACAATCTGGCTCTCAGATTCTCTTGCTGCTGCACATATCCATGAGTATGCTTTTCAACCTTGTAGCAACAAAGGGAATTTGCACTGCATTGCAAGGACAATTGGGCTTTACTTTCATTTGGAAGAAATTATGCAACAGCTGTGAAAGGGGATACTTCTTTTAGATTATTTATGAGTCATATACTTCCAGAAGATTAAAAAAAATAGATATGCGGTGCTATCAGTTATACTTAAATTGTAAGGGAGTGTGAAAGAAAAATCTCGGGGCATGAAAGCAGAGGGGTAGAGAAGAAAAGGACTGTACCAGAAAGAAGAAATAAGCACTGCTTAATTGATCAGTACTGTCTCATCCCTTAATTCTGCTCCAGAACTGTGTTAAAAACAGAGTATTTCAGTAAATTCATATTAAAAAAAAAAATGAAAAGGAGAAGAAAAAAATTTCCATATATTCTTAGATCACTAGAAATGTATAACAACATGTTTTAAGATTACTGATTAAGACTAAGTTTGAAATTAAAGGATACCAGAACATGACCACTATAATTACACTAAGAGAAAGACCAAGTAAACATTATTCAGCTACTTTAACAATAATGTAAGTCATTGGCATCCAACGCCAGAAGGGCAAAGAGCTTCCTGTCTGACTTCACAGTCTTAATTAGAAGCAATTGGGCTGTTACTGGCTGTGCAAGGACAACAAGACGGTGACAATGGCAACAGGAAAGAATGTGTTACAGAGGATATAGGTTAGGTTTGCAATCTCGCAGCTTCCTGTCACCAAAATAAGGAATCTTCCTCCCTAGCACCCCTCACAAGCCCTCTCCCTTTATTACTCCCAGCCGTGAGGTTCTGCAAATGCTCGCTTCCTCTCCCTGCTATGGGGCACTTTCTCCAGGCACCTTGGGCTGGGAACAAAGAACTGCTAGAAGCAGGATGCACACAACTTGGAAGCGTAAAGCAATTATTTATTGCTGAACCCACAGTAGATATCTACAACATAACAGGCATTATTTACCCATCCTGACAAAACAGTGGAACAGTCATGGTTAGCAAGGCAGGCATCAGTCTGGAAGGGGAAAGCTGATGTGTAATGCTCACTGGGAAAAATCCGTAACACTGCTGAGTTGCCATCTCCCACCATATCCACACCGCCAACCACACTGACACCTTGCATTTTCTTCCCTGTAAGATTTTACACCTCTCCACGTTGAGAGTTTTTTTCCTGAATCCCTGAATCCCTCAACAATCTTTCCTCTGTCCAGCTGAAGCCTCAGGGAACCAGAAGAGAACTACAGAGAAAGTTACAGACTGCTGTCCCTGTCCTTGGCTGGACCTTTTTGAAGGCTTAACTCCCTGATATGGTAAGAGGGATGCAGGTCTCTTTCTTCCTTTTCTTCCTCCTGTCCACTGCCCTCCTCCCTCCCTCCCTCCCTCCCTGTGGGAGGCAAGTAAAGTTTTGGAAGAGCAAAAAAGACAAAAATACTATCTATTTTTTAAGAAAGAGAGTGAGACTGAAGGGTGAATTTTAGACCAGTCAGTTTAACTTTAGTTCCTGCCAAAAACTGGAATATGCCATGCAAGTGATTCGTAAATACCTTGAAGAAAATAAGATTAGTAACAGCTAACTTGGGTTCGTCAAGTATAAACAGTGTCAAATCACTTTAACTTCCTCCCCTGGAAGAGTTTGTAGAGAAGTATTAGATCTCTTTAGCTAAGTATCTTCTCTTTAGCTAAGTTTTCATCATTCAACATTGTCACAATCTAAATGCAGGCCACATAAGAACTACAGAAAGAGTGAAAACATGGTTACAGAAGTGTCAAAATGAAATAAAGTGTTATGTAATCATCTTTACCTAGTACTAGTCAGTATTTTTATTATTGGCTCAGCTGAGAGTATGCTTATTAAAGTCACACAGAAACTACCCTGTACAGACGACAAAAGTGTTACATTAAGTAAATGAGGGAATGAGCTTAAAAAACTGGGAAAATGTTCTGCCAAATATTGAAATAAATAAACATTAGATTCTACACTTCAGCAGAAAAAATAAGCTGTACATATTCAAAATGAGTAATCACTGACTAGGTAGCAGCTTTGCAGGAAAGATCTGCAGGTTTTAAAGGATCATGAACTGAACATGAGACAACAGCATTAGCCATTATGAAAAAGTATACCAGGAGGTATAAACACAGCCTGCAAAACGTGCAACACAATCCTTTTCACTCAGCATTGGCAAGACCACACTGTATGAAAGATGTGGGCCAATTGGACAGTAGGGGAGAGCAGTAACAAGAGAAAATGTGATTTGACAGAGATGTTTTGTCTAGCAAAGAGAGGACAGTGCTGAGACATAACAGCTTTCAAGTAGTAAAAAGCTTCAGCAAAATTCTCTGTGTCCATGGCAATAGGATAAATAATAATGAGCTTAAAGTGCATTAAAAGAGATTCAGGTGACATACGACAATAAATTTTCTAGTGCTGGGAGAATTAAGCCCACTGGAAGAGATTGCCTAGTGAGGCAGCGGAATCACTTACATTAAAGGTTTTTTAAGAATACATGAGATAGATATCTATCAGAACTTAGACAGGTGTTGGGCAAAGAAAGGGATTAGAATTCGTTTCATCTCTCTAATTTGTGATTGTGCAATGAGATTTCAAAAGGACTGCATTATGAACCACGTATGGTTGTAAATATATATTAGGCTAGTGGTGGTCTTAACTGTTCACTCCAAGACCATAATGCATTTTGATTTCTGATTAAGCAACCTTTAAATTTCTGAGATTCAATACAGGGAAGGGGGATTAAAGCCTTCGTGTGGTATATTTCAGCTGTCAGTGAGAGGTACCATCAATTTTAACTTCATCATAATGCAAATGGGAATGAAAGCACTAAGATTTTTAACTAAAAAATGTTTGTTCAAGACATGTCAGTGCACCACAATGACTGTGCTATGTGTTTATTCAGTGGAATGAATATTCAGAAAAGTGAATAATGTTTGGAATAAAGAAAGGGAGCACAACCAGAGAAGTAATTAAAAGCTTTTTTGCTAAAAAGAATCATTACTGATATTTGTTCAGTGTTTCATTATTACAGCCACTAAAGTTGCTACTGAAAAAAATACTCCACACTGAGAAATACATCTGTGTCATTGACTCAGAGGCTGACAAGAGCAGTAAAAGCATATGCTTTAAAATGTATTTTTTTGCTTTTCACATGAGAATTCTGGGAGGCTGAACCTGATGCTGTAAATTCTTATGGTTTATTTATTTTGGACTAAAATAGTGATATCAATGCCATACAAATAGGTGATCTGTGTGTCATCATCAAAAGCTATAAATTGAATGTGCTGGGCAAATCAAAAGTTTCACAGTGTGGGGTCTGGTGTGTGTTTTATATCCTGGGGTCTGTCCCTTCCTGTCTTTACTGTAGAAGTTCAGGGAAATTGTGTATGGTCTGGAAAAAGAGAATCTATAGAACATGGAAGGAAGGACTGGCCACTTGGGAGGAATATAGGACCGTTGTCAGAGGATGTAGGGAGGCAATGAGGAAAGCTAAGGCCTCTTTGGAATTAAACCTTGCAAGAGAAGCCAAGGACAACAGAAAGGGCTTCTTCAAATACATTGCAGATAAAACTAAGACTAGAGGAAACACAGGCCCACTGCTGAATGAGGTGGGTACCCTCGTGACAGAGGATACAAAGAAGGCTGAGTTACTGAATGCCTTCTTGTCTCTGTCTATACTGCTGCAGACTCTCCTCAGGAGACCCAGATCCCTGAAGCCCCAGAGGAATTCAGGATAAAGGAGAAGTTTGCCTTGGTCGATGATGACTGGGTTAGGGATCAGTTAAGCAATCTGGACATCCATAAATCCATGGGTCTGGATGGAATGCACCTGCGGGTGCTGAGGGAGCTGGCGGAGGTCATTGCTAGGTCACTCTCCATCATCTTTGGTAAGTCATGGGCAACAAGAGAGGTGCCTGAGTACTGGAAGAAAGCAAATGTCACTCCAGTCTACAAAAAGGGCAAGAAGGAAGACCCAGGTAACTATAGACTGGTCAGCCTCACCTCCATCCCTGGAAAGGTGATGGAACAACTTATTCTTGGCACTATCTCTAGCCATATCAAGGTTGAGGGGGTCATTAAGAGCAGTCAACATGGTTTTACCAAGGGGAAGTAATGTTTGACCCACCTTATAGCCTTCTATGAAGATGTAACTAGGTGGATAGATGATGGAAGTGCAGTAGATGTGTTTTATCTTGATTTCAGTAAAGCATTTGACACCATCTCTCACAGCATCCTTGCAGCCTAACTGAGGAAGTGTGGCCTGGATGATCACTCAGTGAGGTGGACTGTGAACTGGTTGAAAGGAAGAAGTCAGAGAGTTGTGGTCAATGGGACAGAATCTAGTTGGAGGCCTGTATCTAGTGGAGTCCCTCAGGGGCTGGTACTGGGACCAGTACTATTCAGTATTTTCATCAATGACCTGGATGAGGGAACAGAGTGTACCCTCAGCAAGGTTGCTGATAATACACAACTGGGAGGAGTAGCTGACACACCAGAGGGTTGTGCTGCCATTCAGCGAGACCTAGACAGGCTGGAAAGTTGGGCAGGAAGAAACTTAATGAAATACAAGGGCAAGTGTAGAGTCTTGCATCTGGGCAAGAACAACCCCATGTACCAGTACAGGTTGGGGGCTGACCTGCTGGAGACCAGCACAGGGGAAAGGGACTTGGGGGTCCTGGTGGACAGAAGGATGACCATGGGTCAGCAGTGTGCCCTTGTGGCCAAGAAGGCCAATGGCATTCTGCGGTGCATTAGAAAGGGTGTGGTTAGTAGGTCAAGAGAGGTTCTCCTCCCCCTCTACTCTGCCCTGGTGAGGCCACATCTGGAATATTGTGTC
This sequence comes from Hemiprocne comata, assembly GCA_020745705.1. NCBI lineage: Eukaryota > Metazoa > Chordata > Aves > Apodiformes > Apodidae > Hemiprocne > Hemiprocne comata. The sequence goes on along the minus strand of CM036586.1, from coordinate 133,528,531 downwards.
CAGTTCTTGGCCCCTCAGTTCAAGAAGGACAGGGAACTGCTTGAAAGTGTCTGGTGCAGAGCCACAAAGATGATTAAAGGAGAGGAACATCTCCCTTATGAGGAAAGGCTGAGGGAGCTGGGCCTCTTTAGCTTGGAGAAGATGAGACTGAGGGGCGACTTCATCAATATTTATAAATATGTTAAGGAGGAGTGTCAGGAGGATGGAGCCAGGCTCTTCTCAGTGATGTCCAATGATAGGACAAGGGGCAATGGGTGCAAACTGGAGCATAGGAGGTTCCATGTAAATATCAGAAAAAACTTCTTTACTGTGAGAGTGACAGAGCACTGGAACAGGCTGCCCAGGGAGGTTGTGGAGTCTCCTTCGCTGGAGACGTTCAAAACCCGCCTGGATGCGTTCCTGTGTGATGTATTCTAGGTGATCCTGCTCTGGCAGGGAGGTTGGACTAGATGATCTTTCGAGGTCCCTTTCAACCTCTAAGACTCTGTGATTCTGTGTAACTGTGCCAGCTCTCCACCCTCTGAGAACTGCCCTATGTCTTCTTCTGACTTCATAGTTTTGAAACTTTTTTTCTGTCTGACAGACGCTGGAAGAAACTCACTGTATTGTAGTGTAAAAGGGAATTTTCTTTTATTATTTAAACTCTACAGAGTCTTGCTTACTATGGTTCTACTTCTATGAATGCATTGTGTTAAATCACTGACTACATACAATGAGTTAGAAGAGAATACTGTAAGTAAGAACACACAGAAGATGTAAAATGGGGAGGAAAACAAAATTTAATGATTTTGAAATATATTTGCAATTTATATTACCTGTAATGTCCTGAACTCTTGTTTTTATGTAATTGCTTTTTTGAAGAATGTTATTATTTAAAAACTATCACATGCTCGTTAGCTATTTCAGATACTAAAACATAGTCATGTTACTTTAGTGTTTCACCAGCTATGACTACAATTTAATTTAGTATTTTGTGTCATTAGAGAAAGAGCAATCTCTCCTTGTAAACAAATGCACTTGGAACTTGACCTTTGAATGTGTTTTGTGAAATGCTTCACAATTGTCTGCAACCCACTTACTGAAGCTGAATAATTGAAATTCACTGTTTTAAACATTTGACTCAACACCTAATCCACCTGGCTGTTTTTCTTGAGTGAGTTTCTGCTCTGTAAAGATAAAACTTTTAGGCAAAGGAGAATGAGGGAGAATCACAAGGCTTTTGATTTTCTCGGTAAGAATGCAATTCAGGGAAAGTTTGCTCCAGATGAAGCAGATCTAGAGGTTTTTTTGTGATATGAGAAATGTCTTAATGGATTTGGGTATTTGTGCTGTTCTCAAACTTAAAACTTTTTGGTCAATGTGTCTACAAGCATCAGACTGATAATGTGTCCCTTTGCCTTTTCCCAAAATAGTAAAGCTGCAGTAGAACCTACAGGTTCAATGCAAAATGAGAAAGCGAGGTTTTTTTTCTCCTCTATCTTTTTCTGTTACTTGAAATCCAAGGGTTAGGGAAAAAAAAAAAAAGAACAAACGAAACCAAACCTCAGTTCAAGAGGCTGTGTTGCATAAAGATACTCGTGGTCTTTATGTTAGCAATTTACAACCAGTAATCATTTCCTGTAATTTACTTTGGGAGATGCCAGTGCATATGCCCCCAAAAAAGTAGTGAGGCAACCTGTAGAGACAGAAAAGCACCTTGAGAAAATAATTTAGACAGGTGTCCAGGTTTGACTTGATTTTTTTTCAGTGGTTTTACTATCAGCTACTTGGTCTCTTAACATCTATGATGCTTCCCATCAAGATAACTGTTAGCTTTTTGGGTACTTAAAAATTACATATTCCAAGGGAAACACACATTTAGTCCTTTCATCTGTCCTTCTGACCTATTCATTTAATATCATTCCACTCTCCTCCACTTTGTTGTGGCTCTTTATACCAGATTTAATACAACAAACTTTTCATATTCAGTGAGGTGCTTCCTAACTGTAGTTGAAAGTGCCTATGAAAGGAGACTTTACTGAACAGGAGTAGCCTTCTGCTCTTGTGGGCAAAGAGCCCAAAATATAAAGGTGTTTTATTAAAAGCTGTAAAATAAATGTTTCAATTAAAATAATTTATCACTAAACTTAATTGATTTCCTCACATTCTTATTCTGCCTCAATTGGGTTGGACACATGATGTTAACAACTTCCAGAAAGCATCTGTGCCAGGGATCTCAATGGTATAACACCTTTGCCACTTGCATGGTGAGACATGGAATATAGTCTCATCTGCTTGCCTGCCTTTGAAGGAGAATGAGACAGGAAAGCTGTGAACAACAGCTTCCAAAGGACACCCCAGCAGCATTTCCAAACAAAAGCATTTGGGATAATTAGCTTTCTATTCTTAGTGAAAGAGAGAAAAAAAAAAAAGGCAAGCAATACCAAGTATTTTTCTGAAATCTTTTTGTTATCATGCAAATGTCAATGTAGCATGTAAAAACAGCAGAGAAAATAATACCCATTAAGGCTATAATTTGAAATGAAAAGGCACTGCAGGTCATGAAGTGCTGGGCACATAGCAGATCAGAGAGAAATTTTTGAAAGTGTGTATCTAAGCCAACATGGTTTTGCAACTTTTAACCATTAACTCATTTTTGGGGTGAGCATTCATATTAGAAGTAAACATAGACAAGCTTATACATTCAACTAATCCCTAACATGAGTTATACCAATTGACATTTCACAAAGGACTGAATGTGGGTTTACATTCTTTTTTTATCTGGTTTTCCAGGGAGAGGCACAACACTTAGGCTAAGATTATTCAGAAACAATACAGTTGCACACTTAATTCAGAAAAGGGAAGAATCAGAGTTGATTATCATCCTACCAGCCTTGATTCTGGAGCCTAAATTTTGGCCTTTGGGTTTTTGTATTTTTTAAATAGGTCCACAAAAAGAACTTAGAGGGTAAATTCAGCCTGTAAATGCGGAGAAAATTTCTGACAACAGGGACAACAAAAGAGTTCCCTTAATAAGGTTTTCAGGCTGAGATTAGATGAGAATATGAGAGGTGTTTTACAGCTCTCAGATAAAATGGAGAAGCTAGATCAACCAAGTTAAAAGATGCCTATTGTTTCAGTGATCAATTATATATGATTGACTGAATTTATGCCGATCTTGGATACTGTGTCATGCATAAATATATCTTCCTCATTCACCACAGAAACATAAATCTCAGTTACTTAGTGGCTTTTGCTCCTAATTATTTATTGCCTTGTAATAAATAGCAGCTTCATTGCACTAGGCACTGAACAAACATGAAAGAGAAGAGAACTTAAGAAGGTTCATACCACTGTAAGAAACAGAGTGAGGACTTCTGTCATCAAAAGGTGTCAAACATGAGGTCTTACTGAGAGATTCATGGTAACAGATCAAAGACAGGAAGAAGAAATACACATGGAAAATAAGAAAACTAAATAAAAGTATATCATTGATACAGAACTAGATAAATTGCTAACCTTTAGACAGATGTTAAGAAAAAGTGTGAGTGAGTAAAACATAAGATAAAAACTACTATACTGTTAAACAAGTCACTGAATATATATATATAAAAAAGGAGAATAGAACCTCAGAAATTACACATGTAAATACATAAGGAAACATCAGTGTATCAGAACTCAGCTGACACATTTGTTTCCAAAAATAAGTCCTGCTGAGAGTTTGAGACTTCTTGCTTATGGCATCGGTCATGTGTTATGGGATGATGCTTGAAACACTGAAACAGAAGAGGTTGCAGCAGAACCAGTGTGCAAGACAACGCCAAATAAAATCAATCATTCTAAAATGGGATTTACAAGACAAAAGAGACGTATTGTCAAGAAGAAATGTGTTAAGTCCTGTCTGCTTCTCATCTTTTAAATCCTGTGCTAAATTGTGGCAGCTGGAAGATGCAGTTTGCAGAAATGCTGGAAGTCGCAGTTTGCACCACCCTGTTGCAGATGTAACCAGAAGGCAGACTTTTCTCTCCCTCTCTCAGATTTGTTCTTTAATGTCTGCTGTACCTCTACCGATAAGTTCTTGACCCACTGTAGTTATAACTGCACAAACAGACTTCTCATTAATGATCATGTAGCAGTACGAAAAGGTAAACTTTGTTCGGTATACATACTACTGCTATGGCAAACATACTGACAGGTTTCCACAGAGGCTATAAGCATTTAACTGTGGAAAGTATTCTGATCATCTCAATGTAAAGTTTATGTCACCAAATTATCCAGATAGATTATTAACATGGGGGAAGACTCTGATTTGCTTGATTATGCCAGTATTAGATTAACTGAGGATGCTACCATCAACAATGAGGAAGAAAGTGTGGTTGTATAGTTTTCCCCCATTATTTCTTTAGAATAACACAACAACTACTGGACAAATGCCTTCCAGTGAGAATATTGTCTCCTGTAATTTTACTTGAAATTAAAATACTATTTTAAATCCTACTATACTAAAGAAATGTCAGTAATAACATGTAAAACCCTTAAAGGAAAAGCTAATGAAGAAATTTTGCCTAAGTAAAGCCCAGATTACATTTAAGGATTAACTTTCTCTCAATGGAACTGAACTGGTCTTGTGACATAAGGCTCTTAAATCAGGATGTAGGAGAGCTGTGTCATTACACATATTTCTGATATTCTGCATGATGATTTCCACATTTCAATTTTCTCACTGTTTTGATTTTCCTTTGCATTATGTTGCTTTTTAAAAAATATTCCTCTACATCAGTACTTCTGCTTTTGTAGAAGGATTTCCCTGCTTTTTTTCTCCTGTAGGCCAATATGCAAAATCCCTAGAAGGGATAAAACTATACTTCCTTAGAGGTAGGAAAGACAACATATTGTAACAGAAAATTCCCCCTTGTAACATCCACCGAGCCTGCAGCTGCATCAGATTCATGAAATGAACTTGCATATGAAATTTTCCTATTTTTCCAATGCAAAACCAGTCTATGTATTTGTCAGACGTGACACAGCAAGTATTTTGCATGAGTATTTTTATAGCTGCTCTGACTCTTTTTCTTGCAGTTTTCAGTAAACTGACTTTTTTCATCTTTTGAATAGTAACCTCCCAGTCTAGGAAAATGTGAAAAAAAAAAACAAACCAACAAGAATCAGATTAGAGTGAGTGGAGAAGTGGAAATATTCCTGGAAAAAATAAAAGGAAGAAAAAAGAAACATATCCTATAGACACGTACAAGCCATCTGTATTTGTTGTAACTCTGAGAAATGTGAAAGTTTGTTTACTTGTTTGCTTAAGGAAAGCTAAGTTTACCTCAATTTGTGTCTGACTGCAAGATAACATCCTCCAAAACAACTACCATGAGTTTTTTAAACTGCAAGGCAACTAGTGTTGAATTTTGAAGTCAGTAAGTATGTTTTAATGCGACAATGAATTCAGACTCTTAACCTAGGAAAGAAAAATAAAACCAAACAAGAGTCATAACGCCTTGCACATTTTAATGCCAAGTGCAATAAAGCACACTGGAGCAGCCAAGCAAACCTATGTACTCAATGGAATTTCTGTTACCTAAAGTTTCTGAATTAAGATCAGTGTAATTTAAAAACCTGTACCTGTATCTTTAAAGGCGAGCTGTAGCCTTGCAGCATAAATTAATTGGATGAGGTACTTAATGTAGCTAATGCAGGAAGTTAGACTTAATAATCAGCATGATCCTGCTTGCCCTTAAAAATCTATGAAATGCCAAATAAATACTTTAACAGGAGATCTACTAGAGATGACATTCCCAAGAGAAAAACGTGGCCTTTGATTTTATGTATCTATCAATACCTTAAAGAGATAAGTCTTTAATATATGATTGTGGTCAAGCTGCAGCAATTCTCAGATGTATGGAAGGTAAAGGTCAAATGACACTTAATAAAAACTCCAACACTGGAAAGTAGAAAAATTAAATTTGTTTTATATCTAGCTTCCTCCTATCCAAAAGAAAAGTCGGATTCTACATGCTAAATCTGTGTCTTTGCCTTGGGATCTATGACAGACCATAAACTCTCCATTTCAATGGTTTGGACACCCCAGTAAGTTAAACTCCTTGTAGACAGAGAATGGTATGCATTCTGCAGTGAAATGGAATTTTATTTCCAACAGAACAGACATAACAGTTCAGGAATAAGTTTTTAAGATTAAGCACAATTAACCATACTGTATCATTTAATCTAGGAAGACGTGATGGATTTGTACTATGTCTTTCAGGTGTAAAGATAATGGAATAACATCAGCTGTGTACTCTTTGCCTCACAAACAGGTGACCTCCCAAACTTAATCTCTCATCTTTCTGATGTTAAACTTCACACCTTCTCCTATTCAAGATAATAGCAGTGGAATTCTCATTCACATGAAAAAGGTGAAAATAAGCAAATAAAAATCTTTTTTCTAAGTACATTTTTTGGGGAGGAGGACCAGGAGGTAGTAAAAGAGGGGCCACAAAATGTCCACAAATCCATCCACGCCGAATTCCTGATATCTGTCCTAAATCTGTTGGTTTAGGACAAAACTAAAGGAAAACTTTCACATTATTTAATCCATTTGTGGCAAGAAACTCAAAGACAAAGGCCACAATATTGTAATTTGTCTCATGAAGCAAAGGGGAGAAAAACGGAAAAGCCTAAAGGTCTAAAAGGGCTTAAAACTGTCTATTCATATGTCACTGAGAGCCCTGTCTGTGAAAGCAGGGAGTTACATGCAGAATGAAGAAAAGTGTGTACTTGAACTGGTGTACAAAGCCAAACCAATTAACTATGCCTGAGGTGAGTGGATGCTTTAGCCTTAAACACATAAAACGTCACCACTATAAAGACTACAGCGTAGGAAGAGATGTAAAGCTTTGCACGTGCATCTTGCATATATGTGCCAGACAGAGTGAGCTGCTTAAGAGTCTCCTATGAGTAAAGAGGCTGTGTTCACCTCTCCCTCTCTTGCACTCTTTCAAGAGCCAACATGGGACAGCTGCCAGCAAACCTCACTCAATTAACTGGCATGGTCAAGGCATGATGAGCTGCCCGATGCAGGGCTAGTGAAGACTGCTAACAGAGCAAAGGTTGACCATGGAGAGGCTGACAGAGCAACCATGAGCTGGAACAATGTCTAGCAGAGTGAGGACCCCTGCAAGATGTGGCCAGCAGGGACAGAAGCAGGTAATGGCAGCAGTCAGTGAAGTGAGGTTGACACAGGCCATACTAACAGATCACATCGGTTTAAGTCAGGCCTTGGTACCCAGGAAATCTCAAAAATCTTTGAACTGTAAGTAAGTTATTGCAGAAGTTCAACAAAAAATACCTAGTCTCACCAAACGGAACACCATAAAATTGTTCTAGTTAGTCTTTAGAAATACTGTTGCTGCTTACTTTCCTTGAACAGAGTCAGAGTAGTAACTTGTACAAGAGGGAGAAAAGATTTCTGTTTGTCATTCTCTGAATGTGGTAAATCTCTACTGCATAGGCAGGTGGTAGGCAGAACCTGCTTACCTGCAAGATCATAAACGAGAAAGAAAACAGGAATTTTCAGCTTTCTTTTCAGCCCACTCATGCAAGTTTCCAGGCAGGAGATATCCAGCATTGCAGCATATGCAGAGTGAAGAGGTTTAGGGGAAAAAAACTTGAAAACCTTGCTTTACTGCTTGAAGTTTAGTTTTGAAAAATAGGAAAATTAATTTTTTTTTTAAAACCCACCTTTTTTTCATCATGGTATTACAGCCATCTCCCTTTCGGGAAGGTTTCAGAAGAGGGCAGTTATCAAACTGCCCATGACATAAAAGATTAGGAATTAATTACTGTTTTCATGGCTTTAGCCAACAAAGACACAGAAGAAAATAAGTGATAGCTTTTCTGTGTTGCAACAACAGAACATGACAACCATGATATCTTCTTAAAAATGCCAGCCCCAGCTTTCTCTCTGCCACTGACAACATTAAATGTAGGCTACTGTCACACTTGGTGGACTGTTGGCTGCTTGGTAATATACGGTAATACCATATAATTTGTGCTGATACATTACACATAAGCACACACATCTTTTTGAAAATATAATCATATAATGTATTGCATGTTTAAAATAGTGTGAAGTAAATGTGATTATTGGAGTACGATTGCAGGTAATAACATTTTGGAAATATTTTGTTAGACTGCATGCATGGATAACTTACTCAAATGTTTCTGAAAATCTTAAAAGAGTAAAAGGAAGTAAAAAAAATGCTTTTTGAGGACAAATTCAAAGAGTAAAAGATGGGAGAGGGAAGCCAATTAGAGCTACTGTAGATTCAGAAAGCTCACTTTGCAATTGGCAAATATAAAATTCCCAACACATATACATGTGTGATCAAATGAAAGATAATGTTTCTGAAGTGAATTTTAACGTGAAAATATAGTTTATTTTTTCACATTTCTGCACCTTTATCTAAATTCAGGAGGTGGCTGCATCACTGCAGGAATAGCCAGGAGCTGACTCTGTGCAGTTCAGACACCCTGTTCTACTTTTGGAGCACTTGTATTCAGTTAAGGTAAGAGAGCTGAACAGATTGAACAAATGCAGAGACACGTAATGACTCCTGGCCACTCTCTCCTTCCTAAACAGTTTCTACCTTCTTGCCTGCTAGCAATTATATTAAAAATAAAGTAAGAGATCATACTCATAATCCCAAATTTAGCAAATGTTTAATGATCTAATTACCTTCCTGTCAGCCAGGAAAACACCTGAGCACATTTGCAAAGTCCAGCTCAGAGGCAGTCCCAGTACAGTTAGAGTAACTAAATATAGTTTCAAGTAATTCCTACGCCTAAAGCAAACATTATGTCATACAGTCCTGGAGGAAAAATCATTTCCTCTTTCTCATGCAGGTCTATAACTCAGTATTTCTTTCCCTCTCCTTTGTTCTGAGGCAAACAAGAATCCATCTGCCTCCACTTTTGAAGAGACCTGCCAATTCTGTATATTTTACTACTATTTCTGACTATATAAGCAAAAAGACATAGTCAAAGCCAGTGACCTATTCCTTTCTGTCATCACTCCTACAGTGGGCAGCTAAAAATACACGATTCGGACAGTTTGCTGTAATTTACGAAACAGGATGAAGTAGTTTGTCTTCAAATGTGGCTTTAAGCATGGAGTGCTGATTGTTGGAAAGAAGGGGTTTTGACATTAATTTGACATGGATCAGGGATAGCAAATAACCACTGAACAGAAAGATGTTATTTTTCAGCATGATTTGACCAAAGTTTGCAAGACTGATCTTCCTTTCATCATGTCAAGATTGAAGCAGGTAAGATATACCAGCCCCTTCACTGAGTGGAATAGAATTGACTGAAAGTAGTAGCATGTTGTCTGTTCTCATCTAAGGATTCTCAAAAAAGAAATGGATTTCATTGTGTGCAGCAGTGTCTTTCAAGCTAGACAAAGGCTATCCAGCTTAGTTTTAAGAGCAAATGCTTCATTTGTGTGTCCTGACAGGATCATCGCCAAGAATAATCCTGTATCCCCACAGACTACAGTATCAGGTTCTTGCTCACTGGCTTAGAAACTATTACGATAAACATGAGGGTATTATTTCCTTTAAGTAGTTAGAGGAAGGTTTCATTTATTGTGTAATAAAATACTGGCAAACTTTCATGATCACTGATGTAACAATTTTACACAATCACCTTTTCCCTGAAAAATATATGTTAAGTTACCTATGTGACCTGAATAGTACTAAACCTGCACAACATCAAGTATACTTTAAGCCTTGGAAAAGAAGCTGTAAAATACGCAGCATGTTCTGAGATTAATCACAAAGTTCTTTCTAATGTAGTAATAAAGAAGCATCATTACTCATTTTATACGGCCTTTGTGAGCTTCCAAGAGTGGTACATTTGAATAAATGGAAAGAGCTGTCTTTCTATTCCCCTACAAAGAGGAGGTCAAGCTATGGCTCATGAGCAGTGTGGGTGCCACCACAACACTTACAGCTTCATTTCCTGCTTTTTTGGCCCAGCCCAGTTCCACATTAGAGCTGAGGGATCCCTGAGGAGCACGGCAAGTTTCTGGGAACTCTTATTTCTCTATGACCTGCCATCTGGGTGCTGTACATGGCTTATGGCCACATGAAGAATGCTATGTGGTGTCTAAGATCAGAAATGCTTTCCCACCTTGCCTTGTTACTTATTGACGCTGTGATGTAAAACTGTAGCACTCCAACCTGGTACGCAAGCATGAAATCAGAAGTAATTACAACCTCAGGAGGTTGTCTCTTTCCCAGAGGAACCCCACTAGCTTCCCCCGGTAGGTAGCACAATTAACATAAGGCTATAAGTAACTGACACAATCAATAGTAAAATCCATTTTCTTGTGACAGTGTGACAAATAATAAGTTTGCAGGGATATGCATCTTTCATTACCCTTGGTGCATAATATGGGGTTAATCATGGAATTGATTAACTGGGGATGAAATGACAAAAATCGGCGCCATTATAATTTCAAGGCAAGAAATGTACTCTTTGATTCTTTCTCAACCTTCATTTATGAATGATAGATTATTTCTCAGATTTCATTTAAACTCATTATTGAAATGCAGCTATTTGTACAATGCATGCCATTCAAATTCAGATATATTCTCCCTCAAAATACTGGCTGAGACAAGACTGACCTGAATCTAGAGATAAAAACAGAGATGGTCATTATTTTTTCTTATGTTTTGCTGATGAGAATATTCAAGCTGATTAAAGAAATATCTTTGAGCAAGCTAGCTAAAATTTCCTCCTCAGATGTTTGAAAAAAAAAGCAGTTTCCTTTTATAATGGTAATCTATTTAGTCCTTGATTAATTCAACTTCACTGAGAATTTAATTGTGGCAAATCATCATTTCATATTTCTGAACCAATACATAAAGTCACTGGCTTCAGGCATGCAAACAAGGACAGCACGATTATCTAGAAATGCTAAGACTAGCAAATTCTGAATGGAGTCACTAGCTCTCTGCAGTTCTATGAGGTTGAGTTTGTTTTTGTTTAAGAGCTTCAATATTGATTTAACTATTTAACTATAGGTGCCTAAATTAGAAAGTGTTGGCATACAAACCAAGGGAATGGAACATCTCCCTTATGAGGAAAGGCTGAGGGAACTGGGCCTCTTTATCTTGGAGAAGAGGAAGCTGAGGGGCAAGCTCATCAAAGTTTACAAATATGTTAAGGGGGAGTGTCAGGATGATGGAGCCAGGCTTTTTTTCAGTGATGTCCAGTGATAGGACAAGGGGCAATGGGTGCAAACTGGAGCATAGGAGGTTCCATGTAAATATCAGGAAAAATTTTTTTACTGTGAGAGTGACAGAGCACTGGAACAGGCTGCCCAGAGAGGTTGTGGAGTCTCCTTCGCTGGAGACGTTCAAAACCCACCTGGACAAGTTCCTGTGTGATGTACTCTAGGTGACCCTGCTCTGGCAGGGGGGTTGGACTAGATGATCTTTCGAGGTCCCTTCCAACCCCTAGGATTCTGTGATTCTGTGATTCTGTGAAACCAGTAAATAATTTTAAAATGCTGAAATTTTATGTGGAACACCAAGCAATGAGTTAAATGTAGGTGTGTGTATTTTGAGAACAATCTGTTAAGATCCTGAACAAAAAAGGATAAAATCAACGCTGTTTATGTTCATATTCAACTATCTTAGAAAGTTTGGGTTTTTTTCCAAATCAATTTTATAAATTATATTTCCGTATCAAGTCAGTGTAATGAAACCCAGAAGTCTGGTTAAACGGTACAGGCATCAGAAATACTAACATGCAATTTTTTTCAGAGGTGTAGAAGTATTTCGCAGATATATAAAGAAAGCAGCATATAACCATTTAATAACTGCTTTAGGATATTAGTATAGGGTGCACAGATACTGCACAGCCTTGCATTTTATTTTGATAGTGGCTTAGACACTAAGGACAATAAAACTCTTTAGTCATTAAACGTTCAGATTGCCATACATTTCATAGAGAAAAAAAAATGCTATGGACGATATTAGCAGTATTGCTATCTGGCTACGTCTGCCATTTCAGAATTATATAAGCAGAAAGTCCTACTTCAGGAAGTTAGACATTAAGAGTAATAAACATGTAAAATACAATGAACATTAAGAGTATAACAAATCAGGGGATGCAGCCTTAAGTTGTGTCCAGTCATCTTTATTCCCATCTTTTATGACTTCATATTTGTTTTCTAGAAATAAAAGCTAAACAAGCCATGAAATATCAATAATCTGCCTCTACCCACTGTGTCCGGGTCATCACCTCTTTCTGAACACAAACGCCTCTCCCAGCTGCATGGCCTCTGCTCACTGACAGAAAGAGCTGCACCAGTTGTGGTTGCCCACTGCACATATATCCATATATATATGTGTGTGTGTGTGTGTGTGTGTGTGCCCTCATAGCACACTCAGAGAAAAACCTTCTTTTTACACTGCTGGTTTCCTCCAGGGCAACACAATTGGATGCTAGGTTTCCTGTTGTTCCTCTTCTAACACTTTTGGAAAGGGCTACCCATATAAGTTCTTGGGTATACATGTACCTGCTGAGGCTTCACATGGGATCAGCCTGTTGCTAGTAGCTGAACTGTGTGCTACGGGGAGAGAACCTGGTTATCCCTGGGCATTCACTGTCATGGCTGCACAAGAGCCACAAGAAAAGCCCATGCAATATTAACAGTCACTCTGTGCTTTGATTATATAAAAGGGTTCAATGAGTGATAAAATGATACAAGCCAAAGTGTGCTGATACTATGATTGCATTTTGAAGACAGATTTTCACAGGCCTAGGAGCACATCCCAAGTGACCTCCTTCAGAATTCAAGTTCTCCTTAATTTTGCACACATCAGATCTACTATAAGCTAGGAAAGGATTAGGGTGGAAAGACCTGTAGAGAAGGGAAAAGGCAGTGTCAAGTTCTTCATCAGATAAAACATCAAGCCCTATTTTGAAAGGTAATTCTCTTCATTCTCTGTAGATTCTCTTTCCTCTTTGCTTATCTGGCTACAGAAGCAGCTCAGGAACAGGCTTGGAGGGTTGCACAGCAATCTTTCAATCCCTTCTCAAGCAAGACTACATGGAGCCCAGCTTTACAAGAGCCATGACTAGACACATAGCCAGGGCAGCAACATAGCCCTACAAAAACCGAGGGGTTTGGTAAGTTATGGAGAATTTAAAGAGGAATAGGGGGGCAGACACAAGAGCCAGAGATGTGTCTAGCATGAGGTAGGCCGTGTCAGAAGTCACCAATTAAAACAGACTAGGAAACATACTGAAGTCATGCTGAACAAACCCTAAGAATTTCTTCCTGTACAGGAGTGTTCCACTGCAAACAATCACATTCTCTCTACCCAGACATTTTAAAAACAAGTCCCAATGGAAGTGGATGTTAAGAGAGAGATAATTGCACATGGACTTAATTACATAGCATACATTAGAGATAAATGACACTCTCGTTTTCCAAAGAAAATAATCATAATTACTATACAGCATTCAGAATCTTGAATTGCCTTACTGTAATTATCCATTTCTCTTCACACTATGTTCAATTTAATTTTTGCAACAATTAGCAGAAATAAAATGCAAAAGTAAAACAAGCCAGGTTTTGACTTTAATTATTTATTTATGATTGAGAAGATAAATAATCCTAGATTTTAAAAGCTCATTTCCTCATTCTAATTATTAATTTCAAGGCATTTATTTGTATTTATTGTTGTTAGTATAGAATAACCTTATGAGATAACACATTAAGAAAGACAGCTATAACCATTTTAATGTTTTTATAAATTAGTAAGGTAATAAACAAAAAATAAAGGTATTCTGCATCAGTGTTCTCTTCATTCATTTTTATGCTGCTGACACCAGTTTAGTTTTTAATTATCATAGTGTTTTGTAATGCACTGATACCATCACTGGAAAAAATAATAATGAAGTCTTCATAACAGAAGATTTTGCCATGGTACTACAATATTAAACACTCTCTGAGACTCAAAACAGAACCTGCCACTTGTGTGGGAGAGTGAGGAAGAATATATTTTAATGCGGAATAGATTAACTACATTTTGATTTGGACAGTTTTGTTTTTTAAAAAGAGATGGGGTATGTTCAGTGCAGTATATTTCACAAGATCAGCTTTAGCTTTGTGTATTCTTTCCTTTCTACATAAACTAAACCAAATGTAGATTTGTTTTTGTGGAAATCCAATTTTATGAACATTGTTTTCTGCTGTCATAAAGCGGAAATTGTATTCTGCAGCAGAGATGGAAACCAATAAAAGTGTGTTTTTCTTCATCCCTTCAGGAGGATATTACAAAGACTTGTAAATAGAATCCCTTTTCTTTCAGTTCGAGGGGTCTGGAAATCCTTCCCAGTTACATTCCTTGTTAATTTTCAATGTCTTATCACATTATCTTTGTCTTTATCAACATCCATTAGCCTTTTCATAGTGACAGGTGTTTTAAAATCAGGAAGCTACTGGATGTGGTTCTTGCAGCTAAGCCAACACAGGATTGCGACGTCCTTACTCACAAGAGTAGAGAAGGCAGTTGCAATTGGAAGCTGCCCCCCCACCTCTGGACTGCTAACAGATATTCTGTGAGGATGGAGGAGGCCCTTCTGTATAAACTGCCATTGTCAATGAGCATCAGCACCAGTCGTGCAGTAGCAGTCTTTACTTGTCAGTAAATACAGAACCATAATCTCTTGAAAATTCAAGACTTCCAGCAGTTTTTTCATGTTTGTCCTATATATTTGATGATGCTTTAAGGAAGTCGAGTATTACAATTACCACAAAGATGCTATTCTCTGTCTTCAGCTGGGTAAACTATTTGCATTTTGCCAGAATTTGTTGAAACACTGGGTTAATAAAACTTTCATGTAAGTTTTCTTCTGACATGGTCCATGTTTATTTCAGCTAGTCTGAATTAAGTTTACAGTGACTGGGTATAACTGTATATATTCTGAATGTAACTTTACAAGGCATAACACAGGTCTATTCTGAAACAGCCTGAAAAATCAAGGATGGGAGGGGAAAAAATCTCCAGTGATTATCGGAGCTGAAGCTGACAGCACCCAGTTTCAATTTCATGGCCAAAGAATGGTCAGTCAGTTTTGCATGTGTGCTAAGCTGTCTGCAAAACAGTTCATGAGTGAAAGGTAGAAATAAGATATGGGACAATAAAAATGCATGTAGCAAAACATAAATACAATACAATTGAATCTCATGCGTCTCAGGAGGTACATCCATACCTATCAGCAAATGCTCGGTTTCAAAGCTGCATAGTTCAAAATTGAAGTTAATTGGATAGAGTCCCTTGACCTCACTGAAGAGCTAATTCAAATGCCCTAATTCCTAAATTTCATTTTATGAGAGAACTTGTGGGGAGTGGACTATTCTTCCTTCTCCCCCCACACAAGATGGAATGCCTTTCAAGCCTGCGTAGTACCTTTTGCTGCTTTAGCCAAGGACAAACTGAAACAGACTTGGCAGAAATACAGATAGCAGGCTGCCTCTGAAAGACTGAGCAATTAGCCACAAGTTAAAGGAGGCGGGCTGTGCTGGTGAACCAGAGAACTTTCCTTTGTCTGCTGGACTCATTGATCGACTGAGCCACCTGCAAGCACTGCAGCCGCTCCGCGCAGGGGGGGCCTGTGCCCGCTCACGGGGGATTGCTGCCTTGCCTGCTTGTCGGATCCTGGGAGTCGCCGCCTGAAGCGGAGCCTGGGGGTCACTGCCCACACCAGAGCCGTGCCTGCCCTGCCTGCCCTGCCTGCTGTGTCTGCCCGCCGTGCCTGCCCGCCGTGACTGCCTGTGGCTGTTGCCTGTCAAAGGGGTCGACCAGCTGGGTTGCCCCCCGTCGCAGGGCCGCCCTGCTGCAGAGTTGTCAGGACACTGATCACATCCTCGCTGAGAAAGGAGGGTAACATGCGTACACACACACACACACACACACACACATCTACACATACACATATCTACCGGGCTCAATTCCTATCCTTCTCCTCCATTAATCCTACACCTCTCTCGTGGGGTGTGCACTTACTAATACCATAGAACCCTGATTTCCTTCCTGATATATACCTAGACTACCTTCCCTGAAACTTGGTCCTTCAGTTTGTGTTAACCCTTAATAAACCTGTTAGTTAAACATTGGTCTTGGTAACAATTTGTAAGCGTGGTGAGGGGGCATTCCAATCTACACTCTAAGATACCGTCCCACAGCGGCCGCGCATGCGGTCTCATTTACAAACCTCTCCGTTGGAGCGGGGCGGGGGGGGAAAGTTGTGAAAGCATCCTGACAGCCAGTGGCTTTTGATATCGACTCACGATGGAACTTTATTCATCCTCTAAGGTCTGTTAGTACTGGCTTACCACATTCCTTTTGAACTGGCTGAGCATCTGGATGCAATATTCACCAGGGTTTGGAGTTTCTTTCTGTTCCATGAAAGCATCCAATACTTTTAAGAACTATTAGCATTGCTTACAGTGGTAAATGACAGAGACATCATGCAATGTGGAACTAAAACAGGTTTCTTACCCTCTTTTTAAGAGACAGAGTGTCTGAAAATACTTCTAGTGTAATTAAAGGGTTCGATTGTACCATGAAGCATAACCTGAGTTAAGGTTTAAACTATTCTAACTCTGTCCTTGAGATGTCTGCACACTGAAACCCCTGCAAGACACCATTCTTCCCTTGTTACAGTTTTGCTGCTAATAGAATGTGAGAAGGAAGATAATGACAGAGAGGAAGTGAGAGCCTGCAGATGTCACTAATTACACAATCCTGTTGGACATTTCTCCCAATTTTCTATACTTTTCAGATTTTGAGGAGATGTAGTGATCCTATAATGAACTGAGATTGCCACTTGCAATTTTGTCTCTTGAAGGTCTGCATCACCTGCTATCAAACTTTTCTTCCTGTGTTCCACAAAAAAACCCACTCCAAAACAAAAACCAAAAAGGCACTACAGAAAATAGTATTTGTAGTATTTGTAATAGATAATTTCATTATCTCTGCAAAAAGCACAATATATAGAACATAAAATGGCTGCTGAACAACAAAAAATTCAAGTAAGATCCTCTTTCTATGGAAAAAAGAGCCTTTCCTTCCTCATGTATGAAATTGCACTTGATACATTATTCAGTACATTCCTGCAACATTTCTAGATATTAATGATGAACCAGTGAAATACTGAACTTTTTAATTAATACTCAGCAAGAAAAATTGAGGACATCCTAATGATCCATATTGTCAAAATAATCATCTAAGGAAGGTCACTCATGGCACTTCTGCCATGTGTCATGCTAAGGAAGGCCATAGCAGCAGCTGCTTGGCTGAACAGCCATGGCAGGTGGAATATCTGCAAGCTGGGAGGTGGCAATGTCTGCAGTCCGAAGTGCTGTGCCATGGCCAGATCCCTTCAGGCTTGCTTCTCAGGCATCAGGGGAGTCCCTCAGGGAGACAAGCAAGGTCTTAAAACCTTTCAAGTTAAGCAGAGCATCTTCCCCAGAAGAAAAGTCATGGTTCAGGGAGCCCGTATTACTTACTGCCAGTTCTTAGTGGGCGATAGAGTCCAGAAGTCTGGAGTCTGAAATTACAGGAGCAATTAGCTTTTCCTATGTGTGCATTCAGTGCTTGCAATATGATATTCTGGTCTCTGCCACATCTAGGTACTTCAGTAATGAAAAATAGTATCTGCACGAGCCCAGAAAACTCAGCATGCTGTTCTTTGATGCAGTTTTAAACTTTCACCTGACATGCTAGAGCAACAAGTTAAAAGCAAGTGTCAAAAAACAGTGTACCATTTTTTAGTCTGAGGTAAGGTGAGCACAAGGTAAAGTAGAAGAAAAGATCTAGCTCCCCTTGTTTATTTAGTAATATCACATCATATAGCTGTAAAATTAATATAGACAGCATAGAGATCAATGAGCAGAAATTGTCAGAAACCTTTTTAGAAAGTGGCATGAATAAAAATGAAAGTCAAGAAACTGAATTCTGAATTTTTAGCTATCTTATCAAGAAAGAAGTCACAGATGGCTTGTTGAGGAATCAATTATGGATGTAAGTTCCATGATCCAAAGGCTTTGTGCCAGTGAGATGAATCTTAAATGCATGATAAATGACAATAATATTAGGGGGGAGATATGTGGCACAGGAGAAAAGATAAAGCATAAATGGCCTGTAAGATGGAGCCTCTCTCATTTGTCACAGCTCCCAGAGAAGACAAAAAAATTGCCTGTTTATCCCCCTCCTCACCCCACCTCCCAGCCCCAGTCAGGTTCAGCTGGTTCTGTATTCTGAAACTCTGCCTCCAGTAGATGCAATTTCAGTGTGATGTTGGGTAACAGCCAACATCAGTTTTGGTAGCCTGTATTTCTCAGGGAGTTTGGGTCAAACCCAGGCATGGAAGTGAAATGCACTCTGACATGCATGTTCTATTTTCCTGTGTTTTAATATAATTGGAACCAGAAAAGCTTTATATCCCAAGTTATAGAACCTGCTTAAAATAATATTTTTAAAATGTGCTCTCTGCCATCTCAGCTTCTACTTGAGTCACAAGAAGAATGCAGAAGATCATCTAGACTGTATATAGTATTGAGGGAAAAGCTTACAACACTGATCCCCAGCAAAACTGTATCTTCCCCTGTAGATGGGACATGAATACATTTGCTTTGCATTGTTGGCAGTAAGGAAGTTGGATACTCATAATGAGTAACCAGATGCATGCTGCAGGAATGACTGTGTCCCATGCCTGAGCTGGAAACCTCTTTCTATGAAATTGGTGGGTTCCAGTAACACAGACCATTATTCAAATATTATCAGAGAACGATGGCATCTTATATAACAGAGAAACTTCTATAACAGAAAAGGAATTATTTTCTTGTATAGGCAACATACAGAAACTCTGTGAAAACAACTTGAAAGTGCTAATACTAGGGAAATACATTTGCAAGTAAGTAGAGTTTACAAGGTTGAGACATTTCATTAATGTCTTCTCCAAAATGGAGAAAAGTGACTAAGAAGATTCATCCTGTTTCATTTGTGCATTCATAAAGTACCTGAAGATAAGAATTATTTTTTTTAAATCCATTTAAATGCTTTTCCTTCATAAATCATATATTCCTATAGACTAGAACAACAATTTAGCTTTGCAAGTTGCACTTTACTAAAAGGTGGAGTCCTCATTTCAAACCTTTATTGCACTTGTTTGCAAGCTTACATTTTTTACTTTTAAACAGTATGATGGCTAACAGAGGGTTAACTTTTATGACTAGAATGTGTCTAGGAACAGCAACATTGCCTTCGACATAACAGAAAATGCCATGTTTTTCCCTGTTCATTAATGTCAGTTACCTATTAACTATTATATTACTTCAGTGAAAATATTTTGGAGTCTTTTGGTACGAAAAAAAAAAAAATCAGTAGCTCCTCAAGTAATAAGGTCATAGTCCAGGAATATATAAAAGACTCATTCAAATTCCCCTTTACAAGGCTATCACAAGGTTTTAGTGGCTCAATACATACCTACATAGTCTATGGATAAAGGAAAAGTACCATTAGGAGACAATAAGGACAACACTTCAGAGTTTTAACATTAACCGAGAATAAAAAATGAGTCAAGAGCATTCCCACACATAGTAGTTTCTGTTTTCACGGTCATTAATTTATATGAACCTGAGGTAAGATGTTGGAAATGCTGGTCATGATGTTTATGGAAGATTCCAGTAAATTTCAGCATTTGCTAAATTTTTAAGGCACCGTTTCCACTGTAAAACACTTCATTTTCATTCCACCTGAAATGTGAAACTTTTCAGTAAATTTAACCTGGTTATCAATTCTGGTAATCCTGAAACTGTTTTTCAATAAATAAAGTATTTGCTGATTTTTATTTTAGTTTGGCTGCCCAGTACTGGGCATGCAGCTTTACTGGTAGTGACTGAATGGGGAATAGTGTGGGACCAGACAGGACTGGAAAATAACAGAAAATAGAACCTTTTTATGGGAAACGT
Source organism: Hemiprocne comata (assembly GCA_020745705.1). Classification (NCBI taxonomy): domain Eukaryota; kingdom Metazoa; phylum Chordata; class Aves; order Apodiformes; family Apodidae; genus Hemiprocne; species Hemiprocne comata. The sequence goes on along the minus strand of CM036586.1, from coordinate 133,508,496 downwards.
TTTTTATTATACAATGAATTCTGAGCTGGATTTTCTTCTGGTAAAACTGCCCAAATATAATATTGCTTGTTTTTATCCTCTCTGTCAAAGGTAAGCATGCTTGTTTACACCTTATGAATAGTAACAGACCAACAGAAAATATTTCAAATCCTGTGCAACTAATTTCTTTTCAACTAAGAACCTGATGTACTGTAAAGCCCCAACATCTGCTGCCATTCGACATGGGGGCAACAAAGGATTATTTCTGCTGCTGCTCAGCAAGAAGAAAACCACATAATTTCTGCAGTTTTGCAACTGCTACTGCTTTCATAGCCTCATTTCTTCTACCACAGAAATGCACCTGTTCTGCAACCAGAAATTCTCCAGTATTAAGAACTGAGGGTATATACACAGAACTGAACAGGGACCTCCTAAAAAATCATTTATCTTTCATTTCTACAAGCCATCAAATCTTTTAGTGAAAAGTTTTAGGAAGCCTCAGGTTAGCGCAACACAAAATTAGCACCTGGAGCTTGTAGGAATCATGCAGGCTGATGTCTGCATTCAAACACAGGCTCCACCTTCTCTTTTGTGCAAAGATTAATTGACTGTCTTGGGTTCAGTAGGAAGACTCCTAAAATTCAGCAGATGCTGAGATAGTAAAAATAGGAATAACAAACAATAGCAGATATGTGGGAAAGCACTGAAAGAGGTTTGGTCTGCCTGTACAGTGAACAGCACCTATGGGGTGGCGGGGCATGGAAAGCAAGACAGAAATCACAGGCTGCAAGGGAGCAGGCAACAAATTTTCCGTTTAAAGTATCTTGTTAACTCACAGCTACCTTTGAGTCACTGCTCCAGAGGACAAAACAAGAACAATTCATTTTTAAATGTATTCCAGCAATGTGTATGTACGAGTTCTTATACTTAAGTTTCTGCCTGAAGCATAGATTTTTGCCTGGCCCCTAGTTACATTATAAAAAAAAAAATCTCAAAGTTACAGGGCTCTGCTAAGCTAGGCATCTTGAATTCAATTTATAGGAATATACTATGAGTTAAGCCCACAGAACTGTAGATATCAGATTTTAGCCTACATGTAAATAAACCTGCAAAGCACCCAAACATTTTCCAGTGTAAGAGTTTAACAATTTGATATAAAAATCTTTACTCTGGGAGGATGAATGTTAAAATAAAAATATTTAATGAATATTTGTATGGGACGTAGGAAGTGGTAGGTGGTTTCTTGCATTGAATAATGTCAGCTGTATTAGAAAAAAAAGTTAAAAACAACAAATCCAATATATATTTGTGTTTTGATCTAATTCTAGTTTCAGAAGCTGTCTGATTTCATGCTATCTTGTGAAAAGTGCTTAAAAAATTACATAGAAGCCAGTCTTTTTTTTTTTTTTTTTTTTTTTAAACTGTTTCATGTTTGTGTTTGTTTTCCTTTAGGAGGTGTCTTATTCTGAACTTTGCCAAAAGGAGTGTTGAGTTTGCCACCTCTGGTTTTCTTCTTCTTCACTCCCCACACCTCTGCTCTTCTGGAACATGCTTTTGTACTTCTCTACTTCTAGCACTCCCTGGAAAAAAAATTTACTTTCACTCACAACAGCCTAGGACTACTGTCCTCTCCCCACAGGGTGGGTCAAAGGCTGTCCTCAGTGCTAACATGCCCCCAAATCCTGTCTCAGAGGGACAAGACACATCAGTCCAAAAGAGGTCTCAAGCATGATTTTATATTTGTGAAGCGTGGACAACTAGGGAACCAGGAATAAACCAGGAACTGATGCTATTTGGTGGAACAGATACACTCCTAGACAGTCTTAAATCTATTCTCCTCTCAATTTTTAGTATTTTCCTCTAGCATTTTTATATATCTATATTGTAATATCTGTAACTTGGCTTGTTAAGAGTGCTGTGATATATACCTCCCCTCTGAGATGAGGAGCTGAGCATTTTAAAATGGGTTGCTTCTATCCTTGCTCATCTCCAGAAAATCCTGTTCAACACCATTCTTTCCTAGATTGTCTCTCTCAGTCCTTCCAGTCTTTTCTGAGCTTCCTCTTACTGGTGTCTCAGTCAGTGGCACTGCCTGAGCATCAATACCCCAAAAATAACAGATTTCAGCACTGGAATATCACAGTCTAACAGGGGCAGACTGTAAATCCTAAAGCTGACTGCTAAACTTCCATGTGCTACCTTGTCCCAGCTGTGGCTCAGAAGATGTGCAAAGAAGCTTTATTCACCTCCTGCCTGTGGCATGCTGGAGATGTACCATCCTTATCAGGGGTTTCCAAAAAGCCCCAAAACATACTCTGGCTGTGCTTGGATGCCACACAGCTTTCCACATTAGAAGCAGGTCTATAACCACTAGTGGGTTAATGGAGCAGGATTGTAGTTAAAACATAGCAGAGCAATCTATTGATTTATTTCCACAATTAGTTTTTGTTGTGTCTCATAACCCTCCATATAGTACAGGCAACACGTATTTCTTGACTGGAAAGTAAAATCTTACAAAGGTTTGCCTACCCTCATTTAATGGATCTACTTTGCATTTAACATGGGATAAAAGCAGACACATGGAGTACTGTAGAGTATCTGTGTGCTATAAAATATAGTCCAGTTTTAGTTGCGGTATCTTGTTCCTCCAGCAACACTCAAAATATTTTTGTTGTCACAGACAATGCCAAAAAGACTGGAGAATACTTTTCAATAAAATGAAAAGCTTCTGAAAAGTCAACAATGCAGTAGTGCAATTAGTTTTTATATGGGGTAATTTTTAACAGGCTCATAGGGAAATTACCCAATATCTGCAAGCCACTCTAGATTTTTTTTCCTTCAGAAAAGTTCCCTCTTCACATACAAAGCAGCCATCATCCTTCTTTTTCACTACCTACAATAGAAAGTTCACTTTCAATAGAATGGAAAGTCTCAGTAAAATCAATGTACAAATATTATTCCAGAAGACTTTCCATAATATTAAATACTTCTGTGAGATTAAAACTAGTGTAGTGCTTTGTAGAAACATTTCTTTACTATCAACTATGTAACAAAAGTTAAGTGTCAAGAATATTTTTAATTTAAAAAAGCAATTAATTCAATAAGGAGAAGAATCTCAATAGCAATTATGCTGAAGACGACTACAGAGCTAGGGGTCATCATGCAAACAAGATGGTAGAAAAGATAACAAGTGTAGTGTTGTGCTGTTTAGGAGAAGATATCAAGAGAAAAAACATCAGCTTTTTCTGCAACTTTAGAATATTCAATATACGTAGTCACACATAACTCTGGAAAAAAAAAAAAAGACTCCTCAGATACTTCTGGGGTATACACCAATCTTAATGCTAGTTTGAGGTACCACTGTGCACTAGGTACAGGTATCATGACGTTCTATGCAGGGAAATTTAGTAAGAAAAGCTGTTCTATTCATGTGTTCAAAATCTAAAGAGTCAGCACCAGCTTGAATTTTCTCTTTTGCAAAAATTTTAGTACAGAAAGTAACTGGGAGAAGAAGCCAACCCCTGTCCTACCTAAACAGAGATGTTACCATAAAGTTATTTGGAAGTGACTGAGAGAATATTCAAACTCCAACAAATGGTGTATAAAACTAGAGTAATTACATTAATGGTGTATAGATTAATGTAACAGTTGTAAGGGGAGCATAAATAATTGGCATGTTCTTTCAGATGAAACATCCCTGTAACAGTAGAGTTGAGAGGCAAGTGACTAGGTCACCTTGAACTTTAGATGGCAGGACATATATACAGGTTAGATATATTAGCTACCGTGAGCCCTTTTCAGTAACGGTTAAAGCAAGGTCTCTCTCGATATAATTTTACATTTTGAAAAACATAATGAGTTCAAGCATTTAAGGAATATTTTTTTTCTTCAACACTTTCACCATGTTAGTGGGCTTGAAATATTCTTCCATTAGTTAAGAGGCATTAAACCAACCAACAGCTTCTCTCCCAACACACCTACTTTGTTATCTGTCTTCCACAGTACTTCCACGAAATTTTCCATGAACGAATGGGTAAAAGCTACAGGAGTATTTAGGAGGTTTCTATAAAGCAAAGGTGCACCAAACACCCTGGAAACAGATTTGCAGCAGATGCACAGTGCACTACAAAGTGTAGTGCAGAGACCCTGAGTGACTGAGGACTCACCTGCCAGCACCCAAGCACCAGCACTTGTGCTGATGTGAAGGCAGTGCAGCCTGGGGCTGAACTAGGTATTTCAGAAAGAGCCTGACTGGCTTCCCTGAAGGGCTGCTACATGATCTATGTTATGATACGTTGCAGATAAAACCAAGGTTTCCTCAGCAATGTCAGTGCAGTGCATAACAAAACAAGAAAATAATCTCCCAGCAAATTCCCTCCAGACAAACTAATCCATTTCAGAATACACCTGTACAGATGCATTTCTGGTGAGATCAGGCCAGTGAATGTTATTAGATGCCAGGGCTGGTTGGCTTTTTGTGTCTGAAAGACAGCTGAAAACAAACAGCTACAAATGCTGCTTCAGAGTTGAGAATAGAAACATTTATTTTCTCACTGAATACTGTTAGCACAGAATTCTTTTCTTTTCTTTTCTTTTCTTTTTTTTTTTTAATAATATCATCTGCAGGACAAGCTTTGAGTTATAATGTACTAAACAGTACACAAAAGAACAGACTGTTCAAATATTTTATAGACTACATGGGTAATACAGACAAGAGATGCAACCACCACACAAAGGAATGGAGAGTCTTGACTATGGCAGGCTTTTACAGAACAGGTCAGAGTGACCATTATGTCACACCTTGGAGGAAGTTGCATTGCCAGATATATTTCAATTACAGGTTAAAATTTATTAGTTGCTTTTTTGATTATACTGTAGGTATGAGATATCCAAAATTACCCAAGTGATTTCCTTGGGTTTTTTCCCCACTGAAAATCAGCAACACTTGTGTTCCTGAATCACTTAAGATTTTATAAAACATGAATACAATAAAGCAAATTCTTCTTAGGGAGTCCTAGCGTTTTAGATATAGCACTTGTCATTGCTGCAGAAACAAATCCACAAGCCCAGACAAATGCCCTTCACTAAAGCATCATGTTACCAAGGAGTAACATGATGCCTCCCCCTTTTTTTCTTTTTTTTTTCCATTAAGAAAGACAGATTATACAATTTTTAAAAAACAGAAACTGATAGACAATCTCAGGTCCACTCGCTATACCTTCTGTGCCTGATACCTCTCCATAGAGACAAAAAAGTCATTGCTCCTTCCTGAAAAGACTAGAAAGACTGAAGGAAAAAAAATAAACAACAAATTGACACAATATCTTGGATATCTTTTGCACTGTGAAGTGCAGAAGATACTGAATAACTGGGTTTTTTCCCCCCGCACGTAAGCTTTAAATTATTATATTGTTTATTACAATGATCATAAGCATTTTATTAAACAAATTCGTAAGTATATACACATTAATCTTTTTCCCTGGAAGATTTTAACAGAATATGCTGGCAAGATAGTGGGTAGAGATAAAAGTCATACTCTTATGACAGAAAAAACCCTCTTTAATTTACTTTTCCTCTCATGTCTGCTTTTGAGCATACAACTGGTTCAGATAGAGCAATGAATTAACTTACTTTTGATTAGTTAAAGGAGAACCATGAGACTACTCAGTCTTCTTGATGAGTAATAAGGGTTGAAAACAATAAAGTGATGTATAAAGTAGTTCATTCTCTTTAATAAACCTCAAAAGCTGGTGGTCACAGGATTCTCTACAGCCCATTTTATATTTTATACTACACATTACACATTTTAAAATTTGCATTAAAAGCTATATGACATCACTGGGCCACCAGAAAGACACACAGGACACTCCTTTCACAGACGATTCCTGCTCACTCCAGGGCTGAAGTAAGAGTTTTATGATTGCTTCTCAGGTAGCGGTCTCTCAGAAAAGAGGTTCTTGGTAGAGGCAACAGTAGTGTCCATCTTTGTCTTAACCTATATGGCTCAAAATGAACATGCACAAGAACAAGGCAGCAGTGGAAAGTTGCTTTGAGATTTTCAGAAAGGGGAGGAGACTTGCTAGCAGAAAATTGTTTAAAACCCACACTGCATTCCCAGCTTCACTCTCCTGCCCTCAGGATTGTCATAGAAGAATGGAGACTGCTCTGGCACATTCAAACAATGGACGAGTAGCTGAAAGACTACTCATCCCTTGCGCAGCCTCTGAAACACCTCCCACTGGAAAGGAGCCAGGCTGTCAGTGCAGAGGGAAGCTAGCAACGGCAGGAGGCTGCAAGCTGCTAAAGTGCATAGTTGTATATAGCTCCATTTCTGTAACGTGCATTGAACAAACCTATGGTCCAAAACTTGCTTTCTTCAAACCAAACTCAAAGGTATTGATGGAGATAGGATAAGGTGTATCTAAGGACAGATCTGAAGTGAGACTTCTAAAAAAAGCTTTGAAGTGTTGAGTTTATGCATGATGTTAGAAGAGAGAAAATTCAACTCTTGACAAAGACCTTACAGGCATAGCTTTATTTCCTTCTGAGACCCACACCATCAGGAAAGGATACATTCCCATTGATCTTTCACATACTTTCAGTATAAAATGTACAGGTAAGAGAGAAGCGTTCCATTTGTTTCAGCCAGCCAGGACCAAAGGCAGTTCTGCCGGCGACGAGACTGAGTTTGAAACTGATCTCTATAAGCAGTCTTAACAGTTGGACTTTTATTGCTTCTTCACTTTACTTAAATCTCTTTCAGGAGCTAAAGAAGATATTCTAGAAAGGAGAAAATTGATGCCATTGATCTGGCAATCCAGTGCAAAAGCCTCAGGTGGTTTTTTTTCAACTGTTCTGACTGCATTTCTTGCTCTTTTTATGCAGCCATTTTGGATCACTTTATACCAAACTTCTGTGTAGGAATAAAAATAAAGAAAACAGTCCAGTCAGTTAATTTGTCTCTTACACCCCAAATAAAAAGGAGAAGTGAGGTGTGTTAAGCTGTCTTCAGATACCTATTTGGAGACCTTCTCTACATTTCTGCTACGTTCAAGGAGGCAACAGCTCTCCCTGCTGTACCATATTTACAATTATTAATGCAGTTATCCTCATAAAACTTGTTAGAAATGGAAAACGCAGGAATATTACTGCTTGCTTAAAACAGAGAAGTTAATCCAAATTTATCAATGGTGGGCTGAGGTCAAGTGAGGTTAAATAATTTACTCGAAATCATAAAATAAATTGGTAAAATAGTCACTTTAACAAGTGTTTCACTGCATTTCTTCAAAATGTCTTTCAATTGAAAAAATTACAAACTTGAAAACCAAACGTTCCATTTCTCAATGAAAATTTTTTTGTGGAACCTACAAAGATTATCAGCTCTTGAATTTGACAAAAAAAAAGAAGATAATAATAATTTTGGATTTACTGGTATGTGATTCAAACTCTTTTAAATTTGCTCTTGATGAATAAAATTATCTACATACTTCTATAAGCTTTAGAGCCCCTTTGAACACTTTCAGTCCTGAAAGATTAACTTGTGTTATTCTGCTCTGTTCTTGATGACTTTGTGTACTGCCAACCAAAGTACTTGAGGAGGTCCGTTTTCAGTAGCAGAAACACTGATCTCAAGATAATTGTTTTCAATAACCCATTTCTTACCCACTCTCCAAAAGACCTTTTAATCCCTTTTAGATCTTATTTGTAGCTTCTTCATGCTACTAAAGACACGACTTCAAGGATGCCACACTTCCTATCCAGTATGTATTGTATGTGTTGTCAGCATCTAGATGTAGAAATCTGATCCTCTCTAGACAGAAGGGATTTGCACACATGTGCTTAAAAGGAAAATAACCATATTGGTCTCAGCTTCACACTGCATTAAGTTAGCAATATACTACTGAGGTGGTTTTTTTAATGCAAAACTTACAGATTCTGTTAGAACTTGAAATAGAGGCCTATGAAAAATATATAGTAGAGAGTGTTTATTGCCATGAATTTGGAGGAAACTTCTAGGAATAACAACAAGATTTTTCAAAAAATAGTATTTGCTAAATTTTGATCCCTAGCCTTGTCTAAAAATCTGCCTCACCTTAAAAATACCTTTTTTTTTTTTATTTCCCCGTCACAGGATATTAAGACTTTATAGGCAGCTGAACCACGATACTTTCAAATCAGTAATATTACATGGCACTCAGCTGAGAGCTGAAATTCCTCCAGTCATTCCATTATTCAGCCTACTTCTGAAGTCTTGTCAAAGTTGGGTACTTGTTTTCCCATCACTTACTTACCAGCTGGAATGCAGCCAAACAATATGCATTGACACATCTCCAGCTTTTTAAGAACAACTGTATCCCAGTAGAGTACAAGTCCCAAGGCTGCCCAGGCACACATGATCAACAAAGTAGATGCACCCCTACTGTGAGAGAATAAGGACATCTAAGCACGTATTAGAGTTGTATTAAGCATAGAAGTATTCCCAGGTTTAATGCCATGTTTTTAGTAAGCTTATATTTATTATTTTTCTGTCATTACTTCCATTTCAAAGCCTGCTGCAGGCCATTCTTTCCTGTTTTGGTAGTCCTGTTTCTATATTCTGTAGAATAATTTAAAACTTTATCCTCTTTTGCTGTTTAGTAAGGCTGTTCTAGGTTAGCCCATTATTAACAAAATACATTTGAAGGGGTCTGCTGTGGCTACCTTTGCATATTAGTTATTCTACAAGGAGGAACAAAGGAGATAAAATGTATCTGTCAATAATGGCAAGAAATTTAATTATATGTATAATATTTCTGGAAAACCAAATTAGGTTCAGGCATTGTTGCATTCCTCTTCAAAGATTTTCTGAAAATACATTCCAGTAAAATACAATGTTGGTTCTCTCATACCAGACTTCATCTCCTCTTAAGGGCATGGTAGTTAAAGTTTTCAGCAACACTCAAACCTGTGTTAGCCTTGTGCTCTGCCTAGGCATTTGAACACTGCAACATACATTATCCCTCTTCAGGTGTCCTGGTTTGAGCCAGGATGAAGCTAATTTTCCTTTTACTGATTTTTTTTTTCCTTCAGTAAGCTTTCTTTTAACTAGCAACAAGTGTTCCAGCTAGTGGACTGATAACACTGGAATGTTTATGTTTCTGCTGAGACACAAAGGTCAGTTTGTTCTACCCAATGAATCTGCCACTACAGAGGCTACTGAGAGCAGGGGAGTTGTATCTATGACCCCCCAAATACCCAAAATTCACCAAAGGTATTCCATTCCATATATTTACGTAAGCTCTGAGGAAGGTCAGAGATCACAGAAGACAACTTCCTTCCTGCTTCTTCTTCCCTTCTCTTCCATCCATGGCCAGCGTCTGGGGAGGACTCCCTCTATCCAATACTGTTGACTCCTAAGCTCAGGCATCTCTGACCTCATAACCCTCATAACCCAGCCCCTGTCTGCTCTGCCTTATCTCCTGCCTGTGGTCTGGGACATTTCAGGACTGCTCACAGCTAAGGAGAGTGTCAGGGAGTTGCTGGGGGTGGGGGGAGGCAAGAGGCTTTTGCACATTCCTGAACATACTTGTATATAATTGTACATATAATTAAAGCTGTCTAGTTTAGTTTTCAATCCAGCAAAGTCTCTCTCCTAATTGTCTCTCCCCTTCCCTGCCTGGGTGGGAGTGGGAGGGGATCGAGAGCATTGTCGCCTCTGGTTTAATTGTTGATCCTGACTCAAACCATGACATCAGGCACGCACAGAGCACTTATGGGGTAGAAAAGACCCTAATAATATTTAACAGTTGGATATTTGAAATTTCTTTGCCAGTTGTTAGGACAGCAAATTATTCACATATTGCATTTTCTACATAATAAATGCATGAAATGAGATAAAAATGGTGTGAGGCTTAAACTTTCACGTGCATTGATTAATTTAAAATTCTTTAGCTTTTTATAGAGACTCACAAACAGACATGTTGAACTATTTGTAAGCTCCATGAACCTAAATGAGGATTATAAGTGCCTAAACCTTAGAAAAAGGAAGATATTTGAATCTTAATTTTTGGAAGCTGACATTGAGGTTTCTCCACAGTTGATGCTAATATCAGGCAAGTCCTTAGATTCTGAGTCTTAAGATTCTTTTTTCATTCTAACTGAAAGCTGACATAGCTTTGTTTAGAAACTTCTGACTGACTAAAGCTTGTCTTTATCGTTTCTTTAATCTACCTTCAGAACCTTGCTTGTAATTACGTAACACTGGCAATAGACGTCCAAAGTGGACCTCCAAAATTTTAGACAGCCAATATTTTTTAGGAATGTAAGCTACAAGGTCAGAGAAAAAAAACTAACTTTCTGCCTCTGAACAGTTGCATGTTGCACTTACATTCTCTAGACACTTCAAATGTTTTCTTGGTAGCCCATTCCTAATAGTAAGTACATTATCCAAACTTCAGACCTCTCACAAGTGACACACAGAAAAATATGGAAGTTGGAAAAACAATACTTTTGTTTTAAAAATGCAGTGTTTTGGTTCTTTCATCACAGAAAAAAAAACATTAGGTTACTTTACCTGGAGGAAGGTAAATGCCAAATCAGACAAATCAATGTTATTAATTTAAATCTACTTAACAATGTAGTGCTTGGATCCTTCTCTGGGTTTTCTCCTTGCAATGCATAGGACTTCATAGTGGCAGTGATTCAGAACAGAGAGGGAAAGCAGTTTCCCTGACAACAGAACTACAACTTGATGCATGAAATATAATTAAAAGGTCCAGAACATCCCCCCTGCAACCCAGCTCTCTTCTCATTATAACGCTTCACATCATAGATCACATGGGTGACCAGGCACCTGTACTTTGTTTACTTTTTGCTTTCCCTAGTCATGCTTAAGCACAGCAAGTACAAATTGTGTTCCTCTAATCACCTTAAAAATAGCAGCCAAGCTGCTGAGGCAGAATCTGTTGTTACAAAACTGCCTCTAAAGAGGGAAGGGAGGGGAAAATCATCAAAAGCCAGAGAGAAGCCGTAATTAAATTTCTTTTTAATGGCCTGTCTTTTTGGGAATAAGGTCTTTGAGCTATTTTTCTTGATTCTGGAGACTGAAAAAATACATGGTTTTTCCATCTGCCTCAGTTACTTCTCATCTTTGCATGAAAAAGCTTGGGCTGTGCAAGTTTTGCAAATGTACAGTGAGTGTGGCAACACATCCCTTTCATTTTCATAGTTAAAGAATATGGCTGAATCCCAACAACCGCATTACAAATCCACACAACATCACACTTCAAGGATGGCAGACTCTGACACCTGTGGATTTTTTATGCTTTATGGAGAGTCTACTACTATATCTTAGTTACAAAGACTTCCACATTCATTAGAATTGCTACAACATTAGCCTATTCTGTTATTAAAAAATGGCTAGTTAGTAAAGACAAAATTATTTCAATTAACTTTTCTTCCTCAAGCAAAATAGCTCAAACTAAAAAAAGGAAAACATTAAAACCTTTAATTTGGTGCAGAGGAACTTTTGAGCTGAGTCAGCTGCAATCTATCCATGATATGTCATCAAACTATTAAAGTGTGTCCAGAGGAGGGTGACAAGAATGGTGAAAAGCCTCAAGGGAAAAAATTATGAGGAGCAATTGAGGTCACTTGGTTTGTTCAAATTGGAGAAGCCTGAGAGGTAACCTTATTGCAGTCTACAGCTTCATCAAGAGGGACATAAGAAAGTGAGGTGCTGATCTTCTCTCTCTGGTGGCCAGTGATAGGACAAAAAGAATCGGATGAAGCTGTGTCAGTGGAAGTTCAGATTGGACATTAGGAAAAGGTTCTTCACTGGGAGCATGGTCGGTCATTGGAATTGGCTTCCCAGGGAAATGGTCACAGTACCAAGCTTGTCAGAGTTCAAGGAGGCTCTTAAATCTTACTCACCTACGAAGTTGAAAATACTGTGCCTATTTCTGACTAGAGTTGACATCCAGAAGAATTTTAAAGAAATTGTAAAATGTGTTTTTATGTCCTTATTTGCACAATGTCTTATGACACAGGAAGACCCAACAATTTGTGCTGACATTGATTAACTGTCTTTTGCTGGGGTCTACAACCAAATTAACTCAGACTTTTTCTATCTAAATGGCAGGAGCAGATGAATTTTTTAAGTTTCTCCTACGTTATTACTTACAAGTAATGAGAATCACATCCAAAGTTCATAAAATTCATACTAGCATGTTAATTTTTAGATTCTAAGATTTTCAAGTTTTTTCAAAACTGCAGGTTCTGAGAAATGCAGATCAGCTTTGCTGGAATGCTCTCTGACTTTCATTTTCTGTCATTGGCATTTTAATGAGATTACTTTTACTTTAGTTTACATGAGCGCCAATTAATTCTGCAAGATCCTAGTCAACTTGAAGCATTTTTAAAAAATCTTCTAAAAACATCTCATGAAGCAAATACAAACCCCATTTGGAAAAAGAACCAACAAAAATAATTCCATCATGATGTCTAAATTTTGAAAATTGTCTCCCCAGGTACTAATCATTTATCTTTTTTCTATCTCCCTGTACACAAATTAATATATTACACACAAATGGTATAATCACTGCTGTTTAGTTTAAATAGGTTTTTTGCTAAAATATTTGAGGCCTTCTTGATATTGTCATTAAACACAGCATTTTACTTTTTAAAATACTGAAAGGAAGATAAACAAGCTACATCACTGTAAGTATACTGTTGATGTGAATATTTGCTTGGGTAGATTTCAAATCTACTTCAAATCTACTTCTAGCTTCAAATTAGGCTTAATATCTGCCAAACACCAGAGCAGTATTCAGTAGCATAATTCTACAAACAAGACACTACACTGAAAGAGGTTATTTTTGCTGAATTAAAAAATGAAAGGATGCTGGATTAAGCAAGACAGGCCTCCAAGGGAAGGTCAGTATGATTATATTATAATCATCATATGAATACATAAGTAAACTCTATAAATTTGTTATTACTTAGCAATCCAGTGCTCCACTTTCCAATCTAAAAATGGTTTTGATCACAGCTCGTTGCACATCAGGGTTTTTTTCCTCCAAAGCAGACTTGAAGAGTGATTCCATTACTGTACCTTTACTGAGGCAGTATTCAAGTGCCTCAGCCTGTAGCACAGATACATTACTGCTGTGGGTACTAGACTAATTTCAGTAAATGGCAAAGTAGGAGAAAGTGAGTGCTTTTTCTCCCTATTGCCTTCTAACTCTAACAGATGTAGCATCCTCTGCTGCTTCTCCAAAGATGGCAGAAAACATGCTCTTTCAAAGGCACCTCACCAAACTGAATGGATTTCCTCTGTCTTATAGCAAAGGTTTTTTTCCAAACACTGCATGGATTAATATTGTCCAAAGAAAAGGTCAAACAAAGCCTTTCTAATGGGAGAAGCATTAAGTGACTTAGCTGCCCCAGTTGATAAACAGCAGCTCCCATAATACTAGTCAGCAGTGGTTTCAGCTTAGTTATTAACAGTACTAAAATATTCAGCAGTATTTATATTGTGTCTTTGCCTAGTGCGAAGTAGGCATACTATGATTCCTTACTGGAGGCCAAGCACAGACCTTTTTAAGCCTTACTTAGGCCTTAGGGTATGAATAATGTGTGCTGAATCCCTGAACATCTCTTAATATCATGTTTGCGTGTTAGTGGAAAGCTGTCACTTTCGGTTTTTAAATAAAAGCTTCCTGACTTTTCTACTCGAGCACCCCATAGCTCCAAGTTACATTCGTCCTCTCTTCCTATTCATTATCAACTTCTTCCTTTATATTCCTTTATATTTAACTCCCTTAAAAAAAAAAGGACATATATTGCATTCTGGATTTATCTGTGTCCCTCTGTTAACAGGAAAGCATGAAAGTAACCAAGGACAAAATCTGAATTAGAATGTAGTAAACCCCTTAACTTGCATCTTGAAAATATGAAATAATCACAAATATCTGTCCCTAGATCGGTCTCTTCTGTCCTCATAGATGACTTAGCAGATGCTAAGTCTCCTTAGTGAGACTTCATTATTTTGACAATTGATTACCAACATCAATTAGCAATAGAATGAAATATTATTATTCTATGTATTATATATAAAATATAAAGTATACAAAAATTTTAACTTTTGTAGTAAAGAAACACTGTGGTGCAGTAACTTTTACTTTTTATTATTCCTGTTCATTTCTTTGGTAATTCACAAAGTTCAATAAACCTCTGTAAGTGTCCAACTTGGTTGTGAGAATTGGTGAGATTCTAATGCATTTTAGTGGTAGAATTGTTAACTGTAATTAAGAAAAAACTTAAGTAAACAGTGCTTTGAATATACGGCCAAGCCCACTTATCAGCTCACTTAATGAAACAGTCCTCTTAGATTGAGATTTTTTTTCCACGCACCAAACTTTCTTGCATTAGTGTAGTGTAAATCTGCTAATTTAATATAATTTGTAATAATAATTACTTCTGTCTTTAATGTCAAGAGAACAATCACTAGTTCCTTGCTCCAACAAGTACTTAACATTCATTATTGCACATGGCATAAACAAATTTGCAAATTTAAACAGACTTTTCCGCAATAGTTACTGTCTTTAGTCTAGCTGGACAGTGCAGCTATGGTAAGAGCTATTGTATTTTTATTCATATGCATATAAGCATTTGAAAGCCCCAAAGGTACCAAGAGTCTTTAAGTTTTTTACATACTCTATTTTTAAGATTGCAGGACTATTTAAAAATAAAATAAAAAAAAGTTAAATCCCCTCTATGCACTGTAATTCAACTGCCACGAATAAATTGTGTTTATGCTGCTTCCTGTCCTCAATCACGTGTCTACTTTTTCCCTGAGACTACCAAAGGAGCAAGAGTGTCATGGAGTTGATGGTGAAACTAACACATCTCAATGGAACTTACATGGATGAAGGAAAAAAAGCTAACAAGTTTTATGATGGCTATATGTACATGTCTCCAACAAAGCCAATTGAACAAAGAGCAATTCTTGCAAACTCAGAAAATGCTTAAATAAAAGGTGGGAAAAATAGAAACAGTAAGTGCTACATCGAGAGTGCATACCAAAACAGGAACAATTACTGAGGACACATTATTTGCTCTTAATCTTAAAAGAAATGGGTCAAAATGTGTTTGAGAACAGAGGGGCACCAAGCAGCCTTAGCACAGTACCTTCCATATCTTATTCTCAGTACTGGTTTCTCTAGACATCGGTGATGATTCTTTCCATTCAAACATCTTGGTACCCACACTGTGTAGCAGAAACCAGTAAGTTGTCAAACTACTGGTAAAAAAAAAGCAACTTCAGATAGAGCTAGATGATCTGCAGTGATGGTAAAGGACTTAGCATATTTGGATGGCATCATGATAAATCTGATCATGTATTGAGAAAAAATAACAGATCCCTGTAGGCTCATCTCACAAGGTCATGCTGCATCACTTTCCAATGTTCAAATATGCATCTAACAATAAATAACTTAATATTCTCAAGGTGCACACTGATGTAGAACCTCTTAGTATCATCTAGCTGAATGACACTTTACAGATCTCATTTTATATTATCCTCCCATACCAATTAAGGTTGGGAGAAAGGCTCATATTTTCTCTATTCTTTTTGTGTAGCCTTCCTTCCCCAGAAGTTTTTTATGTTCTGCTTTCTCATTACTTGTGGTGAATAATGGATTTAATTTATATTTATCATTCTTGTGCCTATTTTATGTCCCAGAAGAGCTTTCCAATTGGTGTTTACAGCAGCCTTAGCAAAGCTGCTCTTCTGCCAACAGATGAACTTTGGTGTTGCTTTTACAGTACTATTATGTTCTTCATGCATGAAACATTAAGCGTATGACAGGCTGCCAGTCTGGAGGCAACAGACTGGTATAAATGCCTCAGGGGTGTCATGCCAATCAATTCTCTTGTCTCACTCTTACTGTCCATAGAAATGTGTATTAATGAAAGGTGAATAATTAAAAAGAGGGGATGAATTACAAGGGACAAGACAATGTCACAAGAATGGGAACTCGAAAGAAAGGAGCTAAAGAGAAAGATCCAGTCTGCTAAAAATAAGCAAAAATAAGCCACCACAACACAGTAACATTCACAGCGTGCCACTTACAGGCAGCCACATGTTTTCTCATCTGCCTCATTTTGGAAGTTCAGAGAGTCTAGTTGGGTATGAGATGTCAAAAGCTGATGCGAAAGACTGCAGAGAGATGAGAACTGTTTCTCCATTCCAGTCCTACTACATTCAGGAGTAATTCTATTTGCTGTTACTGACTTCACAACAGAGTAACCCTCCCAGTTCTTTAAGAAGCATTAGACCAGAAAGTACTATGTGCACTCCAAATGCTAGCCTTCATTTTTCTAAAGAATCTGTATTTTAAGTATGTAAGAGGAGTGTGTCCTCCACTACATAAGCTGCTTTAAGCAGAGTTCCTCATATCTCCAAGGAATACTGGAGAGAAAGGAACTGGCAAGGAAATATTGTTAAGCAGTTTTGGCTTTCAGAGAAGACCAATATCAATATTCTCATCAGGATCCCTCCCAACTTGGCATGGCTGTCTTGATCTGTGTGTAAGAACCATGTGGACACACCTGAGTATGCATCTGGTTAGGATAATAATAATCTCTTGGTCAGACATCCAACTCAGTAAACCTCAGTTTTATTTATTATTTCTTGTATTTAACCACTTCTTTCATTGGATTTCCTTGCTCCTCTTCTTACCCTTTGAATTGCACAGTGAAAGCCAAAACAAAGTCTGCAACAAGTTCTCTGTAATTATCACCATGTTCAGCTCTGTGTTTCTACCACTCTCAGGTAATCAGGAAAGCATATGAACCACTTCTCAGAACAAGTACTGGCTTTTCTTATCTCACTTTGGACATAGAAACATCTGTGGTTAAGTCCACAGAGGCTCAGCCAGAACCATTGTCATGGTCAGTTTAACAATGACACTGAATGTCAGCACAGCTCCTTTCCATATTCATTGGGCCAAATTAGATACTGACCTAGATGTAGTTGCAAGGTAATGTTGTCTCCAAGAGTAAAGCCAGTACAAATAAAGTCAAGGACAATACAAAATATATTACAAGGATAATACAATTACAGATGAGGTACAGATAGTAAAGCCAGCTTAATAAGCCAAGTAGAAACAGCATGCAGTTCAAATGAAGTCTGTGTAAATTCTGTACACAGAACCAATGAGTTTTAGCATCAGCAATTGTCAAAAGTGGAAAAAAAAAAAGCTGTATTTGTGTGGAATACTGACTAAAATAACAATAAAAATGTTTACCTATTGACAGCCAAAACTTTTTTCCCCACCTACTATGAAAACAAATATTATCCCCCACCTAATACGAAAATGGGATGATATTATACAGATACCTTAAGAAAAATCACATTTTTCAGGGTTTTTTTGCTGATCACATAGGTTGGAAAGATCTAAATATATTAAATACAATTCCCATTTAAACCCTGACAAAAGACAGACATTTATGAACATGAAGTACAATGAATGGGTTATATGAAACACATGCCGATGGATGCCACTTACCAACTGGTTCCTGTATTAGTGGATATTGAGACATGGGATTCAGAAAAGAGCAGAAAAATGTTAAAGTATTAAAGGTGGTGATTTCAGGTATAATGTTTACAGCTGATAGAGTTAATATGCTAAGGTATTGCACTGTGGCAGAATGGAAAACAAACTTTAATTATTCTTAAAAAATGCTAGCACTTATTTCCAGTATGTTTCTAAACTTTGGGCCATTCTTGCATCACATCATTTGCTAAAAGTCTAGCAGTGTTCTCAACTACTATCCCAAGAGCACAATTTTATACAGTATATTTTATACACTATATTTTATATAGTGTGCCCTGATGCAGATTTACATGTTCTGTTCTAAACAACAGTTAGTTGCAGGATACTTAGGTAATGGATTATTTCATTCACAACCAGGTAGAAGCTAGTAGAAGCCAGCAGTCCTCTTTAGTGGATACAAACTGTTTTCCAGCATTTCCTTAAATGTATATGGCACTGTTAGCAATTATTATAATTTCCACAGAAAATGGATAACTGAATTTCTCAGTAACTGAAATCTTAGAGCACTGAAGGGCAGTCAGATGTGGAATGCAATTCTATCAAACAGTAAGTGAAATTCCTTTATTGTGGTTAAAGTTTAGCTCATATACAAAACTTTAACCTTAATGTAAGGGCATGTTTCTTGGCTTCAATTTAACTTACATTTGGAGCAGTGGCCCGGTGACATTTGTTAGATCAGTTAATCACACTGTCCTGGTTTGAGCCAGGATTAAGCTAATTTTCCTTTTACGGATTTTTTTTTTCCTTCAGTAAGCTTTCTTTTAACTAGCAACAAGTGTTCCAGCTAGTGGACTGATAACACTGGAATGTTTATGTTACTGCTGAGACTCCAAGGTTGCTTCTTAGCTCTGCCGCTACAGAGGCTACTGAGAGCAGGAGAGTCGTCTCTGTGACCCGTTCTGTAGGAGGCTGACCAAGACAGCAAAATTTACCAAAGGTATTCCATTCCATATACCTACATAAGCTCCGAGGAAGGTCAGAGATCACAGAAGACAACTTCCTTCCTGCTTCTTCTTCCCTTCTCTTCCGTCCATGGCCGGCATCCGGGGAGGACTCCATCCATCCATCACCGTCAACCCCAGGCTCAGGCATCTCTGACCTCATAACTTTCCCGTCAGCCCCTGTCTGCTCTGCTGTTATCTCAGACAGCAGTCCAAGATATTTTGGGACTGCTCACAGCTAAGGAGAGTGCCTGGGGAGTTGCTGGGGGTGGGGGGAGGCAAGAGGCTTTTGCACATTCCTGAACATACTTGTATATAATTGTACATATAATTAAAGCTGTCTAGTTTAGTTTTCAATCCAGCAAAGTCTCTCTCCTTAATTCTCTCCCCGCTTCCTTACCTGGGTGGGAGTGGGAGGGGATCGAGAGAGTTGTTTTTTCTGGTTTAATTGTCGACCCTGAGTCAAACCATGACACACACTTTTTATTGACATCCCAAAAGGACAAGCAGCAGCATTCCAAACCTTTTCAGCACTCTAAACTTTAGTGAGCTGTCTACTGAATTTCTAGTATGTGCATGTAGGTCCCAGATACTTTGTATTCCAAATTAACATACACAAGAAAATGCCTAAATTCTAAGTTAATAAAAAAAAAAATAAGATAATCATAGCAGCCTGTAGATCATCCCCAGTTTTCAACAAACTTTACTCCCTTAACTCTTTTTTGGATAGGTAGAATGTAAGGTATAACAGGCTTTCTACAAGTGTTTCAGCCACAGTCATTATAAATGCATAATACAAAATGCAACGCAGGCTAAACTCCCATCACAAGTGCTAACAGGGACTCTGCAAGCACTTATAGATTAAACCAGAATTACAACAGAACTCTGTGGGACTTAAATGGCTGCAGAACTGGGCTGTAATCAGATGTACAAGATCATTTTTTTCCATTCTCAGTTACCAAGTTTCAGACTTCTTTGAAGATACGTGGTCAGAAGTACTGCCCTGAGCAAATACTGCTTCTGGCTCTATCATTTGAGGACTCTGAATCCTGGTCACCTTCAGCCCTTCCTCTAATCTCCACATATCTTGTTTTCCTTTGGGTTCCTGAAGTTGGAAAAAAAAAAAATACATTTGGCTATAATCACTTTCAGGCTATCCGTTTTCTGTCTCCTGAATTTCCTAGCATCCCGCTATTCATAAATACAAACATCTATATGGATATATTTTTCTAATCTCCGTAAGTGATATTCAGTACTAAACTATGCGTTTAGCATTCCATTTTTTATTGCTCTTGTCAATTTTATGCATATAACTTAAAATATCTGTTAAAATAGCAATTAATTTTAATTAGCTACAGGCTATCAGTGTTCAAGATCTAGTGTCATTTATACCTCCTCTTCATGCCTGCAGAAAAATGTGTAAAGTTGACCGATTAAAAAAAGATTATTATTGAACTGCTTCACTTGAGATGATGATCTAATTCTGTGGGAAAAGTAAAGGTGAAGCAGAGGGTAAATGTACTTGAAAAGGGTGGTTTTATCCCCTCAGTAGGAAAAAAAAGGAGCACAGTGATGTGTTAACAGGGATGACATTCTTATGTACTGGAAAAAAAAAAAAAAAAAGAGCAAGCTGTGTTCAATAGTTTTCTGATTTTACCATTGACTATACAATACAAAGGAAAAATATAAAACCTTTCCAATGTAGCATGCCTCCTATAAGGAGGTAATGAAGATGCTAATGATTAGCTAAGTATCATCCTTATCTAACACACTGGCAGGCAGGCATAGAAGAGCAAATGACTTGCCTCAGTGTCTCACACAAGTGAACATTTATTACAGCAGGGCAGCAAAGGCCAGGAACAGTATCAGTCAAATTACTCTGGTGAGTGTTGCTGGTATTCAAGACATAGCAGAGCAGAAATCCAAAACACCGGTTCTAATTAAAAGCAGAGGAAACACCTACACTGACAATGAAATCCTTACAATCAGTTTTCTGCCTGCTTGACCTTCTTAGCTCTCCTCTTCACCACTTAAAGTGACTTTCCTTATGCAGGCTTGACTATTCATCATCGTATACCTAGTCTTGGCAGCTGAGTCAATAAACGTATATATGTTTCTAATAAGGTCCCTCA
The DNA here is from genome assembly GCA_020745705.1 of Hemiprocne comata. Lineage (NCBI taxonomy): Eukaryota > Metazoa > Chordata > Aves > Apodiformes > Apodidae > Hemiprocne > Hemiprocne comata. The sequence goes on along the minus strand of CM036586.1, from coordinate 133,487,847 downwards.
CAAAACAAACAATAAAACCAAGCTGGACATCTCAGAGGAAAAATACATACAGCAATTCTCTTTTGATTGTTAACTGTTACTGCACATTTTGTAGTGACTACCTTCAGTACCTTGCAGTATTAAAAGACAGCAGGGGGCCTCATCATGTAAGACATCAGAAAAATGTTTGAACTCAAAATGGTTTATAAAAGGTGGTCACAAGAAGAGAAGAGAGCAATACAATTTTTGAAGATAAAAATGTGAAAGAATGATAGTGGCAAGCAAGCTAAGACGTAAAGATTTATGGTACCATAATATGAAGTGCCTAAAAAAGCAAATAACTTGAAAACCTTTGAAGTCTGCCAGACATATAGAATTGAATCCTAAAGAGCTAAGTGACAGCATCATGGAAATGTGACTAGATTATGTGAGGCAAGAAAAAGTCTTTTAGTCGAGTCCTAGCACAAGGAATGAGAGCATCTCATTCAAGGTATTTGTAAGTTAGCCACTTCCTTTCAGAAATAAATAATTTATTAGGTCACAGGTTGGTCCATAATGACCACGAGTGATAACTATCATAAACGAGAAATAGCAGCTATTTACAAAACTGACAATCTTCTTAAGCTGCTAAGGAAACTCTGAAATCAGATGAACTGTATCAATGAATACATTCCTTCAATCACCACTCTGAAATCACATGTGCTAGAAACCCTTTCTAAGAAAGATCCACCCTGGAATAACAAAATGCCCTACAAAAACTGTGCACCTCTCAAGTCTGATTTATTAGTATGTGTAAGGATTAAACAAAAAATACAACCTCACGTGTCCAATCCTTCATCCTGTCTCATTCATTTAACAATGGCTTTTACAAACAATGCAAGACTTGAAGAGAATTACAATTACTATACATTTATTTGCCATACTCCAATCTTCCACAAGGTGATGCAGGCTCTATTTGATATTTGTGATAGGACTGGGGCTGCTCCCTGCTTTTCAGAAAGTGGTTCAAATGCCGTGATTTTCTTAGATGAAGTCAGCAAAATACACACCTAACACCTGGGAATAGAATCATAGAATCATAGGACAGTTTGAGTTGGAAGGGACCTTAAAATTATCTAGATCCAACCCCACTAACATGGTCAGGAACACCTTCCTCTACACCAGATTTCTCAAAGCCCCATCCAGCCTATCCTTGAAAACTGCCTGCAATGGGGCCTCCACAGCCTTTTTTTTTTTTTTTTTTTCCTTTGTCTGCCTCCAGTGATCTTCTGGGCAGATGTCTGAGAAGAGTAAGAACTTCTTCATGGACACCTGCCAGAAGGCTCCAGTTCAGGAGCTGCTTGTGATTCTTCCAACAAAATGGGAGAGCTCTTTCTTGGAACAGGTAAACAAGAGCTGGCAAAAGCAGTGAACAGGTTAGTCCTTCATCCTAGTAAAGAGAGCAATGGTGCACCTCAGATTGAACCCAACCCTCCCTCCACGCCACATGGACCTCCCTTGGTGGACTGTTAAAGGCTCCCTGCGTCGCAGTGGCACAGCAGCCCAAGGACCACAGGGCCCTTCCTCCCCTCCCCCCCAGGGCCCCATGCAGAAGAGATGGCAGCTCTCCAGGGGCCAGGCTAGGGAATGGGGAAGAAGTGTCCATGCAACACCCTGCAATGAGCAGTTCTTTTATGGAGCACTGGGAGACCTTGTGCAGTCCAGCTGAGCCTCCCTGTCCCAACCGAGGGATGTCTGGATGCTTTGCCCCCTCTCAGACACTGTCAAGCATGGGGGCCTGCACCACTTCAAGGACACCGGGTCCATGACGGGGTCATTGAAAACTGCTGATGCTCCTGGAACATGGTTGCCATCATCTGATCAAGAAAACCCCAGAAATGAGATGAGAAGGGGGCTGGAGCCCAGGGCTCATGAGGAGAGGTGGACGGTGGTCCCTGTGCCCAAGGGGCAGCCTTTCTCTTGGGCAAGCAACAAGGCAGGCAGGAGTGAGCCCCAGCAAAGGGGCCCTCAGCCTCTGCGAGCCTCCTCGTCCCACATTGGGGCATCTTCCAGGCCATGGGCCACCCATGCCCAAACCCACCCCATTTGGCCACACTCATCAGCCACACCCATCACAGTCACCATCACAATCACCACCACAATTGCCTCCTGATATCATCAGCCCTATAAAAGCAGGGGCCCTTGCAGCTGCCCACAGTTCGCCCTCAAGCTCCAAGGCCCTTGGATGCCAAGCATGGCCGGAAGGAAGAGGAGCCAGAGCAGTGAGGACACGGTTCGAGACCATCAGAGGAACCTGAAGATATACAAACCCATGGGACCTGATGAGATGCATCCCAGAGTGCTGAAAGAATTGGTGGATGTAGTTCCCAAGCCACCCTCAATGATATTTGAAAAGTCATGGCCGTCAGGTGAAGTCCCCAGTGACTGGAAGAAAGGACATGTCACGCCCATCTTTAAAAAGGGTAGAAAGGATGACCCTGGGAACTACTGACCTCTCAGCCTCAGCTCTGTGCCTGGGAAGATCATGGAACAGATCCCCCTAGAAGAAATGCTACGGCACATGGAGGACAGGAATGTGATTCAGGACAGCCAGCATGGCTTTACCAGGGGCAAATCCTGCTTGACTCAACCTAGTGGCTTTCTACAATGGTGGAACTGCATCTGTCGACAAGGGTAAAACAGTGGATGTCATCTATCTGGATTTCTGCAAGGCTTTTGACATGGTCCCTCACAACATCCTTCTCTCTAAATTGGAGAGATATGGGTTTGACAGGTGGACTGTTCAGTGGATAAGGAACTGGCTGGTTGGTCGCATCCAGAGGGTAGTGGTCAATGGCTCAGTGTCCAGATAGAGAACTGTGACAAGTGGTGTCCCTCAGGTACCGGGACCTGTGTTGTTTAATATCTTCATCAATGACATTGACAGTAGCATTGAGAGCACCCTCAGCAAGTTTGCTGATGACACCAAGCTGGGCTGGGCGGTGCAGTTGATAAGCCAGAAGGATGGGATGCCATCCAGAGGGACCTGGACAAGCTGAAGAAGTGGGCCCAAGTGAACCTCATGAGGTTCAACAAGGCCAAGTGCAGGGTTCTGCACCTGAGCCAAGGCAACCAGAAACATCAATACAGGCTAGGGGAAGACATGCTACAGAGCAGCCCTGTGGAAAAAGACCTGGGGTACTAGTGGATCCAAAGCTGGACATGAGCCACCAATATGCAACTGTAGCCCAGAGGGCCAACCACGTTCTGGGCTGTATCAAAAGAAGTGTGGCCAGCAGATCAAGAGAGGTGATTCTGCCCCTCTATTCTGCCCTGGTGAGACTTCACTTGGAATACTGTGTCCAGTTCTGGAGCCCCCATCACAAGAAAGACATGGACCTGCTGGAGCGTGTCAAGAGGAGAGCCACGAAAATGATCCAAGGGCTGGAGCACCTCTCTTATGAAGAAAGGCTGAGGGAGTTGGGGTTGTTCAGCCTGAAGAAGAGGAGGCTCTGGGGGGACCTCATAGCGGCCTTCCAGTACCTGAAGGGAGCCTACAGAAATGCTGGGGAGGGGCTTTTTACAAGAGCACATAGGAGAAGGGGTAACGGTTTGAAACTGCAGGAGGAGAGATTTAGGTTAGAGATCAGAAGGAAATTTTTTAGTATGAGGGTAGTGAGACACTCGAACAGGTTGCCCAGAGAAGTTGTGGAGGCTCCATCCCTGGGGGTGTTCAAGCCCAGGTTGGATGGGGCTCTGAGCAATCTGATCTAGTGTCCCTGCTCATGCAGGGGAGTTGGAACTCCATGATCTTTAAGGTCCCTTCCAAGTCTAACCATTCTATGATTCTATGATTCTATACCAAAAACAAGCCCCTTACTCTTTGAGCAGGCGTAGTGAAATTCTCGAGTATTGCCACTTTAAATAGAAACAAAGGATTAGTTGACCAATCACGTGTGCCAGTAATAGAATAATGTAAGAGATAAAGTTCTTTCTCACAGTTTTGGGTATAAAAGTAGCACTTGTGTTTCTGTAAACTTAGCTTGCTTTGTGGAATACCACCCAGCTCCCTTTTCTGTGCAGAACTGGATATTAAAGCAAATATCTCGACTCTGTGTTCGGATTGGCTTCTTGCATACGGGGTAGCAGACCCCACTTTCAGGACAACACCTTGACGGGCTGTCCATACTTCTTTTGATGCAGCCGAGGACATAGTTGGCTTTCTGGGCTGCATGCACATGTTGCTGACTCATGTTGAGCTTTTTGTTGACCAACACTCCCAAGTTCTTCTCCTCAGAGCTATTCTTAACCCATTCTTCACCAATTATTTCCATGTGACTTAGCAAAGTTTCCGGAACAATCTAAGTGCTCTATGATCTTGCCTGGCATAGAGTGAGACTGACTGGCTTGTAATTCCCTGGGTCTTCTTTTTTTCCCTTTTAAAAAGTGGGGGTTATGTTTCCTGTTTTCCAGTCAGTGGGAACTTCATTGCACTGTCATAATTTCTCAAATATGATGGAAAGTGTCTTAGCAACTTCACCTGCCATTTCTCTTAGGACCTATGGATGCATCAGGTCCCATGGACTCGTGACCTTTAGGTTCCTTAGATCATCTCAAACCTGATCTACCTCTACCACGGGTGGCTCTTCATTCTCTCAGTCCCTGCCTTTGCCTTCTATGACTTGGGCAATGTGGCTTCAGCACTTGCCAGTGAAGACTGCGGCAAAAAATTCATTGAGTACCTCAGTCTTCGCCATAATCCAGGTAACCAGGTCTCCCATTTTCTTCTGGGGGGCCCCCACATTTTCCCTAGTCTCTTTCTTTATTTTAGAAAAATTAGTAAGGATATGTTAAAAAAAAAACCAAAAAAACAAGTGATGCAACTTAACAATTGGCCAAAAATAGAAAAGACAAATCAAACTACAATAACCATGCAAAGGTTACATTCAGAATGTCTGTTCTTGGGATCCTGAGGGAATCCTGAGAAAGTGCAGAACACACACAAAAAAAATCCAAGCTGCTACTGTAGACTAATGTGGATAAGTCTTCATCACAAATTGAACAGATATATGGGGGAAACTAACTATTGCCTTATGTTGGAGCAATGTAAAAATCATGTATCCTAAGATACTTGAGATGTTGCAAGCAGTAATGAATAACTCGTGACTTTGAGGAAGAAGTATGATATAACCAAAGATTAAAAGGTTCTAAAAATTTGGTTGATAATAGGTTTCTAAACAAAGAACTGAATAAGCCATGGAAAAATCAGGTATCAAATTTTTTGGAGCCAGACAGAATACTATTGTTGGTATTTTGATGTTATCTCCATAAAAATGAAAGTGATTTAATGCTCTACTTATATACAAAGAGGAGATAACAGTATTAAGTTATTAGAAAAGTGAACAGCAATTTTGTTCTGTATTAGAGAGACTGATAGTTCTGCATGTAAGATCTGTGAACAATTGTATAGTTTGTTTTGGAAAGTGGAAGAAAAAATAAATTTGCCTATCAACTCTATTCTACTGCAATTGCAAAAGCAACACTTTTGACACTGAAAATGGTCTGAAAATGTAATAGATTCCAAATATTTTTCTTCATCAAAATCTCATTAATTTTCAGTTTTATTCTGAAACTTAAAACAGAATAATCACCATTTTATTTATTTCTCTGCAGGTGCAAAAGGTGGGTACGGGTAACTATTGAAATGACACAATAATATTTACCTAAAATGTTTTAAAAATATTTCCATATGACATGCTAACTGTATTTTCACTAGGCAAGTAGTAAGTACACAGTACTCCATAGTAAAAATAGCTCTTCCACACATTGTATTTGTTCACATTTACATAAAGCTTCCTAAAGTCATGCCATTTGTTTAAACATGAAAAATGGCATGAAACTTTGGTATGAATATTCAAAATGTGTTCATTTTAGCAATCAATTAGCATTATAAAGAAATGTTAAATTCTAACAATTCTAACTGTTCTGCTATGGTTCTAATATGTTGTTATAACTGCTCCCAGAATATACCAGGATAACACTGTTTATCCAGACATCTCCTACAAAGGTTAAAATGATATATCTCCAATATAGAAGATGACACCAAGATGGAAACATGGAAAGCTGTACACCGCTTGTCAACTCAAATTTTCAAATATAACCCAGATCTAAATGCAAGTACTTTTCCAAATTCCAACTTATGCTATCCTTCTAATGGAAAACATCTTCAGACAAAGCTGATCTCATTTTTCTATCTGTGGTTGAAAATAAACAAATTATGTGGTAACACATCATCACAAAGCACAAGCAAGCCCTTTGTTTTCAATTTCTCACTTTTGATTAAAAAATACAACTGAGCTTCAAATTAAAAAAAGTCTTCACAGACATCAGTAAGAAATGCAATGAAAGAAGTGAAACATTTAATACAGATATTACAGTCAAGTGTGACATTAATGGTGGAAAAAAGGGACAGGCAATACATTTGCTAGAAGTTAAACCATCTTTCCAGTGTTAGAAAACCTACAATGTATCTGAAGAAATGTGGTAGGATGGGAAACTGTGATGCAAAAACTGAAAAATCCCCGACAAAACCAAAGCGTAAAACCATTTGTGTTTCACTAAGACAGTAATTGGTACTGTTGGATCACTGAAGAGGAACTAATGCTATTTAAATTTCCATTAGATTGTAAGTTTTCTCTATATATTTAATTTGCTGAATGAAAGAAAGCAGGTGTCAGAGGAATCTGATTTGATGGCACTACATCAGAGTCTGTAATTACAGTATTGTCTGATGACTTTCCCGGTTCTCTGATGGAGAAAAACAACAATTTTGTTTATTATCATTCCTTGGAGGAGTTGGTATGATTCAATGAATCCCTTGAATTTCTGCAGACTAGGGAAAGAACCCAAGTGTGAATATTTCACAAAAGAATCTTCTATATTTCAGAGAAGTATCAAGCATTGTGTATGCCACATCAACATTCAAAAAAGCTTGAAGGCTATGATAGTATTTTCACAGCTGAGAGCAGAGTGTTTCAATACCAACAATTCATATAAACCCAGAGTACTAATTTTTCCTAGTACGTTCAAAGGTCACGTAGCAATTCTACAGGAGTAAGAGACAGAACTGGAGAGTCAGACAACTAAAAATGTTCATGCTAGCATATTTACAAAATTAATCAGTACAGGTCAGTTTGACTGATTCAGTGAGACAGCTGATAGAGAAAGAACTGAGAAGTTTTACCTCTTGTTAGGTATATTAAAAATAAAACTAATAAAATAACAAAAAAACCCCACAAACATTACCTGTTATGCAGCCAACCCCTTGTCAAAAGGTTTCTGTACAAAAAACCTATATTTGACTGATTCAGTGTACTGTAATTAGATGAGAAATACCAGCTGGTCTATATTTTGATACAGGCATTGTTTTTCTACCAGTAAAGACACACCTACAGGCTTGTAGGATATTAGAAAATTCAGATACCTGTGAAAAGTAGCTATAAGGTCACAGTAGTGTATTTCTTCCCACTCTTGCCTTAGAAGTTAACATCACTATCACAGTACAAAATACTGTAGAAGTTATTTTTAACTGAAATTTTCTCACTTCCCTAAGGAGCAAGACAGCCTTAATTCAAAATAAACAGACAGGGTTTTATTTGACATTCACATTGTAAGTCCCATGGGCCACATACAGAAGTTCCGACACGGGGAAGTCCAATGATATTAGGAAAAAAATCACCAGAAGGTCCGACAAACATCAGAACAGATTGCCCAAAGAGGTTATAAAATATCCTTCTATGGTAATTTTAAATTTTAAACTTTCCAAACAATCTAATTTCACCTCAGAGTTGTTCAGGCTCTGCCTGGGGGTGTGGACCAGATGATCTTTCAAGGTTTTTTCCAACCTAAATTACTATACGTTTCTGTGAAACTGTCAGATGAAAGAAGTGGGCACAGATGGGTTAGTGAGACAATAGAAAAGCTGGCAGTGATTCTGTTCTCTCATGAAGGGAAATTCCAATCTCAAATGCCAAGTTGCTCAGAAATCTCTGCCTCCTCTCCATGACTTTTACTGAAGAAATCGTAAATAATGCCAAAGAAGCAAGATATTAACAAATAATTATTTTCTCAGTCACTCTTCCTGTAACATTTTATGCAAGGTCTGCAGTCTCTGTTTAGATTAAATACTCAGGAAGGAACTAGTGAATTGAATAGGCTAGCATCAGGGGGCACCACCATTTCTTTGCCAACTGATGGTTTCTGATGACTACTTGAGGAGGGAGTAGAGGCAAAGAGTCCAGGTAGGTCAGGAATCCTTTTGGAGTTTTAGCACCCATTGTTTCACAATGATCTTTCACAGCAGTTGCTAAATTCTCTGAGGAATGGGGAAAGTAGTGCCCTCTGAAGCAGAAGTGAAAAGAGTCGTCAACTCTGTCAAACAGCCTGGCCAGAGCTACTTAATACACCGAGTGAACCAGTCCTTCCATGTCTCCAAGCAAGATGATTTTCCTGCCAGGCTTAAGTATTAAAAATCAGTGCCAGCTTCCAGCACTTTCCCTTTCATATCTGAAAAGCAAAATCTTTTCTTTAAAAGAACAGGCTCCTGGCACCCTATTAAATATCCAGACTTTATCAAGAAGAAACAAAATATTATCATGGTTGAGGATATGTAGAAAAAAATTACAAAAAAAAATTTGGAACACTTTGATATTATGGCTACAAATAGGATAAATACATGAGTACACTGCATAAATAAGATTCTGAAACCAGAATTTATTTTAAACCTAAGTATAGCAGGACACAACCATTTCACTTCAGGATCATGTATCTGCAGTGTTTTCAAAATTTAGTATTTTTCCCAAGGTTCAATGAATACATTTTAAAATCATTTGTAAATATGCTCAAAACTAAAGAAGTTATGCTGGTGGTTATAATCCTAAGTTGCATAATAGATATTGGAAAGTGTGTGTACTGCTGCTAGTATTCATACCACCACTTGAAAATCCAATCAAGTCTTCAGAAGTTGACATAAGATACGAACTTTTTAATCACTGAAAATGTTTAATCTATTCAGACATCAGTAACAACACAACATACAGGTTAGGTCCTTAAACATACAAGATGCCTCAACAGAGCATGTGATGTAAAACTTTTGTCATGAGCCAGTAGGCTAAACAATTTTAATCCAAATTATCAAATTGTAAATAAAATACATTCTAAAGAAATCACAGAAGTACCCAGAAAGCATTTCTCATTAAAAACTAAGGCCAAATTTACAGAACTATTCTTTTTTTTTGTAAATGGTTCTGCCTTATCCATCACTCTCATTTCAAGCAATATTTAGGCAAGTGTGTCTCCTGGTTAGCTATTGTTTTTCAACAAGTATTAGTCTCCATAATCTGAAGACCTACCTCACTTATTTGTTGAGAAGATGAAAATGTCTGGAATTTTAAGATACGAAAAATTTCCAAAGTAAAGAATTAAAAAGGCTGAAGACAACTGATCGGTACATCTCTTTTGCTTGTCTTCATTGAGAAAAAATTTTCAGGGGCATTGACAGGAAATAGAGGGTTTTGAGCACCTTTGAAAATTGGTGCTTCAGGGCCTCCTCTTCTTTAGCAACCATTACAGTTTGTGATCCTAATCTTAATCTTAGGTGCAAAGTATGGTTGAATGAGTGGACTAGAATGGGGATAATCTACAGCAATGTTGGGAAAAGAGGTGGAAGTATGAGATTTGGGGTCCTGACATCTTCAGTAAGTTCCTGTTTCCTCTCAGGACTGAAATAATGAAGGAATTCTCCTCAATCCTGAGGAAGATACCTAGAATCTCACCCTTCTTCTCTCAGGTCACATGCAAACAGGCCACTTTAGACCTTCACTTTAGACATGATTAAATGGTAAACGTTATTTTCTTTCATATTGCCAGTTCTAAAATACATAAGTGCAATAGGAATTGCATGACAATGCTTATAACTTATTTCAAGGTAATGTATTTGCAGTTCTTCCTTAATTCCAATTATGGACAATAGCACTAGTTTTCTCTCCTGTTATGTCTCATGGATAATCAATCTGTCTCTGCACTGCTTCTATTCTGCCCATTCCTGCAACTTGGCTGAGCTGCATTAGCGAGCAAATAACAGCCTTTGCCCTTCACATTTGGAATGAACAGTAACATGTTCCAAGAGTCAAGATTTAATTTGTTAGTATTGTCTCTCTGGTGCAAAGGTTTATCCACTGAAATGTTGTAACTTTTCATCAATGCAAGCAGTGCTTCTGAGTATGTCTTGGACTATAGAACCCATCCACCAGCTGCTTTCAATATCAAAATCTGCTTCTTCAATCTTGCCTTTACTAATAAAATTCTAAGGTGCAGCAAATAAAAACAAAACAAGTCAATCAAAGTGATACTGCATCTCCACATTGTAATTCCCATGCAATTTCCCTGTCATGAATTCTTAGGATTTTTCATAATATCTTGATATTGTTTCATGCTTTGGTAATAACTCCCAAGAACAGAGCATGTTTGAATGCTGCTGCTTTTATATCAACATGTAATTTAAGGTAAAATAAAGCTTGTATTCTTCCTGGTTCATCTGTTTGTTTTAATGAATTAGCAATAAAACTACCATGAGTGGTAAATAACTTAGAATGAAATTTAAGGCACATTAATTTTTAATGGTTTTCCCACAGTTCATTTTTATTTGGCTCTATGCATCATTTGCCTCCTTAATTTTTCTGTTTAGTGAATTTATAACCAAACAAACCTGTAATGCTTCTTTTATAGGGGAAAGATATTGAGTTAGTCCTTTCTTGCATGGAAATCATTGATAATTTATTTACAAGTTAAGTAGAAGTAGTGGAAGAAGATTAACACAGAATGTACCATGTTTCATGTAAATACATTATTATTTCTGTCTTCTACAACCTCTCTTCTTGTTGAAGGTAATTACTTTTGGCTCTTCTATATTAACCCTAATTATCAACCAACGTGTGGGAACATGCATTTAATTTACAATTAAATGGTATTTACCAAGTAAAACCTATTGAGTAGTTAGTATTTGAAGGAAAAGTTCTTCTATTAAATCTGTAATAGTAAGTTTTCAGTATTAATCTAATATTGTGCGGGTTTTCTAAACCAGTTCTGTTCATAAATTTATGCTACAGTAAGCAGGTGTACAAGTGGCAGGGTAAAAGGTTTTGAGGAAAATAATGTCTTATGAATATTTCTTAAATGTCCTTTTTCCTCTCCAGTGCAAAATAAAAATAAATAAATATATAAATGAAAATTAAAACAAAAATCAAGACATTAAGAGCATTTATTTAGTTGTACAAGCATGACTTACAAGAAGACTTCATTCCATTTGATCCTATTCGTACAAAATTGCATCTAGCACTGAGCTGCAAGAACTTCTATTTTGACAGCTTGAAAGAACAACATATTGCATTGTTCTCAGTGTGAAAAAGTGTTTTCTAATCAGCAAATTTCACAGTTACACATTCCTGTCTGCACTTTTCAGCTCCTTGCAGTTCTTATAGCTCTTTTACTCTTAGACATCTTCTGATTTGTATTAAATGCATCTGAGTGAATAAAATCTAAATGTCTCCAAGAACCACTAAGGTTGGTTTGCCTGCACACCAGATGACACCTGAATGGCTCCTGTAAAGATGTTTTGCCAATGTTATTTTTATTAAAAAGTTCCAACCCCCAAAACATACCCCAGATCCTTCATTGTTATCTTTTCTGTTCCTTTTCATTGTTATCTTTTCTGTTCCTCTTCACAAATTATAAAGTGTAACAGCTAATAAAATCAGAAAGGTTGTTGAAAATGGAATTTTGAGCTTGTACCTGATAGCCATCAAACTCTTTGAGAGTCTTTAGACAGCCTGAATTCCCCTCTTTTACTCATGCGTTTTTCTGAATTAATTTCTTGAAGTGCGGTCTTGATAAAACGAGCTATCTAGTATTAGCCTCCTATTTTACTTTTCATTATTCATGCTTTTATAATTTCTTCCTTAGTCTACAGCCACAATACATTCCTTGAGATAAAGCTTTCTGTACTTTCTGCCACAGAAGAGTAGACTACCAGAGCTCTTCTCAGTCATCACTTCTGCTTTGAATCAAGTTCTAGCTTTATGCTTTATCTTCAAAGAGCGTTGTTCTTCTGGTTCAAAGCTACTTAAAGCTCAAATTTATGATACAAGTTGCCATATCATCCTTCTGGTGCAAGGGAACTCCTTCAAATGGTTAAACTTATATGTGTGACAGTTGTTAGTTTCTTCCAATTGGGTCTATGACTACAATGATTTTGTCTTGGACAGAAGAATCAAGCTTCCTTGTTTTCCACTCCCAACTCAGGATTCTCTTCCCTGATCCTGCTTTCTCCAGCAAATGCTTTGAAATGAAATTAAGAAAAATCAGAACTATTCTTAACAACACTGAAGATCTCTTCCTCTGTTCTGGGTCTTAGAGGACAGGAAAAGAACACAAATCCACCACAGATGTTACACATGTTCAACTGAACAGTAATTAAATGCAATACTGAACAACACTGTCTACTGTACACTACCTGGTATAGAAAAGATTTTTACCCAGTACCAAAAAGGGAATGAAGTATGCTTCTGTCACAGTTTGGCTCCGGGTTGGCAGTCAAACCAGTAACAATAATGCTCTTGATCCCCAACTCTCCCCCAAGGTAGGGAAAGAAGGAGAAAAAATAAGAAAGAGAGGCTTTCTGGGTTGAAAAGTGAAACAGATTGATTTTAATTATTAGTGATAAGGGAATATATATATTTGTAAAGGGATGTGCAACACCCAATCCCCTCCCTCCTCCCCCAGCAACTCTCACAGCAACTCTTCTCCCTGGTGACTCCCAGCTGAAGGGGGGAGTGTCCAGGCGCACTGACGGGGTCCTTGGGTGTTGCCTGTGAAGAAAAATGGAGAAAAAAGAGAAAGAGCCAAAGAGAGGGTGATAGAAGTGACAATAAGCAGAAAAGTGAGAGAAAAAGGAAACAAAAGGCTTGACTTCCATGATGTCTTAACCTATACTGAAAGCCAAATAGAAAAAAATATTATGAGAAGGGAATATTCTGATTTGCTGATCCTGCCTTCAGTTTAATCTCCCCCCCCATGGGGGGGGAGGCTGCAGACAGTCAGAAGTGACCTTGGTTATTATCAGTCCACTGGTGCTGCTAAAAGAAGTTCACTGAATGAAAAAAAAAATCAAGAAAGAGAAAGTTCACTTCACCCTGGCTCAAACCTGGACAGCTTCATATATCTCCAGTAAGCCAAATACTTAGGTAGGTATCCTATTTTTGTTCCTGATATTTTACAAAACATGCATCTTTCCAACTATAATATAACTGGAAAATTACAAAGATATTTGGGAAATTTAAAAAGGGAAAGCAGGTACAACAGAGAATAGTAAAAAATATGACACTTCTAAGAACTAAGAATAAAACAAAATTCTGTGTCTTATACGAAAACAGCTAATTCTAAAATGCTTGTATTTTATTACACATTCACTTGAATTTCAAAATAAAATTCTGAGCAGGTAATTATTTTATATTTATTTTTACAGCTGCCATAGTGAGGCAAGAGCAGTTTCTATGCTTTTTCGTATTTTTTCTTAAAGGGAGAATATTTGTTAGAGATGACCTTTTCTTGAGAAAGGTTTTGACTTTGATGAACTGCTGCTTTTTTTTTTTTTTTCAACAGACAAGTACTTATAAAAAAAGAATCTCAACTAGCTCAAAAATATAAGCTATCACAGTCAGCATCTCTCCCGTATGAGTACAGTACAGTTCTGTAACTGAGCAGAGACTGGTCGAACGTGTTCCTCACCAGGAGTCCAGCGTGGAGGTTCAGCTCCACTGAACACTTTGAGATTATTTCTAACCTGCAGATTGATTTGTCATGTTCTTCTGCAGCAGCACCTTTGAGCTCTGAAGAGTGAAAGGAAGGATAAAATGTAATATTCTCATAAATCTTGAAGGTTACTCCCTTCTTAAAATTTTTATACTGTGTATTTGAAATTCTCAGATCAAAATACTGAGGAACACAGCACTGAACTTTACTGATCCAATCTGCTCTGCATGGAGAGTCACACAACATTCATTAAAGTGAATTCTCTCAAGTTTTCTTCAAGCATGCAATTTTCAGCTTGGTTGTACAACAAAGAATTCAGCTAAGCTTGATTTTCTGACATTTATCCAAATCCAAACTCTAAAAACCTTTAAGTACTTCTTATCTAACACTCATTTAATATCTAAAAAATCCAGTCTAAGTTATTTTTAAAACCAGGTTGGCTGTACAATTTGGCAGACCTGTTGTTAATGTCACTAAGCAATGTCAGATAGCAATATTTCTAAAGTAGATTTTTAAGTCAACATAAATAATTGACTTTAGAAAAAACAAATGACATAACAAAGACCAAAGTCTGAAGACCCTTGCAAAAAAAGACATCACTGAACCTTTTTCACAAGGCATATTAAGTAGTGTGTTTTAGAATTAAACATTTTTAACAGCTTTTGGTAAAATGCAGAAGTTTCAGAAAGATCAGATTTTGAGTGATTTTGCACATAAACTAATACATTTCACCTACTGCTGCCTGTGTGTGTGTGTGTGTGTACATGTGTAAATATGTGTATGTGTACATATACACAGGCATTTATAAGCAAGTGTATACATGGGACACATTGTCCTTCAGGATGTAATCAACTTATTCTTTCCTCTTTCACCTCCTTATCCCCTAAGCAACATCTATTATAACACACTGCCCAGTGATTTTGACTCCTTTAGAGCACTGAAAGAAAAATTACTCCTGGACTGTGTATTTCTATTGTTTCTGTTTGCTCCAAAACTGCGTAGGCTTCGTGATGTAAGTGGAGAACAAAGGTAAAATGCATTCTTTCCAGAGCTGTCATGCTCACAGCAGAAGTTGCTCTTGATGTAAAGCGAGTGAACAGTTGTGCTATTTATGTCTGAAAATTAGGTTGGTATAGGAAAACAATTTTTCATAACATATTTAAAGCTTAAATTAATATTGAATGATAAACTGAAAGACAACAATTTATAAATGGCTACAAAGTAGCTATTATAAAGTTTTCCATCATTGAGTCCCTTATTAATCTCTCAATACCACAGCACAAAATGTGTCAGTGAGCTACTAAAGCAAAAAAACCCCATCACAGTTCTACCAACAAACTCGTGGAGTATTTAAGCAGCTTGGGAATATAACGGCGTAGGATGTCAAGGCAGTATAATGAAAGTTACAGACATGTATAAGAAAGAAGCAGAATTGTGACCCTTGGTAAAAGCTGACGTGTACTTCAGGGCATTTCTGCAATGGATTCAGTCCTGCAGACACTCTTACAACTTTGCTGAAATCAGAGGTTTGAACAAGAGGTAGGCATCTATAGGATCACCCTTTGAGCATCCAGCTTTCCAGGACAGACTAGTATACAAGACGTAATTAAGCACCCTCATGAATTTTTCTTCACCTTGGATGCTTAGATTAGGCTCCTATATCTATACAAGTGACCTAATTTTTAAATATGCTGAGAGCCTGCAGTTCCCAACAATTTATGCAATCAATCATTTTTAAATTGTGTGAAAACACTGATGAAACCTACGTTTCCTCCAGGCATTTGTTTCTGCTCATTGTTATTATTAAAGCAATAGCATTTGCTCTCAAAAAAATTCCTGCAAAACTAAGGAACAAAAATGTATTTTTAAAATGTTGAAAAGTTGTGTACCACTGTTAACTTTGTTTCAGAAGGCAGGAAATACTATTGACTATAGTGTATTGCTGAATAATGGATCATATTTTCAAAATCTAAAATGGTGACAATATATAGGAGTATTAGCAGATACTTGAAATAAGGTGTTTTTGGACTTCCCTGCTTGGACCAAGACAGACATATTCAGAACAGAAGGACAGACTGCTGTTCCATTTCCTTAGGGGCTACCATCACCTTCTCTCCTCAGCATCTTAAGCACATTACATTTCCCTTCTTCCTTTGGTGAACGCAACTAGAGAACAGATAGGAATGTGGATCATGGAAATGTCCCAGGTATTCAATTTAGGGATAGGCATTGTTTTCTATTCACTGAAATGTAATGTATTGATTAGAACAGGGTCACACTCTGAAATATGAGACATTCAAACAGGAGGTTTTGGCCTGAAAGTGCATCCTTTTAAGGGTGACGAATACAGACACATATTCCTATTCAAAAGCAAACAGTGCTGTTTCTACATTTTCTAACTCTCAGACATGTATGTTTCCATTGATAAAACAGCAAATTGAAACAGGACTTTTTCAGGTCCCTGGGAAAACAGTTCTTCAAAACATGGTACGAATACATGTGATGTATGGAGTTTTACTAGTAAGACCATATGCATGCTCACTTTGTATAGACCTGATAAGAACACATTTCCTTGGTGATGTGAGAGGCTGAAGTGTATCTGAGACAGCCTGAGCAGTTAAGTGAACTAGGAGGGTTAAAGAGGGCTTCAAATGCTCTCCATTCAGGTGTGTGAATACCAGCACATCTTGGTCCTTGTGGATATAGTCTGAATACAAAAACAAAGTTAATGACATTTATTTACACCTATGCTGACATTTTTCTGTATGCAGAGGAAAATCATCAACACAGTTTCTTAAAGGTCAAAAGCCTTTGCATAATATATTTCACTGCATGGAATGGATACCCTCTGATATAATTCAACTGCTGTGTTTACCAAGTGTTACCCCTAAAAACCTGAGTCTTTAACCTTTTTAATATACTGGTGTATTTTCTTTCTTCCATTTCCTATTTTTTAAGGACAACAGAGGAATCATATTCTTCACTATCTCCAGCATGTAGCATACGTTTACTGTTCAGTTTCAGTTGACATATTTTAATTATCATGGTTCCCCAATGCAGTATCTCCATCATAATTTATTCTACTGTGATGAATATTATAAGTAACGAACATTTGTGCCTTCAAAGATAACAGTAACCTTCTTTATTTTCTCTGAAAATTCCATTGTACTTTCACATTCTTAGATATTAAAGCCACCCCTTTCTTTTGCCTTTATCCGGATGGAGGCGGCACTAAGGATTTTATAATTCACTGAGTTTTTCTTTAGGGATCTTACTTCTGCACCATTGTTTCTGAAAAAGCAGACTGCAGAGAGATGTTCTGTAAAAAGCAGAACATTAGGGGAAAAGACTTGACTGGGGTATGAGTACAAGGGTAGCATTAGATATTTTATTTTAATCAGTTATATTCTGAAGGATGATATTTCCAAATCTGCTGTGATATCTGCTGTTGAATAACAGAGTCGATCACAACCAACTCTTGCATATAAAACAACAGGGACAACCTTTTTCTGGATGGCTCAGAGGCAGAATTTACCTGAGATCGTAATTTAGCAGAGGAGAAAAAGAAAAATATAGTAGAAATTACATAATCTACAATACCTGTCACCATCGCCAGCTTGAATTTAAATCCAGGGGATTAGTTTACAACAGCTTTAAAGTCCATGTTTATTCTTTTGTATTATTAGCCTTTATCTTTGCTTAGATTATTTTTCTGTTTTATTTCATTTAACATTTATTATTTCAGGGTTTTAAAAACATTTTAATAAGGTATCTAATATAGTATTACTTTATAAGGAGTATACATTTAACAAAGCTCTTTAAAGGCCTTTTCTCCAAATGCACTGAGAAGCTTGTGACATATACAGCCCTGCTCTCCTAAAACCTAAGTACAATCAAGTTACATTTGTGCATTTTCATGAAAACAAAGGGATGATTAGTTCATTCTGTCCAAGACATGTTTCCAGAGAGACTGTACTGCTACAGAAACACCAAATGCTGTGAATTAAGTAGAGGCTGAAGAAATTAGGTACATCTCTAGGGCTGGACTGGTCCTTTACAAGTGCTCAAAATGTCTGGGCTGAACACCACTGTCTTCTCCCTTTGACAGTCCCCTG
Organism: Hemiprocne comata; assembly: GCA_020745705.1. NCBI lineage: Eukaryota > Metazoa > Chordata > Aves > Apodiformes > Apodidae > Hemiprocne > Hemiprocne comata. Next base: position 133,469,908 of record CM036586.1, on the reverse strand, counting down.
GGTTTTGTCAAAAAGATAATTTCTGTGATTATTTTCAGAGACAAAGTTAAAGGCGCCCCACTTTAAAGCTTGCTCTTTTCACTAATTCTTCCCTTGTGCAGTGTATATATGACAGTTACTATGGTAATTGCTTTGCTATTAAGTAACAGTGTAAGTACACCCACTATAATTATGCTATTCATGAGTGGCTAACTTACCTGGGCCCTGATTGGGGCTAAACAGGTGGTTCCATTGGGACAATGCCTACAGAATCTAGAAGGAATGAATATGTTTAGTTTATGAAGTGATTTCTCATCCAACTTCTCATCTAAAGATGTTCCTTCATAAGGAACCACCGAAGAATCATCCCTTTGCCAGAGGGAGATAGAAAAGATTTAAGGGTGTAATTAGACAGTTTTGTTCTGGGATAGAATTTAGAAATGTCATATAAATACCATGTAATCTCCACCAAACCTGAATAAGTAGAAAAAGAACTAAATATTTGTGCTCCTATGTGCCAAGGCAGAAGTAATCTTACAGCTAGAGTAGCATAGGGAATTTCTTCAGAGAACATGCATCTCCCCACTCACAGGCAATATTAGCACCAAGCACACTCCTAGAACTGGAAGGATTTTGAGTTAGGGTAGGAAGGAGACATGAAAGCAGTTAATACAGGTTTTTTTTCTTTCAAGTAGAAACAAAAGGGGATCTAGGCTTGAACCATCACTGAAGTTTGTGAATAGTGGTTTGGGTCAACAGAGTGCTTTATATAAAAAGGAGGATCACAGAGAGGTGTTACACTCAAAATGTAGCTATAGGCTACAAACTTACCTTTTAGGTAAAACCAAGAATCTACTGTAATTAAGTCTGAAATGTTAATAGTTTTATCAATTAATTATTATTAATTCACATCTAAACTATTATTAAATCAGACAGTGACAGAAAAGGAGATATACTACTATAGGAAAAAGTCTTTAATAATAGAGTTCAAATTGTAATATACACATGCTTAATATCTATGGTTTCCTTTTCTGGTGTTCTTCATTAGCTGTCTGGATACTAAAATTAATAGTGTGGGGAGGGAGCCATACAGTGAATCCTCAGCATCTTGAGTTCCCTTCTCTGGGAGGAGTATGATGTTGATGATTTCTTCTTCCTCCTTACTCTAGGATTTGCCTGGGGTAATTTTTGGATATTTGTTAACACATCTTTACACCTTAATCTTTCTTCATTAGCATGCAAGGTGACATTGCATCCAAATGTTCTATGTAAGGCATGGTTTACCTAGTTTTGATGGTGGTGTTTGTTTTCTTTGCTGTCCTAAGTTTTTATTGTTTGTCCTACGATTGTAGACAGTTGTAGGATTGTGTCCTAAGATTGTACTTGGTTCCCTATCTGTATTTCTTTAACTGACCATTGCTAACTACAGTACCAGCCTGTTCCTGTTTTCCTACCATCACATGTTGGTACTCATCTACCCTGCATCCTATATCCCCACTTGTAAGGAGTTGGCTATAACACCAGGACTGTATTCCTTCACACCACATCATGGTAATACAAACATAAATGTATCAGTCTACACAGAATAACTACTTATTGCTACTATCTATGCAAAAAATCATGACCACATCACACTCAGATAAGCAAAAGGAAATGCAACATCCTGCACCTTGGAAGGAAAAACCCCAGGCACCACAGTACATGCTGTGGGCTCACCAGCTAAAAAGCAGCTCTGCAGAGAAGGACCTGGGTGTCCTGGTGAACACCAAGCTGACCATGAGCCAGCAATGTGCCCTTGCACCAAATGTCAACAGCCCCCTGGGCTGCACTAGAACAAGGATTGCCAGCAGGTCAAAGGAGGCAAACCTTCCTCTCTGCTCAGCACTTATGAGCTCATGTCTGAAGTGCTGGGTCCAACTCTCAGCTCCTCAGTAGAAAAGACATACAGACATACCAGAGAGAGTCCACACACAAAAAGATTATGAAGGAACTGAAGCATCTGTCATACAAGAAGAGGCTGGGAGAGTCGGGACTGTCCAGCCCAGAGAACAGAAGGCTCAAAAGGTGTCACAGTTTGACTCAGGATCGGCAAATAAACCAGAGACAACAATGCTCTTGATCCCCTCCCTCTCCCACCCAGGTAGGGAAGGGGGGAGAGAATTAAGGAGAGAGATTTTGCTGGGTTGAAAACTAAACTAGACAACTTTACTTATATGTACAATTATATACAAGTATGTTCAGGAATGTGCAAAAGCCTCTTGCCTCCCCCCACCCCCAGCAACTCCCCCGGCACTCTCCTGAGCTGTGAGCAGTCCCGAAATGTCCCAGACCACAAGCAGGAGATAAGACAGAGCAGACAGGGGCTGAGGGGAGAGTTATGAGGTCAGTGATGCCTGAGCCTATGAGTCGACGGTGATGGATGGAGGGAGTCCTCCCCAGATGCTGACCATGGATGGAAGATAAGGGAAGAAGAAGCAGGAAGAAAGTTGTCTTCTGTGATCTCTGACCTTCCTCGTAGCTCACGTAGATATATGGAATGGAATACCTTTGGTCAATTTTGCTGTTGGTCTAGTCCAGCCTCCTACAGGAGGGTCATAAGTATGGCTCTCTTGCTCTCAGTATTATCTGTAGCGGCAGGTTCACTGAGTAGAAGAAACGGACCTTTGCGTCTCAGCAGAAACACAAACATTCCAGTGTTATCAGTCCACTAGGTGGAACACTTGTTGCTAGTTAAAAGAGAGCTTACTGAAGGAAAAAAAAAAATCAGTAAAGGGAAAATTGGCTTCATCCTGGCTCAAATCAGGACAAAAGGGCATCTTACCACTGTGTATGAATGCCTACTGAGAGGAGTAAAGAGTCAGAGCCAGACTTTTTCTCCAAAGTGTCCACTGAAGAGGCAAGAAGAAATGGGGAAAAAAAGGAAATACAGGAAATTTCATTTTAACATAAGACAAAACTTCTTTTTACTGTAAGGATAGTCAAATATCAGAGCAGGTTGCTGGAAGTTTCTATCCTTAGAGATACTAAAAACTTGACTGGACATTGTCCTAAGCAACCTACTCTAGCTGACCCTGCTTGAGCAGGGGGTTGGACTAGATGAACAACAGAGACTACTTCCAAGCTTCCTAAGTCTGTGATTCTGTGAAAAGTAAAACAAATTAAGCATAACCACCTGATTGTTAGGAAAATTGCTATGACACCTAAACAAGCCAAAACAAATCTCCAGGCAGTTCAAGACAAGTACAGACAAAATAAGCTTGACAAATTTCAGTTTGAAGGGTCTGTGAATTCAGTACAAAGCCTGTGATCTGTTCCTAGTATAGGCAATACTGCATTGACTGGGCTACTGAGGTGTGTTTTTGCTTTCATAAAAAACCAAAAATTGCAGGTGTAGATAAATAATATATGAACCTGACCTCACAAATTTAATTTCCTGTGTATTTATCTTCACTGTACCTGTAGCATGCTACACAAAATGACCTTTGCTTCTTTTTAATTAATTTCTTTGAATGGCACATGTTTATCCATTGATCAGGAAGGATCTGTTTGCATTGAATAAACCTTCCTTGGAACAGCAAGAGTATAAAGCACTTAGATATTAACAGATCAGTATTTTTGTATTCAGGCACTGCCCATCCTATTGTACTTTAGGGCAGTGTCTTTGAATTTATTTTACAAAAGGGACCTAACACTGAGATACACTAAAGGTAGAAAAACTACCGGTACTAAACCAGCTGGAAGCAGAATTCCGACCACAAGCACAAACCCACCCTTTTCTCCTCAGTTACCCTTTGCATAACTGGTACACAACTACTGCAAAACTGAGAGGCTAATTTGTTGTGATGAGCATGTATGCAACACTTGTTTATGACCATAGTAATGATCTTCAAAATTACCTTAACAGGTTTGGTCCAGCAGTGGCAATGCCTTTGGCATTGCTTTAATTAACCTTTTCCTTGCACTGTAGAAGGCCAGAGATCATTTACCATAAGCTAGACAAGGGACAGGTGTCCTAGGTTGAGCCAGGTTTAAGCTAATTTTCCTTTTACCGATTTTGTTTTCCTTCAGTAAGCTCTCTTTTAACTAGCAACAAGTGTTCCAGCTAGTGGACTGATAACACTGGAATGTTTATGTTTCTGCTGAGACTCCAAGGCTGCTTCTTAGCTCTGCTGCTACAGAGGCTGCCAGGGCAGAAGAGTCGTATCTGTGACCCCTCAGTAGGGGAGCTGGACTAGACAGACAGCAGAACTGACCAAAGGTATTCCATTCCATATATCTACGTAAGCTCCGAGGAAGGTCAGAGATCACAGAAGACACCATCCTTCCTGCTTCTTCTTCCCTTCTCTTTCATCCGTGGCCAGCATCTGGGGAGGACTCCCTCCATACATCACCGTCGACCTCAGCCCTGACCCTCATAACTCTCCCCACAGCCCTGTCTGCTCTGCTGTTATCAAAAACAGCGGTCCGAGACTTTTCGGGACTGCTCACAGCTCAGGAGAGTGCCAGGGGAGTTGCTGGGGGTGGGGGGAGGCAAGAGGCTTTTGCACATTCCTGAACATACTTGTATATAATTGTACATATAATTAAAGCTGTCTAGTTTAGTTTTCAATCCAGCAAAGTCTCTCTCCTAATTGTCTCTCTCCTTCCCTGCCTGGGTGGGAGGGGGAGGGGATCGAGAGCGTTGTTGTTTCTGGTTTAACTGCCGATCCTGAGTCAAACTGTGACAGACAGGTAAGAAAAAAAAAATTGTTAATGCAAATACAAGTGATCATCTGACCACATGATTAGAAAGTTCTCCAAAATGCATATCATAATCCTCTGAGCATTATATTTTGATGATGGTATGTCTTCTGCAAAATTAGTTTTTTCATGCTGTTTTACAGTAGAAAAATTTGAATTATCTTAGAATAATTTAAAACTAATCAAATATTGACCCCATAGTGCTGAGTTTCACAATCCTCAAGAATTTCACTGTGGTTTGCATTTCATTTAATTTTGGGAAGTTACTATTTCTTTCAGTGAATCTAAGTTCTGGTTTACTATATGTAAAAGCTTAATCCCACAGTGTGTTTTTAATGTCTACTTTCTAAACAGGTAATTGTCTAATGAATTCTTACTCCCAAGTACCCACACATTAGATAGCTTTTTGAAATCTGCATGTATCCCTAAGCAACTTTAAATAAATAATCCTGAGATGCACATACCAAGTTAACTATAATCTCCCTGTGGTCAGAAGGTGGTTAGAGACAAAATAATGAAGAGATGTAAGGATATTTATTAATTTGCTTTTTTTCCCCTTCAGATCAAGAGAAGGTGATTTGAACTTGCAGATAATGAAAACACCCCTTGCAGTTTGTCATCATTAATAGAACCAACATTCTGACCACATATTAATAAAAGTTGTTATTCCTGCACAAATTCTAATTTCCTTTCTTATTATTTCTTCATTTTTCAGTTTAACCTACACATGCCCATTAGCTAATGGACAACACTGCTAATCTAAAATGTGTTTTTGTCTCTTTTTTCCACAGCATTTAATGTACATATGTGATAAAAAATGCATAACTTGATAGACATGCACCTAATAAATCCATTTGGAAAAATATGCTGACAGCTCTTTTATGAAAATGACAAAATAAAAATTTGCTTGGATATTTTTATAATGAATACTGTATGCACCTGATAAGCACTGTATTGTAGAAGCTCATGCCTTTTACTAAAATAGGGTGTCATCATGAGCATAATAGACTTAATGAAGTCCCTATTTCTAACTTAAGTAGAGCAGTTGCTAGAGGTCATTGAATATTTTTAAATGCAAACTTGTATCTTCTATAAGAAAATATGGCATATCTGATATGTACCCTCTCTAAATATTCACAGTCACTTCCTAATTATTTTCAGGATCTTTCCTGGCATGACAGGTCATGCTAACAGCTTCATTAACTCTGCTATGCAGTACCACTGTATGCATAGTATGCACTGCCTAATCTACTAAAAAAAACCTATGCAACTTCCTATATTCAACAGAATAACTATTATTCTCTTTCAGTATGTTAATGAGATTGGAAAACTGTCTCACACAAAGCCATCAGAACACTAATACAAACTGTACTGGTTCTCTACATGGTTATTTTTCTAGCAGTATTGTTTGTGCACTGTACTACTGTTTAATTAAAGACAACAGATAATTATGCCCTTGATAGGGTTCCTTCCTTTACAGATTACACAAAAATGAGCTGGATGATCTCTGTTGGTAGCCATAAAAATTTCATTAAATTTATATTAGCTGTGAAATACCTGATTTTTGAAGAAAATTTTACCTAAACATTCACTTAAAGATGTAATAGATGTCACAGAGACAAAATATTATTTCATTTCAGGAACATCTGAAATTCTAAGCAAGCTTGTTTGTGTAGTGACACCTTGCCAAAGCTGAACTTCTGTGGCTATGGATTATTGCACTACAAATAGTCATTGGAAAGAGGCGTGGTTATTCTTAAGTCTAAAAAAGTAATATCAAATACTGGTAAAAGGTAATGGAAAGACTCCTTGTGATGAAGAACAATGGATCTTGGACCACAGTCAAACCAAAGAGTTGGAAAACATCTAACAGGCCTGCCAACAGCAATAATGGAGCAGCAATCCTCAACTCCAAATGCTCCCTGCTTCTCTGAAGTCACAGGGGATCTGCTTCCTCCAGACTGCCAGAAAAATGCGTATTGCAAATAAACACTAAGGATCTTCACCAAATCCTCCAACTGCAATTCCATTCTCTCAGTACATTAAAAAACATCCAGATTATACATAGACTAGGAAAAAAAGGGGAAAAGTACAAATACTAAGAAAACCAGAGGGATGGATGAGCATGGGGGACCTTTTGAGGGCATTCAGGTATCATTTGTTGGCATTCTATAGTGAAATGAAGGCTTGGGCCAAAACATTTACTATTACACGGGGTCAGATCCTTCAGGTAGTGTTCCTGAATCATTACCCGTGCTAGTGATTTTGTACTGGATTCAAGATAAATGTGTATTTCATGGCTACTTTTATTTTTATTCACCTTTTGGAAAAAGTCACCATAAAAGTCTGCACTCAACATCCCTCAAAAACAGTTTTGCAACCAAACACTGTTTAACTATTTCCATTATAAAGCCTCTAACAATTTCTTAAACTAAAACTAAATTCATAATTCTTCTCTATTTTTAAGTGCTAAACACAGAAATTGTGCTTTTTACATTTATAAACTAAATTCACCTTAGAAAAGCATTCCTGAACCATTAGGATATTTTCCTTCTCCCTATCCAACTCAGATTTGAGAACATGATTTCAAGTTTTAGAAGTTCCCTTCCCTTCTCTTCTTTTGCTTTGCCTTTTCTCTTTTCTAAACATTTTACTTCCTTTTTTCAACAAAGGTAATTGTATCTACATTTAAGTGTCCTAACTGTTCATGCAGATCTTCCCTTAGGGAAAGGGGTGGAGAAGTGTGGCATCTATCAATCGCCCCAGCACTAATGTTATGCGAGGAGGTGGAGGAAAACAGAGGAGATCTGTGTTCAAAGAGTGCCAGGAATGCCATAAAAGCTTCTTGGTCCTTTAAGCTGAACTGAAGAACTGACAGAGTTCTGTCAAGTAGGAGACATTTTTAAGAGTTTGCCATTGATGTAGGCTGGAGTGAGCATCATCAGAAGCTTATGAAAATTGACTCCTTGGCTTTGCTAGCTTATTATTATACACTAAGCATTTCATCTTCTTACGTATCAAGACTGTCTAGGAGTCAAACCTGTATGGGACATGGCTCTTCTATTTAGACAGGCCAAAAGTCTAAGCCATATGCTTGCTGTTTACAGCTGTAAAATGCGGGACATGTAAGACAGCTGGTCAAAAATTTGAAACATGTTTAGCAATAATAGGTTGACAACATGTCAATTTTTCTTAATACACCAGTGCCAGCCAATCTGGCTTGTAAACAGACTGCTCATCCTTTCCTCATCTCCACTTTTCCTTTCACTATATGACCTGAATTAGTCTGCCTAGAATTATTTTGTCTGTAAGATGATAAAAAAATGGTGTGCCTAAATAACAGCAATCTATGTTTCACACTTGAGTATTTTATCAGCGGGTACCCATCTGTATTAAAGTCTTTTAACCCAAGTGATGAGTTGTTAAATGTTCAATAAAATTAACAATCTAAGAAGATTTTTTAAAAAACTCACAAACATTTGCCTTGATAAACTACTTAAAATCCATAATACTATGGAAAAAGCAACAAGAGACAAAGCTACCCTTTCAATGGAAACACACGACTGACCTAAAATATTTCATTTATTCCATTTATATTTATATTCTTTTAAGAGTAAAGTTGATATCTGAACTGATCTTTTCTCCAAGGCAGTCTTTTTGCCAGCTGCTGAAAAAATGCTTTGTCGGACTTATTCACCTAGTAAATTTTACAAAACCTTGGCTTGACTCGTTTTGTGAGTAGTCTATGTACTGATGCATTGCATAATCAAACTGGGACCTTCGTGGCAGCGTAAAAGGGGGATCACCTTCTGGCTAAGCCTGGAAGAACCTGGCGGCCTTCTATGAAAAGATCACAACATCAATAGACAAGCGAAGAGGAACTGACGTCATTTACCTGGACTTGAGCAAAGCCTTTGACACTGTCCTGCATGACATACTGGTCTCCAAGATGGTAAAATATGGATTTGATGCATGGACCACTTGATGGATAAAGAACTGGCTTGATGGCCAAACACAAAGAGTGGCTGTCAATGGGTCCATGTCCAAGCAGAGGCCAGTGACAAGAGGAGTCCCTCAAGGATCAGCACTGGGATTGTTTAACATTTTCGTCAGCGACATGGACAGTGGCACTGAGTGCAACCTCAGCAAGTTTGCTGGCAACACTAAGCTGTGTGGTGTGGTTGACATGCTGGAGGGAAGGGATGCCATCCAGAGGGACCTTGACAGGCTGGAGAGGTGGGCCCATGCCAACCTTATGAAGTTCCACAAGACCAAGTGCAAGGTCCTGCATCTGGGTCAGGGCAATCCCAAGCACTGATATAGGCTGGGTAGTGACTGGCTTGGGAACAGCCCTGAGGAAAAGGACTTGGGGGTGCTGGTGGACGAGAGGCTCAGCATGAGCCGTCAGTGTGCACTTGCAGCCCAGAAAGCCAACTGTATCCTGGGCTGCATCAAGAGAAGCGTGGTCAGCAGTTCCAGAAAGTAGATTCTCCCTCTCTATTCCACTCTTGTGAGACCCCATTTGGAGTACTGCATCAGGTTCTGGAGCCCCTGTGACAAGAAAGACATGGATGTGCTGGAAAGTGTCCAGAGAAGGGCCATGAGGATGATCAGAGGGCTGGAGCACCTCTCCCATGAGGACAGGCTGAGAAAGTTGGGGTTATTCAGTCTGGAGAGGAGAAGGCTCTGAGGATACCTTATTATGGCTTTTCACTATCTGAAGGGGGCCTACAAGAAAGCTGGTGAAGGACTTTTTCAGATGTCGGGTAGTGACAGGACTAGGGAGAATGGATACGAACTAGAGGAGGGTAGATCTAGATAAGATGTTAGGAAGAAGTTCTTCACCATGAGGGTGGTGAGACACTGGAACAGGTTGCCCAGAGAGATGGTGGAAGCCCCATCCCTGGAAGTTTTTAAGGCCAGGCTGGATGAGGCTCTGAGCAACCTGATTTAGTGGGAGGTGTCCCTGCCCATGGCAAGGGGGTTGGAACTAGATTATCTTAAAGGTCCCTTCCAACCTTGACAATTCTATGATTCTATGATTCTCCCCAGAGACAGGATCTGTACAGCATGCCGTGGGAAGAGATCTGCCCAGGGTCCACCCAATGCTGTGAATGTGGGATCCCTGAAGGGTTATAACATTTACTTGCTCTCTGTATTTATCCTCTTATTGTCTAACTAAAACAACTGTTTTAATAAGCTGGTTTTCTGTCAGGTCTTCCTTATTGAGATTCAGAAATAAACAATACACCACCTCCCTCTCTCCCCTTCTCTTTCACATCCCTCAACCATGCCCCCCATGCATAAAACTAAGTTCTCCTGCAATGTATCCATACTGCTTAGTTCTCTGTATACATATATACCCATCTAAATTCTCTAAACGACTATATAAAATAGTAAGAACCAGTACTTAATTAATATTTCTGGAGTTTGTTTGAATTCATTTTCTTGAGGGATGAATTAGAACACCCTCTAAAATCTATGTTGGCAGCAAAATGCCAAAAGGGAGACTTTGATCAGCAAAGCTCCCATAGGCTCAAAACAATGGACAGTAATGGATATAATAGAAAATTTCATTAGAAGTAAAACAGTTCACATTAGAATATTACTTAAGTATTATTTCTGCTATTAAAAGGATACTTACTAAGAAAACAAACAGCAGCAAGTTACACTATGTTGATCATCCCATCTTAAAGTTGATGTAAGCATGTTGATTATTCAGCTCAATTTTTCTCAGGATCAGAAAAGAATAGTGTTTGGAGTTTCACTGCATTTTGTATCCCCAATCAGTGAAAAATGCTATATTAATACAGTAAAAAGTATTATGTCTCTTTCATAATTTAGGCTGGATAAAGGAATCATGTTGATAGCACATAGAATTTGCAAATCACCTTACATTCAAGTCATTGTGCTTAAAAGTAAAATAACTTTTTTTCTGTTCCCCAGGTGTGAACATATCAATGCTACTAATGTACTTACTTCTACTCTAACATTAGGAAGAGACAAGACAGAAAACTAGTCACCTTGTGTGGAAAGCTGAATAAGCCCAAGGTATATGGTTTTGCCGGGGTTTTGCAGTTTTCAAGGTTTGGCTTAAGAACTGTTGCTTAAAGGAAACTGAGACAAATGGGTTACTCTGCCAATACCATCAAGATAAAAGGAGGCTTGTATCAAACAAGAGTGTTCCACTTAAATCAGGCATCCAGTTGAAGTGGGTCATCTTAACCTACCCATTTAACAAAAAGGCCACCCTGATACTTTTCTAAGAAGTCTGGCTGATTTGAGCTGTAGCAATTTATGTACTACAAATGTTCTGAGTCGATCTGGGCCAAATGCACTGCAATGCAGGCCAAGAGGCTTTAACTACTTCACTGCTGCTTCACCAACTTCTTACACTGTGCACAGTTCATCTCAAGTATGCCATCTCTTGTGACAAGATACAGTGGACCTGAAGTCTAATGTTCCAGTAGAAAACTGGCTATTACACAGAAACATCAGTAAAAGCCATCAAAAGGAAAGGCTAATAAGTAGGAGGAAAAAAGCAACTGCACACATTCTTTTTCTTCTTTGAACAGAAAAAAATGTGTACAGCTTTTTAAAAGAGCTAAGTTACATACTGAGACATATCAAGCCAAGCCTTTTATAAGCCTTTTAATTTGGGATGCGTAAGTGACAATACACAGAGTCACAGTGAGTGGTAGCAATTGAGTTCAGTGGGGCTTCTCATATGATTAAGAACTAATCAGTGGGCTCAGCTATGATCCTTGTTTCATGTTCCAGGCAAAGGAATCAAGAGAGTAAGAGATTGCTCTGGCACAACGTACTTGAATAGCTAGATACTGTTTAGAGATCAGCATGAGAGGTCACCTGCTGCAAGGATTATACCTCCCCATAGGAGTGAGAAATAGCAGTGAGACAGGGATAGAAAAAGGGAGAAAGTTTCTTCAACGAATCAGCCAGCCTGTGGAGGGCAGGATTAGAAATAAGGTTGTTCATTTAGTTGGATAACTTGTCATTAAAGTGACACAGAGTTTAAGTTTTAAGAAGGTCTGTATACGTCTCATCAATATACATATTCAATGTGCTCACTGTGCAATCAGCTCCTGCCTTCCCACAATCCCACCCCACTAAGTCCTCTTTCTTCTGGCATCCTACAAAGGAAAAAGCTCCCCTAGGCAATGTAACATCCCTACAATGGATCTGGAATATGAAGAAAGGGATTCAAATATATACACTTTGGGGTATAACGAATTCCAAATAGTTTTGCTTCTGAAAAGATTTTTTTTTTTTTCCTAAGTGTTATCAGTGGAAAAATAAACAGGTCATGTGAAGATCGGCTGAGGAATCTAAAACTTTTAACAAGTTGGCAAAGGTGTCAACAATGGATTAATTTCACAAGATTTCATTCTTCTCGGGTATATGTGTGTGTTCATAGTTAGGTATCACAGTTTGTCTATTAATAGATGTACAGTAAAGTCAGAGAATACAGGAGCAGATTTTTCAAGATACGGGGTTATCCTTGGTCACCTATCTTGGAGGAGAATCAATCCCCTTTTTCCATTTACCGTCCTTTGCTAGTAAGATAACCTTCACTTTAGCTCTCCTTCCCACACTTAAAAAACACAGAAGGAACATAAAGGAAGAAGTCTTTTAGCAGACCCATATGCACAGTCACACACACATACACACCTTCTGTCCTGGGCTGAGCCAGGATGAAGTTAATTTTCCTTTTACGGATTTTTTTTTTCCTTCAGTAAGTTTTCTTTTAACTAGCAACAAGTGTTCCAGCTAGTGGACTGATAACACTGGAATGTTTATGTTTCTGCTGAGACTCCAAGGTCGCTTCTTAGCTCTGCTGCTACAGAGGCTACCGGGGCAGGAGAGTTGTATCTGTGACCCCCCCGTAGGGGAGCTGGACTAGACAGACAGCAGAACTGACCAAAGGTATTCCATTCCATGTATCTATGTAAGCTCCGAAGAAGGTCAGAGATCACAGAAGACAACTTCCTTCCTGCTTCTTCTTCCCTTCTCTTCCGTCCATGGCCGGCATCTGGGGAGGACTCCATCCATCACCGATGACCCCCAGGCTCATCCCTGACCCTCATAACTCTCCTCACAGCCCCGTCTGCTCTGCTGTTATCTCAGACAGTGGTCTGAGAGTTTTCGGGACTGCTCACAGTCTGCTCACTCTAAGGAGAGTGCCAGGGGAGTTGCTGGGGGTGGGGGGAGGCAAGAGATGCACATTCCTGAACATACTTGTATATAATTGTACATATAAGTAAAGCTGTCTAATTTAGTTTTCAATCCAGCAAAGTCTCTCTCCTTAATTCTCTCTCTCCTTCCCTACCTGGGTGGGAGGGGGAGGGGATCGAGAGAGCATTGTTTGTCTCTGGTTCATTTTTCGATTCTGAGTCAAACCTTGACACCTTCTTCATACCAGATTTCCACCACAGAATACATTGAATTCTACTCTCATATCTGAGATGATACACTGCTACGGCAACCATTGAGTATATAACTTCATGCATCTGTAATTATTATCCTGGGCTTCTAGGAGCTTGTCCAGCAGAGTACATCAGTGGAATAATGATTTACTGTAAATAGATCCAAGTTAACAAGATTTTATAAGATTTGAAATTTCATTCCTTCCCCTCTGTATGAACCAAAGCTTCAAAATTTTTTTCATTATCGGAAATCAGTTATTTCTACAAAAATATGTTGGCTATACTTGCAGGTAATATATAATTGTTTTACACATTCAACATTCAAAACCAAAGCTGTTTTGACCAGACACACCATAGAGGTTCCTGGAGACCTGAAATCCTCCCCAGAATGTGCAGATTGTTAGTATCTTCACTGAATATGGTGACCCAGAAATGCATTTTAACTCATAACCCCAAGTGTTCAAGTATTTTGTTGTGTGATGACAGAAAAGGAATGCCTTTATTCCAGAAGGTGTTTATGGAGTTACAAAAGTTTAAAAATATTGCCTTGCCTTAGCCAATCCCATGAATGTTCTTGTGAATAAATTTGTTCAGTAGACTACTCACTGATAAAAGGTACATAAACATGAGAGAAGTAAATGTAATTAGATTTTGGAGCAACTTTTTGTTATATATTACAAAATCACCTGTCACTAACAAGGTCCCAAAAAACAATCCTGGTAAAAAGAAATGAAAACATAATTTTAAAGCATTGCAATTCTATAATTTAGAACAAAAACCAACATGAACATGAAGTCAGCAGTGACTGCAGAATGAGAAACCAGCAAAAATGCTTCTTCGCCTACATGAGAAATAATAGAGGTGTATGAGCCCTGTAAGAGCAGAATGTCTGCTGCCATTTGTCTGTAGGGCTGTTCTCACAATTTCACCTCTCCATAGGAGCACATCTTTTTTCAGTGTAAGTACTCTTAACTCACATTGCAGCTAGTTCTGAGCGCAGCTGTTGAAGTCAGGTTTCTGTTCTCTAAACAGACCTTGTCAGACGAAGCAACACCTGCCTTCTCCCATACACCGTGCCATTTGTTATAGTGCATCTACACAAGTCTCTTATATTCTCAGCCACGGAATTTAACTTTTTCAGTTTATTGATACCCTTGTTAAGTTTTACTAGCCACCAGAATTGAATCCTATTCCATTTCTAACAACTGGCACAACACAGAAACACATTTATTTTAAGACACATATTGCATACATTCAAAAGAAAAATGGAAAAGATAAAAATATTCTGCAGGCTCCTCAGAGCAGATTGGTTGCTAAAAGAATTTAATATCTTGTTAAGAGGAATTTATGCGTGCAAAAAATACTACTGTTATGTGCAGTTTAATTAATCACCTACATAAAGCTCAAGGCCATCTGTTCAATATACAGGGAAGGAAAAAGAGATAGCAGAAGACAATTATTATGACAGTACTTAGCTATACTTAGTGTGGTCATTGCAATACAAAGATACTTGGTTAGTACTAGTTTGCAGCAAACTTAGAAGAATATCCCTTCACTTAAAAGGAAGCCTCACAGAGAATATGAAAGTTTTTAGGGGAGCAAATTCCTAAACCAATAGTAGGCTCTGTTGCGGCTGTCAATTCTATTTCTATATGAAATGTTGACAAAACTTTAAGTTTTAAATTCAGCTCTGACGGTGACCACCTAGCCACTGAACCTGTGCCTGCATTCTAGGATATGGAATGGGTGAGTTTCAGCAGAAACTGTCTCTTGAAACCTGCATTTTCTTCCAGTTTGACAAATTGTGTGCAGGTAAGTACAAAAGCGCAAAAATCAGTCCAGGTAGATACAAAGTACAAAATGCTACCAGGTGACAGTCCTCACGCCCACCTGAAGTAACATATTACATGCATTTCACAGAGAGATAACATTTAGATCATATAGTTGCATCCATTTCTGAAGGCTACTGATCCCACAGCAAGCACAGGCGTATTATCTTAGTGATTTTCATTTGTTTGTTTGAGGAACAGAGACACAGAAAACATAATGGAACTGAGAAAGCTGTTTTATCATAACTTCTTCCAAAGTGGTTAACTCATACACTGTATAAAATTTGTCATAATAAATTAAGTAATCCACCAAGATTATATCTGTTACCTAGCACTCAGTATCTGAAAAATAATGGTATACAGCCAAACTGCTATTCCCATTACATAATTTGTGTCACAGTTTGGCACCGAGCTGGAACACTCTCGATTCAGCCCCCTCCCCCTCCTCCCCCAAGGTAGGGAAAGAGGGAGAAAAATGAGAAAGAGAGGCTTTCTGGGTTGAAAAGTGAAACAGATTGATTTTAATTATTAGTGACAAGGGAATATATATATATTTGTAAAAGGATGTGCAACACCCGATCCCTCCCTCCTCCCCCAGCGCCTCTCACAGCAACTCTTCTCCCTGGTGACTCCCAGCTGAAGGGGGGAGTGTCCGGGCACACGGACGGGGCCCTTGGGTGTCGGCTGGGAAGAAAAATGGAGAAAAAAGAGAGAGAGCTAAAGAAAGGGCGATAGAAGTGACAGTAAGCAGAAAAGTGAGAGAAAAAGGAAACAAAAGGCTTGACTTCCATGATGTCTTAACCTATACTGAAAGCCAAATAGAGAAAATATTATGAGAAGGAAATATTCTGATTTGCTGATCCTGCCTTCGGTCTAATCTGCTCCCCCATAGGAGGGGAGGCTGCAGACAGTCAGAAGTGACCTGGTTATTATCAGTCCACTGGTGCTGCTAAAAAGTTGACTGAAAGAAAAAAAAAATCAGCAAAGAGCTTCACCCTGGCTCAAACCAAAACATTTTGCTATTTCAAAGTACATATTATCTTTTTATTTTAATCTTCCAGAAAAAAAAAAAAAAAAGAATGCTCTACTCTACTTTGCTTGCAAAATTGTTAGTCAGTGTATATATTAATGTAATTGACATGTTGAATTGATACTTGAAACAGCTCACAGCTGGTAGTTTGCCTAATGATTTTATTATTATTATTTTGCATATCACAGGATGCCTTGTCATAAAGAATATTTTCCTTGTATGTGTATTATCATTGTGGAAAAACTAAAAACTGGTAGGTTTTTTAAGTTTTCCATTATAATTAATGACACTGTTTTACATGTCTACAGTACATTGCACAGACACATGTCAGGCTGTAATGCTGCTGAGTGCTTAAAAGCTGTGATTCCCCCACCATTAGTATTGGATTTGCACATAACAGAGAGCAGCAGTAAAAATTTTTACCCAGCACAGTGATGGCAGGCAAAGTGACAGAGTTTCTACTAAGATATCCTTTGTTCGTGACAGGGAATCAGCCAACTTACTGGTGCATTTTTAGACCAAAACCGGACCGACAAAGGGTGCTCATTACAGAACAATACTTTTGTGCTGTGCCATTGCAGAGCCTGTCACTTGTTACCAGGAACCTGAAGGCTGGACTCAATCTGAGCTACAGTCTGACTTCAGCTGGCCAAGCATTCCAACGCTGAAAATCTCCCCTAACTGTGGTTTTGATGTAATGCTGCAAATGCACAGTTTACTTTTATCCATTCCAATTTTAATGATTTTCTGTTTCTTTGTTTCGAGTCCTTCCTGAACGTTATTCTTTTCTCTTTTCTAAACAAATGGAATAAACTTGGGACTTACCAAACCAGACTGACAGAGTTATTTTCTTAAAACAGCTCTTTTCCATCTTGCAGCAAATCCCAGTTTGCAGTAGTCAGCTTTCTTCTGTAACATTTTAACAACTTTTATCTGAAAATAAAATAGGGTGAAAATATGAAAATAGAGCAGTCATCTTCAAACCTGTATTTTAGAAAAAGTAATAAGAACTTGTGAGATTTTTAGGATCTCTCTCTCCTCAGTAATGTCAGATTTCTTTTTTGTGTAAGAAGCAGCTTGGGAAGAACAGAGTGTACTGAGTAAAGCAACCCTGAAGCCTTGCAGTTCTTACACACATCTACTCCTTTTAGGAATGCACTTTCTCCTCTGCACCATGAACAATATTTTATTTGGGTTGTGAATGCTACTGTGAAATACTGACTTTTTAAAAAGGAAAAATATTTTCAAAGAAATTTGAGGAAAATCAAGGATTTAAAATATTGCATTTCAAGCAAGAATTTTTTCAAGAAGGTATTTGCCATCTTATGAATAGAACAGTATCTCTAAAAGCATGCAGACTAAATTTGGTGAGTCAGTCACAAAAAGCTTATCAAAGTGTGGTTTTACAGGCTTATAGTTCAGACCCTGACAATTTCCTTTAAATTAATTTACTAAATTAGAGATCATAGTATAAATAGTGCTTGATATAAAAGAGCCTTCTTATCCCCTAGAAGTGTTCGGAATTAGAGAAAAGAGATCTTATTCTGCAGCTGAATGAAATAGATCTATCAATGTATTTTCTCTACCTCTATTGCTCCAAAGTTATGTGGAGCAGAGCACCTGACTGGGTTTCTGTATCCCATGCTCATGACCAACTAACTTTAAATGTGTAACTAAAGGTTGGCTTTATCAGTAAAACAGGTAAGAAAGTAAAAGCTGATACAACATGAAAATACAGCTATGCATTAATTTATACACTGCTTTCTAGGGAGATAAAGGACTTTGTGCATGGAGCCAGAGACCAGCCACCATGAAGGTGTTTGTGAGCTACTTGTGCGAAGTGTCCCTCAAGACACTTGGGGCAGTTACTAAGAGATCTGAGGACACAGGGGAAAGATGCCCCAAAGGCAGGCGGATTACCTCTTACCCCATGGTCAGAGACCCCCATGGGCTGACAAAAGCCAGCCAAAGCCTTGCTTCTGGTCTGCCAAGGTGACTCCTTGGTGTGCGCTAGGGCTACTGTGAAACAGCAGACTTTGGGCTGAGCAGATCATGATGCGATTAGCCACAGATGCTTTGCTCTGCAGAGAGTCCCTCTGCCAGTCTGCCTTTTCCTCTTACTTTCTCTCATGCTGTACAGTTCAGTTCTAAGGTGCTCTCCCACTACATGTGCTAATGTATTTTTTGTAATAACATGCAAAAGAAAAAGACAGGCTTGGGAAGAAAAGGGGAGCAAAAAAACTCTAGCAGATCAACACTGTTTTAGAACCAATGACAAGAATCATATAGTAGGATTTCTTACCACCTCTTCCTAGGTAAACACATGCAGGAACTTCTTCCTTAGAGCAAAACCAATTGAGTTGTGCTTATCTCTCAACATAATTATCAATTAATGAGTTCTATATATTTATAACCTTCCTTATTAGTATGATATTCTTCATTATATTAAATTATTTCCAAATAATTAAATGTTTGTGCATGTCTCCAAGGCTATTAAAAAGATATCCACAAAAGTAATTAGGACATTCACAGTCCCTTTTACCTCAGAAGAGATAAGAGATTTTAATGAAAGTGTCTTAAGTTCATCATTTCAGTGCTCACAGACTTTCAGTTAAAAAAAAAAAAAAAAAATTTTTTTTTTTTTTAAAATTACAGCTAAATGGGCATTCCAGTTCTTTGAGTTTTAAAGTTTTTAAAAATGTAAAATGGGAGAGAATAAGGTTCCTAAAAGGACACAAAATACTGAAAAAGAGAACACCAGATACTATTCTAAGCCAGGTGGCATGAGGACAGGAAAGCTAAAATCAATGGTAAAACATTGTAATGGGATAGAGGGGACTTCTTGACCTCAGTACTGGGTTATGAACAAGAAACAAGTCACTTTCACAGGAAGCTTCTCTAAGCAGGGTCCATATCACTTCCTCATGCAGATGGGTAACATTGATGATGTACTAGAAAGCCTCCCTACCAAAATTTCAAGAGGCCAAATTTCAGCTTTGTGATACAAACCAGGACTTAAATTCCTCTGGTTTTGGTGTAACGTTAACCAGCAGACATAGCATTTGCTTATTGTCAGCCCCTTAAAAGTTATTTTCAAGACAATGCTGGAAGGAAGGATGTAGTAAGGGAGACTACCCAGAGGTATTGTGGTTGGGCTGGGGTTTTTCTCTTCCCTTTGTGTGGGTTTAATTCATTTCTGGCTCTTTCTTAACACCAGTTAAGATTAGCTGCCATTATTTGATATCGGTGTTTTTGCCATTAATCTGCCAGGCAGAGATGCAGAGCCTGGGAGAAGTCTCCTCTCCCAGTACTTGCTTGTTCTAACAAGAACCCTGGGAGGGATCACTTGCTTACACCTCTCATTGATCAAATCTTTTGCTATTTAGTTACAGCAAAGTCAGTGCAAAAAAATAGTCCTGGCAGTCCAGTGACAATACAGAAGCTGACAAGTTGAAGATACCTTTTGGGAATGGGATTTAGACTTTCTCCTCTACAAAGACAGATTACTATGGGAAGTGAGGGAGGAAACAAATCGATTTTCAACAACTCCCCCAGTTCTAAATCACTTGTCTGAAACCTGGAAACTGTAATGTGTGATTTTGGCATTGGAAGATTCCTTTTATTATAAATTGAGGGAAAGATGGACAGCTCTGGAAGTGTGATGACTTGACTGATCCTTGCTGTCCTACAAATCTCAAGGGATCTTTGACACTGGAAGTAGATTCTTCCTTTGGGAGAAAAATGCTTTTAATTTTAGAAAATACCTGTGCCGCATGTCAGCAATGGAACTGCTCATAAGATGCAGTGACGAGTGAGTGGTTCCAATCCATTGTCCCTTCATGCTGGTCATTTGGGGGCATATTCTGTTCACAGTCTTTTAAATCATAGGCTATCTTCTTGAAATTATATTCAAATGGACTCCTCAAAATATGTGTTGATCTCTAAAATACATCACTTTCAGTTTCGTCAGCCAAATTAATTTAGCTAACATATATTTACATAATATATTCTGATATCTGGTGTCTTTTCCATAATAACTTGAGTTATTTAGGATTTGTGGTACATTATTTAATGTACCGTATGAAATAAAATTTCACATAAAAATAGGAAGTAGATACAAGTAGAAGTAAAAAGTAAAAGCTTTCCAACTTTAAGAGGATACTGTTGTCATTGACTATTTTATAATCCCTGTTACGTGGTGAGATGTCACAAGGTCAGAAGATCAGACACTTTAAATAACCGGTCTTCTCTGTATTAGCTGATACTTAGAAAACAAAACTCAGCATTTATATTCAGGAATATCTCTATTTGTGCAAATATTACTGAATAAGAAGACAAGAAGACACATAGCAGGACGAAAAAAGCCATTATCTGAACTAATTATATTTCTTACTATAAATCAATTAGTGAACCAGCTATCCAGAGATTAGATAAAGAACCAAGCTGAAAAGCTGTGATTATAATCACAGGGCCTGGCTGAAGCATGCATGCATGGTAGCCAAACAAGAGAGAGGTAGATCCATTCTCCCTGCCTGTATCTGCTAATATCTGAAGGTCAAACTCAAAAAATGGAACAATCCTGTGGGACCTTCGCCTTCTTGCTTCTTCCTACCAAACAGTCTTATTAAATACTTCTCTGAATGATTATTCTCTCATAATTTTCTCACACTTAGAAAGAATCTTACAAATAATATACAAAACTTCCTTTTTCCTTTAAAAAAATATGAAACAACAAATGCATGTTATTCTGAAGCAAATATATTCCCTGATTAAAAGCCAAGCAGCTCCATCTGCTCCATCTATGTGTAGTGACAGTATTCAGATAGAATGTATGTGAGAAATCTGTCAACACTCAGGAAGAGTGGAAGGCATATGGTACTATCACACAATTTCACTAAATTTCATAACTAGACATACACAAGTGAGTCTAATGCTGATAGTAAAGACAACATTACACTTTTACCAGGCAGTCTTTTTCAGCATACAAGCACCTACAACAGGAAGCACAGCTGAAAAACAGGAAATAAATTAGAAAGAGTAAGTTTTAAAAATGTCATCTCTCACCTGAAATATCAGATGTCCCACAGAACCATAACAACAGACTTGAGTGATCTGCATGCACTTCTCATTAAGCTACTTCTGCAGCCAGAGGCTTTGAGATCTGTAGACCAGAGTCTGTTCTATCCCAACAATTATATGTTAAACAAAGTGTCCTTATAAATCCAGGAGGGAAGATGCACAGCTACTCAAGGTCAACCAATCCAGGGGGAAAGCAAGTACTTGCTAGGCAAGGACAGCAGAAGATAACATTGAAGTGATATACACTGGCGATATGGTAACTAAACAAAAAGATGAATTAGAGCAGTAGGGATTCCCACTTTAATTGAGTTACCATTTCTTGTGAATTTAAAATGCCTTTTAAATAATATTATCACAGGGTTGCCTCATCCTTCAAAGTTTCATTTCTTCTGAAGGAAATGCTTACGAAGGGTCAAATGGTCATTTACTTGGCAATCCTTAAGACAAGCACTTTTTTACACTTAATGGTTTAGAAAAAGTATGATTTGTTCCGTGTACAAAAGACTTTCTCTGTTTGAAAGGGAATGGGAAGGAGGAAGATGCTATAACTTCACCTTTCATCACTGTAGGGAGCAAGAAAAAAACATTTAACCAACGAGACATTTGCCCTGCTGTTGTTTTTTTTCTACATTACACATATGATTTCTACTGAAAATTTACAAGGGAAACAAAGGACTTGCATGAAACCATAACCACTGTTTTGGATATGACAACAGAAAGGCCTAGTTCTTGAGTGCATGATGTAAAATTCTCTCCTGGATGAATGGTTCCACAAATCCTGATCTGCTCTGCATTTTTCTTATGATCTTTTAGGATTATGTATATTTCATTTGATATCATCTTCTTGTTCTCAAGTCACCCTCATGAAAATCAGGCTTACAATATCAGATACTCTGATTTTCACTAGTTCTCAGTACCTAAACCCCCTCTCTTCACTTATTTGTAAAAATATTTAGAGCATTCTACTTTTCCAGTATTGCCACAATATGATTTATCAATGTCCTTAATTCTGTAATTCTTTCAATTAGAGATATCTTAAAATAGACCAATAGTCATATTAAACTACATTAACCTCCACTACAGCAAGAAAAAAAAAACCCATGATGTACATTACCAGCCTTCAGGAACAAATCTTCCAGGCTTCTATCTGTCCTGCTTGGAGCCCTCAACTTACCATTCATAATGAACTTTTCTGCCAACATGCACAACAGCCAACTGCTTCGTCACCACAAATCATTTTATCAAGTGACTATTTTTCCCTTTTTGTTGCTCCACTTTCCTTTAGGGCCTTCTCTTATAGGGTATCTATTTGCCATGGAAATGAGTGCATTAAGGATAATCAGCCTTTCATTTCTCCAAAGTCACTCTCCAAATTACACAATGAACTTCAGATTTTTGCTATTGCTTAACTGCATTTCAACTGTAGACCCAGATAAGCATTTTCTTCCAGATTAGACAAATATAGTGAACATATATTGTGCAGGCAGACAATTAGCTAATTCATGAGCTCATTTTGAAAGTCATGGAATTGCTTTCTTCAGAAGAAAGAATTCTGGAGAAGGCTGTGAGGTGGGGCAGGAGAAGGGTAACATTGAGGTTACAGAGTCTGGCTTCCAGGATGATCACAGATAATGTCCCAGAAGAAGAAAACTCATGGTGTTTCCTTAAAATTCTTTTATTGTTTGTTTGTTTTTTTTTTTTCAAACAATGCTACCAGAACCTCAGCATGGTTGTCTAACATAAAGTTGCAGCTCAAAAGGAGCAAATTGTCTGGACTCTCTGGCAAGCTTCAGGCCTAATGATGCAACTGAAGGCATGAAGCACTATACTGGCAGGCTGATAACAGGTGCTCAAGATCAGTAAGTCAGTTGAATTCAATAATTCAAAAGGCAATGACACTCAGGTCACACACCCAGAAAGCCCTTCACACAAAAAGATGGGTGCCTATTTGCTTGGTCATGAGAGCATTTGGTTCTTAATGGTTTTGTTTGGCTTCTTTAGACCGTAAGTGCATAACTGCTTACTTAAAATGGGATGTTCATGAAACATGTTCTGTAAGCAGTTAGGCTTTTTTTACTACAATTTTTGTGTGCATGTTTCTTGATTTCCACTCAGTCTTTCCCTTGGTCACTTCCCAGGACCCCTGCCACATAGTACTCTCTGGTCCCTTTGAATTCCTGTATCCCAGAACCTGCTGTATTTCCAGAATGCTCCATATTGTATGGGAAAAGTTCTCCACAAGTGTTGAACTGTCCAAACACTAAGTGGCCTCTACCCAGCCACTAATACCTATGAAATTTCATAACCTCTAAACCTCTCCTTTCTGTTGAAGTACAAATCTGTCAACAGGTTCAACACATATTGAGAACATACAGGGATTAGCAGATATACAGACAGTCAATACATTCATATAAGACTAATCTCCTTAGAAAACATGCTAAAAATATTTTTAGCTAGAAAGAAATTCCCATTTGGGAGCAAATAAAAATGCTGTAGTAATTCTCAGCCAATTTTTCTAATCACTTCACTCCACCTGCTACACTTTTCCTTAAGAACTTGTGTGTTTACCCAGTGCAGACAGAAAGTCTTCCAAATTCTTTGTTACTTTTTTCTTACACACCTGCCCATGCAGGGGGGTTGGATCTAAATGATCCTTAATGTCCCTTCTAACCCGAACTCTTCTATGATTCTATATGATTCTATGATCAAAGATTGCATTTTACTTATCTCTTCCACAGGTATGAGAGAGTTTAGGCCAGTAAGCATAGTGCAAGAGGATGCTCTGCCTTTCACCCAAGCTGCCCTTTTTCAGTACCTTAGGAACTCACGAGTGTAAGGTTGGCATCAAATGCATGTCCAAACAAATGCAGATGGCATGGTAATGCCACACAGACCTGACAGTTGCACATTTAGCAGTTCTGTTGAGCATTCTTTTGACTGCATGTAGCTAAGCTGTGGGAAAACAGCAAGTGAGTATCTACAGTGCACAGATTGTTCCTTGAAAGGAACAAAGAAAGATGCACCAGTACCTTTTGAGTTTGCAGCCTATTTTGCCTTCCCTTTCTCACTAAGTCCTCTTAATCAAAAACAATATGACCTACCTGCTCTGTCCACTTCTCTCCCAATTTTCACAACTTCTTGGTCATACTACCAACATAATTGGAGGAAGTAAAACCAAAAACAAACTTTGGCATCATTGTATGAGATGGGATAAGGGATGCCATTAGCCTATCATATCAAAAAAGACCACATCCAGAACTACCAGTCTGCACTTGTACAGATCTTAAGACTACCATGAACAAAGAAGACTAGAAGTGCAATTTGTCTGTGCTTAGTTTTTATGTCTTGACATTAACAGTGCTTTTAAGTGGGACTTTTTTGCTGTAAAGATTAGTAAATCCAGAAATACAGGTAAGCAATACTGCAACATCTTTCAAACACACTGGGCCATTATGCTTGCTGAGAAGACAAATAGGCAAACTATTTCAGAGGAATGAAATACTAAATT
This sequence comes from Hemiprocne comata, assembly GCA_020745705.1. NCBI lineage: Eukaryota > Metazoa > Chordata > Aves > Apodiformes > Apodidae > Hemiprocne > Hemiprocne comata. The sequence goes on along the minus strand of CM036586.1, from coordinate 133,445,299 downwards.
TTCCATACTAAAGGACTTGGTGCTACTTTGCAATGAAGCGCATTGAAGGAGGGATGGAGGAGTGAATCACAACAGAATTTCACGTATGATTTACAGTGCATTTGCAGCCATTAAGGCAATCCTTCCTCCACAGGTACCCAAGAGATTACACTAATGCTTCCACTAGGATTGGCAAGAGTGAATCCCTGCAGTGTCACAGGACTGTTATGCTTCAAGTGTTCACACTGTTGTCTCTCTCTTCTGCACACAAATGTTACTCTGATTACAGCTAAAAGGGTCTCATGGAAGCAGCCAAAAGAGAGAAAATTTGCAGAATACCAGTCAGATAAAATTAGCTGTTTACTCTATAGATTCATAATTTATAATGTAGATTGTAGTAAAATGTTAGTAAAAGTAGTAAAATGTAGTAAATTGCTAGCAAAATGTTGCACTGAGGAAACAAAATACTGCATGATCAATCCTAAGAAACTTAATAAATTATTTGCTGCAAAATGGAAGATAATGTTTCTTATTTTTAAGCCAAGTAATTCAACTTTTGATAAGACACAAGCTTTCATCAATTAAGACAGTTGCGCACAGGCACATGGATCAAGGTTAATGAACTCTATGGTGCATCATTAGTCTTTTTAGATTTCACTGCATTGCTTGCTCAGAATCTTGAATTTCACAAGACCACCTACACCTAGGTAATAGCAGCTGTCACCACATGAAGCTCACGTGCGTATTTATTACTAAAAAATAAAAATTAAAAATGGAACCTATTTGTAGAGTCATGGCTCCTTCTGCTCCACTACTGAAACAAGAATAGAGAGCAAGGACTTTCTTAAAGCTAGCCACAGCTGCAAGGGTTCTGGTAGCTAGCCTGAGTGACAGTGCTGGTGTGAACGCTTCACGGGACCTCAGCTGTTCCTCTGTATCCCCTAAATCACATCAGACTTCACTATTAAATGATAATGTACTGTGATCTTGTTGCCGAAGTAAACATCACAGTGTTTGCAACATATTTGTTATATTTTGGATCCAGAGGGTTCTGACACAATGTCTAGTGCTACGGTAAATAGAGGAAACTGTACTGAGACTGTCTGTGTAAAGGAGGAGGTGGCTTACCCACTGATTTCTTGCCTATTTCCATTACCTCTTCAGATTCTCCCATACAGATACACACTATAGTTCAAAAAAATATCTACCCAATTATTACAAAAGCATTGGAAACACCTTTTGAAAAATATTTTGAAACTAACTTCTAGATGAGTCAAATAAAGTATTAAAAGACATAGAATATGTTTATGTACAAGCTGAGAGTTAGGGCACATATTCCTCCAGCCAATAAAAAATGAAATCCAAGACTAATAAAGCAAATAAAATTAAATCAGATTACTCCTTTCTCCCAGCTCCAACTCAAACCCTGTATTTTCCAGGCAAGACAATGTGTATACATGGATCACAAATTAATTATTACTACACATAGAAGTCAGGTTATTTCCCCACATGAAAAACACATTTTTCAAAAGACAAATAGAAGATGTAAGAAAAAACGGAGCTGTAGAAAAGTACGCAGGACTTACTTATTGAAAGATCATAATTGGTCATACCATGTAGCGTTCATTTAGAAACTGCCTTGGGCTTGCTAAATTATATATAAGGTTAACAAAGGATGAAATATGTGGAAAACACAGGTGAATTTTATCCTCAGAAGCTGAAAAAAACCCACCTTTTTTCACACTGCAGAAAGCCAAATGCACCATCAAAATGGATAAAGCCACTACAATGGCTTTTAGATATCATCACATATAACACAGCAACTCAGAATTAAAAAACAGGCAGATAAATTGTTTTCTTCCCTTGGCCTGACAGAGTCAGAGCTGGTCATCTTTTAGAGTATGTTGTAAAACTTTATTAATACATTTCCCGCCTCCCCCCATACACACACATATACACACACACACAGAGGTCAAAAAGATGAAGTGGCTGGAGTGATGGCAGTCAGTTAGGACATACCATCTAAGAACATAACCACTGACCTATGGTCAGATGTGGACATTAACATAAAGTAATTGACAAGCACATGGTTTAAAAAAAACCCTCTAATTCATATTCACAGAATACTCTCTGATAGATTAGTAACACATTGTAATACTAATGTTAATAAATTACATTGCAATTGCTGATGTAATACTGCTGTGAACAATATTCAGGCAGAATTTTATTTTTCTGAGTTCCAGACTGGCATTATGTTAATATGTAATCTTTTTTGTTTGTTTTGTTTGTAATTATAATTCTTGTCCCAGACATGACATGACAAATGCATCTTAAAATACATGAATTAAATATGTTTGTGCTTACTTGGCAGAAGTAACAGGTTACCAGTTACAGAGTCTTTGACTTTTTGGTCATTGGTAAAAATTAATTATTGCCTGTTTTAAGAGAGAATCTAGAGAAATTCCTGACTCTGCACATCAGATTTGTTCCATATTTTCAGAGCTGTCTTTCCCTCTACTTCCTCAGCTTTACAGATGCAGAAACTACATATGGATACATCTTAATCCACGTGACAGTCCATGGTTTAAGAAGAGAGAGAAAAAGAATGCTCCTGAGGATGTAAACATGACACAGCTGTTTATCAGTTAAACCTAGTGTCCTTACAAAAGTAATCAGAACAAGGCAGAGGGCATTGCTGATATTCCACTTAAAAAACAGAGGACTTTCACCAGCGATCCAGTCAGGGAGGGTGTGGCAGGGTACAATGGAAACTTCTTTTTAGGAATACGTGAGGAGATGGAAGTAGAATAGAAAGACTTCCTCACACATCTAACACATAGAAGGACTTTTCCTGCTTTGCCTCCATACCATCATCCCCTCAAAGAGTATGAACCCTGCCCTTACAGGCACAGAGTTTTGATGCCAGTAGAAGCACAAGATCTAGCAGAAGGTGCTAACTGGTCAGTGCCATCTGGGATAGACTCGATCCCATTCCTATGGTGGACAGCATGAGAAATCCAACACTGGGGATCTGGCTGATTAGAAACCGTTCCCACTTACAATCCCTAAGAAAATGAAAAGGAGCTGCTAGTGATCAGCAAGAGCTTCTAAAATCTAATCCATCTTTTTTTTAGTAGTTCTACCTCTGGATTTTACAAATATTGGAAAGCCAGTCTCACTTTGTGTAAGCAATCCAAGAGTTTCCTGTATATTTTTTTCATTGCATCTACCTTTCAAGATTGTTTTTAAGTAATTTATATGATTGCTTGAGCAAAACATCAAGGAACCTGCAATGCAGTTGAACATTACATCTCACTCACAACACAAAGCATATGGATCATGATTTGTTTGATTTCAGTGAGCTCTAAGTAAGACTTCTCCACAATCTTTTAAAACAAAAGCAGAACAATCACTCCACCCCAGCAGCACTCTATATTGAATAAGAAACCTGCATCATTTGGTTGCTTATGCTGCATCTGATACTTATTTTGCTGCTCCTACTCAGAAACTCAAACTCCTGAAGAGCTTTGTGCAGAAAATACTTGGCATCAGTAATTTTCTCCCTCTATCCTACATTTCACAGACTCCGAGACTGAATTAGCGTTCATTCCCAGACCCCCAAACTGCACTATACAGTGAAACTCCTACCTGTTCAACTCTGAAATACCTTGACTTTGAAAAACAGAATTTGATGTGAAGGAATTCCCTGAAGGAGAAAGGCATGGGGTTCTAAAAATCCTTTCCCATTTGGAGAAAATGAAATACACATTTGTCTTCAAGTTATAAAAACCACTTTTTACTCTGATTAAATGCATTTCAATTATATTAAAATGCTTAGCGTACTACTTTGTTATAAATACCCCAATGTAATTTTATAATATATTATTTATGCAAAGAGATTAAATTATTCTTCTGGATGTCTGAAATGTTTAAGAGAAGAATAAATTCCACCATTGCCTCCACTCACATACTGCTTATATTTTTGGCACTTGTCTGCAATTGACCGCAATTGTTTTGAAGTGGCTGTTTTGGAAAAGTGTTTTGCAAGAGTCTGAAGAAATTATTCAGCTGTGATTCCATTTCACATGAATGGTTTAATGGGAAATATTTTTGAAGTTTCACAACATCAGGAGAAAAGTGCTGCTGCATTTAGTTGGATGTGTCAGTAAGATGTTGTAGCACTGAGGAAACAAAATACTGAGTGATCAGTCCTGAGCAACTTAGTAAATTGCTTCCTGCAGAATGAAAGATGTTTATTTTTAAGCTAAGTAATTCAACTTTTGATAAGATACAAGGTTTCCTCAATTAATACAGTTGCACACAGGCACACAGATCAAGGGTAATGAAATGTATGGTGCATCATCAGTATTTTTAGATTTCAGTGCATTGCTTGCAAAGATGAATTGGACTGATTATTGAACAACAATCATTACACCAATAAGACACCTTCATTCTTGTTTTATCAGTGGCAAACTTTTTTTATCAAATCAACATTTATGCCTTTTTATCAGCCTGAACTAGCAGGTGCTTTACAGATCCCTCTTTTGCAAACTTACACAAATGCAATTTTGAAGAAGTAATTTACATTAGAATATATTAATTCTAACATCAGTGTTTTTCAGAGTTTGAAGACATTGATATTCTTCCTCCAGCAGTCTAAATATCATTTTAGAACAAAACATTTCAAGAGCTCCAAAACATTTTGTTGCTGGTAGGGGACCAAATTATGCTTCTGGCTATGCTGCTGTAAGCTTCAGGAGACCCTAGATTAGATATAGTTCAAGCAGGTGTGTGCTTCCATGAGAGTAAAGCTTAGCACCTCAACACAGAAAGAGATTACAGAAATACTATTTAAAAATAAAAATAAAATAAAATATTTTCCTGATCTCTCATACAGAAAAAATGTACTCACAATTCAGATGGAAACATTTCATAGATAGCCACCACTGTGAAAAGCAATTTTACTGTGATACTAAAAGTTAGATTGTTGACATTTTATTTCCCAGTATTCTCTTCTATGAGTTGTTGTGCAATTGTCCAAGTCACAAAGATGTCTTTTTACAATTTCATCTTATTTTGCTCAATGAACATCAAATGTGTTAAAATATAGAAATCTTTTCATCAAACATTTTCCACACAAGCAGACAAATTTAATTACAATACTAACTTCTGATTACTGAGAAAGATTTATGCCTTAGGCTTAAACTTGTGTTGGGCTCTTAAAACATCCTTTTTTCTATTAAAAAAAATTTCTTTAAAAATGAGCTTGAATTCCTGAACAAAGCATACAAGCATTTTAAGGCTCTGGAGAGCCACAGCTGTTCTGTGGGCAAACTCTTAGCAGGAGGTGTGATTCAACCAGGGATCATGGTTCCTATCTAAAACATTTCCCGAGGCAGTCAGCCCTGAAGGGGTGAAAAACAGGAGTATGCTCTTCTGGATGGAGCTGTAGAGCAACTAACAGCAGAAATATGGTCTCAGCCCAGTAAATCAGTTTTCCACACCTTCTTACATCCCTAAAGAAAAAATGAAGAAACTCTCTTAGATCAAAGGTGAATGGATGACAGGAAAAATAAAAAAATATTGGCATCTTAATAATTTTATTTTAATTTTAGTTTTTTGCAATCTCATTTCTGGGGAATCTCTATCAAAATACCTGTTGTATTTCTCACTGGAAAAGAAAATCACAGTTTTTTGTTGATTACAAGGGGTATTAGCAGTACCTTCTTTTAATGTGTAGATTTTAGGGAAAAAGGTTCTTCATATGAACAGTTACACTACTCACAGCACTGTATCTATTTTTGAAAGCACATCACTGTATCCAGTCAAGCAAACAGAGCCAAGTAAGTGTAACTCTGATCTACTTTGGAAACACCTGATAATATTCTAAATGGGAAATAGAATTTATTCCATCACTGCTCATAAGAGGATGACCCTTTCACCCTCCTCTTCATAAGACTCAGGTATGCCTGTGGGTCAGGCTGCCCATTCAGTAAGGCAGGAGGCAGGGATCCCTGGAGGCAGGGATCCTTCCTCTCCTCTACCTGCCACATGATCTTGAGCAAGACACTTCATACCCCTGAGCTTATCTTACAAAGAAAAAATGCTTAAAAATGCATTTCAGAGAATTCTGCCCCTTGAAATCAACCAGATTAATGAACCAGCGCATCCACAATTGGCTGACTCACTACTAAGACACAGTGCAGAATAAGCAAGTGAAATGTGATCTCTCTGAAGATGGAAGGTGAAGGCTGTCTTTACCCTCACCACCTGAGAGAGGCTTTTGTACAATTTCCTGTAGAGACAGTTATTTCAGGTTAAGCTTTCAGAGGATTCAGTGCATGTGCCCCAAGTGCATCTTCTCTTGGTGGTTTGGCTCTGAGGACTTGGGGTCAGCCCAGAGTCAGTGCAGCCCCAGGGAGCCACTGGCCCCTATAGCAAGCACCCTGACACACATTTTATGTGCTTTTATAGCATGCAAGTATGGCCAAAACCTGTAATCACTTTCATACTCAAAATAATATTTCTATGGAACCTTCACATTTAAGACAGCTGCAGAGGAACTCAGGAAATTTAAAGGGTATTTAGGCGCTCTCAGCCTGATCAGTGTTGAACTATCAGTTCACAAAATTTTCAAACAATTTATTGCTAGCAGAAAATATCACAAAAGACAACAGAATTAACAACTTACTGGTTCCAATATTTTACGTCATTTTCACTTGCAAACATGTTTGTTTTCACCTGAATTTTTTAAAGTAATCCAAATTCTTTCCTTTTCTCTCCAAAAGTAATTTCAATAAAGCATTGGTTATCAATTCACTTCTTCTGCACTGCCACTTCCCACTTGTGTGGCTGAGTGAACAGCGACCTTCTGAATACAGCCATCAGCTTGTCAACTGAAGCATGGAGAGAAACATGGCTCGTGGCAAACAATACAATTTTTTTCTAACAGAACATGGGTAATGCCTACCAGGTCCCTCTGAATTTTCTTTGCAAATGCCTATAATGAGTCTGCTACACGTCTCTTTATTCAAATGCCATGTATCCACAGAAGCAATTACATTTTTGATAGAAAAATGCCCGTGTTAGCAGATTCAGCAGGGTTCTGATCTGGATCACACATGCAAAGTCAACCTACTCATAACAATTTTGGCTATAAGCATCTGGTGTTCCTAAAATGCAAATGCGGAGACTTCTGCCCCTTTGAGAAAATATCTGTCTCTCACAAATGAATAGCACACTCTGAACCAGCTTGTGAAACTGAAGTGAGAAGATAGACCAGGCACTTCACAGAAATCCATCCCAGTTCTACATGGTGGTATAAAGCCAAAGGCTAATAGCAACATTTTTTTTTAAGAATTAATATTAGTCCAATTTCCAAATTGCCACCTGGATGCAAAAATTAGGGCACATTGTGTACAGAAGGTTGTCATCAATAAAGTGATAATACACTGTGCAAGTTTCATTAAAACAAAAGCTATAGATACCTACCAGCTGCACTTCACAGCAAGAGCTGTGTCATACCAGTAGTCTTCCCCATTTAAAGATGAGGAAAATAATAGTGAAAAAAATCTTATATCCAGCAAAATATGTTAGTGTGCACACACTAATAAACAAGCATAAATTGTAGTGACTCCAAACTAAAGAATACACTTTTGTAGCCTCTGACATTAAGGCATGCAGACTTGCCCTGGGCAAATGACAGCAAGCTTTCATAGTATGACTTCATAGGACATCTTAAATCTAACGCTAAATAAATGCTATCTCAAAGTCTGCTGGTTGCTAGGATTATGCGTAATGCTTCCACAGTCTCTTCCCACTTTCATTCAAAGGAATCAGTGCTGGAACACAAGCAAGAGAACATACCCATTTTTGCTTGTCCAGTATTAAACAACAGAATACTAGGCACAAGACAAAAGCTGATTTTATTCAGCTGCTCATGACAATCATAAGAAGAAATTCTAGGAATTGTTTAAATCAAGGACAATAAATTGTTTCTGTGAACAAAACTATGGAACTTCTCATGCAGAACGGCCACAGTGAAAAAAGAACAAAATTCAGTCTAGCAGCAACTAAGACAAGCAGGATAATAAAGCACATTTTTACTAAAGCATGTAGAAACAAGTCAGCAAGAAACAATTCTACTTGGCTGAGCGCTACACGGGAATATTGTCTTGGAGAAAACAAAGTTTTAATGATGGCACATTTTTTGCAAAAATAATTCTATAATCCTTTATGTGGGTGAATAATAGTTATTTCAACTTACTTAGAACACAACGACTGGAACAGACACCAGATTACTGACTGTATTAAATAGATACTACAAACTGCACTTCTTGCCCTTGACAGTTGTTTAATACTATGACAGAACAAGAAGTAGGAAAGAAACAGAACAGAGGTCCCTTGGCAGGATGGACCAAAGTAGAGGACACATCCCTAGTCACAACAAATTATATGGGCTCACTCTAAGGCACATGTGACACTGACTCCATTCATTTCAAGAGATTCATTGTAGCCACATCCCTGAAAGTGGAAGGGGGGCATAAAAACTAAGCAGCTCTTCAAAAACCAGAAACAAATTCAAGAAAATAAAAGTGACCTTTCCCCCTTCACTCCCCCTAGCTCCAAAAAAAAAAAAAAAAAAAAAAAAAAAGAAAGAGAAAGAAAAACATAATTAGAAGGCACCAGCAATGGGATAAAGGATTAGATATTGTCAGAAATTCCTTCCACATTATTTTTTCTTCTTCTCCCATAAAACCTTGAAACCTTGATACATTAATTTTCCTCATTCCTCTCCTCTAGTATAAAAGTTGTAATTATGATGATCTATGCCCACTTTTGCCAACTGAGGTTGAGGAAAAAGGAAGTGAGAAAGTTTGACTTCAGAATATATACAGAGCCACAGAGATGTTTTTAGAAGCAAGGTTCTGCATGTGGAAATGGGAAGCAGAAGAAAGAAAATAAAATATTTTGTAGATTCATATTCTAACCAAAGCAAAAAAAAAGAAAAAACCCAAAAGGAAGAAAGAAACTTGCAATGGGATATCAATCAATAAAGACTAAAATAAACAGGCTTAAAACATGTAAGAGTAGAAGACAAAAAGTGGCTCTCTTCAGAGCCATTCAAGGCTTTACTCAAGTATCTTCTGCGCTTGCTAGCCCATGGAAACCCACCAGTTTTGCAGATGACTCAGAGATAAAGCCTGTCCTTGGTGCTGAGCAGGAACATCACACCACCCCCCAAGAGCAACTGCCATGTAAAATAGCTGTATTCAAGATGTAAGAGTCTTCTTGGACATTCGGAAAAGTTTCTTCACTGAGAGGGTGATCAGTCACTTGAACAGGCTTCCCAGGGAAACTGTCAGGGCACCAAGCCTGTCAGAAGTCAAGAAGCATCTGGACGACACTCTTCAGTCATATGGTTTAGTTTTAGGTAGTCCTGCAAGAAGCAGGGAGTTGGACGGGATGATCCTTATAGATCCCTTCCAACTTGAGATATTCTATGATTCTTGCAGGGCAGGGACAGACAGCAGTTGGGTCCAGGGAATATTCAGAGGACACCCTAAGCACCCAGCAAATACAATGCTACACCCATTACACTAATTCTCTTCTTCACATTCCTGAAGAAACAATTAGATTAAGTAGGAAGAATCATGTTTCTGACTAAGTGCATCTAGGCTGCCTCCTTCAGATAACCTTAAAATAAAATCAAACCAAAGTTTTTATAGAGAGGATTCCTGTGCTGTCAGAAGAGTCACTGTAAAGATTCAGTTCCCAGGGACTGAGAAGATAAACACAGGTCTTATCCAGAAACCAGACAGCTTCGCCTCCTTCTTAAGACTGCTCCTCTCCAGTGCACATTCCTTAGGGGACCCAGGTGCCTGCTCCACTCTACTGATGAAGAATCCTGTTTGTCTCAGCACCGTGAAGGCTTGGGAAATCCTCTGCTGGCAAGAGCCGGATGGACATTTCCAATGCTTGTTATATTTCAATGCAAAAAAAAGAAGCCAGGAAGAATCCTTGTCATTTTCAATCCTCAGGCTCACATGAGAAAACTTGACATGAACCATCCCTCTAACCTTTGATATACATTGTAGCAGCAGCTTGACTCTCTCTTTCATGTCCTGGCTGAATGCTACTAAGAAACTGGCCAGTTGCTTTGTTTTCTCTGATTAAGCTATCACATTTTGCAGGAGACAAATATTAACTGTCAGTCAAGAAAAATATGAGAACAGCTCTGCAGTTGGTGAATTAGGGTCTTTTGCTTGTTTTTCCGGTGGCTTTTTTTCCCAAAAAATTATCAACTCCATCAATGGTTGAGGAACGATTTGCTAAAATAATTACCTCAAAGCCATCCCTACCTTAAAGCCAGACTCAGGCAAACTGCTAAAGCAGCTATCAACAACATCCAGAATAGAAAACTCAAATTACAAGTCTACAAGACCCCCAAAAGGTCTCTCTCTATCAGTATTCAGCTCATTTGCTGATATTATTTTCCCATAAGAAAAAGATAAAGATCTTCCATAAGAGGAAGATTTTATCTTCCTCTTTATGCTGTGGCTCAGGTTGCATTCCCCAGGAAGATTCCATTCCCAAGGGGAATATCTGAGATTTTATAACTCAACTCTGTCTGGCAGTAGCGTCTATAGAACTAATTTATTCTTAATTCTTCTCCTGCAAAAGTGTCTTTCTTCTAGGCCTATACCTATATAGGTCTAAAGCATATAGGCCTAGAACAACTTTAAAGTACTGTGGAAATGAAAACATAAAATTTCTATTTTTTATAAATAATTTGGTAATTCCTTGTCTCAATGACTGGTAAAACTCCTTTGCCACCCACCTTAAGACTCTGGTGGGGCAGTCTGACACAAGATTATAATCCTGGTTTATCACCTTGCTGCTGCTCTCTGCTTCCTCACTCATCCCCTCCCTACTTCCACGCTCTTCACCCTTGTTCCTGGTTCTGATTCTCTTAACCCTTCTTTCTGGTTCTGATACTCATATGATCTTCTGCTGATCTGATTCAATTCAATAACTGGCAGATAACTATTACATAAAAAATAAAGTCACAGTAGAAAGCTTTTTTCAGGGAATGGTCCAAATATCTCAACAGAATGAATGAGTACAGCTCTTTCTCACTCAAGACTGAAATTTGACATGAGGTAATATATCACTTCTGTGGGAAAGTAAGTTGGAATAGCTGATTCTTACATATATATGGGGGAGGGGTTGGGTGGGGTTTTATTTTTAATATTTGTTTTTGTTTTCCTAGGCATACCACTAAAACCATCCAAAGCAACTCTGGAGCTGTTTTGAAAAAAAAGCAGTCCAGTCTGCAGATAGTCTTCAGAGCCCTTCACAGCCTGGACAATTCAAAGTTTCTCACATCTTGTGCCGGGAATCTAACTACACATTCTACAGTCAGTAAGGCATATATTATTTTCTTCATATCTAATTCCCTTAAAACGAAAACAGCCATGTAAAGCTTCCTTTTGGGAAGACTTTAAAGTTGATTAAGCCAGATGGCTTCAAAGACTCTTTCTGCAAGTTTATTTATTTGTTAAGAAAGTGAGAAGGAAAAAATCCTGCATTAATTCTCCAAACCCATTAAGGAAACAAAGCTAACCTTCTTAAATACCCAGCAACAATGATCCTGACTCTCAAACCATCTTCAATGGTAGTTTCATTTCCTGGATGTAGGTATTATCCACATCACACAAATTTTACTCCAGCTTTAAAAGAACACCTGTTTTTTTTCCTTTTGTAATTGACAGTATTATTAGAAATTAAAACCTTTGTTGGGTCAGAGGTTAAAAATGTTTTGGTACTAATTCTGAAGTGGGAAACAAGACGATTATTTTCAGCCAGCTACAGGCTTTTTATTATCTTCAGAAAGCTAATTAAAAGGGAAACAATAAGAACCCTTCATTTTTTTCTTTTCACCTTTGGTTTATTAATACACACTAAGCTTTTTGAGAGCAAAAGTCATGTCTTATTAATCTTCCATTTAGAGCTTAATAGGGTGGGCATTCCATTCAAAGCTGTACCTCATACTAACTCAATACAAACACAATATAGTAGCAACAGGAAAAATCTCCTAAATAGTTGCCAACAGGAGAGAACTAGGGAAATTTAGAAAAGTAAAAAAGGAGGCTCCTTCAAAAGTACACTGCTTAGATCACTTATCACTGATCTATATGAAAGTGGCCTATTTTAAATATAAAATTACAGTAAATACAAAAGTTAGTAGTTCACTTACTGTTTGCAACAGTTTAATATATAATCTGTGAACAGTCCATCTTTGTTAAAGGCATAGAAGGATATCAGCCACAGGGTTTTGACTTCAAATGCAAGGTAGGCAAGAGAGCTACATGCTGGTTGACGTGTCCAGCCAGGACAATTTAACATGCAAAAGCACTCTTCTTGGCTAGAATAAAGAGCAGATGGGCCTGGAAGTCAGAGATGTTTACTTGGAAATAGCATGTAAAGGGTATGCAAAATTATGTGGTGTGACTGTTAGAGTGATGAACTGTGACTTTGAAAAGCATAAACAGTGCTGGAAGGCATCTACTTAGAGAACAGAGTCTGGCTCAGTGACACACTGTTTGGCTAAAGAACTGAAGTACAATAAAAGGACTACACGGAAGAAAAAAAAAATCTATTCAGAAGCACAGTACCTTCTTTTCGCACTCACAGCTACATATATGTTTACCTACCTTCCTTTCATTAAGTTGGAAGACTGCCTCTTTTTTTGGTTTGTGTCAACATGGGACTTCGTAAGCATTAAGTTGCTTTTTAAGAATTTCATGCTGTCGAGAAGTGAAATGATGAATGCTGTCAGGAAGTGAAGGAGGAGTATCTATCTTGCCAAATAAATTAGATAAATAATAGAAAGATGATAGAACCTATTCTATGAAATACTGTTTGGAGAATAACCTTCATGAATATGGAATCAGAATGGAATATGGATCAGAAACAGAAACCAACATATTCTCTTACCATGTCCTGTTAATATCAGCTACAATAAAACCACGCATAAAATTTTGAAATTACTCTGTTAGAAACACTACTGGAAAAAACTATTTGCAAAGGACAAATCTGAACTTCAAATTATTCAGAAGACTGTTTAACAACTGGCATTTGCAAGGAAATCCTATAAAATTCCTAGTTAGATCTTCACAGTTCTTGAGTTGAGGCCAAATTAATCTCTTTTATCCTGCAGACACTCCTCTTAAAAAAAAAAAAAAAAAAAAGAAAAAAGAAAAAAGAAAAAGAACAGCAACATTTGAATTGCAAGACTGACTTGAACAGACTCCAGTACTAACAGTGTCACCATAACAGGAAAAAAGCCTCCATTAACTAGGAGGCATGTAAAAATGTATGTATTATCACCAGCTATGTGATACTGATAATGAATTCTCACTTCCGCAGTGGCTTGTTTTATAGTAAAACAAGTTTCTTCTAAGTGTACTTTATCAGATAGCTGAATAGCAAAATTTTGGCTTAAAAAGACAGAAGACAAGGTTTGTATTAACTGGACATGTTTGGTCTTCAGTTCATTAGAAGTAAGGTTCTCATCCATAACTCTATCTGTTGGCCAGAACTGGGGGCAAAAAAAGTAGCCATAGCAGAAGCTGCATTTTGGCCGTTTGGATGGTGAGAACAAGAATCTAAGGAAATAATTAGAAAATCAAAGTATTATTACTAATAACACTACAGGCAGCTGAAAGCAGCCTCGCAATTACCAGCCCTGGTTCTCATGGGGGATTTTAACTACCCAGACACTTGCTGGAAGGCCTACTCAGCCAGCCATTCACAGTCTAGGAGGTTCCTCAAGTGCATTGATGATAACTTCTTGATGAATGCTGGATAAGCCAACAAGGAGAGGAGCGCTGCTGGATCTTACACTCATTAACAAGGAGGGCCTAGCTGAAGCAGTGAAGGTCAAGGGCAGCCTTGGCTGCAGCAACCGTGAGACAGTGGAGTTCAGGATCTTGTGCGGTAGGAACAGATTACCAAGCAGGATCACAAGCCTGGACTTCAGCAGGTCCAACTTTGGCCTTTTCAAGCAATTGCTACGGGAAATCCCATGGGACAGGGTATCAGAAGGTAAAGGGGCCCAAGATAGTTGTTTCTTCTTTCAGACTCAAGAGCATCCCAGTCGGTAGGAAATCAAGAAAGGGAGCCAGGAGACCCACATGGTTAAAGAGAGAACTGCTGGGCAAACTCGAGTAGAAGAAGAGAGTCTACAGATCATGGAAGGAGGGGCTGGCCACCTGGGAGGAATATAAGGCTGTTGTCAGAGGATGTAGGGAGGCAACTAGGAAAGCTAAGGCCTCCTTGGAATTAAACCTTGCAAGAGAGGCCAAGGACACCAGAAAGGGCTTCTTCAAATACATTGCAGATAAAACTAACACTAGAGGCAATATAGGCCCACTGCTGAATGAGGTGGGTGCCCTGGTGACAGAGGACATAAAGAAGGCAGAGTTACTGAATGCCTTCTTGTCCTGGGTTGAGCCAGGATGAAGATAATTTTCCTTTTACTGTTTTTTTTTCCTTCAGTAAGCTTTCTTTTAGTTAGCAGCAAGTGTTCCAGCTAGTGGACTGATAACACTGGAATGTTTATGTTTCTGCTGATACGCGAAGGTCAGTTTGCTCTATTCAGTGAATCTGCCGCTGCAGATGCTACTGAGAGCAGGAGAGTTGTATCTATGACTCCCCTGTAGGGGAGCTGGACTAGACAGACAGCAGAACTGACCAAAGGTATTCCATTCCATATATCTACGTAAGCTCTGAGGAAGGTCAGAGATCACAGAAGACAACTTCCTTCCTGCTTCTTCTTCCCCTCTCCTCCATCCATGGCCAGCGTCCGGGGAGGACTCCATCCATCCATCACTGTCAACTCCTAGGCTTGTACAGCTCTGACTTCATAACCCTCATAACCCAGCCCCTGTCTGCTCTGCCTTATCTCCTGCCTGCGGTCCGTGACATTTCGGGACTGCTCACAGCTAAGGAGAGTGCTGGGGGAGTTGCTGGGGGTGGGGGGAGGCAAGAGGCTTTTGCACATTCCTGAACATACTTGTATATAATTGTACATATAATTAAAGCTGTCTAGTTTAGTTTTCAATCCAGCAAAGTCTCTCTCCTTAATTCTCTCTCTCCTTCCCTACCTGGATGGGAGGGGGAGGGGATCAAGAGCGTTGTTGTTTGTGGTTTAACTGGCGATTCTGAGTCAAACTGTGACACTTCTTTGTCTCTGTCTTTACTGCTGGAGACTGTTCTCAGGAGCCCCAGACACCTGAAGCCCCAGAGGAAGTCAGGATAAAGGGGGAGTTTGCCTTGGTTGATGAGCACTGGAGTTAGGGATCAGTTAAGCAATCTGGACATTCATAAATCCATGGGTCCTGATGGGATGCACCTGTGGGTGCTGAGGGAGCTGGCAGAAGTAATTGCTAGGCCACTCTCCATCATCTTTGGTAAGTTGTGGGGAACAGGGGAGATGCCTGAGGACTGGTGGAAAGCAAATGTCACTCTAGTCTTCAAAAAGAGTAAGAAGGACCCAGGTAACTACAGACCAGTCAGCCTCACTTCCATCCCTGGAAAGGTGATGGAACAACTTATCCTAGTTGCTGTCTCTAGGCATATCAAGGATAAGAGGGTTGTTAGGAGCAGTCAACATGGTTTCACCAAGGGGAAGTCATGTTTAAACAACCTTACAGCCTTTTATGAGGACATAACCAGGTGGAGAGATGATGGTAGAGCAGTGGATGTGGTTTATCTTGATTTCAGTAAAGCATTTGACACTGTCTCCCACAACATCCACACAGCTGAACTGGAGAAGGGTGGTCTAGATGATGGAGTAGTGAGGTGGATTATGAACTGATTGAGAGGAAGTAGACAGAGTTGTGGTCAGTGGAACAGAGTCTAGCTGGAGGCCTGTATCTAGTGAAGTCCCTCAGGGGTCGGTACTGGGACCAGTACTATTCAACATTTTCATCAACGAGCTGGATGAGGGAACAGAGTGTAGCCTCAGCGAGTTTGCTGATGGCACTAAACTGGGAGGAGTGGCTGACACACCAGAGGGTTGCGCTGCTATTCAGTGAGACTTGGACAGGCTGGAGAGTTGGGCGGGGAAATACAACAAGGGCAAGTGTAGAGTCTTGCATACAGGAAAGAACAAACCCATGTACCAGTATAGGCTGGGGACTGACCTGCTGGAGACCAGTGTAGGGGAAAGGGACTTGGGGGTCCTGGTGGACAGAAGGACCCCCATGAGCCAGCAATGTGCCCTTGTGGCCAAGAAGGCCTATGCATCCTGGGGTGTATTAGAAAGGGTAGTTAGTAGGTCGAGAGAGGTCCTCCCCCTTCTCTACTCTGCCCTGGTGAGGCCACATCTGAAATATTATGTCCAGTTCTGGGCCCCTCAGTTCAGGAAGGACAGAGAACTGCTTGAAAGAATCCAGCGCAGAGCCACTAAGATGACTAAAGGAGTAGAACATCTCCCTTATGAGGAAAGGCTGAGGGAACTGGGTCTCTTTAGCTTGGAGGAGACTGAGTGGCGACCTTGTCCATGTTTATAAATATGTGAAGGGCGAGTGTCAGGAGGACAGAGCCAGGCTCTTCTCAGTGATGTCCAATGATAGCACAAGGGGCAGCAGGTGCAAGCTGGAGCATCGGAGGTTCCACATAACATGGGGAAAATCTTTTTCACTGTGAGGGTGACAGAATACTGGGACCGGCTGCCCTGAGAGGTTATGGAGTCTCCTTCTCTGGAGAGAGAAAAACCCAAATGGACACATTCCTGTGTAACCTACTCTAGGGGATCCTGCTCTGGCAGGGGGGGTCAGACTACATGATCCTTCGAGATCCCTTCCATCCCCTAGCACTCTGTGATTCTGTGATTCTGTTTGTTACTCAGAACAATCTACCCATACTAAATTCTTACAAAGGAAAATCCTGAATTTATCTATGCCCTCTTCTCTTCCCCTACATTTAAGAACAACAAAAATGATTAGTGAAGAGGCTTAATTTCAAAAGACCGGGGCTCACAAAGGAATTGATCACTACTTAGTTTCTCTTGTTTGTAGGTACAAAAGAACCACTCAATGAAGCTGAGAACATCTTTGTACATTATAGGCTTCTCTCAAGAGTAGTTAGAAGTGGTAACTTCTCAGTGGGGACATTATTCTCTTAGAATTGAAACAAAACATACCTGCTGTTCTCATTGCACTAGGGAGACAACAGCCCCACCTTGCTGTCACTTTTCATTCCTGTTCACTGCTTGTTACTAGAATGTCTTCTCCTCTCGGCACGCCAGCATGGCTTTGAGTCTAATGAACAGTGGAGGAAATAGAACAAGACACTTATCTAACATGTGAAAGAATTTTCCCATCTTCAGACGGGTAAAAACAGGACAAAGTAGTTCCTCAAAAAACAAGCCTATTCACCAGTACCACAAGAGGAACAAAAAACCCAAAACAACAACAACACTGCAGGAAATAATTAATGGCCAGATAAATTTTAATTTCAAATAAGGAAACAAATTCTGATGAAATAGCATTTGCTTTGACTATTCCCCAAGCCTGGAAGGAAAAATGTTCCAAAATAACAAAGAATAAAAAAAACAAAAACCAAAAAACAACTTCCATCACTGAAGTGTTCCTTTAATCTATTCTATTATTACTACTCTAAGACAAATATATTTCCCTTTCAGAATCATTATATAACATATTAAATCCAACTACAGTTTTAGCCACAGGTCTAATAAGGAAAAATAGCCTCACCACCTTAATCAAAGGCAGGTTATTTCTAAAATCTAAAGCTAATCCAAAAGCCAACAGAAGGCTGTAAGAAACGTTGCTTTTATCACACAACAGACAGATGTTTCTGAATTGCTTTTTGGTAATTGTCAGATAACCTCACGTGTCTTGCACATCGATATGAGCTCTTTCTTAGCTTCTAGCTTTAACTGTTGCAATTATGCCTCAAAAAAAAATTAAGCTGACAGCTTGAAGATGGCAATGTCTTTGCACTGTGGAAGCTTCACTGCCGACGTGGGAAGGAAAAGCAGCTACAAGAAAGGAAACATGTAGCTGTCTGAAGTTAAGGAGGCAATGCTGGAGCCGAAGGAACTGGCTGATTTCAGGTAACACAAAGCAGCTTGGGCATTGTCCCAGTTCTTAAGTCTGCACACGTTCACATAAGCTCTTAACTTTTTTTTTTACTTCTTCTAAGGGAGCCAGAAATATTACTGTCACAGCACCAGTCCTAACTTGAGATTAGTACAAATAGAAGATTAAAAGTACCAAGTTAAAAAAAAGTTAGATGCAGCAGACCCTTAGGAAAACAGACAAAAATGTATGAGTGTTTTACAGAAATATGTGAAAACTAGCAGTACACATTCAGATGCCATAGATCTATAAGCATGGCAAAACATAACGGTAGGAAGAAAAAGTGTAGTGCATTGGCTTGAGGACTGAAATGTAAGAATTTACTTCCAAAGATCATGCAGGCTGTAAAAATTATACTAATGAGAAAAAACAGCAAAGAAAAACTGAGATGTTGGCCTATTTAGGCTAGGAGATTCCATGAACTATTAAATTGCAGGAAAGAGTACAGACCTATTCTTCAGATGAAGATTTTGAAAGAGTTCACTCAAGTCTAGTCACATATAAGTTTCGCTAACATTCAATATTACTATGTATTATCTATTATTCATCATTATTCATCATAATGTGCCTTTAATTATTTGCTTAGCACACCTCCTGAAGTAGTCTTTGTTCTCGGTATATATTCACTATAATACTGTAAAATTATTTAACTTACTGTACATAATTATTCAGAAAGTTGTGAATTTTGAAATTACAGTTGCTATTAAAGAGTCACTATTTAATAGCCATGGAAACTAGTATATCTGAAAGATTTCAGTTATTTTACTGTACAATAAGAACATATTGTCCTTATGGATGCTGGCAAATATTAAACCTCATATGTTTCTCTTAGATTAACCCAGCCAGATACATTTCTGGTAAAACTCTGATTTAAATAGTAATCCATATACTCTTACAAAAGTATAAAATCAACATGATTTTCCCCTGGTGAGAAAACAAGGTCTTTTTCCATATATGAGGGAGTTCTCTGACAACATAAACTGACAGAAATTCAATCTAGAGCCATATTCTGAATTACGCCAACTGAGATTCCAGCCTGCTGACAATTGTCACAGACTTCATTTACAGTGATGCTTCAATTTCTTCCTCATGACAGCTCCACATTAAAGACTTTGAACAACTGGACCCACCCCCTTGTATAGCCTTTTTTTTCTTATTTAGCAGAAGAATCATCAAAGGGCCTCTGTTACCAGCCGTTGTGCTTCGCAACGTGATGTACATGGGAGAATATACAAAGAAAGGTGTTAGAGGGATCCTTCTGGGTCAAGTGCTGTTCCATATTCACAGCAGTGTTCCAGATGATAAAGTAAGTTTATTAAACTTACAAATTACACTGAGCTGAGAATGTTTCTTGAGACACTTGTCATCAACACAATACAATAACGACACTTAAGTGCCCATACATTCTCGTTCTGTAACTGCTGTGTGCTACTGATGAACCCACAGTGCCTCTAGCTTGATTGTTGCCACATGCCATGAAGGAGTCTGATTTTGTGTTTCCAAGTAGCCACCAACAGCCATTTGGATTTTTTCCTTTTACTGAACTCTCTTCCTTAACACACATATGCACTTTTCAAAAATCATCTGCCTTCCTGACTATGAACAACTGTATTACCAACACAAAGCACACCACTTGGCTGTATCATACACAGCAACTTGCACTTCAGGGATAACTCTTGACATGTTTTCAGTTTCACCGTCTTTTTCTCTTTAATACAGAGTCATGTATTGCTTTGAACCTCTTGGATTCTCTTGAAACAAATGCTAGTATTGTAAGACAGAAAATTAGTTCTAGTTTCAGAACAGGTTTTGCTGCTGGTAGAGCCCTCTGAATTTAATTTTTTTATCCACTCAGTCCAGCTGAGGTATTTATACGAAAGTCTGTGGTTATTTGATCATGTTTGTAATCCACTTGGTGTAATGGTGTAATTAACTAGGTTTACAAGAAAGAAAATGAAAGTTTCTTTGTAGGTATGTCTGTATTTTCCCCAGTATTTCTTAAGAGTTGGAAGCTATTGGAAATACTGGACTATCTCTCCATGGTAATGTTAACTTGGGGGAGAAAAAATACATAGTAATTATTTCCTGTGAAGAGCAGTTAGCTAAATAGATAGGAGTGCAGTAATTGAGATGAAACCAGGCATTTGAAAATTATACTGAGAAGTAAGACAAGTTCTGAAAGCTCTTCTGTGCAGAGTCGTTTCTAGGTCTGTTTACGGCAACAGCTCCAAGGGCATTTGGTTGTCTTGGTTACTGGTTTTTATGCAGTAAGTTTCTCTCCTTTCTTAAAGAGTCAAAAGTCTCAATCTTGTTTAACGTTTGCAATGACAACTACAATTAAAATTCTCAATTAGCCACTGCTGCATTACTCCATCTGCAAGTCATCCAGCTCACCAGAGTTTCCAGCTGTGGTATGACCCAGCACACCGCCCTGCTGCTCCTGGCTCAGGAAAGACCATGATCAGGTCATCTCACAGACCTGATGCTACAGCTCTGCCAGGCCAAGCTGGCCCAAAACATGGCTCAACTAAGTGTCTATGTACCACAGCCCAAAAATCAGGAATGCCTCCCTGAGTTGGTGTCCTGCCATCTCCAGGGACCTTGCAGCAAGGAAGGTGAAGAGTCAAGTCCAGCACCGTGCAAATACACATCCACCAGTCTTCTACCACCTTCTTCCTAAGAGCTCCAACTGTGAACCACAGGACAGCATAGGGCAGACAAACCACTTGTCTGGACTCAAGAGGAGACAGAAGTTGAATGACAGTCAAACTTCTGCTGGCAGGTAATAATAAAATCATAGAATTATAGAATCATAGAATGCCAGGTTGGAAGGGACATCAAGGATGATCTGGTCCAACCTTTCTACATACTACTATAGTTTATATGAGATGGCTCAGCATCCTGTCAAGCTGAGACTTAAAACTGTCCAATATAGGGGAATCTACCACTTCCCTTGGGAGACTATTCCAATGTTTGATTGTCCTAAAAGCAAAAAATTTACCTGTTGTGTCCAATTGGAATCTGCCCAGAAGCAACTTGTGCCCATTACCTCTTGTCTTTTCCATGTAACTCCTTTTAAATAGGGAGTCTTCATCTTCTTAGTAGACACCCTTTAAGTACTGGAACACAGTAATAAGGTCTCCCAGAATCCTTCTTTTCTCAAGGCTGAACAAACCCAGTTTTCTCAGCCTCTCCTCATATGGCAGGTCCTCCAGTCCTCTGATCATCCTTGTGGCCCTTCTCTGGACCCTTTCCAGCCTGTTTGCATCCTTTTTGTAGAGTGGGGACCAGAACTGAACGCAGTACTCCAGGTGTGGTCTGACAAGAGCTGAGTAGAGCAGGATGATGACTCCTTTATCTCTGCTGGTGATGCCCTTTTTATGCAGCCCAGCACCCTGTTAGCTTTCTTTGCCACTGCAGCACACTCTTCACTCATGTTAAGCCTGTTATCCACCAAGACCCCCAGGTCCCTTTCCACAGGGCTGCTCTCCAGCCAGGTGGATCCCAGTTGGAACTGCACTCCTGGGTTATGTGTTCCCAGGTGCAAGACCTTACATTTCTCCCCATTTAACTTCATAAGGTTCCTGCTAGCCTGCTCCTCCAGTCTGTCCAGGTCATCCTGGAGGGTGGCTCTCCCTTCTGTAGTGTCAACCTCTCCACTTACCCTGGTGTCGTCAGCAAACTTCATCAGGGTGCTCTTGATCCCAACATCCAGGTCACTTACGAAGATGTTAAACAGCATTGGGCCCAATATTGATCCCTGGGGGACCCTACTTGTGTCCAGTTGCCAGTTTGAGGAGGAACTATTTACTGTCACCCCCTGGGTATGGTCTGTCAGCCAGTTCTCCATGCACCTCACAGACATTATAACTGCATTATAACCACACAGGTTATAATAAATATAACCACCTTAGATCTTATAGAATCACTATTTTATCTAGTTTTCTCTTCGTAAGTAACATAATGGAAAGCAGACATGTATGAAACACACACTGTTCACAGACGTCTCATTAAAATCATAATTCTCAATTCACAAAATTTAGATTATTAGGACAATTAAGTATTCAGTTGATTTGAATTGCATTGAGCCATTGAAAACCAAGCCCTTAATTATCTTCTGAACACTGGAAATTCTCCCTCGGATAATCACATTTTAGCTGCACAAACAAATGTAATGTAGGAACTGGGTGAAAAACTACTTAATGCAAAATAATTTTACATATTTCTTATTTCTTTATTGTAATCATATGGATCTGAAATTATGTATATTTAGGTTCAGGCACAGTGACAGGACAGAATAAAGAACAATATTTTAAATAACTAGAGCAGATAAAATTTTTTAATGTCAGGTCTTTTTCCTCATAATAATATTAATCCTTTATTTTTTTCCAAAATGATACCATTCCCTACATCATTGTCCTTCTTAATCAAATACAGAAATTAAATCAGAGGCAATTATATCAGAGAATATCAGCAGAAATGCTCATAAGCATATTACATATGTAATATGTAATAACCAGTATGTAATAACCAATATGTAATAACCCAGTAACACTTCATAGATTGAGATATATGATTGTATTTTCAATTTGGTATGACTGAAATGTTTTCTTTTCATTTCAATAATTAATTTCCTATCTAAAAATCAGAGTTGAACTGAGTAGAGTAGAGTGTTAAATATGTGGGGTAGAGTGGGTAGAGAGTTAAATCTTCATGTTTGTTCACTTCCTATTCAGATACGTAAGCTGTTTTTTCTTGGAAAGGTCTGAGTAGATTTTGAGAATTCACAGAGTAAGGTAAATGATGCAAATTATTCAGATAGTGGAAGATAGCTTTTGGGAACAAAGAACATTTTTGGAAATTACAGGATCTGCTGTTTCATTCCGCTTGTTATAAATAAAAGTCTCATTTTTAAACACAAAATAATATGGTACAATAATTTACCTTAGATTGCACTTGGTATCTTTCTTTAGCTCTGTTTGCATCTTATTTTTTAACATCCAAAGAGACCTTACCAATTAAGGTAGGAAAAAAACAGCTCCTGTATTTGAAATATATATATATAACTTTTCCAGAAACTGTCAATCATACAACAGACTTCTTTGTTTTGAAAAGACAATATCAATCTAAGATACTGTTCTACCTTTAGGGGAAAAGGGGAGGAATTCTGACTTAGCTGTGTGGAATATATGCAGAAATACATAGACTTCTGGTATGAACTATGACTTATAAATCCATGGTACTTTGACCACCATATTAATCAGTTACTCTAAGGCAGCAGTACCCCCAGTGTATTGCTAAATAGCTATGTTTTAATATAGATACTGCATTTTTTTGTATATGAAAATAAGTGTTGACTTTTAATTAGTTAATAGGTTAATTAAACTTTTTATTGTTTAACGAATAGTTAATTTTCACTATATTTTGCCACAAGATTGACCTACAGCATTTCATAAGTAAGCGAAAACATATCTTACAAGAGCCTTCACTACACTGTTTTGATCATTTGTCCTATAAAGACAATGTAAATACTTCAGCCACAAGGTAAAAGGGTAAGTAAAACATTAGCTTCTGAACAGCAAAATGTTTACCTTTTAATTCTGCAGCTGAAAGGAAAACATTCTAGGCAAAAAAAACGCTAGACAAAACAGATCCTCTATATTGATGCAATCTATATGGCTACAAGAAGAAACTTTGAGAGATGTGACACTTAAACTTGCACAACTACCTTATTATCTCCACTGTAACAAAGATGGCAGAATGTCTGGGGAGTGGAAACTTATCTCTGCTCAATTCCCTCCCAGCACTCATAACACAATCTGGAAAGAGGCAGCGTATGGAGTGGAACTGCTTGCTTCCTAAGTGTGTTGCACAGATTTATCCCACTCAGAGGATACATAGTTTCAGATGTCAGGTAACAGGCTCCAGGAACAGCCATCTGTTTGCTGTTCCAATTGTCCCTTACTTATTATTTTTCTGGTTTTCAGTCCAGTCCTTGCCTAATGGAAAATTTTTCTGACCCTCACTTCCTCTGGAAGGCTTGGCTTCAGATAGGCAGCGATGACATCAGGACTTGGCTGTGACCCTGCAAAGACTGACATGTACGTGCTATAAACATTACAAAATGATTACAAACTATGGCACCAAAGACTGAAACCTTTGCAAGTCTATGAATTAAACTCTTGTCCTGGTTTAAATACTAAAGGTGAACCCCAGACAACCAGAGGACAGAATTGCTCTCTATTACCCCCCACCTGCTCCCTCCCAAGGGAAGATAGAAAGGGGAATAAGAGAGAGACTTCAACTTTGGAAATTGAAACCAGAAACAAGTTTACTATAACACAACGGGGTAAAACGGAGGGGGGGGGAGCGGGAGTGAGAAAACGGAGGCGGGGGGAAGGGGGGGGGCGGAAAGGGTGAGTAAATATTTATATACAAATATACAAAACTGATCTCAAGGATGTCAGGGATATGGGGAACGCAGGGCCGCTCCAGAAGAGGTCCACGGCTCCTCACAGCACCCGATGTAGTTGGATTCTGCAGCGAGCACGTGGGAAGCCGAAGGAAGCCAGCAGCACACCCGGCAGGGGAAGAGGAGTAGGAAGAAAAGGAGAGCGGCTTCCAGTTCTGGTGGCTTTTATAGATTGTGACAGGAAGTGGGTGGGAATACTGACCCCTGCCAGTCTCTCAGGGTGCTAAGGACCCCCTCTCTCTCCGATAGGTGTCCAACACAGTGCCGGGGTCTCCCAAACCATAACAACTCTGTAGATAAAAAATGAAGGGACCAATTTGCTGCCACCTAAATAAAAGGGGAAAAAAAGAGTCATGCAAAAAATACTGTATGAGAAGGTGAGATGGTCCAATACATCAAGTATGAAATTGACCTTGAAGTGTTTTGAATGGTGAATCAAATACCACACGCAGCTCTGATTATTACATTCTTTTTCATTAAAGTGGCTGACCTCTGAAGATGACCCTCAACATGAAAAGGGAATCTATTGCTTCTAAAGTGAGAAGCTTTGAAGGATGTAGCCAAAGAAAGCTGTAAGGTGAATGTAACCCTTGGACACTCAGCCCCTTATATAAATGTCTACACATGGAAAGTCAACACTGCTTTTTGCACCTGCTTTGTAGGCAGAGGGAAGCAGCTTGGCAAGAAGATGAAACTCCTAACCAAAGATCTGCCATTAAATTCCTAGTTGTCAGATTGTAAGCATAAAATGTGTGACACAACAGTTATGATGTTCTGAAACTTTTTGGGAGAGATTACAAGGAAAGAGACAGCACACACACTCCCACATGCACCATGTCACCTGAGATGCTCTGAGGCTGGTGATTCTCCAAAGGACCTCCTGAGGCAAGACAGGGTGCTCACAGGCAATGTTCCCACACCGTGCTGCTGCAGCTTCTGCACAAGAAGCTCATGTAGGGTTTTGAAAGCTGCCTCAGTATCATCCCACATCAGCCCTCCAGAGCTTTAGGTCTGGGCAGTAGGTAGCTGTAACTGGGAAGGATGCCCTATCTCTTCTCCCAGTTTTTGGACTGAGAAGAAAATGGGATGTGACCCAAGAGAAGGGAGATCTTCAAGGCAGAGCTTAACCAACACCCTCACCTAGGTACTCTACAGAACAAGCACTGTGAATTATTTCTATGCTTTGCCAGAGAATTAAACTCCTCAAATGATAAGGCAGGAAGAGTCAGAGCCTGGAGAGCAGGAGCACCCCAGAAAACTGGAGCTAGGGGAAAACAGAGCTGCACCTAAGCAAAAACAGGCAGCAGAATGAATGGGGCTCCTGGAGAAGCCAGAAATCCAGCATTTATGCTGTGCATAATATTCCTTGGGCTAAGTAAAGTAAGAGCCACAGGATATTTCTGCAATTATTGCTGCTTACCTCTGGACCTGCAGAAAAGTAGAAGGTAAGGCACACTTTCAAGGGGATGACAGGATACAAAGTGTCTCCTAAATCCTCAGTTAAATGGGGACACACGCAACACTACACATGGGACTTGAGGGTACAGTACTCATACTGTTGGCAGATCCATGCCTTTAGAAGTACCTAATGGCAACAATTCCAACTGAGGAGATAATGAAGATAAGAACCTACTTCTCATTTTCTTGCTGGCTTTTGCTTTTGTAAAATATACTCTTCCCTCTGATTATGCTAGAAATATTACTTTATTTGAGCCACATTGTATCTCCCTATCACCAGATTGCCATAGTTTATAAGTCTAGCTCACTCCTCCAATACCATTTATGTCAGAAACTAAAGTTTTATGAGGGTGTCTCTAAAGAACAGCATTGCATTATTGGTCTGAATAATGAAAAAGTAGATTACATTTTTTTTGCCCAGTGAAGCTGTCTGTCACATGCAATACAGATACTGCCAATACAATGGTTAACTGCAATGACCAGAAGTTAGCTGTTTTCTGATGCTTGGATGGCATTTATTGCCTTTCTAATGCTCCCTGAAAGAAGCTTCATAAATGACAGATTCTTCTGATTATAATCAAAGAAAAAAAAAATCCCTACAGTACTACGGGTATAATTTTGAAACCATTCTTTGTTTTTCCATGGTTCAGTGATAACACCATTTTTCACATCCTGCATTTTTAATCCTTTCCAAATGTGCTTACCTATTTTCTGCATAGGGCATTGGAATACATGGCTCAATAAAAACAAACAAACGAACAAAGCCCAAGGAGATAATATTTTAAAAGTAGACAATATACTATTATGAGAACTGGATGCAGATTTTGTGGTAAAATTTATTAAACTGAAGTTTGGATTGGGGCATTGAAATAAGCTATAAAGTAAAAACCAGCCTTAATACTTGATGTACAAAATATCCTCTGACTCATGGGAAGACAAGATTTTGATTGCATTTTAATCCATCCAACCTGTTTCAGGAAAAGAATCAACTCACTCCAAACCACTTTTGTCTGTAGAACTGATCATTAGCAAGAAGAGATTGTAGTTACTGCAGGCACCACAGCCAAGTTTAAGTCCATGCTGGAAAAGACACTTGAAAAATTCCATTAATAATATTTTTATATTAGGGTAGCACTACTAATTAAACAAAGATAAAACTGTAATTCAGTTTTTAATGTTCTGAAATATATATATATATTAAAACAAGCAAACAAAAAAACTCCCCAAAAAACCCCCAAACCCCAAACAACATGTAAGAGAAAATAGTCTATTTTGTGAAAGAGTAGAGGAACTAAGAGGCAGCAGGCTGGCTCGGTCCAGGAGGAACTGAAATGAAAGTAAATAGAGGAGCCTTGCATATTGGGGATAGGGGAGGGCAAGTTCTTTTGTGCCAGAAGAAACTGATGGAATTAGCTGATATGAATGTGCAAAATATCACATGAAATAAGCCAGGCCTAAAAACATGGCTCAGAAAAGTCCTTCATCAGCTTCTTCAAGTCCTCTCTAAACAGATGTCTTGGAATGTTCTGTTTAGACAAAGAAGTTCAATCCAGATTATGAATCCACTCACTATATACCCTAAAATTTCAGTGTTAAGACTCATGATTCCTTTAATCTGTTCAGTCTCATTAGAATAATAGAATTATCATCATCATTGTCATAGAATCATCATAGAATAAGCTGAGTTGGAAGGGACCCATCAGGATCACTGAGTCCAACTTCTGTCCCTATGTAGAGCACCCCAAAAATCACACAAGATGCCTGAGAGCATCATCCAAACACTTCTTGAACTCATGCAGGCTTGGTGCTGGGACCACTTCCCTGGGGAGCCTGTTCCAGTACTCAACCACCCTCTGGGTGAAAAACCTTTTCCTGATATCCAACCTAAACCTCCCCCGATTCAGCTTCCTGCCATTTCCCTGAGTCCTGCCATTGGTCACAGCAGTGAAGAGGTCAGTACCTGCCCGATCTCTGTCCAGATCTGCAGGTTCTGCTGAAAACTGAAGGGCTGGAAGAAAGGTCATCATGATTGGGGTGGTCACAAAACCAGAAAACAGTAACAAGTTTTGCTGATATTTTGATAAACTTCATTCTAAAAGACCACATGAGATTTTTCTTTTTAAAAAACCAAAACCTTACTTTTCTTCAAGGAAAATCTATTAATGAGTCAACTACCAGCTGAAGTGGAGACTGACTCTGTGACCTACCCCATCAAATATGCCAGCAGCACACTCTGATGCTGGCATTTCTTAACTTGATTCTTGACTTAAATGCCCTTTTAACATTCTCATTAGTGAAATTTTATAATGAAAAAACGCAACAGCTAAAAAGACACCCTCTCCTACACAAGTCACATGGAACCAACCTGAACACCCACACGGTTCATTAGCTAAATTGGCAATTTCAGGTCCCAGAGCAGTTCTTCACCACTTCTGCTAATTGAATAACTTGTAGCAGAAGTAGGCTGTTATCTTTTTTATACACCTGTCACAAAAGGCAGAACATAATTTATTCTACAGAAATAAAGTTTCTGCTGCCTAGAATACCTCAGGAATCCAGAGGTGTAGAATATTTTGGTCATTTCTAAAAACTGTGGAAAAAAGTGTTGTTGTAAGATTATCTGTCTGCCACCTTCCAGGCAACCTCTGCCTACTCCATCTTTCACCTTTTAACATCACTGTCTGCTGTGGTCCCCTGCACAATTAGCATGTAATTTGGTTTCATAATCTCTTCTGTCTCACTTTTCTTGTGTCATGTTCTCACTTCTCTTTGTTTAAATCACCCTCTTTTTCATCTCTGTCCTTTCCTTTCTGTTCAGCAAGGTCAGGATCCTACAGTCA
Source organism: Hemiprocne comata (assembly GCA_020745705.1). Classification (NCBI taxonomy): domain Eukaryota; kingdom Metazoa; phylum Chordata; class Aves; order Apodiformes; family Apodidae; genus Hemiprocne; species Hemiprocne comata. The sequence continues at coordinate 133,416,380 of CM036586.1, read as the reverse complement.
CTAACACCAATCTCACATGCAAGTTATTACATGTGATCTACATTTAATTACATTCCCCCCTGTCCCCCATTCTCTTCATGCATTATTTCTACACTATATCCTGTATTTTTGTGTATTTTTAAATGTGTTTTTTAAATCTGTGGCAGTTTCTAAAGCATCATCACATCTTTTCTAAATGAGCTATTTCTGAAATTAACTCAACACCTACAGGCCAAATTTTTATATTGTAAAAGTCCTTTCTACCTTTTCCATGTATTTCCCTGCGTTAGCAACACCAGATTCCTGCCCTAGGCTCCTCCTAGCTGCAAAGTGTTGCTTATCTACATTATCATACACGTATATTCTCATCTACAGGAAAACAGTCTCTTCAGACTGCTGCCAGTGTCACAAGACAGCCATGCATCACAAGGCAGCACCAAATAATTCACTCTTTTGACATAATAACAATGACAAAAATAATAATAACAACAATATGTAGTTCGTACTGAAGAACTGAGAAAAAAAATGGTAAGCAGATGGATAAATTTTAGTCACAATTTGCATTCACCTTTTACTTGAGCTTGTGCCATGGCAATCGTTCAGTGCTTGTCATCAGACAAGAAGTTTTCCCTCTTAATAGCTCAGTGAAGACTGGATTTCCAACAAGCACAGCCATATCTTTTTTCTGTTTCAACACCAGCCCATGCTTTGTGAGCTAGAGAATCAACATGAAATACCCTATGTAGATTGCATTGATCACACAGAGGTTGTAAGGGTAATATTGAAATTAATTACCATTCAGTCAATAATTAGGATATTATGGAATTCAGCTATGCCTAAGTTTGTATTTCATGTACAAAAGCAATGGCACGCCAATATTGCCTGTGATTAGAAATTTAAAACATAATCAATTTTTATTATAAGATGAAGTTTCTTAGCCATTGGAGTTCTGAAAAAAAAAAATCCCTCCCATATGATACAACTTGGTGCTGTTTTATCAGTCCCAATGTTTGCTCAAGATCTCTGCAGGTATACACTGCATTTTAAAATATGTGTTGACTTCCCCATTCAGACCACCATGATTTTTCTGTATGGCCTAATGACAGTATCAAGAATGCAAAACCTGATAATTTATCACTAATAATTGTGGAGGAACCATCAAAAGAAACATAGCCAACAGGTCAAGAGGGGCTATTCTCCCCCTTTACTCAGCTCTCGCGAGACCCCACCTGGAGTACTGTGTCCAGTTCTGGAATCCCCAACATAAGAAGGACATACAGCTTATGGAGAAAGTCCAGAGAAGGGCCACAAACATGATCGGAGGGCTGGAGCACCTCTCGTATGAAGACAGGCTGAGAGATTTGGGGCGGTTCAGCCTGGAGAGGACAAGGCTCCAGAGAGACCTAACAGGGGCTTTCCAGTACCTGAAAGGGTTACAGGAAAGCTGGGGAGGGGCTTTTTACAAGAGCAGGCAGGACAAGGAATAATGGCTTTAAACTGGAAGAGGATAGATTTAGATTAGATATTAGGAGGAAATTCTTTAGTGTGAGGGTGGTGAGACACTAGAACAGGTGTGGTGCCCCCACCCTGGAAGTGAGCAAGGCCAGGTTGGATGGGGCTTTGAGCAACCTGGTCAAGTGGGAGGTGTCCCTGCCCATGCAAGGGGGTTGGAACTAGCTGATCTTTAAGGTCCTTTCCAATCCAAACCATTCTATGGTTCTGTGATGATTACTCAGGTTATGTGATGTACTTGAATGTTCATATTTTGCTGCCCTCTGCTAAAACAAAACACAAAACCTGCTTATCAGATATATAAAAAAGTAACTTCTTAGAAAGTACTTCAAAGACTTAAGTACCACATTATTTGTATTCCCATAGTTAATGATGAAGATACAATCTGTCCCAATAAAGAACTTTTGGTACCTACAATGTTGTTGACCTGAATATTTTAGTGTTTTGGAACAGAGCAGCCTAAAGATTGCTAAGCAGCAGATACTCTTTAAGCAGGATATGAAGGGACTATGCAATTCAAAAAGACATTCCTCTCTAACACCTAGACAGCTAAGACACTAGGCAAGTACAGTACTCCTGAAATCCTGCCCTCATCTACAGCCTGAACACAGAAATAGGGTTTCAGGAGACACTCAACTGCCCACTCAGTAGCCAAACCCTGATTTAAACCATTTTTTGATTGTAACCTGAAAAAAGAAGGTAACCACCACTTAGATAATATCTCACAATGAAAAGCATCTGTCCAGGCACTAGAAGACTGAGACCCAATGCCTTTATCAGTCTGAAGAAGCTTAAGTCATCATCCCCAAGCCTTCTACAAGAACATTTACTGTCAGTCAATGCACAAAGTTGAAAGAGCTACCTACGCTCCTCTCAGTGAAGCTCTGACATACTGCTGAAAAGAACTGCAGATCTGTGAAAAACACAAGTCTGGGAATCTGTTCCCTGCTCCCTGCTCCCAAGACTTGTATTTGAGGATAAAACACACAAAACTTCCTCTCTCCTCCTGCTGCAGTATTTTCATTCAGAAACCAACTGCACAGTAGTGCCTGCACACATTTAATTCAGAAGCTGTCACACCCATTAGGACTTGTCTAGGATCCCTGCAGAGTAGCATGTAGCTTCAGATTCCTCATTGGATTTAAGTAGCATTTAGGTGCTGAGCTGATCAGATGGAAGCACTTACAGTCATAAAAATGTGTAAATGTAGCTGTTTTGAGAACTCTCATATGACACAGAACTGCTAATGAACTGAAAGTGACTCAGAGTTCATCAACAACTGATCGGAGGCCTTCAGAATTCAAAGCTTCAATTCAGAGGCTTCCATTTTTTTCAAATTGCACAACTAGATATTAAACTAAATCCATGTGTGGTATATAGAGAAATCTGGAAGCAGAGCTGCTTATTCCCTGATGGCCACCTAATTCCCCTAAGTAGTAAAGCCATCAGCAATGATGAGTATTTGGCCATCACTGTACACTCACAACGCTTCTACTTATTTTTGTGGGATATGCTCAGAAAGCTATTGCATTAATTCCTGTATTCCTCTTTGTCCTGCGTCAGTGAAATACCCTCTCTCTGTGACAATGACAGTGCATCTTTTTAGGTGATGTGCTCTGAATGAGACCTCATAGGGGCCTTCCAGTATCTGAAGGGGGCCTACAAGAAAGCTGGGGGAGGACATTTTAGTAGGTCATATAGTGACAGGACAAGGGGTAATGGATTGAAACTTGAAGAGGATAGATTTAGATTAGATATTAGGAAGACATTCTTCACTATGAGGGTGGTGAGACATTGGAACAGGTTGCCCAGGGAAGTTGTGCAAGCCTCATCCCTGGAAGTATTCAAGGCCAGGTTGGATGGGACTTTGAGTAACCTGGTCTAGTGGGAGGTGTCCCTGCCAACACAGGGGGGGTTGGAAATAGATGATCTTTAAGGTGCCTTCCAACCCTAGCCATTCTATTGTTCTATGATTCTCCAGTTAATTAGAAGATACATTCTACATACAACAATAGAGCAAGACTTAGGTTATACAGCAGTAACTCTTCTTTAGATTAGAGTGGGGCTTAAAAGGTTTATTTGATGTGCAATTGGCTATTCTTCAAAGCCCAGTGGAAAAAATGAAGGATTTTCTAAGGATTGGAAATACTTTGGCCTTGGATGTTACTGTCCCATTCCTTGCACATACTTTGTCTTAAAAACAAATGTGTGGCTAGCAAAACAAAGCCAGAATCAGGACCCTCTACTATCATTTAATCTCAAATCTGTTGAAATCACCTGCTGCTTAGCTTATCAGAAATGTGACCTTATTCTCGGACATGATCAAGAAAGATGAACATCTATCCAACTATAAACAGAAAAAGATTTTCTATTATTTAACAAAGTTTTGCTTAGATTAAAATATAAACATGAAAAATATATCTGCTGTTATGAAAATATCCTAGAGGCTTCATGAATTAAGATACTCAGTGCAACAGTCAGTCAGTAAAGGGTCTGAAAAAACCATAGTCTTTACCACAGTCACCACAAAATTTGAATCAACTGGAACAGGACAAGAAAAACTTTGCTTTTAACCTAGCTTCCTACACTTCACTCAGCTGTATTCTGAAAATAAATTCTGTTCCCTGATGTGAATTACCCTTGCCCATCCAACATTTCAAATCTACATAACTTAATCTATACACTAATGGACTCCTAATTTTCTGGGGTAGTCAACCACACAAAACACTGATGCAGGTCATTAAAAGAAGTGGAAAATCTAAACAAAGACATGACAATTAATTCTGTACAAGCAATAGCTCTACCACAAGCCTATGAAAAAATATTTATGGTATTGTTTTTCCAAGCAGGGTGTAATTTAAATAGCTAATTCTTCCACCAGATCAGTTTATATCTGCCACATCTTTAATGTTTTAAAGAAACAGTCTCTAAATCTGTCTGTCCAACTCTCAATTTTTTTGTTCTCTTTCTTGTACCCTGAATTTAGGCAGATTATTCAATCAGTCATTTAGCCTTGCTTCATTCCTGCTTAATGTCCTTGAGGTTAATTCCCAGTGGTGCTTTATCTATCCTCTGAGACAGAATTTCATTACAGTATCCCATGCTGCTAAAGGGTTGGGATAAGGAGACTTCATCTAGAGCTTTATAGGAAAAATAAAGTATTGCATTATAGCATTTCAGTCTATCTTTTGCTCAAGTTCCATGCTAAAGAGCAACTTTAGAAATTATTAACACTCTTTATGCTTAGTTTTACAGTGAAAACTATCTGCTAAGCTATTTTTAATATATGTATCTATATATATAAAGCTATTTCAAATGGCGGTAGTCATTAGCTGAATCATGAAAAGAAATGTATTCCACAACTACACTCATTTCAAGCTAGGCTTTATATTTTACATATAATAACTCATAAATTCCTGTAAAAATATTTTAATAGTAAAATGCAACATACTTAATTATCACTGACTTCCCTGTACAGCTGTCGCGGTTTGCCTCAGGATTGGCAATTAAACCAGAGACAACAATGCTGTCGATCCCCTCCCACCCAGGTAGGGAAGGAGAGAGAGAATTAAGGAGAGAGACTTTGCTGGATTGAAAACTAAACTAGACAGCTTTAATTATATGTACAATTATATGCAAGTATGTTCAGGAATGTGCAAAAGCCTCTTGCCTCCCCCCACCCCCAGCAACTCCCCCAGCACTCTCCTTAGCTGTGAGCAGTCCCGAAATGTCTCAGCCCACAGGGCAGGAGATAAGGCAGAGCAGACAGGGGCTGGGTTATGAGGGTTATGAGCTGGTCAGAGTGTAGGAGTCGACGGTGATGGATGGATGGAGTCCTTCCCGGATGCCGGCCATGGACGGAAGAGAAGGGAAGAAGAAGCAGGAAGGAAGTTGTCTTCTGTGATCTTTGAACTTACTTGGAGCTTACGTAGATATATGGAATGGAATACCTTTGGTCAGTTCTGCTGTCTGTCTAGTCCAGCTCCCCTACAGGGGAGTCATAGATACAACTCTCCTGCTCTCAGTAGCATCTGCAGCGGCAGATGCTCAGATTTCTCAGCAGAAACATAAACATTCCAGTGTTATCAGTCCACTAGCTGGAACACTTGTTGCTAGTTAAAAGAGAGCTTACTGAAGGAAAAAAAAAATCAGTAAAAGGAAAATCAGCTTCATCCTGGCTCAACCCAGGACACAGTTCAGGATTGTGTGTTCAGCAGTTAGTGTGGGGTGAGGGCACTTCTGCCCAGCACACACACCTGAAGAGCCTTACCACACATTTAGAAAAGTCCCATCTGACTGTGAATCTGGGAAATGTTAACTCTGGACAGCTTCAAAACTTCCTACAAAGGCTAATAATTTAATTACAGAGCTATGAATTTTATCTCTAGTGAGATAATTAGTTCTCTGACATGATACATATGTAGTATGCCATGTTCAGAAGAACAGAGTTTTTGGAAGCAACAATAGAATAAAACTAGGTCAATGGCATCCAGCTCTTACTACTACCTGAGCACAGGCATTTTTAATCTAAAGGAAAACAAAAGCACTGCCATGCAAGTGACACCAAGGGAGGTTTCCTTGATGTATGAGCTACCCTGTTTCCTAGAACTACTCCCAGGGTCACAATTGAAATGTGTGCCTTTAATCTGAGAAGTGTCAACAAAATGGCTTCTGGATTTGCTTTTCAACTTCGGTAAACTGCCATTATTGGCTTCCTTGTTAACAACAAGATTTGTCAGCAGCCAATTAGCCCAGGAATTAATGTTGGTCTCTTCTCACCCACCCTCATACAACTGCCCAAATAGAAATAGCACAAGAATAGGACACTTGTCTGTGAGATCACCTGTATAATATGAATGGCATCAGTAAGACTTTTTTAGTGACAGGGCATGAGAGAACAGTTACAATGTTATGTGAGTAAGATCACTGTCATATCTAAGGCTCAACAGAAAAAGGGTAGCTTAAAGCCACTGCTAAATCACAATGCAAAGAATGAACCAGAAGAGTAGCAATACATATAAAATGTAATTTTACTTGAAACAGTAGATGTCTTTTTGATTAATTTTAACACTGTAGAATATGCATTACAAAAATGTCAGGAGTTTTCCATTTACCAGCTAAAATCCTAAGACCTGGAGCACTTCCACTTTGTTTTTTTTTAACAGTTTTTTATTTTACACAGATATGTTGATTCATCATTCCTGGCCACTCTGTAACATTCGTACTGGTTGAAAAATACTTCATTATCCACCTCTGGTAATCAAGGTTCTTTTTTTTTGATAAGCAATTCTAGATAACTCATGAAATGTTAGCCCCAGCAAAAGAATGAAACTATTTTCTATTTTATTGCATTGCTTTGAGGCTGTCATGGTCTAGAAAGCACCATTAAGGCATGCATATGATTTACCAGCGAACAATCTGTATTGCTTTGTTTTCATTCCCTCAAGCTCAATGTATGTCCTAGATATTTACAGAGGTAGAAAACACTCCTAATGAAGCACAACAATCAATATGGGACTTCCAATACAAGCAGATTATTCCACTGAATTTTAAATGTGTACGATAAAGTATGTTTCCTCAAAAAGTTTTCCAAAGAGTCCTTCTTAATCTGGGATATTTTCTTTAATCATTTGAATAAATATATATGTGGCACCTTCCAACTATTTTGAAGAGTATTCCTATTTCTTATCTGTGTTTTAACAAATTTCTCAAATAATTACTGATATTGTCAAACACATTAATTTAAAAGCATAACTAACAAAAACAGGAAATAAAAATCCCTAAATATAAACAAAATATTGCACTCTTAAAATAAATCAATTTAGTACAAAATTGTGATGTTAATGGGAACTAATACCCTTCTCTAGTTTGTCCAGATAGTCCACAAATCTCCTGTAAATACACTAAGTTTCTCACACACAGTATATTTTTAATTATATTTATTGTTGCAGAAGGCAAAGTGTTTGAAATGAATGAATAATGAAAATAATAATTATTTTTAGATAGTATGTCTTGGAGATAACAGCATACACAAGGTGTTGATCTTGAAGATATTTTTCTACATGTTGAACTATAAATAATACAAATTTCCAATTATTTCTGTATCCAAGGTGAAGAAAAATTTTCTTGAATACAAAACACTTTTAGAACTGTGATTTCAGATCCATATATTGAAAGATTCGTATACTGAAAAATTAAGTCTCTAGTAATTGTTCCAAGCTCACTGGTGATGTGACCAGGCTTTGGAATTTGGCCAAGAAAGCAACAAGAATTAAGCTGTGACAAGTGGTTTTGAGAAAATAATGTTTTGTGAAGTTCTGGTAAGACTGTCTACTGATTCCCACTGATTGGAAGCTCTTCAAATGGACAAAAAGTTTGACAGTTCCCAAGAAGTAACTCATCTGAACTTTGATTTAGGAAGGGAGTTCGTACATCTGGTATAACTGAACTGGAGCAAGATTACAGAAAAAACTGATATTCACAATCCCCTGTGGAATTTGGCATGGCTCAAGTAACAAGATAAAAGAAGTTCTTATTTTCTTCCCCTTAGTGACAAGCCAGCATATATACAACTTGTCTTAATGGATGTTTGAGTCTTTATATTTCTGTGTGGGAAATAACTTGGTTGTCTAATTAAAATCCTTTAAATTTCAAAAGGAAGTAAAGCTGGAAAGTTAAAATATCTCTATGCCAAAAAAACATTTAAACTCATTGTAATACATATATTTTTTTATTCCTACTAAACAAAGTAAACTTGGTAAAAAAAAATCTATTTAGCCAATGTCAGAGAAGCAAAGAAAATCTAGAAGATACTATATTTCCTTTAGAAAATGTCAACACAAAAATTTCAAATTTTTATATGACAAAATCCGTCAAAAGATATTCCAACAGAGAACTTCACTTTTTTGTTAGAAAGTGGAGTTTTTGTCAACTTTGTAAAAAAATTCCCTTCTGTTTTGTGAAGTCTGTACCTTGGCCAGCAAGAAGCACAAAAAAAACCCCAAACCAACAACCCAAGGCTTTTTTTTTTGCACTGACTAGTTTCTGGTCCTTGCATGATGAATTTCTGGGTCTCAGCTGCATTCATGGCAGGGTAAAAATCAGATATACCACCATCACAGTCTGACAAGTTGACTGGCAGCCTCTCAGGAGAAACAAAAGAAAGCAAACGAGCCTTGTAGTTAAGCAAAAGTTTTATTCATGGAAGATTTTGCTGTTAAATGGGCTTAGTGTGGCCAAGTGTAACAGTAAAGATGGCACCACTGTTAATTGCCTTCAAATGTTTGTGTTTCAGCTGGTATCTCCTAAACTATACAACTACTGACATTATCATTTTCCTCAAAAAATAAAATCGAATTAAAAAGGCATGTAACTGAGTTACACAGTTACATACTAACATCCAGGTCTTAAGTCTATGTTAAGTCAAAGATTTAGTCTTAGTAATGTATTCTTGCAGAATTTCACCAAAAATATGATTTCCAAACAGCACTAGGAAAAAGAAACAATGTGGTGAAATGTAAAATAAAATGTTGCTTGTTCCCTTCAGAGTCCTTTCACTCATCTCCTTTGCTAAAGTTCTTTCAGTGCCTGTTAATTAATTGCTGTGATTGAGGTCAAGTTTGAAGATGATATAAGGTTAATTTTAGACTCTCTCAAGTGCAGACTAAGAAACTCATTATTGATACTGACACTTGAGTGTCAAGTTAGGTAGACCTGTAACATCTAAGCCTCTCAATGATACTGACCTTTCTGTAAAGAAGTACTGCCTTGCCCTGTGTCACAGAGGTCTGCTCCTAGTATTTTTTAAATTTCTTTGATTCTGTTGTCAGATTATTAATTACAAGTGAGTTTCTCATTAGCCTGATGTTCTCCAAGGAAGCTAGTGAATATAATGTAGCAACACACGTAACTAACCACCACCCAAAGTGCTTTTAGCAGAAGACCAATTAAAAAGAAAAGGGGAAAAATTGCTCTGTGCTTACTCTGAGCTCACTACCAACAGGCTTACTAGAAATTACGTGATTAGTCTGATTGATGGCCAGCAAGCATCTTACTGATTTTGTAAGGTAAGTTTATACTTGGTAAATTTATTATAAGGAAGATTCATACTTAATTTATAATCTCTGTTTGTATTATAAACATTTCATAGCAAGTCTGAAATGATTACACACTACCTCATATCCACTGCTTAAAAGGCAGCAGTTAGAGCAACCACTTCTCACATCTTCCATACCCTCGTTAGAAAGCAAAGAGAAACTACGCAGGGCACTGGTCAGTGATTAAATCTTGTTGATTCCCTTGAAAATCATAGCCCATTTCTAAGCTGTATTTGTCAAACGTTTGTCTTTATTTTCCCTCGGGGAAACTGAGGAATAAGTTGAATTATAGACAAGGAGGAAGACTGAGGAACCCAAGAAATGAAAAGCGCACACAGTCTGAGCGGGTCTATCACTACCTGCGGTAGTCCAGCATTTGAATGTGGTTTGCATTGATTTGTCTGAACTGCCTCGAAGCTAACTGCTCAGCTAGCAACAACAATCTGCAACTGCTGAGCTCAGCAGAAATTCCCCAACTGTGAGAAACTATTCAGCTACCTTCAGCTAAGCTCTGTGGTGCTACAGTTACAGCCCTGTGTAACACCATGTTCCACAGTGGAGTCCTTTTGCATGTACCTATATAATGGGCAGCAATACCAATAGCTGTGAAGAAGGCAAACCCTAACCAACCCATTTTCTAAAATGGGATGTAGCTAGTTAAATCTATTAGGTCTTTTAGGCACTGTGTTGGTCTGGGTTAAAAGTGCTATAGAAACATGGGCCTTTGTCTGTCTGGTTTGAAAACTTATGTGGCTACAGAGAGAGAGATAAAAAGCACTATTAAAAGCCAATTCTAAAAGAAAATAAATGTGACAATGCAAACTCCAGTTTATGCTCTGTTCCTGACAGATATTTCAGTATAGTGCATTTGTGAGTCAAGTACTCCGTGGCTTGTACAAAGGTGTCTCTTTCAATATGAATTCTCAGTGAGCAATCAAACCACTAGTCCCTAAAACTGCCATTGACATTCTCTCTTTAACCTGGATTTTGTTTCTCTCTGGTTTTGTCAGAATTCATGGGTATTTTCCCAGAAAGTCACCTGAAACTGTAAAACTTTAACCCCATGAAGTTCCTGTAGGTAGGCTAAGCAAAACACAAAAAAAACACATGCTCAACATAGAGTATTTTTTATTCTCACTGCAAAGACTTTTAATACTAGCATCATAACTGAAGTTAAGAAAACCCTTGCATACGTTGTTAAATAGGAGTCCAATTTCCTCAAGAAATGTAGGCTCCAGGTATAAACATAATAATGGCAAATAATCCAGATTACACATTCTGAGATAATGAGTTCCTTCAACACTAGGCTATGCACGGAGAATGATTCCTAATGTGGTCAGGTTACATTCAAAAGTACAACTAAGCTCGATTCTGGAAATACTGAATGGCAGACTTTAAATATAAAATATCCCAAGTTTCTCTAGATTTTTTTGTTGTTTGCTTGTTCAAAAGAAATTCCATTCACAAGCTCTATGTTTCTACAATTTTTCTTGAGGCTATTTTGGAAATTAAGTAAATTAATTACTTCAGCAGTGTTTATACACTTGACACTGCTTTCTTCCTCCCATATGATGGTTTGTTTATACAAGCTTGTCTCAAAGTTATGAGTGCCATGACCAAAGCTGACTTTGAGGCTGCTGGCTTTTATTGCTCCCTTCTCTGATACGCCAAGACATTCAGTTAGAAACCACTGCAATGATAATTTTCTTGAGCATTACTGGTTTGATATCATGAGCCAACAAAAAAAAAAAAAAAAAAAAAAAGAATGGATTGAAAATTGAAAGGTATTCACAGAAGTCCTGAAATACTTGATTGAAAGCTATTGAAATAAAATGCAAGTTTTCACATACATACTGTATACATAAAACTACATAAGCAATAAAAGCATCAATGAATAAATAAGTTTAGCCCAAGATGGAATGTCTTGTCTTACTAAGGTTATTGCACCTTGATGACTAGGTTTCTTTTCAATATCAAGATCTTAACGTTTGTTCAGGTTTTTCTGCCTTATATTTTAATCTGTTCACACATACAACTATATACAGAGGGGAGGGCCATCCTAAAATAGAATTTCAGTATCACTAAGAATTTCATTTCACTTCATGAATTCATTGCATGAATAAATGCAATCCTGGATGCCTGTGAATTTTTCTGGAGAAAAAGAGGTTCTGGAAACAGCTCTCCTCACTATTTAGGATTTATTTCTAAAGGGAGGAATTTGCTTGTTATGCAGAACAAAAGAAGCTTGTGTTGAGTTTTGATTGGTTTTTTGTGGGTTTTGGGTTTTTGTTTTTGTGGGGTTTTTTTTTAATTGCCTTAAATTGGCTTCAAATGTAGGTTTTTGCATTTAAATAAATACATATTTTCCTAATATTTGTCTGCCCCAGTGAGCACTCACATTAGAGAGGACCCAAATTGAACTGTCTTAGCAAGAGTCAAATCAACTGGGTACCTTAGGGTACTGCTTTAACTACATCTACAGTACAATTGGTGGAAAAATGATAATTTGATACTACTGATGTTAAAAACAGTAAACTGAAATTAAACATGATTCTGGAAGTCCAACTCATACCAGCAACACATGTACAGGATAATAACACTCCTTTTAAAAAAATATATATATTTTTAGGTAATCAGATACAGAAAAATTATTTATGATTAATAACAGCAGTGGTTATTCACTCTATTCAAGTTCCATTATTTGAACTGTTGATTCAGTAGCTACCTACACCGCACTAGAGACATCAAGAGGTATTTGTAACTAGAAAATCAAAATATGGAAAGAAGATCCAATATTTATAAACTAAAATTATTTCAAGTCCCATTGCCCCAACATCTGCTACCTACCTCCCCAGCAGGTGAATTTGAAGCAAGCTGTCAATCTGGGATGAAAGAACATAAGGCAAAGATACTCTCTAACGTTGTCCCAACTGAAATTACAGACAAACTGCCACATAAGTGCATCATCATTCCTCAACCTGTGCATTTATTAATGCCACACAGGAGACAGGGCATTCACTGTTGCAGGCATGACAAAGAGCTTTAAAGCTTTACTTCTGTTGTACAGTAAACACACAATATTTCTTTCACAGTTAATCCATTAGGACATTGCTTCCCTATTACTTAGCTCTGCTTTTCTTCTCTGCCCACTCAAGACCTGCTCTGCTGGCTGTTTTTTCATTTGTAATGTGGTTAGGAGCAGCTGTGTGGGTTTTGAAGTCAATTCCTTGATTGCCTTTACTAATCACATATTGCTTCAGTTCATCGGGCAGTTTTGGAGTGTGCTAAATAATAAACATCAAATGTACTCCGGCTCCAGGGGGGGATGTAAGGTTCTGAACAAACTCGTTGTCTTCTAGACAGCTTGGGCAACCCTGGTGGAGGATGTGTGACCCAGGGAACCAGACAAAATTTACTCTAAAGCAAAATCCCTGAATTGCATGGGGAAGAGTTTTAGGGGTCTCAGCACAAACCACATTAATCTACTGACCTTCACCTACAGCACTTAATTCATTGTTAACATGGACACAGCCATCACAGCATTGAACTCCTACCAGAAACGTTTTCAAGGAATTATAAAGTTCATTTTCTCCCGATAGTCTCACCTGAGTTACAGGGATACATAGAAATAACAGAGATATAATTTGGTTTTACTGCCCTGCAATACTAAGTTATACATGTAGAAAAGGTCTTGTTAAAGCATGTTTAGGGCCCCATTACACAACCACTATTTGCAAATGCACACCGTATCCCTGTGAGTATCGGGGAAATCACACAGATGATTCGCCTGAACAGGATTACTTATATGAGTTAAATTACTTGAGTTTACCATAACTAGCATTAATGAAGATTATCCTTTCATTTAATTACGTTTTTAAGTGTTAATTACCTGCAGTATACAAAGTCACCAGAGAATGAAAAATTCTCCTAGAAGCAGTTTTACAGTCAGAAGAACCAATTTGGATCCCATTGGTTTCCATTTCAAAAGTGATTGTTCTGCATCTTTACTGCAAATTGTTACTTTCCAACAACAAAGATGAACATTTGCACTTCTTTTGAAGTGCAGCTGTGAAAACAGTCCTGGAGACAGACTGTTCACAGCTGCTCAGTTCTTTTCGCTCACCACTTTGAGATGCAGCTGAAAGTAAAAGAGACTGACTGGATGTTCTAAAGCGCTGAGGCATGGAAATGCAGGAAGCTTAATTCTGCCAAAATTTGTAAAAACCCTGAGCTGCACACTGGTTAGTAACTTGGCCTTAACCCCTGCCACCACCCCACCACCTGGCTTAGTGCTCTGCTAGTGCTGCACCAATAGGCAAATTTCCATCATCAAGCAAAGACACCCTAGCCATCTCAAGGAAGCCTTAGACTGTCCTATTTAACACATCAGTACTTTCTATGACCATGTTATAGGTTGTTTTCCAGACATGCCTTAGCTCCAGCCAAGCCTCCTCTATGCAAACATACCTCTCAAACCCTTCCATGTGAGCCTGCTTCTCATCTTTAATAACCAGGGCAGGGCTCATCTATTTTCTGTTTCCTGACTCCTACCCTCTCTGAGAGAAGAACTTATACACCTCTTCCTGACAAAATGTTGTGTTCAGTACATGTATATACTGTATGTAAACGCATACATAAAACTGCCACTTCAAGATTCAGATGCAAGATCCCACCTGAAAAAAAACTCCAGTCTCCAGAAGTTATACAGAATACGAAGTTGAATCCTGTACACTGACCAACTCACTATTATTGTTTCCAAGAGAAACCATATGTATCTGGGCTCTAATTCTGCACCTGATTCACAGCAGCTACACAGCACTCCTCTGGTTTCAGCATTGTCTGCTGTCCCAGAGACATCCCCATGCTGAACAAACAGTAAGATGAGAGCCCAATATATGGTTTTGACCTTTTCTTCATTTTTAGCTTCAATATCATAATCTCCAACAGCAGAGATGCTTTATTTACTTTTCACTGGAAAAAACTATGATGCTGACTGTGGGCACAACTAATTTTTCTTGTAACAGGAATTCATTCCCAGTCAATATTTTTACCTGTGACACCTTCCAGTTTGCTTATAGTTACTGAAGTTGAACTGATGCTGCTACCAAAATTATTCATCTAGCCCTCAATCTGCCCTCTGCCACAGGAGTCACTGAAGAAAGCTGCAAACCAGAAGCACTATCCTGCCGTGGATCCCATAGGATGGACATCTCTGCCTGAGAGTAACTATCACCCTAAATAAATTAAAAATGAGGACTTGGGAGGATCTGAATCTTACAAGGTGAAACAAGAGACTCTTGTAACACATTAAAATGGTCCTATAATCTGCTTCTGTTAGGGACACTTTAGCACTTCATATGTAAATTATTTTATTTTTGTTAACTATTTTGCAAATTGCCTTAAATATATTAAGATTGGTAATGCACCTACAAAATGAATTTTTTAGAGAGGGCAACATTAAACTAAAGAAATCACATCAAATAGAAAAGTCTATTTAAACTGTGAAAGCCTAAAAAACGGTTTTTACGTATCCATAGTTTAGTAGAAACTCGAAAGGGCTGTGCTCCAACACAACTACAGTCTAAGTGGGGATGTGGGGCACTGCCAATTGTAACAAAAATAGCAGGGGTTTAAGCATAAGAATAGCAAAAATATTCACTGGCCCCAATCCAATCACGCAGAAGTACAGTGTAAGGACAATCCTGCCATAATGAGATTTTCTTCCAGTACTCAGTTATGAGGGTCTAAGAAGAATATACCTCCTTGGCACATGGTGCCCCGAGAGCCTTTGGAGTCTCCATCCTTGGAGACTCTCACAAAAGCCATCTGGACAGGGTCCTGGGCAACCAGCTCTGAGTGACCCTGCCTGAGCAGGAGGGTTGTACCAGATGACCTCCAGAGGTGTCCTCCAACCTCATCCTCTCTGTGAAATACGTAGAAGGTGGAGGCGTTAGTTCTGACACGTACATATAGGCAGATTTCATACTATTACTTGGTTACAAATTGCATCCACTACTTTCATTATTTCCAGTCTTCTTGGTAAACTTCATTTTAGTTTGCTGAACTTTATAAACAGAAATTCAAGACAAAAAAACACCTTAACAACAGGAACTAACAGCACATCCAGTGTTCAGAATTAAAACTGCATAGAAGGTGGTGGTGAAAACTGGATGTAGAAGAAAGACAATTTTAGCACCTTCTATGATAACAGCTGCCCAACCATAATAGTTTGCCTTCAGTAGAGGACAATCATTCTATTAGCTATTATAACAGATAATAGTCCATGACAATAGTTGCCGAAATATGATCACAGTTTGCCATCAGTTGAGAAGCAAAGGCTACAGAAAACAGATGTTCTCACTGTATTAAAAAACCTCAGATGAAAAAGAGTTAACCTCAGCTGTACTAGAAAATAAGGGTAATTTTGAGCATTATTTTCTTTCAGAACAGCACAGTCTCTCATTCTGGTTTTCAGACCCTGCATTAAAACTAACTGTACTCATTGCAGAGTGCTGCAGAATGGCTAACATGGTATGTTTGTATATTTAGCTATAGATAAAGCTTTCCAGAAAGAAAGGTCTTATAATCAAAACTGTGAGAAAAGCATTTTCCTAGAACTGTGATACTTGGGAAGATGTAGAGAATGTGATAATTAATCAGCAGTATTTCTAATTAAAGTGCTTATTCATTTGTTATGCTTTTATTATAAGTTTATAATTTCTCTATGTTGCTTTTGTAACAGATTTGTAAGTCCAGAAATATCCTCTGTGATGTTAGTGTAAACCAGAGTGTAGAAAAAGATGGTTTTAATGCTGCTGTATTAAATGCGGTTGTGCTATACATTTCTCCTTGGAATCATTAAGTTTTGGTCACCTTCTCTCCATTACATTCCTTCTAGGGTACAAAGCGTTCACTGATGGATGACAAAAATGATTAGAAGCATGAGAAGATTTCCACAATATGAAATAAGCATGCTAAGATTGAGGTGTTTGTAGATGAGACAAATAAGAGAGGACACACTAGAACTTCACGGAGTAATAAATCTTATAAAAGAGACAAATGGAGTGGAGATGCTTCAAATTGTCATGTCTCAGAGGAAGTATGGTCACCTCAATGGCACTGAAAGGCAACAAATTGAACAGATAAAGGGTTTCTTTTTTCCTTCCTTAAACAACAAGTAAGGAGAAGATTAAATTTTTCTCCATTAAAGCAAATTAAATGTCAGATTTGAAGTTGAAAATTAAAACATGAACCTTCTGAAGTAATCACTTAGAAAAAATAAAATACTCTCCAGACAAATTTAAAATCTGGCTTCTATTTCCAGTTTGTAAGGAGAAAGCACAATTTTCATAGAATCATAGAATGGTCTGGGGTGGAAAGGACCTTAAAAATAATCTAGTTCCAACCCCCCTACCATGGGTGGGGACACCCCCCTCTAGACCAGATTGCTCAAAGACCCATCCACCCTGGTCTTGAGCAGTGCCAGGGAGGGAGCATCCAAAATATCCCTGGGAAACCTGTTCCAGTGACTTGCCACCCTCCTAGTACATAATTTCTTCCAAATATCAAATGTAAATCCACCTTCTTTCAGGGTAGATACAATAATTTAAAACTGAACTTGTTTCTGAGCAAAACTTAAAAAGTTTCACTCAGAAGAAATTGAAGGTAAGAAAACAAGGAGCCTTCTTACATATTTCTTAGCTGTGTCTCGTAATCAGATTCATGAAAATAGTGAACTAACACTGCTAACCAGTATTTTAGTTTATTCACACCTGAATTTACAACTCCTATGTGTTGTGCTATTGTTGTTTTTTTCCCAAAGAATCAGAATTAATTTTATAGTAAGGAAAAAGGCACAGGTCATAGTGCCAACCTGGTGAGAAGAAAGGTGAGATATCTTGAGGCTATTAAAATTCAAGCTTAACTCATTCACTAAACCTACTTTTCCATGCTTCCATCAAGACTACTATTAAAATAAGAAAGAACCTTAAACACATAAAATGCAAACTGAACTATGGCATTATGCAGCTTCACAGTTTTTGACTTCCTGAAATATTTCTCAGTGAAAAATACAGAATAAATAAACAAATAAATAAATAAATAAATAAAAATCTAACACATTCATATCTATTTATCTTCTTTAGTGAAAAAAACTAAACTTCTTTAAAACTGTCCAAGTGAAATGCCTTCTTTTTTCAGTCTGAAAATTTGCCAAGTTTTCACTAAGGATTATCTTTAAATGGTCAAAAATAAAACAGAATTGCTTTAGTTTGTGTAAAAAGAAAAACATTTCCTTGGATGATAAACATTTTTTACCAACTGTTTCAGATGACAACCAAACACAGAAACAAGCACTATTATACACAGGACTACAATCTTCTTCCACAACAGATTTCTAATGCTCTCCAGTCCCTGTTTAATGATGTCATTATTATGTCTTTAACTAAGTGGGGTTCCACTTTGTTTTGACTATCCTGTCATTATTAATTCATTTGTAATTTGCTGTAGTAATACTGAGCATAATGAATTCATTTTATATTAATGTGCATGTCATACTCATTATCATGGGGACTTCCACTATAATTTTGACTGAATGAAAACAAAACTAACTGTGAAAACAATGTTTTTGGTGTGATAATATATTAGAAGGGAAGAACCTGCTTGTTTTTTACAGCACTAAGAGGCATAAGAAGTTTCTCCCTCCACACATTCATAGAATCACAGAATGCTTGTAGTTGGAAGGGACCTTCAAGATCATCCAGTTCCAGCCCCCCAGCATGGGCAGGAACACCTCCCACTACACCAAGTTGCTCAAAGTCCAATCCAATCTGCCCTTGAACACTTCCAGCAATGGGGCCTCCACAGCTTCTTTTTGTTCTTCCTTTGTCTGCCTCCAGTGATCTTCTGGGCAGATGTCTGAGAAAAGTAAGAACTTCTTCATGGACACCTGCCAGTAGACTCCAGTTCAGGAGCTGCCTGTGCTTCTTCCAACAAAACAGGAGAGCTCTTTCTTGGAACAGGTAAACAAAAGCTGGCAAAAGCAGTGAACAGCTAAGTCCTTCATCCTAGCAAGGAAAGCAATGGTGCACCTCAGACTGAACCCAACCCTCCCTCCACACCACAGGGACCTCCCTTGGTGGCCTGTTAAAGGCTCCCTGCGTCGCAGTGGCACAGCAGCCCAAGGACCACAGGGCCCTTCCTCCCCTCTCCCCCGGGGCCCCGTGCAGAAGAGATGGCAGCTCTCCAGGGGCCAGGCTGGGGAATGGGGAAGAAGTGTCCATGCAACACCCTGCAATGAGCAGTTCTGCAACGAGCACTGGGAGACCTTGTGCAGCCCAGCTGAGACTCCCTGTCCCATCCGAGGGATGTCCGGATGCTTTGCCCCCTCTCAGACACTGTCAAGCATGAGGGGCTGAGCCACTTGCAGGGCACTGGGCCCCCGATGAGGGTCACTGAGGACTGACAATGCTCCTGGAACATGGTTGCCATCGTCTGATCAAGAAAACCCCAGACATGGGATGAGAAGGGGCTGGAGCCCAGGGCTCATAAGGAGAGGTGGAAGGCAGTCCCTGTGCCCAAGGGGCAGCCTTTCTCTTGGGCAAGCAACACAGCAGGCAGGAGCGAGCCCCAGCAAAGGGGCCCTCAGCCTCTGCGAGCCTCCTCATCCCACATTGGGGCATCTTCCAGGCCATGGGCCACCCATGCCCAAACCCACCCCATTTGGCCACAGCCATCAGCCACACCCATCACAGTCCAAGGCCCTTGGATGCCAAGCATGGCTGGAAGGAAGAGGAGCTGGAGCAGTGAGGTGGGTGGCTGCCCACCTTGGTGTGGGAGGCCAGGGAGCCGCTCTCCAGAACCATGGAGGAGGAAGACATCTCCCAGAAGGAGGAAGCAGAGACCGCAGAGGAGGAAGAGGAGGCAGCAGAGGAGGAACACCACCAGCACCACCCCTTGTGCCATGAGTGCAATTGACCTCACTCCTCTGGTCAAGGCCATGCAGCACATGTCTCTGGGCCCACCAGGAAAGGCTGTGGAACCCCGGCCTGCCTGCCTGCCAGGGAGCAGCCAGGCAGGTGGCTGCCCACCTTGGTGTGGGGCAGCATGGAGACAATTCCTGCAGCCACCAAAGAGGAATGCACCTCTCAGGAGCCTGAAGAAGTGGAAGCAGCAGAAGAGGAACATACCCCCTGGCACCATGAGAGCCATTGCCCGTGCTCACGCAACCGCTGCTGTCCAGCACGCAGATGTGGGCACCCAGGGAAACAGCACGGGGCCCTGGCATGTCTGCCAGCTGAGACATGGTGTGAGGCCCAGATGTGAGAGACAATGGGGTCATTGGTCACAGCCAACATGGGTTCACAAGGGGAAAGTTCTGTTGAACAGAAAAAATCCTCTCTGGACTTCCCACAGGCTCACCTGCAACACCTCCCACCAATAAACTGTTCTTTTGTTAATTATCAAGGGTTGTGTGGGCGCTTCCTTGCCAACCCCCACCACCACCACCCCCTGCCAAGAGGTGTCATCTCCTCCCCACCAAGCCCCAAAAGAGAGGGAGGAGAGGGCCCCACCTCAATTGAGCTGTCCAGTCTTCCTGAGATGGGAAGGGGCACTCAGAATCCTGCAGAAGATGACCTATCCCACTATCACCCAGGCCCTTCTTTCAGATCATCGCCAGCATCAGCCCCAACACTGACCTCAGTTACACCATCACTAGCAGCTGCTCCACAGGTGGGACTTGTCCTGCTGAGCACAAGGCAGTGGTCCTTCCAGTGTGTAGCCCCCCTTCTCCTGTCCATGCCTCACCCATCTGGATCCTGTGGGATGCTGTGTCATGGGCCTTGCTAAAGACTGCCAGACTACATGGCAGTCACTGCTTCCCCCTTGTCCTGCTAGGACAGTCACCTCCTCAAAGCAAGGCTCATGTTGGTCCTGGCACAGTTCATTCTTGGTGAAGCTGTGCTAGGTTTTCAGTGATGTCACCTTTTCATAGAATCATAGGATGCTCAGGGTTGGAAGGGACCTTCAAGATCATCTAATTCCAACCCCCCTGCATGGGCAGGAACACCTCCCACTAGACCAGGCTGCTCAGGGCCCCATCCAATCTGCCCTTGAACACTTCCACGGATGGGGCAGTACAACTTCCCTGGGAAACCTGTTTCGGTGTCTCACCACCCACACAGGAAAGAATTTCTTCCTAATATCTAATCTAAATTGATCCTCTTCCAATTTAAGACCATTGCCCCTCTGTTCTTTCACTACATGCCCTTTTAACAAGATTCCTTCAAAGGCATTTCTTCCTAAACTCATTTGAACTAGTCTGGAAATCTACACATTAGGGTTTGCTTCTTCAGAGAGAACCCAGTACAAACATCTAGTCCCTTATGCCCTTTTGACTTCTGTAGGGCAATTGTCAGGCATGAAATTCCAGGACAGAGTTTATTTCCTTATCTTACCTTATCTAGCCCACATGCATTTTTTCTACATAGAGTAAGTATTGCAGGCTGCTAATGATTGCTGGTGAGCAGAGCAAGGTCTTGCCTACAGCTTTTCTTTGTGCTCCTTAATCTTGCATAAGCAACAACAACAAAAGAAGATACAAAATTACTGAAATCATGGAATGTATTATGGAGAAGTTAACCTTACACCTTGCAAACCCATGCGGCCACAACTAAGCATGGGACACACACCTACCTGATAACTGATGTTGCATTTGTACCCTCTCTCCTTCACACAGATATCCAGAAAGGTGTAGGAGGGGTGCCTGGAGATCTCCAGCCCAACAACCTGCTCAAAGGAAGGCTAAATTCAAAGCCATATGACAATGCTGTGCATCTTGCAAAGTTATGTTCTGAACTTTTCTAAATATGAGAATCATGTTCTCCCTGGGCACCAGCTCAAGGGGCTTAACTACTTGCCATCCTCAGGCAAAGAAGTCCTATTCTTACGAACAGGATGGTCATTGGACTTTCAGTTACTTTCATCCAGTATCAAAATTCAGCACGAAAATGCAGAAAGGCCCATCTCACTTTGTGCTCCAAATGGCCTTTTGACTTTTGTTTTGCAAAAAAAAATAAACTCAGGAGAAACTTTTCCTATAGTTTGACTGTCAGGCCACTGCCTAAACCCAGCAATGTGCAGTTCGACATCTATGCTAAAAGCTTCTTTTAACTAGCAATGGGCAAACTTGATATGGTCTAGATTTTCCATTCAGATAAAAGTACTTATCCTGTGTGCTTATCCTGAACTTGTCTGATCTTTGGAGGTGAGCTCAAAAACTTGCAAGAACAGCATTTTTTATAAAGCTGTTTGCACAGAGAAAGTAGAGGTCTCCCACTGATCTTACCTTGCAAATATTCAACGAAGAAGTGACAGAAAATAAATACCACAAAACCAAAACTTTTATCCCCCACAGGTTTATTATTGTAATTGCAAAACCAGTTTAATTTTTAGCAGCAGCCTAACAATGTGTGGATCAGAGCACATAGTATGTGATGTTTTAAGACTGCACAGATCTCTACAATCTTGTCAGGTTAGACCACTCAAGGTCAGCTCTTCACTTAAGGTCAGTTTTTTCCTACCAGCCCTTTACTCATATTGACATGAACAGAGCTACTGATATTTGCCTGTATCATTAATCTGTATTTTGCACTGCAGGGGAAAAGCTGTTTGACCCTTTTCCCCAATAAAATATTGATTTCCATCATTGTCTTATGTTTTTCTGCACATGTGGCTTGTTTAGCTCAAGCTGCCACAGTTTTAGCTGTTGGTATATCTCCCTTGTATGGTGCCCATCATGGGGTAACTGAGACACACCTGTCATGTTAAAAAGCCTTTTCCAAAAGCTGGAAGTCCTTCTTCAGTGCCTCCTTCAGCTAAAGAATTCCTCTGAAGTAACTACGCCACTTCATGAACGTATTTAAGGTCCCAGTACTACAAAGTCATCTGCTTCTCAACTGAAGTAATCCCACTGAAGCCATAGGTGGCTTCTCTGGTAAATTCACCTGAGAACTCCACATGAACTGTGCTTGGGAACACATAAGATTTACACATTTTCCAATGAGAAGATAACAACTTGAGTCACCATGAAGATTCTGGATCTTAGGTTCATGAAAATGGACAATTTTAAACAACAGAGACATGAAAGTGCTTAGACTTGTAAAAGAAAAGTAAAAGAGACGAAGTATACATTTCAGCTCCATTTTATTTAAAATGAACGCATTTTAGTGACGACTGTCCTTCACAACAAATTATTTTTGTGCCAGCTATTTTTGCCATCGTTTAAAAATTATTTGGATTGCTGCAATTATTGATCCCCCACAGAGCTTCCATTAGTTGTTACATGGAGTTGTTACAACACAAGCACACGGAGGATGGATTTACAGATAAACAGATGCCATTAACATTGAAAATTTTCCTTTCAGGTAAAAGGCTTTCACATTGTAATGCAAATTTTAACCATAAACCAATACTCAGAATTAAAGCACACTTCAGAATCAAATCCCTGTCCAAATTCACTGGAGCAGTTGTAGAAATTCCCTATTGCAAGTAATGTAAAAATGACAGCAGTGGTGGCCTAGTGCCTACAACAACACAGGTCCTCTTGTGCTGAACATGTACAAATGGAGGGGTACACACTCTTTGAACCCAAGAATTTTGAAGATCAATCAACTTTAATTTACACACACACAAAAAATCACCAAGACATTGGAAGTGAACTTTAGAAGAGAAAAGACAGGTGTATTTATAGTTGAAACGTAAAATAAAGAAAAATCAGGGGCTTTATGATGCAAAACTTAAGCCCGTCTTAGCTTTATACTCTTTGTTAGTTTGCACACACTTCTACATAGTAATTTTAGCCAGAATGAAAAATATCTCTAGCTTGTACTGGAAGCTCATATTTTTATTTAAGACTGATTCTTACTAAACTTCTGGGTAATAAGTCTACTTACTATCAATGTAGTCTCAAAAAATTAAACAAAATCTGGATGGCCAATCGGATGAGGCCCTCTACAGGCAGACATGAGAAGCCTCACACTCACAGACCCTGGTCCTCATGGGGGATTTCAACTACCCCGATATGGAGGTACAACACCAAAGCACCAGCAATCCAGGAAGTTCCCAGAGTGCATTTATGATAACTTCCTCCTCCAAATGGTAGAGGAACCAACAAGAAAAGGTGCTATGCTGGACCTTGTTCTCAACAACACAGATGGGCTGGTTGACGATGTAAGACTTAATGGGAGACTAGGCTGTAGCAACCATGACATGGTCAAATTCAGGATCATTAGGGCAGCAAGGAAGGAGGGGTGAAGCAAGCTCACTACCTTCAACTTAAAGAGAGCAGATTTTGGTCTCTTCAAGGATCTGGTTGGTAGGGTACCATGGGACAAAGCCCTGGAGGGAAGGGGAGCCTAAGAAAGTTGGTCCGTATTCAAGGATCGCTTCCTCCATGCCCAGGAGCTACGTGTCCCAACGAAGACTAAGGCAGGCAGGAGAGCCAATGAGGCCTGTATGGATGAGCAAAGAGCTTCTGTACATAGTTAAATGTAAAAACAAGGTACACAGAGAGTAGAAGCAGAGCCAGGTATCCTGGGGGGAGTACAGACAAGCTGTCAGAGAAGCAAGGGTTTGAATAAGGAAGGCCAAAGTACAGAGAGAGTTGGACCTGGCCAGGCATGTTAAGAATAACAAGAAAGGTTTCTACAGGTATGCCAGCAATAAGAGGAAGATGAGGGAAATTGTGAGCCCGCTTCAGAAGGAAACTGGAAACCTGGCCATGCAGGACATAGAGAAGGCTGAGGTACCCAGCGACCACTTTGCTTCGGTCTTCACCTGCAAAGGCTCTGGTCACACCATCCAAGTTAGAGAAGGCAAGGGAATGGGCTGTGAAAAGGAAGATCTCCCCACCGTAGGAGAAGGGCAGGTTCGTGACCATCTAAAGGACCTGAAGGTGCAGAAGTCTATGGGACCTGATGGGATACCTCCACGGCTCCTGAAGGAAATGGCCAACAAAGTTGCAAAGCCTCTGTCCATCTTATCTGAAAAGTCTTGGCAGTCTGGAGAAATTCTCACTGACTGTAAAAGAGGGAACATAACTCCCATTGTCAAGAAAGGAAAAAAGGAAGACCCAGGGAACTATAGACCAGTCAGTCTCACCTCTGTGCCCAGCAAGATCATGGAGCACGTCCTTCTGAAGGCTCTGCTAAGGCATGTGGAAAGCAAAGGGGTGATTGGTGACAGCTAACATGGCTTCACCAAGGGCAAATCCTGCCTGACTAATTTGGTGGCCTTTTACAGTGGGGTCACGGTATCAGTGGACAAAGGAAGTGCAATCAACACCATCTATCTGGACTTGTGCAAATCCTTCGACACTGTCCCACATGACATCCTGGTATCAAAACGGGAACAGTACGGATTTGATAGATGCACCACTCATTGGGTAAGTAAGCAGCTGGATGGTCGCACTCAAAGAGTGGTGATCAATGGTTTGATGTCCAGTTGGAGACCTGTGACGAAAGCTTTTCCCCAAGGGTCGGTACTTGGACCAGTGCTATTTAACATCTTTGTTGGCAATGTGGGCAGTGGCATCTAGTGCAAATTTGCTGACAACACCAAAGTGTTAGGGGTGATGGTGGACGAGAAGCTCAACATGAACTGGCAATGTGTGCTTGCAGCCCAGAAAGCCAACTGGGTCTTGGGCTGAATCAAAAGAAGCATAGCCAGCAGCTCAAGGGAGGCTATTCTCCCCCTTTACTCAGCTCTCGTGAGACCCCACCTGGAGTACTGTGTCCAGTTCTGGAATCCCCAACATAAGAAGGACATACAGCTTATGGAGAAAGTCCAGAGAAGGGCCACAAACATGATTGGAGGGCTGGAGCACCTCTCATATGAAGACAGGCTGAGACAGTTGGGGCTGTTAAGCCTGGAGAGGACAAGGTTCCAGAGAGACCTCATAGGGGCCTTACAGTACCTGAAGGGGTTACAGGACATCTGGGGGGGGGGCTTTTTACAAGAGCAGGCAGGACAAGCAATAATGGCTTTAAACTGGAAGAGGATAGATTTAGATTAGATATTAGGAGGAAATTCTTTAGTGTGAGGGTGGTGAGACACTAGAACAGGTGTGGTGCCCCCACCCTGGAAGTGAACAAGGCCAGGTTGGATGGGGCTTTGAGCAACCTGGTCAAGTGGGAAGTGTCCCTGCCCATGCAGGGGGGTTGGAACTAGATGATCTTTAAGGTCCCTTCCAACTCCAACCATTCTATGATTCTATGAAATAATGAAGGAGATTAACAAGTTAGTACTCACTCCCAGCCATACCAAATGGTGCATTTTCCACACAGCCTAATACATCATTGACATGCTCTCAGCCTCCTTCGTTCTATAGAGAAGTAATTTTTAATCCCAACATAAACCAGCTCATACAGCACACAAGCAATTAATCGCATTCAAGGGCCTGACCTCTACTGGGTCAGGGCATGCACCTTTGACTGCAATTTTCTTAACTGATTTAGAGGACCCTAAGAATTCAGAAAGCACAAACAACGGTTGTTTGGAGAAAGGCAATTCTACCTCATTGAAGATTTTGGTGGGGGTTTTTTTTAAGCAGAAAGCTGGGCCCAAGCATGTGCATGGGGTTGCCCCCACCAGGCCTCCTTTTTCACAGCAGACAGCATAGATACTCATGCAACACAATGAAAGGCCAAAGGTTTTAAATATAAAAAAACCCTGCTATCCAAAATATCTAAACTCTTCTATAGGACAGCTTGCAGCCACCCCGGGTTTTGGGTATTCCTTGATCTCTGGGTTTGGATTGGCTTCGGCTATTCCTTTATTTCAGCTGCTACTTAGAATCCTTTAGCTGAGACTCTATAACTTGATCTTTTTCCCAGTACAAAAGGAGTCCTATAATGAGTTACAGTGATGGGTCTGTTTTTCAACACAGCTCCTTGATGTTCTCTGATAATTTAATTATTCCCTCCCCGCTTTCAGCTTTTGCATAGCTTAGAGATCCCCACATCAGGCAGCTCGTGCTCACCCTAGAAGGCTGGTGTCACCCAGCCTTGGGCTGTCAGTCGGTTTCAGAAGAAGCCAAGAGCATGGATATCTGTGAGACTACAAACCTAGGTTCTCAGTTTGGCACTCACCTGAACATTTAATACTTAAAATAATAAACTATGGTAGTGAAAATATTTATTATTCCAAAATAAGGTTTCCTAAAAAAAAAACAAAACAAAATAAAACAAACACCAAACAAAAAGAAACAAAACCAAACCAACCAAACAAAACACAACAAAAACTTGAGTATTTCAGAGAAAAATATGGATATTTCAGAACACCATTAAAGTTCCAGGTGGCCCACACAGCATACTCCTCCAGAGCTATGGACTCTGCAGCACTGCAGACATTCACTGACATGCCTTGTGCAGCTAAACACTTACAAACAGGACCAGAGGAAAATCAGTCAAGTTTTGATAGGAGCTCATGCTGCATATATATGCTGTCCAGATTGTGACAAAACAAGAGCTTTTCTGAGAATGACATTTCAGTGAATAGACAAATTCAGGTTCAACAACTGTCTCTTCATGACTTTCCTAGCAAGTACTACACAGAGCACTGGTGTGTTAGAACCAGAAGAGACCTCCCAAGAGCACAGCCAATTGCAGAAAGCTTCACAATAGGATTTGATGCAACCTCTCAAATATTATGCATAATTAAGTCATTAGACCTGTTTATGAAAGGAAGTAGGTATCAGTACCTGGATACTTTTCTGTTTTAATTTTCATCAATGAATGGATGCTGAAGGATAAGGATAAATTGAAAGGATAAGCTGAAATTTTATCACAAGTAACCAGGTCCAATAGAAAGGATGATTGCACCATTCACAGAGTGAAATTATATGACTTATATTATGCAGAAGGTCAGATCAAATCTTCAAAGAGGTTTCTTTTTCTCTACAAAAATCAATAATTCTATTGGCCTCTGAGGCAAACAATAGAAGTGCATGAGAAAGGCAAACACCTCTTCAACTTTTGAATTATTTATTTCAAAATTATTCTGTCTTCAGGTGAATGTCTTTGTGAAGCTTTTAATGTGCAATTTCTGAAGCTGTATACTAAAATGGGGAAATGCTTTCTTATTTCTTTTCAAGGAGCTAGGAATCTGTTAGCTCCCTAAACAACTGTCAGATTTTAATTTGAGGTGGAACCATACAGTGTTGCAATACCAAGGCAAAAAAGTGTGTGTAATTTTAATACCTATAAGCATAGGTCAAAGTAAAATATGCTGGATTAAGTATCAAAATAAAGAGGACTATTTCAATTGCATGTTTTAGTTATTTTCGTTTATATAGAATACTCAATGTCTTCCTTTTTCCCTAACAGAAAGGATTATAAAATTTCCTTCAATGCTACAGAACTTGAAATTCAAACTTAGATCCAACTTGTTAAGAAAAGCATAGAGGAATTATTATGCTGTATTATTCACTATTGTTTTTTGTGCTGCAACTGATGTTTCCTGGATAAATGCATGTTGTACAACCTTTAGCAAACCCAATTAACATTCAAAAGACAGAACGAGAATGTTTAGTCATCAAATACATTCAAAACAGTTCACTAGCTGTGTATTTTTAATGTTAAAATTCCTTTGTTGCCTTCTCTTTTTCTCCTCTCTTATCACCGCAGGTACCAAGCCTGTAAGGAAAACATGGCATATTCTGATAAATTATAAAATGTAAAATATTAAAAATTACTTGTGTCAGCTATATTATATTTCTTAAGTCTTACATACCAAAGAATGAACACAGCCCCACAGGAATCCCTTCTGGTGACTGAGGCTGCAGAGATGAGTGCACTGCACGTCTCATACTCAACTATTCTTTCAGCAGTGGTAAGAGATACAACTATGATCCATTTTTCTGTGATGTTTTGAAGCTCCTAAAGAAAGCTTGTCATGGATAGCACTCACAAACTCCAACAGAATCCCAGGCCGATCTCAGCCTGACCTCACTCTCATATCAAGACCTCATATTCTAAACTTCCAGCCCTTTAGAAATGCCCTAGGACTTCTCTTAAGACATAGAATTCAGTGGAATTGATTTTAAATGTTGGCATACCATTTATTCGTTAATGAGTCATAAAGAGTCATTAAGAATGCCAATTCTAGTTCAGTAAAAATACCATTTAAACTTATAGAATAACTGTGTCATTGTTGTGGTGTTTTTTTTTTAAAAAAACACACATAGTAACACAATATATGTGAAGTTGAACCTCACTCCAGCCAGAGACTTGTGTTTTGACTTTTATCTTCTTCAGTAAATCCATTTTTCGATCCGTGGGCAGCCTTCCTTTAATTCCATGTCTTCCATGATGATATATGATGCCCACTAACAAGATGAAGAAAATAAACACTGGGGAGCTTGAATCCAGATGGTATCTCAGCTCAACTTCATAACACTCTGCTGTCTTCAGGATGTTACTCTACCGCTCTTAAATTTTTGTTATGACTGTATGCTCTGATTCACACTCTCTACTCATTTGTGCTCTTCCTTTCCTCATATTGACCAAAGGAAAAAAGAGTGAAAAACAAAACAAGGGTTCCATCCCCCTAACAACCTTACTGGTGGACACCTCTAATGAATACAAGCAATGTACTCTTGGCACCAAGTTAGGGAATTTCTGCATCCAGCAGTACAAAACTGCAGAAGGAGCTTAGCAATAGGTACTTACAGTGTTAGATATTGTACAAATCAGTTTGTAAAAGCAATTGGAAGCCGATCAACCTTTGTGGTGCTGTGTGGCCAACAAAGGAACCTGATTCCCTGACTCAGTGCTGCATAATCCTTTCATAAATGAGAATTTCAACAGAAGTTAATCACCTGAAACTGAAAATAAAAAAAAAACAAAGAAACAAAAAAACCAACCCAAAACCCCCCAAAACAATTCAAAACAAGCTACAGGTGATTTCTACAAGGCAGCCAGAATAAAACTGGTCCAAACTCAGGACCAGTCAGTACAATCACTGTTCACTAATGCTGGCCTAATCACTGCAGCCTCTACGGAACTAAAGTCCATTGTGAATCATCATCATTCAGATGGGCAGGCAGAGCCCAGCAAGGCAACACAAATCTGTTTGCACAGATCAAGAACCAGCTTCAGAAAAGCCCCACCCCTGGAAGTGTTCCAAGGCCAGGTTGGATGTAGGTCTAAGCAACCTGATCTAGTGCGAGGTGTCCCTGCCCATGCAGAGGGGTTGGAACTAGATGATCTTTAAGGTCCCTTCCAACCCAAAACATTCTATGATATAAAACAGGGATAAGAAACAGCTGAAAAGAAACTGGTAAGTTTCTTAAGTTAAGGTAAAAGGTCAAGATTTGTGAATGGAGCTTATCAGAATTGCCTCTGCTCTGATGGGATAGACAAAACACCCAGCAGAGGAAGTCCTTTTCACTTGAACAATGAAGGCCCATATAGCTGTAGAGTTCTTGGTAATACAATACCCATAGTCAACAAGATGCTGATGGTGGAACCCTCTTTTTTGGAGGAAATAAAACAAGATCAAGAATTTTCTGCCTCCCAGAGGCTGATTTTTTGATCTACAGATTGCCAGAGACTCCATGATTTTGCCCATTTCACATCTAGCAAATTTTAAAGGCTAGTATGTAAACATCACTATGTTTGTCATGGATGCTTATGTAAAACAAACTCACAGATTCTGAGTTTATGCAGAAGCTGGATTGTACAGGCATTACCAAAAAAGCCTTCTAAATCCAGGCTCATTTATTCTATCACACACATACTCATGTTCTTTTCAAGGGTGTTGCAAAGATTAATTCTTTAACAATTTTGAGTATCCCATATTATGAAAAAAGAAAGTTATAGAAGCACTAAAAAATGATGGGCTTTTGGGACTTGAAGTCCAAAGCTGCTGAGTGTGTTCACATCTCTTAAAACACCCAGTGTTTTAAAGGTTCAAGAACTGACCAGGAGCTCTGCCAAGTTACTGATACAAAATTTGCAACATGCAGAATAAAAATATGTTTTTAAAGGAAAGACATTCCTGGTCTAAAATAAGCCAAGAAAAACCAATAACACTTAACTCATACTTGATGATGGTATCTTACGGTTAAATATTTCAGTCTGTATTTTTAATTATTTTTTTAAAATGCGTTATTAAAGCTGTGGAAAAAATAGCCCCAAACCATGTGAAGCTATAAAAGCAATGTCTACACGACACTGCAGACACTTAAGAAAACTGGGGTAAAACCCTGTAACTTCTGGACTATTTTATTTCAGGTAATTTCATTTTTGTTATCCATCATAGTTAGACTACATCAAAAGCATGGACTCTTGTCCTTCTAACACAGGCTTTTTCTCTTCAGTTAAACAAACAATTGCTCTACATGTCCCCTAAAACCTCACTGTGAGTGTGCAACACTGCAAACTGCTCCTTTCCTACCATACTTGAAGATGACAGTGTAATGTGTCACTCCAGGTCAAAAGAAGATAATAGTCTTAATTCAACCTCAGCTCAACAAAGAACATCTTATCCTTTGATGTCATTCAAGGTTCCTGTTTGGGAAAGAACTGCTTCTCTTTCTACCTTCTGACTGCAGCTGCCACTACAACATGAGCTAGGCTGTCGCGAACCGAGATGGGAAAAGCCACGACACACTGCCCTTCACAAAGGGATCAAGGGCTGAGGACCACTCCCTGTCACACATAGGCTGAAAAGATGGAATATCAGCACATCACAAGTTGAGCTGCAGATGGTCTTGACGGCCCATCAAGAGCCAAGTTCACTGCAGCGCAGCAGTGAAACTTAGTTTCTGGCTTGGACAGATGGTATTACAGTGACTGAAGTCAGAGTCTGACTTCAAGTCCCTCCAGTGAAGGGAATTGTGATTTTTATTTTCAGGACTAGGAAAAAGAACATTTTGATGTGACTGTATGTCTCAGGGATCTATGGCCCTAAATACATGCACGATGAGATCCTGTTTCTTTTCAGCCCCAGGAGTTCATCTGAATCCAGGTGCCTCAAAGCTAAGCCTCAATAACTGGAATGAGCTTGTATGGTCGTAAGATATATGTCCTCAAAATCTTCAATAAGTAGCTTCTTCTTTTAGGATTTAAAGTTCATACAACTGTCTTCTGATTGGAGTTTGAGTGAGAATCATAATCCAGCTAAAAATAATAAGATTAGGCTCAAATAACTGACTAGGTCAAATAGTATACTTTATTTTCTATTTTTGCCATAACAATGGAAAGGGCTAAGGAAACCTTAAGGGGGAGGGGAGGGTGCAAAGCAGCACCATGTTAATCACCGAGGTCTTAGAGTTATCCCCAGGGCTGATTAGCTTTCAGTCACTTTCTGAATCATTTGACTTCTAATAAGATTAAGTCAAGCCTTTTTCATTCTCATCATCATTCAAAAGGTCATATTGACTATTCACCTCTCTTACACTGTAATTCACAGCGACTTTAAATGAGTCACTGAACCAGCTTTAGATAAACTTCATCAACAACATCTGAAACACGTAGAGTGAATTATTGCAAATTATGTGAGTGGTCATATTAGTGTCCCTTGTTAGGACCCGATTCTAACCCCTTAATCACATGAAATCGCTACTTGTGAAACTCATGACAGAACACAGTTATCATTACTGATGAGAACTGGTATTTTAAATATGCTAAAGCCAGAGAGTACTGTTTCCTCTCCCTTAACCCCATCATACCAAAATTACCATTGCTTATTTCTGACCAACTCAAATAAAGCACCTTAGATGTCAGTGACTAAAACTAAGACAGTTTGCTCAGCTGAAAACTGCCCAAGCTTTGTGGCTCCTGGTCCTCATGACAAAGGCAACTCTGCTGAATATGAACTTTCACTACTCAGTCACTGGCATTTCTATAAATATCCCTTTAAATATATTAAGAAGAGTTCATGCCCTTTGCATTGTGTGAGCTTTTGGGTGCAGCACATACCTTTTTTCTTGAAGCAGGAATGCACCTCAGTGAGAGACTATTGAAACGGTCTGAAATTCACTTTTTGTTGATGATTTCTCCTAGTTCTTAATAGCAATGAATAGAATGCTATTACCTAATCCTATCCAATTAGGGTCTTGGAAGGTGAGTTATGACTCCCAAACTAAAATTAAGATCACTGAATAAAGCTTCCAAAGGAGGCTGTACCATGACCTGAGCGAAGGCAAACTAAGAACGGAGCAATTACATCTTTTCAAGATCCCTAACATAGAAACATTACAGTCTTCAGCTACTACGGGAAACTATGTGGAAAAACATGGTGCACACAGGACTCCATCTGTGGCCTGCTTAAATCAACAGCAAAGCTGTATTTTTTTCAGTAGCCATTAGCTCCAGGTCCCTGCGGAAAGGCCCCATCACTGCACAAGCTGCTGCATCAGTGGAACTGTTCACATGCACTAGACACTCACACACCAGTATCTTCATAGGATGAAGCCCAGCTCTGCTGTACATTACCAAATCCAAACATAATCAGTCCCAGTGGCAGTCATGACAGCGAAAAGTGACTATGGCTGCAGTGCTAGTGTAGAGTTCTACCAAGAAGTATGCACCACTGTTTTTAATCATTATATTACATTGTTAATTGACCCATTGTAGTTTGCTTTTATATAAAAAACAAACAAACAAAAAAAACCCAAAGAAAATAAACCAAATAAACCTCAAAGAACAAACAATGCAGAAATTTATTATTATTTTTGGACTTTGATCATATTCAAAACCTTTACCCAAGTGTCTGCCTAAAACAATTACACAGCAATTGAACATGAGAAAAAAAAAACCAACAAAACAACAAACAAGAAAAAACCACCCAAACAACCCCCAAAACAGAGCCTCCACAGGATATAACAAAATCACTGAATGGTAGGAGTTGGAGGGGACCTATGGAGATCATTAAGTCCAACCCCCCTGCCTGAGCAGGACCACCACGGAATCTAGGGCAGGTCACACATAAATGCATCCAGATGGGTTTTGAAAGTCTCCAGAGAAGGAGACTCCACAACCTCTCAGGGAAGCCTTTTGCAGTGCTCCTTATCCCTTGCAGTAAAGAAGTTTTTCCTCATGTTGAGGTAGAACTTCCTGTGCTCTAGTTTGCACCCATTGCCCCTTGTCCTATCACAGGCCATGACTGAAAAGAGGTTGGCCCCTCCTTCTTGACACCCACCCTTCAGATATTTGTATACATTAATAAGATCCCCTCTCAGTTTTCTCTTCTCCAGACTAAATAGCCCCAGGTCTTTCAGCCTTTCCTCATAAGACATCAGACTCATTAATCCTTGAAACGGAACTCAAGCTTTCAGGACAGATGATGAAAAGCTGTATCATACATACAGTTGGACCTCTGTATATCAGCTAAGAAGAATTGAATGTCTTCTCTTAATCTTGCCAAGGTATTGCTAGATAAGCACTGGGTGTTAGATTCACCTGTTACTGCTTCTGTAATTCATGATGTTATCAGAACTGTTTTCTCCTAGGAAAGAGCTCACATGAGACAGTTTTATATCCCATTTCTGCAGGCTTTTTATTGTTTTATTTTGTTTTTAGTCTTGAGCATCTGCTTAGGATACTCATTCAGTCTCACAAAATAGGTAACTCCTCTATTATTGGTTGGTGTTTCAAGACCATTCTTAACAACACAAAAGACAATTTATAGTCTCATTATATTTGATACCAATATTCTTACTATATGTCACACTGGGTGAAAAAAGAGAAAGGAGTACATTTTATTTATCACAAATCCATCCCTGAGAAAATAACTTTGACCTGATGATGGCCATTTCCATTTGCTAAGCTGAAAAAGGAAAAGTAACATCAAACACATATACAGGCAATATTATTACCATCACCTAATTTGCCATGGTGGGCATCAACTGCCACCTATTTTGACAGCACCGATGACCAACCACATGACCACAAAAAAAACCAAAACCAAACATGTTGCTACAACATGCAAAATGTGTCCAAAGTTTCATTAAAATCAGATTTTTAAGGGTCAACAGATCATACAGTAGGTTAGCTTAATTCCCATATTTGTTAGTGGCTGCAGGTGTAACATACATACTGGAAATAAAATGGCTGCAGTGCCTCTGGTGGAAACTCATTCAAGGCTCGTTCTCAGGTTTCTATACCTGACAGCTTTCCCCTGGCAGATACTCCTTAACTCTATGGAAAGTGGTTTAGTCCTGTTACAGAAGCTTAGGTAAAGGACAGAACAGCAGAGACCTAGTGAAAAGAATCTGCTCGTCTTCCTTTGATCTGCCTACCTTTTCTAGGTGGCTTTCTGTCTAGCCTGTCCAGTGCACAGGACCAGTCCACTTCTGCCCCAGTTTACCAACACCTCACTCAGTGGAGTTGAGACACTGATGGCAACCAGCCCCTTTGGGTTACAACATCAGTGATGAAATGCACATTTCTGAACAACTGTAATAAATACAACTTCATTTATTCATTTACAGATGTCAGCTACTGCCTGTCTGAAAAAAAATATCATGGTCCTTGTTGGGTACCACCATTATTTTTAAAAATATATTGAAGTTTTTTAAAAAATAGAGCAAATGTGAAAAATATTTCTGTTCAATTTTAAGAAGAACTGTATTCAAGAAGGCATAAAAAAAAACCATTTAAGAATGCTAAATGCAAAGCCATTTCAGCCTTTTATGTTCCTGTAAGAGGTGACCTAGAGCTGCACACTCTGACCGACAGCATGCCATCCAGACGGCGACTTTCATCATCCCTCAGGCACAGTACATCAAACAATTAAAAACTGCTCAGCTTCTAACCACACATGCTGGTTGTTCGTACACTCTGCATAAGTGATCGGCCATATGCATTCCCCGCTGCCAGATCGCATTGAGCTCTGCCAGCCTCACATATTTAGGCAGAAACGACCCTGAAGCAGGAAGGACAAACAGCTCCCAGCTCTGGTAGCAACACGCTACATGAGCGACACCAAGACAACTCTGTCTGCAGGCAATCAGCATGCTGGCAGTGGGTAAGGTAACATCCCACCTAGCATGACACTGAACAACAGCTTCACCTGATGATTTTATTAGAATACCAAATACTTTTAATAGAAGGCCACAGAGACACTGGCATCCACAGCAGATAATATATATGTATTTTCACACATATATAACATCACCCCAGATCCCTGTGGCTATTCTTTGGATGAGAATCTAATAGTGGATTTTCTATTTTAAGTCAGCAGCAGAAAATCTGCAGCCAGTCCACAGGCAGCCTTCTTTTGCTTCACTTTGCAAGACACAGAAATGGTCTTTCTTGTTTCATATTCTAATACTATTCTGCAGTAGTTATAACCCCAGTCCCAATGGGGATGTATTGAGCAATTATACCATGTATTTGAAAGTGCATCTATTTCTTTGCCAAAGAGTATCACTGAACTATTGTTAACCACAGCTCTGTAAAAATCTAGGGCCTTTTTTGTTAGTCAAAAGCATTTAATTCATGGAATGTTGGGAATTACACCAGGTAGAATTTTCCTTGCTCTTTTTTCACTATTTCTGAGTGAAATTTCTTAAGCCCGTACACTTTATATCCTGTATGGAAACTACACTATGACAGTGAGCATAGCAAACCATCAACTAGTTAAAAATAAAAATACCAAATCATATTTAGCGAAAGCATGGCAGCTGCTTCCTTTACCAGTTCACCCTTCTTCCTCTTCCCCCTCTCCTAACTGAGCAGCAGCTCAGCTGTCAGCTTACACCAGTCCTTCATGACCACAATGGGGTGAAGCAGGGAAGAGATTTATGCCAAGCCTTGTAGAAGGATGATGACAGAAATGGTGATTACTCCCACGGATGTCAGTACTGCCCAAGGATCATTTAGCTCTGGGGTGACCACTCCTGATGCTGAAACTGTGACATGCTATTAACAGTTTGGCATACATTAGTTGCCGGGGGGGGTGCCTGACACACAAGGATGTAAATTAATGATTTAACACTATTACTGGCTGGGGATCATACATAAGTAGAACCCAGCAACTGGAAATTAGGCGGACTTGCTGCAGTGTTTATTTTCATGGATACCACACGGTGTTCCCTGTGCTTTAGAGGAAAATATAATATGCAACGGCAATAAAATGCTACTGCAACATAGAGCTTTCCAAGTAAGGTCACACACAACTGCCTTCTGTCCAAAACACTTGTTTTTAATTATTGATCCATATTCTCTGCTAAATATTTTTAGAACTATAGCATCTGTGAAAAGTTTTATCTTACTGGTCTGGGTTCTGGTTGTGGTTGGTTTGTTTGTTTCTGTGTTTTAGCATCAGAAAGGTAGTTCAGCTTTCAAGTCACAAAAAATGCTAACACATATGTTACTGTCTCTGGCAGAAAATATTTCTGTCTTGGAGACAAGGGTGTTGAAGTTCACAAAATTACGGTGTTTTAGCTGCCATTCCTTCTTGTTCCAGTGATGGTTTCCTGTCTTCAGCACTCAGCAGCGTGCTCTGCAGCACTCCTACCCGAGGGAAGACTTGTCACGCAAGGTCTTTAGAAAAACTGTATTTCTCCTCAGACAAAAGTACTGCATCCATTCCCTCAAATTCAAAATGTAAAATAAAGCTGTGATCAGTGCCCTGCCGAACAGCCAAGGGTGTGTTTAGCTGCATCTCGAGATGCTGTTAGATAAATGGTCATTATCATTGACTGAAGGCTTTTTGTAAGGCTTGCCTCTGCAACACTGAACTCTACTGAAAGCTCACCACATCTAACCAAGGGCATATGGAAAGCAGCACACGTGCAGTTCTCTCCTTGGGACTAGAAACAAAACCACCCATATCTGCTGTCAGCTACATCACGTAACGCATCTCATATTTATGGCATTGCCAATGGAGGGAAGAGTTTTTGAGCAAAGCCTTAGATGCAAAGCTTTCCTGCCCCAGGAGGTGTCACACCTAAGGAACACAGTTTAATACAGGTATGTGTCCCACGGCATTACAATCCCTTGCTGTTTATAAAATGGAAATGTTAATAATAACCTATGCTACCTACTTGGACTGGTGCGGCAGAGCTACAGAGACCCAAAAATCTTCCTCCTCCCTCCCTTATCTCCTCTGCCTCCAAAGTGGAGATAGAGAGTGCCTTTTTTTCTGCAAGGATAGGGACTGTCCCCATACCTGTTCCATTCTTCTTCCATCAGGATGCAGGAAAAATGATGGTCACAGCCCTGTTCTAAGCAAGTGCTGCATTATTAGTGGAATATGAATGTCCAAGCATTTTTTTAACTTGCAAATGAGAACATATAAAATTTTGCAAACATAATCAATGAAGACGGAGAGGACAGAGAAGTCACTATGAAACTCAGTGTTACACACAAAAATACAGACAGCTGATAATACCACAAGTGGTAACCATTACAAATATTTTACTACCTATAGTTATAATTTTTTATACTAAAGACAGAGATCCAAAAGCCATGTGCCCTTTATGCTAAGGGTTTTTACACACACAATCTTCGTGGGGAACAGAACAAATGCCACAGTAAGAGGAAATGGCAAAACAACAAACATTTGTTTTAGCAAGTTTTAATTTAAAACAGAACGTTTTTTACTAGAAAAAAACCTCAGGACTCATTAGTTATGTTCTGACAACTTTGATAAAAATATTGTCTAATTGTTTATTTGAGAAATTAACAGTCACCATCACATCTCTGAGCAAAAGCCTGAGAGTGGTTGGATGAAAAGCTCCTAAATACCACAACTCCAGGCCGAGGAGTTATCTCAAAAGCCTAAATCTTGTCAGCAGCCAAGGAGACTATAATTACAGCAAAGCAAACAAACACAACTTTTAAGCCATGAAAGTTACTATGGCTATAAAAGTCAATGTATTTACAAACGGGAGAAGGAGAGAGAGACATAAAGGAAAGCCAAAGGGAGTATGTAACAAATTACACTTCAATTGGTATCCCGACAGTAATCAGTTACAGTAACACTGGGGTTATTTAAACCCCTAAATACTGATGTCATTTTAAGTTTTCCTGACACATTCAGATTATATTTAATAAAATATTTTCCATGTCTGAGTATTTCAGTTTAAGTGTACTGCAACTGTCGCAAGGTTACAACAAGCTGCTCTTTGCCTCCATATGCTTTATTTCACTCCAGATTTCTACTATAGCTTTGCAGAACTTTCCCAAATACACTGGCATTATATATTTCAAAACCCAACAGAATTAAAACAAGAAATCCTAGGTTTCCCCTGTGTTGGGGGCAAAAAAAAAAGAAAAAAAAGGAATTTATGAAATACTTGTTTATCTAAGTCAGCTTGACCAAAAGAATTCCACACGAGTAAGCCACTAGAAATCAGGAAAAAAAAAATAGGTCGAATGTGAGCCAGCTACACTTATTTTAAGAATATCTTTGAAAGTATCCAGATGTCTGAAAAGTTATTAATATACCTTGGTTTCATTTCCAGTATTAATTTTACTTAAGGAGTAAAGTATCAGAAACTAGTCAATTTGAATATGCTAAAATACAGTAACATAAAATTGGGTTCATTTCTCAAGGAGCTTTGGAACTCAGAGGCTTGGTTGATACGGCAGTTGGATAGGAAAAAGATATCACTTGAGATACGGAAGGAAACCCTGAGTGGCAGAGCAACACAACTTTCAATATTATCAAATACCAAAATTACAGAAAAAAGAGCGCTTAGCAGGTCTGTCTGTGGCTGTTTTTTCTCTGTAGTTCATTTCACTGCTATGTGATTTTTGATGTTACATAGGAGAGAACAAATAAATATTTCCCAGATAATGAAGTCTTAACTCTCTTCCTATCTTTTTTTCCTACTTGCCAAGATGCCGTGGTTTTTGGTAGCCATTTCTAGAACTCTTAGAAAAAGTACCCAAAGGTAAGTTTTGAATGTGCTGGTGAATTTCAGTGATGTGAAAGAAGGTCAATGCCATTAGCTGACACAATTTCATTTTCCTGTTTGTCAAGAGATTTTCCTGCTTTAGCTTTATTAATGATATTTATGTTATGCTTTACCTGCTTTATTTTTAAAATAAAGTAAACCTAACCTATTTTTGGAGGAATTTTTTATTATTAAGTATGAAGGTAAAATAAAAGCTCCTTTTCATATTGGTTTAATTTCATACTCATTTACATAGGAAAGTTAGCATACTGCCCAGTTATAGAGAAAAAAAAGAGATTCTCTATCCCCTGTGTTTGCTCATACTTCTTTTGTTGCCTTCTCCCTACCTCATAGCTTGATGTTCTCCTTTTCTTTTCTTTTGGAGGGGGGCATCCGTGTGTGGCTTAATAAAAATGCTGTTGGTTCCAATGTTGCAAACTGCCTTCAGCATGTTTTGATCCAGCTAAATACAAAACCAAGCAATGCAACTGTTTTGCTAGGAAACACTATAATTTTCCCCTATTCCACTATATGCAAAAATCACTAGTCTATAATTTCCATCAGTTATCTTTATATATCCACATGTACATAAATATATAAAATAATGTTGCCAGCACTAATTTTACATACATTATATACTTTTCAGAGATTGACACACTCCTTTCTCATTAGCTGAGCTAGCTCAGAAGGTGCTTATAGAAAACTGGATGCCGTAAAATTCTTTAGATTTTGTGATCATAAGACAAAGGTGATTTAAGGGGTACTTTTGATTCTTTTGTTTGGAAGAACAACTGAGGAACTCCAGATATGTATATTCACTTTAGGAAAGACTGAGAATGCTTTCTTGCTAGCTTTTCTAACAAAGCCATAAACAGAAACAGCTCCAAACTATATATTCTATCATACAAAATGAGAGTTTACACTCCATAGGCGATACTAGAAGCATGATATTACTGCCTGCTACACATAAATTTTTGTTAGAATAGTTTACTTTCCCAGGATAACTTTTTTTTTAGAAATACAGAAAACCATTTTAATCTTCTTGTACCTTCTAGCAGAGAAATTAATGCTGTCTTAAAATCATGGGCAGCGTCTAAAACCATTTGCCAGTAAACTCTCTATACAACTTAAATAATTTAGAAAGGCATTCCTCTGATAATTATGATTCTAAGTCTTTCCTTTGCACAGCAATGTTTTGTCCATTTTGCTGAAGCAATGGATTCAGGGCAGCCCAATCCCATGCAGGCACTTTGGAGTGCAATCCAAAAGGTTAATTACTTGAGAACTGAAGTTCCTACAAGCATAAAGGTTTCTACACCATAGTACTTCAAGTATTTTCAGAAGGAGGACGATATGGCTCTGTCATAGTGAACACTGTATGTGCTAACGTGTTGCTTTAATGACTCTTAATTAAGCAAAGTTCAGAGTGTATTGATCTATTGTGTCGGTTTGGCACCGAGTTGGCAGTCTCTCCATTCACCCCTCCCCCCCCTTGACTTCCGTGATGTATTAACCTACACTGAAAGCCAAGTAGAAAAAATATTATGAGAAGGGAATATTCTGATTTGCTGATCCTGCCTTCAGTCTAATCTGCTTCTCCGTAGCGGGGGGGGAGGCTGCAGACACCCAGAAGTGACCTTGGTTATTATCAGTCCACTGGCGCTGCTAAAAAGTTCACTGAAAAGAAAAAAAAAAAAAAATCAGCAAAGAGCTTGCTCAAACCAAAACATCTATATATTTCCAAAGTAGCTTCCCACCTACTTTATGGCTGTAGAATTAAAAGAACATTCAAGCTTATTGTAAGTGACAGCATAAAATTCTAAATGAGGAGCTATGCGAATTACCATTCACATTTTTAGTTGCTTTTTTGGTTTTTAATCTAGCTTGTCCCTTAACCTATCTTCTAATTATCTTATTTCAATAGAGTCCAGGCTGGATTTATAATATAATTTCAGTATTTGTTTTTAATTAGGCCAATTATTGGCAATTGACCTCCACTTAGCAGCTTTTAAATTAAATACAGTTGTTTCTGTTGTGAGGCTTACTCGGCAGGAAGCAGCGAGCCTTTTGTTGCTTCCCTCCACGCTCAGCCCTCGCGTTCCTACAAGGCGGCTGCCTCTGCACTTGGCATTGTCCTCCCCGCAGAGCTGCAGCTGCCAGCTCCCCGGGAAAGGGCTTGAGCCCCTTGTTAGGGGGATTTTTTTTCCCGCTCAACTCTCCCTCACAGCCAATCGATTTGTCAGATTAGAGGCCTCTCTTTTGTGTGAGCCCCTCTGAACTGCTGCTGACAGGGTTCGGCCGGGGTCAGCAGCCTTATAAATCAAAGGCAAAGGCAACTGAAAGGAGAGGGCTAAGGATTAGCACAGGCGGTATGATCTGCTAGTCTGCAGAGAATTGAAACATGCTTGATAAAATCTTCTTCCAGGTT
Source organism: Hemiprocne comata (assembly GCA_020745705.1). NCBI lineage: Eukaryota > Metazoa > Chordata > Aves > Apodiformes > Apodidae > Hemiprocne > Hemiprocne comata. Next base: position 133,374,454 of record CM036586.1, on the reverse strand, counting down.
TTTCTGTGCCAGCCCCAACCCCCAACTACTCTCCCCATGACATTTATATTAATTAAAGTTATGGGTTTGGGGTTTTTTTGTGGGTTTGTTTTTTGTTTTTTTTTTTAAAGAAAGACAAAAAATGGGCTTATAAGCCATTTATATTTATCTAGATGGCTGTAAGGCTGGCAAGTGAAATGACAGTGGCCTTCAACCAACAAATGTTTATGAAAGTTTACAGGCTATCAATATCTACAGTAAGATACTGACTTTGATTGACCTAAAATTGTATTAAGGACTGAAAGACAACCTGCATGTATTGATACAGGGTTTCACCACCTTATTTTCAACAAGCCAAATAACCCACACACAGATAAGACAACACAATTTAGGGGATGCTAAACTAATCTAAAATTGTAAAGCCAAGTTTCTGTGTTTAAGCTCTGTAATATAGACACCTGAAATGTGAAAGTCACCCTTATAAAAAACTTGAAAAGTTTAAGTGTATTTGTTCACATTGCCACTGTTCTTTGAAAGCAGTTAATAATGTGGACCTGTGAATTCAACAGATGTACAGGAAAAAAACACTTTATTGATTGGCTAAAAACACAGGACCTCAGATGTAAATTAAGGCTTGACCTAAGGCTTATTCATATTGATAAAGTCACTCTATTAAATTTGATGGATTCTGACTAAAGTAATGTAAATCAGAGCACTCTATTTTCCTGCAGGTAGCTAACGTGCTGCCCTGTTATGTTACAAGAACTACACTGTCCATAGCAACCTGTCTCTGGAAGACAAGAAAGTGCGCTGCTATTTTCCCCAAAACTTCCCTTTAAAAGAAGCTTTCTACAGTAAGGCAAGTTCTGGAAACATTTGACCCACTGTGCTGTCTTACTGAGAATCCTGCCATGCTGTTTGTAGGGCCCAGGCACACACAACTGCAGTGAGCCTCCCATGAAAGAACAGGTTTTGTTGTTTTCCCAACCTCACATTTAATGCTATTTTCTAATACAGAAAAAAAATGGAAAAAAAATACAACTCCTGTAGATCAGAGGAAAGCAAATGTTAAGTCACAGAGAAGCAGGGAAGTCCAAGAAGCTGTTGGCCAATGGGCTTGCGTGGTTTGGGAAGCATGAAAGGGCAATGCCTTTAAGAACCATTCACAGCTATGGTTTACACAGAGGTACCTGAGCAGCTACTTCCATATGGTTCACTGTCTACTGCGACCAAACGTCATTTGTTCTGCTGAGCTGAGCCTCTTCTTGTGGTCAGCTGACATTTTCCTGTAGCTAACTGGGAAACCCAGCACCACTGGTCTAGAACTAAAACCAGTTAAAAGCAGTATGACAGGCTGCCTCTGTTGCAAGAAAAGCAACTTTTCACAATCCATTCACTAACAGAAAGCAAAGGCAGCAGTAATCCAAGGACAGTAAGGAAAGAGACATCTTAACTTCTCAGGATGTAACATAAAAACAGCTCAGACACCAGATTATGTTGCTTCTTTGTAATACAGACACCCCAACACACTTCACACTCCACTGTAGTGTAAACTGCAAAATGCAGAAGAAAGAAATTTCCACATAGATGGAGATTTTATAATTAAAACAAACAAAAAAAGACAAAACACATAGGTAAAATCTTAGACTGTGATGTTCTCTTTTTCTGCCATGTATACTACAAATATAAAACACGTAACAACACACAAATATTTTTTTAGCTAGCTACTTACCTACACATAAAGTAGATTTCCTACTAATTCTGGTAGAGAAAAAAAAATATTTTATCAATTCTGATGTTGCTTATCATTTCTCCCCAATAATTACCCCTAGAACACAACAGAATCAATAGGAGGCTGCTCATGAAGTTAATCTCCACCGTAACACAAGAATGGCCACTTACTACAATTTATTTAAAACGGAAAACTGTTAATCAAAGTAACATGAGTTACATGGCACAAAGCTGAGAACTGGAAAAAACAAGCTGTATTTCACTGATGGAAGTGCTGTTCGTAAGGTACTCATCCTTCAGAATCAAGATGGACGGATATATGTACACAAACACATAAGATGTCTGATATCTTTGAATTATTAACAAACCACCTGAACTCTGGCATGATCAACTTGAATCCAAAAATCTTTCTTCTGTAAGTATAGAGCTGTAGTACAGCTAGAAACAGTGGGAGTTATGCAAGCAGCCAAGTTCAGTACACAGATTTAGATTACATGACTAAAGTAAAGTTTTCTAATTACATGACTCCACATGTTTTTTATTTGTGTAAGGTGAAACAAAAAAAGGAAACACAAGAACTCAATCTCTCTGGCTGGAGCAGAATACAGTAACTGTACAAAATCTACTAAAGTTTTTCTAAAGAGGAGCTGGAGACTGTTTTATATATTTGATATTCTGAGAACTAGTGGTACAGTTCACCATCACATACCACCTCACTCTGATCACTGAATATTTCTGTGTAACAGAAATACTTGGAACACCATCACACTTGGTTTCTCAGTCATCAGTGGTAAGAACATTTCCAGTACTACACGTGCTTCTGCAACAACATGCATTTGGAGGAAAGAGAAGGATGAATTCTACAATTCATTATCTCCTATTAATTTCCTGCAAAGAACTAAAAAAATAAATAAATCTGGTCTTCCACAGTGATGCATTGCTTTGATTGAATTCTTATACAAGGAAAAAATAACGGGGGGGAGGGAAGTCTTTTTGGCATAGTTTCAATGGCTAACAATTGAAGAGAACCTTTACAGCCTTTATCCAGACTAACAGTTTAAATAAGATCATCGTCTATTGCTCCTTCATGCCTCACTATTGAAAAGATTTTACTAAACATATCCACCAAAAATGTACATTACATCCACCCTATGCAATAGGATGCAAGCGTGCCTCTATCCACAGCAAATATAGCTGTATATTGCAAGGTACTGTTTTAAGTACAGAAATTACCCACTTGAAAGAAAAAGTAGCAAAAGCTTCAGAGTGGAATGAAAAGGCATTACTAAGATGTTTTATCAGTAGATGCTTTTGCATCTTCACAATGTTTCTTCCACTCATTCTAAGCAGGAAAACCATACATTTGCTCAGCAAGGGATAAGATTGGGAAAAACACACTCTGTGGGGGAGCAGGGGGTGATTTTTGTCCTTTTTGTAAAGAAAGTCGTTATTGGTTGCTTTATCTGCTTCTACTTAAAAAGGGGCTCCCAAGCGGGTCTGATAATAACTTATTTTTTGTAGTGTTCTAACTCACAAAGAAGAAGAAATACTAGCCAGGAATTATAAATTACGTGGTTTGTTTAAAAATCGTAGGACCCAAAGGAAACAACTAACACACCAAACTACTTTTAACAGCTGGTAAATTTGTGCTATTACACAGCAATATTCTCACTGAAAAAATATAGTTAAAGCATGTTTTTGCAGACAAGCATATGATTAGTTTGTTTCTTTTTGACTCAAATGTCATGACAATAGAGCAATTAAATGCTTAAAATCTAGTGCATGCAAAATCAAAGCATATCTGAAAATTTATCCAAGACAAAATTAAAAAACCTTTTATTACTTGAGTTGCTCATCTGGAAAACCAAGGATTTCACAACAACAAAATTTCTGACCCAACTAAATTAATAACAAACCCAAATTCCAATGTAAATTAAAAGAACAAATAAAACCGATCTCATGCATGCAAAGAACTAGGAAGTCCTGCTGAGATACAGCCTTGACTTTTGTTATAAATGGGAACTGTAAGGAATCCATCTCAAAACACTTCTGGGATTACACTGCAACCCATTAGTCAATTCTATGCAGTGGTGCAACACAAATTCACAGTAGTCTTTCCTCCTTATAATGAAACTTACAGATTTATTTTTTTTTGTCCTGGAAGTAAAACAGGAGAGTCCTCCTAAATTGCCTCCTCTCCTTTTTCTTCCCTGAAAAACAAAGAAACAACCTCCCAAAAATTCCAAATCCTCCTAAATCTCTGAAGGAAACCTCCACTCTGGGATGCAGTAACCTTTTCACTGGAAAGAATGAGTCATGAAGACTTATTTCATTATTTGGCAACCAGTGGCAACTCAGCATAAAGACAGACACCCCCAGCCCCTCAACACGTTCACACAAAATACACGCCTAGGGCAACAGCAACCGACATGTGACAGTGCGTTCATTTTTCTATACAAAATAAATTTGCTAAACGTGAAAACTATTATTTCAAGACTTGATTCGAGAGTGAACATAAGCACATGCTTAGGACCGATGAACAAAGAGCATCTGAAAGAGCAGCAGGGTCAAGCTTACTGAACAAGGATGAAGATGTCTCTAGGACACTTACCATTGCATTATCTTTTCCTAGACTTTTTATAACAGCATTATCACCACTGTATCTATGTCCTTTTCCAGTGCATAGTAAACAAGGACTAAATTTGCCATAAGTAGTTTAATCTCTCCATCTCCACAATAAATGGAGTTAATCTTTTTAGAGGGATGACATTGGATCAAGAGAAATAGAGAAGCAAATATTAATTAGACTTATTCTGAGCATACATTTCTCATATAATCATGCCACAGAACAAGAGTAGTGTTATTCAACAATTTAGTCCACTGGCTGTGATCAGGGAAAAAGGTAGAGAAATAAAAGCCCAATTCCTGTTAAATTTTCATTAAAGTTTAGTGTCTATTTCACAGAATAGAATCAAAGAATCATTGAAACATTTAGGTCAGAAAAGACCTTTAGGATATTAAATCCAACCATTAACCTACAACTGCCACATACACCACTAAACCATGTCCTAAGCACCACATCTACATGTCTTTTAAATACCTCCATGGATGTTGACTTCACTTTCCTGGGCAGCCTGTTCCAATGCTTGACAATGCTTCCAGTGAAGAAATCTTCCCTAATATCCCCTCTAAATCATTCTGGCACAACTTGAGGCCTTTTCCTCTCATCCTATCACTTGCTACTGGGGAGAAGAGACTAACCCCTACCTTGCTACAACCTCCTTTCAGGTAGTTGTAGAGAGTGAGAAGGTCTCCCCTCAGCCTCCTCTTCTCCAGACTAAACTACCCCAGTACCCTCAGCTACTCCTCTTAAAAACTGTGCTCCAGCCCCTTCACCAGCTTTGTTGCCCTTCTTTGGACTGGCTCCAGCACCTCAAGGTCCTTCTTGTAGTGAGGGGACCAGAAATTAAGGCAAGATTTGAGGTGCAGCCTCACCAGTGCCAAGTACAGGGGCACGATCACTTCGCTACTCTCGCTGGCCACACTCTTTCTGATACAAACCAGGATGCTTTTGGCCTTCTTAGCCACCTGAGCACACTGCTGGCTCATGTTAAGTCTACTGTCAACAAACACCCCCAAGGTCCTTTTCCACCAGGCAGCTTTCTAGCCATTCTTCCCCAAGCCTGTAGCGTTGCCTGGGGTTGTTGTGACACAAGTGTAGGATCCTACACTTGGCCTTGTTGAAACTCATACAATTGGCCTCAGCCCATTGATCCGGCCTGTCCAAATCCCTCTGTAGAGCCTTCCTACCCTCAAGCAGATCAACATTACCACCTAGCTTAGTGTCATCTGCAAACTTACAGACAGTGCATGTGATCCCCTCATCCAGATCAAGGTGTTAAAGAGAACTGGCCCCAACACTGAGCCCTGGGCAACACCACTTGTGGCTGGCCACCAACTGGATTTAAGTCCATTCACCACAAACCTTTGGGTTGGCCATTCAGCCAGTTTTTTAGCCAGTGAAGAGTACACCCGTCCAAGCCATAAGAAGCCAGTTTCTCCAGTACAATGTTGTAGGAAACTGTATCAAATGCTGTACTAAAAATCTAGAAAAACAACAGACACAGCTGTTCTCTCACCTGCTAAAAGGGTCACCTGGTCATAAAATGAGATCAAGTTAGACAAGCAGGACCTGCTTTTCATAAACCTACAGCGACTGGGCCTGATTGCCTGGTTGTCCTGCATGTGCCATGTGATGGCACTTAAGATGATCTGTTCCATAACCTTCCCCAGCACTCAGGTCAGACTGACATGTCTGTAGTTCCCTGGATCCTCCTCCTGGCCCTTCTTGCAAATACATGTCACGTTTGCTAACCTCCAGTCAACTGAGACCTTCCCACTCAAGCCAGGACTGCTGATACATGATTTAGAGTGGCTTGGTGAGCACTTTTGCCAGCTCTCTCAGTACTCTTGCATGGATCCCATTTGTCCCCATATATTTTTCTATGTCTAAGGAGTGTAACAGGTCACTAACCATTTCCCCTTGGATTATGGGGGCACCATTCTGCTCTTTGTTCCTGTCTTTCAGCTCAGGGGACTGTGTACACAGAGAACAACTGCTTTTACTACTAAAGACTGAGGCAAAGAAGACATCAAGTACCTCAGCCTTTTCCCCAGCCTTTGTCACTATGTTTCCTGCTGCATCCAATAAAGGATGGACATTTTCCTTAGCCCTCCTTTTATTGCTAATGTATTTATAGAAATATTTTTAATTGTCTTTTATGGCAGTAGCCAGATTAAGCTCTAGTTGGGCTTTGACCCATCTTAATTTTTCCCTGTATAAGCTCATGACATCCTTGCAGTCCTCCTGAGTTGCCTGCCCCTTCTTCCAAAGGCCATAAACTCTCCTTTTTCTCCAGAGTTCCAACCAAAGCTCTCTGTTCAGCCAAGCTGGCCTTCTTCCCCACCAGCTCATCTTTTGGCACATGGGGACAGCCTGTTCCTGCACCTTTAGGATTTCCTTCTTGAAGAATGTCCAGCCCTCCTGGACTCCTTTGCCCTTCAGGACTGCCTCCTAAGGGGCTCTGTCAGTCAGTCTCCTAAGAGGCCAGTCTGCCCACCAGAAGACCAGGGCAGCAGTTCTGCCAACCCCACTCCTTACTTCTCCAATAATTGAAATTTCTACCATTTCATGATCACTGTACCAAGACAGCCTCCAGCTGTCGCATCACCCACAAGTCCCTTTCTGTTCGCTAGGGGCAGCTTCAGCAGGCACCTTCCCTAGTTGCCTCACTCACCAGCTGTGTCAGGAAGTTATCCTCTACACACTCCAGGAACCTCCTAGACTGTTCTCTCCCTGCTGCACTGTATTTCCAGTAGACATCTGGGAAGTTGAAGCTCCCCATAAAAACAAGGGCTAGCGATCGTGAGACCTCTCCCAGCTTCTTCTAGAACATTTTGTCTGCCTCTTCATCCTGGTTGGGTGGTCTATAACAGACTTCCACCAAGATGTCTGCCTTGTTGGTCTTCCCCCTTATTCTTATTCATAAACAGTCAATCCTATTGTCACCATCATTAAGATCTAGACAGTCAAAACACTCCCTAACATACATGGCTACCCCACCACCCTCTCACCACTCCTCTCCACTTGCCTACCCCTTCTGAAGAGTTTATAGCCTTCCACCGCAGAACTCCATATGCCTTTGAAAAATGTTTCCTCCCAATAACTTACCAAATGCTACTAAAGCAATGCTGAAACTGGAAATAAATTACAAAAAATAATTTCTGAGGCAAATAATGATATATTTGATCAATGATAATACAGCCATCTCTATGGACAACATACAATATAAAAATGCTAACTCAACATTATTATTATCAGGTCTGAATTCCAAAAATACGTGTATGCCTGTTTTTAAAAAACTAGTTCCCTTCCAATGCACAGTTCACATTAAAAGTCAGGGAAAATTAAAGACCTCAAAGACCTTGTGAACATACAAACAGTTGCACCACCAGGCATAATTGTTTTCTGATGCATAGCTGGCTGCCATTTAACACACGCACTGGTGGAAAAGGTCACTATTAAAACAAAATAAAAATTAAAAAAAATCCTCACATCTTCTGTTAAAGCAAGTAGCCTGTATGCTAGTCATAACAGCACAGCAACACAGCAGAGTATTAATTTATTACTTCATGAAGCAAGTCGCCTTCAGTTTCACCATGCATAGATGTTCTTAAAATGTGAAGATATTAACTAACCAGGTCACGTGTGACAAGAAAACCAATACCAGAATGAGCAGTTTTAAGTTATTCCTGATCATTAATCAACCACGTCCTTACTTGATTTCAATAATAGCTGATCTAGTAAAAATGTCAATTTACAAATTAGCATCCCATTACTTAACTTTGTCTCATTTTAAAGCACAGAATAATAGGTAAGAACCTGTTTCACCAGATAACCTTGAAAACTGGTGAGTTTAAATTGAGTGTAATTTGGTAATACAAGGAGCCACATAAATTTCTCACAAGTTTGGGGACAGGCTATAGGTTGCCTATAAAACAAAAGGTGGGCATTGCCTCAAGCCTGTTGTCACCCAACTGTCTTGGACAAGTCGAGACTCAGCACTAATCTACACAGAACTGTAGCGTTCAGAAGGTCAAATCAGAAAGGCTTTTAATATAGAGACTGATTTAAAATGTAAGGTTCATAGAAAAAAGAAATCCTTATGTGGGGACAAAGGAAGGGTTTGACCTCAGTGAAGCAAGAAGTTATTTACCAACTAGTTAAGTGGAAGAAATGTATCCTAATAAAATAAAGCAGCATTCACAAATTTACAGAGGGGAAACAATCTGTACCCTAGGACAGAGAAAGTCACACTGTCTTATCTCTGTAAGGAGAGAATTTGAAAGACTCTAGTATGAAAAATTAATCTTGCTTATGTCCCAGTCTGCTTGCTATTTTGTCAAGTACTTTGTTTCATCTCAGTTAACTTCTGGCCACTGTTTATTTGAAAAACTTGGGATGCTGGAGCCATCATTCAACAGAAGTGGGTTACTGTGTCTTTGCTGTTGCAGTAAAAGGATGTCCCGAAAAAGTTGTTTCTTGATCTTCCAGTAATCCTCCTAATGCCAAGGCAACACAGCTTAGGAAGACATCTAACATAAATGGAGAGATAATAAAACATCTGATGCACTTTAGAAGTAGAGGACACAATTGATGACATAAAGTAGAAAAAGGAAAAAAGCATGACTGGGACTGAAAACTGATGGGAATTGGAAAGGGGAAACTGAAAGGGAGTGTTGTGGTTGGCAGAGGACAGTAATTATGTGAGCAGAGTGACCAGGATTGGGAACTGGAAGGATAAGAAGGTGGCAGGACAGATGAAAAGCCAGTACTGTAAGAAAACACTGAAATCATCTTACCCAAAAGCCTGGTTGAAGAAGCAGAGCCAAGATGGGAACAAAGAGTTAGATATAAGAAGACAGCATGAACAACTACAAAAACAGGGATAAAATATGTATGACATGAAGAGCTGGGACAGAAAAGATAACTAAGAAGGCTATGACAGGAAACTGAATTTTATGCTTGAGAAGTGTATCAATGTCATTTGCATTATTATTTGCCTACCAGAGGATACTGTTTGCTAAAACTCAAGAGTTAACCCAAATGGCTGACACTTACCACTCCAGTCAACAGGTAACTGACTGATGTTATGTTTAACATGTCTCTCAAATAGTCCCACAATCTCAGGGTAAAGGGTATATATTTGCTCTCCTAGTACACAAGGTAGGCAATAAATTTTTGAGACACTTCTGAACAGTGAACATAAGAAATCTACTTATAAAACCTGTGTAAGAATGCTTTGAGCTGCTACAGTTCCTCTTTTGTTTTTTCTTCCCCTTCTCTTTAATTTCTGTGACCTTCTCTAAAGTCTTCCCAAATTCATTCTCATTCCACAATTCTGACACCACATGATGTTCTTCAGCTTCCTTAATGACCAAACAGGGATGAGAAGAATAGCAATGTGCTTAATGTTCAGCAGGAATTAATAACTACACCATCAAGTCAGTCATGACCTTACCAAATTTCCATCAGCAGCTTTCCAGGGCTAGCTCCAAAGTATAATAGCAAGAGAATTCATATTCAAATACACTGTCTATTAAGTCATCTCCTTCAAATATTATTGCTATTCTTGCTTGGCTATTATAGTTCATTGTTATTTAAGTAGTAAGTAAAAGACTATGAAGTTCAATAGTGACTTGAAAAGCAGAAGACAAAGTAGTAAAATTGCCATTTCATGTGGATAAAATTTAGTAACATTTGTACTATTTGGATATGGCATTTCCAAACAACAGAGACTCTCAGTTACTTCAGTCAAAGCAGAACAGAAGTGAAAAGGACAAAGGCCTTCTCTCTCCTTTAAGACCAAACAGAAGACTCTAGGACAAAGCAGAGCAGTCCTGGGTCCAAGAGAATCAGGAGACAGCCAAAGAACAACTCATTTCAGCCACAATCACAGCATGGGGGTCCTCCACATTCCTCTTCTCATTTCACCCCAACAGCTGATCTAAATCAAGGACTATGAAGTCACTTCCCAAACAGCAGCAATGTATTCCTGGATCCCATTCCCCTTCCCTTTACAAATCATATAAATATACTACTCTTAACATCAACCATCATATATATGATGCCTGACAGTTTCACTAGATTTGTGAATTAAATCTAGCTACAAAACAAGAAAGTTGTTATTTACAGATAGATAAATGTATTCTGAATTGCCTATTGCTGTAAAGAAAATGAAGCCAGTAATTCTGTTAAAAAAAAAAAAAAAAAAAAAAAAAAAAAAGGAGTTCCAGCTGCATCAGGTCTCAGTTCAGCCACTTCCTCCTTCAAATCCCTAACTCATTTCACCTGGCCAAAAGCAGAGCAAGCTGATAAGCAGTCCACTCCTGTCACATTGCCTAACAGATTTGTTTCCAACATCCCTCCTCCAGAGGAAGATGCCAGCTTAGTTCAACCAATTTAACTGTCAGGTTATGTGCTGGAGGCACTGAACACTTTCTGTCCTTTGCCCTGGGTGACCCCACGTCTTTGTCTCAACTTGAAACCTTTTTCCTTCTAAAGGTTTCAGGACATTTCTCTTCATTCATTCAAATACATTGAGCTTCTGTCCACCAAGGGGGCAGCTGCCTTCACTTTCCTTCCCAATTTGCAGAGTTGTCATTAGAAAAATCTCTGCTTTCTGCTTTGGCAGCTGTGGGTGTCACCTCTTTGTGGAAAGTCCATCAGCCTCTCTCCCCTTCTGAACAGTGTATCAGTCTGGTGGGACAAGCAGGTGCTGCCAAAAGTTGTGAGGCAATGGCAAAGGGACATCATGTAATGTCCCCATGCAACACGGTAGGTGTGTAGGTGTCAGGCATTTCTGCCCCTACACCTTGTACTTGTGTTTTCCAAGCGTTGTATGGCATCTGCTCATGAAGAAATCCTGCAGTGAGTGATGTGCAATTAGGCATGGATAGTTAAACAAAGCTCATTTTATATCAGAGCAACTCCCCTGAGTCCATTCTGGCAGACTAGAGATTATGAAATTAAAAGACGCACTCTGACAGTAGGCACATGTCCTCATTTAAGGGCAGCACACAACATGCAGTCACTGTGATGAAAATACGTCACTGGGGAAACTGCCAGGCACTCCCTGAGCCTGCCAGCATCCTCTCAGACTCGAGACAATGGGATTCCTTGTGACTGTCACTAGGCTTTCTTATTAGCTAAGCATTATTAACAACTTCCCTCTGATTTCATTGAGAGAAAAGTATAGATTCTTGCCAATTGATACTGTGTTAAAACAACAAAGATTACTCCAAACACTACAACAAATGATCCTCCAGAGTGGCTGCACTGTTTCTGCTGCAGCCAACACAGTACAGGTAACCCCACTGCCTCCTGTGGCCAAAAGAATCCAGAAGTGCACCTCTTCCTTGCTCCTCCTGTTGACAACTGTTTCCTTAGGTAAGACATGGGCAAGCACCCCTCTGCTCCCAGGGCACTGCTGCAAACCACCCTGGCTCCCACTCATATCCAATTTATCTGTTCTCAGTTCAGATGTTACATTTCCCTAAGAAGAAAGAGACGTGAAAGACAGGGACTGCTCCTTCCCTCAAGGGCAGCAACCCCCACTTGGGGAATGAGAAGCTGCCTGATGACAGGACATGGCGGGACGACAATTTCTTGTAATCCAGAAAGCAGCAAACTCTGCTTTTCACTGACCTGGAACCAAGTTGGGACACAAGAGTACCACTGCAAGGACCCTGCTGCTGGGGTAGAATTTCTTCAGGGAAATTATCTGGTTTACTTTCAAACTTTGTTCAACCTCCCTCCCCATCCACCTCCCCATCCCCAGTCTATTTTTTATTTTAAACTTAGCTTTTTGAATTTAGGTTTCTGATATTTTGGGGAGCTCATTATTGAAAGTTTAGGCCTTCTCATATCAAACATCTCTCTAAGTCACAGTTCTGTTTCTCCTTTGACAGTCTTTAACAGGAGAGTTTATCTTGATACTAATTATTCAACCACAACCTAAACTCGATTATCTGTTCTTAGTATTCTGCAATAAAATAAGGTCCCTTCCAACCTTGATGACTCTGTGACTATTGTACCATTAAAAATGAGACATTTCTCTTCATGAAGGTGTGTGACACTGTGACGCACCACAAAACATGTGAGCAGACTGAGAACCAGCTCCAGACTGAGACACTTAAATTAAGGTGTTTCCATATGTGCCTAAAACTCTCTGTGTCACTACTGGGCACAATAGTCAGAGCTGTCAGTGGTGCCAGGAGGAATTTGGGTAACGAAGGAGGTTCAAGCTAAACATAAGGAAAACTTTTTTACTGTGAGGGTAACAGAGCACTGGGACAGGCTGCCCAGAAAGGGTGTGGAGTCTCCTTCTTTAGAGATATTCCAAACCCGTCTGGACGTGTTCCTGTGGGATCTACTGTAAATGAGTCTTCTCTAGCAGGGGGTAGGACTAGATGATCTCCAGAGGGTTGGACTAGATGATCTCCAGAGGTCCCTTCCAACCCCCACCACCCTGTGACTGTGACTGTAACTAGATGCATATGCCTTACAGACACCAGGTAACTTCTATGAGGATTTTAACAATATACATTAGAAAAAATTGAGTCCCTGTTATTAGGAAAAAGGACACCCATCTTCCCTACCTACCTTTGTGTGTACTGTTTGTCATGATAATGCACTCCTGCCTCGTGCATTGTTCCCCTCTTGTTCCAAGTCATTCTGACACAATAATATGAAGTTTATTAATCCCTTTTATCATACTAACCCCTAATTACATATTCAATTTAGTAACATAACAAAAAGAAAACAAACATTTTTTCTTACCAATCTGTAGAGTCTAAAATGTTGTAATATAATCAAATGACACATTTTGGGAAGGGATGTCTTTGCTGGGTGACATCCTCTTTTAGTGCTGGGGACCCTCTTTGGGGCATCCCATCAACTTTCTGTCACTATACTACTATTTCACTATAACAGAATACCTTCAGTCATATCATTGGGCCTTAGGAGAGAAAATGCATTATACTGTGCATAAGGCTTATCTGGCAAAAAATTTACTATGAACACAAAAATTCCTCCTCAGAATAAGACTTCTGAACTCTGTCTGTGAATGCAGTACAAAAGTAAAAAGCGAAATCTACCAAATGTCCTTTTTAATGGCAGACATGATTTAAAACTCTTATCAATATTAAGAGACGTGATATTTCATTGATGGTCTTTAATTAGAGTTTTTAAATGGCAGTATAATTATTAAAAAAAAAAAAAAGGAAGATAATCCAGTAATAAATATGTCACCCCTTCCATTATTTCACCTTTACAGAAAATCAGCTTGGTGATTTTAGCAAATGCATCTTGTTGGCAAAACTCTTGTGCCCATAAAGATGTTGCTGAAGAAAATCCAAGCAGAAGAATCGATTTCTACATTCCACAGAAGAAGAGAGACACTTTATAGAGCAACTGTTCTATTGCTGTTCTACATTATCCTCTTGTAGACATTACTTCTAAGTGTGTGTCAACAATTTAAAGATGGAGTTTCCTACTCACATTGTGTGACTTCCTTCCTCTGAGTAGTCACAAGAGAGATCACAGAAAAACAGTCACGCCATGCCTAGGAGACAGGTAACAGTTTTCTCATTAGTAAGGTAGTGCATGGATTTGTTTTTCACAGAATCACCAAGGCTGGAAAAGACCTTTAAGATCATCAAGTCCAGCCTATGACCTAACACCACCACATCAGCTAGACCATAGCACTAAGTGCCACATCCAGCCTTTCCTTGAACACATCCAGGGATGGTGCCTCCACCACTTCCCTGGGCAGTCCGTTCCAATGTCTAATCACCCTCTCCGTGACGAAGTGCTTCCTAATATCCAACCTAAACCTCCCTTGGAGCAACTTCAGGCTGTGCCCTCTTGTCCTGTCACTAGTTGCCTGGGAGAAGAGCCCAGCCCCAACCTGACTACAACCTCCCTTCAGGTAGTTGAAGAGAGTGATAAGGTCCCCCCCTGAGTCTCCTCTTCTCCAGGCTAACCATTACAGCTATCTAGTTAAAGCAGCAATGAAGAAACTAAAAAGGCTACACTCCTTCAAGTCTCCTAGTGTTGCAGATGCAGTGCAATTTCACGGTAACAGCAGAGCAGGTATGAGGTGATTTATGGGGTGCAGGAGGAAGGCTGAAGGGGAAAGGATGGAAGCAATATTGAGAACAGTGTTTTCCGCATTCCCTTATTATCCAAATCTTCGCTACTCCCATGGACAATAGCAGCCATCCCCAGTCCAAACCCTCCCCTCCACGATACATTGCAGCTATCTCTACTTCCGCCTCACCTTCCAAATTCCTCTTGCCTGGTTTTAGAAAAATACAGTCATAAACCTGGCTGTCGCGGACCGAGATAGGTAAAGCCGTGACTCACACCCCCACCTCAGGGGATCGAGGGCTGAGGACCACTCCCCGTCACACTCACAAACAACGCTTAGGAATCAATAGATTTATTAAAGGCACTGAGGGTTTGGCAAGTCTGATATCAACTAACACACAGGGTCTATCTCTATATCTACATCCACACCTATGTATCCATATACCAACAGCCTATACAACACTACATCTATATACCAACAACAACACACACAGAAAACAAGAGAGAACCTCTCCCCTTCCCCCCTGTTCCCGTTCCCGGACAGGGATAAGAGGGAAAGCCTGGAGAGAGCCTTTGGGAAATAGAAGAATATTGGAAAAGAGAAGTGAGTGTCTAGTATGTGTGAATATTATGTAGGAATGTTAGTAAAAAGCCTCGGAATGTAGTTCGCAATTCTCACCACCGGGGGTACGGCCGAAGCCAATCCCTGGTCGGGATCCACGTCCTGTCTCTTGAGACTCTAAGCAAACAGTCCGCTCGGTACGTCCACACGCCAACAACCACAGGGAGCAGCGCCGCAACGGCACGGCAGCCTCCGCAGCGGTACGCTCACCGCGGCGGCTGGATCCATATAGTATTCACAGAGCGCGCGTCTTCTTGCTCCTCCCTTTTTTTTCCAGTTCCGGCCCCGCCGTGCCTCCTGGGAGCTGCAGTCTGTAGTCTGTGCGCATGCGCCTGGTACCTCTGTCCTCTCCCCACGAGTGCCGGGGGGGCGCATCGCCAGGACTGGTCAGTGAATGTCGCTGGATTAAAGGCCATTATAGAGTCCATCTCTCACTGGCAAAAGTGAACATCTAATCAAGTTTTGACACTTTGAATGATGCTGACAAAATAGTCTCACAGATGTCCAGCTACATAAATCTTACTCAAGAACCTGAAGGGAGAAAGTTTCTGGGAGATTTTAGCATCAAGTAACTCAGAATACAGTTTGGTGTTTAGCTGAAGTTCAAAAATTACAAAGAGAAATCTGGAACCATGGCTTTAAGTTTTCCCCAGAAAGTTTGCATTTGAAGTATCGCCTTTGGCCTGTTTCTAGTATAAATGGCCAGGTTTATATTAAGACATTACTTTCTCCCTGTGATGTCCAAATGGGTTAGTCTTTGATTTCATTTCACCTCACCTTTGACCTCATTTCACCTGAAAAGATAATAGGATAGCAGGTTGTGATCAGAAAAACCTAAGTCATTTCAGTCCTGTCTTATGTCCTGCCATGATATTAGTGAAGATTCACTGACTCAAGCTCAGAAATGCGTATTTTTTAATCATTTGTGACTTTCTAAGTTTGGCTTAAAACATAGTTTCTCACCAGGTTTTGTTGTATTCCTCATGATTTTAGCAGTTTCCATCAATGAATATTATTGTACCTTGCACATTTTAATTTAGCTTCCACACACCTTTGAGGGGAGTAAGTGTTACTATTCTCACTGTGCAAGTAAGAAAATTGAAACAGAACCAACAATTTGGCCATTTCCTCCACAGTACTCAAGTCCTTGGGCTGTGGCAAGCAGAATAACAACCTGATCACCAGGAGTTGTCGCGGACCGAGATAGGTAAAGCCGCGACCCACACCCCCACCTCGGGGGATCGAGGGCTGAGGACCGCTCCCCGTCACACTCACAAACAACGCTTAGGAATCAATAGATTTATTAAAGGCACCGAGGGTTTGGCAAGTCCGATATCAAATAACACACAAGGCCTATCTATATATCTATATATCTATATCCACACCTATATATCCATATACCAACAGCTATACAACACTACATCATATATATACCAATTATATACCATTATATATACCATTATATATACCAATAACAACACACATAGAAAACAAGAGATAACCTCCCCCCTTCCCCCCTGTTCCCCTTCCCGGACAGGGATAAGAGGGAAAGCCTGGAGAGAGCCTTTGGGAAATAGAAGAATATTGAAAAAGAGAAGTGAGTGTCTGGTATGTGTGAATATTATGTAGGAATGTTAGTAAGAAGCCTCAGAATCTAGTTTGCAATTCTCACCACCGGGGTACAGCCGAAGCCAAGCCCTGATCGGGATCCACGTCCTTTCCCTTGAGACAGTCCGTTCGGTACGTCCACACGCCAACAACCACAGGAAAAGGCGCCGTATAACTTCATGGCAGCCTCCGCAGCGGTACGCTCACCGCAGCGGCTGTATCCATATAGTATTCACAGAGTGCGCGCCTCATTGCTCCTCTTCCGGTTCCGGCCCCGCCGTGCCTCCTGGGAGCTGTAGTCTGTAGTCTGTGCGCATGCGCCTGGTACCTCTGGCCTCTCCCCACGAGTGCCGGGGGGGCGCATCGCCAGGACTGGTCAGTGAATGTCGCTGGATTAAAGGCCATTATAGAGTCCGTCTCTCACAGGAGTGTAGCTGGATTTGCTACCTGCTGACACTGGGAACTGTATATAATTTTCAGAGAGAGCATAAAGACTGGATGTGGCACTTAGTGCCACGGTCTAGCTGATGTGGTTGTGTGAGGTCATAGGCTGCACTTGATGATCTCAGAGGTCTTTTCCAGCCTCAATAATGCTGTGATTCTGTGATAAAAAGTATGTTCCCACTCCTGTCACTCTTCTAAAAGTTTTCCTAACTCTTCCAAACCAGATGACAGAACTGCATTTAGGTATGAAACTCCTGAAGGGGAGGGGAAAAATAAAATCAAAGAAGTAGCATATTAATGTTCATGGTTAAAGACATCTTAATTTAGGCAAGCATGACTGAAGCAGCCGTGTACATGTCACATTATCACCTAACTTACTTCACAAAGTTTGCTTTCACAAGGGTTGTTTGGTTTTTTTTAATACCACTGAGCTGAAGTTTTACAGTGTACTTGACTTCATGGCACTGCAAACAAATTGAGTTCTAGCACCTTGAAAGTGAAGTGGTGTTGATCCAATGATCTATTACTCAAAACATGTAGCCTGCTGAGGGAATCAACAGAGAACCTGTACTTTTTAAATTAGTTTTTTTCAGCTTACAGAGATTGACAGTAGCAAAGTTCATCAGCCTTATCACTGGTGGTAGGCTTGGTGTACTTTACCAACAAATTGAATGTTATTTTCAGAATCAGTGCTACAGTGGCATGCTGAGCCTGAGGCATCCAGTCACCTACTCCTGTGAGCTACATTCATTCCCTCCTTTAATTAACTACAGAAATTTGGTAACACTATGGATTTATTTTTTGCTTTATGCATTTCCATCAATGATATGCATTAACAAAATTATTCCTTCGGAAATAACCAGAAAGGAACTGATAACAAATACAATACAAACCCAAATACATTAAAATAGTCTGAACCTTGTGTAAAAAAGAAGCATCCAGGTCATTCCATTCAGTCCCTTCATAGCTCTGAATAATTACTGATCCTCATTTAAATTTTTAATTGTCACTGTCAAAGCATCCCAAACACTGGATGCTGTTTAATTAACATTAAGCTAACATCCACTCCATATCCAATTACATTAGAAAGATTTGGAAATAACTGACTATTCAAGAAATGCACTCAATGCATGAACCACCACGTCCATCCCATCCAGAAAGTAATGGACCTTCATGCCTTCAAGAAGCATTCGTTAAGGCCCAAGAGGGAGAGATGGGAGTTAGATGCTTCCACTTTTTTTGAAGCAAGTGGTGAAGCATTTCCAGTCAATACACCAAGAGGGAGCATGTTTACAGAGAGCACACTTCTCAGTCACTGAATTCTCTACCACAGGGTGCTGCAGAGATGAAAAGCATAAACTGCCTCAGAAAGATCTATGTCACCCCACAAATGCTGTGCCCACAGCTGCCCGTTCAGGTGACCACCTGAAAGCAGCTGTCAGCTGCAGTTGATTGCTGACTTACAGGACAAGCACCAGTATTTGTTGTGAAGTCTTTATTCTCCCATCCTGCACACAAACCCTGGACCTCAGAACTAACCAAGTGTGGAGCCTGAAATGTTCCCATGGTAACATATATGTAAATACTTGGGGTATTTGGTGTATTTTAAGAATGTATGCCTTAATTAAGATGCTGGAGTAAACACTTCAACTCAGATAGAAGGGTAGAGGGAAAAGTGAGATGGGTAGTCACAGCCATTCACTTTGACCTTGAGATTTGTCTTCTCTTGTTCAGTCCCATGCCTCTGAGACCAGCAGAAGGTTGGGAATATCATTGTTTCCATAACAAGCTAACACCTACAGCTATATATTAAAAGAGTATTTATGACAAAAAATGCTTCAGAGACTATTCCAGTTGTTACAAAGGAAATTTAGATTTAGCTTTTCCTTGAACTTTTTTTTCCCCTTTCCATCTTCCATCGTAGTCCATAAGATAGAACAGAGTGAGGTCAAGGTGTTGCAGTACTACATGACAGATTTTTATTTATTTTTTTTTTAACACAGATGGGGTTTTTTTTGCTCCCATTCATAGACCAAATGGTTCATCACATTAGGAAGTCATACTAGAATTTATTCCCTGAAATAAATAGGTATGGTCAGGGTGGTTTTTTGGGTTTTGTTTTTTTTCCTGCTTTTCTCAGTAACCCAAGGCACAGCCAGTCTATAAGGTTTATCTGGGTTTCTCTCACTTATTGGACCCCTAGTGGTATATTGATAGGTCTGCTTTTTTATCTTGGACACCCAGTAAAGTAATCTTCCAAACCCAAAAGATGCTGTTTAGATTTGCACATTGTATCTGTCACAAATCAAATAATCTACTGTTTTGAGGAAATAAGATTAAAAGTTCTAATGTATTTTGGGACCTGGGACCTCAAATATAATAAAAATTTACTGAAATGCCTCTTCTACCCCTTCCACTGGATGGGAATCAAAGAGTGCTGTCCAGCTTTCTGCTGTAAGACATACCTTGGTGAAATAGTCTCCTTCTGGTAAAATATGGGTCTTCTTTTTAAAAAGGATCTGCAACACCAATGGGGCAGGGAAAAATAATCAAGGAAGATGGATCTTCATTTAAATGTAAACAATGGAAGTACATATATTATATGTACAGCTACTTAGAGCAAGAATTAAACCCTATTTGTAAAACCTAACTCCAGCTTGTCAGATCAAGACAGAGCAGCTCTTTCAACTGCTCTGTCTCCCAGACGGAATCACAGGGTGGCAGAAGGAAATGTTTCTCACAGTGTGACTACAGAACTAATGAATTATCTGTTCCAAGTCCTTGATTTTTGCATTATTTATACTCAATACACTATATTTGTAAGGATGATTAGTGCACCATCTGCCCAGACCACAGACAGGCATAAAGGAGACAACCTCCTGATAAAAATCACATTTCTTTTAAGCAGAGTATAGGAAACTGGTATTCTTTCTGAACATGCAGACCTCCAGTCTCCTAATTAATCCACATCAGTCATTAGACATAGATAGCCTAGCCAGACCTAAAGTTATTTAAATGCACCACTAAGCTAAAATACAATACAGCTGAGCCACAAACAGTTCTGTATCCTCCATCACATTGTGCTAGAAATATAGTCTCTCGTTAGGGCAGAATGTCAGAATTACTCATGAGCTCTGAAGCAAGTTTCTAATTTTTATCATCACAAGACTATGAATAATACTGGAATTCATCCGGATAAATGTGGATGTCTGCATCTGAGCTTGCCACCCCAGCTTCTTCTGCAGTTCAGCAGAGATCCCTTCAGTAGAGAGCCAACACGCCAGATCTTCACATCTAAAAAGGACAAAAATGAGTTGCAGACTAAACAGGACTACTTGTTTCCAGAGAATACGAAGGAACTAAGAGTGACCAGTCCAGAAATAAACATACACACTTTTGATGCCTACATTAGATGATATTAATTTTACAATCCTGGGTCACGTTACAGTCGCAAAGGGCTAAGATAGAGGGAATCTGACATTTCTATTAAATCTATAATGAACAACATTACTAAAAAAGATCAAAATCCAGCAAACTTACTTTAATTTAGTTTTCTAAATTTTTTATAACAATTACTAACTATGTGTCCTTACATGTAGCCATTGACTACTCTGTATCTTCATTTTTGCACTGCTTCAACATATGTAAATAATCTGGTTTTCTCCCTTCCTTAACCATGCACTGTTGCCCCCTCTATGACATTTGTGAACATTTTATGTGACGAATGCCATTTAGTTAATCTGGGCCCACTGCCATCATTTAGCCAAGCAGGACAACCACTACCCAGTTGTTTTAATCTGCTTTCAAAAATCAGTCCCTGACAGTCTCTTCTCAGAATTTCTTCCAACCTGTCATTGTTCTCACCACTATGGCAGTGCAGAGATGTCTGAAGCATCCAAACTCAGCTTGCACCAGGTGGTCTTTATAGCTCTCACCGGAAATCATCCACTGTATACAACTTTCCTCCCCCCATCATCATGTGAAATGTGCCTGATGTGTGTAAGACTGAGCCGACTATTTGCTACTTTTACAATAATGGAGTGTGCCGTAGCAATTACACCTATACTTACATGCCATCTGGACAAGAACTGTCAGTGAAAAATAGATTGCAGATGAGATGCCATTACTTTTTAAATAACTCTTTTCAGTTCACATTAAGGGCAAGTGTCTTTACTAAGCTCCAAACGCACATTCAGTCCTGCAGTTCTTAAACAAACTGGTATTTAAATGAAAGAAATTACCAAGACTTACATTTGAAAAGCATCAGAAAAACAAACAAACAAACAAACACACACACACACAAACACACACACACACACACACTCTCTCTCTCTCTCGCTCTCTCTCTCACTCTCACTCATCACCACCTTTACTTTTCCAGTACAAATTAAGGGCAATCTTTGTTAAGAACTCACATGTGAACCACTTTGAGTTTTTCTGTCCTGAAAAAAAGACCCATCTGTCATTACTGTATTCATAAACTAGTAAAAATGGGAAAACACTGTATATATCCACATGATAAATGAAAACAGTCTTTAGGGGAAATGTAGAAATAATATATTTCCTTAGAGAATTCCAAAGCACCTGACAAACATTGATTAAATCTCAGTCTCCCCTTGGGTAAGCTCTATTTGCAGCATATTTTACAAACTGATAAACCAAGGCATAACTAAAGCAAATCACTCAGTGGCAAATCCAGATAATTTAGGAAGGGGGGTGCTGAGGCTTATCTACTATTGTAAACCTCCTTCAGCTGTCAACAAGAGAAAGCCTACCAAATTTACAGACTCACAGATTAATTTATGTTGGGAAGGGACCTCCAGACATCACTTGGACCACATCCCTGCTCAAAACAAGGCTGCTCAGGGTCTCCTCCAGGCAAGTTTTTGAATATCATCAAGAACAGCAAATCCACAACCTCTCTGGTCAGCACTTAACTGCTCTAATAGTGACTTTTTTTTTCTTTGTATCTGACTGAAATTGTCCTTTTTGTAAATCATGCATGCTGCTTCTTTTCTGTCTACTGTGCATTGTCAAAAATAGACCATCTTTGCTATACTCTCCATTCAGGTAAATGTAGATAGCCACAAAATCTCCCTTCCATTTTCTCTTTGGAAGATTAAGCAAAGCCATCTCCTTCAGTCTCTCCTCCTATGGCATCCACTCCAGCATCATGACCATCTTTCTTGCCCATAAGTGGGCAAGAAAGTAGTATTGCAATGTCTGTCTTGTACTGGGGAGCCAAAACAAGACTAAGAACCACACCTGTTGGCCTTGCAGATACAGCTGACGATGTGGTTGGCCGTCTCCATCCCATGGGCACAATAATTCAGCATGTTCAACCCCCTCTGCATGAGATTCTTATCAGCCCATTTTGCCAGACTGTTGTAATCCTACTGAATAGCAGTCTTGTTCTCCAGTGTATTCACCACTCCTCCCATATTGGTACCCTGTACAAGCTTGCTGAAGGTGGACTCTGTTCCACCATCCATTTTGTTAGGTTAAACGTTATTAACTCCAACGTTCACTCCTGACAAGAACACTGTTAATCAGTCACTCAGATATACTATGCATTACTGATCACCTTTTCACTCACTAACAGGATATATGGCTGAGTTTTGGGTCTCCAAATTAAATCTCTCCCTACTTGGGCAATGTCTCAAGGCCGAGGGTTGAAATTCTGTTATTCACCTTGCTCACTGTTCTCCCTATCATAAATTGCACCACCTTATGGTTACTGTAGCCAAGGCTGTCAGCAACCTTCACATCCCTAACCTTATTCATGATTAGCAGATACAGTCAGACTTCAGTCTTCAACTTGTTGGTCACTGTTGTGAAGAGGTAGTCCTCAATCTCTTGAGGATTATTTAAGGCCATTCCCACTAGGTTAAAAACCCTGTTGACAGAGATGCTCTTGACTCACTTAATCAGACAGATCCTGTCTCTGCATCACCCTTTGTTACTCAGATGGCTCCTTAGTTACAGAAGCCAAAGCTCTGACTGCAACACCACCCTGCACAACCAGGTGATCATGGACAGGATGCTTTACCTAAGCCTCTCCCTCTCTCTGGGCCAACTGCAGAGAACATAACCTCATCCCCTCCACCTTCACTCAGAGTCCTGGGTACACAGCCAGTACTTCAATGTCTCTCTTGATGGTATCACAGTGCTCAGCAGCAAGGGATAAGGATTGTGAAACAGATATCCATTATTTGAATATAATGTTTGATACAAGATTCCATACTTTTAGATACTATTTGAAGTAGAAACTCGCAAGACCAAGTGCAGGGTCCTTCACTTTGGCCACAATAACCCCATGCAACACTACAAGCTGGGGAAAGAGTGGCTGGGCAACAGCTCGGCAGGGAGGGGCCTGGGAGTACTGGTTGACAACCGGTTGAACATGAGCCAGCAGTGTGCCCAGGTGGCCTGGAAGGCCAATGGCATCCTGGCTTGTATCGGGAATAGTGTGGCCAGAAGGAGTAGGGATGTAATTCTCCCCCTGTACTCAGCACTGGTGAGGCCTCACCTCGAGTACTGTGTGCAGTTCTGGGCCCCTCACTTCAAGAAGGAGATTGAGGTGCTGGAGCGGGTCCAGAGGAGAACAACGAGGCTGGTGAAAGGACTAGAGGGAAAGTCTTCTAGGAATAGGCTGAGGGAGCTGAGGTTGTTTAGCCTGGAGGAGACGTGGGAGGGACCTTATCACTCTCTTCAACTACCTGAAGGGAGGTTGTAGTCAGGTGGGGGCTGGGCTCTTCTCCCAGGCAACTAGTGAGAAGACAAGAGGGCACAACCTGAAGCTGTTCCAGGGGAGGTTTAGGTTGGATATTAGGAAGCACTTCCTCACAGGATGATTAGACATTGGAATGGACTTCCCAGGGAAGTGGTGCACCATCACTGGATGTGTTCAGGGAAAGGCTGGATGTGGCACTAAGTGCCACAGTCTAGCCGATGTGGTGATGTTAGGTCATAGGCTGGACTTGATGATCTTAAAGATCTTTCCTGCCTTGGTGATTGTCTGATTCTATATGTGTGCATCAGGTTAATTTTAAGGTCTTTCTGAAATCTGGCTGTTCATCTTTAGCATCAGAAATACAGCATCATTTTTTTTAGAAATACCAGCTTCATTCCAATTCTTACATTTTTTGGTATGAGAAATAGCTACGCAGAGGTTTCTTGTGACTAATGTACAGAGGTTAGACCCATAAATACATCGAGTTGAAAACTGAGCGTAAGCACAGCTATGTTCATCATAACAGAGCTCTAAATAGTATCTACATACAGTAACTGCATAGTTGACAAAGGAATTCAGTGAATGTTACCAAATTTTTGTCTATGAAGGACACTTTTCCAAGAATCTTCACATTACTTTTACCTAGAGTTCAAAAGCTATGGAATAGTTAGCTATATTTCTTAAGTCCAGCTGCAGAGATTGAAATCATCGGGTTGCCTCTGGGTGTTTACTAAATTTCAAGCACTCAAAAAGTGAAGAGGATTTTATATTAAATATACTGAACACCACTGCTGTGGAGCCTGACTTTTTACCTGCTCTTGATATTTTCCCATCTCTTATTCTTCCTTTCAGCTGTAATATCTACTTACTGTTTGTTAAAGTCCCATTGTAGTAGAGGTCTAAAGGTCCTCACCTATCAAGGGAAATTACATGTATTTCTTCCCACAGTGAACTTTGTTAATCTCTCAGAGATTATTTTGCTATCATCTGGCACTGTGTTTTCATTATACATTTTATTGCTACTCACTATATTTTAATTAGAAGAATCTGAAACATCAGTATTTTCTAGAAAAACTCACCATTGGCATGATTTCAAATCAGAAGAGCTTTTAATGCTGGCACTCAGGAGAATGTCTGAAATCATCAGGTTAAATTACACAACAACATAACATTTATAAAACAGTAACACAGAAGCCTTTTCTTTCCCTCTCTCAAGTACTAGCACATACAGGTCTGGTTAACATGCGCTCCGGCACTCAGAAACCAAGGTAATGCAAGAGAAAGTGGGAGCATGAATAAAGAAAGAGAAAACACCTGTTCGGTGGTGAAGAATTAAATTCTATATTTGGTTTCATTTTTAACTCAACACAATCACCACTTTGATGAAAGAGCCATACTTTGAAATTACAGTAGAACAAAACATGAAACGGCTTGAAGCACTGTCGAGATTTACTTTTTCTCTCCTGGAAATTCAGTGTTTTATTATTTCCAAAGCTGTGCAGCAGAATAGCAAAGTGCAGCAATGGGTATCACAATGGTTGCCTAGTACATTATTAACTGCAGAAAGAATTGTCCATGGAATTGTGCCTCATTTGGAATGATGATTTAAAAAGAAATCATGACTACATCAACTGTAAGATGCAGTGCATTAAGTATCTTTCAGCTAGGCTCACAGGCACGTTTGCCAGAGGTTTGTGGTCTAATGTAGACAGAAATTTCTGTCATCATTCAGAGTATGTTTTATTTGATCTACTGTAAAATCTTTGCCATGTCAACTCATGTCCATATGTGGTTTTTTCCCATCCTTCCCTAATATAGAACATAAAGGAAAAAACTCTTCCTAGAGAGAAAGGACCTAAAACAATAATATTGACCCCATCTTAACTGAAATCTGAATGCTCTGTTATAACAAAAATCAGCAATATAGTTATCATCATTATTACTGGTTAGTTACCAGAGAAGCTTCAATAGAACTAGTCTGAAAGAGCACCAAGGGCTATTTTTACCTTTACTTTGTTTCCCAATAAAACTGGAAACTACTCACAAACTCCCAAGATGGATATTCCAGAAAAATCAATTCCATTTCTTATTTCACAGAATCACAGAATTATTGAGACTGCAAAAGACCTCTGAGATCATCAAGTCCAGCCTATGACCTAACATCACCACACCGACAAGACCATGGCACTAAGTGCCACATCCAGCCTTTCCCTGAACACATCCAGTGATGGTGACTCCACCGCCTCCCTGGGCAGTCCATTCCAATGTCTAATCATCCTGTGAGGAAGTGCTTCCTAATATCCAACCTAAACCTCCCCTGGAACAGCTTCGGGTTGTGCCCTCTTGTCTTCTCACTAGTTGCCTGGGAGAAGAGCCCAGCCCCCACCTGACTACAACCTCCCTTCAGGTAGTTGAAGAGAGTGATAAGGTCCTTCCCGAGTCTCCTCCAGGCTAAACAACCCCAACATCCTCAACCTCTCCCTATAAGACTTTCCCTCTAGTCCTTTCACCAGCCTCGTTGTTCTCCTCTGGACCCGCTCCAGCACCTCAATCTCCTTCTTGAAGTGAGGGGCCCAGAACTGCACACAGTACTTGAGGTGAGGCCTCACCAGTGCTGAGTACAGGGGGAGAATTACATCCCTACTCCTGCTGGCCACACTATTCCTGATACAAGCCAGGATGCCATTGGCCTTCCAGGCCACCTGGGCACACTGCTGGCTCATGTTCAACCGGTTGTCAACCAGTACTCCCAGGCCCCTCCCTGCCGGGCTGTTGCCCAGCCACTCTTCCCCCAGCCTGTAGCGCTGCTGGGGTTATTGTGGCCAAAGTGCAGGACCCTGCACTTGGTCTTGTTGAATTTCATGCCATGGCCTCAGCCCATTGACCCAGCCTGTCCAGATCCCTCTGCAGCGTCTTCCTCCCCTCCAGCAGACTGACATTCCCCCCCAACTTGGTGTCATCCATGAATTTACTAAGGGTAGACTCAATCCCCTCATCCATGTCATCAACAAAGATGTTGAATAGGACTGGGCCCAGCACTAATCACTGGGGGACACCACTAGTCACCGGATGCCAACTGGATGCAGCACCATTTACCAACAGTCTCTGGGCCTGGTCATCCAGCCAGTTTTTAACTCAGTGAAGGGTGCACCTGTCCAAGCTGCCAGCTTTTTCAGGAGGATGCTGCGGGAAATTTATACATTTCCTTTTATAAAAGGGAAACACTGTAAAATTAATTCTGATCAATCCTGAAGAAAACTACTGTAGAATTTGCCTTTGCGAATAATATTGTTCCACTTTAGCTTCCTAGTTGAAAAAAGTTCTCAGTCTTGAAAACGTACATAAAAAGTTTCCATTCTTTATGCATCTCTAGCTTTGCATCTGCAAAGCAGTCACTTCTCCTTCTACTTTTAAGAAATACATAGCACCTTATAGTGCAGTAAGAGATCTCTTGGAGCTCAATGCTGGCCACATTGTATAAACATACAACATTATGCAGTGATTGTGTGACAGAGAAAACTGAAGACCTTGCTTTGCTTATTTATTTTATACTTGTTATTCTGAGTTGTGTCTTGCTGAAGTCCCATCCCTACAGCCCTCAGTCAAAAGCATCTCGATTATGTGACAGCTCAATGGACTTGCCACAGTAAAGCAAAAGGAAAAAAGTCGGGAAAATCACAGAAATGGATGTTCAATGGCATGGTCACTCAGGGGTCTCATTCTCACCAGAAGCTCAGATTTGAGACTATCAGTCAAAGCCCCATGAGAAAACTCTTATACAGATGATACTTTCCAGGGCTGTTGCTACAGCATGCTGCTGGGGAATTGGCCAGTCAAAACCCAACTCCAGAAGCACAACACGACAGCCTGGGCAAAGCAGCAGCACCATTCATGTCACTGAGGCCAAAACATGTTTTCTTCCTTCTTGAATGAGCACACACAACCAAGGCAGGGGAAAGAGAAACTTAGCCCTGCAATCCAAGGAATCTCAAAGACTTTTTAGACATGGATGACACAGAAGGGACACACCTGCTTGGCTGCACAACACAGTCAGTCCCCTCTAAGCAGTACAAATACCAGACAGCAGCTTACTTGTCCTCTGGCCAGGACTGTAACCCACACACATACAACAGCACCCTGTCTCAGATGAAGCACAGAAAGTGGTGGTAAGAGAAGTAGCAAAGGAATGTCATTTGCATTATTCTCTCCCACCATAACACAGTTTAACCTTTTTAATCTCCCAAAGTGCTATCTGAAGGCTTTAATGTCATTAACTACTCAAATACAATAATCTTTACGTTTGGCTGCCTGCAGCTAGCTTCCATGGTAAGCATGATGAAATAGCTCTGCACCAATAGCCTCAGCAGTGCTCCACGTAGGAACTGTTACTGACAAAACCAATTCTGAGTCAATTGTTTTCCTCCTGGGGCTGATCCATTTTTGCTCTGAAAGAGTAAAAAAAGGTAACCAACCGCAGTGACTAGAACAGGAAAGACAACAGTAGAAGTTTGCTAAAGGAATGTGACTGCATGAGTTGTTCTTCTTTGTACATCTTGTGATGCTACAATGAGCATTGTTTTTAAATGTGCCATTTGTTGGTATAGAAGTTGCTTACTACTTGTGGTATATTACTTTTCCCAAGGGAAAGGGTAATTCATCGAATATTAAAGAGCCCGAATTGATGCAACTAATGCATCAAATGCTCAATGCTCATTAGAAAATAGGAAGTGCAAGTCTTTCACACACCTCTTGGGTCCAGCTGATACTGTAACATTTGCTGATCTCCATATATCCTTCTAACAGGTAATTATATTTCCTTACAGGTTTATCTCCAAAGTTGAGATGCACATATGTACACCCATTTATCTATATGCATTTTATGTATGCATAGTCCTGCTCAGGAGAGGAAGAAGTAAAATATTTTACCAAGTCAGTAAGCTACAGTACAAATTCCATGCTTTATATCACATTAAATACATAAACAAAATTAAGAATCTTGACCCTGAAGTTAAGAATACTTCTATTATTCTATCTACATTTCTTTTTATATACACAAAAAACATCCGATCTGTAACTTGTCTTTCCTGTTCACAAAGCTACTTGTGTTAATCTCCTTTCTAGAAAGTAAGATATTTAAAATATTTACTCCTCCTGTCTCTGAATTATGAGGATCTTGTGGAGAGTCATTTTATGTTTAGAAAAGACAGTTTCATCCAAATATCAGCAATATGTTTATGACTGCTATATGCTTTGTATCAGAAAGAGAAAATAGAACTTTCATAAGAAGATCTGAAGAAATCAGACTGAAATTTGAGCCTTAACTTTATTTACAATCATGTGAGTTTAAGCAAAGGAAAAAAAGCAGACAATACACAAATCAGGAAGCCATGATTTTCATAATTGTGAAACAGCATAGAAGAACTTTTATTTAAAAGAATTACACATTCACTCAGCATTGCACTTAAAATCTCTTGTAAACTGGAAATAAAAAAATCAAGATGTGAGTGTCCTTAACTACTTCTTTAATTGTAAGACTAAGCTCTCTTACCAAATGATAATGGGGGAGAACAGAAGAGGAAGAAGTTGACTCTTCTCTGCTGAAGACTGATGACTGTCTAATTTCAGGCTGTGCATCTAACATATAGAAAACCTTTCTACCTCAATATCAGTTTCTGTATTTATCTGGATGGACTTGGAAATGCAGTACTTAAACAAATGGGGTATTGTTTAAATGTTCACTTACCCTTCCAAAACTGCTGGATTTTCTTTCATAGCATGATAAAAAGGCAACATCAAAAACTTATCATTGCTTACTATTTAGTCTTCTACTACACTTGGAGATTTTATTTATACTATATGAGCTATTAAACCCCAAGTACTAGATGTTGTTTAATGATTCTGATACACCAGTGAGTATGTGATTTCATAGCTAGGGGCTTAAAAGTTTAATAAATATTTCTAAAGCACCTTATTTTATGAAGTACTACTGAAGCAAAATACCATCTTACTAATAAACTGCCTCACCTGGAGATAGATGCATCATCTTCCAGAAGAAAGAAAACCAGGAGTCACTAAGTAATAATAATGGAGGAAAAGTCAAACTCAAGCAGATGTTTCCAGTTTGGGCATCACCAAACAAAATTTTGTTTCATTTATCCTGTTCCCATTCCCACTTCCAACTTGAATCTCCACTCACACTGAGATAGGGCAACATAACATTTGAGATTGAAGAATCACAGAATCATCCAGTTTGGAAAAGACCTTCAAGATCCTCAAGTCCAACCGTCTGCCCTACAATCCCTAACCACTAAACCATCTCCCAAAACACCACATCTACCCATTTTTTGGACACCTCCAGGGACAGTGCATCCACCAGCTCCCTAGGCAGCCCGTTCCAATGCCTCACCACTCCTTCTGTGAAGACATTTTTCCTAATATCCAATCTGAGCCTCTCCTTGTGCATCTTGACCCCATTTCCTCTTGTCCTATCACTAGCCACTAGGGAGAAGAGGCCAACACCCACCTCACCACAACATCCTCTCAGGTAGTTGTAGAGAGCTGTAGATGCTGGACAGCTTGTCCCTATTATTCGTAGATTTTAACAGACAAGATTTATTTGCTATAGAAGAGGAGGAAAAACCATTCCTCCACTATATCTTTCAAAAAATGACACTGATTTGACCTAATAGGACATTTTGCACGTGCTGACATTCTGTGGAAAAGAACCTTTTGCACATTTGGGGCAGAACCACCTTTCCGTTTCATGTACAGACTGTCTAGAACTGTGACACATCAGTTTTGATTAGGAAATCCCATAATTATCACAGAGCAAACAATTTTTAACACAAGCATTGTCCCAATACATTTTTTAAATAATACAATTTGCAATCAGAGCATTAGAAGTATTGATTAAGGAGGTTATAAAGTAGAAGTGTAGCATGCAGAAAATAATTTCTTATACCACTGTTAGCTAAAAATTCCATCAGCCTTTGTGAATAAAGCTACTGCTAAATGCAGCATACAGGTGATGCTTTAATTAGGTTATGGACACACAAATCTGGAAAGAAAATTAAAAACCCTCTATACACTTCAGTTACTCAGAGAAGTCAAAGGGAGGAGGGATGAGAACACTGAGCTGGAACAATTCCCCCAAACTCACTTAACAAGAGAAATTTGTTCTTCGACTGGTTTAATTAAAACATCCTATCATATCCCTGAAGAATTCCCTCTTGCTGCTTCAGCAGAATTTCCATTCTCCCTTTGCCCTTCAACATGATGCTGTCTTGCAAGAGACTGTGGCCACTTCTATACTTTATCTCCATCAAAATCCTTGGAAGGTCCATTTCTTGGACATTTGAAGGTTTCCCTATCTGATAAATAAGAAAATGATGCAGCGCTATAATTCTCAAATATATTCTAAGCTCAGTGAAAGCACAGCCACCAAATGGGTAGCTCCTTCTCCAGAGAGCAAGGTTTTCTTTAATTAAATAAAGTTTGCCAGGTAAATAAGGATTTGCAGGATCAAGTCCTTAATTATTCAAGAAACTTCTGGAGTTTTAACATATAGATAAGTACCGACTAAACAGTTGTTGAAGTAAACCTATTTCATTTAAAAATAATCATCAACAATATAAACATCAAGAAAACATACAAAGGCAGCAAATAGTTTCTGAGTGGAAATGCTACAGTAAAAGGTAAGACACAAGTTTACGTTGCCTGTGAATAGGTGTTCTAAGATTTTTATTCAACATTGCTATATACTGATAACTCTGTCATAAATACCAAATTTGCAACAATTTTTTCCCAATTATCCATGCGAAATCTTGTATAAACTTGCAGTACAACTCATACTTTACCTATTTCTTTGGAGCAACACTTAGAGAATACAGATTTAGCATATGTACCACAGGTTATATTAAAAAAAAAAAAGAATACTGACATGCTCAGTAAATCTGTACTCCAAGTTTTGATCAAGACCCAGGTGGGTTTCTGGAAAGCATAAAAGTTTCTACAAATTTGTCAGAAAATTTCCAACAAAATTTTCTGGTCAAAAACATGGTTTCAAATCGAAAAAAAAGAAAGATTTTGAAATCATGATGAGGTAAAAATGCAAAGTAAATCTTTCAAGAGAAGAAACACAGCAAGTGTTAACACCTTTTATTAAAGAGACTTGAATCTCACTTCCACTGTTCTTTCTGAACTTTTTATTAATTCCCTGTGAATAGCAGTAAAGAAAAAATACTTCCATCAGCTACAGACCACAGATTTTTTTTTTTATTTTATTTTTTTTTTATTTTTTTTTTTTCAGATGGCGAAGCACTGGAAATGCCAAAGCTCTCTGGATGAGTTCAGTTAAAACAAATTACAAGAGTTCATCTGTTCCCATCAAGAACAGTATATTGGAAGGGATGCCTTTAAATTCTGCCTGCTCCCAAAGAACCACATCAGAGCTATGAGACAGCAGACATTTTCAGCAAAAACATAACAGTCCCAACAAAAGAAATTTCAATCTCTTTTAATCACACTGAATCTTTTGAAAGCATTTCCCCACCTTGTAAGTCAAACATTTTGCCTCTTCACGCTCTGCCACCAACAAAACAA
This sequence comes from Hemiprocne comata, assembly GCA_020745705.1. Classification (NCBI taxonomy): domain Eukaryota; kingdom Metazoa; phylum Chordata; class Aves; order Apodiformes; family Apodidae; genus Hemiprocne; species Hemiprocne comata. The sequence continues at coordinate 133,342,024 of CM036586.1, read as the reverse complement.
AACTACTGGCTTCTTCAGTTAAACCTACTAATCATGTATTACAGTGATACAGTTCGTTAAATAAATGACAAGGTTTTATTTTCTACTGTGTATTGGTCAAAAATTGCAGGGAGGAATATTGCAAAGATTGTAATAGTTTTATTAGCATCTCTGAGAATACCCATTTTTCATATTACTAATGTTCTAAAATACAGCAGGTACTTGAGGCTGCAGATGTTCCTCTCTAAAATGCAAAAGGTCCATAAAATCTGCTTGTAAATAACAAGGAAGAAATGGACCATTAAGAAATGTATCAGCGTGGAATGAATGCAATACCGTGCAGAGCCCCTACTCTGGCAGGGCTCCCCCTTGCTCTTCCAATGCCCTTTTCCCCAACCACCTTGGGGTTCCCAGCACCACTGGGACCTGCCATCCAGATCAACCAACCATGTGGTTCAGGAAGAATTGGGAGCAGGCTTGTGCCAGAAGCCTCCCCCTTGACATAAATGCAACTCCCTCATGGAGGCTGGGGAGGAAAGTTTAACAAGGTCCTGGCCCCTTGACTCCTTATGCTCCACTCACTGCTGATCAGATCTCAGTGTCCCTTCTCTTACTATCAAGCAGAATTAATACTGATTCTTGACTCAGAATTGTTTTTAAGCATAGGAAGTTTGGTCCATAATTACTGTACTTTTTGGACACGGCTTTTATGTAATTCAGTGTCTAAGCTTATTTTTTCACATTCCTCGCACTAAAATGTTACGCTCTGAATTTGTGTGAGATTCAAAACACCTCATTTTAACTGCATGAATTTCTTTAAACAGAAAGTACAGTGGAAAAACACCACTGTAATATAGTTTCATATCAGTACCTGACAGTTTTACAATAAAGAATATTGCAATATGGAGATGCTGAGTCTTTGCAGCTATTCAATAAAAGGTGAAAGTAGGTATGCCAACTGTATCATTCTTACTGCAGTATTAATTTTTACTGCTCTAGCTCTAGGATCTCACATAAATATACTGTGTAAGAGTAAAAAATAAAAACAATTGTAACCGAATATTAGACCAGGATGAAGGATCTTCTTCCTCCCTCCCTGTGCAGTCTAAGATCACTGTGACATTATAGCAGTAAAAGGCCCTCACTGGTGTGTTTGTTCATTTGAATACCAGGCAAATCACACGGGATTCACATACAACTCAGAGTGGATTATATACCTTATTTGATATTCTTCACAGGAATTGTAAATTTACGTATATTAGAAGTATTTTCGGACTTTTATTCCTTATTCTTTTAGTTCCTTAGTTTAGGATATTCCAACATACAATGAAACTCTATATCAAGATCTATAACAAGCTATATCAAGATCTGGAAAAAAAACACTCATGAGGATGACAGTTATAACACAGTAATGCAGAGTTAATCACAGAAGATTCCTATATTTTCTAGTGTCTAACTGTGGCTCCTGAGTCACAGCCACACCTATCATTTACGATTCCCTTGCTCTTATCTCATCCACACTTTTGGTACTCCTGCGCCTTGGCAAGATCATAGAATCACAGAATGGTTTGGGTGAGAAGAAACCTTAAAGATCATCTAGTTCCAACCCTCCTGCCATGGACAGGAACACTTCCCACTGCACCAGGTTGCTTAAATCCCCATCTAACATGTTGTTGAACACTGCCAGGGAAGGGGCATCCACAACTTCTCTGGGCAACCTATGCCAGTGTCTCACCACTCTCACACTAAATAACTTTTTCCCTGGTGTGTAACCTAAATATACCCTCTTCCAGTTTGAAACCATTATCCCTCATGCAGTCACTACATGCCCTTGTAAAAAGTCCCTCCCCAGCTTTCCTGTAGGGCCTCCTTCAGGTACAAGGACACTACAAGCTCTCCTTTGTGCCTTCTCTTCTCTGGGCTGAACAACCCCAGCTCTCTCAGCCTGTCTTCATAGGAGAGGTGCTGCAGCCCTCGGATCATCTTCATGGCTCTCCTCTGAAATTGCTCCAACAGCTCCATGTCCTTCTTGTTTTGGGGGCTCCAGAACAGGACACACTACTTCAGGTGGGGTCTTACAAGAGTAGAGGGGCAGAACCACCTCCCTTTCCCTGCTGGTCACACTTGTTTTGATGCAGCCCGGGATACAGTTGGCTTTCTGGTCTGCAAGTGCACATTGCCAGCTGATGTTGAGCTTCTCATCAACCAACATCCCCAAGTCCTTTTCCTCTGGGCTGTCCTCAATCCATTCTCTGCCCAACTTGTATTTGTGCTTAGGATTGCCCCGACCCATGTGCAGGACCTTGGACTTGGCCTTAATGAACTTCATGAAGTTGGCATGGGCCCACCTCTCAAGCCTGTCAACATCTCTCTGGATGGCCTCCCTTCCCTCCAGTATGTCAACCTCACCACACAGTTTGGTGTCATCAGCAAAATTGCTGAGGGTGCACTCAATCCCACTATCCATGACACCAACAAAGATGTTAAACAGCACCAGTTCCAGTACTGACCATTGAGGAGCACCACTCATCACTGATCTCTACTTGGATATTGAGTAATTGACTGCAACTCTTTGAGTGCTACAAGTGGTGCATCCATCAAGTCCATGTCTCTCCAATTTAGAGACTGGTATGTCATGAAGGACAGTGTCTAACACTTTGCACAATTCCAGGTAGATGACATCAGTTGCTTTCCCCTCTGTGATCCCCGTGCTGTGATCACAAATGGATACCAAAGTTGTCAGGCATGATTCACCCTTAGTGAAGGCATGCTGGTTGACACCAACTGCTTCCAGATTTTACACATGCCTTAGCAGAGTCTTCAGGAGGATTTGCTCCATGACCTTGCTGGGCACAGAGGTTAAGACTGATTCTTTTTTTCCCTTTTTGAAAATGCAGGTTACGTTTCCCTTTTCCAGTCTACGGGAACTTCACCAGACTGCCACAACTTTTCAAATATGACGAAAAGCAGCTTTTCAACTTCATCCGCCAGTTCCCTCAGGAGTCGTGGATGGATCTCATCAGGTCCCATGGACTTGTGTCCTTTCAGGTTCTTTTGATTGTCTCAAACCTACTTTTCTTCCATCATTACCCTTTTTGATACTTCATCACCAGTTTTATTTTTGCAAGGCCAAAAAATATATTAATTTTCCCTTGTAAGCCATAATATTTTTGTTGCTGCCACAGCCACAAGTGTTTTATTTCTTTTTAAACATCATATGGGTTGATAACACTACCACCTTCGGCTCTTCTTTGCCATTCATATCCAGTATTCCTCAAATCCTGATAATGATATTTTGCACAATCCCAAAGGGAAGATTTCCATTGCAAATATGAATGTCACATGTAGTTGTAACAAAACTTATCTAGCTTCAAATTAGCCAGGATTCACAGCTGATATCTAGTATCCTTGATAACTTCTTCGTTTAAGTAAAAACACACACACAGAACTTGCCCTCATACTATAATTACTGCAATAGGCATTCACATCAGGACACTACACATACATAATTTCTCACTCGTCATACCATGTTGCCTTTGGAAAGAACCACCTAAGTGATGTAAAAGTGCAGCTTGTGGTAAATTTCCTTTTTTTGTTGTTGTTTTTTTGCCAACTATGTGCAAGAAGTCCCAGGGAGGCAGGTGACAATGCAAAATATGCAATCAGCTTTTTGGGGGGTTGGTGTGTTTGTTTTTCCTAGGCAGTGAGGGAATTACATTTTTATTGTATTTAACCTTGCCAAAAGTGAGCAAATGTTATCTAATGCAGATGGAAAAACATTTTCTTATGTGTGAAGTGCTGAGTTACTCTCCACTTCAGACAACACCAGACTGCATGGAAGGGGGTAGGCATATTCCCAGAACTCAAGCAGTCTTCACCATTTTATTCTATTCTCTGGCAGCATTAATTACTGAGTAACCTCATCTCAAATATGTGACATTTATGACAAAGATCTCACAAGCTCAACAGACCATGTGCTGAACAGATATGGAAACAGATTCCCACTCTTTTTATCTTACTCAATGCATCTTTCCTATGTTTGATGTCTCTGGGCATATTTAAAACCAAAAACCCTTGTTTTTTAGAAAATGAAATTGTGTACGTAAACATGTGTTGTACAAAATCTGCTGACTGTAATACTCTGGGCTTTCTCCTTTTGTCTTATAAATAGTTGCAAAGAGGGAAATAAATTCTCTCTCTTTCTTCCAAGAGCTTTTTTCGCCTGTGTACAACAGATGTTGTTTCCACAAATTAGTTTATAATTTGTTTCATAACTCAGTCAGAACAACCCTTCAATTCATAGTCAGGGAATAGATTTAGTGCTGCACATAAGTCTTGTAATTATGTAACAAAACTGCACTTTGCTAGGTGAAAATCTTGGCTATCAATCATTCAGTTTAGTATATAGGCAACTTAATCTTCTGTTACACCAGCTGTGTGTGGCCCAGCTACACACAAAAAGGACATGTTAGATTTCCGCAGTATGAAGTGTAAATGATTACTGTCATAGGTAATAGGTAGGCAGACAGCAAGTTGGCCAGTTCCAGAGTGTTGAACTGCAATATATGAAGTAATTAGGAATGCCACATACTGCAACTCCTCCCCCCCATACCATTTAGCAAACTGAGCAGTATTTGAATGTTTTCCGTTGTCAAAATTAAGTTAGCAACAATAAAGCAAACAAAGTTCCTCCTCTAAAAAAAAAAAATCCAAAACTTTGCTGATTCAAAATAGAACATTAAAGAACAGAAATGCTTGCATGGCTCAGGTGAGCAGCTTGGAGACCCAGTGGATCCTCAGCTTTGAAGTTCAGCACAAAAAACTGCAAAATTGCAAAAGTTGGCAGAGAGTATGCAAGCAATAGGGCTAGTTAGACTCTTCAAGATAGCGTTCATGCAGTTGTAGCTCTAGGAACAAAATTATTTTCAATAGCTTTTTTTTTTTTAAATAATATTATTTACTACCTAAATAAAAATAAATTTTCACTTTTATTTAAAAGGAGTTACATTTTCAGCCACTAAAGCTGAAGTTGCAGACCTATTACCAAGTGCAGAATACTCAACACATTGAAGTTTCTCCAGGTCACATACAGGTACCCAAAGGCAAGTGAACCTCAAGGGGTTACTGAATGTTTTTTAAAGAAACTGATTAGACAGCCCTACTTCCCACATGAAACAAGCTTAGTGCATGCCTTTAGTAATCCATTTGGAATCATTATGCAGTCTCAGGATATGCTTAATGTATCTCTCATAGAAAAATGCTGCAGGGATAAACAGATGAGAAATTCTGAGAGAACAGGTATTTCAGAGGAAGTAGCACAATAAAGTAAATAATAAAATATTAGTCATCCCTCCCCTCCCTGTCTTTTTTTTTTAAAGGGGGCAACAAACTGTTTCTTCCAAGTCCTGAAACAGCTGCATCCTCACACACATCTGAGTGTGTGAAAAGTTTCTTCCCCCCTCCCTTTTTTTTTTTTTTTTTTTTTCTTTTAAATACGCTTCCCTACATTCTCTCTCTTCACTCCCGGCAGAGGTGGTGATCCTTCCCCTCTACCCAGTTCTGGTGTGGCACACCTGTAAGTGCTGTGTCCAGTCCTGGGCTCCACAGTACAAAAGAGAGATGGGTGAACTGGAGCAAGTCCAGTGCAGAGCCACAGAGATTATGCAGGGTCTGGAGCATCTGTCATACAAGGACAAGTTGGGAGAGCTGGGACCACCCAGCCTGGAGAATGGCAGGCTCAGGGGGAAATTATCAATGAATAAGAACACTAGAGTGGGGATGATGGAGGAGCTAGACTTGCCTTGGTGCTGCCCACTGACAGGAGAAGAGGCAAAGGCCACATATTAAAACCCAAGAAATTGCATCTGAATGGAAGTAAACACATTTTTACATTGGGGGTAGCCAAACACTGAAACAGGATGCCCGGAGTGGTTGCAGAGTATCTGTCCTTGGAGATTGGACACAGCTCCAAGCAACCAGCTTGAGCAGGGGAAAAGAGCAGGCTAGATAATCCTGTGATTCTTCTTTGCTTTCAGAAAAAAGAAACAAGGAAAGATGATGTCCAAACAAAACTCCTTTGGCTTATCTACAGTCTAAAATATGATACTAAAATAACACAAATGAATAAAAATCTTATTTTCAAATTCCTTCTTGACACAACAGGAAGTAAGAAAATCAGGAAAAAGCTGTGTGTTTTTGGTAGTCAAACCCCACACGTGGCCCAATCCTAAACTGCATCTAGACTATCTGAATATAACTTCCTCTAAGTTATTGAACCAACTGATGAGCAATGAAACGAAATCTCCAAGTAGAATCCAAAGAATTAAACCTTATTCATGGTTCCCAGAAAAATACAGATGCATGAGTTAGGCTCAGTATTTATATGACAGAATGCTCCAATGCTTGGTAAACATCCTCATATTTGCAGTTTTGAAAGAAACAGGTTACAGTTAGCTTGGACTGAGACTAAGCTTGTAGAAGCAGGTTCTGATCTATACCCTTGACCTTCCTCATGTTAGAAAACTTACACTTGAGTATTGTCAACTCTTGCTCCACAGAAGACAGCATTTCTAACAATTCTTACATATTCTGTACATTAAAGACTTATTCCATGCTTTTGGCTGTTTTTTTCTTTCTACTGGTTAACTACCTTCTCTTTAACAACTCTGTCCATTACATGTACAAAAAGTCTCAGAAAAGCAAATTACATGAAACCAGCATTTCACATTATTGCCCTTGAAGTCATAAAAGGTGAACTGACAATGACTTTAATAAGACTGTTGTCAGTATTTTTCTCAGCAAATTATTCACTGAATACTCTGTTAATGTTATGTCAAAGACCCCACAAGATTAAAAGATAAAAAACCCTGACCACTTTCAAAATACAGTTCTTCCACACACCCAGCATGTATAACTCAATATGCATCAGTATATTTCACAGCAACAAAATCATTCTCTCCCTCCTGTGAGTGAAAGGTACCTCAGTGAAAAGCAGTTCTCACCAACTTAAGACAGATGATGTGGCCAAGAAGGCCAATAGTATCCTGGGGTGCATTAAGAGTGTGTCCAGCAGGTCGGGGGTGGTCATCCTCCCCCTCTACTCTGCCCTACTGAGACCACATCTGGAGTATTGTGTCCAAATCTGGGCTCCCCAGTTCAAGAGGGACAGGGATCTACTTGAGAGAGTCCAACGGAGGGGTATGAGGATGATTAAGGGACTGGAACACCTGCCTTATGATGAAAGGCTGAGAGACCTGGAGCTGTTTAGTCTAGAGAAGAATCAGATGGGATGTTATTAAATGTTTACAAATATCTGAAGGGTGGGTGTCAAGAAGAGAGGGTCAGTCTCTTTTCAGTGGTTGCCTGTGATAGGACAAGGAACAATGGATACAAACTGGAACACAGGAAGTTCCACTTTGACACAAGGAAAAACTTCTTTACTGTAAGGGTGATGGAGCACTGGAAAGGGCTCTCTCAGAGAGATTGTGGAGTCTCCTTCTCTAGAGACTTTCAAGACCCATCTGGATGCATTTCTATGTGACCTGCCCTAGGTGATCCTGCTCTGGCAGAGGGGTTGGACTCTCTCTCCAGAGGTCTCTCCCAACCCCTACTATTCTATGATTCTATAATTCTCTGGTCTTCCAGAACACAGGAGGAGGATGTCACATGTAACTAGGCAGGGAAGCTCGTTGAAGAATTCACATGATGGGTGAGTACTGTAGGTATGGAAGGCATCAGAAGTAGCAAGATGTTCTCATATCTTCACTAACTCTGAAAAGACAAGACTATCTCACAAATATCAGAAATATGGAATGAAAAAGCATGGAGATACTTTAAGCTGTGTAAGGGAAGTAGAAAGCCTGTTCCTGTGAATATCATTGAAAACCAGGCACAATTTGAATATATGGCTTGGTAACACCAGATTCAAACAGCAACCTCAGAAGTAGAAAAGAAACTGCAAAATAAAGAATCATCAAGTAGAGATCAGAGGTGATAACCCATTCTTACAATGTTTAGCATAGTCATCCAAGTATCAGTACTTAAAATGTAAAAAACAAGATTTCAACTTTGATAGTTAGACTAATTTGCCATTAAAAAGCAAAAGCATGAAACATGAATTCACAAGGGCAATTCCCTACTGCTCAGGCAATTCAGGGTATTTTAATTCCCAAATACATTGAAGACATTTCCCCTTGCTTTCCTCGCATCCTACACAGCCTTCCATTATTCCTTTTCTTTACGTAAAAGTCAGTCATAAGGAGGAAGGTCAGGAATGAGGAAAAACACCCACAAAACCAAGTTGTACATGTAAACCACACCGTGCTGATGTGTACACTTTGATCACACAGGTTTGACTTCTGTATTTTGAAAGCTGAAGGAACAAGAGGATTTCAGTCAAAGTCCAGCAGCAAGAGCTGACTTGGCACAGAAAAAGTCATTTAATTCCAGCCTCTAAACGAGGTGCTAAGCAGCTAAGCAGGGGGTAGAGGTAAAAATAGTAAGAAAATACATTTAACAGTTTTTCAGACAAAATCTCTGCAGCCCAGACTATAATCTTACTGTTTTCTTTGGGGGAAAAAAAAAAGTTTCTAAGAAAAGGTTCATAATTGAAATGTAGATTGTATATATTACTATATTAGATCCTTAAAGTGAAAAGTAAGTTAGTTAAAGGAGAAACAATGATATGCTGCTTTGAAGATTCATAGTGCTGGAAGCCACCTAGTGAAATTTCTTAAGTACTTGATGTTATTTAGTATATGCACGAATCACCTAAGCACACGGGGCAAGAGCTGGAAAGAAATTTCTTGGAAAACAAAATTGGGAGAAACACTCAAAGGAAAGGTCTGGAATTTTAAACATGAAGGAGATTAAGATTGGAATAATAAAGAATTAGGTTTCAAAGTACTAAAACATGCAAAAGTATTTGCAAGGTTACTTGAAGACTGAAAACATGTATTTCTGTGATAACATCAGAGCTGGAGAAAAGTTAGTATTTTACTCAAATGCAAGGTTACTCCACAGCATAAACATACCATGTCTATGAAAAGGCCAGTGGTATCATATGACACATAATTTAAATAACTTCCAGAAGAGGTAAGAAAATTATTCTCACTGTCGTACATATTGATGGGAGCATTTTTATATAAGCTCTCAATTCCAGTCCCCTGTGTAGAAGGAGAATTTATTCAAGTGGGAAGAGATACAATAAGATCTACCAGAACTGCAAAAATACACACCCACTACACAAGTCCACACAAGAAGAATCCTTGTTTTCAAAATGAAGGTTGACATATTGCATTTAGACATCAATGAAAAATGAATTAAACACCACTGGGGATAGCAAAAAAGATTCCTGGATGTAGGGTTGTGTTGACATGAAAAGGAATGTGTATAAATTTACCCCAATGTTTAAGCTAGCAATTACATGACTGTTTCTAATCACTATTATACTGAATTTCTGAGCAACAAAAAGAGTAGGACTAATTTTAAGCTAGAATGAAGTAATAATTCTGTGATATAATAAAAATATTATAAAGCAAAAGAGTGCCTGTATGTTGTGTCTCAGTAAGAACTCCCATCTTCCATCCTAATGATCGGTAATTGCTATTTCAGTTCAGTTTCAGAAGTGCTCGCTCTGCTCAGACTGCACTGCAGTATTCAACTATTACTTTTAAAAAAAATGGGGAAAAAGTAAACATTTCTAGAATCAATAAATAAAAACATACCACAAGACCCTAGGAAAACCTGAATATATGGAGAGGAAGGTGGCAGCTCTTTACAAAAGCTGTGCAATCGGGTATTTTAGAGGAGACATGACATTTCTCAGCAGATGAGAGCACGAACCTAGTTTGCTCAGAATGCTCCTCCCAGCTGTGGCCAGAACCAGGTGCATCTGAAGCAATAGAAAGCATCCACAGTAAAGGAAAACATACCTTCATGTAGATAAGTGTCCTAATGCTTGGCAACTAGAGTTTTATTTTGAAGCATCCCAGTTTAAGATGTTTTTTAAAAAAAGGTTTAATTCCCAGATAAATGTGCATGGTCTAATTATTTACATGGCAGAAGTACTTTTGAATCACCTTACACGTTAATTTACCCTTAAGAGTATGAAGCAACACTAAGGTGATGTGATTGCCTGGCACTATTGGCACTGAGCCAATCTATAACTATAACAGCCCCAGCCTCAAACAGGGTAGAAATGAACCATTGTTGCTTGACGATCAATCTTGTAATTATACCATAGCAACTAACACAAATAGCCACATTGATGTGGGTTTTGTGCCCATCATTAGATTCTGAAAGAGTATGCTACTAAAGAAACAAAACACACCCACAGCCTGGAGGGATATTCCAGCGGATGCAATTGGGTTGTTTGCAGCATCACCCAGTGTCCATTGAAAGATGACTACTCTTTTTTAGACTGACAGGAAGGCCTAGGGCTTTGCACAACATGAGAAGTGTCAGCAGATTTGAATCCATGAGCTAGAGCATTCATAAGCTGGTCATACATTCTAGAGGATTAAGTGCAACTGATTATTGAGTGATAAAAGACCATCAAGCCACTGGACAACATGTGTGTTGTTGTAAAGTGTGTGTTGCTATCACATCTTCAGAACTGGAGAGACTTCAGTTGTGTCTTACCATGTGTCACTAGTACAGCACATCAAGCTGAGTGCATGACATACTGTGTCAAAGTGGCACCCATGATCACATGGTGACAGGTATAGTAGTCAGATATCCCTGTTGCTGGAGAAGCAGGCTCTGGGAAAGTCCACTCTAAAATTAGGCAATGCTCAAAAAGCCAAAACTCACAAGGAAGCAGTGTCCTTATCTAAGAGACAAGTATCAAGAGGGGAGGAGGCCAGTGAGTGGACCTCATGTGCCCTTTTCTACTTTTATCAGTAGCAGCAGAAGCTACAAATGAACATTCTTGAAGACATAAACCTTCATTCTGACTTATAAGTGCTGATAATACTGGCACAACCATCAGGGCAGCTACACTGACATAAAGCCATCCTCAAGTAAAGAACAGTAAGTGCAAACCATGTAGAACAGCACTTTCTTTTAACAAGACAAATATCAGATCTTTTCGACAGCATGTCATCTACTTACTGTGTATTGAAAAGATAAAGCTGCTTGGTTTGCCTTCCCTGTCAAAGTAATACTATTTTATTTACCTATTACATTTTTCAAAACAGCAGTAATCTTTAATAGTCTATGACAGATACCTAACTGAGCTTCAGTACGTGAAGGAACTAACAGGGATATGTGAAGCAGAACAGCAGATTATTACCCTTGCTTCTCAGTAATAAGATGTGTAATAGCATTTTATGATTTCCTGGGGTTTTTTTCAGTCACCCTCATGATCTCTGTGCTGATATATGTCTGATACTGTTTGGAGGATGGGGTCACCAAAGTGCAATGGATGGAAGCATAGGTCTTTGTTAATAGCAACTTACAAATTATATTCCATCACAGTTCTTATACATTTCCACTTTCACTTCTTCAAAGTGTTCAAAAAGATTTCTCTTTATTTTAACTTTCAAACTAGATATGTGTATCTTACTGTACCTCACTGTACATTTTGGTTTTGATTCCTCCCATCCATATTTTAAAATCTGCTTTTTCACACCATAGGAAAAAGCTAGCCTTTCGATTTGCAACCTGACCAGGTACACCACTTGTGTGTGTTGAAAGAGGCAGGGTGGGAAAGGACAAAGGGAGTGTAAGTACAAATCAGCAAGTCAGTTTCCTGCATGGTTGAAATCAGTTCAGAACTAGAAATGAGCATAAATAGCTTTTGCAAACCCACAGTGTCTCCATCTCAAAGGACTCCCTCCCACCCATCAAGAGCAAAGATTAAACTGTCTTATTATTCCCCTCTTTTGTCCATGATAATCTTACAATGGAAATATTATAAGTTTCAGTACAAAAAACCCCAACAACTTTAAAGGTGGCAACACAACCATACTTACCTTCTGAAATGCAGCCAGTTCTTCAGTCATTTACAGAAAAAAATACATTAATATGATGGTGAAAACTTTAATAATAGTTTACAATCTATAAAATTATTTTAATTTAGAAAATAATTATGCCAGCTTTTACAGTAAGTAGTAAAAGTCAACCCACACAACCATTTTCTTGCTAGTTTTATTCAACCTGCCACAAATACAATGAGGTATGTAGATAACCAAGCACTTCACTGACTCAGGCCAATGGACTTGTCGACAAGTTTTTTTCCAAAAACAAAACTGAAGCCCTTCATTCAATGTAGCTTTATGAGAATTATAAGAAATTTTACATTCAGCCTATTTTTATTTAATACTTTGAACAATATTAAAAGATTACCATAGAGACAAGGTCTTATCTGTCTGCTCAGATTACACTGTGCTTACACTGAACCATACAGCATACATGATTAGCCCTAAAAGGTCTCTTTGGTGATTTTCACGTTTAATGAACTGGTTGGAATTCATTATACAATAATTGTAAGGAGGTTTCACAGATAAGCCTCTGTCTTTAGGGGGCACGGTACTGACAGAGCAATTTTTTTTCAAAAGGAAAGAAAATCCACATACCTTCCTTGCTAAATGAACCATAGATATTAATATGAAACCTTCCATGAACAAGGAAAGAAACAAGCAAGAGAAAAGAAACTACACGCCAAATAGGGTAATGAGCTTCATTCAACTACAAATTTACTCCAGCTTTGCCCAGGTGAAACTCCATTCATTTTTAACAAAAATAGCATTTGTCAAGACAGAACTTCAGCACTTTGATTTTGCATTGCAAATTCTGTAAAGGTTAAAAACCAAGTATTTACATGCTGGACAACAACTAGTTCTGTAGGCTGTCCTACTGCCAAGAGAGGTACAAGACTTGGCAAGAAATCAGGAATATGATGTTCAGCTTAGACGCAGTACGAGTCAAAATGTTACCATAAAGAAAAATTGCTGGGTTTTGCCAACAGGGTCTAATAATGCAGCTCTTGCGAAGGCCTTTCAGCAGGCTGCTTTGTTAATAAACCTAGGAGAATGGTGCACCACTGAGTTATTTCATCTTGGGAATTAAAATTAGGCAAACATTTCTCACAGGCAGATCCTCCTCTTGTAGCCTACACACTATCTACAACTTGCCATTACCAGGGTGACACTGAAGGCCAGGAAAGTGCAAACATAGCTGTACTAGGCAGGTACATAACAAAAGAACAGTTGCACTTGGTCAGAATACACAGTCTAGCCCAATACCCTGTGCCTATTGGTAGTCAAAAGGAAATGCTTAAAAAATAAGTAAATGGACAGTATTGTTCTGACCAAGTAATCTGTAATTTCTGGACTTCCTCAATCAGACATTACATCTGCACTCCTATGCACAGATGGATTCTTCACATATGACTGTCTGAGACTTTGGCGGGTACAGGGATGGTAGCAGCAGATCTAAAGATCATTTCTTCCTTTTGGTACCTCACTTGGAGGATTTGGGATGTCCGGGACTATGCTGGAATGCATTGGTCCCTCTCATGATCACACCAGTAAAACACTGCTGAACCTACAGCCAGGCCACCCCCAGGCAATATCACCCACACTGAACAAGGAAGCATGCCCTGCTGCTACCGAAGGCCCCTCATGAGTTTTGCAGCTTGAAAGCTGACATCACCTTGGCTCCACCCTGTCACCCTCTGCTCACTAACCATGGTAGTTCTGCAAGGAGCCAAATTATAAACCTCATATACCCACAGACTGAGGTCACCTCCCACAGAAAGGAGCTATACCTGGACCTCCCAAGTTGCACCAGAAGATTAACACGCAATGGCCTGCTGGAAGACTAAGGAAACCCTGTCATCCAAAGCAAAAAACTACAGCTTAACTGTCCTAAACAGATAGCAGTCTGTTCAGCAGACATCCAGATTCAACATCTGTGAGAAGCTAACCTTGTGGTGGATGTCTCAACATTGTTGGAATGCAAGCTTGTGGTGTTAGAAATGGAAATGAACTTTGGTGCAAAACAATGGCTTGTCTCACCGACATGGAAATTAGCCAGAAGGCACTGAAATTGCAAAGGAAGGAGACAGCTCGGTACCCACCCCCCCTCCCTTCTCAGCCAATTGCCTGCAGCCTGAGGTTTGAGAAGACTTATGGGGAGAAAGTCACTGTGTGAGACACCCCTTGAAGACCACCTTGGAGACACATCACACATATGTACGGCGGAGAGGTTGGGGTCAAGAACTGTGACTATAAAAAGCTGTGACACTGTCAATACAGTGAAGTGTTCCCCACCCGATGATGTGGCTGGATCGTGGTGGTAACTATCCTATCACTTGCTATTCGCGGTATTTCTGCTTTCTCCTCCTCACTTTCCTGTCTCTTTCTTTCTGTCCTATCCTCTCTAGGGATTTTGAACTTTTGTTGTGCAACTCCAATAAAGTTTGGTGTGTACATGACATCTGACCTCATCTGCATCTTAATTTCACCATTTGGGATCACCTTTAGATCTTCTCGACAGGGTCCCTCAGGACAAAGGGGTGTACCTGCTGTACGACTTATACTAGGGCAGGGAAGGCTGAGCCCAGCCACACCTGGGCTCCACATGAGAGTGAGGGAGCTTAGAAAGCAAGGGGCTTCTGCCCAATCTTCCATAAGCCGTAGACCAGACCTGGTGACTGTTTGTCTTTTACCACCCGATATTGTACTTGGTGGGATCCAATGAGAATCTCCACGTCTCTGATTATCAGATCGTGACATCCATGCCCTATTTCAGAGGCAGATGCTTTTTCACATGCAAAAAGCCTGTAAGAATGGACATACATCAAAGGTGTAAGGGAGCTCAACCTGCTCAACAGGAAGTTTCAGGGTGTGAGACAGACAATGTTGAATTATTTTCCCCAAGTAGTAAACACTTTACTCAGTTGTAAAACACTTAAAGGAAAAATTGTCTCAGTCATTCAACTCAACAAACAGAAGTCGTGAGGTTCAACATGGTGAGCCCAAGAACATACTGATGCCCTCCATCACCAGGCTTGTTTCAGCAGAGGCAAGGCAGACTCTTCCACTCTCAGAACAGGCCCTCCCAGAGGGCTGCGGACCAGAGGAAAGCCCACTGACTGCAGGCTTACCATCCCTGCGTGCTGGCTGGGGACACTAGGCACTGATAGGGACTCCCGGGGTGTGATACCAGGGCCCTACCTCCTTTGTGCTCTCCTGGCTGCCTTTCCTTAGCAATAATGGAAGTCCTCATCTGGTGAAAAAACAGCTTTTGGCTAGCATGTTACATGCATTGTACTGCAATAATTTCTCAAGTAAATGTTATGATCAACAAACCACCACCATTTTTTATTTTTTTTACTATTAAAGAATATATTAAAAGCATCTGGTAGCTTCTAGATGCTACTCTTGGTTTTTGTGTCTCTAGGGAAAGAAAAAGTTGATACTGTTGATGTAAAACATACAGCAAACCATTTGACAGATTTCGTTTGCAAAATGTTTCATTTAATTTTTCCTCACCAAAGGAAAAATTTAATCAACTACTAGAAGGTTTCAACATGAACACTCAAAAACCCCTTGCAAATATCAGACTATCTACTTAACAAAAGAATGATACATCATATGACTAGCAGTTTGTTTGCTGTTGTTCTTTTAAACAAAGACTGTCACTTATACTTCTACGTTATTTATTGTTGCTCTTTCCCCATTCTCAAGACAATGCCATCTGGACTGCATACTTCTATCCTCATTATTTGGTATTAGTATTTTTTGAGGGGTTTATGTAGTGTTTGAGTTTGTTTGCTGTATGCAAAGTTTAACTGATTGTTTGCCTGTCAAAGTCAAACACAGCATACCAGAAACACTATGGATTGCAATATCATGACCAGAAAGGAGGGAAATCCTACTATTTCTTCAATTCCACTATTCATGCTGAAAACTGAGAAAAGGAAAAAAACCTAAACAAAGAAACAAAAAAACCCAGCCTGCATTAATGGAAGATTTCAATCACAGGCAGGGCAAAAGGCACACTGGAGAATTTAACAGAAATCAAGTTTATATACAGTTTAGTATATAAACAATATAGTAAAAATGAAAGATATCATGTAAGAGAATAAACTTCTGTGAATAAAATGGACAGAGTTGAAAGATAATCTGTTAAAACTTTAGCGTAAATACTATCCAAAAAACACCAAAGGAAAACAATGGCTCAAATGTAAAGGAAGCACTTAACAGAGCAACATTTTGTATGAGGTAAATAGAAAGGTAAAAAAAATATATATAAAAAAATGTTTAATTAAATTTTAAAAATGTTTAATTCATAACAAACTAGATGAGAAAAGCTTTTCAGGTGCATCAAAAGCAAGAAGCTTATTAGACTCAGTGGGGCAAACAGATCACCAAAAGTAAGTTGAAATTGTTGCTGGAAGTCCAACCACATTCTTTCCATTTCTATTCACTGCAGAAGATGGGAGGTTAATTCTAAGTCATACACTGATAAAGTTACTCAAGGTGAAGCTCAAAAGAAGGGATTTTAAACAAACAAACACAAACATTGAACTGCAACAGACTTCCTGAAGCAGATGCTAATTCAATCAGGTGACAATTTGTGTCTTGTATCAAGTATTTTGCAACAGTCAAATCCTTTGGTTACTCAATTCTTCCCACTTCTCCTGAAGTCAACCTTAAGTTTTATCAAATCAGCTATCCAGTCAAGGAACTGACATATTCAGAGGACTGGATATGTCATTCCTCCACTTTTATGCTTTTTTTTTTCCTCCTTAACATTTTGACCACCTTGATTTTGGGAGGTCTGATAAGTTTCAGAGAAATATGACAATATCAAGTTTCCACAGGTCCACATGAAGTTGCAAACAAGCCTTTTACTGCTCTCCTGCTTTGTCTCCTCCTCAGATTCACATTTTTCCCTATTTTCCTATGCAAGGAAGTTTTCAAATTTGGTGCTAGGTCTTCCAGCTGGCTTAATTTCCCTCTAACTAACCCCGTCCATTATTGGGTCCATCTAGACAGCTTTCTATATTGGATTTCTGGAGGTCCGCAGCTTCAATGTCACTACTGGGAAGTCAGAAAACACAGACA
Organism: Hemiprocne comata; assembly: GCA_020745705.1. Taxonomy (NCBI): domain Eukaryota; kingdom Metazoa; phylum Chordata; class Aves; order Apodiformes; family Apodidae; genus Hemiprocne; species Hemiprocne comata. Next base: position 133,324,967 of record CM036586.1, on the reverse strand, counting down.
AATGGCCATTATGCTTCTATTACTTAATACTCAAGGTTTCTTTAAGCTGGAGTTGTACAACTACTGTAGAGCGGAGAACTGCAACATATTTTCCAAAATCCCTCAACTGCTTTGGATTTATAGAATCATAGAATCACTAAGGTTGGAAGGGACCTTAAAGATCATCAAGTTCCAACCCTCCTGCCATAAGCAGGGAACCCTCCCACTAGAACAGGTTGCACAAAACCTCCTCCAACCTGGCCTTAAAAACCTCCAGGGCTGGGGCATCAACAACCTCCCTGGGCAACCCATTCCAGTTCCTCATCAACCTTATCGTGAAGAATTTCTTCCTAATATCTAACCTAAATCTCCCCACTCTCAGTTTAAAACCATTACTCCTTGTCCTATCACTATCTTCTCTGATGAAAAGCCTCTCCACAGCTTTTCTGTAGGCCCCTTTCAAGTACTGGAAGGCTGCTATAAGATCGCCATGGAGCCTTCTCTTCTCCAGGCTGAAGAGCCCCAATTCTCTTAGCCTGTCTTCATAACAGAGGTGATCCAGGCCTTTGATCATCATGGTGGCCCTTCTCTGGACCCTCTCCAACAGCTCCATATCTTTCTTGTGCTGAGGACACCAGACCTGTATGCAGTTCTCCAGGTGTGGCCTCAAAAGAGCAGAGTAGAGGGGCAGAATCACCTCCCTGGCCCTGCTGGCCACACTTCTTTTGATGCAGCCCAGGATGTGGTTGACCCTCTCGGCTGTGAGCGCAGACTGGTGGCTCATGTTGAGCTTCTCATCTACTACGACCCCCAAGTCCTTCTCCCCAGGACTGCTCTCTAGCCATTCTCCCCCCAGCCTGTATTTCTGCCTGGGGCTGTGCTGACCCAGGTGCAGGACCTTGCACTTGGCCTTGTTGAACTTCATGAGGTTGGCACGGGCCCACCTCTCCAGCCTGTCAAGGTCCCTCTGGATGGCATCCCTTCCCTCTAGGGTGTCAACCAAACCACACAGTTTGGTATCATCAGCAAACTTGCTGAGAGTGCACTCAATCCCTCAATCTTCTTTCTCCCTGAGATACTCATTGAATACTCTCACAAAGCCCTCATTTGGAAAGAAACAGACAAAAATTAAGTATTTTCAAACAAAGAACGGTTTTAAATGAATGAGTGTTCTGCAGAAGTGCATCAGTTTAGATGGGAATATGTCAGCAATACATTTTAAAAACTGGGAAACATTTTGGGTTTTGTTATTTACTCGTAAAATTCAAAATACATACCAATATCAAATTTTAGCCTCGTAACACTGTGGGAAGGGTCGTCTCTCAACTGCCAACTCTCCACAGGACAACTCACCACCAAAGCCAACTCACTACTGGGACAGCTCTCTGCCAAGACAGCCTTCCACAGATAGACAGATGAGGAGCGGCACAGCCCTGTGTCATCTCCTAATCCACAGAAAGTTGTCCCCATAGAGGGCTGTCCTGGCATAGAGATGCTGCAGTGTAGAGGTGTCCTAGATCTGTAACACTATGTGCCTATTATACATACACACACAATAACCAACGTAGGTTAACATAGAAGAGATTTTATTTTTTTAACCAGCACTTCAGGATTTGTCTGCTGACAGTTCTGTGGCCTAGAACAGCAATGTAATGGGACTGCAGCCCTCGTGCAACTAATATACATCTGCCATTCATACCCATAATCTGACAAAAAATAAGTTTTCTGGAATTATCAAGTCTAAACTGCAGACTTTTTTTTAATTTTAAATTTCAAATTAAACCTTTTTTCTCTCAAAATGAAATTATAATCTTCTAAGTTAATCACAGATCTCTGAGTTTGGAGGGGCTTTTATTTTTGCAAGGAGGAAAATACATCTGACTGTAAACCCCCTGTCAATGTGAGTGCTAGCATTAGCCCTGCAGCTCTGAACATCATCCTCAGTTCCTTCACTGCTCACCAAACAATATCAATTCCTAAAATATTTTTTGTCTCTTTTCATCATTCTGTTTATCAACTAAAAATGTAGTCTTTTTGCAAAACTTTTTTAAACTGCAAGAAAGTAATGCTACTGTAATATTACCCCAGTTTAACTAATACAGCATCACGGAATTGTCAGAGTTGGTAGGGACCTCTAGAGATTAATCTAATCCAATTCCCGTGCTACATTCAATACATACAATATATTCAACACATTCAGCACATAAGCCATATCCAGGAGCTGAAATACTGCCCAGAAAAGTAAAATTAGACCAACTCAAACTAGAGAGGAGGACAGTGATGTGTGATCTGATAAGACATGAGCAGACATTTACACCATTCCATAATTATTAAATCCGGGGTTCAAATATCTCCAGATAATTACTGATTTCACCTTAGAGATTCTTCCACAAGGACCTAACCCTGCGCTCTCAAGTAAGTAATTGGGGAAAAAAGTTTTCTCTGTACTTTCAAGTACCTGAAGATTTGTTTTGTGGAAACATAAATCTACGTATTTTTCTCGTAAGTGTATGGATAACTAGAGTGCAAGTTATTTTTTAGATTGAGGATATAACATCTTCATTAAGAAGTTCTTGTAAAATACAGTTTATTCATCTATTCAAAAAGGTCCTCAAATCCCCTGCAGATTCTCCACATGCCAGCAACGTGGAAAAATTTTTAACTTGTCACACATCTTTAAAATTTTAATCAAAGCATGTCAGTGCTCATATAATGAGAGATTTTTCCCTGTGGTGAAATTGTCATAATGAAGGTTGTGATATTACCATATATTTTTAGATGAATTGAAAACTACCTCTTTCCCTTAGCAGTTACATATTACAGTATTCTTACCCTTAAGCCTAGATACTTGACTAACTGCTTTGTAAAATATGCTTATCAGTAAGTTTCCTCCTCGATAACGTTCAACACAGACTACAGAATATTTATCTGTAACTATTGTTTTCAAATTTTCAGTCTCTGAACCTGACTCGTGGCATGCCAAAGCAGACATGGAAGTCTGAACAAGCAGTGCTGGAACTAAACCCCAGATGAGGCTATATCCAAAGGTTTGAGCCTGCAGCTCTCCTCTACCTTCTTAAAAGTTTCAGTCTTCTATGAAGGGTGACTTTCAGTATGGGGACCTTTGACTCTCTTAGCTCCATGAATCTGAGGTTTATCACAAATGGGCTATTAAGGTAAATATTAATAAAGGTTACATAAACATGTCTTTCATCCTTCCAAGGAGTGACCTATTCTAGGACTGGGGAAACAAAAAAAATAAAATTACGCTCTGAATTACTCTTTAGAAAAGTGACATCTCATGCATTTGGAGAAGGTTACTATGGTAGGAGAACATGGAAAGGGACAACGTATTTACAGTGAAACATCTTGTAGTATTAACACCCAGATGGAAAGCATCATTTACATGATGACATCCAGATATCATGGATTAGCCCTATTAATGGATAATTATACAAAGGAATAGTCCCAAAGGAAAAGAAACTCATCCATGCTTTGCATAATCATGCAACAAACTGCCCAATTCTTTGAGTTGCATGGTGAAAAATAATGCAAGTACTCTGCTGGGTGAAAGATAAAGCCATTGTATCCCTTTTGTATTCTCTTTTCATTGGATTTTTTACAATGTATTTTTTTGCTTTATGTAGGTAGGTATTCTTAATATGTGCCACATTTATGACTAAGAGCTATCCCCAAATTTTAAGAAAAATATGAGACTTTCAAACCAAATCTTTCAGAAGTTCCAATCAAATCACCAAATAACCTGGAAGGAAAGACAGCTTCAAACAAATCTAATACAAAAAGGTTTCCAAGAAGATTAATCACAGAGAGAGTCACCAATTGCAGAAAGATGAGCATGAAACTTGTGCACCTTACTTGTATCCTCCACCCCAATGTAACAGAATATATCTTTGGAGATGGTAATGAAAAACACAAATGCACTGAGCAGAAATGAAAGCCTGGTTTCAAAATTAACACACTTCCTGTAGTCATGACAAACCTATTTAGGAATATTACATCATGCCCTACTTCATCCTACTGCTTTTAAGCAATCAGTAAGTTTTTTAAAAGGTTTATGGGAAACCAACATCGCATTTCACAGACAGATAGTTTACAGTTTAAGTGCTCAAGTAAAACGTGTTCTTATCATTCTTTGTATACACTTCAAAGCCACTTAGCTGAAATAAATCTGTGCAAAACAACAGCAAATGACCAGCAAAAAGCTTAATTATTCTGTTTTGTATCCATGGTATGAAAGGGGTATGGAAAAAAATATAAATCTGCTTTGAAAGCTTGGCTTTAAGCTAAGTGATGAGAGGAGGTTTGGAGCAGAGAACACAGTAAGTGGGCATAATTCCAGGGTTTAAACAGTACCTCAGGCTTTATATACTTTCATGCACTTCAGTTTATCAAAAAGTTGAGTGTTCCGAACCAAAATGTTCACCTATTTTTGTACATCACAAAAGACCCCTGCTGTTACATAGCTCTAGATAAGAAACATATCATCCTTTTATTAGGCAAGATGATCTATAATCAACACTGTAAGACATGGGTCTGAACCATTGCCACACACACCCCAGAACTGGAAGCAATGCCAGCAACCTGCCTCAGACTTCACTGATCCCTAGAAGACCAGGCACATGCCCGCTGCCTCAGGCTTACTTGATTTCACCATCAAAGTGTGGTATTACCTCAAGAAAAGCATGGTGTGAATTTACAGCTTACTACTGTATTCATTAGTCTTCACAGGCTATGAGTACCTGTCTATGAAGTAAGGAGGTATCTTGCTAGGTCAATTAATATAACTAGGGGGAGTGCGAATCGGGATTCAGAAGCTTCTTACTTCTGAAACAGAAGCAGCATTTTCCAATTGAGAACAGCTGCCATAAGTTTACTTTGACTACACTAAATTGTCAAATTTATCAGACAGAAAAAGCAGACGGTATAAAAAGCAGAATAGTGGTAACAGGGTGAGAGGAGATAAGCAGTTTATTGTCTTTTCATTCTTATTTCTCACTGTAGGCCTAAAAGTTGGTCTTACATAGACATCTGTTTCAGTGCTTGAACCTTGATGTTGAAAATTCTGAAAAAAACATATATATGCAATATGCAAAAGAAACTCAGTTGCTGATTTCGCCTGTTAAATTCATTATCCAGCACTTCATGTTCTATCTGGTGTTGCCTGAATGTTGTGATAAGGTTGCTACAGATAAGGTGCAGTCCAATATTTAACACATTTACAAATAAGATTAATAGATTAGCAACCAGACAGCTAAACAAGATTAGTACACATCCCCAAGGACAATAAGGATTATAAGAGAAGTCTAAAGTAACATCTTTGGACCTGCCTGAACTGCAGGAAGAAGGAGCCTTCAAGAAAGGAATGAGGCAACCCACATGACCCAAAAAAAGGTCTGACCTGCTCGAGGGCAGCCCATGGCACCAGCTGCCCTGGTATCCTGCCTTTTCCCTTTAATAAGCCTATGATTGTACAGACCAGTGGTGCTTGAGCTCCCATAAAGCTGAAAAGATTGTGCCTACCCTATTATCTTGGGTAACACTACCCTTACTGTGCTCTAAAAACAGGAACAAATGGGACTAAATCATGCATGTGCTACAAATTCACCCTCTAGATACTTTTGCAGAAATGCATCTGTACTGGTAAAGCTTAGCTTTTCAGTAATGTTGTTTATTTGGTGTTCACAATATTTAAAAATGAAGATTGAAACTGGTCAAATAAGCAGAAGGAATTAGCAAGTGCTACAATTTAAAATATTAAAATGACTACTGACAAACTCTACCAGATAGTGACAGCGTTCACAAAATAACCCACAGGTACAACAAGAGGTTAAATCACCCCAAACAACCAGAAAACTCACACAATTCACACACAAACAGGTTGATACTATGCACTCTGTTTTTCCAGTAATCAAACTCTTTGGGAAATATTTTCTTTCAACAGCAAGGTACCTGTATTAGAAGCTGGTAGTATCTTTTCCTTTTTATGTACCTATCCATAAAAAGAACTTCGTTATAGCCACCATCAATCCTGTCTGGTATCTCCTATGCAATTTACTATGTGCATGTATTATTAAAAAAAAACTCATTATAACAAATTGAAACTGTACAGCACGTCCACGGAAGTATTCTCTACAGAATGTTATAGAGTCCTAGCTCTGCCTTTTACCTCCCAACTCCTTTTCACAATAAACATGGACTACACGTACAAAGTTTCATATTCAGAAATACAATTTATAAGAAATGTCATCTGTCAGTTTGCCTTCAGTAGCCAACATCTCACATACTCTATGTTAAATTATGTTCAGTCACGTTAGACAAGGGAACATGTCTAACTCAAACACTTCCACTTAACAGATAATTGAGAACTGATCCACTAAATGAGCACTTCTAATTACACAGTTGCTAAGTCGGGGAGGGAAAGTTTCTTAACACCACAGTTCTAATTTCCTGTATGTCACACATTGTCTTTCATTAATTGAACTGATGAATATACACTTTTTTTTTTTTTTTCCCCAAATTAATATAGTTAGAGCTGAAAATCCAGTAATCAGGCCTTAATACTACCTGTAGAGTACCCGAAAAGAATAATTATTTCAGAACAGCCGCCCTGACAAAGTGGACATTGTGCTTGGGTGGGGACCTCATTCAATAAGCCACCTGGACCCTGTTCTCACAAGGAGAGCCCCTCGTTTGGTAACCACCCTGATAAATTGGACATTGTCCTTGAAAGGGGAGCCCCTCCTTTGGCAGCCACCCTGATAAATGGAACACTGTCCTTACTTGATAAGGAACAGTGGCCAGCAAGAGGAACCCCATGGAGGCACAGTGCCATCTTGTGAAAGATCACTTTCCCGGTTAAGGACAGAGCGCATGTATGAAAATAAAGGTCATTGCTCCATCAACCCGGATGGGGTGGTGGGGATGGCAAGTGATCACCTGGACTCCCGTGCCCCACCGACTCATTTCCAGAGCATTCCTTAATCCAACACTAAGTCTGTGCAAAGCAGGCTGAGTCTCACCAGGAGAGGCGGGGCCAGGTGCCATAAAAGAGGCAGACTCAAAATGCTCAGGGTCTGCACCCACCATACAAGGACCACAACGTCATGCTGAGATCGTCACTGGATCCAAAGGTGGGGATATTGTAACCTGTTGTTTTGAGAGTACCATTTTGCTAAGTTCTGCTTCTTATAATCTGTTGCTTTGAGAGTGATATTGTAGTGTGTTTCCTTTTGACAAACTTTATAATCTTACTCAATTTAAGTGATGTTTTGTATAAGCCTTCTGGGTAATGGTCTTACTCTTAGAATACCTCACAAAGAATTCCAAAGGTTAATCTTGCCAGCTGGGCTGGTAAAAGAGATTAATTGAGAGGAGGATTGGATCTGAATCTTTCTGGGTCGACTCCCACCTCTGGGGAACTCTACCTGTGCCCACTTTGAGGGACTTAATGCCGTACCCACTTTGTGGGACGTGACAGTGCCGTACCCAACTTGTGGGATGTGACAGAGCATTTATCATAGCTACAGAAGTAAAAGAAGGTATTAATGGAAGTTTACAACTCTGTATGGTTTAAAACAAACAAACAAAAAAAACCCCCACAAACCACAAAATATAACCAGTGTTATCCTCCCATTCCAAGGGGTACAGAATGTCATTTAAAATCTTACCAACACTGGTAGCACTGTTTCATTCTGTTGCACTCCTGTGCTGGAAAAAACAATTCAAAATGGAACCTTTCTGCATTTTATTTCAGATCACAGATGCAACACCCAGGGAGGACAATAAAGGTAAACCAACTACTCAAATAAAGGACAACAACCAGCACCCTGGAGTCAGGAGCAGCACTGTCTCGTTGCTCTGCAGACATCGAGGAGCTGGAAGCCCAGCCAGGAGAGAGCAGGGGAGAGGTCATACTGGACCAAAAAAGAGCAGAGCAGGTCCAACAATAGCAGCCAGGGATCACCAGGAAAGACTCTGATGACAACGTGAGTCCAAGCCAACAGGCCAAGGCATGTGGTCTGGCTCAGACAAGTACTTAATCCCAATGAAGCTGGTGAAGGGAGAAGGTCACCTTCATGGAGCGTCCTCCCACCTCCCTGTCCCCAAGCTGAGTCTGACCCACAGCCACACACCTGCCCAGCATCAGGGCTGCCCTCCAGCACTGGCAGCTGTGACATGACCACCCATTACATTGTGTACTAGCCTAAACAGAACAAGAGTGGCTTAGTCAACTTTTCCATATGAGAATGTGCAAAATTAAGTAATGTTAAAATTCAGACATCATGCATAGCACACAGAGGTTTTGGCAAAGCCAAGAGGAGCAGGAGAGGCACAGCAGGGTCTGCCTTAGTTTTTGCTACTTTTTTTCTTGGAAGTTAATGCAAACATATCTCCCTACATTTAAGAGACACTGAATTAGAAATATATGTTTTATTTTGCATCAGCATGACATCAGATGTTTTTAGTTTGCTATCTTCAGTTTTCCTCAGAGATTTTGAAAAGGTACATCACATTGTTTGGAGGAGGGCAGAGATAATGCATACAAAAGAAGTGGGGGACCAAAAAACACTAAACATAAAACTGAATTTTAACAATATGAGTAACTTTGTTCTTTTTCCATTTCAAAAGGAAAAAAAAAACAACACTATTTCCAGTGCAAGTGCCTGACGTTCATCCAAAATTCTGCTCTTTACTCAAAAGGAGGCAAGTCACTGTATCTCCTTTCCTCTGGCATTATCTGACTTCCAGAACTAATCTTCTTATTTGGCATTCAATCACATTTTGAATCACCTTATCTAGACCCCCAAGATTGTCTTTCATGTATTTTTTTCAGGGGGAGCTGCTTTATTTCATTGAATCACTGAATTATAAACTCTATGCAGCTGTCACTCTTTGCCAAACATTGGGAAACATAAATGAACTCTGACAAGTAATTTATCTCATAATTCAGTGTCGAAGTGTAATAATATCACTGGGTTTTGCACATTATCAGTGTTAAAACAGACCTGGAGTTAAAATGCAAATTTAAATCACCTTTTGTATATCAGAATAAAAATTACTATAGTTAGTGCCTATTCCAGTTAATCCTTTAGGTTGTCTATTAAGGAGAATAAGGAAGTGTGGATAAAACCGAATGTTACACTCATTAAACTAGGAAATAGATGCTTAGCGAATTTAGTGACACCTTTAGTTACTACACTGGGTTTAGGTCTCTAAAAAGCAATACCTGAAGTCTGACTCAAATCCTCATTGAGCACACATTCCCATCACAGGGGCAAAGTGCATAACAGGAGAAAGTAAAATATGCATCAGAAAGGAAATTCCAAGCACATCTATTACATTTTCTAATTTTACTAAGTTAAAGTTATCCTGCGAGAACTGCCACAATCCTTTCCTTGCTCAGTCCTTGCTTGGGCACCTGGGTCAAAAAACACATTGTCAGATGTAGGAAAGCAGTGGCTTCTCTTCTCATTGTGCATTCAGCCAAAGAGTTTGCTTCTTAGTTTAACTCCTACTGTCATAAATAAACCTTAAAACGTGGTGTTTGGAGTTTGTTGGGTTTTTTTTCTCCTTGAAGTAAAGTGATTTCCTTTCTCTCCCAAAGGGGTTATAAATTTGAAGAAAACAGTAAACTCTTCCTAGTGTTCCTGTCCTGGCTGGTGGGTTAGTAGTTGATTCACCTCAAGTTTTGTACAAGAACACCCAGTGGAAGCTTGTTTTGATTACCGTAGGATAGTTTAATACAAAGGGGTAGTACCAACACAATAGGTCATCTATTAACATTCCCTTCTAGGCTGAGTAAATTTATTCTGTGCAAAACATCTATATTGCTTTGTCAAGTCTCATGCTTGATCAGTTCAGCCTCCCAGTTTTAATATGCAAGGTCCAAGTTTTCTAAATTCTGTTTCCATGTATATTTAACATATGATAGAGACAAGCATTAACTAAAACTCAGATAGCTGGAAAAGTGCAAATGTTTATTTTATTGAGGCTAAACCAGACAGGCTAAACCTTAAACAAAAGAAAAAAACAACAGGACAGTAATATAAGGTATTTTTTCTGTTATGATGTTTTTCTCTTAAGTACAAAGTTGAATGAGATGTCATGTAACAGAGCAAGAGTCTTCCTCAGGCGAAACATGAGATAAGAAGGATTAAAAAAACCCCACGAGGTGTAAGCTATTATATTATATACTACAGATAGGTCATCTAGTGCGCAGACAAAGCAAAACCTCTCCTTGACCCGTTCTATTATATATTAGACTTAGATATTAGAATAATCAAGATTTATACTTTTGTTTTGTTTCATTTTTTTAAACTCAGAATCCAGCCCAGATATTTTGCTTTGTAATCACATGAACAGCTTCTACATGTTAAGGCTGGAAATTGCTGCTAAAGTCAACAGCTGATAGATGGATTATCTTGAGAAGGTGGAGAGAATCTCATAAAAACAGAGCATGAAAACAAATCAAAAATTTATTTTAGAAGTCAGAGTTATCAGAAGGGGATAATACATGAAATGGCGTGTAGAGGATGTAAATCAAATGAGTCTTTTTCTCTTCCTATCTTGACACCAAAAACATCTGGCCTGCCTCCTGATGATACCCCAAAACTGATACAGAAAGAAGCCTAAGTTAAAAATGAAAGGAAGTGACAGAGAGCAACAAGGGCAGGCTGATCTGGCAGTGGTAACTAGGATCAGCCAGCAGCCCAGGAACTAGGCAGATCCAAAGTCAATTGGTGAGTCCAATGTCCAGACCACAGTCCAGACCAATTATAAAACAGATTGACATCACCTATTAGAAATTATGCATCAGAGAGATTTATTTTGCTTATTTAAGCTTCGTGACTGTTGTTCAACATTTATCTGAGTGATTAACTTAAAATGAAGACACAGGCATGGCTGCACTGTGGCGCAGGCAGACACCAAAAGCAAGAGCACAACTTTGAAATAATCTTGTCAGCAAGGGAGGCTCCCGCCAGGGCCTATCAAGGTCATGTAGCTGTGCCATGGCAAAACTGACCCTGAGCCCCCTGCAGCCAAACGTCCAAAGGCTGGTGAGGGATGTGCACCAGGCCCTGATGAGGCAGCATTTATAAAGGACATTTTCATGTAGGAGCACCTGATGTGGGAATATTTAACCAGATGGATCAACCTGCACTCCTGAGGCATCTCTTCTCTGGGAGGATCTTGGCCACTCGCATAAGCTAAGAGACAGCTGTAAACACACCTGGTACTGTAACATGAAGAGCTCAAGAAAGTGACTTTTACCACAGACCACCAGTCCCCCGGGTGCATCCCCCTGGCCCTCAGGAGTCTGGCTGCCTGGCCTCAAGGCCAGTGTTTGTAGAAACACACTTGAAAAAAGTCGTGAAGAAGCCTCCTCGAGGGCTACCCTTCCCTTTGGAGTCACTTCTAAAGAGGCTTTTAGCTGGGAACCCACCTGTACCACACTGCAGCAGCATCACGGCTGTGCCCCTGCCTGCCCAGGGACCTCACTGAATCAGAACCTGTGTTCCAGACTGACATCCTGGCCTCTCCTCACACCTGACCTGCCACCACTGACCAGCCTAAGAAGCCACTGGGGTGACCCTGGTACTGACCCTGACTTCCCAGCCTGGCCTCAGACCTGGTCTCATTACCACAGACCTGCCCAGCAATGGGGACTCTGGGCTGAACCTGTCTGTCCTCCCCAGGGCTGGCCCTGGCCCATGTCAAGGGCCCAGGCTCCTGTTGTGCAACCATGCCGCGCTCCCACCTTCCAGTCCTGAGTTAACACCTGACCCCTTAGTGCACCCGGACACAAACATCTGCATGGAGGAAAAGAAGGAACAAAGGTCTTAGAAAGCTCATTATCTGCCTTCATTAATGGTCAATTAAAGGACTTCATCAGCCAATAATAATTAATTACATTTTTGAAATGTCAGTGAAAACTTTCTTCCATTTCCCCAACTTCCTAGCAGCCCTGCTATCACTGTACTCCAGGCTGAGTAAACCGCACGAGGCTGACCCAAAGGAACATCACCAGTGCTCCTCACTCTGACCCTGACACCTGCTGCCCACCCTGCTCAAAAAGAAGCTTGTTCAATATCTGCTAGGAGAATATCTATCTCATCACATCAAGTCAGTAACTCATTTACATGCAAATTAATATTCCCAAGCTTTTTGTTTCTGTTGCTTCCAGCTGAGGAATTTCCAGATTACTAATTGTCTGACCTTTAATACCATGCCATTCAATTACATCCCATTTTACTACTTACTTATAAAGTAAGCCTTCCTATAAAGTTCATTCTGTATTTAATAAAGTATTAATATTCTACCCTTTGCACTTCAGAAACACCTTCTAACTGTGTATGTCATCACACACCCATTTTTTGTGCCAATCTGAAGCAGAAATATTAAACAGAATTTCCCTTCAATATTAATTACTTTTTTTTACTTTTTTTTTTTAAGACAGACCACTGACAACTTTCCTTTAGCCTGTTCTTTAATATCCCTAATCAGTATCAATCCAAAATTTCTTCATGACCATCTATGCAGTACTTAAGTCCAGACTCCTGAGATTTCCCATGTCTCAATAAAGAGGGCTTATCAAGCTACTTCTGAGGTTCATCTACAAAGATTTGCATATAATACACTGCAGTGGCTTTTTATCCCTTTTCCAGCCTCCTTTGAAAAAAGACTCTTAAGTCTTTCTTGCTACAGTTGACTAATGACTATAATCACCCAAGTTAATTTCCCTGACCCTTTAAAAAAAAAAATAAATCATAACATCTACGTTTTATTTTCTTCAGTTTGAGAAGTCTAACAACAACAAAAAGTTCAAAGTATAGTGAATGTACAACTATTTATGTCATGACCCAGAACTGTCCACCACCAAAATAAGAAAACCCTTCCCCCTCATGGGATTTCTAACCTATTTCACCATACGACCTGCCCTAGGATAAGCTGAGCTTGCAGAGAGGCTGTGCATATAGGAGACACTGAGGATTCTATGTTACACAGAGAGCATTAGGGCTTCATCACGTGTCGTTATTTTTGTTCACTCAGGAGAAGCGAGTCATAAGTATGAAGGAAAACAATGAAGCAACAACTTGTCCAAGATATCACTAGAAAAGCGTCCATTCCCTGCCACTTTCTCTTGCTGTGGGCTACCACACAGTGGCCAGTAACAATTTCAGCCTGAGGAAAACTTTGCAAGAAGCAAAACAGAGCCTGAAATTTGGTATTGATAAAGATATGTACATAAACTGCATTTAAAGCCACCTGGAATTGTGAACAGCCATGTAAAATGCACACTAAAATTAGGCTGCTGGTGGCTTTCTTTCAAAACAGGCTGTGCTCTTCCAAAAGTAAGATTAAGTGTGGGCACTCACTCTTTTGGGAATCCATTCTAACCACCTGGTAGGACTTAGATATTTACCAAGTGTCTTTATCACAAAGCCATAGTGTGCTCAGTGAATTTGCCAAACACCCTCATTTTTGTACTGATGAAACTCACATCTAAAGCTGCTGTTTTCTCTTCTTCATCTACAGAAAAAAAAATCTCAAGATACTACTAAAATAGTCCACTAGAAATTAAGGGTTGCGCATGAACTAATGACAGTGGGAAAAATCTAGGGAAGAAAGGAAAAAAAAAAAAGTATACATTTTTTAAACCACAAGACTGAGAAAAACAATGCTAGAGAAAAAATGCACTGCTAGCAAGAACAGAACCAGGTAAAGACAAATACCCTAGAAAAAAAACAAAGACCCACCAAAAAACAAACAAACAAAAAACCAAAGACAAGAAGTATGTCTTTCAGCTAGAAATAAGAAAGGGGCTCTCCAGTAATTGTATCAGAACAATTGTATCAGAAGTATATACAAAGCAAGCAAATATTTTTCTCTTTCAGAAGTTAAAGGAGCATTAATCATTGAACCACTGAAACCCACAAACACTAAAAGAAAACAGAAGCAAGCTGCCAGGTGAGGCTGTAGATTAGCTATCAGCAGAGATGTTTAAGGCTTAACTTGACACCTGTCCATCAACAATAATTAAATGAGTTCTGGAATGCAGATGGCTAAATGACCCCAAAAAGACCGCATGTATATTCAAATTCTCTAAATATATCATTGAAACACAATACTGTATCAGCTGAAGGAGAGACTTCAGGAACCTAAGTACGTGTTCCCTCATTTAAGCACTATATTAGGGAATACACAAACAGAAACTGCATTTAACTAGTAGTAAAGTGAACACAAATACACTAAGGGAAAGTCAGAACATTCAATAGAAATTATGTTCTCTCTTTTTTTTAACCATTTCATGCTCACTAGTGCCAAAACATACTTCACTTGGATTCATTACATTCTACAAAACCATTCATAATCTATATGAATTGACAGGCACAAAATTTCTACACACTGACTTTCTAACAGGAATGAATGCTGCAACTCATAAACTCTTTAAAAACTGACATCCTGGATGGTTTTCACCCATACGTGCCCACACATACCATAGGTACCTAAATCATAAATATCTCTTATTTCAGACCTTGGGGATGTTCCCAATTCTAGTAATGATATCATACAGCACATTTTCTCTCCTATTAGATCTTAGCTGTGTATTTTCAAAGCAAAAATGGAGAATCATAGTCATCAACCCCATTATTTTTAATTCGGTGAATAATGTACAGTGGAGATAAAGATGCTGTACAAACAAGGAAGTAAAGCCCAAGATAACACACGACTTCAGAGCTCATATGTAATTGACAGAACTTTTTCAAATGAAAAATATGCTAATACATATATACTAATACAGTGAGTAATTAGTATCAGTTTATCTAAAGCACCATAATTTCTTTTGACACAAAAAAAGCATCAAAAATGACACAAAAAAGGAAAAATACGTGTATTGCTTGATAGCAAAAACTGCTAAGGTTAGGTAACTAATTTTATCACTATATCTCCTAAAATACACCTTTTCTTCAATGCCCTGGCTTCATACCTTTACCTACTGCAAAATGCAATTCGTGGGGTTGGGAGTAAAAATAAGAGAAGCATGAACCTAGTTATAATTATTCAGGCCCATCTGACTTCTTCAGACACCAAAAATAGTTACCAGAGTTCTTTCCATGACAACCACTCACCTATTCAATTCAGACTTGCCTTCCCGAAATTATTAACTTTACTTATTATTCTGTGTTCAAAGACCCCTTTTTCTCCAGTAAAAGTTAGTTTTGCAGAGTGTTTAGAAAGATGAGGTGGGCTCCTCTTTTATGCTCTGACCATTAAATCAAAACCTTCCAATTGTTTTCTAGGAGATTACTTATATAGGCACCTCTTTTCTTCCCGGCTCTCTACCTTTTTAATTCCAGACACCCAATAATTAAAATAAACCATTATATTCACTAACAATCAATATTAAAACCCACATAATTATTTAGAAACTATTCAAGATGGCACTAATTCCATAACAGTAATTTTATTTTTTATTATTAATTATTATTTATTATTATTGTTATTACCATCTATTTCTTTTTTTTTTTTTATTTAGCCAGAGACTCTATTACCACTCATACTGCAGCATTCAAATCCACATTAAGTCCTCCAACAAGTATGCTGCATGTGCTCGGAACTCCTCCCAGGATGTATCATAAAAGTACATATTTCAGACTCTTAGCACTGAGATTTCTTTATTTCCTGGGCATCATGAGGTAGAAAAATCAGCTGAAGAGAGAGGTTTTAATTTTCAAACATATGGATTCCTTAAGGAATGAAAGCACAGAGTGTGGTACTTAGAGAAAGTGTATGCCAAGGGTATTTCATCATTATTTATGCCATCATTCTACTACCAAGCAGAAATACTGAAAATCACTCAAATTAGGAAAATTTATTGCAGCTTTGTTTCCAGCGAATGAAATAGCACTATGTATTTTGCCCCAGTGTAGTATTCTCTTCAAAGAAATCTTCTGAGCATAGTGTAAAACTGTCCCTTTGGGTTTACATTTAAACTGATGGTGCAGAAGAAGCTTCTATTGCTCCTTATTATAAAATATTTCATACAGCAAAGATCCTCAAGTGTTTTTAATCTACTGTCTAAACATTAAAAAAAAATACACTTCCATCACCCCAATCAATCTGATTATAGACTTAACTTCTGTTGAAACAAAAGGGCCAGAAATCCACTGACACTAAATAGCCTAAATTTACAATAGTTAGAATATAAACTTTGTGATCCCTAGCTTTTCCTCGATAGGCTCTTGAACACTGTACTGAACTACTTACCCTTGAACACTGCTCTTCATAAAGCCTCTCACTGACGCTAAAAAGAGGCACAAGTTGTTTTTCGGGATCTTTATTGCTTACCAGACACGAAGTAGTAAATTCAGGTCTTGAATTTATAAGCAAATAACGGGTTTATGAGCAGGAGGAAAAACTCTGCTTTTCTAAAAACGTTTATTTTCATTTTTCTTCCTGTCAAATACAGCCATAGCACCTCTTACTGAAAGCGCAGTCTCTCCCTTCAGCAACACCACTATCCAGCAAGCCAAGTGCAAAGCATACACACCAGCCAGTCCTCCTACCAGCACCTCACTTATGTAAGAGTGAGGTGGGCTTCATGCAACTAGTGAGGAAAGGCTGCAGAACTTTCCAAAAAGGTGACATGAAAGGGAAAGTCAGATACTAAACAAATTCCTATGGCACAGCTGCAGAACCTACATCTTGGGTCCAGGCTGATGAACAAGCCACTGGGACACGCTGGCTCTGTTCAGTATACGGATAGCTTTAGGCTTAAAATTGTGACTATACTCCCTCAAAATTCAGACAATTCAGATGTTACCAGAAATCCAGGATTATCTGAAGTCCCTGTTTCTCTGTCTTTCTGAATCCTCATTGCTTTTTCATCCTCTTCTCGGAGTGAACTAAGGAAACGAATGGAAAAGTGTTTGTGGTTAAAACCATCTATTTCCATCCAAACTGGAATGGAGAAAATGGTGTCCAAATCAAACACATTTTCATACGCTATATAGCTCTTTTATTCTAAGCATGTATCTCCACCCAAGAGGACATGGGTATGTAATATGACTTTAGTAACAATGATTATATTGTAATATTCCAGTACACACAGAATAAATAGTGTTGATGGTCTTTCCAAAGTACACAAACAAGACAGCTAAGCTGAGGAAAGCCTCTTGGACATATAAGTGGCACAGCTTTGTGGGGGTGGTTGTTTATAACACAAGAGAAAAAGGAACTTTAATTCATTCCCTCCTGGAATTTTTCATCTAGCTATAAGTCTGCCTGTTCTACAGGTCCATGCCGACTTTCCAAGATCCCTTCCTCCACCCTCATGTATTCCACAAAAGTATGCTCAAACTGTTGATAAATATGCTCTTGAAATAAATTATTTCAAGACTTCTGTTGGATCTCATGTTTGATGAGGCACTTACATTTTTTCTAGTTTATTATTACCTCAAACAATTTAATTCTTTCTTCCCAAGAGATGGCATATTTCTGAACTTTCCTGAAAGATATTTTGCCCATTGTTTGAAAATACTGCACTCTGGAGGAATAAAAATCATCCTCCAAGCAGTAGTTTTTCTACTGTTTTTCCAAACTTGCCCTTCTGTAACTCTGCACACAGCCAGCAACTGAAGCATACACTGGAAGTTCAGTCCAAGTTGCAAGCTGATACAGGTGATGTGCCCGACTTGCTCACGAAACAGAAAGCCAGTGGGTGGAAAATGACTTTATATTGTTAAAAAACAGATTAGAATTGTATGGTCATAGTGGGTCCAGAGCAAAAAAATTCTGTTGCAATACTGTTGGTTGAATCAGGTTGTGCAGGCAGACATCATAAAACATTGGCTACTGATCACAAAAGAATTCTTTTCAAACTAAACCTTTAGATTTCCTGCCAAAATGTTAAATGAAGCTTTTGATGGTAAATTTGCGTTTTCCTTTTCAACACGAGGCAGAGAACTCTGTCAAATTTACTTCAAATTGCAGCAGTTTACAATTCTGAGGAACAAAACAAATACGGTCAAATAATTCAGGGTAGCCACTGAAGAATGGGATTTGTTTCAAGTCCACAGACCGCAGGCTGTGACAGCAAGGTGTTGGCAAAGTGAGGCACAGTTGTATTAAAAGAAGAAATGCATGCGGTGACTACAAGAAGTACAAGATCTCCATGGCCAGATGGCCACAAAGAAAAACATTCAAGTACACAGTACTGAGATCTCTTCAAGTTATCTTCTAAAAGCTCTAACACTTAGAGAAGAGACTTGCCAAGGAGGGAGGACGTGTAAAAAATAACCCAGGCTGGGGCCACTGCACATAGCACTCTGGAGACACATTGGCACCTAAAAGGTAGATAGAGACAAATTTCCAAATGTTATCCCAGAAAGGTTTTATTCAATCAGTTTGTATAATTAATGTAACTTTAAGGAATGGAGAAGAGGGCATTCTGACTCTGTAGATGGAGGAGTATAGACATAACCTGTCTTCAGGTATGTCTACATTTTGCTTTAAAGATATGCTTAAATCTTTAGCAAATGTGCTGGGTATCTCTTTAGCCAGCTTACAAGCTTATTCACAACTATGCAGAGTACCAAAGAAAAAGACTCAGTACAGTCCACAAGACCTTGAAAAAACTGACATAAGCTCCATGCTACTGTAGCTATGCTGATACTGGTCTCTGTGGTAACTAGTTTAAATGAAATACCAAGAAACCTCATTTGTAATTCACAACTTCAGTGTTGATTCACAATGCAAACACCCCTAAAAGCTTTATTTGCAGTCCCACAAGTTTTTTTTTGCCAATTCTCTCTCCTTACAGATGCAAAGAACACTGCCACAATTAATTGCCGAATTTAAACTACTACTTTTTGAAAAGTATGGGAAAAGGGATTAAAATACCAAGTTTGAAGTAAATAAAGCATTTACTGATTTATCTTCTCCAAGGGGTCTAGAAGACATACAGATCTTGCCCCCTGAATCACACTGGATTGTAACTTTTTCCTCCTTCCTACCATTACTAGCAGTTTATTCTAGAAAAGTATTTTTTTACAGACTTGCGGCTTTCATTAATAAAAACAAAATAACAAAACATGCCATACCAATTTTCCTGTCGAATATCCCCAGTCTCTGTCAGCAGACTTAGTATCTGAATAGATACAGTGAATTACTAAGTTTCCTGATTATATACACACAATAACCTGAAACACAGTTTCACAAGAAAGATCAATAAACGTTCAAATGACTACATTTTGAAAATGAACTCACAAACTTAAGAACAGCAATAACAAAAAATATTTATTTTTGTTTAAATATTAACTGTAACTGCAGGGTAATACATTAACACAATGTGTCACAAAATTCAGTACTGCAAGTACTGCACAGTACAACACAGGCCTAGACAAATACTTGCAAGAAATGTGGAACAAACTAGCTCAAACTGCAGTTCAGATTTGACAAACTGAACTCCACTTTGATGACAGCTGAGCCTTAGGTGATACAGGTAGTATTTAGCAATCTAAATATGTAACAGACTTAGTTATTAAAAAAAGATTTGTTAATGATTAGTACCTAAAGGGATGCAGGACCTAGGGCTGTAACACTGTACTACCCCAGTTCAGGTACACCATGTTGGAATTTTCATTCTCCGTTTCACTTCTGAGAAATGCAAGAAAGTCATTAACCTTCTGTTTGAAACTTGAAACTTGAAACAGCAACCCACCCTACCCCTGCCCTCAACACTGGTACGTGTGACAGGCCCACACAGAAAGTAGGCATAGAAGGCAGCTAGCAAAGAGCTTCTCTGGATACTGTTTGGTGAAACTGCCTATGTGAAAAAGAGAAAGAGAAAGAGAAGCAAAGAGATTAAAGGCAAAGTCCAAAGATGCAGCCAGAACGAGAACTGAGAACTGAGAAACATCTTTCTACGTCTCTCTCTCCTCCTACAACTTCCCTGAGGGAGAGCTTTGAAGGAAAATACTGATGAGAAAATAGTTTGGAGATCCTGTCTGATGGTGGTAGTGCTCAGGGATACTGCCTGAATTCTCTGCACATCCTCCACTGGTAAAGCTTTGCATTTCCAAAGGCTTTGTACTTTGTACATTCATTACAGAAAATGCCACAACTGCAACATTATCTTCTCCTAGTGAACAATCATTCCTGGCTGGTATTTCAAAATGCTTGCATGTATAAAGCTGTGGAAGTTCTTCACTGTTTGTTAAAATAGAAAAACCACTTTGATAAAGTAAAGAATTTAAAAGCTGTGCTCTCCAAAATGTTACGCCAGAGAATATTTTCTTCTTCCAACATATTTAATTCCTATTAATAGTAATAGGAACTAAGCATGCATCAGAGGACAGTATGTCTTCAAGATTTAATATGTGCTTGCCATCATGGATAAAGATACCCACAAGTGCTATATGAAATAACTGCCATTTCCTAGATATGTTCCAGAATATAAACCTTTTCTGCAAGTATGGAAAAGGCTTAGCCAAATATGGCTGCTTAAACAAAAAATAACATGTCTAGAGACACTAAGAGAGTTTCTTGTAAAACGTAGGGGACACCCTTTGTTTGCATTTTACCTTCTCTCTCAGATCTTACTAAAACAGGGCAAATACAGCTCTACTGTAAACACCACATGCAACTGTTACTCTTGTTTCTTCTCATGAATTTAAAATGTAAGTTATAGGCTTTGTTTTTATCTTCATAGTACTTCTAAAAATAATGTCAGTATAGGAACACAAATTTTATCTTCTAAAAATTTTTGCTACACCAAAAAAGAGTGTGAGGGTATCTACTCATGCACAAAAAAGGGTTAGGGAATATTAAAATTACTGTTTTCAAAATTACTTTCAAGATATCACAGGGATTCCGAAACCCTCAGCAGTTTATTGCCCATATCCTTAATCCTTTGCTTTGGATAATGGCATCTAGGTATGAGAAAAGGAAACTAGGGCAGAGCTTTGCCCTAGCAAGGGCATATATATGTTGCTGTGCCCTCACTATTTATGTCCAGGGATGAGCATATTCCATGGCTCTTGCTGTCCGAGACATTCTGGGATTTTTTTCTCAGTACTTCAGGTTACATGAGAGAAAACTTGCCTCTCAAGGGAATTCACAGCAGCCCAGTGATGTGCCTGCTAGGCTGAGGACATGCAGGGGAGAGGAGTCTGTCTGCCAACAGGCAGAGCTCAGATTCAGGGAATTTTGTCTTGCAATTTCACCTTCTCAGTCTGGGCCATTTTATGATATCTAGCAGGGGGAAAAGAAAAGAAAAGGTTTAGATCTGGGTTACCTGTGCATAAGTGTAGGCTACTCTGTTGTCCCATTCTGCTTGTCTGAATTTTTCTCAGGATCTTAAGTTCCAGTTTTTCCTCACAAGGAGCCTGCTCTGTACCTCTGATTGGCCTGTTAACCCTGCCTGCACTCAACTAGTTAGTTCTGGTATGTCATTGCTGACACGGATTTATATCTCCATTCCTTAAAAATATTTGGGTTTAATTTTCTTCAGTTTCTGTAACTTATTCCTCAATCCTACCGATGGCTGCTTGATCCCTCCAGATCCGCTTAGGACATTTGTCAATTAACCAAGTGCTGAGATCTAAATTTCACATAATTTCTTTGAGAGCAACTTATTGTTTCTTTGTGTGTAGCCTCTTCAGCAGTAATTAATTCTTAGATGTAGTAACTTCAATCATCTAAAGACTTAAGTCACTTGTTGATTGTACTCTAATTAGTCTATTGCCTTACATTGAATCCATTAAAAACTTCCAATAAAACATATGAATAATAGACTTTTTTTTTTTTTTTTTTTAGGACAATAGGTACAAACTTAAGCATATTAACCTATGCCACCAAATAAACTCCAGAAAAATGGAAGCTAAAGTTTTTAACATGATGGCTTTTTTACTTGTGTCATGTTATATCAGAGACCATGTTTACACTATGCTTCAGGCTGATATGATCTGAAATTGTTGTGAACTATAACTAGACTGTATAATGAAAGCAACAATTAACCTTGCTTTTGAGCAAGTTGGGAATTACATTTTGATCAAGAGGCACACAGCATATCTCTGTTTCCTCTATCTTTTCTTTGTATCAAGCAGATCATGCAACGGCTCTTGAAATTTTTGATAACCTGGTTCTGTCTGTTTGGAAGCATCTGCCTACCTGCTAAAATCCTTCAGCTTCAACATGAGAATAAACCAGAGTAGATCTGGGCACTGAACCCAGGAAGCATACCAGTAAATGTCTAAAGGCTGATGAATTTTGCAAAAAATCTCAGTGACACAGATCTGTGTCATTTTTGTTGATCTCTGGTTCACAGCAACCTGAGTGTTTGTTACTGTTACACAAGTTTGGGAGAACATTCAGCTGATTGTGAACAGTAACACATAAAGGGGCTGTATTCCTTCTTTATAACTCCCGGCTAAACAGCATCAGGCAGTGACCGAGTAAACCCACATCTCAAGATTTAACTGAATGTTTAGAAGAATGCAACCACATGCTTTGAATGGAAGAAAAAAACTAGCATGGGTTTAATTCTGAAACCAATCCATGGATCTTTATAATGGATAAATTAAAAGAAGAAAGAACAAGAGAATGAACAGGAGAACTAACGAGAGATAAAGTCTCAAAACACTCTCTAAACAAACTGAGTGATAAGACCACAATGACTTTACCAGGTGGGGAGCAACTCTGGATTCTTATCCATGTGGTGAGTCATTACGAACTCAAAATATTATAGGATAAAATTAGGAGTTTGTAAAAAAGTCTTAATTTTATTCCAAATGGAAATAAAACCTTTAACATGCACAGAAAGAACTTCCCTGTTAATTAATGAGAAATTAATGAAAGCTGCTATGCCATGTTCTGAAGGCTTTCTCCATTTCAGCAAAATTCTAAAATGGCCTTATTTTTCTATGCCATTTAACAATTTTAGAAATTGTCTGGAAACCACCTCCAAATCAGAACTGGTGGTCAGTAAAAAAGATTCAAGGAAAAACCAACGGATTAGGCATACCCACAGTTCGAGCAACTTTCAGTCATCATCCTGTTTACAGAGCTAGACCCTCAATAGAGCTAATGGAGATGGCGAGCAGATGATATGTACACACACTACTTTTGTTATTTTTTCATCAACCTTCTATTTCACTGGCATTTTCAGACAGAAACACTGAGTTGTCATATCCCACCTTCTCTTACACTATCCATGAAAATATTTGGTTTCCACTTATTTAAAAAAAAAATATTATCTTGGCCCCCTTAAAACACATACTAATAAAAAAATTAAATCTCAGAACAGCCTCCAGTTACTTGCAGGCTTAAAGTCTGCTCCAAAAAACATCCAATTTACCTGCAGCACTGTGGCAGAGTTCAATGGTTTGAGACTTATAAGGTGCATAGCGTGCCAGTAACCAAAGTTAAGAGCTGATGCAGGAGAAAGCTTGTTCCAGAGAACTCCTGAGAGTCTGAAAAGCCAAAGTGCAGCCTAAGGTTATCACAGAGGAACAGTGTGTTGCAAGGACTGGCAGCTATAAATAGCATACGAAGAAAACTGCTTTGCATTTGTTTGTTTTTGAGCACATATACAAGAGATGGATTACAGCTTTTTTTTTTTTTTTTTTTTTTTGGCAACATATCAGATTAATTCAACAACCTCCTCACGAAAGAACACACTCATGGGACTACATGCTCTTCTTCTTCCAGGACTGTAATTTTCTTTGTTCAAAATAAGACTATTTAACAAAAGTTCAGCTTCCAATACCATACTCTTTTCTTCTGACCCTTGGTAGGGCTCTAGTTGCTTCCTGAAGCCTTGTTCTCTCTCACAAAACCAAATCAAATCTTTTTACTCTCTCCTCCCTACCCTATAAGGGCTTTGATCCACAAGCCACCACCTCTGGAGCCCGACGCACATAGATTCTACTACTTTCACCTTTCTATGCCCTTTCATTCTCATTTTCAGCATCTCTCTCCCCATGCTGTCCTTCATAAAGACCAGGCGATCTTAAACTATCACCTGAATTTTGGCTTCACAGCATCTGCCATGAGACCCTGAGCATAACAGTTTCGAGAGCACAATTCCCATGGGTAAGTGAGCCACTTAAAAGCAGCCCATATAAAATGTAGCCCTGGCTGGCAGGCCAAGAAATGGGGATGAAATCAGTGATGTTTCTCAGAGGGAGCAAGAGCAGAAACCTGCCTACTGACTGTGCTGGATCTACACCAGCCACCACTTCTGCAAAATGTCTGATCCACCTCAGACAATGAAGCACTGGGGTTTGCTCTCAACAGAACTCTACCTTTACACAAGCCAGCTAGGTACTCCTGTCTACTCAAACACTGCTTGAAACAAGTAATATGCAAAAAAATTCTTCCTCCCTACATATTATTACTTTAATACTTCAATGATGTGTGGTATGTAAGATCAAAAATAAATCGTATTTCCCTGATAACCACTGCCCTGATAACCAGTACCTATCTTATCGTAACATACCATTTCTAGTACATATCTCGTGTTCTTATTATGCTGGTAATAAGAGCCCATCCATGACAAAAAGGAATTTGTATGAGTAAAATCTCATGGCAGTGATGCAGAATCCTGGCAGCAGAAATGAACAATTTCACAAGAAGAGACAGCAACTTTCTATTTTACCTACTTTTCTCTGGTATCTAGGAATCTGAAAGACTGAATTGAAGAAAATAGGTTCCCTCCCTCCCCTCCTTTATTAAAATAGTCCTGTATTTATTACCATGAGACTTTGAACTGGTAGATGGTGTTTGCAAGGGAAATAATTCTTTACCTGGATTACATAACATTTCCCTGCCACTGTTATTACATTTATTCATTGTATTTTGAAATATCATCAGTGAAATACAATGAATAGGGAAAAAATGAATCCATAGAGTGCTCTCATGCTGTTCATCCCACCTGTGCAGAATGTGAGCCAATTACTCTCTTCATGATGGCAACAAAAAATGTAAGGTTTGTGACCATCTGAGGAAGCTGAACATACAGAAGTCCATGGGACCTGATGAGATGCATCCCAGAGTCCTGAAGAAATTGGTGTTGTAGCTGCCAAGCCACTCTCCATGACATTTGAAAAGTCATGGCAGTCAGGTGAAGTTCCTGGTGACTGGGAGAAAGGAAACACGACCATTTTTAAAAAAGGTAGAAAGGAGGACCCTGGGAACTACTGACCTGCCAGCCTCACCTCTGTGCCTGGGAAGATCATGAAACAAATCCTCCCAGAAGACATGCTAAGGCACATGGTGCACAGGGAGATGATTCAGGACAGCCAGCATGGCTTTACTAGGGCCAAATCCTGCCTGACCAACCTAGTGGCTTTCTACAGTAGAGTGACTGCATCAGTGGACAAGGGAAGACCTATGGATGTCATCTATCTGGACTCCTGCAAGGCCTTTGACACTGTCCCCCACAACATCCTTCTCTCTAAGTTGAAGAGATAAGGGTTTGATGGGTGGACTGTTCAGCAGATAAGGAATTGGCTGGATGGTAGCATCCAGAAGGTAGTGGTCAATGGCTCAGTGTCCAGATGGAGAACAGTGACAAGTGGTGTCCCTCACAAGTCCGTACTGGGACCTGTGTTCAATATCTTCATTAATGATATTGA
The DNA here is from genome assembly GCA_020745705.1 of Hemiprocne comata. Taxonomy (NCBI): domain Eukaryota; kingdom Metazoa; phylum Chordata; class Aves; order Apodiformes; family Apodidae; genus Hemiprocne; species Hemiprocne comata. The sequence continues at coordinate 133,299,327 of CM036586.1, read as the reverse complement.
CAGCGGCATTGAGAGCAACCTCAGCAAGTTTGACAATGACACTAAGCTGGGTGTTGTGGTCAATATGCCAGAGGGACAGGATGTCATCCAGAGGGACCTGGACAAGCTGGAGAAGTGGGCCCAGGTGAACCTCATGAGGTTCAACAAGGTCAAGTGCAGGGTTCTGCACCTGGGTAGGAGCAACCAGATATGAATACAGGTTGGGGGAAGACGTGCTAGAGAAGCCCTGTGGAAAAAGACCTGGGGGTACTAGTGGATCCAAAGCTGGACATGAGCCACCAATGTGCAACTGCAGCCCAGAGGGCCAACCACGTCCTGGGCTGTATCAAAAGAAGTGTGGCTAGCAGATGGAGAGAAGTGATTCCACTCCTCTATTCTGCCCTGGTGAGACCTCACCTGGAGTACTGTGTCCAGCTCTGGAGCCTCCAACACAAGACAGATGTGGACCTGTTGGAGTGCATCCAGAGGAGGGCAACAAAAATGATCAGAGGGGCTGGAGCACCTCTCTTACTAAGATGGGTTGAGGGAGTTAGGGTTGCTCAGCCTGGAGAAGAGAAGACTCCGGGGGGACCTTATAGTGACCTTCCAATACCGGAAAGGGGCCTATAAGAAGGCTGGGTAAAAACTGTTCACAAGGGCATGTAACGACAGGACAAGGGGTAATGGTTTCGAGATAGACAAGGATAGATTTAGGCCGGACATTAGGAAAAGGTTCTTTAATATGAGGGTGGTGGATCACTGGAACAGGTTGCCTAGAGAGGTGGTGGGAGCCCCATCCCTGGAAACATTCAGGGTCAGGCTTCATGGGGCTCTGAGCAATGTGTTCCAGTGTGAGATGTCCCTGTTACCGTAGGGGGATTGGATTAGATGACCTTTAGAGGTCCCTTCCAACCCAAGACATTCTATGATTCTATAAACGTGGATCTTTAAACTCAGGGTGGGATACTCTTTATGATTATCTAAGAATTTGGTAACAAAGTCAAATTATAAGTTTTTCTTCTTAAAAGAAAAATTTTTCCTCCACACACACAAAGAAACTTCAAAAATTAGAATAATTTTGGAAAAGCGGTATTTTTAACTGCAAACATATCAGTTCTTTACTGTATCTGTACAGTAATGGCAAAGGTTTTTTACCTACACCATTGCCAAAAAAACCCAAAACCAACACAAAACAGCAAAGCCTACCCAGGTGTAACTAAGATGTCTTCTACAGCACAGCAAAGGATAAGTGTAATTGCTAGACCATGAAGAAAACTATCACCACGGTATCACCATAAGGTTGAACTAAAATTTGGATTACACTAGAGTATACAGCCTATACTGTTAGATATAGTAGCTATATTCAAAATCTGTGCATAAGCCAAATTGTTAGAGTTGTTAGAAACTTGTGTTCAAACACCACCAGACTAAGTTCAAACCATTTTTTAAAATACCTAAAATTTGTTCATCTTTTTCACATAACAGATATTATTTGCAACGGTTAAACTACAATATGTTCCATCTCAACAGCAAACTGCCCTATGACTGTGTGTCTTCTGGTAAAGGCAGAGACTTGCTGTTTCCATATGTGTATATGTTATCTGGGTATCTTGTTATCTCAGCTGTAGATAAGAGGAGCAGGAATCCTGACCTACTTGTCACCAGTATGTGTGGATATTTGACACTCTTGATCAGGAATCTGCTGAGGTGCCAGCGTTTGCAATAGTCCAGAGCCCTGTGTGATCTGGCCATATGCTCTCTCTTTACACAACAGATTGATACCAAAGCAAAGAATTCAAATGTTTTCAGTGCTCATTCACCAGGGTCTGCAATCTGCAAACAATTCTGAAATCACTTTACTTAGCCATACACTAGAAGTGCAGGTTTTAGCTTGAAGCATAAACTTCCCAGTCAGAGATGAAGTTCCCCTTGTAGACCTGAAAATCTATGCTTTGAGGAAAACTGGATTTGAATCTGGGTTTGAATTTTTTAGCAACATTTCAGGATTAAGGGAAAAAAACCTACCAGTAACACAGCTGTCTAAAAAAGAAGTGTTGATTAGCCTTTATTGAGGGAAGTTACACAACAAATATTATGTCTGGAATGACGGCAAGAATGGATTGAACATATTGTTCTGTAGACCAAAAAAAGGTACTGGTAACTAGGTTTTTAAAAAAAAACAGTAGAGTATGACCTCTTGAAAGTCCAATTGTTAGTGTAAAAGCTGCCATCAAATGTCAAGCAATTAAAAAATAAATAAATAAAAATTAAATCAAAGCTGATTATAAAATCCCGTAGCAGAAATACAGGCAAGACCCAACTGCAGTAAAATAAAAAATATGTCATTATGAAGATCTCAACAATGACAACTTCAAACATAATAACCTGACCTAACTTTTCTTAGAAAACTACTAAAATATTTCTCAGGCTAAGGAAGACTTCCTCAATTCAAGGTACAGTGTCCTCGTGTTCAGAGCACCTTATCACAAGTTTCATCACAGCAAATATATCACAGTTTGTGCTTTACCTCAAGGTGGCTTTATCTTAAACTTGTTAATGTTTGTAAAACTAAGATCTCCTTCCAAACAGCAGACAGCTAAGTGAAGCCAGCTTTGAGAACTGGAAAATCCACTTGGAAAATCCAATAAATTTATAGCTTTTGCACCTATACATATTCCTACAAAATAATTAAAATAATGGCACATACGAAAATCTGAAAGAAGATTAGTTTATTGTTGCAATACAACTATACAACAACCTTTTAAATTGCTGAACTACCTCCAACAGGAAGAGTATCACTGGTAGAAATACGAGTGGTGGTAGAAAGAACAGGCAATCTAATCAAAGTCAGTTATGGAGACTTTAGATGCCTTGATGTCCCATTTTGGCAATTTTCTGCTCAGCATGGTAGCAACAACTAATCTTCACCTCCTTTACTGTAGCTTGTCTGGGTTCATGCATGCATGAGCAAGCACCAACATTAAATTTCTACTCCGATCAACAAAGTCCAAAATTTATGTCAGAGACAGAACTCTCCCTCATGTACCTTGGCATTGCTCCCAACTACCAGAACCATGCCGGTGTAAGATTCAAGCATTTAGTTTGAACAGATGCATACAGGAAATGCCTTTACTCCTCTCCTTCCTGCATGCAGCAATGTATTTTCTTTGCTGAAGATCATCTGGAATGCCAGTTCAGTGAAGGAAGACCTTCCCAGCAAAAGCAACCATCTCCTCAGCAGCGGCGTGTCTTCATTTCTCCCCAAGCACTCTAATCATGCCTTGGTCAGCTCTTCCTCTGAGCGATGAACAGGACAAAGCAGCTCTCCTTGCGATTAAAAAAAAGTAAAAAAAGGACGTAAAGTGTTTCTCATTTGTGTTTTCTGCAGTAACATTTTACCATAAATAATTTTTGGCAATGTCTTTTTATGTAATGAAGTTATTTTTCTGCTTTAAAAAGTTATTTTTATTGATAGTTTGACAAATGCTTCAGATTTCCTTACTGTTACACTATGTTACTTAACAGCCTGTAACAAATGGCTGCTTCATTTTAGAAAGGTTTTTTGATTACTGAGATCAAAGGAAGACAAATTACATGGAAGACAAAGTTTTCTGCCCACTTTGGAGTGGCCGTTTATGTGAGCAACACTGACTGAAAAGTCCTTTTGAATCTGACGGAGAGGAAGGTGAGATGGCATTACTTACATTAAAAAAAATAAATTAAAATTAACAGAATTATGGTGGGTTTATTTGTCCCCCAAATGCACTAAAGGAGACTATGTTACAGGATATTTTTCCATAGCTGTTCTGGCAACAATGCTCAAAAATTACAACCAGCAAATATAACTGATTGCAGAGATGTATGTATCAACTTTTACAGGATTTTTCCATGTAATTTTTTCTGAAAACTTTTTGCTCCTAGAGACATGATGTAATTAAGAATCATCACTAAGATCCCAAACAATATAAATAATTATAGCACAAATTAATTACATTGCTTTCAAGCTGAAAAAAGCAATTTGCTAATGAAAATCACTACTGCTTAACAGTAGCTGTTAACAGCAAAACATTATTACAATGAATCACGCTTCATAAACATGTATTTATATTGGAAATCTTCCTAACCATCCATATGTGTTACACCCAGTAAGTTAGCCAAGATGTTCAACTGTCCAGTCTCCACTATCCACATCTAAAAAACTCTCACGTAACATATGCACAAGCCACCGCTGCATACCTAGGAGACCTGTGGATAGGAGATGCTCCTACAAAACCACACCTGAGAGAGGACAGCGGGTACCTAAGGGTTCCCAGCACTCTGCTGCTGGAGACAAGAGGGCTAGGCACAGGATAACCTAGGATCACTTTGTCTTAGAACTGCATTAGAAGACAGAGCATCCCCACAGCACTAGGTTAAATTGCATGACAGACCCGTGGAGCAGCTCACTTGTAGCTTTCCAAGAGCAGCACATAGCTCAGGCACCCCTGACTGGGCAATAAATCCCAAACCAAACTAGTGGCTGGCTGTCTCATATGGAGAATACTCTTCAAACACACCACAAATACCTCCCTGTACTCCTGCACTCTGTATTTGGTGCATCATGGGTTAGGCAGGCAGCTGCAACAGTCGGTGTAAAACCTCTGCAGAAATGGTCACCCCACAGGCCTTTGAGAGCTGAAGGAAGGAACCATGTGGTAACCAGGTCAGACACTCAAGCACAGCCTAGTATTTTCCTTTTTATGGCCCAGATCCTGAGCTGAAAAATTGCACAGTGGTGAAGGGAGCCTGGAGAAGTGCTAGGAATTACTTCATGAGGTAGGTAGGTTCAGCTGCTAAAGTAACCACAGCAAGGAACAACCCATTGAGAGACCATGTTATAAAAATCCAGGACCACTCCTGCTGGTGCGTACCATGGGAAAGTCACTATCCTAGCTGATGAAAAGACTATCCTACTGAATATATCTAGAAAACAAAACAAAAAATTAAAAGTTATTTCATCTTTATGAGCATGTGCATCACACAGGAGAGAGGGAGTCTGACACTAACCAAACCAGGAAAATGGCTGTCCATAATTTCAAGACCACTTAAAAAAAAAAAAAAGCTGAAAACAGGGAAAAAAACCCAAGTTAAAACACTATCCTAAACATTCTGAAGCTGTTCAGTTGTGTTGTAGGATGAACTGATACCTTATTTTCATCACACCCTTTGCTTTTTATGCTGGCCATATCATTAGCCACAGTATTCATGAAGCTTTCCATGTCACTCTAGTTCATACAATTCCATTGAGAATCATCAGGGGATCTACCTAGTGACCTGAGTACTGACTCACAGTGCCATCCTGATAGACTAGGAAAGTTACAAGAGAGCAGACAAAAGTGACAGACATAAGCAATCATACAGCCAGGACAGGCAACAGTGAGTAGCTTGCCAAAACAGAAACTTTTTTCAAAAGTAAATGTGAGCCACCGGTATATGGGGATAAATGGCTAAATATTCAAAGTAGTCCTTGAAATGGCAAAAGAACAACCTCTACTGAGTTTTGCACATTAATCTACAAGACAAAAAAACAGTTTTTTACTTAGCTACATTGCACAATGCAGTACAGAGAAGACAACGGTGATATAACGCAGGGATTTCCAATTCTGGAAAATGTCAGGCTAGTCACTTTAAGCACCAACATTTATCACAGTATCATTCTGGTTGGAAAAGACCTTTGAGATCATCGAGTCCAACCACTACCCTAACTCTGCCGCGTCCACCACTAAACCCTGTCCCTTGGCACCACATCTGTCTTTTTAGATGTCTCCAGGGATGGTGGCTCAACCACCCCCTCAGACAGCCTGTATCACCAAGTCCAACTCCTGCCCCAGAACAGTACAACCCCAAAGTTCACACCATGTCCCTGAGGGTGTTGTCCAAATGTGTCTTGAATATTGTCAGGCTTATACATGATGACTTGCATCTTCTAGGCACTGGCTAAAGATGACGTTAACTGGTCTAATAAAATCCCATGGAGCACAAGACACAGAAAGTAAACAAAACATTATGAACAACACAAAGAGCTGCAGGGAAAGAGATGGATCAACTGCACAATTTTCTGTAGCGGACAGTTATATAGCTGTATTTTGCAAAAATCTTCAAAAAAAGAAAAACAATCATGTCTAGATAACAAAAACCTCCTAAAGACAAATCCCATGCAGCTGCAAAAAGTAGGAGGTATATCCCCTTTGTAACTGAGAGCCACCTTGGAACAATCCCAAGGCATGACTTCACTTTCCCTCACACAGAAGGGTTTGGTTATCTTTTTTTTTTTTCTGTTTTCTTTTCGGTGGAGGTTGAGACAGTGTGTGGTCTGTAGAGAGCAACAGATTTGGATGTCAATATACATTCAACACAAAATACAATATAAAAATATTCACTTACACACTCAAGGTACACAGACTATTGAATAGTTTTCAACTGCAGAATGCTTTTGTAGTTCAGCCCTGATCTTGATCTTTTTTATTCAAACATGAGCACGCATTGCTGGAATTACCTGCATTCACCCCTTGTGTATTTATTTTACTTTTGGCAGTACCTTTTGTCTTCTATTTCAAAAGCAAACATAAAACTTTCTGAAGGTCTAACTCTTCCTGTTCAGCCAGGCACTTTTCTGCATACATATTTTCCATGTACTATTATTATATTCCAAGTTTCAGAAAATGACTGAAATTCCTGTTCCCCCAGCTTTGTGAGGCTTTACTCAATTACAAAGTAAAAATTGAGGACTGTCACACTGTTTTCATCAGTCATGTATTTTGTTCTACATTAAAAAATTAATCTAGTTGTCTTGAGTGTTTATCAACTCTTTTTCCCTCAAAAAACACATACTGCAGGTCTCTGAGGCAAGATTCATGATACAAATTAGAGCGTACAGTTTACAGTCCATAACCACTTTTTATGATGGTTTCATTATAAGGTATTTTCATCCTATGAGTAAATTAACACATTTTCCAGGGCTCATTAATCTTCATTTATTAATTCAGTGAACATGAACCGTATCCATTAAAAGGAAAATCAAGACATGAACTTTAATTTAAGCCACTGTTTTGCTAATTGTGTTTAACTTTAGGAAATCCTAATACATAATCGTAAAGCTAGTTTTCCCCTGCTTTATATTTAGTGTACAAAAAGACTTTATAATATAAACCATAATCTAAAATTCCTGTTCTCCTTCCATTATGTTGACTGCCATCAGTACCAGTGGATTTGTATGAGTCAAATCAGGCTTGCTCTACATCCTGCAAGTTTATTTTCTTATTAAACAGCCACACAAAATGGGACTTTTTTACATACTCAGAGTACCTAGGCAATAAACAGGGCTCCATTGTGTAAGTTTCTTGTACTACTATAAACAAATCTCAGTAAGACCTTCCAGAAGACCAAGGGGATGACAGGCACATGCAGATGGGTGCACAGGAAGCACTAGAAAGTGACACATTGGTGGAGTTCACCAAAACAGCACAAATGGCATAACTGCTGCCAATTTTTTTCAGGCATCAAAAGGAAGGAGGCTTAGGAGGAGAAGAGACTGAGGACAAGAAAGAGAAGGAATGGGAAGAGTAACTTGAGAAGCAACCCAAAGCACAGCACCTGAAGAGATGAAATCCTGGAGATTATCTTTTGCTTACTCTTGCCTTTCCTTCAGGCACTGGGACAAACTCATGACAATTTTGAAGCCAGCTGCCTGCAAAACCTGAACAAATATAATTCCTACCCTAGTTTAAAGACAAAACAGAAAAGTTTGAGTGTACAAGCTTGCCGGACACTCACATACCACCTTCCATGAGCTTTGCCCAAAGGAGACTGAGGGGTGACCTCATCAAAGTTTACAAATATGTAAGGGGTGAGTGTCAGGGAGATGGAGTTAGGCTTTTCTCAGTGATGACCAGTGATAGGACAGGGGTAATGGGTGCAAATTGGAGCATAGGAGGTTCAAGGTGAATATCAGAAAAAACTTTTTTACTGTGAGAGTGACAGAGCACTGGAACAGGCTGCCCAGGGAGGTTGTGGAGTCTCCTTCACTGGAGACATTCAAAACCCGCCTGGATGCGTTCCTATGTGATGTTCTCTAGGTGACCCTGCTCTGGCAGGGGGGGTTGGACTAGATGATCTTTTGAGGTCCCTTCCAACCCCTAGGATTCTATGATTCTATGATTCTATGATTATAATTCCACTTTAAACCTCTTTCAACACTTTGAAATCTTACAAGAAAGAATACAGCAGCAAACAAGAAGTACAAGCAGTACTATGAAACTTATACTGAGTAATGCAAAAGAAATGCCAAATATTCAGGGACAAAGAACCAAATGTTTTGAGCATTTCCCAAGGCAGATAAACCATTCCTGTTGAAGGCTGAAGGAGGAGAGCACAGGCAACCGAAGACTTAACTTTTGTAATTGTAATTGTGTAATTGTAATTGGTTTACATCTGGAAAACACGGGGTGAACATGGAAGAGCTTCAGCAAGATCCTCCTGAGTTTTCTGACTGCTTGAACTAAGGGCTGTCAGCAGTCTCTCTGATTTCAAACAGCATCAACTTAAAGGCTAATGGTGATAGTTCAGATGTCACAAAAATATGTATAAAGAAACAGAAAGTGTATTATATATCTGCTGCAAAGGGCTGCCTATTTCAATAATTCTGCAATGTCTCAAGCACACCAAATTTGCATGTGACTAGTTTCATTTTGAAACAAACATGAACCATTAGCATCCAGAAATGCAGGATTACAGCTATCAATTGAGAAGCTGCACGTGTGAAGTACTTCAAGAGCTGATTATTACTAAACATAAAAACAAATAAAAGCCACAAACTACTTGTGAACAGCAAAAAAGAAAGAGTAAATTAATTAGTTTTTTGCACACACAAAAATGTTTCAGTATTTAATGTTTCTGTGCTATTAAGAGGCAAGAACACCATGCAGAACGAGTAAATTCAGTGATTCTCTTCCAGCCAGAGGCAAAAAAAAAACAACTACCAAATAATAAATTAAATTACATCTAAAATAGGATCTATAATGAATTACTTTTCTGCTGACCATTTAAATTAGAGCATTATTTTAAAGGCTACTTTCAAAGTATGCCAGCCTCTAGGATATCACACATTAGGTATGAAGTTAATTGCATGAGTATGTAAATCCACAGGCATTTCTTGCCTACAGAAAGTAAGCACCGCCAAGACAGAAATTACTGAAAATGCCTTCAATATAATGTCAATATTGTTTTTTCCCATGAGAGAAAGGAACAGTTTGCAACCATTGTTTTACAAATCCAGCAGATTTTTTTCTTGTGAGTTAGACCTCTTTCTGACAGTATTTGCAAGCAACATCTCTGCTATCTATGGAAATTAAAGATCTCGAGGTACTAGCTGCTGCCCTCAGCTAAAATGTATTTCCCCACCCAGAGAAACAAGTTTAAAATATAACATTGAATAAACCAGCCTACTAAACTCAAATCTGAAACATGAATCATTCAACACTTCCACTGAAACAGTAATTGGTAAGTTCTTTGGGGAAGAGATAATGTCTTGGTTCAATGTTTATTTAACTTTCAACACATTGAAATTCTGATCCCTGGCACTTAAATTTAAAAAATAAAAAAAAAACCCAAATCAAAGCAAAAACAAAGCAACACAAAAATAAAACAAAGCAAACACAAACAAAAAGAAACAAACAAACAAAAGAAAAAACAAAAAGGCAAACAAATAAAAAACAGAAAAAATGTCCATCTCAGGTTGATCTGAAGCAGTTTTTTCTGATCTTTTGGCTTGACACAAACTGTACAATTTTGTACTATTTTGTTTGAATACCATGTGTCTTAAAAGTAAAAAAGAGTACTCAAAAGCAATGTTGTTTAAGAAAGAATTTCTATTTTTAGAACACTGGTGTAGTAAACTCAGAACAACTTGATAAGATAGGTGCATTGTCTGAATTGCCTTTTGTTTTAATGGTGAACATTTTGGCCAAAGAATTTTGCCCCAGACTGCTATTAATCCATTTTCTGGACATGTTGAAAACACTATCAACGTATAGTTCGGTGGGTTTTTTGTTTTGTTTTGCCCTTATATAGTTTTCAATCTTAGCCAATTCTCATTGGAACACTTTTTTTTTTTTTCCTAAAATGGGAATTTCATCCTTGGTGCATCACAGGTACCACCATGATGGATCAGGCATGCAAACAGAAGTGTCTGATCAGTAGATCAGAGAAAAGTTTTCAGAGATTTACATCAAGACTCCAAAGCAGCAGCTTTGCACATAACCCTGAAAACGGGAATTCTAGCTAAGTAAGGGGAGTGATGTTTCTCTCATGGCACTCAGCCCCTTGTTCTCTCCACACAGTAAAGTAGCAGATACTGGAAATCACCTGACACATGAACTTTCAAAATAGCAATTTGGATGGTTTGATTTTCTGCATGTTGATTCACTGAGTTAGCACAGGTGAGCTACCTCAGACAACTCCTTTTCTTGTAGCACACATTTGTGCACAAACCAAAGGGTCAAACAGACTTCATCGGGGAGAGGTAAGCTTCGAAAGTTTCTTTCATGGTGACCCAAATTAAAGCCGAATCAAAGTCCAAGGAGAGGGGAATCAAGAATTTCACAGGAGTTATTCAGCAGTTCACATAGTAACACTGTATGAAGAAAAATAATTTTGGTTATCTGGGGAGAATAAAAAACAATCTTGGGAAAACTACCTTAAAAAATGTAAAGTATCTTAGCTAGACAAGCAATGAAACAATAACATATATAAGGCTTAAGAGTGATCAGAATAGCATCTTTGTTCCTTAAAGCTTTGTTCTAAGAGAGACACATAGAAGGGCACTGCTCTGATGTGGAGGAACAAAGGCAGAACAAGATCTATAGGATACAGCCTTCAGACCCTTACTGTGTGCCCTCCTGCTTAAATTTCAGGAGTTACACAACAGCTGGTTTTCAGAAAGATTGAAGCTGACAGGGCACACTCAGCTGTCACTACTTTACCTAATGGCTCTTCAGTAACACAAACATGCAGGACCTACCAGTAAGTGTGAGAGCAAAAAGAACAAAAATACATGGATAATATATTGGTTACAAACATGCAATGTTCTTGGAGCATAAAAACCCAAAATAATAGTTAATGTCATGTACTACAGAGAGACTGAGAAACCACTGTGGGGTTGTACATTCAGTGGGCAGTGACAAAGCCCTGAATGACACTGTTTTTCCTCTACATTTACAAACTTCTTCTGCCATTATATTAATCATTACTGTGTCTCTATTTTCAACTAAATACATTCTCAAATAAGCTGAATCAGTAAGAAGCCTACAGATTTGATGGCCAACAAACACACCTAAAAAGAATTTTACATCTCAGGAAAAAGTATCCCAAACAAAAAGAACTGTTCAATATTCTTACGGCTCACAGACAACAAGTAATATGCTATTATTGCCTTACCAATCTTTTTTTTTAATTTTAGTTTACTTTCAGTACTGATTTTCTTTTCCCATCTTTTCTTCCAGTGTTTGGAGCCCCTCTTTGTGATTCTCTCCTGCTAAACAGAGCTAGATTTTGATAATTCTGCTAGATTTATGTGAAGAGACCAAAAAATAACAAAAATCAACCTGGATTTCTGGCAGGTCCACTAAAGGCTGAGACTGGTGCTTCTCATCTCTCCACCTTCATGACAAATCCAGTTCAAATTAGAACAAATCTTGAAAGAGCAGTGGCTGTCTGCAGATCAGAAGCCTTGCTTTCTGGCAAGTACTACTGTTTCAAAAACCATCCTGTAAGTGTATAAAACTGAAGAAGTTGTTACAAATACAGGGAAAACTCCAGTCTTCACTGTTAACATTGCTTTGATGGTCAAGATCTCACCAGTCCTTGCAGTATGAAACAGTCCTGTTATTTCAAGAACATCAGAAGAACAGTTTGCCCAACATATTAAGTAAGAATATATTTTTTTTGTTTGAAAGCTAATTCTGTATCTAACAAGAAAAAACAAAACCAAACAAAAAAACCCCAACCCAAAACGAACAAAAAAACCCCAAACCAAAACAAACAAAAAAACCCCAAACAGACCCTACATCTCCAAAGCCAATTAATAAGTCAATTATGAGCAAAAAACCATTGATTTTTGAAGAAAAATTGTTCAAAATAGGTATATTTTCTCACATTTCTGGCATAAAGGATACTGCCCTGCTTAGACTCATCACCACTGTTAAATTATGTTGCAGAACTTGTTAATAAAAATCTGGCAAGTTACTCTTCAACGTGGCTGCAACCTTTTCTTTCACTTTGTCTTCTACGACTGCTGAAAATGAAAAAAAATACACATAGAGCCAGAAGTGAATCTGAATTAGACATCCAACACTAACATTTCAGTTCATTGGTTTAAGTAAAGCTATACGCAGTAACAAAGGTACCTCTATGATTCTTAAACTGAGAAATATCAAGCAACTTTACTGATAGGTACCCACTAAATACATAGTATACAGAAATGCTTAAGAAAATCGAGCCATAAAGCAACTGGTAAAATGTATAAACTGAATTTTAACTAATATAAAACTATCTGCATATTCATTACATCTCTTCTTCTGGAACCATTTTGCTCACAAAGCTATACTGTACACATTCCCAGGCTCAGCTGATAACACATCACAGCTACTTAACATGGTCCCAGGCACACACAAAAAAACAACCTTCCTACTAAAACGTTCAGCTACTAACGTTGGTATCTGTTTGCCTCACGCTGGAGTGCACATGAAAACAAAAAAAAATACACCTCTTCCTTCATTCCTGCCAGAATCACTACAATGTCTTTTTGCTCTGTGCATGTAACTTCTATTACTGATAGATGAAAACTACAAATTCTGCATGACTTGTCTGGTTCAACAACCCCTGCTACATTCTTTTCAAGTTCTAGAAAGCAATTACTTTAAAAGCAAAATGCTATTGCTTCCAATGACAAAAATAGCTACTACTGAACTGAAAGTGAGGATAGTCAGCTTCTTGTAAATTTCAATTAAGGAATAACTTCACCATTTTCAAAGAATTTGCCTATTTATATCTGTTTAAAGTCTTGCTTGAAAATTCTGAATTGAAGAGAAGCTAGAAAAGAAAAAAGGAAAAACAAATGCACTGGCAAAATCAGGACCATGAAAGACACCACCAAATAGATACAATTACTTATAAATAAATGAGGCTCATTGTTTTCTATCAATATCCAGCATTCTGAAGTAATTTTCTTCCTATTCTGAAAGCACACAAACATAGCCACTATGATTTCTTTTTACTGCATTGTAAAAAACACAATGTCTCTATAATTGCAGCAATTGAATTTTTTTTGTTCTATTTTAGATTGTATATTGTAAACCAAATTTCAAAGTAAGTGAGAGATCAAAACCACTTGTATTTGAAACTTATAAGAACATCATTTCAAGAATGATGAAACTGCAAATTACTTCTAACAGCAGAATCTCTCATCAGAGTCCCGAGACATTACTTCGGATATTTTGCAAAAGAAAGCCCGTCCCTACCTCAACAGATGTAGGTTAAGAACAACAAAATATAGTCATTACTCTTACCTTGTCTACTCTTCCTATGAGTTATCACTTTTGTGCTAAAAATGAGATCTCCTTCACCACCTTTATGATAATTTCCTTCTACACATTTTTCCATCTGTCCTGACAAATTAAACTGACAGTGTCTCTTCCCTTTCCTTCACCTGCATGTCTCACAGCAATACCTTGTAGAAACGACACAAAGCAAAAAAGGCACCCATTTCCCCTGCTTCAAAAAATAATTTTAAAAAAATCATACTAGACAAGACATTTAATGTCACAAAGTGTCCTTCCCTTTACATATATATTTGGCTACACCGCTGCCCTCTATCCTGGTATGCATCTCCCTTTGCTCCCCGAGCAGTATTAACACCCTTTTCAAAGCACTGTATGCTGTACCATTTAGCAACAAGAATGTGGCTACTTCACTGGTCCCCTCCATCTGGATTAAGGTTTCCTGGACAAACTCGTTCTTCCTATTTGCTGTTTCCTTCTTGTTCTTACTTGGGTTTCCTGCAGCTTTTGAAAAATCAGAGCATTACTCCCAGCTAAGAAACCCCTCTGAACTCCTATGGTCAAAGTTGCTCAGGGTTGTTGCTTGTCATCAGACAATCAGATGCCCTAAACACATTCCTACCTGGCCAGGAGTGATATCATGGTCTAGTAGCTTGTAGAAAATGCTGTAGATTAAAGTATGTGCCATGATCACTTCTAATAAACACAACTTGCATTGTGGCACTAAAATACACACATCCTGCCATGGGAACCATGACAATTTAAATATGTGTGCTCAAATATTGTCTTCTGTATGAAACATAATTAATGTGCCAAATAGACATGAGTATTTACTAACAAATAATTCTGTATTAGTAACAAAGGCAGTATTTAACCTGGGGTGGAAGGAAAAGACATCAACAACTTTGATAAGGTTAACTTGTACTAATCAGAGATCTTGTAAAATTCACCTTGCTGGTATTTTGCTAAGAAATTGTTGTAGAATAATTTGACATATTTAAATTAATGTGGCTTCAGGCAGAACACCACATTACTTTCTCCCTGTAGCACCTAAGTAAAAGCTTTCTAATTTCATCTGCCTTTTCAGTTCACTGATCATACACCATCTCATCCTTATTTAGAAAAGCAAGTAAGTATGAACATAAGACCTGGGACACCAAAGCATGACACACTGAAGTTTTACTAGACCAAAGTAAACTTAAGTGTGCATTAAAAGTAAATTTGTGAATCAGAACTTTAGACAGAAAGTTCATGCAGCTCTTGGATAACACTTGACATCAACCTGAACACAACCCTTGTGAATACCAAGTTTAAGGAAACTCAGCAACTGCCAGTAGTGTGATTTCCCAATCTGACTCTGTGCTTTGGCCATTGCTAGACTGTCTTCAAGCAGAGACCACCTAAATCTAATCACATGCATAGACAGTCATCTACTGCTTTCCTGCTCCACCTCTTTTCTACATCCAGCCAAGTTCCCACAGACAAAAAGGGAAGATGACAAGGCACCAGAACAGCCAAAAATCTGCCAAAGGTATTAAGTGGAGAATCTCCTCTCAGGTTTTCCAGCGAGATACCACACAGAAAGTCTTGAAGATACTGACATTTTAAATAAAGCTCATTCAAAAAGCATGGGGAAATCAAGTCCTCAGAGAAGATGAGTCAGCCTGGAGGGAAGTTCTGACGCATTAAAGCTCCCTCAGTTTCTTCATGCAGAGTAAGGCTGGAGGAAGAAATGTAACAGATGGGAGGGTTAGCAGATTAGCAGTGGAGTTGAACTTCTGTCTAAAAAGAAGTAAAATAACTAAAAATTTATCCATCTGTTTGAAACAGTCATGGGAAGCCCACAGAGATCTGAACTCATCTCACTGCAGCATGACAGAAGTTGCCTGGAAAATGATAGTCACAGGAAAACACTTCATCCACATCAGCTACCACATCCTGCAGTGACTACACACCTCTTCACCACTTAGGTACCTTAAAGCTAGACACTGACCAAACACTGAATACCTGGTAAGAAGCCTACCACCCTGAAGAACAGTATGGCTCACTCCTTATCAGAACTGCCTTTATTGCTAAACAAAAATTCCTAACAGAGGAACAGGTTCATTTTTTTAATGAATAATAGAGGAAATGTTCAAGTAGTGGAAACAACAAAATTATTTAATAGTAACATATTCAGCCATGAGAATCTGTTTTTCTTAAACTAGCAACATTTTAAAAATATTTACAATTTTCACATAAATGAAATATGGAGGCTCAGGTTGTCTGATTTTCTCAAGCACACACTTTTAGGATATTTTTTTAAAATTTCTTTCTTTGAGGCTCTGACTGCATCAAGCATGAAAAGCAAGAGCTGGTAGAAAATTGTTTCACTGTTTGCACAGCACAAGCTATGATACAAACACATTTTAAAAATTTATCTTAACACTCCCACTTTTGCATTGGAAAGCTTATGCACATACCAGTGATGTGCAAAAGCAAAGCACCCTTCTATAACTAAAGAAAGCGCATGCACATTTATATGGATGTGTTCAAGGAAAGGCTGGATGTGGCACTTAGTGCCATAGTCTAGACGGTGTGGTGGTGTTGGTCATAGGCTGGACTTGATGATCTTAAAGGTCTTTTCCAGCCTTGGTAGTTCTGTGATTCTGTGATTCTGTGATGGTGCATTTGAAGTTGCCTTTACGTCCACTAAAATATCTTGCATGTGCCAAGCACAGTAACAGGTACTGATGCAACCTAAAGAAAGATGGAAGGAGAGAAACTGCAGCACTGCAAAGTCTCCTGAGCCCTACAAGGCCCATGCATGGGCTAGTGCTGAAGTCCTCTTACTCCTCCACATAACCCCCAAAGCTCAGGTTTATGCAAAACAGACATCTCAAAGCATAAGATGAATGAACATCTGTTATGATCAACAAATATTACCTGTAGAGTTACTTTAGAAGACCCCATGCCAATCAGAGAGGAATG
The DNA here is from genome assembly GCA_020745705.1 of Hemiprocne comata. Lineage (NCBI taxonomy): Eukaryota > Metazoa > Chordata > Aves > Apodiformes > Apodidae > Hemiprocne > Hemiprocne comata. The sequence goes on along the minus strand of CM036586.1, from coordinate 133,282,786 downwards.
CAGGAGGGAAAGATGCAGAACACTTCTCTTGAAAGTGTCTTTCCAAAGCAATTTCTTCAATAGTAGGGAGGGTTATTTTTAAGTCAGATTTCAATCTCTTATTCTCTGCGACATGACATGATTCCTCAATACATTTCCATTTAATTTAGCATCTATTAGCAGCAAAGGACTTCTACTGATCAGAACAGCATTTTGTCTGTTACTATAGTTCATAATAGTTTTCCTTGTAATCTGACTTCATTCTTTCCGATTTGCAAATTAAAAAAAAGCAAAGCTGTCAGGGTAGATCATAGTTGGCATACCACTTTCCAAATATCATTTACATTTTTCTCTTGACATACATCTTTAATAGTCCATTTCCTTTTTTCTATACATATTTTAGTGTGAAAATGTTTGCCATCAATATTAAAATATGAATTATCTGCATAGTCATGTACATAGCTTATAGAATTACATCAAATCCCATCTGTTACACTCATATTTAATAGATAATATCCTTTTTGCTTTCATATTTTAATATTAAGTTCCTTGCTTAGCTGTGCACAGAAAGAAATGTTTCTCAGTGCCTTTTTATACATATCCTCCCAAAACAGAAACGAAAAGGAGTTTAAGTTTTAAGATGTTTAAGTATTTACCAATTAAAACTCAAACCTAAAACCTACAACACAAATGTAACATGGTTAAAGTTACTTTTATTCCAAATTCAAATGCCTTGTGAGGTATTTTAGAAATTCTCTTAATGCTGTGACTGAATACTAGTGAGCCACGCTTGGAAGTGGCAACCAAATACTTTAAATTCACTGTATACACATTTACAACCTCTCATCCTGGCACCACAGCAGAAAATCCATACAAAGATGGTGTGTTGATCTGAATTACAGTTATTGGTTGTGATTCTATATTCTCATGGATGAATTTGAGATGACACAAAACTAACACAGAGGAGAAATGCAAGTTTGTCCCAATGACTGAGCTGTTTGTGGAACATGCTCCCTTAACAAATTAATAAATGATGTCTGTTCTCCCCTAGTATCCTACTGATCCATGCACAAAAAAGTGGTCTTGCCTTCTGATTCTTTTCTTACAATGAATTTATACTAACTTTTACAGGCTAGTGACCTTCATTCATGTCTTCCCACGCACAGCCCTAAAAAGAGTAATCACATTTGTCCAGGAATCTGTCCCTGGCTTATAAACATACGCTACTCCCAGCAATACAACTGCTCATGCAGAGATCTAAATCTGAAAACCTTAGAAGACAGAACAGTGCTTCAATATCTGACTTTTTAAGCCAAAAGCATTATACAGCAGGGTACCTAATTTACTAGATGGCTGCCTGAGCCAGCTTGCAGACAAATGCTAAAAACAGTCTACATACCCAAATATTACACCTTCAATTACTATACCTAAAAGAACACCTTCCATTTGCAATGCACAGGCCTGAGCTTGCCTCGAAGATGGAGAACACTTCATTTAAAAAACAATTCTGTGAAATGTTGCTGATTGCACTTTCAAAATACAGCTAGTGATAGTGATGCTGCTGCATCATTTCTTCGTTGTTTTATTCATCAGGTCACTGTTTAGACTGAGGAAGTTTTATCTATTTCATAACCCAATGCAAAAGTAAGCCACTGACTGCAACTAGTGTTGCATCCCCTCCCTCAGATGGAAGTGAAAGTTCCTCAGAAATTTTTGAAGTTTTCTGGCATTCAGAGTAATGTGCACCCCAGTTTCTTGTAGCACCTAATGGATTTTTTATTTATTTATTTTTTTTAATATATGGTGTCTCCAAGAAGAGAGACAGCAAGTGTCTCAAGATACAACATAACATAATTAGTTGTTTCTCACCAAAGGTGACAGGTGGATTTGAATTGCTGGGTCAGATAAGGGATGAGCATCTTGTGCCTTCTTCACCTGCAAAAAAACCCTAATCATCAGACTGCAAAAAAACCAAAACACCCCCATGCTGCTTCTTCAGCCATGCAAGACTTAAGCATGAAGTACTCTCACTGCTGCATACACCCTAAATCGTGTTATGCCCATTGCAGGGGAGCACTGAGATGTGAGGCAGATGCAATGATGCTGCTGAGCATTTGTCAATGCTGAGGTTCTCTGGGCTTACAAAAGCCCGATCCTTTTGGTAGTCATGAAACTTATGCATCAAATGCTGAGTGACCTACATATACCTACATAGGCCTCTAATGCCTGCAAGGTTAGGAAAGAGTTTGAGAGCTTCACACCATGGGATTCATGGTAAGATTGGGCAGACACACAGTGCTTTTAATAAAATGGTTCACTCTATCAGATAATGCATCCTTTTAGAAACTGTTACCAAAAAATTAAGAAAGATCCAATGGCAGACTGAAGGAGACATGGGATATGTTGGAAGCAAATGTGAAGGAAATGAAAATGCAATACGCAGAAGATGGGATAAGCTAAATAGCAATTTTAGTCTATGCAGCCTGGGAAAACCTGTCTGTATCTTCATCTGCTTTGGTATTATTAGAACATCGCCAAGAGAATACGGGTCAGAACCGTTGAGTCCAACTCCCCAAATCCAAAATTACCTGTAACAGATGTCAAGTCGAATAAACTCAGCAGGAATAACCACTGCTGTCTGCAGGATTACACATTTTCCCCATCTCCACAAGGCAAAACATTTTCCCCCAACTTTTGGAGGAAACTTAACAGCAGTGAAAGAAGAAAATCCTCCAAAAGGCCTGCATAGGAGCAAAATATGCTCCTGGGAGAGCAGGATGAAACAAAAAGTACAGCTGTTTATTGTGATAAAGTTACACTGGTGAACTATTTTTCATACTACTAAGTGACTCCCACTACATTTCCAGTTTCATACTTTCGACAAACTTCCACTGTTAAATCTGAAGTTGTCTCCAGGACAGGTGCTTGCTTCAGGCAATTGCAGCTTAACCCTCTGCAAGACACAGCAGACATCTGGTCAAACTGTTTTTATGTGCTGGTTGACCCAGGGCATATTTAGCATGTTCTGGAACTTGCCCAAGTAAACTAAGGAGGAAGAGGGAGGTGTTTAGGGAACTGATGTTTATGAAGTCAGTTTTCACTAGTTTTGCTGTACACAATACCAACTGTTAAGCATCAGTTTTGATGAAGATTTTAAAGTGAAACCTTCAAAGCCCACAAAAGAGCCAAAATGTTAAAAATGAGGCTTGCAATCTTAACTTTGTTTGAATGTTTTTGAAAGGCCTAATCATTCACAAACTAATCTGAATACTAATATATGATTTATAGGCCCAAACTAAGACAAGACAGGAAACAGATTAGGAAGTACATTATAAAGATTTAAGTAGTTGAAAAAAGACCTGCAACAGGATAGGAGAAAGATACCGAGAGAAAAAAATTAGGGAAGATGTGCATCTCCATCCTTCATGCCTTTTCACTGTTTACACATCTGACTGAAACTTACTAACTAGATTGGAAAAGATCTGACTTCTTTGGTGGCATGACTCTTGTAACAGCAGGTAGTTTAGAGTCCACTGGGCAGAATGAGGGGCCCTCCTTGATTTCCCTGTGTTCAGACTCTGCTTCCTGACTATGTACCCGTTCAGCTTTTGAGGAGGAAAAATACCACATGCTTCATAATTCTTGAATTAGCTGCAGTACCAGAGGGGCTTTTTTTATTACTATTAGAATGCTCACAACAAAGCTGTCAGCAATAGTGCAGGCCACCAAAGTATTTCTTTTTATAAACCAGCAGGAGAAATCTAGAGGCTTGACTAACAGGTAATAATTCTGAGCTGTGACTGTAAATTGCTTATTTCATTACACAGAGTTGAAAATTGTACTGACTAGGTAAGACCTCACAAACCTCCCACAGAACTCACAGAATGGACCACAGAAGTCTCATCAATGACTACCCAGTTACTTTCAGTTTAGGGGAATGTGTGTGTATCTACATATTAAAAAAAAGAAAAAAGAAAAAAGTATAAGAACATGAATATGTGTGTGTATTTTATAATCTCAGACTGTTCGGCATCCACAGGAATCTTGTTAATACTTCCATGCCCCTCCTGACTGCATTCAGATCTCAGATTCACAGCTAACAACCTAGCAGGTATAAATTAATCCAACACAATTCATGCCCTGTCATGGCTTATTTGTTAATTATTAGTACAGCAAGAAAGACAGTCTATTGAAATGTGGGAGAATAGTAATTTGTTCTAAGATACGTATAAATGTTTTTTTATATCAAATCTGCTTTTAAGTATTTTCAATGAACTGTATAGATATACACTCATGCACAAACACAAATCCTCTTGGTAAACAACTGAGAGAACTGACAAACTGAGGGCAAAGGGCTCTGCAGCATTAAACATAGGAAAGAAACCCAGAACCTGCGAAGTGGCAGAAAACAGAATATTTAATCCAAAAACAGACTCATAAAGAAGGAAAGCCAAAGATGGTGCTGTGTTTATGCAGAAATAGAAAAATCTGTTTCAGCTGGGAAAAAGTCCAAAAAACACAGCTGACCTCATGTGATACATTCCAGCAAAGGCACAGATAATTTGATTTTTTGGGGTGATTTACCAGTAACACCTTCAAAACCTCAACACTGTGTTATTAAAGACAAGGGCTTCATGGGTCGTCTGTATTGTGCAATGGTTTTGTAGTAATATAGCCTACTGTCCAAAAGGTAATGTCATGGGTGCACGAACAGGAAAGCAGAAAAGAGGTAGTGCTACATCACTTAGTCAAACTGCTTATGAACAAGCACTGATGAGGCATGGGGATGCACTGAGAATCCTAACAGTGCCCAATGCAGCAAGAAAAAAAATGTCAGGGTTCAGAACGTCACGACCAAATTAGAACCACGAAACTCTGAAGGAAATTAACTGCACAAAGTTGCTATGACTAGCAGAAAGCTAAGTGTGACAGAGAATCAACTAGAAATACCCAGAGTATAGAACAAGACGTGATCAGAGGTGAGACTACACTGTCACAAATGAAAAGCAATGAACCTATTAGTTTTACTTATGAGATACTTGCAATCTTGAAAGCAGACAGGAGAAGACATGATGAGCAGTCTGAAGAGCAGTTTTTCAAGGGAGAAAAATGAAGTGCAGAAACTTGTTCATTTGAACCTGAAACAAAATACTAGAGGTTGAGGGGCTGCAAAACGCTGCATCTTTGTTCATTTTTTCAAACATTCATGACATGCAGATTTTGGGAAGTTTCCACATAAAACTTAACTTTATATAACATTTAAAGCAATGTAGGGAGCTAAATAATTTATAATTTTTTAATCATAAAATGTGAAAAGTAGGACAATGCAGAAACAAGTTTGCTCTCCTTTGCTAGTCTTTCCCTTGACTTACCTTTTTTCCTGAAGGCACCACTTTCTCACTCACATGAGGTGGGACATACAAAACTTCCCTCAATTTTTCTGCTGAAATTCCCTTTGCCCACATTTTAACTACAGAAAAAAATAAATCAAAACTCAAATGTCAACAAGATTATTTACTAGTAAAGTCTCATTACCCAGCACAAAGTACTAGGAATCATGCCAGGGATTCTTTAAATAGAGTAATCAAGACTTGAAACATTTTAAAGAATTTTTTGTAGATGCCATAAATACAAAAAGGTGATGAATAATAGTCAGGCACAAAAGATGACAACCTGTTCCCTCATACACATGGGAAAATCAAGTAAGAAGTACTTCTTCACCACAACCACTCTCCTCCCATTTTCAAGCAGCTCTAGAAGCAACGGATTTGTATTCCAGTAGCAACCAGTCATGAGGATCAGTGACTTTCTCAACTGTGTGGACAACCGAGTCCCTGAACTAAAAGGCTTTGCATCTCAAAGGGCAAGGCAACCCGTGGCTGCTGAAAAGACAGATGATTTTAACTTCACAGGGGATCAGTTGAGAGTGAACTATAGCATTTTAGACTAAAAGAGACCACTAGGATTACATTATCCAGTCTGCTGAGTAACGTTTCAAAAATCCAGCAAGTTTTTCACACACCATTTTAAAAATAATTATGACTGTCACAAACGGAATGCAATGAACCTCTTAAGTTTTACTCAGGAGACACCTGCAAATGTTAAAGTAGATTTGAAAAGGCATGCCACGATACATCTAAAGACAGATTACTCGCTGTCACCTCAGAGCATGGCAACTTGCACATAGCTAGCTATTAAGAGTCCAGCCCTCTAGTAAATGGAAGACTATACTCTGTCTTGTATATTTGATCTACAATTAAGATTAGATTACGTCCCTCCATTCACAAAGAAGACTGGGTCCCCACAAAAAATCTCAAACTTTTTAAACCACCACAGTGTCTTAAAACATAGGAATCAGACACACTGATCAGAATTTGCCTTCATACACTCTAAGCCTTAAGTGTGGTCCGTGCCACCACAGAAAGCCAACCACTGCCCCTGGGGGATGGGAAAGTGCAGTCCCCCCACTAATCCCCCAGTCCCTGCCATTTGCCTTCAACTGCTGAAAAACAAAGGCTGTTGCAGTTTCTGGATTGAACATTATGCAACTTTGCCTAGATTTCAAAAGCAAGTAGAGATGCATTTAATGAGATGGTCTACCCGTGTAAGATACTCGGTGTAAAACTACCAGAATAATTAAATTTTCAAATAGATGGACATATATCATATAGACATCACCCATTTTATAAACCACGTGCTCTTAAACTAGTTAGAGCACACAAAAGCCCACCCTAATCCCTTGAAACTTGATTCCACTGTATGAGCATGGGTCCTCTAAATCAAGATCAGCATTCATGACAAGAATCTTGGTGCTCCACATTTCTCCACACCAATGGATTAAAAAAACATTTGCAACTTACCTTACTGCAGCCTTACCATCTCCAATCACACACTGTTTACAGGCAACTTTGGTCAACTGCCAGCATTTTGTTTCCTGAATTACAGGAAATCACATACTTTGTAAATAACATTTCTCATCACGTGAATATAGCCTCATTATTAACATTTCTGATTTGGTTTCCTTTTTAAAAACACTTTACATACTTGCACAGAAAGAAAAACTAAGATTAGGAAAACAGGTCAGTATGAAGATAGAGGGGGGACTGCAGAAGTGGATTGCTAGCACTGGAAAATCATTAGCCAACTGTATTAATTCAGATGAACAGTAAATGCTTTAGACACAAATTCATTTATGTTTCTTTCTATGCTCAAGCACAGGTATAATTAGCATAGGAGCAGGTTGGTAAAGCTGTCTGTATAAGGAGTCATTTCAGCTACTGTTCTCCAATTTGAGGTAATGTTGAACAGTAAAACTGATTCAAATCATGTAAGCAATGTCAATTAATTTATGTAGCATCTGGAGACCCAGATTTTTTAAGAACAGAAAAGAGGCCATAGTATGGGCAGGTACGTCTTATTCCACTAACTTCTTTTGAGAAGTGGGGAATAATGACAAATTCCTACTCTACATGCAGCTATTCTGCAAGCCTGAGAAATTAAAAAAGAAAACATTATTTCTTACTCTCTGGTATGTTTGTCATAAAAACAGCTAAAGTAAAAGACCCCTAACAAATGGAATTTCCCACTTCTGGAAATCACTACTTCAAATTGAATCATTAAAAAGACTAAGAGAAACCATTATCGGTCTCACTCTGGCAGAAATGTGCTTACCATTGGTTTTAGTAATGCAGGTAAGTGCTGGGCGCTGGCTCTGGAATAGAAAAGCTAATGACAAAATGGCCTTTGTTATAATAATGTAAAGGATTGGTTACAAAACTGGTAGAATAACCATTGTTATTATATATGCAGCACCTGAGAGGAAGCCTGCATCCTAAGAGTAGGATATCCCTTAGAGATACCAGACAGACATGCATTCCTGTAAAAACATTGGTGTCCAGCTCATGCTCATGACAGAAATCTGAATGTAGCCCAACACAGTTCTCCTATTACCTCCATACGTGTTTGTCCCTTGTAAAAAAGAAAAAAAAGAAAATAAACAAACAATAAAACTACTAAAAAAACCCCCCAAAAAACAAAAGTGTATCTGACATACAGAAAGGATAGAAGCTAAAAAGTAAGCAAATATGTGTTTCACAGACAGAGCTCTTTAAGGAAGACTCAAATACAAGTCAAGAATTGGTTGAAAATTCTTAATTATTGTATTTATCCCCTTTGAGTAACAATGTAGTAATTCTTCTAGGTAAGAAAGGCAGTTGCAGGCACTTCCCCAGTTCAAATTTTCTACAGCTGTAACCTTGCAGTTCAATTAGATCAGTGCAGAAACTTAACCAAGATATAGTGTAGATAAATTTAATAATTTACTGTACCAGCTTATACAGAAAGAGTGTTAAGAATATGGGTATTCAAACTATTCTAAGGTACTTTAACAACATGAGCATGTAAGGTGATTTATCAGAAACCAAGATAATGACTTTTTGTGGCAAAAGCAGGCTGTACCACATGCACATCATGATATTTTCTGCTTGAATCACACAATAATTCCAGCTATTTTATACCAACTGTTTTATATTCTAATGCACACAGAACAATACTTTTCTGAAAGCAATATGCCACTTTGAAGTTTAAAGCTACAAGCATTCTCTGAGCGCCAGATCTGAAGTAAGACAGCTAACACCTGGAAAGGTATTTTTACAAAGTGCTGACTTTCACATACCTGTATCAAGCTACTAATATTTCAGTACTAAATATATTTATCCCTCCAAACCAAAAGTTTGTTCTAAAATCTGAGGAACAACCTAAACTTAACATAAATGGTCCCACTGCAGCAGCAGAACTTCAGCTCATCCTATCTCTCGGGGTTGTAATACTGCTTTGAGGAGAACCCTGAAATTCAAACTAGCAGGGCTAGCATCAGCATCAAAAAATATGTCTACAATTTCACCTTCATTGCAATGGGAGAACAGTAAAGCCAATTCAAGCAAAAGCTTCATGTCCAGCAAACCCTGCAGTGACTATGAGGTGATTAATGAACATAAAACTGTAAAATATATAAAGGAAATCCAACTAATTATGAAGACTGAGCACACAAAAAATTACTGAAATTAGTAAAAAAGCATAACTTGGAAAAATACCGATAGCCCACTTCATCTGTGACCAGCTAATTAAAAAGTTTATTGATTTAATCTAAAATTGTTCAAGGCAATGCTCAAGGTATTAGGTGTTCTTCAAAGGAATCATCTGTCATGAAGAGGTCACATGCAGAGGAGGGACAGACTGAGTGAGATGAGAAAAGGAAAAACAAATGAGGTTTAGTTTATAAAGCACAAGTTTCAGGTGTCTAGCTAAACAGAAGTTTTAAAAAGAACTTAAATGTACAGCATATGAGCCTTGCTGCCAGGAAATGAAGGTTGCTCCACAAAGCCAAGATACTCTTGTGAAAATTTATAGCAGCCCTACTTAAAGACCAGATTTGCACACCAAGCTTTGAGTACAACCAAGTTCCTGTTGTTTGGGTTTTTTTTCTTTTAAATTTGGTGCTTCCCTGAAAATTACTTTTCTGTGACTTTCTTAGAGCTATTAATATCTGCAACATTAACCATTATTATTGAGCGTTTTGCAATACATTGTAGGGGTACGATGTCATGTGTCCTTTGCAACCTGAATAATTTTAACAGGTGCTAGTTGGCACAAAGAAACATAAAAACCAGAAAATTACTACGATCAGAACCTGAGAAAACTGTTTTTTTTCTTTGATTGTTCTCAGCAGAATAGCTCATACACCACAGAGTACTTTAAGGAGAGAAATACACCATTAAGAATTTACAATTTCCAACTTCGACAGATGCAGACATTTATAAACCACTTGGGTGGGGCTCCAGGATTGAGTACTTTCTCCTACACTGGTCAAAAGTGTGTTCACTTCTTCAAATCCTTACCTACCACAGGCTTCAACCAAGCTACAGCAGAATCTGGTTATCAGCTACTTACACAAGTCTTCATTTTCAAGAGCTAACCTCAGTAACCAAGTTCTGACTTAGGGTTCAATACGATCAGCCTCCTTTTTGATGATAAAGCTCAGCTGCTGGAAGCCAGAAACCCAACTCTGCACCCAGGCAGGAGCTCTGTAAACATCTTACACGTGGAGGTAATTTTTCCAATTTGAGAAAGACAGTACTCTCATCAAGCAGCAATAGCCACATAGATATTAATATGTTGCCTTCTCTGAAGAGGCTACTTTCATCCTACAGTTACAGTGACTGGACTCGATGTCTGTTTCACTGCTACAAATGCAACAATATAATTATACTTCAGGGAAAAAAAAAAAAAAAAAAAAAAAAGTGGTAGAAAATGGGCAAATGAAACAAGAAAGGAGGCTAAACATTCATGTAGAATGGACCATAAGGGAATGGAGTAACATTTAGCATGAAATAATAGTAACAACAACAAGACTGTTGTTTTATATTGAATGAAAGGAAACTATACCAGGCAGTAGTCATAGCAGTGATAAGAGGACATACAGCAAACCCAGGCAGTAAATCTGTTTTCTCAGATTTATGGGTGCATAAAATATTAGAATACATTGGAAGAAGGCAGACAGTATTGCTCAGTGGAGGTGGAATAAAAGTTTAAAGTGCAAACATGCCTTACTTAGCATTAAATATATATATATACACACATCTAACACAAAAATATATAGATTCATATGTCCATGCCACTAAAATAGCTAAAATTATTTTAGCTTAAAGAAGTACACCAGAATTTATAAAGTGGGAAAATACCACACAAGGCAACTTCTTCTTTTCTCAAACAATACCAGCACAAGGTTGACAGTTACAATGTGCAATGTAGAAAGGAAGAACACTGCAGATTTATAATCCGTTCAAGTATGGCTGTTCAGACAAACACTGAAGTAAGACTAGTATTTATTAAAGGAAATGGAGTATAAATACATTAACAAATGTGATCTTTAAGAAGAAATATCTGTAATTCAGGTAATATAACACAGGGTGTTCACTAATTTACAGCTGGCAAAGATACTTGATATCTACAACATATGGCAGCAATTTACAACATTTGAACAGCAGTTTTTCATTGGGCTCTCTGCATGCAAGGACTCAAGCATTATCATTTGCATTCTACAACATTCACGGAAGTTGCCACCATATTTCCACAGATGAAAAACTTTAGCATGATGAAAGAAATGGGCAGTTAACTCAAATATTTTGCCATTGTCAGCTCCATTTTGTCAAGACAAGCAATGCGTTGGAAAAGTCTGGTGGGCAGATGAGTAGCATGTTAAAAAGCTGCTCTGCAATTATCAATAATGTAAAATATTTTTGTTCTCTTTTAAGACTGCTTTTGATGTAAGTTTTGTTTTTTGTTTGCTTTGCAGAAAAAACCCACAATACTGCATATAAATAAACATTGGTTTTCATATGTTACTTACACAGATGATTCATGCTCTAGATGCAACAAAAAAACAAAAATCAAACCTAGATGCCCATCTGAGAACACAAGCCATTCTCCCCCTGCTCTTCCCTCTCACAAAAACAAACAAAAAAGGAGTTGAAAAAAATACTACTAACATGGCATAATACAGTTTGTCTACACTGTTATATTTTATTGACTATGTAAAGGAGCTCATCGTGTAAGTTCAAAGAAATGTATTGCTTTGTAGATGCCCCTTACTGTAATTCAACAAAACAATCCAGAACTTTCAAGTATTCAGCTCCTATTTTCACTTTGAAACAAATGGCCAAATATTAAAAGCACTCAGCACTCTATACACACACCAAAGCAGAGCTCTTGACATTCAGTGACAAGAACTATCCCCAAACAAATGTGAATCCTTAGCATCTCTGGAAGCTTGCCAATTAAGAAGTTAAGCCCTCTACCACCAAGATAAGGACTTCTTACTGTAGCCAGACTCAAAAATATATTGTGAGGAAACTGAGGACATCCAGTTTACCAAAAAAATAAAGTAATATGTCCTTCTTTTCTGAGGGGAAGATCAGGACACATCAGACTGCTGGTCATTTAAGATCAGTTAGGACACTGCATATAGCTAATCATCATACTTCAGTCCAGGAGCAAATGGAGGAATTTACCTCCAGGTCAGAGGGGTAAGTTTTCCAGAAATTCCCATCACCCTCAGCCCTATCGTTCTCTGAATCCACAATTTAACACTCCGTATGCACTTCTGAAAGCATTCCTGAAACTGTCAGTTTTACTTAGAAATGTAGTTTCTCTATAATAGACAGGGTCACTAGAATCTGTATTTCCTATGAGCAAGTAATATTATTAAGAAGCAAATAGGAAGGGGGAAGGAAACACTAGGTTTTCAGAACTAGCACCAATTACTCCTATATTATTTAATCTAACCATTCATAGAAATCTGATCTTGCTCAAGGGATGCCATGTAGAGTCCACTCCACCATCTAGACAAACTTAGTACTTATTTTTTACAATAAGCTCATCAGTGACACAAAAATGAAAGTTATTAAAAGCAGCCAGACAGATTCCTCACTCACAAATGCTGCAGCAGCTGGCCTGCTCTGACATAGTTTTCCTGTTGCTTGGTTTGCTCTGAGTCACTGACCATTCGGAACATCAGCCTGCACATCTTCTGATGAGACTAAAAGGAACGTGTCAACAGGACAGTGTTCCTGAAGCACAGTTAGAAAATAACTATTGTGTCTTCGATTAATGCTTTCAATGGGGACAATTCCTTCCAACAATTTATCATACCTCATTCATTTGCAGAGCTGTTCTGTCAGGAACAGAGTGTTTAAAGCGGGGGAGGAACCATATCAGCATGGGATCCAATTACAGAAACAATTCAATGTAACTGATGCAGCATTTAAGGCTATGATATCCTTCTGTTTCCCTAACTAGATTTAGTTACCCGTGCATGCTTACTTGCCACAGACAGTAAATGTTCAGCAATCTAGAAGAATCCTCTGCCTTCAGAGCTTTGCTTCTGAAGAAGCCTTCGTTCAGAGCTCTCAGAATAGATGTATTTTAAATTCACAGTACATTTACCAAAAGCAAACCAAAGTGATGTATTTTAATATAGAACCACAGAATAGTTCACTATAATTAAAAGCAACTTCCCAATTGAGAAGCTTCCTGAAATAACGGAAGCTTTCCCACATTTAATTTTCTAACCACTCTCCATTGCAAACTATATTCCTTTGCACAGAAAAGGGGGGGGGGAGGGGGGAAAGGACAGCATTTCCAGAATAGCTGAAATAAGGTGTTCCAAAATCTTTCATTTTCAAGTTCAAAAATTTCTCCAAGGAAAGGTAGCTTCACATATTATGTGTACATACCTATTTTTAGTCTAAGGAAATGAAGGACAAGGAATTGAGCTATATATTGTCTCAAGACCTTTTAACCTGTTGGTTAAGTAAATCTCAAAGATATTGATGTTCCATGAACTTAATACAAATTAGGCAGGGAAGAGTGCCCTTCAAATGTACCCTTCCTAAACACAAGTTAGGTGTCAAGCACCAGCTCGTGCCCTATTCCTCCAGGCAGCTGACCAGCCAGCACATGTGGTGACGAGCCAAGCTGCTGGCCCCACTGCATGCAACAGGCTGTGGCTGCTGTGATGCTCTTACTGACTCCAGCCCTGCCAGCAGTGAGGAGAAGGAGTAGATGACAGAGAAAAGGAAGCAAGAAATTCAGGAAAGCTGGGAAAGTTCCAGGGCTACTAAAAGATGGACAGTGCACACAAATCTGTGAAAAAGAAGCTGCAGTAAGTCAGCTGCTTATTGTCAACGGACCATGAAAAAGCTATACTTACCTGTTAGACAGGTATCCAGCTGCTATACCTCAAAATAGAGTAACTTGTTACAAAATTCCTTTTCCTTCAGGAAGATTTGAAGGCACATCTGCCTGAAAAGAAAAAAAGATGGCACCGAACAATTTGATGAATGTCTATGCTATGAGGACAGAAGGTTTTTTAAGACTCAATTGAATAGTCATATTTCTAAACACCATGACATGAAGGAAAACTTCCTACAAAACTACATGGCATAGTTTGTGATGCTCCAACAATTTCAAAGAAAAAATCTAGCTATGAAGATGACATTATTATGTTTAATTTCTAAAAAAACAATTACAAATTAGTCACGTTACAAATTCCTTTTAGAAGGACTGCTAGAACTGAACTTGTTTGTATTTTAAATCTGCATTTTTCCCATGCACTTACTCAAACACACTCACATATACAGTGTTACAATCAACATACCACCTACTTAACTTGATTAATCTTTATCCATTAGTTTTCTTTTCACATCTCCTGGAACTAGGCCATACCTACCAAACACTGTTAAAACTCAACACTCATGCAAAATTATTCCTTCAGAGAGTTTTGTAATATTCCAGTCATAGTGCATTTAGATCTTCACAAAGGCACTGTAGTTTGAGTACTGTTACTCCTTTTTTCTTTTCATGTATAGAAGCAAAGTAGGGAGACAGGAAGAATAAAACTCCTAAGATTAGACACAAATATAAAGTATAAAACAAACTCAAGCCACAATAACTTGGCACTCTGCATGCTAAAGCTCAGCTACCAGAGATTATTTCCACCAGCACCCTTAGCATTCAGGTGATACAGAGATCTATCCAAAAGTGTCTAATGCTGTTCAGTACATTCCGTGACCAGATGGAAACATCTTGCTTTAATATATAATTTAATGGCAAAAGCAATACAGAACTCAATTATTTAAAACTGCATTCAACTTTTTTAAAGACTGAAATACTATCATTTTATAATTCAAATCTGCATTTTGACAGACTAGTCAGTATTTGCAAAATATGAGTAGCAACAGCAATGCCATAAGCAATTGCTGTGTTAACACTGAGTTCTCTTCCAGCCTGAGAGAAGCCTCAGTCTCATTCACAGATAGGAATGTAATAATTTTGTCATGAGGAAAGTAAATTGCAACATGTTCACCTGATTCCTTCTTCTGGCATTTCCTAACTTTATTTCTAAATCTGTAACAAGAATACTTTTCCTTTTTATAATGCCCTCTAACGCATACAAAGCTGTCTACATACACAGACAAACTGACCCCAGATTCAGCCAGCCTGTGGGTTTCAAATATTCAGGTCCACCATTTCAACTAATGGAGAGACTGTTAGGAAATAGTTACTGTGCAGCAGCATGAAAAATGTGAAGGCTTTGGTTTAATCCTCAGTTTACTAGGAAAGTATGTTCAGCCCTTCTGTCACATTCCTCTCCCACTGTCTTTAGCCCACTCAGTCTTCAGATCTCATCCTCCCACAGGTGAGGGCAAACATTACACTCAGTTCAGACACAATCTTATTTGGTCATCACAGCTTAACCTAGCTATGAACACCGAGGTGAACAGTTTCAGAAGCACACAGTGGAGCAAAACCTTGTTTTCTATTCTCCACTTTTATTCCACAAAGAATAAAATAGGAGGAAAAATGTTTGACATTATAAGCAACTGAAAACAGAATTATTACAATTTTAAATATCTTTTTTAAACCCTGAATTTAGGAAATATAACATGTTTCATTCTTCATAAGATATATCTTATCATATATAGCTAAATGCACTTTGCACATTCAGTCCTAGGAGTTCATACGTGTTTGCCGGTTATAAAGCCATCAGATTAGTGACAGCAGTGAAAGACAAAGTGAGAAATTTAGAAGAGTATACTGGAACAAATGTAAGGTTACCCATGCAGTACCCATTTTATTCCTCCGGCATCCTTCTTTAATTGTATGATTACATACTTTATTCTTAGAGAATGCATTCAATTTGCCACTTGAATGTCAGGTGGCGGAAAAAATACAGGTAATCATCATTTTAATCATCACTCTTCAAGTGATTAACTTTTACTTAATGAAAGTATTCCTGCAAATCTCTTTCAGACTTCCACTTCATTCACTACACATGGTCTGTTACGTCCACTAAGGGTTCAAAAAATCTCTCAGTTACAGAGGCACCCTTTTGCACCATCTCTACAGTCTTAAGCACTTGGAAGCACTGGAACAGGTTTCCCAGGGAAGCTGTGGAGTCTCTGTCTCTGGAGACTTTCAAGACCTGTCTGGATGCCTTCCTGAGTGATCTGCCCTAGTTTCTTCATCCTGCTCTGGCAGAGGGGTTGGACTCAATGATCTTCAGAGGTCCCTTCCAACCCCTAACATTCTGTGATTCTGTGATTAACACAGTGCCTTACTTCAGCCAAAACTAAGACATCTCCCTGCAGAAATCTTGAGCTGATTTGTCTTTATCCCAACTTCATTTACATAACAAAAATACTGCTCTAAAATAAATTATTGATAATGCAACAGCATATATTTGAGATACCAATTTAGGGAATGAATTCATCTGCATTAAAGCAAAGCACCAACAGGTAACAGTGCTCTGAATTTTCTTTGGGATCCTGTGCGCTGATAGGAACTCTATTCACTTCTGCCTGTAATTTTGCTAAAGCCCCAGAGTGGAAAAACAAGCCCAAAGCAGAAGAATACCCGGGGATATTTTCTCCTGACTAAATTTTCATGAGCTACCAATAGCTGTTCTTTGTAATTCTCCAAAGTCAAAGTAAGTAATCTGCAACAACTGCTACTCTTGATTTTACTTTATTTTGCTATAGCTAACATTTTACTTTTCAGAAAAGAACCATAAATATAGCCATCCAAATAAGACAAGCAACTTGTGCCCATTTTCCACAATGTACTGAATTATCACATAGCTGATTTATTATGGGAACAATAACTAATAATAAGTCTTCAGTTCAAATTAAACTAAGCCAAATTAATACTTCAATAACCAACACTCTCCCATCAAATTCTGAAGATAATCAGAAAATATTTCATCCCTCTGGACAACAGACAACTCTTCTCTACTTTTCTTTGATCAGTTTATTTCTCAAGTACCAGGCAAGCAGGCTTCTATCTCTTCTCTTGAGAGACTTTTCCACAGCATATCCCCTTTAAGGGCAGGTCCAGTTCTCATTTTCACAGGTGTGAAACTCCAGTGCCAACTCCAAGCCAGTGATGGAACACCCTGCAGGGGGCGGCTTCCTCAAGAGGACTGATTCGAACAGTATCTTTGGGACTGGATTCACAATAGCAGCACGGCTTGAAGACACTGGCAACACACACATCATCAAGCTAATTACAGCTGCAATACACAGTTTTATCAAAAGGGAGAATGTGCTTATCTTAGAAAACCTATTTTCTAGCTTGAGTAATATCAAAAAGGAAGTTTGTGTATTACTAATTACAGAACCGCATATTCTAAAATTTAAAACAGAACAACAAAAGAAACAATAAACAAACCCACAGAATCCAAACCTCTGCTTTATATGTTCCACAAATAAGGTAGAAGCACTAAGTTTCCCTCTTTATGTACAAATTCTATATGTTCTTTTTCTGACAAAAGGCACAACGCCAAAAAAACACTGACAAACTCAGGGGTTTTATTTTCAATAGGAAAATAACAGACACCAAACCGTTCACAACTGAGGTCTGAATTAGATTTTTGAGGCAGATACAGAAGGATCTTCCCATCTGAGTCCATAGTTCTCATGATCCACTGAACTACAGTAAAGTATGGGCATTTCTGCACACAGCTAAATTTTGCTTAGAAAAGAGTTCCACAATATAGAAACAAAAATTTCAATAATGGACCATGCATTTTATTCTAAGTCTTGACTTTCCCAAAAGTTTTTTCATTCAATTTGTTTTGTTTTTGTCTGAGAAAAGTTAAAATAACTTGCGGACATTGATATTGATATTATAATATGCATAAAATTCTCATCTCCTGTTTGGGTTACGACACTGTATGCCTTATACTAGTATGTATTTATTAATAATTTTGTACCTAGATTCCAGAAAATGTTATAGTGGCTATTTTTACTACCAATATAAATATTCAATCACTTTTTAATCTTCTTAAGCTCTTGCCCTGCATAATACCTTGTTGCAATGAATTCCACAGGTTAATTATGTGCTGCATAAAGACTTATCTGCAAGTGTCAAATTTATAAGTTTTGCTTGAAATTCATTCCAAGTTAATTCCAAGCATGCACCTTTCCCCCACAATTAATTATTAACGTCTATCAGGTATCTGTTTTCTCTTTGGACACAGTTAAAACACCTCTGTTTCTTGAGGCTTTCTCTATTATTTTCTTTTCAGTTAGCCTCAATGTTATCTGCAGAAAATATATGCAAACTTTTAGATGTGTTGGCCAGCTTCTTAATTACAGAATTGCTTCATGATTTTGTTTAATAATTAAAAGTCCATATGGAAAAAAAAATGTGGAAAAGAGGAAAAAAAAAATCTGTTCTTTAAAAGAAATTCAACAAATTGACCTTCACTTGTTAACATGAAGTAACTGGAGTGGGTGGATAAAAGTTTTGAATTGTAGTGTTCAAAAATTCTTAGACTCTGCCTGAAGACAGCTAAAAGTATGAAGCAGCCTCTTGAAGATAAATTTCTGAAAACTGCTCTAAATGTAATATTCATCTTTCAATTGAAAACAATTCACTGGCCAGAAGTTACAAAGCCTTTCAAGTATTTCTGTACATACTAAATGACCCTGTCCCAGTAAAAGCAAAAGGCAACATTCTTAATTTTTGTTTGCTAAACAATTTATCTTTTTTGCTTTCTGGAGCCTCGAGGGTCCAGAAAACCTTCAAGGGTTTTAACGTGGTTTTATGTGATAATGGATATTTCATAACAGAGTCTGAGCACTACTGAGAGTATCTCAATACTGGGTTTATATAAAAAATTGTCTGGTCTATTTACCAACTCCAGTGCCCATGCTGAAAATGCATGATTCTTTGTGGCCCTAGAAGTCAATGCCTACAGGGTGGTATATGTAACTATCTTGATTTTAATTGTTATCTGACTTTTACTCTGGTTACTTGGACCAATGTACCCAAATGCAACGTTTTTCAGTCACACTTTCAATTAATTGATTCAGATAAGGAAATAATTGCAATATAATTAGATACTTAGACTCAGTTAAATACTAATTGAAAGCCTTACTTGAAAGTAAATGCTATGGATTTTTCTACTGAAAAGCCAAACAAAAGACAAATATCAGGTTTTCTTTTTAAAGCAGCTACTTTGTACATTATGATCTTCTTGCTAAAAAGAACATGTGGTGGTATTTCCTCACAGAAGATGTCTACTCAAAAAGCACTGTGGATTTAAAATAATGGGTACCTTAAAGTTATAAAAATTACCTTTACAGAAAGTACTTGCCCTGAAGAACTTCATGGAAATTAAACAGTATTTTGATTATGAACTGGGAGAAAAGGGGAGTAAATATATTGAATAAACAACTATATCATATGTAGTTTTCACAGTGGCACCTATTTTCTCAATAAAACAGAAGCAAAGAAGCAAATACAGTATTTTAATAGTACTGCACATGCTACCCACACAAGGACCGAAATGAATAATTTCACTTACCTCAGTTTTGCATTTGTAGAAACTCACTTTATTAATAGACTTATTCCCAAAAGGCATTGGCATATGAGAAAGCAGAACCTGAGCCTAGAATGTTTAGTAATTTAGAAGTGTATCACTATGCTTTTCCTTGAAAGTTTCAATTATTTTATAGCCATAAAACACTTCAAAACTGAGAGAAAAAGAACTGTCTTCTTGCAACTATTCCCTTCTTTATCACCTATTGTAAAGCATCCTCCATTTTCTCAATAGCACTGCAAGTGAACAGCAGGTTTCTCACACCTTCAAAGTCAGAGCAAGAGGAAAATGGACAGTACTGCCACTTACAATATCTATGCATTCATTTTACATAAAAAGAAAAAACAGATCTGAAAGAAAGGCAAAATACATTACTATAACAAAGAGTTAAAATGATTTCCTTTGGAATCACTCATGAAATTACTCGAATGACATTATGCACCAAGTCTACCTCTAACAGCCATTATGCATCAAGTCTACCTCTAACAGCCTTTGTCTTTTTCATCAAACACAAATAATATAAACTACAGTGTATGTTATTCTCTTTGGCTTTGTATGTCAAAAGTAACAATAAAAACTTATTATAAATAAAAAATAAATAAAATAATTGTATTTCAATACTACTTTTCCTGCATAGATATCAGTATTTTAAAAAAAAAATCTGTAAAGATATTTTTACAATTTTGATAGACACAAAAACAAGACGAGAAGTGAAACAAATGTTACTCAACAAACCAAGGATATAGTCATCCAGCTCTGAAGTATTCTGAGAATTAATCTAGCACATTATTTACTAATTTACTTAATCACATTTGAGTGAAGGGACAGTGGCCCAGAACGCAACAATACTTTTACACTCAGAAGCTCTTGTTAGTTTTCTTAAATCTATTTTTAAATTGAATGCTCTTCACTTTAAGCTTACAGAATGCAAACCTGTATCACAGCAGAATCTCATCTGGTCCAAACTAGTAAAGTACACTGAACTCTATAGAGTTAATTGCCTGCTACATCTGCTGTATCTGATCTAATGCAAAGGCAAAAACAATTCCAGGACTGGTGTGCCTAATAACCAGTTTTTCCTTTTCAGCAGTCTCTTTCAGTCAGCTTTTATTTTGTGCACATTGTTAAAGAAAAGACTGACTCCAGCAGAAGGCTTTTCAGATTTCATAGATGGCAAACTTTTCTTTTGAACTTCTTTCTGACCTGACGTAAATACATAAGCTTTCAACAGAATAGGGTGCACACATACATAAAATGGTGTAAGAATCCTGATGAGCAGGCATGCCATCAGTAGCTTGCTGGAAGCACCCTGCTGCCTACCTGTCCAAACCAGCAATGTGCAGTAGGATGTCAGGGCTTCCAAAATCACAGTTTAACCATCACACAGGAAAACAAAAAGAAGCCTGCACTATACCAAAATCAACGGCCTTCTGCTACCAATGCAACACTGCATTTTCCATGCCAAACATGAGGACGATCACACTTGCTGAAGCAAACAAAGGGGGCTTTGCAGCAAGCCATGCTGGGATGAGTGCTGGGTAATAGTCAATATAGGTCTTGGAAAGAGTCAGAAAAATCTCCAAACACTCTAGACTACCCAGGGATGGTGAGAAGCTGCCCACTGGCATGGTGAAGAGCTTCAGAAGCTGTAAGTTTTTGTCAAAGATACCTGTATGTACCTTTCCAGATAACTTTTGTTACCACACTGCAATCAAATTCTAAAGCCTTGTTCTATTTCCCCACTCATAAAATATGTAGACATACCATTTGTCTCAAAAAAATATCATTCTCGTTCCGTGTCAGCAATCTTCAAGTATTAAAAAAAGATCTGACTGTAAGGAAGTGAATTTTCTTTCAGATATGTCCAATATCAAATTACTAAAATTTATATTAGCATATTTTTCTAGCATTTTTCCATCACAGAAAGGCAAGAGACAAGAAGCATAATGGAGCAAACATAACGCAAAAGTCTTTACAGTACATTGCTTTCCAAGAAGCGGTATTTAAATGCTTTAAAAAACAAAGAATAATTGAATTGCTTTTTGCCCTCTTCCCTCCCAAAAGCATTCCAGAAATAACACAAAACAGAGACACCTGAAATTATATAAAGCCAAATGGAGAGATAAAAAATAAACACACAAAATACATATTAATAGTTTTCTTATTCTTACATTCTCAGAATTCCAGTTGTTGGGTGTCACCTGGATACATTCCCAGTGCCACTTAAAAGCCAGTGCCAAGTAAGACATTGGTACAAACCACTAACTTGATGCCTTCATGCTCATGAAAAACAAACAAGGCGTTACCCACAGGACACGGTTGTTCCAAGTAACTACATCTACATACACACAGACAGAAGCCAAAGTTGACTGAAAAACTTCATCAGGAAATTCTGGGGTCAGTTTTGCTCTGTTCTTTATTCAATCAAGCCTTTGACAGACTGTAAGAAATAAAGTTCAGGTATTTAGGATCTGGTTCTTCTCAACCAGCAGGACCAGGGAGGTAATCCTGCCCCTCTACTTGGCCTTGGTGCAGCCACACCTTAAGCACTGTGTGCAGTTTTGGGCTCTGTGTGCAGCACATTCAGGTGCTGGAGAGGGTGCATAGAAGGGCAATTAGGCTGATTAGGGGTCTGGAGAACTGGCTCTGTGAGAAGAGGCTGAGGGAGCTGGGGCTGTTCAGCCTGGAGAAGAGGAGTCTGGGGGGAAACCTCACTGCCCTCTACAACTACCTGGGAGGAGGTTGTGGTGAGGTGAGTGTTGGCCTCTTCTCCCTAGTGACTAGCAATAGGACAAGAGGAAATGGGGTCAAGATGCACCAGGGGAGGTTCAGATTGGGTATTAGGAAAAATTTCTTCACAGAAAGAGTGGAGAGGCATTGGAACAGGCTGCCCAGGGAGGAGGTGGAGGCACCGTCCCTGAAGGTGTTAAAAAAACAGGGAGACTTGGTGTTTCGGGAGATGGTTTAGTAGTTAGGGGTTGTATGGCAGATGGTTGGACTTGATGATCCTGAAGGTCTTTTCCAACCTTGATGATTCTGTGATTCTGTAACACCTAACTTTAAATCCTGAAGTCACCAGGGCCGCAGTTACCTCAGGAAACAGAAAAATTCTGCTTTCTTCCTCTCCTGTCCCTGTAAGTGGTGTTAGGGACCCATGTAAAAGATTCAAAGAACACCTTACTCTCTCCTTTTCTTTACCCTCAACAGGTAACAGAACTGTGAAAATCAATCTTAGCTTTAATTTTCCAACGGGAAACTGGAGAAAAACAATGTTTGTGTCAGGTCAAAATGCTTTGTCCCATGTTCTATCAACCCCCTTTGAGAATTTTTGTTAATGTCTGCTTTTAAAATGGCAGAGGGACCAGAACTAAAGCATCAGACAGTGTCATAGGGAATTTAAAACTGTGCCAAGTGCTGCCAGCAATGTACAAAATTGCTTTTAAAAACTCAGTTAATTATTAGAATAATAGACCTTTTGTATTCATGTAACTCAGTAACATTTTCTTTAAAATATTTAAGCATCCTTTGTGTTCATTTGCACTCACAGATTTCAAAGTAAATTACAACAGTAATGTTTCTCTAAATGATCCTCACCCATTATGACTTATTTTAGCCTCTCTTCTATGCATATGCTTACAATAAGGCAAATTTCTGGGAAGGTAATAAAAGAAATGGGAAGGGACTCGCTCTCATTCTCTGGTGATATTTCCTATCCCCAGATTATAACGCAAAGACTTCAGAAAAATGCAGCACACTGCTTATTTTTATGTGGTGACTAGTATCACAGTCATTTTAATGCAATCACATTATTTACCATCTGTTCTTTGTTTAGCCAAAATAGATTTTGTACATAGTTCATTTGGACACTTGAGACAAATCAGCTATTTATTCCCGTCAGTTTAATGTTTCGGCTACTAGAATTTTAAAAATAAAACCTTTTCCACAGGAAAATGTGCTCTCAGATATTCTCTAATGTAATATATTTCTGAATAATGGTACTGATGTGGAAGAGATTAGGAGAATGCATTGCAACCTTCCCTTCATTTTACAAAATACAGGCAAAAATCATACAGATGACCGCAACCTGCAGGAGAGTCAAAAAGCAGACTCTCAGGCCAAGGAGGCAGATAAAATGTGAAAACAGTCCAAAATGCAGCACAGCACTTCACTCTGCAGGTCACCTGGAGAGCTGAAGCTTCTTCAGAATTTCAAAGGAGCTAAAGAAAACTCTAAGAAATCAAAATGGTTGTTAAAAGCCAATCTTCTAGCCCTTGCAAGCCGGTAGAGGACATCTGAAGTGCATGGTTCATTCAGTTCAAGTTACGATGAAACAAACAGATGAAATGGAAAAAAAAAAACAACAAGAAAACCCCAAACAAACAAACAAAAACACCAGAAGAAAACAGATCTATGGTCTGACTTAAGTGGCACATACAACCTGCAGTGGCTGAAGGCAGAAGACTCTGACTTATAAACCACATTTTGAAGATCTACTTGCACAAAAAAATTAAAATATCTGTTTAGTTTCAACTAAATCAAGTCAGAAGTATCAAGAGTTGGTTTTCTGAAAATCTTTTTCCTCTTGAGCTCTGTTTTGAAGGAAATCTAAAAACTGAAGTTTGCACTAAACTAAGAACACTTTGAAGCTTCCTAATAACTTGAAATTCAGCTAGCTCATGTCAGTCTCTACTTACGCATCTAGACGGAAATCTGGAGTTGCAAGGGGCGAGGACGACAGGAAAGCAACAAGTACTGCTGCCTCTTTCCCCTCCAGATTTGACCTAAAGAGGTGAAGGATAGGGGTGTGGAAAAAGCCAAAAGAACCCAACAGGAGAATTGGTAGTAAGAGACCTGGTCTTCCTCAAGTTGCTTTTATTTCTGTCTCCCTCATAAAAAATTTTGAGCAAGTCCTTACCCTCTTAGCCTGGACACTGCAAATAACACAAGTTAACTGACTTACACACTACACTTTCAGGCATATTCAAGAGACCATAACTTACATCCCTGCTACAAGGATGATACTACTCCCTGAGTTGTACTGCCTGTGGTGCAAATATGCCAAAAAATACATTTGGCTGTTCAGTATTTCCTTGCAAAATCAGGACTGAACTTCCCTCGTGGTTTATCCCTGGTGGGCAGCTCAGCCCCATGCAGCCACTCACTCTCCCCAGAGGGACAAAGGAAGAGAACTGGAAGGGTGAAAGTAAGAAAACTCATGTTTTTCAAATTATCAACACTTATAAGCCATGTCCTACAGGGAGGAGCTTTAAGCTGAGTAGTAACAGAAACTGGCCCACAGACAACAGGATGTTTCACTAACCCACTGCCAGGCAAAACTAACAGGATTCATTATATATCATATTTCTACCATCTTGCTGTATAGCACTTATTATGTTACTTCATAATACACCTAAACCCCCTCTGATAATTATGGCCCTGTCAACATTTAGCTTATGTTCCCAAGCTGTGTTACAGCAATTGACAACAAGAAGCTTAAGTAGGGGGTTCCACTTGGTTGTTTAAACAGAAATTTGATTAATCTATACTTGAGAAGCAACAAAGTATTTTTTCCCAAGTGTGTCAACCATTAAAGTAGCAGATACTATCAAAAAACCTGGTGTGATGCAATTTTTTTTTATAACCACATTGCTCTGTGGAGGTAGGAGAGAAGTACATGCTATTTACAATTATACAGATTTTTGGCTGGTGCAAAAGACACCATAGACTGAAATATTTTCAACTAAATATTACTACATAAACTGTTCTTTGACCTATTTCTCATTTTTCCCAGTTTAATGGAAAAAAAAAATTAATATGAAGACTAGGGAAAAATCACAAACTTTTACTACACAACGTTGAACACACTGCATCCAAACACACATTCTAACAACTGAACCCCGAGCTACAGTGAATTCAGAGTAGCAGCTATATGCACACCTACGCAACTACTCAGGTGTGAAAAAGAAAATGCATGTTTTGAAAAATTGCAGTGATATGTAAGGCTGTGTCTGCATTGCCACCTGTTTATGCTGCCACAGAAAGAAGAAATAGCCCACTAAGTCAATATTACCCCTTTTCTCTGTGTGTGTATGCATATGTACACGTATGGAAAAACATTCATCCAACTCTCTGCATGGGAAATGGAATGCACCGGAAGATTAGAGATGGGAAAATGCTAAAGAATATGCTCAATGTGTGAGATTCCCAATCCAAAAAGCTACAATACTGTGTTCTGAAGCAGGAACATAATACGTAACACATTAATAGTAAAGTTGGGGAACTGTCGAAGAATCAATTATGTTCTCAAGGTATTTGAAGATACAAAAAATACAACAGTAATGCACACTGATTCCAACAGAATCATAAATCTGAGAAAGAAAAAAAAAAAACAGCAAAACGCTCAACTTAAGTCCTGTATAGAACAAAAATTGATTTAACAGCACTCACTGTTGTACAACCAAAATAACAGAGAGCAGAGGGAGAGAAAAATCAGCTGCCCTGGGTTGAGCCAGGATGAAGCTAATTTTCCTTTTGCTGATTTTCTTTTTCCTTCAGTAAGCTCTCTTTTAACTAGCAGCAAGTGTTCCAGCTAGTGGGCTGATAACACTGGAATGTTTATGTTTCTGCTGAGACTCCAAGGTCACTTCTTAGCTCTGCTCCTACAGAGGCTACTGGGGCAGGAGAATTGTATCTGTGACCCCCCCGTGGGGAGCTGGACTAGACAGACAGCAGAACTGACCAAAGGTATTCCATGCCATGTATCTACGTAAGCTCCGAGGAAGGTCAGAGATCACAGAAGACAACTTCTTTCCTGCCTCTTCTTTCCTTCTCTTCCGTCCATGGCCAGCGTCCGGGGAGGACTACATCTATCCATCACCGTTTACTCCTAGGCTCTGACCTCATAACCCTCATAACTCTCCCCTCAGCCCCTGTCTGCTCTGCTGTTATCTCAGACTGCGGGCTGAGACTTTTCAGGACTGCTCACAGCTAAGGAGAGTGCCAGGGGAGTTGCTGGGTGCGGGGGGAGGCAAGAGGCTTTTGCACATTCCTGAATATACTTGTATATCATTGTACATATAATTAAAGCTGTCTAGTTTAGTTTTCAATCCAGCAAAGTCTCTGTCCTGGGTTGAGCCAGGATTAAGCTAATCCTGATCCTGGCTCAACCCAGGACAGTTTCTCTCCTAATTCTCTCTCTCCTTCCCTACCTGGGTGGGATGGGAAGGGGATCAAGAGCATTGTTGTCTCTGGTTTATTTTTTGATTCTGAGTCAAACCGTGACATCAGCAAATCAAACTAATATTCTTCTGTTAAAATTTAATTTTAATTGGGTAAATACTGCTTTTAGAGGTCATTTCTGTGCAATCAGGATCTTTGAAAATCATCCAACCAATAGCTGCTTCTCTTCATGAATCGTGAAGGTATGGACAAAGAGCAGTCAAGGTAAAAGTATGTCTTTTACTCCAATAAGCACCCCACAAGAAAAGCACAAACTGATTCTAGTTATTCATAAAATTTCATTACAACAGACATTGCCTGAAACCACAAAACCCTGTCACAGTTGATGTTCTACCAGTGACCAAGCTGCCCAAAAGGCAGATTAATAAAACACATCATAGAATCCTTAACAGACCAATGTTAAGCTATTATATCCATTAATTAGCTAATGATTGAGGAGATTTAACTGACCTTTCTTTAATCAACAAAATTATATTCCAAACTGTTACTCAGAAGGAAGTAGGAAGGTTGTTTGGTGTAATTGCTTAGTACCTTGGTAACTTCATGTGATTTAAAATTTCCTATACTTTTCTAAAGCTACTGGTTCAGCAAGACATATACAGAGTTAGTCATTTTAAGATTTAAAACCAGCAGAAACCTTTAAGTGAGTCATTAACAAGGTCAATGACACTTTCTCGTTATTTGCAAGGGAGATCTAGGATCAGCTACTTAGCTGTACATTCTTACAGGAGAAATACATCACCTCCAAAGGAATTAAAATTCACTGAAAATAAGCAACTTTGAGGTGATGATTAAAAAAAGAAATGCAATACTTTTTTCAGTTCTGTGTGACTTCAGAAACTGACAGACATTATGCTTTTGTTCTGTCCACCAAGACCAGTTTAATATCTTACTAATATTTGCCTACTGAAACATTTTCTATAGCTGACATTTTCTCAAACACCAAAAACCTTGGCTGTGACACAGTTTCTTAGTCATTATTGTAACAGGATGACACAGCTGTTGCCATTTACAGATATAATATACTGTTATGATAAAAGAGCATGTTCTGGAACTGGGAATCTCCTGAGCATGCAGAAAGAAAAAAGGGGGTTTTTTTAAATAGTAATTTATTTTGAGAGGAACTACCAATTTCAAGCATTTGTCACACTTCCACTTCAAACACACAATGCAGAGTTAAGGCACGGGAAGAAAATACCATCTCCTCCTTGTACAGCTTACTCATAAATGCAAACAGCCTTAACAGGGTTTTAGCAAAGCAAGAAGAAATGTGATTAAAATACATTTCTCAGTTCATGAACTTCAGTTTACAAAAGCACATTAAAAACTCAAAAGCCAAACTGTTCAGAAATTAAAATGCTGTACTTCCTTGGAGGTTTTCTTTCCACAGATCGTTCTGCAGTCCCAGTGGTTTGCAGACCTAAAACTGCCTGAGGTAGATCATAAGATATGCCACACACTTGTACCTGTTCTAAAAACTGAGGGTTCTTCACAATGAGAAGTGCTTCAGTGCTAGGCACTGGGCATACACAGAGCAGAAGACACTTTTCACCCTAGGGAGCTGGTACCTTTAACAGAAATGTAGAGAAAGCAGGTAAAGCTCTCAGCTGAAGAGAAGGGCTGTGACATAAAGCTCACAAGTCTTAAAAGAAGGTTCCAGAGGAAGCTTGTGAAATTGATTTTGAGACAATGTGATTCTTTCCAATGCCTACCTTTTCTTACTGGCCAGATTGGTTTTGGAATGTAGAATTGCTCTCACCTCATTCAACCACAAGTTTTGTTTAACTTTCTGCTCAGATTTAAGGCAAAACCTCTTTAGCCCCTCAGTGCAGCTACTGCAAAACCAAATTTAAGCTGGGCAGCAAACAAAGTAAAAATTAAACCAAATAGCAGAAATTTCAGTTAACTTGAGAAATAATGTATGCTTGCAGCAAAAAGGACAACAGCATCAGAGCCTCTATTAAGAAGAGCATTGCCAGCACGTCAGGGGATGATCCTTCCCTTCTGCTCCACACTGGTGAGGCCACATCTGGAGTACTCAGTCTAGCTCTGAGGTCCCTAATACAAGGAAGACATGGACTTACTGGAGCCAGTCCAACGTAGGGCCACAAAAATGATGGAATTGAAGCATCTGCCACCTAACAAAAGGTTAAGAGAGCTGGCACTATTCAGCCTGGTAAAGTGTAAGGGGAGAATGTGGTAAGTGAGGGGAGGCAATGAGGAGGGAGACAAGAATAGATCTCAATGGCAAGGAGGCAATGAGCACAAATTCAAGCAGACAAAGTTTCATCTGAACACAAAAGAACACTTTTTTCACTGTGAAGTTAGCCAAATACTGGAATAGGTTGCCCAGAGACATTACGGAGTGTCCATCCAGGAGATATTCACAGCACTGAGTACCTGCTCCACCTGATCCTGACTGAGGAGGGGGCTTAGACTAGATGACCTAAAGAGATCCCTTCCAACCATAAGATTCTGTGCTTCTGTGATATTTATATACTGTGGCTATCATCCAACTCACAGACTGCAGTCTATTTAATTAATTCTTGGAAGATTCTTTTTGATTCACAACAGAACTGCCAGATGTTTTGCAATTAATCATGAGTATGATAATTTTTATTCTCTTCTAAAATACTTCCAGCTATACTAATTATTTTATAGCTAAATATAGTAAATGATCTTCCAAAATACACTTAAAAAACCTAACAGTTTTTTGCTGATTAGCCATACTTCTGCTTTCTCATACTTTCACACCTAGATAATGGTCCAAGTAACCCCTCTCCAGATTTTGATTAAAAAAGAACTAGAAGCACATCTTGCAATAATAGCTTTGGAAGTAGTGTAATAAATTTTAATTCAAGCAGAATTACTCATTTTTTTCTCATTTTTAGTATTTTGTCTTTTCTTGCTCTTTCCCAGTAGGAGAAAGGTATCTGACAAAGTAACTAACTTACACTAAACTCTGGGGAAGTGAGATTCTCCTCATTCCTCACAGAGGTGAAATTTTTATATATTTAAAGCATAGAGACAGAAATGGTTACTTGCCTTCCAAAATCTGCAGAAACCTTTCTTTTCAGGCCAGAAAGCTTAGATCCTTCCCTTTTTAGAGTCACAGCCTCCATCAGGGAAGAGGAACGCAGACACATGCACAGAGTCTTTTAGACTCCACCCAAGACCTCCCTTCCACAGCAGAAGATTGCTCTATCTTGTCCCTTAGTTTTATACGGGTTTGGGTTGTTTTTTTTTTCCTCTTTATTAGTCTCTCTTTACCTAGGTCAGAAGTCTTACAATTTCTCCAAGCTCTCTTCTCATTTCTTCTGAACAACTTTCCTAACCATTCTTCTGTTTTGTGGGATGATTAAGGAAATATGTCACTGATAGGCAAAGAAGCAGGAAAAATAAAATAAAATAAAAAATTACAACTACTTCTAACCACCTTGTTAATCACAAAGGGGAACATTGGCGACCTCCCTTCTTAACTCTTCCCATACTGCAGTCATTTGGGAACTGAAGACCCTCTACACAGACAGTAAGTTTCCAACTACAGAACACAAGATTTTTGCCAGAACTGAACAGAACACAATTATGACCATGCTGAACATCAAAGTGCTGTTTCTGAGCATCAAAAACTGGCAAAAAATTGTGAAATGTCTATTTAGTATTTCTGAGAGAAGAGAGACAATGCCAATATAAAGAGAACATCACTGCTATTCAGAAGTAGAGAGCTAGCATTAATATCTGCTGTATTAGTGACAATGTATTGAGTACTGCATAAAATAAAGTCATGCCAATGTTGCAAAGGCAAATGCTAGTGAAATAAGAAATAACATTTTCCTTTACTTTTTTTCAGTCCCTCTAATTTAGTCCTCTGACCTGCAAGTATATAGATACACACAAACACACATACCACCTAACCACATTATTACATTTTTCTCTACAGGCCCTTTTTCATTCTCTGAATAGAATAGACCTGCTCTGCAGATCATCTGTCACTGAGCAAGTTGGTAAATTCATAATCAATTCCAGAAAACAAAGGATGGCTGTGTATTCACTCCTGAGCATTTCAAATTTATTCCTACCATTACCACAAAATAAAAAATACAGAATAATGCACTGCCTTTGGCACTTGCTTGATTACTCAACATACAGCACATTCACCTAACTTATTTCAATACATGTGAAAATCACGCATGTTATTCTGGAAATTAATAAGCCAGAATGCTCAGGTTTTAATATCTAACACATGAGCAGGTGCACATAAAAGTTAATCTGATGGTTAGTTCCAGACACCTTTTACTCCAAAGAATATATTGTCAGAGTTAATAAATGCAGCAGACTCCTCCTCCTGTTTTCCCCTCATTATCACTGTCAAGAAATACATGTTGTCTCTGTCACTGTCAGAAGTGACATCCGGCTCTGCAGCAGCAGATTTAGATCTCAGAGAACATCACTGGTTTGGGAAGAAGTGCCTCAGCATTCACCTCGGAGTGCCTGCTCTTCTACAAGTGCCTGCTCTTCTACGTGCGCAGTACTAAGACCGGCTTGCACACAGCAAGAAGTGTTAGCTTGTCTGATCATCTGTGCCGAATAGATGTTGAAATGACAGCTGGTTAGATATCCAACTGAAATTACAACAAAGCTAGGCTACAAAGCTGCAGTTTTGACATCACAAAAGAGGGGGATACTCCTTTATGCTCAAAGCAGCTTAACATCTAAAATCCAGGCAATGACAAGTTTCTAATAACTTGCGTATTAGCCTTGGTCCTTAGAGAAGGGAGGAAAAAAAAACACCTCCTTTTCAGGTACAAAGAATGACTGGCCAAGCAGAAAGATGGTTGAAACATGAGCAATTTCAAGCCCCATTAATCACGAGGAACCTTCATAACAGACAACTGTATCTTAAATTTCTTAAATTTATTAAGTAACTCCTTTGGAATCCATTCCTATATATAGAGAGAGCATGGCGTTTTAATAGAACAGTACTGTTACGGGGTATCTTTCCCTTTGATGCAGAAAACAGTTTATTTGAAAACATTACAATAATAGATGTCAGGAAAAAGCACAAAGAACAAAACTTAAAGAGAGAAAATCTAAAAATTAGGTGTCTATCACTCCAACCATTCAAATTTTGCTCACATGAATTTGAAAAGGGAGATACCAGGTACCTCTGGCTTTATTGTACTACAGAAGATAAAAAATTCACACTTTTGTAGCAGTTAAAGTAGTAAGAATATACTAATGCAGAGCTACCAAGGATAAATATCCTTTTTATTAAAAAAAAATCCCAAACTGTCTTAAAAAATTCACACTTTTGTAGCAGTTAAAGTAGTAAGAATATATTAATGCAGAGCTACCAAGGATAAATATCCTTTTTATTAAAAAAAAATCCCAAACTGTCTTGTTCTTTGCAATTCAGTGT
Source organism: Hemiprocne comata (assembly GCA_020745705.1). Classification (NCBI taxonomy): domain Eukaryota; kingdom Metazoa; phylum Chordata; class Aves; order Apodiformes; family Apodidae; genus Hemiprocne; species Hemiprocne comata. The sequence continues at coordinate 133,250,705 of CM036586.1, read as the reverse complement.
TTAGAATAGCATTTTTAGCAGTATTCAATGAATCTACTGCACATTCAGAGCAGACATTACATATATATACACACTTTCTCACACCACACCTACAGTTTATACAGAGCTTTCGTTCCTCAGAAACTGCAGAAAAAGATCAAAGGTTATATCTATCTTGCTAAAATAAAAGCACACTGTCTCAAATAACTTTCCCTTTCCTGTGTACATCTGTTCCAGCACAATGTCTACATCCACATACATTCCAACCTTACATAGAATTGATTAAGTAGTACAAGTTTTGGACTGATCCCTCCCATCTCCTAACTGGAGAGACATAGCCCAGGCCTGTGTCTCCCTCTGCAAGCTGAGGCACTACTGCTTCTTTTCAGTACTGAATTTCACAAGGAGAATGACACTTGTATGGTGGGCCCCTTCCTACTCTGCCCTCAAACCAGGAGGGAGAAGGTGGGAGGAGAATACATATGAAATCAGCACATTCTGAGGGACTGAGAAGAAAAATCCAGAAGATGGAAAGTGCATCTGCTAAGTTGCTCTAAAACCACAGCTGAGCAACAGCAATGCCTTAGATAAATCTTTCTCAACCTTTTCACCCAACACTTTATTTCCCTCACCTCTTCACAGTAAGTGTCTGTTGGGGTTCAAGCTAATCCTTCACACTTCACTTGCTGTTTATAGAGGCTGTGACTGTGTCTTTACATTACAGTGAGCTGGCACTTCCATTATAAACTTATTCTTTTTTTGGTTCAGCTAATTGTGCAGGGGGGAAATAATTCCAGATTGAAATAAGAAATATATGCACCTAGTTATCCTTCCCAGTATTTGAAACATTTACAGATTATTAATTTTTGTTCAGCAGTACTGTTTGTCTGTCACAGACTGGTTTGACAACAAATTAAATCCAGTTTTGGGCTTCCAAGTACCAAAAGAAAAACTGATTATATGGCATAAACTACACATCTGCTGCAAGCTCAACTGTTGTTTCACACGTGGTCACAAATACCAATTTGTTTCATATTCTATAGAAAACCCCTATATTTTAGGGGCTATATTTAGGGCTAGCCAATCTGGCAAAAAAGAACAAAGAGCAAAAACTCTAAGAGAATTGTCCATATAATTTGACAGAAAAGTGATGGCACCTGCATGCCTAACAGGGATCAAAGCTGTACCACCATGAGGCAGGGTGCTGCACGTGTTGCAATGAATGTGTAACCAGAAACCAGAAGCCACTTTTCCCCCCTTAGCTCATCAATTATCCCTAGGGAAAATAAATATTTATTTTACTCTCTGTAGTCAAGTTGGAAAAAAAAATCCAAAGACAGATAACATTTTATTATAGTGGCAGGAAAATAAAACTGTCAGTGCACGGTGCAACAGACCAGAGGAAACATATAAAACATTTTCCTCATGTTCCCATGCAATTTGTATGTATTAATAGTTTAAAAAAAATTAAAGGAATTGTAAAAATTTCTATCCTACAAATGTAGTTCTATGATTTCAAGATACATAAGTGTAACACCACTATTTTGCATGAAATGTCTGAATCCTGGATGTATTAAGTGGATACTAAGGAAAACATTCTGCATTTGTGAAATTCCAACAATTGTCCTCCACCTAATCTGAGTTTTCTCAGTTTCATGTTATTTAGCTATTCAATAGCATTATCATTGTATTTAGACTTACATACTGAGCAGTCTACCACATGGTAACAACTGCTCACAGCCACTTTTCCAAAAATAAATCTAACAGCAGTATGAAGAGTATTAAAAATAACTAAGAAGTGAAGTATTTTCATACTCTGGGCTAGAGACTGTATCAGCTAGCCCACTTAAATGGGTAGCCTTCCAGCCAGCTCTTTGATAATGATTTGTCTTCAGTAAGAAACTCTTCTGAGTAGAGAATTGAGAAAAGGGTATGGTGAAAACGGAACACAATTTTGCTGTCAGATCAAAAGAGGATGACGACATAGAGATACATGAGATCAAATCTTTGCCATACTTCATGTCTGTCCTATTTTAATCAGATACAGAAAAAAAAACACAGCAAATTTCACAAATGTAAAATAATGTATGTGTATTAAATATATTATTGTGTTCCCTGAGTTTCAAGACTAGACTGCTATAGCTGATAAGTTGTTATGCATTTAGCCAACTTGAAAACAGTTCTAACAACATTCAAAAAATGACGATATATTTATTCATAGTAAATATTAGAAGCAACAAGCACAAAACAGAAGTCTTCAGCATTTCCCAAAGATTAATAACACTGTCCTGCCTGACATCCTGGTCTCTAAATTGGAGAGACATGAATTTGATGAATGCACCAGTCAATGGAAAAGGAACTGGCTGGATAGTCACACTCAAGGAGTTGTGGTCAATGGCTTGATATCCAAGGAGAGATCAGTGACAAGAGGCGTTCCTCAGGGCTTGGTGTTGGGACCGGTGCTGTTTAACGTCTTTGTTGGCGGCATGGACAGTGGAACTGAGTGCACTCTCAGCAAGTTTGCTGATGACACCAAGCTTTGTGGTGTGGTCAACATGCTGAAGGGAAGAGAGGCCATCCAGAGAAACCATTAAAGGCTTGAAAGGTGGGCCCATGCCAACTTCATGAAGTTCAACAGGGCCAAGTGCAAGGTCCCCCACCTGGCTCAGTACAATCCCAAGCACAAATACAGCCTAGGTGGAGAATGAATTGAGAACAGCCCTGAGGAGAAGGACTTCGGGGTATTGGTTGATGAGAAGCTCTACATGAGCTGACAATGTGCGCCTGCAGCCCAGAAAGCCAACCATGACCTGGGCTGCATCAAAAGAAGGGTGGCCAGCAGGTTGATGGAGGTGATTCACTTGCTCTACTCCATTCTTTTGAGACCCTACCTGGAGTACTGTGTCCAGTTCTGGAGCCCCCAACACAAGGAGATTGAGCTGTTGGAGCGAGTCCAGAGGAGGGCCACAAAGATCAAAGTGCTGGAGCACCTCTCCTGTGAACGCAGGCTGAGAGAGTTGGGGTTGTTCAGCCTGGAGAAGGCTCCAGAGAGACCTTATAGCAGCCTTTCAGTACCTGAAGGGGGCCTACAGGCAAGCTTGAGAGGGACTTTTTACAAGGGCATATTGTGATAGGACAAGGGGTAATGGTTTTAAACTGGAAGAGGGTAGACTTAGGTTAGATATTAAGAAGACATTGTTGACTATGAGGGTGGTGAAACAGTGGCACAGAATTCCCAGGGAAGTTGTGGATGTCCCTTCCTTGGAAGTGTTCAAGGCCAGGTTGGATGGGGCTTTGAGCAATTTGGTCTAGTGGGAGGCATCCCTGCTCATGCAGGGGTTTTGGAACTAGATGATATTCAAAGTCCCTTCTAACCGAAACCATTCTATGATTCTATGAATATCAGAACTGCAGGAAAGGAAACTTCCAATCCCCAGTCACCAGTAAGAGATGAACTGATTACCTGACACAAGACTCCCCTCAATGGGGCATCCTTTTGGGTGATTATGATAATCCTTACCCAGATCTCATCTGTATGTGCTGAAAGATGGGCTGCAGTTTAGGACCTCTTGAAACCAGGTCGATCGTATCAAACATCAGTAACAGAAGAGATTCCATGCAACAGCTTTTCAACTTTCTTAGGCACCAAAGGTGTAATTTCTAATTATTCTGCTGTGAGAAATCTACCTATGTCTTTGCTATGCTTGTTCCTACAGTAAATACCTGACTTCAGTCTGCTGAGGAATGTGTGAAGTGTCCTATACAGCTCAAGCTGCATATTGGGGAAAATCAATTTTTTTAACACTGCATATCAGAATCCAAGTTTGGAATTCCCTGGCTTAGCAATGGAACATTTATCAGCTGTAATTTTAAGTCATTTGCAAAAAAAATAAGGGGGGGGAGGCAGAAAAAAAGTATTAATGAACAGGTAGTGCTGTCAGGCAGAAATTGTGGCATTGGAACTACAGAACTGTAAGAAGCAGATAATTTTATTTAATCAGGAGAGCTCTTTGATGTGACAAAGCATAGGGAGTACTTGTACACTGGCAGTAATTGTTTTTCCTTCATTTAATGTGAGGGTGAAAAAATGAAGTCATGGAGGATCCAACACTAGATCAGATAATTTACAGACTTGATAAGGTTATTGACAGCATCCAGGCCTTTCATATTTCACACTGTTCTTACTGCTACACTTACATTAATTGAATGTTAAAAGCTCAGTGCACAGCGAAACACTACAAACACAGGAGAACAGAAGCAACGACTACCTTAAATAATTACTTTATCAAGCACACCAGAAATACTTCAGACTAAGCCTGCAAAAAGAGAAGATTATTCTAATAAAAGCAACTCAAGACTGGCAGCTCAGAACCAAAAAAAAAAAAAAAAAAAATTATTCCATTATGTTTTTAGAATAAAATTTAACTAGTATTAACTTAACTTTAACCCCTTTTCAATGGACCTTTCTCTTAGCAATCAGCCCTTTGGTCACTCAGGTCCCGTCCAGTCTGGTGACAGTTACTAACACTGTCAACTCTATTTAAAGCTTGGGTCCTTCTTTTTGTTACATGTGATTGATGTTTGCTTTCATTCCTGAGTTGAATCATCTCTTCCGGTCTATTTGCCTAGTGATGTTTTGCCAACAGCAAGTTAGTTTGTTTACGTAGTTGCATAATTGTTAAAACAGCTGTAAATCTGAATAGTAGTTGAGGCTTCAGTTTCACTGAAACCACAGGGTTGTGTACTGTGCACTGCAGTCTGCTACATTTGTTTCCCCACTCCTAGAGCTACCTTTAGAGAAAAGCTGAATTTACAATTCTTTAAGGTGCTAGGCCATGACATGAGCAGAACCATGCAGGTGACTTCAGAGGAGCCAATACATCCCTTCCCAAACAGAATTAATTTAATTACTGGCCAATTTAATAACAGGCCAATTCTGTAACACTTCTATGAAATCATGAATATCAGTGGTAATTAACTATATATACATGTACACACACACACTCACATTTAACTGGGCAAAAGGAAAGCTTTGGGGCCTGCCTACTAACCTCCAACGAGCTTATACATTTAGTATAGATCACTATCAAGTAATGCCTTAAAACTTACACTGCATGAAGCTACCTTCCCTTTTGGGCCTCCTTTCTCCTCTCACACAATCAAGGAAGATGAGGGAGGGGCAGCAGCAGCTCTTCCCCACTTACTTGCTGAACTCTGAAACAACGCCTGCTCCCTGTGCAGTGCCCACAAGTGCTTCTAATAGTATTTCTACAAGTATCAAGGGTTTCTTAAGTTATGTGGAGAACAGTTACAGCCTTTCCCTTTATGCCAAATGAGGCCACAATGGTGTAGCCCAGTAAAAGCGCAAGATTCTTTGCAGAAAACCTGGGTTTTCTCTCATCCAATAAAACAAGAGAATCACAAAACATTATCTAAGAGGACGAAAAAAAGCTATACCAACACTTTGTCCAAGATGTTAAAAAACCCCAAAACAACAAAAAACGAAAGGGTATGGGGATGAGGAAAGGGAGGTGCAGGGACAAAGAATTACAGAAGGAAAATGAACTTACTTCCAGGACCAAAACCCATTCCGTACTATGTACTACTGATATATTTTTAACCTTGACACTTTCATTAGTCTGTGACATATTAACTAACGATGAACAGCAGAAAATGACATGATTAAATACTAGCCGTGCAATATTAAACTCATTAGGTTATACTGCTAATACCACCTTCTGTAAGAACAAATTTGACTGGAATTCACATATTTTTACACACTTCTGAATTCATTACATGTAAACCTTAACTCACATCTTCAGTATCAATGGAGCAACAACACTTAACATTAATTAAGGTTATCAGTGTAAGGAAATGTAGACCTGCGTTGTAAAAAATCATGATAAATTCATCAAAAAACCATATGCAAAGGTCAATCTGAATGCTCTAATACAAAGATTAAACCTTCCCATATTGAAGGCATAAGACAATACTAATGGATTAAGGAAAAACTTGGGAGATGGGCATTACTAGCAGGGAACATCACCACCACATGCTGTGCTCCTAGTAATTTCAAACTGATTCTTCCATTGCTTTCTGTTGCACTAAGAGAAACTAAAATCTGAAAGCCATGAAAAGGTGAAACATGCCATTGTCTGCTATAGCATCAAATCAGCTATAACACACATCAGTCCCTCCTCTGTCTTATCCACAGCTAAAAGGAAAAGGAGGTGGATAAAGCAGCAGCTCTTCCCCATTTACTTGTTCAACTCTGATATAAACCTTCTTCCAAATGCAGCATCTACAGGCACCATCAACCATTTCTTAATGGAGTTATTTGGAGAATTACATCGTTTTTCCTTATGTCAAACAGAGCTGGTAGCAGTAAGAGATGTCCTTTACAGCCCAAAGAGAGATGGAGGACTGAAGACTACAAAATATAATGACTTAAGGACACATTTAGGAATACCTGTTTTATCTTTCTTAGTAAGCCACTGTTTTACTTTGTTTCACTGTTATGCCTACTGTGCTTTTTCTGGCTCTCATATGAGTATCATCTGCAAAAGAGCTACCTTTAAAAAAGTTTGAAGAAAAAATTCCAAATTTTCTTTGCTACTTCAAATGCACCCCTCTGATGGTTTCTCCAGGGAGACTGCACTCTCCTTCATTCTTTTAAAATTTACAGTCATCCTATCACATATTGCATCTGCTAATTCATAGTTATAACTTGGTATTTCCAATCAGTAAAGTCATGCTACCTGGTACCTTGGTCATAGCTAGTGTTGTTTCTTTTTCAAGAGGTATGGTAGATGGGAAGGAGAGAGAAGAAAAGCTTTGGAAATATTTTATAGAATAAGAATTATTTACTTTTCTTAATCTAGAAATTCTTTACTTCAGAAATTGAACTACAGAACAATTTTATAGTAACTGCATGCTTTGATTCTGACTGTACTATGTATTTTTTCCTGCACATGATGTCTTTCTAAATGATGCAAGTAAAACTTCATTCACACTTTACCATAATGTGCTTGCTTTATGTATGCCAGCTTCCTAATGAGCTGGCACATTAGTCAAATGCAATCAAGGTAATAACCTAATTCAGGTTTAAAATATTATCAAGATGTTTTACAAATTAGCTCAGTATTTAACTACTCAACATACATTTATAAAGTACCTTTCATTATGAGAATGGCAAGGCATTGTACAAAGAGAGAAAAAAAAAAATAAAAAAAAAAATCCAGCAACAGAAAAGACTTCACAGTTCTGCCAAGCTGCCTGAAACACCCCAGATACTGGTTGTGTACTCATCTAGTTTTTCAACACAGCCACAGAACTGCTGATCCAATACCCTGGGCAGATAATTTCAAGCCCTAGAGAACAGATGACAAGGGCTCCAGCATCTGACATATTCAATTTGCATGTGGAGATGATTAATAAAACACAATCCATTAAATACAGGGCACAGGATGACATGTGGAGGAAATGAAAGTTTAGCTCAGCAGGACTAAGGTCATGAAAAATCTTAAAGATTAAAAGTAAAATGTGAAGTGAAAACTTTAGCAGAGGGCGATGTATTTATGGGGTGACTGTAACATACTCCTCAACTGGGAATTAAGCAGTACCAGTATGCTCAGTCCTTGAACTATTAGAAAAACTGCTGAATGCTAAGAGAAATCATATATCCTTTTGTGTGTCCTGATTACATCCCTTTAACCTAGGTAACAGCAGTTACCTAACTGTCTGTGAAATCAATTGCTGTTCCTCTTCAGACTCACAGGGGAAGTGCATGAAGTGCAGAACAGCTCTGCTGTTAAGATCATCAGCTGCCAGTCTTGTTAATGACAGAAGGTGTATGAAGAGAAAACTCTTTCACCATCAGAAATGGCCCATCAGGTTCAGTTTTAAGCACATTCAAAAAAACCCATATTTCAGAATCTGAGTTTCAGTCTGACAACTAGCATTCCTTGTAAAAACAGATCAGTTGTACAAATCCAGCCATTCTGATTCTGCTGTCTCTGACACTTCAAACAATGCCATGGGGAGTGAAGATTAATGTCACCTGTATATGGCACTGGATGATGCTGAAAGGCACACAAGTTTTCACTGTGGCACCGGGGTCAAGTAAATGGTAGTATTAGCCTCTGCAGCATTTTCACTAGTATGTTCTCTTTATGTCAAAGGTATAATTTTCCACTTTAATTCTAACTGCAGGAGGTGATAGATACCTGACTGAAAAAAATCTGTTAAGGTTCTATATTAAATTACTTACCACATACTAAGAGAATGGTCATACGTGGTCAGGATACCAATGTTTCCCCATCTCTTGTTTTAATCATGGAGACCAACATCACCTAGTTTAGAAATAAGATATATCAGGTAAAAAAGCAACTTCTCAATTCCTGAAGATTGAATTTTAGGTTTGTTAGGTAGCTTATTGATCAGAAAACCAAATGTTGCAGCATGCTGAGACAAATAATGTATCTGTACATACCAATAGTATGGAGAGAAATACTAATCCATTGCAAACATTGCAACCTCAAGTCTCTCAAATTACTTTCTTTCCCCACTCTTCTTCCACGAGATGTTTATAATCTTTAAAGAAGCTAAAGAAAATGGCTTTATCTTATGAGATCAAAATGTTGCTTCTAAGTATTTTGTTTTCTTGATCATATTTTTTACTCTTTCTTGTTTTATATAAAATTATTTCATCCACTGACATTCACAAGCAAGATTAACATGAGCATTTCCAATTTAATATTTAAGTGTGTACACATGTGAAGATACATGGTTGTCATAAAAAGCAGTAAATTATCCAGGGATTGGGTCAATACCCAATGAATCCAATCTAAGACTGCCATTGATTTTGACCAGCTTTGAACCAGATCCTAGCAGATATTATACAACTTTTAAAATTCCTGGCTTCATTCAAATGCTGCTCACACAGCCTACTAGTATTAACATTACCTCTGGGGGAACTGCTCTTTGCAATGCCTTCCAAATTATGAAGCACTTTGAAGCTTCAATAAAAATTATGGGTTTATAACAAAGTAATTAGTCACTATAACATGCAGAGCACTGGAAAAACAGGAAACTGGAAATAAGAACTTTTAATTTTAGAAACTTATCTGCAGAACTAAAATTGAAATTAAGCTAATTGGAATAAATAATCTTCCTACCCAGGCAGGGAAAATGGCTACCACAGATTTTATGGGACTTTCCATAACAACGCTTCAACTAACTTCCTTTATTTTTGCTTTGTTCTATTACCAGCAAACATTAGATATTAGATATATTATATTTTATTAATCTATTATACTATATATAAGATACATTATATTAGATATATTATTATATTAGAAGAGCCAATAGCTGAATGAAAGTAAGAGCTGAGAAAACATGAGCTGTTCTTCACAAACGTAAGTACAATACTTCACCTTGTACTTTCAGAGGTGAGTTTGGGTCACTCAGTCTAAAACTTGACTTTAACTTTTCTTCAAAAATGAACATTTTCTTTCCTCTGCACAACCAGACATCATCTACTTTGAAAAAATTCAGGATCCCTTAATTGTATCATCTGCAATTAGGATCTGCAGTGTTCTGACACATGCTTAGCTAGTCAAAATCTCAGAATACATCTGGTTAGTAAAAATCAAACAGCATTTTGAATTGCTTGGTTTGGGTTTTTTTCACTTTTGTGTTAGCAACTATAGTACCAAAAGGAAAACCTTAAGTACTAGTAGGTTCATACCTTTGGAGGACTGCAAGTTCTGAAGAACTGTGCCCTTGTTAATTTCCAGATGTATCTTCTATTTGACCTGGTTCCCTTTTCCCTTTTTTCATATACAGCTATAGTATAGATGAAAATAGACCATGCCTGAAACATAACTTCCTTTTTTTGGGGGGAGGGATGTGGGGGCAGGGGGAGAATACCAAAATATAGTTGCAAAAATTTTAAATTCCTTCAGAGTACGTTAAGACATTCACATGAATTTGTGCAGAGTTTATTTGCAAGACCCTTTATTAAATATAGACTGTAGGAGGTCAACACCAAGTTGAAACTTTAGGAAAACACTGTGCATTTCTCTAAGAACACTGAAATATATTTGTTAAAATGTAGAACCGTCATAGCTTACAGATCTGTGAAAGCCTAGATTTATCACAGAAACAACAGTAAACATGCAATGAAATTAAACAGCCCAAGATTCCTACATGTGCTTAAATATAAGAAATGAGCCACAAAAAGACTAATTTGGAGGAATCCATTAATGAAGAAAATACTGCATTCTTTTACTCATTTTAACTATGTACTGCAGCTGAATACTCCTTGAATACATTGGTTGAGTGTTGCTGAAGACCTCAGAAAAGTTTGTCACACATGGTCTTTGCTAGGAGTTAATATAGTCTTTAACAGTCAGGCTCCAGCTTAACAGATCACTCAGTCTGCTATTAACTGCAACATTCCTGTACTGCATGTGTGTTAATAAGAAAATAGCTTAGTTTTATACACAGAATGACTGAGCTGTCGATGTAACTTAGAAAGCTCTATAAAATTACCCGCTTTAAAAATTTAATCACTTTCCAAGAAGATGAGCATTATCTGACTTTTTAATTTAGATACAGAATGAACTGTGCAGGTTTATAGGTCCCAAAATCCTATCACATAGCTAAAGAGATCATAAGCACTGAGTAATGTGACATTTGCTGGGCGTACTGTAAAAACCCTTATTTTGTAAGTAACAGTACTGCTTGCCTAGTAAGTAACTAAAATACTAGTCTAAATCATCAGCTTGCAAGCTGCTGTTGTTCTGGCCGCCGTTAATCTTAGATGTTATTTTTTCATACCTTGTTCTTACATTGTGAGTACCCCTCACCAAGGAAAAATTGTGTCCCATAAAGAACTATTCACCTGATAAAGGAGACAATAGGGCTGCACCAGGAACTACTACACAGTCAAGGACAAGGCCAGGACAAGCCTGGACAAGTCTTAGACCAAGACTGCTGCTAAGCCCTGGATGGAACTTTGCAGCTAGCTAGATAGCTATCTCATTGGCTGGAACTATATGCAAATATATGGATTCAAAAGATGCACCAATCAAAAGGCTCCTAGGGACTATAAAGGGACTGCTCGCGAGGGTTCTCATTCTCTTTCGCCGCTGGACCTCCTTGTTGCCTTGCTGCTTCACCTGCCTACCTGCACCAGTCTGTGCCAAGGAGAAGAAAGAACGAGAGGTAAAAGAGCCGCGGATCTCGGCTACAGAGGCTAGGTCTCCACCTCAGAATCCAAAAAGGGGAAGCCTAAAAGAACTATACAATTACTACTTGAGAGCCGGGCTTAAAGCAGGAGTTGTAAGCTCAGTATCTGCTAGCCCCACTGCCTCGAGAGCACCTAAAAGAACAGTGAATCTCCCCAAAGGCGCTCTCTCTCTCTCCCTCCTCCCATCGGAGAAGCCGCCCGCAGCCTGCTGTCTGCCGCCAGCCGCTTTGCTCTAGCGCAGCCCGCAGTCTCAAAGCCGCCGCTACAGCCACCCCAAAATCAGGGGCGAATCCTAAATACAGAAGGGCTAACGGCTCGGGCCTGTCTGAGTCACCGCTTGGACCGGGACATAGATGAATAATGCATAGCACTTAAATCCATGTTACCATCTCTTTGTCATTGCAGGATCTCTTGATTTTTTTTGGAGCCAGGACTCTCTACTGATAATGTAAAAGGCAAGCAAGCACCTACAAACATAGCAATTCATAGAGAGTCACATTCAGGAATGTAACGGAATGTTGGTTTTCATTCCTTTAACCTTTGCATCGGTGTTCACCTAACCCATGAAATTATATTTAAGTCAGAGCTGTAGAGCATTCTTATTTCCACACTGTAAAAATCACAGAATGGTTTGGGTTGGAAGGGACCTTAAAGATCATCTAGTTCCAATTCCTCTGCAGGGGCAGGCACATCCTTCCACTAGACCAAGTTGCTCAAAGCCTCATCCAATATGGCCTTGAACACTTCCAGGGAGGAGGCATTCACAACTTCTCTTGCCAACCTGTTCCACCACCTACATAGTGAAGAATGTCCTCCTAATATCTAATCTAAATCTACCCTCTTCCAGTTTAAAGCCATTACCCCTTGTCCTATCACTACATGCGCTTGTAAAAAGTCCCTCCCCAGCTTTCCTGAAGGCCCCCTTAAGGTAAAGGCCGCTATGAGGTCTCTCTGAAGCCTTCTCTTCTCCAGGCTGAACAATCTCAACTCTCAGCCTGTCTTCATAAGAGAGGTACTCCAGCCCTCTGATCATCTTCATGGCCCTCTTCTGGACTCCCTCGAACAGCTTCGTGTCATTCCTGTGTTGTGGTCTCCAGAACTGGACACAGTTTAAAGAATATTTTTATAAGCAGATTTTACCCAAACTACTTTCCCCTGCATCTTATAAAGTATCTACCAAAAAGAAAGTCCTTTTTTTTGTCATGTGGCATCTTCCCCTCTGTCTTCCTATGTGACCCAACACAACCCCTACTTCAATGAACTCTGCCTGCACCAATTCTTTGTGGAGCAAAATCTAAACTTTTTTTTCTTTTTAAAATACTGGTTAATCTTGTGATCTATCACTAGGCACTTGCTTAACTATCTTTATTCTTAATAGCTCTGTTCCCAACAACTTACAGTATGGCCAAAGACTTGAGCACAAGAGAGAAGAATCTTTGCTCCACCTTTGACAGAAGGTAAGTTTGTTCTGGTGACAAGAACCTGGCTTGAATAAACACATATGAATCTTTGCTTCATTCTACCCTTTCAGGTTGTTTCATTCATTGAGTAGCCTGTGTCATAGCTCAAGCTGTGTAATATCTACATTTGTTTTTGAAAATTAGCCACCCCCGGCATGACTAGGGACAAAACTGGAGCTCCTAAGGAGCTGAGAGCTGAAATTCATCACTGTCTAAAACTCACTGACCCTAAAGTTACATTATAGTATTTTCTGCACACCCAAAACCATCAGGACTGAGCCCAAGACAAATGTGTGTCCAAGTTTAAGTCGCTGACAGAGCAACTCAGGGAAATAGTGCTAGAAAGTCTCCAAGATTCATTAATTCTGACGGTCATCACAGCCCCAGCTTCAACGAAAAACATTTTACCTATTCCAGAAGTCGTATTCCCATTCATAAGAAAGCCTCTCTTAACAGACAAATAAAATATCCTCAACTGATACCCCTGATACCCATCAACACATCAGGGTTATGCTATTGTATAGTGCAATGCATAGTTGATTTTCCTCTTGCAGAACCTTGATCTGAATACAGAACATGAACAACTGAAACACAACACAGGATGTTGGTTTGACTTTAGAAATAATACGGGTTTTATAAAAAAACAAGAAGTCAAAGTTTTGTTGTTACTGTTCAGCTGTGAATAAAGAAAAATAATGAAAAATGCATTTATTTTAATGCTTATTTTCCTGTCCTAATAAATGTTAAGGTAAAATTGCACTTTTCTGTTATTAGTTAAATGTTTAAATTGCAGCTAGAACTGCAAACACTGTTCTCAAGATTAAGGGAAGTCTGTCTAAAATGCAGGTGACAAATGAGTGAGCAAAGCCAGCACAAATGCTGAGTTGAGTCTGTACATGCTTCCTTTTTCCATTGCTAAAAAAAAGGAGGTGTAGAAGTAGGTCTAAAGAAATACAAGACAGACACCAACAAATTGGAGCAGGTTCAGTTGAGGGCCACCAAGACAGTAAGGAAGTTGAAGCACTTGACCAAGCATGAGAAGCTAACGGAACTGGTCTTGTTTGACCTGTAAAAGAGGTGCCTGGTAGCAACATTCCCACTGTGAGGACAGTAAGGCATTTGGGCCACTGCCCATAGTGGTTGGTTGTGTAGTCTCTGTCCTTGGACAGTTTAAACACCCAACTGAATAAAGCTGTAAGTAGCCTCATCTGATCACATGGCTGAGCAGGAGGCTGGACTATAAAACCTCAAGCGATAACATCCTCCCACATGAATTGTCCTATGATGCTATCATTCAGAGAGTTCTAGGAAGCTGAAGGGCATCTCAGTCACTCATGTGAGGCCTCAGGCCAATTCAAGGTCATAGTTCCAGTGTATGGAATAGAACTTCAGCAGAGTTTCTCAAAAAATTAAAAATGTTAAAATCAAATCATCAAACTTAAGGCCCAAAAGTCATGATCTTAACTTATTCCACTTCTTACACACATCCTATATAGGCTAATAATTTTTTTAAGTTGCAAAAGATCTGCAAATCCAGAAATACATGCAGTTTCAGTTTCAAACCCAAGTTACTGCAACATCTAAACTCAGGCTAATTTAAAAAAAAAAAAAACAAAAAAACCACATTTAAATTAATTGCATTGTAAGTCATTCCCTATTAAAAAAAAAAAAAAAAAGGCACTACACCACCAAAACACAAAAAAACCCCACAACCTGAAGGAGTGTACCAATGCTAGGTTGCAATGACAGCTTTATAAATACTTGTCATGAGTAGATTCAGAGTTTACTGTTTACTGTTAATTTCTAAGGCCAAATTTACTTGCTATAAAACATCCTTATATCTCCTTCATCCTATAAAAATTTAAAGAGGCAGAACTGGTAGCAGAGTGTTAAAAGAAACATTATCTTAGAAAACATTTGTCCAGCAAAAAAAAGTGTTTGCTGATATAATACCAGAAAGAAAAGAAGGACCAAAACAAACTTCTAGGTTTAATATAAAAGCCTTCATTGATTCATTTTTGTATTAGACTTAATAGATTAAAAATTCAGGATTTGAAAGATTAAGCCTCTGTCAGATCTTTCTGAGTTAAAAGGATTTCTTTATATTAATTTTGTTTTGGCAAAACTAATCAAAAGGAGATAGAAAATATGCAGCTATTTGATAGTGCAAAGAAAATGCAAGGAAGACGAATTCGTTAAGAATTTATTGAGTATAAGAACATTTTTTACGGTACTTTTTAGTATTAATTTGTAAATTATAATGGTATATGGAAACAAATGTTTTTATCTTTCATCAGCAAGTCTTTCCAAGTCTTACTCTGCCAAGCCAAAGATACTGGGGAAAAATAGGCTCTAAATTAGACTTGAAGCATCCGCTGCCCAGATCTCCAGTGTCTGTTGCCAAATATGCCACCATCCAGCCCCAAGGAACATAACACCAAAGGACATAGGGTATCATTTCTCTATCCCACAATATTAGAAGAAAAATTTCTTCAAGTACTTTGAAGTTTCTGGTTTCACATGCTGATGCTCTTTTGTTTATTTTTTTAAACGCAAACAGGGGATCGCTTCAGAAATGAGGCTGATTCAATTCTTTAAAAGAAAAGCAACAAAAGCCCTCCTTGTAGGTACATGCCCACCCCCACCGAAGGTTTTGTATACATCAACTCTCTGATTAATAGCCTGTTACCCTCATTCAACCCATCCTTCCTCCTTAACACAGTTCTGTTTCTCCACCATTCTCAATACAAGTGCAACTTTCCCAAACACCCACCATTCCTGACTGCTTGTTTCCACCCGCTCTACAACTGCCTGGCAACATGGCCCTTTTTTTAATGGGCTGAAGTGAGCACTACAGATCAGCAGCACAAGGAATAAAATACCATACCTCCCAAAAGAAGTAATAAAAGTGCAGACCACTACTTTGAGCTACCTGTTAACTGGGATCAGAAATACTGATGTCTTATTCCTCTTCAACAAAATACCCAATAACTGCACTGGTCGTGACAGCCATAACATATATATTAGTAAATTTTTTAAGAGTTTTTTCACATCACTCCTTGCTGTTGTCAAACTGCAAGAGCACTATCTTGACTTCTCCCTACCATTTAAAATACAATCTTATTTTTTCTTGAGTTTAGTTGAGCTCAAAATACCTATTGCTCAAAACAGTAATGTGGGGTTATAGAAAATTAATTGTGGGTTTATAGAAAATTAGTGTGCCTGAGTGTGAAGGACCAGATATTTCCTCACACGAACATAACATGCCCTTTAGGTCAGCAGTCATAACTGGCTTAAAGATGGCTGCTCCGTGTGGCACTCTAAACCCTCTCCTGCCTGCCTCCTCTGCCAGAAAACAACAACTCCGACGCCCTGAGGGGGTAGCTGCTGCTAGAGAGGAGCAGTGGCGGGAAAACGGCAACAAATGTTGCAAACTGCAAGTCTGGAGTGGCGGGAAAAAGTCCCCATCTGAAACCAGCCAATTGGGAGAAAAGGAGACCTAAAAAGAGACAGTGTGCGTGCTGCTTTTGGGCGCGCTTTTGCACAGACACTGGAGCTGCTGCTGCTTGCTTTTCAGTGCGCACTTTAGCTGAAGCTGCCGCCGCCGCTGCTGCCGCTGCTTGCTTTTGGGGGGTGACCTGCACCTTGGGTGTGCCCACCTGAGGTCCCCGGCTCCCGGCTCATCCTTGCTTGACCTGGCTCATTCCTGCAGCCTGGCTCATCCGTGCTCAACCCGGCTCATTCCTGCTAGCCCCGGCTCCCGGCTCATCCTGGCTAGTCCCGGCTCCTGCTTCACCTGCAGTCCCGGCTAATTCTTGCAGACCCGTCTCGACCCGGCTCGTCCCGCCTTGCCTGCGGCTTTTCCTGAGGTCCTGCCAGCTTGCCTGAGGTCCTGGACCGGGTTGCAGGGGAAGTCACCCGCAGCTACTATGTAAGTGCCTAGAGCATCTCAGGAACAAAGTAAGGAATTGTATTTTGGGCATAATTCTCTCCCTAAGGTGTTCCTGTCTCACTTACCTGCACACAAACCACGACCCTATACGGGACAAGCATCAGGCATATCCTTCCTTCCTCCTCCCCTCATACATAATTAATCTGGGTGTGTAAATAAGGTCTATTTATATATAAGTATTAAGGCATATATAAGTTCTTGGTATTTGGTGTTTAAAAGATATTTCACAGCTCCTATGTGTTTTAATTACCCTTTTTGAACGTCCTGCCCCAAATTGTTTTATTTTTCCCCTCGAGAAATCGTGTATTCGTAAATTCTAATTGGGGATTGGCTGCTGTGATTGGAAACACTAGTGGGCACTGAACAAGTGTCTGACCCGAAAAGTCAGTGCCGAAGCTCACTGCTCCTCTGTGAGAGGTGAGCACCGCGTGTGGACCTCTCGGCAGATCCTGATAAGCTAAAATCACTCCAAAAAGGAGATATAATAGGTCACGGATCGCGACACTGAGTTAGAGAAGGCAGCAGTGTTACAGGTGCTGCTGAGGCAAACCGTGGGACCAGTAAACAAGCTGGTGTCCCACAAGCTGGTGTCCCACGGTCTTTATCTCAGGAAGCAGCAAGAATAGAATGTTGTAGCAAGAATGGAGAGGCACTGGCTGGGAAGTGAGAGAAGTGGAAAACAGTAAAAGTCCTGAGTCATCATGACATAGGGGTGCAACAGTGCATGCGTCAAGGGGTACGAACAGCGAGTGACAAAACACGTCGCCAATCATGTATAAGCTGAGAATGTATGTAACCAATGGGGTTTGTACTAGAGGTGTGTGCTTAGGAGTCAGAAAAGTATAAATTACAGTAACTTTTGTAAATAAAGGTCTTCAGTTATAACTCTTACAGAGTTGTGTGAAGTCCATTTGTGAAGCACCTCATCAGTAACACAGTCTTAAAGTAACCCTCCACACCAAGCCACATTTAACGTGCTCTTGCTTAGTGTTTTTATTAGCATTTTACAGAAGTTCTCCATTACTTCCCATCGGAAGTCAATCTTTTCATTAGCCCTCACTTCTTTCTGTGTAAAAAAGGGAATACAGGACGAAATACAAACAACAAAACTAATAACCCACTATCTTGCATTCGGACATCAACACAAGAATCTTTGCCCATTCAACAACCGTCATAATTGGGCAGGCATCCAACATGCCTACAAACTGGTATGTACCAGCTAAGGAGTATTAAGGCTGCAGTTTCATCCACAGGGATCCTCTGCCCAGAAAGGAAATTTCAGAATACTTCCTTCCTGATGCTTCAAATGTATTTACTGATTTGTTGGTAATACTCAGTCTATGATATTCAGAGCACACTATGTCACCTCTCAAGTTAAGAAAATTATAGAATCATTAAGGTTGGAAAAGACCTTCAAGATAACTGTAATCTGACTACCACAACCACTAAACTATATACTGAAGCGCCACATCTAAATGCTTCTTGAACACCTCCAGGGATGGCAATTTTACCACCTCCCTCGGCAGCCTGTTCCAATGCCTCACCTCTCTTTCAGTAAAGAAATTTTTCCTAACTTCCAACCTAAACTTCCCCTGGCACAAGTTAAACCCATTTCCTCTCATCCTATCGCTTGTTACTTGGGAGAACACGAACACCAGCCTCTCTACAACCTCCCTTCAGGTAGCAATAAGATGTCCCCTGAGCCTTCTCTTCTTCAGACTAAACAACCCCAATTCCCTCAGCCACTCCTCGTATGACATGACCTCCAAACCCTTCACCAGCCTTATTGCTCTTCTCTGAACACACTCCAGCACCTAAATGTCTTTCTTATACTGTGGTGCCCAGAGTCGAACACAGTACTCAAGCTGTGGCCTCACCAATGCTGAGTACAGGGGCACAATCACTTCCCTACTCCTGCTGGACACACTGTTTTTGATACAGGCCAGGATGCTGTTGGCCTTCTTGGCCTCCTGGGCACACTGCTGGCTAATGTTCAGCTGGCAAACTACCAGTACTCCCATTTCCTTTTCCACTGGGCTGCTTTCCAGCCACTCTTCCCCAAGCCTGTAGCACTGTTTGGGGTTAATGTGACCAAAGTGAAGGACCTGGCACTTGGTCTTGTTAAATCTCATCCCATGAATCTAACCTGTCCAGATCTCTCTGCAGTGCCTTCCTACCCTCTAGCAGATCAACACTTCTGCTCAATTTAGTGTCACCTGTGAACTTGCTAAGGGTGCACTCAATCCCCTCATCCAAATCATTGATAGAAATATTAAACAGAGCTAGCCTAAATACAGGGCCCTAGAGGACACCACTTGTGCCCGGCTGCCAGCTGGATTTAACTCCATTTATCACGACTCTTTGGCCCCAGCCACCTAGCCAGTTTTTAATCCACCGAAGAGTCCACCTGTCTATGCCATGGGCTGCAAGTTTCTCCAGAAGAATGCTGTGGAAGATGGTGTCAAAGACCTTACTAAACTCCAGGTAGATAGTGTCCACAGCCTTTCCCTCATCCACTAGGTGGGTCACCTGGTCATAGAAGGAGATTAAGTTGGTCAAGCAGAACCTGCTTTTCATGAATGCATGCTGGCTGGGCCAGATCTCACTTGCCATGTGAGCGCACCCAATATGAACCACTCCATAATCCTCTCCAGTACCAAGGTCAGGCTGACAGGCCTGTAGTTCCCTGGATCATCCTTTTGCCTCTTTCTGTAGATGGGTGTCATGCTGGCAAGCCTCCAATCATCTGTCACCTCCCCTGTTAACCAGGACTGCTGATAGATGATGGAGAGCAGCTTAGCAAGGTCCCCTGCCAGCTCCTTCAGCCCTCCTGGGTGAATCCCATCTGGCCCCATAGACTTGATAGGGTCGAGGAGGCATAACAAGTCATTAACTGCTTCCTCCTGGATTATGGGGAGGAGTTGCTGTTGCTCTCCATCCTTATCAGGAGGTTGAATACCCTGAGTATAATGGGTCTGACTATTAAACACTGAGGCAAAGAGGCATTCAGTACCTCAGCCTTTTCCTCATCCTTGATGGCAGTGTTCCCCCCTGCATCCAATAAAGGGTGGACATTCTCCTTGGCTATCTTTTTGTTGTTAATATATTAATGAAAACCTTTTCTGTTATCCATCACAGCAGTGGCTATGTTGAGTTCTAGCTGTGCTTTTGCCTTTCTGATATACTCTCTGCACGACCTAGCTAGATCCCTGTACTCTTCTTGAATTGCCTGCCCCTTTTCCTAAAGGTGGTAGACTCTCCTCTTTTTCTTGAGCCCCTGCAAGAGCTCCCTGTTCAGACAGGCCAGTCATCTTCCCTGACAGCTTGTTTTATAACACATGGGGACAGCCTGCCCCTGTGCCTCTAAGACTTTATTCTTGAAGAACATCCAGCCTTCCTGGGCTTCTTTAGCCTTCAAGATTGTCTCGCAAGGGACACTCCCAGCCAGTGTCCTGAACAGTCTGAAGTCTTCCCTCTGGAAGTCCATGGTAGCACTTTTACTGACCCCCCTCCTTACTTCACCAAGAATTGAGAATTGTATCATTTCATGGTCACTAAGCCCAACACAGCCTCTGACCACCACATCACCCTCCAGTCTTTCCTTGTTTGTAAACAGTAGGTCTAGTAAGGCACCTCCCCTGTAGGCCCATTTACCAGCTGTGTCAGGAAGTTATCTTCCACACATTCCAGGAACATCTCAGATTGTTTCTTCTCTGCTGTGTTGTATTTCCAGCAGATGTCTGGTAAATTGAAGTCCCCCATGAGAACAAGGGCTGGTGACTTGGAGACTTCTGCCAACCACCTGTAGAATGCCTCATCAGCCTTCTTATCCTGGTTGGGTGGTCTGTAATACACTCCCAACAGGATGTCTGCCTTGTTGGCCTTCCCCCTAATCCTTACCCATAAGCACTCCACCTTACCATCACATTTGTCAAGTTCTACGTAATCAAAACACTCCCTAACATACAGTGCCACTCAGTAATAAGCAATACCACATGGTTTGTGACTGTAGTAAGAGTGAATTTCAAACTAAATATGTATATTCACAGTATACAAAATACATAAAGAGAATTCCTAAGCAAAAGTACTGCATTAACATATTTACATTTGGTTTCTTGCCAAGTCTGATAAAGATAAAACAAAATTTAATATTCATTATATCTTGACAATGTCTACATAATACTTCCAATCAGTAAATGTGTTATTAATTTGCATGTAAACTACATTAGAAAAATCTCAGATACAATTTGTATCTGCCTAATTTCCTCATTAATCCAAAGGACTCATCTCATCCTCAGTATTTATTGTTGGTTTTGAGGGATTTAATAATTTTATTGACGTGTATTTTAAAGTAAAACAATATTGTTATTTTCTCATTTACTGTAACGTAACTACCATTTTAATGGTTTCGGTCCACTTGAAGCAAATGGGATTGCAACATACAAGCTGCTATTTGACTATCATGGAATTATCTTAAATTGTTTATTTCAAAATTTAGTATCAAGTAAATTCGCAAAGCAGTACTTAAAACCTGCCACAAATGGCCCTAATGTGAGCACAAGAAAAAAATGTTGTACATAAAATAAATCAAAGATTTGAGGGAAAAAAAAATGGTTTTCCCTTGTGAAACTGTGGCCCAATCTCTACTTTTAATAGCACTGTATAGAAATTAATCACAACATATTTCTTCTCTTTCACGCTTTCAAAGTGAAATTCATTTTGGCTGATAACGAAACCACAGAGAATTAAGAAACACATTAAGGTCTGACTACCTGACTTTTTAGAAGAGTAAAAGGAGCCTTTCATATGAACTGTAATGGACTTGAATTCAGCTCGAGTTATTACTGGCTAATGGTTATTACCAGGTGCTAGCTGTTTAGTACCCAAGTAAATTAATTCAGTGATCTCTGCTACAATCCTTTTTAACACAAAAAAAAAGGGGAAAAAAAAATGAAAAAAAATCACAAAACCTCAGAATATCATCACAAATTCCTTTTTTGCCTGTAACTTCAAAAAGTCTGGAGAGACGCCAGTTTTCACAACAGAGTAAATTCAGAGTAAATTTGCAACAGAGAAGCAGTCATGAGGAAGACCACAGCATGCCACAGGACAGTTCAGGACAGCTTGGAGTGCTCACATCAGGCCTGTTCATTTATTGAGATCACAATCTGAGGCTGAAGAAACTCTCATTAGACCCAATCTTAGTAGAAATCTGATTGTTCCAAACACTAAACACTAAAGACATTAGTGGAATTTGAGAACCCACTCATCTCACTTTGGATCAGCCTCCATTCTCCTTCCAAAAGTACACAGAAACACAGAATAATTAGGGTTGGGCTCCAAGGGACCTTAAAGTTCATCTAGTTCCAACCCCCTTGCAAGGGCAGGACCATCTCCCACTAGATCAGGTTGCTCAAAGGTTGTTCAACCTGGCCTTGAACACTTCCAGGGATGGGGCTCCACAACTGCCCTGGGCAATCTGTGCCACTGTCTCACCACCCTCACAGTCATGAATGTCTTCCTAATGTCTAAACCAAATCTCTCCTCTTCCAGTTTAGAGACATTGCCACTTGTCCTATCACTACACACCCTTGTAAAAAGTTCCTCTCAAGCTTTCCTGTAGGCTACCTTCAGGAACTGGAAGGCCGCTGTAAGGTCTTCCCAAAACCTTCTCTTCTCCAGGCTGAACAACCCCAACTCTCTCAGCCTGTGTTTACAGGACAGGTGTTCCAGCCCTTTGATGATCTTTGTGGTCCTCCTCTGGACTCACTCCAGCAGCTCAATCTCCTTCTCGTGTTGGGGGCTCCAGAACTGGACACAGTACTCCAGGTGGGGTCTCACAGGAGCTAAGCAGAGGGGGAGAATCACCTCCCTTGACATGCTGGCCTTGCATCTTTTGATGCAGCCTCAGATATGATTGACTTTCTGGGCTATAGGCACACATCATCAGCTCATGTAGAGCTTCTCATCAACCAACACCTCCAAGTCCTTCTCCTCAGGGCTGTTCTCAATTCATTCCCCACCCAGGCTGTATTTGTGCTTGGGATTGTACTGAGCCAGGTGGGGGACCTTTCACTTGGCCTTATTGAACTTCATGAAGTTCGCATTGGCCCACCTCTCAAGCCTGCCAATGCCCCCCTGGATGGCTTCTCTTCCCTCCAGCATGTCAACCACACCACAAAGCTTGGTGTCATCAGCAAACTTGCTGAGAGTGCACTCAGTTCCACTGTCAACATCGCAGACAAAGATCTTAATCAGTGCTGGTCTCAGTACTGACCCCTGAGGAACTCCACTTGTCACTGATCTCCACTTGGACATCAAGTCATTGACCACAATTGTTTGAGCGTGACTATCCAGCCAATTACTTATTCACCCAGTGGTCCATCTCTCAGTTCTATGTCTCTCCAATTTAGAGACCAGGATGTTGTGCGGGACAGTGACAAATGCTTTGCACAAGTCCAGTGTTGTGGTTTAGGCCTAGACGACAACAAAGAACCACGCAGCCACTCACTCCACCCTCTCCCCACTGCAGGATGGAGAGGAGAAAATCCAACTAAAAGTTCATGGATCAAGACAAGGACAAGGAGGGTTCACTCACCAATTATGGGCAAAACAGACTCAACTTGGGGAAAAAAATCAATTTAGCTTATCACTAGTCAGATACACAGAGGACAAAGACAAAACAAAAAACAGAACTTAAATACCTCACCCCACCCCTCCCTTCTTCCCAGGCCCAAATTATTTTGTTCCCCATTTCTCTACCTCCTTCACCCCAGCAGTACGTGAGGACAGGGAACGGGGTTTGTGGCCAGTTCACCACTCACTGTTTTCTGCTGCTCCTTCCTCCTCTGGGGGAAAGATTCCTCACAGTCTTCCCCTGCTCCACTGCAGGATCCCTCCCATGGGAGAGTTTTTAATGTATTAGCTTGCTTTCTAGGAATACTGGCATAAGCACTTGGGTTCTGATCCTTTGTTTCACATCTTGTGTATCTCATTTTTTTCTCCTATAAACTTATCTTCTCACTAATCAGAGGTAGCTTTTTAATCTCAAACTTGGGAAACCCAATTGTATAACTTTTAAGCAACATAATTCAGGTTCCTAAGGCTTCAGTCTCTAACTTGTAATTATCTGCCTATTCACACAATATGACTAATACTATATTCGAAGTCATATCAATCACACCTGATTGTAAATCCATCAGACCACTCCTTTGTATTTATAAACTTAATTTTTGTTGACAGAGCTAAATCGGGTTTTAACTTCTAGCAGGAATGTAAATTTACCTTTTTCCAGAAACAGATTTTCAGGACTTAGCATGAGAAACTGGAATTTAATCAAGGTATTTGCACACACAATTTCCTGTGCAAAACAATCATGCAAGTCAAAATATTTCCATTTGGTTGTGTCTGTGTGCATATAATCTGACTGGGTAAAGTTTGTACATGCACATAATCTCAGTAGGGCAACTGCATTGAAAACTGACCAAAAGATTTTATTTCAAGAGTTAAAACTGTGTGAAATATTAGACTGCTAAAGAAAATAATGCCTAAGATATCAGTGTGTGCTGCTTAATTACCTCGTCACACATTCACATAATTCCACATTAAAAAGCAGGAGCAACTGAGCAAAGAGAAGTGTGAAAAGGAAGATAGTTAGGTTTTCGTTTCCCTTTGTTAAAGATATTGTTGTAGGATTGTCAGTGTGGAAACTGGTGTTAAAAAAAGAAAGAGAATCTACAAAGAAAGCACCATTTTATAATTCAAGGAGTCTACAGAAACAGTCCCTCTCCACCATTTGAAGATGAAATGCCTCTCATTACAGGTTTGAAATAGGGGATGCTGGTAAAAGTTTAAAAGAGTTCTGAGGCAAACAACTTCTTTGTAATGTCTGTTGGTATATGAGATAAAAATGTGTGCAGATACTTGCACTATTTGTGACATGTAAAAAAAAATCAGCTGCCTTCAGGGGTTTTTTAAGGTTTTTTTTGTGTTACATTTTAGATATAAATGAAGATACTTGAATGAATGATATATGAATTCAAATTCATGCTGTACAGCAACTCATCTCCATGGCTGCAGGTAGTGACCCTGTACATTCTTCCCAGCCTTCTGTGCATATCTCCTTGTATATATTTTTTTCTCTTCTGATTTATGGAAAGACATTAAGTGTGAACTGCTACCAGTTTTATTTCTTTATAGCCTTTTCTTAGCTCCCTTCCTTTAGAGCTTTTCAGGTTTGAAAAAAAGGTCCTGTGTTAATAATCTTTTTCATTTCCGATAAGAAACAATGACACAACTGCTCTTTCATTAAAAAAAAAAGTAGACTAATAACACCTGAGACACTGCCAGGTATTTCTGAAATTTTACAGCATAACAGGTGCTACTTGCAAAATAAGAAGGCTGAATGCTTCTAGTTTGTGTTCTTCTTTCAGTATAGAAAATAACAACAGTCACATTCCTGTTGGTCTGAAAGCTTATGTGCCTGAAAACTTGAACTGTTTCCCCAAAACCACAAGTTTCAGTTACTAGAAATTAGTAACTTATCTTAGCATTGCCTTGCTGGCACCCTCTCCACAGCTCTGATAATGCAAGAAAGGTTATTAATTTAAACACCACGGGTAAGAGTGCAACAGGAGGCATCTGGGATGCATCATCCTTCTGTAAGCAAAGGGCACATAACAAGAACTGGAAGCACTCCTTCCTACAAAGGCCAGGTTGAACTGAAATTCTTTCTACCTATTAAAAAAAAAAAAAAAGGAAGAAAGTTTTCAATAGTTACCCAAAAAGCTAGAAAGTTGAATTTTGGTGGCAACAGTCAAATAAAAAAAGGAAACCAAGATAGTGGAGATTCTTAAGAGTCTAGCTACTATGGAAAAGCCATTAACAACCTCGAAGGTAGTGAAAAGCCAACCTACCCTATCTAATATACTCATGTTATTCCAAAATGCTTAAGGCAATTTGTTTCCTTTAAAATAATGAGAATTTTTATGCGTTTATCAAGAAGCATGGCGTAAGTCTTAAGGCATTTGGTGCTGAGCATACAGTGGAAATGAAATTTTAAAATAATTCTAATTTTCATCCTTGTGCAGGATTGTTTATACTGCTTAGTATAGATAACAATATTAGCACTAAAAAAAACCCCCTCCACTTGAGATAAAAATGAAGGAACCTTACTTAGCATAAAATACACGTCACTGAGATCTGGCAACATATTGCTTGGATTTTGAGCGCCTGCTTCATCTAAACCTCCAAAGTAGGGCTAATAATGGCGAAAAGGCTTCAACAGTGCTGTGTACATAATATTGAGTCATGTAGTTTTGCCAACAGAATGGCCTGAAACAGAACTGGTAGCAAACAATTTTACCAGGAACAAAAATAAAATAGTGAGTGTATGTAGACAAGGGATGAACATATATTTATTTAATCATGAACATCATTATGTTATTACCAGAAAAAAAGTGGTACAGTTAAAGCAATAATATCCTTCCCAACTGTACAATAGTATTAGAGTTTTACTTCTTACACTTTAACTACAGTCAGTGTGCAGAAGAGTTCAAAGCCTTAAGTGTAGCCATTAAACACACTCATTCAGCCATTACATACCCAGAATTCAGAAGGAACCTAATGTTTGGGAACTAGAATATACATAAAGTGAATGAAGGCAAATGTAATATGACCCAATTTAATCTACAAATTAGACTGCAATGATTAATTATTCCTTGGATGTAAACACATAATGATTGGGGAAGTACACACTCAGGGAAAACTGATCTCAAAGCTTGTAGCTACAACAATACAACAAAATGAGGACAGTCCAAAACAAGAAAGTTGCTTCTGAGATCCAAGACACACAAAGCCAATAAAGCTCCAATCCTAAATGATGCTAACAAAGACAACAGCTATTCTGAGCGACAACCATCAATGAGCATGGTTGTTAAATTTTTCTTCCTCAAGGAAAAACAGACAAACATAAAACAGCCACAAACTTTTTCAGTTCTTACAAGCTTTAAAAATCAGACAGACTTGTGAATACTCAATACCACAGCATTCATGCATCTCTAGTATGAACAAGCTGGGACAGTATTTGCACAAACTATGATGAAGTACATGTGATAACTGTATCTTACTGCACCTCAGACTCCAAAATAACACTGTATATTTAGCACATAAATGGTAATGGTAAGTGAGATCTTGGAGGAATATTGTAGTCCTGAATAAAGCTTAAAGAACAACATACTAATAAATAGAAAGTTAAAATATCTAATCACAGAGCAGAAAATTAATTAGATAGTGATCTCCTATAAGAGACCCTAAAAACTGAAGGCACAGTAGGGCTATAATTTGTCAAACACTTCGCTTTAAAATAGTTTAAAAATCATCTATTGATTGCAGGAGAGGAACAGAGTAAATTAAACACCTTATAAAAATGCAGTATAAAATTCTACTTTAACAACAATATTAGAAATTACATCTCAGTGAGATATTAGAATTGACTTTCAAATAATTTTCCTATCTGTATTTGCTTTCTCCTGACTGCTCATTCATTCCTCCTTAAAATGTTTCTCAACATTTTTTTTCCCCTACAGGCTGCTACTGTCATTGTTTACTTCAGCATTAACACTCAATGCATGTAAAAGTTTCAAGTCTTGAAATTCTAGGCACAGGCACCAGTTATTCTATTACCTCATGAACAGGCTGCTCTCTTTTCTAATTCAGTGTTACCCAAGGGATGACACAGTCCACACCAGTATTTACTCCACAGATGTCCAGTGTCAATACAGGAACAGCATAACTCTGACCCTGGGATCTGGATCAGTGTTAAAAAGGAATAGGACACAAATTAGTGCTGCTGACCTATTAGGCCCGTTCACTGCAAGAACAACCCCTGAAGTTGTTTATTCTTTCCTTTCCAAATAATTGCTCCAGCTTTGAACCATAAGGATAGATGGATATATGTTTCATTTAGCACAGCATTCACTTTCTAAATCCAAAGAAAGTAGCAGAAGCGTTCATTGCATTTTTTCCTCCTCAAACTGGCTTTTTTCTTCCTGGCTTTTTTTTTTCCCTATCATAAAAACTACCTGAGACTTATGCCTGGCAGGCAAGACAGAAGTGTGAATGACTACAGCCTGGCAAAGATCCAGACAACTGAAAGCAGATTTCTACTACGATAGGTGCTGAATAGGTTTGTCTATAGTCAATGATTGTAAGGCCACTTACAATAATCATGAAGATCTATTATGTTTTTAGAAACAACTGGATAAACATTTAGGTACACTGCTAGAAAACAGCAGTAAAAATGGTAGAGTGTAAGAGCTCTCTTTAAGTACCAGCAATCGTATAAGTGACTGAATGGCAAACCATTAAATTTATTATTAGCAGCATCTAAATTTAAGAGTAGCTTTTGAAGAAAATTTTTCATAATAAACATCTACCTTACAGAATATTGGTTTTGTCATAACCAGTTATTTGTAACATATAGTTTAGCATTATGCAGTAAAATGTTTAAGATTACATTTCAAAAGATCCTTTTTCTCTTCAAATTATAGAGCCATGTAATAGTTTGGGTTGGAAGAGACATTTAAAGATCATCCAGTCCAATTTGCAGAAGTAGGGTTAGGAAAGCCATGGCCAATCTGCAGTTGAATCTGGCAAAGGATGTGTAGGGCAATATGAAAGGTTTTTACAAGTACATAAGCAGCCAAAGGAAGCCTCAATGTTTCAAGTTGTGACTGCAGTAAATATTACAGTTTCAAATCACACTAATTGCAACGGCATTCCAACACGAAAATTATCTATATACCTTGTCACTCAACTGTCCTTCCTTTCCAGATATATGGTTCATTTAATCTGTTCTCTTGGTCAGCCACTGTGCTCCACTGCTCCAACTAGTAATACCATCTGCAGTTCCGCATGCTCTTTTCTGCTGCATCTGTCTAGAATGTGTCTTCAGCTGAAGAAGGGAAACAGACTCCCAGCACAAAGAAGTTAGGAAAAGTAACAGTCATCTCAACAAAAAGGATGAACCATCAGGTTCTTGCAAGACACAAGAATGCCAAGCAGAAATACAAATCAGGCAAGGGAGAGCCATCATGAAGAAGGGGGCTTTCCATTTGAAATACTGTAGAACTTGTGTTTTTACTGACAGAGAAAACACTGATAGCAATAGACTATGAGCCTGCCCCACAAAGAATATAATTTATGCATCACATTCAGGTTTAAAGATTATTAATCTATATGATACCAACATGTCTTCAAACCAGATACATGACATAAGGCTACACCTTTTGTGGAAAGTACTCTTTCTGTTCGAATGCATTAGTTCAACTCAATTGAAAAACATAAGCTAATGCATTCAGAGAATGCATTACGTATTATGAACTAGGCAGTTTTTCTCAGTACAAGACCAGCTTACAATATGCTCGCTAGTATCTTACTGCTGACTTTCATTCTTCAAAAGCAAATATTAAGTATTCATCATGATTAAAAAACTACCCAAACTAAACACAGTATTCAATAAGGGATTGATGTTAAGAGAAGCACCAACTTTGTACTAGTCCTGATAAGTCTTTAGCCTGATTACCCTGGAAGCAGTAACTCTAAGCTTTATGCAGTATACCACTGGAGTCAGAAGGCATAAGAAAGAGCAACAAGAAGTTAATGAATTCAGTGTGAACACTATTTTGCTGCTGCTCTTTCATGTTCAAGAAGTTTTGTGTCAAAGGTTATGACTAAAGCCATCTCTCTGGGCTTAACAACATCATACAGAGGGAAAAAACAATTAAGTAGTAAATCCTATGACAACTTTACATTGCTTTTCATTGTTCCTAAGCAATCTACCTTAATAAAAAGGTATTGTGTTAAAACGGCAACAGCAAAAACAAAGCAGAAAAGCAAAGAATAAACCAGACAAAAACCTGGAAAGATAGATACAGTACATTGCCATGGTCTGGACAATTTTGATCAAGCCAAGCCTGCTGAGTGATAATCCCTACGAGGCATTTGTTTAATATTCAAGACAAATAAGCAGGGTGACTAGAGAGAGAAAAAAAAAAAAAAAAGCTTGAAAATGAGAAAGTCTTCCTGGGGACAACTGCCAGATTTCATACATCTTTGAAATCTGTAAAAGGTAAAGAATAAAAGAAATCTTCCCTAAACTTTTCACATCTAGGATGACACCTGTAGTTAATTTGGTTTTGTCTAATTAAAATATCAATTAGTTTTTGCAGTACTATCGCTTCTGAAACACTTTAATCACAGTATAAGCCCTGCTGTGATCCAAACTGCTGTGTTTTATAAGATACACATTCTTTGGGTTTTGCCTTTCCATATCCACTTTTTTTTTTTTCTTGCATCCTGGCATTAATTCTGCCCACATATTAGTTCCCAGTACACTCTATGCTGAGAAAGAAGTGACCTCTGTGTACTGTCAGAGAACTGCCCTTTAAAGCTGATCGGTTTGCTCTATCACTCACAGGACGGCCATCTGGAAACTCCATGAACTGAAGGTAACAAGGTCATGCCCAGGTCACAATGCTTATTCATCAAAATCAAAGGTAAGTTGATATACCAGGGGACTGGAAATTTCTATGAAAAGATGTATCAGGTAGCTGACGATCAAACAAGAAGATGGTTGAGTTTTATATAAGAGTGGTTGTATTTCGAATTGAGAGACAGCAATAGGAATGTTGCTTTCCAGGCAGGTTTGATACACCTATCATTTGCAATACATGCTTCAGAGAAAAAAAAAACAAATCCTATCTCTTCAGTATGGGACTGAATTAGTAGGAAAAACACACTTGTCTGTGAGGAATTACTGTATTTCATTCTCAGCTCTGACACTATTACACACTTTAGTGGGAATCAATCTTCAGCTTATTGGCATCTTTCTGTCCTTACCGAGTTCACTCTGGCCTACTTGCTATCTGAAAACTTTCTGGTAAGAAATCCTAACATACTGAAAAGTATCAAGACTGATGATTCACTCACTTCAAACGTGGCTGTCCCAGGCTTCACACACAGCACCTTACAGAACACCTCATTAAATTGTGTTGCAGGAGCCCATGAAACGTATGACCTGCACCAACTCAGTTGATCTGGTGTCCCTGCTCCATCGCTCTATAAAGTCTTTCACAGTGTAGCTCCAACAATACTCCCAGTACCTCACTAAAATTAAGAAGTAGTAGTTTATTAAAGGAAAGGGTTGAGGAAGCACCTTTTACTGCAAAAAGTACTTGCAACACAGATCACTTGCCTAGTGTATTACCCTCCTGTAGTCCAGCTCCTATTTTGCAGAAAATATTACTATACTTACAGCTGTTTAGATTCTACATATTTTAGCAGCCTCCTCTGTCAGATTTCTAAAATTGTAAGAGAAAGGAGGAAACAAAAAAAACCCAAACAAAAACACAACCTCACAGTTACATCTGACAGTGAGAAGGAAAAAAATAATTTACCCAATGGAACTGGTATCTGCCCTCAGAAGTCCAGCTCTACTCCACTCAAGGTGCTGAAGATGATAAATTACTCCCTTGCACCAAGTGTCACACAGGTTAAGTAGAAAAATTTGAAAGTACACTGTTGTCAAAAATACTCAACAATAAACTACTGGACCGTTCCACAACATAGTATTAAATGCAACACTCAAACTTATATAGTCACCATGGCTGACACTGCCAGGACAAGGTAGAGAAGAGGGGAGAAGAGCTCAGAAAGAGCTCCCTCTTCAACCCACAGCAAATCTGCTGAGGAAACAGGATGAGGACAACCAATCTGTTCATACAGGGGATGTACTGTATGTCTTACCAAACTAGTTATGTAGCACAGTCTCAATTAGTAGCTTTTCTTTATTTTCTTGTTTGTACTTGTTACTAGCACCTGTATGAAGAGCTTATAGAAGCATCAGAGTACATCTGTCTGCATCATGTGTTCTGAAAATATGCACCATTTGGCATAAATTGCTTCTTAGACATAATTTTATGGCACCCAGGCATCCCTACAGATGGTTTAAAAGTACTCTTACAAGAAATTAATTCCAAGAGAGGTAGGAGGTTCCCAAGAGCCCTCACCAACACACCTATACTTTATATATCATATTTAAATGAGCTAAAATTAAAGAACATGGAACACTTCTCAGGCAACAAATCTATTACTGTGTGGTGGGAGACGCGTTTGTGGAGATGGTAATATGGAAATATTACCAGACATTTTACCAGACAATATTACCAGAAATATTACAGACTTTTTTGTAGAATCATAGAATCCTAGGGGTTGGAAGGGACCTCAAAAGATCATCTAGTCCAACCCCCCTGCCAGGCAGGGTCACCTAGAGTAGCCTCTGTAGGCTTCCTTTTTGTCTTTTGGTTTCTCCAGGAACTCCTTGTTCATCCATGCAGGCATTTTTGCATGATTTCTCTCTGTTGGGATGCATTACTACTGAGCTTGGATGAGGTGATCTTTGAATATTGGCCAGCTTCCCTGGACATCTCTTCCCTCCAGGGTTTTATCCCACGGTATGCTACCGAGTAGGTCCTCGAAAAGGCCAAAGTCTGCTCTCCTGAAGCCCAGGGTAGTGAATTTGCTGTGCACCCTCTTCACTGCCCTAAGGATCTTGAACTCCACAATTTCTTGGCCACTGCAGCCAAGGCTGTCATTGAGCTTCACATTCCTCACCAGTCCCTGCTTGTTGGTGCATAGCACCTCTACTCATTGGCTGCTCTATCATTTGGAGAAGGAAGTTATAATAAATTCATTTCAGGAACTTCCTGGATTGCTGGTGCCTTGGTGTGTTGTACCTCCGGTAGACATCGGGGTCACTGAAGTCCCCCACGAGGATCAGGGCTTGTGAACATCAGGCTACTCCTATTTGTCATCAAAGGGCTTCATGCACTCAGTCTTCCTTGTCAGGTGGCCTGTAGCAGACCTGCACTATAATGTCTCCTTTCCTTGTCCTCCCTTCAATTGTGACCCATAAGCTCTTGATCAACTCCTCATCCATCCCCAGGTAGAGCTCCATGCATTCCAGATGGTCATTGACCTAGAGACAACACTCCCTTCTCATTTCCCCTGCCTGTCCTTCCTAGAGAGCCTGTATCCTTCCATTCCAACACTCCCGTTATAGAGGCCATCTCAGTATGTCTCTGTGATGCAAAGAAGATCATAGCCCTGCAGGAGTGCCTATGTGTCTAACTCCTTTTTTTTATTCCCCATGCTGTGTGCAGGTGCTTAGGGGCATTTATGTTGGGCCCCTGAAGAAACTGACTTACTGCCTGGAATTCCTTTGAGGTATTTTACCATATTTCCCTGTTGGGTCCTATTACCTTAGGATCCCCTGGCTCTTCTCCATAAGACTTCAAGTGTGCTGCAGTGTACCTGGCACATCTTTGATTAATGGGCTAAGGGCCCTTGCTAGCACCCCATCTGTCTAGCCTTGGCGTGCCATCCCACAGCTTGTCACAGGAAGCCTGATATTATCCACCTCCCCTTTCAAATCTCATTTAAAGCTCTGTCAATGAGCCCTGCAAGCTCCTGAGCAAAGACCCTCTTCCCCTTTGAGAAAGCTGAATAGTGTAGACTATCCCATAATCAAAATACCCAAAGTATCCCATTCTCTGAGAATTCTCAGCAAAAGCTCACTACTAAACAACCTCACATTTATTCTGCATTCATTGTTAGGGTTGGTATTAACTGTAGGCTATGATGTTAACTGCAAAAGGCACTTAATTTTTCCAGGAGCAACACCTGTATCTAAATGAAGAAGGTGCTGCAAGCTTCAGGATTAATCTATTCATTATTTTATCTCCCAGGTTTTATCATCCATGTAACTTCTACCACAGTAATGCCATACCACTGCAATCCAACAGCTCTTTTCACCTTAGCAAGGACTTGAAGGGCAAAGGAATGGAAGGACTGACCTATTAAAGATACATCTTCTAAGACACTTGTTGAATGTTATGTAGCAGGCTGTACTGCTCCATGCCACTCTAACCAGAATAGACAACAGATTCCACACTCACCATCTTGTAATGCTCTCTCTTTTATTCTTCTTAGTCACATGAACCAGCCTTAGCAAACTGGGCAAGGCCTACTGCAGATTTCTCATCTCACTTCTTTGAGTCCTGCTGTACAAAATATACTCAAACATTTTATTTTTAAAAAACCCAAACATTAAATTTCAGTTTACAATGCCATGTGCAATTAACTTGTCCTCTTAACAGCTTTCCATACTGGAATACAGGCCCAGGTATGTATCTGCTTAGCCTCTCACAGAGAAGGAACTGTAAGCATGCAAAGATTAATGTTCTTAATTTTGCTTCCATATTAAACTTTTCAAACTCCTTATTTTCAGTTTGGGAATCTTGTAACACACTAAATGAACCATTAATGCCTCACACCCTAACTCCATTAATAATCTATTCTGTACTTTCAGTGTGCCTTTCTCAGGAAAACAGAATCTCTCAAGTTTCTTCTTACACATATAAAACAGGCTACACACTGAGCCCTGTGATACTGACTGCACCTGGAATCTCTCCTGTGGTGATGAAGGAGAAGCTGTGGAAGTTTATTTAGTGGAATCACACTTAACATACTCTCAGGTAGCAGGACCATCTTTTCACTCCAGGGTACTAAGTGAGCAACGCAGGACGGATGCAGTCTGTGCTGAATCTCACGCTCAGTATCTCCCTCTAATACTGGGCTTCTGGTTTTTTTCTGTGTTGTGAAAGAGCTGGTCCACTATTCTTCCCCCAGGATCTACGAAGTCTTCCTAGGGAAAGAGGAGTGAAAAGGAAGAAGAACTGTTTAGTGCCTGACCAGAAAGTTTCCAGCAGTTGAATGAAAAGAAAAATACTGAGGATTAATGTAGGCAAAAGGAAAATCAAAATCTCTGAGCCAAAGCTGCTTTGCCTCTCCTATCTGTAAGTTATACTTCAGTTCCACTGTTCTCTCTCTCCTCCACAAACAATGCCAGGAATTAATGAGTAGCACCTTAATCTCATTTTACCAGGTTTCTCTTCAGTTAGACACACGACTGGAAGAAAAAACTGGACAATGTGAATGGGGAACCTGGTCTTATTCTGCACACAATCTTGTGCTGTTTTTCCTGGGACAGATGGGATGAAATTTCAGAAAGAGTTGAAAATTTAATCCACATGTAATACTTCATGTTCCTTTGTTCACAAAAAAATCTCAAATAAACTATCAAAAGAGTGTTAATAAGAATGGTGAGAAGTAGTTGGAGGCAGCATGGTTTGCATGAGTGAAGAGCGGATGTGAGGCATCTCAAAATACAGTATGGGACTACAAGATGTTCCCACTGCTTCTTTGCCTGTATATAAGAAAGATTACTGTCCCAGATGGAACACACAGCACACAAGACATATATGCACTAATGAAGATTATATAGAACAAGAGGCTCACGCACAGCAAAAATGTAGAGAAATTGGGAGACCTGAACACAAGTGCAGTTTGAATACGAAGAGTATATTAGCTGTGAATTATACTACTTAATTCAATCAAAAAACAAAGGTTAACTATTAAAATGCCAGTAACTTACTTATTATCAAATTCTACGCTAGGCCTAGAATATTAATTATCACTCTTAGCAGTCTCTGCAGTCTTAAACTTAATGATGAAGATTACTTAACATTAAGTTTACTAATAGAGACAGTGAAAGAGTTAATATTTCTCACCCTTGCCAGACCACAGCTGGGTATCCTTGGGTGTAATTCTCAAGAATTAATTTCTCTGGCAGGTGTCCCTGCTGGAGAGGAGAAGGTCCAGCACACCTCCTGGGAAAGTGTACAGAAGTCTCCCTGATCAAAAATGGGACCAGGCTTTTATAGAATGAAGTGGCTTGACTGCTGTCATTTAACCATCAGCCATACCTCTAACATCTCTCATTGGAGAATAAAAGGAAAATAATAGAAAAAACCATGAAGGCCTCGTTCTCACCAAGCAAACTCTTTTGTTTATCTGTTTGTTCTTTCTTTTCCTCTGTTCCAGGCCGAGTTGTGGCTGGGCTGAGCTCCTTGTTATTCAACACTGGAGAGCAGCTGGTGTTAAGAATATCAGCTTGGCCTCTGTTTGTACCTTTCAAGGTTGTTACTAGCTCAGAGTTTGCTAGGCCTTTTCCTATCTCATGGGAACCTTTCCACTTCAGGCCTGAGCCTGCAAAACTGAGAGACAAAAAGCAGCTGAATCATAGAGGGAAACTGAGGCAGGCATACTGAGGATGGGAGTCCTGCTACAGTTACTTTGCAGGAAATCCAACCTATAAATAATAATGAGACACTTCCTAAAATTTGTGCCAAACAATGGGGTGATAGAAGCAAGGCATAAATCTTTAAGTTATTTGCATGAACAGAGGCACCCTGTGTATACAGTTATACACACACAGGGCTCAGCAGAGCAAGTTAGCCTATGAACACTTGGGATTTGTTTGGCTATGCAGCCTCCTTTTCTCCAAGCCAGGTAATTCAGAATCATATCAGGTTGTTTACATTATTATGCCCTTTAAGATTATGTATTTGAACGCCAAGTTCACAAAAGAAGAGTCACTTTCCATTCCAATCCCTATAAAGCTTAACTGTCCAACTAGGGCTCTACACCCAGCCACCTGAGATGTCCTCTCCCACTTTCCTCCTTCGCACATTTCCCTGAGACAAGCCTTACGTCAGAACTATGGAAACAAAAGTTAAATGCTGAGAATTCCTCCTCCTCCCCAGCTCTTTCCCCAGAGGGGCAAGAACAATTCTTTCACCTGTTTTTCTCAATTTCAAGTGCAACAGAACATGATGGTGGTATTTAGGCAAAGGAACAGAAGAAAGCAGAAAATAGAAGTTTGCAATTGGAACCTCACTGCCACTAGAAACAGACTCTTAGCACCAGGTTGAGAGACAGCTGATAGCTCAACCACAGCTAAATACTGCCAGGCAACTGAAAGCACCAGTCTTCTGTGGTATGACAGAGAAAAGAGATGTATCCTTTCGAATTTACACCTCCAGCTGGAGAACAACAGAGGCTGTGAGTAGAAGTTTTATAACCTAAACAGAATATAACTTTAGAAGCAAATTAATTTTCCGAATTGCATACATACATGATGTAAACACAACCTCTGTAGCACTGATGTTTACCTGAGAGGCAGAACTACATGGAATATGTGTTTGTACTTCACAAATCCTAAATTTCTAAGTGACATTAAATTACATACACCGCTCTCACATGCAACCTGAAATGCTGGCTTTGAACAACAACCAGGGGAAGAATAATCCTATCTGAAGAATGTATGGAAATATAAATGATACAGAGCCTTTATATTGAAATATATACACATCAGTGAAAATTTTGTATGAAGATTTCCTCTGTATTTACTGCCAGGTAACAGATACTTTGCTAATATTCCATACGTTTTACTATATACTGTGTGACTTATTTTCTGCATATTAAAAAACTTATTCTACTACGAAACTAAGCTGTGTTTTCCTTTAAATAAATTAATGGACAACCAGTAACACTTACTTTGCCAGTAGTCTCATATGGAAAAGCCTCCAAGTTTAATCCTACCATTGAGAAATAACCAAAAGTAAAATGATGCTCTTTGCTTTAGCAAACTATACGATGAACTAAGTTGAATTAAAAACTGATCACTACTAAAAGAAAAAAGCTCCCACTCACACCCCCCTTTCCACCATCTCTCTACCACCACCCACTTGCTATCCTTTTACTTTCTCCTCCTGTACTCCAAGGCACATGATTATTTTTTGTCCTCTTCTCCCACACTTTTGCTCTTTGCACCAGCTCTTGTACTTTTCTACTCATAAAGTAAACTGATCAAACTATTCTGCTATCCTGGCAGGATAATTTTCTCCCACGTCATCAGCTATATTAGGTCACTATGGCAATCAAAGTACTGTTAGAGACAGATCTAGTTAAAAGTGAAACACACAATTGTGAGAAGGAATAGGGGAGTATGGAAGAGAATATTCATTCGGTTGAAGCAAACTTATTAAATCTTATTTATAGATTTTTAGCTAAGATGCAGGAAGAGGAGGAATATCACAGCTTTATGGTTCCCACTTTCCCATTACGAATTACCTCTTTATACCCAATTTTTTTCCCTCTACTGACTGTACCTTATTATTTTACGGATTTTCAGGATCATTGATTTATTACTGTCAAAAAAGAAATTTCCCACTAGACTGGTAATTTCTGCTAATTCAGAAAAAAACCCCGTAGGACCTTCAGTGTTCCATTATATCAGCTGTTCAAGCTTCCATCCTTCCAACACACTTCATCAACATTTTCAATAATATTAACTATGTACAACTTTTTAATGCAACTTTCCCTTCAAAGTTCCCTAAGCCTAGAATGAAAGCCCAACACATTCTCTTGGAGTATTCTTGAAAAAGCTGATGTTTTTACTGTCACTTTCACCTCTCTTTTAAGATGAATGTGACCTGCATTTTCATTCTCTCAAAAGAAACTCCTTTTTTACTGAAGAAGATCCAAGCACTGTAGGTACATCAAATAATACTGTGGGCTTTAGCAGTAGCCCAAGGCTTAAAACACTGTCTTGCTCTGACCTACTTTTCACTTCACATGTAGTTTTCTGAGTCAGGAACACTAAAAAGACTTACTTGAGTGGAAAAAAAAAGCCTGGTTAAGATGGGTGAATTCATGCTATAGAAAAAAACGGGCACAAAGCCTATGTGCCAGCTAAGGTGTCTGAAAGAGGGAGAGAAAAAAACAAAATGAAAACGAACAAAAAAACCAAAACAAACAAAAGAAACAAAAAAAACCTCCACCAGTATAACTATTCCCAGAAATTATTCCTAATCCTGGCTCTTTGCTGTCTGTATTAACGCAGGAACAGCTGAAGGGTGTTCCGATATGAAACAGCCACCTGTGCCAATACCAACTTCTGAAAAGAAACAAATATTCAAAACCAAAAGGTATGATGAAACAAGCAGATCACACAGAAGCCATTTTTTTCACTTGGTGATAACAGCACTGGTTTTAGAACTGGTTTCCAAATAAGATGCAGACATCCAGAAGGATTTTACCCATCAAGAAATCTAAATGGGGGACTCAGTGGGTGAAGAATTTGATTTACTGTTTGTAGAGTTTGTTTGGACTTTGCAGTTTTATTGTTGTAGTATGAAGATATCTTTTCACATATCCTATGCAAACAACTGAGTTTCCAGCAGCAGCAAAACACTGCCAAAAAGACATTTCAGACAGAACTTTTGATATCAAATTTATTGTAGTGCCATGTTGAATCATGATGGTATGCATTAAGGATTAAAATTTCCAATTGACATTTGGCAAAGATATATTGACAGACCATTTAGAAATGTAGAGTCTTTAGAGAACCATTAGGAAGAGAAACTGACAATTCACAAAAGAAATGAGACCCATTAAAAGCAAACACCAAAAATTCTGGTTTGTCATAAAGCAGAATGCTTGGCTTGGCAGTGTCACAGAAAATGTGTATGGAACAAATCTGAAGGCAAGACCTTTGGTTAGCATGAAGTACCTAATTTGGGGGAAAAATGGCCTTGCTTACTAGTGTTCTCGACTGATTGCTCTCAAACCTATTCAGGAAACATGTCCAACAAAGAGAATCAGTATTTTTTAAGAAACTGTATTCTTCAGCAGCACGAGGAAGAATACAGTTTCTCAGGAAAAAAACCTGTGTAAGTGTCAGGAAAAATAAAAAAATTTTTAAAAAGTCTCCTAGTTCTCCCCAAAAATAATTCTTGCTTGATAGAAATATCAAGAGGTTCAAGACAGGTAATTGAAGCTCAAAATCTGAGCAGAGAAGAACAGATTACTTGGTCACTTGAATTTATAACCACAGCCACAGGAGGAGCAAAGCAGAAGTGGTGCTTTTATGCTGATCAGCCTAGGAATATACATCATTAGATCCCAGAGAATTTTGTTGTCACAGAACCATGCCAGTTCTGACAGTTTTGTTGGACAGCATTTGTCAGATTAGTTTTTTAATCACCCAATCTCAAATTATATGCTTCAGTGTTGGGGGGAGGAGGAGGAGGAGGGAAGGGAAGCATACAGATTACATGAGGTTGGGCTGTAAAGCTGACAAGGGGTATTTATACTAAAGAATTTAATGATCTACTGTAAAAACCCAGTGATATGCAATCCTACATCCATCTCTGTAAAGCGCTATAGAGAGAAGCAGACTAAAACAGGGTTAAATGCTACACTACTACAGTCACTTAGTTTTGTGTACATTATTCTATAAATCATACATCCTAAATAGCATGTTCTACATACCATTACATATTCACAAGAAATTTTTGGACATGTGGTTGCAGATTCAAGCAGAGCATTTAAGAGTAGAACAGATGCTAAAGTACTCCCCTGCAATGCTCTAATGTTCAATAAAAGTCCATCCTTAAATATATACTTGTGTCCAAAAATTTGGGATGCTAGGTGGGTTTAGCTGCAAGTAGAGGCTTGGGTCTGTACTCAAACTGCAACAGAAATGCAGTACCTTCCTCAATGCAGCTTCCAAAACACAAGACCTTACAGAATGTATTTCCTTCCAGATGCAAACACGCAGAAGGAGAAACAAGTAAAGGTTCTTGCAGTGCATCAATGCTAACTTTCTAATGCAGGTAGTGGAGGAACCAATGAGGAGAGGTGCACTGCTGGACCTTGTATTAATGAGTAAAGAAGGTCTGGTTGGGGATGTTAAGGTTGGGAATAACCTTGGTGACAGTGACCATGTTATGGTGGAGTTTAGTATTTTACAAGGAAGAAGAAGGCAATAAGTAAGATTACAACGCTGGACTTCCACAGGGCTAACTCTGAGTGGTGATTAATGGTGTAGAGTCCAGCTGGAGACCTGTAACTAGTGGAGTCCCTCAGGGATCAGTGCTGGGTCCAGTCCTGTTCAACGTCTTTATCAGTGACCTTGATGAAGGGACAGAGTGTCTTCTCAGAAAATTTGCTGATGACACGAAGCTGGAAAGATTGGCTGATTCACCTGAAGGCTGTGCAGCCATTCAACAAGATTTGGACAGGCTGGAGAGCTGGGCAAGGAGGAATAAAATTAAGTTCAACAAGAGCAAATGCAGAGTCCTGCACCTGGGAAGGAACAACAAAATGTACCAATACAGGTTAGGAGGTGATCTTCCAGAGAGCAGCTCCATGGAGAAGGACCTTGGAGTCCTGGTAGACAAGAAGTAATCCATGGGACAACGATGTGCTCTCGTGGCCAAGAGGGTCAATGGTATCCTGGGGTGCATTAGGAGGAGTGTCCAGCAGATCGAGGGAGGTTGTCCTCCCGCTCTACTTGGCCCTGGTGAGACCTCACTTGGAGTATTGTGTCCAGTTCAAGAGGGACAGGGATATACTTGAGAGAGTCCAATGGAGGGATAAGAGGATGATTAAGGGACTGGAACACCTGCCTTATGAGGAAAGGCTAAGAGACCTGGGGCTTTTCAGTCTAGAGAGAAGAAGACTGAGGGGGGACCTAATTAATGTCTATAAGCAAATGAGGGCTGGGCGTCAAGAAGGCCCAGACAACCTCTTTTCACTTGTGCCCAGTGATAGGATGAGGGGCAATGGATTCAAACTCAAGCACAGGAAGTTCCACCTCAACATCAGGAAGAACTTATTTACTGTGAGGATTACAGAGCACTGGAACAGGCTGCCCTGAGAGGTTGTGGAGTCTCCTTCTCTAGAGACCTGTCTGGATGCCTTTCTGAGTAATCTACCCTAGTTTTTGGTCCTGCTCTGGCAGGAAGGTTGGTCTTGATGATCTTCAGAGGTCCCTTCCAGCTCCTAACACTCTGTGATTCTGTGATTCTGTGTAAATGAAAGTGTGTCATGAAGGTGAACACAATCCAAAAAGTGGGTCAATGAATAATGGTTTTCTACCACCAAAGAAATATGCAACTTCTCCAGTGCTCATCTTGGGGCAACACTGCGCATTCCCTTCTTCCTATAAAAGGAAATTGCTGGGGTCACCACTTCCCAATATAGTCTTAGTTTTGCTTCTTTGAAAAACTGTGTATTATCAAAGTGTGCTAACAACTGAATACTTAGAGAAAGTATGAGAGATATAAAACAAATACAGAAAATGTGCACTGGCTCAAAAACAGCATTAAAATTTATAGACAAATATTAAAAAGATGGTACGTAACTTATTCTGATAAAGGAATAGTTTTCCAATAAATTGTAACATATCAATAAATCTTTCTTGTATTCAGATTTATCCCTGAGAACCTCTTCTATGCATCTGTTTTTACTAGAGCCATCCTCATACTAGCTGATGAGCAGGATTGGCCAGCTAGGTTCATTTAATGGTCTTGACATGAGTACTCCTTGCAATTTTCTCTCTTCAGAAACAGACTGCACAGGGTATTTAAAAATCCAATCCACACATACAATTTCTCAAAACCAAATATATACATCTGAAGTGAGGCTTGGGAAGCTCAGTCTCCCCAGGGTCATAGCTCTGATCTATTCAGCTGTCATGTAAGCTTCTACACACTGAAATTCCAGCTATATCCACTTTCTTCTTGTTGCGGTCCAAGTTTGACCGGGCTGGAAAACTTGAGTTGAGTCACGGATCACACTTTCTCTTCTCCTCAGTTAGAGGAGGAATAGCCCCTAATTGGCTGGTTTTAATTTCCCAGTGGGTCCGTCCCTAGGTTGGGACCGGCTGGCTACACCCAGTATGTCTATAGAACGCAAACCCCTGCCAAGATGTGTGTGTGCACCAGCACAAACACAGAGATTGAGTGTTTAAAATACCACTTTACTGTAATAGTTTTGGAGCAGAGAGAGTGTGTGGAGGGGAGAGGATATGCAAATGTAGTTACAAGAGAAACTTGGGGTGTGTAACTTGTGATAGGTAAAGAGAAAGAAACGGTACTATAGCTGGGGGCAGGGTGCCCGGTGAGTTTCTCGTATAGGGTAGACGAGGTGCGTGTGTGTATGTGGCCGAGTACTTTTGCCCGGGGAAAAGTACGCAGGCTTTTTTAGTGTGCCCTAGCTCTCTTTTGCATTTCTTCAGCTCCTTGCACGCAGCTCCTCGGCGAGCAGGCTCCACAAGAAGAGGCAGGAGTGCAAGGAAGCAGGAAGCAGGGAATAGCAGCAGTCCCAGAATGCAGGGAATAGCGAGTATAGCTGGAGACCCACCCTAGCCACCGCAGGCTTTCTTTTTTTTATTCTGTGCTATTCCTTTTCTTTCTATCTTATTTTCTTCTCTGTCTTTTCTTCCAGCAGTAAAGAACAATGTCCGCTGATCAGCGATAATGATCCGTAATGGTCGTCCTATTTACCTGCTCATGCAGGCTGGTCTGGCCTTTTGTCTGCTCAGTCCT
The DNA here is from genome assembly GCA_020745705.1 of Hemiprocne comata. Lineage (NCBI taxonomy): Eukaryota > Metazoa > Chordata > Aves > Apodiformes > Apodidae > Hemiprocne > Hemiprocne comata. The sequence continues at coordinate 133,207,703 of CM036586.1, read as the reverse complement.
CAGCTCCTACCTGTGGCTCCTGTAACAGTATTTCCACTCTCCAGCCAAAGACTGGGTCCTGGCTGCACACATAGCAAGGGGGGCAGGGGTCTCTGCCCTTCCTTGTGTAAATCCCAGCTGCACACCCCCCCCCCCCAGGGTTGTCGCAGCTTCGGTTTTGTTTTGTTTTTTTCTCTCCTTCGACTTTTACGTCTCTCTATTGCAATCAATTTGTGTGAGAGACAGACTTTTGTGGAGGCCAGTCCTCCACACTTCTTGTTTTTTTCATCTCAACTTTCTCAGACATTGAAGTTGTCCTCTTTTGTTACATCCTGTTTCTCTTTTGTTAAGTGTTGTTTAGTAAGAAATACAGAAACCATTCTTGGGGCAGACACCAGAATTGAGGTAAGAACAAGTGTACCGTCATTTTAAGAATCCAGAACAGAACCATAATGCAGTACTTGTATAATCAGGATAACTCATATTGGAGCTACAGCTATGCACTGGCTACCAAAAGTTATTTCTATGCTAATTATATAAAACAGAAAAGTGAATACTCTGCAGAATTTCTAAACTATTTCCCCCTCACCCCCCCAATAAAAATAGCAATGCCCAAACTCTTTACAGCAATGGGTTTTGGAATATATAACCTTTGGAGCCACACCTGAGCATTGTTTCAGAGAGTACTGGTCTAGGCCAAAAGGATGCCAAGGACCAAACCAGCAACCAACACAGACAACTACTTATTTGGGGCCTGGCAGCAGTACTTTGAGTATAGATGCAGCTTCAGTGCTTCATAGTGTTCTGGATTCTACCTAAGAACTTCAAAATTCAAAAATAATTTTTGTCTAAGAGATTTGACTTTTTATACTGAGAACAGTATTATAATTTACACTAAAAGATTCATTATTAATGTCTATAATTTCAACTTAATTTTCTTTTTTTTCTTTTTTTCCAGCTTTCCTTAATTAATTTGTTTGTGGTACTTTTTCTTCAGAAAGAAGCAGACAGGTAACAGCTGAAGCACACTTCACGACGCTCATTAGACTTGGCTGCCTCCATTACTTATGCCTCCACTTGCAATAAAAGTGTACACATTAAAGGGCAGCATTTAAAAATAAGTGATATATACTTTCCACCAAAGGTAATAAGTTATTTAAATTGTGTCCGAAGTGCAGTATTTTCTGTTTTGTAATCTCAAGGTTCCTACGTTCCCTAATTCGTTAAATTCTCCTGGCTGAAAGTTAGCTTTGTGCTCTGATTTAAAGACCCCCAAAAATTCAAATAGAAAACTATCAAGTAAGGCGTCACCTAAGTTTTGATATAAACTAAATGCTTGGACTGCAGGAAAATGGTGGTATAGATGTATTTTTTTGTTTGCAACTTAATATCCATTTAATCAAATTAAACAGAACTTGAATCAAGAAGTACTGCTCAAAAATTATTTCCTTAAATACTTCAGATACTAGTATTTGTAATTTGGGTTTAACAGATAAATAGAGAGCATGAAAAGTACACAAATATAAAGTAGATTATATAAAAAATGTTCATCAGATCTTTATCTAATTTAGCTAGCTTCCACTGAACATGATCCACTTTCAAGTGGATCCTATTCTCATTATGAAAGAATGTAGTATGATCTAGGTACTTGAAAATTATTTCTCTTACTTCAGAGTTTAATCATATACCAGAAGCTAACTAAATAAGAAAAAAATACATTTCCCTTCTGTTGCACACTTGTTTCTACTTGTGCTGTAATGACCACACCCCTACCATCTACTGCTCCTGTAATTCCTGCAATACTGACTTTGTCAAAAAAACCACACATTTCTTAGTGCTGATTACACCAGTACCAAAGCAAAACAAAACAAGAATTAACTGCTTCCTAAGAAAGAAGCAAGCACAATGAAGGGCTGAATTACTGTGCATGGTGAGGAAAACTAGATTGTCTAATCCTTGCATTTTCTGTGCTTTGAAGTGAAACTGTGGTTACAAATGGACTATCATATAGCAGATGCTACTTCCACTTTACTAGTGGAGCATCCATATCAACCCAAACACATTCATTTTTTATTTCCACACTTACTGGCCTGCCACTCATTTTATTACCCAAGTAATAACAGTACATGTAAAACCAGACCAAACTGAAGAACAGTTTCATAGAGGAGTGTCCAAATGTAAGCAACCACCATGTTGCAAATGTCAAGACCAAAAGTTTGGTCAGAATATTTACCCTGATCCAGCAAAGTTTGTTGATTTTTTTTTTAATTTGTATGATATTGCATGTAAGCTCTTATTCACACACATAAGATTGAAACATCAGGGATTTAAACATGTTCTTGTTCTCCTCATGTTCACCATTTTACAAGAGACAGAAAAATAACACCTACAACAGCTAAACTGTGTAATTTCCTCTGGGTCAGAGTTTGCACGTGTGTTTAAACTAATATAGCATTTCCTCACTCAGTACATCTACAGCAAGGAGTGCTCCATACACAACACAATACTGTGGATAGATGGTAATAACTAAGACTGTGTAGGCAGAATCATTTTACAAAGGTGTCCACAGAACCAAACTGGAGCTGCCAGAAAAGAAAACCCTCTTCTTGTGTATGACTCAAAACTAATCAGGAACAGCCTAACCTGGAAAGTCTCCAATGACACACAATTGGAAACATCATGAGCACTTATCGTTACAAGAATTGCCTACATCTTTGTCTTACTATGGCATTAAGGAATACCATGGTAACTCAAATATACACAGTTATTTCAGATTTGTTGAGACACTTTTGCAACAGAAAACAAGAACATCTGCATCAGCTCCACTGATTGCATTTGTCTTCTTATCAGTAAGACATCAAGTCAAAGTGTATTTATCCGTCAGGTTTTGAGGTCATTGAATTTCAGTACTGCTGGGAACTGAAAATCTAAGTAGATGTAATTCTTCAGAGAGTTCATTCTATTATCTGAGGCTTTGGATTTCATCCAGATAAAAATTAAACTTTGCTTTATACGTAGAAGTAGAATGTATTTCTGGACTGAAGATTGGTCTTGTCTGCCACAATACAATGAGACATGAGGCAAGGCAAGAAATGCATGGATATGGACTAAGAAGGTATGAAGCAAAGCTATCAAGACAGTAACAGCAGCCATATGGGTTAGGTTAAAGATCCATATCACTAAGTGTCTAGAGTGGTAGCAAATTCCTGCATAAATTAACCAGTGGAAGCTACTTGAACTGCCTTAGTGGTGCTAATTAGAAAGCATGTACTGCAGTCTATTCACAAACTGAATCATGGAAGGAAAAAAAGCTTTGAGTTCCACATCAGGAAGACAGATATTGTAGACATTCACCAGGCCTCACCACCTCATGCTCTTAATACAATTGTATGTGCTTTGCTGAAAAGGATGCTTAGCGTTCTAAGTCAACATATCCTAAAGTTAATGTAAAATCTCCACCTTCAACAGACTTTGGGCAGGTCTAAGCCAAACTCACCAATGAGTTAATGATGGCAGCTGTACCTAACAAGAACTTCCAACAATATAAGATCCCTAGATGCTTGCATGCACTGCTGTCACTCTGATTCTGATCTAATCAATAAATCGACTGCTCCTACTAGTGAATTTCTGCAAAAATCAGATGAGAAACACAAGCAAGAACCTGATAGATGGTGAATAAATAAGATATTCAGGGCTGGTCTAGATGGTGGGTCACAAAATATAGCTGTTAGAGCATTCAAGCAGCCCCTAATTTCTAATAGGGTTTTGTGAACGTATGTAGGAAACTCTGTGTTAAAAGATCTAATTACTTATAGCAAATGTCTTGTAAGACTTGAAAATAAGATAAAGTAGAAAGATTTCTATAAAGTGTTATTCAAGCATTTAGGCTTTCAGATGCACATGTTTTTGTACTCACATTCTTGTTTTCAGTTCTCTAGATGAAACTTGAAATTATAGAAAGTTATCATTGGTTGCCACAAAACCCTAAATAGAAATAAGGAACTGGTAAAAGTTATTTCTAAATGTTTGTTTAGATGGGAGGATTTTAGCAGTTGCACAATAGACTGCAATACTGAAACCTGTCTGAATGCATGAGGTGTGACAGTGATTTCTCAAAAACAGAGTTCATGTTTCTCTTATAGAACTATTTATTTCATTGTCAGAGGTTCCTCTGATTTATTCCTGTCTTTGCAAATCATTCCACTTACATGGCACCCAACATTGGGACATTAGTTCAGGACTATCTGGAGGCAGGAACTTCTCTTTCCTCTGAAAGCTGAAGAGTTTAATATACATTTTTATTCCATCAATACTGAGTTCCAATTTACCAGCCACGTGTTGGTTTAGTGAATTATACACAATATCTATGCCAAGACCAAATTAAATTATGTAACATAGGGGAGAACGGTAACATCTGAAAGTGCTTAGATTAAATTGACATGGATGGGTAGGGCTGCATCAAGACCCAATTTTCCGCAGTGGCTAAAGATCATAACCTGTCAGATACAGAACAGGACTGCTTGCTTGCCCCTAGACCCTCTCCTAGAAATAATACAGATCTCTTGGGTCTTCACTCACACCAATGTTGGGAACTGATCCTTATTCCTTCCTCTGGTAGAACTATGATCCTATTATTGATGCGATTAGGAACACATCTCTAATAGGAGTATTGCTTTAGCATCTTCTAGTTGGTGTCCCTGAGGATGCATGGCATGAAGTTCTCATCCTACCCTTTAAAATCTGGGGCTTCGTTCTGTGCCTAAGTTTTCTTCAAATTCACCACATCTCAATTTGTCTTTCTGTAGAAAAACTGTATGGCTCTTCTCCAGATCCTCTGGGCCACATACCTGGTCAGAGTACCCCAAGTCCTGTTTTAGCAATTCACAGAGCTGAAGAATAGAACCACATTTTTTGCGTGTTTTGAACCTCTAATGAAGCCAAGAACTGTCTTTGGTATAAATCGTGTGGAAAGCATGCTAAGATTCTGGCAAATATCTCTGCATCAGACAAGAACAGTCCTGCTGCATATTTCCTCCTGAACAAGTCACAAAGTGCGTAAAATGACTGAGTATCAAGAAACACTATAGCTGGCAGTGGGAGACTAAAGTGCCTGGATAATCCTAAAATTAAAGTGTTGCTGTTGCCAACATTTTGCTTCATCCTCTTACCTAGCAGAATCTTTTTGCAGTCTTTTTCCCCCCTCAGATGTGCATCAGGTGGTGTGTACTGCAACACAGGAAAGTAAGAACTCACTGCTGAAAAATAACTGCAATTAACTGTTAAGTCGAAGACTGATTAAAGATTTGCTTCAAGTGAATGATTTCATTTTCAGAAACTGGGTCTTAATGAGATGAAGGTGGATGACCACGGGATTCTTCAGTCTGCATTTTCCACATAATTATACTAAATTTTCCAAGGTACCTAAAAGTGACATCTTTGACAGTCCAGGAGAATAATTTTATTCTTTAAAATACTAAGGTCTGCGCTTATGAAAAGGTAAGTGACCCATCTGAGTGGAGACACAGCTATTATGATAGCATGGCAGGCACTGAAATATTAGAGCTCTTTTCACAGTCAGAAACACTTGCAGTACCACTTACTTCAGTTTCGCCCAAGTGCCACTTAATGGTACATTTACAATGATTGAAGGAGGACCCTGCACGGACAACAGAGGCTTCACAGAAGATAAAAATGCATTTTGTTTTGCTAACAGAGATATTTGCATGTATTCCTTTCACTGGAGAGTGTTGGCTATGGTTCATTACCGGGTATTTAATGATAAACTGTGCTGTCAAAAACAAATTGCAAACACTAAAAACATTTATGGCATATTCCATATGTTTTCAACAGTATCAACACAATGCAGTAACATGCTGTCTCCTGATGAAAGGAAAACTCAACTACAAAATCTAGTGACATTATTAGAAAACATTCATTTTTAACCAGGTTTGATTTTAGATATTTATCTAATCTGGGTATCCAAGAACTCTTCTGAGTGTCTCTCATTTCTGTTTTCAAAGTATCATATAAAACAGAGGAAAAGCATATTGTTTTGTATATAATGCCACACACAAATAAGTACCAGATACAGCATGTATACTACAGAGGTCTACAAAAGAGCAACAAAGATCAACTCAGCTTTCAGGTTTTGAGAATCCACTGTAACACTTGGATAGCATAAGAATGCCTGATTTAGGGGATCTAAATTGCTGTTTCTAATCTGCAAGCCTACAAGCCCCACAGAGGTAACCCTAATGTCATTTTAAGATAGTAAAGATTATGGAAGGTAAATATTACTGATCTGTGGTCAAGCACTTAATTCACGAGCACACTGATCCTCAGCAGCGTCGGTCAGCCACCAGTTTCAAATTCTTTCGCAGAAGGCAAGGCCAGATATCACAAAACAGAAGTAAATTTGCTGGTTTAAAAGGCTCTGCCACTGGGTTCTAACAGATTATAAGAATTATAACAATAAAAAACAGGGAAGTAGAGATATATTTTGAATTAAGGAAATTACTAGTATCAATTGTCAACCAGAATATTCAGTAGCACTAAAGTCTGACATATGACATACCTAGTGGAAGTGACCCCATTTTTATCCTCGCATGTGCAAATACGTCAGCAATTCTAATGTCAACACCTCAGTCTTTACAATCTCATTCAGCCCGATAAACTCTGCCAGCTTAAAATGCAAAACTTCAAACTAAGAAGCACAACTCAAAGATAACGTGAGAGTTTGGAAAAATAATTCATCGAACAAAGACAGTTCACCCAGTTAGCTTAAAGGTATAACTGAACCCCAAGAGCCCCCACTGACTTTTAAACTGAAAACACTTCTTCATGTATTACAGACTTAAGGAATGTGTTTTGAAAACTCCAGTCATATCCCCAGTATTGTTTTTGTGAAACAACTCTTCACAATCAAAATTATCACTTGGGGAAGAACTTGTTTGCAGTTGCATTCACATATGCTCACAGCCCAATACCAACTGCCAGCAAGAGCATCTACTGATCGGGGTGCAAATGACATCCTCTATTGATGGCCATAAATCTACATGCCAAATATTTTCCAGCCTAAGGATGTAGCAATATCAGACAACTATTAGTTGTTTCGTAAACAAATTCATATTTACATTAAAAAAGTAGTATCTATTTAGATTACCATTCTCCTAGCTCTACCATTTTCTGCAGGGTGGAGTGATGGTCCTAACTACTGTAGACAGGCAAGCCTCATCAGGGAGGCTCTGAAAGTGAGCAGCTTTAAAGCATAATTATAATTACCTATGAAACACTTTGAGAGGAGGGAATTAAAAACTGCCTACCAAGGAACAGCTGGGCTATCTGTCATACTTGGTTCAGCAGTAACTTGGTTCTACAGCTTTCTCTACTTGAAGCAGAAAAGGATTTCACTAGAAGAGTCTATTTGTGCCAAATAGTTACTGTTTATTAGAAAGGATGAGTACTGCTATAAAAAAAATAATAATGGCATGTTTATGACACATATACAATACACCTTCTTACAGAGATGTGAAACACAGTGGAGAATATTACACATCCTTCATTTTATATCTCCCCAGGTAGCTATCTTAGGTTAGCAGCCTATGTTCTTGATATAGGCAACACAGGGCTAAAAGAAGAGCCAGGTGGCAGTTCAGAGGATTTAAGTCAGATATCCCATTCTCACAGGAAACCCACTATAGTGGACACCTGTGAATGCTCACTCTTCCTGGAATCAGCAAGTCCACAACTACTTTATCCTGCTCTGAGCACTGCACTTCAGCAGGCATGGAGCAAGTCAGAGAGAACAATGGAGAAGTTGGGAAATACAGTAAGAATCAGATTTTTCTCTTAATTGCAACTGATAAAAGCAGCTTTCCTGTATTCAAGGATAGCTGTAAAGGAAAAGACAATCAATTAACCTCTTTTTCAGCTCATAGTGTTAGGGGGAAAAAAAAAAATCAAACAAAAAAAAAACCTGCTGTAATCTGACATCCACCGCACCTCTCAGAATTCATAAATTCCCATCCCCCCAAATTCATAACAGGGAAAGGATCCAACTGTATAGATACTTCACACATTGACACAGGAGGGCTCTGCAGGATATTGAATCTCCTTCATGGGTTTCCACGAATCCAAACCAATTCCTGGGATGTTTACCAGTAATGGCTTAACTACATTTAGGCTTGCCCCAGAGTGAGAGAACTAATGCAAGTTAAATGTGACCACTGCTGATCTTTAGAGAACTAAAAATACAAGGAAAAATACCCATCACAGGAATAATCTCCCACTAACAGGGAGATTTTAAAAAAATATTCCTTATAAATAGTAAAGAAACCTCAAAGACAAGCACAAGCACAAAGACAAATTTCAGAAATCAGCTGAGACTGGCTCAGGGGCATGCAGCTTCCAGTGATGTTATGCTCATGTCCCACAGTGTCTGTCCTACACAAGATTCAGCTGTAGAATATAAACTCTTTCCTAAACAAGCTAAGCACCAAATTCTGTGCTTCCAAAGGACTCCTAAGCTATGTGGTATTCAGGGATGAATGATGGTACTCCATTACCAGCCAACACTGCCAAGTTCTCAGAAGATCTATTTATCACCTACTGTAATTACAGTAAAGGTAACTACTACCATAGCTTATTCTTTCTGTGTTTCTTTCTGGTATTATTTACTGACTACTTTCCATTTTATGCTGCAAGTTGGAATAGAAATAAATTGATGTTTGCTTATTTTGCAGAAGGATGACTACAGAACCTTCAGACAATCTTAAATGATTCCAGGATTAAAAGTAGTGAATTCATCTTCACTTCTATGATATTAAAAGCATTTATAACATCAGGTCTTGAGTCACCGAAATATGGCCTTATATAATTTTTTCCCCTGATTTTTGTAATTTTCACAGGTTCTTTATTTTTTTTTCCTATCTCCTGTTCAACTAGAATCTTATCAGAGAAAACTACACTTGTATAGAATTATGCAAAAGTCTGACTTGAACAACAACAACAAAAAAACACACACGATGAAGCATTGTTAGGATAGATACACAAAGAAATGAGTTTGAAACAACCATTAAAAATAAGCAGCATTACGACTGGTCAGTTTTCCAGCTCTTTGGTTATTTTAGCATAACTATACCAATCAGTATTCATTACCAAGCTGCTATGAAAATAACTTCTAAAAACAATAAAGGCAAAAAAGCAACAGTAGCATTTAAACAGGATGTAGTTAAAATTCAGCATGTGCCCAGATAAAAGCTCTTCCTGAATATGGACACTTTACTGATCATGGTTTTTATCTTAATGGCAGACAGAGGCAATATAAACACTCTTTTTATTAGTGAATGCACATATTGAATATAAAAGACATATTTGACTATGAATGTAACTTTACTTATCAGTCTGAAAAATGCAACAATACACCAGGGAGAGATTCTTCGCTAAGATTAAAGTTAATGCCACTAAGAAATTTTAGATAAACTAATAATCTGCCATGCTGAATGTGTTTATCATTAAGTATTATGATAGATCAGGTCAGACATCTCTGTTCTTTGTAAGAAATTATTTAACAGCCATTATAGGAAGCAAATTATACTGTACTTAGATAAAGTTTGGTAGGTATTCTTCATCCCCAAAACACTTATCTGTTAGAAGTTATGCCCTAAAAATTATGTCAAATGGAACTAAAAAAAAGGCATACCATACAAACTTGCCTCAACAGTCTTGTCACACTGTATAAATCTTTTCACGCCAAAGTGAAAGGTAAAATCATAGGCAACCATTTTCAGCTTCACCGTAGTTTCTCAGTTTCAAATCAAGACAAGACAGTATCCTTGTATAAATTTACCCATCGCTTCCAGAGATGTACAAGTGTATTTTAAAGTCTGGACTCCTTCTCTGAGATTTTCTCTGATAACTTTCCCTAAATTTGATGTTATTACAGGAAATCTCATAACCGCCAAGAGAACAAAGATTACAGCTTTTTTTACAGAGAGATTATCTCAAGATGGTTCATGTAAGTTGATGGAAAAGCTATTTAGCCATAAGAGAGGCAGATGCCCTTTGATAGCTTTGACAAGCTGAATGCAGCATCTCAGCAATACTCTATGGGCCTGAAAGATCCATCAGGTTTATAAACACTTTGCTAGACTAAATAATCGTTTTTACCTGCTTGAAACAGCTCTTTACAGTCTGTAAGGCCATCTTCAGGAAAGAGTAAAGTAAGCAGTTCTGAGTAAATCTCTTTTGCTTCTAAAAAAATTAAGTAACACAGGAATTGGAGAAATAGACTGAAAAACAGTGTTTCAGGAAACAGATTTGTGACAGAGCTGCTTGCATTGCTGAATGGATTACTTTGAAGCCAAAAGTAGTACTTCAATCGCTACAAAATTATTAACTGGAACTTACTGAAAGTTTAACCCAAACAAGTTAAAGAACTTTGAGCTACTCTGTTTTATACTGGGGGTTATAGAATAGAATGGTTAAGGTTGGACAGGTCCTTAAAGATCATCAAGTTCCAACATCTCTGGTATGAGCAGAGACACCTTGCACTAGACCAGGTTGCACAAAGCCTCATATAACCTGGCCTTAAACACCTCCAGGGAGGGGTCATCAACAACCTCCCTGGGTAACCTTACCACCCTCATGGTGAAGAATTTCTTCCAGATGTCTAACCTAAATGTCGCCTCTATCAGTTTAAAACCATTACCCCTTGTCCTATCACTGCCCTCTCTGGTGAAAAGCCTCTCCCCAGCTTTCCAGTAGGCCCCATTCACATACTGGGTTGATTTTTTTTTTTTTTTTAAAGTTCTGACAATTACATACTACTGAATCCACACATGGAATTTGGTCCCATTTTTTAATCTTTTATTCAAAACCCAAATTCTTCGTTTAACATATACATACTCTTGAAATCGGGACCCTTCTAAGCCAGCAGCTGAATCAACTCAATTATGTAAACTATAGCGAGATCGTACAGTGTATTGGCTAAGGTGCTGTAACTCTGCAGACAATCTTTTAATGTAACAATAAATAGATAAATCCAACACATTTAACACAATCCTCTGTCAAACTAGGGCTGTTCTACACTGGGTCTGTTCTTTTACCTAATTTGTTTACAAACTCTTCAACAGCTCTGAGAACGTGTTTTGTCAGCTTCAGGCCACTGAGGTGGGTGCCTTTACAGAGGCTGGTGGCTTCCAAAATACAGTTAACTTCTAATATCTAGGGAAACTTTCTAGTGTAGTTTGGAGCACTTTAGATGAAACAGTATGAGGACTAACACACTAGTTCTCATACTTAAGATTGCTTGTTTCTATTCTGTACAGAATATGGGACTTGGTACAATTTTTTCTAGGCAACCAGATTTTAAATTTCCCTAGATTCAGTGCCTTCCAAGGAGTTCCAATACACCCAGAATTCCTGTTTGTCACACACTTGACTCAAAGTTAAACTGAATTTAATCATGTGCACTTTCCATTTGTTAACTGCATGAACCCAGTTAAGCATAAAAATAAAATATGAATATGAGTCCACTTGCATCCATGTTTTTTTAACACCAAGTGAAAATTAATGTTTTTAAAAGCTGTTTGAAAATTACTGCAAAGGGAAGTTAGGGCGAAGTGCTGATATTTGTTTAAATATGAAATGCATAAGAATGCTAAAATTAAGGGGAAATACCAGCTAGACCTTTAGACAAGCCATTCCAACAATAAGAAACAAGCCTGTGAAACCCAGCAGACAAAGCAACCAAACAGCAACACTGTCAAATAATGTTCATAGTGACCAATTCACCATGATAACCAAAATAGTTCCTACAGAACATTTGCTGAATGGCAGGAGTGGGGTTTTTTGGCTAGCTAGCATAGTAGACATATACAACACAGGATCTAGTAAAGGCACCAGAGAAAACAAGACTTACAATTCAACCAACACAGCCTTCTCCAAAAGGGTTTACATTCTAAAGCCACAAGCAGACAATGAGTAGATACAGACGACAAACGTACTTATAGGAGTGACCTGGAACCAAAAATGCTGCATTTCCTGTTTGTGAAACTTCTACAAACACATGAAGTTTCAAGTATGTTTTTGTTTTCTGACTTGTGATGAGCTAACACTTTCGGTTTGCAGTTCATCTCGGAAGGAAATGGAGCGAGGACAGATGGCCAGGCTGGTGAACAAAAAGAGTAATTTTAACAACAGCTTAAGAGAGCTTCCTTACACTACTCAAGAGATAAGGGAATTCAGTTATGACAGATTAGACAAATATTTTGGATGTGTGAAGAAAAAAAAAAATGGAACTAATCTATAAACTTTTGCTTATACAGAATATCTACCAAAACTAACAGCCTGACAGTTTTTTTTCAGTCTGCCTAAAAAAAGAATTTACCTTAAAGTTAAAAATTAAGTGGTGGAAGAATGGGACACAGTCCACCATGACAGTGAAGTTGAGGGGTAAGAGAGCTGCATTTTGGCTATGTTGAGTCAGAGCCAAACTGCCTAACATGCCTGGAAAGCAGGCAGAAATATTAGATGCTGGAAAGCTACAGAGTGCTGTCTTTTCTACCAAGCAGATTACACTCTGTGCCACCACGTTGTTGACAACAGCAGCTGGAGAAGAGGCCAAACTACAGAGTGGGTAAGGCAAACCAGGCAGTGCTAGAGCGGAGGATAAAGCCTCATTAGCTTCCCTGGGGTAAATCCTTACCTGTGTAGGAAACGGATTGTGTGCAGCCATTTCATTGGCTCTAGCATCAAAGCAGAAAGGGTCTGTTACCAAAGACATACTTCCCAGGGGGGCTTATTCAAGCAGCAAGACTTTTTAAAAAGTCTTAATTTGCATTCAATAGACAATTACAAGCATTAGAAACTGTGGGTATGTGGGTACTGAGCACAACCTGCCCCCTCAGCCAGGAACAAGTCTACGGCCAAGCTGAGAGGCCTCTGGCCATCCTCAGCACCTCCAAAATGTCTGAAATACAGGCAGGTGCTTCCTAATCCACTCAAGACAAAATCCAGCCAGAAAAGAAACTCTTCTCTATGCAGTGTAAGTCTGCTTTTAACCCAGCAAGTAAGGAAGGTCACTGTTCAACTGGCCAATGAATAACCATCACCTCTGTTCAGAATGGCATAGCAGACAAAAACAACCTAGATAGACTTCTTCCCCATGGGGTAGCGGCTGAGGTGCAGTGCTAAGGGAGCAGAAGAAATATCGGAAGGATGAGACTTCCACAAAATATTTTCCCAATTAAGAGCCATAGCTCAGAACTGAAATGCATCTTTCCTAGCTATCTCTTGCTCTCCAGATTTTTCAGGCCGACGTGTCTGAAGTTAGAAGCTCTACTCAATGCATTCAGCTTCAATTATTGTAAAAATAACTAAAATAGTAGCAATTATGTTTTGCAATAAGGTGAAAGTTATTCCAGAAATGACAGCAGGAACATGACCAGTATTGCCTATGTTCTTCCTCCTCTCCTCCCTTAGTGTATGGTGTATCAATACCAAACTTTATTTTTAATAATTAATTTGCTGCCTTGGTGGTCATGAAAGTCTGATATTATGGCACTACTCATTCTAAAAATAACCTGTTTATTAAAGATCAGGGATAACAAGAGAATATATTTTCAATACTCTAGTAGTGTCAAAAGCTGTGTTATGAAAACTTTCATGTAAATTAGTTGCTGGGTTTGGGTTTTTTTGCAAGAAATGGCAAACACTATTTCTCTTAAAGACCTTGTAACAGGTACTTTTAAAATTTTATTTCAAAAGTACTTCTGAAGAAAACATCATTTTGACTCAGAAAAGCATTCTGTATCAAAGCTTTCACAAACCCTTTACTTTTCTGCAAGAAACAGTTTTGCAAAATACAGAGAATATCTTCATTGTTGAGGTTTAAGAGTTAAATTATTCAGCCAAAGTCTGATTTAAGTTAAAACATCTGAAAGATATTACAAGTCAAGGCCCAAGATTACAGCTATATAAACAGACACTTGGAAAACAAAGACATCTGTTGGCTTTGAATTAAAACCAGCATCACAGCTCTTCGCACTTCCAACACTGTTTTTTGTACAACAGAGATTTTAGCTGCAGAGGCACGATCCTCAGTAGTCTCATCCATCATCATGGAGAAATACAGAAGTGTCTTGACGATAATCCTCAACTGTAATGCAATGTCATCACAAGGCTCTGTTATTCTCTGTTAGGGAGCCATTCTGCTCAAATGCCAATTTAAACATTTTCCAGTTGCTTCCAGATACGATTTTGGTCTGCCTTAGTTACATTTTACTTCACAGTTCTGTCCATAAATAAAGGCTATTGCATTTCTACTAGCGCTGAAATGTATCCATGGATGGCTACAGCATACTCAGTTTGATTAATAAACAGGATCTGACAGCCTGAAGTTCTTTTTCATTGTAAAGATTTCGCTAAGCCCACCTCAGAGACATTTGAGAGTCTGGCCAACAGGTTGAACTCATTCATATAAGCAACTCAAGCTCAAAATCTTTTCCCACCACTCCCAGACATCAAGAAAAAGAGGCAAATATCATAATACAGGATTCAAAGAGAAACACACACTTATTAGCACGGAACCACTGAAGGGTTTGTTCATCCTTTTTCACTGTGAGCTAGAAATACAATATGGTATAAATGTTCACAATATAATAAACACTAATTTATTTCATTAGGTCACGCTCCTTTCACTTGGAGTTATGGGCAACAGTATCAGGGTCTAAACTGGCAAAATGGTATCTGCTCCAAAGCATTTCTCATGGAATCATAGAATGGTTTGGGTTGGAAGGGACCTTCAAGATCATCTAGTTCCAACCCCCCTGCATGGGCAGGGACACCTCCCACTAGATCAGGTTTCTCAAAGCCCCATCCAGCCTGGCCTTGAACACCTCCAGGGATGGGGCAGCCAAAACCTGCCTGGGCAACCTGTTCAAGTGCCTCACCACCCTCACAGTAAATAATTTATTTCTAATGTTTAACTTAAATCTGCCCTCTTCCAGTTTAAAGCCATTACCCCTCATCCTATCGCTACACTCCCTTCTAAGAAGCCCCTCCCCAGCTTTCCTGTAGGCCCCTTCAGGTACTGGAAGGCCACTATAAGGTCTCCTTGGAGCCTTCTGTTCTCCAGGCTGAACAGCCCCAACTCTCTCAGCCTGTCGTTTTAGGAGAGGTGCTCCAGCCCTCAGATCATCTTCATGGCCCTCTTCTGGACTTGCTCAGCTGGAAACATATCTCCATTCAAAACATGGCAGAAGCCCCACAATTTTTTTCTAGACCAAAGGGATTCTTGACACAGTGTCAGATATACATGGTCTTTTCATAGCCATACAAGAGAAACAAAAAAAAAAAAAAACAAACACAAAAAAACACAGGAAAACAAAAGTGTGTGTGTGTCTATACATAAAAGAAGATAGCTACTGAGATATATATAAAAAAGAATAGCTGTTGAGCAGCAGTCCTTACAAAACTTGCAGTACCTGGAATGATGAGATGGCTTACCCTAGTCCTCACTTCCCCTTGGGACCCACAGCGACAGGCTGCTGTGAAAAGCCCTCTATTCTTCCCATTCTCCTCACCTGGGAAACAAGTCAAGTTTGCTCTCATCAGCACATGACAGGAAATATATTCCTCACTTTCAGCAGAGAACTGAAGCCTTTGAAACACAATCACCTCTCATTTCTCCTGTGGGCCATGAAGCTCTAAATCACCTCTGGCCCACCACAGTGACACTGTCTTTAGGCAAGGCCACAGCATATGCATGGCTAAGAGGCCAAATGCAGCTTTCCAACACCCGTGGAAAGAATAGTAGGAAGAAGGTGCAACTTGCTATTATAGTGTAGAAGCATGAAGAACCAGAAAAGACAAAAAAATCAGTCTCTCAGAAGCTACTATCAAGACCATGCAGACAAGTTCATTTCTCTTTATTGTTTTGCCATTTCAAAACTTCTTTCCATTCTCATTCAGAAGAAAGAAAAAAAAGATTTAAACTATCTGAGAAAAAAATAAGTCTCAGCTTGTACATAATGATTTA
The DNA here is from genome assembly GCA_020745705.1 of Hemiprocne comata. Taxonomy (NCBI): domain Eukaryota; kingdom Metazoa; phylum Chordata; class Aves; order Apodiformes; family Apodidae; genus Hemiprocne; species Hemiprocne comata. The sequence continues at coordinate 133,191,685 of CM036586.1, read as the reverse complement.
ACCCAACAACATGAAACCTGGAAACCGTAGGATCTGAAATAATGGATCCAAGTAGAATAACCATCAGGAGAACACACAGGTAAGGTTCAAAATCCTGCCTGGTAATCAAAATCAAAATCAGAATCCCGAGCGGTTTCTGGAGGAACATTTCTATTTTGACAGACTGCAAGCTCAAGCACATCTTTTCTTCTTTTAATCTGAGCATTTCACACCATTTTTTTCATCCATCATCTCTGTGCTGGTATACAGAAAACATAAGCACAAACACTGGTAGGCAGTCATGAGAGGAAGTTGTGTACATATCCTTGGGGCCAAGTGTCAGCTCTTCCAGAGATCAGGAGGGCATTGCTCTACAAGGGATTCCAACAGAGTCAAGATGGGTATTTATGCTGAGACATGCTCATTTCTGTCAGTAAGAGTGACAGTTAGGGAATCTCTAGAAGGGGAAGATTTTATTCTGTTTTTCTGCTCTTTTTCCACTTACTGAATAACTAGCATATTCCTCTAGAACACAGTCTTAATGCTACACAGGAGAAAAAAAAAATACATGAGCCTTCTGCTAACCTAAGAAGATCAGTGATAAGTAAGATTTTCAGTTCTGATGGAGGAGGGAGAGGGAAAGAAACAAACAAAGTAAATTTATTTTGTTTGTTTCATGGCTGGCAGCTCCCATTTATTATACAGACTGCTCTGAAGAAATGCTGCAGTCACTGGCAATGACCCTTTAGAGGTAAAACACATTAACATTTCTATCATTACAGATTTATAATTAGATGTTGGAGTATTCAATAATGATTTAGTGACCATTCTAGTAAAAATGTACTCGTGTTCAGTAAGTCCTCAGTTCTCTAGGATCTTTTATGCCAACTCTATCACTTTCCTCCATATAGCTCCATATATATTTATCAATAGAATAACCTCTTTATTGTCTCCTTGTAAGACAGTGTTTTCAGTCATTTGCATCACTGCCACACTAATTTATTGAACTTCCTAGGTGAAAATAAGACTGGATTTTTCCTTCCTGAAAAACTTGATTAATTGTTTTTCATTCTTGGGAATGAAGATTAAAGGAGGAGATCATAGTTTTTAAGGCTTAAATAAACAAATTAATAAACCAACTTTTTGTTTATGATGCTCTATAAGAGTGCTCATTGTTCCAGAGCAAAAATCCATCACAGAAACAGCACTCATCATACCACAAGTCTTTGATCCTTTTGCTGCCCCTCTGACAAGCTGCCCAATATCCACTGAGGTACTAGCATCCCAAACAAGTGCTCAAGTGCATCCCAAACAAGGCTTGCATGCACACATTGAGAAACTTCAGATTATACCTGTCCAGCATGCAAAAGAAAAGAGTTTCCTGAAAGCATTAAACCTCACCCAAGTCTGAATTCACAACCAAAACTGAATAAAGGTATACAGCCATGCAGTGGGACAGGACTATTACGATGGAAGAATTAACTAAGTAACTTCTTAACTGATTTTCTGTGTAATGTAACAGGCAGCAATAAAAAGTCAACAGCATATTAAAGGTGCAAAAAACCCCAGTACTTTGGTTGCGACAGTTATAAGCCTTTTCTAATTCTAAAGATGCAGGTCAAATTCAAAGCACACTGAGCATTCCCAGCTCTCTCAAGGAAGAGTGACTTTTTTCCCATTGGCATAGTATCAATTAATACAAATTAAATGTTAAGTATTTCATATTTATGTCAGACAGTAAATGGCACATCATGTTTCCATTCTTGTCAAAGCCTAGGACCAGATCCTCAAAGGAACAAAATATTCATTAAAGACCAGGTAGTACAATAAGATGAATTCTTCTGACCTTTTCCTGTATTCAAGAAAAATAAAAATAATCTAGCACTGTAATGCTAATTAACTTAGCTGTATGTATTACAAATATTTAAAAGACTGTGTTTGCATTTTATACTAAGATCGTAAGGGCACAACACTGGCACCATTCTTCTGCCATTCTCAAAACAGTTTGGGATTTTTTTATACAAACAACAAGAATTAACAGACTTTATGTTTTAAATCCTCCAGGGTCTACAGAATTCAGCAAACATACCTAGAGCTGTGAGAACTTTGGCCCCTAAGTGTCATTACCTTTAAAATTAATAAACCAAACAAATTAAGTGGAAAAAGTTTAGGCTGTTGATGTGTGAAGCAGTAAGAAATGCCTCTACTCATCTGAAGTATTATTTGTCTTTGTTAAATATTGCTGCAGTGTCTCAGACTTACAGCCTCAGTTCTGTGCTTTGCTAGATCAAAGACATGATGATTCCATAAAGGTTATTGGTTTTGGCAATAACTTTTTAATAGAAGAATTACTCTTTTTCGCTACTTGCTGCTTTCCTGTAGTAAAATATTTCCATTCTGATTTAGCCCACCTCAAATCACAACTTGTTTCATCCTCAGAGTATGCTTTCTGCCAAGATAATGAATTTTAACAGCTTTTAATATCAAAAGAATTAGTGAAATGGAAAAGAAAACTCAGGATGATACAGTTCTATTTATACCTGGCACTTCTTAGAGCTGCATGAATCTGAAAGTGTTATACTTAATTTAATGCAAACACAACAACCCCTCCTGTATGCAGTTAAGAAATCAATCTAATCTCAGAAAAATAAATTATTTTTCTTATTGCAATTTATTAAACAAATGCACAGCACTGGCTAAGTGCTGTGACTACCTAAAACAATCAATGTCATTTTTTTCTCATATTTCAAACTTGTTGGTTTGGAGGGGTTTACTCTGGGAGTGGGGGAAGGTACTGGGAAAGGAAGAATAAGGGAAACCAAAACATCATTGTTGCTGTTACTGTTGTTAGCCATTCTTGCCAAGGATATGTATGTTATATAAAGATTTTCTTGAATTTTCAGATTAAAAGGGATTCCCCTCACCCACTGAAATGAAAGCAAATTTGCTCCTACAGGGTCATGGCATCACAAAATCAACCATCAAAAAAACAAGCTGTTGTGACTGTAAAGAACCTTCCCAACGGTGACTGTGATTAGAAATCAGAATTCAAAAATTCAAATCCAAAATTGATTTTCAACTGAATTAAACTGCACTGTTGTTTATTTTTTTAATATGACAAATATAAATGGATAAAATATAACTCAGGAAAGTCTGTAATTCTGCATGGAAGCTTTTAGAACATAGCTTAAGTTTAATGTAATGCTACATTACCAAGCTTCATTAAGTATATCATACAGCTGGTTTACTACAAAAGTTAGACACTGAGGCAGAATGACCTAAAAAGCGTTATATTCTTTTACTTCCTCTTCTCCTTTGTTATTTCCATATTCTACAACCCATAACTACAAAGGTATTTTGATTGACTAACACTTATTTGGATGTTCATGTATATAAGGTACACAACAGAGTTTTCAGATACTAAGTTACCTTTTTTTTTTAAACGAATGCCCTGGCAACAGCTATGGCACCTATTGGAAAATGGCTCTAATAGTAATTTTTATGTCTCACAGTTTTTCCAAAACTGGGCAAATTTGGAAAAGATACCAAAGTCCAGAGGGAAAAAGAAGGAAGAAGACAGATAACAGAAAAATTACCCAAACTTTCTCAATTTATTGCCTTACTAAAATTGAAGAAAGTTGAGTACAAAATAAGAAATAGTAGAAGAACAATATTTAATTAATACTTCCACTAAATTTTCATCTTTGGAAGATGGGTGGGAGGAAAAAGAATAATTTACTGTAATCATTTTCAATTCAAACAACCAGAGGAGCTACAGGTATCTCTCAGAACAGGATTCTTAACCTATATTAAAAAAATATTACCTATATAAGGAACACAAATAATCATTATCTTCAAGCTTGCTCAAAATTGAGTTTTATTACAAATCCAAAAACAACTGCAGTGTAAACAGTTTTCATGGAATTTTCTTTTCTTTTAGCTCTAGGAAATGACTGCAGTTTCACAAAAACTTAGGTTTTTTTCAGTTTTAACAAAAAGTCAAATTACATTCACTAACTTATTCATATTAGGCTTAAAGGTTCACTCAGAGACAAGAATGAAAGATGAAATGTGTTTAAAAAAAGTCATTTACCTTACAGGAGCTAATGGATTTCAGATCATTTGTTCACATCTTCTTTTCCTTCCAAGACCACACGCCATCATCTAGAAGTTTTTTCATTTTTATCCTTTCACTCATTATGTCATCTGTCATCCTGCAACCGGCCAACTCCAAGCTTTACACTTGCTAATACACTTAAGAGATTTTTTTTTTTTCACTTCTCATTGTTCACTTGCCCATGTTTCTACAGAACACCTCTGTGTAACTGCCACAAGGAGGAAAAGGGGAAAAGAAGCAGAAAGCAGAATCAATTGTTACTTCCTTTCTGAAGATGCTTCTGGAGCACTGCTGTGGTACCATCTTGCATTTCAATCCATCCAACTTATCAAATTGACCAATAGTCTCTTTCTTTATTGGACCCTTTCTTTATTCTTGCCCAATTGGCTTTTTTTGTTTGTTTCTTTTTGGTTTTTCATTAGCAAATGTTGTAAAATGAAGAATATTACACATTCCCATTCTTTACCATTTTGTTTTTTCCAGGGCCACTACCTCTTCTCTAACTACCATTTTAGAGCATTTTTGGTTGGGCATACGTTGAAAGCAAGAAGACTACCAATCTCAATACCTGTTTGGTCACCTGTTGATATTTCTGCAGCCACAAATTTCCAATGCATTGCTTGCTCCATCCACAGTGATTCAGTCTGCAGTCAAAGAAACTATTACATGCTTCCCTGCTTGTCTTAGAGAAATATTCCAAAAGAATGTACTCAGCTGCACAGTCTCATGATAGAACTTATGACCTCTCAATGTCAAATGCTATTTTTAGCACTGTATATTCTACCTTTGCTTAATATAATTCCCCTTATTCCAAGAAAGAGTCACATAAATATGTAACATTATTACAAGACTATTTAAATGTGTGCACGTGTATTTTTTGTTGCTGACCAAACACTGAGAACTTTAATGGCATAGAATCACGAAAACATAAAATAAAGGTGTAAATCATCATGTATATGAAAATGTATCTTCGCTTTAAAACCATTTTATTGGAACAGTGCTAGTGCCATTAATCTTGATTTTTCTATGGGTAATTTAATAGTAAAAGCAACTTAGCAGGAGGGTGGATATTGAAGCATTCTGTACTCCATGCAAGCCGTTCACCCAGCCTCCATCAATTTCTTTTGTTAGCACCAGAACCCGCTTTGAATCAGTGTGTGTGAAAAAAAAAAAGAAAAAGCACTGAAAAACAGAAAGGCAAGTGGGTAAGTGGCCTGGAAAACTGAAAAGGCCAAGGGCATTGAAAAGAGCAGCTGACAACTAAACAGTCTAAGGAAGTATTGTGTCAGAGGAAAAAACAGCCCAGCGACCTGGAAACAGGTGAAAGTCTATACTAAAGCTGTGTGATCAAGCAGGAAAACCCACCAAATGCCATTTCACTTTACAGATTTTGCTTCCCTTACAGATCTTAAATTAAAAGCATGGAGTAACAGAGGAAGGAAGAATCAAGACCCTGATACAAGCAGAACATCTGACTAATGCACATAGCGACCTACACTCTGTATTCTCTTTATATGCATAAGGAGCTTATGAAGCTCTGCCAATGATAAGCCTGCTTTGCAGGCTTGGGGGAGTAGGGAAATAACCAGAAATTGATTTAGCAATAGTATTCGCCATTCAGGTAAATAAAAGGACAGATGGGTGTTTGTACTATTACTTTGCCAACTTTCATTCTTCACACTCAATCTAAAGGCCACCTCCAAGCTCAGTGAATGTACCACTTCTTGATCATGCTTTTGAAGCAGAACAGAACTTGCAGATGACAGATCTAAAATATGTACCTTGACTGCCTTACTGTCAACGGACATTTCCTCTGCCTCTCCAAAAAGCAGCTTATCCCAGCCTTCCTGAAGCACTCCATGGGCACGTCTCTGTTCAGTCTCTAGACAACTAACATGGACACAACAGCTATGTTTTAGCATGTTGATGTTCTGAAGACTAATCCCATACTTTGCTTCCATCTATAGAGGCGAATTAAAACAAAAAAAACAACAACAACAAAAGAATGAGACCCAAGCCACCAAAAACCCAGACACCTGCAGAACAGAAACTATTTGAGCAAGTACAAAGAAACAAAAAAAAGCCATTGAACTTTGTTCTGTCACCAGCATCTTTTTGCTTTGCTGCCTGGCTTAGCTGACCACACGCAGTGATTTAGTTAAGTATGTTCAACACAGCCAGCACCATTCTCAGGGAGCCTGGGAAGAGATCATCCCTACATACATGAGCAAGAAGTCTGGAGCTGCCAGATGATCTTTTTATTTGCAGGTGAATGCTCTGCTTTACAATGTCTTGAAAGGGCACACAAGCATGCTGATGCTCCATGGCTACAGCAAATACACTTGTGGTTCTTAGATGACCAACTAATGCTCAAGTTGTACTTAAACTGGGGGTGGGAGATTTCCAACCAGCATCAGTATCGATTCAGATGGAAATGAGCTATAAACACAACTAAAGTCACCTGAGAAGAAGCTAACCTTTATGACAAAAAGACTTTTGTACTTCATTCAACTGAGATATCTTAATGCCCTTATAAAAGGATAGCGAATCTTTACAAATGCATCCATTCAGGAGACTTAATTACAGTGAGTAAATGGATACAGCAGCAAATGAATTATACTGTCGGATAAATGAGTTATATTTAGTAAATGGCTTATAATGAATACATTTTTAAGTGATTAAATGAATTACAGTGAGTTACTACAGGGAGTGATTAAATTAATTGTTTCCATTTCTACCAGTATCAGTATTTTGCTTTCCATCATGTATTGAACTTAAGGTTTGATTTTAAAAATGTTTCTAATACCTCTTGCATTTAATTTATATTGCATATTCCATTAATACAGTTATACAATAATGTTGTTCCTTTGAGTGGTTCTGTGTAGCCCCAATGGAAAAGAAAAACTGTGGGACTTGTATAAACACCAGGCTCAGATAATAGCAAGAAAATATTTTGTAGCAGATTCTAAACTTAAAAGGACGAAATGCTTTCTTAGTTGCATATCATTATAACTCCGAAGTTCATTCTAGAATCTAACTGAGCCTGAGTATTTTGGGCTCTGAAAGATATTTTGGTATTTGCCACATTAGTCAGATGTCCCACAACTAATAATTTAAATTAATTCGCAATATGAAATGTATAATATAGGTCTCAAATGCTCTCGCTTCACCTAATAAACTGAATGCCAAGTAACTAGAAAAAAAGTCACAAAAACATGGCAGACACCTCAATTTCCATATTCATCTGTTTTGATACCTACTATGTCTAGACAAAGCAGCAGTCACTGTGTTAACCAGCTCCAGTTGACTATACTGAAGGAAAACATCCATGCATTAAAATTCCTTCAGCAGTGGCTAGAGAGGAATGACTTTGCTTCTGCATTTCTGCCCTTTACTAGCTTCTATGTTATAGCATGAGCTACATTTTGAAATGCTAATGTAAACATGTAAGGCAAATACAGAGCTGAGTTGGTAATGTCAAACAAACACTGTATTAGTACAGTTTAAAATATAAATCTCAATCCCCCTTGAATACTGACCAGCTTTAACTGATACTAGACATCCTTCTCCTTCAGGATATTAAATTAATTACTCCACTTCTAATGTTTATTAGGAACTCACCTTCCATAACTCTTAAATTATGGGGCCAAACTAAAAGCACATGACAACGACAATGAACACAAATAACATACCCTAGTGTTGTCTGTTCCAACCCTGATTTTCTTCCAGTTTTTCTGTCTCTAACAATGTATGAAAGATACCAATTTAGATTTAATTTTGGCCACATATTACACAAGCTCAGAAAAAGCTAAGAATAGTAGAGTACAAAAGATGATGAAAGTAAGTGAAAGTAGACTAATATTGAACTACGCAGGCAGAGGCAGACACTGGGCAGACAAAAAACACTGATGTGACTGTCATTTAAGTGCAATAGGTATGCTGAAAATGCAAGGCCGTGGATATTGTATCTTTTCTATATGAATGCTATTTCTAGACCATATTAATTTTCCTGTTTACATTGATGTTCTTTTACAAAGTCTTAAAGGCATCTTAAAAAGGCTGGTGAAGAGGCTAGTCCACAGGAAAGAAGGTTTTGTTTTTACTTTTCTACATGTATTATTTAAGCCAAGTACTTTTATCAGATTGGAATAAACTAAAAAGGAAATAAAAGTTATATCTCTGTAAATTATGAGATCACAGGATAAGCTTTCAGGCTCCAAAAACTCTGCAGTGAAAGGTGTTCTAATTCACAAAATCTCTCAAGGTCAATACCAACTTCTTTTTGAAAATAAGGATTAAAAACACTCACAGGTATAAAAGTGCAAATGTGCCTGGTAACAAAGAAACTAGTTTTAAAGCAGTTCAGCTACTGCTGCTGTCAGTATATACATGCCTGTTATTACCAGATTATTTTTTTTCTGGAACTGAGGGACAGGGCACATTTTTATGGCACTGAGAACAGCCCTCCACCTTCCATCCTTCAGCCAGCAGTCGTACAGCAGTGCAACTCTATCTCCTGTCATCTCGATACAGCAAAAGTATAGGTGGTTCAAAAACAGTATACAAAAGAATGCTTAAAAGGCATAGCTCAACTTCCCTGTAAAAGATGAGCTCTATTTACTTTCAAGAAGACACCAATATACATCAGCTTAGTGAAAGCATACAAAATAGCAAACAATGTGGTTAACAGAGAATAGACAATTTATGTTCACCATTTCTTATAATAAAAGGACATGAAGATACTCAGTTGAAGGAAAATCAAAGAAGTTTTTAATCATGCATGCACATTTCTGGCATTTGGATACTATTGTATGTAGGTGCATAAATCATAATCCGAAGGGTAATGCACAACAGCCCTGCTAGATTCCAGCTCTTTGGCTTCAACAGTTTACCACTTAGTGTGAACTGGTTTTGATCCACAAAGTAATTTCTCCCCAGAAGTAAATTAATTGTGTTTCTGATAGTCTAAGTTGTGAGTAGTTTCTGAATGAACTTTATTGATCTTTCTAACATCTATATACTTTCACAATCTCCATCAGAAAAGCCTAAGAAGTTGAGGCCTGGCACCCCAGCACAGTCATAAGCACATTTATTGTACTAATGAAATAAATCAGAGCAGAGACAGCTAGTTTGAACAGCTGATTACCTAGCACAAACTGAAATACTTCTATCAAAACCATGGAACTACATTGATTCTCAAAGGGCAAGCCTAGGGATTACTTTATCAAAATAGAATATTCTATCTTCTTCATTCCCTTCAGAACAAATACACTATCTATCCTTATACAGATAGGTATTTGCATATCTATAAAGCTTTTTAGCTTCACAATAGAAGTTGAGAGCTTTGATGAATAAGGCAATACATTCTGCCTAAAAATACTGGAATGGAAAAGCAGTAAGTGTGCACAATTATATTGCAGATTCCAAAGCTTCTGGAAGGAAATCTTGGAACATACTTTGAACATAATATTTCAAAGAAACTGAACTGTAGAACTTGAGTAAGGAAAATACCATAGTCAACTCCATGCAAAAGTAGCCCTAGTAGTAGTAATTTCTGCCTAAAGGAGAAGCAAAAACAATGACTAACTACTGTGACTCTCATACCTGTACCATATGCACCTTCAACCCAAACACAAGGTGAAAATTTCCAGTGTTACTTGGTACTGTATGCATGCCTGAGTTGAGAACCTCACAACTAGAGAGAGATAATAGGTGGCATCTTTAATTATCAAAAGTAGCCAGGAGCTTCACTTCGCAGACTTTTCCTGGAAGTACTGTCACATTAACCACACACAAAAGCGCTGGAAGAGCAGCAGTAGCTCTGAAGGAAGCAGAGAAGTCTCTAGAGGAACCTGCCTCTTCTCAAATTACCAACAGCACTTTTTGCAGCAATCTATATATTGAGATCTCTATGAGGTGTCTTACAGTACAACAAGAACACCAGATCAATTCCTTTAACTCCCACTAAAAGCAAGTGGGGAATCCCTAGCAATGCTGGCACCCTTACTTGGTGAACGCAGCCAAATCTCCCCTCTTTTTGTGGTGGAGATAAAGTCAGTGGCTGCACTTCACTTTTCTTGTTCAGCTGAGTAAGTTATCAATCACACACAGTTACTCTCACAAAACAGATTAACAAGAAAGAATTTTACTTCTCCCTTTTCATAACAATTTCCCCACATCTATGTCCCTCTGGTGATTACATACATTAAAACACTGTCTCACTTCAAAATCTGTGATCTCCATTGGTGGTTGCTGACACTTACATGCTTACTGCCACTGAAAACAAGGTACAAACTCCTTTCATTTTGGACAATGAGGAGGTCTTCATCTACCATGTGCCAATCCTCATTTACAAAACAGCTGGCAGTGAAAAGAATGGCTAAAAGTGATTAATACCTACCTGTCAGCAATGTGCTCTGCCTATAATGCCTGTAATGCCTGTAATGCCGACCTGCTAAATATACCATACAAACCCACATCTGAAACACTCAGCTATTATGCTATCACTGCATCGACCACACAGATGGCAAAAAGGATTTCTAAGTTGACTGCCAACAGACTGCTGAAAGCGCACCAACAGCGGTGGAAAAATTCTAATAACTCTACAAAGATTGGCCAGAGAGATGCACCAGACTGACAAATTCGCTGACTTAGTTCACAAAACAGCGAGGGCAACATCTGTGCCATCTCCTCCAGACTGCCCCATCATGGTATTTCACTGCTGACCTGGAGAGACCACCACTAGAAGCAATGAAACATTTCAGTTATTTTGGCATCTGTGATGAGGCTGCTAGTAAGGGTGCCAATTAGTGCCAGGTTTCATCATATTTGTAAAGTGGAAATGTGTTTATTCAGAACTGGGCTGAGACTACCAAATTAATTTTACATAGAGTGCTTAGCCACCGGGTGGTAACAACTTGCAGCTACTAATTATTTGGCTGGATTTGAATCCTAGAGGTAAGAAGGGAAAGGCTGTCTGTTCAACTGCTGGTCCCTTGACATACTCTGACCTCTACTAACATTTTATAACATGGAAGGAATGCTGTATAGCTTTTAGACACACCAGGACATGAGGAAGATACTGCTCTAACATGACTTACATTTTCAAAGTAACATAGGACTGCATACCACATTTAAGAGGACTGTTAGAAACACTTTACGAAGAGACGAAGTAAAATCACTCATTTGTGTAGATCACAAAGGCAGTCTTCTGCCAGTCACTAATGATTTTTAATGCTGTAAGATGCAGCACATGTGATACACTTCGCACTGTTTCAGTATTAGGAAAATCTGCTGGACTAATACCTCCTACCCAAGGCCATGAGAGGTCCATTAGGTTTTATTATGCAATACAAATATTTCCAAATGTCTCATATCACAAATGTGCAGAGAGGCATACTTAAAAGAAGATTTATTCATCTTACAGTTGAGAGTTCTGCCCAAATTTTTTTTAAGGGAACAACTGTGACTATAACCATTCTTATGTCTGTAAAACAACTATTAGTAATTTAAAAAATACCAAAGCATTATGAAATCTGTGGATTTCACAGATTTCCTATTCCAAATGCCCTATTAACCACTGCAGTTAAGACTCTTCTTTGCTGCAAGAAAGCAATCTATCTTCTTATAAATAACTCCAGTAATGCTGTATCTTGTAACTCTCTGAAAAACCAGGCCACCAGATATACATACATATATATGTGTATATATATATATATTAGGCACTACAAAATTGCATTGTGCTGTACTTAACAAGGCATCCTTTCTGGTCAGGTTCTTCACAGTCAGCCTTTTTGTGTGCTATTGAAGCTCTTTTTTCTGACAAGGATGTTCAAATTGCTTTCAATACAACTGGGAAACAAGGTAAAGTACTTCAGCTCACAGTAGAAGAGGGATTAGTATAGCAATTTGTTCAGCTGAAGTGTAATGAACTACATTTTGGCATCTGAAACTTGTAGACCTACTCTTCCTTGAAATATGCATTGTGAAGCTCCACAGACAGATACGATCTTCCAATTTTCATAAGGTTAAAAAAAAATAATGGTGCATCGTTTCAGCTAACTACCCAGGAACACTGCAAACATGTTTAAACTTTAGCTCAGCTACTTGGGCTATGGCAAGGCCAAATGAAGACAATAGTCCTTCTATGTTTTTTCCTTGTGGTAGAATATTTAACACTTAGAAAACTAAAAATAAGACAGCCACAACATCCTCTCTCTTCCAACATAATTTCAGAATCAGTTTGGACTTGGAGCAAAGATCAGGATCTCTGCTTTCACGCACACAGAATCACACAGAACTACCAAGGCTGGATCTAAGATCATCAAGTCCAGCCTATGACCAACACCACCACACCATCTAGACCATGGCACTAAGTGCCACATCCAGCCTTGCCTTGAACACATCCAGGGATGGCGCCTCCACCACTTCCCTGGGAAGTCTATTCCAATGTCTAATCACCCTCTCTGTGAGGAAGTGCTTCCTAATATCCAACCTAAACCTCCCCTGGAGCAGCTTCAGGCTATGCCCTCTTGTCCTGTCACCAGTTGCCTGGAAAAAGAGCCCAGCCCCCACCTGGCTACAACCTCCCTTCAGCTACTTGAAGAGAGTGATAAGGTCCCCCCTGAGTCTCCTCTTCTCCAGGCTAAACAACCACAGCATTCTCAACCTCTCCCTGTAAGGCTTTCCCTCTAGTCCTTACACCAGCCTTGTTGCTCTCCTCTGGACCCACTCCAGCACTTCAACGTCCTTCATGAAGTGAGGGACCCAGAACTGTACACAGTACTCGAGGTGAGGCCTCACCAGTGCTGAGTACAGGGGGAGAATTACATCCCTACTCCTGCTGGCCACACTATTCCTGATACAAGCCAGGATGCCATTGGCTATCCAGGCCACCTGGGCACACTGCTGGCTCATGTTCAACCAGCTGTCCACCAGTACTCCCAGGTCCCTCTCTGCTGGGCGGGTCTCCAGCCACTCTTCCCCCAGCCTGTAGCGCTGCCTGGGGTTATTGTGGCCAAAGTGCAGGACCCTGCACTTGGTCTTGTTGAATTTCATGCCGTTGGCCTCAGCCCATCGACCCAGCCTGTCCAAGTCCTCCTGCAGCTTCTTCCTACCCTACCTCCTTCTTCCTTAATCTTCTGCACAGGTCCCTACAGGAGGGTTTTCTGAGAGACTGAGTGGAGCTCTTCTCTCTCCTAGGCAGGACATTCATGACAGCTTTAACTTCATGCAGATCCTGTGGTCTCAAGCAAGCCTTGGGCTCACTCTGCAGCATTTCCATCAGCTGTCAGCAATCCTCCATGATACAGCACCTGGAGTCAAACTCAGAGACTTCTACATTTCTACTGGCCGGGGTTAAAGTTGTTTGCACTACTGGGCTGCTGCAGGCAGGAGGGACACAAAACATACTAGAAATGGGCAATTAACATAAAAACTACCTCAGGAATCAAACTGTCGTTAGAGACACAGATGCTTCTATTAGTCTTTTCATTCGCAGAACATTTTAGATCAAACAACACATTAAAATGTAGACTTTTAACCTGTCCTCTTATCTTTGCCATAATTTTACCCATCTTCAATGTCTATCACATTCATGAAGATTCAGCCCCCTTCTGATCTGTTTTCAGCAATGAAGCACTGTTTCTGTATCATTGTTAACCTTCTTTCTTGTTTATGCTTATGATACTTTCCTGGTAACCCTTCTAAACACATAACAAACCCTACATCTTTTCTTCTAATAAACCATTTATTTGAGTAATCACTCCTGCTACAAAGTCCACAGGTATTTCTTCCAGTGGTTCTGTATGTTCACACAAGTAATTGCGCCCTGCAACAAGACAGAACATCGCTGAGCATTATTCTGTTCTATTTCTTATTAATCATTCCCAAAGCAAGTATTTGAGCTAAGCATTAACATTAGAAAAGTTACAGCACTGAATAACCAAAACAAAGTCATTCTCTCCCAGTGAGGAAGTTGCAGACAGTATTATACCAACAAACTGAACTCCGCCCCAAAACCCAGTTCTTCTAAGGCTAGCAGTTCCCCTAAAAAGCTGCATTACAGATACACAACACCTACTTTCATTAAAACCTTCATAACAGAACAAGCTTGCTAACCATAGGCTTCCATTAGAGGTTAAATTAAACATGCTCTTTCACCTTTTAATATGCTTTACAAGGTTTTACCTACAACTAAGGGACAAAGAGGCTTTTTTCAAATGACAGCAGCAATTCTTCCACTCAGCTGGAGCCCAACAAAAAACCATAAAATTATGTGATTAAATCACAAGAAGCCACAGCACTGTTACTACAACAATCTGAGACTAAAAAGCCTGATCTAATCCTAACAGAAGTCCTCCTCTTCCTATTACTGGAAGCCTATAACAAGACAACTCCTAAATCAAGCCTAGTTATAGGATCTACAGATGTGCTTAGGCTTCTTTCTTTCTGCCACAGACTGTTACTCATTTTTAGGTAAAATAGTTTGTCTTCCTTAACTCTCACTGACTTTGACATTAAAATCAACATTGCATTGGTTTCACAGCAGAGCTAATGGGAAGCCAATCTGAATAAAAATTTCATAACCTTTTGTTGAAAAGTAGCCAAAGTGTGTGGGTTGTGCACTAGAAGGCTGGTGTACTTAAAAGGCACTGGCTTCCTTTCAGGTTAAACTTTTGTGTCTTATCTTAGGGGATGAGGGGGATTTATATGGCCCAACAAATCTAAAATGTATGTATAGCTTTTCATATTTTTACCTAGATACAGTAAATTATAGTCCCTCAGACCTCCAGAGCTTTTGATAAACAACATGTGAAGCTATTCTCTCAACCGCTCAACACTTCTGCAGTGTTTCAAACATCTCCTTGTGCCAATGGCCCTCTCTCACTGCCTTTGAAGCCCTTTAAAGCTATATTGATATTCAAGTATTAACAAAGTCTAATTAATACTTAGATCATGCAGGCATCTCCTGAATTACAAGTTTGCTAATGAGCTTTGCTAAAGCCCAGCACCTGAAGGTCATGATCCTGCTATCACCTTTGCAGTAAAGCACTGTAAAATACAGAATGAGAAACATGCTTTTAATACCATTATTTCATTACATGATTACCACGGAATTCTTTCAGCTTTGAGACAAAATCCACAACCTAAAGCTTACTAGATAGCATCAAGAGTGGTTCTTCCAATAACATGGTCCTTCTTAACACCTTCCAGTTATTACATGTAACTGGAGTTGCCTGACAAACGCTAAACCTTTAAAACAATGTAAAGACTCTCCT
Source organism: Hemiprocne comata (assembly GCA_020745705.1). Taxonomy (NCBI): domain Eukaryota; kingdom Metazoa; phylum Chordata; class Aves; order Apodiformes; family Apodidae; genus Hemiprocne; species Hemiprocne comata. The sequence continues at coordinate 133,176,310 of CM036586.1, read as the reverse complement.
ACATCCCAGGGTATATACTACACACATAAGTATGCGTCTGCTGTTAAGTAACTTCAAGATACAGTCTTACTCCAAAATTCTTGTGTCTTAATTTTTTATAAATTGTTAAATCAAAGTCAGAACATTTCCATGGAAATCAGCTGTTCCAAAATATCTTTTCCCCATTTCAAGAACTTCCTGATTGTTGGGGTTTTTCTTTCTTTTTTCTTTATTTTTCTTTTCCGCCTTTTCTCCAATTTCTTTTGAAGAACCCTTCGCCTTGTGTTGGGAGGAATCATTACTTACTGGACAATAAATACTAAACTTTTCAATAATACTTTTCTTTACTAACTGTCCCATTCTTTTAAATACCAATTTTTAGAGAAAAAAAACCTATATAACATCAGTAAGATAGTAATTGTTTGGTGAATCGGACAGAGTGTACATTTTGGTTCAACCTGAAATTCAGAATACGTCAGCTAACAATTTGCCACAATGCTAATTTTGTGATTCACAGAGTACATGCAAAATTCATGACAGGCAAATTGAAGGGCTCTCTTTTGCCTATGGATTGAGACTCAGTAGGTATATAGTACAAATCACAGTTTGCCTGTGGAATTTGAATAAATTTCCAACAGTTGGTTAGCGATCAGACATTTCAGAACTGGCTAAAAATACAGAAACATGTTCTGATACACACTTAGGAGCTTTTGAATATAACAATAATGTGGCTGGAGTAAAATTTGAGCCACAAATTCCTACACATTCTATGATAACTACATAACAACACATAGTATAGAAAATCTCCTCACAGATTTCCACTGCTCTAACTTCATGCCATGGCATGCCTTCTCTTCCACATTCTTCTGGCTGCCTCCAGCTGGCTAGAATTTGCACCCTTAGTTTACTAAAATATCAGGAAAGAAATTATAGCCCCTGGCTACTGAAGAGGTTAGAAAGCCTTCCTCACCTACAAAAGTAACCAACAGTCAACACTCCACAAAATAGTAAAAAGCATCAACCTCCATGTGAAGCTGAGTAAAAACTGCCGTAGCATCTGTAAATCAAGTCACATAAAAGCTTTTTAAAAAGTTATATAGAATAAGTGTAGTAAAGCAAAGCATGTCCAAGTGTATTTATCTCGAGCTTAAAGGTTAAGTTCCTTAGCAGAATTTGCTGAATAATGAAAAATGGAAATGCAAACTACAAACTTGAGTGAGATTCCAAATCTCTGTGAAGTATTTTGCCACTTCTCAAATGATACTTAGATTTATTCTTTTTAAGAAACAACTAAAACAAAGAAACAAAGATAAAATATTTAGGATAATTCCTTCCTGAAGTATAATTTTGCCAGCTTCCAAGTTTTTTACTGTTCTTCAAAATACTCCAGATCTATCTACTGGCATACAGAACACTGGAACAAGTTTACTGATGCAGAACCTCAGCTCCTTTCTCAATGAGGTTTTTTGATGATTGACTGAGATTAGCCCATCAATATCATATGTGTGATGTATGGTAAATTTCAAGGATGAAATAAACAAACAGTTGGATATAAATTCAACATTGTGTAAATTCTAATGCTTTTTTAAACCTGCCATTTCATCATTTTAGAACAGTGCATGCAGTCAAGATGTTAACACTAAGGCAATATCTGTTTATACCAATGGAACGGAAGTTGAACTGCTGATGTGTTTATATGGCTGTGGTGTGGTGATAACACATAAAAACAAAGGTTCTGACATTACTGTTTTGACCTAGTCAGAATACTCAGACGTGCAAGGGAAAAACTGTATATATGTCTGTTCTCTTGCATTTTTCACTTAATTACTCCAGTTTCATCCTAGTTTCAGTAGTTTCATTCTGTTTGTTTGCATCTCAGCTCTCAGGAGACATTAATTTATTAAGCAGACTAACTAGGTTTACAGCTTAAAGTGACTGCGCAAGTAACTTCCTGAACACAGAAAGACTTTATGAATGCTATTTTAAACTGAACACCTAACAGATGTTTAAAAGAATGAAGTTATCAGGTAGGTTTATATTTTGGTTTCACAGATATTAAGCTTATAGCCTCATGTAACCACAGGTCTATGTTTTCTTTCAAAAACATATGTATTTAGCTTTTGTAAGCTTCTAATGAAATGGCATGTTTTGTGGCCATTGAAAAGACCCTCTGTACGGAAAGTAACATGGAATCTTCCTTCTGCAGTTCTGAGCTACTGCGACTAGACAGTACTGTATACTCCAACCTGAAAGTCAAAAACAGAATTCACAATTCACTGACAAAACAAACAAATCTTGGGGAGAGAAGAGTTAATCATACTGTCCAGTTTTATGACAGCAAATAGGAAAGCCTGTGTGGAGCACTGACACTAAGCTTCTGCTCTGAACTGCTGTTTGGTGGAATCCCTTTTATTCATTAGCTTCACAGAGATTTCTGCCTCTATAGAAAGTTTTGGAACATAGATGAAATCTTTTTTGTGCTCATTCAAACTACGAAGGAAAGTTTAATGCCCCTAAACCAGGGTCTCCCCCACCACTAAGACATCATAGGTTAGACAGAACCCGTGATAATAAAACATAAATACAATTTTGTACAAATATTATCATCAATAGGAAGACATACAATAAAAAAAAAACAAACCCACAACCTCAGAAGATTTTTAGGATCTCCTCCCCTTCCCACTTTAGTAATTCCAGAAATATGAACAGTTTCACTGGAAGGGGACAATTAGAAGACTTCTGAAAAAAAATTTTTAATGTCTTTCAAGAATTGCAAAAACAGTAATTATGGATGCTGCTAAAAATGTTTACACTATACAGTATCATCTTCCACCACTAGTAACAGTTTTACTGAGATCTTTTTTTCAGATGAAGACAACCTATTTAATTGTATATTTCTTGCGGACTGACACTGTCTTAAACATGGCCATGACTTCAAGCAAATATTACCCATCAAAACTCTAAGCAACCTAAACACAAAGGGTTATTTCTTAAGCACCACTTTTGGGACTGATCTAGAGCTTTCTGCAGCCAACAGTCCAAAATGGATATCAGCTTTCTTTGGCACTAGGTCAGGCCCCTTCCAAACTTCTTGGAAGTTCTTAGCTGTGCCATTGATGGGAGGGGAGAGAGATTTAATAATCATTGAAGTTTTTCAATTAAGGAAAGATTCAGAAAACAAAGGCAGAGAAAAGTAACATCACAGGCCCTTTTGTCCAACCCCCTGTTGCCTATTCAGAATGCACTGTCTCCAATGTATCCACCTGGTGAGGAATTCACAGTATAGCTTGCTCAAAGCATCTATTACTGTTACTACCTAAAAATTCAGGCCCAAGTAAAATGCTTTTGCTCTAACTCCATAATGTTTCCTTTCAGTAGGAGAAATTACAAGGAAACAAGAAAGTATGACCTAAAGCAGTTTTTTACCTGAGATCTGGACAACCAGCAAGGAAGCTCAATGCTGTAGTTTCCTGTCTAAGATGATAGCACAGCAATACAGAAAGCCCATGCTAGAAGAGAACAGGGAAAAAAATAAAACCCTCACCACTGTAACACTATCATTTCAGCCAAGAAGACAAAACAAATTAACAGTTCTAATACTTCTGTCTAAGGAACAGTAGCTTCTATTTCCATCATACAAAACTTTTGTAGCCTAAATTCTCAGGCCAGTTTCACTCTCTTTCATCATGACCTTAAGGTGTTTTCAATTCTTGCAGACTATGTTTGTTCTACAAATGGAAAACAAGCTCTTACATCTTTGAACAGTCAAACCAAAGAAGTTTTGCTTTTTTATCATTCACAATGTGATCTTACAACAATATAGCATCAATGTGGCTGCTCCAAAACATGAAAGAAAAAAGAAATTAAGGTAAAAGGAGCAAGCATCCACAAATTCCAACTTGTCCATTACTCAGTCAAATAGGGTATACCATCTTTTGTTGTATGTACAGCTTGCCTTACTGCCACTATTTCTTCTTCTTGCAGCTTTAATTTGAGGGTTAGAGAAACTATTGTCTATTTTAATAATGTCTCCCTACTACTTCGTATGTAGTGCAGAGTTTCATTTTATTTATCTCTGTATGTAAGGATACTATTAACTCCAAAAGCCTCTAAAAAACACATCTACAGAGATGAATCTAGAGTACTGTATTATTTTGCCTTTTAAGCTGTGTTCTTCAAATGCTGGAGAGTTGCAGAAATAGCAGCTTAAGCAATTACTGCAGGCAATACTAATTGCACATCTTTAACAGCCATTTCTACATGACATTTATTTAAACAAAAAAAGTAAAAAAAGGAAAAGAAAAAAGTCCTAAAGTGCTGAACAAATTCCATATATGACATTTTTTTTTAAAGTATGGCAAAGTGCCCATAGAAAGTCAAAGGGACACTTCTCAAGTGCCTACAATAAAACTGAAATGATGAGCAAAATTATGAAAAAGTTCCTTGCAAATACTTGAACCAAAGCCAAAGTCTTCTCCTCAGCTTGTAAAGTCTATTGCAAAAAAATTCCTCATATATTAAGCATACCCATTCATTGCTAAGAGCCAGATAAAACTACCAATAACTACATATGTGTTAAATCCCAGACTTACATTTTAATAGCCCAAAAACCTCAGCATGAAGTAACCTACAACTTGCATTAGACCTCTTTACTACTGAAGTAAATGAGAATTAATACTTTGTTCCAAAAACAGCAACTTATTTTCAAATATACATAAAAGAATAATCCTGAAAATCAAGTGACATCAGAGTCATGGATGTATAAAGAATGAGACTGAGGTGAGCAGAATAATATAGTAATGCTATACTGAGCACTACTAACCTCAAAAACTATGTATCTCCAACAGAATTAATCTCCTAGCCAGATGTTCTAAAGGCAGCTTGGGGTTCCCCAAAATGTCAGCAGTTGGGGAAGGGCAGGATTAGCAGGCAGCCCCATTTATTTCTACAGAATTTACCTGAGACCCTTCAAGGCTCATCAGGAGACTGACACAGAAAGCCAGGAACACATTTCTGCACCTTTGTGCAGCTCATATGCACCATAAAAACCTGCAACTAGACCTCAGTCATTGATGAGAGAGAGACAAGACCAAGTCCCAGAAGGGACTCTTGTTATAGCTCTCTTGTTATAGCTCTGGGACATGCCCCAGAAACAGACAGCACAATATTCACATACATAAAAGTTCCAGGAAGAGTCACCAATATTTTTCTTTAACAGATAAACTGCCAGGAAGTAAAAAAGGTTTTCTCAGGGAAAGTAGCCAAGGTATTTTCTAATTCCCAATTTTCTTCTGTATGTATGAGGCTACACTTCCTTTATTGTCAGTAATAGTTGAGTTCAATTTTTCTTGTTCTAGCTTGTATTTACATTTTAGATTCTGTTTGGTTATTACAGAACTCCTTTGCCATACAACTGAAGTTCTATAGTTCAGAGACAGAGCTTTGAAGAAGTATCAATGCTCGACTTCATTTTCTGTTTTTCTAGTACTAAAGAAATACTTAAAACAACTGCTAAAAGGTGACACTTTATACAGCCTGTGAAAATGCAATTACTTTCAGTTATAATGACCACAACAGACATCAAAGACAAATGAAAATATACAGAATGAGTCCAGAAAGTTCATATCTAATCTTAGTATCACTACAGCAAATTCCTTTTGTCTTTAGTGTGTATTTCAAGACATACTGTTTGCCAATACAGAAACCTACAACAATTGAAACAGACTGTTTACTAAATTTAAAATAAAATTTAAAAAATCCTGCAAACCAGCTATCACAGATACAAAGCAGTTAATTTTTCCCTGTAAGAAAATGCATGACAAATAGCCCAAATTATTACCATTTTTCACATGTATTTATTTTAGATGTAAGCACCTGGTGCACTGAACCACCTATCAGCTCTTTCATTACATCAAGGCATCAGCCTGGCTCTGGGCAGCTTGACTGTATCATTTACTGGTTCTTTTCCACAAACTGAAATAAAAATACGGCTCCACAACATTTAATTCATGACGAACAGTATTCTGCTAATGAATACACTGATAAGTACAGAGGAGTCACTGCACTCAGGGTTTTTTTGGGCTTTTCTGTTACTGGTTTTTTGTTTCAGTTTTATTTGGCTGGGTTTTTTTGTAGACAAAACCTAGAAAGGAGACAGAGATCCTTACAAAATGTCTCTCCCTCCTGGCACAGGAGACTGTATCTTTTGGGAGTGTTAACGTAAGATGTGTGGGTTGGTTTGACACACACATTTCCCCACAAAGAAATATATTTTCCTTAAGAACATAATGCAAATCACTTTTGAACAGCACAGGTCTCTGCTGAACAGGGTCTTAACACAAAATTCTTACATGTTCTACAAAAACTCTGGCCCTGCTTTTATGCTGAGCTGTTGGTGATTTGACCTGTCATGGTTATCTCCTCTAAAGGGATTCATCATGGTGAACACAAATGTAAAGAAGCAGTTCTGGCAGCATCAATAGGATGACAGACCTATGAAAGTAGTAAAAGATGTAGCTCTCTTCTCAGTCCACCAGTTTAACCTCCATAGTTCCCTAACAACTTTAAAGAGCACTGGGAGGAGAAGGGGAGGAATGAAACAGTAATCAAAGACTGACTGACACCTCATTCTGTCTGCAGACACTGAAAGGATCATACGATCAGAGTGGGATTTTAAGAAGGTTCTACCTTTCACAGTCCCAGATGATGAGGGAAAGGTGAGAGAAGAGAGAAGTCACATACCCTGGTTAAAAAAAATTACCTGAGTTTACAATCTCTTCAGTTTCCACAGCTTTCATGAAAAAGGCAGTTAAACTCTATAAAAAGTCACTTTTTTTTTTTTTTTTTTTTTTGGGGGGGGTGGAGCTGGGTGAAGTGAGCACATCAAAGAAACATGACATTCAGAAAGTCAGAATATAATATTGTAACTGTTTCAATTTACTGGGTCTACCTGAGATTGAGTTAATTTTCCTCACAGTAGCACATGTGGCACTGTGTTATGGATTTGTGACTAAGCCAGTGTTGACACCACACCAGTGTTTTGGCTACTGCTGAGCAGTATTTTCACAGCATCAAGGCTTTTTGTTTTTCCTGCACTCAGTCCCTCCCAGAGAGCAAGCCAGGGGTGGGCAAGAAGCTGGGATGGGACACAACCAAGACAACTGACCCAGATCAACTGAAGTGATATTACATGCCATATAATGTCATACTCAACAATAAAAACTAAAGGAAAAATGGCTTTGGGGAGGTAGCCATTGCTTAGAGACTGGTTGGGCATGGGTCTACCTGTGGGACATGGTGATTGCCTTTCCATCACTTTTGGGTTTTGTTTGTTTGCTCGTTTCTCTTCCTCTTTCCTTCAATTACTAAACTATCTTTCTCTTAACTCAAAAATGTTCTCAATTTTGCCCAATTCTCTCCCTCATGCTGCTGAAGGAGACTGGGTGAGAGACTGGGTGATAACCTAGCTGCTGACTGCAGTCAAGCAAGCATAATCAACTATTAGGGAAAATATTATTTAAAGCAGTATCCACAGTATCATTCCAGCTATTTTCCTCCAATGACTAAGGTGAAAGGAGAAATAAGGAGGCTAATGTGGCACTGATAGTGCTGAATTTAGAGTCCAATCTTTTAAAAATGCATTATTCAAATTAATGAGGTTTCAGTCACTTAAATTCAAGAACAGAAATGTAATGGCAGATGTTAACTGAACTCTACTGTTGAAATTATTTTTTGTGAAAGAGACAGGATGTACTAGAGTAGAAGTGGGAACAGTATTTTGTGGCATAGGAGTAACCACCTCTGATCCACATGCACGAACATGAGTGAAACATGCATATATACACACACCTGCAATTGTAATGAAGAGGAACATGGAAGAAAATATCTTCTTATAAAAGGTGAAAAAGCCTAAGAAGTTTCTCAAAGGATATTTACAGGGATGGCAAAAATAGCAGGACCTACTGTACTTGGTAAATACACTTATTGGAAGATCACATCTGAGGGTTACAGTAGTTTCACACTGCCAGTAGTAGTCCCATAACCATTGCTCTTGCAGAAAACAGACGAGGAAGATCGGAGGTAGGCCGCAAAAGCCATCCATGCTGCACTGATGATACTACTATCAAAGGCTGAAAAAAATAATTCAAAGCCTGTTGATGGTTTATCTTCTTAACTGAAGTATGCTTATACTACATTCACCTCTATTAATTGCTACTAGTCAGGCCTTGTATTTATTACCAAGCCTTCCTGTCCCATATGCCTCAAAGAAAACCCTAGAAATTAAGGTGGTCCTACCTGTCATTGTGTTTAACCCCAATCTACACACCATGAGGTCAAATGCTACTAAAGCAAAAACTTCTGTAGCAACCAGGTCTTTCACTTGTGCAAATACTTTGTTTCCAGTAGGATTTTCATTCAAATTTTTAAGACTACTTTAATAAGAACAAAATAAATAGTATTTGGGGGTGCTGGGACAGATCACCCCACAACTACTGATAAGCATAATATTTTCGTTGCAAAAAAGCACATGTGTTGAGGGAGTAAACATGAAAATCCCGCTGCTTCTTGACATTGATTTTACTTTCTGATGTGCTCACACAATAAACAGTATATCACACCATTTAGGGGAAAAAAAAAAAAAAAAATCAAAGCTGGCACTGTAAGGGGAAAGGTCAGCTTTTCTGCCTTTCCTCTTGCACCACTGATCCACTCAACAGCCCAGCAGGTAGAATATGGTCTTTCTACCTTTGTACATTTCTTAGCTAGAAAATAGGAGCTTCTTTTTTTGCATCTTTTTCCACATATTTTAATGAAACAAAGCAAACACGAAAAAAGCCACTATGCAGTCTCAGTGAAGTGAAGCATTACCTCAAAAAAGCAATGCAAAGCATGAAGACCCAGGGGAGAGAGAAAGTTCCTGAATCTTAGAATGAGAAGATGCTCCAAACAGATTGGGAAACCTTTGTTTTCACTCACAAACTAAGTTAAAAGCTACTGGGTAAAAGGGAAGGACCAAGAGAAAGAAAAAAGATCATCAAAAGCATTTGGTAGGATGAATAACTCTTTTCAAAATAAGCAGAATTTTCTAGTCCTGATGAAGTCAACGTCACCACTCAAGAAAGCTGCAAAGCAAAGCAGACATACCAACCAGAATTTCCAAGGAGGAGGAAAGACTACTCAACTCACACATTTTTTTCCCTATGGTATACAGAGGAAGCAGAGAAGAGAGCAGCACCTTTTCAAAGTCTGCTACGAGCAACATTTATGCAGAGAATTACTCAGTCTCTTTCAATATTCAGTCAGCTACTACTCATGTAGTTACTCATGTTTAAATTAACAATAATCTGTCTTGAAGAACACAGAAGGAAAAATCACATGTAATTTCAAATGGTAACATGGAAAAGCAACTGCAGAATGTAAGTTACCTAGGGAAAGAAACTGAAAAACTGAATTGTAGTATAGGCAATCGCTCTCTTCCTTTTTCTGCCCTAACCCATGTTCTTCCTTCTGCCAATTGTATGGGTTTTTTAAATCAACAACTTAATCGAAACTTTTATAATAATATTACAATATACACGGCTAATTTTGCAAGGCCACAACTATATCCAGGGCTGTGCATACAGTTATCATTGCTATCATTTGTTTTTAGCCAGTCTATAGCTTTAATAATGCAGGTAAACTTAACCAAGACCCATGATTCTTTCATCCACTGCAATATAGCAAATGGTGCATTTACAGTTTGTCTGGAGCATTAATATATTATCAATGTCAAGACCAGAGCTTTCCTTCAATTAAACAGCCAGAAGAGAGCTTTCTATTTTTAATTACTCTTTTATATCTCAGATTGAAAAACAGAGCTGGAAATCAGTTCTGGAAGCAGTATCAGCCTAATGAAAAAAACAAACAAACAAACAAAAAACAACACCACCTCACCTTAACAGCCATTGTCTTCATTCAGTCTCATCATATCCAAACCGGACTCTCCACCGTTTTTCACTTTTACTTTGAATAGCAAAATAGACCACTGATGAAAGAGGATTTATCCAATTACTATGAGCAAAGTAGCTTTAACTTCCTTTAAATGTCCACTAACAAGATATAAAATGACACTTCCCAGACACATCACCAGCACAATAGGGCCTTTATTGATTTTCAGATCATGTTCTTCAGTCTGAGATGACTCTCTGGAGGACTCTGCTTCCCAGCAGGAGAAAGAATTGCCTTTTCTATGTTTGAATTCCGATCTATTAATGCATCCCTTGCTGGAGACTGTGTCATTTTAGTTCTTTCCCTCTGTAGTTAATATGTCTACACACTGCTGGCTCAGTGTCCTAATGGATTCCAGGGTTAGAGGTCAAAGTACGAAAACAAAAAATGAAATTGCTCAGCTTGGGAATCAATTAAGAAAAACACTTTTAACAATCCTAAAATGTGCAACCGATGAAGTGTGGTGTGTTCAACCCTGTACTAAAGCTATAAACTGAGTAGCAAATCCAAAAGAAGCTACACACCAAAAATAAAGATGAAAGAGAGTTAATGTTATTGCTCAGCTTACACTACTGCCCTGAGGAAATTCGCAGCTGAAGGAACAGATACTTCTCCTTTCATTTGTCATTATGAAGTTTTCTGAGGTGCAATGCTGACATCATCTCTTCACTATACAATTTAAAAGGCTAGAAGACAATCTCAGTAGTCAAGTCAACTTTGGTCATATCTGTCCATGTACACAATATTACAAATTCAATCTGGGAAAAAGACACAGTGATGTGAACTCTTGGAATTGACAGGAATGAGGCATAGGGTTCCCACAGCCTTTTTTTTAATTCACTCGAAGTACAGAGCACTAGCTATGTATGTGCTGTCTATGGCTTGCAGAAAAGTATGGATTTGAAAAAAATATTTACATATTGTTGACTAGTAATAGCTCTATAAAAATACAACACTTGATGTTTTGTACTGCCTAGCTTTATTTAGTATAGGACTTAACAGCCAACATGTATAGAGCTTAGATGACCAGAAGATGGAAAAGGGAAAGTAAAAGGCCTCAAATGATTGTATGGTTCAATTTTTACCAGTCCATCTTTGTAAAAAACATAAACTATAATTCCATTACAGTTCTGATAGGAGCTAACTTCAGTTACAAAATCAGGAAATCACTTGACATATGAATATATGCATCATAATAGCAGACACTACACATACTGAAAAGAAAGCTCTCCAGCCTGATCCCTACTACAATCACCCTTAAATACATTCATTCCTTTGTATAAGGCCCAATAGGTTTAACTATCCTTCCTTTCCCACAAAGAACAGCGGTCCTGCATTTTAAAGGTGTGGTGTGCACCCAATCTACATTAAATGGCCTTGCTTGATCTTGGTCTCCAATTCTTCTGGCACATTACAGCCCAGGCCATATAAGTGTTCCTCCTTGTCAACTGGGAGATCTGCTGCAGTATCCAAAATTATCTAATACAGCAGAGTACCAGAGACTTCATTCTGGGGGGTTAAAAGCAAGATCACATCCACATAGACACCCAATGACATTTTACATGTATTCACAGAAATTACTGACAGCTCTTCTTCAGTTAACTCAATATTTAATGACAGCAAAATTCATGGAACCGATGGGCAGCTGTATGTCTTTCTCTTTTCCATGGTACATTTAAAAAAGCATACAACTAAGAAGGTAACAGAAACATCAGTTCTCATCTCCATGAGTTGCATCTCTACCCTGCATTGTTAGGAAAAAGGACAGGCTGGTCTTAGGATACAATAACAAGGGGAGTGAGAAGAGTAGACTGTTAATTGGAAGCAATGTGGATACAGTTCATCAGTGAGCTATAGAAGAGTCCTGCACAGAGAAGCCTGGAAACCAGCATGGCAAAAAGAAACCAAACCAAAACAGTGGAAGGGCAAATATTTTGTTTAACTTCTCAGGAGTAGTGGCACACAGCCCATTGTTCCTCAACACATCTTCAGGGTGTTGTCCTATTCTTTGCTTGCCTGCCTGTGACCAGAAGCAGACAATCAGAGCTCAGGAATGTTTTGTGCACATTCCTGTCTTCCTGGCAAGACTAACAGAGGAGATAATATACGAATTGCCCAGAGATAAAAACTAATCCTCCTCTTATCTGCCTCTCTTAACTGAAGTAAGGCAGTCACCAAGATCAACACTGTAAGAAATCAAGCTCAGGACCTTATGAAGGCGTCCAGTTTGTATCTTGACATACCTGTGCCTGTACAGTACTGCGTCTCATCCCCCCATCTACTCAAAAATCAAGTGTAGCAGGCCATTACTAATGGCATTCATAGTCAACTAAGATAATGTGACATGTGACAATGTATCCATCTATAAACAGATACAAACACAGTACCAGATACAAATAAAAGCACCAAAATTTAAATGCCTATTTGCCTCACACAAATGCCATGCCATACATCCATCCACACTGAAACCCAACACTGGCAACCTAGAAGATTCAATCACAGTGTGGGGAAAACAAAAATCAAGAGATTTACCACCAAAAGTAAGGGACCTGTATATTTTTCTCAGTGCTATGAGCTTAAGTGCTGCTTTATTTTGCTACTTATCTGATTAACCACACTGTCTACACTAAACATTTCTATGGAACTGATTTTGCATTTTCTTGATGGACCACAAGCACTTTGCAGATATTTTGAAACTTCTAGTTTCTTGAAAGAAGATATCTTCATCTCAAAATTGCATTGCCTTCCTTATATACATGGGGACATGGTGCACTGGTCTACTTACATATAATTCACAGCCAGTGGTTTGTAGGTACTTCAGTCTCCTCAGCCCTCCAGCTACCATTAGTAATCCTTTATCACCTGCAAACACTTTCTCCCATAGCATAACATGGTTCACCAGCAGGGTGTCTCTCTCTGGCCCTGGTCTGACCCTCCAGAAGCCAGGGAACATTGGCAATCTTTGCAGCACAGGTTCTGAATTTCATTTCTAAGTGACTGAATTCCTTGGATCAAAAGAAAAGCTTTGTATTAATTAACATGTTTTCTATAGGGCACAAACCTCATACTGACCCATCATCTATTTAACTTTTACAGAAGCATACAGTCAGCCTGACAAAACCACATTTGTAGTAACTCAGTGGTCTATTGTGTTATTAGCACCAAACAATTAATTAATCATATCCATACATTATATGTAATTGACAATTAATAGGACATCTATAGCTCACTTGAGGGGGTATTTGCCATTCAGTTCTGCTGGCAAAACTCCTGCTGAGCAAAGACAATCCCGGTTTTGGCTGGGATGGTGTACAGAATGTGCACACAGCAGGCAGTCAGCAACAGTGACTTGGCCAACCGATTAAATCTGAGCACTGACCAGCAGGTGTCTTCTTAGTGTGCTTTGAACAGCTTTCCATAAAGCCTTGTACTCCACAGTAGCTGGATGCACATCAGTTTGGTCATACATCAGCATATGAGGATTTTTTGCTGCAAGATGAAAGCATCACTCATTTGCAGATCTCACAAGTAACAGCTCCCTAAGCCTCAAACCTCTCAAAAATTAACAAGTTACAAAATAAAAGACAACAGGAATCTACTCATTTGAGTCCACTTTGATAAGGCAAATGAAAACTAGTTTGATTTGGGGCTTTTCCTCCCTTTTTCTTCTTGTTATTCAAGTGAAGGGCCAGAGGAGTGCTGGCATACCAGTCAACTCTTCAATGAACGCTATCATTGGCATTTGAACACCAGCCATTTACTCCTCTGTTGTACCAACAGCCTTCAGAAAACCAAACTACTAATGTATAAACTTCTCTTATGCTCCCATGACATACAGTTTGTCAAGTTTGCTAAAAGCTCAAGACAAAACCTTACTGCAAAGAGGACCAATGGCATGTCAGCTCATCCCTGAAGTTTTCTGAAGTCTTTCTAGATCCCCATGACAGAGACTTCCTATGAAAGACCTTTCAGTAGTATATGACATGCAAAAACACAGAAAATATAACTGTTCTTCAGTGAAAGTTCAGAAAATTTGACAGGCTAGGCATTCACCATTCATAGCAGTGCATTAGCAAAAACTAACTTTTACCCAACGTTATTTTTAAAATACCAGTAGTATACCTCCCCGTTCAGAATATCCAAATAAAATTACTATGCACAGAGAGGCATTATTTGGTATTTTATCTGTGTACCTTTATAATGAAAACACTTCCAGTAAAAGGAGACACAGTATTCTCAGTCTCACAGCAGTATCAAAATCCCAGAAGCAACCCAAATTTCCACTCTAACTCCAGATTATTTCAATTGCACAATTGTCTGTCCACTCCTCAGTCTGATAGATTTGTTGCCTTAAACCCCTTGCTTTTCTCTATACAGGAAAGACCTTGCCGTGATAAACTGACATTTTGTAAATGCTAAAAGGAAACGTGCTATCACTCAACATACTGTTTTAAGTCCCTGATACAGAAACAAGAACTTACCATGACTTAAAAGGGAATGACACACAGAAGAAACAACTGAACTATGCAGAGTTACAAATTATTCTAAACTTATTTTGTAGATGGATCAGTAAACACATGATAAATCAATGCCTACTTGGTAGAGATCCAAGTGAGACATAACCATAGAGGTAGTTTTATTTTACAACTTAGTGATTTTTTTAATTTTTTTTTATTTTTTACTCTTTCTTTATGAATGTAGCACTAGCCACTACCGAAGACAGAGCACTAAGCTAACTTTGACTGTTGCCCTGTCTGCAAATCATCATCATCTGAAGTTCAGGGACAGTCTCAAAATATTTGCAATCTGCAAATCAGATCAGAAGATAGCACACATAATAAGTGAGAAAGTTTTTCAGGAAGAGGCTGGCAGCTCTGTCAGTAGCACTGACCCTTTGCACAGTGTCCCGGTCCAAGCAGCGACTCAGACAGGCCCGAGCGGTTAGCCCTTTTCTGTTAGGATCCACCCCTGATTTTGGGGATGGTGATGACACCAATGTATAATATACCAGAAACCCCAAATATGAGAGCACGCATGCCCACACGCAATGGAAATTGGACACCGGGATGTGCTTTATGTGCTTTATTTAACAACTTAGATGGAATTAAAGGCGTGCTGGGAGAGAACTTGAAATACGGGGTGTAAGGTGTGTATGCAGATAGTCGTTTAGGTTTGAAAAGGAGGGGAGAAAAGTACAATAGAAGAGGGGATTTATCTAGCGCACCGCAGTTCCCTCTTGATAGGGTCAGCGTTGTCAGTGGATGTAAGGGCCATTTACGGTTTTTATCCCGGGGAGAGATTGTGCTTAGAGATAGAACAGAAAGAAATATTATTAAAGCTTACAGTCCCGGCAGGCCACACAAGGCAGAGACGAACAGCGTTGGCACGTGGCGGTGGCAAGCTGCGGGTGGCAGCAGCGGACTGCAGGCTACACGTGGTGGCTTTTGGCTGCAGGCGTCTTTTCTTCCCCAGTGGAAGGAGGGAGAGAGCCTTTTGGGGGAGATTTACAGTTCTTTTAGGATTTCTCGAGGCAGTGGGGCTAGCAGGTACTGAGCTAACAGCTCCTGCTTTCAGCCCTGCTCTCGAGTAGTGAGTGTACAACTCTTTCAGTTTTTCTCCCCCTTTTGGAATCTCGTTTGGTGACCGAGCCACTGTAGCCAAGATCCACTGCTCTTTCTCCTCTCCTTCTTTCTTCTTTCTTCCTTCTGCTGAGTGGGGCAGTGGCGAGTAGCAGGCAGACCAGCTGTAGACACCTCGGTGGAAAAAAAGGAGAGAGGCCAGGTGAACAGTCCCTTTATAGCTCCTGGGACCCTTCTGACTGGTGTATTTTTCCAATCCGCTTATTTGCATATAGTTCCTGCCAATCCACTGCTTTAGGTGGCTGCAGCGTCCAATCGGGGACTTAGCAGCAGTCTTTGTCCTTGACTTGTTCAGACTTGTCCTGGACTTGTCCAGGCTTGTCCTTGACTGAGTAGCAGTTCCTGGTGCAGCCCTTTTGTTTTCATTACCAGGTGAATAGTTCTTTATGGGAGACAATTTTCCCTTGGTGAGGGGTAAAACCCTCATACACAGTCACATACTTTACCTTCTGTTTAAAGCCTCAAATGCTCGAGTACCTTCATAGCAGGAACATGGCACTATGGTAAATTCCAAAAAAAAGGAATCTGCAGTGAAGTAAGAAGTTTTACTCATCAGATTAAGTTATCTGAAGTGTTAGCATAAAAATACTTCATAATAGAGCAAGTACAACAGTTTTTTTATGAGCAAAGTAGTCTGTACCATTGAAGTTGCAACAACAATTACAGTATACACTTCTCTAAGGTAAGCACAGCCATCATCTGTGGACTGAACAAATAACCCATTACTCAGGATTAGCTCAAGACTTCTCAGTCCTGCAGAGACAAGAAAGTTCTTCCAAGGAAACTGTTCTCATCCTTGAAGTGGTAAGATTCAGCTTCGGTACAGGCAGCAGAAAAAGGGAAAGAGTTAGAGGGGGCTGACAGTGTTCACTGGCCACTGGGGAAATGAAAGCAGCTGTGGCCAGCATAGAAGGGGTGTAAGACTGGAAACAGAAGCTCAAACAAGTGCTGCAAAAACAGGACTGTTCTTCAAGATATGCAAAAAAGTAGGGGTGTTAGTGACCAGTGCTCCACATACCGAGCCACCCAGTAGCAGCAGAGGTCCTGCAAGCATGCAACTGGCATTCTGGGCCGTGACACTGAGAAAGGTCACACCAAAGGAAGCGGGATAACAAGGTTTACATGCAACTCTGACCCTGCTCTTACTCTCCCTCTTTAGAAACAGTAATGTAGTTTTAATGTCCTTCAGGTGTGAGGGAAAAGGGAGAGAGGGATACTCTTAGAGGCAGTATAATGGGAATTATACTCAGATGCATTTGAGATCTAACTTTTATGCAGCTCTTCAATACTACTGAAAAAAATAAACCTTGACATCAAGGGTTTGTCATCTTCTAAGTAATCACTTCTGTTTCTGTCTCAGACAGCAAGCACAAGCAGCACTGAACCACGGCGTATGAAACACACAAGCCTAAGAAAGTTGAGTGCTTTTGACCCACCTCTTCCTCATGTAATTGTCACCTTTGAGTCTGGCTCAAACTCCAACTTCCAGTTTAAGATTTAGGCAGTCTTGCTATTCATTCAAAACATGTCTCTGGCTTCACATGTGTGAGAGACAGACTTTATTGTCTTCTTGTGTGCTGTTTTGTGTATATATTCTGACATTTGATACCATTTTGTAGCAACAGACTTGCCAAACCCTCAGTGCCTTAAATAAACCTATTGATTCTTAAGCATTGTTTGTGAGTGTGACAGGGAGTGGTCCTCAGCCCTCAATCCCCTTTGGAGGGGGTGTGAGTCGAGGCTTTACCCATCTCAATTTTTTTCCCTTCAGTAAGCTCTCTTTTAACTAGCAGCAAGTGTTCCAGCTAGTGGACTGATAACGCTGGAATGTTTATGTTACTGCCGAGATTCCAAGGTTGCATCTTTGCCCCGCTGCCTCAGACACTATCTATGACCCCCCTGTAGGGAGGCTGGACCAGACAGACAGCAAAATTGACCAAAGTATTCAATTTCGTAGATCTACGTAAGCTCAGAGGAAGGTCAGAGATCACAGAAGACAACTTTCTTCCTGCTTCTTCTTCCCTCCTCTTCCATCCATGGCCGGGGTAGACTCCATCTATCTATCCATCACCGTTGATCCCCAGGCTCGTGCACTCCTGACCCTCATAACTCTACCCTCAGCTTCTGTCTGCTCTGCCATTATCTCCGGCAGCGGTCCAGGACTTTTCAGGACTGTTCACAACTAAGGAGAGTGCTATGGAAGTTGCTGGGGGTGGAAAGAGGCAACAGGCTTTTGCACATTCCTGAACACATTTGTATATAATTGTACATATTTTCTTTTATCATTAGTGTTTAATTAAAGCAGTCTAGTTTAGCTTTCACTTCAGAAAATTCTCTCTCCATAATTTTGTCTCTCCTTCCCTACCTGGGGGAGGGGATCGAGAGCATTGTTGTCTCTGGTTTAATTACCAATCCTGAGTCAAACTGTGACAACTAAGTAATGCAAGGCCTAACCATGATTTTTTTTCTCAGGTTGTGCAGCTTAAACATATATGTATTGTACTCTTGTGATCTAATTGTCAGCCTTTATGGTCGTGCAGCCTAAGGTAATAATTGAAGTATATGTTTTCCTTCTATAGTTTTAATTAAAACTAATATTCAAATACAGACCTTGAGTGTCATTTCACCTTAATTTGATCAAGCATTTCCTCAGACTGTGACATTTTAATCCCTCTCCCTGGAAGGGCCAGGTCTGAGACAAAGGTTGGATCCAGCCAACCTAGGCTCCTCTCTGAGAAAGAGTTTAGAAAGCAAGGGGGTCCAATCTGAATCTCCCTGGGTTGCCCTACTCCGGTTGTGACAACATGCGTTACTGCCTAAAAAATACTGGAAAGTACTATCTGGAACATCATAAATACAGCCAGAAGTATTTCCACCAACACAAAAGACTGAAAATATCCTTGAGGTTACAGTTTCTGTAACTAACTGAATCACATCAGCAGTCTTATTTATAAGCTAGGAAAGGATTTAGAAATGCTTGACCTTCAGGAGTCAAAGAAAGATGCAGCTGTTCTTGTTACCATTTGAAGCTTCACTGCCACTTGCTGAGGCAGATTTAATGCATCCTCCCAGCTTATCAGCAGAAATGGTAAATAGTCCACATTAATCAGAACATACCCATCTCATCTCATCTCATCTCAGTCTTTTAGGGATGAAGGTCCATTAGGGAATCAAAGACAGATAAAGCAGAACTTCAGTTACTTTAAGCTTCTACTCAGATTCCACCTGAATTATTCTTGCATTTCTCATAGAAAAAGGGTGAAGGAAGTTATGTATTTTCTGAGATATTCCCATTAAAAAACAAGAGTAGCACAAGGCATTCCCATGTCCTTATGTAATTTTTAAAGCACATGAGGGCAGGCAGACGTCAACAGGACTAACAAACTAGTGTTTCCTGGATTTCCAGGGTTTCTAGCTTTTACTCGATGTCTTTTTGAATGAATTTGACAACCACTGTAATTCCTAATTCTCAAAACTAGCTGAAGTTTAGAAAATAAGCAGCCTAGAAGTGATATGTACACAAGCCATAATCAAAGATTTAAGTTCCTAATACAACAACTGGATTGATCTTAGTGACCTTGCACTGAAGATCAGGGCAAACACTTAAACTGCAAACACATTATGGTGGGATTTTTCCTGACTGTAAGACTTTAGACATAAATAAGATTTCATCAATGCACGTTTCCCAAGAAACTATAACTGCATTATTTCAGACAGCCCAGTGCAGGCATACAATATTGTTTTAGGCATCCAGAAAACAGCTAGAAAGCCACAGACTTCAGTTCCTTGCCTTTCATACATTTTTACTTACAACAATGAAGTACAATAAGGATTACAGAACACCTCTTTCACATTTATAAAACCTTTAATAAAATTCAATAATTCAGTTTATCTCCCTGTACCTGATCACATTCTGCAGTCCTCACTCATATCCCTGGTATCTTACTCAAGTAAAAGTCCAGATAACTCAGCTGAAATCCCCCAGGCTAAGGTAATTTTATGTCCCGTAATGAAGCAGCAAAACATGGAAAAAATAGGATAGATTTTGAAAGACTAGTTGTGTGTGATATTGTCTGTAGAATCATAATCTCACTTTAACCACCATCCACTGTTTCCCAGGTACTAAGCAAATGGCAAGGAGCCAAATTCTAAAGAAAGTCGTATTAAATGTCTCTGTGCAGCCACTCAGCATTCAGAATAGAGACAAGTTCACTTCTTACATGTCATGAGATGCTGTGAATGCCTGCAGTAAGTATCGGGATTTCTTTTTATTAAATCCTAAATAGTAAAGTTCATTTCCACAGAAACTTGTTAAAACATATATCACAATCACTGCAACATTTCTTGATAGGAACAAAACAAACGTGTCCCCTCCCAGATGGTAGGAATAATTTCTGAAAATGTCACAACATTAGAAATTCTTCAAAAACCCTAACAGCTTGTCAAACTGCTTATCCAGCAGTTCACATGCATCCTCAAAAGTGTAACTTCTTCAAAAGGATAAAATATTATAGGATCATAGAATCGACTGGATGGGAAGGAACCTTAAATATCATCTAGTTCTAACCCCCCCTGCATGGGCAGGGACACCTCCCACTAGACCAGGTTCCTCAAAGCCCCGTCCAACCTGTCCTTGAACACTTCCAGGGAGGGGGAATCCACAACTTCCCTGAGCAACCTGCTCCAGTGTCTCCACCACCCTCACAATAAAGAATTTCTTCCTAATATCTAATGTAAATCTCCCCTCTTCCCGTTTGAAAACATTCCCCCTCATCCTATCTCTACCTGTTCTTGTACAAGTCCCTCCCCAGCTTTCCTGTAGGCACCTTCAGGTACTGGAAGGCTGCTATAAGGTCTCCCCAGAGCTTTCTCTTCTCCAGGCTGAACAACCTCAATTACCTCAGCTTGTCTTCATAGGAGAGGTGCTCTAGCCCTCTATCATCTTCATGGCCCATGTCCTTCTGATGTGTGGGGGGTAGAACTGGACACACAATACTCCAGGTGGGAAGTATGCAACTTCCAAAATTATTATTTTTTTTTCTTTTTGAACAGCAAGAACAGAATCCTACTTCTAATAAATAAATAGATATATAAATAGATAAATAGATAGATCACCAGCTCTCTCACATTCAGTATAGTTTGAAGACATGGACATCATGTACACCCATTCAGAAAAAGACACAGTAAAACCACATGAAGTTACACTATGATCTTCTGATAAAATATTGTACATGAGTATAGATAGTACACATTGAGAAAAAGTATTTCTTTACACCCTTTTCCTTAAATTGGGAAACAGTCATGCTCAATCTTACAAAGTGTTCTGCCTCACACAGAAAGCATTTATGGAAAAGACAAATGCACATATTGTGAGTTCTGTCATTCAAAAATCAGTTATTCCTAGGGGAAAAAAAAAATGCTATATGAATCTCCAGCTTGTAATGTGCACTTTAAATTAGACTATTTATGACATTATAACCTCAAGACTGATCACACCTGAAGAAGGATATATCCAGTATGAACAGCATTTCAGTCTAGCACTACAGATCCAGGCACTGAGAGGAATAACTCAAGAACATAAGCCTGGGGCAAGTAGCATTTATGGTGCTGCATTCAAAAGCAGATTGCACACTGGAAGGCAGCACTTGGGAGTGTGACAAATTTAGCCAGTTACATCCAGAAAGTAAATCTGTTGTTCTTGGATTAAAGTTGTTTTCAGAGCTTGAGTTGTGTATTTGCAGGGCTATTCTTCAGGTTTTGTTTGCTTATAGTCTGATGTTCTTCTTCAGGCTGTGATAGTTCTACTTGCAAAGGGTTAATCATGTGTCCCCAGCCCATACTGAAACAGTTACGGCCACTATTACCAGTCATAAATGTTTCTGCTTAGTATTTATCTGGCCACTGCAGGTGAAGCAGGGCACACAGAATATAAAATTCTTTTGGTTTTAATCCTGTTTTGAACACAGATACATTTTCAACACCCAAGAGTCTGAGGATTCTCAAATACAATGGGATGGAAGCAACTACACCTTTCCTTCCTTAGAACAGAGCTGTTCAGCAGAACATACAAGTGAGATGGGGAAGAAGCTGCCCCATCTGTCTGTCTTGTGAGGAATTTTACCCCTCTATGGAGACTGCCTCTGGAAACATCCCTACATATAGTGCTTCTGTACTCCATAGAAAGGTCTTTGCTTTAGAGTCATCATCACCAAGTCTTCCACAAATTATTATATCCTGGAAAAAATATTTGTTGAAAGCAATTTATCTGACCAATATTGACATTTGCTTCAAATTTCTTTCAGCGGTTCATTATTCAGCCAGCTCCACAGACTGTTCAAATTCAGCACATAACACTTTCAACTCGCTCTTTTCACAATTCCTTAACTCTTATTTAGGAATATTTTTTATTATTTGACAAGAACACCTGTCAAGAAAGTATTGTGTCCCCACCTTTGGTGTAGTAGTACTACAAAGGCAGAAGAAGGTGACACATGACTGCAGCTCTACAGGATATCTCCATTTCATATTCAGGAAGGGCTATAAACATTTTAAAGCTGTAAGCAAGCACCAGAAATACTGACGCAGAAGTGCTCTAGCTAAAATTAAGACCACAGGGTAGGTTTCATCTAGGATCTGCTAGCCAAAACCAACATCTCTTATCCCTTACACAGAACAAAGGAACACAGTCACTATTCTCCACTCAAAGACAATGCACCTGTGTTGCAAACTTACAGCCTGCTTCCAACCTGGAAGTGTATTCCATCACAAGCATCAACCAACATGACAGTTCAGGTTGTACGGACCTAGGGCTTGAAAAATAACATAAATTGAATCCTTACCTCTACTGGGAGATACATAATCAATCTGATTCTACAATCTTACCCTAGTCATCGCTTATCAGAATACCAAGTATGACCAACATGCAAGCAGCAAAATAGGACAGATTCTTAAAACAGCCATATAAGATCAAGCAATGGCAAAAGCAGCAGGTGAGCAGAGCATTTGCCCTACTATTTTTCATAAGGAGTTTTTCTAACATCACAAGGAGATACTATCAGGGTAAACAAGAAATAATCAGCCATTCTATACTGTAGAGAAAAAAATTAAAAAGCTAAAGATAAAAATGGAAAGCAAAGTTACTCTTTTGTATTGCACTGCTCTTCTGCCACTCCACTACTACAACCCTAATGTAAAAAATAACTGGAAAGGCAGAGATATACATTTATCTGTGTTGTTACTTCCTCCACTCCTCCTTGTAACAAGTCAATAAAACCAAAGTGGTATACCAGCATACAAACTAAAGCACTCTTTTCTTGTACTTTCAAGTTCAACCCTTTTTGCCTGAGGAATTCTCTTGGCTCACGGGTTTGATGTCAGCCCCTGATTGTGTTTTGATGTTTCTGCAGATCTATGATTGAGTTCAATTCTCAGCAGCCAAAACAGACATTTGTCATCCTGTATGCATCAAATTTCCTGTGGCACACTGCCCACTTAATCATGCAGGAAAAGGGAGTTTTTGACAAAGCAAGGGGCTGTCTGCAAGCCCCCGTGACCTCGCATGTGTGGAGTCACATGTAATTACCATTACTTATAAGGATCACTCAAGGCTTCCTAGTGTTGCTGCACACCAGTCCCACCACGCCAGAGTGTTTGAGTAAATATTTGCACGCAACAAGGAGCTGTTGAGAGGGTTTTGTCTACAGCCACAGCCCCCAGTACATGAAATATTCAGCACATGAAATGTCTCCACTGATGCAGAGTGGTGGGTTTTCACTCTGATTTGATTAGCAGTGATGATTCTTTCATGAGGTGTGACTGTCCTTCCAGATTAGCATCAGCCCAGATTCCATGCAGCAGTCACGGAAAAAAGGAGATGGGAAAAGAACAGTCCGGCAGGTTACAAGGGTTACTTTGCAGAGTCTCTATCAATTCTGAGACTTCTTGTTTAAAAGAAAATGCTGGAGCTAAATCCTATTTTAAAAAAGCATTACCATATAGACCTCTAAATTTAAAAACAAATGCAAAACACAAATCTCAATTCTATTAAGAGTTAACCAGGAGAAAAACACAACACAAGCTTAATGCACGGAATGTCTTTGCATGCCACAAAAGAGACATCAATTCTTTACCCATAAAAGGCTAGAAACATTACACAAGACATGCTTTCATGTTAAGTATAATAATCCTCTCCTAATGAACACAGTAGAACATATTATTTATACTGAATCAACATTTAGTTGCATCACGTCTAAACTTTTTCTCCTAAGTACATCTCTCATTCCTATGCAAGCAACTGGCAAATTTTACTAATGACAGTTGGACTTTGGTGAAGTACTTTTAATATCAGCAATTTAAATTCTTCCCCCGTGGTAATATTCCCATATTATTTCTGTAGTGAATCAGTGAAGTTCTGAACCTGAATCTAACAGAAGCAACCAAATTCTGCAGAAGGCAGTTTACTGGACTGACTGATGTAGCTGGAACAGAAAAAAAAAGGGCTGGTATTCCTGAAGCCTATTTTTATTTGCCACTCTGATCAGCTGCTTTTCAGCTGATCAGTTACTTTTACAAACTTTGGTTTAGACACATCTCTGACTTAGACAAATTGGGTCTTGGAGAGATCTGAAACTCTATAGCAAGCATTCTGCCTTAATATGAAAAGTTGAATATGCACCCACTTAAAAAAAGCCCTGACCTTCCAAGTTAAATCTTGGTACATATGCCGTTACTGGCTGTACTAGACCCAAATGTAAAGTCTCTACACAACTTCACAGGCAAAGAAAAGAGAAATTCTGAGGGCTACCATGCACTGAATTTTCACAGTATATCAACAGCAGTTATTTAGCAGAAGAGGTTTCTGTAACTGTGTCCTGTTTTGAGCCAGGATTAAGCTAATTTTCCTTATACTTGTATATAATTGTACATATAATTAAAGCTGTCTAGTTTAGTTTTCAGTCCAGCAAAGTCTCTCTCCTAATTCTCTCTCTCCTTCTCTACCTGGGTGGGAGGGGGAGGGGATCGAGAGCGTTGTTTGTCTCTGGTTTATTTTTTGATTCTGAGTCAAACTGTGACAAATTGTCACTGAATGGGAAAACTCACAATATCCAGTGAGCTTCTGTTCTCTGCTTCTTCTGTGTCAGCTTGTGTTAAAAAAACTAAACAGAGAAGGACTGCAGTTTCTGAAGACCAACCACTTTCCACTTGGAACACATTTAGAAACTAGATGTCTCAGAACCTACTATCAGCCCTTAAAAAAAACTTTAAAACAATTAAAAGCTGGTTTTGAAGGACTTTCTCTTTTCATGAGCAAGTTCAACAACATCAACAAAAGCAAAAACCAGGAGAGTAAGAGGTAGGGCAGAGAAGACCCCATCATAGTATTAAATGGAACATCTTTTCACTGCAGCACAGGTGCTATACATTATTCCAGTTTGACATTTATCTTCCATTTAAGCCAAGGTGACAGGATGCTGCAAATCGCACCCATGAGAGGGTGTAACTGCTTAGTACTCCAACTAGCAATTTTTATTTTCCTAATTAGACCAGCAATGCCAATGTGGACAATTGAATGACAAAGGACTAAAACTAAGAGATCAATGATGGTAGGTGAATCAGGTGCTGTGCTTAAAAGCATTTTAAAACACTATTATTATCACTAGTGCTGATTGTTGCGTAGTAAATCCAAGGTTAATAAATCATATTTCTTGTACTTTCCTAACTTCCAGGATTATGTTTTTTACTTACTGCTATGCATACAGTAAGGTTACTGACATACAGACAGCTAATGAGATTCCTGTTATGCCTTGTGGTCAAAGACCACAGAAAGAAGAAATAAAACTACATGCATTTGCTCTCAGCCACATGCAGGTTTTACTACATACCATATATAAAGAGTAATTTACTTCTGTCTTTCCAGTCAATTCTTTCAGGAGAGATAAAGCACCAGAGCCATTGTTTACCCTTTCCTCAACCTACAAACCAATGGAAACAGGTGGAAGTGTAAGAGGTTTGCTGGCCAGAGTGGCAGAGTTCACAGAAACATCATGAAACCCCTCTATCCCAGAGCAGAATCCTAACCCTTTTTTACTCAAAGTGTGATTTGAAGGACTACTATAGTAAAAGCTCTGTTTTATATTTATTTAAGTGAGGAGTGTGAAAACCAAAATCATGTATCAAATGTTTTTGCCAAGATGAAACCTATGGTTATAAACCCACTTTTATCTACATGAGCACCTGGAATCTGTAGCAGTCTGCAGAGCATTTGATTTGGCAATTCTCCGTGCTCTCCTTCCTTGGCACTACTGATGCAGGGACAGCAGTGTATCTGTGAACAATATACACACCTACTCCGTGCAAACTAACAGAAGAGTGAGCACTTAGCTATATCACCATGCACACAAAAAGCTTCTCAAAGCACAAAAGAACATACAGTTTGTGTTGTAGAAATAGCTACAAGAAAGTCATCAGCAACATCAGAAATCACTAATGATGATTAATTCCAGGCGTGGAAATTCTATGACATGTCAGCTTTTCAAAAACTGCTGAATCTCCACTCTTTGATATGCATGACTTCTTGAGCTGTTTCCAAAAGGCAACGTGCAGTCATAGCAAAGATAGCAAAAAGTGCTGAAAAAAAGTAGGGAACAGAGTAAATCAGAGAAGCTTAGGCCACTGGAGTAGAAACACACAAATGCTGTTGGGCAGAATTAATAAAAAAATGAAAATAAACTGAGTGAATCATCAGGACAAACTTCCCAAAGATTTCATGCTCTGAAGCATACCAATCTCTCAAAAATATTGTGTGAACATTATTGATGGTTTGATAAAATTTGTACCATTATTTTGTAAGTTTTTGTGAACAATTTCTACCAAACTCGTACATATTTGTAGCTTGGTTAGGCAGGAGAGAGTACCTGCAGAAACTTCTCATATCCTTCTCATTGCTATACCTGGATTTACCTTATGTTGCTCTGAAAATTAATTTCCAACTAATAGGCTGAATTCTTAACTTCTATTCGGGCAAGTGCATTACCTTGAACAGGTGTTTAATCAAAATGCAACATTCTGATGATAAAATGCTACTAAATTGATCATTGGTATTCCAACATTATCTACACTTCAGTACAAGTTTGCATTTTATATAATCTGAATAGGTTGAGAAGGTGGATTACAGAAAGGTAAGAGTGAATAGACCAGCAAGTTAATTCTAGCTTTTTCCCACAGCCCTCTCATAAGCAGAGGTACACACGAATTCCAACAGCATTAAAAGCCACAACAGATAAAAGAGCATTTTCTAGGAAGCAATATGCAGATGCTGAAGTATTTTAAAACAAAAATAAAACAAAATAAATTACAGCTGGAAAAGCCTGAACACTGTCCTGATTTTGAACAAGTTGCTTTTGCTCTTATTATTTTGTCTGAGTCAAAAATCCAAGGCAAATCAAACAGGCTTATGATCAAATTAACACACACACTGAATACATCCCTTGTCCCTGAAGTAGGAGGGAGGCAATAATCATATAATCCTCCACTGCCATAAAATGCTCTTGAATGAAAAATAAATCAAACACATACACACAACAAACAACCTAGATGTAAATAATCTGGCCTCTCCAATACATTTTGATCTGAAGTTTGAGGCTTGGTTTATTACAAGCAGGAGTCACTCAGAAAACATGAACTGGAACGTTTGTTTCAAAGGACAGAGACAAACAAGTTCATCTCTACTCTCAGCCTCCCTGCCAAGTTTAAAAACCTGGTAATCTCTTTGCCTCTTTGTGAGATTTCTAATATAAATATAAAAAAATAAATTAATTTTAATTTATTATATTGGTATCATATAAAAAAATTAGTATGGTGTCATTAACAGATTTTTAAACTAACTTTTTAAAATCCTTTTAAATATTTTAAAGGACATATTTTAAAATAGTATCACCAGCTCTGTAACAGAAATACATAAACAAGTTTTTCCACTGGCATAAGCCCCAGCTCAAAGATCCAAGACAGAAAAGCTCATTTGCCTGTACTCTATAAAAGCAAACGTTTTTCCACAGTGTGTTTGCAAATACTCTGTATAGTTGCAATGTAGTTCACTCTCCATCAGCAAAGTTTTTCTGTAGATTATTCATACATTAAAATAACCTCTAGGAAAAACTGTGTGAACCCTTTAGCAAAGGAGTATTCAGAATGAGAACAATAAAATCATTATTAAAATAAGAACAAATACATCTATTCTGAGCATACCAGCATCTGGGAACTTCTCTAAATTCCATCTGTGTATTAGCCAACTAGGATCTTAATTCAGGCACAAACCTATAAATTTAATTATTGGCTAGCCAAGGCTGGCAACTTCGGAAAAGAGGAAGAGGGTGTACTAAACAACTTCAGGTAACAGCAGGCAAAAAACTAATTCAGTCACTTAATCTGGTGTGTCAAGATTTAGCTTGATCTCTTTAATTAATTTCTTAACAACATGGCAGTTTTGACAGCAGAAGTGAATCACAATTTTCCTTTCTTATGCTGAAACACCTCAATCATAGTAAATTCAAAAGTTCATCTTCCAATTTCACTCTATTTCAATTAAAAATACCAAAAACCCAAAAAAAAGCAAAAGCTAGGGAGCTGAGCAGAAATGTCAGCAGAAGGGCCAAAAGACTTGAAAGTCAAAAACGAAGATCAAAAAAGAGGAACAGAACAAAGCAAAACCAAAACCCAATAAATCAACCAACCCAAACTACTACCTCTTACCATACAGTAGGACCCTCTCTGTTGGGCCAGCCTATCTTCTCAGGTTTTCTTAACCTTCATAATTAACACATGCCTAAGAGAGCCAATATAATTATACTTTATTTTGCATTGAGTCTTCACTGGGAAACTTTGCAAATGGACTAGTATGAAAGCAGTTAACAAAAAAAAAAACACATTTACATTTAAATCTTGTGAAAAAATAAAGGCTGAAAACTCAGATAATTCTTGGAACCCTCTGAACATGAAAGGTTTGATGTTTGCAAGACACCAGGCACCACAGGGCTAGCCTATTTCTCCAGTAATTTACAGCAAATCTAACCTTATTATTATTCAGAACCAACTCTAGTATAGAGAAGAAAAACAACACTGTAGAAATTGAAGAAGAAGGGGAGATAAAAGGACAGCAGTGAGGAGGAAAAGCATATCATGTCTTAATCAAACTGAGGGTAAGACAGGCAAGGAGGATATGGCCTGCAGCTATGTGAAAACATTTCTGATGCTCTAGTGTGCACACTGAGCAAGGATGGAGACTCCCCAATACATACTGCTTTTTAGAGGAAGCCACTGAAGAACAGGTTTAGCAGCATGCAAAGTACAGCAGCTGCTGTATGCTTGTTAAAGTTGAATTAATAATCTGCCATGAATAATATGTTTGACAAACTCAGCCTCTTTCTTTTCATCATGTTCCTAGAATACTGTGAACAGAATTGCATTATTCAAATGTATCTAATCTCTTTGAGGCATTTCCCAACATAGGGCTCAGCCACCAATATTCAGAGCCTTGTTAAGCTGTGTTCAAAAAAAGGTAATATTTTATTTCTCCAATTCCTGACCGGATGAACAAACATAACCTACTTCTGAGAACAGACATGCACAGGTATTTAAAAATTGATTTCCATGAGTCAATGGCTATGTGACACACTCAGTGAGGGAAAAAGTGGACATGATAAAGATGAATAGGACTGCCTTGTACACCAATAGTTTACTGACAAAACGTTTCCTATACAAACTCAACTACACCAAAACACACACATTACCATATGCTGAAGGTAGATCTTTCTAGAAAGCTCCAATTTCCTGGCAGTTTGTTAAGTCCAAAAATTAATAAAGTTTAATAAATTACCTTAAAATATTTCTGTCCACAGTTAAGGTTGCTTACACTCATTTAATCATATAATACTAATTCAAATCCCATTAGCATTCCTGGGATTAAGTATTAAATTGCATATTAGCTTTCTTGGTACAAGACTTAAACCATTTATACCTTCCTAAAAACAAGGAAAAATAACCCCCAAAAAACGAAGCTTCCCTTCCAGTGTCCCAAGGATCTGTTTCTTTCTTGTGTGTTGTCCTGGGCTGTAATTTAAGAGTCCTAAAATGAGTAAGCTCCCAGCAGTGCTTGTTCCTTCCTTTAGATACCAGATTATTTTGTAAAACACTGTCACTTAGATTAGCAGGAACACTATTTATCTTTTAATTTCCTGTTGGTATTTCTTTTTTCTGTTCTTGCATACCTTTGAGATGGCTGTCCTACCACAAGAGCCTGGAGTACAGAATATGCATTAAATGAGGAACTAGAATCACTGCCACCTTGAGTCTAGCTGAGTGAAAACAGTGCCTAAGAGCCAATCCTTGGCATTTCTTGACCTGCTGGTATCATGGCAGCCTTTTAAGACGAAGTCTGAGCAATCAGAATTTCAGAAAAACATTCTAAGCATTAGCAAGAACACTATCACTATTCACAGTCTGCAAAATCCTCACTTGACAAATGCTTAGGGCACAATGCATATAAATAATATATATGGGCCTTATTACTACCACTAATTATTCGTCACCTGCACTTCTTTCTCCTGCCTCATGAGAATATGATTAAGTCACATAAGCAAATTCAGATTTTCTCCACTTTTGTGTGATCACAGAAAAACCTATCCTGACAAAACTAGGCCGTTTTTGGAGTATTGAATATTATCTTTCCTAGGGCATTGATGTTATCTATTACTTGAAATGTTAAGTCTGGGAAAAAAAGGGGATCATATGAAGAACAGGCTTTTCTACATGCATAGTTTCATCTGCTAGAACTCTGCAAGATCACTGTTTCATTACATTATTGAGTCCTCAGTGCTGGCAATATTGCAGCTTTGGAGGCTTCAGTAGTACCTCTCTACTTTTAGTAACATTCTCCATTTATCTGTACACAGGGATATATCCAGAAATTGACTCTTTAAAAAGAGTTATTTTGCAATAACGTGATATATTTTTTTAAAATTATTTGCTACCTTTCCCTTGAATATATATGGAAAACAGTGAGAAAGTGACCTGTTCACTTCCATAGTTTGAAGTGCTCCCTGGAAGACAGAAATGTAATACTGAAACATGTCACTGTGCTTAAGACACGGGAGCGTTGGCTAGAAACCCACCTTCACCC
This sequence comes from Hemiprocne comata, assembly GCA_020745705.1. NCBI lineage: Eukaryota > Metazoa > Chordata > Aves > Apodiformes > Apodidae > Hemiprocne > Hemiprocne comata. The sequence goes on along the minus strand of CM036586.1, from coordinate 133,145,533 downwards.
TCTAGTGCCCTCATCAGGTCTGGAGAGTGATTTCATCTGTGAATGAGGTGTTACATGGCAAGGGGTCACTCGCCTGTGATACCTACGGCTGCCTCTACCGTTAAACTGCTGCTGCCCACTTAAAAAACTTCATACAGAATCAAGTTACAGGCACCAGATCCTCCCCCTCCCATATACACACCCATGCATGTTAATCTTCAACTCCATGAATGCATAAATTGGAATATGATAAATGAAAATTCAGTTCTACATTCTTCAGCATAAACAGGTAATTTTTAACCTTCCAGATTATACAGTGACTTTCAAGATATCCAAAACACTCGGGAAAATAGTTTTTAATATTACAATGTCAAAAAAAAAAATCTATCACTAGATACTAAAATACTTACAGTCTGTCATTTTTTATAAACTAGCAAAGAAGTGTTTCCTCTTCCTCCACAACTTTGAAGTTTATTTATCCTAGTGATTTGCATGTTTTCACTAAATATGTTGGACACAAAATATAAATGAGGTTCTGCTACAGTCATTGTCACGAACCGAGATAGGGAAAGCCGCGACCCACTGCCTTTCACAAAGGAATCGAGGGCTATCACTCCCTGTTGCACTCACACACAACGCTCAAGAATCAGTGGCTTTATTAAAGGCACCACGGTCTAGACAAGGTTATTTCTACAGAACAATAACGATACACATATATATAGGAATAAACAAACAAACAATACAAAACAAACACGATAGGAATGATTCTACCCCCTCCACCCCCCCCCCCCCCCCCGTTCTCAGTCCCGGACAGGGATAGGAGGGGAGAACTTGGAGAGAGCCTTTAGGAAGATTAGTAGCAATAGGAAGATGTATGTATGAGTGTAAGAATGTCTGTAAGTGTTAATAGGAAATGTCAGAGTGTAGTCAAGTTCGCAAGTCTCACCACCGGGGTACGGCCAAAGCCGATCCCTAGTCGGGATCCTGGTCATTAAGAACCTCATCTTAAAGGCAGCTCAGAATGAACTCCAAGAGTTCTGGCAGGACACACTCTGTAAGTAATGCCATTTCATCTGCTCTGGACTGAAAATCTATTTCCTCATCCTTTTAGTTTTGTCAGTTACACTTGTCAATGACATTCAAGTGTTCAACAGAAAAGTGGAAAAAGATGAGATGAAGCACTAAGGTGAAATCTCAGAGAACACCCATAGCTTTGCTCAAAGCCTTGACCCACCCAGGGGCCTAGCACAGCTCCTCCTGCAAAACTCACCTCCTCACTGTGCTAATTTCTGAGTTAGAAGCTAGACTGCAGAAAATTAACTTCAATGCATCATGAGCAGGTTACTGCTACATACACTAAAGCACTAAGAAGCTGACAGATACAGACACCCCACGTCGTGGTCCTGCCTCTCACCGCCCGCCCCCCGCTGCTCTCTTCCCGACTCCGCACACCTAGCCAACCACCCAAAAAACAGAACTTCACCGCATGAAGGCTTGAGAAATGGCCGCGGACACGCTGAGGGGATGCCCACAGGCACGGAGCCAGCGAAGGACACTGGTGGCTCCTATAAACTCACACGAGGCTACCCGAAGGCAGCGCCAGCCGCCACAGCGCCACTACCGCACCTCGCCCTCACCCTCGCCCCTCCCTCCTTCCAGAAGCCTCTCCTGGTCGCAGTCAGTGCACTTGAAGTCACCGTCTGGGGCAGGGGCCAGCAGCTGGGTGCTGAGGCTGCCGTTCCCCTCAGCTTGTCGGCCGCGCCAAGGCAGCCCCCGCCTGGCGGGCAGTGCCCATTGTAAAAGGAGGTGGAGGTGGGGGGCAGGTGGTTTCGGTTGGAAATGTGTGCCCTTCGGGGAGGTGAGGAAGGGCCGGGTGAGCCTGGCACTGTGGTATTTTTAACTCTTTGACAGCGTGCCTCATGTCTTCCTGAGCAGGTGAAAAACAAGAGCTTTTACCGTGTCCATTGCAGAGAAGTCTTTGTTAGCTTTATGCAGGGGCTCTGGGTTTGTGGCCCATTGCCCTCTTCCAGGGAGCATCCCCACGCGCAGCACCCCACCACTGTGGCCCCTCGGGCTGCACTCCTGGCCCTGGATCCTGCCAGGTTAGCAACGGTGGGCTACGCCTGGGCAGCTGAGAGTGACGCACAGTGTGCCACCTGTGCTCAGGAGCCTTCCCCAAGACCCTGGGGCAGGCAGCCCTGGGTCTGCCCTGGCAGAGGTGCACTGCAGGTAGGCAGGCGTCTCGGCACCAGGCCTGGCGTACAGCCCCACGTAGCACCCTTGGTGCAGAAGCAATCCATGGAATAAGAACTGCTAAATTGTTTTTCATGTGAAAAGAATTCAAGAGAACAACGTGTTTTTCTCGTATCTACAGAAGAAACAGTAAACCCACAGGCTCACGCTCTTGCAAATTCAGTAAGAAATCAGAAATCACTGTGTTTTGATTTAGAAATGCTGCTGTAGTGTTGAATGGAAACAGGTCTTCAGATGATACTAATCCCAGTAAACAGGGGAAAATGGGAATCATGCATCAGACTTTTCTCCAGTGATAGGAAGTAGCAGAGCACAGCAAGTGGCTTCTACCTGGAGAGCCTAGATTGGAGAGAGCAGAAGTGTCCATCTTGCAATTCCAGAGCCTTTCTGAAATTAATGTCTTGTGTTGACTGAACATTTCTCCAATTTCATTTTTTTTCAGAGCAGAGCAAGGAAATAAAAGTGGTTTTTGTGAAAAATTTTTGTTTGTCAGCAGAATGGAGAAGCTTTCAATGAAAGCAGTTCTGAGCAAAAGGAATTCAGTCAACCTACTTTAATATCTTTTTATCCACACAAGTCTCAAGTTTTAGAAAAGACCATAAATATTTGTTACCTTCTTAAACATAATGTGGTAAGACTGGCCTAAGCCTCACACTATCAAAAATACAAAATCAGACGCCTTGACTCCGTGAGATACAAACAAAAACTAATAAATATTCAGTGCAAAAATTACTCCTTTGGGGTGTGGCATGCTTTACCATCCTTCAGTCCGTATCAAGTCCCATTATCACATGCACAATGAATTTTTGGCAGCTGTGAATCGGTGATTAATCCTTTCTATATACTCTTCCTCACTATATTGGAATCATTAATGAACATAAAATAACTGATGTTTCCAAATAAATATCAGGACATTGTAACTGTATAATACACCCTAAAGCTGAGGATGAGGATAACACTGTAGAAGATCGCTAGAGAATAGAACTTCTGCATGAAATTGCAGGTAGTTTGTGCTTGTTCATTAAGAGAAGTACATCTAGAAGGGACATGGCCATTTGTGACCTGCCTTTGGCATGCTACTGCCTTCAGCGTGTGAATTTATCCATTTATGGTCTTTTGGAGGACAGTTTTGACTTTGTTGTCTAACAGTCAGGGACCTTTGCACTTCAGACTTAACTATTTGCACAGATCACTTCTGAGATAACATATTTTTTAAGCCCACAGATGCCCATTTTGATAAACTAAACTTTTTTCTTTCTTGGTTTTCTCTTTTAAGACTTAGTCAATGGTTCTCGGGTTCCAGAGATGCATTGATATTATGGAATGAAAGTAATATGTAACTAACGGTCATATTGTCTTCCAGACATTGGATTAACATGCAAAATAGGCTTTGCAAGATTAGAACACACTGCTTGAAAAGGTATTTTCTCTGCCTCAGTTCTGTAAGGAAAGAACATGATCTAGTTTTCTGGGTTAGATACTGAGATAGCATCTATCCTTCAACCTCAGTGGGCTTTGAGAAGGCCATATATAGAAAGACATTCACCATCCACAGGGATGTGAGTTTAGATGTCAGTTTTTTTCAAAAGATAAGCTGTCTTTTTGAAGGAGGGAGTGGTGGTGTTACTGGAGATAAGATGTAAACCAAATGGTTTGGTATACAGCTGCTTTAGAAGACAAACTTTGGAAGACCAGAAATAATTCTATACTGGCAAAAAAAGATCAGATACTTAGTGTAGTCCAGGGGCAAATTCAGTATCTTAAATAGTAGCCATAGTTTATAAAGCAATTTTTCAGTTATCCCAGTTTGTCCTGGTAGCCTTCTACAGATCTAGAGATCTCAGTAGAGTAAGAGTAGGTACAGCAAACTGGAGTCACTTGCCAAAATTTTCAACTTGCATGTCAATAGCTTATAAAAATGACACACACCTCTACTATTACTGTATTATTCCTTGTTTATTGCAGTTTTCTGCCACTGTCAAGTAAGAAGTGCATTCTTTTTATTTCTCTCTACTGACACTTGAATAGATTAGCCTCCAGACAGTTTCTCTGGCCATATCCTTCTGGCATACTGGAAGTGCTTTACTATGCTTTACCAATACGTGTCTAAATTCACTGAGCAGTTCATTCTAGATTAAAAAATAAAATCTGACAATAGAAATTGGAAGAGTACCAAGCAAATAATTTTTCATAAATGTAGGGGATAAATTTACATTCATTATTTAACACATGGAAAAGAATAAAGAAAATTATTGCAGAAAATCTGTATCAATTACAGCTAATTTTGTTCTATACTGAAAGCCATGACATTCGGCTATAAGGAAGAGCTCTAGTTTGTTACTCTGACAAGATTAGTCTTTTCTGGAAAAAACATCTAACTGACTGCGTGCATATGGTCAAAAAGAAGCAAGATAAATCGTTAGTACTTCCATGGGATATTCAGCCTCAGGATCTCCTAGTGTTTTGCAAACTGTAATTAATTCTTGCATTACTTTGGCAAGACAGAAAATAAACTACTATCTCCAGATTGCCGCCTCATCTGTAATTACAGGATCTCCTCCAAGGCGGCATACAAAAACTGTTCCCGAGTCCAGAGCTGAACCTAGACTTTGTAATTGAGAGTTCCATCTCTTACGAGCTAGCTGAGATCTCACAGCAATAGCAAAGCAAGATTAAAAGTCCTGCAGATGTCTGGTTGCACTTTATTGAAAAAGAGCATAGAACCTACAAAAAATGGGACATGAATAAACTGCTGTCAAGGCCACTGGCTTCTGCATTTGTAAATTCTACTCCTAACTCCCTTTATCTAACTTTTTAAAGCAATTTAAAACTCTGGTTTTGAATTCCTCTGTATAATATATAAACTTATCTATTTTGTGGGAAGGTGATAAAGAAGATTGCATTGTTTTCCCTGTCAGCTACCGACAACTTTCTTAGCTGCAAGATCTGGCTATAAAGTTGTGGTTGTTATGTTTTTTAAATGCTTTCAGAGCTCAAAATAAAAAGAGCAAAGCCCTTTTAGGGTAACGTTTATTGTTCCAGTTTCTCTCACCTATTACTCCCTTTCAAATCATCATGGGCTCAGACTTGAGAGAGAATTTTTCCGTTCTGTTTATTTTGTTAATTAGCATTTGGACATGATATTCATTACGTTTTGGGGCTGAATTCTGCTAGTAGGTGTACTTGGTAAAACTATGAACTTTGTTCTAATGAAGAATTGACTCTAGCTGCAACATGTATGAAATACTCCCAATTCCTTCCTCAATTAATCATAAGATGCTTTGACAGAATTGTGGTTTACAGGACCGAGATGTTGTCTTAGTACAGCAGGACCTATGAAGTGAAGGAGTTCACAGAATCACAGAATTGTTCTGGTTGGAAAAGACCTTTAAGATCATCAAGTCCAACAATAACCTAACTTTACCAAGTCCAGTGTTGAACCATATTCCTAAGCACCACATCTACACATCTTTTAAACATCTCCAAGGATGGTGATTCAACCACCTCCCTCGGCAGCCTGTTCCAGTCTTTAATAACCCTTTCAGTGAAGAATTGTCTTCTAATATCAAATCTAAGCCTCCACTGGCACAACTTGAGTTGTGTTGGGGGAGCCATGTATTTCAGACAAAGGTAGCAAAATTTTGTTCTTTGTTATTCCTGTGCTGATGCCAACCAATGTATAAAACAATTAAACTGGCAATTTGACATTTTTAGTAGAGTCACATGATTTCATAACTTTTTCCTCACCCTTATTTACACTAGAGTTTTTTTTGATAGATCACATTTTACATATTTGTTTTCCCTTAACACTTACTGACACAATAAAGTAAAATCTAAGTACTTATGAACTTAATCTAGATCTGATGGCATCTGGCAAGTAGTCCTGGAATGGAACATTTTATCACACAGATCTCAGTCAAATTAGGTGTGTGGAATTTTTCACAGGATCTTCAATCGTTATATCTGATCTGCCTTCTGTAAATATCAGTGTGGACTAGTCATAGAATCATAGAATCATAGAATCATAGAATCATAGAATCATAGAATCATAGAATCCTAGGGGTTGGAAGGGACCTCGAAAGATCATCTAGTCCAACCCCCCCTGCCAGAGCAGGGTCACCTAGAGCACATCACATAGGAACGCATCCAGGTGGGTTTTGAATGTCTCCAGTGAAGGAGACTCCACAACCTCCCTGGGCAGCCTGTTCCAGTGCTCTGTCACTCTCACAGTAAAAAAATTTTTTCGGATATTCACCTTGAACCTCCTATGCTCCAATTTGCACTCATTACCCCTTGTCCTATCACTAGTGATGGAAGATAAGCCTCAATCTGGCTGCACATTGGCCCACGATGAACTAATCTTCTCAGCAGAAACGACAAGATTTTATTGCTTGGTGGGATCCTCTCCTCTCTGCCTTTTCAACTGAAGCTACTGCCAGAGTCTTTTCGACAAAGCAGTTTTCATGTGATTGCTGAGCAGCATTGTAAACATTTCAGAATTAATAAACCACAGTGCTACATTTGCTGCTGTCCTGTATACCAAAAGTGTGCACTTGTCTGGAACTATACTGTCCTTCCCCACTCCATTCCCTGTGAGCTTATTTTCTAGAATAATGCCTGGAAACATAACCAGTTAATAACCGTTGTATTTTATTTCTTTCCTCTTGCTTCTGTTTCACCTTTCACAAATGTAGACGATGACAGTAGAGCACAGAGACAGGTGTGCTTCTAGTGGATGCTCCAGAAAGAAAGGAGAAAGGCTAAATATTCTTTCTGCATTAACTTCAAGCATCTGCCTAATGAGTTAAAGTATTTTTGATTGTTTGATATATGTGAAAAAAGTGTTTCGTTTCCATTTCTATCATCCTCTGCGGCAAGACCATAGGGAAATTTGTGTTCCCTTTCACAGAACTCATGGTCTTCGTTAAGACTGTCACTTAAGTAATTTAGTGACATGAATACAGTCACTCTTCTATCACCTTATTTAAAAAGAAAAACAGTTGTAAGAAGACCTGCTGCAGCTGATGTGCACAAATTTTAACTTCTCTATTCTTTCTGAAGGAGTGAGGAGACCCAGTGTCTGTGTGCTGCTCTGCCAGGAGCTGGTGTTGTTTTATGATTGCAATAGCCAACCTCATCACCAAGGGCCTTTCCTAAGAGGGATGTTGTTAGCTTGCAGTTAAAACCATTCTTTTTTTGCAAAAGTATGGATTTAAACCTAAAAGTCACTAGAATTCAGACCTTTGTAGATACCCAGGTAAGACAACCAGGCAGCACCCCATATTTTTTTTCATACTCCACAGCTGCTTTCTCTCTAGGTTGACACTACTTGCAGAGGTTTGGAAAGTATTTTGAACATTGTTGCCATGTGTAGGTAACTGATATTTATTGTTTATACAACATACATTGAACAGAGATGTACATTTTTAAGTATGCTATGTTATTCTTGCTTAATCCTCTTTTACACCTGGAATTCACTCGGGGAAGTTGTTGTCATATTCCTGATTCTAGCAGAGACCACAAAGTATGTGAGGCATTGTCTCCTTTCTGAGAGTGCAATTCTACCTTTAGTTGTTAATTTTTAAATATCATTTCAGTGGAAGGTTCCCTGGAGTGTCAGCAAAGTTTTATCATCTTAGTGACATCTGTTGACACTTACTTCCACTTGTGTAATCTAAGGCGTATTTTCAATTATTTCTTTCCACTAATGTAGTCTTTAGTTATGCTGCTTTAGGCAGAATGCATTAAAATGTAGATGTGCCAGTGGGTTGACAGAATCAGGTATTTGCACAATGCTTTTTCTATGTTAATCTGAAGTTTGACAAATATTCTATTTATATTCGGTAGTTCCTTTGTGTAATAAAATGTGTCTGTATGTATGTGCATATTTTTTTCTAAATGGAGCACAGAATAAAGGTATGATTTATGAATGGTGCCATATTTTTTTAATGTAATGTCTAATATTCTATAGCTAACAAATACAAACATTTCCATTATAATGCATTAACCACTGAATGATGTACTGGAGGAGAGACAGGTACATATACATGTATTATGGTAGATACGGCCCCTTTTCTGTTTCAAGCTCAAAATAAAAATCAGTGCCCTAATTGCTAATGTGCAGGCACACAGCAATTGCTATCCCAAGTCAAAGCAATCATATGACTTATACAATGTAAATGGGTTCAGATGCTGGAGAGGCAGGTATTAATTTTTCGTGAAGAACATATTGCCCAGTAATGTTGAGGATTGGGAAAGAGTAGATTTTAATTGTAGTCTGAAATAACTCATCTGTAGACTAAATAGCAAAAGTCCTTCTGTGCTTGTGATAATTCTCATTGTTCATCCTTGGACCTGTATCTATTTCTAATACACTTTCTTCAAGAAGGATAAATGAAGTGAACAGAATAATTGTGATGAAACTACCATTAATAAAATCCAACTTTACAACAGTTTTATTACTATTCCTGAATCTGTTCTTCAGTGGTTACCAGGCAGATGCAAGTGCCTTAGGATGTCGCAGTCTGCAAGATGGACCCTTGCAAGAATCCTAATTTAAAAGTAAAAATACGTAACTGCTGTTAAACCTTTTGTTTGTTTTTGTTACATCACAATAATTTCTGCCATTTGGCTCACCCTGCAGTCCCACAGGCTCATGGATGGGAGAAGGAACAGGAGTGACTTACTGGAAGCTGTGGGGGAGGGAACAGTAAATGGGCAGAATGCAAAGGGAAAGTTAAGCTGAAGAAACACTGAAAACCCCCGCTAACAAACTTAAATTCTGATTAAAGTTTTAATGAAACTAAATTATTTGTCAGCCTAATCATGCTGCTCTGATAATGTCAGAATGTTTCCTGATTTTTTAATTAACATCAGTTAGAGCAAGAGACACATCGTTGTGGATGAGGTGAGGGAGACAAAGGGAAAACATCTTGGAGGAGACAGGTGTGGCCGCAATTACCGCTCTTTGGGAAGTCTCTGTTCCGTAAGGCTCCTGGGGACAAAAAGAGGAGCCTCAGGCATGCCTAGTTAAGTATCAGTTATGTGCTGAATGCTGATAGCTTCTTATTGAAGACAGTATCAGTATCAGTATAATGACAATTGTTACTGGATATTTCTTCCCCTATGTATTCATCTTGAGTAAGGCAACACTCACCTCTCCATTACTTGTTTAAAAATTAATAAATGGGAGGGAATGGTCTAGTATACACACTTGTGAACAACCAGCAAGTGGGAATAGTTGCTTGGATTTCACTGTACATCCATACTTAGGTGTATAAAATAATAAAATTAACCTCCTTAAATTAAATCAACTTATTGCTGGACATTTCTCGGTAGTGAGAAGTTCAGTCTCAATTGATTCCAGCTTAAAGAGTCTGGGAAAAACTTAAGTTATACTGATTGAAGAACCCTACAAGAAATCTGAGAAACAAACTGGTTACAAACTGGAACACAGGAGGTTCAACCTAAATGTAAGGAAAAACTTCTTTACTTGGAGGGTAACAGAGCACTGGAACAGGCTGCCAAGAGAGGTTATTGGAACAGGCTGCCAAGAGAGGTTTTGTCTCTGAAGACAATCAAAACCCGTCAGGATATGTTCCTGTGTGATCCGCTCTAGGTAATCCTGCCCTAGCAGGATGTTTGGACTAGATGATCTTCAGAGGTCCCTTCCAGTCCTAACCATTCAGTGATTCTGTGAAAGAAAACTAGACTGCAGAGGGCTCAGTGCGATACTTCCCTACACATCAACAGCGATTTTAAACAAACAGTACCTTGCAGGACAAGGAAAGAGGAAGGCTGTGGAGAAGGTGAGGAAAAAGGAGTAGAACATTGATTTGGACAACCTGATAGGCACTGGAAACTTTCTTTGCCTAGGCCAGAGTGCACCGGCTATAATCTCAGATCAGTTTTCCTCCATTTGAGAGATGCTCAGGAATTAGTTAGCTGCCACTAACTTACTCTCTCACTGGTGTTCAGTGTTCCTTTCTGCATCCACAACAATAATAAATCTCTGGCCAATGCATGTTTAAACATGAATTCAAGTGTTAAAGACAACTAAACTTTAAAAATATGCTTGTGTAATGGGTTTTTTTGGCTTTTTTAAACAATTCTCCCCAGTTATTGCCAATATATAGGCAAAAGAGTCCTGACCTCTCTGCTTGTATCTTCTTGCTCTGCAAAAAGGAAATTGGGAGAGGAAAGGAAGGAAAGGTGAAAAGAGGTTTATGCAGTGAGAAGGAAGTACAGCAACTAATGTATGATTCGTTAGGTGTAGGAAAGGATGGCTGTAGCAAAGAGGTCCTTGTCATAGGGGAGAGAAGTTCCAGTCCAAAAAAGCCAAAAGTTCCCTCCTGTAGGAGGGGATGCACGCTTAAAATAGCTACTACTGTCCAGCTTCAATTCCTAGCTGATTTTTCTCTACCCTCTTTGGTAAGACATTAGGAAGCAGCATGTCGCTCCAACTATGCTGAACCAGAGCCTCTTCAACAGATCTGTCCTGACTCTGGTATTGCTCTTGTACATCATAAACTGGCAGTCATGCATCTGGTTCCTTCCAGTTCTGATCCAGAGGCAGCACAGTCCTTAAATTAGACTTCCATTTATCTTAGTTATCTTGATTTATGCAGCGTTCTGTGGAACATTCATCATACAGCTGAGCTTGAGTAACCTTGAGTAATATTTTAATCTTGCTGCCCCTAACTTTACCCTTTATTTTCTCAGCCTTGAAGATTTCTCTTTCTGCCCTTGAAAAAATACCTGTAAAAGCTCAGCAGATATCTCATAATTTCCTCCTAAGTGTTTCTTCCAAACTCTTTCCTTTTCCTCAGCAAGCCTATTTCCCCACCATGGTTAAAACTTTTGGAAGGTGTGAAATGTTTGAAAGGGCATCTTGCTGGTGTGATAGTGACTGCCTACAAAACCTCTGGGTTAATTTCACAGCACAAAGTGGTAAACTATTGGTTCTTGCCAGTTCTCAATACATGCTTTATTGAACTCGGAATTACAGAGGTATTTTTAATGAGTTTTATTTTGCTTTTCTAGAAACATAAAAATGTTAAAAACTTTGCAAAATTGTTTGACAAACACTTAGTGTGCTTTAGAGCAAATTACTAACCCAGGCATCAAACAATACCTCCCCATTTCAGATCCTTTTCTTCAGGGAGTGCTAGCTCATTTATTTTAAGTTTAATACATTTTAAACCTCAGTCATGTCCTCTCTTATCATTCTTCCACACTCCCACAATCTGAGAGCTTCTTAGGGCACATCTTTAATCATACCACTTCCTGGCCAGATCCCTTCTGGCTGCATTCTGCAGCCAAATATGATAAACCAGGATCTTTCCATATCCAGGCTCTCTGGTAACTGCTCAGCAGCAATCCCTGGCAACCAGACTAGTAGCTGTGGTGATTTCAAAGCTGTTTTCTGGTCTGGGGCTACATAAGCCTGAAACTAAGCCTCAGAAATGGGTCAGTCCACTCAACCTCACTGTTTTACACTAATTTACTGGAAGAGTACTCTAAAACCTATCAATAGCTTTGCACTCCTTCCAGTATTTTATTTCTCCGCCTTGTACAAGCATATTTTTATTTAGAAAAAAAAAACCTGGAACAATAAAAGTAATCACTCAGCTTAATTAGCAAGTTTATGCAAACTGAAGCATGAAAAATTCAGAGGCCATGCTAAAAATTTATTCTGTAGTTCAACATAATATGAGAATCAGAAAGGTCCCCAAACAGCAAGTGATTTCACAAACCATACTGTACGCACAGTAGTGCATACAGTGTACTGAGGACAGAATTGCAGCCTTAATGAGTTTTGTGCCTTGACTTCTCCACAGCTTAGTGTTTTAATCTGAAAAATAGCCACATACAGCCAAATATCATAGTTCTTACCATCTCTATGAAGCCATTTAATGAGAATTTAGAATGGGACTTGCCTTTGCTTTCTCTGCAGCTTTACTTGTGAGCACTTAATGAATCCAACTTGAACACAGCAAAAGATGCAGCTTTGTTGCCTCCATGTTGATGAGTTCCTGCTCTGGGTTTCTGCCGTAAACAAAAGAGGAAGGAAAGTTTTTATTTGGAGATTTCCCACAGGAGTATTTTATGTAGGCTGGGATGTTTGCCAGGAGTACAATATACAGCAAATAATTCTTGGTTAAAGGCCTGAATATGTTGCTGACGACCAAATGCTTCTAACATGTAAGGTATGCTCAGGGATGTATATGAAGCCAAAAGGATGCTCTTGTACCAGTTTCCCAAGAACTACATATTCACTTCCCAAGGAACCACCACCACAGCTGGCACATTCATGGGTAACTAACAAAGACAACATGTCACAGTGATTACCTCACTTGCCAGCTGTCACGATCCGATAAGCCAGAGACATAGAGATTCATGTGGCATCCCACAAAGTACAATATCGGGTGGTAAAAGACAAACAGTCACCAGGGCTGGTGTACGGCTTATGGAAGATCGGGCAGAAGCCCCTTGCTTTCTAAGCTCCCTCACTCTCGTGTGGAGCCCAGGTGTGGCTGGGCTCAGCCTTCCCTGCCCTAGTATAAGTCATACCGCAGGTACACCCCTTTGTCCTGAGGGACCCTGTCGAGAAGATCTAAAGGTGATCCCAAACGGTGAAATTAAGATGCAAACAAGGTCAGATGTCACGTACACACTGAAATTTATTGGAGTTGCACAACAAAAGTTGTTCAAAATCCCTAGAGTAGATAGGACAGAAAGAAAGAGACAGGAAAGTGAGGAGGAGAAAGCAGAAATACGAAGAATAACAAGTGATAGTTACCACCATGGTCCAGCCACATCATCGGGTGGGGAACACTTCACTGTATTGACAGTGTCACAGCTCTTTATAGTCACAGTTCTTGACCTCAGCCCCTCCTCCGTGTACATGTGCGATGTGTCTCCGAGGTGGTCTTCAGGGGGGTCTCACCCTTCCCATAAGTCTCCTAAGCCATTGTTTGGTGTCAAGGTTCATTTCCATTTCTAACGCCACAAGCTTGCATTCTGACAACGTTGAGACTTCTTGACGCCACAAAGTTAGCTTCTCACACCAGCCCTGGCACACATCTTCCTGATCATGAATAAAAAGTTTTGATGGGATTGCACAGAGAGGTTTGTCTGGGCAGCACTCTTTTCTGGACTGCAATCTGCAGAGTTCAAAATCTCGTAGGTACTGAATTCACATATATGTCTGTAAAAGACTTCTGAGCATTGTAGAATTTCTCCTAGCGTGAAGCACGGGAAAAATGTTTCTGGAGACATTTTGTCAGTCACAAAAAAATCCACCACTCCACCAAAGTCTTCTTGCTCTAGCAGCAAGCCACTGCGCTCACTTGCCTTCCATCTGATAGCTTGGGAGTGTAACTATTCCTTGCTTTCAAATGCATTAGGTAGACTCAGATGCCCATTTTAACCTTCTAATGTAATCAAACTGGAAAATGTAGATTGCAAGAGTATCCAAGTGCCTCTTGTAGGACTTTTGAGTTTTTTACTTTTCCCCTCATTTTCCAAATGCCTTTTTTTAAAAATCCCAAAAGGGTACTGGAGATCCTGAGGTTTTTTTCCTACTGGGAAAGGAAATGAAAATGAACATATATAAAGACAGAAAAGCTCCTACGTAAATACTACTTGGGTTTGTCCTGAGATAAAGTAAACAAAAACTTCTTTCTGAACAAAATTTTAGCATTCTTTTTATAGCAGAATTTCTACTTGAGAAAGGTTATGTATTTAAGAAACATACAGGATTGGTCAAATAGTTGTTTGACCAACAATGTTTTGTCATCTTTTTATAAAAGATCATCCTTTTATATCAGGTAGTTCAGAAAGAGTATTGAATATTAAGAGAACTTAAATGCCTATTTAGTAAACACAAACCTTGAGTAGAAAACATTACTGACCTGATAAATTGGATCAGTTGAAATATACAAAAGTAGATTTATATTCTTTGCAGAAGACATGAACGACATTTGAACTGTTTATCAATAATTAAAGTAGTACTGAATAAGATAGTATTTTCCCATCTCACTATGTGGTAGGTAGTTGGATAAGTCCACCTTTATTTTCATTGCCTTTTCATCCAACAGGCGTTCTACTCTGAGTGTCCAATAATCAGCAGCCTGATCAGAAAGCAAAGCTACAGTACAGTCACGTAACTCCAATAAAGAGTTTTTTGACTTCCATATTTTTTAACGTACCAGAGGGCTGGAATATCAGCTGGAAGTGAGTAGTACCATGTGCTGGTCAATGAAAGAGCCTGAGCAGAAGTAAAAATCTGCATAACAGTTAAACAAGAAAATACTATCAGTGATCTCTGAATTATCAGTGAACTATTCAGTTCATTTCACAATGCTAGTAGCATTGTGTATTGCTAAAAAGCTATTGGAGCTAAACAAATGTATGTATTTATTGTAAACCTAAAATACATATATTTGGGTTTACATTGAGACTTATGTTCAGTCTAAATGACTGCCAGACTTTTAGCTAATAACCAGGTGACAGATGCTCTCTGTTATTCCCCCACTATGCTTCCAGGGGAAGATAAAAAAGGGAATAAGGGAGAGAGACTTTAAGGTTGGGAAAAAGTCTAGAATAGGTTTAATGAAATAATAATAATAATGGTAACAGTGAATTACAAATATATACAAATACACAAATACAGAACCCACACTCCTCAGTTGGTAATTATTTCCCAACCAGAAAAGTCCCAAACTGGACTCAGCAGCAGATGTGGGTGCCCAAGTCCAGGGTCCCAGTGACAGTGTGCAATAGCCTTGGAGCAGCAACACCAGTCCTACTCAGGGAGGCAGGAGAAGGCAATCTGTGTTGATGAACTGTGTTCTTCAGCAAGAAAACAGGATTCAGGAGCACCAGCACTGGCAGCAGAGGGAGTATTGACAGACAAACAGACCCCAACCCAACCAGCAGCCCAGCTAGTGAAGCCAGAGAAGGGTGCTCTGAGAAGCCATTTTATACTGAGCCCCATGGGCAGGAGCACTGTGATTGGTCCATGTGGGTCACCTGACCCACCCTCTCCTCCCCACAGGGACAGCTGCTCCCCCCACTTCAACTGACACAGCCACAGCCCAGGAGCGGCTTGGGGGAGGTCCCGGGAGGTCCCAGAAGGTCCCAGGTCAGTATGGCCATAGGGAATTTTTATCCTAGTCCTCTCAAAACAGGACGACTTTTCCATAAAAAGTGAAATCATAAAGGTAAAACTGTATGATATGAAAAAGTAGTAATTTCTATACTCTTAAGGAGACTTTTTATGGAGATGCTGAGGGGCGCTCATGTACAGTTATTCAGGGAAAGTGAGATTCTCTTATACTGGTTTGTGTCAGCTGTTGATGTTGTAGTGACAGGACATGTTGTATGGCTGTCATGGTGGAGGTGGCCATCCTGAAACAGTTACTGATTCAGCTCCATTGATTCTGACAGGAGTCTTCCTGTCATAGGCCTTGATCTTGAAGGCTGCTAACTACTCTCTTACTAGCCCAGGGAATGGGGGTCTCAAGCGCTTCACGGGAGACTATTTCTTACTGATTTTAAGTCTGCTTGTAGTAACATGTATCACGTCAATATTGCGGGATGAAGCTGGCAGAGACAGCACCATAGCAGATACCATGGTCCTGTGCTTATCGTGGGCTGGCTGCAGTTGTGGTACAATCCATTTGCAGTAGGTGTGCAATCCAGTCTCCCAGATTTACAGGCTGTCTGCAGGCAGTAACAGGGCCAAACCGGGCATCTCTTCCAAAAGTCCCCTCTTCTCAGGGACCAGAGGATGAGAGCTGCAGAGGGCACCAGCAATACATAGGCATGAAAGAGACTGAATATTTCTAACTCTCTTTAACCAGACTGCTGCTCTTCTGTGGAGAAACTGAAGTAAAAAAAGGACTCTGTGACTCCAGTGTGTTTCCATGAGAGGTAATGTTTTGTAACTTTATGTTGTATTTTGTATCTTTAAGGTAGCACTTTAAAGGCATCAAAAGCCAAAAATAAACCCTGGAACTAATTGCTAAAATTAAACTTCAACTAGAAACTACCTATGGTTTGGAAAAAGACATAGCTATATGTAATGTAAAACATATTTTTGGCTTTATATCCTTGTACACACCACTTCCGTCAAGCCAATCCCATGTATTTAGCACAAGCATATGTTTTTCTGTGGGTGTAACTGTGACAATCCGGAGGCCTAAGCGGCAACCACCTTGTCAGGATATAAATATGTCACACCTCCCTTTCCGGAAGATTTTAAATTTAAAGGGAGGGAGGGTGCATGCAGCATTCGCCTCTCACAGAGGATCAGTGAAACTGCTCCACTGAGTCTTGGAGTGAATCCGCTCCTTACCACGCCCACCAGAACTACAATTTAGACAAGGTTTCAAAGTTACGAATCCAACAGAATGGTTTATTTGGGGGTACCAATTACAATTTAAGGACAAGGGTTCAGGAGGAGTAATAGGGAATATGGGACCACCAACACTATGAATAATGAAATATTTATGATGTTCTAAGATAAGTGAATGAGGGAAGAGGAGAGGGGGAGAAGAATATTTTGAGCTTTACGCTTTTCCCTCGTAAAGGGTCGTGATAGGCATGTTTGTTTGGGCTGGGAGCAGTGGGAAAAATAAATGGGAAGTTAGACCTGATTGTCCTCGAGAAAGTCTGGAGGCTTGGTACTTTCCACAGGCAACTCTCTCCACTAGCATGGACACTTTATCCGCGTGCAGTGGTAGAGAGACACTCCACAGTTGATGGATTCCCTTCCCACTCATGATGAGCTGTTGGTCTTCCTGCTCTTGTAGCAGTAATCCAAAGGGAAGGAAATGGTTACAGCTAGCAGCTCCCAGTGACAGGCTCTCAGTGACAGCTCCGACATCCTGCACTTCCTTCTTTTCTCCACCAGCCAGTAACTTTCTGATGTCGACTCCACTCTACAACAACCACCAGTAATCAGCAACCAAAGGTCCAACCCACAGCTCCTTCTTCTCCTCTAACAGCCAGCAAGGAGGTCTAATCCGTGCCTGCTTTTATCGGTCAGGCAGTTCAGGTGCTGTCAGGGTGAGTGCTTAATCTGCGTATGCAGCAGGGTTGCTGTCCAATACAGTGGCTAGTTTTTGTAGCAAAGGCTCATGGTTTCTGCACAGCAGGTGTGCTTTGAAACAATGTTTCTTGTTTCGCACCTCGCCTGCTGTCCATCACTTTCTAAGCTTGTCCTTGAAGCTCAGTCCTTCAAGGACAGCAGGCAGAGGAATGAGGGAACAGGGAGCAGCCATTTTGAGTCCTTTAACTAACGTTCAGCTTACTGCTCCCATAGAGCCATCCTGTTTTGTGGGAAGAAGGCTGTCATCTCCCACAATAACCCTTCCAGAAAAAGACTAGTATTTGCTTATTGAAGTCTTACTATATTTATGTAGCCAAAGATTAGTTTCTATCATTTTTATTCTGTAATTTTTTAGCTATCCCAAGTTTATTTTTCTTTTGAAAGATCAGAATTTTATGTTCCTGAGCACAACTGCAAGTTATCTGTGACACTCAGAATGGATCATATGTATGGTCATGCATCAGTGCTACTGTGACTCTTTATATTAAAATTGGTTTAGATCTCCAGATGGTTTTTTAATGTTCCATTACTTTGGGACTCTAATGTAGTTTCCTGTAAGCATTTCAAGACAAAAGGGGAAAAAAAAAAAAAAAAAAAAAAAAAAGGAAGGGAGGAAGGGAGGGAGGAGCTAGCTGAAAAGGTAATACCATTTTAGTCTCCTCCATTATTGTGGTGCTTGTGTGTGGTAAAAAAGTTTGGAAGGCAACCCTGCAAGCGGGTGGCATTCTGGCACTGACCTGGGCAGGGAGGTGTAAGGGGACACCACAGAGGCTGATGACCCACCCCACAGGGCTGCTCTTCCCTTCGACTTGCCAGAGCCCCTCATCAGCCACTCAGACGAAATGGAGAATTATATCAGTGTTTCTTATCTGTATCTGTGACACACCTGTGGGCACAGCTGGGTTAGCTGCCATCCTGAGTGAGGGGAAAAATAAAAGAACAGGCAGAACATTTTTTTTTTCTTCCAAGCTTGAAAAACAATGTATTCAAGTGTTAAGCTAATTTTGTTATGAACAATTTGTCTGTTAGAGTAATTTTTATTTTTTTTTGTTCTGTCCTGAACCTGACTGGACCCCCAGGGAAAACAGGTCCAGTGCCATTTGGTAGCCCCTTGTTGGGATCAGAAGTCCTTTTAAAGTTCAGGAGCTTTAAGAACTTCTTGGTAAGTAGTAGTGCGCAACACTGAGCAGGTTCCTGAACCTGTTAATTAACAGGTGATAAGTCACCTAACATTGCCTTGGAACCTTCATCTGCAGAACATACAGAAAAATGGGGAAAACCAGGTAGAGGGAAAAAAAGAATGCTCTCTGACTCATAGCCCTGAACTATGGCAAAGTCCTGCACCCAGTTCTGCCAGGTACCTGGGTGGGGGACTAATTCGAACACCCAACTTTGCTTATGACCATGAAAGGTGCTACACATGCTCTTGGAGCAAGATGCTTTAACAGAACGGACATGAAAGAAGTTGACACCTTGTCATGATGAAATGCAACAAGTCCAAACTGCTTGTGGTGAAGTCAACTGGAACAGTTGATCCCATGCTCCAAAATAAATACCAAAAGAAGACCCATTTCAGATGTTACCGAAGAATCAGGCAGTGTCTGATTTACTACTTTCACATTACAATTAAGCTTTCTGCTGTTATATATTCAATATATGGATTTTTCTGCCAATGTGAATCATACAATCATCAAGGTTGGAAAAGACCTTAAAGATCATCAAGTCCAACTGTCCGCCCTACAACCCCCAACCACTAAACCATCTCCTGAAACACCATGTCTACCTGTTTTTTTAACATCTCCAGGAATGGTGCCTCCACCACCTCCCTGGGCATCCTGTTCCAATGCCTCACCAATTTTTGCTAAGAATAAAAAAAAACAACTGACATTCTCAGTTAGGTATTAAATGAAGGCAATGTGAAACTAATAATTTTGATATAAGAGGAAATTAAAATTACAACTGAGCATTTCTTCCTCATAAAGTTTCAGCTGCAGTGACTTTTCTGCAGAATATTATGTTATGTATCCACTGCAATGTTTAGAAAACCAGTCTTAATGTCACTTAATTTCAAATAACCAGAAAACAGTCATTCTAAGACCAGAAATAAAACACTGTTTTTGCATGCTAAGCAAAAATAATGTTTTTCTCCAAATGAAATGAAAACAAGTTGAACAAAAGTGGACAGAATAACATTTGACAAAATGGAAGAAAAAAAAGCACAGACTGAAATATCTGACAGGCTATATTAACCGAGGAGGTATTTGGAGAGACACCTCTGCATGTCTTCTACCAACACCATTTTCCTATGTGAGAGTGACTATTAATTGGTGCAAGGAGTTAACACAGAGCAAATAATACTAGGATAAAGATTTCCACCCTCTAGCAGGTAGGGCTGGTGGTTAGTACACTCACCTGGGTTCAGGCCAGGTGTCCAGTGGACACTGAAGTGTGACAGCATTGACAGGAAGACCTGAGAGCTCCTTCTCAGAATAACCTCATCATGGGGGCATTTCACAGGAGGGAGGAGATGCAGATTTGAAGCCCCTTGGAGAACGAAATGACAAAATTGAGGATTCCATACACCCTGGGGAACACCCCCACCCCTTAACTATAAACTAAAGGCTGAGACCAATGATAATATCTTCTAACCTCTACATTCAAATAGTTCTTACCACCAAATAAATTTGATTTATCTTTCTGATGGGTTTAGGGACAATTGAACTCACATAGTTTAGCTAACTATCATTGGCCAAAAATATAAACACATTTCACAAATCTACTTGGCATAAACTACTCTTGCTGGGTGTGTGTGGGATTGGATGTGTGCCAGTTCATCTTGAAGGTTGTTTACTGGTTTGATGTGTTAGAACCATTTATCAGATCAATTATTTATGCCATCAGCCTATGGAAAAAATAATTGTAAGTAAATGCTTACCAACTGTTGAGCCAATTAAAAAAAAAAACCTCAACAAACTTGGATCCAAACAAAAAAAAAACAATCTGTCTTCAAATTCTTCTACAGATTTATTAGTATGCTCAGGAAATTATTTTGTGCAAACTGCTTTTACGCTTCTTTAATTAGATAAAAACACATGTCACCCACAACTTACACATTTCCTACTCCTTAATTCTGCTAATAGAGAGCAAAAGTAACAACAAATCTGTCTGGAATCCTTTTACCATCACTAATAAAGATGATGTTTGCTAGCTCGCTTAAATGAATATATTAAAAAAAAACAAAACAAAACACTACCTGCTATATGCTAATTAATTAGGGATAAGGTGAAAACCAAAGGCAGTATCTTTATCAGAGAGAGATAACCTTTAATAAATGTTAACAAAATTATACCTTCACAGCCTTGTACAGTTTAAATTATTGACCCAAACCAGAATTTTCAAATATGCTGATCAATTTTGAAGAGTTTTTTTATTGTTTCTCATTCCCATCAAATTTTCTTGAGGAGTTCTTAATTTCCAAAAAGAAAGATGCATTAATCTAAGATGCCTAAATGCAAACTCATCTAGCCAGGTACAGAGAGGTAAGTCAAAAGAGCACATCATTCTTTAGTGTTTTGACAGACAAAACGTACTGTTTCAGGTAAAAATTTATAGCACAAGTAACTTTTTGGTGGAGTTTTGGGAAAATAGGAAAAAATGTCTTTCCAATTAAACATAACAAAACCCATCGCTCGAAGCAAAATGCCACAGGAAATACAGATATTGCATATCATTATATGAAAATGCAAACTTGAATAGGAAGTGCCAAAACATGTCAAGTACTTAATTCTATCTTCTTCCATAGAGTGCACATTCTGCTAAAATATAACCATATTTTTGCCCTTCTTCATATTTTAGATTTTTGTAAAACAAATCAGATTCTAGAGAACGTGCCACATGAGGTGTCCTGGACAGTCTTCTAGCTTAATGTACAGTAGTAAAAAAAAAGCTGTATATTTAGTAAACCAATTTTAAAATTTCCTCTGTCCAAAACCTCTTGTAAACCATCAGTAACAATTACTGATTTACAGACTTCAACTTCAAAGCTACAAAGTCTTACAGTCCTGTATAGTTCCACTTAAATTTTGTTCCCTTTTACTTTGTGTCACAGTTTGAGTCAGGACCGGCAATTAAACCAGAGACAATGATGCTCTCCATCCTCCCCCCCTCCCACCCAGGTAGGGAAAGAGAGAAAGGCTTAGCTGGATTGAAAACTAAACCAGACAGCTTTAAACACTAATGATGAAAGAAAATATATATGTTTATATACAAATGTGTTCAGGAATGTGCAAAAAGCCTCTTGCCTCCCCCCCACCCCCAGCAACTCCCACAGCACTCTCCTTAGCTGTGAACAGTTCTGAAAAGTCCTGGACCACTGACAGGAGCTGAGGGTAGAGTTATGAGGGCCAGGAGTGCACAAGGCTGGGGGTCAACAGTGATGGATAGATGGAGAAGGGAAGAAGAAGCAGGAAGCAGTTGTCTTCTGGGATCTCTGACCTTCCTCTGAGCTTACGTAGATATATGGAATGGAATATCTCAGGCCAATTTTGGTGTCCATCTAGTCCAGCCCCACTACTGGGGGGGGTCACAGATAACAACTCCCCTGCTCTCAGTAGCATCTGTAGCGGCAGATTCACTGAGTAGAACAAACTGACCTTCGTATCTCATCAGTAACAGAAACATTCCAGTGTTATCAGTCCACTAGCTGGAACACTTGCTGCTAGTTAAAAGAGAGTTTACTGAAAGAAAAAAATCAGTAAAAGGAAAATAGGCTTCATCTTTGCTCAAACCAGGAAACTTTGATATGGAACAGAGACTACACACTAAACTAAGAGATAAATAAATATTCTCAATTTTATCATTTGGGACTGATACATGCTTTCCATTTCTGTGTAAGCTACTTTCCATCTGATTTTCATTTAGCTTTTGGAAAGTTATAATATTCATAAGTTATTGGAATTTTTCTCTACGTGACCCTGTGTGTAAGTCCTGTTCTGCTGCACTCTCAGCACTGCTGAAACTGGGGCACTTCTGAGAGCTCAAATACATAGGCTTTGAATTTGAAGACCATTATAAGATTTCAAATGCAGTGTTACTATTCCCAGAGGGAGTGGGCATTGCTTTTGCAATGCTGTAGAACACCATAAAAATCAGACTCTGCAAAACATAAAAAGAAAAACAGCAATATATTAAGAACAAAATATATGTCCCCAAGCCTGAAGCCAAGCTACAAACATGAGTATGGACTAAAAGAGCACAGGGGAATGGTTAATTTGAAAATCAAATTGCTGTGTTCAAAAGGGAAAATGTATTTTTGTTTTCCTCCCAGAGCACGTGGATACAAATTCCAGTTTGGCACAGTAGACAAGAATAATGTATAAGAGAGGTGCAGTGATATTAATTTTCCAGCTGAGAAGAATGTTATTGCACGTCCAACTGTGACAGTTTCTTTTGCAGAGAACAGCAAAAATATTTTGCTAAAGGACATCAGCTGTTTTTTCCACCTTAGCTGAGAATGTTTTAGATGATGAGACAACTCTATTTGTTTCTTCAAATAAGTTCTTGACTTCATATGATCTAAGCAGCGATTCTAATTCAGGTCCTTGTATGTATGAAGCATTTTCTCCTATCCATAACTGAATAGTCTGACAAAAATCAGCTGACCAACTCAAAACCAGTCCCACCTCAGCTTCCCACACCAAAATTATATATATAAACACAAAAATGCAGAAAAGAGAATGAGGAAGAAGACACCAAATTGTAAACCAAAGCAAACAAGCATTTGGAATCAGTTTGCATAGACATGTGAAAGATTGAGCCATACTGATGCTCCGCCCCTGCGCTGTGTTCACATGTGGTGTGAAGGATGAATGCAGACCAAAGCAGTGGGTTGCACTGGGAAGGAGGCTTCTGGGCTGCTGTGGCTTCTGCAGGAGTCAGCCAGAAAGAGCACAGACATTCCACTTTGCAGCCAGTCTTCAAAATAAACAAACAGGAATTAATTTTCACTTGACAGGAAATATATGCTGCATACTACAAATGGGAAAACTTTGTTTTGAGGATCTTAAAAAATTGAAATCTCAAACTGTACTTTAGTGTAGCAGTCATTGTACAAGAAAAGGATGACTTGTTCTAAATTCAACACTTTAAATAATTGTAATTACATTATTGAGTCTAAACCCTGCTATTTCTAGTGGATCCGTACCTTTTTCTCTCTGAGTCTATTGCAACAATTAAGTGTGGCTCGGTACTGACATCAATTAGTTATGCTATTGCACATTAACGCTGTTGAAAAATGAAGCTGTTGACAATCAGAAGCTGAAATTGTTGGCAATGTAAAAACTACTGTGTGAATTTCAGATTAATTGAAAACAAATACTGTTTACCACATGGAAACTTAGGGCTTCTAAACAACATAATATGAGCTTGAGGTTTTGTTTGTTCTCTGGGCTTTTTTTTTTTTTTCTTTTGCTTAAAGAATAAATAGTGGCAGTCTGAATAAGAGACGTTCTAAATAATACCTAAATACATTTTCAGCCTGAAAACTGTCTTCTGCACTGGAGTAAAAAACTATATGAAACAAAGTGACCCATAAGGATCTGGAGTTAAATTGTGGACATTTCGCTTCAGGGAAGAAAAAAGATAATCTAAACGAAGAATATATCTATTTTTAACACTGTTAATTTAGCCTGTGTAGTGGTACTAAGTGCAGCATCTTAACATCTCTTTTAGAATTGTGGTCTTCAAAACATACATCATTGTGGTTCAACAGTTTTCATTTGTTTTTGTAACACTGTTTTCTGCAAAAAATGCCCAAACTATTGGCTTTGGCTGTCTTTAAATGAATGGTCAGGATGAACTGAGGAAAGGCCACTCTCTACCATCTCATCCTTACTCTCTGGTTTCTTTTTCTATTGCTGGGAATGGCCTTATTTCACACGAGCACTAAGTAATTTGATTTCTTCTGTAGCCTTTGTCTGCATCAGGGGACTAGCTTGTATTTCCTTCCAAGCTACTCAGTTACAGAATTAGGAATTATGCACCAGGCCATGCTAGCTGGGTTATTTAGGGTCCTCTGTATTTTTCCTGCCATTGATCTGGCAGTAGGGTTAGACTGACAAGCAGTCTGCAGGGAGTTTCTCTGACTGGAGTATCTCCAGGGGTATTTAAATGACAAGGTGTAGTCTGGCAGTTGCTGATGTGGTGCCCTTTGTAATAGGCTATTGCTACACCAGTGGCTCTAAAGAAGTAACCAGTAAGCAGCTTCACTTTGCTTTTCCAAAAACCTGACCCTTGGTCAAGGCAAGAATGGCTTTAACCAACTTCATGCAATGCTACCAGGCTGCAGGAGGCACTGGGCAGCAGAAGTGCTCAGCCCTAAGGGTGCATTAAAATCCCTCAGAAAGAGCAAATTCTCTGAAGTACAGACTGCCACCCTTGGACTGTCACAGCCTGGAGTACCTCATGCTCAGGATCTTATGAAGAGATGTTATTCAATACAAACCTATGTTAGATTTTCCTCTACAAAGGTCCTTTAGGAACAGCTCTTGCAATGAGGTTACTCTTCCTGCAAGATATGAAAGTTTATCAAAGCATTTTAGTATCCATTGGGAAGCTGGTTCAGTCGCAAACACTGTGACTTCTCCCTGCCTCTGCAGAGCCACATTTGAACCCCAAGAAAGAGGTTTGGGCAGGGTGGCTCTCAAGTGATGTCTAGTTCACAGTGCCTGAGAACAACATGCAGCTGAAGCCAGAAAATTGGCTTTCCAGATATGTGGAGCATTATTTCTACAACTTGTTGATTACTGTGTTCTTCCTAATGTCCTCTTAACATATTGGTATTCCCTAGACTTGGGCTGTTTGTCTGTATGTCTATCAAGAAACAGTGCTCCCAGCATCTATTAAAAAATTCTATGTATTTTAAACACCCTCTATTGCTGACCCTGGTCTCAGGCTGGCTCTTTATTCTCAACATATGACCAGGCAGCTATAATTATTGCTTTATGTGCCTGGTATATTTCATTTGAGATAAATCTGTCTGTATTTCAACTAGAGGCTGATTTGACAAAGAGAACCCAGAAAACCAGATTTGTTTACACCGTTGGGTTGGAAGCTTGTGGACTGCTTGACTTTTATTTAAAATAAATAACTCTGTGAAGTGGTTTGCAAAACTACTGACATCAAGATTCAGAAAGTTAGTATTTTTTACCAGTAAAGAAATGTAGCTTTTATAACTTCCTTGTTAAAATAATTTTTAAAGTGTGAGAGTAGCTCTCAGCACATTCTGTAAAAGAAGAACTTCAAACATCCATTAAAAATAACTGAAGCTGAGAAAAAAATCTGAACAGATAAAATTACTGGTTTGTTTTTTTTTACTTCTAGAGGAAAAGGCCAACAAGGACATCACATGACAATAGCCAAAGGAAAGGTTTTAACCATAAAACCTATGGAGTGTTCGGGATTAGTATCTCACAGTTCAGCCAAATTACCAGATAACGTGCACAAACACTTTAGTTTTGAGCAATGAGAGTTGTGTACAGTTGTGTGAGATATCAGAAATTATAGTATTGAGATATATATTTATCTGATGTATAACACTGAACCTTAGTTCAATTGCCATGATGAGTCTTTGACTTCAGATTATTTTACTTCAAATTATTTTATCCTATGTCTGTAAATCCAATTACCAAAAATATTTTTTTATTACATAAATTATTCTCAAACACTTATTTGTAGTGTGCATATAGCATTGCAGTCCAGTGGACCATGTACAATCTTTCTCTTGTTTCATACACACAATCTCATACACAAAAAGCCCTGGAAGAGACTCCCCAGAAAGGCTCTGGAGACTTAGTTGGACATGTGAGATGGCCTCGTGAGACCCCACCTGGAGTACTGTGTCCAGTTCTGGGTTCCCCAACACAAGAAGTCAGTGTAGCAGCAACAGCAGCAGCAGCAGCAACTGAGGTAAGCCCGAGGTGGGGTTTCTGGGCTCAGGGATCCCATTCCCCACCCGAGCCCCAGTAGGAACCAGGAAGTCCATGGCAGCCAATCAGGCACGGCAGGGGCGTGGCCGAGAACCATGCGGGAGATTTAAATGCCCTTGAGGAACGCGGTGAACAGGAACGGGCAAACAGGGTCGTGGCATGTCTGTGAGGCATGGCACAGCAGTTTGCATGAGGCAGTTTGCACGGGCAGGGCAAGCGAGGGCAATAGCATGCCAGTCAGGGTAGAGCAGAGGGAAGGCTTATCAAAATCTGAGGAACTGCATCCTAGTGAGATTCTTCATTCTGCTCCAGGAAGAAGAAGGCACAATGAACCACACTTGAAGTGTCTATACGAATGCACGCAGCATGAGGAACAAGCAGGAGGAGCTAGAAGCCTTGACCCATTCCCAGGGATTTGACATTATTGGCATTACTGAAACCTGATGGGATGAGTCCTGCGACTGGTGTGCCACAATGGATGGTTACAGTCCTTTCAGGAGGGATAGACAGGGTAGGAGAGGTGAGGGGGTGACATTGTATATAGTGCATGGGCTGGAATGTGTGAAGCTTGCAGTGTGTGATGGCCTTTGGGTAAGAATTAAGGGGCAAACAATTAAAACAAATGTCATTGTGGGAGTTTGCTATAGGCCAGCCAATCAGGATGAGGAAACTGATGAGTCATTCTTTAGGGAACTACAGGATACATGCAAGTCATCTGCACTTGTCCTCATGGGGGATTTCAATTTGCCAGATATCAACTGGAAGCACCACACAGCTGGTACAAACAGGTTCAGAAGATTTCTAAACTGTCTAGATGATAACTTTATGGTACAGGTGTTGAGAGAACCAACCAGGAAAGCTGCCTTCCTTGATTTGTTACTTGTAAACAGAGAAGGTCTTGTGGATGAAGTGGCAGTTGGAGGCTGCCTTGGCCACAGTGACCATGAAGCAGTCAAGTTTAACATCTATGGTATTAGGAGGAAAACTAACAGTAAGACCTCAACTCTGGACCTGAGGAAAGCAGACTTCAGACTGCTTGGGGAACTGCTTGGTAAGGTCTCCTGGGAAAAAGCGTTTCAGGTTACTGGGGTCCAACAGCACTGGTCACTCTTTAAGCACCACCTCCTAAAAGCACAAGACCAGGCGATTCCGAAATGCTGGAAGTCAAGCAGGCAAGGTAGAAGGCCATTCTGGCTGAGCAGGGACCTCCTACTAGAACTAAGGCACAAAAGGAATGTGCATGGCCAGTGGAAAGAAGGACAGACAACATGGGAGGACTATAGAGATGCTGTTCGACACTGTAGGGCAGAAATCCGTGCAGCTAAAGCTCGACTAGAGTTGAAGCTGGCCTGCACTGTGAAGAATAATAAAAAGGGCTTTTTCAAATATGTTAATAGCAAAAAGCAGGCCAGAAATAACATTGGCCCATTACTTGATGATCATGGACACCTGATAGATAGGGATATAGACAAGGCAGAGACATTTAATGCTTTCTTCACCTCTGTCTTCAACACTGATGATCGGCTCGAGTACCTCCAGAGCCCTGGGCTAGAGAACCATGACTGGGCAACTGACAATCTCCCAATCAGCCCTGAACTTGTGTGGGATTTGCTGCTCCAGCTGGATCCTTACAAGTCAATGGGACCTGATGAGATTCATCCAAGGATACTTAAAGAGGTAGCAGAGGTCATAGCAATACCTCTCTCAATGTTTTTTCAGTGCTCTTGGGAATCTGGGCAGGTACCAGTTGACTGGAAACTGGCAAATGTTTTCCCAATCTTCAAGAAGGGCAGCAGGGATGACCCCAGTAATTACAGGCCTGTTAGTCTCACTTTAGTGCCTGGTAAGATTATGGAGAAGATTGTTCTGGGAGCTATTGAAGAACTCCTAAAAGACAACAGAGTCATTGGTCCCAGCCAACATGGGTTTGTTAGGGGAAGGTCCTGCTTGACCAACTTGATTTCTTTCTATGACAAGGTTACCCACCTAGTTGACCAAGGGAAGCCAGCTGATGTAATCTTTCTGGATTTCAGAAAAGCCTTTGATTCTGTCTCTCTCAGTATCCTTCTAAACAAAATGTCCAGCATCCAGCTGGACAAGCACATAATACATTGGGTGAGTGGTTGGCTGATGGGTCAAGCTGAAAGAGTCATAGTAAATGGGGTCACATCAGGCTGGTCACTAGCAGGGTTCCACAGGGATCCATCTTAGGGCTAGTATTCTTTAATATCTTCATAAATGACTTAGATGCAGGACTTGAAGGCCTACTTATTAAGTTCGCGGATGACACTAAATTGGGAGGAGCAGTTGACACTCTCAAGGGCGGAGAGGCCCTGCAGAGGGATTTGAACAAATCAGAGAGCTGGGCAATTGCCAATGGCATGAAGTTTAACAAGGAGAAGTGCCAGATTTTGCACCTGGGACACAGTAACCCTGGATATACAGACAGACTGGGGAGTGAGAGGCTGCAGAGCAGCCCTGGGGAGAGGGACCTGGGGGTTCTGGTCAATGGCAAGTTGAACATGAGCCAGCAGTGAGGCCTGGAAGCCCGGAGGGCCAACCGAGTCCTGGGGTGCATCAAGCACAGCATAGCCAGCCAGTCAAGGAAGGTGATTGTCCCACTTTACTCTGCACTGGTGTGGCCCTATCTTGGGTATTGTGAGCAGTTTGGGATGCCACAGTACAAAAAGGATATGAAGCTGCTGGAGAGTGTCCAGAGGAGGGCCACGAGGTTGGTGAAGGGTTCAGAGGGGATGCTGTATGAGGAGTGGCTGAAGGCACTTGTTCTGTTTAGCCTGGAGAAGAGAAGACTGGGGGGACACCTCATTGCAGCTTACTGCTTCCTCACTAGGGGAGGAGGAGGAGCAGGCACTGACCTCTTCTCTCTGGTGATCAACGATAGGACCTGAGGGAATGGTAGGAAGATATGCAGGGGGAGGTTTAGGTTGGACATTAGGAAGGGATTCTTCACTCAGAGCGTAGTGGAGCACTGGAATAGGCTCCCCAGGGAAGCAGTAATGGCACCGAGCCCGACAATATTCAAGAAACATTTGGACAATGCCCTCAGGGTCATGGTATGAACCTTGGGGTTGTCTTGTTCTGGGGCGGGAGTTGGACTTGGTGATCCAGGCTGCCTGAGGAGGTGTTTGAGCCACCATCCCTGGAGACATCTAAAAAGACAGATGTGGTGCCAGGGGACAGAGTTTAGTGGTAGATGCAGCAGAGCTAGGGTAGAGGTTGTACTTGATGATCTTGAAGATCTTTTCCAACCAGAATGATGATACTATGATACTATGATACTGTGATAAGAAGGACATGGAGATCCTGGAGCAAGTCCAGAGGAGGGCCACAAATATGATCAGAGGGCTGGAACACCTCTCCTGTGAAATCAGGCTGAGAGAGTTGGGCTTGTTTAGCCTGACAAAGAGAAGGCTTCAGGGAGACCTTATAGTGGCCTTTCAGTGTTTGAAGAAAGTGCTTTCCTGTAGAAAAGCTGAGGAGGGACTTTGTACAAGGGCATATAGGTATAGGATAGGACAAGGGGTAACAGTTTCAAACTGGATGAAGGCAGATTTAGGCTAGACATTAGGAACAAATTCTTTCCTGTGAGGGTGGTGGGTCACTGGAACAAGTTTCCCAGGGAAGTTGTGGATGCCACCTCCCTGGCAGTGTTCAAGGCCAGGTTGGATGGGTCTTTGAGCAACCAGATCTAGTTGGAGGTGTCCCTGCCCATACAGAGGGGTTGGAACTAGATGATCTTTAAGATCATAGAGTCACACAATGTTAGGGGTTGGAAGAGAACTCAAAAGATCACAGTGCACTTTGTTCTCTCATCCAGGTCATTGATTAATATATTGAATAATGCTGGTCCCAGTACTGACCCCTGAGGGACTCCACTAGATACAGGCCTCCAGCTAGACTCCGTCCCATTGACCACAACTCTCTGACTTCTTTCCTTCAACCAATTCACAGTCCACCTCACTACCCCATCATCCAGACCACATTTCCTCAGTTCAATTGCAAGGATGCTGTGGGAGACAGTGTCAAATGCTTTACTGAAATCAAGATAAACTACATCCACTGCTCTACCATCATCTATCCACCTGGTTATGTCCTCATAAAAGGCTATCAGGTTGGCTAAATATTACTTCCCCTTGGTAAAACCATGTTGACTGCTCGTAACAACCCTCTTATCCTTGACGTGCCTAGACACAGCGCTGAGGATGAGTTGTTCCATCACCTTTCCAGGGATGGAGGTGAGGCTGACTGGTCTATAGTTACCCGGGTCCTCCTTCTTACTCTTTTTGAAGATTACAGTGACATTTTCTTTCCTCCAGTCCTCAGGCACCTCTCCTGTTCCCCACAACTTACCAAAGATGATGGAGAGTGGCCTAGCAATGACTTCTGCCAGCTCCCTCAGCACCCACAGGTGCATCCCATCAGGACTATAGTAGATGAGTCTATTATATGATTCTGTGGTCAGGAACAGATCAACAGGCTGGTGTGAGAATAGTGGATCCCCTCAGGGACCTCCTGCTGCTTGTTCTGCTCTTCCTGTTCAGCAGTTTCCTATGGCAGAACTACCTTGGATTTGTGCTGACAGAGTAGAGTGGAGGAGATGAGAGTTACCTTATGACTGAAGTTTAAGACAGACACAAGTATAACATCTTCACATTGCTGTTGTTCGCCCTGTCCCAAGGGTCAAGAACTTCCTTCTCCACCTCCCATGACCAGCCTGAAGATAATCCTTTGATCCCCAAATACCTACTCTTCCCCATTTCTGCTTCTCTAGATCAAGCACTTTCCATCCACACCTTCCCCCAGGCACACCAGCTTCTGACAGCCCCTTACTGTTCTTTCTCCTTTTAACTTCATATACCTCCTCTTAAAGGCCCCCCATGCCTCCTGCTGGGGGTGCCAGCCACCATTTTGAGCTAGATTACCCCCCAAAGAAAGGCTAAAGCAGTTACTTAAACTAGTGCTCATGGGGAGAGCCTGGCCTGAGGCTCCCAGCAGGTGGGTAGCATACAGGCATCTCCACGTTATTGTTTGTCAAGCAATGTCCTTTGTCCTTCATCGTTCTGCTGCTTGTGACAGTGGAAGCTTCCAGGGGACTTCAGAGGAGGAAGAGAAGACAGCAGGACAGGGAAGAAAACAACAAACCCCAGTTGGAAGTGGTTGTTTTTCTTCGGTTATCCTGTGAATAGAGCATTCTTCCTGCAAGTCTAGCTAGTCTTTTTATTTCCACTGGACATTTGCGTGAAAGCTCTGGCTTGAATGTGATTAATTTTTAATTGTTCATGGGATTTTTTTTTCCTAATACTTTGCATTTTTATAGCCAGCTCGATGCAAAGATCTTAACACACTGTCCAAATGATAAATTAAGTCTCTAGAAAAATGCATGAGGTGGAAAACAAAATAATGTGGAAAGGGAGACCGATTCCCTTACCTCTAGCTGAACAGGTAGTCCTCAAAATACCCATCTTTCACTGCCTACTCTTGTACTTTAATGCTGCTTAAACTACAGTGGTTTTGAAACTGCAATAAAATGTTCTTCCCCAATAATGGTGTTGAACCAGGGCATAATACACATTATACTATCATGGAGAAGGCTTCATGCATCCACCGAAGCAGGTCTACAGACCGAATATCCTCTTCTGGCCTTTTCTTGACTATCTCTTTAAAAAAAACTTGCAGAAGTTTGCCACTCTCATGAAATGTTTGTATGTATAAATATATAAATGTATACTGTATAAATATAATAAAAACTATGTTTTCTAGTACTTCAGTAAGAATACAATGTGAAAAAGGCTTTTCTAAATGGGTGTTCTGCAGGAAAAATTAATAGGCCTATATAATACCTTACAGTAAAACTGTGTTAAGAAAGATGAGATTCAAATCCCAACTTTGTGGCTTGGAGCCTCTTTTTAGGATAAGAGCAAACATGCCTCACAACCAGTTCTGCTTTCACAGATTGAAATTCAGGACATTTGCTGTTGTTTTCTCCAGGGCACCTGAACCACTGGTCTTCCCCTTTCCCAATCAAGGCAAAGCTACCATGGTATACTAGCTAGTTGCTGTCATAAACGGGACACTTCCAGCTAACTGTTAGAGTTGGGACAGAGAAAACCATAGTGTATATAAATTAAATGAAAAATAAAATAATCAAGTATTTAACAAAATTTGAGTGGTGCCTGTGGTAAACAACATAAACCTGAGTTAATGCAGCAGATGTTGTAGCAAAAGCCAGATATGAAACATTGGTTTAGTTGTTTGCTAGATGTTTTAGGCAGCAAATGTAGTAAAGATTCAGCTGTATCCCAAGTATTTCTTTTGCCTTCCCTTTCTCAGTTCATTGGTTTCACAAATGAAAAAATTCCTTTAAATATGTTAGAGGGGCTTAGGAAAGCTGGGAAGGAGAAGTTAGTCTGAAAAACTATTAGAGCTGCATTTTTACTTATATTTAGCAGAGAATTAACTATACAATTGAACTTTAGGAAGAAAGGCAAAGCAGCCACACCTTTCTGCAGGAAAGAAGTAGCAAATATGAGACAGAGAGGCTAATAATAGTGCAAGAGTCAGGGTGCATTCAGTTGTGCTCATCTGCTGCAAGTCAGAAAGGTTCTTTAGGCACCAGGTAGCTGCTACTCAGCTGCTAGCGATAGGTCTTCCAACACTTGTCTTGCTAGCTCTGCCCCGATGCCAAGTCAGACAGGCTTGATCAGTCTTTTGAAGGATGCAAAAACTGTCCTAGCACTAAGGTAGTGCAGGAGGAAGTTTAACAGAAAGCACAGTCAGGAAAAACTGTAGTCATTAAGTCCTTGGCTGCCCACTCCCTGATAGTAGTCTGCTGCAAACGAAGGCTCCAAGCAGTGCCACAGTCTCCCTGCGGTTAGGTTCACATAATCCAAGCAGTTACTGCCCTATACAGATTGCTAGACTGAACTAGTGTTTTTAATCTTCTGACAGATTGCACCAAAGTGGACAGTTTTCAAATTGCAGCCCAAGCAGGATTTTATAGTGGAAAACTACACAGTGTGCAAGGTTGATGAGCCACAACACAGTGCTGTCTACTGTTGGAGAAAGCTGAAGTCTGGTACCACGTCAGCAGCAGAAAATGGCACTCCTGCCTGACAGAGGAGTCATCTAAAATGTTCTTCAGCTGGTCTTTTGCACTGAGAAACTTCTTTTACCTAGCTGCCATTTCAGAGTCTATGTGTATAAGATGAGGCTTTTTAAGTAGAAATCCCAATTCACTTGTGTCCCTCAGAATGTTAGTTCCTCTTCTTAAAATGTATATTGCGTATGCATATGTGAAGCAGAAATGTTGTATATTTGGAGAAACACAATGCCATGCCACTCCTGGCACGCACACTTCCCTTGAGAGTTTTGTTCCTAGCAAAGCTCTTGATCAACAAGCGGCAGCTTGTACACAAATCACTGCAGCTGAAGCACTAAACAAGCCACCGACACTGCTAAGACCTGTTGCAAGTTTAGAAGCATAATCTAAAGCTGTCACCAGTGTGACCCCATTGCAATTCCTTCTGCTGTTTACAAGGTTTATTCAGCACTCTGCAAATGCACTCCTCCATGGTAATAAAATACACTGCTTCACTATCTCATAAACCAGCATCAAATGTGTTCATTTTTTATAGTGTTTTTTAATACAATTTTGTTACAATGAAACCTGTGTTTGGCTAAGGGAGTGCAGCATAAATTCAAGGAAAAGCTGCAGGACACAAATACATCTAACTGATAGAAATCTATTGGCAATGGTAAATGCCATTTCTCAGTTACTTCTGAGAAAGACATCACATGAGTTGTTAAATGTCTGATCACAAGAACCATGGATGTTAAGAGTATGATTTTATTTGGTAAGAATCAAAAGGTTTCTGTTGTTTCATAATTAGGTAAAGGTCTGCTTCTTAGAGATACCCATTAACCATAAAGCAGAATACATTCTCCATGTGTGCGTGACTTGGTGCAAGTCACCAGAGCTGTTGTCTGCTGCACATCACCTGTGATCTACACTTAACAGGAGATTATTAACAAGGCAATTTAATTTTGATGCTGCAACAGCCATTGAAAAAGCATGTGCCAGAAACATAACTGTTTATCTATAATTCTCCATTTTAATTTATTTTTGTAATAGAACAACTATAGCTTTTTTCAAGAGCAGGTGGATGGTTTGGTCCATTGCCCTGGTTTGAGCCAGGATGAAGCGAACCTTCTCTTTGCTGATTTTTTTTTCTTTCAGTGAATTTTTTAGCAGCACCAGTGGACTGATAATAACCAAGGTCACTTCTGACTGTCTGCAGCCTCCCCCCCCATGGAGGAGTGGATTAGACCGAAGGCAGGATCAGCAAACCAGAACATTCCCTTCTCATAATATTTTCTCTATTTGGCTTTCAGTATAGGTTAAGACATCACGGAAGTCAAGCCTTTCTTTTTCCTTTTCCACTCACTTTTCTGCTTACTGTCGCTTCTATCACCCTCTGTTTGGCTCTCTCTTTTTTTCCCATTTTTTCTTCCCAGCTGACATCCGAGGGCCCCGTCCGTGCACCCGGACACTCCCCCCTTCAGCTGGGAGTCACCAGGGAGAAGAGTTGCTGTGAGAGGCGCTGGGGGAGGAGGGAGGGGATCGGGTGTTGCACATCCCTTTGCAAATATATATATATTCCCTTATGACCAATAATTAAAAGCAATCTTTTTCACTTTTCAACCCAGAAAGCCTCTCTTTATCATTTTTCTCCCTCTTTCCCTACCTTGGGGGAGGGGGGTGTGAATCAAGAGCATTATTGTTATTGGTTTGACTGCCAACCCAGAGCCAAACCGTGACATCCATGCAAGAGTTACATTTGGACTTAAGGGGAAAGAGCTTGCTAGTTACTGGCAATATAAGTCCTGTTTAAAATCTGGTGCTAATCAGACCTTCCTGGTACAGTGTATTCTATAAGAAATAGAAGAAGAAGCAGCACAGAGTGAAATGAAATTGAATGCAATCAGTCAAGCAAAAAAGGCAGGTGCTCTTTATGTTTGTGTCTTCTAGAATAACATATGCAAGTGCCATAGATGTACTAATTATTTTATTTCTACAGGCCAGAAAGGATCAGCGTAGAAATAATGTATAAATAATATAGCCTAAAACGAACCACTGCTTTCAAATACTGAGAGATTTATTTTGAAATATTTTTCCAGAAGAGTGTTTTCTCCTCAAAAAGAACTGACAACAAACCTGAGCCTCAGCAAACAGTTTGGGGCACTCACATATTTGATGAAGAGGCAGGAGCTCCAAGCTCTGTCACCACAGCATGACCTTGAGCAAGTTGTTCCTCCTTGTTTGACTTTTGTTCTCTTGGGCACTTACACTGACAGTCCTTGGGAACAGGGACTGTCTTTTACTATGTAATACAAAGATAGATTTATCAAAACAATCCTAGGTTTGTCAAAACAATCCACTTCCCTTACATCCTCTCCCTCTCAAGTAATCCCACCAGTCTTTAGTTGTTATTGTATCTATATTGCTGTTTCCATGTTTCTTTTTAGGCTTCTTGTAGGTTATTCCTGTGCCTCTTCCCTAACTCTTCTGAAGCAAAAGAAAATCCAAATGTAAATGATTGAAAAAAGCAGCCAGGCAGGGCTCTTTATTGAGGTCTATTTTTGTGGATTTGCACTGGCAGATGGATCCACCTGGAAGTGTAGAGTGATCATGGGAATTTGGCCGACAAGATAGAAACTCAGAGGAAGCTTGCTTTAGTAATGAGTAGTTCACCCTACTGGAGTGTGTAATCTGTATGAGGGTGTACACATATATATTTATCTCTCTTTTTTATGCATTCACATAAATATAGCTTTCTAGAAGCTGTTTCAAATACAAAAATTCTCTGGAGCTTTACACATTAGTAAAGAGCATTTGTAAAGAAAAGGTCTTACTGCACTGGTGATCTGTGTCCTACCAAAAACACTTGCCTCAGTTACACAAGTCCTCAGTTGCAAGGTAGAGAAAATAAGGTATTAAAAAAATTGTTAAAGAGCTCTCTTTATGGAAGAGCTGAGCCAAACGGTTTAGAACAAAAAAAGGCTGAAAACTGAACCTTCAATTGGAAAATCTTGATCTCAAGAGCAGAACACATTGGGGTTTAGTCCCCAGAAGCAAACTTGGATTCGCATGTTTTGTTGTCAGAATAGTATTTTTAGCTCAGAGGCAGGCCAAAAACCATTAAATAACTGCAATAAAAATTCATAAAATCTATTTCTGAGCCTTATTGAACCTCAAATTTAGTCAAATTTAATTTTCTTTAAGCCACAAACTATACAACTTCTTAATGTGTTTTGGTGGGCAGGCAACAGCTTGTATTTGGCTTTTGTTCTACAGGCATTTTCTGAGCTTCTGGCATTCCCTGGCATTCTCTTTTTCCTCTCTTCTGGATTACTTGAAAGCAATGCAGACTCCTGTCCCACTGCTGAAGTTCTAACTGCATCCATGTTCCTCCTTGCTTATGCAGACCAGAACTGGTGGAAGGTGACAGCAAGTACCTCATTTTGCAGTGAAGCTATTAACAGTCTTTATCCTTTCTGCGCTGAAAACTTCTGCAGCCTCTGGACTTAGAATTCATTAACCACATGATGACTTGGTAAAATTATGCTGGTTTAAATATTTATTTTTCAAATAAACAAAACAAGCAGATTTTTTGCTCATAGGCTACTTTAAAAAGGGGCTGGGGTAAGGCAATACATGTACAAGCTACTGCATGCGATGTGGCAGCAATCACATTAATAAGAGACTTTTTCTTCAGGATCAGAAAACATTAAATATAAGAAATACACTGTTACAACACTGCAAATTATTTCAACAGAGTTACTCTAGAGTTACCCTGGTTTAACTTAAAGCAGAAATGAGAAGCTGACTTTCAATTATTGTGAAGGAAAAGTCACGATGACGACTGAAATATGCAGAAAATTCCCATGTAAATGTGATGAGACAAAATCCTGCCAACTTGTGCTGCATCTGAAAGTGTCAACATGTCATGGCAGGAAGACAAAACTGCTTTGATTAGCACAGGTTACTGCTTGTTTCTTCCAAATAATGGCATTTTTCAGAATCCATTTGTGCACATTCAACCCACTTTTGCTACTTCTGTGAGAACAGAGACAGATGCTACACCTCTGCAATGAGATATTTCTTTTTCAAAACTCCAGGTGTGGGTTTAGGTGATGTTTTCAAGTTTGTCAGAATGTTGCTCTGAAAAAGATGAATGATAAAGTAGGCTCTGACTCCAGTGGCATGTGTTCAGATATGATGCATTATGGAGTGACCAAATACATTGAAGTGTAGGAAAAAAGAGAATGTAGGAAAAACATTTAATTATTCAGACCATTTAAAAAAAATTTTGTCATCATTTTAAAAGGCCTACCATACACAATAGGTCTGGATTTATTGCATAGGAAGTGCCCTTCATTGCCTGATAGAGTGCTGGTCCTGTGGCTATGTTGCTCTACATGCTCCCAAAGTATTAGAGCTACCTTGATTTCTGTACAAGAGCTTGAATGGCATAGAAAGTAGAAAACAAGAAATAAATAAGCACCCACTGAATATAATTTAGACTTTATCCAATTATTACAAAAAAATATGTTTGAGAGAGACACAGAGAAACATCATGACTTTGGGGCTACAAGCCAAGACATGTTTTCATTTTTCACCAAGATACAGATGTGTTCAACTAAACCCTCATTCATTTTTGTCAATTATTTGTACTCATCTATAATTACCTTTGATATTTGCAGTGGTCACTGAATTCAAAACAAGGCATATTATAATTCCTTTCAGATATACATGCAATGCCTGATGTTATAGTCCTTTTCATTAACATAAGACCTTTAATAAACCTCTCTTAAAAACAAGAAAACATGTACAGCATGTAGAAGGCTTTTATTCTGGTCTCTAACTTAAACATTTTCCCTCCTTTTATCTCCTGTTTTCCCAGGGGTGGTGGTGGCGTTGTGAGAAGGAAGGGTTACGTCTGCTTCAGGACAATGTGAAATCTTGACGTGAACAGCTGCCTGGAGGCAGATCTCAGCAATGCTGTCTTCTCTCTGAAATATGCGACAATTCTAGTTAAAAACTGGCAGGAGAGTTGGTAAAGCTGGTAACTTAAAGTAACATCATCTGCTAACTTTCTAACAGTACAGTAAGCAGCGATGTTGCCTGCACCTTAGTGCTGGCTTCCATGTAAGGACTGGTCAGGCTCACTGTTACTGCCTGTGCAGAACGGTTCCTTTCTCTAAAACAAACTAAGTGAAGGATATCATATCCATTTTCCTTCCATCTAAAGGCAATAAGGAAAGCCTGCCAAGTAAAAAACATTCTAACTCGTCAGAAGCTCTTATGCTAATAAGAAGTCTGGAGAAACTAAAAAAATAATGATGGTGTAATAAAAAAGGTAACACAAATAGCAAGGAGAAATAAAACAAAAATCTGTCTAGTCTAGTTTTGCTCATGGGAGTACTTAGGCAGAACCTTGTACCCCTTGGTTGCTGGTGCTCCAGGTTAGCAGAAATCTCTGGGTTTAGTTTTACCCTGGTGTCTACTATCAGTTTCTTTTTTCACTTCAGGAGCAAAACTGCTTCTCTCTTACTATTTTTGTCACAGATCCTGTAATATCTGACTTCAGTTATAGCATGTACAGCTTTTAGATCAAGTAGAATCTAGTGAAAGAATTTGAAGTACATGGCAAAATAGAGTGCAAGTGGGTGAAAAAAAGAAATTGTTTAATGGAGGGCTATTTAAAATGCAGGATGAGAACAATTCACTGCCAATAAACCTTAGTTTTAGTGAAGATGGTTGTTGTCTGAATTCCAGTTCTTCCAATTCTGCAGGCTCCTGAAGGACACAAGCAGCTTACGTAAGATGGAAGACCAAAATAAAATCAAATTTTTAGAAGAGAAACCATGACTGTATCCTCAAAACAGATTTATTTTCCCCAGAACAGATGCTGAATACTGTTCTAGCCTTTCCCAGCAGCTTCCATAAAATGTCAGTATTTCCCTATAGGATCCTGAATTTATTTCCAGTTATAGAATCTGGATCTTCAGAGACAAAAAGGGAGACGACCAAAATTGCCTCCAGGTTGTGTTCTCCACCAAAGTACTTTGCCTGGCTCTATTCATCACCTTTCAGGTGCTTGGCTACAATACCCACTCTCAGCATTACTATTTTTGCTTCCCACTGTTAAAACTCTACCCTGACCACCTTCTCTACACTTTTCCCAGTCCTTTTATTGAATCTTTGTATGTCTAGCTTCATGAATCTTTCCTCGACACCACTCATGTCTGCCAGATGCAGGGAAGTTTCAGCTCATGTCCCCAGACTCATCAGGAGTCTTTTATTTCAGCTCTTCCAGCTTCTGAAGGGTGTCCTGGTGGCTCTGTGAACTGTGTGTAAGGTGTACTCAGGCCTTTACTATTCAAAGATGCAAACTCCAAGGCTGATGTAAATTCCTTAGGCTTTTCAATCTACTTATGGATTGGGTCATTTGGGTTTTTTTCTTATCCAGAGTTGCTGCACAAATATGTTTCTTGATTGATTGATGTTGTGATGATGAGCAATAATTGGACAGCAGTCCGTTTGTCACTCACTTTCATCCTAAATGACTGTTTCTTGTGCCCCTTTCAGTATTTCTCTCCAAACAGATCACTCTTGAAGGCAGGTAACTGATCAACTCTGTGGGTAGAAGATTAAGAGAAAGAATCTGAACTTTTTCCTTATCCCCAACAAAGTTCACCATTTTCAACAAGGAATGAAAAGGATGATTTTGTAATGCTGAACTGGAACTTCAGAGATCTGTTTTTCAACAGGTTTTGTACATTTCTGCGAGTTATTTTAATAATTTTCTGCTTTTATTTCCCATTCCAGAAAAAAATCTAAACAACTGGATGTAATGTCTTAGGCTACATTTTTTCTCCCAGGCCTGTTTACCAAAGAAGTTTCATGTGGCAAGGTTTTATTTTTCACTTTGGTGGGAGAGGATGGGAATGTTGATGTTCATGTACATATTTCATGAAGTTTAATGAGGTCATAATTTCAGTTGGGCTAAATTACAAACAACTCCTACAGGTGCTATGAGTAAAACAATTAGTCAATTCCTTTCTATTATAAGAATCACTATATAGTTGTGTTGTCCAAATTAAACTGTGAAAAAGAAACAACTTTAAACATCTTCTCCAGAAAGAGAAACCATAACAATTTGAGAACATACGATGTTCTTTTACTGTCACTAATCCCCAGGATGTTTCTAAAAATTAGAAAAGCTACCTATCTGAAAAGCAGAAAATTATCAGTCAAATCCAAACTGAAGTTTGCTGCTTTGGGTAATATAGAATTACCCACTGAACTAAAAATACTATTTGCTGAAGTTGAATGACTTAGTAAAGCCAGTTTCTCAAAACTGGTAAAGAATAATGAAGAAAACTGGGAGATGGAAATAAGAAGAGCTACTGTAAAAATATGCTGTTAGATGCCAGACTGCACAGCCAGGCAATTACATGGAGAGTGTCTTCAGTCAGTCAATGACTGCAAACATGAAATAAGAAACTGCTTAGCAAATAAAGCACAAAAGTTTCTGCTGGAGTAGAATATTAATTAACATTAATATCATTGCCTTCCCTAACCTTGAACGATCTCTACAATACACAGGGTCTGCTGATATAAATTTCTGTCCATTATGCTACATAGAAGAAATCCCCTGGGGACCAAAACAATTCGTGGCCGTGGGTGCTCCTTGTGCTTCTGTGCAAAAGGGATCTTTAGCATTCAGTATGAGCTTTCTACCACCTTTCTGAAACCTGGTGACCCTTCAGCGGACCACAGCTCAAATCCTGGGTAAGTTCAGTCTTAAATACACAGCAGAAATGTAACCCTCTCTCAGGTCTTGGCTGGCAGTTTACTCTAACCTGCTGGGCCTTGCCAGCGGACGTCTTATTGACAGTTCTTCCCTACTCTTTCCCTGCCATTGCTCTGGTCCGTTGAGTCACCCTTCTCAGTGTTATTTTATGGTGTAACTCCATTTTTGGCAAACATATGGTGCCAAGCAAGAATTTGACATGCTTCTTCAGTGCCTCAGCAATTTTTTTCTTCTTTTTCACATTCTGCATTGTCCAGAACCTCTTCACAGCAACTCTACAAGTTAAAGAACTCTTGTCAGTGAAGCACACTGGATATAACTGAACCTAAACCATCATCTTTAGAGCATTTTAATTTTTTTTAAAAAACACCGTTCTTTCAAGTTTAGAGCACAGACAATTTAACAGACATGCCATGTGATGTGCCAAGTAGAAAGATAATTTAACAGATGCAGGCCCGCTCCATGGGCTTCTCCATTCAGCTTCCTACAAGGAGACTGTAAAATGCTACCATCATCCTGACCTTTACATTTCTGGTGCTGCATGTGGCCAAAACCTCTGGATACAAGGGCTAAATAGCATCCTGACTGAGATGAAGAATGTCTGTAATATATGTGGCTTACTAATAATCAGTAAAAGGAAGGCCAGAAGATACTTTGACTGGCTAACACAACTTAAATTCCCACTTGGACAAAAGGTATTGCAGCTAAACCAAGGTAGATTCAATGCAGAAAAAATACTATGGTTTTAGGTATTGTCAAAGACTGTGAAAGTTAATTTGTCTTTTGGGAAATGCTGAAGGGCTTAAATTGGTCATTCATGGGTTTAGGCATGTAGGGTCTGATTATAAAGACTTCATTAAACAGCAATGGATTTAGGCTGTGTTTTTCAGTGTCTGTATTCCATGGGGACTGAGTATTGCAGGTCTCACAGCATGTCTATTATCTCGTCCTCAAAATAAATTTTCATTACTATTTTTAGTTATTTAAATCAGATTATATTTGCTGTAGAGGAAGTTCTTTTAATCCCCCTGCTCTCACAAGGCTGGTTATATTACAATCTAAAGACAGTACTCAGTTTACAGCCTTGTTAACATGCTAACAAGCAAGGTTTTACATTCTACAAGCTCCTTATTAAAGTGGTAAATTAATTAGCTTGCCCAGATAATAAAGGTCCAAGATCATCAGCTAATATGAATTTAATTTTGCTTGTGTTTCAAACATAGCCACATGCATTCCTGTGACAAAGTTTTCAAGGTCAGGTTAATGGGTGTCAGGAATAGTTTTCTGCTTGTCTTCTCTTATGAAAAGTTGAATTTGTCCTGCCTCCCTTTGTCTGTCTGCTCAGCAGCAAGAACAGTTTTGGAAGATTTGAAAAAAATATTGGCTAGTTCAGCAGCAAATTATTTCTGCTACTACTGTTAACAGATCATTAGCAGTATTTATTATTTTCTTATTAGATATCCTTTTTCTTTATAATTTTTCAGTCTTTGTTCATCACTGTGACTAACATTGCCACTTCCCATTGACCTTTACCAGTAAATGACCATCACAACCACAACCCCCAGCTACCAATGGAGTCACTCTTTGCTGCTATAAAACCACTAGTAAGTAATAATTTTCTTCTGAACGAGAGAAAGTTTCTGTAAGTATTTGACTCTCAGTAGTCAGTGACTTTATGAATCTTTTATCTGCTTCCACTCTTTTCATGCCATTGGAGAGAAAGTTGAGAAAGTTGCCCATTTGTAATCAGTGAAATACAGGATTGATCTATAACTCCTATTCCTGTCTGAATTTTAAAAGTTTATCCTTGCTTCAGCTCTACCTGTATCTATTACTAGAATTTCTCCTCCATTCTCTGAAGCACAAGATTGCTTGCCTCACTGTTTTGGTTTGTACCCTCCCACCCCTTTTCCCACCCTTTCTCCCCCAGTTTGTATTTCTTTGTCTCTGCATTGTTTTCTAAATCTGATGTTAAGAACATAAAACTCAAAGCTCAGCCTGAACCTTGCACTTGCAAGCCAAGTCTGTTCATTAGCTTCCTGGAAACACTTCATTCATACAATGCAGGGAAAACAAGCAACCATGCAGCCCAAGTTTGGAATGAGACATAGCTGGATTATTGGCAACTGGCAAACAGAGAAGCAAAGGATTATAGAAATGCAATTTATTCTGTGTGAAATAGAGGCATGGAATATTATAACCTCCTAGCATTAGCCTCTGAAGTATCCATAAAGCTGAGAAAACTTATTGGAATCCTGCTCATTTTAAATTTAATGGTGTTTTCCTGTATTGCAGATACTGTATAGATAGATCGGAGTTAAATATATTATGGGACTCTAAAGCCTACACATTAGTGGAAACAGACACTAAAATCCAGAAGCGGTATCATTTCCTAAATGAGGATAAAAGCTAATCAATCCATGTCTTTCTAAAATCTAATTATAAAGTCTAAATACTTTATGGACAAGAGAGTCAGATAATGCCCAAGCTGTTTAGTGATTGGAAACAAACCTCAGGTTACAGCTTTACTAATGGGTTTTCAGCTGCACACAGTCCAATTGTGGCTACAAAGGTCTAGAACAGCTCAGTTTTTGTTTATTCAAGGACAGAAATACTGGTGGTGTTTTTTCTAGATGTGTTACCATTTTTGGTAACACATGGAGGTTTTCTTCTTCATCTACAAACCAGGCAAACAAAGACGACTTTCCCACCCTAACCATTTATCATTTACAAATGTGCTGAGGCAGGAAACATTTTCTACTAAGCAGCTAAGCTAGGCTTGATAAGAAAAGATTGTTTGTAGCGCTGTCTTACCAAAACTAGAAGAATTCTGCATTGCCAGCCCAGGAAATCACATGCATGCACTTAAAAAAATGTAAGCAAGGGTGCCAGGAGGACCAACGGGCTCTACAGCCTCTTCCCTGGTCCCTGGCCCATGGTTGAGCCAGGCTACTGTC
This sequence comes from Hemiprocne comata, assembly GCA_020745705.1. Lineage (NCBI taxonomy): Eukaryota > Metazoa > Chordata > Aves > Apodiformes > Apodidae > Hemiprocne > Hemiprocne comata. The sequence continues at coordinate 133,101,342 of CM036586.1, read as the reverse complement.
ACCCAGCCTGCTCTGTCCTTGTAGTTCAGGTGCTGCAGGTCATCACTGCTGGGTTCCACTACCCTTCTCCTGCAGAGCAGCCAGCTCTTGCTGCTCTCTCGCAATGTAATTTGCACCTGCTTTTTCCCTCAAGTTTGCTACCTGATAGATCTGTGATATCAATTAATTCATAACTTCTCTACATGTTCCTTGAATTCTCATAGCAGACAGGTTAGGATTTGGCATTACATATTGCTTTAAACACCTTTGAGTCTAATGTCTGGGAAAGCTGGACAGCACAAAGCAACGTAGATTTTTCAAGACTGTGATTCTCAGGGGAAACAACCAACTTGTCTCTTGGGACGCCAGCCTCTTCTTTTCAAACATCTTAATGTAAGAAATGGATTTCTATGGCTGCCCAGCATTAAGACATAAAACACGCAAGGTTTGAAGAAAATTGCACGGACTGCCTCAAATATCTTTGCTAAGATTGCCATGTATGTCTTAACAGGTGCCTGCCCAGAAGGATCTGCATTGTGTCATCTCTTTAGATGACACAGAAATGCCACAGATCACTCTGTCTGAAGTGCAGCAAGAGTCCCGTAAGTTAAGAGGAACAGAAGTCACATAAAGCTGAGTTTTAAACTTATTGTAGACCACTAATTTTAGGAACTTTCCAAAAACTAATTAAATAACCAATGGAGACACAAGAAATAGGATGAAAAGCAAAATGCAATTAAAATTTGAGATAACTGCATGTTGCATCTGAAAGAATTTATGTTGATTGTTCTATTTTTCAGACAAGTTTCAAAAACAGATACTCACTATGTTAAAAGTAGAAAATTGTAGACTGAGTGGGTAGTATGTGGATGCACTTGGAGGAATTTATCTTGTGTAAGGAAATAAATACATTTTAACCTTGAATAATGAGAATTAAGGGGGCAAGAGCACATGAATGAAAGGTAGCACTTTAAAATAGAGAGGTAGAGGTAGGCTGCAAAAGGTTGGGAGCATCCATTGACATAATTGCAATGGTGACATCAGGAAAAGAGAGGCTTAAGTTTAATATTATTTTTTTCTTTAACCAAGAAAAGGAAAATCCTGCTTTTAAAGGAAGAATTAGTAATTAAACACTGTAAAAGCAAGAAATGAGAAACTAAGGTCATGTCAGATTCTTACAGTCATGCATGTTAACAAAGAAAGCCATCTTACACATTTTTACAATGTATCTTGTTTTTTTTCACCTTCAATATCAAATGAAGTACTTGTGAGAACTGCAAGAACTAAAATCCAGTTATGTCAACAAGGAGTGTTTCATCTTTGGTGCACTTTGCTCTGTGAACAGGTTATTTGCTTTCAATAAGAGCTTTGATTTCTTTATGGTGCTCTGCACATATCTTGACACCATTTTGGTGACATATACATTCTAAGGTTAAGAAGGCAGTTTCAATTCTGCATGCAGTGTATATTCAACCTGTGTTTTTCAGCAGAGCTAGACTTATGTATTTTATTAGTGTGGACATCTGTCCACCAGGAATTGGTGTAGACACTGGTCTGACATTGTAGGTCACTAAACAGAACGTTGGGGGCAGAAAAGGGAGGAACAACAGCTGCTGTCTGCATAGAATTGATAAATGATATGAAGGTATCTTTTCCCATTTCATCTGAGATGACACTTCATATCAAAGGTAGATAAGGTAGGGGTTTTTTTAAGTTTTGGCTTGTTGGTAATCTTAGGGGACAGCAATCTTTTCAATGCATAATCAGTCTAAATTAAACTAATGTTTTTTTCTTCAAAATTTTCAGTGAGCTTTAAGTTCCCACAATTGGGAACCTCTGAAACTCTATTGTGGTTGTCAGGGATGAAGCATCCACTTGCCCTGAAGAAGTGCCAGGCTCTTCATCATCCTTGCCTCAGGCCACTATGGTACTGCCAGGGGCCTCCAGTGAGGATAGATACCTGGGCAAAAGCTTGGACCTTGGCTCTGAATTTGGAGAACATTTGTCAAACGTGAGTCATTCCAAATCAAGTGTTTTGACATTAGAGAGTTGATGGTTTTCCATCAGCAGAGCTGCACTGGAATATTAAATGCACAGATAACACAGGGAGGAACTGCAAGTACTTCAGAAGACAATGTTGAATGCTAGCCCTGTCTCAACGTATTAGAGAGATGGTCTGAAAAATCATATCTCCATATTCCAGAGGATCAACTATTTTATTCAACAAGAAATTACCACCAACACAAAGGCAATTGACTAAGTAGCAGTTCTATAGAAATGGTTCATGAGGTATAACATAATTAACAATATCATACTGTTGACAAAAGGATAAAAGTAATCCTGGGAAATAGAACCAGGTTAAATAAGGCACAGAGCTATCTCGTGTTCTGCTCAGCCCTAGCAAGACCTTGGCTAGTGTAATTCATCTGTGTAATTTGGGATATTTGAGCAAAGACTTTCACCACTTTATATTCACAGAAAAATAAAAGGCATGAGCCAAGCTTTAGGAAACATAATCTGTGAGGCAAGATCAAGCCAACTTGGTTTGTTCAGTTAGAAAAAGAGACAGAAGTACATAGGGAGACCTCGTAAAGGGCATAAATGTTGCTGCATAGAGGTAAGAGATGGTCTGTTCTTAAAGATGAGTGGAAAACGGTCAGCTTACATTTGAGCTAGATTTGAGATAGGTAGTGGGAAGAGTAACACAGTAACAGGATAGACTGCAGGAGATGTTACGTATTTTTCACTGCAGGATCTTGCTTGTTTGTTTTTTTTTAAAAAAAGAAGTCTGTGCAAAATCTGTTAGGAATGGCTGTGGTATTACTCGTCATGCGTTGGGGCTGGGAGCAGGCTAGACAATTCCTGCCATCCAGTCCCTCACTCCCAACCAGCTCTCCATGTAAGATAAATAAATTCATTCAAGGCTTCTGCAGAAAATATTCTTGCCTTTAGTTGAAAGAGTCAGATATGCTGTCATCAGTGCTGTAAAGAACATCCTGGGAGAAAAAGAAAGGAAGAAGAGGCAGGTGAGCTTTGTGCAGCCTGGGTGGCAAAGGCCACAGGGAGGCAGAGCTTGAGTCTGCCACTCCTTAGCCATCCCAGTTATGATGATTAACTGGTATGTGCTTAGCTGCCTTTCTCCCTTCCCCCTTCCCTTGTCTAACAAGCAGTTTAGACATTAAGTTGCTGGGTAACAATATGATTTAGATTTTCTGGAAAATTCATCTCACTTTTTATCAGCATATGGTAAAGTAGGAAGATTTGATGTACAAAAAAAAAAAAAAAGTAATTGATTACTTTGTCATGTTCCTTCTTCCTACATAGAAACTCAGCTGAAAAAGCTGTTTTACTTTTCAATTATCTTTGTTCTGGAAGACCTTTCGCTTTTTAAAGCTTTTGAAAATATGGAACCGAAGCTACATAGTAGGTCTAATTGAAAAAAAAAGGCTCTATTAATCATAATCAGAAATTGTGATCAACCCCACTACAGGTATAATCTCTCTCAAAATATGAAAAATGATAGAATCAATCATCTAATAAGCTGGTCATTGCCATATATTTCCTAAGGCACATTCTCTTAACTGGTTATGCTGAGTACCACCAAAAAAACCCCAAATGTATTTATTTGAGAGAAAAAAAAAATAGTATTTACTGGATGGAAATGACTTAAACAAAATATGACTTAGTTTTGTTTTCCCCCTTTATTTTTATCGCACTTTAGCTAGTGAAGTAACAAGCCCCAAATCTGCCTGTTGAAGTTCCCAACTTACAGATGTTGAGATCTTAGAAGGGGATCCTTACCAAAATATCAAGTTTGTTTGTTCATTCTACAAATTCCATAAGGGATGTAAATCAAAATCAGGGTGATCTGAAAGGCTTCTGTCTCTATAATACATGAAACCAAAATCCCAGATTCACACTCCCGATGTGTAGATTGTTAAATTGTGGATAAAACCCAGCTATTTTGTAGACTCCTTATTAAAAATATATTTTAAAAAGAATTAAAATTCTTAAGATACTAATTTTACATCCATGATGGGCAAGAGTCGTAGAAAGACACCCACATTTCTGCCCGATTGAGTAGTCTAAAAGAAACATATGGTCATAACAGTTATCATCTATGCTATATATATTTGCTATTAAAACTATATATTATAACTTTTCCTTTGAAAATAAAAAACAACAAGCTAGTTCATCTAATCTACGTTTTTGCTGAAACCAGTCATTAGAGTATTTAATGACCTTGTCAACTTGTGTGTCAGCAGTTTTGCTGGCCCCTAAACCTTTGAGCTTCCTTTCAAAAGAAAATAAACAATTTACACTGATCACTCAGGAAATAATTTTTAAAATGCCTCGATTTTGAAGGAGAATCTAATCTAATAGAGAATCTATCTGGACATTCAGTGAAGGTTCTTAACTGAGAAATACTGATGTGGAGGAAAAGAGAAGAAAGATGAAAGGATCACTTAGTTCTTGGCAGCACTTAAGTCATACCAGGAATACTGTGTCCAGTTCTGTTTCCCTCAAGTTTGAGAAAGACATTGGAAAAACTGGAGACAGTCCAGTGGAGGGTCACCAAGATGATTAGAGGGTTGGAGAAGTGGCATGTAAAGACAAGGTGAAGTAATTGGTTTAGTTCAGCCTGAAGAAGAGAAGGCTTGGAGTGGATGTTATTACAGTCTTTCACTACCTAAAAGGTGTGTGTAGAGGATGAAGGTGCTCTCTTTACACGAATGCACAGAGACAGGACAACTGGCAGTAGGTGTAAGTTCCTGAAGTGGAAATTTTGCTGGGATAGATATAATTTTTTTTTTTAATAATAATTTTTTGCCACAAAACCAATTAAACATTGGAAAAGGCTGCACAGAAAAGTGCTAGAATTTCCATCACCATAAATATTCAGGCTTTTGCCGTCTGGACCCTAGATAACCTAGTCTAAGGTACTGCTTTCAACAGCTGGTTGAACCGGATGATTTTCAGAGGTCCGTTCCAACCTAGACTTTCTATAATATCTATCAGCACTCTGAAGAATAAAACTGAATGCTTAGAAAATTAAGAAGCAGATACTGCTCTTATCTATAAACAGGCAAATAAATTACTTAGCACCAATAGCAACCTACATTTTCCATGTTTATTTGGAGACATAGTGTCTGGTAAGAGTAGGGGAAGATTTAAGAAAAATAGTAAACAAATGGAAACAAGAAAATCACAGAATCACAGAATCACAGAATCACCAAGGCTGGAAAAGACCTCTAAGATCATCAAGTCCAGCTATGACCAACACCACCACACCATCTAGACCATGGCACGAAGTGCCACATCCAGCCTTGCCTTGAACACATCCAGGGACGGCGCCTCCACCACTTCCCTGGGAAGTCTATTCCAATGTCTAATCACCCTCTCCATGAGAAAGTGCTTCCTAATATCCAACCTAAACCTCCCTTGGAGCAACTTCAGGCTATGCCCTCTTGTCCTGTCACCAGTTGCCTGGGAGAAGAGCCCAGCCCCCACCTGACTACAACCTCCCTTCAGGTAGTTGAAGAGAGTGATGAGGTCCCCCCTGAGTCTCCTCTTCTCCAGGCTAAACAACCCCAACATCCTCAACCTCTCCCTATAAGGCTTTCCCTCTAGTCCTTTTACCATCCTCGTTGCTCTGCTCTGGACCCGCTCCAGCACCTCAACGTCCTCCTTGAAGTGAGGGGCCCAGAACTGCACACAGTACTCGAGGTGAAGCCTCACCAGTGCTGAGAACAGGGGGAGAATTACATTCCTACTCCTGCTGGCCACACTATTTCTGACACAAGCCAGGATGCCACTGGCCTTCTGGGCCACCTGGGCACACTGCTGGCTCATGTTCAACCATCTGTCCACCAGCACTCCCAGGTCCCTCTCTGCTGAGCCGCTCTCCAGCCACTCTTCCCCCAGCCTGTAGCGCTGCCTGGGGTTATTGTGGCCAAAGTGCAGGACCCTGCACTTGGTCTTGTTGAATTTCATGCCATTGGCCTCGGCCCATCGATCCAGCCTGTCCAGGTCCTCCTGCAGCCTCTTCCTACCCTCTGGCAGATCAAGAGGGGTGGCAAAAGCTGCAGTTTTCTACTACCCTGCAGAGCTCTCAAATGAGAGGAAATTGTGTATCGGCTGAAAGAGAGAAAAAATATAAGAGAAAAGGAGGGACAAAACAGGGGAGAAAGAACATGAGGGAGGGTGAGGAGAAAACATGGGCTCTAGATTTTCTCAGCTATTGGACAAATGAAGATACATAGCTATCAATTGCGTTGCCAGATCCTGAGCAAATTTCTGGGACTGAGGGAATACAGGGAGCATTTTATTCAAGCCAAATTTGCTAGTTATTTGCAGAAGTACACTTACCACCAATGTGACATCCTTGAGGGATTTCAGAAGATTCTAATGGGGGAAAAAATCTTGATATATATCTATCCTATTTATAATTGGCAATAGGTACCTGCTCCTGCCTGGGTAAAAGAGCCAGGGTGACATAAATTACTCCAGTTTAATTTCTGATTTCAAAGGGCCTTTTTTATTTTTTTGCAAGGAACATTATCTCAATTTTCCAAGTGATCAATGTATGAGGGTGACTGTGTTCTGACTATTCTAGAGGCATCTTAAATGGAGTAGCCAAAAACCTGTAAACACCTTCTTAAGAATTCAGGCCTAGAAATTTATGATCTTATGAAGATGAATTCATATCTTCAATGTAATATATCATCAGTTGCCCTGATATCATTGTGTACATGTCTACTATGTATGCACATACTATTTATTTATACCTAGGATATTTATTTTGCTGTCTGTTTTTACCCTCTGACATTTTGAGATCACATGCTGAAATGAAATCAGAAGACATAGATGGATGCATATATAGTAGTGCCCACATGCTCCACTTCTGAGAAGTGCAGTGGTGTCTCTGCAGACATTTTTCCCCAGTTGAGAAGAAACAGAGGACACCACACATGCGTTCCTGGTGTTACACTGTGGAGGCTATTGTATGGAAGGAAACTGAGTTTTAATCCCAGTAATGTTGTCCCTGGTAGAGCTGTGCTCAACTCCCAGATCAGATCACCAAGTCATTCTAGTTCACAGCTATTCCAACACCATGTAAAAACATTAAATGTGTTGCAACATTCTTGTCTACATGTAGAGTACTACATCAAAAAACCATTATTGAAGGCATTATTTCAAATTTTGAAAGTAAGATTGCTCCTTACATGTATGGACTACACAACCTATTTCTCCATATAATGTCCTAGGCACTGTCTCTGTAAAGAATTTGTTTTCTGCTTTGATTCATTTTTTCTGTATCAACTATAACTTTTTTCGCTTTTATTTACAGTTTTTCTCTGAGATAGAAAGGCAAAATTAACCATTAAAACGTGTTTATATCTTAAGTAGACTGTAAGAGTATGTTTTAACAAATAAAGAACCTTTTTGGCAATGTCCTGTTTCTGTGATCAACTGCTAAACATTGCCTCTGTCAAAAGTCAAAAACTCAACCTTAGTGTGCCAAAACAGAATTTAAAATTATATGTTTGATAATACTACCAAATTGGCATTTTGTCAGGTCCAGAATTCAAAACTGCAGGATATTTTCATGAACATCTCCTGTCACACACAGGATGCAGAGGTACCACAGCCAGCCAGTGCCATAGCAGTGCAATAAATGTGTTGTGTTGCCTCTTGGCCCTAGGAAAGAATTGACTTCCGGAGAACAAATTCATCTCACCAGACTTGAGACATCCAGCTGAAGCACCTACAGTTTAGTTCACAGGTATATTTCTATTTTGGGTAACACGCAGGAGGAGTTTGAGGCCATTGTTCAGATGGAAAACTATGATATAGTTGCAATCACAGAAATGTGGGATAACTCACATGGTTGGAACACTATGATTGATGGCTACCAACTTTTCAAAACAAATAGTCAAGGAAGGAGAGGTGGTGGGTAGCCCTCTATATTAGGGAGAGATATGATTGTCTAGAAATTAATGATAGTGATGACAATGTTGAGAGATTATGGGTCAGAATCAAGGGAAAGGCTAATAAGACAGACATCGTTGTGGGAGTCTGCTACAGACCAGCCAACCCGGATGAAGAGATGGATAAAGAACTTTATAGACATTTAGGTAACATCTCACAATCTCTACCTCTTGTTCTCATGGGGGACTTTAACTTCCCAGATATCTGCTGGAAATACAATACAGCAGAGGGGGAACAGTCCTGAAGGTTCCTAGAGTGTGTAGGAGATAACTACTTGTCACAGATGGTGAGGGAGCCAACAAGGGGAAGCGCACTCCTGGACCTGCTGTTTGTTGTTAGAGAAGGTCTTGTGGGGGATGTAATGGTTGGATGCCGACTTGGGCAAAGCGACCATTAAATCTTTAGTGAAGCAAGGAGGGGAGTCTGCAAGACTGCCACCTTGGACTTCAGGAGAGCAGACTTCGATCTCTTTTGGACCATGGTTGAGAGGGTCCCTTGGGAGGCAGTTTTGGAGGGCATAGGAGCCCAGGAAGGCTGGGCATACTTTAAGAAGGTAATCTTAGAGGCACAGGGGCTGACCATACCCAAGTCATGGAATACGAGCCGACGAGGAAGGAGACTGGCCTGGCTGAACAGAGAGCTTTGGCTGGAACTCAGAAACAAAAAGAAAGTGTAAGGTCTTTGAAAGAGAGGACAGGCAACTTATGAGGATTACAAAGATACAGTGAAGCTGTGCAGAGAGAAAATTAGAAGGGCCAAGGCTCAACTGGAACTAAACCTGGCCACTGTGGTGAAAAATAACAAAAAATATTTCTATAAATATATCAACAAGAGGAGAGCTAGGGAGAATCTCCATCCTCTATTGGATGCAGAGGGAAACACAGTGACCAAGGATCGAGAAAAGGCTGAGGTACTTAATACTTCCTTTGCCTCAGTCTTCAACAGTAGAACTAGTTGTTCCCTGGGCACACTGTCCCTTAAGATAGAAGACAGAGTTGGGGAACAGATTAGGCCCTAGGTAATCCATGAGGAAATTGTTATGGACCTGCTTCACAAACTAGACACTCATAAGTCGATAGGGTCATAAGGTTTACACCCTAGAGTACTGAGGGAGTTGGCAGATGTGCTTACCAAACCACTCTCCATCATTTTTGAAAAGTCCTGGCTAACTGGGGATAGCCCATTGGACTGAAGACTAGCAAATGTGACACCCATCTTCAAGAAAAGTCAGAAAGAGGATCCCAGTAACTATAGACCTGTGAGTCTCACTGCGGTGCCAGGGAAGGTCAAGAAATGGACAATCTCAAGAGCCATCATCGAACATTTAAAGGTTAACCAGACAATCAGGCCCAGTCAGCATGGGTTTATGGAAGGCAGATCCTGCTTGACAAACCTAATCTCGTTCTATGACAAGGTGACCTGCTTAGTGGATGAGGGAAAGGCTGTTGATGTAGTCTACCTGGACTTCAGTAAAGCCTTTGACACCGTCCCCCATAACATCTTCATGGAAAAGATGGCTGCCCATGGTTTTGATTGATTAAACACTGGCTGGATGGCCGAGCCCAAAGAGTTGTGGTTAATGGAGTTAAATCCAGTTGGTGGCCAGTCATGAGTGGTGTCCCCCAGGGCTCAGTGCTGGGGCCACTCCTGTTTAACATCTTTATTAATGATCTTGATGAGGGGATCGAATGCACCATCAGTAAATTTGCAGATGACACCAAGTTGGGAGGGAGTGTCAATCTGCTGGATGGTAAGAAGGCTTTACAGGGGAACCTGGACAGACTGGATCAATGAGCTGAGACCAACTGAATGAAATTCAATAAGGCCAAATATTGGGTCCTGCATTTTGGTCACAACAACCCCAGGCAACGCTACAGACTTGGGGAAGAGTGGCTGGAAAGCTGCTTGGCAGAAAAGGACCAGGATAATTTAAGGGGAGCTTGCTTTCTAAGCCAGCGTTTTAGGTTGCAAAGTCTTTCCTGAGTAGTTTTTTGAGTGTGACAGACTCTGGGTAGCACTGGTCTTCCTACAGAGTTTCCCTGACTTGAAGTTTGCCTCATTCTCCTTCTTACCTAATGTCTTCACAGTTTCTGGTTTTCTCCACACCATTTTTCCTTTAAGTGTAAATGCCACTATGAGCAGTAGAAGTGGAGACTGGAAATAAATGTTCATGCAGTCTTAGAGCATCTATACCTGGTGAGCTAGAAAGAGGTGCAAAGATACCTTAATTAATAAAGAGATTATTGCAGCACTTGATATCTATGGAAATTGCTAGTTTACAATATTGTAACAGCTTAAAATAAAACTCACTAACAATCAAAAATACCTGGAGGACATCTAATGCTGTAGGATCAGAGTGACTCAAAGTCCTGAATGAATCCCTCTTCTCCTATCCTCTGTGGGACAAGAAAATGCATTTATCTCCATTTTCACAAATAGCAATTTGAGTTCTAAAGAGGCAAGAGGTTACCATATAGGTGAACTAGTGCCTAAAAAAACCAACAAAACAAAGACCTTGAGACTTTATCACCTAATTTCCCTTCCTCAGTTGTTGCTAAGCTGCAAACAATGCAGACAGACTTCAAAGTTAAATCAACTCCAACATCCCCTGAAAAATCATATAAAAGACTCAATTGATTTGCTATTCCTATAGAAAATAGAAAAAAAAAGATACTAGATTACTTTAGATTACAGTTGTTCTAGAAATAAAAATCTTAGATCTGCACTTGGAGCTCAAAATCACCACTCACAACCAGCACATTGGGGTTATTTAGATCCGTGCATTGTATAATTGAGTGCTGAATTTGAATACGTACACATATCTAACAAATCGTGAATCCAGTAAATTAGACTTGATCAGATTTCGGGGTAAAATGCTTATAACAAATGTTTTCACATTTTAAAATATGGGAAAAAAATGCAATTTAGAATTTCCATTGCTTTTATTATAATTACTGAGGTATTTTACACCAAAATTTTATCACACAAATATTACCGAATGTTTAAATCTTCAGCCTCTAGAAACTGTAAAAACTGAGATTCCTATTTGTGCAGATACTCAGAATTCTTCAGTAAGACTGTCACTTGCAGAACTCTACCACTGGAAGTAAAAATGTAATTTGTGTATTCCTTTTAGCTAAAAAACAATGCTAAACATAGGTGAGTTTTGTTCAGTATTGTTTTTACACATACCTTAGTTGTCTACGGTGTCTGATAAAATCTTGGAGACACTGAGAAAAATTTGCAAATAAATTAATTTTGCAGAGCTGGTAATTGAAAAGGTTGGAGAAATCTGTGTAGTATTATTTTCTTCAGTTAATCAAAGAGAAGAGTTAATAGTAGTTCCACAAGATTCAAATAAATAAAATAAATGAATACGAGATATTGTTGAACTACCTTCTTGAATAAGGTAGATACTGCAGAAATTTATCACCTCTTGTAAAATATCCAATCACAATGAGAAAAAGTGGGTTAAAATTAAACATAACATGTAAAGCAATTAATAGACACTTATAACCTTTGTTAAGGTAACACTTAAATAGTATGTACAAAGCACTAAATATATAAAATAGGGTGCAACAGATGAAAGTTATGCCTGTCTTACATAGTCCTTCTGGAACTGCTCACTGGCAGATGATCTTACATGTCAATATTAAGGCTGATTTTTATTTTTCTTTTCAGGCATGGTGATGAATATTAAGGCCTTGTAAAAAGAATGGACATGTAAGTAAAAAGCACAACTGATTGTATTAATTGCCTGAAAACCTTGATTAAAAATTTAGATTTTTTACAGAATGGTCGTTGCTCTAAATTGGAAGGAGAGAGAAAAACCTTCTAGGCATTGATAGTAAGGCTTCATACAGCCATGTCATTAGATCTATACATGCTCAAAGCTTTACAATATGTTATTTTACAACTGGCACATCATTATCTAAATTTATGGATAAGTACAGCTTCTGGGTTTCAGCACAAACATTTACAAAGAAAAGGATGAGACAGCGGCTGCAATTCCCTTCCCACTTTGAATTCTATGGTTTGTTTTGTATATTCCGTAACTATTTAAGCAAATATTTATGCAAACAAATTACAAAACAGGCTCCACATCAAATTTAACCTTACTGCAGAAGAAATCTGACTGTATCTGTGAATATCAGAAGGCAACTCAAGCACAGGCAGACTTAGAAAAGACCTCAGTCTAGCTTTTTCAGGGTTAGTAGCCAGTACGATTCCTCAAGCACTATCAGTGAAGGAGACAGATATGAAGAAAAACCACCATTTTTTAAATACTACAACCTCAGCCAAAGGTGTCAGATGACATCTTTACACATTGAGTAATAGATTTTCTTTCTTAGAGGCCCTACAATTGAAATGAGCAAAATAGATTGTTATCTCTAGTTTACATCTGGATACCAGTGTGGAGAGAAGTTAAAGGATTTGATCAAGAAGCCTGTGGTAGAAGCAAGATTTGAATGTGCAGCAGAGTCCCGTGTCCTCTAGTACAATACCCTTCTGCTCCAATAAGCCCATCAACATGACAGCATCTCTGCTTTTAAACCTACATACTTCTTACACTGCCACTGCATATCCAAGAAACCTGCCATTACCCCTTACCTAACAATCCCATCCATATGGCAACACATGCAGTTGACATATGAGAGTTATAAAGATGAATTTACCAAATCCCATCCAAGAAGTAATGTTAGAGAGGACCTTCAAAGTATTCTCTTCTCTTCCAAGGGGAGACAGATGCCCAGATCCATCCAATTAAAGTATCTCAGTATGAACTCTTTAGCACAAGGCAGGCATCTGAGAGACACACTTTTTCCTCATAGCAGTCAGAATTTGAAATATTTAACATTGCATGTTAGAAGAACTAGTACCTCTGCCTTCAAAATGGCACTACCTGTCCATTGATTTCTGGGTGGAGTGCAGCTACAGTATTCCTTATGAAATCAATACTACTTATAGCATCACCCACTGTGTTTTGTGCACACCACAGCTTACAAATTCCTTAACCTGCAGCCCTGCTCAGCAATTCATCCTCTGAGTGACAAATGCATAGGTATTTTTGGCATGTTTTTTCTATTTTGACAGTTTTTGCTGGTGTTCCATTAGTACAGGGAATCTCTCCCAAATCAATGCATCCTGTCAAAAGAGGGGTAAAATACCCCTTCATTCATTCATTGTCCTGGATATACAGAAATTGTCCAGGGAGCTAATGAGATCATCAGGTCAGGAACCTTATATTGATAAGGCAGAAAAAAACATCTGTCAATCAAGAGCAAAGACATAATACCTTCTTTTTCTATTATCCTGCACTTAAATCATTCTTAGTTGGATCCAGGTGGATTCTCAGTCTGTGAGCTCTCATCTTCTGCAGTAAACCAGTAAGTGTCTCTTCATGAAAAAAAAATCCACTAAAATGTAACTAAATATGAAGAATTATCATCAACAGAGAGGCTAGAATATGTTGTAGTATATATGTGCTTGCAATTATACATGTAGGATTTTCGCATGGTTAGTGAAAATGAAAAATAAATCTGTTGGCACACCAAAGACATTTTGTTTCATGCATATGTAAGATCTTATAAAGTCTCATTATGTCTTTAGCTGGACAAAAGTACAATGAATTATTCTTTTATGCTTAGACTTTTTAGTCACCTTCTTCTTGCCCCCGGTCTCCTCTTTGTGTGCATGGTACAGTCACAGACAAGTCTGCAAGGTCAGATAATATAAAAATGTAGCAAATATTAAATGTATAACAAGTATTAAATATTTATTCAACATCTGTCCTCAGTGCCAGAAGCAGGTTGCCTCTCTGCGCACTCTCTGTAGCTAGTCTTCAGTCAAACTGATTTGAGTAACTGGATCTTTCTGAAGCTTTCCAAAATCTTGCTCACCATTTCCCCAGCTTTGTCTGCACCTTCTCTGAGGGCAAAGAGAAATAAGTTTGTTTAAAATTCCCACAGCTGTGTGTTCAAGTTAACCTGCGTGGCTTTGGCCTGGGAACTCTACCAGTCTATTAATGAGTCTCAGCTGAGAAGCAAAGGCATGAGATGGCAAGTATTTCATGAGCTATTTGCTATTTGAGCTTCTTTGCTCAAATCCCTGGCTATGTGCATATTTATAGTATGTCTCAGCAAACAATTGAAGAGACCTTGAGTGCACACACTCATTCAGCACATGCTATCATGTCATCCAACGATGCCCAAACCTTGTGTTAGCAGGTCATAACTGGATGAAGCAGTCACTGACAGTGCAGATCTAACCTTCCTTCCTTCCTTCCTTCCTTCCTTCCTTCCTTCCTTCCTTCCTTCCTTCCTTCCTTCCTTCCTTCCTTCCTTCCTTCCTTCCTTCCCTTCCTTCCTTCCTTCCTTCCTTCCTTCCTTCCTTCCTTCCTTCCTTCCTTCCTTCCTTCCTTCCTTCCTTCCTTCCTTCCTTCCTTCCTTCCTTCCTTCCTTCCTTCCTTCCTTCCTTCCTTCCTTCCTTCCTTCCTTCCTTCCTTCCTTCCTTCCTTCCTTCCTTCCTTCCTTCCTTCCTTCCTTCCTTCCTCCTTTAGAGGTCACGGTATGTTTACATGATCACAAGGACTTCATTAGAGGTGGAGGTGGTTGGTGGCAACCAACATGGCTTCACCAAGTGCAAATTGGGCATGATAAATTTGGTGGCCTTTTATCATGGGGTCACAGCATTGGTGAACAAGAGGAAAGCAACCGATGTCATCTACCTGGACTTGTGCAAAGTGTTGGACACTGTCCTGCATGACATCCTTGTCTATAAACTACAGAATCACAGAATCACAGAGTCATCATGGTTGGAAAGGAGATTCTGAGATCATGGAGTCCAACCATCAGCACAAAAAGCCAAGAACAAACAAAAAAAACCCAACAAACAAACAAACAAAAACAAACACAAACAGCCACACATGCTCCATCAAAAAAACCCCACAAAAAAACCCCCACAACCTTGGCCACTAGAGCATGCCCTGAAGTGCCACATCTACAGGTTTCTTGAATACATCCAAGGATGGTGACTCAAACACCTCCCTGGGCAGCCTGTTCCAGTTCCTGATGACTCTGTCAGTACAGAAATTCTTCCTAATATCTAGTCTAAACCTCCCCTGCTGCAACTTCAGGCCATTTACTCTGGTCCTATTGTTATTTACTTGGGAGAAGAGGCCAACACCCACCTCCCTACAACCTCCTTTCAGGTAGTTGTAGAGGGCGATGAGGTCTCCCCTCAACCTCCTCTTCTTCAGACTAAACAACCCCAGTTCCCTCAGCTGCTCCTTGTATGACTTGTCCTCTAAACTCTTCACCAGAGTGGTAGCTCTCCTCTGGACATGCTCCAGCATCTCAGTGTCCTTCCTGTAATGGGGGGGCCCAGAACTGAACATGGTACTTGAGGTGTGGCCTTACCGGTGCTGAGTACAGGGGCATGATCACCTCACAACTCCTGCTGGCCATGTTATTCCTGATGCAGGCCAGAATGCTCTTGGCCTTCTTGGCTACCTGGGCACACTGCTGGCTCATGCTCATCCAGGTGTCATCCACCACCCCCAGGTCCTTTTCTGCTGGAGAGCTTTCCAGCCACTCTTTTCCAAACCTGTAGTGCTGCCTGGGGTTGTTGTGACTGAAGTGCAGGACCTGGCACTTGACCTTATTGAACCTCATACAAATGGCTTTGGCCCATTGAACCAAGCTGTACAGGTACCTCTGAAGAGCCTTCCTACCCTCAAGCAGATCAACACTTCCACCCAATTTGGTGTTGCCTGCTAACTTACTGAGGGTGCACTCAATCCCCTCATCCAGATAACTGATAAAGACATTGAACGAGACTGCCCTGCACTTGCCATGTGAGCTCACTCAAGATGAGCCTCTCCATAATCTTTCCCGGTACCAAGGTCAGGCTGACAGGCCTGTAGTTCCCACGATCTTCCTTCCAGTCCTTCCTGTAGATGGGTGTCACATTAGCCAGCCTCCAGTCATCTGGGACCTCCCCTGTTAACCAGGATTGTTGATAAATGGTGGAGAGAGGCTTAGCAAGCTCCCCTGCCAGTTCCCTCAGTACCCTTGGGTGGATCCCAATGGGCTCCATACACTTGTGAGTGTCTAGGTGCAGAAGCAGACTGGATTGTGGGAGGTTATTCTGCTTTCCATGCTTACCTTCCAGCTCAGGAGGCTGAACACCCTGGGGTAGCTGGTCTGACTATTAAATACGGAGTCAAAGAAGGCATTAAGTATCCCAGCCTTTTCCTCATCCTTGGTTGCGGTGTTCTCCCCCACATCCAGTAAGGGATGGAGATTCTCCCTGGCTCTTTTTTATATTGATGATGTATTTGTAAAAATTTTTTTGTTGTCCCTTATATCAGTGGCCAAGTTGAGCTCCAGCTGGGCTTTTGCCTTCCTAATTTTCTCTCTGTATGACCTAATGAGATCTCTGTATTCCTCTATTCCTCTTGTTTTGCCTGTCCCTTCTTCCAAAGGTGGTAAACTCTCCTTTTTTTCCTAAGTCCTATCAAAAGTTCCCTATTCAGCTGGGCCAGCCATCTTCCCTGCCCTTTAATCTTATGACACATGGGGTCAGCCTGCTCCTGGGCCTTTAGGATTTCCTTCTTGTAGAGTTTCCAGCCTTCCTGAACCCCTTTGCCCTTCAGAATTGTCTCCCAAGGGACTGTCTCAACCAATGGCCTGAACAGGCCAAAGTCCACCCTCTGGAAGTCCAGGGTGGAGGTTTTACTAACCCCCCTCCTTACATCACTAAGAATTGAAAACTTCACCATTTCATGATCACTAAGCCCAAGATGGCCTCTGACCACCACATCTCCCACTAATCCTTCTCTGTTTATGAACAGGAGGCCCAGCGAGGCACCTCCCATGGTAGGCTCACTTACCAGTTGTGTCAGGAAGTTATCTTCCACACAATCAAGGAACCTGCTAGAATGTTTCTTCTCTGCTGAGTTCTATTTCCAGCAGATGTCTGGTAGGTTGAAGTCCCCTACCAAAACAAGGGCTGGGAATTGTGAGACTTCAGCCAGCCACTTGTAGATTTCTTCATTTGCCTCGTTGTCCTGGTTGGGTAGTCTGTAACAGACTCCCAGCACAATATCTGCCTTATTTACCTTCCTCTTCATCCTTACCCATAAACACTCAACTTTATCATCACTATAATCAAGCTCTATACAATCAAAACAAAATTAAAAAGATATGGAATTGATGGATGGACCACCCAGTAGATAAGGAACTGGCTCAATGTTCAAATGGAAACCAGTGATGAGCAGAGTTCCTCAAGGGTTGGTGCTGGAACCAGTGTTGTTTAGCATCTCTGTTGGTGACACAGACAGTGGAATTGAGTGCACCCTCAGCAAGTTTGCTGATGACACCAAGCTGTGTGGTGAGGTCGACAAGCTAGAGGAGAGGGAGGCCATCCAGAGGGACCTTGACAGACTTGAGAGGTGGGCCCATGCCAACCTCATGAAGTTCAATAAGGCCAAGTGCAAGGTCCTGCACATGGATCAAGGCAATCCCAAGCACAATTACAGGCTGGGTGGAGAATAGATTGAGAACAGTCCTGAGGAGAAGGATCTGAGTGTGTTGGTTGATGAGAGGCTAAACATGAGCCAGCAACATGCGCTTGCAGCCCAGAAAGCCAACTGTGTCCTGGGCTGCATCAAAGGAAGCATGGTCAGCAGGGCAAGGGAGGGGATTCTCCCTTTCTACTACATTTCATGAGACCCTACCTGGAGTACTGTGTCGCATTCTGGAGCTCCCAACATGGAGCTGCTGGAGTGAGTCCAGAGGAGGGCCACAAAGAAGATCAGAGGACTCAAGCACCTCTCCTACGAAGACAAACTGAGAGAGTTGGGTTTGTTCAGCCTGAAGAAGGCTCTGGGGAGACCTTATTGCAGCCTTTCAGTACTTAAAGGGGGCCTACAGGAAACATGGAGACAAACTCTTTAGTATGGCCCATTGCGATACGACAAGGGGTAAGGGTTTGAAACTGGAACAGGGTAAAATTTAGGCTAAATATTAGGGAGAAATTTTTTTTACAATGAGGTTTGTAAGACACTTGAACAGATTTCCCAATGATGTTGTGGATGCCCCTTCTCTGGCAGTGTTCAAGGCCAGGTTGGATGGGGCTTTGAGTAACCTGGTCTAGTGGGAGGTGTCTCTGCTCATGCAAGGACATTGGAACTAGATAATCTTTAAGGTTCCATTCAACCGAAAACATTCTATGATTCTGTGACTTCCCAGTACTGCAGTAGAGTAAGTAGGGGTTGATAGGTAATTATTTTCTCCGCAAACAAGGACTTGCAAACAGAATCTTTCTTGAGTAAGAAAGCTCTTTGCTTGCAACCTAGAGGTGCCAGCAGCCAGCCTGCTTCCCGTGAACAAGGGAACAGACACTGCCATAGTGAATTCCCAGAGCTGCTTCTGCCTGATGGCTTCAGTCCAGATTTATCAGATTAAGCTTCACCAGTGTAGAATGAAATAGTGCTACTCAGGAACAAACCTATCCATTTTTACTAGTAGCTCCAGCTGTCCTGATAAAACTACAGGGTTATTCTATGAAATCAACACTTATTTCATTCTTATTTTTAGCTATACCTGTTCGCAGTCTCCTCCTAACATGATTCTCATTCAAAAGCAATGGATTGAGATCCAGAAAATCAGGGGCTTTCAGAAACCACAATGGTTGTTCTGCTGCAGTCTTCTCCAAAGTGTGTGCTATCTACAAGCTGCAGTTGCAATTGTAATTCATGGGATCTGTCTGTATAGAAATGGAAGGAGTATAACTGTTAATTGTTTTTAGAAACATAATTCCTACCTGATTTTCTTTAGGGCATGCTAGTTTCTAACTCTGTGATGTTAAAGAAGAGTCTACAGAGAGATTGTCAGAATACTTTGAAGACTGTGAAATATGTTGGACAACACAATGATGGTAATTACCAATGCCCTGGGAACATAAGCAACATAAGATTTTCTCATAAAATATATCTTTGCAAAAAAACTTAAAAATAGTTTTAAGGCATTCTTGTACTGGAAATACTGGGCTTGAAGTCTCATAAAAACTCAAAGGAAAGTTCAGTGTTTTTAGAAGTTAATGGAAAAAGTGTTATTCATTAAGTGTACTTGCCTACTTTTATTTAATGAAAGATATTTCATTTGTGGGCTAGCCCCTCTCCCAGGTATTTCAGGGGCACTTTCAGCTTTATGTTGATCCTGTTCCTGGATTATCCTTACCAGCTATTAGTGTTCTGGTACTTTTTTTATTACATTCATGACACTGTAAGTGGAAGTAGCATCTATAAGAAAAATTACTAGTTTTCCTGGCAGAGGCAACATTTCAGGGATGGTGACAAATATATCTATGCTTTTATCAACATCCACTTGCTTATGAAGAGTTGAAGGGAAGAAACAGAGCCACAGCCTGCTTGTGTGCATAATCCTTCTGTGTTCAAAAAAGCAAAATTGGGGAGCACATGCCTACCTTAGGATATTATATTCAGCCCAGCTCTCCTGGTAGTCCTGCAAAGATTGCATGCTACTTATCTCTGACTTTGAAAGTGTCCTCATACTGGTCTGCAGATCCCTACAGGGATGTACTCCTAAAATTAAATGTATGCCCATCAGGACATCAGTGATGACTTTGTGATTTATTCAGAGGGCAGTAAAATAGTTGCCCTGAAGGAAACCTAACAGCTTGGGCATTCAAAAATCAGTATACATACTTAATACCTTGTTGAATACGCAGGCAAACAGGCTTCATAAGCATCATGGAAGGCAGTGGCGATGAAAACATCAGTGAATTGAGTGACAAGTAGATTAGTTAGTTTGTAACGGTTGGAGAGAATCAGACATCAATATCTTTATATCTTAGTTGCAAATTACTGACTGTCAGCTATTTGTTTTATGATTGTAGTATTTCAGTTGCTGTTGATAACTGCTGGTTTCTCAAAATTGCATAGTCTTTACATAAAATATAGTATTTTTTTCAATTCAAAGTTGTATAGCCATTTCTGTATTTTTTAACAATATAGTAAGTCCATTTTAACACTAATCTGTTTGCCTCTTTTAGCTAGATTATGCTCTTTTAGGAAGAGTTTCAGATGAGCAGAATAACCGTAACACATAATATTAAACTACAAAGTATTTCCCCTTTTGCTTTCCCTGTCTTGTATTTCCTGTGGAAGCGATATCTTCTGAACAACCTGCATGAGTAATTAGATGGCAGTGTAATGCAACGTGGCAACACAATACCCTGATCATCAGGATCTAGTTTAAAATCTACTTTCATCTGTATTCATTTGTCCTATTAGCTGCCCAGTGTGGAGTCTGGAGAATGCCTCCTCCTCTCCCCTTTAACCGGGAGGCAGCAGTTGCAGAGCTCCCATGCCCTGACAGATGAGAAAATTTTGCAGCAGGTGTAACAAGCAGTGCCTCAAATTCAAACAATGGTTATTAAGAAAAACAGATGCTTTTTTTTTTTTTAGAACAGCTGCTCCATCACTACAGCTCCTCTGCCCTGCTTCTGAGCCCTGCCTTCCCTATGGTCACTAGAGGTGATCAAGCTGCAAACAGTGGAGCTGCTTTTATCATGTCTTGATATCTATTTGAGAGATCTACTGGCACCAGTAAGTTCAATAGTACAGAAATAAAATGAGAATTGAAAGAGTTAGCCCGCTTACCAGATAATGTGGCAACTGGTGTAAATCTGATACAATGTGTTCATGCCTGTCTCACTCCTATATAATTTACAATAGCCTTGAGTTTCAACCACATAGCTGCAAGGACACATGTCAACTTCCCTTACATGGGCTCTCATTCCCTTGGAAACATAATAATTAAGATGTCTGTTGTAACTACATCTGCCAGAAATATTTTTAGATTTCAGCCAATTTCAAGAAATTCAGAATTTAAGGGGAAAATTATTAAAGGCTGCATGATAAACTAAGCAGAGCATTCCTACTGTCAGGAGAAACACATGAACAGATATTCACCCAAAATTACTTGCCAATAATGTGAAAACTATCTTGTCCAGAAAATATATAAATGATAACAAAATAAAATAGAATAACAGCAATAGTAAAGAGGAGTATTAACTTGATAAGGAACAAGGCCAGCTGAAATGGAATTGGAACGGTTCTTACTGATAGAAGAGATCCCCATCTGCTTAGATATTTTCGCAGGTCTGGAAGTGCTGGTGTGACCCACCAGCTGCCTCTCCAATGACCTAAATATTGGCCAAAACATGTTGGTCACTGGGCCTGATGAGAAGCTCAAGACCATTGCTCTCACAGCTGGGGAGTCAGAGTCTCTTACCTGTCTGAGAAGGGGCCACAAGAGATGAAACAAATGTAGTGAGACAGTTGCACAGTATTTAAAAGTACTGCTAGCCTGTCAGAAATAGTTAATTCTCATATAGATTTAATCAGTGAAATAAGACTCAATTAAACAAGTTGTAACCAGGATTAACAAGTGACATTCTTTTGCCAGTTAGGAACATTTTTCTGCCCAGTTATTCATTGCATAGGTTTCCATCTCTGGAGCTATATAAAGGGAGATTAGTCTGCTTGTGTTGTGCTCCTAGGCTTTTCTCTGTAATTACCACCACTGAAAGGCTCTTAGTTACTGCTCAGCATGGAGAAAAGACCCTGACCCTCAGCTGCAAGTGCACAAGCATTGCTGGCTTGTGAAGCTGATCAGACAAAGAATTGAGCAGGCAAGGATCTTGCAGGATCTTGGAAAAATTTTTGAATCAATGAGATGCATGATATGAGTTGCTATGGGCTGCTACTCGCAGGGTTTGGCAGGTGTATAGGGCTGGCACCTGGAGTAGCCGAAGACACAAGTCTGTCCATTAAGTTGCAGAATGTGGGAAAAAAATTGATAAAAATTAGAGAACAAAAGGTTAAGAAAGGAGAAAGCAGTGGGAAATGTTTTCAGCTTGAACCCCAGTTCCACATATTGCCAGGATGGTGGACACTGAAGTCCAACAGAAGCTAAGTATTTAGTGCTAAGTGGAAGAAAATGATCACTTTGCTTACCTTGTATAGGCAGTTCCATTTATGTACATAATTACAATGTTTGTTCTTCTTGCAAGAGCATATAATTAACTCACGTTCACTGGATAAATGTGTTTTTTCTGCAAAATTGACTCCAGGTCATTTTGCAGGTAGTTGTTGCAAAGTTTTCTACCTCACACTGTCTTTATTATACTGTGCACTGCTTTGTCCCTTTTCTCCACTTCAGCAAAGTCTCTCTGAATCTGAATAATGTCCTCCATTGTGTTCAAAGAATCCCTTAGTTACATGTAATCTACAAATTAACTACGTATATTCCATCCATATTCTGCTGCTGAAGTCACTAATGAGGATTTCAAGGCATACTGAGATCTGTTGAACCTCACTTTGTGCATCCCTCCATTTTGACAACAAACCTCAATGGTTATCTCATTGTGGCATTTCAAACACTTTCACACAGAGCTTACACTTCTTCCTGTTTGATTAAGTTTCCCTGTTTTGCATGTAAGAATGTCATCTGAGGCACTACCAAAAACCTGAGCAGGTTTCTGACATCTCTTTCTTCTCTCCTTTCCCATGACTTATGATGCTGTCTGAGAAGGAAATTAGGTACATTTCAAGTGACTTTTTTCTTGATGAATGAGTACGGGTTCTTATCTTCTTCTTGTCTTCTGGATGCTAACAAATATTTTGTTGAACCACAAATTTCAGTATGTTTCCAGGAAAGATAGGTGAATCAGTTTAACCTTTATGGCTTAACTCATTCTTCTTCTCCCTTATGAAAAATAGCTACTTTTTTCTTTTTTCTGTCTTCCACGATCTTGTGGGGAAGCATTGTCTGTACAAACTGTTCCTTTTTTATAAAATAATTGTTTCAAGTTTTTAGTTATCATCTTAAAGTTGCTAGTATTTTACTTGTATTCAGTACCCTGAGGGATTTTACTGTGAAGAAATGCTTGTTTTATAATGAGGATTATAGGCCTTGGTGATTATAGAAGTAGTATGAAATTCTCTAACTGATTAACTGATTTTTACAAACTTAGTCTTAAGGGGATTATTTTTATTTTTTTAAGCATAGTGAATCACTGACTTTTAAACCTTTTTTCTTTTTTTTTTTTTTTTTTTTTTCTCAGTGAGTTGTTCTCTGTTAAAGATTCACAAAAGAGGTAACAGGATACAAGTACCAGAAATACAAGTGATTTGTTTCCTGTGATTGAAGTTTGGTGACATGTAGAAATGAGCTCATGACCCCATCACGGTTTTTAACTTTGGTCTTCATCAACAAGCTCATGCATTTGTCACCTCTCAGGAAGGCCAAAAGGAGAAGAGTCTTAAGAAGGGCAGCAGCTGTTCACTGTTTAAGGAGCTACATTTTGATGAAGGCTGAAACAAAATAGATGCAGTTAGATGCTGCTGCTGTCCATATTGTTTTGGTTTTATGTCTGTCTTGTATATGTGGCTTGGGGACTTTGCAAATCCTGAAAATCTAGGAAAGAAAAGATCCCACCTTAGAGCAGGCCAGAACCGTGCCAAATTGTAGAATAACTGCCAGGCTTTTATGTGTTAGTTCTGACTAAAACCAGAGAACTGTGAGGATACTTGTCAGGCAATAAGTACCAGTTACAAGCTAGTATAAAGAAATGCTTAAGAAAGACAATACTTGGTAAATTTGATGCTTTCTACTTACTTTAATTTGAAAATACTCATCCTAGGACATTTAGAGAACTGACTGAAGCCATCTCAAAACTATGAACAGTTACCATAAATAACTTGTCTTTTCTATCTCAAATATCTATGTCATTAAATGTATCTGTAGGTAATGGAGAAAAGGAATTTTCTATATGAAGGATGTAAATGTTTTATCGCATCATCAGAAGAAACATTGCAGAAGAGGGTGATTCGTATGCTCAGACTACTGAAAAATGTCTTCACTTTTAAACTGTTGAACCTGAAATCTGGATCAGTCACTTCAGGGTTGTGAAGCCCTATGAAATTGCACCTGGACACAAATATCCACCCAGACAAATTCTTATCATAAGTAGCCTGAAATGATTCTAAGGACCGAAAACCTTTGAATGAGATAATGCTAAAAACTTTCTCCTACAATGTGGGATTCAAAGAGCTTTCCATCTTGCTAGGCAGAACAAGATTTCATTAAGTAGACATCAAATTTTATTAGTTTAATATAATGTTATGTACCTTTTCCAGTCATGGATCTCTATAATTAAAACATCCCTTTCAAAGTGACTGATACATTCAGTTTATTTTTGTCCTCAATGTCTCCATCCACAGATTTATTTATTTTTTTATTTAACCTTCTGTACTCTCATCTGCCTTTATATGATTATTCCAAGGGAAAAAATTCAATTCTCTGAGCAGTCCATAAATAAATACTTTGTTGGCTGTATCTTGCAGTTGCCACAAACTACTGAGTAACAGAGACTAATCTTATAGCTGTAATAATACTATCTCAGCAATCAATATGCTCTGTTTTAACTGCTGGAAGGAATTCCCCAACCTTTGCAATTTAAAGCTAAATGTGCACTAAATTATAATTATCTAAAGTTTTATTTCAACCAACTATTCTGCCACGTTCTTTTTTCACAGTTCTTGAGCTTGCTTAATTTGTTGGTGATCTGACCTTGCCACTTTATGTCCAAAAACGTGTTAATTCCCACAGTATCCTCTTTTTTTCCCATATGAATCCTGCTAGCTACATCAGAGTTCCCCAGTTCTGGGAATAATTAATTAATAATTTAAGACCAAATTTTTTAATCTGTTGCATTCATTCGTTTTACAATTACTTTGATCAAAAATGAAGGCACCAACCATCTTGCAGGAATTAACATATCAGCTATGATTTTTTTACTGACTGATTCTCAGGAAAAAAAAAAGCTTAGATAGAATTCAAAGTAATAATTGAAAGTGAAAGCCATGGGCATGCAGATATTAACTAAAAGCCCTTTTTTACTAGCACCAGCAGAATAAGCCTGTACTTCCAGTTTAACAAAAAACCCAGTGAGTTTTACATAGTGATAAATTTCATTTTCACAATCTCAACAGTAAAACATTAAATTATGCAAGGATAGCATCTGCCATGTAAATAATTTTCCATTCATTTCCAATCCTTGAGGAGATGAAATATATTACAAACTATATTTTAAAAATCTCCTATATATATATGTATTGGCTTTGTGCAGCCTGGTCTAGTGAGAGGTGTCCCTGCTCATAGCAGGGAGGTTGGAAACTGATGATCTTTAAGGTCCCTTCCAACCTTAACCATCCTATGATTCTATGATATTAAAATTCTCTAGTTTTATTCAAAACAATCACCTGTATAATATCTTCCAATACTGAGGCATTTCTTTTTTCTATATGCAGAATATTAATCTGCTTAATGACACTGTGGTATCTGCCTGCAGTCATATTCTGAGTATACTGTTCTTTCCACTATCCAAAAATCTACATCACATTTATTAATCTTTACCTTCCTCAAAAGGTCCCTACTGCTGAAGGTAAACATTATCCAAAGGTAGTAGGCAATTCCTTGCACTACACAGAAAGCCTTTCTGATGAGTGAGAAGAAGAAGTGAGGATGTAGCAACTGATACTAGAATTAAGTAGAATCAAATAAACAAGAAAAATATAGCAACTGTGCTTTCCCTGCACACAGGAGTAAAGAATTGTCCATACATAGCTGAAAGACTTTTTCATTATCTGCTTCTGTCCAGGCCTCTTTTATGAGCAACAGTTAGATGAGCAACGTTAACTTTATCCAGGTCATATGTGAAGCAGATTTTTATCTGCTAGAGCAGTCATTTGCAGTCACTTAGTCAGGGACATGGATTACTTTGTGGTCTGCTGAAGGTAACCAGGAAAAAAAGGGCCCACTCTCAGATTTAAATTCCTTAGATAAGGTCCTTTACAGGCACTGCAGAAAAATTTGGAACCTATAAACTGAAAATAAGGTTGAATTCTTCTGCTGTAAAATGTCTTCTTCCTGCAAGCAGCAGTTCTTGAGCTTTGTTGAATAAAGCTCTGAGCAGTTTTCTTGTCACAGTGTTTTACCTCACTGTTTAGAGAGAGCAAATGTTCATCATTATGCAAGTTTCATCTAATCAACCTAACACACATATCATTTTCTAAACTAACCTTCCAAAAAAATTAAAAGGTTTTCCGCTCAGTCTTGGTGTTTGTGTCCAAATAAGATCCATCCCCTTGATGACTTTTCCTTAAAATATAAGAAAAGTATTCTTACCAGTACCACAAGCCCAGTGACTGAGTTCCTTCCTGCACATAATAAAGAATGCTCCTTAGTTTGTGTGTGTATTGTACACCTGATAACCCAGAGTTCTCCATATATGTTTTGAAACATCACCTTATGGAAAAAAAAAAAAAAAAAAAAAAAAAGAAAAGGTGTTTCATGAACACACAGTCCTTATTTATTCATTGGGTACTCATTACGCATAAACTAGTCCCTTTGTCACTACAATAGTCACACTAGATTGTTTTTTACTGACCATTGCTCAGAATGCCTCAGATTTCAAGTGGCATAATTAACGTTTCTGGTTTAAATAATCAAATATCTACATGTGAGTACAAAGACTTTGAGTGTTGCAGTTAGTTTGCAGAGCTCAGTGTGGTTTTTTCAGCTTTTAGATATTCAGAAAACACATTTCTTGTTTTCTCAGAAAAAAACATAGTTGGGTAATTTAAAATAATTTCCTCATAAATTTTGCCCACTCTGCAAAGGAAAATATCAGCAACACCGATAAAGAATGTAAAAAAACAAGGCTTTGCAAAATTAAAACCAACATGACTTAACTTCTGCTAGGATGTTAAACATCAAAACCAGATTCAGATCAACAGAGATTTCTTCCAGGTTCATCATCATAATTTCCTTGAAAATTTCCAGATCTGCCCTTCCTCTTCCATTTCTACAACCAGACCCATAAGAATGATTCTTGACATTTTGACAAAGATAATATTTTCCTTTCTAACACTGTTGCAAATCTGAATTCAAAACAACCATTGCATGAAATTGTTTTACTTTTAATGTTTCTCATGGCCTACTAAAACCCATCACCTCTCACACACAATAAACACATCATCTCTCTCTCTGGTGCTCTTTTTTCAATTCTTCAAGAAGCCTTTCACGAACTTGGAATATAACATCCTGAGATAATCCATGTCTCCCTCTTTTTCAGGCAGCTAATCTCTATGCTACATTATATATAAAATGAAAATAGAAAATGTTCAATTTAAAAAAAAAGTGATGTGATGCAGTATTGTTTTGTGCTGCACAGAGAAATATCAACGTCAGAAGCTCATCCTGTGAAGGTGCAGGCTTTTTTTGGTAACGCATAAATAGTATTTTCAATTTGATAAGGCTACGCCTGACATACTTACCTAAAATAAAGCATTTGAAAGAAATGGTGTGCCATGTTTCAAAAAGCTTTACCCAAACATTGAAGCTGTTTGGAAGAAGAAAGTTTTGAAAGGTTGTTTATTTCCATTATCCTTTTTTTTCCATTTTCTTCTTGGTATTAACTACTCTGACAGTGAAATAAATGAGTCACTGCCAGTAATGGACATGCTGTTATACTTAACAAAAACAATGCAAAATCTGTATTTTTACCTAATCCTAATATACAAGATTAAAGCAGAAAAGACACCAAATTTTGCAGTGACAGAGTGGCACCACTGTACCTCTTTTCGTGCCCATTTCTCCTGACGATAAGTAGTATAGAATTTGGACCAAAGAACTGTCTCACATTCATTACTTTCCAGAAACAAATTAAAATATGGAACTTGTCTTAACCCTTGCCTAAATGTTTCCTCATATATATATTTAAAAGCAGGAAGAAAAGAATTTCTGTAATAAGAATAGCAATATACTTACTTATTTTTATTGACTTAGCTCCATATTTGTCAGTTGCTAGAATGAAGACTAACAGCACTTTCAAAGGCTTAGCCAAAATGATACATTCAATTATAGGTAAAGTATGTATTAAATTCATTCCTGACAAAATTTGCAGGGATGCATTATTAAAAAAGACCTACCAGTATTTTGAGCAGGAGAATTAGTCTCTCTTTCAGCACAAAGCACTATAATGTTAGTGCTTTTCCTAGTTCACTTTAAAGTGTCCCACGTAATAAGACTTTCCCCATTTCTCCTTGAGAGTTTATTTTAACAAGTCTTGCTGCTGCAACATCATGCTTTGCACTCAACATGTATTCTAACTTTCTGAATTATGCAAATTTGTATTTGTTCAGCTAATGTGTGGTTACAGAAAGTACAGACACTTATTTGCATTTCAGAGTTAATAAAAAAATAACAAAGTTCCAATTTTAATTAATTAACTTAATCCCCATGATAATCACAAAGGGAGTAAGAGGTGAAACAGAGTGTTTTGTCTCTATTAAAAACAGGTAATGATGGATAGATGGATGGATGGATAGATGGATAGATGGATGGATGGATGGATGGATAGATAGATAGATAGATAGATAGATAGATAGATAGATAGATAGATAGATAGATAGATGGATGATTTGGCACTCACAAGAGAAAATAAACCCACCACTATAGTGACTATATCATTAAGGGCAATAGTTTCAAGTGTGAGAGAAACTGCTGTGAAAAAAAAGCAGATGCATTTTCAATACATCTTCAAAACCCTTCTTAGCAGTTTTTCCATCAGTGTTTCTCACTGTCTGACTTGGATTGATTTCCCTGCCTGCAGAACTCTCTTCCTGATAAATTTCATTACTTAAATTCAACAAAGGAGTAACAATTTGTCTGTTCTGAGCAGATGTATTTACCAGCATGTACATTTTCATCATGATAGTAAAAGGAAACACTGAAAAGGCAGGTGCTAGACACGTTTTGTTTTTACATAATGAATTCTTGCTTTATTTTTCTGGATGTTTTGGATACTTTGAAAAATGAATATAATTATTCTCAAGTCCAATGAAAAAGCTGGAATAAACCTACCTATTCAGAACTAATTGGTATTCAAGTTTATAATTACTGGCTTTGTCAAATAGATCTATTCTGATTATTTTGCTTTATTAGTACTGTCACTCCTTTTAAATTTTAACATTGTGTTTAAATCAACCCGTCTTCAGTAATTTACATCAGTTACATAATTACACAGGTAGCAATTAGAATAGCCTGGGTACCAAATGCAACTCTTGATAGATCTGTACATTCAGTTCATTAGATGATTATCATTGTTATCTTAATGACAAATGGACATATTTAAATTATTTTCTATGTAATGATTGCTACTTTAAAAACTGCATTTCAAATAAGAGCTATACCCATTTATGTCTTCTTTAATAATAGAAAGGCCTGTTTGAAAAAAATAGCTCAGTTCAGTTAAGTGACTTCTATCTCTGTCAAATTTTCTGATCTTTATATGAATTATTTAGACCATATATATTCAGTTGTTTACACAGCACATATATTTTCCTTCACTACATCACTATATTGGATTGTATTTTTTTAATATGAAATCTTGTCGACTGCTTAAAAGTGTAAGCAGGGACTTTAAAGTTCTTGTTTTCCATAAATATTTCTGAAACCTCTGGTGCAGCATACATTAGCACATAGCAGACATGTGACCAAGAAAACAAATACAACCAGTTTTTTTAAGACAGCAAAAGCCAAGAGCTTTAAATTCTGCCCTTCCCATCCCACTGCCTCAGTTTTCCCCTGAAGGCTGCCAAAAGGAGGCATTCCTTGCCTACAACAATGGACACAATGCATGCAGGTTGTTCTTGTGGTTAAAGCACTGTTAATGCAGCACAGTCCACTCTGCCTGGTTGTCAGTAAGATGTGTACGTGTGACAGGAAAAGCATAATAGAAATCATAGAATAATAGAATG
Organism: Hemiprocne comata; assembly: GCA_020745705.1. Lineage (NCBI taxonomy): Eukaryota > Metazoa > Chordata > Aves > Apodiformes > Apodidae > Hemiprocne > Hemiprocne comata. Next base: position 133,071,455 of record CM036586.1, on the reverse strand, counting down.
CCAGGTTCGAAGGGACCTCAAGGATCATCTGGTCCAACCTTTTTAGATACTATTATAGTTTATATGAGATGGCCCAGCACCCTGAGAAGCTGAGACTTAAAAGCGTCCAATATAGGGGAATCTACCACTTCACTTGGGAGATTATTCCAATGTTTGACTGGCCTCATGGTGAAAAATTTACCTCTTGGTGTTAAATCAGAATCTCCTCAGGAGTGACTTGTGCCCATTTCCCCTTGTCTTTTCCATGTGACTCCTTGTAAATAGGGAGACTCCATCTTCTTGGTAGCCATCCTTTAAGAACTGGAACATTGTAATAAGGTCTCCCCGAAGCCTTCTCATCTCAAGGCTGAACAAACCCAGTTTTCTCAGCCTCTCCTCGTATGTCAGGTCCTCCAGTCCTCTGATCATCCTTGTGGCCTTCTCTGGACCCTCTTCAGCCTGTCCACATCCTTTTTGTAGAGCAGAGACCAGAACTGAACACAGTACTCCAGGTGTGGTCTGACAAGAGCCTAGTAGAGCAGGATGATGACTTCTTTATCTCTGCTGGTGATGCCCTTGTTGATGCAGCCCAGCATCCTGTTGGCTTTCTTTGCCACTGCAGCACACTGTGCACTCATGTTGAGCCAGTTATCCACCAAGACCCTCAGGTCCCTTTGCACAGGGTTTTTCTCCAGCCAGGTGGATCCCAGTCTGAACTGCACTCCTGGGTTATGTGTTCCCGGGTGCAAGACCTTACACTTCTCCCCATCGAACTTCATAAGGTTCCTGCTAGCCCACTCTTCCAGTCTGTCCAGGTCATTCTGGAGTGTGGCTCTCCCTTCTGGAGTGTCAACCTCTCCACTCATCTTGATGTCATCAGCAAACTACATCAGGGTGCTCTTGATCTCAACATCCAGGTCACTTACGAAGATATTGAATAGCATTGGGCCCAGTACTGATCCCTGGGGGACCCCACTTGTGCCCGGTTGCCAGTTTGAGGAGGAACTATTTACTATCACCCTCTGGCTATGGTCTGTCAGCCAGTTCCCCACCTGCCACACAGACCACTTGTCAAGGCCATAAGGAGTCAGTTTCTCCAGGAGGAGGCTGTGGGGGACCATATCAAAAGCTTTGTAGAAGTCCAGGTAGATGACGTCCACCGCTCACTCTGCATGAACCGAGGGGGTTACTTTGTTGTCAGAGGGAATCAGGTTTGTCAAGCACGATTTGCACCTGGTAAATCCATGTTGGCTTTTCCCAACCATGTGCTTCAGTTGATCTGCGACTGTCCCCAGGAGGATTTGCTCCATGACTTTCCCAGGAACTGAAGTGAGACTAATGGATCTGTAATTACCTGGGTCCTCCTTTGGACCCTTCTTATAGATGGGAGTGACATTAGCCTTCCTCCATCTCTCAGGGACATCTCCCAATCTCCACAACTTCTCAAAGGGTATGGAGAGTGGCTTTGCAATAACATCAGCCACTTCTCCCAAAACCCTAGGATACCCCAGGTGTAGCTATACATTTTTTTCATTTGAAGTAAAATCCATATATTCCTGAGGCTACATGTGACCTCACTAACAGCCTTAACCACAGATTGTAGATAACCAGCAACATGCCCAGAGATACCATGACTGAGATATGCTGCCTTTTCCCCTCCTGAGGAGTAATTTTTTCCTTGGCCTTAAAAAAGCGCAATCTTATACAGGATCAAACAGGTATGCCAATGATCAGGCCTTGGGATGGGTGCAAGGCTGGCAGCAGCTGTGTTGCAGCTAGAGGGCTTTACACAGGTCAGTAGATGTTCCTGAACCAGCTGACTGGGAATTCAGCATATTTCCCACTATACTGTACCTACACAAGCAAGGAAGATGACTGCGCATAACTTGACTCTTTGGGCTCTCTAAAAGAGCTTTTCTGAAGAAATAAGCAAGTCCTTAAGCCTTAACACTACTTGTTTCTTAAGTTATAAGCCTTGCAGGAGAATTCATAGTCTTGACTTGGACACACAGCATAAGATTCAGTTCCTCTGGTTTTACATAGTCGCCTATATTCACATATGAGTTGGTTACCATTAATTCCTTTATAATTGATATACTGTTTCTTCCAGAGTGACATGCAGATAACATATTTCTGTTAGTTTATGTCAAAGGTGTTTGCTGTGCATTTTGGTGAATCCCACAAGTGCTCACAGTAGAAGAGCATGGGCTGATATGCAGGATTGCCAAGGCCAAACACATCTCCTGCTACCTTGGTAGTCATAAAAGATTAATACTCAAGTGGAAGTGCTGTCAAGGAAGGAGGCAGGCATCAGTGCATTTTATGCCTTCAAAGGAGATCAAGGTCGAGAAACATCCTCCTGATACAACAAGTAGGGTTTAGAAGTGAACTAGATGCCAAACTGCTCAGCTATAAAAGTTAACTTGCTTTCATGTAGGCCCACAAGATGAAGATCCTTATGGGACTGGACCAGTGATTATCTGTATCCTGATTTTAGCCAGCTGTATTTTATTTAGCAAGTGAAATAAACTATGGCAGAAGTATGTTGCAGCAGCAAAGTTCATGCTAAGAACTGACCACTTGAGGTATTTACCTGCAGCCCATGGGATGTTTTGAAGTCCTCAGTGAACTGCGGCTGGCTCAGCAATGCTTTAGTTTGTGTCAAAGTTGAGCCATACCCTAGTTACAATGTGACCCTATGGAGGCTAATTCTGACTAGCTTCCCCTTGTGGATATGGCCTTCAGTCTCTCACAGAAGTACATAATCTGGCCCCAACGTTTAACACCTGATCTAAAAAATCATCTACTTTGCAAAGAATAGGATAAAAATAAAGTCATGTGTGACTGAGACCAGCTTATGCTCTTTCCTGAACCAAACATAAGTAGCCACATTCAGGCATTCTAATTTAAAATCATAGAATCATAGAATTGTTAGGGTTGGAAGGGACCTTTAAGATCATCTAGTTTCAACACATGTGTCATGGGCAGGGATGCCTCCAACTAGATCAGGTTGCTCAGAGCCTTATCTTGCCTGGCCTTAAAAACTTCCAGGAATGGGGTTTCCACCACCTCTCTGGGCAACCTGTTCCAGTGTCTCACCACCCTCATGGTGAAAAACTTCTTCCTAACGTCTAATCTAAATCTACCCTCTACTTTGTATCCATTCCCCCTAGTCCTACCTGACATCCTAAAAAGTCCCTCCCCAGCTTTCTTGTAGGCCCCCTTCAGATACTGAAAAGCCACAGTAAGGTCTCCTTGAAGTCTTCTCCTCTCTAGAATGAATAACCCCAACTCTCTCAGCCTGTCCTCATAGGAGAGGTGCTCCAGCCCACTGATCATCCTCATGGCCCTTCTCTGGACACATTCCAGCACATCCATATCTTTCTTGTAATAAGGGCTCCAGAACTGGACCCAGTACTCCAGATAGGGTCACAGAGTGGAATAGAGAGGGAGAATCACCTCCCTAGACCTGTTGGCCACACTTCTCTTGATGCAGATAATAATACAGGAATATAAATTAATCCCCCAAATATATGAATACCTGCTTAGAAGTCTCATGTACCTGTGAGGTTCTTGAGTTGTTGACTTAATTCACTCTGTCCAGCAGCTTTATTCTGTTATAAGAACTTATAAAGAGCAGAACTCACCTTGATGCAACTGAGGTTGCTGTTTGCCCTCAACCTGGGCCCAGCAGCACAGCAGAGCTGCAGATTTGGAACAGCTTTTCTCATGATTCACACAGAGTTAAACAGCATTTTTTTCTTTTTCCCTGAAACTGGTAATTCTTGTGAAGCTACCCATCTTAGCCTGGAAACCCAGAATTAAAGTAACACTCACTTGTGCAATTCCAATAAAATCACACATCATACAAAAGCCCAACCTCCACCCACAAAAAGACACGTAAGAGTATCTTTATCAGACCCATAATCCAGTGAGAAGTATCCATATTTGCACAATTTGGACATATTTTAGATAGTGTCTTACAACACCAGCTTGATTTAAAATAACCAGCTGCTTTTGCATTAGAACATGGCTGGTATTATATGGAAAATCTATAGAATTTTCATGTTGATAGATCAATAATTGCTGACTAGAAAGTGGTATAAAAGACAAAATGATGACAGATTAATTTCTAGACAAAGCATACTGTTTTGTATTAATAATAAATATTTTCACACTGAGAGTAGTATTAATGAGAATCATTGATTTATTCAAACCTTCTTAGTTTTTCTGTAATGCATATTGGATTGGATTTAAAAATCACTGGCATATTGGTAAGTATTGTGCATAGGAATAACAATATGTTGATCTGTAAAATAGGCTTTCCTGCATAAAATGTTGATTTTCATTTTGCTTGAGTATAGAATGCATGGGTGTACACATCTTTAAAATTGCTATGTTTGTATTAATACTTAGATTTGTAACTGCTTAATTTTTTAGGTGCTTTCCCTTTCACAGAGCATGTAATTCTTCAAGCTTCTGTCAATAACAATTAAACAAAAACAACCCAAAAGAATCCATCTCAACAAAGAAAATGGAGTATTAAACATCAACTAACAGAGAAGAACCTCTTCAGCTCAGCAATAAGAAAGACTGTGCCATATTCACCACTGGTCCCAATTCAGTGGAGACAGAAAAACCCTATGTAAGCCTACAGAATTAAATGACATACCATTTATATTAGGATAAGTTTGAAAAGGATGTATCCAGAACAGGTGAACAAGAAGGTTGGTTTTTTGTTCTGTTCTTTAAAAATTAAAAGCATACATCCAGGACACTAACCAGAGTACCGTGAATTTAATTAATAGGAGGTCACAAAAATTCAACAACATTATTTCTATCATCAAAATGCACCACTTTAAATTTATAAACATATGGAAAATTGTTCTCCTAAAATTAAACCACTCAGTTCACACTAAAGCTGATGCCAGCATACAGCCCATGGGCTCCACAGTACCAAACCGATCTGTTTTTCTGGCAGTGTGCAAGAACAGGACATCAACGTGCCTTGCATGTGAATCAGTATGTTCCATAAATAGGCTAGTGGCTTCAATTTATGCTTTTCCTCTTCATCCCCCAACCACTAACATTAGGAGAAACTGGAATACTGTGGATAAAGTGTCACAAAAGCATTTCAGTTCAGGAATTTATTTCAGCAAAGAGTACAAGTGTGCATTTCTATTTTCCTTCCATTTGTGCTGTGCAATTGGCACTAAATCAGTCTTCAGTTACATCCTCAGTCACTGAAGTCCACATGCTTATAAAGAGGTACAACTGAGTACTACTTATTCTGAGATGTATTTTTCATTTGTTGTTTACTTGTAAACACGCATTCTGGAGGCTGCTTAGTCTCCCAACCACATTTCCTTTCTTGTAGACCATTTCAAACATAATAGACTGTAAAATCCTCTAGCAATGTTTTTAAGTACTCAAACAAAAGAACTGAAATCCATCTAGGACACAAATCTTCACTGGCCTTATCCGCAGTCACTACTATAAGAATATAAAAATGCATGCTCACAAAAGGCTGAAAAATCTTCAGATTATTCCAGCGTTGGTACTAATAGCTGCATCAGCTTGGCATTCAGGAGAAACATTTGAAAAGAAAGAAATGAAAACCAGGAAGAGTTCACGCTCCTCTGATTCTCAGAATCTCTGGTTATATCTGAATGCCTACAATAGGCAGTAGTGCAACACAATGGCAGCTGATCTGTAGACATAATAAACTTGGTGCTTAATTAAAAATACAGCGGTGCTGAGGAGCTTATGTCCAAACAATAAGCATTTTGAGATGGGGGCAATTATTTTGCATGGGGCCTAGTCGGATCTCATGGACTGAATGCCCACCAGTCTGTTAGCATTTGGTCACCAGTAGAAGTACATTAGACACACCCCAGTTTGTTCTCTTCCAAATAAAATTCAATTTGTGCACTCCAGAGCGCAAAGTGTAGTGAGTGGGGACAATGGGAAAACTCCCTTCCAAAGCCTGCTTCTGATCTGAAATAAAATGCTAATATATGTTTGCAAACCCCTACATATGTACCCAAGTAAACACTTAAAACAACTAAATCTCAACTTGCTATTTAACATCTGGTTACACTTTGATACCTCTTGGGACACAAGTTTGGAAGTTTCTGGAACTTCACATTAGAGATGTCAGTGAAAAAAGAATCCTCTAAGACCTCTTTGGGGAGGAAAGGCAGGTTTATCTATGAGAAGTAGGGTCTATTTTTCCTGTTCTGCAGATCACCCAACGACTTAACTCTCACAATGGTATCCACAACAGCCAGCATGAATGCTTTGTACAGTTGCATTGGCAGGTAGTCCTCTTGAGTCAGCAGGTAGCATGTTGAATCTATAACTTTACTAGATCAGAAAGATAATAAAGAAGTACCTGTATATTAATGTAAATTAGTTACTATCACACCCTCTGTTCACACAATAAGCACCTGATCAAAATTTCTAGTCAAAAAGAGTCAGGAGAGTAAAGTAGCAAATTTCCTTAGCATCTGTTCTGATGGAGAAATGGTTTATGGGCAGGAGCCGGAGTTCTCAATTAGCTTGGTGCAGTTATGGGAATAATCACTATGGACAGGAGTGTTTCAGGGAAAATAGAGATCCAGATTAACAAATTGCCTGTGAATCATTAAAGGATAGGGCATGAAATGATATTAAGCCATGGCAACAAAAGGCTTCCAATTATTTATGAAAAAAGTCAACCGGGACAAACTGCTGTGGTATTCATTAAACTAATGAGGGGAAGCACCTTGAATTGCAGTTTGAGTGTAATACCTTGGGGTCAGAATGCAATTTTGATGCAGCTCTGGTTTGATCTCTCTGCTGAGAACTATGACACTGTTTAAAAATTAAGTTTTATAAAAATCTGAAGTAGTAGATGTGATCATCCTTCCTTCAGAGAACAAAATGGAGAATGCATACAAAAAGTGCCTGTAGGTGATAAGAATGTTGTAATCTGAACTACTGCATTTCTAAAAAATTGTCAGCATCAAGTGAAATAATTTTGGTTTGATATTAATAGACTTGAGAAAGAGAAGATGGGAAAAGCATTAAAAGGGTTGGGGGGGAGAGAAAAAAAAAGATGGAAAAATGGAACACCCACAACCTCCTGAACAGCAAGAGCAAAAACTGCAAGTGGCCTGTTCCTGGACACTATGGTAACAGTCAATTCCAGCAGCAAGCTAGAGCAATTCAGCCATATTTGTGTGGCACTGCAATAGATGAGGTAAACCCTGGCAGAAATTACCTAGGTTTGCATCTGTCCCGCAATTATACCACCAGCCTCTTCAGCTTTACAGTAGCCTAGAACTCTCAAGGGCCAGCCTGAATTTCCCTGCAGGCTTGTTTTTCCCACCTTTATAGAATTCAAGGTGTTCCTGTCTAGCAATTTTAGATTGCTAGAAAAATACCTTTGAGATCTACCAGAACTCAGGCTGTGTCCTTTTCAGTATGCAGTGGTTGATGTATGTTCAGCATGCTCCAAGACTGGTGATCTTTCAGAATCCTGTTCCCATCCCTGCAACCATTTTTCACCATCCTCCCACTGAAGAGTGGGAATCTCTCAGACCCACCAGCTGATCTTCCCCATTATATTCTCTCCTTCCTACAGGTGGGAACCAAATTCAATTAAATTATTTTGGTAATAAGTTCTTTGCTAGCCTGAATAATTAAGGAGTGACTGTTTAATGGTGGTGGCACAGACAAGAAGGCAACAACTTATAGAAGGAGGGCAGAGATGAGCTGTGAGCTGAAAAGGGGTATCCCTCCCCATGTTCTATAGCTGACAGGAGCCTAGAAGTGTTCATCTGCTCAACAGCCTTATATCCTGGCAAAAATCCAGACATGGGCAGAAGGATTTCTAAAGCCAAAACAATTCTTTCAAATTCTTCGTCTTATTGTCAAGTGTGAAGAACAAATTATCAAGTCAGAACCATAAAATACATGTTGGGTTTGTGTAAATTCTGGCATTGAGTGTTCAAAAGTTGGCGAGGAGTGTCTTAATACCATGGACCCTGAAAGAGCAATTACAAGCCTGAAAGCCCAGCTTCGTGTATTATATTTTATCCTAGAGATGAGTAAGAAAGAAACTTTCTCACAGCCTGAAACTGTTAACTCAGGAAGACTTCTAATACCAGGAACTAGTCATGAGTGACATAACAAGCTTCAATAACATGGCCAGAGTTTGGTCTAGACAAAATTAGACAAAGAATTATGAACACTTTTTCCCCAATGCTAAGACTATAAGCATTGCAAGGAAAATAGCAGGTGGGATTACTGTATTTATGAAAAACAAACAAAATAAAATTGAAGAAAACATGCTCAAGTTCCAAACAAAATTACGTTCTTGTTATTGAAATCAGCAGGTTCAATTTTACAGCTTAGGCCATCCAGGGGTACAGACCAGGCAATCTAAGCAGCCCATTTTGAATTTTAAAATCTTTGCACCCACGGGACACAAAAGTTATAATAACACCTGGGCAATCTTAGAGCAGGAGTTTGCTGAAACATTATGTAAGTCAGCTCTGAAATCAACACGCCTGCTGTTTAACAATCAGCTGTAGCACTGGGATCCCAGACAGCAAGGGTTTTCATTCCGCCCCATGTCACAATCACTTCTGATTTTCCAAAAGTAATAAACCTGTTATTGTTTCAGACAAGAGAGAAGGAGACAAGATCATTAATTTTTACTACTACTGCAAAAGCAAAGCAACCCTCCTGGATTCAGCTGAGTGTCTAAAAAAAATTATCCTAGCACTACACCTTAGCATCTCTTAAAATTCTATTGAGCCACTAAAATTGAGACATTTTAACACAAGTTTAAAATCAATATAATATATAACTTCATCTGTTATGTAGAATTTGCATAACTATTTGAAATTTTAACATTAAAACAGTACACCTATTGTAAGTAACATCTATTATACACCTGACCGCTGCATAAGGAATATTTCTTAAAGAAAATATCATCACAAATGATTAAAGGTTTCTGAAGTTGCAAGCAACTATAAATTCCTGGAAATAGAGAATGAAGAGGGGGGGGTTTTCCATGATAGGTCATACCATTCATCAGTCAAGTCTGGTGTCCTATCCCTGTCCTGTATCATATACCTCACAAGATGAAAATCCTTCAATACACCTGCTTTGTTGTAGATTTTTTCTTTGCAACTTTGGAAAGAAACATTCCCCCAGATGGTGAAAGTAACAAATGAGCCTTGACAAATGAGATTTTATTACTTCTGCTTAGGCCTGAATAACAAGAAAACAATATCACAAGATTATCCACACACACTATCAATTCAGGAATTATATTTGGACCAATTTAACTACTGATGTATGTTTATTATCTCTGCATGTTATGGTAGTTTTAGATCAGAATTGAGTTTGTCCGTTAAACCTTTAATTTTCTCCTTCATGAACTCACAATAATAATCTGGCCATGCTTTAAATTATTCAGTTATAATTTGCAAGTAAGTAGCATGTTTTGTGCATCCACTAGTATCAGTGAAAGATTAAAATAAAGTGTGTGCTGCAGCTGAAATATGCTTCGGTGTGTTTAGACAGAATTGCTTGAAAGAGCACACAGTAGTATTAAAAATGAATTATAACTGCTAGCTATTGATTGATAGGATCAGTATTGCAGAAAAAACATACTAACTTGGATTATGCTCCAAAAAGGAATGAAGGGAAGGAATAAACATGTTCCAAACAAGAGGACAACCTGAGAACAAAAGAATATATGCTCATGTTTTCCAGAAAACATGATTTTTTACAAAGACTGAAAAGTAAAGCAAAACAAAACCCACAGCACAGTTATTTGACTATATCCCTTTAAGTGCCCATGGTACTGCTACAACTCGGATTATGATCTTAAATATTCCTGCTGGAGTGGCTGTCCTTCACATTCTGTGTTCACAGTCCTCAATCATTTGCTGGAGGGGAGAGCTGCTACACATGCAGGGAGAGGATTGAATGTCCGGGGGTTGGATATATTTTTTATTTCTTTGTATTTTCAGTAGTCAAAAAAGTAAACCCCTCATCCATCACTGTGATAGAAGTCCACAGGGCATCCATTTATTCTATTCTGAACAGGTTCGGATGAGTTCAGATCCTTATTTATGTTCTTTCAATGCTCAGATGATACATTTTCTTGGCTGTTATCTAAGTGTTACTATTTATTAGTAGTCTGCAATGGAGATCCTATTGTAATGAACTGTGATACACTGACATATTTCATGTTTGCTGGTTATATTAGATTTATTGCAATTACTCTTGAAAGGGATAGTGTAATTTACTGAAATCTCATTGTGGAAAAGGGAAGTCCTGCAGTAGGTTCTCACTGAATTTTCTATGAAGCTGTGCTAAGACCTTCTATTCGAAGAGCTTGAATTATTGCCAGTCAGCCTAAGACTCATGCTTTACATAATAGAAAATTTTAATTAAAAAATGAGGAGTAAGTTCATGATAGATTTGCTTTATATCAATAGAGATAGCACATAGCTTTAGTTATTTTAAAGATAAGCCAAGTGTTAAAATGAAATTCTGAGAAAGAAAATGAGGAAAAGGCTTTAAATAAGCCTTTCTTATGAAATAAAGCTGCCTGTTGAGATGCTTGGTTTCCAGAGAGGTGCTTTGTTTTGAGAGGTTTGCAGGTTATTGGATATCTCAGTGGGAACTTTTGACATGAGTTCCTGCCCTAGGTCTTCATTAGGTCAGCTGAGCCCACCCTAAGTGTATTAAGTCTGCTGAGGACAGTAGGGGACCTCAGCCTAACATCCAGTCTGAAAGCTCAAACACAGAAAATGGCAGGAGCAACTGCAGGAGGCAGAAGAGTTCAAGTATTTGCAGCTGGCTCCAGAACTGTGTGGGTACATCTCTCCCTGAAGGCCTGGTGCAGGCTGGAATGCCGCCCAGTGAACATGCACCATGATAATTGTCAGCATGCTCCCAGAACAGTTTCCAGGCAAGGCCTCGGAACAGTCAAGCCGTGGAAGTACATGACTGAGGTTATTCCCAAAAGGCAGCAAGGAAGAGACCAGCCTGTTGTGGTGTCCAGAGTTTAGTCCTATGAACAGAAGCCATGGACAGTACTTGCCCCTAGAGGCAGAGGGGACCCGTTACCTTTCAGGTGACTGAGGGAGGCAGCAGCCTGCAAGAGATACTACAGCCCCTTTGCCAGCTCACCCACGCCTCCTAGTTACTCCAGACTGTCCCAGTGAATCTCATTAGATTCCCCCACTGGAGAAGCCTGAATGTGGGAAGACATGCAGAGCATGGCCATGGTTTGTTCTTCAGCCCTTAACAAAATACATCCATGAACTGGGCCCTGACCCTGCCAAGGCAGCACCTTACTGAGGTCAGCAAGGTTGTATGTTGTATCAATATGCTGACATTATTCTCCATAGACTGGTCCTTTTCCCAGGCTGAGCTTCTGGATAAATATTGCAAGATTTAGTGTCATTATAAAAGGTGTTTGGTAAATTAAAGAAATGGTTTAAATCAAAATTATTATACAGATATATTGCAGTGATCTAGGCAGTTTTCTTCAGCAATATTCATTACTGTTTTGTTATTGATATTGTTGATGTTGCACTTGGGATGAATTTGGCTGCTTCTTCCTAAAAATACCATTTGACATCTTATTGATAGTAATCAAGTGAGCATCTCATCATATTATCCCCTAGTTTCTTAACAATAGAAGGGAAAAACCACGAGGGAAAGAGGAAAAGGCTAATCCATAAATTTCTCATTAGCTGAAAGAGAGAGAGAGAAACATGTGCTTGATAATTGAGTATGTTTAGCACCACACACTGCACTTAATCAGGTTTACTTCCCCTTACTTTCCCAATATTCACAGAATGACACTACATGGGTTTTAAAAAAACATTAACAGCTATCAATATGCAAACTGACTGTTCAAAAGTACATTTAAAGATGCACATTTTTAAAGTAATGAGAGAATACCTGTATTCAGAGTGATAGTAAAAACAACTATTTTGCATATATCACCATTATTCTAATTAAGGATCAATAATAAGCAAAACTGAGAAAATTAAAAATTGAGGAATTAAAATTACTGCTTTATAAACTATTCAGAATATAAAAGAAAGCATTTGATAAGACAAATCCAGCACATCATTGCTACTCATTTCTGACACCTGAACAACTTGAAAACAGAAGAGCCAAGGGTGATTTTAACATCATAACGTTTTAGAAAACTTTTCTTAATATCTCACCTTATTCTTCCTTACTGCAAATTATGACCACCTGCTCTTGTCCATTCCACTATGCACAGGGAGAACAGGTTGTTCTCTCGCTCTTCGTGGAAGAACTTATTTCAAAACTCTTCTCAGTCCTGAAGCTGATGTAAGGCTTCCTCCAGCCATGGTTTTCTGGCTTTGTAAACTTCGTCATTGCTCTTCTACTGAGTAACCTATATCTGTTTGGAAGTGTATTTCCTACACTAGTTTCCATGGTTTTCTGTGTTCTATGTTCAATGCTGGGAGAAGCATACAATGCTTCTGCTTTCTACATCCCCCTATGGCATTTGTTTTCCTTGCAACATCAGTACAGTGCTGATTTGCCTTCATTTAATGATAGAGCACAGAGAACTGGCAGCGACTCTGTTTCTCAACCTGTACTTGTGCCTAACCAAAACCTACTTTATAAAGTCCATACCTCCTATATGTTAAGATTACCTGAAATTCTAATCTGCCACCTGTCTTCCACTCTCATCCACCTGATGGCATAAGCAAATTTTAGTCATTAACTTTTCACCTAACATTAATAAAATGTTTTGAATACTCCTAGATCCAAGAGAAATACACATGCAACTGCATTCAATACATTCTTTCAGTTTCACATGCACATGAGTGAGAAGTCATTTGTGCTCTTATTTTTATTTTTTCTTCATCAGTTCTTATTTTATCTCGTATTGGCCTCCTAATCTGTCATAAAGTACTCTTCGCAAGAACTGGAGCTATGTGAATGCAATTGAAAGGTTCATGTAAATTATGTTATTAGATTTGTTTTTCTTGTACTGTTTTTGGCAATTTCCCAGTGGAAAAATAAAATCTGAACTTAAAATGTTGGAATATCAGTTGCAAACTTAGAATTGCTTAGGCATTTTCATTTAGCAAACAGCCTCATTCATATTTCTAAATATTCTGATTTCCATTAGACAAGAGAACCACTTTTCTAGAGCACAAATCATATTGCAAGTGTGATAACTTGGCAAATATGTCCTTATCAGAGTTCTAAGTGAACAGATGTACTAATAATGAGTATGCTTAAGATACTCTGTACCACAGACAGCTGTGAGCATGCTTTGCACAATCCCTGAGCCAAAACACCAAGTGCATGCTCACAACAGCACAGGGTTAAGACCAAGCCAGCCAGAATAGTGCTGGTGACATGATCCATCTTCCTGGAACTGAAACAAGCTAGTTGCTGGCCAAGACCAAGGCAGAGGCTGAAAATACAGCTTACAAGCATAAACACAAGCAAGCAACACACGGTCCTCTGGGTCTCTGACAGCAGGTTTCATACTCCATCACTTTCATATACTAAAAAGGTTATTGTACAATTTAAATGCAATAAACTGGCAAGGTGTTGACAACTGATGGCCTCTAAATTACATTAGGCAGCTGGGTCAATGCATTTTTTTTAAATAGGTTTGTACCCAAATGGTGTCATTGACATGATCTGAGTAGCTGCTGTTACTGGATGAAATCCACTGTACCATTCTTTCATGAAACATGACTATACAGCATCACAGCTGGTGACATGCTGTTTTACAGAAAACAGCAAGACATTCAGGTCCTTTGAACAGTGTGTGTGACTCACTCAGAATATATGTGGATCTAGAGCAAGGATGTTTTCAGTTAAGTTGGTGAGTATCACGCATCATTGAGACTAGTAACTACCATAGAAATGATACATTTAGTCTGATCAATTTTTCATACATAATTGGTGAAAACATTAATTTTAATTGCTGTGTAGACCACAATTAGTTCTACCTATGTTTTGAATTCTACTTGGAAAGCCTTATCACCCATTCTGTGCCTTCAGAGCTGCATTTCAAAACTCCTGATGGTATAAATTAAAACTAAGCAAAGCCAAGACTCTTGTACTGGCAACTAATTGCTGAATGGTCAAGGCTAAACTGAACCATGCTTACTTACATTTTTTTTGTTTCTTAACTTTCATTCTAGCCTTTGCTCTGGAAGCAAGAAGTAGATGACAATTTTCTACTTCTTTTGACATATGTTATTGAAACAGACTTTTTGCAAGGCAAGGAAAAAAACCCACAAACCAAAATCAAAACCCAACTGGTAATGTATTACCTCCAGTATTTTTTTTAAGTAGCCCTTCAATAGTTTTATAAAGAGTTGAGTTATTTGCTGAAGACAATCTGTTCACAAGAACAGAGACCTGGAATGTGCCTCCTGCACCAGCAGGCTCCCTGGTCTGCTATTTTGGTTATTTTACCCTTTTCATATGATCCCACTTACCAAGTTATCAAACACTATCTTAAGAAGTGTCAGCTTTCTTACCTCCTCCAATATCCCCCCATCGAGTTCTATTTGAAAGATGTTGCAAAGATTATCCCTTCATTCTTGTCAGGGCTAAACAGGTCGAGCTCTTTACATCTCTTTAGGTATGAGAAGCTCACTGCTTGACTGATCAGCCCACTGCATCTTCCCTGAATGCAGGACAGTTTGAAAGCTGGTCTCGAGCAAAGCTGACCAGAGCTGTTCACAAAAGCACTACTTGGTACTTTAGTTGTGCCTCGAAGAATGGCAACATTTCTTCTAGTTCCAATACATCTAACATGCCCCCCCATTACATGCACATCTTTCCTAGCCTCCTCAAAATTCTGAAAGAGAAAATGAAGGAAGTGTTTTTTCAGAGGTTATTGCTATATGGTAAGAGCTCTCAGAGGATGCTGGTATACGTAAAAATCTCGGTTTAACCAGTGACACAAGGAAGAACTATTATTTTAGTTGGCCACATATGCAGATGGAAACTTTCAAAATAGCTGGGAAATTCATGCATATATGCTGAATCATTGGCCTACACTTCTGCTGTGCGGTAGGTCACCAGACATTTATCACAAGTATAAGTTTCACAAACAAACAAAGTACTTTACGTGGTATGTATTTGTCTGTCACACTGAGTCGACTTCATTATATCTCTGTTTCAGACTGTTTTTCAAGCTGGTCTAGCAGTGTTGGAGACGTAAATGAAGTAGCAGGCACCAGTAGAATTGCATTTATCTAGTATTACAGAATAATTGCTTTTTGGACCACCAGTGTTGATTATTTTACATTTCAGTGATTTTTAAGAAGTTCACTGCTTTGAATTCTAAAGTTGGTAAAGTTCCGTATTCATTTTCCATAAATACAGAAACAGATTGTCCTAGAGACTGTAATTTTCTTACAGTTTGGCTTTCCACTGTAGTCTGAGCTACAGTGTAATATCCCTGAAAAGAAAGCAAGCCTTTAGAGATCACAAACAACCAATTTCACAGTACAAGCATTTGTAAATAGAGCTAAATTCCCTTTAGTAATAAACTATTCATCTTTGTGCTTCATTGAGTTCAAAGAAAAGCATTTTTCAGAGTTTAAGCAATTAAGTTTACATTTTATTTTCTCCTCTAGAAAGGAAGTTATCACAAAAGCATGGGATTAAGAAGCCACTGTGCTGTTGGAGGTATTCTCTGCATATGAAATTTCAATTTAGCAAAGCATGTAAAACCTTAAAGGCAGTTAAGGCCCAATATGCTAAAA
Source organism: Hemiprocne comata (assembly GCA_020745705.1). Taxonomy (NCBI): domain Eukaryota; kingdom Metazoa; phylum Chordata; class Aves; order Apodiformes; family Apodidae; genus Hemiprocne; species Hemiprocne comata. The sequence goes on along the minus strand of CM036586.1, from coordinate 133,055,670 downwards.
CCATTTTGTTTTCACAGTATATTTATTTTGTATCATCACTGACCCAGTTGATTAGCTGCTGAATTAGGATGGCTAAGCATTAAGAGTCAGCTCGCAAAGTGTACCCAGCATCTCCTACCAAACCCAACCCACAATTAACTAGGCAGGTTAGCCAAAGTACATTTCGAAACAAATGTATCCTGAAAGGTAGAGAGACTGTGTTCACACCAGAAATGCGTTGCCTTTAAAGTGGTCCTGGGGTGGGACCTGACAGTGCTTCGTAGACCCCAGGGACAGGTGTTCCAATACAGATGCAGCAAGTGCTCCTGGATGCTCTTCACTGTCTTCCCCCCCCCCCCCCCATCTGACCTGCAGACCAAGCTGCCTGTGGGATCACTGCGATACTGTTCTAGCCAGCACATGCCACGGCACTTAAACAGTTCAAAAAGTTTGGTTTTGCTAAATGAGACTCATTGACCAAAACCAATTAAGCAGCATTCGCGCCAGTGAGTCTGAGAGAATTACAATGCCCTGCAGAGAAAGCAGTAGGTAACCTCCTCTGTTCTGGTACACCTCCCTGCCTGCTCAGTGCACACACAGGCCTGCCAGCAGGACTGAATTCTGCATCATATAAGCCTCAAGCTCATCCCATCTTTCAAATGAAAGCAAGCTATAGAGACAAGAATCCAGTATTCCTGTGAAAATTGTTCCTTTACTTTGCTTTTTAACAGCAGAGCTATCCAAGTGAAGATTCACAGTCTGCCTCCTCAGTCTAATTCCTGGAGAGCGCAACTACCACTCCTCCTGTGCCCTACGGCTGGGAGCTAAACACAGGAGACAGGTGAAACTCCACGCAGTGTGTGTTCAATCTCCATTGTCTCAGTGGGGAAATAACAATGTATCCCTTTGAAAGAAACACCGGATGTAAAACCAAGATCCCGGCCACTTAAGGGTATTGTTAAAGATCCCATGGCTCTCTTTCAAAGCACTACACTGTTAATCTCAGCGTCTTGGCCAGATAACTATAGTTTGTCAACCTAAATTTCCCATGAAGATCAGACTGGGTTGCTGCGCAGCTAGGCAGCCCTTTTGTTTCATAGCTTTTCAGTAGTGCATGAAATGATCCCTGCACATTATTTGAATACCTTTAAAGTTTGCCTTCAATATAAAAGGAACTGCATGGAGGTAAAACCATCATTACTGCCATCATATAGTTTCATGGTAGATTTAATGACTTTTCTACCGGTTCCAGAGCATTAGAACTGTATTGGCAGTCTATCCCAAATAAGATGTTTTTGCTTGTGTTGAAAAACAAGTTTTAAATCATATCTTGCAGAGTCCAGTTAAAATCTCTTCAGAGATGTTTAGTCATTTAATGGTATTTGGTTTCCTTTACACTGTAACAGATGAAATGCAGCTGAACTAGTTTCTTTGCATACTTTGTCTAATTTTGCTCTATTTTCAGGTCTATGACACGCTTGTTGCACAACCAAGGTCATTTATTTGCTCATGTGATGTCATGGTTTGGCTGTGGGTTGGTAGTCAAACCAATAACAATAATGGTCTCAGTCCCACCCCCCTCCCCCAAGGTAGGGAAAGAGGGAGAAAAAATGAGAAAGAGAGGCTTTCTGGGTTGAAAAGTAAAACAGATTGATTTTAATTATTAGTGATAAGGCAATATATATATTTGCAAAGGGATGTACAACACCCGATCCCCTCCCCCCTCCCCCAGTGACTGTCACAGCAACTCTTCTCCCTGGTGACTCCCAGCTGAATGGGGGAGTGTCCGGGTGTACGGACGGGGCCCTTGGGTGTCGGCTGGGAAGAAAAATGGAGAAAAAAAAGAGAGAGAGCCAAAGAGAGGGCGATAGAAGCAACAGTAAGCAGCAAAATGAGAGAAAAAGGAAAAGAAAGGCTTGATTTCCATGATATCTTAACCTATAGTGAAAGCCAAATGGAGAAAATATTATGAGAAGGGAATATTCTGATTTGCTGATCCTGCCTTCGGTCTGATCTGCGCCCCCATGTGGGGGAGGCTGCAGACAGTCAGAAGTGACCTTGGTTATTATCAGTCCACTGGCGCTGCTAAAAAAAAAATTCACTGAAAGAAAAAAAAAATCAGCAAAGAGAAAGTTTGCTTCACCCTGGCTCAAACCAGGACATGTTATATGCACATTGCTCTGGCAATAAATTGAACTGGTAGATTTGGGCAGATTTTTTTGTTGCAGTTGGATTTCACTATTCAAGCTGTATACATGGCCATAAACTACCCAAATTGATGGCTACCCAAACTGTATGAAACACCAGTTTTTAAGCAGGAGCAATGACTGGAGAAATTACTGGGGGAAGTGAAAAATCTCCTCAGGAAAAGGTGAATGAAGACAAGGTACTTGACGACGGCGAGGGAAGACAAGCAGTCGAATCAATATGATTGATAAAGCAAGCTTCAACTTTATTAGGATACAGCAGTGCTTATATACTCTTTCTACTAATTATGCATACGTATTGTAATTTCATTGGTTACACACAGGTGGTTACGTCTACACCCTCCTCCTGTTTTGCAGACTCTAGCCCAAGGTTCTTCCTCATTCTTACCGTTATACTCCCTACTCCCACTCTAAACAAAACTGGCAAGGACACTATGCCCTTGCTTTTCTCCTTTGTCAGCATGATTTTGCAGTTTCTACAAAATGGAGTCAGGCCTACTTATGCTAAGCTAGCAAGGAGATTGCTTGTACAATGCCTCCATGGATTTGTGGCCCTGTTCTGCAGGCCATTCTGCAACAGGTACTGATACTGGGGACAGATGTAGGCTATTGAAAAAACCTCTGAATTTTAAAACAAGACAGAGTTTTGGAAATGTTTAAGGAAGAAACCGGTGAAGCGTGTGACCTTGGTGTTATAAATTCCATCATGGGAACCTAGCAGCAATTGAAAGGCAGCTTCTGTTAGTGAGGGATGTTGCATTAAGGGGCAAAGCAATTTGGCAGAAAATAAACCCCCTTGTGCTCCTGATTGTCCTCAGATATCAGAAGGGGTTTATTTTCTGCCAAAAAGAAGCCTGTGGAGAAGCAAACTTCCTCATGAACATTTTCCATGAGGAAACATGAACATTGATTATTTTTTTTTTTTGCTAGAATCTGACCAAAAACTGTGGGAGCAGCTGTACTGAATCAAAAACAAAGACCTAACTGTTGGCCATGGAAAGGACAGAGGCAAGAGAAATGTGGACGTCAAAAAAAGGCTGGGACAAAAGCTAGTTAGCAGGCAGAATGACAGGCTGAAGGCACCATTAACTTGTTGTTGGGACTCTGAGATGTAAGGACTTTGCTGGGATTGAGAGCTATGAAAATCTGAAATGGCTGTGAAACCTGCAAAGCAGCTGTGGTACTGCATTTGGCACAACACCATATGGGAAAAGGGAAACTGAGGTAAGTGTGCACCTGGGTGTTTTAGAAAGATGACCTTCCTTGTGGGAGTGCTTTAGGAAGACAGCTGTCCTGAAATGTTTTCAATCTCTTATTTCTGTGTCGTACAAGGAAAGAAAGGACTTTTGATTTCAAACATATATGCTAGATTTTAAATTAGCTCACCTAAAGTTTTCCTAATGAGGAATCCATATTTATTCTTTGCTTAGTGGACACCTTTCTGTCACATCTGTAGCAAGTAGTTACTTGGGCAGACTTAATGAAAACTCCTCAGCCCATGACCCCTCTTTCCCTCTTCAGTGACATGTCCTTACTGCTCCAGCAAATGCTTACACGGTGCCTGAGGATGAGATGTGGGTATGGGCCACACACACGTGCTGCTCTAGGGCTGCTGTTGCCTAGTGCAGGGAGGCACGTTGGTGGACAGATGTGTGAGAGACGGATTCTATTATGGCCTATTGATTCTTAAACATTGTTTGTGAGTGTGACAGGGAGTGGTCCTCAGCCCTCGATTCCTTTTGTGTGGGGCAGTGAGTCGCAGTTTCCCATCTCGGTTTGCGACACAGATGTCCTGCTTCAAGGTTACCAACACAGTTTCAAAATTTGTCTCTGAACAAAGGACACATCTGCTTAGCCACACATCCTCCCTGGTACCTACTGATACCTCCTTACCAGTGCTGGCAGCAAACACTCACTCATTTGTATTTTGTCAGCTTCTTTAGAAATTACCAGATGTCAGACTTCATGTAGCAAATGATCACAAAAAAGACATTTTCTAATCCTTCTTCTTCCATATATTCTATTTTAGGACTACCAACACAACTTTAGCTTAAATGACTGCTTTAAAGGTATTAACTTTTAAAGTACAACAATATAAAGTCTCATGAGGATATTCTTACAGTGCTTCAGTATTTGCCCTAATCCAATTAAGCAACATGTGGTTGGAATTGGCTACATAATGTATAGAGAGCAAGCTGTGGTATATCATGGAGTTACATGGATCCACATACACAGTTCTTCACAAAATAGGAGGAGTGATCCTCATGTACTTCACCTTTGACTCAACCATTGCAGTTTAAATGACTACTGAAAGCTGACTAAAGAGATCCTCAACAATCAACTGAAAAAAAATGCAAAACCAAATTAAAAACACAAAACTCCGACTTAAAAAAAAAAAAAAATCACTTTAGGGGGTGATAAGTACTTTTTTCAAATCTTTCATCATGTTTCAGGGATAAGTAGGAGTGGATACAGTAACAGATCTTCGGTGGCTGCTAATGTATGAAATGGCCACAGCCCTTTCTGCCTGTATCACCTTTTAAACCAAATACATTCACTAGAAGATTGCATATCTTAAAATTTCATATTTAAAGACAGAATAAAAATACTCAGGTTTGGTTTTTTTGTTTGTTTTAAAATAAACTTTTCAGTCTGTTTTGTCAAAGAAAGTTTGCATTGCTGCATAATCTATAATAGACACACACACATCCTCACATCTTCCCAATTAAACAATTTGCTTCCTATTTTAACAACAAAAAATTTAAGTACTTTAATAAGACATTAAGGATCAAGTTGAATCACAGATTCTTTTTGCTATACATCTTTTCAATATGAGTGTGTATGGATATATTTACAAACACATACAACTGAGGCTCATTTCTTATTGCTCTGATTCTGTGGAGTGTTTTGTTAAACCCAGCACAACCCAGACAATGTACTTGCCCAATGTTCCTTTAGATGGCACTGGCATTTTCTGACTGATTGGTTTGGCTTGACTACTAAAATACTTTTCTTAAATCAAAGTAACCTCTCTACCTCCAAATAAATGTTTAATTTAGTACAGTAGTTCTGCAGGTCTTAAAAGCAGAAGAACAAGTTAGCTCAGGAATATGATCTTTTGATGCAGAACTCAACAAATAGATATCATTTGGTCTTCTGTCCCATCTTCTCTTTTCTACATAAAATTTTAAATTGTTTTTAAAATCATCATCTTTCACCAGCATCATTTCCTCCTTCAACAATTTTGGTAGAAATAATTCTCAAACTTACACTTCTTTTAAGATCAGAAGTGATATAATTCAGTCTTGAGTCAGGTTTTTTCCCCTCCATGAAAGTGTCACAGTTAGAAGTCTTTTTTCTCCTATCCCAGCAAAGCTAGAAACAGGATCCACAGACCACTGGAAAGGGAAGATGCCCAACCTTCCTGGAAGGCATAGAGCATGTTTCTGCTCATAGAAGCCACTTAGACACTGGTCTTAAGATCAGACAGTGCTTTAGATTTTATATTTAAATGATTTGAAATAATCTATAGCAGTCTAATGGCTCGGAAACAGTAAGTATATTTAGTTCACTATGAGTTCTCCCATCTGAAGACTTCAAAGCACTCTGCTTAGTAAGTTAAATAACATAATTTCCATTTTTACAGAGGAAAGACGTAATTCAGCTTATTCAGAGCCACAGAATAGGTCATTGCTGTGACCCAAAAAACTGCATTTATGGAAATTAAAAATCACAATTTAAGGACAGAATGACACAAAAATTCTGAGGGAGCTCTAAAATCGAGTTCCTCTGATCTTTACCTCTCTCTGTACACACGCTATGGTGTGGCAAAGGAGAAAGACTGAGGGCAGTTTTTTGGTTGTAATAACTTTTTAAGTAATAAGTAGTATGATTATGTCATATACTAGTAAAACCTTTATACTACAACTTAAAGTCTCACATAATTCTACAGTTAAATTAAAGGTCTTAGCTATATGTACATGCAGATGCACACCAAAATCTGAATGTTACATTCAGAAGCATTGAAATCCATGCCTATTCTTAATGGATAAGCACTAGCTGTACTTAAATATACCCAACATATTGATACAATCTCTTGCTTAGACACATTTACACCACAAGACATTTCTAGAGCAGAAGCTGTTTCACTCCAACCTCAGAACTATGCTTCTAAAACAATTATGAAGCAAACTTTATTGGATTTTTTTACTAAGATTATCCTGAAGGACCTGTGATGTTAAAATTTTTTGTTTGTTTGGTACTCCCAGAGAGTTGCCAGGGGTAATCTTAGGGATTCCGGTCGTCTTTAATACTTTCAATTTCCGTTTTTACCCCTTCCAAATGCTGGGGAGGAAAGGGGCAATTTGACAACACATATTTGTTTTTATTGTGGAAAGCCATTACCAGGAATAAATTTTATGCTAGATAGCATAGCAGATGGACAAAAAACTTCAGGCTTTTTGTAGGGTATAATCAACAAAAATCTGACTACCTTCCCAACCAAAAGATTTTTTTCTTTCTGCAGGCTAGATTGTGCTTTCAGATACGTTTGTTGAAATCCTATAGGATATGCACATGCATATCTGAGTTTAGCCTTAGTGATGAAAGCTTTCCCATTCCAACACATTGTGTTATCTGTTATCTATATCTTCCTGTTTCTTTTTCTATCACACCTGAATCTTGGGGGACACTATAAAAAGAAGTGCAGTGTGTTCTATTTTTTGACAGTTTCATTTATAAAAGAAGATCCAAAAATGCTGTATCTGTACGGTCATCCGTAAGTGTAAATGGGGTCTTGCTGTCAGTGTTATAGCTCAGCTGCATTTCTTTTCTCCTCTCATCGTGCCCAAACATAAAAGTTGAAAATGCAGAAAGATTAAAAAAATGAGCAGGTGAATATGAGCTGTCCCTATCAAGTTGATGAAAATACAGTGATTTTCTGGGATGCTAAATAAAGGAGAAAAAACCCAAAAGCTGAGATAGTCCTACTGTGTAGGACTGTACTGTGTAGGACTGTACTGTGTAGTGCACACGCACACAGATATAAATCCCAGTGTCCAGTTCTCCTCATCCCACTCCATCTCTCTGACTTAATATATCTCCTAAAGAATTATTTTAAAAAACAGTAAATAAAAGCCCCAACATCAAATCAGTGAACAGATTTTTTTCCCCACCTAGCCACAGCCTAAAAGCTATCTAGATACTGGGCACTTTCAAAGGAAAGGAAAAACAATTCAGGTAGAGAATAATTTTCTGCCTCATCCATTACATTAGCAACTACACACTAATAGATTCCCACTGACAACAAGCAGATATCCTTTTAAGTTGCTGACATCAAGCAAGGTGAATCTACACCCAAATCTTAAATCTTGTTGTGACTTAAGACTGTTCAGACAGGAGATGATATTCTAACGTTTCTCTCAAATTGCTTTTACGTGTTCCTGATGCTCATTTAAAAAACAAAGTTGAAAATTTCATACTTTCAGTCATTTGAATTTTAGCAGTTCAGAAAAACTCAGTAATAAAATTATTGTCTTTTGCAGCCAAAATTATGCTTTACAGTCCGAGAGTTCAATCTCTGGGCAATGAACAATGATTTTGTTATTTGATATCCATAAGAAGCAACCACCAACACAGGCTAAGCTTTTCATTAAAACAGATTACCAATGTTTTTTCTGTAGTCCTCTTCCTTCAATCACATTAAGTCCTCCAAATCCAAGTTTTCTCTTTTTAGACCATTTAAAACCATCACAGCTTTGAATAACCATACTATGATCAGTGGTCTAGCTGCCAATCACGTATTCTTGTACCATCCTACTTGAATGACATACGATTTCCAGTTGTATTTCTGAAAGCATAACTTGTTGTTTGATGTTTCTCAGAAAATTTTGTGTAGTTGCGGTGTAAAAATGAATGCAAAAAATGCTAGAAATAAATTGCCATTGAAATATGACCAGTGAACCTGGGCTTTTGAAAAGAGTACAAGAAGTCTGGATATGGTAGTTCCTGTCAGCATTATCCTTCCTTTAGAAAAGGAATTGAAAAGCAGACACTTATGCTGTTCCATCATTTAGCAGCAAAACCTACTAGTCCGTGAAATCAGAAGCTGTAAGAACGGAATGGTTTTTATTGTATGAAAGTAGCAGAGATAGGAGCTTGGTTGTTGCAGCTCCCAGAGGACCTGAAAGACATGAAGCATTAAATCATAAATCTGTTAAATAAGCAAGTTTAATATTGCATTAAGTACAAACAAGAACCCCAAACCTCTTTGAATTGGTTTGGAATACACCTTTGGTAGCTGCAAACACCTTGCTCAAAACAGATGTATTCCTGCCTCTGTTTTATATGTTCTGCTTAGAAGGAAAACCAACCTTAGGTAGGAATTAAATAAAGGAGAGTCTCTGACATGTAGAAAAAGTCTACCTTTTAATTTTAACTATTTTTTTTATACTACATTGACTCTCACAGTAATGAGAAATAGAAAATGATAGAACCAAGCCATAGGAAATGTAAACCTCTCCTCCCACCCAGTCCAAACAAAACAAAAACCTACTGCACTTTTTTAAAATCAAGTTAATAATTAGCAAAACTTATTGTCAGATCTAGTCTTTGGAGAACACGATTTCAGGCAGAAATCCATAAAATCTGCAGTACTTGCAGAAATAATGACAACTTTCAGGATTATATTGGAGCAAGAGCTAAAAATATCAGTTTTAATTCTTGAGGATTAAGTGAACTTCCTCTGTGAACAGATGGTTCACTACTGCCCACAGAAAGGCTTTTACCCTCTCTTTTGGAGTCTTTGGTGCTGCTCCCAAAGAAAACAATAGATAACTGAAACAGTAAAGAATTATTTTTATACAAATATAATCTTCAGTAGATCAAACAATTCAAAAGAGGAAAACGATACTTTAACTGTACAGTGTGATATGTATGAGGCACATCAGAAAGTCAGTCACAGAACTGGATGCTTAGTTTATTCTATATTAAAGGGAATGCAGTTACTATTCACAAGTAACAGAAAGAAAGAATGAACATGAAAGGAAAAGAAAAATCAATACACAGAAATTGCTACCACACAACAACAACAACAACAAAACCTTATTTATTCCTAGTCATTCAAAAAAGATCAAAATCTTTACAATCCACAAAGGGCTTTCCACAACTGGACAGGAAGGAATTTTAACCAGACTTAAAAAAAAAAAAAAAAAAAAAAAAAAAAAGATTCTTATTAAAAAGAAGCTTCATTGTACCCATCAATAACACACAGTATCCAAAACTTGCATACAAAGACTCATTGGGACTTAAACTGAATCACTGGTCTTTGCAAGTTTCCAAAATTTCACGAGTGACCTTAGAATGGTAAAAAACTGTTACTTGAAATGTGTTTTCTTTTTGTACCCAAATTGAGTCAGTGGACAGAATTAAATGAAAAATACATAGCAAGATTTATGCCAGCTGCTTCAGCTCTATTTTCTATACTTTGCCTTCTTTAAATACAAATTCTGGCACTATGGTAGAGAAGATAGTCAGAATCTAAGTTTCAAGAAATACTTCTAAGAATCAGTGCATATCAAAAATAGATTTAAGCCAGAGTTTACTCTCTTTTTATTGATACTATTAGTAAACCACCCAAAGAGTGAAAAGTGTGCATTGTCATATGTCCTTCAGTGGAGAGTTGTCTAAGTTTTCACGCACTACATCGTAAAGAGATACTGGATTAGACACATACTTCTCTGACACAAGTCACCTGGCAGACCTGTTTGCTGGTACTTTAAAATCTGCAACAAAAATGTTAATAATCCATATCTGTGTTTTGTTTTTATCACCTAATACAACGTTTTTAATGCAGAGTACTTGCCAATGGTGTCAGAACAGACAAAACTAAGCTATTTTGGACCAACTCGTTCATAAAAAGACAATGACATAGAAGATTTGCAGTAAAGATACATATTCTTTTTTAAATGGTACATATAAAAATTACTGTGCAACAAGAGACAGAATAAATATGTTTTACTGTTTCTTCTCATTGTAAATGGTTGTGGAATAATTGCTGGAGGTGACTCAGAAGTTAAATTTATGTTCACATTTTAAGGAAAGGTACAGCCTTGAGGCAGGGTGGAATGCAACTGATGTGCAATGGGTTTGTACCATGGCAATTCCATAGGCAATCCTAGATGTTGGCAACATCAGGGGAAGCTGGTGTGATAACTCCAAGAGAAATCGCATGGAGGGTGGGGTGGAGTGAAGACACTGTGGCCACACTCTGTGGCAACAAAGGGATTCAGAGGTACTGTGGAAAAAATCAGCTGCATGTCTGATACCCTGGGCCAACAACCTGTCACCTTTTCACAAAATACTGTCATTTAGGTGAACTTTTCTTATTATAATCTCATTATAAATGCAAAACACACCTCCATTCCAAAAGATACCTACCTCTGAAGGTGCAACCACCCCTCACTGAACATGCACCCTGAATTTTCTCTAGTCTATACCTTTAAACACAAAGTGGTAGAATTTTACACCAAAGGTATGTACGACTAGAGTCACTCAAGCTCCACCTGCAAGGTAAAATACTACAGAATGGTTTGAGAGAGGAAGTATGCTAGGGAAGATACCATCGCAGGGACGATCCCATTCCCCTGACCTCTGGGACCAATAGATGGACTGAGCCTCTCTCTATCCTCCCCTAGGGCCACCTTTGGGTAAGAATTGAACCCTCAGCTATTTCAAGTCACTTTATTACCCCACGCGCATGTAACCCAGCCATATTCATCAATTTGAACATGGCTTGCAGACAGTGAATTTATCACCAGCAATCTAAAAGAATTTGTGCATCTGTTGCTTTAATAAACTACCCTGTTCATTAATCTGGCTGTGAGAGTCCTTGAATGTGACCAAATTCCTGAACATGGCTGTGAGAGTTCGCAGAATGCCGCCAAATGGACAGTGCAGCATTACTGTACCCAGAATTGTGAGATTTCAATAGAGCTACTGGGCAAAACCAGACTATTAACACCAAATTGGGCATCCATCAGAATGTAAGCCCAGCCAGCCTCAGCTCCTCTAACATCTGAGGATAAGCTGGAAAGCAAGAGTGTTTAGTTTCTGCTAAATTTCTTTGCCCCTTAATGCAACAGTGGTAAATACTACAGAGGCATCAAAGTCCATTATTACTCATTAAAATCTCACTCTATTGTACCAATGCTGCTTTGGATGTGTTATGCAGTCCTGAGATCTGCATGAGACCCATGTGAATAAATCTAAACTCACCTAAAAATGCTTGGAACTATGGGAGGACAGTCCTAAGGACTGAGAATATTTATCAAATTTTGGTAACAGATCAGGACTCCGAAGATTTGTTTGTTATCTGTTAAGCCTGACTTATTTCACAGAACATTTTATGGGAATGATAATTTGATGTATTGAAAGTCTTCTGTAAGTATAAATATGTACATGTAAACATTAAAATTAATTTCTATTTGTAAAAATAATTTATAATGTATGATCAAATAACAAGAAAAATCTTGGCACATCTTTGAAATAAGAATAAAATATTCTTTGCACAATACTCTGCAGAAATATGCATGGATGAAGAACTGAAACACAGTAATATTAGACAACTACTTTTTTTCCTTCTTTCATGTAATAAATTATTGCATATTTAGTGAATATTCAAGGTTTCTAGATGTATCATCGTTTAAAAGCTTGGAATTTTGCTTAGGATGCTTTGTTATTGCTTTCACACAGAATAAAATAGTTGTCCTCCAGTGGAATGACTACGGTGCATTGGGTGTTTTCTGTCCTTCTAGAAATACAGTCTAAAATATTAGCTCATATATCTGTAACTGTAGCAAAAATTATTTACAACATACACTAAAAAGACATTTCAAATAATACATTTTAGAAGATTATCAGCAGCATCTTTCCAGGGTGCTTCATATTATTTTAAAAGAACAGCTGTTAATCAAGGTCATATTTTCAATAGAAACATTGAACATTTGTTAATGGTTGGACTTGATGATCTTAAAGGTCTTTTCCAACCTAAACAATTCTATGATTCTATGAGTCTCCGAAGATTATATTTATTTCTTTTTTTCCTCTGAAGGTGGAATTGAACATCAGGATGAGAGATATACTGTATGTGACACTGCCAAAAACCCCACTCAGTGAAAACACACTTTTTGTCCTTTAGTTAAAACTCTTAACCTCTAAGGATGAACATTTGTAAGTATTGGGGTTTGCTGCATGAATAACTTTTTTTTTTTTGTAAGATGTGTTAGAAAATACAACACTATTTTAAGATTATTTATAAAAATAAAACAGCTGCTTGTTTCCATATACTCATCTTGACAGGGAGGAAATCAATGGTTTTCAATCCCTAACACCTGCTTCTGAGGGCTGTTTTTGCAGAAAGGAGGGGGAAAAATCCACAAAAAAAACCACATTAAAAAAAATTACAGCATCAGCATTACTGCTGGCATTCAGCTGTGCATCTCAAAAATATTCCACTAAAGTTTAAACTAAGATTTTCTCCTTATACTAAAATTATAAAATTCACAGATCAATTCAAAACCCAGTCACAGGTGATTACAGCCCTACACCCAATTCATTACAGAAAAGCTAAGTTAAAGGAGACAGTAAGTTTGGTGTCTTGAATAGCTCCTTCCCTAGGCACTTTGAACAAACCTCTACAACAAAGACTAGATTTAGCTTCAGTTATCCATCATATCCCAAGGCACAGTGTCTCCCTAGTCCCCCTGGAGCAACAGCTGTCTTTCAGGTTTGAAGATTCTGACCTATGAGCAGAAACAAATTAAAATCTGACATTTACGGAAGTTACTGAACACACATCTTGGTACATTCAACCTTGTCCCCTCAGACACTGCCTTCACCACAGCAGCTGCTGCTACTGTAAAGTGATGCCTGGCACTTTTGGAAGAAGTGACAGGAACCTTAGGAACAAAACAGAGGAATTAAAAAAACAAGGAAGTGACTTCTAATGTGCTAACATTTGTAAACCAGGATGCCAGTTTATCTGAAGGCAAAATACAAACAAGATCTTTAAGAGGAACTTTGTATTTTTCAGCATATGGCATTTTATGTGCAGAAAACTGGAAGCCTATAATGGTGCCACAAATGTAATTTAATGAGAAGTTAGATGGGCTTGCTATTAGGCTGAATATTAAGTTCTGTACAAACCAGTGATGCTAAGAAATCAAGACACTTTATTCCTTCTCAATGTAATGTGATGTTGGCATTTGGATCCCTTAGGCATCTTCAAAAGTCTCTGTCTTAATGTTCATGTCTACCATGCTTCAGAATGCATTCTAGCCTCTGAACTTGTTTTGGAATACAGGTGCAATCATAAATAAGACCAATAATTAAAATATATTAATACATTTCTAGGCATGCTCTATAGAGCCTACAGAGTCATAGAAAACAAATAATCTGAGGAACAGACACTGTCACAATCTAACTTGAAAAGTTTGTGCAGGACATTAGTAGATTGGACAGATAAATCAAGATAGGGCGTATATAATGAATCTGGATTTTAACAGAGTCTTTATCACAGTATCACGCAGAAATCTCACAGAAACTGGCAAAGAAATAGCATATTCCAATGAGGGGTGATGGAAAGAAACACCACCTACTACCAATGTTGTCACATAGGAAGATGGAAAGGTATCATATGAAACTACATTCTCCTTGCTGCCAAGGCCAGTATTATTCAATATGCCAGGAAAGGACCTGGGGGAAAATTTCATCTAGTATCATTTTCAAAGCAGGAACAGAGATTACTAGGAAGTTACACATTGATTTATTTCCTAATCTTACATTGTTACACAGATTTTTATGAAATTTTTGTCTATTCAAGGTGGAAAAATAAATGAAGCAAGGTATCAGTTCAGAGCAGTGAGAGGCATGTAAGGATTATCACCATATGCCATTCTTTAACTATATCACTACTAGTATACTTTTAAATAAAGGAAATACCATCTTGAATGGACAGCACCTTGCAATACTGGAGGCAAGTTTGTTGATAATTCATTATGAGCAAATACAAGGTGAATACACAACACAAATACTAATGCCACAAGCAGCTTATTAGTCTGTGGTGATGATTTAACAAATTTTTGCTGACATAAACAGACCATTTAGAGTTCACAGTCATATTAGTTTTGTAGCTAACAATCTTACCCCCTGAACTGCACTTCAGGAGAACAGTATGGTAGATGCATACACAGCTAAATTATCTTCATGGTTAACAACCTCATCCCCTGCACTGAAGATTTAAAAAAAAAAAAAAAAAAAGAGATAAATGAGGAGCTATATTGCTAGTATAAGTAAAAATCCATCTTTAAAGCATAACAAAAAATAAACCTACCAAAATATATGCTACAGCAAAACGGTATTTATCAAATAAGGTCTTAACACACACACACAGATTCACCTTAATAATGAAAGTAAAGTACATATAGTGTGGAAGAAGAGGCAAAAAAATATCCAGATACTACGTACTGCCCCCCAAAAAGTAGTGAAAGTATTTTCCCCCATGTCTATGTATTCTCATTACACTGTGATCTTCAATACCATGGAAGTAGAGATAAGCTTGTAACCACAGTGCTCAATGAGCGTTCAGACATAAGGTTGTTTATATACCACTCGTTAAAACCTGCTTCATTTAAAAAGTATTTTTCAGTTGAGGAAGCAGCTTTGCAAACATTTGTCATCTAGTGCTTGCCATGAAAATAAAGTTAATGTGGATCAAGGTAGAGAGTGAGTTTAAATCTTAGGCTGCCCCTCATTAGTTTCCTGTATGCAGTTTCCCATTCTCCCAGGAGCGTTACTCATTGCAAATTAAGTTAATCTATTTTTATTAAACATGTTTTGAATAATTCACCAACAAAAAATCAAAAACACACCTTGAATGCTTCTCTCTCTGATCTTCTTTCCTTCGCATATTGCTGCCTCATATTATATGATATATATAACGTATAAGGGCATTTTTTGTTTGGTAACTGTGATACAGTCTGTTCGAGGAGCACATATATATTATTTTTTTGTCACACGGCATCATGGTGCAGAAATAAACATGTAGTGTCAACAGCTAGATCATAAATCACAACTAGTTTTGACATTTGTCAGTGATGCAGCTTTCAGCCCAGGTCTTCACATCACAGGAAGGAAAGTAGAAGACTGACATGTCCAAGGGAAAGCACAATAGCTTACTAGTCTTCTGACAATCCAACTGTTATCTCCCAAACTCAAAAAAAAAAAAATTTTTTTTTTTTAATGCCTTACTTCAGTGGGATCCCTGAGAATTGATTACTTACAAGGAATTCTTTCTAGTGATGATTTGTCCACATTGTAATAGGAGAAAACCTAGGTATCAGATAAAAATTCCATTCAAGGACAGGCTGGGGTGTTTTCTCCCTCTTCACCGTTGACTTCATATGGGAAATACCTGATTATTTCAGATAAATTATACAAGAAATTAATTCAACACTTATTTTCATTCTGCTCCAGGCTAGCCCTGTCAAAATTTAAGTGATTATACAATATGCCCAGAACTAAGAAGTTCTGCTTTCAGTCTACAAATTAGGCCTCTTTTTAGTGTATGCAGCAGTTTTTTTAAGAACAGTAATAGTTCAGCATATGATTAACAAAATGATGAAATGGAGACTTTCAATGAATATCGGTATATTTACATGAACTCTCCTAGCTGACTTTCCCCAAAACACCTCTCAGCACAAAGCATAAAAAGACAGAACGACAGAGAGAAATACCTTGGGTTTTTTTGTATTTTCAAAAGTTCTTTCCTTACAGGAATATATATCGTTAAAGTTTCAAGAGGAAGTTTGCACACAGCTCAATTTCTTTTCACTTCTACTATGTGATTCCATATGCACAGTCTTGAAACTCACCTACTAATACTGAGATGATTTACTTCCTGCTAATATTAATACCAAAAAAGCAATTCATTATACATTACAAGTGTTTAGAAGAGAGATTCTGTTATATTTTTTATGCAACTCCCATAACAAAAGACTTAGAGAATCCCAAAGACAAATATTCACCAAAACTCATTTTCCATTCTGAATTTTTCTTCCTAGGCTGTTGATTGACTTAAATTGAATAAAATACAATTTAAAAACTGATTTTAAAATATTTTTTTTCTGATTTTTCATTTGTTTTTTAAAGAAAATTCTTCCAATCCAAGGAAATACAGACAGAACAAGTCTCTGGTTCTCCATTGTTATGCAGGAAGGCAGACTGCAATCTGACCTGAATTTTGCAATGGTAAAGAAATATTTACCTGTGTAGGTTGGGGGAGCAGGAGTACAACTCCTATATGTCATCAGTAAGCAGTAGAGATACATCTCAGTAGAGTCCTGTATTTCACTTGTGGTGATCAAATCACACCCCATAGAAAGCACATAGTATCTCCATTCTACAGGTAGTAACATACCTGCGAGGTACCTCCTTGGTTCTTCTTTGATGCATTACCACTGAGCTCCACGAATGCCCCCATAGCCCACAGGGCTTCCCAGAGCAAAGTGGCTTGTCAGAACTCAAGCCCGCGCTCGCATCTTACCTCCTCTTCAGCCAGAGTTAAATAGTAACCACAGCATATAACTAATATTAGCCCTTCATTTTCTTGCCACTCAAAATCCCAGCAAATTAGGGGAGCTTCCAATAGCCTGGACTGTTAAAAGTGAGCTCAAAAGGTGGAGACTATTGCAAAAAGCATTCTATGGGCATCCTCTATTTTTATACTTTCAGAACTTTGCCTTGAGCACCTGCAGTGACCTCAGTTCAGGCAGTATGTTAAAAATAAGGTCATGAAGAGAGGACTGGAACCAGTCTTGCCTTTTCAGAGAAAAAAATAGAGAGAGGGAAGAGTTTATATAACATGTAATACAAGCCAAACAGCTGTTAGACTCCAAGTACACACTGTAGCACTTCTTCACTATCAAGGCTGAGATGTCTTGTAACTTCAATAAGCAACGTATGTTAACATTCAGTGTTAAAGCTTCACCACTTAGAGCAAAGTGACTTAAAAATAAAATAAAAATAATAATAGCCTTGTTCTTCATATTTTCCTTCAAAAATATAAAGGCTGAAATAATTGAATGCAATTATGTATAAAAAAATCTATACAACACAATCATAGGTACAGATCCCAATTTTACAATCTCATTACATTTAAACTGAATTTAGGGCTAGCAGTGCTGGAACAGATACAAAAGAATTTTTAAATGGGCTTATGTGCAAAATAATTCACATTTGCTTTTTGTTGAAATGGCAGGAAGTTATATTCAAGATGAACTGGCAGCAACAGTGTTAAAGCTATCCTCCAAACAGCCAGATGTTCCTGCAATTAACTAACAAGGATGGGTGGATTACGGGGTGATCCATGTAGCAGTGTTAATGAGCCTCATTGCCAGCAGAATCATGAGTCTAGGGACGTGCCAGGGTCATAAAATTGCATAGAAGGGAATGCAGAGTGGACAATGTCTGTGCAGAATTGAAACTCTTTGCATTCTAGAAGTCATCAATATCTTGCCTGGGATTGAAACTGGCTGAAACAAGTCATATTTTAATCTGTACTGATGTGCCTAGAGCAAGCCTTGCTTTATCCTGAATCGATCCCATCTCAAAGCAACATAATCACTTACATCAAGCTACAGACAGTTGAAACCTGTTCATGGACTCAATCCTGCTCACAAACAACAGTAGGGCTTTTCCCCACTGTTTCAGTAGTCAATAAAGTCCTTTTGATCCAACATTTGTCTTACACACACAGAGGGAGATTTGATTTATGAGTCTTAATTTAAAAATAAGTCACAGTAAAGAAAGTCTGACATGACAGCTTCAGAAAGTTATGTATACAAAACCTCACCAGCTATTTTCCACTCTTTATCCTTCATACATGCATACTAATGCAAGTACACATTTTCAGAAGTAAACCAAGTTAATTCCTCTGTTTTCTATGGAACAGATAAAGAGTGTCTTACTACCACCTTGATAACATTTTAAATCCAGGTGTCTCGAAGTATTCTCTAGAATGGCAGACTATTAGTGCCTCCTCACAAATGGAGAAATTGAGCTTTCAAGTGCCAGAGATCCGAGGACTCCAAGTGTGTAATAATACAACTCCAATTTAGGACAGGTCAAACAGAAGTTTTATTGGCTATGATCCTGGTGAGTGAACATTTGAACAGCATTTTCCCCTTTGTTCCTCTGTTCTCTGTCAAGTGATTGCAGAGACCCAGCCTTTGTACTGTTTCAGAAGAAACAAACAAACCAAAAAAAACACCAAAAAATGGACTCCTTAAGGAGCTTGTTAACTGCCACACTTCTAAGGAGTCAAACAGTAACTAGTGTGACAACACGGAGAGATGGCTGTCATTTGAGCCTATAGGAGTGGCACACCCAGGATTATCTCAGCACAGAAGTAGGCAGTTGGAAACAATCCCATACTGTAAGCTTTTAGTAAAAAGAAATATCTTTTTAGCTAGGTTACACTTCTAGACCTCTAGATCTTAAATATTGATAATTCCACAACACAAGGCAATCAGAATAAACCAGTGAGAGATTGAAAAAATACTCCTCACCCAAGTCTCCTAAGCTTTCTGTTGCATGTTGTAATAGCTCTCCCATGAAAAAAAAAAAAAAGTCATGAAAGATAGACAGAGGTAGCAAGTCTTCAACAAATAGGAATGGAAAAACTTTAAGAAAGAACATGAAAGGGTGAGTGGGTATGAGAGAAATGCTGTTCACTTCCTTGAAGTACTAAAACTTGCTAAAGATTATTTGGAAAGCCCCAGAAACTTAACATCTTATGTTTTTTGTCAGAAAGCTTGCTAAGCTGTGTGAGAACATTAAATTTATTCATGTGATTCTCAGATCTCAGAAGGTCCAGAGAAAAACAATGGTACTTGAGTGGTACCAATATTTGGTACCAGTTGATACTTGATTCCATTTTTTAGTGGAAATCAGGCCCTTAACCAAAGGCATTTATGGCATTTAGGACAGATGGATGTGAAGAAAACAGAAGTCACAAAATTGCAGTGTTGGAATGTAAGAGCTCAGCCTGAGAAACGACATTCTGCAAATATTTAGCACACAGACAGTATTTGCAAAGGGCTCTCCTCTGCTCAGTTTTTCACTCTGAAGTATTACAGAGGAAAATCCAACTAATAAAATTTCTCAGTGTCCTGGTTTGAGCCAGGATTTAGCTAATTTTACTGTTTTTTTTTTCCTTCAGTAAGCTTTCTTTTAACCAGCAGCAAGTGTTCCAGCCAGTGGACTGATAACACTGGAATGTTTCTGTTTCTGTTGAGATGCAAAGGTCGCTTCTTAGCTCTGCTGCTACAGAGGCTACCGGGGCAGGAGAATTGTATCTGTGACCCCCCCGTAGGGGAGATGGACTAGACAGACAGCAGAACTGACCAAAGGTATTCCATGCCATGTATCTACGTAAACTCCAAGTAAGGTCAGAGATCACAGAAGACAACTTCCTTCCTTCTTCTTCTTCCTTTCTCTTCCGTCCATGGCCAGCATCCAGGGAGGACTCCATTCATCCATCACTGTCGACCCCAGGCTCAGCCCTGACCCTCATAACTCTCCCCACAACCCTGTCTGCTCTGCTGTTATCTCAGACAGCAGACTGAGACTTTTCAGGACTGCTCACAGCTAAGGAGAGTGCCAGGGGAGTTGCTGGGTGTGGGGGGAGGCAAGATGCTTTTGCACATTCCTGAAAATATTTGCATCTAATTTTACATGTAATTAAAGCTGTCTAGTTTAGTTTTCAATCCAGCAAAGTCTCTCTCCTTAATTCTCTCTCTCCTTCGCTACCTGGGTGGGAGGGGATCAAGAGCATTGTTTGTCTGTGGTTTATTTTTCGATTCTAAGTCAAAAAGGTATTGGTCAGGTTAAATTTCTCTTGCTTGTCATTCATACCAGGATGTAGCTAGAATGGTTAGAAAATCTAAACCAATTCCACATCACTATAGTTTTGTCTTCCAGTTTCACTGCTAAGTCACAGGTGGACAACTTGTTCAAACTTACAGTTTGAACTGTTTGAAAGTGTTCATGAAGAGAACTACCTACAGCAGAGGCAGCTAAGAGGAAGACAGTGATGAAGAGAGCCAGGAATTTTAGCACGCCCGTGATAAGTGTCAGTGTTATGACTATAGAATCTCACAGATCTCTCTCATGCCTGCCTGTGGCAGGAAAATGAGTTTAAGAGAGTGCAATGCAAGCATCAGCTGATCAAAGCCTCCACAGAACAAGAATCTGCTGGTACATCAGTAGCCAAACTCTTCTCTGTTAGAAGTGAGGAAGAAGTTTCCCTCCCACTTGTCAGCTTCAACTGCATGTTCTCATTCCAAGCAGTTACTTGGAGCAGCTCACCATGTAACTTTTATAGCAAGCTCATATTTAAAAATTCTCTGAAAGAGCTAATGGAAATAAATGCATCTTTAACATAACTCTTCCAGTTTCATCTTAATTTTGTCACCTTCATGACACTTCCAGTAAGTAAATAATTTCAAATGGGAAATCTCAGATGGATTAGTGTAAGCTTATTGATTGCCAAGGTAATAATTCTGAGGCACAGAAATCTGAGACCTCTTGGCCGGAAAGGGAATAGAAAATACCTCTTACATAAGTGGGCTTTTATGAAAAGACAATTTAGAGGCTTCAGGGTAATAAGGACAAGTTTGAGAGCAGTTACAATCCATTTTTAGATTATATTACCTCTTAGTCTTTTTTCCTGAAATAACCTGCTTCTCCACCTCCCTGTGTTGCAATCTTCCTTCTTCCCTAGTCTTTCTTCAGAGCAGCAAGAGAATGAACATTATGAATTATTGATGTAAGCAATACAGAAATCTCATCAGGAGAAATTTATTTTTTTTTTTCCCAGCAAAAGCTCAGGAGCAGGGTTGGAAGGGAGCTGAAAGCCTGCGTAGCAGAGGTAGGCATGTGCATAACCATCTGTAGCAGCTGTGTAGTTCCCTCTGCCTTTCAGAAATCAGAGACAAGTGGAAAGAGCATTAACCTGGAGCAGACACATTCCACCAGAAAACAAAAGGAAACAAAGCACCAACCCCTCCAAAAAACCCAAACCACATCCAGAATACTCCTTATAGGCATTTCAGTGATTGTTACACTGATCTAAACTCTTTGGGGCCCAGTCAGACCCAGCTGAGAGTGTCAATGAAATGACAAGTAGTCTTTCAAGTCACATATCAATATCAGAGATAGTCTTACTAGTCTTTCTTTGGAGTTTTACATTAGCAGAGGAGCCTATTCTTTGTATTCTTACAAAGGGAAAGGGGTTTTGTTCACCTTTTTTCTTTCAGTGACCCAGTCTGCATAAATCACCGGGCTTAGTGCCTCAAGGCTTTAGCATTTCATTTCTGTCTTACAAAGTGACAGATACAAATGGCCATGTATATGAGCTGAGGCCACATTTGTATCCAAGAGGACCCTTAGAAGGACAGGATACTCAAGGGCTTAGCAAGGTCTGATGCAAAGGTGCTGGTAACACTAATATAAATGCCTGCCAAAAACCTATAAACTTTTATAGACACAGTTAGCAATTGGTTACAGATCTGCACTATGAAACTCTAGGTCCATATACTGCCTCTGATACTTCTGGGCAAGATTTCACAGACTGAAGAATGCAGAAACATGTCAGCTGTTATCTCTGTCCCAAAACTCTTGTGCAAAGAAGAGTGAAGAAAATTATCTCAATATTTGAAGGCATGGGATCAAATATGTTTTCCAGTCTATGAGGACTACATTTACTGTTTTGATAATACATTACTGGGACAACATTTTAAGGGTTCATCAGCAGTTCTTTGAGCATAAATGCATCTCTTCGGTCTCTGTTAGCTTTCTCCCTTGCTCCATTGTCCTTTAGGACATCTTGTTCTAAGCTATAGCACCAAATGTTAACTGTCAAAGCAGGCACCAAGAATCTGAATCTAACTTCACACCTGCCTTTAATAGGGAAGAGGGACATACAACTGATACAGAAGAAAAAAGCAAAAGGCATCAAATACGCAAGTCTAAGTCTGCAGACCGACTGCTCAAACTGTTCTAGGGGATTTGTTGTTGTAGTTTCAATACCACTTAGTTTTCCTCCTCACTGTTACAAGCATGTTTGCCTTCATGAAGTGTCTTTCTTTCCTTTCCCTAAGACTAGGGAAAATACATCCTCATTTCTTATCTTTCTCTTCCTTTCTCCCACACCTTCCATTGATATTTTTGTCAGGTTACCTCCCCTCCCCTCCCTCCCTCCCTCCCTTCCTTCCTCCCTCCCTCCCTCCCTCCCTCCCTCCCTCCTTCCCTCCCTCCCTCCCTCCCTCCCTCCCTCCCTTCCTTCCTTCCTTCCTTCCTTCCTTCCTTCCTTCCTTCCTTCCTTCCTTCCTTCCTTCCTTCCTTCCTTCCTTCCTTCCTTCCTTCCTTCCTTCCTTCCTTCCTTCCTTCCTTCCTTCCTTCCTTCCTTCCTTCCTTCCTTCCTTCCTTCCTTCCTTCCTTCCTTCCTTCCTTCCTTCCTTCCTTCCTTCCTTCCTTCCTTCCTTCCTTCCTTCCTTCCTTCCTTCCTTCCTTCCTTCCTTCCTTCCTTCCTTCCTTCCTTCCTTCCTTCCTTCCTTCCTTCCTTCCTTCCTTCCTTCCTTCCTTCCTTCCTTCCTTCCTTCCTTCCTTCCTTTCTTTTCTCTCTTTTTCTTTCTCCCTTCTCCCTTTCTCCTTTTCTCTCCCTCTTTCTTTCTTTTTTTCCTCACCATCTCCTATTCTCTATCATATTGTCATCTATTCCAAGACTTTGGCTGTTTTTATACTTAAGCTTCAGAGTTTCAGGATAACTTCTATTTGTGAAGTGCCATGTAACTTCATAGCTGTATCAGTTATTTGTAGTGCTACAAACCATGATTAGGATGCTCCATTTTACAAGACTATAAACTAGTTTCAACTTAAAATGGAAATGAGTAAAATCTTTAACATCAATAGAACTTGTTTGCAAAGTTTCATGCTCTAGTAACTTTCATCTTTATTAAGGCTGAGGAAGTCAGTCCCATGTGTCACATTTAGAGAAACACTGGCAGAAACGGCCCTGAAGACATAATAACCCAGTAGCCCACATAATTTGAACTTTAAATGTAGGTGTCTATCCTTCAAACCCCTGAAGCTTCATCTCCCAAAAGCACCTCTAGAGATTTATCATCTGTATTCAAACGTAGATAAATACTTTCCATGACTTAAAAAAGAGAGGAGAAAACCAGATAAGTAAGAGAGGAAGGGCAGCAAGCCTGACAAACTGATGAATCTGCTATGGCTAATCCATTTGTGGACTAACTGAACAACTGCAGTGGTTGAAATAACTGTTGGTAAGCTCTAGAAATGAGCACAGGAAGAGTCCAAAGAAGACTGCACATCTTGCACAGTTTCTGCTTTGGTTCTAGTTATATATTTTCATTGCTTTAAAGAAAAAATTACTTTTGCTAATTGATCACTTCAGACTTTCCAACTGTATAGAGTTACAGTAGGAGCTTAGGTGAAGCCCTTTTTATGAAGCCTACATAGTCTGTATTTTAAATAGAGTATTCTATATAGTCTGTAAAATTCTACATATTAAAAATACAAACCAGAGTATTGCACAAACAGCTTAGAGACAGCAAGAAGGGTTGAAAGATCATTGGGAGACATATATTCAAGCAAATTCCTGAAAACTGCTATTCAAGAACATTTTCTTAAAAAAACCCTCACGGAATCTTTCATAATTTGGGAGCTATGAAAGAACAGCTCATTTTAAATAAACAGAAGGAGTTGGTGCTTACTATATTATTTATTTATTTATTTATTTTAACATGGTACAATGAGCAAAATGGGCTGTGCACAGCCTACAAACATAGTCTTAACAGAAAATGAATCCTTCCCTCAAATTCACAGTAAATTTGCAGTGACACCCAAAGAGAAACCACAAGAAAAGTGTTGATCTACCACATTTCCACTTCACATTCAGTCAGAAGCATGATTTAATCATACTTCTCATCTGTACCAGAAGAGAGTAATTGATTTTTGGATCAAGATCTGCTCTTAATTAATAAAAGATGTACAGTTGTAATATACTCTTTACAAAGCACACAATGAACTCACCTTGCTGAAAATCTACCAATCACTCCTGGGATGCAATAATCAAAAAGTGTCCTCCTTACGAAAAGTAGTTAAAAGAGTTGTCTCCTGCTTGATCTAATGATGTCTGGAACTGTTTCTTAAACACTGTGTTGCTGCTGAGCCACAAGAAGTCACTTCAAGGAGTAATTATTTCACCTATGCCTACAGTGCAGATACCCAAATTACTCCAGCCTTCATGAGGCTGCTACCCTAACTCTTCACTGAATAAGAAAATTTAATCATACTGCAGATGTAACACAGAGAAACTCTTCCCACTGTAACTAGACCTATTCCAACCGAAAAAGCACAAGTCACATGCTAAGCAAAGAAATTATAGAATACGGGAAATCATTGCACTTTTGAATGTTCAAAATTTAGACTGCTTTGGCTTGTTCAGTCGGGAACCATATGAGTTATTTTCTGCAAGACCAGCTGAATTCAGAAGCTACTCCAGACTTCAAAGCAGTACGAAGCAAAGTGAAGGGTGATGTCCTCTACCTCACATACTCATTAAAGCCTGCATTCAGGGAAGAAAAGATATTAATCATCTAACTATTCTTACCTGGTGCATCTGCCTTCCTAGCTATGGCATCTGTCCACATTCTTTTTCTGTCTCCTTCTTTGAGGAAAATGAATAAAAGATTTTGAAAAACAAATTACATAAGGAGAAGTTGAAAACATGAGTGAGATGAAAAGATACAGTCTTGCACAGCTTTGAATATTTAAAATAATTTACAACTGGAAGAAACAGGAAAATAATATGTGATTATCTGTATATATAAATTTATATACACATACATATATATGTATGTATGAAAATATATAAGTAGTTTTCAAGTGAAAAACCTTTGATCAATTACATTACAAAGTTCTCTTACATACCTGTTACTAAGGTTAACAGAAAATTAATGGAATTGTCAATAAAAGATAAGGTGGTGCAAAGACATTAGGAGTTTGAATTTAAAATGTGAAACTTTTTGTTCTCACATCTGCACAATTTTCCCACTTAATTCACATAACAAATGAATTCCACTCACAGATTAAGAGATGTCACCCTCTCTGTTCTTACTGTATTTGATCATGAACAATTACCTGGCACACCGACATTTTGGAGAAAAAACAGGTTTTCTAGTTTTCATAGGCTGTTCCTCTTCATAATATTAAAAATAATAATAATAATAAAATTATTAATTAATTAGCTATACATGCTCGCAATGACTCATAGCATGGAATTCAGGGTCTAGCACATAATTAAAAAAAAAAAAGAAGAAAGCTAACTATACATTTCTGTTAGCATGACAGCATGACATCATGACGTGCAGTTTTATCTAATTTAAAACACAAAGACAGGTGCTATTCCCACAGAGTTGAGGTGTCAGTATGCAAAATGTACAAAGGTACAATAACTAAGTATATAAGTAGTTTCACTGATACCCAGAGTAGCATCTGTCCAGATAATGCTTAAGTATGCAAAGGAATCAAATTCAAAGCACAGTCCAAACGTAGCTGAAGAACACACACGGACTGCCTAAAGAGAGATTAATTCAGTGCAGCTATTCTTGCAAGCAGAGTATGTCACAAATTAAAAAAAAAACAAAACAACAAACCATCTGCAAAATACCTATAAGCAATCAAGGGTGCACAAGGCAGGCATAACTCAACACCTCCTTTGCCTTAATATTTATTGTTTGGAATATTGAGGAAAAGTGCCATTATGTCTAGTCATTTTATACTTATAACAAAAGGTGCACTGTGAGGAAAGAATAATAATAGTCCCCAAGATGTCATGCATCATGACAGAAAAATTAATCATGAGGCTTTTAATCATGTTTCTGTGCTTTAGTCCTTTAGTACAGTATTTGGATTATGGTATCCAAAAAGAAAAGGGAGGGGAAGCTTAAACTCTCACACACAAAAAGCTAAAAATGTCTTTCAAGAGCCAAGTTCTGACACAATCCTGTTTATGTTATGCAGCAAGACTGAAATAATAGCCAGACAGAGGGAAGGCAGCTAATAAAGAAAAAAAACACATATTATCACCAGGATTTTGGGAAAAGGGTAAAGGTTTGGTCAGGTAGAATGATACATGGCTCCAAAAATATTGGATATCCAGTCAAGCCACTTCCTTGAAATGAAAAAAAACTTTAAACAAGATGTTATAAAAGGCCAACTCCTGGCAATACACAGCGTGGCTGGGATTCCAGTTTAGGGGATTTGGTTTGGTCCTTGTACACACCATGGGGGCTTTTTGTTTTGTTTTTAAAGAAGAATTCCAGATGATCTGTTTCTACCAGACAACAGATACGTAAAAAAGCTGAAGCCATAACAAAACTGAAAGAACAGGCTTCAAAATGAAAGAAAGTAGTCTTGCTCTACTTAAATAAAGTAAGTGGTGGGAAGGAAATATAATATATAGTAGGCTAAGCTGATTTTCTGCTCTACAGTAGCAAGATACAAATGTAATAGCAGCTTTCTGGAATTAGAGCGAGTATGAGAGCAACAGTTCGATTTCTAAAGTGAGGTGAGCTAATAACTATAGAGCTAGGCTCTCTGTTAAACTCAAAAAGAATGCTTTGCTCCAGACATTAAAGTTTGTAAGACTGGTTTATTCCTCTGTTCTGCTAAAGAGCTGGACATTTTGCTTGCTGTAGGTGAATAAAACGAGTACATAGAAAAGCAGATGTTATGGATCTGTCTGATCGGGTGAATAACCGCTTTCTCATAATCAATATTAGGTTTCCAGGCTTTAACGCATTGAAAATATGTGACTAGTCATTCATGGTACATCACTGACCCAATGAAACTGGAATTTTTTGCTCTAGAAACAAGCTCAGGAAACAGAAACAGCAAGTCACAGAATCATAGAATGGTTTGGGTTCAAAGGTACCTTTAAAGGCCATCTAGTCCAATGCCTCTGCAGGGAGCAGGGACATCTTTGACTAGATCAGGTTGCTCAAAGACCCATCCAAAGTAACCTTGAATATTTCCAGGGATGGGACTTCTACCACCTCCCTGGGCAACCTGTTACAGAGTTTCATCACCCTCATTGTAAAAAATTTCTCCCTAATATCTAACCTAAATTTTACCCTATTCCAGTTTAAAACCCTTACCCTTTGTCCTATCGCAACAGGTCATACTAAAGAGTTTGCCCTCAGCTTTCCTCTAGGCCCACTTAAGTACTGAAAGGCTGCAATAAGGTCTCTCCAGAGCCTTCTGTTCTCCAGTCTGAACAGCCCTAGTTCTCTCAGTCTGTCTTCATAGGTGAGGTGCTCCAGCCCTCTGATCATCTTCATGGCCCTCCTCTGGACTCACTCCAGCAGCTCCATGTCCTTCTTGTGTTCGGGGCTCCAGAACCAGACACAATGCTCCAGGTGGGGTCTCACAACAGTGGACTAGAGGGGGAGAATCACTTCCC
The DNA here is from genome assembly GCA_020745705.1 of Hemiprocne comata. Lineage (NCBI taxonomy): Eukaryota > Metazoa > Chordata > Aves > Apodiformes > Apodidae > Hemiprocne > Hemiprocne comata. The sequence continues at coordinate 133,027,878 of CM036586.1, read as the reverse complement.
TTGACCTGCTAGCCATGCTTCTTTTGATGCAGCCCAGGACATGGCTGGCTTTCTGGGCTGCAAGCACATGTTGTTGGCTCATGTCCAGGTTGTCATCTATCAGTATCCCCAAGTCCTTTTCCACAGGGCTGCTCTCAGTTCCCACAAGCCTGAGGAGAAAAACTTATCAGAATAGATAATTCCAGGAAGTGAACAAGGACAGATTATCAAAAGGGGTTTTTGTTTGTTTTTAAACATATATTTTAAAAACCCAAGTAATCTAAAATATCAATCAAAAAGGACAAATGGTGGTTTCAGACATAAAATGAGCCCTGTGGATTGATTTTGAGTTGGCAGGAGCCTCTACTATCAGCGAGAGGCAGTGAGAGACATCCCTTCCACCAGACCAGGAACCACCTAATGTGACCAACAGCAGATAGCCGCAGATAGGAAAACATGACACATCAGTAAAAGAAGACCTGTTATTATTGAGAAACTCCTAGTAATTCCCACAAGCTCATTAAACTGCTCTCCTTGAAAGCTGGTGAGTTCCAGACAATCATTCAGCTAACCCCGCCAAAAAAAAATCTGGGACTAAAAGTTCCTAGTAAAGCCTGAAGCCTGATCCCAGATCTAGCTGGGTATACACAGGAGGTCATCTTTCTTTAGGATTACTCAAAACTAAGCACAGCCCAAACAAATTAAGTCTCCTGATTTGGGATTATTTCATATTATTCTACAAGAGCAGCTTAACACACTGCTTATTCAGGCGCCTCTCTATTTATTTTCTATCAACCACAACCTGTTCATGAGCCTTGAAGAGGTTTCATGAACCATCATTAGTTTTCTACCAGGAGAGCCCAGCCCTCCCATTGTTGCCTGGAGTTGTCAGATACATTAAATATTAAACACCTTTACCAGGCTTGAAGTTTCAACAAGAAAAAAGCACCATAATCTTCAGAAAAATAATTTATTAAAACACTTTCTCACAGCAGGGAGCCAAACAAAGGCACTAAAGAAAGCTCTTAATGAGTTATATTGGGACATACATTTCCATAGAAAGAAAAAAAGAAAAAGAAAAAGAAAAAAACCTCTACAGCCTTAAAAATTAAAAAGAAAAAAATAAGACTGCCAATACAAAACAAAAAGAGTACTGAAGCACAAAAAGCAGGAAACAAGTCAATAAATAGCTGCTTAAAAATCATTGTCATAAATACGCAAATGCAAGTTTCTGTTGCATTTGTTTGCATCTGTGTTTTGAAGAGATTGCTACTACAATGGGTGCTCTAATTGAATCAGCAAATTTACGGTGACATTTGTAAATACAGAAGGCTGCAATTACAAGCTCATGATAGCATTTATTACCAAATTATCTCCTGAGGAGCTTAACTCCTATTTAACAGAATTTGTAGATCCTCATCTGAAAAACATATTCATTCGACACTGCCATACAAACAGGGTAAGAAAAATATGTTTCCTCTGCTATTGACACTGACATACCAAAAACAGTTTTGATATCTGATGAGAACTATGAGGAACCTGGGAAGATGTCTAAGGATGCCGGTATGGTCTTTCCATTAGTGGGTCCCATACAGTCCATGCACTTTCACATTGCATAGTATGGCTGAACAGTGTGGCATGAACAGTCCCTTGCCTCATTCTCATCAGACCTGCACCAGCTTCACAACGTAACAGCACACCAGTACCACAACAGGGCCTTTGGCTAAATGTCTGTCATGGTTTGACTCAGGATTGACAATTAATCCACAAAAAACAATGCTCTCGATCGCCTCCTCCTCCCACCCAGGTAGATAAGGAGAGAGAGAATTAAGGAGAGAGACTTTGCTGGATTGAAAACTAAGCTAGACAGCTTTAATTATATGTACAATTACATACAAGTATGTTCAGGAATGTGCAAAAGCCTCTTGCCTCCCCCCCACCCCCAGCAACTCCCCCAGCATTCTCCTTAGCTGTGAGCAGTCCCGAAATGTCCCAGACCACAGGAAGGAGATAAGGCAGAGCAGACAGGGGCTGGGTTATGAGGGTTATAAGATCAGAGATGCCTGAGCCTAGGAGTCAACAGTGTTGGACAGAGGGAGTCCTCCCCAGATGCCGGCCATGGACAGAAGAGAAGGGAAGAAGAAGAAGGAAGGAAGTTGTTTACTGTGATCTCTAACCTTCCTCGGAGCTTATGTAGATATAAGAGATGGAATACCTTTGGTCAGTTCTGCTGTCTGTCTTGTCCAGCTCCCCATGGGGGTGTCACAGATACGATTCTCCTGCCCTGGTAGCCTGTGTAGCAGCAGAGCTAAGAAGCGACCTTGGAGTCTCAGCAGAAACATAAACATTCCAGTGGTATCAGTCCACTAGCTGGAACATTTGCTGTTAGTTAAAAGAAAGCTTACTGAAAAAAAAAAAAAAAAAAAAACAAAAAAAAAACCAAACCACCACAGTAAAAGGAGTAAAAGGAAAATTAGCTTCATCCTGGCTCAACCCAGGACATTCCACCCCTTATTCCATACCATATATTACATATAGGCTCTATAATTTACCAACTGTCAAATTAAGGATTCTCCCCCAGAGTCAGATTACCTTTAGGTACAGTTTGTGCTGTAGGGTTATCTAGACCTGAGCAGGTTCCTCAGATTGCAAGGGACTACGAAGAAAATGCCAGTCTGAAAGACTCCTTTATTTATCCCAATGAGTATCTACTGGCCAAGGTACCTGAAAGTGGTGAGAAACAAGCTATTTATTATTAAGGTGGTTTTCATTCACAGACATCTCAAACGTCAGGAAGTACACAAAAAACATATCCAGCTTTTTATGCATTACCAAATCAGGCTGGAAAAATGCAGCACAAGTCATTTGGACATCTTCAGGCAGTTTCTTGGCATGTCATGGCAAAAAACCATAGTAAGCAGTTACATGGGGGTGCAAGAAGTTTAGAACCTTGTTTGCACTTCACCTGAACTAGAAAGGCTGCCCCAGGCCACAGTTAGATTACATTTCACAGAAGACATCCTGTCTGCTAATACCAAGAATAAGTGAAAGTAACTTCAGAATTTAAAGTTATTGGGAAGCTCACTACAATGCAGAATCCAACTTGAGCCAATCTTGTTCTGTCAAAGCCAATTGTAGTCAACAAACAAAAAAACAGAAAAGGTTTAAATGGCTAACCTTTTTCTTTCTCTTTAGATTACCTGTCTTGCTTTTCCTTGTAAAGAGCCAGATTTCATGGTCTAATCCTTTATTTTGAAAGGCAAGAGCTGACAATCCTATTGAGATTGCAGGGGTGGTTTGGTGGCAGAATTATGCATATTCTAATCCTGCAAGAAAGGAGACCAAATGTTTTGGCATATGTATATTTGGTATTAACAACAGGGGGAAAAAAAGAGGGGGAGGACATCAAGTTTAATGCTGAGGACTTCTCATTCACACGTTTCTAGTAGAAGACAGAATTTGCAGGTGTCTATCCAACAGATCTATATCCTAATACCGCACTCAGTTTATAACCTGAAATTCAAGCAACACAATGGTAGAAACTAAAAACAAAGAAGTCGATCATTTGTAGTGTACACTAAATGGCCACATAGAGAGGGCCCCAAAACTTGTGCAGGTTTATCAAGCTTGTCAAGTATCAGCCAAGCCAGGTCTGCCTGTATTAGGGCTCTCATTTCCAAAGGAAAAAAATGTATGCATATCAAGGCATATGCACATTACATAACCAGGGACTGTAACCAGAATGTTGGGGGGAAAAAAGCTCACAGTTTCCACTAAAAATCAATAAGATCCTAACAGAGCTTAGCAACCAAATCGGTTGTGTGCTGTTCATGCATTCCTTTCCAAAATAGCTATCTGAAAATTAAAGTCATGTCAAGTTGAAATGCGTTTTTCCACACTCCCAGTTCAGGGAAACATCTTGACTGAATCACTTCAGTGGTATTCCAAAATGCACACAATGACTTGATCATACCTTTCCACAGTTTAGAAGTTCTGTTGCCAAAGAGTTACATTTGAGAGTAGGGGGAACTAAGGCATGTAACTATTCAATGTATAATAATTTGTAGCATGAATATATATGTAAGTCTTCAGTCAAGTAATTAAGCTGCATTGTTTGCTTATGAGTTCAGGAAAATGATGGAAAGCTCTGAAGACCATCCTGAAATAATCAGTAGATTTGGTCCTTCTTCCCACAAACCAACCCCTTCCATGGTGTTCACTAAATTTCCACGTGATCCTCCTAGTAGTTAGTTTTAATAGTTTTAAGTCAAGAACATGACATTTAAAATAGGAGGTATACTGATGTTCTCTAATTTATGTCAAGCCTTTAATGTGTTTTGCATGAAAATGCTACTACAAAATCACTTGGCTCAGTGCCCAACGTAATTACAATCCTTATACTGCTGTCTTGACTTGCTGCCAAAACTGGCAAAGTAGGCATTTCCCTCAGACAACTCCGTTAATGAAAACTGTCAAAGTCCTTTCAACACTCCTTATTTTGTTATACTTAAGTTGTCATCTCACTTGGGTGGCTTGCTAGACTTTTGTTATCTGCAATGTATTTCTTAGCAATATGCTTATGCCTTAACAATAACACACTAAATCGTTTCCCATTCCTTGACAACAGCACTCTGAGTAAAAGAACCTTTCCCTTTGGTTTTGAGGAAAAACAGAATACAACAGCAACAACAAAACCCAAGCCAAACCCCCCACACCCACCACTGAGACAAATAATGAAGAACATTTCCCATCAGAGCTTTAACCTCAGTCGTGGAAGCTGGAGGCAGATGAACTATCATCTCTCCCCCACCAAGCAAAGTTCAGGCCAGGAGGGCTGCGGCAAGGGAGTTTTTACAGTTCTAATTTCAGGGCCGTGGCCCTAACACAGCATAGCCATTCTGCTGCTGCTGGATCTTCTACTGACTAGATAATAAACATCCTGTTTTCACTCACTTATCAGAAACAGAGAGGCACAGATGTCTACAAAGCTAGATAGAGAGAAATTTAAAAAATAATAATACTGAAAAGAAATCAAGTTCACCAGCAAAGAGGTGTGTTTTCCTAAAATATTGATATAGAAATACATGAAGAAACACACCTTCCTTCAGCCATGCAGAGTTACAGTAGCATGGGGTTGTCTTATTCATCCTGCTCGTGGAAGTCAAGCTTAATTGACAGTGCAGCTCTGCCTTTCCAGGGAAGAGGGTAATTTTTTCAAATTATACCAATGTGCCAATAACTTCTATGTGTTTCCTCTCAACAGTGTGAGTTGCAATATGAGGCTCTAGCACAGAACGTCCAGAAATGAACCTGCAAGATGAGGATGAGAGAGAGGAGGGTCAACAAACAAAAGAGATGATAACTCTGAGGATCCAAGAGTTTTTGTCTGAGTGCTTGTAAATTCTTCAGTTCTGCCTCATTTAAAAGCTTTAGCTCTTGCCTTCCTCTCTGTCCTGCTGTACAGCTGTGTGGCTGAAAAGGCCTCCCCTCAGGTGGGAGCATTTCCAGAGAACTTCACAAAGTGAATGCTATAAAGTTCTTTGAGTAAGTGTGGCTATCTACAGCTTTTCCATGACAGGGAAGCCTGATTGCAAGCATTTCTGAATCAGCTAAAAGAAATATCAAATGGCATCTGTAGCCTCTAGTTCCCTGAAGGAATGAGATATGGTACCATACAGGTGCACTGTGAGGAAGTCATCACTACTCCTGACATCTGGATAAAAAGACTACTCTGTTTACTAGAGCAACCATTCACACAAAGAACGTTTGTCAGACTGTCTCCTGGAGAAAAAGCATTTCTGTGCTCATATTTGATCAAACTGGAGGCATGAAAGCCACAGGAGGATGGTGGCTAGAGGCTGAGCATCTGTCTCACACATAATCTGAACACCACGGAAAAAAGGAAATGGGGAAACAAAAAAAAAAAAGAAAACCTACTGACTTGAAAACAGAAGCAAAGAGTACTACAATAATTTCCTCCCAATCCATCATGTCACCAGGAGACATTATCACTCTCTTTTTTTATCATGTCTGCAGAAAGAAAAAATACAGCTACATCAAACCACTGTTTGGTACCCAAGTTTTTCTACAAGCTCACAACTGCTAATGTACACTAACAAGAGAGGCAAGCATGAATTCAGTACACAATACATAGGAGCATCTTTTCAACTTGCTTGTGTTCTTTGTCTATTCTCTGCCAGTCTTCCAGACAGGACCTCTGACTGCAGGAAATACCAGGTATGTTGATTATATTGACAAAGAGAAAACATTTTTCTCTTTTTAAACAGCCCAACTGATTTCAGGGCTACCTACTGAGTCATAGAGACCATGGCTGCTGACAATAATTTTAAAAAATATGTATTTGGAAGAGATAATTTGAAAATAATAGGAGAACTCCTGGACACCTTCTGATTATTATTTGATAAGGTGTCTATTTTCATTTAATGTAGGACACCATAGAAGTTCATGCTTGTGTCATTGACATATTAATATAAAAATTAAGAACACTGATGAATAAGTGCTCCTTGTGGTCGACACAGAGAATCTCACTGACATGTGAATAGAGAAAATGTTATATGCTTAAACTTGAGAAAAAGTTTAAAAGGGAAATGGCATAAGTTAGGAAACACACAGTTTGAATTTTAGTATTTTTGTTATCTCATTCAAAAATCAATACAAAGTAGGAATAGCAAATTTTAGAAGGACACTGCACACAGAACTAGATCATATCGAGCTAATTGATACAGACTGCCAAGTGCAATGAAAATTGTCCTCCAACGCTTACAGTGTATTAAAGGTATGTTTTTAGAAGAAAAATGTTAACTACTTTGTCTATCAAGATAAAGTTAGCATTGGAAGAAATCTTATTTTGTCACAAGTGACTGAAAGAAAGCAAGATGATGTAACCAAGGCAATAATTTGCATATTACAGTGTTGCAAGTGGTAATCACAACCTCAACCTATCCACCACATTTCATCATTTCAGGTCCAAATCCAGGGTCTTAAAAAGCAAAAATAAATAATGTTGCTATTTCTGTTTTTACACTAGTGAACAAACCTCAAAAAAATGGAGAAATTTTCCATTATTCCATTTCTTATTTCCATTATTTCCATTTCTTAGGGGTGTCTATGTTCCCCCAGTTTTTCTATCCATTTCTGTTTTTCTGCTCTCTCTTCGGATGCACCCTAACACTTTGCTGGGTGTGATTTGCCAATCTGAACATATTTGCACAGCCTCATTCTGGTAAGAGTCTTAGATCCAACAGATTGAAGAAAGTAAAAGCTCTCTGAGTACCTCAGAAATGTAAGAGAAAAGGAATTTTGAAGTGAGCCATTTAATGCTTCTGTGATCCTTTCCAAACCAAAAGTAAAGCAGAGAGAAGCTGCGATTTTCTATTTCTGCTTTTCATTTTCTCTGTTCCCTTATTGGTCACTGTCTATCTCAAGAAAGAAGACAATGGATCTGTAATCTGAAAAATTAAACAAACAGAAGCACTAAGATAGCATCTGTACAAAGGATGTCCAAAGCGATCAACAAGGTGTAACAAAACAAGTGTAATTTCCATCCTTCCTTTGAAAAATATTCTACATGAAGAAAGATGCAAGTTTGTCAACACTAGTACTTGACTAGGCCTAATATGTTACTTAAGCAACTCAAGCAACGTGAGGGTTCACCAATATCAATAGTTGCTACATTTGCTATGACATGGCTGGGTAATAGCCAAGCCACTTCTAAGTCAGACTCAACACAGCTAGGGCAAGTGCCTAAGATAGTGATAACACAGGTAGGAGAGAAAGGCAGGAGGGTAGTCTTGTGCCTATCAGACTTCTGCAGGTGCAGGAGTGGCAAAAGTAGTAATTGGGCAGGCATTGATAGAGATGGGTAGCTGCCCTTCAACACAGCTGCCCAATCTGGTGAATCTTTCCTAAATATCTCCATCTCAGAATGTTAGTAGCCTGGAAGCTTACAGCCAAGCTGGCAAAGGGTGATGAGAGGCTGTTGAAAGGTGCAGGGATTGCCCTGAGCATCAAAAAGTATTGCAAGGATTCTCTTTTTTCTACAGTAATTTCATTATGCTTACTGGTGCACTGCTTCCAAATAGGTTTTCTTTTTTGGAAAGTACATACATAATTGCTGACCATGCACTTCACAGGCTTCAGGAGGATATGGAACTGAATAATTTTGAAGTACTAGAGTTGACCTAGCACAAGCAGCACTTGCTTTTCAAGCATCTATAATATAATAATAACAGAGCTAGATTTCCCTTTAACCTCTGAAAAAATATAAAACGGATCAGCAAAAATCGATCAACGATCAAGCCTCTAGACCTTGCACATAGAGGTGCAAAAAAATCTATCCTAAGGCTTTATGATGTCAGAAACTTATTCTGATTGATTGTCTTTCTAGTGCTTTACAATAATAAAAGAATAAGAAAGGATAATAGAGTGTGAATTAGGTTATTTTTCTAGATGCAGTCTAGAAATACTTAAATTTAAAAGCACTGCAATTATTTCTGTGTAACATGGATATAGATTCTATTAAAACCAACCACATCAAGAGGAAGTTGTTTACATTTGAAGGACTTCTTGATTTTAAATTCTGTATAATGTTCACCAGCTCCAAACTAGCTGGCTAAGTCTATCACCTCCTTACCCTTTAGAGTCTCATTTCTAGTATCCCCTAAATCCCTAGGATTCTAGGATTGCAAATGCTGAAGGATTGATTGGGATTGGGATTGGGCCCTGAGGTCTTTTTGACCTTCTGTCCAGTGAAACACTGCTGAAACTTCTATGTACTTCTGGGATTTTGAGTGATAATTTTTTATATGTTCTTGAGTTATAATTTGCTAGTGGGAAATAAGGTCTCTTAGGAGGTGATACTTTGTTTCTTTCTTTTTTACATCAAAGAAGAAATTACTTGGGGAAGCAGCCACTATCTTGTATTATGTCTGCACACTAGACTCTTGGCAGGTAAGACACAAACTTGATAAAGTCTGACCTCTAAGCCAAATGGAGAAGTACAAGCTAGCTATTCTTTCACATTTGTCTTTCAATGAATCACCCAAAAAGAAAAATGCTGAATAGATCAAGAAGTTCGTGCATAACACCAGTAAATGTATGGAAGACAAAAGGACTCAAATCTGAGCTCTCAGCCCTAAATCAGATTTTTCCACAAACATCTTTGAGGACTCTTCAGAATGCCATGAGAATGGAGCAGTCACAGGAAGGTGCCATTTGGTGCTACAGAGTGTTCTCCTTCTATTTGCAAAGAAATACTACAGGAACAGCCTGTTCTCATAGTGGGATGGGAACAAAACCTCTCCATAACATTTTCAGTGCCAAGCAACCCGTCTCCCATCTGTCTGCCAGCAGGAGAGAGAGAAAACAAATGAAAAATGGAAAGGAGAAGCGACCAGGATTTGGGCATAGGAAACAAACATCTGCTAAAGCGACAAAAAAGAGGTGAAGAAAATCAGAAAAAGAATCATAAAGCAGGTAATAGAACAAAACTATGATAGGGAAGTTCCCAAAAAGAGAGAGAGAGAGGAAGAAAAAAGGAAAAGGAGCGTAAAGATAAAGTAAATTTTCAGGAAGATAGGAAGGGAAACATAATGCCAGATGCACTGTAAGTATTTACCTGTATTAATAATGAGGGATTTGATGAACAGAATGACTGAATAACAGTGTGTCTTGACTGTTCTACTGTATGGTTTTGTTAATTTGGTTTGAACTTACATTTTCAGCTTTTTTAATCCATGCCATGAAAAACCAAATTAAAGATCATTGTATGAAACTTATTTTCTACATTTGAGCAGGCATTTTGTGTGTGTGTAAGAATCAACCACTTAAATGCCAGCTTTCTGAGTGTTCCAATTATTCCAAAACAAACAGATGAACATTCCTCTGTTCCTGGATGAGAACTGTGGGTAAAATAAGAAAGCAAGCAAAAGAGAAGAGAATAAAATGGAACTAAACACAAGGTCTTTAATCTTAACTCTTATTGTAGAAACATACAAGTAGCTTCAACAGATGAGATAACCCAGTAACAGTTTAATGATAATATTAGTATGACAGGCTGTCAGTCCTGAACACTTCAGAATTAGGGACTGGGTTTTTTAAAATTAGGAAATTGCCTTTAAAAAATCAGACATTAAAAATTTAAAGAACATTTGATTTCTCTCTTTTCTTTTCTTTTCTTTTCTTTTCTTTTCTTTTCTTTTCTTTTCTTTTCTTTTCTTTTCTTTTCTTTTCTTTTCTTTTCTTTTCTTTTCTTTTCTTTTCTTTTCTTTTCTTTTCTTTTCTATCTACACTTCAAGCTTCTAAATGTCAAACATGAGGCTTTACTTCTATATACAAAGTCAGTAGATGGCACTTCCCTAAAAATCTGTAGCAAGGTGTGCAATACAGTTCTAAGTGATGGTAAACAAGGCGAGAAAGGGCTATAATACAAAAAAACCTGGGAAGCAGAAGAGCTGTTACGCCTCTGAAATCTTGTGTTGTCTTCCTTCAGAACACTTAAGTGTGACAGAAATGGGAAGGATGAGCTTTCACAAGCAGTTTGATGTTGCAGGTTACAGAAACGTGCTACACTGTTCCTTGCCTAGAGTTTCAGAGGTAAAATAAGGAGTCATAGCTTTACCAGTGATGATCCTCAACACTCCTGATATTCTATCTGTCATGCAAAAGACAAGGCAAGTCCCATGTGTGCTAGGTGTCTGAACATTTAAACCAATACTCAGCAGTGAGAAAAATTACCAGACCACCTGTCTAGGCACACATGATTCAAGTGTAAATTCATGTTAGAATTTACTTTCTTCCATGTCATTGAACTGTCTTCTGTTGTTCTTCAGTGACAATGTACATGCAGTCGATCACCTCTGCAATCAGTAAAATTGGATTGCCACCTTCAAGTCCTGAAAGCTTTGCTGGCTGTTACAGCATGTCTTTTTTACTTTCTGTCGTAGTTTTACTACAAACAAAAGAAGGTAGCACAATAATTTGTGGTTACTTCATGCATGCTGTCCTGAGGATGATTACCCTAACACTTTCCCAAGGCACTGCACAGGAAAAGCATCATTCAGCTGTTGTAGGCTTCTTATTACTGATATACAATTGTAACAGGTAACACGCATGAAATTAGATTATCATGTAGAATATTCCTACTAATATTATTTATTATGGGTAACTAATTTACTGACTCTGTAAGTCTCATTCCTGTGAAATGTTTATCTTAATTACTACAGCATTATTTGTTCTTTGTTCATATATTAACAAAACTCTAAACTCTTAATAAAAGAGTACATACAATGAGACAATACAATGAGACTAAACCATTCCCAAAGGCATTACACTCCTCTGGAATATACTACACCACCAGATGTTTTCGTCCCTCAAACACAAAGAAAGAAAATCACACCAAATAGAAGGCTGTGTGGGTGGCAGAGCATATCTAAAAATATTCATGATAGTTGCGCTTAAAATAAATTTTAGTATTGAAAGTAGAACTTTGGACCTCTAGAATGGTGACATTAGGAAGAAATTCTTCACTGTGAGAGTGGTGAGACACTGGCACAGGTTGCCCAGGGCAGTTGTGGCTGCCCCATCCCTGGAAGTGTTCAAGGCCAGGTTGGATGGGGCTCTGAGAAACCTGGTCTAGTGGAAGGTGTCCCTGTCCATGGCAACTAGGTTGGAACTAAATGATCTTTAAGGTCCCTTCCAACCCAACCCAAGCCATTCTATGACATTATTTTCATTGTTTATTCATCTTAACTTGTGTTACATTGGTTATTTTGCAGATTGGTAGGTTACGTAAGGTTGTGGAACTTTTTGAAACATGTCTGAATATTTGTCCAATTTTTTAAAGTGATGTCTTTGTTCACTTCAAGACTTTAGCAATTAGTAAATAACATGCAGTTAAGTATCTGAAATATGAATTTATTTCAAACTTATGTTTTGGTTCTTATTGCTGAAAGAAGTAAGCTGCACAGGTTCATAAAAAAGAGGAACACAACTGTCTTTTAACGATGTCTAATTGACTTGAATTTGAAACCAAATTTAATATTTGCCAAATGCATTCAATATTGTTAATTTAGTTCTGCTGAAGTGTCTGTAAGGTTGTTGGGTACAGGAAACATGAAGATATTTTAATACGCACTTAACTTCTCTATAGACACTTAACATTTCCTTGAAACAGAGCCACAAAATGGTATAAGTAAGACAGAATAACAAAGCATTACCAATTATTATTATTTTAGTATTAGAAGCAAGAATTAATATTAATTCTGTTCCTGTCCTTCATACAAAACCTGGGGACATACATCCTCCCCCTTATTCCAATTTCAGGGAAATTAAATGTAAAATTTTACTTTCTACTGTTTACAAATAGCTTTCCACTCAGGAACCCTTTTCCAGTTCCAACATCAACAATACTCTGTTCATGATTGATCATTCTAAAGTATTCGATGCTTGTATACTACAAGTATACTACAGTATATACTTGCAGTATATACATATATAGACTTGCAGTATACTAAAAGTACTGAACATTGATCCTGAAAAGATTTGGGGAGAAAAGCTGTAGGTGGTAAATCAAGCCTTGTTTATCTACAAGGTAACACCTTGATAATAGGGGCTGAAACAATGCCTTTCATCCTACTTTGTACTGCTGATGGAGTCTGTTATGATGATCCAACATTATCATGCAAGGTAAAATTCTAATTTTAATTTAACAATTTAAAAATATAAATCTATGGGAATAAGACAAAACAGCCCTTACTCACAGAGCATTAGCAGAATCTTTTCTGTGGTTCAAAGCCAGCATTAAAGAGCCTATCTTACTTGAACTATATTTACTGAGCTTTGGAGTACACACTATAATAATAAAACTCGACTAATTATGAAGAAACCTTCAATTAGTCAAAGGAATAGAAAACATACTACAAGGATACCATTTTATGAAAACTGATGGAATTAGAAATGTGTTTTCAACCAAAATCTTCCCATTTTTCATTAAAAAATGTCTGAGAATCTGTTTATAGGCTAAGTTTGTAATCTTAATTTCTGAAATGTATCTAGAATATATATTGGATCACAGATTGAGCAAGAGCAGGCTGGAATTTGAATGGCCTCTACCCTTAATTTTTGAGCTATTACTGTGTATTTTCTATTCTTATAAGAATTAGAGATAACTGTGCATGAGAACTGTAGTCTAATGAAAGAACATGGCCTGAACAAAGAGAAGTGAGGTACATGAGGATATGCAGTTAAGTCCCATAAATTAAAAAAAAAAATAAAAAAAATAAGAAAATCAAAAGTATCTAAGAACAAGTCACATCTCAGCTGTACTAGGTAAAAAAATACTAAATATAGTGTAAATTATGCTTAAGAGAGCATTTTCTAAATGAGAGAACATTATTCCAGGTAGAATCTGTTACTTCTTTCACATTGTCTGTTAGATAATAAGTTCCTTCCTACCAACCAGTTCCTTATTATTTGTATATAGAGAACTAAAAATTAAAAAAAGAAAACCCTAAAGAATAATTACTTCCTATCATAAAAATAACAAAAATTGCCATTTATTCACATAAATATATCTGTGTAAATATATATCTATATATGGGGAGAGGGACAGAGGAAGACTGTATTTTCAATGTTTTAAAATTCAGAGAAGACATTTTTATAACGAGTTAGCTCACAAGTAGAATATACAATATTAAACAAATTTAAGATCATAGAATATATTTATCTGTGGTATAACTTCATTAAGATAACAGGCCTGTTGGATACAGGATTTAAACTTAGTTCAGTCATTAACTCCAGAGGTTCTGAAGATAAAATGTAGTAAGATTTCCATATGCTTCCAGCAATCCACTAAAAAAGCCGTTGTCTGTAGCATCAGTTCTCCAAAATGCAAGACTTTCTATAGACACTCATGGCTCCAATGAGGTACAACAGAGAAGACAATAAAGGTGTACAAATTACAGTGCAGAACTTCACATCTTAATGGTAGCTCAAGGTGAGTCTCAGCATGCACCATATATTAAAAGAAAATTTGAGTGATTATTTAATGAAAAAACTGTGTCTGCACTTCTGTAAATTACTTTGGCCTTATAACTTGTCCATATAGTTATCTGTTCTTTAAAGATGCCATTACAAAATGTTACAGAAATTGAAAAATTTAGCCATTTGTTCTTAGAGGGAGAAAAGGACAATGAACAGTTGCCCTGGTTTGAGCCAAGATGAAGCCAATTTTCTTTTTAATGATTTTTTTTTTTCTTCAGTGAACTCTCTTTTAAGCAGCACTCTTGATGAAGTTTTCCAGCTAGTGGACTGATAGTGCCTGAGCTTAGAGACCAAGGACACTTTGCTCTTCTTGTTAAACCTGCTGCTTTGGACACTAAAGGAGCAGAAGAGTCATATCTACAATCTTCCCATAGAGAGGATTGGACTAGACAGATGGCAAAATTGGCCAATGAGATTATTCCATCCCATATTTATGTGGCATTCAGTATAAAATCAGGGATCATAGAAGTCAAGCCCTTTCTCTTCTTCCCTTCTGCCTGTTGCCAGCATCTGCGGAGAACTCCGTCTATTCATCACCATTGATCCCCAGGCTCGTGCATTCCTGACCCTCATAACTCTCCCCTCAGCTCCTGTCTGCTCTGCCATTATCTCCAGAAGCAGTCTGTGACTTTTCAGAACTGCTCACAGCTAAGGAGTTGCTGGCGATGGGGGGAGGTGATTGGGGTTTTGCAAATTCCTGTACATATTTGTATATATTTGTACATATTTTCTTTTATCATTAGTATTTCACTAAGACTTAGTTTAGTTTTCAATAAGGAAAGCCTCTCTCCTTATTCTCTCTCCCCTTCCCCTACCTGGGTGGGAAGGGGAGGGGATCGAGAGTCTTGGACTTGGTTTAATTGCCAATCCTGAGTTAAACCATGACAATAATTTATTGGTGCCCAACATAGCATCAGCAATTAGTCCAATGAGAACAGTGAAGAATTCTGCAGCCCAGTCTTACCTTGCACACCAATAAATCAAATGGGGTTTTCTACTTGATCTCTACAAAACAGCTTAACTGGACTTGTTTTTTTAACTGCAATTGTCCAAATGCAGCCTGATTTGCCTGTAATGACTGGCAGAACTTACACTACCTCAAAGGTTACAGCTCTGAGATGTAGTATGGCAAACTAAAGTTTTTTTGGCAGAAACATACACTATGATGAAGAGCAACAACAGTAAAATTTTTATGAAGCTATCCCTATGTACAGTGTTTGTTGAAAGGCATGAGTACATTTCTTCCCTCACAACCAACCCTCGTTATTAATTGTTTACTTGTCTTCTAGGTTTACTTACTGGCTGCAAGCCATTCTCATCAATTTGCATACAAGCAACTGCAGGATTTTAGAAGACTTTAATTTCATAATATTGCCCATTTTAAAAGAACTGCACTTTCAATGGATATGGCTAAAATGGCACTATCTGTACTGACAGAAATATAATTTTAAAAATATAATTTCATATCTTAGCCAGCTTATTTATCACACTCAAGCGGCCAAAAATCCCTATGCAAAATCTGTCAGTTTTTAAATGTTAGCTACTGCAGATTCAAAGCCTCTTCAAGTAATATTTCTTTGCATTACATCACAAGCAACCACCCCACCACCCCCTCAACCCCAACTCTTGCCTAGTCATTCAAACACTTCACATAGCAGAGTGTTAAAGCAACATTAACCTATCAAATCTGAAGGGTTATTTAGCCTTTTACTTTGACTGTTTGTTTTAAGACAAAATGAGAACACAAAAGTTGTCATTTTCAAACTTAACTTTCCAAACACCTATATTCTCTCTTGGAGACTATTTACACTAAAAATGAGTGCTGACTGCTATGGGCCCTATAGGTTGATTTCTGCAGGAAGTCTTGCTAATCAAAAATTTCACTGAAACAGTTTCACAATCTCACCCACTAAAACTCCATGTTGTGAACATTCATACAACACAATTTCAGCAAGGATCTCATTCTGTCACTTCATCTTCATAGAGCATTTCTTGGCTCAAGATGAGCAGCTCTCTTTAGTTGAGGGATTGGTTCAGGCAGGGAAGGATTATTCACCCTGAGTGAGAATGGCAGACAAGCCAGGGCAGCCTTTGCAGTGTCAAGCCAACACATTACTTTAAAACAGACAGGAAATGGGCATTTTCTGAAACAAAAAGGGCTATAAAGAAGGAACAAATGCTGTCTTAATTTAAGCAGGGATGCTGTTTTTAATTCATCTAATTGTGTAAAACAGCTAAAAGGCTAATTTGAAGAGCCTAGCACATTCAAGAGGCTGGTATGTAATTAACAAAATCATGCTTCACACAATGCCAGACAAGGGGTCAATCCCTGAATGAGTAGCTCCCTAAAGGGAAAAAAGTTTGATTAATGCTGCAGAAATTTCTTATTAATTCTTCTGCTGCTAAATATCATTTATTAGGAAGGACACTATTGTTTCTTAGGTACTTCATTTGGCATAGCTTTCCCTCTTTTCCCACCCAAGCCTGTCTGTTTATCTGATCATAGAATAGAATCATAGAATCATAGAACTATTCAGGTTAGAAAAGACCCTGGGGATCACCGAGTCCAACCATCATCCCTACTCTACAAAGTTCTCCCCTAAACCATATCCGCCAACACCACATCCAAACGACCCTTAAACACATCCAGGGATGGTGAGGGATGGTGACTCAACCACCTCCCTGGACAGCCTATGGGCATGCTTTGCCTTGGACACATCTTTGATCAAACTGTAAGAACTAAGAACATTCTTTACCATCATTTGTGAATCATTAACTGTTAGAGGTGACCAGCAGAATTCAAATTCGTTATTTTGAGAATAATTTCAAGTGGAAATGTCAGTAAATCACTTTAGAACAATCACATGCTCCCAGAAGAAATCCTTTATAATCCTGTATAGCTTTAATATATTTTAATAGAATAAATATCTGAATCTGAGGATTAACTCTTTTCTATAGGTGAGCAATACCTTAAAAATAAAAATGATTTATCGGACATTTGACTTTAATGATAACTTTAATAATAACACTTTAATGATAATAACCAATGATACCATGGCTTTTCTACTCTTCTCTTACCTGCGCCATCACTCTAAAGTGGCATTTCAAACTTCATTCTAAGAAAGACAACTTTTTACCAAACTAGACTGAAGTGTGCAAGTAGACAATTACAATGAAAAAAACCATCAGAAAAGCAATAGACATCAATCTCCCTACAGTGCAGATACACACTACTTTAAAAAGTCTACATACTTTATTAAGGAAAAACATGAATAGCATAGCATAGCATAGCATAGCATAGCATAGCATAGCATAGCATAGCATAGCATAGCATAGAATAATCCTGGTTGGAAAGGATCTTGAAGATCATCAAGTCCAACCATAACCTTAATCCACCTACCATAACCTAAGCTACCTGTTCAGTGCTTAAATCATGTCCCTAAGCACTATATCTGTATTTCTTTTAAATACTTCCAGGGATGGTGACTCCACCACCTCCCTGGTCAGCCTGTTTGCTATCCAACCACTCTTTCGGTAAAGAAATTCTTTCTAACATCTAGTCTAAACCTCCCCTGGTGTAACTTCAGGGCATTCCCAGCCAGTTTTTTACCCAGCAGAGAATCTACCTGTCTATGCCATGTGCCACCAGCTTCTTTAGAATAATGCAGTGGGAGACAGTATCAAAGGCTTTACCAAAGTCCAGATAGACAACTTCCACAAGTCTTCCCTCATCCACCAGGCAGGTCACCTGATCATAGAAGGAGATTAGATTAATCATGCCTTTCCTGAACCCATGCTGGCTGGGCCTGATGCCATGGCTATCCTGCACTTGCCATGTGAGAGCACTCAAGTTGAGCCTTTCTGTGATCTTCCCTGGTACTGAGGTCAGGCTGACAGGCCTGTAGCTCCCAGGATCCTCCTTCAGGCCCTTTTTGTAGATAGGCATCACATTGGCAAGAATGCAGTCATCTGGGACATCTCCTGTTGTCCAGGACTGCTGATAGATGATAGAGAGAGGCTCGGTGATCTCCTCTGCCAGCTCTCCCAGTACCGTTGGGGGAATCCCATCTGGCTCCATAGACTTTTGAGTGTCTAGGTGCTGCAGCAGGTCATGAGAGAAATTACATGAGCAAATAAAATACGTTTGATTTTATTCACAGGAGGAATATAGTTTTTCAGCCTTGTGACTGAAGCATATAAACCTCTATTTAGACTTTCAAATTTAAAGGCCATCTTGATTTTTTGTTTCTGAGATAGTAATTGGTGGGCTCCAATTATATACATGCCTCCCATTTAAGGTACGCATGGGAGGTAACTGCAGGTAACCAGATACTAAGCTACTTGATAGCATTTCCTATTAGCTTTCTACTTCTGAAGACTTAGGAAATGATAGACACAGAGATTTAGCTACCATTTAGTGTGAGTCTGTCTGTTCAACTCCCACCATTTATACAGGAGTTCACCAGTGCTCAGAACCTTTGAAAACTGGAACTCCTTGTCTCTGCAGTTAACAATTGCTCAAACTTTACAGTCGATAGGTTCTACGTGGGCTTTGAATATCTTTCTTGCCCCAATTTTTCTTATTTATCTGTCATCTTATTTCTCTGTGTGTACCTTCACATGTGAGGGCTTCTTAATAATCCTGAAGCCCTAAAGATGTTAGTTTTCTTACACTTTTACAGCTAGTTAATGGTCTGTGTTAAATAATTCTTCCAAAAGTTTCCTTAGAGAGCATGCTTGTGGTGACTAAAAGCCTCAGGAGCCAGCAATGAGTGAAGTCCATTATTACAGAGGGAAAAAAGTTCTTTATATTCATTAGATTTTAAGATTTTAATTTCAGATAAGACCTATTGAATGAAAGGCCAAAACTAGTAAAAGCTAAGGAACCAAAGAATGTATTAAATATAAACGTACATCTGTTTCAGTTGGAAGCACTTTAGAAGAAAGCATATCTGGAAAAGAGAAAGCATAAGGGCAATCTGGGGATTAGTTACATATTAGTTACATTAAAAGGCACACAATATTACATCTTCAGGCCTCAGAAACAACTCTGAAGTCAATGATCAGAATACCAACTGAAAACAAACACTTCACAATGTTTCAGAGCTAAGCAGAAATATATATTTTTTTAAAAATTTATTGTCTAAGAAATGGCCCTTCATCAAAGAGAGATAAAGATGTGCTTAAGCTTATCCCAAGGAAGAAAAGCTTTTAAACTGAGATTTGAGGGTGTTTTTAGATGGAGCTTAGAGGAAGGTTTTTTCTCTGATCATAACATGCATCAACCTTTGTCTTGATAATATATGGCACACAAGAGCAAGGCTCTACAGGAACTCTGTAAAAAAAATTATGGCCTGGTCCAAAGGGACTGGACTCATTTAAAGATGTTCAAAATATTTTGCCTGCTTTACTTTCTAGTAGGCAGACATTTCTTAGCTTCTGTGTGGAATGGAGTTATACTGGATTTTCCATAGCTAATTTACCAGCTATTTTTAGCAAACCACCCCTCATCTCCTTCCGACTCCTCAATATTTTTGTGCCCTCTTGAATTAACTCTCCAGGGCAATTCCTCTGTTTCCTTTTTGCAAAGTCACAACTGTTTGTAGTCATCCTGTCACATTTAGAGACTGTTTAAACTGGGGGATGGAAATCTTGAAAAAAAAAATCTTTTAACAATTTAACACTTTGAACTTGCTTCAAGTACTATAGTAATACAACAAGAAATAAGTTCTTAGATGCGACTCTGAGTCATCAAAAGATTTGAGATGGATTGGGTTTTATTCTCACATTTTGTGTCTTGTAAAGGCTGGAAAGTCTTGTAAACTCAAAAGCCAGCTTTTACCTCTCTATAAGCTGCTTTTTTTTTTTTTTTTTTTAACTGAGAAAACTAGAACTGCCAAGGAGAAAAATGAAGTTTATTCTCTGTCCTTACAAACAGGTGTTTGCTTTCAGACTTTGTTTCAGTCACTCTGTGAATCACAGTTACAGCTTCACAGACCACTGCAGTGCTTCAAAAGGGAAGTTTCTGTTTGTTCCTGTGAGAGACGGACTCCATGATGGCTTTTAAGCCAGCGACCTTTGCTGAACCTTCTTGGTGTTGTGCTCCCCGGCACTCGTGAGTACCAGGCGCATGCGCACAAGACCACAGACTACAGCTCCCAGGAGGCACAGCGGGGCCGGAACCGGAAATGGAGCGGACAGGCGCGCTCTGTGAACACTCACTACGGATGGAGCCGCCGCCGTGTGTGCATCGCTGTGGAGGCTGCCATGGAGCCAGAGGCACCTTTTCCTGTGGTTGTTGGCGTGTGGACGTACCGAACGGACTGCCAATCAAAAGGTCCCTGCCTTCGCCCTCCGTGTTCTATGTCGGAGTGAGCGCGTTCAGGGCTACAACAGACCCTCGTAGATCCTGCCGACTACGCCAAAATTGTTCTTGTATATATTTGTTATTGTTCAACAACCTTGCCTAAACCGTAGTGCCTTTAATAAACCCACTGATTCTTGAGCATTGTGTGTGAGTGCGACAGGGAGTGGTCCTCAGCCCTCGATTCCTTTGTGAAGGGCAGTGGGTCGCGGCTTTTCCTATCTCGGTTCGTGACAGTTCCTTTAGTGATCTGACTGTGTTCATCCCACTTTTGTCACCAGTTGCTTTGAAAGCCACCAATTTCCCAGCTCACATTTCTTGTGTGCTCCCTCCTCTGCTTCATGTTGAATCTAGAAGCTTTACTTCCCAGCAGCTAACTCGTGCTCACAAGGAATTTTCTCCCCTCTTGAAGACATTCCTTCTTCCTTCGACACAGATGTCTTCTTCCTTAATAAATTTCCATGGCAAACCAAGAAAAAAGAGAACAGACAATGTATTTCACAACATTACCTACATTACCCTACATTATTTTTCCTTGCAATGGAAAGGAATCAACTCTTTTAGAAATATAATACAATAAACTGGGAGTCAGTACTCTAGCCTCATGGTCACAAAGGAAACCATTAAGCATGCAGGAGAGCTATACCATGTGGAAGGACAGCCCTTTTGGTGCAAGTATTAGCCTAGCACCTCAGGGACCAGATGTTTATTGTGACCACGGAAAAGTCATTTAATAGTTTTGGCCTTTCTATTGCACCCTGACATGTCCTAGCTTATATGGCTGATCTCAGGATGAGAACTGAAGTGCTCAAATACAATAACTGGGAACATATTAGTAACAACAGCTGCTTAAGAATCTGGAAGGGACAGTTCGTCATTGATCAGATGTGAAAAGAAAAGCACAAAGCCTGAACTGCTTCAGGTTTAAACTAGGCAGGACATTTGGCAGAGTAGCTTTGCAGATAATTCTTTTATCTACATAGGATCTTGGAAATGCAGGAGGACCAAGAGTATCACATCACTCCAGGGATACAAAAGAAAGATTCTTACAGTACATCAAGTCAATGCAGGAGAACTATGCATATTTTTTCAATTCAGAATACTTAGCTGAGAGCCTCATCCTGAGCCTACTAATGACCGACTTCATAGTCTCCATGCCAGACTGTAAGTATAAGACAGCAGCCTCCAATATTTATGACCTAACAAGCAGCTTACTTTTTTTTTTTTTTCCTTTAAGGAAGACAGAAGGAATATTTTGTGAGCACTGAGGATTGTATCAGTGGCAAAATCCTGCATTTTCTTGTGCAGCTGTACTGGGAAGAACTGAGGATGGAGAGAGCTATGCATTTTCCTACCACAAATGGTATAGGAGGTCCTATTAACACTGAGAAGTAAGCTAGCTCTGTCATCCTCAGATGTTCAGCGAATACTGAGGTGAATAGGTGTCAGTGAAAGATTTTCTGTAAGTAACTAAACATTACGGCATATTTGATTTCTAGGGAATGATCCAACTACCTGTTCAAGTAGAAAAGAAATTCTTGCATCCTGCTGCACAATTTTCATTTTGAGATTGTGGTAGTATGAGAATTTTATTTACATGTTTTTTTTATTGCCATTCTGTTGCAAAAATAAGCACTGTAGAATGTGGCATTTGCTGCTGCCTAGTTCAACAACAGTGAAATAAAAATATTTTTAAGGTACTCAATACTTCTACTACACACACACACAAAAGTGAGACCAACTTTTCTGTAGAATGGTGCAGCTTATCAATATGAAGCTGTCACAGAAGAAGCAAAGAAGACAAAGAAAAATAAAGTTGTGATGTCATTGCATAAACTAGAAGGTGAGATTTCTCTGGTAACCTGCAGCTTTCAGTGTATGTAAGATATGTTCCAAGGAGGAAAACCTGTGTTTATTTTAGAGAACAGTGGAGCAACAAGCATAGATTCCATTACAAAAGAATACTAATGTGAACATTTAAAACATACAAAATTGTATAAGGCAGCTGTTTAATATAAAAAGATTGCACACAGATTTACATTGTTGTAATTGGGGAAAGAGTAAAAATCCCTGTAATAAAAAAATTATTTCAGTTGCTAAAAGAAAATAACCAAAAAATCAACTTGGATTGTTTGACTGCATGTTGAAGTCTAGCTATTTTAATTTATGTTGCAATTTTAATGTCAAAATGTTGAGCAAGCTCCAACCAACAAGAACAACAGACAAGTCAGATAAAGGTGAAGATAAGTAGCCCAAATACAGTAACTAAATCCAGCAAGTAATTAAAAAGGATGAGAAAAACAAATTTACAATATGAAGGAGAGTGAATAATCACAAACGAAAGGGAAAAATATCTAGAAATCTAGTATTAGTGAAGGAAAAGTCTATTTCAAGAAAAAAGGTCAAGTAGGATACAATAGGTAGATTACAAGCAGTTTTTGCAATATTACTGCAAATGATAGAAAACAACCCAAATTATGTTTCCTGGGAAAGCATACAATGCAAAGCTTAACCCTAGATTTTAAAAGTCCATGAGGATGAAATACACTGCTCATACCAATATCCTGAGACACCTCTAATTCTTTGCTTCCAGATAATACCTCAAAGAGAATACTAGTGATAATGTTCTCACCAGATTTTGTATTTTTATTATGCAGCAGTTCTCTAAGTGTGGGAAGTGTGGAATAGAATTGTCTATTTTAATCATTCTAAATCTTCTATGAGACTTTAGAAGTTATAGAACATTTAGTTATATTACAGGTGTGTTTAATATTTTCTGTTTTCTCTAATTCATTAAAACCTACTGTTAAAATGACTACTTTATCACAAACAACCATTTTTGTGTCATAAGAATATTTTGCCCATAGTTAGGAATAATTCTCTTCATATCCTTGTAGGAGCCCTGGTATAACACCACTTTGAAGGCTCTCAGAAAAGAGAAAAAAGAAAAAGATTCAGTGGACTTTGCAGGAACCAATATTTTCATAATTCTTGATAGTGTATGAAATTTGGGATTGGAGTAATAAAAAGGGTATCTTAATTCACCCTGAAATGAATGCATTCAGTATCTCTGTGCCACCTCACTACAGTTGTCATCTCAAAGGCATAGTTTGTTCCAGTTCTGTAAATTCTGTGCAACACCAAAAATTTGAATAAGCTTCACGATGCATACCACAGAACTAGATTTTGACACCTGAGTTCTTATACGCTTCAGATTTTCTTCAGTTGAACAGCCCCAGAGACATAAAAGAGAGACTTTTACTTTAAATACATATCATGCATGTTTAGTTTCTTAAAAGTCCTGGTGCACAACATTAACATTTGCCATTTCATATGGTATTTCAATTATAATAGCTTTCAGTTTTTCTTTTCTTCAAATGTTAGAACACCCTAAGGAAAAAAAAATAGAATAAAGATACACATACTGAGAGATGCATATGTGTACTAATACAAGTACACATTTTCATATATAGTTATTTAATTCAAAGGATTGCTAAATGCTGAGAATTTTAATTGAATTTCAGCAGAGAAGAACATTTCAGGTTATTAGAGAAGTAATAAAATAACTCTGAAGACTGAGGCTGTTCTCACTAAGACAAACTTTCACACGTCAGCTGACTGAGTGGTCTACAGAAAAGTTATGCCAACAGACCCTGACTCATGCCTTTGGCTTTTTTCTTGCTACCTTATCTTCCAGTTTCTATTTTAGCCATCAACTTTTACATGTTTTTGTTTACATTGCAGCCTACCAGCATCCTCTCAATAGGATGTGCTATTTTCCTAAACATTAATATGTTGACTCTCATTACAAACCCAAAACAATAAAACCAAAGTCAAACCAACCAATAAAAAAAAGTCTTGAAGAACCTAAAAATTCCCAAATTTGATGTATCAATTAAACCGAGTTTGCATCATTATATAAAATCTTGGTATTTTATTAATACAGGACCTATTTCTGGCTTCCTTGGCACATATACCACCACATTATCTGTAAAGATCTTGAGCATATTAAAGATTTCAGCTACTTCCTCACAAAGCACAATCCTGTATTGTTGTCCTGGTTTGAGCCAGGATGAAGCAAATTTTTTCTTTAAATTGAAGCACTTAAGGCCACTCTCAGAGACTCCTTCCATGCTCAGAGGTATGAGAGTTTTATATACCTTTTCCACAAAGAATTTCAGATCGGGCCTCTCATATGCAGCTTACCTTAGTGGTTCACTAGATTAAAAAAAAAAAAAAAAAAAGAGAATAAATCTACAACATCTGTAAGCAGGTAATAATGATTCAGTGAAAAAGATTGGATCTGGATGACAGGAAGAAACATGGAGCTTAGGAGGGCATCAGTTGGGTGTAAAAAATTCTATACTTCAGCATTTGTCAGATGCAGTCACAGCAGGTACCTGAATAACAATACTTGAAAGACAAATGACCGATGGCTGGTGAGAAAATGTTTGTCTGGCTTCAACAAGATTCATTATTCAAAAAAGGTTTTTTCCTTCCCTTTATTTCCTTTTCATGGAACCTACCAATGTTCTAAATAGGGATATTGGGTGCTAACAAATTGTAGTAAGTTTAGCGTATCACACATTCATTTCAATATCTATACTTCCCAATTACTAGAAGCAAATCATAACATCTATCAATTTCCCCTTAACAAAAGCATCAGAATCAATATTCATTGCTAGACATTTCAGTTTTAGACACAATATCTCCCAACAGCATCCTTACAGGCTCAGCAATGCTTCCTGTGTGTTTAATCCTATGGGTACCGTATTTGGTTTGTTCAGTGCTACCTTTCATACTCTATTAGAATTATTTAAGACTTTCAATTGGCATCACTCACAGTGAATGGAGGGGTTTTTTACAAAGTATTTTAATGATCATGTTCTTCAAGGAACAATTTTTTGTCCCCTCATCTGAAAGCAACGGGCAATTAGCAAATTGAACACACTATACGTGTTAGCACCTTGGATCCTAAAAATATAGGCAATAAAATATGTTGCTTACCTTTAAAGAAACAGGCAAACAATTTAATGGGAGGAAATACTTCTCAACATGATGGCCCTAACACTGCAGATGGACTAAGACAGAAGTTCAGAATAAATTTAATAGATCATATATTTGGCTACAGCCTGTTTTGAAGTCCAGTCAGCACCATCTTCCACAGCTTTAGATCATCAAGACCGTTGTGGGGAATGGTTCCCATGACAGGGGTTGACAGCTATAACAAAAAGATTTCTGTTTATAGGGACAAGATATTCTTCTCTTACGAGCTAATTTCAAGAAATCATATTCTAGGAAAAAGGGCTATTCTGAGCAAAAATTGAATGGTATTCCTCGGAAAGTTTAATCTGCCAATACCTGGAACAAAAACAAGTCATGAAGAAAGCCTACAGTCATATGCAAGGTTAAAGGCAGTGTTCTAACGCTTGAACTCTATTTATCTGAAGACCTAACTCTTATTAATAGTTCCAGTTCTCTATTTTAAGACTATAATGATCAATATTTGGCTTAGGATATAGAGAGTTCTAAACATGACTGGCACAATAGGGGAAATGGGAGGATAGGAAAGGATCTTGTTTGTAAACAAATCTGTAATTGCTTTTATTCTGGCCTTTGGAACATACATTTTTCCACCAAGAAATGCCATCTTTATTTTTCATTTGCTGAAGCACTCAGGAAAAGTTACTTCCTCTTCTAATCTTGGGTGG
Source organism: Hemiprocne comata (assembly GCA_020745705.1). Lineage (NCBI taxonomy): Eukaryota > Metazoa > Chordata > Aves > Apodiformes > Apodidae > Hemiprocne > Hemiprocne comata. The sequence continues at coordinate 133,001,763 of CM036586.1, read as the reverse complement.
TTTGGGACTAACTAAAGATGTTATGCTAAGCAGTGTATAGAAACAAATACATTAATAACTGGTATATCACAGAAGACTTCCAATCCTAGGTTTTATTTCTAAATAGACCGCTCAGACCAGGTGTGAAATTGTCATACAGCTGAAGCAAGACAGTGGGGATGCATGGAAATTGTTAAAAACTTCCATGCATTGATTCAAATTAATTGCCTCTTATTTTGAGGGCAAGAAGTGAAAGAAAACTTTTCATATATATTTTTTTTTCCTCAGAAATAACAGGTACAGTGACATGAATATGTTCATGGGGGATCAATGTACTGTCTTTGCCTGTCTTTTCTCAAGATAGAAAGTAGACTGTGAAAGCTGGATGCAGCCAAGAAGGGCTAGAAGCTGGAACCATGTGTTAGCAAAACACTAACAGATGCAAGGAAACAACTGTGCTTGCTTGTCAAGAGCAATCCACTGTGGGGATACACATTCAGGAAGTAGTATTCCACCGAAAGTAGTGGAATACTACCAGAGGCACCCAGAGAAAATTAAGTGTCTTAATGCACCACCTAGCCAGTGATGCTCACCTTCTTTTTTTTTTTTTTTTTCTTTTTACTCCTTTTGAAGAAATCTTTCATTTTGTTGTTTTCTCTAAAACATTTATCATTATCCATAGTTATTCAAGCAACAGAAAGAGAAGTCAGTGCTCTTGAATTGCCAACTCCAAGTCACTGACTTTTGGTCTGTATTCGCAGAATCATAGAACTGTTAAGGTTGGAAGGGCCCTTAAAGATCATCTAGTTCCAACCCCACTGCTATGAGCAGGGACCCCTACCACTAGACCAGGTTGCACAAAACCTTCATGTCATTGTTCATCAGGAACTGTATTACATATAATTTTTCTAGTCCTGGAGGTGTGAAGAGCTTGGGATAAACAATTCAGAGCTTTTATGGCCTTTCATGAGAAGTGATCTACTGGACTGATCATTTGGAAACGGTGACAAGAAATAAAACAGCCTAGAAATTTCTCCATGAACAGGGGGCTTCCACAAGGCTTACGCAATACTGAGGTCATTGAAATGGATTTAATTACTGTCAACTAATGTGTTTTCACTCTGTAAAAGGTGAATTTCTCCAGCAAAATCATATACAAACCATACAAGCCTTATACAATGGAAAATTCATAAAATATACAAGCAGGTGTTGCCTTAGATTTTTCAAGCTCTGGTTAAAGTAAATATTGGCCAGTGCTAGTAGGACAATAAATTAGAACTCTGTTTTAACATGGAAAACAGCTTCACCACCTGTGTTATGCAAAGAACAAGAAAACAACAGCAAAAAAACTATTTTTTATTATCCAATTTACTAATTAGAAGTAGCTTTCAAGTCCTGCACTATGCAGTAGCACTGGTAAAAAGACCAGTATTATCGCTAGCAGAAAATGCAGTTGTAAGGGACACATTTATTGATCAGTAAGTGCTCCTGATCAGTCCTGAAAGACTCACAAGCAGAGTGCAAACCTGCTCCTTAACAGTCCTTTTCTGTTGTGTTTTTTTCTTGGAAGCTCTCTGGACAATACCCAAATAACCTCTTTTTATAGATTTCTCTCTTGGAATCTTCCTTGGAATCTACATTTCATGGGTCCCATGAAAAACCATCCTAAATTCCTCCCCAAAGTTGTGTGAGTTTATTCTCTTCCATATCCTGGAGTGTTTTAGCTCTTCTGCAAGTTTATTTATCAAAACTCTCTCACATTAGTAAAGCCAAGTATCTTCTTTGATTATCAAAAATAGCACAAGCACATAGGTATCACACAGAAAGTGTATAATTACATCTATGTATACTGTGTACATTGCAGGACTGAAGCCAAAAAGCACAAGCAAGCAGTTGTCGGCAGAGAGACACAAACATTATTATCTAAATAATAAGTTTATCCTTAAGCCGCTTTCCCTCTGTTTTTAAGTAATACATAGAGGAGGAGCCAATATTGTGCTAAAACTGTGTGCTTGTTATTGCAGCGGGTTCTTGGAACTGTTATTTGAAAGTCAACTGCTGAAATCTGGTACTGAGAGCTGTCATCTGCTGCCTGCCTACAAGCTGCCAATAGGTTTTCATTTCTATTGCCATGGAAACACAGGTTGGTTTAACAGAGAGAAAAAAGTGTTTTAAGCAGACAGAGTTTTCAAACTTTGACCCAAGATGGAATTTGCTTTTATTAGCCATAAAGGTCACACTGAGAGAGTCAGGCAGGAACAGCACATGGCATTGCCCCTTGTTCTGGTTTGCCAGCTCTCATACCCATGAACCTAGCCAGGTTATATCATGGATACCTTCTGGCCGAGGTAGCTGCCTTCCCAAGGAAATCAGGCATGTGTGAAGAGTATACATACCTGAACTTTTTCTCAATTAGAGGCAGGACAGAAAGGGAGAACATACCATGCATAGGAACCTGGAAAGGGCTTGAGAAGTGCCATAGTTTGATGAACACTGCCTGAAGACTCACATATTGTATCCAGCAAATGTATTAAACTGTATGAGCTGTATTTCCCATTGCAAGGATAAAGCACTTCTGAACTATTGAAAAAATAAACTATTTCAATGTCCCTTATATATCCTTATATAACACTTCCATTGCAGTACTGTAATATAATAATATGAGAAGTCAAAATTTACCCACCTTTAACTTGAAGCACCCAACCCCCCCACACTCCCCCACCCCCAATTTGGTAACCATTTTCTAAGTCCATAAGATCTGAAACATTCCTGTAGTTTCTTTTATTACACCTGATAGTGATGTATTAGAAATTCAGTTTCTGTAAACATTTGCTAGCTTTCTACCATACAGTTATTCTCTCTTATACTTTGAAAATCGATTCATCCATTTAATTTCATACATGGCAAGATGTCATTGATTGAGGAAGTTACCCCAAATTTTTCAGTTTTTTCCCAGGTATCATTCATAGGTTTGAGCCATCATTTTACTTTTAAAATGAGCACAAGGAAAACTACAGTTTAATTACTTATTTGAATCTGCTACCGATGACAGCTTAGTTAGCTAGTATATTTATGGGCTCTTTATTAACAGAACTTAATGGTGTCTTGCTATTGCCTACTTGGGTCCTCTGTTGATTACAGTTCCATGTGCAGTTTTATCTTGTGCTGATTTTTTTTTCATTTCTCTTCTGTATCTGAACTTTTCTTTCCTCCCTCTTACTTGAAGAACACTAAGAGAGACCTAATGGTGTTCCTCTTTGATCAGCAAAACATGTCCTATCCTACTCATAGTTTCCAAGTCACTGTGTAAGCCAGAGGCTTAAGCACACTGAAGCTTCTGCAACAGTACTTTCATTTGATCATGCTCACAGAAGTATGGCAGCAAGTAGATTCCGTGTCCTGGTATTGTGCCTGCATTCTCAAAACATCCATAACTACTGCCCTAAACAAAGACTATCAGATAAAGAGGAAAATTAATGAGTATGTGCAGCATGACATGCATATTCTGCTTCTGTATCACATCTCTTTAACTGTTACCAGAAGATTTGTAGAAGCTCAGTTCTAACCCACAGCATCTCACATGACGCTACTGCAGAGTATCCTTACTTCGAGTTAGGAAAAAGAAACACAGTCTGTCTTGATACTTGTTATATTATATTTTGTCATTAACTAATATTTAAAAGCTGAAAAGGCAAGGTAAAATCTAGCACTGCAAGGACAAAAAATTATAACAGCCTTGTGCCTCTGTGACATAGGTATCCCTACAGACCTGTCTGATGCCTGTTTAAGAGAATTCAAGGACTAAAGTTACAGATGTTATAGCCTGATATGTTGCTTCCAGCACAATAGGGTGAGGCAGCAATCAAGGTTAGCAAAGGGTTACCACAGCTATTATTTCAGGTTTTTAGTAGTAGCTTTTTCATAAAAATTAAGTGGACGTCTCTTTTCCCTCAGTACTAACTACCATTTTTTATTTAAAAAAAACCCTTTAACCTATTTCATGACTGGACAAAAAGTCACGGCACTTAAAAATACCAGTTTGGTCTTGGTTTGGTTTATGGTATTAGAAACTTCAGGATTGTATTTCCATTCTTCTAATTATATATATAAAGGGTAAAAATGGCCTTCTTGAGATGAATGACACCACAGGACTGCATAATCATGCAATCACTCTCACACAGGAAATTAAAGGCAAAACAAGAAACATAACATGACTCAGAAGGAAGTGCAAAAGCTGACAAGTGGCAGTGTCACTCCTCTGCCAGCTCAATCTAATGAGCTGTGGTCATTTACCCTATGTTTATAGTTCATTTCAAAGTAAGCCCAAGAAAAGCCCTTGAATGGAATAGCTTTATTCTGTTTTGACAGTCCTTCTGAGTGCTGCCTGTGACAAGCAGAAGAATCTCAAGGGGTTCACAGGCACTCTGAGAAGATAAGGAAGTTAAGTAAGGGAGGTCAGGAATGACAAAGGTGGAGAGAGCAAACAGAGAAGTGAAGAGAGAGCAAAGGCAGAAGTGACACTCAGAGAATTAGGAGATGGAAGGAAGTGTCAGGGTAAGTAGAGGTGAAGACAGACATGGTATCTTCCGTCCAGTGGAAGAAATAGTGTTTTGAAAAATGCCAAATTGCTGCTAAAAAGAGGCAACAAGGAAACAAAGAGAAAGTTTAAAGAAAAGGGTAGGTTCATGAAACTGTCACACAAATATCCATCATGAACTATAGGCTAAAATTTTGTCTTTGATCACTTACTGCAGTGACTGAGATGCATAAACATTGGCACCTGCACTTTCAGTAGATTATTTCCTTGCATTGTGTTGTCAGAGTATTCTAAAACACACCTTCTTTCCCAAATCTAGCAGGCCATGTTTAGGGCTATTTATTTCAAACACCATAATCTCAGACTTTGCCATTACTACTGTCTCTTGACATACTAAAGATTAGCCACAAGCTGTTTTCAGTTTTCCAAGGGGCTACTTTTTACACTTCAACATTTAAAGTATCTCAGAAAATGTGGTTGTCTTCTAAGACTAAAGGAAGATTTTAATTCCTACCTTTTTTTTTTTTTTTTTTTTTTTAATGTTTAGGACAAGTACCAAGCCAGTTTACTGTCTCAGTTACATGGCAAGAAAGGTTTGCTTGTAGGTCAGTGGATTTTGAGATGGACTGAGTGAAGCAGAAGAAAGATCCTTACAGGCATAATGACTGACACCCTATCAGACAAGATGCATGCAGAGCAGGCATGAAGTGAAGCATCTTTTGACGCTCCTGACTGACTTGTTTGTCAGGACCAAGGGTTCCAAACATGGAAACCTATTGAACAAAAAAAAATACAGGGATATATTGAAGCCTCTGCCAGACACACCTAGGAAAGGCAAAGCCTTGTTCTTTTTTCTGAGCATTTCTGAAGGCTTTTCTGAAGCTCTGGACTTCAGTTCTGGGGAGTTCTGGCTGGACTTAAGAGTTTGTAGCTGAAGAGAACACAGAAATCACTGTGAAAAACCAATGCGGATCCAGTGCAAAGAGAGTGGAATTTTTCTTGGCCTGTTTCCAAATCTGTTGACTAAATTTTGCAGTTGAGTGGGATGTTTTTTTAGTTGTTTCAAAAGCCAGCACCATAGATTAACTTCCCTTCTCTGAGTAAAGCACTCCAAAATAAATCTCCCATAATTCTAACAGTCTTTTTTTTTCTCTAATCTTCAAAAGCCAGTTATATGATGTGCCAACTAGAGAGGAGTCATCTTTGGCAAGTGTTTCCAGAGTCACTCTGGCATGTCACATACCAATGTGAATATTGGTCCATGCAGTGGTCCACACAGAACTTGACAGTTACTTATATTCTCTGCTTCTGCACAAAATGTGTCTTATTTCATTATTACAAGCACTAGCTATCCCACAGAATTTTATTCCCCAGTAGCATCACATGAACAAAACTTAGCCTGAACAAAGGCTTGCAAAAATGACTCTTTGGTGCAAACATGGGCACACCATACTTCATATTTAGAAGCTGGTGAAGTATGAATTATTTTTGCTCTTGGGAGAATTCCACATATGGAGTTACTGCTTGACAGAGCCCAGTGTAACAGGATCTGTTCTCTAGCAAACATCTCTTGGCGTGCCAATGGCAGTTCTCTCATCAGTGCTTTGTCTCAAAAGAAACATGTAACTAAATTCTTGACAATTTTTTGCCATCACAAAAAGTGGGACAGAATTCTCCATTTATAAGAAAATACAATTATTTTCTCAAGAGGAGTTATTTAAAACAAAGGAGCATAATTTGCTATATCAAAGGGTGCAAACTAAGTGAACTTGAGGAGAGTAGTCACTGTGAAGTACTAAAGAAAAAAAAGATCCTTCCCTTCTGATAAGGTTTGGAGTAGTGGTAATGACAGTGAAGGACAGGCTGAGCCAAAACTTATTGTAAAAAGGTAGCATTATGGTTTCCTTTTTGTACATTTATGTATTAATTACTGCTGGTCGCTAACTCTAACCATGTATCTTTCACAGGCCAGACAGCTAATCAAGTTAAAATTTGTGGAAAGGTTGTGATGAAGAATTAAATATTTTTAAAGCATTATGCAATCCTTTCTATGGAACATTTATCAGGCCAGAGAGTATTTTAACTATCTGTTATAGACTATATAAATCAGTAGTTTCAACATACTGCAGAAACTTGGTAAGAGAATGTAAGATGTCTCCATTCTCCAAAATAATGTATTGGCAACCAGGCAAATAATTAAGTGCATTAGCACTTAAAGTTCCCAGAACAAGAGAAGCTAAAGCAAAATTTATTTTATTAGTCAGAAAATACTACTGCCAATGCTTTTACACAGAATTTTAATTGGCTGCATAGTGAGTGCAAATTACTTTCATGATTTGTTGCCACTACTACAATGTTTCACTACAGTAAAGTAGCTTTTGGAAAAATAGATAACAGATCTGCTTCATTTTCTATATTCTACTGCAGAAGCTCTGTTACAAATTGTAATTGCTGTATCAAAAAAGTCTAGCTAGCTCTCAGTGTTCCAAATTCATGCTGCTATGACACAACAAAGAAACAGATAAGGCAATTGTTTTACAATATTGCATTCAAAAATAACAAATAAAGATCTCATTTTGATTTTTCACTGGCAGAGGTGGGAGAAGTGAGGGGAAAAGGCTGGTTTTTATCTTTCACTGGTGGTTGATGCTGGAAGTGACACTTTTTCTTCTTTAATACGTGGCTTCAGGGGAAAAATGCTGGGAAGAACCAGTCAGAAATTCCAGCCCAGATACATTGTTGTAAAAATAGCTGAAATATAGATTCCTGCATGTTGAGAGAACATCTTGAGTATATTTTCTCAGCCTCATGCTGACTTCCCTTTCAATCCACCCTCTTCCATTCCTATTTGTCAGTCACACTGTTTTTACTCCTCACTTGAACATCTTCTTCTATTTTTCCTCAGTCTGGTCATATTCTCCCTTTTTCCCTCCAATGTCGCACTCCATTTTTACATTATCATCCCCTAACCAGAGCTAGATGGGGAAAACATATAAAATATGTTGACTCCTTTTAGAAAGTTTTCTCTGCTTTGCTCCTCTACTTTAACCCCAGCACTTCAGCTTTGTCTTGTAGACAGGATACCTATTCCAAAAAGCCTACTTCTCCAACCCTGCAGAAAGTCCTATTATCAGGAAGCTTGGGTCTTGGTTACTCTCTAGCAAGTACCAGTGTGCTGACCACCCTAATTCTTCCTTGGTATCAACAGTAGCAGCTTAGGCAAGGGATTTGAAACACATCAGCTAGATACTGTAGTAGATAATACACAACTTAAAAGTTTCAGAGAGCTACAAACTTTGTTGCAAAGGGAACTTGGACTATCTATGCTGATAATGTTGCCACAGAACACAAACAATGGTTATAAATATGCCTCCCAAAATTGGTTCACAGGATAAGAGAAAGACTCTTTCAGTATATCTAGCATGGCATCAGATGCTTTGACATATCATTGTATTTGTCTAAATAATCTATAGAAAAGAGCAATAATGATGTTACCAAACATAAAGATAGAATGTTCTTTCCTTGTAGCTTCTGAGTTGAATGGTATCAAAGAAAACAATCTACCTCAAACCAAAAATCTCTTTTCCTAGGAGATTAAAAAAAATATATAAAAAAAAATAAATTAAAAAAGCAGCACTTACATCATCAGCCATCATGAAGCTCTCTTGAACTCTAAAGGTTCATTAGAACATAATTGTTCTCCTTTACAGTGACTAATCCATCTTCTTCTTTGTTTCTTTCTTTTCTTTCTTTTCTTTCTTTCTTTCTTTTTCTTTCTTTCTTTCTTTCTTTCTTTCTTTCTTTCTTTCTTTCTTTCTTTCTTTCTTTCTTTCTTTCTTTCTTTCTTTCTTTCTTTCTTTCTTTCTTTCTTTCTTTCTTTCTTTCTTTCTTTCTTTCTTTCTTTCTTTCTTTCTTTCTTTCTTTCTTTCTTTCTTTCTTTCTTTCTTTCTTTCTTTCTTTCTTTCTTTCTTTCTTTCTTTCTTTCTTTCTTTCTTTCTTTCTTTCTTTCTTTCTTTCTTTCTTTCTTTCCTTCTTTCCTTCCTTCTTTCTTTCCTTCTTTCTCTCCAAACAACATCACAAAAGATGTCCACACATCTCTAAGATTATGGGTTTTTCCCTTTTAATGAAGAATAAATAAATAGACCACAACTATTATCATTTAGGATCTGTTCTGAAAGAACTGATTTGAATATTGATAAGAAGTTACTATGGCAGGATTAAGTAAAATCTAACCAGTAACTATGTAACTTACATTAACCAGTGGGGTGTCTTGAAAAGGGGGTTTAAAGGAATTGTAGGAAGGGAGATAAAACTACCCTCATGATTCATATTTTTCATATCACATGCAAAATGCACCAGTAACTGTCAAACTGCAGATGCAGCAGCTGAGCAGTTTATGACACTTGTAACTATGATTAGCTATGGGTTACAACTTTGTTACTCATACAAGTAATCTCAGCTTCAGTCTTAAGGTGAAGTTACCACTCTGCTCATCTGCATACCAGTCAGCAACAGAAAAGTGCAATTAAGTTGTAACAGAAAAACAGCTTTTTACACACATGTCTTCAGGAGTCCAGACTTTCTTTTTTGTGCTCTGGCTTTAGGTTTACTTTTCTACCACAAGAGACTACAGGTTCAAAAGATTCACTAGATCAGCATTATAAATACTTAAACTAGTTTTTGGTGACAGACTGAGACTCTATGTATAGTTAATACTTTTGAATTAAAATTGAAATATGCATTGATTTTTATTACATTTGTGTTTTATTTTCATTATAAGTGGCAGGCAGGACCAATTTGGTTTTCAGCCTTAAGAGAGGCTGTTTCCTGGCAAAAAGTAATTTTAGTTCAAGAAGAGAACTGCTTGAAAGAGTCCAGTGCAGAGCCACAGAGATGATTAAGGGAATGGAACATCTCCCTTATGAGGAAAGGCTGAGGGAGCTGGGTCTCTTTAGCTTGGAGAAGAGGAGATTGAGGGGCGACCTCATCAAAGTTTACAAATATGTTAAGGGGGAGTGTCAGGATGATGGAGCCAGGCTTTTTTCAGTGACGGCCAGTGACAGGGCAATGGGTGCAAACTGGAGCACAGGAGGTTTCATGTAAATATCAGAAAAAACTTCTTTACTGTGAGTGACAGAGCACTGGAACAGGCTGCCCAGAGAGGTTGTGGAGTCTCCTTCGCTGGAGACATTCAAAACCCGCCTGGACAAGTTCCTGTGTGATGTGCTCTAGGTGACCCTGCCTGGCAGGGGGGGTTGGACTAGATGATCTTTCGAGGTCCCTTCCAACCCCTAGGATTCTGTGATTCTGTGATTCTGTTATTACAGAGTCAGTGTACAACATTATTCTCTTTGGAGAATGAGTATGTAGAAATAAAATATTTTTAATAGGGAAATTATAATTTCATAGCTTTATATTTGGATTTAATAACAAATTCAACTTGATAAAGGCCAACAAATATTATAAAGGTGAACCCAAATGTTTCTAACTTCATGCTTGAGAGCACAAACCTTGTTTAATGTTGTGTTGACTAGTCAAAGAAAAAAAACATCTTAGTACCTTTAAAAGGAAGGCATCAAAGAGAAAGAGCAGATTCACCTTCGCAAAAATAGACTTCAGAGTTCCAGGGAAGTCCCATTTCTCCATACTCAAACTCTGGCCAGGCACTAGTCCAAAATACTACATTTTCAATTATTAACTTTCATCTGATGCAATTATATCTGTGAAATCCTAACTGCAAACAGATTTCAAATTTAGAATCATAGAATCATAGAATACAGTGAGTTGGAAGGGACCCATCAGGACCACCGAGTCCAACTCCTGTCCCTGTGTAGGGCACCCCAAGAATCACACCATGTGCCTGAGAGCATCATCCAAATGCTTCCTGAACTCAGGCAGGCTTGGTGCTGTGACCATTTCGCTGGAGAGCTTGTTCCAGTGCTCAACCACCCTCTGGGTGAAAAACCTTTTCCTGATATCCAACCTAAACATCCCCTGATTCAGCTTCCTGCCATTTCCCTGAGTTCTGTCATTGGTCACAGGAGTGAAGAGGTCAGTACCTGCCCCATCTCCTCCCCTCGTGAGGAAGCCATAGACTGCAATGAGGTCACCCCTCAGCCTCCTCTTCTCCAAACTGAATAATCCAAGTGACCTCAGTCACTCCTCATAAGTCATCCCTTCCAGACCCTTCACCATCCTTGTGGCTCTCCTTTGGACACTTTACAATAGCTTGATGTCCTTTTTATTTTGTGGTGTCCAAAATACATCATCACTTGGCAACTGTACTCTAAGAGAAGGATTGGATGGACATGAGGGAAATGAAGAAAGGGGAAGGAATCATTGGAAAGGAAAGGAAGTTGAGGAAGACAAAGGTCATATCGTATTTTCGTCAAATTTCCTCCCAAATATGAAACCTGTGAAGGAAACACAGAGGAAGCAGAGAATGAAGAAGGAATGACAGATAAGAAGGAAGCAGCTGAAACTGGTTTGAATAAGTTCTTTGGTAGAAAGACAGCGAAGAAAAAAATAAGAAGAGGTGCCTATCTATACATGGTATTGCCAACACAGATAGTTTACAATATGACAGCAGAAGATGAGCAGATCTTCAGATGAAGCTGGAGGCTACTTCAGCAAACTTAAAATTCAGCAAGAGGGCAAAAAAGCCAGAAACAAGAAGCTTCTAAAGAGTCAGAAAACAGCTGAACCAAAGCAAGGGCAAAATGAGAGCTAGAGAAGATTATGAATATACAATGTTCATGCACCACAATACCAGAAACGCCATGTGACAGGAGACTTGAAGAGGCTAATGGACAATACTCGGTAAGACCAGCTGGTTAATACGACAGCGAGAAGAAGCCATGCTTAGTAAATCCCAGTATCTATTTTATCACATATGATAAAATAATCATATAAAAACTGAACTGGAGATTCAATGACAGTGTGAATATGAGGTGAAAGTCCATCCCTGGGGAATGAAATTACAGAGTCACCATGTTAGAGATATAGCATGTATTCTACATGCAAGGGAAAGGGAAAGTCTGACAATGATAGAGGAAAGAGGTGGAGAAAGTGGTGAGACAAAGAAAGGTGAGAGAAAAATGGAAGATACAAACATGAGATATAAATTTTTACAGTTGGCTAGAAAGGGAAAGAAATAAAGGTCATGGTACAAAGAATCTGAACAACTGGACAGAAAATTGACATCACAATGCAGAGCAAGAGTGTCATGAAGCATGGGTGAGTGCGATACAGGTAATGGTTGTAAGATATGTTGCCCCAAAAAGCCATCTCTTAGGCAAGTGGAGATAGAAAAGGAGAGAAGATTTTAAGGGAAAAAGGTTTTGTAACTGTCAGAAAACATTTCTGACAGTTGGTTAATCTGAATTAGTTTAGATTCATTGGCACTAACTTTGGGAACTGAAATTGCCATTGAAGGTTCAAAATCAATGAAAATCTGATTTTAGATAAGCAGAATTTCCAAATATTTCTATCCTAAATTACAGATAGTAACATAAAACCGGTTAGACGTTATTTGCCATGAATACTGTCAGTGCAACTAAACATTTCAGAAAAGAACATCTCAAGTCCCAAAAGCTTGCACAATCCAAGAAAAATATAATATAATAAAAATATCTAGAAAACTATCACTTGTGGTGGTCTTTTTTCTTTTCTAATGAAAAGAAAATATTCATTCCCAATGATAGGTTTTGTTTTTCATTTCCTTTCTAAATTATTAAAGGAACTTGCTTTTCCTTGAAATTTCTGAGCTCAATTACGGAATGGAGTTCCAATAGTCAAGCTATGCATGCATGCTGTGAGTGTGTAGATTTCAGTTTCTGGCAGAGATCAGATCAATTCTGTGTGCTCACAGTAATTTTTTAAAGGTGGTTGAAAGTCTCACTAATGTTACAAAAGATGTGGAAAACTACAGATGAAAGCATTGGACTTAGGAAAAAAAATCACTCCACTATAGGAAAGAAAAAAAAATCAGAATGTATTATTCCTACTCTCTTTTGAAGAGCCTCGATCATCAGTACAGTAATTTTTGTTGTTTGTGTCAACTAGGAACACCTTTTAAGCAGCCATTTCATGCCATACATTTAAAAATCTGGTTAATGTTCTATTTATTGAGAAAGCTTATCTTCATCTCTAAAACTGTTTTCAAAATAAGCACAAAGTTTGCTTCTACAAAAGTTAGACACAAGTGTTCTATGTTGCATTGCCAAATATAACATTTTGTTTAATTAAATTAATAAACAGTAATCCTGTGGGCATAACTCTCCCAACTCTTGATAAGCACTTCAGTTGGGTATCTATTAAAACTTCTGACTGCTTACCATTATTTTCTATTATGGCAATATGTGTCAAGCATAAAAAAATTATTGCTTGTTTATTTCCCATGTCAGTCTGCCTAGATATGTAATTTTCATTTGCTGTTTACCACTCCTAAAAATGAAAATAGAAAGTAAGAGTGGTAGCGTAATTTAACACTAATTGATAGCGAAAACAGCATCATCATTTACTACCACACTATGCCATTAGGTTTTGTTGTGATAAACTACTGGGTTCATTTAGCTTGTAAATGGCTTAGACCTTTCACATTAGATGAAGAAATGACAAAGGTAGAGTTCACGCAATCAGCTAGCAATACATAAAAATTAACTAGTCACCAGATGCTTCACCATAATTAATGGAAAGGTGGAATACAGATTTCTTCTTGAGCAAAATTAGATTATACACTTGGGAATATGTTCAATCTCACTAGGAGAAGGTGGTGCAATTACAGCAATAAAGTGTAAAATGTTTGGAAAACCCAAAAGTTACTTAGAGACAAGCATGGATATATGCAATTTACAAAGACTACATTTCTTCCATCACCATAAGCATGTTTTAAAAGCAATTCCTACATTAATTAAGAAATTCTCCAGGTTTCTTGCTAGTGCTGAAGAGGGACTTCTCTTCACAAAGGAAATAAATGAAAATTAAGTTCAAATCCCTGTTCAGCCATGAGTTATAAACTAGTTTGAACTCCCTTCAAGTCGTTACACTTTACCTAGAAGAAAGAGCACATGCTGAATTTCTGATGGGTGGTGACATGCCATGCAGTAAGAGCTCTGAAGCAGTGGGTTCAGAAAGCTTATTAAAATTAGGCATATATTATCACCTTGGAAAAGACAATTATTCAAAATTACAATTGAACAAACTAATAACTCCTACCAATCTTTCCTCTATCATTTAATATGGAACAGTTGAATACGTGCAAAAGCTATGTTTTGTTGTATTTTGTAAATTTTCATTAAGGCATCTATGCAAATGAGCAGGTTTCCCAAAAACATTAACAAGCATGTACAGATGCTTCACCATAGTTTTCTCATTATAACAAATGATTTTGCAACATTTTCTATAGTACTACACAGACATCTCATTCACTGTGTGAGGGAATACGTACTCTGTTGTTTAAATCCACCTGAAAGAAGCCAACCTAAAAATACTAGGAGAATTACATTAGTGGCCTACCTATAACTGATACTCTCTAAAGCCCTATGGGTAAAAAAATACTAAGGAAAAAAATAAAATAAAGGCATTCTGTAATCATGTTGGCACAGTTAATTCAATTCACTGAACATTTAACTTATTTTAGCATAAGCATATGGAAGTCTACTATGGCATCTCAGAACAGTAACTTGCTCTACAACATTGGTAAAATCCTTATTGGGGGCTGAGAATCACTCGATTTTACAGAAATGAGCTTTCAGTCTTGAGAAAGGATATGCCTGAGAATTATTATGTTCCAATGAGAGTTCATAATTAGGGTGAATTTTGCATAACGATCTTCCAGCTGGCCTTACCAGTCCTTCTCAGCCTTCCTCAAGGCCTGATTCTGACCCCAACATGGCCTCAGACATGCCCAATATCCAGGGTTAGGGCTGTCCTTGGCTGCCCTCTAGCTTGCCCTGCTCCCTGGCTGGGGGCACTGAGACGGGCCCTTGCTGCCAGGCTCTGCCCTGGTTCTCACCACGGGGCACCACCAGGACCCCCACTGCTGCTCCTGGCACCCCAGCCCACAGGGAGCTATCAGGCCTCACTACACACCAACAAGAAGATAGTATCAAGGTTTTTTCCTCCTACCTTCCCCACTTCCCTTACCCACATACACTGAATATCTAACATACTGCATATGCTGACTCTAACTTGCTTTCTTACTCCTAAAAAGACTACGCTATCAGGTCTTCTAATCAGTATAATCAAGAATGCGCTTAATACTTTCTAAACACATGTTGCAGTTCCAGTTGTTAGGACAACAAACAAAAAAAGGCAACAGTAAACCCCTCTGCTAGTTGTTTTTGGTATTCTTCCATTTCACGGTAGTATATTGAACTTCCTGCTTACTGTTATTCACTTACTCCAGAGCCAAATCTTGTCAAAGCTTTCAGGAACTGTGGGTGAAAAATTACTTTGAAGACCTTCAGCTTGGAACAATGACAATGCTGGCTTTGCCTTTCTTTTGCAAAGCATCTCTCAGGACAAGCACAATGCATTTCTAACAATCCAAGTAAAACTGCTCCGCACCATGTACTAACTTGTTTTATTGTTGTATGAAACATCATTTTCTGTAGCCTTCAGAAAGATAAAAAATGCAGATCACTGCAATAATCTTATTCATAATGTATTCATTCTTCTTTATCGTTTACATTTAAAAGTACTTCTTCTACACTTCACTGCAGAACAGTATTCACAAGATTAAGTACTTCTGCCCACTGTAAGGATACCTTGAAAAAGGGAAAACTTTGGTTCTAATTAAAGATAATTTATTCACATGCCCTATTATCTACCTTTATAAACTTTGTTCCAACAGCCCTGATTAGTTACCTTTTTTTATCTAGCTTTTCTTTACTGATTGGTTTTAAGACAAGTCACTCAGTACCAGAGGATACATCATGTAGAAAAAAAAAAGCTTTCAGGCTTGGGAATAAGCCTAGTTGTACAACAACTGAGGAGAAAAGACTGACAAAACCACTATGTTTAGAGACAAAGGAATGATGCATGGATGTGGACTAAATCAATAACTAATTGTAAAGTATGCATCCAATCCTGGAGTTGATGCAATAATTGAAATCTGCTGCTAGTCACCTGAGTCCTATTTAGCAGGGTCAGCTCATAATTCAGGTGACTTTTGTACTCCTAATTGACTTTGGTTAGAGGAAGATTTGTGGTTCAGATAACACTGCTCATTTCTCAGCACTGATTCAGACTCAATAAAAGCAATTACACTTGATTAAATACTTGTGAATGTAATCTTTAAAAACTTGTTAGTATTTTTTAACCATATACTAATCTTATACTAGTCTTTGTGGAGATAAAATGGACTAGTTTTATTTTCATCTTTAAGCTCACAAAATTAATTTAAATTGTATTACAGTAACATTTGTTTATGCATTCATGTTTGAATACAGTAAAACATTTGCATGTAATCCCCATATTTTTTGGGGACTATCATAGTATCTGACCCATGGACAGCCAGAGCTGTAGAAGATGCAAGTAAAAACAGAAGAAATCCTTAGAAATTAGACAAGTTGATTACGAAAGAAAAAAAAAATTACTAACTTGTTCTTTTTTCATCTAGAAAACAATACAGTATTCCTATGAACTAGAGCAGGAAATTTTTCCACACCAGTTATGAATCTTCCAAAGACAATCCAGTTATGGTGATGAAGATGAATGTCAACAAAACAAGAGAAGTTGTTGTCGCAGACCGAGATAGGTAAAGCCGCGACCCACACCCCCACCTCGGGGGAATCGAGGGCTGAGGACCACTCCCCATCACACTCACAAACAACGCTTAGGAATCAATAGATTTATTAAAGGCACTGGGGGTCTGGCAAGTCCGATATCAAATAACACATAAGGTCTATCTCTATATCTATATCCACACCTATATATCCATATACCACACTACATCTATATGCCAATAACAACACACACAGAAAACAAGAGAGAACCTCTCCCCTTCCCCCCTGTTCCCGGACAGGGATAAGAGGGAAAGCCTGGAGAGAGCCTTTGGGAAATAGAAGAATATTGGAAAGGAGAAGTGAGTGTCTGGTATGTGTGAATATTATGTAGGAATGTTTGTAGGAATGTTAGTAAGATGTTCGCAATTCTCACCACCGGGGGGTACGGCCGAAGCCAATCCCTGGTCGGGATCCACGTCCTGTCCCCTGAGACTCCAGGCAAACGGTCCGTTCGGTACGTCCACACGCCAACAACCACAGGGAGCAGCGCCGTAACGGCACGGCAGCCTCCGCAGCGGTACGCTCACCGCGGCGGCTGGATCCGTGTGTGTTCGCAGAGCGCGCGTCTTCTTGCTCCTCCCTTTTTTTCCAGTTCCGGCCCCGCCGTGCCTCCTGGGAGCTGTAGTCTGCAGTCTGTGCGCATGCACCTGGTACCTCTGTCCTCTCCCCACGAGTGCCGGGGGGGCGCATCGCCAGGAATGGTCAGTGAATGTCGCTGGATTAAAGGCCATTATAGAGTCCGTCTCTCACAGTTGTAGTAGTTCTTGATTCTTGCATTTGGCAGCCTCCTCTGAGCACGCGGCAGCGCAGAGCAGAGAGCGGCAGCCAGCTTCCAGAGGGCAGGCGCGTGGGAGGCGCGAGGGCAGGCAGGCAGGGAGCAGCGGGTGCCGCGGGTGCCTTCTCACGAGAAAAGCAAACTAGTAGCTGGATAGATCATGGTCACAACGCGGCCAAAAACCATAGTGAAAAAGAATGTGGGGACTCAGACAGAGCTCCCAAGCAGGCATGCAGCAGTGCAGGTCTCTGGCTGCAGTGAATGCCTGAGCCTGGCACTGGTACCAGAGGGAACCAGTGACACCGCATGTGTGCGGTGTGAGCAAGTAAATGATCTCCTCAGGCAGGTGGTTAATCTGACAGAGGAGGTTGAAAGACTGAGAGCCATTAGAGATTGTGAAAGTGAAATAGACTGGTGGAGTCATACCCTGACGTAGGGGCAGATCGAGGAGGTTGAGAAAGTGCCGGATCCCCTCCCCTTCTGTCACCAGACAGATGGAGAGGACTTAGGAGATATGAAGGAATGGAAGGAAGTCCGATCTCGGAAAGGCAAGAAAAAATCCTCCCAACCCCTTCCACCCTCCCAATTGCCCTTGAATAACAGATATGAGGCCTTGGAAATTCAGGGACAGGAAAATGAAGTTGGAGGGGTAGACTTCTCTAGTGAAGCACCTAGGACTCGTCAGTCACCCCGAATCCTTAGGACTTCTTCAATCAAGAAGGAAAGGAGAGTAATTGTGGTGGGTGGCTCCCTTCTGAGGGGGACAGAAGGGCCCATCTGTCGACTGGACCCATCCCACAGGGAGGTCTGTTCCGTCCCTGGGGCTCGGATGAGAGATGTTAAAAGGAAACTCCCTAATCTTGTGGGTTCCTCTGATTACTATCCACTGCTGATTATTCAGGTTGGCAGTGATGAAATTATCACAAGAAATGTAAGGGCAATGAAGAGTGACTTCAGGGCCCTAGGACGGCTAGTTAGGGGGTCTGGAGCGCAAGTAGTGTTTGCCTCCATCCCTCCTGCAAGAATGGGTGGGGAGGTATATAGGAAGAGTCTACAGATCAATGAATGGTTAAGAGATTGGTGTCAAAGACAGGGTTTTGGTTTTTTTTGATCATGGGATGCTATATGAGACACCTGGCCTGGTGGTGGCAGGTGGGATGCACCTGTCCCAGAGGGGGAAGAGGCTTTTGGGGCAGGACTTAGCAGGGCTCATTGAGAGAGCTTTAAACTAGATGTGAAGGGGGAAGGGGAGAAAACTGGGTCTATTAGGGAGAAGCACAAGAGGAACGTACCAGGCCCTGAAAGCAGGTGGTCTAAGGAGGATTTAGTCCCACCAGTGGGCTCTGTTTGTTTCCTGAAATGCCTGTATGCTAATGCACGCATCATGGGGAATAAGCAGGAAGAGTTAGAGGTCAGTGTGCGGGCTAAGGGTTATGATCTGGTAGCAATAACAGAGACGTGGTGGGACAGGTCACATGACTGGAATGTGACCTTTTTAGGAAAGATAGGGCGGGGAAGCGAGGTGGTGGAGTTGCTCTTTATGTGAGAGAGCAACTAGAATGTATTGAGTTTTGTGCAGGGGCTGATGAGGGGCAAGTTGAAAGTCTGTGGGTAAGAATTAAGGGGCAGGCTGGTGTGGGTGATACAGTCGTGGGGGTCTACTACAGACCTCCTGATCAAGGCGAGGAAGTTGATGAGGCTTTCTACAGGCAGCTGAAAGTAGCCTCACAACTGCAGTCCCTAGTCCTCATGGGAGATTTTAACTACCCCGATATCTGCTGGAAGACTCACACAGCCAGCCTTTCACAGTCTAGGAGGTTCCTCCAGTGCATTGATGATAACTTCTTAATGCAAATGGTGGACAAGCCGACTAGAAGAGGAGCGCTGCTGGATCTTGTACTAACCAACAAGGAGGGCCTTGTTGAAGCAGTGGTGGTCAGTGGCAGCCTTGGCTGCAGTGATCACGAGATGGTGGAGTTCAGGATCCTGTGTGGAAGGAACAGAATACCCAGTAGGACCAGAACCCTGGACTTCCACAGGGCAAACTTTGGCTTCCTCAATCAACTGTTAAGGGAAATCCCATGGGACAGGGTGCTAGAAGATAAAGGGGCTCAAGATAGCTGGTCAACATTCAAAGACCACTTCTTGCAAGCACAAGATCAGAGGATCCCAATGGTTAGGAAATCTAGTAAGGGAGCTAGGAGACCAGCATGGTTAAAAAAGGAACTGCTGGGCAAACTTAAGTGGAAAAGGAAAATCTACAGATCATGGAAGGAGGGGCTGGTCACTTGGGAGGAATATAGGGCTGTTGTCAGAGGATGTAGGGAGGCAATTAGGAAAGCTAAGGCCTCCTTGGAACTTAACCTTGCAAGTCAGGTTAAGGATAATAGAAAGGGCTTTTTCAAATACATAGCTAACAAAACTAACACTAGAGGCAATATTGGCCCACTGTTGAATGAGGTGGGAGCCCTGGTGACAGAGGATATAAAGAAGGCAGAGGTGCTGAATGCCTTCTTTGTCTCTGTCTTTACTCCTGCAGGATTTCCCCATGAGCTCCAGACTCATATAGCCGCAGAAGTAGTCAAGATAGATGAGGAGTTTGACATAGTAGATGAGGATTGGGTTAGGGATCAGTTGAGTAATCTGGACATCCATAAATCGATGGGTCCAGATGGAATGCATCCAAGGGTGCTGAGGGAGCTGGCGGAGGTCATTGCTAGGCCACTCTCCATCATCTTCAGTAAGTCATGGGTAACGGGAGAGGTGCCTGAGGACTGGAGGATAGCAAATGTCACACCGGTCTACAAGAAGGGCAAGAAGGAGGACCCGGGTAACTATAGACCGGTCAGCCTCACCTCCATCCCTGGAAAGGTGATGGAACAACTTGTTCTTGTCTCTATCTCTAGGCATATCAAGTACATGGGGGTCATCAAGAGCAGTCAGCATGGTTTTATCAAGGGTAAATCATGTTTGACTAACCTCATAGCCTTCTATGAGGAAATTACTAGGTGGATAGATGATGGTAGAACGGTAGATGTGGTTTATCTAGATTTCAGTAAGGCATTTGACACCGTCTCCCACAGCATCCTTGTAGGTAAGTGTGGGGGACGGCCCCTACATTCATTAAAGATATGCCCCACATAAACCATATATATGATTCTCATGGCAATAAGGGTTAGAGGCAGGAAAGGGTTAAAGGCGGACCTGGTTGAGGACTGACTGAAAAAGAGAAAAAGAAAAAAAAAACAGCATACCAGGCTCTGAGAGACTTTTCGGCGCCTCAGCGCCAGGGACCAATGGCAGGGCGGATTGAAAAGTGACAGACCAATCAGAAGCCAGACCCCGCCTGGCATTTTTCCAATAAAGGCGACCGCCTCCACAGCCTCGGGGTAGTTGGAAGCCCGGGGTCGCCAGAAGAAGAAGAAGGGGGAGAAGAAACCGCCGCGTCCAGCGCCAGCCGCTTCGCCGCCGCCTCGGCAGCCGCTTCGCCGCCGCTTCGGTAGCCGCGTCCCGCCGCCTCGGCAACCACGTCCCGCCGCTTCGGCAGCCGCTCCGCCGCGCATTGCTCCGCCCCCCCGCCGCCGTCTCCAGCCAGCACGCCGACCGCTCACCACACTGTGGGGGATCGAGCCCAGGCTAAAAGCCTTTTTAAAGGCTCTTGGAGCTGAGGCCTTAGGTGCTCTCCCCCTGAAGATCTGCAAGGAAGAGCTGGCCACCAAGAGCCAGGGCTGGTCCCTGACTCCGCCGGGATACGAGGCGTAAGACAATTACCTAAAGACCGCCTTTCCCGTCTGCTCTTCCCTTATTCTAAATTACCTTGGGGGGTGGGAGGAGGGGAGTTGGGAAACTCTCCAATCCTTTTATCTTTTTCCTTTACCTTCCCTGATTCGGTGCGGGTACCCCTCCCATACATTTTATAGCTGATAAGTGGTTACTAATTCTTGTATTAGTCACATTGTGCCTTCTGAATTAATTATAAAGTAAAACAAGCACATAGTTTAAACTTCCCGAGTGTGGAGTTTTCTGTTTCTAAAGCAAATATCCCTTAAAATAGCTGTAGTGGCGGGGGTGCACCGGAGGTATCATCACGGGACTAACCGCTCGAGTCCCCTGAACATTGTGATTTTGGGCTTTAATCAAACCGGGTGTGTGAGGGCAAGATCTTTGCATACACTCCGCCCATACATAGCACCACCCATATACACTTACATACAAGAGCCTGGATCACTACATTTATTTAATTGGTGTCAGGATTTGAATCTCTTGTCGGATCTTGACATTTATATTATTGGTGTCAGAAGTGGGATACCCCGTGCACACCCAGAATATTGCTGTAGAAATGGGACTCCTTGATATGCTGTTCAAGCAACACACAACGACTCCCGATGAGTCTGCAAACCTCCCTTTGCATCCCTTCCAACAATGCTCTTGGATGGCTCCACTTTGGGACCAAATCACAAGGAATGATTTTCTTCCATCTCAAACGTTTCTCGAAATTGTTAACAATTATTACAATAAGGACAACCTGGAAGGTGTAGCCGAAATGCTAGAGAGGCTTGAGTGCCCTTCTAAACTCTCTAAAGGCCACAGGCGCCGAATAAAGAAAAAAGGCATGGACCATTATTATGGCAGAACATTTTTTAACATTGGCTTATATCTCATGGGAGGAAAAGGAAAAATACAAAAACATTGTTGAAAGAGGAGAGGCTGGAACAGCAGGGATGTCCCAATTGAAGCACAATGCCACGAATAACCAAAGTCAAGAGGGGGAATCTATGAACTCTGAGCTCGATCAAGCCACTGATCCCTCAGATGAAAAATTGTCCAGTGATACTGAGGATAGTGACCTCGGTGAGGGGACTGTTAAGAGAGTCTCCTTCAAACCACTGACTGAAATAGCGGCTTCACAAATCTCTCAGGCAAAAAAGCGGCTCAATGCCTTCTCAGATTGGGCAAAGTTTGAGAAGGACTTTTCCTCTTTCAAAGGGGAAATGACTAACTCTATGAAAACCCTCAGTGAAAATGTGACCAAATTAACTGAGGCTGTAGGGAACCTCTCAAGGAGCTCCTCTCGATGCTCCTCGAGAGCCTCCCGAAAATACTCCACCTCTGAATCTGAGGAGGATGCCCCGAAAGTTCTCAGACCCATTATAAAGACTGAGACTGAAACTACAAGAAGGGGTCGTGCCCATACAACTCAAAAAGAGATCCCTTATTCCCCATTGGAATTGGCAGATCTAAAGAAAAGATTTTCCAAAAAATTCACAGAATCTGACACTGAATATGTGATACGGGTCTCTGCTGATGGCGGGGATAATATAAAACTGTCAGAACACGAAGCAAGTGGCTATTGGGGACCAGGAATCCTTCTCGCTACTGGCAATAATGAATTCCCATGGTCAGTCACCCAAAGAGCGGCATATAATGTGGGTTTGTTAGACCCCATGTCACGGGGTGAACCCTATATTCTAAAAGGGGACATTAACCACTTGATGGAGAACATTCACAAGGCCGCTGTAATTCAATATATTTATCAGGGTGAACTGAACAAGAATTGTGATTCCCCACTTCTCCAGCAAGTTCGGCCAGAAAGGACGGATATCCTTATTCGGGGACTGCCCGGACAATTGAAAAATTTGGCGATCCAAATTAAAGCCAGGATTGCTAGTTCTGACCCCGAGGAGAACCACTATACCTGGGGTGACCTGGCAAAAGAATTAACTGAATATGGGAGACGCTATGAAATTCCTGAATATGATCCTAAAAAGGTGAGACAATTGGCTCAAAATAATAAGCCCTCCTATGCTGTGGTGGCTGCACACCCATCTAGGCATACCCCTCAGACGTCAAGGGGTGGGCGAGGTAAGCGTCCATCCATGAACCACAGCAACAAAGGATGCAATGATTCACGTGATCGTCTGAAAAATCAAAATGGCTCCTGGACACAGGCTAGTTCCAACCCGGGACCTTTTGCGCGGCTTAAGGAGGAAGCTCGCCGTAAGGGGATCCCGCTGACCTTGTTGTCACGGAACTATAGTTATAGCCACCTCAAAGAGCTGATTGATAAGTGGCCTACCCCAAAATCAACAGAAGACAATTCCAATTCGGGAAACTAAATAAACCTCCCAAAGCTAAAAAACAACGCCAAAGAAAACGGCAGCAGGAGGTAATCTGCTCAAATCAAAATGAAATTGCAGGTGACAATCGGGCACGAACGTGGGAAGCCAAGGCCCCAGACACAAATGATTGGCCAACTACTGAACCCAAATCTGACCCTAAAAAAGATTTGCCTCATCTGGATTGGCAAAATATCCTAAGGTTAGCCCAAAACTCACAGGGTGATTTGGAACTCACGTGTAGTGTTGGTCCTAAAAAGTATCCAGTTACATTTGTTGTGGATACAGGAGCACAGATCTCCACACTAAGGAAAGACGTGGCACAGAAATGTGGCATCAGTCTGTCTCGAAAATCTATGCTGGTGAGTGGTGCTTTTGGCCAGCCCACCTCACAAAAGATCGCCCAAGTCTTTCTAAAATTGCCAGGCGAAGACAGCACAATTCGGACAGAAATGATAGTGGGTGACATTCCCTACAATTTATTGGGAATGGATATCTTAAAAGGCAGAGCGTGGAGAGATGATAGTGGTAATTGCTGGAACTTTGGTACACCCACTCTAAATGTTAGGCTTTTACAACAGGCTCCTGCACTACCTCAAAGCCAGATAACCAATACAAAACAATACCAAGTGTCCCTGGCCGCCAGAGAGGGAATCAAGGAAGTGATTGAGGACTTAAAGGAAAGGGGTATAGTAATAGAAACTCACTCACCCTTTAATTCCCCCATCTGGCCAGTTAAGACATCCAATGGAAAGTGGAGACTTACGGTTGATTACCGGAGGTTAAATGCAAACACAGGACCTCTGACTGCAGCAGTGCCAAATTTGGCCGAATTGTTATCAGAAATCCAGGAAGCAGCTCATCCTGTGATGGCTGTGCTGGACATCAAAGACATGTTTTTCACAGTACCAATTCGAGAAGAGGACCAAAGTCAGTTTGCTTTCACCTGGGGTGGTAATCAATACACTTTCACCCGGCTTCCCCAAGGCTATAAGCATTCACCAACCTTGGCACACCATGCACTAGCAACAGAATTGAAACGAGCGCTTTCAGGAAAAGATTATCATGATGTCAAAATCTATCAATACATTGACGATATATTGATTGCTGGGCAAGATGAGTCAAGGGTGGGGGAGGTTTATATCCTAATAAAAGACCACCTCAAAAGCCTCAACATCAAAGTTCCTGATGATAAGTGCCAGCCTCCTGCCCCCGAGGTTAAGTTTTTAGGAATTCGGTGGCGGAAGGGCACCTGGAACATCCCTCAGGATACCTTGATAAGACTGGGAAATATTAAAGTCCCTGAGAATAAGAAGCAGTTGCAGGAATTGCTGGGCACAATTCAATTTTGGCGCAAACATGTTCCTAATTTGTCCATAATTGCTCGACCACTCTATGATCTACTGAAAAAGGGGAAACATTGGGATTGGAGTGATCCTCATGATGAAGCCCTCAAATTAATACTAATGGAAATACAAATGCACCAATCCCTGGGCCCAGTCCACCCTGAAGACCCAGTAATCATAGAGTGGGGCTTTGCTAAAAGTGGTTTGTCATTCCACCTTTGGCAAAGAGGGCCGAGTGGAGCTCCCAGACCACTGGGATTCTTCTCCCAATCCTTCAAAGAAACAGAAAGAAGATATTCTAGTTGGGAGAAGGGACTCCTCACTGTAGTCACAGCCTTGAAAGAAGTAGAAAAACTGATCAAAACACAAAGAGTGGTATTGCGAGGGCCATTTAAGGTCCTAAAGCAAGTGATTTCAGGACGAGCCCCTCCGGAAGGGATTGCCCAAAAGCAAACCACTCGCAAATGGTATTCTCAAATTGAATTTTATGCCAACCTATTTTCCATCACTGAAGGACCTGATAAAACACTAAATATCCAGGAGGATGTATTGTATGAAATTGATCCAGAACAAGAATTGGCCAGGAAAATTCAATCCCCGATTAAAGAGGCACCAGAATTCAATGACAGACTGGGAATTGTTTGGTTCACTGACGCCTCCTCACAGAGAGAGAGAGGAGAGTGGAAGTTCAAATCTGCAGCATTGAATACCAAAACCAAACAAACAATAACAAATGAAGGGACTGGTAGTGCCCAAGTTGGTGAACTCGATGCAGTTTATAATGTAATCCTGAAAGAGAAGGATACCAAGGAGCCTGTATATATTTATACAGATTCCTATGCGGTATATAAAGGGTGCACTGAATGGATTACATTCTGGCAAGAAAATCAGTGGCAAATTAACAGTGTACCTGTTTGGCAATCAGAAAAATGGAAAGCTATATTGGAAATAGCCAAAAACAATCCTAATTTCCATGTCGGGTGGGTACCTTCTCACCAGGCCGACATGACAAATGAGGCTGCAAAATGGAATAATGAAGTAGATGAATTGGCCCGAATAAATTGGCTCGAAATTAGAGAAGCCATCAGAAAAGGAGAAACCACTGAATGGGGGAAGCTCCTTGAGTGGTTACATTGTAAGCGAGGGCACTCTGGCTATAATGACTTATATAAAGAGGCACAGTCTCGCGGCTGGCCAGTTTCACGAGAAGCCTGCAAAACGATGATAACTTCCTGTGACCAGTGCAAAATCAAATATGATAAGCACCCAATGAAAGAGGATTTACATTTGAGGAGTAACAAAACTCTTTGGTCTACTTGGCAAGTGGACTATATTGGTCCATTCAGAAAATCTAAAGGAAAACAATACATAATTGTCATGGTGGAAATCATCTCAGGATTAACATTGGCAAAATCGGTATATAAAGCAAATGGAGAAAGTACTTTGGACTTTTCAAAAGAAACCTTTGCAGTATTCCCAAAGCCTGAGACCATTCAGTCTGATAATGGCTCTCACTTCAGAACAACATTGGTACAACAATGGGCAAAGGGAGAAAATATCAAATGGGTTTTTCATACACCCTACTATCCCCAAGCAAATGGGATAGTAGAGCGAACCAATGGTCTGCTGAAAGGGATTTTGAAGCCTCATCGTCCCCAATGGGACGAGAGACTTAGTTTCGCTTTGTTTGTGGTAAATAATAGATGGGGAGTCAATGGCTGCCCCAGATTTAGTGCATTTTACCTGGAACCACCTTCCTCCAGTCCATTGGGAAACAAATTCAAAAGCCCCTATGCCGTGGGTCAAACAGTTTTGGTTAAATTACCTAATATTGGTAATATTCAATTGATATTACAGTCTCCTTACAATGAAAAATCCTGGAAAGCCAAAGATAAACAGGGAGTAGAATATAAGATTAGTACCAAATGGATTGTTGCAACCCTGTAATCTGTTCAATTGAGATTATTGGTTACAGAGAATACGGGCACGCTGAAGAAAGCAAAAGGAGAGAACTCACTTGCAGAAAGAGACGAAGACCACACATGCCAGAATGAAGATTATAAGAATGGTAACATCGATCCTGACTTGTGTGTTACTAATGCACCTGTCTGGAACCAAAGCCCTAACTCAGGACAATAACACAAAGTTTATGCACACTCCATGGGCAAAGAATCACTTTGTAAGTCTGGGTCAAAACATAAGTAATATTCTGAATCTTAAAAACTGCTGGGTATGTGGAAGCCACCATGGTTTCAATGAATGGCCATGGCTAGCCCATGAAATACCTCCACAATTATTCAGACAAAACAAAAGTGTAAGACATTGGAGGGATGATGCTGACCCCTGGAAAGTCCATAGCATTCCAGTTGCAAAATTTTGCATACAGAGAAATCAAACGGAAAAGAGGCGAGACACTCCGGTGTTTATTGGGCATTCTGAGTGCAATTATACCCTAACTGGAGATCGTGATTGTTGGGGAAGGGAATTTCACTCTGCCTCTTGCATGGATACAAAGCGTATGATGAATTGGAGAGACCGGTTTGGGAAGGTTGTCAAATTTAAAAAGTACTGGTCCCATAAGGATCTAACAGGTCTTGGGTCTGACCGTTGTAAGAAATTAAAAGATATATGGGAGTGTGATGGTATCAGCCATAATAAGTTTCAAGGTGTAACATTCCCAATTAGTGAGGAGGAGGCAGATAACTACTTTATAATACCTTTCCTCACTTACCATGGTGAAACATGGGCTTATAAAGGTCACTATTGGGTTTGTGGCCACACTGCCTACAGGAAATTACCCAAACACTGGGTGGGAACCTGTTTTGTTGGAATTATCAGACCCTATTTTAAGGTTATGTATGCAGTTAATGATAATGAACCAGAATCTATTATCAGAAGGAAAAGGGATACTTTGAATATACCATCCATTACACTTAGTAAACAGAAATGGAAGGGCGAGGAGTGGACCCCAGAACGAATCATAAGATATTATGATCCAGCCTCGTGGAATCCTTACGAAATAATTAATGGGGCTAGGGATCCAATTTACAATTTAAATAGAATAATCCGACTGCAAGCAGTTGTGGAAGTCGTGTCTAATTGGACAGCTGAAGCCTTAACCTTGACAGCCAACAAATTATCTCAGATGAGGACCACAATTTATCAACACAGAATGGCTCTTGATTATTTATTGGCTGCAGAGGGAGGCGTATGTGTTAAATTTAATCTGACCAATTGCTGCTTGCAAATAGACGATAATGGGGAAATCATCAAAAATCTAGCTGACAGAATCAGGAAAACAGCCTATACACCAACTCAAGTTTGGAAGGGGTTTGACTGGGCAAAAGTTACATCTTTCTTTAGCAATATTGGCAATTGGGTTTACCTCCTTATTGTTCTTATAGTTTTAATAATAATAATGCCTTGCTTTTGTTCATTATGCAATATTTGGTATTCCAATTATGCGATGCCCAAAAGGGTAGCTCGCATTAAAACTCAATCAGATCCAAACAACCAGGAAGAAAATAGAATCCGTATGGAAATGAATGCCTTGATTGGAGACCCAGATCTTCCAATTAAAAAGGAGAAAGGTAACAAATAAGTTTTCAAGGTTAGAAAGAGGATGCACTAATTCCTCGTCTATTGTAATAATAAAAGTCCAGCCATTAAGGTTCAATAGGCTGTTAAAGTTTAAAGAACACTTTTCTGAAGTTTTAAGCTCCTTATGTACCACTTAATTAATGTACCACTTATGTACCACTGAATTAATACTATTTTCCAATGCTTTCCTCCCTGCGTGGAGGCAATACAATGTTTCAAAAGTTATACCAGTTCTCCCTGTGTGGAGAAAGAAGTTAATATGTATCCCCTGCGTAGGATAGTTTGCCTTTTAAGAATTAGCAACCATTGGGAACCCTGGGAAACACCACCATGAGAATCACGGGGTGAAATGTGGGGGACGGCCCCTACATTCATTAAAGATATGCCCCACATAAACCATATATATGATTCTCATGGCAATAAGGGTTAGAGGCAGGAAAGGGTTAAAGGCGGACCTGGTTGAGGACTGACTGAAAAAGAGAAAAAGAAAAAAAAAACAGCATACCAGGCTCTGAGAGACTTTTCGGCGCCTCAGCGCCAGGGACCAATGGCAGGGCGGATTGAAAAGTGACAGACCAATCAGAAGCCAGACCCCGCCTGGCATTTTTCCAATAAAGGCGACCGCCTCCACAGCCTCGGGGTAGTTGGAAGCCCGGGGTCGCCAGAAGAAGAAGAAGGGGGAGAAGAAACCGCCGCGTCCAGCGCCAGCCGCTTCGCCGCCGCCTCGGCAGCCGCTTCGCCGCCGCTTCGGTAGCCGCGTCCCGCCGCCTCGGCAACCGCGTCCCGCCGCTTCGGCAGCCGCTCCGCCGCGCATTGCTCCGCCCCCCCGCCGCCGTCTCCAGCCAGCACGCCGACCGCTCACCACACTGTGGGGGATCGAGCCCAGGCTAAAAGCCTTTTTAAAGGCTCTTGGAGCTGAGGCCTTAGGTGCTCTCCCCCTGAAGATCTGCAAGGAAGAGCTGGCCACCAAGAGCCAGGGCTGGTCCCTGACTCCGCCGGGATACGAGGCGTAAGACAATTACCTAAAGACCGCCTTTCCTGTCTGCTCTTCCCTTATTCTAAATTACCTTGGGGGGTGGGAGGAGGGGAGTTGGGAAACTCTCTAATCCTTTTATCTTTTTCCTTTACCTTCCCTGATTCGGTGCGGGTACCCCTCCCATACATTTTATAGCTGATAAGTGGTTGCTAATTCTTGTATTAGTCACATTGTGCCTTCTGAATTAATTATAAAGTAAAACAAGCACATAGTTTAAACTTCCCGAGTGTGGAGTTTTCTGTTTCTAAAGCAAATATCCCTTAAAATAGCTGTAGTGGCGGGGGTGCACCGGAGGTATCATCACGGGACTAACCGCTCGAGTCCCCTGAACATTGTGATTTTGGGCTTTAATCAAACCGGGTGTGTGAGGGCAAGATCTTTGCATACACTCCGCCCATACATAGCACCACCCATATACACTTACATACAAGAGCCTGGATCACTACATTTATTTAATTGGTGTCAGGATTTGAATCTCTTGTCGGATCTTGACAGTAAGTCGATCAGGTATGGGTTTGGTGATCAGGTAGTGAGGTGGATCAGGAACTGGTTGATGGGAAGGAGTCAGAGAGTTGTAGTCAATGGGGCAGAATCTGGTTGGAAGTGTGTGACTAGTGGAGTCCCTCAGGGGTCGGTACTGGGACCGATGTTGTTCAACATCTTCATCAACGACCTGGATGAGGGTATAGAATGTACCCTCAGCAAGTTTGCTGATGACACTAAGCTGGGAGGAGTGGCTGACACACCAGAAGGCTGTGCTGCCATTCAGAGAGACTTAGACAGGCTGGAGAGTTGGGCGGGGAGAAACATGATGAAATTCAACAAGGGGAAGTGTAGAGTTTTGCATTTGGGGAAGAACAACACGATGTCCCAGTATAGGTTGGGGGCTGACCTGCTGGAGAGTAGTGTAGGTGAAAGAGACCTGGGGGTCCTGGTAGACAGGAGGATGACCATGAGCCAGCAATTTGCCCTTGTGGCCAAGAAGGCCTATGCATCCTGGGGTGTATTAGAAAGGGTGTGGTTAGTAGGTCAAGAGAGGTTCTCCTCCCCCTCTATTCTGCATTGGTGAGGCCGCATCTGCAGTATTGTGTCCAGTTCTGGGCCCCTCAGTTCAAGAAGGACAGGGATCTGCTTGAAAGAGTCCAGCGCAGAGCCACAAAGATGATGAAGGGAGTGGAACATCTCCCTTATGAGGAAAGGCTGAGGGAGCTGGGTCTCTTTAGCTTGGAAAAAAGGAGGCTGAGGGGTGACCTCATCAATGTTTACAAATATGTAAGGGGTGAGTGTCAGGGAGATGGAGTTAGGCTCTTCTCAGTGATGACCAGTGATAGGACAAGGGGTAATGGGTGCAAATTGGAGCATAGGAGGTTCAAGGTGAATATCTGAAAAAATTTTTTTACTGTGAGAGTGACAGAGCACTGGAACAGGCTGCCCAGGGAGGTTGTGGAGTCTCCTTCACTGGAGACATTCAAAACCCGCCTGGATGCGTTCCTATGTGATGTGCTCTAGGTGACCCTGCTCTGGCAGGGGGGGTTGGACTAGATGATCTTTCGAGGTCCCTTCCAACCCCTAGGATTCTATGATTCTATGATTCTATGATTCTTGATTTCATTAATAAAGACATAGAATGTTTTCAAAAAACCTGAAATCAACCCCTCAAATTTGTATTACCTTTGTATGTTCATCCCTACCCTAACCTGTATCCCTACCCTAATTTAAACTCATTTGCTACTTATTTCCTTGGAGATTCACTTAAACTTTTCACTAACATAGAGAAAGAATAACCAGAATTATTCTTCAGTCTTTGCATATAACAAGCCTCATTTCTCAGCCTATCATGGTGGATACAGAAGCACAGATGTGCATAGAAGCAACAGAGAAGCTGCTACATCAGAACAGCTTCAGAAATTCTATAGTTTATTGTTTCCTATGCAGCACAGGAAGCATGAAATAACTAAAAGAACCCTCTCACATCTATGGCCCAGCCACATCTGGTCAACAGGCCTAAGTCAAACTATATATCATCTTAAGATAAATCTTAACTAAATGTGATTTCCTGGGATCAGCCTTTATAGGCAAGTGCAGTCCCAGAATCAAGCACAGTAGAGAACCAAAACTACTAGAAAGAAATTTCTGGAGTTTGACAAGCTTTTTCCCTGCTGCAAAGCAATATGTTTACTCTTTCTTTAATGAACGTTGACAATTCTCTTTTATATTGCATTAGCTGAATAGACAAGATAAGGGGGGAGATACTGTATTCAGTAGTTATCCTCACTGAACTGAAATGGGATGCTATATTCCTTCGAGGTTTCACTGTGTGTTTGGAATATAAGCTATTGCCATATCAGGGCCTGATTGTAGGGAAAATGATTAACAATATTTATATACATGTTTTGTAGAAAGAATGTATTTCACATTTCACTCATATGATGAGAAGTCAGTTTGTGATAGTTCAGTGGTGCCAACTGATTTTCCTTATCCCTCTACTTCCTATTTCCACACCTTCAGCCCTTAAAACATTGATTTGTTTCTGTGTGTCTGTGTCTGTCTGCCCACACACACTGCAGTAGTTGTGCTTTATATGGTGCATGACTTCACTGTTGTTTATAATGGTGTATCAGCAGGAGAGAACAGTGCTGTGGCTAGGAATTCAAGTAACAATGTTGTATCTGCAACCCTCCCACGAGGAGGAGTTGACTAGATGGACAGCAAAATTGACTGAAGTATTCCATTCCATATATCTATGTAAACTCAGTGTGAGGTCAGAGATCACGGAACTCAACTTCCTGCTTATTCTTCTTCTTCCCTTCTCTTCCGTCCATGGTCGGCATCTGGGGAGGACTCCATCCATCCATCTCCTTTGATCCCCAGGCTCGTGCATTCCTGACCCTCATAACTCTCCCCTCAGCTCCTGTCTGCTCTGCTGCTCTCTCTGGCAGCGCTACGGGACATTTCAGAACTGCTCAAAGCTCAGGAGAGTGCTGGGGGAGTTGCTGGGGGTGGGCGGAGGCAATAGGGTTTTGCACATTCTGGAACACATTTGTATATAATTAAACATATTTTCTTATCATTAGTATTTAATTAAAGCTGTCTAGTTTAGTTTTCAATCCTGGAAGTCTCTCTCCTTTATTATCGCTCTCCTTTCCCTACCCAGGTGGGAGGGGGAGGGGATTAAGAGCATTATTGTCACTGGTTCAATTGCCAATCCTGAGTCAAACCATGACAAGTTGAAAGATATTTTTGACCAGCAAAAATAAACTATCTGTGACCCTGACCAGTTGTTTAGGAAATTCTGTTTAACCACTTGATTACTTAATTTTTTCCAGGACTTCACAGCCAATTTTATGAGCTGGTAAACTCAGTTATGTTTTAAAATAAAAAAACCTCAAGTATAAGACTTTTCACATGTATTAAGAATATAGGAAGGAACTGAGAAGGGAAGAGGATTGAATCTTGTTTTACAAAACCTTGCTCACAAAGTTTTCTTTGCAAATTCAGCAATTCTTATTTTTTATTTATGCTTTGATCCTTAAAGTAATGTTTGTGGTCTCATTTCTCCCTTGTAAGTCAGGAACACCTCAATTAAACATTTTTTCAATATTCCTTCATTTATAGAACCAGAAACAAGGGATTTAAAAGAACGCACTTTTATCAGTTTATCAGATATTAACAAGCAGTAAGCTGTAAAATACAGACCACTTTTCTGCCATTTTCTCTTTTTTTTCCTTTTTTTTTTTTTTGCAAGTTTGCTGCCAGGCCCCTCCTTAAGTATCTTGAACCCTCCTGCTATTACTAATCAAATTCTAACACAGATGAGAAGAGATATTTTCTAGTTTTTTAATGGTAGGAATTTGCACAGTTTATGCAAAAACCTTCCTCTAAGTCCATTTTTAACCCAGCTGGCCCCTTTTGTGAGCAGATCTGCAATAAAAAAAGTCACATGATGCACTACGACAATAAGAAATTAGCTTGCTCATTCACCTGAGTGAATTGTAAAGAACTCCAAGATCTGCATCTCTTGGAGTTCTGTCTTGTCTAAACCAAACTCTAGGAACAAAAGGAAAATCTATTCCTAGTCCTAAACAAAAGCAGCTTCCTAGATTAATACAGATAGCAGATCATGAAAGCTAGTCCTATGTCCTGACTAGAAGCTGTTGAACAGGAGGAAACCCAGATATTTAATTCTCATATGAGCAGAACATAAAAAAAAAGCATTCCTACTTCTGGTTTACCACAATTTCTATTCACATCAGCTAGGAGGTACCCTTTGACTCCTGCCTAACACAGAGCACAGGACTTCCATTGGCAAAATTACCCTCTGATGGGCAAATTGTAGAGAACAGTTCACAATTATGCTGGTATAAAAAAAAAGATACAAACACAAGATCAACAAGCCTTAGCATATTGCAGGCCTGCTGCCAAACCTCTAAGCTCTGCAAATATGAGGGGTTTGAGGCATTATTATAGAAAGCACAAATGTTCCCTATCCTCTAAATAATTTGCAGAAATTACTGCATCTATGAAATCAAAATTTGTGTTTAAATATGCCATTTTCTATAGAACAAGTTGTTTATTAAACAATGTTGGGAGCTAAATAAACTGAGTTATTACTCTAGAATTGCTTGCTTCAGGACTTTTAGGTCAAATTCTGTCACACTAATTGATACTAATAATAAGTGTAATTACAGCTGTGTCTACACGAACAAATTTAGTTACTCTAGACCCCCAAAAGATACTTCAGAATGGCCTGTGCCCATAAATGAAGTCTCTTAGTTCACTTAAGACTTAATTGCAGTGCTTAGAAATTAAGACCCTCTGGGATCATACTATGTAGTAGTGAAAATAGCCAGGTCTCAAATCCTGAGTTTAGAGAGTCTTCAGACCATGCTTTTTCACATGGAAAATCAATCATGTATCTTATGCAGTGATCTTCAGTTTCTTCAAAATAGTTATTTTAAGTGCTTGCAATCATCACCTTCCCCAGTCTGTACCCGAGGCACAGTGGTGGCACTTTAAGAGTACCATTTCACATCAAGTAAACAAGTGTTTTGCAGAGTGCTTCAGAACAACATTTTTTTCCTGAGGAGTGTTATTGTAAAATAAGTTATACATATACGGTCTGTCCTACTTTTAAAAGCTTTTGAAAAAAAAACAGTAGAAAGACTAACTAGAAATTTCCTTAGAGATAGGACAGACAGAGGAAGGTGATTGTTAATCTGGAAAATCCCCTGCCATCTGTGCTTGTTTGTTGAAACAGAAGATGCAAGGCTTGGATGCAAGTCTGTAGTACTTGATTTCATGCAAAGGTGAGAGCTTGAGCTCAGCTGCTTAAAGTTGTATCTGTGTGAGCATAATGCTGTATGTTCGAAATGAATGGGATACTTAGGCATGAGATACTCTGTACTCGAGGGAAGGATATATGATGCAAACTTTTTTTTGCCATACTTGTTTGTTTTAGCTTTTTAAGGATAAAAGCCCTAAAAACAATCCATGGAAGAACACCATATATGCTTCTAACACCATGTTTCTAACAACACATCTCATATGATCAGAGTGACAAATGAGAGACAAAATACGATCTGTAGAATTACTTTTAAGAATACAATAAGATGTTCACATTGCTTTATGCTAGGATGATGCAACCTCTTGAAAGCACTATGAATTGTTCTGACATTTTTAATTGTAAATTCTAAAGATCTTATGTGGAATATTTAACTAATATTTATACTAGTAAGCCTGTGTATAGACAGCTTCCATTCTGATTTACCTGCAAGTTCATGTCAGAGACCATAGAATATATCAAATGACAATTTCTGCATTAACTATTTTATATAGCTCAATGGAATTACTTTTTAAAGGTTAATTCTCAGGTTGCATTCTACTTTCTTTAATATATAATGACCACCCAGGTTGTTTTCTCTTACCTTTCATTTCTAAAAGTACAAATGCTAAAACTCAAACAGAGAAGAATTATGTACAACTCCCACAATATCTGAGGCAGTTTAGATGGTCAAATAAGGAAAACTACTGCAATTACTAACCCTGCGAATCACTGAATAAAAAATGAGTGGAAATTGCACAGGTTTACTGCTTGGACCCATTCTACCAATTTTGATGTGTTCCCTTTACAGTGGTGTTTGTATTGTTGGTGGATTTGGAGAAATGTGATATAATTCAAAACAAAGTGTTAGTTAAATTGTATTGCAAACATCTGCAATTGTCACCACATATTCACTAGCACACTGACAGTCTTGGAAACACAGATTGACCTAAAAGCTCTTCCAAATTTCCTGTGACCTTTGAATCTTCTCCTACCTAGCAGTCTAATAGCTCAGCCTCAAAATTGTTTCCATAACATAGTACTACAGCTGCCATTCATTTGTGAGAAACACTGTACTGCAGTAAGAAAATAAAATAATTAAATATTAAAGGGAAAAAAAGGAGATTTTATACAAATTTAAAGTTATTGATTCAGGCGTTAGCTAAGAATAAAATATAATTATGTGTTTAGATATTGCCGAGTTGATGTTCATAGTTAATGAAAATTTTGCATACCTTGAGAAGTCATGAAAATGAGATGGCATGTGACTTTAAATTCACATTAAATGCTTCATTTTACAATTTTGTTCAACTGCTATGCAAGACTTATCTACAGAATAAAACATGGAGATTTATTAAAATTAAGATACTAAAGTCAAATAAATGCAAAGTCAAATAAAAATCTTCAAACCAGTGTAGGTATGAAAGCTAACTTCATACATATAGTCAGATAATTAAAAATTACATATATAATAAAACTAAATACAACAAAATTACATTTAGTCAGATAATCTTTTGATAGCAACATTTTATTTCATTGGTGAAGCAATGAACAATTCTTATAACACACTTTTACTTTGAATGATACCTTAAGTTTACAAGAAAAATCAGCTCAGCTCATCTTTTGAAAAATCACTGTAGAATTTGCAACAGCAATCAGAAGTCATGCTGCCAAGCTAATAGGACATGTTAGATGCAAACCTGTGACCCTTTTTTAAAGATGGAGCACAAGGCCAAAGAGTTTAGAGTAATTTCTGTAATTTGGGACATGTGAAGCAGCAGCCTTTGGAAAGAATTTAATGCATCGTACATCACTGTAGAGTTGTTTGCTTGTTCTAAACAAAATAAATCCCTCTAATTATTTATGTATGTCAGTGTATTGTTGATTCACAGCTTCTTTAATTTCAGCTGCGTTTGGCATTTTGCCTTCGATTTGCTTTAGATCTCTATCATTTGTCTTTACAATGGAGTAATCCTTTCCTTGGCAAAAGATGTGACACTTATTGTGAGATACTAAGTAGCCACGCAGTTGTTTCCACTGTAATGACAGTGGGAAAATATGTTTTGAA
The DNA here is from genome assembly GCA_020745705.1 of Hemiprocne comata. NCBI lineage: Eukaryota > Metazoa > Chordata > Aves > Apodiformes > Apodidae > Hemiprocne > Hemiprocne comata. The sequence goes on along the minus strand of CM036586.1, from coordinate 132,965,197 downwards.
TAAAGAACCTTTTAAAGAAAATAGAGTTAGTGTCAGGGGCTTAAGATGTATATTCCAGTTCACAGAGGGGTGTTACTGATACTGCACCATTTGTTTTCTACAAACCTGAAGTAGTCCAAGAAGTTGTTTATTTTCCCACAGTACAATAATGAATGCCTGTAGGGATTTATTATAACAGCAAATCCAGAAGCTGACAAGGGTGCTAAACAAAATGAGAAGGGAGGGAAGAGTCTTGAAATAAAATGAAGCTTTTAAAATACAGGCTAGTGGGATAACTTAACTAGGGCTATCACAGATATTTATCAGGTACTGATACTACGAATTCAAGACTGACTGCCATTTCTGAGAAAATTCTCTTCCTGAACCAGAAGTCTTGCTGCATGGAAAACCCATGGGTCTTGCTCACAGGTAACTGAGTGAGATTCTACAGCTCTGATAGTGAACAGTGTTTTCATCAATAAAAAACTGATCACATTTTGTGTATATTTTAATAACTGTATGGCAAGAGAATTCTACACAAGTGTCTAGATCATGTAGCATGATAAATTAACATATTGTAAATGTTGCCTAAAGGACACTATGCTAACACTTTTTTTTAATATATATACTTTCTTTGCTCTGAACTACTAGAAGTTTGAGGTTGCTACAGCTGAAGAATTATTTCAGTTCTGCTTGGTGAAGTCATGAATTAATATTCTATTTTAATTTACCAAAAATAGCCCTTTTCTACATATCTGCAAGCAGGCATCCAAAAAGCAAGTTATTCCTTGAATTGTTTTTCATGGTACAGACCAACCTTAGAACTGCTGTAAACAATGAGAGCAATAAACAAAACAGTAATTGAATAGGATAGAATTATCACAGGTAGTAACAAAATGTAATCTCAGACATATCTCTTCCTTGAACTGATTTTACTGTTTGTTGTTAAATACGTTTTTTATAGGGTTCTGGCCTAGATGTATGTGTAAGTCAGATGGCTGTTAGTAAATAAATCTTAGTTGTCAGCCCAAGATCCAGCAAACAAGGTTACAACTTCCAGGAGCCACAGAAAATGGAAGAATTGTAGAGAAATTTCTATGAGGGGTGGGAGGGGGAAGATGGTCTTAAGTATTATTTTGTGTAGCTTTGTGGACTGAGTTCAGTGAATTGCTTTATCACTGAATATGCCAATATTTAGTGAGGCAGACATACAGCACATTCAGTCATAACCACAATGGGCATAATTAATATTCTATATGGACCTTTTAAAATTAGCACATTTTGGGAGACTGGTGACACTTGTCCTGGGTTGAGCCAGGTTTAACCTAATTTTCTTTTTACTGATTTTTTTTTTTCCTTCAGTAAGCTTTCCTTTAACTAACAGCTAGTGTTCCAGCTAGTGGACTGATAACACTGGAATGTTTATGTTTCTGCTGAGACTCCAAGGTTGCTTCTTAGCTCTGCTGCTACAGAGGCTACCAGGGCAGGAGAATTGTGTCTGTGACCCCCCCGTGGGGAGCTGGACTAGACAGACAGCAGAACTGACCAAAGGTATTCCATGCCATATATCTACGTAAGCTCTGAGGAAGGTCAGAGATCACAGAAGACAACTTCCTTCCTACTTCTTCTACCCTTCTCCTCCGTCCATGGCTGGCATCCAGGGAGGACTCCATTCATCACTGTCGACCCCAGGCTCAGCCCTGACCCTCATAACTCTCCCCACAGCCCTGTCTGCTCTGCTGTTATCTCAGACAGGGGGCTGAGAGTTTTCGGGACTGCTCACAGCTAAGGAGAATTTTCGGGAGAGTTACTGGGGGTGGGGGGAGGCAAGAGGCTTTTGCACATTCCTGAAAATATTTGTATATAATTGTACATGTAATTAAAGCTGTCTAGTTTAGTTTTCAATCCAGCAAAGTCTCTCTCCTAATTCTCTCTCTCCTTCCCTACCTGGGTGGGAGGGGGAGGGGATCGAGAGCTTGTTGTCTCTGGTTTATTTTTCAATTCTGAGTCAAACCTTGACACACTGCAGAAGAAAAACCCCGAGTTTCCTTCTTAAGCTTTGCATGAGACAGGAGGCAGAAATAATACACATGAACACAGAAATGACAGGCTAAACCGCAGATTTTGAAAGCTACAGAGCCTGTGTAACTCTGGACAAATCATTACAAGTATAATTGCCAGACAGTCCATTTTTTAAAAAAAGACAGCATAATGTATTGTCTATACTTAAACAAAGCTGCTAATTTCCAAGACCTACCAGTGTGACAAAGGGAGGAAGCTATTTACTGAAGGAAAGATTTTGGAATTTTCTGGGGCCTTCACTTAAGAGTGATGAAAGAAATAACCAGAATTCTCTTTTCAACATTCACCTATGATTAATAACTTATGGTGATCAAAACAACTAGTAATAATTTTTAAAATAATTTTTGAATTATTATGCCAATGTTACATTACATGTATAAGTATTTATGAACCCTTTTTCCTCTTTCCCGCTCCTTCCCTCTGGTACCTGGAAGTACCTTGAGGACTGCACTGTGAGCCTTACTGAGAAGCAGTAGGGTGGGCGGCAGGTGCCTGGGGATGGCCTCTCCTGGGGGTACTCCCCTGCCCAGGGCCTAAGACCCCACACCATCCCCCTAGGCCACCAGCTGCTGCCCTAGAAACACCACAGCAGGCCCAGCCTCCAGCTTTTGGCAGCCCTGCCAAGCCATGGGCCCTGATGAGCCGGGCCTGCCCACAAGCCCACAGCCCAGCCTGGCCCCAGGGAGGCACCCAATGCCCGGGACTGGGGCTGCCCTGGTGGCCCCAGCTGCCCTGGTGCCCCCAGCTGCCCTGCTCCCTGGTGGGGACCCTGGCTGCCAGGCCCTGGGAGCCCCTGGGCCCAGTGGCTCCCCAGTACAGAGAGTAACCCACATCTTGGCTTGCTGACCATGCCCTGCCTCACGGCTGGCACCAGAAAGTTGTCAGCTGCCCACCACCAGCTCCCTGCAGGGGCACTGAGGTGGGAGTCCCTCCTTCACACGGGCCATGGCCAGTTGTGGCAGTCACCAGCTCCTCACCTCAAGGCAAGCTTAAACTGCATGGAGGCAGAAGAGGAGGAGATCCAAGGCAGTTCTGTGGGACTGAGGCTATTTAGTCTCTGGGCTTTATTCTAAAACCACCCTTACTCCCACAGTGCTTGAAATTTTAGTCAGAACTAAGGAGTTCCCTCTGGTGCACAGGGTGCCTCAAAACACACACTCCCAAACACTGAATGCTAGTGTCTTGAAAACTAGTGTTTTTATCTCCTCAGAGCTAATGTTAAAAAGGTCTAACGTCTTGGCAATTTCAGAACAATTGTTGCTTGTATCCATTTTAAACACATGAGAGATGGTTTCAAGTTCCCTCCACAATCGGCACATACAGCAACAAGGGAGGCAGTTTTTGGTGCCCCTGCGGGGGAGCCAGAGACCTGCCCATCTCTGGTCTCTGCCTTGGCTCTGACTACCAGTGAGCCATGAGTCGGCACACAGCCACCAAACTAAACCCCAATGTATGGAGCAATTGAGCATCATCTGTAGTTCCTGGATGAAGAAATGTAACTGAGATTGGCACACACACCCTCCCCCCCGAGTAATTTACATTCTTAGAGGAAGTGTCAAGATTGAAAAAATACCACTTTAAATCATGTCACAGCCATAGTAAGGGGGTTGAAACTACAGGTTAGTGTTTTCTTCAACACTGATTAGTCACTGTGAATATATTCAAGCAACAAGCAATTGTGATTCAATGTATATGGTAAATCACTTTTTTTCTCATGGGAGCCACATATAGCTATGGAACAACTTTATAATATGAGATAAACTTCTGAAACACCAGTTATAGAGGGGGTTTTGACATTTAAGCTCTTCTCTGGTTTCTATCATGTTAAATAGAATACATTTTCTCTGGTGAAATAGGCTTGTAAGACAAATAGGATGTGCATATCATAAACATGGAGGATAAAGTTTTTCGTGTTTTATTTCCCTATAAAAAGGGAGAGATGTGGCTGCCCAGTCTCCTGTGGCACAGGCTGGGAGAAGACATCTAGGCACTTCATCCTTTCTTCTGTAAATAATTCATGTCTAACAGTATCTGACATCTAACAAATCTAATCTTTTGAAATCTTTTCCTCAAAGTGGTTATAGTGGTTCCTTTTTCCACACAGTCTACATGAGTGAGCAGCATCCAGAACTATGACAACATTGATCCTAGTTAATATTTACTAATAATTGGCTTTTGTTTGAGTACAGATAATTCTGTTATTAGAAAACAGCTATGACACTGACTAATAAGCATTACAAGTGTTTTGGGGAACTATTTACTTCCTCTCCAGCATCATGTTGAGAAGGCATAGACCTGGCAGAATGTGCAAATTCCTGCTTTGTGCATTGGGAGACATTCCGCCCTTCATTATGTTGAGTTGTCACTAGGGCCTGATCACTGAAATGAGCAGTCTTTCAAGGTAGTGAAAGGACACTCTACTCCAAAGTTTTTTTTCCTGTGCTTTTTCAGGCAAATGTAAATAAATCCTCTTTATTGACCTCTTGCAACAAGACTACCTCAGAGTTCATTTCATTTCAATGCTTGGATTCTCCTTTAAGAAGCTGAGTTACACAAAACAGATTGTCTATACAATAATCTTAGAAAAGGTGGACGCAAAAGGTAATAAGATAATATAGGCCATTTTAAGTCTGTGAGGGTGGTGTTACTAAAGAGAAGTACAGGACAAGCTTGACACAAGTTCCTGGGGCATTCACATTGAGTTGTTAGAGAGCACCATAGTGAGGTGCCAGTTTCGTTCTTTTGAACTTCAGAATAGGGTAAGCCTAGAGAAAAGTCTTCAGACTGCTGTTTGCATATACTCTGATTACATAACATTCAGCCCTCTGCATTGGTTAATCATATAGGCATATACTTAATACAAATGTATCAGTGTCACCAATAACAAGCCCAGTGAATTCAATATAATGTGCTAGTTGGGATCAAGAGTGTTGAAATCATCCAAAGAATTAACAGGAGTGAATAAAGCCCTGCTCTGGGTTTACATTCAAGCTTTCTTAGATCTGTTTAACAAAAGATACAGTAAATTAATGGGATATAACAAGTTTCTTAAATCTTAAGGACCAGGAATCTTCTGAGATTCTGTAATAAAGTTCAGCATTTTTTTTATTATTATTTTTTGTATACATTGTTGGCGAATAGTGCATTAAGTCAGTGCAGAGTATCTAAAAAAGTTTCTGCAACTATAACAATGCATTTGATATTGCAACAAATACAGGCTGCTAGTGATTTATTGCCTGATCCTCTGCATCTAGCAGCTTTCAGGAGCAGTGCGTTAGCACCTGGTCAAATTACAGCCATCATACCTTCATCTTCATGCCATAGTATCACCCCAGTCATAAGATCTGGTTTTGAATCAATAATGCCTGGGGGTGTCAATCGATAGTCAACTAGACAGCAGTCAGCAGTGCGCGCAGGTGGCTAAGAGGGCCAATGGCATCCTGGCTTCTATTAGGAACACTGTGGCCAGCAGGAATAGGGAGGTGATTGTCTGCTTGTACTTGGCACTGGTGTGGCCACACCTTGAGTCTTGTGTTTAGTTCTGGGCCCCTCACTATACAAGAAGGACACAGAAGTGCTGGATCATGTCCAAAAAAGGGCAACGAGGCTTGTGAAGGGCCTAGAGCACAAGCTGGGGTTGTTTAGTCTAGAGAAGAGGAGGCTGAGGGGAGAGAGACCTCATCACTCTTTACAACTACCTGAAAGGAGGCTGGAGCGATGAGGGGGACAGCCTCTTCTCCCTGGTGACATGTGATAGGACCAGAGGGAATGGATGCAAGCTGTGCCAGGGGAGGTTTAGGTTAGATATTAGGAAGCCTTTCTTCACTGAAAGAGTTGTCAAGCATTGGAAGAGTTTGCCCAGGGCAGTGGTGGAGTCATGGTCTCTGAAGGCATTTAAACGGCATGTGGACCTGGTGCTTAGGGACGTGGTTTAGTGGTGAGCTTGTGGTGTTAGGTCAAAGATTGGACTAGATAATCTTGGAGGTCTCTTCCAACCAAAGACATTCTGTGACTCTGTGATTCTGTGCTCCCTTGAGAAACACATTCATTTCCATTTTTGATGGAATATATAAAAAAAAAATCTGTAGACTAAAAAAAACTTAATTCTGACTACAGAAAGACAAAAAAAGCCCTCCATACTAAAGCTTTGCTGATGGAAAAATATCCATAAATTGTAAGAACTTAGCCATTTTTTATTGTTATTGTCATAGGTATAAAGGCCTTAAAATATGAAGGTCTGGTTTAACCAATGCAAGTTATACAGAAAAAAATTTCTTCCTGAAGCATCTTCTTGTAATCTGTATGTCCATCACTAACATGGTTTTCTCTTGTCAGTAGATATTAACCAAATTAATTACACAGGACTTTCTTCCAGGCCCTGTACTTCCCCCCAGACATATACAGTTGCCAGCATCATCATTGAAAATAAGTGCCTTTTTATTTCTTCCACTCAGCTGAGTAGTTTCTCAAGCTGTACTCTCCAGATGACTTCTTTCCTGTGATCCTACTATGCCTTTGATTTTCTGTTTCTCAATCCTCTTCCAGTAGGCCTAACTTGTCTGGAGTAACCCTACATGGAGCTTTAAATGCAGTGATGGGATATACTAATATTGTTTGAAATGGTAGCTTGGCAAACATTGCTTATCAGTTCCAACAGCACCTAATTGGTGAAAAAAACCCCTTAATATCAATTCTAATCATGAACAGTGGAAGTGAAGGGAAATAAAAAGCTTGAAAATGGTGTGTGGGTTTAGTATATGCAGGCATGTGACAAACATTCTTTGCTTTCACAGCTCTCAGACAGTGTGTCAGTTTGAGCATTTTGCATGACGTATTCAGTGTAGGTGGGTGTTATCTAAAGTTCCCTTTTCCTTTCACCTTTTTGCAGTTTCACCAGAACAAGCTATATTGGCTGTCAGGAAAGGCAGAATACTTTGCCTGGTAAAAAATTGGCAGCATGCAGCTGCAAAAAATGTCAGTTTGTGAAAGTAACTAAACAGCAAAGTTTTTATATTCCGGCTCTCACTGAATTTAGGCAGAACAATATTTATTCAAACTGCATTATTAAAACAGAGTATTGGTGTAACCAAATGCTGAAATTAACTAGTTTTATCACCTTAATTAAAAAAAAAAAAAAAAAGAAAAGGTATGAATTCTCCCAGCTGAAACCCCAGTGAATCAATTAAGGTCAATACTTATTCTAGTAAAAACATTAAATGTTATATTACAGTGTGGTCTCTGTGGTGGAGAGGAGGGGAGGGAAAGGGGAGAGGGGAAGAGAGGGGAGGAGAAGGGAGGAGAGGAGAAGGGAGGAGAGGAGAAGAGAGGAGAGGAGAGGAGAGGAGAGGAGAGGAGAGGAGAGGAGAGGAGAGGAGAGGAGAGGAGAGGAGAGGAGAGGAGAGGAGAGGAGAGGAGAGGAGAGGAGAGGAGAGGAGAGGAGAGGAGAGGAGAGGAGAGGAGAGGAGAGGAGAGGAGAGGAGAGGAGAGGAGAGGAGAGGAGAGGAGAGGAGAGGAGAGGAGAGGAGAGGAGAGGAGAGGAGAGGAGAGGAGAGGAGAGGAGAGGAGAGGAGAGGAGAGGAGAGGAGAGGAGAGGAGAGGAGAGGAATACCTATGCAGATACCAGGTTCAGAGACGAAGGAGGGGCAGAAGGTGCACTGCAGCAGAGATTCCCCTACAGCCTGTGGTGAGACATCAGGCTGCTCTGATTTGATCAATGACAAATTAAATGGATTTTTTCCCCAGTTAGAGTCTGCTTTGCCCATGACCATAACTGGTGAGTGAATCCTCCTTGTTCTTGTCTTGGCCCATGAGCTTTTGTTATATATTGTACTCCCCTTTCCACCAGGGGGCGAGTGAGAGGCTGCATGGTTCTTTGGGCTGGCTGTACCTAAACCACGACATACAGTCATTAACAATAACCACTGTGGAAATGATCTGATCTTTCTCTGCTGTATTTTGGATAGACCTCTTGTAGAGAGCATCTCATGTTCTTTTACAGTGTCTGGGGGGTCTTTCTGGGTGGTTTTTTTTTTTCCAGTTTCACCTCTTGAGTCACTATTTTTGGCATATTCCACTGTGCAATTTGCAATTGCACTAGATGCATGGTACTGACCTGAAGAGAAGGACTTGAGGGTGATGGTTGATGAAAAGCTCAACGTGAGCCAACAATGCGCACTTGCAGCCCAGAAAGCCAACCATGTCCTGGGCTGCATCAAAAGAAGCGTGGCCAGGACAAGGGAGGTGATTCTCCCCCTCTACTCTGCTCTTGTGAGACCCCACCTGGAGTTCTATGTCCAGTTCCGGGGTCTGCAACATAAGAAGGACATGGAGCTGTTGGAGTGAATCTAGAGGAGGGCCACAAAGATGATCAAAGGGATGGAGTAACTCTCCTTTGGACAAGCTGAGAGAGTTCATAGAACAATAGAATGGGTTGGAACAGACTTTAAAGATCATCTAGTTCCAAATCCCCTGCATGGGCAGGGACACCTCCCACTAGACCAGGTTGCTCAAATCCTCATCCAGTCTAGCCTTGAACATCTAGATGATAACTTTATGGTACAGGTGTTGAGAGAATCAACCAGGAAAGCTGCCTTCCTTGATTTGTTACTTGTAAACAGAGAAGGTCTTGTGGATGAAGTGGGAATTGGAGGCTGCCTTGGCCACAGTGACCACGAAGCAGTCAAGTTTAACATCTATGGTATTAGGAGGAAAATTAACAGTAACACCTCAACTCTGTACCCAAGGAAAGCAGACTTCAGATTGCTTGGGGAACTGCTTGGTAAGGTCTCCTGGGAAAAAGCGTTTCAGGGTGCTGGGCTCCAACAGCACTGGTCACTCTTTAAGCACCACCTCCTAAAAGCACAAGACCAGGCAATTCCGAAATGCTGGAAGTCAAGCAGGCAAGGTAGAAGGCCACTCCGGCTGAGCAGCGATCTACTAGAACTAAAGCACAAAAGGAATGTGCATGGCCAGTGGAAAGAAGGACAGACAACATGGGAGGACTATAGAGATGCTGTTTGACACTGTAGGGCAGAAATCCATGCAGCTAAAGCTCAACTAGAGTTGAAGCTGGCCTGCACTGTGAAGAATAATAAAAAGGGCTTTTTCAAATATGTTAATAGCAAAAAGCAGGCCAGAAATAACATTGGCCCATTACTTGATGATCATGGACACCTGATAGATAGGGATATAGACAAGGCAGAGACATTTAATGCTTTCTTCACCTCTGTCTTCAACACTGATGATGGGCTGAGCACGCCCAGAGCCCTGGGCTAGAGAACCATGACTGGGCAAATGACAAACTCCCAATCAGCCCTGAACTTGTGCAGGATTTGTTGCTCCAGCTGGATCCTTACAAGTCAATGGGACCTGATGAGATTCATCCAAGGATACTTAAAGAGGTAGCAGAGGTCATAGCAATACCTCTCTCAAAGTTTTTTCAGTGCTCTTGGGAATCTGGGCAGGTACCAGTTGACTGGAAACTGGCAAATGTTTTCCCAATCTTCAAGAAGGGCAGCAGGGATGACCCCAGTAATTACAAGCCTGTTAGTCTCACTTTAGTGCCTGGTAAGATTATGGAGAAGATTGTTCTGGGACCTATTGAAAAACACCTAAAAGACAACAGAGTCATTGGTCCCAGCCAACATGGGTTCGTTAGGGGAAGGTCCTGCTTGACCAACTTGATTTCTATGACAAGGTTACCCACCTAGTTGACCAAGGGAAGCCAGCTGATGTAATCTTTCTGGATTTCAGAAAAGCCTTTGATACTGTCTCTCATAGTATCCTTGTAAACAAAATGTCCAGCATCCAGCTGGACAAGCACATATTACATTGGGTGAGTGATTGGCTGATGGGTCAAGCTCAAAGAGTCATAGTAAATGGGGCCACATCAGGCTGGCAACCGGTCACTAGCGGGGTTCCACAGGGATCCATCTTAGGGCTAGTATTCTTTAATATCTTCATAAATGACTTAGATGCAGGACTTGAAGGCCTACTTATTAAGTTTGCGGATGACACTAAATTGGGAGGAGCAGTTGACACTCTCAAGGGCAGAGAGGCCCTGCAGAGGGATCTGAACAAATTAGAGAGCTGGGCAATTGCCAATGGCATGAAATTTAACATGGAGAAGTGCCGGATTTTGTACCTGGGACACAGTAACCCTGGATATACAGACAGTCTGGGGACTGAGAGGTTGGAGAGCAGCTCTGGGGAGAGGGACCTGGAGGTTCTGGTAGACAGCAAGTTGAACATGAGCCAGCAGTGTGCCCTGGCAGCCAGGAGGGCCAACCGAGACCTGGGGTGCATCAAGCACAGTATAGCTAGCCGGTCAAGGGAGGTGATTGTCCCACTTTACTCTGCACTGGTGTGGCCCCAGCTTGAGTACTGTGTGCAGTTCTGGGAGCCACAGTACAAAAAGGATATGAAGCTGCTGGAGTGTCCAGAGGAGGGCCACGAGGTTGGTGAAGGTTTCAGAGGGGATGCTGTATGAGGAGTGGCTGAAGGCACTTGTTCTGTTCAGCCTGGAGAAGAGAAGACTGAGGGGAGACCTCATTGCAGCTTACTGCTTCCTCACTAGGGGAGCAGGCACTGACCTCTTCTCTCTGGTGACCAATGATAGGACCTGAGGGAATGGTAGGAGGATGTCCAGGGGGAGGTTTAGGTTGGACATTAGGAAAGGATTCTTCACCCAGAGGGTGGTGGAGCACTGGAATAGGCTCCCCAGGGAAGCAGTAATGGCACCGAGCCTGACAATATTCAAGAAACATTTGGACAATGCCCTCAGGGTCATGGTGTGAACTTTGGGGTTGTCCTCTTCTGGGGCGGGAGTTGGACTTGGTGATCCAGGCTGTCTGAGGAGGTGTTTGAGCCACCATCCCTGGAGACATCTAAAAAGACAGGTGTGGTGCTAGGGGACAGAGTTTAGTGGTAGATGCAGCAGAGCTAGGATAGTGGTTGGACTTGATGATCTTGAAGGTCTTTTCCAGCCAGAATGATACTGTGATACTTCCAGGGATGAGTGGGGGCTGTTGAGTGTGGAGGAGAGAAGGCTCCAGGGAGAACTTATAGCAACCTTCTAGTACCTGAAGGAGGCCTACGGGAAAGCTGGGAAGGGATTTTTTACAAGGGCTTTTAGTAATAGGATGAGGGGGAACAGTTTTGAGCTGAAAGAGGGTAGATTTATGTTAGATATCAGGAAGAAATTGTTCACTGTGAGGGTGGTGAGACCCTGGAACAGGTTGCTTAAGGAAGTTGTGGATGCCCCCTTCCTGGAAGTGTTCAAGGCCAGCTTGGATGGGGCTTTGAGCAACCTGGTGTAGTGGGAGGTGTCCCTGCCCATGCAAGGGGGTTGCAACTAGATGAGTTTTTAGGTCCATTCCAACCCAAACCATTCTATGATTCTGTGATTCTATGCAGCCAAGCTTAACATTCTGACAAAGGCTTTTGAGGATGCTCAGCATTTTCAGAAACATATGCAGTATCCATGATGATGTAGTTTACTACAGTTTTTATTGTTCCAAATGCTGCTCCTAAGCAGATGACAATGTTCCATTGCTATTCTTCAAAAGCTTTCAGGGAGAACAACTGTAAGCTTATTGAGATACTGAGTTAATATTCAGTCTGCAGCTCTTGAGGTACTTGAAGCAGTTCTAGCAAACAGCTTTCCTGACTTCTCAATTTGCCCAAGTTTCACTTTGGTTGAGTCTTTGTGCTTTATGATGGAGATAAAAATGAACACGTCAAAACAGCTTCAATAGTGCTACATTCAACATAAGCTGTTTCTTTTTCAAAAAAAATCTGGAAGATAGGCTGTGGAACAGAGATATATATTAAATGGGTTTTAAATGAGGAATAAAAAAAGAACCACTTAGCACCAGTTAAAACTCTTAAACAATGATTATATTTGTTACTCAAGATTCTGCTGGATTGCAAAAGAGATGAACGTTGTTTTTTTGTAACCAAAAAATCATTGCCCACAGAAGCAAACAAAAAACAACCTTTATTACACAAGTTTTATAGTAGGACAGATTACTTTAGAGACTTTTTCCAGTGCTTTTGCCAGTAATTTCCCTTCCTGTATGGCACAAATGAAGAGCCATAGCTCTTTAGAAACCAGTTTGTATAATAAATGTTACTTGCTTTGTTTTTCATTATTCCACTTAATTAATGCTAATTTTATTTTTCTCCCCATTGCTGTCAGTCTAATGCCTGTTAATGCCTTTCTGGAAAATAATTAGACAATAATCAAATGTAAGTTAAGATCCATTATGGTACAGCTACATCTGTAGGAAGCAAACAGAAGAAGCTGCTTCTTTAAAAACAGTTTGGCAGTGGAGGAGCTGAAAACATACATCCAGGTGGAACTGAGATTCTCTAAAGGTTTGGGCTTTCAAAGAGAGTAAAATATTACAGCTTTTCTAGTCGGTCCTTTTAGAGGGATATATTATTCTGTGGAGTGGCAAAACTCAAAGTTATAGAAGAAAAGACAAAAAAGGCAAAAAACTACTGCCATAAACTCAAAAGGTGATAAATGTTTTTTAAAGTTCTCTATAAATAAAGCTCATTCTATCATTTTGGTGGTAAAAGTTGCAGGCATGTATGCTTTGCTTCATGTACTGTCTGAATAAAAATCAAACAGTTTCTTAAGCCACATTTCAATAACTACAGACATTTACCCTGAGACTTCTAATCACAGAACATGGGTGTCCACCTCCATCTATCTGAGACTAAATATTAATGATTAATTTACATGAAATTTAAGAAGATGAACAAGTTCTACAGTTGATCAAAACATACAATATAGCTATTGTAAAATATGTTTACATCAGAACAAGAGTTTGGCTTGAGTTTGAACATGTAATGAATTTTGTTCCACCACCCCCTGAAATGGAGAGACTTTCTCCCTTCCTGGAAGGGCAATAGAGATTTCTTACATTTTGTTAGGGGCATGAGACGTCATTAGGCCTCTTTTGTAGTAATACTTTGATATTTCTTTAAGAAAAAAACCTTGCTACTTCTCTTATGGCAGAGGTAGGAAACAAAAAGAATTATATATGGCAGTAAAAGTCTGCCATAACCACAAGGTCATTTGAAAGTCATGCTATAGCAATGAAATGCTTTCTGTGAAAGCGTTCTCTTCCTTGTTATGCAAGGTGTTGCAAAAGTTAATGCCTTGTTCTGTTTTTTATCCACTTCTTTTTAAAATTTATTTCCTACATTTAACTGAACTTTGCCTTGAATTACAGAAATTTTTATCTGCATTAACTGTCTTACACTCATTTCCATTTTTGATTTTTTAAGCTGAAAGCCTAAAATGGAGGACAGAATCGAAGTTTCATGCCCTTGGAACATAAGTGCATATCTTTCTGACCAGAGAGGTTGCTTCAGCCTGATCATTGCTGTAACACAGAAAAAGAAACAAAATTTAGTCAGTCCTACAGGCTACAGGGACAGAGAGGTTCTATTACAACATCTCTCTAGGCAGGCACTCTGAAGAGGAGCAGCTTGAGTAGCGTGCACTAAGTCACAACCTTAGTGAAAAGTCAGTTCGTCTAAGTTTCATATTCTTCTATCCTACCCTGAAGGTGAACGGATGTATTAAAATGAACATACATGGTTCTGTAGATACTTTCCATGTTTCATAGGGCTGTGGACAGGATAGGTGACATAATTTTGGGGGTGGGTAGTCTAGATATAGTATCAAAACAGAAAGCTGAGGAGCTAGGGTTAGTTGCTCTAAGGCACTGAATATTCTCAGTTTCATAAAGAAAATGACAGATCAATAACTTTTGGTATGTAATTTATAATGTCCAACAGTAGCGGAGAGTGGAGACTATTGAAAATGTCACCAATTATCTATGTTAAGGCTAAATCCTCCAGGGATGAAATCAGAAAACAAATAAGTTTACAATAAGGCATGGTCTTTCTGAATTCTGACCATATTTTCCTATAATCAGTGATACATGAATGGACTTAAAAATTATGTAGCTCAAGAAATGAAAACAGAATGTAGAAGAATAATTAAAATACATCCCTTCAGCTGAAGCTTGAAGATGGATAACAGTGGAATGGTCCAGATAAAGCATAAATGCTTAGGCTTTTACTGTGCTTGCCCTATTCTAATCCAAAGGATCACAATATAGGATTGAAAAATTTTTTGTGTGTATGTCGTATTCTGAACTCTCAAATGAATTACTCCCTAAACTACCCTGTACTTACAAAATATTAGATAGGGCATGTGTCAGTCTTGAACAAAGCCTGTAATGACTAGAGCTCATTGTAAGACAAGGCCTCAGTTCTTACAGTGCAAAGATGTAACAAATTGTAATCCATATTTTATACAGAGGGAAAATGTGTTATACTTGAGAGAACTGTTGAAGGTCACATATAAAATTTTATATTGAAATCAGGTGCAAAAATCAAATCCACTTCCAGCCATTTTTTTTTTAGTCATTTACTCTTTCCTGATCTTAATCTTAAGAACAGCTTGTCTCACTAACAAGGCTGAAGAAATTGCTTTATACATTTTAATAGTATAATTTAGAAAAACTTGGCTTTAATAAAATGCCTTCCTACTAGACCTACACTCTAGCACAAGGGAAATGAGTAGATCAGGTAACATGTTCAACCCTGAGGAGTAAATTTTATATGTTGTTGTATTTGATATAAAAGCAATCGAATCTATAAGCTGAGATACTGCAATAGGTGTGTACCCCCTTGAATGTACCAATCTTCTGGAGGTTGCATGCTTAGATGGCATGCTAAAAATAGCCAGCTCTTTCAGACTTTGGTCATTTTTGCAGTAGACCTCTTGCCACAAGTAACAAATTTATTTATTACAGCATGGTCTCAAGCTGATGTATCAAACGATCTTATTTTCTGAAGGCAAGGAAAAAAAATAAAGTGTCTCTTCCTTTTGATTTGATATTTCAGTGATAAGATGAAGATTTCATAGAGCAACCACAGAGGTTTAACACTCAGCCTGCAATTAAATGAATAACAGATGCTCTCTATTAACCCCTCTTCCTTCCCAGAAAGGGAAAGGAAAGCGAATAAGGGAGAGAGAGACTTAAGGGTTGGCAATTAAACTACACAGCTCCAATGAAAACAATAATGGTGAAAAATAAAATAAGGAAATAAGTACAAATATACACAAAACCTATATCACACTCCTTCCTCCCCAGTAACACTCAAGTCACCACCACAGCTGCAGGGCAGCCATGGGAGAGTCCCGGACTGAACTCAGCAGCAGATGGGAGCTGGATGCAGGAACACATGGATTCAGTAATGCGTGGATCAAGGTCAAAGACAGAAGAACGGATGGAGTCCTCCCAGGATGCCAGTGATGGACGAAGAGAGCTTGACCCTTGTGATCCTTCAGATTCATACCACGTATGACATGTATGGGATGCAATACTTTTTTTGGTCAATTTTGGGTCACCTGTCTGGTCCACTTGTCCCCAGAGGAGGGTCACAGGTGTGACCCCTTTTCCTCCCTTTCATTTCCAGCACACAAGGTTTAACAGAACCAAACAGTGACCTTGGTTTCCATTGGAATAAGTTGAAGCAAGAGCCTTTCTACATACCATTTGCCAGCAATAACTATAAACCTTGAGCATTATCAGTCCTAGAAGCAGATACTGATTGAAAAAACATGCTGTTAACTTCAGAACACGCATTTACTTAGAAGAGATACAGCTGAAAAGTAAAACTACTAAAAGGAAAAGTGGTTCTATCCTGGGTCAAACCAGGACAACAACCACTGTGGATAAAGCAGCATGAAGGCCTGGCCAAAATACTCCCTTTCTGTGGTGCAGTTCTTTGTAGTATAACATAAGCTAGTGGTGGTAGGGATGGAAACAGAGAAGTGGAGATGCATTGGACAGTACAGATACCATTACCGTCATAAATGTCAAGAAAAACTTCCAACATAGGTGGGGTGACAGAAGGTCAGGGAGAGTATGTGAGAGAAAACAAGCAGCATGTGTTTTATAATGATTGGGGGAGTTAAATGGTCCTCGAGATGTGACAGAAGGAATTTATAATTTCTCATAAAAACTGTAACTGAAAATCTCTTATGAGAGTTCAGAGTAACTTTGAGCTTTTTCACCTGGGAAGTTAAGGAAGTATTAGAACGTGTAGTAACAATACAATATAGGAATATCAAAATGTTATATATAAATATATAAATACAACAAGAAATAGTGTCATCTAATGGTATGCACATTTCTATGCCAATGTATTTTTTCATATTCCTGCTTTAAGAAGTTTCACTGGAATTAAATAGCTTCCCATGATTTGCCTTTGAAGACTTCAAATGGAGGCATTGTAAACCTAACAGAACTAAATTGGTACTAGTGTTTGAGGTAGTATTGGTGTCTCTTTCTCCCTCTGGATCTAAATTATAGAATTGGTAGACAAAGACCATGGAAGGAAGTAAAACACTCCAGTCTTCACTGTTAATCAAATAATCTTTCGGTGTGTCAAAAAAAGGAATTCATCTGTTCAAATGAAATTACATTCTGGTCCTTTGCACTTAAGAGCATTGCACTGGATATACTCCCTATAAGTAAGTTAGTCAGGATAATTTTATTTTGTGCCTGAATTTTTTTGAGATATGCCAGTATCTGGAGAATAAATCACAGTAAGTTGACTCAATTTGCATGAAAATATCATTACTCAGACCCCTGCAATGCCATTTTCTGTTTGCTCTTGTTACTATTCTCATCAAGAGATTATAAAATCTGTTATGGAGACCTGGGAAATGAGTGGTTCTACAGCTAAGAGATACTTAAAAGAATTTTTTTTTAACTTGCTCTTTTCCAGCTCACCAAATTCTTTCACTGGATGTCTGATCATGGCACGGTTATGATCTTAGGCAGGCAAAGTTGAAGTATAGTGGACTGTAGGAGGTACAGCCAGTGAATGCTACAAGCTTGAAATTTTGGTAGTAACATGATGAAAATGGAGTGTATTGTGTGACAGACTGCCCTTGTGAAGTGATACATGCCTGTGAGTTGAAAAGAACAGATACTTCTAAATGCTGTCATTATCTTCCTGTGGATTTTGTCGTTTTCCTCAATATGTTTTGGGAGACATTTTACCTGATCTACATCTGTTATTTTTCCTGCTTTCATAGAATGCTCTTACAAAATAATTATTGGATGGACTGTCTTTAATTATTAATGTACCATACTAAGAACATTTGAATCCCTGTAAGGAATTGCTGTCTTTCACTTCCTTTTTCTTTTTGTGACATGAACTGTTTTTTATATATCCATGATATAGCTGCATTCTGTCTTTAAGGGATGGAAAATCCTCTACTGCAATTATTTTCTCAATAATTTTACATACTAGAATAAGATTTTTCTGCAGCTTTTCTATGTAACTCAATTTCTGGTTTTGTATGTTTTCACTTACATTAAAGGGTAGTAGTAAACACAGCCCATAATTTGAAAGCAAATGTACATTCGAGCTTGTATACTGTGATTGAAAATTGCCAGAGGAAACAACACAAATGGTAACACAGAACTTCTGGGGAGACTGAGAGCTGGTTTGGGTTCCCATCTTTCATTGTCTAGATTGAATACAGACATGGATAATATACAGATGCATACTGATGCCTCCAGACCAACCTCTTGTGCATTCCTTTTGCCTGTCACCAAAACTCCCAGATTAAAAATCTATGGCTCATTAAACAGGAAGGGAGGAGTATATTGCCTCAGAAATATTACAGTTAGTCAGGATTGCCTTGTCCCAGAGCGGAGACTTATCTGTAAAACCTGCACACAATTTATTTTTAATGATTTTATCCTGGCTCATTAGGAGAGCAGCTACCACTGAGACTTAAGAGTAATCATGCAGCTGTACCAGTGATACAGATACTGTGCATCTTGGAGAGGAGCATCAGCACTTACTGAACTGGCTTTAAAGCCTACAAATTGTAAATTAGATAGAAAAGAGATAATACAAAGCTTGCAAAGTATGTCCATGATATTGCATGTTCTAAAAACAGCAAGGATTTCCATGCTGGAATTTCACTGCCATTCTCTTTGCATAATTTCTTGAATAATTTTTTTGATACTGTTTAGAACAACACATTTCTAAATTTTGGTTTTGAAATATATTGTAAGCCTGTGCTTGCTTTAAAAAGGATTGCAATGTGATAGCTTTGTGGAATGCATCTGGAGTTCCTTCTTGCTTCTGTTTTAACTTGGTCAGAATGTAAATTAAGTTATACTTTTCAACTCAGCCATGAGAATTTGGTTTAATACAGTTGGCCTGACTAAAGAGCAGAATTTTGGAATTTCTGGTGAGATACAGCAATTGCATGCACATAGCTAGTAATTTAAATTATCTGGTGCACAAAGACAGGCAGACTTATTTAATTAAGTGCTCTCTAGCCAGTGGATAGCTTAATCTTGCTATATTCTTGCAGGTTCTTGCAGGAACCATTATCTTGCTCACTATTTGAATAGCTGCTGCATTCTGAGATACCCTGAATCATTTCTGGCTGCAACTGAAGAAAAGCTGTTAGAAATATCTCTTTCTTAGAGAAAGTTAATTCATTACGTGAACTGTATTTAATAGTTCACATTAGTAAATGCTTTTGTATGAATATGTGCATAAACTCACACACAAACAAAACCCTGACAGCAATTTCACAATTAGGGAGAAATTACCCTGTATCTTAAAAAATCAAAAACCAACTATTTGGAAAGGGATTAAAACTTCAAGGTGCTGGCTTATTTTTTTCATGATCTTGCATTTTGAACCTTTAGTTTTCAGATTTTTTTTCACACTGGGAGAAGAAGAAGCATCTTTAAAAAGACATTAATGTCTTTTTGGAAGAAAAACCGACCACACTAAGTTCTCATAAACATAAGAGGACAAACGCAAGAATTAGAGTATATTAATTAGTTTAAACCAACTATCTTGTTACTTTCTTTTTATTTAAAAAGAGAACATTGTCATAATTTTGCCTTTAAGTGACTCAAACTGTAAATCATAATGCTGTGAGCAAACCAATGCAATTATACTTGTAACTTTTATTAGACACACAATTAATCTGGCTGTTCATGTAGAATATATTAACTTATATTAAAACTTAGGGATGGTGAGGTTTGCTTTATACACTAGAAAGTAAGTAGTTGTAATGAATATTACTCTTCACATATTATTTAATATACAAAACTCCACCATTTCACCAAAGGTACTGCAGATTAAAAAGGGCTGATAACCAAACCACACATTTATATCAGTGAAAATGATATTTTTATTTCTTGCTGTAATGAGATGACCAGACTAATGGATGGGAAAAAAGTAACTTTCCCGATAAACAGCTCACATATTTTACTAACATAGGAAGGAATAGACCTAACGATGCTCTGAAAGCAATAGAGAGTGCTAAATAGAATTCCTATTTTAAAGTACCAGAGCAGAGCTGTGCCGATTTTCCCTTCTCCATTTCACACTGCCTTCTAACGTGTGCAACAAGGAAATTCTTATATTTGTAGAAAGCCCATGTCATGCATATAAGTTCTTATTTGCCAAGGATTTTACATGTGTTTTGTAGTGCATAGAGCTTGATTGACTATAGTGAAAACTTCTCATCTCATTCATTCATCTTCAAACTACAGCCCAAATAACCCTGCATCATTTGATACTGTCATGGTCATTCTTGAGATACATGGTGAACTGATGGGGCAAAGTCAGCAAAGAGCAGCAAAGTGATTCTGAACACTCAGGTCTCCCACTGAGATAATGCATGTACTGTTTTTTAGCAAACTATGCCAGAATAAGGAGAGTTTTCTGACACAGACAGCTAGCACAAATGATAGCTGGCATTACTGATTGGAGCTGCTCAATCTACTAGTTTTGGTGCTTGCTTTATTTCCTGAGATGCAAATAGCTGTTTATAGCTGAATGGTAAGGGCTGCCCTGCTCTTCAACCAGAGCAGGGCAGGTGCTGCCACTGGATTAGGTTTAGATGAAGTCTGTCTCCTACCTTAACTGCAAGGGAGCAGTGACTTTAGTTACCTCAAGGAGCCAGCCTCAGCATTAACATTCAGTATTTAATTGGGTTATTCTCTATCACTCTCAATATTTAATGCAACATGAGCATTTTGTATATGCAGTAGAAGCATGTTTAGATTCTTGCTAAAATTAATTTTTGAAAGACAGTTTGTTTTCCTTTTGCATGTAAAACTTTGCCTGTAATAAATTCTTTCCTGTGAGTTGAATACCTATGGGTAAATTTTATCAAATAAAAAAAGTCAGGGGACACTTTTCTTAGATTCTCTAAATATGGGGAGGTGGCCAGTGGTGAACAAATGCATTTATACTTCTTGTTTGTCCTTTCAACCAACTAAAAATCAATCTTTATGTTTGTTTTATTGGTAGTTTATATGTTTATATATGTATATATGTTTATATATGGTATTTTAAAGGCCATATTATTGAATGTTACAGAATGCTTCCTTCTTAGATCGATATTAACAAAGCATTCAATTGAGATAGTTTACTATTTCTCTCACAAGTCTATATACAACTCATAAAGTTAGAGTGGAATACAAATTAAGAGAAGACTGGGCCTTTTTTCTGTAATTTGTTCCCACCCTGTTCATGTCTTTATATATAGCAACTAAATTTACTCAGGAAGCTGTCGCGATCCGGGCTTTTGTATGTTTTAAGATGTCGTCTATGTACTGGTAAACTTTGACGTCATTGTAACCTTTTCCCAACAGGGCTTGTTCCAATTCTATTGCCAGTGCATGATGTGCCAATGTTGGTGAATGTTTATAACCTTGGGGAAGCCGGGTGAAAGTGTATTGATTACCGTCCCAGGTGAAAGCAAACTGACTTTGGTCCTCTTCACGAATTGGTACCGTGAAAAACATGTCTTTGCTATCCAGCACAGCCATCACAGGGTGCGCTGCTTCCTGGATTTCCAACAACAATTCGGCCAAATTCGGCACTGCCGCGGCCAGAGGTCCTGTGCTTGCATTTAACCTCGGGTAATCAACCGTGAGTCTCCACTTGCCATTGGATTTCTTAACTGGCCAGATGGGGGAATTAAAGGGTGAGTGAGTTTCTATTATTATACCTCTTTCTTTTAAATCCTCAATCACTTCTTTAATTCCATCTCTGGCGGCCAGAGACACTGGGTATTGTTTTGTATTGGTTATCCGGCTTTGTGGTAGTGCAGGAGCTTGTTGTAAAAGCCTAGCATTTAGAGTGGGTGTACCAAAATTCCAGCAATTACTGCTGTCATCTCTCCACGCTCTTCCTTTTAATATATCCATTCCCAATAAATTGTAGGGAATGTCACCCACTATCATTTCTGTCCGAATTATGCTGTCCTCGCCTGGCAGTTTTAAAGAGACTTTGGCAATCTTTTGAGGAGTGGGCTGCCCAAAAGCACCACTCACCAGCATAGATTTTCGAGACAGACTAATGCCACATCGATGTGCCATATCTTTTCTTAGTGTGGGGATCTGCGCTCCTATATCCACAACAAATGTGACCGGATACCTTTTGGGACCAACACTACACGTGAGTTCCAAATCACTCCCTGAATTCTGGGTTAACCTTAGAATATTTTGCCAATCCAGAGGAGGCAAATCCTTTTTAGGGTCAGATTTGGGTTCAGTAGTTGGCCAGTCATTAGTGTCTGGGGCCTTGGCTTCCCACAATTTTGCCTGATTATCACCTATAATTTGGTTTTGGTTTTGATTTGATCCAGTCACCTCCCGCCACCACTTTCTTTGGCATTTTTTTTTTAGCTTTGGGAGGTTTATTTAGTTTCCCGAATTAGAATCAGTGTCTTTGGATTTGGTTGTAGGCCACTTTTCAATTAATTCTTTAAGGTGGCTGTAGCTATAGTTCCTTGACAATAAGGTCAGCGGGATCCCTTTGCGTCAGGCCTCCTCTTTGAGCCGCACAAACGGTCCCGGGCTGGAACTATCCTGTGGCCGGGAGCCATTTTGATTTTTTGGACGGTCACGTACACCGCTACATCCCTTGCTGCCATTACTTGTGGTTGGATGCTCACCCCACCCACCCCCTGATGTCTGAGGGGCGTGCCTAGGTGGGCGTGCAGCCACCGCAGAGTAGGAAGGCTTATTATTGGCCAATTGTCTCACCTTTTTGGGATCATATTCGGGAATTTCGTAGCACCTCCCATATTCTGTAAATTCTTTTGCCAGGTCACCCCAGGTATAGGGGTTCTCCTCGGGGTCGGAGTTAGCAATCCTGGCTTTAATTTGGATCGCCACATTTTTCAATTGTCTGGGCAGTCCCCGAATAAGGATATCCACCCTTTCTGGCCGAACTTGCTGGAGAAGTGGAGAATCACAATTTTTGTTCAGTTCACCCTGATAAATATATTGAATTACAGCAGCCTTGTGAATGTTCTCCATCAAGTGGTTAATGTCCCCTTTTAGAATATAGGTTTCACCCCGTGACATGGGGTCTAACAAACCCGCGTTATAAGCCGCTCTTTGGGTGACTGACCACGGGGATTCACTATTGCCAGTAGTGAGAAGGATTCCCGGTCCCCAATAGCCACTTGCCTCGTTTTCCGATAATTTAATGTTATCCCCGCCGTCTGCGGAAACTCGGATAACGTACTCTGTGTCAGACTCAGTAAATTTCTTTGAAAACCGTTTTTTGAGGTCGGCTAATTCTAGGGGCGAGTACGGGATTTCCTGTTGAGTCATATGCGTACGGCCCCTTTGGGTGGTCTCAATCTCAGTTTTGATAATTGGTCTTAACACTTTAGGATTATCTTCCTCTGATTCAGACGTGGAGGATTTTCGGGATGTTCTCGAGGAGAATCATGAGGAGCTCTTCAAGAGGTTCCCGACAGCCTCAGTTAATTTGATCATGTTTTCACTGAGGGTCTTTATAGAGTTAGTCATTTCCCCTTTGAAAGAGGAAAAGTCCTTCTCTAGCTTTGCCCAATCTGAGAAGGCACTGAGCCGCTTTTTTGCCTGAGCGATTTGTGAAGCCGCTATTCCAATCAGTGCTTTAAAGGAGACTCTCTTAACAGTCCCCTCACCGAGGCTACTATCCTCAGTGTCACTAGATAGTTTTTCCTCCGAGGGATCAGTGGCTTGATCGAGCTCGGGGTTCGTGGATTCCCCCTCTTGACTTTGGTTGTTTGTTTTATTGTGCTTCGATCGGGACATCCCTGCTGTTCCGGGCTCTCCTCTTTCAACAATGCCTCTATATTTTTCTTTCTCCTCCCATATTACATAAGCCAATGTCAAATATGTTCTGGCATGATAATAGTCCATGCCCTTTTTCTTTATTCGGCGCCTGTGGCCTTTAGAGAGGTTAGAAGGGCATTCAAGCCTCTCTAATATCTCAGCTACACCTTCCAGGTTGTCATTATTATAATATTTGTTAACAATTTCGAGAAACGTTTGAGATGGGAGATAATCATTCTTTGAGATTTGTTCCCAAAGTGGAGCCATCACAGGGCGTTGTTGAAAGGGATGCAAGGGGAGGTTTGCAGACTCATCGGGAGTCGCTGTATGTTGCTTGAACAGCATATCAAGGAGTCCCATTTCTATGGCAATATCCCGGGCGTGCACGGGGTATCCCACTTCTGACACCGATTAAATAAATGTCGCGATCCAGGCTTTTGTATGTAAGTGTATGTATGTGGCGCTACGTGTGGGCGGAGTGTATGGTAGGGCCTCGCGAGTTTGTGTGCTATGATAGTGTGACGTTTAGGGCAAGCACGAACACTCACTCAGTCTTTCACACTAAGTCTCAGACACGCCCCTTCCGCGCTGTCCTAGCACGCCTTTCACTTCCTCCGTTGCTGGCCCTTTCCCTCGCGGGAGAACGGAACCGCAGCTCAGGAGCCCACACTCGCTTCGTGACTTTTGTCACGTCTCAGCCTCGCACTCACACGCACGGTTTGATTAAAAGCCCAAAATGGCAATGTTCAGGGGACTCGAGCGGTCAGTCCCGTAATGATACCTCCGGTGCACCCCCGCTACTACAGCTATTTTAAGGGCTATTTGCTGCAGAAATAGCAAACTCCACACTGGGGAAGTTTGAACTATGTGCTTACTTTACTTTATAATTAATTCGAAAGCACAATACAATTAATGCAAGAATTAACAACCACTTTACCAAACACAGAAAATGTGGGGGAGGGCACCCACACCGAATTAGGGAAGGTAAGGAAAGGGAAAGGGGTAAGAAGGGCTCCCAGCTCCCCCCTCCCACATCCCAGGGTAATTTAGGGTAAGGGAAGAGCGAACGGGAAAGGCAGTTTTAAGGTAAGTGTCTTACGCCTCATATTCCAGCGGAGTCAGGGATCAGCCCTGGCTCTTGGTGGCCAGCTCTTCCTTGCGGGTCTTCAGGGAGAGAGCGCCTAAGGCTTCAGCTCCAAGAGCCTTTAAAAAGGCTTTCAGCCTGGGCTCGATCCCCCACGATGTAGTGAGCGGGTGCGGTGGCTGGCAGCGACAAGCGGCGGCAAGCGGCAGCACGCGGCGGCAGGCGGTGGCAGGCGGCGGCGAGCGGCTGCAGGCGGCGGTGGCAGGCGGCGGCGCGCGGCTGCAAGCGGCTGCAGGCGGCGGCAAGCGGCTTTTCCTCCTTCTTCTTCTCTTCTTTCTCTGGCGACTCCGGACTTTCAGCAGCAGGCTGCGGAGACGGTCTTTCCTTTATAGGAAAATGGCAGGTGGAGCTCGGCTTCCAATTGGTGAGTCACTTTTGGATCCGCTTGCCCATTGGTTCCTGGCGCTGAGGCACCGGAGAGCGTCCCTCAGGACCCGCAACATTGTTGCTCTTTTCCCGCCTTTAGCATGTTCAGTCTTCATCTAGGTCCGCTTATCCTTTCCCGCTTCTAACCCCTATTGCCATGAGAATCATATATAGTTTATGTGGGGCACATCTCTAATGTCTGTGGGGGTCGTCCCTCACAGAAGCGTTACATTTTTATTTGAAAATCATATTTAATATATTTAAATTTTCTCTTCAGTTGGAGAACGGCACTTGTGTCAGCACCAACAATTCAGAATAGTTGTAAGTAAACTAAGTGGTAGCTGCAAAACTTACAGCTAACCTCCTGCCTAGAGTGGTTTCATCAGTGGCACTGTACAACTTTGCTGACCTGCCAAGGGCTACTGATAGCCAGAATACCTGACTGCAGATATATTACTGCACTCATGGCTTGAACACCTCTTCAGGGTAGAATATCAGTCATATAGAAAGGCTTCAGTTCTTTTTCTTATCTTATCTGTTGAAGAAGATAGGTCAAGGAAGATAATATATTAAGATGAAAACATAGTATCTGGCAGAAAAGACATTATTCATCTTCATCTTCCAGTCCTTACAGACACAGATTTTCCTACAGCACAACCCAATCTGCTTCTGGGTTTTTACTTAAATTCATGTTCTGTTTTTGTTTCATATATCTGTTCAATAGACTTTCTCGAGGACTATATCATGGCTTTGAGAAGCTGTGCAAATTAAAATGTTCCCTTCAATTAAATTGTCCACATTTGCCAGATCAAAGAGTAGAGAGCAGACAAGAAATGGTCCACCAAGTTCCCAGGACAGGGATTGAGCTGAGACAGTAATGGATGTGCAAGAGCCACCACGGCCATGGGACTGATGTCTGTGAGAGAAACTTGCCCAGCACCAGATCTTATAGAAGGATGCACAAGTGCAGCTTTCCCACACTAAGCATACCAGAAAACAGCCTACCAACACATGGGTGTTACCAGAAAACACAGATCATCTTTCTGGGACTGAGATGTATGTCAAATGCAAAAGGAACTGACATTATGAGCATGTCACGATCCGGTATTCGGATACGTGGCAATTTTTTATAAAGGTGATCCCAAATGGTGAAATTAAGACACAAACGAGGTCAGATGTCACGCACACAACAAAATTTTATTAGAGCAACACAGCAAAGGTCCCTAGAGTGGATAGGACAGGCAGGAAAACAGGGACAGAAAAGAAAGGAGAAAGCAGAGAGGTAAGAGGACAGCAAGCGAGAGAATAGTTACCACCCACGGTCCAGCGATGTTGTCGGTGGGGAAGTGGTTTCTGGTGGGGAAGTGCTTCAAGTGCACCCACAGAGTCCCAGATTTTTATACAGTTCTTGCCCACTGCACCCCCACTATTTTCCCTGCATCAGGGAAAAACTCCTATCTTCTCAGTCCTCTGAGATAGGAAGGGGGGGTAGGTCTGGGCTAAGTCCTGCAGATAGTCTTTGTTTGGAGATCTCTGCATTACAAAGAGGAGGTCGAGACAACTGGCACCGCAGGCTTAGTTTATTGCAGTGGTTTTGGTCCTAGGAGGTGGCACTCTTTATCTTGTCCTGCTAAGTTGGTGGCTTTCATGAGATATCAAGGTCTGGTTATCACTGGATATCCTGCTCCCAGAGCCAGCTGTAGATCTTTCTCTCCAAGCTCAGCACGTCCCACACTAAACTCCCCAGTTACTTGCTGCAGGAGGGGTGGGTGGGTTGCTGAGACATCTCTTTAGTTCATCAACAGCTGTTGTTTAACTCTCAGATGCCACAGGACAGACAACAGATATCCTGAGTACCAGAGTCCATCACTTATCTCTTGGATTGTTCGAGACAAGCACTATACATTCTGAATGCCACAGAGCAATTGCAGGTTCGTATCAGAAACCACAAGGATGTACAGACAACACTCTAAAGATCTCTTTCAAACTGAACTTGAGAAAATAGTTTAAATCATACCAAACTCAGATTTATCCTTTTGAATTTCTCAGGAAAATGTTTCGTTGCTTTATTCAGTTTGCCATTCATAACAGCATCACGAAGACAGTTTTTTAGACAAGCAAATCTAGTGTACAGATTAATAAATCTTGGGAAAAGACATGAAGGAAATATTTCCTTCTCAAAAACACCACTAAAAAGAAACTCTAGCAGAAACAACAGAGGAGGATGGCATAAAATAAAGAACTAAAATACGTAACTAAACAGTCTTCACTTAGCTCAACAATGTTTTATTTGGCAATGTTAAAGTTTATGCTAGCAATGGGACCTTATAAAGATTATTAAAAAAAGAGCAATTACAACTGGTTTCCAGATAGGCTATATTGACAAGACCTCAGAATTTTATTTAATTAAAAATCAGTACTTCAGAATTTGGCCTTATAATATCCAGCCTGTCTAGAAGTAACAAACAGGAAGATCAGTTAAAATGTCTTGCTTCTATAAGCAGAGAAAAATTTAAACACACAAACAAACAAAAAACCACAAAAAATTGAGAATGTATTAAAAATCATATTGTTAGCATATAAAAGAAAAATGGGATTACATTTCTGGTAGAAAAGTGAAAGGTTATGTATCTTGGGAAGAAGGGAAGATGTGTGCTCCAGAGAAAAATAAGGGAAAATCCACAAGCAAAAGAAAAACAAATAGAAGGCTAGATACTCCCTTTGATAAAAATTATAGTTGACCTCTTTTGATCTCAGAATAAACATTGCCTTTCAAATTTCAGATGTTTGAAGCAAGTACTTGACATCTTTATTCCGTTTGCCTTGGTGCATTTGAACGTTTAATAATATAATTGACACAAAGGTGCAGGCTGCACAATTAAATAAGTTAAGCGATGAATTGAGTTCACATAAGTGGACGTCAAATGAGACTTTATCTTCTCTCATGTTTACTGTGACCACTGGCTTTGGAAAATTGTCATATTATGTAGGCATCTTGTGACTTTATTTGCTTCTTGACTGTTGTTCAACGGTGGTGAAAGGATTAATGTGCAGCTGTACCTGGTAGAATGGCCCGTTCAAGGCCATATGTGCTTTAATGGAAGTAACAGCTCTGTGTTGGGAGTCAAATACTTGCTCACATGGAGAAAGACACAGGAAAACCTCGCCCTCTAGTGGCTGGAAAACTAGGAAGCAGGCCTAAGTCCTATTTTCACTAATTGGTCTCCAGTTCATATTTGCTTGTAGCTCAGAAAGTTCCGCCGGTTTGAATAACCGAAGTCTTCCTTAGTTTCAGATCTACAAGAAGAAAGACAGCCACTAATCTAATTCACTCATATTTGAATTCATTTGTATTGGAAGAAAAAAATGTTGATACAGTACTTGAAAGTAAATGGAAATGAGGTTTTAGAAAAAGCTGAAGCTGGTTGCACTAGCAACCATTTGAATTATAGGAACAGCTATATCTGGATATCTTGCTGTAATGTACAGCAGTTTTATTTTTAAAATTTTTCATTCTGGAAAGGCAGAATGCAGCTATAATTTCACAGACAGTATAATCCACTTTGCAATTAGTAAGGAAAATCTGACCCTGTCTGATGTAAATCCATCATTTCCATTTAAAACTAAATTGCTTAATAAATAAAATAATACAGTATTAATGGAAAGCCACTTAAAGAACACTAGTCCTGCATTTATAGAAATAATTCATCTCCTTGGTATCCAATCTGTGTGTATCAGGGCAGGAATTGTGAAAATCAATGCACATTTCTGCTCATTACCCTACTGCAATCCACTGGCTTTTGAGATAGTTACTCTTCACTGGTTCAGTTTAGATAGAGAATTAGGGCACATCAGATATATCTCAAACAGAAGAATGAGGTATTTAAATAAACACAAGATTGTGAGGAGCATAGCTCTAAAAGCATAGAATGAATAATCTTGCCTGTAAATTGTCTACTTATTCAAATAAATAGTCCATTACTATGTTGACTTCGTAGTTGTTAATTTGTGTGTTAAATAGTGCATTTACCATTTGTGAGAACAAGGTTTTCACCATGGAATGGGCTGTTACACCAGACCATCATCCCTGGCTGATACTGGAAAGCCCACCCAGGTCAGCAGGAATCCAAGTGTGTTTTATCCTTTCTGTTACAGCAGACAGTCTGTTAGTTTATTTTTCCAAAGGATGCATAATTTTCATTTCCTTGACCAAATGTTATTTGCCTTATTCCAAAGCTTTTGTTCCATTAAGTTGGTTGGAACTAACCTTAATGGTAACCTTCCATGTTTAATTGGAAATTATTCAAACTTCGTATTTCTCATGGTTTCATAAATTGGTTTGCAAAACAGGACAGAAATATTACTTTTTGTTTTCAACATATCTTTTCCTTTATTTCAAAAATAAATCAAACAGCCTCATTTTGGAATATATATTTTTATTAGCTTACACAAGTTGGAGACTAATTTTCACAATAGAGATAACCACTACAGTCAGTTACTGCTATGTAAATAAAACAATAAATTAAAATGTAATTATTTTCAAGTATAATTGAAATCTCTAACACATTATAAGAAATTAAATGGCAAATATGGAAAGCTTCATGTTCTTTGAATGCAATGATTCCATTGCCTCAATTAAAAAAAAACACATAGAACTCTTTACTTCCTAACTTTTTGCTCATTTGTTTTTTTTCCTTTCTTATACTATAATGCAGTTTCTTTAGTGTTGTTTACCAATCACTGGGGAAGCTCATGTAACCAATAATATCAGTCCTTAAGAAATTGGATTATTTTCACTGGATTGCATTAAATTTGACAGAATATTGCAATTCACAATTTCATAGTAAATAAATTATTCAAGGCAGAATGTTCAACTAACAAATAATTTACAGTCTGAAAATGGTGTAATAGGAAAACTCTAATGAAAAAAATAAAATATTGCAGTATATCTTGAATACTTAATCAAGGTGTACTTAAGAAATCAAAGTCAGTTATCAAACTATGCTCATACATGTTTCAAAAATCCATTTTGTTTTTTAAAAGACAGTAAAGTCTAATAAACCAAACGACTGCTGTATATTTTGAGAGAGTACTTCTTTTTAGAAATTTAGGAAGTACCTTACCCATTAGTAGATGAAATTGCAACTTTTGGAGTCATAATTAACTCCTATTAATTGAGCCACAAAAAGCCTATGTGAGAAATATAACACTGAGAATATATGGCTGTCTATTTTTATTACCTTTGAACCTCACAGTAGTATTTTGTGAAACTCTGAAGATACTATATAAAGTAATATAAGATAGTACTATTAAGAATAAGAATGCATAAATGTGATTGTCCAAAAAGAGAATATACACTATGTAAATTTAACACAAATGTGTTAGAATTTTTTTTCCCCTGGACACATGGCAGATGATAGACACTATCATAACATGGATTGAATGGAATTATAAGAAGGAAAATTTTTGCCCAATATCATACATAGCACCCGTGTCTGTGGAAAAGTGTATTGCTTTCCATTGTGAGAAGACATAATTAAAGTTGTACATACTCATTGCAGGAGTTAAGCAACCTGTGGGCACAGAAATGAAGCTTAACGGGGTCCATTTTTAGGATATGAAAATGTGGGGGTTTTTTTTTTCCCTAAAGACTCTTCAAAGGCTCCTTTGCAACAAGCAGGAGTTCAAGGAGTTTCATATTGCTAATAATTCTGTTCCCTTCAGTTATATAGACTTTTACTATTGCTATACATGAGATATTCTGGGTTACATTTGCAAGCTTAGGAAATTTTAGAAAATCTCAGCATATGACATAGTTCTTGCAGATGCTGTCTGCAGCTCATGAGATGTTCTCCAGTGTGCTGTATATCAGCTGCAAGAAGCACTTATTTTTCTTCTTAAAATTTTGTGTGCAACACCCAGAGCTTCTGGAAGTTTTAAAGGGATGAAACCTAATGGGAATGGTGAGAGCAGCTACAAGTGGAGACAAAATATTCT
The DNA here is from genome assembly GCA_020745705.1 of Hemiprocne comata. Lineage (NCBI taxonomy): Eukaryota > Metazoa > Chordata > Aves > Apodiformes > Apodidae > Hemiprocne > Hemiprocne comata. Next base: position 132,934,420 of record CM036586.1, on the reverse strand, counting down.
CTCAAATAACCCAGCCCCTCTTAGACCTCATCCATGAGATTCAGTCCTTAATATAAATATCCAGGAACTGAAATTGATTGCTGTTCATATTTAGATCACCTACAAAAATAGAAACCTTCTGTTTCAAACAAACAAACAAAAAACCAGAACAACACCCAAACAATGAAAACAAAACCAAGACAAATCTGTATCTTACTAAAAGAATACTCATTACAGAATAATGTAGCAATGTGAATTATTGAAGGGACAAACAACCCTATTAGAGGTGTAGGATGCAGTTCTCCTATCTGCAATGCAAAACACAAACCAATGCGCCCTGCCTTCCACCCTGCCTCACAAACCTGTGGCATCAGGAAACTTAAACTCTGATCTGAAAAAAAATGCATTTTAGAAGTCCAGGATTTCTGATCATTTCCCATTGCTAGTTCAGAACTCTCCTGGTGTGTTACCTGTGAATTCTGTTCTAAAAAGTCTCATATGCATTGTAGAAAATATATGTGCCTAAATCAAGACCAAACTCCACTACAGAATCCAGTCCCTAAAAGTTCTGTGCTAAAATACCAAACTCATAACCCAGTGCTCAACCTGCTAGATGTATTTATGCTCTGTATCCAGAATGAAAACTGACTACAGGACCTGGTATTAACAACAAATCATCTCTGATCTCACAGAACAGAACAAATGAGGATATGCACAAGATTCTCTGGAGGTCAAAGTTGAAACCTCATTATGCCCAGGAGTTGTGATTACTATATGTTTTCTCAAAAAGCAACAGTTCAGCATCATGCTAGGCAAGTAGTCCCCTGTGGCTTGTAAACCAAGGGTTTATGTTGCTGTGTATCCCATGGAGGATTAATGATGGTACCGTGTCTCTGTCAGTCTCTGACTTGATGGAGAATGGCTTCAAAAGTGTTGTTATAGATTTGTCAAATCAGAGGACAGTCATGAGTGTATGAGTTTCCAAAAAGGAAAAAATATAACGGAAGGAGTTTGCTGTCAAACATTGCAGCATTGCATAAGTAGGAGAGCTTAAACACTGTATTCATTGCTAGGAGCCCCAAAATTAATTTTTAAATATAGATCAATAAATTTCCCATTGACTATAAAATTGATGCTTGTGACTTGGCTCCAAAGATTCGAAGACACTAGAAAACACTGAAGAACAGAATATTGGAGTAAGTTTCGGCATCACCTGGAAGCCTTAAAAGAAACGAAAGATAGTACAAATACAATTCCATTTAACTTTTTTATATGCACTCTACTTCAAAAAGGAGAGATCCTTTCAAACAAATATCTGTTCCACATTTTATGTTTTTATAAGAAGGATGTATCTCCAAGAATGTTTAGGAACATCCGTTTTAATTGAAAAAAATTATTCCTCCAAATTATGCTTGGTTGCTTTCATATTGTAACAGAGCTTTCATCACGTTAACAAGTCTGGGTCAGAAAAGTACTCAAAGATCTCAAAGACTAGTGCTAATGAAGAATAGAAGAATGTATTAGGAAAGAGAAGGACAAAGTAAATAAAAAGTTCACTAACCATGGAACAGCTATACCACAAAAGACTTAAGAAAAGAGAATTTTTTTTCTAACAGTAGATTGCTTAAGAGTCCCCTTACAGTATTAGATCAAGAAATTTTTAGATGTCCTAGGCAGGAAATGGGGAGATGGCCAGGGAGAGGGACAATGTGACAGGATTTAAATTCTCAGGTGAAGGAAGTGGCTTGTCTTAATATGTGCTCTTAAATTCTCAACGTCAAAAAGATTTTCTGATATTCCAATTCCTGTTAAATGTTGATGCTTGTAAAAGTTAGTGCTGGTATTACTTTATGCATTTTATTATTTAAAAGGTAGAAGCTAGGTTCAAAGGCTAGTACTTAGCTGAGTAATTATTTCTTTTTTGTTTCTGTATGTTGTGATCTATCTGGCTTTTAACCTCTAAAGAGATGTTAAAAATAATGAATGGAGGATAAGTCGAACTACTTCTCTAACATATTCTCACTTTTCACACTTTACAGTCCTTTAGTCACAGTCAGTATTTAGGTGAGATGTAAAAGTCAGTATTTAGTCAGATGATGTAAAAAAAGGCTATTCCATTTAATCCACTTAAATGGAAAATTTTATTAATTATAGCTTCCATCACAACCTCTAATTATGCAAGCTCTCTATCCCTTATTTCACATACTTGTAACATAATAAATTTATGTTTGAAGTAATATCTTCAGCAGCTCCCTAAAAGCTGGAGGTGTCCAGTACTATCTTTTGCTTTTCCTCAATTCCTAATGGAGTAAAATTTACTTTGTGTGTCAAATAAAAATTCCTTATTTCTTTTTTTAGTCCTTCCAGGAATTACTTGTTGTGTCAAGTGCAGCTATACTGAAAGGCTGAAAAGTTCTGTAACTGACTTGAAAAAGATGTAGCTAAGGATGTCCTGTGTAGCCATATGCTTTTTACAGGGTGAGTTTTCCATCCAGGTTGAATAGGAAAGAGGGAAAACATGTATGTACATCACGACACACACTGTGGCTGATGAGACCAGCTTGAAGAAACTATACAAGTGATCTTGTCAGCAGCGAAGAGAACTGTTTGCTGTTTGAATTGTTTATTTCTGGAAGATGAGCATGAGTTTATTAAATGTGTTTTTAAATGGTAAAGTATTGCATAATTCTGATGCATGTAGAACTCAGCTACAAGCTTTCTCATTATGGATTTTGAATTTGCAGTGCCCAGGTGCTAATCATTATGGCCACTTAGCATTATGTGAAATCTGGACGTTTGTTCCCTAGACAAGCTATATGTGCACAGTGACTGCTACGGTAGGGAATGCTTAGCTCTGCAAAGGATAACATTTCCAAAATCACCTTTCATAAAGGTGTCATTGATGTCTCAGAATAACCACATAAGAATTTTGGGTGTTCTAAGGGATTTTGGGGAAAAAAAGACCAAGCTATGGCATAGTTAGACTAGTATTAGGAGAAACAAGCTTAAGTCCAAGGTTCAGAGTAGGCTGCTGTAAGAGCCCTAAGAGCACCTCCCCTCATGGGGGCAGGTGAGGGAGAAGCTGAGCTCAGAGTCAGGGCAGCTGAGGGGGGTCCTCATCTTGTTGCTGGCCATGGGGGAATTTGCCCAACGGAGGTGTGCTGCAAGGAGTCTGCTGTCAGTGCTGAACCCTGCCTGTGGGAGCTGCTTTGAGCTGAGGCTCTCGTGCTTGGTCCCTGCCTAAACTGCAGCCCCACCACATTGCAGTCCTGCCCTGACCAGCCATAGGCCTGCTGATCCCAGCCCACAATGGAGGTACCTGATGCCCACAGCTGGGGCTGACCTCAGCTGCATCCGAACCTGCCCTAATCCCCAGCCTGCAAGGTCCTGTACTGCCATCCCAGCACCCCAACCCCAAGGAGCCACCAGAGGGAGGATGGTGGTCATGTTCAAGCAAGGGTCAGACACATCCATTGTGGTGAGGCAGGTTTGAGGTCAAGCCAGGAACACCAGCCAGCAAGGAAGGATCAGGATCAGGCCCAGTGTCAGTGATGAGGTCAGGCCCAGTGTCAGTGATGAGGTCAGGCACAGTTCAGTGGCAGGGGCAGGTCTGTGGTGACAGGGTAGGTTTGGGAGAAGCTGGGAAGGCAACCTGCTAGTCAGGGTTCACTGATCTTTCACAGGCTGCAATGCATCAGGAGCTGTAGCTTGGGTGAGGCCTGAGAATTAGAGGCTCAGCTTAAAACACCTCCCACAGGCAAGTGGCTGGCCCTGGTTGTGGGCTCTCTGTAGTGCTGTCATGGGGGCTTTTCCCATAACTGCTAGCAGAAAGGAGGGCAGCTGTCAGCTGCCCTTTCTCTAAGTTGACCCTGAGCCCTAGCAGCCAAATCTCCAGGAGAAGAGACGCCCTTGGGGCCTTACAGCTGCCAGCACTCACTCCTCTGCCCTCAGTTGAGTTTGGTAGCTACTTATCTATCAAAGCCTTGCTGAAATTGAAAGATGGTTGGTTGCAGTTTTGTGTCCAGCTTAGACAGTGACTTCCTTGAAAGTATGTAGACTGGACATTTCAGTCAGTCTATTGCAGAAAGAGAAATAACTGTCATAGATACTGTGGCGGCTGACCTGGTACTGTGTCCAGTCCAGTGGAGCACTCCTCCCTTCTTCATACATCCAGGAGCTTTTCCAATCTCATTGTTCTCTCACAGATGTTATGGCTTGCAGTGGACCATGGAGAAACCAATATAATCCTTCTTAGCAGCATCAAGCTTGTAGGTAGTGACAGCTGGCTTTGCATCATATAAAGGCTCATTTAACCAATTTCTGGAGGACATTGAGATTATAATGGCATTTCCTTGGGGCACTGTGATCTTCAGAGCACATATTATGGCAGCAGGAAGTAATCACAAATACTGATAAGGGAGTTAGATACATTCAAGCTGTGGGGAGAGGTTGAAACATGCTGAACTTCTTAAAATGGGCATGGTTTGATATTTGCATTACCACATGTGATTGTCTAGTATCATAAATTCAATGAATCATTGTGTTTTTCTATGGGACCCTCAATAGGTAGGTGTGCCTTGCTGATGGCTTTATTGATATCACACCTTGCTCTCTGAGGCAATGTATACTCATTGGTGCACGAGCTGAGAGATGTGTGGTACAAGCCCATGCCTTTCTGCAGCCATATTCCATAATTCCATAGCAAGTGCTTATATTACTTGTCTAGAACCATCAAAACCAGCAATTTATGGTCTGACTTCCAGCAAATAAAATACTGATGAGCTGTTACAAATGGCAGTATGTGGACAAGTAGGTGATCAAAGGCTTGAGGGGTAAATGGTAACGGATGTTAGACAGTCCTATGGAGAATAAGGTGTTCTTCTAGTGCTGAGACACTGGCTCTGCTTTTTCCCTTGTTCATTTCCAAATTTACTGGTATTGTTCTCATAGCCTATATTGATAGAGTATTATCAGTATAGATGTCAAAGAAATATGAACATTGAAGGATGCTGGAATATGTTTGTCTATGACTCAAGGAATGGTGTTACTTTTACTTTTGGCAGGGCAAGCCAGGCTGAACAGGTAATGTGGTTTGTGCCACACAACAGTCTGTGTGCAAGAGAGAGGCATATGCCTTGTTGCACACAAATTAAAACTCTAGGCTAGTCATCCTTCTCTGGTGCAACCCTTAAAAGTGACCTTACAGAAACTGTTTGAGATTGGTAATCAAAGCATGCTTTTGAATTTTGGAAAATAATACGTTACTGAGACATTTTTTTATCCTATGTGGTTATGGAATCAGGCATTAAAATAATAAACTGCAGCATATATGAATATTAACTCATAGTCCTAAAACACTGTGGGCTTATTAAAATAAACTCTCACTTCAAGATATGCAATGAACATAGAAAAAAGTTTCTCTTCATTAGGAACCATTTTTAATACAAATACAGTCTGAATTTAGTCAAGATCAGTTTCTGTTGGTAAAATCCTTATGCCAGGTCTTCTTATTTAGTTCTTTCTTATATGGTCACTCTCAAATAATTGGTTTCAAATCCTTTTTAAATTCCTATAATTATATCAAAATCTGAAACTGTAATAGAAGTGGAAATACTACAAGATACAGATGGTTTATGTAGCCTTGTAGGAGATACATGTATCTACCCTGTCTTGTAAATTTGAAAAAATAATCTGAATTTGTCAGTGTAGACCTGCCATTTAATCCTATTTTAGTAAATCCAGGCATTAGTAGCTAGAATAGGATAATACAGAGAAAAATACATTATAACCATCAGAGACAGTGTAGTATTTTAGTGTATGTGTGTAGCTATTGCAGACAAGAAAAATCAACTTACCTTTCCAGGCTAAGTGGAGGTTACATGCTCAGTAAGTACACAAGAAGTTGAGTGATGACTTTTCATGGACCAAGGGTTAGAAGAAAACTGTTCAGCACTCAGTAGCCAACAATTATATATTATTGTATTTAGATAAGAGTACAATGATACAGTCATATCCAATTACATTATATGCGTTAAGATTTTGGGGGTTTTGATTGTTCACCATGACTGTATTCCTCTGTCCTTTAACAAATCTGGATTTAATTTTGCAGATTCTCAAGATTTTCCTCCACTTTCATACGTAAGATAAATTATAAATTACACACAGTTGCTTCCCTAAAAGTAACTGCCCTGCTAGGGAAATGGTAGTAATATTTAACACTAATTTTAAATGTTTGCCTTCTTTAAAGTTTGTTTTTATTACCTCTGGATTCACATAATCATCCGCATGTGTTACATATCACTATAGTACAGAACTTGCCATGCTGTATGTTTTTGTATATTAGCATATGTAACTGGAAACTCCTTGTGGGAAAGCTTTACTTATGCTGTTGATTTAATCAAAATGTTCTAGATTAAGTTTGACAGGGTTTGGGTTTTTTTGTGGTTTTTCTTTCCTTTCCATGGAGTATGGAAAGGTCACTAATCTACTTAATTTAGTGCTCTAGTGTCAAATTTGTAAGTCTCCATATAAAAATTAACAGAAGAACCACACACAGACACACACACAAAATATTGGATCTGTCATTATGTATCACAAGAGCAAAAAAATAATTAAGACTGCTGTATAAATATGAAGAGATAATTATACAAAACTAAACTTTTAATCAAACTAACAATATTTTTTCTGAGTTCTTTTGTTCCATTTTAAGAACCACATTAAATTTTTCTGCATTCTTCTTAAACTAACTATGTTTTGCAGACTGATTATAATATTTTCTTTACTATAATATTTTACTTTCACCCAATAAAAAATATTTTTCAAGTTTTTAGCATTTGATTCAGTTTGAAAATAAGAACATGATCTTACAAGGTATTAAATGACATGCATTTTTCTGCAATATAACAGTACTTTCAAATTTGAGTTGGAAAGTTTTAAAGGTGTTTCATTTTCTGCCAAAAATATTTTTCTAGATATAATAAACACAGTTTATATCATCAACTAGAAAGGTAGTAGAAAGACATGGTGATACTTTCTGCTTTGAATTAGATCCAGCCATTTCAGTAGTGCAAAATTATAATCGTCTTAAATACCTCAACTCGTGCATATCTGGAATTTCAGAACACTGATTTAAAAGTTCTTAAAATTGCACTTTTATAAAATCTAAAATTATAGTCAAACTTCTATTGGCTATATCCCTTCAATGATCAAAATGAACAGTCTCATGAAATGTGTTTCACATGAATTTAAATTGTTACCCACTTCATTTTCTATCTGCTAAAATAAATTGGGACATTGTCTAGAATAAATAGGAAGCCAGATATCAAAGTATTTTAAGCACACTTTGAATTTTACAGCAGGCAATTTCACAAATGCCTTTTGTGTGACAATTTGGCTACATACTTTGCTGTCAATTTATTACTTATAGTAATACAATGTTCCTATTCTTGGACTAATGTTGCATATTTTACTACCTGAAACAGGTGTTTAGAAAAACTTGACAGAAATATCTTTTCACTGCCGTTCAAGTGTTCATTTTATAAATGCACGGTGGAAAATGCCTTATCCCATTTTAGCAGCTTACTTATGTGGTGCAGCTAAATCACTGTAAAGCCCTCTTCTTAAAATTCATTTGAAAATTCTTTAATCCTTTGGATTATGGAATATTCATTGTTTATCTATATGAGATTTCTCTGTGAACTATGAATATTGCTTTACATTGCCTCACTTGCACAGAAACAAATGAACTGTTCAAATTGCACAAATTGAATTTTAATCACGGGGAGTGAAAATAACTTTAAAGTTACTTAAAGCATATTCAGAAGTCAAAACACAGCTACATTTAGCTATGTGATATAGATGATCTTAAGGGTATGCTCCTAATGTTGTTTTAGGATGTCAGTATTACCAAAAAAATTAGGATACTTCAAAGAAAAGTCAAAGATGGAAAGGCAGAGGTCTTTTCAGGGGGGATTAAAAAAGATAGCTAGAACTATGTCTTATTAATATTTCAATTTTTGTTAATAATTTATCCACAATTCTTTCTGAAGATCATGTAAGTTACTCTTGGCTGTACAAGTCCCTCTAGTGGCATTGTGCATGTAATAGACAACCATAAAAGCTTAGTTTTGTTTCTCATTCTTTATCCACATCCTACTTAAAATCTGTCAGTTGAACAAGCAGAACAACATTCAGTTTTAAACTCATTTGATAACCCCTGTAACAGTTCAACTTGTGTTCGTGTTACTCACCCTGAGCATCCTTAATATTAATCTCTTTTCCTGAAAAATTATATTGGTGATACCACTGGCCTCTCAGTCTTAGAAAACAGTATTTGAACTAACGTATTAGATTGGTGGTTAGTTCTGAAATATTAAGAAGTTAAGGACTCCTTGTTCTCACCCTTTATCTGCCTTCTGACTATAAAATAAAGTGGTTTTGTATTCTGCATTTCAAAAATACTCTTCCTTCTTCAAATTAGTTAGAAGTGCTAAAGTTTTAAAAAGTAGTGTCAGTGACATGATTTTATTTCATCTTTCACATCTCTATGAGAACACCCTTTAAGCTTAATACTTCTCAGGGCAAAAAGCTTTAACTTCTGCCTGCTATTTACTTTCAATATAGCATCAAGTAAACATTTCAGAATTACCAGCAATTCACCTTGAAAAGATGTTTTGGAAATTTAGGCTCAGATTATTAAAAGCATCTGTACCAAAATATTTCAAATACTTGCTTCAGTTTTGTGATGGACTGATTATCCCATGATCAGCAATTCAAACAGATTTGCTCTCTTCCAAAAAACTCTTTTTGCTTAGAAGCAGCTACATCTCTAAATTGAAATGTCTAGCTGTATATTTATTTAATCCCCAATTATTGCATTTTATGTCCAGTTGTTATACATATTTTTCATATTCTGGAATTAAATAATGATCCCAGATCAAAAGACTATATGATTCATACTGTATATTGCTATATAATATTGTAATATTTAAGTTACTAATTCAGTTGGTAGGTTCCCAGATATACCTCCTATCCTTTATTATCGTAGTTTGCCCCTATTACATCAGCAGTTGATAACTACAACAAATATATTTAGTCATGTGTATTTACAGAAGTATCTTACTCTTCACAAAAATTATAGTGGTATTCAGGTAAACTCTTTTGAAGCTTTTTTTGAGGGCATTATAATTTACATTCATTTTTATGTTCTCTAATAATTATCAGCAAAGCTGACAAAGTATTTAAGGTGATCCAAATGAATAGATTTCAGGAATGAAAATTGAAAAAATTCTGGTTTATGTGGGGTAATCATTTTATTTTAAATAATCTTTTAAAGATCAAAAGCATAGTCTTATGAGAAAAATGGCAGTTTCCACTAATTTCAGTGGACAGGATGGTCCTAATAGGAGTTGTCTTGTATGTTGTGCATTGGAGATAAAATCTATAGAATAAAATGTTGAGAACACTTATTCCTCAAAGCCTTTAAATAAAATTGTTTCCCTCTAAGCCTACATGGGATCTTTTTAAACAGGCAATGCACATGGGGGTTTTTTTATATAACTTACACAGCACCATAGTAAATTATACTGTGAATTAAACCACAATGAATAGAAGCAGCCATGCATCTAGAAAGTAGGTGTTAAAATCCTGTTCCACATTATTAGAAAACACTGCAAGGATTAGTAAGAGGCAGCCAGCTGAAGTTGTGGTAGTGAAGGATCTTAGCTAGCAAAGCCAGGCGGAAGTTCTTAAGAAATTATAAATCATAGCAAAGAGAACTTTAAAGGTGCCTGTGTAGAGACAATCACTGCAAGCAGAGAAGTTTCAAAGTTCAAAGTAAGCTCTCCAAGGTGTTACTGGCACAAAGTTAACTCATACACATACCTTGGATTTTCGTTTTTTACTATTATTACTTTACCAGTTTTGACAAGACACGTATTTTCTTTTTAGACCCATGACTTTTAAAAACACCCATTTTAGTAATTCTGGGGGTTTTCCCCTCTGTAGTGACATATTATGGGATAAATCACACTTCATTTGTGCCAGATTTAACAGCAGTGTAATAGCTCTCTTTTTCTTATTTCTGCATAAACATATAATATATAATTCTTTCCACAAAGGAAAGTGGCAGCTCCTTTTTATTTAAGGTTTAAGCAAACCTTCTGTTACAAAGACTCCTTTTGTACCTGTCCTTTTAATTTTGTGGAAATGGAATGAAGCAAAACTGCAATCTGACACACCACATTGCACCACAGTACTAGTTGCTAAGTGTGGGCCCAACCAGAAAATGTGTAGCAATTTCTTTCTCATTTACCAAAGCTTTAGTTAAAATCATAATGGATTTGGCCTTGCAAAACTTCAGAAGGTCTTTTGTTTCTTACTTCCCATCAGTAGTGTGTTACATGTTTCCTTCATGTTGTGTCTGATCAAGCAACCTAGAAATATATTCAAAGCTGCTGTGCTTGTAGAAGAAAATTGGGCTGCATTTAGAATGGAACGTTAGAGGAAGACAGATGGAGAGAGGGGCATTCACACTCAAGGCAAAAGAATGAGACTATTTTTAAACTTTGTGACCTTTGGTCACTACTGGTTTTATCCGTTAGTGACAAATCCCCCCTGCATGATCAGTACAACTACCTGCAATTAACGCTAATTTCAGCAACTTCGGTGTCATAGCAAGAGGCTGCAACACATGTCAGTACAGAACTGAGTTTGTCTTCCTGGAGGCTACATTCTAACTTGCACAAGTGATTGTAATACCTTGCTGCCTCACTTGATTTTACAGCCCTGAACACTGCTAATCCTGTGCATTGAATGATGCAGGGATCAAGCATTAAAACACATTTTATACTAACAAAAAATCTGCAATATTTACAAGACAAAATTCTCAAATCTTTATTTTTTACAATTGAGTCCTTCTTGTTTCAACTGAACTTATTTTTCTTTAAATGCAAATAGAAATTGTGATGTTTTATAAATAAGGCTTGTTGGCACATAACAACATTCTTTAACAATTCTCTTAATTCTTAATAATGAACAGCATTTGGACCCTTACCCTGCTACCCCAACTTACTTCCCTAAGAAGCTTAGTACATTGTAGTCTACAGGAGAAAGAAGAGTATAGAAGATGAATTTCATAGCTTTTATAGGCATTTTCAGGGTGCCATGGCTGTCCCCTGGAAGCATTAAGCTTAATAATTTCCCTTGCAGTCCAGTCTAGCCCAGTCCTACTTTATGTGCTTTATTTCTGGACAGATACAGGGAACCTTCAATCAGGGGAGATGGGGGGTCTAGAGGGGATTTCTCTAGGTGTACAGCTGTATTCACAGATGCTGAAAAGGGTCTGATGATGTCAGACAATGTCATAACCCAGCACTTAATAATATAAATACATATTTTATAAAAATTGTAAGATTGTAGAAAGCTGGGAAATTCACGTATGAAAATTACGGAAGTATTCAGACTTTGATAATATTCTTATAGTAGTTAATACCAGTCTGTAATTTGTTATCAATTTTATCACATCTTTAAAAATTAAACAATCCCTAAATGTTAATTTGCCAAATGCATAGTTAAAACATGCGGGCTGGTTGATGTCTTCACAAAATGGATATTTTCTTACAATCACCAAAATCAAGATTAACCATTTGAACTGCAGTGTTAGGTCGCATATTCAGAAAACTTAGCATATGGGCTAAAATATTTACATGCGTATATACTTTCATACACACATACATACATACACATATATAAATAGTTAACAGTAGGTCTGAAGGCATAATACCATGTCTCATCACAGTTACGTGCAAAATTCCCTGAACATCCAAATGCATTCCTCAAATGCCTAATACATGACTTGTCATTGCTGGTGGAAAGCAACATCATGTCAGAGCAAAACTGCATTTTTATGGCTTCTGAACCTAGTAAATGTTAATTCTATTTAAAAGTGTTAGACATTTTGTCCATATTTTAAGTAAATATTCTTGATGACATATTGCTATTTTGCAAAGTTCAATTAATAGGTTGTGATTGCATTCCAAGATGTTATAGTTAGATTGATGCTAAAACTTTTTCAAAATTAGTGACAGGTAAAATATTTTGTGTAGAATTTAAGACTAAATGGTTGCATGAGATTAGTTTGGTGGTGGCATGAAGAATAATTGCATATAACTGAAAATAATTTGGCTCATCAATTCTGGGAGTAGTTCAAATTGTATCAGCTTTGTTAACATAACTGCCACCCATGTCTCAGGTGTGATATAGTAGCTAAATCTTATTGCTAGTTTTCTGTGGGAAGAATTGCTTCTCTTAGAGGAGATTACCTCAACTTGATGTGCAGAAATATATACATCACATCACACTAGTTACTAAGACAATGCAAGCACGTATAGGAGTTACTGTTCAAACAGAACATTAATCTGTGGTAATGATAAACACGTCTGCTCCAGTGCCTGAAGTAATTTCTGCATTAAGCTGTGGCTGCATAAGGGCAAAAAGATATGTCTCTATAATGGGTCTGGTTGTTCACCTTTATTGTTATTTGTACTGAGCCAACCTCGGTGTTTTCTAATTTTCATCTACAAGACAGCAGTACCAAAAGGGAAAAACAACCAGGAAGATTCAAATCTTTAAGTAGATACAGTATTAGTTCAAGTAAAATACAATATAGCCACAGGGTTAGATTTCAGAAGCAATATATATTAAAGCATGTGAAAACATTTCCGTTTTTCTAAAGTATTATAAAACTCAAGTAGAATATTTAGATACAAACAGCTCCGTAACTAACAACATTCAAAATCAAAACTCCAGTTTTATCACAAACCACAATAAGAATTAATCTTTTTGACCTCGCTTTTCGTTTCACAATTTTTATGAGTACAGTATGAAATTTAAATTCTTACCTCTTCATAAAAGGGTCCAAATTTAAATTTAAGTATGTTTTAAAGGTGTAAATATACATTTTTAAGTTTCAGCATCAATATTTCAAAGGCAATTTGAAACACAGGTCATTAAAACTGGGCATATAATCTTGTTAATGTGACCCAGAATGTTTATAGCATTACCATTACACATTCCATTATGGTTGCATTTTCTACTCTAACTACTGAAGAAATACCTTGCTACAAGCATGAATTGGTTCTGAAAATTCTTAGAAAAGAACCTAAGAAGCTTTATATGCTGCTAAGAGTGCAGTGGGAGTCTTGTAAATTCCAGGAGGTAAACAGTTTGGACACTTCCCTGAAGTATGCCCTCATTTCATTGCTCTCCATTAGGTCAAGCAGTATAAATAGAATCTCTCTAGGAAGTGTATTTTTTTCTCTTTTTCCAAAGCATTTTTTTAGTGAATAAAATTATTTTATAATTTTGAGACCCAACTCAATTTGCAATTAATTCAGCTGGATTTACTTGGTTTAGATGGACAAAGCCCTTCTATAAAACCTTACCTGTCTTGGACTTCCAAGCTTGATTAGTATGCAGTTCTGCTCTCTCTTGCATTTTAATTCAGGTGCTCTACTAAACCACAGTCATACCTACATCTCTGACAATACCTCTGCCAACATTGTGAGGAAAATTTTGGCTGCTCCATTGCCAGTGATGCCACAGTATTTATTTTTGTGGTCTAGATGTTCCATTCCTCTCCTTCAGGATCTGTGATTTAATCCATTCTGCTGCCTTTTTCTGGAATCCCTTTACCTTACTGCACCATAGATTCTACTCACTAAATTTAAATATTTAAATATTCACTGACAAACAATTTGTTTTCCTTGAAAAATTTCCAGGACAATTCTATTACTATTAGACCTTCCTGCAAAACATACACCTCTTAGACTGTACCTTTTGCTTTGCCTATTGATCTAAGTAATTAGATTTATTTGAGGAAACCACAAGTGAAAAACATGGTAAATAATTTGTCTGTATCACCCCTTTAAAATGTTGATATTTTGATTTTTTAAAAATAAATTAATATGGAAATGCAAAAGTAAATACTGGAGGTGAAGAAAGAATTATTATATAGACTCTTCTGTAACTGTAATTTGTAAACTTTAAAAAACATGTATTGTTTTATGATCCCGTACATCATATAATATTATAATTGTGAATCAGTAGTTTTTGTGTAAAAATAATTTGAGGCAATTCAAAGTTTGTGCATGTAAGAAGATGGGGATGAAACTACTATACCGCACATTTAACAATAATTTCCCTAAAACATTGTTTCATTGTCATTTAATTAAATTGCACCTTCTTATATGGCGCAGAGCATTAGAATTAGCATGCTCAGAAGAGGTCCATGCTATATACAGGCCAACTGAAAAGAAAAATGTAATCTAGTAATGTAACTTACATAATTAATGTGCAAGACTTGACAACTGACTTTCCTAGATCCTGTATGTCATTGCCTATAACAAAATATTCTGCAGCATAGTATACTCATTACTAAAGTCATGATGTTAGTTCTGTAATTCAAATAATATTCTTAATGTTAGCATTCAAATACCTATTCAGCCTAATTTTAGTACTCTTATCTTTCTAGTGGATTTCTTTGAATATATAGTTTTCTTTTTGACTATCGTCCCCCTTTTTTTTTTCATTGTCTTTTTCTGTGTCAATAATAGGGAAGACAATAAGCCTGAGACTTTTTTAGCTTTCTATTTTTTTCCCCTTGATGTGTGTGGGGCCATGGGTTTTTGAACACAGAAAACTGTCAAAATCTGCAAATACTAAAAAACTTAATCTGAATTGCTGCACATACCATAAGTGTATTTGGACACTATGGTAGGAAGAAGGAAAAGCATCAGTAGTGATCTAGTGTCATTAAATATGCTAAAAATTAAAAATGTTAGTAAACTAAAAGGCCCACTCATTCAAACAAACAAACAAACAAAAAGTATAGTATTCTAAAGAAACAAGAATATAATGTATAACAAAACAGAATTAACTTTCCATTTTATGGAAAAGTGTAATTTATAACCCTGAATCAGAGAGTTACTATTAAAAAGTTCATTTCAGGTTAGACTGCCAAATCAGCAGTGAATTCTGTTCACTAAAAAAGCTATTGGCTCAGACTTTAAGGGATCAATATTACATTGTATTTTTTCTTAGGATACATGTTATAGTTTAGCTCAGTATGTTCAGGTGTTATTCTTCTAGAAAATCCTAATGCAGGTGTCTTGGTTCAAATATTACAGTAATTTCAAAATCAGTGAATCCTATTGAGTGCTGCTTGGAAGATGTGTAATTAAAATGTTTATTTTGATCACACTAAAACATTTAGAGCTGTGAATGGTGAGTCAAAGGACTAACACACAATGCAACACTATATTATGGGGAATTCTAATAAAAAAAGGAATGCGCTTTTTATTACACTTTTATTATAATTAAAACAATCACGGTACATTAAGGATAAATTTTGCATAGGTAACCACCCAAAGAAGAAAGGACAGCCTATTACATGTAGTTCTATGCCTATGTTATATTTCCTTTCTTGTTTTTTTTGCTGCACTGTTCACAATATTAAGTGACTTTAAATTTCAGAAAAAAAATGGGTATACAAATAGGACTCTACCCTTTTTTTATTTCATATATTAGCTTTTTATCTGTTAGGTATAGCATGTCGCTAATCTGAAAGATTAAAGCATTAAATTGAGATTTGGAATTCATGATAATATAAAAGGTTATAAAAAATTTAATATGCATGTTGATGTATGACCGATGTTTTTGCAACGTTAATTCCCTGGAAATTCTGTAGTCAGTAGAAAATTGGTGAAAGGACTCTTTAGAGAAAATGCTACCCCTTTTAGCTCTTCCGTTACCTGACAGTTTCCAGTGACTTCTGGAGTTTGAGGCACAGGAGGCAAAATTGTGCTTTGCATGTGACAGTAAACATGAAAAAGATTTTGTCTATGCTCCTGTCAAGTCTTTCACTGCCTCCTTTTTGTATTCAACTGTAGTCTGACATGACACATGAAAGCAAAAGAAGTGGTAAACCAGAGCTTCTAAGCTCCTTGAAAAAATCTAATTTGGCTTCATTAATGGCAAGTAAGGATGCATAATGTGCAGTGTGCCCACCTGGTGTGTGTGCAGGTGTACATGAGATGCACAAGTGCACGTGTGTGGAGAGTGCACACACAAGTATATATACATACGTTACCTGAGCTGAGGAAAGCCTATTATAAAAAGCCCAAATCTGTAGCACGCAAAGGCAGATGTGAGGGAAGGAATGTCAGTTTACTTTTGCTGTGCAAATTGTCCTTTTGCATTAACAAAGTCTTTTTCACAGGTTGCCGACAAGCTGTAGCATTGATTGTGCATGGGGTCTAAGTGACTCATCTTCATTAGGGGGATCATTATATATGATGTCCTGCACTAATTTTTTCTGGCAGTCTTGTTGGGAAGTATCTTACTACTGAATCAAGAAATGGAGCATAAGAAAAATCTCAATTATTACCCATTATGCCAAAAAGCTAAGCTTGTAATGACAGTTCTTTTTGACTGTGTTAATTCTAAAACTAAACGATATTATGACAGGTAGAATCGTAGAATAGTTTGGGTCGAAAGGGACCTTTAAAGGTCATCTAGTCCAACCCCAAATTCTAAAAATTGAACTGTCTGCTTTTATGTCCCACATGAATCTAAGGCAAAATACTAATTACTGTTTTCACTGTTTATAAGTATTTCTTGAAGCATTTCCGGTTTACCCTCTTTTTTGAATAAAAGTTCATTTCCTCATAGGACACTGTTAATACAGCTAATTATGGGAAAACTTGCATTATTGTACGCCCACTGTAATCTGAAAAGATTCTTCTAAAAACCCCAAGTATATATTTGTGTTGGCTTTGCTCACTGAATCACTCCTTTGAAAAGAAATATTAAATTAATAATTTAAAAATATTCTTTATTCCTGCATTACAAAGTAACTTTTTTCATCTATAGCTTCTCTTCTTCTATTCGGCACCTCAGCAGGAACTTTGAGGTGCAAGATCTTGTAGTTGAATTACCCATTGACTTCAATGGGGATTTATGGACACTCAGACACCTTTGGAATCAGCTTTTTTTTCCTCCTACATGTGACAACTAGTTTTAGGAATAAATATTCAGAAACATGGATATGAGTATCTTTCTATTTTTGTTGTTGTTGGTTTGGGTTTTTTTTCTGCCTCTCTACAAATCCAGAAATCTAAAGACTCGATGGATTAAAAGAAAGGAGGGGCCCGGTGTCCGAGCTGTGCTGCAAGAACGGCCCTTCAGCAGGGAGCCGATGCCGCCGCTGGGCTGACAGGAGCCGGCACACCTGCTCAGGAAAGACACGCTCACGGTCCTGCCTGAGCCGCCGTCCCCACCCCCAACCTGCACCAAGTCCTATTTCTTGAATGAGACATTAAAAACAAAACCAAGAGTAGCTGTTCCGGGGATACCCAAAAGCGGGCGGCTCACGCTCGCTTCATGCCGGCACCCCCTCGGTGTAACTTTACGGAGCGGCGCCCAGCCGGGCAGTGACGCCGCGGGCGGGTCCGCTCTTTGCTACGGGACTCCCACGCTGCTACCTGCGGGTGGAAGCCCGCGCCCTCGTCGCCAGGGCAGGTCGCAGCTCCCGCCCCGCAGCCTGCCACCTTTAAACGGCGGCAACGGTGAAGCTCTGCCACTGCAGCGGCCCTTCCCGAGTGTAGCGCACAGGCCGGGCTGGGTGTTTTTTTTTCCCTTCCCTTCCCTTGTCAACTAACCCCCTCTAGCGCTGAACCAGCCGCATCTGACCTGCGGGCTCCCGGCAGCGACGAGGCGAGGGGGCGCTTCTCCTCGCCTGCCTTACGCACGCCCCGCACCCCCTCGTTCCCCTCGGGAGGGCGGCTGAGGAGGGGCCGCCGCCGCTCCAACGGCTCGCCCTCACCCGCCCCACCCGCTGCCGCGTGCGCCGGGCCGGCCGTTGGCTGGCGGGGCGCGTGTGCCGGAGCGCCCCCGGCGCGGGGCCGCGCTGGCCTCCCTCCGGACCCGGCACTCGCCGGGCTGGGCGCAGCGGGGCGGCAGTGCCGGAGGGGGCGATCGTTCCGCGGGCAGCCGGGGAGCGGCGGCACCAAAAAACTGCAGCCCGGCTGCGTGGCACGCAAATCAGAAGGGAGCAGCGAACATCACACCAGAGCCGCCTTGATTTCTGATTGCTGCGCGGCAGAGGGGGAGAGACAGAGGCTAAGAGGGGCGAGCGACAGAGCCGGGGACGGCGGCGGGGTCGGGGTTGCCGCCCCGCAAGTTTGGTTGATGCCTTCGGGAGCGTGAGGAGGCGCCCGGCCCTTCTCCCCCTCCCGCCTCTGGAGCTCGGCGGCGCGGGCGAGACCGTCCACCGTGGGAAACTTAAGCCCCTCGGCGCTGCCTCCGGCCGGGGATGCGGGGGGCCGTGCGGCGCAGACGGGGTAGGAGGCTGCTCTCGCCGAGGAGGCTGCTGAAGCTGCCGGGGGCGCTTCTGCGGGGCTGAACGTGCCACCGGCCGGAGCAGGCGGAAGGAGCGGGGCGCGACACCCGCACTGACGCCTCGAAGTTGCCGGAGCTCTCCCAGTGCCGCCGCCCCTCGTGGCAGGGCGGCAGCGGGGGCTCCCAGCGCCCCCGCCCGCTCTCGCCCTCCGGGCCCTCGCCGTGCCCCGGGACCTCGCTGGTGGATGCGCCCGTCCCGCCTCGGGCAGCCCTTGGCGGCAGTGCAGGCAGCGCAGCCCGCGGGGCCACACCGGACCCCGCTGGGGCGGCGGGCGGGGGCTCCGCGGCGGCGTTCCCTCTGGCTTGAAGGAGGACGGGCAGCCTTGGCGGGCCGAGGACGCGGGGCTCTCGGCGGGTACCAGCCATGGGGTGTTGTGAGGTGAGGGGATTGCTCTGGAGAGTCGGCCTCTTCCTCCCCCTGTTGACAGCGCGCTCCGCCGCCGGCAGTCACGTCGCCAGCAACCACGGTAAGGGCGGCCGGGGGGCCGGGAGATGGTGGTACGGACGGGCTTCCGCCAACTTTCCGGCGGCCGCGGGGTGCGAGAGGCCGGCGGGCGGCCGCCGGCGGGGAGGGGGTCCCGCACCTGTGCCCGGCAGCGCCAGCGCCGCCCGGCCCAGGGAAGCCAGGTGGCGACCGTGGCAGGTGTCGGGGTGCTGGGGCACCCAGCGGCCGGGCGCGGTGCCCCCTCGATCCCTCTGGGCAGTTCGGCCTTTCCCGGCCGCTAAGGGGACAGAGGGAGTGCGGAGCCGGGCGCCCGCGGCCTCGCTAAAGTTGGGTGTTGGTAGAGAGGGAAGTGGGGGGCTCTGCTGTCCCCCTTCCTGCCCCGGCCGGTGTTCCTGGAGGGGGGAGGTGATGTCCCCCGCCGAGAGGCTCCGGGGCCAGGGAAATAACGCCGCGGCTGGCGGGGCGCCCGTGGGCTCACCACAGTCGCCCTTAGTCGCCGGGATTTGTGACCGAGCTGCTGAACAGCAGGTAGCTGAAAGTTACCTCCTGGCGACATGGAGCGGGAGCATCTTTATACTTGCAATGTGGTTTTAAGGTTTGCTTTACTCCTGCCGAACGCAAAGCGTCTTTAGAATGGGTTCGAGGGAGCTCACCGCGCGTTAAGAAACTGCTGCTTGTCAGCGAGCTGTTCAAAGGTGCTTGACTGTCCTTAACACTGTGTGCAATGGTCTGATTGTTCGAAAAAATCCCATTTAAAGTCTTTGTCACCGGTGCATGCTCATCAGGTCTTACTGGAGACAGTGGCTTAATTCTTAAGGTTGTAATGTGTGTGTTTAAGAAAAATGTCTCTCGAATAAGAAGGGAATGATCTTAGTTAGAAAAAGAAATAAAAATACATAGCTCATCCAGAGGAAATAAAATTTTGTGAGGAAGAATTGAAAAAAAAAAACCCATAACTGGTTGTGAAGCATCATATTGTATGTTATAAAACATCTGGGTAGAGCAGAGCATTTTCTTAGGTGTTTGTCTAATGTACATTTCTCTACTTGTGGAGGATGTAGGATGCATCTATTCCTCAATTAGGAGAGTCTTTCCTACATTTAAGGTTATTTTGGTACAATTTAGCTTTCATATTACTGGATTTCAGTATGATATTAGTGACAATATGGGAATTGAAGGGTAGCTCTAAATGTTGCTTCTGACCGAAATTATTTTACCTGCTGTTATTGAAAGGAGCGCTAAAAATGGCTATGGTGGAAAACAACGATCAGAGAAAACAAACTGGTTTTAGTTCTGGAGTATTTTCAAAGATATAGTTCACATATTTTCACACTTCTGCTTTACAATCAGTTTGCAGGGTTCATAGTATTTATATGGGTAACAGTAAGAAAAGAGAATAAAATATCTTAAAAATAGGAAAATATGATGGTATGGACACAAATAACCCTGAGCAATCAGGGTCAGTTATGTATTATCCTTTATCTCTTCTACGCTAAACAAGATCAATCATTTCAGTTTGTAACTAAGTAACATACAGTCACATCAGTGCTGTTAGATTTTGCCCTTACTTATGTCTTGGAAAACACAAGATTTTCACAGTAGCACAACACAGGTTTCCTTTTCTGTCACTCATTAATTCATGCTAATGTCTGCTACATTACTGCATTACCTAACAACATACATGAATGCAGTTTAAAAGAAACCTATTTGCATGCATTATAGAATAACCAAGACACACTATATGCATCAAAGGTAAAGAATTTTTATTAAGTATATGCAAGTTAGATTAGGTTTGTAAACTAAATTAGGGGTTTAATTAATAATATTTAAATAGTGTTTTAAAAAGCAGATGGAAAATGGGGAAAACTGTTACCAAACCAGTTTACTCCAAATAAGTCTGTCAAGGATGAAGTGTTTTTTTGATGTTGACATAACTTTTTTCCTACAAGTTTAAGTATTGAGGTATTGGCCTCGTAGAGTACTGATGAATTGTGTAACTTCTGAATAACTTTCTTTTTGCACCATCTTTCAAAACTTCCAATAAAGTGAGTGACTTCTTATCTTTGGTAGTGTCATGGTACCACAGAATTCAAATAAAAAGTGCAACTCCACAAAACACGTGAACTGAAAATTTACTGAATTAATACAGGTGCTTCAAAATGCACACCCCACCCAATTAGTAAAATGCTAGCAAGAGAGTCTACTTTTATTGATAACTTTCTCTAAATCCAAGAATTGGATGGAAGTAAATGAGTAAAACAAAGAAGCTGCCCATTGTAGAAACATTTAAATGTGGAAGTGTAAAATGACAGTTACTGTCTGTGAAGAATTTTTTTAAATGTGTGATTAACTGAGAAAAAGAATCTCTTAAATTTTCACGTGATGTTTTCAAAATGTATATCTTGGAAACATGTTTGCAGTAATTGCTGTTGGGTTTTCCGTAACAATTATAATAATTATAACTTAGCTTGGCTTTACTAATTGATATATATGGCCTTCTATTTTGTATTTACAGACATACCAGCATTGATACTAAATTGCAAAGGAATGTTTTATTTGGGTTTCTTGCTTGTCTGGGGAAAAAACATGGATGGAGAGTAAGTTTATTAATCTGACTGGGTAAACAGCACTTCCACTTAATTCTTAATGGTTTATTTCCTGTTAGTAAAAAGGAGTTTTCAGATAATTAATACATTCCAGACTTATAAATTATTATTATAAATTATTGTTATTACTATGTTGGGATTAATATTTGTTTTGTTTTATTTTCCCCTCAAACAGAAAGATTTTAATTTTAATTTTTTTTATATAGCTCCCAGACTCTTAGGTTGTTATTCTTCACCCAATAAATCAATGTGTGGTGCCTTAAAGTATCTGTAGCAATGCAGACACAAACAATACTATTGACAGGGAAGTGAACTTACCCATTCATCTTAATGGAGTGGCAAGTTCAAAAACAGATTATGACCATGTTAGTTTTTACAGCTCAGAAAAAGCCTGTGTGCAGACAGGGCCATGGAGCTGTATGGCAACAGCGTGCCACTGCAGTCTGAAGCAGACCTGCTTGAAGCATAAGCCTCAATTAATGGTGTAGGGTGCTTGAATGTTCATCTACATTTTCATTCGTAGTCCATGACATCCAGTTATGAACAAGTTGCATTATTATGCAAGCTTTCCACCTGTGTTGTAGGTCTGTTGTTTGGTTGCAATTACTCCTACACCTAAAAATACAGATAATAGCATCTGGGTTGTGAACTTCCTTGTGAAAAACATGTCTAAGCTTTTAAGATAAAGGTTGCATCAGGTAACAGTTGGAATGTATCCTGTGCTAAGCATGCATGCGAGTATGTTTTACATATATGTAAACCAGAAAGCATTTTTGTACCCTGGCTGTTTTCAAACCTTATCTGCCCTTAGGTGTCACCAGTTATTTAATTTCTGAAGTAAGCTATAGAACTTGCAGAAATTTATAATGTCATGTTTATTGATGAACTGTAAAAGGAAGCTGTTGCTTCTTCAGTTACCAAGTATCGATACATCTATGTAAGGCTGTGCAATGTTGGTATTTTTATAGTTCCTTCTGGAAGGTACCTCCATTCATCTTGTTCTTCTTAGAAATGAGGTAAGAAATGATGTCAAATGTCAGGTCTGAAGTTCATATAGCCTTTATTTCAATGATTACACTGTATGTAAATTGGGTAGCTCAAAGTACATAGTAAAGCTTTTTGATATTGGTATTAAAATCTTGGACAGATTACTAAGGACCTTGAGTTATTGATAAATTCAAAGAAGTTGGCTTACTTTTACTCACTCTTTTTTTATATATAAGTGCAATCCATCACAGATAAGCACTCTTTCTGAATACAGCACTCAGAATTTTACTATAGCAATAAGGAGACCGAGGACTAAGTGTATGTAGAGCCTGAACTTCTCTCTGAAAGAGACTGATGTCTAACGGCTGGAGGGTATCTCTTTGAGGACTTTGGATACTGTGAAGGCAGCTGTGACACTGTCTTGTCTGTATTGTATTTGTCCTGGTAGATTCCACTGTTCAGTTGTGCAGCTAGTATTTTTTATGAGCATTTGCATCATTATGGAAAAATGAGAAAATTAAATAAAGCCATTGCAGTATAAGTGTATCATTCCCTTTTAAGTGTGTAGATAAAGTCAGGAGCAAAATAAATATTTTAGTTTTAAGCTATATTTTAAAAAATATTTTTACCCATGTGTCCCACATCCATATAGACTTGAGTGCTAATGAAGACTTTGGAACTTCCGTAGGTATTCGTTAAGTGACTGGTTATCCAAAAGCTTCAATTTGCATGCCCTAAGTACAAGCTGAACAGATCTGCAATTAATGCTTCATGGTATATTCCTTGTGCTGTATTGGCAGTATTGAGTACTGTTTGGTATTTTGTTAATTTGTTATGGACAAATGAGAATGATTGGTATAGAAATAATAAAAAATATATAGCTTAAGCAGATATAGTTTTAAACTGAGTAAGTACAGTGGCCCTGATGTAATTTGAGGGTATGAGAACACCACAGAGGCACTAAAGTGTTTCCGAAGGGATACAGCTTGGCTTTGTTGAGAAAAGAGGCAAGTCAAAATTTAAGCTTAATGTTACAAGGACGTATGGAAAAACAGACTGAAGAGAGGAGCTTACAGTTAGTGAGCAGTGGTTTTTCCATCTCTGACGATTTATTCAGGGAATCAGCGTTTTCAGTTTCAGCCAACATCTTGCCAGCATAGTTCCTAGAAACCAAACTGACGCCACCGCAGAGGGGATGAGTGTCCCACATCTGCCTACCCTTTGGAAGTCCTTTTCAAAGCATCTTCTGCTGGCAGTTCTCAAACTGACCTTCAGTATACCTTGGGTTTTATCCAGGATGACTCCTCTTATCCTCCTATGAATTTAACAGTTAATTTTTGACCAGACAACATTTATTTTGGCAAGTCAAGCAGTTTACAAATGAGAAGGAAAAAGCATGCTGGAAATTCAGTTTTTTCTTACAGAGATATCTGTGTTTCCAGATAGATACGTTTAGATCTAATTACTTAGGGTTTCAATCTACTTGAGAGTTTGTTTGAGATATCTGATGTTAGACTTTTTACTTGAGAATTTTAGAAAAGTCTGAAAGTTCCATAAATTGTTTGTCAGTAAGATATAGAGTAAGTTAATATCAAATTTGTTGGCTGATTTTTTTATGATGAAGAGTCAAACATGTTTAAAATCTTCTTTAACTGATTAACGACATTTAGAAACGTGCAATATGAGAAGCATTTTATTGTTCTTATATCCCAATGTAGCATGGCTATGTTAGGATATATTCTTATTCCAGCTGTGTGTGTAAAATGGAATGCTTCCATTAGGATCACTGGGTTTCTCTAACTTGACATTGACACACAGAGGAGGCTGACCTTTTGTTTCTTATGTCTGTTAACATGCTGAACTCTGGGAAAGAGAGAATTGCAAATAGTATGAACAAGTAGGGAAATAAATTATTTGTCCAAAATCTGTCCTTGTCCTTTGGGAACCACGTTGTCATGCAGGAGAGGTCAACAAAAAACTATCTGTTGTGAACAGTACATCTTCAGAAGCTGATTTTGAACTTGTAAATTATATGCCAATCTTTATGATAAGTTGTTGGATCTGAGAATTACTACTGAAAAGATGATTCCCTTACCTGATAAAAACATGAAATTGTTTGCAGGATTTTTTTCTGATCTATACAAATCAACTTACTCAACTTTATGAGGAAATGATTCCCCAGACCTTTCTCTTAAACTGCTTTCTAATTTTTGAGTGCTTCTTCCTTATAATTTTTGGTTTTGTGAATTTCTATGTTGGAACTTGTGTAAAATTCAGGATTTTTCTAGTAGTGCTTGGTATTTTTTTACGTGGAATAGGTTTGCATGACCTATTAAAAACCTGAAGATCTGTATTTCTTTTTATTATTTTCAAGGCTTTCAAAATGTATTTGTAAGCACTTCTTTCCATTTTAGTTCTTAT
The DNA here is from genome assembly GCA_020745705.1 of Hemiprocne comata. NCBI lineage: Eukaryota > Metazoa > Chordata > Aves > Apodiformes > Apodidae > Hemiprocne > Hemiprocne comata. The sequence goes on along the minus strand of CM036586.1, from coordinate 132,909,526 downwards.
TCCTCAAAGTAATCATCACCCTGTCTTCTGCTGTAATGATGCCAGAATATTTCCAGACCATACAAAAGCCAGTAAAATGTGACAGTCAAATTATCTTGAGCTGCTTCGTTTCTCTTGTAATCCCTTTAGTCTTCCAGTCTACCACTTATTCCAGCAATCCTTATACTAGTTCCAAGGATGCTTTCATGATCAGTCTTGCAACTCGTTTAACACCTGTTGTTTGGGTTTTTGTGTGTATTTTTCTGGTTTGGTTGGTTGATTGGGTTGAGTTTGTTTGGGGTTTTTTTTGTGTGGAGGTAGGCTATTTATCATTCCCATGGCTAAGACCAAATCTGTTCAAAATAGGTAGACATTAAAGGCAAGTCACTTCCATTAATCCAGCATCAATTTGTAACATAAATAATGACTTTAATGTGTTACAGAATACAGTTTAGAGACCAATCTTGGTTTTAAATCAACCGCATGTTTTATATGGATATCTGAAGCTTGCTAACCTATGGTGGTAAAAAAACCAACCCAAACCGTCCCAAAAAAGCCCAAAACAAAAATCTCTGAAGTTGTTCCGTTCCTAGTCATTAGGGGTATTTTGATTTTTCAGCTAAGAGTAGACTAACAAATGCTGTAATATTCTTGACTGACATTTCTTTTGATGGTCTAATAGGGTCAGCTTTTTAAAATGAAAACATTTACTTTATGAGGAAATTATATCTAGATTGAAAATAAAATCTCCTCCATGTGGAATAATCTGAGGATTTAAAATTTATTTTGCATAAAAAGGTTAAATTCATCTTTAACAATAATTCTGAAATCTTGATACAAAACCCTAGAAACATTTGTTTATTAAAAAAAAATTATACAACACAATGTAGAATAAACTGTATGAACGTCAAACAGTTGAAACAAGGTAAGTCAAAATAAAAACTTTCCTGTTATCTGAAAATCTGTGAGGAATAGGATATTCTAAAACCTGTTTTTAAATTATCCAAATGTTTTCAAGCTTTTGTCCCTTACTCCCTCCTGACGTACCCCACCCCCAGCCCCCAGCCCCCAGCCCCCTTCTCTGCCAAACCCCATTCTTTGTTTCAAAGTTAATAGAATCATAGAATTATTTTGGTTGGAAAAGGCCTTTAAGATCATCAAGTCCAATCCTTAATCCACCACTGGCCAGTCCACCACTAAGCCAGGTCCTGAAGAGCCGTATCTACACGTCTTTCAAATATCTCCAGGGATGGTGACTCCACCATTCCCTGGGCAACCTATTCCAGTGACTGACAACCCTTTCAGTGAAGAAATTCTTCCCACTACCCAATCTAAACATATTCAGCTGGCAGTTGACCATCACCCCCTGTGATTTATCTCTTTGAAAATAAAGAGACAAACTGAAATTTTAAGGAAATATTAAATCCTCATTTTCTCTATATTACCCACCAGAGAAGACAATGCTTCATTCACTTGGTCACCAGCATCCTGGCCCTTAACATTTCCTTAACTGCAGTGCTAATATTGCTTGAAATGCTAGTCTGGGAAGCATGGGGGCTGAAGGGGGTTGCTGCAACAGAGAAGCCCACACACTCTTCAGGATGCTGCCATAGGGGAATGTGCATGACCAGGGCTGGCCTCTGTCTACAGATCTCTCTTGCTTGCGCCAGCTGGTACAAAACAGTGCCAACATAAGAAACAGGGCAAAGGTCTTTCTTCTTCTCTCCTTTCACCTGTTTTCATTTTTTCCCTCTTCCACTGCCCCTTATTTTGTATATGTTTATATTTAAGATTATACTTAAAGTCTCTAGGATGAAACAAGAATTTAAAGGTGTAATACTCTTTAATAGAAAGTCCTTATTTGTGTTTAACTAGGTTTGTAAGAAGCTGATAGAGGTTTTTTCCTCTTAAGAGAGGTGGTTTTATTTGTTCTAAATTGACTGCATTCCAGATAGTCTTTGAAGGTGTCTGCTGTTTGCTGATAGGTTCTACAAAAAGCGTAATACCAGATTAATGAGAGCTAGATGCACAGGAGCTCCTCATAGGTCAGTGCAGCTCTGTTGGGGTAGCAGAGGCCGTACTTAGGTGAGAAGCACTAACATAATCATAGCAATCCCGACCAAACATTTGAATATACAGATATGTTAACTGCATTTGTAATACAGCATTCCTTCATGACAATAGGTTTTTGAAATTACACAGGTTTTAGCTTAGAATAAAATCAGTACTGTGTCACTTTTATGCAAAAAGAAGGGTGAGCAGTAGGTACCATCTGTAACAAACTGCTGTGAAGGGACAGACTCAGAATGAGGACATAGTAAAAGATGTATTTACTGGGAGCTCTACCATCTCAATCCCTTTAATGGCTTCTGTACTTAGAACAAAAGGTGAAAAGTCACATATAGCAAACATTATCACTGATGCACGTAAGGAATGATTTGTCTTGGCTGGGGACCCTTGGTTAGAGTGCACTTGCTGCTGTAATTTGTGTTCTCTGGGTGCTGATTGCTTCTTAGCTTAAAATAAAAGAATGAAAGAATGAATTAGAAAGTGTTCCGTAAAATAATGCACTAGCATTTTAATCTTGGTAAAAATTACTATCTCTGAAATTTCGCAGGCCAGTTTTCCCAGTGGGTTCCAGCTGCTGATTTCAAATCAAATTCTATAGGAAAAAATCTGCTAAAATTTAAAATTAAATTATTCAAACATATTTTGGACATACTAAAAATATAAAAGGAGGCCTAGCCATTTTTTCTCTAGTGCTTCCATTCTTGTGACTAGAAATTGATTGCATGAAAAGCATTGGATGAGGGACTCATATTTCAAAATGTGGTTTGAATCCAGCACTTTCTGCTGAAGTGAGACTATATAAAATTTCAGTCTTTCATACTCTGTTGTGTTTGGCTACTGAAGATCTTTGAAGGGGAAAATAAGGGAAGTGTAAAACCTTTGTCTCTGTTAGATTGTTTCTGTTTGTATTGCTTTAGTTGCTAAACACTTAAATGTCAGAATGATGCAGCAGAAACACCCACTCTGAGGGTTATGTTAGATTTAGTCATTCAGTTTAGTGGACTTTATTTCTTAGAGGCACATTTAATGTAGGTAAATATGAATACTGTAATATTTAGGAATGAAGAAACATGACGAGAGGGTGTGCACACAATAGCTTCTCAGCCAAACTTCTACTCAGAGTGCCATCAGATGTGATGGAAACCCAAACTCTGTTGCTGCTGAGACAACAGTAGGAACGTTTACCCTGTGACTTTGGTGTATGATGAAAAACATAATTAAATCACAGATTTCCAGACCAAGAGTTTCAGCAAGAATTAGCTTAATTTTTCTTTAAGAAATGTGGAGAAGCATCTTATGCTAAGGGTAAGAATGTACCTTTGTAAAATGGTGTATATTGGAAGTGATAAAGATATATTGTATTCAAAGGAAGACTGTTGTATTCAAAAGACTGTGTACGCTGCACAAAAAAAAAAGGTCTACTAGGCAGAGGTGTTGTATAAAAACTGCTTCTAAAGAAATACGGGATTCTGAAAGTCAACCAGGAAATCAGATGGTATTCCATGTCATGATAATGGTTTCTCTTGATGCAGATGGATAAAATGATGTTATCATATACTCAGTTTTTCTACAGGCTGTCTAAGGGGCTGTATTTGGTTTACATTGCAGGGTTTTGGTAGTGGGGTGGCTTCTCTGAGAAGATGCTAGAAGCTGCTCATGTCTCAGATTGAGCCAGTGTCAGCTGGCTCCAAGACAGACCTACTGCAGGCCAAGTCCAAGCCCATAAACAATGGTGGTAGCACCTCTGCCATAACATATTTAAGAAAGGTGAAAAAAAAGGAGAAATTGCAGTGGGGAGAGGAGTGAGAGTATGTGAGAGGAACAACGCTGCAAACACCAAGGTTAGTGGAGGAGGTGCTCCAGACACTGGAACAGAGATTTCCCTGCAGCATGCGGTGAAGACCATGGTGAGGCAGGCCGTCCCCCTGCAGCCCATGGAGGACCCCACATCTGAGCACGTGGATGTGCCTGAAGGAGTCTGAGCCTGTGGTAAGCCTATGCTGGAGCAGGCTCCTGACTGAACCTGTGGTGGACCCTCGCTGGAACAGTCTGTTCCTGAAGGACTGCACCCTGTGGAAGGGACCCATGCTGGAGCAGTTGGTGAAGAACCGCAGCCCATGGGAAGGACTGAAGTCGAAGAAGTTTGTGGGGAACTGTCTTCCATGGAAGGGAGCCCATGCTGGAGCAGGGGAAGACTGTGAGGAGTCTTTTCCCCCCTGAGGAGGAAGGAGCAGAAGAGACAAGGTGTGACAAACAGCCCAGGCTTCATTCCCTGTCCCCCAGCATTGCTGGGGTGGAGGAGGTAGAGAAATTGGGAGTGAAGTTGAGCCTGGGAAGAAGGGAGGGATGGGGAGAAGGTGTTTTTAAGATTTGGTTGTATTTCTCAGTAGCCTACTCTGATTTGATTGGTAATAAACCAATTTTCCCAAGTCAGGTCTGTTTTGCCCTGATGGTAATTGGTGAACAATCTCTCACTGTCCTTATCTCAATTCACGAGCCTTTTGTTATATTTTCTCTCCTCTGTCCAGCTGAGGAGGGGAGTGCTAAAGCGGTTTTGGTGGACACCTGGTGTCCAGCCAGGGTCAACCCACAACAAGGGCATCTCATCTAGCATAGAGAAATGAATGCTGGAGGTTGGAAGGAGTCTGAACATTTCTTGTTGCCGTTGTTCAATACACAGCACTATGCAAATACCAGGCTGCACGCTGAGTTATTTTTTCATTGTTCAATCTCTTCAAAACTATAATTTTTCACACTATTCTTTTGAGCAAGTCTTTTATGCCTTTATAGCCACTGAACTAAGGAGAAGGGTTAAAGGCCAAAGCTTTTAGCTTAAGTGACTGGTTTCTGATACCCACTGCATATTCCAAGGAATGAGTTTTTCATGTGCTTAGAGGTAGGTGCCCAGAGGTAGATATAACGCCTTGGTTTTCAGTTTAGTCTTCAGCTAAACTCACTGGTTTGTTGTTTTTTTCTGCCTGTGCAGGAAGTTGTTCTCTGCTAGTAGCACTTGATTCCTATTTTAGAAATCCATGATATATCAAAACTCAGTTTGTCAAAATGTTGAATGCAGATGAAGTGGATTTATACCACACAAATTAAAGATCTGAAACATTCTTGCTGTTTTGTGTACTTGGGCTCTTAACAGCCTTCCTGAAGTCAAAGGCTCAATCCCATAGCAGAAGCCATGGCCAGCTGGCTCGTGATGCTGTTTGACTCCCACGGTCTTGGAAAGCAGCTATCTTTGATGCAGAGGGTGAGCTGTTATGGCTACTTCAGTTCTGTCTTTTCCTAGCTTTTAAGTGTGGGACTTGCTAACCTCATTAGTGTAAAAATGTAGTTAATATGAAATTTCCTTTCCTACTGCTGTTTTTGTATTTTAAAGAGTTCATTTTTTCTCTCCCTCTTCACATATCATTTGCATATGATGATGGTTTATTTAAAGTAACAGTGTAATCATCTACTAAATGATCTGAGTTACTTAAGGAATGAGAGATGCCATCTTCCATGGCATAAGCAGTAGACAGTAAGGAAGGCATGCACCTTGCCAGTGGATTATATTAAGCAGCAAAGGAATTTTGAAACTTGCAAATAAAATAGTCTCATTTTCAGGTTACACACCAGTATTGTCCTCTCTAAGTTGCATAAGAGCTCTAATGAAGAGCTCCATTCTGTGGCTCTTTTTATCACTTTATTTGTCCTTTCCTTTCTTTCCCCTTTTTACTTTTCTTAACCTTACTCTTCTGCTGGATGGCTTCTGTCCATCAGTGCCCACTGGTTCCCTTTTTTTTTTGTTGTTTTGTTTTGCATGGATCCATTCCTCATTTTGCTGCATTTGATTTGGGATGCGTGTCTTTCTTATCCTTCCACCATCTCTGAGCCCTGAATGAGGTGAGAAAATACAGATTGAAGGCTTTCTGGACTTGGTGACTTAGAAGTCCGAAGGTACAGGAAAAGGAACATCTTGCATTCTTAGTAGGGAGTATGCTTAGTTGCTGTGTGATAACAGTATCAGCACAGTGAAATTGGTACATGGATTCTGTTAAGGATGGAGTGCACTAAACACAATTAGGCTTTGGTAGTGCCAAAATTTCAAATTGCTATAGTAAACATGTTCAGCTTGGGTAAATGTGAACTTATAACAAAGGACATCAATGAATATCTATTAAGATGCTTTAAATCACAAAAATGCTAGTAAAGATGTGAAAAATATTTTCTCTTGTCTCGCTCTTGGAAATGTTTCAACAGTTTTGTTTGATTTTTTTTTTTTTTGTAGAAGTCCACTTCAAAAATAGGGTTCGACATAGAATACTTCAGTTTCTAAAATGTTGAAAAGCCAAAAAACTATGTTGTAAGATGAGAGAGTTAAGTAACTTGCCATAACCATAGGACGGAGGTCACACTTGTAGCTAGCTTCCTATTTTGTTCCTTTCTCATGGCACACCTGTTGCCACAGTACATCAAAAGTTGCAGTAATGCTTAGCCTATTCGCTTTACTACTAATAATTTTCCTTACTAATGTTGAAACAAATAGTTTTGATTTTAAGTAATGTCCTGAAGCCTTAGCATTAGTGGGTTTCCATCATATTAGCACAAATTAGGAAATTATTTTTAATAGTTATAGTCAGATAGATGTATTTTATACTTGAGACGTGCCTCAAGGAATAAAAGCTGATTGAAGTTGGTGTCACAGATGGATATTTTGAAAACAAAAAAGAAGATCACTAATAGAGTAGGCTTGATTAGATGTTGACATTTAGAACTGCATATTGATGTTAAAATTTACTGACAACAGGCGGTTGTCTTCGTGATTTGCATTTGTACTTCCATTCTTGGTTCAGGTGGATCATGGTATATACATTGTAAAGGTTAATGAACAAATTACCATATAGCTCATCTGATTGTTCAGGCTTTAACCTGGAGGGCTGAATATTTTATAATCTAGTTTGTCTTATGTGGCACCTAATTTGTTTAAATTTTTGTTATATGACATTCTTAATTGCTTGAATGTTTAGATGAGTCCAAAATAATTTAGGAACTGATCTTCTGTCCTTCTTCCTCCAAACTCTTGTTTTACTCTGCTGCAGTTTAAGCATAGTTGTACCTGACTTGCATTCCCTCTAAGGGAGAAGAGAGTGTGGATTGTGTTCTTCAGTTACTTCATTTCCACTTAATGAGTATATCAAACAGTAATACAAAGCATTGTTTTGTCTTCCTATGTCGTTTTTGTCAACAATATCTAGTTGTTTATTCCTGTTTCATTTTGCCTTCTAGTCAGTTTGTAATTCAAAACGGTATTTTCACCTTCCTCAACAGGATTATCAAATTGATCTTTTCATCCAACTGGATGAAAATATTCAAGCTTTTTCCAGTTCATAGCTAGAAGTGACTGAAAAGTCCCAAGAGGGTTGTTAACCATGGCTCTCTGCCTTTCAATTCCAATAAATACCTTTTTCTTCTACAAATAACAGTATGGAACATAACTGTGTGTTCTTATTACTGCTCAAGAACTGAAGATTCTTTGGTAGCTGCACTTTTTTGTGTTTTTGATTTAAACCCCACTTTTGCAGTTTGAGGGGATCACTTCTTTGTCAGTAGAGTGCACCCTCAACAAGTTTGCTAATGACATTAAATTGAGTGACTGATACACCAGAGGGCCGTGCTGCCATCCAGAGGAACCTTGACAAGGTGGAGAGATGGGCTGACAGGAACCTCATGTAGTTCAAAAAGGCATAGGAAGTGCCTATGTACCAGTATATGCCAGGGACCACCCAGCAGGAAAGCAGCTGGGGAGAAAAGGACCTGCATGAGGACACCAAGGCAAATGGTACCCTAGACTATATTAGCCAAAGTATTGCATTGCCAGCAGGTTGAGGGAGGCAATCCTTCCACTCTGCACAGTGCTGGTGAGGCCATACCTGGAGTGCTTTGTCCAGTTTTGGGCTAATCAATATTGGAGAGACTGGAACATACTGGAGAGCGTCCAGTGAAGGGCCAGGAAGGTAAAGAGGGATGACTGGTGCACCTTTCCTATGAGGAAAAGCCTGAGAGAGCTGGGTCTGTTTAGCCTACAGAAGAGAAGGCTGGGGGAATTTTATCAGTGTATGTAAATAATTGAAGGGAGGGTGCAAAGAAGACAGAGCCAGTAGCTAGTGTCCTCTCTTCTTTATTATCCCAGAATCATGCCTCCTCTCCCCATAGCTGCCCCCCACATACTGTTCCAGCCTTCAGTTGTGTTGACAATGCCTCCCAACTTTCCCAGGAAAAAAACGCTCATTAGAACAAACCTACTTTGGCCAAGAACATTACTTAAATAAGATCAGTGTCATGACTAGCCTTTGAAGAATTGCACTACGAATTGCACAGTTAAATACTGTCTGCCTCAAATGCATGCCTTTTATGCACTTCTTCACCTCCTTTGCTCTCTATTTAAAGCAGCTAAAAGCTTTTACAATTTTTTTCAGTTTTCTAGCCCAGATTTATTTCTGGCATTTGTACAACAAAATGTACTTGGTAAGCTAGAATTTTCACTACCAACATGGTGTTGCCACACAATGGTAATTTAATGATACCTTAAATATATAAAAAAATCGTATTTCATAATTTTTGTAGATTCAGGTCACTTTTTAGTTGGTATAATACTGAAGACTGAAAAAGTACTGCATTCTCTAAGCCAAATTGAATGAAATTATCCTCAAATTCCACTATAATTTTACCTTAATGCATTATAATTCAGATATCAGCTTTTTCTTCCATAATTTGGTTCTGCTTGGCTACTAGGATTGCTCAGTACTTATTCTGTTTTATTGCTCCTAGATAAAATAAATTAAGCTGTGTAGCAGTATAGGAAATAATATTCATTGTTATAAATTTGGCATTTACACAAATGAAACATCTTAAATTCCCCTTCATCTGTTCCAAATTAAGTATGAGATTTAAATCACCTTTTCTGATTGAGTGCAAGCACTGGAAATGAAGGGGTTATGGACAATCAAAAAAGCACACTGAGATTCTGATCAAGGCACTCATTATTGTTGGAGGGAAACAATGTTAAACAATAATTGATTGCATTCATGTAAAGGGTAGAGAAGCCTGCCCTGAGATAGTATTATATTCATAGTCTCAAATGATTTTGAACAGGTGGAAAAGTGAGAATAACAACCACAGTATTTTGAATTGCTTGGGTATGATGGTAGCTAACTCTTGTAAGAAAAGAGGTTGTAGATCAATGTGCATCTAAAAAATGTCTAATAAATGTGTATTCAGTTTTAGATATTATCTCCAATTATTGTTTGCTTTTTTAACTAGGGATGTAAATGTATACCAAATTTTCTTCTGGAAATATTTCATGTATTTAAATATTTAAATATTTTGCCCAGAAAGCCAGCTGTATCCTGCGCTGCATCAAAAGAATTCTGGCCAGCAGGTCTAAGGGAGGTGATTCTCCCCCTCTGCACTGCTCTCATGAGACTCCATCTGGAGTACTGTGTCCAGCTCTGGTGCCCCCAACACAAGAAGGACATGGAGCTGTTGGAGCGAGTCCAGAGGAGGGCCACAAAGTTGATCAGAGGGCTGGAGCACCTCTCCTGTGAAGACAGACTGAGAGAGTTAGAGTTGGAGTTGTTCAGCCTGGAGAAGAGAGTGCTCTGGGTAGACCTTATAATAGCCTTTCAATATTCAAAGGGATCTGGAAAGAAAGACTGAGAAAGACTTTTTACCAGGGCCTCTAGTGACATGACAAGGGGCAATGGTTTAAGTTAAAAGAGGGTAGATTTAGATTATGGATAAAGAAGAAATTCCTTACAATGAGGGTAGTGAGACACTGGAACAGGTTTCCCAGGAAAGTTATGGATGCTCCCTCCTGGGGAGCATATGTTCAAGGCCAGGTTGGACAGAGCTTTAAACAATGTGAAAAGTGAAAGATTTTGCTGCCCGTGGCAGGGAGTCGGCATGATTTTTAAGGTCCCTTCCTTCTCAAACCGTTCTGTAGTTCTATGATACACTGAATAGTCTTCCCAGACAAATTGAGCATTTTTACTATATTGTAAGCTTTAGATAACAATTTTTTTTTTTTTAAATTATTCCCTATTTTTCCTTTAATAGTGTAATTCATCTCCATAGTCATAGTGCTGTTTGTCCCCTTCTCACATTTTCTGGGCTCAAACATTTCAGACAGAATGGTAAAAAGAGGGAAAAAAAGTTTTTAAGAAAAACAGTATAAGGCAATTTTTAATTTAAATGTTACCTTTGCTATAATCATTGAAATAAAAAGGTTCCTGTATTCTGCAGTAACAGTGTGGATGTAGTATTGCATGGTCTATATTTGGCATTGCCTTCAAAGTCCCTTGGCAGTGCTCCAGCAATCCTCAGTGACATTCCCATTGCATAACTGGGTTGTATAACAGGCACTTTAGTCTCAAGTAGCCCTTTGAAGCAGTGCTTTGAACTAAGTAAGTCACCGAGTGCTACTGCATTTCCATCCATAGTGATGCAATGCTGTACCTGCCAAGGTCGTGCCCAAGACGTGTTTATTTCAGGTCAGTGGAAGTCTTGAAAATGCTTTCCACCTTCATCTGTATTACACATGATAACCTCTTGTTAGCAAAAAGACTATTTTCAGTCATAACAAAAGTGACTGGTTTTGCTTTACACTGGTTTCGAAGGAGTTTTCTTTATTATTATTTTTTTTCATGAAGTATTGGTACTATGCTGTTAGTTCCATCGTTTCTTCTGCTGGCATTTGAAGAGCTGTGGACTAGGAAGAGTTTTATTGAAAGATGTTCCCTGCATCAAATCCAAATCACCTCTTGGGCAATAGAAGATTTTTTTTAAAAAGCTATAATAATAGGGAAAAACAGTGTTTTTACTTTCTCTTCTTGATGTGAAATCAGAAAAAAAAAAAGTCACCAATTAGATTATCATGTAGTCAAAAAAGAAAAAAGTGAGTAGCTATATACTGTTGAATATGACACCAGTTATTCAACTGACCAGGCATAACACTTTACTACATGAACGATGGCATTCATAGATGTATTTTATGCTCTTCAATTATCTTTGAAATTTTAATCTTCATGTATGTGCATTAAAAATATATAATTTAAAGCTCTGTATGTAGTAGAGGTGAGTACTCCATGTTGTCCAATCTTTTAAAGCAATTTGATCTTTGTTTAGATAGTAAAAACTTATTTCCTTTCAAGTAAATGACAGGATGTTGTATATTCATTTTTTGATAACATTAAAAGTATTGGAAAGCTGTTTATTTTGTAAAAGCAATTGAGCCTTCATGCTGATGTTCCACTGTCGGTAAAGAGACCAAGACTTTCAAGGCCACCAGTTATTAGCATGTACTTTAGCTTGACAGACTGACCTAGCACCTATAAAATGTTCATGCTGTGAAAGCTTGGTGCTTTACACCATAAATTATGAATGAAAAGCCAGTGGAACAAGTGACAGACTGATTCAGTGAAAGAGCTACAAAGCTGAAAAACATTAACTGACTGGCTGTGTAGATATTTAATCAAAGGAGATAAGAAACATTTTATCATCATTAATATAAACGTAGAATATCTCTGGCAAGATACTCTTCTTTCAATAAGTCGCATTTTGTTTGGTATATTTTTGAGGCTCTGCACTAAAAAAAGAAAACATTTAGCCAAATGTTAACCTCATGTTTTCTGAGTTGCCTTTGTATTCCTTCCTGGAAGGTTGTTTGTTCTTTTTTTCATACGAGTTCTGCTAAACTCTTTCTGTACATCATGGTCATTTTCAGACTACAGCAGTAAGGCCAACTTACCAAGCAAATGAGATGCCACTTCAGGAATCAAAGGAGAAAACCCGATCATTTTTCTTGAGATCACTGACACCTTTGAAAGTCATTACTACTTCTGCTTTGATATGCCCACAGCTTAGGGCCCTACTGGTTACTTGTCTGAACTGCTGTCAGCTAAAATAATTGCTAACCACACCACCTTTAACAAGCAGAAAAAGTGCAAATGTAGATTTGGTGGCCCTTCCCTGTCCTTTGGATGTCACTTGCTTTCTTAGGTCATTAGGGGAATCAGAGAGGATGCCTTTTTATTTGAGAATGAAATACTAACTTAATCCTGCTTAATGGATTATAATAATAATGTCCTGTCACTTCTGGAGGCTCATTTATATGACTTGTGGATAAATTCTGGGTGATAGGTCACACTGCAGCAGCGCAACAGATGGGGATTGAACAGCTGTGCTTTTCCACCCTCTGTACCACTTCACACAGACATTGTTAGTGTTACTGTTAACTTGAGAAGGGGGGTAGTCAAGATCTGCCATTTATAGGCCCTATGAACCCTCTGCTTTCTGCATCTTAGCTTTTCTGCCAGCAAAATAGGAATGACCCTGTTTCATTTTATGATGTAAAAATATGGGCGGATTGTGGGTAAACTGTTATTTAGCTGCCTAGAGTTAGAAGTTATGCTGAACTACAGAAGTAGTAGAAGACAGAGTCGTAAAGAGTCTTTGGCTTCAGTAGGTTGGTGTGTGCCACCACAGAATTGCCTGCCTTGATGTTTCATGCCTGGAACTGCCCCAGCTGTTGTTCCTACATCTGATTTGCCTGAGTGTCAGAGTTTCAGACTCCTGATTCTTGCTCTCAGCCTGTCTGAAGCAGCATTCTCTGCACCTCTGACTGCACCTGTGAGAACACATACCCTTAAGGGCCCTACCAAAAAGCCTGAAATGGTCCCTCACCTCAGTTCTTGAGCTGGAGATTCTTGAACAGATCTTGAGGCTGTGCTGCCAGTGAAGCATGAACTTTATTTAGTTGCTTCAGCCTTTGTACCTCTCCTAACATCTGTCTATTCTGTTCCTCAGAGTCACTAAACAGCTAATTTTTCATTATGGTTATTAAGTAGCTACTTGAGTAAGCAGTGGCCATCTGTCTTCCCAGTCCCCATTTGTCACTTCATCAGCTATTCTCTGCAAAACTTATTGCTTTGAAGGGACTGCTGTGGAAAAGGTCTGTATTGGTTCTGTTCTCACTCCACTTGAAAAGAATCAGATGACCACGTTGAAAGGTACCTCTGCATCAACGTCCCCAGTTACGCATGGGGCAAAGGCAAACTTTTGCAATACCATTTCCTACTTGACTTACAGAGAGGCTAGGTCTTTGGATCAGTGTTATGCAAGAAAGAAGGGGTGCCTAGGGAGAGTTTGATTATCCCCATGAACTCCTGTGGGAAGTTTCTACCCTTTTTTAAGAGGAAATTCCAATAAATGCAGAGTATAGGAGCCATAGGTATGGAATTACCTTCATAATTAGTCTGTCTGATAGTTATATATAGGTGTTATTATACTTTTCCAAAAGCTTTTGTATGTTCTTTTCACTTATGGATGCTGTAATGTAATTTCTTTCTTCATTTATCACCACTCAAAAAAAAAAAAAAAAAGGATAGTAAATGATATAAAAACATATGCTTGTAAGAATGCAGAATACGAAAGGTTAACAGCAAAGCACAACAGAAGTTTAAATCTAGCATCATGACTCCACAAACCAAGTCCCAGTCTAATAGAATGGACTTGAACACACAAGTGATTTGTACTTTATCAGTGGAACAAAAGATAAATCCATTTGTCTGAATTTTACTTGTTTCTAATTTCCTTAATGAAGGCATACTCAGGTTAATAAACAGAGCTGACAAAACTGTCAGGTGTTCATGTTCATTTAGAAGAATCTGCCCAATGATCTACTGTTGACATGAACATGATGGGGAATTGAATAGCAATTAGATTTTTCAAGTCAGAATGAAAATTACTACATAGGGCAGCTGGGCTCCTATCATAATTTTATTACTCCTTTTTTTATCAGGGTTAGCTCTGCACCTTGTATCTCACATGTGAAACCAAAAGCTTAGGAAAATAATACAACTATGTGACATAAACTAGCTCTGGTGTTACTATCTGGACCTGTGAACAGCATTAATTTTTCTCACTTCATTTTAACAGCAATCCCTATTGAAAAGTAGTATCTTAGAAATGAAAGTTGAGTCAATGGTTAAGAACGTACTGTTTTCCCTGGTACCTAAAACCACTTTTTTTCCCATCTCATTTTTTGTGAGGAGTCCTTTAGAGTACAGTAGCCTGCGTCTGCCTACCTACTTATTCAGTTCTGTGTTTGCTGCATGTCCTGCAGGGCTGACATTGCAGCACTCAGCCCCCTCTGATGCATTCATTACAAATGGAGGAATTAATCCCTTCTGGCTGATCTGTGGAGTTGAGAACCTCTTTCTGTCTTATTCCTGTTTGGAAGAGCAATGTTCAACTAAATTACTTTGGAATCGTTTGGCACTGCTCTTGGGGAAAAATCTGTGTTACAGGCTTGGAGAGGTAGGATATCACTTATTCGTTCTCCATTCCACAGTTACTTGAGGAAAACTGGGGGGTTTCATCTGTTTCGGAGGTAAACCCATTTATTTTAGATGTGAATATGCTTTCTCTTTATCTCTGTGATTTTATTTTTCCTCATGCTTGTGAATAAGACTCACGTTGGAGAATCAATCACTTATGTTAGATGTCAAAATGCATGATGTTTACTGTTGTCTTATGGGAAAAATAACTTGCAAAGTGGCAGAATACATAGTTGAGATCTAACTGTGTACAATTTGGGATTGTAACTATTATCCTAGAAAAAGTTCAGTGCAGAGACTATGATATATTTCTGCTGTGAGAGACATTTTCTAAATGCTTGGGGTTTTTTGTGCCACTAAATGTATTGGGATGATTCCCAAGGTTCCACTTTTTATTCATGAAATGCAACATGGAACCTGCCTTACTGGGAAAGGCCGTATCTTTTACTGAGCCATGTTATGTGCCTGTAACTGATAAATAATTTCATTTCTCCTCTTTCTGTGGTATATTTGTCTGCATTATGAAAAGGGATTAAAGTTGTGTGATAAGGAAGTGCTTTGATACTGAAAAAAGGTGTGTCTCAGTGTGTTACCCTAATAGAATAACCATTTGAAAACTTCTGTCCTTCGTGACTTGCTTTAAGAGAGACGTTCACCATCAGAATAATCATATGCGTGTGCAGAAAAAACATTGAAGCATGGACAATTGTATCAGTGTGGAGATAAGAGAATCTCTAGCTACACTCCACAACAAGGAGCTCCTGTTGTAGGTTGTCATGCAGGGAGTCTTTTCTCAGTCCTGTTGTAAAACGACAGAAAAGGTCATTTTTCTTTCCTTCATTCTCAGGATTATTCTTTTTTTGTACACAGAGAAGTAAGTTTCAGAAGATGCTTTGTACAGAAGGCTGCTACAAAGATTTCATTATTTGGCTTAAATAATTGTAAAAACTAACAGTTAGCCAAATAGTCTCCATTTTACTTCAGGAGAGAACTCTGTTACATGCTAAACACACAAAACCTTCATTTAAACAAAAGCCTCTAGGCATGATTGACAAATTTGCAGAATTAATCACTTGTTTCTGTTTTGTTTTGGATTTTGTTTGGTTTTTTGTTTTGGATTTTCTTTTTTTTTTTTTTTTTTGTTAAGGACTATTTTAGCACTATTCTAACTAATTTTAGTGCTATTAAAAACAGGCTACAAAATAATGGAAAAAAACCCAGAACATAAAGTGTTACTATTGTTTCTTTTGGGTGCAGGGATTCTTATTTCCTGAAAATATGTGCATCTATCTATCCTACTATGTCTTAAGCTCCGACTTTATTAAAAAAGTACTTGAATTTGTTCAGTGTTTCAAATATTTCCTGATCCTGAAATGAAAAAATTGTAGGTATCACTCATGTAATTTATGAAACAAATCCTCCTGGGTGCTGTTGGGAAAAGCCAGCATGGATTCACCAAGGGCAAATTGTGCCTGACAAGCCTGATCAACTTCCATGGGAAAGTAATCTGCTGGGTTGATGTGGGGCAAGTGGTGTACATTGTCTAACTGCATTTGTTCAAAGTGTTCAGTACAGGCTCCCATAGCTTCCTCGTAGAGAAGCTGATGCATTAGAGTCTGGACAAGTGGTCTATACAGAGGGTGTAGTACTGGCTGACAGGCCGCACCCAATTGTGATGGCAACGGACCACAAGCGGGGTCTCCAAGGGACTGTATGGGTCCCAATGTTGTTTATATATTCATAAGTGATCTGGGTGGTGGAATCAAGTGTACCCTGATGAAGTTTGCAGACAACACCTAGTCGAGTGGGAAAATAGACACTTGGGAAAGGAGAGCCACCCTGTAGAAAGACCTGGATAGGCTGGAACAATGGGCTAACAAACCTCATGAAGTTCAGAAAAGACAAATGTAAGGTCTTGCACCTGGGAAAACATAATCCAGGAGTGCAGCACTGGCTGGGGTCTGCCTGGCTGGAGAGCAGCTCTGTGGAAAGGGACCTGTAGGTCCTGGTGGACAGCAAGCTCGATATGAGTGACTACTGTGTGGCTGTGGCAAAGCAAGCCAACCGGATGTTGGACTGCAACAACAAGGACATCACCAGCAGATAAAGAAGTCATCATCCTACTCTACTCAGCACTTGTCAGTCCACACCTGGAACACTGTGATCAGTTCTGGTCCCCACTATACAAAAAAGATGTGGATGGTCTGGAGAGGGTCCAGAGAAGGGCCACGAAGATGATCAAAGGACTGGGAAGCCTGTCATATGAGGAAGGGCTGAGAGAACTGGGTTTGTTCAGCCTGGAGAAAAGAAAGCTTAGGGGAGACCTTATTGCCATGCTCCGGTACTTAAAGGGTGGCTACGAGAAGATAGAGACTCCCTTTTTACAGGGAGTCACATGGAAGAGAGGAGGGGTAATGGGTACAAGTTACTCTTCAGAAGATTCTGATTGGACATGAGAAAAATTGTTCACAGTGGGAACAATCAGCAACTGGAATAATCTCCTCAGGGAAATGCTGTATTTCCCAGCATTGAATGCTTTTAAGATTCGACTGGACGGGGTGCTGGGGCATCTTGTCTAGGCTGTGCTTTTGCCAAGAAAGGTTGGACTAGATGATCCCTTGAGATCACTTCCAAGCTGGTATTCTATGATTTTATGATTTAAAATAGAGGTATAAAGAGATACAGGTATGTTCATTGGGCTGTGTACAGTTATAAATCATAAATTATAATACTTGCTTTTGGAGCATTTTGACAAGTGTTCAAAGTACTATGACTGCATATTTTACAATAAAGTGGCATTAGGAAGGCAGTAAAAATGCTCTTGTTAAAATAAGAAATGTTTGTGGTTTAAAGCCTGAAATGAATTTAAATCTTGACAGCCTGTAGCCACAGACCTGTCACTTTTTTAGAATGCAGAGTCCTGATTTCAGAAAGGTAGGTGTTAAATTACTAAAAATAATCCATAGTAAATGTAATAGGAAACTAGCTGTTCTATGTTCTAAATACGGTCTTTTTATTATTGAAATCACATGGAAGGACTGTTGTCTACTGTTCCCTGCATGTTAATGGCAAAAGCTTTCTCCAGAAGGGCAGATTTCTATAATAATCCATCAAAATTAAATTACAGTGATAATTTCAACAGTCATTTCTAGACAAAGAAAACTTAGACATGAAGTAGACCATTTACGAAGTCTTAGAAGATGCCAGTGAAAGACAAATACCTTAATCCCTTGGTGCTGTGGAAGTCATAAAATTAATTAGGCCTTCTTGTAGAATTTTGAGTGTCAAGTGTTGCTGGGTTTATTTCAGATTTAACTTTTTTGTAAAGACTTTGAAGGTGCTTAAATGCACATTAGATTATTTGTTTAGAATCTGAATATTTTTTCATCCTAACATCTTATGTGCCTTGGTACTTGTTATTTGGAAATAATTGTAAAACTTCATTTTTGTTCATGAAAATGTAAGTTAAGTGGATGTTCAATATAACTCCTCTTTCTGTGGATACAATCATATATGATGTTCATTACTTGTTCTTCTAAAGTAACGTGACGATACAATCGGGGGTCACATAGCATGAACAATGAATATAAAAATCTGAATGGTTTGTGAAGCAAGTTGCATATTTCTTCCTTCTACCGTAATAAATTCTAAATGCTTAAAAGTATATTGAGTTGAAAATATTTGGCAAATTAGTTGCAAACAGAAAGGAACACATAAGCTCACGAAAGTGATATGTAATGAGTATAATTTGATCTTAAATATGTCTTATCCACTTAATTGTTGAAATGAAGTGCCACTACTTCAGGGGTTTGACAATATATGGAATAATGGCACTGAAGATACAGCTGGAATCAATTGCCACTGCCTCCATCAGTTCTCTCAGTAGGTACAACAACTACTTTTTAATTTTTAAAAAATTGCATAAATTAAGTCAGTGTTGTATCTTACGACTTTGGGTAGCAAGCACAAAGTAGAGCATTTGGTTTACTTATCTTGCTTGTTTACATGGTATAGTGACATAAAAATATGCATTCCATAACCCAAATTCAATGAAGACTCCCATCAAAAAAGCACAATAAGATAATAAATCAGAGTTTCATCTTGCTTTTTCTGTTTAACACTTAATCCAGTGAGGTTACTCTGGTCTGACTGAGCAGTCTGCAGTGGTTGGCAATGCTAGTAATAATGCAGCATGAGAATAAAGGGATTCATGTTGATTTTTCAAGTGAGAATGGAAGAAAGGCAATGTGGAAAAGGGTAATGTAAAACTGAAGCTTTTGGTATGAAAATGTTGGCTTACATTCCAGTGAGAGATAGAGCAGCAGGATTACAGCAGCAATCCACTCTCAGGAGAACATGCATATTTGCACATAAGGTATGGAAAGGATAATTATATTGGCTCTGAAGTAGTAGGACTAAGAAAGTGTAGGAAAGCATAAAATGATACAGGAAAGAGCATAAATGTTAATTTAATTTTAAAAATGGTCTTGCTAAGAAATAAATAATTAGGTTCTCTAGGAAATAAAAGGTGAATAAAATAAAGAGGTTGGGTTGAGCCACAGGATTTGAATTTACCTCTACCCAGGTAGTAGTAGGGAACAGTAAGACTGAAACAGATAACTGAATCAAATTAGAAAATAGGATAAGTTATTCCTGAAGCATCTGTATGTAATGTTTTGGAAAGAAAAATGATGCTGTGGGGGAATTAGTTTTTGAAGTTGCTCACTGGATACCTCATGTAACTGGGAGTAAAATACCACCAAATTAGACAGGCAGTTATCCAACATAAAAAAATATTGCACCCAGTCTAATAATATTGCAAACTTCTTAGGATTGGGAAGTTGAATTTATAATTAATGAGATTTTTGGGATTGTACATGAAAACTTATTCTGACCAGTTCTCATTCCTTAGGGGAGAATTCCAGTCATGTTTGTGTGAGTGTGCAAATGTGAAAATGAAAAAGGTGAAAGTGGAAATTCCGTTTTAAATTCTCGATTGGGAGATTATTTGAAAATAGAAGCTCAGTGTGTTAGAAGCCCACGTCTCACAGCACTCAGATAATAGGAGTTCCTCTGTTGTATTAGAAATAAAAATGTTTGTGTGAGTGGTATTGAACTATTTGTAGAAAGATGCTGAAAATAAGGTGTTCAGAATTGAGAAAATTAGAAATTAATAATTTATTCACATAACATGAAGAATATGATGTACTCCCCATCTGGCATAAATAGTTCTCATCCAAGAGTCCTGAAAGAATTGGCTGAGGAGATCTCTGGGCTACTGATGGTAAATTTAATGAGTTTGGGGACTCAGGGAATCCAAGAATATTGGAAGAGGGTAGGTGTTAGAGTACTGGTTTGAAAAGAGAAGGGAGGCACCATTAACCATGTAACTAGATTTTTATAGAAGTCACAGCAGATTGGAGCAGATTTTAGAAGTCATTTAGCTCCCCTGCTTTGCCCCAAGGCAACATGAGATTACGTAGAATCCAGGTCTGACAGTGTTTAAGGTGTCTTAAAAGTCTCCTATGTGGAGATTCCCCTGGTTTCCAATTAGTTACAACTATTCCTCTTCTTTACAACTATACAGAAGCAAAGATTTTTCTGAAGTCTGAGATAAAACTATTTTACTGCAGTTTAAATCCCTTCTTCCTTTTTGGCCATTAACATAGAGAACAGATTATTCTCTTCTGCCTTAAACAGCCTTTTACACACTAGAAGGTTATTAGTGGATAGTTCCTCTACTTTAATCTCCAAGGTGCAGTCAGACCTTCCAGAGCACAGGCTGTCTAGAGATCTCATTGTTCCTGTTGCTCTTCTGTGGTGTCTTTGCAGCTGAACCACATATTTTTTTTTATATAAGACACTGAAAAACAGAGACAGCACTGCCACTAAAGCCTTACAAATGCCGAAGAGAGGGGAAGGATTACTTTATATATTTTGCTGGCTACAATCCTCTTTATCTCAGTCAAACAGCATTGTCGATACTTTGTTTACTGTATGATGTGCTACAACTCCTATGTACTTTCCCAGAATTGCTATCTAGACAGGTGCTCCTCATCCTCTGCTACTGCAGCTTGTTAATCTTGCACAAACTAGATAGCTGTTGCATGCAAAATAATGGAAATGCTGGAAAATTATTCATTTGATACGTGTTTAGGTAAGTACCAGTTTATTTGTTTTAGGGAAGACAGGCCTGTATGAAAAAATATTACAAAGTATTCTGGCAGTTAAAAGCTTTTCAATTTTTTTTGGAAATGGATTTTAAAAAACTGAGGTCTAGAAATCTTAAAGTAATTTTCAGTGACTGTTAAATCACAGAATTTGAGGTATTTCTTATTCACCATTCAAATTCTAACTGCTCAACGTTTTTCATTAGTAATGTGGAAATAAATAAAAAATCAATAGCTGCCAAAAGAGTAGTAAATAAATAAAGAAAGGATGTGCAGACAGGGAACAGCCTTTGTCATTTAGTAAAGGTCACCCCTTAAAAGTAAAACTTGTTGTCATGTAAACAAACGGATCTTTGTACATTAAAGAAATATGCAAGCCGAACTGAAAAATAATGATAAAAAGGAATTATTTTGTAAAGAACAGTGATCCTGATAGACCAATAACTACCTCTGAGTGCAATGCTCCAATAAAAATAGGCTGATGTGACTTTGTATATATAAACAGGATATAAAAATAGGCAGGGTTCTTTATCTTAATGTGTATTGTTAGACGGAATGATTTCAGAATACTGCAGGTGATCCTATTTTTAAAAATTAAAACGACTTTAAAACGTGAAAAAAAAGTGCAGACACTTCAGAAGAGAGCAACAACTCTCTCAGGGGCTGGAAGTGAGAGACTTCAGAAGCTCAGTGTTTTGTCTTATAAACTGATTGCAGTCAATAAGAAAGTGCTCAGAAAAAAACCCAAACAAACCAAAACCAAAACCCAATTGTGCCAGTTTTGCCTGTTTCTGGGTATCATTTGTAATGACTGCCTACCTTTCTGGAAATTACCAGGACTTTCCATCTTTTATTTGGGCATCTTTTACCTAGTGCAGTGGAGAGATTCTGCACACAGGACAAACAGGGCAAATGTGCTGCCAGGCTAAGCAGCAAATGCGCTCACCTCCAATGCAGGCACCTGGTGAGTCTCTGCTGCCCAGTCATTGTCAGCTGGGTGGGATGTGTTGGAATGAGCTGGTCTGTGTCTTGCCAAGTTGTCTTGCCAAGCTGTCTTGGCATTTTTTCTTGTGTTTTTTTTCCACACTTGTATTTTTCTGCAGTTCCCTGAGTTACAAGTGTTATCTTAAGAAATTAATGTCTGCTTTTCGCTCTGTTTTCCTTGCAAATCTTTGGCTTACCCACTGTAGAGGTAATAGTGAAAAGTATTAGACCACAATGAATGGAAGTTTAGGCTGGGTGTTCTGATGGTCTATCTTGATGTTGGACTGTGATTTGATGAAGAAAGTTGCCTGAAATCCTTTATTCATTTAAAACTGCTAGGTCAGACTGACTGGAGATGTGTAAAGAAAGGAGAAAAGAAACTGGTGAAATCAATGTTTGGAAGGCTTTTTCTTTGGTTTTACAGACATGATTGTCAAGTTCATCTTCAGAACAGTATTTTTGAATTAAACTTCCACACTGTCAGTCCTTGGAGCTCTGCTCATCATAATTTGAAATAAAACAGTTCCCTCAGGACTGGGAAAAACCTCTGAAAAGATTAATTTCAGCTGTAGTCTAATAATAGCAGTGTAAGATATGTCCAAAAAAAAAAAAAAAAGGAAATGAGCTCAGTATGGCATAATGAGTTACAATAATGTAATAGCTATAGCTATGTTATGGAAAAAAAAAGCTAAACACTTTTAAACTCTGAGTATGAGCTGTGCAGTTAACTAAAACAATAGGTTAAAGATGTATGCTTAAGTCTCTATATTGTTGTTGGACAAGAAACACTATCCCTAGCTCAATTATTTAAGGAAGTACATGGAAGTGCCTAGTTCTTTTTATCCAAAGAGATTTTTTAAAGGATGTTCGAGTTAATTATGAATTGTGACATGACTTCGTAGTGGCAGATGTACACACTTCCATTATTGTTCACTCTGCAAGTTTTACAGTCTATGTCGCCTCAAAAAACTGGCTACTACAAGGGAAGGTTTGACATCAGAAATCTCAATAAAACTGCTCTAGCTGCAACCAATTTATTTATAGCTTTTTTTCATAAATATTAGCTGCAGTAGTTCCAGACATACACTTTTGCTTATCCTGGCAGTTAATGACTTGTCCACAATGGCCACTTTGCATGAAGTCTCATTTAGGAGGAATGGGGCTTTTTATGGCATATAAAGGAGTATAAATAAACATAGGGACAAAGGTCACTAAATATAGCTTCCTAGTTCCATTAACTTTTTTTGAATTTTCTTTTGTTTTAAGCATCATATATGTAGTGTCTACCATCTCTTCTTAGTCCCTTTGCATGTGAGTTTCCAGTTCTTCAGAAATTTTCACTATTCTGCAGTCAGAGGTGAAGCATTCATTCCTGTATGTAATTCAGCTGTATATGTGTGGGCATCCCTCTTAGTCTGGAGTTTTTTGGCAGAATGAATTTTCTGCCAAGGAGCTGTGAGTTGGAAGCTTCTTGGCAGTGCAAATTCGTCTGCCATCAGGTCTGTGCTTCTGGGGCTAGACTGCTTCTTAATTACCTCATTTAAAGATAGCTTGGGTATCTCTGTCCCACACTGAAGTCTATTGTAGATACCTCTAAATCACTGAAGTGTGTGAGGATTTTTTTTTACTCTATCCATGTCCTCATTTGTGTAGCCAACTCTGTTGATTTCACTGCTTTACTGGGGTTTGTATTTCTTTGCTGTAAACATTATGTTTACTTGATCTGCCAATATTTGCACATTTTTGATTGATAATTATTTTATATCTTGTATTACAAGTGTTCTTGGAAAGATGGTATTTTAATTTTTATGCTTTTCATTTCTGACCCTGAAGGTGATAGCATTGTAATTCTGGTTAATAGTTGTCTGGTTTTTTGAATTCTAAAGTTTGAGGTTCTAATGTATTTGGTGGATATAGGTCAGCGTATGTGAGCATATAAGATGCTTGATATGTAAAATATATAAAATAAATTATCTTAACAAAACCAAATTATTTGATGGGGATCACCTGGTAAATGTATATAAGAAATATTATTACACCATGGTTCAACTAAATTTAAACTTAACATAGTTTCAGTGATGAATTTACTCAATTTTTAATTTTTTTAATGCATAGCTTTGAGCTCTCCAGTAGTACTCGATTAATTCAGGCAACGAATTAATTAATTCAGGCTCCACTGAAGAAATGAATTAGTTTTCCTTCCTGTATTGTAGCACTTACTCCTTGGAAGTATTAGTTTTGAATACCTGGATGATGTTTATTAAATCACAGTCCTTCTACCACAAACATTGTAAAACTGAAATGGCGCCTCAAGCCCCAATGCTTTTGTAGAAACAGTTAATTTCTGCCTGCAGATCCATAGGCAGTAACATAGTGATTTTCATTTGATGACTTATTTAATGCTGTATTAAATAATTAAAATATGATCAGATATTTGTTAAGTAACTTGTTAAGTAACAAGATACAAACTCAGCTAAAAACCAAGTGATTTACTAATAGTCCATATTTGCTGGGTGGAGAGAGGAGGGAGGAGAGATGGAGAGAATAAAATGAACTGCTAAGAGGAACAGAAATACTATCAGAAGCCAGCTGAGCATTTGGTCTTCTCTATGAAAAGGAAATGTCTAAACCCAGTGGCTTACTATTTTTTTGAGGTGACAGATCCCCAGTATATTATAACTTAACATAGGAAGCTGCTGCATCACAGGCCGAATGGCAAGACACTTTTCTGACTCCCCCACGAGAGTATGGTAGCATGATGCAAACAGAAAATACTATGAGAGCTGTAAATCACAGCTTTGTAAGTAAGCTTAGTGGGAATAAGTAAGTAGTCTCAATGGGCATAGGGATTCCATTTTTTGGAAGTAAAATAGGGCTTGTAAAAAAACCCAACTTTGATTTATCTGCAAACTATTAGTAAAGCTTCATAAACTCATGAAGTGGTGAAGAAGTGGAGGGCAGAATACTCCCCTATGTTGAATATTCTTTTTAAAATGTAATGAGTTTCTTCAAATAAATCATTAATCTTTTATTAGGTTAATGTTGAGCTTGTTACCTGACTCTAGATTTGCTGATAAGACTGTTTCAGTCTCAGGTTAAAAGTCAACATACATTCAAATACAGAGAAACGATTGTCACTAATTCAAAAGACAAAGGAAGATGCTAGGTCAAGTTTCCAGTAATAAACTGGTGAGTTCACACATTTTACATGCCAATATGCCTTTTCTATAAGGCAAAAAAATTACCTGTCTTCTGCTGCTGCTGTACAGCTTTATAAAAACACATCATAGATAGGTGTACATCAATTGTTTGGACAGATAAGAGGTTGAAGATCCTCGACTGCATAAGACCTCCAAATGTATGGATAGTGGTGTCATGTTCCAAACTAATAGCTTAATTTTTCTCTGTCATTTAACCACCCAAAAAAGAACTGGAATCTGTGGGCTGTAAGGAGGAACTGAACATCCAAAACACACTAACTTGATAATTAAAATTAACTGTCTTATACAGTGCTTAATTTTATATTTAAATCCTAAATTAATTTTTTTAAATTAGAGGGTGAGATTAAACAGTTCCATTAGAGGGCAGTAGTACATGTAGGTACAATGTCTCATGTACTAAATATTTAGTTTACAGTTTGCTTTCTTATAACTGTGAGCTATGTTCTGTATAATTTTTGCATTAGTGAAAGCAAGAGAAAAAATTAAGCTAATTTAATGTCACATAATAAAATAATCCAGAAACGTTTAGTAACATACAGGTACAATAATGCACATCCTGTCATATATTAAAAAAACTAACAAAAAAACAAACATGGCAGAAATTATGCAAAATATATGTAGCAGCTTTCATCACTGTGGTATTCCAGCTAAAAAAGCAACTCTAAAATTGTTAGTCTTTCTGTGTCCTTTTGAATAATACAATTTGTATATTGTACAATTTTATTTCTGCAATGTTTATGGTTTTTTTTAAAACGTCTTGCTTTCAAAACTCTGTTTTTCATTATTTTATTAGCTTCAATGTTTAAGTCCACATGCAGACTTTCTAGATTTCTAGAAAAGGAATTGCAGAAATGTACATACTTATTCTGGCACCTTTTAATGATTAAGCATTGGAAGTGTATTGTGATTTGACAGGGATTTCTGCAAAACATTTAGGTTTTATGTTAGTTGTATCTTCTGAGACATTTGATAAAGAAATGTAAGCCATGAAAGCCTAAATACTTAGATTCTGGTGTTATCTACTTCAGTAGCTTTGAGCAGAGGTACCTGGCTAATGAATATGGCTAGTTCAGTTCATACTAGATTAATACTTAACTACATTGTATATGTCTAATCCAAGCAATACTGCAAACATACCATTTCTTTTTCCATTTTCAGTTGTGTTACTTGATACTACAGCTGCCCTTGGAGAACTAGGATGGAAAACATTCCCTTTAAATGGGGTAAGTCACTCACAATTTTGTTCTTATTGTCTTGATTTTGGCATTCTGCTACTCTGGAAGTGAATGGTTATTATACCCGGGTGGTATTCTTGCAATATAGACTTGTCAGAAAGACATTAGTTGTTCTCAGGGCTGGAGCAGCCTGTGTTGTAAGTAGGAATAACAGACTTGACAATGACAGGAGGACACATTAATATGCCCTTCTCTTGCTATTCTGAGTGTTAAGAATCTATCTTACTTCAAATCTGATTCTAACTGTTACACATCATAAAGTTCCATTTTAAAAATTTCTACAATGAAGGAATGTGTTATGACTATGATTTTTTGTGAAATAAAGGGAAAAAGCAGTTTCGATTTTATAATTGGAAACAAAACTTTAATGATTTAAATGAGGATTACTATGGACTTTATAGCATCTGCTAAAATGATACCAGGTTAGCTAAATCAGAAAAACATAGAAATGTTAATGTCATTAAGCCAGTTTAAATAGTTAGGGAAAAGATTTAAATACTTTGGGGTTATTTTTTGTCCTTTACTGGCCCTTTCAGATTAAAGTTTGCTGTTCCAGTTTAATGTCTTACAGGGGTTCACTGTACTGTTAGTACAGGTTGCCAGGAGGCACTTAAGATTGTGCCCAGGGCCCCAGAGTAGTAGAGGTTGTCTGGTATACTTGGAGGTGGTGTGGCCAGGTGAGCGTGGGGAAGAGGAATGTTTTTACTCTTTGAAGTTCAGCCATCAGTGCTTTGCCAGTGGCTATACTTCCAAAAGTCATCTTCTCTTTCCACCCAGCTAATTCACGTAACAAAATATGAGAGGCACTTTAACATTTTAATTGCGATACAGTATACTGGAAAATTTAACACATATTGTATCAGCTTCTAGTTCTGTTGTCACTGTATGTATTCTATGTCACTTATTTTTATATTAGCTGGCATTATTTCTTAATTCTTGTGTATGAGACATATAGTTACTTCCCTGAAATGAGCTCAGAAAATACTGTTTTTCTGAGTGAAACATCTTGTTTCATTTTTAGTTATACTGTTTCTTGTCATCTGTTCCAGGAGGAAGTAGGAATTGTCTCTCCTCAGCACCTTAATAATCCAATTTTATAAAATGCCTTCTGTCTCTCTGCCCTCAGGGATTTCAAGCAATGTGACATTTCTTAATCTCAGCCTATTTTCAACTTTATAGATTACTCTTTTTCAGGCTTTTTCAGTTCTTTGTGTTCCTAGACATAATTTCAGTCTGTTATAGGTACTTCCATGTTTTACATTTTGTATGCAGTCTCATGCGATCTGAGTTGTAATTCTGAAAGTGTTATTTCTTTAAGAAATCCTAGAAAAAGCAAATACTCTCATACACTCTGATGAGAAAATACAGCAAGGAATTTTTGCTTTAGCAAAAAGCACATACTGTCACGTACCATGATGAGAAAATACATTATTGCTCTAGCTTTGTGATGAGCTCCACTGAATTGAACAAGGAGGCTGGTATTTGGAAAGTACACAAAATATAATTTCAGTTATTCTGTAAATTCTCAAAACCTTTAGTTACTCCAATAACAATAACCACAATATACATGCAGGAAAAATTCTGCATTCAAAGTTGGTTCAAAACACAACTGTTACAACATACCTAGT
This sequence comes from Hemiprocne comata, assembly GCA_020745705.1. Classification (NCBI taxonomy): domain Eukaryota; kingdom Metazoa; phylum Chordata; class Aves; order Apodiformes; family Apodidae; genus Hemiprocne; species Hemiprocne comata. The sequence goes on along the minus strand of CM036586.1, from coordinate 132,881,856 downwards.
TTGGTTGGTCATACATACCTTTAACATTAGTTTTACAGCATACTGAGGTTTTCAGGTGTCATAGAATCACAGAATGGTTTGGGTTGGAAGGGACCTTAAGTATAATCTAGATCCAACCCCCCCTGCATGAGCAGGGACACCTCCCACTAGACCAGGTTGCTCAAAGCCCCATCCAACCTGGCCTTGAACACTTCCAGGGATGGAGCTTCCACAACATCCCTGGGCAACCTGTTCCAGTGTCTCACCACCCTCACAATGAAGAATTTTCTCCTAACGTCTAAAAGTTTCCCCTCTTCCAGTTTAAAGCCATTACCCCATGTCTTTCACTACAAGCCCTTGTAAAAAGTCCCCCCCCTGATTTCCTGTAGGCCCCCTTCAGGTACTGGAAGGCCGCTGTAAGGTCTCTATGGAGCCTTCTCTTCTCCAGGCTAAACAGCCCCAACTCTCTCAGCCTGTCATCACAAGAGAGGTGCTCCAGCCCTTTGATTATTTTCATGGCCCTTCTCTGGACTTGCTCCAAGAGCTCTATGTCCTTCTTATGTTGGGTGCTCCGGAACTGGACACAGTACTCCAGGTGGAGTCTCAGTAGAGTGGAGTAGGGAGGGAGAATCACCTCCCTTGACCTGCTGGCCATGCTTCTTTTGATGCAGCCTAGGACATGGTCTTAACACCTTGGCTGTGCTTTAAGAATTGGCAGCAAGCACTTACTAGAACACAAGGAGTTTACATTTGAGTGAGTACTTAGGATTCAATTATTAGATAATTTGCTAAATAAGTACAATTTTTAATTTTTTTTTTTAAGTAGCTAGAATAAATATGTGGGAGAAAAGCTGTTTGTAGCATGAGGAAAATATACAGAACAAAGCTATGTAGGATTTAAAATAAGTAGAACAGGCTATAGGGAAAACTGTGAGAGTAACTGGATAAATTAAGTATGGAGGTGTAGTTTAGAGAAGCGCATGTGTACTGTTAACTCAGGAAGAAAAGATGTGTAAACTGTTGGTGAATTTATCTAAGCTGTAAATGGGGTAAAGATTCATGTGCACTACAGCAAAGAAGTTTTTGAATAAAATTGTTGGGAAGTTGTACAGGTGAGAATACATGATTTGGAGAAGCACAATTCATTTAAGAAAGAGTCTATATAAGATATTGGTCACAGGTAGCAGATGATAGGATATGCCTTAGGTCAATATTCCAGGAAAGGCTGCTCTGGAGTAGTTGGACCTAGTGGCAATGTTTACCTCTGAAACAGTGCAGAAAGAAGGAACAAACAAAAAAACCCCAAATAAATAATGGAGACAAATGACTTAAATGAAATGAGAATTATTTCTCTTGCTCACTGAGAGTTATGCAGAACTGCTGATTAAAATCAGTTTGCTGATTTTTCAGAGTTCGTGTCAATCTGACAAATTTAATTAAAAGATAACCAAATGTACATTTTGTTTTAGGCATTTGATCATACTGAAAAATTGCAGAAAGCTTTTAAAATATGAAAAGTTATGTTACTTTCACTTATTAAATATTAAGGATACCAAAGTTAAAAACTGAACTGGAATATAATTCTTTCTATTTAAGTTATTCTAAGGTCCTGTACCTTACACAAAAGGCAAGAAGAAAATTGAGCTTACAAGTGCTCATGTAATTAACAGAATATGACATTTGTGTGCTTCTTAATGTCACTTTTGTATGCAGTGTCTGAAACAAAAGGCCAATGTTAATGTTAATTATTACTTGATTCTTATTAAAATGTATGGCAAAATAGGGCTTTTTGGGGTTGGCTAATAACTCCTGTTATACTCACTGGTTTAGTAAAGAACAGTAAAACTGTCATCTTTCTGAATCTTGCACAAACATCAGAGATTTTTTTTATGTCCAGAGTGCCACCTAATCTCAGTTTCCTATCTCTCTGTAAAATAATTCAGAATATTGCATACTTATTGGTATGGTTATCACTGCAGAAATAAGAACCTATTTTGTCCCACGATGGGCAAATCAGCATTTTCCTTGGGTGACAGGTTTTGGTTTGTTTGTGCTTTTGGTAAGAGATTTTTGTTCCTATACTGCTTAAATCTTACATGTTACTTTATTTTATTTTTTTTTCCAAAAAGAACTGTGCCTGTGGTGTGTTTATGTGTGTAAGGAAAAATTTCATTGGCATGGTTACTGCTCTGGCAAACATTTTTGAGGTTAGGAAAATGGGATGATAGGTTTTCTTGAGACTGTGACATTAAAGGAAGTCATTAATTTACTGACATACTCAGTCACAAGTAATGTTTCCATTAAATTAAATAGCAATTGAAATAATAATATTTGGGTAATATTGAGTATGCCTTGAAGATTTGAAACTAACAGGCTAGGGTGAAGTAGAAGGAAAAATCAGGATGTATTATTTTGGAATTTGCAGAATCTTAACCTTCACCTCCCAGACTTTTTGTTTACAGTAGTTTCAAAATGTAATGTTTGCAAGCTTTCAGCAGTTTTGGTAACCTCTAGAGGTACCTAACCAAGCAAGTAAAGATAAAACACAGTAGTTCAGGATGTGGCATTTGTGTGCAATCCCATAATTTAGCTGCAAATATGCGTCATGCGTAAGTGTGCTATCCTTTCGTTGGTAATATAATATGTGATTTTTTGTTTTCATTTTCTACCCAATTATTTGTACAACCTTCCTGAAGTATGAAAAGACAATAGTTTTTCTTAGAAATTTGTTCTCTTTATTTGCTTGTCAGATTTTTTTCCTTGTATTTTGAACAGGTAATAAATATAGGGCTTAGAGCTACAAAAATGCAGCATAAAACATTAGTATCTGTGAAGTCAATAGATCAGCTTTTGTTGGTTGAATTCTAGTTCAGCTTCTCAGTGATGGGATGTCTAAAATTTCTACTTTAATAATGGACATATCTGATACTTCCTCTGTTCTTTGAACTATAGCTCAAAATGGCCAACTGATTTATGAAAAAGCCATGTGTTCAACAAGCTGTCAGTCCATAACCTTGAAATGCTGAATAAGTTGTTTGAATGGCTGCAAAAAATGGGAAGGAACCCCTTCCTAGGTTTCAAAAGAGGATGTGAACATGAGCTAGTAGGCAGGCCAGTTCAGTTTGTGTGAACCATTATAAAGAGTTTCAGCTGAAGTCAGTTCACTGACCTTGGGGAGGAGATTGTTTTTCCCAGGTTTTCACACTACGGCCTGTGGTGTTGTGACTGTTAGAAGGGCAGGGTTTTTTTCTCTGTGGGATTAAGCATTATTTAAGAGGTTAATAAGGTTTTGAAAATTAGGAGAGGAATGGAAAAAAACCTGAAAGCCCAACTGAAATGGAGTGGTCCACAACCTTCACTTACCCATCAACAGTAATGCTACTAAAATAACATACCTTGGGCAATTCCAGTTGTTGGGCTTATTCCTTCTGACTTCAGTGTAACTTTTTATTTTAAATTATTATCTATTTCCCATTGCATTAAGCAATGTGACACAGTTTTATGAGCAAAGTTTGCTCATGAGCTATGGTTTGGATACTACTGTCATAAAGGCCTCACTGTTCCTGATAATCTTTTCCAATAAGTACTCCTACTTAACTCTACTAATGCCTTATTTTGCATGATATGAATCTACATTGCAAGTGTTAGTTTGGAATAAAGTGTTCTTATTTGAAGAAGAAGTTAATAGTAAAAAAATATTCTGCTTCTAACATTAATCTAAATTTTAACCTGTTTGTGTAGCCACTTCATAAACATTCCAAAAACATTTTAAAATTAGCGAAATAGAAGAGCAAGGTGACTCATAACACAAGGCTGCGAGAAATCATCTACATGTGGAAGGGTCTTGTACAGGCTACCTTGCCTTGTCACGAGAAGCAAAATATACAGCCTCAGCAATTAAGAGCCTACTAGAAGTCTTCTGAATTTTTTGACAGCTGTGTGAATGATGCAACTATTTTAATCCCAGTTCCTGCAGTTATTTGAACAGCTTCCTTGTCACTTGGTAATTTTCCTATGATTTCTCCACAGAAGTAATGCTGTTTTAAATATCTTTTTTCTTTGGGGAATCTTTTAAGATTTTTTAATAAATCTCACTAATATACAGAGTTAGGTTTTGGGGTTTTTTTTCTGTTATGATTTGTTGAGACTTGTCTAAGTACTCATTTTTCCCCCCTGCCCTCTCTGTTAAAATAATTGTTTTACAGTACATGCATGAGTCAACAATTCACTTTTTAGCTCCTTCTTAGCTAATTAGAAGACATTTCCATAGTTTATGGTAACTAAATGGATCAGTACTGTTTGTCACCAGTACTCACTAATATTTTTTTATAGTCTAATCAGAGATGATACTAAGGTTTTCCAGTGCCAACCTGGAAACATTTCTTGCAATGTAGCTGCATCTATCTTCACCTTCTTTTTTAAGTAGTATCTCTGAAGGTGATTGGGCCAGTATGTTTTGGAACATTCTTATGCAATGCTTAAGGTTTTTAACTATTCATTTGCTTAACTGAATTGATTATTTTTTAGAGTTATCCTGATTTCCTTTGAAGTCACATAAATAACACTTCTAAAGAGAGAGAAGCTTAGGCCAGTTACTTTATTAAGGAAATTTAGTCCTGGATAATTATCTTATTATCTACAATCAGAGAACTACATTTTATAAAAGATAACAACAAATAAATAGTGCAGATTATAGCATGAAAGAAATGCAAATTCTCCTAACTATAGTTCCCAGTCGTTTGGATTTGTCTGTGAAATAGCAACCAAATAAGTGATGTGTATTTGAAACATATAAATTTGCAATCCACATGGCTACTACAAAATAGATTTTATGGATGACTGTGATTTGAACATTTCATGTAGCAGTGTGAATTGCAATATCATCAGTAATTCTAATCTTCACTTTCAATACTGTAATTATTAGAAACCAATAGATATTTGAATTATTTATGAGCAGAAGGAACATTTCATCACATTGCCCTTATATCAGAGACTGTAAGATTTCAAGCCTCTCCGTTCCATTTACTCAGAAATCAGTATTTCACTGAAGTATATGTTTTTAAGACATCAAGAAACCATAATTTCTCTTGGCAATTTGTTCTGTTAGTTAATTAGATCCCTGTTTAAAAAAGGGTTCCTACTGTCAGATTCTTTATTCTCAGCCTCATAGTGCAGTGAAGAAGTCCTTTATTGCTCCTCCTCCTACTTCTGTGAAGTTCAAGTCATTGTGTGGCTCTTCTTTTTTGAAAATATGGACACAATTATTTAGTATTTACAGAAAAATTTCATTATTTTCTACAGTTAAAAATCATCATACCACTTTACTGTTGTCCTGTTAAAACATCAAAGAGATCCCACTAAGCTTTCTTACTACGGTAATAATATTGGGAGCTCATGTTTTGTTGATTCTCACTGTGATTCATAATTTTCTTCTAGAACTGCAGTTTTATACCACATAGCAGTCTATCCATTAGGCAAAAGGGGTATTCCCACTCCTAGATATATAAACATACATCATCTTTCAGTGAGTTTCCTGGACGAAATTTTTATATCATCATGCGTGGCCTTTTGTGTTCTCGGTATTAACCAAATGTCTTTGAGAAGTCTGATTAGAAAGAACCTTCAGTGTTTCATTTTTTATAGCAAATATAAGATGTTTGTGATGCTGTGTGACTACATGGTGTACGATAATACTTCCTACTCTCTGTAATCTGTGCTTGAGTATTGTAAACTACTTTTAATAAGGCATCACATGGTGCGCAACCTAAAGGCTGAAAGAAGTCACAGCACATTATTTTCACTGAACCATCTTTATAAACATAGCTTAAGGTCAGGATTTGTGGGGTGAATAAGATACTCTAGGGCACTTAAAACCAAAATTAAGAAATCTAACTGTATTTATCAGGTCCTAGTCTGCTGTGTGGTTGGAGAACTGTGACTCTGTGAACAAGGCATCAGAGTTCAAAGACATCCTCTGCTTCTTTAATGGCATATTGTGGTGGGTTCGCCCCAGACTGCAGCTAAGCCTCCATCCAGTTGCTGGCTTGTTCCCACCCAGCAGGATGGGTGAGAGAATTGAAAGGGAAAAAAATTTGGGGTCAAGATAATGACAGTTTAGAAAGTCTTTGAAAAATCTACTGCCCCCAGCAGTCTCCTGCCCCAGCTTTATTGCTGAAAATTACATTATATGGGATGGAATATCCCTTTGGTCAGTTTGTGTCAGATGTCCCATTTGTGTCCCTTCCCCACGTCTTGCCCACTCTTAGACTATGCCTTGAGAGGGCAAGGTGAGAAACAGAGGCAGCCTTGATGCTGTTCAAGCCCTTTTCAACAACAACTAAAACACTAGTGTGTTATCAGCACTGTTTTGGTTGCTAGTCTAAAACACAGCACCATACAGGCAACTATCCCAGTGAGACCCAGAAAACGTATTTAAAATTTAAGTTGTGTGTAAGTCAGCAGAGAAGAATGTCAGTGCCACAAAAAGAACCATATCTGAAGGTGTTTCATTTGTATTCCAAGCAAATATCTCTGAATATTCTGTGGAACATAGAATTACATCCATGCGTCTAGGTGTTGCAGAAGTAGCAAGAAGCAAAGTTTTAACTAAAAACTGAAGATGTTTTTGAGAAAAAAAAAAAGCATTCAAAAGTCTAAATTCTTCCCTCTATTACAGCAGTTCAAGTGCAATAAAGATAAGTAGTTACATCTATGAAAGCTCATCACCATGATTTCAGAGGTATCACAGAGGCTGTGGTTTTAACAAGCTTAATAGAAGGTAGGGATTTGGCTGTCAGAACAATTAACAGAGATGAAGGAAAAAGAAGGAAGTTAATCAGATTTTCACACAATATGGGGAATTTACAAAGCTGTCATTAAGGTTAAGTATTTGAAATTGTGTATTTGAGCTGTATTTTGGACATAATCAGACACCATGCTCTGCAATGCAATATTTAGAATCCTTTTTATGGTCAAGATATGTTGTATGAGGAGAAAGGTTAATTGAGGACATTTTTTTGAGAATAATTTACATCTGCAGGATTGAAAAAAATAAAGTATATCCAAGATCTAGTTAAATGTGTAGGAAAGCTCTTTATAGGAATTGCTGTTGCTCCTACAAGATGACCTGCCTGTGGGATTAAAATTTTCCTGTTTTGCTTAGGAGCATCTCTTAGAACAAAAGAGGTTTTCTTGGAAACTGTATGCCCCTGGGAATGCCAGTGTCCGAGTAATTTGATGCATGCCTGAGTTTTTCTTTCACATGTATTTTCTGTTAAAATGGCAAAAATCCTAACTCGTCTGCATATGTAACCCGAAAAACAGAATTAGCTGTGACTGTGCTGGGAATTTAAGTACCTATTGGATGGATGGAGGGTTACCAGAGCATGTTCTATCTGAAATTGTTAAATTCACAAAATGGGCCAGGCACTGTGAAGAAGAGATATTATTTGTCATCCTCATTTTTTTTGTACATGCATTTGGGCAGTATCCTGATTGTTTTTCATTTGTCTTTTGTGAAACATCTAATTACAGATTCCACAGAGGATAGCTATTGGAAAAATACATGGTTGTGTTCTGATTTGGATACTGCAGACATATTTGGGCCCATTTGTTCTTGCCACTGTTCAGTCACAGATCTAGAGCATTCATAGCCTAAACAATAGGATATAATTTGCTGTAAATTAAAAAAAAAACAACACAACAAAAACTGCTTGTAGGAAAGGAGATACAATGAAGGATTACAGGTATATTTGAATAATTCAGTACAGAGCAGCTGTATACTTAAATAGTAATCTCAAATAGTAAAGCAATAGAAGTAGTTGCTAAGGTGGTCATCCGAAAACAATTTTTTGTGTTTTAATGTGTTATGTAGTAAGTCTGAACTTTGTTATAGTAGTGTTGTGTATACTTTTTGCATTATTTTTCCATTCCTGATTAATTAGGTGGTGGTGTAGAGTAAAGGCAGAATTTCCTGTATTTAGCTGGAACTATGGGCCATCTGTGAAGCAGAATTTTTCTTACAGGTTTTCTAGTAGATTACCTCTTACTAGTATGTCAAGCTAGGAGCTTGTCATCTCCATTTAATTCTCCATGACTATTCAAATATTTCACATAAAACATAGCAAAGGGGTAAAATATATGTTGAAGCCAAATAGCTGAAATTCATATGTGTCAACTTAATAATGAAATGATATGACCCTTAGTGAGTTGGACTCTTTCTTACCCAAGATCATAGAATCATCAAATCATCATAGAATGATTTGGGTTGGAAGAGACCTTGAAGACCATCTAGTTCCAACCCCCCTGAATGGGCAGGGAAACCTCCCACTTGACCACATTACCCAAATCCCCATCCAACCTTGCCTTGAACACTTCCGGGGATGGGGCATCCACAACTTCCCTGGGAAACCTGAGGCAGTGTCATACTACCCTCACAGTGAAGAATGTCCTCCTAATGTCTAAGCTAGATCTACCCTCTTCCAGTTTAAAGCCATTACCCCTTGCCCTGGCACTACATGCCCTTATAAAAAGTCCCTCCCCAGCTTTCCAGGGGGCCCTTTCAGGTACTGGAAGGTCACTGTAAGGTCTTCGTGGATCAAACTTCTCCAGCTCCCTCCTCATGACAAGTACTGGTTGCTTTCTTGCTTGACTGTGTGCTTTCATGACCATTAAGGACCGTGTTGTTTTTTTGGTTCTGATTTTGGTGTGTTTTTTTTTAAATCTCTTTTGAGTAGCATCAGGAACATAATAAAGAAAAAGAAAACCGAGCAGGCAGTCCTTTAATCCTTTTAATAGCAGAGAACTGCTATTTAAAATACCAGCCTTTTTTTTCCTTACAAATTTTTTAATACCTTGACTAGAAAATGTTGATGCACTCAATGCCCTGGAACTGCCAAACAGAGAATGTAAAACCATTTACTTAATTTTATTAGGGTACTGATTTTAATGTAGCTTGTGTAACGCATGTTCTTTAATTAGAATGCACAAAGAAAATTGTTTTTCAGTGTATGTTGTGTATTATATAGCAAAAGAGGGCAAAGAGTGGCAGTAGTAGTATTTTTATTTTCTGTAATGTTTCTCACCATAGGTATGAGAAGCAGTATAGGTAGCAGAGCACAGTAGACATTCTACTTTTTCAGCTGTGCAGCTACACAACATGTGTGCTAAATCCAGTATTGGTTTTTCAAAGATACATTGATTAGAAGTTAAAATAAATCAGAGTGCCTTACATGGGTTGCACTTCCTATGTACTCCCTGCATGAAAAAGAACTTTTAAGTCTTTGTAGGTTTCACATTCATATCTTGCATTCAGAAGTTTACAATATCTTTGCTTACCAAAAAGGGCAGTAAGAAAAAAGTACAATTTAGTGAAAATTAACACATTCTTGCCTTTTTTTCTGTAGAGAATCATATTTGGAGAAGGAAACATACTGGGTTGAGGGAGAAGGAATGATTGATTGAAATCGTGTGGGGTAGATTTTCAGCAGTGTTGAATTAAAGAATCTTTATGGCTTCTGCCAACAAGTGAATACTCTGAAATAAAAAAAACCCTCACTCATATGCATTCCCAGTTAAATATAATAGGGTTGTGCTGTAATTCAGCATTCACCATGCACACACATGGAACTATAAAGAATGTCAAGTTGAGTATTGCCTTCATTACAAAATCATGAAAAAGAAAGGACAAAAAGGAAGTGGAAGAAAAGCAATATTTATGGAAATATCAGGTGCATACTGAACATCGCTTTATCTGAACCACTGTATTTTTAGAGACTAAGAATGACTATACTGAACTCATGGGAAATACCCCTTGGAATTCCTGTGTGCTTAGGAAATGGTCTCATAAATGCTTAAGTAGCTGATAAATATCTAGGTATTCTGAAAAGCAATCTTTTTGGATTTTTAAAAGGCTGTATTTTTTTTTTCCCAAGAGAAACAGGTAAAGGGGACAGATTCTTCACTGTTTTAGGATTATTTGCTGCTATTAACTCATACGCTGTATTCAGTAACTGAAGGGAACTCTAGACAAACCCCTGCTTTCTTTTTATCATTTTTAGTGACAGGAATAATTTATTTTCTAAAAGTTCTATGTTAATGAAAATGAAAGAATTAATATATTCTTAGTGGTTCACAGTAGCCTGACCTTATATTGGAAGCCTTTACTTAGAATTACCAGAAAGTTAAAAAAACAACAAAAAAACCCCACAAACAAATAAACAAATAAAACCAACAACACCCCCCCCAACCAAACAAAACACCCCCACTTTACTTTTCTACCTTTTACAGATGTTTAAATATATGGAACAGATTTTTGAGGTTACAGAAGAATAGCCAATCAAGAAATCTGCAAGCTTGAAGTGTCTCTAAGCCTCTAATAAATACACAGAGTACCCTTTGCAAATGGCAATAAATCATTTATGTTTGATGGTACTTTAAATTATGAGATGTAATGTGGGTCCCAACAGTTTTTAAAGTTGTAAGGATGGAAAGATTGTATACTAATAGTTTCTCTGTCCCACTGGTATTCTCACCAAGTAGATTTTAGTACAGCAATTAGGAACAGTTTGGGGCACAATCTAATACCTCTCTGTTTCAAAGAGTTTTTCCCTTGAGGTGCTGAGACAGACTTTTCCATTTCTTTTTGAGAAAGTGTGGGACAAGAAGGACTCTGTCACTACCATTTTGACATTATCTACAATCTTACTAGTGGTTGCAGTACTCAAGGGCTTAATACATGTGATTGTCTTCCTTGTAGGTAGAGACAGATTTTTCTCCCTGCTTTTCCTTGCTCTTTTTTTCCTTCGTGTTTTATCTTATGTCAGAAGATCCCTGTTTTACCAGCTTCCTCAGTGACATGTCCTTCCTTCTGTGTGAATTCATGCTAAAAACTTGAGTAGATATATAGGCTATGACAATTGCTAGCTAAAAAATGGCCAAGAAGCAGTAGTCAGTGGAGTAGTGTTGGATTATGCAATGCACACTTCTTGCCTATTGACCTGTGTGCTACTTTGAAGTGATACCACTTGCTGTCTCTTAAGACAGGTCTTCCATCAACTCATGGCTGAGATGAGGTCCTGGCTCTCTTATAAACATTGGAGTAGTAAAAATAGGCCTGACACTACAGAAAAAATTCTTCCAACTGGACTGAAAGTATAGTGTTGAAGAAATTCTTTTCTGCTCTCTCTGCCAGTAAATGTCTGTCTCTAAACCTCTAGTACAGCACTTGAGCTTGGAACCTCTTCCCCAAAGAACAGTTACCATTTCAACTGTGTAGCAATTGCTAGTCCAAAATATAAATAATTGAAAAATTCAGATTTAAGAAGTGACACTTTACACAGATGATTTAATGTGCATACCTTGCAAAGGGATCCAAGCAAATTCAGAGGTCTTTACCACATGGATTGTGTATTTTTACAAGCAGAATTGGGTGGTCTTCACATAATCCTAATAAGCTACTTCATTAAGTGGAAAATAGATAGTTTGTAGAGATGTTTATTGACTGCTAATGAAGAAAATGGACTATTTTTAATAATCAGAGCTCTGTCCAGAACAAAACGGAAACCCAGTAGAAAATCCAGGTGTGTATGAATAATAGTTATAACTAAATTTCAGATTTAAGAGGATAATCCTCTTCTACTGTATTTAATCAAAAGAATCCCTTCCTAAGAGTTTAAAGCATAATACATGAGTTGCAGAAATAAAATGAAAGATCACGAGTGCTACTGAGATGTAGAATATTTGAAGAATGCAGATATTCTAGCTGACTTTGTTTTGTTTTGTTAAGACCAGCATATAACGTTGAAATGAGCAGAAATGAATGGTCTCACTTGGCAGAATGGTACAGGTTTTATTTTGTATTTCTGGACACTTGATGACCCTGTGTTTTTTTTAGAAACAAACAGAAGTTTCCCAGTGGACACACTGAGGCAAGATAAAGGTGGAGATTAACCAGCCCCTGGGTATCTTTATATTGGGGATGATCTTATTTATCAACCAGATCTTTTTTTCAAAAAACAGCAATAAAGACTCCCAAAGAAGTCAATTACTGAATGGAACAAATATGTATTAATTCACTGTTATTTTAAGAAGTCTATTAATGTTTATTTGGAATTGACTAGTAGTGTTAAAAAAATGGGCATATTGCAGGGTAAGTAAAAGTAAAGTAACCAAGTTGAAGTGAGCAGACACAACACCTAAATTGTGTAATTATATGCTTAATGTGGCCTTGTTCAGTGATTTTTCTGCTTGTCTGTGAGAACTTTTTGTCAGCTTTTCATACTATGAGTAATACTCCAAATTTCTTCATTTATCCTATGGAAGAGCTCAAACATTTTGCTTTGCCTCACAACTACGGGATACACAGATATTCTTGCATTATGCTTAGGACCAGTAAGTCATGAAGTGGTGAGCGTTAGTCTTGCAGTTTATACCATAAAATTTGGCTAATAATGTTTAACTTACTGTACTATAGATATTACTGCACATTCACATTGTGTCATGGCATGTTGGAAGAACACAATCATTTTACATCAGAATAGTTTAAAAGGCTAATAGAACTCATTATTAATACTAGCATAACTAAGGAGATTGCTCTGGTTCCCTGTTTCATGTAGGATCACTAAGGGGATTGACTTTAGCTCCCTGATTCTTGCCATGATGAATAAGGGGATTTGTTTAAACACCCCATTTCATGTGGTATAGCTACTATAAAAGGATTAGTTTTGGATTCCACTTTCACGTCGGAAACCTAAGGGGATTAGCCTTAGCTTTTCACTCCATGACACAATAACTAAGGGCAATTGCTTTTGTTGCCCATGTGGTTGCATCAAGATTTTTCTTACCTTTTCTGTTTTTGGTTCAGTTTCTTTTCCTCTGTTCTTACTGCCAAAGTAGTTTTATTTCAAGTTTTCTGCCCTGCAATTAGAAGGCCCATGGCCCATACTGAAATTGTTATCTTTATTAAGTGAAATTAATGAAAAGTAATGAAATTCCACGTGTTTTTTGTTCTCTTCCTCATCGAAACTCAAACATTAGTATTTCTTTGGATAAAATCAAGTGTACGAATTACGATAACTGCACTGCTGAACCATCTAATGCAGTATTTCATTTCTGACAATGAACATGACCATGAGCTTCAGCTGTAGATGAAGGACTCAGAAGACTATTTATGCTGCCTGTTGTAGCAAAACTGGAGATTCTTGAGCAAGTCATAGAATCATAGAATGTCTTGGGTTGCAAGGGACCTCTAAAGGTCCTCTATTGCAATCCCCCTACAATAAGCAGGGAAATCTCCAACTAGAACAGATTGCTCAGAGCCCCTTCAAGCCTGACCTTGAATGTCTCCAGGGATGGGGCCTCCATCACCTCTATAGGTAGTCCATTCCAGTGATCCACCACTGTCATATTAAAGAACTTTTTCCTAATGTCCAACCTAAATCTACCCTTCTCTAGCTTGAAACCATTACCACTTGTCCTACCATTACATGCCCCAGGGAACAGGTCTTCCTCAGCCTTCTTAAAGGCTCCCTTCAGGTATTGGAAAGTTGCTATAAGGTCCCCCAGGGGTCTTCTCTTCTTCAGGCTGAGGCTGAATAACCTCAACTCCCTCAGCCTGTGTTCATAAGAGAAGTGCTCTAGCCCTCTGACAATTTTTTGTTGCTCTCCTCTGGACACAGTCCAACAGGTCCACATCCTTGTGTTGGGGGCTCCAGAGCTGGACACAGTACTCCAGGTGAGGTCTCATCAGGGCAGAATCACCTCTGTCAATCTGCTGGCCACACTTCTTTTGATTCAGTCCAAGATGTCGTTGGCCTTCTGGGCTGCAATTGCACATTGGTGGCTCATGTCCAGCTTTTGATCCACTGGTACCCTCAGTTCTTTTTCCACTGGGCTGCTCTCCTAGTATGTCTTCCCCCAGCCTGTATTCATATCTCTGGTTGTCCCAGCCTAGGTGCAGGACCCTGCACTTGATCTTGTTGAACCTCATGAGGTTCACCTGGGCCCACTACTCCAGCTTGTCCAGGTCTGTCTGACACCAGCTTGGTGTCATTGGCAAACTTGCTGAGGGTGCTCTCAATGCCACTGTCAGGACCATTAATGAAGATATTAAACAACACTGGCCCCAGTACAGACCCTTGAGGGACACCACTTGTCACCATTTTCTACCTGGACTTCAAGCCATTGACCACTACACTCTGGATCCGACCATCCAGCCAATTCCTTATCCACTGAACAGTCCACCAGTCAAACCCATATCTCTTCAACTTAGAGAGAAGTATGTTGTGTGTCAAAGGCCTTGCAGAAGTCCAGATAGATGACATCCATAGGTCTTCCCTTGTCCACTGATGCAGTCACTCCACTGCAGAAAGCCAGTAGGTTGGTCAGGCAGGATTTGCCCCTGCTAAAGCTATGCTGCCTGTCCTGAATCACCTCCTTCTGCTCCATGTGCCTTAGCATGCCTTCTAGGAGGATCTCTTCCACGATCTTCCTGGGCACAGACGTGAAGCTGACACGTTGGTAGTTCCCAGGTTCCTCCTTTCTACCCTTTTTAAAAATGGGTGTCATGTTTCCTTTCTTCCAGTCACCAGGGACTTCACCTGACTGCCATGACTTTTCAAATATCATGGAGACTGGCTTGGCAACTACATCAGCTGATTTCTTCAGGACTCTGGGATGCATCTCATCAGGTCCCATGGACTTGTGTATGTTCAGGTTCCTCAGATGATCACGAACCTTGTCTTCACTTATGGTGGGAGGGACTTTGTCTCCCTGGTATGCGTCCTGTGGGCCATCAACTTAAGAGCCGTGAGGAGAGTGGTTGCCAGTGAAGACTGAGGCAAAAACATTGTTGAGAATCCTTCTCCTCATCTGTTGTTACTCAGATGAGTAACAGGGAGGGTACGCTTTCTTTAACCTTCCTTTTCTGGTTTACATACCTGTAGAAGCCCTTCTTGTTTTTCTTTACATCCCTTGCCAAGTTCAGCTCCAGCTGTGCCTTGGCCTTCCTGACCTTGTCCCTACACAACCAGGCAACATCCTTATACTCTTCCCATGATACCTGTCCCCAGTTCCACTGCCTGTGTAGTTCCATCTTGCCTTTTAGTTTGACCAGCAGGTCTCAACTCAGCCATGCTGGTCTCTTGCGTTCCTTGCCCAATTTCCTACACCTGGGGACTGAGATCTCTTGTGCTCTATGGAAAGCATCCTTAAAGATCTGCCAGCTCTGTTCTGCTCCCTTGTCCCTGAGGGCCATTTCCCATGGGGCCCTACTTACTAACTCCTTGAAGAGCTGGAAGAGCTGGAAGTGAATCACCTGAGCCACAAATAGTATAAGCAATTCAGTGCAGCACCAAATCCAAGCCAACAGGCAGTCTGGAAGGGCAGGATTTGTTAAGTAGGCAGCATAATCCTAGACTTCAGTAGTCTCAGAAAGTGTGTCTGCACAATGTTGCCTCAGTGAAAATACTAGTTCTGGTAGAAAAAGTTCTGAGGTCTTTGTACCAAATTGCATTGTGCAGCAAGCACAAATTACTATGTGAGATGCAAATGAGATGTCTGTATCTGATTTCAAACCAGGTACTTCATGCACAACTACTTAATTTATGTCTATGCTGTTAAATAAACCAGGGTCTGTGCCCTGGCCTTGAACGCAAGTGACTTCACAAAGCCCATTTCAACACTTGCTCTTATCTGAGTGTCTAGGGAATGAGCAGGTTTAAGTCTATAAATCCAGAAAGCAAGGAGCTTCTTGCTTTGACAATCTATTTTTGTATCTTTTTTATTGCTATGTATTTGTTTAGTGGAATTGCTTAAAAACTTAGTTTTTTTTTCCTGCCAAAGTACTTCAACGTGTGCCTGTCTTTCAAGTTATAGGTATTTATTTTGAAGTAACGTGCTTAAAGTTAAAAAGTAAATTCTGTGAAGAACTGGCCTTGTGTATCGGTACTGTTTTGGAATACATATGTATGCAAGCAATCAGAAAAAACAATGTTGGCTTTTAGTTTAATAATTATTAGCTTACTACAGGCCTCATTCATAACACTTGCTGGAAGCAGTCCCTGCCTGATGTGCACTATCCAGGTCTACCATGGCCAGAAAATATCTAGTTGGTCAAGACCAAAGTCACCCTGGAGACTCTGCTAACAAATAAGAAATATGGATGATAGTGTATCAGTGTTTGATTCTACTGCCCTAGCCCCATCTACTGCACTAGTGCAACTACAGACTTAGGGACAATATTCTTAAGAGAACACTTGGAAAAACACATTCTGTTTTGCAGTTTTGGTCCTCCACAGTGGAGTACTGGAGAACTATTTCAGAAGCTCCTTGCGGCCATTATTAGCTGTCAGCTCAAAAGCTGGTTATTTCTATTATGTGTGGGGTCACTTCAGTCTTATATATATATAGTAATAAACATTGGAACATGAGAGATGTGCAAATAGTCATATAGTCCTCTAGGATTGTGTGTGCTTAGGTCTGGTCCATTAAGTTGCTCAATTACCTGTTTTGAGATTATAGCGCATTCTGGAATTTCTTTCATGCTTTGTGCAGCTCAGTGTTTGATTTTGTCCCTCCAGTACCTTAACTCAGCTTTCAATTTCCAAGGCTCTTTACTGTGACAGTTCTTCCCTTTGCCCCTAAAAAGATAATGCAACAAAACAATTCAAAAGTACAGTTGACTTTGTAGGAAATTTTGCACATTTCTGAAGGGAGAAAAAGAAAAATGCAATGGAGAAGTTCTTCCAGAAACACTGACTTACCAAATACTGTGTGTCTAGAGCCTTTTATGGAATAGGTAGTAGTATGTTAAGACAAACATCCAGCAAACCACCTCAGTAAAAAATAAAGTTATCTGCAGTGTATTTAAGGTAGCAATGCTATGAGAAATTTGGCTTTAACTGAAGACCACCTGATTTACCCCCAGTATAGGATCAGTGTCTAATGAAGATGAAAACAACTTCCCCCCACCCTGGCCCCTGCCCCTATTTGGATCAGTGCAGAAAATTTCCTAAGGGAAAATGTTTTTTTCTTCATAATTATTTTGATTTCTATGCTGAAGACTGTTTCTAAGGATGAAGGATTTCCTTCTTTGAATGCTACAGAAGAGCCAGGATTACAGGGTAAGAGTTACTGCAGTGGCTTTAATCTGAATATTCTTTCCTCATGGGAATTATCATAAATCTACAACCTGGTTGCTTGAGCTAGGGATCATTTATAATCTATGACTATTCAATTTTATATTTCTTTACTCCCTTGGATTATTGTAACTTTCTGCATGGATTTCAAAGTTACAAATATACAATAAAATGTGGTACTAGGGATAGCAAGTTAATCACAAGAAGTGGAATAAATTTTGTGTAAGAGTAAAGTTTGAATCTTTGTGGCATATTGAGACAGGTTTTTCACTGCTATCATATTTATACCTTTTTATGTAGCACTCTTTTATATAGGAAAGCTTTTTAACATTTTTATCACATACGTTTTGTACCCACAGAGTTAGAGGTGATCAGAAAAAAGACAGAATTTCAGTGAAGGCAAATTTAGACATAGGAAAATTCAGTAAGAGTTATGAATTGTAGGGTTTTTTTAACAAAATGTTAAAAATAGGATAATAGTATTAACTGTAATACATGGTTATAGTCAACTGCGTCATATTATGCAGAGGAAAGAAGCCTAGAAAGCTTTTTTGGCTTTCAGCCTCAGAAAAAAGTTCTCTTAAACTGTTCAATTGAAAATGTTGTTTTTTTCATTTCAATATCCCTCTTCTTCTTCTCTTAAAAAGTAAATCCATTAAGTATTAGTGATATGTTCCATGTAGCCAAAAAAACACAGTTTGCTTACCAACTCTCGGAAAGTTTCACAACAGAAATTTAACTGCGACTTGACAGTTTTTGAGAACAGTACAAGAATGCTTTAGTGTTTATATGAACTGTAGTCCAAAATTTCCTAGTACTTGAATGTTCTGTGAACATGTCAAAGAAACATTATAGTTGTGTGCAACTTTAACCTACATCCTGCTCATTCACAGAGTGCATAGAGGTTAGAAATATTTAATTATATATGCTGGCTAAACATTTTTAATTTACCTTCTTGTAATATTATGAAAAACTCTATTATTAAGGTTTTGTTTATGAGTTTTAAAAGTCAGGTAGGGAATGCTTTTGGGAAGCTTCTCAATTTTAGCTAAAATAAATGTTGTATTTGAAATGGCATTTCTCATTCCTTTTTTAGAGTTGTAATTTTAAATAAAACTATTGTAAGTGCTCTGTAGAAGACCTGAAATATTACCAAAGAAATGTGCAGTGAGTGTTAAAGTACTAGATAAGAAGCAATATGCTTCGCTGAAGCCACTATTTTCTGTGATTTAACTGAAAATATAATGGATTATCTACTAAATTGTAATTTAAGAATAAGGTTAATGATATCGAAGATTGCAAAACTGTGTCTCAAGGTTAGTGAAAAATTGTTTCTCTGCAATTCTATGTGTGATTTTATACAGTTTTTTAGTTACTTTGGATAGAACCGTTTTTGATTTTTTTTCCTGTCTACTGACTTTTTCAAATTTCTCTTCTTTACAAGAGATCAATGTTTATTACTAATTTTTGATCCACTTACATTTGCACTGATACGCCAAAGCTGGTTTGTATAAATTTTAGGAATGATGATCTGTAATTCTTCTAGTTTCTTGATATAGGACATCTAAATAATGTTGAGCAGTGTCATAAAAAAGTTCTGCATCAATCAGATCACACCTGGATTCCTTGGAAGTGGAATTCAACAATTTTTAGATACTGTGTGATTCACATGGCAAAGGAAACACAGCCTTGTAAAGTTCATAGCTTTGTGTGATACAATTTGTAAGAACTTTCATTACCCTTGGGAATATGACATTAGAAGAATAATACTTTTATTCAAATCTTAGTTTGTCTACAATAATGCCACATCTAATGCTGACTAATATGACATTTGAGACAGTAACCTTCTTAATCCCAGGATTTTAAAAAATCCTTTTAAACAGTGAAGTACCTTTTGAGACCTTAAATTAAAGGCGATTGTAAAGTTCTTACCATTCATGGATTTCCCTGCTCTTTTTAACTTATTAAAGAAAACAGAGGAGTAAATTTTACCATTTGCAGGTGAATGCAGAAAGAACAGGGAGACTATCTTGGCCACCATCTGCAGGTGGAGCACTTTCGTAGCTACACCTTGGTTTAGGTGCACATAGCATTTGGCATACCAAATATAACTCCTTAATCTAAAATTTATGAAAAATATGTTACTGGCTATGTCTTTTTACCTGTTAAAGTCACAGGTGTGGGTGATATGGAAAATATATGCCTGAAAAATGTGTGAAACCCTACAGAAACTGCAATAACAAATAAATCTGAATCACTGGTGTATAGAAGTGTCATACATTAAATCATGGAATCACGAAACCATTTTGGTTGGAAAAGACCATTAAGATCATCAAGTCCCACCATTAACCTAGCATAAATCATGTCCCTAAGCACCGCATCTACATATCTTTTAAATACCTCCAGGGATGGTGACTCCACCATTTCCCTGGCGGTGTGTTCCAGTGCTTGACAACCTTTTTGGTGAAGAAATTTTTCCTATTACCCAATCTAAACCTCCCGTGGTGCATCTTGAGGCCATTTCCTCGCGTTCTATCGTTTTTTGTGAGAAGAGACCAACACCCACCTCGCTACAACCTTCTTTCGGGTAGTTGTAGAGAGCAGTAAGGTCTCCCTTCAGTCTCCTTTTCTCCAGATTAAACAACCTCACTTTCCTCAGCCACTCTTCTTAAGACTTGGACATGCTCCAGCACCTCAATGTCCTTGTAATGGGGGGCCCAGAACTGAACACAATATTCAAGATGCAGCCTCACCAGTGCTGAGTGCAGGGGGATGATCACTTTCCTACTGCTGGCCACACTATTCCTGTTATAGGCCAGGATGCCATTGGCCTTCTTGGCCACCTGGGCACACTGCTGGCTCATATTCAGCTGGCAGTTGACCAACACCCCCAGGTCCTTTTCTGCCAGGCACTTTACAGACTCTCTTCCCCAAGCCTGTAGCATTGCATGGGGTTGTTTTGACCCAAGTGCAGGACCTTGGCACTTGGCCTTGTTGAATCTCATGCAATTGGCCTCAGCCCATCAATACAGCCTGTTCAAATCCCTCTATAGAGCCTTTCTACCCTCAGGCAGATCAACACTCCCAGCCAATTTGGTGTTGTCTGCAAACTTACTGAAGGTGCACTCAATCCTCTCATCCAGATCTGTCGCGGACCGAGATAGGTAAAGCTGCGACCCACACCCCCACCTCAGGGGATCGAGGGCTGAGGACCGCTCCCCGTCACACTCACAAACAACGCTTAGGAATCAACAGATTTATTAAAGGCACTGAGGGTTCGGCAAGTCTGATATCACCTAACACACAAGGACTATCTATATATCTATATCTACACCTATATATCCATATACCAACAGCTATACAACACTACATCTATATACCAATAATAACACACATAGAAAACAAGAGAGAACCTCTCCCCTTCCCCTTTTCCCCTGTTCCCGTTCCCGGACAGGGATAAGAGGGAAAGTCTGAGTCCGTCTCTCACAAGATCATTTGCAAAAATGAGTATGGAGGCAGGACAATGGCTACGAACAAAAGCAAAGAAAGTATTACAGTTAGCTGCCTCTGGAAGTGGGGCACAAATATTTGCGCCTGAGACCCCACTGGGCATTTAGCTTAACCTGTAGATTTGTGCAAGGCACTTCACTGCATTTTCCCTCAGAGGTGGAAACACGACAGAACAGGGGTTTTATTAATGTAAAGAAATGAGAATCTTTAACTTCAGATATTACTGTTTTAGTGCACTTCAGGCTTGCAGTATGCCTCCATGGATCTAACTTTTCATTTGGCTTGGATGGAGGCTACACTGCCAGAGGACATCTTGTCAGAATTCTCTAGCAATGTTCAAGTTACACATGTTGCTCAGAATGCAACTGGAAAGACCAACATTTTAAGGATAAGGGAATTCAATAAAAAGTTTTAGCTGAAAATGAATTTCTGTGTCCATAAAATTTTTAAGTAAAATTAAATAGTAAGTATTTTCTTCCTAAGTGAATTGATAGTTTGACATACCTTACATAAAGGAAGCTTGGTCTAATTTTAAAGACCCTATAGACCAATGACATAAATAAAAATATTTTATTTTCTTGACATCTGATTCTAATTTGAGAATTCTGAAGGGCGTCTTCTTGCTCCGGTAGGAATATTGTGCATTCCTTTCTATCTCCAACACAATGAAAATTGTCTTTGAGCCATGTGACAATATATTTTGCAAATCTGGCATTGTACCTTGTTAAAGAGTTGTTAAAATGTTTAGACTTCAGCTACCTAGGAGAAAAAAAATAACACTACACAACAGTACTGAAGGAATTTTGCTGTGTGAATCCTGTAATTCATCAAGAATAAAGGAGCAATCAACACATGTCACATTTTTACTCTGATTTTCTTTGTAGATAGATAATGAAATAAATTTTCCAGCAAAACATTCACTATGTTTTAGGTAACTGATTATTTTCAGTTTTGTCACTTCCATTTTAAATTAACTAAAATATGGTGTTAGGTGTAAAGAACATTTGTTTAATTAATTAGTTGATGACTTGTAAATAGCAGTAATGTTGTTATAATATCTAAATATCTGTAGATTGTTTTCTGTGGTCATGCATGTCGTGTGATGTGCTGCATTTTAGAAAACACTATTATATCCCAATTGTTTTAAGTCTAGCTTTTTTGTACCCTGCTGTCTCACAAGTTTTTTGGCTGCATTTATCAGTTCATTTGGCTTCCTTCTACTCCTTTCCAATCTGTCAGCAGGCTTGCAACATTTTCATTTCTGCTAGCTGCATCGGTTAGATTCCCCTCAGTGTTCAATCTGTTCTGCATCCATTTTGCCATGTTCTATGCTGAATTTGTAATTGTGTCTAGAAATAGTAACTGACAGTTGGTCAGTTGGAAAATGGGACAACTAAGAAATTATTATGACATTAGATTATTGTACTTAAAAATGAAAAATCATAAATAGGATAATTTAATAATAAAGCACTTAATTTTTGACAACAGTGTTACGATTGGATTTTCTGAGTCAATAGTGAAATTTTGCTTTTTTAGAAAATATTAGTACCTTGTAATTCAAATATGAAGTCTCCATCTTTAAAATTTTCCCACCATCTGTAAAATATGCCCAACTACAGCTAGCCTTCGAGACGTCGCGATCCCAGTTACCAAACACTAAGTAAGGATATGCTGCAGTCTCCCATGTCCACATCATCTAAACTAAGTCAACCGAGAGGGTTTTTTTATTGCTCATGTATGTTTTTATTGCTATATCAGTTGGTTTTGGTTTGGGACTTACATGTCAACTGAGCATATCCTGTCATCACTATGTCATCTTAGTGCAATATTAGAGTATCATAGAGCTCTCAGCACTGGAGTCCTTTTTCTTTATTATGTTTATATTCATAGGCATAACCTCTAAACCTTCAACTGGTAAAATTTGTATCAGTTAATATATTCAAAGTATTGTAGATACTTAAAAAAAAAAGCCTACTTTGAAAATAATACAAAACTAGCCAGCCCCCCTGAAAAGTGGCCCTTTGGCCTTCCTCTGTGTAGGTAGATATTGAAAAAAATAATGCTTGTTTCCAACTAGCAACAATGTGGAAACAGAGATGTTTGTCTGTTTAGCATAGTGACAGTAAATGATAGCACCTACTTTTGCAATCTTAAATGCTTAATTTAATGCTATGCATTTAAGAATATGTCAGCAAATAAGTACTAAAATGCTCCCTAGAAAATTTCTGAATAAAATATGTGTTCAGATTGTTAGTGAGAAAGTCCTTTTTGATGAAAATTATGCTAGAAATGCTCATTACAGTAACTGCTTTAAGAAACAGGAATTAGTAAGAAAGTGCATCCTTTTTTAGGTTATGTTAAGCAGGTAATATTGCATGTGATGCATTCAGGAGTCACTAAGTACAACTGGTTTTGGATAGATATTCAAGGACTGAGAAGAAAGAACTAGAGATGTTGAAAACTAGGCTAGCACTACTGTAGCTTGAATGATGAAATCCTCACTGAAAAGAAGAGACTACAGGGATTTCAAAGTTGCCATCATTTGAGGATGAAAAAAAAAAGGCAAGACATAATGTAAGAGATTTTTGTCAACAGAGAATAACATGATAATTTCTTTAAAGTTTGTGAATGATAAGGCCAACTCATCTTGGTAGATATTGCTCTTACTTTTTTGTGTTATGTATGACTTCATTACCAAATATAAGCATGCATTAGAATTCTAGATTTATTCAGGCTGATGGGTAAAATCAGATAAAACATAACACACCAAATGTTTACCCGATATCTGAAGTACTTCAGAAGAGTTGCATCTATAATATAACTGAACTGCCAGAAAAGCAAGTAAAGATAATCCAGTGTAAGTAATCTGAAAGTGCATGAAAGTGACATAGGACAATTGCTAAAATTGATGCAATATAGATCAGACAAGAGTTCTATCACTATTTCAAAATGTCATAGTATATTAGCTTGCAGTGGAATGTATTGGTCTGAAAAGTACACAAGGATGTTTCACTACAATATGAATTTCAATGAAGCTTAGTAGCTGAGTAAATTTTCAATAGGAATTTGACAGTAGCTATTTGGGAGACAGTTTGCATCAAAAAATCAATAAAGGATGGTAAGGTTTAGTGTAGTATTGCCTCAGCTAGAGTAAGTGATATCATACATGGCAGAAATCTTTCAGATCAGTAAAATGGATCATGGTAATGAAAATGGCAGGTAACTCCAGTTGATTTTGGCACAACGGGGTTAGTTACAAGTTTGGAAGTTTGGTCCATTCATGAATTTAGGACACTATTAAATTATTAGCAAAAGAAGTTAGAAATGCATATTTATGTGTACTTTCTCCTACCAAGGAAAACTAGCCAATATTCCCATGTTGAGTGATAATGATTAAAAAGACTACTCATTTTGCAAGAGATAGGTAAGCTTGGAGGGTTGCAGGTACCTTGGAAGGTAGGATCTTGAAAAACGGAAGAAGTAGTCTCAAAAATTATCTGAGATTTAATAAAAAATGAATGTGATAAAATACCACAAATGTGAAAATACATCACAGAAATTTTGGCAAAACTAGGCATTACTTACCTAACATGAATGTCAGGATCGCTTTGAGTCTAGCACAATTTAACTGATACGATATGACCCTGACCTAACATACAATGCATTATTCATTGAAAACACTTACTTACAATTACTCAAATGCATATTTTAATTTAGTCACACATGTATTTCTTCCTGGAGATTACACGTATTTTAAAATACTTTGCAGTTTCAGAGAACTGTTTATACATTTCAATTTATAGCAGAGATGAGAAATTCTTCAAATGAAGCATGTTATCAGTTTGCTGGTCAACGGGTCCTTGGTTAAGTAAATGCTGTGGTTGCACCTGTGTATCTTTTGGGCAGGCATATGAGGAAGGCCCTTTGGCTGGGTTTTAGTGATATGCTAACTGACTCACCATGGCTTCTGGGTTCAGGAGAGCACTACTGGAATAGCTTTTGTTTTGCTAAAAAACACTCAAAGAAACTCTTTGTTTGAAACATTTTGCATGTGGTTCATTTAGATCTGCTTTTGTAACAGATCACTAGAAACCTTTAAATTTATTCTTTTTTTTTCCTCTTTTAGCTTACAGAGTCCTTTGTTTCTTTACATGTTTAAAGCTCTTCCAATTAAAAAGCAAAAGTAGAGTTTGAAATGTTGTCTTAGAAATAAGTACTGTTTGTGTTCTTTGCAATTTATATGGAATTGTTTTGCCCCAGGCAAGTCAACATTGTTCGGTTGTTTCTCAGATGTTCATTGTACTGACTGAATACTCTCCAATGTATAATTTCATATATTACCAAGAGGTCGTTCAGTAAGCGGATCCTTCACAATGTTTCTAAAGCACTAAGAAGATGAAAAATGCACATTTAGATTAAAAAACAAAATACCTTTTGCATATTGATACCTTTTCCATTAGTGTAAGCTGTTTAATCACATCCATGATGTTTTGAAATACATTTTAGAAATAAAGTTAGGGGCTTGTTCTATTTATTTAAAGTCTTATAGGTAAATACAAACCATCTTTCTCTACTGAGCTTGCTTTATTGTTAGAAACTCCAAGTCAGGCCCAGAACTCATATTTTCTTCAGTACTATTTTGAAATGTTTTATCACTACATATATTAGTTAAAATTATTTCTAAAGTTGTTTTTATATTTTTAGACTGGCTCCCAGCGAATAATTTGTGAATGTTGCTAGATCAAGAAAGAAAAATACATAGAAAATGAGAGACAGGGAAGAGGAATTGGTCAGGAGCTAAACTTAGTAGTTTTCCTTTTGATTAAGACAGGATCAGCGCACCAAAGCAATGTGACAGTCCTCTGTTATACAGTGAACCATAGATGCAGTTAGAGAAGGTTTTGTTACTCCTCTGTGATGACCTACATGTTACTATTCTTTTAGTTTTGACTAAAGATTAAACTGAATTAATGCTGTTGCTTTCATGATGCCAGTCTATTAAAAAAAATAGAATTTGTAATCCATAAGTTAAAAAAAAGAAACATTTCTGTTTACAGTTTCTGTCAAAAATCTGTGGAGTCTACAATTTTTTTGCAATTAAAGGAGAGTAATAGAAAAATACACTCATTAGGAAGACCGTGTAATTGGGTGGTTGTATCAGGTTATTCTTACAGGATTTCTTTTTACTTCATCTAAGTAAACACGATTCTTCTCAGCTGCCTTTTACTGTCACAAAACTTTCCTTATTTTAGGTTGTCGAGACATAAAAAATTGAATCAATTAATGGAATTGAGAATGATCAAACTTTACATTTAATCTATTCATTGATAGCACAGGGAGGAAGGGTAAGAGAGTGGTGACGATTTTTGGAAGGAAATTAGGTCTCTTAGATAGAAAACTAAATACAATTTTTTTAATAAATTTCCCATTTATGTGGAGATGCAGGATTATGATCAGTTAAAATACACAGAATATGTCAAAAAGTGTGGAAAGAAGTAAGCTACTTTTATGTAGTAGATGTTTTCCAGGAAGATGGCTTACAAATGCCAACACAAGCATTCATTTTGTTGCTATAAACCATGCCTCGCAATTGACTTTGCAAGTGTAACTGTACCCATAGAGTTGTACCAATGAAGACTTAAAATGATGGCTCTTTGAACATTAGCTGTGTTGCTTAGTAGTATGCTTTAAGTCTCTACTTGTATTCTTGATGTATTCTTGAAATATAAATATTCTATTACAGAATTCATTTATTTTGTAGAGGGTTAATTGAAGTTGCAATCTCTCCCTGTCCCATAGAAAATTAGTTGTTTACATTCAGCCTGCAAATAATTTTGATGCTGTTATGAACAGACAAAAGAGAAAAGAGAACTCATATCAATCATTGTATGTGTACTCAATTTAAAAGCTAGTAGAAGTTTCCAATGTTCACATTAGCTCTGCTTTCACCTTTGAGAGAATTTACTCTCACTGCTTTACCACTGCCTTATACAGTGTCTAAAGTAGATGAAATACACCAGAATTTTAATAAGGTTTTACTGTAAGTGTTTTATGGATGTCAGGAAGAGCTATCATGTAATATGATGAGTGGATACTTACCGTAAACAAGCAGAAACACCACAATGTTTTTTTTTACAGCGTGTGATTATATCAGCTGTATGTTTTTTGCTACAGGAGAACAAGAAACCTATATTGGAAAAGTGTACGTAAAGGCCACAACTTATTTAATACAAGTAAAGGGAAAGTGCATTTATTATTAGCTCTTGTAGTGAAAGGCAGCTTCCAGTGGCCAAAACCAGAAATTGGACATTATCAGATACATAGAATCATAGAATGGTTAAGGTTGGATGGGACCTTAAAGATCATCAGGTTCCAACCTCCCTGCTATAAGCAGGGACACCTCACACTAGGCCAGGCTGCATAAAGCCTCATCCAGCCTGGCCTTAAACACCTTCAGGGAGGGGGCATCAACAACCTTCCTAGGCAACCTCTTCCAGTACCTTACTACCCTCATGGTGAAGAGTTTCTTCCTGATGTCTAACCTAAATCTACTTTCCTTCAGTTTAAAACCATTACCCCTTGTCCTATCACTGCCCTCTCTGGTGAAAAGCCCCTCCCCAGCTTTCCTGTAGCCCCTTCAGGTACCGGAAGGCTGCTACAAGGTCTCCCCAGAGCCTTCTCTTCTCCAGGCTGCATAGCTCAAACTCTCTCAGCCTGTCTTCACAGCAGAGGTGCTCCAGCCCTTTGATCATCTTCGTAGCCCTCCTCTGGACCCTCTCCAACAGGAATGAGATTTAAACTGTGATGTGAGTTACTTCACAGTCTATTGAGTCTGTCAAAGAGAGAGAAGAAAAAAAAAGATCTTAATTCATTTTTGTTTCTGACGGCACTCAAAACAGAAGTGTTTGATTTTTTAGTTTGTCTATGTTGTTATGGTATCCCCATAGTGTTTTTGTATCCAACTTGGAACATTATTGTCTAGAGGACTATACTACTATATGGGTGAAAAACTCAAAGGATACTGGATAACATTTCAAAATCTACCTTGAAGGTGCTTACAAGTGGAGTTTCTTGGAGTTCTATCCTGGGATCTATCCTGTTAAATATCTTTATCCATGACCTGGATGGGAAGCTGGAATGTACCCTTATAAAGGCAGTGAATGACACCAAATTGGAGAGCACAGTCCGTATTCTTAAGGGTAAGATTGCAATTCAGAGGGACCTAGGCAAGTTACAGAAATGAGCTGACAGGAACTATGTGAAATTTAACAAGGGCAAAAGCAAAATTCTGTGACTGGGATGGAGTAACCCCTTGCAGTGGTGCAAGCCAAGTACTGACTGGCTAGCAGCTTTGCTGAAAGGGGCTTATCAGTCCTGTTAGACAGCAATGTGTCCTCACAGTGCTGAACACTAACAGCATGTGCTGCACTAGCAGAAGCATAGCCAGCCGTGATGATTATTATTCCTCTTCCCTCAGCACTCATTAGACCATAACTGGAATATGTGATCCAGTTTTCAGCCGCCAGTACAAGAAAGATTAACTTGAGCATCTGGCAGAAGGTCACAAGTAGGGTTGTGCCCTTTGAGAAAACTCGGGAGGAAGTGCGTTTGTTTAGCCTGCAGAAGCAAAGCCTGTGGGAGGACCTAATAGCACCCTTCTGGTACCTACAAGGTGGAAAAGACAGACACATTTCTTGCTGACAGGCGCCAGAGGATGGTAAGCGTTGGTGAGCATAAAATGAAATGGGGAAATTCTGACCAGGCATAAGGAAGAACTTTTTCTCCATGAGGACAATTAAGCAATGGGACTGGGTGACCAGAGGGCCTGTGGATTCTTCACCTTTGGAGATTCTGAAGATGTGACTGGAAAAAACCCTGAGCAGTGTGGTCTGAATTCAGTGTTGATCCTGGTTTGATTTAGAGGTTTAACTAGATGACTTCCCAAAGTCCCATCCAACATGGATGCTTCTGTAATTCATACATTAAAAAGAAAAATATGTCTACCTGCACTAACTAATTTTGGTCTGTTTAAGGAAGTTTGTTGGCAGTTCTTCTCTGGTCTTTTGCCTCCAGAATAAAAAAGCAGGATGAAAGCTCAGCATTTTTTGTCAGCCTTGGTGTTATCAGTGTAAACTTCATTAAATTTATGTGATGTCATGGTATGCAGTGTTCAAAGTTTCACAGATACCTGAATTCACACATACAATGACTGAAACATGTTTTGACTGAGTGGCTCAACAGCATTTGAGAAAGAACTAGTTCATTTTAACAAATACGATATATAATAATGAGGTAATTTGTCATATATCCTTGTGGCAAGTTGCTTGTTTTTCACATCTTTGTAAAATATTTTCTAGATAAAATCTTTGATCAATTTGGACTTTTTTCTTACCAATTTGACTTGATGTAAAGCTTGTGTTCATTATCTTTCTTAAGGAGGAAATGGAGAAAGATTCTAAATTTAAACATTAAAAAAAAATACAATAAAGTTTATTTCTGCAGCCTAATAAATCTACTGTACTGGCTCTGAGAATTAAAGCCTTAGTGTTAGTTGCTGTCTTGATCAAGTTAAGATGCTTTTGCAATTTTAGTTCTAAATAACATCATTGGATGCAGTTCCTGAGAAGAATGTGTTTCAGTTGGAGTGAATCTCTCTCTAGGCTATATACTTCCACAAGGTCTATATATCAGTTCTCTTCAACATAGCCTCACGTTTAAGGCTGTGATAGATATCCCGTGGACTTTTGCTGTATCTTAGAGTATCAATTAGGAATATTTACTGTGGTATTATTAAGTTTCTCACAGTCAGTGATCTGGAGCAGCTTTACAGCAGGAATAGGGGGATTTCGGTGTGCCTGTACCAGCAGGGCTCCATGTCCCAGGAGATATGTTCCCCTCCTGCATTCAATAGATTTCCATTCTGTCACTCCAAAGGGTTCTTACCTGATATTTCTGTAAAGCAAATGAATTTTAACCTTTTAGGCTTACTGAGATCAAGATAATGCTGATGAAATAATGTGAAATTCTTCCCATGAAAAAGATCAAATAATAGTTAGGAAATGCAGTAAAAAGATGTAGCTTAGCTCACTCAAGCTACCTCAGGGTCAGCCAGTAGTGGACCCACATTTGGAATAAAGAAGCTCTTAAAGTTTAAGAAGGCTTTCTTCTTTCTCTTCCATTCTCATATCATTCAACTCTGTATGATGGTCTGCCTCTCTACAAGAAGTAATTTTTTCGCAATTACTGATAGCATACTCAGGGCTCTAATTTGACATTTTAAAAACAGTATTTATTGTAGTGTGGACCTATATGAGGACCATTTATTTAAAGAACAGCACTAAATAATTTTATGGAAAAACTGGTTTTACTGCAAGAGGTTGGAAAATTTAATCAAAACGTCTGATCTATCATAATAGAGCCTTTTCTCAGCATAACTTAACCTTTTTTATCAATGGCACATCAACAGCCCTCTGTTTCACAGGATTGTAGCAGGATGCTCCATCTCTCAATATGCTTGCCTCAGTTTTACTCTATTCTTCAGGTGCTTTTGTCTCTCAGTTTTGCAGGCCCAGGCCTGGAGTGAAAAGATTCCCATGAGAAAGGAAAAGGCCTAGCAAAGTCTGAGCTGGTAACAACCTTGAAAGGTACAAACAGAGGCCAAGCTGATGTTCATAACACCAGCTGCTCTCCAGTGTTGAATAACAAGGAGCTCAGCCCAGCCACAACTCGGCCTGGAACAGAAATAAAGTAATAACGAACAGATAAACAAGAGAGTTTGTTTGGTGGGAACAGGGCCTTCATTAATTTTTCCACTGTTTTGCTTTTATTTTCCAATGAGAGATTTTGGAGGTATGGCTAATGGTTAAATGACAGCAGTCAATCCACTTTATTCTATAAAAGCCTGGTCCCTTTTTTGATCGGTGAGACTTCCATACACTTTCCAGGAGTGTGCTGGACCTTCTCCTCTCCAGTGGGGATGCCTGCCAGAGAGATTAATTCTTGAGAATTACACCCAAGGATACCCAGCTGTGGTCTGGGAAGGGCGAGAAATATTAACTCTTTCATTGTCTTTACTAGTAAACTTAATGTTAAGTAACTTTTGTCATTAAGTTTAAGACTGTGGGGACCATTAAGAGTGATAATTAATATTCTAGGCCTAGTGTAGAGTTTAATAAGTAAGGTGCTGGCATTTTAATGGTTAACCTTTGTTGTTTGATTGAATTAAGTAGTATAATTCATGGCTAATATACCTTTTGTATTCAAACTGCACTTGTGTTTGAATCTCCCAGTTTCTCTACATTTTTGCTGTGCGTGAGCCTTTTGTCCTATATAGTTAAGACCCCAGCGTTATATGCAATAAATCTTGATTAGTGCATATACGTCTTGTCTGCCATGTGTTCTGTCCAGGACAAAGATCACAAAAGTGATTTTCTTCCCCCTACTTCAGTTGAAGCATACTTTCAAGTGCAAGGCTTGATGTACTGCTTCAGACAGCTATCAGCAACCATTTTGTTTCATCAGAGGCTCGATGATGCCAAAGGAAACTGAAGGAAGGTCTGCAAATAGGTACCAAGAGTGACCGTGGGTGTTCTCACATAGGTTGCAAAGAGCATGTCACTTGTAGCTCAGAACTGTTAACATTTGGATGAAGACTTCTAGAAATAGGATATAAAGAGTGAAACGTACATATCACAAGAGCTCTACAATACAACAGCTGTTTTCAAATTTTCAGCCAGTGAAAGGTGCTGAATTAATTCATTTAAATAAAGTTTCCCCCTTCATCCTATATGAGATGTACTTCTAAGTCCACATGTATTTAATGCAGGAAAATGAGTAAAATATGATTGTTTTCCAGGAGGCCTTTTCAAAACAGATATTTTGCATGAATATTTCTGATAGAAGGAAAATGTGAAAGTAGCTTGGCCCATACAGAAAAATACAGATTTCAGCTTGATTCTCAGAATTGTAATTCAAATGTTAAAATGTGCAAGAAATGGTGCTGCAGCATGGCTAGGTAATTCTTTTTTTTAACCTGGTGCTCTTAAGTGGAATAAATGTATTAGAAATATAATATGTCTTGTAATATCTTAATATTTTCATTTTCTTTCCATTTTTTATTTCCAGATTTTGTAAAAGAATGAGAAATGAGATATACATGTAAATAGAAAAAAGGCTTTATTAGAAGTTTACTATTCTGCAAAGAACAGCATGTTTAAAACTTTCCTTTTTTAATAGGTGATGGATCACGTTAGGCTTTCTAGTGAGTTGTGGGAAATAAAGTTCAAAAAAAGGACAAAGGTCTCTAAGAGGCTTAAGATTACTTAAGATCTATCACAAGTGTGTACTGGAGCTTCTGTGGTGCATTCGATGTTGCTGTTTCCCATTCCATTGAAGTGAGGGATACTGCTGGATTTGTTCACTCACAGAATAAGTGTACTCCATTGTGAGAAAAACATTAGCACTAATGTGCAGTATGTGTTACACTAAAATCTGAATGCCCGGTGTGCAATTGCAGATAAAATAATTAACTTTTTTTTTTTTCACCGTGATTTGATGTATCATGTCTTTGACAGTGTAATTTATTTAGTTGAGCATATAACAAATCTTAAGAATTTGGTCCCAGAAAGTATAATTTGCACAAGTGTTAACAAGTGGAGCATAAAACACCTCACTGAGTCAAAAGACAGAGTTGACTGAAAACCTCCCAACTGCAAGGCAACAGGCCACAGACCTTAGTGGGTCTGTTTCTGCTTTCAGATGCCATCTCTAATAATGGAATTTTGCTGTCAGATTTTGAGGCTGAGCATTTAGGATGGCTACTGCAGCAGTAATGTAGGTGAAGCAGCTGGTAAAGATGCATTACTGCTACATATAAAGTATAAGTAGTACTTCAGGTGTTGTTATTAAGGTGATGATGGTATGTGGACGTAAGTTAGACAAAGTTTGTAGGTGGAGGTAATACAATTCATTAGACTACTTCAGCACACAGTCTTTCATGCACAAAAGCCTTTCTTCTGGTCTGCTTCAGAGTAAAAAATTTATCTGCTTTTTAACTTATTTCAATTAATCTAGTAAAAGCTGTACCTTCCACCAGCGAGCCTTTTGTTGCCCATGGAATAGAACAGTTTATTTCAACATGTAAAAGTGCAAGCAGCTAAACCATAATCTAAACAATACGCAAATTTTGAAACTTTAAAATCTCAAAGCGCAATTATTGCAAATCCTTAAAATGCAGTAACTACTAAAATATTTTTTGTCTAGAGGAATTCATTAAGCATTGGATAATTAAGAGTACATTAGGAACACTGGTTCCAGCATTTTTTTTTTTTTTCAGAGTTTCCTACAATCTTTCAATGTTGCATACTGTGGCAGGACTAAAGAAAAATGCAAGTTTCAACATGTATAATGTGTTCTAATTTGCATAAAACACACATTTGTAATAAAAAAATCTAGAGCTCTGCAGGAGTAACTAGGCCTATGTTGTAGATAATTAAATCTTTATCCTAGATTAATTTAACTATATGGAGGACTTATAGAAATAACTATACTTCAGAGACTCATGTAAACAAAATTTAGTAAATGCTTAACTGTTACCAGTATAAAGGCTTAAAAAAGGTTATATGTTTCTAGAAAAACTGGGTTTGACACAAAAGCAGAGAGACAAGTTCACTAGAGTGTGGCTGAATGTATAGGCTATGAGTAACTGCTCGTTCATTTTAAACAACTCACCCCTGTGAAATATAACCAGGCATCAGAAGCCCAGATTCTTTATAACTTAGGGCAGTGTGAGATCAATGATTCATTCACATTTCCATTTAATTCAGTGAAAACTGATACCATGAAATATGCTGATTGTGGAAACACGAGGACCCTATATAAAGAAGTTTTTTTAAAAATTTCTCTTTTATTAAGATAGCTTGGAATAAAATTTGAAAACTGGGTAGATATAATTTAACAGATGTGTATGTGGACCAAATGAAATTATTTATGTAGACCCTAGGTAGACACTGATGAAAAAGAATAGAGAAAGGAGCTGGGCAGGTTAAAGCAAGCTATTTTTTAAAAGTATTTGGACAGCACTTAATAATGAGCAAAGTTTCATTCAAATTTGTATGCTTCTTATACCAGTATTTCTGTTATGTTTTTACTAATACTGCTCATATCTCAGTGCAGGGGATGGTCCTTAGACATGCCAGTTACCTCAAATACATGTGAAGTTATATACCTTTGTGTCACGGTTTGGCTCTGGGTTGGTAGTGAAACTAATAACAATAATGCTCTCAATCCCACCTGCCTCCCCCAAGGTAGGGAAAGAGGGAGAAAAAATGAGAAAGAGAGGCTTTCTGGGTTGAAAAGTGAAAAAGATTGATTTTAATTATTAGTGATAAGGGAATATATATATATTTGTAAAGGGATGTGCAACACCCGATCCCCTCCCTCCTCCCCAGCGACTCTCACAGCAACTCTTCTCCCTGGTGACTCCCAGCTGAAGGGGGGAGTGTCCGGGCGCACGGACGGGGCCCTTGGGTGTCGGCTGGGAAGAAATAAATGAAAAGAAAAAGAGAGAGAGCCAAAGAGAGGGCGATAGAAGCGACAGTAAGCAGAAAAAAAAAAAAAAAAAAAAAAAAAGTGAGAGAAAAAGGAAACAAAAGCCTTAACTTCCGTGATGTCTTAACCTATACTGAAAACCAAATAGAGAAAATATTATGAGAAGGGAATACTCTGGTTTGCTGATCCTGCCTTTGGTCTAATCTGCTCCCTCATGCGGAAGAGGCTGCAGACACTCAGAAGTGACCTTGATTATTATCAGTCCACTGGTGCTGCTAAAAAAAGTTCACTGAAAGAAAAAAAAATCGGCAAAGAGAAAGTTCGCTTCATCCTGGTTCAAACCAGAACACTTTGACGTGTAGGCTGAGTTTAGTGCTTCAATCTGTACAATAAAGTAAAAATAAAATATCTTAAACCATTCTGTAGATTTGTAACACATTAATTTTATGAAAATTCAGGAACCTTTGGTATCTACAGTGATATTGTTCCTCTTCAGCTTTTTTTTACATATGAGTTTAGGGACAGTTTACTTACAAATGCGACTTACGTGGCTTAGTTTTATTAATGTAAATGCCTCTGACTGTCCTAGCAAAGACTGCAACAGTCTTATTTTGGTTTCTGATGAAAGTCAGTAGGAACAGAAAAAGAAGAAAATGATGCTCACTCCTGCAAATCTGTATGCACTGAGGGTGCTCTCTAGGATTACCTCAGTCCCCAGGTTGGTAGTTATTATGAAGGAAATGTGTATTCAGAATAGAAGAAATGGAAATATGTACATGCATAGAATTAGTGTTTAGTCTCTGTGTTCGTAAAATGAGTTCATGAAAAAAAATATTTGCTACAATATATATAGTCAGCTTAGTGCAAAGCATACCTGCCCATTAGTGTGAGAAAAATTAACCCATATGCAGCCACAGCGTTTCCTCAAAAATCGCTCCCAAAAGGAAATGTGAACTTCCTGAGAGCATCCATCTATCTTATGCCTCAGTCTAGCTGGAGCAGTGCTCCAGGTAAGTGTCTAACAGTGGAAGCCAAAGCTGAGTTTGAGTTTTCTTCATGCCGGTGTTACATTTGTGTCGTGGTAGACACTAAAATAAGGAGTATGTGGCCCTAACAATAGTCTTCTTTTTCAAATAAGGAAAAATATCTTTCTTACTTATCCTTGGAGTACTCGATAGCACAGACAAATTACATACTTAAAGCCATTCCATTTTACTGATAAAACAAGGCTGTGTATACTTTGTAAAAAAACTACACAGGCTGATGAAAACACATAAGGAATCTCAACAGACTGTCTTAAAACCTGTTTTACTTAGCTTTGATGAGGAATGACTTTTGCCACGACAGTGCATTGCTGATTTCTCAAATCAGTGCTTCCTACATAGTAAAGCTTCCATCAGACATCTAATCCTGTTCCTATTTAAGTCAGTGAGAAAAATAGAATAGACTTGAAGCCAATATATGCAGAGACCTGTGTCATCTCTGTAAATAAATGGACGCTCTACTTGTAATCAATCACAGGGCAAGGAGCAGCAAATAATAGGGAAAAACATACAGATAATTTGCTTCTGTTACTGTACATTAAGCCTGTAATTTTACTGGCTTAAGGCTTTTAGTGTATGGTAGTAGATAACACTGAAGTAAATGTTGCAAGGACAGAAAAGGGATTTTTATATATTGCAATGCTGCATGTCCCTGAAGAATAGAACATGGTAGGAAAACCCTCTAAAGTTTGTGTTTAATCTAATACCCAGCCAGTAGCTATACAAACTATTTATTTCTTTGCCTGATAACTTTGGAACATCTATTCTGCTTTGATTTCTGAAAGATATACAACATTTTGAATAGTTTTCTCTCTAGGCACAAGCACAACAAAGAAGACAGGAAGATAATAGTGAATTCATACTGCTTTGGCTCAAATCCCATTTTTTCCATTTGTGATCTTGTCCCAGTATTTAGAATACCAAGCCTGTTTTTTAAAATGTTAATGCATTGAAAATGGTTAAATACATTGACAGAGTGTCAAAAGACTTATGATAAATGGCTTCTTAGCTGACATATGCTAGTGTTGTGTGCCATAGAAACATACCACTTCTCATAGAGGATGGATACTTTGTCAGTACGGAGACATCATGGTTTTAAGACAGGTGGGTTGTAACCACTTGATACTATGTTCAGGTTGAGTAAATGTCACAAGAAATACAACATGGTGCTGTTTACCTTTGTCATGAATGGCAATGGCAGTTTGCACGTTGACTCTAGCATACCATCATCTCATCTGCTGTTCCCAGGTAAGTAGGCTAGGATAGATTGCTGTTCACAGAAGTTACTTTATTTTCCTGTTTCAATACCTCGATTATAGGAAGTGAACCTTTCTGCCTCAAACAGATATTCTGAAGATGAGTGCACTGGCAATGGTAAAGCATGAGATGATGGGAAAAAGACCAACTAGGAATGATCCATTGTAGCAGCTCAGCCCCATACCAGCATACTGAAATAATTTCTATAGTGATAAACCCACTTCTAACGCACTTAGAAACTGCAATTTGGAAAAGAAGTGGCAGTTTGCAATGTTGGTAGCCAGTGCCTGTCTGGTATTGAGTGGGAGGGTATTGTTGAAAATTTTTGGAAAAAGGGTAACATATACAGGTCTGAATACTTGAGATCATCTCAGATAACGGATCTTGGCTAACAAGGGAATAATTTCTTCAGAAAATCTAATGAGTTAGAGAGTAGAATGGAATTTTTCTTAGCAATATACTGACTTCTTTCTTATATGTTTATTTTTTTAAAATTAAGCATGACAAATAAAAATATG
Source organism: Hemiprocne comata (assembly GCA_020745705.1). NCBI lineage: Eukaryota > Metazoa > Chordata > Aves > Apodiformes > Apodidae > Hemiprocne > Hemiprocne comata. Next base: position 132,844,866 of record CM036586.1, on the reverse strand, counting down.
AGGCTGTGTGTTGGTACCCAGTTCTTTGGCAATAGGCTGTGGTTTCATTCCTCACAGGCTCAGCTGGCCCATTTATAAATCTCAACCAATCTACCTAACACAGATTTTTTTATTTTTTTTTTACAGAATGAGATTCTAGAGAAATATTGAAGTGAGTGATGACGAATATACATTTATTTCCTGAATGAGGATGTGTTAGTTCTGTGTATAGCAAGAAGCTCTTCAATTTTTTTTCTTTTAGATGCTAAGATTTTGGGCTAAATGTTTAGAGTAATAGTTGCCAGCATAAGCTTGCCAGAATGCACATTCTTTCAAATCCAGAAATGTGTAAAAGGGATATCCACATCTTGCTTTCCTGCAAGTAGGAAAAAGAAAAGAGTGTAAGAAGATACAAAGTACAGTTTGCAGAATAAGTAATTTGAGTTTGGGTGCCTCTCAAAGCATCTTCAGCTTCTAGAGGTATGTGGTTCACTCGTGGGCATTTCAAACATACATTCTAATCTAGTGCTTTCTATGTAGTGTAATAAATGCAGTCACTTAACACTTGTTATTCTTTTTTTAAGTTAAAATATGTTTTAAAATATGTTACATACCAAAAGGAAGACAGGAAAACAGTAATATAAAAAGACTACATTTTTAATGTAAGTTGAGGAACCAGACATTAACAACAAGAACGAGTTATCTGTAGATCTGTGTCCTACAACTCTATTTCATTCCACTGGCCATGCAGATGAGTTTTGCTCTGGAGCTGCCACCACAGCAAAGTCAAGCATTAAGATGTGCTGTAGCTGGGTCCAGTTACATGCATGCTGCCTGCCAGCCAGCACACAGAAGAGACCAAACAGCAGAGGTACACTCCTGAGCTTTCCTTCATTTGAGTCCCTATTTTCTTGCTCAGATTCTCACAAAATACATAGAGTTGGTGTAGCATGGAAATTTTCTGTAAGCCAAGCTGAGAATTTCAACAGTTATAAATGGAAGGAATTGCAGGCAGGCAGGCAGCAATCACAGAAACCTCATTTCTTTAGGACATCCACTATCTCCTTTCAAGTGTTAGTTGGGTTGAAATGTTTCTTTGCTCTTTAAAGTCTTCCATTCTTTTCCTTTCAGTAAAAGGCGGATCAGACACTACAGTTAAAATACTATTGCAGAAGCCGAATTACAATAATTTCAGTGCCTGTGAAATGTTGATGTGAGGTGGTAGAGCCATCAATAAAGTCAGTTGCATTCAGTTTAGTGGAACAATGGTACTGAGTCCTGAAGGCAGCCTTGGAGGATAAGGAATGCAAAATATATGGAAGTACCGGAAAAAAAAGGACCAGGTGACAGTATAGCAAGAGTGGGAATGGGGGTGTCCCTCCAGATGTTTAGGTGAAATCATATGGAATTTATTTTCATATCTTTTCTGTGATATATAAAGAAGGCGTGAAAGTAAATGAAGTAAAATGGTAAATGCACATTTCAACAATTTAATACATAATGGGCCTGCATCTCTGTCTTCCTGGCTCAATGAACTTTTTGCTTCATCTGTGGTAGGCAATATCCAACCCAGAAAGTCTGTTGACCTCTCTCAGGACAATTGAATCTATTCTTTGGTACACTTCTATATTAATGATACTGTGTGACCCAGACAAATTGTTTTAGACTGTTAAACATCATGAAGCAGTTTATCCTCAGACTGTTGTATTTCCTCTACCAATAATTCCACAGAATGTACCAGGTCAGAGAAGGCAGTAGTAGTTCCTTCTGTCATTTTCAATAGCTAGCATTTCCATTGCCTTTAAATTACTCCATCTTCATTCACAAGTCAAATACATTTGTTGTGTATCGGCAGTTTATCTTTAAATATGTGCTTTAATGAAGGTTAGACAAATGGTAATCTGTTTGCAAATGATTTAATTAGAAATTGCAATCACAATATCTTTTTTTTTAAACAGCCGTTGCTTCGGTAGTTTGCCATATGTAAATTGCTGTGAATTACTCCTTTGATATCTTGGAGTTTTCTTTTTTCTGTAACCTTAACATCTGTGATGAATCCAGTGAAATTCAAAATACAGCTTGATGGAAGAGAATGTTTAAGAAAATGTTTTCACTCTGAGATGCCTCAGAGAGGATCTTAGGTACTTTCATGAACTACTTACTGATAAATGAGTATTAGAAAGAATCAATGTGATCGATTTATTTAATTATTTAATTAGTTGTAGGGAGCAGATTGGTTCAAAAGTTGTATTTAATATGTACAAAGACACATTTTCTGTCAAATTAATCTTACGAGCAGTACATTTAACTTAGCCTTACAAAAAGGTTTTCTGAAATGTTATCTTTAGAATTATAAATAAAAAACCAAACCTGCTACAAGATAATCAAGTGATACACTGCACAGCATTCTAAATAAAACACTGGGCTTCTAGCAAGCAGTCCAGATGAAGGTCTGCACCAGCAAGAATGTGTTAAGCATTACTTTATTGGAAGGTAATCCAATAAATCCTATTGAAAATATTGACTGGGAATATTTTTTTTTCAGTCATTTTCTCCTCAGAGTAAATGAATACTGATATTGTAATGTGTGTGTTGGTAGGAAGTTACATTGTGCACCATATTAAGTCATTGGTCATAGAGGTGAAGTTGTATGTGCCATATTTAAGTAATCCAAAAATAGCAGTTTCTGCTATTTTAAATTTACACAGCTATATATGCTGTTGTTATTGTTTTATTTTTCTTCTTATGGTATCAGTCACATACTATTACCTAAAGGAAAGATTAACAAATTAAATTAAATACAGTAAGAACATACATTTGGAACTGATGGGTCATTTTGTGGTAATTCCATTGTTGCTGTCTGGGTGGGAGCACAGGGGATGCTATTGCTCCCTCTTCTACGTCAGCAGCCCCAAATCAATTAGCAGATCGTAGCACTTGTGTTGGCAAAAGGTGGTGTTTCATTGGAATGCCAAGAAAACCTTGAAGACTGTTCCAAAGTTTCAAGTAACTTGATTTGAAATGCTTTGCATGAAAAAAAGTGGGGAGGAGTAAAAATTCAGACTTCAAAGCAGGCAGAGGTTCAGTCTTAATCTCAGAATTTCATTTTAGGGACAAAAGATGTAGAATTAAATACAACTTTCAAAATCATGCAGGGAGAACTATTTTATTTAGCCACTTGACTGACACCAGACCTCCTGGTAGTCAATTTTACACTCTTTAACATCTCAAGATAGATCTTTGAAAATTGTAAAAGACAAATGCTGTGCCATTGGCTTAAGTCAATGGTGCAAATACAGAACCCTACACAAATAAGGAATATTTTAGAAACGTGCTTGCAAAGAGAGCATGAAGTTAAATATTGCTTACTGCAAAAATATTAAAATATTAAATATTGTTTATTGGAAAATTGGAGATCTGTACTTTACAGTTCCTAAGTCCCTGTTAAGTTTTGTAATTTTTTTTCTTTTTTCTCTTCTTATATCTACTGTTAGAGCAACAAATACTTTAATGATCTAATGTGAAAAGACAAGACCATACATATTTCCAGTCTAAGTGGGTCCTTTGGTCCCAAGTAACCACCAAAAGGATATACAACATAATAATCCTCCATATTTTCTTAATCCTACCCATAAAGGGTGCCTATTTGGTTGTAGAAATGATATTACAGGGTTTTTTTTTTCACCTTGTAGACAGATCATGCTCCTGGCAGTTTTCTTAAACCTTTCTAGTTTAGCTACAAGAACTGTAGCATTGTCACAGTTTGACTCAGGATCGGTGATTAAACCAGTGACAATAATGCTCTCAATCCCCTCCCCCTCCTACCCAGGTAGGGAAAGAAGAGAGAGAATAAGGAGAGACTTTCCAAATTGAAAACTAAACTAGGCAGCTTTAATTAAATACTAATGACAAAGGAAAATATGTACAATTATATACAAATGTGTTCAGGAATGTGCAAAGCCCTGTTGCCTCTCCCACCCCCAGCAACTCCCCCGGCATCTCCTGAGCTGTGAGCAGTCCTGAAATGTCCCAGAGCGCTGAAGAAGAGAGCGGCAGAGCAGACAGGAGCTGAGGGGAGAGTTATGAGGGTCAGGAATGCACGAGCCTGGGGATCAATGGTGATGGATAGATGGAGTCCTCCCGGATGCTGGCCATGAATAGAAGAGAAGGGAAGAAGAAGGAAGTTGACTTCCGTGATCCCTGAATTTATACAAAGTCCTATGTAGATACATGGAATGGAATATGTTGGTTGGTCAGTTTTGCCATCTGTCTAATTCACTCCTCCATGCAGGAGGTTAGTAGATACGACTCTTCTTCAGTGTCCGAAGTAGCAAATAAAAACAAAGTGTCCTTAGTCTCTCAGCACTAACTATAAACATCCAGGCATTATCAGTCCACTAGGTGGAAAACTTGTGTGCTGCTTAAAAGAGACTTTGCTGAAGAAAATAAAATCAGTAAAAAGAAAACAGTCTTCATCCCAGCTAAAACCAGGGCAAGCATGTGGTAACAGTGGTAACAATGAGAACACAACAAAACATTTACAGTTCTTTCCATGAACTTATTTAGATATATTATTTGAGGGAACAGTATTGCAAAGGTATTTTTATTGTAATTTTCTGAAGTCTCATCATAATTTTTCTTGTTCCATCTTTTTTTCCCCGGAAATAAATTATAAGTATGATTAAAAAAATGCAGAATGAACTCTGATGTCAGAGAAATCTTTAAAGTAGCTCAAATCACAGAAAAATTTAATAATTTTTAATGATATATAAGTGTAGAAATTCGCCACAAAATTCAGAACTCAGCAGATGGGGGCCCAGGAATTTTTTACTGCCAGCATCTCTGTAACGTTCTTGTGATTCTGAATGAAAGGCAGTTTTAAAACAAATTTATATCAGTATCAGACAACCTCCTGCTACATTTCTGCATTTTAGATCTATAATTTTGTCATTGCACAGGAGCACCCATCCTCCTCCTCTGCACTGCTGGTGTACCAGCTGTCAGTTCAGCCTGTGAGGCATGTTCTAATGCCCAGCAGTGTGGACTTTAGGCAAGGAATACCTTGACAGTTAGACTCTTTTTCATCATGAATTCAAGTTCAGATTTCAATAGAAAACCTTGAAAAGTATTTATCTTCAATATCCAAGCTGAACAGCACAGCTACAGCCATTTTGTTAATAACAAACATAAAGAAAAAGCTGGAAAAATACTTTCTGTATTAGTGCATTTGCAAGTGAATTAAGCCTGAGTAGTCTCCCAGATAAACACCTTAATAACTTTCTGTTGATCCTATCCTGAAACACATCTTTATAGGGATTTTATCTTCCTACATCAACTGTATTTGCCAATAAGTGCTATATCTCGGCGTAATATGCAAGCTTTTATAGCTTTCTTTCCAATATCCTTTGGGAGATACAGTGAGAAACATTCTTTCCTCTTGGAACATACTTAATTCAAATTTATCCAGAAGATAGCACTTCTCAGTCTTAGCTCTGCTCTACTTACATTAGGCAGCATTTCATTCCTTTGAAGCTGCAGTCATCTCTTTGTAAGATGTCAGTGGTACTTGATGGTTTATTGATAAATTCTTCACACAGTGATGGCTGCTCCCTTCTGACTTCCTTCCCACTGTGAAATTTTCCATCTTTTAGGATGAAGTGCCCTCAGGACTGACCTTTCTATTTTGTATCAATCTATGTGTTATCAAATACACTTAATTAAAATAATTTAATTAGGATCATTTTAGATCTTTTCACTGAGATTGGGTATAGTGATAAATACTTAAAGCAACAATGTATCTGGAGTTAGGAATCCCTGAAATCTATTTTTTCCAAGGGTTACATTAAAGAAGTTTCAAAAGACTGTTGTTTGTGGTAATCTGTTGCTTTGGGGAAACATGCTGTTTCAGGTAACGAAGCAAAACCTTTCTTCATATGCTTTCATGGTGAATATGGGCAGAGTCCTATTTACAGAAATTCCAGTGATCCCTTAGACAAACAAACGCACAGATAAAATACACATTTTCCACTCCCTAACCTCTGTTCATAACCTACCAACATTCACATGAGGTACATGCTCTTTTTAATAATTGGATGTGTCTAGTTCACTCTTTTTTATCTTCAGAAATGCAGTTCATGCCCTAATGCTAGCATGTTTTCCCTTTGCTGGATATAGATCTTCTCTTGCTTATACCCTATTTTCTGTTCTTTAGTTCTGTTTAATATTTCTGTTCCAACTTGCTTTCCTCCTGCTTTAGCCTAAGTAATCCATCACACAGAACTTTAAATAAAACTTTTCTACAAATGATCTAAATGGTGTTCTGTATACAGTCATTACATATTTTGTTGATGACCTCTTCAGTGGTAGAGGATAAAATTTCTGATGACTGTCTGCATGATATATATTTCAAACTGGAGCCGTTGTGTTTTCCATGGTATTTTCCCTTTTTCCACAAAGAGAATTTAGCTTTTATTTTTTCATACCATCTGTACAAATCTTTCCTTTTGGTTTAGTAGCCAGGCTAAAACGTACAGTGTGGCTTAGCTTTTTTATGCTTATTAAATATCTAAAATGTAGCTGCCTTGAATAAAAATAATGTTCATTGTACTATTTTTCTACTTAAATCAGTAGCTTTGCTTTTGTAACCTTGAACTTAGCTTGAGTAGTTTTCACTGCCAATGGGCAATGATGTACTGCCATTATTAGGGGAAAAAGTCATTCATTTGGTAGGAAAAGGTTCAGCACAAATAGACAAAGGTTTGATCTCTGCAACTCTGCAGTTATAAGTTACTCTATTGAGAAAGTTACGGGCCTCTGAGCACCAAAGTTTTGGTCATCTTTTTCTGCTTCCTGCAATGAGGGATTTTGCCACTCAAGTTCATGCAGCTCTTCCAATAAAACTAAACATTAAAGGTAAATGTAAATAAATATGCAAATTCTTCTTCAATTTTTTTTAAGCAGGCAGTTACAAATAGCGTATTTAATTTTTACATATTTTGTGTATAACATTTGTCACTAATTTAATTCACTAAAACCTTGAGTCACCACTGTTATTAACACCACAGTTGATGTTTGATTTCTTTAATGTAGAGCTGTGAAATATAGACTGAAGATGCAAATTTGTTCCAGAGAACTAATGAGATAGTTTATTAAATAGTCAGTGCAGAGTTGCTTTCAACAGGCATACTTAAATTATAAGTGGACATTGTCTGAAAGCTGTGTTCTACCCGGAGATTCTGTTCCACTAGCATAGTACAAGATCCAGACTTACATTAACATGAAGTTAGGCAGAAATTAATGGAATAACAACCCTGTCAAGGCCAAGCAGAAAGTGCTCATTTGAAATCTGCCTGGGAGAGTTCTTGTCAGGAAAATGAGAGGCAAAACAATTTATCAACTATCTTCCTCCCTTATAAAAACCACACTGTGTTCTGGTTTTGGTATCTCTGTGCACCTATTATATGTCTTACTTCTCATGACATTTTCAACAGATGAACTATCTTAGGATATGTGTAGTGGGAGGTTTTAAAGAGTAAAGAAGTGTGCAAGCATGTAGGTTGCCTAAATTCAGATGTGAGAGAATCCTGGTCACGTTCATCTAAAAGGAGCTTTTACCTGGTTTGAAGCAACAAGCACAGCTAAATTTGCTGAAATAGAAAGCAATTAGAATGGACTCTGATGTCTCTGCAAAAAGACCAGAAAAAGAAATGGCATTCCACACTAAGAAGCTACAGTTGCTTTTAAATGTATTCTTTGTTAGCTGTGATTTGTTTGATTATGCTTCTGACTGACAAAGAAAATAAGGAAGTTTCTCTATGAAAAAAGTGAAGACATAAAGTGGCTGAACATACATAATAACAATTGTTGTAAAGAAGATAAGAGAACATAGTCCAGCCAGTGTCTTTGTTCAAAGCAAACCAGATCATTATTTAAATCCAGGTAAGAACTGTCTAAATGAACAAATGAATTAAGGAGATGGTATTTAAGTAAATGCAAAATCTGTTCTACTCTCCACTTCTAAGTGATGCAGATATCTGGGAGTAAGCTTGTCTTCAGTACCTTGCATTGGAATTTTTTTCTTGGTTCCTTGGAGAAGAGAGCTCTGTCAGTATGATGGATTTTTTAATGCTCGGTGAAGTAGTTTGTTCTCCTGCTCCTTTCTGTTTGGATTGCCCTTGAATTTAAGGTTGTGAAAATAAATGTTGGTGTTTTGCCAATGGCTTTGGCTGAACAAGTAGAGAATGTTTTGTCCATCTTAATAAACAAAGGACATATTGAGTTTGTAAAGAACAGGCAAATTGCCAGTGTCCGGAATTTACTGATGTTAGTTTGTGTCAGTTGTCCCCTTTTATTTTGTTAGCCAGTTAGGCTCCGTGAAAAATGTCCTTAAGTGAAATTACTTATTTGTGAAGTGTATTTCAAATTGATTGCTTGGGCAAATGTATTAGTGATTTGAAAACAAAATGCAGCCATCAGCATAATCAGTTTGGAATAGAAGTTGCAGCCAAGATGTCTCTGGTTCCTCCTCCCAGATTTTCCTTGTTTGACTTGCTAATTTAATCATTGATGCTGAGGCTAAGGCTCAGATTGTCAGTGGAAGAGGTGAGCATCTCCCACTGATGTTAGTTAAAATTTCTGTCTGATTTGAAAGTAAGTTATGGAGGAGAAAAAAATGCAACAGAAATGGTTGGAGACACTAGGTAAGGCCATTTTTGAATAAGGAGAGTGTTACACTCCTCATGTGTATGAATTTAATGAAGAGCTGCTGCAGGAAGAGCCCCTGTAACAACATCCTTATTTTCACTGACTAAAGGGGGTTGTTTTACCACTGGTTCATTCACAGCTTTATAACATGCACAATTACCTCAAGATAAAAACACGTGCCAGTTTTATTACTGTGGCATCCTTTGCACTTGGCTTATGGTTGACTGTCTTTGACTTGAGTTGCAGTAAAATTGATTTGTCTTGTATAGCCTCCATGTTAACTCTAGAAAAAAAGAGATTTTGAAGTGTTTAAACAAGGCTTTGGATGACTGTAGGCAACAGGCACTGTTGAGCAGCACTGCCTGAACTGAGATATCCACATTAAATATTTTCATACTTAACTCTATTGCCAATTCAGAGATGAAAAACATGGCTGGAATTATTTGGTAATATACATAATAAAGCCATGAATTAATTCTGAATCAATAACATAGGCCTGCATTAATTTTGTTATTCATCAGTGTAGGAAGGAGTATTGAAATCACTGGCATTGACTGTACTTATAAATATTATTTCTGTTAGTAAAGGGGGGCACATGTATGTTGGGAATTAATTACTTTCATGCAGAGAAATAATATTTTGCCCTAAAATAAGAGAATTGACAACCCACAGTCTTTCTTTACTGCTCATAAGTGTAAAGCTCATTGCTAGTCACTGAATTATTATATGTTTAGAACTTCTATTTGATTCTAGTATCTTCTCAGGACTCAGAAAGATGTCATTTTTTAAACTTACTGGTCAGTACTTAAGGAGGCAGTGTAAAAAAAAAAAGCCTGTGAACTTTCAACATTGTTCAGTCCAAGTCTTCTCAAAATACTCTCTTTGGGGAATCTCTCTGGATTTTTCTTTTTCAGAAGTGTGATAATATTTGAAACATTTCATAGCCTATGCTGTGTGTCTAGAGCCTGCATACTATGCAAGCTCAGGCAACCTCTGTGTACTTGATACAAGCCCAATTTCTCTGTGCTTTTTTTCAAGGATTAGCAAATATGGAATCAAACTTATATGAATGTATAACTTAGACCACTTGGCAAACTGTATGTATGAAATAATGAATGGACTTTTCTTATTCATACTGTGAATGATACACATTTCCCTGGTTCTCATCCTGTCACTAATTCCAAAATGACCTACTAGGAAATGAATTTTAATTACTTAATTTCTCTTCCAGTTTATATAAAAATTGCATAACTGCATAAGAGTGTATTTTTGTTGTTCTTCTGTCTCCCCTCCCTCTCTGTGTTTCTTTTTGTTTTCTCATTAAGGAAGCGGGAGTTGCCTACGAACTTCAAGGACATCCTTCACATAAAGCTTCGATGTGGTTGCTTTAAGCTGTGCCATGTATTCTTACTGTCTTATGCAATATTTTTCATTCCTGCCTGAAAAGCCAACAAAGTTGGCCAAAAGATGCCCCAAAATGTAATTACCAAATAAGCCAGTATAGAGTTCCATATAACCCTGATTTTTTTCAGTAACCAAGAATCAGTACCATTTATTCATGTTGCTGTATCCCTATAGAGCAATACCATCCTTTAAGGGTTCCAAGAACAGAGAGAAAGGAGCAGTCTTCTAATTCTCAATGTATACCACTTGCAGCACAACAGTGGGATAAGCTGATGAGAGATTTGTTTGCAAAACTTCTTGATTCTGTTTTTTTTCACATTTAGAATCATAGAGTCACAGAATATGCTGAGTTGGAAGGGACCTATCAGGATCATCGAGTCCAACTCCTGTCCCTGTGTAGGGCACCCCAAGAATCACACCATGTGCCTGAGAGCATCATCCAAATTCTTCTTGAACTCAGGCAGGCTTGGTGCTGTGACCACTTCCCTGGGGAGCTTGTTCCAGTGCTCAACCACCCTCTGGGTGAAAAACCTTTTCCTGATACCCAACCTAAACGTCCCCTGATTCAGCTTCCTGCCATTTCCCCGAGTCCTGTCATTGCTCACAGGAGTGAAGAGATCAGTACGTGTCCCATCTCTTCCCCTCGTGAGGAAGCCATAGACTGCAATGAGGTCACCCCTCAGCCCTCTCTTCTCCAAGCTGAATAATCCAAGTGACCTCAGCCGCTCCCCATAAGACATCCCATCCAGACCCTTCACCATCCTTGTGGCTTTTCTTTGGATGCTCTCCAATAGCTTGATGTTCTTTTTATATTGTGGAGCCCAAAATTGCACACAGTACTCAAGGTGAGGCCACACCAGTGCAGAGTACAGTGGGACAGTCATGTCCCTTGATTAGCCGGCAACGCTGTGCTTGATGCACCCCAGGACACAGTTGTCCCTCCTGGCTGCCAGGGCACACGGCCGGCTCATATTCAGTTTGCCATCAACCAGCAGCCCCAGGTCCCTCTCTGCCACGCTGCTCTCCAGCCACTCATTCCCTAGTCTGTACTTACCACCAGGGTTGTCCTGTCCCAGGTGCAGAATCTGGCACTTACATTTGTTAAACTTCATGTGGTTGGTGACTGCCCACCTCTCTAACTTGTTGAGGCTTCTCCGCAAGGCCTGCCCGCCTTCAAGGGAGTTGACAGCTCCTCCCGTCAGCAAACTTAGAATTCCTTTGAGTCCTGCGACCAAGTCATTGATGAAGATGTTGAAGAGGACTGAGCCTAGGAGGGAGGCCTGCAGGACCCCACTAGTGACCGATTGCCAGCCTGATGTTACCCCATTCACTGTCACTCTTTGTGCTCAACTTGTGAGCCAACTGCTCAGCCATCGTATGGTTCACTTGTCTGGCTGTATGCTGGACATTTTGTCCAGGAGAATACTGTGAGAGACAGTATCAAAGCTCTGCTGAAGTCCAGAAATATTACATCCTCTCCCTTCCCTTGATCAACAAGGTGAGTTATCTTGTTGTAAAAAGAAATTAAGTTTGACAAGCAGGACTTTCCCCTCATGAAGCTGTGCTGGCTGTGAGCGATGACTGCATTGTCCTCTAGGTGTTTTTCAATACCTCACAGAATAATCTCCCAGAAGAATACCTCCCAGAATAATTTAGCTCTCTTTGTTTTGCTTTCAACTTTCCTCACCTTGCTGCTTCATGCAACAGTATTAGTTTGACTTAATTTGGACAAATACAATCTGGATACAACTGCCAGTGAGCCCTGAAGATTCCTTATTTCCTAATACAATGTTGTAAATACACCAGTTCTGACTACCTCACTCTCTAAGAACCTAGATGAGCTGTCTGTCACGAGTCAAATCTGTATTTTTCTTGTATGATGGAATCACAGAATAATGGAATTGTTGGACCTCTAGAGATCACCTAGTCCAACTCCCCTGCTAAAGCTGGATTGCCCAGAGCACATTACTCGGGACTGCTTCCAGGTGGGTCTTGAATATCTCCAGAGAAGTAGATTCCACAACCTCACTGGGCAGCCTGTTCCAGTGCTCTGTCACCCTCACCATAAAGAAGTTTTTCCTCATATTTAAGTGGAACTTGCCATGTTCCAGCTTGTGCCCGTCACCCTCATCCTGTCACTGGGAACTACTGCAACGAGTCTGGCTCCATCCTCCCTGCACCACCCTTAGATACTTATAGGCATTAATAAGGTCTCCCCTCAGCCTTCTGTTCTCCAGGCTAAAGAGTCCCAGCTCTCTCAGCCTTTCCTCACAAGAGCGGTGCTCCAATCCCCCAGTCATCTTTGTTGCCCTCCTTCGGACTCTCTCTAGTAGTTCCCTGTCTCTCTTGAAGTGGGGAGCCCAGATGCAGTATTCCAGATGTGGCCTCACCAGGGCAGAGTAGAGGGAGAGAATGACCAGCCACACTTTTCCTTATGCAACCCAGGATTCCATTTGCCTTCTTGGCAGCAAGGCCACATTGCTGCCCAGCTTGATACTCTTACACTTGCTCATGTATTTTCCAAACCTCACTTCTCTCCTTTTCTTGTGTTTGAATCTCATTGTTCGGAGAGGGATTTGTCACAATGAGGCTTTATTTTGTATTTTCTGAGAGCATTTGTTGTAGTGATTTGTAAATGTTCATTATACTTCATACTATCTGCCTACTCTGTAAGTGTATTGAAAGGTTCCTACTTGAGACAAGCTTTTCCAGAGCTATGGGTTTATGAACTTGTAGAATAATAGGGTTTTGTCTGTTTTTAGATTGCATTATTTGGTCAATCCTGTAGCTCATGAGAAACTTATTATCCAGCATGGTGTTACTACAAATTAGTCTTCAAAGCTTGGTCGATGAAAAAATGTAGCAATTTTGTTAGGATTTCAACAAACTCATATGTGTAATAATCTGTCATAGATATTGGTGGTTGCCTAATCAGATTTTTGTTGTATTTCCCAGATTAAAAACATTTTACATACAGCTTTCTTTTTGGAGAAAGTTGTTCAGACAGATAAGGCTCTTTCAAAGGGAACTTTGTCATTAATTCGATTGGGAAATTAATCAGAAATGTAATTTACTCTCTCAAGCTGATGGGACTGTGAGAATGTAACTCCATTTTTGACTTCCAGTATTCATTGCACCCAATAGATTTCAAAAAGTACTTATTCTTGTCTGCTTTTGGAGAGTGAATCAGAGAGGTAGTGCTAAGTCTGTCTACTCATTTTCTCCTATACATTTTAGTTTTTTTCTTTCATATTTTCAGAGATTGTCGCTTAATGTTCTCTTGGTATTTTAGTAATTTGTTATTCCTTTCCTTATGAGCACCCTGACCCCTGTTTGGTCTGAGTACCAGTGTACTCATCACAGATGGCTATATTGTATTGCCTGACCCTTTGCTGTTACAGAAAACTAGCTAATAGCTTTACTACAAGAAGTGCAAGGATTTGGCCAGTATTTTCACCTTTCGACCTTTGGAGGCTGTGAGCATCTATTTCCTTCAGAACAGCATCATCCAACTGGTAATCCAAGGCTTCTTAATACCAAATTGAGGGGTAAGAGGTTTCTGTTTTCATTACTTTCTGCTTGTTTTAGCTTTAGCACCCTATCAGTTGTACTATGGTGAGGAGACAAACAAAAGCACATAGAAAGATAAGGAGCTAATTTCCTACATCAAAAGGATAAAAGTCTCAAGGATCTGCAAGTCTTACATGTCTCCTGAACACTGAGGGCTACAAAGGGGCAAGAAAGGCAAGTTGTTAGTGGCAGGGGTACAGCTGCAGTTTAACTCCACAATTTGCAGAGCTGATTTGCTGCCCCAGCTACAGCTGGGGGCTGCCCAAGCAGGAGGATTGCTGGCAGCTGGCCATGGTGGACAGACAGAAATGAGAGAACAAAGGTGACTGAATATGCAGTGAGGTGAAGCTTTAGAACAAAATTTTAAAAGAAACAAGGCTGAACTTCCATTCTTGAAAAAGAGCTTCTTCAATCTAGGTAGGTTCAATGAGTATTGTAAAGAGAATGCTGTGTTTGTAGGTATTTCTCTCATAGGTATAACTCTGTGTTTTGACTTTTCTGAGTAATTAGTTTGGGTTTTTTTCTTGTTTGGGGGAGGGGGGGGGGTTGTGTTGCTTTTTTTCAAGATGCTTCTATGAATTTTAGGTTTAGCTACATGACCCATTTTATGAGTCACTTGGATGTTTTGCTGTTAAGGTCCAGCTGAAGGTCAGCGTCCTTCAGAATTTATGTGTCAGTGTTTTTATGTCCTGTGAAGATGTATTAGCATCTATTGTAAACCCTTCCTGTCCTACTCTTGTAGTTTTTACTAAGATTGTAGAGGTGTCTGTACACTGCAGTATGGTAGGTAACAAAGTCTGGATCCATCCTGAATAAACTACTAGTAATGTTCAGTCCCACCTTCAAAGAGTTTATAATCTAGTTCTGGCATAATACTAGTGTACTACCTTAACAGCAGAATTTTTTTCTCAGTCACTTAATAACTAGAAACTAACCTTTTTTGATGTGAAAGGCTGAATTGTTGAAACAATTGCTCTGGCTAGTAGATTGTGAAGTTCAGGAAGGAGTGGTTGATCCACCTTGTGTGAATACATGCAGGCATCACCTCTGCTTTTCAATTCCTGAAGTGATGTTAATATCCCTCTGTAATTGGTGCACTGGGACCATTTTGCCTCTGTAACTTGGTTTTCCTAGCTAGGCTCTTTCTCTTAACTATTGTCAAAAGACTTCAAGCTGGAGTAAAAACCTCAGCAAAGCATTCTGTCTCTCTTCGTGCAATTTACATTGGCTCTGCTCTCTTCGGCAGAGATAGGTATGTTCAATTCCTGCAGCTCCTATCCTGCCTTTTGATTTTGTAAGTGAAGTAGGTTTTGTTGTTGCTCTTTAAGCCCTACTGCACTATCTCGTTCTTCTTGTGTTTTGAAGTGCATGGGTGCAACTTACCAGCTCCTTCCTGCCAGACAACACTGGTATACTTTAATATTAAAATAAAAGCTTTGTAAAAGCACCTGTGTACACCTTTCTCACTGCACAATTTTTTTCCTCCAGATGCCCGCTTCTATTTTGTGAACAAGTACATTAGAGCAATTCACTATTAAAATTTCCTCTTTTAAGGGTTAGCAGAAGTAAGATGTTTGCCTTTTTGGAGGGAAGGGTAGAAATATTAAATTTTTGTGTGTGCAACACTTGAGATGGAGGCGTGTTATCAGAGCACTCCCAGGTGTTGGGAGTGAAGCATCTGTTTGGAGCAGGAGAAGTTCATAGCACTGAGTGTTTTTCTTGAGAAGTTATGCTGTGATGTGTGGACACTCCATGTGTTAAAATAAGAAGAGAAACAGGACAACAAAAATTCTTAACCAAAAAAGTTACTTTCAGAAAATACTATTCAGTTCAAACACGCTTATTTAGTTTAATTCTGACAAAATTAAGCCAGGAAAACATGAAGAGTAATTTTAATTCAGAAATTCTGTTTCCAATATAGAAAATTGTGTTCATATGCAGAATCACTTAATATTTAAAACACTTAAAATGCAAAGAGGTTTTCCTCCTAGTGTTTAGTGAAAAGTTTCCAGAAGTATGTAGCCATGTGAAAATACTCATTGCTTTGCCGTTTCATCCTTTACAGAATTTGAATATGCTTTGTATCTCAACTATTTGAACTTCCCACAGGTCATAAATTCTACTTTTAAAACATCTATGCTGAGAGACTTCAAGCCTAGAATGAGATTTAAATTACTTGCATCACTTTCTGTCAATTACCCACCTATTACTTATTTACTTGAGCTATTCAAGTGATATAGCAATACATTAATAATTCCTACATTAATTCATATGCATTATTTTTCAGTTGCCATCATGACAAAGAACTGTATCATCACCTCTGTCAGAACTTCATTAGCAGTAGATTTCAAAGATCTTTGCAAAGAGGTACAACATTCAGTAGTTACCACTGCTTTAGAAATTAATTCCTTTCTCACGAAGTATCAGCTTGTTGAAATGAACTGTTCAGAAAACAGGACTAATTTGCCCCATTTCCTAGTCTGGACTTTTTAACTATGGTGAGAAGAGAGGTTGCTACAGGTTTTTTAAAAAAAATTTTGAAAAATGCTATGCTAGCCTGTTACATTTTTGCAACTATCCTATAGTTCAGAAAACAGAAGAACCTAAATGAAATGTTCTGATGAAGCCAATTTCATTAATACTTTGCTTCATAAATACATAATAAAAAATAGGAGGTTTTATTTTTCATTCAGGTATGAAAGATGTATCTTAGCATTCCTCCTGGTATGTGAATGCATACCACCTATGCCATCTATTACCAGTAAACACCTCAGCCTTATGTTGTCGATGAAAGAATAGAGACGCAGAGACCCCTAGAGTAAAAGCAGAGATTAGAGAAGGCAGAGACCTGGTCTTCTTCCATCTCTGCCAGGCTTCATCAGCCTTTTTATCACTCAAGAACATGAATCCAGACCTTGTTAGAAATTGGCAAACTTTCTAAAGGTTAAAAGAAAAGCATAAAGAAGGTGGTGGTGGTGGGGGAACCTTAAGAATTCTTTAAGTTTTGAAGAATAAGTTTTAAGTAATGTTCAGGGAGACTCTATATTGAACACTGTGAAGTATTTACTCTTTAACACACTTGGCTTCTCAGTAGCACTTCTAATGAATATCCCTTCCACAAAACTATTCTTCCTTTCCTTTGATCAAATGTCAAAAGAGAACTATGGAACAATCCAAGTGTGAGCATTTTAATTTCCAGCTGCCTTAAGCCGAGAAGAAAACTCTGGATTAAAAACACAGTTTGAGACAAATGTTAGTGTATGAAGCAGAATTCAATGGAGTTCATTTGTGTTTGCTGTAAAACTAGCAGAATATAACTTTCTGTTGAAAATAAATATGGCAAGTGTGATCCAGCTTTAAAAAGAAGATGCCTTAAATAGGAGTAGTCTCAGTACAGAAAATGCAGCTTAATGCTGTAGATTTATTTCTTACTTAAAGGTTTCAGTAAGCATAAAGGGAATGACTCAAACTTCAGACTATCTTGTTCAATTCAGTTAATGCTCATGGCCAGAAAAAAGCATGGCATAAATACTTAATATGGAAAATACAGATGTTTTACTTTCATGTGTTCTAAACAATACGGTTTTTTACAGTACCTATAATTTAAAAGGGACATAGATTCCAAGAAGTGAAATGGAAGTTAGGGTGGGCTGTTTTAATCCACCATTCATTTCAGAGTGAATGGAATATTCTTGTGTCACTTGGCAGAAGTGTTGCATATGTATTTTTATTATTTTATTTTGCCAACAAAAAAATTCTTATTTGACTTCAGTTTTCTTCCTCATGTGGTCAGTAAATGACAGAATAGTTTTTGGGCTCTAGAGTGCATTGCCATAATAATCAGAGAAGACTGGTTTTTTTTGGTAAAATAGGCAAAAGCTTATGTACCCCCTGAAGCAATTATTGAAAAACTCACCTAAAAACTTCACAGACTTGCTGTTCTAGAATTTGCATTCAGTTAATTTTAAGCATATTTTTGTGAAGACTTAACAAGTCCAATCTGAATAGCACGTTTTGAAGAATTTTTTATGCTATTGAAGTTATGACAAAATTTGCATTTACTTCATTGGGATGAGAATGTGTTAGTTAATCTAGAATTTGAGAGCTGCATCCTATTACCGTGTCATGATAACTTATATTTCAAATAAACATCATCAGATGGGCTTAATATCAGACTAATAACAAAGTAACTCAGCTGCTAGGTATTTCTGACAGTGAAAATTGGCTCAGCATTCAGCTGAAAACTGAATCTTTCTAGGCAGTAGTTTAAATTTTTTTGCTGACAAACATACACTCAGTATTGGTATTATGAATTTATCCGCATGCAGTAGAAAGTGTTCAGTAATTTATTGGACATTTAGCACATACCAGGAGTTAAACTCCTAAAGTTTCCTGTACAATTACCTGATCTTCATATATCAATCACTGCATACTGAGTTGTTTAAGCCATGTGAAAAACCAGATGATGTGGCGCAGAAGGACCAATTGGTGACCGTGCCCATGTGATGCCTTTCAGCATTCTTGCTGCTGCATGTAAAGTTGCTAAGATCATCAAATAAGCCCCATAAAAATACTTTGTACAGCTTTCCTGTGGTTTTCCAGACCCACTGTCAACATTTCTTGAGGGGGATGGGTGATGAAGGAGGGGGCGGGGAAGATGTCCTTGAGCAGAATGTCCATGTTAGATTCTGCTTCAACTATGGATGTTCATGCTGCTGCTCCAATGGAGTCAGCTTGGATATGTTTCAAAGAAGCAGACCATGTGGTGTTTGGAGGTTTTTTTGGGTTTTACTCCCTCCACAATATGCTGTATAGAATACTTCTTCACACAGTGTTTTGTACTATTTTACTGCAGAATTAGGCCAGCAGTGTTTCCAAGTATTATAACTTATTCCATGCTGGACTTCAATATTGTTTATTAGGCATTTGGAATATGAAAACTAATTTAGAGCTAGATCCCAAAAGACAGCTTTAAAATTGGTTTGTTGCATTTTTGGTTTGTATTTGAATGAATTGCAAGAGCTACATCTTCTCTGTCCAGGAGCTAAAATGGCACTTATTTGTCAGCTGCAGCAATTCAGTGTGGATGTAAATGTTCCTGATGTGCCTTTTGTTGGTCTCTTACTACCTTTTGAAGAGCTTCTGCATTGTCTGTTTCTCATATCACTTATATTTGCAAAACCTCACCAGCTACAGTTACTCTGTCTAATAACAAGGATTTCACCTCTTTGTTAGCTAATGGCTGTGATGAGGCTTTCTGTAGCAGCTGGTAGGCATTAGGAACCAGTCCTTGTTACATGTCGGTGAAGCTTGCATGCTCTGGTAGCTCTGACCCCCTGAAAATCCAGCCTCTGTTTAGAGAACCAGAGGAAGAGACAAAACTGGCAGCAGCAGTATCATCATCTGCTGTTCTTCATTAGGACAACACTACCCGTGAGCATAGATTTGGATGAAGGAAGGCATCCTTATTGGACATTTTATTATGCTCTTAGCTGTTACTCAAGTTAGTCTTGCTTGATAGGCACTAGTTGTGTAAGCAGTTATTTAGAGGGGGAAGGACTTGTACTGGATTGCAACACAGCTTATTCAGTGCTCTTTGTTAGGTAATTTTCTAACCTCGAAATCTGTAGATTGTATCCTTGGGGTCTGTCTGGATAACAAAGTAGCAATCGGTGATGGGTTGCTTCTGCAACAGGAAATAATATATAATGTCATCTTTACCCCATATCTTAGAGATTTTAATTCTGCTGGGAGGACTTTGTTCTGCCTGTGTGTGGCAGCTTCAGTGATAACATTGTCTTGTGGATTGTACTGGCACGCTCTGTGGCCTTACTGCTGTCCCTTGGGCTGCAGGCAATGGTTTCAGCTACTGCAGGACATCACGCTGCTGCTAGACTGCCCTGTCAGTTCTACTGAAGCTTTTTATTGTATTAGAAAATTTAAACATGGGGAACTTGAGCTGCCGTTTATGGATGAGCCATTTAGAGCTTATTGAATTTAAGTAATAAAGGATTCATAGTTTAATAAATTTCCATTGGCCTTACACTTTACAATATGACATAAAGACAAGCTCAGAAGATGTACTGAACTACTCAAATCAATTGAGATTAAATCTAACAGAGTGATTAATTGATTCAGAATGTCAGTTTCTCACCACCTGATAAACTTTAATTTGCTTTTCTGTTGTTTTGTCTGGAAATGATCGATATTTGTAATATCAGTGCAACTGTGCTGCTTATATGTATTTTCTTAAGGGATTCAAATCTTGTAATGTATATTTTTTATCATATTGGTCATTAACCATTTGATTTATCTATTTAATGCATTCAATTAGAAAATATGTATTGTGATTTCTAAAGATACCTGAAGAACTGTAAGCCCCTTTGGGAGACTGCTGTAGAAAAGAAATAGTGAGTTAGGGAAGAGGGGCTCAAAACATCAATCCCTTGCTCACAGGAAGCCAATATCAAAGCGTCCTTCATGTTTTAGGGACTTTTATGAAATACTGTGTTAGGATTTGAGATACTGTCACAGAAGGTTCCTTCAGAGTGGCTCATTTAAGGCCTATTGTCCATTAGCCATCTTCCACTACAGCTGAAAGCACAACTGTTGGCTCAGATGTCACAACTGATAGCTGTGTATTTTGGCAATGGCTGAACTCTCAGTATACTGCAGAATGGCAATTTTGTACATATAAAGACAACATCAGAATCTTGTTTCAAAGGTTGTTAATGGTGCTATTTATAGAGAGATCAACAGCTTCTTAAGAGGGATGTTAAAACAGAAAATGATTGAGTAGAAAAAAAAATTTGAAAGAATGTATATTTTTTTGAGACAGTTGCATTCATATATTGCTTCAAACCTCCCTAAACTACCTTATTGAGAATTTCCTGGAGTGGAATGGAAATTCTGCGGCCAAACACTAGTGTTCTGTGATGACTAATATTAACCTTTCTTACAGGAAATATTTTACCACTCTTCTGTATATTTATTAAATGCATTTTTATTCTATTTTTGCCTTTTTTGATATTATGTAGGTGTTAGATAACTTTCAAGTTGTCTTTAAAATATTAAATTGGTTCCTGGTTTGTCTCATTCTGTTAAAATTTTGTTTCATCCAAGTGAGCTACCACATATTTCTATATTTCTTGGCTTTTTTATTAAGGTGTCCTGATTTGAGTTTAAAATTTTCTTTCTAGTAATTTTACTTCTCAGTTAAATCCCTTGCTGAAATTAACAGCATGTTTCTCAGTTAGCATCTGCTTCTAGGACTGATAATGCTCGATGTTTGTAGTTACTGCTGGCGAATAGTATGTAGAACCAAGGACACTGCTTGGTTCTGAAAAATATCTTATGCTCTGGAACCAGAAGGGAGTAAAGGGGTCACACCTGTGACCCTTCTGTGGGGAGAAATGGATGAGACAGGTGACCAAATTTGACCAAATTTGACCAAACGAGGTATTCCATCCCATACACATCACAATCAGTATAAACTGGAGGGATCACAAGGGACAAGCCTCTTTGTCCATAGCTGGCATCTTGAGAAGACTCCATCCATTCATCTGCCTTTGATCCCGATCCATGCATTCCTGAATCTGTGAGTTCCTGCATCCAGCTCCTGTCTGCTACTGACTCTGGCAGTCGAGTCTGGAACTTTCCCAAGGCTGTCCTGCAGCATCACTGGTGGGGGGGTGGGGTCAGGGAATGTGATATCCCTTTTGTATATACTTGTACATATTTTTATATACTTGTACATATTTTGTTACTTTCCTGTTCATCATTACTATTTCATTAAAGCTGTGTAGTTTAGTTTCCAGTCCACAAGTCTCTCTCCCTTATTCTCCTTCCTTTCCATATAGGGGAAGGGAGAGGGGTTAGTAGCATCAGTCAGTCATGTAATTGCCAGCCCAGTGTTAAACTGTGACAATGTTACAGTGACATTTCATATTTCCATAAATTAATACAAAAGTACTTTTGTTTGCCATATCAACATTTTTTTATTTGAAATATATGTAACTATTTATTATTTTTATGCATGCAGACTAATTAGAAATTACCAAACAGGGTATTCCATCCCATAGACATCATACTCAGTATAAGTTTGAGGGATCAAAAGTGTCAAGCTCTTTGTCCATGGCTAGCATCCTGGAGGAGGACTCAGTCAGTTTGTCTGCCTTTGATCCCAATCTGTGCATTCCTGAATCTGCAAGTTCCTATATCCAACTCCCATCTGTTGCAGACCCCAGGAGACAAGTCTGGGATTTTCCCAGGGCTGCCCTGCAATCTTGGTGGTGACATAAGCGTTATGAGGGGGGCGTGGGGTCACAAGCAGGGTAGTGCTTTTGTATATATTTGTACAGGTAACATTATTTTCCTATTAATCACTATTGTTTCATTAAAGTTGTTTAGTTTATTTTCCAACCCATTAGTTTCTCCCCTCCTTATTCTCTCTCCTTTCACTTTTTGGGGAGAGAGAGGGGTTCATAGAGAGCATCTGTCAGTTGTTTAATTGCCAGCCTAGTGTTAAACTGTGACATAAGGCCAAGTACTTTAGCAGTTATGCAAATTAATGTTCACAAGAGTTTAAAAACAAATAAATGTAGAAGAACGGTGGACTGTATCACAAAAGGCGAATGTTAATGTGAGAATGAGATTTACTTTTAAGAACTTTCTTTTTAAACAAAAGCAATAGCTTTTGTTATGTATCTTACTTGACTTTACACTTTACACTTTTATTTTACAGTAAAGTATTTAATGCCTTAAAAGACAGTACATACTGTTAATTATTTCTTAGATGTCTCGATTCTAAATGTACAGGTATCTTAGCAAAATGAACACAGTCCTGTAGACAGAGTTGGAATTTATTATCAAGAAACAAAATGCTGTATCACCTTGTTGCTTCAGCACTAATTACACTTTAATTGCTAATAGACACTAGTGTACATGGTTAAGGAAAAAAAATGTTTTAAAATAAAGGTGCAATTCTTGAGCAGTGTAACTGTAAAGGAATGTAAAATCTTATTTTGTGATTATTCCTCTTAAAAGTATGTACTGTAAAGATGCCTTAACATGAGCATTTTAACTGTACTTCTTTGGTAAAATACTGTGTCAAGATATTTTATATTTAATATTTCTGTGAAAAATTAGAGTCTTGAATAGAGTCTCAGCTAGAGAGTTCATTTTTCCCAAGGAACTGGAAAATTGCTTTATTGCTAATAGAAGGCATAGGTAGACATGAAGGAGGAAAATATGCCATCTAATGGTCTCTTGGGTATACTTCTAATTGCACTTCATGGTATTTGCATTTTGAAGTTTGCCATGAGGAAACTTCAAAAAGAGAAGTGGTCTTCCAACACAGTCTGTTCTGAGGATTCGAGTCTTTAACCAGTGTCTTCTGTTGTTTAACTTAATTTTCTTCGTGCGTTTCCTTGTGCTACGTATTTAACACAGATCGTAGTATAAGTGTTATTTCCCCTGTACAGTCTGCAAAACAGTTGCAGAAAGAGAGATCACAGTAACAGATTGGGATTTGTTATTACTGCATGATGGATTGAGGATCAACAATTGTCTGTGAAGTGGCCATATGTAAGGCAGCGTATAAGGCAAAGGACAAAAGTGACACTGAGAGACTTTTACTATGATTCTCCACTCTTCTTTGATGTAATGTAACTGTGTATAGAGACGAGATGATATTGAGATGGATGTTACACAGTTGATGACAGAAGTATTTTTATTCTTGGTTATCACAAAGCATCAGCTATGAATGTTTATTTAAGCACAGTCTTTGGTTAAGTCCCTAAGATAAGATAATGGAAGCACAGGAGACAACAGTGACAGTAAATTAAACATGCTTGGGGATGTTCATTGGAATAACTTGCAGCGATTTTGGAGTCTGTTAGCTTCTAGAAGAAGGTCACTGTATGCAGACTGCATATTTTAAAATGTCCTGTGGAAGGGCTTGATTTTTAACTCTGAGAATTGCACCTAGTAGTTATCTGAGGGAGTGGTTGGATGTCTGCAAAACATGCGAGGGACCGTTCCAACAGCTTGTTTGTACTATACAGTAGTACAATGTAGTATTGACTAATAGAAACTGTTATTAGAAAGTAGTAGCTCAATCATGTACCAGTGCCTGGCCATTTCCCCTGACACTTCATTTATCGATTTAGTAGCTTTCTTGCATATTGAAATTACTATCTATCTTCTAAGTGGGTTGTTTGGGTTTTTTTAAGAAGCTGATTTGATTCATTGATAAGAGAAGTGTTTCCTGTACTGAAAAGTCCATGAAAACAGTTATGGGCAAACTGGAAGTCCAGCTGAAAGGCACCAATAAAAGAGGCTGAAGCATATGACATATGACAAAAGCATATGACATATGAGAAATGGGGCTTGTTCCACCTGGAGAGGAGAAAGGCTCAGGAGACACAATTGGAGCCTTTTCTCAGGTAAGGGGAGGCTGTAAAGCAGGATAGTAGCAGTGATCACAGTCCATGACACTGGAATTTTAATGAGGCAATTTTTTCACCATTAAATTCTTGAGCAAGTGGGAGGTGGTTGGATGCCCATCCCCAGGGATGAGCTGGGCAAGGCCCCTGGCACCCTCATCTAAATCTGCGGCTTGCTCTGCTGGGTAGAATAGGTGGGAATAGATGACTTCACGATGGCTCTTCTAGTTTAGTTTTTTTTTCCTGTGGTCTAAATGACCACCACTGCTTTTTTGCAGCATGGTGAACTTGAGCATGGTGTAAGAACAGTAGGAAAACTGTTTCTCAATATACTTACTGGTGGGTTGTAGAGAGGGAGGATAACTGTGTTATATTAAAAAGCACCATTGGGTCCAACACGTAACCTGTTTCAGGCTCGCAGAACTCATGTTTAGGAAGGCTTTTACGTAAAGCAGGCACATAGTGTGAATAATCTGTAAAACTAGATAATGTCATATACACTCCATGCTAGCCTGAAGACTTCTGCATGTGTGCAGACCTGGATCCTGCTTTAAACTGTGAGAATTTAAGTAAGGATCAACACTTCTTGTTTTGAGGGTACCAAATCTGGATTTTGAGCAACAAGGTAATACCACTAGAATCTTAGAAAGAGGGTAAGGTATTCCTATGGCTGTAATGACAGTGCGTTGTTGGCTGTTGTTTCCTGCTGCTGTTGGTTACTGTTCTTTTAGCGGAAAGGAAAAAAAAAAAATGGTAACGGAGTACTAATTGCTCCTTTTCCTGTTTCATTACACTTAAAAAGCACATCTTGAAATACCTTCTGTAATACTGAAAATAAAATTAAAGACGTAGTCAGATTTGTATAAAATCCTGTCATATGTAACAACTACCATGAATGTTTCTTTTGGGGAGTGTCTTTAGTAAAATATGTTCCCATTCAATTCTTAATTGTCAAACAAGCAGAAGGGATTTTTTAAAGAAAAAAAACAACTTGTGTTGAGTAGGTATGCTGTTAAACAGTAAACTTCAGTGTCCTGTTTTATCACAAATATTTTGGCTTTTAAGATGTTACTAGAATAAATGATCATTTAGTTCTGAGCAATAACCATATTCCATACTGAGGGTTACACAAGACTCCTTTCCAAAAAGCATACACTTCTAAAAACCCTTTTTTTTTTTTTTTTTTATTTTTTCTGGGATGTCCTGATGCTTTCAGGAGGCGTGTGACTTAGCAGATCTTTGAATTAACAGTACATCTCCCATTCCTTTCTATCCCCAGCTACTTCTAATGCTAACTCCTATTTTGCATAAAATGTTCTTAACACTTGCAGTATTTTTGGTTTAGTGTTATTCTTTCTAAACAGATAAATAACTATTGACTTGTAATGGCAATGAAGATTCTTGAAATAAGATTTAACTAACTAAAAGGAAATTATTTCCTAAGGGGCTCCTCTGTACTGCGGATTTGCCTCTACTGGGAAATAAGAAATGTGAATGATAAGTTTCTTTTACCATTTTACAATTTGGCTGACATTGATAAAGAGTATTTTGGTTTTCATTACTCATACAGTTTCCATAATCAGAGGAAGTTGTTCCAGAATCAATCCTGCTCTGTCAGCAGCAGCAGCTGAAGATGATTACTGGGAGCTACATACATGTGAAACAGTGCAGGGAAATTAAAACAGCCATTGAGGAATCCGATTTGTGGCTCATTTTGTCTTTTAGGTTCTGTTCAGCAACATTTATTTTAAATAAAGGAGTGCTGCAGACAGTTTGTCATTGTGCAGAAGTGCTTTCTGCATTGCATTGTAATATAAAATCTATGTTAAATGTAGCTTGGAAGTGCTATTTGCATTTTGCTGCTGGAAAATGCCATTTGAATGAACATGGAATAAATAAATAGCTGTTAAAAATTAGCAATACGCACTCTTACTGGAAAAAATATGCTTCCTTCTGATATTAGAGGCTATTTTACTTGCAGTATTCCTATGGGAAGGAAAAGTCGGGTTCTGATCAGCAAGTAAAATGTTGATTTCTTTTTATTTATTTTTTTAATACACTTTTTTAGTGTAAGGCATGGTTGTCATCTGTCTCTCTACAAAATATGAAAAGTAATTTTTTTAATAAAAAACCAAAAAAACCTTTTCTTTAAAGGTTGTAAACTTTGTGATGACGATGTGAATACTGAATCCGGAAGCTCGGCATGAGCTGACCATGTTTTTTGTTAAGACAACAAAACTAAAGAAGAATAGGTTTTTAACAAAGGCAGCGATCCATGTGCTGTATGTGATTAGAGACAGAATTGTGGGATGTATGTCACTTGATGAAGAATAGTTAACTATCACTCCATGGAGAAAGTTCTGGTTTGTTTTTTGTTTTTCCATTTCAGTGGTAGAAAAATCAGCGGTCCTGTTTTTTAGCTCCTCAGCATGTTACAGCAATCCCAAAGCTTCTTTGAATATGGGTTTTCTTTTGTTTTAATTCCAAGCAAAACCTGCAGAATACTGAAAAACAGAATTTGGCTCACTATCAAAGAACTGAGAGTTTAGTTTGCAGTGGAAATTGAAACATCTTCGCTTGTGCCAGTTGCTCTTGAGTTTTGAACTGAGTTTCTCATCCCTCTTGAGAGCTTTACTCAGACTCTTCCAGGCACTTCTCTATGAATATTAGCCCATGCTAATATGTAAATCCAACACACTGATGTTGTTTTTAAAAATGGTATGACCTCAAATGTAGTGGTTTCTTTAAATCACATGCTTTACGCTTCCATGTTAACTGCTGCCACAGCAGTTCAATCAGTGTCCTATCAAGTCTGCTCTCATTTTCTAACAAAATACCTCAATTTTGCTGTAGAGGCAAGAATCTGCCCATTTCATTTAGCCTGTAGATGTGTAGAATTTAATTATAAAACTACACTAGAATATGAGACAGAACTTCGATAATATTATCAAATTTTAATAATATTACATTAACCATATCTTAAAATATTTTATTGTCTGTGTTGCATGATTTGCTGAATTAAGGAAGTAATTAGTGTCAGTTTATGCATACAGATGAAACAGTCAATTCTGTAAAAGGTTTTATTAATCAGTAAGGCACATTCCAAATTAATTGAATTTTTAAATCATAGAATGTTAGCCAGCTCTACAAAGAAGCTTTATCCTTGCAGTTGTGACAAATGCAGAATATTTTTCAGCAAGGCTAATAAAATAGGATCAAGAGTTTGAATGGGGAGTAAATTTACATAAGGAAGAAACTTTTTTTTTTTCTTAAATAAAGGAAGAACAGATTTTTGGAAATTAAAGGCAAACTGAGACGCTGTTGGCTTTGAGATTGTAGGGTCTGTTTTGGAGAGAAGCATGCACACTGTAACATGAAATCTGTAGGCAAAGACTGAAGATCTGTAGGTGCAGAAGCACGTGTATATCTATGGTGATTAAATGTCAGTACCAAATTCAGAACAATTCTTACCCTCACATTCTCAGATTTCTTTATTTTTGAAATATCTATGTTTGTGAAAACTTAAGCTTTATTGATATATTTTATATATTGATATATTTTATATATTGATATATTTTATATATTGATATATTTTATATATTGATATATTTTATATATTGATATCTATATATTTAGATATTTGGTAGTCTGAATTCTATGTATTCTAAGATTTCAACTGAACATAAAATTTCTTGCAGTTTTCTGACTTTCCTATTACTATTCTACTTGTCATTTTCTGTCTGACTATGTAGACTTATGGCACAAATCACAGATCTCTGTACTTGCAAATTAATGAACTGAATCATTCCAGTTTTAGTAAAGAGAAAACTAGAGCAGAAAGACATTAAATATATTGGCCAGAGAAATTTGGCAGTGCAGGTGGTAGTATCCATATTTCCTAAGCAATAGTTGAGCTCTTCAATCCCAAATTTTTCTTCCCAGTTTTCAACAGATTGGTGTTTTCCTGTTGCAGCATTGCCTAAATAGAGGATGAGATGATACGATACAGAATCTGTCTTTCAGTACAATGTTTTTGAATTTCTGTTACTTGAAACCCTCACATCAGAAGACATCATAGGTGCACTCCATCTTTCTCTCCCAGTTTTACAAAACTTGAGCAAATAGATCTTTATTTTAAAGTAATGAAAAGGCTTACCCTGTAAGAATGGTATGAGAACTAACTTTTGTGTGCCTCTCGTATTTCAAACATTTATTGCAACTGCTAACTATAATTTTTATGTTGTTGGAGGGAGAAGCATGACATAATTTTGAATGGGAGGTAAAAAGTGTAGGTGAAAATCCAGGTAAATTTAGTGGGTACTGAGCATTAAAGAAAGTTTCTGTCCAGTCAGTTTTGAGAGATGTACTCCTTGCTGTGGTAAGGGAATTTGTAGGTATGCACTGACACCTCCCTGCCCCAGGTAAAGCCCTGTCAAGTAAGAGTGGTAAATACTGATTCTTAATGATGAGATTATTTTTTTTCTCAGCGTATTTAAAGAATAAAGAAGAAGTTTCATTAAATGAAAACATTTTAAACTGGAAAAGATAACTTTCAGATAAAAGTTTACCTTATTTGCAATCTTTATCAGAATACTGATGCCTCCATTTAGTTCCATTATGCAGATTATCAATTGCCGTTTTCTTACATTGACAGAATTTAAAGTACCAGAGATCTGCAGATAAGTCCTGCTGTGTATGCTGAAGTTAAGCATGGTGTATTTAGATGGCCTGTCTTAACATTTTTTTTATAGACATGCTTCTATTACAGCAATGTTATTACAGTAATGTGAATTTCTAAGAAAAAAACACGATTGTAATCTTTTAATAAAGCCTGTGATTCAGCTTGGAGGTAAGGGTTGAATGATACGCAACCATAGGGTCTACAAAACAAAGCTGCAATCCTCTCTGAGGTAACCTTCGTCCTAACCTTCACAGATGGAGCTCAGTGAGTTAAAAACCCAAAACTTTATTACCCATACCCAGTAGAGTAAAGGTTGTTTTACTTTCCCTGGCAATATTAATGATTTTCAGATGACTGCATTTTAATTAAAAACACCAGGTAGCTCAACACACGGGAATGCTGGTGTTTAGCATCTGCAGGTGCTGCCTGTGCAT
Source organism: Hemiprocne comata (assembly GCA_020745705.1). Taxonomy (NCBI): domain Eukaryota; kingdom Metazoa; phylum Chordata; class Aves; order Apodiformes; family Apodidae; genus Hemiprocne; species Hemiprocne comata. The sequence continues at coordinate 132,815,650 of CM036586.1, read as the reverse complement.
GGACACATACAGCCTGTGCAGGCAAAGTGAGAGTAATTTCTTTGTGTAAGGAAGCACTTCACTCTTCACATTTTTTTGAGGAGGTCATATCAGTTACTGCAGGAGGGCTGTCAAGGAGATAAATTCCTGAGCTTTTCAGAGCTAAAGGCAGAAAATGAGCAAGTATTTATTGCTTAAACAAGTGCTGTGTTATAATCCATGTAAGTTGAAAATTTTCGTTCAACAGTTTGTGCACACAAACTGTGCTTGTGCATACAAATGCATGCTAACTATTTTCACCCTCAGAAAAAGTGAAATGCTACAGAAAATACAGTCAATCTTTTAATGTGACTATACTCTTGATGTTGTACATACACAGAAGTCAAGAAACTTAGAACTATGTTCCTGCCATGGAAAGTTCTCTGCAATATGTACACCCAATATTAAGGCTAAGGCTGCATGGTACAAAATACAGAAAGCAAAAGCAACAGTTACCCTAATCTGAAAATATTTATTAGTTCTACATGCCTTATGTTCTTTTTAAGCCACCTCTACCTAGAATCTTGCATATGACAATATTATAAGACAAAAATATAGTGGAGTATGGCTTCTTTTGCTCAGAAGAATGATGACAGATAGATGAGACTTTCTTTCCAAGTATACCTGGGAAAGAGCTCTGTGAATTAAAACATCCATTTTCAGTTGTACTTGCTGTTTTATAAAGATTCTTTCACAGAAACCATAGCATGTGGATACGGTGACTTTCATATGAAATGAAAGAAATGTGGAAAATATTCTTGGGGCAGTCCTACAGTACGAGTCATCTTTGCTTAGCCAGGTAGATAAGGGCAGATCTGGAAAACTGTCAGATTCAACTGTGCATTGAAATCTTTCTCCCATGCAGCCAAATAAAGGCTCTTGTATTCTGTTGTCCCTCATTTTTGTTGTTTTTTTTTTTCCCCTCTCAAACTTTACCATCGTTTCAGATTGTAATTTTGGTTTGACTACTAGCCATTCTTGCCCTCTCCCTGCCTTTTCCAACTCTTCCCTGCTTTCCCTTCCCCCCCAGTTATTTTACTTGTTTCTTCTTGTTCTGCAGTGTTTAAAACTGTATTGATCAATTCTGAAGTCCTGTAATACTAACTTTATTGGCTCATATTTCAGGGAGTTTTGAGGTGTCATGTCCCCTCCCTTCCTTACAAGCCTTTGGAAATAGAAATTTTAAGGTTACTGGCTATTAATTAAATAAATATGTATCCAGTAGTCAAAATCCCCATTATTCTAATTAAACATTTCCCATTAAACTTGTCTGAAGCTGGTAAACACATCTGGATGACTTGGTTTTTTGGACTATATATGGTTTTGTTTGTGGTTTATTTTCTTTTTTAAAGTTGGTAAAACAAGCTCAGTGGATGAAAGGAATAGACTATTATTCTGTAAATGAGAGGTAACCTGCAGGAAGGAAATATTGGCATTCTCGATAGGTAATGTGTCCCGGAAAATACCTAAGTGCTCAATAAAGTTCAGAAAATGGGTTTTGACGTATTTGACACCTATATATAATTCACTGCAGTTTTTCTGTGCCTCTGAAGAAGCAAGTGTAAATGAACCAGAGGGGCATGGTAGTAGTTGATGTCTGCGAATGCTTGGGAAACTCTGGGAAACCCAGTAGTTAGACCAGGACCAAGATAAACTCTAAAAATTGAACCAAGTGCTGCCTAATTTAAAAAAAAAAAAAAAAGCCTGATATGATTCTATGCAAACTGGAAAATAAGTGGTTGAAATACATGCAGTTGGAAAGTCCGTTTTTGTAAGTAACTGGTATTATGCTGAATTTGTCTGGCAGAACATAAGTTTCTCTGTTTTTTATTAAGGAAATACAAGTGACACTTTGGAGTTTGTACTCAGAAAATCAGTCTTTGTATTTTTTTCAAATTTTGAACAAATACATGTATGCTACAGTAAAGTATTTTGTTCACTAGTTGTTTTCTCCTCCAAAATACTTTGGTTAATATAGCATGCTTTAAAATCTAGTGCAAAATCTCCCAAACTATTTCTGCTTACAAAAATTTTTGTATCTTTAACAGAATTTTTAGTGTTTGTGGTGTCATATATGCTAGCATAAACTGTTGTGTTCCTGCTGGGATGAGGAATGTACTCATAACAAGACCTTGTGTTAATAACTGGTATTTTGAGAATAAATAGTATTCATTCACTTGTAATTTTCCCCTACTAATTTCAGCACAGCATGTCATCCTGTCAACAGAACAAGTCCTCAAAAAAAGTTTCTGCACACCAGAGCTTTAAAGATTATTTGATATGTGACCTGATAAATCTAAATGATATTTTGTGAACATAGTAAGAGAAAGAAGCATGGGCAAAATACAACAGGTAGGATAACAGAAACTTAAGCCCTTGATTTCAAAGATGCCAAATATGCAGTATTTAATTAGGTCTTTTTTTTAATTACTTTTCTAGCCCTCTTTTTATATAAGCTTCCCAACAGAGCCTCTGAATCTCCTGATCTGACTTAAGGGCTACAGTTCTATGTAAATGAGATTGCTTTTATTTTAGTGTTATGTTTACTACATTGACCGTCACCCTGGCAGTCATTCTCCCGCCTACCAAAATCCCACAAAAAAGACAGCTGTTTAATTTGAAGTACCAATGCGCTGAGGTAGTAGTGATTGTAAGAAAGCAGCCATTATATACTAAACCTCCTTTTAAGACAGATGGTACTAGACTGGTGGGGTCATCCTTGTCCCCTGGGATCCTCAAGGCAGAGGCTGACCATGAGCAGGACACAGCAGGAGAGCCAGGGGTTCTTTGCACCTGCACATGGAGGCAATTGTGGGAGGTTTTAGTTGCGTTCAACAAGGTCAACACCAGTGGATGGTGCAGGGCACTTGCTTGCAGATGCATCACCAGGCCAAGCAGCTTGTTACTGGGACAATTGTGCGTATTATCAATGGACCTGGTGAAGTTTGGTGGGAAACTGGCAGGGAACTAAGGGGATTTTCTGGTAGCAGTGGGGAGCTAGAACTCTGGCAGAAAAATTACCAAGTCCCGTGCTCTAATTGATCAGACTGCCATGCCATTTTTAACATAATTTGTCCTAATTTGTCCATGATCATAAGGTCTGTATATATATTTATACTGTAGGTATAAATAATCATCTTGTATAACATTGAATCTAAAAAGAAAACATAGTTGGCACTCCAGATGTCCAGTGCTAAAAAGGGATGTTATGTGCCTACTTCCAACATCATGATCAATTTATGTGAAAAATAAAGGGCGAGTGAGCTCTTAGCAGCTCACTATGACACTTCTTGATGCGTTGGCAGCAGATAGTGTGCAAAGTTTATGCCCCAAGCTGCTTCCACTACACCACTCACCATTCTCTCCTTTCTATGTCATGCTGTTACCGTTTACTGTAAAGTATATTGCTGAGATGATGAAAAATAACAGGAATGCACTCAAAAAAGTGCAGCCAATATTTTAAAAGTCCTTTGACTTGTGGAATGCTGTCTGACACAGCAATTGTTTCTGTTCAAAGCAACTGAAGTGCAGTACAGCAGGGGGAACAGGCAGTGTTACGCACTACTTTTGTGTATGGCACGGGTAGAAACAGAATTTGAAAATGTTGGGCAGAAGCAGATCCACTGCACTATATAACATTAAATAGCATTTCAAAGCTGTCTCCAAGGAGAACTTTCAAAACATAACTCTGAAGAAATCAAAGTAGTGGAAGGTGGAGATCGTAGTCTCTCAGAATAAGAAATTACACTTGGGAACTATAGAGTAGTTATAAACCTTGAGTCCCTGGCCCTAATGCTTCTGATCAGTCTTGAGACCTTTTAGTAAGATGTATGTTTTCTTGTTGCATTTTGACCAGGATTGCTTTATATTTTCTAGTCCTTATTGCTTTTTTAGGTCAAAACAAAAAGCATGGCCATAAGTCTAAATAAAACTCTCCTTTGATGAATCTGTGTATACTAGGAAGCAAGGAAGGGTCAAGTGGTAGTCAAGACAGCTGTGCATTTAGGGTTCTCACTCTCTCTAGGGCTGGCAAATATGATAGAGGTATGTTTATAGGTAGTGCTGACAAGTAATCTATAATGTACTTAGGGAAAGTGGAGTCAAAGGAGAGACTGCTATCAAGTGTCAAGAGTCAGCATTACTGACACACTACATGAAGGAGTGAGGGTATGGAGAGGACCTACTACCTCTGAAGAGCTCTTGAGTTATACAGAAATCCTACAGCACTTCCTAGACCCAATGTGAACTTTCTTTAGAGTAGTGTGGTTTTCTTCTTGATGGAAAAATGTTTGGGTAACAGTTATAATTCAGTCTTTATGGTAGAAAGTTTTTTCCTGTCAGGTACAGGCTGCTTCAAATGACTTCAATCTGAGATTTTTTTTACATCCAGCCTTTTGGTTCTTTCAAAGACTGTTTTCTGTTTTGGTTAATCATCTACTGGTTTTGTATTTACAATACTAAGATCAAATTTTCTAGCTGTGGCCAGACCAATGAGCAGTACAGCAGCTAATCAGAGTATACTGACCACTGTGTTACTCTTTCCTCTCACATCAAATACGTGTTGTCCAAAAAATTCTTTCTGATACTTCTCATCTGCAACAATTATAAAAGGTGAAGTTTAGAGTGTCTAGCTTACCTGAACTGTCTGACTAATCAGCTAATAAGCCTTTCTGAAAAGTAGCCTGTTTATTTTCAGAAACCAATATTTAATACTGGAACTGAAATGAAAGTGTAGATTCTTATTAAGTGCTGTTATTTACTTTGTTATACATATTGCTTTCCTGTTGTTGGTGGCAAAGATCAATGAAACTTTTACAAAGCTGGACAGAAACGAGGGGGGGAAGTATATTAAACTATCCCAGCTTGCTGCACACTAATTATTGTGTCAGATCTCATTAGAAAACAGACACACACACACATTTATTTTAACATAACTGCTTCAGGAAACAACTCTGCAAACTTCAGAAGGGATTGCTGGTGAATATGCTACATAAATCAGTTTACAAAACCTTTTTTTACTATCCTCCATCACATGTTTCAGCAGAAGACCATACAGGAAGAATCAGGAAATAATTGTACCATGTTTTGGGGGCAGTGGATAGGCTGGGAAAGGACTCGAATCAGCACACTGTGCTCTAAGGAAGTACTTATTTTCAAAAGCATGTAATTCCAATGAAAGTGGTTATGAAGCTATGTTTAGCAGATTATATATCTCAATGGGTTTTGTACCTACACCTAATATGCAAGCCTCTTATATCTGATAAATAAGTTCAGAAATCTTTGGATAAGTGTTCTCATGAGAATCAGAGCTTTGTATTGAAAATAGGGTACAGAAGAAAAATGTGCCATTTAGGTGGCAATATATAACATAAAATGCAACAAAAATAACTATTTTTATGCAAAGTTAATAGAAACAGTTTATTTCAATTAATCATATATTATTACCTGTTTACTTCCATCTACATGGTGGTAATTGACAATGGGGAGGGAAATGTGACAAAGGAATGACAGATTGATCACTGCTGTCTGTGGTTATATGGTTCTTTACTACCTCCTCTGGGTTAAGTCTTCATTCTCAGGTAGTCTGTGCCTTGCTCCTTTACACGAGGAGACTTGGATCCTGTGTCATCTTCCTTTCTTAAAGGCTTCTAATTGTCTCTCCAGAACAGTCAGGGGGTTTAGGGAGATGGTGTGTTCCCAGGTCTTGTTCCAAATACAGGGAGGTCAAAGACTCAGGAAGTTTTGAAGTTTGCAAGGTCATGCCAATAAAAGGGAGAAATGTTGCTTGTGAGTTCTTTTGCATTCTGTCGCTATGAGGGAATTGCAGAACTCGGCTTTCCAATTTGGTCATAGGCTAATAAGTTAAATTTTAGGGAACTGGGAGCCTTTTGTTTCTCCATGGTTACTATTCTGCAATAACAAAAAGTAGACAATTACGTATGACTGTCAGAAAGCTACTAAACAATTTTCGTATGTTGAATCATTTGATGACGATAGTTTATATACTCAACAGCGTGATAGATATTTTGCCTCTGCAAAACTGGTAGATAGTCCTACTGGCTTACATGGTTAAATGCTTTGCTTTAATAATGAGACAGGCTTACATTCTGAAATCCTCTAAGTATGCTATGAAGAGCCAGGCTTTCAGGCAGCTCCTGAAGACCTTCTCTTGGGTCTTCCGCTATTCTAGGAAAAGTAGTCATATCATACAGTGCAGATAGTGTCATTGCTTTGGTCCCTGGGACATTTCCACGAGTAAGAGAGGAACAGGGAGATAAACTAGACAGGAAGTTGTCTTTTCCTCGACTTTCAGTTCTGTGGAACCATTTAATCGCACAGGATTTGGGAATTTCTCTTCCTAGCTCTCAAAGTTGAATTGTACTGCTTTCTTCCCCCTGGCCCCATGAATACTGTGACACTTAATTTCTAGAAAATGGGAAGGTCTGTTAAAAGCATAATTTAAATAACAAAAAACCTACAAAATAGTTGTTTCCTAGCAAAAATTCAACTTAGTCTACAGAAAAGAAGCTAAAGATTGTTTAGTAATATTTTATAAAGATTGTCTGCTTTTGGTGTGCATTCTTTCAATGCTATTAATCTAACTCTTATGAAAGCTTTTTTCCATGTTTCTTAATTGGGCCAAATAGTCATGGAACTATTCTTAAATAAATTACATTTGAAGACTTTCACTGACACAAAGTTCTAAATAAAAATTTAAATCTTGCTGCTGTCCTTCATAAAAGAAAAAGCCCTGTGAAGACATGTACCAAAAAATCTGTTCCTTCTTTTTGCTGCTCAGAAATTACATACATGAATGGGTTTTATTTTCATGTTAAAAGGACATCCTGCTGGCAGGCAATATATTAAGTAGGGATATTGGGCAAACATCTCGACAACGGTGTATACCTATAATGTAATGAACTATCACTTTCTTAGGAGGAAGTTGGTTGTGACAACTGAAAGAGAAAGTTCTTGAAGAAAAACATGCAAAGTGTAATATTTCCATAAATGATAAAAGAACCTGTTATTTAATTGGATCTATAGTTACCATTCCATGGGCACCCATAGCTGCAGTGATTTGTCATTAGCTCTAGGTTTCAGTTGGGTGAAAGTCTTTTTGTACTTAAGATAACAAAGTCAGTTGCTACCCTTGTAATTGCAGAATCTGGAAAGTAAAAAGATAGTTATTACAAATTCTTAGAGGTAGGAAAAAAAAAGCTAAAAATTATCAACATATCTTTAAATATCTCCTGCAGTTAAAAGCAAATGAAAGTCTGTCAAGTTTCAACATAATTGACCTAAATTGTGTGCTTTTATAATGAAAATTGTGGCTCAAGCTTGTTGTCCTCTGTTAAATGTGGAGTTGCTCTTGAACTCAAGCAGTTAGAATTCCACTGAATTGTCTAAGTATTATAGTAGTGTTGGAGGTTTTTCAGAGTTTGCTGTTGCTATGAATTTTTTCATACTATTGCCTTTTTGACTTACAATTTTCAGCCTTATAAAATCCTTCGTGAATTTTGTGCCAGGCAGACACATAACACAGCCAGGTGGTCATAAAAAGGTCCTGAAACATCTGGTGGGGTGAATTGTGAGGTAGTCAAGTGTTGCTGACTTACCTTATCAACACTAACAGTGGATAGTTAGAAATACTTATACTCAAGTTCTAGTTTTATTTTGGTATATAACATAACTGGAACAAATACTTACTAGTTGAAGGCTGGGACATTTAATGTTATTTTGGCTAGAAAGGGATCATTTCTACGGGACCATAAGTCTCTGAAAAAGCTTCAAAATCTCTGCCACAAAAGAGTAAGAGTACTGTGAAGATGTCCTCATTAGGTTTCATGTTCAGTAGTGGTAAATCCTTTGATATGGTGGGACATTTCTACCTTATCTTTTTACTTCTATATTCAACCCATCCTTTCAAAGGGATAAAAGATAAAAGCATAAGCATCCTTTATCCATCACTGCGAAATGGTTTCCTGGCAACTGCAGCTGACTTGGAATGACCTTCTTGGCTCCCCCCTCCCCTTGGTCCCCCTTGCCTTTAGACATTGGGAGGAAATTCTTCACCATGAAGGTGGTGAGACATTGGAACAGGTAGGACAGGGAAATTGTGGAAGCCCCATCCTTGGAAATGTTCAAGGCCAGCTTGGATGGGGCTGTGAGCAACCTGATCTAGTGGGAGGTGTCCCTGCTCAAGCAGGTGGGTTGGATCTATATGATCTTTAATGTCCCTTTCAACCCAAACCATTCTGTGATTCCCATGATCAGGGCACATGCCTTACACAGAGTACTCACATGGTGAATGATGCCTCATGTTACAAGCAAGGTCTATTTTGGAAAGCAAAAACTCATTCTTTGTATTTTAGGGGGTATTGTGTGTTCTTCTAAGAAAGCAGTGAACTATAAATAGGGCAAAGTAATAGGTAAGTATCTTCAGCTCTTTAGGATTTTTTGCTTCAGAAATCTGAACAACAGACCTACAGAAAAATACATTAAGATCTGTTCTTGTTTCATCATAAGAAGTTATTAACTGAAATAATAATACTTTCTAGCTGTTTTCTAATTTGAGTAAACTTAAAGAGATAGCTAACATACATAAGAAAATAGCCTGGCCTACTCTGACCAATATGTAGACATAATCAGAACAGTGCTTGATGTGTGCCCACGTAATTCAAAGTTGAGCATGCAACACAAAGAGTAGAAAGGATCTGCTTTACACAGTTTGAGTAAAGCTATATGAAACACTACAGGCTGGGGGAAGAGTGGCTGGAGAGCAGCCTGGCAGAGAGGGACTTGGGAGTACTGGTTGTCAACCAGTTGAACATGAGCCAGCAGTGTGCCCAAGTGGCCCAGAAGGCCAATGGCATCCTGGCTTGTAACAGGAATAGTGTGGCCAGCAGGAGTAGAAATGCAGTTCTTCCCCTGTACTCAGCACTGGTGAGGCCTCACCTTGAGTACTGTGTCCAGTTCTGGGCCCCTCACTTCAAGAAGGACATTGAGGTGCTGGAGTGGGTCCAGAGGAGAGCAACGAGGCTGGTGAAGGGACTAGAGGGAAAGTCTTATGAGAAGAGGCTGAGGGAGCTGGGGTTGTTTAGCCTGGAGGAAGGGAGGCTCAGGGGGGACCTTATCACTCTCTTCAAGTACCTGAAGGGAGGTTGTAGTCAGGTGGGGGCTGGGCTCTTTTTCCAGGCAACCAGTGACAGGACAAGAGGGCATAGCCTGAAGTTGCTCCAGGGGAGGTTTATGCTGGATATTAGGAAGCACTTCCTCATGGAGAGGGTGGTTAGACATTGGAATAGACTTCCTAGGGAAGTGGTGGAGGAACTGTCCCTGACAGTTCAATGTGTTCAAGGAAAGGTTGGATGTGGCGCTTAGTGCCATGGTCTAGCTGATGTGGTGGTGTTAGGTCATAGGCTGGACTTGATGATCTTAAAGGTCTTTTCCAACCTTGGTGATTGTGTGATTCTGTGTGAAACATTATTCTGTCTACCACAATAATCCAAAATAGGGTAAAATAATTTTTTCTCCTTTTCTTTCATTAGCTTTGCCAGAAAATGATCTAGAAACTATCTTTGGTTTTTATCTAATTGAAAAGATGAGTAATGGGAAGGGAGAGCTTGAAAGAGCACATGAATTACTCATTAATGTAGTTAATATTTTTCCTTATTCCAACATATCTGACAAATGCAACACAGTGTAGAAAAGAGGAGATGTCTAAGGTTGCTCTGATGAAACTGTTCACTTGTAGTGGACTAAGTGTTTTCTAACAGCTTCTATGTACTATAGGATAATTAGGAGCTTGACAGTTCCTCCATTTGTGTGATCTGAAATTAGATGAAAGGAAGGAACACTGGGGGGAGGGTAGCAGGTTGTTTCCTTACAGTACATTTTAAGAAGTATGATTGAGCCTGGGCTCCCCCAGGAGACAGTACTACTTTACAAGCTCTCAGTAAATAAGCAATTATATGGAAAGCATGAACAAACAGATTTGCTGAAAAACATTGGTTAATGGATTTTTTCCCTTTCTCTTCGTTTGTTCTCTTCCTGCTTTGGAGTTCAGAGACTAGATGCATAAGGTTGATATGGATAACATTTTGTTTAAAAATAAATAAAGAAACCCTAAACTTCTGGGTTTTATGCATTTATTTCTATATGTATTTTGAACAGTTTGTTAAAGGTGCTTCCAACTTACAATGAAAGTTATTCTGCAGAATTTTTATGCACCACTCTGATTCAACCTAGAAAATGAGTGAAGTTGTAATGCCTGTAGCTAGAATGTGTAAATAAACATAGGAATTTATATGCAATTAAATTGAGTTGCTACCAGCTTGCTCCACTTCCAATAATTTGTTGTTCTGTTCATCTCTCAGATTTAATTTCCAGAACTTTTGGGCAGGATATTATGCCATTGCTTTTGGCTTTTACTTGAGTGCATCAACATGATCACTTGCAAGCCAATAAATATAATTTTTACCTTTAATATTGCCCATAGCTCCAATCTTGGCTTTCCCTCTTTTGTTACTCAGAGTGATCACAAGGGATAAGTAGCTTGGAAATAAAATTAAAAGCCTTGAATCATATTATTGGTACATAGCAATAACACTTGTTAGATGGATGGTGAAAGGCATCAGGTGGTCAGTGAAAGATGGAAGTCTTGAATAGTTCATCAGCAGTTTGGCAGCAGTTACTTCAGCCAGATGTGTGCCATGGGAGCAGGCTGCATTTTGTTGGGTGGCACAACAGCTGGAGAGGAACGAAAGGAGCCCATTAGTAATGCACTTAAAGGAAAATTGTTGTCCTGCTGTGAAGTTTTGAAGTGGCATCACTTCAGCTCATGTGGATATGTCTGCTGTCAGATAAAGGCATCTGCACTGATACAGCAAGCTCCTCATCACTATAACTTGCAGCACATACTGGTAGAAGTCAGTGATCTGTCATGTAACCTTCCTCATATTATCTTTAGTCTTGGTTTTTTAGTTTTATGTCTCAGGTTGAATTAATGTGTTAGTGTTTGTAAAGCACTCCAAAGCTGCTTTGTATAATTATTATTTTTAATTGTTTTCATTTGGTATAGTTTTAATTGAAAACACTAATTGACTAGTACTAATTCAAGAAGAAGCAGAAGTGGCAGGAACTTCCCCCCCTTTATAAACACTAGATACTTTAGGAAAGAAGCTGGGAGAGATACGAAGAAAGAACAGAAAGGAATTCTTATGGGTTTAACTTCATCCATATTTACCTCATCGACTGCTTGCTAATTGCAATAATTTAAAAATGCCAATGCCCACATAAAAAGAGATTCTGAGATCCACTGCTTTTCAGTGGGAAAACCTGAAGCTTGGAGAGACATTTATGACAGTTTCTGTTGTCACTGGTACTGAAGTATTTTTTAGCTGAGTGGTTAGTTAGGAAACAAAACTGGGGAACTCCGAGTCATATCCCACTTCCTGGGTGTGCGTATCCAGGACTGCTGTTTTGCCGTGATTCGGTGGTATGTGCTTAAAGCTCTTCTTCTTGGAGTGGTAAAGGCAAAAGAAGATATTTCTGCTGCTGAAGGGAAATTTGAAATATCAGAATTGGAGTTTTGAAGCCTGGAAAGTAAGTAAGAGGAAAACAGTATTTGGAACTTTGTGCATTTAAGTCAGTTTTGTGACTTGATGCAATGCGCAGTTTTTTAAGGAGTTAATTGGTACAAGCAGTCAGTCACTTGACTCGTAGTACTGCATCCATTAAATCATAAAGCAGACAAGGTCAGCTCTCAAACCGAGGGCTGGGAATATCTTCTATAAAGTGTCTCTCCCTGCCCTGATGTTTTTCTGGCTTCTCAGCAGGCCAGACCAATTTGCAAGCTTGATGTGCATGGGAAGTGGGGGTATGGTAGGAGGGCAGTCTATGGACTAGCTCCCGTACCATGAGGCTCATTGGGTCAGATTCAGTGCAGTACTGACATGGCTGTACAGAACTGACCGCAAACAGCTGAGTAAGATTAATAATAGGTGACCTCTAAATTTGTAGAAATTTCTGAACTAGAAATGCATAGATTGTCTGTATTTTTTTCTGTAAAGGTCCCTCCAGTTTTTGTTCTTCTGTTTCTAAGTACTTCTAGACGCACAAACGTTTACTGTAACATTATCTCTGCTATTTCAGGGGTCCAGCAAGTGCCTCCAGGCCATATAGCTGATGCAGCCAGCTATTGAGCAGGACTGCCAAAGTACCCAGTACAGTGGCTTCACTGAGCAGTATTATGACATTGCTGCTCCAGTTACTCTGATTGTACTAGGTGATTAGAAGGGCAGAGCCAGGCTTGATCCAGCTCCCCATATTGAGGAAATAAAGCAACCCAGCAGCAAATAAGTCTTCTCCTATTAAACAGTTAATATCTATTGAAGCCTGAGTTAATTATACCTACAGTATGATTTTTTTGTTGTATTTTGTCTCAGTCTTTGTTTTTCTTAATCTAAAGAAGTATAAGATTTACACTTAGATATTTTAAGTCATGATATCTCTTATTTACTAATAAACTTGTTTCTTACATACACTCCACAACAGACCCATCACATAACTATTGCTGTTTAAAGCTATTGCATTCTGCAAGTATTCTTAGTTAATCCCATAAATATTCAGCCAAGTGAGGACTGCTAGCCTCTCATTCTCCTCAGCTTGCCAGCATCAGTATTATTCGGTGTTTTGTCTTAGTAGAGGGACTCTGTAGCTGCTGGCAGCCTCTCTGCTTGTTGCAGCACACAACTATAATGATTAGCTAGACCTAGCTCTGTTGCAGTAGCAGGTACCTGTAAACCACTGTTTTACATAATTTTTAATTTTTTTATTATTTTTTTCTGTAAAACAGAAGTCAGCAAGCTTTGGCACAGGTCCCAGAGATGGCACACAGGCACATTTTGAAGGGCACACAGCAGGCCTGAGTGCTAAGAGCTACAGTATCTTGAAAAGGTTTCTGCTCTCCCTTTCCATTAAATTCTGAATATGTTGCAAGTGTTGCATTATATAGGGGTAAGATGTCCCTGGAAAGGTGATCAGCAGCACTTTTCACCATGGAATTGTGGCATCTCTCAGCTGAGGTTTTGCTAGCGTGTCTTATTTAAAAAGAAAATTGCAGTCTGGCATGTTATCCTTGTGAATCCTTGATGCAAGTCATCAAGTCTTTCATAGACCAGAACACATTCTGGGGAAACAGTGGGTCTTGTTCTAGAGAACTGAGGAGAACTGTGTTTCTTATGTTAATAGTTGTCTTCAATTATATATTAGTTTATTACGAACAGCCTTCATGTGTCTGTATATATGTGTGAATTCTTTTTTCATTTTTCTTTCTATTTTTCTGTGTATCACTCTTCTGGACATGCTTTGAATGCAAAGAAAGTTGTATTGCTATTTCTGGCTCCTGTTTTATATTTTCTCTGCCATATCTAGACAGCAGAAATAATATTCTATGAGTAACTTTTTTATTGGTGCATTATGATACTGTTGTTTCTGGTCAGTCAAATGAATTGACTGCCTCAGTAGCTTGAGCCCTACAAAAGATTATATGTTTTGAAATGTAAATGTGGTTTTTGGTATCTTGATCTTTTTGGATAAAGCTCTGCGTTCAGAACCTCTGATTCTTTCTTTCTGGAACAGCCACAACGCGCTCTACAAAGCTAGAACAGGGCTGTCCTGTTTTGCCTTCTGATCTCAAAATCCTAGGCTGGCTAATCCCCAAGTGAGTCAATTGTTCCATATATCTGATGTTGATCTTGCTCAACTTTCAGGGCTCATACCCCAAATCTCACCAGGTCCTAGTCTTGGTTGCCTGAAGAACACATTCATATGAACAAAACAGTTTCCAGAGCAAAGCTGTATCAAATGGAGCAGTTCATCCTCACAGCTGTTCAGTAGTCAGCACTTCATGTTAATAAGAGGAGAGACTCTGTTTTGGATTTTCAATTTTGAGTGCATTAAGTGTTTTTCTGAATCATCCTGGCCACTTCAGCCATAGAGCAGCTGTTCCACAGCCTATGAACTGTTAGTGCCTGCATTTGGGTGGAGAACACAAAATAATCTGCTACTTTATTTCATGTATTCTCTTGTTAAATTTCCCTAGTTATTCTTTCTTTATTTTTATTTTTATTTTTATTTTGTTCATCTCTTACAATTACATTTATTTCTGCAGATTTCATGAGGGGTTTGCCATTGGCTGTGCTAGAATGAGCCTCTGTGGCATAGCCTGTGTAGAAATGGATAACATGCTTACCTCTAAACATGTGTTGCACTTGTAGTTACAGTTCTACAGAGCTAATCTGAAGCATGCTATATAGTTACATGCATTCCCTAAGCAGCTTTAAATCAGCTTGATTTAAAAGTATGACTGTAATTAGTTTAGTAGTTTAAGTGCTGTTTTACTTTGCTAGCTATGCTGACTTGTATGTTCTAGGAAATATATTAATAGCTGTGGAGTTCTGTCAGCTTTTTTTTTTTAGGCATTTCAGAAGTTCAGTATTATCACTTGTATTATTGGGTTTTGGAGGTCTGGCCTTCTGTGTTCACTTACAGATTTGCAGAGCTTGGAAAATAAGGCTGAGTTGAAGAAAAATTAGAGGGAATGGGGGAAAATATTAATACCTTTCATTTACAGTCATTCTCTAGTTCTTTTTAATATTCTTTAGTTTTGCCACTTTCAGTGTTGTATTTTAAATGCCTACTGTCTTTTAAAATGTTTGTTTTCTAAGAACATGAAAAGAGAATTTTTTTCTCCGATTCAGTTATGTTGCAAAGCTGGTTTTGCTTGAATGACACTTAGAGCAGCTAGATGTTTAAATCTGCATTTGCAGGTGGCAGCCAGAAGCTCAGGTCCTTCTCTGTTGTTTCCTAGCTTAGACCTTTCAGATCTCATTTCTATGGAGATCATTTCACTGGAGATAGCGTAAAGGAATTTTTAGAACTTTTAAAACTCCCTTCATTTTTACGATTCAGCTTGTTTCTATGGAAATGGGATCTAAAAGATTGTCAGTAGTGAACAGTTGAACATGGGAATTCACTTGTAGATTTTATTAGATGACTCCTAGCTAAGAACTGAAAATGTTGATGATCAAAAGGAGTAACAAACCATTTATAAAAATGAAAAAAATAGAAGAAATAAAAGAACCAATTAAAATATTAGAAAACATACTATCTGCTTTCTTTTTATCCTCATTGGATGTCATAAATATAGAAATGCTTACTTAACTTTTCTTTTTGCATGAGTTGTATGGACACATTTTTTACTTTCTCCAGACTGAGCATTTTTGGTGGTGTTTTTTTTGTTGGGTTTTTTTGTTGGTTTTGTTTGGGTTTTTTACAGCAGCAGTTTTACATAACAAACATAGTTCATCCCCTTTACTACTGAGGATCTGACCTGTTTCAAGTGGGCCTCTGTGGACAACTAGGGATGTACATCAGAAAACTGTATTGCTACAGTTCAGGTTCAAATGCCAGCCTAAGTTTTTGTGTAAGAAGTAGTTGACAGCTACATTTCCAAAATTGCCTAGCTCTCTGAAACGAGTAAAGGAAGCCAGATCGCTGTAGGGTAAATCTTACGTATTTTGTTCCTTGATTTACTGTTGCTAAATAGATGGTAAAGCTTACTATTGTTGTGGACTTGCCTTCACAAGTGTCTTTTCTTAGGAGGTAGACAAATGCAGAGTGGCTGAAGTCAACAGATTTTGCTTCCAATTCTCCTGTGCTGTGTTCTTTTCAGAGAGAACTTCTTCCTTCAATTATCAGTATGGAATGCTGATACTTTGCAGCAGAGTATTTTACTCAGGCATCCCGTTGTGTACTTAACATCCAAATGTGTTGCATGCTAAGTCTGCCACAACCTTTCCTTATTCTTGAGGGATGTCAGATACACTGGTTGAGTATATTTGAGTGCAGAATCCTTCATTTTTATAGACTTTTTATTTGAGTAAAAGGATACAAAGGGGAGGGAACTTTTGAACTTAGGATACAAGTGCAGCAAAATTTGTAAGGGTAGATGGTTTCTGCCATTCCTTAAACCACTGAATAAGGCTGTGGGCCTGAGTAACCAGTTCCCATAACTTTTCCTGTAAATGAAGTAGAACGTCAAGAATCTTGAGCTGTGCAAGATGCTAAAACTGCCATCCTAGATTACCAAACTGCTGCTGGGATCAGTGCCTGAATAACTATTATCTGAGATTGATGAATTAATAGTGGGTTCTTAATCAGTGTGACAACTCGTGGGAAAAGTGTGTTTCACTACATGTGAAGTTATCTAGATATCAGCTTATTCTGAAATAGACATTTTCAGCTGCTTGATATAACTACTCCTATTCGTTGGAAAGGCTTCTTACGGTGAAGTCTGACATACAAATAAAATATTGTAATTAATTCTTCAAGCATAAATATGGCTGCTGCTAAACAGTGAGAATCTGCTTGGTGTTGCTTCTACTCATATGCCACAATGGAGTTTGCCAGTGTGGGAAACGAGGCTCAAGTGACATGGTGGAGAAGAGCCTGCAGTGTAGGTCTCCACAGGGGGAAAGATGTTCTTGCTGTTCCTGGCTCTGGTGCAGTGCCATGACCTCTCGCTGCTGCCTATAAGCAGCACCTGGGACTGGGAACATGCAACCTGACTGTGCTGCCACAAAGGGCTTGGAAGTGACACCAAGGGCGAGCTAATGTCTTCTCAGTCCTTTCTGTTCTCTCTTCACCCCCTAAGTCCGATGTAGTGTATGGCTCATACTGGGCAAATCATGCCAATCATCAGTTTAACATCTTTCCTTTAAGCAGCACAATCTGACCTCAGTAAAACCTTGCTTAAGAGCAATGATAAGAGTTTAAAGATTAGAGTCAAAATTCAGAACTTGCTGCAATAACTGTCTTTAGGGAAGTTGACTACTTCTCTGTAGAATGGTATTACTAACAGTACTCTCTGATAGCAAAACATCTAAAAGTATGTGAAATGAAATCTCTCATTTGTCATGTTCATACAGCCTTTGGTGATTCAACCTACTGAATAAGTAATACATGTCTTGCTGATTTTGTATATCTTTAGTGTTTTGTTTAAAATAAGAATAACAGAAAAGTGGGGAACACTAAAAACAGAGTTCAGTATTACATATAGCTAGTACAGGATTGATACTAGGGAATTTGCTTTTTATAGTTTTCTCTGTACAAATGTTAAATATTATTAAAGTTCTAAAAATGACACAGATTGTAAAGTACCTTGTAGAGATGTGAAAATAGATGCGATTTTATCTAATTAAAATCTTAGTGTAGTTTGTAGCCTAATCTCTTATTTTGTACTTCAATGTGACAATCTTAAAATCTTTCTACCAATCTTCACATTCCATTTTCTTCCATTTTAGTGACACTTGCTCCTTTATGCCACACGTGAAAGCAAAATGTAACCTCTTATTCATGCTGCTGTTGATTAAAATGTTAAAATAGAATTTTGAAGTCTTTCCTTCAAACTGTGTGTTTCACATTTGTTCTTCCTAAGTCCAGGAACTCTAGTTGTGAGAATCAGCTTTTAGCTGCTGCTGCTTCTGTCAACATTATCAGAGGTTTTCCTTGTTGGAAAGGAACATAATTTTTGAAAGTCGTACCATGCATTGGTATGCCCAGAGGCTCAGTTTGAAGGAAGTCTGAACTGTCAGCTTGTCTAAACCAGACAGCTTCTGCCAGCTTTTGTGCATGTCAGGTTAGGTATTCTGGGGGAAGCTATCACATGCAAACATCACCAATGAGATGCTTCTGTTTGTTTGTTGTTAAGGTTTAAGCACATAATGGTTATGCACAACTAAAAGGTTTAGAAATACTTTTCACTTCATTAACTAGGAGCTATAATACGACATACACCCAAAAGAAAACAGATACATATTTGATAAACTGTTTGGCTTTTTGTTGTCTTCGCTGAATTTGACTTGCCCTGTATTTCCTGGTTGTTTTTATCAGAAGAAAAATGCAACATTTTACATAAATGTAAAAGCAGCAGATCGTTTTTCACCCAGGAATAATGTGTCCTTGTCAGATACTATCACTAATTAAGTTCTGTCAGACTTTTCAGTAAGGGACATTGATGTTTTGGGGTGTTGGAATTTAGCACATTTGAACTCAATATCTGGAACTAGTAATGAAGAGCACATGCCAACAAAGCCAGAGCTGTATTTGTAAGCATACCTTATATACAGTATCTTTCAGTGAGATGGCTAGGTTGAAATGTTAGATGTAAACCTTTTTCGAAAATATTTTGATTATGCTACTGATTCTGTTAAACATTTTTTCAAATGCCTCTTAAATGTTATTCTTGCTCAATGCATGAATTCTTATAAATTGAGAGTTGTCAGCAGGATATTTGGGGGCACAATGGAAAGGCACAGGCATGAAGCATGCAAGGTCTGCTTTGAACTAAAGCACTGTCCATGTGTGATCAATCCATCTTGTTTTATTCTTTTAAACCAGTTATTGAAGTGCTGAGCCTTTACTTTCCTACAGTACTAATAAATTTACATTATTAACTACACAGTTAGCAGCCAACTTCAGGGCTTTAATTTCTTAAGTTTAAATCAAGATATTGATTCCAAGTGAAATAAATATTCCTTAAAAGAGCCTCATGGTAAGGGGAGGGTATGTTGGATATTTTTTTCTTAAGATTGTTAAGTGGCAGTAGTAAGTTAAGGTTTTTTGCTTTGAGCTAGTTTACTCCATTTCTGAAGACTGCTCTATATTAAAAAAAAATACCTTGTCATCCCTAGTACTCTTTTATTCTGGACTTAGTGTGGTGGGGCTTTTTGGTTTTGTTTCTTCTGTGGGTTTGGTGGTTTGGGGTTTTTTTTGAGAAATCTCTGGAACACATGGCACATCCTCCTTTTAATGTGGCTTGATACACAAATAAGTGCAAAAAACCTTTTGCAGTTCTGTTTGTTGTTTGTTTTGTTGGGTTTTTTTCCAAATCTACACTGTGGTTATATTTGTGTTATACACAAATGTGTGTAATAATGCTTAAACTTCTGGAACGTGTCTTATATGCGAAGAAAAAAGTAGTTTGTCCTTACCACATGTAACAGATATGATAGGCAAAATATGAGGATTGGTGTCTGAGAGACTTACCAGCTTTGTTTTTAAAGAACCTCTTCTGGTGAAGTTTTAAGGCTTGGAGCGGTGGATTTAAATTAATTTTATTTAAAATAAAAAGAAAAATGATTTTCTTTAATCCTTCATGACTGCGGAATTTTGAATCAATTGAAACTATGTGAGTTCATGCTTGAAAAAAGGGAAGAGGCCTGGCCCACTTTCCTTTTCCTTTTCCAAAACCAAGAGGTACTTCGGGCATTATGTTGTTTGCTACTGGGTAGACTTTAATCATAGTTCAGTCCAGGGTGGAGAAATGGCATGAGAAGCCTTGTGCTAACTAGTCCATAATACAATTTTGACCAAATCTGAATGTTTTGGTCTTGCCGTGAACGCTGAAGTACTAGGTTTACCCTTTCTGAATGAGAACGAGTGAAAGAGTCCAAAAGCCCTTGGCCATATAAGAATCTTTTAAGACTCAGCAGACTGTTTACTAAGGATTTGCTTTGTTTGGCTATCTCATAAGAAGTATGTTTTGTGCTTCTTAGCATAGGAGTTTCAGATAAGGTTATTGTTGTTGTGATAGAAGACTCCCCAAAACTTACTCTATTTTTCTGCATAGCTCCCAGGCACATGCTGCAGGAATCCAAATCCTCTAATCACATCTGGCAGCACTTAGAATTCCTTTTTCCACATGAATTCCAGCCACCATTTGAAATGAAAGTTTCCAGACTCGTGTAAACATGGTACTTCAGGACATGCTCTAGTGGGCATGGTGGTTTTTTTCTAGGTGGGCTCAGTGATCTTGAAGGTCTTACTGTGACGATTCTGTGACTCATGGAGCTACAGGTTGTTGTGTGGGGTGTTTGTTTGTTTGTTTGGTTTGGTTGTTTTGGTTTGGTTTTTTGGTTTGGTTGTTTTTGTTTGTTTGTTGTTTTATTTTCTGCTGCTTCCATTGTGATGGATCAGTTCACTCCTAAAGAAGGTGCACTCTTTTTGCACTTTTTTTCCCCCCCTCTTTTCTCCCTCCCGTGTTGGTTTTGTGTGCTTTTGTATTGTGCTGTTTTGTTTTTACATAAAGATTATGTGAAAGGTCTTGGAGATGTGCATGTTCCCACACTTCTATATAGTGACATTATTTGTTCTTAAAACTCAAAGTAAAGTCAGCTTGTTTTCTACATGCTCACATGGGCCTCAAGAGTCATCTGATGCCTGGGGATTTTTCTGAAAATGATGACCTAATAAGTAGTGTCATCCTCTTTCATCTTAAAGAGACTGGTAGATAAATCTTTCTTTCCATGGTGTTTCTAAATGGTGGTTATTGTTTAACAACCGTAAACTGAACTTGTTCTTCCTAAGTTTTCTCAATCCAGTAGGCCACAGGCCAACCAGACCTTCTTTGAAATACTGAATTAAGTAGGCAGTTATGAATATTCAGCTGCTCGGGTAGTCAAAATGCATCTTCAGGAGAGTAAATTTAATTTCTAAAATTTTGATACTGTGTGTATTAAAGCAGCAAAATGTGTGAGGTTGATGTATCATGGGGCTAAAAGAATTTGAAATTGTTTGAACAATGATGGGTAGGGTTCTCAGAATTGCATATAGTGCATAATTCAAACATGTGCTTTGGCATGGTATGTGTGTACACCTGTATGTAATTAAGATAAAATTTTAAAATGTCATACAGTTAATTTAACCAAAGTAGCAACAAAATTTGAGAAAGCTGGTACAAGTGAAAATACTCCGTAAACTTTTCAACCTCTACTTTCTCAATTTTAAGCTTAAGCATCTTTTTTGCAGGCAAATAATTTTAACAAAATACGTGTTCATAATAAATCTATTCCAAATATTCTAAACCATGAACACAATTTTTTTTTAATGTTTCATAGTATTAAAACAATGTAGTGTGGCATTGTATGTGATATTTATGAACAGGTTTTTGGCTTATTTGGTATGTCAATGCCATAAGACAACAGTACATCTAAAAGCCACACTAAAACTTCTGGTGGGACAGTGTTTTTGGATATAGAACTAAAACTAGGTCTGTGGTTTCATCAGAAAACATGTATATCTAGTGCTATATTGGTATTAGGAATGATTAGTGGAAAGTTGACTCAATTATATCAAAGCTATTTTGGGGATGTTGCTAATCCTTTAGAGTAGCAGATTATGTAATAAATTAGGCATTTGATTAGCCTTTCATAGGTAGCACATGGATGATTTTTCAAAGATTTAGGTTTTTTGAGAGCCTGTATGGGGGAATTTCCACTGGAGTTTGACAGCATTTTAGTGAAGTTGATATAATGTAAAACTTTGTGGGGGAAGGAGGGGAGAAAAAAAAAAATCCTCCATCTCTGAATTGTGAGAGAGATAATTTATAAACACATGATGCCTGTGACAGATTTTTAAATTTTACTTCATTATTTATTTTAAATAAGTGTAATACAAAACTTATGGACCAGAAATGTAACATCTGTATATATACAGTTAAATGTTTCCAGGACAACTGTGTAAACCAGGACAACCTACACCAAGCACCTCAAGCCCACCAAACCAGAGTGATTGCATCCCAGCTGCTGACTGCTGCAGGTGCCTGGCCAGTGCTGTGTGCCTGAGCTGTGGGAATTGCTTGGACTGCCAGAGAGCTAACCCTCTGGCATGCTAAACAGGACTGTCCTAGCAATATTTTTCAGCATAGATGATTGATTCTCATGCCTAGGAATGTTCTCAGACTTACTAAATTTGCTAATATAAACATGGCCAGTATTTCACTCTTCTACTTAGTTACAAAAAATGTTTTTATTAATATGAAGTTATCATAGAGTATCTGAAATAAAACTTGTACCATTCTGTAATTGGTATCTGCTCTTAACTACTCTCTTGACACTAAACTTTAAGTAAATAACTATTCTTGGTTAAGCCATAGGTGCATGTACACGGGTGTGGGTGTATACATGGGCTCTGCGTAAATGCATATGCATGCTACATGTTTTTCTTAGTTTTCAAACAATTTTATTTTCTTTTCAGTGGGATTCCATAACTGAGATGGATGAACACAATCGTCCCATTCATACTTACCAGGTATGTAATGTGATGGAACCAAACCAAAACAACTGGCTTCGAACAAACTGGATCTCCCGTGATGCTGCACAGAAAATTTATGTGGAACTGAAGTTTACCCTGAGGGACTGCAACAGTATTCCATGGGTACTGGGAACCTGCAAGGAAACTTTCAATCTCTACTACATGGAGTCAGAGGAATCTCATGGAGTAAAATTCAAGCCAAACCAGTACACTAAAATTGACACTATTGCAGCTGATGAGAGCTTTACTCAGATGGACTTGGGTGACCGCATTCTTAAACTCAACACAGAAGTTCGTGAGGTTGGGCCAATAAACAAGAAAGGATTTTATCTTGCTTTTCAGGACATTGGAGCATGCATTGCTTTGGTCTCAGTCCGTGTTTATTACAAAAAGTGCCCTTTCACGGTCCGTAATTTGGCTATGTTTCCTGATACTATTCCAAGGGTTGATTCTTCCTCTTTGGTGGAAGTACGGGGCTCCTGTGTGAAGAGTGCTGAGGAACGCGATACTCCAAAATTGTATTGTGGAGCAGATGGGGATTGGCTTGTGCCTCTTGGACGATGCATCTGCAGTGTAGGTTATGAAGAAGTGGATGGCTCCTGCCACGGTAAGAGAATAGTCTTACGATGTTGTATGCACAGCATATATCTCATTGTGCATTGAAAATATTGCATCATGTTTTCAAGGAATGTTTCTTGTCCAGAAATAAGCAAGGTTATTTGAAGTCATGATATTGTGGATTGCTATAGTAACTAAAGATGACCTTCGCTTGGTCTAACTTTAGGTGCCCACGGTATGTAGATCAGCTAGTCACCTTGACTCCTTCTGTAGCTCCTGTAAATAAGTGCATGCTTTGGAGTAGGATTCCTCTACCATGTTTTAGATATCTATTGCAGGATGAGATGAGCAGTGGCTTTAAAACATCTTTTTTACCTCCATATACCTAGAAAGAGAATCCAGGTAATTAACTCAGATTTTTCAAGGTAAGCACATAAAGGCAGAGGAGATCATCTCTCCAGGTGAATTAATGTCATTATCCATGCTTCTGTAAAAAAAAAAAAAGGTTTTAAATGCCTTCATGAGTAACATGCGTGTTAATGTAGTAGAAAATCATTAGGTATGAAGTTCAATTGGAGATGTTCGAAGCCCTATTCAGGATTAATGCAAAAGCTTAAAATCAAAAGAATTCAAAATCATTTCATCACAGTACATAAGTAACACTATATATGTAGTACGACTTTTTCACAGAGGCTAATGTACAAATGTAGTAAGACATTGTGAAGCAGGTGTCAGTGCACCAGTTAGTTGCTGAGTGTTGTTTGCCACCGTCTTGTATCTTAGGAGTTGTCTGAGGATAGCTGTGCTCGGTGAGTTCTCTTCAAGAATATAGCAGAGACTGTACACTGTGCTGTTATGTATAGATCAACCCAGCACTGCACCTTGTCACTTTTAGAGCACTGGAAGGATGTTTCAAATCAAGGTTTCAACATGAAAATTACTACGAAGGGGAATGCATGTTTCTTCCCTTATCAGACCCTCATTTTTATAGGCAGACAATGAGCACACGCAGGAGCAAAAAGCATGCTTTTTGCACAGTCCAACTGTTGTTGCACTGCTCTTGGAAGAGTAGTTGTGTTTTTTGAACTTAGTGATAACTGGATTTCATGCACAAATGGGAAAATTCAGTGTACTTAAACTTATGTGCTGTTTAGAAAATGAATGCATTGCTAAAAGTTGGTAAATGCTGTGGTATACTTGAGTAAAGCCCAGGACCCTGAGCTGTTCTGGATTCAATTTGAGACTACTATCCATGGAGAACATGCACATTGAGACTTATTTTTGACTTACCAGGACTGCTGGATAGGTGACAGATACTTCATGATAAAAGGCGTGCGTATTTTCATACTGCAAAGTTTCTTAGTAGTTAGTTCAGTTAATTCAGAAAGAATTACTAAAGGATGTGTAATTTGTATGTTCTTCTACTGTACATAATAGTTTCAAAATGCCTTGAGAATCATGTACATCAGTAGCCACTGGGATACCACTCTGCTTTGCTTCAATATTTGCTTTCTAGCAAAAAGGATAGAGTCCATATCCAGAAATTACACAGATGTTTTACAACGGCTGTTGCGCAGATGTTTTGCTTACGAGTTCCTCAGATTTGAGGATATTAGGCAATGCTGCACAGCAGCCTTGGATAATATAGAGCATTAAAAGTGTAGTATGCATTGTAATCAGAAAATGAAATTTGCTTTGTTGTATAATATTGCTGGTTTTAATCATCAAAATACACTCATTGTGAAGATACTATTTTGGCATTGCCATTGCTGGCAGCAAGGATAATTTTGTACATAAGGTCAAAAGGTTTCTCTCTTAGTAGGATAAGGATTTTTTTCAAGAAACTAAAGCTCAATGAATTTATGTCCATTGGGTGAGTGAGTCATATTCTAGAACTGTACATAAACAATATAACCAGCAACAAAAGCCCTCAAAAAAGTCAGGCAACTTTTCTGCCATGCATTGACTCCACTCGTTTAATCAATTGGCAGTTCAGTCTGCTGCTGAACAGGCACCTCTTAAATGAAAAGGAATACCCAAAGCCACAAGTGTTTGCATTTCCTTATCTACTTGCCCCAAGAGTGACACATTACTATTTTAGAAAATTATAATCTGATAGAGCTTCCATGTCTTTTGAAACAATTTTCATAGGTGTCTGATGTTGTCGTTTTAGTCATCTTCAGCAAGTTTTAATAAGAGTACTACTTTTTCTGACAGTGTCTCAGTCTGTCTTGCCTTCCTTTATTAATGTCATGCCTTAAGGCAAACCCAAATGTATAAGATACTTTCAGAACTGAAGAGCAGCAATTTAATTTCACTAGTGCCTACTCTTCAGCTCTTGTGCTTAAAACATGAGTTAGAAGGGTTACTGTCTGGATGGCCACGTTTCCCTTTATGCTAAAGCTGCTTGTGGAGATGCATGCTCTGGCAACTGGGAATGTAGTTTATAATGTGACTGTTTTGAGCATGGTGAACTGAGATCATGAGCAGTGTTGAGAGCAATCTTGCAGGCAGTCTTAATGTTCTATTGTAAGACTTTGCTTCTTGGCTGAGGCACCTATCAGAAATTTAGAGTTTAAAAGATTTTTCAGTTATCGATACATCTTCAATTAATTGTTTCATACCCATTGAATCATAAAATACCTGAACATGATCAACTTTCTAAGGGAAAATTTGTAAAATTTATATTTAACTTGTTTTTGTAGAAGTAGGGGGGAGTGAAGGCTTGGTGGGGAGAAAAAAGAAGCCACTACATCTTAGGTCTGCTAAGACCTGAGATGTACTTAAACAATCTTAATGTCTTCTAGGTGACTCCTCCAAATCCCAACCCAAAGCCCTTCTGTCTTTCCCTTTCCTCTGTAGTTAAAAATCTGAGCCTCAGAAGTATTTGACTTAATTATGACTTCTCATAGACATACTCCGTGACATAGTCAAAACTTGCAAAGGGTGCCAAATTTTAAATTATACATCAGCACAGGGCTTGGTGGGGAATAATAACCTCTTTGTGGTAAATATGGCTTATTTGACACAGAATTTAAAAAGTAAAATTGTGTTTTGATATTTGTGGTATTTGCGGACATACACACTCTCTATTCAGGAAGAACTAAATGGCATAAAGAATCATATTCTGTCTTTGTCATTGCTCATAATTTCACAAATCAGCATGAATGGGAATTAAAAAGTCTTAGGTTTTACCACTGCTGTTAAAATCATAGGGAAGCAAGTAAAGTAGACTTTGGCAGCTGAAAATAACCTAACTGGCAACATTTAAGTTATTTCAATATAGGTTGGTTTTATACGTATCTCTTTTCTCCATGAATCTATCAGTATTCCCTATCTGTTGTATTTGCTTTTAGAAGACATATTATTTCAGAGTGAAAATATTACTTCAGAGTGAAAGTGTCTGAGAAGAATTCACAACTGGATTAAAATATCCATACTTACTAATTGTATACCCCAATGTGTTTAGAACAGTTCAGAGAAACGTTGATAGAGAACTTTTCATTAATATGGGGACTGTCTTCCTTTGCTGAACTCGGTGGGGAAAAACTCACTTTGATTGCAAGAGTTTCATGGTTATTTGTGTGTCACATACATTTCTTAATGGCATAAACTGAAAAAAAATACCTTCCTCTCTGAATTGATTGCATAAAGAATCTGTCACTCTTTGATTTACATCTAGCGTTAAGATTTTTTTTCCTCAAAATCATGAAATAACAGCAGCATTCACATACATTCTTCTGTTTCTTTAGGGGTTAAGAGACAAGTTAGTACCAACAATTTGAAAATGCTATTCATAAATGGGGATCTAATATGGAGTGTTTGCTTTGCTAAATCATTGGTACCAGCCCCATTCACAAGTCATAGCATAGGAGGAGGAGGTGCTGCACGGGATTGTAATAAATATCAATTAAAAGTAGCAAGTTCAATGTCATATCTTTTCTGAATGTCAGTGCAAGATGAGTTGTGCTAAATTTAACAAAAGTGTACTACACACAGGCCATATCAGGGCTTTGGGTGGTTATTGTACACAGAAAGAAGCTACTGTTATAGGGAACACTATATAAACTTAATTACAACTATTCAGGTTATCTTAGGTATGATATAGTAATAATTGTGAGACTGTTAACTGAAGTCTGATTCTGTAATGATTTACCAAAAATGATCTGAATTACTCAAGTTTAGCAATTAACTTCAGAGATAAAAATCAATTATATATAGCAAATACTAATTATTATGGTAATTTCAGAATTTATTTTGGAGTCTTAAGTAATCAAACATAATGCAGAAGTGTATTTTAACTGTAAAAAGTTGCTTCTTCTTGAGGAATATCCTCAGGAATGCTCCTCCCCCAAAGGATAGTAGAAAGGTTGAATAAATTTTTAATTTTTAAAACGACAGGCATTGACAGACTCACCCATTTGATTTTAATTAAAACAAATAAAATTAGAAGTGGAAATGTAAAGTTCAAATTCTTTGAACGTGAGTTGACTGGACAGCACTTAGTAGTGATACTAATGCCCTAAACTGCAACGTGCGCAGTGGAATTGAGTGTTCCTTCAGCAAGTTTGCTAATGACACCAAGCAGTGTGGTGTGGTCAACACACTGGAGGGAAGGGAGGCCATCCAGAGGGACCTTGACAGGCTTGAGAGGTGGGCCCGTGCCAACCTCATGAAGTTCAATAAAGTTGAGTGCAAGGTCCTGCACATGCATCAGGGCAATCCCAAGCATAAATACAGGCTTGGGATAGAATGGATTGAGAACAGCCCTGAGCAAAAGGACTTCGGTGTGTTGGTTTATGAAGCTCAACATGAGCCAGCAGTGTGGGTTGCAGCCCAGAAAACCAGCTGTGTCTTGGGCTGCATCAAAAGAAGTGTGGCCAGCACGTCACGGGAGGTGATTTTCCCCCTTTACTCCGTTCTTGTGAGACCCCACCTGGAGTACTGTGTCCCATTCTGGAGCCCCCAACATAAGAAGGACATGGATCTGTTGGAGTGAGTCCAGAGGAGGGCCATGAAGATGATCAGAGAGCTGGAGCACCTCTCTTATGAAGACAGGCTGAGAGAGTTGGGGGGTTGTTCAGCCTGGAGAAGGCTCCAGTGGCCTTCCGGTATCTGAAGGGGGCCTAGAGGAAAGGTGGGGAGGGACTTTTTACAAGTGCATGTAGTGATAGGATGAGGGGGAACAGTTTTAAACTGAAAGAAGGTAGATTTAGGTTAGACATGAGGAAGAAATTCTTTAGTGTGAGGTTGGTGAGACACTGGAACAGGTTGCCCAGGGAAGCTGTAGATGCCTGCTCCCTGGAGGTGTTTA
Organism: Hemiprocne comata; assembly: GCA_020745705.1. Taxonomy (NCBI): domain Eukaryota; kingdom Metazoa; phylum Chordata; class Aves; order Apodiformes; family Apodidae; genus Hemiprocne; species Hemiprocne comata. Next base: position 132,787,605 of record CM036586.1, on the reverse strand, counting down.
AGGCCTGGAAATATGTATACTTACAAAAGGATGTGCAACACCTGATCTCCTCCCTCAGCAGCTCTCACAGCAACTCTTCTTCCCGGTGACTCCCAGCTGAAGGGGGGAATGTCCGGGCGCACGGATGAGGTCCTCAGATATCAGCTATGAAGAAAAAATGGGAAAAGAGGAGAGAGAGCCAAACAGAGGGCAATAGAAGGGACAATAAGCAGAAAAGTGAGAGAAAAAGGAAACAAAAGGCTTGACTTCCATCTTAACCTATACTGAAAGCCAAATAGAGAAAATATTACGAGAAGGGAATATTCTGATTTGCTGATCCTGCCTTCGGTCTGATCTGCTCCCCCGTAGGGGGGGGGGAGGCTGCAGACACTCAGAAGTGACCTTGGTTATTATCAGTCCACTGGCGCTGATAAAAAAGTTCACTGAAAGAAAAAAAAGAATCAGCAAAGAGGAAGTTTGCTTTACCCTGGCTCAAACCAGGACAGCATGGAAGCAGAAGAGAAAAAAAAAAATGTACTTTGGAATGACAAGTTTCCTCATAGTTACAGAGATACAATAAAGAGTAAGGTTCCTTTTGTTTTTCCTCCTAGGTATTTATATACTCATGGGATCTACTATTCTGCCAGTCTGTAAGCACAGAAGGAAGATTTGTAAAGGAAAAGCATAGCAAGATTTGGGCTACAAAAAAAGGGCAAAATAAGATTAATTTTTTTATTTGGAAGACTGAAAAGAAAGTCTTTCCATCACAGGAGCCCTTCCCACAGCAGAGCTGGGAAAGTTCTGTGGCCCTGGAGTAGAACCCTACAACAGAGAGTGTCATTCCCTGGCAACTCTGTTGAATAGCCAGAGATGGGAATTTATCAGAAAGGCTGAATGAGTGGAGGACTGAGAAAATCCACTGGCTGTTCTTTTTCTGTTGTGAAATGGGACACGTGCGGAGGCTCCTGGGACTTCCTGCAGCTTTATGGCTGCGTTAGCTGATATGCTTTGTCTCCTAGAGCACTACAGGTGATACAGGTGATTTTCTTGCAGATGGAACTTGCTTCAAGTCTCTTAAGTACCTTTTTCCTTTCAAGATATAGGGCAGACAACTAGGAGAATGATAATACAAACTTGGAAGTTTAAATAAAAAATAAATTCTAACTGAAGCCTCATTTTCCCCTGAAATTGAAGCCTTTTGATTTTCTACTTTCAACTGAAACCTCAAGTGAAACCTCACAGTGAGCCTACTTCAAAGACAGTCACTGCAGTGTGCACATGCACATGCAGCAACCTTGTGCAGAAAGCCACTGTAGATTTGTGAAGGAGCAGGAAGGGAGCCATGTGTAGAGGTAACACCAGAGGTGACATGAAGAAAGTTAGAAAGACTTGTCAGGCATGGCAATATACTTGTCAGTGTCAACTCTGTGGTTACGATGTTACTATATTCTAAGGTTATTATACATAACAAAGAATATATATTAATAGAGAAAATAATATAAATAATAGTAAATTATCTTATATTATTCTTTGTTTGCTCTGCATCATTGTAGGACATGTCTTGTTTAGCAGGCATCCCTTGATAACCTCCCAGAGAGCAGGAAAGGTGGGAAGGCTATAAAATTCTTCCTCCTTCCTGGAAGGAATTCTTCCTCCTTCCTTCCTTTTGTCCTTAAGGCTTGAAATTAGTGTGAATTGAAAATACCATTAGTGCCTAGCTAGAATAGGAGGAAAATTGGGTGCAGTGGACCATGTTAAATGAACATTATATTTAATATCAGAATATCTTTTTTAGTGACTTGGACCAGTCTGAAGGCATCTGACTTTACTGTATTTGATCACTTTGCCTTTTTCTCAACATTTCTAGGTTGGTTTGATGGTTTTTAGTTTTGTTTAAAATTAAATGTTTGTGCCCTAACATATACACTGGGTACTAGGCTGGGCCCTGCAAGGATATTGGAAATACATATTTTTTTGGGTGATTTTTTTCTTTTTGTGGGGAGATTTTTGAGGTTTTTGGTGTTGTGTTTTTCTTAGTTGTAGTGTTATCATATCTTCTTTTCAGGGTCTTAAAACCAAGGATATTTATATTTGTTACTGATATGATTTATTTATTTTGACTGCAACAAAATGTTAGAAATAAAACAAGTACCTCAGGGCACCTGTTTTCAATGACTGCCTGGGTTAGCTGCCATTAAAGTCTCAGTGCTTAGAAATTCATGTTATATCTGAAATCCACCCTTTTTTACTTCGTCTACAGTCATTTGCGGATTTGTTCAGCCAACTAAATTTTAACAGAACAGATTTAATAAAACAGTTGGAAAGGGATGCTGCTTCAGAAGTGATGATTTAACAAAATAAGCAAAAAACTTTTCAATTTATTTTATGCAGCAAGGAAACTGCACTGATATTAAATGAATACAAGTTGATCGTACACTTTTGTCTTCTCATACTGATTCATCTCGCATTACTTCAGCCAAGTACAGAACTCTACAGTATCCACCATCACCTACTTTCCAGTACATTTCATTGTAAAAATAAAAAATTAAAGCTTTGATTTTTCTAACCGCATCTGAAATAAAGTATGTAGATATAAGAAACTTACTATTTGCAAACTGAATTAATCCTAGGGAATTACTGGTTTTCACTTCGATTCTTCAGTGTGCATTGAAGTAGAGTATTTGGTGTGAAACGTAGTTGGTGGCAGGACAAGCAAGCCAGCTTAAGTTAAATAGCAAGATTCAAACTGAAAACCTGTCACTATTTTATGTTTGTACACATAGACTTGAATTTTCAGAAGCAAAAGCACGATGATTACTCAGATCTGTCTTGCCTCAGGTTTTGTGTTATTGTATACTGTTGGATATTGATCCTACCATCTATTCTTGATAAACAGTAGACAAAAATTGTCAAAAGGACTGCAGTGATTGATTTTGTTGCTGTGTATGACTTGGTAATAAGGCTGCATGATTAGAGATTAGCAGTGGCCTGTAGTAAATAACAATTACTTGTTCTTGCTCTGCTGAAAGAAGTGCACGCTAGTGATGATCATATCCAGAACTTGTAATACTACCAGAAACAAATTGTCAATGTTTTTCTTAAGGTTTTTAAAATGCACATATTAATACATACAAATATATTCATATATCTATTCAACTGTGTATAGAATAGATGGATTTTAAAATTGTTTTGATTAGTTATTTTCTAACTTGCTGTGCAAATTTCTCAGCTACTTTGATATTTTTTTCCCCCCTGTGCACTAGGCTCATGTGCAGTGAGTCTCACCACTGTAGGGTGGGTAGTGGGGCCATGTCCTAGGCTTGTGTCACAGGAGATAGCAACAATACAGGTCTGCCAACTCTTAACTCTTGTATAAGAGTGAAGGGGCTGGTGCACACAGTGTGGGAGGCAGGAGCTCTTGTACCGTGATATGTGTGTGTCACCAAGGTACCAAAGTAGGAAGTAAGAACAATGTCTGTAGGTCTCATTCACAAATCTTTTAGTTTGCAGATGGATTTCCCTATATTGGGTAAGCCACTGTCTTCCAATGATAATAATCTAGTGATAATTGAGTTTGTGGTCAAGCCTTATACTTGGCTTACCAAAATAGACTTTTAATGAAGCAAATTCAAAAAGGCTTATTTGTTAGAAATAAATAGATGCATGCTAACATGCAAGTTCTTCTTGTATTGGTAAAAACAGGAGTAATAGAGACTGATAGGCACAATGCTATAGTGTGGCAAGAGGTGAAGAAGGAAGACGCTAACCCTACATTACTTTCTTGTGTTTATTGCTGTGATGGGATTTGGCCTTAAAATGTGTATCACATACTGGAGAGGCTAAGTGCCTCTCTGTTCTTGAGTAATACATCTTCTCCTTGCTTACCACACAATTTTTTCCTCTTGTTCTGTGAGTGACTGGCTAAAGCTTGGAAACATTGGAAAATGTTGATTGCACTTTACACATAATCAACCTTAACTGTTTCAATAATCAAATACATTGAATGTAGGTGAGTTTTGCTTGAGTGAAAATTGTAGCCTGCTGTGTTTAATGGATGTAAAACTTCAGCATTGATTGCTTGTATCTTGTTACAGCCATAGGAGGTTTTCCTCCAGCTGGAAAAGAAACATGATGGGGTTTTCTTCTCGTCAAGTATGTTCTGCTCATTGTGTAGGTTTCTTCAACTTAATATGCTGAAAAATGAACTACTTAATGAGTTCTGAAGAGGTCTTCTGTGTCAAGCATATGGAGAAGAGTAAAATCATAATGGCTCATTTCTAAATACCTAATAACATTTGTTCAATGCAAAAGTCAATGAAAGTTGCAGAAGAGAAATACTTTGTGAGGAAGCAGTGATATACAAACTTTACCACAAAATGGACAAAGGAACAACTTGACTGCACAATAATGTAAAAAAAAAAAAAAAAAGTCTTAAGGATTTCTGTAGGCATATGCTGCAGTGAAGTAACAGTTCTGGCTAAATAAGGGTTTGTTATATTTGTCTTAGTGGAAATGGAGTTTCTAGAATGTTTCTTTTATCATTGACTTTTTGTGGTGGAACTCTGAATAATAAAAATACATTCAAGCCATGAAAAAATTGTAGTCAGTGCTCAAGGAAATTTTCCAAGTTTTTACACAACAGTAGGCTGTGGATTTTTTAATATTGGTAAGAAATTTCACATAAATCTTAACACTTCATGTCTATATGTACACATATATAATATTCAGAGAGAGTTCAGGCTCAGGATTTCTCAGAATTTAAGAATTAATTTGCCTTAAAAAAAACAAAACAAAAAAACCCACTTGTTTTTTCTCATCCTGCTACTATGCACAAGCACTTTAAATTTAAGTTTGAAGAACTGAAACATTTTAGACTGTTACTATTATAACATAGTTCATGTCCCTATGAGAACTCATAAAGTTGAGCTCTAAAATCTGAAGATAATCACCTGTACTTCCTCTGAGGAAAGTTATTAATGAGTAATGCATTCACAAATAAACCATAAAACAGAGTCTTCAATGGAACTGTTCCCAGAGAGGTTACCCATCCTTTTATTCAGTCAATTATTACAACATTTGTGCTGAGAAAAGTAATTTCAAAAGCAATCAATAAAGGGTTTCCTATTGCAGGATGTAGCATGGGAATTGCAAGCAGGAGTAAAGTAGCTGCTAAGACTCTTTTGACAGAAAGTTTGTCTTGAATTCAAAAGAACATATAGGAGTGTCTGAAATCTTGAACTGTGTTTGCTTTTTGTAACTCTCAATAAGAATGCAAGTGAGGTGAGATTTGCTTTAGATAACTAACTTACAAGTTTTCTTCCTAAAACTTGAGATTGAAAATAATCTCGAAAGCAGCTGTTTCGCACAGCAAGATTCACATAGACTATAAAGTCAACCCATGTCATAGACTAACTTAGATTTTATGGGCAATAGTATTTAAAAGATTCTCAGAAATCACTCTCCTACCTCTCCAAAGTTTCTGTCATGGTAGAGGCATCATTTGAGCAAAGCAATTTGGAGGCTGCTCAAAAGCTTAAGCTCTTGCCAAACATAAAAAAATAAATAATTTACTGGTAAATGCAACACTATTAACTACCAGAGTTATGACTGAGACCTTTGTATAAGAGAAAAGGGAGGGAAAGGAAAACTTTGGTGAAAGTTGCAGTGCCAGGTACCAAGATCTCTCTATCCTTAGTAGTTTAGATCAGGGTTCGAGACACAATACTTCTTGAGGGGGCAGAAGTTTGACTGCCTTTACAGCTCCTCTCAAAACAAAACCTTATCCCTGGCAGCACGTCTCCTAACACCACTGCTTGAGTGCAGTGTGTCCCAGGCTGCTCTGGGGTCAGAGAGTGAGGGCTGTGTTGCTCCCTGGCCCCTGTTGTGTGGGGAAAGCTCAGCGCCTTCAGCTTGATGGAGTTGGAAGTGATGGTCAGTTCTCCGTTGCAATTTACAGTGCTGAGCCTGCAGTTTCCAGAGAGATGAAGATGTATGCCTGTTGAGTTGCAGTGCTGTTTGAAGACTCTTGAAGGTCTCTTGGAAAGAAGAGAAGTTCAGTAACTGAAACTTCTAAAGATCATCTGCCGTTATTACTTTTGGATGCCAAACTCTGAAGAGGAAACGGATTCTTTTGAGTCTGTAGTGCCATAGTGCTTTGATTTCCATAGGGCTTTTAATGTCTTTTATGGGGAGCTGGAACAGCTGTGCTGGGCAGGCAGCATCTAGTGCTCACTTTCAGAGCCATTTCACGTGACACCTGGTGGTAATATAAAAAAAGAAATGTAGCTGAACATCTGACACAGTTTAGAGATGCTGGTTTACTATTTTATGCTCCTACTCTGGCATAGCTGTGATTAATCTTATAAAGGTGCTGTTGCTGGTATTTGTAGTACTTTTTGGTGTTATCATTATTGCTGTTACTGACCTACTTTGTAGAATATTTCTGCTTGGCCAGTATCTCACTTCCCATATCTTCATACTTTGAACAAGTTCTGGTGTGTTCTTTTGGTCTTACTGCTCTCTCAGCTCAATCTTGCTAGTATTTATGTAAATATTGCAGTTTGTCTCTCTTAAATCTTCATTTCTATCTGAGCTCTCATCTCACATAATTTGGATTTTTTCAAATAATCTTGTTTAGATATTCAAAAGACACCAAAAACAAGCAAACAAAACAACAAAAACAAACAACAAAACATGTCCTGAAGACAGAAAAATCCTTTAACTTATGGTTCATAATTTTATTTTGGTGCATAGAAAGTGAATTGTATCCAAAGAGCTCATTTGCTGGGAAATTATGGGAAGATTTTGGGGACAAGTTTATTTCTATATCCCAAAGGTCTTACTTTCATTCTCCTTTTAGGTAAGTCATTGGCAGAAAGTTTGTTGTTAACATTTTCCCTGTTATGTTGATTAAAAGATGAATACTTCCAAAGATAAATGGGATAAAATAAATAGTTCTTATGCTGATCAGTGATTAAAATTGACTGGAGGATTTGAAGAGAGTCAAACTGAATACAATTATTATCCTTTGTATGTGCAAACAGCATTTCCAGTATGCCTGTTGAACAGGATTCTCTGGTTGTCAAGATGAAAATTTTCAGAAAGTTGGAAGGTATTTATGTTCTGTTTCTTCTGTATCAACCTGCTCTGAGCAGTGGATACACCTCTGTAGGGCACTTAGAGGCAAAAAGATTGCATTTGGTTGAGTGCATTTCTGCAATTTTCCCATTGTTGTTTGTGTTTTCCTCTTTATGTGATTTTGTTACAGACTTTTTCTCTTACTCATGCCTTATTTTTCTGCTTCCTTTATGTAAAAACAAAATATATTTGTCCTTTAATGTTCCGTTTTATTAATAATGTGCTGAGAATTTGAGTTTGTGCTTCAGGAGTACAAGTATTTCTTTATCCTCTGACATACTAAGATGAAAATGTTTTCTAAATGTAAAAACTGTTTACTTGTCCAAACGAAAAAACTAGGCTATGATATTGGTAGCATTTTTTTTAAATAGTATTACCAAAGGTAATCCACAAAGTCTCATGTTTCAACATCCAGACGGTATATTCCTGTGCTGAACATAGATGTTCAGCTGTACAGGATTGTTCCGCAGAATTTGAGGTGTTTTTTAGGTGTTTAGTGCCCACAACAAGGGTATGAAAGAAAGCACAGCCAAAGAAATTAAACTTAATTCTTATAGGTTGCCATATATTACCTTTTCCCCAGAGGTTTATGAAGTTTATATTTTGTTATGGTATGGATTTGAAGTAGTGCCTTTACAGCTGATGGTTCATAGCAGCTGCTTAACCACCATTTGAGTGCATGTATCCTGACATCATTTCAACTGCAGTGATAAGTGGCAGCTCTGTCTTGTGCTCCACGCATGTGGAGCCAGCCCAGACCTCCATTGGAACAGCCCCCACAGCCCTTCTTGCAGGAGTCATTCTCTGCTGCTGGTGGTCTTCCATGTGTCACCCCTTGCTTAGCGCCTCCTCTGAGGTGCCAGCTCCCTGTGTTTCCTCACCAGCAGCTCACGGACAGTCTGCCTCAGACCTCATCTCCAGACTGTTACCCGTCTCCCAGACCTCACCTGGCATATGTCCACTGTGTTTAAGCATTGTCATAATCAGAGTGGCAATGCATATGCTTTTGTGATTGAAGTAGATATAAAAGGCCAAATTAGCAAGGACTTATTTATGATCTGACACCTCTCTAAAATGCAATCCTGTAATGATTTAGCTGATGTCCTGAAGGTTCATTTCTTGAAGGATTTTGGCTTTTTGGCTTTTTGTTTCGTTTTGGCTTTCCCCCCACTCCCTCTCCTCTTAATTTTACTTTTAGGAGACCCTTCAAACCACAGGAGAATATTCTGCAGTGAGGAATGTTGACTTCACTAGAGGTGGCTAACCTGGTCTTTTGAACAGTAATTTCTATCAGTCTTTCTATCCTGCAAAGTAAATACCTCAGCGAAGGAAGGTGATCCTTGGGAACTAACCCACTGCAGCAAGCTTGTGCTGTTCCAGGGTTATGTCTGCTAATGGTAGAATAAATTATGTAAAATAGGCCTCATACCTACCAGTGAGACATCTAACAGAGTCAAGGACTGCACTTGAAATATCTTTCTTTAAAGAAGCACTGCTTCAAAGGGATAGTGATCAAAGCATGAATAAATTCCCTGAAGGATATGGAAATGTGTGCATAGAGAGATTATACTCCAAATGCTAACAATGAATGGTTAGTTATTTGGTAGCTGGCTATTATTATATAATAGCTGTGTATGTGAAATGTCTTAATTTTACTGTGACAGCTTGACGGTATTCCCAGATGTTAAATTTTTCAAAGCTTATCTTACATGTATTCATAAACAAGATGAAAGTGTTAATTCTAATTAAAATGATGCACAGTTCAGTAGCAGCCCTAATAAAGTCCCCGCGGAAAAGTAAATTTAATAGCAAAGTATCTCCTATGCAGAGTCAGAATTTAGATTTCAATTTTACTGTAAAAAAGTTTTCAAGGAAAAACTGAAGATAGATAGTCAACATAGAAAAACTGTGAAAATTCATATTCAAAAGTCATTTGAATATGTGCTGTATTTTACATATCAGTATCTATGTGTCTTAGCAGTTCAAGCAAGAAACTGGGGGGGAAAACCAAGCCTCCCAAACTTACTTCAGGACACTGGAATACTCTATTTATTTCACTTGTTGAGTATGGTCTTAATGGTCGTATTCATCACATAGTCTCTCTTTGCAAATTTATTTTAAAACAATATTTGAAAAACTTTAATTATTTAAAGGTAGCATACTTCGATATTAAACTGTTGCATTGTGGAGAAGCTTTATACATGTGTATGTTCAAGATGTCTTTGTGGGGACAGCAGGAATTTTAGTATAGAATTGTTGGTATATCAGACTGGAGCGATAGTTAAAGATGTAGAAGTATTTTTTTATTTGTAACTCAATAAATTTTCCACCACGTTAAACAGAAAACATAAAAGAAGCTGCAAAGTGACACTGTAAAGACCCTGAGGAGAGACACAGGGGAATGCCTGAAAACATAGTTGGTTTGTAGCATTTAGGATGCCAGTGAAGGCAAATCCTAGAGTAAGAGGAGATTTGCATTTTCTTTTTAAAATCGGAATAGGGATTCTTTAACTCACAGTAAATAAATAATATTTTTATTACCTCTGTGTGTACTTCTCTCTATAAGCCATGCATTATTATAATCTTGCATATTTATTTCCGTTATTTGAAATTATCCCACAATTACCATAATTAACAGGTCATGGCAAACCAAGCTACTAAGAGAAATTCTGTGCTGTGAAGAAACTTAAGTCTGCAAAATGTCTCTTTTAAATTCTCAATAAAAATCCATATTATATTCAAAGAAAAGTTCTGGGGGGAAATTAAGATTCATCAGATTTTTTTTTTTTCCTTTTGTATTACTCATTTTTAAATGCTTTCCTGAAGACAAGTGAAGTATACTGATTATGCAATTACAAAAAAAAAAGAAAAATTGTAGGTTGTGACTGCATTCTAGAAAACTGAAAATCCACAAGCATGCAAAATGTTTAACTTTTGTCAAAAAAATCATTTTCTAGTCACAAGTGATTAATTTCAATTTTTTTCTGATTCATGTTTTGTTTGGTTTTATTAAAGTATTTTAGTTTGCCTATACTGACATATATTGACTTGGGTTGTGTGGGCTGTACTGTTTTTGTAACTTGATCAGGTGACTAAAATTTTGAATGCAGATTTCGTATGTGAAAGTTCTTAACGTTTGCTGAAATTCCAAATATTTTGTGAAAAGTCCAAAAATAAACTACTGTGTTTAACTGAAAAACAGATAAACAAGGCTAGCAGAAGAGAAATACATCTGTTTACATCCATAATTTCCCTAAGGAAATGGCCACCGTACTGAAAAAGTCTCACTACGGAGTTTTTTAAATGCTCTGAACTGGTTGAGGTCTCTGGATGGCTCCTGGTTGGTTTGTAGGAGACTGGCTAGGCTCCTCTTGCTAAAATTCATTAGATTTTCTCTTTGAATGTCTCAGATTAGCTTGGGGGAAAAAGAAAAAAGGAAAAGAAAAAGTAGTTGTCGTGTTAATTTACATGCATATATATATAAAATGAACGTGAATTTTGCTAGTGAAAACACTTTCTCTCTTCCCTAACTTGTGTGGTGATAATTGGTAAACTGTGAACTTCTAAAGCTTTCTGCAATAAATAAGTACAATGCAGAAATTGGTTATTGATGCATTAGTGGCTCTGAAACATAGGCTTTAGTCTGATAGCAGGAGTGAGGTGGTATAGGGCCATATGAAGAAAAAAGAGTATTTCTTTCAAGACAGATATGACATAGACTTGCAAATAAACTATTGAAGTGTATTTATTTTGAGCTGTGGATATTTGAAGTGTGATTTAGAAATTTCAGTGATAAACTGAGAACAAGACCAATCACATCTTCCAGAGTTTTTCTGAAACAGTCATTATAAAATGGAGCCTCTTTTTTGAACACTCATAAGATGGAGCCTCTTCTGTATATGTTTCAAACTGGGAAAGCTGCAAAACCCAGTGAGACTTCATAGCTGAAATTAGTAGGCAACTACATTTTTCAAACTGTAGGATTAGTCATGTTAGCTATGGCAGTAAGTACATACCAACATAAATATATCCCAAGAACAAACTCAGGAACAGATGTGCATGCTATCTTTACTATATATGTATTTTTTTTTCTTTTTGCAGAAAAGGCGGGTTGTGTGGCTGAATTCTTTTTGCTAATAAGGCTATCAGGCTTCCTTTTTCTGTGTCCTGTTGCTGGAGCTGGTTTTCTGATACAGTAATTATGAAGAACCTTAGAATAAGCTGGCATAATGTAGCTAGGTCCTTTACTATTTGAATTTTTAAAACACCTCACTTGTCCTTTACCATTTATGTTAAGAGTTTAGGACTCAGTTTTAGATTCTACAATGCTGATATGTAGACATGAAAATACTACACACTGAACTCAGAATTTTCAGTGTCAGACCATTTCATTTGTAGCAGTTCTGGATTATAAACCTGGCAGGGGATTTTTTTATTATTTTGGACGTTGTGGTGATGTGCAATATAGAGATAGTGAAAGTTCTGTAGTTTCAAAATGAAAGTACTGGCTTATTGCCATTAAAGTCATGCAAACCAGAATCAAGTCAGTGGTTGAGTAAGTAATTATTATGGCACACATGCATTAACAATTAGAAAAAAATCTAGTCATCAACTTTCTAGCTGTTAAATAATTGTAGTCTCAGATTAGAGGGAGGACAACACTTACAGGGATCAGCAAGCACAACCACCTTCATAATTCTCCATTAGTGTGATTTTAATATTTATGCAGCAGTTTTTTGTACTTTTTTTGACTGTTTTTTGTTAGCGGGGGGGGTTTAAAGAATAAAGGAGCAATATAAGAAGTAAAGTTGTAGGAAAAATGTATTCTAACAGTTCAGACTGTTTTATGCTAGCAATCTGACATTTACATTGAAGCGTATTATCGTGACATTTTAAAAATTAGAACTAACTTTGTGATGTGTTTAAATCTAAGAATTCTATAACATGAACTACTGTGAATAAAGAAACCTTGCATAAACTGAATTCTTCCTCTAAAGGAAGAGGTGGACTGACTAAATTAAAATAAATTTAAAAACAACCCACTCACATCCCAGGTAGCTGTAGCAAAAGAAGTAATTACAATATAAATTAAAAAAATCTGCAAATAATTTTGGAATTGCTCTCTGTGGACATATTTTGTTCTTTTACAAATATAGGTCACGCTAATCACTATAGCCTACAGAGAGAATTTTTTTTTTACAGTATATGTAAAAATGTTTCTTGCAAGCTGTCTGCAGATAAAATTATATGCCTTCGTAAAATACATTTCCTAGTCTAATGATCCAAAACTAACCACATCTTTTTAAAAAGCAGCATTGAGATTGCTCTTACCCCATGAGTGTTGAATTAGAATAAATTCAATAAATATTGTAAGGGAAAAGGATCTGAAGAGGAAATACTCCATTACACCATCCAGTGCTTGGATGGTACTAGTTTTCTACCTGTCTTTTGGTAGTGCATTTGAGAAACCCATATGATGGGTTTCTGCTATGATGGAGCAGACAGGTCTCCCTCCCCTCTTTGCACACTGATGCAGGTGGTGCCAGGCAGGGGAGACAAGGCCTGTCTGCTGGGAGGTGCTCCCCTGTGGACAGTGTCTTGCTGCAGTCTTCTCTGGGCTTCTGCACTAGCTGGCATGTTTGATGGGAATCAATGTATTTGTCTGAATTATTTCTGCTACTCCTTGCTGTAATAGAGCCATAAGGAGCTGAATCACACTTCCCACAGAAGCGGGGAGATGTGGGCGCAGCCACCTCTGCTGCCTGGCAGCAGCCTCAGCAAGAAAACCTCCCTCCCCAGGAGCAGACCAAGGTTTTGTCTTTGAAAGACCAGAAGGGAGCTAGCATGCATGACAAGGATGGCCAAGGGCCTAAAAGTGAGATGGAGAACTAACATATTTTACAGTGTCAACACACCTTTTATTCATTTATTCATTTAACAGTCTTTTTACCCATCACCTCTTTTTACCAGTGCTGCAGTGTCCAAGCAAAGTGCAAGTGCTTCAGCACCTGAAGTCCCCGCTGGTGTATTCAGTCAGACATGACCAGTTAGCATCTTTGGTCATTAAATTCTCATACCAGAGATTGCTAATTATGGTACAGGCTCTTTCGCATGAAGTTATTTCTCCATAATTAGAAACGGCTGCATTGTAAACATGTTGTGAAAGCTGTAATTTCCTGATCAGAAAGAAGTATTTTGTCCACAGTGTGGAAGCTCTAGTTTGAAATGTTTACAGCTGGTTTTGTTTGTTTTTTTTCTGAAGTAGTGTCCTGTCTTGTGTAAAAATAATATAATTTGTAAAGAATAGCTAGAAATGGTGGAAACTACTAGACAGTAATATTTAAAGTTAGCAGAAAAGAAATTGTATGTACGTAATAGTAACAATTAAAAAAGGATTTTCTTTCAAGAGAAACCTGTAAAACTGTTATCTTTGTTTCTGATTTATGGACTTTCCTACTCCTTAGGAATAAATTAGGTAAACCTGAAAGGAATGGAGGCACAGGAGCTATAAAACAACCTATTGATTTTTGACTAAATTGCTGTCTTTGGTAATTTTTACAGTTGCCTGCATCCAAAAAAAACACGGTGTAGTTACTAGAGAAGCAGTGTAAGTAATTGGTATTTGATTAGCTCTTTATACTTGTATCTTATCCCTCTTTACATAAATGTTAATAGTATCGGCCGAGCAATTCAACGTGAAAGTCAAGGACAGGAGCGCAGTGAAACTTTTCTGTTACTTCAGAAATTAGTAGTAGTCCTATTAAATGTATTAATGTAGTGGTTTTGGCTTGAACTTGCAGAAACATCAGTGGTTTTACTTCTGCACATACATTCTCCTAGTTTTTTCTGCAGCTACTTTGTTTTCCATTTCTGAAGGGTGTGGGTTTGTACTTTCTTGGGGTTTTTTTGTTTCCTGGCTTTGGGTTTTTGAATTTTGTGTTTTAAGAGGGATGCAGCAGGGATATAAAACATGAGCATTCTGAGGAAAAAAAAAAATGTTACAATAGCTGTCAATACTGAGAAAACTCCATGATAAGCTATTAAAATAATAAAAGTGAGGTCCTTTTCTCAAAAAGGATATGTAACTGAGAAAGTGTGTGACCTTAGTTCCACTGTAAACAATTAGATGTGGCAGTTATCTTGAAAAGCAGATAACTTGATACAAATCCTTAAGGTATTTTTCCTCCATGTTAGGCTTCTGTGCTCATAATGGTTGTAGAAGGTAATGAATCCTTAAAAAAAACTAAGTTGTCTGCAGTTTATTGAGTATATTAGATATAAAGGAAGTTAGTGGTATTGTTTTGGGCTTTACCATCTTAGTCAAGTGGTCTTGCTTAATATCCTGTCAAAATTGCCAGCTGAAAAAAAAGGATTGTTTAATCTTTGCTACATTTAGTAAACTTTTTTTTTTGTTATTGGTTCCAAAATGTTACTTTACTGCTGTACTCTGCTTCATGGAGCATTCATTCTGCATGCAAACTCAGTACAATAGCAGGGGTGAAACGTAGATGCAAAACTGGTTTTCACAAGTGGAAAAGAGGCTGAGTGCATTTGAAAACTGCACTGGCTTCACTGCAGGGTTACTGCAAGCACTTTCGTATTAGCAGCCATTTGTGAGAATTTATATTGAGGAAAGGTCACAAACTTTGAAACAGTTTGGATCAGGTTTTAAGCTAATGTTAGTGTTTATAGTGTCACTGTCAGAAATGGACAGTATTGTAAGGTGTGAGAGACCAGTCTCCTCTAAATTCTTTGTGCCATTAATGGAAACAGTTTCGCTCCACAAGCCAGTGAGTCAAAGCAGCAGTCAAATGTAATGCACTCACATCTCCTTTGAATCAACTAATCTCTGTCCATTGCCTGAAAAATAAGATTCTCAAGGCAAATCTTATGAGGCTGAAGTTAGTGCTTGTCTGTTTTGTTTTAGGAGATACATAACAGAATTATGAGTGCACTGAATTAAAAAAAAAAAAGCACAAGTGAGTGAATGTATTTATTAGTGGCATCCGTGAGATATTTCACTCTTCTTTCACTCTTTGCATCTAAATATTGTCAAGATGTTACCTTTCAAAACATAATATTTCCCTGAGGAAAATGTTGTGGCAGAACTTGCCATAGTCAGTATTCATAATGCATCTGCCAAGGAGTGTTTATCTCTCTTCTCCCTCAGGTTGTGATGCTCCTCTTCTGAGGAGGATGTCTGCTGGTCAGTGTGTTTCTCATTCTTTCAGAACAAGCATTTGCATATCAAAGGCCCGATAGGAGTAAACATACTTGATACTTCCATCTGTCATTCTCTTCCCATTGAGACACAAAATAAGAACAGTGTAGCAAGCAAGAGATTTATTCTTTGTCCTTTAACTCTATACAATTTATTTTTTTTTTAATTAAGAAGGATGCTTAGATACAATTTTCTATAGCTGTGTTTGTTTCCATTAAGGTCTTTTGATTGAAGCTTTCCTAAAAGTAAAATCAGTACTCTTTGAAGAAGTGGTACTCCTGAGAAAAAATAGTGCACCTTCCTTCTTCATTTCTTAACTCTATGTTTTGTAATATTGAAAACAGAAAAAAAAAGATTCAGAATGTCTTCAGTCTTTCTTTATTAATAAAAACTTCAACTCTACACATCTTTATCTTCCTGCAAATGTAATAATACTTAATACTCTTTTGTAAAGCACACATAATTTCGTGGTGTATCTACTCATGAGAACACGTTTTGTTTTCATTTCTCACTTCTTTTCCATTAGTTCTCAGTAGAAATTTCTCTTTGTAATTTCAAGGAATGAAATTGTCCAAAACCTGGTATTAAGAATATATTAGAAATTGCCAGCAGAAATTGAATTGTTGTTGTTATTAGTGTGTGCATTCATGTTTATTTTGAAAGCTGAACTCATTCTTTTAGGGAGCATTTAGGTGAGCATCCAAGGAGATAATTGTGTGAGACCAAAGAGAAGATCAGCTGATGGTCCTTTTCATTTCAGTTTGACAAAAATCTGGATTTACTGCCAAAGAGTTAAATTATCTTTGGTAGAGAGGATGAGCTCGCAAACTCTTTGGAGCAGGGCTCTCATATTTTCATTTATACTTGTAGGGTATTGAGCCCAGTAGGGTCAAAACCTCAACTGGGGTCTTTGAGCAGTGTTTTAAAGCTATAAACTTCTAAGACATCTGCTCAGCAGTTCAGGATGGTGGATGCAGTCAAAGGCCTCACTCTCTGTCTTTAGAAGCTGTCTCTTTGACAAAGGTTAGTGTGGAAGAAAAATACTCAACTAGATGTCATCAATCAACTCTTGTGTCTGATCTACAAAAAAAAAGGAAAAAAAAAAAACAAAACCAAACAACAAAAAACAAACCCTGCCTGGAAAGATCTGCAACTGAAGCTGGTGTTTTTCCTTTTCCCTTTGGTGAAGATTTCATAGGATAAACTGAGCTGGTAAGAACCACTGTGCAACTATATGGCCTTAGTTATTGGACAGGTGTACCTGCAGAATTAAAATATCTTTTGTTTTATGGGAAGGCATGTGTTATAATTGCTAAAACTGTGACAGCATGCAATCCAGCAAACTCTTCTTTTGACATTTTTGTAATTTTTTTTTAAAATTTTTGTACTGCTAGGAAAAATATGTCAAAAAGAAATCACTTAAATGGCAAAACACATACAAGGGGCATCTGCATATCTTAGGACATTTTGCTGCTTTCCTTCATAATTTTGCTTGACTCTTCTCATACCCCATCAACAGCAGTACCAAAAATAATCAGTGGAATGTGTACTGTTTCTGGCATATCTTCTCAGTTAAGCTTGGATTTGTAGACCTTTCTTCTGATGTTCATGGTAGGAGACTGAAATAGAGCAGTTTATGAGGGGATGGTCATTAAAAGAGTAAGTAGTTCTTGTATTTCCTAAGGAAAGATACTTGTCCCATAACTTGACTTTAGGAGACATCGCTGAGGACTGGGGGAAGCTAATGTCACCCTCATCTATAAGAAGCGTCCAAAGAAGGACCCAGGTAATTATAGACCCATTAGTCTCACTTCAGTCATGGAGCAAATCCTCCTGGGGACAGTCACAAGTCAAGTGAAGCACGTGATTGGGAAAAGCCAACATGGATTTACTGAGAGCAAATCGTGCTTGACAAACCTGATCACTTTCTACGACCCACTCGGTTGATGCAGGGCAAGCAGTGGACATTGTCTACCTAAATCTCTCCAAGGCTTTTGATATTGTCCCTGACAGCCTCCCCCTGAAGAAATTGACTTGTTACGGCCTTGACAAGTGGTCTGTGCAGTGGGTGGGGAACTGGCTGACAGACCATAGCCAGAGGGTGACAGTAACTAGTTCCTCCTCAAACTGGCAGCCGGTCACAAGTGGAGTCCCCCAGGTATTGACGTTGGGCCCAATGCTGTTTAACATCTTCATAAGTGACCTGGATGTTGGGATCAAGAGCACCCTGATGTAGTTTGCTGATGACACCAAGATGAGTGGAGAGGTTGACACTCCAGATGGGAGAGCCACCCTCCAGGATGACCTGGACAGACTGGAGGAGTGGGCTAGCAGGAACCTTATGAAATTCAATGGGGAGAAGTGTAAGGTCTTGCACCCGGGAACACATAACCCAGGAGTGCAGTTCAGACTGGGATCCACCTGGCTGGAGAGCAGCCCTGTGGAAAGGGAACTGGGAGTCTTGGTGGATAACAGGCTTAACTGTTATCAAGAGGTTTGAGAGTCTCTATTTACAAGGAGCTGCATGGAAAAGACAAGGGGTAATGGGCACAAGTTGCTCCTGGGGAGATTCCAGTTGGACACAAGAGGTAATTTTTTCACCATGAGGACAATCAAACATTGAATAGTCTCCCAAGGGAAGTGGTAGATTCCCCTATACTGGACAGTTTTAAGTCTCAGCTTGACAGGGTGCTGAGCCATCTCATATAAACTATAGTATTACCTAGAAAGGTTGGACCAGATGATCTTTGAGGTCCCTTCCAACCTGTCATTCTATGACTTTTCGGTCTTGGATACCATAACTTGACTTTTGTCCTCTGCATTGCTTGAAGGAGACATGAGTGACCCTATATGAAGATTGCTTCACAGAGACTGCTTTATAAATTAGGATAGTGATGTAAAGTGGCATCCAGTTCTTACTAGAACTTGATAGAGGATATGAAGCATAGGACTGATGTTTTCAGTGTAACTTCAAGCATGGAAAGAAGATACACTCCATACTAACCATAGCTTATACATTATAAAGCTGTATTAACAGATATAGATATAGTGAGTTCCAGTGACCTATGCTAAAGGTTGACTACATATTGGGTGATTTATGACCAACTTTTCATCTGTCGGGAAAGTTTCTGACGTAGCAGGAGATAAAAGAAGGCCGCTTGGAAACTGAATTATTTTTCAAGTTGAAAAATAAAAACAAACTAAAAAAAATCCAGCAAGACCCTGTATTTTTATGACAAATGGGCCTGGTTGACCTTTCACAAAAGGCGGAGACAGAAATCTTGGATAGCTCTTTAAGGTGACTGTCCCTTTCAGCGATAACTTGCATATATGTTGCTTTTGTTTTACTTGAACTGATTGCTTTTCATTTTGGAAGCCAAATATTGTGGGCTTTGAGAAACACGAAATACATCAAATCCTACTTTCCAGTTGATCCTGAGAAGAATGAGTGAAGCCATCCTAATGCTGGACCATCTGCTTTTCCTCTGTAGTGTTAATAGTATTTATTCCAATGGGACTTACTATATAAAACCCCCTAGCATTATAAAGATTTTGCCTGTGACTTCATGGTTAAGAAGACATATATGTATCATTGGTATTTTTTTAAAACAATACATTTGGCAGTTGGACTAGATGATCATTGTAGGTCCCATCCAACTGAACTATTCTGTTCTATTTAGCAAGTTTTGAGTAAGTAATTCAACTAAGCATTTATTCTGAATTGTATATTCAGAGTTAATGAAGGCAAGCTTATATTTTTTACTCTAAAAAAAAAACAAGCCAAAGCCAACTCAAAAAACAAAAAACCACGCAGAAACACCAAAACCAAAAAAAAAAAAAAAAAATCCTGCAGCAGACAACCTTAAAAGAAACTTAAGAAGAATGGAAAGGAGTTTTGTTATTTATTAGTAGGATTTAGAAATTATAAATGGATAATTATACTTTGAAAAATCTAAATAAATATGGAGGCATACGTGTTTCAAGTCCACATGATTTCAAGTCCTTTTTTGATCTAGTGAAATATACCTGCATATCAGTCTTCTGATACATTTTTTTCACAAAACAAATGGAAAGGTATGAATTAGTTTGGAAACCACCCTTTGCTATCAGTTTCTCAGAAACTTTGAAAATGAGTACTTCCAGGTAATGAAGAGGGGCTGGAAAGCAATGATGAAAAGTAGGACATAAATATCTACTCTGAGTTTTTGTCCCGTGTTTTGCTGCAGGTGGCAGCAAAGCCAAGAAACGTTATGAAAACAGGGAGACATTGGCTCAGTATCAATATCCTTCATTTATTCCTACTGTTGAACTACTCTTAAATGTCAGGTCACTAATAATTTCTTTTGGTCTCTGCTATAAAGTAACTTCAGGACTGTGAAAAATCTAACAGATTCCAATAAAATGTCATATAAATAGTATCCAGCATGATAGACAGGTTTAAAAAGGTGCTCTGAGCCAGAAGAATGGGTCTTCTTTTTTGTATTTGCTAAACTTTAAGTGAATTCTATCAAATGCGTTGTTGGTAATGGAAACATAAAAAAATGTTTTTCTTTTCAATTTTAATTACATTAAAATGCAGTGCTGCTAGTTTTAAGTTGCAAGGTAAGATTTTGCACAAATATTTCTTTACACACCTCTATGTAAGCAGGGTACCCCACAGAGTCTCCAGCAAGACTGGAATCTTAATTAAAGGAGTTGCGTATGTTTTAGATTAAAAAGTCTTTAGCAGTCTTACCCCCTCCAAAGACATTGAAACGGTATTGTAGCAGTAAGTACAAAGGATCTGCCTGAATTATTCAAAGGATGGAATAGTTCAAAATGGTCTTATCCATCATGTCTGAATTTATCTTAACACTCGGAGGTTAATGCAGGAAGATGATACAGTTGCTCCCGGAATCTAGGGCTTTACGAGGTCAACAGTGTTGTGGAACTGGGCTTGAGAAGAAGGAGCCTAAGCTCCCTGCATTTATTTGGCCAACTGTAGTGTCAAAAGTGAGAAGACTTTCTACTGAGAGTACATCTATTACAGATGTTATACAGTTGTATTACAGTACATCTATTACTACTGGTTTAGCCAGCAGCTGAAGGGGAAGAGGATTGAGAATTTTAGGTTTAACAGGAGGTTTGTTTGAGAAGAGAAACAAATAATACAACTCATTGGTGTTGGAGGGAATTATGGCTTGTGTAGCATGATGGAGTAGTCAGAACAAAAGTGAGAAGCCAGATGGTTTGTGTTTGTCAGGAAAAAATAGTGATATTCTTTAAAGATGTATCAATGCTAACAAAACAGATCATAAAGTAACAAGTAATGCCCCTTCCTGTATTTTGTCATTCTGTTACTTACATTAACCGAGTGCTCTAATGATAGAAACCTGTTTTTCTAGGTGCTGTGTTAAAGTTGCCACAAGAACTTACCTAAAAATAGTTACAGTCCGCTTGGGTTCAGACACGTAAGTTAATGCAAGGAGTCAATGAGGCATTGTACATCAGCGCAGCATCTACAGTCTTGGCTGAGAATTAGCTTTTTAAAAGTTTTTTGTGCAGGCTTGATGGAAAGTGAGGGGGCTTCTCAGTAGAATAAGGAAATTGTTCTTCAGATACTTAAGAAGCAGGGAAGCACTAAAGTGCCCAACTGGAAAGATGGCAGGGTAGTAATGAGGGTTAGTAGCTGAAGCCAGCTAAAGATAGTAGAGTTAGTAGCAGGCTGAGACAAGTGAGCTTGGGTAGACCACATGAAGAGAAGATGCTTATATGTGATGTTATAAAGGGGGAAGAAGGAGGAAAAAGATTGGATGGAAAAACATGCAGAGGTGCTCCTTGCAACAGTACTCTGAAGAGGCATGAGGAAAGTAAAATGTGTCATCAAGGCAAGAGAGGAAGAATTACAGTCATTCAATTTAATAAATGAACTTGAATGCACAGGTGTCTTGGGAATATAATGGAAAACACAGGCAATATCTGTCTCGATGGAGGAGAAAGCAGGAATTGGGTAATAGCCTGCTCACTTAATCTACCTCAGAAGTGGGTAGGAAGAATATTTATAAAGCCATGCTTGAACTTAGTTGAATAAAGTCCATTGGAAAGAAATAATTAGTGGCCTTAGGGCAACTACCTCAAATCTTCCTAAAGATGGTGATTATTTACTCTTATTTAATAGGATTAAGTAACAAACAGAAAACTTGGAATATATTGAATATTTTATCTAACACCAGAAGCTCTCATAAAGAAGAGGGACTTAAAGCCTTAAAAATATTGTGTACAATTAAAATAGTATATTTAAATTAGTCTGACACCAAAGAAGGATGAATTTTTATGCTTTTCTTTGCCAGCTAGTACTCCTTTATCTCACTGTTTATTTTACTACATACTGTAGAAACCCTTGAATACATAATTGTTTAATATTTTCTCTTTTTAAGATGCATATCTACAGGTATTTTTTTATCCCCTGAAAGTATATTAAAAAAAATATTCTGCATACATAGATAAATGTACATACATGTACATTCTCCCACATATTGAACCTATTATTTTCTTTCCAAAATTACTTTTGTGTGATGCAGCGATGAATTCCTTCACAGATGTAATGTTCTCCTTCCTCCAATATCAGAGAATAATTGTCATAGCAATTAAAGAGATTGGGTTCCATTTCACGTGAGATACTGTCTGATTTAGATTGATCAAGTAAGAAATGACATGATTTTGAGTCTGAGGCTTTGGTTTTGGGGCCTTATTTTGCATAATTATATTTTTAAATATTTGTGAAACGTCTGCCAAAGCATTCTTCTTGTTTAGTGCTCTCAGAACATATGCTTGTAGTCCCCAATGCTTTCCAAATAACTCCAACATTGTCATTTTGTCTTAAGCTCAGGCTGTTCATTTTCACAACTGTCTAGTAAAGTTCAGAGGTATTTTAAGCATTTTTGTAATGCCAGTTATTCCAATTTAACTTGTCACTTTTTGTCCATATAAAACTTCCAATTGCTTTTATATAGCTTTGAATTAAGGCTGGAAGGCAAATCTTTTAAATAACGGTACTAGAAATTATTGTATTTTAAAATCCTGCATTTAATCTAGTTCTTTATATTATTTTGATTTAAATTCTATGTGTTTACCTATGTTTATGTATGTTTTCCTTCCAAAAATTATTTTTAACTGTTCTGCAGTGCAAGGTAGAGCCATTGTTCTACACAAACCTGATTTTGGAATGTTATTTAAAGATCCAACAGTGGGAAAATACTGTTTCCCTTTTCAATTTTACTGTGTAACACTTGACCTTTTATTTGAGATGATACATTGTTCCAGGAATAAGCTGCACACTTTCAGGGATCTGAATTTTATTCGTAGTCTGCTTCTGTCTGCATCTTCCAAAAAATTATTCTTATTGGTTGAATTTAAATCTCAAGATAAAAGTAGTTCCTGGAATGCTCTATTCTGTGGTAGGTTGTTTTTTTTACCTAAGGCATTAATTTTTCATCTTTCCTCTATACAGCAATAATCTGTGCTGCAGTGAAATTCATTTGGTGTATTCTGAAACTGGATAACCGTGCTGTGATATTTCTTGGGTTCATAGTCTGCATCCTGCTGAAATGGAATGAAGCCTTTGCTCTCACGTTGCTAGTGATGATACTGAGACCTAAAAAGGCACACATGCAGTCCTTTTAACAGAGGGTTTGTGTATGCCCTCCTTCGTTTTTCTCAGGACAATCTGTAATGACAGAAACTTAATATCTGAGGGATCAGTGGTGAACCACATGAGAAAGTTTGTACAGCATTTCTTACCCTGAGTGTATCTGTAAGCGGTGACATTGAATGTAGAATATCGTAGTTATCAGTACTTATTTTATAGAAAAAAATCATAAGTCTTTGCAAAAATGCAAAGAAAACACTGTACACTTTAAAAGATCAGCATGTGAAGATGGTGACTGTTGCATAACTAAGGTATAGAGAGAAGAGCTATCTGTCTTGGTATTCTGTACTGTGACTGATAATCTGTCTCAGCACCTTCCATTTTTAAATAATTACATAGAGACATTCCTGATGATCTTCATAGAAATGGAATAATTCAGAAAGCTTTGCTTTTTATGTATTATCTTCACCAAATTACTTGGTGCCAGCAGAAGTGTGAAGCAGAGAGCATATTATCATAGAATCATAGAATCATAGAATCCTAGGGGTTGGAAGGGACCTCTAAAGATCATCTAGTCCAACCCCCCCTGCCAGAGCAGGGTCACCTAGAGTACATCACATAGGAACGCATCCAGGTGGATTTTGAATGCCTTCAGTGAAGGAGACTCCACAACCTCTCTGGACAGCCTGTTCCAGTGCTCTGTCACTATTACTAATATTACAAAGAGTCTTCCCTTGGTTTTTATGACAGCACTTACTAAATCGCAGCCTTTGGCCCTCATGAGCTTACCTTAACTAGTGCTATTGGTTGGTAATACTAGTGTGAAGGACTTGGAGCATAAATACTGGCACCAAGCTCCTGGCATCTCTTCCCTTTTATTCCAGTGGCTATCAAAGTTAATCCAGTGTATCATCCAAGAGAAGTATTTTTTCATTATCCCCAAAGGAAGGCACAGCTGCTGCTCTACTCTTGTGTTTCTCCAGTACAGCCTGAAAAAGGCTGAGGCTGCCTGAATTGCACTTTGGTTTGTGCAGCAGCAAACACATCTTTGGTCACTTGCCCTCCTCTCAAGTCTATCCATGCAGTCCATAATGTGGCTATAAATGTGCAGGCTCCCACAGCTGTATACAAGGCATTTTTGTTTTCTGTTCTTACATCTCTAGTTTTTGTTTGTTTTTTTTTTCTTCTTGTAGTTTTGGTTTTGTTCACTTTTTTCTTCTGTTTAGCCTGATCAGGGTCCCAAGGCTAATCATGGTGTCTCCCTCATCTTGCCCTCTGCCTAAAGGGAAATAGGGCTAACCAGGGCTCAGCATCCCAACAGCAGCCAGCCAAGCCCCACGCAGGGCTGTCTCAGCTAGCACTGGACTCCTGCTCCTTGGCAGCACAGGCAATGTTTCTGCTGGGGGTTTGCAGGGTGGTCATGGAGCTTTTGATTTGCGCAGTGAATAATCACAAGCTAGTAGGAGCACCCTGATCAGAGAGATGGCAAAAGAACTCCAGCAGCTCTGTGCTCTGTAGTCAGGTCATGCTAAGCTGCAGGTCAGGGGTGGATCCAAATTCAGCTTTGGTCACACCTCATCAGAGGATGGTCACATGTCTCAAAGAAGAGACCCTGATTCTTTCAAATAATGTGTCTGTTCTCCAACTCTTCTGTAACTTGGAGATTTGTCTTTACCTTCTGAACAGCGAAGGAGGTGAGTTTGCTCCCTCTTGCCTGACCTCATGAGTAAAATATCAAGGCCTCTAGCTATGCATTTAAGCACCTTGCTTCTATTTTCGTTTTTACGTAATTAATCAAAGTATGTGTTAGCAGCTAGTGAGTTCTGGTGATGAAGATTAAGGATACTACAAGCATTCTACGATTCTACCTTAAATAGTTTGATTGCTAAGTTTTCCTAACCGTGGATCTGCACAACATAGTAAAATTAGAGACTTAATTGCTTTGATTTTCTGTTTTATTTTGGATCTCAGGTGCTTGTTTACCAGAGGGCAATATGAAAAAACGTAACAAGATAAGGCAAATAAGTTTATAGGTTTATATAAACTCCAAGCATTTTTCTGTACTCCTAATTTTATGTATCAGATCCTACAGTGGTGATACCATACTTTTTCACCTGATACTGAAAGAATGTAATTGTTTACCATGAAGAACAAGAAAGTGTAATTGTATTCACTGCTGTTGAACATCTTGCAAATGTTTTGTTTTTCACTAGTGTTACATTTTCCAGCATTGTTATCTATATTCTATTAGACTAAATGAGATTATTACAGTTAAAATAGGGGAAACAACAAATAAAACTTCTGCTAACCAGACATATAAACTCAGATTTAAGATGTGCCAGGCTCTTTTGATTCTGTTTTACCTCTGTATATAGAGTTGCAAAGATGCATTTATATCCGTTTGGTGTGATGGCCTCACCTTATCCATCTGCCTCCTAACTCTTTAACTGTTGAGCTAGTCATGTACATTTTACTATGTTTCTCATTTATTAAATTATTTTACTTGTTAAAATTCTATCAACTGCCGTGGCTTTGGTTCCTAAACTGCCAGTATGACATGAAGAAACATAAAATGCAAGATTTAGCTGTTTAGGTACTTGGCAGCTCTGACTGAGGTCGACTTGCTTTGACTTGCCATTTTATCAACAAAAAGGGATATTGATATTCAGGAGTGAAGCTCCGTTCGCCTAATTTCCACCCTTCTATTCCAAAAGATACAGAGCAATCAGATGATTATAAATGAAGTCCTGTATTTATCAATGAACTTAAGTTGCTTGACATCCCTTTGATGACAGAGAGGAGCTGTGGTTTTATTCTCTCTTTTGCTTAATTTTTATATTGCCTAAGACTAATGGTAATATAATTCTTCTGGGGAACAAATTTTTAAATATTTATTACCTTACAATTTCAGGAAAGAGATACTAGTCTCTAGTGACATTGAGATTTGTGTATATTTTTAATCAATTAGATGCTTTCGTATCTAATGTTTTCATAGGAGTTATTTCTCTTAAATTCCCTTCCCATAGCCATATAATGATTAAAATGCCAATAAGTAAAATGCAAATAATGCTGGCTGCCAGTTCCTGTCATAAAGATGCTCTTATCATTATTTTGCTAAACTTAAAAACATTTTGAGTAAGGTGCCTGTACAGATTGAGTGCTGCCTTACAATAGGGAAGGACAGGAAGGCAGACATGGGTGTTGGCTAAATCTACCCTCCATCTTTCTGCACCAAATAAAATGTCTACTTTCTGACATTTCTTAATAAATTAGTCTCAGCATTCCTAGTTCTCCACAACACCTAGCACTATTGCCTAGCAGCAATTTTCTTTTTTCATCCTTGCATATTTTTATCATCATTCTTGTCTTCATTCTGGTCAACATCTTTATCTTGGGCTTTTCTCATCCTAATGCTGTCTCTGATGCAGTCAATTCTGTCCTTTGAGATAAATAAACCCATATTCCAACTGTCTTCCAAAGTCTCAAAGGCTCATTTACTGCTCAACTCCTAGAACAACAGAGGCTGCCTTCTCTGCTTAGAGACACCAAGATGCCTCAAAGCCATCTCCCAAAGTCCAGTGTTTGGCCTTACTGTCATTTCAGTCCTTTTGTTTCTTGTGTGTCTTAAAACAAAACCAACCCCCAAAAAACCCCAAACAAGTAAAACAAAAACCAACCCCCAAACCAAAAAGCTGCTTTCACCTATGAGGTTCTTTAGACCCTGTCAGTGCTACACCTGTGTTCGCTTGTGCCTTCTTGGGTAGCTTTGCATGTCCCTTAATGCTGCCTCTCCTTGCCCATTTAGATTTTCAGCCCAATGCCTCCCACAGTGGGAAGCAGCTCTCAAGGAGTATGTAAAGTCTTCCTCGTTATCCTCCTTCATATCTCTCTCTCATACTCTGCACACAGTCCTGACAGCTCAGGTTGCCAGTGCTTATGTTTTGAAGGGAAGATCTCTGGGGCAGATGTGCCTTTTTGCAGTGTGTCCTGGCCTGAAACTGGGAAAGCCAGACACTGTTGTGGTATACCTATTAATAATAAAAATGGAGGTGATATGTTCAGAATGAACATGCTGCCTAAACCAAGTAAGCATTTATATGAAAAGAATTGAAAAGAAGGAAAAAAATTGAGATGAAGTCTTCTGTGAGATCAATGGATTTAGCATCAGAGTTGGTTATACAGTTTTATCTAAAAGTCAGAGTTTATCCTTTGATGGTTGGGTTTTGTCCTGGGTTGAGCCAGGATGAAGCTAATTTTCCTTTTACTGATTTTTTTTTTTTTCCTTCAGTAAGCTTTCTTTTAACTAGTAGCAAGTGTTCCAGCTAGTGGACTGATAACACTGGAATGTTTCTGTTTCTGCTGAGGCGCAAAGGTCAGTTTGTTCTACTCCGTGAATCTGCCACTGCAGATGCTACTGAGAGCAGGAGAGTTGTATCTATGACCCCCCTGTAGGGGAGCTGGACTAGACAGACAGCAGAATTGACCAAAGGTATTCCATTCCATGTATCTACGTAAGCTCCAAGGAAGGTCAGAAATCACAGAAGACAACTTCCTTCCTGCTTCTTCCTTTCTCTTCCGTCCATGGCTGGCATCTGGGGAGGATTCCATCCATCCATCACCGTCGACCCCTAGGCTCTGACCAGCTCATAACCCTCCTAACCCAGCCCCTGTCTGCTCTGCCTTATCTCCTGCCTGTGGTCTGGGACATTTCAGGACTGCTCACAGCTAAGGAGAGTGCCGGGAGAGTTGCTGGGGTTGGAGGGAGGCAAGAGGCTTTTGCACATTCCTGAACATACTTGTATATAATTGTACATATAATTAAAGCTGTCTAGTTTAGTTTTCAATCCAGCAAAGTCTCTCTCCTAATTCTCTCCTTCGCTACCTGGGTGGGAGGGGGAGGGGATCGAGAGCATTGTTGTCTCTAGTTTATTCTTCGATTCTTAGTCAAACAGTGACAGGTTTGTGGGTTGTTTGTTTTTTTTTGTTTTGTTGTGGTTATTTTTCCGAATATATTGTTAGTATTCTGTGACCACTCTTAACATTATAAAGGTGAAAAATCAGTAAGCAGTATTTTTGGTTCACAAAACTGCTATTTGATCTATAAAACTGCTTGAAGAAAGTACAGAAACTCTTCCATGATCTGAAGCTGATGTGTGGCAGAAAGCTTGACTGTTTTCTTACATTCTTGTAAAATTAATATCTTCCCACTTATTGTAGTAATTTGTTTCTGTGACTTCCCTAGAAGTAACAGTGGAAGAGGAATGTTTACTGTTATTTAAATAAGTGAACCTACTGACTTAATTTGAATATAAGCCTCTTCTGCTTTTTTTTTTTCCTTAATTCTCTCCAACTTCCAAAGAATCAGCTTTTATGACTATTTCAGCAAAATATGGTTAGGTTGAGAATCCTTTTCATTCTACTTTTGCTAGAAATTCTCTGCTACAGCTGATGAAGACCTCATAGACACATCAACAGTTACTGATTTTGCAGTAGATGCACAGATGATACTTTTAGAAGCAGCTAATGCATTTGAATTTGATAGTCTCCACCAATTAATATCCACAAGCTCAAGTATCTTGTTTAGAGAAAGAGTTTTTGACTGGGTCATTAGGTTTGAGAAAGATTTGTAATCTTCCAGGAATTTGATTCCACTGTCAAATCACCAGGGGACTCCTCACTTCTACTTGAATTTACTTGAATTATGATGGCAGGAAGTGAAGATAAGATTATTGTATTCTTGGCTCAAATACCTTACTGAGGCTGATATTGCCTTGGGGCTTCTGCTCCTCAACAACTGAAACATCCATATGGAAACAGTGGTGGTCGCCAGTTCTGATCTTGTGCTTGTGCACATCTATTTGTTCTCTTAGTTTTGTTTCAGAATCACAGACAGTAACCTCCACCAGCAACGCCATCTCCCCAAGGTTTTCAAAAGAAATTAATTACTTTGAAGCTGTTCTCTGCTTTCAAAAGCTTACCTTCATATTCCCGTAATTACACAAGTAACTGCTAATTATGCTTCACTTAGCTCAACATTTGATGGTCATAATATAGAATTAAAAGCACAATGCATAATATAATAAGGTAATGCTCAAGTAAGAGCCTTCCTAACATTTGAATACACACAGTAGCAGTTCTTATAAGAATAACAATAGTAGAAAAATGATAAAATTTAACTGCAGGAAAAGATTGGTTAGAAATTTCTTTGATAAGCCTCCATTAATTTTATGAGCAAGACTGTGTAAGCATGGAAAGTTATACTAAGATTTCTGTGTTTTGTTCTTTTGTAATAGAGAGCTCCCCCCAGGTAAAGTAATCCTTTGGAAACTAGTTTTTTTAAAAACAAACAAACACAAAAAAAAACCCCACAAAGCACCATTTAATCCTGACAATTCAACATTATAGGTAACTCAGTTAGAAAGTTCAGAGAATAATATCCTTTGAATTAAAGAAACCTGCATCTATTTCCTTTGCCTTCTCTGCTTTTAAGAATTAATACTGTTGTAATGTGATGAGAGATTTTTCTTACTAAAATAGTTTAGACCTAAAACGTAATATCCATTTAATCTTCTGTAATCTGGATTGCCTTTACTATAAATTTTAATATTGGCATCTTTCTAGTGTTGAACCAATTTCAAAATGGAAACTTGAGTATTAATTCAATACATTAAAACAGATTATTTTGCAAAAACTTATATGATTAATTTGGATTAAAAAAGAGGAAGATAATTTATCATGAAATTTCCTAGTAATTTTTTTCAGAGCATTTGTTTATGAAAAAATACTTAACATTTTTAAATTAACGTCCTTTGTGATTAACCAAAGCAACACATTCTGATTCACCTGTTCTGTGGAGTCTTTTTGGATCCCAATAGGCTAGATTTTTAGACTGCAGTAGCCTCCGTAGTGCTTGAAGAGGTAGCAGGGGTCTGCTTCTCTCCAAAACAACTAAAAGAGACCTGAGATCTTCTGTCTATAACAGAATTGCAGTTGGATAATTTATTTTGCCCTGTCAATGGTCCTTGAAGAAAACCCATAGCTCTCTAGTCTAAAAGCCATTTCATAATCCTTTCAGGGTCAAAGGAAAATCATCCACATCTAATAAATGACAGGACTTACATTAGTAAATATTCTTGATCTTGAGTTTGTCATACATTCACTGTAATCAGAGAGCATAAGTTTTCTAAAATTGCTGTAGCAAACATAACTGTTATTTCTGAAGCACAGAGGATGACAAAATCAAAGGTTGTTTCCTTCCTAATATATTTTTCAGGCAGGAAACACTTGTTATGAGTAGAATGTGTTCTTCGATGGAGTATAATTATTTTTTTTAATTATAATAGGATACACAGATCAAGTTAGAAAATTTTTATGTCCACTGTTTTATTAGAGTTGAATGGGTTTGCAGGTGTAGTTGTTTTTACTACTTATGTTCCTCCGATGCTAACGCCAGTGCAGTGGATAACAAAAGACATACTTGAAAAATTTATTACAGTGCAGGAAATGTGTATAATGTCTCAGGAATTTAACTCATGACAGGAATTTGTGCAGACAGTTATGAAGATATCTTCCAGTCAACAACAATTAAAAAATCTGCTTTTTGGAAGGTAACTTCTGGTTCAATTAAAGAGGAGAACTCTTACAGAGTTCAGAATCAGTTCCCTGTGTTTCTTTTTTGACTAATTACCACAGGTTCTTCACTCCAGTTAGTAAGTACGTTTCAGTAATTACAGTAGTTTTCATAATTGCTATTTGTTTAAATCTAAACAAAATTACTTTTTAAGAAAGAATTAATTGGAGGTCACTTGAAGATGTCACTCCAATAACAGTCAACTCTCTTCCTGTAACACGCCTCAATGCAATGATGGCTAAGGCACAGATGAAATTGAAAATATTGGTGTAATCATGTGTATTCTAATGGTCTGTTTTAGAAGAAAAACATGATGGCTTCTGGGTCACATTTTGTAGTATTTAGTTCTGAGGAAAGATTTGCATTAGTATATGATGTATCTGATTTATTTTTTTTTTTAATTTTACATGCATGTAGTCAAGTTCTAAAGAAGAACACTGCTACTATTTCTTTGTTTTGTTGAAAATAATTACCATAGAGGAAATAATGGTTGTTGTGAAAAACAGACATGTAAGAAAGCAAATACCTATCTCCCTTTTTCACTCTAACACTTCCATGACATACTGTCTTTAGAAACAAGAATAGTGGAAAATTGCTACAAAGAGTCATTGAGGGAAATAGAGCAGGAAAAGAGGGGGATGGTGTTTCTGTAAAGTCAGTATATTCTAGACTTCTAGGGGAAAAAAAAATGTATAGACTTTGGAGAAAAAAAAAAGAAAAATCAAGTGTAAAAGATTAAAGAATTTAATTAAATGCTAAGAGGAAAACTAAAAGTAAAACCAGACATAACATCCTGCTATTGGAAAGGAAATGAGGAAAAAGCACATGCATGTTGACCCTAATGGCAAAGGTGCTGCTGACATTGCAGTGAGAATATAATCAGGTCCTAAATGAATAGAAACAAAACTAGTGTGTAAAAGAGTTTTGAAATGATGGGTTTGGTTGAGCGGGCAGTGGTGTGTGGTGAGAAACTTTTCAAGCTACTGAAAAAAAGATGCAGTAGAAAATGAAAGTAATACATGCGTAGGAGTGGTATCTGTGTAATACAGAATAACTGCTGTGACAGAATTCAGCAAGAAGATAACGTCCAACTCAATGATCAGAGGTAGATTCTTACAGTGTAGGAGGAGCCAGATCAGGTTCCAGATTCTTTCAGTCATATTATAAAGCCTGAGGCCTTAATCTCAGCCTACAGTACAATCAGCCTGGGATTTTGGTTCAATGCCTTAAACTAAAATTATATTTAGCAATTTATCTCATATTTTCAAGTGAGGCGCTTCTACCTTACCTAAAATGGTTTGTAGCTTTTTCTTACTATGATGGTGTAGGTTTGTAAAGTCAGAGGGAACAAAAGAATAAGTAAACGCAGGTGTCTCTTGGAGCCTTAAATGAGACTGCAGAGGAACCTAAAATTAGACCAGCTTCAGAGGAATACATTTAAGCGATAGAAACTTCAGTCAAAAAGTTGTATCACTTAAAGAATTCCTTGTGCAGCCATCAAGGGATGAAATATAACAGTTGAAATGCTGAAATTTTACAGGTTTATAGTGCCTTATCTCCATTATACTATTTACTCGTAGGAGTTCCACTTAGCTAAGAGCTAGAATGAAAAAGTGGTTTGTTAATAATAATTCCAGCTACTGCAAGAATCTCTGAATCAATCCCATCAGAAACACAATTTTGCTGCTGAACAAGTGCTCTATACTAAACCTAAGCTGTGCCACAGTTTGTTACCTTGCGTAGTCAGTGCTTGCCAAATAAAGTAATGCTAGGTTCACCAAAAAACTTGAACTGAAGATTTTATGAGATATAAATGGTGACTGTACCTATCTCTGCTCAGAAGATGGCAATTTTCTCTTTTGTCAGTGTTAATGGACTGAAAGTGAAAGTTTTTATTGCTTAGTGATAGTGGTTTAGATCTGAATTACTGGATGTAGTTTTCTTAAGAAATCTTTTTTTTTTTTCAGTAATAGTCAAAAATAATAAAATTTTAACATTTTTTTCAGCATTATGTTTGCCAATAAGTTAAAAAATATTGATGGAGCAATTTCAAATAAATGCTATAAATAAATACATGTGATTAATGCTTTGTATGAGAAAAAGTATGAAGATGATGTCCCATGTTGGATTACAACTGGGTAACACGGCAAGCTGTAGGCATTCCAGGAGGCTCCTGGAGTGCCTTGAAGACAACTTCTCAAGCCAGGAAATAGATGACCCTACCCGAGGGGATCCAACACCAGACCTGATGGTCGCCAATGCAGGTGAGCTCATCAAGGATGTCAAGATTGGAGGCAGCCTGGGCTGCAGTGACCATGCATTGGTGGAGTTCACAGTCCTCAGGGATGTGAGTCAGATGAGGAGTGTGGTCAGGGCCCTGAATTTTAGGAAAGGAAAATTCCAGCTCTTCAAGGAGTTAGTCAGTAAGACTCCCTGGGAAACAGTCCTCAGGGACAAGGGAGCAGAACAGAGCTAGCAGATCTTTAAGGATGCTTTCCATAGAGCACAAGAGCTCTCAATCTCCAGGTGCAAGAAATCAAGTAAGGAAGGGAAGAGACCAGCATGGCTGAGTTGAGACCTGGTGGCCAAACTAAAAGGAAAGAAGGAACTGCACAAGCAGTTCAGGCAGGGACTGATATCTTGGGAAGAATATGGGGATACTGCGTCAGGTAAGTTATGGGGTCAGGAGGCCCAAGGCATGGCTGGAGCTGAACTTGGCAAGGGATGCGAAGAGTAACAAAAAGGGCTTCTACAGGTATATCAATCAGAAAAGGAAGGTTAAAGAAAGTGTACCCCCCCCAATGACTAAGGTTGGTCAAATAATAACAACAGACGAGGAGAAGGCTGAGGTTCTCAACAACTTTTTTGCCTATTTTCCGATTTTCCTTTTACTGATTTTTTTTTTTTCCTTCAATAAGCCCTCTTTTAACTAGTAACAAGTGTTCCAGCTAGTGGGCTGATAACACTGGAATGTTTCTGTTTCTGCTGAGGTGCAAAGGTCAGTTTGTTCTACTCAGTGAATCTGCCACTGCAGATGCTACTGAGAACAGGAGAGTGGTATCTATCCCCTGTAGGGGAGCTGGACTAGACAGACAGCAGAACTGACCAAAGGTATTCCATTCCATATATCTACGTAAGCTCCAAGGAAGGTCAGAGATCACAGAAGACAACTTCCTTCCCGCTTCTTCTTCCCTTCTCTTCCATCTATGGCTGGCGTCCGGGGAGGACTCCATCCATCACCGTCGACCCCAGGGCTCTGACCAGCTCATAACCCTCCTAACCCAGCCCCTGTCTGCTCTGCCTTATCTCCTGCCTGTGGGCTGGGACACTTTGGGACTGCTCACAGCTAAGGAGAGTGTTGGGGAGTTGCTGGGGGTGGGGGGAGGCAAGAGGCTTTTGCACATTCCTGAACATACTTGTATATAATTGTACATATAATTAAAGCTGTCTAGTTTAGTTTTCAATCCAGCAAAGTCTCTCTCCTAATTCTCTCTCTCCTTCCCTACCTGGGTGGGAGGGGGTGGGGATCGAGAGCATTGTTGTCTCTGGTTTATTTTTCGATTCTTAGTCAAACCGTGACACCCACACATTCTATGATTCTGTGATCATTTACACTTGAAATTTGCTGATAGTTGCATACATTTAGTGTTTTCTCTGATGCTTTTTTCTAATCTCTCTTTATTTCCTAAGTACTAAAAACCAAGAGAAAAGCTTAGGAACAGCAGCAACAGGCATATTCAGAGTCAAAATTATCAAAGTACTTTAACATCAGGACAGTCCAGTTGTACACTATCAGAATCTGTGTTCAGTACATGCCAACTTGTTACTGAGTATCTTATGAAAAATGAGGTTACACACCAAAAATATCCTAATTGCAGTCCATACAACTAGTGGCTGAAGTTTCTTCATTGGTTTACACAGAGTTTCATTTTACAGTGGAGTAATCTGTTGAAGCAGATTGGCAGAGCTGTGACTGAGCTCTGAAATGATCATGGGAGTGGCGGAGTCATCAAGTTTAGCAGATGTTTAGAAGATGTTTAGCACATTTTTGCAGAATATGCTGTTTGATTGTAAGGAAATAGTAGCTAAATCGTGCCCAGGAGTTAAATTAGAAGCTTCAGGAGGCAATCCTGTCAATCAGAAAGGAAGTATTAATTTTATATGAACAAATATTTTTGTTTCTTCATTTTCAGAAACATTTTACTAAACAGTTCTGAAAGGATCTGAACTACCTTTACAGACTCTTATCTTGGTACTACTGAAAACTTTAGTTACCAAATTTCAGACCTCTTTCAATAGAAAAAGAAATTGATTGTGTGTGTGTTTCTTCCCAAGCATTAGCGGTTACTTACGCAGTGGTAGCTGTAAATAGAATATGACAGGGTCTGAGTGAATCACACTGTGCCTGCAGAATCCCTACCTCATCCTTTGTCCTTAAGTATAACAGCAAGGGAATAGTAGCTTTGACATTTCTGAAGAGTGCAGCTGCTAACTGAGCTTGTAGAAGAAATGTGAAGTGGTATTTGATAAGCATAGTCTTTTTCCTCAGTTTTTGAGAGATTTCTGAAATAAATTTGGGGTGTCTGGAAACCCTTACAAAAGAGCAGTATTTTCTCCTCTCCCATTTATCCAGCCCTGGATAAATGCCTCATTCCCCTAGTCCTTCCAACTATTTCCAGGGAAGTATCATTATCTTATACCATTAAGTCATTTTAGAAGGTGTTCCTGGCTGTGTTGATGTTACATGTGGTAAAAGACACAATACTCTTCCAGAGGTACTTCATTGGGCATGTCTAGCAGAGGCCTGAGTTATCTTGAGTGGGACATTTTGCCAGTGTTTCTTCTTGGGGCATAAATCTTCCCCATCTGCTTCATGGTGAAACTCTTCTGTTTCTTTTTTTCAGTTACCTCCTTGTAGGGAATTTTCCACGTCCTAGTCTGTACGGCAGTGGCAAGAAAGACATTTCTTGCATTTCTGGCATGTGTGTTAAGTTTACACACGTCTCTGGAGATTAACATTTTTCCTTATTCTTTGCTTATTAGTGAATCCACAAGGAATAATTGGAGCCAAGCACATTTCCGATGTCCCTTCAAACGCTCAAATGATTCTGTATTTGTATCACCAGTCCTGTCTGAAGCCACTGAAGATGCACCATACTTCACAGCTGTTCAGTTAAGCTGAGCAAAATTGACTTTTAGAAAGGAAGGAGCTTTCAGCCCCAAGTATTGTAGAGGTACTACTTTGCTATCTTTTTACCTCACAGACTTTGAAGGTTACTACAAGTATAGTGCTTTAAGAACAGACAATAGTTTCAAACATTGCAAGGCACTCAGTCACAACAAAAGTTTTTCAAAAGCATAAAACCTACAATGCTTTAAGCTGTGGTGTTTCTCCCATATCCATTGTCCTTGATGAAGAAGTGGGAAGGTGAGGCTGAGCTCATGTGAATTTGTCAGGTTTTTTGGGTTTTTTTTATTCTTTAAGTGCTGGTATGGCATCAAAAACTAGCAGTGAGAATACAAACTGCACTGTCCAGGTGATGTTAGTTCTTCCAGGTGTATCACACTGTGTATGGTTAAAATCCTGATTTCTAAAAAGAAGTTCTTCCTGCGATTTGTCTTCACAGATACCATGGTCCTTAAGTTCCATTTTACATCCTAGCTCGTGCTTCATCATATTTATTCATCAATGCCATATGTTCCAATAATCAAAGACATTGAAAGATAGCAAAGAGTGGTAATAATGTTCTGCTGTGAAGTGCTACGCCAGCCTTGCATAATGCTGAATGTACAAAACAGACTACTGGAAAAATAGCTTGTATTACAAGTCTGTAATTAACTGTAAGTCTTATGAATCATCCATAATTGTCCTGGGAAAGGAAAAGGGCAGTGGTTAATACTGATACTGCAAATGGCAGAATTCTGATTAAATATGAATATGCATGGAAATGAATCTGCCAAGTACTGTCAGGCAACAGACATTTTGATTCTGCTGCTACTTATCTTGTTCATGAAGTGAAAATAAAATAGCTCAAGAAGGACAGGCATCTTTGAAAAAGTGGTGAGAACAGGATATATGAACTGAATTTTGCATATGTAAAAAACCTGCATTTTCACACATAAGTTTATATGAGATATTAATACAGAGAAAAGTATCTATGTCATATAAATAAACACAGTTTAGTAAATGTCATTCTGTGATACTAATGTTTCTCTGATATGAGAAATTAACTTGAACCATCTGAAATTTGTGGGCATGCAGGTTTTCCTTCCAGTAGGTTACCTGTGTGAAACAACTTATGTTTCCTTTCGCTCAGTTTTGTTGTATTTGGTTTCAAAACTGCTTTAAATGGCTGATCACTTAAACAGAATGAGTAAAACCTGCTTCACAAGAAAAATCTCTCCTTTATGGGATTTTATGGGATTATGGGATTTTATGGGATTTATGGGATTTTATGGGAGCACGCGGCAGCGCAGAGCAGAGAGCGGCAGCGGTGTGAGCTGTTCCTTTAAACTGCTGAGGATTTGAGAGAGAGCCGGGCTTCCCGGAGACGGTGAAGCCGGGGCAGAGCCAGGAGACCCGAGTCTGAGCGGGAAGCCTGCGAGGGAGAGGAAGGCTGACGTGGCAGGGGGAGTGGCTGTGAACGGCGGCAAGGTTTAAAAAGCGGCCATTTGGCAGCCTCCTCTGAGCACGCGGCAGCGCAGAGCAGAGAGCGGCAGCGGTGTGAGCTGTTCCTTTAAACTGCTGAGGATTTGAGAGAGAGCCGGGCTTCCCGGAGACGGTGAAGCCGGGGCAGAGCCAGGAGACCCGAGTCTGAGCGGGAAGCCTGCGAGGGAGAGGAAGGCTGACGTGGCAGGGGGAGTGGCTGTGAACGGCGGCAAGGTTTAAAAAGCGGCCATTTGGCAGCCTCCTCTGAGCACGCGGCAGCGCAGAGCAGAGAGCGGCAGCGGTGTGAGCTGTTCCTTTAAACTGCTGAGGATTTGAGAGAGAGCCGGGCTTCCCGGAGACGGTGAAGCCGGGGCAGAGCCAGGAGACCCGAGTCTGAGCGGGAAGCCTGCGAGGGAGAGGAAGGCTGACGTGGCAGGGGGAGTGGCTGTGAACGGCGGCAAGGTTTAAAAAGCGGCCATTTGGCAGCCTCCTCTGAGCACGCGGCAGCGCAGAGCAGAGAGCGGCAGCTAGCCTTCACAGGGCAGGCGCGTGGGAGGCGCGAGAGCAGCGGGTGCCGCGGGTGCCTTCTCACAAGAAAAGCAAACTAGTAGCTGGATAGATCATGGTCACAACGCGGCCAAAAACCATAGTGAAAAAGAATGTGGGGACTCAGACAGAGCTCCCAAGCAGGCATGCAGCAGTGCAGGTCTCTGGCTGCAGTGAATGCCTGAGCCTGGCACTGGTACCAGAGGGAACCAGTGACACCGCATGTGTGCGGTGTGAGCAAGTAAATGATCTCCTCAGGCAGGTGGTTAATCTGACAGAGGAGGTTGAAAGACTGAGAGCCATTAGAGATTGTGAAAGTGAAATAGATTGGTGGAGTCATACCCTGACGCAGGGGCAGATCGAGGAGGTTGAGAAAGTGACGGATCCCCTCCCCTCCTGTCACCAGACAGATGGAGAGGACTTAGGAGATATGAAGGAATGGAAGGAAGTCCGACCTCGGAAAGGCAAGAAAAAATCCTCCCAACCCCTTCCACCCTCCCAATTGCCCTTGAATAACAGATATGAAGCCTTGGAAATTCAGGGACAGGAAAATGAAGTTGGAGGGGTAGACTTAGCTAGTGAAGCACAGAGGACTCGTCAGTCACCCCGAGTCCTTAGGACTTCTTCAATCAAGAAGGAAAGGAGAGTAATTGTGGTAGGTGACTCCCTTCTGAGGGGGACAGAAGGGCCCATCTGTCGACCGGACCCATCCCACAGGGAGGTCTGTTGCCTCCCTGGGGCTCGGATTAGAGATGTTAAAAGGAAACTCCCTAATCTTGTGGGTTCCTCTGATTACTATCCACTGCTGATTTTTCAGGTTGGCAGTGATGAAATCATCACAAGAAATGTAAGGGCAATGAAGAGTGACTTCAGGGCCCTAGGACGGCTAGTTAGGGGGTCTGGAGCACAAGTAGTGTTTGCCTCCATCCCTCCTGCAAGAATGGGTGGGGAAGTATATAGGAAGAGTTTACAAGTCAATGAATGGCTAAGAGATTGGTGTCAAAGACAGGGTTTTGGTTTTTTTGATCATGGGATGCTATATGAGACACCTGGCCTGGTGGTGGCAGGTGGGATGCACCTGTCCCAGAGGGGGAAGAGGCTTTTGGGGCAGGACTTAGCAGGGCTCATTGAGAGAGCTTTAAACTAGATATGAAGGGGGAAGGGGAGAAAACTGGGTCTGTTAGGGACAAGAACAAGAGGAACGTGCCAGGGCCTGAAAGCAGGTGGTCTAAGGAGGATTTAGTCCCACCAGTGGGCTCTGTTTGTTTCCTGAAATGCCTGTATGCTAATGCACGCAGCATGGGGAATAAGCAGGAAGAGTTAGAGGTCAGTGTGCGGGCTAAGGGTTATGATCTGGTAGCAATAACAGAGACGTGGTGGGACAGGTCACATGACTGGAGTGTGGCCATGGATGGTTATGTGCTTTTTAGGAAAGATAGAGCGGGGAAGCGAGGTGGTGGAGTTGCTCTTTATGTGAGAGAGCAACTAGAATGTATTGAGTTTTGTGCAGGGGCTGATGAGGGGCAAGTTGAAAGTCTGTGGGTAAGAATTAAGGGGCAGGCTGGTGTGGGTGATACAGTCGTGGGGGTCTACTACAGACCTCCTGATCAAGGCGAGGAAGTTGATGAGGCTTTCTACAGGCAGCTGAAAGTAGCCTCACAACTGCAGTCCCTAGTCCTCATGGGAGACTTTAACTACCCTGATATCTGCTGGAAGACTCACACAGCCAGCCTTTCACAGTCTAGGAGGTTCCTCCAGTGCATTGATGATAACTTCTTAATGCAAATGGTGGACGAGCCGACTAGAAGAGGAGCGCTGCTGGATCTTGTACTAACCAACAAGGAGGGCCTTGTTGAAGCAGTGGTGGTCAGTGGCAGCCTTGGCTGCAGTGATCACGAGATGGTGGAGTTCAGGATCCTGTGTGGAAGGAACAGAATACCCAGTAGGACCAGAACCCTGGACTTCCACAGGGCAAACTTTGGCCTCCTCAATCAACTGTTAAGGGAAATCCCATGGGACAGGGTGCTAGAAGGTAAAGGGGCTCAAGATAGCTGGTCAACATTCAAGGACCACTTCTTGCAAGCACAGGATCAGAGCATCCCAATGGTTAGGAAATCTAGTAAGGGAGCTAGGAGACCAGCATGGTTAAAAAAGGAACTGCTGGGCAAACTTAAGTGGAAAAGGAAAATCTACAGATCATGGAAGGAGGGGCTGGTCACTTGGGAGGAATATAGGACTGTTGTCAGAGGATGTAGGGAGGCAATTAGGAAAGCTAAGGCTTCCTTGGAACTTAACCTTGCAAGTCAGGTTAAGGATAATAGAAAGGGCTTTTTCAAATACATAGCTAACAAAGCTAACATTAGAGGCAATATTGGCCCACTGTTGAATGAGGTGGGAGCCCTGGTGACAGAGGATATAAAGAAGGCTGAGGTGCTGAACGCCTTCTTTGCCTCTGTCTTTACTCCTGCAGGATTTCCCCATGAGCTCCAGACTCATATAGCCGCAGAAGTAGTCAAGATAGATGAGGAGTTTGACATAGCAGATGAGGATTGGGTTAGGGATCAGTTGAGTAATCTGGACATCCATAAATCGATGGGTCCAGATGGAATGCATCCAAGGGTGCTGAGGGAGCTGGCGGAGGTCATTGCTAGGCCACTCTCCATCATCTTCGGTAAGTCATGGGTAACGGGAGAGGTGCCTGAGGACTGGAGGACAGCAAATGTCACACCAGTCTACAAGAAGGGCAAGAAGGAGGACCCGGGTAACTATAGACCGGTCAGCCTCACCTCCATCCCTGGAAAGGTGATGGAACAACTTGTTCTTGTCTCTATCTCTAGGCATATCAAGGACATGGGGGTCATCAAGAGCAGTCAGCATGGTTTTATCAAGGGTAAATCATGTTTGACTAACCTCATAGCCTTCTATGAGGAGATTACTAGGTGGATAGATGATGGTAGAGCGGTAGATGTGGTTTATCTGGATTTCAGTAAGGCATTTGACACCGTCTCCCACAGCATCCTTGTAGATAAGTTGATCAGGTATGGGTTTGGTGATCAGGTAGTGAGGTGGATCAGGAACTGGTTGATGGGAAGGAGTCAGAGAGTTGTAGTCAATGGGGCAGAATCTGGTTGGAGGTCTGTGACTAGTGGAGTCCCTCAGGGGTCGGTACTGGGACCGATGTTGTTCAACATCTTCATCAACGACCTGGATGAGGGTATAGAATGTACCCTCAGCAAGTTTGCTGATGACACTAAGCTGGGAGGAGTGGCTGACACACCAGAAGGCTGTGCTGCCATTCAGAGAGACTTAGACAGGCTGGAGAGTTGGGCGGGGAGAAACATGATGAAATTCAACAAGGGGAAGTGTAGAGTTTTGCATTTGGGGAAGAACAACACGATGTCCCAGTATAGGTTGGGGGCTGACCTGCTGGAGAGTAGTGTAGGTGAAAGAGACCTGGGGGTCCTGGTAGACAGGAGGATGACCATGAGCCAGCAATGTGCCCTTGTGGCCAAGAAGGCCAATGGCATCCTGGGGTGCATTAGAAAGGGTGTGGTT
Organism: Hemiprocne comata; assembly: GCA_020745705.1. Lineage (NCBI taxonomy): Eukaryota > Metazoa > Chordata > Aves > Apodiformes > Apodidae > Hemiprocne > Hemiprocne comata. The sequence goes on along the minus strand of CM036586.1, from coordinate 132,746,261 downwards.
AGTAGGTCAAGAGAGGTTCTCCTCCCCCTCTATTCTGCATTGGTGAGGCCGCATCTGGAGTATTGTGTCCAGTTCTGGGCCCCTCAGTTCAAGAAGGACAGGGAACTGCTTGAAAGAGTCCAGCGCAGAGCCACAAAGATGATTAAGGGAGTGGAACATCTCCCTTATGAGGAAAGGCTGAGGGAGCTGGGTCTCTTTAGCTTGGAAAAAAGGAGGCTGAGGGGTGACCTCATCAATGTTTACAAATATGTAAGGGGTGAGTGTCAGGGAGATGGAGTTAGGCTCTTCTCAGTGATGACCAGTGATAGGACAAGGGGTAATGGGTGTAAATTGGAGCATAGGAGGTTCAAGGTGAATATCAGAAAAAACTTCTTTACTGTGAGAGTGACAGAGCACTGGAACAGGCTGCCCAGGGAGGTTGTGGAGTCTCCTTCACTGGAGGCATTCAAAACCCGCCTGGATGCGTTCCTATGTGATGTGCTCTAGGTGACCCTGCTCTGGCAGGGGGGGTTGGACTAGATGATCTTTCGAGGTCCCTTCCAACCCCTAGGATTCTATGATTCTATGATTCTATGATTTTTGTTGCATCAGTAATGCATGTATGGCTTTTTACTTTGCTTCTGTCTTTTCTAGCTTTTAATTTTAAATATCGGCTCCAAGGATAATTGGTCATGCATTTGGTATCTGTAAAATAAAATCCTTTACACAGAAACGTCGTCTTTTATCTCTATTCTGTGATGTTTAGTACATAATCAGTACCATTAGAGGTTTTTCATACCATATCAAAAGCTCTGCCATGTACTATTAATTTTATTTAATATCCACTAGCAAGCTTTTCAGGGTAGTTGGTCACATGGTCCTGAAAATATATCAAAAGTTCGCTCAGAAGGAAAGGCTTTGTGTCTGTTTTCTGCTTGTATGCTTGAAGTGCTTCCAGCCCTTCTTCATCTTACAGGTGTCTGGACTTTTCCATGGTATAGCTCATAGTTTCTACCAAAGTGATGAGCTCTATTTTTTACTGCTGTGGTATAGACTAATAGCTCACTTTCCTGTGTGCTGCTGTGTATGTTGGTGTGCATAGGAATGAAATATGATTCCCTGAGTTAGACATAAATATCCTCTGGCTGTCAGTGACTTATAAACATATGAATTAGGTGTAGTGAGGAATTAATATCCAATGATAAAAAAATAGAAACATAAAATTAGGCAAAAGATACATGAAAATGCTTTCATAACAATCTAATGTTCTTTTTGATCAGTGGCTTGTTACAAACTGTAGGATAAACCTTCTTTCCAATTCTATATTGAATTTATCTTGACATCTGCCTATTTACCAATTTTGTCACGAGTGCACAGGGAAAACCTGCTGAGTATGTAGATATGTTGGTATTTATTTTCTCCCTTCCTTGTCAGAAAAAACTGGAAAGGCAGCGCTTATGGCCTTGTCCCAGTGCAACAGAAATTATTCATTTTTCTGCAACAGATGACTTGTGAAATGATGTGACAGAAAGGATGCCACTTGTCATTTGACATTATTTGGGGCTGTAGATATTACGATGCACTGCTTTTCAAATGTGGCTTAACACTGAGAAGTGAATTTTAGAAGAAGGTCACCAAGTGCTCCGTACATGCTGCTCAAGCGAATCCTTAACTAAAGCAGCTGGAGCGCTCCATCCTTTGGGGCAAAGCACAGCAAAACATCAGCAAAGACCCTTTGGTCTTCCTCCTGCATGCAAGCTTTGCTTTCTTCTGTCAAAACATAGCTTTACAGATATGGCTGAAGGTATTTGACAGAGTGCCTAAGTAATATAACCTTCCGGGTTGTAAAATTTACATCAAATTTGGAGTAATGCTGCTTTAAACATAAAGTGACACACTGCATAGCTAACATGTTCATGCAGAAGGATTCTCATACAATAACTGAATATGACCTTGCTTTAAGCAAGCTAATTAGTGAGTGAGTGCTGAAAAATACTGTGTATTCTTATGGTATATGGCTTGCATTAGAGGACCATGACATTAGCTTGTCAGCAGCTTGACTTGCAAAAATCCAGAGGTTCAAGTTTTGCTTTGTAAGATAACAATTTAAAATGGAGAAAGGAATTTTAGATGCTTGCAAAAAGAAAATAGCAAGAGTAATATTATATGAATATAATATGAAAATACAGAATGTATAACTGTCCTGGTTTGAGCATACCAACATAGATGTGTTTCTTATATAATATTTTGTAATACAAATAAATAATAATGCTAACTCAGTAGGATAATATCAACTCAGTGGTAGATGCATGTGGCATGTTACATTTCTTTTGTCTGGCATACACTTGCTTCTCTCATAGTTCACATACATTTGTGTGAAACTTGAAAGTGTGAATAGACCTCTAAAGATCATTTGGATATCTGCTGTATGGCCACACGTGCATGTTTGTTTATATGCAGAAAGATGTCAGTTCTGCTTATCACAGAATTACACAATCACCAAGGCTTGAAAAGACCTCTAAGATCATCAAGTCCAGCCTATGACCTAACACCACCACATCAGCTAAACCATGACACTAAGTGCCACATCCAGTCTCACAGAAGGGTTCACCTGTCGAAGCCATGGATTGCTAGCTTCTCCAGGAGGATGCTGTCGGAGACTGTGTCAAAGGCCTTGCTGAAGTCAAGGTAGAACACATCCACAGCCTTCCCCTCATCCACCAGGCTGGTCTTCTTCCCCACTGGCTCCTTTTTCGGCACACAGGGACAGCCTGCTCCTGCACCTTCATAAATTCATTCTTAAAGTAAGCCCAGACTTTCTGGGCTCCTTTGTTTTTGAGGGCTGCTTCCCAAGGGACTCTCTGAATCTGTGTCCTGAAGAGGCCAAAGTCAGCCCTCTGGAAGTACAAGGTAAAGGTTTTGCTGACAACCCTCCTAATTTCTCCACATACTGAAAATTCTATCATATCATGTTATCACTACATCTTCCGCCAGCCCTTCCCTGTTCATAAACAGTAGGTCCAGCATGGCACTACCCCTGGTAGGTTCACTTACCAGCTGTAGCAGGAAGTTATCTTCCATACATTCCAGAAGCCTCCTGGATTGGCCCCTTTCTGCTGTGTTGTACTTCCAGCAGATACCTGGTAAGTTGAAGTCCCCCATGAGAACAAGGGCTAATGAACGCAAGACATCTCCAGGTTGTTGAAAGAATGTCTCGTCAGTGTCTTTATCCTGGTCGGGTGGTATGTAGTAGACTCCCACTAGGATATCAGCCTCATTGGCCTTCCCCTTTATCCTCACCCATATACATTCTGCCTTGGTGTGTCTAGTATTGAATTCTAGGCAGTCAAAGCACTCCTTAACACATGATGCCACCCCACTACCTCTTGCCTCCTTGCCTGGCTCTTCAAAAGAGCCTGTAGCCATCCATTGCAGCACTCCAACCATGCGAATCATCCCGCCACGTTTCCATGATGGCAGTTATGTCATGGTCTCCCTGGCCTACGTTTCCCTTAACAACTTTTCCACAAGCTTAATGTTTTTCTAGAATAATGCTTTGCCAAACACTGACCTACATTTCCAGTAGTGCAGGTTCAGCCACTTCTCCTTCTGTCCTGAAAAACCTAGTGAAAATAAGACCTACTCTTCTGTACAAAATGCCCATTATATATTTGTAGGTAATCTGTTGCTGTTTTTTCTTTTTCTCAGGTAACCATATCTCATTCACTTAGTTTTTCTTCATATCCAAAACACACCCATGTAATACATTAATAAAAAAAAAAACTTTTCTTCTGATCAGTTTGCTTTGATTTAGGTTAATGACGCTTCTCATTTTCGTATTTTTTAATGTTCATGACCACTTTTTCAGTAGAGACTTCTCAGGCTGTGTATTCTAAGCTAGTCAAAGCTGCCCTTTTTTTTTTGTAATTTTATCTGAGAAAGGATTTCAGAAAGGATTTCACTTACAGTTCTATCTTTTGTAAAAACTATGTGGGAATAATTGGACTTTTGAACTTTTCCAAAAGGACTTTTTTTTTTTTTAATTTAATTTGTGCGGGTTTTTTTCCCTTTTTGCATAAGTGTGACATTTTTGTGGTGACCCACTCTCAGTGCTAGATCACCTGATTGTTTTCTGCAGGCTGCCTGCCTGCAGTTACTAATTCGGCATTTAGGCAATTACTGTTTCTGCATGAAACATAGAATTTCTTGTGTTGGAACAGATCTGTAACAATGATCGAGTGCAACTCCTTGCTCCTTGCGGAAGTACCTAAAACCATATGACTAGGAGCGTCCTCCAGAATGTTGAACCTTGCTTTTTCTCATTCTGAAAGACTTTTTTCTTTTTTTTTTTACTTGCATTTTTGACTGCTTAAAAAACCTTTGAAATTTAGTCTTTTCCTTGCATATTCATTAAGTCTCTCCCTCTTTGCTGTTGTGTGGAAATTTAATAAGCATAGTTTATCCTCATAATGGATTTTTTTCTATCAAAAGATTCTTCAACTGGTGTTAGCACTGTCCTACCTGCTGGCAGGTATCAGTATCAGAAAATGCTATGGGCTTTTCTCATTGATATATAGTCACCTTAACTCAATTGTCATATCTAAATATTCTCATTTGCATGCTCAGGTTGCAAGAATGGCAGTAATATGCAGTTCTCTAGCATGAAATAGCTGTCTGCATAGTATCTTCTATCAATTCTAATATTTGAAAAGCACACCTTAATTAAAATTCTTTCTAGTTTATTTCTTAGAATATTAATAAATACAGAGACTTACTATTATATAGGTTTTGATAAAAAGAGAAACACAGAGTCTCAGGCTATGAAACATGGTTTTCTTTCATTTCAATGTTTTGATTTTGTTTCTATTTCAGTGAGCATGTTAAGCTGATTGAATGGTGTCATGGACTGCCTGCAGAGTTTTGTAAAGGTTCTTATTTATTCTGAACCTTTAAAAAAATATATTTCAGAAACAAATAAGTTTCTGTTATATTTCAGTTATATTCACCTTCACAAAATCTCCAGCTATACAAACACTGCACCTATATAAGATGAAACTTCACATCCCTTCCCTTCTCTTCTGTTTACCAAACTGCTTTTGTAAAGGCCCTTTCTGGACCCAGCTATTGCCATAAACTTCTCAGTCTCCTTTATCTGCAGTAAATGTGCCTTTTCCATCGATTATTTTTTTCCTGATGGAAAAATAGACACAATAATTACTCCTTGTAACAAATGTAGGACAGATCTGTCAATTTCTGAAGCAGAAGTTATTGCTGGTCGTACATAAAGAGGGCTTGGTAAATTTATGCAACTATGTGTGAAAGCCATGCTCCCTCAGCAGCACAATCTGGTACATTCCTGGAGGGCTCTGGGTGAAACTTACTTATATTTCTCCACATTTGAAGGACAGCGCCATAAAATATATGTATATTATTCCACAAATACAGTGTTAGTACTGATGATGATAATCACATTATCACTTAAGTTTGTGTAACTTTGATGCAAGTGCAGGTCAGAGAGTTAACTCTTTTGTCACTATGGTTTCACCTTTCAGCTCTCTACAAGAATATTGCAGGTGTTGGCTGTGACTTCTATCCAGGAGTTACCTTTTTTCTGCCATGAAGGGAGTGTTGTAGTTGGAACATGAAGTGGGATTAATAGCATATGCTAATGTGTTACCTGCAGAGATCATAGTGCTCATTGAAATATGAGGCTAGGAGGGACCCCCAGAAATTATTTAATTCAGCTCTCGGTATTGAGGCACGTTGTTGTGTACTTCCGTCAACCCTGAAAGAAGTTTAGGGTAAGGTGTAAACTTCTAGGTAAACCTTCACTGAAGGAGACTACATGCATCCTTTCTACATGCTGCCTTTCACCCTTCTAAGAGTGGAACAGCTTTCTCTGCTGTTTACCTTGATTCTTTGTTGCTCCTTTTCTTTTTGTATATCATCTGTTTTATAGTATGATTTACAGAATCACAGAATCACAGAATGGTAGGGGTTGGAAGGGACCTCGAAAGATCATCCAGTCCAACACCCCTGCCAGAGCAGGATCCCCTAGACTAGGTCACACAGGAACGCATCCAGGCGGGTTTTGAGTGTCTCCAGAGAAGGAGATTCCATAACCTCTCTGGGCAGCCTGTTCAGTGTTCTGTCACCCTCACAGTACAGAATTTTTTCCTCACGTTTACATGGAACGTCCTATGCTCCAGTTTGCATCGATTGCCCCTTGTCCTATCACTCGACATCACTGAGAAGAGCCTGGCTTCATCCTCGTGACACTCACCCGTTACATATTTATAAACGTTGATGAAGTCAACCCTCAGTCTCCTCTTCTCCAAGCTAAAGAGACCCAGCTCCCTCAGCCTTTCCTGATAAGGGAGATGTTCCACTCCCTTAATCATCTTTGTGGCTCTGCTCTGGATTCTTTCAAGCAGTTCCCTGTCCTTCTTGAACTGAGGGGCCCAGAACTGGACACAATACTCCAGATGTGGCCTCACCAGGGCAGAGTAGAGGAGGGCCTCCCTTGACCTACTAACCACACCCTTTCTAATACACCCCAGGATGCCACTGGCCTTCTTGACCACAAGGGCACATTGCTGGCTCATGGTCATCCTCCTGTCCACCAGGACCTCCAGATCCATTTCCCCTATGCTGCTCTCCAACAGTTCAGCCCCCAGCCTGTACTGGCACATGGGGTTCTTTCCTGTATGCAAGACTCTGCACTTGCCCTTGTTGTATTTCATTAAGTTTCTCCCTGCCCAACTCTCCAGCCTGTGTAGGTCTCGCTGAATGGCAGCACAGCCTTCTGGTGTGTCAGCCACTCCTCCCAGTTGTGTGTCATCAGCAAACTTGCTGAGGGTACATTCTGTACCCTCATCCAGATCGTTGATGAAAATATTGAATAGTGCTGATCCCAGTACTGACCCCTGAGGGACTCCACTAGTCACAGGCCTCCAACTAGACTCTTTCCCATTGACCACAACTCTCTGACTTCTTCCTTTCAACCAGTTCACAGTCCACCTCACTGCCTGATCATCCAGACCACAGTTCCTCAGTTCAGCTGCAAGGATGCTGTGGGAGATGGTGTCAGATGCTTTACTGACATCAAGTATGAATCAGTGATTCAGAAATAACTTTAGACAGGACCATGTAAAAATATGTCTTGGCAAGCTAATAATAGCTAATCAACTTTATTGTTTATTTTAAGCAGTTTTGTGTTTAGATACCATGTATATGTGTGTGCATGTCTGTATAAAATTATTTGTTATAGTCTAGAATGAGTTGTACATCTTTCTTACAGAATATGTTATACAGGTAGATTTAAGTTAGGGGACTAAATTTGGTAATTTTTATTTTCCCTAAAAGTTTAATTCAGGGCAGCCTTTATGTTTCATGATGTCATATTGAATTAATAATATTGTTCCAAGTGGAAAAAAAGGAAAAAGCAAAAGTGACTTGTGTAAGATTTCGTTTCAAAGAGATATGTAATTTGCAACTCTGGTCTAATGGAAAAGTTTTAAACAAATTTAACCCAAATTAAGATTTTTGTCATTATACTGAAAAGTGAAGATCCATTGAAATCAGCTCAAAATCAAATAATTTCATGTGGCCAGTTAGGCAAAGCAGTATTCTCCCAGCTCATTTCAGGTTACCAAGTGCAAGATTACACTTCGCAAACCTGAGACTTGAACAAACTCCAGTGATATTCCTTCTTCCTTGCTCTTCTCTTTCTCTTCCCACCGTTATCTTCTAGGGTCCCAGTTCCCCAGAAGATTTATTCTCTTGACCCATTACCTCTAGTATTTTTCTGAGCGGGAGGGCAGTGACATTATTCCATGTGTGCACCCTAATTATGCCAATCAACCAGAATTCCCTTAGAGACCTGTAAAGACTGTGGTGGAAGAAGGCAGAAGTTGAATATGACACATAGAAGACACAGCAGATGGATGTTTAATATTCTTAAAATGCCTTTAAGTGCTGCAACTCCTAAAAGCACAGGTCTGTAAGCACTCCATTAGAAATGGACTACATGCTGTAAATCAGCTTGAAACAGCCATGTGCTTAGTGCTGCTGAAGTCTATAAAGCAGATGCAGAGAGTGCTTTGGCTTCAGAAGGTATTTCTGGACTGGAGAGCAATCAAATGCCATGTGTGGGAGAAGTTATTTTTATGATATAAGCTTATGAATAGCGCAGGTGCTTAGACAGTACTTAAATAATGAGTTTTCTTAACACAGATAAACATCGGATTCCTAGTTGCCCCACTAGACCAGCAAATATTGACTCTGTTAATTATTAATGAGTACATTTCAAATGGCTTATAGAATTCATGATGCTGGTAGTAGATATCTCATGCACTGGCCAGAAATGTCGTCCAGGGGGTAGGTATTAATCATTATGATTATGTGACACCTATTGTCAAAACAAGACAGGAGCCATATTGTACTTGATGCTGCCCAAATGCCTACAAGTAAATACCCTGCAGGTACTTGTCATCTAAATGCAGACGCAGGATGGGAGAAGGGCTGTCTTCTAACTGCCTGTAAAAAGTGGTGTTCAGGCAATGGGATATCTGAAAGTACCTTGGTAACAGTAAATACTGGTGAGCTCAGTTCAGTGCTCTTTATTCCTTGATTCCTTTGAGCATAATTTTAGCTAACTTTATGTGTTTGTATGGGTTTACACTGATAGGCAAATTCTGCAATTTTATGCAATCTCTCCCATCTCTGTTACTTTTTTATACAGTTCATGTACACTGAGTGATAAAAAGAATTACTCCTCTTCTTCTTTCTGCATTTCTATTGACATAGTCATTTTAAGGATGACAGCTGAAATTTTTTTCCAGATAAGTTTTCATTTTTTCTTTCCAGTCCAGTTGTATCTAAATCAGAAATAGTACATGAATATATTCTTTTTCTTGTGTTATTATTCCTGTATTCAATAAATCAAATCAGTCCAACACCACTGTGTGTATCTAGCAGGATTGCTGTCGTTTCTTGAGACATAATTTGAGAAAGGACTCAATTTGAATTTTAAGTTTGTTATTAATTGAATTTGGAGAACTGGTAATTAGCAAGTAAAGAATGTTGTATTGCTGATTTTTATCTGGTCAGTTGATTGGTAAGGAAAACCAAAGGTTAGTCTCTTTTCTGAGTGTAGTCACTTTCAATAGCCTAAGATTTTATGTAAGAAAAGAGAGATCTGCTCAAAAAATGGGAGAAGAAGACATGTCTCTACATGATGCATCTTTCACAGTCTGGGAAAGCTGCTGGTCACTGAGGTGGCTTCAGAGTGCACTTCTACCCAGTGTGTAAGAGGTCTTTCATCAGACCCAGCTCTGCACACTTTAAACCACGCTCATTTTTATCAGATTATCTATTGTGAAGACCTCGTATTCTGTAGCAGCAGAGAGTACAGTTTCATAGATCCAGAAAGATAATGTTACTTTGGGTTGGGTTCGTACCAAACAGCAAGGTTCTATAAATGCTAACGTGTGTTTTGCTGTTATGTCTGTACTAACAGTCCAACTGAATTCTCGTGAGATACTGGAGTATTGAAGTATTTTTAATGCCGTAGTCAATCAGTAATAAAGTCTAATCAAAAGTTTGTTTATTCAATTTGATCCTGTCATCCATTTTAATTTTGATTAAATATCTTTAATGAGGAGTGATCTGTTAAGCCATAAAGTTAGATGGCAGACATCTTTTCTTCATGGTCTCATAAGTATACATATTAAAATAGCTTACTTGAATCTGTTGGGAAAAAATCCAAATCATAATGTTTTGACAATTATGTGACCTCTGGTATTACTTATTCTACTCAGCTGACAATAGTGCCCATTAAAATGAGAGCACAACTGAAAAGAGAATACTCTACCATTTACTGTTTTGAATTAAGAACAGAGTAATAAAAATTATACTGAGATTTGGTCTGTTTTTAATTGCTGTGCACTGCACAGCAATTGATAGCTAGAGTGCTAATTATTTTTAATGTAATTACATTTAATTATCATAATTGCTACTCATATCTCCTGTCCTAATAGAGAGACGTTAAGGGCCTTATTTACAGAAATGCTCTGTTCTTATAATTCAGGGAAAAAATGAATAGGAAACATACCACAGCTTTTGAGACAAACTGTTCTAGTGACTGCATCTTCTGGGGGATACAATTTGCTATAGGTGTCCATCACAGTGTGAAACTGAGACTCAGCTTTCCAGAGCTCTGCCCACAGCTTTTCCACTTGGCTTGTATAAATGGATATCCAGAAACTGGGAGCAGACACTAGATACTCCTGTTTCTGGTCTTACATTTTACCCAAAAAAATATTCGCCCAGCACTTCAAAAAAGAATCAGCAATTACACTTGTGATTGCAATTACAGCAGTGATTACACAGGAACTGTGCTGATTGATTTGTAACTTTAACAAAGATTTTTGTTAAATCAGTATCACACAGCAGGCAGTTAAGAAAGTGTTCAGCATTTCTGGCATTAGAGCACTTATTTCATGTTTTATCATAAAACCCATACAAGTGGGATGTATATCAATGATCCTGATATTCCACAGCGCAAACAATGTATAAGAAAATTTAATTTCTTTTTAAAAAGCACTAACTGCATATTTAGAAGAAGTCACTGGATTTTTGCTTGCCTCACTTGAGATGTACCTGGGTTATTTCTTCCCATTCAGTTGAAAGTAATAAAAGTTTCCTGATGGATCATCACTCACAGTCCTTAGGACTGAACTGTTTGATATATGTAACAGTTAAATGGTAGGTACAGTATTCTTTAGAGTGGATCAAAATCAATTATGGAAAAACTGAAAACTACAAAAATCAAGTGGCTATTGATTTGGATGGCCTTGTTTAAAAATAAATCATTAAAAACTTGAATATAAATCCAATGGAAAAAAAAAAGTGTGCAAGCTGAATGATAGAAAGGAAATACGCTGTGCTAGAGCAAAACAGAGCTAACAGCTGTCTTTTTGGTCTGACAGAAGTGGTGCTTGTGCTTCACTCTGCTGTGAGGTATCTGAAATGTAAGAAAATATCACATGATTAGTTGGTTTCTCTTCAGTCAAGAACGCCATCACTGATAATGTCTTCAAAATGTTTTCTATATATTTGATAATTTGGGGGTTTTTTTAGTAAAATGTAGTATATAGTATAGCTTCTTTGCAGATTCACTGGGTAGAACAAACTGACCTTTGCGTCTCAGCAGAAACATAAACATTCCAGTGTTATCAGTCCACTAGCTGGAACACTTGCTACTAGTTAAAAGAGAGCTTACTGAAGGAAAAAAAAAATCAGTAAAAGGAAAATTGACTTCATCCTGGCTCAGGACACATATCTACTAGTCTCTTCCCCGTGTCTCTTTTAGATACTCTTGCTAACCTGATTTTCACCAATAATACCATGAATATCTGATTGGTGGGATTTGGATACTACAGTCAGAATAACCGGATTATGGTTGGGAACCTAAAGCTTCCCTCCTCTCTCTCTCTCTCTTCAAGAGCTAGTTTTGAAATAGGAAAGAAGTTAAAAGGGTTCATATATTTCTTTTTCACAGTGCTGTAAGGTACATTGACCATTGGGAGAGAACACAAGACAGAAAGGGGTGGCAAACCACTGAATTCCACCTGCCTTGTCGATGCATGCGTTACTCTGCCTTTGGCTGGATGCTTTCCAAAGTTATTTGATGTTATGACAGGATGTTTAAAAAACCCTACATAGACAGTACTGGCAAAAAAGGCTGGTATTTGCATTTCTGTTGATCTGTATTTATTGATTTTTTTCAGATATACAATACAGATGTTCATTATATTAAAAGCTAAAAGCAAAACATTTGTTAAGTGTAGCCATTCTAATTGGTTTTGAATCAGGGGAGAAGATGCTAGTTCTCCATGTAGTCACAGACCAAGCTCTGTTTGAAGAAGTATGACTCGATGATGTTTCTATATAGATCCTCTGTTCATCCCACTTCTCTGAGTCAACTTTTATCTCTCTCCCCTTAGTCATTCTTCAGAAAATGCAAACAATTGTACCGAATTCTGATGTTAAGAGCTCTTCTGTAGTGAATTATTACACTTTTTTTTTTTGGCAATTCATTCACAAACACTTTTGCTCCCTTAAAAAGTCATGAAGAGATTTATGTGATGCTTTTAAGTTCCTCTTTAGTTCTGAACTTCCATTAGTGGGAGAAATGGCAAGAAAAAAAACTATTGGGTCTAGAAACAGTCTAGTAGAAAGTCAGTGTGTGTTTGTTTAAGGAACAGAACTTTCTACTGAGTATCATAGAGCAAAAGCCAAGAGCTTTTATCCTGATACTTCTGGTTTTGCAGGGGGTTCCTCAAAACCGTTTCAAGAATCCCAGCACTGCCAAGTTGATATTTCTAGAAACAGTGTTCCTGCAAAAAGATGAATATTTGTAGGCATTTCTGAAAATGTTTACATTATACTTACTGGGTCAACTTATCTTAACAATAGGTAATGTATTATCTTCCTTTTTTTTTTTTTAAAGTGTTATCACATTTGCTTAACTTCCCTTGTTCATGATCACATGACTTTATCCTTTTTTCCCTCAGCTTTTGCTTACATGTGAATCTTGTACAGTACTTATCAATCATTATTCTGTGGAGGGTTTTTTATATTGTATCATAATACAGTGTCTTTTGTCTCACAGTCACTAATTCTTCTCTTATATTGCCTCTCTCAAAATGAAATTAATCTTTTCCAAAGCACTGTTAGCCATTAAATATATATATATATATATATATAAAAATGCACTTCAGCATTTTATTTCCCAAAATAATTGTAATTACTTCCATATGGTCAAAAACTCAGCTCCTGGGTTTATCCCAAGTTTTGTTCCCCTGTGCACCCACTATACAAATATATTATTTTCAATTCAACTCTTTAATTAATTGAACCAACTAATTCTTTATTAGTTTAAAACTTTATTGCAATTCTGCTGATAGTTCACTGTTAGGACTTCCATCAGTAACCAGAATGGGAGAGATGTATTTCATTTGCTCAGCCTTCACATTAACTAAGCTATTGTGAACTGAAGAAACGTCAAAAAAGAACAATTGTCTTTTAAAACCAGAGCACCAAATGGTGTGTAATGAGAACATGGCCAGTTCGCAATGGGGAAACTAGCCACGACCAATACTAAAAGTGTCATTTTGTATTTGTTGCTTTGGAGATTGTATGTTTGGCAGTGTCAGACTGAATGTTGTTTCTGGATTTATAATTGTATGTACAATATTCTTCAAAACTGTTCAAACTGAATTTGAACTGTATCAAAACTGCAGTGTCAAAATCTAATGGATGTTTCTATGCATAGAATTGTGTATGACACTCAATAATAACGTTCTCCAGTATAGGCACTGTGAGATTATGCTTCTTTGTAAAGGAATAATTGCCACATATTAGATACCTGTAGCTATAATTGCTCTCCATTGCTTTGTCTTTCTCTGTCATTGTTATATAATTCCTTAAGTCTTCAAAGCAGGGTTTATGTGCAAGAAGCTGATTTTATTTTAGTAGGATGTATTTTTTGTGATAAAATGCTTGTATGCCAACAATATATTTCTTGTATAGTGTTGAGATCATTAGAAGGGAGAGAAAAGAGGAAAAGGGGAAAAAACATGAGTGAGAATGGGAGCAGGATATGACAGAAAAATGCATGCGAATAGTGAATAAAATAAAAAGAATCATAGGAAATACTGTCTCTTCAAGGAAAAGAATTTGAAGATGCAAAACACCAACAAGTAGCATACTAGGTACAGATGTGCTGATGAGGGTTTTAATGCTTACTTCTTTAGTTGTTATACCAATACTATACAAGTTTATAATTTCTTCTCAGTGTCCCTATAATTAAAACATGGAAGAAACACAAGCTCTTTGTTTCTGATTAGAGTATTACAGTAACTTATCTCCCCAATAAGTTGTATGAACACAGATATCAAATTATATTTTGCCAAATGTTTTCATTGGCAAAATATTAAACTGTTTTCACCAGTCTTGTATTATTTTGCCTTGGTTTTCTAGTATGGAGCCTTTGGCAAGGCAAAGAAACAATTCAGTCTTGGATTGTGTTCATGTTTTCTGTCACCAAAAGAGACTTAGGAGTCACACTTCTGTAAACTTTCAGCTGGCTGTGTGTCCCCTACAGTCTTTGTAAGATTTCTAAAGTACCTTTTCTGTTCAGTAGTGTCTCTTCCAGCTCAAATTACTTGCAGTTCAGTTAACGATTTTTTTTACCTGACTCTGCAAGAAACATGGGAGTTGTTTTTTTATCCTTTTGAAACAGTTAAGAATTTTTGCCATTCTACCTATTTCTTGCCTGTTTTGAGCAAAAGTGCATGCACATTCACATCCAAGAATCACCTATGCTAGTTTATAATTGTCCTCTGCACAGTGTATTTTCTTGTCCAGCTGATCTTCCAACATGCATCCAGTGCATCTTAACATGCTTCCTACCTCCATCTCTTCAGTAGGACAGACTTTACACTGATGTTGAGAAGTTGCAGTCCTCACAAGAACTGAAGTTGCTGGAGCTTGTATTTCAGCAGTTACAGATGTTTCATCTCACAAAGCTGGAGTATGGGGTTCTTTGTAGATGATATTTCAGCTGTGATACTGCAAAACTGTTTCTGCCAAAGGAAACAGAAAAGAGAAGAAAAAATCAGAACATGAGGAGGTTGGTTGCAGGTTTCTAAGCACTACAGGTTTAATTTTGTGGGCATTCAGTGGTTATTGAAATAGACTATGAGTCTATTCCAGAGATCTTCACTGTTCTGAAGGCATGATTCTGAAAAGTTTTGGGGCTGAAATAGGAAAGATTTTGTTTTTTTTAACAGAGTTAATCTCCGTGCATATTTTCCTGCACAAGTAAAGATCAAGAGAGAGAGAGCAGCAGACTAGCTGGGAGAGGGCAGTCTTTAGTAGGCAAGGTTGAAATGCACAAAGCAGTGTGAATGCCTGGGCCAACTTGCTGTAAATGCTGCAACTGTGTTAGTGTTGGACTCTGTTGGGCATCTGTATCCTCTCCACCTGCAGGGCTGCATTGCAAAATATAAGTGTGGTAAAAACATCTTGATACAGGACAAGATGCTGTAGTAGCACCTCCAACAAAGTCTGATCTGTGCTTTTCTGGCATGCTAGAACAGGTCAGGCAGGTCGCATCATGGCTTGGGGTTGCTTGTGGAGTAGACAAAAGTCGTGGTCAAACCGCTGTGGAAGAGGAAGATGAGAGGGCTGGTAATTGGTTCATCTGTATGCAGTACAGTGGCAGACTTGTCGTGTCCCGAGACGTATTCATGTACAATCAAATAGTAAGTCCTCTTTCAGATTTTGCCTCAGGCTTTACTGTAGTGTGAAGAAGACCAACATGAAATGGCATTACACCTGAAGTAAGACAACATACTACGTTTTTAGTGTTCTTTGTTCAGCTTGTTGTACCATGCTGGTTGTATTTTACTTTGTTTTAATTAAATTAGCTTCTCTCTGAAATGAATTTTCAAACTTCTAATGACCACTCCCTAATTCACATTTTTTTTCAAGTGACAGATTTAACATTTGGCCAAAAAACCCCTAGTAGATAAAAAGATAAAAGGCTAAGGTTTTAATAGATTAGGCTTTTCTAAATCTCTGTGAATAATTAGAGATCTAGTTGACCTATGAATATTTATTTGTGTGTTAATTAAGGTATGTGTGAGTGAATCCACCTTGCTGTGTCACATGCTCATTAACCCTAGCGACTCCCAGCTGTTCAGTGTATCTGTGTTAAGGGAAATGCATAATTCAACTGTATTTTACCAGTGTGAGGAGGTCTTCCCAAGGCAGTGTTATCTGTGTGTTACCAAAGTAAGAAGCACAGGCTCAAGAAACAGTCCATGCCAGAGGGCAATATCTGTGGCTTCAGTGTTTTCACCAATGTAGCTGTAGGGGTGATGCTATGATGCTGACCATTCCTTGAGGAGACAAAGGACTTTTCAAAATTGTGTTTCTCAGTTTTATTATTTATTGGATTTGAGTCAGTAATGTTATATCTATTTTTTTTAAATGCCTAAGAAGGACTAAATGAGTGTTAGTAAGGAAGAGGCTTATTGTGGGTGCTTATATATATTTTTAATTAATTAATTAAAAATTAAAATTTTAAATGTTTTAAAAATTAAAAGTTTAGAAATTAAATTATTTTTTAAATATGGATATTTTCTTCAATATTTTTCTGAAATTGCCCTATGAATAACTATTTAAACATCTTAGTGAATTAAGACACTTTTCAGTAATGTAGCTCTTAATTTGGGTAGGCTGAAGAATTGTCTTCAGACTTGCAAGATCAGTGCCTGGTCGAAGATCCATGAGCAAGAATCATTTCTGACTGCATTGTCAGTGTCTGTAAGCCCACCTTCAACACAGCTGGGGATGTCTAAGCCTTTTGGACTGAATGACTCCTTTGAGGCCAGACTGGACTGCAGTGTGATATGTTTATAAAGGGTCACATTAGTCAAGAAAGGTGATTTAAATCAATTTAGAACATTTAAATATTGTTTCTTATTTTGAATCAATTTTTAAGAGATTTTTCCTCTTTTTGGAAGATTATTAGTTGCTGTTTCTTCTTAAGAAAGTCAGAGCTAAAGGCACCCTTTGTGCACACTGACCACTTGCACTCTGGTGCTTTCCTCAACATTACATGTCACATAGATAGCCCGATATAAAGCCAAGTAATGGATGTTTAATTAAAGTATATATTGTTTTTTGCTAACATGAGTCTCCTTGAATTGCATCCAGTCTATACTTGGAGATATTGGGGGATAATAAACCCTCTCTGGCTTGTCTTAGTGGTTAATCCACTGTTAAAATGCACTCCATTATTCTGGACTGAATCTATCCACCTTCTATTTCTGGCTGATGGAAGGGTTCTTTTGTTGTTGCTGGTTTGGGGGGGTTTTTTTGTCCTTTCCTTACTTCTTCCAATACATCAAAAAGCTCTATAATATCTGTTGTATTTTCCCTTTGGAAAGTCTGATGTACTGTAATTAAGTCACCACTAAATCTTGTCATAAATAAATAAATAGACCAAGCTCATTAAGATTCTGACCACAGGACATATACCCCAGAGTTCAGATAGGTTTTCTGGCTTTTATTCTGCAGTCTTCCTAGCTTTTCAATCACCTTTCAAAACATAGTCCTCAGATCAGGGTAGGGAGTAGTAGTGAGACCCACTTGTCAAGATCTGTATGAGACTTTATGCCAGCTGCTCAATATGAGCACCTGGTGTCTCTGATCCTTATACCTGTTTTAGGGTCAGTGTTTTCTATGATGCAGTCTGCTCCTCTGGATGTGTGTCCCTCTTTTTTGCCAAAGGACACATTGTGGAATCGTTGTAGAGGAGGAGGGGACAGAAGAAAGTAAAGGAGAATGGAGGAAGGAAGAGTTTTCAAAAATGGGCACTGAAATTACTTTTCTATACCAACGCATAACATTTATTGTGTTATTTTTTGGCATTAATGTTAGTTTTAGTCTGATCTGAGAAGAGGCCAGTGACATGTTATCTGAATGGTGACACCTGTTCTGTATTACTGAATAAAAGTTAGTAAAGTGTGTGTGTGTCCTGCCTATTGCATCACGGATTCTGAATGAAGAGAAAATAATATTAGGAGACAGCATTTTTTTTAAGTTCACATGACATTAATTTTAAGAAAAGTTTTAAACTGTATGCAGGATCTCTTATGACAGGAGTAATCTGGCCTCAGGCTATGTGGAAATACTGGAAGTCAGAGATGAAAAAAGCCTTATTAATTCCATCATCGTGCATATCAGCAGTGGAAACCCTTGTTGCTTTCTATCTATGCAAAATCTGGGTTTAGAATAGTTCAAACAGCACATGGGTGAATTCTGAGTTGCCGACATAAAAATATAACATTGAATGTCTCAAGAATTAGGAATTTGGCTCCAAGATAATGACAGCTGCTGTGACTCCAAATGAGTCAGCTGCCCAGCTGCCACAGGTCAGGTTAAAGCACCTGCCTCCCTGCCAGATGCTCAACAGATCCTAGAGGGTTGCCGAGGGCTTCTTTCAGAAATACCTGCAAGTACCTGTGGCCTTCATAGACCAGCTGGATAGGGCTGAAGAAGACACTGCATTTATTAGGCAACCTCCTTTCTATTCTGCTAGCTTTATGGGGTGCCCGTGTGGCTAACAAGTGACGGAGAGTTGTGGGAATCAAAAATGCAACAAGGCATGTGGAGTGTCTTTGCTGTTGGTTGTTAGTCCTTACAAGTAAGTTCTGGTTTCTTCCTGGGCTGCAGTGCTTCCTCTCTGTCCCGTTTTCCAGTCTTTCCAAGGAGGAGGGCCATGGCTTGTTGTTCACAGTCTTTCCACAGGAGAAGGAGGTGGAGCAGGAAAGCTGGGTGGTGGCATGGCTCCTCCTGCCACTGCATCCTTGATGGAGCAGGGCATGGGGGAAATGCTGCTTGCTCTGGTAAAGACAAGGCAGGAGATCTTAGATCCTCTTAGAGAGGATCTGTGTCTGTTTGCCTAGAAGGGAGCTTAAACAGTCGGTTGGTGTTTGGTGTGTCTTTACATGGAAGGGCAACATGACCTTTTCAGGAAGATATCAAAAATAACTTATTGCCCCCCATTTTTCCTTAAACAACATATTTCTCAATTTTTGACATATTTTATTTACACTTGGCCTTTTGTAACTTGTGCCAAAAAACTGCATATGACATAAATTAAACTGAGGAGTCTTATTTAAATTAAAGTAGCTTTAATAAACTACTTTTAATTCAGTATTCACTGACATTGTTTTACCTACCAGCCATTACAAGATTTACTTGAAGATAGAGTTGAAGCAATAAAGACTTGTTTGGTCAAAGGAAATGGTCTACTAATACTTAGTTTTTATTAGATTTTGTTAAAATTGAGCATAGTTTGATCTGTCTTGGAGAATTATCTCCATATTGGAAAACTAGGACTCTCTCTAGATGGGTAAAAAAAATTGAAGTTCATCAGCTGTTTTGCTTAAAGAGCACAAACAATTTAAAAAGATTGAGATGCTTAAATGTCAGACTAATTATCCCACTGTGGTCATGCTCTCAAAGGAGAATGATTGTCTGCAATGAAAAGACCAAGCTCTTATTTCTATGCTAACATTTTTTTCCATAAAACTCATCAAGAATTATTGTTAATGTTAACAGAAATCCTAATATCTGTATTCCAAAAATAGAAGTTTCAATCACATCTTTGGTTGTATCCATCTGGCTATTTCCCACTTTCATTTAAATGTTTAACTTTGAAGTGTATTAGGAATTGGTCTGTTTTAAGTTATGCTTTTGTAACAGGATGGGTATGGTGTCAAAATTAATTTCAAAATAGTTCTCTTTTTTTTTTTTAGAAGAAAAAAACCCTTTGTTTAAAAGAAGAGAGTTAATGGAAACATTCTTAACTGGGGTAAATGGCATAAATAATACTGCTAGAGCTCTGAGACTTGCTACTTTTATTTAATTTGCACATATATTTATTTTCTAGATCATAGTGTACGTTGAGCTTTGTACACTTCAGAAAATACACTTCAGGGTATAAATACCATAGAATCATAGAATGGTTTGTGTTGGAAAGGACCTTAAAAAACATCTAGTTCCAACCCCCTTGCATGGGCAGGAGTACCTCACACTTGACTAGGTCCCTCAAAGCCCCATCCAACCTACTAAGCTTACTTCTGGTGGAAGCAATTGAAACTGGTGTCAGGAAAAGCACATAATACACCCTTTATCTTTTCTCTGGTAATCTGGTAGAGACTGAACACCTCAAACTGAGAGAAAATGGTTACCAAAAGGCAAATTAGCAGCTAATAACACTTAGTGCTGGCAAAATACCTCCTTCTTTTTTAAATGTGGGGGGTTGGGGTTCTGTTTTTATTATCAGCAATAAACACATTTTAAGAAAATAGCCCTGTTGGGAAAAAGTTTTTTTGTTTTTTTTTAATTACATACATTATATGGGAAATTAAAATTGGGCAAACTTTTGCTTTTAGTAGCCTAGAATATATATCTGGCCATCTGACACTGAATGTCTCCTTAGTGCTGTTTCCTGAAACATCATCCTGTCCACCTTCTCCCTGTCTTCAGCGCAACCCCAGGCACAAATACAGGCTGGGGGGAGAATGGCTATAGAGCAGTCATGAGGAAGAGGACTTGGGGGTGGCAGTAGTTGAGAAGCTCGACATGAGCCACCAGGGTGCGCTCACAGCCCAGAGGGCCAACTGCATCCTGGGCTGCATTAAAAGAAGTGTGGCCAGCAGGGTGACGGAGGTGATTCTG
Organism: Hemiprocne comata; assembly: GCA_020745705.1. Classification (NCBI taxonomy): domain Eukaryota; kingdom Metazoa; phylum Chordata; class Aves; order Apodiformes; family Apodidae; genus Hemiprocne; species Hemiprocne comata. Next base: position 132,725,957 of record CM036586.1, on the reverse strand, counting down.
CCCCTCTACTCTGCTCTGGTGAGACCACACCCGGAGTACTGCATACAGCTCGGAAGCCCTCATCACAGGAAAGACATGGAGCTGTTGGAGAGGGTCCAGAGAAGGGCCATGAAGATGATTAAAGGGCTGGAGCACCTCTGCTATCAAGACAGGCTGAGGGAGTTGGGGCTGTTCAGCCTGGAGAAGTGAAGGCTCCAGGGAGACCTTATAGCAGCCTTCCACTACCTGGAAGGGCCTGCAGGAAAGCTGGGGAGGGACTTTTCACCAGAGAGTGTAGAGATAGGACAAGGGGAATGTTTTTAAACTGAAAGAAGGTAGATTTAGGTTAGACTTCAGGAAGAAATTCTTCACCATGAGGGTAGTAAGGTACTGGAAGAGGTTGCCTAGGGAGGTTGTAGAAGCCCCTCCCTGGAGGTGTTTAAGGCCAGGCTGGATGAGGCTTTGTGCATCCTGGTCTAGTGTGAGGTGTCCCTGCTCATAGCAGGGAGGCTGGAACCTGATGATCTTTAATGTCTCTTCCAACCTTAACCTTTCTGTGATTCTATGGTATTTACCAAAAAGTTAATTCAAAACACAAGAATGCAACAAAATTAAACAATAACAAAAATCAGTAGAAGTACAGTAGAGAGGCTATGCAAAGCAAAACCATTTTCAAAACTGTGCACCAGCTTGCCTCATCCCCTGCTCACTCTGGTTGTCCTCAGTAATGACTGCCATGCTCACCAAGTTCATGTTGATGCTGTTTTCAACTTTATTCTTTTTACTTGTGCCATCCATACACTTAGAACTTGATATATGAAAAGTTTTGGGTTTTGGTTCCTGGAATATTTTGTATTTAACAACATAATAAGATCAGTAATTTTTCATGAAGGGTGAAGGGACAACAGTTTTCAGGAGCTAGTCAGTGACCTGAGACTGAGATGGCAGATTGCTGACTTGTTGGTATGTTAATGTGGAGTAATTAATCCAGTGAATTGAAGGTGAAAGTCAACAGACATATTCATTAATTCAGAATGAGCTTCATCATTGTTAATCTTGGTTGGGATATCTACTTCCAGAACACCACCCTACAGCCTTCCAGTAGCACTTTGCCAAAATAACAGATACATTTTTGAGAATGTTTGAGAATGAGTTGATTCTACTAACACTAACTGTAGGACTCCCAACGTAAGGCACTTTTCTAAGGTAATAGTTTTGTTAGAACATTTTTAACTGGCAGTAAGGATAGTTAAATTAAATTTGTTTCTGTAAAAGTTTGTGCTTATATTGCAGTCAATTCAATGGAAAACCAGAATAGGATACAATATTTTAAAATTGCTCTAAGCATACAATATGTTTGTTTTTTTATAAACTACTTTCTTCTCTAATTCTGTGCTTAACAGGAGTCATGCAACTAATGCACTAACATCTTTTCCAACACCCGTGTCCTTTACATTTATTTATGACAAGTTCGTCATTCAGCTTCATTGTTAATGAGATGTCATTATGGAATCCAAAATCAAAGTTGTGCCTTTAGCTTAGATAGAATTTAAATGTGCCTATGAGAAAAGGGAACAAATGTGTTTTCTCATTCGAATTAAGCTATTTATATTAAAGGTGTACAGACAAAATTGTTTATATTTACTAATAAAATTGCATATTACCAGTACATTTTATGTTCCCAGGCTGTTTAGAAGCTGAAATATTTAAATGATGTCTGAAATTCAGTCTCTGTGTAAAAGGCTGTTCTGATTTTCTTAAATTTAGCAAGAAGGGTGGATGCCCTTTCTCTAGATTAAAACAAGTCTGATGGCCAGGGTTGTTCTATAATATTTTTTTTAATGCATCACATTTTAATGCATGGGATGTTAATTTACTCTTCCGCAGTGTATAATGGCTATTAGAATACTACTTTTTTTTTTTTTTTTTAATCTGCATTTGGACTATGCAGCATCAGGTGGGTAGGATGAGGGAGAGGATCCGCTCTCAGCACTTCCCATCACCTTATTAATACCATGGATTTCTCCTCTGGCTGCAAGCTGAGCTGCACTTTGATTTAATAAATAGAGAAATGAAACCACCACAATTACTAACACGAACAAAGTAATTTTAGTGACTCACAGTCAGTGCATTGCCAGCCTCATGAATCCAGAAGTTAATTTTCAACCTGGTTTTGTACCACCTGCTCCCAGCCCTTCCCTCCGATGCCTTGCATGCAGTGGGTATGGTCATGGGGGCTGAAAGTGTTGCAGGTCCCTCAACCTCTTGCTGGAGAGCATGGGGAACTTTGGAGGTAACAGTTTTGTCTGTATTTGCATTTTTTTTTTCCTGGCTTGTTTTATTTTTAATGTTTCTTTGTGAAAACATTTAAAATTTAGAGCTCAAGGCTGTATTGACTGCACCAGCTGATCATTTTTTGTTGCATAGTAGCTTCTAAGCAAGCTTCTAAGCATGGTCATAGCAGCTATAATTTGTGAACTTTAAGCTCCTGCAGCTTTAAATTAAGCACCTGAACTAATTCTTATCTTAAGAGTAACAAAGTGGCACTAAAATTCTGTGGTTTACTTGTTTTTGTGGGTTTTTTTTACTGTAGATTGCATCTTCTTTAGTGACAAATTAAAATTACAATCCATCTAGTTAACCAATGTTGTCTTAATTATAAATAGAAAAAACAGATGGAACTTGTATAAGTTGTATGAAACTTGGGGTTTTTTTTGTAGCTCAGCATTTTCTTTTTAATTTAACAAAATTAAAAGATTTCAAGGAAACATACCCTTTTCCATTAACAAGATTTGCAGAAGATTCCTCTCTCAGTGGCAGCTAGATTAGACAAACATTTTATTGTGTTTATTAGATGAAACTCTTAAAATAATAAAACTTTCCCCATGAGTATACCTGTTTCCTAACTGTGTGGGTGGGAAAAGTAGTAGTTTAGGAGTAATTAAAAATTTCAGATTACTTTGTTTTATTTACATAACCTTTTTTCACTTAAAATAATAAGTGAGGCCCTCAGGGGCAGAAATCGGCAACCATCAGCTTCACATGTAGATGGATCTTTCCTACCTCATTTCTGCTCTGAGGCAGATGACTCTTCCAACAATTTCTCAATCTATAGACAATAAGACATTACTTCATAGTCCACAAAATTATTGGAAAGAAAGAAAATAAATTCATTATATGAAAATTAAAGTAAAAATTGAGCTATTGCTTCTTCTGCCAGTAAGGAAACAATAACAATGATAAACAAAGTTTAGCTCAGTATCTGCTTTTGGTTGTTTCTGAGGATGTTAATGGCTTATGTTTTTTCTTAGCTATTATTTTTAATGCTTAGGTGATCTGCTTAGATATAAATAGGAACAATATGCTGCCTCACCAGTTGCATAAAGTTACTGACTTACAGGTCATGTCTTGCGTAGCTTGGAAGTGTTTGGTGTAGGCTACGTCCATTTTATTTAACATTACCTGGACTTGATGATCTTGAAGGTCTTTTCCAACCTTGATCATTCTATGATTCAAAACATAGCGAGCTGATTGCTGAGATGAGCTTAAATTCTAAATCTGGAAGGCAAGGAACAGATTGCATATCAAACAATATTTTCTCTGTCAGTAGAAAACGGTAATAGAAGGATTTTCAGTTGGAGAAAATCATATGAGTAACGTAAGTGGGATGTAAAATTGCCTGCTATTTAAAATGGAAAGAAAATTGCAAATGAGGTTGGCAGAGCCCTCACTGGCAGCATTATTTCAGTAAGAAGGCCCAAACAGGCAGATGGGTAATGGTATATATCAGCTACCAAACAGACTTTTTTTTTTTTCTCTCTCTCTCTCTGAGTCTCTACTTCTGAATTTCAGAAAACCTTTTTCTTTTAAAAATAAGTTCACTAATATTCAGCAAATGTTTGGCATTCAGCAAATGGTTGGCATTCACCATCTAACTAGTTTGTTTATTTGCAAAAGGTTTAGCTTTGAAGTTATTGCTGTGGCAAATACTAACATAATATGATTAATAACCTGACTCATTCTGACTACTCCTGTTTTAAGGACTGCTTCCCTTTTTTTTGTTTTTTTTTGAGTGACTGATTTAGGGACTGTTTTGTGTCGACTTCTACTAAAAACAGTAGCAACTTTATACAATCTCCTGTGCTTGGAAAATGTCTTGAGCTGCTCTGTGATTCTGCTGTGCTCCAGAAACTTCTCAATATGTCACTGGTGACCTACAAAGTCCATTCTCCATGGCTAACTTTATGTATTATGGCTGAAAATTTAACATATATAAACAAAACAAGACAGGACTCATACTGGAATAAGGATGTTTCTGTGACTGTTTTCAGAAGTCTGATCTGTTGTTTTACAAAGATACGAAGTACCAGGTTCTTACTGCAAATGTATGATCTAGGAGAACCTGAGGTTGCCATCAATGGCTGGCATAGTATCTCCAGTGTTTAGAGAGCTTTAGAGTAAAAAACTATATTACAGTTTGCAGGCTACTTTACCGTTCAGTGCAATATTTTAAATATGGAATAAACATGATGTCAGTTGTTGCCAGTATGGATCGTTGTTGACTCTGCACCTCTTCCAGCTTTGAGTTGTTTTAATATCTGGAAGGTAGGTTCGCATGCCCAGCAAAATGGAAACAGAAAAGCATGATGTGCCACCTTGAGTCAGTAATTAAAGAAGGAGAAGGCTGTTGCTGACCATTCCATCAGTGCAGGAATGGCCTGGGCAGTAACGTCGCCAGTGCTGACCCAGCTGCAGTCTGCCACTCATGCTGCAAGAGAAAAACTACCAATATCCCCATCGCTGTGAGTATCCACATTGCACATCACTGTAGAGATGTTAGTTGTGACATAGCTGTGCCACATTACTGTGTCCTTGGGTGATGCCATACTCTACATGAGGAAAGGCTCTCATGAATGAACATAGTGAGGGGGCATCAGAGAAATGTGATTGATTTAGAGACTTCAGGGTGCCCAGCTTGTGATTCACAGCAGCATGGAAAATCATTACTCAAATTCTCTCAGTTCCCATTGATTTAACAGGAGTTCTGACTAAGAATGCCATCCCTCCAGTTTCTGAAGCTACGAAGATCTTCAGTCTCATTGTGATGTGCCATAGATGTTCAACTGAACCGTAAATTATAAGGATAGCTACCAAAAATCAATGGGATTTGATATGACTTCAACTTTTAGCCTAATAAACAATATGTGCTTTCAAAGTATCAATTTTTATGCCAAGAAGATGGTGACAGCAAGGACACACCAGGCATCTTCTGATAAATTGCAAGGTGTTAAGATGGGCAGGCAGCTTTTGGGCATCTGAGTCACTGCAATGTAAATTAGGCATTTAAAGCATTTTCCCCAGGAAGAAAAATAAAATTGTTTTCACTTATGTGACTTTAAATATAAAAGTTATTTCTGGATAATACTGTAACGTTTGCATCATAGGGCTTTATTTAATAAATCAGTCATTTTGTTGAAATAAGTAATAAAACATCATATTGGTAGGAAGTTGGTGTGTGTGTTCAGTTGGTATGCTTCTACAAATCCATAGGCTCTTCTGTCCAAATCCACTATGCATTAAAATATCTCCTACTAATTTTGGTTTATTAGCTTAGGAGATGTTAACGGAGGATGTTCTCATGCAGGGACAGAAACACAGGTAGTGTTCCCTTCCTATCATTATTTCCATGTACATTTTATTTGTTCATATTGCTCATTGTAAAAAGTCTCTTACTATAGCAACATTTCAGTGCATGAGCTTATGTAGAGGAAATAAAAGCAAATACAGCAAATTTAATTGGACTATATGTCTATTCAGTGAAATGTGATAAAACACTCCTGAAATTCTATTATTGTCTGGGAATGGATATCGCTTTAAATTCTGTCCTATTTCATAAATATCACAAAAAATGACTGACAATGTTACCAATATTTTGAAAATTTTCCTAAAGAACCCAAAAATGACGAGATCTGTAAACCTGAGTCCCTCCCAGAGCTGCAGACTGAGCTGACATCTCTCATGCGTTCAGAACTTGTTGCAGATATCCCTGGTGCCAATGGCAACAAGCTTTCCAGCTCATCAAGAACATGTCTGTTGTTTTACAACCTTGCCAGCTGAAAAAAACTCTTCTACTCTTTCCGTGACAGGTGTCTTGTCCCCCACTGCATTTTTCAGATCGTTGAGATCTTCCTCCACTCATTTGGTTCAGCTGGGCTCTGGGCAGCAGTCACACATTTATCCTTTGTTAAACACACAGGGCTAAGCAGCAGCCAAGTGACACTTATCAGGTGGTTGGGAGCAGTCAGTGTAGCACACCATTAGCTTGGGGCTGGAGTCATTTTTCACCCTTACTAGAAAAATTCCACCCAGTAGAAATCAAACTTTGATTTATCGAGAATCCAAGTACACAAAAATAAAACATACAATTAATTCAGTTTTATCTTTGTTTATGAAGCACTTTTCATATGACTGGCTGAGATTTATTTATTTATTTAGGCAATGCTCGCATTTCCTATTTTATTAAGGGGAACTTAAACTGGCTGTCATCAACTAAACCACTTTTTTCATTGCAGGTAAAATGAAAATTGTTATTTATATTTAGGAAACCTCAAGATATCTAGCAGGTAGAAATTTTTAAATAAGCTTCAGTTCCTGGTAAGTCACCAGTAACGGGGAGTGGTGGAGAGCTGCTTTTCCAAGGTTTTGTGAATTGCAAGTGGGGCAGTAAGGAAGGGCATAACCTAAAAACTCACTGTCAGCTGTGGCCCTTTGGTTGCTTTTCAGCATATGTACAACTATTTTCCTGGTTTTTAACTGTTTCTTCTCTTGGTTCATTGTAGTAGCTAGAGGTTTCCCCTACCGAGGAAAGCCTGGTTCTGCTGCTCCTTTACAGCTCAAGATAGAACTGAGCCAGCTCAAAGGTGGGCAGATGCCTATGAGGGCAGCGTGCAGGGAGCTGCAGGGGACTTGCCTTGCCTGTAGCTGAGGAGATGGGTCTTGGCTCTTCCCTACCCAAAAAGGGCTTCCCTACTCTCTGCAGAGGAGAGTCCAGGTTACAGAGGTGGCAACCACGTCTGTCCAGATCACGGTATTTCCATGCATTGCTGTTCAAAGCAGAAAGTCCTGTTCTCAGATGCTTCTCCAACTTGTCCTCCCATTTCTTTCCTCCCCACGACCCCCAGTTCTTCCCATTGGTGCAGCAGGTCCCATCCCTCCCCCATCCTTCTCCATTTCTTGCTTCTCCAAAGCCCCCTGACTCCCAAGTTGAGGAGCAGGAGAGGCTGTGGGAGAGTCCTGGGAGGAGATCAGCAGGGGCCTCCTGCCGGGTATGTGGGAGGAAGGAAAGTAGTTACACCTCTCCCCACCAACTCACTTTCATCCCTGTGAAACCCCACCTTTCAGCCAAGGGGGCTGATTCATTTGCAGGAGCTATATAAGGAAGACAATGTGGGAGAACAGTTGTTCCACCTTTGTGTGATTGGATGGAGAAGTGCAAAATGAGAGAAAGGAGCTGTAGAAAGAAATTGTAACTGAATGTTGAGGCAGAAATAAATAACACTATAATTGTGGGTAAAGTTTCATCCCGCACATATTATGTCGGTGTTTTATTTAAACATGTATATGGAATCTTAAATATGCACTCATGGCCAAAAGCAATAACCGTGAAAACAGTAGAGGGGGGGGGAAATTGTCTTTTTTCTCATAATGCTGAATTTCAGCCTTGAGAGGATTTTACTATCGAAATTATAAATCATTGGTGCATTACTGTTATAAAATAAATGTGAAAGTCATAATTTTAAATGTAACTCCTGAAGGAACGGAATGATCTTAGATTATTAAAATATTTTCACAATATGTTCTCAAACAGAATAAGCTTGTTTGGCACAAAGTTTGGCTTCCATCTCCTAAAGACAGTGTTGTTTGATGACTATGTATAATCCTCAAATGGGTTTGGAATACCTCTGTTTTCAGGAATAGATTTTAAAAAATATTGTTTGTTTGCCGTCATATACCTTGAGCGGAGCAGCTGTCTATGTGTGAAGCTTTCGTTTAGATTCAGGATTCTATGCTTTTTCCAAGTACAAAAAAATATTTTCTGCCCTTTAATCTCAGTGACCAAAATATGATCAGCGAGTTGATGAATTAGCAGTCTTGATGATTAAAAACATCCTTAAGTGGATAGGGTGGTCAAAGGCTGTTGTTGCAGTCAGTGCCCCAACAGCTTTCCAGCAACAAGTGCCTCAGGCTGCTATTGGAGATCTAAGCCTGTGGCCTAATTTATTTTTCTTTTACCTAATTGCCAGTGGTTGCCTTTGAAAAACTGCCGGTTGTTGTGCACCCTTGAAAGCTGGGCACTCAGCTTTAACAATCCTAGAAGTTAAATTGCATTTGGAGGGGATGTCTACAGCAGCAAAACATTTTATCAGTGTTGGTAGGTGTAACTCCAAGAGAAGTGATCCTCAAGCACTAAAAATGGGTGGCAGCCTGGTTTTCAGAACACAGATACAAAGAAGCTTTGCTCCTTGAGTCCAGCTCAAGCCTCTGTCAGGGAGGTCTGTGTGCCTGTGGCAAATGGCTTTTCTATCAGAAGGAGGTGATCAGCAATGCATGAACTGCTCAACTGAATTAACCAGTGCATTGCTCAGAGAAGGTACATTTCCTTCATCCTTCAGAAATGTAATAGTCTGACTGACAGTGCAGACCCTCACCTTAAGATATGTGGATTTTCACTGTTACCCAATGTCAAATCCTCCACTCAGCAGGATCTCAACAAAAACAGCCAAAGGAGAACAAATACAACACTGAAGTCAATAGAAGTTTTCAATGTTAGCTGATACAGTGTGAATTCAGGGCACTGCACCTCAATGACACTGGAAAGATTGCACTATTTGATACAAATGGCCATTAAAGTTTGGTATTCCCCCAAAGAGGGAGAGATCACAGAATCACCAAGGCTGAAAAAGACCTTTAAGATCATCAAGTCCAGCCTATGACCAACACCACCACACCATCTAGACCATGGCACTAAGTGCCACATCCAGCCTTGCCTTGAACACATCCAGGGACAGTGCCTCCACCACTTCCCTGGGAAGTCTATTCCAATGTCTAATCACCCTCTCCGTGAGGAAGTGCTTCCTAATATCCAACCTAAACCTCCCTTGGAGCAACTTCAGGCTATGCCCTCTTGTCCTGTCACCCCTTCACTTCTGGCACTTGGCAGTTTACAGAATCTTTTTTTTTTTAAAGGACCATCTTCCTCTCATAGCTGTTACTGGGGACTGTTGGAAGTTAAGCACTCTTGAGAATCAACCTAACAATGGAGAAGCCTGACTTCAAAGGGCTATTTTTTATGGGTGTGCCAAGTTTTATTTTAATTCTGAATTTGTCTATTTAACTTACATAAACTTAGATAAATAAAATATTTTTAAAATATAAATCTGTAGGTACATATATTTATATCAAATCTAAATGAATGTCTTTTCCTGCTGTGTACCAAGCACCCACTCTGAGTGCAGGTTGTTAACTTCTTTTTATGCTTAAGTACATATATTTTCTTACAGTACGTGCATACCGCAACAAACTGCTGTAACACATTTTTAAATTACAGATGGATAGCAACAACTTTTTGCAGGGACTAAACGTAAAGAGAATATATCATTATAAAAATATTTTTCTAGGGAATGAGAAAACCCATGTCATATTAAAAATAGCATTTTTTTTTTAGTAGAGGCAATTCCCTTTTCCATTATGGATATTATTTGCAAAAGGAACAGGCTATGATATTCAGGTTGTTATCTTGTATAGTAAGTAAGATGACTGACTTTATGAAAAGATTTGTAATATGTCATGCCTTGATGTATTAATATATATTTAGTGTTATTCCAGAATACTCAATCATGGTTCAGGACAAATTCCTCTTAGATAGTTTTTGATCTTACAATATGATTGTGCATGTATATACAGGTAATAGAGAATTGAAACGGAGACGTTTGGAAACCAGGGAACTTCCTGTCTAACCCACTGTTCCAATTCAGTCAGGGCAGCAAGTGAGTATGCTGATGCAGCAAAGTTAGTGGACTGTTCTGATATACAAGAATACTTCTCAGAAGTGTGAAATTTAAAACATTAGGAATAAAATCCCAAGAATCTGCTCAGGGACTATGATATGAGGCTGAATATGTATACATTAAAATCCTGACAACAAAAACCACCTTTGGTCAGTAACTACTGCCCTGTAGTTTTCTCTTCTTCCCATTCCCTCTCCCTTTGGACTGTTTTTGTGGGGGTTTTTTTAAATACAAAGTAGATGCAATTAATGGGCTTTAGAATCACTCCTCAGTAATGGATCGTATGAGATTATTATACCAAATGCTGAAAATACTTACAGAAAATTTCTTTAATGCTAGCAGCATATCCTAACTGAAGTGTGCAAGTGAGCATAGCATCAGGTTGGTTTTCTTCTGTAGTTGCAAGAGGATGCTAAACAACAGCATCAGATAAAAAAGTGTAGATGCCTCTCTGTAGTAGCAGCTTATGGTATTTGCAGGCTGCCCTTTGCTGCCTGATGAAGATGAAAGGGTATCCCCTTTCCATGCTCAACATTTAAAAGGTAAATGCTAAAAGGTAAAGGACAGTGAAATAATTACCAAGGAGAGAATACAAACCATTTTGAGATAATAAGCTTTTTTAATTAATTAATTTCCTTGTTGCTTTTATGTACTTAAAGGTAGTAAACTATCAAAAATACCTTTACATTTCCAGTAAACTCTACAGCAGTTGTTGTCAGTGGTGTTAGGAATTAGCCAAGATGTTGGCGTCTACTGCTCAGATTACTCCAGCATTCCTTCAGTTTTGGGCCAGCTACTGGGGTGGACCAGCAGTTTAAAACATGTTTTGTTTTGGGTTTTTTTTAATCTAGAAAAGATATAGTATGTTTATTTATATAAAGAAATAAGAAATGGATGAGGGGATTATGAACACACAATACCAGTTTGTGTCTTATGCCAGTAGGGCTGCCATGAGGGTTTTCCAGAGTTTTTTTCTGCTGCCTTCCCCTCCTGTGTCCTATCTAGGCTGGCTGTATTTTAAAACCTTTTAAATCCATGTCAGAAACAAATGAAGGGGTATTTCTATGGTGGAGAGGACCAGCTGCATTACAGGTTTGGCCAGACACAGCAGCTAAGGAGAGGGCAACAATCAGTACTGGTGGCCAGTAAGTGTGGGTTGGGCTGGGGTACAGCAGGATAAATTTTAGTAATGGACAGAAAAGATATTAGGGCAGCCACAGTGAATAGAAAGTCATGTGAGGGAAGAAAATATGAGAGTCTTAAACAAAAGTATTCATTTGGGACCATGAAGTCTCTAAGCAGCTAGTCTGCATGAAGGCAGTTGTAGGATAAGGGAGGATGAAGACCCTTGGGGTAGAAAAGCTTTCTGAAATGCAGGCTTGGGGTTTCAGCTGTGAGGTCAGAGGCTTTAGGAGCGACTGGGGAGTCAGCGGGGACAGCCAAGCCCTGGCATGAATGACTTGGTTTTGAGGCAAGAACTCGAACAAGAATACCACCTATGCCAAAGGGGGAAGGGAAGGGAAGGGAAGGGAAGGGAAGGGAAGGGAAGGGAAGGGAAGGGAAGGGAAGGGAAGGGAAGGGAAGGGAAGGGAAGGGAAGGGAAGGGAAGGGAAGGGAAGGGAAGGGAAGGGAAGGGAAGGGAAGGGAAGGGAAGGGGTATCAGAAAGGTTGTAGCGTTACCTAATGTTGTCCTAATTTTGACAAAAGGTTACTTTGTTTTTTCTGCTTTATGTATCAGTCCTGCTTTTGGTGAATTTTCAGCCATGTGGAGGTCAGAAGGGAAGTCTCCCTGTCTCAGCAGAGGAATGCTCCCACGAACAGTTGCAGGAAGGGTCAAGACCCACTGTCGCGATCCGGGCTCCTTAATGTGTGTTTTGACAGAGAGTGTTGGATGGGTGGAAGCGAGTGTTTCACGGGCCGGATTTATAAAGTGCTGTGTCTTTAGAGCAAGCGCACACACTCAGTCTTGCACTCTGTATTCCCAAACACGCCCGCTTTCACACTGTCCTTTCACGACTTACGCTTCCTCCGTCACCGGCCGTTTCCCTCGCGGGAGAACGGAACCGCGGTTCAGGAGTCCACACTCGCTTCGCGGCTTGTGCCATGTCTCACACACACACCAAACACTCTGTTTAGAAAATAGGAACCCAGAATCGCGCAATCAGGGACTCGAGCGGCAAGTCCCGCTTTTATACCACTTATACACCCCGCTACTACGGCTATTTAAACGATATCGAATGAGAAAAGGGAAAACTCCAGTCTCGGGAAGTTTAAACTATGTGCTTTTTACTTTATAATCGTTGAAGGCACAACATACAGTGTAACATTAAAAGGGGGAGAAACCAGCAACCACTGAATACAACAAAATTGAGGGGATTAAATCTACACCCGCGCCAATCGGGAAGGTTCAAAGGGAAGGGAAGGTAAGGGACAGTTATCCCCACTCCCCCCTCCCACCTCCCGGGGAATTTGGGGTAAGGGAAGAGCGGGCAGGGAGAGGCAGCTTTTAGGGAAAGTCTCTTACACCTCTCGTCCTGATGGAGTCGAGGACCAGCCTCGGCTCTTGTTGGCCAGCTCTTCCTTACGATGGCTTCAAGGGCGAGCACGCGAGACCCCAGCTCCAAAGAGCCTTTAAAAAGGCTTTTGGCCTCGGCTCTAGCCCCACGGTGCGGCGTGCAGAAAGCAGCGGCTGGTGGCGGCAGGCAGCGATCGGTTTCCTCTTCTCCTCCGTCTTCTTTAATCCCGGACCCGCAGCAGCAGCAAACGGCTGCGGGGGCTTCCTTTTATAGCGGAAGTCCCAGCTTCTGATTGGAGCGCAACTTTTGGATCCGCTCCTTGATTGGCTCTTAGGCGCTCCACAGTCTTGAGGCGCTCGCCTGAGGTTGCAATATTGTATCGATTTTCCCGCCGTTGGTTTCCCGCCTTCGGACCCTGGCAGTCCTCACTTAGGACCGCGTCTCCCCGCCTATGGCCTAATAGCCATGAGAATCATATCCAAGTTTATGTGGGGCAAACCTTAATGTCCATGGGGGGTATGTTCCCCACATCCACACATGACAGAGAGGGGACAATTATAATGGAGATCGGATGGGAACACTTTGCTACCTTTCCCCAGCTTGCAATATGCTATTTTGCAACAGTGCAGTGTGTAAGAACAGGAGGTGGTGCTACTGTGGGATGAATGTGCAGACAAACTGAAACTTTCTGCTAAACGTTTTCTCACTTTGCAAAGTTGTCTTTGTAGTGGCATATGTGCAGGAAAGAAGGGCAGGTAATTTGGATTCTCTTGTTGATGCTTGTTGATGCAAAATCAATCCTTGCTTCAGTTCTCTTTCCTTTTCAAGTTCTTATTTAAATCTTCGGTCTGTTTAGTGCCCTTTATACCGTGCAATTCCTCACAAAGATGAGTCTTTCTTCCCTGCACAGTTCTTGCTTCCTCTCTTCTATTGTCTCTTTCAGGCTTTACTGAGAGTCTTCACCCACACAGTTGGCAAATTTGGATATGTAAGTCTTTCTGCCAAAAAAGGGTAAAACTCAATTTTTCTCCATTTAAATAATAATGGAACTTGGTTTTCATTATGCTTTACTTAGCATAATCTTAGCAGTCCTGTTTAAAAAAAAAAAAAAAAAAAAAAAAAGTTCAGTATATACTACAATAATAAGGTAAATAACATTTTCAGTGTTATCAACTATAGTAAAAACAAAAAATACCTGAAGCCAACTGACTGAAGGATGCTCAGCTGTGTAAACTGTACTGACTGAAGTGGAAAACTAAAAGTGAAAATTAATTCATCTGAAATCATCATATTCAAATAGACATTTTATATTGGATTCAGAAATAAAATTAATCTGACCTTAAGAATAAAATAAGTAGTCTTCATGAGATGTATTTATGCTTCTTAGATTAGGACAAAATAGCTACATTGGATTATGAAGCTGGATTCACTGGGGTGGTACAACCTTAACCTGCTTGGTGTACTTTATTTCATTGCCTTTATTTTCTGAGTTTTGTTGCATTTTATCCTATATTAATACATAGCTGAAAAAAATGTTCATGGTCCTCAGCATGTTTTTCATAAAATGGTGTTGACTGGGAAGTGCCATATCCAGATCACAGAATCACAGAATGGTAGAGGTTAGAAGGGACCTTAAAAGATCATCTAGTCCAACTGCTCTGCCAAAGCAGGATCCTCTAGAGTAGGTCACACAGGAACACATCTAAGCTCATTGTGAATGTCTCTAGAGAAGGAGACTCCACAACCTCTCTGGGCAGACTGTCCCAGTGTTCTTTCACCCTCACAGTGAAAAAAGTTTTCCTCATGTTTACGTGGAACCTCCTATGCTTCAGTTTGTACCCATTGCCCCTTGTCCTATCACTCGACATCACTGAGAAGAGCCTGGCTTCATCCTCCTGACACTCGCCCGTTACATATTTATAAACGTTGATGAAGTCAACCCTCAGTCTCCTCTTCTCCAAGCTAAAGAGGCCCAGCTCCTTCAGCCTTTCCTCATCAGGGAGATGTTCCACTCCCTTAGTCATCTTTGTGGCTCTGTGCTGGATTCTTTCAAGCAGTTCCCTGTCCCTCTTGAACTGAGGGGCCCAGAACTGGACACAATACTCCAGATGTGGCCTCACCAGGGCAGAGTAGAGGAGGGCCTCCCTTAACCTACTAACCACACCCTTTCTAATACACTCCAGGATGCCACTGGCCTTCTTGACCACAAGGGCACATTGCTGGCTCATGGTCATCCTCCTGTGCACCAGGACCTCCAGATCCATTTCCCCTATGCTGTTCTCCAACAGTTCAGCCCCCAACCTATACTGGCATGTGGGTTTGTTCTTTCCTGTATGCAAGACTCTGCACTTGCCCTTGTTGTATTTCATTAAGTTTTTCCCCGCCCAACTCTCCAGCCTGTGTAGGTCTTGCTGAGTGGCAGCACAACCCTCTGGTGTGTCAGCCACTCCTCCCAGTTCTGTGTCACCAGCAAACTTGTTGAGGGTACATTCTGTACCCTCATCCAGGTTGTTGATGAAAATATTGACTAGTGCTGATCCCAGTACTGACCCCTGAGGGACTCCACTAGATCCACTAGATACAGGCCTCCAACTAGACTCTGTCCCATTGACTACAACTCTCTTACTTCTTTCCTTCAACCAGTTCACAGTCCACCTCACTGCCTGATCATCCAGACTACAGTTCCTCAGTTCAGCTGCAAGGATGCTGTGGGAGACGGTGTCAAATGCTTTACTGAAATCAAGATAAACCACATCCACTGCTCTACCATCTCTACCATCTACCTGATTATGTCCTCATAAAAGGCTATCAGGTTGGTTGAACATGGCTTCCCTTTGTAAAACTGTGTTGACTTCTCCTAATGACCTTCTTATCCTTGATATGCCTAGAGACAGTGCCAAGGATAAGTTGTTCCATCACGTTTCTAGGGATGGAGGTGAGGCTTACCATTCTATAGTTACCCAGGTCCTCCTTCTTGCCCTTTTTGAAGACTAGAGTGACATTTGCTTTCCTCCAGTGCTCAGGCACCTCCCCTGTTCCCCACAACTTGCCAAAGATGATGGAGAGTGGCCTAGCAATTACTTCTGCCAGCTTCCTCAGCACCTACAGGTGCATCCCATCAGGACCCATGGATTTATGGATGTCCAGATTGCTTAATTAATCCCTAACCCAGTCCTCATCTACCAAGGCAAACTTCTCCTTTATCCTGACTTCCTCTCGGGCCTCAGGGGTCTGGGGCTCCTGAGAACAGTCTCCAGCAGTAAAGACAGAGGCAAAGAAGGCATTCAGTACCTCTGCCTTCTTTATGTCCTCTGTCACCAGGGCACCCACCTCATTAATCAGTGGGCCTATATTGCCTCTAGTGTTAGTTTTATCTGCAATGTATTTGAAGAAGTCCTTTCTGTTGTCCTTGGCCTCTCTTGCAAGGTTTAATTCCAAGGAGGCCTTAGCTTTCCTAGTTGCCTCCCTACATCCTCTGACAACAGTCTTATATTCCTCCCAGGTGGCCAGCCCCTCCTTCCATGATCTGTAGACTCTCTTCTTCCACTTGAGTTTGCCCAGCAGTTCCCTCTTTAACCATGCTAGTCTCCTGGCTCCCTTTCTTGATTTCCTGCCCACTGGGATTCTCTGATCTTGAGCTTGAAATAAGTGGTCCTTGAATGTTAACCAACTGTCTTGGGCCTCTTTACCATCTAGTACCCTGTCCCATGGGATTTCCCCTAGGAATTGCTTGAAAAGGTCAGAGTTGGCCCTGCTGAATTCTAGGGTCATGATCCTGCTTGGTATTCTGTTCCTACCGCACAAGATCCTGAATTCTACCATCTCATGGTTGCTGTAGCCAAGGCTGCCTTCAACCTTCACCACTTCAACCAGGCCCTCCCTGTTAGTGAGTACAAGATCCAGCAGCGCTCCTCTCCTTGTTGGCTTATCCAGCATTCATCAAGAAGTTATCATCAATGCACTGGGGGAACCTCCTGGACTGTGAATGGCTGGCTGAGTAGGCCTTTCAGCAAGTATCTGGGTAGTTAAAATCCCCCATGAGAACCAGGGCCTGTAATTGTGAGGCTGTTTTCAGCTGCCTGCAGAAGGTCTCATCAACTTCCTCACCCTGATCAGGTGGCCTGTAATAGACACCCCCAACAGTATCACCCATCCTAGCCTGCCGCTTAATTCGCACCCACAAACTCTCAACTCGCTCCTCATCCGCCCGGGGATAGAACTCAATATATTCTAGTTGTTCTCTCACATAAAGAGTAACTCTACCACCTCGCCTCGTTGACCTGTCTTTCCTAAAAAAGACCTGTCTTTCCTAGCCATCCATGACCACATTCCAGTCATGTGAGCTGTCCCACCATGTCTCTGTAATTGCCACCAGATCATAACCTTTAGACCACACACAGACCTCTAGCTCCTCCTGTTTATTCCCCATGCTGTGTGCATTGGTGTACAGGCATTTCAGGGAGTGAGCTGAGCATACTGATTTCACCCTAGGAGGGTTTTTTTTCTCCTTTTATCATTTTGCACAACTGAAACCCACCACCAAGTACCTGTAGATGCCTGCCACAAGAATGTGAGCTTTTCTTTTATAGGAATAATTTCCACAGTTATTTTAGTCCAACAAGTGCAGCAGTTTCTGAGTAATACTCACTGCTTGGGGTTCTCATCTGCACTTTCCATCATTTCTACCTTTCTCTGCCCTGAGGTCCAAATCTCTAAACTCTCCTGTACTCAGCTATGCATCCAACTTCCACTTTGTTAGATTGAGAGTCTGTTATGGTTTGAGGAACCCTGGCATGGTGATGAACACCTGTAAGAGGAACTAGAGAGAGGGTCCTTAAGACCCTGAAAGACCCAGGAGGGTGGGAACAGGGAGGGGGTCAATATTCCCTCCACTTCCTGCCATACTCTATAAGAGCCAGCAGAACGGAAGCTCAGCCTTTTTCCTTCCTGCGCCTCCTTCCTTGCTATTGCTGCTTGGGGATTCTTTGGTTGGCCACGTGCTCTCCAGAATCCAATTCCATCTGGTGCTGCGAGGAGCCATTGACCCCTCTCCTGCAGTGGCCTTGCTGCAAGTCTCTCTTCCTCATTTCCTTTCTATCTTCCCTTGGGAAGGTGAAGGGGGGGTGGGTGGGGAGGGGTGGTAATAGGGAGCAATTCTGCCTTCTGGTTTGTGATTCGCCCTTACTATTTAAACCAGAACAGAGTTTAGTCATGTAAGAGTTGTTTAGACTTCTCCCAAGTAGTGTGAAAACACAGCTGTTTCACTCTGCCTGAGCACATCTCTTGAAAACGTCTGTTTCATTTTTGAATCTTGCCGTCTAGATGACAAAGGCTTAAGCCACTCCAGATGATGGCCTTTGTCTTAGGTGAGTGAAACTTCAATAACGTCAATGGATTCATGTGCTTGGTGTGTAATTGCTGTTGTTCTTTTCTTGCTTTTTTGTTTCACGCTTATTTGAAGATTAGATGCATCTTCTTTGGATTCCTGTCTATTTACTAGCCTCCCCCATCTTGCTGGAAGGGTAGAGGAACCGTTTATATAGTTTAGAATGATACTGGTCCTCCAGGCAGCTTTATTTTTAATTAGCACTGGTTTATCTGGAGAAGTAGACCATTCCTCAGAAACTTCATTGTACTGAAATAGAAAGGAAACTCTAAAGATCCTTGGTAATGATAACAAGTCAACTGCTTGTGAAAGGGAAAACCAAGCTCCATCACTAATCAAGTTCTGCTCTGGTTGCACAACCTTCAGCCAAAATAAACTAAGAACAAACAAAAAAGTTCCCATCTGCTTCTTGCACTCTTTTAAGCAATTACTCTTGTCCAGCAGTTGTAAGAAATTCTAAAATAATGTTACTGTAATAAAAGGCAGGAGGAAATAATGTGGAATGACATTTATTGATAAACAGGTAACTCTTGGGCTTTTAAGTATGAATACTAAATAGATACTCCACATTCTAACTCTCTAATATGCTGATAGCTTTGAAAGAAAAGACAGAAATCTATTCACTTACTGCATAAAAACCCAATCCTATGAAAGTATGTCTTGTCAAATTAGAAATACTTAATTTGAGTTGTGTCTAATCAGGTTGTATAGAGCTGAGAAATTCAGACTTTGCAGCAAAGTTTTCATATCACTAAGTAATTTTGTCTGAACTCTTTATGATAGTCCGAGTGTTCTAGGATAGACATTCAGAGACACTAAGAGATTTGGGAATAAAAATCTCCTTCAGATATTGCCTCAGTACATGGTGCATGTAGATGCACACTGATTAATTGTCCTCAAAAATTCACACATTATTTTGCACTGAGTCTTTAAGTTTAATTCTTCATAAATATTCATTATAAATACTTGCACTGTGTAATTGAATATTAAAAAGTAAAATGCTTCCAGTTCAAATTCTGAAGCATGAGGCCTGTTTGAAGTACAGTTTCTATAACACGTGTGATGGAAATACTGTAGTTGCTGAGGTTAGTGGTGTACCAAACTCTGCTTCCTTGCAGGCTTTATCAACTCTCTTACCATTTCGGGCTTTCTCCAGGCTTTATCTGCCGCTCTGTCCTTTCAGATAAATGTGGAAACTGGGAGTCAGAGTCCATGTACAGTGCTGAATGAAAATGCTACCACGCAGTTGGCTGCAGAAGTACTGTACCGATCAATCTCTCTGTAAAGAAATGTAAAGTACTCATAAACGAAAAAAGAATATAGTAAACAGTATCTGAAATATTGCCACCTTCTCAGCAACAAATCTGCCCATTCTTCTTCCTACAGCAGTGTTCAACATTGTTTTGTTTTACTTTTTATAATCAAGATATTAAAGTTTAGTTTGTGAGAGCTGTATTATAATATTGCTAGAATAACATTAACAATTCTCTGCTGTTTGGCATGCGTTCTTTTCCTCACATATTTTCTTTCAGTTGTGTCAATGGGCATCAGCTTAAAATGTGCAGTGTCATTTGAATTTCATCATATCTTAAAATAAAAAAAACCTCTTGGTCAAAAATGAAATAAATAAAAACCCCAAACTTCATTTATAACCTACAGCCTAAGAATAACTTTTTGATTAAAGGTAGACAATCTTGTACTCAGAATGTAAAACATTTTAGTGCTTTTTGTAATTTATGTGACTGAAGCATTCCGTATTAGTAGCAGCATATTTGTTTTGTGCTGAAGATTTCTAAGGGTTTTTTTAGTGCTTTATTGCTGTTCATGTTAAGCAGATTATATTCATTATGTTCATCGCCCCTTTTCTAATTGCGTATGTCCTGGTTTGAGCCAGGGTGAAGCATTCACTGAAAGTTCACTGAAAGAAAAAAAAATCAGCAAGGGGAAGATTTGCTTCACCCTGGTCCAAACCAGAACAGCATAGCAAGGATTAAACGTCACTTTTTAGGTGCAAGTAATAAATTACCTGACTTCAGAGTCTGTCTTTGCTCCAAGTGAACTAAATGTGTGATAATCTGTTTTCTCTTCTGTCAGGCTAGCAAACTGGAATTCAGCTACAATTCTTCAGCAGTCAGACACAATGCAATAAAAATATCCACGTACATTTTGAAGGATACAACTAAATGAAACCATTATTAAAGAAAAATCAGGTGCAATACTTATTCCTAACAAGCTCCTTGAAGCTGTTTTACATAGCATATGGAATATTTAAAAAATGGTATATATTACCATGAGGACTGAAGGCTTCAGGGTTCATCTTGGGAAGCAAAAATGTATTCTGATTATTTATTGTCTTGCTTAACTTGACTTAAGAGACTCCTTTTCCTGTAGTATGAATAAGTAATTACAGTTGATAATCCATAAATGATCACTGTAGTTTGCAAAGAGATTAATGCTTATGAGCAGAGAGGTCAGTGGCACATTTCAGTACGTGTGAAGGATCCATTTAGACCCCACAGATTTCCAGAAGGGGTGCAAACTCCTTCTGTTTCCCAAGGGCTCTAATAGTCAGTTCCCCTCCTGATACTCAACTGACAGCTTTAGGGAGGCTTCCCTTATATCTAAACTGCAACATTTTCTAAATAGTCTCCTAAAAATCACATTTTAGTAGTTTTCTGAAAATCTAAAGAGTTGTGTGTCTGTGTGCAGTAAGTTCTGTGCCTGCCTATGATGTAGGTAAAAAGGTTTTTAGAAAAGCATCCAACTTTAAAAAATAGTCAGATGGAACAAGAATAACTTTAATTGTTGAGAGCCTCATCAAACTAAATACTGAATCTGTGATATGTGGGGAGCACATTATGCTTTCAGCACTGCAGTCTCCTTAATAGACTTCACTAAATTACCCTCATTCAGTCTCCAGAAGCTCCAGTGCCTTCACATTCACTGCTACAGGCAGCTCATGACAGCGTGCCAAAACCAAAATGCTGACAGGACTCCAGCCTGTCTTTCTGCACGCCTTTCACCCAGATTTCTGGACATTATGTAGCATCGCCTGGTTTTGGATGGGGGATATATTTTTTCCTTAGTAATCTGTTAGTGAGCAACATATTTTGCTATTTTAGGTTGGAAGAGATTAGATGAAATGGATCAGTCAAACATGAAGGATATTTTTTAGGAAAATAATAATTAAGAGGAGTTACTTTTCACCTCAAGCCATTTTTTGAGGAACTGGGATGAAGAAATTTCTTTTTTTAAAATGTGAAAGAATAAAACCCATGTTGAGTTATTTGCATTCAGAAAATCAATAGTGTGAACTTTAAGAGAGGGGGGGAAGAGTTATTTATATGGTAAATGCTACAATTAGTGTTTCTTCAGGCTACAAGAGCCTAATGAAAAGATGTCATGAACTGGAAAACAGCAAATATTAGAGAGGGTCTCTTAAGGAAAAAACAATGAATTTGTTTGCAGGAGGAAATCTCAGCCTTAAATTGCTTCCATTTTTTCCAGTGGATGAGTGTTTAAGCTATCATGCAAATGTACCGGTGACATTTCTTAGCTTTCTTTTGTGGGAAATTGAAATCTTTACTAGACACTCATTGATTTTTAAAACACCTATGTATTTTAGTGAAAAACTGTCTTTACCTTTAATAAGTTTTTACTTATTTTTATATTAGAGTGCAAGTCTTAGCATCTGGGTCACAACATTTCATTCAACTGGAAAAAAGAAGTTGCCATGCCGACTCAGACAACATCCAGCTATTCCTTTATTTAATAAAGCCAATATCAAACACTTCAGAGGGAAGTTTAAGGTCTCCACAGATGTGATATCGTCATCCAGAAATCAGTTGTTGGCTGGATATCTAATAATTAGATTGCTGTACACTTTAAGAGCATTAAATTCTATATGCCAACATTTTTGTTAACTATGATTTTGGAATTTCTTTATATAAAAATATTTTTTGCTTTTAAATATGACTGAATTCTTTTTTTTTCAGACCTTACAGCAGCAAGCACCATCTACATATGATATGCTGTTTGGAAACAATACATCTCCACTTTTACATTGACTTAATGTCAAATATCCATTGACTGTGATCAGGTTACAAAATAGGAATAAATTAAATTTTCAAGGTCTCTTGACCCCTACTGCTCATTACCTCGTTCTTTTTTATCATGTCTTTATTATGGTCTTCTGTATTTGACTTCACACTGCACACCACTTTGATTAAGGAACTAAGGCAATGTCAATCACTGCAGTGTGTGTTAAATAGATGAAAGCCTGTCTAACCTGTGGATTTCAAGAAGCAGGTGTATTTGGGGAATCAAAGTTGATATGGGAAGTTTCTGTTGAGGTTTTATGAAGAACAGTTCTGACAGGAAGAGGATACTATTGTAGAGTTTCCAAACTGCTCAGTGACTTGTCACACTCAGTAAATGTTGGGCTACAGCAAACAGGGTGTATTTGAGCAACAGCCAAAGACAGGGTCATGCATCCCTTGGAAAGGACTGCAGTCCCTAAACGAATGTTTACAGAGTCTTTCAGGGAACAAAGACTGACTTCTGTATCCTTATACTGTGATATTAATCACAGAATCATAGAATGGTTTGGGTGGGAAGGGACCTTAAAGACCATCTAGTTCCAACCCCCCTGCATGGGCAGGGACATCTCCCACTAGAGCAGGTTGCTCAAAGATCCATCCAACCTAGCCTTCAACACTTTCAGGGAGGGGGGCAGCCACAACATCCCAGGGCAACTTGTTCCAGTGTCTCACCACCCTCACAGGAAAGAATTTCTTCCTACTATCTATTCTAAATCTACCCTGTTCCAGTTTAATGAGGAATTCTTTTGATTCCAGTTTGGATGCAAATACAGTATACAATTTCCCATATATTTGTAATTTTTCCAAGACATAAAGTATTTAATCCTTACAAATCTGACACAAATCTTTGTATGTTTTGAAAAATAACAGAGGTAAACTATATTTTATATTTATTTTTATATATATCATTTCTTGTAGAGCGCTATGGATGTAAAAACCCTCCATGGCAATGGGTAACTGTGGTAAGTTGCATACAAGTTAGCAGGTAGTTACATTTTCTAAGGTAAACAATTACTTTGAATTAAAGATCCCTTAGCACTTGAAATTTAAATTGTCACATTAAAATAAGTTATGAAAATGTTATTGCTGTTTTTGCAATTGCACAGCACGTATCGTAATGAAAAGTTACCGTGTATAACATGCAGAAAGAAAAATAGTAAATCTGTATTAACTAGGCAGTTAGCATAGGAAGCAGATTATGGAATTTGCACGGTGTAAAAAAAATTGGATCAGAGTAAAATTGTCAAAAGCACACCTGTCTTAATTTTTAAAAGTCAGTTTAATGCACATATATATCTTACAGAAATTCTTCAGGAAGTAGTTACTGAGTAGCCAGATTTTTAGAAGTGCAAATTACTTAACACAATTTTCAGAAGCACCAGGAGGAGCTGAACTTCCTCCAAAACCCCTAGGTTTATATTTTCAGTACATGCTGCTGATGTATTTTCCATGCTCAGAATTTTCAAGGCAAATTATTAGAGCAGCCTGTTCTTTCTTCCCATCTGTGTGTTTACCTCTGAGCAGCTGAAAAGATCAGGACTGTGCAGGCACACTCCTAGGTGGATTATTTACAAAAAAACATGTATCTGTTACAGCTAGCAAATCCCATTATTGAGATAATTACAAGATGTTTATGAAGCACTTTGGAGATGTCGTAGCTGAGACTACAAGGTCATTTGGCTAAAGCCATCTGCAGAAAGGAGTCTATGAATCTGGTGCCCCCTGCGCTCGGAGATGGGCATAATGGCCAGAGGAGGTTTTCCAGTATTCTGTAGAAGAGGCATGTTACAGGAAAGTCTTTTTCCTCATAACAGTCTTTAAGAATAAATCCACACAAATTAAGATTTGACTGTTTAAAACTGAGTATGAATAAACATAGAATGAACCTGATCATTTTTAATCAAGACTTTAATTCAGAGGATAAGAAGCATTCAGAAAATCTCTTTGTCACACACTTGTAATAGAACCAGGCTTCTCTGGATTTTTGTAAACGATGAATCGTGATATTACAATTCCCAGCTGTACAAAAGAATCAACACAGAGCCCACGCCAGCATGAACCTTAAAATAAGTCTCTTATTTTTAGACCCCTCTCACCCTTGTGGATTTTGGAATAAATGTTTCTTTAAAAAAAAAAAAGCCAAATATAGATATTTTTTCCTACTGCTGGGTTCTCTCGCAGCCCAGAGGGTCAGCCACATCCTGGGCTGCATCAAAAGACATGTGGCCAGCAGGGCCAGGGAGGTGATTCTGTCCCTCTGCTCTGCTCTGGTGAGACCGCACCTGGAGTACTGTGTACAGCTCTGGAGCCCCCAGCACAAGAAAGACATGGAGCTGTTGGAGAGGGTCCAGAGAAGGGCCATGAAGATGATTAAAGGGCTGGAGCACCTCTTCTATGAAGACAGGCTGAGGGAGTTGGGGCTGTTCAGCCTGGAGAAGAGAAGGCTCCAGGGAGACCTTATAGCAGCCTTCCACTACCTGGAAGGGCCTGCAGGAAAGCTGGGGAGGGACTTTTCACCAGAGAGTGTAGAGATAGGACAAGGGGAATGTTTTTAAACTGAAAGAAGGTAGATTTAGGTTAGACTTCAGGAAGAAATTCTTCACTATAAGGGTGGTGAGAAACTGGAATGGGTTGCCCAGGGAGGTTGTTAATGCCCCAGCCCTGGAGGTTTTTAAGGCCAGGTTGGAGGAGGTTTTGTGCAACCTGGTCTAGTGGTAGGGGTCCCTGCTTATAGCAGGGGGGTTGGAAGTTGATGATCTTTAAGGTCCCTTCCATCCTTAATGATTCTATGATTTACTGGATTAACTCCCACAAACAACTAAATGGGTACAAGGCTTGTAATAGCTACAGAACCATCACAACTATGCTTTAAAACAAGTGAAAGTGAGAAAATGTGTTTGGTATGTGTTTCCATGTGTGTGTGTGTGTGTGCATATATAAATGAGGCTGGTTTTGCACATTACATCACTTGATAATGGCAACTCTCATTTACAATTTTGTGGAGAGCGAATCTGTGAGGTACGGCATATTTCCCCCTTAATATATACAGAGGAGACTAATAAACTCATTTACTATGCTTTTAGGTTTGTGTAACTTAGAAATATTATGCATACAAATTGTTCTGGATACTTAGGTTTATTATTTTTGCAGTCAGAGTTTGCTTGATAATATTTCCAAGAGTATGTAAAAAAAAAAGAAAAGTCTTCCATTTATGTTGGCTTTCTTACTGATGAGCATGACTTGTTAAAAATATTTTTTATGGTTAGCTGTGGAATTTGATCCCATGTGAGAATGAGAAAAAATTTGGCTATATTTTATACAAGAAATTTTGATATTTTTTTTCTGCATACTGATTTTATAATCTTGAATTATATGCTTTTTTATCTTAATGCAGGCTCCTATTAATAGGTAACACATTGTGTATTTATTATTCAATTGAAATTTATATCAATATATAGGGAAAAATAAAGATGTGTAGTTCATTGAAGTTTAATTTATATCAATCAAAAAATCACGGTGAAGCTCATTATCTACTCTTACAGGTATACAGAAGTCACATTTAGAAAGGAATTCTTAGCAGTCTCACCATTAATAGTCAGTTGTTCTTGATGTAATCAGGAATAAAAGCAGAGTAAATACTTGTATTTCATTCTTTTTTCCTATTAATTCCCAGTGAGTTTCACCAGATTATAGTTCTGTTGCTATTTTAAGTATATTCCTTATTGATTTCCATATATACCCTGGAGGCATCTAATTCCAGGTGAAAGCAAAATTCGGGAGAGCAAAATGCCCATTTGGCTGTTCAAGATGCTGGTGTCACCAAGACCTGGTGTCACCTCCTGTCTCAGCTCTTCTCCGTTCTTTCTTTCTCTTCCTTCTCCTTGACTAACAGAGAGCAGTAGGGGTTGCCCTTTTCTGGTGGATATTCTGCTGAAATGAAAATGAGGAACACAGTGTTTTTCACCGGTTTCTTGAAACTAAAACAGGACGCTTTGGATTTCTCAGTCGCAATGTGGACTGAGAGAAATAGGAAGGGGAATAAGGAATGTATGCTTAGTTGCCCACTTTCCTCCTCCTCTGCTGACTTGATCTACTCAGCATTCTCTAAGCTGCCACCATCCTGCTCTTTCAGTTGAGACCTTACTGTGGTCCTCGTCTCCCTTCATTCCTAAACCCAGTGTCCATTTTTCAGGTCCCGATGTCTATCTTCCATCTGGGGTTGCACTATTTGGGTCCAGGTTGATCTTCACACACTGTTGCAGTTCTCCTCTTCTGTCCCCCTTCAATGTTCCTTGCCTTACATGTGCACCCTGTGTGCTTTGTTTCTGCATTCCTTTTTCATTGACTCCCAGACAGAGGCATTTTTTCCCGAAATGATAATTAACTCACAGTCCCCTCCACTTCCCTGATTTTTTGCCCTTTGTTCTAACTATTCCCTCTCTGCTTCACCTGCTCATTGGTTCTGAGTCCTTCCACCTCTACAAATACCCTAGGTAGGATTTTCCTACCCCTTGCTCTTATTTCAACTATTTGTCCCAAGTCTATCCAAGTGCAGCCAATACAAGTAGGATCTAGGTTTATCTTTGTACCTCTGGCCTTAAGCATGTTGATATGTTCTCTGGGGATAATACCTGTAATGACTCATGCACAGGAACCGTGGAGTTCCAAAAAATGCAAGTTGTACTTCACCGTGCCCTATTCCAGTCCAGCTGTGTGTCTGTCAAAATCCATGGCCTATCTCATCAGCCACATGCTCCTCTTCCAGCTTCCTAGTCATCTGTATTAGTATTCAAGCAACAATGCAGTGAGCAAGATCATCTCTATCATTTGCTGAATCAAAATGAACCTGTCAAAAAAAACCCAGTTTTCTCTTAACTTTTCAGACTGTTCCAACTTACCGCATACTCATTAGACCAATTAAATCTTATGCAAGGGAGGAGTCTGCTCAAAATGGCCAAATTGAGAGAGGAAAGAAAAGACACTCTGGACTTTCCTTTTCGGCAGCAGTCTACCTTGCATTTCTGATCTGCAAACATTTGGAGTGGCTGCAAATGCCATCATCCCTACATATGTGATTGTGCTAACTCCATCTGCAACATTTTTTTTCTCCCAGAAAATCCAGAATTTTCTACCACTTAGCTTGTGATGTTAGGATGACTCAGGAAAAAGACAGCTTGCTTTCTCAAGCCATTTTTTTTCCTTTTCTGCTTTCCAGTGTTTTTGGAAGGAATTATTTGGTTTCTCCTCAAACTGAGCAATCCTTTCTCTGTCCATTTCATGTCCTCTGTGAAGAGCCAAGATACTACATTCTAGACGTCTTAAAATACAATCTTAACTCTTTCTCTCTGTTCTCCACTTTCCCAGTTCTTTTTCTTTTCTCTTCATAATCAAGTAAGTCAGCAACAGGAGTTCATGTAATTTTTCATTTCATGAACTTTTGGCCTCCTTTATTAGTTTAGTGCCTTGGGCATGGAGATTGTATTCAAAAGAAAACAAATGATCTTTTCCATATTTGCTTTGCACACACACACAGACAAAATGCTGAAGTATCTTAAGGAAAGGATTTTTATCTAGGTAATCATAACCTGAATCTGAAGCCATGACACAAAAAATAGACAGGTAAGTAGAAATGAAATTAGTACTTTTTCAGGGTAGCTCATGCTTATCATCATTCTGCACAGTTCATTATGAACTATAGATCCAAAAATTGCTTTTCAAACTACAGTTTCTAATGTTCTAAAATACACTTTATCATCAGTTCCTCTTCTGACTTGTATACAAGGATAAATGAAGCAAGTAGTTCTGCCACCTTTTTCCCATGGGAATGAGAAAAATTAAAAGCTTCACAGCCCAAACTTAAATGATTAATTTAGTAGAGTACTCTCAGCTATACAGTTTTCCAGCTATATAATAGATAGCATTGAGCATCAAAGAATACATATTTACTGAAGTAGGTGTGCATGGATGAGTGAAGAAACAAGTTTGGTTGCTGAAAGAATTTCTGCTAGTACCTGTAATGCGGAAACAGACAAAAGACTAAGTGATTTTATTTATTTTTTTTTAATTAATTATTTTGGCAGCTGCAAAGTGTCTTAACATCTACACTGGTGTGAGTACTGAGATGCATGGAGCTGGCTACCTTTAGATGACTGCACAGTGGTCTCTCCATGCTGTGCCACTGGCAGGAGCTGGAGGGTGTATGGGGTGGCAGCCCAGGGCAGAGACTACTTTGCAGAGTGTGGGAGGCAGACAGCACTGTGAGGCTCTACCTATATTATAACACGGTTAGAAAGTACAACACTGCTCTCAGGGAAATCGGATATATTGGGGTTTTTCGAGGTGTAAGGATCAGAGGAATATGCAGAGAAACTGCAGTATTCTATGCCTTAACCATAGACATGAGCTTATAGTGAGCAATTATTTGGATGATGAGTACTGCATGTCTCTGGTTCTGTAGTAGTTAATTATTAGTGGGGGGGTGAATTTATTCAAGACTTGGTCTTTATAATCTAAGAAGGTGAGATTCATCATACCAGACTTTAGATGTCTACATATGAACTAGGAGCTGAGGTTTTATTTCTAGTCAGTGGGAAAAAAACAGGTGATTTTGTAGCAAGATACGTATGTTGTATTTTAGATATTTACTTTAAGAGGATATATATATTAAGATAAGATGAATCACAGCTTGAAAGATCTTTCCCTCCAAGCCTTGAAAAGGTGTCTAAAAGTTACTAGTTCACGTCAGATGCAAATATATAAACATTGGCTTTTGTTCAGAAAGATGCTACCTATAGCATCCATCACTTCCTATAAAACATCTGCTTTGTATTTTGGGCGCAGTGGTAAGAAAAATAGATGCATCTTGTGATTGTTGTTTAATTCTCTAAAGTAAGTTCAATTGAATTACCTGAATGTCTGGAAAAGCCAACATTTCTTGAAGGAATACACTACCTAGCTCTATATCAACTATTTAAAAAAAAAATGAAGTTGAAAGAACTGCTGAACATGAGAAGCTTATAAAAGCAAAAAGAGAGAGTCTTTCAAGGAACAAACAGAATGCTGCCAAACATAACATCATTGGTATGTTTTCCTAAGATATTAGCATGAATATAGTGAAAGTTTTTATTACTTGGGATGCACATGCCAATACATAACTCATTATTAACAATGATGATCTTATGATAAGGTGTAGTTCTGTTGTTGTGAATAGCGGGGACATCATGCATAAGATCTGTACTCCCTGCCCTGGAGTCTGGCTGTCATTGGAAGTGTAACACAAAGGGTAACAGCATAAAAGTCAGCATTTCCCTGTTCAGCACTACTGTCTTTGTCATTTCCCTACAGGATTATAATGCCCTGTCCTTGCAGTTTGGTGGAGCTAGCAAGGCATGCTTCCCACTGTCAACAGTTGCCAAATGCTGTTCTTAGGCACTTTGTGCCAAGAGCTGACAGCAGCTGGCAATGGCAGCCTGTGCCCATCCAAGGCTGCCACATCCCTTTTACCTTGTTTAAAGGTCTATTAAAATTAGAATCATAGAATCATAGAATGCCAGGTTAGAAGGGACCTCAAGGATCATCTGGTCCAACCTTTCTAGGTAATACTATAGTTTATATGAGATGGCTCAGCACCCTGTCAAGCTGAGACTTAAAACTGTCCAACGTGGGGGAATCTACCTCTTCCTGTGGGAGACTATTCCATTGTCTGATTGTCCTCATGGTGAAAAATTTACTTCTTGTGTCCAAATGGAATCTCCCCAGGAGCAACTTGTGCTCATTACCCCTTGTCTTTTCCATGTGACTCCTTGTAAACAGGAAGTCTCCATCTTCTTGGTAGCCACCCTTTAAGGACTGGAACATTGTAATAGGGTCTCCCTGAAGCCTTCTCATCTCAAGGCTGAACAAGCCCAGTTTTCTCAGCCTCTCCTCATATGGCAGGTCCTCCAGTCCTCTGTTCATCTATGTGTCCCTTCTCTGGACCCTATCCAGCCTGTCTGCCTCCTTTTTGCAGAGCGGGGACCAAAACTGAACGCAGTACTCCAGGTGTGGTCTGACAAGTGCTGAGTAAAGCAGGATGATGACTTCTTTATCTCTGCTGGTGATGCCCTTGTTGATGCAGCCCAGCACCCTGTTGGCTTTCTTTGCCACTGCAGCACACTCTTCACTCATGTTAAGCGTGTTATCCACCAAGACCCCCAGGTCCCTTTCCACAGGGCTGCTCTCCAGCCAGGGGTGGGTCCCAGTCTGAACTGCACTCCTGGGTTATGTGTGCCCAGATGCAAGACCTTACACTTCTCCCCATTTAACTTCATAAGGTTGCTGTTAGCCCACTCCTCCAGTCTATCCAGGTCATCCTGGAGGGTGGTTCTCCCTTCTGGAGTGTCAACCTCTCCACTCATCTTGGTGTCATCAGCAAACTTTGTAATTTCAAGGAATGAAATTGTCCAAAACCTGGTATTAAGAATGTATTAGAGATTGCCAGCAGAAATTGAATTGCTGTTATTAGTAGTCTGTGTGTTCATGTTTATTTTGAAAGCTGAACTCATTCATTTAGGGAGCATTTAGGTGAGCATCCAACTCACCTCTCTGCCTAGCACAAACAAGTTTGGTGATAACTGGCTCTCACCAAGCTAAACAGCAGCTGCACAAGGATCCCAAGGGAACAGCAGTTCCTCTATTTATTAACTACTTCTGTTGTGGTCTCCACAGGCTCAGCAGAGAAAATACTACTGATTCTCTGCTGTCTGCCTTCTCAGCATGTGTTTTCATGGAAGCAACATTTCTCCCCCTTCAGTTTGTTTCATACAATTTTCAAGATGCTGAGTTTCTGCTCTCTTTTCCACTTTTTATTACTTCTGAAGCTCTGCTGATTGCAAGTTGTCAGGAATTCATTTTGTGAGACCAAACAGAAGATCAGCTGATGGTCCTTTTCATTTTAGTTTGAAAAAAAATCTGGATTTACTGCCAAAGAGTTAAATTATCTTTGGTAGAGAGGATGAGCTTGCAAACTCTTTGGAGCAGGGCCACTGACAGGCAAAAATGTTGTGCGTCTTCCTGTACTGCCCCCTCCCCTCAGTTGCATCACCTAACTTTAGATGTAGCTGGTTAGCGAGGTCAGAGATCCTCTAGTCCACACTTTGACAATATTTGACCCAAATGAAAAGCACACACTTTGCATACAGCAGTACAGAACTGAGAGGAACACACCTTCAGATAGATTGAAGCCATCCCAGCATTTTTGTGTAGCATGTTGCTGCTGTTCTTAAACTATGCAGACTACAAATAGAAATGGCCTTTTTTTACAAAGCAGCAAAAGCAGGTTTGCCCTGTGAGCTACACCTTAGACTTTCCTGCTGCTGAAATAGTATGTAGACAGAAGGAAATAAGTGATCTTTTACCTTTCTATACAGAAGCAATGTTTGAAATGTGTTATCAGGCTTGCGAAGACTTGCTCGAATTTTAAAATCCTTTCTAAGATTTTACCTAGAAGAAAAGTTGTGCTGTTTGTTGAGTATCTAATAGGTTCTGTTAGCTGTCAAGTCTCTACAGAGAGGAAACCATTATTGCAGTATCCAGTAAATGTTTTCATTATTCATCAATTGCTAATCTCCTTTAAAAAAACAGATAAAAATTATTGAGTGGTAGGCATCCAATATGTTCTTACAAATGGAAGTGTTGGATGTCTCTGATTTTCAAAAATCTCTCTTAACTTTCCCTTTTTCCTTGTTATTTGGCTAGCTTAACTTGGTTGCTATAGATTTAAGCTCCTGAGCAGAGCAGACGTTTTTCTGTAGCTTTGTTGTTCTAACTCTGTCATAAGGACTGAAAGTCATCAGTGTTATTAGAAAACACAGTAAAAATTATCAACATCAAAAGCAAAGATTTTGTAAACATTAGGGTAAATCTATTCCTTCACATAAGCATTTTGAATTTTAAGTAAGTCCTATTATGAACTGAAACAGATACTCCAGATGGGCAAGTAGTGCTTCTACATTTTTCTCTCCAAATAAAACATAACAAAGCTAAATAAAAGCTTTGTAAATTTAAATATTATGATGAATTTGGCTGGTTGTTTGGTTGTTTTACACTAGATATCTGGTCTTTGTGTGCTCTCCCTCTAATGACCCTCACAGTTGTGTCCTTGTAGGACTTCTGTATTAGGGCCACTGCCAGCTTCAGCCAGGCCAGCTCTCCAGCCTGTGTTCCCTCATTCACTTAAAACAGAATTCAACCTTTTGTGGGTATCCTCAGGTGTCAAGATTTAGGCTTGGTAAACCTAGTTTCAATTTAGTGAAAGTTCGTCTCTGTTTCTTTGCAGGGGGGAAATTAAATTGCAAATAAAAAGAAAAGAAAGGTATTCTGTTTTATGTCCTCTTTTTCCCCAGTAAGTTTCATCCTTGCTAGGGAATTTAGGTAAGTTTTGCTTTAGTTTTGGAGGTGGGGTTGTTTTAGGGGGTCTTTTGTTTCTGTCCTAAGTAGAGTTTGACATTGCTTTTCTGTCTGAAGCAGAAGAAAAGTAACTATTATCCAGCTAGTCTGTGACATAACTTTCTTCTGCAAAACATCAGCATGTTAGAATGATAAAAATATGACATTTTCTAAATTTCTTTTATGTTTATATACTCCATATCAGCAGGTAATGCTTCTACATTCTTCTCTCCAAATAAAACATACCTCAACTAAATAAAACTGCTTCTGCAATAAGACCCTAAGAAAATAAAAAGGAGAAGGGGAAAAGAATCGCAGTCTGTAATAAAGTTTTGTACTTTATCAGCTTTAACATAATGTGCTGGACATGAGTATTTTTTCTCACTAGGGTTAATACAGTAAAGAAACTGTTCTCTCAGCAGTAAATATTTATAATTCACTGAATCACAGAAAAACAGAATGGTAGGGTTTGGAAGGGACCTCTGGATATCATCTAGTCCAACCCCCCTGCTAGAGCAGGATCCCCTAGAGCTGATTACACAGGAACACATCCCAGTGGGTTTTGAATATCTCCACAGATGGAGACTCCACAACCTCCTGGGCAGCTTGTTCCAGTGCTCTTTTACCCTCAGAGTAAAGAAGTATTTCCTTATAGTTAGGATAAGCCTCCTGTGTACCAGTTTGTGATCATTGCCCCTTTTTCTGTCACTGAATACCACTGAGAAGAATCTGGCCCTATCTGATAGGGAATTATGTGCACATACTCTTAGACTAAAAGTAAAAGGTAGGTGTGAGCAGAGAACTTGCTATGACCCAAAGCCATGCAGAGGAAATGAATAATCCCATCAACTGCATTGATCCTAGGGCAAAATTGCTGCAGGTTCCTCATATATTTGTAATTTCAGGAGTGGCTTTTGAGTATCAGAAAGTGGTAGCAAAGATCCTGAAAACATTCCCTATTAACAGATTTACTGGAGACGGCAGTAATTGTGCTTTGTTGGTTTTGTACTGCCAGTCATTCTAAATCTCTCATGGAGAGGAAATCCTTTCTGTCATATGCAATTCATTTCAAAATTGATATTTGGCAAAGATTTGCTGTCATAAAATAGGGGAGATGATTTTGATTTGATCTGGGATGAGGTCAGGAACATACATATGCTGCTGCCTATTTCCTCTGTTCAACAAAAAATAACACAATACTTCATCATGCCTCCTTTGAAATTCATAATTGTAAGCTCAGTACCATTTATGGAAGGGTGAATGACAACTGGGAAGAATGTTGAAGTGATTAGGTGTGCCTGCAAAGAAAGTGGTCAAGACCACCTAAAATCATAAAATGGGAATCTGTTTGCTTTCTCAGTATCAAGATTTAAACTTGTAGAATTTAGTGAACTTCAAGTGAGTTTTATTCCTACTTTCCGTTGAAATATGTGTATGGATTAATACTGCAGCAACAGACTATAGTATTTCTTTTCTAATTACTTACTCAATGTGAAAATCTTGAAACAGCAAGGCAAAAAAAGAACTTGCTGTAGTAAAAAGCTGAAATAAACCCCTCTCTTTTGGATTATCTGAAAAACCTATTTGATGCCGCCTTGGAAGGCATGAGCACCTGATTTTTTGGGACAAAATCTAGCCCTTATCATGTTGCTATTTTAACAACCCCATGCACTAATATACACTTATAAGCTAGTGAGCAACCTTTAGGGGCATAAAAACTCTATTTCCCAAGATCAAAGATCCTTTTTTTCCCCCCTTGGGAGAGAAAAGCATAAGGCTGTTTCCTCCATTATTAACATTTTGCCTCAGAGCAAGTGGCAACATAATCCCTATCATTTTTACCTCCTGCTGCTCCACTGGGAAAACACAATCCAGCTGCATGTGTTTGTGGCTTTTCCTTTCATTTGTATTTCCTGCTGTGCCTGTGCTATGACAGGGCAGCAGCGGGCAGCACAAAGAAAGGAGAAACCTGGCGGAAAACTGTAGACAACTTCTGAGATCTTGAATTCAGCCAAGTTTTGGAGCCCGATCATCTCTAGGAGAAAATAACACATTTTTTGACTGAACTCTCTTGTTTCAGAGCAGCAAGGATAAAGTCCCCATCCTTTAGCAGGAATCAAAAATAAAAGCAGTGTTTTCACTGCTCCTGAGAACACACTTAGTTTCATGACTGAGTGATGTTGGTGTGTTTTCCACCGCTCTCAGGCTTTGAAAATGGTTTAAAATTAAACTCGAACTCACTGTGAGTGAATGGGAAAGGAAGGGCTTCTCCATTATCCCTGCGTATGAAATACTATCCTTCCACTTGTTACCTGTGGAAGGGCTTTAGTGGTTCCTGCAAAAGGAAAGAATGGTCTTAGCTTCAGGTCTTTTGGTAGTTGATTTAAATAGAATCCCGTTAAGGAAGTTCCTCATTCTTTTCCAAGACAAAATAACTCACTTTTATGAAAACCCCCTTGAAGCACTTAGCAATTTTGGAAATGCATGGGATCAAAAGGGTGGACTCTGCCCTGAGAGGGACAGCAGCCATTTCCTTGCATTGCGGGGTTCCAGTCTGAGCTTCCTCTTACCAGACCAGAGAGCTGAGGATCCACCATGACCAACAAGCTGAAAAAAAGTACATTTTCTGTTGTGTAGAATATTTTGGCATTGCTTTTCTTTCTGGATCAGAGCAAAAGCAATTATTGTACAGCTATCCTATGATAGCTGCAAAACATTAATTTAATAGAGCAATAAAAATACAAGGGTTTCATTTTTCTTTTATGGATACATATTAAATCTGTGAAATTTCATGTCAGGACACTTAAAAAAGAGATGTCTTATAATCATATGACTTGTAATTTATTATTTTATTACTTTAAATAATCATAAATATTAACTCGTACTTTAACTTACTTCATATTTTATACTTAGTTGATCTTCTGATCTTCTCACATAACAGAATCTAAACCAGAAATAAAATATTTCAATACATAGAATAACATTGTATTTAGACACAAGTTTTCAATTTCTTATGAAAAATGGTGGTTAAAGTATTTTTGTTCTTCATAGAGTTTTCGTTGCCAACAGTATTACTTTACATGATTCTTTTTGTAACAAGTAATGACAAAGGGTACTGATATAAATTATAAGTGTCTCCCTGAATTTGCCTTGCAATATAAATGAGAGTTGCTGGAACATTGATGTTTGATCTGTAGGTAATTTTTTTATGGAATTCATGACAGTAAATCTGTCTTTGGGTGGCAACTGGTTGCCTATGCTTTACCAGTGGTAATAATTTGACTGGAAATTCATAGGAGTAAGAAAAAAAATTTCTAGAAGAAGAGGAGCCACTTTCAGTGAGTTGATAACAGAAGATTGTACATATGACTTAGAGGAGCAGAATTGAAGTGAAAACTGTTGCTCATACAAAATATGGCCACAAATAATAAAAGTGACAAATGAAGATGTTGCAGTCTCTTGAACCAGCATGAAGCTGCATGTGCATTAAGAAAATCAAGTAATAAAAATTGTTTTGCTTTGCATCCTACAGAAGATTGCTCTCAGTCAATGAACAGAGAAGTGGTCAAGTAACTGTAGAGCATAAACAGACTGAGGTTGATGATTTTCAGTATGATTAGACAAAGAAACTCAGGCATAGAAAATAATGCATTCCCTAACTGAACATACAGAGTGGAAAATTAACAGATTGAATAAAGGGATTTCTCTGGCCTTTCTTCTGCATAGACTGAAACAAATTATTAAGAAACCTAGATCTGCGATTCTTAAGCTTGGCACATGTGACATACTTCAAAGTGCTTATGAAAGCCATGTATCCAGAAGTTTCTTTCTGAGCATACAAATAGACAAGGAGAGAGGCTGTGAGCTGCTTCTGTTGCCACTGCAGATGGTAGGATGTGACCAAAACACTTATAGCCAAAACTGTCTCGAAAAACACAAGTTTTCAGGAAAACAAACAAGCTGGTTCCTAATGTTATTCTGTGTTTTGCAGTATTTGGTTAGATAATAAATAGATGTATATGATGTCATTAGAAAGTCTAAGACACTTATCTCAAGTGTAGCCTATACTATTTGTTATGGGCATAAAAACTCTATTAGAAGGCTCAGGCTGGGTGCCAACTGGCAAGAAAACAGCTTTGCCGAACAGGACAGATAGATGGCAGGTTTAACAAAGGGAGAGCAGCATGCCCTTGCAGCAAAGAAATCCAACCACGTCCTGGGTGGTGCTAGCAAGACTTCAGCCAGCAGGCTGAAAGCAGTGATCCTTCCCCTCTATTCAACACTTGTCCAACTGTACTTGGAGCACTGTGCCCTGCTTGGGACTCCCCAGTACCAAAGAGAGGCTGAGCTACTGGACCAAGCCCAGTGGTGGGACACCATGCTGGTCAGGGCTGGAGCACCAGGTGTATGGGGAGAGGCTGTGAGAGCTGGGCTTGATCAGCCTGGAGAAGGGAAGGCTGATGGACATCTAATCAGCCAACTAATGGTGGTCATTATGGATGAGACAAAGCCAGACTCTAAAGACCACATGGGTGAAAGAAAAGATGCAATGGGCTCAAGTTGCAACATAAAAAATTTTTTCAGAAATAAGAGAAATTGTTTTCTAGTTGTTTTGAGGCTGGTCAAGCTCTACAGCAGGTGCCTAGAAAGGCTGAGGAATCTCCATGCCTGCAGATATTAAAAAATTGACTGGATGAGTCCCTGGGCAACTGATCTAACTGAGACTTGCTCAGCTGGGGGAGAGACAGGTTCCTTTCAACTTGAATTATTTTGTGATTCTATGAATTTTCTGATTAGTTCTTTTCAATTATTGCCAACTAATAATGACTTACACAATCTTCCTCAAACAAAAAAATTTAGAATATATTAGTAAAGCTGAATACACTTAGACTCTTCATGAAAATGTAAAAGGTCAGAGAGTAAGAGAGACTCTTATGTTCCATTTGACTCTTTTGGGGTTGGAGCTAGATGATCTTTAAGGTCCCTTCCAACTCAAACCTTTCTATGATTCTATGATACTATGAAATGTTATTTCAGATAATGAGTTCCTAGAGAAAAGAGAACTAATGAAGTTTTAACAGTATTCAACCCTGGGATTGTGGTGTCTTAGCTTAAGTTCTTCCTCACCTCTGTCCATATAATTAATCAGCTTTAAGAGCTGAAATGCATATGCTAATTTTCAAAGAACAGCAAAGCAGCCACTCTTTCATCTGGCCTTATGTTCATACTTTTATTACAGTCGATGTCTATATTGGAAAACTATAACCTCCAGCAGCTGACTGTGAAAAACAGTGGATATAATGAGCAACACTGCTTCCTGCTGTTCAGAAAAATAATTAGAAATTATCCATGGTTTGGTTTCTGGCATAAAATAAGAAATCATATTGACTTAGTATTTGGAGTTTTTAATTCTCATAAGGAAGTTTGCAGGTCATGGTGAAAAAAAGATGTACTTCACCGACCTTTCTCAATACGTAATACACATGCATTTTATTATAGGAAACATATTCATTGCCTATTGAAGAATTTTTTATTAAGAATACTTATTATAATCCCATATGTAGAGCATTTAAAAACGGATTCAAACATGGTTGTGTTGATGTACCTTCAAGATCTGATCTTCTAACAGCTTTTGATCCCGTCAGATATTAGTGATGAAACTCAATTGCCTAAACATCGTCTAGTGCCATTTTAAATTAACTTAATTAATTATTAATTTATTAAATTAATACCTTGATCCTAAGGTATTCTCTCTGGTCTCCAGCTGCTTCAGCAAAAGGGCACAGGTGTTTCGCAAGTACTGTGCTGTATTTGCCAGCCCTTTGCACACCTCTGCAGAGGAAAACAAGTCCACACAGGAGCAGTAATAAGCAGATCTGTATAATCAGATTTATCAGTTAATGTGACTGTACTGCTTGACTTTATTTAAGGCCATGCAGGCAATTGTACTGTATAGGTGTTATAAGATAGTGGTGTTTTGTTTTTTGTGACCTTTCCCAGTTGCTGATGCTGTGCCTCCTGCAAGCCAGGATATTTGGAGGAAAACCTAAGGAAAACCCCTGTGTATAGTCCCAAAGGCCTTGATTGTCTTTCTCAAAAGTTACTATTTTTTTTCTTGCTGCTGCTTGCTAGTTTTCATACCTAAGGGTCTATCAGACCCTCATTTCATTTCTTAGCCCCAGTCATGCAACTGTGATTGAACCCACTCCATGGTCCACATGAGGGCCCATTCCTCAGTGCCACCTTCCTTAGTGCCATTCCACAGGAGTGGCATCTCTTTCTTCTACATATGATGTTGTAAGTATACAGGAGTCTTATTCCTTAGTTCTGGAGAGAATGAATGAGTACCATGTGAGTCAGGGCAAAAAAAGCTCTACCTGACATATCTCTCAGAATTCAAATTTTTGTATTTCTCAGACTTGTCCAGTAGCCTTTCTTTTGCATCTGTGTATTTCCGTACTATGAAATTTTTCATGGCAGAAACTTATTTAATATTTGATGTATAATGGTGTCCATTAAGAATTTTCTCCTTCTGTATCTCTTACTCACAACAAATATTTATCCTCACTACTAGACAAAAAAATGCATTAGGAATTAAGCTTTCAAACATTATCCTTCAAACTCTCTTTGCTATACTTTCATAAAAGGTGTCATTAATGGGATAAAGACTTTCAAATGTTGCCTTATTTTTATTCTAAAATCCTACTATTCCATACACATTAAGTATAAAATTTTACATCACAAAGCAGTCAAAATTTTTATTATGTAAAATGTTTTTTTGTCCTCAACATTGTGCTGTCCTCTCTGGAAGTGACATTTTTACTCCACCAGCTGGGGCAGAATTCTATGGATCAGTCAGGGTTCCTGCAAGAAGCTGGAGAGCCGCAAAAGGAGTTTCTGTGTATCACAGAAAGACAAATTGTACAAGGTAATTTGTTTCTTTGTAGTACTCCATTACATATCTTTTTGTAGAAGAGATCATGAGGCTTTTCCTAGGCTCACCAAGATGGAACTGACCTTTGCATACTGTTTGAGGAGAAAAACACATTATCCAGTCTATCTTGTTTTGCTTTATACCCTCCTTTAGTCCCTTTTCGTATCACCTTGAACTTTATCAACAACATTTCATCAACAATTAAATAGCTCTAAATGGAAAGCCTTAAAAATCATAGAATCATAGAATGGTTAAGGTTGGAAGGGACCTTAAAGATCTTTGGATTCCAACCTCCCTGCTATAAGCAGGGACACCTCACAAAAGACCAGGCTCCACAAAGCCTCATCTAACGTGGCCTTGAACACCTCCCTCCAAGAAGGGAGCATCAACAACCTCCCTAGACAACCTATTCCAGCACCTTACTACTCTCACAGTGAAGAATTTCTTCCTGACGTCTAACATAAACATCTCCTCTTTCAGTTTAAAACCATTACTCCTTGTCCTATCACTACACACTCTGGTGAAAAGCCCCTCCCCAGCTTTCCTGTAGGTCCCCTCTAGGTACTGGAAGGTTGCTATAAGGTCTCCCCGGAGCCTTCTCCAGGCTGAACAGCCCCAACTCCCTCAGCCTGTCTTCATAGCAGAGGTGCTCCAGCCTTTTGATCATCTTTGTGGCCCTTCTCTGGACCCTCTCCAACAGCTCCATGTCTTTCCTGTGATGAGGGCTCCAGAGCTGTATGCAGTACTCCAGGTGTGGTCTCACCAGAGCAGAGGGGCAGAATCACCTCCCTGGCCCTGCTGGACATGCTTCTTTTGATGCAGCCCAGGATGCAGTTGGCCCTCTGGGCTGTGAGCGCACGCTGGCAGCTCATGTCAAACTTCTCATCTGCTGCCACCCCCAGGTCCTTTTCCTCAGGTCTGCTCTCTAGCCATTCTCCCCCCGCCTGTGTTTGTGCCTGAATTTGCACCATGAGTCAAATTCTGGGCTTAAGAACAGATGACGATGTGTAGACTCCCTTGGGTGTGTAGCCATTTGTTTATTGTATAGACGGATTGAACTTAGTTTAGTTATTTTCACAGTTTAGATCAGATTTGCTACTTGTGACAGCACTTGAGAGTGTAAAGCATCTGCCTACTTTATTTTAAAAATTTAGTCATGCTGGAGTGGATGGAAATGAATTTAAAAGTGTGGGTTTAAAATGAGGAATGTTCATCCAGTATTTTCATGATAAGTAGGGAATAATTCAATTCAGTACAATCATACTTGAAATATAAACCCATTTAAAACTTATTCTAATTGCATCAAGTAATACAACAGAACTAGCTGAACTGATTCCAAAATACTTACTGAAGTTACTAATTTCTATTGGAAGAAAATTTGTTGGTCACTTCTACTGCAAACTGTGTATTAAATTTAAACAGCTGAAGTTTTAGTTCTTATTTAATGAATTATGCTTGAGGATTAAATTCTAGTTGGTTTTTGGGTTTTTTTTCCTGATGCTGAAGGTACAAGAATCATCCTATCCCAGTAATTTAGGATGATACTAGGGCTGTTTTCTTGGGCTGAAATGTTAAAAGATAAATTGTTCAAATCACCATTCTTTAGAAAGTAAGATAATGTATCTCTTTCAAACATGAAAGGTAGCAGAGCAATCAATGGCTTTTTTGAAAGAATGTGGGAAGTATTGGGGTATTCTCTTGTCAATAACCTATCCTAAGTAAGGTTCAAAGTGGCATAGAAGTTTATATTAAGTTTATAGCATCTACTATTTCATTTCACAATCACAGTGTTTACTTCCTTGTTGATGGCTCTGGGTTGCACCAAATTTGAAGGCAAATAAATAGAACACAACTTCTGTCTCATCAAATCACAGTGGAATTTACTGAATGTTTCATGGTTGTTCATTGTTTGAGTGCTAATATAATTCTGAGCTGCTATGACAGATGTGCAAAAGGCCCAATCTTGCATCAGGTTTATGTAATTCAAGATCCCTTAGAAACACCCAGAGAGAACAGCCCCTGCACTGCAGAGCTTGAAATGTAAACCTTTATGTCTTGGAAATATTCAGAATTTGGCATGACTATCAGTTTTAACCATCTTCATGTTAAGGTATATTTCCATGCAGAAGGGCAATATTTTTTAAATTGAATCAGAACTAGGAAAGGAAATGGACTTTAAGCCCAGTTGAAAGCTGGTTTGATTAGGTCACAGTTCCAACCTGTAGCTGTTCCAATACAAAATAATGAATAAATGGAGATAGACAGACAGACAGACAGGTGGATAGATAAATAGAAAAATAGCAGATAGCTTTTAACTAATTTTTAATTAGTTAAAAATCATTTCAGGTATTTTTTCAACCCATGAATAAGCGACCTACTTGTAGTTTTATTTCTCCTTATTTTATTTGATCCGTACAAATGCATATGTATGCGATATGTGCAGATATAAAAGAAAGACCGTAACAGCAAGAATTGCACTTTCTGTAGTTCTATTTATCAATATCTGAACTGGCTGTCTATGAAGGATAGACTCATAAGTCTCTTTTCTTGCTCTGCTTATGACCAGTTGCACAGTGTAACTAAACACATTCATAGTTTCATAGGATGAAGGATATTTACATTTTTATTGCATGGGCTGCATACGATTCATAGCTTTGACCTTGGGTTACTTCTGTTCAGACTGGAACTTCATGGCCAGTGAAAATTTGTAAGTCTATGGATTTCCTCAAGACTCACATTAATACTTATCTAGATTTCCTGGGCTTTGTCATTTTCCATTATTGCACATGTCATATACTTCTACAAACTTATTAAGTTTTCCTTGAATTTGACTTGTCTAGTGTGCTCTTTAGCCATGTTCACGTTTTCAGTATTAGAGTATGCCTGTATGGATGGAAATATGAAAAGTTCAAAGTCTACACTTCCCTTCAAACTAATCAAGGTGCTTATCTCAATGATAATGTATTAATTCTTTGTTCTTCTGCCTTTTCGTTAAATAGTGTTCTTGGCGGCTAACATGGCATGTGAATGTTTGATTTCAAACTGTTCACTTGGTCACCCAAGAGACTGCTCTTTGAATTCTGGCACTATTAGCATACTGTGAAATGAGAGGATATTAATCTTATATATATGGTACACATTTTATATGTCAATACTGCATAGATATTCTATATTATATAGGCAGTATATGGATTAGATATAATATGAATGAGCCAAATGCCCAAGTAATAAACCATGAGTAAAGCAAACAACTTATTGTGAGTGGAAATTGTATGGAGTTTGTTGCCCCTATATTTCAATTTTCACACTTTCTAGTTTAATTTTTTTGCCATTACCTCCCTACAATTCTTAGTGCATCTCAGATTCACAGAATCACAGAATTATTAAGGCTGGAAAAGACCTCTGAGATCATAAAGTCCAGCCTATGACCTAACACCACCACACCATCTAGACCACGGCACTAAGTGCCACATCCAGCCTTTCCTTGAACACATCCAGGGATGGTGCCTCCACCACTTCCCTGGGAAGTCCATTCCAATATCTAATCACCCTCTCCATGTGGAAGTGCTTCCTGATAATCCAACCTAAACCTCCCCTGGCCCAGCTTCAGGCCATGCCCTCTCATCCTGTCACTAGTTGCCTGGGAGAAGAGCCTGACCCCTACCTGACTAAAACCTCCCTTCAGTAGTTGCAGCAAGTGATAAGGTCCCTCCTTAGTCTCCTGTACTCCAGGCTAAACAACCCCAATTCTCTCAGCCTTTCCTCATAAGACTTTCCCTCTAGTCCCTTCACCAGCCTCATTCCTCATCATCTACATGCATCTTCCAGTGGGAAAAAAATTCTGTGAAGACTGTAAAGAATTAATGAAACCCATTCAAACAGAAATTTTTATTTCCAATCTAGTGCATAGGGACTCTTAATCAGTAATTAAAAAACATAGAAACTGGGTGTTTATATATACATTTGTACATTGAAAATTCTCTGCTTATATATAAGGCTAGAGTGGTGTGTGTTTGGAATGGGCTATTCAGCTATTGCAACTACAGGTTTTGGAATAGCTTAAGCAGCCAAAGCCTGACAAAGTCAAGGCTTCTGTTCTCCTTTTCCTCAGGAAGCCCATAATAAAGCTGGAGTCAGTCATGTGTTGCCAGATTTTCTGCCATTTCTCATTCTGTTTTATCAAGTTTTACTAAGACCACTGTATTCTTGTTTTTAAGTGTTGATGTAGCTTACACTGCTCATCTGTGAGTGGAATGGCAGTCTAAACTGAGCAATTACTAATCTCATGGCTAATTCTTGTTCAGGAAAATTTTCCAAATGAGAGACTGCTTTCCTCGACAGCACCATTTCCTTTTTCCCATATACTTTGCTTATTTCAGTTTTATCCTGGCAATACAGAACCTCAATCCATTTGATGGAGGCAGAAACACTGAAAATGTTTTAATTCCTTTTCTGGTGCAGTCCACACAGCAGATTCACTTCTGAGCTGCCAGAAGTTGTGACAAGGTACCTGTCTTCAGTCAGCCTTTTGGAGCTCAGGTTGTTCACAGCCTGGGATCTTCAGAAGTTCTTCAGCACAGCTGGTAGGAAAACAGACAGCGTGTTACAAATCTGTTACAACTTCTTTTTTTTTTTTTTTTCCCAAAATATCAATTTTCAGCAACAAGCATTTTCCAGGGAAAAAGTGCTTTAGTGATAAATCGCTGACCTTCCCTGAGCACCACCAGCAGGAGAGGTCACTCTGTCAGTTTGGCAGTCTTATTACACAGCAATAGCTATGGCCCTCTGAGTCACGAGCATTCAGTTATGTGAATTGAACTAATGAGAAAACAAGTATCTCCTAATGGGTATAATGCCTCAA
Organism: Hemiprocne comata; assembly: GCA_020745705.1. Lineage (NCBI taxonomy): Eukaryota > Metazoa > Chordata > Aves > Apodiformes > Apodidae > Hemiprocne > Hemiprocne comata. The sequence continues at coordinate 132,681,689 of CM036586.1, read as the reverse complement.
GCAAGGAACAAGACAGCAGATCCTGAGTGCTAGTGATACGGATTGGGTATCTACTAAGAGTTGTAGTGTGTTTAGACTGTGAAGCTTCTACCTGTTTGGAAATGCAGTCTTTTAATTGAGAACGAAAGCTGGGAGCTGCACAGTGAGGACTGTTGAGGCATGGAGCTATCTCAGGGAGAACCTGATCCTTAGTTAGAGCTTGTGCTAATTTCCACTGTAATAAGAATAGAATCTGTTATTGTCTTCTAAGGTTAATTTGTCTCTTCAAAGCAAATAGGAACAGGAAATGGGCCAAAACAGCTTTAATCACTAACATTAGTAGACAAAAGACAAAGGGAACAGATCTGTTGTTTTAAGACCTTTTTTCTAACAGGTCATGTTTCTATTTGGAATCATATTTTAAGTAACCTACCACATTGAAAATCTTTAATATTTTAAATCATGTGTGACTTTCTCATCTGACAGTGTTACTAGCTTAGTCTGGCAGCAGAGCTTATCAAAGTCCTGTCTCTTCAGCATTGTGAATTTGTTCACAATTCATTCTAAAACTTCTTTTATTTATTAAATTAACAAATCAATAGCTAAGAGGATCAATGGATTTGGTAGCAGCTGGTTTAATCTCAGCAGAAATGGACTGCTGCCAAATTCCATGCTGCTGTTTAAATTGATTCAGCCAGACAACTTTTGCTCAAAAATTCAATTGTGGTGAAAGAAAAGTATTTAGTTTAAAAATTGTATCTAGAAATTGTATCTACAATCAGTGCTCCTTTGTGCATGTATGTGCATGGACGGACACACATGCACAGACCTACCCCTTTTTTTCACAGACTCTAGGAAACAGAAAATGCTTTACTCAAGACTCAATCTTAGCACCTTCTTGTGGGTCTTTTTTTTTCCCAAGCTAGGAGTGCTTTTTCTAAAAATGAAAAGGGGTGGGTTTTTTCTGTTTGTGTGTTGATAGTTTTCTGCTCTAAACCTCTGCACATTTGATACTGCTTTCTATTTTCTCAGTCATTCAGTGTATACATATAATACAGATAATTTTCTTTTTTGTTCCTGAATGCCAAATGAAAGCTAGCTAAGTACATAGTGGACATTTTACCATCCTTATCACACACCATTAGACACTAATATACTATAATTATGATCTTGAGACTTGCTCTCTCACCTCACAGCACACCTGTGGCTCAGGTAATACATTTTCAGATCTTTGTCTTTTATATAAATTAAATCTGCTTATCAGTATTACATAATGAAAATGCTGCTATTAATGTTGACTGGTGAACATGTAAATACCATGTGTAGAACTGTTATTTAGGTAGGCATGAAACATTAGAAATATCACTATTTGATGAGGCCAGTCTTTGGAGAGATTAATATAATAAATGTTCTTTGAATTCTGAACATTTAAGATAGAGAAGTAGACTAGGTCACTTTGTCCAAAGACAAAATTTCCTACTTTTTATTTTTTTAAATAATGTTAGTGAAGTGTTTACACTGAATTTAAAATGTCATAGGTTATAGAACTTCTTTATCCCTGGGAGAATACTTCACAGCTTAATAAATATTGCTGTCTAAAAATATTTTTATCATATAGACTACAATTGTTCCTTTGTTTTCCTTTTTCTTCTTTCAACACTGTACTGTTACTCTAACCTATCACCCACCTAATCCTCAATAATAACTTCTTATGTGTGTTTACATGCTATATATATTTATATACTGTTTCCTGTTCTGAATTTTGCTGGTTAGCCAAGCTCCTCCTATTTAGATATTTTAATCTTTTTTACTTTCTGCAGCATAATACGTTCTCCTTATTGCTTTTCTTTTAAATAATTCCAGCTGTTTGATCTCCTTCTCAGAAAGGTGTTCTCAGGAATAAATATTGCAGATAAAGTATCATCAGAACTATCCATCCAAGTTCCTTGCTCAAAGTTGAATTGTGCATCTATCTGATGATATTGTGAAAAATTTTAGTTATAAACTCAAGCTTGTATTTCTGTGATTTCTTACACTTCTATTCAGTATCACAGAATCACAGAATCACCAAGGCTGGAAAAGACCTCTAAGATCAAGTCCAGACCTAACACCACCACATCAGCTAGACTATGGCACTAAGTGCCACATCCAGCCTTTCCTTGAACACATCCAGGGATGGTGCCTCCACCACTTCCCTGGGAAGTCCATTCCAATATCTAATCACCCTCTCCATGTGGAAGTGCTTCCTAATATCCAACCTAAACCTCCCCTGGAGCAGCTTCAGGCCGTACCCTCTTGTTTCGTCCCTGGTTGTCTGGGAGAAGAGTCCTGCTGGAAGCTGGTCACAGGTGGTGTTCCCCAGGGCTTAATGTTGGGGGCAGTTCTCTATAGTACCTTTATCAGTGATCTGAATGAGGGGATCAAGTACATCCTCAGTAAGTTTGCACGTGACACTTAGGAGAGAGTGTTGAGAGAAGACACTAAGTTAGGAGGGAGCATTCCTACCTGAAGGTAGGAAGGCTCTGTAGAGGGACCTGGACAGGATGGATTGATGCGCTAAGGCCAATTGTATGAGATTCAACAAGGCCAAGTGTTGCCGTACTTGAGTCACAACAACCCCATGCAACGCTACAGGCTTGGGGAAGAGTGGCTGGAAAGCTGCCCAGAGGAAAAGGACCTGGGGGTGCTGCTGGACAGCCAGCTGAGTATGAGCCAGTGGTGTGACCAAGAAGGCCAATGGCATCCAGGCTGGTATCAGAAATAGTGTGGCCAGCAGGAGTAGGGAAGTGATTGTGCCCCTGTACTCGGCACTGATGAGGCTGCACCTTGAATACTGGGTTCAGTTGTCAGCCCACCACTACAAAAAAGACACTGAGGTGCTGGAGCAAATCCAGAGAAGAGCAACAAAGCTGATTAAGGGTCCACAGAACAAGTCATAAGAAGAGCAGCTGAGGGAACTGGGGTTGTTCAGTCTGGAGAAAATGATGCTGAGGGGAGACCTTATCACTCTCTACAGCCACCTGAAAGGAGCTTGTAGGAAGGTGAGGGTTGGTGTCTTCTCCCTAGTAACAAGTGACAGGACAAGAGGAAATGGTCTGAAGTTGTTCCAGGGGAGGTTTAGATTAGATATTAGAAGAAACTTCTTCAGACTGGAATAGACTGCCCAGAGAGGTGGTTGAATCACCATCCCTGGAGGTGTTTAGAAGACAGATATCGATGTGGTGCTTAGAAACATGGTTTAAGCTCTGGACTTGTAGAATTAGGTTACAGTTAGACTCCATGGTCTTAAAGGTCTTTTCCAATGAGTACAATTCTGTGATTCTGTATTTGCTTCCTTGATTCCCTCCACAATAAAGTAGCTGTGTTCTAGGGAGAGGCAGAGCATGATGCATTTCCTTCACCTCGTTGTTCAAATTGTCATTACTAGCACCTAGCAATTCTCTTCACTCACCCCAATCCATCACAATATTTCAGTGGGATGGAAAGTGGCAGGCAGTAAAATGTCTCCTGGAATATAAATCGGCTCCTAATTTGTTTTTCTCTAAGCCATTATTTCTTGTGCAATGGTCTTCTCCCGGGTGTTTTAGGCCTGTCAATCAGTTGTTGCAGGCACTTGTTTTGCTTTTCCACGTTGTGGTATATCCGGACCTGGCAGTTACAAAGTGAAACACCTGCCAGCTGTAATGCCATGTTAAACCCAAGCAAAATGCAAAGCTTGCCACAAACAAAATCTAAAACACAAACTACATTATCAGAAGGGCAAAGTGTTGCACACTTTAGTTCAGTTACCTGGATGCGGATGAAAAAGTGCTCCAAGCTTCCTGATCACTGGTGGAAAATTAATTTCTCTGAGACGTTGACTGATAGAACAGGGATGTCTGCGCTTTCCCTGTCACAGTTGACTATTTTGGGACAATAACAGGAACTTCAGTGGTGGCTATATCTGCATTACAGATATTTGCATCATAGATGCGTTTTCTGTGCTACTTTTGCTGGAAGTTGGATTTACTATTTGCTAATAATCTGGGGGCTGACAGAAGAAACTCACTGGCTTAGTTCTTTCCAGGTGAGCAGCTTGTCCAAGAGGGATTGGTTAGTTCTGCTTCATTTGTGAGCAGCTCTCAGAAGAAACTTTCTTACAACATTGTCAGGGTTTGACTCATGATTGGCAGTTAAACCAGAGACAACAATGCTCTCGATCCCCTCTCCCTCCCACCCAGGTAGGGAAGGAGAGAGAGAATTAGGAGAGAGACTTTTCTGGATTGAAAACTAAACTAGACAGCTTTAATTATATGTACAATTATATACAAGTATGTTCAGGAATGTGCAAAAGCCTCTTGCCTCCCCCCCACCCCCAGCAACTCCCCCGGCACTCTCCTGAGCTGTGAGCAGTCCCGAAATGTCCCAGCCCACAGGCAGGAGATAAGGCAGAGCAGACAGGGGCTGAGGGGAGAGTTATGAGGTCAGTGGTGCCTGAGCCTAGGGGTCGACGGTGATGGATGGATGGAGTCCTCCCCAGACGCCAGCCATGGAGGGAAGAGAAGGGAAGAAGAAGCAGGAAGGAAGTTGTCTTCTGTGATTTCTGATCTTCCTTGGAGCTTACATAGATATATGGAATGGAGTACCTTTGGTCAATTTTGCTGTCTGTCTAGTCCCGCCCCTCTATGTGGGGGGGTCATAGGTACAACTCCCCTGCTCTCAGTAGCTTTGTAGCAGCAGAGCTAAGAAGTGACCTTGGAGTCTCAGCAGTAACATCAACATTCCAGTGTTATCAGTCCACTAGCTGGAACACTTGTTGTTATTTAAAAGAGAGCTTACTGAAGGAAAAAAAAAAATCAGTAAAAGGAAAATTGGCTTCATCCTGGCTCAAAACAGGACAAATGTTAAAGCACTCAGCAAGCCTCCTATGCCCATGCGCTGAATTGAGTCATAGGGAAATTTGTGATGCCACTAATTATCAAATTGAGATGGACAAAACTGTAGTGCTTAAAAATAAGTAAAAATAAAAACAGTAGGTTATATAATAATAAAAATAAAATAAAGACATCATCTGGCATACAGTGAAGAAAAATAAAATAAAGATAGTTGCTAATTTACCATAGTAAATTTAGGTTGGCTATTTTCTTAGCAGAGTGCAGTAAATATTCTGTGCTAGTGCTTACATGAAGTGTCCAAATCTCTGCCTGTACTGACAACTGTGAGGGTTTTACCCCTCACCAAAGGAAAATTGTCTCCCATAAAGAACTATTCACCTGGTAAAGGAGACAATAGGGCTGCACCAGGAACTGCTACTCAGTCAAGGAGAAGTCCAGGACAAGCCCGGACGGAACTCTGCAGCTAGCTAGATAGCTATCTGATTGGCTGGAACTAAATGCAAATAAATGGCTTCAAAAGATGCACCAATCAGAAGGCTCCTAGGGGCTATAAAGGGACTGCTCGCCAGGGGGGCCTCATTCTCTTTTGCAGCTGGGCCTCGTTGCTGCTATGTCTTGCTTCCTCGCTGCTTTGCTGCCTACCTGCACCAGTCTGTGCCAAGGAGAGGTAAAAGAGCCACGGATCTCGGCTATGGAGGCTAGGTCTCCACCCGAGCATCCAAAAGGGGAAGCCTAAAAGAACTATAAAATCACAACTTGAGAGCAGGGCTTGAAGCAGGAGTTGTAAGCTCAGTATCTGCTAGCCCCACTGCCTCGCTCAGTATCTGCTAGCCCCACTGCCTCGAGAGAACCTGAAAGAGCAGTGAATCTCCCCCAAAGGCGCTCTCTCTCTCTCCCTCCTCCCATCGGAGAAGCCGCCCGCAGCCTGCTGTCTGCCGCCAGCCGCTTTGCTCTAGCGCCGCCCGCAGTCTCAAAGCCGCCGCTACAGCTGCCGCGGAGCCTGCAAACCGCCGCCGCACCCAGAGCCGCTGCTGCCTCTGCCGTGAAGCCTGCAAGCCGCCGCCGCTGCTGCTGCCACCTGCAAGCTAACATCTTAAAGCTGCAGACCGCCACGTGCAGCTTGCCGGGACTGTAAGATTTAATAATACGTAATTCTCTTCTGTCACTAACCGCAATCATTCCCCGGGGTAAAACCACAAACGGCCCTCACTTCCAGGCACAACATCGACCCTATTGAGAGGGAAACCGTGCTGCACTATACCAGTCCCCTCTATCATAAGTTTTATTTTTAATCTAAACTATTACACGCACATACACCCCCCCCCCCTTCCATCCTACTTTCTAAATTTACCTCCTACACATTTATGCCTCCACTGAAGCAGTTAAAGCATATAAAATGTAACTCGGTGTCTGGTCTTCATTGCGTGTGGGCGTGCGTGCTCTCCTATTTAGGGCTTCTGGTATATCATACATTGGCGTCATCACCATCCCCAAAATCAGGAGCAAATCCTAAATACAGAAGGGCTAACGGCTCAAGCCCATCTGAGTCACCGCTTGGACCAGGACAACAACCCCAAATCTTCTCTCGCTTTCTACTGTTTCCACTGTCCATTGGTACAGAAGACTCCATTGACTGGACCCTCCTCTGTGACCATTAGTGCCTTAACCACAGGATGCATCTTCTGCAAGTTCAAATAAATTAACAATAATTTATTAGATTAATGAAAACAGTTTCTAGTCTGTGTTAGTAAGATTCAAAAGCAAATAGCAAAACTAAAGTTTAGGGTTAGATAAGGGCTAGGGTATATATATATATTGTTGCCTACTTTTATTATTTATATTTTTTATATATTCTGCATCACCATATGAACAGGCCTCTTCTGCAATTCATCAGCTGAGCATATTAATGTACAGATAAGTGTTCCCAGGAATTGTCTCAAACAAAGGAAATGTTGGCAGTTGCCAGTTGTTTTTCTCCAGTAAACTACTAACAAATTCTGTTCCTTTATTTTGTCCACTGTATTCTGGGTAGAGTCTAGAATCAGTAAAAGGAAGTATTTTTCCTGTAACACCTTTTTGCCTTTGAAGCCCAAGAGAAACCATCAGTTATTTGTTTGGACAAGTTCTATTTCTATGTGTTGCATCTGAAATAATGTTCAATTTGTTATAGAATATTAAATCCTGCCCACTGCGCTACTAGTATTGAATCTGATGGTACACTTGCCAGATTTGCCCCACCACTAGGAGGTTGCTTTTATCTGCGAGTAATATCAATTTCATTCCATATTTCTGGTTAGTGCATAAAAAAAGCCTGCCCAGGAGAACAGCAGTTCTGAAGTTTATCTAAAATCACTCACTTCAGCAGTGAGGTGTTTGGTATTAAGTAATAAAGGATGTATTTAATAAAATTTAATACATAATAAAACAAAAACTTGGCAGTAACTTATCCAAATGTGAGTCCAAATAATAATTACAAAACATCAGCCACTCTTATGAAAGAGATCATTAGCTCTCTGTCATTGCTTTCAATGTGTGGGCATCATATTTTTTGTTTAAACAATGTGCCAACTGCAGGCTGTGCTAAAATGCATAACCATCCATTGCAACAGCTTGTTTAGCTCGCTGTGCATAAATTGTAGTAGTTCCAGCTGCGTTCTCACTCCACTGTGTATCAAACACCTCCCTTTTGCTTCTGTATGTTTTATACAAAAGATGAGAGACAGATGATACTGTTAGTGGTCACTAAAATATTTTTGTAGGCAAACAGACATTGGGGATTGTCTTGGGGATCTGTCAGTTTTCCCTAATCTAAGCAGAGGTTAACACATATGCAAAAAGAGTATCTCAATCTTTTTATGGTTTAGGGGTGGCTTTAGACATCTGAGCAAACTTGCATACATAGTTACAAGGAGCCATAAAGGGATTGTAGTTGTTATGTATATTAAGAGAGATCCTCCTTTTTAACTGTTTTTGATAAGTTACTTTTTGAATTCTAGCACTTTGCTACTGGCTATGAGAATGGATAATCTAGGAACCTTGATGGTTCCTGAGATTTGCGTCAGCAGTGGCATAGTGTCTCCCCAGCCTGCCGCCCAGGCTCCTTGAAAGCTTTGGAGAGGGTGGGAAGGGCATTATTTACATCTTTCACCTTTCTCAGGTGTATTAGCTGACTAAGTCACATGGTCCTGAGCAGTGCTCTTATCTTCGTGGTTACAGTACTATACCGGTGGCAAAGCAAGCTCTTAGAAATTCAAAGTCTCCTCTTGCTTGGTAGAGGTGAGTTATCATTGCTACTCCTCAGGACTCGGGGACAGTGTATTTGTCCTTCCTCAATGTCCTCACATGTCGTTGCACCTGATAAGCATCAGCATCAAGGATAAGAAGGTGGTTGGAGCTGTAATGCACTACTGACGCAGGCTGAAACTCCAGTTTTTCACAAACACCACAGGAGTCCTTTCCACTGCCTTGCTGCAACAGTAATAATTAATAGAGACTCTTTTCTAAAAGCTCTTGCAGATTCTGAATTAAGAATTGGAGTTTAAAGTTCCTCCTCAGATGAGTTAGAAGTGGTTCTAATTTCTTAGTTCTTCTGAGGTCCTCATGAAAACATCCAATTTGAGTTTTCAACCACCCCCTTGGGAAACCTTTCAAAATACAGCTCCTGCTTCAGCCTGTTTGGGGAGGATGCTGCAAGCAGTGCCAGCAACACAAGTGAGAGATTACAAGAGGGAGCACAAATATTGCTGAGCTGGCTTACCTAGCATGACCAGTATGAACCTTTGGTATTTATATGAATGTTTACGATTAATTTTTTCCTAACCTCCTGCTCAGCCATTAGGTGGAAAGGCTGATGTTGCGATCTGGAAGCTGATATTGCTGGGTTTTATTAGATTATACGGAAAGAAGATTTGTCATCTTCCCACACCTCTTGCCAATTAAGATTAAGAGTCTCATAGTTGATTCAAATCTCATTAGTCCACAAAAATTGTTAAGATTGCATGTACTTCAGTTTTGCACTAGAAGGAAGTCTATAAAGAAGCAGCTCTAATATTATGGATGAAATTTTAAAGACTTAATTTGGATCATGAAGAAGATACTAGAAGTGTTATGAAGCTAAAGACTTTATGTACCACTTAACAGAGGTTGCTTCCACTTTTATATTTCAGCAATATTAAAACTTAGTAAGTCACAGACATCTCCTTTCTGTTGGTTTTCTTCTCTTCTTATGCTTTGAGATTACTATGTTAACTCCTCTTTCTGTCTGTATTCAAAGAGGGTCTGAGTTAATTGTTTTCTTCCAAATATTATAAAAAAGTGACTGGGAGTCTAACCAACAGGCCTCTTTGTGTGATGTTTGTAAGCCTTGAAAGCTTAGCTCTAATGTATAAAAGACACTGATTAGGATTCATTCTGCAAGGGCAGTATTTATAGTATATGATAGAAGGAAGAGGGAGGAGGACAGAGAGAGTTTGTCATTAATTCTTATTTATTGTAAAAATTGTAGATTATAGATTTGTAGCATGAAATTATGTCAAGCATAACATCAGAGACACAGTGTGTGTTTTCCCAGAGCAATACAACCTGTAAATGAAATTACCTGTAACTCCAGTCTTGTGCCTTTCTTAATTGAACTGCCAGTCAAGTTCCTCTCTGTCAGCCGTGATAGATTTGAAATGTGTACATGCAAATTTATAACTGAGATGAGACTGCTCGTATTAATTTCATTTTTTGACCTGAGCTGCTGCTTTCTTTGACCCCTAAAACATTTCTCATTTTAAGAATTAAAAGTCTAATATGAAGAAGTGGATTGTTACTTCCTATCCTTAGGTAATAAGAGAGTCTTATCATTTTAATCAATGTTTTCATTTAATTACAAAAAAAAGTTCTGGTATCACATAAATAGCATTATGCATCATCAAATGGAAAGATCTCCCATTTGGTTTTTTGTTTCTCTGAATTTTCATATGAGCTTTATTTCAGAAAACTTACACAAATTATGAGGAGCAGAAACAATCCCTATTTGTAGCATGTATAACATGATGAAGACTCCAGTCTTACCCAGAGCTCCAGATACTGTAAGATGCAGATTCAGCCTGGGATACAGCGGGATCAATCTCTGGTCTATTTTATACTTCTCAGAGAACAAAGCACTTACCCTCTTTTAACTCTCTAGCAGCTGATGAAGATGCACACATGCTTTCACTGAATAATCATATAAATATATCTATTTTTTTATAAAATACAGAGCATAGCTGTTGCCTTATTAGACCTTTTCAAATTGAGAACTCAGAGTCTGTTTATCCATGGTCCTAACCTTAAACAGCACTGATAATAACTCACACTAATGTAGAATACAGATAGAAGGAATTGAAGAGAAAGGCAGAAAAGGCACAAGATAATATTTTGAAAGAAAGCTACAAGAAAACATTTTTTGTAATTACAAAATACAATAAATGTATTTGTGTGCATTAATTAAAGGATTTCAGTAAAGAACATATATGGGGTATTATGCCCTGGTATGCATAAAAACAGAATGAGTAGAGGAGGAAAGCAGGTTCTGGAATAATTGCAATAGGAAACTCCAGGAAAAGCAGCTTGTGAGGCAAGCAACATCGTTATGCTAGACAAGAAAAATTTCAAAATCTGAACGAAACTTTTTAACGAGTGAATAAAACAAGTGATCCCTGATGTCACTCTAAAATACATGATACTTGAAATAGATCTGGATATTGCTAAGCAAAGCTAAAACTTGTCTGTTTTGCAGGAATACAAAGCAGATGATCATAGTGATAGTTACCTATGACCATACAGTGCAATTAAAATAACTGAGCTATAACTAAAATACTCCCTAAAGGCTGTGCTGAAAGAGTAACAAATACTTACGAAGTTTTTCTAAAACAAAACATTATGTGACATGCATATTTGTGATTTGAAATATTAATTGAAAATGTAAGTTACAGTATTGTGGCTGAGTTTGTTAACAGAGCTGGCTGTCCCTCTCCAGTTTTCTATCCAAAAAACTAGTCTTTTAAATAAAAACAGTATAATAGTGAAGAAATATGCCAAATGGTACAGTTTGTTGTTACTCTTTTGATAAACACAGATCACTGAATTTTGCAGTTTAAAATACTGCACAATAGCAGGAGTATCTCGTTTTCTGTTAGAATTGCAGACTCTGACCTTTGTCTCCTAGTCATTTTGTTCATAGTATGATAAATGTGAATGTAAGTGGGGAAAAAAGTTGAAGATTGACTGCATACAAGCCATCTGCCATCCCCAGTTGCAAAAGAAGCGTAATGTTAACTGCTGCAGGGCTAAGATACAACCAGGGTCCATAGTTCAGTGGGTGAGGGGTAAGACTCTCATGTGTCCACAGCCCAGTATCAGATATTTATGAATTTAAAAACGAACTGTCCGGGAGGCTTCTTAATATTTAAAAACTGAAATTGAGTTAAGCTTCATTAGAATTAAATTCACAATCTGATGAGAAATGGGGATGCAGTATCAGCAGTTGTTACTGTTGTAGACCTTGTAATCCTAATTTTGCACTTATTTTTCTTTTAGTTTAGGGATCATACCAGATATGCCTAATCATCTGTGTGACAGAGCACTGGAATAAGCTGCCCAGAGAGGTTGTGGAGTCTCCTTTGCTGGAGACATTCAAACCCCACCTGGACATGTTCCTGTGTGACCTACTCTAGGGGATCCTGCTCTGGCAGGGGGGTTGGACTAGATGATCTTTCGAGGTGCCTTCCACCTCCTAAGATTCTGTGATTCTGTGATCTGTTAAATATTTAAAATTCTATATAAAACAGTTGTTGCCATTAAAAAAAAAGTATTATTGCCCTGAAATGTTACCAGAAACATATATGCATGTTACAAAATTTAATCAATTTTCTTTTTTCAGAATGAAAACTGTCATGTGAATTTACATACCTAAAAATGGCAGGATAGCATAACTACACAATCCTACTTGACTGATGCCAGAGCTTTGCTGACGAGCCATTAAGCTAAACAATATGTGGTTAAAAGGTCATTTTTATGTCAGATATTTGTCTGATTGTATGTTTTCTGCTGTGAGGAAGTATTGAACTAAGGAAAAAAACAAAAGAAAAAAGTAAAATCAGTTGTAAGCTCACCTGTTGGTGCTGGTTACTGTTGTGTGGTGTTTGGCTCTCCCTTTAACTAGTTACAGCTCTCCCTGGCTTCTGGCTAATGAGGGCCTTGCACCTGTTGTCAGGATAATTAGCTGAGTGACCTTACCTCTGTTACAGGCTTGCTAGAAGACCTTGAACAAAGTTGTATTGACTTCTCTAAGCTTGAGGTTTTGGTTGGGATTTTCTGAGGATAGGAATAATTAATTTTCTTTCCTTTGGAAAGCACTTAAAACTCTAGTGTGCATCCAATATAGTTGAAAACTAGAAATATAAGCTACTCTAGAACTTATTGAGCAAACCTGGGAAACATTCAGATTTTATGCAGAATGAATATGGTTTTATAGTAAAACTTACCTTTGTTCTTCTGCTCACATTTCTCTGTCCATACCAGATGTCTTATTGGAGGGCACATTTTCCACATCAACTTGGTTATTTGATAATTCATGTTAAATTTGTGGTTTATCCCTGTGAGATTCATGTGAAATATATTAGTAAGTTCAGTAGAAATACTTAACTCTGATACTTGTCACCAATAATGAAGTATTCTAGACAAAAGGATTGAAGATATATCCCATAAAACTACCTTGGTGAAACACAAATTAGAAACCCTATTCTGCTAAAGGGCACAGTCATGACTTCTTTTTTATTAAAATGGGGTTGGATTTGCATCACCAAAGGATTTAGCTATTCCTGTCTCACCAGGCATTGGCCTGGTGGAATAGAGGAATATTTGCAAGTTCCCTTGGGTTACCAGGGCATTGGCTATAAACTGAAATTAATATAAATCCAAATGAAGCAGTGGCAATGGGTTTGGAGAAGTTGGCAATGTTTAGTTATGAGGACAGGGAGGTGATCCAGGACAGGCAGCATGTCTTTACCAGGGACAAATGCTGCCTGACCAGCCTAGAGGCTTTCTACAGTAGAGTGACTGCATTAGTGGACAAGGGAAGACCTATGGATGTCATCTATCTGAACTTTTGCAAGGCCTTTGACATGGTCCCCCACAACATGCTTCTCTCTAAGTTGAAGAGAAACGGTTTTGATGGGTGGACTGTTGAGTGGATAAGGAATTGGCTGGATGGTCACATCCAGAGGGTAGTGGTCAATGGTTCAATGTCCAGGTGAAAAATGGTGACAAGTGGTGTTCCTCAGGGGTCTGTACTGGGACCAGTGTTGTTTAATATCTTCATTAACAATCTTGACAGTGGCATTGAGAGCACCCTCAGCAAGTTTGCCAATGACACCAAGCTGGGTGGTGCAGTCAATATGCTAGAGGGATAGGATGCTATCCAGAGGGACCTGGACAAGCTGGAGAAGTGGGCCCAGGTGAACCTCATGAGGTTCAACAAGGCCAAGTGCAGGGTTCTGCATCTGGGCCAGGGCAACCAGAGATATGAATACAGGCTGGGGGAAGACATGCTAGAGAGCAGCCCAGTGGAAAAAGACCTGAGGATACCAGTGGATCAAAAGCTGGACATGAGCCACCAATGCGCAACTGCAGCCCAGAAGGCCAATGGCATCTTGGACTGCATCAAAAGAAGTGTGGCCAGCAGATTGACAGAGGTGATTCTGCCCCTCTACTCTGCCCTGGTGAGACCTCACCTGGAGTACTGTGTCCAGCTCTGGAGCCCACAACACAAGAAAGATGTGGACCTGTTGGACTGTGTCCAGTGGAGGGCAACAAAAATTATCAGAGGAGTGGAGCACCTCTCTTATGAACGCAGGCTGAGGGAGTTGGGGATGTTCAGCCTGAAGGAGAGAAGACTCCAGGGAGACCTTATAGTGACCGTCCAATACCTGAAAGGGGCCTATAAGAAGGCTGAGGAAGACCTGTTCACTAGGGCATGTAACAATAGGACAAGGGGTAATGGTTTCAAGCTAGAGGAGGGTAGATTTAGGTTGGACATTGGGAAAAAGTTCTTTAATATAAGGGTGGTGGATCTCTGGAAGTCTTTGCCTATAGGGGTGGTGGGGGCCCCGTCCCTGAAGACGTTCAAGGTCAGGCTTGATGGGGCTCAGCAATGTCCCTGCTAATTATAGGGGGGTTGGACTACATGACCTTTAGAGGTCCCTTCCAACCCAAGGCATTGTATGATTCTATGACTCTATGGTGTGAAGACTACCGGGCAGTATGTCTGCTGACTTTTCTCCATTTCACACAGAGAGAGAGAGGAGGAATAACAAAACAGAAATGCATGTACCCCCTGTAAAGATCATTGAAATATGTGACTCAACTAACAAAGATTTATTGAACAAAAGTTTGTATTTTGTTATTTCTTCTTTTGTTGCTGTTGCTATTCATCTGTCCACACTATCTACACTACTCTCTGCCAGTGCATATACTACTAATAATAACTTGTAAATTTTGCTGTATGCTTTATGTAAACATAAAACTTTAAAGCATGTTTTGTTTGTTTGTTTGTTTGTTTAAAATAGGGTGTTTCTAACAGAAAAGTTTAGTATTTTTTGCTTACCTGTCATGGTAGGACAAGGTTGCAGTTCCTACATAAATCCAAGGCTTCACTTAAACATTGCTTTTCATTACCCTATAGTCAGTATTCTCTCTATAGAGAAAGCCACATGCAGTATATTCAGCGGGGATAGTCATAAATATGTCTGTGCATATGTAAGTCCAATTCAGTAATTACTGTAATTTGGGGCTGAGTACTACTGCAAGTGGTTCTACATATAAGCTGGGGAAAGAGAAAGGAAAAGGAAGGCCTGAGTGGACTAATTTTACAATTTTTTGTGGTGCTTCCATGGCAAAGATTGGCTGGAACTAAGACACAGGAAAACTAATTATTATTGAGGTGAGCGACAGATGAATGTAGTTTTTCTCACTGTGATCATTAACTGTAGTTAAGGAACAGTTTTCTGAAAGAGTGCCAGTAATATTTGATAACACAAAAGTAAAGACCTTTTGTGTTAAAATCAATGGCAGTACAGCTACTGAAGTTTCTAAGAGGAGAATCTATCATTAAAGTGGCTGTACTTTATAGGCAGACCCCTCTTGTGTAGTAAATAAACAAACAAACAGAAACAAAACACAACCTGCATTTCTTTTAGTCTAAAATATCATCTACTTGTACTAGATGTGGACATAAATAGATATTTAAAGTGATGGAGGAATGACATAATATATGGACTGCAAGTCGGTAAGCTTTATTAAAATAATTATATGTGATACATTAACACCCAGATTGGTGATCATTATTTGAATATTGTGTATGTTGCTGACATGAAAACTGACTATTGAGAAGTACCACATTGTGTTACTCCATGCCTTACAATAATGACAGACTACAATAAAATTACATAATACTTAGTACAGTAATGTGGGAGATAGAAAGATGTGTTTGAAATACCTTTAATAACCAAGAAGATTATTTTTCTGTATGCTTGGAGGCACTCAGGGGTAATACAAAAGAAAATGGTATTTCATTCCTACAGAAGCATGAGAGGTTCATTGTCAGTGTTACTGAATATGGTAAATCAGACCTGAAGAAGTTTGGGAGTCACTAATCATGTTCGGTGTGTTTGAAAATCAAGCTTGTGAGTTTTTCTACAAACACATCAAAAATTATTCGGTTTTAAAAACCAAATACCCAATTTTATAAGAACAGTTCAGCATTTTTTGTGTTAGAAATTGCACGCCTGTACAATTATATGTTTCTGGGCATCTCTATATTCCCTGTGATTACAGTAATTTTGTTTGTGTGCATGAAGTCCTGACTTGTACATGCAAATAAAGCAGAGGCTTGAGTAAATTGCACATAAAAGTCCACAATTGAATGTGTAATCTTGGTAACCATTAAAAATGTGAGCCTCTTCTTTTAAAAACTGGATGTTATAAAGTATTTCTTGAAGTGGGTTACATTATATTCTCATTGCTATGTTTACTAATTACAATAGTGTAAAAGGGACAGTTGCTCAGAGAAGGAAAAAAAGGATCGCACAGCCTTAGCTGATCTATTATAAAAGCAATCTTGTGAAAGTTGTGAACCCAAAAAATGAGCATTGAGATCTTAAATTATTAAAAACTACAGTCTTATACTAAGGCCATAACAAGAAATGGTACCCTTGCAAATAGTGACTGCACTGTTCTTCAGATTTTTATTGTTAATAACTGCCTGTAAGAACATTACATTCCTTCAAGGTATGCCTTCTCTAGAAAGCTGTTCTACAGCTTTGTAATAAAGTAGTAAGTCATGTCAGGGAGAGCTTTAGTAGGCTTTCAGTGTACACCTTGAGTGTGTTGTGAGGCATGAAGCCAAGTGCCGTTAATTATTTGAGAAGTGTGCTGGTAACTTACTATTCTTACACAGAAAATCAGTCTGACATAATGCCAGCCAATGAATGTCACTGCAACAGCTAGCAGGCTGGAAGCTTTGAGGCTTGTCAAAAGTTGAAACCTTTCAGCTTCAGAAAAAACTGCTTGCAAAAGAAGCACCTGCAAAACAAATGAAATAGTAGCTATCTTAGGAATTAATTAACCCAGGAGGTAGGACATCGTTTGTTATGAACAGAGAAAAGTGCATCTGCAGATTCAAATGGGCTGTTCTTGCACATGGAATAGAGAAATCCATGATGAATTACCTAACACACATGCAGAGCTGAAAGCAGAAAGGTTTCTTATACCTGAGGGAGGATGACTGAAGAAGAAACGGAAAGAAAGATAAGACAGAAATATCAGTTTATTATATCAGTAGAAGGGACAGAGAGGAAGAATCACATCTATATGGTAACATTTGATAAAGGGTATCACAGGATTGACAAACTCCTCTCTGTATGTAAAAAATGTTGTATCTAGTAAGAAAGCACTTTAAATTTCGTATATGTATCTGGTAGGAAGACTTCGAATCTTTCTAATAGTAGGAAGTATTTTTGTAGCATTTAGTTAATATGCTCAGATCAAGAGATTATTATTGTATAACTGTTATCAACACTCCCGGAGAGCTCTTTTTTCATATTCCAATAGAGAAAAATGTTTTTGGAAACCAATACCGCATTGGTCGCTAACTGAATGTATTTATGATACTGGGGAAAACATTACAAACAATATAAGATACTTACTTGAACTAGACAACAAAGCTAGCCATGCAACTCTGAATTGGGAGAGCCAGCTTTTTACCATTATTTTCACAATAGAAGGAAAAAAAAGAAAAAAAAAAAAAGAGGAGGCCATAGCTTAAATGGGTTTGACCCATTGACCTATTCAGCCCCTATGCTAGCACCAACATTGCAGAAATACAATTTGCTGTGGGTTTGCATTCATTATGATCATGAAAGGTACACAGATGAGCACCTCCTTATAGAAATGCTGCTTTTGCCTTTATGATACAGAGAGCGATATTGTGCAAAAGGAGTTAACCGCAAAATGGATCTGATATCTGTAGACCATTTTTTTTCTCTTGCATAAAAAAAAAATGTATATAGTCTAATGCCTGTTTGCACTATCTTCTGATAAGGTAGGAGTCCTCAACTGTACCTAAGACTGTAAATGTTTCTTTGAAAACAGAAGCCTTCACGGCCTTTCAAGTTGGACACTAATTCCTCTTAAAATGATAAGGAGAAAACCCAGCAAACAGATTCCTTCCACAGTTAGGATAAATAATATTTCTTACTACTTTTTTTCGGACCTCTCTTTTGTAGAGTTCACTGCAGTGTTGAGAAACTTATTACACTTCTTTCTTATCCTTCCCCCAAAAAGCTCTTCCAGTTACAGCTGTAGCCTAACCACTATTTCAGCTTTTCTTTGTGAAAAGCAATTTGACATGCTGAACAGCTCCCAGCAATGTTAAATAAACTACTCCCTATATGCATTAGGATATGGTGTAATTGGTCAAATGTTTTTTCTTGATTTTCATATTGCTTTAGTCTGAGGACTGCAGCAGCAACTGTTTCTATCTTTTTTTTTTTTTTCTTCTTTTTTTTGGGAGTGGTAAAGAAACATACTGAAGAATCTGTCCTCAAAAATTCAAGGAGGGACATGCCACTGCAACATGTATTGCATAGGAGTAAACATGCTCTACTCACTTGGCAGAGCACAAGTTCTTCCAGTTGGCCTTGGCTTGTGCATCTACAGTTTATTGAACATGTTAAATAGAAGTTACTAAACTTTACTTGGAGATTCAAGCATCCTCTCCACTATTCTCACATGTGCTAGTGAGCTTTCCTCACTAGTGCTGGCTACTGCTCCTTTCTTTTTGTCCTTTGTGATAAGAGTTCCCAAATGAGACAGACAGGGCAGCTGAGTAGAGGAATACTTCTACACCAGAGATTCAGTGCAGCAAAGATGCTGAGATATTCACAATTTGTGTAGGTGCAGAGTGCTCCTTGGCATTGCTGTTGTTCTAGGTTACTCAGATGCCAGCTTTGTACTGGACAGGACTGGAGGAACAAAGAAAGCATTTTATTAAAAACAAAGCTTAGCAACAATGGAACAACAATTTTAAAAGTAATAAAATGCATTATACTTTAAAATGAAGAGATTTTACAGCTGTTGTGGACAGATTTGGGGACTCAGTGAGTAACTTCCGCCATGTACTCCGGGTCTTCATTGCCCTCAAGTGTTCTCGGGGTTGCATTTCTCCTGCTTTTCTAGTTAAAAGTGGTTAATGGAGATGCTGGAGATGCCTTATTGGAGATAAAATGATCTTTTCCTTCCATTATTTTCCTGCAGGCCTTCCTGATCCCAGGAGCATGCACTAGTATATTGCAGGAAATTACTTCCTTTCTTTTTCACTGCTGTGACAATCCTTGATTATAATTTCTGTTGTGTGCCTTAATTAGCCTGACTGTTTGGGGTTTTTTTATATTATCTTCCTAAAACACTGTGATGTTACTTTAAAAAGTATGCCTAATTGTGGATTTTCTTTGGGGTCTTTCTGTTAAATATCAACAGAAATAAAGTCTACTTTGGGTATGGAACAGTGCATTTGAGTATGGGTAGTTCCCACCTCAAACAATTTATGAGATTTCAGGGATCCCCACAACAGAGTCAGCAGCACAAAGCAGTGAAAATAGTTGCTTGCTTCTTCAGGGAGGTTCATCCTGTTTATTTTGTCTCTCTTAATCCATCACTAATAAAGTACCCCAGTCTTCCAGCCATTTTTGGCACATGCCATTCCTATGAGACATCTTGACTTTCTGTTTTTCCTATTGCCACAAATGTAACCATAGTAGATTTTTATTCTGTGGCTAATAACAGCCTGCCTATGATATTATTGGTGCTTTGCACATTGTTGAGACAACTCAAGACAGTCTGCCTGCCAGGTGAGGACCTTCCAGCGTCAGTGTCCCTCCCAGAATCTTCTTACAGAGCTCAGCAACAGCTGTGGAAACTGCAGGCTAGATTCTGCCTTCACCATTTTACCAATTAACAAGAGCTCTTTGTGGCCACCTACTGTGCCTTTACATTACATTTAGGCAGATAGGTTTTCATTGCATGGAGGAATCATAGAACATTACTTCCGCAAATCATGAAACAGCTTTGGTGGTTCCACTTGCAAATTTTGAGCATGAGTTTGCAAAGATCATGTGTGGGGTTTTTTAACACTGTTTCCTTGTCGTAATGTCAGTAATGCAGCCCTGCAGTAATGGGCTAGTGCAGTGTCTGTGCAGTTAAAAACTGGAATCTTTCCATTCTAATAGCTTCTGGTTTTTACCTAAGCAGCCTTGTTATTGACTCAGATGCCAGAAACAATATATTTCTCTCAAATCACTGACACATCTTCACTAGTCAGAGGATAATCACTGATTTCTTCCAGACATATCTATGTGGCATGAAAAATGCTTTTGTTTTGATTTAGCCTGAGTTTGTTTTCTACCGTTGAAGCATATACAGGCAGACCTAAAAGGACCTAACAAAATTAAACTGTGCAGTCACCTCTGGGTCACCCTTTAGGGAGGTGTATCTGAGCTAAACATACATACAAAGTAAGGTGCAGTAAGTTGCAGAGTAGCAACTTTCTCTAAAAAAAAATAACTGTATTGACTCACTAGCACAGTTTATAAAATGCGTTTAAGGGGTAATTAAAAAAGGTCACAGACCCTCTGTAAAGCAGTGTAGCCTGTATTATGAATAGCTTTTATTTTTATCATATGGTCTTGATATTTCCAATCAAATAAGCTTTTTTTCAGCTGCTTACAATTTGCCAATTTTGTATTAATTCATGTTGAAACATTCTTACCTGCCATGTCCCTGTTGCAGTAGTAAATTTCATTTACTTATATTGGTTTCAGAAAAAATAATTCAGCTAGTACTAAGACTTAAGCGAAAGACAAAATTTTATCAGTATTGAAAGTATTCCATCTTGTCCTTTCAGTAGTACCTATGCATTTAGATTCTTATTCTTAAATCCTAGTCTTTATGAAAGTGTTTAGAATGGTCTTTTTTATCTTTTTGAAAATACAAAAATGAGTCCTTAGCCAAGATTTTTTAAGGATGAGGTTAGCAGTATAGAATATACACCTACAAAAAAAAAATCTATAAATAAGGTGACAAATACAGTGGGTAGGCAACCTATAAAGTATCGTTCTGCTTGGGATTAACAAAGAGCACCAGTTATGTCTATTATTCTTACAGTGTCACTTGTCTCCTTCTTACAAGGGGAAGCCAGAATACGGACAGTCTTCCTCCCAGAACTAGAAAATCCTTCCATTAGTAGGTAATTATAGCCCCCAGCAGCAATATGAAAAGCAGCTTAAGTCACTGAGTAATTATTGCCCTGTATGCAAAAAGCAAAGTTTAATAAGTTTCACACTGCCAATGCTATTTAAGTAACCTCAGTGGCAAACAAGGTGTTTCTTTTTGTTGTTATCAGAAGTCTTTAGTTGCCAACTTAAAAGTCATGGAGAAGAAGCTGACAAAGCACCTTAAGAAGTGCAGAATAGTTTTCACTGGTGCTGTGTGGCACAGATCCCAGCTCTTTGATGAGCTATTGAATTATATCTAGTATGACAGGCAGTGATAAAATTAATATCATTGACTGTCCTTCTTGTCTGTGTGAATTTTTTGGATAAACCACAGATTCTTTAAAAACATGATATGTGACCTGAATCATTACTCAAGTTATTCTATTGCAACTAATGTTTTATACAGAGAAAAACGTCATTGATGTGAACTGAAAATACTGTTTGATGTACACCAATTATCTCTTTTGTAATTTCTTCTAATCATTTTAATAAACAACCTCAACAGAGTATTGACATATGGGAATGACAGAAAATAAGTCACTGGGGAAAAAAACGAGTTATCACAAAGAGAAAGAATAATTTCATTTACCTGTCTTCATTACGTAGTTATATTTGAGGAAGCAGCCTTATATACCTGCCCCTTTTTCTTTCCTCTTCCATTTTCCTCTCCAAAATCAAGGATGTGTATAATGCTTTTAGCTATTCTCCAACTCAAAGAATAGAAATACAAGAGAGCAGAAGATTTTGGCAACAAAAGAGATTGATTTGAGCATACAAACACAGATGCATTTAAGTGCATACCAAAGCATGCAGGAATATAATTAATCAAATTTACTGCAAACAAAAAAGGAAATTCAGTATGTTGTCCCCCAAAAGTTGGATCATTCTGTCACTAAGTTTTCTCGGCGCATCTGTTGTCCCCTCCTTACTGCCTGTAGGAACTGCACCAAGCTAGAGCCTTGCTTTCTTGATACATTATGTCTTTTATTCTTGTGGTTTCAACTAAGCAGCATGCTCCATAATTTATAATTTATCATGCTGGTCTTCCTCCAGTGGGTTCTTCATGATGCCTCATGTTTCTAGCAACTTCTCTTGCATAGTCTCTCTATCATTTGGAACATGACCCAAAGTGAATCCCCTCTCTTTTCTCACAGTCCATTAATGACTTAAATAAAACAAGGACCATGTGAAGAAAGAAGAGATGAGATTACTAACTCAGATTGTACTCACAATCAAAGGTTGTCCTCATAGCTTCATTGTCCTAATTATGTAATATCATAATCTTGACTTTGTGATCTTATTCTGCCTTTTGTAATACACAATGTACATCTTTTGTTATATTCTTTTCTCTTATTCTTTTCTATATACCCTTTTGTTCTTTCCTAGACACTTTTACTAAAATAGAAATTGGTCAAAGTAACATTATAGTTCCTTGTTTCTGCCTAGTGATAGAATAAACCAGGCCTTATTGGATTGTTCTTTTTGTAAAGTGATCATATATATCAGAGGGGTAAGAGGACTTTAAAATTCAAATAATTATATATTGACAGACTATAACAAATATTAAAGATATCAGTCTCATAGTGCATTAGTGGGTTTCAGTAAGCAATTTTTTAAAATGTATGAGGTGGAAAAGCATAGCAAATTTTCTGTTTCAGAAATATTAAAACACCTCTTCCACAGCTACTGATGGTTGCCATTCATTGTAAATGACAACAGTCTTCTCTATTTTAATTTGATTTATGTGTTCTCAACAAGCTATAAAAATCCAATTTTCATGAGAAATGTCTTCCCACACACAGACCAAGAGTATCAAATGTGCCTAAAAGTTGCACCTAAGATTCCCTTGGGCTCCCCTTACTTAAACTAACTTGATAACAGTCAATTCAGATGTTGTAAAACTGAAAAAACTGAAAGCTAGAATAAACTTCTTTCTTTCACAATGGCACAATCCCACAGAGCAGTGAAAATGCTCTTTTTTTAAAACAACAAGGTTTATGACCCCCATGTTTGGCTGTTAGCAGTCTTAAGCAGTACAGACTCTTTGGCAAGAGAGTCCACAACTGCATTGTGTAGTAATTGAGCCATCACTGTACTTACTGGACTAGGAAATTCAAATGTTCCTTTAAAATACTGTCCCATCCAGCATGAGATAAAGCCCTCACTCCTCACTGCCTGAATGATGCCCCGAGAACAGGCCGCGCAGCCCACTGGCCTGCACACAGGTCAGGCTTCAGCTGCCTCCCCCTGGATTTGGAAATGTGTCCCATTTCCCAGATGGATCTCAGTGAAGTATGGCTTTCTCTGTGCTTGCTATAACATATATCCAGCTATTGTTTTAGGTTGTTGGGGTACCACAGGGGCCAGCACCAACCTCAGGGCCAGTAGTGGTGGGGGCTTCCAAGAGACATCCAGGGAAGGCCTGTCCCTTGGGCCTTTGGTGGTGGACTGGGCCAGGATGTGTTCACAGGCGGACTGAGCTTGGCACACCCCATGACCAGGCAGGGCAGGGTTGTGCCACGGTGGAGCTGTAGCCCAGCAGGGATCAAACCCCCAGCCAAAAGCAGCTCCCATGGCAGGGGTCAGTCTGTCAGGGAGCCTTTCTCCATGGCCCCAGCAGGATGGGGCCGCCCTTGGCTTGTGCTGCATCTGAGCTGTCCCTGAGCCCCCACAGCAAAGCCTTGGCAGGGGAATAGAATCAGGGCCCGCAGGGGTGGTAATGGCCATAGACTGACCATGCAGCCGTGCATGAGGAAGGGCAGCTTCCCACAGTGTCTTGCACCACTCACCTACCATCCTGTTTGGAACAGCTACAATGGTATCTCATTTTAGGCAGTAAGTGTACAATGCACCTCTAAAGTTTTTCCAGGCCGTAACACCTCTGAAAGGAACGTGGACTGTGCTAAACCATTTTGCAGCTGCTTGATAAATACCTTCTCCCACTCTGGGAGTCTGGCAAGCCAGGAAAATACATTAATTATTAAGTATCTATAGTTTAAAAACCTCATAGTCAAATCTTGGTAAAGCTGTAGTAATGCACATTTATAGATGTGTTATCTTTTATGAAGCCAATTAAATTAACAACAGTGCTTCTCTGCATGATCTCAGGTATTTTGTTAGAGAAAACTTTAGTGTCTTTGAATTGTTCATGCAGATACCCTGCTAATTACTTAATCATTAAGACAATATATTATCTTCCCCCAGGCTTTACAAAAGTCTAACCTCATACAGTTTGTATAATTAGTAACTCACAAAGTCATTCTGTTAGATAAGGTTAGGGAAAATAAGATGCCTCCCAGTGATTTGGAAGTTAGAAAAAAACACTCCATGGTAACAAAGAAAAAAAACAAACTTTCATCTTTTTTAATAGCTATCATTAGAAGCCTTTTCAGACAACAGCTTTTCAAATTTCACATTTTAGTTTATAGTAACATATGCACAAATAGTTTGTGAAAATTATAGATGAAATAAGTATTAGCTAAGTGAAGAAAATGCTGAGGAACACCTTGAAAATACTGATTTACCAATACATACAAATGAAACTTTCTACAAATATAAACATCTGGAACAAGCTTTTAACTTACTTGTAATAGATACACACCTAGGGTATGATTTTACATGGGAAAGATGGGTTTTTTTTCTTCTCCAAATACAAAACCACAGCCTATTTATAGTTAAAATTTTCTGACTTTCTGATTTGTCTGTCAGGCAGTTTGTGCACTAAGTAATTTTGTTTGGCTGAAGCTGCCCCAGGGGAATAAACAATAGAAATAGTAGGAAACTGGACAAAATCTGCAGAACTTGGTTAACATCAAGAGTGTAAGTAAGCCTATTGATTAATCCCTTTGCAGAGTCATATCCTAATTCTTATTTTAGATAATGTGTGAATTCAGGACTCTAAAGTTGAATACAACACCTAGTGCTTGTGTGTGGTTTGATATCACAACCTGCAGTCACACACAGTGATTTACATGAAGTAACACAGTCTGCAATCTCATAGCAGAACATTTACAAATTCCAATTTTACAAAATGTTATGCATAAATCAGATTTTTTTCCCCATCTTTTCCATGAGTTTATATGTGCTTTCTTTTAAGAGATACCATATCAAAACCATAATTGATTTAAACACAGCATACCATTTCAGAATAAAACATTTACTTCTTTAAATTGGAAGTGAAGCTTCTCTCCTGAAGTATCATTTTGGAATAGTGAACTGCTTGAACTTTAAGCAAAATATTTCTCTTGAAAGAGAATGCTGTGTTTCTTTTGATCTAAAGTGGTTTGTTAGGAGACAGAAGGGAAGAAGGAATGATTTCAGAACTGACAGACATGAATTTCAGAAGTGATAGTGATTTTAAAGAGCACTCATTTTGCTTTGACTGAAACTGTAACTGGAATTGCCAGTTATTTAATCACAAACTTCTTTATGTCACACCACGTGTGTGAAAGGTAGCTATTAAAAGCAAGAATTTAATATTAATCCTTAGATAAGCCAGGGCAGGATTTGAGCATGAGAAAAGAAGAAAGGCAAGCATAACACCCTTCCCTGATACTCCCTTAACTTCTCTCTTCCTTCCTTCGAAGCAAAGCTAAGAGGAGTCATTGCTTACAGCCTGTATCTACAATGCTGCCTTCTTCCATGCACCAAACCTGCTGATTTTTCCAATAAATAGAAGATTACCACTTACTGTAATCAGAATTGTATCAGACTGGTAGCCTTCTTTCAAAGGGAAAACCCCTGCTGTTCCTACCCCTCTTATCTCTAACACCAGAAATGCTTTTTTTTTTTCTTTCTGTCCTTGACAGCTGGGCAGGATTCCTTCCTAATGTCTGTTCAGCCAAGTCAGAAGAACACATTGGGAAGGGAACTGCTGAAATTGTTGAGTCAAAATTAAGCTCGTAAAATTACCTTTAAAAAATTGGCTCTTGGATTCCAATAGGCAATCAACTGTAATCTTTTTCCATCTCATCTTCTCACTCATTTTCCCTCAGTTACTAATGAAACTGCTTTTATATCAATCAAGTCCTTTGGAATCAGAAGTAAAACTGATATGTGCATATGTTATCTAGGAGTTAATACTTTTTAATAAATCAATATGAAATGATTGAATCCATAAATTGAATACTTTTGGATACTTTTTAAAGAACACCTCATTTTAATATTGTTATAACATCTTATTACAAGAGAAGGAAGTACTGCCTAGTTTCTCTAGCAGTGTAAAGAGAATAGTTTTGAATATGTCAAAATGACAAAAAGCCACATCAGTCTTTGAAATTCTATATATAGCAATGGTTTCCATCATACTGCTGGAGGAGTCAGAAGGAGGAAGAGTCTGTATAGTCTATACATGTTTGAGTTGCTCTTCCATTATTTCAGTTCTGGTTTTGGATTGGGAAGCCAGAAGACAGTAACTGCAATACATGCTGGCATGTATATGCAAATGTGGTAGCTGGCAGAAGAAAGAAAGAAATCCCCAATTATACAAGTGTGATGAAGTCTAAAGATGTTTTTAAAATAAAATTTCAGAATTCAAACCTAGCAGATTTATGATAAGATTCACTTTAATACGTTATTTCTGCTTTAAAGGCCAGAAAAAGGCACATAAGGTTGTGCTCTGGTTAAGAACAGCAGGGAGTCTTGCTCCAAGTAACTGGGGGTGTGTTGTGCTCTGACGACCACTACATCACCTATCTCCAGGGTGAAAGCTGTCCTGCTCTCCACATTCTTTCCTGACACAATGTAGAGTAGCCTCAGGCTTCCAGTAGTTTGTGCTAGAGAATGTCGGCATCTTCGTACATCTCCAAGGTGTACAGCGCCTCCCAGCCTCTCATGCCAACAGGGTGCAGAGGACCCAGCTGATGTGGTCCTTCTGTCAGAGGCTTCTCAGGAGACTGTGGGCAAGTCAGGCCCATCTATAAATATATAGGGACGTCATCCTTGTCTCATCAAGGCGCTGTGAGTAAATGCATTGAAAACTGCAAGCCCCCATTACTTAAGTAAGAAAGCCATATGGATAGCTTTAGCTTTGGTGGATAAGAAGTTATCTCACTCTTTCTTATTAACATAGTTACATAAAAAATAGATAATGTGCTTTGGTTTAGTGGTATTTGTGTAGTTGTCTAGATAACAATTTCAAGCAGCAGTGAGGATTGTGTAAATTTGGAAGCTTACTCTTTTAATGATTTCCCATTATCTACCAAGAACAGGTTTACTTTTATGGTTTTGAAGTCCATGTAGAATACAAAAACTGTGAAGAATGGTATGATCAAAATAGCATACATATTTAGGTTGGAAAGGAAAGAAGGTACATTATAACCGTAAGTGCAACAGATTTTCCTTATTACCAAAACTTGTTTCTGTTAAGGAAACTTTTTTTTCTTTTTTTGCAGCTTGCAGGCCTGGATTCTATAAAGCATTTGCTGGAAATGTAAAGTGCTCCAAGTGCCCTCCACACAGTTTGACTTACGTAGAAGCAACCTCTGTCTGTCAATGTGAGAAAGGTTACTTCAGAGCTGAGAAGGACCCACCAACTATGGCATGTACCCGTAAGTCTGATCACTACCAGTGTCTGCAGTTCTCTTCTCCTGTGCCTCATGTATTTATTTTTGTATTTTTAAAAGTTCACACGAGTTTGTGTATTTTTTGCAAAGAATTTTATTCAGGATAACCAAAAGCAATTTTTTAAAATCAAAATTCAAACAGCATATTTCTACTTGGTTTAGATAGTGCTAGAAATACCGACATGTTTCTTAACATGGTGACTTTTAAACTTGTAGTTCTGAGAAATAATACAAGGTATGTAATCGTTGTCATTTAGATACCAATGTTGAGTTTTAACTACCAGTAACTATTTGAAATATATGAAAATATGCTTGTACAAAAAATTTTCAGAAAGTGAGGAATCACATAAAGAAAAAAATTTATATCATACCAACACAATTGAATAAAACCTAAGCTCTCTAAAAAAGATTAAAAAGTCATTAAAAAAGGAAAAAA
Source organism: Hemiprocne comata (assembly GCA_020745705.1). Classification (NCBI taxonomy): domain Eukaryota; kingdom Metazoa; phylum Chordata; class Aves; order Apodiformes; family Apodidae; genus Hemiprocne; species Hemiprocne comata. The sequence continues at coordinate 132,653,983 of CM036586.1, read as the reverse complement.
AATCCAATCAGAAGTATATATCTTGCATATAATTTTCTTTCAACTCCCTCTTATATGACAGTGATAATAAAAATTCTGATTTTTAAATATTTTTTAAAATACAACATTTCATGATTTTTGACAAACCTAAATTTGTCGTAAAGACAAAACTGATGCCAGCAATCTAGAGACAGAAATTCTAACTGAGAGAGATTTGTCTATTTTGATCAATCTGCTCATGTCTAGAAGCCTAAAGCATAAATTTTCTTTTCACTCAATAAAATAGTTCTTATAGATTTTCATATGTGGTTCATTACTCACTGGGATTAATTTCTTGATTATAAAGCAACTCTATCTGTTTAATCTCAAAACTGGAAACAAAGCAGCATTTAAAAATCTGTGGATGAAAGACTATATTAACATATTAAATCCTATGATTTATTAAAGATTATTAAAATGCATTTACGACATTTTCTAAGATACCTAGTTTTCTGTGTAGCGTTTTGCTAGCCCTCATGGAGGATTTGATTCAAGTACATTTTGTCCCACAGTCTTCTTCTTAAGAGAATTCTAAAAAAATGAATATGTTAAAAGCATGAGGTATTTTAACAGGCTACGTATACAAAAAGCTTAAGAGATAAAACCATAAAAACAAAGTACTGTTGCAATAAACATCAGTGAATAGTCATAGTCACCCCACTGGAGGTGTTCAAGACCAGGCTGGACGAGGCTTTGTGCAGCCTGGTATAGTGTGAGGTGTCCCTGTTCATAGCAGGGAGGTTGAAACCTGAAGATCTTTAAGGTCTTGACCATTCTATGATTCTGTGATAATTTTGGTATGTTTACACTGACTGCATAAGGCAGTACCATGTAAAAATAACTGAGCTGACACTAGTAGAATTGAACTACTTCCGGTACTCCTGCTTGTCACTCCAAATAGTACTGTGCTGAGCAAACTGAGAATATTCTAGGTAAGTTAGAGCTGATTGTCACAGTTTGACTAAGGATCAGCAAATAAACCAGAGACAACAATGCTCTCGATCCCCTCCCACCCAGGTAGGGAAGGAGAGAGAGAATTAAGGAGAGAGACTTTGCTGGATTGAAAACTAAACTAGACAGCTTTAATTATATGTACAATTATATACAAGTATGTTCAGGAATGTGCAAAAGCCTCTTGCCTCCCCCCACCCCCAGCAACTCCCCCAGCACTCTCCTGAGCTGTGAGCAGTCCTGAAAAATCTCAGCCCACAGGCAGGAGATAATGCAGAGCAGACAAGGGCTGGCTAGAGTTATGAGGTCAGTAGGATGCCTGAGCCTCAGGGTCGACGGTGATGGATGGATGGAGTCCTCCCTGGACACTGGCCATGGATGGAAGAGAAGGGAAGAAAAAGGAAGGAAGTTGTCTTCTGTGATCTCTGACCTTCCTCGGAGCTTACATAGGTATATGGCATGGAATACCTTTGGTCAGTTCTGCTGTCTGTCTAGTCCAGCTCCCCACAGAGGGGTCACAGATACAATTCTCCTGCCCCGGTAGCCTCTGTAGCAGCAGAGCTAAGAAGCTACCTTGGAGTCTCAGCAGAAACATAAACATTCCAGTGTTATCAGTCCACTAGCTGGAACACTTGTTGCTAGTTAAAAGAGAGCTTACTGAAGGGAAAAAAAATCAGTAAAAGGAAAGTTAGCTTCATCCTGGCTCAAACCAGGACACTGATTTACAGTGTCACAGGCACTCTGTTGTCCTGAAGTCATTATGCAGACCAAGACATTGTCCATCCACTAAATGAGAGTGATGGTCACCAAAAATGGCATTGCTCAGGTCCAAGGCATTTAGCAGAAAGTTTTCTAATTTAACTATATGTTTTCAGAGGGGAAGGGTAAGTCCCAGCCTTCAGTTACTTAATGGACATAGGGTTTGGAGTGGCACCCCAATCCAATGCACACAATCTGCTGTCTGCTCACTCTGGAGCAAGGCACATGGGCCTATGTATTTGTACAAAATATGTAAGGGAATAACCAAAGTGGTTCCAAACTTGTCGCAGGAAAATGGTGATTACAAATAATTCCACTCAAATGAGTGCCCCAAGCACAGGCCATTGCAGCTCTCCCACAGAACTAACACACATCCCAGGCATTCTTGATGGTTTCATGGTTATAAAGATAGTTTCACTCATATATTATGTAGATGTAGTTCCATATTAAAATCATATAATCATAGAAAGGCTAGGGTTGGAAGGGACCTTAAAGTTCATCTAGATCCAAACCCCCTGTGTGGGCAGGGACACCTACCACTAGATCAGGTTGTTTAGAGCCCCTTTCAACCTGGCCTTGAATACTGCCAGGGATGGATGTTCCATGACCTCCCTGGGCACTCTGTTCCAGTGCCTTACCACCCTCATAGTAAATAATTTTCTCCTAATATCTAATCTAAATCTCCCCTCTTCAAGTTTTAAACCACTGCCCCTTGTCCTCTCACTACATGCCCGTGCAAAAAGTCCTGCCCCAGCTTTCTTCTAGGCCACCTTCAGGTATTGGAAAGCCTCTACAAGGTCACCTTGGAGCCTCCTCTTCTCCAGACTGAACAGCCCCAACTTCCTCAGCTTGTCTTCGTAGGGGAGGTACTCCAGTCCTCTGATCATTTTTGTTGCCCTCCTCTGGACTCACTCAAGGAACTCTATGTCCTTCTTATGTTGGGGGTTCCAGAACTGGACACAGTATTCCAGGTGGGGTGTCACAAGAGCAGAGTAGAGGGGGAGAATCACCTCCCTCGACCGGCTGGCTATGCTTCTTTTGATGCAGCCCAGGATTGGTTGGCTTTCTGGATTGCAAGTGCACGTTGCCAGTTCATGTTGAGCTTCTCATCCACCATCACCACCAAGTTCTTCTCTGCAGGGCTGCCCTCAATCCTTTCTCCTCCCAACCTGTATTTGTGCATGGGATTGCCTCGACCCAGGTGCAGAACCTTGCCCTTGGCCTTGTTGAACTTCATGCAGTTAGCATGAGCCCACTTCTCAAGCCTGTCAAGGTCCCTCTGGATGGTATCCCTTCCCTCCAGCATGTTGACTTCACCACACAGCTTGGTGTTGTCAGCAAACTTCCTGAGGGTGTACTCAATAGCACTGTCCATATTGGCAACAAAGATGTTAAACAGTATTGGTCCAAGTATGGACCCTTGAGAAACACCTCATCACATGTCTCCATTTGGACGTCAAGCCATTGATTACAACTATTTTAGTGTGACCATTCAGCCAGTTCCTTATCCAACGAGTGGTCCATCCATGAAAACTGTAACATTCCAGTTTTGAGACCAGAATGTCATGCAGGACAGCATCGAATGCTTTGCACAGGTCCAGGTAGATGACATCTGTTGCTCTGCCTTTGTCCACCGAGGCTGTGATGCCATCATAAAAGGCCACCAAATTAGTCAGGCAGGACTTGCCCTTAGTGAAACCATGTTGGCTGTCACCAATCACCCCTTGGTTATCTGCTTGCCTTAGCAAGCTATGTTGTCCTCTCAGCAGGTGTCGGGGTGGTTAAAGTCCCCCATGAGTACCATGGATTGTGAGCGTGAAGCTTCTCCTATCTGTCTAAAGTAATTGATTTTTCATCTCCCAAGTACAGTTCTTCTCTGAAAAAATTACTCATACCTCACATGATGTTTCCATAATTATATTTCAGAGCACAATTTTAAACTCTGCTAGTCATTAGCATTGATAAGTTAGGGAGGAGCATGCTAGCCCTGTGGCACCAGGGAGCAGGTACCTACAACATCCCGGTACTTTCCCAACAAAAGCGGGGTGGTGAGAGCAGCTTTGGCCAAAAACTGTCAGGGAAGACTTGCTGTCAGACCTCTCTGTTCCTGCTGAGGATGTCAGCCAAAGCAACTAATGAGTGGAGTCATGAGGGAAGAAATCAACCAAGATTGAGGTACCAGTGCCCCACCTCACCACAACTTGGGATAAATAAGAAATAAGTGATACAGTGAACCACATTCTGGTTTCTGCCTTGCTCTTAGTTCAGTGCCACCATGCACTGCCCCTCATTCAGCCTAGACTGCAAGGTATCAGTACTGCATTGACTGTAACAGCAGATGCATTTACCTTATACCCACAATGATGATTATTTCACTAATTGTCCACTCTGCAAATGACACAAAGACTCTTGAAAAGCAGACTGCTTTCTTATCTTCTTGCACATTATCAGTAATGAGGAGTCTGCAGGCCAAATTATTCCCTAAGTGATATCTTTAGTCCCACTGCTTTCAATTATGCTCTCAGTTGTTAAAATTCTGTTTCTGTAATAAATACAACCTCACTGCCTTTGGTGGGTCTGTGCAGATGTGGCTAATGTAAATTAAATAAATAAAGATTCAGATATGAGGCAAAGTAGAATTTAGATTGTTGCTTCCAGACTGTAATGTTTTACTGTAATAAAAGGAGTTGGAAAGTTAGGAAAAAATAGAACCAGTTTGACTAAATAGAGACAAAAGGCTGTGCAGTAAGAAAATGCCTTGTCTAAAAAACCTTTTTGTGGGGCAGATCTGCATTTTCTATATTCATTTTCAAATGTGTATCCTGACATGTAAGCCGTGATATCAGAGATTAGAAAATTTTCTTGTGACTTTTAAAAGGATTTATTATTGAATCAAACATGGAATGAATAGTGGATTACCCTTACGAATGTCTTCATATTCAAACACACTGAACCAACTGTAATCATACCTATTTTAGTTGCTTCCCCAAGTCCTGCAAAGCAATATGCCTAAAATAAGTAGATATTTGATTCTCTCTCTCTCTTTTCATTCCTGGATAGAGTTAGGCAGTATTCCTCACTCAGAATTTTCCCTCAGTACTTGAAAACTTGCATATGCAACATTATGGAAAACAAGGACCTTGATTTAAGACACTATGAATTTAAGAATTTAGCTTCAGGCATCCATTTTTTTCAAGATGAACTTCAAACCTACATTCATTAATTCTGTGAAAGTACATACATATGCTATTCCAAAATTGTACAGTTCCCATTTTCGTTTCACGTAACTGTATTTTTTAAAAGAGCGTGCACTCTGCAGAAGAGCATAATAGAATTCTAATTTAAATGAAAGCAAAGAAAATTACATTAAGATATATTGTTAATCTCTTTCCCCTAGCCTTTTTTCCATTTGATTGGCACTTGTTATCAATCCCTTGCTGCTACTCTTTCTCCTTATTGTATTTCTTTGCTATATGAGAGTACTCTATCAGTGATCTCTCTGCGTACACAGAGAGCAACAAATGGTATCATATCTAATCCCCTGTCTGATTACTCTGTACATAAACTCTAACATTTTCCATTATAATGTAATTGGATAAATTGATCCATATTTTCAAGGTCAAAGGCAGGCAGGCTTATATTTGGTCTGAATGCATCTCTTTTCTTGTTATGCTTAAACAATTTTGAACCCAACAAACTTACGTTCTGTTCAATAACCTCTTCCACAAACTGAACTTCTATTTTAAGAGTCAGCACTGTATTCCAGCAGTGAAATCAACCAACATGTTTGAAGCCTTCAACTCTACTGCCTGAATTGTTATTTTTATAGTTATACTTGTTTGCAATGTATCATTATGCTCAGACTTGGATTATTGGTTTGGAGTCACTGGCTTCCATTTGTCCTGCCTGCCTTATAGAAGAAGACTAAGTGAGTCTGAAAAGGAAAAAATGTAATGCAGTACTTGCATCAAGTCACACTACTTATGTAGGCTACATGTATGTATGTATATTAAAAAGCAATTATGATCTCAGGGAGCACAGCCAGATGCTGATTCTGAGTGTTCTCAGAAGATGATGGTTAATCTTTGCCCTTCCGCTGGAAATTCAGTAGTCAAATAACACACGCTTCTTAGCGTCCAGTAGTTGGTAACAGACCGTTCTCACTTAAAAAGCAACAAAGATTTTTCCAGTCATCACTCTGTAGTGTTTGAAATACTGCATTGCCTTCACCAGACTTCTGCAGTGTTGGGTTCGCTCCTCTCTTCTTCCTTAAAGGGCAAAATGCACTTCACCTTCACAGAGGGAGAGGATACACAAAGTAAGATGAGATACAAAGACCTGCATGAGCCATAAACTCAGCTCAGTTGCCTTTGAAGTGGGCCTGTTTGTCCATAAGATGTCAATGCAAATCAACTGCATCGAGAGTGTAGAAGTATTTCTCACATTATAATTAATAAATGAAGCAAAAGACATTGGTCACACTTGGACTGTGTTTCATCTAAGAAGCAGAAGAGCTGAATTATTTTTTTTTAATGCTCATTAATCTGAATTGCGTTTTACTCTTTTCATAAAATCCAGTCATGAATTTTGCTGTGAGGAAAGGATCTGACATTTTCACCAATATACTAATTTTCCTTAAAAATCAATATAAGGAAATCCCTGATAGCTTTTCACACAGATGTCAGCAGAAGGGTTATTGTTTCCAACTTTTTCCAATGTGTCAGATAATCTTTGTATAATTTATAAATTATAACAAAGCAATCAGGCCACATTCATAAAAGCCCAGTGACACATAATTTAGCTGAATCTGAGGATTAGAATTAATTGTCTCTCTTTGTTCCAAGTTCTAAATCTTAGTAAATGATTCACTGCATGTCATTACAGCTTAATATTTGCATGAAATCACAGTTTAACTGGCATAATTTAACAGCAATTAAAAAGCTATTTAATCGTCATGCAAATTGGCATGAGGGGCCTTGAGTATGAAGTGGTTCTGCGGGTTTTTTCAGCATTTGCAGGCAGACAGTCATATACTTTCAGACACCACTATCATAATTGACAATGTTCTCCCCATTCATTGAAATGTGAATGTACAATAATTCATGTTTTCTCTTACGATTGAGCATTAAGTCCCAAATAGCGAATATAAAAACCTTCACAGCCTAGTACAAATAAAAAATACATTTTTTAAAAAAAGTATGTTTTATCTACTGTATTGGCTCTTATACTGATGCCATCCACCTGTAGTACAAGAAATATCCAGTAGAAAATTAATATTGACAAAGCCCAATAAAACTCTCCTATAGCCCAGATTCACATTAATTCCTGCTTTTGCCTGCCAAAGTTGAAAAAATAACATAACAAAAACCCTGAGCTATGATGACCCATTGTCATAATATCTATAGCTTATGTAAGATTAAATTTAGGCTGGTTTTAAAACATTGGCTCCAATCCTTCAAGCAATTACACACATGCTTAGTTTTAAGTGCAGGAATATTACCAATTATTTCAAGGGGATTACTGATCCACTTAAAGCTATGCACATACATAAATATGATTAAGGCTCATCCTCCGTATTCCTAAAACTCCTCATTGCTTTTAACAGTGGGAATTTATTAAGACTAGTCATTATTTAATTCTCACAGCGTGTTTTTAGAGGAAACGTAATTATTCCTGCCTTCTGCACATAAATAATAAGAACTGAAGATGAAGTAATCTGTGATTGTTTTGGCTTATTCAAATCTCAGAACTATTTTCCAGAGCAGCTAGAACCATCAACGTCACAGTAATTTTATAGGAAGTTCAAGGATTTTTAAATCTGGGACACTCTAAGGTTGTAGGGGCTTTTGAACTGAATCAGCATCTTCAAGGCTGTATCTGGTCTCTGTTTTCCACACAATTACAACATTATATCTCAATATAATTAGCCTTCATTAACAAGTTCAATTTATAAATACTTACACATTACAGTATTTCAAATGCTCCAGTGTTAGGGTTATCACAAGGTCACAGTCAAATACCAGGAAAGAAATACTCAAAACATTTTTTGTGACGATAAAAATGGCAAATTACAGATATAATTTTCATCTGACAGGTTCCAGAAATCACAATGATCAATATGAAAGAACCACATACCTTTCAGCTAAATGATTCTTAGGTACGCTGAAAAGTGAATGGTCTTTACTGTCAGGGGCTTTTTGGCTGCTAACTATGAACTCTGCACAGATAAATATATGAATAAATACTCACATATTCAAAATATTTTAAACTTTCTTGTACTCTAAAAAAATTCAGAGCAATGGCACCTCCAAATACTTAAATTGTCAAGTGTTTGAAATCCAGCAGCAAACTCATTATTTACTTTAGGGCAAAAATAATTTTAATGAAAACGAAGTCTCACCTAGAAATAAATACCAGAAAGAAAAAAGCAACTCAAATGTTCAACTACAGTTCACAGAAAACTTTAATGTTTATTAGTTCACATTATCCCTCCAACACCATACAAACTCTTTTCCCCTTTACAAGCATTCCAGTTTTACACCCACATTTATGCCACATAAGTAAACAAATAGCATCGTTTAAATTTTACAAATGGTGGTGAATAATGACTTTTTTTCTGCAACCCTTATTGCCCCTTCATTAAAGTTAGTATTCATTCTTGCTGCTATGTGTAGGTACAGCTGTATAGATCATTAGTCCTATATCGTTTATTAGTAAAACATAAGATATAGTAATGTTTTCTGTCAAGGTATAGTCCATTCTAGTATTCAGGGTAATCTTCAAGAATTAAGAACTTGAATAAACAGATGTGTATCACTTGTAGGTGCATATTTCCGAATCACTCCTGGGCTTGAATTTTTAAATAGCTACGTTTCGTTCGGTCAAATAAATAACTAAAAGTTTGAAAATAAAATCAGTGTATCAGTGCTGTCGTAATTACGGATCTTAAGGAAATAATAGAATTGCATGAAGGGCCGGAAGGAGGTTCCAGGGAACTATAGGCCTGTCAGCCTGACCTCGGTGCCTGGCAAGGTTATGGAACAGACCATCCTGAGTACCATCAAGTGGCATGTGGAAGACAACCAGGGGATCAGGTCCAGCCAACATGGGTTTAGGAAGGGAAGGTCCTGCCTGACCAATCTCCTCTCTTTCTATGACTGGGTGACTTGCCTAGTGGATGAGGGGAAGGCTGTGGATGTGGTCTACCTTGACTTCAGCAAAACCTTTGACAGTCTCCCACAGCATCCTCCTGGAGAAGCTAGCAATCCATGGCTTGGACAGGGGCACCCTTTGCTTGGTTAAAAACTGGTTGGATGACTGGGCCTAGAGAGTGATGGTGAATGGTGTTGCATCCAGCTGGCGTCCGGTGACCAGCGGTGTCCCCCAGGGATCAGTACTGGAGGGACCAGTCCTATTCAATATATTTACTGACGACCTGGATGTGGGGATTGAGTCCTCCCTTAATAAGTTCACAGATGACACCAAGTTGGGAGGGAGTGTCAATCTGCCAGAGGGTAGGAAGAAGCTGCAGGAGGACCTGGACAGACTGGGTCGATGGGCTGAGGCCAATGGCATGAAATTCAACAAGACCAAGTGCAGGGTCCTGCACTTTGGCCACAATAACCCCAGGCATTGCTACAGGCTGGGGGAAGAGTGGCTGGAGAGGGACCTGGCAGAGAGGGACCTGGGAGCACTGGTTGACAACGTGTTGAACATGAGCCAGCAGTGTGCCCAGGTGGCCCAGAAGGCCAATGGCATCCTGGCTTGTATCAGGAATGCTGTGGCCAGCAGGAGTAGGGATGTAATTCTCCCCCTGTACACAGCACTGGTGAGGCCTCACCTCGAGTACTGTGTGCAGTTCTGGGCCCCTCACTTCAAGAAGGAGATTGAGGTGCTGGAGTGGGTCCAGAGGAGAGCAACAAGGCTGGTGAAGGGACTAGAGGGAAAGTCTTCTACGGATAGGCTGAGGGAGCTGTGGTTGTTTAGCCTGGAGAAGAGGAGACTCAGGGGGGACCTCATCACTCTCTTCAACTACCTGAAGGGAAGTTGTAGTCAGGTGGGGATCAGGCTCTTCATCCAGGCAACCAGTAGCAAGACAAGAGAGCATGGCCTGAAGCTGCACCAGGGGAGGTTTATGAGGAAGCACTTCCTTATGGAGAGGGTGATTAGACATTGGAATGGACTTCCCAGGGAAGTGGTGGAGGCACTGTCCCTGGATGTGTTCAAGGAAAGACTGGATGAGGCACTTAGTGCCATGGTCTACCTGATGTGGTGGTGTTAGGTCGTAGGCTGGACTTGATGATCTTAAAGGTCTTTTCCAGCCTTGGTGTTTCTGTGATTCTGTGATTAAAAAATACTGAGTTTGGGGGTTTTTTTTGAGATTTGAGATACTGATTTATGTATTAAATGTTAGGAAGAGCTTTGCTATTGTGTTTTCCTTCCTAATGCAAAGTTCTGACCCTTTATCTGACTGTCCTTTTGGCTCAAGGTCTTGCCCTCATGTTACAAGTTGTAGAACTGGAACTTACAAGAGTATTGATCAATATTTTTGGGTTTTGGTTGGTGTTTTAGTTCTTCTCTCATTGTCTTAAAGTTTTTATAATGGACATTATGATATTTTAATTATCTGACTCTCAGATTTACTGTCCCACTCAATTTGTTGGGTGAAATACACTCTGTATAAGAATTGGCTGATGCCATTGGCAGATGTTTCACGTGGTCTTTCGGTCTCCTGAAGAGGCCATGAAGTAATGAAAACTCACTCAAAGTCTGAACAGTATCTCAATCAAAAATTTATACTTAAGTCTTGCTGGCAGGTTGTATAAATCATGAAAAGTTACAAAGGAAGCTGAAAGTTTTCAAAGTTCTGCTAACCACTGGCTAAGCAATCCATGTGCACTGTGATTTTGTCTTGAGAGCTGGGAATATAATGTTTATTGAACTCATTTATCTCAAAAAAAATCCCAGAGAAGGCCAGTTGAGTTTCTGGAATATAAACCCTTGCATTTTGCAAAATCTGTGTTTGTTCCATAATTTTTATGGGCATCTTTTGGGACTATATACAAATTATTTTTGTAAACCATGTGTCTGTAAGTGCTCCTTTTAAAAATGTTAAGTGGAAGAAGAAGAATATAGTAAAATAGAGATAAGATTATTCAGACTTCCTTTAACAATTTCTGCCTTTCCTTCACCCCTTCATTAGTTCCTATCTGAAAAATCATTAGGTGGTAAAGTTCTTTTATCAGACTGCAGAAGCTGATATATAAAGCCTCAAATGGTTTACATGTGATCCTATACAGCATAACAGCTTAAAGGTTGTTGGACATACCTTGGCTATTGTGGGATCCATGGGAAATGGGTCACTTGTGATTCCTCTGACAGTGCACAGGGAGCTTTACCACCTGCTTGCTAGCTAAGAGCTTTCCTGCTCTCTGCCTCCTGCTACTATCTTTGCATCCCTCCCCACAATCTTCAAGAATTATTTTTTCTCCTGGTTTGCTGCCATCCTTTTAGACCTTTAACTTGCAAGGTTGATGTCTCCACTGTTATAGTGATGCTGATGAGGTGCCAGGTGAGAAAGAAAAAACTTGTAAACTGACTCTTGCACCTAATAGTCTTGGCCCGTTGCCACCTAACTGTTAATGAACAGCAACAAAGAAATCCCTGGGGATAAGCAGTAAAGGATAGAAAAAATACCTGGCACTGCAGGACTAATGCAAACAACTTTACCTCTTGCGGTTATTCCAAAGCTGTTATTTATTTATTATTTGCTTTGACTCTTATAAAACACAATATAATTACCAGAAAAGCCTAAATTACTAGACATAAAATAAGGAAATAAATTTCATGGTTAAAGCTCTACCCCAGTATCCCACAAGATCAAGAGATATTTAGTACAAATTTCTGTTATCGAGTCTAGGTTTGACATTCCCAGGTCATTTTTATATTGCCTTAAATTATTTCTGAATTAATTCTAATTTATTTAGATTATTCAGCTTTTTATGTTCTCATTTATTATTCCTGCTTAATTTTCAAGGATTTTAAGTATTTAGATATTTTTTATTTATTTTTGGATTGTATTTGTTATTGAAACATAACTCCTTTACCTTCTATTTGCAAACAATTGCCTTAAGACAGATAATTTTATTTTCATTATCTCTTTTTTCTCCAGAATAGACAGCTAACATTTAACAGGCTTTCCCCTCCTTCTCTGCAGGGCCACCTTCTGCTCCAAGGAATGTGATTTTTAACATTAATGAAACAGCTCTCATGTTGGAATGGAGCCCCCCAAGTGATACCGGAGGAAGAAAAGATCTCACTTACAGTGTCATCTGTAAGAAATGTGGGTCGGATGCCAGCCAGTGTGAGATTTGTGGGGGAGGTATCCGTTTCATCCCCAGGCACACAGGTCTCATCAACTCCTCTGTGACAGTGCTTGACTTTGTGTCTCATGTGAACTACACCTTCGAAATAGAAGCCACAAATGGGGTCTCAGAGCTGAGTTTCTCTCCCAAGCAGTTCACAGCTATCACGGTTACCACAGACCAAGATGGTAAGTCCCAGCACTGCATGTCTGTCATCTATGCACTTCTTAGGGGAATAATTTTGTTTCTTGGCCATCTGGGTCAGCAAGTTAGGATATCTTGCAGAATGTTAAATGATTTTAAGTCCTCTTGGTGAGGACTTTCAGCTTCTGCTGATGGAAAGTCTTTCGTTACATTTTCAGTTTTGAAAGAGTAAAATGCCACAGGTTATCCATTACAATTTCAAAATTCAAAGGTGAAATGAAAAGGAACTCACTTTCTTTAGTATCCATGTTTCATAGTACTAACACAGCATGCTCCAATGTAGGATATTTCAACATCTGTATTGAGCCGTTTCCTTAGATGAGGTATCCTAATAGATTTTTTGGTTCTTTTAATTGTCCACTTTGCATTATCGTTTTGGAGCTTTTTCTTCCCCCCATTTCAGCTCAAATTCATGTCCAAGGTCACTCTTTATGAGAAACATGAGAAACTAAGAGCACTGTGTTACTGTTTATTTCTGCAACTTTTTCATCTTCCATCTTTAGAAATACTTACTATGCCAGGAAGCAGCATCGTAGGTTACCAGCAAAGCAACCTATATAGCAGTGTTCTCTTCTGGCTTGTGTTACTGTAGATTATAAGGTTATTGCAAAAGTATCCCTTGCTGACATTTGTTCCAGAAATGTTTTTCGCCTACTGTGCAGTGACATTGCAACTGTAGCTGAAGTGTTTAATCTGCCATAGGAACCAAACTGGCAAAACTACCATTTTGAGTAGAAGAGCTTTCATAATATCTAAGTATTTAGTAGAAGTGCAACTGTTCAGGAGGATCCTGTTATGTTCCATTTGTAGGAAGGCTCTGGGTTCTTACACTGATCAGCCTTGCAAAAAGCTGCTTACCTGTGCATTTGGGAGAAGTAGTTTTGTTGATGAGGAAGTAATGACTTGTTTGCCTTTGGGCATAGAAAAATTAACAGCTTGCTGTGATGATGATGATAATGGCAATGATGATAATACTAATAATATTAATGAAAATGGATTAGAAAAAGATGAAAACTACTCACTCACTGTTCGTGTGATGGTGGTAACAGAAGAGCTAGCTATATCGGATGTGTAATGATATGTGTCTTACACTGAAAATTGACTTAAGCTCTTAGGGTATGTATCATGTTGTGAACTCTTTTCCTTTCTCATTAAAGGAAAAAAACATAGTTCCAGAAACTACTCCTATGTATACTTATTTTAGATGGTTTGTTACATGGTACTAAATGCAAGTCACCAAGCATACACAGGTGGATGTCACCAGAGATATCATTTATTTTTAAACTGGCTAACGGCTATGTGAACACAGCTTGTGATGGGTATTTAAGTGGTGGGCTTTTAAAAAATAATGTCTTTTGCTATTGTCTGTTCCTGGTTTAAGCATATAGATTTTCACTGCAGTTTACTCAAAACAGGGAAAAGAGCAATGTTAAGATAATTCACAACACACTGATAGTAAACTCCAGAGTGTAGACTGCTTGCATTCCCTATGATAATTCTTACCATTATAATTATTTTTGTGTGAAATTAACTGATGCTTCTTAAAACATGTGCAATTATTAGCTTGTTTTTAAGGGGTTTTACTCTCTTTTCAGAGGAGATATTGCTGTTGGCATTTTTCTGAATAAAGTAATGCAATGAAGAGTACCATGGACTTAGACAGGCTGGAGAGTTGGGCGGGGAGAAACATGATGAAATTCAACAAGGGGAAGTGTAGAGTTTTGCATTTGGGGAAGAACAACACGATGTCCCAGTATAGGTTGGGGGCTGACCTGCTGGAGAGTAGTGTAGGTGAAAGAGACCTGGGGGTCCTGGTAGACAGGAGGATGACCATGAGCCAGCAATGTGCCCTTGTGGCCAAGAAGGCCAATGGCATCCTGGGGTGCATTAGAAAGGGTGTGGTTAGTAGGTCAAGAGAGGTTCTCCTCCCCCTCTATTCTGCCTTGGTGAGGCCGCATCTGGAGTATTGTGTCCAGTTCTGGGCCCCTCAGTTCAAGAAGGACAGGGAACTGCTTGAAAGAGTCCAGCGCAGAGCCACAAAGATGATTAAGGGAGTGGAACATCTCCCTTATGAGGAAAGGCTGAGGGAGCTGGGTCTCTTTCGCTTGGAAAAAAGGAGGCTGAGGAGTGACCTCATAAATGTTTACAAATATGTAAGGGGTGAGTGTCAGGGAGATGGAGTTAGGCTCTTCTCAGTGATGACCAATGACAGGACAAGGAGTAATGGGTGTAAATTGGAGCATAGGAGGTTCAAGGTAAATATCAGAAAAAACTTTTTTACTGTGAGAGTGACAGAGCACTGGAACAGGCTGCCCAGGGAGGTTGTGGAGTCTCCTTCACTGGAGACATTCAAAACCCGCCTGGATGCGTTCCTGTGTGATGTGCTCTAGGTGACCCTGCTCTGGCAGGGGGGGTTGGACTAGATGATCTTTCGAGGTCCCTTCCAACCCCTAGGATTCTATGATTCTATGATTCTATGATCCATATAAACCGAAGAATTGTATTCTACCACAGTTAGTGCATAGAGTAGTCTGAGAGCATCAAAGAGGGAGAGTATTTGCTGGCAGGAAAAGTGAACTAATCCAGAAGTTATTAGGGCTCTATGCACAGACCTCCACCACAACTAATATTAGAATCTTAACTGCCTCGTTATGCAATCACAAGCATCAACAAATTAAATAGACTGCTCAGCTCAAACAATAACAAGAAGCAATGTAACACTTTGAAAAGTCTTTGCAAACTGCATCCTGCAAACCTCCCTGTGATTTAATGATGAAAGCATTACCAGACCTGATCAAAAACTGAAAAAAAAAGTACTATCAGTAATGTAAGTCATATAAAATGAACTGGGTAGTAATTTTGTACAAGTATTCATAAATTCGATATCTATGTTTTTGTTTTTTCCCCCTGAGCTTCATAAGGAACCAAAGTTTCTGTGGTCACATTGTCTGTCAGGCACCATAAAGAACTGTGAACCCATTAGCCAACATGAGTCCAATAACAGAGAAAAAGATTTCACAGATACTATGTTCTCTCAACAGAAGTGTGAAAAGTGACCACTTAGAGTCATCAAGCTGTCGTTTCTGTCTGCAAGTTGAAGAGCAAGGTTCTGCTGTGTAAGACTTACTTGCTGGACTAGAGGCACCAGATGACCAACCACTTAACCTGCCTGTTGGCTCATCAGTAAAGAATATATGTAGTTCCTGTATGATCCAAGCATGTCCTGTGTCTTTTCCAGTAAGTGTGGCAAACAAGGATGAGTTAGGGATTTGTTAGGTAGGAAGCATAGATGTTGCAGATGGGGAGATGAGTGAACTGAACTATATACTCTTGTGTAGCTTTGTTTCAAAAAGTGTTGAGATATCAAAAAAATGCCTACTTTAAATTCAGATAAATGGACAGATAAATAGAACAAGATTCTGCTCAGAAAGCAGACAAAGTCCCTGTTCTAGGACGACCATTACCACATATTAAGTGCTTTCCTCAGTCACTACTAAAGTAATTTGTAAACAACCAAAAGGTAAAACATGTTTTCAAAAAAAGCCTCATCAAAAGGCATTTAACAATGCTGTTGTTCAGGAAAGTGCATGGATGCCTTTTCTTTAAGGGAGCAAGAAAGTTTTATACAGCAGTAAATATGCTTGAGTATGAAGTAATTGTACTCAATCGAGTTTAAATCATTGTATGAGAATCATAAGCTGAATTCTAATTTATGTTTCTCTTATGACTAATGGAAGGAAGAGACACCTTAGCATGCCTGAGAGTCTGCATTGCCTAAAGAAAATTTCTAACTACTTGAGATTTTTTCATACATAATTCAAGTAGTAAATAATTAATAATTAAGCAAAACAGAACTTAAAACAATAGTTCCTATTTTCAAATAATAGTCCACATACACATTCCCTCAGAGCACATTCCTATGTTCTATTCCTTTAGAACAGAGGGGGTTTTAAAATTACACTATGCAGAGTGGGAGTAGAGTTCTGAGATGTATCCTGAGTAGATGATTATACAGACAGTGGCCTGCTCTGTTTCAGTCCGCCATTTCAACTCCATCACCGAGAAGCAGCTCTCCATAACTAACTATGGTGTCTCTCTGATTTAATAGTTTCCTCATCGTCTGGTCTGCATCTTTAACACATCGTGTCCCTCCTGTGGGACTCTATGCTGGCAGCCCCCAGCTCACCTTTTGCCTGCAAGTCCCACAGCAGTGACCTTCCCTAAAATTGAAGCCCAGCCATTGGATGCTTTGCAGACATCCTTCCATTCATGGGCTCCTTCGACATATCCTTCCTGCCTTTTGGGAAAACTTACACTGGAGAAATGCTCCCGCCATTGCATCTTGGAAATCTCATTTTCTCCCCCCTCAGTTCTGCAGTTTGTAAAAGACCTGCTGCCAGTGGACAAAGCTTGAGGCATGGGAGACTTCACTCTGGACACCCCCTATCACTGTATTAAAGACCTGCCTAGTTTTGCTGTTTCTGTCCAGTGTTGGCAGCCTGTGATTAGCTGAGGTCTCTAGGCACTCTGACACTGAAAATCCGGCATGATTTCTTTGTCTAATGTATTTTATTTTATGTGAGCCATTAGCAGATATATCCTAGGTGATAAGATGTTTCCTGATCTGATGGTAAAATCTTGCCAGTGTCTGAAAGGGATTGGCCTTCTTCTAATTCCTTTTTCCAAATAAGTTATGGCCAATTCATTCTTCTTGGTACAGGTGTCTCCTCTGTCTCCTCAGACATATCTGTAGTCCAGTGTGGATGGTCTGTAGCAACAGCATCCTCCTCTCACTCTCGTAGAGCTCTGGAAACTGAGGAATGCATAGAAGGATTTAAGTGTCTTTTCCAGAAATAAACATGACTGTTTCACAATTAATTAATGGCATTGAGCATTGTAATAACAATGCAGATGGTGTAACTTGTTAAGACCCTCATCTCACTGTCAAAAAAGTGTCTCAGTGGCACTGCTAGAGCAGTTTATCAGGATTAATCCTTCTGGCTGATGACAGCGTAAGTTTCAGGATGCTCATTGGCTTGACAGGGGAGTTCCCTGCTAAGTTGCTTCCCATTGTAGAGCATCTGACTCTACACAGTAATCATAGGTGAAAAATAGCTTTTAAAACAATCTTGATTCATACTCTGAAGATGTTTTAAATACTTACACAATTTCTTTTACAAATATGTTATTTTTCTGCTGGAAAATATTGATGTTCAGCCATTTCTTTAATGCAGCAACAGTCAACATTTTTCCATTTACTTTCATTTCTCATTCACCAGTATAATCCATTAAGCTATTCAGACTGTGCAAAGCTTTAAGATATGTTTCACTAGGTTACATAATATCAGGAGTATAAAATTAAATTCTAGTTTGAAGGAGGAGGAAAAATAAGTTAATCAATAATGTATTTTTCCCATAATATACTTACTAGTTGGTCTTTCAGCTTTTATAATAGTTTCTTTCATTGCACAGCACACCATTATTTATGACCATTGGCAATTTGTCTGTGACATGAATTTTCAGCAAGTTTCCGATATAAGTTGTAGGCACTAAAATACCCAATCTAAACCTTGCAACAATAGTATATTTAATAATAATAGAATCATTAAATCATCAAGGTTGGAAGAGACCTTCAAGATCAAGTCCAACTATCCACTCTACAATCTCCAACCACTAAACCATCTCCTGAAGCACCACATATACCCATTTTTTGAACATCTTCAGGGACAGTGCCTCCACCACCTCCCTGGGCAGCCTGTTCCAATGCCTCTCCACTCTTTCTGTGAAGAAATTTTTCCTAATATCCAATCTGAACCTCCCCTAGTGCAACTTGCCCCCATTTCCTCTTGTCCTATTGATAGTCACTAGGGAGAAAAGGCCAACACCCTCCTCACCACAACCTCCTCTCAGGTAGTTGTAGAGTGCAATGAGGTCTCCCCTCAGCCTCCTTTTCTCCAGGCTGAACAGCCCCAGCTCCCTCAGTCTCACCTCATAAGAGCTGTAGTCCAGACCCCTAATCAGCCTAGCTGCCCTTCTCTGCACCCTCTCCAGCACCTCGATGTCCTTCCTATACTGTGGTGCCCAAAACATTTATTTCAATTTGTAAAAAGGGCAGCTGTGAAAAAAAAAGTAAAATAATTTTTACAAATAAATTGGTAGGTGTAAAGCACTGGGATAAGAAATATACCTTTAATTTGTTTGTTCCTATTGTAGTCAGTGGCTGTGAAGGGCAGTCAGCACATGATTAAGCCCCCTAAGAATGAGATGTTTATCGATCAACATTTTTGTGATGTGATTTTAAACATCAAATAAGGTGTGTGATCTGCAGACCACTCAGCTAAGAACCATGTAAGGATAACCAAGCACATCTCAGTTAGTTGGAACCTGTCACAACAAATGATATATAGTCAGAAGAATCATTACTGAGTATTCTAGGCAGGACAGGGTACAAGATATTTCAGATACAAACTGGTGACTTAAGTAATTAGAAATCACTGCCACAAATGCTAATTGACTGACTTAGAAAATTCTTCAGAGTTAAATTAGGAATCTTTCAGTTTCAAAGTTTACCTAAACATTTCTGAAAGCTATTTTATTTTAAAAAAAAAAAAAGAAAAAGAAAAAAGGAAAAAACAAAAACCAACACTAACCACAACTCTGGCGTTCCCGGCATATGACAAGTGAAATGAAGACTTCTAATACATTCTTGGCAAAAGGAGTGATTTTGGTCAAGGGTAGTAAAGGAAGACATTTATCACAGCTAGTCAATCTGAAACAAATTGTGTTTGTAGATGTCATGATTACCACACAAACCTGTAGGGAGCTTGTTCAAAATGAAGGACATGGTAAATTACAAACCAATTCTGCTGATGTTTGCTGTGGGGTCTTTAAAGCAATGATGTCAGTAGCAGGTTGCTCCGATTAATTTGCTTCTTAAAATGTACTTCCTTCATTTCATTCAACAACCCTTCTCCTTCCTCTTCTGTGACTCCTCCGTATCCATTTGCATTAGGCTCACAGTTTGGAAATAGTCTTCATTTATATACAATAATGGCATTAAGTTGTGCGCATCGGAATAAGGTTGAGAGCTAGAGCTTCAGAAGTAAACTTCTTTTGCAGTTCTGTTAGCTTCAAGATAATATTTCTAATAACATGCTTTTACCTTATTCTGCCAGGACTAGAAATAAGAGACAGCTGTTTACTATCTTCATATCTATCTTACATATCTAAATGTTTTCCCTGTGTGGTAAAATACATATGGGGTCTCCAAAAAAATGAACAAATAATAAAGATTTCTCCTCTGAAGAGATAATACTAGCCAGGATATGCACACTTAATATTTAGTTTAGAAATGCATATTGCCTTTAACAACCCCTGTCATAAGTGATCTTCATATTCTAGTCTGAATCCTAGTCTGACAGAGATAAGGCAAGGAGTGACAACCAATATCAAGGTTGGCCAAGTGTATTGGTTAACCAGGAGAAAAAGAAGGAAAAAAACCCACTCTTACTCTACTAAATATTATTTCTATCTAGCAGGCAATCTCTGGTTTCCACTGATAAGTTATTTTTGCATATTAAATTAGCATATTATTTTTATTTATGCTCTGCTACAACTTCCCTTGAAACCTTCACTTAAGTAGGAATATTATCAGATATTCAAGACATGGCTACAGGTTCTAAAGGGAACTTTTTCAATAAATTCATTTTAAATCAGTTTCATACTTTGTTGACCCTCTAGAGTGAGTGCAACTAATTCTGTGAAGGACTAACTATTCAGAGGATTTTGTCTCAGTTGTTTTCACTTACTGAAGTGTTAGCAAACACTGCATCAGGTAAAAGTGCTTGATTTTGCTGTCTGCACGTAGAGTCATGATAGCTAAAAGGAGATGCAGGTGATACACAAAACCATTCCCATTAAACATGTGAAAGGAAGAGTCAGGTGAGTCAAATAATTCCTTATATAAAAAATAAACTTAAAAATTAAAATTTAATATTGAAAAAATATATTTATTCAGAAAATCAGACCAATATGATCACCATATTCGTTTCTTGGAATAACAGTGTTACCTTGTCCACTAAAGTACTCAGTATTTTAAAGCTGAAATTTTAGAGCAAATATTTACAAGAAATCTGTAATTGCAAAATTAGACCTGACATCCTGAAGGTGTTTCACTGAAAATCTGTTACAAATATCCCACTGGATAAAAAGCAAGGGAGGCCTGGCTCAGCTAAAGTTTCCTGCACACTCCTGTTGTCCCCTCTACCCTTGCTTATTTCTTTTGCCTTCATCCACACTAGCCAGATAACTAGTCACAACTTTTCTGCTAAACTTCATGGCAAACCCTAGAAGTTGCTGCAATATTAATTAAACCTCATTCTTCATTGAATTCAACCACATTTGCAAGAATATATTTTGTGCTTATTCTGTCTGAATATAAAGTAATATTTTTAAACTTGTGTTTTCCATGTCATTTTAAACAATACATGTAGCAGCTTCTGAATCAAGTGCTTGATCTGTAGTTGTACTGAAGTGTTTCAAGATTAATGTGCATTATCTAAGTGATTCATAAATTCTAACTTGTTATGCATTGCAAACAGCTGATGTATGATCCTGTAAGTTACTGACAGGTTGTTCAGCCAGTTTCCAATACTGAATTTTACAGTTTAGACATAAAAGATCATTTTATTATACTAACTCAAATCTGTCTGAAAAACAAATTGTCTGATTCCAATGACTGGTTCATATAGAGATAATATTACACTCTAAGCTCCATTTTTCAAAATTAGTGTGTTCTCCTAAAATTATCTAACAATTCTTTTTATCCCGTAATTGAAGATCTATGAGGATTTTTTTCCACAGTGTAAGGTAATGGAATAATGAGATTCAGGAAATTCAGTCTGTAGTTCAAGAATGATGGGC
Source organism: Hemiprocne comata (assembly GCA_020745705.1). Classification (NCBI taxonomy): domain Eukaryota; kingdom Metazoa; phylum Chordata; class Aves; order Apodiformes; family Apodidae; genus Hemiprocne; species Hemiprocne comata. Next base: position 132,632,765 of record CM036586.1, on the reverse strand, counting down.
TGCGGTCTATCAACAATAGAAATTATATGAGTCTGCCTTCTTCCCTCAACTCATAAATTTTTCTATCAAGCTAGAAATGTCATTTACTAATGAGATACGAGATTAATTTTTGATCTCTCATTGCCATATATTCATAGATATGATTTGTTCTAATAAAGGGAAAATGTTTTAACTGATATTTAGCATCCTTCTATGCCAATTTACAGCAAGTATCGATTTCAGTTTATAAATAAGGCAACTCTGACTAGTATATGAAATCTTTGGGGAGAGGAAATAGAGAAAATCACAGTTTTTTAATGTAGTATTACCTTTAAAATGCTTGCCTGTATTTGGAAATTAATTTTGTATGGTCAAAGAAGCAAGTTGACATCATGGAAGATTAAGCTCTGTAGCTTTTCAGATAACATGTGTGACTGTGGAGCTGTATTAGTTCCCTGGTGTATTGATTTTGCTGGTGGGAGATTATCTTTAGGAGGAGAGTATAGTTTTATCTGCATTTATCTCCCTGACCTTTTCCTGAAACAATCAGGTTCAGCGGTGCCAGTTTCAATGGTAACTTTTGTTGCGTGCAAAATACTGTAATACGGAAAAACTTGCTAATCTCAGATGAACTAAGGGATGTTTGTGCAGTCTTTGAAGCTAAATTTCACTGAGAGTAGTTTCTCATGTTGCAACCCATAGGAGCTGATTTAAGGATGCAAATGGTGTCCCAACACGTCCCGTCCCTCCTGGCCCATGCAGCTTCTGTATAGCATTGAGCCACCTGCGCCAAACACACTACTATGGCATTAACTTGATATTGTAATGTTTTTACAACACATTCCAAAGTATGTATCAGTGCAGTTCTGTGCGAATTCAGGGACACATTGCAAGCCATCTTTATCCATGTTCTCAGTTATCTAACGTCCTATTTGCTTCATTCTCTTCCCCTTTAGAATTTTTGCGTTTCTGTTGTAAAAAATAATCGGTGACATGACTGGTTAGTAAAGATGGCCTGACATTTCTAGGTAAGCACCCAAGATGTTAGCCACAATACTGAGCGGTCAACAACTCCAAAAGGCAGGCTACTACGTGAAAAAATCAGTTCAGATCTTGTTTTTCTTATATACAGTTTATATACATATATATAAAATATATATATTCTTATAGAGCATTCTGGATAAACTTTCTGCATAACCCTTACATTCTCATAAGCATAATAAATTTAAGCTCTTTTAGGCAGCAGTATGAATAAGATATTCTTAATTTTTCCATTTTAATATGAGGGTTATATTGTCAGACATTTAAAATGTAGCTTTCACATGCAGTTTTAGGGAGAATAAGACTAACATCTTCAAAAGTAATTTGAGTGGGTGGAATATGTGTCAGTTTTTATGAGCGAGTCCGTATCATTCAGTCTCTCAAATAAAGGAGGATTAAATTTAATTATAATATCAATCTGGAATTTATTCCATAATTAATTATAATTTAAAGGATAAAACATGCATAATATTTACTATATATAGTTTTATTTCTAGATGAATGTATATATTATTAAAAATTTCTTTCAATACAGGTATAAATAGTGTGAAAATAACAGGTTGTCACTAATTGATTACTCTAATACTAAATACATGTTAATATGTTAATGTCTTAACTTTGTAATATTTTCATATTTTCCAGATTGATACAAGCTACGTTTGTATATAACACTAAAATCATGCTTTTGTTGAAACTCTCCAACACTTTCAAAAAAGTTCATTGATGAGATGCATTCCATTCCTTACTCTCTACATTACTTTGTATTTAAGCTTTCTTCCCGTTGTTCTGGTCAAGTTCTTTGTAGTGACAGGTAAACATTTTAAGTACCTGATATATGTACAATTTGTTTCCTTAGAGTTACAAGGTGACCTGCTGGAAAGCAGCTCTGGGAAAAATACCTGGGAGTCATGGTGGCCAACAGGCTCACCATGAGCCAGCAATATGCCCTCACAGCCAAGAGGGCCAATGCCACCCTGGGGTGCATCAAGAAGAGTGTGACCAGCAGGTCGAGGGAGGTTATCCTCCCCTTCTGCTCTGCTCTGGTGAGGCCTCACCTGGAGTACGGTGTGCAGTTCTGGGCTCCCCAGTTCAAGAAGGACAACTACTGGACAGAGTCCAGCACAGGGCCACCAAGATGATTAAGGGACTGGAGCATCTACCATATGAGAAAAGGCTGAGAGAGCTCGGTCTGTTTAGCTTAGAGAAAACAAGTCTGAGAGGGGATCTCATCAATGCTTGTAATTATCTAAAGGGTGGGTGTCAGGAAGATGGGCCAGACTCTTCTCAATGGTATTCAGTGACAAAACAAGAGGTAATGGTCACAAACAGGCACACAGGAGGTTTAACCTATGCAGAAGAAGATGCTTCTTTACTCTGAGGGTAAAAGAGCACTGGAACAGGCTGCCCAGGAGGTTGTGGAGTCTCCATCCGTGGAGATATTCAAAACCCATCTGGATGTGTTCCTGTGTAATCAGGTCTAGCGGATCCTGCTCAAGCAGGGGGGTTGGACTAGATGATCTCCAGAGGTCCCTTCCGACCCCTACCTGTGATTCTGTGATTTTAAAGGTGTAGAAAATCAAGAACTTCACCACAAGAAGCTGAGTACCTCTTATGCAGATGCCAATAGACACTGCGGGCACTCCACTGAGAGAGAACTCACAGAGAGTAAGCAAAGTGCGTGCGTGTTTTCTGCAGGACTGACAGGTTTTCCTAGAACTCGGGTGTCATTTGGCATCTCAGTGAAAGGAAAGCACTGAGAGCTGCAGTTCACTGAACACTTTGGAAAATACCGCCCATCACTGAGATGCGTAATGGAAACTGTCTTGTTTTAAAACCCAGGCCAGCAGTCCTTTCTTCATCAATAAAATTCACTAGAAGTGTAACATTTTATTTCAGAAGGATGCGGGATTGCCTGTTATCTAGCACACTGAAAGAAGTGTGGAGTAACTGTGAAAGTAAATTATTTAGGAGCAGCCTACTTCTGATCCCTTGATACAGTGTGAAACACCCAAAACTTTGAGCTTTACACCCTTGGCTTTATTACTTGGTGGCCAGTGTTTCGACCAGATTTTTCTGTTTCCTAAAGCATTAAAAAAAATCAGCTAATAGACTTTGGGTTTTTGCATTTTTATTCTTTTCCTTAGAAATTCTATCTATTTAATTTGTTTACATAGGTTTACACAAGTGAAATATAAAAAGATTTCATAACTGTAAATGTTATTACAGTATACTGCTGGGACTTTAAAGCATGAGAAGATTCCATTGCACTGATTTAAAGCAATATGAAATAGCCCTTGTAAGAATTGTAATATTTCCAACAGGAAACAAGAATAGTGTGGATTTGTTGGCAGTAATACAAATACTCCAAATTTTGACAAAATAAGTTATTTACTTTTCTTGACTTTCGCAGCCATATTTATGCAAAATAATTTATTCATTTATTTGAGAAATTATTTCTGTGTAGCCAAAACCATAGAATATTAAATTTATACACCCACATTGCTACCAAAATCTTCATTAAAAAATTAAGGTTCCAAATTAAAACACTGGAAAGTTTTTCAAGAAACCTTAATTCAAAATCATGTTATGTTTCACTGTGCAGTTTCTAATTATACAAATGGTCTACACATTTTGGTGACATCTCCAATAGGCCAATGTTATTCTGCATCATCATCATTTGTCAGTGTGTACGTTGTCCCTTTATCCCTTGTTTAATGCAACTTCTCAAAGCTTAGCCTTCATGTGCTGTATACCCTATTGTAGGTTTTTCTGCTGCATTCTTATGCTGTAGTATTTGGGTGATTTTCTGGACATTGTAAACATGAAGTCAGTGATCCTTGAAGGCAAGTAGTTGGAATTACTCACATTTTAAAAGGTAAGGAATAAGTCTATGGATGTAAAACCATGTACGGTGTAACTATTCGTGAGGTGAGCATGGTTCCATTGGGATGCAAATATCCTACTTTCCGGACTTGAGAGAATTCAGATCTTTCTGTAGATTTCACCAGCAGTTACGCATACTCATCATTCGTACACAAACAACAACAAAAGGAGAAAAATGTTCACAATTAGCTCAATAATTGAGTTGATTTATTTTGAAAGTTGATAATCTCTTTTTACCAGGAAAAACATTAATGATCAATCCTGTAATTAGTACTGCTTTGCTTCATTATTTCTTGAAGCATATTTCCTGTATGGGAAATCTGCTTACAGAATGCTGCATGTTACATTTGGCTACTTTACTCAATGATAAATTGGGGAGGTAAGCAACTCAGAGTAGCAGAGTAGGGGTTGATAAACCTCTAAATGCGAGGAGCTACAGTGAGTCAAATGAAAGAGGGAATTGCCTTTAGATCATCTTTGGCTATTTCAGAGCTAAAATACGGGAAAAGCTTCAGTGTTTGAATGACACTAATGGTGTGAAAACCAAAAATATTGTTTCCCTACAAGATTATTAAAGATTTTTGAAATTGTAATAGTCTCTTTCTGGGTGGAAAACTATGGTTGAGGTTAGAAACAAACAAACAAAACCAACCAACCAAACCAAACCAAAACAAAAAACCCCACAAAACAAAAAAGAAAAAACAGTCCCCCAAAATGCCAAAATATCCAAATTAAGTCTCTTTAAACATTTTTAAATTACTTTCAGGTTTCCATAGGACAAGAATAGTAGGTAATTTCTTACTCCATCATATAGAGTATTATGGAATAATACATACACTTCAGTGAGTAAGAGTCTTCTGGAAAAAAATAAATGGAAGAAGGAAAATTACAGAATGTGGAAAACAGGACTGGCCACTTGGGAAGAATATAGGAACATAGTCAAAGAATGCAGGCATGCAACGAGGAAAGCTAAGGCCCACCTGGAATTAAATCTGGCAAGGGGTATCAAGGACAACAAGAGGGGTTTCTTCCAGTACATCAATAAAAAGAGGAAGACTAAGAAAAATGTAGGGCCGCTGATGAATGAGGTGGGTGACCTAGTGGTGGAAGACACAGAGATGGTGGAGTTATTGAATGCCTTCTTTGCTTCAGTCTTCACTGCAAAAGCTGACCCTCTTGAATCCAGGACCCTGGAGGTAAAAGATAAGGTCTGGAGAGAGAAAGACTTCCCCTTAGTAGAGGAGGACCAGGTTAGTGGCCACTTAGCCAATCTGGACATCCATAAATCCATGGACCCTGATGGGATGCATCCACGAGTTCTGAGAGAGCTGGCAGATGTTATGCTAAGCCACTCTCCATCATCTTTGAGAGGTCATGGAGAACAGGAGAGGCTCCTGAGGACAGGGGGAGGGCCAATGTCACTCCAGTCTTCAAAAAGGGCAAGAAGGAGGACCCAGGGAACTATGAGCCGGTTAGTCTCATCTCCGTCCCCAGTAAGCTGTTGGAAAAAATTGTTCTGGACATCATCACAAAACAAGTGAAAGCAAAGAATGTCATTGGGAGAAGTTAGCATGGATTCACCAAAGGGAAATCATGCTTGACCAATCTAATTACATTCTACAATGTCGTAACTGTCTGGCCAGATGAGGGGAGAGCACTGGATATTATCTACCATGACTTCAGCAAGGATTTGACACTGTCTCCCATAACATCCTCATTAGGAAATTCAGGAAATATGGGCTAGATGAGTGGACAGTGAGGTGGATTGAGAGCTGGCTGTGTGACAGAACTCAGAGAGTTGTGATGAATGGAGCACAGTCGAGTTGAAGGCCTATAACCAGTGATGTCCCTCAGGGGTCAGTACTTGGTCCGGTCTTGTTCAACATACTCATTGATGACCTGGACAAGGGGACAGAGTGTATCCTCAGCAAGTTTGCTGATGATACCAAACTGGGAGGGGTGGCCAACACTCCAGAGGGCTGTGCTGCCATTCAGCGTGACCTGGACAAGCTGGAGTGTTGGGCAGAGAAGAACATAACGAGGGTCAACAAGGGCAAGTGTAGGGTCCTGCACCTGGGGAGGAAGAACCCCCATGCCACCGATATAGGTTAGGGGTGGACCTGCTGGAAAGCAGTTTGAGAAGAAGGATCTGGGAATTGTGGTAGATAGAAAATTACCCATGGGCCAGCAATGTGTCCTTGCCGCCAAGAAGAGGGCCAGTGGAATCCTAGGTGCATAAGGAAGAGTGTGGCCAGTAGGTCAAGGGAGGTCATTCTCTCCCTCTGCTCTGCCCTGGTGAGGCCACATCTGGAATACTGCATCCAGTTCTGGGCTCCCCACTTCAAGGGAGACAGGGAACTACTAGAGAGAATCCAGTGGAAGGCAACAAAAATGACTGGAGGACTGGAGCATCTGTCTTATGAGAAAAGGCTCAGAGAGCTGGGACTCTAGCCTGGAGAAGAGAAGGCTGAGGGGAGACCTTATTAATGCCTATAAGTATCTAAAGGGTGGGTGCAAGGAGGATGGAGCCAGACTCTTTGCAGTAGTTCCCAGTGACAGGATGAGGGGCAATGGGCACAATCTGGAACATGGGAAGTTCCATTTAAATATGAGGAAAAGCTTCTTTACAGTGAGAGTGACAGAGCACTGGAACAGGCTGCCCAGGGAGGTTGTGGAGTCTCCTTCTCTGGAGATACACAAAACCCGCCTGGATGCAGCCCTGAGTGATGTGCTCTAGGCGATCCTGCTTTAGCAGGGAAGTTGGACTAGGTGATCTCTAGAGGTCCCTTCCAACTCTGACAATTCCTTGATTCTGTGATTCGCTATTTTTCTAACATGGGTGGGTAGATGGCTTTATGCCAGCATTATACACAGACAGATGTGGGTAGCTCTATGCAGTCTTTATTTCTCAAAAAAAAATGTTTTACTTTAGTAAATATGTTCGGAAGTAATAGTAGTATTAAAATATGTACGTATCTGTTTAACTTTTAAAAGGGATATAAAATAATTCTAATTCAAATTAACTCCTATTTGTGAAATATTGGACCAAAGAATCTGGGTTATTCAACTTCAAAGAAGTCTAGAAAAATATCTGACATTTATTTTCTCAATAATAAATGTAATGAAGTATATTATTCCATTTACTAAATATTCTTTTGGTTCTCTTTTGCTGTTGACTTCTAACAGTGAAATAATACATAGTAACAATTGTCTTAAAAGATAAAATATGTACCAGCAACAATCAAACACTTCAGGGCCTGCCATTTGGACATTCTTTAGGTTGATGCACTCACCTTAACTTGCTTTGCAGTATTTCCTGAGAACATAACATCAATAGTCTGCTCTGTCCACCTATTAGTGGCTTACTGCTGCAATAAAAAGTTATTCTGAGTATTTAAGTGGGAAAAGAACTGTTTGAAACATTAACTTATTTCTGTCAGGCAGCTGGGATTTAACTGGAGCACACTCAGTTATAAAACAGATTTTCATTGATCTGAGTGGTTGAATTCTTAACTGTAGTTTATTTTCCCTTTGATTTTGAAATCCATAAATGCCAGTCATAGCTTTAAGAACGAAAATCATTGGCATGGGAGTTTAAATTAAAAGTGATAAATTGAGACTGCTAGTGGCCACTACCTCAGACAAACACAAACATCATGACTGCAGTTCTAAACATTGCTGTGTGCTTCATTTTAAATTAAGTGTGACAAATTAGGCAGGAAGTCAATTGCAAGGCTGGAATAAAAACTATGATGCTGATTGCAAAAGGCATCATAAAATACTTTTTTTCACGTTGCAGCAAACCCATCTGACATATCAAAAAATAAAGGAACGATAATAAAAATTAGTTTCTTTGAAACAGTGGGCATTTGCTCTTGGTGTGTCTGTGTGTCAGTGCCTGCATGTATGTGAGGGTGACTCTCCTTTGAGAATGCATTTGCCTGCTTAAAAATGTAAGAGCAAATTGAAAAATGCATGAGACATTCTTGTACCTAGGTTACAGGTTGTTGGGGGTTACATACATATATCTCTATCACTACTGACTAGATATTAAAGTTGCTGTTAACTTTTTTAATGACAGCAAGTGCCAGGATGAACAATTATTCTTCCAGAGAGTGTGCCTTTAAAGACCAAGTGAAGCTGTAAATCTTATGTCTCCTTAACAAGTCACTCATTTATTTTACTTTTTGTTCACTATGCATAGATATAAAGGCAGACACAACAATAGTCAGAAATTTGACTGGACAAAAGTTTCCCTTTTTTAAAGTTTAATGTTTATCGCTAGTTTCAGTATTGGTGGGACTGTTTCACAAAGGCTTGGTTAATTGTTTTTCTAGCAACACGTCAGTTGCTCATTAGTAGTATGAAAAGACTCTTGGTGTTATATAAATTGGTGAAATATTTATCCATTTGCCACAGGTGAAAGAAAGTATTTTAAAAGAAACTACACAAGCTGCATTCAATGCAAATGAGTCTTTAACTCCTAAACCAAAGACATGATTATTTGAAGCTGAGCATTTAAGATTCTCAAGCTTCTACATTACAGCCCATCTAGTACAATTGAATGAGTTACTATAGAGCTCTCAGTGCAAGGGTGAAAGTATAAATAGAAGCACTAAACTGAGCTCTTATTTCATGTCTGTCACCAAGCTTGATTTTTCAGTCACCATCACATTCATTACCTTGTTTTTTGCCTCTAATTTTCAGTGAACTGCTTCTACCCTGCCATCCTTGTCAGTAGATAGGGCTGCACATACTTTACTCACTGAGGTTTCCTTGCTCCAGTCTCCAATGTTAACAGCTCAGTTTTCTTCCCTGCTTGCCACGTCTTCTGTCTCCTAAACAATAGTTCACCTCTTAACCCATCTTTTTTAATCTTTCTTGCCTTTCTTCTGTGACTCCTTGCTGCCTTTTTCCACTGTTCTCCAGAAGTCCTCATTCGAATGATTTCTTTAACATTATCCACTCAGTCCACACTGTAATATTCCTTCTTCCAGTGGACCCAGCAGCCTTGCCCATTCCTCTCCCATAATCCTCTGTGCGTACACATCCTATTTCATGCTTTCTGAGCCTACGGCTCTGCTTTTTAGCTTTGACCCCAAAGCACACTTCTAGTAGCTTGCTTGGTGCTCCCCTTTTTACCTGTCCACTTCCCTTCTGGTTCACGCTTGATTTCTTTTTCCTCTGCAAAGTTGATGGCATGGTTTTGTATGTTCTGTTCTGCCTAGGAGTGCCTGGTAATACATTAACTCATTCCTAGATACCTACCTACCTACCTATATACATACATAGGAAGACTGCCACATGTTACTTATTAGTCTGGTAGGATGACCAAGGAGAAGGTCTTACCAATTTACAAACCTTTTTTTGCACAACTAAAACTGGCCTTGAGGCAGAACAAGTGTTGCAAGATACTAGATAGTAACAACTATTAGAACAACTACCAGACAAAACAACTGATGCACAAGTACTGAGTGCTTTAAATAAATTGAGTACTGAAAGAAAAAACATCAACGTTTTGTGAATGGGTTGCATAGAAAGCTATAACTTCTGACCAGATTTTGGAAGTACAGTTTTCTGCTCTGTCTCTATTCTGGTGTCTTCTAATACCTTCCTACATATTATAGGTACTATCTGAACCCTGATGTTGGGGCTAGAACCAGGGACCCTCAGACCCTGAAAAGAAGAGTTTGCAATCTTCATTCATGCAGTTCACTGAAGCTCACATAGCTGTGCGTGATCTTACTGAAGAAACATGAAAATATAAGTGCATGTTTGCATTCTTGTTCATCTGCCAACTATTTAAGATTCTCAGTTTTGAAACTAAAGACAGACCCGTTGCTTTGTCACTAATAACATAAAAGATTTGATGCTTTTGACAACCTTTGTATTTAAAAGAAAATTGGATGGGTTTTTATCATGACCTGAAAGTCAATAGTTTACCATTTGCAGCATTTAAAATCACAATTTTAAAATACATGTTTAAATATAATTATTAAACTACACTTAATCAGATATAATCTGCTAATTTTTTTTTTATTCTTTTACAGATAGTTCTGCTATAATTATGGTCAAAATATGCTCAATATCTATTATGTCTTTTGGGAGCAGATGAGACTGCGTACCCCTTAAGTGATAGTGTCTATTGGCTATGGGCAGGTTCCTGCCTGGAGTTTTACAGTGACTGTGAAAGATCAACGTCTGAAAGATCATTAAAGCACATTTCTTACATTTTCTAAAATCTCTGTAATACAGATGTGGTAATTTTTTCAACATATCAAATCCAATATAGTTCAATATTCACAGAGTTTACCCTGTTGGATGTGTAGAAAAACTGCATTCAACATTAGAAAAGGTTCTGCAGTCCCTTGACAACATAGTGGATTGGAGGTCACTGGTTTGATCTGCAGTTACTGATGTAGTACATTAACATATGCAGGAGTTTGGTAATGTAAAACCTCTTATCATGCAGTTATCTCAGTTGGCAATTAATTTCTTTTAATCCTGCAAACTTTGGAGAATGTGAAAAGGGCAGTTTGTAGTCAATGTATTTTGCAGTTCAAAGGTAAGTGTTAAATTGTTGTCTAAATGAATCAGTTTCAGGCATTTGCTTGCTGCTCATATTGCTCCTCTTGATATGCTTGAGTAGATCCAGATAAACAGTAATTTTTTTAGAAGTGTGTTAAGGGTTAGATTCTCCTTACATACTCTGAAGCTGTCATAGATTCTGCTGTGGCTTTTCCAGTGAAGGTCAGTCTGCAACCACTTACTGGCATGCTTTTTAGCAAAGAGATTGAACTACTCTGCATTCATTTAGAAATGAGGCATCATGTACATGTAATGTCTTTTTAAAGACTTAACAGTGATATAAAAATCATGTTTTCTTTTTTTGCTGGTGACTGAACTCTCTGTTATAAAAAACATGACACTGCTTAATAAAGTTATTTTCACTTAATTTATCTCTGCAAATTTTAATTATCCTTTTACTGTCCTCTCAAAAGTACAGGTCTTTAATTTGAACTCAGTTAATTTAAGAAGTTTGTGTTTTCCTTTGTAATAATTTTTAAACATTACTTTTTCACATACCCAGTGATATAACTGACCGGCTATAGAAAAACAATAAATAAAAATCTTCATTTATAAAATCTGTAGGCAGTCAGGCCTGCCAAATTTCAGACTTCTTCACAGTAGATGCTATCCCTGTGTTTTCATAAATATACCTTTAATTTTTTTTTCTTTAAGACAAAATTATTTGTAGTGTAAATAGCAGGACTGGTACAACTCCACTTCCTTCAAATTTGTACTCAGGGTTCTTTCCTGTATTTCCTACTGGTTTGGCTGGAATATTGGCAATAATTGCTGTGACTAGTTCAAAGTTATACATTTATTGTTGGGTCTGTCTTCATGCAGACATACTCTCATGAAAGTTATAGAAATATATATTTTGGACTTCTCTAAATCTGTTTGCAATTTGCTGGTCAGCTCCAAAGTTATCTGTGAAAAACTAGCAAAAAAACCCACAATTAGGGCAGATGATGAGCAAACAGCATACTCTCATAAACTGCTTTTGTGAAAGAGAAATTTAGTTTCATTTTAAAAGGCAATATTTCATCTTACCTAGAATATTATTGTTTTTTACTTTGCTGAAGACACAGACAACAACAAAGCCAGAATTAATTTACTACATAGTTTCACTCTTGTGAGGCCTGCATTTTCTATGCATAAACATACATATGGACATATTTATAAATCTATATGCATGCATATATCATATTTATGCAGAGAGAAAGAAAAAAGAAAGAAGTTTAAAATGTTTTACACATTTAGAGTCATTCTGCCTGCAATTACAGGCAATGCTTGGCCAATACCAGCTTTATTCTCTGAGCTGTGACTCAATGCCTTTCCACATCTCCTCTCTGCACCTTGGGTATTTTAAAAGACCAACTTAGGAAATAGAGACATTTCTGCCATTGGAAGAATGAGCTCTTTATTACATTGTGTCTCATCATGGCAAGCTCAGAACAGCAGCATCAGAAAATAAGCTATAACCCCTGTTCTCCATAAGCCATCCCACAGAGCTATAGCAAGATAGTGAAGAGCAGAAGTCTGAGCCTAAAACTGAACAAAGGGACCAAGCTCCAACTTCTGTCACAGCTCTGCAGCACCTGGGCAGCTTGCCTGGGGCTGGCTGAGGGTGCTCTGTGTCCTCAGAAGCAAGGCTGATGCCAGCTCTCACTCCTTGCTAGGGCAGAACAGCTTTCGGCATAAATTTTTGTCTGATGTTTGTTTGGTGCGAAGGAATCACGAAAGCTTTTACAAATTGAGTTTTGCTTCTCAATCATTGTTAAATCAGCATCACAGTAAAACTACTGGATCTCATGCCTCACGGTCATGTAGGTGACAGATGTGTCATGTTATGTTAGAGGTCAGGGAAAATAGGAAAGGAAATACCCTCTCAGCCATGGTGGTGGAAAGGGTTGCGCATTGATGTGGAATCCAGAATTTCTACATACCCTCTGACTTTTATCAGTCAAAGACTTCACACTCCTATACTCTGAGCAGTAGCTATTACTGTACTCTGAAGTCACCTGAAAAATTGGACAAGGTCATTTCTTGAAGATCTGGCATCTTCAGTATAAACTTCCTTCTGCCAAAATGAAGTTTTGGCTGATACTCATCCATGAATTAACATGTAAATGAACTTGTTTGGACAAATTCAGAGCACTGGAACAGGCTGCCCAGAGAGGTTGATGGAGTCTCCTTCACTGGAGTCTCCTTCACTGGGGAAATTCAAAACCCACCTGGACAAGTTCCTGTGTGATGTACTCTAGGTGACCCTGCCTGACAGGGGGGTTGGACTAGATGATCTTTCAGGGTCCCTTCCAACCCCTAAGATTCTGTGATTCTGTGATTCTGTAATTTAAGTTAATTACAAATTGTTTTAAATTCAGTTGAAATAAGTAATTTGTAGTCTTAAAAAAAGAGCTTCTGCATTATATTTTCTGTCCTTTCAGAAAACCCAGTTTAAAAGTGATTTATGTTGGACCAGGGTACACTTTTCTCTCAATTTCTGCCCTCATAAACAAATACTTTCTTTTGCTTGTCACCAGTTGAAAAACAAGGTGAAATCCCACAACTACTTAAGTCCTGAAAACAATGAGTCCCCTGGGCAGATCTAATGCTTGAGAATATATGGATGCAAATAGGGAAATCTTATATTTTTGCTGTACTGCAGATAAATAGAAAACTTCATGAAGTGGAGCTGGTAAGGCAGTCTTTTCCCACAATGAAATCCATGCGTTTGTTAAGTTCTGAAGCTTTCTGCATATGCAAGTTATGTTTGAATATGCAAATTAAATAATTAGAGCCAAAAGCTGCAAGCTTGGGAATTATCAGGGCCCATTTTCTAGACACATGAAATACACAGGAGTCACTTCTTGGGTGCTTGGAGCTCTGAAAATAATGCTGTGAGAATGGATGCAGCAGGGAAAGCAGTGAATGGCATATTTATATTTCTAAAAACAAACCAGAAACAGAAGTACTCCAGACAGAAGGAGCTGAAGGCATTTTGGTTTTTGCATATGCTACAGAGTGGAGATTGTGACAGTTCTGATAAGCTTGGCATTTTTATGTATATTTCTAGATCTGTGGGGTGCAGCTCAATTGTGAGTAAGCTCTCCGATTAGTGGCTTCATAGCAAAACCCTCAGTTAATTTTATTTTTTTTAGTACTACTAGTACTACTGGTACTGCTACTACTGCTATTATTTTATGTATCACCATCCCTCCTATGTTACTTATGTTCTTCAATTCAGGTCAGGAATACAGTTTACATTTCAAATCAATGCTTTAAAAACATTTTTATTGGAGTTGCTAAATCCTAGTTTGGGAATGTGTTGTGCAGTCATTGTTGAATCTGGGTGACCTTCTGGTGCCTTCCAACCCATCCCATCCTATGATTCTATGGTTCATTTAGTTATTTGGCTGAGCTATTTCTTGTATCAGCCTATATTTTTTGGATTACAGGCTAGGTCACTTTAGAAAGAGACCTTTGCTTGCCTGTAAGAGACAGTTTTGATTGCTAGAACATGTTGTTACGAGTTTCCATCTTCATATGTTCTGCATTAATGCTCACTAGCATTCATTCAGTTTTTATTGAAAATGTTAATTGCCTCACCAATGAAAGGACAAAAAAAAAAAAAAAAGGTAATTTGGGATAAGAATAATCCTGTAAAAAATCTCTACCTTTATAATTATTTTAAAATACTTTAAAAATACCCTATTAATTCCTATATGTAAAAAAGGCATATTTCTTCCTGCAAGAATGTTATGAGAAACAGCATTTGCTATTGGTTTTGCTGTCCTGGTTGCTGTATACTTGCTGTATACTATGCTGTATGTAGACTTAAACTGCAGTTTACTAGTTTCTGCTGTGTAAACTGAAAATGTGTTATTTTCTGACAATCTACTAGATTTTTTACAAGTCAATGTACTTGTAGTAGTTCTCTTCTGAAGTCCTGATTACAACTTTCATATATAATATTAACTTCCTTCGTTAGCTGGCAGTTACTTGTTGGAAGGTGGCTGTGTATACATTCTAAGTTTACCTTCAAAGCTCTGAAATGAAGTGAGGTACTGAAAGAGTGCTGTGATCTGCTGGTGCTGCTGGTGATGGTGCCCATGCAAGGAGATGAAGGTTTGGTCTCCTCCTTCCTCAGTGAGATCTTCCTCAGAAGTCAACCTCTCACCAGTCTCTGTGCTTTCTGGTTTGCAAGGGTGGTGAGAAGTGCTTCCTTCTGGACAGAGAGCACCAGTTCCCAAGGTCTCCTGTAGACAGTGTCCCTGTACTTTTAGCAGTGCATTTGGAAAAAGGGCAACCAATATTTGGGTGTCATTTTTTATACAGTGAGCACTTTCCAGACTATGAAATGAGCAGTTCAGGCATCCCCAGATGCAATAGTATTGTCTTAAGTGCTTCTGTCCATGACCTGAGAATGCACAGAAATATTCCATCCAAGTGCAGCATAAAATTCCCAATAACAGGCTGCCATATAACTGCTCTCTACTGGGACCACAGCAGTATGTTTGAGTGACACTGGGGTGTTAGGAATGTAATTTAACCACAGTCCTTTAGACTTTGCGTTCATGTCTGCAATGAGACACATCAAGGGTTTATTTGCTTCCAGACAAATAATTCTAGAGATTTGAAACAGTACTTGTGCTAGGAAATGGCTTTTCTGTTTTCAGTAAAATACAATATTAAAGCCTGAAGTCCAGTTACGCAGTTTTCTGATGAGTTGACTGTTTCTTGTAGTTGGAGCACTTTGTGAAGATAACACACCTTTATTGTAAATGTAAAGTGGTCAGCTGTCTGGCTAATAAAGCACTACTCCTGTGCAGGCTTCTTCACTTTCACAGTGGTGCATTTAATTAAGGTTCTATGTGCCTAAAGGCAAAAGCATTGAAGTTTGAGGGATGGCATGGGGTGACTGAAGACATACATGTACTGCTGTTGGCATTTGCAGTGTAACGAGTCAGATACGTGCCCTGAAATATGATTGATTCAGACAAGTGTGCTAGTAAGAAAATTTTAAGTACAAGTATTCTCACTCCTATGAACTAGTTCTGTTTTTCCACAAAGAAATGAAGGGTACAATTGATTTTCTTTAAGCTTTGTATGCTTACATATCCTTTTCTAAAGTTTAAAAACAAAGCTATAACAAACCCACCTGCCAAAATGCACACTTTGGATAAAACAGGAAGTTGTGGGCTGAGAAAAGCAGCAAACTGTTTCAACTGCAGTTGAAACTGCTAAGATTTTAGAAGTGAGTAGTTCTATGAAATAGGATATAGAAATAGGAAATTAATCAAGCTTTAGCTAAAAAAAAAATAATTTTAAGAGGATATACGAGTTCAGATTCTATCTCACATCCCAAC
The DNA here is from genome assembly GCA_020745705.1 of Hemiprocne comata. Taxonomy (NCBI): domain Eukaryota; kingdom Metazoa; phylum Chordata; class Aves; order Apodiformes; family Apodidae; genus Hemiprocne; species Hemiprocne comata. Next base: position 132,616,926 of record CM036586.1, on the reverse strand, counting down.
GGGGAAAGCCTTCAAAGTTTTTGCCTGTGTAAACTACAGCATTTTCATGGGTTTTCATGATTTCCCAACACATCACCACATAAGTGTCCTGAGCAAAGCTGTAACTACTTGATTTTTCATCTCATTGGCCAGAATGAATATTGAAAAAAAAATACTAATTGACTATTAAAAAATAATCTAAACTAGAGATTTAACTTAAGAGTGCAGTTAGGTACCAAAGCTTTATTCTTTCTTCAAACACTATCAGTTTTTGAATTTTCCAAATTCACCACTGTTCATGCTAGTTGTTTATCTTGCCTGGCACAACCACTAAGACAAGTTAATTTGGTGTTAGACATGATGGAGAGTCCATTTAAAATTTCAGTTTTTGTAAATGGCAAGTCTGAGAAACATTGTGCTATATCCAGTGATTTCTGCCAGATGCCAATAATAAAGACACAGATTTCTGTCTTATAAATAAATTGCTAAACTTATTTGCTGTTTTAGAAAAAAAAAAATACATTTGCCGTATCTCTACCCTGTTATGGTTCTGTTCTTTGTTTACAGAGATTTTGTATTGTTTCCCTAATAAAGGGTTTACTTTTTTAGCAATTATGAAACCTTTTAGTGTCAGTCATTAACTAAGCAAAAGATACAAGATGATTGATTTATATTAGCACATTTTTTTTCTTTTTAATATTATGGGTTGATTCTCAAAGAGTTACTTTGGCAATCCATTTAGAAATTCAGGGGGAAAAATGTAATTGACGGCATACAATGAAACTGTACAGTTCCAGTCACTGTTGAAGTCAGTTCTGAATTTCATTATTTCAAGGACCTTTCTGACTGACAATGAAGAGAATTGTATTAATATATTTTTACTAATGATTATATTTTTAACTTATTTTCAGCTTAATGCAGAAAATGTGCTATATGAGATCAAATCAATTATCCCTTTAATCCATGATTTTTTTTGTTCTGACAGTTATAAATGCCAGAGGAAAATTCAAGAACTACTTGCCAGTTACAAGATCATAATCTGAAGTTAAATGTAATGTATTTCACAGTATGTGATAGATTTTTTTCCTTTCAAAATATTTAGTTGCTTTACAATTTCTTCTTGTTGTTTATATATGAACATCCAGTCTGTTTTAGATGTGTTGGTAAGTATTTACCCTTAGCTAGTGACAATCTATGACAGATTGAATTGAATTGCTATTATTTCACGTGGCCACATAACACTATTACAAGTTTTAAAAAAAAAAAAAGTCTGAGTCATTTCTTGATGATTACAGGAAGGATTTCCACTGTTGCAGGGATTAATTTCTGTAACCTGCTGTAGGACTATTTAGGAAGAAAACATCAGCCAGTTTCCAGGTGGCATTTGACAGATCTGTACTCAGGGCTGTGTAACACTGCTGCCCACATCACCCTTGCTGCCCAGGATGCATGGGATCCTCCTATTACTGCATCTGACTGTCTGCAGTGATTTCAGAAGGGTTTAGATCCCTTTGGAAAATAATTGAGATAACGTGGGCATGAAACTATTGTCAGGAAACACTGTGAAATCCTCACTGCTGCAGAAATAAAACTTCAGCCTTTTCTTCTAGAATGATAAAATATTTATTTGTTCTATAAAAATCTTCCCATTGCCACTATTATTTGCAGTAGAATTTAAGAAAAAAAGTAGTAACATTTATGATTCTCAGAGGCTTAGCTGGGAATCTGCTCACTGTCATAAAAACTCATAGTAAAGCTTAGGCCTTTGGAGACTGAAGGTGTGTGTGACTTCAGGGCTGGAGACAGTTCACTGAGGAGGTCTGGCTCCCTGTCTTGAACAGGTCAAACCCAGGAGGTTACAGGAGTGCCTGCACATGTAATCAAAACTACTGCAGAATGATACAGTAAAACAAAATTCTCCATATGGTTTCAAGACCATTCTGTCCAGCCTTTTGCCTACGCAGCAGGACTACACTTGTTAAATGGTTCCTTGCTTCTTTTAGTATTTTTTTCTTCTACTCTTCTAACTCCTTCACCACCTCGTTACTTACCATAGCCTATTCCTCATCCTTTCTTTTTTTTTTCTAATTTTACACTCTGTGCTATTGGAGCATATCTGCAAGACCTGCTGAACAGAATCTTTTTTCTTTTTTTTTTCTAATTTTTTTTAATGGCTTCTCTATTTTTTTAACTGCTGATACTACACAACAAAGGACAGAGCTGCCTGAGGTGCCAGTTCATCACAGCAGGATAGAAATAGCCCATAGTGGTAGGGTGCTTTGCAGTGACAAGACAAATAGTGGAAAATCTTAAAATTACTTTATTTTACAAGTGATTTATCAAGTTCTGAGACAAGTAGTCTATCACTATTTGATTTTTGCGTTTTAAGAATTTTAAGATTTTAAGGTTTAAGAATAAGGAATTCTTCACTTACATAAAAATAATGCAAACGTTTTTACTTCATCCTATTATTTTAACTATTTCTTAAATATATTTTGTACTGTGTTCTGCATTTTCACCTGAGCTGTTTGCAGTTAGAAATTTTCTGATGACGTTGTACTGAAAATTACTAAGATAATCTAAATGTCAACCTGATAAATGTAGCAATAATGCTATCTAATAGATTTACCAAATGTTTTGTACATTTGTGAATAACTATTCTTATCGTGTTAGCACCCAGTGACCTAGAATAAGAATAGAAGTTCCTATACCGAAGGCACAGCATCAGCAAAGAGTCCTTGGTAAATAGAGAGTTCATGATACCACAATTTAGGATCTGAAAAATGAGGAGCAAGTAGATAAGGAATTCTAAAAAGAGGAAGGAAAAAGGGAAAGGTGAAGCAGACAGGTATGATTGTATAAGTTAAGACGCTAGTTATCAACCTACCATTTGCCCTGACGTAATTTTGGGGGTGTTTCATTGTAGAAAGATGGTAGGTATGGTCTGTATTTTGGAGCTGAAAGTGATGGACAATGGAACAGAAAATCAGTAACAACTCACTAGCTAACTGTTTTCTTTTTTATCTTTCCTTGGTCTCTTCTGAAAGTAAGAACAATAACGAAATAGAGACATCTTTGGGATAAAGAACTTTCAAATTAACTGCACATTGGTTAGGAAATCATACTGTTTGTGTAACTGTACAATTATTGTTACATCAACATATTTGTTGGACAATATTTATTATTGTACTTTCCTGCCAAAAAGACTTAGAAGTATGAAAAGCTCTAGAAGTCAGAAAGCAAGATGCAGTTTCTAAGCTGAAGATAAAAACCACAAAAGTTCAAATGAATTGTCTTTATGAAATTTAAGGTTAATTTCATCTGAATAAAACAAAAGGTGGTCATAATTAAGGTAATGTTTTCAGGAATGCTGCAGAATGTGCATAAACTAACACACCAAAAGCATCCCTAAACAGCATCAATGAAGCTGGCAGCATGAACATCATTTCAGTAAGCTGATCGTTACTAATACCTGGCTGGATATTGCCACCCAGTAAACAAATGACAAGACAGATGACAGCATCTCAACTTCATGCAAAAATAAACTGTGATTAGAATATAAAGAAATTCAAATTAACGACAAAAGATGTGAGGGAAGTCAGGAAAAGGAATAAGATTTTCTGAAGTTTTCTCTGCATTATTTATGAGGGTTAAATGGAGTCCTGTCTGCCTGTGTGAAACTCCTTTGCATGACAGGGCCTTGATCCTACTCAGGCAGTACGCTGTAATTAATATCAATCTGAGAAAAGATAAACCTCATGTTAGAATTAGACAGAAAGTAAATCTGATTTACAGAGATACAAGATGCCTTGGACTGAGTAAAATTTCCCCCAGCTTCTGTGCTTTTGGGAAGAAAGTGCACAGGTATGAGGACCACTGTAGTAGAATCCTAAGAGGAATTAAATCAAAATCCCTGAGCTAGGCAACAGGGACCAGGAGCAGAATGATCCCCCCACAATCCAGGAGGAGATGGTCAGTGACCTGCTACACCACATAGACAGGCACAAATCTATGGAGTCAGTAAAGCATTTGACACTGTCTCCCACAGAAGCCTCGTAGATAAGCTAAGGAAGTGTGGTCTTGATGCTCAGGTACATGTGCCAGTACAGGTTGGGAGCTGACCTGCTGGAGAGCAGTGTACGAGAAAGGGACCTGGGGGTTCTGGTGGACAGGAGGATGACCATGAGCCAGCAATGTGCCCTTGTGGCCAAGAAGGCCAGTGGCATTCTGGGGTGCATTAGAAAAGGTGTGGTTAGTAGGTCAAGAGAGGTTCTCCTCCCCCTCTATTCTGCATTGGTGAGGCCACATCTGGAATATTGTGTCCAGTTCTGGGCCCCTCAGTTCAAGAAGGACAGGGAACTGCTTGAAAGAGTCCAGCGCAGAGCCACAAAGATGATTAAGGGAATGGAACATCTCCCTTACGAGGAAAGGCTGAGGGAGCTGGGCCTCTTTAGCTTGGAGAAGAGGAGACTGAGGGGTGACCTCATCAATGTTTACAAATATGTTAAGGGGGAGTGTCAGGATGATGGAGCCAGGCTTTTTTCAGCAACGTCCAGTGATAGGACAAGGGGCAATGGATGCAAACTGGAGCATAGGAGGTTCCATGCAAATATCAGGAAAAACTTTTTTACTGTGAGAGTGACAGAGCACTGGAACAGGCTGCTCAGAGAGGTTGTGGAGTCTCCTTCGCTGGAGACATTCAAAACCCACCTGGACAAGTTCCTGTGTGATGTGCTCTAGGTGACCCTGCTCTGGCAGGGGGGGTTGGACTAGATGATCTTTCGAGGTCCCTTCCAACCCCTAGGATTCTGTGATTCTGTGATTCTGAGTCAGATGGTGTCCACCCAAGAGTGCTGAAAGAGCTGGTGGGGGTGCTCACCAAGCCATTTTCCATCATTTATCAACAGTCCTGACTGACTGGGGAGGTACCAGCAGACTGGAAATCCGCCAATGTAACCCCCATATACAGGAAGGGACAGAAGGATGATCCGGGAAATTACAAGCCTGTTAGTCTGACTTCAGTACCAGAGAAGCTGATAGAGCAGATCACCCTGAGTACTGTTATGTGGTGCATGCACAACTACCAGGTGATCAGGCCCAGTCAGCATGGGTTCATGAAGGGCAGGTCCTGTTTGGCTAACCTGATCTCCTTCTATGACAGGGTGACATGCTTATAGGAAGAGGGAAGGCCTGTGGATGTTGTCTACCTTGACTTTAGCAAGGCCTTTGACAAGGTTTCCCATAGCATTCTCCTAGAGAATCTGGCTGCTCATGGCTTTGGATGTGCACACACTTCACTGGATAAAAACTGGTTGGATGACCAGGTCCAAAGAGTTGTGTTCAATGGAGTTGAATCCAGTTGGTGGCTGGTCATGAGTGGTGTTCCCCAGGGCCAGTGCTGGGGCTGCTCCTGTTTAACATCTTTATTGATGACTTGGATGAAGGGAGAGAGTTCACCCTCAGTAAGTTCACAGATAACACTAAGCTGGGTGGCAGTGTCGATCTGCTTGAGGGCAGGGAGGCTCTGCAGAAGGATCTGGATGGGCTGGATCAACGGGCCAAGGCCAGTGGCATGAGTTTCAATAAGGCCAAATGTCGAGTCCTGCACTTTGGCCAGAACAACCCCAGCAGAGCTACAGGCTTGGGGAGGAGTGACTGGAGAGCTGCCCAGCAGAGAGGGACCTGGGGGTGTTGATTGACAGCCGGCTGAAAATGAGCCAGCAGTGTGCCCAGGTGGCCAAGAAGACCAACAGCATCCTGGCCTGTATCAGGAATAGTGTGACCAGCAGGGCTAGGGAGGTGATCCTACCCCTCTACTCAGCCTTGGTGAGGCCACACCTCAAGCACTGTGTGCAGTTTTGGGCACCGCAGTATAGGAAGGACATCGAGGTGCTGGAGAGGCTGCAGAGAAGGGCAACTAAGCTGATTAGGGGTCTGGAGAACTGGGTCTATGAGGAGAGGCTGAGGGAGCTGGGGCTGTTCAGCCTGGAGAAGAGGAGGCTGAGGGGAGACCTCATTGCTCTCTACGACTACCTGAGAGGAGGTTGTGGTGAGGTGGGTGTTGGCCTCTTCTCCCTAGTGACTATCGATAGGACAAGAGGAAATGGGGACAAGTTTCACCAGGGGAGGTTCAGATTGGATATTAGGAAAAATTTCTTCACAGAAAGAGTGGAGAGGCATTGGAACAGGCTGCCCAGGGAGGTAGTGGAGCAAAAATAAAGCAAAAATAATACAGATTCATCATGATTATCCAATTCGTGTGCTTACTGAACAGAATTACTAAAGCAATGGCAGTAGGGGAGAAGGTAAAAAGAACTCAAATCAGAAAAACTGATCTTTGGAAAATAAGGTTTCCAGTTCCAACAGAACTCAAAGACTTAGGAACTTTAAAACATTTGTAAGAATAAATGTTTTGTCCTATGATGCAGTATGTTACAGCATTCCTTTTTTATTATTATTTAATGACATTACACTGGCAAATTTCATTACTGACCTTGGAATTTTTTTTCTTTTTTATGTATGCTGTGAGCATATTTGCCTAGTGTAACTCCAAAACATGTATTTGGCAGGTTTAGGTTTCCTTGTGGTGTTGCCTTCAGCATTACACTTCAGCGAAAATGTTCCTGGGTAGTTCCCTTTGTGCATGTGACCAAACTCTTCTTGCAGTCATCACCTTGCCTTAATGCCTCAGTGAGCCTCCCAGTGGGCTTGTGCAGAAAGAGGACAAATGAAAACAGGCCAGCTTTTGTCATCACCTCTGTGTATATATGCAGGAAATAACACAGCAAACTGATTATACAGAAACCTTCAGCAGCCAGCAGGCCAGAATACTTGTTGGGGAGTAGCTGACCATTCTTGATGTTAATCTTTAAGTTAGCATGGCTGGCATGTGGCTTATCCCATGGGTATCAGTATTAGGTCTCCTATGCCTGACAGTATTTGAGAGGAGAAGTTTCCATTGAACATCAAACTGACAAACCCTTCTGTGTAGCCACTCTCAAGACAAATAGCTGTAACGCTTAAATAAGCTGCAAAAGGCTCTGAAGTCTTTCACAGCAATGTCTGATACTCACTTGCAGCATGCACATAAAGAAACCAAATGCAGTACTTCATTTTTATTTTGTATTTGGTTTTCAAATATTAAAGTTAATTTAAAAGTTTTTAACTGTAATAAATGTCAATATTTTACTTCTCCAGGTATGCCTCCCAATGATTACAAGGAAGAAAGAATCAAACTATTGTGCTTTCTCTACACACACCTACCTTTTCTATAAATGACTAAATATTGTGCTTCAACTGCTGTTATTTATGGTGAAAAATAAAATACTGCTTAAAAGACTTGGGGGGTTAGTACTAAAAAATTGCTGAGTAAAGACAGATAAATACAGAACCAATAACTACAATTCATAAAAGAAATTTTATTTTTTTTCCAACTCCATAATTAGACAATAGAATAGTAAATAAAATAATGGGTGAAGGACAGGATAGACCTATCTATGGATATATTTGAATTGGTTTTAGTGCACTGTCCATCAGATCTATTGGGGCAGGATTGTTAGGTAGAAAGCATAAATAAATGAAATAATCAATTCAGAAGAATGCATTTATTCAGCTGTATGACAGGAAGAAAGTATCAGTCCCTTTGTCTACTTTATTGACATATGTATATGTCTATCATAACATGTAAAAAACCCCATACCAGCAATATATAAGTAATATGATACATGCTTAACATATTAGCTTCTAATTAATTTTCTCTTCAGACAGAATTAAATCACTTTTACTGTAATTCTCAAGGTAAGACTTAATTTCCTGTTACTCATGAAAATGAGTGCCTGTTTTATTAAGTCCTATATTCCTTTCAATTTTTGTATACCAGTCTCAAATTTCAGTCCTTGTGCATGATTTGGACATCCACAGCTAATGTGGCCTATTTCATGCCCTTCCTCCAGTCCTGAAGGAATTTCTGCAAGAAAGTATCATGTGAATTGATGTAGGAATTGGAGGGAGAGAGTCTGGCTGTCCTTCATGAATAAAAATATCTTTTTCCAGAATAACTTCCCTAATAGTATTCTGCTTATGGATTCATAGTCACAAGGAAATACAGAGACAGCTAGTAAGAAGGACAGCATAGACTTAGAAGGGATGTCTTTGGCTTACTTATTTAGGGATGGGTATCAGTGGGTGATAAGAGATCAGAGATCTGTAAGAAAGAGGCCATTAGGCTCAGTGTAAGAGGGGATATAAAATGTATTCAGTTATCTATAGCATATTACATGGCAAAATGAAGAGGTATTGAGAGCTCTGCTAGAGGAGGTCAGCTTCAAACAGAGTTGTTTTATTTAGTCGTGTGAAAAAGCTATTAGCTTTTTATATTATTTTTTTGATCTGTTTTATTACCAAACTACTATGTTCTCAACATATTTACTTTGCTGGTTAATACCCTACAGATTAAAAGGCCTAAAGGAAATACCTTTCTCTTGTCTTTTTTTTAAAGCATTATTCTATGTAAAGTAGGAAATATTATTTGCATTTTCTTTCCATTTGTAAGAAAGTCTCTCGGTAACAAATGGAACCTTCAGTACAATAAAATTTACATGGAACAAGCTGTCATTCGAGAGCTATGTGGTTGGCATGATTCCAGTCAATAATTGATTGCATACCTCTGGTTAATTTATTAGCCACCTGTTCCAGAATCCATTACATGAGCACATTAAGATGCTATCAGGTTGGGGTGGCATTCTGAGCTTCAGGCTGGCCTGTGCGTGTTTTTCATGTAAAATGGTGCTAACAGAAAACTGAAAGAAACAGTAGTACATACTCCTCTCCACAGGGGAAAAGGGGTAAGATTCCTTAGGTTGCAATTTGTGCTTCCATCTTCTTTGAGAATCATAGGTTTTTTATGAAAACATTTTCTCAATTAAAATGGAAGCTAATAAAGAAAACTTAATAATGCACACAAAGATTGTAAGCGTTAGTGCAACTGGTGGCTTTTACAGACATGTGGGAATGTTACAAAATTATGAGGTATTGTAGGCTAATTTGTTTAGTGCCTTTCATGAGAGAGGTGTCATTTTCCATATACATATTTCTGCAATTCAGAGCTTAATTTTTCATAACCTATCTCCTCAGAGTGCATCAATGTCACATACACAATTACAAAGTAGAACTACAAAGTCAGAAACTAAGAAAGTAGTGAGATGGAGAAGAACGCTGGGAAGATTGCCAGAGGAAAAGAGTTTTTAAGAATATGCTTGGATAGAAAAGATGATCTCTTCTCTGTGCTCATTCAGCCTGCACCACTGTGTATTGTCTATACACAAATGAGACAATCAGAAAATGCAGATTTGCTCTCAAGAGCAGTAGTATTGTCACACTTAACATGGGGATCTCATGAGAAAGTCCCAAAAGGAAGTCAAAGTTAATGCAGCAGGGTCCAGGAAGGAACTATCACACAGGTTGTTTTTTTTAGAAAAGGAAGGAGAGAGAAAACAGCTGAAGTGGGAAGAGCATACATTCTCAAATTAAATGCATTACGAATAGTACTCATGGAAAACATGAATGTGAACTGCATGGCCCTCAGTGATCAGAAGCTTGGATATGTATCTCAGCTGAAAGAAATGGCACATGGTGACTTTAGTGTTAACTCAGTACTGATTAGAGAGGAACAACCACTGGGCAATCAGAAACACATTTCTTCAGTATCTGGATTTGTTACAGAGGTATCTTACTCTGATTCTTACTGGACTGACCTGACAAGACGATTGCTGTAGGCATGAAGATAAAGAGAGAAGAGAAAAACTGAAGGTGAGAATCCTAATTCAGCATCTCATCAAAAAGATCGTCAGGGAAAAAACACAGCTGTGATTAACGCAGTATACCACAAATACCAGAACTGAATGTTTAATCTTAGATGAGACAACAAAAGAGTTTTCATGACATATCAGCCCTCTAAGTAGTAGACACAATTAAGTTCTTAAATGCAGGTTACCTAATGCTAAGGGAAGAACACAGATTTTAAACAGGAATATGTATTCTTCAAACTGCTTTACTGCTATCACTATTTTCTGGGTATAAAATGGAGTCATGCTGCTGAGAAAGCCATTTTGGGTAGTTTAATCTATCTCTAACGTTACTGCAGGATATTTTCAATTGATAGAGAATTATTCAGGTTCTGTACTTACGGCTACACTTGGTTTCAGCCAGAAGGAAAAGTAGCAATAAAGCGCATGGAAATTAGGTTCAGATCCTTTACTGCTTTTCATCTTGTGTAGTTATGTATAGTTTTGCAAAGAGAAAGGGAAATACTGTTATTCTGAGATGATGTATTTTAGCTTTCATACCGTATGAATGTTAGTACTTACAGAAGATAAATTGCAATAATGAATCAGCCTCAATATTTCCTCAAGTAGCAGCCCCACTAAAATACTGTTCTTTAATAAAATGTTACAGATACCTGATATAGACTCTACAAGGTCTTACATATTTCTCCAGGATGTCCATGCATATGGCTTTCCTTCAAAGAAACTAATGCTAAGAAGTGCAAAGTAAATAGATTTTTTTTTTAAGAGTGATGGTGTGGGACAGGATTGTTACTTGGTGGATCATAATGTTGTAGTTTAGCGCATTCTCTGCTTGCCTAACCAAAGCAGAATGTATGTTTGTAACAAGCTGTTATTAATTACCTTAAAAGCAGTATCTTTGATTACTTAGTTGTAAGTCTTAAATGACAGACACAGGTGTCATCAATCTATCAAATGTAAATACAGTAGGGTTGATTTCTCTCATTCCATTTCTCTCATATGTGGCAGCATTGTGTAAGCAGAACAACTCCTTTGAGAATCTCCTTTTTACTAAGGAGCTTCCTCCTGGAAGCCCTGTCACCACACTGTTCCTTGGCCAGCCAGAAATACTGAGCAGACATAGGGTGTTTGAGACTGTGCCAAGCCTGAACAGCTCCTGTGGTTGACCTGAGCTGCACTGGGGACCAAACTTCCTGACCCAGACTGCCTCAGTGACATGAAGCCCACCTTTCCTTCCACTGCGCATGCTGTCTGATTGGAAGGAGATTGAACTCATTCAGACCAAGAGATTTTGAAAATTGCTGAAGAGCCTATGCATATATTTTAATGTTCTTCGCAATTTTTATGTTATTTTTATTTCAAAATTTTAATCCATTATTAAAGTGGCAGATTACTACTGAGTTATTTTTGTGAAAATATCTCGTAATTCCTACTGGATTCAAAATTAAACTAAGCGAATATTAAAAGAGTAATGCTATATTATTCCCTGTGTTGAACTGTCACCAAAATCAGCAGTGGAATGCCTAGTTCTGAAAAGTCATGTCCTTTCAGATCAGAAACTTTTTATTTCAGATTCTGAATACAAATAAGTTCTAGCTCACTATTCATTATAAAATGTGTTACAGTAGTCATCCATCAAACAATACACAGGCCTTATAAAGTCTGGATAATCAGGGCTTTTTGAAGAATTATATCTGAGCCTTTACATCCGTGAATATTGGCTAGAAACTGAATGGTTTTATTTTGGCTTATGAGAAACATGTATTTCATGGCTTTAAAAATGCAATTGTAAGTAGAAGATTCTCTAAGCATGTCCTGTCCTCTAAACTGGATGACTCTAAGCAGTCAAATTTCTACCATAGGTGTTAGGAAGAGTAACTTTCTCTATGTGAACACAGCAAAATATAGTGTGTGTATCTTCACAAAAGAGGTCTGCTATGAACAATTATTGAAAACCTAGAGTAACGCTATAAAGTGGCTAATAAAAATATAGTTACAGAGAAACCGCCTTGCTAGTAGTGAGAACTTAGGGAAAGTCTGGCATAGAAAATTCATCTGGAAGAGACACAAAAATAAAGAAGGAGTTGAATAGCAAAGGAACACCCAATTCATTGCCAGGAGGCTATTTAGAGGGAGGATGAAGAACTACATCAACAGGACATTACGCTGAAGTTTTCCCATTCAATAGAGCAGTTAGACTTTGACAAGAAAGATAAAGGCCTTTGCAGAACTGTAGACCTGTTTATAAGTTCCTGGTGCCTTATTCAGATTGAATATGAATTATTTTGCATATTTTACTTAATTTGCATGGGAATTAACTCTACCTGTGAAAAAAAAATCTGAAGGCTTTAGAGAAGTGAGGACAGGCTTCCCTTGTCCTACCATTCTTGGTCAATAAGACATTTCCTCTGAGGATAGCAGATGTTAGTCCAGCCTCATGAATATGTTAGCATCTAAGCTGTGTGTCAAAAGAAGTGGAAGGAGGCATGAAGTGAAGTGAAACACTGAATTCACTCAGTGGATAAAAGGCCTGCTGACATACATGGCACCTCAGGACATGCTCTAGTGGGCGTGGTGAGTGGTGTTGTGTTGTTTGGTTAATTTGGTTTTGTTTTATTGGGTTTTTTTTTGTTGGTGGTTTAATTTTATTTTTTCCTGGGTGGATCGTTGGACTTAGTGACCTTAAAGGTCTTTTCAAACCATGATGATTCAGTGTCATTCTGTGAGAATAGGAAGTGCCAATATTCACCACCAAGAGTGAAGCCGGACTTCTAGAGACATTGGTTTATTAAATGCCTTTTTTATGGACAACACATTAAATGGGTCTTGCATTGAAGCACTGCAAATACAACAGCAGTATAATAGCATTAGCAAAGGATAGAAGTGGCTAGAAATAGAGGATAATACAATAGGCCTGTCTTGACTCTGGGACCACAAGGTTCTTCAGAGCTCCTCTGCTTCAGCAACTGAAGGACAAAGTGGAGTCAGTACTAGATTAACATTTCATTGTAGAGCAAGAGGAGGAAGACTGTAGTCTTAGGCTGCTTGGATAGGTATTATCTTATTCCCTTTTTCCTCTTTCTCTCTGTAGCCAATATCATTGCATCCCTTCAAAAAAAAAAGGAAACATGGAGTTTAAAAGACTTTGAGATCCCCAAAAATATTAATAATCAGCACAGAATGTAGAATTAGACCTCAGAAGCCCTTGTCTTGTTATTCAGTACATCACAGAACACACTCCATTGCCCAGGGGAGTATGTGAGCACTCGGAATGATGCTAGGCTTTCCAGACCATGAGCTGGCAGAGCTGCTGGTAGTAGCCTAGAGGAAAACCAGTATGTATTGTAGGCTGACATTGTCCCTCTCAGAGCCATCTTTAGACAGTAGTTTTCTTCTCCACCTCTTAAATGTTTGTACTAATTATGCAGGAAAGAACACATGTGTGTTGTGAATGGAGCATGACAGATTGAGGGTTGTTGGGAAAAAAATTCTGTAAAGGTATTAAATGCTGGACAGCAGAGAGGACGGTAAGGGGAGATTGTAGGGGACTTACTGTAGAATGAGAAAGAGAGAGGTATTTTGTTAGTGATATGATTCACGTGCACTTTGCACTATCCAGTAGGCTTAGCTGTGTAATTGTAGCCACTGCTGGGAAAACATCTCAAGTTTTATTTTTCTTCATGATGAAGATGAGTCTGAAACCTGTGAATTTTGCAGAACTACTGAGGAAAGATGTATAAACTTATCCATATTTATAATTTTAATCTAGTTGCCCTTAAACGAATATATTTCTTCTTTAAGTTCTTTCTGGAGTAATCTTTTTATTATATGAATTAAGTGCCTCACACAAATGGGATGCTAATAATAGGATCTAATAATTAGTCCAGAAATCATAACTCTTTAAATATTAAAAATTGTATTTCCATTAAATTTCATACACATATTCATTTAGACTCAGCTCAAGAAAGTCTATGATTCAAACAAAATGTTACTCGTGGCAATACTTACTATAGCCTTGTGTCTGTATGTTACATATTTCCATGGTTCACTTTACCAAGTAAGTGAAGAGGCTCTGCTTGTATAATAGGAAAATAACAGTAATAACCTGTACCTTTATAAGTATTGAAAGTAGCATGTTCTCTCCTGCCATTTAAGTGCAAATTATCATACATTTCAGGCCTGAATGCTTATCATCTTCGCAGAAGAGCTAAGGCTGGGAAAATCTACCTTTGCCAAGACCCCAGCTGGTGTCTCTCCTGTGCTGAAATCCTTTTGATGTATCACCTGGCCAACTAAATAATGAGTGCTGGGCAACAACTCATTGTTGTTCCCAAATCTGGTGAAGCATCAGGGCATGATCAGAGTTAAGGGAATACATGCTGTCTCCTCAGCTGGCAAAGCAATGAATAGTGCAGAATATGTGAAAAAATCTGCCAGCTAAAGTGCAAAAACCAAGCTCTTTCCTGTGAAGACTGCCACAGATAACGATGTACTTCAGAGAGTTGAGAGAGTTGGCATTACAGGAAACTCTTCAAGTTGACAAATCCTTCTCAGGTAAAGCAACAAATAAGCAGTTCACAGGAAGGGAAGAAAGTGACAGGACAAAAAGCAGCTCCCTGCAAGGCTTATGAGGCTATTCCCTTCCTCTCCTCCCTCACAAGATCCAAGTTACATAAATATTCAAAATAAACATCTGCTTGGAGGTTGGACCCAACCCTGACTATAAATTACAAATAATTTTTTAAAAATAACCGAACTGGTAGTGAATAAAGGGCCAACATAACACAGCTGTCACCTTTTTCTCAAAACTGAGTAAACATTTGCCTTCTCAAAGTATCCTTTTCCCTAAGCTTTGCTTCTCATCACTGTAGAGGTAGCAGATTACAAAGCCCTTAAAACCAAAGGGTCTAGGGACATCCATGGCAATTATTCTGTCTATTGCTATGAGGGCTTCCCAGTCAGGAGTTTCTTCAGATTTCCTCTTGTGAGTGACTCAGTAAGTTTGGGAGAGAAGTGAGCTATGTCCTTGTCCCTGCAAAGAGAAGAACATGTAATAGCATGTCTACCTTCAGAAATTATCCAAACAGCTATTGCACAATAAATTATTCCACAGTACTTGTCTTTCGACACACATTATTGTGAAATATTTATTGCATTTTCTGCTTAATTATTCAAAGAAAACATAATTTTTATAAGATACAATGACCACACAGGGACTTAAATACCTAATTCTTTAATAATAATTCTTATGAGGGGACCTACATAGAGAGCTTCTTATCTCTGTTCCAATTTAAGAAAGATGTTTCATTTTTACCACCACTTGTGCAAAGGACATAGTAAGTTATGCTCATCCAGCAAAGTGCAGTGTCAGTACTCATATTCATGTAGTGATCCATCACTGCTTGAGATTTCATTTCCATAACAATTCCAGGAAATAATTCAATAATTAAAAAAATAATCCAAGGATCAACGTCACTGAGTTACTCAGAATAAAATGTAAACAAAGCCCACTTGTGAATGGCTTGTAAATATTCAATGAATAGAACACAGGCATCCTATTCAGTTATTCAGTTAATGCTGTCTTTTTCATTCTTGCATATGTTTCTGGGTGGAAGGAAAGACTGCAAAAATGCATGCTGGTCAGTTTTGTTCTCCTGTACATGGGCAATTCCGATGGAATTAATTGGGCCGCAACATGTAATGGAGAGAGAATTTTGCTCATCTTGTGTTTACTTTTCAGTTACCCTGTATTTCTCATTTGTTAGTAATTTAGTTCAAAATCCGTGTCCCTGCTTCTTTTCTATTCATATTAATTAAACAGATTTCTTGCTAGCAAAATTCATTCAAGTACTGTCGTTTGGACTTATTTCTCCTCTGTGAATTAATATATGAGGCC
This sequence comes from Hemiprocne comata, assembly GCA_020745705.1. Classification (NCBI taxonomy): domain Eukaryota; kingdom Metazoa; phylum Chordata; class Aves; order Apodiformes; family Apodidae; genus Hemiprocne; species Hemiprocne comata. The sequence continues at coordinate 132,601,248 of CM036586.1, read as the reverse complement.
TTAAAAACAGTCATTTGGGAAATGAGTGGGGGCCAAATGAGTCATCAGAACTCATTCTTGCTCTCTCAGTAGTCATTTCTCCTCAGGATGCAGTGTAATGATGCTTAAATTACTATCTAGAGTTGCTAAGTTAAGATAGGCTGCTCTGTAGGATGAAAAGTAAATACAGATTTAAAATACCTGAAGGGAGGGTGCAAAGATGGAGCAAGGCTCTTTTCAATGGTGCCCAATAACAGAACAAGAGGCAATAAGCATACCCTGAAACACAGGAGGTGCCATCTGTATGAACATCAGGAAATACTTTTTTATTGTGAAGGTGTCTAAGCACTGGCACGGGTTACCCAGAGATGTGGATTCTCTGTCCTTGGAGATACAGGCAGGCATTAAAGTCTTGTAAGGATGCAGAGGGTTTCTCTGGGCACCTAAGATTCCTGCTAACAAAATCTTTAGCTTGCAGGAGTAATTCCTAATATGTGGCAGATGTGAAGTTTGTTTATCAGTGTTCATAAGAGAGCAGATTGTTACATAGCCCGAATTTGCTTTTTTCACTATTGCTGGTTAATTGTCAGCCTCTGCAGCAGGAGCTGGTTTGCAGTTTCCCTTTGAGCATTCAAACTAGGTCCTGTCATCAGACCCAGGCAAAGTCAGGAAATTGTTCTACAGAAGCTCTTTCCCAGGAGCCAAGTGAAAAAATGTTAGGTCACCAGTTTGTAAGTGCTTGGGAACTCCTCCAGAATGCATCTTCTGTTTTCATAAGTTCAGGTTTTTTGAACAGGCAGAACTGTACCATGTAGATTCAGAAACATTTACAATAGCAAAAAAATAGATTTTTGTTTAAATTTTCTGCCTCCCTGCAATATAAGTTTGTAGTATCTGTCTGCTTCAAGGGTGTGAAAGAGCATAATTTTTAATAGGATTTAGTCTAGTTTGAGATTCTACCTTTCCTATATTTTCATTACTTCATACGTATCAGGTTTGTTTCCTGTAATCCTTTACAAGAAGTATCCAAGTTGAATTAAGTTTAATTCCAACTAAAACAGCCTTGTTCTTTTATGGAAAGAGAGTAACTTTGATGGAGAGTCTCCTTTTAGGCAATGAAAAAGGGAAACATCTCTCATTAAAAAAAAAAAAAAAAAAAAAAAAAAAAAAAAAAAAAAAAAGATGTATTAGCATTTCATGTTTCTTCTGCATAGTAACTGAATAACTGCTGATATCTCTATTCAGATTGAAACTGGGTTAGCTACTTATATCAGTGAAAAAAAACAGGAAAAAGAAGTAATTTAATTCATACTTGACTGTTTGACCCAACTCAGTGTGTGTATAATCTGCCATAAAAGGTATCTGACATAAAAGAAAGCTTGTCATCTCAGGAAATTAGGACACTCACAGTGCTTCATCAAAGAAACTGAGAAGTGTATCAACTGTTAAATTCAGTAGGAATACAGAGTGACACAACAAGCAAAGGCCAGGCCAGGCCACAAAGCAAGATTTGTATGGCACCAATACCAGAGCATGTGTGATACCATTTAAAGTTACTACTTTGTGTGAAGTTATTAATGTTATTTTAAAAGGTGCTGCGGGTTATGGATCAGTCTATGCAAAGATGGAAATTGTCTGCATTGAAAAAGATGAAGACTACTGAACTGCAGCTTAAGTCTGTCACAAGCAGCTGAGCAATTTTATATTACTTGACCTAGAATAATGTTTTTTTAAACGCAGGAGACAGAACTGGGGCTGGTCTGAGCTCCTGCTTTTGCAGACTGTACAAAAACCTGTCCATAATTAACTTGTGTAAATATCCAGGTAACTGAGTTCCCAGAATTTATGAAAAGGTATTTATTTAGAAGACAATATGAGCTCTTCAAAATCAAAATACTCTTTGCTACCATGCCCATTGAATGATACTTACTGAGGATACAGAGCAAAAATAATGAGAAAAATAACAAGAACTAAATTGCTTAAGACAGAAGTCTAAACAAATAGGATTTTTATGTTATGCCTCAACCACTTAAATGGAATTTCTACTTTATATCTCAAAATACTTCAGGAGGTAGATACGGGGTTGTTTTCTTTTGTGTTGTTTTTTTTTCAGTACAGAGCGGGTGATTCAGGAAGGTTGTCTTCAGTAACTCCAAGCATTTCCTTGACTTTTGGATGCTTATTTTGATGTGCTGTTAGTCAATACTGCAATCATGACATTTTATGCTGGAAGCTGGCATGTCAATAAGCCCCTTATTCTCTACAGGCAGTGCAGTGGCATTTGCTAACATTTTGTACAAGTTTTTCATTGAGCTCTTAGTGTGTGAATGTCACTGACTGAGTCAAATTTTAAATGAAAAAAAGAAAGGTGAATTCCCAGTTTTTTATTTCCATAATGTATGACTTGGGATATCTCTGGTTTCTGTAGACTATTTTTTTGAAGCAGTCTTCTCATTCAAAACGTGTTCTTAATTAAATACACACCAAATGCCATGCAAAGGTGAGGTTCATGTAGAGCCATCTCCTCCTTGGTTTGCAAACCATTTTATTTATCTTTGGCACTTGTACTGTCTGAAGATTATGGTTTACTATCTTGAATTACACAGTCTTAACCTTTATTTAATATTTGAAGCAAAAGAAATGTTTAAGTGCTGGGTCCTATTCTGACATGTCATCAAAGTAGTGTTTTCTATCCTTTTCATCCTGTAATTTTCAACTGATAAAAAACCTACCATCTTCAGGTGCCTTTGAGCCTCTTTCTTTCAAATCAGCCAGCGCACCGACTCCACATCATCCCCCTCAGCTGGATCCATGGCTGTGTGCTTGCTCTGCTTTTTGTCTTCTGCTAATTTTCACTTTGTCTGGAGTTTCCCTCCCTGCTCTTTCTCTTTCATCTCAGCATGCAGTGTGGCAGTATTTCATGCTTTTTTAACCCAAAAGTTCCATCCCTTCACACATAGTAGCTAAATCCCTCAAGAATATATGTGCTGTGGCTGAATTTTTCTTTGGGATTCTCTTATGAGATCTGTGCTTCTGAATACTGTATCTGTTTCTGTCTTAACAAAGGAAGTAGGTTGTGGAGACATACAAGTCAATATGCAAAAGCAGAATCTTCAGCTGTAATTCCCAGTATTATTTTCCCTTACTGTCTTTGCTTTCCCTTTCTGGGAAGGTAGAGGGGTTAATAGAGAGCATCTGTCATTCGTTTAATTGCCAGCCCAATGTTAAACCTGACAGATGTTCCTAGGTCAATTCCACCAGTTTGATAAGATATACCAGGCATGAATTAAGGGTCTGGTGTTGAACTGGTATTTTCAGAACATAGGAAGAATGTGTGATATGCATTACTGGTTTAATTCACAGCATGCTGTAAAACTCATTATTTTTTTCTGCTCTATTGGGTAATGAAAACTTACAGTATACCTTATCACTACCTAGATTTTGCTATGTCAAAGGCAGCATGCACACCTTTCAAGAAACAACAATTTTAAATCCTTGCCTTTTTTTTTTTCCTGTAGAATGTAATACCAATTCACCTCACAAAGAGATTTTTGACACTGCATTTTGGTACTACATTTACAAAATCCTAGGAACATGGCAAATATGATCTGGTACCATGCTGGCTTAAGTTAAGAAAAATTGAATTATTCTCTATTCAGTTAATATGGTTTATTCTATTCATTAACTGTAGTTGTGGAATAATGGATTCATGCATGTAATTAGGAATTGTATCATTATTTAAATGCATAGCATTTAATTTTGTTGATGTGCAGCTATAATTCTGAACTCTTCTAAATTTTGAATGCTTTGCTCTGCAACTTTATCTTCTAAACATGTTTTAATATATAACAAGACACATACAATATTACAAACTTATGGACTTTTATAATTCTTAAAGTATTAGAATCATAGAATAATTTAGGTTGGAAGAGACATCTATGGCTCATCTGATCCAAGCCCAAATCAAAATAGGTCTAATGAGATCAGGCGGCTCAGCATCTTGTCCATTTGAGATTTGAATGTCTCCAAGGATAATGATAATGCAGAGTCTCTGGTCAACCTATTCCAGTATTTGACCACCCAAATGATGAAAAATTATTTATTTATATCTAACAAAAATACAATGTGCTGCAACTATTACTTCTCATCCTTTCACTGTGCGCCTCTGAGAAGTCTGGCTTCATCTTCTTTAAACCATCCTATCTGGTACTTGCAGACAGCAATAACGTCTCCCCTGAGCCATCCTAGAGTTTTGCAGCCCTTTCCCTCCAGTGTATCAATCACTCCTGCAGATTTAGTATCGACCACAAATTTTCTGAGAGTTGTCTAAATTGTTAATGAAGACATTAAGTGAAATTTGCCCCAGTAAAGTGGGTGTTTTAGATGTTTTAGGTACTTTTTCTTTTTTTCCCTAAAGACTCTAAAAATGGTTTTAACCAGCTCCAAAAATTACCTTCCTTGGAGGATGGCAATTTATCATTGCTGAGTTGCTCATAGCCTTGGGTTTTCTGGTGTCATCCTGTGACTATACTTTGAAGCTGTGCCAGTATTCCTTTATGCTGCAGTTAATTCTGTGGTCATAGGTAGTTCATTCAACATACAATAACTCGTTGTCATTCCTGTCTATTAATAACAGAATGTGTATATATGGCATGACACACTGCACTACATAATCATACAGAGCTAAGCAAAAGCTAAACCAAACTAGATTAAGACTGGTCACCTGATCCTGAGATAGCTGCTGCTGCGATTAGCTGCATGACTCACAGCTAACCAAGCCAAAGCAAAGCTTCAGGCAGGCCAAGTCCAGGGACCTGCATTGTCAGCTTAACCCAAAATCTAGCCTGTCACAAGCAAAGGCAACATCATATTTACTGAACTGGAAGTCCACACACAGTAGCAGACTTGCAAGATATGCTTGAACCTAAATCTGAACACTTTATCTCTTCTCCAAAGTATTCCTGATAGGTATTCTAATCAGTAGAGGTTTTTTCATCACACCTAATTAATCTGCCAGAGATCTCCTACCATATAAAGATGAAATCGTTCTTCTGGTTGACCTCTGTCTAGTGAGAAATACATTGTATACACCCAAGAAAAAAGGTTTGAGGCAACTCTGTGACATCCAGGATGACACGTAACCAGAAACTCAAGCTCTCCAGCCTGTGGCTAAATGTCTGCATCACGTCACTCTCAGATCAAAGAAGGACAATGTTTCTGGCATGGGGAACACTGTGAAAAGAGGCTAAAATAGCCGGCAGATCTGGAGATGGAAGTCAGTGCAAAAGACTTTTTTTGCCTTTGTCATTGACCACAGATATGCATCAAGCAGAGGGTTGCCAGCTGGTCGAGGGAGGTGATTGTCCCGCTCTACTCTGCACTGGTGTGGCCTCACCTTGAGTACTGTGTGCAGTTTTGGGCTACACAATATAAAAAGAACATCAAGCTATTGGAGAGTGTCCAAAGGAGAGCCGTGAGGATGGTGAGGGGTCTGGGTGGGATGACTTATGAGGAGCAGCTGAGGTTACTTGGAGTATTCAGCTTGGAGAAGAGGAGGCTGAGGGGTGACCTCATTGCAGTCTATGGCTTCCTCACGGGGGGAAGAGATGGGGCAGGTACTGACCTCTTCACTCCTGTGACCAATGACAGAACTCAGGGAAATGGCAGGAAGCTGAATCAATGGAGATTTTAGAAAAAAACAAACCATCAGTCATGCTCTGAAATGCCCTGGTTTGATCAGTAATCACAGAGACAACTGACACAGGCTAGTGTGGTTCAACACCACAATTATGTTAGCTTTACAGTGGGTGGTGGAGTGAAAAATCTCATTTCAAAAGCTAGCTGATTTTTTTCCTAGCTATAAAAAAGTTTAAAATGAAAAACAATTTATGTAAGAACTCACTCATATCCTTCAAAGTGAGGCTTTCCCCCTGCTTTCTCTTTAAAGAGCAAGAGAAGATACTAATAACTATTATAGGAAAACTTAGAAGAAAACTTCACAGACAGCTTTCTTTACTAACACTAACTGTATTTTATAAAATGTTTTAGTCTCCGTTTTTGTCTCCATCTTATAGCTGTAAAGCAGCTCAGGCTGCAAAAAGATAGCATTTTATACAGTCCTAGAACGACTAGAGAGGTTTAGGGATCATATTTTGAATGGGTGCCATTTGTCTTTAAAGTGAGAAGTTAGCTTTTCGAGTTTATATGTAGTTTACAACATTACAAGTCTAGTCTCTAATATCAATTCAAACATCCTCTTTGGTCTGAATTTTTTGTTTTTTCCCTTTTTTTCTTTCAAATATACTTTCCATCCCACTGATCAGATTAAAAAAACAGAAGAAAAGCCTACTCTCTTAGTTGCCTCTTAAAGAAAAGAACTATCCAGGAGTAATCAAGTTTGACCACACTTTCAGTTTTCCCTGAAATTTCTAGGTTATATTTTAATTGAGAAATCTTTCCAACCTGAATAAAAACAGTGAGTGCAGATAACAGGAAAATCATTATGGTATACTTTAGAACAATAAGGGGGTTTTCCCACTTGGGGATTATCCCTCATTACTTATGGGTATCTGTCAGTATTAAGAAAGTTGCTCTGGCTGGTCCAAGGGCAATACCAGCTTCTCAGCCATCTTCTGCAGTGTGTTAGCAATCACATCATCAAATTGGTTGCATTCGGGCCTGTGAAACCACACTACAAGGGAGTGAAAGCTGTTTATGTACATGCAGAGTAACAGATGTTAAAGATGTGAATGTGAGCTCAGTTCTTGTCACCTCATTGTAAATGTGACTGAAACCCAGACTAGTAAAAAATAATCAGTAGGTTCAAATTTAAAAATAAGTTTAGAAAAAAATTTAGCTTTTAGTACATGAAAGAAAATTGACTTACCTAGATCTACTTCTTAACTATACAAACTGAAATACAGTATGAGGAGTATTAATATTGTTTACATTTGGGCATCTCCATTATGGACTCAAGACAGCCAGCTGAAGTATCTACCTTCAGCTGCCCACTTAGCATGGGAGTGAGAGGCACATGCTCCTTCAGAACGTGCCCAAGTTAGGTCATGGGAGAGCCCCTATAGTTCTCTGCAGTATAGTTAGGCCATGCCTGTGGCTTTCACAGGAAAACACTGGGTTTTGTTGTAATAGAGTTAGCAGCAGGCTCAGGAAAAAAAAGCAGTGATGATTTCTAAGCCTTTTTTTTCCTTCTGTGATTAAAGCTTTCAATTAAATAGTAGGAAAAATATATCAAATTCAAAGGAAAATTCATGTCAGATGAAATGCTGAGGATAATGTTGGTGAACTGTTCTCAAGGATGCAGTAAAAAATTCTTTTGTGCCATTTAATTATGCCTTTGCTTGTGTCTCTAAAAACAAATGTTTAATAATTGTATTATTAGGAGGAGTTTCAGTCTTGAAAATTAATCTCTAGTGTCTTTCAGGTATTACACACTTTAAAAACACTGCTATTAAAAAGACATGGGTGGCCTAGCACTGGCAATACACTACAATTGACTTCATATTGCTTCATCTGCACAGCTATTGATTTTTTCTTTTTCTCTTCATTTTGACATTTCACATGATTTAATCCAAGGTTCATCATTTTGGAAATGTCAAGTTTAAGGTAGGGTTTTTTTATTGTTTGGGAAGAGTAATCTCTGAAATGGTTTGCTACTTGTCTTTTTTCAGACAGTCAGCTAAACACATCGGCACTGAATCAACTCAGAATTGACTGGGTGTATTTTTTATTTCTTTCATAGTGTATTCCAGTGTGCATTTTTACTAAGTAGGTAATTGTCTCAAAGTCAAAGATAGCAGCAGTGTTTTGAACAGATTTCCAGCATCTCGGCACACTTCATGAAAAAAAGCTCTCTGGGGATAAAAGCCTTTATGCAACATCACACTATGTGATGGGAAAGCAATAAAACACAAGCATGGAACATACTAATTCAGTATATATTACAGAAATAACAGCGTTTCTTGACATTTGTTCAGCACCTAATACTTAGAATTACAGTAAACAGATGCATGGGGCACAAGAGGAGTAGGAACACAAATGGAAACTGGCTGTCTGAGCTCAATAGAAAAATGTGAGCAGCACTGTGAACTTGAACTTGATGATATGGAGCTGGCAGAATGGCCTGGTTCATCTTCATTCCTGTTTGCTCTCCATATAAAACATCTGACTGAAAGCTGAAGTTTCCAAGACACAGCACAGCCTTGAATGTCTCCAACATGCGATTAAAGTGCAATTAAAGGGCTACTGAAAATAAAACGTTCACTGCATCCATGTCCCAGCAAACCCACATAGCTACACATCAAGTTGTGTGACCTATCAAAAGATGTAAGTTGTGTGGCACACCTCAGAAAGCAGAGAGGAGCTGGCCACCAGGAAATTGCTCAGGTTCTCTCCATGTTCGGAATTTAGATTAGGGATTTAGCTTATGGGTGGACTTGATGATCTTCAAGGTCTTTTCCAACCAGGATGATTCTGTGATTCTGGGATTCTGTAATTTCATTCTGACACAGGATTGGACTGAGAATATATCTGGCTCCTGGGAGAACCCAGTGCCTGTTTCTGTCTCACTTTCTCCCATTGCTGTGGATCTGCCTTATCTAGCAGTTCTCATGGCAGCCCTACTCCACTGCCAGACAGGAGATAAAGTTGCCCTTGGACCATGTGGGAGCTGCTCACTTTGCTCCTGAAACAGCTTAAGAGCGCAGGGCTGGTCCCTCCTGTGGATACCCACCTGTGCCTTGGTGCTTCTCTGGTCGCAGCAAGCTGTGATTGGTCTCTGGGCCATGGAAGTTCTTGCTGTACGGATCTGATCTGAAAAGCAGTTTTAATTTCCTGACTATACCACTCACTTTCTCATCTTTTTTTACTGAGGTTTCTGGATCTAACAGAGTTAATTAATCTAGTCTGCTCTTTCTTTACACTGCAGTTCCCTGGAATATTCACCACATCTTTGTCCTACCCCACTACACAACATCTTGCCTCAAGCTGAGTCTAGCTACTGCTTGTTACCTTCAGCATTTGCTTAAATGCTTGAGTCTCGCTGTCCATCCCAGTGTCCTACTTTCCTCATGCATGCATTATCTTGACATTACTTTGAAACTTTTCCTTCACAGTTCGTGAGGGAAGAGAGACACGTCTCATGTGTAAAAATTCTGTATTGTAAATGTCTTGGTGGAAGCTAAATAGCTAATACAATAAACAGTATATGGGAAATGTGTTTTGAAACAGTAAGGTCCATATAGTTTAGTTATGCTGTGAAAGACCTGAAATTAAGATGGTTATTTATGCAAGCAGAACCTGTCAAAAGAACTGTGATAAAACACATTTCAAAGAAGGAATTCTCTCAGTGGGATGAAGGTTGATTAATAAATTTTTGAAAAGCTTCTCTGTTCTTTGTCTATTATGTATCTAGCATTACCTGATCTTGGCTGTAGCTGCATAAAGCTTTGTCCAGTTCCTATGTCCTCATCATCTTATTATTCAATACACTAGCTAGGATTCAATTTTCTTCAGTGTTGGTGATTCAAAATTTCTTCTATTAACTCCTACTAACATTCTCATGACATTAAAGAGATGCCCCTAAGCAAAGAAGAATTTAATATTCTGCAAAAGAAGTTAATCTAAATTTGAAATACAAGATTTTATGAACTGCTGGCTCTAGTACACCTAACGTTCAGCCCTTTGATGAGATTATTCAGTTTCTTAGGCTTCATAGGTGAGTGATGTGTTTCTCTACTCTTTTTAGAAAAAACCTTTTGGTGTACTCAAAGGTTGCAGCAATTTTTTTTGAGAAAAATAGATGTTTATTTAATGATTATCCATATTCAAATTGAACTACCTAGTTGTCTGCAGTGCTGTTCCATTAATATTGGCTGTATCCTGATTTCTAAGTGCTGCGTGGGTTAATGTTGGTTAACTAAGTCATAGCTAGCTGAATAGCCTGCATGCAGTTTCAAACCAAAAATATGTATTTATTGAAGAACAATATAATAGTAGCAGTACCATTGCAGTAGCAAAGGTTTCTTTCTAAAAACCCAGAAAAACCTTTTCCCACTTCTGTGTACTTGATAGGAGGCTTGATATTAGTTACTTTCAAAATGAGACTTTGAACATGATTCATTTTTTCATAAACTGTTGATGTATTTCTAAGTTGGAATTGGCGTAGCAAAGTGGAAATTCAAGAATATTATGAAAGCTAATCAACAACCAGTAGAAAAAATATCTCATATACTCACTTGCTAATGTAGAAGTTTTCCCTTTCTAAAAGTTGTTTTAGTTACTGTATTGCTTTTGTAAGATTGCAGAAAACAGAATTTGAGGCCTACCTCATATTAATGTGGAAAACAAGGCCAGTGCATGGGCTAGTACTTTGAGTTCTGACTGTGACCTATCAGCATATTTTGACTTCAGTGTAGATGAACCATTTCAGAAAGTGTTTTGTCTTCATCCAAAGCATTCCACCTCATCTAGCGGAAGATGTTGCTGCCCATAGCAGGAAGGTTGGAACTAGATGATCTTTGAAGGTCCCTTCACACCCAAACCATTCTGTGGTTCTGTGATTTATGTCAGAACTGCTTCTTCACTGGTAGCACATAGTCAGTGTGTCTATCTAAGTGCTAGGAAATTAAATTAATTATTTAAATTAAATTATTAAATTAAATTAAATTTAAATTAAATTAATTATTTTAGTTTAATCTGAGAAATGTTTGATGCCTTTTTGTGAGTGACATGGGGAGCATCCACTGAAAAACAAAGCAAAACAAAGCAGAAGCTTTTGTGTCTTACTAAATGACTTTAAAGCTTACTTTTAAAGGAACACTGTCAGTGTTGATAGGTCCCAAATATTTCTTCTTCAAATGGTTTCATCTTGCAGTATTTTACTGCTGCAACTGCTATTTCTAGCCATTTTTTGGGCAGAGTACATCTTACAAACCAAAAGACACAGTACTGCTCTGAGATGCACAGGGATGGATGCCTTTGGAATGGTATGTGAATTGGATGTATGGGGGGGGAAGAAAAGGAAATACTTTGGCACTCTGAAATTAACATTTTGCAGAAAAACATATTAATGTTAGAAATGGCATTTGTCCACTACAAAAACTAAGTATTGCAGGGAAGAGATAAACAATGACAAAGAATGAGGGAAGAAAAACAAATTAAGGCTGGATATGTCCAACACTGACTTGAGCTCTTATCAGTTGTGACAGCCACACAGTCCTTGCATTGTGTGCCATTTAAAAAACAATAAAGCCTCCAGTGAGTGTATCTGCTTACTCATTGATACTCCTGAAGGCCTTGTAGTACTTGAACCTAGTAAAAGTGGGTCAGCACAGTGAGGTACACAGCACATCGATAAAAATAGTTCATTAAACGAACATGTTATCTCAGCACTGTAGATTATAAGAAACGGTTCTTATAATGAGATATACAGATGACCACTCATAAATAAACATAATTGATGGCAGATCTTGAAGAAATAGTATTACAAGTAAATGAGGAAGAAAAATTTACTCTGCTCTTAATAGTTCCTGGGTGTTCTGCAACCACGCAGGATAAGTGTTATCAGTCACATTATTGAAAGTACTAAGTAAATAATTGTCTTACACTTTCTGTTTTGCATTTATAAACAAAAATCTATATTTTTTCGTATTTTTCAGGACAATCAATGAACATTTTTTGGAAGCTATTAGACAGTATTTCAAAGTAGAGGTACTTGAATCAGTTATCTTGAATTAAGGACAATAAATTACAAAAAGGTTGACATTTTTATGCAGATAACATGTTTGCAAATAACAACATTGCTACTGATCTCTAGTTCAACTTTATCTTTTTCTTTCCATGGCATTTATTAAATTAGCAGATTTGAGACTGTAGATAGAAGGTGATATGGAGCCATCATTCTCCTATAAGCAAATATGTTGTTCTCAGCATCTCTACATCAAATTCCAGCACAAAAATACAAAATGAAGGGCCCTAACTTACCTACTTTCTGAGATTTCTCTTGACCAATAATAGTCAACTGTAAATCTTATCTTAAATTCTGGACTTTCACATTAGTCTTTTTTTTCCCTCCACATTTGCTGTTCAACATGATGTTCATCCTTCTTCAGAGAAAGGTGAAAGACTTGTTTACAGTCTTGCTTGAAGAAATCGTTGCTATAGCTTCAAAAATGAATGATAAAAAGTTTCTTGATTTTATGATGTACACCATCACAGCATACATTTGTTAAATGAAAAGTCTTGCTGTGCAGAAGAGGTTTCTCTGAAATGCCAACAAAGGCAGATTGAATAGAGGCTTTTTTTAAAAAGTCCTCCCCAGAAAGAGACCTGGGATTGGGATGGGGAGCATGAAGGGGTCAGGAAGGCATTCTGTGAAGGGATGGACAGGATGTGTAACACTCTGCCTGCCTGTAAGAAGTCAGTGAGGCAGTGTGCCATGGGTGCAAGGCAGCACTGCAGAGGGCTGAGCTAATTCCTAGCACTTTTTTCTGCTTAAGGCAAATTATTCCTTTGATAGGAAGTCTAAATTTCTACTAAATTAAACTGGAAGAAGTCTTGGAATGAGTGTTCCTTGATGAATGCCTTGTTGACTCCATCTCACCTTAATGTACATCTCTCCTATATGAGGAGGGCAAAGATAGCCTTCTAGCTCAATGGAAAATCACTTGAAAAGTATAAAGGCTGTGATAGTGGCTCTTTGGCAGGCAGCAATTAATTAAAAAGGTAATGGACTGTCTTGAATAAAATATTGCTGACTCCTAGAAGAATTAACAAAGTTGTGGTCTAGTTAACTGTGTCCTTCTAATACTTGTCTTTGTTCATGAATGCCAAAACAGCCAAATAAGAAGCAGCAAACATTCCAATGCTGCCAAACCCTAAAAACTGTTGAGCAAGCTATGTTCTGCTTTAACAAATTTTGTCAGACTAATTTAATGAGGAGTTATGAATGTAAAAAAAAAATTAAAATAGAATGCTAAGGTGATTTAAATCTAAATGATGCATGTGTCTTTCATCACTCTGTCAAATGGGGCAGAAACACAGGTCTGTGAATGTACCAACACATTGTATGCAATTTCTGGCAATCACTCTTCTTAAAATCAATGGAAGCAGCAGTAGCACACTTCACATTAGAAATGGCAATCAAGTCATTGTAACTTAAGGTACCAAGTTCTAAATGGGGAATGTTATCTGTAAGAAAACAAAGATGGCCTTTGGGATGAAACTGAAAGATGAGGTGTCAGAGAAAGAGCTCCATCCTGGCATATGCTATAGTTTCTCCTCAAGGGTGGTAATTTGAAATAATGAGTAGTCCTTGTTGAATGACCTTGTACATCTGCTGCACTGCCTATTCAATCTGTAACTCACTTTCCATCAATTGCACTTTTAGTACAATTAAATGTGCCATCATAAAGGCCTAAAAATGAACAACACAATCTCTGCATATGTTCGTAGCTATTTAGCCTGGGACTGAGAGGGTGGCAGAAGTCCATCTCAAGCCTTCTGTTCACGCCAAAGTGCAATTTGTTGATTGAAAGATGCTAGCTGATAGAGCTGGAAGAGGATGGCAGAATTTGCTTAGCATGCTACAGGAGCACACACAAAACTATTTGAGATTGGAATGCATGCTTGAGCCAACTTGCTGCTAAGAGGCCACCTGGATGGTGGCATCAAGAACAAACTGCCATTTCCATCCCCACCCCCACCACCCCATCATAGGCAATTTTAAATCCTTTACAGCATAGCATGAATAAAAGTATGCTGCCATGTTGACAACAAAAATAGATGCCTGTTTTGTCAGAATAATGATGTCAAAGTAAGAATATTTTAAACAGTTTTTGTTTTCACATGGGTTCTGGTAGAGTCAGAGTATTTTTTTAATGCATGTTTATCATTCAGTACATATTATAAAGGTCGTAAATCCTCTCTGAGCAAAAGTGAACAACACCATCCTGCAAGAGGATCTGTGAGGATGCATCATGCATCTGAATTGTTTTGAGAGATTCCCCTGGGTTGCTGGGTGAAAATGTGGAGAGACACTTTGTTGACTGAGGTGCTATTTCTCTTGGAGGCACTTCCTTGCTGTCACCTGTCATCACATTACCACCAGTGGTTTGCTCACAGCAGATGAACAAGTACTCGTGGCCTAAAGTTGTGGCAGGGGAGGTTTAGGCACTGGAACAGCCTGCCTAGGGAGGTGGTTGAGTTACCATCCCTAAAAGTATTCAAAAGCCATTTAGATTTGGTACTTCAGGACATGCTCTTGGGCCAAGGTTGTCGGGGGTTTTTTGCGTTGACGGTTGGACTTGGTGATATCAGAGGTCCTTTCCAACCATGACGATTCTGTGATCTGTGATCTCCTCCTGGTCCCATCTCATACTCCCTATGTTCGCTACAGGCACACCTTGGAAATAAGATTCACCTACCTGGAGTCTTGCAAGACCCAGGGGAGAAGTTGTGATAGCAATGTAGAATAGGTAATCTGTTTGAACAATAAATCAATGAACAGTATTTAGAAAGTTGTATTCCTATTCTAAAATGGGGGAAAAATAAGTAGAAAAATAGATCAACATCGGTGCTAATCCATCAATTACTAAGAGATTTAGGAGTTTGAAAACTTCAGGTATAGGGGAGAAAAACTCATTCCAGTTTTGCACACAGCCCTACAGTATCTAAAGAATAGACTGCTTTTTTTTTTAACTAATACTAAACAGAGGTGAAAGGCATGGATGTTGGTGATTCCCAAGTTATTCTTAATATTTTTGAAATTTAGGAATAATTTCAGCATTTTGCAGAAACAAATAAAGAAGCAGTGTGAATTTTCTCCACTGAAGTCTGAATCAAAATTCCTTTATGTCCCTACATTTTGGCTGCAATTAATTACTCAGATTTTTTTTCAAAATTATTTAAATGTGAAGTAGCTTATTGTGATTGCATTAATGTGGAATTCTCCTATGTAACAATAGATTTGCTTTATTTCATTTGCCTTTACACACTGAGACAACCTGTTTTGGATCAGTGGGTAGACAAATGTAACTGAGTAATATATTTCTGCTGGTTGCAATGTACAGTGAAGAACAGTATTAAAAATTAATTCTAAATTATCTTGCCCTTTTCTCTGTTTTAATATAGCTTGATATCTTTGAAGCTTTTAATTTACAGGATGGAATTTCTTTTGTTGTTGACATTTGGTCCAAGCATAACACCATTTTTGTATCTATATAATTTTAATCATTATAGTAGAAGAACATGAAGATTTAATGTACTGAAGAAGGATCTATTTCAAACCATCTTTTGGAAGAATGGCTGCAAGGATAAATTGTCCGCTTTTGTAACAGAAGTCTTAGAATCTGTTTAATTGGGTGGGCTGCTCTGGAAAGATTAATTTTAAGATGATATGCATTTCTTTCTATAGGTAGCTTTAAGGAAGGATGACTCTATGTAGTCACTGTAGACATACGCAATCTACTGTCATCATTCCAAGTTCTAATTAGTTGCCTGTGAGCTAGCTGATCAGCAAAGAAGCTAGACAGCTGTAACCCCATCTGGATGCTGTGAGAGCTTAGTACATTTGGAAATCGAGGATATACTACTAAATACATATATTTCAAAATTGGGAGTAATTTACATTTAATCTTTAATTGTCACAGGTTATCCCTTGCTTGTAAGGCTCTACAGCTGCTACATAAACAGCTTTGACCGTAATGGAGGGATCCTGGACTCAAGCCATTCTCTTTGAATTGCATTTTCACTGTAATGTGCAAAGAGGCAAATATCCAGCTGATTCTGGTTAGAGCAATGTTTCTGACACTGAGTTAGTTCAAAATAATCCCACAAGTAACCAGCACTCCTTATACATTATTTAGGATACAAATGGTCTCAGATAATTTCAAGTACTCTTACTGATGTTGTTACATATTCCAAATGCTGGGATAACCTGCTAGGAGTGAAGGAAACAAAATTTATGTCCTCACTCTGGAAATCATCTATCCCTTTCCCTTCTGTTCTTTCTTTAATTCCTCATCTCCTGGATTCAGGTGTTTAAAAAAGGGACTTTTTCCTCCTACCCACACTTTTCTTGCTAGATCATAAATAATGGATGGTAATTGAGTACTTTGAAGTACTTTTATTGGCTGACAGTGTCATCTCCAGTATTTATCTTGTCTACACTTTACTTCAGTGTTTCCAGATGCAGTCAATCTGAGCCATAGACCTGGTAACAGTTTATTTTTTATGATCTCATTGACTAAGAATTCAGATATATAATCCCAGTTTTTCCTTCTATCATATCTTAAGAGCTTCCTTTTACCATGTCGTAAATTGTGCAAGACTAGATTTGTTCTGTCTCAGGAATAAGATTCTTAGTTTAGTCTGGTCTTGAAAATTCCACTCACTCATCAAATGTCTAATTTGCAATGCTTGTGGTGAAGCCAACATGTGGAGTTCTGGGATTAATTTGAATTCAGCAGGCTAGCTAGAATCAGCCATCCCTGATCATTGTGGTATGTAAATTCTGTAGGATTTTAGTACATCATTTTGATTGGAGGGCTTTTTAAGTCTCTAGAAACGATAATATGCCCATGTCTCAGATATATATTCCAAAAAAGCCTGTGGGCTCCAAGATGAACCTATGTCTTCACTAGCCTCCAAATCTTTTATTGTTCTAACATTTAAATATGTAAATATATCAAATAAGGAGAAAGCAGAAAACTTGTAGATTTAAACATAGCCAAACTGGTTAAAGATTTTTCCATTAAAATTATTATTACTGTTAATTTTTGTTTGTACAAGAATCTGTTTTTATAGGAAAGCTTTTGCTTTCTATTTAAGAAACAGAAGTTTGAAAACTGGAGTTTGGCTGTCATCAGAGTAATAATGTTCTCATGTCATCATCTTCTTCTGCCTCCATCAGACAGTATCTCACATAAATCACAATTGCCTAATACCCTAAGGATTAATTGCCTCCTTTACAACCAGAGGAGGCAACTATGGTGCATGTAGAAAATCTAACAAAGGAGCGAAGTCATGACACGATGCACCTATATAGCAACTCATATGAGACACTAGAGGTATTCCCAAATTAAAATGTTTAGGGTTATGGGCCTAGTTATATGAACTTTTTCGGTCTTATAACCCAAAGACTTAATTAGATAATTACAATAAAACCAAACATTATTTCTGCTGAGATTTTCTCTGGGTGGGAAAACACCCTTGTCTTCAGGGATGTTATGAGACAGAGGGGGACTGGAATGGCTTCTGGGTAGGAAATCTAAGGACAGAAGTCTATGTACTATTACTGGCCAGTTCAATACCATGCCATCTTTACCCACAGTGCCCTTGGAAATGTCAAAATAAGCAACATGAAAAAAAAACAAAACAAAAAAAAAACAAAAAAACAACTAAACAAAACTTTAGATATGTGACTAGATCAGTTATATGACCTTTGGTTGCTCACCTAGTTGATCCTGCCAGTAGCATGTTTTGTTCACAAGATTAAGCCATACAGTTCTGTATTGTAGATGGACATGCTGAGATAAAAACA
The DNA here is from genome assembly GCA_020745705.1 of Hemiprocne comata. Taxonomy (NCBI): domain Eukaryota; kingdom Metazoa; phylum Chordata; class Aves; order Apodiformes; family Apodidae; genus Hemiprocne; species Hemiprocne comata. The sequence continues at coordinate 132,583,712 of CM036586.1, read as the reverse complement.
CAGTGATTCTGACAGGGGCTTATTTTTTAAGTAAGCAATGTCTAATACAGTTGTTAAAACAGTAACAGACTCTAGCATATACCCATTTTAAAAAATATATTTTCGTTATTCATTCATGGCAAAAAATATTTCAAGGAGTAACTAATATGAGTTTCCACAAGTGTTGGGAATAGATGTGCTTGTAATAAAAACCTCTTAAGAAAATTAAAGCAGATATTGAAAAAAAAAAAAAAAAACAAACAAAAACTACAGAGCTGTAAACTGAAGTGAAAAGACATTCTTAAAATTAACTACAAAACTGTTCTCTCTAAATACTGTATAGTCCTGATATTTTTTGCCAGGAGACTGTTTTTCATCTTGTGCTTTTCTTTTATATCACCATGGTTGCTTCACGCCTCTTAAATAATGCATACAGACTTTCACAAGTCTGCAATGGACTGCAAGTTCAGACCTTTCATGTTGTCTGACTGACAGCTTTTCAGTAAATTGGTAAAACTCGACTGAAGCCATCTGGCTTCTCGCTGTATTCATATTGTTGCTTCTTACCACTGGATAAGAAAATGCAGTTTAAACTTCAAAAAAAGTGTTTTGGCTTTCTTCATTTTCCATTGCACGATGGTAGTGTAATCATGAATATAAAATGTGGAGGCAGGTGGGTTGTTTTGGTTTTTACATGCTGACTTTATCTGTCCATTCTAAAAACAGTTCATAATAGGTGTACATCTAGACATCATGCCACAAGATGTAACGTCTTGTAAAGCTACCTAGAAACTGCCTATTTTTATGCATTTTTAAGTTCTCATGCCATGCAGGGATAAAAAAAAAAAAAAAAAAAAAAAAAAAAAGAAAAAAAAAGTCCTGTAGAGCCTTCTTTTCTGGATAGTTTAGAGAAAAAGTCAGTTCCTACATATGTGATCCATTGGACTAGTGTGGGTACAGCATATAAATGGCTGTAGGCAATGGCTGTAGACACACCACTCAATGGTGCAGCTGACAGCCTGATGTGCCTTGTCTCTCAGCATGCAGATGCTTACCCACCTGCAGCTAAAGTGATTGTAGGTGGCTTTCAATGCATGGGCAGGGCAGGACTCAGGCTGATGTCTCTGATTCAGCTGCAACATGCCACAGCCACTTTGCTGCCAGCACACAGATGAGGCAGCTTCAATCTCTATGTATTTTCAATTTCATCAGTAGCCAAAATGTGCTTATTATTTTTTGGCTTGTGGAAGGGGACTAAATATTCCTTATTTACTGCAGGATGTTCACTCATTGAAGGTTTTATGACTTACATCCTGACAAAGTGTGCTATGCGAACTTTATTAAGTAATGAATCTTTTTACATGAGTTTTTTAACCCAGTCCCATCTTTATTTAATTAAATGGTTGCTGTTTTAATAGTGATGATACTTAAGACACTGCTGAGTTCTTTAACCAAGAGAGTCATGTTAAGGAGTATAGCTCATACGTTAAAGAAACAAACATCTCAGCCACTCTGAGACTTACAAAAAAAGATTAATCCAGTGGTGCATCCATTTCAGTATCTACTTCATGTGAATATAAAAATCCACAGGCAATGCAGATGTCTCTTGGATAACCCACTCACACAGGTGGGCTAATATTTCAGCTTACCCCTTTTCCAGCACAACTCCCTGAGGACATTCCATAAGAGTCATTGCAGTGCTTCCTTCTATAGAATCTTTTCTTTCTGTGCTGCTGCAATAGTCCTGATGTCTTGAAAACTTTTAATTCATGCATTTTTCCTCACTCAATGCACATCCCACAGCCTTCACTCATCCTCAGTCCCAGAACATTGGTAGCAAGTGGTGTAGAGAGGACTCCTGTTCTTGATAATCTCAGAGCAGTTTGTCCACCAAGGAGTCTGCCCCATGCCAGAGAAGTGAAACAAACCTCCCTTAGGGAGCCAGTGTATCTCACTCCTGTGACTTCATGCATGGTTAGCACTTTGCCAATTTATGAGAAAAGGCTCCCTCCTTACAGAACAGTTGCTGAGTATGTGCAGAGGGACTCCATGCTGAACAAATCTAGTGCATCTGAGATACACCAGTGCTGCCACAGACTGTGCAGATGCACTACAATATGCAAGATGCAAGCAGTTCCTCCATACACATGCAGTAGATTCAGTGAGAAGACACCAGACTTTTTAGCACCACACACACATACACAAAGATCAAATTAAAAAAAAAAAACAAAAAAAACACACAAAAAACCGACCAAAAACAAACAACAGAGTAAGACTTCATCAAGCTACTGAATACAAAAACAAGCTAAGCTGCAACTCTGCCCTTCTCATACATTCATTTTCTAGTCCTGTTTATTATACAGAAGAGCAGCTGTATTGGATCACACTGTTGGTCCATCTGGCCTCCCAGCCTCTCTGCCAGTAGCCAAAACCTGAAGATTAGAGATGATTAAGAGAACAGAAAAAGTTTACAAGATGCATTCCCTGCATACTCACCCAGCTTCTGCCAAATTGTACTTTGAGTATTTCCTTGCCTAGTAGCAGTTTAATAATTTATTATTAAATGCAAGTTAAAAAAGAATTTATAACAACCCTCAGCAAGGAATTCTGAAACTTAATTTCACATTTGATTAAGAATCACTTCCTTTCAACTTCACTTGATGCTGTATAGTTTTTGTGCTGGAAGAACCAATGATCACTCCTTATGTTCTCCATATCATTCATAATTTAACCTTCCATTGCATCCTCCTTTTTAAATTAGAAAGCATTAATCTTTTCTGGAGTCAGCTGTGTGTAAGTTAGGACACAACTTTGATGCACTAACTATTGTAGCTATTTTCTGAACCCTATCCTGTTCTGATATGTGATTTTACAAAATTTACAGAATTTATATTGTCCTATGCTGTGGCAGTATGAAGTTCTGTTTTGTTCTGTTTTTCTTTCTTTGTAATCCCTAACATTTCATTTAATCTTTTTATTACAGTTGAGCATAGAGCTGACATTTTCATAGATCTATTCATTACAACTCCAAGATTTTGCTCCTGGGTAGGAATGGTCAGTGCAGAGTTCATTTTATGTTTGAAAGTAGGATTTCTTTTCCCATGTGCACCACTGTTCTGAATTTCATCTGCCATTTTATTATCCAGTCAGTCAATCTCATTAAGTCCTTCCATAGTCCTTCACACTTATTCCTCCTTTTTCACTACCCTGATCAGTTTAGTAGACTTTCTCGTCTCACCTGATCATTTATGAGCATCATAAACAGCACGAGATAAGCAAAATGTATAGCAGGAGGCTCCTGGTAACCTTTTTCCACAGTAAACAAAAAGACCATTTATTCCTACCCACTGTTTTCTGCTTTTATCCATTTATCTATCCATGCAAAAACCTTCCTTCTTTTAAGAGACTGGTGAGGGACTTTGTCAAAGGCCTTTAAGAAATCCACATAGTCTATATTAAAGGCATCCCCCTTAACCATATGTTTGTTGACACTTTTGAAAGAACTCCAGTAGGTTGTGAAGCATGCCTTCCCCTTATAAAAATGCATATTTACTCACCTCTGGTAGATCCCAGGTATCTGGGAAGCCACTAAACAGAACACCAAGCAGCTCCCTGCTCACAGGGCTCACACAGTTGCAAGGAGAAAGGATTAGAGCCTTAGAGCTAGGGTGGTGAGCAAGGGTTAGAGTCAGGGTCAGGGCACTCCACATAGAGGGTGACCCATCCTCTGACCATCCCCAGGGCTGGAAGATTATAGCGTCAGTGAGGGTTAACTGACACTAAATCCCTGCAGGCTTGCCAGTTGGCACATGAGCAGAGGCAGGGACACAGAAGGCTACAGGACTGGTGCGCCTCAGGTCCTGCAAGACCCTGGAAGTCAGAGGATGGATCAGGGAGCTGGGGGGCCACCCCACTGGGCTCAGCTTGCTGTGTCCCTCTGACACAAGAGGTGCTTCTTCTCTCAGCAACCTGCAGTACAGATCTCAGAAGGATGGTCGAATTTACTAAAGTGCTGTGTGTGTGCACAATCAGTGTATTTGAGATTGTCTCCAAAGATTATTAGATTTCTGTCAGCTTCTCACACTGCAGTACATATGTCTGCAAACTCGAGGAATTACTTCCCATTTTTATGGTCTCATGCAAAGAAAAACTTCACTTTCTCTGAATCTTTTTCTCTTACTTTGTAAAAAAAAGTTCTGCATAAAACAAACTCCAAACAAGAATTCTGTTTATGCAGGATTATATTTTTGGAGTCCAATAAAAAAAAAAAAAAATTAAAATACAGAAAACCTAATTTGATTCTTTATTATAGGAATACCTCAGATGTCACGTTCTGATATGCTGAAATTAGGAAGATATATTTGCTTCTCTTTTTTGTTCAAAGCAGAAAACTGAAAATAAAGCAAGATAACTCCTTCTGAGATTTTTTTTTCACAGTGCTGCTTTATTGGTAACTATTTATTCACAGACAAAAAAAACATTGCTTTCACCTATTACCTTAATGAGAGAAGTTTAGATAACTTGGTAACAATGTAGGTATGAGAAGTCTTTAAACTTTTGAATTGATTATGTGGAATATGAACATGTTTTAGACACTGAGAATCATGTATATGTGTCACTGGAAATACAATTATGATAACTGAGTATTTCAATTATGTACTTATCATTAAAAAATTATATTTACAAATTATTATTCTGAATCATAACAACAAATCATTCTTAAAGGTATAATTTTTTTAATTATTTCAAAACACTGCTTGAACGTTGAAACCTATCAACTATTGTCTTCCTTATTAGTTGCAATATGTTGAGAATGCTAATAAATGTCCCCTATCAGCTATTTTTAATTACTTTTATATTGAGGATTATATATATATATATATATCTTGGATTCTGCAGCACCATGCTTGTGTTCCTACCTATTTTAAAAGGAAACAAGCAACATCTTTGAAATTGGTATATGGATGTTACAAAAGGATTTTTCTGAAAACCTGATGGGAGATTCTGATGCAAAAGACTGCATTACAAAATATTTAATGCATTGTTTTAAAGATTACATGTTGATGTCGAAGTTTATAGAATATAGTAGAGTTAGTGTGGTCGTTATCTTAAAAATCCCAGTAAGGTGGTTTTGTGAATGAGGATTAAAGGTGAGAAGCTTCTACTGGTTGAGGAAAGAGAGCTCAGTGTTTTATAGGCTTTTCCATATTTGTATATTTTTATGAGCAGAATTCATTAGCTTTTATATCAGTGCAGTTATTTGTGTGTAGGTATGCTTGTGTGGAAGATACAGCTTAAAGATAAAATGCATTCATGAATATAGAGATAGTATGTTTTAACTAAACAATTACCCACATCATAGTTAGATTCCTTCCTGTTGTGCAGCTCCACTAACATCAGTGCTTGAGGAACAAATTAGGACAATACAGTACATAAGATCCTTGCAGCTGAAGAAGTGCAGTAGCAGAGACACGGGGTGTGTTTGAGAAATCACTCAGCAATTAGCAGGTCCTAGGTAGGAGAGAAAGCAACATTTGCTGTACTCATTCTGATCTCTGCAAAAAGAACCAGAAGGCACCTTATGTCTCAGCTCTGTCTTTCCAGTCTGAGATGCAGAGCATGGACCAAACAGGCTGGAGTCGTAACACTTTTAAGATGTGCCATTTTATAATCTTCAGAAGAAAATTAATTGCTAAGTTTATCCTCTAGAATGGGCTTTCATTGTGTTCTCTAAGGTCTTGTCTGACTGTTCGAAAAGTTCATGGTTCAGGATTTTTTTGGAGGAAGGGAAAGTCATCTGTCTCTGGGCAACCAAATGACAAAATCCCATACAGCTCCTGAAGGTATGTTTCTGATCCTGAGTTGCTTGGGGGAGCACCAAAGAAAGTGTGGCATGTTAGTAACTTTAGACATCTAAGCTTGGTGCTCTGCATCTCCATTGGGAGGCACTATCTGATGCCACTATTTATACATGGTCCTGATGCTCCTAACTAGATTAACTTTAGATGTTCCCGTTGAATTAGATGCGTAAAGTAACTGAGAATAGATGATCTGAATACCCTGGTGTAAATATAATGGGAAATGACCAGCAAGTGAGGACTGATAATAAACACTGACAAAGCCAAAGCTGTTAACAGTTAGAGGAGTTAGTAATCAGAGCAGCTGAATCCTGTCTTGTCAGCCAGAGCCAATGAATTAATTATCAAAACAGCCTTTCTTCCTCAAGATCTTATGCATTTAGTGAAAGTGGAAAATTTTGGAAGGACATTTCAGGGGAAGATCAACTTGCATAACATAAGCAATTACAAACCCAGTCACAATACATCTGACCACCCATGGCATGAACAGGTAAGTCAACACTACAATACTTTGTGATCATGATCATTAATGAAGCATATAAAATTCTGATTTATGGCAGAGTTAGCATGGTGTCTCAGCTAATTAATACCGTAGATGCAGACTACTCAAAATGATAACAAGTATATCTTAGGATGAAAAACTGCAACACATAAATAGCCCTTTTTTTTTTCATTAATTCTTTTCCATAAGGTTATTGGCACAGAATTATTCTCTGCAAGCAGAATAATATTTTTAGAAAACTATTGTAAAGTTGCTCTATATTATTGATTTTGTTAATATTTTTAAACTTCCTTTTTGATCACATTTTACTAACCGCTATTCTCGGAACAATATATATCAAGAAGTAGTCGATCTGGAGTGCACACATCTGAATTTGTCAGGACCCTTTCATAGCCATGCTAGGATAGTATGCTGTGGATGGCATTCAAGAAATTGCTGCATGTGTAGAGGATTTTTTTTTTTCCCCTACATCAAAGATTCCCATAATAGTTGCTGTGTTTGAGTGGATTTTGGCACAAAATTCACCAATTCTGTGCTTGACTACAGAGGGACTTGAGATGATTGGCTGTTGTAGAATATTGTAAGATGAATGTGACAGAAACAGAGATCATTGCCAGTTACTGAGACATGGATCTGAATTAGGGGGTCTTACGGTTTGATTTTACTTGTTTGCTTGCCAAGGAACTTTAAATATCCTGTGTGAACACACTGATTTCTCAAACTTTCCAATCAAACTCCAGACTTACGATTGAATCACAAAGCAATGTGTGATATTGGGCAAAAAGAAATATTTTAAGTACTTACGGAGGATTTTAGTAGGAAGATTCACTTAATGAGAAGAGCAAAAGAGGCAGAACAATATCTTGCTCATGAGACCATTGGGTTTGGGTTATTCCAATACAAAAATATTACTTGTAAGCAATAGTGCAGCACCAATGTTTTACCCTGATGGTGCTTAACATACCTAAATACCTAAATCAAACTGAATGTTGCCTAAATCCTCAAGTTCTGCTTTTGTGCATGCTCTGGATTGCCTCTATTTTGAAAACATTAAGGAGCTCAGACATGTAGAATAATTTAGCTCTTAGTCGTGTTCTGAGGATCAGGCACTTAAAAGTTAGATCCTAAAGGACTCAGCTCCACATCATGAAAGTACTGTGCAGATATGAGCCATTAGTTCTCACAAGCAACTGCCTAAGCTGCATAGCTGGGTGTTTTTGTAAAATATCTGTGGTGCAGGAGCCTACTTAGGGATAGATAAAAGCTTATTCCAGAGGACAGATATGTAATAAACTTGCCTTTCTGCACGGGACTGAGTTAAACAGTAGACTCTCTTATCAGATAGTACTTCTGAATTTCAAAAGGTTAATCTAGTCCATTATTGTCTCTGACAATAAGCAACTAGAGACACCAATGGAAGATGATTAGAAAAGTATCAAATTATACTTCTCCTTAGGCATTCTCTCATCTCCCAGCAGTGTTCAGTAGCATGCTTTTTAAGGGCACAGAATTTTTATGGTCCTCTTTAGCAAATGACCAGTGCAAACTCTGTATGTGTCATCAGGTTACCTAGATGTTGTCCCTTGGACAAGAAGAGGTTGTGAAGGAAAGGACAGCCATGGTCAGCTTCCCTCCTCAAACCTTCCTGCTTTTCCTTTATGTAGGAAACAGCTTTGTGGTCCTGGTTTGGCATAAGGTAAGAGATGAAGAACAGACTTGGAAAAAAACCAGCAAGGGCAGAATTCAGCATGCAGAATATTGAAGAACACAAAAACTGTTTAAGACAGTGCCAAGAAAAATAATAGAAATACTGAAGAGGCATAATGGAAGAGTTCTGAGAATTCAGAGGCTCTTGCTAAGAGGGCACTCATCAGATACTTAATTTCTTGGAAATAAAAGACAGGCTCTTAAAGCCAAGTGATGAACTGATTTGGAAGTGTTCTCAGGGTGCTTTCTTATCTGTCAGGAGATTGTCTATCAGTGAATAAGCACTGGTAAGGGTAATAAATATAAAAGCACAAGCTTCAGAGCATGACTTAACTAGTATCTAATAGTTAAAATGTCTTCCCTTTTGAAAGGCTATTCCAGGGTTCTGCAAACCTCCGTTTGAAACCTCTTTTACTGCCCATTCATTGATCTAATTTCTAAGTTGCTCTGTTTTCTCGGTGTTTTAATTTTTATACAAGTCAGAAAGATGAAAACCCTTTAGATCCCATAGAATCATAGGGTTGTTTTGGTTGGAGAAGACCTTTAAGATCATCAAGTCTAACTGTTAACTTGGCACTGCCAAGTCTACCACTAAACCATGTCTCTAAGCACCCCATCTACACATAATTTAAATACCTCCAGGGATGGTGACTCAACCACTTCCCTGGGCAGCCTGTTCCAGTGCCTGACAACCCTTTCACTAAAAAAATTTTTTCCTAACATCCAATATAAACCTCCCCTGGCACAACTTGAGGCCATTTCCTCTTGTTCTATCACTTATTACGTGGAAGAGAACAACCCCCCCCTCACCACAGCCTCCTTTCAGATAATTGTTGAGAGCAATAAGGTCTCCCCTCAGTCTCCTTTTGTCCAGGCTAAACAACCCTAGTTCTCTCAGCCACTCCTCTTAAGACTTATTCTCCAGACCTTTAACTAGCATCATTCCCAATGGTTCTTTAACTCAGGGGAGTTTTGTCTTTGTGAAAAAGACTAAATCCTTTTGAAAGAGAAAAAAAGGCATTTATTTTTCAAACACCTTTAACATTAGTGTGACATATTTTCGGAATATATGAGTACAGTAGTCCAGAAACAGACACTGCCTCTTCTGAACCTCAGATCCTAAACATAACAGAAGTTGGAGGTGAGAAAGACTATCCATCCACTCCACTTGGCTGCTGTTTGCTTTTAAGGTTGATTTGCCCTAATGCCTTCGAGTGTCATTGCTTCTATCCCTCATTTTGAGAGCCTGTCCTCAGACTCAGAGGTATACAAACATCCCTGTGATCTAACTAAGAGAAGACATAAGTAATCACTCACTACAGGGTGTGTTCCCTGATATTTTATCTATGGTTTCTTGACAACTTGACTGTTTCTATTCATTAATTCTCTCCTTCTGCCATTCACGGGAAGCAGGAGAGAGTTACTGCAACTTACCTTTGTAGACTGCTATTATTTGCACATAAGCAGTGTGCATCAACTTTCCTTAACCTCACCTCATGAATATGTATTAGTTTCAGTATACAAGCTAACTGGCTAACTCAGATATATCTATGTGACGCTGTGTTGGGTCATACAGATATACCCAACTGAAAAGAATGCTACTTTTAGGATGCTGACATATTTAAAATCACTCTTGCTTTGCTCTAGAAGTCACCTTTCCAGAAGATCCCTGGCTGATTTTGCACTAAGCTTCTGTGCTAATAGTAATGAGGTGTGTATTGAACGCTGCAGCTGAAGCTTTGATCTACAGGCAGCCATCTCAAAGTTCAGCATTTAAACAGGCAGCTCCAGAGTGCAATTTGTGCCACCCTAAGATGGTGTCTAAGACAGGTATGATAAATTGCCCTTTGGAGTTGCCTGCCTGACTCTCTCTAAGTACAGAGGGAATTAAGACTGTTTCAAGAAGTGTTTCTCATTGTCTGTATGGCAGAGTTTAAAAGGGTGTGCTTTTCTGTGCATAGGGCTACATATTAAAGATTTGAAAGATACTTCACCCTATGTAAAACAGAGCTAGACTAAACCATAGTATTTATTGTTAGCTACTGATATTTTGTAATTATTAGATCAGAGCATACCTTCGAAACTTTTTAGCATTTATAGAATATATAACATATAATACAGCATATAATACACAGTTTATAGTATATAATTTTGATTGTAGCATCACTGGGAGAATTAATTTATGAAGGCATATTTATTTGGCATCACTGTGATTTATAAAATGCTTTGTCAAAATGAAGATTTGTGGGGAAATTGCTTGAAGATGTACATTTAAGTCAGGATCAGATGTGTCTGCATGCAGTTACACATATTCCCTCAAAATGTTTGAGTACAGTAGCTCTGTTCTCTGCACGTGCCAACAAAAACAGCTTTTACAGAAGGTTTACAGAAGATGTTAAAATATTAATTATTTTATTGCAAAAAGAAAAACCTCTTTCAGAGCCGTAAAATACTGTTTGACAGAAAATTACTTACAATCGGATATAATCTTGTATTTTTATATAAACAAGAGCAGGAAAGATTTGCTGAAATGAGTGTGCATTTTGGGTTTGTCTTTGTTACATCGCAGGATGAGTAGCAATTAATGGAATGAAAAGATTGCAGACTTCCTAGTGCTTTGTAACCTGCTTATTTCATTTTCAAACTTCTGAGATCAATCTAACAGCAGGAAGTTCTGCAGAGCAGTTTGGTTCCAGTTGACCCTGGAGGGGTTGTTGCTGAATGAGACTTACTTACAGCTCAGTTTCCATAATGACACCTTGCTGCAATAAATGACACCTTCTTAACCTTAAGTTGTATTTCCAATAAATTTATACCAATTCCCAGGTCACATATGGAGGTTGAAAACAAAGTTCTCTGGAGAAATGTATCACCACAGGTTGTCCCCACATTATAGGGCACCTAGCAGCGATGGCATGATATTTATAACTTGCATAACACATTGGCTGGAACACATCTTTTTTTCACACTGATTAACATCGTTATAGGAGCAATCTGACTCTGCTGATAAACTGATTTCTCCCACCTCCTTCTCTTTTAGCACAGGTTTCCTAAAAAGAAAACCCTATAAGCCAGGCTGACTTAATTTTTAAGGGGAATATTGAATGTTAGGAGTAATTCCCCAGGGGAGCATGCACACCAGTCTGAAACAGTATGTGCTGTTGGCCAACAATTAGTGGCTTGCCACAATGTCTGAGTCAGGAGAAGCAGTGAGCAATACGACACATAACATTTCAGCTGGTGAAAGCAGCAAATCTGCTGGTTAAGAACATAGTATTCTGTTACCTCGATGTAGGTAACCACAACAGGGTTGATAATCATTATAAGAGGAGATAGGAGGGGAAGTGGTTTATTTGCCTGGAGGGAGCCTCTTGCACCCTTCCCTGTGCCATCAAATAATTTGTTACCTGATCCGGACTAAAATACCTGAAGGGCTTTTTTTTTTTCCTCAGTTAGTATGTTCTTCCTATGCTATTCAGCCACATATGTTGTGGCTACCTGATGTGAGCTGATATGCTCAGTGCCACACAAACATAGTGTTGTATTCTGCCAAACAAGGCCATACAAGCTCTGGTTCTGGGAGAGCTGGTCCCTCAGGAATCACAGTGACCTATTAGGTCTTTAAGCCACTTACTGTCCCCTGCTGTTACAGCAATAAAAAGCAATGGAAGGGAGCCAAAAATCTGCTTATTCTGATGCAGATGCCTTTGGTTGTCAGAGGACATTGATTTGACATGATTTCCATTTATATGACAGGTGAACCTTTTCAGTTTTTGCAGGTTTTTTTTTTTGCTTGTATGTGATTCCTGGAATTACAACCTTCCACTAAACTTGTTTGAACTTTTATTCCACTTGCTTCAGAAATACAGAGCATATAAAGTAACTCCTCAAAACGTACATTTATGTAAAACGTTTCTGTGATTTTTTTTAAGCTACTGTTATTAAAAAAAAGTTACTAAAATATATTAAATTGTTCACTGTATTATAAACTATGCTGAATATCTCACAGTACTTTTCAACTTTGAGGTTTTGCACATACACCTCATCAGATAGAACAGAACACCCACACAGGCTGACTGACAGCTGATAAGGCTTTATTTTGTACGATTGCTTTTAAGGATCTTCTACTATAATCCATTTTGAAGAATCACGGACTGGGCAGGTCCAGTTATAAGTGGAGATCTCGCAGAGCTTCTGTCTCAGGCTTGTAAAATAATGGCAGCACATTCTGTAAGTGAAAGAATTTCTGTAGTGTTTCAAAATCATATGGGTAAATAATTACTGTCTTCATACATAAGATCAACAATAGATGAGAGAGAAATTAAGCAGCAAGGAAGACAGAATTGCATTATGGAACACAGTAGGGAAAAAAATTTTGTTGAATCTATGTTTAGACTTGAGGAAATTTGGGGGTTACAAGTACCATGACCTTTAGGCATTATAGCATTTAGACATTATAGCAGAATCCATTTTTTGATAATAGTATTAGATTCAGGTGGCTTCTGAGCAAGCAAAGAAAATTTGAGGGGAAATAGTTTAAAATGGAGCGAGAGATGATAGTAGCTTGCTGGAGGCCTGTTTTTCAGTAAATGAAGTGCTTCAGAAGTACTGTTACGCTGTCTTTTGAATGCAGACCTCTAGGGAACTAGGGTAAGAAAATAAAGTAAAATAATTATTTTTTTTTTCCTCTCAAGCTTGTTTAGTTGCTAGCTCTAATGCCTTGTTAGGGAAAGTCCATGCTCAGCTTTGAACTCCAAGGTTAGTGGCAGTATTAGTATGCTCTCCAAGCATTATATCTGTGAATTACCACTGAAGTTGTTAGGAAGATAAACTCTATTATGTGAATAATCAAATAACTTATCTAGTTACTGTACTCACTGGAAGCAGCCTTGTATGGTAAGAAAAAGAATTCTTACTGAATTCAGCATAAATCCAAAGATGTTTCAGCCATATGGACATCTCCAAAATACAGGGAGATGGGATATGAGCTGTGGTTTTTTAATAGAAGATTAACGGATGTTTATATTTCCATTATTTTATCCATGTACATTTGTGCTTAGTTTTTAGTCTTTTAGATAGACACACACTTCTAACATTAAAGTGCTCACATACTGGAAATAATGGGAGATGTTGACATTCACATTGTATGTTAGAATAGCTCAGTCAAAAGATTAAAGAAAATCTCTAGGGCACAACCAGGAAACAATATAAATGTAGGTTTCCTGAATCCATATCACATTCCTCACTCATAAAATAGTCTCTCTTCCCTTATCCTACAAAGATAGCAACAAAAGGTTAATAAGGAAACATAAAAGAAAAAAAAGGATGAGATGCAGCTATGCTGAAGGGCTAATAAGCATATTGCAGGAATTAAGACCTCTGTAGATGACAGGCAGCATAGCTACATTCTGGTCAGTTGACCAATAATACGTGTCATGTGGTGTTAGCAAAGACGACTGAAGGCTTTTGGCCTCTTAGCTTCTCTGGTAAATTCTTATTTGGTAGATAGCTCAAATGTTAATAATACTGGAGGCATTATCATTGATCAGGAAATGTTTCTCTGTTACTGGAGTAAAATGTCACTCCTAAGAAAACATTTTTTGTAATTGCTTATTAGCTTTCTTACAGACTCCCTGGAATCAGAAGTTAAATCAATATTTTTCTTACTGTGCCCTGAAACAACAGTTCTTCCAAGTGTGAAATCATGAATAAAACCTCAGACTTCATTTATTGCTATGAATTATATAAAATCATACTCAGTATCCAATAGTATAGAAATTCTATAGTTACAGAACCTAGGCTGGAGAAACACTGTATAAATATGATAGCATTTTCTGGTATAGAAAAAGGTGCAAAGATTGTTTTTATCATTCTGAAAAACACTTGAAAAGTGTATCTCTATAATAAACAATTGTAAATACCAAAAATGTATTGCTGGGGGCAGTTGGGAAAGAAGTGGGTTTTTTTAAGTATAGCTGTATTTACAGAAACACAATTTTAGCCTTTTTCCTTTTCAATCTAAGACAATCATTAGTTTCCAAAATAGCTTTGTAGTATTCTAATCAAGGAAAAGGATAAAGCATTTGGAAGTAAACATACTTATAGCATATTCTGTTTCATCAATTTCCTAAAAATTTTGTTGAATAAATTTTCGATTATTAGATAACCATAGCATTCATAGTGGAATCAGTTTACTGTGTGATTTTAATTCACACCTTTAACCTATGATATAAGCTTGAAAAAGTCCTTTTCTCTCCCTGAACATGAAAACATCTTCTTTTGTTTTCTGGCCAGCACAGATGTGAAACCCAAGTCAACCTAAATTAGTCCTCATAGCATTGATATTTCTTCCACCCTCAACTGTCCTTCCCTTGATGAAAGAAATTGTTCCCCAACAAGAAGAATGCAGGGGCCCTGCAGGATGTTAAAGCATGTTTCCTCCACTATCTATATCATATGAAGCTAGGAGGGATCAATTAATGAGTTTTCAAGGAGAAGGAAGGTTGCTGAGTGGGCCCCAGTCAGTATTTTCCTGCAGCTGCAGTTCGGAAGCTGGTGATCATAGAATCATAGAATCATAGAATCATAGAATCCTAGGGGTTGGAAGGGACCTCGAAAGATCATCTAGTCCAACCCCCCCTGCCAGAGCAGGGTCACCTAGAGCACATCACATAGGAACGCATCCAGGCGGGTTTTGAATGTCTCCAGTGAAGGAGACTCCACAACCTCTCTGAGCAGCCTGTTCCAGTGCTCTGTCACTCTCACAGTAAAAAAAATTTTTTCGGATATTCACCTTGAACCTCCTATGCTCCAATTTACACCCATTACCCCTTGTCCTATCACTGGTCACCCCTGAGAAATGATGTTAGGAGATGAAAGAAGAGGTAGGGAGGGGGCTGAATTCCCTCCTCTTTTGGGAAACCAGTAGTCAGAAAACATGTCATAAAGCCTTCTGCTTTGGTCAGTGTAGTCTTTCCTGTGCCTTGAAGCACACAGAGGTCTCAAGGAAAGAATAACAAGTAATTATTCAATTCAGATTATTAACAGTAATGGCAACGATATATAAATGTGCAACTAAATTAGATCACACTATCCTGAGTTGCAATATTTTGTACATTGAGACTCTAAGCCTTCTCATGCTGATGGTGACCAAAGGAGTGAAGTTGCAGTCCTCACTGCAACATTTGTGAAGTTTGAATCACCCCTCCACTCTCTCCCTTCCAAATTTTTATCTGCTGGCACTTCATTAGCCTTGGCCAGAGGAGGCACAAGGAAGGGGAGGGAAAGAAGAGGTCAACGGCTGTCCTTATTTGTTGAATGGTGTATTTTTTAAAGAGAAAGTGCTTGCACATATCTGGTAGGACCTGTTCTTCCAGCCAGTAAAGGGTGATTGAGCTGTCATGGTTTCTCTTCAC
Organism: Hemiprocne comata; assembly: GCA_020745705.1. Taxonomy (NCBI): domain Eukaryota; kingdom Metazoa; phylum Chordata; class Aves; order Apodiformes; family Apodidae; genus Hemiprocne; species Hemiprocne comata. The sequence continues at coordinate 132,568,251 of CM036586.1, read as the reverse complement.
CAAAGAAATATGATTTGAAATGAGGTATCAGAGGGGTAGAGTGCTCCGTGTGCAGACAGACATCAGGTGAGCTTTTGCCACCAGCTGCTATTCAGTCTGAAGCCTCTTCACAGTGAACGGGCACCATATCAAAGTTGTTCAAACCAGGAAACCAGGGGAAAAAAGCTGGAAATTCTCTGCCTACTTGAAACAGTATGAAACACGAAATTGAAAGATTTATTGTAAAATTAGAAGATGGACTAAAGGAAAAAAGCTTCAGAAACCCTACAGGTCACCTATTTTGAAATCAGACAGTTGCAGATAGTGGAAGTCAACTTCAGAAGAAGAGAAAGTCTCTAGAGAAGTGACACTAGAATCGAATAATTGTTTAAAATACACATTTTCTGCCCTTTGTTTGGCATATGAGAAAAGAGATTCTGAAAAAGAGAAGCCAAAGAGATTTAGAATAAAACAAGATCACACTGAATTAAGGAATGAACTTTCATTATTCAAAACAAATCTGAAAAGGCAACAAAACTTACCAGACTAAATTAAATGAGGCACTCACAATTGAAAAAATTTATAACAGTGCATAGGAAAACATAGAGAACAGATGGTGCAAAGAATCCTCAGTACAAAACAGAGATCAGTGCTGAGCTCAAGAGCCAGAAACCATCCTTCAGCCTAGTACCAATGGCAAGAAAATGCTGCCATTAAAGTGATTAAAAGCCATGCTGTGCTTCTAAGCATTTTTTTTTTTCAAATGGTTTCATTGGGTAACCAAATTAGAGCTCTCCTGCAGCTACTGGATTTGAAACAACTAATGAAAAGAACTTTCCATTGATTCATCATAGGAACATTAGAGCAGTCTTTATAATTGGGCAAATAGGATTTACCTATCCTACCATTTTCTTTTTAAAAAGAGCTTTAATAATAAATGCATAGGATCTTTAGGGTTTGAATAACTTCTGCTCTATTGAGAAACTGAAATTTCTCTGTAGAAAGTACTGCTTTTAGTAGTACTTCACAACAAGTAAAGAAATAGAAACTGAGGTAGCTGCAGCTTTTAATTACTTGAGTTTATTTGTGTGTTTCTTTGTACAGTAGATTTCTGACTGGAATCCTTTTCCTAAAAGACATTCTTTCCTTGAGATGTGAATAGATAGCCTCTGTGTAACAAATACAGGATCGTCCTTCAGAACATGTAAGAAATGGTGGATCTTCTGTGACTTTTTGTTTAAAAGTACACTTCTTTTTTTGCCTTGTACCCTAATACAAACACAAATACGCATCTCATATTCACAGCCTTATGTACACCTTCACCATTTGCTTCAGAGGATGCAATGCTGGCACAGTGCTACAGGTGTGATGAGAGCCTTGCTGTATGGCGTTTTCAGTTTCAAGCACAGGTCAAGCACAGTTGGCTTAGAAAAGAGCTGAAATAATTTTCTTCCATTATTTTGCTACTGAGTTGTTTCCCAGGGAGAAGACATAGGCTACCTCTCATATTGAACATTTGAGATGATCTTCCGTTGTGCCAATACTGTGTTTTGAAATGGACTTGCCTAAATGGAAGTATTACTGTGGTGACCTAAGGTTGAAAACATGCATAAATTACTGTATAAATTTAGAAATCAGAACCCAAAGAAAAATGTACCACATGTGATATACATGAAAAAGCTTATAAAGGTTAGGTCATAATTTGAAGAAGTCTAATAGTATTAATACATATATTAAAAGCCTAGAAGTGCCAAGAATATAATAATATCCACAATTTAACCTGCTGTTTTCTGAAATCAAGCTTGATAATTTTGCATTTGGTTGTCTGACCAGTGAACCCCCAAAATACAGTGAGATGAAGCCATGATGTGCTGGGGAAGGTGGCCCAGCCAATGTCCCTCACCTGTGAGCAGATGCAGCACAGGGTGTATCAGACATCTTTCAAAGGTTGCTACAGCTCCCTCAGACCTGCCCATAAATCGCAGCTCAATACCAGTGAATGACTCAAAACTAGCAAATGGTGAACAAAGGTATGTGAGCAATTGCCTTTGTAGACCCATGATCAGTGTTTAGCAAATACAAATCCATGTTTGCTGGCTCCTGTTTTCCTTTAAACTGACCTATTTTTGTTCCTTGCTTGAACCAGCTGATTTTACTCCAGAGCTAAGCTTCACCCTCAATTTCAAGAGTAAAACTGAAGGAATAGTTATATATACCAAGGGATAACATTAGGGCTGTGAACCTATGAATGCTTTTTATTTATTTGTCTTTTGTTCTATTTAGTTGCTTACATAATGCTGTTTAAGGACTTCCTCAAAAATAGGTCAATCCTTTATTCAGCGTAGAAGGAATTTATTTTTTTTCCCCTCTCATTTCCTTGCATCAGGCCAGCTGTTAAAATGACATAAGCACAGCTGTAGGGAATTTTCCTGTGTAAGCTCTGTTTTATCCACTTAATACTTGTGGTAGGTTTTTTTCATTTTGTGCTACATGTTGGTTTGGTTGATTTTTTTTTTACATAAGAAAGAACTGCACTGTTATACCACAGATTAGTTGTCCACAGGGAAGATTGACGGTGGATGGAAGATTATTTTCTCTCTCAGACAAATGCACCATCACAGAGAAAGAAGTTGTCCTGTGCATGACTGTGTGTAGAGTTTTGTTTTATTCAAAGGAAAACAACTGATTTTGTTTACTGTTTACAGTCTACAATTTATTTATTGTTTTCATTTCTTAAACTTCCTGAAATATTTACAGGAAAGAAAATTAAGATATGAACTGTTGTGACTAGAAGCAGATTCTTATTTCATTTTCCTAGGGAGAATCTTCCATTCAAAAGATAAAAACAGAAGTCATAAAAATATTATATTTTTAGGAGAGAGCTCCTTGGAAGCTTAGAAGAGGTTAAGTAAGATTCATGATAGAGAAGAATGGGTGAGGGTGTGTAATAAACTGATATTTGTTAGTAGAAAGACAAATAACAAAAGCTGTGAACCACTGGAAGAAGTTTTTATGGTAGCTGGTTTGTTCAGCTTACTTGACTTCAAGACTGTTGAACAACATGGCTGGTTTGTTGCAACGTTTGGAAGAGGTTCACATCAATACTATTAATGCAGCATTAGTTTTAGAGAGAATATTAAACCTCCCTTGACATGCTTTGCATAAGCAAAAATCGTCTTCTGGAGTGCAATTTTTGCATTGTTTGAAATTATTGCATAGATAACAGTGCACCTTCTTTTCCAAAAGGGTAGAAAATCCAATTCTTAAAATTAGTTAACTCCATAGTGAGATACCTTGCCTCTTAAGTGCATCCACCTATGTCAGGCCCCTTCCAAAAGCTGCTGGAAGCAGTTCTTAATCGCTTCGCTGCTGTAGACCTGCACTATCAATTACAGCAAGTAGGTTTAGGGGCACCTTTGCCCCCACTGTTTGCCCATAACCCATTCCCTGCCACTGGCCTCCTCTAACAAGCTGACTTTTCCACGCACATAACTACTTCACTGATGGCCTAAAATGCCCTTGCTGCTGCCAGCCCAGCTAGCAGAAACAGGATTCATTGCATCTGTTTTAAGCTGCGTCACTTTATTTTACCCCAAAAGAGTAAACTGAGTGTACATTAAACACAGTTGAATTGTGACATTTAGTGCAGATTATCCAAAATGGAGAATTTACTGTCTCTGAAATACGGTTCTGCTCTGGACAAAATGTTCTCGGAGCCAGCAGCTCAACCTGGTTACACACAGCCGGCGGTGGGGACCAGCACAGGTGCTTCTTTCTATGTTTTTGTGTATAGCAATTTTTCAGAAGCTGGTCTGCACTTTAACAGAGTTACTGGTATGTACTTGAAACATTAATTCCAGGTTATATGGTTTCCCTGAGAATTGCCATCTGTCATGCTTTTCTGCCTGGAGGTCACTCAAAGTTACCTCGGGTTGGTATCCTAAGACAGTAGGTTGGAAGGATAAACCGTGTGCTTCGTATTTAACCCTTAGTTATCCTTTTCCCTTTCAGCACCCTCCTTGATAGGTATGGTAAGGAAGGACTGGGCTTCCCAAAACAGCATTGCCCTCTCCTGGCAAGAGCCGGACTCTCCCCATGGAGCCGTTCTGGACTACGAGATCAAGTACTATGAGAAAGTAGGTCTCACTTACAGCATCACCCAAACTCAGATCCTAAAGAGCAATATGTTTTGTATTTTTAATAGCTAAAAAACTTTAAATTTTTCACATGGTCCCACATAAAATGGTATATCAGTAGACGTTTTATTTTGTAATGATTTTTTGTCATTTTACTTCTGACTTGCTAATGACTGTCTTTTTTCACATCAAAATGAAGTAGAGCAGCAGGCAGGCAGTAGACATACCTGTCTCATAGTTACTACATTTACAAACATGGATAAATGTATCATATACTTGATCATATTTTTATTTATGGACTGTACAAAATTTATATTAGAGTGACACTGAATACAATTAAGGTGAATGTCAATGTGATTTAATTTAGCAACATTATTTAGTGATAATCTGTGCTTAAGTGAGAATGCACCAGCCTTCTTTAGACCGTTACAAATGGTTACAAGAGAGACAAACTCCATGGTATTCATGTCAAATTTCTGCCATTCTGTCAAAATTATGTGATTTCACACAGAAGTGGATAACATGCATTATAAGTAAAGGTACAAGGTGCACACACAGCACATCTTGTGAAAGCATAATTTGAATCCTGCTTCTCCCAAAGCACAAAACACGTTTTGTGATTTCCAGTAGGCTACAGGCTTTGCACCTGCAGTGTAAAATTTAGTGCTAATCAGTGCCTTTATTCCTGGAGACATAGGCAGGATTTTTTTGGTGTCCATGCCTTAAAAAGTCACCTGCTAAATCAGTTCTTGCTGTTTCTCTGTCCCCATCTGAAAGTTGCAGTGGAACTAATGGATATGTGAGAAGACCACAAAGATTTAGAGATTTTATGCTTCGTAAATATCTGAGAATTTTCTTCCTTGGCTGCACTTCACTATTTCGATTATGCAGCTTTAATGATGCAGATAAAAAGGGTAAATTGGGAAAAAATCCAAACAATGTAAACAGCACAGCTAGAGGGATGAGACAGATTGCTAATAATATTTTGTAGCCAAAGCAAGGAAACCTTACTTTCCTTCACTAATGGAAGTCCTTCAGGTTTTGACCCATTGTCATAGTAAGCCAGATTATGACTTGCCCTGGCCTTGTTTTGTTTGTTGATATTAAAATAATAACCAGGTGAATTAAACAAGAGAAATAGTGAGATTTTATTCAATTGAATAGGAACAATTTCAAATATTCAAAACCACTCATATGGAATGGAAGCGTTATAAAGCTTATATTTATATAAAAAAAAAAACTTTTATCAATATGTTATCTGCCAATATCTTTCAAAACTGAGTGACACGTCAAACAGCTCTTCTTAGAAGTCTACATGTTACTTAGACTTGTCTGCAGTGCTGCAGAACTAGATACACAGGCTTCAGAGCTGTTGGCTATATACCACTCCTGTATGCTTCTACCAAAACATCAATCATTTTCTGTTTTCACCTTTTATAATGCATAACTTTTAACTATCAAATTCTCTTCCCTCTTAATTATGGGGAGATAAGTGAACTGCTGGCATCTTCTAGTACTGTTGCACAGAGGTTATTTGATCCCTAAGTCACTGGCTGAACTAAATGCTTAGCTCTTGAATACACCTTTTACTAGTGAGCTAGAACAGGCATGCTGTCTAGCAGTGCCACATCATAGGCAGAATGAGAGACAAACAAGGCAGCCATAGCAGTAAGAAGATCATTAATTTGAGCAGAGGAACAGAAAGACATGACAGATTTTGACAAACTCTCTCAGAGACCAGATTGTAGAGCAGAGAGATTAATAATCTAGTCCTGGATGTCAGTCTGTGGATTTGCAGTAATAAATTAGAAAATTATATTTATTGAGTGCTGAAGAAACGTATGTTGTAACTTTCATACTGCGTAAGTATAGCGGCTAAATGCAAATGGGATTTATATATTGAAAAAAAAAAAGGTGTCAGGGGTAAATACAGCAAGTGAAACTAATCTCCCAGGCTTCCCACGACCATCAAAGAGGGAAATGTCAGCATTTATATTCTCAACAGCAGTGACAGAATAGAGGTAGTATTGCACACCCACAACAAATGTGATAAAACTGAAATAATTGTCTAGTTGACTTAGTATGAATTTACCACAAATACATCCCTTTTCTAAATAGTAAAAAATTCAGCTAAAATTCAAGAGTAAGTTAAATATGAAAAGCTCAAATTTTATTGATATCTTTAGTCAATAAGAATGCAAAGAAGCATATTCTTGGATACTGATAAACGCACAAGTAAAGTAGGACGGCTTTTGCAGTACTATTCTTATCCCTTTTTAGCTGTCATTTGCATTTAAAAAAGGAAAGAGGCTTTGGTCTTACGTGCAATACAAGAAATTTAATGTCTCCATCAAATACAAACACTAAACACCCCAGTTTTAAAAGATGGTATCAGTTTCATACCTTTGTATAACTCTGAAGAACTCTGCAGGATTTTAAAATTCCACAAATATGAACTGCTGTTTCTTATAAGATACCTTGTTGACATCTGCAAAATTATCAAGATGACATTGGGAGAGTGCTAGGGGAGTATGGTTGCTTTTAATTGTAACCAGCAGGAATCCTGTGGCTCATAAATGGAAGTCATATCTTGTCATGTGCTCCCAAGGTTTCATGAAAGATATGTAAACTTGCAGTAATCAAGTCACTGTCTAATAAACTACTGTGAGAACTCCACAGAATGGGGCAGTTTACAGCAATTTATTAAGTAAGAAAAATCAGTGACGGTAGACCCAGAACATAGAGACACATCTTTCCATGCATATCCAGAATAAGCAGAACAAGGGAAAGAGGCTAGACTGTGCTAAATATTCAAGAAATTTGTATTTGCACTATTGAAAGGTCAAGCTCTCTCTGTGAAAAATACTTGCATTTTCTGAGAAAGACTCTACCAAATAATAAAGAAATAAAGTAGGAAAAGAAAGTTATAAAAGACTATCGGTAAGCTGCCAGTATGGAACACATATCTTAATTTAAACATATAATAAATGAGTTCAGTAATTTATCTGCTGTAATGCACCTTCTTCCATATGACCTTCATTTCTTCTGTGAATTGCTGCAAATGCTCAGAACCAACACTTAATAAATATTGTTTGATTCTATCTGTCTCTAAAAATGAAAATCTTGATAAAATAATAAAACTTTATTGTGAGCCAATTCTATATGGATTGTGTGGATTTTTAGATTCTTATTTAAGAATACACTGGTCCATATTTACGTGGTTGGCTGACAACAAATTTACAGTTTGTTTTGCAGCTTTTCAGCCAAAAATGCAGAGAACATAGCTGACCTAGGACATAATTAGAGAGCTGACTTGGCCGGTGAGGAGAACACAAATTGCTAGACATTCAGTCCAAGATGCTATAAGTAAAGAGAAAAAGTTTTCCATTACTTGAATAGTTACATGATATAACTAGAGAGAATGTCGTGTTCCTGAAACAATACTTTATGTTGAGGCCTGGTAGTTTAAATATCTTATTTTTGCTATATTATGAATCATTCTGAAAACTATGCACCTAGCAACACTTGTCATCTTAGATGATAAGTGAGTCTTCACAGCAACACACAAAAATCCATTAAATGTGTGACCTTAAAGATTCAAGGTGTATTCTGAAAAGCATTTCTTCATAGACCTATTTTGTACACTTCAGAGATCCTAAATATTTGCAAATTATCTCTGTTGATACATGTGCTTTATTCTGCAAATCATTACCTACCCATTCTATTTGCTAATCCTTTAATAACTGCCACAAACAACCCAGTACTTTTAAAATAAAAAAAATCTCAATAGGAAGTATTGTCTTTCCCTTTAAAAATCAAACCACAGATGCCTATATAATGTTTCTTTGCTAATAGTAATCAACTATTCTTTTACACTTTATTACTCAAACACTGACCAAAGCTTTTACTTCTTGAAAGATTCCAGGACATTGTAATCTATTTACCCGTTGCCCAAAAGGTCACATGTTCAAGTCAGATGGAAGAGCAGGATAAGATATACCTTGTTAGTCTTGTAATAAAGCTGAGTCCTTCTGTATGAATTCCCTCCCAGGAAAGGACACACAGTATGCAGTGGATATAAACCATACCAGCTGCACTTCAGGTTGTGAAGCTGAACTGGAAAATGCTTGTTCCTCCCCTTTTCCATCGAGACCCTAAAGTTAATCGTAAAAAAATTAGTGCTCCTGAGAACTTTCTTAAGCATACCAAGCTGCATACATATCACCAACTGTATTAAGTTCTCTTATAGCCCATATACACCAGCTGGGCTGTATTTTCTGTTACAAGCAAGATAATAAATAATTAGCTGAGGAAGCTGGTCTATAGAAAAGATACTTTAATGGGGTGTACCCAAGCAATATCCTAAGGCATTGCAATGACATCTCCAAATAGAGAATATTGTTTGGAGCAGGATGTAGGATGGAGGGACTGCCTGATGGTTCTTTGCTTTCTTGTCATTTGATGAAATCTACACTAAAGCCAAATCCCTTTGACAAAATACTTCATTTTGTTGGCAAACTCAATTTGCAACTCACAGGCAGTTTTCACATAAAAATTTTAACCCATATGACAGTGGGTGGAGAGGGTATTTAAGATGTCAGATATGCCTTTTCCTCCATTCCAGTATTATTTAGAGTTGAATTAATAAATAAAAGAGAGAAAATAACAGAGCAGTAGAGGCAAGGAGGAAATTAGCTAGAATCATAGAATGGCTAGGTTTAGAAGGGACCTTAAAGATCATCTAGTTCTAACCCCCCTGCATGGGCAAGGACACTTCCCACTAGACCAGGTTGCTTAAGGCCTCGTCCAATCTGGCCTTGAACACCTCTAGGGAGGGGGCATCCACAACCTCCCTGGGCAACCTGTTCCAGCATCTCACCACCCTCACAGGGAAGAACTTCTTCCTAATGTCTAGCCTGAATCTCCCCTCTTTAAGTGTCAAACCATTGTCCCTTGTCCTCTCACTACACACCCATGTAAAAAGCCCTACCCCAGCTTTCTTGTAGGCCCTCTTCAGATACTGGAAAGCTGCTATAAGGTCACCCCAGAGCCTCCTCTTCTCTAGGCTGAACAACCCCAACTTCCTCAGCCTGTCTTCATAGGGGAGGTGCTCCAGCCCACTGATCATCTTCGTGGCTCTCCTCTGGACACGCTTGAGGAGTTCTATGTCCTTCTTATGCTGGGGACTCCAGAAGGGGACACAGTACTCCAGGTGGGGTCTCACCAGAGCAGAGTAGAGGGAGAGAATCACCTCTCTCAACCGGCTGGCTATGCTTCTTCTGATGCAGATCTTGTCAGATTGATTCAGTTCTACTCAGGCAGAACCTGACCCTACTTGAGTATCAACTGGAATCTAATTTCAGTGAACAGGACCCTTACATGTTCTCATTAGATAAAAATATAAACTTTTTTTTTTTAAGAAGCCACATCATGCAGATCAAATAATCCTCTGAATTTCTGGGTCATAGTTTAGATAGATAAGGTAAAATTAGTCACTTCTATAGCCCTATGTGAGGGCTGTGTGAAATGTGAGGTTCATTGACCCTCAACCTCCTTATTACTTAAATAGCTAAACCACTCCAGTCTCTCCGCCTCTTTTATTGTAATTTTGCATAATGTTTAACTGAGTTAGAAGGATCACATTTATTTTAGACATAACTATGTTACAACTTCCCTATTTCCCTTAAGTACCAACTATTACTTTCTTGGTTCAGATTTTGCTTTTATGTTAGATTTTTAATCATGAAGAGTAATATATGCGCCAGCTCCAATCCACACGATGCTCAAGGAAGCCTTCAGACTGTGTCCCATTATTCATGAGCAGGTGTAGTTCATTTGTTGCTGTTGTGGCTGGATTGTTAGCATGTACTCATTCTTCCTCTGGGCATTTTCTTTTATTGTTGTTACACATACAACAATATGTGCTTGACACCCTTGCAAGCTTCCTGACTTAACTTTAGAAGTCAACATTGGTGACAAGTTTGGGGAACAGGAAAAGGTTTATAACAATAGGGATGAGCAGATGAGCAGCTGCCTGGCTGTACAGTGAGTATAGTCAGTATAAAATTGCAAGCATGATGCTCTTAGACTTGAATGATTAGCTAGGCAATTTTTAGCCTCATGCTATCATTCTCTTTTAAAACAAACCCTTTGCTCCTGTAATATTTTTCAATTATTTGAGGTATAAGTAGCAATCTGATTCCTCCAAGTAAAATGATTCTGTTCTGACTAGAAAGAAGAAATATAGAGCTCATGCAAGAATATGTTTTCATTACATTTTAAGCACATTCTCATAAAAACAAGAGCATTGAGTAATTTGGATGTACTAGAGCTTTGGGATAGTGGTATTAAGCAGACCGTAGTATTTGACCATAGCTGCAGGAACAATCAGCATGTCATGAAGAAGTATCAGGGCTGCAAGGAGCACCTCTGGCATTCTCAGCCACTCAAAGCTTCTGGGAAATGAACCATGCCTGGTGAATGTTTTTAAAAAATAATCACTACAAATGCTCTATGGGACATCAACATAAAAAAGAAATCTCCCAGCTTATTTTAGCATAGTAAGTGATGTTAAACAAGCTTCTCAGGTTTCCTCTTCTGCTGTTACTAACGCAGTTTCCCAAGGGAAGAGCTGTAAAAGCCTTAGATTCTAAAAAGAGGAAAAAATAGATCCCAAAACTGTTGAAAATGAGACTGAATAATTATGAGACTCTCTGACCAGATATAATTTTTGCCTGCAGGAAAGAACCGAAGGACCTTGCAGCAGCCATTATTAATGACACTGATATAATTACTATTAGGAGAAAAAGAAATCTTGCCTCTAGATATCAATTACATGCAGCAAAGGTTTTATCAAAGGAGCTCTGAGCTCAGTCTTCTCCATTAGGTGCCTGGTTTGGCTAGTCTCCTAATCGTTGTCTTCAATTATTTAGAGCTAGCTTCTAAACCTTTGTATTTAATAATAAAGCAGCCTACGGAGCTATTACTGTTGTCATTCCTGCTGAAGAAAAAAATCTCAACAGAAAATGTAATGCTGTTTAAGCAAGCCTAGTGGATTTGATTTAAAAAAAAGAAAAACAAACCAAAAAACCAAACAAATAAAAACTCTCAAACAAAAACAAAAAAACAAACCAAACAGCAAAAAACAAACAAAAAAACCAAAAAAGCCCTACAAACAAACAAACAAACAAAAAACCCCATTTCTGTCTCTGCTGATCTTGTGTTCTTGCCTGCAGCCAATACCATTTTCCCCACAGAAAACTGCATGTACAATGCTTATTCCAGTAAATACTAGAAGATGCACAAATGTAGTAAAAGTGCATTAATGGTTTTGAATAAATTGTTTTCAAACTCTTTGAAAGATATTGGCATAGGAGGCATGCAAACGATTACAGAACAACAAACTTAGCACCACACAGTTAGTTCCATAACTGAAAGAAAGCTAAGAAAGGTAAATCTACTGATAGCAGAGATTGATTCCTAAGAAAACAGTTTTTCTAGCCATATGGCACTTGAACTTCAGAAAAAAATAGTTTTAATAGTTACTAATGTTAACTGCAGGAATCAGCTGTTAACCTTAAGTATGTGACTAGGTAGAGTCAAAAATCAGAAGAAGCTATTTTATAGGGCAGTAAATTTCAGCTCACAAGGTCAAACTTTAGATAATTTTGATGAACACATTGCAAAAAAGAAACATATTTTCAGAGACAATACATCAATTGCACAAAAGGAAGTGGTAAGAAGGCTAATGTCTAATCCTGAATTAACAAAATAGAGAATGTCAACTTCAAACATATTAGTATTTTTGTTGTTGTTGCTGTTATTATTAACTAGTATCACTGTGTTCACCTTTGGCTGAGAACAGTCTAAGAGGTTCCTGGAGTGTGACACAGCTGGTAAGCAAGCCTACCAGGGAAGGCGCCCTGCTGGACCTCCTGTTCACAAACAGAGAATGACTAGTGGGAGATGTGGTGGTCGGAGGCTGTCTTGGGCTTAACGATCACAAAATTACAGAGTTCTTGATTCTTTGTGAAGTAAGGAGGGGGTTCAGCAAAATCACTACCGTGGACTTCTGGAGGGCAGACTCTGACCTGTTCAGGACACTGGTTGAGAGAGTCCCCTGGGAGACAGTCTTTAAGGGCAAAGGCGTCCAGTAAGACTGGGCATTCTTCAAGAAGGAAATCTTAAAGGCACAGGAGCAAGCTGTCCCCATGTGTTGTAAGACAAACTGGCAGGGAACATGTCTGGCCTGGCTAAACAGGGAGCTTTTGCTGGGACTCAGAAAAAAAAGGAGAGTTTACCACGTTTAGAAGAAGAGTCATGCAATTCAAAAAGAGTACAGGGATCCTGTTGGATCATACAGAAAAAAATGGAAAGGCAAAAACCCAGCTAGAACTCAAACTAGCCACTGTTGTAAGAGATAACAAAGAATATTTTTACAAATACATCAACAACAAAAAGAGAGCCAAGGAGAATCCCTGTCCTTTATTGGATATAGGGGGGAACATTGCCACCAAGGGTGAGGAAAAGGCTAAGGTAACTAATGCCTTCTTTGCCTCAGTCTTTAATAGACCAGTTATCTTCAGGGTATTCTGCTCCCTGAGCTGGAAGACAGGGACAATGAGCAGAACAACCCCCCCATAATCCAGGAGGAAGCAGTTAATGCCCTGCTACGCCAACTGGACACACTCACAAGACTATGGGACTGGATGGCATCCACCCAAGAGTGCTGAGAGAGCTGGAGGAGGAGCTTGTCAAGCCACTCTCCATCATTTATCAGCAGTCCTGTTCATCAGGGGAGGTCCCAGACGACTGGAGGCTGGGTAATGGGATGCCCATCTACAAGAAAGACCAGGAGGAGGCTCCAGGCAAGTACAGGCCTGTCAGCCTGACCTCAGTACTGTGGAATATTATGGAGCAGTTACTCTTGAGTGCACTCACATGGCATGTGCAGGACAACCAGGAGATCAGGCCTAGCCAGCATGGGTTCTTGAAAGACGGGTCTTGCTTGACCAACCTGATCTCCTTTTATGACCAGGTGACCTGCCTAGTGGATAAGAGAAAGGCTTTGGCCTTTGACACTGCCTCCCACAGCATTCTCCTAGAGAAGCTGGTAAATCATGGCATAGACAAGTGTACTCTTCACTGATTAAAAAACTGGCTGGACGGACGGGCCCAGAGAGTTGTAATGAACAAGGTTAAATCCAGTTTGTTGCCTGTCACAAGTGGTGTTCCCCAGGGCTTAGTTTTGGGGCCAGACTTGCTTAATATCTTTTTCAATTATATGATCAAGGGCATCCTCAGTAAGTTTGCAGATTACACCAAATTGGGTGGGAGTGCTGATCTGCATGAGGGTAGGAAGGCTCTGCAGAGGGATCTGGATGGGCTGGATCAATGGGCCAAGGTGACTTGTATGAGGTTTAACTAGGACAAGTGCTGGGTCCTGCACTTGTGCCACAACAACCCTATGCAACGCTGCAGGCTTGGGGAAGAATGGTTGGAAAGCTGCACAGAAGAAAAGGACCTGGGGGTGCTGACTGGCAGCTGGCTGAACATAAGCTAGCAGTGTGCCCAGGTGGCCAAGAAGGCCAAAAGCATCCTGGCCTGCATCAGGAATAGTGTGGTCAGCAGGAGCAGGGAAGTGATTGTGCCCCTGTACTCAGCATTGGTAAGGCCACACCTTGAGTACTGTGTTCAGTCTCGGGCCCCTCACTACAAGGACACTGAGGTGCTGGAGCAAGTCCAAAGAAGGGCAACAAGGTCTGGAGCACAGTTCTTACAAGGAGTGGCTGAGGGAACTGGGATTGCTTAGCCTGGAGAAAAGGAGGCTGAGAAGAGACTTTGTCACTCTCTACAACTACCTGAAAGGAGGCTGTAGTGAGGTGGGGGTTGGTATCTTCTCCCACGTAACCAGCAATAAGATGAAAGGAAATGACCTCAAGCTGCACCAGAGGAGGTTTAGATTGGATATTAAAATAAAATTCTTCACTGAAATGGTTATTAAACACTGGAACAGGCTGTCCAAGGAAGTGATGGAATTGGCATCCCTGGACATTGTCATGGTTTGGGCCTAACTGACAACAAAGAACCAGCCACATGGCCACTCACGCACCCCCCCACTCCCCCGTACACACACACTGCGGGATGGGGAGGGCAAAAGCCAGCTAGGAGCTCATGGGTCGAAACAAAGACAAGGAGGGTTCACTCACCAATTATGGTCACAGGCAAAGCAGACTCAACTTGGGGAAAAATAATAATTAAATTTGTCAGATGCATACACGACAAAGACAAAAGAACAGAGCTTAAATACTTTCCCCACCCCTCTCTTCTTCTCGGACCCATATTAATTTGTTCCTCTCTACCTCCTTCCCCCCAGCTGCACAGGGACAGGGGATGGGGTTCAAAGTCAGTTCACAGTCTGTTGTTTTCTGCCGCTCCTTTCTCCTCAGGGAGTTCCCAAAAGTCTTCATTTATGAGCCCAACTATTTTAAAAAATAAGGCTTGGGTAACATTTTCATAGTACACGAACTCACTGTATATAAATAGTCATTTCACAACTATAAAGGTGGATTTACAGCTTAAAGAAGATACATACTTTGAGACATAAGTGAGCTTATAGCTTTGTGTAAATGAAGAAATGTTGCAATATGAAGTATCATTTCACTTACATTTTTTTGCTGCAATCCTTGATGGATTCAGGAGAAATTTGGGAAATACAGGTAAAAAGACATGTAATCCTTTCTGGGGGAAAACCAGAGAAAATTCCTTTTTTTTTCCCTTCTACTTCTGAGACTACATTGCAACTGTGCACTATCCATGCAGAAGGACAGATGGTCCTTCAGTTTTCACACTGAAATGGAGACAAAGCCACCAACTGCATAATACAGGCAACCTCTTTTTATTAAGTAGTGATGGCCCCTAAGCAATCATTCAGGGAGAAGGGAGAAAAATCCAAAGGGATAGATGAAGCTTTTGTAAGGAGACCCATTCCATTTTCATGCAA
The DNA here is from genome assembly GCA_020745705.1 of Hemiprocne comata. Classification (NCBI taxonomy): domain Eukaryota; kingdom Metazoa; phylum Chordata; class Aves; order Apodiformes; family Apodidae; genus Hemiprocne; species Hemiprocne comata. The sequence goes on along the minus strand of CM036586.1, from coordinate 132,553,134 downwards.
TAAAACTTAATATTTCTATGTTTATTATTACTATAAGCATATTACCATGTATTAAATAAAAGCTGTGGGATTGGTGGAGGTGAAGGGGTGGTTGCTGGAATGAAACACACATATTAGAGGGGCTTTTCATTGAAATTAATGATTCCATTAGCCAACTCCCACGTAGTTTTGTTAGTTTTGTACCCTAATGAATGTTTATTTTGTTGATTTAAAGAAACATAATGTAAAAATTCTTTTTTTATTATTCTTTTTTTTTCCCCACTGTATTAGTATTAATAGTTTCAAAGTGCCCTTTCTTGATGTTCTTGTCAGGGAGGCTGAGTTAACAACCTATTACTATGTACTCCTTACTGAGCTGTTAATAGCTTTAGAGTTTTTTGCAGGAATTCACCTGCTGCTCATAAAAACATTTATGTTGCTGTAGGAACTTCACCAGGTTGATGCATCTTGTATCTGCAGTGACCTTGCACAAATTATCTGGTTTTTCTTGCACATACTGCCAGCAGTATTTACATATTCTATTAGCACAATGGCAATTCTTTAGTGACTGAGACAGGTCTTCCTTTTTAAAAAGGTATTGTCAGCTGTCTGTACATTCATTTTAATTTTTTTATTTTTGTTTTTACCAACTCCAAAAATATTATTTTTGTTCAAGGTAATTATATTAGGACTGGCCACTTCCCTGATACAAAAATAGGAACAAAACTTGCTTTTTGTAACAGTTTTGAAACTGTAAAATCAGCATTTTAGTTTACTCTTTAGATTGTTTACTTTGTCCTTTAAAATTCCTGTTAAACTAATAGTAAGATTTCCATTTTTGCTTTATACTCCTGTATTAACTCACTGAGGTGTTTGAAAACATAAATTTAAATGATATGCTATATTTATTGATGATGTAATGCTAGGATCTGCAATATAGTCAAGACACCAGAGATGAATTCAGCTCTTTTGAATTAGCATTACAAGATACATGTTTGCTCTCTGCCTGCACTAAGACACAAAAAGATGCACACACGTGCTCACAAATATACAAATAATGTGCTATTTCAGTGACTTTTCAATAGCTTTTGATATATATCTATCTGAAGAGGTTAGCATAATGGAAAATGCTACACAGTCTTTAAGGATTGTCCCTATATATAGAACATCAGGTTTCCTCTTGTCTCTCATTTATTAGTTTTATTTGAGTGATTAAACTCAAACTTTCATTAGTGTCAGTTTGTATTTTAAAGCCAAAATTTTTCTCCAGAATTGATTTTTCTGGAGTGGTGTTGAAATCTTTTTAAGTTTGTCAACATTATTCTGTAAGTCCTGACTTTCCCTGAAAGGGAAAGTAATTGTCTTGTAGAACTTTGTACATGAAAAACAAAGATAGCATGGGAAATATCGTATCATAAACCTGATCTTTTACTAGATCAGGTTGCTCAAAGCCCCATCCAACCTGGCCTTGAACGCTGCCAGGGAGGGGGCAACAACAACTCCCTTGGCAACCTTTTTCCAGTGTCTCCCCACCCTTCACAGTGATGAATTTCTTCCTAATGTCTAGCCTAAGTCTCCCCTCTTTCAGTTTAAAACCATTACCCCTTTTCCTGTCATTACTTGCCCTTGTAAAAAGTCCCTCCACAGCTTTCTTGTAGGCCCCTTCAGGTACTGAAAGGCTGCTATGTCTCCCTGGATCCTTCTGTTCTTCAGGCTGAACAACCCCAATTCTCTCAGCCTGTCTTCTTAGGAGAGGTGCTCCAGCCCTCTCATCACCTTTGTGACCCTTCTCTGGACTCGCTCCAAAGCTCCATGTCCTTTTTGTGTTGGGTGCTCCGGAATTGGATACAGTACAATACTCATTATATAACTAACATTCATGTATATTTAAATTAATCCTAATGACTGCAGTCAGTTACTCCATATTCACAATAGCAATCTGAATCAGTCTATCTATAAAATTATAAAATCTTATTATAAAATCTTTTGCTTACTCTCCAAAGATGACAGCAATAATTGTAAATACTATTTGAATTGAGGAAGTTAGTTCATGCTTGCAGTAGCTCCTTGCTTCTTGCCAACAGGAAAAGATGGTGCAGGGGAAAAGAAAATTTTAAAGGGTGAAAAAATAAGAAAAATCTACAGGGACAACTCGAGAAAATAACATTTTTATATGCTGAAGTTAGAAAGACTCCTGGAGATACTGATGCAGAGGTTTTCACTGGTAAATATTTTTAATTCCAAAACAAATGTTATCAGAGTAGCTCATAACTGCTAGAAAGATGAAATTTAATATCCGTGCTTATCTGACAATTCATGTTCCCCAGCTCACCTTATTATATTCTGAGTTGCACCCTGTTCCATCACCAAATTAAGGCACAGACCTGTTTTAATTCCTTTCAATTTAATCTCTTTGTCCGTACAATCAGTAGTGTCCTATCTGCTGCCTTCACACCTGGTGTTCCCAGGTGTTAACCACACAGCTTTTGCTCTGCCCACCTCTTACCTTGTAGTGCTGGTGAGTATGTTGACACTGTTTTCGAATCACCCTGTCCTCATCTCTTTTCATTTAGTTTTCTGGTTTCCATGGTTCACCTTACATCAACTAATTTCTGCCTTTCCAGGTATGTAATCCAATTAAAATTAGATTTTGCTGGCTCTTGACCTTTCCATATTTTCTGTATGATCGGCTGTCCGTTCTTCCCCATTTCTTGTTGACAGCTTCACTTTATGTATGGGGAAAGTGATGAGCTGGCTGACAAGCAATCAAAATATAAAATATTGAAAGGTCTAAAGCACACTTTAGTATTCCAGCTCCCCAAACTGCTACATCTCAGATTAATCACAAGGAAGGTCGAGGAAGGAAGGGAGAAGGTTACAACCTGAAGTGGCTAATGCCTTAAAATACTGCAAGTTTCTTTTCTGAGGCAAATACTGGAGCCATTGGCAATTTTCCTGTGGCCCTACTTTTTCCAGTCAAGAGTTTTCATCTTAGTTCAAAATGATCCTCATATCTTTGTAATCACTTCTCTAAGTTTAAGTTTTTTGGTCAGCTGGAAACCAAAGGTCCAAGATTTTTAGGAACCGTATTTTTAAGAAAATGAATAGCATCTTTGACTATTACTTCTATTACTGTAATTTTTTTAATCAGTCTATATTGCAATGAGAATTTACCTAATCCTGTTGATCATATTGTAATCAGATAGTGCTTAAAGTTAGAAGAACATTTTTGGACCTATGAGTTTTTTCTGTAATATCATCAAAATATTACTGTTGGCATTCATGTTAATAGATAAACTATAGGTCAAAATAGTCTTCTAAGAGAAAATTATGCACAGAATTAGTAAAGATAAAGCAGCTTTCGAAGACAGACTTTGAGTTCTCAGGTGTAGTTAATTTTACTGATCTTAGTGTAATTACTCCTTATCTGCAACAATCTATGTAAAATGCAAAGCAAGATATGACTGGGAGCAATAGACATTCAGAAATTGTATTATGGATATATTTTATTGAAAAGAAATAAAATATTTTTTTATAATTATTATGAGAGGTATATAGACAGTATAAATCAAAGGCAATTTCCATACATTAGAGCTGGGGGGGGGCGGTATTTTTTTATTGAAAAAGATGCACAGTAAGTACAAACTCCACACTTCGCTGTTATTTGACTTTAATAGATTCTGTTTGAACTGATTAATCACATATTTGCTATACCTTGTAATTACCTACTGTTGTATTCTAAAGTGTATTGCACCATTAAAGTTCATCTGACTCCAGAGGTAATTAAGTGCCGTCATAGCTGATTCCATGACAAAAGTAAGGAAGAGGTTGGAGATTTCATTTCATGATGGACCAGAGCTATGATTAATACAAATTCTCATCTTCCAGAATTGTGGCCATTCCTTTATCCATATCCTTCCTAGATATTTCCTCTGTAAGTCCTATTTTGTGTATCCTTCAAATTGATGTAGCTAGGAAAGAGGTAAAATGTGACCAAAATGTCTCAAAAAAGATTCTTCCTTATTATTGGTGCTTTTATTTAGACACTGATAATGTCTGAATCATGGAACTCTGAATCTTCTTTACTTTAATGTGGTACTTATTGAGCTTTGACATTGTGCTTTAGTGCACAGGAGAAAGACTAGTCCCTCTGGTGTATAGATTCAATCTCTATTAGTATTTTTTTCTGTTAAGTGATAGCGCTCCAAAAAGGCTAAGCAGGATTATGTGGCTTAAGTACCAAATTTTCATGTTGGAGGACAATCGGTATAAACTAGAAAATGTATTTGCAAGCAGATAGTAAATTCAGTTGCCATCTCCCTGGAGTCTTCCCACACACATGCATTTGGAAGTTGTAGGTACATAATAAGTATGTTTTCAGCTGGCAGAACCCTTTGAAAGCATTATTAGTTTAAGAAGGCTTTTCAGTTACTCATGGGACTCAATGGACTGAATACCTTGATTGTCATTTGTAAAATAAGCCCGAGACAGAGTAAACTGTGAGAGAGTTGTAATTCCTGGAGCTCCCATTATATATTCTAAATTGTAGAAAATTATATTTGGTTATCTTTTTCAATTGCTAAAATAAGGTCTGATATTATTTTAATTAGAGCCTTGTTTCTCTTTCCCACTTAAATATTGGCAGTGACAAATCTTATGCACGTGACAGTGCCTGGATTTTTATGAGTGCTTTACTGGTAAAATTAATATTTTAAAGGTTATTTGAGCACTAAAAGCAAAATTCTGCATTTCAGCTTTTATTTCCATTAATCTTTTTTTGCACTAAACATTTTTAGCTATAAATACTTTTCTTCCCCACACCATCAGAATGTAAACTCTTTGATTGGAGTATGAGTCTAAACTGAGGAAAGGTCATCACATTTTGGTTAGTTTTCATCAACATTATATTTCATATATGTGCACAAAGTCTTCATTTCTTTGCAATTTCGCTCTGAAGTAAGGTAGGGTTAAAATTAGAAAGCAGCATGTTCGCGTAAGTGTCATATGTGGAGGTTTATCTAATTGCTTGCAAGCCTTAATGTCATCAGAGGGAATCCCCATTCTTTTGAGCATGTGAGAAAAGGATAATACTCATCACTATAACATCTGGATATTGAATGAGTATGGCATTCATTAATAAAGTAGCCACTTTGAGCGAGGCATAATGAAGAGCTATCATTTAATCTGATTATGTCATGCAGTGGAAATGTTTCATTGCAGCATATGTTGATGGGACAGATCCAGCTAATCTGGTGCACTGCAAAAGCAGATAGCATTCTGTTATTTTTTTATATTCTGATCCTGTGACTCCATTGAATCAGTTTGTCTCATCTTAGACCTTTAGCACCATGTAACTTTCTTTCAGTCCGTCTATTTCTTTAGATATGAAACAATATCTTGGCTATAAAGTGAAGTACAAAATTAGTATAGATACAGATTCGGATACTCAAGCAGAGGTGGATGCAGGAAAGAGTTTGATTCTGAAAGGTGCTTGTGTTCCAAACTAAAGTCTCTGCCAACCTATGTCTGGGCTGTGAGAGATGGAGCACATAGTACTCACTGAAACTGTATAGAACAAGAATTTGCTGTTTACATAAGCTTTAACGAACATGACCAGCATCTTTCCTTCACTGAATGTCATGTCTTTACCTGAAGTGCAGAAACAGTCTAGTATTGATATTTAACAGGCTAGATCACAAACTTTGGGCCATACGTGATTCAGCATGGTCTTTGGATTGTGCAAAATCAGTTGTTTTCTCGGTTTTTTCCCCCCAGTTTTTTCCCTAAATCTTGGATTGATTTTGAGCTAGTCTCCAGCTTGTTTTGAAAGACCGTTTCTTTGGGCAGAAGTGCATACTTTAGTCAGCAGCTTAATTACTAAATAATTTAAAGTCTTATGTTCTCTAAGTTTTCATATCCTAGCCAAGTTGCGTGTTAAGTTATATGACCCCTCTCCACAAGTCCCTGAAGTTGCACATATAACAAGGCTGTAGAATAGAATTTAGCTATTCATGACACACTGAATCATAGAATCATAGGATCATAGAATCATAGAATCCTAGGGGTTGTAAGGGACCTCGAAAGATCATCTAGTCCAACCCCCCTGCCAGAGCAGGGTCACCTAGAGCACATCACACAGGAACTTGTCCAGGCGGGTTTTGAATGTCTCCAGTGAAGGAGACTCCACAACCTCTCTGGGCAGCCTGTTCTGTGACTCTGTCACTCTCACAGTAAAAAAGTTTTTCCTGATCTTTACCTTGAACCTCCTATGCTCCAATTTGCACCCATTACCCCTTGTCCTATCACTGGCCACCACTGAGAAAAGCTTAACTCAATCTTCCTGACACTCACCCCTTACATATTTGTAAACATTGATGAGGTCACCCCTCAGTCTCCTCTTCTCCAAGCTAAAGAGACCCAGCTCCTTCAGCTTTTCCTCATAAGGGAGATGTTCCACTCCCTTAATCATCTTTGTGGCTCTACGCTGGACTCTTTCAAGCAGTTCCCTGTCCTTCTTGAACTGAGGGGCCCAGAACTGGACACAATACTCCAGATGCGGCCTCACCAATGCAGAATAGAGGGGGAGGAGAACCTCTCTTGACCTACTAACCACACCCTTTCTAATGCACCCCAGGATGCCATTGGCCTTCTTGGCCACAAGGGCACATTGCTGGCTCATGGTCATCCTCCTGTCTACCAGGACCCCCAGGTCCCTTTCTCCTACACTGCTCTCCAGCAGGTCAGCCCCCAACCTGTACTAGTACATGGTGTTTCTCTTCCCCAAATGCAAAACTCTACACTTGCCCTTGTTGAACTTCATCAGGTTTCTCTCCGCCCAACTCTCCAGCCTGTCTAAGTCTCTCTGAATGGCAGCACAGCCTTCTGGTGTGTCAGCCACTCCTCCCAGCTTAGTGTCATCAGCAAACTTGCTGAAGGTGCATTCTGTACCCTCATCCAGGTCGTTGATGAAGATGTTGAACAACACCGGTCCCAGAAACAATGAATGTTTCTGTAATGTCTATAAAGTAGTAGTATGAAAACCCCTCTGTATGTGTAGGAGTTCTCTGTTTCCTTGCAATCCTGAGTATTAGCCTGTTGTACCTTTTTTTTTTGCTCACATACATGCTATTTTTCATGTTGAAGCAAGTTTAATGACACAAAAAAAATTCCATCACATTAACAGATTGGCCTTCTGGCAGAAGAAAACAGGTATTTTCTGAAATTTATAAAAAAAAACAGTCTAAAAGCCACCAACCTATTCAAAGTGAATTTATAACGTTTTAAGTAAATCTTCTTACAATTATAGAAGTTGTTAGATGGTATATTAATCGTAGTCTCCATCTGTGAGATTACATGTACACAGTGTCTTACTATTTCAACTTAAATACACATTTTTGGCTGTTTCAGACTTTGGTAATAGACTATAGAACAAATCAACACTTCCTCTTACTAGAGTTTCTTACATTATTTCCACTGTTTGAAGTGAGATCATTAGATTACTTTTTGTGTTTGTTTGTTTTTTCTAATTTGGTTTTCTTAGCCATCTCCTTGAATGCTTACTGGGGGAAATACTGATTCACATGCTGCCCTATGCTACTGTTACACAATGTTACACAAGGACTGAAGTTGATGCAGCATGTTTCATTTAAAACTGTTTGCTTTGTATAAAAAACATACGTATGTGGCTCAGAAGAGTTTGACAGTCCAACAGAATCAAACAGAAAGCTATTATTCTCCTGGTTTTATCTCCTCTGTGAACCAGATTGTTTCCTTCTTAACAGGATGGAAACACCTTTTGAATAACTTATACATACTCTAATATTACTTCATGGTATAATAAATGTGTATGGTGCCCTATGGGTATCACAGTTGGAATGTTAAGTGTATGCCAAGGACATTTCTGCTCATATGTCATTTTGGAGACAAATCCTGCTGCAAAAAAATAAAGCTAGCCTTAAGGCACTATATAAAGTATTACAGATTACTGATTTATCAAGTGACAGTAGTTAGTGACAGGGAATAAACTCTTCTTTTCTTTTAAGTCATCCCCTCATGTAAAAGTGTAGTCAATGACCTGTCTAGCAAAAAAGTACTTAGTTTTTACACAGCAATTGACATGGTCTCCATACTAGAGCAGCTTGTCTGCAGCAATAATTCACAATGATCTCTGCACATCATAACTCTCAGTGATTCCTGCGAGAGTCGGGAATTCTCTGCGAGAGTCAGGAGTTCTCAGCAGATGTCCAGGATCAACTCCTAGGGGATAAACAGGGGCTTTTGCAGAGAGTGATTGTCCTTGTAGAGTGTGAAAGAGAATTTCATGCATGACTACATTACAGCTACCTGGAAAGAGAAATCAAGCTCAACAGCGGCGAAGCAGTTGAACCATGCTGGAAGTTTCCAGACTTTAAAGAAAAAGTTAATTTTTATTTTCTTTTACCCACAGGTCTACCCACGGATAGCGCCGGCATTTTGGCACTACCTGCGGGTAGAAGTGAGTAGCGGGTATTTGAATACTCCCACATCTTTACTTTACAGCTTACTAGTATTTACTGGGCTCCTAGTTTGTCCATTGTGCAAAAATAATTAGCTACCATTCTAGCTACCATTTTCTGTGACAGTAGTCTTGTAGTAATTCCATATTGTTTTGGCTACAGTGTAATTACTAACCCAAATCACAAAGAAGTGATGTGTTTTTTATGCAAGATTAAAGACAAAAAATAGAAATCTGAGTCAAGGCCATATCATACATTGTGACTATAGCACAAAAAATAAAAGTACAGAAATCCATACTTGCACCTGCTTTTATAAACGCATTTTACATTCATGGGAAGAATATGGAGCTTCAGTTCTGCTATATCATGTTTGCAAAGTTTATACAACTCAACTTGATATCATTTCTCCCCTCTTTTGTCCACCAGGAGCATGAGCAGCTCAGCTATTCCTCCACAAGGTCCAAGGCTCCAAGTGTTATCGTCACAGGTCTCAAGCCAGCCACCAAGTATATATTTCACATCAGAGTCAGGACGGCAGCAGGATACAGCGGCTATAGCCAGAAGTTTGAATTTGAAACTGGAGATGAAAGTAAGTTTCACTGAAGGAAAAAAAAGCAAACACAATTGAAGTCTAATTCTAAAACAGTGAAACACTGGGAATTTTAATGGCTGAATCCATACCATTCGCTTATCACAGAATGACCACTGCTGTATGATAAAAACAAGTAAGCCTCAGCTTCACACTTCTGGATCTGTAACAAATAGAAATTTTAACCCAACACTGCAGCTGAAGGAATGTTTCCTTCTGCAAAATTTCCCTATGGATCCCTTCCAAGTGGACATGTTCTTTGTTCTATAATCCTTTCTCTGCTTAAAGAAGGCCTTCCTTTTGACATCTAGAAGTACTCCTAGGCTTTACAATCCAGCAGCTTCATGAAGCTCCCACACAAGGATGGAGTCTTTTCTCTGTAGTTTTTACAGCTCCCAGACTCTACAGATAGAAAAAATGAAAACTTTTATATGCATTTCTGTCAAACAATCAGCCAATTAAATTTGCCAGTAAGAAGAAAAAAGGCTACATATTCCTACAGAATATGCAAAAAGGCTTGATACCATGTATGCCGTTCATGCTCTGAATAATTTTATATTTAAGTCATGTATTTCTCTCTATGTTCAAAAAAACTGCAAACAAGGTATTTACAAGCATTTGAGATAAAATTTGTGTAGTAGATGCAACACTAAAACACTCATTAATGAAATTACTTTAATTAACCAATTATGTATACCATGTTTGTTGCTTAAGCTAAAGTACAGACTCAAAACTATGTGAGTGTTTTCAAGAGCACCCTTAGGTTTATGTTCGATTTGCATTGCTTCTTAATTTCTATTTGGAAAATGTTTTAGGGATAGATTTCCAAGTGCTTAATGCCTAATTGGACTTTTTTAAGTTTTCTGGGTACTTAGGCCAGTTGGTTTGAATAGGAGTTGAGTACTTAGGTGCTTTCAAGAATTTCAGTAGATCCCCTCTGCATCTTATGATGCAATAAATACTAGGCCATACACACCTAGGGACATAGCTCTTATCAAAAGTAAATGTTATTTAAACCTCTATAAGCCCATGTCATGTTTGTGAAAATGTGACTTAGCCACCTAAATCATAAAGATTGTGGTTCCAGGGACATTTCTCTCATTAGCACTGCTGATAGAAACATCTCCTGAGAGTGAGATTCCAACCATTCCTTCCCAGCCCCACATCTCCTTCTCAGTTGCACTAATGCAACTGGCTCTTGGGCTGAGTGGTGAGCTAGAGCTCACTATGATCTTAGACATTTATTAACTTTATTAATTCTAAGCATTCAGTGTGAATCTTGATAGTGAAACATAAATACACATTAAATATTTGCTTTTCACCAACATTTATTGTTTAAACTTGTGTCTGACTAGAAGTATTTGAATTGTTACCAGTATTAATCATTGTATGATTGGAAGGAAGTAGAGATAGAAGAGTTGTTGTTTATGATCAATTGAGATGGAAGTCAGGAGAAATTCTGCCACTATTTGAAATGGTATCTGGAGCTAGATAAATGGTTCAGTTTAATTAAAAGGGTAGTTCAAAGGAGTGTGGTCTTTATTCAAATATTTATACAGTACTGCTTTAGATTTCAAAGGGGGAAAAAAAACGCATAGTGCCTCCTAGTGAGTATTACTTATCTCACACTGAAACAGTTCTCAGTGACCAAATGCCTTGTTACTCTCCAAATATCTCTTACTTCCTCACAGCAGTATTTTGAAAATTGGCCTGTTCTAAACTTTAAGCCAATATCAGATGCTTATGATCATCCATTTTTACCCCTTTCATAATACGGACCAAATGTCTGTAACTCTGTAACTTTTCCAGACAGATAATAACAGTAGATTTAAATGTAACATCTACCATATATAAATAGTCTTGATTTCAAGTCTTCCAGTAACGGGGAGTACTGGTGGATACTGCTAGTGCTTAAGCGTCATAATTTAAAATTTGTACCTTATTTTTAGCCTGAATTTTTTACTTAGCTTGCATCTTGGGACCCTTTTCTGCCAAATTAGAAAACAAAATAGTATCAGAAGTCTCAACCCTGTCTAAATGTGTGTGTGCCATTTTTAATAATTCTTGTGTCTTTCCCATAAGTCGTATAAATGCTCCCTCTCACTCTAAAAAACAAAACACCCTAGTTTTTCCAAACATAGAATCCTTTTATAGCTCTCCAAAATTTTAACATCCTTTTGGAAGCCTAGCAGCAGGACTGAACCTGATACTGAATTAAACTGGGAAACTGAGACCGAACACTGCTTATCTTCTTGTCTTTCAGTTTTCTTTTACTTACACGTCTAAGCACTTGCCACCTAAACTACAGCACTGTCTTACACACCTGAAAAACTAGAACATAGCAACATTTTTGTCAGTACCGTTGTATGCCAAGATACTGGCTTATATTTAGATTAAAGGATTTGGAAGGGTTGTGTTGAGACTTAGACTGAATAGTAATGTCAGTACATGTGAATATTAATTAGCCCTTGCTGGCATGCAACAGCCAGTCCAAGTCAAGCTGTGTGGGAATCCATTTTCCTCAAGGCCAAGAAAGCTGGTCAGTATTCAAGAATGACCTCTCCAAGCCCAGGAACGATGCATCCCAACAAAGAGGAAGGCAGACAAGAATGCCAGGAGGCCTGCATGGATGAACAAGGAGCTCCTGGACACAATTAGATGCAAATACAAAGTCTTCAGAGCATGGAAGTAAGGAGAGGTAGCCTGGGAGGAGTACAAAGAAGCTGGCCAGAGATCAGGTTAGGAAAGCTAAAGCCCAAATAGAATTAAATCTGGCCAGGAACATCAAGGGTAACAAGAAAAGCTTCTACAAGTACATCAGTGACAAAAGGAAGACTACAGATAATGTGGGCCCTCTCCAAAAGGAAACAGGAGACCTGGTCACATGGGCTATGAAAAAGGATGAGGTACTCAACAACTTTTTTACCTCAGTTTTCACCAGCAAGGGCGCTGGCCACACCACCCAAGTTGCAGAAGACAAAGGCAGGGACTGGGAGAAGGAAGATCCACCCACTGTAGGAGAAGAGCAAGTTCAGGACCATCTAAAGAACCTGAAAGTGCACAAGTCAGATTGTTCAGCCGGGAGAAGAGAAGGCTCTGGGTAGATGTCATAGTGGCCTTCCAGTAATTGAAGAGGGCCTACAGAAAAGCTGGGTAGGGAATTTTATAAGGGCGTCTAGTGATAGGAAGAGGGGAAATGGTTTTAGGCTGGAAGAGAGTAGATTTAGGCTAGACACTAGGAAGAAATTCTTCATGATGAGGGTGATGAATCACTGGAATAGGTTGCCCAGGGAAACTGTGGTTGCCCCATCCCTGGAAGTCTTCAAGGCCAGGTTGGATGGGGCTTTGAGTAACCTGGCCTAGTGGGAGGTGTCCCTGCCTATCGCAGGAGGGTTGGAACTAAATTATTTTTAAGGTCCCTTCCAACCCAAACCATTCTATGATTCTATTATTGACTACTCTGGCAGTATTCAGCTCACCTGAAAATTTTCTGGTCTTTTAATTTATATTCTCCTAAATTATTCTGAAATAATAAGGCAGACTATTGCAGCTCCCTCCATCCCTACCCATTAGAAACAAATTGCTTAGTGAAAAATCCTCATTTGCAATTACTTTTTGTAGTCTTTCAGTGAGCCAGATTTTAATTAATTTGATTACTTTAATGTGAGCTATACTGATTTTATATACAGTTAATGTTTTCATTAATAGTAATTCTCTTTTGGATTTACCACCAGATGTGGTTTAGATGCTGAGCTCCATTCTTTCCAGAATTCCAAAGCTTAACAGAGGGGTCTAATATTGTTTCAAACACATGCTCTGATTCATGCAACAGCAGTGAAGCTGTCCCTAGGATTTTTAGAAATAATTTAATTGCCAATGCAAAATGGAGTGGTTTTTTTGGTCATTAGAATGTTGGCTGTTTTGACAATAGTAGATAAAATTTCTGCTTGAAATGAACAAATGAGATGGCACATAACTCCTATCTGCAAACTGTCTTGCTGGATCTCTCCCCATGTTTGCCTAGTCCTACTGTTCATTCAGTAGTAGTCAGTGCTGGATACTCAGAATGTCACATTTTAAACTTGAAGTATTTCCTTACTGTGTTTTATATTTTCAGCCATTTGTTCTTCAAATAGAAGAACATCTCTCTACTGTATTTGCCCAGAAGCCCCAGAGACTTTTCCTCTGCATTTGCTAAACAAGAGCAACATCCTCTCTCAGCTCTCAAACTGCTTGCACAGGCTTTCCATTCATCCACTGATTGGGAAGGTAATGTTAGGGCAACACTTGGAAGCAGGCTTTTCAAGCAAATACATACCAAAACGTTTTACATTCTTGGGCTAACGATGGCATTATTTTTCCCTTTTTAAACTCCTTTTTAAGATTGCCTTTCCATTGCCTGCTCCCTTTCCCACGTTGTCTCTTAGATTGGAGCCCATCAGCTCATTGCAGCACAGGAACTGTAGCACTTCTGAAACTGTAGAGGTTACTCTAATTAGACTTCATGTTTTTCTTTCCTATTGTTCTTAAGTACTGTTGTTTTCAATGCCTTGTAAATCCATCTGACAGCCAGTTCTTGTCTATCAGAGCTCCAGTTCTTACTGTCCACACATATCCAGCCTACAGCTACTCACTGTTATCTGTCTAGCTGTCTTTCTGTCACTTTTTTATCTTTCACTCTGCTGGAAGGTCCGCTGCTTGATAGATGTCAAATTGAAATAACTAAATGATGTAGCTAAGCAACAGAAGTGAGCTGTCATTAGGGCTTTCAGCCCTTTTATAACAAATACACAAGTTTTAAAAATATTTTGGAGAAATTTGCTCAAAGAAAAGAAAGGAAAACAGAGCTGCAATATTGCAGCTTGCATCCTCTTGCACGGTGACTAAAATATCTGCACCATTTCTTCCAGTCTGCCCAATGAGTAACTGAAGGAGCCTTGGGACATTCCCCTTCAGCCCAGAGAGGAGGGAAAGTGCAGCTTCTCCTCCATACACTTGGGTGAAGAACCCAGAGAGGAGCTGACATGGGGCATGGATGCAAAGAGTAGGTAATGGGGACAGAACTGACACCAGGCTGGATGCAGAAGGGATTTCTGGGTGTGGTATTAAGCAAGGAAGCTGAAACTGTACAGTTAGACACTTAAAATGTCATTTTGGGCTTATAACCTCAGAAAAGCATGAAGAGTTATGGGAGTAAAAAGTTTGTCTGGATAATATGGGTACATGTATGATACATACAGTTTTTAAAGCAAATCTCTGGTTTGACTAATCACATTACTTGCAGCTACAATGTGTTTGAAGAGTTTTGACACACAAACATATACATATATATATGCTTATATATACTATGTATACATAGTATATATATTTGTGTGTACTATGTAATCATCCTCCCTTTTTTTTGTCTTATGCTACTGATTTTTTAAAGTATATTTTTTGTCAAAATTAACTTATTGAGTATATGGGCAAACAGAATGAAACACATTGCCAGACAAAACAGCCAGCCCAGATAGATACTAAGCTCCCTTATGCATCTTAGCACTGCTAGTGGTTTACCCATTCCTGTTGCAACAGCACTTCCTCACCCCTGTGCCTATCAACTTTAAATGTCAAATGGAGTATGTCCCCAGACGTGATACAGCCACATTCTTTCCTGTGACCACAGACCAACTAATCATTCCTGCACTGGACAGATGAAGGTGGTGCATAGGCAGCACATAAGAGACTGTGCACTGGATAGTCTAGAGACAATAGAATACTGATTTTAGCTATATGAATACTGGCCATGTTTTCTAACAAATTCTAGAAAAAATGCTATGTACTTTTATGATTAAATGCCATACCCTAATATATACACAAAGAGATGAAATAAGGTTGCAGGAACTTGCTTGGCTTTGCAACCTATCATAATTTTTTTTAACTGAGTTTTTCACTCTTGCATAATCAAGAATAGTCCTGAGGATAAACACAGGGTCATATACCAATATGCACAGCTGATGGAGAGGAAAAATGAAGGAAGAAAAAGCAGGAAATGATAAAAAAGGATCAAGAACATGTTCAACTGAAACAATAAGCGTTAAAGCTCTTACTATTTACAACTTGAACTTCACCTTAGGAGAAAACTGGAGAAATGAGAACAGAGAGAATAAGGGGCATGCTGAATTTAACTTAAAATGGCAAAATGCAGTAAACATTTTAATTATTGAGTGTCCATTATTACCATCTTCTCACTGCCCACATAGTGTTTTGTGGAACCTTTTACCTGCGTGTGAGGAGTTTCTGTATGTGCATATACATGTGCTTATATATGTGTTCACGGCACTGTGCCTTTATTGATTTCTAGAAGAATCACTTCAAGCAAAAATAAGTATTTTCATCATTTTGCCTTACCTGCCTCTCTGTCAGTTTTTAACAAATCCACATTTTCCAATTATACTTGTCTATCATTTGACATTTTTATCTGACAAGTAAATTAAGGTCATCAGGAAGTTTCAGGCTTAAAAGCTCCTTACAGCTATTTGGCTACTTGAAAAAAAAAATCATAATATATTGGACTCTGGCACCTCTGCCAACTCAGTAAAATACAAGCAGGAGAAATAGAATGATCACTTTTAAAATGCGTCATCTCAGCTAAAAGTCGTATTGCTTGGAGGTGGAAAGACCTAAGTCA
Organism: Hemiprocne comata; assembly: GCA_020745705.1. NCBI lineage: Eukaryota > Metazoa > Chordata > Aves > Apodiformes > Apodidae > Hemiprocne > Hemiprocne comata. The sequence goes on along the minus strand of CM036586.1, from coordinate 132,537,401 downwards.
GTCTGAAATTTCTCACCTTCATTGTTTTGACTCTGATTCTTGATAGAAAATACATATATTAAACAGTTAGATTGCATTCTGTTCTAGCTAAAACACTAAGAAATGGCAGCTTCCTTCAGCAGAAATGATCCAGGACATGTGATTTTCTTCATCTCAATAGCTGCAGAGTGCTCATTGGACCATGGAATAAGTCCCTACATGTGCACCTTTAATTCTCATGAAGAAAGAAATTCCTTCTGAATTCACTATTTTTGTATAACTCTCTTTCCTATAAGAAAAATTTAAATAAAATGGAGAGATGGGCAAGATAGTCTCATCTAAAACCTCCTCCTCCATTCACAACTTCAGACTGTGTCTGGCTGTAGCAATCTTGGCAATGTTTAGTCCAATCCCCGCTGGTCTGAAAACAGTTTCAGCGTTTGATTTGGAGAGCCTGTTTGGGTTTTTTTTGCATCGTTACTTGTGTGACATGATATTTGTTATGGTGTGTTTTTCCAACTAAACCTGACCTTGGGGAACTAACACAATACAGAGCTAGAATCCACTCCCATAATGTCACTAGATACCATTTTGGAGATTAGCTGTTCAGTGAGCATTTGCTACATCATTTATTGGAAGATGCATGTATTTAACTTGTCTGTGGCGAGCTCATGACCACAGATACTGAATGCCTTGTCATTTACTGCCTGTGCATATCTCCATTAAATTATGTGGGCAGAAACCTGCCCATTAGGCAGAAATTTAACAAGCTGCTTTTGCTGAAAAATTGATGTAAACTGCTATTGTTTTTATTTGCCTTATTACTATTACAAAGCCAGTTTATATTGCTAATTTCTAAACTACTCACAAGTATAATTTAGAGCCAAATTTTTTTTTTTCTTGGAAACAGCATTTTATGAGGCTTTGGGCAGCAGTGTGTGCCTCGCACTGGGCTTCATCAACGGCGAAGTGAGAGACTATAGCCTGCTGAGCTTTCCCTTCTAGCAGCCTAGGTGATTTCCCTAAGATTTAATCATCTGGTGCCTAAGAAAGCTGAAGACACTGCTTATAGAACAGTGTGCAAGTTTACAAAATCAAAGTTGCTTTCTTTATAAATCTAAGATTTATTTTTATTTTCTACATTTACTGCTGTTGTCAGAGATTATTGAATAGAATTATGTATTCTCCTTCCAGAACGATGTAACGTTTCTCATGGAAACAGAAAGTAAGAATTAGGTAAATAGAAGCTGGTGAAAATGTTTGAGTGTAACTGAGTTTTAGAAAGAAACATTGGAGCAACAAGACAGGACATAGAGAAAAAACTGAGCTTAATTGTTTTTCTGATCATGTAGTACTTGAACAGTGAGGACCAACCAGACTGTAAGTAGGTACTTTGTCAATGTCAAGTTTCAATATTAAATTGAATAAATTAATAAGAAGACCAAGTGTCTATTCACTATATAATTTCAGGTGATCTTTTTTAACTCCTAAATGTCCTACAAAAAGCAGAGAGAGAAACATGAGGCTTAAGATAATAATTTTTGTTTTCATCTACAGTGTTGCCAATCACCAGAGCATGTTATAGCTAAAACCGTATACATATGACAATAAAAATAAACAGCAGCCATACAGAAGACTGTGTGATGCTACACATTAAGTATGCTTTTTCTGCCTTGCTTTCTCCAGAACCCAGTTTAATATCTCTTACACACATAGCACTGCTGCGGACTTCACTGGAACATCTGGTTAGAGAGAAATTCTGAATTAGTTTCAGGATTAAGCTACGTAAAGCTAAAGAAAATGTATGTTCTGGTTTTGTGTCCAAAATCCTGTCATAGTCAAACTTCATAGTAAATTGCAAGTGTCTGATGATGCTAGCTCCTCATTTTAAAATCCTTAAGCATCTTCTCCCCTTCATCATAGTCAGGACATGGTTTACAGTTTTTCACTTCACAGGCTCAATTGCATCTGATGTCCTTGCTAAGCACCAAGGAAACTATTAGAGAGTAATTGCAACTTCTGACCAGTGAAACGTTATCACCCATTCTGCTAGAACCCTGGCTGATGGAGCTTTAACCTCTTTTCTTTGTGCTTCTCTTCCAGCTTCAGATATGGCTGCGGAGCAGGGACAGATTCTTGTAATTGCCACTGCTGCTGTTGGTGGATTCACTCTCCTGGTCATCCTCACTTTGTTCTTCCTTATCACTGGGAGGTAATTAACACTACAGTGTTCTCATTTACTCAGAGTCAGACTCATCTAAAACTAAGAAGTTAAGAATAATAGTTAAGTCGTTCACCACATTTTCAGCGCTAAAATAAGGGTTAGGCATAGCAGGGTGATTGTCCTCTTTGTTTGGCACTGTTTATGCTCACAGTTCTATTGTGAATGTTTTATTTTGGGGAGCTGAGCAATTATGTGAAATCAGGAAATAGTTTGGCTGGTTTTCAAACGAGTTTCTGGATGTCTTGCCTCTAGAGCAAGAATTTTAAAATGCAATGTACCTTCATCCTCAAGGCTCTGACATTCAAAGACAAAAAATCAAAACCAAAGAAACCACATTATTTTTTATGAGACCTTGTAACTGTCAATTGCAAAGCTTTGGACTGTGTAACCTTAGGATTTTTGATGTCTTAGGGTTGGCAGTATAGCTTGCTAAAGGCACTTGAGTGGACAATTTTTTATTACTTTAATTATATTAAATTTGTAGGAAAAATCATACACAATTATTATATATTTTGTATGCGCATTTCTGCATCTATTAAGAGAAAATACAGGAATTATGTAATTAAATTAAACTAAGGAAAACTTTACTCCAAAATATTAGTATGATTGTACTGCCTGTGATATCACTGGTGAACAGAAAATAGCTTCCTGAAGGTCCTGTAGCTTCCTGAAGGTCCTGTTTTATTGCTTTTTGGCTTCTTTTTTTTAATAGGATTGAAGATGTCCCAATTAAACCTACTCCACAGCAGTACTGTTGCACTGGTAGGCAAATTGACTGGTCTGGATAATGATTATTTTTCTAACTACCCTGATTCTTAAAGTTCTTATAGTACAGAGCTGATTGTCCACCTTCCTTCAGCTGATGTGTTGATCAGGATCAAATAATGAAATTATGGAAATTGGATGAGAAAGCAGTTTGATTTGAGTATACAGATACCATGCTTGATTACACATGGAAGGTTTTAAGAGAACTCACAAATTCTAAATGGACTTGCTAAAAAACGCACATAGAGGTCAGAACATCAGTCCTTGTTGGAGCTTAGATTTCCACAGACTTAGCTACTTCCATGGTGCCTTGTTTCCATTTTCACTGAGCCTCCAGGTGCTTCCTATGTGATTTCAGGACTTCACCTTCTTCCACCAGGAAGCAAAGCAGAATTTAAAAGGACAAACACGCTAGGTCCCCATCTCCTCTGTGAGACGTCAGTGGCACCCCAGTGCTGCCATGGATCCAGAAGGCCTAAAACCAGACTGGTGTTCAGTAGAGTTATGGGCCTTTGAGCAGAGGGGCTGGGCTCATACCTCCTGCATTAAGCTCTGTAGAGGGATTGGGTGAGCTCTGGCCCCTCTACACTTTTCCCCTCTCCCTCCTTCAAATGCATAAAACAACCAGTGGAAGAGCCTCCGTATTAGAAGGATTCTCTGTGGAGTTTTCTTCTCACCTCCCTTGGGGACAGAAAATATCCAGGGTTGGGACAGGATTCTGTACTATTGCTGTGCTGGTTTAGAGCCGGTGTTTACACTTAGAGAAAAGATGTTACACTGACTTCTCTGAATGTGATAATGGTCATCACAAGTGGGGCTGCGCTTTCAGATTTGTAAGTAAGTTTCTGGTTTTTTGGTACAGCATCACCTCTAATTTGAAAAGAAAGTGAAGTCCTATCAGTGTAGGACAGAGGGGGTTTTTTCAGTACCCCAGCAACAAAATACGACACTGCAGTAGCTACCATTGTGTGAATTGGTGCTCTCTATGCTAAATAATAAAATCATTTAAGTGTAACATTCTGTTGAAGTTAATGGGAGCAGTTAACACTGGAACGTATTGTGACCTTAGATAATCTTAGAAGCTAAGTAAATATTCCTAAAACTACTACAAGCACTGACATACAGTAGGGTCTTCCAGAAGAGAGAGGAATTATTCAAAGACAAACTTTCAGAGAGAATGACTCTGTGGAATCCTTACATGGAATCCTGAAACATAACTCAAACACTTCCTTTAGTAGAAACTCACTAAACTCAGGACTGAAAAAAATATGGAAATTAGTTTCTTTTTGTATTTATTCCTCCTGTTTGCTAATGTTAAGGACATCAGAGATTCTCCTAGCTTTCTAACATGTTACTCAAAAGGACCATTTCAAATAAGTGAGATATGAATTCATTTAGAAGTGCTGCTTAAATGCAGTGATAAGAGTGTATTCCGCAGAAGACAGAGCAAGAAAATTTTGAATAAATACTCAATTTACTCCAGGACTGGAGGCAAATTTCTGCATGAAAAATGGGATTGGTACCCTACAGATGTGCTTCACTGTTTAGAATTAGCAATTTGATGAGCTGTCGAGTCACAAGGCTGCTGATGAGTCTATTCATAGTGGAGAGGCTGGATTAAATGAGCACCTGCCTCTGCACTTCGCCGAGTGATTATCCACCAAGAGCAAGCAAGAAGCACGACTGCCAATTGCAGACAGAAAAATGAAAGCGACGGAGACTTTGTGGTACAGGATATGCAGTGAGATGGGGGTCGTGGCTGAATTCCAGGAAATGCGGTGTTAAAGCTCAGTGTGATTTATTTTTATCATTACAGAAATTATTCCTCTCCGATTGTTCTGTAGCCAACACTAATAGGGAATGGGGAGCTGAAGCTGAAGACTCCTCTGCTGGTGATTACTCACTGGCTTTTGCAGCCAAACGTGGGGCCACATGCATACTTAGGAGGATTGGACAGGGTTAAAGCCTTGTTTCTTTGCCTGTTGCCTTGGGCAGGCACTTTAAGCGTTCATGTTCTTGGCAGTTGACACCCTACAGACCAGTTGTTCAGGTCCTAAAAATGGCACTGGCATGCTAAGTGGTCCCAGCAACTGCTGTACATCCAAAGGTTTCCACAGAAGCTGAGAATCCTCTGATTTCTGTTTCCCTACATAAGGGTACATAATCCGTTTCCAAGGTTTCTGCCCTTCGGTGTTGATCATCCCCTCTGTAGCAATGAATGAATGTGTGTTTCTCTCTGTTCCAATAGTTTAAATTAACCATTGAAATGATGTGGTGTGTTCACATAGAATCATAGAGTGGTTTGGATTGGAAGGGACCTTAAAAATCATCTAGTTCCAACCCCCCTGCGATAGGCAGGGACACCTTCCACTAGACCAGGTTGCTCAAAACCCCATCCAACCTGATCTTGAACACTTCCAGGGAGGGGGCAGCCACAACTTCCCTGGGCAACCTGTGCCAGTGTCTCACCACCCTCATAGTGAAGAATTTCTTCCTAGTGTCTAGCCTAAATCTACCCTCTTCCAGTATGAAACAGTCCTCCCTCATCCTGTCACTCCATGTCCTTGTAAAAAGTCCCTCCCTAGCTTTTCTGTAGGCCCCTTCAGGTACTGGAAGAATGCTATAAGGTCTCCCTGGAGTCTTCACTTATCTAAGAGAACCCTAACTCTCTCAGTCTGTCTTCACAGGAGACGTGCTCCAGGTCATCTTTGTGGCCCTCCTCTGAACTCAGTCCAACAGCTCCATGTCCTTCTTCTGTTGGGTGCTCCAGAATTGAACACAGTACTCCACATGGGGTCTCACAAGAACAGAGTAGAGGGTAAGAATCACCTCCCTTGACCTTCTGGCCTCACTTCTTTTGATGTAGCCTGAGATACAATTGGTTTTCTGGGCTGCAAGTGTACATTGCTGGCTCATATTGAGATTCTCTCATGCTGAACTTCTCTCATGTTGAGCTTGATGGGTGGACTCTTAGGTGAATAAGGAATTGGCTGGGTGGTCACATCCAGAGCGTAGCAGTCAATGGCTTGGTGTCCAGATGGAGAAGAACGACAAGTGGTGTCCCTCAGGGGTCCATACTGGGACCGGTACTGTTTAATATCTTCATTAGTGACAGACAGTGGGATCAAGGGCACCCTCAGCAAGTTTGACAATGAACCAAAGCTGACTGATGCAGTTGGCATACCAGAGGGAGGCAACGCTATCCAGAGGGACCTGGACAAGTTCAAGACGTGGGCCCATGTGAACTTCATAAGGTTCAACAAGGCCAAGTGTGAGGTCCTGAACCTGGATAGAGTCAATCGTCATTATCAATACAGGCTAGGGTATGAGGTGATATAGAGCAGTACTGTGGAAAGGGAGTTGGGGGTACTAGTGGACGAAAACCTGGACATGAGCACATGAGCTAACAATATACACTTGCAGTCCAGAGGGCCAATCGCATCCTGGGCTACATAAAAAAGAAGTGTGGCCAGCATATCGAGAGAAGTGATTCTGCTCCTCTACTCTGCTCTTGTGAGACCTCACCTGGAGTACTCTGGAGTCCTCAACACATTAAATACATGGAGCTGTTGGAGCGGGTCCAGCGGAGGGCCACAAAGATCATCAGAGGGCTGGAGCACCTCTCCTATGAAGACAGGCTGAGAGAGTTGGGGTTGTTCAGCCTGGAGAAGAGGAGGCTCCAGGGAGACCTTATAGCATCCTTCCAGTACCTGAAGGGACCTACAGGAAAGTGGAGGAAGGACTTTTTACAAGAGCCTGTAGTGATAGGATGAGGGGCAATGGTTTTAAATTAAAGCAGGGAGAATTTAAATTAGACATTAGGAAGAAGTTCTTTAATATGAGGGTGGTGAGATAATGGAACAGGTTGCCCAGAGATGTGGTGCAGGCCCCATCCCTGTCGACTAGAATACCTTCAAAGCCCCATTCCAACCAAAGGGTTGGATTCTATGAATTCTATGAATTCTGTGATTCTATGATTCTCATCAACCAACACTCCCAGGTCCTCCTCAAGGCTGTTTATATTTCTCATAACTCCTTTGTTAGTATTTTTCTCTCTATACTATCTATAGTTAAAGTTTCTTTTCTTTTGTAAGGCTGGTAATGAACACACAGAGGCCAGACATTTATTTGAAGCTGGTCTTAGAACTAAATATCTGTACACCAAAGTACATGTCCACAGACACTGCAGTTCTCCACTGATGTTGATGCCCCAACAGCCCTTAGCCCTTAGTCTAGCTCTTAAACCAAGAGATCTTCCTTTTCATAAAAATTTGCATTTTTATAGCAATCAGACAGGCATATGCTAAATCATCATATTCACATAGCAAGCTATGTATTGTTTATCCTATATGATAGCTGTTATCTTAGAGGGAATAATGTCAGTGCCTGGCTCACACTGCAAAGAGCTACTAAAAAAAAACCTGATGTGATTTTTTTTTTTTTTTTAATGAAACATGGTGGAGTTGAAGACACTAGTATGAAAAAAATGTGGATTGTTTTGTCCCACTGGATATGCAAGTTAATAGAATAAAGTTTAATTAGTGCAAACCAAGGTATGCAGGGAAATAATAATTTCTTAAAGCATCAAGATTCTTTAACTGAGTCAAAACTTGGAAATAAAGTTTGATATGGTGTCAAGTTCTGGGTTCCCCACTTCAAGAGGGACAGGGATTTACTTGAGAGGGGATCTTATTAATATATAACGACTGAGGGAGCTGGGGCTGTTTAGTCTGGGGAAGAGGAGGCTGAGGGGAGACCTTATCACTCTTTACAAATACCTGAAAGGAGGTTGTAGTGAGAGTGGGGTTTGGTCTCTTCTCACTGGTGACTGATGACAGGACAAGAGGAAATGGGCTCAAGTTGCATCAGGGGAGATTTAGGTGGGATATCAGAAAAAAGTTCTTTACAGAAAGGGTTGTTAGGCACTGGAACAGACTCCCCAGGGAGGTGGTTGAGTCACCATCCCTGAATGTGTTTAAGTCATCTGGATGTGGTGCTTGGGGACATGGTTTAGCGGTGGGTCATCAGAAATAGGGTGATAGGGTTAGGATAAGGTTGAACTCGATGATCCTGAAGATCTTTTCCAACCTGAACAATTCTATGATTCTATGAAATATCTGAAGGGTAAGTGTCAAGAAGGAGGGGCCAATCTCTTTTCAGTCATGTCCTGTGATAGGACAAAGGGCAATGGATGCAAACTCTAGCACAGGAAGTTCCACCTCAACATGAGGAAAAACTTCTTTACTGTTACAGAGCACTGGAACAGGCTGCCCAGAGGGGTTGTGGAGTCTCCTTCTCTGGAGACTTTCAAGACCCATCTGAATGCATTTCTGTCTTACCTGTCCTAGATTTGGTCTTTCTCTGGCAGGGGGGGTGGACTTGATGATCTCCAGAGGTCCCTTCCAACCCCTAACACTCTATGATTCTAGGATTCTATAACCAGAAGATAAGAAATCTTATTTGATAAGAAATAAAATTGCATCAGACTTGAACTTAAGAAATTTCATACTAATAATTTGACCATTATTCATTTTTATTTGCATCAAATCTGTTTGTAGTTCTTCATGCATATTTCTCCCTTTAGATTCATAACTAAATATATATTCCCAATGCAAAGATTTGAGCTTTCATAAAAGTGTAGATAAAACTTACTGTACATTCATTTTATACATTACAAGAATTTTAATGAAAACCTCACTTGTTTTTCTTAAAAGATGCCAGTGGTACATAAAGGCCAAAATGAAATCTGAAGAGAAAAGAAGGGCTCAGTTGCAAAATGGAGATTGTAAGTAGTTCAACACTGTGTTACATAATATCTGTGTCATGTTTTAGATTAAGCATGTTCATTGTTTTCTGTACAGCTTTTGTTCTTGATGTTTTAATCTAGGCATTTGAATAGTTGATTATTGTCTGCACCATAAAAGGTAATTTTTTTTATATGTCCTCTTGAACAATTTCACTGAATTCACTCTAGTTAATAAGTTTTTTTGGTATTCTATTAATAATATTTGACAGTTTTTCAGGTATATTTCTTTGAATTCTCAACTGGTCTAGACCATATTGAATTTCTGCCTCAAAATTCCTCACTTTGTGACTATGTGCCGTATTTGTATCCAATGGTCTTTGGCTTTAGGGTTCTACACTTTCAGCATGGAAAAGTGGAATGGGTTGCCTTTGCTCATGTTACTGCTCACTGATCAGTACAGTGAGAGTAAATCCTGACAATCTCTCATGGGCAGTATATTAGTTTATTTAGTTCAATTTAGCTACTTAGTTTAAATTACTAGCTTCACTGTCTTATTTTACATTACCTATTTGAAGTTTTTATTTATTCAAAGGGTACTATCCAAAGGACATTAATTGTTGGGTTTTTTTTTCATTTTTGACAACATCCCTGGAAATAAGCTAAGTCACCAGAAGTAAAATCTTTTTTCAGGTGACAACACTATATCCAGCCAAGTGGCTCTTTCTGTCAAGGAAAAGGGCACATTTCCTCATAAAGGATACTTCCTAGGAAGATTTGTTTGTCATTTATTTCCAAAGGTGGTCAGAAAGGAAAGAAGACAAAAACCTTCCTGCTGGAGAGCTTGATAAATGCCTCTGAGACCATGACTGAATTTGAAAACAGCCTCACTCACTGTCTTTCAGGCCAGGGTAAATGATGACTGCCTTGCATGTTGACACAGAGGCTTCTCATTCATTTGCAGTTATCTCGGTATCAGACTTGAAGGGCAAAGTCTCTACTCATGTATGTGCTCCACAGAACAAAGGATAAAGAAGAATTACTGTGATTTACCCCAGCACCTAAGACTGTCTTTCCAACACTACTCCCTCCTTTACCTTGAGCACTCAGCACCTCTATAAGAAGTACCTCCTTCATGCTAGCAGCAAGCTTTATCTGACTGCTGACTACCATATTCATTTGGTATCCAGCATCTCAACTTGAAACAATATGTGAGGCTGCACATTCTCTACTGGGGTCAGTATAAGGGTGATCTCTCCTGAGATTAGCTGAAGCTGTTTAAAGGAAAGCTTTAAAAAAAACAACAAAAAAAAAAAAACAACAAACAAACAACAAAAAACCCAAACAAACAAACAAAAACAAAACAAACAACCTGCACTGGTTAGCATCATCTCTTCCTGTTTCTAGATTTGTTGCATCCACACTTTGCATCCTGTACTTCTGCTGTGTGCATAAGAAAACCATCTCCTCTTAATCCTTCCTCTCTCCCTTGGGAGCTCAGTGTAAGTCAAAGGAAGATTTCTGGAAATACACCCTTTGAAGGGTGTTAGAAAGGAATCTGTGATCTTGGTGATAGGATGACAACCCATGATGTCTGGTGTCCTCCTCATTTCTGTATGACGTGTGAACTCTATCAGCAATGGTCCAAAGGGTTGTTGCATACTACTTAATGAAGCCCAACCTCAATCATATATCCTGAACATGCATTCTTCACCTGATGCATTTAGGCTCATCAGATAATGAGCTGCTTTAGACTCAGCTACTAAGTGGTAAGAGGAAGAAGGCTGAAAGGTACTTAATTCTTTTGAAAGAATGCACCCAGCTGCAGTACCCTCCTTTTATCCTGATCAGTCAATGCATTTGCTACATCAACTTTGGTTAATGAATTGAAAGTTTTCCAGAACTTCATCACCACATGGCAGCAGCCTAAAAAAATTCTGATCCAAATACTCCAAGACAATAAACATAAGTTCTTGGGCATGCCATACTTAAGAACATGAGGGTTATTATCTATGCCAGAAAATGATGGCTTGCCAGAGTCTGCCAAAGCAATCTGGCACCAATTCACTATTTCCACAGCCATCTCCAAGGAAGCAGACAGAAATTATCGAAGCGTCATAAATGGATTTGGATATTTCCATTCTCGTCTTGCACCTGGCTCTCTGGTGGTTCAAGCTGACCAGAAGAGAACAAAGCAGCAGAGTCCTCGAGGACCTGTCCACAGAGAAAAGGATTTCAAAGAGTGGACTGTTTGACAAAAGGAATGTTCAGCCATCCACCCATAAATGAAAATACTTAATTAGAAAGCACTGTTTTCAAAGCAAAGGGCATATTGCCTACCTTGTTTAAGGAGCAGCACAGGGGAATATAAACTGCTTTGGCAGTAATCACTGTTACTCTTCAGGATCTGCTTTTCTCTGTATCTTTGAGTCCTCACTTGGTGTCTCTGTAGATGCCCTTTCAAGTGACCAACACAGAGCTCATGTTTTCCCTCATGACTTGCTGCATTTTCCAGATTTACCAGAACTTAGCTAAGGCAGGGTTTTTTCCCTAAGGAAAGGTTTCCAAAACCTTTATTGTCCTCTTAATTTTCCTGCCTGAAATGCTTTACCTCATGAGATGTTTGTGTTCAGCTGGGATAGAGACAAAAGAGCACATGAGTTTGGCACTATCTTGTCAGCTGAATACCAAAGACAGAGTTTTCTAAAAGCCTTTGACTGAAAGGATATTTGATGTGACAATGCACTGCAACAGTCCTGAAGAAGTATTCATGTTTTTTGGTCACCTAGAACATCTTAGGAGATTTGAGCAGAGTCCAGCAAGACATCACAGTTTCAACAGTACTTTTTAATGCTTTTGCTAGTGTTGGGTTGGCAGACGCTTGTCCTCTGCCTATGGAGTTGTGACACCCAGCTCTTTTATGTCTCAGATGCCTCAACTAAAAAAGCCATTTGAAAGCTAAGTGGAAATGCTTAAGTATGTGCCCAGTCAATCTTTGTAGGCCCTGGTGCTGCCAGCAAATGGGGACAACTCGTGTCCATTCTACAGTTGGTTTCAGTGAAATCAGTAGCAAGCATTAATAATTCTGTGTCATTATCCTCTTTTCTTGGTTTCTGGAACTTTAAATGTGAAAGTTGTAATATATTATTTCCAATCCTTTTAACGGTATAGTCAACTAGGGGAAAAAAAAAAAGAAAAGAAAAGAAAAAGAAAAGATAAAACCATGTTGTTATAGTGTGTGAATGTCAAAGAATGCTTGATTCCTGATATTCTTTCTTTTTGCAGTACGTTTCCCGGGAATCAAAACATATATTGATCCAGATACATATGAAGACCCATCTCTGGCTGTCCATGAGTTTGCAAAGGAGATAGATCCTTCAAGAATTCGTATTGAGAGAGTTATTGGGGCAGGTAAAAGTACACCCACTTTAAAATATGGCTAGGCATGGCTAGGCTGCTTTTCTCAAGTCACCATGATAATGCAAGTTCTCAAGTATAGTACAAAATGGGGGCATATTTCTCTGATAGAATCACTTCACTCTCAAGCGAAATATTGTATATGGCTAATATTCCAAATGTGGGTATATTCAAATAATAATAATCAGATTCTCCAGAGTAATAGGTTTATCCCAAACCTTTTTTAAGGCTTTGTGCATTTCGGGGGCAGGGTTGGGCTTTGGGGTTGTGTGGGGTTTGTTTTGTTTTGTTTTGTTCCATATGTACTCAAAACACTGCGTCACTCAGCATTTGCCATAGTTAGTGACACATACCCTCTTTCACTGAGGGGGTTTAGAATCTCTTAGAATCTCTTGCTGGGGGGAGATAAGATCACTATTAATATGTTTGTCCACTTCTACTCAACAGCACTGTTTTGTCTTCTTGCTAACGCTACTCCTTGTAAGATTTTTTCTAGTTTCAGGAAGTGGGCAATGTAAATAATTCAGCAGGATGCTATCTCATCAAATGCTAACATTTGATGACCATCATTTATTTTTGCAAGGCTTCATAGAATTTTACAACTGAAATTCACATGAATAAAACTCCTGATCAAACAGAGGATAACAGTTCTATGGGCATTGCACAATTCCCCTTTCTTTGCAGGAGACTGATAAAATCAGCTTTCATACTTTGCTTTATATTTATTAATCTAGAACACTCCTCAGTGAATTGCTTTTACTTTCTTGGTACAGAAGAACATAGAAAATATAGAAGACCGAGCAAAAAATGTTCCGAAAGAGAAAATAGGAGGAATACAAGGGGGAAAAGGAGAGGCTGGCTTGGGCCAGGTTTTTCTATAGCTGTTGAAAGATGAATCATTGGCAGAGAGGGGAAAGAGGAAGCTCTCATGAGAAAGTGTAGACAGTATAAAAGGTGACATGGAGCTGGGAAGCAGGACAAATGAGAAAAATAGCTCCAGGTTCTCCTCTTCCATATTTGTCCAAGCATATGGTGGGGACAGAGATTAATTCCATCTGACCAACTGTTTTAAGCCCTGTTCTCATCTATGGATTGTTTACCTTCAGTTGAGAACATGTCATTGAGGATGTAGGCCATCATTTCATAGCTATTTGAAAATAAGTTTCAGAAGCTCATTATTGCTGTATGGATATTGGCCTTTTTTTTTCTAAGGGAGACAACATCCCTCTTGTGTCTTCAGGGATTTTATCCTTCACTAATGTGCTGTGTTTATAGACATGTCTACTCTGTGCATTCAGTGTTATCCCCTTGTCTTAGCTTTGGCTTAATTGTCAGGTTTTGCTGCTCAGGAAAGTGCTGTGCAAGTCTTCCCACAGATTCACTTTTGAAAGCCTTTGCAGTGATAAAGGTTCATGGTTGCTGTCTAGAGCTCACTAGGAGTCCTGGTGGCAGCTCAATGGTGGCAGAAAACTCACCTTTGTGGTTAACACAACGAAAGTTAAATACTTGAAAAGATTAGTCTTCTAAAACCATTTATTGGAACTTATGTTCTAACCCTCTAGAGCGTCACATTATCAACCAGGTTCCAAGATTGTTTGCTCTCTGCTGTACCCAGTTGTAATTGACTGAGAATTTAGAGAAACCAGGCTAGAAAAGGGCCTTACAAAGTTGCCTGACTAGTGGGTCTCAATGCATGGCTTGTGATCAACATCATTCAGAAGGCCCACCATTTCTCACAGTTATAAGAAATTAAAACAAAAAATGGCCTGACAAGGAGAATCTGAAGTTCTTGTGGTGTATTACATTGTCTGTGTTGTTACCCACACAATGTCAAAGGCTAGGGAGCATTAATCATTTCTCAGCCCCAACAGAAAGAGAAGTTGGGAGAGCTAAGGGTCTGTGTCAAAAATTTGTATGAACATAGGAACAGAATCCTGAGCTCTAATTCCAGCTCTGAAATCTGATTTCTTCCTGTGAAGGACTAACACAATACCTGTCTACAGTTTACACAATACAGCTATTTCTCTGTGTCCTTAAGATAATAAGAGTGACTAAGTTTTGAAAATTGTCATCTTAAAGGTACTTATAATACTGAAAACACAGGTGATTTGTCTTCACCTCACTGTAATTTTATTTCAGTAGCAATAAATACTATTTTCCATACTCCAATGGCCATCTTTGAGTTATCTATTCTGGGCTTTCTTTTAACAATGCTCTTTCATTACTTAATAAGTAAATGCCAACCTACAAATGCACTTGGTTTGACCTTACATCCTTCCTCTAACTTTATGCCATCAAGAAAAAAATAAAATCATTCACAACAGACTTCAAAAATTAGAGTTACATCTTGTAGAAGGGGATCAGTGGGGAAAAAAATATTTTAATTTGTTTATAGTGAGCCCACCAAAAACTCATGCTAGTAAATATCATCAGGAAAATTAGTATCAGAAGACATAATACACTGTCATCCTTCTTTTTTATCTTTGTTTCATATATCTTAGTCACTCAAGAAAGGAGAGGTACTTTTAAGTTGTGCTTCCTCATTTAATGATACGTTACTAACCGATAGCAGTGGAAATCTCTCCAGTGGTGCTAAAAATTGTTTTGTGCACTAGAAAATGTCATGCAAATAATAGAATAAAAGCTGGTCTGTTAACGAATAGGGGAGAGAAAGTATCAACCTGAAAATAAGAGAGAAAATTCTTTTTCACACTGCAGTCCATATCATTAGAGTACTTTAGAGTTTACCCGATTGCTTAAGCTGGATAATATGTGGCTGGCACTGTGCACCATTGGAATTATGAGCTTGAGAGAGCCCCTAGAGGGCTGACTTCTGCAGAAAACATTCTATCTGGTTTCTATTTTTTCTTCCTTTTCTTTTGATATGCTGTAGATATTGATGTCTTAGATTATAAAGCCTATTGAACGACATTCAGCACTGATATAACTGCTGATTTCAAAGGAATTGAATAAAACAGACAAGGACTGAGCTCATTGATTTTAGTTCAGATGAAAATGGTGTCCTTATTCTCAACTTAATTCATTTATGAAAATTCTTTGCTCAGCTTCTCTCTCCCTTTTCTTTTATGCGTGGGAGTGAATTTTTGCCTGCTTTCACGTATTTTATTTTTATATTTTTTATCTTCTAAAATTACTTGGGTAACCTGCCATCTTCAAAGATATTTATTTGCATAACACAACTTGCAAACTGATTGCAATGAGTCATAGAATCATAGAATATGCTGAGTTGGAAGAGACCCATCAGGATCATCGAGTCCCACATCTGTCCCTGTGTAGGGCACCCCAAGGATCACACCATGTGCCTGAGAGCATCATCCAAATTCTTCTTGAACTCAGGCAGGCTTGCTGCTGTGACAACTTCCCTGGGGAGCTTGTTCCCTTTTCCTTATATCCAAGCTAAACCTCCCCTGATTCAGCTTCCTGCCATTTCCCCGAGTTCTGTCATTGGTCACAGGAGTGAAGAGGTCAGTACCTGCCCCATCTCTTCCCCCCATGAGGAAGCCATAGACTGCAATGAGGTCACCCCTCAGCCCCCTATTCTCCAAGCTGAATACTCCAAGTAACCTCAGCTGCTCCTCATAAGTCATTCCTTGCAGACCCTTCACCATCCTTGTGGCTCTCCTTAGGACACTCTCCAATAGCTTGATGTTCTTTTTATATTGTGTAGCCCAAAACTGCACGCAGTACTCAAGGTGAGGCTGCACCAGTGCAGGGTAGAGTGGGACAGTCACCTCCCTTGACCGGCTGGCAACCCTCTGCTTGATGCACCCCAGGACACGGTTGGCCCTCCTGGCTGCCAGATCACACTGCTGGCTCATGTTCAGTTTGCCAATGAAATGTAACCCCATTTCCATGCAGGCAAGATACAGAGTAAATACCATGCCCGAGGCACAGACAGTACAAATTGTCACAGAGTTCTTCAGTAGCTGATAGGGGACACTTCACAGAAAGTCCTAAAACTTTATTTATGCCTTCTCTCTAATTCCATATTAAACATTGCAACCGGATATAAAACGGATTTCTTATCATAGAATTACATTTAAAAGATGTTTAAAATTTTCATGTAAGTGAAACAAAAATTAAGATCTTTCACAAAATGAAACGTTAAAACATTAGCAGCTGCATTTCTTAAATTTGTTTTGTTTGAACATTTTATTTTGATTGATGATTTTAATTTTGAATTTCTGGAACTTTAATTTTTCAAGACAAAAATCGTTTCCATTCAAGAGCTAAGTTTTCATTTTGAAAATGTTAATGTGGAACATTGCAAATATGTGACATTTTCTTGCTAGCGTTTCTGGTCAAGACATTTTTGAAACTGAACTTTTCCTGGAAGCAGTTTCCAATTTGGCTTTTCCATGGAAAAAGTCATGTACAAAAGCTCTTGACAATTCACTAGTTGCAGTGCATATGGCTTTGACCCTCAAGGCAAGTATTTTTTCTCATTTCTTTTTTTATCTTACCTAATTCTGTACCCAAGCTATCTTCTGAAGTATTTGGTAATTATAATCTCGGATGATGTGAATTGGAAATGTACATTATATTATTTAATGCTAAGAAATCTATCTGAGGATTATATCATCAAATCAGAAGTAGTATGTTCAACCAAAGCTACAGGTTCCCTATTTCTGATTACAGCACTGTTAAAAGTTAAAGTCTCTTCACCACCCCACTTACCTCAGACACACATACACTATAGACTTGAGAACCGAAGACTTCCCGTGTATTATTTTTGTACTATATTTCAGTCTTTGCTTAGAAGTGCAAAATCAAAGACCCCCTGAGTGTATTTTACCTACTTACACTCTGTTGTACCGGTGCATCTGAATGCTGGACAAGACATTGGGATTTCTCTGTAATCATTTTTCAGCCATCTTATACAGTTAATTTGGTCTGCTCCTTTGTTGCCAATTACTAGTATCATAAAAGTAGTACTATGTGGTGTAAAAAAAGAGAGCAAATATCTAAAATTGTTACTTACAATACCAACTGCTCCATATAATGATGTTTTTCCATCAGATACTAAAAATACATTGAAAGAAAGTGGCAACAAATGGTCAAATTGAAAAAGTAGTAAGATTTTCAAGCAGTAACAGCAGATTAAGTAGTTACAAGTTCAAGAGGACTCTTGGCCTGCAACAGTCAAAGACATCATAGCCAAAATAAAAAGAAATGCCTGTACATTTAGTTGTAGATTTAATAAACATTCCTATTGCAAGTTCCTATCACTAGACAGGTAATAATAGGAAATGCAACGCAGCAACAATTTAAGAAAGGATTTGAGAAAAACTTAATTAGTGCAATATCATGTTAAAATCCTTTTGCAAGTCCTCCTGGTGGACATTTACTGAGCTGATGTTTTTGAATGCAATCACTATATTCTATGGAGCTGGTTAATTGAAACTTTGATCTCAGGTCTCCCAGTCTTCACCTCTGGGATGCTTTTGGTGTTCCAGTACACCTGCAAACTCTTTGAATTACTGTCCTTCCCTCTGGTGCTTTGGTGAAAATAAAGCAAGTAAAATACAGACTTGGCAAAGTCCTTGCTAAATTATTCATGCTTTTCTTGCCCCATGTGTAAACGCAAGAGGTCTACATTAAAGTAACAATATCTGCACATAAATCCAGATTCCAGATGGATATGTAGTCAGGTTACTTCCCTTGAGTGGCTTCCCATCATCTCCTACCTTACATCTGATGCATCTGAGAAAAAAATACTATTTTGTATACCTTTTGATTGAAAGATTACCCAGGTTAATGGCTGTTAATGGTTTCTTTTGTTAGTCTTTTAATAACTTCTGCTGATATCTTGGTTCAAACTGAAGAGTAAAGGCAATGGGGGAAACAGTTTACAACCCAAATGGAAAATGCAGTTTGATCAAATATCCATAGTACCAAGCAGATTACAATACTAAAGGCAAAACAGAACCAATTTGTGAGTACTTAGGTTATGTTTCTCATGCTAACATCAACCAAACAAACAGGTATTAATGAAGTTGACATTCTAGCAGTGGTTACTATTTAAATGGTGAAATTAATTAGCCCATTTTCTTTTATTTTATTCACTACTTATGACAAAGTCTTACTAATGTTTAATTTGATATTGTATGTTCTTGGATTCACAACTCTTGGCTTTGGTGTGGCATTTTTTTATCGTTAATATTAAATATTCCGTATCTCCTGTTGGTTCATTACAAAGATCACCAGGTGCCTTTTTGCCAGTTCCCATGATTTGCCATCTATTCACTGCTGCAGATTTTTTTCAGATGGTCCCTTTCAGCCACTCTTCATATTGAGCTTGCTGCACCTACTGACATGTAATCATATTGTTTGATTTTGTCCTGTCTGTGACACTTTTTCTGACCCATCTCTTCTTGCTCTTTGGTTTAAGGCTGCAGCATCTCTTCATGCAAGGAGAGCTGCTATGTCAAGTTGGTATTAAATGTTACAAATATCCTCTTATTCTGTTTGTTAAAGTGTTGAAACTCAAGGAAGAGGTCAACTCATCAGTTTTTTACAAAGCATACACTATATTCTTTTTATAATCTAAATCTTCTGCCAGTTCTCCCACAGGTCAAATGACTGAAACTGGGGAAAATGAGTTGAGTTGTATTTGGTGCTGTGACCTTTCAGTTCTATCAACAGCAACTGTCTGTGTTGCAAGGCATTTGTTTTGATCCCATGTAGTAATACCAGACTGCATATCAGACTTTTAAGTGACTGACTATTCTGTTTCATTTTAAATAATACGTATGTTATGCCTGAATGAGAAAAGACGTGCTGGGTTTGCACAGGGTAAGTTTCTAGACTGCTCAATTAGCTTTTTTTTTTTTTGCATAGAGTAAGATGTATGGGGTCATTAAACCAGGGATTATTTACACTGTATTAAAACTGAACAGACACTGAATATTTTTCTCTAGCTATCACCAGCTTTTTCACCGGAGTGAGGAAAGATGTCAGCTTCTCTGACATCTGGCTCTTAGCTCTTACTTATTACACATGCAGTCATGAACCTTTACTGCTGCAGGGTCAACGTTTGTCTTATCTTCAAACGTGAGAAATGAGACTTAGATTCTTAGGTTTTAAAAATCGATTTTGTTGAATACATTTCCCTTTGACTTTAAAAACATTAAGAATTCTTTATCGTAACAAAAGTGTGTAAAAAATACTCTGCTATGAAAACTTGTCAAACTCTTTCTCAGTGTAAATAGTTCAATGCTTTAAATTATATCTGTGATCTCCATCTAGTCTAAACCAGAACTAGAATTTAGTACACATACCTCAGGTTTCTAGATGTAGAAACTGTCTGCTCTGTAAGCTGATGATCACTTACTGTCTGTTTGACATCATGGCACAAAAAATTGCTGGAAAATTGCTGGTAGTCTTTATGTTCATTGTTTTATCAATCACAATATCCAAGGGGAGTGAAATTTCTTTCTACGTGTACTAATCATGCATCCAAAAGAGGGAAAAAAAACAGGTCAGGGAGAAGACACAACATTCCTTCCCCTGCTTTGGATGTTGTACAGGTAATAAATCTTGGGATTCTAAGTCCTTCACTTGCCTCTTCCAGTTTAATAATATCAAAATGCTTGATGAACAGCCCTTTGCAGTTCCTTAGGTATGAATGCTATTATTTCTGAAATTCTGAAGTTGTAGTACTCTTCTATAATCTTATCATAGTAAAACAGTATGTTCTATAACCTATGCTTTCCAAATTATTCTCAAAAATGAGATTTTGCAGTTCTGCAGATCTATTGATCATGACATCTTTTTAAAAATCTGGATATTAAGACTCTAGCATTTTTTGCTTTTCACAGTTTAATCACAAGAAAGAAATTGGAAAATTTTCTCTTTTTAGGCATTGAAGTTTGAAAAGCCAGTAAGATGTGACAAGGTCATGGCTTTAGAGAATCTAAAGAGAATCTTTTGCCAAAGATTCCCAGAGCAGTAGTCTGTTGACATATATTTTCACACATAAGCACACATCTTCAAGGAAGCACATGCTTTATTTATTTGTAAAACTGGGTAGGAATAAAATAAATAACAGGATTTTTGGTAAAAATTCAATCTAAGACACTTGATTTCTGTTATCTGTTTAAGAAGCTGCTAATTTATTCAGACGTGATGTTAATTGTACTCCTGCACTTGATGATGTCTCTGTTTTGAAGTGAAAGACAAGCTATGAAATTGTTTTTTTAATCCCTGCACTCTTCCTGGATCTTATTGGCTAATAAAACATTGGTTTATTTTAAGGGAAGTGACAGAATCAAATAAAATAAAAACTGTATGACGATATCCATTCTGTTTTTCAACAGTTCTGATTCCAAAATGACTGGGGTAGAGAATTCAATTTTGCTATGGAAGTATCCTGCACTGAGAAGTGCTCTGAAATATTTTTGTGAACACTTCTTTTTTCTTTTACTGAATTATGACCCATTGAAAACTGACCTGCAGGCATCCAGAGTATGGTAGTGGCTTCAAGATCGAAGGAATGTTGTGACTTCCATACAAACTTAATTAGCAAATGCATAAAGGGAATGTGAGGAAACACGTATTCTTCAAAGGCTGAAGCAAGATCTGAGATTTCTTTCATTACACAACTCAGTCCTGATTTGCTGAAACTGTTGGCCTTTGGCTGTCTGAACAGTGAAATAGGTAATTAATTTCAAGTAGGTTGGTAAGTCAATTTAAATAAATCACGTGCAAGGGCTTTTCTGGGGCATAATAGCCTTAAGTACATTTTAAATGCTTTCTACAGTTGGAGGATAGTTAGGTGTTCTGATATTTTCACAGCATTTCTTTTCATACAGGTCTTAATGCATGACACAGCTATAGATAGATACTGCTATAAAAAGGGATTTTAGGCAGATATTTTGTCATCATTAGAATAAAATCTAAGTGTCATTACATTCCTTCCTCGTAACATGCTCGGTTGTATCAGAAACATCTTGATTATCAACATTGAGTCTCAGAAGTGTCAGTAAAGCAAGATGCGCCACACTGCGGAGGGCAGTTAGGCTGTTGCAGTGAAAGCACAGGTCCCCATGGTCTTGTGGTCTGGCACAAAGGAAAGGTGATTATTTGTTGTGAAGTAATGCTGAATATTTTGCTTTTCTGCGATGTGATAAATCTCATGAACTTGAATATCCCATCCATTATTTCTGCACCCATTTCTGTGGGATGTGTGACTTTCTTGAGTTTCTTCTTTCACTAACAACTACAAAGAACTGAACTATTAAAAAAGACAGCTTTTAAGACAGGTACTGATAATTACTTTGGAAAATAAGGTGTTTATGTTTAGCAAACTGTACTGTAGTTCTAAAATATCTTTTATCTATTTGAGGTGAATTTGGAGAAGTATGCAGTGGACGTCTGAAGACACCAGGAAAAAGAGAAATACCTGTTGCAATTAAAACTCTAAAAGGCGGCTATCTGGACAGGCAGAGAAGAGATTTCCTGAGAGAGGCTAGTATCATGGGACAATTTGATCACCCAAATATAATTCGCCTTGAAGGAGTTGTTACAAAAAGTAAGTTACTATTAATAGCTTTTTCTTTTTTTTTTTCCCATTCTGTCATTTAGAATCAAAATTAAGCATTACTTCCACATTCAATGTGGATTGCAATTCTAGAAATTATCCAAATCATAAAGTGCAGCAGAAATTGCAGAGTTTGGGAACATAGTAGGAAATCCACAGCCTCTTTTGAATTATAAATGGTTTTGGTGGTTTATTTTTTAAAAAAATCCTCCTCACTCAAATAAAGTCTTACAGGTTTTTATGAAATAGCACTGTAGAGTTTACTTATGGACAAGTGGAATACAGTAGAGAAAACCATAAATGTAACTGAGTTGACAATAAAGTCACATCATCGTATCAGAGAGCAGCTATCATCTTTTCTCACAATCACTAACTCTTTATTTGGTTGTTTTACTGATGTTCGTACCAGAAGAGATCAATTTCCTATTTTAAAGAAATAAAAGCTAAACTCTTTTGCACTTATTGTACACTTGTAAATGATTCACTGGTATTCCAGAATAATCTATGAAATGTCTTACTTTTTATACCTATTGCAGCTGTCAAGAGATATTCCTTGTCTCTGAATTCTAGCATTTTTAGTGGGGTTATCGGCTTTTCTAAAATGCTGAAATATCTAGTTATCATTTAAGTATTTAGTAAAATTCATGTTGACATGCATGTAATTTCTTTAATGCCAACTTTTTGTGGTAATTAATTAAAAAACTCATAAGGTATACTCTTATCAAAATTAATTGTTGCCTCAACCAAGCCATGTTGTTTGCTGATTTGCAGTACTTTTTTTTTTCTTTTAAAGATCAAGTGTTACTTATATACAACAAGTATGTCCTCTTCCTGTCACAGTAAATGCGGTAAAGATGTTACAGATATTTCCTCTTTTCACCATGTTACAATATCAAAAGCTATGTTTGGAAAGCACGACATATTAGGACAAAGAGGAAATTCTAGTTCCTGAATTCATGTCATTGGAATGGCATTTAAATAGGTTTACCTCCTTGTTCAAATCTGCCTCTTTGTGGTTCTAAATTAAGATGAAAAGGATTATTTTATTCTTCACACAGTATTGCCAGGATAAAATAATTATTATTCAGGAATGTTTGATAACTCGACTAACAGAATCCATTATGTTGCAGACTTCTGGAAGGATATGGCTTAGTCTCCTCCAATGCTCTTCTGTCAGTAGCTGCTCTGCTGACAACAAACAAGATCCTGAGTTAATTCTGGCTGAGCAGCATTGGACGTCTATGTCAAGAGATGTAAATATGCAGGAAATTAACTGAATTTAGCTCTTCGCTTCCCAATGAGCTGTATAGCAGGAATTAAATTCCACCAGTCTTCACCAATATAGGCAGTTTATGAACCAGTATCCCAGGTATGACTAGGATCCAAATGGTGGATCTGGTAGTGTATGTCTCATTTCTGCAAAAGGCTAATGGCTGTGATTTACACACATTGTTTAAATCCAATTAGATGGTGCACACAGAGTACAGTATAATGTACTTGGCAATGGCATGATTGTTTAATCTTTGCCACATTTATAAATTTTTTTCTATAATGTCTCATTATCAGTCTAGAAAGAAATGAAGACTGCATTAAGAAAACAGAAACAAACACATAAATCAGTGCTCCAGCATTAGAGTGTTTGCTTCTGCTCTACAGGAAAGTGATTATAGACAACCGTAAGTCAAGAAGTCATCGTTAGCAGTTCTGCTTTTCTCTAAGGAGTCAGCAAACTTTATTATTGTTTCTGGAATGTTTGCTTAGAGGTAATATAAAAATAGTAGGTGTTACTGTTAAAGTCACACTGTCCTATAAAAGCATGCATCTGTCGCAGATATAAGTGAAGAAAATTTGTAAGAAAATATTTTTGGGTCAGGCAAGTTTTTAAAAAATAAAACAAGTATACAGCAATAATTACAGAATAAAAAATACATGAGTTATCAACAAATTTCACCATAAGGCATAGGAAGCACAAGTTATATAAAGTGTAAAGGACAAAGCTGTGCAGTACTGCTCTACTGCAGGGAAGAAGCTAGGAGGCAGGCTGAGCAACAGACACAAACACTCTGCTATGCTTCTCTTTTGCCAATTTATCTTTAGGAATTTGCCTTGCGTTTGTACTGCCCCATATGTGGTATTTAGAGAATAACATGGCTTCAGCTGGGAGCAGAACTGTTACTTTGTATTTCACTAAATCCTAAATTTAGGATTGTACAAGACAACACAGGACAGAAATTTCCTATAACTGAAAGGTGTGCTGTAGAAGTGAGACAGAACTTTGCCCTAGCCCAATTATTTATGTGATGATAGCATGATTAAAAGGTGTTTTGTGTTAAAATTTAGATTAATGACAGCAGAAACTATTTATCTGATGTGCATTACAGTTCCACTAACATATAAAGACATATCGAGTGCAGTAAATTTGATTAACAGACATGTATTTCTGTTCTTAGCCCATGCTTTCCTTTTTGTAACCATTAGTCATTCACTTCTAGCAGTTACTGGTATATTGCATCAGTTTGTAAGCAATGCCTTCCATTACAGTGCCATTGACAACTGAACAAAAAAAAAAAAAAAAAGGATTTCATTGTAATAAGCAGAAGTGCTCTACTGAGCAATACCAAGTCAATAGCTATTGATTGGGGCAAAACCAAATTTGCCTATTCCTAACAAATGAGAGCTTTTATCTGGTGCTACCAGCTAAGCAGATGTTAACTTTTAAATGATACACTTTTCAAAATTGCTATGGAATATGTACTGTACAGGATGAAAAAATGCTATTCTATTCCTGCTCAGAAGTAGGTCTGAAAGAGTTTTAATCTGCTTTTCTGATTGCTTCATTCTTCATTTGTTGTAACTGCGATCCCTAATCACAGAGAGCAGTAAGCAGGCAGAACAGTTGCTGTAGCACAGGCTTTCTGTTAGCAGAGAGTTCATTTCAAGGGCAATTTGCCAGGCCAAGGCAAGTACGCTGTCACACAGAGTCTGGATCCAATAGTTTCCTTTTATTGATAATCAGAAGTCACACAGGAAACTTTATTCCTGTGTGGTTTGTTTTAGCAACACCATTCCTTCCATGGTTTGCCACAAAAGACTGCTTATTGCCTTGCAAATTCATGAGAGATGCTGAGGCACTTTATGAAAACCTCTGTGTTTCCCTTTCAAGTCATAGTGGCACGGTGATTATTTTGGGAGCTCTTCTTGGATGTGTCAGGGTACGCTCAGCTGAGTTGTTTGTCATTGTCCAAGCTGCTGCTATTTCCTGAACAGGTACAAGAAAAATACAACTTATTTCTCGACTGTGAACATACGTAACCAACATTGAGATCTGGGCTGTATAGAAGTAAGATGTGTCTTCCCCTTCTACATCATGTTCCAGTCCATGTTGCAGACTTTCCATGGAAAGTCTATAAAGTAAACTAAAGCTAAGCTTACAGCAAACACCTGCCAACATAACTATATCTAGAAGAGACATGAAAAATTTGTCTCTGACTATTGTAACCATACTGTAAGAAATCATTGGTGTTACATGAGCCAAACTGGAATCTATAGTGAGTTTAGCTTGATGCTGCCTTACACAATAGTTTAAAGAATGGCCTTGTCTGTACTGTGTAATACCATGTCAATACAAGTTATTAATGCGTGCAATAACTGCATTGTAGTTGTAATCTTAGGTTTTTTCTCTCCGCCTCAAACTGTAGCCCAAATAACTTTGAATTGTTAAAATTTATTTCTAAGGACCAACAGAAAACATATAATTTTAGCATTATACTATTGCTTATAACGTAGAATACAACAAATTTCAAATCTTCACATTTACTTCTGTCAGTAATCTCAGTACTTCACTGAAGACATCGCTGGCATCTCCAGGCACAGATGAACTTGTTGGAGGCCAGAATGGCTTCAAACCCAATCCTTGAACCCACCCCTTGCACTGTCTGCCACTTACACCTGCCTTATGCAATACAGATACTCAGCAGGGCATGAAGACATTATTCATCCCCAAATATCTTCCATTCTGCTTATGGACAATCCACTGTGACATAGAGAAGTGGTGAGACTGTATATGTGTCATATTAGCCAGTGGGCTTTACATGGCAATAAGCATAAAGCTGAATTTGTCTGATTGACCACATTGTAGCTGCACACATAATGATACACACACCAGCAGGCTTTCAGTTGTGTTATAAATTGCTCAGTAAGTGGAGCTGTAAATTTAAACTTGGATCACTGTCTTTATTTTCCTTCGTATTACGTTTCATAGATAAATATCACATTACTGAATTCAATGTTACTTTGGCCACCAAATTAACACAAAAATCACAACCACCACATGCACTGTCAGCCAAATTTACTAGATTGCTGTATTAAAATGTAATCCAAGATAAAGAGTTGAAAGAGCTGTGGACATGACTGCTGTAACATAGACAAAACTAAGTATCCATGCCTTCTTGCAAAACAGGTTACCTTTCATCAGCTGCTAGTCAAAAAATTTCATTATTTTTGCTAGTACTGAATTATTTTTACTCATACATGCATACATGTGGATATTTCAGATAACACACAGAAACTGATGCATGTCATTTATTGAAGGTTGCTGCCACAAATTAAGAATACACAATACTTGATTCTCCTGAATGACACATGCTTAAAAAAATTAGGTCTTAAACCTCTGGAAAAATTGAGATTTCTTTCATTCATTACAATCTGAGAAATTTTTTTGCAAAAATTAAAGGCCATTATGGTTTCCTGAAGTTCGAATCAGTCATACATCTACGTTCTGTTTTTCTGTTTTGCAGCCAGCAAGCTATACATTATTACTGTCAACTCTGTTGCAACATCTTTCACAGGATGATAAGCAATGAAGAAAAAGTATATTGTCCAACAGTCGAACAGCTAACATCTTGTTAGCAGCAGCTTAGTCTGACCATGATACAGTATCTAACATAACTAAACTTCTATACTTCTACTTTTATAAGTTACATCTGAGAAAAAGGATTTTGCTTTCTTCAGGATCTTTTGCCTTCAGATGTCTGTATTCAGACATGTAGGACCTGACTTTAAAAGATATCGAGATGCTTTGATGTGAGATGTGGTTCTAGCAGAAAACAGGTGACAAATACAATTCTTGCCAACAGCTATAAAAAGATAAAGTCTTGTAAGTAAGAAGTGGCCAGATTTTTTTTGTTAAAGGAAAAGCGTGGTCATCAGTTTTCATAATTAGCATAATTATTAACTGCAAGTGATTGCATTTCCATATGTCTTCTGAATAAAGTATGCAATTTCTTCCTTCACCATTAAAGTAGAGAAGAATATGGTACGATAAGTTAAAGGGCAAGATAGTTATAAGTGTATAGGTGATATGTGAAGGGTTGAGGCTTATTTTAACAAATGTAGCAGAAGATTTAGTGAATAACAGCGAGAAACAAGGCTGCACTGTGCTGACAGGTTTGCTGCAACAGCATGGCTGATCTGTTGTCTGTATAGGAAAACCATATGAGCAATGGGGAAAACAATTATAAATGGCAATTGCAACTACAGTTGGCAGGTAAAGGAGTGAGTGGGTTAGAGAGTGTATATAAAGCAATCAATAATCCTGATTCACAAACTGTGTTTGATTGATTGATTTTGATAACTGCACATTCATTTCTTATTCTTTATACATGTATTGGTAAAGTCCTGTTGCAACTTTCTTGTTCCTAAATCTTTGCTGAGACGTGAGGTGCTGTCACTGAAATTAATACCAAGACATGCTGAGTTTGAGAATAATTGATAATGATAGCTAAGAGAGGTTCTGCTGTATTTTAGAGCCTAGCAAAGTCAGTTTATATCAGAAGCATTATTTGGTAAGCTTGAACCTAATTGTTAAATATTACAGTCCTCTCAGAATTGAAGCAGGGTTGTGTCCTTTTAAGAAGCAAATTAAATAAATGCTTAACTTTGTACTATTTTTCAACAATAAATCATTCCCTTGTAATTCACAAAATATACAGCATTGGGCTGTGAAGGACACTGAGAGGTCATCTTCTCCATCTTCCTGCCCCGAGTCAGAATAAATTACATTTAAACCAGTCTGGATAGGTGGTTGCCTATCCTATTCTCAGAAACCTCTCCTGGTGAAGATTCCACAGCCTCCTTGGGCAATCTGTTGAGTGTTTAACTATCTTCATACTTAACCTTCCTAGTGTTAAATTGGATTTTTTTTTTTTTACTGCACCTTAAGGCCATTAACTTTTCCTGTCTGTGGTGAAACAGTTTATGCCTTTCCTCTTTGCAGCAGTATTTTACATTTGTAGACCATTATATTGTCTTTACTGTCTTCAGTAAATCATTCAGGTTCTGTCAAGTCTTTCTTCATGGTATACGTTTGGTAGACCTTTGGTCATTCTTAATGTTTTCCTTTGGACTCTTTCCAGTCAATTCATTTATTTTCTAAAATATAGCTTTCAGAAGTGGATACAGTGGATGCTGAGCCTTACCTTCCTCTAGTAAGCAGGAAATAATTATTTTCAATGTAAACTGTGTTACTCATCTTAAAGTATGCAATGGTTTTCAATGGCAACCATTGTTGGGTTTTATTTTGATTGTTACCCATAGAAACTGCTGACTGTCTCATTTTTCCTCCAGGATATAGTTTTGTGGTTGTTTACTGCCTTCTCTATTTGTCTGATTTGTCTTCACAGAATTTTGTTCTATGTTTTCTCACACCTTTCCCTAGCATGCCAAGTCATCTTGCCTTCTGAACCTAACCTCAAAGAGCTCCTTCCATTTTGGTGTCTTTCTCAGATTTAGAAATACACTCTCAGTTCCAGCATCCCAGTCATTAAGGAGAAAACAGTAGCAAAAGCTCTGGACCATGCTGTTTGTAACTTTCCAGGTTGACAGTGAACCACTGAGGACAGTTTCCCAGCTGTTATTACCCTACCTGTGCGGTAGTTACACCAGAACAGGAAACCATAGTGCCCTGTCGACTCTGACCAATTTGGGATATGCAGATACAACATTACTGTAACTCTTCTGTCTGTGAGACCCATTTGTCACAGACAGAAATTAGGCTGGCATGGTATTTGCTCTTGAAAAATGTGTGCAGGTTATTACTTACCACACTGTCATCTTCTAAGTATTTGCAAAATGCTTTAATTAATTTTTTCTGGTTTTAAGAAATGAAGTTAGCCTGACTGAGTATCCTTTCCTTTTTAATGTGTTGCATTGTGGTAAACTTAATGAGGCATAACTTGATCAAGTACAATTGAAACTGGTGTTAGTCTTGATACTTGCAACTCTTATTACTGTCTTTTTGTTTTTATAAGAACATATGCAGATCAGCAGTAAAGGAATGAACTGAAAATCAAATTCCCATTACTACATGCAAAAGCTGTTTGTGTGTTCTGTTTCATCTTTTCAGTTACTATACAGACTATAGACAGAATTTTGTTATATGCCTCAGGGACCATCATGACTCTCATATGCAGGCATATCCATCCACTTGTACTGCCCAGTCTTTTGCTTGTAAAATACCTCCACAGTACCAGGAGCAGAATATTGCAATTTGTGGGAGATGCATCTTAGTTAAATGCCAGTAGACATGACTTAATTCAGGTGTTACCATGTCTGGTTGATTAGAAAAACAGAAAAGCAAAAACACTTCAAAAATCATACACCTATATTAATTGCAATAGCTGATTAAAATTAACCTGGAAAATGCCTTCTGTCTTAAGAACTTCAGTTTTGTAAATTCCACTGTGACCTTTGAATGATGATACAAATTTCTTGCAAATATAGGTTTCTTTGAAAGTGCCAGAATGGAGCCATTGAGTAGGAGGTTGCAAACCATGTAAAAATCAGGTATGAAGGCTAAGAATCTCAGAAGATGAAAAGAGAATAGAGTTTTCATCTATAAACTGTTTATTCAGACTCTGTTCACTCAGCCCATCACTGTACTTTGTATATTTCTGACCCCCAAATTCCTTTCTTTAATTCCTCTCTACTATGAGACTTGCTGTATCCATTTCAATGACTATAATTATCTTTCTGATTCTTAATACATACATAGTTCAGGTTCCAGATGAGTAAATAATTTAGATGTAAACTGTCTGGGATCCATTCCAGACTTTTGAAGTTTTGTTTGGAAATGCAGTCTGCAAAAAATATGGCCTCTTAAATCTTACAGTTCTTCACAGATAAACCTTGCCTGGGCACTGCTTATAAATCAGAAGTAGATGGTAAAACTGTTAAGGGGGACACAACTGAAAGAAAGAGGCAATGTGGAAAAAAAATACATATTTTTTAAAACACCATAATTAGATGGAGTGAGTTTACAGCGTATTCAGTTTAAGCTTTTAATATAAGAACACTTATAACAATCCTGTAAACACATTTTAAGAGGCAAATGCACTCAGTCTGGCATTCCCAAATAGATTTATTACTACATCAATTGGTAAATACTGTCATTTTTCTACTAAATGTTTAAAAAGTAATTTCTACTTAATCAAATTTGAAAGTAAATAAGTTTAGTTTCTAATGACTTAGCTTCAGTATTTCATCTAGAGAAGCAAAGTACAGAAATTTCGTAATAGTAGAAATCTGAAAAAAACTACTGTAGTTTATTAATTCCACGTAATTTATTTCCTTTCTTCCTGAAACAACAGAAACTTTTTCATTTCTTCCTGGACAGAAAATAGCTTAACCACTTTGGAAATTAATTTCTAATCTTTCCTTTTTCTTCTTTTTTCCTCTCAGCTGTAGCTGAGAACACTCTTTAGCATACAAACACAGTTTTGCTGTTTTAGGTAAGATCGGCAATTTATTTCCAATTTTCAATGAATGCATTGAAAAATGTGACTTCATGGCCTATTTAAACACGAACTGCCCAATATTCATCTTGCCAGAGTCACTGTTGCCAAACCTAGTGCAAGGAAGATCAGATGAGAGAGGTTTTACCTCATGGCATTCACCTTTAATGAGTGTTTTTTGAGCTTGAGAGAAAATCCTCTCAATACACTGATATCCACCAAGAGATAATTAACAAGCACAGCTAATTGTCTTTGGTCAATAGCATTTTCAAAAAAAAAAGGGAAGCAGAATGCCTGTTTATATGCCAAAGCCCATAAGCTAGTTACAGGAGCTGCCTACAACCTGGCTTCTAACATGGGTTGCCAGGTGTGCACTGGGACATCTTCACTGAGCCTAGGCATAGAGGTTTTTTCATCTTGCATATAGATTTGTAAATGTAAACCAGTAGATAATACATTTCTAATCAAAGAGTTCATCTCAGGTTGTGATAATGATAGCAATCTTCCTACTTCTGATCTTGGCATCAGTTATTTGCAGGGTTCACTTGGTGTTTGTAACGAAGAAGAAAAGCAAACCTTTCTACTTCATTTCCTTGGTATTAGTGAAATGTGAATTGTGAGTAGTATGAATATGAATAATCAAAGGAATCTTCACCTTGAATTTATACTCAACATTTGTTTAACGAAAAATTACTTTTTGTCAGTTGACTCTTTGGAACTTCAGCTCCAAGTGTTTTTCTTAACTGAAAACAGTGAGACTTTTTCAATGGTACTAATTGCTGTCTAAAAGTAGAGAGCATTTATCTCCTGCTCCCTGTTCATACTGTTACAGGCTAGCAAGGCTAAAAGAGTAGATAATCAGAGCTCTAATTGCAGAACTGCAGAATTTACAGCAGGCTGCATGAATACATTCATCTTCAAATGTCACCCATGAAAAGCTATTTCACTCATTAAATTAAAACTCACTGCAAATTTTAAATATGAAGTAGAAAATTAAAACCTATTATATCTCTTTTTATGGAAATACCATGAAAAATATCATCTGAAAATTTAAAAGCCCCTGGAACTTCTTAACCACCCCATTTATAAGGCCCCATCAACATTTTAGGAGGTTCCTGTCTTAAAGGATGAAGAATTCCATATCACAGGAGTGCTCAGATTTTATTCAGGATCTTCCTCCCAAAATCACAAAAACTGGGTGATCAAAAGCTGACTGAAATAAAATTCTTATGGCTAATTATTAATGAAGTAGTCGTTCTCCAAAATCATGACATGTACAAAATGAAGGTTTTGGCCAATATGGCAGGCTTTCTTTTTTCTATTGTGAATGAAAACTGTAATTTTAAAGTATTTTGTTTCCAGCTAACTTGATTATACATGCATGATCATGAAATCTAAACATACACCATACCGTGCTTGGAACAGCATTCTCAGTATCATACATAACTATTAATACACAAAGATTTCAGAATTCTTGTTTAGCACTTTGCTAAAGCTATTTTCAGTTGAAGCACTGACTGAAGAATACTTATTTAATAGACAGCTTAAACATACACAGATTGTTTTATCCCGTAAGAGAAGCACAGTATTTCCAATTACTATTCCATTAACAGTACAAAGATGATTCAACATAACAGTTGTTATTGCTCTTAAAAGCCTTAATCTTATTAATGTTGTCACACCGGTCTTCTCAGCAACCAGACCTTCAGTGTGCATTGACATTTAACACATCACAAAATAAATGGCTATAGTGTTTGTAGAACACTGTTCAAGCGATTCCCTCATTTTTTTTCCCCCCAGATTGCCTGTTTGTCTAGATGCAGCAAGGGAAATTAAATTAGATGTTAATATTCTACCCAAATATTCTGTAACTTCCATCAGTTCCTCCTTAGGAATTGTAAGCTTCTTTCAGCATTTGCTTTTTCTCCCAGAGAAGTCATAAGTAAAGCCAAAATTTGCTGTAATTGGGATTTGCTAAAATAGTCTCATTCTATGTAAATATTTCCAAATCTGGATTTATTCCTGTCCGCTAATCAAGAAATAAGAGACTCCAGCACTTCAGGCTCATAGGAAAGCATTGTCTTTCATAAGGATCTCAAGGTTAAACTCTTCAGGGTTGGACACCTCACACCTCAACAGCAGCTTTGCCCTATCAAGTGTTTGCCTTCTTCATGCTTCCAGACAGACCCCGTAAATTTAAGTCTGGAGCAGAGATTAGGGACTTGATACAGAAAAGCAGGCCTTTTAAAATATTTTCACCAGCAACTAGGTTATAGTGGTCTTCTTTTCACTTCTTTTCAGAAATTAGGCCAAAACATGTGGATGCTTTATTATTCCCAAACCAATAAAATTAAGGAAATTCAGAGTTAAAATCAAACTGAAAAGTAAACCCAACAAAGCATGGAAATAAATGATTCATACACCTGAACTACTAATTGTGCTATCATGCAAAACCTCACAGTGAAAATAAGCAAAGAAGCATTTGTAGAAAACAGGTCCTTTTTTATTATTATTACTGCTTGTCATTGGAGAAGAAAACAGAAATGTTTTCGCACACTCAAACCCTTCTTCAGATTATTTTTATAAACCTGGGTGCCAGAAAGCTGCCCTGCTCTTCCCAAAAATATTGCTTGGGTACTGAAAGAGACAAACCTCTTGGTTTTTATAACATTTTCATGAGGCCATCACAACTGCAGCAGTGCTTGTGTCATGGCACTGCCTCTGTCCCCAGGCTAGATCAAACAAAAACAACACTAAGTCTTCCTTATCCACTGACAGAGGCAGAAAAGTAACAAGGGTTAACATTAAGGTTGCCTCATATGTTTCATAATGTTTCCAGACTCAAATTTGCTGAAGTACATCAGTGTTTTCACTGTACGTGGCTGGTTAAACCTTAAGTCTGTTTTTGATGGAATTTCCATTCTTATTTAAATACTATATTTGACTAATAAACAAAGGTTAAAAAAAAAAAACCAAACCACAACAGTAATTTGTTATCTTTTAAATGCAGGATTTTGCTGAATCCTAAAAATTGCAGGTCAGGCCTTTCAAAATCATGGCACAGTCCTAGAATAACAAAACACAAAACATCACAGAGCATGTTCATTTTATATTTCCCTGCATTTCTACTGAAATTATTAAAGCTCTTTTTTAAGAAAAAGGCAAGTTACAAGCCAGCCAGAATGACTGAGTATACAGTTGTTTGTCAAAGCTAGGCCAACAGAAGGGAAGTAAGTATATATCCAAATCTCTTCCAAACCTATGTGTTAAGGTTCTTTCATCATTCCTTCTGTCCTTCCTTTTGCTTGCCCTTTGATTTTCTACAAAGCACACGTCTCCATGCACATTTCTCCATCCTCCAGATATGTGTATTTCTAGTGTTCACCTCTCTTCTAATTTTTCTCATAAGCGTATCTGATCCAAAGCTTTTAAAAAGAGCTCTTTAGGAGTTTCTAGGAGGTTTTGCCATTGTGAGTGAAAACTGGTTCATCAACAAAGGTGCAATGTCCTTGAATTTCTTAGGAGTGGGCCTCTACATGTGTGTTATTTCCTCTAGCTCTTAGAGCACAGCTGCACCTCGGTCATTTTAGTAACAGCATTTTGTCATAAGAGGCTACTACATCCTGTTGTTTCCAGTGATCTAATGGCTCTGGAAGACTGCTGCACTTCTCAGAATAATCACCTAACTCTAGGCAAGATACAACTTGAGTCTTATTGAGAGTAATAGCACCAGACTTCTGAAAAAGGGCGGTCCTGCTGGAGGTACTACGCAGTAGCGTGTTACTCTTCAGCCCTTTCTGGTAGAGAAACTTTCTTATGCTGAATAACAGAAAAAAATATGAACTTTTCCTCTAAAATAAGATTTTCAAGTGCACACAAGCTGTCTAAGATATAGCAAAAAGAGAAATTTTAAGTATCTATTATTCCATTTTAAGACTATTAGGGAGAAATATAGGATGCAGTTTGTTCAGTTTCTTACAGAGCACTTCCTAAAGTGTGTTTTGATTTAAGGTAACCAACTTGCTCACAAATACTCAGAAAACTCATTTAGTTTTCATGAGCCATGCTTGTAAGGTGGGGTGAGCTGAATTCTTGTTTTAAATGCACAGCAGAGTTTATTCTTAGACAAAATCGCCAACAGTGCCTATGTAACAGCACCAAAAAAAAATTAAGTAACTGGTTACTCTTTGATTCATGGTGTTGCAGTTAAGTTCCTCTTGTTCTTCTTCAAGCGACTAAATCTAACAGAACTAAAGTTAAATCTAAGCCATCTTTTTGAGCAAGATGCTGAAACCAAATGAAGTGAGATAGTTACTGAAGAGACAGACAAAAGGAGCTCTGGATTATTCTAGGTATATGAGCAGCTGCAACATAGACTGAGAATGTGGCTGCAGGTCATTGCAGCTCCATCTAAATGGGACATAAAATATTCCTTTCCATGGGTACATGTCAGAGAGATGGTATTTACACGTCATATGTTATGACAAAAGTGATGGCCTCACTACTGTAAACCTCTAATCAGAAGAACTAGCAAGAGCACCCAGGTTTTGTAATAGGGACCTTGCTTGGGTGATTATTCCCTGACAGACGTCCCTCTGAACTTCGATGTTTAGACATTGCTTTGTATTTGCAATTGTAAAAATTCATTATCTGAAGAGGTTTTGCCAAATAATTTCCTATATTACCTAAGTTCCAGACCCTAAATGGAGCAGAACGGGTGCAAAGATCTTTTGCTGGTTTAGATGTTGATATGAGTTCCTTCAGAAGGAATTAAAGTCTCACTGGTTAAAAGTACCCCAATGAGCAGTCCTCAGCTGTATCCCTCCAATGGTAGGCTATATTTTGTTTTCCTTTTTCTTCTGTTCATATACCTTGACATCCTGCTAAATCACAGAATCTTTGAATGGTCTGGGGTAGAAGGGACCTTAAAGACCATCTAGTTCCAACCCCCCTGCATGGGCAGGGACACGTCCCACTCGACCAGGTTCCTCAGAGCCCCATCCAACCTGGCCTTGAACACTCCCTCAACTGACTGGCCATGCTTCTTTTGATGCAGCCAGGACATGGTTGAGCTGCAAGCACACATTGCCAGCTCATGTTGAGCTTCATATCTACCAGCACCCCCAAGTCCTTTTCCTCAGGACTGTTCTCAATGCATTCTCCATAAATGATGTAATTTCCATTGTAGTTATTCCTTGGGAGATGTGTCAGGAAACATTTCTAACTTAATTAGTCAAAGTCTAAATGGACTGGTAAATGAAGATAACATTCTAAGTTTTACATTGTCTGTATATTTAGGATATTTATTATTCTAATAGTACTTTCTACTTTAAGATTCCAAACTCTGTATTTTACAGCAGTGAAATTAAAAATCCAGGCTGCTTTAAAAGTTCCTCAGATAAAGACAGTTAAACACCTAAAAATGCGTGAAAGTGCATTCAGGAATGACAGTTATTTGAGAGTGCTCTGGAATGATGTCACTTACTCAAGTGGAATCTGGGGAAACAAAATTAGACCTCCCTTTGAAAATTTGCTGCTGAACATTAGAATACAAATTGCGCTCTGGAGAGCAAAGTGCATTTTGTACAGGTTTTTGTTTTACTAGCTTAGGTACCCAAGGGCAGAATTTAGCCTTGGAAAGTTTTCACTGTGTTATTTGCAAGGTAATGGAAATCACTCCATGATTTGATTGGACAAGATAGCCTCCAGAGGTCCCTGTCAACCTCAACCATTCTGTGATTCTGTGATTTCGATAGGGGTAAGCACAGTAATTTTTGTTAATTGTTGTTTTGCTGTAATATTTTATGATATGTAATGCAGAATATTGTTTAGTGACCTTAAAAATAAGATTTTGCTAAGACATATAAATTATGTGGGTAGAAATTTAGGCATACCTCTCTATACTGTATCACCTTTGCTTGCGTATAGCAAAAAGCTCTAAAATAAATTATTCAAATCATATTGTAAGTCTCCAGATTAATGCATTCAAAACAGCTAAACTTAACTGTATAGATCCATGTTGTCTAAAAGGACTGAAAATATAATCCAAAAATGCTTCTGATCTTTTTTTTTTTTTCCATTCCTAGTCAAGACTTTTGAATTCTCTACAAAATCTGACTTCAGAATTTCAAAGTTTTTTAAAGGCGTTCCTCATTAAAACCTTCCATTTGTTCCCCCATAAAAAAATATGATGTAACGTACAATTCCCAGTGGTCTACGAAGGAAAAATAAATTGGATCATGTGAGAGAAAAGTCAGCTGGTTTTTTGTATTTTCCAGAATGGATATATTAAAAATAATTTTGGAAAAAGTGCTCTAACCCTCTAACCCTTTCTAGTTTTCCTGAGGAAGCACTAGTAACAGTAAGAAACAGGTTTTATTTTAGAATGGAAGGTGCTTGTAACCAAAGCCAGCCTTCTCCTGGACATTGAATGACAACAATGGATAAGTCCCCTATTCAGGAGCAGGAAAACTCTTTCTACATTTTGTTCTCTAGTATTTCATTACTAAATGTTACACTCCTGCCTTCATGAGAGTGCAGTTATGAGTGAAAATACCCTAAAGTCATTCTGTTGCTTCCTGCCACAGTGAACACAAAAGCTCATTATCCTTTGACTCACTTCCCCAAAGCCTCCATCTGCAGGGTTCCTAAGAAATTTCTTTCACCTATATTTTACAGTCCCTGTATGAAAAGCATCCAGACAACTGACTGCATAGAAATTAATATCAGTGGGTTTTTTACATTAAATACACTAACTGTGTATTCTTCCTTTTCTTCAAATTCCAGTGCTGCACTGGTTCTGTACTGCATATGTGAGCAAAACTGGTGGGAGTGTTTGCACTCAAGTCAGTGGGTGGGAGTGGGTATGTACTGTCACTAACAGAATAAAATTGTGTTCAGGTTGTGTGGAAAATTCTGAGAGTCTCCTGCTGGAAGTTTCTGTGAAGCGTCAACAGCAAAAATAATGGGTCAGGTTAATGTTTCTCAGCTTACTTAGTCCCTAAGAGTTTTAAAGTGCAAGTTGGTTTGTTCCTTTTAGACACTTTTTACTATAGCTTACAAAGAATCCCTCTCCACCTCCTCTTCAAACCGGGGTTTCTTATTTCACTCTACTCCAACATGGGATTGGAGCATCTGTCTTACGAGAAAAAGGCTGAGAGAGCTGGGACTGTAGCCTGGAGAAGAGAAGACTGAGGAGAGACCTTATTAATGCCTATAAGTATCTAAAGGGTGGGTGCAAGGAGGATGGAGCCAGACTCTTTGCAGTAGTTCCCAGTGACAGGACGAAGGGCAATGGGCACAAGCTGGAACATGGGAAGTTCCATTTAAATATGAGGAAAAACTTCTTTATGATGAGAGTGATAGACCACTGAAATGGGCTGCCCAGGGAGGTTGTGGAGTCTCCTTCTCTGGAAATATTCAAAACCTGCCTGAATGCAGTCCTGAGTAATGTGCTCTGGGCAATCCTGCTTTAGCAGGGGAGTTGGACTAGATGACCTCTGGAGCTCACTTCCAACTCTGACAATTCTGTGATTCTGTGTTCCACCAGTATTGCACTGGCTGCGTTTCCTGCCATTCTCTTCATCCATCCATCCATTCATTCATCAGTTCCCTACTGTTGTTGAACCACGTGGCAGAACTTTCTCTCCCTTGTAGGTCTAGGACTGTTCAGCACAGTTCAACTGCTGCTAGCCCTGGGCCATGGGGTGTGCCTTTGCTGTGGGGAGAAATGGCAGTTCCCTCTGACTGGCCGTGCTATCATGATGCACGTGCTAAAAAATGCGTGCGGATTAATGTGTTTGCTCTGGAGCTGAACTAAGCAGAAGTATTTCCTTTACCCAGCTATCTACTCTTGCCTTTTTGCTCTGTGTGATAATACACTACTAAAACTGTGGCAGTTTATGATGCTATACCAGGGATTTCCTATCAAATTCTACTCCTTGTGGGTTGATATTCCCCCTGGAACAACAGATGAAGGAGAAAGGCAGGCTAATTGATTCAGCACTCCCCCACTGCCTCTGAGCACAGGCTGTAATAATTGTGAAACAGAAGAATTTATGCTGATTTATGAACTAGTATCACAGAACTCAGTAAATGGTGGATAATTCATGAACTGTCAGCTATTCAGAGTATTGCCATATAGTTTTACTGTTTCAGAGCACTTTTCCAACTAATATCTGTAACTAATGTATTTTCCCATGTTAAGGTGACATGATGTTTGTAGTGTAAAAAAATGGAAGGGGAAGAGGTTGGGTTTTTTTCTTAATAAACCCATGCCTGTAAACTGCTAACTAACAGCTGTATTTCAGTGCATTCAGGAATCATGGCTTAATATTAATGTCTCCCAGTTCAGAAGCAGTAAGACCTACTAAAACCTCTTCCCATTAGTGTAATTCCACCCACTGCTAAAATAATGAGTGCTGATTTTTACACAAAACAACAGAACGGGTGTAAAAGTCTATGTGTAAAGTGCACTGACAGAATGACAATTTTCAAGGAGGTTAGCTAAAGAAGTAATATCCTAGCATCTTGTAAGTGTCCAGTATGAGCTTTAAGGAGATTGTTTAAATTAAGCATTAAGATTACTAGTACTAGGCTACACCTCTAAGAAGTTAATACTGCTTTTGTGATTTGGAGTTTAAAGCAGCAGGATATAAAGCAGAGGCACATTTTTGGTGGACTTTTATTTTAGCTAAGCATGATTCTGATTTGGAAAAAGAAGAAAACTACATCTTCACTGTCCAGTTAAAAACAAACAAAAAAACAAACAAACCCAATGTATTCAGATAGAAGGAAATGCAATTCTGTTCATGGTTTTCCACACACATTTATAATATTTCTGAGAAGTATTTCTGAGCTGGTGTTTTCTCTTCCCTAGTGTGCTCCTGTGTCTCTTCTTTGTTTTGTGAACAGAGAGCTTTCTCACTTTCTGTCTTGAACATAATGTTTTTGTTGCAGATTTTCTTTCAAATATGTCATGGGTGTTTATGCAAAAAACTAAAAAATTGAGTAAAGCTTCTAAGACACTTTAAATGGTCAAAACTCCTATCAGACCTCTGTCCTTCTGCTGGTCATTGATGGAACTTATGGGAATGAATTGTCTTTCCCAACTACCTGCAATGATAGTCAACTTCCACATATATAGTCTTGTAATAGTCTCAAACCCTATTCACATTGTGCAAGTGATAATACCAGAAACATCCATTTATTCATTCTGGGGCATCTGCTATATTTTAATTTAGGACCATGCAAGTTTTAAAACTTCTAGAAGAGACTAAATGAGGTCTTCTACTTGTAACTCTGTATTCTACTTAATCAGAGACAATTTTAAGATGACAGGGGACTCTTTGGATGGGATTCAGATGCCTAAAATGGCACTAAATGCCCACTCTTAGATACACAACTGCTGCTTTGCCTCTTGCCGTCATTCTTACAGAGTGCAGATCTCCTGCAGATGTGGTCATGTCTGCTACTCAAACATGAATGTCTCAGATTTTCTACAGTGTCCCAAATGACAAAAAGCATTTATGCTTAAGCAACTGAATCCTACCTTTTTCAGTGAGAGAAAAAAATATTATTTCTTTGTACTCCTTCAGTTATTTGCTGCTTATACTGCCTCAATAATTTTAGCACTCAAACTCTCTTTTTAGCATTCATAGATTCTATTGCTCCAAAATTTGCTGCTCCTTGTTTTTATTTCTGAATATGTACAATAAGTGAAATAAAATTGGGTTTGTCTCCATTGCTCCCTATAACAAAGTAACTTCTTATAACACTGATAGAAAACTTCAGCTATTTGCCATTTAACATCATCTAAATATAGGAAAATGTCAATGGTGAAGCTCCAGCTGTTT
Source organism: Hemiprocne comata (assembly GCA_020745705.1). NCBI lineage: Eukaryota > Metazoa > Chordata > Aves > Apodiformes > Apodidae > Hemiprocne > Hemiprocne comata. The sequence goes on along the minus strand of CM036586.1, from coordinate 132,497,068 downwards.
GGCTTTTCTGAAAGTCTGTACATATGGTATGTGACTCATAGTGGGTGTACTTTATGGCTGGCATCATTCATATTTTGAAACAGAGAAGCAAAGTTTTATTCAGGAAGTCTTCCTATGTTCATCATTTAGCTTTCATCTTTTAAGATGCTGTTTAGTACCAAATGTCTAGGAGTTTATGGAACAATTTTCCGTTTTCAAATTGAGTATCTGTGTATTGCATTCTGGACTCTCTATCCCAGATCACTTTTGAAAATATTTTAAAATGAAAGCCATGGAGTTTGGAAACAATTTGACAAGACTGCCAGAGGGAAAAATTTTATGCCTTCTCTTTAACCATCAGATATAAAAATACTACATCCAGAATGCTAATTAAAGTCATTCTTGTTCCACAGACTGCAGCAGGTCTAATAACAAATTTAAAGGGCAAGCACGAAATGTATTGAGGTGAAACAATAGAAACTCTTCTTTGAAAATAAGAGAGAAAAATTCAAAGCTCTCTTAGGCTACTTTAAGTTCAGCAAATACATATGTGTATTTTGAGGCTAAATTTTCCTCACTACATTTTTATTAGTTAAAAGAAAAATCCCAACTCTTGCATACCTTTTAAGAGGCCATTTATTTTTCTCATTATATACAAATATTAAGGTGTTTTCTATCTCTTAAGAGAACAACTCTAAAATACCTTCAAGATGATGAAAACAAACTTGTCATTGCCTAAGTTTTTGGATGGATGCTTGCTTGATGTACTTCCAAAAATGCACAAATTATTCTGATTAGTCAGTTTGAATTTATGGCTAGATGGGAGAAACTTGACTCTGTGATGTTAAGCAAGATATGTAGAGCTCTCATTTCAGATCCATCTTTGATGCTGGCGTTCACTTAGCACTACCATGAGCTAGCTGAAATGATGCCTCTAGATCTTTGTACATATGCTGAAAGCTGAAACAGTGGATCAAATGCTAAAGAGTCCTTATTTATCATCACTATAATAGATACGTCAGAAGTGCTTATTTTAAAAGTGGTGGATGAGAAAATCTCTGTTTCCAGAAATAAAACCGTACATTTAGGCAATGAAAAGAACATGGAGTTTATTCTGTTGAAAGCATAAAATGTGTTAAACTTCTGATGACAGCAAAGCAGAAAGGAGCCATGTCTATATGCTTGGCTTTTGCCTGCATCAATATATTGACAGGTGTTGGGAGATGCAATAGAAGCTCTGACTGATGTAGCCGCCCTGACACAGAAGTTGCTAATGTAGCTGCAAATTCTGACTCCCCTTCTCCCCTTGCCTGACATGACTTTTGTCAGGTGGTTTTTCAGGTGGCTTTAAAGTACTAATATAAAACAGTTTTGCTGGTATAGCTTCATCTCTACTGGTCTCTCTTTGATTTCTTGATCTACAAAACTGAAATGCCTCTATGGCAGAGTCATTTGGAATGTATTATGAGTATCCAATTGGTGTAATTTGCCTTTAAAATATCAACATTTTCCATTCCTCTTAGAAGTGCTGGGATTCTTCATTTGCAAAGTATGCAGAAAACAACCTCTTTCTGGTCAAAGATGTGTATTGTATGACTTGGTTAAAAAGCAAAGACTTTTAACTGCTTTTTGTAAGATCTGTTCCAGTGAAACCACTGTTAACTTTGCAAAGATTTTACTATTCTTTCTGTAAACAGTCAACTTATTTTATCAACCAAAGAACAAGTTGTTTGATTAATGATAATTTTTATCTCTTTGAAAGGATCCTTTCCGACCATTGGGGTGAAGTCTCTTTCGAGATTCCTGAGGGCGGGATTTTTAAATAGCATCCTGGCCTCACATCCAGTGTCAGGGGGTGGATCTTTACCCCCCAGCATTTCCTCTGGTAGGTATTTCAGCCTATTCCCCCACATCAGTTTTTCCCTTCACCTTTTGCCCCATTTGTCCACACATCTTAGGGGAACAAACTTTGGTGTAGGTCCGAAAGGGAAATTAGATGTCCCTTCCAATAAAAAGCCAAACTGGAAGGAAATAGAAAAGATTAATTGCTTTCAGGAACCAGCCATTTTCCTGGATCAATCTATAGGAGAAATTGTTAGGGAAGCTGATCTGTAGTTAAGTGGTCAACCTAAATATTGGAAGAGAAGGCCTGGTACTCTCTAATCATGCACTTCATGATGCATGCCCATTTGCACCAGGGAAACATAACTTGAAAAATACCACTATAAAATCTCAGATTTTATGTGACTGTGACTCTTCCCCAGACATTTGCAATCCCTCGTTAAATTATGGAAAAGAAACAAATTTGGAAAGGCAAAATTTAATTATGTACTGGTATAGTATTTAAATCCTTTGTATGCTTATGTAGTTGCAACTTGTATCTCATAAAAAACACTTTAACTTTTTTAATAACTTTTATCACAATCTGAACGACTGTAAATCTGTCAAAATGAGTCAGAGGCATGGGGGACCCCAGAGGGTGGGCATCACATTAAGAGTAGTCTGAGAATGAGAACACCATGCCTGGTGAATGGGCTGAAACAGGGAAGAAGGACAAGTTAGAGGCATCTTTTCCCAGGAAGGCTATATGTGTTATCCATTCTCTTCTGGAGTCATTAAACACCATCTTCCATCGAAGCTAATAAATGAATAAATATATGTATCTTAATTATACCTGAAACTGAATCAAAGTTCAGTTCTGTTCCTTTCCAAAATACATATTTCTATGTAAAATTAATCTGTACATGAGCTAATTGCATACTTGTATCCTTTCAGGACATCTTACCTGTAATGTTACTTAGAGTTTTTCTTGAAGAGGAAAAATCTCTTTTGGTAAATGTAGGGAGAAATTTGAAAAATTACATAATGTTTTTGATTTACTATACAAAAGAAACTGTTCTACTCCTTTATGCCCCGTTTTATCTATTGCAGTAATTGTAGAACTCATTAATACAAGATGATTCTTACTTTTTTAAGTGCTATTATTTCTTTGTTTATTTACTTTCTTTGAATTCTTTGCTTCGCAGCAACTTTGATGTCTTATGACTGGGTGTCTTTTGTCAACAGTGTGTAAAATACTTCCTTTTTTTTTTTTTTTTTTTTTTTTCTCCTTGGGATATCTCAGAGTGTGTAATAGCCCTTAGACTGTTTTGGCAGTCAGCATCATGATGAGATTGGTGTCTGTAACCAAACAACTGTGGAAGAGGAAATACTCCAGGCCTCATGAAAATCACCCATAACATAGTGTTATGTGTAGCATATCACTGATGGTTTTAGATTACAAATGGCTTAACTGCACTCATCCACTGGCTTCTCACCTACATACCTTCCTACAAGGTTATTTTATAAGAACCTCAGGACTGTTGTTTTATAAATGCTTGTAAAGCTTTTTGTCACATTTCTTGGACTTGAATCATAACTCTTAAATTAGGGTTTTTTTAATGAAATTGGTTCCTAATTTCTTGCTATTAAATGTGTTTTACTAAGAATTCTGATTCAGTCTGAGGAAAAAATGGATATGCAGCTACATGATGTGCAACATACACCCTAGCAAGGTAATGAAAATAAATGTTACTTTTTGATCATGTCAGCAACAACAACATAAAATGAGCCAAGCAGCAACCCCACAAAAAGGGAGAGACTGCCCACCTTCTGGGAAGTGAGGATTGTCAGGTACTTTAAAGCCAGTGAAGAACTGTGATAAATCCAAGGGATGAGATGTGTTCCTTTGAGAAAGGGTGCATGTGGGGTCCAGGTGGCGTGAAAAGCCTCGGTACAGATCAGAAATTGCTGTTAACAAATGCACCCTAACAATCTTGTCTATAGTGCTGCCATTTAACTCTTCCTTTTTTACTTGATCATATTTGTGTTTACGTTCAGCACAATCTTAATTCTGAATTGCCTCTCGTTGTTACAGAGATGACCAGAGGATGCCATTTCCATTTCATGATAACTTTCTAAATTGCTAAAACCATCTTTCCTGGTTGAAAAAGAAAAAAATCTGTTGAAGGGAGTACTGATCTGGGATGTGAGAGACTCAGAACTGAATCTCTTACTGTGCATGATTCAGTGGAAAATTTAAGTTGATCCATGAATCAATTACTTTAGTACAAACAGAGAAGGGAGGTACCCTTTGTTTCTTCGTACTGAAGAACACTGCACTGAACACCTGACTTTCTTTCTGAGTATTGCTTTAGCAAGGAACAAAGACACACAAGGCAACAATGCCCCCATAAGATATTTAAGCAGTGATACCTGTGTTATCCAGGCAGCCTCTGGTTGTTGGAACAGCAATAGGCAGACAAAATCAACTGCCCATTTGAGCCTTGATGCTCTCTCCCAGGCTTGCCCTCTCTCATGAAAAGTGAGAGCATTGCTGTTGGTGTATTGGCACTAGAGGGAAGCATGCTCAATTGCTGCCTTTGATAGCACAGCAACCCCACTTCTATCATCTGAGATGTTGGGCTGATATTGGACAGTAGCTTTCATAAGCCTAGCAGAAGTACTTAACGTTTAATAACTTTGCTGAATTATAACGTAATTGCTTCACATATAGCCTATGTGTAAGATTTCAGTGAATTTAACTACATGGAAGGCTTAAAGTGCCTGCATTATTCTGCTATTAGGGTCACTGAGAATAACGATAATGAGATGGGTTTTATTTACCAAAACCTTTAACTCAAGCTAAGTGGCAGATTTACTTCAAAATAGTAAGAACAAATAGTCATACAAAATGCTTTTACATCTTTTTTCTACAAAATTCCCCACAAATGTTTTAAGCAAAACACAGAACTAAATTGGAAAGCCTGCTATAAATAAGTATCTGGAAAAGAGCTTGGCAGGGCAATTTAGCTGTTGTTTTCCTTTTTTCCCTTTCTACTTTTCACTCAATGGTTGGGGGGATGTATTTCACTATTGCACTGACAGCTGATGTTCAGTTTTGTGTAATTTGATGTCTGCTTTTGCACTGTGCAGAGATTCATTTAGCCAACTTAAAGATTAATTTATGCTGCTGGCATGGGGCGTTACATTTTTCTGCCTCAATTTTAGATTTTTTTTTAAGCCTAGACATAGCTATGCTAATGCAGTAGTGCTTATATTTGATAGTTACATCAGAAGTCTGTCGCTGCTATACAGCCATTTCACTAGAAGCAAAGCTTTCAGCCTGCCTCCAAATATCTATCCTAGAATTTTGCAAAAACAAGCCCATTTTTAGACAATAGTTTCCTTTTGATTTAACTATAATTTATGTCACAAATTACTTAGTTTCTAGTTATCCCACCTGTTAGCAGTACAAATTCACATGACTTGGTTGGTGTAGGTCTAGAATGACAGATGGATTCACATAAGCGATAAGTACTTTTTCTCAAGTGACATCCTTTCATATATTAAATAGAATACTTGAACCACTTAGCAGCTTACACTCTTGTGGATGCTTACCCCTTCCTTCATAATTACACATATGCACACACAAATGTACACATATATACACGTTCTGAAAAAAAAAATACATAAATTGCCAGTGCTGCATCTGTTTCTTCAAATTCCAGCTCTTCCAAACTACGTGCAGTGGTGTTTGCTCCATTCATAGGCAAGTCTTAGCTGACTACTCTTGCCATGTATTGGCAGCTCTTGATTTCAGTGATATGTAGAGTTTGTTATGTAAATGCATACCCATATTGCCTGGCAGAAGTTACAGATAGCAACATTTGTGGTATGCTGCTGCCTATGAAGAGCGTCAGATTGTTAAGTTTGCCGAGTTGGAAAGGAAGGGAGGCAAAGCAAATACCTTTCCTACTGTTTCTTTCAAGCTAAACTCCTTTCCTGACTTTTTTTTTCTGTTGACAAAAACTGGAGATGGCTGTCAGGCTATGAGAAACTGTGGAAAAGTTCCTGTTAAGTGATTCTCACAGATCCCCTTCATACTGCTCAGCATTCAAACTGCATTAGCAGGAGAGAGGAGGAAAACCTCAAAATTATTCTCCCCATCTGGTCAGCAGCTGGATCATTGCCCCCTGTCATTCACAGAACACCTCTCGGAAGCTTCTGTGAAAGTATTTTGAGGTGATTTTTTAATCAAGTATGAGCATCAGTTATTTCCTACCACTTATTTTACAAGGGTTAATTATCCAGCTCTTCTACATTTTAGGAAAATGGAAGCAAAGAAATTAGGCTTGATGAAACAATACACCCCTGTGAACCTCAAAAAATATATGCAAGAAATGAGGATGCATTTACTTTCTGGAAGCTTAGAAGTGATGTAGTACAGTTTGCTCACTGCTGTCTTGGACTAGGTAATGACAGGATGCCTCCTTCACATAAAATATATTATACAGAAGATACCTCCTTTTCTGTGTTTTACTGCCTGGTTGTCTATGACTGTTTGTCTAACATACATTGTAATGTTCACATTTATTACAGGGAGCTTCTAAAAAAATTCAGACATAAATGTAGAGTACTAAGCCAAATTATTATCAGTTTTCTTTTCCCCAAAATTAATATTTTATTACAATTTCCAAGTGCACCTGTGTGAGCCCATTATTCTTGCTATTCTATAAACTGAAAATTGAAAGCAAATTGTATTGACAGACCCTTATTGAACAAAATTACTCAACCAGAACTATCAAGGAGCAATTGTTCACAGTGAAACTCAACTATAATTATGGTACTCCAATAATGAGAAGAGTCACTTCTATTTTTTTTTGTTGTTGTTAATGCATTTTTCCCTGCTCTGGATTCCAGCACCTAAACTGCTGTATTTGTTATTAAATGAAAATTGCTAATGCTTTCTTCCTGACTAACAAATTGATTCTTTTATAGCATATGCATTTTCTGGCTCTTCCAGTTTATTCTTTCCAACCTCAGTTCTGTTTCACTGACATGTCTTGCTTGTAAACCCTACAACTAATACATAACTGCTTGTATTTTCTGAGTATAGAAGTTCAAATGTGTATGGACCTTTCCATTAAGCAGGCAGGAAATACTTTAGAACTAAAATATGGATAAGCAGTAAGTAACATGAACAGTGAGTGTAACTTGTTTTGTGCTGGTCCATTAGGGTTGAACTTGAATTGAAGAACTGGGATTAAGCTCTGAGTGTAGGACATGACAAAATGATGTCTTCATTCTGCACCCTTGCTAAATAGTTTGTTTCATGCTCAGATGGTCATGGTAAACAATTCCAAACATTTTAGCCCTACAAGTTCAAGAAAGTTTATTTGCATGTGGGATCATTTTTACATAGCATACACTACTATTGCATCTTTCTAAAAATCTGACTACAGAAAATGTGGTAATTCCTTTTAACAAGCCTGTGAATTGAAGCAAGTTACTGTTCATTGCTAACAGGAGCAGAAAGATAGGAATAGGAGAGCTGGAGAAGCCTGACTGATACACACAGAAAACTATTTGTAAATAAGCTACACACAATTACTCTTTGTTTCAAGCTAAAAGGAAGAAAGAAAATCTGAACTCCCTTTTTAGCCTAGCAGTAAGGCATTGGACATGAAAGCAGATTCAGAATTGTTTGGGAGATGGAGGGAACAGTTCACTTGAATAATATTTTGTTGGTTTGGTCTGTTTTAGGTAGGAGGTCAGTATACCTTTACCAAATTCAATTTTCTGAAGTACCATTCTCAGGCCCAAATACTGTGTATGGGAAATAATCTGCCTAACTCTGGATTTCACTCTCTGGTATTTAACAAGCCTGTTTAGGTGCCTTATACAGTTTATGTAGACCAAAAGAAATTAGTAGCAAAAAATGTGTGCTGAAATCGTTAATGGAAAAAATACATAAAGGATACTCTGAAGTGCAAGTCATGTCAGAATCAGACATAGTAATGATTAATCAAAAAATGCCCTGACATTTCAGGATAGGGTTAAAATAATACCTTAACCATATCATTATACTAACAAAAGCACAAACACATGTTTTACTGTAACCTTATGTATGCAATTTTTAAAGTTTTGCCCATTTTCAGATTGCTGTTGTATCTTACATCTTCTAAATATAACACACCTATGAAAATGGACAAATTCACAATAGAAATTAATTAAGCTTTGTTTCTTATGTCCCATAAGTACCTCTTATGTATCATGGCATACTGAATATTGATGAAGCGCAGAAGACCCTCATACACAGACTTAATTCTCTTTAAATTCCTTTACATGCCCTGGGGTTAGTAAGGCAAGTAATCCTTGATGCAGTCAGACTCTGTGGGCTAATTTTGAACCAAAGAACATCCTTTGCTCTTTCCACAAGAGGATGTAGAGTGGTATGAACATTGAAAATGTTAAGAATCACTTAAGGGTGAAATGTCATTAGGCTAAGCAAAATATGCTGCAGTTCAGTTATAAAAAAGTGAGTGGAATTGCTTTGATTAATCTAACTGGGCAAAAGTATTTCTCAAATCTGAACAGAATCCATTCTTTATTATGGAGTCTTAAAAATTCTTCTTTTTTTCAGTGCTGAAGTGGAAGTGCTGCAATTTTTACAGAGTTCTAAGTCAAATTTCAAGCAATATAAATATTATGCCAGAATCAGTTATATTAAAAACTTACTTTTTTTTATCTCCCTAGAACATAATTAAATTAAAACTGAGCAGCTGAATTCTTTGTGGCTGGTCATTAACAAATTACCTATTTTTGCAATGAAACAAGTCTACTTTCTCTCTCCTTCTTACACACTGATAAAGACTGTCTTTAATGCCGAGACTTCTTGGTTTAAATATGGATTAAATAACATAGTATATGAGATAAGATGGTAAAAAAATGCAGTCCTTGAGCTTTGTTCATTGTTCTGACTTGTGATTTTGTCATCTCTTAAATCCCCTTCAAGTCAGTATAGGGTGGTCCTTATAAGGCATGGAGATGACAGAGTGGTTCTGGGGTAGATGGCCAAGATTATGATGCAAATATCAACTGTGGTAATGATCTATGGAAGTTGTTGGGCAACTGCCATAATTCAGATTATTTTTTAAGGTACATCAGTTTATCCCAAGGGCCCAGGCTAGCACACTGCCCTCTAGGAATCAGGAGAACAGGAAGACAATGTGAAGCCTTCTTTGTGCACACTTTTTGCAGATACAGTGGTTCCCACAGCTTTTCCTTGCTGGCTGAGGTCTTGTGTTTTGTGATACCTCAGCCAAGTCACTTCATCTCACAATGAAGCAGGGATTTATCTGTTTATAGGTTAATGTTTGAAAAATAGTGTAAGGCTCTTAAATTAGACGTATTAGATGTACTTAAAACACTTCATGCAGCAGCTTTCAGAACTGGTCTACAAACACACCATCTCTTGTTCCCCTCCATGTGTACTTCTGAATTCTAATAAGCCAGCTTGCCCTAATGATGAAGGTGTTTCTTTTTTATTTCTGCTTATAATATGCTTGTAAACATAAGCAGCAGAAATAAAATGGAACTTTCATCCGTATTACATTTGTAATGCCAATAAACAATACAGGAAACCAACTCAACAAATGGAAATCTGAAGAAATTAAAATTTTTTTTCAAACCTATATGGCTGGAAAGTGTAAATGCAGAAAAAAAAAATAACAATTGGGGGCAAATTGTTGCATTTCTATGGTATATTTTTAGCCACTATGTCTCTCTCACCTACCCAACCTCCAACTAGTGAAAAACAACTATTTCACAGAATCACAGAATCGTCATAATTGGAAAGAACAACTGAGATCACAGAGTCCAACCATCAACACAAAAAAACCCCAAACATACACAACGAACCACACCCTACCAGAAAACACCCACAACCTTGGCCACTAAAGCATACCCTGAAGTGCCACATCTACAGGTTTCTTGAATACCTCCAAGAATGGTGACTCCACCACCTTCCTGGGCAGGCTGTTCCAGTGCCTGACCACTCTTTCAGTAAAGAAATTAATCCCAATATCCAATCTAAACCTCCCCTGATGCAACTTCAGGCCGTTTCCTCTGGTCCTATGGTTACTTACTTGGGAGGAGAGGCCAACACTCACTTCCCTACAACCTCCTTTCAGGTAGTTGTAGAGGGCAATGAGGTCTCCCCTCAGCCTCCTCTTCTCCAAACTAAACATCCCCACTTCCCTCAGCCACTCCTTGTATGACTTGTTCTCTAGACCCTTCACCAGCTTGGTGGCTCTTCTCTGGATATGCTCCAGCACCTCAGTGTCCTTCTTATAGTGAGGGGCCCAGAACTGAACACAGTACTTGTCTTGCTTTTACCCTCTACTGCACTCCATTTGCTTGTCTCATGGAAAGACAACAATTAAAAAAAATAAATTACTGAAACAGTGCAACTGTTCCACTTTTCTTTCCTTTCCTCAAAACCCTCCAGAATATCTTTTGAAGGACACTGGAGGATTGATGTGAATTAGAAGTTGCAGAAGCAGCATACTGGACACTGCAAAAATTTCTGTTATCCAAAGCACACTCTCCCTTTGTCATATGAGAAACCAAAAGAACTGTTTGCAGTCTTTGTTGCTGCAGGAGGGGAGGGCCAGAGGATTTGAGAAGGTATTTTACAACTATATATACCAAATTTTCTTGGCTTCCAAAACATACCAACACATATAAATTCTTGCAAGTGGGTTGCAGGATAGTAAGTGGAAAATTATTTAATACAAAACTACAGGAAAACAGCTCAGAGAACAATATTTTCAGCTTGTGTTGATACAAGAAATCTTCAGCTAGCAGTGACAGCTATATGGCCATCGTTAACTAAAAATAGATAGTAACTTATGCTCATCCTTGTGTTTTGTATTTTTGTGAATTGATTTTGCAAAGGTAAAATTAATGAGAAGGTGCATATAGATACAGGAAAACAGAAGGAGCACTAACAGCAAGACAAGTAGGCTATACCTGTGATTTCCTGGGGCAGCAGGATGTATATATTCTGTTTGCAAACTCTGGCTTCTGAAGTCTCAAGAAGGGGATTGGAACTGCAACTTCTATTTTCTGAGGCTGCTTGGAACACAGATCTTAATCAGGGACCTTCTGTAATGTAAGTCAGTAATGCAAGTGGGATGGCTTGCAGCCAAATTTCCATTGGCTTCATGTTTATTGATGTGGGCTAACAATGCAAAACTCGGCAGAATTTTTTTCAGTTGCTTTTTGCATAATCATAAGTTTTCTGTCTGTCTTTTATCCTCCATTGGTTTTGTGTTCTAGAAAAATAATTTTATATTTATTCACTGAAATTAGTTCTCCTCTGATGCATACAAATGCATCATTATTAGTAGCAGGAGTGAAGGAGCTTCAGTGCCATGGCAAGTGGTTCTACAATTGGAAGTGATCTGTAATGAATGGAACTAGTGTGAGGTCTAGGAACGCCTTCCAAGACCTCAGCACTTTAGTGAGGGACACAGAGTTTTCAGTTTTCAGCACTATTGGAGTGCTGAAAGGCCCAGCACTTACCTAAGGGAGTGCCTGTGGGTTTTGCTCGGATAGTCCTATCTTTTTAGCTTTAGCAGGAGGTAAGTTAGTGGGGAACCAGAAGCAGAACATGGCTTTGAGTGAAAAAATGCCTCATAAAGTGGTGATTTTCTGAGATGCATTAATTCTGACCCACAGAACTGATGGAGCAATATTTTCTTATATGAACTAGAGAAGAGATTCTGACCTTTGCTGTATTTAAGTGGTAGAATACGTAACCTGTGTTTATGTTAACAGATCTATTCCCATAATGGGTATTAAAGATTTCATTATAGGACTGTAGAAATGAACATGTACTAACTGTATGCTTTTTAGTAGATTAATCTTACATTAAAAATTCATTAAAATTAACTTTGCTGCATTATTTAAAATGACAACAAGAGACAACAAGCTGAATATTTTGTCATTAATATGACACTTCAAATTCTCCTCCTTATTCATCACTCTACCACTCAATTAAGTTACACACTATCAAAATCTCGTGTTGTGTTGTGGGAAAAAAAAAATAGGAAGAGAACTAAAAATATATATGATGTGAGCTTTAACCACAATTCTGAAATGTATGTTTTTTTTCTGGTTTGCATTTCTGCTTATTAAAAAAAAAAAAGAAAAAAGAAAAAAAGTCAAGGAGATTGACCAATGGAAAATACAAAATTGTAACATAGTCTGAGGTGGCGTGACATTAATATGTTTGTTATTTATGCTGGGGTTTTTTGAATGGCATTGAAGGACAGCTGGGTGGGAGAATTCCAGTGAAAACTTCCTTAGAGAAGAAAACCCACTTTATCAAAACCAGTCAGCCTCTTGTCACAGGGTAGTGCTTGCATCAAAACAATTAATTAATTAATTAATTAATACCTGCACTTTCTCCAGGTTGATCTAAGTTATGAGCAATGAAATTCATGTCATTGTCCTGCAGCCACTAGCATGGCTGTCTCTGTGCTGCAGCCTGTTCTGTCCTTCTGAGCCCCAAGTGCTTTCCTGACTCCCATCTGTATCACCTCCCACTGCTGTTTATCCTTAAACTTGTTTCTTCAAGTAAAGATGTCCATGCTTTGTATGTGTAAGCAATCATAAATATAGGAAAATAATTCTGTGCCTTCCAGAACTGCATTAGCCTAGCCCATGATAAAATTACCAAAGATTGCTTCTCTGTCTCCAGGACTTCTCTGCCCCATCTCCTTTTTTCATTCCTGTCCTCGTTTTGAGGATGAAGAATTCATCTTTCCAGGACAGCAATGTGGATTTTCATAATCTAAGTAATAGCCCTTTTTTTTTTTTGGCTTGAGGCAAACATTACAGTATTTAAAAAGTCTCCCAGTATTATTTTTCAAAGTCAATTTTGTAGCTGCCTTTAAAGCAAAAGCAATATTCTGTGTTTGTACAAGGTTCAGCACAGACCTTAATCTTTTCTGGACTAGAATTATACCATTCTGTAAAAGGTAACATCTGTTCTTTGCAGCTAAAAGGAAAACTGACATCATTTAATGTCATCCATAGCATTTTGTCTTGCCAAGAATTTTGCTCTATACAAGCTGTGAGTTTCTGCCATCCTCTGACCCTTTGGAGTTCAGGCATCCCATATTGAGCTCTGTTACATGTCAGGTATCAGAAGTAGAGCTGTGCTTTCAGAGTATGCTTCCCAGATCTGGAACTGATGAGTGCAATCAGGGTCTGTGTTTTTCACAGGGGACAGTCCAGCTTCTTCCATTGCCTGCCCTTGGGACTGGTGACTTGGTCTCTGGACTGAGAGGCCCAATGTTGGATTCTCCTGTTGGATGTGAGTCAGCTGCTCATCCTCATGTCTCAGCCAGCTTCTCCAGAGCCAACTGCTAGTCTCATTTCTTCAACCATTTGTGAACTGGAGAGTTTGTTCGTGCAATGTGAACACACAGTTGTATCCCTTAAATGCTTCTATAGCTAAGGAAGAAAATACAATATTGTGGGTACGCTCTACTGACTAGAGGGAGAAGGCCACTTGATTTTCTGAATTTGTTTTTCCTACCACACCTCTGAAATCAAGATGTGTCCTAATTTATGTTTCCCGACACTTGGTGTCCTTACATTTGTAAAATGTTTAGAGATCCTTGTACGAAATTTGTAAACCTATAAAATTACTGGAAAGTCATTGTTTGCTGGGGATAGAACCTGTGTGTTACCGCTTTGATGATAAATGTAACCACTGGAATCTTCTGTGTAGCAGAGTTTTTTACTATATCTTGAACCAATCAGAACAATAGCTGAGATATTTTTAATCTACAGGTACTACAAAGAGAAATACTGTGCTGACTAAAAGTCTCACTGCATTGTCTGTTGCAGTCCAGCTTAAAATATATAAATATCTTCAGTGATACATTAAACTTGCATGTAAAATTGGATGGCTTTTATCAAGTGTTCTTCCAGAATACTAGAAGATTATTTGAGAAGTTAGTGTTAGGATCCAGATTTAAGATTTTTGCTTAAGAAAATCAAGACATGGAGCTGGGTTAGTTTTTGTGGTGTTTTGACACAATCTTTCATCAAGTTCATTTGATGTTTAGGTAGGATGGAGGGGGATACAGAGAGAGTCTGTGGGAAGCTATCAGCCTAAGTGACTAAATTTATCATTCACCAAAATTCCTGAATACTTAACAATATACCAGTCGTCCAATGTACAGTAACCTGTTTGAAGACAAATGCTACTTAGTTTTATGTATTTACCAGGTCATGCCATTCCTTTGCTGTTATGTGGAAGAGCTGGTTTTGTGTTAAGGTGTATCATTTCAAGTGATCAAAGGAACACATCAAGCAGTTTAAGAACTCATAAAGAAAATCCAGTGAAAAATACTGAAATCTGTTTTTAAATCCATAGATAGATGCATATAGATAACTTCTATAGCTACTTTAGCCTAGAAGTTCATACTGTCGGTCTGAGCAAAATGAATTAAGATTTGCTGGGGTTTTTTTGGAGAGGGCAATATTTTGTGAGAGAACATTGAAGAATTAAAAGTTGCTTTTACAAAATAAATGTGAAAATAATTTATGTTGAAGGATATTAATCTAAGGAGCATAAAAGATGTAATGAGAGCCTACAAACCTCTAGGTAACCTTATAAAATGTCTTCTGGAAAGGATAGGACACAAAAGGATTACTAACAGGAAACTAGAGGCACTGTTTTGAAGCTCCATAGCTCCATTTGGCATTCCCTTCAAATGCAGGTCTTCCATAGAGATGTTTTAGTTGTTGATTTACCCAAAAAGAGAAGTTAATTAATAACTTATGCCTGACCAAATATACCATCTGAAAGCCAGCTTTACATCCCTACTTATTGCAAGATGCTTTGGTCTGAAACAATTTTTAAACTACTGCTTGCTTGAGATAGTTCTGCATATAGTAAAATCCTTCAGCATCAGGCTGCCATTTGTTTACTTGTCTAGATTATGGAATGTTCCTTTCACATGGAGATGTCAGCCCCTTGACAGTAAGCTAATGGTAAAGGTAAGGGAGTCTAGGTTATTTGTGTGCTTGAAACTAAAGAGACTAAACTATACAACTAGGCATCATAAGCAAGCTGAAGTAAAGAAAACATTAATTTTTAAAATGCTGTTATCTCCAAGACCTTAAAAGTGATGTATCATTTAAGTTTATAATGCAAAACCAGAGTATAACCAATGGATGCCAATGAATATAAATTGATTTGGTAGCAGATGTGCATCTGCAGCTGAGACCAAACATTCAGTTAAAAAAAAGAAGCTGGTAATACTTCAGACTTCAGAAAGGCTATCCATAAACACTGTTAAGACATGAATTAAGACAGAAGAAAATGTACAACTGTGCCAACAATATGAAGCACTGTCTTATTCATTGAAGACCTAAACATGAGGGTGGATACAGAAGGAAACCCTAATTTTACTAGATGAAGTAGGATAATATTATGAGGAACTCCAGAAAGACTAGACTAAACTACATGAATGAGCATCACTGGGGTACCTGGAACTCCAAATCAACATGCTGGGAAGGAACAGAGAAACCGTCTGTTCATTTTTTAAATTTAGGCTTAGGTGTAACAGCTCAGGAGAAATACCTGGCTGTGGCTTATTGTATATTGTGGACAGCTTAATAAACACTTCCACCATTAACCAAACTAAGCAGAAAGTTAGCGTGTGCAGGAATGGACAATTGTGCTGGAACAATATCCTTCTACACTTTCCCTCCCTGAGTGCTGTGTTTGCTTCTCATCCCCTCATCTAAATAAAACACAAAAGTAATTTGAGAAGCAGAGAAGAAAAAAAAAAAAAAAAAAAGTCATGAAAGACTCTTCCCTATGTTGGAACAGCTAGTGTCTAGAGAAAGGGAAATGGACAGGCTGGTGGTGCCACCCCTTGGCACACCTTGTTTTCACACAATCGCTGAAAGAGTTGCACATTATCAGGGGAAGAAAAGTTTGCCACTTTAAGAATTTTTACCTCCTTCCCAGTCTTACTGACATAACTTACTAACTACATTAGTTTTGCATATATTAGAATAGCTCCTTTGTAATCTTAACAATTCTAAAAGACTTCTTGCTGCATGGCCTGATTAGCATGCTATATGGGCCTCCCTGTCAAGCGCTTGTAGAGTGGTAGGTTTTTCCTGGTATCAGCAGTGGAATGGTAGTTAGTTAAGTACCTAGTTTAAAAGATTATCTTCACATTTGGATATTGTTTTAAGAATTAAATGTAACGTCATTCTACTTCAGTTTGGATATGGTCCCACCCTGGAGCTATGGAGGAAAGCTGTGCTAGCTGAGCAAAACTTTGATTTCAGTAACATTGTGTATATTTTATGTATATACAAACATATAAATTCAGAGTTTTGCTGAATTACACACACTCGATACACACACCCAATCTAGGAGAACTTTTTAATGACATCTCCTTCAATCTGTCTATCTGTATGCCACTAAATCATTGAGCTGTTTTTCTTTGAAAGGAAAATAATGTCACTGAGTTTGTGAAAATTTTATGAATTTTTTTTTCCTTACGTATATTCCAAAAATGTTACACAGCAATTGTTGCTATTTGGAAATAGCAGGCTCTTCTTTGATCCTTTTTAAAGGGAGAATACAGGGATGATGCACATTTGGCTAATCCAGTACCACACACAAAAAATAAATTATTTGAGAATAATTCAGGGAATTGTGGTTTTGATGCAAATGAGGATTTGAGGATTTTGAAAATGGGTAACATATTTAACTACTGCAAATAATCCGTGTATAACACTTGGAATTATAAAAGCCCCATAATATGTCTATAATCCTAATATGTTTCTTTGCTGTTTTGCAGGCAGACCAGTAATGATTGTAGTTGAATACATGGAGAATGGATCCCTTGACTCCTTTCTGCGGGTGAGATGCCATTTTCTGATGACATTTGAATAAGACACCATTCTAGGTTAAGATTTTAAACAATTTTTCATAAATTAATTTCTACATAATGTTATTCATGGATTGTTAGTGAAGAATAGAGGCATTTTCCCCAGGGCACATTTCAAAGGTACAGTGATACATTAGAGCATAGCTGGAAAAAAAAAAAAAAAAAAAAGATTTAAACTTAAGAAATCTTAGAAACTGGGTATGTTTTAAAAATCATCCACCTTGCCTGTCCGGCTCATCTCTCTATCCATCTGCAGCAGGCACACTGCCACTGATTTAAGGACCTGGGGCTTCCCTGGTCTGTAATTTTTCAGCAGGGCCCCAGGAATACTTGCCTGGGCCTGAAACACTGCTCTGTGCATGTGTGTGCGTGTGTCTGTGCAGAATTTCATAGAGGAGAATAAAAACAAACACTGAAATAATTAATGAGAGATAATTGCCTTTGTCTGCATTGCTCTAGCATAATATCTATAGTCCAATTGCTCTCCACATGCATTTATTTATCAGAATAGATACTACTTATTAGGATTCTTTAATAGAAACTGACATCAGCAAAATTGCCATGTTATTGTGAAGCAATACTTCTCACATTGCATCACATATATTTGTAGGCAAAACTGCTGGGGGGAAATGTAAGCTAATAATTTCTGCAGCTCGTTTCCATGTATATTATTTTACAGTTTCGATTCACACTTCAGATATGGTTTATTCTTTTTAAATGTTTTTTAAAAGGACTAATATTCAGTATCCCAAAGCACTGTAGATATATCATCAGCATTTCTGTTAATAATTAGCAGAGCAAATGGCTGCAACGTAACCGGTTCTTTAAAAGACCCAGCTGCTTCATTAATAATAGCTGTTTCCTGCAGATATAAGTCTATGCTTTTAAAAGCTTTTGTGAAGATACAAAGGAGCAGAGAGCGATCCTAATCTTTAGCAATCTATCTTTAGCAATCCTAATGAAAGGTGTTCAGTGAATATAACAATTCTTCTTTTGGAAGAAATTTGGAAGGGAGATTTGGAAGGGCTTCTAAGGTAGTCTATGAATATTTAAAAGAATCACCGGTTACAGTGCAATGTGTTTTTTACAGAGAGGGGAAAAATATCAATTTCTCACCATAAAAAATATCCCCCCCCCATGATGTAAAAATTAACCAGCACATCCCTCCAACTTGTCTTTCTCCAAAAGCCTGTAAAAATGGGTCAATCTTACAATTTCAAAGTGAAACTCTGTGATGAACCATGTGAGAGTATTTCAGAAGAAGAACTCCTCATGGAAGACATTTTCAATCAGTCACCTCACAGCCTTGGTGAGATGTTAGCTTTCATGCCAGTATGACTGATGTGAGGAATCATAAACTCTAAGTAAAGCTGTCCTTGACCCCTAAAACCTAAAGTTTTAATAGCTTTTACTTCCTTGCTTTACAGATAGGGAAATAAGATGTTAAGTGATCTGCACATTACTGTGCACAAACTCCATAGCAGAGAGTAGAAATTAAATCAGTTCCTCTGAATTCCAAGCCAGCAGCTTTCACTCATCCTTCATCTTATTTAGTGCGGTATTTTTGTTGCAGTTCTGTGGCCAAGTCCCCAAACTAATGCCATACTTTCTCCTATTTGTATGAATTAATCAGCAAGCTCAGCTAGATGATGTCTTCCCCACCCTACCCTAGCCTTGCTGGCTGCTAACTTTGAGCTTTTTGGGGAAAGAGTTGGCATGCACTTGCAATATGAAGGTACTTCAGATACATTCTTAGTGAAAAAGCATAAGCTAATGAGAACCAATTCAGAAAGATGATGGTAATTAATTACAGCAGTTGTGCACTACCAGGAATCCTAAATTGCTGGAGACACTTGACACTTAATTTTCCTCAGAAATCCTACAATTCTTTGCAAAAATAATTTCCATAAAATGAAACTCATTTATCTTTTTTTTTTCTCACTGATGCATTTAAGTTAATCATCCCACAAAACTATACCTGAAATTTACTGTCAAAGAAATGCACATTTGACCAGAAATTAAGTATATGTGACTCCACTTCTGGAAACACTTGGAGAGATTTCTCTGAAAAAGGAGGTGAGCTTCCAGTTTACTATTTCCTCAGGGATTGGAAGCTCTTTGTCATGGTTTAACCCCAGCTAGCAACTAAACCCAGCTACTCGCTTATGTCCCCTCTAGTGGGTGGGGGAGAGAATCAGAAGGGTGAAAGTGAGAAATCTCTTGTGTTGAGATAAAGACAGCTTAATAGAAAAAGCAAAAGCCACACACACGCACAAGTAAAGAACAACAAGGAATTCATTCACTCTTCCCCACCAGCAGGCAGGTGCTCAGCTATCCCCAGGACAACTGAGTTCCATCATGTGTAACTGTTACTTGGGAAAACAAATGCCATCACTACAAATACCCCTGCTTCTTCTTCACCCAGTTTTATATGCTGAGCATGATGTCATACATTATAGAATATCCCTTTGGTCAGTTGGGGTCAGCTGTCCTGGCTGTGTCCCCTCCTAACACATTGTCTTTACGTTGCAGTCACCTGCCTGTGTAATGGAGATTTTAGCAATCACTTACACTGCAAACGTCTGAGGAAAATAATAAACACATGAAGAGTTGAAAGGACAGCTCTCTGTATCAATAAAAAGAACTATTCAGTAATTAGATAGGATAGTTGCAGTTAGATATGTTTGTTGATACAGAGTATAGAAGATACCCCAAGAAAGACAAGAGAGATTCACAATAGGAAAAAATACAAGCCTGAAAAAAACCCACAAAACCATTTTTAACAAGCCATTTGCCACTGCTCTGGGTTTGAGATGCCTGTTCTCTGAGCATGGCCATGACTAAGTTAACGACATGAGTATTGAGTCACTGCTTGGTGATCTTGGAGTCTTCATACATTACATAAATGCAATGCCATTTTGCTGAGATTAGTGCCGTGTTGCACCCAAGCCCATGCAGCAGTTGGGAGGGTGGTACAGTAATACAACCCAAGTCTGAATCCCAGTTTCACTCCTTAACTGTTTGTGCTGGACACCACATTTCTCTCCATCTTGCCTGTCAGATGACTGCAATAATTCCTGTAAAAGTCCTTTGCCCCAAGGTTGATCCTTTCACCCTGATATACCCTTCCTGACTCAGCCCACTCTCTAGCCAGATGCTTCACAAGTACGTGAAGTTTTAAGTATTAAGAGTTAAATCTCATCTACTGTTTTCACAGCTCCATCTTAAAGGGTCATTCTTGGCTAAATTAATTAAATTTAACATCACATAGACAGGAACAGGGTGATTAGGAAGCTAGGTGGCTTGTGTGTTTGGGGGAGCTAGTGCATCTTCGGTTCCGTTGCAGAGAATACTGCCCGGAGACCATCTGCTGGCTGTGGTCTGTGCTCACCCTCCTCATTCATTGTTCACTGTAAGGATGCATTTGAGCCACAGAAAAGGAACACAGAAGTTGACTTTTGGGGATGTTTGTTGTTGGCTACCTAGATGAACCAAAAAACCTATCACCAGAATCCTTTAACTTCTTTTGGTACCTTTCTGCAGCTGCAAACTACAGACTAGTGTCAGTGTTTCATTCCTGCTTGGTGTCCAAGGTGTGCTAACCAATAGTCAGTGCAGTGAGGCAAGAACCAGGGACACAGCAATATTGATTAGATGAGAACTCATGGTATTGCAGCATGTTCTGTAGCAGGCCTGATACTAAAACTATCTATCAGCTGTATCCACTGCACTGTATTTGCTCACCTCTCTTTATTAGGAAGGGAATGTGCACGCACCAGGGATCAATGTGGGAAAGAAAGCTCCCCAGGGTTTGCAGCAGTTTCCCTTAACTGTACCCTGAAGAGACAGATGCTCCAGTCTTGCCCACTTTTGTGAATCTCTGAGCTGTAGGAGGAAGGGATTACCTGGGGTAATCACTGGGTCATCTTACTTTCTTCATTATTACTATTTGCAATAGCAATGCTCCTCTTCCTACCTAAAAGCTTGTGTCTGATGTATTTCCTTTCACTTCAGAAAATTAAAATGCTTGTTAAAAAAAGTTAGATTTATTTACAGGCATGCATAATAGGTAAAAATGCCATAAAATGTACTTGGTTCTTCCAAAGAAAATATTCTCTAAAGGTTCTATAAAAAAATATGCTTAACTGCCTTAGAGTACTAACTGCAGCAGACTGTACTCCAAATGAAACCCTGGAATTCATCACCAAGTTTTAATCCCTTGAGGCCTGTCTAGCAGAGGCTAAGATAAGTGTAAAAAGTCTGGAAAAAAATTTTACTGGAAGGAGAAAATATTATGATATATTGCTCTTTGATGCAGTAATCTTTATGAAGTTATTCTCAGAGCAGCTTTGCTATCAGGCTCGGCCTGTTCTCAACTAGAGCTTAGATGCTGTGGCAGACACCTACATTTAGCAATTTTGGGGGAAAGGGAGAAATAAGAAAAATGAAGACTTGTAGAAAGCTGTAAAAAATTATGCTGCAAAGTATATGTTGTATATTCATCCAACATGGCCTCACTAGACAGAGTCAGCTTTGGGGAAAAAAGGCTAGATGGCCTTTCCTAAGTGTAATTTTTCCCATTATCATTTATCTACATCCAGAGAGGCAACAACGTTAGAGCAAATAACTAATACCCCTTGTTAAGCTTTCACACACAGCGTTCATGTGTGCTGTTATGTATTGGAGGCATGTTCCTTTTCTGGTAGGAGAAAGGTGACATTTTGCTCTCAAAAATGACTCAGTAAAAAAGAAAACCTGCAATGGAGACTACTGAGAGCAATATTTCTTTCTGAACCAAAAACCAAATTGAGCAATTAGAAACTGAGTTTGAATGAATGCAATACCTTAATAGTGAAATTGTAAGCAGCATGCATTTACGTGATCTAAGATTACACTGAGAAGCTGTTGATGATGCTACAGAGGCAACTTTTGTTCTCAAGCAATGTTTTACTCTGTTAAAATGAGGTAAAAAATAGGATTTCTGATACTGCTGTGAGAAGTTCATTTAGAAATGCTGGGTATTTTTAATCACTGTAGATATTCTTCCTACTGAACAACAAGAAATTTATTATAAACTGTCTTGTATTTGAAGCCAAAAAAATTTGAGAGATAATGTGGACACGTTTAGTATGTTCTTTATGAATTTGTGGAGAATACATAAGAAACCAGGAAATCAGAACAGAGCAGATGTCATCCACATCTTTAAAAAGAAGGAAAAAGAGAAGCCAAGAAATTACAGGCCAGTCAGCTTAGTGTCAACTGCAGCATTTCTGGAACAAATAATCAAAAAAGTTTTTATAAGCACCTCAAAGATAAGAGTGAGATAAGTATGAGCCAACATGGATTTGTCAAGAATAAATTATGTCAGTCTGGTTTTCTTTTGCAAGATGGCACAGGCCTTTGTGGATAAGGGACAAGCAGTTGATATTGTATCATGGAATGGCTTGGGTTGGAAGGGACCTTAAAGATCAAGTTCCAACCCCTCTGCATGGGTAGGGACACCTCCCTCTAGACCAGGATGCTCAGAGCCCCACCCAACCTGGCCTTGAACACTGTCAGGGAGGGGCCAGCCACAATTTCCTTGGGAAACCTGTTCCAGCCTCTCATCACTCTCATAGTGAAGCACTTCTTCCTATTGTTTAACCTAAATCTCCCCTCTTCCAGTATAAAGCCATTACCCCTTGTCCTGCCACTACATGCCCTAGTAAAAAGTCATAGAATCATAGAATCATAGAATCCTAGGGGTTGGAAGGGACCTCGAAAGATCATCTAGTCCAACCCCCCCTGCCAGAGCAGGGTCACCTAGAGCACATCACATAGGAACTTGTCCAGGTGGGTTTTGAATGTCTCCAGTGAAGGAGACTCCACAACCTCCCTGGGCAGCCTGTTCCAGTGCTCTGTCACTCTCACAGTAAAAAAGTTTTTTCTGATATTTACCTTGAACCTCCTATGCTCCAATTTACACCCATTACCCCTTGTCCTATCACTGGTCACCACTGAGAAGAGCCTAACTCCATCTCCCTGACATTCACCCCTTACATATTTGTAAACATTGATGAGGTCACCCCTCAGCCTCCTTTTTTCCAAGCTAAAGAGACCCAGCTCCCTCAGCCTTTCCTCATAAGGGAGATGTTCCACTCCCTTAATCATCTTTGTGGCTCTGTGCTGGACTCTTTCAAGCAGTTCCCTGTCCTTCTTGAACTGAGGGGCCCAGAACTGGACACAATACTCCAGATGCGGCCTCACCAATGCAGAATAGAGGGGGAAGAGAACCTCTCTTGACCTACTAACCACACCCTTTCTAATGCACCCCAGGATGCCATTGGCCTTCTTGGCCACAAGGGCACATTGCTGGCTCATGGTCATCCTCCTGTCTACCAGGACCCCCAGGTCTCTTTCACCTACACTACTCTCCAGCAGGTCAGCCCCCAACCTATACTGGGACATCGTGTTGTTCTTCCCCAAATGCAAAACTCTACACTTCCCCTTGTTGAATTTCATCATGTTTCTCCCCGCCCAACTCTCCAGCCTGTCCCTCCAGCTGAGTCCCTCCCCAGCTTTCCCATAGGCCCCCTTCAGGTTCTGGAAGGCTGCTAGAAGGTCTCCATGTAGCCTTGTCTTCTCCAGGCTGAACAGCCCCAACTCTCTCAGCCTGTCCTGGCAGTGCAAAGCCAAGTAGGAATACAGGCAGACAGCAGGACAGAGCTAGAATTTAACATCATCACATCAACAAATTTAAGAAATAATTTAGTAACTAATTAGTTTTTAAAACTAATTAGAAATAAGTAAAGACAAGGGCAACAATATTCCACTGAGGCTGAAATAATCAGCTATAGAGTAGAGGACAGACAATAACTGTTCAGAAAGTAGTCTGCTGGAGGAAATAACTATAGACTTTGCAGTAGATATGGGGAGTCTTGTTACTGTGAAAATGGCAAATATCACAATGGAATAGAGAAACAGGAATATCCCCTGCAAGGTCCGTGAAGTGACTTTTCCTGTCTGCTTCACACTGGCAAGGCCTCAGAGTACTGTGCCTTGTTTGGGCTTTAGCACTTCAGGAACTGTATGAAGTAGCTGGGCAGAGTCTACAATAAAACCAAAAAAGAATAGTTGCCAAGCAAATGAGATCTTTGAACTTCAGTTGTGTTTAGCCCGAAGAACAGGGCAAGAGAGATATTTAATCTTCATGTACACAAAAAGCAGTTGCAAAGAGGAATTTAAATCCATGCCTCTCAAAGTGCTGTGCTTAAGGGAGGCATCTTATTTAAGTAGGCATCTTTATAAATATGGGGTATTGGTCCTAATGATCTTTAAGTGTGGCCTAGAAAAGCATGTCAGGAATGACACAGGGTGAGGAGATGATCTGGATCCCCCCTCAAAGTCCCTTACAGCTGTGTGAATCTGTGACAGCTATATTCCAGTGTACCAAAGTGGGCAAGGACACTTGGTTATGCCAGGGCATCTCTGTCTTGTTGCTATAGTTTAGTAAGAAAAACAAGGTCACAGGCTGCCAGGCTACTGCTGCTATTTGGTCTAGAGTCGAGTGTGATTTTTGAATGAAAACGCAACATTTTTAAGGACATTTGCAGGGCTGCGTAAGTGCAATGGCAGCTACTCAGATGTTGCATCTATACTCAGCTGATGAGAAAAATTTATTTAGCAAAGCCATTAAAGCCTGATTAAAATTTGATGAAATGATAGGATAAATGTGGTAGGGTCCACTGAGGTCTGAATTGCTGACAGCATTGATTAACACCCTGAACACTCCAGTGGGAATCCTATCAAAAGAGTATTTCAAATCTAAGCCATGGGAATCAGAATAAAGCCCTGGATAACAAATCATATCATTCAGATGAGTGGTTTATGTTCCTATATGACAAGTGAATGAAACAAGATAATGGAAAGTTGCCAAAGGATTGGTTTGACTCATAGATATATGTGGGGATTTATGAATGCTGAAAATACAAGGCCAGTTTCATACTTGGTATAATTTCATCAACTTAGCTGAATTTTCCAAGGATTCAATATGGCCCACAGTCTCTGTCCTGATAAGCTGAAATCAGATTAATATTTTGATATATTGGAAGATAACAGTTTATAGACTGTAAGGGAATAAAACTGGCATGGAAACTGGTGCAGAAGTGATTACAGACAGACTTGAGAGAGAGAAGACTGTTTTGCTGACAGAAAAAATGTAGTTTCAGCTGCAAAGCTGGCAATGAAATTATATAAAACCAAGCATGAGGATTCAGAGAAATATACATAGGGAAAAGGACAGAATAAAATTGCAGCTGGTGTGTTACCAAGTCTGTAATTCCTTTAAAAGTGAAGATAAGAAGCTTGAACTTTTTGTGTCAAGGCAGTAGCCCAAAGAAATGTAAAAGAAGGAGGGAGAGAAGAGCAAAAGCATGAGATTGTTTTTAACTTGGTCATTCCTGCACTACTGGTAAGGCAAATACTGAGATTTGGAAAGAGCAGAAAAAGGTTATGCTTTATGAAAAATCAGTCAAGCATGGTTTAGATGGGAAAGAGTACAAATTTAAAAATGAAAGAATGAATGCTTGTGATGCAAAGGGACAAAAGGTTAAGGGAGAAATTGCAGATTACTCTGCAGTTTGTTGAAAGAATGGAGCTGTTAAGGATGATAAGGAGGAGGTAAAATCTCGAGGTTGGGGGGGGTGGTTTTATTTGGTGCTTTGTTGCAAGGGCAGAGGAGCTTGGTTGGTTGTTTTGCAGAATTAAATACTAGATGCTTTGTTTCAAATCCTAATTCTACACTTAGCATTAAAAAAAGTTATACAGAGTAAGTGTGAAAAGTTTTAACTGCAATGAGCTTAATAAATGTTGAGTCAATTGAATGTTCAGAATTATTAAATAAAAAGTAAAATGCAAACCCCTTGTGGCTTCATTACATAAAATATTGGATAGCATTTATGTCTTTCCTTTGTTGGAAGATGCTTAAAGTGTTTAAGAATATTCTCTTTTGTCTCTCTTTGCTTAATTGCTCAATTAAAAGTTTTTATTTAAAATACCTGTCACTAGTATGTTTTTGGACTTCCCCTTGTTCTTGTGGTAGGACCCTGGGTTAGGGAATGTCATAGGCCTGTAACAGGGGATGGCCTTTTGTAAAATGTCTGGTTACCACTCAGCTGAGTGTCCTCTGTAGACCTAGCTGCTTACAGGTGGCTTTGATGAAGATGACAAATTACTTATAGGTCTGACACGATTGTTTGGAGACATCTGCCTCTACTTTTGTGTGGAGAATTTAGAGACAAAAAGGCTCGAGAGTACTGCCATGAAAGTAACAACAAGAACATTCAAGGGGAAAAGTTTCTGTGAATCGGTCATAAATAGCTGGTTTCAAAGAAGTGTGATTAAACATGCTTTGTTTGGAGAAGTCCATTAGATGGCTGTAGTGTTTGGCCACTGATGGAAGCATAGCTCCTTAAATCCAACTGTTGCTGGGAAAGTGATGAGGCTGTGGAGTGTTCTAGCTGATAAAGGGGTGTTAGTATATGAATTTTTGCATTGTTATTTGTTGGCTTAGCATTACAGCTTGGAAACCTAACCATGTAGTAACCATGCATATCTTCCTTTTACCATTTTTTTTCTGTTTTTTTTGTCTTGTTCTGTTATAACCTGACATATCAGCACTGGTCTTTAACTGGTGAATGTTGCCTGCATTGCAGGTTTTCATGTATTGCTACACTGGCTTTTCTTCCAATTGATTTTGAGAAAGGAATTGAAAGAGTTTCAAGACACTCTGGAAGTTTTACAAATTGCAGAATCTATGTTGTCTCTGCCTTTTCTGTTTGCTAAGTTTGGCTGTTTGTACCCAGTAGAGTTTGATTGAATAACAGTGATTGTAAGAACTAGTTCCTTCAACTTCTTTATAGGCAAACAACTTTTTCAGTTTGGCAGACTGTTATGCACACTAAGTGACTTACCATTTAAGAATGTATAATCTCTTTATTTAAGTAGCAATATAATATAATATAATATAATATAATATAATATAATATAATATAATACAAATTAGAGGCAGGTCTTGGTCTAGTATTGCTTCATCTTAGAAGATAAATAACATGAGAGGCAAGTAACACCAAACTTCACATCTGGGGTTTTGCTGGGTGATTATTTGGGGGGGGTTGTAATCTTAATTACACCTGAATACTAATTCCCTTTTTCTTTAAATGTTTATATACTGATTAGCTAGATACAGACCCCAAATCATTGAATTGTCATGAAAGTGCTGAAATAATTTGCTGATCATGGATAAATTTAAGCACATCTGTACAGTTCAGCCTGTTGCTTTGCTGAATCTAATGAGTTTACTGAACTTGATGGAAATTTTTCCCCTACAAAAATCACCTTGCTTAAATGTACGAGCTAAGCAATAGGAATGTCCTGAATGCTGATCAGAATACTACTACTTGAACATAGCCCAGTGCTGAAAGTGTTGAAAGAGAAAATAGAAAGTTAACTTGCTTGCAAGGAGGAGTTGTGTGTTTTTATTTGGCTGTTCCCGCTAACATAAAAGCCTGACTCACTGAATAATCCATGAGAAGCTAAATATCTGCCAGCTGAGGTCACAAAAATACCCCTGTAAGCAGTCTGCTCTAAATGGTAGACAGGGCAGACCTAAGCCAGGCATAGAACCCATATTCAGATTTATGTACAGGTACTTACTTGGTCCCCACTGCCACATAATTCAGGAGCCTTCTAATGTAGGAGGTACAGGACCATTAACATTAATGTTGCAGATGGGAAACTGAGACCCACCAGGACTGACCAGATGGTCAGGGATGGTTAACAACATAACTCCAATAGATTTCAGCAGGAGTTAAGCAACTTAATGCTGTCATTGAGTTTAACAGGCTTAGTCAGCCAGGAAGACTTTAGAAAAGCTACATGACCCCTGAATTTAAGCCCAAATCTCACTTTTAATCTAGTTTTCAGAGATAATATATGTTAGGTGCAGAAAAGACATGAAGTAAAGCCGCAGACTTTTTCAGGTTAGTAGGCTTCTTTTTGCTTTTTTTTTTTGTGTACTCAAACGTACAAGAAAAGCCAAAAGTGAGGTAACAGCCATACCTCATGCAGACAATCAAGGCTGCAGTAGTTAAAAGAGGGGGTTTTGTTTCCTGAGGCCACAAAGTAAGAGACGAAGAGAGTATTTTTCTGTGTGTTGTCGTTCTTGTATTAAGAAACAGTGTTTGGGGAAAGTGCTCTTAGTAACTCAAGATAAATTACTTTAAAAGTTGTCAGCAGAAAGATTGTGGAATGTGTGAAAATGTGGAATAAAAAGAGGATAAACTGCACAACAGATGGAATAGCTTGCACTGCTGATCAAGTATTTAACTTAATAGTTCAAAAACAAGCTTGCAGTGGGCAGGTTGACTGTATGTGTTACAAATGCATTTTAAATATGAGCGACAGTTAATACCAGTAGTATGAAATAAATCAAAAGTAGCTGTGTTCTTTGAACTTACATCTTTACTTGCAGAAGCATGATGGCCATTTCACAGTCATCCAGCTGGTTGGCATGCTACGGGGAATTGCATCTGGCATGAAGTACCTCTCAGACATGGGCTATGTACACCGTGATCTGGCAGCCCGTAATATCTTGGTCAACAGTAACCTCATGTGTAAAGTCTCTGATTTTGGTTTGTCACGAGTGTTAGAGGATGATCCTGAAGCTGCTTACACAACAAGCGTAAGTTTGTCTTATCTAATTTGAACAGCTGATTGCTTGTCCCTGTTTTATTTTAGTTTCAGATTTGTCTATGCCATAAGAATAGTAGTTTGAGTTGGTTTTGCTCCACTCTCTGTCCATGTGGCTTAATGGCACTGCTGATGTGTTTAAGGGAAGTTGCTTTGGTTTTTACTTGTGTAAGGGATGTATAATGAACTTTGACAAAAGTTGGTTGTTTTTTTTATGCAAATGCGCAGGTGTAAGTGGGAGACCTTTTCCATTCATGTTTGGGTTTTATGTTGGTTTTTGTTATGGTTCTTTTTTCTACATAATTTCCCCTTCTGCTAAATTGTGTTAATTTACAAAGACATTTTTTAAAGGTGGATATAAGGAAGGTGATAATCTCACCAGTTCTACTGTTGGAAGCACTCATAAATTCAAATTTTCATTTTATTTTACCTAAGTTTACCTTCTAACATGACATGTAAGACCTTTCTTTCAAGGTTTAAGCTTTGTTTCGTTAATACTTAAAATCCTTACGTGATACAAGGAAGTTGTTAGAGTGGAAAAAGGGTTTTGGGTGGTTATTCTGTTTGGTTGATTTGGTTTGTGGTGTTGGGGGGTGGTTTCAACTGAAGTGAAAAATACTTGAACATGGAGAAGCTTGTTCAAATTTGACTTGGAAGAAAAAAGTAAATTGTACCTGCAGGATGGAGTAAGTAGGAAAAGTAGTATGTTGGTACTAGTGAAATTACAAGTTCAGATACAGGATTTTTTCATCATATCAAAATTTTCAATGACATTTCAGTTATGCTTATTATCACAACATTAAGCATATTAGCTAATTATAAGCTGATTTCAAGTAACTTTCATCAATATGCCTGGAACTAAAATTATTTCAGAGTCAGAGTGCACACACATTAGTACTCTCATAAAATGCACAGAACTCATGAAGTTCCAAGATAGGACACAGTGACAGAATTCTAACAGAGATAATAAACTAGCATTAGATAGTTTATTTTGACCTATTTAATATTTGTTTTCTATTTTACTTTAAAAAGTGGTGCATGGACAAAATGAGGAACTCATGAAATTTAACTGTATTGTAGTAAGTACTCTGTTGTATCTATTGAATACAATATAGCTATGGTAATGGGATTGCAGATTTTTTATATATAAATATATATTTATTGCATTTTCTTTGTTTATGCCTAAAACAGAGGTGTTCTGATAAATTCACTGTAAACTACACTTCTTGGAACAAGGTCTGTGCAGAACTGCAAG
Source organism: Hemiprocne comata (assembly GCA_020745705.1). Lineage (NCBI taxonomy): Eukaryota > Metazoa > Chordata > Aves > Apodiformes > Apodidae > Hemiprocne > Hemiprocne comata. Next base: position 132,467,287 of record CM036586.1, on the reverse strand, counting down.
CTGACTGGAGCAAAACAAGTCACTTTGCAAGGATTTCTGTTAGTATCAATAACAATGGGCTTGTAGTGAGAGGACAAGGAGTAATGGATTATAACTGGAAGAGGGTAAATTTAGGTTAGATATGAGGAAGAAATTCTTTAGTGTGAGGTTGCTGAGAAAGTGCAAAAAGTTGCCCAGAAAAGTCGTGGAAGACCCATTCCTGGAAGTCTTCAAGGCCAGGTTGAATGGGGCTCTGAGCAATCTGATCAAGTGGGAGGTGTCCCTGCCCAAGCAGGGGGGTTGGAACAGGCTGCAGACCCAGTGCCCTTCAAGTGGCTCAGCCCACCAAGCTTGACAGTGTCTGAGAGAGGGCAAAGCATCCGGACATCCCTCGGATGGGACAGGGAGGCCCAGCTGGGCTGCACAAGGTCTCCCAGTGCTCTGTAAAAGAACTGCTCATTGCAGGGTGTTGCATGGATGCTTCTTCCCCGTTCCCCAGCCTGGCCCCTGGAGGGTGGAGAGGTCCCATCTCTTCTGCACGGGGCCCTGGGGGAGAGGGGAGGAAGGGTCCTGTGGTCCTTGGGCTGCTGTGCCACTGCAGTGCAGGGAGCCTTTAACAGGCCACCAAGGGAGGTCCCTGGGGATTGGAGGGAGGGTTGGGTTCAGTCTGAGGTGCACCATTGCTTTGTTTGCTAGGGTGAAGGGGACAGAAATAAAAAAATAGTACTTGCTCCCTTTGTAGGGAAGGCTTCCCTCATTTAGTTGTCAAAACCTCTTTTGCTTCACACTGCTTCTTAGTATGAGGCTTGAAAGGAAAAATAAACATTACTGCAGCTTAACAAGTTATCACATGTTGGCTGAGCCTTTCTAATTGTTTGTGTGAGTGTGCTCAGCTGGCAGCAAATGCTCCCAGTGACAGGCAAGTTAACTCACATTGCTCAGCACTGATCATGGGCTAATCAGCTCAGCTGGTGGAAAGCACTGGAAATTGCCAAGCAGGGTCTCCCAGTTAAGGAAAAAATACCTAATGATAATTTGAGGCTTTCAGCTATTATTCATCCTGTAAGTTTCTAACGGACACCGATAGCAAACAATTAGTTTTTCAGAATGTTGGTGCCTGTCTTTTCATCATAGCTAGAGCTGCTTTTAATCTGGAAATGCTGCGTTGTTAAAAAAAGTAATATTTCATAGCAGTATATCTGTGTCAAAGGACTTTCTTGAAAGATAGGACAGGCTTTGATGAAATGCTCACTGTTTTCCTACTGGTTCACCTAAGCTAGTTAACATGAGCGTCTATGAGACCAGTGTTGTAGGTGGAACACCTCAAAGCCATTGTTTCAGTTCTCCAAGGTTGCAACCACTTGCTGTACCAGAAGCAGGTATCTATAGCTTGTCCATCAGGGTATCAGGGTACTGCAAATGAGGAGAGGACATGCCAGTGGCAGAACCCTGTGTCAGCCACACATTTCAAGGTGAATCTGCTTTGGCCAGGAACTCCACAAAGAAGTTCAAACAGCATTGGAACTCAGATGAGAAAATGCTCTGTTTCATTATAATATTAACTAGAAACTTTGTAAATAGGAAGAATTCAAAGCAACAGAGTCAGACATAATAAAAATTAAAAGCATTTTCAATCATTCATTCCTTCAACCCCAGCCCCTTCTGTTCTTGCAAGTGGGTCTTTGCATCCAGGCTATCAGTCACTGTGGCTGAATCTGCCCAATTCTCTTCTGTCAACTCTGCTTCTTGGGAAATGTCTTTCCCTCATCCCTGAGGGCTGACTGACTGTTCCAGTCCCTGTTCCATGTTGCAGTCATTCTGGGCGATCTGGTGATAGCCGAGTTTTCTGTGGGATGCTCTTGCCTACTACATGCTTCATCCTCTGGGTCTTACTCCCCTTGAGCAGGTCCAGTAGATGTTTCTTGTAGGGAGTCCAGTAGCCCTGTTGCTTTTTTAAAGGAACACAGCACAATTATGGCCAAAAGTGGGAGAAAATAAAGAAATTTTTGTCACAGTGGCTGCAGAGGACTCCATCAAGACTTTGACTCTTTAAGCAGTCTTTCATGGTAACAGAAAACAATAGAACCCCACACTGGGTCTCTTGTCTTTTCACAGCTTTTGCTGACCATCATTATGTCACTGACCTGTCTCCTCATCATGAACATCTTCCCAAAAGCAGGCCACATGTATTGCTAGAGGTTTTTATGCCATCTATTTAGTTTCATACTGTGCTTTTGCCATATGAAGGTTAAACCCTCAGTGCTTGTAAAGAGGTTCTGGTGCTTTTAGAATTTGTGTTTCTTCTCCACAGGTTTTTTTTTTATAACAGCCCAGTATCTGTAGCAAGGAATCCATAGTCTGTATATTGAATAACTTTTTTTTTTTTTAGGCTCACATCTATTCATACACCCCTGTCTGTCAGTGCTCAGACAAAACTATGATTATTTTTTATTCCCCTTTTTGTTTTAGTGCTGGTGTCAGAAATTGAATGGTACAACTGGATGTTTTATTTGGAAACGAGAGCTATGAGGCAACCTAAGCGAAACAGAAGCCAAAAAACTTGAATTTTATATCCACACATCTGTGGTGCTGTGGTCAATACTGTAGAAATGTGTTCCCAGATATAAATACTGTAAATTGATGCAAAAGACAAACCAAATTTTATAAAGCTGTCATGCTCTGTGACAGAACAGGTTGCATCCTCACAAAAATTAGCCAAAAGTCCATCTTACTTTGTGGATTTGCCATATCTGAGCTGGCACAGCCTTGAGTCAGATGATCAGCATTTTTTGCTTTGTCTTCTTGTTGTTATCCAATACATGTCTTCCTCTTTGCTTGCTGGTTTACACTAGACCTTGTATTCTTTGTATTGGCACATCCTCCCACATGTTGGGCAAAAATCAGGAATCAAAGTCGAGGGAAAGCTATAACACCAATAGAGAAAAATCTGGAAAGGAAACCACCGAGAAAATGGCTACATTCTGTACTCACACTGAAAACCTGCTTGGGAGACTATGCAACTGAGCAGTGATGAGAAAACTGACAAATGTCCCAAAATAGCAGTTAAAGGTCATTACCTTCCTCAAGAATTTGGGATTGACATTGCTGGTCAGAGAGCTTTTGAATGCTTCAAACAGTACATGAAAAGACTGAAATCTCAGAAATCAGCTTTCTGACTTCTGTGAAGGCTTTGTGTTGTTTTGGTTTGTTTTTATCCACCAGCTTATTGAAACAATGAATGTAAATATGTTTTCCATAAGTGGTTGGTAGGAAATAAGATATGGGCCTCTGTTTTCTATTAGGAATAGCAAAACTTATGGCAAAATATAATTTTAGAATAGGAAAGAGGAATTAAGAGCTAGGAACATCCAACTGCCAATCTTTGAGTTTTGGATTGATCAGGAAAAAATAAGGTAAATTTTGAGATAACTGAGTAGCTTTTTTTTTTCCAATAGAGACAAAATTTTCATTTTTAGTAGTGGTTTCCAAGGCAACAGGAGCTCATGAAAAGACATTTCTAGTATATAAACAAGCATGCCTGTCAATAAAGAGGAAATCTAGGTTCTTGCATCCCTGCTTTTAGGTGGACTACATTATATGGTGTAATTAATTTCATTTAAAACATATGGTTCACTTGTATTTCAAAAAGAACCATGATCCTCCAGGAAAACTTTTTACTTGTAGCAAAATGTGTACACATATATATGTGTATATAGAATCAAAAACAGAATCTGTAGGATTACTGCAAAAAGGACCAAACTGATATTTCTGTTAAAGGTGACACCTTAATATTATGTGTTAAGTCTGATATTTAATGAAAAAGCTGCTACTAACTGAATTATATGACACATAAATAATTGCATTCTAGATTTCTCTCTCATCAGCTGTATTTCTAAACTTTGTCTTGAAATATAAAATATTTTCTTACTTCAGAACACTAGTTAAGAGAATTGATTTATTGAATTGCATCTAGTGAATCATTTTATGAACTTTACAGGTCTGACTGTTCTTAAGCCAGTTGAATACAATACCCCATCCATGGAGATTTTGAGCTTATTACAGTCATTAGAGGAGCAAAGCAGATTGATGGCAGTAATCTATATAAATGCTGGCAAGTAGCAAAACTCTAGGTGGATCAGGATGACAACTTAAATATTTAATATTTGCTTTGTTACATAATTTCCATATGTCAAGAGATTTTCCATTTTCTCTTACTTGTACACAAGTAATGGGCATGGTGGGGAGAAGATTTAACTTCCTAAAAAGTGAAACAAGATGGAAATTATTTTCTAGCTAATTTGGGATGTAAAACAATAGTTTCGGAATGATGAGCATATTGCCTAGACATTTAAGAACCCACTTAATCAGAGACAATGGAGTAAATTGATTATTCGCAGCCATTTGGAAAAAGAGAGGAAAAAGAGGTTGTGTACTGTAAAGGTCTGTATTAACCTATTTTCTTGAAAACTAATTGGTGACGTATGTTTAAGCACCATTGTTGTCAACTAGTTAATTTGTCATGTGATGTGACAACAACACATTTTGTCATCACCAAACTGAGAAAAACACACTGATAGGCAGGATGCATCATGACCATATTTGGTTCTCAGCCTGAAACCAGGCATGTGCTGTGGAATCCTGCCAAGCCTTTCCCTTATCTTGAGGGGTTTTTTTACATTTTTTCTCACTAGAGATTTAATAAAACTGAGGGGGCTAATGTGGTTTGTAACAGGCTAATTGCTGCCATTTGGGGCATTTCTAAGCTTTGCCTTTCTATTAGCTTGATTTCAACTTCTTGTCTCTCTGATTCCTTCCAGTTTTGTATGAATAAATTGGAGTATTAAACTCTACATGTATATTCCTTGATATTTCTCAGGTTGGTCTCTGGTTGTCTTCAAGTGTGTTTATGAAAAATGGAGGCACACATTTACAAAGGACTTACAGAGTAGGATTGAGAATGAACTTCTTACAGACATAAAGCATCAATGCCATTGAAGGAGCATCTAGGAGATAAATGGTGAATCTGCTTGTGACATTTAATACTGATTGTGATTGCATTGATTATTGTGTGGTATAACATTGTCTGGAAACAAAGCATATTTTTATGCAGTGGTTGTCAACCTTTTTCAATATATAGATTCCTGAAATGTATCCAGTGGAGATGCAAACTTCATTAGAAAATTTTCATTTGTGGTGTATTTTATAGCACGTTGCCCTTTGGTTTCTTTCACAGATCTCTTTAAAGTATTCCATAGACTCTCAGGGGTCGATAATACTGCAGGCTGAAAACCCATTCCATTGTTGTATTTCTGTTGATTCACTGCATCTGTATTTTTACTGAACTAACATGAACTGCTCTACTAAGAAAAGACACAGGGCTTATGGCTATAAGAGGTATCCCAACACTCAAAAAACTGACTAGCTCTGACTGTGAATGCCATTTTAAACAGCCACTATGTACCTGCCTACTACAAAAATGACAACAGCAATGCAGGATATTCCTATCATGGAGTCCCGCTTCTAGGCTAAAAATTTGGCTCAGATGATCACTGGAAACACATTATGTTGAATAATGAATGTTCGAGGTCAGAAATATACACTCCTCTTTCAAAAAGATTGATTTACAGGAAAAAAAAAAGGGGGGGGGGAGGGGTGTTAAATATTCTTATTAAGAAATAGTATCTAGTTATGGCAGCCAATAACAATTATAAAGATAAATGAAACCTCATACTTCAGCCTAGGGAGGAAAGGAGGACAAGAAAAGAATGTATATGAAAGAGAGAAGTAGCAGAATGGGTTATTTTCAAGCTTTCACACCTTCCTCTGAAACATCTGATCTGGCTACTGCTGAAAGTTACAGGGTTACCAGCACCATGGGTTTGATTCACTATGGCAATTCTTGCTCCAAACAGTAGGAGTAACTCTAACCAGTATGATAAACCTTGGATGTGTAGGCTGTCTGTGAAAGTCCTGGAATCAGGACTGCACCTGTCTAATAGGCATGCAGACAAAAGACTCATACAGGGAAGGGGCTGTGCAGGATTTGCACAGTGAAATTCTGTGCCACATGCTGCATGAATGAAAAATAAATCATCCCAATCTCAAGATTTTTCAGTAAGACACTGCTTTTAAGTAGTTTAATTCTGCCAAATGCATTTGTTAGTGAAAGTGATAACAAAATGTGACTACAGGAATCACAATCCAAATGGAAATGGTTATATAGTGGAGTACAATCCAACAGAAAAACTCAGAATAATTTTGAAAATTATGCACATCAGTAAAAACAGGCAGACTAGGGCAAGCATATAAATCTGCAGAAGATTAAAACATTTTATGGGGCACTACTGAAACTTAACATAGAATATCAAATGTAACTAAAATCGCTGTTATGGGGAAAACATCATAGAGATCAAAAGGGGTAAGAGAGAGAATGTAAGGAGGCAGAGAGTATAATTTAGTGTTTTAGCAGGAGAAACAGTGACAAAAATAAGCAAAGGTAACTTCAGTAGATAAAACGATAGGTGCAAAAATTTATTGTAAAAAAAATGCAAGAAAAAGTCACTGGAGTAAATCATAATGCTTAAATAACAGCTAACAAAATAGAAGATCATGGAACAGATCTGAAGAGAAAGCTAGCCTACAAAACTGCATCTGCATTTTCACTATAGTTTGGCTATGAGCAAAACAGAGCAAATAAAAAACATCAGGCTAAGAACTTCTCTAAGCCAACCTATGAAATTAGACAGGTTCTTCAGGAAGACCTTGAATGTTAGGATGATGATCTGGAAATGTATTTTAATTTAATTAATGTTTTGTTGCTTGACTTCATAGTGCAGTGATATAATTTGCCTTTTCAAATAAAATCAATCCCTAGTTTTCTTTCAAAAGAAAAAAAAAAAAGGATTTTTTAAATTGTAACTTTTTTTGCAGTGCTGAGTTTCTGATTTGGGATTGTAGTTGTTTTCCCCTAATGGTGTGTAGCTACCCATCTTTATTTTTAATTCAGATATGAAGAAACACTATATAAAATATGCATCATCAAAGGCTAGGTGAGAGTTTATGGGACCATTCTTTTTTGTTTTATTCTTCGTTGTTACGTTCAAGACTGGTTTTAGAAAACAACTTACATAACTTTCTGTGTGTCTCCTGTATCTGTTTAAAAATCTACTTTCTAATTTGTAGTTTGATCCCTTAACCTACAACTGTCTTCTCTTCGGGAGAGTCAGGTTTCATTAGCAGAAGATACTGATCTTAGTGGGTTTGAAGTGTACCTGTCTTGTTGGAGAGTACATGTCCAGCCCAAGACATGAAGCAGCTGTACAACATGCTACCTGTGCAAAGGGAGGAAACTTCTAGCAGACCCATTTTGCTCTTAAACATCCTTCTGTATAGCTGATCGGAGCATCTCTCAGTGCCTGCTGATAGGGAATGCAAAAGAAATGCATCTACAAAGAAAGATTGCCATTTAGAAAGGAAATTAGGATAAACTGGGGAGCCTCTAGAGTTGGCACCCTTCAAAACATGGCTGTTTGTGACCCTACCGTTGTCCTCGGGCTATCTAAATAGCCTGCTGATTGTCTCTATCTCTAAAAAAGGTTGTCATTAAATGCTGTATAAAGCTGTGAAGAGGGTTTGCCTTTTTTTTTCTCCAGAGAACTTACATTTTGAAAAGCTTAAATGTAACAAGTATCCTCTTATTTTCAGAACTACAATTGCCATTGCTTCTGGTGACCTAATAATCTGATTATTACTTTGGGTAAAGCAGAGATAGGGTCAGTTTCCCTGCAGTGCTTAAATAACACCTTCCATCACCTAAGAAGAGGTTTTTAAATGTGTTTTACTTCTGCTGTAGCCTTGAATGAAGTGTGCCAAAGCACTAACTGGTTTTAACATCACTCAGGCTGGTGTTACATTAACTGGTAGAACATGGTCAAAGTTACATGCAGGGAAATTATCATTCTTTGTTTGTCATATAGCTAGTGGGAGGAAAGAAGAGCTCTCTTTTTCTCCTCCACAGACAGTGCTATCTCACATTCGTGGATGCTAAGTCTGGCTTTGGTATAAGATTCAAAACTTAGTGGTATTGAACCCATATAAATAGGCAATGTGGCTTCTCTGAACAAGTCTTAAATAGCTGTACAAGGGCAGAGGAGGGATAGAAAAGCCAATGCACTTTGAAAATTATTTCTGAAATAATAGTTAAATAAAGACTCTGAATTTCAGAAAGGTACAGGTGATGTTTTCAGAAAGACTACAAAATGACCAAGGCAGCAAAGTTATTGACCTCTCAGCTGGATCTGAGAACCTTGGAAACTTCTGCTTGTACACACTGCTCTGCTCCCTTCTAGCTAGGTTTCTGGAAACCAAGTCCAATAAAGTTGAGCAGTATACTAATGCATGTGTAAGTATTATTTACTTTATTCTCTCTATGGTTCTATAGTATAAGCAGTCATAGCATTTTATTGTTAATTCCTTGTATTAGATGTTTTTAAATCTAACAATTATTGGAAAATTAATCTAATTTCAAACACAGCTGATTTTATGTATTTATAATTGTTGCACTTTAATTTTTAATCAGAATTGCCATTTTCAAACTATAATTGAAGAAGCTATCATACGAGCTGTACCAACAGAAGATACTTACACTTCTTAGTAGTACCTTCATTCAATTAGTGATACTATTTACACTTAATATTAAAAATGCAGGAGTACTAATGTAAAGTCAGTGATTGCTTTGTTGCTAATTATGTGAATGAATATAAACCTGAACACCTGTTTTGTTAGGCTCTTGCTAATAATGGACAACAGTTTACTTGGTATTTTAATATTCAAAGTATTGACCAAGGTGTAGTGTATCATAAAATATCTTTACTGTGTTAAATTGGAACATACCCATGACGTGCAGAAACAAGCTTCACAACCCCAGGAAGGTTATAAAATAGGTATGTTTATTGCGGCGCTGGGTGCAAGGGGGATAGCTCCTCCTAGCTTGCACGCCCTGTGTTAGTAAAGCTCTATTTTTATCTAGCAGGTACATGAATATTCATAAGGTCATGATACATATTCATTAAATTCTTAGAAAAGGCGTTGGTTATGCTAATTACTTCCCCACCTAGTTCCGCATGGGCAGTGCTGTCTGGTAGTGGTCTTTTGGGGTCTTCAGGATGAAGGCTGGAAGTCTTCCTCGCAGTGACCTCTTAACTTTGAAGCACTTTGACTCAGTTAGTGACGAATAGTAACTGCAAGTCCGGCTGCATCCAGTTCTGCTTAGCGAAGGAGAATTCCTACAGCACAGATAAGAGACTGCTACTCCCCTTATCTAAGGAATGTAGCACATCTCGGCCTTCTGTTGTCTGTTCAAAAAGTCTTAACCCTTTTTTCCCAATTCACCTGTAGTACACACAGCTCCTGATATACTGTTTAATGAGGTTAAAGTCAGTTAGTTAAGGTCAGAGCTGTTGCTTTCAGTAGCATGTAAGCTAATGCTAATTACTATGGGTTATAGTATTCCTATATAGAGAGCAAGTGATACAAGCACCTGAAAGCTTTGAAAAAGAACATAGCTTAGTCATATGCTGGGGTTTTTTTCTCTCATTCAAAATTATTGGTACCTTCTAAAGACAGATTAAGAAGCTACATTTGTATAATGTGTGATACTGAAGTCAGAAGAGGCAAGTGATTCATTGGGAAAAGAAAACTATTCAGCTCCAGTGATCCAAACAGCTCAGCTCTAGCTCCTATTATTTAGCTGTTGCTAGGTGGAAAGAAATAAGGTCTGGATGATGTTTTGGTTTAATTTGTTGTACCACTCTCCATGGAATTTTTGATCCATATTAAATACTGCTGTAAAAAGTAACTTCTCTACAATATAACCATATAAAACTTCTGGGTTTAAAATTTGAAGCAGGTTGAAAATTTGAAGCAGGTGGCTTTACTAGGCTTTTGTAAAGCTTCATAATTAAATCTTGATGTTCCACAGTGGGATGTAATTCCTCTGTGTTATGTCCTTGAGTACAGTCAAATGAATTCCTGACTCTAGTCCCATATAAAACTAATTTAAAACAAAAAAACACACCCATTAGACTTGGTTATTTAAAAGCAGTCAGTTTTCAGGCACAACCATACACATATTTTACAGCTCACAGGGCAGGAACCTTGAGTGAGTGAGTGTCATTCTCTGTCTTTAGGTGCTAAAAGAGTTCATTTATGTTTCTGTCTCTATTTTCCCCTGCTTGCATTGTGTTTTCCATTGTGTGTGATGCTTCAGCTGGAAAGCACATAGTTACTGTGCTGGAAGAGACCAAAAATTCTCAGCAATGCTGCAAGACCATGATGCAGTCTTATTTATTTTTTTTAGAATTGGGAATTCCTGCATGCTAATGACCCAAAACTTGGATGCACCTGGGATTTTTCTCTGGGTTTTCTTTTGTCTGGTTCCTCAGGAATTATCCTACACTGTAATTGCATGTGACTGACTAGTCCTGTGTTTCTTAACAACTTTTATCTATTTTGGATTTATCAAGTTAGAAAGGGGCATTAAGCTTTTAGATACATTATTTATGTTCTTATTTAATAAAAATAAAAAGTACTGTAGAAAACAGAATTTCTGTTAATTTAGCAAGGACTTTACCCTAATTGATTTTTAGCCTGGAATTCTGACATCCAATCTTCAAGACACAGATCTAAGAAAAATCAAGATTCCTTTTCTTCCTTTACTTATGGAGGACTTTTGGGGTATTTTGCTTGGTTGGTTTGGTTTGGGTTATTTTTTTTAATGAGGCTCAGTCTTTATATATTATGTCACCAAAGGAGGCAATCAAGAAATGAGGGAGAGAAGGAAGCAGAGGCCTTGCAGGAATACAGAAGAGGAAAGAAAGCCTGACACCTCTGAAAGTATGGAGAGTTTGTGTTCTCTTTGCTTTTATTTTGTTTTCATCTAATGTTTGCTTATGATAGTAATTCACAAAAAGAGCCAGTAGGGGCTTTTGTAGGAACACATCAGTGTTGTGGAGATGTCAAAGTCCACTCTATAAAACTTTTTGAAAATGGATGAGGAGAACAGGTTTGGATGCAGAACACTCTGAGGAAAATCTCAGCTGCAGTTGTTTTCTGAGCTGCCCCTTAAAAATCTTAAGTTGAATTTCACAGTAAAAGATGGTATCAAGCTATTATGTGGCTGAATAGTCCAGTGATTTTCTTCTATGGGTAATATTGTACAGTTCAGAAGTTTTAGGACCCATTAATGATGGAAGAGCTCTCAGATTAAAAATAAGTCTCTTTCCCCATTATTTAACTACTGCTATTTATATAAAGGAATCTTGCAAAGGGTAGACCCAGCTAGATATGAAAGTGCGGAGTTTTAACTTGGTATGATTTTGGCTTTTGTGTTGCAATGTGCAGTACTCACATTCCACTGTCTCCCCCTTGCACTTCAGGGAGATCCCCTGGTCCAACTGCTACTGGTGTCAGGGTTTTGATAGTCACTTCAGCTAGAAGAAGGATGCCAAAAAACATGCATGCCTTGCATGCTTTTGAATTTTTCTGCTCACTTTGAGACTAATTCTAATATTGCTCCTGTACATGATATCACAGTTGCTGTAAATGGGATTCTGTCATTACAGAAGGAGGTTTCTGAAGGCAGGTATGCATATATGTTAATCTAATTTTATATTTTTGTAATAGAAGTGTTAACTTAGGAACAAGACTGCCCTAGTTATTCACCTAAATTAATCCCCGGTTAAATCAACTAGAGGAATTTCTGCTGAATATGTAGGAATTGCAGTTTGCCCTAAATCAGAAGGATACCTATGGGAAGAAATTATTGTTATCTATTTGCCTACAAGAATGAAAGCCTGATTATTTTCAGTTGCACACAAGTCCTTGGGAATCTCACTTGTGCTCTTTTCAGTATTTATCAGATTTCCAAAACTTTGCAATGGTAAACTTACTCTTTTTAGTCTTGTTCTTTGTCAGACTTTCAAGATAGAAGCACCTTGCCCAGCTGTGAGTTCTTCCCTTCATTATATACACAAGGATATGGGGGATGAGTCGCAGTTTACAGTTACTGTGTTTTCCTTTAAACAGAGTGCCACAGGAATATTGCAGCACAGTGGTTGTCTGTCTCAAAAATGTGGTAGACCTAGATTTGTGTGACTGATAAATCTAGGTCAAACATCATAGTCTTTGCTCAGTACTTATTCAGGCAAAACTCCCATTGGCTTCAACAGGAGTTCTGCCTGACTAAGCACTGTGGGATTTTGCCCTTAGTATCTAAAATATTTGATTGGTTCCTTGCACTTTGGAAATGTTCTAGAAACAATTTGTATGTCTTGTCCTTGACTGCCCCACGGTGGCTGTATCATTGTCAGCTTAAAAGGTGGCAGAAACTTCTGTCTCCTGACATTAAGCCTCTCTTCATTGTCAGAATATTTAAAAACAAACAACTTTATTCATGTTTATTATAGTTAAAGTAATTCAAAAATCTCTGTGTATCAACTCTGTCTATTACTGTATGAAAAGGAAATTTATTACTTTGTAATCTAGATTCCTTCTCTTTCTACTCTAGAGATTCACATTTTTGTTTTCAGTTAAATGTTCTTTTGGGAAAAGAACCTTTTCTCTGAAGAAATCTCATGGCTTATTATTCTCTCGTACACAATGTTTCACAGGTTTGTATCTCTGCCTATTCCATAGAAGGCTTTTGGTTCACAGTTCAAATGTCAGAATTCCATTCAATGCAGTTAGAGCCAGTTTTGAGAAGTAATAGCTGAGGCAAATAGAGTCATTAATAACCTCTGAAATTTCACTGCTTTTTAAAAATATTTTTTCTTTGCAAGGAAATTATTACATGATCTTGCTTAACTGACCTCGCCAAGAAATCTGTGGTACTTGGAAAGAAAGAAGGGCATATAAAGACTTGAAACCACATGGAAGAAATTGTTTTCTTCTTAGTAATGTTACCGTGCTTACTGCCTTGATTTTTGCATTTTTTTTCTAAAACAAGCAACTAAAAAGTGTATTTTGAGATGAGACTTGTCATCCTCTTCCATAACACCACATTGTTAACTGTGCTTTCATTTCTACTCTAATTTGTAATTGCTTCTATGTTCACTCTCAGTGCATTACCTATTATTGCTCCCTTTATTTTCTCTTCATTTTATCTTTTCTTATATTGGACCATCTGACTGGAACTATCACACTTTTTCCATCAGGCATTCTGCTTTTCATTTAAATTCCCTCTTGGAGATACACATCTGAGATTTTAATGCAAAGCTTTTTGAATAAAAATGCAGTCACCCTACTCTTTTCTTTATAAAAAGCTCTAGGGTAAATCTCATAATAAATGTGTTGCACATCCCCTGAGAAGCTTTCTTATCCTTCCTTAGGCAGAATAGCTCCCAAATTTTCAGTGCTTCCACTGAGATAAATACTTCCTGTCACAGATAAACTGTTATTCAACATGAACAATTAGCTTGAGCATGTAGGCTCTTTCTCCCACTGTAGCACTCATTGACAATGCAGAAGTATATTTAATAAAGTCAGTTGTAGCCTAAGAAAAACATACTACACCCATTTCTGCAAAATCAGGAAGCTGTAACAGTATTGCTACAACTAAGAAATATTTACCTCTCTTTACTCAGATTCCCTTTAAATTCATCACAGTAACACATACATAGAATGCGAAGAAAAAAAATTTTATGCCCAAATCTTGCAACTCATTCACCACACTTAAATATTTGCAGTGTCATGGTTATGCTTACTTTATTTTATTTTAAAACACAGAGAGGCTTTTCAGTGGAGATATACTCCCAGAATTACAGGAGTGGTACTATTGATTAAACCCTTGGCAGAGATAGAATCGTTTAGGTTGGAAAGGATCTTTAAGGCCATCTAGTCCAACTGTTAACCCAGCACTGCCATGTCCATCACTAAACCATGTCCCTAAGCACCACATCTACATGTCTTTTCAATACCTCGATGGATGGTGACTCAACCACCTTCCTGGGCAGCCTGTTCCAGTGCCTGACAATCCTTTTGGTAAATAAATTTTTCGTAATATCCAATCTAAACCTCTCCTGGCATAACTTGATTCCATTGCCTCTTGTTCTATTGCTTATTACTTGGGAGAAGAGACCAAGCCCCACCTTGCTACAGCCTCCTTTCAGGTAGTTGTAGAGAGCAATTAGGTCTCCCCTCAGCCTCTGCTTCTCCAGACTGAACAATCCCAGTTCCCTTATCCTCTCCTCTTAAGACTTATTCTCCAGACCCTTCACCAGCTTTGTTGCCCTTCTTTGGACTCACTTCAGCACCTCAGTGTTCTTTTTGTAGTGAGAGGCCCAAAACTGAACATGGTATTCAAGGTGGGGCCTCAGCAGTGCTGAGTACAGGGGAACAATCACCTCCCTAGTCCTGCTGGCCACATCAGCCAGGATGCTGTTGGTCTTCTTGGCCATCTGAGCACACTGCTGATTCATGTTCAGCTGGCTGTCGACCAGCATCCCCAGGTCCTTTTCCTTTGGGCAGCTTTCCAGCCACTCTTCCCCAAGCCTGTAGCTTTGCATGGGGTTCTGTGACCCAAGTGCAGGACCCAGCACTTGACCTTGTTGAACCTCATACAATTGGCCTCAGCCCATCGATCCAGCCTGTCCAGGCCCCTCTGTAGAGCCTTCCATCTCTTAAGCAGGTCAACACTCCCTCCCAGCTTGGTGGGACTAACCGCAAACTTACTGGGTGTGCACTCAATCCCCTCATCCAAATCATTGATAAAGATATTGGCATTCTCCGTTCATACTCTTCTCCTGGACAAGCAGGGCATCCAGCAGCCTGCTCCAAATTTGGTTGTGTATCAATGAATAAGCATTGTGCAATCATTGTAACTGCATTTTAATTTTATACTTAATGTATGCCTAATTCACATTTCTCTGAATTGATAATTCAATTTTTCAGCAAATTATTAATTAGATCAGTAGCTTCATAAAATGATCTAACCTGAAGAGACTCTCTTCAGCCTTTTCTCTAACAAAGTAGAATAATTAATTAGAGTTGCCAAATAATATATTCAAGTATAGCTTTAAGTAAATGTTTTCGATATAAAGTTTAATTTGGTCGTTTTTCCCTTGGTCCAATTTTTGTTATAATTTTCTCAAGCATAGCTCTCCAGCTAATCTTTTTCTTTTAACTTCAGTAGTTCATTACAGAAATTGAGGTAATTCAAATGTGTTTTAAAAGTAAACAGCTCCTCTGCTGGGGCTATGGTTTACTCAGGATATTTACTTTTCAAATGTGCAGATATCAATTGTGAATGCAAACATATTCCCAGAAACTGAGAGAGCCTGTGTGTTTGTGTCTTGAGTAACAACTGCTTCAGTCTTACTATTCTAAATGAAAAGAACATACCATAAACTGGTCTACATTTTACTAAGTTATTTAGTTATTTCTAAACATTAGCAGTTGTAAAAAGTGGAGGAAGTCAACAAGCCGTCCTTCAAAGCACCTAGACATGTCAAGGAAGCCTATTAGGGCATTTATTATTAGCATTGTGTAACTGCCCATTTAATTCGAGCTTTTCTTCATTCTAGAGTGCTTGACTGTGTAGCCTTTTTTTTTTTTTTTTTACAGAATACAGTATCACAGTTTCCCTCGTCTTCCGGATCCTATAGATAGGTGCTGAATTGCTTTATTAAATTGGGACTTTTATTCCATGCACTAATCTGAAAAGCTCTTGGCCCTCTCCTCTAGCTCACACTAGAGTAATTTGACAGCCTTTCTGCTGATGTTTAGTAGTACTGTCCCATCAGTGTGTCCCACACAGACTAGCCTACCTGCTTCTCAAGAGCTCATCTCTGCACTATGTTGCTTTGTGTTGTAGGCATGCTGATGCTGGGTGTTTCCAACTAAGACAGGAAGCCACCCTTTATGCCATATAAATGGATTCTTTTATATAAGCAATAAATTTCCTGGATGAGTTTTTTTTATCCGAAAGATTAAAAACTGTCTGGGATCCCTTTAGTCTCTTGATCAAATTGCCTTTCTTCATGGCACAGCAAGGTTACAATAAGTGGACATATAGGAAAAATAAAGCAAATAGAAAGATACAGCTAACAGCTGTGACTAACAAAAGGAATATATTTCACTGTGTAGTATTGCTTCTGAAATTTGCTCCGTTCATTGAATAAAAGCTAGGAAAAAAACACACCACAATACAGTGTGAATTATTCACTGAAATTAATGCATACTGGATTTGTAGACTTTCTTTTCAAAGTTTTCTCTAAATGGGTGCTGCTAAAGGTTCATAAAACAGTCATGCTCATAATTTTTTTTTAGCAGATATGCTACAATCCTGTTAGAAATATTCTAGGATCGATAGTTTTTTGTAATTTGTTGAGTTTTTAATATCTGTTTGCTTCTTTCCAGCTGCATATAGACCATTTGGCCTCCATCAGAAACAAAACCATAAGTAACAACTGCTTCTTAATTAGGAAAGGATAATAGAGAGGGTAATTATTTATCATTAATTGTCCTCCCCAGAATAGTAATATTACATTGCTATGTGGAGGTGATCAGTGTAATTTGATATGCAGAGGATACTGTGTTTCCATGGTTATTTTAATGTCAGCAGGTGTTCTTTTGGATCTTCCCTGTTTCAGGATTTTACCTTAAAGTCCCTATCAGTAATCGGTGAGAAAAAGGTTGTTACAGGACCCTGAGTCAGTGAGAACTTTAGGTAAACCTGTAGATCTTGCTTGCAGGTTAGGCTTAGTCAATGACTTTATTAATTGTACCAACCCCTTCCCATCTCTAGGAATTTCTTCCTTTCCTCTCTGAGGTTTGGCTGGCTGCTCCTCAGTACGTATCTTTTCAGCTCAGCACAAACTTCTCAAGGCTGTCTCTTGCCTGCCACATCTCACCTTCTCCCAACATGTCTCTCCCTGAGCAGAGTCAGTGGCATCCCAAACCAAGGGGCTTCTACCAGAAGTAAAACTGTAGGTAACATAGCCCCTCTCTCAGGGCTTTCACCACACAAGAAACAAGGGTAAATAAAAATGAAAAAACAAAGTATCTGACATATGGGTTTGCTGCCTTTTTGCTGTATCACCTTCTAAAAAGACCTACTATTACTCCTTCTGACTGAATGACTAAGAAAAACGTCCAGAGAGCACAACAGTGAAGCTCTATATCTTTGTTCAAGAATGCTTTTGCTCAGGCTATACCTGAAGGCAGAGCCAAGTTCTAATTAAAAGTGTATTATAGGTTCAGTTATAGGGACCTACTCATTTTAATACACTTATTATATTTACTTGAGATAGCAAAATTATATGAAAAATTGCTTACTGGCTTGCTTGACAAATTGAGGTTTTTTTCTATGTGGGAAGGTTTGTCACAATGGAAGTCTCAGAGAAGACCACAGAAGCTCGTTTGACTCTCTGGTGTGACATCTCTTAGAGTCTGCTACTCTCCATCTGCCATCAAGTGACCTATATTTTTTCCATGTCCTACATATCTGGTCACATTGGAAATCCTGTTTCATTGCTGCAGATGTTATGTTTTGGTGAAATATATTGTCATCTATTGATAAGGTACACAAATGAGAATATTTGACACATGCACGCCTTCTTTCCAAGTGTGTGTTATGTCCCTAGGAAATTCCTCCATTCCTGCCAGTTTCCCAATTGTAGAAGGGCGGAGTCTGTTGCTTGGGATAGCTTTTGTCCTTTAGCATGTGGGTTGGTTTTTTTTCTGCTTTTTATTTAATATCCCTATCAGTGCCAGTGTAGAATGTCGAGGCAAAAGTAGCAAGCTCTACGTTGACTCTTGACAGCACATTTAGACAAAGTTCCTTTGACTATCTCCTCTGCAAGCCTTTCTGCATTACAAAACAGTTGGCCACTGTGTTTGCTGCTTTTTTTTTTTTCAGTCCATGCAAGTTCAGCCTTGCCTTTTGACCAGGGGTTGTGAAATCAAGCTGTTTTTTTCTCTATGCTGAGGAACCTGTGTATACCACACTGGAATTAAATTTCTTGTGTATTATGATGTATTTCTATAAAAGAAAGAAAAAACCTCTTGCTGCTACATTTTTTCACTTAGTTTTCCACATCAATAATGCTATAGTGCTTCCATGTTTTAAACATGGAAACAAGGGTTTGACATTAAAGTTTGAGGTTGTTACAGGGGCAACATAACACCATCCTGTATATCACAAATACAGAGCAATACTGGAATTTTCCAACATCGTCTTGAGTTTTTGCTTTTAGGTTTCTGGCTGCGGTGTACTGTATTGTCCTGGGCTTTTTGCACAGATTTATTTATAACCAATAGAAAAATGCATTTGTATTGGCCACCTGTACATCAACTGATCCTCTTTGGTAATATATGCAGTAAAAAAATGTATAAAACCACAATGTCTGAAGTAAAGATTGATGTAGCATAATGAAGACCCTTTAAAATAAAAGAAAACTCCAACTCAAGCTTTAAAACTTCTCCTCAGAAGGTCTATTTCTTTAAGAGCAATAGCAACACTGGAAACCCCAAATTGTGTGCTCAAATTTAACTATAGCAGACACACAGGCTGGGATCCATAAACTGCTAGCATCTCACTCATCAGTACATGTCTGAGTTGTCTTTGGGAAGAATCAACTCTTGGAATAATCATGGGACTGAAATACTAATGATTTTTATTTGTTTGTTTTCCTAGTTCTTGTAGCAGTATGAAAACTTTAAAAACTTGTCCCTCAGCAGATCCACACCCAAAGTACTTGTTAAAAAATAGTGAACTTTTGAAATTTTATTCATAATTTTTTCATGGAGGACAAGGCTGGGATGAACAGTTATGAGGAACAAACCTATCTCCACCCAAGATCTTATTCTATTATTAGAGAGATGTGTATTTTGGTAGATTTTCTGTGGGAAAAGGCTATTTTTCATAGTTAATATGCACACAACTCTTCCTGGTAGCCATGCAACACCAACTTTATAGTCCATGTGAAAAGCTCCTCAAAGCTGTTAAGTGTTCATATTGGTTTCATAAGCATCACACATTTTTATTTGCAATTGCTGCATTACTAATTTGTCCATGGAGCTAGCTGTTCATTGCTCATGAACAATTTCTTCATGTATGCTCATCTATTCGATTCTCTATGTCAGAGTGCACCAAAATACCAAATCCCAGTTTTCTGACCTATGAAGTTTTGATAGGCCAGTATCTTTCAGTAACATATCAGAAGCTGACAAGACCTCCTGAGGATTCTGGAAGGATTGTTCACACATTTATGAGCCATCACGATAATCTCTTTTCTACCCAGCTACTAAATATAATGTCATGGTTTTTCCCATTTCTAAGCATAAATTCTTCTACCTACCTCATTGTTTATAAGAA
Organism: Hemiprocne comata; assembly: GCA_020745705.1. Classification (NCBI taxonomy): domain Eukaryota; kingdom Metazoa; phylum Chordata; class Aves; order Apodiformes; family Apodidae; genus Hemiprocne; species Hemiprocne comata. Next base: position 132,447,936 of record CM036586.1, on the reverse strand, counting down.
AATGTTCATCTTGTCACAATAGGCAAAACTACAAAGGAATCTTCAAACAAGATGATCTTTCATGATGGGGCATGAAGCCTACAAGGATTTTTCCTCTTTCCCTAATTTTGCCTTTTTTCAGTTTTGCTTCTTGCTTTGTGGCAGCTTATCAAAAGTATAGAGCTATAGACAGGGTAGGTGTAGGGACTTAACTGTTCTTACTGATAGTTATATAGGATCATGACACTGTAGATAAAGTAAACTGTGATGTTTATCCTAGAAATGGACCAACTGCCACATGTTCACGGCAACATCTGTGAATTTGGCTTAATGAAAGGTCCCAAAGCAACACATTAAAGCCAACATTTTATTCCTGCAGCTTAGTAGTGGTGATGTGAGTTTAATGAAATTAATGATAAGATGAATGAAATGTAATAAAAAACTGAATTTTCCATACGGAAGTTAGCATGCAGGTTGAATAACAAAACAGAGATGTTATTATTAGCTTGCTTTTCGATCTTTTGAGCTAAACTGAAAAAAGAAAATTGAACAGGTTGTGTGTTCTAAGAGGTTAAATATCTTTCTATTGGTTCTGTAATGTTTACAAAATTCAGAGACATGAGATCAAGACCATTGTGCTTTGGGAGATGGACCATGGTGTTTCACTGAGGAAAAGGTTTGATTTATTACAGTGAATATGATTAATTCTCTAACAGTCTAAAGATTTCTGTATGTTACTGTTGCATAATAACTTTAGCAACTGTTCTCAGTTGTATATGGAATATAATGCTAGGACTGGTAAGTATTATAAAGATTGCTTCTAGGTGGAATTGTTAGCAATAATACCTTTCCTTATGTCCCATACTTTGTCCTTTCCTGGTGAGGTGCATACTGGAAGATTAATTTTTATTTTTCTGTACCAAAAGAGAACTGTTCCTTTGTCTATAATTATTTCATTCCTACAAATCTGTATGTTGATTATTACTGAAGTGAAAAGATTGCAAAGGAGAAAGGTTTCCGTATAAACATTCATAGCAGTTAACTGTTGATCTGTTTGTCTATTTTTATTAAGTACAAGAGCTATCATAAAGTTTTCTCCACTGTGAGATGAAGGCACGGCACAGCCCCAGAAAACAAAACTGCATAAGCTGGAACGTCATCTCAGAGGTTCTTGCTCTTTAACCTTTCAGTTTTACCCATCATAAATAATTTACAGCCTGTTTTCACTAATATGGAGCATCTAAGAATCCAGTTATTGCAGTGGGAGTTGCAGGTATTCAGCATATTCAACAGTCCTCAACCTGTGTCTCTGTTTTTCCTACTGTCAAGTGGAGACAGCAGCTTCTTTCGAGGGTTGCCATGAGAGTGATTAGTTATGAGCTGTAAAGCACCCTAAAGAGCAAAATGGCTAAGTAGTGTTATTGCACCATTTTAATGTTTAACGAATTTCAGCAAAATCATTTATTGTTTTTGGAAACACTTATCAAGTATGATGTGTGAAAAACAGTATTTCCTAATTTGGTTACAGTGCTTGGAAAAATCATTACTGGTCAGCATATTTCAAACAAATGCTTTATAGCATTTTACATAGTTGTGAAGACAACTGGGGAAAAATACAAATATAAGCTTGTTTTTCTGACTTAAGGTTTTTATATGGTCCATTGGCTGTGATTACCATGGATCTAAAGAAGGCAGTTTCAACCCTGAGCTTTTTAACTCTCAAATTCCAAAATAAACAAAATAATTTAAATATCCTCATGTTTATTTTTGGTGGACATTTTTAATGCAGCAGCAATTGCCCATATCCCGTTGCTGAAAATCTTAAACTGATAGATTTTGAAGCACAAAAAGACCAAATGTGCAATAAAATGTCATGGCTTTCGTCCGTGGACATGCTGTTTGTGTATATTGCAAAAAGCAATGTACACAAAAAAACTGATCAGTCCATTGCTTCCATTACTTCTGTAGAGCTGTGGGAAGTTGAAGACTCATTTTTCCCCGTTCCTGTTTTGTTTTTTTGTTTATCTGAGTTCCAAACTGTGGATGAAAAGGGGAGGACTAAAAAGACCAAGAGTGTGCCATCAACAACTCCATTTAGACAGCTGAGATCATGACCACCCCAGCATCCCAAAGGGAACCTGGAGTGGAAAACATCAGCTTCAGAAAAAGAGAGTTTGGGGGAAAGTGAGGGAGCATCTATTCACATAGGGATGACTAGAAAGCTAGGTGAAATTTCATCCCCTCTGTAAACAGAAAAAGTGGAAAGGAAAGGAAAGGAAAGGAAAGGAAAGGAAAGGAAAGGAAAGGAAAGGAAAGGAAAGGAAAGGAAAGGAAAGGAAAGGAAAGGAAAGGAAAGGAAAGGAAAGGAAAGGAAAGGAAAGGAAAGGAAAGGAAAGGAAAGGAAAGGAAAGGAAAGGAAAGGAAAGGAAAGGAAAGGAAAGGAAAGGAAAGGAAAGGAAAGGAAAGGAAAGGAAAGGAAAGGAAAGGAAAGGAAAGGAAAGGAAAGGAAAGGAAAGGAAAGGGGAAAGGGGAAAGGGGAAAGGAAAGGGGAAAGGAAAGGGGAAAGGAAAGGGGAAAGGAAAGGGGAAAGGAAAGGGGAAAGGAAAGGGGAAAGGGGAACGGAAAGGGGAAAGGAAAGGGGAAAGGAAAGGGGAAAGGTGAGATACTGCCACTAAGAATAATGCCTACAACCATGGAACAACAGATAAAGCTGTTGGATTGAACCCTGTGATCCCAGACAGATTAAGACTGGAGATGTACTTTTTTTTTCAACCAAGATAAATCAGCAGAACTACTAGTAGATATATTTAAAAGCCAAAGATCTCTGGCACCCACTTGTATTTTAGAAGCAGCCAAGGTTCCCTAATTAAAGACCATTTGTAGCACATCATAACAAAACGTAGGAATGGATGTGAAGAGAAGAATATTTAATCCCATCACTAAAATGTGAGGGTCCAGTGAACAATTTAAATACATAGCATTGTCATAAGTGACAGCCAGGAGAATGACCACATTCATGGTGACTGTCCTGTGCATGTCCTGTGGGGTGCAGCACAGAAAGACTAGACAGAAAGAGTAATGAAGGGCTTCCTTTCTGAATGCTGCATTTTATCCTAGGAAGAACGCAGAGCATTTGTATGTCTGATTTTTCCTTTTAATTGTTTTTTATGTTGTCGGTGATTGTGTGATTGGGAATAGGAGGCTTTGCATCATTGTTTTACATTAGGCTGTGTTAAGCCAAAAGTGCAGCCTAGTCTACCTTTCATTAGTCATAAGAACACATGCTGTGAAGATAGGCATGTCCTGGTCATGGGAAAAGTTTCAGAGAGTATGCCAAAAGGTGTGGAAATTTGTTAAGGAGGATAGATCACTCATGTATATCAATTTTTCCCAGACCACACTCTCCAGGTTGTAATTAGTGGGCTCTCTCGTACCTGGAATAAATCAAGTAGTATCCTGGAAATTGCTGATAAGGGATGGCTGCTTCTTTACAGTGTTGTTTTTGGTAATGTTAAATCACTGGGCACTGAGTTTACCTGACAAGTCCTTCATCTTCATACCTCTGTTTTAACTAAATGTTAAGTATGATATCCATCCTTTGCAAAATTCAAGTTCTTTCTTAAGTTCTTTCACCAGAACTAAAGGACCCCTGTGGGTTATTGGGACTTACTGAGAATGACCACATGTCCACCACAGAATTTTCCAGTCTACACTGAAACAAGCAGTGGAGGGATGTATGTGCTATAAAATATATTCTACTTCATTGTGAGTGTGGAAGTAGGTGGTGTTTTGATTAGGTAATGGCTCTTGCAGTTATATGAATTTTCTTTTTTGAAGATAGGCTCTAACTTTAGCACTTTACATGTAAGCTCTTAAAAGTAAGGAATCAAAACCATGGATTAGTATCCCATAACTTCATACTTCATTGATATGAAAACCAGTTGGCCTTAATTTCTTTGAGGATACAGGGTCATAATCCAGAAATCAAGGGAAGCAAATTTGTAAAACAAAGAGTAAATTGTCAACTATCTATAGAAAAAAGGAATTATTTTTTTTTTTCCCTAAAATGTTACTAAGTTCTGCTGAATGCCTTTGATTTACTCTGTCTCCCCCAATGCTATTATCTGAAAGAGTTTACTTTCAGATGCTGCAGGCACAGCTGTGCTGATAGCTTCCTGTTGGAATGCAGATATTGCTTCGCTATCCACCAGAAGAGCTTTGGAAATCCATTTCTTACATATACATGAATATATGCATATATTTATTTTTCAGTACATAAATGTAATTGAGATGATTGAAAAAAAGGAAAAGTCAGTGCATATGCTTTTTTGTAACACAAAAAGAGACTTCCTGCAGAAGTTGCACCCATGTATTATGCAAGCTGGCCATGTAAACACAACTGCCATATATCTGTGCCTTCAGGCAGGAGTTCAACTAGCTTTGCCATACCTTAGCAAGATGGACATGCTTCATTTCCATGAAGCCTAAATGCAAAAAATTATTTAAATTAATTAGTGGTTAAGAAAAGATGTCTTTTGCCAATCTACCTCTGCTAAATTAACATTTCTAAATTAAAAACAAAATAACACAGCAAAACCAACCAAAAACAAAACAAAACAAAACAAAACCCAAACAAACCCCCCCAAAAAAAAAAACCAAAAAACAAACAAACACAAACGCAAAGCAAAAAAACCCACACCAAAACCTCCTCATTTTTCTTTATTCTGGACTAGGGAGATTTTTTAGTGAAGTAAACACACTGGTTTTTTTTATCTGTAGAGACACTATAAAAGGTCAAAAGAAGTTTCAGCTACTTTGATGAAGCTTTTAGGTGAATTCATTAAGGTAACACAAAAGTCACCACTGCTTAGAGGGGATATAGCAATTTATATGAATTACTATTCCAAGATAAACCACAGCTGGTCTAGTATCAGTGGTAAGTCTGGTGTCAGAGAATAATCACATCTCTCATTATGCCATGTATCTTCCTACCTTTGCGTTCTGCTGTTCTGTTTAACAAAGTACCCCTGAGGGCTGTTTATCCCTAGATAATAGTCTATACTGTTAAGTACTACTTCATCAAAATGTTTCTTTCTGGTGATGTCTTACTATAATATATCATAGAAGTGACAACTAGTCTATTATATGATAAAGCAAAATATCCCCTGAGCAAGGTATGGGGATGATAAATTATGTTAATATGTTAGTCTCATTATATTGTCATCAGTCAGATGATGATGTAGTATGATGTATTATCAGAAAAAAAGACAATCTAATAGTGTAAAACTCAAAACTTTATGTAAACTGGGGAATACAAGGAGTAAATTCAACTGACTTCATAGGACGAAAGGTATCCCAGTGCCATAATTCATGAACAGCCTAAATTAAAATACATCAGGATACAGATAGGAACTACAAAAGCCTAAGAAGGGCAATATTAAGAAATGGCACTATTGTAAAGGTTAGAAGCAGATTCTCAGTTTCTGTAAATGAACAGTAGACTAGTATAAACACTATATATTAAATTGGAATTGCCGTTATGACTGGAGCTACCATCCTAAGCATCAGTCAGTGCTTTGTCCTGTGATGATACTTATAAAGAAACTAACTTGACTTTTAGTGACAGAATTAGTTGAAGGTGGATATCTGTAGGAAGGCTCAACCACATTTCTGTGACAAAATATTAATCGTCAAACAGATGGCTATCCTGTTGTTCAACAATTTGCATGCTGCCACGCCACAGTGATCTGTGGACAATACCATTATGTCACTAAAAACAAAACAGAAATATCAGAGAAACTTTTTTGTGAAACAGCCCCTAATTTGGACTGAAAACTACTCTCGTGTGTTCATTTATTTGTAATTTTCTGGTGATACATTTCATCCATGTGTGTGCAGTTAATGTTATGATAACACTGTGTTGTAACTTCTGCTGTAACAGGATACCTTCCTGGTCAGAGGATAGGGAAAAATTCATTTCATGAGAAGCAAATAATTGAAGGCCTATGTCCTAGGGCTCCATTACATACATCAACTGCACTTTCATGCTACAGTTATCCTAGTTCTCAGGCTATCTTCTGCAGCCTCCATAGCATAACTTCTTATCTTCTCAAAGTGTCCCTGTGGGACCTTCACAGTACCTCCAGCTGCTTGATGTGCTGCACTTGTTTCATTTCCTTGGTAAAGCTTAGACCCTTCCCATATCCCTGTGGTGTCGTACATATCAAATTACTTATAGGCCGCTTCCACATACCTATTTCCCCAGTAACCATGTTCAGGCAATCTGATCTAGCCTTTCATGTCTTTCCTGTCTCTACCTTTCTGTCATCCACACTTCTTGAAATCGCCATCAGTTCAAAGCTTCTAGAATCATAGAATAATTTTGGTTGGAAAAGACCCTTAAGATCATCAACTCCAACCATTAACCCAGCACTGCCAAATACACCACTAAACCATGTCCCTAAGCACCACTTCTACATGCCTTTAAATACCTTCAGGGATGGTGACTCCTAGCCCAGGGGCTGGCTGACAGACAGACATGTCAACAGTACAGCTGTGGCTTGTACACTTCATTTCTTTGAGAACCAGCAGAGTAGCACTGGGAGCACTTTGGTCTAGTGCAGGAGAAACAGCTGTTACTGTCCTCTTCTCTGCTAAGTCTTGCTGCCAGCCATGGCCTCAGCAAGCTATTCCTTGCCTTCATCCCCCCCGTCTCCAGATGGGAAGGCAGGAGATGGTGCCTGGTATTTGGCAGGTCCCTGGCCATTGTCATGCTTCCCGACCCGTGGCCCTGGACTCAGCTGCTTCACCGTTATCAGCATCTGTTTTCTCCCTTCAGCATATAAAAAATATTTTAATGCAGTTCGTGGATTCTCTTAGAGAAACGAAACTCATATGCTTCACAACAGCTTGGGAATACTTTTATTACCTTGTTTTTCCCCTATGTGAAATTATTCATTGATGATGAAAGATATGAGACCAAAATCTTTATGATAATGTCATCCCCCTATGGAGCAAACATAAGGCCTCCACATACTCATGCAGTAGGCAACCTCCACTCTCCCAGGGCAGACAACAGCCCACCAGTTTATCTCCTTAGCACTCAGTCCTTTTTCTGTTGCTAAAACTTACTAACAGTAGAACTATTTAGTTCCTTTTGTCAAAGGGTTTAGTCATAAAGGATAGGTCTTTATATATAATATCTTTCATGAAGATTTTTCTATAAGTTTATCTAGTTACTTATTGGAGATGTCTGTATTTTTAGAGTCCACGATATCCCATAGAAGTGTTTCCTTTTAAAGAAAAATAATAATAAAATGGGTTTTGTTGATGTTACTAATCTGCTATTTGCCACTTTACATTTATTTGTATGTGCCCTGGTTATATGGTCTCCACCTATTATCCACTGCATTATATTCAAGGCATAGACCCTTTTTTAGTTTCTTTTATACTGTACCTTTGAACATCCATCCTGTTTCCTACAGGTCTGTTAGCTTCAGTTTGCCCTTTTGGGATGGGGGATGCAGACTGCAATCAGTAGGCAATATGCAGGAATATACTAAGTTTCAACAGTTCCATGCTTTTTTATTTTCCTGATAATTTCTATAGTTTCATTTAACTTTTTTCTCTTTAGTCTGCTTTTGAGACGAAGTTGATAATGTTATAGAACCATGACATAGATTAAATGTTTTGACATAGTTATGATTTAGCAACAATTCAAAATGTATTAATCAAAGGATTGAATTTTACAGCACTTAATAATGAAACAATATAAAAATTAACAAATGATTCAGTAGAATATTTTATGATTAAAACAGTGACCTAATTACAGATTCGAGAATTACAAGATTCATACTAACTTACTACTGGGTATCCTAAACTAAACTATATATATACATAAACACAAAACATGAACACAGACAGACAAATATCTGGATCCAGTGAAATGCATAGACACCCGCACTCTTAAAAGCAAATGTGTAGACACACAGACAGGTAGAGAGGTGGATGGAAGAGGCTAGCCTATAGTTCAGGTGTCCCTCTTTGAGTATGGAATTAATACAGTGCATCAGCATTCCTCAAAAGGTGATAACTGAGACTCAATGAGGATGAACTTGGCCTGGCCTCCCATCAGCATTGTCAGCAGGTGGTCCTTGAGTAGTTGTACCTGAGAAATGTTTCAGCTCAGGGGGCAAATTCTAGTCACAGCCCACTGGAATCCAGGAAAGCCCAGAGGGTGTCCTTTAAAACTGCTGTTTGTAGGGTCCCAGATAATTTACTTTTTTCAGGTACTTTTCTATTTTGGCCCAACTTGGATGGTGCAACATTCTGATACTTTCTGCCAGTGGCATAGTGTCCTGGTTTGAGCCAGGATTAATCTAATTTTCCTTTTACTGACATTTTTTTCCGTCAGTAAGCTTTCTTTTAACTAGCAACAAGTGTTCCAGCTAGTGGACTGATAACACTGGAATGTTTATGTTTCTGCTGAGACGCAGAGATCAGTTTGTTCTACTCAGTGAATCTGCCACTGCAGATGCTACTGAGAGCAGGAGAGTTGTATCTATGACCCCCCTGTAGGGGAGCTGGACTAGACAGACAGCAGAACTGACCAAAGGTATTCCATTCCATATATCTACGTAAGCTCCAAGGAAGGTCAGAGATCACAGAAGACAACTTCCTTCCTGCTTCTTCTTCCCTTCTCTTCCATCCATGGCCGGCATCCGGGGAGGACTCCATCCATCCATCCATCACCATTGACCCCTAGGCTCTAACCTCATAACCCTCATAACCCTCATAACCCTCATAACCCAGCCCCTGTCTGCTCTGCCTTATCTCCTGCCTGTGGGCTGGGACATTTCAGGACTGCTCACAGCTCAGGAGAGTGCCCGGAGAGTAGCTGGGGGTGGGGGGAGGCAAGAGGCTTTTGCACATTCCTGAACATACTTGTATATAATTGTACATATAATTTAAGCTTACTAATTTAGTTTTCAGTCCAGCTAAGTCTCTCTCCTAATTCTCTCTCTTCTTAGTGCAGAGTCCTTTTATTTTTTTATGTAAAGTTAGGAGCATTTTATTCTGTGTGCAGCACTATGACACTGAATTTTGTGCTATTTTTTTCCCTTGACAACTCAGTATCATAAAATTCTTTGGCAAATTTTTGTGGTCAGTCAAACAATGACTTACTTTGCTACCATTAATACCTTTGGATTGCTAGCATAATTTTACCTATTTACTGTTCAGCTTGTATTGTAGATTCTTTCTACATACACGACCAGCAGCATGTATGCATTGGTCCCTGGAGGGTGCCACTCTAAAAACTGACCTATTCTTTCTGACTTTGTTTCTGACTTTGTATCTTTCGACCTGCTGCTTATTCATGAATTGACTGAAACCAAAAGAACTAGCAAACCCTTATCAGAATAAAATGAGAAGTGACCTCACAATAATGTGAGCAGAACATTTAATTCTTCAGTTACTAAGATATTAGTTCTCCTTTGCACTTCCTGATGCAGCTGGAATGAAAACTGAAGCAATGGTACTTACAGAGTAGCTCAGCCTCATGATCATTCTGATTGTCATCATCTGTGTGTGGCACCGTAGCTTTCAAAAGAAAAGCCTGAGTTTTGTGATGTTTCTGACTCATTTCCAGAATAAAGTATTGAAGAAGCCTTAGATAAATAAAATCCAGTGTACCACAGAGCAAGCTGTATATTAATTCAGTGTCCAGGTTTCTACATTCTCTCTACAGCTTCCCAAAGAATGGAATATTAAAAGATATACTGGAGACAGTACCACAGCCTATATGGTTGCATTTAAATCAATTTCATTTTTACTTCAATTTTCAAATATCTGTATGCTTCTGAGTTTCTACTGGCCACTTGTAATTGCATAGTGTAGAAGGAGTTATGGGAGGGGGCCAGGGACAGTAAAGTATTAATGGTCTGGGCATTCTGGCAGTACAGAGAAAGGCCACTAGATTACTGAAGCATGGGAACTGTTTGCTGTGCATGTCAACTAGATATGCATGTGCAAATCACTAGCTGTGAAATTGATAATGATAGTTAATGACAGGAAATGTTCAAGCAGCGCATGGTAACACTTTACTTTTGATCCAATAATAAACAGTTAATGAAGCCCTGAGCAAGTCAAGAGCATCATTTCAGAGGCAAGTCTTCGTTGGTGCTTTTAAGAAAGCATAGTACCTAGTAACTTTTTTTTTTTTTCAACGCAGATTACTTGGTTTTAGAGAAATATTTGTATTCAGAAACACAGTTCTGCTGTAGAATGGACCTTGTAGCAAATTCCTTTGTTACAGAGTTGTGCAACTTAAGGCAACCTTCAAATAAGCATCTCAGAAAAAATCCCTTTCACCTTTTCCATTGACTTCAGTAGGACTAGTTGTGTAAGCGAAGTGGATAGGCTCCGGATGTGCAGATTGAAGGACTCTGTAGGAGTAACTTTCAAGAAATTGGTTACAGCTGTAATGTGAGCTGTGCTGACACAGCTGGCAGATAGCTTGAAATTGATGCTCTTGAAAAGAGATAGATCTTTGCCAGCAATATTAGTTTCAAAGGAAATTATATTCTTTCCTATCGTTACTGGTAAGTAGTGCTGTAGTTTCTAAACTGGATTTGGTAGACATGAAGGGTTCTGATATTTAGTTTCAGAAAAGGAATGATTTCTCTCTAATTGAGGGCCTAGGACCCAATACTGTGAAATTCACTGGTGCATTCTTAGTCCTAGGGAAATGCAAAGTCCCACTTTCTAAAAGGTCATGAGATTTCTTGGACCCACCAGTCTCACCGTTAGCTTTTGAAGGACCAGTCTCAAAGAGGTTTTGCAAAATACTTGTGTTTATGTCTTTGTACAATTTTCTAGTTCTTACCAGTGCTCTGAGGAGATCACCAGTCCTTACTGGCCTTCCTGGCCTGTTCAACTGGAGTTATTTTGATTCTATGGGTTCACCTTGGCCTTTGCTTGCTACCTTCCCTTCTCCTGATGCTCACAGGACTGTCTATAGTGCCCATTCCCATCACTGTGCTACCTTTCTTATCCCCCCAGGCACTGTGGGGTGCACCCAGTCCACAAGAGCATCACCCAATCTGCGTGGTGGACGCTCCCTGTTCCTTCACCCTTAGGAAGCAGCTCTATTCTTACTGCTTTCTGGCAGCTCTAGATGTCTGCTATGATGTTTAAAGCAGTTAACTTCTGAAAATATAAACTCTTTTTTTCTGTTTCCTGTCTCTCACTTCTTCCTTTCCCATTCCTCTTCTGACAAAAAAATGCACCGGGCTTTCACCTCTGAAAGAGTGGGACCTCTGCCCATTTTCAACCACATACCCCTTCTGTTCAATCTCTGGAATTAACTACTTTGTTTATTTAAAAACTAAACAAATATATGTTTTAAAATAAATGGGTAAAAAACTTTGGGTCTTTTAATGAGGACCTTGCAGATGAGGGCATCACAGCTAACAAGAAAAGATGTCTGTAGTTTGCTTAGGTACACAAACCACTTGTCTTTAGTAGCTTGCTGTAAATTTGTCACTGGATAAAGTTCTTCAAATTGCACTGTCAAAAGAACATGAATGCAGAACGGATGTAAGTGGTCAGAAATATTCACTACCATTTCACTTACATGGATTTTGAGGGTCAAAACAATGCATTTTTATCAGACTTGTTATTATCTTTCAACTCGAGCGAAGATCAATGACTCAGAACAGGCAAGGGACTGCATGCTGAAGTGTTTTGTTTCATAGGAAATGCTACTATAACTATTAATGAGAATCCCAGCTGTTTTAGAGAGCATTCCTGATTTCATAATTCTTCAATTTTTAGCAGGGTAACATTTTCATTCTTTAATTTTTGAACTAAAAGATGATAGGGTAGTGTATATCTGTTTTTCTGGAGGCTTGGTGTGTATATATACCACTAATTGATTCATCTTACTGATGACCTTTAGGAAAACAAAACGACAGAGTATTTTGGAGAAACATCCCACTAATGTTAATGCCAGTTAAGTGTTTCTAATCATCTGTGGACAAATGTTTCATCCTGGCTCTTTTAGTTTTGCCAATATCTTAAGTGCTGATTCTTTCCATCCATCAAGGGCTTTCCCCCTTTTTTAAGAGACAAATACATGTGCACCATCGGGGTTAATATTCACTAACATGACATATTGTCAAAATAATAAAAAACCTGTTCTGAAAAATTGGATAGCTAACTTAGGGGGGGGAAACTAAGTCCTCATATTTCACTTTAGCATTGTTAATCAGGATATTTGAAAGAATAGGAATATTTGTAGAATCATAGAATCATAGAATGGTTAAGGTTGGAAGGGACCTTAAAGATCATCTAGTTCTAACCTCTTTGCTATGAGCAGGGACACTTCATACTAGACCAGGCTGCAGAAAGCCTCATACAACCTGGCCTTGAACATCTCCAGGGAGGAGGCATCCACAACCTCCCTGGGCAACCTATTCCAGCACCTTTCTACCTTTATGGTGAAGAATATCTTCCTAATATCTAACCTAAATCTCCGCTCTTTCAGTTTAAAACCATTACCCCTTGTCCTACCGCTGCCCTCTCTGGTGAAAAGCCCCTCCCCAGCTTTCCTGTAGGCCCCCTCCAGGCACTGAAAGGCTGCTATAAGGTCTCCCTGGAGCCTTCTCTTCTCCAGGCTGAATAGCCCCTCAACTCTTTCAGCTTGTCTTCATTGCAGAGGTGCTCCAGCCTTTTGATCATCTTCATGGCCCTTCTCTGGACCCTCTCCAACAGCTCCATGTCTTTCCTGTGCTGAGGGCTCCAGAGCTGTACACGGTACGCCAGGTGTGGCCTCCCAAGAGCAGAGTCAAGGAAGAGAATCACCTCCCTGGCCCTGCTGGCCACACTTCTTTTAATGCAGCCCAGGATGTGATTGGCTCTCTGGGCTGCGAGCGCACACTGGCAGCTCATGTCAAGCTTCTCATCTACTGCCACCCCTGTGTCCTTCTCCTCAGGGCTGCTCTCTAGCCATTCTCCCCCAGCCTGTATTTGTGCCTGGGGTTGTGCCAACCCAGGTGCAGGACCTTGCACTTTGCCTTGTTGAACTTCATGAGCTTGGCATTGGCCCACCTCTCCATTCTATCAAGGTCTCTCTGGATGGCATCCCTTCCCTCTAGAGTGTCAACTACTCCACACAGCTTGGTATCATCAGCAGACTTGCTGAGGAAACACTCAATCCCACTGTCCATGTCTCCAACAAAGATGTTAAACAGCACTGGTCCCAATACTGACCCCTGGGGAACACCACTCATCACTTGCCTCTCCTTGCACACTGAACGATTGACCACAACTCTCTGGGTGGGGCCATCCAGCCAATTACTTATCCACAGAGTGGTCCATCTGTCAAATGCACATCTTATTAAGTTTGGAGACCAGAATGTTGTGTGGAACAGTGTCAAATGACTTGCACAAAGCCAGGTAGATGACATCAGTTGCTTTTCCACTATCCACCATCTCTAGCCTTGTCATAGGAGGCCACCAAATTGGTCGGCATGATTTGCCCTTAGAGAAGCCATGTTGGCTGTCACCAATCACCTCCTCATTTTCCATGTGCCTTAGCAGATTTTCCAGGAGGATCTGCTCCATGATCTTGCCAGGCACAGAGGTGAGACTGACTGGCCTGTAGTTCCCCATGTTTTCTTTTTTCCCCTTTTTAAAAACAGGGGCTATGTTCCCTTTTTTCCAATTGGCAGGAACCTCACCAGACCACCATGACCTCTCAAATATGATGGAGAGAGGCTTAGCAACTGCATCTGCCAGTTCCCTCAGGATCCATGGATGGATGTCATCAGGTCCCAAAGAGTTGTGCACCTTTTCCCGGAACTTAAAAGAAAATCCAGTCTTCTTGAAAATCAGGGTGTTTTGTTCATTTCAGTTCTGAGAGAAATGAAAGACTGGAAGAACTGACTGGAATTTGGCATACTGAGAGCAAATTCTGAAATGTCTTTTCAGAGCAGTTTTGTTATCTTGCCATGTAGCTTCTCCAATATTCCAATAGACAGTAGAGAAGACAGTCAATAATACTGAATAGTTCTAAATTACAACTTCAGGATGCTAAATTCTGACTATTTGTAACTTCGCACATGAAAAATTTGATTCATATGCTAAAATAAAAAGCAACACTCGAGTAAAGTGGCATAAGGCTTTTGTACAGAAGGATGAATTATGGCCAATATTTAATCCTTCTCGTTACTTTTGTCTCTCTTCATTCTGAAGGGGTTTTTTTTCCATTTCTGTCTTTTGAGGTGGAGAAAAAGACAGATGTCATGGGAAATTATTGCACAATTCAGTAACATCTTATATAGCCGAATTGTAAGTGACAGATGCTTAGGAATTACTGTGCCAGAATAAGTGCCAGATTAGACTAATGGTGCTCTCAGTTCAGTATCTTTTGTCGCAGATAAAGACAGTTCTAGATGTCTGTGCATCTGGAACTGATGGGTTTGCACCTCAGCATTTAGTGTAACTGCAGCCAGCTCTGTGACAATCCCTCTGCAGAGTCTGTTATTCAAGGAAAATACAGAACAGGCTTTTCAACAGGAACAGGCATTGTTTCACACCACTGCTAGAACCGGGACATCGTGGGCCTGATGCACTGTGTTTGCTTCTGGCTGCTTATGTGTATCAACCATCTTTGTACATCCAGTAGGAGCGCATACATCTTACCTTCAGTTTTATATCTAAGGCTTTCCCTGGTATGACTCCTCATGTTAATTAGTTAGGCTTCCTCCTTTGCCTTGTGCCCTCTCTGTCCTTTTTCACATAACACATTTTGAGCTTGCCGATACATCCCAGCCTTCATCTTGGTAGAAATATAGACTGTAGCTGCCAGTTACATTCCTCTGCTGGAGTTTTAAAATATGTTTAAATATTTAATTAAATAAACTGTTAATGGGTCTTCTTTTTTAAAAAGATGTCTAACATGTTCAATTAAAAATAGATGAATAAATAAATTAATGAAATTTTTAAAAAATGGGAGATGGCAAAAAACACAGTTGTGGGCTGTTGGACCATATACAATGTCAGTGTCAGTTGCCTTGCTGAGGTCTTTTTGCATAACAGATCCTAAGCACCTTTTTTGTTGCAAGCTCAAAGAAGAGATGGCATTTTGGGATTACTGTCTCTCTCGTGCATAGCATGAGGTAAAAATGAGGCATTCTGCAACATGTAGTTCCAATTCAGTCTTTAAACGTGTGGCAAACTGTGTTGTTGCCAACTCTGTAGGGAAAGCAAGAGTGGGTTTGGGTGGGTGAAGAGGTAGATTTAATTTCAAGGGCTGATCTCTGAAGAGTTCTACAAGCTAAGAAATGTGAGCCTAATATTCTAATTCCAAAGGGACTCTTGGCACTGCATAGTAAAGTTGCTTATAAAATTACAATCAAGAAAAAAATCAGGAGATAGACACCATTTAGCTGGCAGCATATGGGGGAAAAAAAAAAAGGGCTGAATTCTAGTTATCTGAATAGCAATGTTAGTGTTCTTTTACTATGTGAAAATAAAATTAGCTTATCACTGATATAATTATTAATGCATGAGATGAAGCAGAAATACCATTTGGTTCCTACCATCCCTTCTGCCCCCCCCCCCAAAAGAGAGAGAATAACCTAAAAGCAAAACAGGCTTGCATGAGGGCTTTCTGATACAGGGACTTGTGACAGATTTAATTGTTACACTAACAAAATGTAGATGATTTCTAAATTATCCTAATTTGAAGGTGAAGCATTGTGTAAACAGTAATTATTGCATTTATTATTTTCCCAGTTAGATCAAAATGTGAAAAGACGTGTCCAATAATAGTAACTCTGTTTATTACTCTAATCAGAAACAGTAAATATATTTTCAGCTACTGAAAAATAGCTGAACCTTATGCGTTCTTTTATTATGCATGAGCAGCTATTACTACTGTTCAGTCATATACGTCTCTTAAGGTAGTTATATTGCATTCTCTGCCTTTTGAATGGCTTTCAAATAAATAAAACCACTTTTTTGCATAAAAATACATTCTGCAAACATAATTAAGTATTGAAATCTACATTTTAATGACCATAACATCTTCATACATAAGGTGAATCCATTGTAAAAAATCTTAGAGGCTTTGCTTCACTTTGTCATTAGATCTAGTAGAAAAGGATTCTTTTTTACGTTACAACACTGAACACGTGTTATGCCCTTGAACAGGGACTGCCTTGAATTTTGTTAAGACTCTCTTCTCCACTCTCATTTTCATACTCAATGAGCCAGTACTGTTTCAGTCTAAAAGGGATCAGTCAGTAAAGCTGTATCAGGAAACCAGTTGCAGAGTCTGATCAGATTCTTTAAAACTAATTTATATTTAGCCAATACTCACAAATCTAGCTGCAAATGCTGCTTGAGACGTGACCTCTTTTTGAATATAATTTGGGAATACATAATCAGATTTATGAGAAGAATACACTTTGAAAAATAATTTTCTTATTATATTATCCATATTATGGTATAAACATTAAAATTAAAATCTGTAACTATCCAAATGCCTTTTATTTGCATGTATAGATTTGTTTCTTCCCTAAAAGTAGATATTTAATTATTAACATGTTTCATTAAAATTCAAAAAATAATAAATTATTAATAAAACACTCCAAATTAGAAATGTATGCTCATAGTACATTTGTTGACTCATCAGTTTGTCTTGAAAAACAATGTCTTACAGTAACACAGCCATCTAAACTGCTATGCTTTTTTTTCCTGTCATCTCCTGGCATATGTGATAAGCAAAGAAAATATGGAATTTTTGGTTTGGGTCCTCTCCTGAATGCTGGTGGGGCACTCCAGAAAGTATCTTGAGTGGACATAAAGCAAAAGGCATCAAGAGGAATTGCTTGGTACGATGAGGTTCAGACAGTGAACCTTTGTGTTGGAACAAGTGTCTCACCTTCTACATCATTTGTCAGCCAGGTCTGACCTGCAGCAGATGAAGAAGGATTTGTAGGGTTGTCAGGGCAGTGTCTCTTGTGATATGGATCAGCAGGAATGTAATTTACCTTTTTTAAAAGTGCAGGTGTCTGGGTCCAAAGAAGGAGTTAAATGTCTACCATGACCCTGTGATGTAGGCCAGGAAAATATTGTCCGTCAAAATCTGCAGAGGCCAGGTATCTAAGGATGGAATTACATAAATTTGGCAATAGAATGTTTAAAAATAAAGGACTAAACCTAATCCAGTAAAAAAGGATAAGGCCCGTAATTCTGTGATGTGAGGGGATATCTTTAACTATATGCCGAGAAGTTATCCTACTGGGACATCACCTCAGGCACAGAGCTTTGCTTTTGAATACTTCTTGGTAAAACAAGTGTCTTCTCAGTCAGTTGAAGGCAGGCCTCAACAACTTGCAGACAACTTTTTATTATATTCAAAGCAAATGAATAGGTATTTACATACTTCTTTTTAACTGTGGCTTCTCTTCAATTGCCAAATGGATGTTCTAGTTAATTTCTTGTTTTGTTTCTGTCAGAAATATAACACCGAGCAGAATCTATTACTGCTTGTTGAAAGCAACTACTGCTAAGTGAGCTCAGCTCTACTGACTGCCTCCTTCTACCATCTAGTGGCACATTGAGCATACTGCTTTCTCTCTCTACTTACTTAAAAAGGTTACATGAAGAATTATAATAAAGATATACTTTTGAAAAGAGAAATGTAACTGGAGAAGAAATAATTTGCTATGAAAAGGGAAAAGAGTTTTCATACATAAGCTATTTATGGGAGAACAGACCAGGTTCAATGGTATAAATTGCTAACGTCAGAGGAAAATTCTGCATACTGTAGTCTTGTAAAGAGTAAGACAGGTTTGTTGACTGAAGACTTACAGATTTATTTATTTTTTGTGGAAACACTTGGATTTTAAGTTGAAAGCTGCAGAATGAAATTATTCAATATCATAAGGAAATGCCTATTAGAAACACAGTTGGTTTGCTAATTTACTTGGATATTTTAAAAGCACAACAAAAAATTTCCTTTCTGCTTACATAATTTTATTAAGTACTTTCAGTGCTCCATTTTGCAATAGCTGTTTCTATTTCATTTAAGGAAAAATATTAAATGTCAATGTATTAGGAATTTCAGGCTTGGGATATTTTCAATCAAAAGGCATGTCCTGACTTCTATGACTCTGAACAAACATGAATCACCTAAAATGCTTTCTGGTCTTTGAGCTGAGTTTGGTTTTGAGTTTTGTTTTATTGTTTTTTTGTTGTTTGTTTGTGGTTTTTTATGAAGTGCTGGTTTTGGTGACTCAGACTACGAGTGTAACCGAGCTTTTATCAAATTCTGAAAAACGTTTATTTCTTCCTTTCCACTTGCAGCAAATTGACAGAAGGCAGAATGCAGAACTTCAGCATCCAGGATATCTTTTGTTTTCCTTTCTTTTAAACATTTGGTGTTCTGTATTCTGGCCATATTGATAAGTTGTCAACATATTTTCCAGGGTGGAAAAATCCCAATAAGGTGGACGGCTCCTGAAGCTATAGCTTACCGGAAGTTCTCTTCAGCAAGCGACGCATGGAGCTATGGGATTGTAATGTGGGAGGTGATGTCCTATGGTGAGAGACCATACTGGGAGATGTCCAACCAGGATGTAAGTACTGCCAAGGACTAAACTGCAGGTTGTTTGTTGAAATATTCCTTGAAATATTCCCTGCCCTGCTTTGCTTTCTCATTTACTTTCTAGGCTGGAACCTCAATTTATTTAAATCAGCATAACTCTTAACAACTTCACTGGGATTGTTAATTTATGAACCCTGAAGATCTGGCCCTCCATAGCTAAAACCTTGAGTAGTTTCCTCCTATGGATTAAAGACCTATTACAAAGAGTCATAGCCAGCTTGCCAGGTTCTGATGCTGAGTATATGTGGCTTTCACCCAAATCCCTGGCAATCTGTATCAGATATGCAAGTTGATGCAGTCCTCAGGCAAGCTATAAATCTTGAAGGAATACTGGAACTATTCTGATTATAAAGTTGGCCCATTTTCTCCAGTACAGTGTGACAGCACCTTTCAATGCGCATACATGGATAAACTCTAAAAGAGTTAAGCTGCCATGAGAAATTTTTTTGCCAGTTCTCTTTCTAAGAATTAAATACATTCTCTTTTCCTTAAAAACAATGTATAGGCTTAACCAAAGTGCAGGACAATAGTCCTCCCTCATAACAAAGTTTTCCTCTGACTTCTTTTTTGGCAAAAGTTGTGGCCAAATAAGCCTTCCCAATTAAAAAAAAAATCAAAACACATTTGCTTCTAGTAATATTGAAGTCTTGTCCTAGAAAATGAAGCATGGGAAAAGGGAACTGTTTTTTCTCCACCAAAATTTAAATTTTCACTAATTCTCATGTTTGAAGGACCCCCATGACAGCTCAAACTGGTATACTCAGTCTTCACACCAGCCATCAATCTCTATGTCAAAAGGCAGAGTATCAGTCAACCCATCTTAACCTCTCTCATATATGTGCGTAGAATACCTCTGCATTGGTTCTGAAGAGTTGACAAGACTTTTCCCAGATGGCTGTTTTTATATTGTTGCTAAGCTATTCAGCTGTTCAAGTCTGGTTGTGTGTTAAGGCTGCTAAGTCAAGATCTGAGAGAGATTTCCATTTAATAAACATCATCTCAGACTTTTTCAGGAAGAAAAAAAAACCAAAACAACGACCAAAACCACTCGAAACAGAAAAGAATAGCAGAACTAAACCTTATTTCCTTTATATTTGTACTACACAGAGAGTACTATAATCCTACTTCTCTCCAGCATTTCTCTTGTGAGTTTAGCCTTTGGAATCAGACTCCCTCTCCTATACATCATTCTCCCCTGACAACGCCTGCAGCCTCCAATCCCCCCTCCACACACCTACCTGCCAGCAGCCCAGCTCCCTGCTGTGCTCCTTAATCAACACCAGATGTAGGACAATACACACTGTGTCTGGTTTTGAGCCATGGTTCCATTGATTTAGCAAGCAGTGGAGGCTGGTTGCCCATCTGAAGAGAACAAGCAACCACTGAGCTGAGGTAGACCTTTTTCTTCAGTGGAGACATTATTTTGTTACTATCTGAACTGTAAACACATCATTGATCTACTGTGAAATAAGCAGATAAGTCCAGTAGGCTCAATTCTGTTTCCCACAGCTGGCAATCTGTTGCCATTTGAGGTACCCTAGAGTAACTAAGATCTCTACATGCAGCTGACCAGGATGTGCAGGAGACATGAGTTCCTCTGGAGCAAAAAATGAAGGCTGGGCAGGATACCTTAGGGAGTCTAAAATTACATACCTAGGCTTCAACAACTGAATTAAGATGACTTTTTCCCAGGGGCACAGTGTGAAATAATCTGTGTGCAGATTTCTTGTATATTTAAGTCTCTATGTCAGACAACCAACTCTGTACCTCTGACAGCTGCCAATTCTTACACAACTTGTTTAATTTTATTAAAGTGGGCCAATGGGTTCAAAGTTAATAAAAGAGGATGAAAAGGCAGACTCCAACTAACAACATGAGTACCCCAGCCATTTCCCTGCCTGAACTGAGAACCCCTTAGTTTCTGAACTACCACAGCTTGCAAACACCAATTTAAGCCAAACTGCCATTGTTTTCCTTAAAAAGCCCCTTTGTAAGAAGCTGTGGTTCAGGAGCTGATTGCTAAGGAATTGGGACATCACTTCAGCCTTGCAATAGCAGAGGGTGCCACTCTGAAGCTAATCTTATGTTCAGAAGCACAGCCAAATGCTGCCGTTGCCCTATCAGCCTGGTCGTCACTAGTATGCTGTTGCAAAACCTGATTACTCTGCATGGCTGTCAGAGTTTGGCTCCGGGTTGGCAGTCAAACCAATAACAATAATGCTCTCAGTTCCACGCCCCCCTTCCCCAAGGTAGGGAAAGAGGGAGAAAAATGAGAAAGAGAGGCTTTCTGGGTTGAAAAGTGAAACAGATTGATTCTAATTATTAGTGATAAGGGAATATATATATATTTGCAAAGGGATGTGCAACACCCAATCCCCTCCCCGCTCCCCCAGCGACTCTCACAGCAACTCTTCTCCCTGGTGACTCCCAGCTGAAGGGGGGAGTGTCCGGGCACACGGACGGGGTCCTCGGGTGTCGGCTGGGAAGAAAAATGGAGAAAAAAGAGAGAGAGCTAAAGAAAGGGCGATAGAAGCGACAGTAAGCAGAACAGTGAGAGAAAAGGGAAACAGAAGGCTTGACTTCCATGATGTCTTAACCTATACTGAAAGCCAAATAGAGAAAATATTATGAGAAGGGAATATTCTGATTTGTTGATCCTGCCTTTGGTCTAATCTGCTCCCCTGTAGGGGAGGAGGCTGCAGACACTCAGAAGTGACCTTGGTTATTATCAGTCCACTGGTGCTGCTAAAAAGTTCACTGAAAGAAAAAAAAAAAATCAGCGAAGACAAAGTTTGCTTCACCCTGGCTCAAACCAGGACAATGGCACGGAATGCACCTTGTATTAAAATGCACATATTGACTCAAATTTTCTGCCTTCCCAAACTAATAGATGCAATGGTTAGTTTCACTGTGAGCCTTCTTTTAAGGGGGGATTGAACAGAAAAAGAAACTGGGAAAAAGGTCCTAGCAAGTTACAGAATTACACAACAGCTGAGGTTGAGGGACTTTTCAAGATTGTCTACTCCAATGCCCCAGCTCAAACAGGGTCAGCTAGAACAGTTTGGTCAGGGGTGTTTCCAACCGGTTTTTGACTATCTCAAAGAATGGAGACTCTACAACCCCTATGGGAAACCTGCGCCAGTCACCCATACAATAGAAGAGTGTTTTCTTAAGTTTTGGTGGAATTTCATGGTTTTAGTTTGTGCTCATTCCTTGTCATCCACTCAGTACTCTCTGAGTATTAAATACAATGTCCACATGTGCCTCTACAAGCAAGGCTCATCACACAGAATCACAGAATCTTAGGGGTTGGAAGGGACCTCGAAAGATCATCTAGTCCAACCCCCCCTGCCAGGCAGGGTCACCTAGAGCACATCACACAGGAACTTGTCCAGGCGGGTTTTGAATGTCTCCAGCAAAGGAGACTCCACAACCTCTCTGGGCAGCCTGTTCCAGTGCTCTGTCACTCTCACAGTAAAAAAGTTTTTCCTGATATTTACATGGAACCTCCTATGCTCCAATTTGCACCCATTGCCCCTTGTCCTATCACTGGATGTCACTGAGAAGAGCCTGGCTCCATCCTCCTGACACTTGCCATTAATATATTTACAAACATTGATGAGGTCGCCCCTCAGTCTCCTCTTCTCCAAGCTACAGAGACCCAGCTCCCTCAGCCTTTCCTCATAAGGGAGATGTTCCACTCCCTTAACCATCTTTGTGGCTCTGCGCTGGACTCTTTCAAGCAGTTCCCTGTCCTTCTTGAACTGAGGGGCCCAGAACTGGACACAATACTCCAGATGCGGCCTCACCAAGGCAGAATGGAGGGGGGAGGAGAACCTCTCTTGACCTACTAACCACACCCTTTCTAATACACCTCAGGATGCCATTGGCCTTCTTGGCCACAAGGGCACATTGCTGACTTATGGTCATCCTTCTATCCACCAGGACCCCTGGGTCCCTTTCACCTACACTGCTCTCCAGCAGGTCAGCCCCCAACCTGTACTGATTGACTCTGCACTAGAACTTGCTGTATTTCATTAAGTTTCTCCCCGCCCAACTCTCCAGCCTGTCCAGGTCTTGCTCAATGGCAGCACAACCCTCTGGTGTGTCAGCCACTCCTCCCAGTTGTGTCATCAGCAAACTTGCTGGGGGCACACTCTGTTCCCTCATCCAGGTCATTGATAAAAATATTGAATAGTACTGGTCCCAGTACCAACCCCTGAGGGACTCCACTACTCACAGATCTCCAACTAGATTCTGTCCCATTGACCACAACTCTCTGACTTCTTCCTTTCAACCAGTTCACAATCCACCTCACTACCCGACCATCTAGTCCAGATTTCCTCAGTTTATCTACAAGGATGCTGTGGGAGACAGTGTCAAATGCTTTACTGAAATCCAGATAAACCACATCCACTGCACTACCATCATCTATCCACCTAGTTTCTTCCTCATAGAAGGCTATAAAGTTGGTCAAACATGACTTCTCCTTGGTAAAATCATGTTGACTGCTCTTAATGACCCCCTCAACCTTGATATGCCTAGAGATAGCACCAAGAATAAGTTGTTCCATCACCTTTCCAGGGATGGAGGTGAGGCTGACCGGTCTATAGTTACCCGGGTCCTCCTTCTTGCCCTTTTTGTAGACTGGAGTGACATTTGCTGTCCTCCAGTCCTCAGGCACCTCTCCTGTTACCCATGACTTACCAAAGATGATGGAGAGTGGCCTAGCAATGACCTCCGACAGCTCCCTCAGCACCCTTGGATGCATTCCATCTGGACCCATCGATTTATGGATGTCCAGATTACTCAACTGATCCCTAACCCAATCCTCATCTACCAAAGCAAACTCCTCCTTTATCCTGACTCCTTCTGGGGCTGTAGGGATCTGGGGCTCCTGGGGAGAGTCTGCAGCAGTGTAGAGAGAGGCAAAGAAGGCATTCAGTACCTCTGCCTTTTTTGTATCCTCTGTCACCAGGGCACCCACCTCATTCAGCAGTGAGCCTATCTGGCCTCTAATGTTAGTTTTATCTGCAATGTATTTGAAGAAGCCCTTTCTATTGTCTTTCACCTCACTTGCAAGGTTTAGTTCCAAGGAGGCCTTAGCTTTCCTAATTGCCTCCCTGCATCCTCTGAAAACAGTCCTACATCCCTCCCTCATTTTTTAGAGATTAAGGAAGACCGTGAAGCCAGAGATAACTTCTGAACAAAGTCTGTCCTGCCATGGTGCTTGGCTTCTGTGCAGTTCCAGTGCTTCCAACTGTAATGTCACCTCTCCCCGACTCTGCCTCTGCCCTTTATCTTACCACTCTACTTATTTGGCTGCAGGTGATGGGCAGCTGGTAATGACTGCAGCTCCAGGAGGTGGGGGAAAAGGATGTTTCTTTGCTGCACCATTGTGTTTCACTGTCATGCAATCTTGAGCTATAACATGGGGAATTTCAATCTCTCTTCTAGTTGTGAGTGATTTAATTTGGTGTTGAGTTAACTCTCTGTGAGGAACCCAACTGCCATAATCTCTTTTACTTCTCCTGTAATCATAATCCTTCTCCTCACACTGGCTCTATTACCAGCCCAGCTCTTGACTCTCCCACTGCTGTTACCACTAACTGAGAATGGGGTGATGGAGTGACTTTCTCTCAAGTCCATTCATTCCCTCTATTCACCTCCTGGGAAGAGGATTTTAATGATCTGTAGAATCCCCACATAAAGCCCAAGTCGCCAGGTGATAGCAGTGTGCAACACAGACCTTTATTCCACCTGCCTCTCCCTTTCTTTGAGCCTGGCTTCAGCCTCTTCTCTTCCCCTCTAGCACAACCTATAGTGTATCTATTCAAGACCGTGCTAGGAGTGAGAATTCATAAAGCAACCCTTCCATTTAAAGTATGTTAAGTGTTCTGCTACAGCGTGAGGATAACAACATTCAATTACTCTTACATCCAAAATACAAGTATCTGTTAATACAGATACAGCCCTGTGGATGCTGCTTATGCTAACGATGCTGACTCCTGGGAGGGTTTCCCTGCAGGTCAGCAACACACAGCACAAAGGACTCCTTTTCCCTGAAGCCCTACCCACAGGCTTTCAGTGCCTAAATGTTACAAGTGAGTACCTGTGACCTACTAAATGCATTTAGAGACTCTAAAGATCATTGGGAAATTTCAAATTATCAGACATACTATAAAGCTTACTTTGCTGGATACTGTGACATATGTTTTAGTACAGTAAAGTACCCTGGATTCACATGAACTTATTTTGCAGAAATAATAGGACTTTCCCAGTGGTTAGTGATACTGTAGATATGGCAGGGAAAGGAACAGAGAGGGGCATGTGCTAAACATATTCATGAAAGACACGTAATGCAAACAACTGTTGGTAAGGTCTTGCATAAGGATAAGCAGAGATTTTGCTACAACAAAATGTCTGGCAACTTTAGCATTACAACACTTTTGTATTTTGCTCATAATGAAACTCTTCTCTAGGTAGCAATAAAATATTTATGGAATTGGGTGGATTTTTGTAAAGCACCAAAAGTTTTCCAAGTATAAACTCCACAGAGTTGGGTCTGTTTTTTCACATTCCATCTTACAAATTGCTCTTCTAATAAAACAACTTTGGGAAATTCATTCACTTTTTCAGACCATGGCTAAGTAAGTGATGTTTTGAGTGGCTGCCAGTTAAACATTCGTTTCTCACAGGTGTAACATAGAAGCCAGTGGTATGCCCACCCCTTCCCAAAGGGGGGGGCAATGCTGAGGAAGGCAAGTTCAGCACTGGCTGATGGGGTGCCCATTTGCCACATGAACACATCTTCAGTGAGATGAACAGTAGGGCTGGGTTAAGTCTACCAAGGGTCTCTTGCCCAACCCCTCAGTCACAGCAATCAAATCACGAGAAGCCAGTGCAGGTAGCACAGAGTCTGAGCTGATGCAAAGTGTTAAACTGGTACCTCTCACCTAAATAAACCCAGTCTGATTTTCAGACACTACAACTGTTTGCAAGTACCCATCAGGTCAGTGCAAGCTGGAGAGACCCAACACCTCTGCAAATTAGCATCCTCTATTTGTAGTCCAAAGCAGGGATTTGGAAGCTGAACTTTAGGCAACTGAGTTTGAAAATGTCTCTCATAAATGTTTTAAGACTGTACACAGTATAATGTAGAGGCTTAAAAATGTTATTAACTTTGAGAAATGTTCTTGTTTAAGTAAATAATCATTTTATTATTGCAGTAAATCACTCCAAGCCTGTGTTGGTGCTGATTAATGCACTTCTTAGATGTGTGGCAGCCACCAGAGGTGTCCATTAATTAGGGCTGCTGCACAGTCTGTCATGTCTTATTGCTTAATTAATAAACATTAGCTAAGATATTGAAATTTCCAAGGAAACTAGTGTACTGATGAACAGATTGTGCTGAGAGCCTGGCTTACCAATGGTCATGTGAGGAAAGGAAGATTTATATTCCGCACATTTGGTTTGTAGAACAGCTGTGAATGAAGTCTACTGGGACACCTGTTAGAGGCCACTGGATAAATCAGTGAATGTTGAAGAACTACAGTATTAAAGAAAAAAAAAACAACAAACCAACAGAAAATAATATTTAATGGATCGTAATCAATATGCAAGAAAACTACTGTAGCAAACAGAATAACAGTCCTTACACTTATGTGGGTTTATTGTAATAGTAAAAAGAAATTACCTTAATGGGTATGGTTCTTTCAACCCATAGGTATCAAAACACTCGGCAGGCACCTGGGATCAGCTCTGTACCATGAGGCATGAGCAGCTGCCTCTCCCTCCTGGTAGATTTTTCAGATGTCAGGAGGACACTGGGACAATGTCCCTCTGGACTTTCTTCTGTCTCAGTCTCATTAAAAAATCTGTCAGTTAACTTTTGAAAGTAAAAATCGATGTTACTGTTAATAATGAAACTATCAGAAAGGTTACAGCTTAATTTTCCGATGCAATCTTTGCCAATTTTACATCATTTTGAAAACAGACATGCAGAACTTTTATGTAGAAGTCCATAAAATATTTTTTGCATAATTTTGGTATCATAATTAGTATTTATTATTAACTCTGTCTTCAACCTTAGCAGCTATGTCTAACATCAAACACAAATGATAAAGTGTATTTAACAGGCTCCAGTGTTTAATACCATCTGTGTACAAAAATACATAAAAAGAATGGTCCCCTTTATAAACATAAAAGCCCAAGTCATAAAAAGCATGGAAATAATTACCTATGTTAACTGTAAAAAATACTCCCTTTCCCCTATAGTTCATATTCTCACTTGCCAAAAAGCATTACTTGTAAAAATGCACCCTGCCCATTTTAGTCACCTTAATGCTGACCCAAAAAACCTTCTAGTAAGTTTTAAACTTAGTCATTGCTGACAAGAAACCTACTGCTTCTTTCTCAGTGTTTGATGGCAGCACAGAATATTTGCATGTTCCTTTTGATACCCATTGAGTGTTTGTCACAAAACCAAAACTAGAGAGCATTAATCAGCCTTTTTGTTAGCAGACTCAAGGCTTTGTATGTATAGAAAATAAGCTAACGTTCCTGTTCTTTCAGGTTGAAATAGATGGGACATGGATTTTACATTTTGCTTATTTCTGGAGCTGTTGCTATATCCTTCTTATAGATACAGACATTTAGACCTTTTCACAATCAATCAATGTGGTGCTTCTCCCGCCTTTAAACCAGTAAGGGAAGGGCATTTTAGAGATGCTAGCATGTATAATCTTTATATGTTACACAATTTAATACTTCTTCCCTTTTAGGTATATGGATATCCAATTGTTCAGAGAGGTGCTGTGCAACTAGCAAAGTAGAAATAAATAAATAAGGAACTAAAAAGCTCTAATTCTTCCTTTGAGACTTGATTCCCATTGCAGTATTAGGCACTTATCACATCTTTTCTCTTGCTTCTTAGACTCTAAAAATAATCCTTACTTCACAAGGGATACTAATGAGGCAATATTGGTAGTTTATTTTTAAAATGTGCTGGTATTAATGAAGAATTATAATTATTCTAGTACCAGCTGGCATTTCTCTTCATGACATGTTCCTTTTGAACAAAAGAGAAAACACAATGCACTGTAACTTCCCTTCCAAAGATATGGTAAAATAGAGCATGTCAAAGAAAATATAATATCTGGAAAAATTTGGCTGCCTTTGTTTTTTTCCTGAATAATTTATTTCAGAAAAACCTCATCAGCTCTCTATTGTTGTGTCGAGTGAGTACTATACGCCTCATAAAAGTAGAGAAGCTTTCCCTTAGCCTTAAAACCAAAATACATTTCAGAAATTAATCATCTGCAACAGCTACAGATAAATGTAAAGACTTTGATATCTGCATTTTTGGGCTGTTCAGCGACAAGTATTAACTAAGCTATACCCCACATGGTAACAAGTACCTATGTTTTATGAAGCCACTTTGGAAGGACTGCTTGAGATACATGAGTTCTGACAGTTTTGTGGATAAAATTTCATGCACATGGGGCTGAATTTCACCCATCCTGAGTCTGTAACAGGAGCAATCTGGGTGCATGTTCATCATGAGGAGGCAAGGCTTTGAAGAAAATATTTCTTTAAAAATCTGATGTTTTTTCCTATAGCAGGCCATTTTGTCAGCCTGGATTTTGGATCACTGAAGTCCCACAGAGATAAACAAGTAGACAGAAAGGCAGGTGGAAGGATTATCATGTTGACATATCATTTACTGCTGGATAACACCTCTCTATGTGCGTGGCCAGTCCTGTCTGCACATATGTGACCTGTCTATTCACAGGTGCCTAACATTCAGAGATACCTGTGGCAAGTAATGCTGTCTTCGGAGTGGCCTGTACTTCCCAGTGCTGTTGCCAATGGGTCTGAAACTTCCCCCATGCTAATCCAGTTCCCTACCACCATGCAAACACTTGTTTTTCATACACGAGTGTTTCTGCCAGGATACAAGAGGGTTATACACTGTAGGACCAAGTCACCTCATTGTATAAAACCCAGACACCCAGACAAGAGTCTTGTTCCATTTTCTACAATGCCATGAAGGGGAGCTAAGGCCCTAATGTAGCTTCATTACTCTTATTTATTTGCATAATACTTGAAGCGTAAGCATTAGGCATTCCTAAACAGAGCCAACAACATTAATTCAGAATTCAAAGAGAGAATGAGGATATATTCCAGGATAATAAGATTGAATATAATGAAGCTACACCTAGTGCTATAAAACATTGATTTGCTGTAAACAGTTTAATGTACCCCTTTCCAGCTGCATTAATATGTCTTCAGCACGTACATACATCTGTGTGAAAATGATAAATGTCTCCTTAAAGCAGAGTGGATATAAATGCATTAGGAATGTTTCTCATAAGCACACTGTGTTAGTATAAATATTTTGTACAGTCATTTGTACTTCAGAAAATATTTAGCATTGGTTGGATTTTTATGTGAAGTGCTGTGTGTGTGTTGTAGGGTGGGTCTTTTTCCTAGTTTTGTTTTTGATCAACCACTCATTACCTTCCCATTCTTTTACATATAAGAAACCCAGACTGCGTAATTTCTATCATCATCCCTACTGTTACCACAACTCATTGCAGAACCTAGTAACCTTCCCTCTTGCGCTTTAAATCTTACATAGAATGAATCCAGCCAGCTTTTAAGGAACCTTACCTACTTTTGCTACCTCCTATCACGCAGAGCTGCTAATGTCCTCTTCAGATAATGTTTTTTTTACCAGCGTTACTAAAAACGAGCCTCCCTGCTCTGGTTAAATGTAGTATTTCATACATGTGATTTATCTTTGTCAGGACACAAATACTGGAGCATCCCAGTATGCAAGGTTTGTCTGGGGCCCTGTGACTCCCCATTCAGTACAACATTGACCTGCATGCAGATGAAAAAGATAGTGACACTGGTTATTTCTTTCCTTTCCTCCTCCTTTCTTGGCTGTTTCAAGAGGATGCCTGGAGAGCCTAAAAAAGTGCCTACTGTGTTTCATAGGCCTGCAAAATACTTCGCATTTCCTCTGGACACATTTCTGCCAGTCCCAATTCCCTGACTGAAGCCCCAGCAATGCATTAAGTGAGGGTGGCTGTGCCATTAATTGTTATCACTGGTTTCCAATTGTCAGCTTTACACTGTCCTTTCAGCATTTAACTCCAATGCCCAGTAATCATATGCATTGTATTTCTTTAGGTTATACTGTCTATTGAAGAAGGCTACAGGCTTCCAGCTCCCATGGGCTGCCCAGCTTCCCTGCACCAACTAATGCTTCACTGCTGGCAAAAGGAGAGGAACCACCGTCCAAAATTTAGTGACATTGTCTGTTTCCTAGACAAACTGATCCGCAATCCAAGCGCCCTTCATACCCTAGTGGAAGACATACTTGTGTAAGACTTTTTGGTACCTTTTTTTTGGGGGGTATAACGCAGAGAGGCTATCATGAGATATTTTAGGGCATTAAGTAGGGGTGGGAGAGAGCTGCGAAGTTCTGAATTCACAAAGTCATGGAGGTTCAAATAACTTTAAGTCTCTTTTAACGTTTGCTTTATTGTTAATAAACTCTTGTATAAGGACTTTTTTCTCAAGACATGCAGATTATACTATGCATTTTTCTCTTTTTTTCTGAGCTCTCTTTGTGCACAATCTTTAATCTTTGTGAATCTCTTTGTTCATTTTTTTGTGTGCTTCTCATATGTGCTTGTTTTCTCTTTGCAATTTTTTTCTCTATTCAACAGCCTGTCTCTCCATCTGACAATGCTCAAGTAATTTCTGAACTGCTTGGAGTAATTTCCTGCAGAAAGTAGTTGTGTCTTAGCTTGTAAAATATTTATTTATCTGCAGAAGAATGGCAACAGTGACCAAATAAGAGATTATGCTATTACCATTCCACAATAAATTCTTGATGGTGTTGCCCAAAGTTGTTTCGTTTAATAATATTAGAGAACTGAATGCAGCCACAGGAGAAGCAAGGCTGTGGTGGAAGAATTTATCAGTTGTTGAAGGCTGATTGATCCAAACTGTCCCTGAATATCAGCTGAAATCCGTGAAGATCCAGGTGCCCTCACTCTCTTCATTAGCTGAAATTCACCTTTAGATAAAGGCGCTTTCATAGATACTCCCTGGATTTATAAGGGGTTCTCAAGGCCTGGGTGGTTCTTGCTGAGAACATCAGTGGGTTAAGAGGTTTTTTTACATGGGCTGAGCAACAAGGCAATGACTGAGGGTGCTGAGATGTTACTAAGAAAACCTAGAGTAAGAGCTACAGACATTTCATCTACCACAAACTAGTGGGACTTGTGGGATTTAATGCTAGTGCACTAGAGTTGGTGGCCTCTACGTGTGTGTGCATACAAATATATATATATGACTTGCTTCTTGTACCTGGGTCACTTTATTTAGCATCAGAGTAATGCATTTTTATCTATTCTTTTTTAAAACATTACTTAAGATATCAAAACTTCTGCCAGTTTTCATGCAGTTGAGCTCTTATTGTGCTCATCTACTTGGGAAAGTTTTTCTGTTCATTTGGGAATGCTTGATGCAGCGAATTTGAATTTTTTTTGTGTTACTGTTAACTTACAAGGTCAGCAGTTATTCTATAGACTTCTATAATCATAGAGTCATTCAGGTTGGAAGGGAGCTTGGTAGATCTTTAATTGAGGTTTGGACTTAAGAGTGTTCTCCTTTCCTTCATTTTCTCTCTCTGTCATTTTGATAATATGAATGAAAATCAGTGTGTTTGAAAAATCTCTTAAGATACTAGGGTGTGTTGCTACCTACATAATATGTAAGTCATGTTCCATCAGTTAATGTTAGCTGGCTTTTGCTGTGTACATTTTCACTCTAAATAAATTTTATCTTTCTGATAAGGGCTATCATAAAGCTTTTATAAACATCAGTGTGCTTTTTCTGCATTCTGTTTCTACGGTTTCTCTATACAAGACGTACGAGGTCAGTGGAAGTTGTGAGCTTTCAGCCCTGTGGTTCACAACAGAAGACTGGAAATATATGCCCGAAAATTGGATTTTTTTTTTCATCTTTCTGTTTCATTTGTGATAATGTTAAGGGAAAGAACTGAACAGAAATGTGAATAAATCAGCTCCTTCATTTTTGTTTACTACTCTATATAATTCCATGTAAAAGCAAAGTTATAAAATGTACAGGTTTTTTTGCTTCCTGTAGCGTTAGTTTAAGGTTTTGGACACTAATCAAAGTGTTCTCATTGCATAATGGTATAGCAACAAGGAGCCACTTGGGTTTTTTCTTTATGTAGATAAATGTAAAAATAATCTCAAAGTGTTGATTGTGTGTAAATATATTATTTTTTAAGTTGTATCTCATTGAATTTTCTTTTTCCTCTACTTTGACTACTGTATTTCCAAATTGTTATCATCCTGAACACACAAGATCTGTAAAGAAACACTCTGTGGGAACAAAAGTAACAGCAGTGGGAGAGGTCTGTTCCTCGTTTCGTGACTGAGCTGCAGTGCTCTAAAAAACTCTCTTGTTATGTACTGCAACTTGGCAGACTGACATGACATAGAAGTTTTAGACAAGGGGTTAAAGGGATTCACAGTTAAGATCTGACCTTTACAGCACAGGCTCCTCTCTCACGCCTTCTGCCTTTACATAAAAATAACATATAACAGAGTAAATCAAGTGTCATATTTTGTACTGCTTTGGTAACCTTTGCATTTTGTTTTCACAGAATGCCAGATTCACCTGGTGAAGTTTCAGAATATCCTTTGTTTGTTTCAGTCAGTGACTGGCTGGACTCCATAAAAATGGGTCAGTATAAAAATAACTTCATGGCAGCAGGTTTCACAACTTTGGATATGGTTTCAAGAATGAATATTGAGTAAGTATGTAATCTCTTATCCCTACAGTGACTCATCAATCTGAATTTCTTTGTATGCTGCAGTGACATATTTATCATGATGTATGGAACAGTGCTTTCATTTCCTTTCCTACCTAAGCTAATAAAAAACACATTTTTTTACCAAAATGGCGCAGGAGAAAAATGTGACTAAGAGACTCAGAACAGACAGTTTTCTTCTGTGACCATACCAAACGCTGCCAAAGGTCAGACAGACAGCAGTCTTAAATGTTTCTTGGGGAATCAGTTTTGATCTAGACCACTGAAATTAGTAGCAAAAATCTTTTCTTACTTTGCTGTGAAAGTCGCCAGTCCTCATGAGAAAGTTTTTCCACACCTTGCTGCCCTGCTTCAGTCATCTCTGAGTCCCCCCTATCATTTTTGAAATGAGAACATTGCACCCAGTATATAAGGGTTTGGGAAAACTATGAATTAATACAGTAGCATAATGATATGATCTATTTTATTCTGTATTCCATTCCTGTTCATCCCTAATTTTTATTTGGTGCTCAGACTATCTTTATTAACAATGGTAATGGTCAATTAAGACTCAGTTGAAGTTAGGACTGGTTTTGTCCTGTGTGTATCACTTTACATTTACCTACATTGAATTCCATCTGCTGCTTTATGGCATAGTTTTATAAGATTCTTCTAAAACTCTGTGTGACTGGCCCTTTGCCTTACTGTCCTGAACAATTCAGTCTCAGCAACTGACTTTTTCCCCTCAGTGCTCACCTGTTTTTTCCAGACAATTTACTGATTTGATGAACAGTAAATCACACAGAGAATCAGAGTTGTCATGGTTGGAAAAGACCTCTAAGATCACTGTGTCCAACTGTCGACACCCCCCCAACGCCAAAATAAAAGTTAAAAAAAAAAAAGATGCTGACTAGAGCATGTCCTGAAATGCCTCGTCTACAGTTTTTAAATACCTCCAGGGATGGTGACTCAACCACCTCCCTGGGCAGCCCGTTCCATCACCTGACTACTCTTTCACTGAAGAAATTCTTCCTAATATCTAGTCTAAACCTTCCCTGGTGCAACTTCAGGCCATTTCGTCTAGTCTTATTCTTACTTACTTGAGAGAAGAGGCCAAGGCCTGCCTCAGCCTCCTCTTCTCCAAACTAAACAATCCCAATTCCCTCAGCCTCTCCTCATAGGACTTGTTCTCCAGCCCCTTCACCAGCTTGGTTACCCTTCTCTGAACTCACTCCAGCACCTCAATGTCTTTCTTGTAGTGAGGGGCCCAGAACTAAACACAGTACTCAAGGTGTAGCCTCACCAGTGCTGAGTACAGGGTCACGATCACCTCCCTTCTCCTGCTGGCCACAATCTTGTATCTCCTGATACAAGCCAGGATGCTGTTGGCTTTCTGGCACACCGCTGGCTCATGCTCAGCTGGGTGTTGACCAAATGTTCGGCATCATCCCAGAGTAGGTCTCAGCAGGTTTCCATTGATGAGTACATTGTAAAACCTGACAACTTACTCCTAACCTTCTATCTTTAAACCACTGAATTAGTCATGGAAAGATCTTCTTATGCCATAGCTCCTTATTTTCCTTATAAAGCTTTGATGAGGAGTCGTCTCTAAAGCTTTTGGAAATCCAAGTAAGGTGTATAAAATGGATTGCCTCCATCGATATGTATGCTTAATCCTCCATTTGAAACAAAATAATTTTATATAATAGGACTTCCCTTTGCAAAAGTTATAGTGATTCAAGTAGATAATTTATCCTAGCACACAATAATTCTGTACCATACTGTAGTTTGTATTATGCCCTGTAATGATATCAGGCTCACAGGTCTGTAGTTCCCCAGATCTACCCTAGAAACTTTTTGTTTGGCACCACTCTACATGCCACAGGCACAAAGAAATTTTTATGAAAGTGGAACAGAGCTGAAACATCTCTCTCTCACATCCTTGTTACTAATTCTACTACTTCATCATACACATGAGCTCGCAGCTCAAGTGTATCTGCGGCTCAAGTGTGTATGTGCCAATGCCCGAAGCATGGGAAATAAGAGGAGTTAGAAGCTGTTGTGCACCAGGGAGACCATGATATAATTGCCATCATGGAAACGTGGTGGGATGATTCGCATGGTTGGAGTGCTGCAATGGATGGCTACAGGCTCTTTAGGAGGGATAGGCAAGGCAAGAGAGGTGGTGGGGTGGTGTTATGTTAGGGAGTGCTCTGACTGCCTAGAATTCAATATTAGACACACCAAGGCAGAATGTTTATGGGTGAGGATAAAGAGTGTCATGATCCAATATCGAATATGTGGTGATTTTTTTATGATCTCGCCACGACGAAACAAAGATGATGCAATATCAGGTGCACAAACAGGCACTGGGGCTAGTGTGCACTCTTACAAGAGATCAGGCAGAACCCCCTTGCTTTCTAACACTCCTCACCAAAGTAGGAGCCTAGGGGCAGCTGGACTCTGCCTTCCCTCTCCTGGTAGAAGCCACACAGCAGCTGCACCCTTTTTTGTCCAGCAGGACTCATGAAAAGGTTTAAAGGTGATCCCAAATGGTGAAATTAAGATGCAAATGAGGTTAGATGTCACGAGCACACTGAACTTTATTGGAGTTACACAACAAAGTCCCTAGAGTGGATAGGACAGGGAAGAAAACAGAGACAGAAAAGGAAGGAGAAACCAGAATTATAGAGACTAGCAATATAGGATAGTTACCACCGTGATCCAGCGACATCGTCGGTGGGGGAGCGCTTCACTGCACCCATAGCATCCCAAATTTTTATACAGTTCTTGCCCATTCTCCCGGTACAGGGGAGACTCCATGCTCCTCGGTGATGGGGAGGAGAGAGAGGGGGGTATGGTGCCGGGCTATACCTTGCAGATGGTCTTTGTCAGGCTAATTAAAAAGATAAGCCATTGATTGGGCCAGCAACAGGGTCCTTGACTAATTTCCATGTGAAATGGGATGAGATAACTGGGCACCTCAGGATGGTTTATTAGGTGGAGGTCAGCTTGCCCTTTACTTTTCTGGCCAAGTCAGTGATTTATGTGAAGTCTCAAGGCCTGGTTATCACTGGATATCCTGCTCTCCTAGCTCAGCATGTCTCACATCCTATAACCTCTCCTGCAGTCATTTCAACTTCAGACCGATCCTGTGACAAGCACTTCATAAAGGTTCTGGCGTGGAAGTCACTTAAATTTCTTCCATGGTGAATATCAACTAAAGTAATTGGTTTAATCTTGTGCCATTGGCCAGTCGTTCAGTGATCTTTTATACCAAAATCATCATTAGACTCTGCAGACACTCTGGCAGGCTTCTTGTACACCAGTGAGCTTGCAAAAAAAAGATTTATTATGAGTTTTACTATTAGGTGTCTTTTTCTCATTGTTTCTCTTTTTTTAGTGTGCCTTACTGTGCTTTTACACATAATCTGCCCAAGGTTATCATCCTTTCTACTTCCTTTCTTTAGATCCCGCTTCAGCTTTTTGAAAGATTCCTTCTTTCTTCAAATAATCTCTGTTCCCCTAGGCCTGCTAGCTTCCTTCTTGTTTTTATCAGGCCTTCCTTGATAAGGGCTATGCATTGTTCCTGCATTTCTAATACCAATCCCCTCTGTAAAGGTTAATTCTTTTAGCTGATTCTTTTTAGCCTCTACGGTGCTCAAAATTTTTGCATAGTCCCTGCTGGCTTTAAGTGTTGTGTAGCATCCCCCATGTGGATGTTAAGCCCAAGTACATAATAGTTGCTGCTATCCAGTGGCTCTTCATCTGGAGGATACAGAGCCAAGTATCTTCAACTGCAAATCTGAAAGTCATAAAGGTCACACTTCATGCCATGGGCTTCTTTACTAGCTATGTCATAAAAAAATATTTAAGGGTGACTTGGTTTGAGGGGATGTCTATGCTATGTCCCAGCATGGGAAAATTACTTGACAGTATCAAAACAGATACCAGAGCTCTAATTACAAGATGATTATTTTTTTTCTTAAATGGCTATCTTTAAACAAATTTGGAATTGACAGGTGCAGAAAACTTCAATGTTTGCAGCATTCTTATATGTCCCAGCCTGGAAAGTAAACTGTCCTGAAGTAGAGCAATTCATCATATATTTATAGTCTTTTGTGTGCAAGAGGCTTTACTATACTTGCATCCAAGATGAAACTTTTTATCTTGCAGTGACATTAGAAGAATTGGAGTTGTACTCATTGGACACCAGAGACGAATAGTCAGCAGTTTACAGACTTTGCGGTTACACATGATGCACATACAGGAGAAAGGATTTCATGTATGAAAATACTAGAATCAACTGTGTTTTGTGCCTCAACATTTCTAAAACGGAAAAATATACTCATTCTTCCCTTCTGCTCTTCCCACCTACAAGAACTGCAGTCTCCTGTTCAGATTATAAAAGTACTTCTATGTTAATGCTTCCAAACTGGAAATTTTAATCACACTGCATAGCTCCTCCACCAGTTATCTGCCGATAAAATCCTGGCCTACTGCAAGACTCTTGCTACACATTGATGAATAACTCAGCATGGATGTGTAACTTTGTATAACAGTATCTGGGAACCTAATGAACTTACTTGAAAGTAGTAATCTATTTGGCCTGGTGTGGCTTCTTTATTGATGTATTTAGAGTTTGCTGGTAGATCAAAAAGTATTTGACTTCTTTCATGTTCTGTGACCATGTAACTTCCAATACCAAATGTGCAATCAAGAAGTTTGACATAAATATTTATTTTATCTCTTAATTAAATCCAAATGTATGGGTCCTATTGTTATATTACTTTATAATACGGTTAACTGCTGGCAAGCCAGTGCCTCAAAACAGTATTGTTTGAAGAAATGACTGATGATTTTATGTAGTGAGTTTTCATTGTGTGAATAATTGGGAGGATAGTGAGAGAAATCTGTTTGAAATAATAAGGTCCATGATTTTTAATTACTTTAGCACTTAACACTTGTTATGCTTTAAATTTTAGAATAGGCTGGAAAACTTGTTCATTCTTGGGATTCTTCACCACCCTGTACCTTTTATTGGTTGTTGGTTTGTTTTTAATACCTAGCATTTGCTTCTACTATGTGGCAAATATTCACTGGAAAACTGATTGTAATGTTTCCATAACCACATGTAAAACATGGTTGTCAGCTATATCGTGGCCACATAGACTTCAGAAAGCTTTCTGTTCCAAAAATGCAGGCCTCAGCTGCTTGAACTAAGCATGATTTCCACCAGTGGTAGTAGACCTTAGAGGGCCAGCCATCACTGGGATGATGTGCTTATCCCCATAGGAGCAGGCTGGCCATACCATCCTCCAGCTGAGGGCAGTGGTCCAACCACCAACTAATGCTGGAAGTTACATGCTGCGGTATTGAGTTATCTTGCACATAGGCAGAAAAGGAGATGTAGGACAGCAGTGTAATCATTTGTTGCCTTGAGTCTACTTCTAACTGCTTTTAGAAGTAAAAAGCAGACTCTGCTGAAATGGAGCTCTGGTTACTGCAGACTAGACCTTCATTTAGTACGGATATCTAAATGACATCGAAGACAATTACCTTTAGAACTCTTCAATAGCCATATTTACATGCAAGAAAATGGCTGCAAAGGCCTAACATATTTGTACCTCTGTAAGACAGCTTTCATGTTTTATTCAGACAACTTACACAGACGTGCTGGGCTACATTTCCAAACTTTTGCGTGGGATATGCGCCACTGGGAACAAGGGCACGAGCGCATGTCTGCATGCTGTAGAAGTCATGTGCAGATCTACATGCATGTCACAGGTAAACTGGGTGCAGATGCTTTTCTTGCTTTATACATAGTTTGGAGGATGTTTTTGAGTTACATGGTATTCCAATACACTCAAGCATTACAACCCTTCCATTAAAATGTGCATTTGGGTAATCAGTGTAATATATGTGTATATCAAAATTAACTAACTACTTTATGTAATCATAATTATATTTACTGCTTAATTTACAGCTCGTACATCAAAATGTATTTCCTAATTCTTGGAAAGGCTGCTATTGTATATTGTATACCAGTGGCAAAGAAGGAAAACCATAAAGCAACTCAGAAAAGATTATGCTTCTAGCCAGTTCACAGAGTAAGACGTACTAGGCTTGATTCACTCGTCACTCTTGTGGGAATAACTACATTAAGTGGGATAACAGTAGTGAACTAAGTAAATTTTCCTTTCTTTCATTAAAAACCAGATTTAACTGAGGAACAAGTTTTCTGAAGATCAGGATTCACCGATGTTCTACAATGACAATTTGATGAGTTTGTTTAAAGAAGGGCAGTACCAGTCCTATTCTAGCTACAAAGGTAATTTTTTTCCAGCACGAGTAGTCCAGCTGAACTCAGTTGGACTGTACAAGGATGCGCATTTCCCAGGATCACGGGCCTTTAGTGGGAAAAAAGCATTTGTTATTTTCTGTCACTGTAACTTGAAAAATTCTGCCCTGATTCCACATCTGTGTAATTTTTTGGTAAAGGTTCTCTTATGAAAAGAAAATAATATTTACCTGAAGCCTTTTAAAAAAACACTATAATCACAGAGTACTTGAAAAGTTGATTTTTCTTTTATCATTTTGTAATGCATTTTGCTTGTCATTGCTTCCATGGCCAACAACATGACATCTGTGGAAAGAGCCTCTCTTGCAATTAAATACATTACCAAGGAGGTATGAGTTAATTTGTTAACGGGTTTAAAAATTACTCATAACTAATCCAAACCATGTCTGTGCACTTTTAAATTCTCCTTTGCACATTTATTCATTTCTGGTAGTGTGAATGTAGAGTGGTGTGTTACATGCACACAAGCTGGATATATTTTGTGGAAATTAATTTCCAAATATATCACACTACTGAAAATATATTTTAAATAGAAAGAATACAACAATATGAAACCATTTATTAATCATATATATATATATTTTATATCAACAAGAGTTTGAGTAACCAGAAAGGAAAGAACAAGGAATTATTTTGGTGAGGACATTTATTAAAAACCTTGTAAA
The DNA here is from genome assembly GCA_020745705.1 of Hemiprocne comata. Taxonomy (NCBI): domain Eukaryota; kingdom Metazoa; phylum Chordata; class Aves; order Apodiformes; family Apodidae; genus Hemiprocne; species Hemiprocne comata. The sequence goes on along the minus strand of CM036586.1, from coordinate 132,408,391 downwards.
TCCAGGATTTTGTGGGTTTATATGGCTTCATTTTTTTTTTGCTGTTGTGGTGCAATATGACATTTTTATAATACCTACCTTGATCAAATATACATTTTCCCATTTTGGAAATATTTTATTTGCTGTTGCTCTGATTCCAAGCCTACTCTTCTTTTGGCTTGTTTTGTTGGTGGTTTTTTTTCCCTAATTTTTTCATTTAAAAAACAAACAAACAACAGGTGTTATTTTTCCAATGTGAGCTTAATTCTGTGCAGGCCACAAATGTATATATGAAATTAGAGTAACTTTCTTTGTTACAGGGGATACTTTCTTCTGGTGAAAATTAGTTGTTTAGTTTTCCTGCATATTGCAGTGTGCAGTTAGTTTCAATTCAGTAAATTTAAGCAGTTTTAGTAGGGTGTTCTTGAGAAACTGGCCCACATTGCAGAGTGTTTCTTGACTAAAAGTATCCATTGAAAGTTCACAAAATAAAGTGTGCATGATAGACAAGCCAAATTAAAAAAAAAAACCAAAACAAAACAACAACCCAACAAACAGCATTACAATGTGGATAATGTGGATGTAAGGAAATTGTTCTAATTTATTTACAAGTAATATCCACGCGTAGGTTTTTCTCCCAGATCTGATTGTCGCTAATCTAGAATAGCATTCATCCATCTGTACTGTTACCACTACTTGAGTATCACTTAAGCCTCCAAAACATAGCTTAAGTGAGGGCCTTAACTGATGAGCAGAACTAGGTTAGTGTCTTTTGACCAAGAAGTACACTGCCCCAGCTGTCCATCATATGCCAACCACAATGCTTCCAAAGTTGACTGACAAGCAACTTGGATGGCCATGCGGCCAAGTGGGGTGGTCATCTAACATGGAAACCATAGCAGTCATCCTTACTCAAGCAATCCCACTTATCAGTCAGAGCCCTGAGACCTATTGGAAGAAATTCTAGGAAGACCTAGTTTTGGAGGTCTGTATTTGAGCTAGTCATCCAAGGTTCCCTTTCAATCAATAAAAAGTTGGCCCTTGTATAGGATGTGAGTGACCTGACAAATGTAATTACTTACTTCTGCGTTAGATTAATTGTGCCAAACAACCACCTGTTTCTCTGCATTCAAAGAAATCAAAATTACTAGCTTGTATCCAGGCATCTATGTTTGGTCAGATGAATCTCATGTGTTGATTGTATCCAGTCTTTGTGCTGAACCTATGAAAAAGACTGTCCATAATGCTGGTGTGAAACAAGAAACAGCAGAAAGTTTAGTAGATTTTGCTCATGAGGTGTTTGCGCATTGGAATTTCTGAGAAGCAATGGGACTTCAAGAGGTGAAAGGAAGAGAATTGAGCTATGTAATTTAATTTTTTCTTAAACAAAAGTTACCCTTTTAGTTTCCCATGAATGTAAATTCAAAGTCTGTCAAATAAAAGCTTAGACACATGCTATGGCTTTAAGTCATTAGCCAAGACATTTCAGCATAAGACAATCCTTTTTTTGCAAATACTGCACTCAACAATACATTCAAATAAATTAGTTGTTCTGGACAAAGCATTCTGTGCCCAAAATTATATGAGGTATTAGCTGGATTATTCTGACATTAAACTCATAGACTACTTACTCATTGTACTTTGATTTTTCTGTAATTTAAGACTGACAATCCATTTTCCATTTTTTATATTATGAGCCTAATACTGAGCTCCATTGATTTATTTTTCAATACAGATGCATACAGGATCCAAAGGTGGATCACAAATAACTTACAGACACCCTTTATTCAAACGCAGAAGATATTTACTATGTGGAATAGCTGGGGCTGTGGAGGTGCCTAGTAAGACTGTATCAACCACAGCAATTTCCATGTTAGAATGACCCCATGGGACCATATCAGCCACCAAGGTAAAGCAGCATAGAACATACTTGAATTTGTATTGATGACCAGTTGCTAAATTTCAGCTGACTCCATTGCAAACTGATGTCTGTATTTAGCTGTTTTAACTCAGCTGATGGAATGGTTCTATGGCACACATTCTGGCAGCTGCAAATTTCTCTTATGAACACAGGAGAACTCTAACGAACCCATTGTGGGCTCAGTCCATCTTGGAATATGATCAACAGAGAGTGGAAAGGAGGACTCACTTCTAATGCAGTCCAACACATCTTTTAAAGTAACAAAAGTTAGAGTCATAATAAAAACTTTGTCTTCCATTGTGTCTCCTAGGAAAAGTATTAAAAATAGATACTTCACTTACAGCATTTGTATATGGTTGAAGAGCACTGTATTGTGCTAAACAGTTTTCTTCCAGAATACCCTTGTTCACCAATTGTAATTGCTCTTTCCTGAGTAAATGGCAAATATTTTTTTTCTTTTTATAATTGTACTATTATTTTTTTTTGAGAGTGAGGGAAGGATGTGTTGGGCCGAGCTAAAACTTAGTAGGACAGTGATCTTGAAATCTCCCAGAGAGATGAATAAATGAGCACTGAAAAGGAAAAAAAAATTAAAAATCCCTAAAGCCTACAATAAGGTGAAAAAGGAAGAACTGTCTATCTTGTGCTAAGGAGCTCTAACAAAAAACTAGCATTGCCTAAGACAGTTCCATGCACTTACAGCTCACAAGTATCTTCTAGCATCATATACTGTATTTAGTACTGCACACCGCGCATCCATGAGTGCCACGGTTGTATATAGTTCCTCAGATTATGGACCAGGATATGTTGAGCACATTAGGGTTATAAAATATTTGTCTATATGTACATAAAGAATTGTAAATATAACGTATATCATAATGTCAGAGATTTTTCAAACCGACGGAGTTAATTACCTAAGTCGCAATAACGCTAATGGGGTTGATCTGCTTCATTGGCTTTTAAAATTTTTAACAGCATGCACTGTATGTGTATAGTACTTTCCAGACTTCCTTGGCTTGTTATCTGGGAATGGACAGCCTCTCTTTTCCTCCACAGGCTTTTCAAACTGGCTTACAGGAAGCTGCCTGGTCACCTGATGCTGACCATTCCGCTGCCATCACAGCAAACCCCTTTCTACTGATTCTTTTCCATATAACTAATTACTATAGCAATCATCAGTGATCAAAAAGGGGAAGCACGGTGCTCATCAGGCAGCATCTCTAGTGAGATGTAGTCCATGCTACAAAAATTTTGAGTCCCTCTACTGAAGTTACCAAGGATGTTTAGACAGCATATACATTACTTTCTTTTAAATAGCCATTTATAGACACTTATGAGGTTAAAATGAGAGAAATTTTCAAGGGAATATGAGTAAGAATATGTCAGCATATAGTATAGAAAGATGTGCTGAATTTTAGAAAGGAAAACCAATATAATATAATGCCAGTTCAGTGCAGCTATTTGTGTGTACGTTTCTTCAAATATTCTACATGAGTATCTCACCTTTCTTCCCTCAAGAGATTTCCCAGGTGCATCTTTCCTCCTGAAAAGTTTAGCATGTTATTTGACTTTTCATATCTGTGTAATTAAACTGGAATAAAAAATTGCAAGTCATTATGCTAAAGATATGGAAAAAAATGTATTTAAAAGATCACTCTCAAAATCTTTTGAAGTTTTCACACCTGTTCTACTTTGTTTCTATGTCTAAGCATCTGAGCACTTTGACTAGTAGGTAACAACACATGTCTCAATAATAATTTATGTACTCTGCCATACTCAGAAACTCCTGAGTCTGTAAATAGTTACATGTTTGTGCAGCTTAATTCATGTAAGGAGGCTGATTAGAAATGGGACTGTTTACATGAGTAGAGTTAGGCATAAAGGGCTTCCAAATCCAAGTCCCTACAAAATACTTGTCAGGCAACATGAGATAACATATTTTGTAATTTTTTTTAACTTCAGCACCACATATGGTTTCCATGAGGAGTCCAGTATATTCATTGATATTATCACAGAACCTCCTGCACATATTGTTATTGATATGTAAAGGAGAAATTGCTGACTTTTTTTCTTCATTTGGGTAATACTACATATTTGGGGGAATATTAATCAGCTTGCTGATTACTAATTTGTGAATAAATCACAATATTATACTACTCATTATTGACAATTTAGTGAAGAACTGCTAAGCAGCAGCATGTATGTTGAGCGGTAGGTGATAAGCCAAAACCCTGGGACTGAAAATTCACAAATCAAAGAGAAATGTAGTTGTCTGTATTATGAACTGTGTGAACATGCCTGGGGCCTTGGTTGTATAGAAAGCAACTTTGAATCTAGGATCTGGAAAATCAGATTTGTGACAAATGTGCACTGGAATCCAAATATTAATTTCTGGTTGTGAATGATGAAAAAATGCCCATTGAAACACTCAAGGGAGTATTTTCATAGTATCATCACAGCATAATGGTCTACAGAAAAACTCTAGCTGCTGGTTTTCCAGAGTCCAGCCTATGACAAAAAAACTTGTTAAATTGTCATCATTTAGATTAGAACCTCCAGTAGACACAATTACATAACTGAAAGAATACTTGTTTTTCATGTTACATACTGGCTTTTTTGAGAGGAACCTGAATAAACTACAAGTACAGCTATCTAGTTGAAGAGTGGCTTACAAACTGAATTTTCAGTTTGCTCTCATTCAGACTGAGCTTTACTTGAGAATGATTAGGAGGCAAAAAGGAAAAGCAAAATAGGATGTATGTATATATATACATATATACATATATATACACATATATATATACACTTTTTTTTTAGAAGCTGAATGCTCTGAGCTGTATAAGTAACCATCACAGTCTCTTTACTTTCAGTAGGATTAACTGAGAAAGACAAGCTGCAGCCAGTGTTTCAAATCTGCAGATTATTTTAGTAACTCAATGTCAGCTTTGGAAGTTCCGTTTTTGTCTTGGGAAGGTTCTGCTCTAAAACACTCAGCATTTCCAAATCCTGCTGCAATATTGTAATAAACTTCTTGATGGAGTAATTCCTGGGACAATGATATAACTGTGAGGAATTAATGTTTCAGGGTCAATAGGCAGTCTTGCTGTGACCAAAATTTGCAAGCGTTTGTTACTCACACTTCAGTGGCAGTGGAATGAAGCCCTATGTTATACATACAGTATGTAGGATCCAGCTTTCTAAACAGATTCTCCTTTCCTGGATCTCACTACTGTTCATGACTGAGTTACTGTTAGATAACCAGTATTTATTAGGACACATGCTGTCTTGTTATTCAAATGTATCAAACTTTTTGCTAGTTTTAATTTCTCTGTAGAGAGTTTCAATATGAGATGTAGGATTTGTACTTCAGGGATTGATCCAGAATCAGTTAAATCCATAAAAAGATGTCAATAGACTAAAACGGATTTTGGATCAAGGGTTTCTATAGATTTGCATGGAATGCATGGCCTCACTTAGTAGGGGAGAAAAGAGTGCACTGCACATAAAAGACAATGCTACTACCTCAGGGATGTGAAGAAACAGATTATGATTACCTTCAATATGGCAGAGCTAAACTGCAAGGTACAAAAGGTGGTTGCTGCACTGTTTTATGTGGAATGGGCTACCATCACCGAGTCTGGAAGAAGTATTTTAAATTACCCACACATCTAATAGAGTATCATATGGAAATGTTTTCACGTCTTCCCCTAGAAAATTCCCCAAATTCCTGGCTTTAAATTCAGGATAAAACCACCATCCCCATCAAACAAACTGAACCTACAAAAAAAATAGGATTTGTCTTTCTTCTTTTTCCTAAGCATATACTATTATGTAATATGATCTCCCCTTCATAATAGCAGTTCTAGCTGATTATTTTCCTCTTTGAACAACTTGTTTCATACTTGTAGCAAGCTGCAGTGTAAGTTTTGAGATTAGACAGCTAATGAAAGGCACAGTAGCAAATAAAATAACTAATACCCTCCTAGTGGTTCTGTTTCCTGGACTCTTTTGTTAATTCCCTATCTCAAGAAAACTATCCTACTCTAAAATTCCTAACACCTAAACACATACGCATTTTTAAAGCTTGTAGCCATGATTCCCTATCTGCCTCTCCCAAAGAAACAGCTTTGAATTTGCAGTGTAGCATTTTTAATACTATTTCTTTTGCAGCCATTTCTTCTCCCAACTTCTCTACATAGAGAAGGCTATTTCAGATTGAAAGTGGGAAAAGTTGTTTCTTGGTTAACTCTGGTGAAGGAACTGGATTCAGTCAGTATTTCAGTGTATGTTGCTCTTACCTATAGCCTTGTGTCTGCTTCTGTTCAGACCAACATCAAAATTCTCTGATGGTATCAGTTAGATCATGCACAGTGATGCCATGACTGAAAACACAGAGACTAACAAGAAGGGCTTGTTCTTTTTTCGTGTAGTACAACTCCTACTGACTTTGGTAAGAACAAAAGGTACTCTGCACTTCTCAGGATTGCATCTGCAGTTCAACAAGGAAAAAAAGAATCTTTAAAAGGTCATGTGAAACCCTATTTACTGAAAGGCAATAGTTTATTTTCTAGCAAAGCAACCTTCATTGTTGTAATTTTGTTATCAGGTTTTAAAAAAACAAACTACTTTCACTTGCAGAAAAGATGCAAGAAACATATTTCACTACCTTCCAAAAATTAGCTTTGATTTTTCTCTTAGAAGATAACGTGGTTGATATGTTTTCTCAGGATAGGCTCTACTTCTGTGTGTTGGTTTTAAATGTATCTGAATTACAAGGGGTTTTAATCTGTCTCTTCTGTGAAATTAGACTGTACACAACTAAATCTGACTGCTCTTCATAGTTTCCTGTTCTAGCATAGCCATAAGATGTATCAATGTATGTGTATATATGAACAATTATTTGATGACAGACACTAGATTATATATTTAAGCAGCCATGTGAAAACTTTAAAGGCAGATGGCTTCAAAAGTAATGGTATAATCATAATACATACTATTTTCCAAACAAACCGTGGCCTCAGCATAGATCTCATATCCTTACCAGTAGTCTGAAAACCACCTTTTCCTTTAAAACTCCAGGTAACATCTGTTTTGCCATTGCTTCTTTTCCTCTTACCAAGATGTACTTGAGTAACGACAACTACCCGTGATTCAGTCTTCACCACTTATCTCACAGAAAAGCAGCCTTGGTACTGTACCTCCAAGTTATATCTTCATCAGTCTGAACTTGTGTAATGTTGCACACAGTGAGCATGAGCTGCTCATTCTGAGAGAAGGACCATTTCACAGCTGGTATCGTTGCTTTCCCCCTGGGACTGCCTCACTGGTCAGAATGACTTTTCTTCATGTAACTTATCTCCCATACAAGTTTCCACTGCATTTTCTTCTCTGGCTTTTTGCCAGTTTCTAACAGTATTGTAGGAAGAGCCATGAAATAAAAAGCTTAATATACTCATTTGCAGTCCCAAGGGGAATTTACATTAGAAGTGAAGTTGTTATTATTTACTGAAAAGTGGTGTTATCTTCTTTTTTTAAATTACCATTCTATTCCTATGATAATATGATGTTCCATGTAAATTTTCATGTGCTGGCATGCCTACAAGTTAATAGTGTAATAGAATGCTCAGCTCTCAACATTAGGGTGTTTTTAAGGTGAATTGCATTACATATGCCATCTCTTTGCAGAAAGAATATGGGGTTTGGCAAAGCTACCTGCTGAGCAACATAATAAGATTTTTGTACAAAGTACAAGTTATGGATTATTATTGTATTTTATTTTTCTATGATTTCCTAAGAGGCATTATCAGGTCTTACAGATGAGGTAAGCCTGTTTACTAAGATATTTATTAGCAAATAAAAGTTACAGTACTGGTGGTTATTTTTGAGTTAATGGTGTTTGTTTTGCCTTAAGTTACTAATATAATGAAACACAGTGAAGCCTGTCATACATGATCATGCGAAAAAAACCCAGCTGCTTAACACAGGGTGGTGTACTAATAAAGATGGACCGGCAATATGTTCTAACACTTGAGATGCTTCAGGGTGTTGTTTTTTTCAGCTAAAGAATGCTTAATCGTAGTGGCCTCTTCTGTGCTTACCACTGAGCATTTATGCTCTGATAAGCGCCTTGTCAAAATGCACACCCAGTTAACATCAGGAAAAAACTGTACACATTAAAACTGCCAAACAACAGTACTCTCTCCTTCTTGAGAAATGTTGGGAAGCTGAATTTTAAATAGATTTTAACATGCTATTAAGATTCTGCAGTACTGTTCACCCTCCTTACAGTGGTTCACTGAGCCATGCAACTCCTTCTCACTAACAAATGCAGGTTTTAAACTTACTGTAGTACATAAATAATGTCACGGCAATACACAGCGATTCACAAAGAAGTGAATGCCATATACAATAATCAGACTCTACCTCAAAAAGTTTAAAATTATAATTAGTCTTTCATTTCATAACTTCATATGCAAGCAATACAAAACTAAACAGAAGCATATGTTGATTAATAGGAAATAAATGTCAGCTGTCCACAGTCCATTACATCCTGCATATTTTACATGGGAAGAGCTTCCTCTCTAAGGACTGTCAGGTTTAACATAGTGTATATAATGAAGAATGAATATTTCATTTTGGATCTGGTTAGAGAAATGCTTTTGCCATTATTTAGGCTTTGCTCAGTTTAGAACTAGTTTGTAGATATGGTGTGACTTCAATATAAAAAGTAGGAGATAACACCCTCGTATAACACACACCCCACAACCTGATTAGGTTTTAGAAAGTGCTTCAACCCAGAATTTCACTGTGAGATTCATGCTACTTGCTTTGCCTTTAACAGCTCATAATGTCACTATCAGGGAATCTCATCTTTCAGTCAGAACTTTTCTGGGTACAGGGAAATAATGAAATCATGATTGCAATTTACCCCAACCCTTTAATAATTATGAAAGCAACAACAAGAATTAGAAAGTCAAACAACACACAAAACATTTGTAGTATTTAAAATCTCTGAAGTTTAATGCAAAGGACATTATAGCTGGAAGTTTTTGACTTGAGATTTTTAGCAAGAAGAACTATCAAACAGCTATTTCCACTGTTGTCACTGCTCTCCCCAGGGCAGAAGTTGAGTCAGTAGACTTAAAGCTGTGCCTCAGCATATGTGAAACTAGATCAGAGTTTTTCAAAATGATGGGTGAAGCTCTGTGAAGGAAAGTTGCTTCTTCAAGTCAAGGAGCAGTACAGACCGTATTTTGGGAACAGAGGCAGAACTGTGCACTCCACCGCTCCCTCATTTCTTATTTTTTTTCAAAAGTGAAAGACAAAACCAAAAACATGTTTATAATCTGGGATTACAGAAATAGCAGGTTGTAGTGAGGGGAGCATAAGGGAAGGAAGAAGTTGCTCCAGCTAGTTGGCTTGTAGGGCCAGGCTGTGAGGCATGCTCAGCCCTTCCCTGCCTCCACTGCTTCTTGCCCACGCAGGGTCTCCGTAGGGCCTGTGGTGCAGGATATGGGGTTGAACACAGGGAGTGGTGTGTGAACAGTCTTTTACATTCTGTGAGTACCTCAACGGAGGTGAGAATGAGAAAAACTCATGCCACTGTTCCCACTAAAAACAGGAGTCTTCGTAACTGCATTTGGTGAGTGCAGCAGCATAGGAAGTCACAGCACTCACTTTTTAGAGAACTAAGAACAATTTTGGCAGCTAAATTTACGCATGTGATTGAAAAGAGCCTAGGTTTTCAGTTTTATGTGGTCCTATTCGGAGTAACTTGAAGTAATTTTAAGTTTGTGCAGCAGACCTAGAACCAGCCTGACTGGACTGTGCTACACAGCAAAAAAATGTATTTCTAGACCCTATGCCTAGCCTGAACAAGTTGGCCTATTTCCTGAAATTCATTTGCTGTAATTACCTCAAGAGCTGGTGGATTTAGTATTTCCTCTTAACACAGCACTCCACCAAACTGCCTGCTTACAACAGGAACTGCTGTGAACACCTCTCACGGTGTTTTTTATTAGGCTTCTCTTCCTCCATTAATTGCAAATCCCAAGAGGGATCGTCCGAGTACTCTAGCTGCGGCTGTGCAAGAAAAAGGCGCAGGAGTCGGAAAAATATTACACTGGCATCGGACAACGAGGATGAAACGGATGAGGTTCGTACATGTGACCCGTGTGCAACGCCTGCCCGCCCTAGATGGCAGGCGCCCGGCCACAGCTGGCACGGCAACACGCAGACCTGCCGGGAATGTGGAAGCCTCCGGACCGGGCCCCGGCTAAGGCCAGGCCGTGCCATCGGTCTCTCCACAGGGGCCAGTCCCGTTGGGCCTGCCCGGTGACCACTGCCAGGAGCCCCGCCCCAATCACCGCCTCGCCTCCGCCTGGCCGGAACGGGCGGGGCTGTGCGGGCAGGCGGGGCCCGGCCTCTTCAGGAAAGGGATTGGCGAAGGCGGGGCGGCGGTTTCCTCGGCAACGGCGCGGGCGGTGGCGGCGGCTGGCGGCGGCCGCCGACATCTCGCGGGCCGAGAGGTCTGTGGTGCGGCCGCGGACGGCGGAGAGCGCGGGGGTCGGAGCTGCGGGGCACCGTCAGGGCGCCGGCCGGTCCTGGCCTCTTGTGGGGGACTCCTGTCCGACCGGCTTGGGGCACTTGGTCCCCGTCCTGGGCAAGCGGACTCGCATCCACTGCCGGTTGCTGCGGCAGCCGAGGGCGGCCATGCCCGTGGCTCCTCGGGGCGTCGAGGCAGCAGTGCCCGCTGTGAGGGGTGCAGCTGAGGGTGGCCCGGCGGCGGGAAGGGAAGCCCTGTCCTTACGACAGCGGCAAGCAGCCCGGCTGCCAGCCCGGCTGCCCAGGGGCTTCCCAGCTTAGGCCCCCGGCGCTGCCGGGGACTTGCGGGCCCTGGTTCCTCGCACACTCACCCCTAAGTGCAGTGGGAGTCGGGGGTCCTGCAAAAATAAAACAAACTGCTAGCTACCGTTTAAAATTGTACTAATCTGAAAGGGCTTCGTTTCGGCTGCTTTGGGCCGGTTTGGTATCTCAGGGTTTATATTTGAGTAATCCGCGTAAATGGACTTCTAGTATCGTGGTTTGGAAAAGACCTCCGCAGGCTATCTGCTCAAAACCACGATGTGTGTATATAGCGCTCAGTGGATTTTCGCTTTCAGTTTAGCGTGCAAGATAATCGGAGAAGCGGGTGGCGGTGTCTTGCTTAGCAGCGGTCGGAGAGGGATGGCGGTGCCTGCCCGGGCATCCCTTGGGGGAGAATCTGCAGGGCTGTGCGGCTCGCCTGGCTCTGCTGCCTAGGAGCAAGTCACAGCTGCTCTAAATGCTTTACGTGACTGCTTTATCTTCTGGAGTTTAGAAGAAGCCTGGTGAGTCACAACAAGTGTTAATCACTGATGCCTCAAGCAGGCTTACAGTTCTTGATAAAAGTTTATGGAGTTTGATAACAAGTCCCGGGACTAAACTCTATCCTAAATAATTTTAGGGCATGTCTAACATATGCTGTGTAGTACTGTAGGGTAAATATCTTCTGGCAAAAAAAGAAACCTATGCCAGATGTAACTGCTGTAACTTTTCACAGCTGAGAAAAAGAACGGGAGAAAAGGCACAGGGCAGGAAAACAAGGGTACACTTTCCCCGTTGTATTCTTAAATAACAACTTTGCCAACAGTTATGAAAAACTGCTAGAAAAAATGGCTGTAACTAAAATGTTGCTCTTGTCAAATAATGTGCATTTAGGCTTCCGGGTTTAAAAGTGAAGCCCTAGAGGTATCTTTTAAGTGCTTGTTTTTTCTCCTTTTCCATTTTAAGAGTACCAGCAATGTATGTTTTTGGACCTTATTCCCTAGAATATATAAATAAGGATCTTGACTGGACTAGAGAGTGATGTGTTTTGGAGCAGGCTTTTATCAGGTTAATCTGCTACTAAAGGGTAAGCCTTAGTTTGCTTTCAGAGTTGTATGTATATTAAAAAAGGAATGGGGCATAAGGCAAAGGAAGTTAGAAGAAAAATTGTAATTTTTTTTCAGGGAATTGCTATAGCTAATGTTGGGCTTGTTCAAATATTTAAAAATTATTTCTATTCAAATGCAGTTAATCATAATTTTGTAATCAGTGAAGACATGAGACCTAATTCTTGTCACTGATGTTTTTTTCTCTTCCTTCTCCTGCCATGATTTTCTGGGGTAATTAAGATCATAATCCAAGTTGTCCAGTGCTGCATTGTTTTTCTTTACTAAGAGAAATAAAAAAACAGCCTTCACCACTTCACAAAATTCCTCTGACATTAATTACATACTTTGTTAGTAAGCACATCACAAGTATTTCAGCTGTCTGATTGCTGAAATCATTCTGAGTGGAATTCATTCAGGATAGACAAGGATTATCCTCTTTGCAAAGTATGTTCAGCCAGGTACTGCAAGAGAAAATGCAATCTGTGGACCTTCAAATGTGCTGCTACCAGGTAACTTCAATCAGTGTCTGGGCAGGAATAAGAGTTTGGTGTTTACCTGACCCGTGGGTGGATGTTACGGTGTCTGGCTTCATGTCTGTTGGATCTATTATAATCAGTTTCTATTTGTAGTGAATGAGTTCCTAATTTATACATGTTAATATCGGCAAAGCTTGTTACAATTAGACTTAAATTGAATTGACAGAAGGTACTTTATTTCCTTCAGGGTTCAGTAAATTACACAGTAGGTGCTGAAGAAGGGAAATACTGTTTTGCTTTGTTGTCTAAATTATGATGACCAACTAGACTAATGACAAAGTAAAATGTCTTTTTTCAGTCTAGTGGAAGGTAAGGAGGCTTTGCAGTCGTGCTCTTATTTGGACTGCTCAGAATGATGGCAATATTGGTACCCAGCGAATCAAGGACATTGCATTATGTAGACAGGGATATAAACAGCCAATCTACTTTTGTATCAAGGCCTCTTCGCTATAATCAGCTTACACTCCCTTTGCTTAGTATACTAAGCAAACCTGTTGTGACAGTGTTTGCATACTGTCTTATTCACACTGTCCTTTTTAAAGTTTAAGGACCGCTTAACCACATGCCCACCTAATGTGCTAATGTCTGTGTAACCGTTTTCCAACAGCTATTTCCTTCTCTGATTTTCTGAACAACAGGTGATCCCTGTGGATTTGAGCCAGAATTATGGGATTGTTTGACAAGCTAGCGGGATGGCTTGGCCTGAAGAAAAAGGAGGTTCACGTTTTGTGCCTTGGCTTGGACAATAGCGGCAAAACAACAATCATAAATAAACTTAAACCTTCAAATGTAAGTAGCCTACTTAGTTTGCTGCTGATGGTTTTACTGCAGAGTTGATGTTTGTTTAAACTGTTGTTATACTAAATGTGACCATGGAAAAGACGTGAAGAGCTTTTTGATTTAGTACAGTGGAACAAAAGCATTTTTGAGTTTCGAACTAGCCAAAATTAAATGTGAGCATCCATGTACATATTATAAAAACATTTCCCAAAAAAGCACTGTTAGTATGGCCTTTTTTTTTTTTTGTAAGATCACCCAATAAGGAAGGGTTTGTGTTATGTCTGAAATCAGGATCTGAAACAGTTTTCATAAGTCACTTAAATAATTGCTACACAATTGCAGTTACGAGTGATATGTCAAACATTTGGGATTAATACAACTTCTACTTATCTCCGTCTATCATATTTATTTTAATCTCTTCCTGAGAAATAATAAGCATATAATAAATAATAAAACATGAAACAATGTGAAGATGTACACCTAATGGTGACTTCAGCATTTTTAAAGCAGAATAGCTTTCAAAATAAGTAGCATTTATACTTGTGGTTCATTCATCCAGTAAAAAGTGTTTCAGGCTGCTAAAAGCACATAGTATTCTGGGCAAAATGTAAAGATTTACCTTGTTTCTAGGTTTGTTTATGGAATATTGATATATTAATTTCAGTAGGCATGTTCAGAGCCAAGGCTTATGCATCTTGGTTATATGCATCTGGGAAACTGTGGTTTATGCTGTTTACATCAGGACACAGCTTTTGTTTTCTAATTTCCATTTAACTTTTCCTGAAGAGTACCACCGGATATTGTTTAAAAAATAAAACATGCTGGAGTCTGCTAGTTTTCTATTCCTGGCAGTTATTCTTCCACTGAAAATTAAATAGATTTATCAACAAATACTATAAACTGCTTACTGACAACTGCCAGTCTTTTGGGGTAAATGCCACAATTTGTACCAGGCAAACTATATATTTATGTAATTTTTGAGACCTTTATTGTAGCAGGGTTTTTATGTCATGCCTTGAGCAGTAAAGGATTCCTAACTGGAGTTGAATACAGTCTTCAAGATTTATCACAATAATTGGTATTAGAGAAGGTACCAAGGGAATTACACAAGTAGAATAAATATAATTAGCTTGCTTTACTGTAAATTGTGTAATGAGAGTTTGCTTCTGAATATTTTCATGTAATCTGATGATTTAGGAGGATAGCTTTGCATGCAACTTGTGTAAGTCCTGTCCTTGTGAGACATGACAAATTCACACATATGACAAAGGTCATTACATCAGACTTGATTAAATTGTTTCTTACTAAAGTAAGTTCAATGGACAAATGATTTTGAGCTCTGGATCAACCCAGTCTTCTGAAGAACTGCTACTTTGCCCTAGGAGCAGTATCTTAGGTCTCTGGCAAATGCAAGTTTTTCTATGTCTGTTTGCAGTTGTCTTCAGGGCCTGATAAGAACATTTGATATAAATGTTAAAGAAATAACAGCTCTTTTATTCTGCACAAATTTTCCCTCGATGACAAGAACTGTTGACTAAACTGTTTAGGATGGTAGAATGCCATTTTCATAATGAAGCTGCAGGTGAACAAGCTAAGTTTGCTTCAGTTGTATGCAAGGAGCAGGAGTCAACTAACTTAGAGGTAGTGTTTTTAATAAAGGGCTCTAGAAAGTCTGTAAAAGGATTGCATGTCACTTTCTCAGACAGCTCTGTGATCAAAGGAATGTGACCTTTCCCCCTGCTGAATACTGATGCTCCTTAAAGGAGCTATTCTGTTGTACTAACTTAGCTGATAGGTTCCTTGGCTAGCTCAGCAGTAAACCTCGTTATCTGGCAGATCTGTTAATAATGCTTAATGTTTTGGCCATCCCTCTGGTAAATGGTGACTTCTTTCAGTGGTCTAGTAGTTTGAATAGAACTCTGGTTAGGCCACTATGTAATGTCTGCTGTACAATTCCTAATGTTAATGACTCCTCCAGCCTGTGGATAGAAGCTGGGAGTATGGCCAATCTCTTCTATCTAAGAGGCTTGGGGTATCTTGCAGACTTGTTTGGGTTGACATTGTCATTTCCAAAGTGCACAAATATTGTGAACTTTGACCTCAGTCATAATCTTCAAGTTGTTCTTTTCCATGATAACTTGTCTCCTGTTTATTTCATAGGTAATATCCACACATATGTGGACACACAGACTAATGTAAAGGGTGGAATCTCACTCTTGAGGCTTAAATGTCTTCAGTGCTCTTAGCCAATAGCATTTGCTTTATGTTCTAGAAAATGCAAAACCTTGATTTTTTTCATTACTGTGCTTTTCTGGGAACTTTCTTTAATATAAAGTATCTGGATTTGTAAAAAGTTTTTGTATTGTACAGTTTGGGAGAAAAATAAATCTGTAATGTATTCATGTTTCAAATATATTCCAATATTTATATTTTCTAACCTGATTGTAAAATTTGTTCTCTCTTTCCTTTGAAGGCTCAAACTCAGGACATAGTTCCAACAATAGGATTCAGTATAGAGAAATTCAAGACATCAAGGTAGTAGTTGATTTCATGTTCTCCATTTAGAAGTAGTAAATAATATACAGTAAGACCTAATGATCTCTTTCAGTGAGATGTAACTGAATATAATGTGTGGTGGTATAATGACATGACATGCAGTTTGCTCCCAGAGTCCTAATCATGATCCAGGAGTCACAGCATTAGAATATATTGTATGTATTGTGCTGCTATAAAACTTACGTATGTGTAAAAAAAACAAACATTTTTTTTGCAATAGTGAGTATAAGCATCTGATTTCTGTCTGTTAAGAATTTCAGAATAGGGCACTGTTGCAGACTTGAGGAGAGACAATTGCTTAGGTGGTAACCTATATTCCATTAAGCACTCTCACTGGAGGGACTCTGAGGAGATTGCAGTCTAATCTCATTAAATGAAAAATGGTGGCTACAGCATTAGCCATGTAAAGATGACAGGGACAAAACTCAGGAAAAGGAGGAAGAAATCGTTAGTTGCATAAAGGGTAAGATTTAGAAAAAGAATGCTGAGAGACAAAGATAATTCAAGGAGGTAACATTAAATATTATTATTCTGTAGCCTTCACAATATATTTTTAATGGCTGCAGTTAGTCTTCAGACCAAGAAGTATGCCCCATTGGATGAGAGATACGCAAGAAAATTGCTCATTCCTTGAGCTAATATGCGGTACTGATAGGTTTCATGTTTTTATCGGGGGTCAACAACTGAGTTGTGTCTCAGTAAAGCATATAAGACAGGTTTGGGGTTTGACTGTGTGAGAATGTAAATTGATTTGTATTGCTTTCCTTTATTCTGAATCTGTAGTAGGAGAGATGACCTGCAAATACACCATGTAGAATGATTAAAAAAAAAACCCTGAACAAACCCACAACCCACCCCTACCCCAAAACCTCATTAATCTAATATTACAATCAAACCATTGTTGGGGTGACTAATAACTTTCTACATGGCAGAGCAGCTAGTCTATAATCAGATGATGTCTGGATAGAGTGGAAAGGATGTTTGGAGAGCTTCCTTTTTTAAACCTCATTTTTGTGTGGCCTCCACTCAGGGAGCTGTTCAGGGCTACCCAAAACAAGACCTAATACTGAAGTTGGTGTTGCCTCTGTAGACATTTCAGGAGTGGGTCAGTATTTTTTTAATGTTCTTTAAGTTGATGTGGTGAATTTAGCATTTGGGTGAAATTTCCAAGTTGCAAAGACTACCCTTAATAGCTTGGTCACCTGAGGTAACCAAAATATGAATTTTTTCTGAAGGTAGAATTTCTGAATTTTATTCACTCAACATTATACACAATATTTGATACTACTGTGATAAAAACAGAGGTTAAATAGAAGCTTATTTTTTATTCGATGTGACTTTTTATAACCAGTTTTGTTCTTTTATTCAGAGAATAAAGAAACATGTTTTCCATTGTGAAATATTTCTACAAGACTGCAAAACTATGTAGGATAGTTTGCAGGCAGATAGAGTAAGCAGACTTTTTTTGGGAATCTTTCTTGGTTGATTAGGATTCAAGTTGATCCGGCTTTTTTCTTTCAGGGTAGCAAAGAAAACAGTCCTTGTTTTATTCTTCGTTTCTGTGCCTTATACACTTCTTTTCTTTGCAGTTTGTCTTTCACAGTGTTTGATATGTCAGGTCAAGGAAGATACAGAAACCTCTGGGAACATTACTACAAGTAAGCCTATCATTTCTGTTAAAGCATTGTTGTTCATATTAGCTGTTTCGTATGTTATTTAAACAGAAGTATTATAATATCTAGCAGTTAGAAATTATTCAGAGAGGACTTACACCTGGTGTTTGACAGAAGGTCATTTGGTTCTAAAAAATGAACATTTTTATATGCTGTTAATCAGCATGCTTTTGAGGGCACCTTGTTGACCAAAAGATTGGGGGAGCATACTAGAGATGGGATTTAAATGTTGAAACCTGAAAATCAGTCCTGTAAGAAAGCACCAAGATGAGTTAGGCTTCCTGTATTTTCTGCTCTTCTGTGGGTAAATGACGCAAGACTGTTAAGATATTGGCTGATGGCTGAGATTTTTAGAAATTAAGGAAATGAACCTCAGAGAATAAGGCACATGTAACTAAGAACTTGACGAAGTATTCTTAGATCTTATTGATTAGGCAGGATAGTTGCTCTACTTTATAACACTATGGTATTGTTCTATTGATAATAGAGAGCATTATTTTTTTTTCTAGCTTCTAATGAAACTTTAATCTTCATTTATATGGCCACATTGTTATTCTGATGCTGATATAAATAAGATGAATACTAGTAAATCACACAGAAGTAGCTTGGAGAAATACAAGAGAGTAATTCTGAAGATTATAATATTGATTAAATATTAATATTTAATGTGATAGACCATAAAGTATTCTTTAATTGAGGATTAACACTTCATCTACTTTCTGTGTAAAATGTGTTAGCGATTTGAAAACTTGTTTTGTGGGTAGATCTTCACTGTTCAAGAGTGTCAGATGTATATCTCCCAAATCTTTTGGATTTCAATAACTGGTGTCCTTAGGCTGCTCTCAAAATGCTGGCTGAGTGCTTCTTAAGCAAGTAATTTTTCTGACTGCTGTATTTAACACTGTAACTTCTCCCTTGTGTGGCATAAACAGCTTTTTTCATCTTAACAGTAAGGGAGTTTCTCAAGTAATGCTGAATGTGAAATGTGCACTTTTATCCACCTCTGTTCCCGATCCAGTGCAGTAGTCAGATATTTAATATTAACTTCTAAGAATAATATAAAAAAAAAATGCATTGTTCAGTTTATAAAGTTAAACAAGATTTAATTTTGCAATAAGTGCCAAATGGCAATCAAATCTGTTCAAGTGTCTAAGTAGTTGCTTTGGAGTACTTGAAGCTTGCCCTTTTCTTTTATTTGACTTGAAACTATCTTCTAGGATGTCCTCAAAGAACACTTGTCTTACATATATGTAAGCTCATGTTCTGTTCCTATTACTTGTTTGAGAAGTGGGTTTTTTTGGCAGTAAATACATGCTAGGACTCTGATTCCTCTAGAAAAATACTGTATGTTTATAAAAATTACTTAGGCCTTTTCAGCTAGTGTGCTTTATTTGTTGTTAAAGTTCTTCTGTACTCCAGAAAAGAATGGACCTTCTTGTACAGTCTTAGGCTGGTCAAGCTATTTCTGGTTTTCAGTAGGTCTGAGACTGTTTCTTATCAAAATACGAAGGCAGATGGTGCTAGTGGGTAAAGAATGTATCTGTAATGGTGTCTCAGAGAGATGTAAAACAAAGGAGAATTGAATATTACTTTAAAATGTAAATTAAAAATACTTTTTGTGGGTGTTTATAGCTGTTCATCTGAATTGGTCAGATGTTACCTGCTTTCAAATAAGTTTCAATAAATGGAACATCAAGTAATAAAATATCAGTAATATCCTGAAAGAATGAGTTGAATAGTTGTATACAAGTTGTGACTGGGGGTATATTGCCAGTAAAATTTCTTAATTATTTGCAATAGTTGGAAGTTTTTACCTGTTTTTCAAAACCAAAGAAAGATCCTGTTTATGCAGACTTTTCTAAAAGTTAAATTAATCTGCATATGCTTAGTTGTTGAACAGCTGTGGACACACAGGTTTTTCTAAAAAGGTAATTGACTTTTCTCTGATAAAGTTGTTTTAGTGTAGGAGAGGAAGAATTTCTACAAAAAAAAACAATCTTGAGATTTTTGTTGTCTGAGTATGCTGTCAGAATAGCAGTTGGTTACATTTTTGGAGTAAAATCAAGCTTTTTTTGAAGGTTTTGTGTGGACTGAACCTTGTATGAGTCATGGAGCTAACAACCTCATGCCTCAAAAAATTATACAGGTTACCAAATTACTGGATTAAAATGTTAATGATAAATAACAACAAAAACTAGAGGAAAAAAATCAGGTTTGTTTGCTGATTTTTGGTGTTTCTTCTGAAGCCTTTTCTTAATCACCATTTAAGAGAACCTATAATTTGCCTCTTTGCTCTTTTTATGTTATGCAGAGAAGGCCAGGCCATTATTTTTGTCATTGATAGCAGTGACAAATTAAGAATGGTTGTGGCCAAAGAAGAACTTGACACCCTTCTGAATCATCCAGGTGAGGAGGCTTTTTATCCCTTCCATCTCCGTATTTGTTCCGTTGTCTCAAAAAAAAGCCCATATTTAACACATTCTGCATTCTTGATTACTTTGCAAATATTTTAGCCTTTCATGGATACTAGTACAATAATAGTCTTCAATAAGTTTGGGGATTTTATTTGATACCTTTTCATACTTACAAACTGATCATATTTCAGTTAGCTACACTGAGTTAGATTGGTCTCTTTTTGATCAATATAGATCCAAAGCTCTGTTGTTTTGTAGGAAAAATAGACTTTGCCCCTTTGGAAGCTGGAAAGCCTGTATGTGATTATGAAGACATACAGAAAAAGTATCTCCCTGTCTGGGTTTTTCTGTGAAGACAGCTGATTTCTTTAATGTAACTTTTAATTTCTTTTTTTCATCTTAATCATATTTTTAAATTATTGTTATGTTTTAGCCAGAAACAGGGAGGAATGATTATACCAGTCAGTTTCAATAGTTTGTGAAGGGGTACATGAGATGGAAGAGGGTGTGAGAGGATTCGTGATTGAGGGGTTGGTTTTAGTGGTTTTGTTTGGTTTGTTTTTTTACATGAGGCTACACTTCTTTAAGTTCTGAGATCAGTCAGTTCTTCCCTTCTTCGCCCTTCCATATAGCCAACATTACTGGAATGTTTTTGTAAGCAATATGGAATTTTGACTTTCAGCATGCTACGTTGTTGCTCTGACTAACTAAATTATAAAACTACGTGCAGGAAATTTAGAAGTGAAATAATCCTGTAATTTCTTATTATTTTATTAAGCTGGTAGAGCCTTAACTTCTGGGGTTACCATGCTGAAAGGAAGAAAGGAGATGCTGACTTGCATGTCCATCCAAGAAAAGCATCATGTAATAGGGACAACTACGTCACTATGGTTTTATTTTCCAAGACTGCATATGATACATTAGTTCATAAACACAGATGCTGTTGCTGAGCCTGTGTGAGCTGACTGGGCCCGCTTAGTTTCATGTTCAAGGGCATGGGCCACTTCAAATGCAGACACTGAAAAAACAGGCTTGCAAAGGTCAAAGGGGAGGATGAGGTGAACCAGAGGCTGCAGGTGGATTACATAGAGGCCAGGGAACTTTGTACCAAAGCAGGTGTTAACCACAGTGGTAAAAGGCGATTCTGCTGGTGAAATGCAAACCACATAGGACCAAGGGCAGGAGTTAACGACTGCTGTAGTAAGTTACTTGTTTATTAGAAGGCAAAAGAGTGTAAATGTTGGGACTGAGCAGATGCAAACTTAGGTGAAGCTTTTCATTTAAGCATTAATATGTTATGAATGCTGATTTAGCAGGTCAGTGCTCTTCAGTTGTTGAGGTATTTGTGTCTTCTTGTTCTGAAAGACCATGGCTGTGGCCAACTAGTATGTTCCCTAGAACCAGGAAAGGGCAGTTTGGTATTTCTGCATTGGAGCAGCTCAGCTCAAATACAGCAGCAGTGTTCCTGTTTTATTGTTTTGGATTTAGATAGGCCACATCTAAAAGAATCAAAGACAATAAAAAGTTCTAGCAGTAGTGTTTGATAAAAGTAGCTGTTAAATGAATCAATATATAACTGTTTTACTGTATCAATATTTTTATTTGCATTACTGTTACTGCTCTTCTTCCTGCATGCCTGACTTTGTCCCCATATGCTTTTACTTCTGTGAACCTTCTGGAGTGGTTTAAATGTAGACGTTTCTTTAAGGTTTAAATGTCTGCAGAATAAAAACCTGGAATCAGTTCCTGTCTCTGAAAATCTTAGTAACCCTTCAGTGTAACAGTTGCCTCTCTTTTTGCCAGACTTTGCCTGAGGTTGTCAGATGTCACGTGTACTGTGAAGTATTAGTGGGGTTAGAAGTTGTATTAGCTGGCACTGTTTTGTGAATCAGAACTATGAATTATTTTTACTTACATAAGTGGAGAATACACTATAAATAATGGTTTTGTTTAATGATCACTGTTAGCATATTTTTTTTTAAATCAAACTTCATTCTTCAGCATTTTGCAAGATGGTAGTCTGTAGATTATTTGTTTTAGATGCTGACTCTTGGGTCACGTGACCTCCAGCACATGCTTCTAAAATAAACAGAAATGTATGTAAATTTGAAATTCTTTTATTAAATTACACATCATACATACCTAGTGTCTGGGACTTTTAAAATGTGTTAACTCATAACTACTTGAAACTAGAAAATGTTAGTTTTCCATTGATAACTGTAAAAAAAGTGTAGGGGGGGAAATACAGCATAGTAGGAAACAATGTAACAAGGTAGGAAATAATGTAAATTTCTGTGACCACCACTTTATTTACCAAACATAATGCAGTTTGTGGGTAGGTTGTGCCCCTTTTTAATTGCTGTAAAAAAACACTGAAAATTCATTTATTAACTTGGCTATTTGCTTATGTGATACCAACTAATTTCTGTGGGTTTGTCTATAACGCAACCTGTGGGTACCAGTCTTCATTTAATTATACTATAGATTAATTAATGTAGAAGTTTCAGTCCATAAACACAAGAGCTGTTCAACTACAGAATGAAAACAGAGTGATACTCTGTGCTTGTATTTTGAGGTGTTTGATTTATGTTGGAAGGTAACAGAGCAAAAATTAGCCCCATATAGGGTAAACAGTTGTGAAAAATTTGGTCAGCACCCATGATCTCCGAGTATTGGTAGATAGTTTATCTCCACTGATTTTGTGGAAAGGTTCAGTAGCGGGTTTGAAATGAACAGAATTGGGAAGGTTCAAACCACTTTAGCACTGACAGTTTGTGGTCCATCCGTAATGTCTCCACCCCAACCCCTCAGTGCTATGTGCAATAAACTTTTATTTTTACTATTTTAAAAAGAGTCTGTATGGCAATTTCCATCAGCGGAGGGGGGGGTTAAGTTCTTTTCCCATCAAGAACTGATTGATAGACTCAAGTCTAGATGTTCTTTAATCCTGTAATTCATCCTTTGCATAAGTAATGAAAATTCTTACAGTCAGTCTTGGTGCTAGTAATATTTTGGCAGTTTTACATCTGGAAGGTTGAAGAGAGGTTGTTTCCTTCTAATGACTCTCTAGTATTTTGTGTAATCAGTGAGGTTTGTTTATGCTTTTGAATGTGTAAGTATGCCAGAAATGGCCAGTGGACTTGGTTTGGTCTGTAGTTCTTACTACTAGCTGAGAAGAGCTTCTGGAAAAGAAGTTCTCCTTCAAGTGAAGGTAGGATAAGTGGTGTCCAAATATATGCATTTTTTCCTATTTTATGAAGTCATCGCTCTCCAGGATGCTAAAGAATAATTCAGACTACCCTTAATACAACTACTGTTTTGAGGTTATGAATGAACACGAGTAATTTTCCATCCATTTTACACATCCAGTCTTGACCAAGCACAGATGCGTAGTATTTCTAGGTAGTTGTTTGATACACTCTTCCTCAGCTTCACCAGCAATTTATGCCTACAGCTTTAAATGTACATACAAGGTAGGGGGACAAGGGGGTGGAAGATCCCAGAGCATGCCAGGAAGTTTGTGAGCATTCTTAAAGCATGCGTCAGAGGCCATGTGACCCAACAGTGTGCATCTTGGTAGGATACAACCTTCAGAGAATTGCAGTTACAGGTGAGCAAAATATCTTCTTGTATTGTTTGTAGCTTATTACATGTAGAGGTTAATGAGTGTTGCATAATGTCATGATAGTTCTATTGCTGCTCATGCCTAGATATTAAGCACCGTCGACTGCCTGTTCTCTTCTTTGCTAACAAGATGGACCTCAGAGATGCAATATCATCTGTGAAAGTGTCTCAGTTACTGTCACTAGAGAACATCAAAGACAAGCCCTGGCATATCTGGTAAATTTCCCTTTTCCTACCCTTTTATTGGTTTTACTTTGTACATTCATACTTCAGCTCTGTCATGCCACTCAGTATTATATAACATAAATTAAATCAACCAGATAAAAGGCTGTGCTACCACACGTGGAAACAGTAGTAATATTACAATACTTGCTATGAAAGTTGTTTTAAATGCACAGCGCATTCCTGTATATTTTCATAGTAGAAGTATTACCCAAATAATTAAACTGATGACTACTAGTGAAATCAGAAAGCAGTGTTCTTATCAGAAGAATAGCTGCTAGTAGTTTTTGCTGGGAAATTGAATGAAATTGTTGTTGGAGTGCTGCTGCTAGTTTGTCTTGCAGGTTTCAGAATATCAAGAAAAAAACCTTTGGAGTTGTTTTTTTCCACTCTGCAGATGCTTTAATAAACTACTGTTAAAGGCCCTTCAGTAAATTGTTTGCACGTTAATTCAAACAACACCATATTATTTGTACTATGTAATGATTGAGGGGATTTTTGGTTGAAGGAGCTAGTGTCTTTTCTTTCTGAAGTATGTAAACTTTCATATAAACAGAAGCATTTTATGCCAGTGTTCACAAGGAAGAAAACCTCTCCTTTTATCAGAAGTGTCTTACGGGAATTAGATTTTTCTATTAAAGTACTCAGATACTACAAATAAAAGTTAAATCAGCAGCTAAATGTTGTTGAAAACTACAGGTTTCATTTTAGGCTCTTTAATATTAAACTTGATTACCTGGACATTGTTTTGGGGTCACTGCTTTTTGTCTCAGAAAATGTACGGATGAATTCCCAAGTTCCTTGGAAGATAATTTTATAGCTAACCACATTAACAGTCCAGATTCAATGCTGTGCTAGTTTTCATAAACTGAAGGCTGGGGGCCCTTTAACCAGTTATAACCCTGTGATTCAAAAGGTAGGTTTACACTTGCCTCAGTGTAGCTTAATATATGTTAACAGACACTGCGAGGGTTGCTGTTAGAATGAAGTGGCCATGCATTATACTTTATTCCTCCATTACTGCAGCATTCTCACTGTGTGTAGGAACTGCATGGGAGGATGGTTGGACTCAGTGATCTTTAAGGGCTTTTCAACCTAAATGATTCTGTGATCCATCACTGCTGTTATAGGTAGTAAACATCTTGTATAGCATAGTCTGAGGATGGAGTTATCTAAGTGGAGGTGCTGCAGAACAATGGGGCTGCCTTGTGTGGGAGATCTTTTAGAACCCCTCATGTGCTAGGAACAATTCCTCTGCCTTGAAACTGGCATTAAAAATAGATCACATCTTGAAATGGTGCTTCCATATTGAGAATGTATCATCTGAGAAGCAGATTTCTCCATGTGAAGAGAACTTGAGTAAACTGTACTTGATGCTACTTAACGGTTCTGTAAATTACAAGTATAGTGATGACTGCACTAAAACTGGAATTTTTGCAATGTTTTTTGTATTTTGATTTGTTTCTTTCAGTGCCAGTGATGCTCTTAAAGGAGAGGGCTTACAAGAAGGTGTGGATTGGCTCCAAGGTATGTCATACACAGTTCTCTTCCTCTATTTTCATTTTGTTAAACTTTTTCATTTTGTAAGGTTTTTTTCTTTATTATTTCCTTTGTTTTCTTTCTGTCCACTTCTGCTGTCAGATCAAATTACACAGTGAGTACTGATGCTCTGTCTCCTATCTGCCTTTATCTGCTTAACGTACACAAAAGATCCTGTCAGTTTATCTGACAGTAGTGTGTACTTTGAGAGATACTAAGGCACACTCTTGCAAACAGTGTAACACTTTCTTGTAAACAATAGTAATACCAGCTCCTGCACTGCGGTTTGTTATTGTGGTAGTTCAGTTTGTTCCTTAATGTATTCTGTCCCTGTCCCAGTTTTGCGTAACATGTTACATATCAGGAAATGGTGAATAAGTGTGAATAGGGAATCTGCGAGAGGGTGTCCCTGCACCGCCTGTTCTGTGCGGTGGCAGCCGGTAGATGTCAGCGATGCTCCAGAGTCGGTGCCGCTAAACGCATCGCCTTCGAAATGCAGTTAAAGAACATCCAACGTTGTCCCTGATTTCACGTATCTCCATTTATCTAGGGACTCTGCTTTGTACTTAGAATCCTTACGGCTAGTTAGAAAGAGATGGCTTATTTTACTGTGTAATTACAGAATGCAAAAATTTGGTCATGTTTTCAGAGGAAGGGATACGAGTCAAAAATCGTCTTTACAAAGACACTTGCTGCCCTACAGAAGAACAGTGATATATCCTCCACCATCTGAAAGATTTCTGTGGTGGGGAACCAACATCTTATTGCTGAGTTTCCCTCACTGCTGTATATTATTATCATAGAGGCAGATTCCAAATCATGTACTTTTTCCTGATTTCTGGCATCGTTCTGATTTTGTAATATTTTCCTGTGATTTTCCGGGTCTCTGCTTTTCCTTGAGGAACCTTCTAAGTTTTGATCCAGATTTTGAGTTGATGGTTTTGTACATAGCTTCAAGCTATTTAAAACGATCTCAAATGCCTGTATACCTATTTTCTGACAAAATATTTAAGTTGTAAATGTAGATTTTTAAGCACAGTAAGTAGGTGCTTCTGCTGTCAGTCACACAGCTTTTCATAGCTCTTCTCACAGAATATTAAACATCTTCATTTTCTGAGCTGAAATTCTTCATGGATGGCCTTTATCTAAAAATGTCTTTTAACTCCCTGGCTCGGTGTTCCCAAAAGCTGAAGAGGATTTGGGTTTAAACTGTATTGTTGCCTAAGCACATGCAGTTTAGCAATTATACTTTCAATGGATGAAGACAAGAACAAATTTTTACTATGATTCTGCTCCTCATTCCTAGAGCACTAGATGGAAATATTTCAACCAACTCGTAAGTTACAATGGTCCCTGAATCACAGCCTGTGCGTATAATAAAATTCAGTGGAGGAAATGACACCTGGTCAATAAATGCACAG
Source organism: Hemiprocne comata (assembly GCA_020745705.1). NCBI lineage: Eukaryota > Metazoa > Chordata > Aves > Apodiformes > Apodidae > Hemiprocne > Hemiprocne comata. The sequence continues at coordinate 132,381,773 of CM036586.1, read as the reverse complement.
TTCTCTCTGTCAACAACCATGCTTTCCTTAGTTATCTTCTGCAGAACCATGACAGGCAGTTGACAGATTTGGGGTGGCAGGGGCAGAAGGTTTTTGCCTTTTTTCCCCAGCAAAGGCTAAGTTTGCAGATTTCCCTATTTTGGAATTGGGTTACTATTGCAACCACACATCATAAACTAACCTGTCTCACAACAATCTAAACCCAGCTGACATTCCCTCTTAGTGGGGGAAATTGCGCCAATTTCCACATTTTGTAATGGGGATGCAGTACATTTATGCTAACTAAGGAAATGTTTGAAGTGGGTTGAGAAGTGGCAATCAGGCAGCAGTTTGGAGAAGGGTGACTCCTGAGAGCAAAGAAGTTTTCATGTGAGTTATTAAAAACCAAACTTCCAATCCTTTCCTGTAGGGAAGTTAATTGATGTTCAGTTACATGGAAGCTAAAATGTGTACAAGAAATTTAAATGTGTACTTCATAAAGTAAATTTCCAGGCCTTACTCTCATCAGTGTTACCTTGTAAGCCCAAAAAAAGATAAAAGTTGAATTATGTGGAAGAGTCTTCCTGTTCAATTAGTAACATTTGGGGGAAATAAATTGAGCATGGAGGAATTTCAGAAGTCAATGAGAGAGTAACTTGAAAACAACTGCATTGTCCCCCATTTCTGTAACTACACCAAAATACCTGTTGGTGCAGTTCTGCAACCTGGATAATAGTGGGTGTCAGGGTTTGACTCAGAATCGAAAAATAAACCAGAGACAATGCTCTCGATCCCCTCCCCCTCCCACCCAGGTAGGGAAGGAGAGAGAGAATTAGGAGAGGGGCTTAGCTGGATTGAAAACTATATTAGACAGCTTTAATTATACGTACAATTATATGCAAGTATGTTCAGGAATGTGCAAAAGCCTCTTGCCTCCTCCCACCTCCAGCAGCTCTCCCGGCACTCTCCTTAGCTGTGAGCAGTCCCAAAATGTCTCAGTCTGCTGTCTGAGATAACAGCAGAGCAGACAGGGGCTGTGGGGAGAGTTATGAGGGTCAGGGCTGAGCCTGGGGTCGACGGTGATGGATGGATGGAGTCCTCCCCAGACGCCAACCATGGATGGAAGAAGGGAGAAAGAAGCAGGAAGGAAGTTGTCTTCTGTGATCTCTGACCTTCCTCTGAGCTCACGTAGATATATGGAATGGAATACCTTTGGTCAGTTCTGCTGTCTGTCTAGTCCAGCTCCCCTACAGGGGGGTCATAGATACAACTCTCCTGCTCTCAGTAGCATCTGCAGTGGCAGATTCACTGAGTAGAACAAACTGACCTTTGCATCTCAGCAGAAACATAAACATTCCAGTGTTATCAGTCCACTAGCTGGAACACTTGCTACTAGTTAAAAGAGAGCTTACTGAAGGAAAAAAAAAATCAGTAAAAGGAAAATTAGCTTCATCCTGGCTCAACCCAGGACACTGGGTTATGTTTTCAAAAAGGAAAATACAGCAAGAATTCATCTTGTGTTAAGACTAGCTGTTTCTTTTTGTTAACAGATCAGATCCAAGCAATGAAGACATGAGAGATAAATAAAAGATGGACTGCGTTCTTTTACAAACTTTGTCAACAGGTGTGCAAGTTCTGTATAAAAAAAGGAAAAATTATTTAAAGAAAACAAACAGTTCAGCTGAAATATACTGTGTTGACTTGTTTCCTTTTAGTATCTCTTCCAGGAAAACTGAATTTAGACAACATAGCACCTCAGGTATGCACATTGATGAATTAAATTGAACTGTGATTTGAGAGCATATTTAAAAAAAATATTTGTGTTAACAATAAACGTCTGCATTCATTTGAGTTTTAGGAGATAATTAGCCATCAGGAAATACCCCTCTGTTATTTGGGGGGACAGCTTTTGACCAAATGGTAATATTTCTTTTCCTGAGAAAGAATAACCAGCACTTGGGTGGTTGGACTTGCTGATCTTTAAGGTCTCTTCCAACCAAAGTAATTCTCTGATTCTGTGATTAATGAAATACAGCTGCATGAGATTCCTACTGATTTAGGTGCCCATTTTTAGGTATTTCTGAAATTTTTTTTTATTATGAAGTTTCATGTCGGGTTTTTAGTAACCATCTACAACAGGCTTCTAGAGGAATATTTTGATTTAAAATACAAGGATTGAAATACTCGGTGTATATGTTACAGATGGTTGCAGATGTTTTTAAGGAGCTGCTTTTACCGGAATGTTATTAATTGTCTTTGTGATATGCAATGGTTATAGTTGCATTTCCGTCACTAAAACTTTGAACATATAACATGCAATGGTTTGGGTTTTTTAACTTAAGTATGTTCATGGTCTTTACATTTTAGAGATTATTTTTTGTTTTCTGTTAGTTTCATTTGGAATTTGTCTATTTTCCAATGGAAATAGCATTGTATACTGTAATAAAATGGTGTCTCTTTTGCCAAGCTGTTTTTTTAATTGCATGTATTTGTTACACTTTCTAATAAACTAGACTGTTCCTCCAGATATTCAAGGATCACATGGTTGAAAGTTATATTTTGAAAACACAGTTAGGGGGACAGTTATCATTAATATGAAAGGTGTCCTATACTTCTGTTGTATATAAAAGCTCTTTTACTTTCAAGAATAATTTATAATAGACTTTTCTGACTTCAAAGATGTACCACAGGTAACAAATTAAGCCAATGCTAAGAACTTCATTTTCGTGATGCCATCTCTTCCCCTTTAATTCCTCCTCCCTAGTCCAAGAAACAAGCAGGCTGGCACTGAGAATGCTGAAGACTGTATTTAACTGAGTGATTAGCTGGTTCCTGTGGGAGATGTAATATGTAGGTCTTGCAAAAGCTTTGCTCCCCCCCTTATTAGCGTATAAAATACATAAGTGTTATATGAGCATGCCTTCTAGGGCTCACTTAATAGAGGAATACTTGAAGCAAAGGGACCTGCCTGAAATGGTAGCACAGTTTCATGTACTTTCAGTTATTATTAAACAGTTTAAATTAACTCCCCTCCTTTGCTACAGGGAACAAAGTCTTACTGTAAAAAAAATCTTTCTTACATGATGCTATAATGCTGACAGTTCAATTTGTCATGAAAATATTTATCTTTCATGTCTTTCAGTGACACTTTTGGCCTTCTGTCAACTCTGAATTTAAATATCTATACAAAATCAAATACAAAGGAGGAAAAATCATATATAATTCTGCAATGTTTTCCTAACTCTGAACTGTGGAGCAAATAATTTTCTGGTTTACTTTGCATGGGATAATATGGTAACAATAATAATACTTGTTGGAAACATCTTTTGCTGAGTATAAGTATTTTGTAATTATTTTGGTTCACTTATATGGCTTATTTAAATGAAACATAAAATTAAGTTGGAATTAATTTTTTTAGCAAAGAAAATTTAAGTTCTTACATAAAATTCATCTGCATTTCTGACTTTCTTGAACAGTTTGAATCTTGATGGCTTTCTGATTATTTTTTGCTTATATTGGACTACACAAAGTGCTATGTTTATTTTCTGGATTGCCATTACTATGATGGCAATCTTTTTGAACCTACTGCTTGGTTCTTCCACCCGCAAATCTCAGGAAAGTACCCCATTGTCTTTTTGCTTTCTGATGTGGTTAGTAAGCCCTCTTTGAAAACTGCCATTACTTATTTATGTTGATTATTGTTCCCCTTAGAATTTTTTTGCTTTTTTTTCTTCAGCAGCTTTTTGTTCTTCTCCTGCCAAGACACTGGGCTGATTGGAGACCTGTGGGAAAGAGTGGGAATGGGGACAGTTCTGTTAGTGAAACACTTGATTTTTTTTTAATTTTATTTTTTTTCCCCCCATTACTGCTTCATCCATTACTTATCTCTCACTTCTAGAACATTTGTGATCACTTCAGGAACATGAAAATACCGGAGGGATGACTGCATGTTCATCTCTCCTCCCCCCATGGTTTACAAGCACAGGTTCCTAACCTGCACAGTTGCTACAGACTGGAGCTGCTCTATAATGCTGAATTTGGTAGAAGGATCATATATTGCACAAAAGCCCCGTACATCTGTGTAAAAAGGCTCCTTTGGAATTGTTTTCTGAAGGCCCAGTGGTTGTCTGTCTTCAGTGCTGTTCTCCTTTTACGTTTAGGATGTTAAAATAATTAGAGTATTAAGTTCTACCTGGATGCTCCAAGACAGTTTGCATCTTAAGAACACAGCAGAGAAGTTCCTTTGGAGGTTTAAATGCGACCTGCAGAATATTCCTTTTTTTTCCCTCCATGTTACTATAGGTACGTGCATTAAGTGGGAACTTGAAAGGCAAGCAAGTGACTGAAAGAGACTCGGAGAGTTTGGTCTTTACACCCATATATGTGCTGTTTCTTGTGTGCACCAAGCACACTGTCCACCAAGCCTTTATAAATTGCCTTAAAATATGCCTGGTAGTGCTTATGACTATAGCATTTTCAGCTGAAAAATGAGGCAGGCACTCTCACATACAAAGTGTTGCTTTCTGCATCTCTCTTTTTATCAAGTGGGGGCTATCAGGCAAACAAATCCTAGGAATTACGAATCCTGATTGTTTCTAGCCTTGCCTCTCTGATACTTGGGATGTGAGTCCATGGGAACTTTGTCTTTAACCTGTAGCTACTTGCAGGTATGCTGAGAATCTCCATGGCCTGAAGACTCCTGGGCAATTTTCTTTTAATTGAGTGCAGTTTTAAGTGTTAGGATGTAAATCTAATGGACTGTTCTTTTAATCTCAGTCCTCTAACTATAATATGCTTGGGGGGTTTTATTTACTAATAAGAAAGATCAGCTGCTGTGAAAGGCTAGAGATAGCAGCTCAGCTGTGCTGTTTAGTTGTCCACAGGAAGGCACTCTGATGTGGTAATATGTGGAATGGTAATGTTGCGTTTCAGTGCTTCCTTAAAACAGCTGTGCAACCCTCTGCCTCAGAAAGCAGCTCATCTCTTAGATGCTTTAACAAGGAAATAACATTTTGTTACTAATAAGAAAATAGTGTTGATTCAAAATACCTGCCCTTAAAAGCAAACATTTCTTATGCCAATAAATACAGTTTAATTTCAAAAGTTTTTTCTTTTAAAAAAAAATACCACGAACTTTTTTGGGAAATCACTCCTTATCTAATCCATTTCTTTTATTCTTTCTGGACTGCCTTATTTCTGTTTCGCAAAAATTCTTATAAATCTTGCTCCTAAGGTTTGTGGTCTGCTCCTTTCAACTTTTGCTGAGTACTCTGCTAGTGAAATTTTGCAGCTCCCTTCCCTGTTGGTTTGTTGGGTTATTTTGGGAAACAATATATAATGAGAGAGCGTGACAGAAGATTGGAATAAAAAAGAAAAACAAAAAAGGAGACTGCTGAGAAAAGGCTTCAACTGTTCTCTTTTAGAAAGGTAGGAAAGTTTGCTTTGAAAGGTTAACTTAATAAGCCCTGATTTTTTTTGTTGTTGCATAGCCCATACTTGACTGCTTAAATTGTAAAACGCACTGTTCCTGTACAAAAGTAATATTATGTGTACCAGCTAATCAGAATTCAGGACTTCAAATGCTGGATCATAAAAAAATGCTGAGTGTTGTTTGTAGTATTCTGTAACCATACTTCAGTTCTGAGGCTCCTGTCACAGTAATTTACATCATGGAAGCATCGGTGTTCATGTGAACCAATATTTTATAATTAATTTACCAGTGTTCAGTCAGTTGGTTTGCTACTTAATTGGCTGAATATTTCCAGCCATAGGAAGTTCTTGTTCTCGGAAGTACAGTGCATATGCGATAACATACTGTTCTTTTTCAGTGGATGTCAGGATTTTGCCATGCAAAACAGCCGTGTTTACTTTTTCCACTTTTCTAATTATAGCATGAAACCCACTCCCACTACTCTTTTTTTCAAAATCAATCCTTAAATGACAGCTAGGTTGTTAATTTCTCTTGTCTACCATTGAACTTACGTTTTACAAATTGTTTGTCAGAAGATTAACTGTATTAGAGTCATATTGCTCGGGCACCGACGCACAAGGGAGTGTAACTATTTTCTCTGTGATTCAGGGGCACCTTTGAAGATCAGGTTAACTTGTTTAGCAAAACAATTGTAAATTTAGAAACTTAATGTTAGGCAGTCTTTTTAAAAACAGCTTTGTCTTGGGAGATCAATAAGTAGGTTGTAGACTTAGCGAGATAGTTATTGGACCAAATTTAATTTGTTGAAGAGTTGCCTAACCATTCTCAGTAAAGGGAAGAAAAGACAGTAAGGAATGGATGGAAGAAATCAAATTGGGATGCTTGGAAGAAGTTTGTTTGGGCTGAAGTAGTGTCATGCTAATAATGTTCATTAATATTAAAAAAATCCAAGCCTCTTGCCACTCAATGAAGTAACCATGATAAAAGATTCAAGTGCATGCTTGGTAATAGCCCCATCAAACTGCTTTTGTAGAGCAAGATGGTGCTGAGGACAGCCTGTGTGTTTGTGTCTCCTTCAGCCTGCCTCCTTTCTGGTCCTCCAGACTGAGGACCTCATAGTTGTTGCAGCACATTGGGTGCATTCTGAGCTTCCCAGTGTAGTTTCATCCAGAAAGAATTCAGATTGTGTACCCCCAGCATACTTTGTGATGTAAACAAAAGCACTGTTAGTGAGGAGAATCTTTACAGTACACTCATGACCTGAACACACTCATGTAGGCATGCCTGTACAAACTTAAGAAGGAAACAATCCCAACATGTTAAAACCATGGAGTTGAAAACATGTAAAAGAATAGCAGTACTTGGCAAGAGGTCTCCAGACACCAGGTTCCCCAAAGTTCTAGTAAAAATGCAAGTGTGTAATACAGTCCAGTCAGAACTGGGAACGTTTAGTCTGCTAAGAAAGGATGTAACCAGTAGACAGGGATTAAGTGGTAACACTTCCAGTTTAAAGGAAATGGTGTAATGTGAATTTTGAAAAACAGGCAGTCACGAGTAAAGAGACTTATCGGCTGTCAGGTGGTGTTGCTGTTCCTGTCATCATCTGTATGATTATGCAGGTTTAAAGGTGTTAGTAGAGGAAAACTTTGCAATGCTTTTTTTGACTAAAAAATCTCACTCTGCAACTAAATCTCTATATGTTTTAATCTTATCCACTAACATTTATTAGCACAAACTGACCAGGAAAAAAGTGTCTAAAAATTGATGCAACAAGTAACAGATTGAATGAACTGGGAAGTGTATGTTATTTTCAATGATAACAATATTTCACTTTTTTTTCACCATTTATTGTAACATCAGTGTATTATGTGGAAGCAACTTGGTCCCAATTCACCATCGTTGTCTGTGACACATGATTTTTCTGGCCTGTTCTTGCTTTAGAGGAGTAAGAGTGAATTAAGGGTTGCTTCTCAAGGGCATTCTTTCTGCTGGGAAAGGTGATGCTTTTCTCTCGTAATTATTTTTTCTTCCTCCTTTTGTTAGGGGATCTTTTACATTCTTAAGGTAGTTTTCAGGGGGAAACTGTTACTCTGTTTTGAGGTGCCTAGAACACATGGATAATTGTCTGAGTTTTAAGTCCTCTGCTGAGGTTTAAATTACGAGCAGGTTAATGCACTAAGAAAAACTTGGCAGCAGTTTCAAAGCAGGCTGAATTGATCTATAAACTAATCCAATCTAGTGGTTAGAAAGTATTGCTGCATATTGCAATTAAGGTTTGAGCCGTACTATTTCTTGAATTGGTAACATTATAAAATAAGAACAATGAATTTTATCTTAGAAAACAATTGCAGAATAACCACTTCAGTGCTGACTTGGCAATATTAGCTTATGTGCAGACCCTTCACATTGTTGCATTTTACTGTTTCTGGAAATTAAAAGACACGTATCCAAAATCAAATACTTTAGGTTGCAGGAATATTTTTTTAGTACCTTATTTCCTTTTCACCCGTTTTCTAACTGTTAAAGTATTACTTAGTTCTCTTGTCTACTCTGATATGTCATGCAATGGTTCAAAACAGGATAAAAAAGAAAAAAACCCTTTTCTGGATAATAAATGCCATGCATTCCTCGAGGTGTCTGTTCTCTCATCATGTCAGGTAATGCATTTTCATAAATAAGTCCTTTGTTTATGCAGGATGCAGAATATCTCCATGATTTCTTCAAGGCTGTAGCAATGCCTAAGTTGTTAAGTGAATGACAGTTGATCTGATGTTGGCGTCATACTAAATAGGAGCACTTCAATTAGTTCTTAATATAAAGAAAAGTTTACAGGAATGCTTCAGTGAGGAACATACGGATTTTTCAGGATTTTGGCTCTTGTGTATTAAGAGAAATCTTTTCCCTACTAAAGTTTCTATTGTGTTGGGCTAAAAAAAAAAAAAAAGTGGGGGGTTGCTTATGCTGTTACTTATCCAGCTAACAAGGCATAGTCTGATCAATGGTCACTTGCATTCTTACAAACTTAAGCTTTAATATTTTGTTCTTACCCTTTTTCTGTATGCAGTACCTATTGTTTACTGTTACATGAAACTTGTATGCCAAGATTTAGACTCTGTTTTTCTGTTTGTTCTGTAATAAGAATGAAGTATTTTCTGCCTGTTTGGAATAACTTATGGCTATAATTTGTATACATAAGAAAAGGTCTCTTTTTTCTTTTCTAATTTATTTCTGGAAGCGTAAATGGAGAGGGAAATAAGTTGTTCCATGAAACCAGATGGGATTCTGCAATTATTTGCAGCCAAAAGCTTTTACGATCCTGTTTGTCTCAAATATGTAAGAATTGTGCTTGTTAGAGCGGGGTGTGCTTACAGTCATTTTTACACATGGAATATTTTGCATGTTATTTCTCCAAACACAAAAGATGGTTATTCCTTTTGGAATATACTAATACATGTGCTCCGATTAATGTGGTAATAGTTTACTTTATATATATACACACACACATTCTAGTTTTCAAACATTTTGAATAATGTTTTGTAAAGGGCTCAGATTATTGGGTTAAAAGTATTCTGTGTTGTGAAATGCAGCAGGATGGACACAAGGGTGGAATTGGTGTGTCTCTGACAGTGTTTTGCAGTCAGCGGTTCTAGGCAGCCTTGGGGTCCAGGGACTAGTTTTAAGAAATCTTTAAAAGGTAACTAAAAAAGGCAAGTCTGCTGTCCAGAGGCTTAAGTTTACTGTACATAGACTTGCACCACAATTCAAAACTGATTAGTAATCTGCAAATTGAAAAATGTACTTCTACGTACTTGCATGGAAATAGGGTAAGCCTTTAGAATATCAGTAATTTGATTTCACAGAATCACAGAATGGTAGGGGTTGGAAGGGACCTCTAGAGATCATAGAGTTCAAACCCTCTGCCAGAGCAGGACCACCACAGAATCTAGGGCAACTTACACAGAAACACATCCGGACAGATCCTGAAAGTCTCCAGAGAAGAAGACTCCACAATCTCTCTGGACAGCCTGTTCTAGCACTCTGTTACCCTTACAGTAAAGAAGATTTTCCTCATGTTGAAGTGGAACTTCCTGTGCTCTAGTTTACGTCCATTGCCCCTTGTCCTATCACAGGGCACGATTGAAAAGAGGTTGGCCCCTCCTTCTTGCCACCCACCCTTCAGATATTTATATACATTAATAAGATCCCCTCTCAGTCTTCTCTTCTCCAGACTAAATAGCCCCAGGCCTCTCAGCCTTTCCTCTTAAGGCAGGTAATCATCCTCATACCCCTCTGTTGGACTCTCTCAAGTAAATCCCTGTCCCTCTTGAACTGGGGAGCCCAAAACCAGACACAATACTACAGATGCGGTCTCAGTAGGGCAGAGTAGAGGGGGAGGATGACCTCCCTCGATCTGCTGGACACACTCTTCTTAATGCACCCTGGGATACTATTGTGGCCAAGAAGGCCACAAGGGCACATTGCTGTCCCATGGATAACTTGTTCTCTACCAGGACTGCAAGGTCCTTATCCACAGAACTACATTCTAGCAGGTGGGCTCCTAATCTGCACTGGTGCATGTTGTTATTCCTCCCCAGGAGCAGGACTCTACCCCTATTCTTGTTGAACCTCATTAGGTTCATCTTTGCCCAGCTCTGTAGCCTGTCCAAATCTTGCTCAATGACTGCACGAGCTTCCGGTGAACCAGCCAATCCTCCCAGCTTCATGTCATCAGCAAACTTGCTAAGGATACACTCCATCCTCTCATCCAGGTCATTGATGAAGATGTTGAACAGGACTGGACCCAGCACGGATCCGTGGGGAACTCCACTAGGTACAGGTCTCCAGCTGGGCTCTGCACCACTGATCACTACCCTCTGGGCTCTGTTGTTTAGCCAGTTCTCAATTTGATATTTAAAAGTGTGTATATTTGTACAGAAAGGTGTATATTCCTTTTTTAACTACAAATCTAGTATTCAAAAGATACTCAGGATGGACAAGTGTTACATTAATTACAATGTAGAAGTTGATGGTTATGTATTTAATAGTTTTCCTTTATTTAATGTAAGACACCTCTTTTTGAAAATGCAGATTTTCTTGAGATCCAGTGAGGGTGTTTTGCAATGGTTAGCACCGTGTCATCGTTTGATACATTGGTAAGATCACAAGTGAGTTTCAGCTTTGTATTCACATGTGTAATTGATACAAGGTGCTATAAAAAAAAGTCATTAAACACTTCCAGATAATCTGTGCTAATCAGCTGAAAGTTATCAATTTTGTTGGAATTAACAGAAAAATACGTTGGTCCTCATCTAGAGTACTTAGGCACATACATATCACTGTAGTATAAGGCTTCTGAATGCTTTTTGCTCCAGGTGTAGCAAAAGTTTATTTTAAAAGAGGTTCAGTAGTTGTGTTGGTCTTTTTTTATTTTGTTCTTTACAATTAGTTTTACCCAGTAGCAGAAGTGCTAAAATAGGAATGTAAATGTCACAATTTATAGTTTGGAACCTAAACAGAAGAGGCCATCTGAAAAACTGATTTAAAGATTTTAATTACTGCACTGAACTTTGGCCATAGGTGGCACAGTGTATAAATCTTATCCAAAATAAGAAAGGACACAGTTACAGCTCTCAGTAACTGCAGTTAACACCATGAGTCACTTTCCAGCTGTCTTCTCCAGACATGAAGGCATTTGAACAAAAGCAGCTGACCGTGTGGCAGTCGATTAGACCATTTTCAGTAAATCAAATGGAGGAACTGTGTGTTCACAGTTAAAGGATGAGTATTGCTGGAAGCTGTACAGTGCATGCTTTACAGCAGAAGGTCATAGCTAGATAGAAAATATATCCTAGAAATCGTTGCTAACATGCTTCATCTGTGCAATAACGTATCCAAGACCCAAATCTGCAATTCTGTTGTTCGCCTTCATTTTAGAATAAGCATACATTAGAGATTTTAAAACCATCAGTATTTGTTTCAACATCTGGACAATTAACGTTGTTGAAAAATGACTGGGAAATATGACATGTGATCACTCTGTTGTGTGTGTGTATTAATTCATGGTTTCATGCCACCTATTAGAAACCTTGCCATAATATATACAGGAAAGAAAAAAGATAGGCAAGGAACTATCCGTTGTTAAAATACTGCTGCTATTTGCACCATGTCTACCTGTAGACATACTCTGTAAGAGCCTGGAAAATAAGATTGCTTATTAACAAGAAAAAGTAGCCAAGAGAAAATATTTTTATAGATAAATGCATTAGACCTATGAAACAGAAAATTAACTATGCTTTTGTTCAGCAGGGTTGTACCACAAAACATAAGACTGTTTCTTGTTGTGGTGGTCCAACAGTGGAAACAGAATTTATTTTAATTTATTTGTGCTAAATGTGCTCGTAGGAAAAATGTTTAGGTTGGTGGTTTTAAGACTACATTTCTCCCCTAGTTATGACTTTAATGTATCAGGAAAGTTTTAAAATTGGGTGTTAGAGGAGGGCTTTTCATAAGCGAGTGTGATGGAAACTTGCTTCCCTTTTTGGTATCCAAACAAAACAAAAGATTTGACTCAAGATTTTAAAGACCCATAAAAGGGAGGAAATTCAGAAAGCACAATTAAAATTTCACCATCTGTTCACTCTAAAGCAGTAAGAAGAAGGGGGAGGTTTCCCTCATGCAAAACCATTATAATCTGAATTGCAGTAGAAAATTAGTGGATATAGAATAGGCACAGCACCCTCCCCTCTCTTATTTGAGATACTGATTCAACTAGAACTCTGTGCAGAATGAACTATGAAAAAAATGTATTGAGAGCCTCAGCTTGACACTGTCCTCTTCTGTGCCACTGTTCCCTCTGCAACTGTGTTTTAATGGTTTCTCACTGCCTCGGGCGATGCAATATTACCTCGGATGGGCCATGTGCGAGTACTCTAATCTGAGGCGGCGAGGAACCTGTTTCCCCCATCTGTTTTGGCTTGCATGTGTTGGTACTGCTGTTAATGCTGACAGCTGTGTTAATATGCAAGGCCACCTGCCACGTGGTCGGTCGATCCTGCATCTTTGGGTAACAGCCAAGTGGAAGGTGCACATGGCTAAAACTGGGTTCCTGTTGGCAACTCTGCTGGCAGTTCCCATTTTATTATTTTAAATGTGTCAAAATCATTTACTCTTAAGTCATGTACTGAGTTACTCCAGGGTACACAAAAAGGAAAGGATTATCTAACCTGAGCCATGTTAATCTTTTATATTGATACAATTTTACTACTTTGATGAGGATTCACTTATGTGCCTCCAGTAGAACTGCCATGCTGTTAATTTCTGTATTTTTGGCTTTTAGATGCAGTGAAGAAAGGATAAACAGATTTGAGCACAACATGTTTCTGTTTGGGATTAACATTTCTGAATAGGTTGCCTCTTTGTGCTTGGACAAGCACAGCCCTGGTAATGCTTCATGCTGCTCTGTGGTGCCCCTCCGGGCACCTCACTGTTGTGGACAGGTTTTGGATGCACCTAGGCGTTTTGACTGCTGCTGTGTCTGTGTGCAAACCACTCACTATATTATATGTAACTACATCCTGAGGTGATTATGAGGATTAATTATTGCTCAAATATTTTTAAGATACTGTATCCTTTATAAAGGCTAATTACTGTATTCAGGTTTGCTAAAGCTTAGTGATTAGACCTTAGTTAAGCAATAGGTAGGGAGGCTGTGAGATGTATGTGGCAAAGAAGAAATAAAAGCAATAGTCACTGAAAGCCTAAGCCTCCCTGCAACCTGTTCGTAAAGTGCCAAATGGTTTCAGAGCCTTAATTACTTTTATTTTGAATGTCAGAGGCAGTGTCTCATCTATGATGTTCTATAGGGGCTGCTATTGCATTTTGTAGTTTTAACCCTGATTGCCTTTTCCCTGAGAATGGGCAACTATGTGGTTCCTTTTTGATCTATACTGTTCTGGAATGAAACATTTTATATTTTTATGTTAGGTTTGGGGCATCTGTATCAGTGAGACAATTGTCTGTTCCTTGTCTGGACAATGAAAACTAGGCAAGGCCTTGTTGTTTACTAAGTACTGGTCCCCTGAATAAGGTTTGTGAATGGTAATTATAAGAAAGCTACTTTTTGTAAACTATGAAACAACCAGCTAGTCCCAATGCGCGCTGACTGGTAAAGATTTAAGTACATGTTCAATATCCACTTGTGTCTATTTTTAAAATCCACATCAAAGCTATATGATACCTGGACAATACGAAGGGGAGCTGTCTGCACATTTCTTAAAGATTTTGCTCATAGCTGAGGCTGTGGAAAGTAGACAGAGAAGTAGCCAGCAGTTTATTCCCAGGCTGTTTCTTTGCTGCTATTCTGCAGATGGGCCTAGAGTACCAGCTTCATATCCATCTCAAATTGCAGCCACACCAGGCTGATACTGTAGCACAGCAGTAAAGAATATGGGCAAAGAGGCTTTGGGCATAGAGGGGGTGGATTAAGGTGAACAACTAGAAGAAGATCCTAGAGAAAAAAGGTGCGAACTGACACACGTTGCCCATTGAGACAATAGAGTCTCCATCTTGGAGATATTCAGAAGCCACCTGGACATAGTCCTGGGCAACTGGGTCTAGGTGACCATGGTTGAGCAGGGGGGCTTGGACCCCAGAGGTGACCAGCCTCCCAAGGTCCCTTACAACCTCAGCCACTCTGTGATTCTGTGAGGTGACACAATGCTAAAAGCTGATAAAAAAGGTGTGAGATGTAAGCAGTCACAAAGAACAGCAGAGATGCTCATCAAGATGAGAAAGAGGAAAGAGTGGTTTTGAATTTAAACTCTGAAGATTAAGGTTAGTCTGTTTTACCAGTAATTTGCACTCAGTGAATCATTAAGGTTTTGTGCATCACCATTGTCTGGAAAATGAGAATATTATTTGTCACTGGGTGGTTGCAATGGCAAGGTCATCTGTGTTGGTAGGGATAGTTTTATGTTTATTCTGGGGAGGCCACAGTCCTCTGAAGGTGAAAAATTATTTCAGTATTAAAAAAACCCAAATGTCCTTTCTAGGAAGAAATTTTTTCGAAAGGCAGGAGAATCCTCTTCCTCAAAGTCACTCGTTTTCATCAGCAAGAATGGCCTGAACTTATCTCAAAGTGACCAAAGGAGGCAAGTGGTGAAGCAGCCCTGCTACTGCACTCTGCACCTTTCTTTGATGCAAATGTTTTACCGTGCTGGCATTAAGAGGCATGTCTGTTATGTGGCAGCCAGAACCGTTGCCCGGCCCAGGACAGCGTGAAGCCCTTTGCACTGACGAACCTGCGTAGTATCTCGAAGTTGCCAAAAGTTAAAAACGCGGGCCAGCGTTAGTGTCTGCAGTCAGTCAGGAGTATAAATTCTCGGGGCTGTCTGTCTTCTTTCTCACAGAATTTTCACTTCTGATCTTTTCTCTTTGTTCACGCTAATTATGCCACATAAATAAATAAAAAATAGACGCAAAAAACTCCAAGCACCCCTCCTTGGGAAGAGTCTGCAGGCTGCATGCGGCGGTACTTCCCTCTCTGCTGCCCTCGCTGTCCTCCCGCGACCCCGTGTTCTCCCCGTGTGCTCCCCGCGCCTTTGCAGGCGGCGGAGCCAGGCCTTGGTCTGCCCACCGAAAGGACGGAGCTGCTGGAGCGCAGATAGCGCTAAAATACCTTCTCCTGCCCCAACCTCCCCGCCGTGCCACCACTTATGCAGCCCCACCACGCAGTAGCCAGCCTCCCCAGGCGCGGCTTCGCGCCCTCCGCCCACCCAGGCCCGTGTCGCGCCGCCGACGAGAAGGGGCGGGCGGAGGGGGAGCGGCGGCTCCGCCCCGGGGGTGGAGGGAGACGTTTGTCGCTGCTGCCTCCCGCCGCTGTGGGTTCTCAGTGCCGGGCGGCTGCTGCCGGCGTTTCCCGTCCCGTCAGCGTCCCGGTGGCTGTGGCTGCTATGTCCGGCGGGGGCAGCCGCCGGCGGACCAGCTCCTCTTGGAGCACGTTCTCCCGCTTCTTTGCCAGGAGCCCACCCGTCGAGGAGGTGGCTGCACCGGGGCGGCCGGCGAGCGCACGCAGGTACGTGTGGACGGTACCGGCGCGGTCGGGCACCCGTTGCCGTCCACGGCCCCATCCCATCTGCCCTCGGCCGAGGAACGGCGTGAGGCGGCGGGGTGGTAGGAGCGGGGCCATGTCGGCCGACCCGGCAGATGTTGCGACACCAGTGGGCGAGGGAGGGAGGGAGAAGAACCGGGTGTGTTCACTGCGGGGGCAGGGACAGGGGGCCCTGCCCGTTCGTCCCGGGGCTGCGGCCCCGCTAGTGAGGTGCCGCAGGGTGCCTCGGCGGGGCATGGGGTGGGCACGGGTCTGGCGGGAGAGCGGTGGCCCCAGCCGGGGCGGTGGCTTGTCCCACGAAGTTTGGAACCGGGTGTGAGGGGATGTCAGCCCCTGTTTTCGGTGTTTTTAAGGAACGTAACTGTGGTACTGAGGCATGTTCCCTGTGGGCTTGGCCTTGAAGCGGTGGAGCGTGAAGGGGTTGGTTTAGGACCTGGCCTGAGCGCTTGGGTGAGCGCCGGCGTCCCGCTTCCCCCAGACCTGCGGGGTTCAGCCGAACGCAGTCAGAGCACGGAGCCCGGCATGAAACACGAGTTTGCGATGAACAGCCGGCCTGGGGGCTGCTGCTCTGCCCCCGTGAGGGTGGTGTGGGTGTCGGTCGTGCGGCTGCCTCGCCCCTCTGTTCCGCAGGTTACAAACCCTTCCTTGGAAACTGAAAGCAGAGCGCAGAGGTCTGTGAGGGGCTTGGGGGTTTTGTTTGTTTTGTTTTTTTTTCTTTTCAGTTTTCACACTGTGAGTTTTCTTTTGGACTGGTGTAAATCAGATGTTAATGCAATATAAATATTACTGATGTGTTTAAGTCTCAATGCAAAATTTGTGGTTTATGGAAATGTGATTATTAAGAATCTTTTTTTAGTTCAGGGAGACCTTGCAAGATGAAAAAAGTTCGGAAACTTCTTGTGTATTTGTTCCTCTTCCTTTTTCACTTTTTTTTTTTTTTTTCTGGTGGCTGATTTCTATGTCTATGTAGGAAAGAAGTTCAAATAAAGGTTCCTTCTATTTCTCATGCAGCCTTATTATTTGCCCTAGATAATTAGGATATCTTAGGGGGGCAAAGGTGCCAACTGATTAGGCCTTATATCCTCAGGTGTAATATTTACTTTTTGCATTTAACATGTTGGTTTTAATCTTAAGTCATTCTTGATACTGTGGAGGTTTGTGTTGAAACCAGCAGACAAGTAAGTACAGTTTAATCAGATAGATAAAGGGTATCACAATAGTTCTTTCAGTGAAAAACTTTAGGATTTTTCTCTGCATGTTCTCAGTAATTATGAAAAATAGCAGAACGTATTACTGTCTTACACTGCCTATCTTAAGCGGTCTCATAAATGCACCGTGAGGACTTGTAACTTCAGGAGTTCTGTATTACCATAAGCGTTTGACACACCAGTACCTTACCAAGGATCCACTGTCCTTTTGTGAGCATGAAACATTGCTTTTTATTTCCTGATGAAAAAAAAAAACCCAAATCCAGGAGCAAGGCTGCTGAATGGTGTCTTTCAATTGCAGGAGTAGAGTGGGTATTATATCTAGGCAGGAATTGTTAAGATATGGGAGAAGGAAAAGGCTTAGATCTGGCTGAGGACCTGAAGAGGCAACAGGAGAGGTTTTGTTGGATTCCGCACCAGCTCCTTGCACCTGTGGTTCAGAATACACAAAAAAACATAGCAGTCACCTTGCTGAGGAGGAGGGTGATCCTAGCGCAGTGGTTTGCACGCTAAATCACTTATCTGTAGGTAGCAGTCATGGTAGACCTGCTCTACTTAACTTAGGGCTGGAGTCTGTTATCTTTATCTAAATCACAGTTTGATTTCCTGCAGCCAAGAGCCTTTCCTTTATTAGGAAGCTGGGATAGTCCATGTAGATAGGAAGAGGCTCAGGCCTCTTGCCTTGTTCTTAAACCCGTCACATGGTCAGCTTGGAGGGTGGTGGCCGTGACTCCTCTCAGGAGTGGAAGCAAGCAGAAAACCCTCCTGCTCTAGGAAGTCCAATTTGGTATGTTAAGGAGCTTTTTTTGTTGCACTGGGTTGTGGCATGGCGCTTTAGTCAGGAATGCTGATGTTCTTGTATTTGGTTTCCACTGGTAGCCATCTTCACAGATTAGCATAATTGCATACATTAAACAGCACTGGGTTGGAATGAGTGCCGCAGGTTTGCTCATCATGTTTATTTAGTGAGCTCGGCCGTGTAGAAAAATGGATCACTGAACAAAGCGTGTGTGTGGGGAGGGGGAACCAAGGCTGCTTTGTATATTTATTGTTAAGGTGTGGAGTGCATGAGGCAAGTTGGGGAATACAGCTTTTGTGAAGTGTTATGAAAGATGTGTACACCCAGATGGTTTATTTCCTGTTCAGATTATCAGTGTGTTATAAATTGGAACCAGATCAAATTTGAAATAAACTTTTGTATGGAGATATTTTACCAGGCATTGGGTTTCACAAAAGCAGAACACATAAGTAAAGGTGGCAAAAGAGGGAGCAGTATGTTATGCAGGGTCAAATACACCCCTGATGTACCTACATTGATCCTCTGGAGACATGCATAGTGCTTAATGTCTGTGCAGAACACGATGGTTTCCTAAATTTTAAAAACGTGGAAATGGGCCTGCTTGTGTCCAAAAGTCATTCTCCATCTGTTCCTACAAATTAGGCAACAGCGGCTGGATAGAAGCCCCCAGGTTTCCTTCCCTCAAGCCCACAGCTGCCCGTGAGCTCGGCAGGGTGGGTATGGAGCTCTCGCCCACTCTTGCTTGAGGCACCATGTTCAGACTTAGCTTTAAAAACAAAAAACCCAAACCTACTGTGGCCCTGGTTTAAAATAGGAAGAAAGGAGGGGGGAATTACACTGTTTGTTAATCAGTGTCTTAGACTCTTCTGAGAACCTCATTTGACAGAGAGCTTATGTTAATAACTTGCCCTTACAGCAATTTGTAGCTCTGATGAACATGCAAGTTGCTGGAGGCTTGCTTGCTTGTGGAAAAAATAACCTGTGCGGATTAGTTGCAAGTTTCATGGCAGCAAAAAGTGCAGCACACGTGTTAAGGGCTTACTTGGCTTTTACATAAAATGTAGACAAACATGAGATATCCCCCACTGAGTGCTTGCCTGCATGAGTATGTTTTTCAGAGTTGGGGAAGCTTTGAATGAGGGCTTTGGTGCTTTTAATCCCAGTTCTTTATCATTAACTTCCATCGAAGGCAGTCATTACGCTCTACTCAGCTATTTGCTACTTTCAATAATACATATTTGATTATTTGTTACCACAGTGTTTGTCCTGGAGCAGTCTAAATCCGCAGGGTGAAAAAATCCCATTGAATTTTCACTATTCTAATGGGAGTCTGATTTTATTTCATTTTTTTAAATACACGGGGTTTTGGTCCATCTGGATGAAGATACAGCTTTTAACGTTGTAAGTGAATCCACCGTGAATTCTTTCAGAAATATGCAGCTTCTGTGCCTCAGCAATTGTTGTGTTGCAAATAAACATGACCTGAAAGGTCATGTTTATTATTATTTAGAAGCTGCCAGGGAGGTGTGACACTTTTCACTGATCACTTCAACTCAGAGCTACCACCAAAATCTCCTTTAAACTATGGATGTATTTTGTTAGTTATTCTGTATATTGTTTAGCATATTCATTTCACGTTTATCTTTTGGTTGGTTGGTCAAATAACTACCAGTGCAAGTGGGCCTTTTTTGGCTTTGTCCAGATATTTCTTCTGCCTCGCTGAAGTGTACCAGAGACATCAAACAGGGAAGAGCAACCTTTTATTTGGTTTTAGAGGGCTGGCTGCTTTTTTGGTTTTTTTCCAGGCTGAGATTATTGTTCCATTCATCTATCAGTTTCTAACTAAGAGCTTTCAGAGATAGAAGAACTTTGTTTATTCTGCCTGAGGAGAGATTAGAGAGTCTCTTTCTTCCTCTGGGACTGCCAGTCATTGTTCCTGTTTACAAAGAACGTGTATTTTTGTAGTTGTAAAAACTGCATTTGGGGACTGCTGGGAATTGATTGAATACATTTCAAACTTATTTCTTATTATTACCTTCTGGCTGGTTTTGATTCAGATAGCATTAGCTTTGAAGAAATCCATTGTCTGGTGGAAAAATCAGTTTCTGCTTTCTAATAAATAAACTTTTTATTTCAAAAGGCAGAGCAGGATTTTTGTTGGTGTTGTTAAATTCTAACTCATTTGTGAGTGTACATCAGGAAAGACGATTTGTGGAACCAGTGAGCAGAATACTCCAACCATATAGAAGAATTCAAATTCAACTTTTCTAAGCAAGATGCTTTATTAAAATTTTCTTCTGCTTGTTAATTTTTTTGGGGGGGTTGTTTCTTTGTGCTTCCTAGATTTTTCTATGACGACTTTTATTACAGGATAATTCAAAATAGTAGCAAAGGCCCTGATTCAGCAGGGTACCAAAGTAGTTGCCTATAATTAATTAAGTAAATAGTTCTGTGCACTATAGCTGGACTACTTGTTTGATTAGAATTACGCATAGACCTTGATGTCTCATAGGGCTGAGGCCAGAAGGAGCAAGCCCAGCAGTGGGCCATGTATGTGTGGGACATTTCCTAAAGGAAATGTTACTGGAATATTAATTATAATAGTAGTGCTCCTTGGAAGAAAAAAAGCAACGTATTTTTTCCTGCTATTTTAAATGTTAACAGCATTGTCTCCTTTCCAATTATTGGCAAAAGTGCTAGAGGTTAATACAGCAATATTTTCAAAACAGCTATGAGTCTTTGGTTTTAAGGAGTAGTTCGGCAAAGATGAAAGCTCCTCAGTCTTCTCCTCTGGTGAACAAAAGGCTAAGATGTGGAAGAAAAGGCAGAATTCAGGAACATGTTACTGTGGGGATTGTATTTCTAATTACTGAAACTTTTTAAGAGGATGGAAACCAAACTACTGCTTTTATTTTCTGAAGGGCTTTTAGATTTCATACAACTCAGTTAATATATACTATTATACTTCCAGACAATAGCACAGCATTATGTTGCTTCGGCATTCCAGAGGATATTAAAAATAAAATCTGTTTTTCTGGCATTTTAATTCCTAAAATAATTTGTATAGATTCTAACTGACTTTATAGTATCACTTTTGAAGACTTTTAAGATCAGAAACCTGGATTTCCTTAGTCATTTCACTTTCATTGTCAATTTTGTGACATGAAGTACGGTCTCTAATTGTGTTACGTTAATGTGATTTCATGAGTTGTCTTATTTTGAAGTGGAATCTTAGTTTTCTGAATGTTCCAGTGCTTCTTAAATTGCTAAAATATTTTACTGAATGCAGTGTATCTGCCTAAGCAGTTTGGAGGTCTTTGGGCCAGTATACGAATGCTATGTTGATATATACTACAGCTATGAATAGTGTTGTGTAGGGAAAAATGTAGGAGAAAATATTTATTGGGAACACATGAAGAGCAAATGCAGAAATAATTCCAGTGATAACAGACTTTTTGTAGCATTTAATTGATGTGTAAAAAATTTAGCCATCAAATTTATTTTGGCTATGTGGAAAATGCGTGCTTTTACCACAAAAGAGGTAACCTTGATAATGACTGGAAAGTGTCTGTAGGATACTTCCCAGTGTGTATTTTGTGAGTAAAAAATGGGAGAACTGGAGAAGTATTGTGTTAAACTTGTAGCCTTGTGTGCCTCTACCCAGAGCTTCTTGCTTCAGCCTAACTAGAAGAACCCGCTGCGTTTTATTGGTGACAGCAGTCACTCTTCCTTGTTTTTCTTAATGATATCTTTTTAAAATTCTGTTATGCTCTGTTTATCAGGAGAACAGCAGTTGCTGCTGCTTCAGAGCTTTCCTGGATTATTTGTTTTTAAATATCTTTTATTTTCATGCTATTTCTAAATACCGTTGCTGATCCCCAACCTTGCAAATGTGCCATTTGTGAAGAGTTGTATAATGGGCTGTCTATTCTGTTGCCTATTAATGCAATAATTTTAACCTTAGACTTAAATAGTTTATAAATCTGTTTCTGATATTATACTAGGTTTATGTGCTAGTGGCCAGTAACATGTTTATTTCATAAGAATGTTGGAAACTTAATGGATCGGGCTGGCAAATACGGAGCAGATTCTCCATTAGTGTTGGTTGCTATGCTTGACAGATGCCAGAAGAAAAACCTTGATGTAATCTGGCATAATCCTACTGCCCAATATCTAAGTAGGCTCTGCTTAGAAACATTTATATTTCTTTTCTCTAGCCTTTGTACGGCTGTTAAATTCTGTTACATGTAAAACAGGTTAAATTGTTCAGCAAGGGTGATCTATGGGCCATCATACTTATTTCACATAGTTCTAGGCTTTAAACTTTAAGGTGCATGTTCATAGTTTTGTTCTTCCATTTTTCATGTAAGTTTTCCTTGTAAAATGTAGCATAGCTGTGATTTTATAACATCTTTGTTTTCCCATGGTATTTTTAGTAGCGTTTTGAAAGAGGATTAAAAAAAAAATCTGTTTTATACTAACACACTCTGTGTAGCTCACGTAGTCTGTGTGACACAGCACAGCTAATGCAGAACATGAAGCTGACCTAGCTTTGCTACACAAGTAAAGAACAGTATGCAAATAAGCAGCATAAACAGGTCTGAGAGGAAAAATAGTTTCAGTTGATCTAAATTGCTTAATGCTGTCTGTAATGGAACCAGTTTAGAAGTAGGATAGCTTAATTGAATCTAATACATTTTGTGCTGTTCCAACACTTAAATTAATCAGCTGATTGTAATGCTTCTCTTGCACAAGTTCCTGACTTTTTTCTCCTCTTGACTCTGTTTTCTCCTTCCTTACCTTTCCCTGGTTTCTGTTCCTTTTCCACCAATTCCTTTCTTATTTTCAGCCCTGCTTTCCTTTGACCCTCTAATTTCCAACTCTTTAACTTGTTTTCATGGTTTCTATTTGTCTTAATATCAGTACTGCTCCTCCACTCTGTGTGTGGCCTTGCTTAAGCACAGAAGTAGGAGCTGGAAACTTCACATACAAATTTCTGTGCACATACTCCCTCTGTCTTTAAGACAAGCCCCAACAGCCTAGCCAGTGACTAGAGGAAGAATTTGTCACTGCTACTACCATTTGATTTCCCAGGAATAGTGTTAACCTCTGGAATCTTGCTGAGAAGTCAGATAAAATTTTTCATTTTGAAGCTTTTCAAAAAGGGCAGTATGCTATTTGGGGGGGAAGGTAACAGAGAAAAGAGCTCTTTATTCATTACTATTTTCTATTAAAATGCTAGGATCTTTCTTTTCTGTTAAAAAAATAATGTATTTTAACTGTCATTTGATGCAGAAGGCAGTTTTTATGAATCTTGGTTGATTTCCTCACAAATTTGAGGCATATGTTGCAGCCATTGGGCTTTACAGTAACATTTTCTTTTTGATTAATTTAACAAATGTCTAGTGTACCCTTGCTTATGTTGTTCAATATACATGCCAAAAGTTTGACTCTTAAAGAATTGTCTGACTTCTTTTCATAGAGCATGTTCTGATAGTCCTGGCTGCACAGCACACAAGTAGCTTCACAAGTGTGACGTTCGTATCTAGAGTGAGGTGTTGGTATTTCACTTTTAAGTCCATTGTATTTGGTTGGATTAAAGGGGAAAGAGAGAAAAGTTGATTTACCAAGGCAACTTAATAAACATGTTGATCCTTACATCACTGGACAATGGGACTTGTCAAACTCAGTTTTGTTTATGAGCTTATAGATTTGGTTGACAAACTGCTGAAATAGTATCCTTAGACTCTTTAAGGCATTTGTCTTGGTGCTGATGCTCCAATTAAAATACTGGCAAGTGCAACGGCAGTGGGCTAAGAATTGACATACAGAGGGATACAAAAAGACCAGATGTGGAAAATAATTTTCTACTTGATGTATTTGAAGAAAATTAAAAGGACTTTTTTGAATCAATTTATTTAATATCTTGGCAAATAATTTCAAAGAGGACAAAACTGTAGCATGTGAAGTTTGCAGGTAACTAGAGCAAAAAGTATGGGAGCTGCCATGTAGATGACATTAAAAGCAGACTAAATTGCCACAATTGACAGCTGAGCATGAGCTGCCAAATCAAATTGGTGGCTTGGAGAGAAAGGGTGATTCTCAGATGTATAAATAGCAAAGTACCTGTATTCTGTGGATTAATTTTTGTTACTAGAATATTTGGTCTAGTTGAGGTGTCCACAATTTATTATGAAAAGGATGCTGACAAAAAGGCTCTGAGAAGAGCTCCAGAACAATTTGATATCTGGAAAACTTTCCTCACAGAAGAAAACTAAGTAGCTCAATAGTGTGTAGTTTGTCTAAGAGACTATTTTGAAATTAGAGGGTTGCAGTTTAAAGAATGACTCTGCTTCAAGGTGTATAACTGCAAGTGCTTCACGTTATAGAAGACCCATGACTACAAGAGGCTATTTGAACATGAGGCCTTTGTAATCTGTCCCGCATAGATGTAGGTTGATCCCGTAGCTGGGAGATGAGGCTTGACAAATCAGACTAATAAGCCTAATTTTAAGTAGTGAATTTAGAAGCAGTTTACATGGAAAAGTCTTATTTACAAATGTGGTAGATTTTCCAGTGTTTGATGGTTTTTAATCAAAACTTGTATCTTTTGGTCAGGTGTTAAAGGCTTCACCCGTTGGTAAAATTACACAGTAGGCCATCTTCAGTAATCATAAGGGTCTGCATGGCAAGTAGGGCAACTGATATATACACAAAAGAAGGACTCAAAAGGTCTATATTTTTAGCAGTTGTCTTTTTAATTACTGTTTGGAACAAAGAAGGAACAAATATTAGCTAACCTGTAGCTCTTTGCAGATGTATGATAAAAGTTTCATTACTACTAGTCTGTGGATGTGGTTTGAGAATCCCTGTAATGTGCTGAAACTTCATGTAGATTTTGGTCTTGCCACATCTATATTTGATAACATTATTAGACTTGTGGCTTTCCACTCATCCACATTCTTTAGACGGGCACTCACACAGATGGATTTTAAAGTAGTAGGTGATGAGATCCTTGTTAGCAGTCTCTCTGTTCCTCTGTTGGAATATCCTTCTGAAAGGTCACCACTGAATGTACCACTGTGTTGGCGCTAGGTAAAATTGAGAAGTCATGACATCAAAACCAAATAAAATGTTGCTTCTCAGAGAGGAGTATTAGTTTTGTTCAGAGAGGGGAAAGAAGGCAGGGGTCAGGAATTGAGATTATACCCCAGAATGATGAAATAAAGAAACTAGCAAGAAAGGAAACCTGAAACTTTTAATAACCTAAGTGAGGACTCTAGCAGATAGTGAATTGTATCAGCAATCCCAAAAAACACATTGTCTTGAGGAAAACTGTTTAGAAAATATTGGGAAGGAGATGTCATGAGTGATGTCATGAAACAGATATATGTATAGGTCAGGCTTAGTTTATTAGCATAGTGACACTAAAAACAGATGTAGAAGCTTTTTGCCTCTTGGCACCCTGGACCATCTTTTAGGTTAGGCATTGCTTGTTCTCTTGCCATTTCAAGTCGTCATATGAAGTTGCTAAATGGTTTCTGAGTTAGTCTGAAGAGAGGACCAGTTAAAAAGAAATAATGCTAGTCTAGTGCAAGTAGCAAAGGGGGGTTTGACTATTCAGGAAGTCATCTGTCCCTGAAGAGAGAAAGAGAGATGGCAAAATGATAGAGCACTTGCCCATCTGGCAAAATCTGGACTGCACAAGAAGTAAATGTTGGAGCTGCTGCATTGGACGAGACTTTGCTCCTAAGCAGTAGGAGGGAGGATCAACATCCAGAAGTGCTGTCGCAGTCCTGTGCGAGTTGAGCTTTAGCCAGCTGTCCCTGCTTCCTTAAGAGGCTGCTCATTAATTTCCCCCATCCCAAACAGCAATCAGCAGCCTGTACTTTTTCCTTGTAAAAGAAACCTAGAATGTCATAGCGGTTACTTTCAGTTTGGTGAGCTCTGCTTCTGGTCAGTCTCATCAAAACTTGCGTGTTTGTGCTTTATTGTACTTGCATGTTGCCTGTAGCTTCTGGTTTTTTATCTGACACAACACATTCACAATCTGCTATGTGCATAACATGGGTGGGGTAGATTAATAAAGCCAGGAGGGTATGAGCTTTTAATTTGCAAGTTCCGAAGGATTGTTATGAAGGATGAAGATGGAGGAAGCAGACTTCTCGCACCGTACAGAGATGCCGTGAGGGCCTTTTGAAGATGTGATTGTAATAATCTCGTTCTGTTTTTAGAGGTAGTTGGAAAAGAGCTCGCAATCCGTACTTAAATGTGCTGCATTAAATTGATTTTTTTTTCTCAACTTGTAATCCCTCGTGTATTTACTAACCTGAGTCTGAGTATTTCTGTTTATACGTGTCTGCTTTTCGTGTGAGCAGCAATGCAGAATGTGAACATTTGTCTCCCACATAACAATCTCTGACCTCTCCTGCATAAGTATAATGATTAAAAACTTGTACCACAAATCCGCTTCTGATTCAGACACCACCTGTCCAAGTATTACAGAAAGGTCAAAACAGATTTTCAGCAGCAGAGGAACAGAAAGTATGAGAAAATCATACAAAGAAAGGTTTGTACAGAAGATAGAGAATAAGATCTTTTGTAACTTGAGTTTAATCTTAATTATTTAAAGAATAGGAGTGATGCTAATCAGATTAGGCATGCAGGCAAGACAGGGAAGAGCAGCAAAACGGTCAAGAAGAGGTCCCTCTGCCTTTGGTGAAAATTAAGCCATCCATGTTGAATGCACTAATATGTAAGAGAAAAAGGGATGTCTGGCAGAAATTGCAGCTGGAAGGTAGTAGATTACGTATTTGAGAAGTAGCTGAGAAGCTTGGTTTGTAGTCTTAATTTTGACAGTGTTTTTATTACTCAGGGCATTATTCAATCTTTCCATGCCTATTTTTAATCTATACAATAAAGTAGTATCTGCCTATATATGGAAACAAGTGGTTATGGCAGTTTGTAAATGACTGCCTGTTCAATTAAGAAGTCCGTGGAATCAAGTTGAGGGGGCACCGGTGTTTTCTGTATTCCTATGATCATGCTTTGCTCTTTCACTTCTTGAAAACAAGTACAAAGTAGATTTAAAACTTGGGTTAGTAGAGTCCTGTTGCTGGGTTTATAATGTAACAACAGTAGTTTGTGAAGCATAGAGTTGAAGACCCATGAGATTGATCTTCCTAATTTAGCAAGTGCTGAAATGCTGTCGCAGCTGGCTGGCTGATTGAGCAAAGCCATGTGGGTGGTTAAGCACAAGCCTAACTTCAGATGTGGTGAACTGGAGATAGCATGCTCACTACCTGCTGTGGCAAAGCACTCCAAAAATTTGCCACTCTGGAAAAGCTTAAAGCAAGGATCTGTGGAGCCAAACTTTAATGCTACATCTGTAGACCAAATGGAGGGGGGGAGGATCCTAGTTCATGGTGAGCCTGTACATTCTACCAGTCTGTTGTTTTCAGTTTTTAGCAAAGGGGTAAGAATTCAGTGGTGTAACATCATGTAGCTACCAAGGCAACATTTGTAACAATATTTAATTGCAGAGATTGTCCTGAAGAAAAAAGAATATATAAACTCCCTTAGAACGCAGTTCTTGGAAATAGAATATCTAGCCACTAAGAATAGAATAACATGGGCATAAAAAAAACGTTAAAGAAAGGGTAATTTTTAGCATAAATACTACATGTCTTATTTCCAATAATTTTAATTGTAAATGTCATAGCTTAATGATTATGTTAACTGGGTCTTTGAATATAGACTCATGGACAACATGGACATATGTTACAACAAAACAATGTGTGGCATAATTACATTAGTTTCACCGTGGGGTTTTTTGAACAGTCTTTGAGCCTATGAACTTTGCTGCTTTATTTTCCTATTCAGACAGTTGGTGGGGAAAATACTGTGCAGTGTTACAAAATTGTGTTTAGTAACTGTTTGCAGTATGATTGATGATTAGAGAGGGAAAAGCCCTAAAAATTGCAGGGGGCTGGTAGTGGGAAGTGGGAGGCTGCACTGTTTGAGCCCAGTGGGCAGTTACCAGCCTGTTCTCCAGTCACAAGTATGAACCATGGCACCAGCTACTGTCTGTGGTGTTTAGGCTGTAGAAGGTAATCGTGACTCTTTGAGGGAAAATAAAACAGTTTTATCCTAAATAATCCAAGAGCCCTGTTTCCAGCAAAGTGAGCTTTTGTGCTGTAAACTTCATTCGGTGTGAGTAATTTGGTTTCAGTCAAAGATCCATTTAGAACTGGGCCCTGTCTAAGGGTAGAAGAGGTTTACAAAAAGTGGCTGCAGTGAAGTGAGCTGCAGTGGTGGGTGCTTGTTTGCTCCTGTCTGTTGGGTGGCATTCATTACCCATTCAATTGTGCTGGTGCAAATCACTGCACTGTAAACTGGATCACTGGCTAAGTTTTTCTTCATGGAAACTTCTGTTGCCCCCTTGATTTTATCCAAGACCATGGCCTTACTGAGAGCCCTGCTTGGCTGAGTTAAGGGTTGAAAGAGGTAGCTGAGGTTGAGGAGAAAGGTGTGGAAATTTCTAAAGCTGGTTCTGCTGACGAAGTCAGCATGTTGAGGAACTACACCCTAAAGCAAAAGGTAGAATGTAGAAACACTAGAGTATAAACCATGAAAGGGTGTGGGGAATTGCTTCCAGGGTTAGGTTTATTTTATGCTGGGAAGTAAAGTTTTGATACTATTTTTTTTTTTTACATTTTGATTTTAAGATGCTTATCTGCTGAATTGCATTCATTCAGTTTTGGTGTGTACACTATGGAATTTCAAAGTAATGTGTCCAAGCCTGGCTAGCTCGAAGAAAGTAATACGGGCATATATTTAAAATACAAACAAGAAGTAGGAAAGTGAAAAAAACGTTTTGGGGAAAAAACATTGTGAAGGGAAGAATATGAGCAAAACAAAATGATAAAATAATAGGATGCTGGTGATGTGTGCTGGCAATACTTAAGAAAAGCAAGGATCTCATTTGTGGTTTGCGGACCAGTTCCACAAAGAGTGATATCCTGAAGCCAGGAAGAATGTCTGGTGGAGATCAACCTCATTATTCTGCTATTAAGTACAGGGAATTCCTGTTCATGTCAAGTGTGTCAGCGTCAGGAAAATCTATGCAGATCTGAGAAGGTTGTTGTTTGCTTAAAAAAAAAAAAAAAGGGGAGAAAATAGGTTACATACTGAGAAGCACTTCTGTTGGTGTGCCAGACTATCCAGAAGTGATTGTGACATATGCTTCATGAAACACTTTAACAACAAAATAAATTAATAGGATAGAATTCATCTACTCTGGCTTACAGGGTGGCAAAGAACAGCCAAGATTTTCTGTCTGATGCTC
Organism: Hemiprocne comata; assembly: GCA_020745705.1. Classification (NCBI taxonomy): domain Eukaryota; kingdom Metazoa; phylum Chordata; class Aves; order Apodiformes; family Apodidae; genus Hemiprocne; species Hemiprocne comata. The sequence goes on along the minus strand of CM036586.1, from coordinate 132,352,901 downwards.
TTCCTGAAAAAAGCATCTTGGTGTTTATGAATGTATTATGAAAGAAAGATTACTTGAGGTCATCTGAAAGTACATGGTTTTCAACTTGAAGAGGATCTATAAAAGACAGGAACGAGCCTTTCTTTTCTGTTTTGATGTCTCTAAAAAGATCTGAAAGATCTTAAACTTAATTGCAGGAGAATTACTAGCTTTTCTTTTTTTTTAAGGAATGTTGTCTCTGGGCTGCTGAGAGGTACACTAACATTTAGGTAGACTGGCTTCTGTGTTTTGTGTTTATATCAATGTATATTTAACTTGGATGCGCAATAGGAAGATGTTGATTTTCTGAAGTTTTATTGAGACTTGCTTACCTGTGGTTAACAGACAGTAGTAGTAGGAATATCAATAGATCTAAATCCTTTCTCCAAATCCCGGCAGAATTTCACCAAAATGCAAATAATTATTTTTAAAAATTTTTATTTAAACAGCATTCAATTCATTTCTTCATACAAATTCAGAAATAAGGGCTTGCACATTTGTCGATAGCAAAGCTAGATTTCTCAGACTGATGAAGACTTTTTGAAGTGATTGTCACTTTATTGCAATACTGAGCATTTCTCACAGGATGTGTTGTTATGAAGTTATTTTTCTTTGGCTTATGATATGCAATGCAGGAAGTGATGTCTGTCATTAACATCCTCTAATGTTTTCCTTGATATGTTTTTGCTTTGAAGTTGCATGTAGCATGCAGGTTTTGATTAAAATGTTCGCTCCTGCATTGTGCTTAAGGATTATTTTAAGAATCTGGGGCAGCAGGGCATGGTTCTCCTCGTTCCAGAGTTGGGCTCTGAAAATTTTGACCAAAGTAAATTGGCAATAAGGCCATGCACTACTTTGGACTTCCGACTTTTAAAATTGAACGGGGTGTTACCTTGGTAATAACAACATGCCTGTTGTCCTCTTTCTAATTTTTTTTCTTAATTTGCCTGCACAACCCCCTGGTTAGGTATGTTCAGTGAAGATTTGTTAAATCTGATAGCTGCAATTTGTGATGATTCCGTCTGCCCTTAGGATGCTCCAATTGATCACAGGCATCAGTATAAAGGACTTTGGGGTACCTTCTAGCTGCCAGGTAGATAGTATTATGGCAAGGGATGCTGCTGTAGCAGATGATTGATCAACTGTAGTATAATTTTTCCAGCAGAAAATTATATATTGTGCACAGAAAGCTTGGGGTTTTTTTTCAGCTGGAAGAGCTGAAATGCTGTGTGACGCTTCTGAATGCTAGAGTTTGAAAACCTCTATATAAGGTGAAACAGGCATTTTGCCTCTATCTTCAGCTTAATGGGTCATGGCTTTTTCAGTTGCAATACATGCAGAATATGGACTATGGTTTGGAAACCGTTCTTCTATCAATTTAAGTTAACACTGTCTTGTATTTAAATTTAATGGTACTGTGTTGGCTCTCAGAATTGAATAATGCAAGCCTTCAGTATTAAAAAATGTTTGTTTTTCAGTTCTGAAAACAAAGGGAATGAAGCCATAAATTTAAAGAGCAACCAAAAGGAAAGCACAACTCTGCCTGCACTTTTGAAGGTATGATTTTTATTTACTGTTGCTTGCCTTAAGCCTGCCACCTCTGCTTGTGACTACTTGCTAGTGTTCTGATGTTGGATGTATCCCTGCACTGCAATGTAGCATCTGGTTGCCATATGCTGGGTTAGTAAACCTTATGCTAGGGTACTAATACACACGCAGAAAACAGACTGTGCTTCACATTCACATCTTTACTTACATTAAGGAAGTAAAAGAAGTAGTTAGCCAGTGAATAAGAAAGCTAGCATTTTTATCTCATAATGGTTTCAAGCATTCTTCTAAAGCGCCAATTCTATATAATTTATTAATATCTGACCAGCGATCGTTTGCTGGCCTGCTGAAGGTCCGCTGGTTGCCAACCAGAGCACTGTGAGATCTTTCTGCTGAAATGTGTATGCGTCTTGGCTGTTCTTCACCAGTGTGATCCCTGTTAATCATGCTTGTCTCATCCTGTAAGCATTTTATTGCAAAAAAAGGACATACTCCTCTATGATCAGGGCTTTTTTCTGTGTCACCTGGCATGAAGTGGTTGTTGGCCATAAAGTTGGGTTTAGATTTAGTTAAATATCATATATAATTAAGTACAGGACAGGGCCTGGTGATAACAGCTGTCTTTGCTGCTGTCACATCATGCCCTACATGGAGCCATTTTAGTAATTCATTCACTAAGCACTTTAGCTTGTTTTTTTGTTCCTTTACCTAGTAGTTTTAGTTTAATGCAGATAGTACTGTGGCTACTTCCCCAAAAGGGCCTTGACTAGTCTGCTGGATTTATTTTAGGATGCAGTAGGCTTCTTAACACATTGAATCTGAGATTTCTATCCTGTGTTGCATTTATTGACCACTAATGGGTATGGAGAAGGAAGCGGTCATCTTCTTGTGTGGCTTACACTCTGTATAGTTGCATCTTCAGTATTGAGAGACCATTTGTTTGGGGTTTGCCAGAGGTCAAGAGGCAATGCAGTTGCTGCAACAAAGATCCAGTTCAGTCCAACAGGGTTATTGGCTCAAGAACAATTCCATGTTGAATGTAGTTGTTCTACATCAGGTGGGAAACAATGTGATGACGTCTGTTTGGAAGCCCTATGGATTCAAGCCAACTCTGTCAGTTCTGAGCTCTTAGGAAAAGCCACTGAATGCCTTCCTGCTAGTATAATTCATGGACTATTGATTTTATGCCTTGAAATGTAGGCACAAAGAATTCTGGTAAACCAAAGGAGATTCTACTACAATAGAAGCAATTTTTCTGCCTTAAAAAAAACCACCTTATTTTCTTATGTTAGATCAGTGACATTTTCTGAAACAGACTTTCCTTTTGAAGAAGGTTTTCACTGAGGAAGGGGAATCATTTAGCATGTGGGCACAGGACTTCGGCACCAGAGATTACTTAAAAGGAAGTATGAAGAGGGCTAGGTCTCAAAGATGCAAGGCAGACCAAAGGGAGCATAGCAGGTTTAAGTTACCTAAGAGTGTCTCTCCCCTGCCAAAAAGTAAATCTGATTTTTTTTTTAATTTTAAAAGGCCCAAATTCAGAATATTTCCTGCTGAATCTAAATCCATTGCAGTAAAGTCTTCTATTCAGAATTTGTGTTATTGTAATATTGGTGTTGGTGCCAATATTAATGATGTAAAGTTTTGTTTCAAATACCAGATTTGTTTTCTTTGTCCTACCATAGCTTTTTATTTAATTATATTGTCTTTCACCTATGTTTAGAAGTCTAAAGTGTTACAGTGTACATTACATTATCTCGGAAATGATACTTTGTTGGTATAGGCTTCATGAGAAAGATGTGGTTTTCATATTACTAGAATATGCTTGCTGTTCAACTGTACTGAGAGCTTCCTGTCAACCTAACTTCTCTCTTTTTTTTAAGCTGATCAAAAATCTCCTTACAGACTTGAACATTTTCATATACATAGTAATGAGTACTTTTAGCACTATAATTTTATATCTTGTGTGCAATGAATTGACAACTAGATAGTAGAAAGGGATTGAGAAGGTGGAGAAAGTATTTATTTTCTACTTCTAAGCCCCTCCCCCACTTTTTTTTGTGAGGAAAATACTTTTTTTTTTTTTCCCTACCACTGCTATTTCCAACACACACTTAGATTTTGGTAACAACATACCGTCCAGTGCCTGACACTGGCCAAAATAATGTCTTCTGCAGAGATGACTAGAATGCAGCTTAACAGTTGGAGACAACTGAGACTACCTCATTCGAAAAAGATAATGGATGGCATTGAAAGACATTCCAATTTTATTCATTGAGTCATCAAGGTTACCATGGGCTGAAAAAAAAAAAAAATTTTGTTGTTCTGAAAAGTGTACTTTGTGAGGAATGTCTAAATCTATTTACTTATATGGATTTGGTTTAGGCAGGTTTCCGTATGTGTTCATGTCTCTGAACTGTGCTTCTACCTAGGCATTCAGGTGAATGGTGACTAAAAGTTGAAGCTGTGTTGTGTCTGTCTGTCAACAAGTTAATGAGCTGTCATGTGTCTCATAGACTTACATGCAGACTTAGATGCTGTGATTTTGTATATTCATATAATAAGCCAGAGGCAAAATAGCGGGGGAACTGTAAAGTCTCTGATTTAGCAGCAAAGGTTGGACATCTAAATTATAGCTGAGAGGGTGAGTGGAGCTAGGAAATGTGCTGAGCTATGTACGGTAGCTCTTTGGCTCTTCTGAGCACTTTAGTTATGAGCTCTGTACTTTACCCCTGCTATTTTTTCCCTGTGATGAAATATTTAGCTCATAGAGGGAGGAAGAGATATTTTAATACTCATTGTATGAAAACATGAAGCCAGACTTTTCTGTGCCAAGGTGACTTTATCAATCATCATTTAATCACTTTTGAGAAAATATTACTGAAATATATTTGCCATGTCAATTAATTGCCAGAAAGTACACCACCACTATGTATTTACAAATCTTGCTTTGATTCTGTTTCTTTGAATCAGAGGTGTAAACAGTGTTACTTCTGAGTAAATGCTACATTTGAGCAATGTGATTGTTGAAGAGATGGTTGTGTGGATGTAAACAGTTCTTGAACTTCACATTTAGTGTTCTTAGTATCTGCATTGCATAATGTCCAGTACACATTAGGATATCGTTAACCTCACTTTTAGCACTACAGGTACTTTTCTTTATTTCAAAAAAAGCTTATTGCAGCAGTGCTTCCTGCAAAAGTATGTGAAGGCATCATTCACAGCTTTTGGTAGCGCCCTTAAAACAGATGTTTACAGCTAGGACATAGGCATTAATTAGATTGTGTGGAAGAGCTACCAAATAAGCTAACGCTACTGTAGCGAGCCATGTGCTGGAGAATGTCCTATTAGGACAGTTTCCCAGAAATCACACATCGCTTACTGGAGGTGCTCATGCCACAGGTGTAACCTGGTTCCCACCTGGTTTACTATACTGCAGTTGGTAGCAGCGTTGAGAGGTGCTTGGGCTAGTTCCAGTAGTAGTGGATGGCTTGGGTCCCAGGCTTGCCATGTCTGAGGCTCTCATCCAATTGAAGGCTTTGCCGTGACAGCGTAGGCAAATTCAGTTGCCTGCCCATTGTCCCCACATATCCTTCCTGTAGCGGTGCCTGGAGGAAACATCACGTTCTCCCTAACTGATTAGGAAGAAATCCTTAAGCATCTCAGCACAGGAACTGCCATGTGAGCTCTGTCAGCCAAATACAAAAGTCTGAAAAAGTAGGTGTAAATATGGTATACCAAATATATCATTTAGACTTAAGTATTTCAGTAGCATCAAATATTTTATCATTTGGCACATAGGCTCAAGGATGGGCGCCGGTTGCCTGAATTAACCGGCGGCAGTCTCAACCCTCATAAGAAAACACAGGGGCAGAAAATACTGCAAAGATTATCTAGTCCCTCCTCAGCCCCAAGGTGAGATCTCTGTATCTATGTCATACCCAACAGAAGTTTGTCTAACTTGTTTTCAAAGACCTCCAGGGATGAAGTTCTCTAAGATCTCTGCAACTTCACCAGACCCATTTCGTAAAGCTTATAATTAGAAAGTCTTTTTCTTAACATACCCTCTAAAGCTTCCTTGCCACAAATTAAACCTGTTGCTAATTGTCCTCTGACAAGTACTCTTGTACACTGTGAACATGGAGAAGAGACTACTCTGTAGCCCTGCTTTCTCACATGAATTGCATTTCAGGGTAACATAAAGATGGCTGTATTTAAACAGTAGACACAGTATGAAAATTTGATGGCAAGGACTGCAATTACGTGATAAGATGGAGCCAGATTCTTTTTGGAGTTGCAACAAATAGGACAAGAGGCAACAGGTACAAGTTGGAACATGGGAAATTCCAGTCATCTATGAGATTTTTTCTCTTTCCCCCCCTTTTTTTTTTCCAGCCCTTTACTGTAAAGGGTGGTCAGATATTGGAACAGGTTGCCCAAGGAAGCTGCAGAATATTTATCCTTGGAAATACTCAAAATGCAACTAGATGAAGCTTTGCTCTAACAAGAGCTGATTTGAGCAGGAACTTAGACTACATGACTTCCCCAGCTGCATTCCTTTCAGCCTAACTTGTTCCGGAATTCTCTGTCACATAGTTCTTCATGTAGTGTGTGAAATCACCTAAGTTTTAAAACTCACATAAACTTAGAGATATTCAGTAGCAACAGCTACGTATATTCACCAAGTTCATGGAACATTTTTTAACTTCCACAAAAAATTAGAAATCAACCTTAAGCCCAGTGCCTAGTTAACCACATACTCTTCCATATAGCATGGTTTTGTTTCATACTGTCATGATTTTATTTTAGATTGTCATTATTTCACATGTATGTTACCTAAGTAATGTCTTCTCAGCCTGTGCATAAATGTCTGATGAATGCCTCTGTCTTACACCTAGTAATCAGAAATCAAAGAGAAATCAGAAATCTTTGTCTTTTGGGAGTAAAGGGAGGTAAACTACTACTGCCAGCCATGGATTTTAAAACCCAAGAGTTAATTTTTAAAAACATTGCTGCCCACAACAGTGAATGAAAGAAAGCAAAAATGTTTATGTAGTTTGCATAATCAAGATTTCTCTTGTGAAACTCAAAAGCAGGTATTTTTCTGTTTGGCAACGATGTAGACTTCCAATGAAATTTAATTTTGTAGGCAGGTAGATAGCACCTTCTGGTTTCCCAGGGCACTTAAATGAATGGTGCTAGCAGCTGTACGTGTTCAGGAAGACCTTTCAAGATCATTCTGTCCAAAGTCCTGGTAAATTCCTTTGCCATGCTGAAGATTTTCAGAAAGGATGATCCTAAAGTGTCTTCCCTCTCTGCTACTTTACTTCTTCAAAAAAGGGATCTTGAGTAGGGAACTTCATTTCAGGATTGGTGAAAAAAGAATGGGTTTAAACCTTTGGGTTTCACACAAAACCACAGAGGAGACAGACAAGAAGCAGAAGTGTGGTGCCAGATGCTACAGTCTGCCAATAGCATTGTAAGTACTGGTGGAAATCACACTATCTCACCCCATTTCTGGTGTACTTCCTGCATGTGCACAACTTTTGCATTGAATAAGTTAATTTCACCTTTATTTTTTAATGTATTTTCAAAGGTCAGGGAATCATCAAGTATAAGAGAATAAAAATTCTTTCATGTTTGTGAAAGCATTTTCATTAAAAGGCAATGGAAGAGAGAATTTAATACTGAAATTGTTTAAAGGAAAGAACAGAAATAAGACAATTTAATTCTGTTATCTCTGGCTCCATACTAGCTAGACCTTGTAGTAATAAGGTGATGCTTATGTATTGAGTACCAATTATTAATCTTTAATCAGAGCTTTACAGTAATTTCAGGAGAAAATTCAGAAAGTAGAAATTTTGCAGTAACTCTGCAAATGGTGTAAACAGAATTTTTAAAATTATATAGTTCTTTGTCATTCTAGAGGCATGCACTGAGTTTACAATTCTGCATAAAGGTGGCCTTGCAGAAATTGTACTTCCTTTTTCCTCATTGGAATTGTTCACTCTTATCACTTTATTTTTTATTTTCATGAATAAACTCATTCTCCTTCTCACATAAGTCTGGATACTTTCTCAGATTTTAGAAAACACTAGAGTTTCAGAGAATGTTTGTTTCGTCATCTGACAAATCCAATCTACATCAAGGACTCCTTGGTGTTTCAGGAATTCAAATGGATAAACAAATTTTTAAAGTTCCAGTGCTGACCTTTCAACAGAGGCAGTTGTCTTTCCGAATGTTAGGTAGCCATTGAATTTAAATAGGCTTACTTTTTTAAATGCAAAATGGGTACAGTTTAACTAGAAGTCCTTTCCTGTTGCTTAACATTTACTCCTGATTATGAATATGCCATGATTTCATTAGTTTTCTTGTTACTCTTGTCTTCTGGGGTTGTCATGACCTGTTTTTTTTTTTTCATGTCAAAACAGAAAGGAGGATGTGGAAGGAAGACTATGTAAGTGTAAAAAAGGCAAAATACTCAGAGGTTCAAAGCATCAGTTATTTATAGAGATATGGAACTCACCTTTAACTTAAATCCCCTCAAACCTGTCAAGGTTAATATTTGGGTTTTTTTTCTTTCTCTGATTATTTAAAAGCTATTATTTAGTTAAGACCAAACAGTTTTTTACAACGGTGGAGCTCCCTTCTCATGAGCATTACCAACAATGGACTTGTAGGAGTTCTCTGCTTATTGTGTATTTCACTGTCTGGTAGTACTTTTTCCTGATTGTTTTCTAAATACTATGCCACTTTTCTTCAAGTAACCTTGCTCCTAATCCAAGTCTCTCTATGTCTGGTGGTTCTTCATTAGGTGTCCATATTTATGGCCTCCCTAACTGCTTTTCCTCTCAGTAGTTAAAAACTAGCAGCTTATTTCATGTGTGAATTTACTGAATCTTAGTGTGTCCCATTGATTGCAAACAAGTGGGAGATTACACTAAAGATGCTTTAGCCTCCATGAGAAGGGAAATCTGTTGAAAAACATGCAGTAGTGACTCATTGTGGGAATGTATTGGTTTGCCAGCAACTCGAGCTATTTCACTGTGGATTTTGTTTGGCATACAGAATTTAAATACTGTATCACTGTTCAAATTGAATGAGAGTCTCGTAATTGTTAAATGAAATGCAACTGTCTTAGCTATGTGGAGAGGCCAAAGCTAAGGCTAGGAACACGGTTAGTTTTCCAGTACTAGAGCTAGCAGTGCCTAAACGTGCTACTTTATGCATCCAACACTTCAGCCTGAAACTCTTAAACTGTTTCTGCATGCTAGCAAACAGAGATGCTGGACTACTGCTGGGACTGTTTCTCAGATGAGTAAATTGGGATGTTGGGGTTAAATGTCTTGTTGATGGTCCCTGGAATGAGTCAGTGATGATCCTAAAATCCTGATGGGTGCCCATCTTTCTCAGATGCAGGTGAGGTGGGGTGGTTAAAGTGCTCAAGTGCACCTGCTCGGTACACAGCATGTCCTCCATCAGCAGCTCCCAGCACAGCAGGACAGACAGTCTGTAAGAGGTCTCCACGCAGCTGTCTGGAGTTTCTGCTTTGTAATGAGCGTTCGTTCATGGGGAGTGAAATCCTAAATGTCTGGATGTTGTGGCTGGGAGCTAATTCTTTGTTCACAGAGATCTGTGTTTTAATGCTGTTAACGTTTTCATTTCATTCACTCATTAAGGCAATAAAAGAGATTGTATTCTTGGCAGACAGATGTAACCCCTACCAAATTAGGACCTCTGGCAATTTGAACTTTTGCCACTCAACTGCTGAGAGACAGCGGCTACCACGGTGGCTGTTCGCAGCTGGTACAGGAGGGAAGCAAACCCAGCAAAGCAGTCCCTCCTCAGGATGCTGCTGTGCTACTGGAGCTGCTCTCTGTGCTTCCTGGGGGCTGTTCACACTGGGCCTGTGCCTGACTGTGTAGGTGCAATTAGGCTTTGGGCATATGTTTGTGCTACAGTCAGGGGTGGATTACAGCCTGGAAAACATACCTAGTCTACCATCAAATAAATTAGCTCAGGGAAGAATTACATTTGAGACGTGACATCATGGGCTTGTCTTCTGATTCCTGGCTGCCAAACTTCTCTGCAGCGGTTGCTCCAGCAAAGTGAGACCATACTACCTGACTGCAGAGTAGATACAGCTCCAGTTATCGCTGCAGTCTCTTCAGTCACCTGATTTTAACCATAATCTTGTTTCATGCTCTGCTGAGCTTCCCCTCTCCACCAGCTTCATTGCATGTGAGGTCACAGGACCATAGGATAATTGAGGTTGAAGGGACCCCAGGATGTCATCTAGCGCAACCGCCTGCTTAAAGCAGGCTCTGCTGTAAGGTCAGGCCAGGTTACCCAGGGCTTGCCCAGTGAAAATCTGAGTAATGAGTTGCTAAAGGAGTAAAAGGTGATTAAAGATTGATGAAGCATGTCACAAGCAGGAAAGCTCACAGAGAATGGGAAAGGGTAGGCAAGGGGAAGACTGATGACAGTCTGTACAAAAGAAGGAGAAAGACAGCAGTATAGCAGGAAAACTTTTCCTTGCATCAGCAAGGATCTCAAAGGGAATCTGACAGGTAGATTTTAATCCAAAAACTAGTTTTCATGGTAAGTCTGAGAAGCTCTTGTTCATATTGCTGTGACACTGAAAGAGGATTATTTATTTTTTTTAACCAATGACATGAACTGTAACTGAAGTGAGAGTCACTGGTATTCTTCCAGTGTTGTGAGTATCAGACTGCTCAAGCCCAGTTGCAACATAGATGCAACTGCTCTGTAGAGGTCGACTAAAGGCCCTGTCTGTTGAAAGCTGGTGGGGTATACTAGGGAAATGATTGCCTTGCGTATATTCTATGCCTTTGCCTTTTTTTCTGAGCATTTGCTGGGGGGTTCTGTCAGAGGTGAGCTCAGAGGGAGCATTGGGAAATAATAAATTAAAGTTATATTGATGTTGGCTTGTGTCATCATAGCATGAAGTTCATCAGGCACTTGTGCCTGAAGGCTCCTGTGGTGTTAAAGGCTTACTGGCTTTACAGATCATGTGCTTCCATCTCAATAATTTGACTATGACATTATCTTAAAACACAAACTTCAAAATTTGTAGCAGGAGCATTTCATTTGTGTAATGCCTAAACAGCAATTCAAACTCTCTAGTGAGATTTTATGGACAAATGATAAAACACCAATAGCTCATGCTGTCTTTAACAGCAAAGGCAAAGTGGAGCAGGAGGGAGAATATAGGGAGAGTAGGATTGATTATATTGAAGGGAAGAAAGAAGATTTGCATAGCTTCTCTGTTGGGACTTAATAGCCACATATATCCTTAAGTAAGCACAGTGTAAATGTTCTCCAGGGCTTTTTTTTTATGCAAGACACTATTTATGGTTAAAGGTATGGAAGGACCTTTTCATATTAAAACTTCCTGTTCTTTTGATTTAGTAAAAGTTAAGTAAGGAAGTGAAGATTAAAGGAGAAGGAAAGTATAAGTAGTTTTCTGTTTCTGGAAACAGACTACAAAACAGCTTTTCATGCAAGACATGAATTATGCTTACAAGTAAGTAGCACAGTCTTTACAAGTGTTATGTCTCAGAGCTAGGGGAAGAATTCATATGTAGAGAGTTAGCCATATTTGAAGTCTTAGTTTCTAATGGGGAAAAAAAACCCCACTAGTTCCTGAATAAAAAAAAATACTTAAAGGAAAACAAAAAAAGAAAAAAACACAAACCCCAAAAATAACAAATAACATGTAATGCTAAGCTGTTTGCAAGTTTTGAATGTAATATTTAATAGTTAATGTATTTAGCTCTTAATTTCACAGATATTTTAGTATAGAAATCTTTAGTCTATAATGTTTATATCTGCAGAGAAAATAGTAAGATTTTTATGCACTTCCTATATTAAGATAAGCTTTTAAATCTGACAGATTTGTGTGAACTAAACTAATCACAGAACAATGGAAAAATGCACTCCCTCACTTAAAAGTTGAACAAAAACTGGTACTGAAGAATGCTGAGGTATTAACCAAAGTGAAGGATGAAACTATGTCAGGAGGACTTTGATGTTTACTATGGTAAATCATGTGTTATCAAATGTTAGAAGGTTTTTTTCTTGTTTCTATTTTGTATTCCCTTATGCAAAGTATTTGGTTCCTATGAGATGAAGTCAGCTGTTCAAGAACTTCATCCCAGGTTTGCATGTTACTTGCATAGTGTGCCTACTACTGAAGATACCAGCCAACACTGTGGTACATCTGTAAGCTGCACTGTTGCCATCTTCATTTCGAGGGGTTGGTTTGAGTAGAGTTGAGTTGTGAAGTAGTAAATCCCTGAATACTACAGGGATGACTACATCACTTTGTGACACATCAGATATTGATTGGTGTAGTTTGTGGGGAAGCAGGTGGGATTTGTCATGGGTGTGATGAAAAAGGGCAGGCATTTGACTTGGCCCACTTTTGAAAGTTTGAAGTTAATTGTGGCTGATTAGGTGTTTTGCATGTATGAAGAAAGTAGAGGTTGTATGCATTTCTCAAGGACAAATTAGTGCCATTCAATTTCTATTCTCCTATAAGCAATTCAGTTTTCAGCAAATATATCTGATCACTTAATTTTAAGCAAGGTGATAAAAATACTGCTTGAAGTTTTAAGACCACTGCTCCAGTATCACTGAGTGTAACTTGCAAGTTTTTAAGAAATTGCTGTTCCCCAAGGATTAAACTGTTAATTAAAACACTTTTTAAGATTAACATGATCCTAGATAGACTAAAAACAAATAAGCCCACTTGCTTATTTTAGGTTCCTTGGAACAAATGTATCTTCAAGTTAAAGTAGTATTACTGACCTAATGAAAATAGTAGTTTTCTGCCTAGATTGGATGGGTAGGTGTTATCCAGTTTGAAACAATTACTCTTATCCAAATACATTGTTGACACAACTAAGATTTGCATAAGACTTCTTATTCATGTTCTCCTTTCCCACTCCTGTTGAGGAGACTAGATTTCATCTAAGAAAAGCTGGCATAACTTTATTCTGTTTTAATAAACTGAGTTGAAACAGGGTTTGAAATTATAAAGATGGTACTGTAAAAAGAAAATAGGCAGCAATAGCATATGGCACACACTACAAAGGGTGAGGATGGTGGGGAGGTGCTCCCCAAGAAAATTTTAGTCCAGGGAAAAAGCATGTGCAGGTTGTGAAGCTAAAAACATGGTTGCATGTGGTGTTTGTGAAGCCTAGCAGTGAAGTTGCATAATCTTTTTGGACAGATGTTCTTTGCAGAAGTAGCATGGACTTGGGCAGCAGTTCTTGGGTCTGTAAGAGAAGCTGGCACCAAGGAAATTCAAGGACAAATTGGTGAGAAACAGAGCTTGTCTTGTGGCTGGCAGTAGATGCTCAGCTGAGTTGAGGAAAGAAATGAACAGGTGGTTTAAATGAGGTAAAGCCCTGCCTTAGTACTAATTATTTTCATTTAGGTGATAGGCAGTTCAGAAGGTCATGGGTGCAGGGATAGTGGTGTATAGGACCTTGGCTGTATGGAAAACTGTGCAGTTTGAGCATGGTAGACTATGGAGCTGTGTGAGACTACAAATAGATTTGGAAATAGAGCTGTGCAGTTAATCGCCTGTGGAGTTGAAGGAAAGCTGGCCAAAGAGTGCAGTGTGGGGCTGCTAAGGATAGCAGATAGGATTAATCTCTGGCATGGGAGTTGTTTTATCCAAATTCTGTTCTTGATTCTCCTGGGGATTTTGCACAAGTGCAGGTTACTCCACGTTTACGGCTGTGGTAGGTTTGTGTTTTGCTATGGTGTTCTTGCATACACCCACAGCCTGAAAACTGTTCATCTCTCATGCGCATATAGATTTGTTAGTGAAGCTGTGCTTTTTGAGCAGATTAGAGTCTGAAGTGTGAAAAATTGCTCCTTGCTTCTTCCTAAGGTTTCTTCTGCCAGTTGAAGCAATTATTCTCCATCTGTCCTTTTGTACTTCGCTTCCACGGTAGCTGGTTTGTGAATCTTCTAACCTATGTACTCCTTTTGGCTTTTTGTAGAATAGGGACCTTTTTGGTACAAAAAGAGAGAAGAGAACACAGGGCTTCGATCTTAAAATGAACCTTTAAACAACCGACTGCCTGAAAGGAATACCACACATAGGAGTAAATCAAAATTAAGGAATTCAGGAATGTGGGAAAATGACTGGAAACATCTTCTGTATGTGCTTCTTGTATTTATCTTAGGTTTGTCAAAATGAAGAGAGGAACCATTCCACAGAAGAACTTAGTAAATCTGAAATCCAGGAGGAGATGAAAAAGGCTAATAGCCTTCCTAGTTTGACTCCTGCAATCAAAACAGCAGATAAAGCCAAACAATCCCGAGAAGGTTTTTTTCATTTTCTTGGAAGCTTGTTTAATATTGCAACAAAATCGTCTTTGGTAGAATCTAAACCCTCTACCTTGCAAGATGAACCCAACGGGTCTGAAAAGGATTTACAGAACACGAATAATCTTCCAGAGGACATGCAGCCAAAGCATCCAAAAATTGAAGAGCCTGTCTGTTCTACAGCTAGAATAAGAGAGGATTCTGTAAATAAAGATGATGCCATCTTCAGTAGTGTTGGAAAAGATCTCTCACAGGATCTGCAAGGAGGCTGCAAACGATCTGCAGATGCACAAAAGTAAGTTTTATAATTTAATATTAAATAAGTGCGTGTGTGCACACAGAGCTACCTTTACTAATTTCTACTGACTGTATGACAGGTGACTGTCATTTCTAAGGATGGTTGGATTGTCCCCGACTCAATTTTTGCAAAACTCTAGCAGCAATTACCTTAAATAAATGAGAAGAGGTTGACTGCAACAAAATACAACTTCAAAGAAAATTTTCTAGAAGTCTACTGATGATGGATGGATCCAGTGTAGATCTATCTACGTGGTAAGAGAGGTTAAAGATATGATATTTAGAAATATGTTCAATATTGTAGATCTGCTTTAAAAAAAAGTGTAAAGAGCTTGTCTATTCATATTGTGGGCTAAATAAAGGTTTGAATGTTTGCCCTTTTATCACTTACTAGTTCAATGGTTTTGCTTCTGCAAAATCTGTGATTTTTGCTTGTGTGTTTTGTTTCCCCTTGTTATTTGGGGTTTTTCTGTAATGTAAAGAAGGTTATATAAAATACTCAATTAACCTAAATATGGAACATCCTTAACAGTCTTGTAATATTTCCAAAAAAGATTTCCAAAGAAATAGTGCCAAAGGCACCACTGTTTCAGAGTAGAACAGCAAAAACATTGGCTGTGATCCACACCATATGTTCTGACATTTGTAGTTGTTATGTTGAATATTTGGCTATATCTAGGGCCAGTATAGCATAGGTTTGGAATTCTGTGTATGCTTGTGTGTGGTATGCATCCAGTTTTTGGTAGGCGTGTAGAATATGGACTTGTCCACAGGAAATTAATCTGTAACTCATGTTTACTCAGCTTTTCAATACTGCCAAGGATATTTATTTCAAATTTAAGCCAAAAGTAATGATTTGGGGTAACCAGTCTTCTATTGCAGTGCTCCTGCTTGTATTGCAGAATGGGAAGATGTACTGAGAAGAAACATCTTTTTTTTTTTCCTTCAAGTTTTAAAATTAATTTGAGTTGCACTCAGTATATTTATCCGTGGCACATGAAGTTTTTTCTCCATATAGGAGGTCAGAGATTCCTAAAGTAACTACTTAATGAA
Source organism: Hemiprocne comata (assembly GCA_020745705.1). Lineage (NCBI taxonomy): Eukaryota > Metazoa > Chordata > Aves > Apodiformes > Apodidae > Hemiprocne > Hemiprocne comata. Next base: position 132,337,619 of record CM036586.1, on the reverse strand, counting down.
TTTCACTTCCATATTGGGGATGTCTCCAGCACTCTGTCCTTATTTATTATTCAGTAGACCAGTGATCTGAGGCATCTGTCATTCCCCTTAATATTATAAACACAATGGCTGATCAGGATATGAATGAGGATGTGCTACTTACTCAGGTGAATTTAGGACTGTATTTCCACCACCAAAATATAGTACTGTTTGTAGTTAGTAGTAATAATGGCTGTGTTCTCATGGGTACTCTGGTTTGGTCTGGAGAGGCCTGGAAACATTGTGTTACTCAGTCTAGTTCGTGAACAAACTGTGCATTTCTTAAAGCTTGTTAAACAGGCTGGCTTGCTGCTCAGTCTTTTGTTGGTATTTGCTCTTTCTGTAGTATGCTCTGGAAACTGGCAGGTAAGTTTCATGCCATTGTGCCAGAGACCGTGCAGAAGTGTAAGAAAAGTCACTCCTTGCCTCAACGAGAGAGCCTAGTCAAAAAAGATGGTAGACGTTAATAGATCTTTTTCACTTTTTACTTCATTCCATGCAGCTTCTTCCATATCGTATCTCATCATGCTTTCTGCTGTACTTTCTTCAATATTTGCTCTTTTTCTCACTCTTCGCCCACAGCTACTGAAGGTATTACTCAGGTTGCACTGGTCCTCTGTCCTCTATGCAGTTTATTTTTCTTACTTGCCTTCCCCAACAAAGTCAGTCCACTTACAGGCTGTGCCCCTCTAACTTACCTTGAGTCTCTCCTCTCTATTCAGACAAATATGTATCTTGAAGGCCCAATATGTGGTGAACTAAACATGGCAATCAGAGCCTGCAAGTAAGTTGATGAGAGGCAGCTGTGGTCAGTCCTTATGAAGTCTTTCTCTTTTTTTCCCCCAGTCCCCTAGCTGATGCAGTAAGGAGCTGGTGTGCATCTTTCCTTCCAGGTAGAAAGCTCTGACTGCTGTTGGCTTTTTCAAAGTGTACACATGAGCTTTGTTTGAGTTTCCCATTTTATTGATCCCTACAGGCCTGTGAATAGGAGTGATGGAAAGTGACAGAAGGTTTTGGGATTTTTTTTTCATATTTTTTTTTTGTGCTTCGCTCATTTTATACTGCTGCATTTGAGTAGATCTTGAGCAGTAAACTGTTAATGTGCTGGGCAGTCTGTATGCACAGGTTAGAGGATCAGATGGTCACAGTCTTTGCTTGCTTCTTATGAATTCTTCAGAACAATGTAGATGAGTAAGTTTGGCATTAATAAAATCTTGCAGAGTTTGAAAGGTGTGGGTATTAACTCACTGAAGAGACCTTCTTGCTCTCTGCAAGTAGTTTTGAGTTATTTTGGTTTTGCTGAAATTGAAGTTGCAGTTGGCATTTCCAGTTGACCATATTTTAGCACTGCCCTATATTGTTAGATAACCTATGAAAATCAGTACAAATTTTTCTCATTATAGTTTACCTGTCTCATGGTCAGGAAAGCATATCAAAATGTGTTGCTAGCTTTGAGGTAGGGGTGAGTTGGTCTGAATACTGAATGAAGTTTTTCCATGGAAAATTAATTTAAGTGGAAGAAAAATTGTGGGTTTTTTTCATTGTAGCTGTTGTAAAATTGGGTAATCATGAAACCAGTCGCTTTTGTTTTAAACTTGTTCTCAAAAGCATAGTGTATGTTCTGGCCTTTTTGGCTCAGGATATGAAAAAGACAATCTCTGTGCAGCTTTTGTTTGTTTTTCTCTGCTGATGTGAGTGGTGTTTCTGAAGCAATAAAGAAATGACAGTGCAGAAGCAGAAGTTTGCACTGTTTACCTTTTTAAAACTTTGAGTCTAGGATACTTCTTTGTTATGTAAGTGATCATGCCAGTTTTGTTCTCTTTTGGCTTATAAAAGTTTAAAGGATGTAGAACAATTTTTTTCTCTTCAGTACTAGCTAGCTTCTTTACTAAATATTAACTAACTGGGTTTCATTTAGCATAGTTAAACTGTAAAAGTGCTCCTGATTGCTGCAGGTTGGAAGAAAGTACTAAGAAGTAGTTGGAAACCGGGGCTAAAAGCTCATGAACAATGATGGGAGAAAAAAAGATGTCGCACAAAGGAGCAGAAAGGTCCATGGATACCATGAAGGGAAGGGATGGCTTAAACATGGTCTTGTGCTAATCTCTTGAAGACTGGGTCCCAAAAGACAGGTGAGGCATGCTAGTGATCCGTATAAATTCGAAGGTACTGTTGATTCTGGAGGTTGATATGTTGAACTGCAATTTTAGCATTTAATGTAGAGCCAAATTAAAGCTGAGGGCTTTACAGATTCTCAAGACCCACTGCATTATTAATCTTACAATGGTTTCTTTTGTCATGAGGAACACTTAAATTAATTTGTTAATTCTAAACTACTGTTAAATATTAAATTAAAGGTTATCTGTGGTTAGGGAGGAGGTTGCAATGATAAGTGAAAGAGGGACAGTTGTTAGGTTGCGTAATGCCATTAGAGTTGTTTAAAAAATAAAATAAACAACCTTTCAGAACTAAAATACCTGCCAAATTGTCTCAGATGCCTCTACCCTGGCAGCTTCAATAACCTCATATCCTTAAAGCAATATTTTGCAAAATACAAGGAAATCGGACTGCTCTGACCTGTAGACTGAGGTTAATTTTGCCCTCAGTGGGAGGCCTGGCATTTGGTAAAGACTCAAGTTTCCAGGCCTTGAGCCAAGAAAAGTGGAATTCATGAGCTCAGTCTGTGGAGTACATGTTTGTAAGGGACAAAACGTTGTAGGTCACGTTACTCCATCATCCTGGCTGGTTGTCTTGGACATAAATGTACCTTAAAGGCTTCTGCTCCTTTAATCCAGACAGTGGCAAGTGGTAAAGGAGGAACACAGGTAACAAAACCATGATAAATTTGGCAGTCTCTAGGCAGCAGTTACTGTGGACAGTAGAACAATCATTGCAGCACTGAAGGTGAGTGAGGAGAGTTCAGTTGGCTAAGTCTCTAGTTATTGCATCCCCTAGTCTTCCATTTGTCTGGGATGGTTGAGGATTTCCTTGCCATTGAGAAATGAAGCAAGCAAGTGGGCTTGGTGTATTCTATAAGAGGTTACTGGTGAAGAGGTGAGGACAGTGAGGACTAAAATACAGGTTTAAAGTAATGCTTATTCAGCTGTAAGTAGGAAAAAATGCAAAGTGAGGTATTTCCTACTAAGCATAGAAAAAACGTTCTTACTTAGGTAAGATGGCGGCCTTTGTGTAGAAAGTCCCTAGTGGCAGAGAGATGTATAAAAGTGAAAGCTCACATTTAGTTTTCACCTTTGCATTGCATGATGGTAAAAGCCAATCTTTAACTGATTAAATAAGCCCTAATAATAAAACCATGGAACAGTGGGGATGCACTTTACCTAATTTCTCACTGCTGAAAATATACATGAGAGAGATCAAGGCTGGGGGAAGAGGAGCTGGAGAGCAGCCCAGCAGAGAGGGACCTGGGAGTACTGGTTGACAACCAGTTGAACATGAGCCAGCAGTGTGCCCAGGTGGCCCAGAAGGCCAATGGCATCCTGGCTTGTATCAGGAATAGTGTGGCCAGCAGGAGTAGGGATGTAATTCTCCCCCTGTACACAGCACTGGTGAGGCCTCACCTCGAGTACTGTGTGCAGTTCTGGGCCCCTCACTTCAAGAAGGACATTGAGGTGCTGGAGTGGGTCCAGAGGAGAGCAACGAGGCTGGTGAAGGGACTAGAGGGAAAGTCTTATAGGGATAGGCTGAGGGAGCTGGGGTTGTTTAGCCTGGAGAAGAGGAGACTAAGGGGAGACCTTATCACTCTCTGCAACTACCTGAAGGGAGGTTGTAGTCAGGTGGGGGCTGGGCTCTTCTCCCAGGCAACTAGTGACAGGACAAGACGGCACAGCCTGAAGTTGCTCCAAGGGAGGTTTAGGTTGGATATTAGGAAGTACTTCCTCACAGAGAGGGTGATTAGACATTGGAATGGACTTCCTAGGGAAGTGGTGGAGGCACCGTCCCTGGATGTGTTCAAGGCAAGGCTGGATGTGGCACTTAGTGCCATGGTCTAGATGATGTGGTGGTGTTAGGTCATAGGCTGGACTTGATGATCTTGAAGGTCTTTTCCAGCCTTGGTGATTCTGTGAACACTACTCACAGAATTTCAGATTTTTATGAGAGCTCAAGCCTATGTGGGTCAACTGAGACCTTGTCAAGATATAGGTGCTGTGCTGAATGATTTATTCCAGCTCTGGGATGGGTGGATTTTGGGGCTCTGCTGTAGAAGAAGTGCAGGCCCAGGCCTGCCTGCCTGCCAGAGAAGGGTACCTGCCCAAAGCTGGGATGTGAGCCAAAGGAAAGGTTCTTGTTGGCACCAAAGCAAAGATTCCTGTGTTTCTGAAGGATGAAAGCTCCTTAGTTTAAGAGTAATTCACAACAGATACATGATGCAAAACTGAGCTAAATTAATTTAGGTGAAAATTAACTGGATTGTTTTTTTCCACTGAACTTTTTTAATAGGGTTGTTCAACTGTGCAATGTATTTGATTAATAGAGACCGTGTTTTAGAAACAGCGCATTACAGTGTGATTTTGAAGTTAAGGAGCTACCTGCAATGTAATTGCCCAGGTCTCCTAAGGCCTTTACTTGTCAATAAGCGTTTAACACTCATACCTTCATCTTTACTGTTGTTGGGGTGGCAAGTAGCATCAGAGAGAAGGTATCACAGGGTTCCTGCTTTAAGTAGGCAGGTGGGCTGCTAGAACAGGTAGCCACCTTTGGTTGCCTCTTCAGTGCATGCTCAGCACCTGTGTAATGCTTGTAGGCAGGTCTCGGGATCATCATCTGCTGATACATCTGGCTAACTCCCTTTGGAATCGGTGTACATAGAAGGGAAGAATAACATTTTTGTTTCTGGCATCCTGAAGTCAAACCCTTTGGTTTCCTTAACGTATCTAAAGCTGCACTCTTGCTTGAGAGTAGAGGGCTGTCCTAGCTTTAATTCTTCATTACGTTTGAGGAGAGGCCAAGAGGATTAGCTTTCTTCAGCTTTAAGAGAAGGCTAGGGACAGACCTTACAGGTGTTCACAGCTCTCATGGAGGCCTTAGAGGAGATGGAGACAGACTCCTCTCAGGGACACAGGCTGTTGGAACAAGAGGCAACAGGAACATGGGATATTGGGAAACGTGTTTTCACCATGAACTCTGGGTTTTGTGCACAGGGCCCCTGTCCTGATTGTCCATTCTCAGAGGTGCTCAGAAGTGGTAGGATGAGGCTCCAAACACTCTGATCTGGTTGTCCCTGCTTGGAGCAGGGGCTGAATTGGATGGTCTCCCATAGTCCTTTGCAAGCCTGTGTTACAGCTCTGTGCCCTAAGGCAAGGTCATCTCTCACAGGGTAGCTCTCTACCATCCAGCTTCCAAATGCAATTTGCTTTTCATTGTGATCTGCAACATCTTATTACTCCTCCTTGCACATCAGTGTGAGGCAGCACATGGCGAACTGATGCAGAGGCAGCACAAGCCATACTTGTCCCTGCTCCCTGGAAGAGGCAGGTCAAAGGCATTTGAGTGCCTGAATATCTGAGTGAGAGAGAGGTGAAGGAAGAGGGAGTTGGATGACCTGTGTGGGGGGAGAGAGTGGCAGGTAGGTGTGCATGGATACTTCACACAGGTTGGCTGCTGCTAGGTATTGGGGAAAGATGTCAGCGGGGAGCCAAGAGTGATCCCAGGCTCTTTATGCTGGTCTTGATCTTGCAGCTGCTGGTGTTTTGTGTCAGCCTTGATCTGTGGTTGCTTCCTTCAGATTCAAAAGAGTGGGGTTGCTTTCCCAGAAGTGGAAAATAATCAAGAAGTAATAGCATGAAGGGCAAGGGGAAGGAAAAGCATTCCTTCCAAGGTCACAGAGACTACATTTGCTTCTATTAAAATTATCATTGACTTTTAATTGTCCTTATGGAACATTAGCTTTGAAATTTCCTGCAGAATCAACAGTGTGCAAATCACTTTGTTCAACCAAACTTTTGACCTTTTGAAATACATATTGTGAAGTCCCAGGACAGTAAGTATTTCAAACTTCAGATTTAAATCATTAATCTATCCCCTCTGGCTAAAAAATAATTTTCTTTCATCTAAATTGTATATGACAACTTTTCAGTTAGCCCACAGTGTCTTTTTTTAAATAAGGCTTTTTTATTTTTTCCATTTATGAAGATCTGACATGAGTGTAGAAACAAGCTGGCTGAGCAAGTTGGATTCCACCAGAAGGTTTTTCAAAGTGACTTCAAGACAATTGTTTCCAGACAAAGGATCTTAATATAATTTTTTTAAGTTAAGTATGCAGTAGAAAAAAAGCTAAGTGAAAAAATTAAAATAAACAATAGCATAATTTTAAAATAGTTAGGGAGGGGTAAACAGGAACCACAAGAGACATACTGATTTAGATCAGTGGTTTTCAGCCTGTAGCTTGCAGATCTCTCTGCTCTGGAAGCTACTTCTTAGGGGTCTGAGAGAGGAGATTAGTAGAAACGTGCACATGTATGCTCGAAAAAGCAGGAGACTGCTGGGCTGTGGAGAAAATATCTGGAAGAGTGAGGTATAAGGGAAAAATGGCCATAGCATGTCTTGGGAGAGCCAAGTGCTGCATGCTGCACAATCAGGCCAGCCAGCAGTATGCTTCTGCATTGGCATTGCTGAGCCTGAGCTAGTGAGCCCAGAGCTAAACAGTGATGCCCTTACAGGGCTTCCTACTGTGGATGCCATGCTGTGCTGCCTGGGGACCTGAGGTGCTGTACCCACATAGTGTTGTATCATGCTGTATCCTCTTCCTCTATCTTTTGATAATAGTCTAGAGTTGTCTGCTTTCTGCGTTCTTGTATGGCATAAGTATGAAGATTGGAAAGGTCACCATCTTGATGACATACAGTTGGAAAAGATGCAAACAATGTAGTCTTTAGGGGTGCAGTGTAATGAGGCATTGAAGGTAGTAGGTTTCCTCCTGCTTCAGGGCTTCAAAACCTAACAAGATTGTTTTGTAACTAATCCCACTTTTTGGGCAAGTTACACAAGATGTTTGTCATATGAGATGTCAGATGTTCCCCTCTCATCCTTGAGTTAGCACCTACTTTTAACAAATTTAATGTAACTCTTGTTGACATCCTCTCTTGTTGCTGTCAAACAGTCTTTTGTGAAACTGAATTAAGGCTTTATAGGGAAGTGAATAGCTTCCTATGAAGAAGGGAAAGAAGGAATTTCCCAGTATTTGAAATATGTGACAGAATATACACTGGATTCTGTGTATAATTAGGCTTTCATCTGTATTCTCATATGAATTGAAAAAAAAATAAATTGCAGTTTTAAAGGTAGGCTCTGAACTGGCATATTCTTTTGGTAATCAGAAATGAATTGTTCTGTGACACAACCAGCTCCTAAATGTGTTTCATAAGACTTACAGCTGAATTGCTGCTGCCTCACAGGGACTTGGGTTTTCATTTTTTAAATGTCTCATTGTTTCATGAGTGTGTTTATGTTGAACACGCTTTTATGTGCTCTAAAAGTAAATGCATTAGGACTAAAAGGTCTGTTGGCAAAGTTTTTATAATATGGTGAGCAGCAAATTCTTTATCAAAGGTCAGAGATTCTGAGGTTGCCATGTCTGTGGAGGAGAGGTTGATTCCTTTTTAAAATAGCATCTACTGCAGAAACCCTTGGTAGAGGCAAGTCTGGAGGAGAGCAGAGCTGTGTGTTAGGAGACTCTGGCAGAGGGCAGCTATAGGATGAGGCTCTGCAGCTGAAGTGGTGCTGTGCTAGTCAGCATTGGGTTTGTGCACAGAGCTACGTAGGGCAGATCTCTCTGAGTCTTGGTCAGACTTGAAATTGGTCAGTCAGAACATAAAATTCCTTCAGAAGACAAATGGAGAGCAAAAAGAGTTGCTAGAAATTTTTAAAGGCACCACGCTGGCAAAGAGAAACTGAGGATGTTTTTGCCTGACCATGTATAATAAATGGTATAACTCTTTGTTGGGATCTGTGGCGCAAATCAATGTGAATATAGTACACTGTCATGCTGGGTTCTCCTTGTCATCCCTGTGTGGGTGATATTCAAAGAAATTAACCTATTCATCCCATTTCTGGATGCTTTTGGGTTTAAGAAATGCTGAGTTCATGGAAGACATTTGAAGGCAAAGTTGAGTGTGGGAGATAAACAGAAGGATGTTTTCCAGGTTTGTCAGAGCACTAATTCTTGCCATATGTTTATAGATAAATTATATTTTCTTGCCCTCATATATCAGGCAAAATATCAACAGCAGAGTGAAAGACGCTCACTAGAAGTTACTTGTCAAGCTGTTTATTCAAAATAACACCCTGGTTGTGGTGGAAATTAGTGTTTGGTACCTTGCAATACCATTGCCGTGTGCACTTTAAACACGTGTTGTTATAGTTTTCCTTTTTAAGAATTCATGGAACTTTTATGGAGGAGTGGTGCCAACCTGTGTTCTGATTGTTTTCTTAAAAGGAATTGTCTCTGCATTCAGGACAGTTGTGGACTGACTTTAATTTTTGAGGTTGGCCAAAGCATGGGGAGAGCTGATGGTTTTTGTAAAAGCTTAATAGTGGTTATTTGAAACATTTTAGTCCCCTTCTGACTTAACTGAAGTAGAAGAGAGAACTCAGTAAAATTAATTCTGAATGAGAGCATGATCAGGTCTTACATTTGTAAGTCTCTTTTTTATTATGGCTGTGTCTGTCTGAGTGAATGTAATGTACTGTAGAACTCAACAAATCCTTTCCCTAAGATTTTTAGGATCTCTGGAGCTTTGGAAAGTATTATCTAATGTAGAAGAAAGTTTTCTGTGAGAAAGTGGAAAATAATGTAAATTGTTTTCTAAGGAAAAGGAGCAAATTTATTTTTTCTCTACTACTCTTTCTCTAACTAGATTTTGTTTTCTTCTCAGAAACGTGTATGTTTCTTTGAAGAGGTGTGAATGCTGGAGATGGCAACTGAAACAATTGGGATGTGTGATGTTTAGCAGCTACCACTGTTGACATCTCTGGAAACCAAGCTAGTGGTATAGAAGGCTAAATGTAGGCATCTAACTTTGCAAACGCTTGGGAGACATGGTGTTTTTACATTACTTTACTGTTTCCTCTATAACTTAATATACCTGGTTGATAAACCCTATACTGAGATTTTGCTGCAGCCTTGATCAGGAATTACAATGAATTAAACCACAGGACAAACTTAATTTTCACATTCTCATAATGTCTGAGTTTCCTTGTTCAGATATTTTGATATTAGCCTAAATATGCCTGGCAATGTAAAACATGAATATAAATTAATGTTTATGTATCTCCTTTAATGTTCAAGAATGTGCATAACTTCACCTTTAGTTCTCTTATACTCTTTGCATGTTCAAATACTGCTCAAGGAAGGAGCTTAGTTGTGATTTTAAATAGTAATAAGTTCCCTCTTCAAAATAAAATTAATATCGAAGTATGAATCTGTTCCCTTAAAACCATGACAAAAAGGAGATTCTATTTTAGGCTGGTAAATCCACTCCATTTTTATATTACTTTGTACCTATTGAAAGAATACATACTCAAAATCCATATAGACAATATTTGAAGTTATAGCTACTAAATTATACTCAAAATTATTTATTTAGCTGTTCAGTTTTCCTCAGCAAATTTATATTATATTTTTCAGTGAAATTATTTGTCTTCAGCTTTAGCAGTAATAACTTCTCAGTAAGTGTGAATTAATGGTAAGCTGCAAAGAGCTTTTTAAAAAGCTTTTAACATGTTTTTTACCTATTGCAATGCTTTTATTATTAGAAATCAAAGTCTTAGCTAACTCCTTTTTTTCAAGTGACTCTTCTGAACGCAGTATGGCAATTTCCCAAATAGGGGAATGGACACTTCTAGTCACTGGGTTAGCAGACATAGGGTCAGACTGGATAAGAGTTTGAAAGGGTTTGTCCTTAGTTTGGAGGGTGCAAAGGCAAAATAGAGTTTAAGCATAATCTGAGCGTCTGCTTTGTCCTAAAGTGAGAGATGGAAAAGCTGACAGTCACATTCATATTGTCACTGCCCAATTTTTGCAACAATTCTTTAACCAACAAAAAAATAGGGAGGAAGGAGAGAAGAATTAGGAAGAAAGATAAGTATTTGTGATGTGTGTTAGTTTTAAGAAAGAAGAAAAACTGCTTCTTCAGAAAACTGAAAGTAATAGGCTCTGAATTTATCCTTAGTATATCAGAAAAATGGTGAAGGATCAGGATCACAGTTTTTTCCATGGTTATTCTTTCATCTGTTAGTCTTTGCATTCACTTTTTTGGCTACTCTACTTAAGACAGATGATTGGCTAGATCTCCCAATTCCTTGTCATATTTCTAGGCTTCTCACTATGGTATTTCTTCCATCATTGAAGCAATCTTCATTATTACCTGATCTCCATTCACTGTTTCCTTTACCATGTTGTTCAGAAGGCATCTCCTGTTGTATACTTTCTATTCTCCATGTTTTGCTTCTCCTAGTCCTGCAAATTAATGATGTGTTGAGAGCTTGATTAAGAATTTAAATTTCAATTCACTATTATAATCAATACTAGTACAGTAAATTTTTTCAGTTTTTAAAGTATTGACCTGCTTTAGTAGGGTAAAAGATCTTCACAAAAGTACACTTATTTCTGTCACTGCAAATGTTGACTTGCAGTGGCATTTGTAAATAGTAATTCCATCACCTAGTAGAAAGAAAATTATGGGAGTTATTTAAAGCAACATCTACTTTTTGCTTGTAGTTTAAGTTGTCTTTTTCAGTAAAAGGTAGTGTAGTTTCATTTGTCACACAAGTCCATATTTAGGAATAGCAGAAAAAGGAGGAAATTGTGTTGCATGCAGTCTACACTTTGTCCTATCCTGTGGAGGAAAACATTATTGCACATAATCTACACTTTCTGTTGACCTTTATTATCACACTAGTTGTTTAGATAGTCTGTCTTATGCTGATAATGATGATCCTTATTACAGGCAGAAGCATCGGAAGCCGGAAGCCCCCGCAGTCAGTTATGCAACCTATCGAGGTTCTGCAAGGATCAGGCAGCTACTGAAGAATCAAGCAGAAAAGGCTGAAAAAGGAGAAGAAAGTACTGAGAACAGAAATGCTTCAGAGGTCAAAGAAAATGGAGAAATCCAAACAACTGTCTCTCCAAAATCAGGACACTTAATAAAAGAAAATGGAGAAGATGAGTGTAAAGATCACAAAGATGGTGTCATAGTAAATTCTGCTGCATTTAAAATGGAAACAAAAAAGTCTGGTAAAGCTCAGCATTGCTGGGGTAGGAGTAACCATGAAATAACTGCCAAGGTCACAACTTCATCTACTGAATCATTTCATGATATAGACTTAAAACAGGCACCGGCTTTAGCTGCAACAAAAGTTAAAAGGACATATTCGCTAGATTCATTGTTGCCATCTAGTAGTAGAAGCAATGAGATTATAACCAATTCCACTTCTCAGATTACCAGTTCCCTTAAAATGAGTTCTACAAATTATTTGGTTGGAAAAGAAGCTGGACTGCTGGGAGATGGAGAAGCTCTGTTTCAGGCAAACCAAAATGCCACTTCTAACTTTGATAATCACTGTAGTACAGCAGCTAGTAAGGAGTCCCCCCAAAAAATCCAGGATGATTGTTTACATTCACCCAAATCAAAAAATAAGATAGCTAATGAAGAACTACAGTTGAGTAAGGGAGAATATTGTTGTAATCATCAAATAGATAGTCACTTGGAGCTAACATCAGATGTGCAGATGCTTCATTCCAGTACCACTATATTTCAGCAGCAAGAAGATCAGCATATGGGTAGTGCATATAAAGATAGGGATCCAAGAGATTGTGATACACAGAAAATTGTGGCAGCTGTAGAAAGAGAGCAAAATCCTCATATATGTCTTGCTACTGCTCTTTTACCTTTTAATGAACAGATACCCTCTTCACTCAGTATGGAGTCCACAGGAGAAAAATGTGTAGCCACAGGTAATCTTGCTGCTTCAGCGTCATCTTTTAAAAATGATGAAGATACAGTCATGGGCAGGGGGACTTGTAAGGGAGAACTGATTGAGTTAGGAAAACCTAAGCACATACAAAATGATCACCGGTTAATCCTTGCAGAGAATTCCAAAGATACTGCCCCACCAAAGACTGGTTTACTTTGCCTAGAAACTGAGGGTGTGGAAACAATGAAGGTTTTATCTGAGGTTGCAGTGGAGAACCTTGCCAATGTATTGTCATGCATAAATGGGTGTGAGAGTGTGAAATCTAACCTTGATGAGCTGACAACACCTCTCTCTGTTACTCACAAGTTGTCTTTTGACACTGGAGGCTGTTGCTCAGGTTCTTCTCATCCTAGCTGCAAGACCGAAAATAAAACTACAGGGAAAAGAAAAGTCAGTTTAAAAGATGCGAGGGAGACTGTTTTTTGTCCTGACCTTGAATGTGAGAAGAGCAAATCCTTTGAGCCCGTAGAAATGAACTTCTTGCAAAGCTCAGTTCCCATTCACAACTGTGGTCCCATTTCCCTTGAAACTGTCCAAGACATTCCTGTCAAGGAACTCACAGAAGATAATGCAGCAAAGCCTGCACCTTGCCCTTTAATCAGCATTGACAGGACACTTGATCATATTCTTGCTTCTTCTAAAATCGACAAGGCTGGTATGACTGAAGTTGCTCTTGTTACTTCTGAGAGTAAGGATCGCATCTCTGAACTTTCCTCTCCTATTTTTAAGTCACAAGAAAACATTCTGGAGGTTTCTCAATCTGCCTTGAGGTATGGAGACAGACCTTTGACCAACCATTCTGTTTTAATCTGTGAAAAAGACATTGATGTAGACATCATTTCTGAATCTCCACCTGTTTCTGAAGATAGGCATACTAATTTTTCTTCCAAGAAGGAAAACAGTAGTAAGCTTAGGATATCACCCACAGTACTTGATTCTTCATCTCACAACCAAGGAAAAATGCATTCTCCTGCCACTAGCTCAGAAAATGGCCAGATTGCTAGGTGGTCTGCTGCTTCTGTACAGGATAGCTTAATTTTTCCAGATGGTAAGTTTAGGAGAATAATCCCTGAGGTCAGAATGACCGAGGTGTCACTTTGCTCAGGAGACCTGAGAGCTTCATGCCCAGCTGGTTCTCTGGAATCTGAGCTTACTCCAGCTATGCTTAATCACTCCCCTACTGGACTAGATGTGGGGGGTGTTTGCATTCCCAGGCCCTCTTCACCTGCTCTGGAATCTAGAGAAGCCTCCAGCCTTTCCGTTTCTGCCTTGGAAACATCAGGCATTGCTGAGGGGAGCAGTTATTCCTCCAGTCACAGTGATGGGGCAGAGGAGACCTCCTCTACTCAACAGGCTGACAACAGTGTCTTGGCAGAGGCAATGCCATCACCCACTTTGAAATCTCTGGAAATGGCATCTGAGTCAGGCTGTACTGAGAGTGCATGCAGAAATGCTGTAGGACAGGTGAATCTTGGTAGCCATGCCTCTGTCTCAGAAGCCCCTTCTGTGATGGATGATCAAACAGCTGCTGCACCTCCAGAGTCAAATGAGTTCTGTTCTGAGGAATTACGGGAAGATACTGATGTGAAGGGACAAGAACGTGCTAAATTCCAATACGCTGCTGTTTTGTTTAAAAAAGCTGAGGAAATAGTAGACTCAGTTTTGCACTTGGCTATAGAAGAAATAATAGCAAAACAAGCCATTAGTGTCTGCCAGCTTTGTGGGAGCAAGGATGGTTTAGTAAATACGGATATTCAAAATGTTCAGAAGGTTCGGACTGTACAGCTGGAAGCAGAAGAAATCCAGTCAGCTGTGCAGCCATTTAAACATTTTAAGGCGAGCAGTGGAGGAAGCTCATCTTCATTTACAAGAAATGAAACAGTGGATACAAATAACCAAGATGAAAAGATATTATCTTACATCCCTGATAAAATTGACCTACATAGTGCACTAGCACTAAAAGCAAAAGAAATAATTGATGAAGTCATTAACTCAGCCATACAAAAACTGGCATCCCATCAGTGGCAAGGCAGTGAGAGTAAAAGGCCTTTTGAAGAAGTTGAGCCTAAACCTAAGGCTGAAACCCCAAAGATGTTAAAGCTGGATATAAAGTTACCTGCCAAAACACACAAACCAAAAGAGAATGCAGAAGCTCAGAGTGTAGCAGAAAACTGTGAAAAGGTGGATTACTCAGGTTCTCCTGTACTTCCAAATAGTATGGAAAATTGCATATATTGGCCCCAAAGAGGTAAAAAGATACCAAATAATGCATTTGCATGTCAAACAAATGGATTTCTACCCATTGGTAGTTCAGAAAGGCCAGAATCAAATCTTATGACACCAGCAGAAGAGAGACATAGTGGAAAGGTGTGTGAACATCTGGCTGCAGCAGAGATGTGTGGCAAAGCTGGAGCATCAGCAACTAGTGGAAAATCTGATGGATCTTTACATTTAATACATAGAGATGCTACTGTGCCTGAAGAGATGCTTCTCCTATCACAGTTAAAAGATTCATGCAATAATATGAATACACCAGAGTGCACATTGCTGCCAACTGTAAATGTTAATTTGTCATCTTTTGTGCCTGGTGGAGAATGTATCATCATGCAGAGTGAATCCAAAAACAAAAGCAATCCTCAGGGGTCTCTGAGAAGCAGTGCAGAGTACAGTCCCTATGAACACTGTGGAAGAGAGGCTGCAGACAAACTACCTGCACAAGTAAAAGCAACCTTAGAAGATTTAAATGCAGTGGAGAGTAAAAAGGAACTAACAGAAGGAGCGAGTGAGAAAGCAGAAGTTAATATTGGATTAAATACCCAGTTCATTGTGCCTGAATTGTCTGTTACTGGAGAGGACAGTGAAGAGGAAAACAATTTCAACACAGTCTCTGCCCAAAATGATGAGAATCTGAAGCAGGTACAAGTGAAGGATCAAGACATGAATAGGGGGGATCAGCTTGAAGAAAGAAGTCTGGACTGCAGCAATGACATGAAGGAATCAACAGATCTTTTGGCCTTTTCTCCATTAATTGAACAGTGGGAAAACAGTTCTTTTACTATCATTTATGAAGGTACCCTGCAAACTGAGAACAAATCTGTCTCCACCGATGATATGCAAACTGGTTTGCTTTCTTCTTCTGATTTGCCTTCAGATAATCTAGATCATGTAATGTGTGAAAGAGCAAAGAATAGACAGGAGTCAGCCTGTCTTTATGGGAAGGATAACAAGTTGAATGAAGCAACGTCTAGCTGTAGCTCAGAGTCCTTTCTGAGTGTGGAGGCCAAGCGCTACAGAGTATATCCTTTCTCTTTGTCTCCGATATATGAAGACGACAGCTCCCAGGAAGACTTACTTTCCACAGACATGTCACCAGAAGGCCGTCCTAGTGGCATATCAAAAGATAACACTGACCACACTTCTGTGCTTTCCCTTCTCCAGTCAGTTTCTGAGCGCTTACAGTTTACTACTCAATTCAGTGAGGAGGAGGAGGAGGGAGTGGAGGAGGAGGAGGAAGAATCAACATATGAGGAAAATATGCTTGATGTTGAAAGAGAAGATGACTGTCTTTCCAGCCAGTGGAGAGGGAATTTTAAAACAACCCTTCAATCTAATGACCAGAATAGATCCTTTTTTCCTGAACAATCATTTTTTCTTTCAAAAGAACAGCTTGACGCTAAGGAGCAACCAGAACTGTTTCCAGATGCAGCTTCTTCAAGTCAAACATCTTGTGAGCCAGTTTCACAGAAAGCTGATGCTACTCTAAAGCATCCTCCTACAAGTGTGTACTACCAGTATTTGAAATCTGCTAGCAATGCCTCCTCTGAGAAAGGGACCAGATTTGGAAGCATTCTCCAGGATATGTTGCAGCCAAAGATTCATTGGTCTCAAGACAACAATGTGCCAAAACTACAGGAATTGTCAGCGGTAAGATCTTGTGTCATACAATACTAATAATCAAATTGATTAGCCCTGATACAAAAGTATTGTCTCGCTATTCTCCTTCCTCCCTTTTTAAGGGTAATGCTTTAATCATAAACAAAAGTAATTAGCCTGTTTAAGATCATAATTTTAAAACCAAAAAGTCTTCTGATAAAATAATTCTGAAAATGTATTCTTGGTTCAGCACATAGATGAAAGTGACTTAACTGTAAAACTGAAGATGTGAATGGCAACCATAATAAGAAAATATACATAATAGCAAGTCTGTATAATAGCAAAACACAGACTTGTCCATGTTGAGGATGTTTCAACCTGAAGATTATGGAATTGCCTTTTGTATTAAAATTGTTCTTTCATTTCTTCCACTTCTGAGATTAGTAAGCTGTGTTGTCCAAAAAACATCTTTTTACTGGGCTGTTTGATTTTTTCATCAGTGTCTTCTACAAATTGTAGCTCAGTTAGCAAGTAAGTAATACAACTGCTTCTATAGAGTAGTGTTTATTTAAAGCCATGGCAGATGAAGGTATGCAAACAGTTCTTTCAGTATTTAGAAGCTGAAGAGGCTGCATAGACCAAATGTGTAACTGAAGAAGAAAGTCTTTTCATTATGTTGGGAATATTTTAGTTTGTGCTAGAGGACTGCTTTGGTTTTGCCACTGCTAAGACATGCATTTTATGGTTTGCTAGGAAAGGGTAATTCATTTCCGTAAGTTACAGCTTCTGTAATAGTTCTTCCTTTCTAGCACTTGCTGCTCTCTGCTCATTGATTCTGTTAAACTATTTACACCAACGCTGAATGACAGTGAAACAAATCTTGGTTGTTTCTCCTAGTGACAGCTGCATACATTTCTAGGAATGAGCCCAGAATAATCTGCTACTGTTGCAGATGTTAATAGTTGTTCTCCACCTCCTTTGCATTTCAGAACCTCATTGACAGGGCAAGTCTCAAATACAATCCAAGACCGGGAAAGGTAAGCAATATTAATCTTGCATAGATCAATATGATACATGGAATAATCTCATAATTCAAAAATTTTGGTATGAAAGCAACTGAAGTTATGTTTGCACATGCTAATAGTAAGAATATATTATTAAAAATTCTGCCACTAGTAATTGTACTGTATTTCTGTCAGCAGCTGTTGTTTTAGTTCAGTAGAGTGTTTCATAAAAGATGTGTAGCATATCAGTTGAGCAGGCACGAAGTGAAATAGGTTTTATTCCAAGCAAAAAATGACTCTGTGTGTTGAAATGGGCCCTCATTTATATGCATTGTATGTTGTTTCAGATTATCATTTATGATATTTATGGTGACAAAAGTAAACAAGAAGTTAATTCTGATATGCTAGATACCACGTCCTGGATCTTTCCCATTGGAGCATTACTTAGGATAATTAGAGGATGGTAAGAAATCCAGGTCATATTTAAATAGTCTTTCCGAAATACCGTATATCTGTTTTTCTTGTCTTTTCATTTTGTTTATTTATGACACACATCTGATCTGCAAGAGTCTTTTTATTTCTTTATATTTAGACCGATTCCAATGAAACAAACATGAAACAAGCCTTCAGATGCTGTAGTATATATTAAATATTTTTTCTCCTGGGAGCTATTCTCAAAAGTTCCTGATAGAACCACAAGAAAGTTTTTAGACTTCTTGTCTGAAGAAGCTGCCTGAAGTGCTGAGACAGTACAGCCATAATCATCACTAGAAGCATGTGTATGCCAAATAAATCTATATTTTATGTTTCAGTTTCATTATACAGTAGCTGTTGTAAAAGGACCATAAAATAAACAATCTCAGCTGCTGTTTATCACAGAATCGTTGAGTGGTTTGGGTTGGAAGAGACCTTAAAGATCATCTGGTTCCAATCCCCCACTAGACCTGGTTGCTCAAAGTCCCATCCAGCCTGGCCTTGAGGTACCAGGATTACCACACCTGGTACTTAAAATGTAGCATTTAGAGGAATGTGGATGCAGAGTGCTATACAAGTACCTTAACCGTTGATTTTGCGAGTGTTTCTCTGTTTACTTTGGGAAGCTGGGGCTGGGACCTTGTCAGTTGTTGCATTGGAATTAAAGTGATAGGACTTACAAGAAATGTTTCTGACTGTCAGCCATAGTAACAATGCATGTTGCATTTATGCGGTTTTGAGGCAAACCTTGTTTGGTTTGCATACATTTCTTTCACATCCAAAGAAGTATTGAATGCCGTTATTAGTATATATGTGTTTTATGCCTTGCATAGTATCTGGCTGAAAGTTCATGTTTTGATGAATTAATTAATATAATTGTTCTGGTAAAATAGGCTTGTTATTTGAATTGTGTTTTAGCTGTATTTTTATGCAGTTAATATTTTAAGTTATGTTAAGCTACATCCTAGAGGAGGAGTACTGTGTATTTTACTTTAAAAGCACAGAAGTATAAGCCCTGTGTTTATCTGAAGTGAATGTGACTACTGAGGGACAGCATAAGAAGGGGCTGATAATTTCCTTGCAGAGAGCAGCTTATTCCTAAGCTTTCCAGCAAATGTACTGCGTAAGGACAGTCTTACCTAACAGCAACAATTCATTTCATGATCTCATTATTACAGTTGGATTTTTTATGAGAAACCCAAGTTCCAGGGTCGGAAATACATACTAGAAGAAGGAGAGACTGTGCTGGATCACCTTTGGGATCTTCCAGGCGTGAAACATCATCGAAGAAACCTCACAGTTGGTTCAGTCAAACACGTAACAAAGGTAAAGACATTTTTAATAATATGTCCACATACAAACATAACTCCTGTTGGTGATAGTGGTGTATTGCTAGCAATGGACAATGTTTGTATGCAGTGTTTCTGATTTTATTCAATTTACTATGAATCACACTTTCCACCTTCAGGATAAAGTCCAGGGCCTTTGCTGAGCTAAATTTCCCTTTCTTCCTGAGGTTAATGAGCAGGTGGATTATCTTTCTTTGCCACCACCTTTATCTGACACCCCTCCCTTTAGATGTTTGCTTGTCCAGTTAATTGAAATTAAATTGAATCAGTTTATATATTTCAAAGTGTTTCTCTTAAGCCTAAACTATCTACTGTGTCTGTATGTTACTAGCTGGGATTCCAATCCCATTTATACAGTGTAGCCTACAAAAGTTACTGTCGTTCCCTCTACAGCTCTGTGCCATTTGTAAGATTTCCATGTGGACAAGTGGTACACCTTCAGCATCTGGCTTGGCATACAGCCAGAAGTTTAAAAGGCATTTTGTTGAAAAGATAGGAATCAAACGCCTAAAACTAAATACAATGTATCCATTGTTGCTCAGTGAATGAGGAATATAATTACCAGATCTTGTGACTTAAGAAGACTTTGTGCTCTCATTGTTTAGCATAACATTTGAGTTATTCACAGGGCAATGGCCCTTTACTGTGAGAGAACTATCATTTGTAATGCAATGTGAAAGTTTTTCAGAAAAAGTGATGTTTCTCTGTTCTCTGCCGATATAGAGGTAATTTTAAAATTGATAACAGTGTCACCACTACAGGAGCATAATGTCATAACAATTAGCAATACTTTTTCATTCTCTTAAAGGCTGAACAATAAATAAATTCAAAAGAGGCTAGCTGAGGCCATGAATAATGAAGTTAACCTTTATTTGAGCTAAACAAATTAAAAGCATTTGACCAATATGGAACATGAATACTGATCAATAATGTGGAAGGCAGCTAACTCATTAAAGAAATGCCACAATAACATGTGAAACTATGGTCTGAAGCTGAAGGAAGCTGGGTGTGTCTTGAGTATCAAGGAAAAGCCTTGGATAGGAAAAACACTGTGGTTAGCTTCATCACGCTTGATAAAAATCTTTGTTATACAGTTGAGTGTGTTTGAGTTGTTCTTCCAGTGCGTGGCTCATTTGTATGAAACACAGATGGAAAGCTTTGTTACACTACACTGGTTCAGTAATCAACACTGTTTGTCATGTAACTTAAAACTCTAGCAGGTGTGGTTGGTTGGGAGGACTTCTGCTGTTAGTCCATAGTCTGTATGGAGCTAGTGTGGGTGTGGAGCTCGCTAAGCCGGGCTTTGTCCTCTACACCTTGATTTGTGAAAGCATCCCTCTTTTCTAGGTTGTGCTTCAGCTGCTGTGGAACTAATTTTGGAAGGTAGTTTACCAAAGTGCTACCTTATTTAGTCATTTGTTTGTGAAAAACATAGGCATTGTTTCTTTATTAACAAATAACTCTCTTTTTCAGGTAGCTCATGTGTATGTGTTCTGTTGGATCACATGTTTTACTGCTGTTCTCTTTTTCATAGGCTGCGTAGCTCAGTGGCTTTTCTGCTGTCTAGTTTGGTCATACTGGCTGTGTGTCCAGGCTGTCTGGCTGGGCTTCTGGTTGTTAAAGTGGCTTTTTATGGTGCTTGTTTAATGGCTCCTCAAATGCCTTAAGTTAGCGGATTTGAAAGTTGGCTAAATGTTTTAGAAGAAAATGGCTTGCCAAGAAGAGAAAAACAGATGTTTACTAAAGAAACAGTAGGAGGTACCTTTAATATTATTTTTATTTTTTACTGGCAGATGTTAATTTGCTGAAAAACAGTTTGCCAGTAGCTTCGTGCTCTGATTTGGCTTCAAGCCTCCGCAAAAATCAAAGGTTCTCTTAGCTTTGTGGTTAGCCTGTGGCTTGACTTACGCATTAGATGTATCCATATGTGTTTAATTTGGAGGAATTTAGGAGGGGAAAAAAAGATCCTAAAGGAGCAGATCATGCAACTAGTAAAATGAAGACCTATTTGAAATAATGAGGATGCTGAGTTTCACTAGGGCAAGTCAACATGAGCCTAGGCTAGCAAAATGTGCCTGCAGACACAGGTTCAATGCATGTCCTTCAGCACAATCTGTTTAGCCAAGTCAGTTCTTTGGTCTACTCCATATTGATCTTACAGAATCAGAGGGCTTTTTCTACCTGTTTCTGGAGGGCCAATGAGGATGCTAAATGTTACTTTTCCAAAAAAAAAGAGCTGAGAAGAGTTGCTGATGTTTCTATTCTGGAGTGATCTTGTAAACCACTGTTTTGTGAGGTGACAAGAGGTCTGAAACAACAGTTTATAATCTCTCTCTGCATGATGGTTAAGCAGGGAATAACTGGATTCCTTGTGGACTCTCCATAAGCAAAGCTCTTTGTAATGGGGATGTTCACAGTATTACATGAAGGATGTGCATCTTTTGTTCATGTGGTTTGCTAGGTGAAAAGAAGTTACTGATTCAAGCAGAGACTACTTTGTCAGATGCCATAGGAATTCACCCAGCAGCTTCAGATTAGCTTCTCATTTGCTAGTTGGTATTTACAGGACAGTAATAATTTCTTAATATTATTTTACTACCAGCCCTGTTAAGTTCTGTAGTTCGGTTTGGTTGTGATGAGTGATAGCAAGGTTGGTACAGAGCAGGAGATCTGAGAGAAGGAATTATGAATGAGTGAAAAAGGCTGGAGGACCAACAGGGAGTAAGAATTAAAATAAAAAATGCTGCAGAAGCTGACACATACTAAGAACAAACTGTGTATCAAAAGTAGGATGCGTGTCTAGACTGTATTAAAAAGCAATCGTGTGAATACCAGAACTAATTAGGTCTGGTTTTCAATAGACTCTTCTCTCATCATTGTTTTGGCATTTAGCTTAAGAAGCCAGACTTTAGTCATTCTTTATCCTGTTGACATAAAAGGCTACTTCATTTAAATAGGCTATTTTGACCACGTCAGTCACTACAGCTTTCAGCTCCAAGAAGACGACCTAACAGTACTGAAATTATTTAGTCCTGACAGTGCTGTTAGGGCTCTAAACCCTAGATCCAGAAGAAAGGTAAACAGCCAAGAACACCTTGAAAGGGGTTGAAGGCTCTGAGTCTCTCACTAATGGTGGAGCTCTTGGTGAAACTAGAAAAAAATCAGAGATGCCACTGAGGAGTAATGCTTTTAATGCTAAGGTCTTGAAGGTTGTCTTAAGACTTCAGAAGAAGCCTTAACCTTTCTGTTGAGGGGTGTGTTGCTGTTTTGGAAGCGTCTGTTCTCTGCAAGGTAGCAAGAATATTCCCCATACTTTTGTAAACATCTCTGCTCCCAAAAGACCATGAGGGAATCACAGGCATGCCAGGACGGCTCTGTGGAGGTAGGAGGAGAGTACCACAGAGTAAAGGAAAGGCAGAGTGGGATGCCTGGAGGCTGTGACCTACCTAAGTGTTTTCTGGTTGTGTATTATCATTGGAAATGAACACAACTGCCTAATCTGTTTGCTGTGCTTTTTATTCTGTTTTTAACTGACGTGTCAGTAGCATAACAAACAAGGCATGAATTTGGACTGCTTTTGATGGGGATGGCAGAGCCAGAGGAGTACAGGGAGGAAACTTTCCAGTTTTGGATCTGGCCTGAAACACTGGGGTAATAGTTTTTCATGGGAATATCTTATTTGAAAATCTTGACGCCTTGCAAATGAAAGGGTTTCGGACTGAAGGATCTAGTTCTCAACCTGAATGCTATCATATTTGTGTGGTTTTAATTTTGTTTCTAAGGATGGTGGCTTTATTAGGAATGTTAAAGAAGCCTCTGAGAGTAGTGATGCCTATTAAATATGTTCAGGCAAATATGAACGTGCTAGGGCAAATGTTTACCAAGCTGAAGAGTTTACATGCTTAAACTATATAATGGTATAGTTCTTGTGTGTACACTTGCAAATACATAGTGCTCACCTCATATAGTACTACTAAATTTTACTATTTTTTTGCACTTTGTGAATCGATATATCTAAATCAAACTCCATATTTCAATAAAAATGTTATTTAAAAAAATATGCTTAGAAAATATAATGTACTTCTTGCTCAGTCATGTTATTACCTTCATAAGTAGATATTTTAATTGCTTTTGATGAAGACCTCAGTTTACTATGTGATGTTTTATGAAGGGACTTCGTTGACTTAATGTAGTGCACACAAAAATACCATCACAATGAGCAGATTTTTTTTAGGACTGTCAAAATCTGTCTGGAGATGGTGATAAATTGGAGAGTTTTTATTATGAGTGTTTGTGCTGTACCTATCCTTTGGACAACTCTACTGCATTCTTCATCTGTTGAGGTGGAGTCTGTCTCGTGAGCTTCAGAGTCAGGAAAGCAAACTTGAAAAGAATACAGACTAGCTTTTTCCGATCTTCAGATGAAAAAAGAAAAACAAAACACACCACCTCCTACTGAATTAAAATTAAACATATTCTGTCTCATATTCTGTCTGAGCCTGCAGGCAAAGATACTTTATTTTGCCACTTGTCTAGTCTTGTAGATACTTTGATTCAGAATTTATCTGAAACCACTGAGAGTCTAGTATAATTATTTGTGCAATTCCTATAGGTGCAACTTATGATCTTCCATATCAAGCGTTATTGTTGGATTCACATATTTCAGCCTTCTCACATATCAGGTATCATTAGAAATCAAAAAAGAGCTTCATATATTTCTTATGTGTAATTTAATAAGATACATATACCTACAAAAACTGTGAGGAGACTTCTTTTAAACTTGTCTACCAATAAACTTAGAATTGAGAAATTGTGTTCCTTCGCACTTTGCCATAAAGCAGCATCATACTAGAAGTCTTTTTCCCTAATTTTTCTGCTTGCTCATCTGATAATAAAAATTCCGGTGTTGCAGTGTTTGTTCTGAAAACAAATAAAGTGCATTGTTTGCTAGGTACAATACAGAGGAAACGTGATTGTGCATGAGGGACAGTTGCCAAAACAGTATACTGTGTTACTGCAGGTCTCATGAGGGAAGTGAAATAATATCCTGAAGTCCATCTATTATACTTGCCACATTTATTACTGACAGTTAAATAACCACTGAAAGAACTTTGCTAACCAGGAAGAGCTGTGTTTCTAGGTGGGATGTTACTCCGTCGTTTGAAAGCTTTACTCAAAATGTATGTAAAAAGGGAAGACAAGCAGGTGTTGTCATGAGATGAGGTGCTGTAACTTTAAGAGCTTTTGCGCCTCAATGCTGCTTTTCTTTGCAAGCTCTTGTGTTTTGTCTTTTGAGTCTGATAGAAGCCACAGGCTGTGTAGGATCTCTGTCATGATGTAACCCTGCCTGGGTCCCCAGCGAATCCAGTAACCAGGTGCTTTACTAAGGGCACCCTCAGGGACAACTGCTCATCCTTCTCTAGTGCATGTTCAAGGGGCATCGTCCTTCAGCCATGTTCAGGGCTTCAGGATCTCTTTATGCTGTCCGAGTCCTTTGGGCTAAAGCACATGGGCCCATGGGTCAGGGGGATAAGGGAAAGGGTGCTGTGAAGTTACCACTGAGAACAGAAGGTTTCCAGCTACAGCTGAGCAAGCTCTGTAAGCACGTGAGCTGCTTTTCACTGAAACAAGACAACTGTAACGCGCTGCTCAAGCATGGCATTAATAGAAGATCCTCATTGTTTCTTGATGCATTTGAATGCTTGGAAAGAAAGTTTTGGCAATGCATTTTATATAAATATTGTGAAATTAATGTAGCTCAATAAAATCCCTGCAAATTGAAGAAGATCAGGTGTTTAACAAGTTGTTCTCCAGCACAGTATCTATCAGTAGAAAATCTTCAGTAAGGTAACAGAAGTTGTTGCTTTGTAGTAACAGAAAAATGGCTACAGTGTCTGCTTAACAAAACAAGCATTTTCCAGTACCGCCCTTTCTTTGTCAAAAATGCTGTAGATTTATTTGACGTGACAGAAAATTGAACTAGTATGCCTTGAAACCATAGTCAGATGCATTACAACCTAATTATCGCTGAGTAGGGAAAGTGGGAATGAAGTACTAGACATTTCTAGAAAGTTTTAGTTATGCATGCATCATATGTATCTAAACGTGTGTCGTGAAAGCACTGTCTTAAAAAAATTAACTATGTTGTATACATCATTTTTCTATCAGTAAATACTGTCAGATCCTTTACTTGGAGAGTATTTAACAGCTTTTTGAAGGCACCCCAACAGGCAGAAATCCATAGTTTTTCATGTAAAGTTAGTTGGAGCTGGAAATTCACTTCTCTTAGCTTTTCTAAAGCTCCCAGTATCAACTTTAAAACGTTCCATCTTATGGAGCCCAGAGTTAGGTTAGAAGGGTGAGAAGACAGGGAAAAAGAAGGAAATGTTCCCAGTCCTTCCCCTGCCGCAGTGGAGCAGACTGTGCAAGTGTGCATAAGCCTTACACTTTTGATTTGTTTCCACAGGACTGTGGCGTTCCAGAGGTAGAGTTCTGTCTGGGAGCCAGCACAGAGGGACTTCCTATCTGCATACAGAGTGCAGTTGCCAATTTAGAAGAACTGGATGTTGAGAAAAACCCTTATATAAGTGTCAAATCAGGAGTGTGAGTATTGAACCTTTTTAATAGCATTTTGCCACCAGGTAGAGGGGTGATATCATGGGATGAAAGTCGGTCAGCGATGGGAACAATATTTGGGGTTTTTTGCTACATATCAGGTAACATACACTAGATATTCCTAGCTCTACACTTGAGTGTTGTGCTGTATGGGCTCCCTAGCAGTGGATACAAAGTTTTGAAAGTGTTTTTCATCTAGGTGCTGGCAGAAGTCTTCTATAATTCCATCCTCGAATAGCTTTATAAATAGAAGAAGCAGCTCAGCTATAATTAGCTTTTAGTTCATTGGAGGATAGATATTGTCTCCCTAGTCACCCACCCTGTTATAACTGTAACACCATGGCTGAATACCAGAAAATGAATATTACATCATCCAAGCAGTCCTCAAGCTGCAGCCACATCCTGGCTTTCTGGACAGGGGTGATGCAATAAGCTACAGGCCCCTCTGTAGCCCAGGATTTTCCTGTATTGAGCAGAATAGTCTCTTTCCAGGGCAAATGGCCAACGCTTCACAATTCCTGAAGTATGGCATTTCTGTGCCTCTTCTCATAAATCATTGCAGAATGACATTAGTTCTTCTGTTAAAGAGAATCTTGAGTGTGCTTTTCCACGTGAGCCAAGCCTTCCTTCCTTCCTACAATGTCACAATATGTGTGTGAAGCTTGGGGTGGTAAAGGAATTAAAAACAAAGTCTTGTCTTAGTTTTGACAGAACTTAGTCTAACTTTTAACGTCTTGTTGTCTGTATGTGTAGTTTTAGGTAAGTAATTTTCTATATGGCTCAATGCCTCTTCCTCCATTCCTTATTTCGTCTACTAACCTGGTGTCCAACTTCTACATTCATCTTTCTTTCTGATTTTAAAAGTCTGAAGGAGTCTTAGCATTTTAAATCTTCATTTTAAAATTATGCTAGCCTGCTTTCCAAAGGAGTGTTGTAAATTACAATTTTTAAATAAATTCCACTGAAACAAATTAGTGAGATGGATTTTAGAAGCCTTTTAATTCCTAAGGTGGCAATTCTAGGTAAAATTCGATGCGTCTCATCCTCGATACTGGCATTGGTTTTGTATACTCACGTGTAACAAACTGGCTTCTTAAAGTAAATGAACAAATTGGTAATTTTCTGCTCTTTCATTCATGCTTAGCTTGGATTGAGAAAAGGTATCTGAGATCTTCTTAACATTGATGTTACTAATGTATTGAAATAGAACATGGTTTTGATGTGCTAGCAGTATCTAAAATACATTGTCTAGCTCTGAGAACAAAAAGAAAAGCAACTTTAATAAAATCATTGTAATGTTTCTGATAAGATTAACAAGTCCTTTATCCTTATTGTTATAGATGGCTTGCTTATTCAGACTTTAATTACAAGGGAGAGATGAAGGTTTTGGAAGAATGTGACTCACTATCTGAAATTCCTTCAGCAGATGTGAAATCTCTGCGTCCCTTAAAAATGGTGAGGACTTCACAATTCCCTAATAGGTTGTGTGCCTGCCTTTTCCTACTGTTGCTTCCCCAAAGGTTTTGATCTAACTATAACTTGGGTTCTGATATCCTTTCAGGGTTAATTCTTATAAATGCAATGCTCCTCTCCCACCATGGTGTGTTTGCAGTGTTGTAATGGCACAGCATTCGGTTGTTCCAGGGCTTGTTGGGCTCCTGCATCTGCCCAAGTACGAACACATAGGGGGAGCACCTGATTCACTGGGACACCTTCCTTCACAACTGCTGTTGTCAAGGGGAGATGAAATAAGACAGAACTGAAAGGCTCATAATTGTATTGCAGCTAATACAAATTCCTTAACTAAAAAAGCTCTTCAGAAGCTGTTTCATTTTGTAATGGTATAGCTAGAGTCTTCTGGGGATAGAAGATCAGTTGAAAGACCCAGTGGTATTCCTGTGACCATGCATTGCACAAAAATCTTGGGAGGTGCAGCTAATTTTTGTTTTGATGGGCAGCATATAGATCTAAATATGGAAGAGATGTAGAAAGGTGTAACACAATGCTGCTGTGTACATAGCAAGTCTACAGAAACAGAGTTTAAAAGCTACAAAGGAAGAACACCTAACAGCTGTCTTTTTAGTCACTCATGGGAGGTAGGTGTCTTATTCCCCCACAGAACATAATTTACTACCATTTCTGGAGAAAATACATTTGTTGTATTTTCTCTTTCACCATGGACATTAATATGTCAACCTGTGTTTTCTGTCTTTTCTATAGTTTCTTAGTGTTTCATCATTTGTGCTTAAGAAACTTGAAATATATACAACCCAGCTTTTAATTAAAGTAACATTTTAAAAATTGGTCAATGTACATTACTTAAAAAACACAAAATAAATATTTGCTTTAGAGTGCTAATAGACAACAAAGGAATATTTTAAAATTGCTTGCATCCCTACAGGCTTGTCAACACACTGATTTTGTTTGTAGGTCAGATTTATAGTGTCCCCAGCTTTTATGAATGATCAGAGTATTTGAAGTAGCTTTTGATTTGACCAATACTGAAAATGGTGAATGTAATTATAAAGTCTTCATGATCTGATGGTACTGTAAAATAGATGTCAAAGCATAACATTGTTTTCTATAAATTCTTTTTTTTTCCCCATCTTTCTTTTAGGGTGGACTAAAGGTACAGATGCCAATGAATGTCAAGGTAAGCACTGAGCACACTGAGAATAAAATATGAGCACACTGGAAATATAAAACCTTTATTTAGGCTATTTTCTTTTTGTTGGGTGTGTGTTGTTTAATTAAGTATTCGATGTTTGCTGCTGAAGAAAAACTCACTAGTGCTGTGAAGTCTACTTACTAGAGTTTCATGAGATGTAAGAGTAGTAGCAGTTTGGGGTTTTTTACATATTAGTAAAATGTAAATTTGTTGTAGAAAAATTGTAAAGCTTTTACAACAGAAAAAGAGTTTTCCTGACTGACACATCAGTCCCTTATATGGAAGGGGTAGGGAGCAGGAATAGGGCCCTTCCTTCCTATACCTGATCCTAATACAAGAGTCATGAGTGAGACCCTGACACTTCTGTGATTTGAGGAGCAGAAAGCTAATCCACAGTTATTGCTCCTTTTCCTTCCTTTTTCTAGTTGTCCACAAGCATGCTAATGCTTTAAGTAACTTTTAATTATACAAATACACATAAGACACGGAGTTTTTTCTAAATAAATATTGCAGAAAATATTGAGACTTCTAATAGCAGATCTGTGTTGTTTAGCATATGAGGAACCCAGAGAGTGTGTTAACTGCAGTCACTCAAATAACTTCAGCAAAATACAGAGAGAAACCTCTCATGTACTTTTGAAAGGTCAAGCACAGAGTGTCTATCTGTGACCAGGTAGGATGCACTGCAGTCTAATTGCCCAGGCACAGGATAACAGGTTAAATCACAGTCATATAGCTTCAGAGGGCATTAATGTATACAGAATTGTGTGAATAAGTATCCTCCTGTGGAAATGTCTGCAAATAGCCTGACAAGCCTATCTAAATCCAAATAGGGTCTCTTCAGCATCTAGGGCACTCAAGAATCAGAAGGGCTGAGGAATGCAACCCTGAGTTTTCTTCATAGTGGTGGCATAGTTGGAGCAGGGAAAAAAACAGATGTCTTCCATATTCTGTAGCAGCACACACACCCAAACTTTAGATTTCTGTTCAAAACATACTAAAGGCATTGTTCAACATTTTATTTTCTAGATCATAATATATGAGAAAACCCACTTTGGAGGATGGTCCAAAGAGGTTTCAGAAAACATCAGTTCTGTCCCAGCTCTGTTTGGTAGTGAAGAGGAGTTTCAGGAAATTGGATCAATACGTGTAATTGGTGGAGTGTAAGTATATTTCACTTCTGTGTAAAATAGGAAATCATAACGAAATGCTAAGAAATGCTGACTAAGGGGCAATTAGATTATCTCACTGGTAAAATATTTTTTAAAAAAAGGAACATATATTTCTCTTGTCAGTTATCAGCCTTGGATAAAACAGCCTCTCCATATGGCTTATTTATCTGAGGGAATATAGGAAGATAAGACTAAGTGTGTGAGAGGTGTGAAGTCAGTGTTTACCATTTGGATGCCAATAAACGAGGCCACTTTTTTCCTTAATGGCAGCATTTGCACAGAGCTTTATTTAATATTGCTCTATACTTCTGATACTCTTTACTTAATTTACTGAAATGACCTTAGGTAGGAGTGGTCAGTCTTCAATTTGACATTTCATGCTGCTGGAATCTATACAATGTTTTATTGTCCTAATGGTTTTCCTTTGCCATGTGTTGCATGTTACCTGAAATGAAGAATCCACCCTGATTTTCCTTTGTTGAGGCCTTGGATTGGTGCTGTGTTGCTCTGCCTCTCTTGCTGTCACACACACACACAGAGGCTCAAAACGGGCTGTGTGACACAGTCCTTAACTGTGCTGTTCACAAGGTGGGCTCAGTGCCAGCTGTCCCAGAGAGCTACCAACCCCACGCATTCTTTCGACCTCTCCCAAGATCCCACAGGACAGGACTGTCTGAAAGCGTGCAGGATGGTTGCTTCTGTCAAAGAGCTTAGCAATAAAATAGTTTTCAGCAACTTTTCATTTTTCTTTCATTAACATTTCAATGTTAATACTTCAGTATAAAGTTTCAACAACAATCATCCTTTCAGGCCGTTGTCAGAATCTTACAAGCACTAAATTAAAAATAATTGTGAATACTCAATCTATTCATAAATACATTAGGTATTAGCTATCTGGGAAGCCTCACATTACTGAAAATCATACTTCTATTGTGGTGGCTTTTATTTTTAATAAAATAAACTAAATAGCTGTGGTAACTACACAGCTGAATTAATGTAAAGCAAACAGTACTAAAAGGAAAGCTGCCCCTGCCTGACAAATTTCAATGCCAATGGAATTTGTACAGCAGTTCTAATACTTACAAGGAAGCTTTAATGACATAAATGCTTACAAGAAAGAAAGAAGGAGGGGGAAGGACTTTTTCAAACTATGATCCATTAAAGCTTCCAAAGTTGATGTGGAAATTCCTTCTCTTAATCAAGCCTTATGTATTTGTGCAAAATACTTTAAAAATTTCTATTCATTTAGTGCTGAAATAGATTCCATCTGAAGTCTATTGTATATATTCAATTCACTTGTCCATCCATAATATGTTTGTAGATTAGAGCAAGAAACAGTGTAAGTGGGTGAAATTTTGTTCTGCTGAAATCCATTAATTTTGTAACCAGCTCCAGCAAGGGTGGAATCTTGTCATTTCTTAATACACCAAAGAGACCTACTGCTTGTTTTTTTCTCATTGACAGTTAGTGGTTTAGTGTTTTGGCCACTAGATTCATACTAGCCTCTGAGTCCCAAATATTGGTATTGGGAATGTGTGTGACTGAGAGGAGGTGCATGGTGAGAAGCATTACACAAATGAACTGTTGTTGGAGAAAGAATCATGTGGGGGGATTTTGATCCACAAAGAACACTTCATGGGTGCTTGTTGTGATTTCAAACAAGCATTGCTTTGTTTGCTAGCTGAGTCTGTGATAATCATCTTAGAGTTCTCTTCCCTTTTTATTTATTATGGAAAATCATGTGTGCAGTTGTTCTGCTTTTAGTTATTTCTCTTTCATTTGTTGTGTGGTTGCTGTAGGTGGGTTGCCTATGATAAAGAACGCTACAAAGGCCATCAGTACTTGCTGGAGGAGGGAGATTATGAAGATAGACACTCATGGGGGGGAACTGACAGTGTCCTCTTGTCTTTCCGGTTCCTTCAGGCTGTAAGTACTTTTATGAATATCACACAAATTATGCAGAGTTCTATACATGAAGAGAATGTACCTATATGGTACAGCTGCCTTGGGTTTAGTCATTCTGTCTTTTACCCAAATTCACTCTCATTCTTCCCCTACTTGCCAAAATTTAGATGGCACTTTGTAAAGCAGAAGCAGGTTCTAAATACCCTTTGTAAAGTTCATACAAAGAACGTATCATGCAGAATTCCTTGTCTACCTGCCAGGTTTTCCAAGTGTCTCACTTCTGCACTTGAAGCTGTTTGAATCTCTAGAACAGAATTTACTTTGAAGTTTAACACGTGTAAATGTACACTGTAGTTATTTATTAAAATAAAAATAGCTTTTCAACACAGCAGCTGCAGCAAGCCTTAAAACAGCATTTACCTTCTGCCTCTGCGATTTTTGTGCCAAAAACTTTTGGCACAAATCATGATGGAAAAATCCCTGCTGCAAAAATATGTTTAGTGGGAGCAAAGATTAAATAATAATAAAAACTCTATCAGAATCCAGTATTAGAAGCAAAGTTAGGCTTTTCAGTGACAGGGAAACATGGGATTAGAACCACGTCATCATGTCCTTTGGTTTGGGGTGGTTTTTGTTTGTTTGGGGATTTGAGGATTTTATATTATAATAGGAACTCTGTGAGCTTTAAATACAGCTGCAAAGAGTGGCTTCTTTTGAAAATTGGATTCTTCACTCTGAGTTTACTCAGTTTTGTATACTCAGATTAATCATCTCCTCATCTGAGGAGATGAGATGTTCCTGAGCCGGGAATTTTGTGAAGTTTGGAAATAGGCATTTTGAGCACACTCACTGTCTCAACAGTCATTATTAATACAAAAAAAGTTAATGTAAAACCAAAAAAGGCACAAAATTCACTATCTGTGATTTTTATTTTTATGAAAGACACTTAGGAAAAGCTGTATTTATAATCAGAACCTATCATATAACTTAAAAATGGGAGAGTAAACTGAATTGAAGAAAAGTGTCCTCTAAATAATTTATTTTCAGACTTCTGAGAAAAACCAGCAGGGATTTTCTTCTAATTGCTTATTTTGAATGTGCAGAATCCTGTTCAGTTGCTGACTAATCCTAGGGTTTTATTTCTTCTCAAGCTAAACATAGCATACTTGAGTAACTTTAAGTGTTGGCAAAGGAGGAAACAATTTTATGATTCTGTGACATAATTACAACCTTAAAATAGTGCACGTGCCTAGTAGGGATGACCTTCCATATATATGCATGTATTTAATTTGACTCATGCCTAGAATAATTAGGATGTTCGAGTCATCAACATTTTAAAAACATGTATCGTTCACAGTCATATATCAACATATATAATTCAAATTTGCATATAAATATATACCAATAAATACATGTTGATAATAAAAATCATAAATAATACCTTTCCTTAAATAGTAGCATAATGAGCTGGTTGCCAATGAAATGACTCACTGGCATTTTGTTGTTCAGCTTGACCAACAGATTGACCACCTCTCTGATGTGCAGTACACACGTCAGTGCTCAGGCTTGCCATATGCTCCCCTCATGACTTTGTATATGATACTTAAGGTCAGGATTTTTAAAATGTTTTAGTACCAAACTCTTGTTTTCAAGGGGATCTGGGCAAAAATCCAAAACTAGTTCTGTGTGCTTAAGGCCGCTCACAGCACAGCAAATGTATTAGCTCTTCTCTTTAATCTCAGAAATTCTGTCAGAAGAAGTGTGGTGAAGGTTGAGGTGGTCCCAGACTCCACAGAGGTGTTCCTGGATACCTGATCTTTATTACTCTTCCCTAGAGATTCTGTTTTAGTCAGATGAATTCAAGATTCTCTGAAGAAGACTAATGATTTTGTGAAATGTAGCCAAGTTGCATTATTCATGGTCATCTTAGGCAGGGAGTAGGGCTGGACATTGACCCTGCTCTTTATAGGTGCTCACTGGTGTGGCCTCATGTGGGGGCCAATCCATCTGTTTTGTTTTTTTTTGGTTGGTTGGATTTTGTTTTAGGGTATTTTTTTATTGTTGTTTGGTTGGGTTTTTTGGCTCGGTCGTGACACCAGGTGACCTTGACTGTGTCAGCTTTAAGGCCAGCCCAGACCTGAAAACAAATTAGGCTGGCTTACACGGCATGAAGCTGAAGCTAATGAGCCCTGTGTACCTGAGTCAGCTCCAGGCACAGTCGGATCAAATGTCTTTGTGCAGTGCTTCCAAAGCAGGGAGCGTGGTACAGAAGCACGTAAATGGCTCTGTAGAGAGCCAGGCTGGGCACACCGTGCCTCGTTAGCCTGTGTCAGTACTGGTTCTGTCAACGTGGCTTAGTGCTATGCAAAGCTATTCAGATGTTTCTGCACCACAACATTCAACATGACAGGTTCCACCAGACCTTATTACTGCTAGGAAAATCCATGTTTCTGTACACATACTGGTGACTGCAGTTGAGCTGCAGTGTGAATTTAATTTCCTGACAAATCAGGAAGGTTAGACATTGCACACAAAAGAGGGATTGTTTCAAGTCACCCCTCCGCACAGAGTGGTTAAGATGTACACACATGTAGGCATACTGCAGAGCTTTTGAGTTTCTTTCAGTCTTAAATATTTCTGCTGTGAACAGTCATGAGCTCTTATGAGGGGATTGGGGGAGTGTTTCAAAAGCAGATATAGAAAGGGCTTGTAGAATTGTATCTTCCAGCATACTGCCAGCTCTGTTATCAGCATCTATGTTGGACAGGGCTCATTCTCAAGGGAGGACAGCAATTTGAACTGTGTGCTGGTTTGGGGGTGGTTGCATTTCCTTCTGTTTTGCAGTGTCAAATGAGAGAACCTGTGAAGCTGGGGTTTGCTCATGGCTGTCATGATCAGGGAAAGGGTGAACTTTTTGAGTCTCTTTCAGTGGAGCCGAGTATGTTTTTTGCCTTTGGAGGTTTCCTGCTAATGTTTTGAAGTCTAAAATTATTTGCCTTGGTCTGAAAGTCCATTTTCAAGTATTCCTCCTGTTGCTTATTGTATGAGAAGCTGTAGTGGAAATTTAGGGGGGAAAAATGATGGCTGAATTTGAAACATGTTTTAAATGGTAGTACAATTGTGGGTATATTTCGGTATTTTAAATTCAGTCAAATTATGTGCAGGTTTGATCTAAATGGGTTTTCAGGAACTCTTAAAATGAGGCCTTGCTTTAGTACTGTTAAGGGTAGATGTTTTTCATTTGCGCTAAAACTGCACTAGTGAATTTTTTTCTAAAAAGCAATCTGAAGCAGCAGTTGGTCACGATGATGTTAGCAGACCTTGCACTTTAACTTCTAGTGTATACATGAAGTAGTTACAACTTTTGTAATAAATGAAAAAGAAATGGTTAACATTGTAGGAAAACCAGTTTTACTACAGAATTTGTTCCGTTATTTTTTAGTATCCTGTAAACAGTGCGGAGAGGTTGAGCCACATCAAGTGTTTGTTCTAAAATTGAGTTTCGTTATTCATTATGATTGAATCCTGCACAAAGTCATGGTGTCCTCCAAAGAGCCTGTTTGGTCAAGTTCACCTGACCAAATGAATCTCCCTGCGTGGTTGGACTGGCCTTAATTTCAGAGTGTTTTTTGATTGTTGTTAGTGTTTGTTTTCTCAATGTAGCCTTAAGCATACTGCTCTCTTGTCGGCAGCTTGTAAGTAGCTTGTAAGCAGGTATTAGTGCAGCAGTTCCTGTGATAGTGGCCTAATATGTTTGTGAATCTGCTCTGGCTCCTATATTTGCTTGATGGCCTTTTCTCTTGTTTGCAAGACTGACTTATTTTCAACTTAACATTGCGGAATGTTTCAGAAACACTGAAATTGCATTGAGTTCATGCTTTTTTGTTAAAAGTTGAAGGAAGTGAATGGATTGTTGTTTTCCATTTCCCCAAGCACTGATTGGGCTGTGCATTTAAATTGCTAAGTGGTCAAAAAATTGGAGATTTGAAACCCAAATTCAAATAATGGGAAGCTGTGCAAGTAATCTGGTCAAGCAACTATGCTAGCTGAAAGCATAAAGCAATATCACATAGCCATGTAAGACAGAACGTGACTGTGTAATGCAGGATTTATTTCATAGCTCTAGTGATGAGTCAGACATTGAATGTATCCAAAAACTGCAAACCCTTTGTGCTGGAAAGGTGATCTTGATCAGTCTTTTCTTCTCCATGATAATTACCTTGTCTCTGGGAAGGGATTAGAAAGGAGAACTTGAAGTAAAAGTCTACAGTGATGGCGATGCTTGGAGTAGTCATTGGTGAAACTGTCAGAAGATCAGTGCTAAATCTCCAAACCTTCTCTCCCACACAGGCATCTTTGCACTCTCAGTCACCCTCGTAGAAGAAAGGATGGTGCTCAGGGGCAGCAGGTTCTTCCTCTCTTCAGTGGAAACCACTGAAGGCCGTATCAGATTGCCAGGCTTCCAGCTAGGCCCTACAATGCCAAAATACGCCATAAAGATGCACACATGGGACCTAAGCCCCTACACTGCTTTACAAAATGCTACCTTTCAGGCTACAACTCTTTTCCAAAATGTTTTATGTTGTGCAGTGTCACTGAGCGGTGATGACCTGTCTTGTAACTCCTGTGCTACCTCTTAGGATTTCATAGAGTCATCAGTGGCACTTTTTCAGTCTGATGATGAAGATGGGAAAGCATTAGACATCGTCAATGAAGAAATTCCTGATTTGGAGATGGCTGGATTTGGCCCAGAGACGGGATCGATTCTTGTGAGAAGTGGAGTGTAAGTCTACTGAAGTATATGGATGGAAGTATTAAGTATTTTTGTGCACAGTTGGGACTGGGTACATCTTTTAACAGAGTATATTTCACACAGAACAAGTTGTAAACATTTGGGAGAGAACAGTGTTTCTTTCAGTTTCTTAGTTTTCTCTGAATCTCATGCCTACATCTTGGCTTGGATCTGGACATTCCTGTTACTAGACAGAGCTTGTGATGTCCCTCCAGAGGTAGTTTCCTGATACAGGACAGTAGTTTCATGATACAGGAACTTTGGCAGTAATAGAGATGAGGAATTTTAGGTGTGTTAAGAACTAGGATACTTTTTAGGACAGGTGGAGCCTGTACAGAAAGGATGGGCAGTGTCTTATTTGTAACAGTCAGCAGTCAGGCTGCTGGAACTTTTTAGAGAACTACCTAAGCTAAAAGCAAGGGGTTAAACCAATGGATGTGGAAGAATACCTGGTTGAAGCTGCTACAGCCTACAAGGTGCACTTGCCTAACTTCCAGTGTGCATATGCAAAGTCCAAGAGGAAAATAAACAGCACAATTGTAATAAATAAGGAAGGTAAATTAGACCACTTGCAATGTCTGTTGGTGCAGTGTTAACTGATGGAGCAAGGACAAAACTTAAGTGCTAGAAACCTAAAAAAAATAATATGGGGAAACTAGAATGCTTGGCATGAAATAACAGCTCTGATAGAGCAGATACTACAGAGGTTCACAGGAAGGATAAGCAGAGGAGCTGCCAACTCTATAGGAATGATAGAGTAGGCTGTTTTAGGCACAAGAGTAGAAGTGTACATGAAGAATGATACCCTGTGCTGAAACGTAAAATATGTTATGGGAAAAAGCACCATGGAATCATGTGGGTGGAAATTCCAGATGTTAATAGTAATTTTAAAAGTACAATATTAACATTGTCATGCCTACCCTAATGGTGATGGGTAGCAGCAACTGTTAAGTGAGACTAAAAAAGCTTCAAACTTAGGAACAGCTAGCAACAGTGAGGGATTTGAACTCCTCACGTAGAGATCAGATACCAGTGTCTCCTGATGATGGCATACAAGGATGAAAGGCTGGGACTCAATTTGGAGAAGAGATGAGATGGCTAAGGACAGATAATGAATGAAATCTGTAAAATCGAGAAGGGAGTAGACAAGCTTAATGCAGCAGCATTCACAGAAGAGAACTATTGTTGGAAGCTTTACAGAACTAGATGAAGATTGCTTTAAAACAGGTGCAGAGGTGGGGAGCAAAAAGCCTTTCTTACACTGGAGGCAGAGATTTTCTGGAAATTGCTGCTAAAGTGGGCTGTGTTAGCAGATAGGACCAGGAGGTTTAAAAAAGCATTAGATGAATGACAGATTAATAAACGGTTGCTAAAAGGACTAGGAAAGAAGATGCCCTCTAATAACCGTGGTGTAACAGTCCTTGGGTGCTGGGTGACTAAGAGACGAATGCACCACCAGATGTGGCCAGGTTAGTGGTGTCTAACTAGTCTCCATCTGCTTCTGCCAGGGCCAAAGAGCATGTGTGCAGGGCTGGAGACACCCTCACTCTCACGTAGTTGGGTTTTCTTTCTTCCTAAATCACAACAGGGAAAGCAGGGTGGGAGAAGCTTGAACTGCCAGCCATTGCAGTCTTTTGCTTTATCTCATCCTATCAAGGCATCCTCATTTACTTCTTGCACCATTTTTCTTAAATCCAACTGGAAAAGTTAGAAGACAGCCCTGTGGGGGGATGCTGAATAGGTAGAGGTTCAATTGAGAGCGCTTCAAAACCTTAAGTGCCTTTCCTCTGGGCTTGTAAGCAAGGCATCACCTCATGCTGAATATGTATGTGGTAGAAAGGCAGAAACCCAAAGCTGTGTCTTTGTCACATTAGTGTTTGCAACATAAAAGCAGAAGATCAAGTGTGTGACAGTTTTGCACCTCTCATAGTGTTTTATGTTACGCTGTCTGTCAAATGGACTTAGGAAGAAAGCTCCAAAGAAAATTGTTCTATTTAACTTCTTTGGATGTTCATCAAATTACACTGAAAAATGTGATGTTTTCAGTTTAATCTTTGTGTCATTCTGCAGGTGGGTTGCATATCAGCAGAAACATTTCTGTGGAGAACAATACGTATTGGAGAAAGGAAAATATAAATGTTTCTTTGACTGGGGAGGATCTAGTAAAATCATCATGTCAATTCGACCTGTCAAGTTGGTGAGTTACCAGAGCTTAAGGGCAAAACTTAAATGTGACCTTTGGAGATCAGAGTACAATAACGTTATCATGTGGGCTATATTGTTTAGTCTATTTGTTTACTTGGAAACAAGTTAAAGGCCCTTGTGGATGACAGAGAATCATAGAATGTCTTGGGTTGGAAGGGACCTCTAAAGGTCATCCAGTCCAATCCCCCTATAATAAGCAGGGACATCTCCAACCAGAACAGGTTGCTCAGAGCCCTATCAAGCCTGACCTTCAATGTCTCCAAGGCCAGGGCACCCACCACCTCTCTAGGCAACCTGTTCCAGTGATCCACCACCCTCATATTAAAGAGCTTTTCCCAATGTCCAACCTAAATCTACCCTTCTCTAACTTGAAACCATTACCCCTTGTCCTATTGTTACATGCTCTTGTGAACATACAATGAGTCTGTTCAGGATGAAGACTGAAGTTGACACTTTGGTTCTTTCTATCTTTTGAGAAAGTTATCAGGGAAACTTCATAAGAACTTCTCCTTGGCAGACTGCATTCATGGAAAGAATAACCTAGCCTCGGAAGATTAATTTGCCTTAAAGCATAGTAATTTATCATGCCTATTTGATAATGGATATAAAAATGCTTCAGAATTTATCTGGCCATTTATTGTTGTATAACAGAGGTCTGAATTTTTTCCCTTATTTTTATGCTAAATATTTGTAATACGCACAGTGAATAAAGACAGGAAATATTCTTAATCTGTTATTAAATCCAAGGTATCGCAACTTGCCCAAATTAGATTAATGCCAGAACTGTCAAAACCATAATGTAAAACAAAGGCAATCAGTAGTGAGCACATAATAAATTATGCTACTGCACTGAAAATGGGAAAGGAACAAACCTTTAACCTTATTTTGAAGAGCACATGTTGAAAGAGGTGTCCCAGTCTCCTCTTGTTTTGAATTCTCTCTCTTTTAAGAAATAGTCTCAGAAACAAATACAGATACACTTACATGGGCTCTAATCCACATTATATGAACTGATTAATGCTGATGCAAGTTCTCTGTGTGGAAAAGGACTGAACACTCAGGCAAGTAGTTGTGAGCTTACAGGCAGCTGATGGCAGAAGCTGGAGAAGAGAATTGTGCCAAGAGCATGGGAAGTCTGTTTTTCTCTGCTCTGGAGTTCCTAAGTAGAAAATTTCAGGAATTTGACATGTCTTCTAGGAAATTAAAAACATAATTACAATTATTTATATGCATGTAAATATATTTATTATTGCAGGAACCTCTTGGAACGAATGAGCCTCCACATTTGGTATGTTGACATTATATAACATTCTGTAGCACTAAACTACATTTAATAATTAAATACAGGCAATGTTGAATGTCTTGCTCAGTGTTACCATCTCCATACAGCAGAGCATTGATGGAGGAAGCTAGTAGAGGTATAAAGGCTGAGTTTGCTAATGTTCTACTCTTTGCTTTATTCCAGTTCAGAACTTTTCATATTCTGTCCTCAAAAATAGAAGCAGTTTAGTAGGTTTTGAGTGACTTGGAGTTTCTATAGCTATTCATTTTCCTCCTCTTTGCTTCTTGTTTCTGCAAACTTGCCATCACATGCATTCATCCTTCACTTAATGACATATATTCTTTCCATTATTTTGCATTGTATCTGGTTTGTCACTATCTTGTTCACATATGAGGTGAAGAAGAAAGTATAA
Organism: Hemiprocne comata; assembly: GCA_020745705.1. Classification (NCBI taxonomy): domain Eukaryota; kingdom Metazoa; phylum Chordata; class Aves; order Apodiformes; family Apodidae; genus Hemiprocne; species Hemiprocne comata. Next base: position 132,297,859 of record CM036586.1, on the reverse strand, counting down.
ACTGCAGAAAATAGAACTGCACTCTTCAAACTCCATGTGCATCAACCAGGGGAGGTTGGGTTTTCTAGTCTTGTGTTGTTAGCTCTGTTTTTCATAGTCTCCCTGTCATAACTGACCACATCCTGATAATAACAAACCTGTGATAAATCTCTTCTATGATGCATTCTAACTATTTCCCTGAAAGTCGTGTCTGACTTGCTGAAAACTTAGGAAGCAGTTTGTATAATTCACTTTTGGTCTCAAGAACAAGTTAGTTTAGGGTTTTGCACTTTTGCTCTTTATCTTACAAGGTCATGTTCCATTAATATTCCTTTGTGATATTTTTCAAAACCAAAAACTTTTTCTAAGTGTTTGTGCTCATCACCAAGGATGGTCTGTTTCTTCTACTTTCTGTCCCCATTTCCTGCATTAGTTGTTTAATTTTATTTTTTTTCTTTCTGCCCTGGAGTGTATCTAAGTGGTTATACTGCTCTCTCTAAGACATGCTCTTAATTACATCAGTTTAAAAAACTTTATTTCAAGAACCGTGACATTTTTTTCAGACAAATGAGACTTTAGAGCTGAATGGTTCTGTTTCAGAAAACTGAAGAATTTTGTCATCTGGACACAGTTTTGCTTTATCTTCCTTGAATGGGTATAATAGCTGTAAGCACATGGGAAATACAGACATTGTTTGTAGGTCAACATTGCAGGCGGACCACACCCTTCTTTTTCTCCAGGTATCCTAGTTCTATATTTTTATGGTTAACCCTGGTCTATGGGAAATGTTTCCGATCTGAGGACATAATTGGTGTATTATTTTAGTCTTAAACACTGATTTCCTGCCAGACCTATTCATATGGCAGTTTGTGGCCAAATCAAAGACTTGCAAGTATGTTCACAGTAAGGCCTTAGTAGATGATACCAGATAAAATAACCGACTCAGAGGAAGACAGTGGGATACAAACAGTTGAAGATCAGCTTCTCTCCATCTGCAACTCTTCTGCTTTTTCAGGAGCTCCCAAAAACTATTATTTGAGCGATTTAATCCAGTTTTGCAGACGTTTTTCAAACCTTTGAAGTTTCATTACATTGTGCTTTAGTCTTTCTTTCCAGTGATATGTGAAAAAAATCCGCGTGTATGCGCAGACACCTTTAAATACAGAAGTCTTCTACATCGTGTTTTGCATTTTGTGTTCTCTAATAGCAGTCTTAACACTCTTTTTAAAAAAAATACTATCCTGACATACCACAGTCCTTGTTTTCATAGGACTCTGCCCTAAAGCTAGGGAAGGAAGAATGTCATTTGGATTGCTACAGTTCTTTTGGGACGGGAAATGGGAAAACATGTAATTGCTTAAAATAAGTAAAGGATGATCTTCTGGATAAATTAAAAAAAAGTTTCCCACTCAAAGTGAAAGAGCAGTCTTTTAGTTTGGAACTTAAAATCCTGCTACATATGAGCTGGCAAAACACTACACATCCTCATTTTTGACCCTTGTACAAGCCATATACCAGTTTTTTTTGAATGTTTATACATTCTCCCACCTATGATAAGCATATGTTCGAGCTAAGGAAACTGTTTTTACTGTCTACAAGGAAGAGTGTGTCGTCTTTTCATTTTTGTTTTTAGTTGCTCATCAAGAAATTGAAAAGCAACTAAATTTTCTTAAATGTCTCACAAACTCCTGTCACCTTTTCCTACTGCCAGGCTCCCTAATAAACAAAGTACATATAAAAATGCCTGAAATCGCCAACTCTGAAAAGCCATTCATTTTACGTATTAAAAATAAAACTTGGTTTTGCCCAGCCTCTTTCAATAGCAGCTGACTTGTCAGGTGGTTTAGGAAGCAGAGATAATTGCTGTGATAACTTGTCTTTGTATTTTAACATGCTGTCCATTGAGATTTTGGGAAGCGAAACCTCATATAGTAATGTCAAACCCTGACAGAGTAGAGAGAGCTGCAGTTTGAGACTAATTGCTGATACACAGTATTTTCACTGAGGAATCAGTGCTTCACCCCAGCTTTTGTTAAATTAAGACCATCTATACATGACATTCTGTATAAAAATTAAGTTTACATATTTTCTAAAAGCCTTGCCTAGCATCTGGCCTGTGACAGGAAGTATATATATTTCTTTATAAAGAGCTCTGAGATAAGTGGGTAGAAAATACTATATAATTACAGCTTAAATAGATGCTTTGTGACATAGCCATGCAATTATATTTACAGAAAAATCAGTTACGCTTTATTCATGATCTTGTAGCTGGTTTGTGTTCTTCAATTTGCAGTTACAGCATGCAAGGCCAGGTTAAGCTATTCTTGTTCTTTCTAACAGGAAACCTATTCAATTATTTTAAAAACACAGACTGAGCTTTTCCATAAAATCATTTGCTGATACTTGTGTTTGGCCTTCTCACTCTGTACTGGCAAAAGCACTAGATTTCTTTTATTTGGCAGTAAGTTAGGCCAATTTGGGGCAGGAAGGGGGAAGTAGCTCTTGCAACAGCCATCATGTTTTTCTTCCATTACAGAATATGAGTTGTTCTCTTGATACAGTTAATTTCTCATTCTTTTCCAGTCTCTCTTTTAGGCTTTAAAGTGAAATTCACCTCAGTTACACAGTGGTGGCCCAAGAGTACTGAATTCTAGGCAACTTTGCTATAGATCATAGACTGACACTTTTTCCCCCCCTTTCCTTTTTTCCCCCCTGCCCCCCTGCTTTCTTCTTTTATTGCAGCACTTTCAACCTCATTGCTTTTTCAGGGTGACTTGATCACATCTTTCTGGTGGGGTATGGTTCAATGTGTCTTGAAGATCTTCACAATGACATGTAAAAACAGCCAAGTTGAACTTCAGAAGATCATGGTGTGTCTACCAGGCTGTACCCAGTTCCCCCAGAAATTCTCCTGCTAGTTTTTGAGTGGGAAACCACCTGTGATCACTGTGGTCACAAATTATTTCAAGGCAGTTTGTCAGCAGTAGCCCTGTATCTTCAGAGCAGTAGCCAGCACTTCCCCGTCTTGTTTTGAACACTGAATTGCTGAATTGTATAGCAAGAGTTAGCTGCAGTTCAGGGATACTTTGGATGGAAGATAATGTTCTTCAGTCCTAGCCTTCTCTTTTTCTCTGGGCCCTCTTCTGCTGCAGCTGAACTTATACTTGATTCCACTGCCTTAGCATCACTGGGAAGCATCCTGTTACCGGGCCCAGAGACAAAAAAACACTTAATCTTTCTAATAATAAAGCAGCTGTAGAAATATGAAAGACTCCTTAAATGATAATTCATTCTATTTATTGTATCTTTGTGAACTGAATGGGTACTTCTCTAAGACCACAGCTGTCTCTGCATTAATGATAATCTGTTCATTTTCCTTCTAGTCATTGGTTTTGTTTTGTTTTGTTTTGTTCTTGTAGCTCAAAGCTTTCAGTAATACACATTTCCAAGGAGCATGTCTAGATTTCACAGCAGAAGTTTCTGATTTTCCATCATTCATACCATGTTCTTTTAAGGTTCTTCGGGGATGGTAAGTCTGTTGTTTTACACGCCACCATTTTAAGTAATATGAACTTTTTTCCTCAATGCTACCAAGTTTCAGAAGGCTGAAAGTGCATAACACATGCCCATCGTATTTCATCATGTCTTAGACCCTTTGTCTTGCAATGTATCTCAGTAACTGTCATCCTGTCATTGGTATGCATTTGGTATGCAGTAGTATGCATTTTGCTTTCCCTGTGGGAAGTTTGCAGTTACTGTGACTCTTTTTTTAACTCAAATTAGAAGTTATTCCAGATTTTGAAAACTTGGTACAATAGAAGTGTCTGCATTCCACTCATGTCTTTTGACTCTGAAGCGAGATTTCTGTGCCACACAATTTGATTTTGCTGCTTTGGTTACTTACTCAAATAGCCTTTCAAGTCACCTTACTTTTAAGCTTAACAAGAACGAAGAATTTTTTTTCATTCCTTACTTCCTTAGCAAATATTAAATCTTGAAAAAATACTTCCTGTTAATAAGCAGCTAGAGCAGCTAATCTCTTTTGTTACATTAATCTTGCAGTTGGCTCCTGTATTACCAAGGGGAAATCACTGACAATCACTGTGTGCTGGAAGAAGGCCTCTACGTTGACCTCAGTTCCTGTGGCTGCCCAAGTGCTACAATCAAATCCCTCAAGCCTATTCAATACGTAAGGACTTTATTGAAGAAAAATAACATTTTGGAACTCTTTTTCCTAGTCAGATGTCTGAAGCAAGTACTTGGGTTAAACAAACTCCCACTCAGGGAAAAGAGTGAAGTTTGTTTTCCTGGCTTACGGGTTTTTTTGGGTTAGGAACAAGCCAGGCTGCATGCACACATGCACGTGGTCACTTGTCAGCACACGGTCTTGGGTGTTCTGGGATCAAAGTTGCTTTCTTTTGTATAAGTTACACTGGTTGTTTTTTCTCTGACTGATCTTTATAATACAGCTTGGCAAGCTTAGTACCCAGCAAGACATTGATTTTTGTCACGCTGTCTAAGCATACGGGGCTTCTTTTATTAGGCCTACAGCCAAGGTTCAATCTTAAAGCAATTCTACAAGCAGAAGACATGAAATTTGAAATAATAAGGTAGCATATATTTGCCATAATGCTGTTTAATTTACTGTTTTACAGAAACAGAAAAAATATTTTGACTACCTAATGGCATCTCAAAGCATGGGTCAGTAAAGCAGCATAGTGTACCACACAGGCCTGTGGGCTGTGTATAACACCCCAGATAGTCCAGTTCAAAGTACGTGTGGTCATCCTTTCACTTTATGACTTCTGAGATGCAGGACAAGTGCTTATGACACGTGCACATAGTCTTCATGTGACTTGCAGGTCATGTTGGCTTTGCCACCCAAGCGTGCATCTTGCAGTCAAGTGACTTACTAAGCAGTAAGGTGAGATACGAGGTCCTTTATGACCAGGAAATTGGACAGGAATGCATTGTATTACCCAGTACAAGATAGATACAGCCTCTTGTACATCTTCTCATGGTCTTATACATGCAGGACATAGGCCTCTGGAGTCTTGCTGTCATGTCTGTGCCTTTATGCCATATATCGATACGCTCCTATGCAAGTTCATTGAAGATAAGCTGACCATAATGCTGTTAGTAAAAGAGAAGCAGGTGGCTGCTCTGCCTACTGCCCTCTAGCACTGACCAGCTTCTGCAAAACTCTTCCTCCTTCCCTGATCGCAGAACACAAACTCAGTCTATATGACCTGTGCCCTTACTCTTACAAAACTACACTTCAAAGATTACTCAATTCAGTTTTCTTCAAGTGTTAAAAGTTGTTTTTTCCTATTTCTTAACATGTTTTTAAAAACCAAACAGAAAAAACCACCCTAACACCAAAAGCTGTGGGTGTGTGAGAAGGATGTAGAGCTTAAGGTTGAGAGCTGGTTACTAGGTTACACAGATGCAGTGATTTCAGTAGAGCTGTAGGTTCCCACCTGCTGAGAACCTGGTTTTCAGATTAAAGATCTCTGTTTCACGTTAGGCTTTTGGACTCTGCCTGCTCATTCAGAATGAAGTTTTGACATGAAACGGTAGGACTCATCCAAATCCCCCATCCTGTAATTTCACAGGGAAGCAACTCTGCAGTTTGGCATATTAGGAAGCTACTGGCAGCCCTCCCCGAGGGCCGAGCCCTGGGAGAAGTGTGTTTGGCAGGCCGTGTGTGGGAAGCTTACACATCTTCCTGTGCTTTGTGGCTTGCACCTCTCAGTTCAGTTCCTCTCTTGCAAATAGGAGCCCTTGTATTTCCCAGACTGGAGGCACTAAACAGCATAAAATGCAGTTGAACCACACCTGTTTCACAATTGGCAGTGCCCCCCTCGGCCCCTAACACGCTGTGTGCGTGGACGGCTCAGGCGCTGTGTAGCACAGACGTGCTGCTACACACGCAGCAGTGAGGTGGGTCAGTGGTCAGAAACAGCCGTAGCCAATTCTGTGCATTGTCTGCAATGCACTGTTCTTGGAACACAGCCCTTTTTATTACAAGATGTTTCTGTTAGCTCATTCAAGACGGCAGCAAGCATATTCCCAAGTGGAATTGTTGTATAGCTTTATTGAATTTGGTTGTGGCATTGGGAACCCCTTCCATTGTTCAGCTTTAAATACCAGCCCGGTTTCAGACCTAAGGTGTGTATCTCGATAACTCGCGTGTAAGAGGAAGGAGAACATTCAACCCCAACACCGAGCCCTCAATGTGCATTGTCTTCGGCTCTCCTTTAAGTGACATTTATTTGCGGCAAGTGTAACTGTTGGCAGGACTCTCACAAGGCAGGAAAGCCATGTATTGCTTCAGTGTGTGAGGTTTCTGCATCTCAGATGTTGACTAGAAGCAGAGGCTTATGTGTGGCACTGGCAGCAGGGGAAAAAATACACTTTTAACAGTACAAAAGATTAATAAGGCTAGCTCATTACCAGCCTTTGAAAACAGTCCGAGTCCATTGACTAGTGTAGGTGTGGTCCAGATACGTATTTCAGAAGTAGATTGTTTCAGTGAGTCCTTTGGGATAGGAGAAGAAACCTGCTGGAGGGAATGGGGACACAGGGTGTGGGTATTCCCTTCCTAATTTGGGATATTGTAATGGTAAGTAACTATATGTTGCCTTGATATTGTATAGATGAGTGAAGCCCCAGCTCTGGGCCTTTGTCTGCAGGATGTATCAAAGAATATAGATGCTTTGTGTGGGGGTAACTCCAAAGTAGCTGTGAAACATAGCATTCAGCACAGGTCACTGACACCTGCAGAGTGTGCAACTTGGCTGGGCATCCACACTGATTTCTGCATTTGATCCTGAATCAGGATGCTCTTCCTGCTCCTGTCTGTTCTGGTAACTAAAAAGAACATCTAGCAAAGGTTTTGCTATTGCGCGTAGCCAATACCTTCAACGAAGATCTGAGTTTTCACTCACAATTTATAACAGTTTTGAGGGATTTTTTGGATGTTGTCAGTTGCTGCAAGATGTCGAGCTCTCCACTTTGGAAGGAAAATTTGAGGATCAGTTACCTATTTGTAGTACTCCATGGAATGGACATGCTTTTGTGACCTGACAGAACAACACAGTAAGGTTGTTCGTTATGGTAAGGATCCCACTGTAAGGTGGGATGTTTGTGACTGAGTGAGGTAACAGTAATGCCTTAATCTATATGAAACAGGTAAGAACTTGTGCAAAGCCTTGGCTCAAGTTTTTTTTTTAAATATATCGACCAATTGAAAATAAGGAAAGGATTTGAGGGAATATTTTGCTCTCTGGAAAATTATTTGCAAACAAATATAGCGGATGTTCTAAATGGCAAAAAAAAAAACTGGAATTTTTTAATTTTTTTTTAGGAAAGTAAACTTTTGAGTTTTTAGTTTGAAAACTGCCAGAAGTATAGTTTGCTTGTTTAAGAACTTCACTACATAACAAAATGAAAATTCTCATTCTAAATCACTGGGTTTGCCCAACAAAAATAGAAGAAACCCAAAACTTTCAGAGCAATGGAAAATTAATTTGGATAAGAAAAGAAGCTCAGACTAGTGATGGTCTGATTTCTTCACTGTGATTACAGTATTTCAGGTTGGCTAGTTTTTGTTCTAACCTTTAACTCTTGGAGGGAAGTTTTATGGGTTCTTTGCTGGAAAGTGAAGTTGTCACCATTTAAGTACGGCATGCTACCCCCACCCCCTCCATACACACACTCCCCTATTTCTCAATAAATGAAAATTAACATGGTTCCAGTTTGGTTATTTCCTCATTTTATTATGCACTGGAGTCACAGAGAAATGAAGCACATCTTTGCAACCAGTTTCCTCTACTGTTTGTTCAGGAAGTAGCAAAAAAGTTAGGCAGGTTCATAAGGAGAGTAGGGAAGGGGTTCCCTTATTCCCAGGAACTTCTTTCCCATTTTGGCTTAATCTCTGAGGCATATAATACTCAAACTAAATTTTTAGGAGATCCGGTCTGTATTCTTTCCCTGCTGTTCTGTATTGCTCAAATTCAGACTGGACCACTTTGTCCCTCTGGGAACTTTTAGGAAAAGCTATAGGTTAATGAGGGGATACAAAGAAGGAACAAAGCATATCCCTACCTCGATAATGAGATAATAATGTCCTTTGTTCTCTGGGAGGAAAAATACCATGTATTAATCTAGATTGCACGTTGAATAAAAATGTGTTATGTGGCCTTTCCCTTCTGAAAAAGGGAATGCTTCTGAAAGACCGAGTCTTTCTAATATACTATTTTATAAGTGGGGAAGATATGCTAGAAAATATATCTCACAGGAACGTATTTCTTTAACTGAACAGGAATTTACATAACATGGGAAGGGTACACATCTATTTAGTAGTGGTAGGAACAGTGGAACTAATGTAACTTGCCTCTCATCTCCTTTCATCTAAAAAACCCAAAGCACTCTTTAACAAATGCTCATTGATTAAATTTGCTGGTGTTGTTGACAATACCCACTCTTCAGGCAGGTGAAAGCAAAGCACAGGTTAAGGGCAGCTGCATTTGCTGCTGCAGTGCAGGTGTCCGTGCCTGTGTCAGCAAGGACTTGCCTTTTGCTTTGCCATGAATTCATGAGAAGGAAAGTGTGGGCCTCTTGCGTGGCAGCAAGAGGGAGCAGGTAGAGTCAGCTGGGCCATTTTTAGGGCCATGGTTCCATATCGGGGCATTTGCCCACTGTTTGTTGCTTGAAGTTGTTACTCTTTCGGGATAGAAACCTTTACAAGAGATTCTTACAAAGGGGAGTTCAGTTCTAGCACTGCCTTTTCTCAGGCATGTTTTGTAGTATTTGGTGTGACTTGCCATGGACAAGAGTATCCAGCATTGTTGCAGTAAGCAATTGGTTTTCCTTCTAAGATACTAACTTCAGCCCTAAAGTTAAACCAGTCTCACCGTTTCTAAAAACAAAAAGGAGATCTGGGTTGTAGGTTGTGCAACAATTTTTTTTCTTTTGAGGCATTCCTTATTCTTGCTCTTATCAATCATGATAGAAAGATAATCAACATAGAAATGCAGGAACTAAGTTAAATACAGATGTTACCTAATCTCCCTAGCATTCTTGTGAGGCAAATTAAATCAGATACGAAAATTAATCAGGTTTCCCAGGGCCAGGCAATGAGTCATTTTGCGTAGTTGGGACTAGACCATGGTCGTTACCATCGTGCAGCTCCATGTTCCTCTCCCTCAGCCAGGCATCCTTCCCACACTGAAGGCAGTAGCCAGGTGAACACAGCTTCAGTAAAGGCAGTTGTAAGTGATGAGTTAGCGAAATTGAAGAGTAAAGATTTTTTTAAGGTGGTGTAATACAGCTGTGGAATCTCCTCCAGTTAAGGCTCTGGCAAATGCTGTTTACATAAACAGGTAAGCAGGGATGCAAAGTGGGCAAATGTACAAACCCGTGCCATGACCGGGTTGCTGTTACACTTTAGTCTGGCCCCATGGATTTCTTTCTTTGGCTTTATTAGGCTTTCCCATGAAAGTCTGCAAATTCTAAGTTTGAAAAAAAAAAAAAAAGATGCAAGGAAAAATATGTTTTGGAGTGAGCACTTCTCAAAAGAGCTTTATTGGCAATAATTTTCACAAAATTAATGATGAAAAATTATCCATGTGTTGCGCATAGCTAAAACTGTACTTGTTTTTATTATAAACATGTGTGCAACTTGATTTCTGCACTTGGTTTTCAGTTGTAGCACCTTTTTGTTAGCTTCTTTGTGTCTGTATACTACTGCTATTCTGTGGGTGAAACACCTAAGTATTGCCTTGCAAACAAAGCGCATTTGAAAGAAAGCTCATCTTGCACTGATCTTTGGTACCAAACACTTGAGGCTTGCATTGCATTTTTTCTGAACTGGTGAAGTATAAAATTCTGTTCTGAACTGGGAAAAATTTGTGGTGCACAGCTTCTCCCCATTAAAAAAGGGTGGAAGTCATTGAGGGGAAAGTTTGAGCCAAGTTGAACTGTGCAAGAGATTTTAAATGTGTTGATTTCCATGGTTTACTTTTCAGCCACTGAAACCACACTGTGGGGAGAGAAAAAAGCTGTGTCATCTTCCTGGCATCACATGCTGTATTAGCCATAGACTACCACACCTGTTAAGTAAAGAGTATCACTGTATTTAACTGTTCACAAGGCTGCTTGTATCTTGAAATGCTATGTAGATATACCCTTCCTTAATCACTGGCCTCTTGACTATATTAAATCTCTTAAAATTTCTCCCAGGACACTGGCATTAAAAAACAAGTCAAGCAAAACCTCTTGAAAATTTATCGGTGCTGGTTTAAGTAAGGCAGTTAGTTGTTTAATACACAAAGATCAGGTTGAATAATTCTTTTGTGCTTTGTCATTCTTGCAGTTGGCAAGCTTTCCCCAAAGGATGGCATTTCAGGTATTTTCCTTGAAATAACTATGGAAGGAAGCTAACATAATCCTGACCTAGACATGGGAATGACTTGCCAATCATGGGTAAATGTCTTTAGCTCACCTTTTGAGGTTGGGCACTAGATTGGGTCCACCTAGAGCAACAATCTGAGGTTGTCACCTCCTGTATTCTCTGCCCGGTTCCCTTCCTCTGGGTCTCAGATAGCCCTGTTTCTCTGGCCTGTCAGGATTTGGCCTTGGTGAAGAAAGCTGATACTGTGAATCTCACGCTTTTTCTATCCATGATGACTCTTCAGCCTGATAATGGGTGAAAGTACACCTCAGCATTCTGCAAGGAAGAGTAGGAGCAAGATCCCTTTGTAACAGCATGGCCTGAAAACCTTGGGTTTTTACTGTTGGTAGTTTCCATGGAGCTATGAAAACAAAATCAGAGAAAAAAGCCAGGCCAAGTCACTGCTGCCAGCTCTTGGTATAAAATGGTATATATAAAGTGAGTAATCGGCTCATTGCTCTATATATGGTTATGAAAATATGAGAGCCTCAGTGCTTGAGACAGCAGCATGTCGTCTTATTCTGTGCTTCACATCTATGCCAGGATCAGTGGAGTCCTTCTATGATCTCACTGGAAAGGTGGGAACAGTCCTCGTGATCGGCTGTGTGTGCGTATGAGAGAGATGCAATGTCTGCTGCGTACCAACAGGCTGGGACTCTGTGCAACCTGACAGGACTTTCTCAGGCCCATTATATTCTACCAGTCACAACCACGTGAGACTTAGGGTCATTTTGACTCCACCAATTTGCTGTTTGGATTCCTGTTGTATAAATGGATACGCTGGTCTAGATTTCAATGTAAACATTTAAACTCTGTAAATTTGACCCACCTCATCCAGCAGAAGGCAAGCAGGAAGAACTGACTTTCCAAAATCAAAACATGATGGCCCTTAATCTCTTTCTATTTCGTAACATTACTTTTTAAGGAGTGCAATGGGCTTTAGAAATCTCTGTGGGTGGATGATCCCAGGCTCTGTGAAATGTCCCAGCAAACTCCCTGTCCGTGCAGCGTTGCGTGACTTACATTGTCCCTGCACCGATCAGCAGAGGAAAGCAATTTCTCTGAGGCAGGATTTGAACAACCAGCTACATGCCAAGTGCACTGAGTCAGTGCCAGTAGATTTGTAAGTCCTGAATCACCACAGAGCTCTTCAGAGACACTTCACTGCAATACATGTGCCTCCTCAAACATGAAAGTGAAGTTCTCTTAATTACTCAGCACCTGTGTCAACATTAATTCAAGATTTTGTTTAATTCATTCCACCTGAGGCCATGTCTTTGCTGCAGAAGAAATCCTACCTTTTGCCTGGGCTGGCTATCTCAGAGTACCATCTCCTAAGAACAGGGTGACTTCCCCAGAGAGATTGCTAATTGAAGTATTTAATCAGACCTTTTCCCTCTTCCACTACCAACTCCATCAAGATAGAAACTACAAGTGCGGATGATTTTGGTCACGATACTTCCTTTAAGGTTTCAGGTTAAAAATGCTGGAGAACTGTACAAGTGTTCCTTGTACTGAAGCACAGATTTTTGTCTATTTAAATCTGTTCTCTCTATGCTTTTCTGCTGATCTTACAGCTGTACCACATTTTCATGCAAACTGATCTTTTTATTTGCTTTCATAGGCAATCTCTGAACTGTAGAAAAGGACATTAAGTGAGAAATGTTTCAATTCTACATGAGATTGAAGGGGTTGCTAATTACACTCTTTCTTCAAGATTGTAAGAAGAAAAACAGGGATGTGTATTAAAAACACTGAGAACTTTTAAGTTCTGACATCTTTAACCTTTTCGAATTTGTAGATCCCCAAGATTTTTCCAGTGAACCCACGACTAATTGAAGTCAGTGGACAATCGACTTATGATTTGCCACACTCCTTTAGATGCAATCTGCAGATCACCCTGAAAACTACTACTGTAACCTATTTCATCAATAAATAAATAAACTGAATTTATGAAAAGGAAACAAGGCCCTGAGAATACAGATAGGATCAAAAAGAGATATTTTCAAATGCAAATAGAGGCCTCTGCATCTTGAAGCTACTCATTGTGTCTGGCTTGTCAGTGGGGCACTATATTCTGATGACAAAGTGCTTTGTTGGTGGATGTACTTTTTTTCCTTGCTGTTACATTTGCTGAGGGAGCATGATCTAACCAAAAAGCATGTGGAAATTAAACTGAAGTGGTAAATGTGTGCATCATACCTAAAAGTAGAAATTAGACTTTTCCTATTAAAACTTGGCTTTTTTTTTTTCTCTGCCCTTCCAGGTTTTTGCTGAGCCCTCCATCAGTCTGTTTGCTCTGGAATGCTGCAAGGGCAGAGAGCTGCACTTCAGTGAAGCCATCAATTCCATTTTGAATGAGGACCTTCATTTTTATGCTCAGTCTGTATGGGTGAGAAGTGGATTGTAAGTATGGAACAAATATTCTTGTCAGATTTGCATTATAGGAGCTAATACTGAGCATACATTTTCTCCCAGTTATTGCCTTTATTTCATTGGATGTTTTACATTCTAACTTTGGAGGCAATATCAAATCCTAAGATGTGGTTGATTGTTGTATCAGGATCTGAAATGAACAAGAACTCTGGGCAGAGGATGCATTTCCTTCTGTAAGAACTGTCTGTCCTTTTATCCTATACAGTAACGAACAATAGAGCCTATTGTTCAAGCCAGGAACCAAAAGTAAATAAGTTTTGATTGCTGACTTACAAAGACAGGTAAACTCAGACTGCCTTTATTAACTGGCTGCAAAATACCAGCTATAAAGTGCAGTGATTTAACACAAGCCACTGCAGTGGTTCAGGGAAGTTTGATGTGCTGATGGGCTGCCAAAGAGGCAGCAACTTCTGAGAGAAGCTCAGGACAGACCTGACCACTGAAACAGTGGTTTGCTTCTGTTAGTAGTTTAACCTCCATCCGTGAGTGTGAATACACACCCAGGGTCTTCTGTGAAAACCATTTTACACTTGCAGAAGTGACCTTCTAACCTTTTCCACATCCCCCATCTTTCACCTTTTGGAGAAACTCGAGTGTTCTGCCTCGGCCAGGTTTTCTGCTGCAACATCAGCAACAAATAACTTGCAGAGTCTCATCCTGCAACTGAGGCTGACTGGAAACTGCTGTTCTTCTAGTGTTACACACAGTTCCTGTGTTTATTTTTGAGCTTTTCCCCACCTTTCTCACAGAGACAAGGCTGTAATTTTCTTGGGAGTTCTTACAGGATCACACACAATCATGCAAAATATTAACTGATCAAGCAAGGAATTAGTGTAGGCTTTAGGTATATCTCTGTTGAGAGTCTTAAAATGAATTTTTCAAATGCGTCTAGTCTGTTACCACCTAGAAGTCAAAACTCTTCACCCTTCTACAGATACTTGTGATTACACTGCTGAGTGCTCCTCTGATTTTCTGAGGTTGGTACAAAGGCCAAGCCTAACCTAGCTAATGCTCCAGAGCACCATGGTCTGTTTTCTTTCAGAAATTTCACACAAACGTTTTCTTGAAAAGTTGGTTAAGGATTGAATCTCCCTTTCTTTAAGAGCAGGCAGTGGCAGTTGACTTTAGCTGTGAATATAAGCTTCCCCACAGAGCTTTGCTCATTCACTGTAAATTCTAGTCCCTAATGTCTGAGCTCTTGCTGAACATAATCAGTGATCATCTGCTGCTGTTGTCTTGAGGTGCTCCAGGTGAGAATGGCAAGGACCTGCCCTTTGAGGCTGAGAATAGCACACAGGTTTCTGAGATCTGTGCTAGTTTGGAGAAGTAAAGGTCACCTTTGGGAGGAACACCTGACTTATTTCTGGGGGGAGTGTGTAAATCTTTATACCTCTGTGGAGGTGTTACTAAAGTGTGTTCTGTTGGGGAACTTCTCTGTGAGCTGTCTCTGCCCTCTCATGAGGGGTGTGGAAGTGGAAATGAATCACTTTGCCCATGCAAAGATAACTTCCTTCTCCACGTGATGGAGGGGCTGGTTGGGAATGTAAAGCTAAAGGGCAACCTTGGCTGCAGAGACCAAGAAATGATGGAGTTCAAGATCCTTAGGGCAGCAAGGAGGGTGCACAGCAAGCTTGCTACCCTGGACTTCAGGAGAGCAGACTTGCAAGCAGGTTAGGTACCTGCTTGGTAGAGCCCCATGGGATAAAGCCCTGGAGGAAAGAGGAACCCAAGGAAGCTGGTCGCTATTCAAGGATCACCTCCTCCAAGCTCAGAAGTGATGCATCCCAACAGAGAGGAATCCGGCAAGAATGCCAGGAGGCCTGCATGGATGAACAAGCAGCTCCTGGACAAAAGAAAGCCTAGGAAAAATGTGGGCCTTCTCCATAGGGAAACAGGAGACCTGGTTACTTAGGATATGGAGAAGGCTGAGGTACTCAATGACTTTTTTGCCTCAGTCTTCTCTGGCAAGTGCTCAAGTGACACTGCCCAAGTCACAGAAGGCAAAGGCAGGAGAATGAAGAACCAACAAAGTAGGGGCAGATCAGGTTCAAGACCATCTAAGCAACCTGAAGGTGCACAAGTCTGTAGGACCTGATGAGATACATCTGCAGGTCCTGAGGGAACTGGCGGATGAAATTCTAAGCCACTATCCATCGTATTTGTGAAGTCACAGCAGTCCAGTGACATTCCCACTAAGTGGAAAAGTTAAACATGACCCCCTTTTTAATAGGAGAAAAAGACCCAGGGAACTACAGGCCAGTCAGCCTCACCTCTGTGCCTAGTAAGATCATGGAGCAGATCCTCCTGAAGACTCTGCTGAGGCATGTGGAAAATAAAGAGGTAACTGGTGACAGAGACACAGCTTCACTAAGGGCATGTTGTACCTGACAAATCTGGTGGCCTTCTAGGACAGGACTACAGCATTGGTGGACATGGGAAGAGCAACTGATGTCATCTACCTGATTTGTGCAAAGCATTTGACACTGTCCCGCTTGGCATCCTTGTCTCTAAGTTGGAGAGACGTTGACTTGACAGATGGACCACTTGGTGGATAAGGAATTGGCTGGATGGTTGCATTCAAAGAGTTGTCAACAGCTTGATGTCCAAGTGGAGATCAGTGACAAGTGGCATTCCTCAGGGGTCAGTCCTGGAACCGGTGCTGTTTAACATCTCTGTTGGCAACAGGGACAATGGAATTGAGTGCACTCTCAGCACGTTTGCTGACGACACCAAACTGTGTGGTGTGGTTGACACGCTGAGGGAAGGGAGGCCATCCAGAGAAACCTTGACAGGCTGGAGAGGTGGGCTTATGCCAACTTCATGAAGTTCAACAAGGCCAAGTGCAGGGTCCTGCACCTGGGTCAGGGCAATCCCAAGCACAGATACAGGCTGGGTGGAGAATGGATTGAGAGCAACCCTGAGGAAAAGGACTTGGGTGTGTTGGCTGATGAGAAGCTCAATGTGAGCTGGCAATGTGTGCTTGCAGCCCAGAAAGCCAACTGTGTCCTGGGCTGCATCAAAAGCAGCCCGGCCAGCAGGTCAAGGGAGGTATTCTTCCCCCCTCTACTTCCCTCTTGTAAGACCTGACCTGGAGTTCTGTGTCCAGTTCTGGAGCCCCCAACACAGGAATGACTTGGAGCTGTTAGAGTGAGTCCAGAGGAGGGCCACGAAGATGATCAGAGGGCTGGAGCACCTCTCCTGTGAAGACAGGCTGAGAGAGTTGGGGCTGTTCAGCCTGGAGAAGAGAAGGATCCGGGGAGACCTTATAGCAGCCTTCAGTATCTGAAGGGGCTACAGGAAAGCTGGGGAGGGACTTCTTACCGGGGCATGTAGCAAGAACAAGGGGTAATGGCTGGAAGAGGGGAGATTTAGGTGAGACATTGAGAGGAAATTCTTTAATGTGAAGGTGGTGAGACACCAGAACAGGTTGCCCAGGGAAGTTGTGGATGCCTCATCCCTGGCAGTGTTCAAGGCCAGTTTGGATGGGATTTGAGCAACGGTGTAGTGGGAGGTGCCCCTGCCCATGGCAGGGGGTTGGAACTAGATGATCTTCAAAGTCCCTTGCAGGTGATGGCTTTGGGACCACATAGGTAGAAAAGCATGGGAGAGTGAGGGCAACAGTCCAGCCCCTTCCCCATTTTCCTGTTCATTTCCAAGTATCCCAGCCAGGTTAGCTGTTTCTCTCTAGGGAGGGTCAAGGCAGAATGGCTGGGCTTTCTCTGAACTTCTTGTTGTCCCCAAAGCGGCGTCCGTCACCCAGTGTACAACAAGCTGATCCACACACAGAGTCGAGATATTTGCTTTTAATATCCAGTTCTGCACAGAAAAGAGAGTGAGGTGGTATTCCATAAAGCTAGCTCAGCTTCCTGAACCATGAGTTACTTTTATACACAGAAACATGCATAAATTACTTTCTCTAACTACGTTCTATCACTTGTATATGTGATTGTTGACTAGTTCTTTGCTTCTATTTAAAGTGACAATGCTTAAAAGTTCCACTACACATCCTCAGAGACTAGGGGTCCACCTAGCCTATGTGTGGGTATTTTAGTGTGCTAATAGTACAGTAATAAGGTAATGATAATACAGTGAGGCAAATTAGTCAGTGTTTTCATCTAGTGCTCAAAGCTATAACCAAGATAAGTCGTGGGGAGTACTCCCTTCCATCCCTTTATCTGTCTTGCAAGCCAGTTTCTTAAGGATGGGCAGTTGACTGCTAGACATGTTTTTTCTCTAATTCTTGCTGTTCCACTGTTATCTAAGCTCTGTTTTTATTCTCCGTGTCTCTTTGGTCTCTCTTACATTTTTTTTTTCTTTTTTCCCAAAAAAGTTTTACTTCAATTAATAACATCAGTGCTCCCCAGGAAAACAGACCTCCACAGCCTGTTCCCATCCCAAACTATGGTTAGGTAGCCTAAAGGTTGAGGGTGCAGGTGATCGTGAGAAGTATGTGGGGTGTCCTAGAGGGTTTGTCTGCCTTACCTGTGATCAAGAGTTGAGGAAGGTGGATTTAGAGGTTTTTTGGCTCCTTGCCCTAAAGCCCGCTGTCCGCTTTAGACAAATTACAAAGATTTATATATATACACCAATGGCATCTTGCTGCCATGCTTAGGTACAAAGGGTCTTTCCTGAGTCAAATGCCCACCTCAGTGAGAAAAGGCACAAGCCCAGACTATGGGTTGGCAAAGGGGGTTGGGGGTCAAGATCCTCCAAGGTGTGAGAAAGATGATATGGTGGTGGGTGCTGGTCCGCATGAGAGCCAAGATGAGTTTTGTCTGTGCTGCTGAATGCCAGAAGGCTGACCTGGCTTCAGATGGTTATTACCATAACAGTCCTTCCTCTCTCCATTTCCTATAAATGTCTGCTTTGAAACTGCATTTCAAATGAGACTCTTTGATGCCCAAAGAACAATGTTAAGAGTGAATTCTCAGTGATTTTGACAGGAAGCATCACGAGAAAAAAGTCAGGAATGTGTAGACATGTAAGGAACGCACAGGGGTGGGTCAGGCTGCTCTGAGTACCTGTTAATCAAGAGGTACGGAACTTAGTTTGAAGGAACAGTGTTCCAGCCTCCTTACCAGGCAGTTCACAGTTGGCACGGTTTGGCCCCCCCTGGAGTCCTAAGCATGGCTGGCTGTCAGTTTCTCCAAATTCTGCACAATGGGGAAAAGTAAGTTTCATGTGCTGTGAGCACTGTTTGCAGATGTTTTCTCTCTGAGTGCAGCAATCTCTTGTGTTCTTGGCAGCTGACCGGTAGAACAGGTAATGTGGGGAAGCCAATATTTGCTCTGTGTTCAGCTGAGTTAATGAGTCAAGCATTTAGGGTTCAGTGTCTGCACAACAATGTCCTATTGATACTAACAAAACCGATCTGTGATCCTGAGGCTGCCTTTGTAAGCAGCAACACGGTATTTACGGAGCAGATGCCTAGATAACAAGGGATCTGTATGTGCCAGTGCTGTAACTGTGTTAAAGGATTCAGCCATGTCCATGGCTCAGATACATTCCCTACAGGAAAATCTGCTACAGCAATGTATAGGTTTTGGAGTAAATATTTTGTATGTGTTTTCAGACAATTGGAATAGCTATAAAAAGCTTTAACTGCAACAAAATAAATAATTGGACAAGAGCCTCTCCTAATTAATATGTACAACCAGGCAAAGCTGTAAGTAGTACAGTCTGGTGTGCAAATCCCTAGTTTCCTAATTCATACCCACTGAAACTTGCATTATTCCCATCTGGGTTCATGCAGTTTCTTGTATTTGTGGGGAAAAAAAAAAATGGGGGGAGGGGAGAAGAGTGGAGTTCACAAGTTTCAGGCAGACAAACAGAAAACAGGTCTTGATTTAGACAGAAAACAGTTAAACCACTGAAATGGATGGTATTTTGTGGCACAGTAATAGAGGTTTGATACTAGCAGTACTGTGGAGAGGTTTGGGGGCTTTCACACAAACCCCTAGGTCAGTTGTGCTCTGGTTAACACATCGTCTTTTATGTTCTCTTTTCTGTATCCAGGTGGATTGCATATGAAGGATGTAATTTTTTAGGAAAGCAGATTCTGCTGGAGCCCAGTGAGATTCCAAACTGGAATGAACACAGTGGCTGGAAAGTAATTGGCTCCCTTCGTCCTATGAAGCAGGTACTGTAATTGTATGAGGACAAATTCATGTTTTGGACAAGGATTGTGCAAAAGTATCAGCTCTAGCACTAATAAGCATAATGGCAGGCATTGTACTCCTTAAATCAGGCCAAATGGTAACAGACAGAAGGACCTACTGGAAGATTATTGAAGCAGAAAATTCCTTCAGTGGCAGTTACTGAGATCTATATTAGGCTCCTAAAGGGAAATAATTCCTAATTTCTTGGAGCCGAGTTTTGTTTTTCTGAATAGCTCAATTAGCATGTTCTGTAGATGCTCTATTTTTACACTTACAAAACTAATAAGAAAAGCAGTTCTATATTGGCTTGTTTTATAATTCATATAAATGAAAGCAATAGCAAATTTTTTTGTGCTGTAGCCTGGATTTCCAAAAGAAGAGCAGTTTATGCAGTCTCACTTGGTTTTCCCTCTCTGCTTCACCCCAAGTAATACCAATTTCAGCCTCATTCAAAGATTCAGCTCTTGAAACCACAGAGTTCTTAGGAGCTTTGTGAAAGGTAGGTAGAGAAGCAAGACCCTCATTCAAGGAAAAGAAGGTACAATTCTGCTTCTCTGCCTTTTCGTGATGCATCAGGTAATCAGTGACACCCACAAGCTCCAAACCACTGAAAGCACATGTTGCTGCATGCCCAGCCATGCAGCTGAGGGAGAGCAGCAACATGGGGAGACAGGAAGAGAATAGGGAAGTGTGGCAGAGAATGTTAGCAGTAACTCCTCTGGAGAAGTTTTCATTAGCTCTGGTTAACACAGAACAACTGGTTTCCACTTAGTGACAAATGCTGCTCTATTTTTAAACACTAGATTCAACAGGGGAAGTGTTGCAATGAACAAAATTAATTTAATGCATTAGTTATGCATTATCTGCTCCCCCTGCCTTTGGAAAAGGAAAGGATTTTTTTTTTTCCTCCCCCAGTGATTTGTTGTCTAATAATTTGACAGCTCTTTGGAATTCTCTGGAAGTGGTAACTACCAAAGGATCCAATTTTGGCTGGTTTTGCAAATAATAATGAAGATAATTTGTGCTGATCTTAAAAAGCAGAGTTTTTTCTGAAGGGCTTTTGTATTTGGCAGCATCCTTTTTTACACTGCAACAGTGAATTTTGTTACGAGGCCCATTTTCAGCTGCTTTGCTGGGACTTTTGGTATTTGGGGTTTGCATTAATATTTTAAGTTCTGTAAACTGAAGACTTCCATGTGCTTGTGCAGTCAGCTACCTGTGCTTGACACTTCTGTGGTTATATTGGGTATATTGTCACTTTTTTTGAGACTGGAGTAATACTGTAAACCTGCACCACTTTGTATTTCTTCCTTCTGCCTCCACTACAAATTACAGAAACAGTCAAGTCTGCCAGTGTAATAGGTAGTGCAAGAAAAAGCAAAACATTTGAAAGTCGTGTAAGATGAGACACAACTTTGCTCAGTGACTTTATGGTAAAATCCCATCCTTGTAAAGAACAACTGTACACTATGCTCACTAGTACAGGTGGAGTTTGTGGATATTTGGTAGGAGAGAAGCTTTATTGTCTCTACCTTAGGGTTTTTTCAACATGGAAAAACAGGAGGTTCAAAGCTCCTGGAAGAAGATACTGTGATGGACTTGGGGTTCTGGCAAAGCTGCCTTTTATACTGCTCTTTAGTTGTGTCAGAATCAGTCAATAAGAAAAGAAAAGCTGGAAGCCTGTAGTAGCCCTACAGAATCTCCTTATTTTTCAAGTAAACTGTGTAAAAAGGGCTGCCAAATCAGTGCCCTGTTTGGCATGTGTGTTCAAAAGCAATGGTGTAATTTCTCTACCCTGTCTTTCAGTTAATGGCGGCTGAAGCTGCTGGATATGTGATTCACTAGGTCTTGTATCCTGAGAATAAAAAGCTTGTGGAGTTACAGCCTATTCACTGGTGTTGGACTGAGTGAAGTGTGCTGAACTAGAGATATTTGTGTATCACAGCAATTAGTTCTATAAACATACATTTAAAAAAAAAAAATCTGCCACTGCTGCTTACAGCTGTCCATCTGCCTGTGGAAAACAGTTATGGCTGCCTTTCCTACACATTTCTTTCCAACAGAAAATTATTTAACATCCTCATCTAAAACTGGAAATAGAACATATGCTTCAGAAAGCTGATGTAAGATAGAGAGTAGGCATTCTCACATGGATGTTCTTCATCTTCCTTCCCACTATTTCAGCCAGCAGTGTACCTCAGAGTGAAGAACCGAGCCCAAGGGAAATACCTGACAGTGGCTGGAAGCCTCGCAGATGTAAGGGCAGCATCAGTGTGCGTGTCCCCATACAATGGCAAGAATACCCAGATCTGGCACTACTCTCATGGACTCTTCAAATCTAAGGTGTGTTTCCATATGCTGGAAGTGGGTGGGTTGTATCACCTGCTGTCCTTTCACCTTCAATTCTTGCTTTTACTGTTGGCCACCATTAACACCAGGATACCTGTTGGCCTCTCCTGTGCATCTCAAACCAAAACTCTTACTATTTATAGACACACTCGATACATCTGCTTTGGCAAGCTGGACTACTTTTCACATCTGTCTAAAGGGACTGATGTTCCTGGAAATAGGAACCTGGTCTTGCTTAAAGTTGCAAGTTTATTATCTCTAAAGAGTTAATAATTTCTTTGAAAAGTAATAATATGTGAAGAAAGGCTGTAAGTGTTTTTGTATTAATGCTGCCCTTGACAATCTGTTAGTAATATAAAAAGCTGACAGCGTAAGAAACACCTGAAGTAACAAAGACCACTACCTTTGATCAAGCAGCTGGTCAATTGCTGGCTAATCTGTTCCCAACTTGCTTGCCAGGCTTGCTACCAACTATAGCATGGTCCCTGCAGTATGCTCAGTGATTGAAACAGAAACAAGTCAGACAAAAAACCGAGGCTTTGTGGCTGGATCTCACTTCTCGTCTTGTTCCTTAGGCTAACAATGCCTGTCTGGATGTCATTGGAGGCAGAGATGTGCCAGGGGCCAAAGTCGCGCTCTGGACAGAACATGGGAAGGACAGACAAAAGTGGAGACTCAATGAGGATGGAACCATCAGTTCATACCTCAGTGACCAACTGGTGCTTGATATTAAAGGTAATTAAAGAAAAAACAACTAGCCCTCACATGTCCTAACTGCATTTTTCGATTGAGGTTAATTGGCTTATTCCAGCTCTTTTTGGACTTAAGGTTAAATACAGAATCCTGTATTTCCTGTTAGGCTTATGTCCGGTTGTTTGCCAGCAGGACAAGAAAAAGTGGGGTGGGGACCTTACTCTTTTGATCCCAGAGTTTTATTTTAATCAGATCAACTGTTCTACATGGGGGAGTTCACTACTGCTGATGGCAAGAAATGAGAGTTACAGAAGACGAAATGGTGAAGAAAAAACAACCACAGAGTAAATGTGGCTCAAAGAGAAGTGCTCACTCCTCATGTTTTCAGGGTGGTTAAAATTGCCATTGCTCAAGACCTAGTCCTTCTAATTATCCATCTTGGTAGAACTACCACACTGGAGCATGCCTGTTCACACACACAGTTTGTTCAAGCCCTGCTGCTGGCGCTAGGGTTTTATCCCTAGGGAAAGGTAGTAGGGCAGTGACTGCAGTGCCTGGTGATGAGGTTGGGGGCTCTATGGTGCACTGTTCTCAGATGAAAGGTCTAAGTAAATCAATTGATAGCCTAATAGCCCTGCAGGGCTTGCAGACCAGGGTAAGGGCGTATCCCACAAGTGAAGTCATCAACCTTTTCAATGACTGTGCTACTGGCCGTTAGGCATCTGACCTCTGCAGCTCAAGCTTACTGATAATGAGTTCTCTCTCAGCCCTGTGATGTTGAAACTACTAGAGCATTTCCTGGCTTCCAGAGCTAAGGAGTTTAACCACCATTACTAATTCATAAATGGTTACTACAAAGCATAATAGTTAAATGCAATTGGTAATGCTAATGGCAGTTGTTCCAGTATCAGAAAGCTGTGCTGCCTAGCTTACTGCAAGATACAATGGTGAAGGCTGGGGTGGAAATATACCACTTGGTAGGTCTTTAAAACACTTCTTTTAGTGGATTTTTATTTATGGTATGAGAAAAAATGCACTGTTGTTTCTATGCGACATGTATTCGAAGGAGAGAAAATAGATTTTAAGGACTTCCGAAGTTTGTGGTTGAAAGGGATATGCTACACCAAATAATCTCACATGCATCTGTGGATCTGTGTATTTTTCTACTGTAGCAGTATGGCCCTTAAAAATCCAGGCATGTAGCAGGAGCTCAGGATCTGCGAAAAGCAAAATCTCTTTACAGGTGCTGTTTCTGTGCATAAAGGTACATTTGAGACTCCAGTTTGTGGAATACTCTGCTCCCTAACTAATGGAGCTCCTTAGGGACCAAGTTGACAAGTGACTCTTTGAAAGAGACACCAGCCCCCCTACCTGGTGAAATTCTTTTTTTCAGCTAGTTTTCCTACTTAGTCACACTTTTCCAAGATTGTGCTTAGACTTTTCGGAGCAGTTCTTCCAAAAATTGTTTCTTCATGATTTTGTTTTTAAGGAGGAAATTACTATGACAAGAATCACATCATTATGAATCAGCCAGTGGATGACAAAGATTCACAAAAATGGGATATTGAAATATTGTGAGTAAAACCTACCACACATGGACCTTGTGTGAGTTATTAACACCTTGAGGGGAAAGAAAAATAACTACTGAAGTCACACACCACTGGAACCTTAAGCAGCAACTCCTCTCTACTTTCCTTCATACCAAGCACCAACTCCTGGAGCAACTGAATTTTGCACAAATCTGGAAGGTAGGAGGTTGATGGAACATCTTTCTGCAGGGAAGCTGATTCTTTAGAGATCACTCTAATGAAAGGCATCTGATGTATTAAAAGAAAATACAAAAGACTATACTTAAGTTTTACAGGATATGAACTGCAAAAAGATACTATGTGAAAAGGTCTTTAGAAATGTTGTCTTTATTTTCCTCTCCAAAACTGATGGAAGCTCACTGAAGAATGAATGCACTAATGAGCTTGAAGGAGGTGGAGTTGGACTTTCATGTCCCAAGTGAAACTGTGTAGGCTGCAAGCGATCCTGAAGCTCAGATCATATCTCTTGCTAAAATGCAGTTTATTTTGTTCGTAAAGCCAACTTTGAACTGGAATTACCAGCTCAGCATGTGAAATGGGGCAGCAGAGAAAGCCTGACTTTTACTGCCCTGATGCTACTGGTAGGCCTTTGTCTTCAATTCTTTTAACAGTACCAAATTTCCAGATTCAGGAACTGGTTTTGCTGACCGTGTCCTGTTTCCAACGTGTGAAGTTGTGAGTTCTCATTGAAGGTCACCTCTAACATAGACCCAATATGTGCATGTATCACAACAGAGTAAGCGGCCCTGGGTCAGGCTAGATTTCTGCAAGGGCTAGCTGCATTTAGAGCAATAATGACTTCAACTCTAGTATTTTGTCTTGATGTATATAGATTAATTTAATACAATGTAATTTGGTCTTGAAACCATGTCTTCCTTCAGAAAATAATTCACCCCAGTATATATTTTCAAAGGTGCTAGCAGCCTGCATTTCAACACTTACTTAATCTCCAAGGAACAGCATCACTGCATGTTAAAGTTACCACGGCTCATCAACAGCACGTACATTTCATCCCAAAGGGTGAGGACTTAGACTAATGGTCCAGACCTTGGCATGCTGGTGCTTTCCTCAATTTCAGCACTAAGCAACCAGCCTACTAGACACCACTTGAGAGAGAGAGCCAAATCCCTTACAGGATTGCAGTTGTTGCAGGCTCGAAAAGCATGTTCCTCACTCAACACTGAAAAATACCAGAGGAACTGCAGACAAGCTATAGGGTTGTGAACACCTGAAGTGGAAGAAAAGTCCCTTAGATCACTGGTGTAACTTTATTTTATTTCAGTGTCACTAAATTAATCAACTTCATTGAATATGTAAATTTTTCCCCTTATTTGTATATTCAGGGTATGTATTTCTGGAACTATTTAAAGAGTTTCTGTTAGCTAAAGATGGATACTTTAGCTTCCAAAAGCTGCAACTATTCTGGTTGTGCATTCAGACAGGATCCATCCCCAAATAAATAAAATCACACAACCCTGAATTTGCCACAGAAATAAAATATATGGATGTCTATTTTTGTATGAAATTGAGTTCTGTACAGTACTATTTAAAAAAAGCTGTCTACTTGCACTTCCTATTTTACATTCGAAAATTATCCTAAATCTGCTGTTTAAGTAACCTCTTCAAATGTATGTATATATTTTTGCAGCTAAAGCACTTGTTTAGCTTTTTTGATGTAAATCAGTGTATCAAGTGTTCTACATGTGACTTGCTTTCCATATGAAAGTTGAAAAGCCTGTGTAAAAAGTTCTAGGCTTTTTTAAACCAAGAATGACTAAATCATATTGGGAGTGTCAATGTTCGATAAAGTAAAGCAGGCTTTTGTATTTAAAAGATCTTGAATGTAAAATGCTAAGCATGTATATTTTAACTGTATAAAACTTTTTTTAGGAGAAACACTTGGCTTGGTGGTTTCTTTGTCAACAAACTGATTGGGACAGCAGTTCTTAGCAGATGTAAGACATTCCTTTAAAATATTTCCTTTCAAATGGACAAAGAAGGGTTAAGTATATATTTAATACATGACTGTGCTGTTCAAGTATTAAAATAACTGCACTACTCCCATCAAAACCCACATAGGTAAGCATTGAAGATACAGCTTCCAGTTACAGGTTTGGGTTTCTTCCACATTAAATTGGTGCTGGGGGAGGCAGCAGTTAAATACTATTGTTTGTTTATTCTAGAGGTGGCAGCATCTGTGAGGAAAGGAGTTTTTCTTCAGCAAAGTCTTACCACTTTGGGCAACAACATATACAGCTTCTGCAGAGAAGTTTTTGCTCTCTCAGGGCAAACAAGCAGAAAAAATGGATTTTTCTTGCTGGTGAACTTTACAAATGAAAACAATGAGTTACTGCTTTTTGCCAAAGGTCCTGGAACCTGCTCCCTGTATATCTTTAGATATCCTCCACACGAGGACACATGTACAGTGGAAAGGGGATACCACAGCACTGGTGTGCCCGTGAGTGACTTCATCCACCCACAGACATGGATGTGGCTCACTGGACAATGTACAGCTTACCTGTTTTTCCCAATCCCTATTCTCCCAAAATAATGAAAGGAAAGTAATGAAGGGAAAGTACCAGAAAGCAGCAAAGTACATATATTGCAGTGCTTTGTTAGATAGCAATACAAACCAAAGTCTGGATAGATAAAAAAGTAATTTAATAAGCCTCTCTCTCATGAGCTTCTTGATGGCCAGAAATACTACTTCCAGCAGCAGCTAATTCACAAAAGCATCAAATAACTTCAATTAGACATTCAGTCCATAGTGACAAGGCAAGGTTTTCTTTCTCTTCATCTGAGAGAAGGTTAAGCTCTTTAACATGAATAGTGCTGCTACTCCAAATCTGCTTCAGTGCATCCAAGTATGACAAAGGAAAACGCAGTCCATGAGTCTGCTGGGGGGGTTAAAAGAAAAAAAAAGACACTAAAAATCCTTCAGCAAAGTGCAGTGTTCCTAATCACACAATAGTGTTAGGCTGTATGTACTGATCAGCAGGTATGGCCTCCTTTCCCACCCCACTCTGGTATTTCTGAGAGCATCCTCCAAAAGATGCAGTATCATCCTGCCACTTTTCTTAACAGAAAAACAGCTGAATGCTCTTAGATGTTCTAGCACATCTTATGAGGTAGGGAGGCTTAAGAGGTGTGGCTGCCTCATGTGGTGTCCACACTGAAGAAGGGAATTCCTTTAGATGTACACTCTTGCCTAACGCTACCCATTTTTTTTCAGAAGGGCATATAAATTTCTTTCGATGTGGCACAGGCAGTCTTTGGGCATAGTTTGACAAGAACCATCAAGGCTCCCCATGACTATGGCTGGAGACTTTACAGGAAGGTGTATTCTGGGATTTGCACATATTGTACAAGTGCCAGCATATGCCCTCAGCTACCCCTATTCTGTTGTATCGCAACAATGAGATTTACCTTAAAAGGTAAGTAACTGCCAGGCAAAAAGCCCTTGCTGTAATTACTGAGACAGAAACAGGCTGTGTTCTGCTTTGCCTCTACAATGTACTTGTGCAGCCCTGTATTCAACTGCTGTGTGTGACAGACCTAAGAGAGCATGTTACTACCACCACTCAGAGCCATTCTTGAGGAGTAGTTATGGTTTGAGCAAAAGCACATTGTATGTACCCCAAATAAGAATGGAGAACCAGCTGCAGCCTCATTACCAATATGAGAAGTTCCCTCCTTTCATGCCAGTAAAAGATTTAACTCTATTCCCAATGCTGACCCACCCCACCCTAAAATTAACACCTTTATCTTGTGTTAGGTTCCAGTGGATACAGAATCCAACACATGTTCAAAGTGGCATAAATGTGGCCCATGAGGCACAGTGATGGCCATGTGCCAGCATATCCAGCAGCCTTCATGTGGGATGTGCTAAAAGACACCTCTAGCCACTCCAGGGCTTTGCTAGCTAGGACATCAGGCATGTGCAAGAAATCCTGTTAACATCTCAAACAATTACTATTAACTGCCTCTGTGTTGCAGCCTCAGCTCATCTGCAGTGCTTAGGGCAAAGGCAGGAATGCTTTGGGTGCTGAGGAGTAACACCAGAGTCCTGCTGCCATCTCAGTCAAGCTCTTCTAATGCTGCAAAACCCAAAATGGCAATGTAGCTTTTGTTGTGCGTTTGTGTGTGTAAATGGGAGCAAACCTGTGGTGGGCTTTCCTCACTACCAGTATCCTCTTCTGTCCCCATCATGTGAGATTCTCTCCTGTTCTTTAAAGAATGATACACATAGACCATCTCTCTGCGAATTTCATCCTAAGAGACAGCAAGAAGAAACCGGTTATATGTGATCCACACCCTCAAAATCTTCTCAAAGTGGCAATGTCAGCTCCTTAATTCTGGAGTCCATTGCCTTATCAATGAAAGCAAGTCACATTCCTAACTGAATGATCCAACCACCATTCAGTGGCAGTGTCCAAAACATCTTTGAAAATGTATTTACACAACCTATAATCTTCTGCCTTAACACTGCCTCTACTGGACTCGTAAGACTGATGCTGTATAGAAAATGTGCCATTTAAGGTGCACCTCCCAGAAGGCCTTAAGGAAAGAATGTGCATCAATAAATTCTATGCTGATACTGACCTGTCTCTTAAAAATGACATGCCTATTATCACTCCTTGGTGAAAGTTGTGCAAACCAATTCAGAGCTCTGTGGTTAGAGCTCACACCAAGTTTGTGGACATGGATCCTTCTTGCATGTCTGCTGTCAATCAGGGTTTATCTGTATGCCATAAGAAGGCAAGATGGCAAAAAAATTGCAAAAAAGTTTCCAAAAACCTACACAGTCTCACAGCAATATGGACACAAATAAAGCAGAGGAGAAAAATAAAAAAATTATGGTACATTTTTCTTGGAGGGAAACATTTTACTCGTGCAGAATAAAAACTACACAAGATAGTCTGTTCCTCCTCCCCTCCTTTTTTTGAGTAAGGCAACAAAAAGTACTTCTACAATGTCATACTAATAAACCTTTATAGATAATAAGTAGTCTGAAGACAATGTAATCCAAGATGCCAGCATCTATTTTGTGAAACAACTGAGTAGTGCCACTGGCACCAGATTAGCTACAAAGATAAGGTGAAGGCTAAATGCAACCACAGTCAGCAGCAGCTGCAACTAAGGGAAGGCTCTCTTGAGGGAACATATTTTTGCAACTTATTCATGCACTTAAATACTAGGAATAAGTAAAAAAATCCAGTATCAAGAGCTATAGACGCCATTTAGCATCTGTCACATCTATCCCATCTAACCTCAGGTAAGAGCCATGCACCTACCATGCAAAATCACAGAATAAATACAGTTCTGTAGCTCTTCTCCAGAAGACAAGAGCATGCCATACTACTGCTTGACAACAATGCCATGATCTCCTATTAAACCCTAACAGGATGAAGGATCCAAGTAAAACTGCATGACCCTTTGAGGCCAGTACAACAGAGCAACAACTGGCATACCTTGCACTCCCACCTCAAGCATATGGACAGTGACTTCATTATACTTACAGAATTCTCTTGATCTGGTTCCACTGTAATGATAGCATGATCTCTAAACTGCAGTCTGATTTTGCTATCTATTTTTGGCAATTTCCCACCTAAGAAAAATAAATTCTCCATTAGAGAGGAAGGAAACCAGACAAACAGTGGAAACAGAGCCCTCTGTGCACTACCCACGCTCCTGTGGCTAGATTTTTTTTGTTAACCTCTGTTTCAACACCCACATGTTCTCAAACCTGGGGAGAGGAGGTAGAGGGAGACTGTTATTATTTCACCTTTATGGTCTACAAGTAGCTGTAATAGCAAGCTAGAGCAGAAGGACAAATTCTGCCAGTTAAACATTCTCAACACATGGTAGGTTATGAAAGCTGCCAATTTCAGTCTAAGCTAACCTTTATTTCATTCTGAGAGAGATATGTAATCTCTTCCACTAGACATAGGAATTAACCAAGATGTGCAGATGCACATGTAGAGCCCAGCACAAGATGAAGCTGGTGCTGGACTATAATCTTTGCCTACCATAAAATACCAAAGTCATAAGAGCCAGAGTTAGTAACAGCTCTACCATCACATCAGCCAAGGGAATGGGTGGTAACTTCAAAGTCTACCTGGAGTCAAGGAATCAGAGTCACATCCCAAGAAAGGTGGCAACCGATTCATAATGAAATCCTTCTTCATGTCAGATGATCTCAGTTCTCTCGTGTTTTCCAGATGGTCTGCAAGCCTTCTCAAAAGGCTACTCAGTTTTTTTGTCGATTCAGTTATATCCACCTGCTAAATATTGACACAGAGTTGCTCCCACAGATTCAAGCTAAACAGACTAGCCTAAACAGAAAGAGGTGCAGTAATGCAGTGAAAATCTGGACACTCCTCTTTTCACACATTCCCCAGGAGCTGTTCAAGCACCACAGCTGATGCTCGCTCTCCCTCTCTCTGGCACTATCTACAATGCTAAAGGACTTGCAAGTGTAGTTGAGAGATTTGTTCCTTCTGCACACTGATGAGCTGATCAGCAACACAACTGGACTACCATAAAGAGTTCACAAAACAATTTGCAACGTTGCTAACTTTAAAAGATTCAAAAGCTTGGCCTGACATGAACTATGCCTGACAGCTCCAAAGCAAATACCACTACTTCTAGAAGGGAAAACACCACAGTGTCCTTGTATGGCTTATGAAAGAAAGGCAGTGCAATGCACTGCACGATATTTCAGATGGAGCAAACCTCGGAAGAGTCATCCTGAAGTCTTCAAAAGAAATGGCTGTGCTGCGAGACAAGATAGAGCCACTGCATTGAGCTTTCAGAGCAGATGAACAAGGTACATGTTGCCACAGTGCTGAAGTTTCAGCTGGATGCACTATTCCCTTAGTCCAGCCTACTTACCATAAGCAGTTGCCTTGGTATGCTAGTCCGCAGCACCACATCATCTTTTGCTGTATCAAACACTAGGGCAGGAATTGTATCCAGTAAGAAATCTCCCCAAGAGCTGAAGAACAGGAAATAAAACAATAAATTACTAAAATAGTTCACCGGAAAGACTTTTTAACTGATGTCAAAGGCTGAAAATGCACTGCTCCAATTCCAAATTTGCTTTCTTCCATCACCCCTGTGTAGTCTCATGCAACAGCTCACTCATCTCTCACACACTCCCAAGCAGCACCATTTCTCAAGTAACTTACTGGGACTGACACTTGGCTTAGGCTGTTGGAGAGAAACTGCCTTTACTCCACACAAGCCTGTCAGTCTCCAGCAACCCTGTTACAAGGAACTGAATTCTTGTCTCCCCGGTACTACTTAACAAATAGCTCTGCATGGATCAAGCTGGACAGACCCTGTTCTGTGCATTCAGAATTCCTACACACTGGTCTGTAAACCTTCACTCCACACTTGCCTCCAGCAACAAGCCAAACACCCACTTATTGGTAGTGTCCCTCTTCTGTCTGTTCAGTTCACTAAACAAGGGACAAGAGAAGTGCCAGGACAACCCCAGGAAGTGCTGGGACAAAAAAGGCAGGGGAAGGGAAGAGGAGCAGAACATTTCTGTGGAGGCCACTCACTGCTGATCATCCTGAACGTGCCATCAAACTTGCCAAAGCTGCTCAGCACTAATATTGCCTCCTGCATATGAAGCTAAATGCTCTTTGCAACAGCAGTCACTGCTTCCAGAAAACAGCCTTTTTTTTTTTCCCCCTTCTGAATAAAATAATGGAACACACATATAAATGAAAATAAGCCGAACCCAACTTTTATGAAGACTCACACTTTTGAGCAGCTTCATCTTAAGCCTCTCTCCAACTTGGAGGACTGGCCACATTAACTATTACCAACAATACTGGCATCCTGGGCTTCCAGAACGGAATCATCTAGATTCATCTTACAATCATCTAGAATATGCCCAAACTTGTTCTGCCCTGTTTTATGGCTAGCACAAATCCTTCCCAATTCCTAATTCAGGCCAATGACTCCGAACCCAGCATCTGAGAGGCTGATTAGGTGGCCACAGCATTTCCCTGTGTGATGACAACGCTTCAACGGGCACAAGGATCAGATTTGAGTCGCAGGAAATCTGACTTGCTTGCACAGGGTAGGAGATGAAAGACACAGATAAGTAGAAAATATTTGTGAAGGAAGAATTTGCCACAAGTCTGTCAGAATAGGTGTGGATGGCTATCGAATGAAGGAGAAAACATGATGAAAGGAGTAATCTGTGACTCTTTATCTGGGTTATGAAATGAACAGCAACTTCAGCCACTGGTGAGAGATTTTTTAAACACAACAGTGAGTTTGCAGTTGTAACACTATCTTCCACATTAAAGTCTACAGCTGGCAAAGAATAAAATAACCAATTAAAAAGCAATCAAGCTTGCTGCATCAAAACCTGGTAAACAGGCTGCTTCAAACAACAACAGTCTTGCTGCCCTCCTTCCTCCAAACCTCAAAACTTCAATTACTGCTACCTGAACACTAGCTTAGATTCTGCTAACCAGCAGGGCAGACACATAATAGTGGGGTACCTACCTATATTCCATGTCACCACATCTCTGAGGAGAAGATGACATGCCCTACTCCTCTATCACTCACAGAAAAACAAACCACACAAGGGCTAAGTGGAAGGAACATAGAAAATAGGCAACCAGAGCTCACTACAAGGTGGTTATTTAATAAACAGGACATAACTTCTTTGAAATACCAGTTTCAGGTCTGTATTATTCACATACATCATCTGGCAGATGAAAGCTATTTTCAGAAAAGC
Source organism: Hemiprocne comata (assembly GCA_020745705.1). Lineage (NCBI taxonomy): Eukaryota > Metazoa > Chordata > Aves > Apodiformes > Apodidae > Hemiprocne > Hemiprocne comata. The sequence continues at coordinate 132,265,435 of CM036586.1, read as the reverse complement.
CATACTTTAAAAAAAAAAAGTAAACAGTAATTACTTGTTTTGGTAGGTACTGATGGTCACGTGTGTAGAATAGGAGATCCCAAGAGGAGTGTCAGCTTGGTGAATAGTCCCTCTTGGGAAGTACAGTAAGTCACCTGGCTGCAAGAACATGAAAGAGAATTGATATATTTAGGGCACCTGGTCCAACCTTATTGTAGTCAAAAATAGATAAAATACTCTCTGAGCAGGCAGACTGACAACATACATCTTTTAAATTCACAAAATAGAGAGATTCTCCACTGTACACATTAATAGCATAAAATAAAGCACTCTAGGCCAGAAGTCAGATACCCTAAACTTTCCAACTTACTGTCAGTATTTACTATACACCTGTCTGAGAAGATGAGGCAAGCTTTTTAATATTATAGAACATGTACACTCCAACTCAGATACATAAAGGGAACAAAGAAGCAGCTAAGATGAACCTGCTGACAACAGAGGGTGCTAGCAGAGGAGCACAGTGCAATGTGAATTTGGTCAGACTATGTCAAAAGAAAAGGCCAGTATTCCACAAGAAAAGCCAAACATTCTATAAAGATGGTAAACTGTTACAATACTGTTGTCTGAAATTTTCAGTTAAAACACTTTAAAAACAAGTACGACCTTCCTCCTACTTCTCTGTCTTCACACCTATCTAAATTAAATCTCTACAATGATAAAAATTTAGATTAGGAAAGTCAAGATAAAATTCCCTCCAAGAAGCAAAGATCAGTTTACTTATGGCTTCTCCTATATAACATCTATATAGTTGGATAGCACAGTCAAAGAGAAAATTCATAAAGCAACAATGATGAAATTTGATTCCATTTTAATTTTAGTTCCTTAAATTTGGTCACATCACCTATTTCTAAGAGCCTACCAACTGTCTTAACACAGATATATTTCAAGTGAATACTACGTGATTTTTCACTAAATCAAAAGGTTTCCTCAGATTAGAAGGCTTTATGGGACTTGGCAAAATCAAGTCTCTTCATCCATTTATAACAAGCTGCAAAGCATCCCACATCAGCTGTGTACCATTTACTTGTTCTGAAGCAAGCCTCTCTCTGACATTAAGTGTCTGCCTTACCAGTGCAGGGACTATACTAACCAACTAAGAGTATTTTGAACTCTCTTAATTTGCTGTGTATCACACACTGCCAATATACTTTTTAGCTGGTCCATTTATTCCAAACTGCCTAAACATCTAAAGGATGGCAAACAGAAACGCTAAAAAGGAGAAAGGAAATATTCTAGAAACATGTTTAGGGAGGAAGTAAGAGTCAACTGACAGCATCCCTGCCAGAGACAGCTCCAAACACATACCAAAATCTGACAGTGTCCACCCAGAAGACATGGGAAGTGAAGAACATCAAACAGAAGAAAAAATATATTAAAATATATTAAAAACTTAGATCACATTTAAGCCCTTTTCAGAGGCCAGTATATTCACTCCACTCATGTTCAAAATGTTCCAGAAATTAAATGGGGAATGGTAATTGACTAGACTTTGCATCACCTGATATATCACGCTTCGAAAGCTCAAGCTTGTAAAACAGGACAGGACAAGTACCAGATGCCCTGCTGTCAAAATGACTGCATTCATTAATCTTCATGAAATGCTTTTTATTCCAAATAACAAAAACCAGCCAAACACTTGATTTTCAGGTTTGGAAAAAGAAAAAACAATGAATACAGTGCCAACCCTCTCCTCAGTTTCACAACCACAATCATTCAGAACACTGTCTTCAAGAAGTGGACCGTTTTACAAATGACTACTTTTCTGGCAACTGTAGCCCAGACCAGGTAAAGCAACTCAATTATAATACCTTTAATATGAATTCATGTGTGGGATTCCCAATCTTATCTTCAGATTCAACATTATACTCCCGAGCTAAAGGCACTGTTGGTTTATAGAGTCGCCAGTGTTTCTCACCTTCTAGCTGAAGGATAAACACCTGAAAAAGACCATAAATCCAAATGCATAAGGAAGTCTTGCTGCTGCTCACACATCCAACTGATCAGAAATTTTAAATCATCTTCTTGTTTGGAAAGTCTGTGGAACCATGCCAGAAATCAGGGACAGAAAGCAAACAGAAGCAGCACAGGTCGCTTTTCCAACAACAAGAAACAGGTTTCACCTTTCCTGCTCCCAGCTGCTCTCCAGCATGGCAAACAGCATTCCTCTCACATTAATTTTTAGATGTCTACAAATGCTGAAATCTACATTTGAACTATTTTTTTAGGCTTTACTTAGAGATAACAGAGAGAAGAGTTAATAAACATGATCTGTTTTCTCCTAAGGTAGGCATTTGGAAATCCGTGTTTCTCTGCAGACACTCAAACAGGTGGCTAGACAACTAAGTTGAAAGTCATCTCTGCCACACAGATAGTCAAAACATCAGGTGAGAGAGGTCTTATCACCATCCACCAACACGGAGAACATCAGAAACATCTAGGGGATGCTGTGAGCTGGGATATTATGACATACACCAGAACATGCAGTATGTGCGGCTGCTGAACAATAAGCATTAAGAAAATGAAACTCCAGATGTATTTAATGGAAATGAAAAACAAAAAGGAAACAACCTATCTAAGGGGTTTTTTTGGCTTGGTTTAAGTGGAATAGCCCAAATTTTTTTTGTAATGCAGCATCTACTGGAATGTTTCTTTTTGAAGCTAAGTTTAAATGCATTTGGACCACAGGACTTCATCACACCAGCAACTTCTTAAAAACAGTAGGACTAGCAAACAGGAACCAGCACAACCAGTCCGCTGTCCAGCTGAAGAGGGAGCGAGTACTTAAAGGAAAAAGGACTTCCAGGTTTTTGGGTTCTGAATGAAGTGAAAATGAGAAAATGGTGCTAGAAAGCTTCTGCAGCTGGAAAAACAAATTCTCTTTTCATCTAATGAAAATACCAGATCTGGAAAGCACAGTTTACATATTACCATCCAGTATTACTGTTAGTACCTTTTCAGTAAAATTATATTTGAAAACCACTACAAAGGAACACTTGCAATGGATTACTGTAAGTTTTCAGTGGTAGAAACATTTTTCTCAAAGTTATTTTATGAAAGAGGTGGGAGGGAAAGTGCACATACAGGTATCCACTGCCACTAGCAAAGTCCCACACACAGACTCACAGACAAGGTTGTGCTGTCCTACCTCAACATCATCGTAGTGAGGGGGAAGGCCCTGTGACCCCTGGGGAGTAATGTAAACATTCGACCCAACCAGAGACCCAAAGTAGCACTCCAGCTTCTCCTGTATCTTCCATAGCTCCTCCTTTAAAAAGAAATGATGTTGTTACTACTGAAGAGCTCAGACAAGCCAGGCTGCCACCCAGCCCACACCCTCCCCATCGCTTGGGATGTTCTTCTAGTGAAAGATTGCATCTCCCACAGGGAGACAGAGGCTGGGAAGGAAGATGCTCTCTCTGAGTGTTCCTGCTGAAAGGAAGCACTGCAGACACAAAGGAGATCTGCTGTGAAGGTCATCAGTAAGCCAAGAAGTCTGGTGCTCCAACATAGCGTTGATGTTTGATCTCTTCCCTGTGCCATTTTTAGGTTGCCAACACAAGACAAACAGGGCTAGGCAGAGGAAAATAAACCACCCGTCATCCCACAAACAGCAAAACATCTTAAAACAATAAACATACGCAGGACTTGCATTATATAGGCTAGCATCAAAGAGAGCATACAAAGTTAGAGATCTTTTTCCAGTGACTCCCAGTGACTTTGGGCATATTCAAGAACAAATCTATTCATCCACATCTAACGTGACAAATGATGCACTGAAGGGGGATGGCTGTCATATCAGATGCCAATTGCCAGAGCCCCGCATGTGCAACTTCAACTGGAATTTATGTAGATCCAGCTCAAGCTCTGGATTTCAGCCTAAGCCACACAACATTTCAACTCAACCTGCAGATGCCCCTGCCACTGGTCATTACAGCTACACTCCAACTGAGATCAGCCAGCAACACTAGAGTCGAGGCTACAACTGTGTATTTGGCTTCTTACAGACTGCTTCACAATTAAATTGTGGTGACACCACGGGACAAAAAAAGGACTACCCTAAACCCAAGTATCTTTAAGCATCTGAGTCCTCTACACAACTGTGTGGACACCACTGCCTTATTCTCAATACATGATGATTGCAAAAGCATCAAAGCGAACAAAAGGAGGAGGACACTCAGCTAAAATGTGGTACACCACTTCTGGGGTGAAATTAAAAGCCAAGCCATTGACAAGAAAGCTGGAGTGACCTGGAAACATTTTACATGGTTTAACACCTCACCCTCCACTAAACGAAAGCAGTACAAAAGCCCCACAAGGGAACAGTGGGGCAGAAGGGATCATTTAAGCAGACACAGATACATAACCTTCAATTTTGCACATTTAGGTTTTTCTAAATTTTTATGCGACAAAGCAATTTTTTTTAAAAGAATGCCTAATATTATAGCATGAATCAGATTTTCTTCTTACTGCAGAACACTGAAACACGATGGGCAGTGCAGAGGTATAAACCATGTTTTAACTAATATAGTTCATATATAAATTTCAGCAGGTCATCAATGTCAGCTACCTCCTCTGGATTTACTAGGGACAGAGATGAAGCTATGTCTAGGATGACTCAAGAAAAGTATGTTGCATTATAAAACATACATTAATTATATTCAATAGAACAATCCAACCTTAAATCTCTGAGGCTGATGAAACTGTACTGTTGCCTTTTTCTGGTCAAAATCCTTCTTCAGCTGCATGTAATTCACTTTGCCTTCTTTATTTAAAACTTTCTTTTTTCCATTCACACATCTGCAGATATTTATATCTCGACCATAGTATAGACCCTGGCTGCACAGTTCCTTCAAATCTGACAACTGGAAGAGGGACTGGTAGTAAGAAGCCAGGAGGGGATCATTTCTCCGAACAAGCAGTGGCTTTTGCTCCCAATACTCCCTGAAAAACTTCTCTTGCTCGATGGGAGAGATCAAGCTTCCAAAGAGGCTGTCTGGGCTCTCAAAACTCATGACTGACGGAGAACAAGCTGCTTCCACCTTTGCTCGTTTACACTGCACTTGCACCTCTTTTCCTGTTTCAGCATGCTTCCCTCCTTTCCTGGGCATGTTCCTGTGTGCAAGATGAGAGAAAACCAAAACAGTCAACCAGTAACACAATCTCAAAAGCTCATGGGCCCAGAGCAGCTCCTCTTGCCTTCTCTGGTGGGATATCAGAGTATGCTGGGAACAGCTCTGCATTCAGATGCTTACTATTTGCTCCAAGCAGCAGAAAAAAGGAAAGCCCATAGCAGGCTTCTAATCCTCTCTCAAGCCTCAGCAAACTCCAGAGGGCTCTACTGGGAGCCATTGCTCACAGAGGCTCAAACCCCTCAGCTGAGCTCACACTAGAACATGTGTTTAAAACCAGTGGCCACACAACAGATCTTCACAAATGCAGGAATCCACCCACACAGAGAACCTGTGGTAGACTTGTCCTCTGTAGCACGACCTGCAAATTACTAAAAAATTAAATTACCTTTAAGAGACTTAATGGCAACATGCAAAGGGGACAGAGAGAGGGGTCAGGATCAGAAACTTGTAACCTCTAACACTTCCTTGAAATGCATTAACATTTGGAAAAAATACGACAATGAAGACTTCCCAGTGACCTTGCAGACAGAGCACAATGGTAGGAGGATGTACAGCATTTCAAGTGCAGAATCCAACCAGTTAAATGCAGGGGGTGGGGTGTGTTAAGGAAAGCTTTCCTTTCAAGCTGGCTTACACATCATAAGCCCAGTGTCTCCACAGCTGTATGGTTACCAGACTAAAGCTTTAGCAGGGCCTACAGAGGAGGCAGCTATTGCAGTGAAGGGACACTGACATCAGTTCAACAGCACACACCAAGGGCTACACCAGAATACAGTGAAAACAGAGGGAAACAGTTACAGAGAGAGGGAGGCCAAGCAAAAGTGTAGACTGCTGAGGGAAGAAGGAATATGTAACCAGGCTCAGTGGGTGACGATGATTCAATTAGCAGGAGGGTCACAGCAGCTTCCAAAGAAACAGAAAAACCCAGAGCAGACTCCCCCGGCAGGTGGAGAAGGTTTTAGGAACATGAAGTGAGGGCACCAGCTTGAGGTTTCAGGCCCTGGGAACAATTTTTATGCAGAATTATGAGGCAGTGCCAGGCATCCAGTGATGCTTGCCACGCAGTGGCCCACATCTCGGCCTCTCTCAGGTTCTCCATGCTGTATCCTGAACGGCCAGATTTAACAAAACTAAGTTTACAGAAAAGAAGGGAAAATTGCTACGCCTTTTTGTTGATGTCATGCAATTACACCAAAAACTGAAATTATAAGACTCTGCTTTCATTTCTGCAAAGCTGTCAAACTTTGTGGTTTATACAGAATAAAATTAATTCCTTCATCCAAGTGCAGACATTTAAAGTTGGTTTCTCCAGGCTGAACAAACCCAGTTCTCTCAGCCTTTCCTCATACGACAAGCTTCCCAGTCCTCTGATCATCCTTGCAGCCCTTCTCTGGACCCTCTCCAGCCTGTTCGCATCCTTTTTGCAGAGCAGGGACCAAAACTGAACACAGTACTCCAGGTGTGGTCTGACAAGCACCCAGTAGAGCGGGATGATGACTTCTTTATCTCTGCTGGTGATGCCCTTGTTGATGCAGCCCAGCATCCTGTTGGCTTTCTTTGACACAGCAGAACACTGTGCACTTGTATTGAGCTTGTTGTCCACCAGGAACCCCAGGTCCCTTTCCACAGGGCTGCTCTCCAGCCAGGTAGATCACAGCCTGTGCTGAATGCATTCCTGGGTTGTTTTCCCAGGTGCAAGACCTTACACCTGTCTGCAATTAACTTCATAAGGCTCTCATTAGCCCACTCTTCCAGCCTGTCCAGGTCTTCCTGCAGGGTGGCTATCCCTTCTGGAGTGTCTACTTCCCCACTTGACTTGGTGCAAAAAAAAAAACAAAACTGGGCTCGTCCGGGATTTGAACCCGGGACCTCTCGCACCCTAAGCGAGAATCATACCCCTAGACCAACGAGCCGCTGCGGTACCTCACATACGATGGTGTAAAAATAAAAAAGTTAATTTACAAATTGTTTAGCTGCCAAATCCTCATGAAAACTAAGGCAAAACTCAAGTAACCGTAGGTATAACACGATAGTATGTGCAGATGTACTTGCCTTAACTTTAAGTCTGCACCAGCATTCCATCCCTCAGAATAGCACAGCGCAGCAGGCAGCAGTAAAAGCCTGCCCGAGAAGCTGAGTTATGTATCCCGACAATGAGCCAGCATCAAGCCCTCTAGCACTGCAGCCTGCCTGCTAGGTCTCGGCTTGCCAACTCAAACTGCCTCCCTACATGTCTGAGCAAGTCTGTGAAGCCAACACACGAGGAGTTTGAGCATGCTGATGCTTTTGCAGTACAGCTGTCATTTTTACTTAAAATCGAAAAGTAAATGCTTTCATTTATTAAGATGCTTTTACCCACACAGATCACTTATCATACAACTTAAATTACAGTTCTGGTATTTGCAGGCAATACTAAGTTCTGTGCAGTGGGATGCAGGACATCCTCGCTGCTCCACTGACTCCTGGGCAGAGTTAATCAGTAGTTCCTGTAACAGCCTGTACTGCAGAAGTAACCTACAGTCACCTTAGTCATGCAGGAGGGAATCCTTCCTGAGAGGATGGACATTCCTGGCTGAAAGAAGCTATGGTTCTCCATTAGGCAAGGGAATGCTTAAAAAAGACTGCAAATTAGTCCCCAGTTGCTAGCAACATCGGAAGATGCTGCAGGCATTGAGATCATAGGATCATAGAATCATAGAATCATAGAATCACAGAATCCTAGGGGTTGGAAGGGACCTCGAAAGATCATCTAGTCCAACCCCCCTGCCAGAGCAGGGTCACCTAGAGTACATCACACAGGAACTTGTCCAGGTGGGTTTTGAATGTCTCCAGCAAAGGAGACTCCACAACCTCCCTGGGCAGCCTGTTCCAGTGCTCTGTCACTCTCACAGTAAAAAAGTTTTTTCTGGTATTTACCTTGAACCTCCTATGCTCCAATTTGCACCCATTACCTCTTGTCCTATCACTGGTCACCACTGAAAAAAGCTTAACTCCATCTTCCTGACACTCACCCCTTACATATTTGTAAACATTGATGAGGTCACCCCTCAGCCTCCTTTTTTCCAAGCTAAAGAGACCCAGCTCCCTCAGCCTTTCCTCATAAGGGAGATGTTCCACTCCCTTAATCATCTTTGTGGCTCTGCGCTGGACTCTTTCAAGCAGATCCCTGTCCTTCTTGAACTGAGGGGCCCAGAACTGGACACAATACTCCAGATGCGGCCTCACCAATGCAGAATAGAGGGGGAGGAGAACCTCTCTTGACCTACTAACCACACCCTTTCTAATGCACCCCAGGGTGCCATTGGCCTTCCTAGCCACAAGGGCACATTGCTGGCTCATGGTCATCCTCCTGTCTACCAGGACCCCCAGGTCCCTTTCTCCTACACTGCTCTTCAGCAGGTCAGCCCCCAACCTGTACTGGTACATGGTGTTTCTCTTCCCCAAATGCAAAACTCTACACTTGCCTTTGTTGAACTTCATCAGGTTTCTCTCCGCCCAACTCTCCAGCCTGTCCAGGTCTCTCTGAATGGCAGCACAGCCTTCTGGTGTGTCAGCCACTCCTCCCAGCTTAGTGTCATCAGCAAACTTGCTGAGGGTACATTCTATACCCTCATCCAGGTCGTTGATGAAGATGTTGAACAACACCGGTCCCAGTACCGACCCCTGAGGGACTCCACTAGTCACAGACCTCCAATTAGATTCTGCCCCATTGACTGCAACTCTCTGACTCCTTCCTTTCAACCAGTTCTTGATCCATCTCACTACCTGATCACCAAACCCACACTAGATCAACTTATCTACAAGGATGCTGTGGGAGATGGTGTCAAATGCTTTACTAAAATCTATATAAACCACATCTACTGCTCTACCATCATCTATCCACCTAGTAATTTCCTCATAGAAGGCTATGAGGTTAGTCAAACATGACTTACCCTTGATAAAACCATGCTGACTGCTCTTGATGACCCCCATGTCCTTGATATGCCTAGAGATAGTGACAAGAACAAGTTGTTCCATCACCTTTCCAGGGATGGAGGTGAGGCTGACCGGTCTATAGTTACCCGGGTCCTCCTTCTTGCCCTTCTTGTAGACTGGTGTGACATTTGCTGTCCTCCAGTCCTCAGGCACCTCTCCTGTTACCCATGACTTACCAAAGATGATGGAGAGTGGCCTAGCAATGACCTCCGCCAGCTCCCTCAGCACCCTTGGATGCATTCCATCTGGACCCATCGATTTATGGATGTCCAGATTACTCAACTGATCCCTAACCCAATCCTCATCTACTATGTCAAACTCCTCATCTATCTTGACTACTTCTGGGGCTATATGAGTCTGGAGCTCATGGGGAAATCCTGCAGGAGTAAAGACAGAGGCAAAGAAGGCATTCAGCACCTCTGCCTTCTTTATATCCTCTGTCACCAGGGCTCCCACCTCATTCAACAGTGGGCCAATATTGCCTCTAGTGTTAGTTTTGTTAGCTATGTATTTGAAAAAGCCCTTTCTATTATCCTTAACCTGACTTGCAAGGTTAAGTTCCAAGGAGGCCTTAGCTTTCCTAATTGCCTCCCTACATCCTCTGACAACAGTCCTATATTCCTCCCAAGTGACCAGCTCCTCCTTCCATGACCTGTAGATTTTCCTTTTCCACTTAAGTTTGCCCAGCAGTTCCTTTTTTAACCATGCTGGTCTCCTAGCTCCCTTACTAGATTTCCTAACCATTGGGACGCTCTGACCCTGTGCTTGCAAGAAGTGGTCTTTGAATGTTGACCAGCTATCTTGAGCCCCTTTACCTTCTAGCACCCTGTCCCGTGGGACTTCCCTTAACAGTTGGTTGAGGAGGCCAAAGTTTGCCCTGTGGAAGTCCAGGGTTCTGGTCCTGCTGGGTATTCTGTTCCTACCACACAGGATCCTGAACTCCACCATCTCGTGATCACTGCAGCCAAGGCTGCCACTGACCACCACTGCTTCAACAAGGCCCTCCTTGTTGGTGAGCACAAGATCCAGCAGCGCTCCTCTTCTAGTCAGCTTGTCCACCATTTGCATTAAGAAGATCTACAACTAACATTACCAAACGCCAGCAACACAAAGGCAACCAAGCCTGAATTGCAAGTTTTTAATCCCAGACCTAAATCCATCATATCAACCTCTCAGCCCACTCACACTGCATTTAACAAAGTTAAATTCAGATACGTACTATTCACAGAATGTCTTCATTTACACAACATGCTGTTCTGCAGTGTTTCATTAGTTATTACAAATGCAGAACCACAGAATGGTTTGGACTGGCCCTTTAAATGTCATCTAGTTCAAACCACCTGCCATGGGCAGGGATACCTCCCACTAGACCAGGTTGCTCGAAGACCAAATCAACCTGTCCTTGAACACTTCCATTGGTGGGACATCCACAACTGTTGCCCATCCAGGGCAACATCTTCCAGTGTCACACCACTCCCATTGGAAAAAAAATCTTCCTTACATCTAATCTAAACCCTCCCTCTTTCAGTTTAAAACTACTGTCCCTTGTCCTATCACTACAGAGCCTGGTAAAAAGACCCACTCTGTCTTTCTTATAAGCCCCCTTTAAGTATTGAAAGGCTGCAATATGGTCTCCCTGAAGCCTTCTCTTCTCCAGGCTGAACAGCCCCAGCTCTCTCAGCCTGTCCTCATAAGAGGTGCTCCAGCCCTCTGATCATCTTTGTGGCTCTCCTCTGGACTCCCTCCAACAGTTCCATGTCCTTCTCATGTTGAAGGCTCCAGAACTGGACACAGTACTCCAGGTGGGGTCTCATGAGAGCAGAGTAGAAGGGCAGAATCACCTCCCTCAACCTGCTGACCACACACTTTTGATGCAGCCCAGGACACAGGTGGCTTTCTGGTCTGCGAGCGCACACTGCTGGCTCATGTCCAGCTTTTCATTTACCAATCCTCCCAGGTCCTTCTCTACAGGGCTAGAGAAAAAACATATCAGTATTTTCAGCTCAGAGTCCAAATGTACCTGTTTATGAGTTTAGGCCTCTAAACTGGCCCAGCAGCCGCAGGAGGGCTCAACTCACCCTGAAGCAGTAGTGAAGCGAGATAGCCACAGCGGTTCTGAGGCCACACAGCCCCACTGCTCCGCCACACCAGGCTACTAATAAACTTTTTCCAGAAGGGAAAGACGCAGAAAATTGTGCTCCTGTGCCTACAGCGGGTAGCAGCCAGCGCTCCTTGCCCACAGCCAGCTCCACAGGCGTGGCCGGCCTACCACGAGGGGCGGTCAGCGAGTAACACCGCCGGGGCCCCAGTGTAACGAGCCCTGGGGCAGCGAAACTGTACCTAAGCCGCCACAGAGGGCGAGCCACGATGCCGCCGGGCCCAGCGCTGCCACAACGCGCCCCGCACCCACGGACGCCTTTCCCTGAGGCCCAGAAGGGCGCCGAGCCCGGCGGGGCGGCGCTGGGCCCGCTCTTCCCGCCGCCATCAGCCCCTCACCCGCCAACTGCTCTTCTTCCCCGAGGGTCGCGAGGCTCCCCGCGCGCGCACTCACCCGGGCGGGCGGGGCGGGGCTGGGGGAGGCGATGGGCGGCCAAGAGGAACTGGCGGCGGAGCTGAGCAGGGAGCGGCGGGGGTGATGCGGGAAGTGTGGGGTGGAAGCGGGAGGCTTCGGCTGAGCCGCTGGGGGTCACGGGAAGCGACGTTTCCGGGCGCCGCTGGGAGCCGCCCCGAGCACCTGGCGGGTCGCTGGCGGTGGAGGCTTCTGAGGCTCCGTCCGCAGGGAGGCGGAGTGAGGGGGTCTCCTCAAACGGCTGGGGCCTGTGGCGCAGCGCCCGAGGGTGCCGGGGAGCAGACGCAAAGGGAGTAGCGAGGGACGCCAGAAGGAGCCCCCAGGCAAAGGAAGACGCGTCGTGCCCTGGGCCGCAGCGTTCTCGGTCTCCCCCGGGCGCTGCGGGCTGCGCAGGCCTTGCCTGTTGGGAGCGGATCCTGTGCTCCTACCTTCCGCGCATGGCCGGCTGCGGGTGGCTCTGCTCACGGGGAAGCGCGGCGTGCAGTGGTTAACGTTTTGCCAAGGCTTGCTGAGGATGAAGGAAGAGACATTTAATGAGATGTCTAGCAGGAAGAACATTCACTGGTATCAGCCAGTAACGGTGGCCCGTGTTTCACACCATTTAACTTCACTTAGAGAAACTAATGTCACCTCAATTTTTACACCCGAACTACACAGTTTTAAAGCAGTCACCACTTGAAAACATAATCCGTGCAAGGAATATTTCTTCTTGATCTACCCAAGTTATTTAGCATGTATGTGCAAGAGAGGAAAACACTCCTGGTTTTGAAACCAATAGGAAATTCCACGACACTATATTCACTGAAGTTATTACATGGATGAGATTAGGAGATACAACATAAATCCTTGTGGTTATTTGTATGCATTTTTACTTCCTACACACCTGGACTTCAGCTGCATTATTTTTTCCCAGATCAAAATCTTGTCCCAGAGCTTCTCTGAGGCTCCCTTTCACGGAGCACATGAAAACTTCTGGAAAGATTTTTAGTTACCTTTATTAAAGATGCCTATTAATGGTTTAATTTACATTGACCAAAAGACATCGGAAAATTGTTAGCTAGGTTTTGCTAATGTTTTTTTTCTGGTGTACTGATAGCTTGAAGCATACAAAGCAGAACTGCCAGCACAAGGTGAATTTTGGAAACCTCAGCAGCCCTGAAGTGGATGGCTAATGTGAGTAGAAAGTTATATTGGGCGTAAGTCAGTTACTAGGAGGACCTTTCAGTGAGGGATAAGAGAGAGGACTGTGTGCTATCGACAACTTGAGGAGGGAAATAATAGAGCCTTTCACATCTTAAAATACCAGTTCAAATCCTTCCCTTATAGAAAATGGTTTTGCAGTCCAGTGCCTCCTTGCGGTGTGGTTGTTATTCACACAGTAATAAATCCTGCTTCCCTGGCACTGCCGGATCTTTTGGAATAAACGTCATGTGATTCCAGTAGGTTCTACATTCATGAATGCATCCAGCAAGCTGAATAGAGAAACCGGCAAAATACATGGAAAAGGGGATGGAGGACAGAAAAAGACAAACACTGCTCATCCTGTAGAGTCCTTGTGTCATTACCATCTGGACCACTTTGATCACCAGCTGACCAAGACATCGTGGCCACTTGATCATTAAATACAGATTAATCAGCATGTGGATGGGTTACCAGAAGAGATTTTGCCAGGGGTGTATCCTCACGTTATCTTAATTGTACAAATGTGTACATATTAGTAAAATATAAGCTTCTCTGCAAAGCATTTTTCTTTCATTGGGCTGTGACTTTCAAATAAAAAGAAGACATTCTCTGCTTTCTGACTCATTTTTAGTTCATTACAATGTCACTCATCATTCAGGACACTTTGCAAAATTTATTAAATTGTGGATACTTTAGTGTAAACACTCACCAATAGTGGGGATACTCAAAGGCATATATTTTTGTAGCTCTCAGAAAAACATGTAATTGACATGAAATTCTGTTTACTGGCTTCATGAGAACTATGAAGCTTTGAAGACTGAAGTAGTTCTCCAGACTTAAGTTTGCATCACTTACATTAACACTTACAGGATGTTTTCTGAATAGACATGGGTGTAGCAGCAGAAGCTAAAAATAGGGAGGCCACATCCTGCACCTCAGCTGGTCACAGAAGCCATTACAAGCTGTTATTTCTGTTACAGAAATCCACAAAGTACTCCCAGTGTAACTGCTTGAATACCACTAGGATGAATACTCAAACAAATATGTATTTACATAATAGCTGTAATATTTTAACTTTCAGTACATGCTGTGGGAAGTAAAACCCTTACATTTGACTGGCTGCAAAACCAGCCACAAATAACAGGAATGGGAAATACTTGTGAATACTTTTTAAAAGATTTCCATGCTGGTCTGTCTAGACAAATTGACTAAAAGTATTTATTACCATCCCCTTCTGGAAGATAACACAAGCTTCAGAAGAGGGTCATGTGAGTTTTAATCAGCCCTCAAAAGCCTTCTAAACAAGAAAAATGTATTTAAATAGGGTTTGTTATTTCTTACAATTTATACAAGCAATGGCTTTGTGAACTATAATTCATACTGGTATCATCATCGCTGTCACTGCATTAAGAAGACAAAAATTATAAGCTTCACTGTAAAAGTATGCAGTTAAGTTTCATCATCATAACATGCAATCTTCTTCTTTATCATAATAAAACTTGCTAAGTAGTACTCTCCATGCCTAGAACATTTTGCCAATGGTTACATTCACAGTTGCATAGTAACAATTTCCTCCATCGAAGCAAGCTGTGCAGCTTTCAGGCAGCTGTATAGGATGTGCCCGGAAGGGAAATGCAGGCAGGAATCTTTCCCTGCACACTTCCATGTGTGGGCCTGCTTGCCGGACAGCCTACATGGGGCTTCTGCATGCTGTGCTGTGGGGTTTTGCTGCTGCAGATCCTGTAAGAAATTTAGAAGAGGGAACTGGTTCGGGTCAAGAACCACATGGGTATTTTTTCTATTGGAGGCTGAGGATTGACTGTTGGCTACAGAAGAAATACCTCTTCCCGTAAGGCAGATTAAAAAAAAAAGTCAAAACAACAGTGTTATGTTCACGTGAAAAGTTTAGGAAACACACATCTGGATCACTTAGATGGGATCATGAGAGGCAAACTGGAACATTTGTTGCAGAATGCCTCCATAATGGCAGTGCAGTAACGAGGATGTCATGGTATTTTTTTAATGTATCTGTATTACACATTTGCGCAGCTTGAGGTCTAGTGTGCTGTTGCTGTTGCCAAAGCCTGCATGTCCTTTGGCTTTTCGTTCCCAGCATTGTCATTCCTGGTATGGTTCTGCTTTCCATGACAGGATTTCCTGGAAGAGTATCAAAGCCGTCTTAGCTCTGATCATTTGGCAGTGAACTGGCTGCTGAAGTACCCACTCACTCCATCAGATTTCAATCACCCTGCTTGCAGTGTGTCACCAGCTTCTCCAGCTCTGTAACTGGGAGCTTGACAAATGCAGCTTTTTAAACAGTAAGAGACATCACTATGCTATGAGAAACAACATTGGAGCAGGAAAAGGAAATAAACAAGAGAGTGGTTCAGGCTTCCAAATTTATTCCCGTTTCCTAATCTTCACCAAGCAGTGATCAAGCATTTACCTTGTGACATTTCTTGCCACCAGAAATTATCATTTTGAATTACCTTTGTAAATATAAACCCACTCCATTAAAGGACAGAAAAACCCAAGGAATTTAAGTGGAAATTGTTCCTTATTTGGGAAAGTCACAAAAATAATTGTAATTCTTTTCTGGAGCTGTGAACACTTTTTGTGTGTCAACCTGAATATCCTTAATTCAACTTCTTTAGCCGAAATTTAAGGATATTTCCAAGCAGGATTCATCTGGGACTGTCAGAATTAGTTTATATGGTTTTGTTTCGGTACAACTGCTTCCTTTCATTTCCTGTGTGCCTTGGTGTGGTGTCACACGGTGCTGGGGATCAATGCTGCAATCAGGCATATGTAGAATTCTCTCACTGTAACATTCAGTCTCAAAAGCCAAAGGGAGAGGGAGGGGGGCAAAACCCCAAGCTCATGTGAGCAACTTAAAGCAGAAGAGCCAGGTTCAACGACATGGTTTGTTTGTTTTCTTGACAGCCCTCTAAAATCTCTGCCTCAACACCTATGTTTCTGGAACAAACAGTTATGCAGAAAGCAGATGATTACAGCAGGTCTACATGAGGCACCAGTGTGTGGGTGTCAGATGAGGGACACAGCTTGTGCAGGTGACGCTAGTTATCCACCTGGGAGGTGTCTGTAAGACCCCAAGTGCATTGGGTCTGGGACATTGTTCCTGTGCTGCCTCGGCGTCTAGTGATCAAGATTTCTCCAAAACGCAGTCCCTTCCCAATGGTCCTGTGGAAAGTCAGGGACAGCTGACAGGGTGAGGGTTTTTCTTGAGATGTTGATGATGCAGGATGTACAAAGCCCCATCAGCTTCGCTTCCTGCTTTCTGCTGGTCCCTGCTCCACTGCTAAGCCACAATCACTTTTCCCCTAGTTACCATCTGAGGACACAGGCTGCTGAGGTGCATACAGGTTGTCTAGCAAAATCGAAATGCAGCAAGTGAAGTAAGGACAGGAGCTATTTGAGGACAATTGGTGCTAATTGCCTTCTAAAATGGACCACAAGTGGAGAACAAACAGAGAGGCTGATTAAAGAGGAATGGTTAGAGTGTAGTTAGAGACTGGGTAATACTTCAGGTGGGAGATGCTGTCTCCCTGAGTGAGCACACTGCCTCTATGCTACTGCAGTAGTAGCGTGTCCATTAGATTGCCCCAACAAAGCAATGCACAGTCCAATTGGAAAAGAAACCAAACTCCTGAGAGTTTTTCATTAACAGTTTTGCTGCTAACCAAACCGCCTTGGTATGATGCAGAAGTCAGTTTCGGAAACCTTTAACCCTTTCCTCTACTGCTGCTGCATTAATTTAAAAGCACAATGCTACCCTCATATGCAAAATAATGTCTAGCTTGCAATGATTTTTGTTCATAAGTACAAACCCCAGTAAAAAAAATTGAACACAATATACACACTGGGAAATATAATCCTAGAATATGTGTCAATAACGTGATTGTTCTGTAAAATAATTCTGCCCACGTTTCCCTTCAGAGATCTCTTTCTCTTCAGGCGAGTTGTGTCCACATTGCAGACGCTGGCTGTGCGTGCCCGAGCCTCGTTCTCCTCACAGTGGTCTGAGAAAGCAGTGGGGCTCATGTCCACATCTGTGTCATGAAAGCAGCCATCAAAAGCCATTGCTTGCACTGCATCAATGCTGTACATGCCTGAAGCCTGGCAACAAAGAACAGTTATTGCATCTAGCAGGAGCCATTTTAGTAAATTATAAATAAAGAAAACAGAAAATAAAGAAAGCTTTCTCTTCAGTGCTGTTCCCTGTGTGGAAAGCATACGGAGAACGGGGCTATCTCACAGTATTGCTAATCTGTTGGGTTATCTGTAGGACTGCATTGCTGGAGTTGTGGGAAATAACTACAAACTTTTCCATGAATAGTTTTTCAATCGGATTATCAAATCATGTGAGCAACATATGCACCCTTTTTTGTGTTTTTCTCCCTGTGATATTTCAACAAATGAGTTTTTCACAGAGGGATATTCTTGAATAAAAGGTTTTAAGTGAGTACTTCATAGAAAGCAAATGTTTAACTTGTGAACATTTCTCCTTCAGGCACACTTTTCTAGAAATTACCTTGTCATTCATCTGGAATTGTCTTGGAACAAAAAGGCATGATTAAACCCATCTTCCTAGTTGAAAATGGTGAAGCAGGAGAAGGAGAAATAGACTCTGCTTCACAGGAAGCAAGAGGGAATATTGCCTGAGTGCATTCTTGGTAATTTCAGAAAGAGGAAAAATTGCTTGATCAATAGGTATTTGAGAACAGAATGTAAGTTACCTTTCTCTGGGGGTGAAAAAGGAAAAATAGAATCATCAGGAGAGTACTCTCTAACCTCTGCCACAAGAAAAGAAAGGGAGAGAAGGCACAGAGCTTCTCAAGATGTCAGGATGATACATTTCCTCCTTTCGGCCAAATGAAGAAAAGTGAGATACAAAGTGGAGTCACAGAGATGGTTACTGTACTGTTATCACAGTGGTGTGTCAGCATTACTCTGTGGCTTCTGTGGTGCTTGCTGAAGGCAACAAAACAGAGAGGATTTTACCTTGCCCCTTTTTTTGAGTTGCTTTCTCTCTTCAATTGTGGTGAGATAGTTCACTGCTGCATATTCGATGACAGACAGGAAGACAAAAAGGAAGCTGATCCATAAATACACATCCACAGCCTTTATGTAAGACACTTGAGGCATTGAGGCACTTACTCCTGTCATGATGGTTGACATTGTCAGCACTGTAGTTATACCTGCCAAAGAAAAAGGGGAGGTTATCATAAAACTGGCCAGTTGGTTCTGTTTAGCTCATCACCGTGGCTTGACCAGCACAGCTGCATGTGATTGACATTGCCTATAACTTCCTTGCACAAGCTCTGAAAAGTGGAGTGAGCCATGAAGGACCTATCACATAGGTCCTTACTGAAACCAGTAAGTCATCTCTCTGCTCAGTGTGTGCCATTAGAGATGCAGCACACCAGGTTTAAACAGTGGGGACACTACACTGGTGATTCAGCAGCATAAGGAACACATTTCTGTGGCAGCTTTGATCGCTGTAGAGAAGTGAAAGCAGATTTGTGGTCTTCCCAGAGCCAGGGCCTCTGCTACAGACTTTCTTGTTCTGGAGAATCACTAAAGAATCACCTATTTCCCTCCTAACATGTTCTCAAATTGTACTTCTTGAGAATATTATGTCAGATTGTATGTCTCTCTTGTAACACTTTGGCTTTCTAAAAACACTCTAGCATAAAAATGTGGGTTTATAGAAAATCAGTGTGCCTGAATTAGAAGAAGGCAGCAGCGTTGCAGGTGCTGCTGAGGCAAACCATGGGACCAGTAAACAAGCTGGTGTCCCACACGCTGGTGTCCCATGGTCGTTATCTCAGGAAGTAGTGAGAAAACAGAATGTTGTAGCAAGAATTGAGAGGCATCAGCTGGGGTTTCAATGGTGCATGCATCAGGGGGTGCGGACAGCGAGTGACAAAACACGTCGCCAATCATATATAAGCTGAGAATGTATGTAACCAATGGGGTTTGTACTGGGGCGGGTGATTGGGAGTCAGAAAAGTATATATTGCAGCCATTTATAATAATAAAGGTCTTCAGTTATAACTCTCATAGAGTTGTGTGAAGTCTGGCTGTGAAGCGCCTCGTCATAAAAATGCTATACCCATTGAAACTAAGAATTTTTAATATTTTTTTTTTACTTTATTGTGTCCAGAATGTCACCTTCATCTTTTCAATCTCTCTTCTAGGTGCAGCTATTCATCACAGTTTGTTTTGCTCTGTCTCAGAAATGCACACCTTCCTCTCCCTGCCTCATCAAAGAACACCCAACCAAGGCCTTGCTTTTAAAGAAATAAATGTAACACTGGAGGTGACGACATGTCAATAACATCTGTGAGTGTAGCACTGGCTGATGGCATGGCCTTTCAGCTGGGTCTAGGTATGGCCCTTCCCCGGTTTTATGCTAGTTCAAGTCCACTGGAACATGCAGGAGTTTTCCCTCTCCGTCTCTGCAAGTTCCTTAGGTTGAGGGATGGAGTTTGAAATACCCCATATAAGAGCAAATGAATTTATTTAAAATATGTATACTCTAAGGTAGGGAGCTAAGCTTTTTAAACTTTCTTGTTAACAATGCCTATAAATGATGTATGTTTTTGCTAATGAAATGTGCATTATTCATAGAACTCCTGCTGCATAACCCTCTGCAGAAATCCATATATTAATTAAAGAACATGATCAGCAAAACCATCTTGACAACATTAAAAATGGCCAACTGAGAAATAAAAATTAATTTTTGAAGATGAAGCTAAATTTCTTACTAATAAAAGGAATTGGTAGATGCAATAATAAAATTAGGTAGGAGGTACCATTATTTCTTTTTAGACTAACAAATGGATTTATACCTCATGTATTAAAAGCTTTAGACGGTGCCAATAGAGAGGGATATACAGTAACTAACATCCTATTTTTTCTAGTTTGACATAGCTATAGATAAAAATGGAGGGCTCCCTCAGTACATGCAAATTTGTTTCTTAAACAAAGTTCCTCAAATTTTCACCTGTCTAAGAAATACGGCAACATACAGTTGGCTTCTGTGACTAGCATCAGTGAGAAGAAAGAACAGGTATCTTCTTTACTAATTCTTAAACCAACAGTTGCAGGACTCATGTGTGTGTAAACTCATGTTTACAGCAGAAATCTTTAAAAATTGCCATCACATCTTCACAGAGATGCTAATCTTTGAAAAATGTACTCATTCCAAGGCCATCAGCATTGAATTCCCAACAGAGGCAGTCTTGAAGTGGTAGCAACTGATTCATCACAGAGAAAAACAGTAACATAATTAAAAAACCCACTGTCATTAGTCTTTCTTCTCCTGAACTGTGGTGTTCAGAGCTAAAACTGTGAAAGCAGAAAGATGCCCAACTTACTCTTCAGCTTCCACAGAAGCCTGTCTGCCTTGTGCAGTTAAAGGGCCAAAGTAAACATTTTCAAGGTGCTTAACAAGGAAAGGCTTTGCTATGTAGGATAAATCAGGAAACTGGTTTCAAAGAATGAGGTAAAATTCTACATAGGGAAAGCTGCAGAATCATCCCTTTTTTCCTTCTGTGGTATGTGAGCTGTTTTCTAATATAGCAAAGCCAGTCTGAATAAACATCCCATTGCCAAATGTAGAGGCTGACTGAAGGAGTTTGTGGTAGTGACAACAGTGACTATAATAGTGTTGTTCATTTAATTACCTGATGTACTTGCTAGCATCCTGTGTAATTAGGAAGCTAAGGTAACTTCAAAACCTCTCCCCTGCTCATTCTGTACTTCCCAAAAGAATATATGTTAAAGGTTTACCTAGCGATACCCTGGCAGGAACGGCTCTTCTGTCAATCCAAAATGACACCCAAGACAGCATCACCATCAGCATAGCTGGGAAATAGGATTGTAGCACAAAAAAGAAAATATGTCTCCGGAGAGCAAAGTTTATAAAAAGCCGATTGTACCAACCTATTGAAAAAGAGAGGAACAGGTTGGGGAAGAAGAGGAACCATGTTATTTGTGAGCTCAGTTCACTGGCCCCCTCCTTCCAGTAGGAATGGTGTATCCGCATCAGGAATAGTAAGTGCCTAAGAAATATTGCCACCACCTTGGTTTTATATAGTGCTTTACAAACTGTCCATCATACCTTATTAAAATACTGCTGCCTTGGGAGTGAAGCATCATGACTGTATAAATAAAATACTATGTATTGTAATTGAGATTAGGGAATTGAAGAAAAGTATGTAAAGTCCGAGTGAAACTGCCGAGATAAGAAAGACAGAGGATGATTGTTCAATCCAACTGGGACAGTGAAGCCAACACCCTGCCTCCCCCAAAAAGTGGCCTGCCTTCTCTCAAGCTGCAAAAACCCAGCAATAAGCAGCACTTCTTTTCCTACGGTCAGAGCGGTTTGCCTGCCCAGCCTTGACTTTAGAGGAAACGGTGCCATCTAGTGAATTTTGGTGCATGCTCTGTCTGTGCAGCAATGCATGTGTGCTAAACCTCTTGCCAGGGGAGAGAAATCAGTTTCCAGTGAGGTGGAAAAAGACAAAAGTGGCTGACTGCGCAGCGTCTGCCTGTCCAGTACAAAGAGAGCCATCCATGAGCCTGTGTTGGAGCAGTCACGCCATCACAAAGAACCACTTTATTAAAAAGAATATACCAACAATAACCTTGCCTAATATTAAACACACTCCATGTGGTTTAAGTTGTGGAGAAGGTGTTTTGTTTTAAAAATAATTGTTTCAAAAATGGATTGAAATTGTTGCTCCTTTGAAGGCCAGGGAACTCCAAAAGCCTAAATACTATGCATGTGGACTTCACTGAGATTCACAGTGAGGGATATACAGAACCTAAAATGCATAAGGCTGCTCTGTGAGCAGGATTTTTGTCAATTTTTAGTCCAAGATGGCTTCCATTAGTGTTTTGCTGATTGTTCCCCACTGTTACTTACTTTGAGGGTCAGGGTCTGTGTGCAATAATTTTCTTCCAACAAGAAACAAAATAAAAGAACAAGAGAGGGTGGATCCTCCTGACTGAAACAAAACCTCAAAGCCAAAGAACAGCATATGTCAACAAAGGGCAGTGTTCTGATATAACAAATACGGTACACGCATTATTCAGGTTGTTTCACTTTTCAACCCAGAGAGCCTCTCTTTATCATTTTTCTCCCTCTTTCCCTACCTTGGGGGAGGAGGGGAGGAGGGGTGAATCGAGACGCTGCCAACTCAGTGCCAAACCAACACACAGGTGGTCCCTGCAACTTAAGGAGTCTTTCCTTACATCTTTACTCTGCTGGGTAAGCTCATCATCAAAATATCTGCAAATAAGCATTAAGCAGTTACACTTTACAAAGTCAAAGGTGCTGTGAAGGTGCTGCAAAGGCCTCGGCACAGGGGTGGTATGAGGTTGCACTGTTGTGCACCAGGCTGTATTTACTTGCATCAGTGTTTTTTGATGAGAATAGCAAGGCAGAAAGATGCCAGCTGAGTTCCCGGAAGTCAGTTTCAACACATAGTGATACCAGTTCAGTGGAAAACATCTCAGTCTCCTTCTTGCAACAAGGACAAATTTGACGTAGCTCTCAGCAAGGCCCAGTTATGGCAGTAAGGTATCACTCACCCTCTTCTCACATGACAGTGGCACTAGAAAGCTGGAACTCTGTACTTAGCTCATATGCGAGCAACAGATAAGGGTGAAGAACCTGATCAAGCTATGAATTCCTCACTGCTTAGGCTGCATGATAATTTAAATTGGAATTTCTGCATTCAAAATCAGCTACTGCAAACTCAAGTTGCTCTTTTTTAAATGCAAAAAGAAGCTTTCCTGTAAATAAAATACAGTAAATAAATCTATTTTCACCTTTCCTGTATGTCTTAAAGGTTTTGTTCTAAAGTGTTACGCATTTTATCATGATAGATGGGATAATTTATATTCTATTAATCTGTCTCAATGAAAAGGGTAATATTCACACTGAAATGAATTGACTCAGACTGGAAAGTACAATAGCAAGTATGCTGTTTTATCTGGTAAAAACGCATGGCTAGACTACTGACATAGAGAAGTATATAAAAATTTATAATTGCATGTACAAATACAACGAAAATAAAACCCGCCTTGCATGAAATCGAGACTACAATAAATTCCTAAAGCCTTGTGCAGTTTGCTGGAAAATGTAGTTCAAGATCTACAGGGAGAAATAAAAACCTGTCTGGGACAGATATCTGTATTTAAACTATGTAGCACTGACATAAAGGGATTTTCTTCTGCAACTTTATATATGAACATGGAACATTAAGCAAACCATGAAGTAGAAATCAATAGGTTATAAATGCTCTCATGCAGAAATCTCATAGTTAGTAGACTTATAAAGGCATTTTACAGCTCCAAAAATAAGGAGATTTTAGACAATAAAGCACACTGGAGTTCCTTGTTTGCTTTCTAGTACTTGACCCCTTAGG
This sequence comes from Hemiprocne comata, assembly GCA_020745705.1. Taxonomy (NCBI): domain Eukaryota; kingdom Metazoa; phylum Chordata; class Aves; order Apodiformes; family Apodidae; genus Hemiprocne; species Hemiprocne comata. Next base: position 132,242,075 of record CM036586.1, on the reverse strand, counting down.
GTTAGCGTTTTCAAGCTTTTCTATATAACCAGGATACCAACATTCCTACAAACCAAATATTCCTGTGGATTTCAGAGAAGGACTGCAACTTTGCAAGAGCTCACAGCGTACGTATTTGGTTGTTGTCTGTTTTTTTCAGGTTCTTTTTGCCAGATGTTAAGTTGCAAGTTGTATTATGGCCTCTTCTTCTAATATCAAGAAAGGGTTACATTGGTAATCACGGAATTACTGAATCATTTAGCTTGGAAAAGACCTTAAAGATCATCTAGTCCAACCATTAACCCTACTCTACCATGTCCAGCACTAAGCCATATTCCCAAGTGCCACATCTAGACGACTTTTAAGCACATCCAGAGATGGAGACTCAACCACCTCCCTGGGCAGCCTGTTCCAATGTCAGACAACACTTTCGGTGAAAAAGTTCTTCCTAATGTCTAGTCTAAATCTCCCCTAGTGAAGCTTGAGGCCATTCCCTCTTGTTCTATCACCAGTTACTTGTGAGAAGAGGCTGGGGTCTCTTTACAATGTCCTTTCAGGTAGCTGTAGAGAACAATGAAGTCTCCCCTCAGCCTCCTCTTCTCCAGACTAAATAGCCCCAGTTCCCTCAGCCGCTCCTCATAAGACTTGTTCTCAAGGCCCTTCACCAGCTTCACTGCCCAGCACCTTGATGTCTTTCTTGTATTGAGGTGCCCAAATCTGGACACAGTGCCAAGTGCCAAGTACAAAGGGACGATCACCTCCCTGGTCCTGCTTGCCACACTATTTCTAATACAGGTCAGGATGCCATTGGCCTTCTTGGCCACCTGGGCACACTGCTGGCTCATATTCAGCCACCTACCAATCAGAACCCCCAGGTCCCTTTCTGCTGGACAACTTTCCAGCCACTCTTCCCCAAGCCTGTAGCTTTGCATGGGGTTGTCGTGGCGCAAGTGCAGGACCCAGCACTTGGCCTTGTTGAACTTCATACAATTGACCTTGTCCCATTGATCTAGTCTGTCCAAGTCTCTCTGTAGAGCCTCCCTATCCTCAGGCAGATCAACACTCCCTCCCAACTTGGTGTCATCTGCAAACTTACTGAGGGTGCATTCTATCTCCTCACTAAGATCGTCGTTAAAGATGTTAAAAACAAGTGGTCCCAAATGTAATGTAAAGAGAAGCAAGGAACTAGGCCTATAAATCAGTGTGATTGACAGACCTACTTTTAATTGAACTCTCTCAGCAGTGACAGTCATTTATTAGCAACAAATTTAAATGTGAAAGACATTCTGCATGATTGTGTCCTGTGTGTCTCTCTTCTAATGACAGGGGTTACTATACCAGTACTGCTGTAAAAAGCTAGTCCACTGGAAGCACTGAATTCTTCGATGAAAAACTGGGAGAGGGAGATGTGCTCATCTGTGCTCAGGGACTTGTTCCCATGTTTCCAGTATAACATCAGATCATCTTCATTATATGCATCTATGAGAAAGTAAAAACTGAATAACCTCTTCTGCTGGAATAATGCTTCTGTTTTCTTCTTTTAGGAATAGCAAATCTCTCAAACGATTTGGAAAAACCCCAAAGAAACATTTTTTTTCACATCAATTTGCCAGTTAGTTGACATGGAAAAATTTGCAAGGACTACATTCCAGCTTGTTCCAAGTGGAGTGCAGTCCTGTGCCCTGCTAGCAGCTTGCCTGACCAGTGAGGGATATGAGCATGCCCAGGGTCACAAGGCACACAGGATCCAAGCTCTGGAGCTGCCGCGCTGAGCAGACTGCGTGAATGCTGGGGATCTGCTCTCTTTTCCAAGACTAAACAACAAACCAGCATCCCAGTTTTACTCATAATCCAAATAATAAAAAAATTTGAGATATCAAAACAGAATTAACTTTTGTTGTCCAGCTCTACCGCTTAGTACAGACAACTGAATCAGGGGTGAGAAAGCAAACATTTCACAGTCTCGTTTTCATTTTTCCATGAGGTCAAATATTGACATCTTATTTTACTTTTAACTTGTGCCTTTTTCTCAGAAAAAAAACAAACAACATGATTTTTGACAGAGGAAATGGTTTTAGATTTAGGCCTTGGAATACCAACCCAGTTAAAACAAAACAGGGTGCATTATGGTTTTTCCATCTTCCCAAAGCTCACTGAGTTCTGGAAAGATCCCAAACTGGCCACAGTTTAGTAAGTACAGGTTGAAGGGTTCAGGTCACACATCAAAATAAGTGAAAAGGGGATTATGATTAAGATGGAGTGCTGGTAAGAATGCATATGTGATGAACAGGTATGAATTAAACTTACAGCTTTCCAGTTCTAAAGAACAGTTTTGAGTGTCCAGAGGAAACCTACTGAAATCCATGAAACACATAGCAGAAACTGTTATTCTGCAGAAAGGAAAAGAAAAACAGGAATTCAATGAAAAATTTCGTATTTTCTTAGTGTTGTGCAGACATCTTCATGATCCCCAAGCAATTGGCTATTTAGAACCCTAATGATTGAGGTTTTCTGCTTTTATTAGATGCTTTTAAAATGACTTCAAGAAAGTGAGAGAAAATTAAATCAGTGAGGGAACCATATTTTCAAATGTAAATAGTCTTTCAAGTTAAGTACATTACCTTCAAATTTTAATCCCTTTACTGGCCTGATCTTTCATTAGCCTTTCACACATTTTCCTTTGAAGGGTTACATTTATGAAGATTAACAAGGGGAGTTCACAATTCTTGACTAGATTTCTCGTAGACTGAAGTAGATAATATTATGGATTAGAGCAAATATTAGTCCAAGTGCTATTTTCCCAGCTAGAATGGTTATAATATTTAGTTGCATAAAAAGATAAGCTGCAGTTTCTGGAAGCCTACCTCCTCTTCAACACCATAGAAATGCCTTATAGGCTACAAAGCTTAAGGAAATCTAGGTGAAGATATTATTTTGCATTCCACCTGCTTTTTCCCAAATGTTTAGAAGATAAATGTCCCTTGACATTTAAACAAATAAACAACAAAAAGGCTAGAGGCAGCAATTTAAATATTGTAAATATTGCCTGATTTCCCTTTCTTACCTTGCATGTCATTTGATGCTTTAGTTTGATTTTTCAGTTTTCTCCAAACTGAATCCTACAGGGATTTAAGTGATAAGGGATATACTGGATATACAAATCATCTTCAAAAACTTGTGATTGGTGATAAAAGTAGCTGAATTTTTAACAGTGTAAGATTTTACTGTCTTGAAATGATATTGTAAGAGTGGTACATCTTTGAAATAATGCATAAGGCTCCCAGCTATGGATGTTGTGTCTGTCTTCTAGCTATTGGCTAAAGGATCAGGGGAAGAACAAGAAAATGTTGATTGGGGAAAAAGAAAATTAAAATACTATTTTAGCCACGAATCTGGATTTTTGTTCTGCTTTTCCTCAATAAAATCCTGGAATCTGGGCACTGAAGAAAAACTGGAATATGCAGATTTCTTGCACATAAGTATTTGGAATATAATCTACCCCCTGCATGTAAAACTGGCAATACAAAAAGGGTGTTTTAATGGGCGTCTGATTCTTTAGGAACATACATATTAACACCACTCAGGCTAGAAACACTTTGTTTCACATGAATATTTTAAAACCTTGGTTCAGCAGCCTTTAGGTCACCCCATTCCCTGCCTCTCAGTTTACTAAGAACTGTTAGAGAAGGAAGGGAAGAGCACAGGCACCTGCCCTTTGTGCTGATGTCCAGGAAGAAATCCACAAGTTTGGCAGGAACTCTGGGGCTTTGCTATTCACTGGGACAGGAAGGTGAGGTGGACTGCAAACTCACCTGTCAGAGCAAGGAGTATTCACCCAATACACACCATCTGGTAATGCAGTTAGGGACAGATAACTGTGGGAGCAGAGAGGATGAGTGCAAGGAAGAAAAGTAGAGCACCAGCTTGCAAATGTGAGGCAGGGCACAGGGCAGGGGCTGCCATCAATCACAGGGAGAATTCTCAGCAAAGGGCAAATGTAAATTGACTCACGCTGCGTCTGTCCCTCAGCAATACTTCCTCCTTTTCCTTCATTTCCATCTTGCTTTTTCTTTTCTCTCCATTTCTATCCTTCCCATCATGTGCTCCCTTTGGTTTGTAACTATTTATGCACAATTTCTTACCGTTTGTCTTGATGATACTTAAGCCCTCCAGCAAGCTGACAGAATGTGTTTGCACATCTTATCTCTCCACCACTCTTCCTTCCCTCTGCTGAATGGATGTCACACTTTCACATAGAGAGCCACTGCTGTAAGCCTTAGTGTGGCAGTGTAGTGCCTCTGATACCTCTCTCCCTCACGAATCATGGAAATGAATATAGCAATAAAATGCACAGTTCATCTCTTTGTTTCTTACTGGTCAGTGTGATTGTAGAACATACACTGTTTAAAAGTGGTGTACAGGTGTTGTTGTGAATGCTTCTGCATGTCTTCATGAGAAGGTAAAAAAAGTAATTACTTGTTGGAACAATTATTACCTAGCCAAAATCTCAAGTGCTTGCATAAATCTTCAAACTATGCAGATTAGATGAAATGTCACTGCTGCGCATAGGCCTAATTAGTAACAAACTGGAGAACTGTCATTTCTGCAGTGCACAGGCCTCAGGGCCTTTACCCTAGGTGGAAAATTCCTCCATTAAAATCATTTCTGACACATGATCCAAATCTACTTCCTAAAGAAAAGCAGTAACACCTAGATAGAAGGCAGACACATTTAATGACCTTGCTGTTCCAGTCCTGGAATTGCTGTTTCATTTTCCAATTCCTTGTAGTCATACAACATTGCCTGTAACATTGCTCGTATCAGCACCAATAACCTGCTTTCTGTGCCTGTCTGGAGCCACCATTAATATCCACACGTGTTTACAGGTATCCCAGGGTTAAAACAGCTGAGACAGTTTTAAAAAACTCAGGGGAAAAAAACAACCACAGATTTGTTCTTTGCTAATAATGTTGAGCTTTACTGTTCTCAACAGTGAAAGTACTGCAATATTTCTAAAACCACCGGCATTTAATTAACATTTGATAAACTTCAGTGCTATTTACAACAGATGAAAAAACTGTCATTATCGTGTGACAGGAAATAATATGCAAATGATAGAAAAATATGTTATCTATATGTTATCCATGTAAATTCATTTCCCCACTGGTATACTGGTAACCACTTCCCAGTATTTGATGCCAGAGGATTAATGCCAGTCCAGTATCACAATCCTAGGTGCAAACATTTCCAGTAATTTCTCAGGGTACAGACTATCAGTCAACAATTGCAGTTGTGTATTTTCTTATAAAAGGGTATTATTGCTCTTACCGTAGACTGAAGAGTACATTGCCATCCGGGTATACTCGGAGCATGATGTTTTCCACAGTTGTATCATGGATGAAAGATCTTTTGGAGTGTACAAAAAATACGTCAGGTACCCAGATCTTTTTTATCAGTCTTCCATCAAAAGTCATACTTTTGTTTTTTTTACTAGGAAATGAAAGTCTCTCATCCTTCCAGTAATGTCTGAGATATAAAGTCATTGTGAAGTCCTTTGTTTAATTAAAAATAAAAGAAGATAATGCTTGTTTTATTCACATACAATAGAAAATGGTACAAAGTAATCAGCTCATGCAAAGGATCAGTTTCTTCTCTGGACATCATCTGGAGGATCCTCAATGAGAGGAATCAAACACCACCCAATTAGTTTAAATATAGATTGGAACTATCTCTGGGACACTGGCTGTATCATACCAATGGAAAGGGGTTTCCTTTGGAAATCTTCACAAGCTTTTCCAAGAATGGGCTGTGGTTCCTTCGCAGAGGGATTGAGTTTTTCATTAGCATTAGATCAATTTGTAAAATCCATTAATCTGTACATTTTGTACAAGTATTGCACCAGGGTTTTAGATTATTATATTTATTAATGAAATGCATCATAAAGAAACAATACTATTAATTTCAAGAGAGTAAATTAAATTTTACAATATATATTTTTTAATATGAAAGACTGTTACAAATATTTTATCATCCTAATTAGAGAAATAACATGACTGAAAATATACATGTGGAAAGAGATGGAGAGGATGCTGCAAATCCAGTTTGAGCTTCTACACAGCTTGTCTACTCTGTGCTTACCTGTATAACTTTTGCATTATTATGCAGACATAATTTATCTCAGCAGAACAATTACTTCTGATAAGACTACTGGAAAGATACTTAAGTCACTACTGGAAAGATACTTAAGTCTTCTCCTGTAATATGATTTTATGGCCTTGTAATACGATTTTATTATTTGGGTAGGTTTACAAAGGAATGCAGGAGTTCATACTGGCAGATCCCATTGCAAACTCAAAATCTACGACTAGATCTACACCTACTGTGAACACATATTGTGAATGAGATCTCTTTGCAAAGTTAACATGCCCTGCTATGGCGTGTTGCTATTCCAGGACAGAGCAACTTGGCACTAATGTCTGAGTGGCATTATTAGTGACAAGTTCAGCTGAAGAATGAACAGCCTGCATACCAGCGCTGCAGCTCCTTGATTGCAGTGAGGGTGTCTCCTTCCTAAGACCATTCCTGGCACTGATTTTTCTGTTTCCATTTGTTTTGACTACAGGTCCACCCATGCCAGAAACGATGGGAATATTCAGCTCTGCACAAGCAAAGGAAGCATCATCTTCTAATGTGCAGAGCACTAAGAGCTCATGTGGAAGCCCTTGGGGCTTAGTGGGTGGTTGACATTTTCAGATCAGAGCACTATCCACTCTGATCTGGTCCTCTAGCCCAGGGAGAAATTCAACATGTGCTCTTATGTAACACTTACTGGTTTTAATGAGAATGACTTGTGTGCTTCAAGACAAAGTTACGCTTTAAGGGTATTCCTCTATATCTTCCAGCTGGATGTTTCTGAGACCCTGAATTTAGGCTGAAATTCTATATTCCAGTTCCATTTACCAACTTACCATGTCAACTTCAGATATGCTGTCAATGCTTTCTACCTGCACATCAATGCCCACAGGTATTGGCGACCCTTCAATGTAACAGAATGAAAGAGTGATGAGGAGTATTTTTAAAGGGAAGACTGTCTATCAGCAGCACACAGAGAGCACCCCATCCCAGCATTTACTATGGTCTGTCTACCTTAGTACACTGAATGAGAAAGTCCATGGCAACAAAGTAAAACCCAATGCTAAACAGTTGTAAAAAATAAGTACAAAATCTTCAGATTTTGCAGCCAGACTGGTTGTTACGGGCATTGCAGCTTGGACAGCAGTGACAGCTTCCTTGTGGTGCCAAAGCTAATTAACTCCTTGGAGTGCTATTTAGAATTGCCATAGGGAAAAGCTGAGTGAATATATAAATACATCAAAGATTGCAAAGCTTACTTACCAGTTCCAATGCTTATTCCCACATTTGTAAACAAAATACGTGTTGTGCCTCCTAATTATCTTCAGTTATTCAACTATTTAAAGTTTGGCATAGGTATTTGTGAAAAAGATTGTTTGCTCACTACCTCTCAAGGGAAAAGCTGTACACATACTAAGCATATTCTGTGATGCAGTGCTGGGTTTTACTGAGTACATAATTCATTATCAAGTACAATACATACCAAACTGCACTAGGTAACTTTATTTTATATACTACCCCACTATTTCATGCCACTGAAAATGGCTGGGATTTTATAACACAATGGGATCTGAATGAACAAATTTTAAAACCATATTTGCATTTTTATAATAAAGTGAATAAAAATAAATTGAAAATTACAGCAAAATATAAAATTATTTCCAGTCTCTTCAGTGTACAATATCTAGAATGAAGTATCTATTTCTATATGGGTTATGTGCCTGTGTAATTTTCAGGAAAAAAGTCATTCCACCAAAGCAACAGACTAATCACTTCCTTACAGGGGAGGGAGAGGAGGAAGATGTGTGCATATACGTGTTTACAACCCCCTCATCCTGCCAAGGAATGCTCTGCATTTGGCATGAAAATTTATAGTAATTACTGTACATGGGATTCCAATTACATTTGTTAAAAATAGCCAGATATTTCTGAAGTACGAATTCAAAATAATGTGGTAGAAAACATGAGTACAAGGAATTCTGAACAGTGGGAGATAGCAATAGCTTTTTTAACTTGTCTTTCTCTTTTTCTTGTCTTTTTCTTTTCACAGAATCGCAGAATAGTCATGGTTGGAACGGACCTCTGAGAACACCGAGTCCAACCATCATAAAAAACAAACAAACAGAAATACCCACACCAACCACACAACACATCACCCAAAAAAAAACCAATCCACACAACAAAACCCCGAACAAACACCACACACACACACACCACCAAATAACACCTACAAAAAAACCCCCTACAATCTCAGCCACTAGAGCATGCCCTGAAGTGCCACATCTACACGTTTCTTGAATACATCAAGAATGGTGACTCCACCACCTCCCTGGGCAGGCTGTTCCAGTGCCTGCCACTCTTTCAGTATAGACATTTTCCTAATATCCAATCTAAACCTCCCCTGCTGCAACTTCAAGCCATTTCATCTGGTCCTGTTGTTATTCACTTGGGAGAAGAGGCCAACACCCACCTCCCTACAACCTCCTTTCAGGTAGTTGTAGAGGGCAATGAGGTCTCCCCTCAGCCTCCTCTTCTCCAAACTAAACATCCCTAGTTCCCTCAGCTGCTCCTCATATGACTTGTTCTCTAGACCCTTCACCAGCCTGGTAGCTCTTCTCTGGACACACTCCAGCACCTCAATGTCCTTGTAGTGAGGGGCCCAGAACTGCACACAGTACTCAAGGTGTGGCCTCACCAGTGCTGAGTAGAAGGGCAGGATCACCTCCCTTCTCCTGCTGGCCACATGATTCCTGATGCAGGCCAGGATGCTGTTGGCCTTCTTGGCCACCTGGGCACACTGCTGGCTCATGTTCATCCAGCTGTCATCCAGCACCCCCAGATCCTTTTCTGCTGGACAGCTCTCCAGCCACTCTTCCCCAAGCCTGTAGTGTTGCCTCGGATTGTTGTGACCGAAATGCAGTACCCAGCACTTGGCCTTATTGAACCTCACATAATTGGCCTTGGCCCATCAATCCAGGCTGTCCAGGTCCCTCTGCAGAGCTTCCCTACCCTCCAGCAGATCGACACTCCTACCCAATCTGGTGTCTGCAAACTTACTGAAGGTGCACTCAATCCCCTCATCCAGATCATTGATAAAGATGTTGAACAAGACCAGGCCCAAAACTGAGCCCTGAGGGACACCACTGGTGATCGGCTGCCAAGTAGATTTGACCCCAGTTACCGTAACTCTCTGGGCCCAGCCATCCAGCCAGTTTGTTACCCAGTGAAGTTTACACTTCTCTATGCCATGATTCGCCAGCTTTTCCAGGAGATTGTGGTGGGAGATGGTGTCAAGGCCTTACCAAAGTCCAGGTAGACAATGTCCACAGCCTTTCCCTCATCCAAAAGGCAATGTCAAGCCAAAATAGTCCAGAAATATCACTCTCCTGATAACCAGACACAATATTGTATCTCTTTTTGGAATTATCCTTAAAATAGCAGCACTCAAGGATTACACAGCTGCATCCAGTTCTTACCAGTAGAGATCTTCAACTATTTTTGAGGTATTTTAAAATCTGGCTCTGTAATCTCTTTGTTTGACTTATATTTTTTAATGGAAAGGTTGACCCTGCACAGAACAGATTAAGATGTATTGTCCATGGGAAAGCAAGGTAAAATGTGTTCAGAGTTAGCAGGGCACGCAGGAACATGTTTCAGCACTGATATGAGCTGTGCTGTCTGGCTTAGAAATCATGTCTCCCTCTCAGAGGAATGTATTGCTCAGTCTTGCTGGCCAGAGCTCAAAATAAAATTCAGAACTTCAGACAAAGGTCAGTCAATTAGTTTGTGAGTAAAACTAATAAATTAAACTAAATTTGATTAAAATAAACTAAATAATAATTAAATAAATTAAATAAACTAAAATAAACTAATAAACTAAACTAAAATTATTAGTTTATTAGTAATCCTTCCAGTACATGAAGGGGCCTACAGGAAAGCTGGGAAGGGACTGTTACAAGGATGTGTAGCAACAGGACAAGGGTCAATGTTCTTAAACTAGAGCAGGGTACATTTAGGTTAGACATTAGGAAGAAGTTCTTTACAATGAGGGTGCCCAGAGATGTGGTGGAGGCCCCATCCCTGGAAACCTTCAAGGTCAAGCTTGACCAGGCTCTCAGCAAGCTGATCTGGTCAAAAAGGTCCCTGTGCACTGCAGGGGGGGCTGGGCTAGATGATCTTTAAAGGTTCCTTCCACCCCCACACATTCTATGATTCTATGAGTCTGTGATTCTGTGATAAAACACTAGACATGTCTTGGGAAAATGCTGCTTCTTTTGGAGAGTAGAGGAAGGAGAAGACATCTGCCCCAGAGGCTGATGCACAAGAGTATTTATGTATGTATCCAGACAGGCTTCTTCACTCAAACCGGTAATATTTTTTATGCCTCTCCTAAACCACCTTTGACCTCTTCTTGTCTGTTTCAACCACACCACACAAATAGTTTACTTTATGCTAAATGCCTGTGTGTACCAAGTGCTGGTATAAAAATGCCTGCTTGTAACCTAAGTGGAGTCATCCTGCCAGTATTCCAATGAAATCTAAGATATTTTGTAAACTATACACAGCTTTTGCCTAAGTAGAAGTCAGTGTAGGATTTATACATGATGTGAACATCATTCACAAGTGGCATTCACACATCTTTTCAATGCAAACACCACAGAAACACCACCAGACTACATGGCAGTCACTGCTCTCCCCTTGTCCTGCTAGGACAGTCACCTCCTCAAAGCAAGGCTCGTGTTGGTCCTGGCACAATTCCTCCTTGGTGAAGCTGTGCTAGGTGTTCAGTGATGTCACCTTTTAGTAGAATCATAGAATGCTTAGGGTTGGGAGGGACCTTCAAAATCATCTAGTTCCAACCCCCAATGCGTGGGCAGGAACATCTCCCACTACTCCAGGTTGCTCAAATTCCGTCCAACCTGCCCTAGAACACTGCCAGTGATGGGGCCTCCACAGCTGCTTTTTTTTTTTTCCTCACTTTGTCTGCCTCCAGTGATCTTCTGGGCAGATGTCTGAGAAGGGTAAGAACTTCTTCATGGACACCTGCCAGAAGGCTCCAGTTCAGGAGCTGCCTGTGACTCTTCCAACAAAATGGGAGAGCTCTTTCTTGGAACAGGTAAGCAAGAACTGGCAAAAGTGGACAGAAGCTGTGTCGTTCATCCTAGCAAAGAGAGCAAAGGTGCACCTCAGACTGAACTCAAGTCTCCCTCCAGGCCCAAGGGACCTGCCCTACATAAAATAACACAGAGGCTACCTTGATTCTTTGAAAGGACAGCTTGCACTAAGTTGGGAACTGTTCTAAAACCAAATCAGTGGAGACTCTGAATAGTATAATGGAGATCAAAAGCTGTGGCCAGGAGAAATTCTGTGGATGATTCTGAAGTGAATTAAATAAAAATGGAACTGTTACAATAAAATTAGTTCCTGAATTAGACAGAAATGCTAGAACTGTGAAACAGACTCCTTAAAAAGGAATTCCTGTTCTCTATCTGGTGAAAGGCTGAAGATCATACTCATGCTGCTTAATGAGAAAATACTGTTCAGTCTAGCATTCGCCACAGACAATTATTAAACTACATCCCCTGAACCCAGCCCTGACCTATTATTGACAGATCATGGCAGCAGAGAATATTTTCTTCCTATTCTGACTCTATTTTGGCAACAAATATAAGTAGATGATAAACACATCAAACGCTGCACATATATTCATCTCCAGTCACTTCAATCTGCTGTTCACTTTTCTAATCTGAAGCATTCTTCTATTTTTGTCACTAACACCACCACCCTCATAAGATGCCTATTGGCCTCACTCTTGTCTAGGTCTTTTGAGCTTTGTAGTTTTCTGGAAACATTCCTTTCTGTGATTAAAAACCAACTTCACTAGGAACAGTAATAATTATCTACTGGGAACAGGTTGCTGAGAACTGTAACTTATTCATCACTTGGATTTGTTTTACCACAATTGGATGTTTGTAAAAAATAACATTTCAATGAGCATTGGAAAGGATCCTAAACCAGCCAGAATAGTGAAGTGATTTGTCTGCCCCTATGTCTGCACCACAGCTTTCTCCCTAGTATATTGAGAATTTCAATCTCTGGCTGACTGTCAGGCAACAACATCAAATTCACTTTGAAAAAAAGTAACCATAGCAAAGCTGTGGTTTTTATTTTTCCAATATGACAAAACTGGGGATGGCAGAGAGGATTTTGTTATTAAGTTGAGCAGCTTCAATTGTTTCTGCAGCGTTGCTACAAATCATTATTTTAGAGGGATTAGTGATTTTCACAGTTGAGACCCCACAGATTTTTCAAGATCATAGTATCATAGTATCATAGTATCATCACTCTGGTTGGAAAAGATCTTCAAGATCATCAAGTCCAACCTCTACCCTAGCTCTGCCACGTCCACCACCAAACCCTGTCCCCTGGCACCACATCTGTCTTTTTAGATGTATCCAGGGATGGTGGCTCAAACACCTCCTCGGACAGCCTGGATTCCCAAGTCCAACTCCCACCCCAGAAGAGGACAACCCCAAAGTTCACACCATGACCCTGAGGGCATTGTCCAAATGTTTCTTGAATATTGTCAGGCTCGGTGCCATTACTGCTTCCCTGGGGAGCCTATTCCAGTGCTCCACCACCCTCTGAGTGAAGAATCCCTTCCTAATGTCCAACCTAATCCTCCCCCTGCACATCTTTCTACCATTCCCTCGGGTCCTATCATTGGTCACCAGAGAGAAGAGGTCAGTGCCTGCTCCCCTAGTGAGGAAGCAGTAAGCTGCAATGAGGTCTCCCCTCAGTCTCCTGTTCTCCAGGCTGAACAGACCAAGTGCCTTCAGCCACTCCTCACACGGCATCCTCTCTGAACCCTTCACCAACCTCGTGGCCCTCCTCTGGACACTCTTCAGCAGTTTCATATCCTTTTTGTACTGTGGCGCCCAGAGTTGCACACAGTACAGATAATTACTCAGCACAAAAAGTAGACTTGTTTTCAGATGGGTTTATCTTCACACAAGCCATTTCCAGTCTTTTATTTTAAAAGTTTAAACTTAATAAAATAATTCAGTTATAAGCATGGAATTCTTTTAACAGATAGTACGACAGGCCAATTCCATAATACCCTTTTTAGAAGGGATATTATGTAAAAGGGATATCCTTTTAACATTTTTGGATTAATTTCTACAGTAACAATGACTGGTTTAGAGAATTCCATAGTGTTTTTGTAACAGTCAGACCTTTGAACACAAAGCAGATTGCACCTGAAATTCCCTAAGATACATGTTGAATTTAGAAAAACCAGCCACTGTATCCCAGTTATCTTTGTAACAGTGTATTCTGGAAAAAAGCTAGGTCTCCCAGAAGCTCCCAGCCAGAAACCAGGAAAGGATTAAGGTCTACAGGAGTATTTTCTTCTAAAAAAGGCTTGTGGGCCTGTGGAGGAAGAGAAGCAGATAGAAATGTAAACAAGCCCCAGGGAAGGGAAGCTACGCTGATGTATTTACTTTCCTCTGGCCATTAGTGAAATGGAATAATTACTGGCAATGTTGGTTTTTTTCTTGTTACTGTTTTGTTTGTTTTTTACTTACGTAAGAAATGAAGGTGAACTGATATTAGCACTAGCCAACTGTTGCAATGGAAGATTTAGCAATGCAAGAGCAAAAAATCCAGGAGAAGGTGCCTATTAGAGGTCTTGCAAATTACCAAAATATTTTCCTCCTGTTCTGGACCCCAGCTATTCCTTCCAGTAGCACATGAGAAAAAGTCATTCCACTTTCATCAGAGTGAGCCTTCTCCACCACAGTAAGAAGATGTTTCTGAACTTTCAGGGAGGGTTGTGGTGCAGAAAAGAAAACAGTTTGATGGCAAAGAGTTATTAAAATTGAAGTATTTCTGAAGATTTATTGGGCCCTATTTTCTTTCCTTTTTCCTTGCCTTTTACCTTCAGATGAATTAAAATGTTACTAATTTAGCTTAAGGAGGGAGGAAGCATAAGAGGAAGGGAGATTATGGGATCTCTGATCCTTTGAAAATTTGGATTTAAGATTATGCTCAATTGCAGATTGGGATACAAACTACCTAGAAAGACTGTTACTTCTTGACCAGCTAAATGCTACTAAGTTATTTTCCATAATTTCTAGTATTTGGTAATGTTATTATCCTCTATATTGGTTGACAAAGCAGAGATAACCAATTTTAAAACTTCTTTAGCTAACACACTTGTCCGCACAGGAAATGAGGGGTCCTTAAGATACAATCTAAAAGAAAAAAGTTGTCCTCCTTCTATATATATATTTATACACACACAGCGAGGACTTGCATGTACATGATTCCATAATCTTTAGATTGCAAAATAGTTCAGAGAGTGCATGGAAGGGTTTTACTGTTAGGAAAACGAAAGCACAGAGGAATAAAAGGATTACCTCCTCTATATTCTAGTTGAAGATTTTTTTTTAACAGCAATGTTAATTTTTAGTATGTGGAGACAGAACTCAGGGAAGCAAGAGTTCACATCAAGGACTTCTGCCAGTATTTTGAAATAAGATAGTTCAACAAATAATAGGGTATAGATAAATAGATGTATAGTAGAAAAGTAAGCAACTTTAAAAGATTTCGAAGGATTCACTCTAACACCTCTCTCAATGTACACAGTTTTGATTGCTATGGCAGCCTGCATTGTGGCCCTCAGATCTGAGTCACTGAAAGTCTCTGTTCATTGTCTGATATTGGCCCGTGCTTACCCTTTTTCTCTGATTTTAAAAATGGGGATGACCATTCCAAGAAGTGCTGGTGATGTAATGTATTTCTTGCTTTTTCTCTAGTCGAAACTTAAGTTACCTTCTCACAGATTATCAGTTCAGCAAGCTATTGAAAAATCAGTTTAAATACTTTAGGTCATAGCAGCACAAAGATACGTAAGTAATGAAAGGATCTGGCTCTGAGTCTGCTCACAGTTTTTTGTTTCCTTTGGTAGGACCTATGCAGACAGACAGCCTTACCAGGACTGGCAAGCATTATTATACCATTGCAGGACCCCTAACATACCCATCCGCTGGCCTTTATCAGTGCTTCGGGAAGCAGCAAGGACTAAACATAATTCCAACGATGTTCACTGATGCAGTTAGCAAAGCTGTTTGAGCAAAGGAAACATCCGTGCTCCTAGTCCAATGTCTAGCGCAATTACTCAAATCACTATGCTGGAACACATCTGTTTGGTTCAGCAGGGGTCCATCTATTGGAGACTTCCAAACAAAAGAGGACCATGACATTACATAGAAATCAACAACAAAACTACAACAAAAAAAAATCCAGGAAAGGAAAAAGACCCCAAACCCCCGCCTCCCCAAACAACAACCCAAGGACCTGGCTTAGAGAATAAGTCTAACAAGGTGAGTTTCGTTTTTAAAGAATGTTTAGGTGGACTGAATTATTGGTTTGCTTCATTCAACCTCACTGTATAATGAACAGCAGACAAAGCAACCTTTCTATAGCAGAAAATATAGAAAATATAGAAACAGTTTGCTGGCACCTTGCTGGTTTTGCTTCATTGTAACACAGTATGCTTCTCAGACTGCGATCTCTAATCTGTTAATAAATGGAAAATGTCAGGACTACATTTGAAATTAAGTTAGAGTCAAATTCTGATTGTGCATCTGGGATGGCATTGCAATAACAAAAGAATGCCAAAATACACTCACATAAATGACAGCAGAGTGTGTACATTTGGTCAAAAAAAATCTCTTACCTCCATAGAGTGATTATATACTTCCATGAAAAAGCAACCAGCCATGTGAGCAATCATGATTATTTCCAGTAGCACTGCAGCTGGTAGCACCAGTATCCAACACTACTACATTCACGTCCCCCAGTTTTTTTTTCCTGTGCACGTTTGCTCAGCTTACAGATCAAACCCAGCATGTGCGGTCTCTGTTTTTCCTTTGTTACTTTATTATAAATACTGAAGACTCTGGATCCTGTAGTCTGCCTCATTTACTTTGCAGATGTAGGGCTAAATTAAATCAAACAAGCCAGATTTAGATTTAGGAGTTTCCTGAATTTAGGGATTTCCAGCAGGTTCAAAAGAGTGTGAATTTTCCAGCAGCTTTTTCTCCAAAATTGGTGCAAAGGAGGATTGACATTCTCAAAGAAAGGAGCAGGATGGAGCTAGATTAACAAAATCCATCATTGCAACTCCCTTTCCTCATTGTCCCTCTTCTAAAGGTGAAGAATAATTTGAAAATACTTGGTTTTCACCCAGCTGATTTGACCTGGTTCCTTTTTTCTCACATCAGTATTCTGAATTGATGCATTGTGCTGAGATGAATAAATCATGCACTATGGCATGTGACAGATACAAGCCCTTCATGAATCACAGTACTAAAATGCTTCATTAGATTTTATAAAAACAAACCCAAAATTTCACTTGCTTTAAATACATGAAGCCAGTGTTGCAAATCTTTATGCAATTCAGGGCTGCGTTATAACTGCTGTGGCAATGACTGTAGGAATTATATCTCTAATGTCATCTTCTCTTCTAGTTAAGTTTCCTTCTGCTGAACACTTAATCATCAGCATTCTTCAGAGAAACCCACACTCTGTCTCTGCTGTCATACAATAATTCTGGGTCTGTTATTCAGATTCATGTTTCAGTTGGTGAGTTTTGTCCTCTGATGAGGTCATGCTTGTGTACTAACTCTCTGCTGCTGCCTTCTCAACCTGCTTTTTGTGTAAAAGATGCCATTCTTTACTACTTTAACATTACTAAAATCAATGGTCATATAAATAATGGAGTATAAATTTAGGATTGACATTTGCTTCACTGAGACTTTTTTCTCTGTGTGCTGTAAAAATGTTAATGGATCTATGTTTTAGTCTCAGAGAGATCCACACATAAGTATTCCACATATTAAGAGAGAGACTTTGGAAGTGTGTGAACTATTGGATGTGACTGAAAAAAGTGCCTCCCATGCCACTATGGCATGTGGATGATAGAAGAGAAGCAAAGCTGATGTACTCTTCTGCTGAAAGCTATTTCTGGAAGACATGAATACAACTGAAATCATACCCATGGCAATGTGATTATCAAGAGGCCTATGCAATGAAGTCAGTGGAAAAACTACAGCTGGCCTCAATAGGAATTGAATGAGCTCTAACTAGTCATTTGGAAAAAAAAAAAAAAGGACAAGGGGAGAAAGCCTGGTACAGATTTGCTGGGTGTAAAAAAATCCTCACTGCCTATGGAGAATTACAACTGCCAGATCACAGGGTATATTCTGAAAGCTGCTTTTATGTACATCATAAGTATTGCTTTCTGGGATGATCTAGTGATAAAGTACATCCCAAAAGGGTTGTTTAGCTTTCATGGAAATGCTGCTTCCTTTCTGAGATTACACTCTCAAGCAGGTAGCAACAAGATGTCCAGACTAACAAATACTAAACTAGACAGGTATTAGGAAAGAGGTATAATAACTTTTGTTGTCAAGAAACAGATGTCTCAACTATTATTCAAAATCAGGCAAGATTTTTGCTCTCTGACAAGGCAGAATTTCTTGGGTGACAAGAAAGCCTTTCACATTCTCCCAGTGCGTCCAGAGAGGCATTTCTTATCCCAGGTCTCCCTCCTGGCATGCTTGCCAGGCCTCAGATCCCAGCAGCTGGTGGCAACAAGAATAGCTCCACAGACTTCAGCTGGCCTCTGAGATTTATGTTTGTTTACACAGCTGATTACTGGTCCTCATATATTTTATTCTGGCTTCATAATCCCAAGCAGTTCAGTCTATTTTCATGAATCATGAACATGGAACTGGTGACGCAAAAGCTCAGACAAAGCTTATTAATGGGACAGCATTCTCATTTTACCTTTCATGAAGGAGAGTCAAAATTGAATCCAAACTGTGAACATCCCATTGAATACTCCCTTTCTCCACATGCAATTTAGGTAAATGAAGAAACAATCATCCTAGTGCTCAACACCATAGAAGCAACATGGTAATAAACTGAAGGTCTGTGGGTAGTTTTTTAATTTTTTACAGAGCAAACAGATTTAGGAATTGATGGTTAATTTCAGTCTCTCAACACAAATTTGATTACTAAGTAATTTGCTAATTGCAAAAGACTATGCAATTTACAGGAATACCTTAATCACTGTTATAAAATAATCCTATTCTAATAATATTTTTTAAAATTAGTTCTTAAAAGGAGACAATTTGAATGATTTCTCCTATTGATATGCTAAACAAAAAAAGTCCCTTGTCTTCAAGCAGTTCTGTATTTTTTCTTTCTTTTTTTTCTAGAGCACAATGATAAAGGTAAGGTGCAATTAAGTCTGTCATTCAATTTTAAGTGATGCTGCTGGACAGAGTTTAAGTAAACTTCCAGAGAGAGGATAAACTATTAACCAGCACAGCACAAGCACATGCTGCTTACCTCCAAATCCAGGTCTCAATGCAAAGTCATGGTCCTGTATGTGAAGAAGCTGATCAGATTTAAGTGGCCGTACTTTGGTGCTGTCAAGTTTCCTCATTTTAATTTCTCGTTTGCTATGTTTGAAAAGAAATATGTAAGAAAATTTTTTTTTCCTTTTTTTTTTCTTTTACCACCTGACATTCACAGTCCTAGTTAAATGAAGCAGGGACCCAAGAACCCTAGACAATTGGATCTGGTATAATAAAAGGAAACAACTGTGCTAACAAAGTTGGAGAAAGATGTATTGGAAAAGGTAAGGAAATCAGGTATGAGGGTGCCCAGGTCCATGAGGAACACAAATTATATATAAGAAGTCCCTGGAAGAACATCTCTCTCTTCTTCTGTTCTCCTCAGAGATTATATCTATCATTATATAAGAGATTATAGCTGCTTGAAAAAAAATTTATTATTCACATAACTACTTACAACTCAGACTTTGAAATAACATCATATATCAATGGTTTTAAACCGCTTCATACATTATCCATATTACACAGACATTTATACTTTTTATTACATTTTTTTCCACTAGGAGCTCAAATGAGTCAGTAATTTTTCAGAAGGACTGAGAAACTGACGGTCCTATATCCAGGGACTTGTTTTTTTTAAATGCTCTTAAACATCATTCATACTTGGCCAAGTTATTCATTAGCTCACCCTGTTATTTGCTGCTCAGACATGCAGCATTTTCTTGCATTGAGAGCCTTGTCTCGGCATTCTTCCCCATGCCACTGGTTAAGTAGAAGCCACTGTCCCAGCATTCACACACCATTCAAGGAGTCACACACACACCACTTGAGACTTTATCTGCTAGGACCAGAGTCCCTTCGCAGCAGGCAACTCCAAAGGGACAATAGGTGCCCCTTTCAGTTCCTTGCCCACACACACACACATCTGAGCCTCTGTGTAGCACCAAGGCAACACAGATGAACCTGTGCTCTAAGCAGAACACCATGAACTCTGTACTTCTTTCTGGTGACTGCTGCTAACTTTCATCACTTCACAGAACACACTGCACAACATACCAAACTCCACTGGAAAATTCACATGCCTAGGAATGAGCCTGAGCTTTCCACATGGAAATCTCATGTGCTGGGCCTGCATTTAAAATGAACTGCAGATGCCCCTCACAATGCAGACTCCTTTTCTGCTTTTCCCATAAACAGAAACCATGGCACAGATAGCACAGAGGGATCTGGTACAAGCCCATATCACAAAGGTATTGGGTTAAAACACAAACAAGATCTACAGTCATATATGGCAGTTTTGGACCACAGGCTTCAGATAGAATCCATCACATCATTTGGTTCTGCAATAAGGAAAATACTATAGTGTATCCTTGAGTTTCCACTCCTTGTTGCACATCCTGCTTTAAGCGGCTGGCCCTAAGCAATAGCTATAGCTCAGCTGGAGAGCTATGCCAAGCTTTGGGCCCCCATTTCAACAAAGGCATGGGAAGGCTGTAAGAACCTGTATAGTTTAATTTAGAGGAGCAAGACAGAGGGAATACATCACAGTCTTCAGAATACATGATCTGTCTTTTACAGGCCAGAAGGGGACAACTGCCAGCCAACAACTGTCCGCCACAACCAACTCTCAGCTGCCAACTCTTCCCCCCACCAACTTTTTGCCAGATGCTCCTACACTGCTGATGTTCTGTTGGGACAACTCTATGCAGATTGGCAGAAGGCAAACGTCTCTGTGCCGGTGCTCCCAGACACCTGGCACCATGCTGGTCCTCCCTGCTGCCCAGTGACATGCTGATTCTCCCCTGCACCCCTCCAGTCCTCCCTGCTGTGCAGTACCATGCTGCCAGTCCTCCTGGCAGCAGAGCAGCCGCCTACTCCCTGGCTTCCCAAGCAAAACCCCCCTGTAGTTCTCCCCACCTGCCTTCCATCCTGAGAGGAGGAGTTGGCAGCAGACAGTTGTCCTAGACCCTTCACAGGGCCCTTTGCTCCATGTCCTCTCCCCAGTAGGATAAGCAGCTGCAACAAGGGAGATCTGTGGTACACATTAGGAAACCCTTTCTCATGGTGAGAATAGTGAAACATAGTAACATACTGCCTGGGCAGGTTTTGAGACTCCTTTCACTTGGGCTGTTTAAGAATAGGTTAGACATATATCTGTAGGAATTACTTGAATACAGGAGCTTTGCCACATGCAAGGGACTCTCTCTAGGCAGAATTTTTTTCATGCCTTCTGTGATTCTCTAGGACTTCACTGCCAGCAACTTTAATTATTACTTTAAATTGAATTATATAAAACTGTTCAGAAGATTTGCCCTGTAGTCAAACACTGCTTAAGAAAAGGTATGGAATACCTTAGGATAAGATATGTCCCTGTATTTACTTTTTTTTTTCTTCAATCCCCCCTGTTTTTTTAATAAGGAAGCCAAAGAAATTACTTTTTTAAATGTTACAGGAATGCTGAGGTGGCATCTGGCTAATCAGAGCCACAGGGCTTGAACAAATTGATTTACTTGTGTATTCTTTAATGTGTCTGGCAGTGTTGTCTTAACCAAACTACCAGGGCAATCCAAACACCCATTAGCCATTTCAAATACAGATTCTAATTTTGTAAGTTTGAAAATTATGTGGGTGCTAAAATGAAACCCCATGCTTCAGAGAATTAAAATCACTACAGAGCAAGCCTGAGTCAGAGTAGAACGGACAGTAGAACTGAACATTTGCAATGCTCTGCAATAGTTATATGAGGAAATTTTGCTGCTTAGGAACCAATATGAGAGAAAATGATTAATTATGTTCAGAATGCCATGGCACAGCTAATACAATTTAGAAGTATTAGGTTATTTGTCATTGGATGTGCCAAGGAAAATAACTGTGTGTTGCTCTGATGATTTCACAGGAAGAAGCAGGATAAAACCATGTTACAGCTATTACAAATTCTTATTAAAAGCGAGTATGTGACTGAGAAATACTTGCCCTAGTCACAAGAGGCAAAACATAAGCTACCAAGGCAGGATTTATTTTTCTTAAGGATCTACTGAGAAAAGATAGGGGATTTTTATATTCCTTCTGTTTTTCTAGATGAGGACAAAATAAACCAAAATGCTGCCTATATGAAAAGTATCTTTTGTGCCCACTTATTTAACAGCCTCTTCAAGCTGATGTTCTATAAACAAATGGTGGAGTAGCTATAATTATTTCTAGCTGCTATCAAAAGTGGTTGTTCAATTAGGCAAGATCTTGCAGGGGTCAGAACATCACTTCCATTACAAACATGCTGCCTCTTTTCTTCAATACCTTCCTTTGGCAAAATATATTTTTTATTGTAAAGGAAAATAGGCTTACATGCAGAGGTATTTACTCATGGTACTAGGAATTGATTTCATGGAGACTGGTAACATTCCATGTGTAAAGGTACCAAAACGTAGAAAAATTCCATAAAATTTTCTAAAATAATTAAGAAGTAATACACTTCTACTTTGCATTTCTTCTACTCCTTGACTGTTTCCCCCACCCAAGACTAGTGTTCTCCAATAGGTATTCCTTTGACATCAGCATCTGGACTCCAGATGTTGCTCCTTGGCTTAGAGGTGCAGTATAAATTGTCCTCACTGCAGCATTAAAGTAATTTAACTGATGACAAAAAGGGAATTACATATATGTTTTCTTACTCCCAAGAAATCCTAGACCCATATCTAACTATTAATCAGCACCACAGCATTGAGAAATCATCATCAGATGTTTTCTTGAGTGCTCCTTTATGTTGCACCAATTCAATTAAAAAAGTAGAAGAAATAGATCTAACTAGCCTAGGTCTCCAAAAAGCTTCCCGAGGTCAGTCAGGATATACTTTTCATTCTCACAGAAGCACAGCAAAGACAGAGATTGTATTTCAGTGTCCTGGCACTCTTTGTCACGCAGCTTTGGCAACTGCACCATATTCTAGGAGTCTAAATACAGTAATTGATCCTGCATATTACTTGTATGGCATATGTCAGGCTGTGGTGTTTGAGGGAAAAAGCCCACATGCATCTAAGGAAAGGAAATACCTCTTTGCCTTCCTGGTGTAGTAGTAATAAAGGGAAATTTGACAGACGTCTTGGTATTGCTGTAGATCTGAGCAATGGTATATGTGAGTTAGTCTCAGTGAAGCAGATGCTCAATGTCATGGTTTAACAGAACTGACGTTTGACTACTACTTTCAGTTATAACAGCTCTGCTTTACACAGCTGTGTTCCAGGCAACATTTTATATTATGCAAATGAAATGGTAATCTATAATTAAATTCCAACAGAGGTCATAAAAAGCACTTGAATTATTTCAGATTACATAGGGAAGACACCCCTGCTGGTACTTCTATAGGAAGTTAATGGAAGCACTAGCTCTTTGGATGAAAAAAGTGAGACATACTCTGGACACTTCACTACCCAATACTGTTACATGGACTCCTGGCTCGATGGTTTGGTATCTGACAGAGATCAGAGTCACTGACTACAAAACCAAAGCAACTGGTTTAGAATTCTTTAATGATGAACAAATATGTAGCACACTTTTAAAGACACATTCAGCTGCTCCTACCTAACCTTCAATACCCAATATTGAGAGAAAGATCAAAGGGATGCTCAAGGGTAGTTGGCTCATTTTTTATTAAAGCATTTAACCACATAATGTCATCAGTGTAGTTCCATAACCAGTGGCATTCATGGGATTGATGTAGTTAGCATTCCATCTGGTTGTCTTTATCTTAGCAGGTTATCAGAAGTTTACACTGGCTTAAGGAGAAATCGGACAAGTTCATGGAAAAGAAATCCAATGAAGATCACTAAATCTGCATAAATTACATTCAAATCAGGAAGCCTCTGAAGGAAATCTGGTGACTGGATATGGGGGAGAGTATTAGGAGGAAATATCTTGTAAGTTTGCCCTGTCCTTATTCCTCCAAACTTGTACTTACAGCCTTTGTTGGAAACAGGTCACTATAGTACATGGACCTTCGGTAAGATCCTATTGTGGCTGGTTTTCTGTTTTAATGCCCTGCATAAGTAATGATAAGCTGAGTCCTTGGTAGGAGCACCTCAGGCTATTCAGGAAGATATAAACACATTTCCAGCACCATCTTCATCACAATAGATTTTGAAAAACCTGAAACTCATGTCTCAGGAAGGATAGTTAGGAAAGGTTTTGTTTTCAGTTACACTAATTTAGTATCCAAGGTACCAAAATTCCTTTATTGCTGCAGTATGGGGCTAGTGAGGAAAAAAATCTCATCACATTCCAAATGAAACTAGGTAAATTTATGACAAGAATACTATGAAGGACCCTAGCTTTAATGGCCATAAAATACTTCCCCGTGCTATGTACTGAGATACTCTAGCTACTACTAAATGAAAGGTACACAAAAAGTAGAAGTTACAGAAATCTTATTCCCAGGAGAGTCTGTGGAGTTATATAGCTGTGTGATCCCTGAAACTTTTAACATATTTATCGAATTTGAAACCCAGGTAAATACAAACATTAAATTTGCACAGTTCTCTCACTGATAAAAATGGATTTCCAAGTGTTCAGTAGCATCAGCAACATGTACTGTCAAAAAGCCTAATATTTTGACAGTCAAATGTTTTGTTCTTTGCTGTAGGAAATGGACCATGAGAATAATCTCTTTCTCATGTACTTTTGGTTAATGCTTTAAAATCTTCTTTACAAGAGAATGCAGACAAATAGCTTTGGAGGGAGAATTGGGTTACTCTATTAAAACAGTGGAACTTGTAGGTTAAGTAACATTTTCACATAGGATTCTTTTTAAAAGGCCACCCATTTAACCACGGCCATCTGTCAGCTGTGTCCCTAATAACCCTAGTGCTGTTGGAAAGGTTTTTCCCCAGAAAGAAAAAGAGGCTGGTGGAAAGTCAGACCCTGTTACAATGTACTGGAGGATAATGCTGCCTTTAGAAACAAAACCACAGAATCAAACAAAGAGAAATTAAACGTATTTGGATCCTTTCCACAGAAAAGCTGATTTGTAGCTGTTAAGTTTTTGGATCTTCTGTGGCTCAGATTCTGCAGCCTTCTTTCTAGTTCCAAATCACTAGGGCCTAGGGAGACATGGAAGGCATTGCCTTTTCTAAAGAAAACTGCTACACTAGTCAGTGTCAGCTGAGAATGCGGTCCTGTCTGCCACATGGGACTGTCATATGGGTCCATTTGTCGGTATTAGTTAAGACCTGTGAGGATGGAGAGGACATTCTGCTAGCATTGTTGCTGCTGTTCTGTGAAAAGAGTTTACCAAAGGATGTCCAGCAGGATGCCATAAAATATTCTGTCTCCTACCACCAGGCTTTTCTCCTACTTAGTGAATTTTTAAACTAGTGATGGAGAGACTCCTCTCAGCTATTGTGGACCAGGATAAATGCAAACAACAGTAGCATATGTTCCCTTTTTGCCACTGACAAAAGTATATCAGCTAAACTTCAAATAGACCTTCCTTACCCCTACCGCAGTAAGAAGATATTTTATTCTGCTTCCATTAGACTCTTAACTCCTTCCTGAGACTAGCAAAGCACCAGATTAGACCTTATTTTGATATTAGGGCTAGTTCTGTTTATTTTATTTTATTATTACAAATAATTGTGCACTAGCACTCACTCCAAAACTGTCAGTGATTCTGAAACAGTCTGCTGAATAGCCATTCTTTTAATGAGCTTTTGGCTTAGACCAAATTTGAGCCTATGATCTTGAGTTGAAATCCAGAAGAAACGAGTGATACAGCAGCTTCAGGCACCTCCATTGTGTCACTGGGATATGTTCTGTTGCCTTGCATTGCTTAAGTATTATTTTATCAAGACATGTAGGGATTCAGAGATATGTCACTGCTGGATTATAACATAAGGAGGAATACAGAAGATAAACAGCTCTATACCTGCTACAAAGCATGTAACTTCAAAAACAGCTTAAGAGGAGTCTCACTATGTTACTTTTCCTCAATATGTGATATCATATGAATAAACTATGAGCTCCCCCTGCCCATTTCAATAGAGGGCCAACTATACCAAAAAATGAAAGTTTTGTCCCTTCTCCTTCCTTCAATGGAGCTACTTATTAGTTTCTTCTACCTCCAAAAAAAAGAGATATTTTGCTTGGATTATCACTGGCAGTCATTGGTCTGTTTACATAGCAGTAGATTCATCTGGAAACACTTCAGAGGCCTCACATGGCAGATGTGAAATTGCATTTGTGGGGAAAAAACATTAGCACTTTGCACAGAAACTTACATGTAAAAACCTTTGTATTATTACTAATTTTAAACCAACTACTTGATTGGAAGGACTAGGAATGGACACAATCTTCAATGTCGGAAAGCATAAGTGTATTCCAGAAAGGGAACACACTGTGTCATCACTACAATTCACTTTATTTAGTGCCATTAAATTGTCTTCTGTATCTTGATAGGGCAACTACTCTGCTGTTCAGGTAATGGAAGTCACTTTATAACATTAGCAGAGAACTGTGGAAGGCATTTCTGCTACTTGTAATGGGAATGAGAGGACAAGAATATTTGCTACACGACAATAGTTGTCCGGTACCACAATAGTAGTCAGACATCCCACAAGTTAAAAGAGCTATGTGTGGGTGTGAGCGTGTACATACATTCATAGATATGAAGCATTCATGAAATCACAATATGAAATGTCTGGTTATGAAAAAAATTAGTTAATAGCTCACCACTTCTGTTTTGGGAACATCCTATGCATACTATAGATTCAGAAACTGGCAAAACAGGACTGTGAACAAAAAGGGTGCATTGAAAGGTTGCTGACAGTGTGAATTTATCAAATGAACACAGAGAGCATATTGCTTACCTGTTATGCTTTCTTAAGAATGAGAATTGTTGCCGACGATGAAGATGGTGATGCTGACTTTGAGAACTGTGTAGCACTGCTGTTGGCCATAGGCAGGTGAGGAACAGAAGCTTCATGACCAGGACCATCTCTTCCAAAAGAGAGAAGCAACTGTTCAGCCAATCCACCTTGCTGACTTTTTATTTTTAGTGTTTAGAAACAGCATAATATACAAAAGATGCACATGAAGCAAGGAATCACTGAAGACAGAAGACAGGGGCATCCCAGTTCTGATGTCCTTGTCAAGTTCCCCTCATATTTTGGCAAATCATAAAAAGTCCTTCAGCTCTATATCCCTGTGGCATCTGCTGTCAAACCAGAAGCACTTTGCTTTTAGAAATGCAGTAGATAGCGCAATTTGTTTAGCCAGGCTGCAGTCTGATCCATTGCTTCACTCTTTCAGCACAGGCACATACATGAATTCTCCATCACCCGCTCAGTAACCTCTTCAACATAGCCTGTGCATGCAAAGTGATGTCAAACATTTAATCCCCCTTAAATCCCACACAAAACCATACAAAAATCTGCTTTAATGACTAAGGTCTCTAAATTAATCTTGCTTTCTATATATGTGTGTTTCTGCTCAAAATAATTTTCTGTACAGATCAAGCTCTTTCATTAACTGGCTACATTGTATTGACTTCCCAACCATTAACATCATTTCTGTTTCTGTGATCTGCAGTAGCAAGCATTTTGTCCGTAGATATGGAATTACTTTTGGAGAGCACAACATTGTGAAACAAGTCTGAACTAAAAATGAAGTATTTTTTCAATATTTCTCAAAAACATTAGGAAATACCAACAATCTTTCTTTTCTTTCTCTTTTTTTTTTTCTTTTCTTTTTCCAATCTCTGTAGCTATCTATTTAATTTACTCTAAATTTACAAGGTATGTGCATGTCTAAAGATCCAGTATCCTTCCACCACCTCAAATTTTATCTGTATTTAATTTAGCCTTCCCTGCCTGTTCAATAGCAGACTGAATTGCAAAACATTTTATTAATAAAATGTTGCTTAAGCAATAAGCTGAGCATGCCTACTTCTTCTATCAGAGATGATACAATTTCCTGTGGGCTTAAAGCTGGGCAATACTGGACACACCTTCTGAGCTTGCACAGCCAAAATTATCCTCTTTGAGCCATCAGCAAATTCAGTAATTATAAAAATCAACAGTACATGTTTGCTTTTCTTTATCTAGAAAATTAGATAAGAGATTGAAAGTTCGGGAAATGGAAATACCCAACCCCTATCTAACAGATGTAGCAGTAATTCAGGTCTCCCAGCAGTAAGGCTTCTTCCTAAGTAAGGCAAACAGAGGAATGAAAGCAGACCCAACACTGTTGGGTGATACTGTTAACACCCAAGCATACTGCGACATAAACTCTGTGATGCAGACATCTGCCTCCTCAGAAGTTCCTTGAGATTCCAAACTAACTTCATTTGGGCTAAGAATTAATTAATAGATGCAAATGATTTCTAGGAGGAGGTTACCAAAGGACAGTTAATTCACTTAATTCCCAATTTTATTTTTTTTCCAATTTGAACAGCTATCTTGCCTGTGACTTAAAAAAATAAAGTAAAATTTTAAAAATCCCTTCAAACAAGCATAAAACTTAACAGCGCTAGACTGAATTTAGCGGCCTAGGTCAGTGGCTCTCAACTCTTACTCATCTCGTTCTATATTGGTCATGTTTCAATACTGTCCTGTTCAGCAAACTTACAGAAGATTGTTTGTAGCCTGACCCAGGGATAGTCAGATAGTGTTTCCAGCAGGTTTGGTGTATTCCCAGGGAGGAATTTCTGGAGAAGGTAAACACAAGTTATAGTTAATAAGACCTTTCATAATAAGACCACTTCCATCTATTTGCACTATCATTTGGGTGGAAAAGGGAAAATAAATACTAACTGCAATAAGAATTTATTCCAGGTAGAGATAATACTTGTTCCTGAGCTAGTCTGCTTAAATTGTCTAGTATCACCCAGCCTACATATATCAACGTACCAGCACACCCTTTTAAGTTACATACAAGAAAAGATCCAAGAGCCTTTGGATACTTTTCTTTCCCCAGCCAAGCACAGGCCCAGCAGCAGCAGCAACAGCAGCAAATCAGATAAAAAGCTAACTACACTACAGGTTGGGCGGTAAATGTGTTACCATATTTCTGTATGTTCGGCCATCTGCACATGCATCAGTGTTAACTCACTTCCAACCACTTTCATCAATGACAAAGGAATAACAACATGTATATAGTGTTTTCTCTGCTAATAGTAATCATCCACATTGTTTCCAGAGACTTTTGGGAAAGCCATAGTTTAGATGTTACTACCCTCTTTAGCTGAAACTGCTAGCTGTTATCATTACTATGCAGGAGACACAGAATGGGGAAGGAAAGGAATTTCCAGGTGCTGAGATTATCCACCATGAGCTCTGAAGGGGACCTGAGGTTAGATCATATCACACTAATGCATAAATGTTTTTACTTGTGTGCTGATCTCAAGGAAGTCAAAGGAGCCCATTACAAGTAAATAAGTAAAAATTGCTTTGTGTATTTGTTTCCCAGCTGGAAAAGGGAGGGCTTAATTCCCCTGCTGCAGGGATACGCAAAGACAAACAAGTTGGCTTTGCAGAATGACTGGCATGCCCCTGGCCAAGCTGCATATGGATGTCCCTCCCTCCAGAAGGCACATCAGCCAAGAGGGGAGTCTTTAAGATAGAAAGAGTCAATTAGATGTTGTCATCATTCAGCTATCAGCACCACACTGTTTTATTACTCCTGGCTGTAGCAAGAACTGTACCGCTAAGCTGTGGTGCTGAAAAGACTGCTCCATGGAGGATTTCCAAAACATACTCCATGTTCCTTTGACTGCCGCTGCTAAAATCAGCTTCAGTTAAAAATAAGTGCTGGATGCTGCCTAAGCACACTGAAAATCTAAGCACTACCTCTCTGTCCTTGGCTATAGCATATTTCCAGAAATTAATTGTGTAGCCCACATTTGTGAAGTCTTCAGAAGGGACTCCTGCGAACTGAAAGGTTGAACAGTTCCATTAGCAGGCGTGTAGTATCAGTGAGGACAACTAGATTTCACCTAAAGCAACAGTGTTTCTTCATACTAGGGTTGTTTTCATTTCCTCTGGGTAAGAGAGCATTACACAGAGCAGATTATAATATCATTATAAATTACCATTAAGAAAACAGGTTAATCTCTTGTGCATTTGTCAGTAATAAATTCTGAAAGGATCTGTCTTTGCAGAGGAATAAAGACAAGATAATACATTTTCCTTGTATGGGGTGAGTCGCTGATAGGTCCTTGTATTTGAACACAGATAGAACAATGTCTCTTTGCTACTACTAAAATATTTCTTTAAAATTATCCCTTCTCTGTAGCCCACAAAAAGTTTGTAACACTTATCTTTCTAGGACAAAACTCAGTGCATGGTAACAGTGCATAAGCTCATTGGAACAGTTTACAAGCAACCAGGCAACCAAAAGAAACAAAGGTAAATACACCATCTAGTATTTAAAAAAAAAAAAAAAAAAAAAAAAAAAAAAAAAGATGCCTTCTTTTAGTGAGCAAAATAAAACATAGTTTCAGGTAATTGCAACCTGGAATACAGACCCCTCTTCACCATAGATCTCAACAGCAAAGCAAATTCACCACAGCTATTATAAAAACAAGAACAGAAAAATGCCAGGGACGAAGAGATGTTTCAGAGGCTGCAATTCTGCAGAAAATCCTAGCACATCTAAAGGCCATTTTAAACAGATAGAGCTGAAGCACCATAGGACACAAGCACTTAAAAATGTGAACATTAGGTGCAGTAGGAGGAGATGCAATGTGGAATGGGGAGCATAGGTTTACCCGGCATGTATTTTTTATTCTCCTCATCAGATAGTGAAACACAAGGAAACAAAATAATTCCTAAGAGTCTCCTAAGACTGATTCATTTCTGATAAACAACCACCAAATCATATGAAGCAGATTAACCAGAACAGTGGCTGTCAGAGTGTGAATGCAATACTGCAGTGCAAGTATAGGCAGCATTTGGCTTTTCTATGGTAACAGACTCAGTGCACATCACATAACATTTATATCATGGTGACTTGTAAAATTACTAGTAAAAATATTAAGGACACTTTGTCCTACTTACATTAACAGAAAGGACAAACCAAGTTTCCAGAAAGAAGTATCTATTCACACTTCCTATCAAGATGAACGGAGAGGAAAGTAGACTGAGCATTATGATTCCAGCTTGCAAATCTCAGAACAGATGAAGTGCTTTACTTCACACTTGCAATGTTCTCATTAGAGAACATTCATTGATTACATCTCATTGAGACAAAGGGCAGTTCATTAAAAAGTAAAGGACAACTAAAGCATTGTTCTATATGGGGTCTCCGTAGGTGTCTGAGACATCCATTCACAAACAGGGCATGGGAGCTGGAGAAGGTTCGCAGCTTTCAAGAGCAGCAGCTGGTGGCCTGGAGAGTTAGTGCTAAACTGGTTTAAGACTGGAGACTGAATCTCACTTCTGAAGCTTGTCCCATTTCTTACTGTCTTCATCCATTGCCTATTCATCCAAAGCAGTATGTTCAAATTGTAGTGGGGGATCCTGACAAGACCATAATCCATGTAAGGAAGGCATATTTTTCTATATAAAACAGACTCCTAAGATCAGACTTGAATTGAGCACTGTTTGGCATAGGGGTCTTTTACGCTTTTCCTGGAGTTTACAAAACTCAGGCTACTGTTTGCTCTAGATCTGTAGTGGCTGCACACTTTTATTTGAAAAAGTTATATGAAAACAAAAAAACCCCTCAGACTTCCCCGATTCCTTGTGTTCCCTATTTCCAGAGCTGCTTCTTTGCTTTGCATCATTCTGCCCAGGACACAACAATCACTGAATTAATTTCATCCCTAAATCTCTTTACTTAGCTTCTACACCAGCCATTCTGAAAGTAAAATAATCAGTTTTACTGCCTCTAGTTAAGGAACAATCTGTTTCTTGAGGGTGATCTCTGGAAAAACAAGCAGCCCCATTTTTCCTAGATTTACAGTTGGCATAAATGCTGTGGCAGAAAACTTTGCCTTTCTGCCACCTCATGTTGATCACACGCACAGGACACAGCTACCCTTACCCCTGCATTTATGTCCCTCTCCTCCCAGGATGGATTTCTAGGGTTTGCTTCTTTATGTCTGTAGTATATATTTCTTTTAAAATCTTTTATCGTCTTTCACAAGGGAGGGAAGATCAAGGGGATGACCCGTAAGCTTGAGCAATCCACAGAAAACAAGGGTTTGCAAACAGCACGGTGTGTCCCCAAGAAGTAGGCTAATTTGCCATCTGTATGGCCTGAACACTGTGTTGCAATTTGAAAAGCAATATACACTGCATCTGTTTTGGCTTTTTCCCTCTCTTTTGGTGGTCTGGCAAATACCACTGTCTCTCAGCAGTGCTTACCAGTCAGATCCTAACTGCTTCCTGAAGTTCTTTTGGCTCATTTTCCTCCACAAACTGAAATAAAACAATTCAGCAACTGTGTTTACTCTTCTCTTGCTGCCACACTGATGAAGCATTGTCTATAAAGGAGATATCACATCATGCCCAATTTGTGGTCCAGAGTCAACAGTATCTCCAATGGGAACTAATTTAAGAAACGTGTTGCATTTCTATAAAACTTCTTTTCTGTCACCAATGAACATAAGGAGAAAAAAATTGTTGAACAGTGGAAAAAAATGTGCCTTTCAGCTTTGGCACTGCAAACTTCTTTTCATTTTACAGTCAAAACAGAGGCAGATTTATTGATTAAATTCTGATCTTTATTGGTCATAAGACAGCTTCAGAAGCCATCAGGCACGATTCAGTGTGGCTGTTTTCCAGGCTTTTCTTTCCCATTGATAACTGTCAGAGGAGCATATGTTAACATCACAGAGTGGGTTCTCATTTCACACTGGCAAGACTATTTTAACTACCCAAACTGTGTTCTTAAGAAAATATATACATGCGTTTTATATACTTAAGACTTAGTAGGGGGTATCCATATATGGGTCTTCTAAGGTTTTACGACCTCTGTTTTCCTAGTGGCTGCCAAAAGAGTATATTTCTAAATCAATGAAAGTGTGAACATTTCACGTTTCCTGTAAATGAGTTTAAAAAAGCCACTTTTTTCCTACATATTTGGATAGCTTGCAAGGTAGCATGGGCAAGGGAGTGAGACAGACACATAGAGAAATAGAGGGAATAAGCAATACTTGAAATGAAGCAATTGTTAAATAAATTCACGTTGGTCTGTTGCAGAAACAATAATTCCAAGAGTTCCATTTTTCTTTCACACACTTTTTTTGACACTTGGGTATTAACAAAACCTTGAAGGAGAGAGAAGCTAAGTGATGGACAGCAGCAGTGAAGGCTGGTTTGAAATTTGCTTAATGAGTGTGTGTTTGCTCCTAAAAAGAAATGTTCCTTTCCATAATTTCAATTTAAAAAAATCTTAAATCAAGGCAGAAATAACCAGGATGGAGGTGATAGGTGAAAGAGGTTTGTTCTGTCTGCTGAAAACTTCCATGTGCTGGCAAGTCACTCCCCCCATCACCAGACCCTCAAGCCAGGCTGTTGCACAAGATGACAAGAATGGTGGTACTGCTAACAGCACTTTTCTGGGGGAGAAGAGTCCACCCCACCTCTCCAAGTGTTTTACAGTGTCTATTGAAAGACAGGGTGATCAGCAGATCTGTCATCTTTCTGTGGTGACAGGTGAAGCCAATAGGATTGTGCATAAAACCAAACAGGATTTCTGAGGCCTTGCACAACCTCTAGGTCTCCTGTTCTTTATTTCACTGCTAACATAAAGATAACCTCATACAAATGTTTGGGCTGTGAGCTACAATACAGGTATCCTGGCTATGCTGTGTTTAATCTGTCAAAGATACACCAAGTATAGCTGAGATCGCAAATAAAATGGAGTACCTTCACTGCAAATTCATCCCTGCTGTGCTGCCTTCAATGCAGAAATGTTAAGCTGGTAATAGCCTTCAAGTGCAGGAAAAGCTATAGGGGATACTGGAACATGTGCACATGATTTCCCTAAGAGCATTGAGTGTCTGCCTAGTCACAAAAGGAGAGACAGAGAGATGCCCACAGAAAGAAGGAGCAGGGTATCAGCTTTTCAAAGCCAGGACAGACACAAAGATTTGTCTCTTCATAGCTGTGTAGGGATGTCACAGGATCAGTGGGAAGTTCTACCAGTGCACAGATGATTATTTTAATGTAGCATTAGGACAGCTACGCACAAGGATAAACAGTAGTATAGTGACTCACAAATGTGTAAATTTTAAATGCGGAAAAGGTATCAGGATAGGACAGGCACAAACAGAGAAATGACATGGAGGCAGAGAGGCATGCAGAGAAATCTGCAGCGACAGGTAGCTCCCTCTTCCAGCTGTGCCTCCCCACACCGCCAGGTCTGATCACTGGATGCTGATATGGAACCCAAGATAAATGAACTCTCCCGTTCTTTTTTTTTTTTTTTTTTTTTTTTTTTTAGGAAAAAAGAACCGGGGTTGATCGCTATTTCGCAAATATTTTCTTCTTTCGAAGAAAAGAAGAAATTTTATTTTTCTTCTCTTTCGAGGCCACAAGGTAAACGGCCGCAGAACACCGCATCCCGCCATGGCCGTGGTGACGGTTTGAGGGGGGATTAACGACGGGACAGAAATGGCGGTTGCGAAGTAACGGTCGCTCGCGGCGAACGGCCGCAAGATGGCAGCGCCAGCCGCGCCCGCGGCGCGCGCCCCGCCTGCGCGCCCAACGGTCGTCGTGGCCCCGCCCAGACACAGGTGCGGCTTTGCAGACGGCGGCGAAGAGGCCGTGGTGACGCTGCATGGGCAGGGGTGCGTAGGCGTTCGTACTTGCGAGAGGGGAGCGACGGCCCGTCGGCTGGGCAGCCTCCCTTCCCCTCCCGCCGCTCCGGTGGTGAAGGCTGTGGGCAGCGAGAAGGGCTGGGGAGGGAGAAAAAGAGAGAAAATGGCCTCCGCTGGTGGCAGGCGGAGCAGCGGGCTGGAGGGCAAGGGCAGCTCTTCAGCAGACCCCAGGGAGAGGGTCCTCATCCGGAGGGCAATGTGAAACAAAAGCAACGTGACCGCCAGCAGGCGGGCTGAGCTGGGAATTTTCCGAAAGTATAAGCTGATAAAAAGAGAAGGGAAGAGATGTGGGGGAAAAAAAGTTACTGTGAGGCTAGTCAGATGTCCTAGTTTGGCTAAGAGGAGCCTGGTTTACAAGCCCATGTTCAGCAGTCTGGTTTTCTTCAGCAAACATTTGCCGCAGGTTTTCCAGTGCAACATCCTGGACATTCCTTACAGAGACTGATGTCCAGCCCTGTAGCACAAGAATAGGTTAGGCTCTGCTGACAATAATTTAGTCTTAATTCAGTAGTCCTTGCTATGTTTTGTGGTACAGGAGACCATCAGAAATAATTTAAAATTGAAATAAAGGTAGCAGCTTCATAAAGGATGACAAAAAAGCTGTAGGCAAACAGATGGGCTTCAGTCACACTGATCAGAAATAAGAACACTTAGAAAAAGGTGAAGGCGTTCATTAGTAAGAAATGAGCACACCTCTCAATGAATATTTTAGAATTGGTGATAGCCTAATCACCTTACGCAGATTAAGAATATTTTAGTTAGCAATAGTACACAGTCTGCTCAGAAATGGTCTTCCTGGCTACAGAGACCCAGTCTAAAGCATCAGCATCCATAGCAGCCTGCAGCAGGGAGCTCCACAGGATCATTAATTATCCAGCTTGGGGAAAAATACCTCCGTATCTGGAATGGGCCACTGCCACCACCTTTTGCTGTCATGCTTTGCACATTGTTTTGTTCCTTATTGTGATTGTTTGTGTTTAAGATTTAAGTGAACTATTTTAATCTATTAACTGCAAGAGGTGCCAATTTCTCTGAATCCTTGTAATTCATGTTGCCCCCCCTCACAGGGGGACACAGGCCCCAATCCAGACGCTGGTTTGTGCCCTCAGACTCAGCCACATCCTCCGTTGTGTAACCTGACCCAGACAGAGTGTCCTGTTATCGTGTGGCCCCTGCCAGGTTACGTAAGGTGACACACCATCTGCACAGACATCTGTGACCTGATGCAGGTGACATCACTCTGTAGCACATGTTAAGAAGGGGAAGAGGCTCCTTACAGCCCATGTCCTTTTTTTCGCTTTTAATCTGATCACCATAGCACAAGGCATTTCTAGAGACTCAGCAATGGCCTTCATCTGTCACCAATATTAGCAGAAGTGCCAAGATACATACAGTGGAAATAGAAAACACAGATTTGCTGATGTAGAACTAATTTGAGGGCCAATGTGGTTGGCATTTTGCCCCCAGACTTCTAAAATCGGCAAGTGCAAAAATTCAGGATTACTTGAAGATAAATTATTTTAAATAGCAGATATGAATACTGTTTTGCTTGCCTTCTACTTTGTTAGTCTTGAGTGGTCATATTTAAAAGCTTTTCTAATAACAAGAGTAAACAAAGTTTTGTTTTACAGGGAGCATGGGTCTGCCAAGTATTAGAGTACAGCCTGTTCTAGATCTTCAGTGTTCAGGAAAATGCCATGGAAAGGAAGGTGATAAACTTACTAGGTTTATCTGTGGGAGTCAGTCCGTAGTGTGTGGACTTGGAGAATACGAAGAGAAAGAAAAAAAAATTATTCTTGGGAAATGTAGAGATATTCTGGCACCCTGACATGGCAGGAGTATGATTAATACTGTGTGAATGGGGGAATGTACATGCAGACTCTGGCTGAGACATTTCCAGAAGTATGAGCTCACTGAGGCTCGACCCTGAGCCCTAGTCAAAAATCAGGTTAATTTTTAGGGGCACCGGATTTACGCCTCTTCATGAATAAACGCTGAGCTCATTAAAACCTTAGCAAGTGTTGGGTGTCACGGGCTCAGGGACTCGGCGTCTAAGAGTTGCTACAGAATCCTCTCCAGTATTTCTGAAGCATATTTTTTTCTTTCTGTAACAAAGGAGCTTCGCTCAGCACCCGGAGGGCAACGTGCAGCTGTTATCAATGCACACGATCTTGTAAGTCACTCAGGCTTGATCACTCCTGAGGAGCGTGGACCCCCTCCTGCAGGAGGTATCGCTCAGCCCCAGTGCAGGCAGACTCTTAAACATTCCCAGGCTGCCAGAGTTACAGTCGGCAGCCTCAGTCAGCACCCTATAGCTCCCAGCCCTGTCAGCGTTCTTGCAAACACACCACGTCGATGTGCACGGATGGGTGATTGGGTAGGTGGGTGCCTCCCACCAATGGCGATAGTGAGGGATTTTATTCGTAACTGTTGTTAAAAAATAACACTGAAAATACATGTGGTAGCATCCCTGTTTGCATGATGTCTCATCCCACTGCATCAAGAGAACTGAACAACAGGCAGGAAACTCGGGGCTCTAAAATCCCAATTTGTGAAATGTCAGGGAAAATCAAACTGATTCTGATTGTTTCACTGAAAAACTATTTATCTCTTTTCTGCCTTTCAAAAGGCTTCTTTTACGTCTTTGCTTTTCAGGCTGCAGGTCAAGCTGTTCAGAAATAGAGGAAAGGAGGGAAGAAAGGATACGGCGTCCAGCACATCACACAATTCAATGCAACAGAGAGAAAGGGTCAATTATTAAATCATCTGCTTTCTGCAGCCTGCAGGGTTTTCAGCATTTTGTAAGAAAAGCTGTTCGAAAAGCTACTTCCTGCCCTGCAGCATTAAGTGAACACACCTACTTTCAGATTTTTTCTTGGATTTGTAGTCGAAAGCTTTGGGCAAACATCCACTGCTTGGTGTCTCTGGAGTTTCTACCCCTTCTGTGTCAATTCCCTGATCCTGCAGGATCTTAATTCCATCCGTATAAAACTGGTACAAAAATATATATTAATACAAATATTACTACTACAGCAAGAATGATGTAGGCAGCTATATAACTACTGCTAAATATTTTTCCTTATTAAACACTAGATCTACTATGAAGTCT
The DNA here is from genome assembly GCA_020745705.1 of Hemiprocne comata. NCBI lineage: Eukaryota > Metazoa > Chordata > Aves > Apodiformes > Apodidae > Hemiprocne > Hemiprocne comata. Next base: position 132,204,613 of record CM036586.1, on the reverse strand, counting down.
TACCTACATGAGGAAAATGCAGGGTTTAGAAAGATTATGCCTGGTCACCTAGAGTGTGCCTGAAAGTGCAGCTATGGAAATTGAACCAAAAAGCAGCTGAGAAGCTTAACACCTATTGGCATTGATTCACGCTTTTGTTTACATTTTGAAAATCCTCTTTGCCTTTAATTTTCTCTTGGGGACATGGGTTTCCATGTGTTTTTACAAGACAATTTGTCACTTTCATCTTCTCCTGCCCAGAACACAGCTAGTCAAGTAAAGACTGTAACTCTCAGAAACCCTCCCAAGTGTATAAAATTATTAGTTAAGGGCATTGTTATTCACTTTGTCATCACTGAAAATAACGCATTTTCATTACACTGGAATATCCTACTTTTTCTAAGATCTTACACAAGACAAAGGGATGATTTCTACCATGATGAAGCTAGGAGAATTCAAATTTGAATGGGAAATATAGGTCAGGATGCAACAGTAGTCATGCTCGTAAAAGCTCATGAACCGTCTCCAGCGTGGCTTACTCAGTGTCAAAATATTTTTTTTAATGTGAAGACAGAGTAGTTGTTATTAATGTAAAAATTCGGAGAAAAACAAGGGATCACTCAAAAATCCATTTTACCCCTTCTGGTGGTGGGGGAGAATTCAAAACACTCAAAAAAGGGCCCTCTGGTGTTTTGTCCACTGGGTTTCATTTCACAATAGATGTGAGATTCCACTTTTTCGGTTTTAAGTAACCCAATGGACTGATTAGCAGACAGTAAGGTGAAAGAGAACAAATGCAAACACACCTCATCTAAATAGCTACAGGCATATGCCCAGTACAATCAAATATAACTGGCCCAACCCAGTTCCTATTTCTTTTCTTTAGTAGTGAATATTAGAGATAAACCAGAATGGCTCCCAACATTAATTGGATTAGAGGAAGCAAGTATTTTCTTCAAGGCCTCAAAGCTCCTTGAATTAAAAAAAAAAATCTTAATAATAATTAGTATTTTTTATCTAGGAAAGTTTCTTAAGACTTTAGTCAAGGAGCAGCAGCAGATGAAGATCCTAAAGACGGATGTTTAAAAAAAACCTGTTTGCATTCCAAAAATACACGTTGTATAAGACAGTCTTTAAATTGTAGCACAGGCCTTCACCACCATTTCCAACCACAGGAAATTAAAGAGCTAGTATCGAAGCTGACAGGCAGAGCTAAGCATAGTGCTGCCTGCAGCATGTTATATCCTTAGTGTCATTGCCCACGGACCCATGAAGCCTGTGGTCCGTCCATCTATAGATCTGTTTCCAGCTCACAGACTGACAGCCTAAAGCTACTTGGATGCTGCAGACCCCAAACTGCAGAGATTCACGAGCAGACTGTCAGCAAGGCTGGTTACCAGGAGCAGCCTGGCAGCTCGGGCAGCGTTCAGCACAGGTGGAGCTGTGGAAATTAGCTGCCATCGAGCTCCTTGTCACTGCGGCTGGGCTGTCACTGCATCCTGACTGCTGCAGCTTCTGAGCCAGCTTTAGCGCCTCGCAGAAGTGAGACTGTGCAGAAATTGTTGGCCATTAATTAGAATAATCTGAAAAGGGGAAGGTGATTTCCCTCATCCTGTGACATCCCCTATTTGTCATTGTCAAAGAAAATACTTGGCCAGAGCCCAACTCATGCAGTGGCTTCCTAATCCATGCCCCAGCACAACCTGGCTGCAGGGGATGGGCTGGGAGGGGATTGCAAATATTTTGCCTTAGCAGCGGGTGTGGAGGTGAGCCTTTCACTGCTGGGCAGGGTTTACACGCATCTCCCCAGTGCAGAGGGCAGTGGTGGTATTCTCACAGGGATGTCTGTTCACCTGTGAAGGATGGTCAGGAACAACGTCTCCCAAAGGCTATACTTCTTCTGATCGTTATCCTGAAATATGGAGGAGTCTGTTTCATTCAGAGTTTTTCCTAAGTTTAGTCTAGTCTGAAACCAAGACACAATTTCTCCACTGACTATGTGAGATTTCCTACCCATTAATAGCACAGCTTACCTAATGAGTATTGAGAAGTCTGGGACACAGGTCCCTGGAATCCTTCATACCCCAGGGTCATGCAAATGCCCCAAAACAGCCTTTAAACATCTACTGCAAGTCCTCGGGTCCTGTGGATTTTAAGCAGATGGAAGTGTGGGGGAAAAATTAGGGATGTTCGTACCTTATCTGTGGGACTCCCACTGATTAGAAGTTAGTATTTTTTATTTAATGCCACAATTATTTATGTTTGGTTAAATGGAAACTTTGTGTTATTGTAGCTTTTCATTCATCATACATATGCATATTACATTTCTTTGTAAGCCTAGCCCGTCTTACCTGATCTTGCAGGTCTGAGTTCCTCTTCTTTTGTCAGTGTTGAAACTCATTACTTCACACACTATTTGGAACTAAGAAAGTAAAGTTTTTCTGCACTTCCAGGGAGGACCGCTGCATCATACACTAGTTCCATCTTTCTGTGCTCGCTTTCCAGAAATCAAAATGAAGCAGTTGCGTTATGCAACTGTTGTGATATGAGAAAGGCATCAAAAAACTATATTTGAGAGGAAGAATTGTTGCTATCTCAGCAGATTAAAGGTACAGAGTGTGATATTGGCTTCTTCTGGGGAGCCAGAAAGAAATTTGTAACCCCAAGTTTGAAAACATAAGATGTAATAGGCAGGCAAGTATCTTCCTTGGGAAAAGTCAATACAGACCATGCACCAAGAACAGGCTATAGAAAACAGACAGAGCATAAAGCTGGAGTTTGAAATCTTAAAAAAGGGCACCTAGGAACTCAAGGTCTGAATCAGGAAAATTAAATAAAGCAGCCTAAAAAGCTATACTGTACTCATGCCTTATTTTTTACTGCATTTTTGTTTATTTATTGTTCTGTTTCTCTGTATTGACATGGTGATTGCTCAGACCTCAAGTTTATACCAGGTATGAACAGTGCTGGAGAACTGGCAGACTCAAATGGGCAGGGAAAGAGAGTCTTCTGAAGGCAGTCACTTCAGGCATGGTTGACTCAAGAGTCGAGGTTGTGCAAAACCCCTGGAATACCAGACTATTTTAAAAACAACTTTGAGTAACTCTCTAATCGACATTACTCACAGCAGAAGGGAGAAGATGCTACTTCTTGAATAACCAGCTGTAAAGATGTTATGTGATTCTCCCCCGACACCCTCGCATTTCATGTGCCTGTAGAGTCAGATCCTGATTTACCATCAACACTGTACAGACAGGGCCTTGGCAGAGAGGTACTACTCTGGAGAATAGATCAGAGCACCTAGTTTCAGAGCCTCCCTCCCTCCACTCATTTATAAATAGAGATTTTAAAAGGCAGTGCTGTAAACAGAGTCCCTCCACTGCTCCAAAGGACTGTTCAGAGTCACTGCCACAAATGATGCTCCCTCTAGCCTCCAGCTCCAGGACTTTTCCCATTACTCCCAGCTAACATTTCCTCCGTGTCCTGTAGATCTCAGTTTAGATGATCCTCAACATTGTCTGCTGGATTGGCAATTGGATATTGCGTGGATTCTTTATGTCTTTGCCTGTGGGCTGGGGCTGCCAGCAGTGCCTTCTCCTTAGAAGCTTAGAGGAGTCTCTGGGACAATCCTGTGGTAAGACTTGCTGAGATAAAGATGCCATTCACCTCTTAGTTGAATCTCAGCAGATCTCTCCTAGGCCCACTGAAAAAAATTACTGTTTATTAAAACAAAACAAAACAAAGCCAAAACCGAAACCAGAATTGACCCAGCAAGGCTCAGAAGAGTTTGGATGTTTGGGCAAAACTCACAGGGGGAGGATGACAGACATATTTTGCCTCTGGACAGCAGGCAGTCAGAAGTGATGAGCCAACACAACAGAATGGTGGGGGGCAAGAATCATGAGCTCAAATGCAAGGTACAAGACAATGGAGAAATTGAGTACGTGACTGCTTGGTTCCTGCAATAGTTAGACTGTGGGGGCATAGGAGAGCCAGTTTGAGAGAGATCGAAACACTGTACACAAACAGTTGGAATTGGCAGCTATTTTATACAGATCCCTTTAGAGAAGATTTTAATTCCCTAGTTTTAAAGAAATGTATTTTCCTTTCCTTCTTTCTTCCTTACATTACATCAAGCACCTCTGCCAGCTCCCATGTGAGCGAGCACAGGGGGCTGTTGCTCATTCCTAGCCATATGTTTCTGTCAGATATTTACTTGCACGAGTGACAAATTGTTCTGAGCTTTTGAATAGCTACAGGAAGAATTGCCATTCTTCACTCCTACCTCATTTCTGCAGTCACAGCCTGTGCTGCAGTCAAGGAGCAGGCAGGTCCCAGACAGGCAGGGAGAAGGAGCAAGACCCACAGACCAGGCAGATGTGAGCTGTGAAGCAGCATCCTTAGACTGTGACAGGAAAGGCTCTGGAAGCAAAGTGACCCCTCAGTAGTTACAGAAGCACCAGTCACTCTGGTGAGGAAGGTGTTAATTTCTGAAAAGAAAAAGCTAGTGAGGAAAAGGGGAATGGTGAAACTGAAAGTCTGGCATCTCTGCTACGGCCCTTCTCTGTTGGACTAACAAAGGATTTTTAAACATCTGCAATTAAGATCTTGTGTCCTTTTAGTACCATTATCCTTTATTATGCTTCGGTTTTCTCTGTGTCTTTCTTTTTTTTTTATAAAGGCCATATATAAATGTAATTTTAATGCCCATGCTACTTACTGGCAAGTCTGGATGCCCACAAGACCTTAAAACAGAAATTCTGTGCCACAAGCAGAAGAGGAAAAGAAAAACTCCTCAGAGAGAAGCAACAGCTGTAATGAAGATGTGAAGGATATCACAGAACGAGATGTTCACTTTGAGGTGAATCCTTGGTACAAGCTCTGATGGTGATAATGGTTCTTTTTTGAGGCATGCTTAACTCCTGAAACTAATCTTGGTAGGTCTTAATTAATCAGAGACTGGTCCTACCTTCCAACATGATGATGAAAAGGAGGCAGAGAAAATTTGCTTTTCAGTGCAGAATTTCTACTCCCCCCAAGGAAAACCACAGGTTTTTGCTTTTTTTTCTTGCAAAGAGCAGATGGAGATTCCAATATTTTAAGAGAGTTGGGGGGGTGATGGGAAGTGGAATAGATCCCTCTGACAGTCTGGTCATCCTGGTGTCCATACATTACAGTATTGCTAGCTATTCTTGAAACTCAGTAAAGCAGCTTGTGATTTGCTAAATCTTACTCCCAGCTTTCAGGAGATTCAGTTTTCTACAAAGATGTCAGTTGTGCTAAGAGCCTGGTCTTTGCAATGCTTCGGAGAAGGCAATCCATTTTGCACTCTTCTTTAACTGTCCCTTTATATCCTTTGCTTTTCAAGTCCTACTCTTCTCTCCATCATTTTCCACTGCTTTATCTTCTTTGCTTACAAGTGCTGTATTTCTCAAATCTTGGAAAAATTGCACTTCCTCCTAAGCTACCTTTCTGACTTTCAGTAAATTAGCTCGTGCCTCCGTGACAACAAAATTAATCACATTTCCTCAAGCTGTCTCCATAGGTCTCAGGCAAGCTGTCCATAGGACCTGGTCTTCTCTGACAGCTTGCTTCCTGGTTTTCCTCCAGTGCACTTCAACAGTGACTGCAAAGTTAAAGGTGACAGTTCTGGTGCTGTTTTACCTGATTGTTCTGCCACTCCCATGATCATTTCCTTCCTTGGCTGTCAACAATTACTCTCTTCTTATCCTGACTGCTTCACAGACTGCTCTGACTTGATGGATTTCAAGTTTTGCAACTGTTTGTTTTTGACCCAGCATCACCGTTTCCCCTATCTTGTTACACTTTCTCACTGGAGCCCTCTCACTCTAACTTCACCTAGCAGCTCTGTGGTGATGATGGCCAAATTCATCTCTCTAGCCCATCTCCACAGCCCTGGATAGCTTTGCATCCACAGCCATTGACTTAACATCTTCTCATCTGTTTATCCCACAAAACTGGGTTAAAAGAGCCTTAATTATTACATCCAGGTATGACAGCTAAAATGCAAGTTGTAATGCAGCTTTTACACTCCTTCCTTTCAGTTTAAGCAGCTCAGCTGAGTCAGGCAACAGACTTTGTACCCAAATGTTGTAGACTCATTGCTCATTTTTCTAATCACAGAATCACAGAATCACCAAGGCTGGAAAAGACCTTTAAGATCGTCAAGTCCAGCCTATGACCAACACCACCACACCATCTAGACCATAGCACTAAGTGCCACATCCAGCCTTTCCTTGAACACATCCAGGGATGGTGCCTCCACCACTTCCCTGGGAAGTCCATTCCAATGTTTAATCACCCTCTCTGTGTGGAAGTGCTTCCTAATATCCAACCTAAACCTCCCTTGGAGCAACTTCAGGCTGTGCCCTCTTGTCCTGTCACTAGTTGCCTGGGAGAAGAGCCCAGCCCCCACCTGACTACAACCTCCCTTCAGGTAGCTGAAGAGAGTGATGAGGTCCCCCCTGAGTCTCCTCTTCTCCAGGCTAAACAACCCCAACATCCTCAACGTCTCCCTATAAGACTTTCCCTCTAATCCTTTCATCAGCCTTATTGCTCTCCTCTCGACCCACTCCAGCACCTCAACGTCCTTCCTGAAGTGAGGGGCCCAGAACTGCACACAGCACTCAAGGTGAGGCCTCACCAGTGGTGAGTACAGGGGGAGAATTACATCCCTACTCCTGCTGGCCACACTATTCCTGATACAAGCCAGGATGCCATTGGCTTTTCGGGCCACCTGGGCACACTGCTGGCTCATGTTCAACCAGCTGTCCACCAGCACCCCCAGGTCCCTCTCTGCTGGGCTGCTCTCCAGCCACTCTTCCCCCAGCCTGTAGCACTGCCTGGGGTTCTTGTGGCCAAAGTGCAGGACCCTGCACTTGGTCTTGTTGAATTTCATGCCATTGGCCTCAGCCCATTGATCCAGCCTGTCCAGGTCCTCCTGCAGCCTCTTCCTACCCTCTGGCAGATCAACACTCCCCCCCAGCTTGGTGTCACCTGCGAATTTACTGAGGGTGGACTCAATCCCCACATCCAGGTCATCAATAAAGATATTGAACAGGACTGGGCCCAGTACTGATCCTTGGGGGACACCGCTGGTCACCGGACACCAGCTGGATGCAGCTCCATTCACCATCACTCTTTGGGCCCGGTCATCCAACCAGTTTTTGACCCAGCGAAGGGTGCACCTGTCCAAGCCATGGTTTGCTAGCTTCTCCAGGAGGATGCTGTGGAAGACTGTGTCAAAGGCCTTGCTGAAGTCGAGGTAGACCACATCCACAGCCTTCCCCTCATCCACTAGGTGGGTCACCCAGTCATAGAAGGAGATGAGATTAGTCAGGCAAGACCTTCCTTTCCTAAACCCATGTTGGCTGGACCTGATCCCCTGGCTGTCTTCCACATGCCGCTTGATGACACTCAGGATAATCTGTTCCATAACCTTGCCAGGCACTGAGGTCAGGCTGACAGGCCTATAGTTCCCCGGATCCTCCTTCTGGCCCTTCTTGTGGATGGGCATCACATTGGCCAACCTCCAGTCATCTGGGACCTCCCCAGTGAGCCAGGACTGGTGATAAATGATGGGGAGCGGCTTAGCCAGTTCTTCCGCCAGCTCCCTCAGCACCCTAGGATGAATCCCATCCAGACCCATGGACTTGTTGGGATCTAAGTGGCACAGCAGGTCCCTAACTGCTTCCTCCTGGATTACAGGATGGGGATTCTGCTCCCCATCCCTGTCTACCAACTCAGGAGCCCAGTTGTCCTGAGGGTAGCTAGTCTTTTTGTTACACACTGAGGCAAAGAAGGTGTTAAGCACCTCAGCATTTTCCTTGTCCTCCATTACTAAGTTCCCCCCCTCATCCAATAAGGAATGAAGATTTTCCCTGACCCTCCTTTTGTTATTAATGTATTTATAAAAGCATTTTTTATTATCCTTTACAGAGATGGCCAGTTTAAGTTCTAGTTGAGCTTTTGCATCTCTGATTCTCTTCCTACATGACCTTACAATATCCCTAAATACTTGCTGGTTCACCTCCCCCTTTTTCCAAAGTTGGTACACTATTTTTTTATTCCTGATTTTTAGCAATAGTTCCCTGCTCAACCGGGCTGGTCTTCTTCCCTGCCGGCTCCTTTTTTGGCACACAGGGACACCCTGCTCCTGCACCTTCATAAATTCATTCTTAAAGTAAGCCCAGCCTTCCTGGGCTCCTTTGTTTTTGAGGGCTGCTTCCCACGGGACTCTCCCAGCCAGTGTCCTGAAGAGGCCAAAGTCTGAAAGTCTTCCAGACTCTGAAAATCCAAGGTAGAGGTTTTGCTGACAACCCTCCTAACTTCACCACAAATTGTAAATTCTATCACATCATGGTTGCTGTGCCCAAGACAACCTCCAACCACTACATCTTCCACCAGCCCTTCCCTGTTTGTAAACAGTAGGTCCAGCATGGCACTACCCCTGGTAGGTTCACTTACCAGCTGTAGCAGGAAGTTATCTTCTATACATTCCAGAAACCTCCTGGATTGGCCCCTTTCTGCTGTGTTGTACTTCCAGCAGACATTTGCTAAGTTGAAGTCCCACACAAGAACAAGGGCTAGTGAACGTGAGACATCCCGAAGTTGTTGAAAGAACATCTTGTCAGTCCCTTTATCCTGGTCAGGTGGTCTGTAGCAGACTCCCACTAGGATATCAGCCTCATTGGCCTTCCCCTTTATCCTCACCCATATACATTCTGCCTTGGTGTGTCTAGTATTGAATTCTAGGCAGTCAAAGCACTCCTTAACATATAACGCCACCCCACCACCTCTCTTGCCTTGCCTGTCCCTTCTAAAGAGCCTATAGCTGACCACTGGAGCACTCCAACCATGAGAATCATCCCACCACGTTTCCGTGATGGCAGTTATGTCATAGTCTCCCTGGTGCACAACAGCTTCTAACTCCTCTTGTTTATTTCCCATTGACTTAACATCTTCTCATCTGTTTATCTCACAAAACTGGGTTAAAAGAGCCTTAATTATTACATCCAGGTATGACAGCTAAAATGCAAGTTGTAATGCAGCTTTTACACTCCTTCCTTTCAGTTTAAGCAGCTCAGCTGAGTCAGGCAACAGACTTTGTAACCAAATGTTGTAGACTTATTGCTCATTTTTCTAATTAAGACAGTTGAGAAAGATTGCTTCTCTTGTTTTCCAACATCCTTTAAAGCCATTATCTGTTCCACAGAGGAGGTGGATATCTGGCTGCAGACAGACAGTAAGGGCAGAAGAGCAGTCATTCCCAACATTCTTGCACTTTGAGAAGGCTTTAAAAAGTATTATTAATATTATTATTATTATTATTATCATCATCATCACCATCATCTTCATCATCCTCATCATCATCTTCTGGATACTTTTACCTAGTAGGATGTAGAGAAATGAAGATAACCAGACTCACAAAATACCTGCTAATTAGCCTCAGCTGACTGTTTCATTAACTGCCTTGTTGTAGCGGAGTGCTTTTTGACCCATAATGACATGTTTGTCCTTTTAGAAAGAGGTGCTCTGTAGCTGCATTTCTGCAGATAGCAGGAATCCAATAGTAATGTCAAGTCAATAGCTCGGACTAAAATGAGGGACACGGGTGGAGCATGAAGAGAACGAAGTCCACACTGTCCACATACAGACCAGAGAAAGATCAATGGGATTTTCTCAGCCCAGAGGAATTAAGCTCAACTCCTGCAACCAAAGGTTGAAAAAGTCTTCTGATTTAGAGTTTGAAAAGGAGCCATGGCCAGCAAGTCTGTCTCCTCAGCCCCTCTTGAGCAATACATCCTCTAGTGCCACAGTAGGTGGGCCATCCATGACCGCCCATCCACAAGTAAAAACCACACAACAAAACAAAAAACGCAAAACCCAAAACACAACAAACAAATGGAAAACCACAAAACCAACCACTTTTCTGGTGAGTTTTATAGGCAGGAGGATGGACTTTTATCTTTGCTGGGGGAACTCTGTGGTGCACAACAGCTGTACTAAGACTATACAGCTGTCAATCCCCTTTGCAGAGAGAGAGCCATAATCACATTTATTCACAACTTCTGGAGAGCATAGTCCTGTTCTAAACATCTTTTGATAACACTTAGAACCACCTGTTGAACGAGAGGACAAAAAATCTGTGCGCACAGGCTAACTCAACGAACCAGAAACACCCTTGCCAAGGAGAGAGGCCACAACCAGCAGGTCCATACTGGCACCGTAGCCTGGCTCAGGACCTCTTGCCTCAGGCATCAGTGTGTACTTTCTTCTGGGCAGTTTGCAACTCACCAAAATTTCTGTTTATAATCAGTTTAGCAATACTCTGCCTACTCCACACACATGATAATTTTCATCCACAGCCACACCACAAATTCCTTGCCTCTAGCTGTCCAGCCATCAGCTTCTTAGTGCTCTAAATAGCTCCCATGCTTCATATTTGAGTGGTTCCCCTGCTCCCAGCTGACATTCCCAGACCACAGAAATCTGAATATTCCTGCATAGCTCCTCAGTTCAGGAGCTCTAGAAATAACATGCTGTTTTGCTATTTATTTTTCTGGAAGTTTTGAGTCATGGATCTTCTGGAGATAGTAAAAAGAGGAGAAAACCTCTGTATATGCAATGCTCAAATTCAACGATACATGACTGTGCTTTTTAACTGGTTCATGGGCACATTTGTCATTGTGAGGCTAAGTCCCCAGGATAGTTGCTACCTCACATAAAAAGGAGCCTAGATAATTTGGTTGTAGACTTAGACTGGTGGCTCTAATTTGGGCTAAAAATAAATTTGCATTCCTTCTGACTTATTCTTAACTACACAGCTTCCCTCTCACAGGGGCACAACACTGTGCACTCCTTTTCCCCTAGTCCAGACTTTCTTTACTCACCACTTTTCCTAAACTGGACACAATCCTGTATGCCTCTTTTCCAGCTCCCACTTTCAAGTCCCATCTTTCTCTCAGGTGAAAGTGATACAGATTGAACTCCAAAAAAACCTCTCCAAAACTTACTTGATTGCTCCTATTTTGGCAAATGCAGGAAAGATTTCTGAACTTGAAAGTTGTATTATATAAAGTGCATCAGTAAATAAGATGTTATATTAAAATAAGGTCACAGAAAGGCAGTTTTATTCCATTTGCACTAAAGTTAACAATTGTTTTGCAATTCTTGCTTAACTAAGACAAGCTCCAGATTCTTTCTCAACAATACTTAATTACATTAAAAAGTATTTGAGTCACCATCCCTGGAGGTATTTAAAAGACGTGTAGCTGTGGTGCTTCAGGACATGGTTTAGTGGTGGACTTGGCAGTGCTGGGTTAAGGGTTTGGACTTGCTGATCTTATAGGTCTTTTCCAACCAAAATAATTAAATACTGAAGTACATTATATTAAATCATGTTAAACACAATAAGTAAACCTTGTTTATTCCCAAGTCAGTAATGAAGTCTTACTTTTACCCACATTTAATCTGGACAGAGTGTTTTCCATTTCACTGTCTTAAAGGTCATTATTGCACAGAATTTGCTATCTGCTTATCAAGTGTTATACCTCAAGGCCAGATTTTTTTCTTGTCATCACACTTTCTCTAGAATTTATTGAGGCTCAATACTGCAGCAGTCTGCACAATGCCAGGGAATACTCTGGTAAGGTATGGCTCTACTAGTCAGGAGGGAAGGGGCTGAAGTAGCTGGTTAGGTTTGGAGCCTCTAGGTTGCTTTGAAAAAGCCACCACACATTTGCTTCCAGCAGCCCTTACATTGCACTGGATGGACAACCTCACTGCTGCCCTGCATGCTGCACCCAGCAGTCTCCTACAGAAGTGTCTGCTTTTCATCAAATTGTGTCTAACTAGGGTCCTTCTGTCCATACTGCACCTCAGAGCTAAGCCATCACAATATCAATAATTTCTTCTACAAATATACTCCATTGTCAACAAACACCAATGTGAAAATGCCTTCTACTGGAGCATCCACTTGCCTACAAACAAAAGACCTACTATCCTCACAGCAGCCCAAACACTCCAATGGTTGCTCCGAAGTTAAAAATCAAATGTGTAGTGCAATTCTGTTCATGTGAGTTAAAATAGAATTGGGTTTGAACGTTGCTAACATTTTATTGAGGAATCACTGTTCTCACAGGGGGAAGATTAGGAGCTGAAGTTGGGCGTAGTCAGCAGCACTGGTACTGCTGGTTTCACTTGCTCCCTTACCCATGTGGATGCAGAGAGAGAATTGGGTTTGCCACTCTAAAATCCCAACCCCTGGACATGGCTATCTGAAGCCTGCAGATAGCCTGGAAGTGTAGTTCAGATGTATGCTGACCTCTCCCCACATGGATGTCCCATCTGCCTAAGGCTGTGCAGCAACAGAACTGCACAGGAAGTGTTTTGTAGAAGAAACTGAGCAGTGTTGTCTTCTCCAATTACCACACACTGCAAATGAGAATGTAAACATTATTTGGCAATTGACAGCAGAGTGAAAGTTAAATATCAGTCAATTTTTTTCCATACTAACATAATCTACCATCATTTTCAATCTGTGTCCCAGAAACCATCAAAGCAATAGTTGTGTGAAATGTCATTGCTGTTAGGAAAAAAAAAAAAAGGTGACTAAAAGGCAAGATAGTCATGTCTTTCTTGAAATTTCTTCATATTTCATATCTCCTAGGCAGAGATGCTGGGGATCAATTATTTCCTTTAAACTGAAAACCAAACCAACAACAAAAAAACACCTCACTTTTCCCAGTGTTTGGTTTGGAAGAACTAGTTTGGAAAAGCTGGCTTAATGCATTTGTTAAAAAAAAAAGAAAAAGACATTTTCTTACAGTGTTTTTGCCCTCTCAGTAATTAATAGTTCCAGATAATTTAAACTGGATTTTTTTTTTTTTCCTTGGGTTTATTTTCTTCTATTGCACAGCCAACTCATGGTCAGCTGTTGATTCATTCAAAGCCCTTCGAGTATCTTTGCTAGCTTCTAACAAGGAAACGTGTTTTCTCCACTAACAATTCTTGAAGAAGGCAATATGGATTATGAAATGTCCTCCAAGCACACTTCCCTGTGGTTTATGAGCTCTTGCTAGCTTTACTGGTCTGGAGAAAAATGACTGAGGTACATAATACTCCAGTAAACCTTACTTAGTAGTTACAACAAGCCCTGCAAGTGATATAATTGAAAGTTCAGAATTTTGACACTAGCAATTACACAAATTTTATGCTAAAATATTTCCGTAAATTATACATAAAGTCTATTAGGATTTTTTTAAGAATGAGAATGTTTTTCCTGGAGCAAACATTTGCTGTACTGCAAGGGCTGTGTGTTGACTCTGGGGACCCATTTTGCTGAAAGCAAAGATGGGGAGGTGAACAGCTGGCTCAGAGATGTTGAAAAGGCTTAGAAAATCCCATTCTTGTGTTGCTGATTTTGGCATTAGCTGGCTGGCTTGAAAAGTCATGGAGCGATCTGGAATCTTTTCTCACTGGCCAGCCGTGACTGCAGGCAGTCTCCATTTTGCAACTTTTTGGCAGCATTTGTAAAACTGTTAATGCCCAGGAGTATGTTTTCTGATACCTTGAGTCAAGTGCTGCAGACATTGAAGAGTCTCATGAGAGCATCATGCATAATCTATCTATAAAGCCAATATGGGTGCTTCGTGTTATTTTTCTTCTGCTGTGAAGCTGGTGTTGATCTGCATCATTCAAAACATAATTATTATTTTTAATGTGTGCATTTCTTTAGCTATCATTGTGTACCAGCTTTTTGCTTGCACATTACAATTCATATTAGTAGTCCTCCGTGTTTGATGCATCATTTTAGGAATACAATTATTTTCTGCTGGCATCTCCACCACTTAGAGTCATATAATGAAATTTAGCCCTAAAACCATTACAACAGGAGATAATTTATGAAACACTAAACAAGAAGCCTGCCCTCCCTCCCCCCAAGAATTGACTAGGACAAGAACAAAAGGAGTAATCATGGGTGATAATTGCATTGTCTTATTCCATTTTCTTCTGAAATCTTATTATAGCTGTCCCAAGAAAACATGCATTATACAATCCAAGTAATGAAAGAGTAATTCTAAAAGCTAATTGTCTATAAAAATCTAGAGTTGATCCTATACTCCTTGGAAATAGGGAGATAATTGCATTGGTGTGCCAATTCATGGAGATCATCACTGGAATATTAAATCCAGGTTCCGAATACTGACTTCTCTATCTCATAAGGTTTTGGAAGAATAAAAACACATTAAAATATCACACTGAGAGTGTTCCAACACTGAGATGATTTCTCATTCTTTATGGATCTGTATGTGAGACAAAAATGCCTACAAGATCCAATGGCTAAAAGCTGATGAAAAATTTCATCGTCTGGAGCAGGAAGATCGGGCCAGCTGATCATCCTGGCACTGTCAAGCCTTAAAATCTATTAAACTGATACACCATTTAGGAAAACAATAAGATATCTTCAAGAATTACTTCCAAGACACAGGAACTTAGAATGAGGACATGTATCACAAGTAGTTACATACAAGTAATTTTTTGTTGCTCTATTGATAATCTTTTGTGCCAAAGTAGTTACACCAAATTGCAGTAGTGAGGTTGTTCCAGAAAGTCTGATCAAAGGCCAGACCTGGAAACAGGCTCTTCACCCAGCAAGCCTTGTGTTTCAGCTACTGCAAAGACAGCAAGAGAAAGTGAGAAGAAAAGTGCTGGTCACCAAGGGAAATGAGAACATCAGAGATACTATCTGAAATTCTTTCTGACTGAAATTTAACCCCATGAAAGAAAACACACCAACTGTGCTTGAGAGTGGCTGAAGAAAGTGTTAAGAAAGGAACATGAAAAAATATCTTAAATTATCCATTATTTTTTTTTTACCCTAGGGTGGTTTTTTGTGTGTGTGTGTGTTATTTTGTTTGTTTGGTTGGTTTTTGTTGTATTGTTGGGGGGGGGTTGCAAAAGGAAGCCATTAGGAGACTAAACTTGGACTCAGGATTGCCACTTGTCACTGCCTCTGCTACCTCCCCTGGCCCCAAGTTGATGCTACAACAGAAAGAGCTGAAATGTACTGGGCATTCAGCTGACACCGACATATCTCTGATGAGAGGTATCACATGAATGCCTTGATGCAGATCAGCACTATAGACATTTAATAGTGACACTTCTATGTAGATAATTTTTAGTAGACCAGATAAAATACATAGGCCTGAAGTACCATATGCATGCATTTTATAGCAGAAAGAACCAACCGTGTTCATATCATGAGCAAGAGAAAAAACAACCCTGAATTCAGCTATTACACAAATTCTAGGAGACCAGTACCATAATTATTTATCTTCACAGAGGAAAGTCTGGACTGATAAGTATAATCCCATTAGACTGAAATTCAACTCTGCTTGGTGCTAAGGTAGAAGAGGTTCCATAAATGTAGAACAGTGTGAGAAAACTGTATATAGGATTTTATCTTATTTGAAGATAGATCACTGTATATATGCAAATCGTTGTATAAAATAGAGGTTACAGATTTATTTTTTTCCCCAGGAAAAAAAAAAAAAGAATCAGATGCAGTAATTAATTTCTCCCAGTGATTTAGTTAAATGCTACTGCCAAAGTCAGATCCCACAGCCATAATGGTCACTCAAGTGCAGTCACTGTGGGAACAGTACAAAACTTAAAGAGATAAATGAAGATAACTGATAGGGTTGTTGAACTGATGAAGTGTTCAGAATGTTTTAAAAAAAATGACACCAAAACCCACCTGATCGTCTTTTACTTTCACTGACATACCCTGAGGATAAGGGCAGTGATCTTTTTATGCACAAGAATAGCTTGTCTCCCGGTAGTCTGAAGGGTTGAACAACAGTCTTACTCACAAAAATGGACAAAAAATGTGATGCCAGGTTTTGATCCAAATTTGTTTTGAGTAGGCCCATGATGTCGATTCTGTGCCTTTAAAAAACTGGCAGTTTAGCAAAAACGTCAAGCTGCATCATTTCCCACTGGCTAGAAAAATCCTGCTGATGATCTCTCAAGTGAAGCTGAGCAAAAATCCTTATCTCACTCAAACAGTAGGTATTTTTTTCCTCTGTGTTATATACTAAGAAATAAGGTGTGTGTTTCACTTTTCATAGTATGCCAAAGTGCAATATGACATTGAGAAATACTGATTCCTTATTTTGACTGCTGATTTTTAAGACACCCCCATTTATATCTTGGTTGGAGGATTGAACATGAACCTGTAAAAAAGGACTAGGATTCAATTAACTTAACTCATCCCTCAAGCAAGGCTGTTGATAAAGGAATAAAACTGGCACATTCATCCTCAGCTTTTCAGGTTGTGTCACACAAACAGACGAAATGGAGCCCAGAACAAATGGACACATCCTACAGCCACCATCCCTTACAGCTCAAAGCCATGATCTTTAAAAGCAATGCAACCATCAGCTGGTAACTGCTTCAAGCAAAAAGCAGAGAGGGGCACGTGTGAGGTTTGGATGGTACAGGGTTTCTATTTTGAAGTGTTTATACGGAGGCAGAAAGCCTAAATAGAGTCTTTAGAGAGTATTTACAACCTTTACGTTTTTGTGTCACCCCTCTCCTTTTCCCCCCAGGAGTAAAAATTAAGGATATAGGAAACCATATTAAGCCTCGCATGGTTTAAGGCAGGGGCTTCTGAAGTGATTCTGCACCAAAGATCTTCAAGCAAAATTATACTACAGTTGTAAATGGATAATAATAAATGGGTGGTCAAAAATAGCTCAAAGTGCACCTCATCAGACAACATGGACTTGCTCTCCATAAGCACACTTTAACCTTTTGGCAGCTGGCACCCACACTAAGCACCATCTAGCTACCTAAATCACAGCCCTCCCAGCAGCAGCCCATGCCCTCCAGCCCCACTCCCCCCCTAGCTCGGGCAAAACTTCAGCCAGGGTTGGGTGAGGGGGCCAGGGTGGAGGTCTCTCCCAGATACCTGGGACCTACTTTGCACAGTATTTGAAGGCTGAAGCTTCACAATGTCATCTTGAGCTGAAATGTCAAAGTCCTTCTTCCTGTCAGAAACTAGGAAAGGGTGGTTACACTCCCCTTTCCCAACATCTCCACTATTCCTTAAAAAAACTCTGCAATTTTTGCCATAACAAGACCATGCATTCACGATGACATACCACGGAGTCATGCACACTGAATTATGCAGAGAATGGAGGAAGCCTCTCTACACTGCTCCTATTAAGGGGTCATTTTAATTCACTCACTTGGAAGAGGGGCTCGTTTTAACTCTTCCCTTCCCTGTGTTGTTTCTCCTTTGTCCATTAGCAAAAGGATCTTGCTGGTTCTGTCATTTTGGGGCTGGCTTTCTTACAAACCCAATTCGCAGACCAGAAATTTCAGGCATAACTTGGCAAATCTAGAGGATGCTGATAGAAACGGATACAATTCAACTGTTCATTCATTTACTGCACATGGAATGTAAGGAAGAGGAGTCAACTGAAAGGTGGTTTCTAAAGAGCATACTGACAATCACATCCCATCCTTGTTTCCAGTTGGGGAGTTAGGACTTGCTTTTTCCACCTGAAGAACTCAGCCAGATACTTCAGTTGATGTTTAACGATTACAGTGACAAATTATTACATAAAATAAGTTTGCTATCTCTGCAGCATCCACCATGATTTTAACCAATGTATGATTTTTGTGGGGGTGTCTAATCATACTGATTTTGATGTATTATCCTGATGTTTTGCAGTCCTAGTGATACCTTGGTCTAGTTTCTAGAGCTGCATTTCTATTTACAAGATCCAGGAGGTCTAGCTCACCTGGAAATAGGAAGGGAAAAAACAACACAGATTTTATTGGTACAGTCTGTCTCTGGGAAACTATTAAACTAATTAGACAAGAAATGTGTTTTCAATTGCCTCAGGGCTTGTGTTGGACCTCAGAGCCTAGAATGACTCTTACAATTAGGACTAAAAGTCAGGAAGCACAGCTGATGCAAGTGAATTCAACCAAAAGGATGAAATGTTTGCAGGGTTTCAGGTGGATTCACTGAGCTCTAAGTACAATTAGAACACTGGGAAAGGGAACTTCACTATGCTGTTTTTCTGAGTACACAAAAAATAAATTTTGTTTTCCCTGAACAGCCAATTCACTTTTTCATAGTCTGCATTTTTCAGCAAGTGAAACTGATTTATAAAAAAAATGTTCTTTTAAAGCCAGGCAAGTGTATTAGAAATTGCTAGCATTTATCCTGTTCTTTGGCAGAATAGTTAAATACTTTGGTTTTAAAAAAAACCAACCACACTGTTGGGCTCTTTTTAAGAAATACTTTTAAATAAATAACTAGAGCTGTTGAACAAATTAAAAATGAAAACAGAACAAAAAATAAAGAAAATATTATTTGTTCTGCAAAAAAATTGTGTCCAAATCTAGCCCATGCAATTTTTTTTTGGAAGAGAGAGGCTAAAATCATCTCCAGGTAAACCCAGGGCTCCTGTATCCTTGTCATTTAGGAAGTCTTTCAGTGGCATGCAGGCAAAGACTAAAACTAACAATTATTTGCAACAAAACCAAACCAAACACAAACAAACAAAAAACCAAAATAAACAAAAATAACAACAAAACCAAGGTTATAGGATGAATTACTTGTGCTCATCTGACAGCCCAAATGCAATGAAATGAGGCAGAAGTGCCCAGCCACTATTTACAGAAAAATCATCTCTTGAAATAGACTTTTATTTCCCTTTGCTATGGGGACAGATAATTAGGAATGTAAAATTTCTTCAAAAAATAAAGGCATGGGAAAAGAGAAGGTTTCACTTCCTCTTCTTCCTTGGAAGATGAAAATACAAATAAGAATTTAAATACCTGTCTGCAATAAATATTTGCTTGCTCAACCTAAAATCTATTTGCCTTTTTGAAACTATAGAATGCCTTTTTCCTAATCTTGTTAGTTCATAAGAAGTATATTTGAGTCTGTTAAATCAGAGCACTGCTTCTGATAACATTTGTTGTCAGAACAAGTGTTACCAGAAGCAGTGCTCTGATGTACTTCAAAGAACCTAAACTGAGATACCAGTAAAACAGGAAAAAATTAAGAAGTGCTACAAATGGAAAGCTACAATATATCTGGGTAGTGCAGGGAAAAGGCAGCACACGGAAATTGTCCATAGGTTGTGGATACTGAGGCATTGTCATGTTTCTGGAAATGATCTTGGAAAATGAATTTAACAACACATTTGTTACTATGGACATATCACTGCGCATGGTATAAAGGAACCACAATAAATGTGGTTTACAAAAAAACTCCCAAAGCAGTAATTGTCTAAAACTAAATTAACTTTTTAGACACCTATGATGCTGGTTATTTTGGGGTATATTTTGGTTTGATACGTTTTTTTGTTATTGTTTGGTTTTTTCCTGTTTTCTGCCCTTAGATAGGGGAGCCTCCCACGTTCTCAGGTTTTGTGTACTCAATACAGCTGGCTGACACAGCACATGCTTTCTCTCATGAGAAATGTTCTTGCTGAAACGTGGTCTTGGGCCACATTGGAACAAGATGTTTCTTCTTTTTTCTTTTATTTTTTTTTTTTTAATTTCAAATTGTTTTGCTAACGGAAAAATCTAAGGACATTTCTTTTTGGAAACATTTCTGTAATGAAATATGTTGCCTGTGCTCTGAGAGGTGTTTGGTGACACTGACAACATCGATTCCAGCTTGCAGCTGCCTGGGATCTCAAGTCCTTGGCTCTGGGTGTATCTAAGGCTGCCAAAGAGTTTAACTTCCCAGCAAAATGGGAAGCCCTCCCTGTCTCAGCTGGCTGCTGCCGAGGAAGGGCTATGGGAGCAGTGAGTCCCAGGCTCAGGGCAATCCACAAGGCTTGGATTACACAGGAGTTCAGCAAACTCTGAATGTTTCAGATGAAATATTCCAGGCTCAGTGAGCAAATCTGGGAACAAATTAATGCCTTACATCATATTTGCTTCTGACTGGATCTCCTCCCTGCTGCCCTGGGGTAGAACCTCCCACGTGCCAACTCGTGCCAACACCCAGGGAGATTTCTGAATCTGTGTGTCTGTACATCTCCCATACAGCTTGCTGGCTGTGGGGTACCTCTTCTGAGGCAGATGAGTCCCATCCATCTGCTGCTCTCCAGCCCAGAAGTTGCATTTTTCTTTAGCACCCCCATCCTAGGCAGTTACCATGGCAACCCAGGGACTAACTGATGCTGATCCTGCTGCAGCTCCACTTCCGTCAGGATACAGCTAAATCACTAGCAGATTAATTAGTAACTGGAAGATATATGTTATGGTCTTTATTGTAAGATCTAAGGTGAATAAGGAGCTCAAATTGTACCCTCACAAACCAACAATATTCAGAGCTGATATTCCCATATCAATCACGAGTAATTGCATTTTGGTACCAGCCTTTTTACATTAACTATATTGAGAAAGAGCCCCAGAAGTGTTCAGTTTTGTTATCACACAGATCACCAAGCAGTGTATCTGTGCAGCAGCAATGCCACTAGTTTTTTTCCAAGGAATACACTCACTCCCTTGCCTCAAGAGAGAATTCAAAGTTGTCAGGGTAGAGTAGCATCGTTAAAGATTTTGAACTGCCTCCTATTTTTAAAAGGCATAGTATGGTCTGGTGGAAGGGGACTTACCTCAGAAGTGTTAAAAGCTCTGAATTCTGGTGTTACTACTAGGCTCCTAGGGGTTGATGAGCAATTTGTTTCCTCCTTCATGCCCAATTTCTTCATTTGTTAAAGGAGAGTTCTGATGTTGGTGTCTTGCTTTCTAAACTCGATCTAACAGCATTTGAAAGCAAAGCTGTATAAAAGCTAAATATTAACATCATCACTTCAGGTGATCCCAGAGGACTGTCTGAAGAAGATAGCAACATTCAACTCAGAGTGCAACATGTTACCTGAGCATCCCCTGCTAGTTCTGCAGTTGCCAGCAAACTTAGTGTCATGCTTCAAAATCTTGGTGGGCACAAATCCAGGGCTCTGGTGCCTGAGAGAAGAGACTCCCAGCTTCACTCTCCTGCCTATTCCTTCTTCAACAATATATCCTAGTGCATGTCCCACGTTTTTCAACCTGCAGGTTCACTGATATGCCAGTTATCATCTCACAGAAAGGAGAAAAGCCTTTTGTCTTCCAGATATGTAGCACAGTACAGTTTATTTTCCTGCATAGCTCTGCCACTTGAAAATACTTTATTATAGCAGTGTCATACGGCCATTACACAGCAACACGGGAGGCTGTATTAATCTGACAAACAGCTTTTAATGCAGGTTACTCCCTGCCATGCTGCATGCAGGTGGCATCAATGTCTTTTCTTGCAGCTCAGCTACACTTAGTCTTCCCTTAGTCATCCCTCGGTTTCTAGCTTCTCTTTCAGTGACCCAAAAATGTCTGCTGCATTGACTGTTTTCTCCTTCCTTTGGTCTAGTTTGTCGTTTCATGTATCCTCACCTTGCTCTCTTACAGCTGCTCTCTGTCCACTTCCCAGGGAATGAATTGTGTATGCGGGAAGTGGAGATCTTTCTTCTGCACCTCACTCCTGCTCTCTGCCTAGCCATGGACAGTCCAAAGAGCCAGGGGTCCAGCTACACCCTGCACCTTGGGCTCCCTGTTGCACACCTTCGTAGACCCTTCAAACTGTTTATTAGATAGCCAGCAAACCAAGGCAAAAGAGATTGCTAGAAGAGGGACAAGAGAAATGAATTCTCAAATAAAATTACAAAGCTCATTCAGTTTCTCACTTCTGTATCTTCTGCCCAGGAGATGCTCTATAAGAGCATGTAACACACCAAATTTAGAGTCTCCAGATTGCAATGAAATCTATCCACTGCAGTGATGTGAAACCCACGTGGTGTGAATGAAGCAGAGTTTCTGAGCCATCACGGGGATTCTCGGCGTGATGGGGAAAAGTGTGCAGCTGCCACCACCTCTGACTCCCACACGCCCAGAGAGCTGCCAGCGTGGGCACACGCAGCGTGGCTGTGTGGGGGTAAGGGGCTGGAACCTGTTCATGCCACGGTGAGGGTGTGTTGATGGAGGCAATGACTATAACTCTGTGTGTGTTTGAGATTCTCCCTGCACCAGGACTAAGCAAAAGCTCTTGCCACGGGGAGGGTCACACGCTTCATTGCACTTGTTGCACAACCCTTACATGCAGTGATGGCAGGTGCACAATATAAGTAAATCTTTAAAGAAAAAAACCTCACTTGAGAAAAATTGGAGAGAATTTTGAAGTGTATCTTGTATGTTACATTCTTCAGCCTGTAAAGCTTCTGTAGGGCAACTAACATCCAAGCCAAATGGTTTTGTCACAGCACCTAACTTTATTTTAGAAGCCATATTGACGTAAAGATTTATGGAATTCTTCTTTGATCTTTATAATCCCGGCTAAAACAATCACAAATTATTTTAGAACACAATATTTTCTCTTCAAAATGCTCCTGAAATGAGACAGATAACAGTGCCACTTTTTTAATTAACAGAAGTGCTGAATCAGTATCCCATGCCCTCAGAGCTAGCTACTGACAACCACGACAGTGTTAAGTCAGCAGGAACTGAAGTGAGAGCCCCAGCTCCCAAACAATCATCACACTGTGATGAATAGAAACCCAGTCGTACCAACCAACTTGGAAGGTGTGACGTTCAACTTACCATAAAAAATACCTTGTATTAACGATTATTCCTTTAGATGATTTTACAATTACAGGTCCATTTTTAACTTATTTTGGTTTTAATTCCATTTCTTCAGATACACTTGGGGACCCAATATAAAAATGAGGAGTAGGTATTCAAGAAATGTTATATGTAAGATAGATGAGAAACATCAGAGTATCAGGACTGGCACATCTTGCTCAGTGATAAAAACAAATGAGAACTGAAAAGCAAAAAGGCTCATTAACTATTAATACACCAATGATAGAACACAAAGCAACTGTATTCAATTAGAATCAAACAGCCAAGCAATCACTAGAAGAAATGGGTCTACAATAGCTGTTTTTGAAGGGGCAGAATGTGGCCAGATCTCCTACTCACGGGGCTGTGGCATCACCATAGCTGCAGCAGATCAGTAGATCAGAGATGGTCAGTACACAATGAAAAAGATGCAATTACATGGGACTCAGAGAGGACATTGGGGTGTCACATGAAACAGGAAAATTATGGTGTGTGGAGGTGAGCTCACCTGAGGTGTACACATGAATTCCCCCAAAAGCTGCAGATTTGGAGTTTCTGCAAGGTATCTGTAGAAAAAGCAGCAGGGTTGTGGGGAGAGCTGGAGTGGACCACTGTCCACTGCAGTTAGAAATTTACAACATCAGCTCTTAAAATATTTTGGGACAAGTTTCACTACCCATGTTTGAGAAGTTGCTAAGGTAGGGAAAGAGTCCTCGGGTGCACTAGGAGACAGGAATTAGGGAACTGAAGTGAGGGCTCTGAGGCTACTGGGGGTAAAGGAGCTAGAAGGATATTGGGGACTTGCTGCTGCCTTGCCTCACTGGCTGGGCAAAGGCAGTGCCCAGCTAATGAAAAGAGCCTTGGCTCCTGATCCCCACAGTCCTGGCTTCCTCTCTCCCAGCTCTCCTGTCAATACTCAACAGGAAAAGAGAGTAGCTGTGCACCAGATTGCATGGGGTTAAGGGCAGGTCAGGAAGGAGAAAATATTGGAAACAGGGCCTAAGCAGAGTCATCCCAGTGGGGAAGGAGAAGATCTGAAGTTTTGTTTGAGAACAGCTGCCGATCCCCTGGGATTTTATTTCCAGTTAGCAACAAAGCCCACTAACAAACTCTGTTTAGAGCATTTTTCACTTAAGTAAGACTAATGAATTGGTAGCCATCAGTTCTGACTTGGATAGTGAATCTGTCAAATTCCATAGAATATACTAGTGCACAGGTCACCTCCTGCAAAAAAAAAAAGGGAAGTATGGTAATATGGTGAGTCACAATCAGAAAAAAAGGAGTTTGATTTAAGGTAGAAAATGCCTGTTTTTTCCTATCAAAACACTTTGTTGTGGTTTTAGTAGTTGCCTTTGTTTTTTGGACTTCAGTTTGCTCTGCCAGTAAAGGGAAATTAATCTAGAGGCAAGAATTGACAGAAAGTTCTTACACGGTGCTGAGAAAGTAGATGGTACCTTTTCATCAAAAGAACAAAGCAATTGCAAATTATGAAAGGAAGATGTAAAACTAAGAAAAATAAATCTCTATTACCCTAAAAAAGAACTCAGACTCAACAGTAGAGAGTGTCACTGAGAAGACAAACTGGATGCTTACACAGATAAAGGCATTTGAGCATGTTATAAGTCATGAAAATTGCTTTAAATTGATTTAACCCCACATTTCACAGACTAAATCAATCTCTGTTTGTCAGGGCAGATGACCTCATGCATGCATTCTCTGTCATTTCCTGTACTTCAGCTGAGGCTTTTAGAGTTGGCCTCTTGTAGGGGCATGACTGTGGACCGGGAGGAATATGGGCTCTGACCTAGCTGGTGCTAATTGACACCTCATTTTTCAACAGTGATGTCAGGTCTGGCCCATGAAACAGTGCAGTATGGAGGATTCCCAAGGATTATTAATGAATGGCCTTTGCAATAGGCCCAAGCTTCAGAGACTGAACCTGGCTCGGAGGTATCTTTCCATAAAAATTGACTTCATAGACACGGCCACTCAGCTTTCCAAGGCAGCATCTCTGAGCATATTCTCCCATCCCTCACACACACACACCCCTCAATGACTTCAATTTTCACTCATCCAAGGCCAGTAAAACCTGTATTAAACATTTACTTCTGCAGCTTCTTCCTCAGAAACATCCTATGGGATGTTCTGAAAGTGTTTGGGACATACACAACAGTCTACGGTAACCTTTTATTCAAGCTGTATTTATCTACTGCTTAGGTAAGAAAATTTCACAATAAAGGAGATGCAGGATGTTGTTAATAAACCTTGCCCTACCTCCACTGGGGGAAGGTGTAAAGAACTAAAACTTAGGCAGAGAATGGTTTGAATGGCCTCAGCATCTCTGACATTTAAAGAAGAGGCTGCTTCTTATAGTGACCATCTGCCTAAGTTTCGAGACACCAGATTATTTACCAGGAATTGTAGCAACACATCAAAGAAGTTGCTTTTGATCTTTGCAATGGTCTTAAGAAATAGCCTTCACAGAAGAGTGAAGAAGAATAACATCTGAAACCTTCCTTGGGTGCTCTTCCAAGGATTAAATATTGACAGCAAGCTGTTGGAGGACAGAAGGACCAGCTTGAGCATATGTACAATCTTCGGTCCGCAAAGCAGGAAAATAAAGTTTTTCTCGTCTTCTCACTCACCATCCTGTCCAACAAGTTTGGGTTCTTATGTTCAGTTCTGGTGCCCCCAACACAAGAAAAACATGGAACTGTTGGAGCAAGTCCAGAGGAGGGCCACAACGATGATCAGAGGGCTGGAGCAGCTCTCCTATGAAGACTGAGAGAGTTAGGGTTGTTCAGCCTGGGGAAGAGAAGGCTCCTGGAGGACTTTATTGCAGCCATCCAGTACCTGAAGGGGGCCTATAGGAAAGCTGGAGAGGGACTTTTTACAAGGGAAATAGTGATAGGACAATGGGTAATGGCTTTAAACTGGAAGAGGGGAGATTTAGGTTAGACATTGGGAAGAAATTATTTAGTGTGTGGGTGGAGAGACAGTGGAATAGGTTGCCCAGAGAAGTTATGGATACCTCATCCCTGGCAGTGTTCAAGGCCAGGTTGGATGGGGCTTTGAGCAACCTGGTCTAGTGGGAGATGTCCCTGCCCATGACAGGTGGGTTGGAACTAGGTGATGTTTAAGGTCCAACACAAACCATTCTATGATAATTAGGAACTAAAGGTTTTGGATATGTCTTCTAGTGACAAGATAAGCATCAAATAACCAGTTGATTTAACAGAAGAAGTATTATGTGCTGTTGCTTGTTGGTCTTTTCCTTTCATTGGCTTACCTGAAAGGAAGAATGATGATCTCACTATTAGCAAGAAGTACCCATCTCCAGATTTGTCTTCCTGCACACAGGACGCCTGCTTCTACAAATGCAGCATGAATGGTGGCACTAGAGGGAGCTCCTGCAACATCACCCACCTCAAAGCCCCCAATCTGAAATCAGACCCAGATCACACGATCCACTTCCAAATGTGTGAGGTTTGGATTATGGGTTGGTTTATTACGTATTTATTTACTTCGGTGCACACTGGAATAACATTTTCAATATTTATTTTTTTTTTCTGCTAGAAACTCTAGAAATACCAGGATCCCTCCTGCTCCTGCCAACAGGTCCTATTATTTTTCAAGGTTCTAGGAACGGAGACGTAGCCCCTTACCTGAATGTTTATTAAAAACAAAACAAACAACAAAACAAACAAACAAACCCCACCCAAAACCAAACAAAAAACCCCAAAACCAAACAACACTGTGGATATCTTAGTTTTAGAAAAAACACTTGAAAAGTTTCATTGGAGTGTAAATAAATCTTCCAA
This sequence comes from Hemiprocne comata, assembly GCA_020745705.1. NCBI lineage: Eukaryota > Metazoa > Chordata > Aves > Apodiformes > Apodidae > Hemiprocne > Hemiprocne comata. The sequence goes on along the minus strand of CM036586.1, from coordinate 132,178,097 downwards.
ATACACAACTTTTGCCCTTACTGAGATTCAACCCTCCTTTTAATCAGGAAACCCACAGCAAAGCATCTGGAATGAAAGTTAATATTTAGCCTTTGGATAAATAAGAGGTCTTTTGGGAATAACGTGCTCACTGGGGAACTCTGAAAAGACAGCATTTACAAGACTGTTGCTTTTTGTTTACATTGTATGATCTTTGCTGTCCATCGCTACAACTAAAACAAAAGTGGCAGAAGCACCTTTCTTAAGAAAGACGTGTCCACAGTGATGACTTATGAAACCTCTGTAGTGAAGAAGGAATATCCTCTCCATATACTTTGGGAAAGATTTTATTTTCAAAAGGAAGAGGTTAAGAATTTCAAATAAGAAGAGCCAGGTTTCTGCAGAAACATTATGGACATCCTTTTTTAGAAGTAAATACATCTCAGATACCATCTGTAGAGGACCAAAAAACTACATCCAACATTTTATTACTGTATTTCATTCACAGAGCTGCTCAGGACCAATTGCCGTGGAAGAGGCCCACCTTTGCAACAAGTGAACAGAACCCAGCCATGTTATTCCTCTTACTGCTAACAGACAATCATTACTTATATATACATGAAGTACACCATATAGAACCACAGCCTCCAACAGGCTCCCTGCGTCGCAGGGGCACGGCAGCTCAAAGGACCCCAGGGCCCTTCCTCCCCTCTCCCCCCTCCCCCAGGGCCTCGTGCAGAAGAGACAGGACCTCTCCATGCACCAGGGGCCAGGCTGGGGAATGGGGAAGAAGCATCCATGCAACACCCTGCAATGAGCAGTTCTTTTATGGAGCACTGGGAGACCTTGTGCAGCCCAGCTGGGCCTCCCTGTCCCATCTGAGGGATGTCTGGATGCTTTGCCCCCTCTCAGACACTGTCAAGCACAGGGGGCTGTGCCACTTGGGACGGGGGTCACTGAGTACTGCTGATGCTCCTGGAACATGGTTGCCACCATCTCATCAAGGAAACACCAGACATGGGATGAGAAGGAGGCTGGAGCCCAGGGCTCATGAGGAGAGGTGGAGGGCGGTCCCTGTGCCCAAGGGGCAGCCTTTCTCTTGGGCAAGCAACACAGCAGGCAGGAGCGAGCCCCAGCAAAGGGGCCCTGCGAGCCTCCTCCTCCCACATTGGGGCATCTTCCAGGCCATGGGCCCCCCATGCCCAAACCCACCCCCTTTGGCCACACCCATCAAAGTCACCATTACAATGGCCTCCTGATGTCACCAGCCCTATAAAAGCAGGGGCCCCTGCAACTGGCCCACAGTTTGCCCTTAAGCTCCAAGGCCTTCAGATGCCGAGCATGGCTGGAAGGAAGAGGAGCCAGAGCAGTGAGGTGGGTGGCTGCCCACCTTGGTGTGGGAGGCCAGGGAGCCGCGCTCCAGAACCACGGAGGAAGAAGGCATCTCCCAGGAGGAGGAAGCAGAGGCCACAGAGGACGAAGAGGAGGCAGCAGAGGAGGCACACCAGCACCACCCCTTGTGCCATGAGTGCAATTGACCTCACTCCTCTGGTCAAGGCCATGGAGCGCTTGTCTCTGGGCCCACCAGGGAAGGCTGTGGAACCCCGGCCTGACTGCCTGCCAGGGAGCAGCTGGAGCAGCCAGGCGGGTGGCTGCCCACCTTGGCGTGGGGCAGCACGGAGACAATTCCTGCAGCCACCAAAGAGGAATGCACCTCTCAGGAGCCTGAAGAAGTGGAAGCAGCAGAAGAGGAACATACCCCCTGGCACCATGAGAGCCATTGCCTGTGCTCACGCAACCGCTGCTGTCCAGCACGCAGATGTGGGCACCCAGGGAAACAGCACGGGGCCCTGGCATGTCTGCAGGCTGAGACATGGTGTGAGGCCCAGATGTGAGAGACAAAGGGGTCATTGGTCACAGCCAACATGGGTTCACAAGGGGAAAGTTCTGTTGAACTGAAAAAATCCTCTCTGGACTTCTCACAGGCTTACCTGCAACACCTCCCACCAATAAACTGTTATTTTGTTAATTATCAAGGGTTATGTGGGCGCTTCCTTGCCAACCCCCACCACCACCACCCTCTGCCAAGAGGTGTCATCTCCTCCCCGCTGAGCCCCAAAGAAGTGGGGATGAGAGGGCCCTACCTCCACTGAGCTCTCCTGCCTTCCTGAGATGGGAAAGGGCACCCACAACCTTGCAGAAGATGGCCTGTCCCACTACCACTCAGGCCCTTACTTCAGACCCTCCCCAGCCTCAGCCCCACCACTGACCTCAGGTACACAGGTGGGACTTGTCCTGCTGAGCACAAGGCAGTGGTCCTCCCAGCGTGTAGCTCCTGTCCATGCCTCACCCATCTGGATCCTGTGGGATGCTGTGTCATGGGCCTTGCTAAAGACTGCCAGACTACATGGCAGTCAGTGCTCCCCCCTTGTCCCACTAGGACAGTCACCTCCTCAAAGCAAGGCTCGTGTTGGTCCCGGCACAACTTGCCCTTAGTGAAGGTGTGCTAGGCGTTCAGTGATGTCACCTTTTCATAGAATCATAGAATGCTTAGGGTTGGAAGGGAAATTCAAGATCATCTAGTTCCAACCCACCCTGCATGGGCAGGAGCACCTCCCTCTACACCAGGTTGCTCAAATCAGGGTCATAGAATATGAGTTGGAAGGAACCCATCAGGATAATCGAGTCCAACATCTGTCCCTGTGTAGGGTACCCAAAGAATCACACCATGTGCCTGAGAGCATCATCTGTGGAGAAAGGTCCATCTTCTGCCCCCACATAATACTAAATAAAATGCCTTTTAAGCCAGCAGAGGAGACTTTTGCTGATTACTCAAGGACAGACAAGAACAGGCCTGACTGTTCTACTGATGGGGCCAAAGGCAAGAAAAGGAATACAAAGGTTGTGATAAAGGCAGTAAAACGGACAAAAGGTTATGGACTGCCCCTAACAATGCCCCCCCTTGGCTTTGGACCCATGAATGCTAATTAGCTTTGGGCCTTATTAATATTTTAATAAGAAGAATGCATCGCGGCACAAACTTGAACAGTGACACTAAGTTACATGGGGGTCCCTGGAATATAAAAGGCAACAACTTTTGCTGGTCCTGCGTGGCCTACTCTGGACACCACCCGCAGAGAACCTGCCTGCCCCCCCACCCCCGCAGGGGAGCTGCCTGCCTGAGACACCACTGCCACTACTGCCTGACCAGAACCTGCCCGCTGCCGGGACACCGCCGCCACTACCGGGAAGCCACTGCCGGAGAGGCTGGACTCTGCTGGGATCACCGCTGCTATGTATACCTGCGCTATCGTAGCGCCTGCAGTCGGGAAGCTGCCCCTCCCCACGAGCCTGCTTGCCGGAAAAGGAGCTGCAAGTCACACCAAGACCTCACAAAACCGTGCACCTTATCCCTTTTAATCCCTGGCCTCACCGCAGTCCCTGTCCTCATACTCGCACACATATCACGACCTCTGAAAGAGGATTTTCATCAGGCTCGCCCTCCTCCCTTTTACTCCATTGATCCTTGCACCCCTCCCTCGGAGTGTGCATTTAATAAGGGCTATTACTTTTGAATTATTTCCCCGATATATCCATCAGCCTACCCTTCCTGAACCCTTGTCCCTTAGTTTGTCTTTTCCCTTAATAAACCTGTAAATTCATAAATCTAATTTGGTGTCAGTAACAATTTGTGGGCGTGGTGAGGGCGGCATCTTTCTTTCCGCTCTAAAATAGTCCCAAAGTGGCTGGTCCCCGTGCGAGGCGAACACTGCGCGCAGCCCTCGGTCTGTTTTAAAAATCCCTCTCAATAAGACAGGAAGTCGCGGAAGCATCCTGACTGCCGGCAGCCCGATACCGCTGTCGTCGACCTGTGACATCATCCAAACGCTTCTTGAACTCAGGCAGGCTTGGTGCTGTGACCACTTCCCTGGGGAGCTTGTTCCAGTGCTCAACCACCCTCTGGGTGAAAAACCTTCTTCTGATATCCAGACTAAACCTCCCCTGATTCAGCTTCCTGATATTTCCCCGAGTCCTGTCATTGGTCACAGGAGTGAAGAGGTCAGTACCCCATCTCTTCCTCTCCTGAGGAAACCATAGACTGCAACAAGGTCAGGCAACACGACAGGCGGGAGCGAGCCCCAGGAAAGGGGCCCTCAGCCTCCATGAGCCTCCTCCTCCCAGACTGTGGCATCTTCCAAGCCCATTTGGCTATGTCAGAATATGTATTTACTGTATAGTTTAATAAGATCGAATGAGACGAGTACTGTTCTGTTACAAAAATTCTCACCTAATTTACATCTGGTAGTAAAAATATGGCTTAGTGTAGCACTCTGAGCAACAAGGTTTTAATAGCTCTGGACCTCTGTGCTCTCCCCCTCTCCAAATAAGTGTACAAAATCATCAACTAAACTTTCATTTCTTGCTCGTCTAAAAATTCTTGTCAAAATTTTAAGTTATGAGGAAAATGTTTTGCTCCCTCCTCCAACAAGAAGGCCACTTAGTCTTTTCTCCTTGTGTCACCAGAAAATACATCTGTATCAGCCATTACTTTCACTCCATGCTTTAAAAAACACAAAAAAACCCCAACTTACCTTGACTTCTTTCACTCTTCCTTGTTCACAGTGGAGACGTACTCAAATGCTTACTGGATTTCCATCCTCTGTAGCACCAACCTCCTCTGGTTGTGAAGTTTCCTCTCTTCCACGACACTGTAGTATTCAGAAACCTCCATTCTTCTCAGCACCCTCTGCCTCCAATACCTGTTATTCCCACAGTTATTTTTTCCTTTCCTAAATTCACTTCACTAGATCACTTTCAAAGCTTCTATGCTTTGCTCTTCCTCAGTAAATTTCCATCTTCTCCTTTTTTTAAAGAAAAACAACAAACCACCCTATCCGTCTCCTGACACTTTCCCTGTCCTCTCACATTACTCTTCCCTTGCCCAAATGTCTTCACTGTTACTGCCAGCTGAGTTCCATAGAATTCCCATTTTTCCTCCCTCACAAATATCTCCATCTCCTCAAATAGATTTAATTTTCCCATCTCCATCTATTTCTGTGATTGATATCCCTTCCCCAAGTCCTTTCAGCTTGACTGCATTGTGAATCAGGATACCAAAATGTTGTGACAATATTATTTAGACTTTGGTGTGGGGAATTCTTTCTGTTGATGTAACCAAAGTTTGTGAATATTGTGTGATGAATGTATATTTTAATGATAACATGGTAATGAAGTCTCCAGCAGCCTCATCTATCTGATTCAGAATTCTTTCCAGCATTCTCCAGTTCCTGATGGAGCCTCTCAGCGTCTGCCATTCTTGGCAAGAACAGCCATTGAAGCAAAGCCATACTTTTCCCTGGTGCTTTTTCCTTCCTTCGCTTCCCTCTTCCCCATTGCCATTCAAAAATGTCTGGAGGAAGGGTAAAGCCTGTTACACAGACTGAACTTCCCTCCTTCCCAAATAATTACTCCTAGGAAGTAACGCGTAAGGATTTTCAAATTCGTGTTCCTTTGCACTACGTTTTCTCTGTTCTAAATCCCGTGGGAATTAAGACAAATCTGCTGTATGCAAACCCATGTCACCAGCACTACAAATCCAAGCACAGAGAACACGAAGTGGCACCAGAGTAAGGCCGATGGGGAGACAATTTTGTGTACGTGTGTGTGGGCTATGCCCATGGAAAAGCAAGAACCAAGAGGCACGGGTCCCAAAGTCACAGAGAATCCCAGTGCTCACTGTAAGAAATAATTGTCTTTGTCACTTCACAAACCTTGTAAGAAAGAATGCAAATGTAATAGGGTTATAGTTACAGGGTGAAAAAAAAAACAATGGCTGCACAAAGAAAAAACGCCAAACTACTTAAAACAACCAAATCTTTTAATTAGAAAGCAACAAACATGCAAACAGCAGGTATAGAAATTTATTTGAACCAACGTTTTTACTATAATGAAAGTTACTTTAAAACATTGATCCAAGCTCCCACATTTGCAGGTTAAGGAAAATATTGCACTTTGCATCTTCTAGCACCCCTCATACATGGCAGAACATTTTAAAAACATTTTTGCTTGTTTTACTTGCACACTCTCCCAAAGTCATGCACACAGTCATCCAAAAACAAAAGGTTAGGTTATCCAAAAGCAATACCTTAGAATTGCACTAAAGCTCTGTAAGGAAAAATATAATTAATGTCTTATACAAATTCCATTAACATCTAGGTGCTTGCACACAACTGCCGGTTACTCCTCATCTTCATTTTCATTTTCCTGACCAGATCCTTCTGATCTGTCACCTTCCAATCGGTCTGTAAGACAAAGAGATTTAGTAAAGAAAACTTATAAAGTTTTCAGGTTTTGGTAAATATTTATAGTGGACTATCTCCATGGGCTATTACACAACACATAGTGGCTGTGGGTTATACAGTAAAACAAAGTCCATACAGACTGACAGCAGAGATTGTGTAGAAATGTTACCGCAAGAAAGGAGAACAGGAGAAAGGCCTTAAGGATTTCCAGGTATAAAAGTGAAATTTGTGTACAAAAGGAGAAACTTTGTTGCTGCTGACTGGCTGTCAGCACAGGGAAGATGAATGCAAGCACAACATTAAAGAGAGATGGTGAATAGAAGGGATTGAAAGACTGTCTGGGGAGCTAAAACTAGAACAGCTGCAGTTAGAAATTTTTATACTAGAGAAAGCTGGGGAATTGCTATCTGCGACTGTATGGCATCCAAAACAGTACCTTTTGATGTAAATGTTTAGAGAAAAGCTAATACAGGAATGAGTGAAGGAACATGATTGACTCAAGATCTATCAATCAAACAGCATGCACTGCCAGGTTGAGAAATACTCGACCAGCCATAACACAGATTTTTGTTGGAACTGTTATAACTCAAGTGTTGGGCAGTTATTTGAGTATTTTATTCCAAAGAAATTGTAACAAATGAAGAAAACAACCCAACTAATATATTCCGTTACAGCAGTGGTGAGGCATACCACTGGGCTGGATACGGTGGCATCCTCCTGGTTCTCTAATTCTCACAGATCAGCAAGAGCTGAAAGAGGAGTAGCAGCTTCTGCCAGGCAGTTTCCCTCCTTCCTCATCACTGTAAGCTCACTGGTCTGCTCAGCCAGTGCCCAAGTCCTCATATTCAATACCTACAGTCACTTTCACCTTCATATTTTCTGCCCCATACACATCATACAAACCTCCCAAAACTTCATCTTCTTGCTTCCTGCCCAGTATGATGTCTCTCCATTGTCCTACATCTTCAGTATCAACCCAATGCAGTCAGGTTCTTCAGCACCAGCATCCAGGAACACCAGTTCACAGTGATAATTCTCCATGCAACCCCTCATATCACCAGTTTCAGCCCCTAGGAAACTGCCCCTTTGCTGAAGGGACATCCTAGCACCTTCTGCCCCAGGAACAGCTGCCAGTGCCTCATTAGTTTCTCTCACAAGCCTGTACCTTCACACCCTCCTTCACCCCTAGCCGATTCCAAGCCACAATCACAGTCACTTTACCTCATGACTCATTCCAGCCATCTCCAATAGCTTTCCCATCACGCAGCACTCACCTTAAAGATCACTCCATAGTAAAGAGAGTATTTTTCAACATCTAATTAGTACTGCATTACAAATAAGCTAATTCAGGATGGAGAGTATCGTAACCTCTAAAAATATTTTGTTCTTTCCTTGCTCTTTGTTTTGAGGTAAAAAATAACAGCTGCCAAAATGTTGCAAGTCTCACACTAAGGAAGCAATTCCTAAGTACTTCTATTAAGAGACCCTTGAACAACCCTCAAATCTTCTCACCAACCCCAAGTGTAGCCTCAGACAAGTGAAGATCTTTATGGTTCCCCAATCCATCTGCTATTTCACAGACCAATGTGGTAGACAAGGTCTTCAGAAGTCTCTCACCTGCTCTTATATGATTCAATGAAGCCAACATTCGTAACATAAAAGAAGCTGGAACAGTGATAGTATTTCTGGTCTCTTCCAGCATTAACTCATTACGTGTTATAACCTGGAGGGGTAAAAACAGCATCAAAATTACACACAAAATTGTACTGCATCAATATGGGTTTGTAGGTACAAAGTTCATTTGCAAAAGGCATTTATAGAGTCCAAAATTACAATAAGGAGCAATATTTTAATAATTACTATCAAATACAGTTACACCAATTGTATGTAGTAAGAAAAGTTAGACAGTGAACTCTGCCTACAGATATCTAATTGTCTATCTAAAGAACATTCTAGTAAGATCATCATTCCATTCTCCACATGCAGGGTAGATATTAAGATGAGCAACTGAGAAAAACTTTTGGAAATGAGGAGGACCATTGAGAGAAAGTGCTGTTACAGATGGCAAATGTTGTCAAGAACAAAGTTCTAGCACCAGCGCTAGCCAAGAATGTGGGAAGGAAAAGAGACGAGATTACCCTGAACTCCTACCTTTCTGCTGCTTGAAACTTCTGGAGAGAATCCAAGGAACACAAGCAATTAGTCTATCTCAATTCAGGAACATGCTTCAGTTCCATAATTCTTTCTTAACAGCTCTACACTTTGCCTCTAAATCACTTGAAAAAATCAGCTCCTACAGTCTTAGTTTCAAGGAAAAAACAAAACCAAAAACCACTAACAAATACTTTTAGCTCTTTTGCCTCCTTCCCTCCTTCCTTGTGGTACTTCCTTGTCATTCATCCTACTTGCTTTGATGTCTCTCAGCTTTTAAACTGGGTCCTTTTGTCATCACTAAGCAGAATAATTTCTTTAGGTGGAGACAATTTCTGACCATTATTCAGTCCTTCCTCCTTGATCAGCTGCTGTAAGGTGGAAAAACAATGCATTTCTTTTTCTCCCTGAGACTTGTTCTCAAGCCTGTTCCTTTTCTGAGGAACATGTTCTTGCAAATGTCTGCAGTGTCCTTCTCCTAGCCAAATCAAAAGCATCGCCTCTCTGCCATTCTCATCTGTTTACCAGGCACTTTGCACAGCTGATCACTCCCTAAAACAAGCAAACTGAGAAGACAGCAGGCTGCCCTTTTTCCCTCTTTCACTTCCTATTTCTCCAGTGCATCATCAGTAATACCCTTTTGACAGCCTGCTTCTGATGCTTTCTCCCTATGGAGAGCTTTGTTCCCATCCCCACTGTCTTTTCCTATTCACTAAGGTCATGGCCTCTCTTAAATTTTAAATACAGTTTTACATCTATACTGAATTTTCCCAAAACATGCTTTCTCCCTAGACCTTCCCTTCTATGAAAAATTCAGTTCAGGTATGTTGGACACTTACTCTAGCTAAACTCAACATGGTGAAAACTGTTTTAGTTCTTTGAACCTGTTCTTGTCCTCTAAATAGGTATTTCAATACATGGACTAAATTAAAAAAAAACCCAACAGGTAAACAAACCATACTGCAGTCAAATTTTATGAAAGTGCTACATTTTTCATTAAAGAAAAAAATAATTAAATCTCTAAATAATTAAAAAATAAATAACAAAGTATCAGTACAATAATGACTTTTTGCATACATTTATGTTTACCAATATTTCTAAACCCCAAAGGCTCCAAAACAAGTCATAGATTAAAACTATCATACAATATATAAAGAAGCATCACTTCACTCAGTGTTACTATTGCTCAAATAATGGTAAAGGTTCAAAACTCTCAAGTGGATGGTTTGGGTTTTTTCAGGGGGATGAGGGTTGTCAGGTGTTGTTTGTTTTAAATATATATAGCACTAATACAGAGAAATAATATTTTTTTTAAAAAACCATCTATTATATCCCTACTGTCCAAGAGATTGCATAGAAAAACCCCAAACTACCCCATAACCAAATCTGCCCTAATATATTACTTACAGGAAAATATCTAACATTTTAATAAATTATGTTATGCAAATCACTGCAATATGATTATTCAGCAGTCAGCTATATGATCATCATAGGCCCATTGCTATATACATTGTTATTGCTTTGAGGGTATGAAAGCCATGAGTTACACAAGTTTACGTACTGACTGGGCTTGCAGTGTTTGCTTTATTCCATGAAGTTGACTGTTTGCAATCTTAAACTGAACTCCCTTTTATGCCACAGAATATTTAATATGATTGATTTTTGCAGTCCCTTCCCTTGATCTTTTATATCATTGCATTTCCTTCAGTTAATTTATTTGTTTAAAGACAGATACTACCTTCATTTCTTAATTCCTGCCACTGTTCCTTCTGTATCTGACTGTTCATACTTTTTCCAACTTCTTTCAAGTACATAATACCAGATCATATAATTTCTAGGAGAGTTAATGAAATACAAAGTGCCTCTGTGTGCTGCCAATGATAGGAAAGTTAGCTATTACAAAGGGCAGCTTTTTATTTATAGCTCATTTGTTGAATTCAGTATCAGTAATTTGCACTGGAGGCTTTTATAGAATTGGAAGATGCACCATTACTGTGGAAAAAAAGATGCTTACCTCATCTGCAAGTTTTCTGTTAAAAATCTTGGATTCTTCTAATGGTGACCAGATTTTTATATCGTAATCAATACCCGAAGAGGCCAGAACTAGAAGTAATAAATAGTAATTATAAATCAAATGTGTTATATCTTTACTTATATTTTCTGCACTTAACTCCGGATGATGAAAAGTACTTTAAGTATTCACTTGCAAATGTCAGTTCCTATGCTGAACATGCAGCAGTGTAATTACTGTCTTCATACAAGATCTGAACTGTAGATCGTGTATTTTATATATATATGACAAAAAACACATGTAAACATCAAGACCTGTGTTTTTTTTTGTTGTGTTTTGGGTTTTTTGTTCATTTTGTTGTGGGTTTTTTAAATTTGTTGGTTTTTTTTTAAAGGCACTAGAATATACATAAGATAGGAGCAGAAAGTAAGAATAAACCCAACCACTACTAATATATTTCTGCTGATAGTCTGATAAGTATCTGCATTAATAACAAAGCCTTAGGATATGTAGATCCAGATACAAAGACAGAATCCAGATTTCAAACCTATCTAGACATTTGATCAGTTCAGTGTATTTCATGTAAATTTATTTGATATTCAAATACCAATGAGCAATGGATGCTCTTAATAAATACTTGTTAAAATATGGAAAACAAAAAGCTGCAGAACATTCTCTAGACCATTGCACAAAACGCCTTTGGGAATCAAAATTGCATAGAAAGACCTCAGTAACTGGAAAACTGTACAAGATTAACTGTCCTACAAGGAGGATGACCTCTTCATTACATTTTCAGTGTGTGACAGGGAGACAGTCACACTCCATCGAGAAATCGGTGAAGTTACAGGGGATTTTGAAAGGTGCTTGCAATAGAAGTGTCCAACCTAGCCACACACTCTGAACATGTACATAATTTCAATTAAGCATTTACAAGTTCAAGACTTATCCAATATAGGGCAGCATTCCATGTTTCCCCAAACTGTCTGAAAAAAAAAACCCAGCCTCTTCTAGTATTATTGTAACAACTTTATTTGCTTAATTATTTACAGCTGACTGTTACTCTACAGCCATGTAATTTATGAAAACAGAAATAACACAAATGCTTTCTGTGCCAGAAGCTGCAGTATAGCTCAGATTTTCCATCTACATGTCAGATGATGTATGATTCCTTCTACTACTTTGGTCCATCCTGTTGACAAGTATTTTCCCCTCAATAGAAATTAGCAGAATTTCTGTTAATTTTAACTGTGCTTCTAATCTAACTAAGCCAGAGAGACAGAGACACCCACTTCACTCACCAAAGCCAAGTAGAGACCAGATTCCAGTATCAATTTCTAAAGTGTTGCTGGCATTTCAGTGACTCCATATTTCCCTCATTAGTGTCACAGAAATATTTAATGTATTCAGAGGAGCAAGTAATGCTGTAACTTAACTTTCTATAAATATTATGTCAGTAATGTTTTCATTCCAAGATGTAATTGAGTAAAGAGGGTTTTAAGGGCTAAGGTCATCAGTAAAAGACAAAATTAAAAGCAGTATTTATCTAATTTATGTGAGAAAAAATGAACAGTAGTTCATTAATCACTACAATGCTTTATTGAGCAAAGAATTTAAGACTGAGTTTTGAAATGCTTTACTACAGATAACCCAAACATGCAGCCTGTGAAAAACCATTATCTTACTTGGGTCAAATGGATGAGGCTGAAGACAGTTCACCACATGATTATCAGCTTCCAGTAGCATGAGATGTTCAGCAGTATGTCGATCCCATATAAAAATATGGCCACAGTCTGAACCACTCATGACAAAGTTAGATCCCCAGAAATTGGCTTCCTTTATCTGCAGTAAAAACAAAAATAACCATTACTTTGTAAGACTGGCTTGGAAAACATATCAAAGAATATACTTCTGTTTCTCCAATAACACTGCCTCTGAAGTAAGGGCTCTCCAAATGCAGAATCACAGAATTGTCATGGTCTGAAAGGACCTCCGAGATCACTGAGTCCAACAACATTTGGCAAGAAAATGTAAAGAAATCATTTGAAGAAAAACTATCAAGAAAATTCAAAACGTGAAAGAACTCCAGAGCAAACTGTCTGCTAGCTGAAAAAAGGAGAGGAGTTGGGGCAGACTGAGCTGTTTGGAAATAAAAGACAGCAGATTTGTCACTTTCCAAAGTAATGAGAATGATACTGGAGACAGGGGTGTATGAAGCAGTTTTTGGGAAGAATTTGGTAAATTAAACTGAGTGAACAGCCTAATCCCTGGTGGGGATTTTCCATTTACAGAGGAAGAGGAGATGAGACAGAAGCTTATGAAAACTAGGGGGTGTGAATTAACTAGGTCTGACAGATAAAGGAGTTATAAATTTAAACTTGGGAATTTTTTCTCCTCCCTCTATAATAAATCAAATAAGAACTAAGACTTCTTAGTCCAAGGTCTAAATTAAAGTTACAAGCCGCTGAACAAGAAAGGCATCTGGGTAGAAGTGACCCTTCAGCTTCAGCTGTTACAGTAATAGTAGATGAAAGTATAAGCAAGTGGAACCAATAACATCACAGTTTTCTTGACACACCAATGATACATTCTATTCTATATGGTTGCTCCTATCATTACTTTGTTGAGGTATCCAGGCACCTCTGCAAATTGTTTGAAGTGATATAGCTAACATTTGTCACAGATCAGTAGTATTCCCATGTACGTGTAATACATTGTAAATATGGACTACTCTTTTTTTTTTTTTAACACACTTGTTGCTGTGTATAAATTTAGAGAGCAAGGTAAAATCTATTTTGCAAAGGTGGTGAGTTGTTTGAGGGCCTACTGTTCACACTGAAGGTTATTCTAGCATCTTGGACCAATTTATGGGATTTACTTTGCACTGCCCAGACTAATATCACACAAATTCTATTAATTTTTAAGTCACTTACTCATCAAAAATTATCCTTGGATGATCTTTGATTTCTGCCTACAGCTAACTCCTCTAATAAAGTTATTCATAGGACAGTAGTTTGGCCTTGGATTTTAACTGGCTGTACTCAAAACTTTCAAGGAGGGTTTCTCCGATTGAAGAACTGTACCTTTGAAGGTGAAATTTCTACACCTCTAAGAGTAACACTGCAATAATTTCAACTTGAAAGATGCACAGTTAGTCAAGAAGTTTTCATAGACCAGAAAATATGGGAAGAAATCCACAAACGCAGCACTGTGAGTTAAAGTGTGCACATCTGTTTGTGAGTGAACACAACTGGGCTGGATGTGCCAGTGACTGATAGGTATTGCAGAAGCACCCAAGGTCCTTGAGAAGGCTTCCAGAACACCAGCCAGCTCTCACCACAACTGTATATAGTTTGTTGCAGTGCCTCACAGTCAGTGGGGTGAGGCAGAGTGTGCACTTGGGCTGTTCCCTGCTGGCAGCTCCTAAAGGAAGGAAAGAGATGCTCTCCGGGAAGGTTTGGCTGTGCTAAGGGAGCCTGACTGAAAGCTTCCTTTGGAGCAGAGCTGGCAAAGGCTTCCTGTCACATTCTGCCTTTCTTTCTCTGCCATCAAGACGCATCCTCTGCTCCTTCTCTTCATGTGATGAAGAGAAAGGAACAACATCCTTTGGGTAAAAGGAAAAGTGGGGTTTAGGGAATAGGATGCTCATGCTTTAGCCTAATATACTATATAACAATTTATTACATCATCTATTTCCCTTTCCTGGTGTGAAGTGCTATAATCCAGTAGGTATTTAAACCTACTGTCTGAAGCACCATAAATATTCATGGTCTTATCAGCATAATTGTTCTGGATATGCATTTGCTAACAATGCTGTGAAAATTTTTCTAATCAAGTGACCACCTCGCCCCTCAAAATGGCTAGACTATCTTGTCCCTGATTCTGAGAATTAAGAAAAATAGCAGATACAGTCAATGACAAGGTAGCTAGCTTGACCTGTACTTGACTGGAAGAAGTCTTTGGGAGACAAGCAACTCGATAAACGTGAACTTTTTTCTCCTCTTTGTTCCATCTCTCTCTCCAAAGCATGGTAGTGTCGTAGGATTATAAGAATAATGTATTATCTGATAATAATTTCTCCATATTAGTTACATTTTTGTATTAATATAGTTAGTATTTATATTAAGACTATCCTATTTTTATTTCTTAAGTGTTTCTTATTTATAAATAATTATTTGTGTAGTAAATGCTGCGTTATTTATTGTGTATTTACTAATTCAGTGGGAAAACCCAGACATCCTGAGTATTCCACAGATACACACTCCCATGAGTTTTGGAACGGAAGGCAGCTGAAGAACCCTGTCCTCTGAAACCGAGTAGTGTTAAAATGAAAATGATCATGTAAATGACAGAGAAATTGCAGGCCAGGAGAAGTGGCAGTCGTATCAGATATCATTTCCTTGAAATACAATGTTGATATTATTCCACACCTGTTACATTCAAGATACTCTTATGATTACAGCCTGAAAGAATGTGGCTTATTCAATTCCCAAGCCCAAAAAAGCCACCCTAGAATATTTTTTTCAAGCAGCAACTATTAGGTTTGTAACATGTAGAATAATCTTTCCATGCCAAGCCCTCTCTTGCCCTCCCTCCCTAAAAAGATGTAACCTAAACAAAGCCAAACCATTAGTATAAGCAAACAAGAATGGGTCACTTACTTCACTAGGGATTAAAATCTCCTTCAGAAATCACTTCTGATTTTACTCAGAGTAGGACATTAAAATAACCATTGTTAATCTTTTAAAAATAGGAACAGGCTAGGCAGCAGTATCTTTCTCCACTGCTGTTCTCTACATCGTCTACAGGGTGACAGGTTAGATAGAGAGGCAGAGGGAGGAAGGACATTGCTTCAAAAGCAGTCAAAACTCAAATCACAAGACACTGTGACCTGAAAGGTTCACAATAGGCTGATGTTTGTGCTGGAGGAGAGAGTCTGGAAGTTAAAAATGTAATCCTACACACAAGAATACCCTTGAAACAGTTACCAGTACCTCTTACAAATTATTTTAATTGACATATACTGGGCAAGAAAGATACCTATGGAAACAGAAGTTTCCTATGCAGCAGCTTTCAGATTTCACACAGATCATGTCCAATGTATGAAGTTTAGCATAATTTCCTATTTTTTTGTATTTAAGAATATCTCCAAAAGGGGCAGAATTTTGAGTTTGAGACTATTTACAGAGAATCCTACTACTGAATTACTTTCCAAGTAACACATAATAATAAAGCTCTAATGAGGACAGTGCCTGCATCCTTATCTTTTCTTTCCATCGTTTTCTCAGAAAATGCACTAGAGAAGGACATTGTCTTGCTCTGTGCTTTTCTCCAGCTATCTTGATTTAAAAATCACAATGAAGAATCGTATTAGTAAGCTGAACTCAAACTGCGGTTAAAAATAGGTACTTTATTTTCAGCATTAGTATGTCCAGTTTTAAATTTCAGGCTTGCTAGATCTTTATAGAATATATACCAATTATTGCAGTCAGTGCAATAAAGTCATCCTAATGTCTAAAAATAAGCCAGAGAAACTGCATTCCTGAATTCTGTAGTGAAAGACATGTTTCCAATATATTACTCTTCTAGCAGCTTTTGTCTTATAGCTCCTCTTAATATGTATTTTTCATTGCTCTGTTAGAAGTTAAATTACCTCCAATAATAAACAACTTTGCATTTTGATTTTCAATTACTTCTTCCTGTTTTCTTTGTATTCTCTTACACAACTGCTGATTTTACATTTCTAATATTCATAAAACCTAATTTTAGCACCACATAAATTAACAGAATTGAAATTCACATTTTAAAATTTTGTATTCGAACTCAAATACATGCTCAATTCTACTGTAGGCATACATAACTCCCATTTATTAGGTACTCACAGATGCTCTATTTAAAATCAACATTTTAAAAGGGAGACTTGGAACTTGGGATGAGTGGAATAGAGGAAGAATGACATATAAACAAAAGGAGGCAAGACTAGGACTGGAAGGAAAAACAGTGAGGAAAAGACAGGGGAGACATAGAACTGAGGGCACATGGCGAAAGACAATTTTTGAAGAAAAAGAATGCAAGTTTGGGCTCACAAGAGCATTTTTTCCCTCCAAGAGCTAAAGAGAAACAAAATCCCACCCCTGATCATTTCACTACCACAACACACACTGCTGCCATTCTCTCAGGTCCATTTCATGAAAAAACAGTAACACCCAGTATTCTAATAACATCTTTCAAGAGGTTACATGGCAGGGATCTGTATGCTGAACCTAAAACTGTTTCAATTCTACCAATGGTGTAAGCAAACATCAATATAATGCTATTTATCTGTTGCTTTCTGACAACGTAAGAATCACACTTAAAATAGGATTATTAAAAACAAATTGTAAGATTGCCGAATTATAGTTCTCAAAAGCGAGCAAGTACCACAATTACTCAATTTGTCTGCGTAACCCTAATTCACTCTTCTCTTTTTTATATATATATACACACAGACGGAGTCTGAATTAAGGCACTTAAGCAAGCTTAGTTTTAATAGCACTACAAAGTGCTGGATGATAGGACTTTTAAACTAATGTTTTTTGTTAGCAAGTAATTTCTGAAGTACAGTGCAAAATTCCTTATCATTAATCCAAGTTTATTCTAAGCCTTGTTGCTTATGTAAACTGAAATGTGCATTTACTGAAGCATTTTCCCCCAGTGTAATCAAAGCCATTCACACAAACTCTGGAAAATTGCTTTTGGAGGTAGAGGGACCACTCCTCAGATCACCTGCAAAATAATGTACCTGCTACTCCTACAAAGTACAACCTAGTACTCAGAACTTCACATCTTCAAAATACTGTAAAAGGAAAAAAAAAAAAGGGGGGTGGGGGGGCAAGGAAAACAGCATTTTTTTCTTAAAACAGTATTTTTCTCAAAATACAGCATTTTTAATAAAAAAAGAGTGGCTAGTAGTTAGGCTACAATTCAGTAACTAGCACCATTTCCTTTTTTTAATTTAAAGATCTTCAAAATAAATTATGTAATTCTCACTTTCCCTGCCAAGCTGTTAAAAATTATTATTTAATCTTTACCTTTAAAGAGCTTGGAAGGGAAATTGAGGACTAAATCGTAATTTTGAAGGTAGGAGCATTTTATACCATTTAAGCTGACAGACAAAATGAAAAAGTGAAGAAAAATACCCAACTTTAAAGGAAGTTAAGGAGAGAGAGTCTTAAACTCAGGAAAATTAAATGTCTAATATGGTGACATGAGTCATGTTAATTTTAATTTTCATTTGGAGCAAATATGGCTTCCAACTGAATATGCAAGAAAAAGTTCTTACAATATGTTACAATATCCTTTTTTTGGCAAGCATACCAATGTGGCAGCTACACTGATTCAGTCCATAACATTTGTACAGTTCCCAAAATAAACAGAGTTTGTACCATTGTTCGGGAGTTCCGATGACCTTTATAAACCATCTTTATTAAGGGACGTCTAATATTCAACGTTTCCAGTTCTTCCATTTCTTTTCTTTCTTTCCTCCTTCTGAAGAGCTCTTGGATGCGGGCAACAGCAGATCGCCTACAAATTGCAGACAAAGACAACACTACTGAAACTCCACCTCTAAACACTGAAATGGGCTATCAGAAAGGACTATAAAATAATAATTAGGCACTCAAACACACTCTCCAGAAGTTTGAAACAGACAGCAATATTATCCCAAATGTAAAATTACAGTATTTAATTTTTTCCATCCTGGCTTAGAACAAGAATGGCATGCAAGACAGTGGTATGTCAAGTGATGCAACATTTTATTCCCTCTCTGAAGAACAAACTTCAGCTTCTGGCAAAATCCACATGCTATTTTATTCTTCAGTGCTAGATATCCTCCACCCATAATAAGACAGCAAAAGTCAAAGTGAAAAATCTATGCCAAAACAGACTTTTTTAAACTTTATAAAGTATCTAGTCTGCCTTCCAGTGTGATTTGGTTTTTCCCCAAAATTTCATTAAATATATTTGTCTTCACTATTTCTGTATGACAAGACTTAGCTTTAAAAAAGTTCCTACTAAGGCAATAGATGAGTTCAATGATTGTAGCAACAATCCCATATGTTAGCAGTGAGGGATATGGCTGAAGATTTCCTAGAATAACAGAGAAAAGTTAGCTAAATCCTAGGTGTTATTTTGTAAATGCTTAATTCCAGGAATCTACTTTTTGAATTATCTTTTAAAAAAGACTCTGATGCCCTATGTTTTCCTGTTGAGCTTTAAGTTTGCAGATCCTCATCATTCCAGTTATAAGCAAATTGTCACATCCCAGCACCTGCACCTAACTCTTTTTCTTCTTTTATTCCATGTCAGGGTTGCTTTTAGCTTTGAGGTCCTGAACAGTCCAAAGGGAATGTCATTCTCAGAAGGAGCAGGCGCACATTTTAGCAGAATGCAAGCAGTCAAACTATAATAGGACTTTATATGATTCTGAAAAGTAAACTGAGCCAGAACTGAGTATATTTGCAACTTCAGAATACTGCTACCAGAAAGCTTGTACCCCAAATTTGTCCACAAGTAATGTGGTATGGTGTTTTAGTCATTGGTCCTGGAGATTCTTGCAACAAGTCCTCTTTTCCAGAAAAAAGCCCACCAGATCTAACTCTCAACTAATTCTCTCAGCCAGTGGCCCGTTTAGATTTTTTAGTCAATTTTGTCATAGGAGAAAGGTGAACCAAAAAAGTATAAGGTAAAGTGTGTGTTATCCTACAGCTAGGCAAAGAAGGAAAACGAATGCTAGTAATGAGTCAGTCATACAGATTAAAAAAAAATAAAATAACCAAAACCACAAAAAAACCAATCCAAAACTAAGCACAAACTATCACACTAAGACGGATAATCTAATGCAGCTAAGCTTTTAAAACATATTTTAATAAGAGATTTGTAAGCAATAGCCTATAGATCCACTTAACAGCAGACTATTGTAATACATTTCTTAGAAGTCTGTCTAGCAAGCAATCCCAGAAAAAAACAGACTACTACAAATTCCTTGGTGAGAGTTTTCTGTTCCCTCAAAAAACTCGTATCTAGGCAATTTTCTAGTTCCTCCTTCTTATGCTTCACTAAATAAATATACTGTATTTGTTAGTTAGTCGTTATAATATATGAAGTCTCAACTTTAATCTTCAACAGTGTTCTTCACAGTGTCTTCATACAATGGAGGAAAAAGAAGCCCATGTTCTTTATCTGCTGTGCATTAAAGATCACAGAATTTTTCTCCTCACCAGTTTACTTCTATGTGAAGGAAAAAGAAAGTGTATATGACAGGCTACATAAAACACTTAGAGAAACTTTAAACAATTATTTGTACATATATGGTTTTGTACTCGTTTTCAAAAAAGATAGGGTTTGTGTGAGAAAGTAAAAGCAAGAATTGCGTAGTAACAACTACTCTGCTACGAAACCCATCAGTGATCACATAGCTTTGGAAATAGCTTTGTCTTCAGCACAGTAAGACCCTTTTGGTTTCAGAAGCACAACTGCTAGTCTCACACCTATCACCTACTACGATACCTATTGGCATTTTCAGTATATTTATCCATATCAATTAATAAAATATGTGCAGTGAAAAATCTGAGAAGTTAAACATCGTTAAGACTCAAAGCAGTAGGTTTGTCTAGCTCCTTCTGAAGGGTTACTTGCTAAATAGCAGTAACAAGTCTTGGCATTAGAAGATGGTATTAGTGTAACTAATTGGTAACTCAAAGTAGTTTCTTGCCTATTTTTTCATCTTCGTACCTCTAGAAAAGTTTATCTCCTCCTTGAAATACTGCTAGACTTGAATGCAGACATTACAAAAGAACCTCAAGACTATTTGGCAGTCAGAATCATGCATTTTTAGATAAAAGCAGAAGCACAGAAGCGACTTTTGGTAAAAAACTGTCTTTCAACTAAATTAAGCTCTGAATTTAAAATCCTGACTTCGGGTCCTATTTTAAAAGGCATGAATGGATTGATATTTAATTATCTTGTAAAGTCGCTGATTACCTTCAAGAGGGAGAATGCAGCCAAGCACACACGGCTGTAACTGTGATACTGTTATCAGGCACTCCAGTAACATACTACTAAAAGCAGGAACCTGGCAAAGACAAGTCTTCTCCAAAAAGATAAATATGGCCCAATCTAATGGCATTTCAGAACAAAGAACAATACAGGAAAAGGGATTCTCTCTGAGAGGTGTTACTTTCTCGTAACTACAGATTTTCTATACTTTTTAAAAATCACTCAAAAAACAATTAAAAAAAATCCAACATATTTGTTTTAGTGGTGTTTTCATATTCATTTGGGTTTGTGATAAGCAATTCCTGTCCCTGCCCACATAAACTTAGATAGTAGCCTAATCACTTGGAGCATCAGCAGACACTGAAGCACACTGTGCAATTTGTACTGCTCTGAAGTTCAGCCTAGGCTAAGCCTGACTGAGCTGCTGCTTCTCTTCCAAACTGTGTACTCTTCCAAGCACAAAATGTCAGATAATGAAATTTATGCATAGTGTGTTGGCACTCCTCAGACAACTCCATCAATTGATACGGTTGTATAATGTATTCATGTTCAGGCATCAAATAATGAAGATGCCTGAGAAATGTTGGGTATAGATTAATGTTAGTAATTTTATGGTACAGAAAATGTTAGGGCTTGCAAAGCCAATGAAACTGAACTTTGTTTTAGTTATGCTTTTATACTGTAGGTAGTGTTCTGACTTCAGAATATTCAGTACCACTTTCTGGTCTGCAGGTACAAAGCCTTTCTTAGTGTGTTTTGCCAGATTTTGAGGTACCTTAGTGCAGTATCTTACAAAAAAGTCAGTGTGTGTTGTCTTGGTAAGACTGAGCCTAAGATGATGTATGGTAATTTCATTGCACCAACAGAGGGTGCCTTGTGGAAAGAACATTTTTCAAACACTACTTCCAAAAGTAAGACTACAGACATGACCCAGAGCACAACTTTTCCCTTTATGATCAGTCAGGTTTGAAATCTTCCAAGATGATTGTTGTAAACATTAATTATCAAAAGCCCATTTAAAATTAAGCCATAGATGAGTGGAATAGGGATGTAGAAGTCAAGTCATTATTTCAATTTAACATAGGTTCAAAGGAAAAAACCTCAGACCTCAAAAACCCTCTGATGCAGACTGACCCATAGCTATTTATTGTACACAGAGAGAAATGCAGACCTCAGTTCCAATGTATGTTATTCAACAATTTCTGGCTAACCAGCCCTGCGTGTTTTAAAACTAACATGCTAATCTACTAGTTAGAAGAAAAACATCAAAATTAATTCTATGTTTTCAAAAGACAGGAAACAGAACAATTTTCTGTTAACTGAATGAGCAAGTAATCTACAGGGATTCTGCTACAAACTTTGCTCCACTAGAGGTCCAGCTGTTGTGGCTGCCATAAAATTAATCTGGTACCCTAGATAACCCTGCTTCTTCCAAATGCCATTATTGCAGATGGATTGTCTCCTGAGCCAGGCTGCAGCAGTTGGCTGTAAAGCTCACATGTACTTGCCATCCCTCTTGCCTCAGCTCTGTATTGAACTCAGTATTGATTCCTCCAGTACTAAGGATTTTTGTCACTTAGGTTTCCAAATTTTCTTACACACAAACAGTCTCTTTTTGCTAAGTACCAGAAACCCTAGTTCCTTCTCTCCTGGCTCCTTGAAGTTAAGATACTATTTTTTTCACCCTCTTGTTGCCATCTTCTCATTGGAAAGATTTTCTCTATACAAAACAACAGCAGGGAAGTTAAGGCTTATAACCACTAATTTAGAACCTATTTCTCTGATGCCTTACGATCATTTCTTTGTTGACTGTGGAAAGGAACCCACCTGCCAGCTACCATGCTCCTGCCTAAGAATTCCAACCACATGTCTTACAAGCTGGTTATCATCACCAAAGTCAAACCCAGCTCAGGAAGGTGACTAATTAACAAGCCATTGTACTGGTCTTTACTTCAACCCATGAGTTGTCTCACTGTCTCACCCTTCTAGTTTTCTCCCCCATCCCACTGGGGCAGAGTGAGCAAAGAGCTGTGTGGGGCTAAGCTGCCTGCTGGGGTTAATCCACAACCACCATACTATAATAGATGTCTTTTCTAAATATCAAGATTTGATTATATTTCTGATTTTAATTACCAAATAACCATGTTCCTTTTGGAAGCCTCCGGACCTCTGGAATACATCTACTACTGCTGCCAAATTTGAAGCATTAAGATAGTTCAAAAACAAGGGCAAAACCATCATCTTAACAGCACACTGATTCTGCCCTAAAGCCCAAGTTGTTTCATTGTTGATCATATAAAAATGTTTATTGTAATGCATTCCTAAGTAATTTCCTGGCCTTCCAACACAACGTTTCAACTACTCTCAGCTATGAAATGTTTTTAAATTTTCACCTGATACACTGCAGAATGACAGTGGAAATCCGAGAAAAATACACGGGTAAAAAATTATCTGCTGAATGTATCATTCATTTTTATATTAAATCTATAGCAATATGAAACAAATACTCCCATGGACTATGTTGAAGTGATTAAGAACTCCATGGTAAGCATGTTGAATATAGTAAGAATGAAGAATGCCTACAGTGAAATTTAAGGTACAAAAAGGACACAAATTCCTGAACCTTTAAGAAAGTTGCAGAGTTAAATCAATTCAAATTGCAGCTAAGATTGGAATATAAGGCAAAGAAATACACATCTGCGCTATTTTTCTGAAGGCATCTAAAATATAGGAGTCAAAGTCCTTTATGAAACCACATCCTGACTCTTTCTTTCCAGCCACGCAAAACAAAGATGTTGATTTTCGGTATTAGAATTATTTTGTGCTATTTCCCCTATGTACAGCCTTTGTATTAGATCACAGCAGATAGTTTCTCCCTCTTTATGGCATGTGGCCAAACACAATTGCTCAAATTGCCTTCTAAGTTCTTGCTATTAATTCACTCAAATATTTCAATGAGGAACATGAGATCAAGTGACAAGATTTAGCATGTACCTTGCTAAATATGTATTATTGAATATAGCTTTAATGGTTATGCTCAGTTCTGTAACTTTGTTCAGGCAAAAAATATAAAGTCTTTGATATATGCATTCTTATATTTTTGTCCAGAACTGGGTGCTCTTTACTACCAAAGAAAGTCAGCAGTGACACATGCAAATATAACAAGTTCCTCGGCAGCTGACTGAAAAAAAAAAAAAAAAGGTATTTGCTTTTCACAAAATACAGGCTTTTCAAATTCCATTAATTTCTATGGCACACAGCAAAAAGGTTAATAGGTTGTTAAATGTATACACTGCCATTTCTTTTCAATTTCCATGCAACACATGCAGCTAAATATAACTCAAGCAATATGCTCTGTAATTCATAGCATTTAAAGTACAGCAACTCTTAAAATGTCAGTTAGATACGAAAAACAAGAACCTGGTAAATCCATTATATGGCAATAAAAAGGAGGAGGGGAGGAAGAAAATAATTAATTACCTCATTATTCTATCACCTATCGCTGTTCCTCTGATATTATATCTAGTAAAGGGAACAACAACTGAAGTCATTAAAAAATGCTGGGTATCATGTTTTTAAAAGGTTAGCATCTATTACAAAATGTGCTCTATGTATTCCAACTGAGAAGACTCCTCCTTCTCGATGCGTTAGTATATGAGACTACTTTGATTTTAGCAAAAATAGTATTTAGATTACAAAATAGTACACAATGTTGATCTTCTAATAAAATGCAGTAATTCTTCATAGACCATAGCAGAAGTGAAAGGAGCTGCATCATCATTTCCATTTTACATTCCCATTTGTTTGAAATTTTAACCTACTTGTTCAACATTTTTCAGCATTAGCCTCTGCTCATAGATCAGCTTCTGTCAAAGTCGAAACAAAATTAGTTCAATCATTTAAGTATGAAAGCAGCCCTCAGAGAGTTGTTTTGATTAATTTGTGAAAATCAAGATCCATCATTAAAAAGTGGTCTCTCTGTGCATGAAGAACATACATTTTGCATAGATGATTTTTTTTCCTCACAGCTTACAAAGCATGGTGCTAAGGCAAGCCATATTATCTATCTCTGTTCCAACTAAATTTGCTGGATATAGTAAGATATAAAGAAATGCTAAATGCATACTTTGAGACTTAAAGACCTGCATATCTTCTCATATATATATATATATATATATACACACACATATATAAGAGAAGGGATCTTTTCCTGTGGATTCCCTAAAATACCCAGAAGGTTATTTTCTGTGTTGAGTATCTAGCTAAAGTGCTCTGCTGTACAAAACAGGTTTCTTTTTTTTTTATTTAGAAATATTCTGTGAAGTCCCTTGCATATTTTGTTACGAAAAGCATGTATTGACTAGCCCCATCACAATAAATAAGCCAACTATCTAGCTTCTTTTAGTCACTGATTTTCACCATTCCTCTATGATGCACAGTGGCTACAGAAATGCTAGAGAAAATAGTCAGCGGTCACATTCTTAAAGGATCGTGGTAGTTCTACACATTTTGCTGCTATTATTCTAAGTCCTTTTCAAAATATTGAAGTGGGTGCAAACTTCATGTTTCCATATCTGTTGCACCATCTTTCCTGACAGTTCAATTTCAGGTTAGTTGGTTAGAAACTATCCTTATTGAGTTTTGAGATTTGTAAGTATCCACAAAAAGAGATCATGTTCCTTACATCTATTCTTAGATTATGTAACGGAGAGAAAAAGACCCAATCCTGGGTTCAAAAACATTAAAAGTTGGATTTGTCGCCAAAAAAATTTCAAATAATGGAAGCTCTGTAAACATCAGATTTGCAAAATGGACAACATTCTATTCATAAATCTGAAATCTACATCCATCGTATTGAAACTAAAGTGATACCGGTGGAGTTGATGCAGCAGGAAGTTCTGTTTATTTAACTGCAGGTGCCATCAACAGAGCTATCAAAAGGGTATTTCTGCCACTTCTTTTCCTTAAGAGGAAGCTTAAGATAATGATTTCAGAGTACAGAATCAGAAGTCTACTTTCTCAGTGGAGAAAGATGTACTTTACAGTGGGAAAATGACTGAGGCAGTTTCCTTTATCTTAATTTCCCCAACTGCAGTTTCTCCTCTATATAAACAATAGCTTGCTATTAGGTATATAAAAAACACACCCTAAAAAATCCTAAGATTGGTTGTAGATAAAACTAGTAATGCTATACACTGGAAAAGGATTACTATTCAAGCAGCTTTTAGCATTCTGTTTCAGAAGGCTACAGCCTCTTTTTAATTTTTTTCCCAAAGAAAAATTAGAGTTAAACTTTTTCTTTCGCCAATCCATAAAATAGGTCCACAAAAGGTAAATTAGTGCAGGTTAGCCTTTTAACCTTCTCCTGAAAGGAAAAAACAACCAACCAACCAAGGCCTGAAGCAACATCCCCCTATAGTCTAGAGAGAAAAATCTATTTTATTACTTCTATACTACTGCCATTAATTATCTTATAGGATGACACATTATAAACTAAATTATTAGATAAACTTGAGAAAATGAGACTTAGTAAAAGAATTGTTAGGTAATGCAATTTACTAAGTGAGAAAACCTAAGCTTACAGGAAGCAGACTGGTGTAGTTAAGCACCAGTGTTGCAGGCAATTTTCTTTAACATATTGCTAATATATTGTCTTTAACCAAGATGTAGGAATGTACTCATGCAGTGCACTGAGGACATGAGGTTGGGCAACTTTATGCATATAGAGGGGATTTTAGGATCTTGAGAAAATGATGTGGGTCGAAATTCAGTAGTATAAAACACAAACACTGCTGATATTCCTTCTGGTGAAAGATGAGAACAGATTAATTAGAAATTACAAAGCAGGAAAGATTTCAGTATACTAACTGATCTTGTGTCTGACCACAAATGACCACTATGAGACAGCCATAAGCAGGAGAGGAGAATAACTACAGCTCACTTGTGACTCAGATAATCTTCTCTAGATCAAAAATAATACTCATACCATTAATTCTAGCAAAATCCAAACAAGTGCAGTGTGCATGATGCTGGTCTACCATATTCCAGAAAGAAGTGGAAAATGGAGGAGCATAGATAGTAACCAGCATGATGGAAGGAAAACCACAAATTTTTACTGCTAAGAGTGAGAAAAACTTGGTACTACGAGTCTAGTGAGACGAAAGCTGAAAATGGACAAGACAAACATCATACAAGTGAAAAGCACTTGGCATGAAAAAGTTATTTCAGTCAACACAGTATGTTAGCACAAAAAAAAAAAAGACTAATTGTAGTCAATTTATATCCATTATAGCAGCAATGTTTTGAGGTAGCTTCCCACTAGTTAAGGGGCCAGAGGGAGTTTATGTAAATTTGATCAGTTTATGAAAGGGATTATATGCTAGAACAACTGTCATGGTAGTATTAGAGAGGACTTCTAGTTCCTTTCACTCAATTTCACATGTGATAGAAATACTAAGAGGGCTTACAGCTAGCCACTGAGACCACCAGTGCCTGCTTTTTCTCTGGAAATCCAGATTCCTTTGAGCTCACATAGGATGTCTTACTTTTCTTCAGTATCTCAAAGGGCATTTAGAAACTACTGAAACCAGAATAATAGCAAGGACTATAATGTAAATGTGTATCTGGCTGCTCAGAAGTTAAACTAGAAAATTTCACTGCTTGCACACACACAAAAGCAGAACAAAATTCATTGGTCAGGCATTAAATCTGAGTAATGAAAGCCTGGAGACAATCCTAAACCAGTACTGGCCATACAGGAACTTTTGTCAGATTTTATTTGCGGGAAGAATAAAGAAGCATGGGGCTGCATAAAGAATTTTAATTATATCATTAATTTAGTTGAATGATCTTCTCTAAATGATAAATTTAAACTGCTACAGGAAGAAGTCTCGTTGCACAAAAATAAGAAAAAAAAGCATGTCAGATGAAGTGTAACTTAAGATGTCCCCACTAGTGGTAAATTGTAACAGTATATGATACCTGGAAGTGTCATTCACATTACTACGAAAATATTAAAGTGTAGAAACAACATAAGTTGCATGAAGAGAAGTCAAGAATCCTGCTCGAAAACAGAAACGGGGTTAAAATTGCAGAGCTTTTCACAGCTTGCTCTTCAGTCACATGATTGTAATGAACATCAGCTTTGCAGTGCAAACTATTTCTGCCATTAGTATTTATCTACAATGGCTTAGTAGTGCATGGAAAGTTAATGGATTAAGACAGAATCTTATATATTGGTTTTTTCATTAAAAACTTCATTTAGTGAGCAAAATTACTCATGCTATGTAATAAGCAACCACTGACTATTCTTTTTGTCATTACTGGTAATGTGGTGGCTTATTTTTTTTTAAACTGCAAATTATTCAAAACCTTTTCTATACACAACTATTAAATTCTGATTTCCTAACGAAGACACATAGTATTGCTTCCTATGAAGAATCTCCATTGCTAGTGTAAGAAATTAATAATAAGATGATGCTGCCTTTGCACAGGATAGGAGTAAAGCTAAGGCATCTGTTACTAGGTTGCATAACATGTAAAACAAGTAAAAAAGGTATTTTCTTAAGTATAACAATAGAGATGTTGCTTAATTATTACAGCTTTTAAAAAGTCCAAGAATTGAAATTAGTGAACAAATGTATTAAACCAGCAGTACCAGACTGGGAGCTAAGTTAACTGAATGATAAACAAGTATGTACAGCTGTTTATATTTTACAAGAAAAAAATACACATAGCTTACTAGATGTGTCTTTTTATTCATGACAACAAGTAAGTTTTTTTTTACTGCTGTACATACCAATACTCAATAACCAACAAAAGGAAAAAGATCAGAGAGTTTCTCCTCCAGAGAAAAAGAAGAATGAAAAATTTAACACATCAGTCTTAAGGTACGTACTACAGACAAACACAGCACTGCTGAACAACAGTTAAAAGCTCTTGCTTTGCCAAAGTAAGAACACCTAAAGTACTGTTGAAAGAAAATGTAGGTCCCTTAGACTCAGCCATCAAGCTTTTGGCTAGCTGTCAAAGAACAATTTATTTTAATTAAGGATATGAGGCATGGGTTTCTAGATCTTCCATTAAAAAAAAAACCTGCATTTTGCCAAGCAATAGCAGAGATAAGTATTCCCCTAACCTGTGTCCTGGTCCTCCTCGATACCTTGCCCCTGGGATCAGAACAGGATCATCATCACTATCATCTGTTTCTTGGAGAGCTGAGGTTCTGGTAGACGACTCATCTGCAGTTGCAAGCCCTGAGGATTCTGGGTGTGGCTGAGGTTCATCGTTTGCAGCAAGTGAGTTGGCAGTGGATTCAGTACTTTGACTTGAAATTTCTTGATTTGCACTTTTATCACAGGAGGTTTCTTCCTCTGCATTTCCAGAGACAGTGTCAACATTGGGGCCTTCATCTTCTGGTTGGATTTCAGAATGCTCAGGACCAGGTTTATTCAATACAGCTAACAAAATATTGAGGAAAATAAGTCACAGCATTAATGATCATAGCTTATTTTAAAATATATTATAAATGGTCACAGAAGTTAAATTATGTATGCTGAGCTTATATTGGAAATTCAGTTTTTCACTCTCTATTTCTTCACTCAACTACGTATTTTGAAAGAGTACAGACACATACTTGCTTCTGTTGCCTCTACAGTTTCATCTGTAGTTTTCAGTTCTTCAGCACTTGCATCTTCCTTGTGAGATTCATCAGGAACTCCTGAATTAAACAACTTAATGTTAAATCACACTCTTTCAATTAGATGCACATCTATAATGTAAACAAATCTAAACAAATACTAACATTCCTAGATCAAACCAATCCCCTCACCAAGTCCACATGTCACTTTACTGAAATATCATATACTAATCACATAAAAGTCAGTATATATACAACCTATCTAGTTGCCCAGGTCAATACACTAACAAAGAAGAAATATTTTCTTCTTTGTTCTTTAATATACTTAATATCCTATGCTTTGAGAACTTTCGCTGCAAAAGTAGCAATAATACTTTTGAAACAGGTGGTGACTAAAAGCTATTATTTCCAAAAACAGAAACTAAGTTATCCCTCTGTCAAAAGATATTTAAAAAAACCCAAACATTTATCTGGAACCAATCATAATGACTTAACTGCCTTTTTGACAATGAATTGAGCAAGACAAATCATATGTAACAAACTACAGTGAATGCTTGAAAAAACTGTTACAAAATACTTAGCAATCATTCATGACTGCAAAATGCAGTTGTTCTACTTTTTTATACAAATTTGGGCAGAATCTGTCCTTTAGGAAACAGAATAAGGGTTTTAGAACTAAAGACAGGATAAATTAGTTTTGTTTATACTTATTTGCAAATATCTCAGCTTGGTATCTTTTTCTTTCCTAAAAAAAATTAATGTTCTATTATGGCTGTTTTCTGACTTCATATGCTCATGAGACTCCCACTGACTTCAATGGTAGTCATGAACATATGAAAGCAGAATTTTTACCTTAACGTTACAGAAATAGTATTATATCTTACCTGTTTCTTCATCTTCAGGCCCCAACTCTTCCGAAGCCTTTGTTTTCACAGAGTCTTCTTGGCCTTCAGTTTTGCAGTGACTTCCACTCCCTCTAGAGCTTGAATTTGTGCTGCTCCTGGCAACAAAACACATAACGAAAAAAAATACTTAGAAATAATGTAATTAGATAAGATCAATGCAATAGTACAGCCTGTCCATCATTATCTTTCTCACTATAATCTCACAATTCAATAGCTCCTGGCAGCAGCTACAACTAACAACAATTTCAAAATTCTTTTATTATGTCCATTACCACCCAAACTACACTATTCTTGTGCATCACTGAAACCTGTTCTCTCCATATAATTTTTTTTGAACCTTTAAAGGATTTCTTCATTGCTTTTCAAAAAAGTGTGCAAACTCAAAAGGATTTGCTCTCTTTAACTATTTACACATTTTAAATGTATAAGTGATCAGAAGTCTTACTAACAGTATTACATGCTGTGAGCTGAGCACCAATATTAATCTTTTGCCATCCAATTAAAAACTGATTCTGATAAAATTCTGCAGGTTTTTCACCATTAACTATAATTTCTGTACCTTTTGAGGCACGGACTTCCAATGTTGGCTTCCAGATCTCAATGTTTTGTTATTTCTCAAGATTTATTATGAACTTGTGTTTGACATTTACTCCCCATTTATGTTTAGGTAATTACTGTGGAACACCAATTTCTGTTTACAGTAAGGAAAATTATTCCTCAGGAAATATATAACATTACTGTTGTGAATGTCATCAGAACTAACATTTTTAGACCCTCTAGAAAAGATCTTATTTTAGGAAATGCAAAGCCTTGTTCCTGAGCTCTCCCATTCTCTCCTGTGTTGTGGCCTCAAACTTAGGCAGATCGATGGACAAAAGCAGAAACAAAGATGAGTTATGAGAATTATAAGCACGATTCTCAAGAATTTAGA
Organism: Hemiprocne comata; assembly: GCA_020745705.1. Lineage (NCBI taxonomy): Eukaryota > Metazoa > Chordata > Aves > Apodiformes > Apodidae > Hemiprocne > Hemiprocne comata. Next base: position 132,147,148 of record CM036586.1, on the reverse strand, counting down.
CTTAATTGTTACAAGTATTTTCTCACCTGTGTATGTTATTACTAAGTATTTTATATGCTACATTGCTAGAAGCAGCATGAATCATGCTTTATTTAAATTCTTGCGAATTTAGGTTGGACTTGAGTGCTTTATTTTTTACGTTAAATATGAGAGCTTTTACTCTCTTGAAAAGCAATGGTTTGTTTCATTGCTGTACTGGATTTGGAGTGTGTAGCAAATTCTTTTAGCTCTTACAGTATTTCTTGTAAATCAAGAATTTTCAGCCTTGCTTCTGAATGGACAGACAAGGAGGGTACTGCTAGACACCAAGTCAAGGGTTTTTGTTACTTCATGCCTCATATGACATAGTCCATTTCATGAACTTACAGCCTAAGCACCAAGATTTTTTCTGACTCTTAGGAATCTATTTCTAGCTCAACACTCGATGCTAATTTATATTCATGTATTACTCTGCTTTAATTTTTACTTCAGTTTTGTTTTTCACACCAGCAATTACATGAAGAGGATGTTTTTGAGAGAGCAAAACAACACCCTGTGCCTTCGATACATTAAGCCCTACTATTGACTTCCATAGCAGGCTTTCTGTTTCCCCAGTTCTCTGCATAACCCTTCTTTGAATCTCTGCCAATTTGAATCAGTTTTCTCAAAAGCATGACAAAGACTGCACGCAGCATGCTAAACCCAAAGCAACTGGCCCCAGCTGGTGACATCTAGGATCATACTTGCCTTTCTGGTAGTTGCATTATATTGAGAATGAAGTGACTGGTAGGTCCATGTCTTCTTCCATTTAATTTTCACAACACTCCTAACTTTCAGATTAGGTTTGTGTTATTTGTCTTCAACTGCATAATTTTGTTATATGGAATTGCATCCTACTTCTGTTATTCCATTCTTCAGCACACCATTTTTAGTTAGCCTCTGAACCTACAATGCCTTGCAGCTTTGTTGCACTAGGAAACCCTCCTACCTCTCACTACCCACACTAGGCTACCAACCACAAAGGCTCCATTAAGTTAGCTAAGCACCATGTGAAGTTTCTTTATTGATTTATCTGTCCTACTTTGAACAGAAGATCAACATGTGGCAAAGTATCAAATACTTTCTGGAAATTCAGGCAGTTTCTCTCTGCTACAGCATGTATGTTTCTAGAACCCATTATTCTCTCAAATAAAAGGTACTGAATCATGTACATTCTAGTTCCCATAGTGTTGGCTTATTTCCCCTGTACTGATTGTTTTCATATGCTTTTCTATCAGAATTGTCCTAAAGCCTTGAATCTTGCTACCATTAGTCTTGAAAGATCATAATGTTTAGTCCTCCGTTCTCCTAGGTGCTATATTTGATGTTTGTTATTCACATGGTGCTAACCTTTGGCCTAAGAGATTTGTTAAAATACTTGCTGTTAGACAGAATATATACATGAAGATCAGTTGTATTAGTTTTCACTTAGTCTTTACTTCACCAATTACAGATTTTTGTATGAGTAATTTTCCTGTCCCTCCTCTCTATTCCCTACACACTCTACTTCTTCTTGTTTTTGAGGTAGTTATTTATTCAAATTTATCATCTTCAGAATCACTTATATCATTAACTGTTAGAAGTGTAAAATGCATTTTTCTAATTTTGTTTTAAAATAAACCCAGAAACATTTACATTAAAAAAGACACTACAATAAATGGACAAAACATTTGCTAATGCTTGTGAAATTTGCCTTTCCTAAAACATTAAACAAAGATGACTACAAAACTAAATGCAGAATAAATTAAAACCGTTAGAGCAAAACTAATTCTTAGTTTAAAGCTTCCCAACTGCTATGGGCAAGGCATACGCTTAATGTTGAAAGCCACAGCACTTAAGAGTAGCTAAAAGTGGTGTGGTTAGCAAGTATTTCTTCTTCTGCCTTCTACAATAATTTTGGAAACGTAAGCAAAAGAACAGAAATAAGAGGAGATAAAATAAGAATTGTGGTTGCTTCAGGAGATCCTGAGATGCTCTAGTGAAAGACTTTGATAGAAAAACCAAGTAAGTCAGGCCAGTTAGACAGTACATGTTTATTATTTGAAAAGGATGTCATCACTGTAATATCTAAGCAGTCTCCACAGAGTTGATATCTTAACCATATGGATTCATCAACACTTCTCAGATACAGTAATACTAACTTCACTGTTTGACAACCCAGGAACTGAGCCACAGAAAGCCTAATTTATCATATGAGAGGTCTGTTAAAATTAAATTTTATGCTCTAGCCCTGGACTATCTTGTCATTGCTGTACAACCCTGCTTTAGTAAGATACTATGCTAGGGTTTGACAAAGACACTGTGTTTCGAATTATGTCAGCATTAAAAAAGATTCACAATAAATATAACAAAAAAACCTCTTGCATAAATTACATATTAAAGTGTGACTGTCTTTTATGTTAGGAATGCATTAAGGGCTAAAGCCATTTCAGATGGTCTATATACACCTAAAAATATACACATAGCCTATGAAAAAACAGTTTATCTGTATCTATGCTAGGTGTTAGTGATATGTGCTGCTCAATAACCAGTCAAAAACAAAACTAACTTCTTACCACTCATCAGTGAAGTCCAGTTTTATTGTGCTTGTAGTCGTTCCTTCTGTACTGTAGTGCAAACTTAAAACTGGTTCACCTGTTCCTGTTCGTGGCTTATCACTCTCTGTAAATACGGGGTTGATAAAGTTTGGATGAGCATCAGTAATATACATAAAGCTCTTAAAATTCTGAAAATTCATTTAATTATCCTAAAAAAGGCCAAGTGGGGCAGCAATATGTCCAATGTCTATTTAAGATCTCTTAAAGCCCAAGCAACAAGTTAAGAAGTTTCGGACTAAACACACCAAACTTGCAATGCTTTAAAAATGGCCTAAAATTATTTGTATTTATGAAAGCAAAGAAGATGCTGTCCTTCAACATGCAGATAAATAAAAATGTAGATAGGTATGTGTACACACAATATCATCCTTTATAAGCAGATCATTTTTCTATCAAGTGTATTAATAGTAAGAATATAAAATGTTTTTGGAAGTGGTGTTCAGTCTTTTTTGCCTCAGTAAATACATAAAAAAAATAATGAGATCAAGACACAATCAGTGGTCTAGAAAAATCACTATCCTCTTTACTATTTTTCCTACTTAGAACCCATCCAACTACCAGTATCTTTAAACCTGCTGCAAATTGTCAGCTAGTTATCATAAAAACACTGTAAATTCATGTTCTGAGAGCTTTGGGTTTCAAAAAAGACAATAACTGTAAGCAGAAAGGGAGTATCTGCAAGACAAACTATTCACGATGTCCAAAAGCAACGGAAGTGAATGAAATTGAAAACCACTGCATGTCTGCCAAGCATCTGCCACATATATAGTTTTAAGGTTGTTCAGTGAGCTCATTCAAAACAGGACTGCTCCATGACATCCATCCACACACCACCACCCTTGAGTAAAACTAATGGTCACAATCTACCTATATGCATGGCACAATTGCTACTAACACTGAAGTTGGCCTTGGGCAATACTAAAAAGTTCAAATGGACAGTACCATCAGATTAAGCCTCATGGCAGAGGTGCCATTCGCTCAGAGCTCGGGTGGAAGAGTTTACTTAGTATCAGGCACCACTTAAATGACCGCTAAGGAGCCCAAGTGGTCTTGCGCTTCATGAATGCTGAGCTTTTTATCTCAGGACTGTTTGGGCAAAACCATGCCATGTTTCTGTGGTTTATAGAGTACAAAAAATTGACTATAAGTACACTTGCAGTATTGGCAGCAGACTGACTTTATAATAAAAGCTTCAGGTCATCTTTGGGTAAGCATCAATTGAAGATCTATCATTCGATTCAAGCACTTACTTATTAAAAAAGTAATGGCTACAATACTGCCACAGGATATTTATAGACCCTCTAAAATGAATAAAGGTTCCAGTTACACTCTTGCTAGAGTGGAGCAAAGATAAAACTGATCAAAAGCAAGATTTCCAGTTCCTAAAGTAAACTAAGAAAAAAAATGTAAGAAAGTATTTTATAGGGTTATATGTAGATATTTTAAACAAAATAATTGAACATGTGCTTTCTCTATTTTTGGCAACCTATCAACAAATGTCTTGTAGTTTAGTCTGTTCAAGCTTTGATCATCCCTTCCTAAGCAAGTACAAATACCAATCGTTCCAACATACTGCACAAGTAATCAGGAGTTTTGGACTCCAAATGAGTAAAAAAAAAATAAAAAAAATCACATAGTTGGAGAATTCTTTATCTTCCTTATAATAGGTATAGACAAGACATATCTTTGAATCAGGAACCCAGATAGGTAAAGAAAGAGAAGTTACTGTCTTGAATAGCTTGAGGCAGCCACCAAACTATTACTATACTGTAACTTGATACTGCTATGCAACACTTGCTTCAGCACAAAACTAATTAACATTACTGACCAAAGTAACCACACATTGTCATCCTGTGATGAACCTAATTGAATATTAGGCTTGTTTTATAAAGCTCAGATCATATTACCATGACAGTGCCTTCCTGCATCTCAACATCAAAAAATATAACCATGACAGTCCTTTGACTATGCTTACTGTGGAAAAAATGCTCATATTTATTTACACTCAAAAAGTTGGAAGAATTGCTGTAGACTTATCCAAAGAGGGCACTGACTAACTGAGAAATTATTTTTACAAACCATATTGTGTAACAGCTTTTTAAAAAAATCTACAATAACATGAGCTACAGTTTGGATTGAGTCAGTTTCTTCTTTAAACTAGCTTTAGGGGATGAAATAGACACCAATAAGAACAAGAAACTTTTTAGAAGACAGATAAGACAAGAATCTGGCAATAAACTGCACATAATTAGTTGTGTAGTTCACTATTTTATATTAAACTTACACTGCTCATGCAAGCTGAATGGGAACCTCTGTGAAGAAATCTAGTAAGCTTTGCCTAGTACATAATGAAACATTCTTTTAGGGAAGTCACATAAAATCCAGAAGTCACGAACTCTTTGTTTTCAAGAAGCACAGAGTGATTGCCAAAGTCCAATTAGACAGAATTGTCATGGTTGGAAAGGACCTCTGAGATAACTGAGTCCAACCATCAACACTTTTCTAAACTCTATCCCAAATTCCTCAAAAATACCTTGAAACTTTACTTAGCTTTTACATTTTACTTTAAAGGCTCTATGAACAACTTATAATCTTATTTTGTAAGCAACCCTGTCCTAAAGGAGGCACCCCCATGAAATGGTCCATTGTCCAGGTGCCTACAGGAAAAAGACAATATTTCATTCATAACCATATTTTTAAAAACCACAGACCCAACAACTGAAAGTGATACACCTCATACACATTTTTTCCCTTAGAAAAGAAACCTGTGCAAGTGTACCTTCACAAAGATTAGGGGTCTTAACTATGAAGTACTAAGTGCATAAAGACAGGTTTACAGATTGCATTACCTAGTTAAACTAAAATGCTGCCCTATTCACTAGTCGATTGGCAACCCCACAAGAAAGGGATAGATGATTTCTCATGTAAAACTTCCAAAATAATTCCTACCCAGTACTAATCTTTATGTCCTCACAAGAAAATCAGCTATGGAAATTCTGAAGGTAAGGTTATATTCTGGGTGAAAACCAAAGAGAGTTACTTGTGAAGGGAGAAAAACTGATTGAAAGAGGAGAAAATAAGAGGTGTATTCCAGAAACAGGAATTCCATGGGAAGGCTTAACACCTGAAAATTCATCATAAGCAGCTGAACTTGAAGGGAAGGGTGGAGATTCCTTTATCTAGTGAGGAATACTGACTGAACAATGCTACACTGATACCATTCAGTGTAAGGCACAATGGTGTCTAAGAGAAGACTGAAAATTAAATAATTCTTTGGGCTAGCCTAACATAGAATCATAGAATCCTAGGGGTTGGAAGGGACCTCGAAAGATCATCTAGTCCAACCCCCCCTGCCAGAGCAGGGTCACCTAGAGCACATCACACAGGAACGCATCCAGGCGGGTTTTGAATGTCTCCAGTGAAGGAGACTCCACAACCTCCCTGGACAGCCTGTTCCAGTGCTCTGTCACTGGAACATACAGCCCAAGGCACCCAGTTTCTTTGTCTAGATGACCCCTATATTAACTAGATTCAGTACTGCACTTTACCGAAGGAGGCAGTACAGACCACCCTGCGTCTTACAACGAAGCACAGGGGTGAAATACGAGATTGTACCTGCAGAGCCTGTTGTAGACCTGCAAAGCTCTACATGCATGCCAACGTTCAACCAGCTCGTCTGACTGGGAGGCAGAGCTAATTACCTGGGAGACAACACATGCCAATACAGTTTCCACTACAGGACTTCCACTACTGTTTTTGAGCAACTAACTCTGCCACTGCTGACATACTGGCTTGTTCTGAACCAGCTCAAGTATCTATAATGCGGCACTGAACAATCTGGTATGGACATCACCACAAGGACATCATCATAAACCCTCGCACTGGCTTGCAAATATCTAGCAATGTCAGTCATCACTACGGCTTCTGTGTATGCAGGAAGCAGCATTAAGATGGTATGGGATGCATACACACATTCACACTTCAAAGCTACCCAGCTAGCTCTCTGGCTTCAGGTTCCCTCTCAAATGATAGCAATTCAGGCAGTACCTGACAGTCGCAACATTGCCTTTACACAGCCACAAATGTAACAGCTACCCTCCATTATTACATTCACAGTAAAAAATAAAATAAAATCCAGTGTAGATCACTGGAATCTACTTGAAACCATCTGGCACAGATGACAGTGACTTGTAACTTCTGCTGGACTGTCAGAATAATGGCGTTATAAATGTGTACGTTTGTAGTATCAAAAGATCTTTAAAACCTGAAACATAAATGCCAAAAAGAGACTACTCCAATACAAAAAAGCTGAATTATTACCAAAGTAAAGAAAAACGAGAATAAGAAATAAAAAGCATTTCTGTATCAAAATAACTGGTATTCCTTCCTTCATTAGCTACTTTTACTTTTTTGAGATTTCGGTCAAAACATGAAATGAAACTCATGCAGTTTACCTTCAAAAATCCAACTGTATCTCAGCAAATTAGTCTTTCTGGCTACCATTTGGGCAACCAGGTTTCCTAATAAAATACTGCCTTTTCCAAATTCCTAGTTTTCCAAACAAGAAGTAACATTTTGTGTCTCTTTAGGTGATCCTTACCATCACAACAGAAAAATATTGCCTTAAAACAGTAAGAGAAATGGTCTAACAATAAACTCTGGATAAAGAAACCTATTTTGGGGCTCTTTTTTTGCATATTAAGAAACCCGAAGTGCTTTTATGAGAGGAAAACTCTTCACATCCGTCCAAGTAATTTCTTAACACAGGAAAAAATTATTAGGAGAAGCTCCCAAAATTCTATTACAACCACGGGTCTATTACAGCTATGCAATTAACAACAGTAATACACAAAATATTTTGTCTTTAAGGCAATTGATCTTGGTTGAGGAGGAATCTGATACAGATTTGGGAACTGATTTCTGGGACCAAAGCATCCAGTTTTATCTTTGTTGTTAGATGGGCTTAATTCACAACTTCACAAAACAACTTAGCAGTTTTCCACTATTATTGCAGCTGTAAGAACTTCAGGAAATACAAAGACTTCCTATGTTAATTCTAGTTCATTCTACTCATCAAATAATGCTTTATTCTAAGTTCACAACAGAGAGCATAACTTGGCCACTAATAACAAGCCAGTTTTCCAGCTAAAGCTGACTATTGGTGTAGATTACTGAATAACTAGCAAATTTACACATGGAGATTTAATGTTCTTCATCACAAAATGTAAATCCACAAAATAAATGTATCTGTCAATATAAAAATCCAACTTGAGTTTTTTTCCCAGTGTTCTGGCATCTTAAAATAAACCATAATCTCAACGGTTGCCAAACAAACTACTTTTCAGAAATGGGATTTCAGAACGGCATTCTACCTTCGAATGTGAAACAAGATGAAACAGCCAGCTCTTTTGCAAGGTTTCAGTCATTAAGTCTCTACAAAGGCCTTGATATGGAAGTAAGCATAATGCAGAGTGTATGGAAATCTATTTTTAAATTACCATCTATTGCTCATTAATTATTCAGGCATAAATATTCATTCCAGATGACACTGGTTCAGCTGGAATAGGGTCACCTATGGCCCACTTCACTGCTCACAGTTTGAAGACTGATGAATAACGGGCATAGAGAAGCTCACAAGCATTCGTTCTACCACCAGCCCATAGGGCATCTGCAGAGAAACACTAGCACTTATTTAGCAGGTGTAGGGCAAAGGGTTATAGAGGTAATCTAAGTGCAACAGATGCTCGAGTTACTCAAAATGTGCAAGTATAACAAATCTGCACGTCTCTCTTGCATAAGATAAATTAATATGGCGTTATATATAAAAGTTACTTCAATCTTGATATTTGTACTTTGATCCAAGAATAACCATTCAGAAAAAGACTGCTTGAAGAATTGATTTTACTTTGCACTTAAAAAAATACTCTGAATATCTGTAGAGTACATATGACATTTACTGTACCTATATCGAACACATTAAGAATTGAGCACAGGATGGCTTTTGAAACAACAATTAACGTTACTCTGTTACTCATATTGAGAATTAAATAATTAATGAGTTTCCAGCAGATCTGCTTACAGAATTCTACTTCACATAGATAGAGCAGCATTTTTAGACTGTTTATCATCATGAAAGGTGATTTTAAAAGGAAGCATTGCAATCAACTATGGCTGGGTATAGCGCATTTCCTGTCACACGCACCCTGTTGCTCATCAAGTGACATGGATCCAAGCTGTTTGTTAACCACAGAAGAAGGAGAATCTGAAACAAAAACGAGATTTCAACTTAAAACATAAGCAGCAGAGAACTGCATAGCAATGTCATGATCATATGTTAGTTTAAAATAAAAAATAAAAAGCAGCAACATAAGGAAGCTTCGGTTTTGTTTTATAAGCAGCCAGCCATATTGCGATTTCTAGGCATGACAGAAGCAAAGCCACTTGTTTCAAATCATTACATATTTTTTTAGGTAGTCATGGAACAGCCTGAAGCTTGCTGACATGTCAATATTAAAAACACCTGTCCATTACCAAAGTTTTTACTGTGTTCTTCACATTTCTAAAATGTCAGGAACAACACTGAAGAGTCATGACTCCTAAAGCCGTTGCTCAAGCTACCAAATGACACTGGTACTTCAAACCATCTGCTAAATGCAAATTTCAGAATGTTCATACTTCAACATAAAATACTCAATGGCATACCAGTATCTTCAATATTTATACCTAAAAACAAAATGTAAAAGAGACTGTTTACAGATAACAGCATATAGACTGTTTTTAAAATATTAAGGCACCAAAACACATCCCACTCATGACAGTTTGATAGTTCTGCACTCCTAGATGCTATACCTCTGTAGCATCTGAGGACTGAGAACATCTTCATGAGTTTATCACAGTACCACATCAGTCTTATAAAAATCCTCACCTAATCACAGAAGAAAAAAAAACAAACAAACAAAAAAACCCAGCAGTTTTTTTTCCCACTAGACACTACCAGTTAGTAACTATCACCAGCACTGCATTCATGGGGCAGAAAAACGACAGATGCAATGTCCAATATCTACTGTGAGTCTATTTTCCCTGTCACCTCTGAAGACCAGATCTTACTTCTGTATTATCTTAGGATGAGCTGATGTACATAAATTAGTGCAGTATTTTAAAGGTACTGGCTAGGCTACCATTTCTTGGTTCCATTTGTTAATCTTCTGTTATAAACAGATTCATGCTAATTTAAAAGGATTTAATATCCTTTATTATAAACTGAGTCATACTCTGCCAACATAACAGCTGCTAAAGGAATTTTAACACAAAGATAAATCCTATACAAGGAAAGAAAAGAAATAATACTCTCACTCCTATAAGAAGCTCACTTCCAGGTTTGGGCCAGAATCACCAGCATGACCCATTTTGTAGTACAGCCTTAAAAACTGCTCAACTAACAAAGTTATTTTAAATATATATCCTCAAATAATATTTCATTGTCAGCCATTGGGGCAAGAATCACAGTCTGTTCCTTTGTTACACTGATACCTAAAGCAGGGGAGGGAAGAAGGGCCTGGGGGGCCATTTTGTCTTCATTTTTGTTTAGCCATGCCTTGCACCAAACACTAAGACAGACCACAGAATTTGTAATCTAGATTTGGATGGGATGTAGCTCTTAAGTGTGACTTGCTACAATAATATATTTCACTTTCCAAAACTGACGTGTGCTTTACATATAATTCCTAATTTAGAGAAGAAGTATGTATGGTGGAGGTTTTTTCCGATGGAATAGTAATCCACTTCTTAGAACTTAAATCAGACCAAAAACCTGCTGTAAAGATGCACCATGCCAAAAAATGATCTGTTTGTATTCTAGCAGACACAACCCAGAAATCAGTACACCTCTCGCCAGGGCAGGCTGGCTTGATCACTGTCTCACAGTTATGAAGCCCAAGACTGGGATTAACTTGCATCAAAAAAGCTAAAGGGAGGGGAGGTCTTGGACAGCAAGCTGAGATGCCTAATGACAGAAGACAGTGATTCTCAGTCACGCTCTGTTCTTGCACTCCAATTCTTTCTATAAGCTTATATGTCCTTTTTCAAAAGGCATATCATGCTGCCAAACAGTTTACTTGGCTGGAAAAGCTAATCTCATCAGTTCTTTAATTCAGATCATGATGAACAGAAGAAATATGATTAACGTATTTTAATTATAAACCTAAGAAATTACATTTCCTACCCTTAACAGCACTTCTAAATTCTATTAAAACTTCCCTTTATACAACAGTTAGTAAGAAGTAGGTATGCTTTACCATTTGCATCATTGAATCACAGCTGGCAAAAATGAAAAATTTTCTACATAGTAGTCCATGCCAACACAGGCTTAAATCTCCCACGTTTCACTGTTACTTTGATATCTTCTTACAACTCTGTGAATGCATTTCACTTTTAATATGAGAACTTTTAAACAAGAATCCTAAATATTCCAATTACTATGGTTAAGAGCTCAGTTTACAGCAATTTTTAACTCACTTTTTTTTTTTTTTTTTTTTTACTTTTTCAAGTCCCCAGAAGCCACAGATCACCAGCACCCCTTGAAGTGGCACTGCAGTCTGGAACCCCACACCTTAGGCAGGGAAATAAACATGACCATGAAACCAGCCTAGAGAAGTTCAGGTAAATGCCTCTTTTTTTAATATATGGCTTTGTTTTGTAAAAAATTCTGAAAAAGTTCTTTAATAACTGATGATAAAGCTTTTGAAAAAAAGGATTACCAAAACTGTGCCATATAGTTAAAAAAACAAACAAAAATCCAAACTCTTACCTGAGCCTTCACAGGCTGGATTTACATTCCAATGCAGTTCACCACTGGTTGTAATGTCACCAGTACATTCTAAACTGGATCACCACTTAAAGAGGGAACTGGAGATTCATAAATTTGGGGAACCTCAAACAGAAAATAGAAGATAATTTTCAAGTCAGTTACATGCTGAAGCATCTTCCTATAGTTTGGGCAATCAGCACCTGACTTCATCAAAATATTAGTACACCAGCTTTATTGTTTTGGTTAAAAAAACCACTTCCTCCTTATATTACTGCAACACCAGCTCCAGTGTGAAAGTCAGGCCTGAAGCACTGAGACCTATTTTTAAAGTCCTAAACATGGTACATATAGTGAATCTACCTTTTAAAACAATTACTTAATAAGTAAAATGGTTAAATTTGCAAATTGTCATCGCACAAAAAACAAGTTTAATATTTTAATGCTAGTTTCCTCCAAGGCTGTGTATGTGTTCTGTGGCTCCCTGATAATCCCAAATAAAACTATTGGACCTTCCCATTAGTTCCCTAAAAATTCAAAGCATGTGGGAACTCAAAACTACAAGAGATAATGATGGGGGCTTCAAACTAACTACATCTCTGACTCCCAGTCAAAGCAATTACTCAGCTTAAGGCTTAAAATTTGTGTCAGCATGGATCCTACAGTATGCTGACCCACAAGCACGTGGGAGTAACTAATTACATTGCATCCCTGAAGGAGCACTAAGAGAGAGATGGGTGAGGCAGTAACAAGTGAAACCCAGACCAACACATACTTCAGAGGTTCAAATAGACCACCCAGGTGAAAATTCTACAGATATCGTTGTAACCAAACTTTTTTTCCTAACTTCAAACCAGCAGGAAACAATTTAGTAAAATATATATTTTTAGGTCATTCTGAAAAGAAAATGGAAGATTGAGATCTATTGACTCTAAGAGTTAGCTATGGTTTTGCCTCTATCAGTATGGACCTTTGAGTTAAGAAATTCTGGTGTTCAGTTTGTTAAAACAAAACAAGACAAAAAACGGGTAGCTTTTTGATAGTATGGTGTGTTTTTTTTTCCTGGCAGGAAACTGCAGCCCCCTACAAGAACACTGCTACAATTGTTTTTCTTCTCCTCCTATGGTAACAACTAGCTATGGCCACCATCCCTAGGATAAGCAGAGAGTCCTACAGAATTTACTGGGTTTCTAAATATGCTGAAAACTAACTGTAGAATTTTCTACTATAGGAAGTTGTTCAAAACACAATAACTGCACATTATAACTATAATACTAGCCCCTGTTGCTTCAAATTGTTCTTTCAGGCTCCAGAGAAACAAATAGCAAGTCAAGCGGTGAATGCCTGACACAGTCCTTATAAATAAATAAAAATAAATAAAATGTAGCATACCCCAGCTGTCATAGAATTTATCGATAGAAGAAACATTCCTAGACATTACTTCTCAACACAAAATATGCTGATTTTTCACACAGGATGCAGGTCATTTATTTTGTTTTATTTAAAAATAAGTGCCATGACAAAATCTGCTTCAAGTTTATGCTTTAGGGTTTACCTCTTTATTGATATGCATGCTTCTACCCCAACGTTCTCAAGTATCTCTCTTTTTTAGCATCTCCAGACTTTCTTGTAATAATTTTTAATCTCGATAGGAAAAAGAGCATCATAAAATGAATAATCACTCTGTTCTAAAAGGGAAAACATATTTGGGGACTTAGGCTTGTTCCAAGTATTTTCACTATACTTACTGTAAAATATAGCATTTAAGAGTGCCAAAATGCTGGTTTACTGAATTGTTATCCTGATTGACAATACATGCTAAACCAAAGCCAAGTCTTAAATGTTACTATCAGACACAATTAAAACCAAAAAGCTATTTCAAGTGTCTAAGTACCTTACTCTATTCAGAACACAGTAATTGCAACTCAACTGCTCTAACAAACATTGCACACACCTGCTTCCATGCACCTAGGAAACTATCTATATAGTATCATTTGGCTATTTAATCAAAACATGTTAGATAAATGAAAACTGTCAATATTACTCTTTAACCATGTGATGATAAACACCACCACATGCAAAGTAAGACAAGCAGCAAATGCATTAACTGTCTTGTTCTGGAAGAGAAGCATCTCAGCAAACAACAGCAGCACAAACTATAACTACATTAGCTGCTTAAGAAACCTTGACAAATGACAACCTGATGCCTGAGGGTCCTGTGAGGAGCCCTTAGAGGAGGACTGATCAGAGGAGGACGACTGTGGTGATGAACCCTCAGCTAGCTCTCGCTGTCTCTGTTGTTCTGCCTTCTTAAGCCTCAGTCGCTGAAGACCCCTACGGATTATAGCTAACTCAGGTCCCATTAACTCTGACAAACAGGGAGGGAAAAAAAAAAAATTTAAAAGAAAGAAGCACAATATACAGAACACGGAGTAGGGGCAGGGACTGACCAAAGAGAGAAGCAACAGATACTAAGTGTAATTACAGGGGAAAAAAATCATGTAAGTAATTTACTAACATCCAGAATTATATAATATTTCAATTGTTTTTCTCTTCCTAAATGCATGAATCACAGCACTTAAAAGTTCAAGATTCATGTCATACAAAACATCCCCCTCCCCACCTCTAACTCTTAAACCATTTAACAAAGAATTACTTAATGAAAACAGACAGATTCTGACTGATTCAAAACAAAGCAAACAACAGAAGTATTCATTTTCATGTTCCTAACACATATAACAAATGAGACTATTTGTGGTGTAAAATTATGCAACTGTGGTCTACAGGTAAGTTTTCTAAATGAATGTGATAGCTTCCTGATGTGAAGAAAAAAAAAAAGTACAATTTTGATCAAAACAAACCTGTGAAAAAAAGTAAACCAGGACTATGCAAATAGGTGGCAGAACAGTGTCTGATGAAAAAACCCACTTTACTAAGAACTCATTTTTGATTTCAGACATTCTTAGTGTGTAAGCCTTCAAAGTCTGAAAACACCGTTAAGTGGTCCTACAGAGAAAGTAATTTATTGGATCATAAACAATTCTTAGTATCATTCTCTTAAAAGACTCTCCTTTCAGTTACATCTTTAGAGACTTAATCATTTTAATAATTTTTCCTTTATTCATTTGTTAGTTTAACATTTTGGCACGTACTAGTCCACTGTCTGACTAACAGTATTTTTTGCAGACTGCTATAAAACTAGGTGTCCAAGTAATTTCTTTTTCTTATCATGTTCTTTGCAGATTTCCTTCACTTCTACAAGTGCTGAACAGCAAGCACATCTATTTATACAACACAGATTGTATCTTTATTAGCAATAGCTGAAACATTGACCCAAACCACTGCTGAACTACTCTCAGCTGTAATATAGTAGGGTAGAGAAGCTAATTCAGACTCAGATATTCACATCAAAATGTGAATAAACTGCTAGACTAGACCTATCCTGAAAGTATTAATATCTAGGGCACTCTTGGAATATTTTGTAGATATGAGAAAATCTACCAAAAAAAAAAAATCTGTACTATGAAATGTTAAAAGACCAGAGAGCATTACTTTGTCATATAACCTTTCATTCAAGCAAGAGCTTTAGAAATATTCTGTAACCCTTATCCACTTAGTGAAGCAAAAAAAATTTCTTTCATAAAAAGAAACAAACCAAGAGACAGAATCCAGTCATCCAAAAATCAGTGGCAGGCACCAGTTAATACCAAATAGTCATGAGCTCACTACAGCACCACTTCTGGGAAATACATCCTGCCAGTTTATAGTTGATGAGGCATACAGGAAGGAAAAAATACATACTCCCTAAAAGGAATATAGCATCAAAGATATTTGCTATGAATAGTTTTCATGTGTCATGAACATTTATGGAAATTAAGACTTCAGTCTAGAAATGCTTTTAAGGAAATTTCAATTATGTCTGAAGTGGCAGTTTTCGGTACTTGCTGCTGATTCAGTTCCACTCAGTCCAGAGACAGTTACAATTTAAGATGCAACAAAAACTACAATTCAAAATGTAAAGAGATAACTACAATCTTAAATATGTTCAGTGACACCACCTTTTATCACATTTCAGAATCTCTACGCAAATGTTTATTTTGCCAGCAAATGGATTGAGAAAATAGAAATGGAAAGAAAAAAACAGCTATTGCCACTTTCCCATTCAACATTTAAAAGCAAAGTTACCTTATATCAGAACACATACTACAGTTTGTCCTAATTAGTTAATCACTCCTCTATCCTCTCTCCCAATGGTACCAATGTGTAGCTTGAATATTATTCATGGGGAAAAAAGTATTATTATATTTTACAGTTTTTTGCATCTGATTATTATTTGTGGTTCAAAACTACAGCATCTTAAAACTAATGTAAAAAATTAATTAATGCTCTCCACTGAATGGGCCAAGCAGGGCAAGAAAATGTGTGTTATTTTTTTCCTTAGTGACAAGCATGAGAATCTCCAGCAATTGCTTTGTCTCATTATAAAAAAACCCTAAAATATTCAAAATTACTGACAAGCACAGGCTACTGAGATTTTGCACTGATGTTCTTAATTATTTGCAACATATCTCATCTTTCAATGGTATTCTTCTACAGTATACGTTCTGATAAAAACTTATCCTAACAAGCTCCAGCACCGAACTATTTTTGTACCGATCCTATATTGAACATGACTATTTTAAAGCAAGAAGAAATGAAGTAGGTAATTCAGATGTAGAAGCTCAAACGTTCAAAACATGGAATATTTTCTGGGAGACCATACCAACAATATATTGGACTTATAATCCATATGCAAAGGTACTGCTATTTCAAAGACAGGACAGAATCTAGTTGGAGGTCTGTGACTAGTGGAGTCCCTCAGGGGTTGGTACTGGGACCGGTACTGTTCAATATTTTCATCAACGACCTGGATGAGGGAACAGAGTGTACCCTCAGCAAGTTTGCTGATGGCACTAAACTGGGAGGAGTGGCTGACACACCAGAAGGCTGTGCTGCCATTCAGTGAGACCTGGACAGGCTGGAGAGTTGGGCGGGGAGAAACTTGATGAAATTCAACAAGGGCAAGTGTAGAGTCTTGCAGCTGGGGAAGAACAACCCCATGTGCCAGTACAGGTTGGGGGCTGACCTGCTGGAGAGCAGTGTAGGGGAAAGGAACCTGGGGGTCCTGGTAGACAGGAGGATGACCATGAGCATCTCCCTTATGAGGAAAGGCTGAGGGAGCTGGGACTCTTGAGCTTGGAGAAGAGGAGACTGAGGGGCAACCTCATCAAAATTTACAAATATGTTAAGGGGGGGTGTCAGGATGATGGAGCCAGGCTTTTTTCAGTGACATCCAGTGACAGGACAAGGGGCAATGGATGCAAACGGGAGCATAGGAGGTTCCATGTAAATATCAGAAAAAACTTCTTTACTGTGAGAGTGACAGAGCACTGGAACAGGCTGCCCAGAGAGGTTGTGGAGTCTCCTTCACTGGAGACATTCAAAACCCGCCTGGACAAGTTCCTGTGTGATGTTCTCTAGGTGACCCTGCCTGGCAGGGGGGGTTGGACTAGATGATCTTTCGAGGTCCCTTTCAACCCCTAGGATTCTGTGAGTCTGTGATTACCACCAGTGCCTGTGTTCCTTACAGAAATCTGTAGAAATTATTTATGGAAAGCTGTTTATAAGCTTGTCCCATTCTGTAGTATGAACTCATGCTTCAATGTCACAGTAGTCATTACCTAAAAATATATTCTTAATTTGTTAACTTTTTGCCACAATATTCACGCTTGTATCTACCAACACTTTAGGCAAAATGATTGGTGGAAGTCACTTGCTTTCCTTCTTCCATTT
Source organism: Hemiprocne comata (assembly GCA_020745705.1). NCBI lineage: Eukaryota > Metazoa > Chordata > Aves > Apodiformes > Apodidae > Hemiprocne > Hemiprocne comata. The sequence continues at coordinate 132,129,898 of CM036586.1, read as the reverse complement.
TCCAAAATGCTTCCCCAGTCATTCATCTTCTACTACACACCTCTATCTGGTCTTCCCACTCAACCCCGCTGTACATAAACTACTATTCCCATTGTCACTTTCCCTATCCTGTCACCCCAAAAAAAGCAGCAGGTTTTATTTACCTCCAAACACAGCTAAGATCATTCAGGGAATCCTGTTCTTGATGCAGAGCATAGTGTTTTCACATTTCTAGACTAGAAAGTGTGAGTAAATAAAGTCCCATAACTAAGCACCCTGATGGGTTACATAAGCATACAAACATTACAAAACAGAACTACACATTAAAGTCTGCTCATTCATAAAGCTGCTCCCTCTGCCCGGCCAATTTCCTCTCCCTGAACTCGCCCAAGTTACCCAAAGACCTGTTTTACAGTAACTTAGGTATTTTAAAAGCAGTGCAAACTAGACAAGATGCTTACTACGTATGTGAATGGATACTACTACTAAGTATACCCCTGCAGGACTCCCATAGACAATTTAAAGATGAGCACTGGTCCTAACGCTGAAGTCTGCATACAGTGATAAAGAACACCAGATACAGTTTTGTTTGTTTCTTCCTGTGGGTTTGGAGCTTGGGGGGTGGGTGATGGTGACTTCTGTTTTTTGAAAAATCAGCAGTCGATCTGACACGCTGTTTAAGTGCTGTCAAAGAATCTATCAAACATTATAGAGTAAATTAGAAAGTATCCACTGTCTGTCAACAAAACAATCACTGCTACCCCTGTCAAACTGAGTATGTAGAGTCCTAAGTCTGAAGTAACACTGGGAAAGAGGAAATGCTTTTAAAAAGTAGAGCTGGATTAGGAAATAACTTCAGCTTCATGCTAGCAGAATAAACTTTTACTTAGAAATTCAGAAAGATTGAGAGAAAAAGAGGAAAATGCCCTTTCTAGTCAGCATACATTCTTTAAAATACAGGATAAAAAATGTATCATAATTCCAGAAATACTCTCTAGCACATTGTCATTATGCAACCCATGAAGTTTCAATAACATAGCTTGAAGCAATTATTTTTCACATGGGACATACTCTCCTGGCCACTGTAAGCTCCAGAATATACCATGTACCTTAAAAAACAAAAAAGACAAATATCAAAATGAACCCTTGGTAATGGTATGCGAGTTCTTTGGTGGCAGCTAAATTGGGTTACACTGAATTAGAAGAGACCCCTTAATCAATTTGTGTGTATGTAATGTTAAAAACTTGAGATTGAAGCAAGCTCACACCAATACTAATAAAAATCATAGGTGACTAAAAGCCTCTGCTACTAAATACATTTTCTATCACTCATTTATTCCAGACATAGTATCTGGACTGTGTAGACTGTCACACTTTGGCTCACTAGTTATTTCCTCTAAATAAGTATCAAACTAGTTGCAAGGTTAGAAAGGGAGAGAATTATATATTTAATTAATTTCAACTCATGTCTTTAGCTTCCCTGTCTTTCAGATACCAGAAACCTTATAATTTCTCACCTGTCTCCAAGATTTTGGCTGCAGCAGCCACAGTACACTGAATGGCACACTTTTCCCTGGGAAATCCCCATCTCCATTACTCCAAACATCAATTTTAGGGCATGAAGAGCTATCAGCCATCTTTTACAATGACAAAGACCTTGATTTTTTACAACAGAATTAGTACAAGACAAAAGGCGATTTTATACAGGAAACGCGATTTCAAAATAACCAAGTCTGAAGCTGTAGGTGTTTTGGATCACATCAGCCTTTCCACCACAACTGTGAGGCCAAGAAATTCACTTTAAAAGAAAAAAAGTAAAAATAAATTCTCGTGCAAATATTTAATTCTAAAGGCTGTGGCATCTTTTCCTGCATAGAGATGGAAAAGGCCAAATCAAAGCATAAGGTGCTCTTTTACTACCTCAACAAGTTTCTGACATTGACAATGGAAAATACTTTCTTTTGGCACAGTAAGAATGTTTGTCTGTATTAAATACAGATGAGTTTCTTCGAGATATACAAGCTTAAAAATCAATATGTAGTATAATTCATGAACCAATAATGGAATATCATGCAAGGTGATCCCTGTCTATCCAGATACTTTTGAGAAGCAAACTGACCCTGAAATGTTGAGGATGTAGATAGATTCCAACTGAAGGAGACATTCTCTGCTTACTCTGATTATAACAGGCATAGCTTCTGCTATTCATTGCACTGATGCTGCTACAGCCAAATCACAGTGGAAGAAGGCCTGATGTTACTTATACTCCATGAAGACAACAGTAAGTTTAGAAAAAACAAGCAATTTTTTTTTATTTCTACTTCAAAAGACAATAGTAGTTATCCCCTTTGAGATTCCTTCTTCAAATAAATGTATACAGTTGATGGTTTTATTCTCTTTAAACCACAGCTACAGTCACTAATTATAAAATACCTAATCTCATTAAGGATGTGCAATAAAGAAGAGAGGTTGAGATCAATTACCCAAAATATCCTAAAATAAAATTGTATTTTATTGAAAGAATTTTTCATAAACAATGACAAGATGGATTTCTTCTCACCAGACTGATGGAGTACACGCTGAGATGAGGGCCCTAAAGAAGGCCTTTGTTCATTATCAGGAGAGGACAACAATGAAGTTGATGGGGGACTTTCTGTTGAAGATGACGTTGAAGGAGCTTGGGCTGACATTGTAGAAGAGGAAGATGATGGAAGTTGTTCAGAACCATCTACCTCCATTGCAGTTTCAGATTCTGCACTAGGTGGCACATTATTAGTAGCAGGAGCATCTGTCCGATTAGTTCCACCTTTGATCAAAAATAAAAAAAAAAGGCGAGAAAAACAAGAGCCCAAAGGTAAATTTACTCTGTCCCTAAAGACCCCTTGGCATTACCATTCACACGGCAAACAAGTGTGCTTAGTTTTTCAGAGTGCACTAAAAATTTTTTAGTGTGCATCTCAGAAAGGCTGATATTCAAGGCCTGTGCATCCAGTATAAACACACTTTCTGTTGTGATTATTATTCTTGAAAAGAAAGAAATCACCTCTGGACCGTGATCTTCCTCGTCCTCGATTGCTCTGTGCAACTTCACTAGCTTCTTCAAACCATCTTGACAGCATGTCTGACATCCTTTGCATTAGAGAGACATTAGGACTTTGCTCCCCTGCAAAATAAGCAATGCTAAAGTTTCATCTACAAGTTTTCAAAAGCGTTCATTTTCTCCTCCCATTTCTTCTCCGATAAAAAACCCTGCACTGTAAAGCTACATAACTTGTACTTCCCGTAACCACCTCCTTTTTTCAGCACAACAGTCCAGCAAGAATTGCCAGCTGAACACAGCACCACATAAAACCCAACAGTTCTTCCTCCTTTTCTTTTTTACAATTACCTGGAGCTTTTGTACACATGGCATTGTGAAATGTATGTTATACAGTTCTAAATGCTGATCAAGTAAGTTAAGGAAGGCTAAATTTTTATGTTTTTCTAGCTAATTATAAAACAACCAATTTTAGCAAAATAATGAAAGAGCAAAAAAAACAGTATAAACTAACACATGATGCGTTTACCATTTCTAAAAAGCTTTCTTTGTTTTCACATCTTGGATCAAGTGTTGTCAGGATTGCAAAGACACTCGAGCAGCAAAATCTTCAACATACTTTGTTTCAACATAAAACATTTTCTTCTCATTTTATTTCTCGTTTTATTACATATGAAACAAGATTTGTTTCAAGAGAGGAGGTAGGAAAAATTCATTTTGTAAAGGGCTGAATAGTATTTGAATCTTTAAGTGTTTTTTGTATTCTGAGAAATTTATTTTTCTTTTTCTACACATTGGCATCTTACAATAGAAGACCATTCCACTGGACTGGACCATTCCACTCATACTGAATTAAGAGCTTCTGCTGGCCCCTTAGCCACTTTGGAAGTATGTGGTGTTTAATCAACTTTCGGAAAGCCTTTGTAATTGAAGACCCTAAGAAACCAAATAACTGTGAAGTACAATTGCTTAACAAAATACATATGTGAAAAATATTTTAATACCCTGCATACAAAAGGTAACACTGAAGGATTCTGGGGCATATTTGGGAAGAACATGTACAATGACAATGTCTCTCTCAGAGATCAGTGCTGCTACCCACACAGATGTTATAAAAGCTGAAAGAATAATCAAGTATCTGGAGCTACCGATTATCTTTCAGGACTGCATACCATCTTCACTGCTAGGATAAAGCTGCAACGTATCACCACTAGATCTTGCTTTTAGATTATTTGCTTGAGTTGAAAAGACATTGTTGGGAATGGAGAGAGGAAGGGGAAAACACACCAACCCACTCCCCCCAGTCTAACCCAAATGCCCTTGTCTATCCTTATTTCTACACTACGGGTTTCTGATCATCTGCTAGGATCCCTTATTCCTCTACTGTACTCCAGGGAGTACTCTCCAGGGAGAGGACCTCTGACTTCAGAAGCTTAAAACACAACAAATGGAATGCACCAGCTGAAGAAAACAGACAAAAGGTGGTTAATGATGGGCAGACAGGACAATAAACAGTTAACAGAAAAATAAGTCACAGGTCACCACATGGCTACTAACGCAATACAGCTATTCTCTATCAGTCACTATACTGTTTTATCCAGTAACACACAGTAAAGATACTGAAGCTTTGTTCTTAGAAAAAAAAAAAAAAAAACAACAACTAGCCAATGTTTATACTGAAGCAGTCTTCTGGAGGAGTCTTTTTCAGGTTTTATTTTCTCCCCAGCAAATTTTCCTTAATTTTTGGGGAAATAACAGCTAGAAGGACTCTAAGGTTATTTATAACTAGAAACAAAACCAACAAGAAAAAAAACAACCAAAAGAAAACACAAAGCAAAGGCAACACCACCCACACGCCCTCTGCCCCCAACTGCAAACACTTTACCATCTCTTTCTCGTTCACTCTCAGGCCTTGCTCTTGGTCCAGTATCTGACCAATCCCCTCTCAGCCGCAAACGTTTAACAGGAGGTTGCCGTAACTACAGAAGAAAATAACAAAACCAAAACAAAACCAGAAGAGAAAGGCATTACAGAGCTATTTATGTTAGAGAGCACAGCATTCTAAGTTTAAATATAAATGCAGTATCTCCATTTTTGGAAGTTACACAAATTTGTATCTGTCACAAAAAACATAGAATGTCAGCCACATGTTCAGATCAACTATGAATAGAACTGTATCAATAGAATGCCACAGTTTCAACTACACAGGAGTTCAACAGCCTAAATCAATGACTCTCAGAACTAATGCAGCTTTTATTTTATGCAATAGTAACTATTATGCTAACTGAGGTCTTCCATACTGAAAGATAATAATGAAGGTTTTCCAGAAATCAGTTCTGAAAAAAAAAAAAATCACCTTTTTGTGTTAAAAACTATAGAGCAGTTTCAGTTTAATGAAATACAGATTTGCATTAAAGCAAAAGTTAAAAACAATGACAAATTAACAAAAAAACGATTTTACTAAAATAAACACAGTTTTTAACCTGTGTTTTTAAACAAAAATTAAAACATGGGGGTTTTTTGGAAGTACTATATAGGGCAGCGTTAATTTCAGAGACTTGGAAAGAAAAAACTTTGAACATTCAGAAAGGCAGTTGAGAGTTTGAAATTAAGTGTACTGGCTAGATACCCCCAGATAAAAAAAAAAAGCAATAGTTGTGCTGGCAATTTTAAATTAAATGAAAAAAACCCTGCGATGAAAGCATATTAAAGTGTTAACTTTCAGAAGCCAGAAGATTCAGGAAGAAAGCTTTACATTCCTTCTACTCTATACAACTCCAAGCCAGACTGAAATAAAAATAGCATTTAAGTAAAATCATCCGTCAATAAGAGATTACAGGATGTATTCTGTGCCTACAAGAGAAAAATAACACATGGGATCTGTTATTAACAGGTGGTCACAATCTTCTCTCTCTATACTAACTGGGCAGCCAATTCTACACCAAAGTACCTCACATCAAATTAACTTTATATAGAAGAGAGGGAAAAGTACAGCACCATTTGTTCACCACATAATTGTTCTGGGTTCCTCTTTGCTTTCTCCACCTCAGTGAGGTAACAGTGTGACACCTCTGGACATTCTTCCTCAGTCTTACAAATCTACACCTGCTTCTTTCTGATCAACAATTTTTGTACTAGTAATAGCACCCTATGCCCAGTAAATACAGCATGGTCATTGCTAGTAACAGGCCATAGGCTTAACATGAAGCTAACAACATAAGCCTCACACTTGTCAGACTATGTCTGGACTTCACTTGCTTGAAGCATTCTTTCAGCTCATTTAGCTGCAACAACTGTCTAGTGACCAGCTGATTATCACCTAAGTTGCTTTAGTTTTGCACACCTGTGTGGTATACACCCTCTTGTTATCAGTTCTGATGTATACAGTAATGCAAATTAGTTAACCTGTGCAAGAAAGTACTACCTATGACCACAGGATGCTGGTGCAGTGTAAAGCAGTACTGGCACAGACTCACAGCAGATACCCTGCAGGCATGGACACAGGAGGACACCAGGGACACCTCACTCACCGTTGGCTGTTATCTGTACTGTAAAGGTTGGACCCAAGCAACAACTATTTTAGGGGTAACAAGGACAAACAACATGCATTTAAAAGCAAAAAACATGCCACAGTAGCAGACTACTGAAGAAAACACATCATAATGTAAAAAGTGTTTAAAAAATGTATTCAAATGGCCTTCAAGCAGACTCTTGAGAAAAAGAAGAAAACATCAACATCATGCTTCTGCCAGCATAGAGGAGGAAGAAATCTCCACTATTATCATCATGCTCATCCTCCCAGTGAAGACAGCAGGATGCTGACAACTCGTTGTAAACTCCTTCCAGGCCCCAGTCTCAGATTAAAGGTAATGACCTCAGGATACAGAGGAGCTTGTGAAAGGGTCAGCATAATGCCAGGAAGAAAAAGGAGTGGATGGCTGGAGGAGTGCTCATCTTTAGGAAAGGGAAAACAGACAAGAAAAAAAAAGTGACAAAATATTGCAACTAACTAAATAAATAGTGAATATGCAAATTTCGTAACACAATCTACTTGTCACTTATCAGTCTATGAATAGCAGCATTAATTTAAGATTAATTTAAAGGGAAATACAACTGATACAGTTGCCATAAAACAAAATATAAAACATGCAAAGAATCAATCTTAATTACTTGCCTCTTCCCGTCTCTCTTCAGCAGAGGGAACTTTAAGTTCTCGTGCTGTGTCATCCTTGGGATCAAACAAGTATATGTAATCTGAAGAGTAGCTAACAAGGATCTCTTGACCATCTTCACTGTAACACAGAGACGTTACTCTGCAGGATTTGTTATTGAGATGAGGTGGAACAAAACGTGCCACCATTCCAACAGTGCCTCTACCAGCATAATTGCCTATATGAAAAAAAAAAAGGGACGGGAGAGAGAGAAAGAAATGACACATTTACTGTTGCAAATTTTCCAAAGCTTCAATACACTCTTTATTTAACATCCAACAAAAGAGAACTGGAGAAAAGCTAAATATCCTGTAGCTTCCGCATTAAACTGCATCTGAAAAGGGACAAACCAGATCTTACTAGTATTTCATATTTTTGTTTACAAACACTTTACATTTAAAGATAAAAGATGAAAACACACACACAAACATATTATTATCTCACATACCCTCAATATGACAGTGTGTGGATACTATGTGTCAAGTGTAATATAAATGGAAATTTTGGAACCTAAGAACAATAATAAAGCTAATCTGTATCCACACACAAATTAGGAAAGAATCCATTATATTTAACTTTGAAAATTTAGGACATATATCTCTTTTCTACCCAAAATGTTTTTAAAATATTAGCATTACTATACTATGTCTCAAGGAAAAACTATCACTTTGAAACTGCAGAACTATACATTTGTGCTTCCCTGACAAGTCACCTCCATTCTACATGCTAAAATAATCTCAAATTCTACAATTACAGATTTCTGAGCAGATAAAATTTACCTACAAGAAGATCTAACACTGAGAAAAACAGGCTGTTTCAAAAAACTCATAATTTGCCACATAACTGTTTCCCTCATGGCATACCTGTTGTGGCTTAGTAAGTGCCACAGTCTGTCCTTGACCACAGACAAGTTCAGAGTTTAGAATTTCACACTACATAAAGACTGAAACAAAGTTTTATACAAAAACCAGTAGTTTGTTCACTAGTCATAGAACACCCCACTCCTTAAAAAACCAAAAAGAACCAAAAAACAACCAACCCGAACGCTTCTCCTGCCCCCTGAAAACAAATAACAGAACAGTATACCAATATATCCAGAAAAACTACTTCAAAATCTTGTGTTTTCTCTCCTTTACTTTATAGGCCTGCATACATGAATTAATCTTACTCTGGTATTGTTACAATATAAGAGCAGGTACATACTACCTTTTAGTCAATTCCCCACAATCTGTTACTCAGGCAGCTCTCACAGAATTTTGCTGGCCACTGTGACGAAAGGGAAAGATCTTACAAGAACTTTAGCCTGATGAGAGGTGTATTTTTATGTTTATCAAGTGATCTTTACTGTTTCCTTTCTCCACGATCACAATCAGAAAGTGCTGCAAGAAATGACAGATCTTGTAACACTGATCACTTGCATGGACATGCATGCACAGGTATGTATTCATATGTGTGCAAACATACACTGGTTATACATCAGGAGTGATGGTGGATGAGAAGCTCAACATGAGCTGGCGATGTGTGCTTGCAGCCCAGAAAGCCATGTCCTGGGCTGCATCAAAAGAAGTGTGGCCAGCACATCAAGGGAGGTGATTCTCCCCCTCTACTCTGCTCTCATGAGACCCCATCTGGAGTACTGTGCCCAGTTCTGGAGCTCGCAACATAAGAAGAACATGTAGATAATGGACAAAGTCCAGAGAAGGGGCACGAAGATCATCAGTGGGTTGGAGCACCTCTCCTACGAGGACAGGCTGAGAAAGTTGGGGCTGTTCAGCCTGGAGAAGAGAAGGCTCTGGGGAGACCTTACAGCGACCTTCTAGTACCTGAAGAGGGCCTGCAGGAAAGCTGGGGAGGTACTTTTTTCAAGGGCTTGTAGTGAGAGGACAGGAGGTAATGGATCAAAACTGGAAGAGGGTAGTTTTAGGTTAGACATTAGGAGGAAATTCTTTAGTGTGAGGGTGGTGAGACACTGGCACAGGTTGCCCAGGGAAGTTGTGGATGCCCCATCCCTGGAAGTGTTCAAGGGCAGGTTGGATGAGGCTCGGAGCAAACTGATCTAGTGGGAGGTGTCCCTGCCCATGCAGCAGTGCTGTAACTGGATGATGTTTAAGGTCCCTTCCAACCCAAACCATTCTATGATTCATGATTCTGTTATTATAATAAAGAGATACATTTTTGCTTGTCACCTGAAATTTTTTTATAAAATTCTTAGGTAAGCATCTGAAGTATGCTAGCTTTCACCTGAAGGATTTTGTAGCTTTTCAGTGAAATTGTTAGATACAGCAATGTCTGTTGCAAAGGTAAGCAAATTGCGTGACATTATAGAGTTCATAAGATCCTTTCCCTTAAAAAGCAACATGTTCTGGCATTGCAGAGTACAAGAAGACAAGAACTTAACTTCAGGTGGACCACTGAAGGCTGCAATCACTAGCTTTTTGGAACCTTGGAATCACATGTTTTAAGATGAAAGAAGAGATGTTACAAAATGTGTTTGTCTGCATTCAGAATACAATGTATTTTAAGATGGATGAAGAGATTAAGTTTACTTACTTGAAGATTTCTGTATTAGCAAATACTAGAGTGAAATTACTATTATTACAAAGCACTGTTCTCAGAGAAGAAAGCGACACTCAATTAAGTATTACACTTTTACACTTCAATCATTTGCCACCTATTTCAGGAAAAAAAAAAACAAACAAAAAAACCAAACCTGAAATTGGAACTGCAAATGGTTAGAAAAGCATAGTTCCTACCTGTTGCTCTTGTGCCAAGCATTCGCCGATCATATATTCTTACTGAGCTATCAGAACAACCCACAGCAAGATAGTATGGAATTGGTGGACAGATAGCAACAGAAGTGGCAGCACGCCGACAGTTTATTAAAATATCCTGGAACAAATGAAAAAACAGCACTCAAATAATAGCTCTGAACATGTGAAAGATAATTCTATTTTTTACTTCAGGACACAGGTCCATTAGTTACAGAGGTTTTGAAAAAACTAGGTCTGGCCCTGTGAAGATAGACTGTAAATATGTCAAACAGAAATGCCAATGCAGAGAAGGAAAACTACCAGAGAAAGAAATAGCAGGAGATCAACTAAAAAAGAAAACAACAAACCAAAACAAACCGCTGGAACAAACATTTAAGAATAGGTAAGCATAACAACTACAGATTTATAAACTAGCTTGCACCTTGGATTTTCCTACGGAAATATAGATAACTGTTGAGTCAGAAGAGCACCAAATATGCAGAAACTGGCTAAATTATTGTAAAGGATTAGACTAGATTTCATCTGTGGGCAGATAACTAGATAGAGGAAAAGGAAGAAAGAAACCCCTAGGACTGATAAATGTGCACAAAGCAGAATAAAATTAATTGAGAGTAGTAATACATACTTTGGTGTCAGCTTTTCTCCAAATCAGTATTAAAACTATTTCTGAAATCCAAACACAGCGGACACCACCAAAATCTTACCTTCTAGGGAGTAATACCAGCGACTAATTCGATCTAGCGTATTTCATTACCAAATCTGTTCTTAGAGAGGGACAAAGGATACTTGAGAACACAAGGTGGCAGATGATTTTCAAGGCTCATTTTTTGCCTCCAACTCTGCACTCTATAGTAACTAAGGTTAACCAAGAGACTCAGTTCCAACACAGAATCTTTTCTACCATATCTGAAGCCCACACCAAAGTTCATAAACTAAAAAAGTGCTAAAGGAGATATTAAAATAAAAAAAGAGAAAGAAAAAAAAGAGTCCCCGAACTTTTTTTTTTTTCTTGGGAAACATGTTGTCATCTCCACCAACGACCCTGAAATCTATTACTTCTAAAAGCCTTACCAGAATTCATATCCTATGTTTGTATGATGTACAGCTCTACATTTAGGTCATCTTTATTAAAAGATTTCACTCTTACATCTTTACAATCTTCCTTTGTGCAACTTGTTTTGATTCGAGTATCAAACCATCTTACAGTGCCATCTTCACCACAAGAGAGGAAAGTATAGGGATCATTTGGTACTGTCATAATCTGCTCAAAAAAAAAAAAAAGAAAAGTAAGTACTAATATTTCCAGAAATACCATTAGTTTGAAAATAAAAGCACCAACATTTTGAGCAGCAGTAAAGCCTAAAGCAATTATGACTTAAGTCAAGCTTTCTATTGAAATAAAGAGGAAAACTGAAAAAATTGCTGATAATTCTTCATTTTCAAGTAAAGAATTTAACTACTGAAGTTAAAACAAACTGTAGAATGTGACATAAAATTGAATATTTATAATTGGCTGAAATAATTCAACAGAAGATCAGTTTATTTTCTATTAAGTAATAAAAGACAATAACAAACTAAATGCTCAGAAATCTGAATGACATTAAAATACTAGATGGCTTTTATCCCCATTGGGCCATTCCTTTACATTAACAATAGTCTCCTGAAGCAACTATGCATTAAAGGCTGTTACTAACCTACCCCCTGACTGCATTCTTTTTTTTTTTTTTATTTTACTTTTTAAGGGAGCACTGTATTGCACCATTTTCCTGACCTCAGCCCTACTCATAACTAGGGAAGATCCAGATGGAGTCTCACATGTATGGCTTCACTTAGGAAGGCCTCCTTAAGACAAAATGAAAAGGCAAGCAATCATAATCTCAAAGCAGAGTTCCGTGGGCCAATGAATGTACACAAAACATCACCCTCACACACACTATCCCCTAAATACAAACCAGAGAATGTTGTAGAAACAAGCAGTATTTTTCTTTTCCTACACTGCTACTAACAGTAACTTCTCAGAAATTTATAAAGCCACAACAATCAGTAATAGTGTAATACACTAATTCAACACAGAGCAAACTAGTGGTTCTTTAACTATTTTTATGTGATGATTTATTTTCCCTGCCCCCCTGCCCCAGCTCTTAATAAAAGTAACCCATGGATATCTCTAAACCTCTTTACCTCAAGTGAGATTACAAAGATAATCTTTGCAAGATTCAGCATTTCTTCTTGTAATGCTCAGTATGTTAACTAAGACAATGTGTGCTGTGACCAATCTTACTACTGACAAACACAACATTTCACAGACAGAACAAAGCCAAGATTTTAATAACAATGGAACAATAAACTTCTCAGCTACAAACGTTATTCTTCAAAATGTTAATCTAATATATTGAAAACTGTTTTTCACTACACATTCACTCAAAATAATTTTATTAGTGTAGTTATAAAAGTCAGCAATTGTTCTTCAATCTGCTAAATTCAATAAGTACACATACATGTATTATATCATTTTTATTGACTAAAAAAAATCCTTCCCTATTTAACTTTAAAAATATATAGTTGTAGGATCTTTTTAGTGTATTGAAAATATGAAGGTAAGAGTTGTCCATAAAAGTACACTGTCTTCCTGAAATGCAATTAACATGAAGGGCAATAAAGAAAAGCATTTGGCTGAATAAAGTAAACTTGTAATGGCCTTGTATTAAACAACAAATTCTCCAGAAACATGTTTCAAGAACTTCTCTTTCCCTCTCTACTTACTCTGTTCTCCCCCAGAATTAAAAATAATTGTCCAGTTATCTCATAGTTCATAACAATCTACACAAATTTCCACATTCCTCTATTTCAATTGATGTTTTGGTATGTCTTGAACTGTCACAAATGCCACGTTTAAAGCGCAGTATAAATTCAAACCATGTTCAAATTTAGAATTAGTACCTCAGGGGCAGATGATGTTAGCTTTTGTTATTTAGAGAATCCAGTGAGTCAAAGTTCTATATTTAATACGATGATGTGGTTACATACAGCTGGGCAGTAACATCACAATATTTTGAAATTATTTTACCACTCCAGAAACCTCTCAGAGACCAAGTTGCGTTATGTTAGAAGCTGAAGCTGTATCTCGGCCATTTGATTAAAAATCCGTGTGCTGTTTACTCTACTACACTTCCACATGCCAAGTCTCAAAAAAAGGTCTGCTATGCAATTTATTAGTACATGGGTTTAACGTACAAGTATCAGGTTCAAGACACAGTAACAGAACTTACAGTCTTTATAAGAGTACCTCCCAAATTGTGTTATAAGCCTATCTTTGAAAGACCTTTTGAAGAGAGCTCAAATGTATATATGTTAAACCTCGGTGCAAAACAGGCTAAGAAAAATTACTTCAAAAGTGACACAGTTGTTAAAACAGGTAATATATAGTGGGTTTGGGATCCCTTCCATTCCATTAAAAAAGTGTAAGCAACCAAATCAGTACCACACTACTGTAATTCTAAACAATAATAATGCCCTTGTTAACATTATTTGCTGAATAAAAAGCAATACCACCATCTTTGGCTGTGCAGTCAAATGTCCATACTCTCCAACTAATGAGTTTGAAGAAATTACTATATTCCATACAACTAGTAACTATTCAGTTACAGTCATTCTACATGGACAAAAAAACCCCTTGCATCTTGATTTGCTAGACTTTTGGGCTTTCCATATTTATTCCAAGATGTTTTTCACACTCATGGCGTCTTCTCAGAATGACTGCCACCATCTCTTTCATTTGCAGTACTCTAAGCAGTCTAGCCCACAGCCCCAAACACACAGCCAAACCCACTGCTCTGAAGATACTTCTACAGCTATCTTCAGGTCTCCTCAGCACAGTATCCATAACCATTCTCAAGAACAAAAAATGGCTTATATGATGCTCACAGATAGCTACCCAGGAAACAAAGGTACCAGCTAAGCCAGTAACTGGCAGCTCCTCAAGCCTGCAGCCAGCCAGCAAGGAGGTTCCTCTTTCTCCAGGAAGCTACGACTCAACAACGTGACACAAGCCCTTCTCAACAACTACATCATAGCTTTAAAAAAAAAAGCATGTCAGGGTCCAGATGTTCTTACAAAAAGTCAGATTGTATTTGAGATACAGAGAACATCCAATCAATTTGCAGAATTGTGTGCAGTAGCACACAGACTACTGTATATGGTAAACTTAGTGAGAACTGAGGCAGTGTAAGCTTCTGATTGGGGGCCCATAAGGACTGATGCTGTTCAAAGGAAACAGAAGTTTCTCAATCAAAATACAAGCAGATGATGTGAACCTGGGATCCACAATTGCATTTTGCAAAACTGAAAATACAGTTTTGTATTAAACCCTGATAAAATCAAAGCAAATAAAATCAAAAACACAAACCCCAGAAGCAGAGTGAATACCACAAGGTTCACTCAACTGACCTACAAAGATACATTGTGGCCAAAAAATGTTTTTGACAAAACCTTTAACAGAACATGTGGAATTGCAACCATAAGGACACTTCTACTACACGATCAAATATGAGTTCTGGCAGTACTTCAGCCGTTTTATTTTCTCACACAACCTTTTCACACTCCCCATTTTTTTCACAGAGATGTTTTTAAATATGTTGTTCACTTAACATACAAAGAAAGATTTAAAATCATGCTAGGAAACTGAGGTAAATAGTTAAAAAAGCAATGCATTTGGGATTTTTCCCGTGTGTGTACTGTGTTAGGGTTAAAAAAACCAACCAAATAAATAATCAAAAACGCTGGAACATCTATAAACTAAGAAGGAAACAACAGTATTTCTTCTATTTTAAGCACAGTAAGTTTTACAAGCAGCAGATTTTGCTGTCATTAAAATAAATAGATCAATAAACCTGGCTTTCTTCCTAACTTAAGTAGCACTTTGCTTCTTTCATTTGCTTATTTATAGGAACAAAACTTGCAGGGGCTAATTGAAAACACCGGCTCTAAATTTACACGTAATAGTTAACTAGGATACAAAATAGAGAAATTACCCAAAACTGTAAATACATTTTTCAGATTAAGTTGTTCACACGTGCTGAAACAAGCATTTCTTAGAAGGATTTAAATTGTAAACAAAGCATCGAACTGTTGAAAAGTTGGGGGCAGGGAGGGAGAATAAAGATACAAATGCAAAACACAGCCACTGCCCCCAGCCCCCAAACTACTTCAGCAGGAAATTCACAGAACAATTTAATTCAGTTTTGTTTTGCAGAGAACTCTTTCAGTGAATGTGTATTCAGTTGTTATATTTGCAAAGAAAGCAGCCTTATTGACACTGTATTTTGGGAAGTCCCCCATTTAATTTAAACAGCATATTTCTCTTTCAAAGCCTACTCCATAAGAAGAAAAAAACCAAAACAAACAAAACCCAAGCCTCAAAAAAGATAGAAGAAGGTTCTTTACTTTTCACCAAAATAAAAGCTTTCATCAGTCTGGTTAAAATCTTGGGCAGTAACACAAAAATATGTATTCTACCTATCTTAAAATTATCCTTTATTTCAGTGAGGTACCTCATAGGTAGTTCCATAGTGGCACGTATACTGGCATTGCCTGTTGGTCTCCGCATCTTGTTCAACATTAGTGTAAAAAATGACTCCATCTCCGGAACAAGATACAATCTGTTTGTCATTGGTGCATGGTAAGAATTTTGCACTAAAAATATTTGCCCTGTGCCCTGAGCGAATAGTTGTTAAAACCTATGGAAGAAAGAAAAAAGAAGGCCGTATCAGGTTAAGGTTTACAAAGCAAATAGAGAATGGGAAAATAACAGACTTTGGTACTATAGAACATCAGTTATGTACAGGCTGTTGGTAACCTATACAGTTTAACACAACAGAACAGAGAAGCTGTCTTTACACCAAATTTCTTCTAAGAACAAAGCTGTTCCACAAGAGACATTTACTTAAGCACTTGCACCTTTAAAGTAGTCTGCAAAATGAAAGCACTGGAATGCAACCGCTAACTTTTGTTTTTAACATGTTAGTTACATATCACATCGGGTTTACCAAAGTAAAACATCAGTCCAAGGTGATAGTGCAGCCATCCAGCACACCAGTAAGGAGAGATTTAGAAAATATGGAATATCATGGGTCAAGAAAAATAAGGCCTTGTAATCCAAGCCAAATTTACAGACTTTAAAAATTTATGCTACTCTTAAACTTGTTTAAAAAGGAGACCTGAAGCTTACAAGTAAGGATGTTTTGAAACCACTCGAAAAAAACCAAACATCAATGAACATGATTACAAGGCAATAAGACTTAACTTAGTCTCGATTAATGTCATTCATCTACAATACAGCAGAGAAACATAATTTACTTCACCATCACAGTTGGTTTTAAACTTTGTGATGACTCTTTGTATTTCCTAACAGTTCTTATCAGTCCATTAAAAATTAAAAAATCCTCCATATGCTTTCCTGTGCATTCTAGTCTTATTTCTCCCACTGCAGCATTTAAACTAAACTGCATTTTCACCAGTACTAACTGAAAAAACATGTTGTTTACAGTATGAAAAATACTTCCAAATCTCCACTCAATTAACTTAATCAAATAAAACATTATGCAAATGAAGTTGTTCTGTCAGTAATAGCTGGTGCCTAACACTTTACAAGGGCTATTTCACACCCCGAAAAAGATGAACAGTGTATCTGCCTGCTTTGAAAGGGCTCAGTATCAAAATCAGGAGAGCTAATCCATTAATCTTCTTTTACAATCTGCCTCTTCATTTAGGTTTGTTCAGATTTCTGTATTTTACTGAAAACATTCGAAAGAAATTAGGAACTCGGTATCAAAGAAGCAACTCAGAACAAGAAGTCCATGAAGTACCCCAGTTCAGATGACAGTTAAAGTCATGTCATCTGTCAGTCCCCTCTGATTACATTATTGCTACTATGAAAGAAGTATTTTTTGCCCTGACAAGAATTCTTCTTGATCTCTCAAAAAAAAAAATAAAATAAAATAAAATAAAATATATAAAAACAACTAGGGGCTTCTCTAGCATCTTAGATTACCCTTGCCAGTTCTCTACTGCTTCCTTCCTGTCAGTGAATATAAGCAGGCAGACTTTCTTCTCTTTGCTCCACTGTACAGGGTCTTTCTCTCACCAAACTACATGTGCTTCTTACTTTTCCCCCTTTTTCTCACAAAACCCAATCTAATGCCCTTGCTTCTCATGCAATGGAAAAATTATTTTAATCTTCTGCTTCAGATTTCTCCATCTTCAGATCTCAGACATGGAGATCTACATTTGATGATCACCCTTAAACTTGGAAAATCTCAGGTTTTTCTTTCCCTTCCTCCTTCTCTCCTTCACTGTAAACTAATATGGGATTCAGAAATTTATATGGCTATACATTTTCAGTAAAGGAAGGAGTCTTCTCACAGGCAGACCTAACCCCCATCCATTTTATTGCGTGGTGTTGTAATAAAAGCTATTCAAGTATTACAGCATTTGTTATACACAGAAGATTTTCCATGCCCTTCTTGACTTGCACTATAAATCCTTTCCTACTCTGGTTATTATATTGCCTTTGAGAGGGGAGATAGAAGCAGAAAAACTTGCTTGTGCCTAGTCAGCAAAAAAGATGAAATAATTTAATATACATAACCAACCCCCCCAAATCCTATCATTAGCTACACAGAATCAAACAATACCACCACCTTACTCCATTAGAGCATCTTACTACTAACATGTAACAGGCTACAAATACTTAACCACTGAATAAAAACAGGGGGGAATCAAAGAATTTCGGACGTTCTTCAAAGTACTTGATTAGCAGTAGTAATTCACATATCCTTATAACCTCTGCAATTGCTCAAGTAATTCATTACACAGAAAAATCAATTGACAAGCCAATAAATTCTAATACATTCAATAATTCAAATTATGGCTCTTGAAAGTGCATGTTAAATCTTTGGGACAGGATTTTTATTTCACGTAGCAAACCTGGAAGCTTGGATACAAGCTCCACCCCTAACAATAAGTACTTTCCTCCAAGAAAGTAGAATCTCTGTTGGCTTCTTTAAACCTGAAATGTTTAAGTTCCATATTCAAAAGGAAACTCTCTACAATAAAAAGAAAAAGGTCATCATAATGAACAAAACAGTGCTTTTAAAGTCACATTAAAAACTGAAACCAATTAAAAAAATGTGGTTTTATCTTCACTCCACCCTACTTTTTGAAAAGAAGCCTGTATAAACAAATGCAAATCAAATCTCAGTGGGTTACTAAGCCTTTTGGGATGTAGTTAATTTAGGGTTCTCATTCATGATACTCAGCCCAGAATCATCTACAATCAAGCCATTTCAATAATACTTCCTCTGAAGAGGACAAACCCACTTTAGAAATAAAGAAAAGAAAACCTAATGGAACACCATCCCAAAGTGAAAAGTAGCAATCCTGATTCTAGAAAAGCTGTAAACCTTCAGCCCCACTAGGCACTCTCCAAAGCCTCCCCCCAGCACCTTCACAAGTGAACTTAACCCTTCCTCAGAAAGCAAACCAGGCTAACCAGTGCAACCACTCATAAGAATCCTGTCTTCACGCTGGTATTAGCTGAGAGAAGTCTCAGGCTCCATTTAAAGGCTTTGAAAATTGAGTGCGCAACTTCATGTAAATACATAAATTCCCATCTTTTTGTATCATATTCGTAGTGGATAGAGCTTTAGCTCCAGCTAAACTCTCCCCCTTCCCTGCCCTGGTAACATGATGCTTAAAACAAAACAAGGAAGAATCTTCTCAGGTAACCCAAAGTATAATAAAATGCTCATCCTTTTGATTTGGACTTGCAATTACTATTAGAAATCACAGTAACACATTTCTCCTCAGATGGACAAACACTATAAACATATAACGTACTGAAACTTGAGAAACATTCAGAAAAATTTCTCCTTCTGAGACACATTATAGAATCATAGAATCATCAACGTTGGAAAAGACCTTCAAGATCAAGTCCAACCATCTGCCCTACAACCCCTAACCACTAAACCATCTCCTGAAACACCATGTCTACCCGTTTTTTTTTAACGCC
This sequence comes from Hemiprocne comata, assembly GCA_020745705.1. Lineage (NCBI taxonomy): Eukaryota > Metazoa > Chordata > Aves > Apodiformes > Apodidae > Hemiprocne > Hemiprocne comata. The sequence goes on along the minus strand of CM036586.1, from coordinate 132,110,833 downwards.
TCCAGGGACAGTGCCTCCACCACCTCCCTGGGCAGCCTGTTCCAATGCCTCACCACTCTGTGAAGAATTTTTTCCTAATATCCAATCTGACCCTCCCCTGCTGCATCTTCATCCCATTTCCTCTTGTCCTATTGCTAGTCACTAGGGAGAAGAGGCCAACACCCACCTCACCACAACCTCCTCTCAGGTAGTTGTAGAGAGCAATGAGGTCTCCCCTCAACCTCCTCTTCTCCAGGATGAACAGCCCCAGCTCCCTCAGCCTCTCTTCATAAGGCCAGTTCTCCAGACCCTTAATCAGCCTAGTTGCCTTTCTCTGCACCCTCTCCAGCACCTTGATGTCCTTCCTATACTGAGGTGCCCAAAACTGCACACAGTGCTCGAGGTGTGGCCTCACCAAGGCTGAGTAGAGGGGCAGGATCACCTCCCTGGTCCTGCTGGTCACACTATTCCTGATGCAGGCCAGGATGGTGTTGGTCTTCTTGGCCACCTGGGCACACTGCCAGGTCATGTTCAGCCGGCTGTCAATCAACACCCCCAGTAACAATATATAGTAACAATTAACATTTACATCTGGCCATACATAACACTAACTGGAATGACTTAAATAACTCTTGTAAATAAGAGCTAAACAAGATTAAATGCTTCCTTTTACAATTAGACATTTACTAACACAGAAGGCTATGTTCATGGCTAAAGTCTATTTTTGCTACTCTTGCTAGCTTAGAAAAGAATATATGGTGATAAGGATAGCTGCCAAGATGACAGAATTAAAGAAGAGTTCTGGTACCAGTACCAATTTGTGCCCTTCTCCTGCATTGATTCTGCTACTCAAGCCAGAGAAAATAAGCTGACACAACTGTTACAGTCATTAAAAACGGCATCTCTAGCACATCTCAGGAACAACACTGATTATAAAGTCTTCATGCTAGTACCTGCTGTTTTATAATTGCATTTGCACATACTGGGAAAAAAACAACTGTATCTGCTCTGCTGTTACGTAAAAAAATAGCACAGTTGTTATAAATAGGAAAATAAAACATAGAGTGTATTTCTCAGTTTCCTTAAGTGCCACAGTAATACACAGCAGGCAAAAAACCCAAAATCATCCCATGAAAGCATGAAGTTTAAATTGCTGCATCTACTGAAATATTACAATATTTTAATATAGCAATTATGTAAGATAAATGGTATAGCAACTATCCCATAGCGACTTATTAAAATAAACTGCACAATAAATGTTACTGAACACCCTTTACTCACATGAAAACTTTTACCTCACAAGTCTCTTTAACAACAGTCAGTTTGGAATATACCTTTCATCTACTTCATAGCTGTCTCTTAAATACCTCTTCTTCTTCAGCTGAACTCCCAGTCCAACAGAAACCCTGATCTTTGTCACACTGACAAGAACAGTTGAAATGAAGGGAGGAAGTTTGGAAGCTATGGCTCATTTGGGGAGGTCAAGAAAAGGGTCTTACCTATAGACACAGGCAACGCTCCAGATCACTATTATTTTCCCACCACAGCTCTTCAAGAAGGCAAAATATTGCTGCTTCCATAACCTCCTATTCAAACACTCTTCTGCCATACCGACCACACATTTTGGCTTCCCCACTACATTTTTCAGCACCTCTTCAGGGTTTAGTTATCAACCTCTAAGAAAGCACAGGATTTCACTTGAACAATGCTGCATAGGATCCCCAGTGCTTTTAGAGCACGTTCTGTCAAACTACCAGCAGCTCCTAAAGAGAAAGTGTGGAACTACTATGGAGTGGATGCTAGCTGACATTACTGGAAGCCATTTGGCTGCATCATAACCCGTATGAGTGCAGAAATGAAAAAGCAGACATCTTTACAGCAGTTTCCCTTTCACAAACCTGCTTCCTCTATTGCAGTAGAAATTATTTTCCATCCACATACATGCACACACAAGGCAATGTAATTTCAAATGGTAATAAACTATTTTAATCAAGATTGACACTTCAACAACATTACACAGACAGCCAACTCGGTATATTACACACAGCAAAAGCTAATAAATATTTTAAACCTAAAAAGAAACAGAAAACCATTTATCTGACTATAAGATTTCACAAGAATTACTGAATCCTATTGCTAATTCTGACACTAATCTGTTGTGACACCATGTTCCTTTTGTGCCAGACCACCCACCATAAAATCAGATAATACTTATGTCACAAGACATTAAATGCTACGGTTTTAAAGCACTGTGAAGTTTTATTCCAATGCACAAACACTATAAAATGCCTGATATTATCTTTGTCAGATAATAATTAATATCTGAAAAAATATATTGATAATTATCAATATCTTGAAAAATTACAACATAAATTTTATTTCAAAATTACTGAGGATCCAGAAACAAACCTACCTTTCTGCTGTAGGGATTACTGATTACCAGATTGGTGTCATCCGAACCAGATAAAATATATTCTCCTGTATCATTCCAGCAAATTGTATTCACCTGCATGAATTAACAAATATTAGTTTAGACTTAAATTAAAATTTTCAGAATATTTAAACATCAATACACAAAACATCCAACACTACAGAAACAGAGTTAAATTCAACTGAAATGATGTATTTTCTAAGCAGCTAGCATAAAAAATTGGTTTTAAAATAAATTTATATCGGAATCATCTGCAATCATCTGCTTCACCTCTGGTATTTCAATTACACCCTCTGCTCTTGCAGAGTCCATCAGATAAATTAAGACTTCCCACAAAGGCCTCAGTAACCACAGTTTTATACATTCAGGTGCTTTAACGTAGCAAGCGTATGCTACTGAGTTCTGCAAATTTGAACTGGAGGGCACCACAATGCATTCACTGTTGTACCTTCACAATACCCATTCTGACCATCCATTGCTTTCATAATTTTCAGCGACTAGACCTTCTCAAGGATCATGTGAAAAGCACCACAGAATCCAACCCAGGTCCCTTTTGGGAAGTGTGAGCATGTGTCCTGGTCTGAGCCAGGATGAAGCTAATTTTCCTTTTACTGTTGTTTTTTTTTCCTTCAGTAAGCTCCTTTTAACTAGCAACAAGTGTTCCAGCTAGTGGACTGATAACACTGGAATGTTTATGTTTCTGCTGAGACTCCAAGGTCGCTTCTTAGCTCTGCTGCTACAGAGGCTACTGAGAGCAGGAGAATTGTATCTGTGACCCCCCCGTAGGGGAGCTGGACTAGACAGACAGCAGAACTGACCAAAGCTATTTCATTCCATATATCTACGTAAGCTCTGAGGAAGGTCAGAGATCACAGAAGACAACTTCCTTCCTGCTTCTTCTTCCCTTCTCTTCCGTCCATGGACTCCATCCATCCACCACTGTCGACCCCTAGGCTCAGGCACCACTGACCTCATTACTCTACCCTAAGCCCCTGTCTGCTCTGCCTTATCTCCTGCCTGTGGGCTGAGACATTTCAGGACTGCTCACAGCTAAGGAGAGTGCCCGGAGAGTTGCTGGGGGTGGGGGGAGGCAAGAGGCTTTTGCACATTCCTGAACATACTTGTATATAATTGTACATATAATTAAAGCTATCTAGTTTAGTTTTCAATCCAGCAAAGTCTCTCTCCCAATTCTCTCTTTCCCTACCTGGGTGGGAGGGGGAGGGGATCTAGAGCATTGTTGTCTCTGGTTTAATTGCCAATCCTGAGTCAAACCGTGACAGCATGCTGGGAAAGAAGAATCTCACAGTGAGGTACAGGATTGTATTGGGAGAATTTTACCTTCTCAATTCTCCTTTTCACAAGACTCTGTTTAAAAATGTGTCAATTACATAAAGTCCTAAAAGCACTCAAAATCCAGGAAGCTCAGAGAGTATCCTTAAAGTAACCTGTCTTCAAGCAGCAGCTCACTCTCAAGCACTACAGACTGCACGTGTGACCGTTACAATTACAAGCAGCCTCTAAAATAGCTTTAAGTGTCAAAGTGCAGCAACCGACACTTCTGTTGGCTATATTCTGTTGGTAGAAAAACTGCCTTAGCATGATGTATCAGAATGGACTACATCATTAGCAGACAAACCACTTAATTTTAAATCCTTTTCTTATGCTTTTTTATTATTATTTAAATGTCTCATTCTGAGCCCAAAAGACAAGTTTTTTATTTAAAATAAATCACTATTACTCTTTCAATTACAAGTTTAGTTGGGGTCCTTAATAAGGCAAATTTGCAAAATCAGAATTAGCCGTTTCAGGTGGATCACATGGACAACAAATGGACATTCACTGAGGAGCTTTAAATCAACTTTTGCCACCAAAAAATAAATCTTTTTTTTACAACAGACATGCCTATGGCAGAGTTAGCTCAATGCTCAGCAGCAGTCAAATAACATTAGAAATCATGAGGAAATGCACAGAAAAGCAAATGTCATTCTGTCAGCGTATACATCCATGCATGACAAATCTGCATCTTCCACACTACACAGTTTTGGTTTATATCCGACTCCCCCACTCTCCATTTCTATTATTGCCCATTTGAAAAGAGAAACTATGAAAATTAATTACTAGGGTGATAATAGATATAACTTTTTATTGCAAGAAGCAATTACTTTGTACCACTCTGGGAAGAGGAGGAGATATGACAGAAGCTTCTGAAATCACGAGAAAACAAAGAGCGAAAGAAAGAAAGTTTTCTGTGGATCTTCACAGTACAGGAAATGGACAGCCTGCAATGAAACCACGGCACACATGGCATCTTATTAAGACTGGAATTAATAGTCATAGAATGTCCTAACTACCAGAATTAGAAAAACATACATATTCATCAAAGAAGAATGAAAAATTATCAGAGGTGCAATACTGGTGCAACTTTCACCTCCACCTGTTCAATGTGATGTGTTCTTGAGCATATCCTTCAAGTACTGTCCGTTTGCCCTGTCTCAGCTTTCCTCCAAAATCAGTACTAGCCCTCTCAGGGCCAAGTCATCAGGCTTGACTGAGCATTGGTATGACCTTGCATGGCTACTCTCATTATTTTATAACCCTGGCTGTCAATCACCAAGAACCCTGCATTCAACTTACCCCCAGATCCATCTATCCATGAAGTAACTTGTTCTGACAACAACTGTACTTTAAAAATGTTGTCAAGTACTACTCTGTTGTCAGAGTACTGTGACTAGGACAAACACAAAACCCAAGAATGTTCACTTTCCCCTACATTTCCTTTCAGGCAGAAAAATTCTATCATTGCTCTAAAGAAACCAAAATGCTAATAAAAGGATACAAGAATATAAATGAGAACAAAACACTGAAAAAACAAACTAATAAAACAAAACAAAAAAAAGGAAGCTGTCAAAAAAGTTTAAAACTATATGAAAAAATAAATATATGAAAAAGAATTGAACTAATTGGGGATGGGTGTCAAAAAACAAGATCTACCACCTTCACAGCCACTCCACATCCAACTAAAAGCATAATGTAACACTTACTACACTAAGGGTTTGAAATTACTGGGAAAAGGTGTTAAAGCCAAAAGAAAGGATATATTGAGTACAAATTAAAATTACTAACAAGATGAGGAAAGTCAAAGGGTGCGTAGTTAGCTTTTTCCTGTAAAGTATTCCACATTACTAACTGCATCTAATTTTATCTGCCACTCAACTAGCCTTGAAAGGAAGCAGATACTTTTTGATTCACTAGTCAAATAGTAAAAAATAAATTTGCCATCTCTGTTTTCCTCAAAGACAATGCAGGAGGCAGTACAGCCAATCCTTATAAAACTGAAAATGTAAATTCCTCAATTCTACATAATGTAATAGTAAAGTTAACACTTTTGTGAACAGGATTAATGGAAAACATGGAATAGAAGAAAGGAAATAAAAGTAACTGAAAATATCCAGAATATTAGAAAGATCTCCAAAGCAAGTAAGCTGATGGAGAAAGGCACTACTTTTCATCTATAGATGAAAAGGTAAAAACTGCACATTCCAACAATATGCAAACAAACTTCCTATACTAATTTAAGAGTAACTTTGAGGACTACATCTAAAAATGCTCCATCCTGAAGCCGATGTATGCCACACAGGATGCTTCCTTGTTACTGAACTGAATGTCTATATATAGAAATGGGAAATTGTAATTGCTTATGTAAAAGGCTCTATCTACCTACGCGTTCCGCAATTTTACCTTCCTCAGATTTCACGGGTCCAGAATTGGAAAAAAAGCTAGTTACATTTTTAATCATTTCAATATGGTTTAGAGTTGTTTTCTCCTCTACTTTCCTCATAATTTATTATTGCTGGTCCAAATTGATTCTCTTTCAGCACTTCTCCTTTGGATTTAGCCACTTCACACAAAAACCATCTTGCCTAACTCCATGCATTTCCTCATCATCTTAAGATCCCTTTAGAGTTAACACAGAACACGGCAACTTCTCGCATACATGTGACTTCACTCTGACTTGGACAATGTGAATCTTGTTGAAAGAGGCAAATCATGCCCTGGGAGGATCATAAGGTTACAAGCAGACATCAGTGATTCAGTAGACTAATCCAATTACTTCACATACTACTGCTAGAGACTGTCTCTTCAAATGAAGTGGAAAATTGCACTATTTCAAAGACAATGGCACCTCAACTCTGAGATGAAAATACTCATATCTCAAACAAAAAGGTGCTATGGTAACATTACTGCTACAAGAGCATGTATACTTGAAGTAATTAATATGTGGTGGATTGACCTTTTCTGGATGCCAGGTGCCCACCAAAGCCTCCCTGCCACTCTTCAGCTGGACAGGGGAGAGAAAATAAAAGGCTTGCGGGTTAAGATAAGGACAGGGAGATCACTCAGCAATTGCAATCGTGGGCAAAACAGACTCAATTTGGGGAAATTGATTACCAATAAAATCAGAGTAGGGTAATGAGCAATAAAACCAACTCTTAAAACACCTTCCCCGCCCCCTTTCCCTACTTCCCAGGCTCAACTTCACTCCTGATTTTCTCTAAATCGTCCCCCTGAGCAGCACAGGAGGACAGGGAACAGGGGTTTCAGTCAGTTTGTCATATGTGGATTTCTGACGCTCCTTCCTCCTCAAGGGGAGGACTCCTCACAGTCTCCCCCTGCCCCAGTGTGTAGTCTCTCTCATGGGAGACTGTCCTGCATGAACCTATCCGACTTAAGTTCTTCCCACAGGCTGCAGTTCTTCATGAACTGCTCCAGTGTGGGTCCCTTTCATGTAGTGCAGGCCTTTGTGAACAGACTGCTTCAGTGGTCCACCACAGGTTCCCAAGTCCTGCCAGCAAACCTGCTCCAGTGTGGGCTCCTCTCTCCATGGGGTCTCAGGTCCTGCTAGAAGACAGCTCCAGCACAGGCTTGCCCCAGGGTCACAACCTCCTTTGGGCACATCCACCTGCTGCGGAGTATAGAGCCCCCAACAGGCTGTAGGTGAGTATCTGCTCCACCATGGATCTCCATGGGCTGCAGAGGGACAGCCTGCCTCACCATAGTCTTCACCACAGGCTGCAGGGGAATATCTGCTCCAGCACCTGTAGCACCACCTCCCCCTCCTTCACTGACTTGGGTGCCTGCAGAGTTATTACTCTCACATATTCTTATTCCTCTCTCCAGCTCCAGCTGCTGTGGTACAGGTCTTCCCTCCCCTACCCTTAAATATGTTATCACAGAGGTGCTACCACCATTGCTGACGGGCTTGGCTTTGGCCAGTGGTGGGTCTGTCTTGGAGCCAGCTGGCACTGGCTCTATTGGATATGAGGGAAGCTTCTAACAGCTCCTCTCAGAAGCCACCCCATAGCCCTCCCACCACCAAAACTTTGGCACACATACCCAATACCTCATAGAACTATTCCCGTCTTCAGAGATATTGGACCTGAGTATGATTATACATATAGCTGTATTTTCTGTGGGTTCTCTCTTTTGTGTAACATCCATTCAAATGTTAGGATGCTGAACTTTACTTTCATCCTCAATATGAAATTAAAATTCTTGCCTTAAGTATGTTGTCCAACATGTCCAATGACACAACATGCTTTTATATATAGAAAATACGAGTCACAGCTTACTCCACAGAAGAACACAAATGTTCTAAAAACAAACACAAAACCCAAAAACAACCAAAAAACCCCAAACCAAACACCTATCCTCCAACCCTCCAAAAAAAAAAAAAAACCAAACACAACACAAAACCACACAACAAACCACAAAAAAACCCCACACCCCCAAAAAACCAACCACCTTCATAAACACACTTAATAAGACAACTATGCCATTCCTCACATTTTAAAATCAATGCTGGTTCTGCAATTGTGAACAAAAAAGACTAATATGATCGTTTACCACTGATAATATAAGCATTTTAATCAGTAATGGCATTGTAATTTAATTTACTTTTATTTCACAAGTTTTTTAAAGGAAGTAATAAGAAATTATACTGAATGGTTGTTAGCTATAAAAGATTATTCCCTGCAAGAAAACACATAGTAAATGAGGTAAGAATTCCATTCTTTAAAGGTGGGGCGTTCCGAGCAAATTTAATTTCTAAAGACGTTTTTTGAATTGTAGCAGTATTTTAAATAACTGCATATAATGCTGTAAGTTCATAACTAAAACATTTTGCACCCAGTAAAACAACTAAGTTAGACCACATATTAAAGCATATGTTAAAAGCTAACAGAATCAGCTCAAAATGAATTTTAAAATACGTATCCACCAGGCAGACCCAAGCAACACCAAACAGCCAACATCAAATCTGAAACTCCTCTTACAAGACACAGAGGTAGCTAACTAAAAGCAAGATCAGTTCTTTTTTAACAAATAGCAAAGAAACACTATTTTCCCATCCCATTTTATAGGCAAAAATGACTACTTTTACAGGAAAACAAAGAAAATTTTAAGAAACACAACAAACTACAGGCAAAGAAACTTGAAAATTTTCATGTTAAATATATTTGAGAAGATGAAAACTACTAGAAAAGAAATCCTTAAAAAAAAAATTTCCTGTTACAATCTTGAATACAAAACCTGATAAATAACTTTCTACACTTAGAATTATAGAATAGTTTGGCTTTGAAGAGCCCTTATATTGTCATTCTTACAACATTTATTGGGAGAAACAACAAAAGAAAAAAAAGGAAATTAATGCATTTGTTTTTTTAAATCAGCACCCTCTCTACCAGAACATTAAATTTACCTGGTTGTCTGGTTGTCCTGGCTTGAGGACATCAGTCCTCGACTGTGACATCGATACAGCAAAAGTAGCTGACTTTTTACATACACCAAATCTCATCCTTGCCTTTCACAGTCTTCCTAGTATTTTGAAAATGTACACAAGTCAAAATCATACTTCTGATCCCAAGCTAAAAGGCTAGATTTTTTAATCAGTTTTTATTTTAAACTACTATTATGTTAGTCAACAATTCTAATACTCCTTAATTAAAAATCTAACAATGTAAGCAAGTCAAGATAAAAACATCTTCACATTGAACAGCTTGAGAAAGAAACATGTTGAAGTATAAAATTTACACTTGCATTCTCACTTTTTACAGCACATCTACCTTGTACAACTAAGACAGTACTTTAACAGTCATTCATTTCTGCCCTACTCAGCAAAAGTAATATGGCAATCTCTTTGCCTTGTACCTAGTTTAGGTAAAATGTTTTATTTAAAAGAATATGACCTAAAGTATTTGGACCACTTTCAAAAATTAAGTATTTAAATAAGCAGTATTTCAAGTTACGTTACTGCTTTTCAGGGGAGGTTTATTTTTGGTTTTATTATCTCTTTAAGCAAGCATGATGCTCTTGATCACTTGCTTTTTAGTCTTAGAGAATAAACCACTCAAAACACGAATACAGCTTTAAGTCAACAAAATATATCCATACACCACAAAACTACTGAAGATTCCATTTAAAGGTTTAAGATGAGCTCTAACTAAAAAGACAAGCATGTGTCTTTCGTGCATAGAAGATTAACTCATTCAGCACTATTAAGGTATAGTAATGGGATTATGTTTTGCTTCAAAGGTAAAGTGCCAGATGTTCAAGAAGAAACAAGTATCTAGAGAATTCAGATTAAGTCTCAAAAAGTGTAGGTTTCCAGCTCAGCTTTAATACATAGTATTTGCATTTTTAAGTTAAAGAACTATTACTATGGCAACAAAATCACAATTTAGCATGTTTTAACAAACAAAAAAGCAACAAGTGACTTACACATCCATCGTGTACATTCAAGGTTGCTTCAAGTTTTAATCTTTGGATAAATTCTCTTCTCCCTGTGAAGAAAAATACTAATTACATACTTTTCTAGATCAATAGCACTGAAGAAGGAATTAAGACCCTACCAATGGGCACTAGCAGGTAAAAACTTAAACAATAAAGAACCCAAATACAAATGTAAGTCTTGAAAGAATTCACATGGTTATTTTACAAATGCTTATACAAGCATCACATTTGCTAGCTTTTCCACCACCTCCATAAAAAAGTGCAGAAACAGCAAAAATAACATTTCACTTGTACACAGACTGATGCTTCCTCCAAAACTAACAGCTATAAAGCAGAAAATAAACTAGTGGTTATTTGGTTAACTTAGCTGAAAGATAACAAGCATAGCATAGTTCAAGAAGTATGATCTTACCTATAGGAATATAAAGAATACATTTAAACTTCAGCAAAGAACTGGAAGTTGATCTTCCAAGCATTATCTACAACTCTGCCTTTCTTAAATGAGAGAAAAACAAATTTCAATTTCTTTATTACTGTTACATTTTGAAAAGTAACACTGAAGTCCAGTACCATTCCATTTGACATACCATTAACAGATAAAACATAAAGGACACTTTTGTAAAGGCAACGTGAAAAGAAGAGATGGAGGAAAAAGAAGAAATCTATAAATGCATATTGAGTAAGGCAAGGGCCCAGGAACTTTATGTCCTTATTCCCTATATAAAAGCTGAAGTCACCTCCAAAATTCAAAATAATTCATAACACAGTTTAAGTACCACACTAGATGAAGATCATACTTTAGCAAAATATTTTTTATTTTTTAAGAGGAAGTACTGGCTGGGTGAAATACCTATAAATGGCTTGCTTTTAAAACACACATAGGCTAGCTTTAAAAAGATAGACAATACTTTCTGATGCTCCATTTTTATTGAAACTGATATTGTGGCATCTTAGAAGTGTTACAATTTCTGTTATTCAGGAATAGTTATCATTACAGAGAGATCAAAATAACAAACTTAATCTTATGCACCATGCCCTATTAGCAAGAACGTGTGTATTCTTGAATTGAGAATATACCTATATATTCTTTCAGTTAAATGCAATTTTTTTTTTACAAATCACTGAAGGATAAATGTATTTTCAAAGAAGACTCATATTTTCAAGTTTATTTCATTTCTACAACGCTTGTAAGTAAATGTGAATACTGAAGTGGGAATATCACCTGCTGTATGTTTATATATCACTTTGCATAATAGAAACCTAACAATTTGTTTCTAGGGTGCCATTGTAATGCAAAATACAGTACAATAATACGTGACTCCCGATAGGATAACTTCGCTAAGAAAGGTATAATCTCCAGGCAAACAGAAAAATCTAGTGTTTGCCAGTCACGTCATGTTTCCACTTGCAAAACAGAAAGGTTTGACAGTAGTGGATAATTCTTAGGCATTGCACTGTGTGCATATAACACATCTGGAAGTAAGGGGATGTCTGCAGACCAACATGCAGGTGCTTGCTGAGATTCCTCTGAACAGAAACACTGTAGAAGATTATTTAATTCACTTTGAAAAACAAGCAGAGCAAGAGATTTTCATCCTTCCCGTAAGGTCTGGTTTTAATCCAAATCACTTAAATCAGCAAGCAAGAAACAGTACATGTGTTCTAATCACATCTTCAATTGCAATTTTTATTTCCCTAAAGAAGCGTGTTAACAAAATTAGGTATGAAGTGGCTTGCTGTTGATAGATTAGGACTTCCTGATCTTAGTAAGAACACAGTAGCTATACAAGTTTCAGTAAATGTTTAACTTGAGATATAGACATATGGTGTCTCATATACTTACACTCCTCCACTTAGAACATTAGAAAAATTGTTAGGATTGCATATGCTAGCATTTGTGATTTGTTATGCGATTAGTTATTTATCATGTGATCATATTGATCTAAATAATTATTTGAGGGAGTAATTAAATACAAGCAGAACTACAACACTCAGTTTCCTTATTCTCTACAGTAAAAAGGGGGCAAAGGAGAAAACAGTTACAATATTTTGCCTCCAAAAACTTTCATATTTGATAGAGTACTAAACACAATAAGACAGCTGAGTGTTTTTTTCTAGTCTGTCTTATCATTCAAAATTAGAACCATCAGATCTTAAATGGGTTTTTTCTTCTAAAATAAAACCCACAACTACTCAAATAAACTGATCCGAAGAAAATACTGTCTGCATTTGCTGTTAAAAGCTGAGTAAAGCCAGTGAATCTGGGTTCCCTGTATTTCAGCAATGACTTCCACAAGTTCATTTGTTTGATTAAAAAAAAACGCTCAGCAGTAAATAAGTACTAGAGTTTTCTGATATTTAAGTAACTCAAATATTTTTTACATTTTCTCATTTTTATCACATATAAAATTAAATACACGATACTGTTTATCTGGTTTATTAGTAGGCTACATTCATTTTTTTTACTCTTCAGGTGTATCACAACTCTCATTGCTAGACTTTCTAACAGTCAAATGCGCCACATCAAGGACTCAGTCCTTGCAGATGACAAGAATTTTCATAATCCTCAATTCTAATTTGTCTAATCTGATGGTTACGTGTTTCCTCTACCTCCCAACAAAGGTAGCCCTCCTGGCTCTCCCGTCAGCTAAGATGATGGAGGAGACCCAGGCTTCTGATAAAAACCCACAGAGATTTTTTTCTTATAAAATCAGTATTGAGACCTTTATCAAGTGTTGGGTTTTTACCCTCCTAATACTGTGTACAGGCTCTGTAAGAGGCAGAAACTGTTTGTTTTTTTTTTTCCCCTTAACAATGTGCCACCAGAAATGGAATAATTTAATTCTATGAGGATGCTTCAATATGTAACTTCCCATAGTCAAGTAAGGCCTGTTTAAGACAGAGATAAAGTGACCAAGCTGTGATCACCAAGATCATCTCACTGGACAGTGGAATCTTTGCTTTGAAAACTCTAAGGTGAAACTATCAACAAGAGTAAAATAAAACACAACAAAAAAGCACTGTTAACTTTCAAAGGGCAATTATGACCTCCCTGTGAAGTGTTTACATAGCTGAAATTTGGAAAGCTATCAAGCTCCACCCACCCATATCCACCAAACATTATGCACTACTGAAGCCACAAGATACAGCACCACCCTCAGTACACTGATCAATCATTTTTTTTCAGTTTATATTAAGCTTGAGACTTGAGGCCCATTTCCAAGGCCACATTCTATGTATGGAAGAAGCACCATTTTTAGTCATTCATACTGTGAATTTAAATATGGAAAAGTTGGTAAAAGAAGCTGCAGCTGCTTCGTTGTTAACTTCTTTCTTCAAAACGTTCCACTGCACACAACATCAAACCAAATGATGCCTTGCCACTCCCCTTGGAAAAATTACCTAACTTTGGTGTTTGGGCACGTATACACAGCTCTAGTCTCACTTTAAGGAGCAATACCAAAATATCACTATGTCCCTTGTATTCCCTTCTCACAGCAGTTGTAACACCATTTAGGTCACAATCCTCAGTTTAGGAATTGCTGGTCAGGTGCTTTCTACACAGCTATTTTGGCAGAGGTACACGTACCTTTCTTTTGTAAGCAACTTTGTCAATGCTACTTCGGAACTGATGACAGCAGAGAAGCTTAATGCTTCAAGCACGTAAAAACTTCATATATTTAAAAATGAACTCCAGAATTTCCCACTGAAAAAGTCCAGCTCATTTCGAGGGTCTAGCTTTAAAGTACATTTGTGCTCTACAGAAATATAACTAAACTTTGATCCAAAGGGGCACCACCATGGTATGAGACATTAAAGACAACCGTTATTCAGGAAACCAGTAACAGATCCTGTTTGTCAAATGAACACTCATTTATGTCAAGCTGGCTCTTTCCAAGGCCAAGTCCCTCAGCGCTAGCTTACTGTGACATTTGGAATGCCCTAGTTTAAAACTGAAATGGAGCCAGCATCTGTTCCCAATGCAGAGCACATGTTATCTTGCACTCTAAGCGCATTTAAAAACTACTCTTGATTTTCCAGGGCAGAGTTTACATATTTCTGAAGCCACTCCATGAAAAGATGGCAAGTCCAGGTCATTTGTATATAGGTTATTTTGCTGGATTGACTCTGCATAGTGATCCAGTATAACTTTTGATCCATGTCTTAACATGCTGTTTTTCCAGCAAACCAGAGCTCTCCATGTACCATACAGTGAACAGGACTGTACACAATATGCACAGAATTCAGTCATAAAGGTATACTGAAATTTTCAAAAATTAATTCAGATCTTGAAAAACATTAGTTAGCAACATAAACTGACAGTGGCCCCATGCTATACACACTGAAACCGTGACACAGGAAACTGAAGCCATTTATCAAAGGAGAGAGTGAATTAGCACTAGTGCCAGAAACCAAATCCATCAACGTGACCTCCAGTCCTTTGATCAAGGCCCTGCATTGTATTTCCTTATTTTTTTGTACTGCTGTATAAATGCCAAAAAAAGGTCAATGTTGAAAAGATTACCTTTCAAATTACTATGAACTACTTCATTATGGTTTAAGTTCAAAACAGATAACTCAAATTCTTCTCTGTTCTTAGTGCTGTATCATCAAGCCTGGAGGCCTGAACACTATACAAAACCACACAAAATACTTCAATTTCTCTGAGGACACTGCCTTGCCATTTTAATACACAAGAGCTTTGCTACTAAACACTGAGCATCAAACAACTTGGTGTTCATCAAGCTTACACTCAAATCCTAAGACACACTTCAGAATAAGCTTCAAGCATTAAGAAACAACACTTCCACATATTAATTCTAACACAGAAACTACAGAAGATAGGACACTACGCCGTGAATTACAATTCAGTAAACCTACATTGTCTCCTGGTGAGTATATTGATACAAAATTTTATCTCAGAAGAAATACAAAAAGAGAATTGCTGAAGTAAAGATATAAAAAAAAAAATCATTCATCAATGTTATATATTTAGGGTAATTAATAAGCATTTTGGAAAAGACATCTGTTTAGGATTGCTTCTACCAAATCTGCAAGAGTAAGTTACTGTAGGCAACAGCACAGATAAGTTTTGTCCGTGTTAGTAGCAATGTATGTAATTAACTTCCAAAAATATTTCAGAGTCTAAAAGTATGCACTCTTGAACATAAGCTTCCATTGGGCTCCATCACGGGTAAGGTTACAAGCATTTGAACTTCAAACCAATGTGTTTAATTTGTTTGATATTTTCCTTGGTTTATGCTTGAAAGATAATACATAAAATTAAATTGTATTAATATCAATTTTCAAGGTGTTCTCAGTGGCAAAGATGTGGCATAAAGTACAAATACCTGACTTAGAGAAGGCATTATATCTGTGTATTCCAAGTACTAGGATTTGAGCGTGTGTGCTACCCTGACTAAGTAAATTTCATTCACAAGTACACCATATTCTGACACTGCACTGCCCACAGTAAAGTCCCCTGTATAGTTCTTGCCACCAATTGCAGCTGAGCAGAAGATAAAATGAGCGTGTTTTTGTGACAGGAGAAAAAAAGTCAGTTTTCAGCAATTTTGATACTCGTTCAATCCTTTAAAGTAGTCCAATAATGATACACAAGCTACTCACTGAAAGGCACCTGAAGTTTTTCTATTATGTCACGAATATATCCAATTTCTACAGAGCACTGGACAAAAATTCATGTGATAAACCAAGAAACTGTATGTATGTAAAATCAACGGCAAAAAGATAACACGTACCACCTTACTCTTCTCAAAACAAAACTATCTGAAATAGCTTTAAATGTGATTAACTGGATGTATGATTAACCAAATGCAAAAGCTTTTTCTGTTTTCTCCACTAGCACTAAAATATGTCTCCCAAGTAAACAATTTGAAATTCTAAAACTGATACCAACAGAAACTAAATAGTCATCAGACCAAGAAAAATATACTTGAGCCCTGTTTTCTTCTCAAAGGCATAAAATGAGGCTTCCATTAACTAAAGGCAAAAAGAAATACTATGCAGAGTGTTGCAACCTGGAGTACACAGCATTACTGCAGGTTTCAACACATCTCTGAAAATGCTTTTCTCTGACTTTGAAAAGTCTTCCTCTGAAAAATTAGGTGGAACAGTAACATATGTTGAATGTTATCTTGTAAAAATGATATTAACATAGTAACACAGACAATCCTTATGGCGCTTTGGGAAATACACATCATATCAGGTACTCTGCTTTATTTTCTCTCGTACTACTTATGTGTGTAACACCCAAGGTTAATTAGGAGCTCTACTTTTCAGCAAGAACAGAAGATGTCTAAGAAGCTGAAACAGGCTAGGAATCTACTCCAGCACAAAAGTTAAGATGACTACCAGAAGAACCATGATCTATCATCTCCAAGCACTCAGAAAAAACGTATACTGGAGCATGAAAAACCACTAGCAGAGGGAAGGAAAAAATTTACTGTAATCTGCTCTTAAGAAAACATATTACTGGTAGGCACATCCTCTTACAGCTGAAAATGCACGTGCCCACTTCTACCGCCAGTCCTTCCTTTACCTTAACATGTCTATCCAAGGCCTCTGCTTCTTCAAACCGGCTGACTGGACTAACCACATGAACGCACCCTAGCCCATTTCAGACAAAGGTTCTGGGGTATATAAAAACCTACTATTTAAAGTTGTTCAAGATAACTCAATACATATTTTTAAACAGATTAATAAGTGATTATACAGAAGCTTCCCAGCATCTAGAAAGACATGTCTTCTAGCAAAAATAAACAGAGCCTGTGAAACTGAAAATTTGGACAGGGTGGAACTCAAAGCATTTACTATTCTGCACACCTACCTATGTAATTAAACATACCATTTAATCCTGGGTGGTATGGGAATTATACACTGCCAGGTTTAGGGGAAGATGTGAAATAGATATAAATATACACATCATAACAGACATAACTACATGACTCACAATGACCCCATGAGATTACAAGTGTAAACACCTGGAAATTGCCCAGCATTAGCATTAACAGATAGATGACATAAAAAGATGAACTAAAGTAGATATTCAAGTCTTGGTAGCAGATGACTATTAAGTAACACTGTGACATAAGCTGAATTACCACTGGGCATTTAAAAAGACTTAGCTTGCTTGTTGCTTAAAACTGTATGTATTCATCCTAGATTACCAAAAAAACCTGTTGTTTAACTCAAGGGACTCCTGTTTTACTGAAGAGAGTAAATAATGGGAACACACTATAATAATAGTAACAACAAAGCCATGTAACTTAAATTACGAAGTGGTTTTAGTTTTGTACAATAGTTTTCCATATTGGTGAAGTTTCAGCAATTCAATAAAGGTTGAACAAACATCACTAATGGTTCAGAATGCATTCATTTCACAAGGAAGGGAAGAATTGATCCTCATCTTCCTCATGACATCTGCTATAAGTAGAGAGCAGCAGCATTAATGATGCATTCAAGTTTCCTCAGGAAAGCCTGCAAATCCTTGAAGAATAAAATGAAGAAAATAAGGGGATATTAAAATTCATCGATGTGACTCAGATTCCATCTCACGATATTCACGTTCAATATTTAATTATGCAACACATACTAAGGCATCTGGGACCTATCTGAATCAGCAACTCACTAAGCCCCAAAGACACAAAAACACTGAGACTTGCACTTAATCAATGAAAAATCCAGCTTTGTTTGAAAACTGGCATACTTTACATCTGAACTGATCTTTCTCCTTACTGCTGGGACAGGACTAGTCTCAAGTGTCAACAAGTTCTTGACACATGATCAGTTATATCCCACATGACTATTTTGGGGACATTAAAGGATAGAAGATTAGGAATCACAAGTAAAGTCACAAGAACTCACAGTAGTGCAGTGCAACAGCTTAAAAGTGACTAAACAAGATATGCTTAATGGTCTACCCTAACACACTTAATGGTAAGTAATCCAACTGGAAGAAGGTTACAAGAAAAAAAAAATTTAAAAAAAGAGATCTAAAGTGATCTCCCACATCACTACCTAATCCTGAAATACAAATCCACTACATGCAGTACCCTACTTATTTTTGCAACAAGAGACAGCTTTCATGTATCCAAAGCTCATTATTACAAGATCAAGGTGCAACTTAACTATGAACCTGTTTGAAACCAGTATCGAGACACAGGCAGTTATTTACAAAACAAATTCATTCTTTGTACAAGAATGTATTTAAAAAGCATACAACCTAAATGCAATTAAATACTGCAATAAAAATATATTTAAAGGGCACGCAAATCTTTACAGTCTCCAGCTGTTTGCATGGGAAGACAAAAACTCCAAAGGATATAAAGCAAATATATTTGCACCCTTAAGATTTGAATATAATTCAAATAATTACACATGCAAAGCTTTGGGATTAAAGCACACTGATGTACACTCGCACTTCTTGGCAACTGTTAACACACATGATTAACGTAGAGTGCACAGACAATACATATAATGTTAATCCCTTAAAAACAAAAAGTACAAGTACCTCTGCATAATTCACCACAAGTCAAGCAAAGCTGACAAAAGTGCAGACAACTTAAAAGGCCTCTTGAATTTCTGAAGGACAGAAAAATCAACAAGCTGAAACAGTTGTACTCGTTTTTTATCAATTCCCTTTAGCTCCACTTAGACTGAATGTATTTGTATGCAATGCCAGAAATCTCCCCTATATTAATGTTTTAATGCTGTGTGTCAAGATACAACAGCAGCAAAAAAGCTGATGATTTAGAAAATTAAAACAACAAAACTCAGTAAGTTGGTTCATTAATAACAACATCTGATGTAGACAGTACTATAAAAAAAAGGAAAAAACAAAAACAAAAAACAAGCTTCAGCAAAGTAGTCCCAGCAAAGAACATAATAATGTGATCTGCAGTTTTTAACAAACTAATGTTAGAACATAAAAAAACAGAAGTTGTATTCCTATCAATCCCCAGCATCCTAAAAGCTAACTTTGTAAATTATTTTCTTATTTCAGTATGGAATGACAGAAAGCACTGAGTAATCCCAGATTCTGCATATCACAGTGTTTTTTTAAAAGAAAACATACTGACGTGATTGTCAGTACTTTATCACTGTGTAGGAGGCAAGGTGGGACAACACTGAGGAGACAGAAGTAGTAACAAACTGTAACAATTAGATCACAAAACACACGGGAAGATGTAACTGAGGAAAGGTCAATGACATTGTCAACTACAAGCAAAGATTCCTAAGAAAGTAGCAAAACAAGATATCAAATGTACACAGTGTAGCTCTACGTGGCTGTACCACTTGCATTTCCAACTGGCACCTGTGCCTCCACTGCCATCGCTCAGTTAGTCTATCAATGAAATAATCCCAAAGATAACAGAAGGCTGATTAGATTGAAATTAAAACTAAGTATTCAGCACTCAGACACCAGAAATACTCATCTAACCTTAATCCTGCCTCCCAGCTCATATTGCTTTCTCATTTTGTGGTATGTACCAAATTATAACCAGCCAGCTTTTCTTTATTTGTTGCCTTGTCCACACAGTTCTGTTATACTATATTTTTATTTTTATTTACCAATAGTATGCTACTTTCTACAAATTGTTCTATTAAAACATTTTAGAATGGTTGTCTCTACTATCCCCATTGATTTATTTGGAACTAGAAAAAAAAAAAAAAAAACAAACAAAACATAAATCTTTATTTACTAGGATCACCCTCCAACATTTTTAAAAAGCTGTTTTACACACAAGCATTAGGCCTTTCTATTCCTTTGTACCAATTTAAATGAGATAGTACAGGGGAATTCATTTTGGACAGAGTCTCTTCATTAAAATCCTCCAAATTTAATTTGTTATCAACAGGTCTTGCTGAAACATTGTTCTTTCAATTTCCCATCTGTAATTTTTTAAGGATTACGATCACTAAATCTTTCTTTTATTAACAGGGAAAAGAACCTAAAAGATATCCAGCTTAAGGCAATACCTGATCACTATACTCTCCTGTGTTTTTTACAATTAAAAAGTAACACACTTTTTCTGCAGCGCTCTTACATGTCTCATATACAGCCCCTGAAAATCCAATGACCATATCAAATTTCCTGCCTTACATAAGATTGAGCACATTAAAGATGTTTGAGTTTATTTCAAAGATGTATTTTCCTCTAATTCATTCATTACACTGTGAACATCTATTCTGACTCTGACCATTTCTATGATTAAGAAAAAAATCACTAATGAAACAAATTTGGGGAGTTCAACTGCATCTTCCTTAAATCTTCAGTTAAGTCTAATTTCTCAAAGTATTTGGTGTGTTCCAGAGTATATTACTACAAATTTGATTTTCTGGGTACACACGAAGGTGCAGTGGAAGCTACTGCACATAAGGACACTACACTGTCTACATTAAAACAGCAGTCAATTGTTGGTATCCTCTTCATCAGACAACTGGGTAAATTTATAGTGGTCCCTTTTCAAGCAGCAGTTAATTTCCTAGACTGGTAGAAGAAAAAACAACATAAAACACCTCTACAGCTCTGGGTTTTAGCTGTGACAGATGCAGGGTTTTTAATTTGTGCTGGAAAAGAAAATTAATGCCAGAGGTTTAGGACATGAAAAGTAACAGTGCACCTGAAAATAACAAAACATCAAAGTATTATGCAAAGAATTAAAGAAAAAAGACTGATTAAATACTCTGTTACTATCTCCAAGTCTGCATGAACACAAACTAAAGAGCAGATAATTTTAAAGCTGTCTGACCCTTCTTACTCTGCATTCTTTTCAAAGACTATGATACCATGTGATAAAATATAGCTGCAGCAAAAACTGGTAAAAATAAAATATCACTTTCTCATTGTTTTCCCTAATGTTCAAGTTTTCATCTGTCCTAGTTTTTGTTTGTTTGTCCAAGAAAAAGCAGCAAAGAGAATATAAGTTTTCAGTATTTTAAGAAATTACCTCACTCTCCCACCCTGGGCAACATGTTTTAAGAAGGACTAAATGATCAACAACAGCAACACCCAATTCTGTTTATATTCGATGAGCCACTACTAGTTTTATAAATTAATCAAGTAATGAATGTAGCACAGTCAATAACAAAACTAATCAGGTATACCAGCTATTCTTGCCCATCCTGGTTTTCACCCCTGCCTAGGAACAGGGCAATTAACTTACTTCAAAACTGTAATTAGTTTTGGTTTTATTATTATTTATTATCTAGGTAAAGAGAGGGAACTACTGACACTTGACTAGTAAATTCTTCCAACCAACATAATAATACATTTACAGGGTTTTTTAGCAACAGCTCTTGAAACTTTGTAAAATTTGATCACAATGAACCTAAATACTGGTTTCCTTACAGTCAATTTATAGATTTTAAACCTTTCCCAAATCTTAAAAAACAGGATGAGAAAAACCTGGTAAGATATGCAACAGTCTTTACAAGACAGGGAAGGGAAGCTCAGGAGACAGCATCACAACCCTATGTCTAAGAAACCTGGTAAATTTAAAAAATTCGTATCACAAGGAAAGATGTTAGAAAATAGTACGTGAACAAGGATATCAGAGATTAGGGAGAACTGACTTATTTTGATACTTGCTTCCATTGTATCAAGCAACACCACTTCTAGCAATCTCTCTGAACTAAAAAACTGAACCAGTTTCTCTCTGCAAACTATTTTAGACTAATAAGAGTTTCTCTGGAAAACCACCTATGCCAGTTAACACACACAAGTCTTCAGTCTTCCTCCTGTCTATACAAAGCCATTCTCAGCAGCATGACCCTTCACAGAAAGGCAAATAAACCTGTCAGATTACATACTTCAGAAGAATTATGAACTTATTTTTTTCTTGCAAGAAACCCATGCTGCTATTTCTCTAGTCAAATTATTATATGCTACACTTCATCCACACAGAGGCCTTTATTGTGATGGCACCACTTTACCTGCTATCTGAACTCATGCTTAATTCAGAATCAGAACTGCTTTAGCAGTTTCAAAGTAGAATCCAAACTGGATACTAGTTTCCTACCAATGTTTTGCAGTATAAAAGCACTGTGACGTTTTTAACAACTGAAGATAGTCCAAAACTCAGTTATCATTTGTGATCCAGCAGCAGGACTCCTCCCACTAGCATTAGGCTAAAATTATGCCCAAACTCAATCCAAGAAAAGAGTGCTATTGACAGCCTCCCCAAGGCCTGGGTTTCTCTGCAGACTTCAGATAGAAGCACTATCGGAAATTGAGACTAATTAGCCCACAAATGCTGAAGAACATGCAGCTAACAGATACATCGATAAGACACACATTTTCCCTCTACCATAACAGCAGGAATTCTTACCAAATGACATCTGAAAGACATGTATATACTGCCCCAGCTCCCCAAGACCTTTCTCTGGAACCCTGTCCAGAACTGATTAGGTTTCGGAGCAATTATTTAGAGATCTTACAAAATCAGACAGAGTTTTGAAAGGACATAAATTCCAGGAGTGAACTACCTGCATGGGAAGGTACAGTACCATGCACAGATCCTTCCTAGAGCAGCTGTTTTTGAAAGCTGAAAGAGGCTATAAATAGAGTGCCACTTGAGTGCCAGTTCACATGAAACTAAAGCACAGAGTAAATAGAAAACAGTAGTTAGTTTTCAGATGTCTTTCTTCAATACACAGTCACCTTAAATACTCCCCATATTTTACATTGTAGCATAACAATACTATCCAAGTGAATGGTTCACTATGCAAGTATCATTCATACATACACATCTCCCTTCCAAGACACTGTGAACTGCATTGTTAATTATGGCCTTGCTATGAGATTTCTCCTTTGATTTGCTGACTGAAAAAGGGTAGCAGACAATGAAGAGACATATAACCTATTTTATTTTGTACTGGTATCCATAATTGTTTTGACAAATTTACCAAAACAACCCACCCAGACAAAAACCCCAAACAAATTTAAAAAATAAAAGGCAAAAAAGCACACGGGCAATGAATCAAGTCTCCCAATAGTATTACCGAGTCAAAATTAAACGCTTGACTTGCATTTATCCTGTCAGACTGTTGAAACAGTATAAATAGAATGAAACCTTACTTCTCATTCAGACTAGATCAGAAATGGCCAACAATCAACATCACCCATCTGACCACTTCGATCTCAATCCCAGTACAAACAACAAAGCTCCTACAAAGAACTGCTGAAGTCTGAAACAGAGAAGACCCATATATACACTAAATTACTCATAGGAAGGCACAACAGGTCTGTCACCTGGTAAATCTGCACAGAAGCAATCACACTTGACTAGCAGCAAAATTAGCGTGCCTATTAAGGCCATAAATACCATTTTGAATACAAGCACAATGGCTCTACAAGACAAGCACACCATGTACTAACTCTTTTCATTAAAAGCAGAAGTCAGTAAGGAGTGAGCAACTGTTGCCACCACCCGTGCAGATCTTAACGTCAATTCAGTGGGAAGCCTCCCCCAGGTTCTATTTCCTCACGGCTATAAAGCTGAGCATGTTTAGGTTAAATGAAAAACAGTAAATATGAGAACCTTACCCTAGTCACAGAGATTTATTTTTTTTTAACAAAAATTATGCACATTTTATTGGAGCTATATCCAGAAAAGAGATCTTAATACATCTGGAAGGATGATTTCTACTGATCAAATCCTAATACTTCAATTGTCAGAGACACAATCTGTAAATGCAAAACCTTATGGTTTTATGGTGCCACTTCAAAATCTACACACTGCAGTCTTCATTTTAACACCGAGCTTTAATGCTCCAACTGCAGACAGGAAATGAAACAAAATAAAAAATATAAGAAATTCCTTGAATATCCAGTCAGAAGGACATACATGTTTGATCACTGAAAGTAAGGACAATTCTCAGCTATGACTTGCCCAAGCACAGCTGTCAAGTCAAAAGCAGTTAGACCATTAGGTTTCAACGTTTTCTAATTTTAGAACCTCAAAAATAATGTGCACGTAGGTGCTGCACATACATACAACCTCTCTATAATAGGTGGAAACCTACCAGCAATGGCCTTGCTTTTCTCAAGTACCTTTTACGAATTACTGAGTGCTCAGGAACCAAAACCAGAAAACTACTGAGTTAGACTTGGTAATGTGATATGCCACCTTTAATTCCACCAGGAAAACAAATGAAAACCAGTACCAACCACAGTCAGAAATGCCGAAGAGGTACAAAAAGATACATTTTCCGATGCTGTGCCTAAGTTCCATCTGAAGTACTCAATATCTCGACTCAAAAGCAGGAATCATTTTCCCTCACAAGCACAAAGGAATGTGTTCGCGACCAATATGCCTCCTGGAGAGCCGCCTCCCCACCCCAAACCAGAGTGTCATTAGGAAATATGCAATAGACTGCCACACCTCCAAAAACACGTGAATATATATATATGTTTCATATTTTGTGAAGGGGGAAATGCAGAACGCATACAACCTGCGCCATTACAAAAAATAGCAATAGTTCTTGTACACTAAAGAAACCTCCCTGAAGCCTCGTAAACTGAAACTAACGCTATTTTTAACTCACGGCACTCAGAAAGTGAAAATAACCAGTTTAGCGTCTGAAAGAGACAGCAGCGCGAAACCGAAGCCGGTTTAGAGAAGCTCCCGGTCCCGGGCAGAGCAGCTGTGAGCACAAAGACCCGCTCAACACGCCGGCACCGAACGAGTTCAAGCGGCTCTGCCCAGCACTGAGCTTTCAAAACCCAGGAAACACCTCAAAGCCCGGAGAACAATCAAGCCATTATCCCGGCATTTACGTGTTTTGTGAGCAATCCTTAGCGGCTCAAGGCCGGTAAATCCGGAGTCTTGTTCAGCCCCGAGCATAAACCGCGGCTCTCGGTCTATTTTGAGCCGCCGCGAACCGCTGCCGCCGCCCAACTTCCCCGCCGGATCTCCCTCATGCAACAGTTCCTTCAGGCAGGGAGCGGGGCGGGCGAGAGCCGCCGGGCACCGGAGGTAGCGCTCGCGGGGAGTCGAGGGCCCTGCCGTGCCCCCGAACCCCCCGGGGACGCGGAGAGCTGAGGGAAGGGGGCAGGGGGACCGCCCCACGCAGGGAACAGGAAACTTCGGAACGGCAGCAACCGCTGCTGCGGGACAGCCCAGCCGACGGGAAGCGAAACCAGCCGACAGCGCCGGGGTTGGGAAATCGGTCTGAGACGCGGCGCCGACCGGTAGCCCCCCAGCCCCGCCAGGCGCGGACCCCTTCCCGCCTCGCCACCCCGCCCCCGGCCTGCACGGGCATGGCGGGGGGTAGAACCCACTGTCACCTCCCCCCGCCCCGCGCCCGGCCGCGGTGGGTGGAGAGCGGCGGTTGGAAGGGGCGGCCGGTCCCCTCCGAACCTCAACGACGGTTTCAACGACGCTCACCCCTCCGCGACCCCCGCCCTTACCCAAGTAGTGCCTCCGCAGCAGGCCGGGCTCCTCCAGCCCCAGGCTCCTCTTCCGCACGTCCCACAGCAGGTGGGGGCAGTGCCCGCGGGACATGGTCCCGCGGAAGGAAGGGGGGCGAGGGGTGCTGGGCGCTCTGCTGGTACCGACCGCCCCGCGCGATCACCATGGAAACCGACCGGCCCGCGCGCAGCACCCTCCACACGCCTGCCTCGCGCCGAGGCACCGCCGGGGAGCGAGCGGCGGCGGCGGGGCCGGCAGCAGCTCCGCGCCCCGCCCCGATGCATGACGCCCCGCCCCCGCCACGCCCCGCCCCCGCCGCCAGGGAGGGGGCGCAGAGCTCCGAGATGCAGGCGTCTCGCGCGAGCTGGGAACGTCGCCTCGGGGGATGACTCCACCCTCCGCGCATGGGGAAGGGGAGTCGTAGAAATGACGGATGACGACAACACGCTCGGCGTCGCCGGCCAAACCGGCTCTTCAGCCAAGCAGTGAAGACACAATGCGGCCATCTTGGGTTTGGGCCGATAGTCATGGGTCAGGGTATCCCGCGGCGGCCATCTTGAATGGGAGAGTGAAGCGGCCTCGGCGGCCATCTCTGAGCCGGGCGCTCATGCCCTTCCCTAAGACGCCCGTGAGACCTCCGAGAGCGCTGGCGCTAGCTCTCCTCACGAGGCGGGGACAGGCCGCTTTAACCAATAGCGTTGAGCGAACCCGTCTGCCCCGCCCTGCCTCTTGCAGGGGTCACCAATCAGCGCGCAGGGAGAGGCGCTCCGCCCCCCCGGCGAGCTGGTGACAGGTAGGCGGGGCTTGCTGCGGGCGGTGGAAGGACGGCGGGTCGCCGAGGGACGTAGTTGCCGGCACCCACTCGCCCGCCGACCCGCCGTCGCCTTGTCCCTGCGACCCCCTCGCCCTCCCGACATGGCGGCCGCCGCCGCGGGCCTCCGCGCCTCATACCACCGCCTGCTCGACCGCATCGAGCTCATGCTGCCGCCGCGGTTCCGGCCCTTTTACAACCACCCGGCAGGTAACGGGGAGTCCTCCTCTGGCGGCCAAACGGCCGGGGATCCCGGTTGGGGCCGCGGGGGAGGGTGTGAGGTGCAGCGGGTCGCTTCGGTGGAGGCGGGAGCCGGCGAGGGTGCCTGAGCGGTGGGGACAGGGGTGTCCTCCGCCCGTGGGGGAGCAGGGGGTGCCCGCGAAGGCTGCGACTGTGCAGGCGGAATTGGGCAGCAGAGTCGTGCCTCCGTAACTGCGGTTTTGATACGGGGAATGCCGCCGAAGACCGGGCTGTGCTCGCTAAGGGAAAACGTATCATAGTTGGAAAGGCAAAAAATAAAATAGGCGGACATGGTATTGATTGTTACTCTCCTGCTATGCACGGGTGTACTTGAGTGTCACTGTCGCGTTACTCTACGGTTTGAATTCGGGGAATGACTGGGCCAGCTGATGCTAATCCAGGGGCCCGAAGGCTCCAGCAGCCACTTCTTCCAAATGGATGCGCCGAAAAAACAGGGAGGAGCGCTGCAATGACTCCCGGTCTTAAAGTGCACTCTTGGTATAAGTCAAGCTGCTGTTTGCATTATTTTCTTCCTGCTGAATTCGGCGCTCCTACCGAAGACAACTTGTGCCTTTCGTGAATCCACTGACATGGCTTGAGCGCTCCTGTGGGAATGGAAGGGCTCGAGCTTCCCTGAAATGAGCTACCCTTACCTGGCCTTACTTGAGCAAACATGTTTTTCTTTATTACTAGAGAGAAACCTCTTGTAAAATGATCTGCTTCAGTGCCATTGAGGTGATGTTTGCCATGTAAACAAATCACATAGGTTAGTTCAAAAGAGTGCTCGATAAAACCCTAGAATTCCATAGACTGCAGTTCCCACTGTTTTGTTTCAGTGTGATATGCATCCTTGACTCTTCACCTACCTGGAATAGGCACTGCTTTAGTTTTCAGCCAGTCGCTCCATCCTCCAAGACAATCCCCTCTTGAAATGAAAGTTGTTGCTTCAAAGAAATGACTATTTAAAGAGTGAAACTGCAGTTGTGGAAATGTCTGATTTGTACTGAATTCACTAGACCAGTATATATGTATTTAATACAAATTTAACTTTTGTATATACAGAGGCAATATGCTAAGCACTTCCATTGTAAAGGTGCCAACCAAGCCTTTGAGTGCCTCATTCATCTTGTGTCAAATGTGTCAGCTTGCTATTGCTTTTATTGAATACAAGACATGGAGAGCACTGGAAATACCTGTGTTCATTCTTCATCAGAACTGTAGTACTAATTGAAAAAGGCTTTGGAGGTTCTCTTGCAGGTTTCACTACACAGAACTGCTTGTGGGCTACTTTTGTTCACTATCATAATGGTTAAATAAATAAAAACAAAATCCAGTTTTTAGGAACTGTGTGTGTGTAGGTATGTATGTGTATATACATATATATATCTGCCATAATTCCTCCTGATGGTGTGAGAAAAGCCACAGAGCAAGCAGGTATCAAAACTGAACCTTTGCCGCTCCTCTTTCAGCCTTGAATGTCTTGAGGGGTGGGTCTGTGAGAAATTTATGCCATAGATGTCACTCTGACTGCAAAACAAGTAGGTTAAAAATGAAAGGCTCACGTTTTACCTCTGGTCATCTCTAAGTTTCTAGTCTAATTTAGGAATATAAGTGTCATTATCATGAAGTTATAAATCACTTGCAAGAAACGAAGAACAATGCTTACTTCTTTTCTGGCACAAAGAAAGCTTCCATTAAAATAATGGATGCCTGGTCTGAAAAGCAGTTTCTTTAGCTGGCATTGCACACGGCACAGCTGACTGGAGAACAGTCAAGGGCCTGGAGCACAGCACACCAACTCTCCTGGTTGTCACAGAGTAGGGAACATTGCTCTTGGCAGCCACCAGGAAGCATGGGCTGAGCTTGTACTCCCTCTCCTTTGCCCTCTTTGGTTCACTTTGCCTGATTAAACTAAACTCTCCTGCACAAAGACTTCTTACCTTTAATAGAAATAATAAATTCTGTAAACAGGACACAGACATGAATATCCAAATTAGCCTCTGGTATGTCTCTGCTCTGATGTGCTGCTGTTACATGCATCCTTGAAAAATCCTAGGTGTCAGGATCTGGGAAGAACTCACCCTGGCTCCATGCTTGCTGGTGTCTCTCCAGGAGAGGAGAGGTTCAGCTGATGGCATTTGACAGTCTTCCCTTATAACAAGCTTGGCGTGGTACCTGCTTTTCAGTTGTTTCTTGCTTTTGCAGTCAGCAGTTTTAAATTACCCAGTTACCAACTATCAATAAAAAATATTGTCAATATTGAAAACTTTACTAGTTGTTTAAGGAACATTGATTTTAATAATGTGTACTTGCCCTACATTCTGCAGTACTCCAAATCTGAATTTGTGTTTATAAGAAAATAGATGATAGTAATTAAAGTTACTTCTGTGGGACCTCTGTAAGAATGGTTTATAAAGAGCTGTATTTGCAGCTTGATACTGACATACTAAGTAGCTGCCTAAGAGAACAGCAACTAAAGTTTGTAACTTTAAATAATGTATTGATCCATATTTATTCAACAGTATTAGACAGTTCTAGTGGCTGCACAACCCCATGTATCCTAAAAAAATATTAAGTCCTGTATAGGTAGAAATCTTCAGTTATCCAAGTGAAAAGTAATGTTATAGTTACTAACTGCAGTTTGGAACTTGATTGCTGTCACAAGCAGTGTGGGTATAAGAGGGCTTTATGCAGAGCTGCCAAGCCAGTTTTTGTTGCATTCTGTGTTGCAGTTGTCCTGCCCTTTTATAGGGCTTAGTTGGCTTTAAGATGACGGAGCAACTGGTATTTGTAACAGTTAGTCTTATCCCCAAATTACGAGTTGCTTCACAGGTCCTTGCTGTAGAAACCTACCAGTTAATTTTTCTGAAGTCATAGTTTTAAACCTGAGAGTGCTTAAAACAAGGATTATAAATAGTTACTGCAAGGCTTTTTTAAGGCTGAATTGTTAGTGAAAAATTAGCTCGCATGATAAGCAAGAAGCCAAAGTCCCAGTGTTAATTATTTATATTTTAAAACTTTACTCATATTATGTAACATATTACAGTGAAAACTTGGCTTCATCTTGCATGTTATCAGAATGCTGACAAGTGGCCTAGTGAGACCTAAAACTTGAAGTGTTTTGAAGAAATCAGAACTAGTGTCTTGATTGTCTCCCAGTGTGGTGGGTTGATACTTTGGATCATGGTCTCTCTTATAAGACTTGGAGCAGTAGTCCTAGATTAATGATTTCTGGCATGGTTGGCAGTCTGCACGTTGCAGGTGTGGCATTACAGCACTTTGTTTTAATCAGCCAGTTGCCACTTTAGCACTGCTGTAAGATATATGTGTTTGCAAGAGAGATGTTTCCCCTCAGTTCCCATTCCATTGACTTTCTTTATTCTGTAGATTTTGTCCTCTTCCCCCATAATCCTCCTTTGCCTATTGGTAGATTATTGGGGTCTAGTGTTGATTGGGAGGGAAGCATTGTTTCTGCTAGAAATACATGGTTATTCAGAGGTGCAGATTAGAGGTGAATGAGGACACTCTCCTTGTGACTTCACTGCTACTTATGTTTGCAATTTGTACTCCCACTTTAACCATCTGATGCTGATGTGGAGCATGTCTTCTGTATCACAAAGAGGTGAGCTGTGATTTGGGAAGGGAGTGAAGGACTCACTTGTTACAGTAACAGTAATAAAATATTTTGGGGTTTTAGTTTACAATATTCAGTTCACAAAGATTTCAAATACTAATTCTGTTAGTCCACCTGTACAGTAACTTTTATTCATTATATAGAAACTTTCTTCACTATTCCTAGACCTTATCCTAACTCTTTTAATCATAAATGTATTTTGTCTGTTCTAGTGTCCTCGTTTACATAAAAATGGAAATACAAAATCCTACTCTTCTGTTGCAGAAATAGGTGGACTGACTGATTACACAACTGAAGGTTGATGCACTGAGTTGACCAACTATGAGAATTAGGTGACAGAGCTTGTACAGTGGTACAAACTGTGCTAATATACACAATTCATTATTTAAAAAAACAAAATAAAACCGAAACTTACTGTGGTTATTAGAACAGCCACATCTCACTGAATAATTTGTTTTTTCTCTCCTCCTCTCTTAGGTCCCAAAACAGTGTTTTTCTGGGCACCTATTATGAAATGGGTAAGTGTAAGATGCCAGCTGGTGTCTGGATGTCAGAGGGCAATCTGCAGCAGTTCATTGAGCAATCAGTGTTTCCCAGCAGATATATGAGTCTACAGAAAGAGTTAACGCTGAGGGTCACACTTTTAATATTCAGAGAGGAACAAAATTAGCCTTAATAACATATAGTACAATATGCAGGGGAAAAATGCTTTGTGGAAAAATTGTACTCTTCACTGAAAGTTTCACAAAAGCTTTCTCTTGTGAAACACTAACTGTTGCTCAATGTAAGCGTGAACTGGCATAATTGAAAACTCTTAAAGTATGTATTTTTTCTGAGATTGAGGAATTTGAAGACAGTAGTATATCTTAAGGAAGCCAATTCCTACTGCAAGGTAATCTTGAGAAAACAAAAGAAAAAAGCAAACTGCCATTTTGGCTGTCTGTAGCTCTGCTTCCTATCCAGTTCTGCTTCCCAGTTGGTTACACCCCTTGGATGTGTTTGTGCACGGGTGAAGTATATGCTGCCTCCTAATTCACTGTACTCCTCCTTATACCTCCAACCAATACTTGTTGTATTGGTACCAATAAAATAAATGACTTTGAAAATCATAAAGCTGCTTGATCTCCTTGTTTGATAACAAACAAGGGTGTAGCCTCATTTTCCTATTGCCAGCTGGTTCCTAAGTTTGCCACTGTGAACCCCAACTTTTTATAGGCTGCAGGCAACACTTTATGCTCTAAGTTTCTTTGTTAATCTAAACTGGAGCTGCAATAACCATGGTTAACCTTCCCCTTTCCCAGAGGCTCTCCCAAGCAACATGTTCTTGAGCCTGAGCATACAGGCAACTCTTCAGAGCAGGCTAGTGTTGACTGCTGCTGTATCAAAAGAGCTTATACACAGACGATTTTTCTTTTGTGAACATGCAGGAAATTCTTCACTGGGAAGTTAAAATTCCTTTCCCCCTACATGGCAAAGGCACATTTACTGCTGTTACCCAAGTGTGCTGGAAGTCTGCACTGCGGTGGCACCACTGCAGCAGTACTGGTCACATAAGTGAGACAGGACATGGCCTCAAGTCTCTGCCCTTGAAAACTGGTTTCCTGATTGAAGCCAAAGGAGTCCTTAGTGGCAATCAGTAAATTAAAAGCATTAGGACTCTCTCACTTTTGGGATTTTGGTTTTTTTTTTGTGTGGGTTTTCTTTGTGAAATCCTGTAACATGAACATGAAATTGTATTTCCAGTAGAGGGCAATAACACAACCAAACAAATCAAGGAACCTGTTTGTTTGGTAGAAATGTCAGGTAGATCAGCCAAGCTATTCCGAACTTAATCTGTAAGTTTTCTACTTTTACTGAAATTATATTTTTCAAAAAAGCATTTCTACCTCCTCTGATGAAGCTGAATGAAGACTATATAGTGTCACACCTACATCTTTACCAGCAATATCTTAGCCTGAGCTTTAGAAAGAAGGGCCTTGTTTAGATAAGTTTCTACTTGTTGCATGAAAACCAGGATTTTTTTCAGCTGCTTTCTTAAGCAGCTGTGCTTAAGAAATTTGTGTACACACATTAAGAAAAATGTATGTACTTTAAATTAACCTTGTTCTTAATACAAAATTGCCACTGCCTGGGAATTTATTGCACGCCAGTTGTACCCCCCATAACTCTGTTCTTATTCTTACCACAAGGGACTAGAAGTGGATGGTGTCTCTGAGAGTCTAATTATTCTGCTCCTATAATGCATTCCATCTGCTGCATGATGCTTATAGAATAAGCACTGAACTACAAAGCAACTTGCCCTTGTAAAGCATTTGATCTATTATAGGAGATCTTGGTACTGGACTTGAGCTCACTGAATTTCTCTTCACAGGGTTTGGTATGTGCTGGAATGGCTGATATGACCAGACCAGCAGAAAAGCTCAGCACAGCACAGTCTGCAGTACTAATGGCCACAGGTAAAGCCAAAGTTACTCCATCCTTTCACACAACAACCTCTCTAAAACTGTATACACTTCTTTCCAAATCCTCCATCAGTACTAATCCACTTCTATAAAAAAGGCTTAACTGTAATTTGCTAGCTCTCAGTATTGCTGTTGGATGATAATTCTGGTACAGACCTATCCTTATTATTAAATCTGTAAGAGTTCTGTGTTTATATAACAGTTTTCTACACCTGTCTGAATTTGGAATTGTCCAGAACAAGTTGGTTTGAGTTAAGAGATGAGTTTCATCCCTTAATTACAATGACACCACTCATTTCATTAAGTGACTTCTTTTGACCTGGTAAGTCACTATATCTTGGAGGATATACTGACCTTTTTAGAACAGACTTTAATTAAACCATGGTAGGGTAATTACACTAACATAACTGGAAAGAGTTTCTGTGTGTTAAAAGAACTTGGAAGCAATGGTACATGGACGGCTGCACTGCTGTCTGCCATAAATTTTCACTTTAAAGACTTAACATCTTTAAACTTTCCCTCTCATTCAACAGGCCTTATTTGGTCAAGGTACTCTCTAGTTATTATTCCTAAAAACTGGAGTCTGTTTGCTGTAAACTTCTTTGTTGGCTGTGCTGGTGGCTCTCAACTCTTCAGAATATGGAGGTATGTATTAAGAAGGGCTACTTTACCTACTGCAACTAAGCATTCAGGTCACCTCATCTTAACCAGGAATTTATAAATTCTACCAGCCTCAATGTCAGTGCAGCAGGGGAGAGGAACTGAACAATTAATTAAACATTGTAGAACTTTTTGTTAAGTTGTTAGTTTTCCAGCTGAGTGGGAGTGACGCTTTAAATATTTTCAGTATTGCCAGAGCATGTTTTAAGGAAAGCTGTGCGTAAGCTCTAGTTTCTAGGTCTAAGGCATTCTTTAAAAGGTGTAGCTCTGGCTTACAAAGAGGATTGACTTTCTCCTCCTCATGAGCTTTGAACTTCTGTCAGCTTTCAGTGTGGAATCACATCAGTTTCAGCTGGATCGAATCGTTCTTAAGCAGAGCAGCATCTTAATTTTTTTTTTTAATTATTATTTCTTGAGGGAGTTCTCTGGCTTCAGCACTGGCCGGGAATGAGACAAACTTAAAAAGTAATTTAGAACTTCTTACACGAACTAAACTATCCCATCCTGAGTTTCCACCCTCAAGTCCATTGTAATTTTAAAACTCCTCTGCTGAACAGATTGTTAGGAAGACACTGTTATTGTAACCCATGTTCTAGTCTTACTCTGTGCTTTTTTTTTCCCTATAGGTATAACCAGGAACTAAAAGCAAAACAACAAGAGTAGCTGCAGCAAAGAGATGCTAAACCCAACAGGTCAAATTCAACAACGCACAAATCCTTCCCCCTGGGACCTAGCTTCACTAATTTTAATGTTTTTTGCTCTGAGAAAATGAAAGAGGAAATTTAAATATTTAGAGAGTAAATGTTTTCTAAGTGCAAATAACAAAGTATCTCCGTACATTTAAATAAAATACGGCCTTTTAAATTGAAGTAAAATTGTGTGTCTAATATTGTCTCTTTAAAAGAAAGATTGTGCCTAGGGTGAGTTGCTGAGCTCCACCTTACCTGACAGTGCCCAGAGTGACATCGTACTGGTGACAGTCAGCCAAAGCCTCAGACTGAAATGATCTTCTTTGTCATGGTCAAACCTGGGTGGGGTTTTACCATAGCTGCAGTAGGATAAGGATATTTTTTTCAGCGTCAGCTATGTAGGTCTTCATGTGTTTCTGAGTTGCTGCCATCTTTAACAAGAGGAGGGCAACCTATATGTGCCACTGCTGTTTTAGCTTCTCTCATCCTTTACAACTAGAGGCAGAAGATGGGTGCATTTAAGTACTTCATTCTTGGGATTGTGAAAAATAACCAGCCAAAACTGCTATTACTCCCCTTCTCCCCCCTCCTTAGGTACATACCAGTTTCCTGTGGAGCTGTGCACTCAGGAAACATGTACATGTCAGTTCTCCAAAGCTTTGGAGGCATGGGTCTGCTTCCATCTGTGGCATGTCTGTAAATAAACACTGAAGCCTTCCCTGAAAATCGCTCCCTACTTACTCTCCTGTAAGGCATTTGTTCTGAGTGTGGCAGGTTCTCTGAGACCTCTTCCACCAAAGCTATGAGTCAGGAATTTATATCTGAGAGAAAAAGCTAACTGAGACAGAGTAGCTTCTTCAGTATTCAGCTTTCAGGAAAATGAAGGCTTTGAAATACTGGAGTTTTGCAAAGTCCTGTTACTAAGTCTCTGCCTCTACTTTCCCCCAGTCCCATTTGAGTTACCATTCCAGCACGGCAAGGGTGGAGAGGGAAGGAAACGGTTTTATAGTTATAAGAGCTACAGCACCTTGTCGTGGCACTGCTGTCCCCTCCTTTCTCACCCTATGTATAATGTTCTATTATCCTGTGCAAAGTATTTGAGCAGGATATTGTAAGGAAAACATTTTCCATTCTGACAAGACATGCACCTGTCAGCTCCCCTTTTTCAGAGGCTGTTCCACCATGAAGCTATTTCTCTCCTATCCATATTGTGCTACAGTTTCACTTGGATTTCTTAGTTCTCCTAGGTGAAGTGGTAATGCAGGGTATCAGTTCAAATGGTGAACTCTCCAGCTGTGGTGTTGGCTGAGCTGACAGAGTCTGCAGTGACTGAAGAATATTGCCAGAAAGAGAGGTGGTGTGTTTCAGTCCCCCTCCCTTCCCATTCCCTAACCAGGTAAGACTTAATCAGCACACCAGTAATGGGGGGAAAAAAAAAAAAGTGTATTAAAATATTCACAAGATTACAATAGAAAACATGAAAGTCCATTTAAGAAAAAATATCCAAGATAACTGTTTCCAGATGAGTCTGTAAAAGCAAAAGTACTAACAGTTGGGACACTAGCTCTTCATGTAATCAGGCCATGCAATGCAGCTCCCTCACACAGATTATACACGTGCCTTACAAGTGTTCATTCTCTTGCATATACCTCCAAGACAGAGGTTTACAAAAGAATTCAGCCTATGTTTCCAATTACATTTACCACATAAAAACAGCTGGCATTGCAGGGAGACAGAAAAGATTGCACAGCACACTGATCTCCAAAGGTATTGAACTTACATTTCAGAGTGCAAAAATACCTTTAAATGAAAGGGCTTATTAGCTTCAGGGCAGTGAAGAGAAGGGAAAGAGAAGCCTCAGAAAGAGTGTAATTGCTGAGCATAGGTAGTATGTTTTTGTAGTCTCTCCTATAAAAATGTTACCTAAATACTAGCACTGTAGGGGTGTGACCACAGCCCAGAAATCTTACCCACCTTTTCAGCTTTGACGGTTTTAAAGAGAAAATATTTCCATCACCTATTATACAATAGGAACGTTTTGTATTGGAGGTCCTAGATAGGTACATTAATAATGTAAAATTGCAAGACAAGATTTCAGTACAGAGTGAAGGTGTTTTGGTTATGAATCAAACAGCCCACACTTGACCTCAATGAATCCACTCTAAGGCAATGCACCTTCTAAGTTGCATATACACATTTACTGCAGTTACAAGACAGATGGTTACCTAAACAGTGCTCATAGGTTTAAAAAAATTAAAAACCTAATTCCAAGCCTTCTAGTCACAAACTGAAGTACCACTAAAGCTTTGAGAGAAAACAAAACCCTACGGGTGTTCGGTTATAAATGACACATCATTCAGTTAGTTACAGGGACATGTATGCCACCCTGTAATGGCTCTTAATGCCATTCCATGAACGTTCTGACCACCTCCTTCACTGAACAACTGCTGAAGTCAAAAGGGGCAATGGAGATTCGAGGTACTGAGTACAGCTTCCAATTTACTCAGATTGATACTTTCTAATTATTTGTAGTCCTCTTCTCAAATTTCATTTCTGGTAATCAAAAATAAGGAAGAATATATCCACCATTACTAAAAAGCCAGAACTTTCCCACTTTGCATTTCTGTTAAAAGTAGGGAAGATGAATGATGTCATTCATATCCCTGGCTCTAGGGGGTGCCAGCTGGTTTAGCTGCCGGAGCCCAGGCTGGTGATTAAAACTGCACTCCTACATTGGCAGAAGGTCACTTTTACCCATAAAAGACCTTCCCCACCCCTCCTCGGCTAAGAAATGGATTTCAGATTGATCCAAGTTTTGTTTGCATGATGAATAAAATACAATTCATTGCAAGTCTTTTATATCACACAGACCTTTCCCAGCTCCACTATCCAAGAGCGATGACCCACCCAAGAGTCTTAATTTGCCACTGCCTCAAGAGAGGCTGTCTGCCACACAGCACATCTTTTAAAAAGCAATGGTCCTAAAAAAGAACTAGCAGCAGTACTACAACAGGACAACATACTTAGTGTTCCTCAAAGTCCAAGCTGTCTCTTTCTAGCCGCAGAGATCAGTAACAGAGAACTAAGAGAGAAGCAGTAAAGCAGAGGTAAACTTCTGGTCACCATAACATCAGCATACGATGACCTTGTCTGACTTCAATCTCTGCTTGCTACGTAT
Organism: Hemiprocne comata; assembly: GCA_020745705.1. NCBI lineage: Eukaryota > Metazoa > Chordata > Aves > Apodiformes > Apodidae > Hemiprocne > Hemiprocne comata. The sequence goes on along the minus strand of CM036586.1, from coordinate 132,073,524 downwards.
CAGGGAAGCAGAAGTCCTCTGTCTCCTCAGACCTTACTTAAAGACAGCCAACTTAGCATCAGTCCCTTTCATCAGCACAAGTTATCGTATGATTAAACAAGCTAAGATAACCTGAGGGGCAGAATGTTCACAAATTTTGCTTCACGTTGCCTCAAGTTCTTTTGGCTTTAGCCTGAATAAGTTATTTAATAGCTACATTGTTTAAAAAAAAAAGAAAAGATAAAAGCCTTCACACTGGAGAGGAATTCAGACTGATTTCTGCTGTTCTTGGGGGAAGGGACTTCTGTTTCTTTCTGAAAAGATGTTCAGCATTTAAAAAAAAACAACTTCCAAGTTCATTCTGCCTTCACCAAGAGGATCCAAGCAGCCTTGCAATTAGCTTTCTCAGTATAGGCAATATGAACATATCTGTAGCTAAACACAAATAGAAGATGTTTCCTAAACTTACTTAGCACTAACCAGATCACAGTGTTTCCTAATGTCAGCACCAGACATATCAGCATGTCTCCTAAAGTCAGCACCATTTGACTATGTTTCTAAAATCAGCACCAGATGAGTATGTTTCTAAAGTCAGCACCAGATCAGGATTGTGCTTGGATTCTCCAGTATATTCCAGCAGGAAAAGAAACAAACATTAGTAGCAGACTTCAGAGCCAAGGACAGCCCTATCTTTTAATAGCAGCAGGTTTTTGATCACTACATTCATCACATTTCTCCCTTGTACCCTAAAATGTCTGGTGAGAAAGACAGTGATGCACAGGGATGAACACAGATCAAAGCCAAGTTTCTCCATCAACCATGTCAAAAACACTTGTTTCTTACTAAGTGTAAAACAAGCGTTGGGAAGTAACAGCCTGGTAGATAAGGAAAGTAGCAGCAGCAGGATTGATCCTGATATTAATCAGACTTCTAACAGAGATGTCAGGAAACAAGTGAAGTCTGGTCCTGATGAAAGAATATAGTGCGGGCATACCCAACTTTGTTGGTGAGAAAACCACTGTACACAAAATAGTTATTAAAGTTGTGCTATCATAATTATGTAATGTGGTTCTGAAAGATTTTACCATGGGCCTAAAGTTACTTATCATTATTATGTAATGTGGTTTTGAAAGAGTCTACCATGGGCATAAAGTTACTTTTTGTTTACGTGATGTTACAGTGGAATGTAGACTTAAGTTTGCAAATATCAAGCCAAGAGTGTTGCAAGCTCACTCGAAAACAGGGTAAGAATTCAAACCAAGTTTTCAACTGACAAATTGAAGATGAGGTCTGAAAAAGCTGTAACATAATTTCAGCAGAGACAAATTTGCAGACAATGCAAAACGAGGAGAAGCTGCTGGCACACTAGATGCCATTCAGAGGGACCTGGACAGGCTGGAGAATTGGGCTAAGAGGAATTTCATGAAGTTTAAAATGGAAAAAAGGAGAGGTGCAAAGTCTGCACCTCGGGAAGAACAATCCTATGCAACAATACATGCTGGGGGCTGCCTGGCTGGAAAGCAGCTTTGCAGAAAAGGCCTTTTGGGGGTCCTGGTGAACACTAGGTGGAACACGAGCCAGCAGTGTGCCCCAGCTGCAAAGGGTGTCCTGGGCTGCACTAGGCAAAGTATTGCCCAACAAGTCGAGAGGGGTGTTCCCTGCCCTTTTTTCAGCACTGGTGAGGCCACACCTGGAGGGCTGTGCGCAGTTCTGGGCTCTTCAGAATGAGATATGAACTTGCTGGAGCAAGTCCAGTGCAGGGCCACAAATATGATAGAAGGACTGGGGCATATTTCATACAAGGAAAGGCTGAGAGAGCTGGCACTGTTCAGCCTGAAGAAGAGAAGGCTTAGGGGGGAATGTCATCAATGTGTATAACTACCTGGGGGGAGGGAATTAAAAGCAATACTCTTCTCAGTAGTGCTCACTGGCAGGACAAGAGGCAATGGAAATAAATTTAAAAAACAGGAAATTCCACCAGAACACAAGGAAACACTAAGTGATCAAACAGTGGAATGGGTTGCCCAGATATTGTAGAGTTTCCACCTGTGAAGATACTCAAAACCCAACCGGGCACAGTGCTGGGCAACCTGCTCTAGCTGATGCTGCTTGAGGACAGGAGGTTTGGACTGTATGATCTCCAGAGGCCCCTTCCAACCTCAACTATTCTGTGACTGATTCTGTGAAATAGACTGAATAGGAAATGGGTAAGAATCAGAGAGAAGTGGCTGTGGCAGATCAAAATGAAAATTATTTGCTGCTACAAAAATGCCAACGCCACATCAGGATGTGCAAAAGAGAAATCCTTCTGCAATATGCTACTCTGAGAAGACCTCAGCTGGAATGCCACTTCTAGTTTTGAGCACCAGATTTTGGGATACAAATGGGTGAGCTGAAGACAGATCCTCTTCAGCAGAAGAGAACAATCAGAGACACTTAAAAATCTATGAGAAGTTTAATCTAGAAACAAGAACCTGGAAAATTATATTCAAGTAGTAGACTTGCAGAGAGGAAGGAAATAAACTGTCCTCCGCATCCTCTGTGCAAATATAGGTTACACTAAAAAAAACCAACACACATCAGAAAAAGCAAAGAGTGCAGCCCTAGATTTCCTCCAGAGGTCATTCAGCTTCCACTACAGGCTTTTAAGAACAGACTAAGCATCTCTGAGGAAGTGACAGTGGTATAATGGAGTCAGGGAAGAGAGGTGAGGGAGTACTACAGCTTCTAGATCCCTTGGAGCCCTTTTTCACACTTACATGAAATGAGAGAGCTTCGAGGAAGAAACATTTCATTGAAAGGTTCAACAGAGTTTGAGGCAACCACCTACAGCTATAACTTCCTATCCCTTTAACTCAGTAGCTCTTAAGTTTTCACAGGTAAACTACCATTTCATAAAATTCATTATATCAACACTATCCCTGTACCTCAAAAGAGTAAGCTTGAATAGATGGGCTCTATAGTAGTAAACAGTCCCATGACCTGTGTTACACAGGTCAGGTAGGCCTAAACATTTCCTTCACTTACATTGCTAAGACATAACATTTCTGATAGCTAGGAGTCACAGTTTGGCTTACAAGACCAAGTGAGAGTGTCTAGTTTATATGATAAGGCAGCTTGTACTGAGAATCTGACCAAGGAAAGATGAATACCCTGTAAACATAAAGAACTCTGTGAATGTAAAGAGATACCTTCTTTGTATTCACCTCAACAAAAGAAATTAGGCTCTATAAGCAAAAAAAGAATCTCCAGGTCAATCTAGGATCTTCAGGCGTCTTCCAGTTTCTCCATTAATAATCAAGATAAAAATATTTAAAAACTGTGATGCGAGTTTTCACTTTCTCTCTCGTCACACAAGATAAAAAGAGAATATTGGCAATTTATAAGCAAAATTCTTACCGCATTTCAACATGCAACATTGGTCTCACTTCTGTACGATTAAATAGACTATTTACACACAATACATATATATCTTTCCCTCTGTATGCACATGCATTGGTCCTAGCCTAGGCATCAAAGGCCACATGTGAGTTCTCTAGGTCAAATCCTGTTCCAGCAATTCCAGTCCGAATGCGTGTTTTCCTTTGGGTAGCTTAGGATCTCATCTCAGTTCTTCCGAATATCAGCATAGACCACAGATTCTGACTTGTTAATCTTGTTGCTGTGCTGTCCTCCGGAGTGATCTAACTGCGCGTAAATGACTGGGCCCTGGGAACAGAATCAAAAAGTACAATCAGTATTTTTCAGGATAGGCCATGTTGCCCCTTGCTTCCGCAGGGGTTGCAGCAAGACCAAAGCTAAAGCAAGACCACAGAGCTTTTATGACTGCTAACAACACTTTGAAGCAGGTGGAATGAACCCTCACCTACAAATGAGCTCCAGTCTGCCACCTTTCTCCTATCAGGGGCATGCCAAACAGCACCATGTCCTCCCTTCAACACTGTCATAGCTGCTTGCTCCTCACAAACAGCAAAACCTAGAATAATTCCTTCTGAAAAAGAAGCATTGCTTACACGCTATGGACACATGGCTTGGCTTAGTCAGATACATGCCAGATTTAATATTTTTTCAAGAGGAACCGTACTACAGATTTACCACTAGATAGAACAGCATAGTTCCCATACTGCCACTCAAGGCCTGTAAACCCCAGCACAGCTGAACCACTCGGTTAAGGAGGGAGAGAACAAACCTGCAGCCACCTTAAGAAACTGATTGCTGCCCAAGCAAGTGATACAATCAAGACTTACATGGCAGCGAGCCAGAAAATACTGAAATGGTGCAGTAATGCAGAATCCTAACCTGACCTTCGAGCCAAGCCAGGAGCGAGCACCTCCACAGACACACTGGGCAAGCACAGCCACACACCTTCCTTGTATTTACTGGGGTGCAGTAGAGGACATTACAGCACCATCTTCAGTACAGCATGCAAGCACGCTAGCACCTTCCTAAAGTACGCTAGCACCTTCCTAAAACACCACACCCTCCAAAACACTGCCCCATAGGAAAGTGAACTGGAGCTACTCGAGGTGGGCTGAGCACAGGACTGCAGCCTATAAAGAGCAGGTACCCAACAAGACAGGTGGTACCTTTATGGGAAGGTCTGACCTGCAGCTCCCATTCTGCACGCCCCAGCTGACACAAGTACAGAGCAGAAGCTTGCGACCACCTACCAGGTGACCTCAGCAGAAGGGACCACACACTCACACACATCTCCTATGCAGGAGGGAAAGGGATTGTCCTATTTAGGGGTGGGGGAAATCACAAGGAGAGATCTTTTAGTTTGGTTGAGGGGTTTTTAGCAGTTTTTGCTTCAAACCCATTTCATCCATTTAACTCTCTTTATGTTTCTCTTTCATTCCAGGAAAAAAGTAGCCTTCATAGGCATTTCTTCCACTCCCTTCTCCCCGTACTTTTAGTATCCTGCCAAATTAGAAAAAAAATCTCTATGGAACTGACCCAGAAATCCTTTCATCCATCTTCCAAAGCAAAAAGGAGCCAGAGGTTAAAAAAGACCCTCTGTATGGAAAATTAGGTCCTTGAAGGACCATATGGGTACACTTCTGCACAGCTGTTTTCCACCCAACACAATAGCAAAGCATGCACCAGCACGCTAAATCTCTTGTTCTCTTTCAGGTGTAGTTTAAACCCAAAGTTTCTTCCTTCAAGGTAAATAATTTCCCAAGTATAACAAAAAAGAGTAAGAGAAAAGAAATGGACAGAAGGATGAAAACTTGTGAGCAGATGTAAGATACTGAATATATATTAACAGACTGAGAAAGTGCTCAGAAAAAAGATAAGTGATGTCTTAGAAAATTCTAGATTTAAAGTCTCACTAGAGGCACTTTTTTTTTTTATTTTTCCACTATTTGCTCTCATTTTGTTCTGCTGTCCAACATTATGCCAGGATTACACTACTAATTCCAGTTAGAGTGCAGTGACTATACAAACTTCAGGACAAAGTGAGACTAAGGTTTATTTGTAAGCAATTTTAGAAACCTCATCTGCCTCAAGCCATACATCAAAGGTGTGATAAGTTCAGCTCAAGAGCACTCTCTATCAGTTAAAGAAAAAAATAATCTACAACTACATTAAGTACTCACTATGACATTTCAAGTTTTGTTCAAGTAATTCTTATGGGTCAACTCTCTATCACAGGAGTTCACTCAGGATCAGTTATCCTATCAGTGTTCTCATTTCTTGCTAAATTAAATATAGTTATTCTGCTGCAACCAGCATGTTAGGTGGTGGAAGAGAGACTGACAGGTCTGAGCCAAATCAAACTATCATTGTCTCAGTATGTTCACTATCATCTAAGTCAATGGTAGATTAACTAACACAGAGAAAAGGAGGACCATTATTATAATGGTCCATCTATTTGATTTGCTGCCAACTGATTTTCTAGCTGATATTTGGTACCTCTAGTGATCTGAATTGTTGTAAAGACTCTTCTTCCACAAGCAAAAGCTTCAAAAAAGGTCTAAAAAATTTAGAACTTCCAACTAATCTCAAGTAAGCTCACCCTGACTCTTCAAAACCAGAAGAGTGACCAGCACTGCCATATAAAACCCAGCATTTCCTTAAGTCTTATGATTTTTCCATGAAGAACTGAAGAGCAGCAGATGTACCAATACCTTGCTAAAAGTTTGTCAGCAGAGTCACAAATTGCAAGTTAAATTACAAAGTTAGACCATCATGGTCTAACAGTGGCCTACAGTATTTTCAAATCTGAAAGATGCTGCAACTATCATATATGCCAGCTCCAAGAAATTTATGTGAAATTTAAGTCAAGATTCCTGGCTCCATGAACTGCTCCTTCCCAGGGTCCCAGGGTCCATGTCAAAGCCTGGAACAGAGCTCAAACAGAACCTGTTCAGGTATGTCTAAAACCAGGAAGAGCAAAGCCAGAGATCTGCACTTAAGTTAATGTAGCTTTAGTGCTCCCCACTTCTACACTGACAGATGTACCCTCTTAGGACCTCTATACCATACTACTCTGTACATCATAAATGCATTTCTGTAGAAGTTACACTTCAAGATCAGTGGTCTTCCAGCCTGGCCAAAAATGAATGCTCAGCTACTTGCAAAGAACAAAGACAAATGACAACACCTTGGAGTTAATATGTCTTGGGACAACACACACCTGCCTTCCAGTTTCCCTGCTGCAACCCAGAGTACTAGCTAAACACAGGCATCCATCCAGGAAACACATAAAGTTCTTGCCTCCACTGGAAATACTTTTCTCACTCATCCAAAGACCAGTCATGATAGAATACAACTCACTATGGAATGATGGCATAGAAAAGAAATGCCCAATACAAATTTGACAGGACAGAACATACCTGCTGAGTAGGAAGACAAAATGAAAAGAAGTGTAGTTGATTCAACCAGCTGAACATTTACAGAATCAGCTATACATACTTCCAGCACTCTGGGACACTCCAAAAAGCAAGGTCCACACTTGAAAAGCCTGCACCCAAAACACAAAGAAGTGCAGGCTCAAGTGCACTTTCAGCTGAGAAGTGATGTGGGCAAACACTGAATCACTGATTCTTAAACTGATATATAAATAACAAAATTAATAAACTTAATAAATCTAATTTAAATGCTACTCTGAGGGGGAACCGTTTTTAACTTGCAGAGGCAGGGGTTGTGTATTTGTATTCACAGTTCTTCTCCACCAGTGAAGCACGAAGCATTCAGTCACCTCCTACACATCCCACGACATCAAAGGCTGCAAGGAAGCCCACAGGCCTTTACTGTTTGGCCACAGTGCAATCCAAGACACAAAGGTGTGCCTGAATTAGCAAGCAGCCTGCAACAGCTCCTGGGAATTGCTAGGAATCTGAATATCAGCATTTCACCTACACAACAGTTCAAAAGCTTATTCTGAATACTACAACTAATTTAATGATTACCAAGAAATACCAGGTTTTATTTATATGTGATGCTAGATTTCAAGTATGTTTCTTTGCATGTTGATAGCACCTTAAAAAAAAACCAAAAATCAATGGCTAGAAGTTGAAAAATGCAAGTGCAATCAACTGAAATTCAGTTTCCTCACTAGTTTAAACCGTCTGTTCAAAATCCGATCTACCCTGATTTTATAGTAGATCTTTTTAAAGAAAAGTAAATATGTTTACTTGCTGTTCTGGAAAGATGCGGGAGAAAGTAGAGGAATCACTTGCTGCTACAAATGTTTGCCAAGAAAAGAACATCCAGACAAAGCTCTCTTTGCCTGACAAAAGTGATAAAAAACCTAAAAAACTAAACTAAAACTGAACAAAACTAAAACCATTTCCCCTATTTTCCTCTGAGGTGAGGAGTGTTCACACTTGAGGTTTTCCTTTAGGAACTTACCTGTGGGGAGACCCTGGAGGACTCTGTCAAGGAGACTAGAGTGACTATGGAATGGCAAAAGCACATGGATTCTGATCTTTACAAAGTTCTGATTTACTCTGAAAAGTTCCTTCCAATACGCCGAGACCCAGAACACTGGAGACATGGAAGGGTGAGGACACTTCAAGTTTTCATACCAAAATGTTACAGAAAAGATGAAAGTATTTTTGCTTTCAAGATGTAAGGGCAGAACAGCAAAACTCTTTCTCCATGTAGCTGTTGGGGCACTTGCCTGTACTGCTTTGTACTATGACAGTAATTAGGTAAAACATCTTGGTTTTTTGACCTAGGGAAGTCAACTCCAACAGCTACTACAACATACATCCCACACAGAAGCTTTTTTTCTTCCTTTTTTTCTTCCTTTTTTTCTTTCTTTTTTTCCTTTTTTCATTTTGGGGGAAGGGGAGGTGAGGAATCACCTGTGTCATTCGCCCACTCTAGAAGCCCCCTCCATGAACTAGATTTATCAATACCTTATGGGTAACCTTCTGTTACTAGACCCCCTGCAGTCAAAATCTGAACTATTTATAAATCTTATAACTTGAGTATATTGCCTTTATGTTCAGAGAATAACAGTTCTCTGAAGTCAGTAGGTAGCTTTGTGGGCCTGTGTGCTAAAACTCTGGAAATACTGCACCTGACAAGAACAAGATGCATTTCCAAACCAGACTGGAAGCCCAACAGAGTAGGGACTTTGACTTCATCCAGCTTACTGTTAGCACTGTATTTTTCTCCTGTAGTTTTAACACATTAACACAGATCTCCATTATTTTGTCAGGAGACATTAAGAAACCAGGTATCAACTCTGATTTAGAAATGCCTCCGTTCACACACTGCTCTGCAGCCACTTGCTAGAAGCTTTGATCAATTTAGAAAAAGTACATTTCGGACTTAAACTCACTCAGTGTCCATACCTCCACAGGAAAATTGCTGGGGAGACATAAATCAAGAAGTAAGAAACAGCTTACAAACAAAGAAATCCTGTACACCGTAAATAGGTAATCATATATTTCATAGAATCCCTGTTTGACTCCCCTCTGCCTAATTTCCCATGGGATGTTAAGTCTGGGTAAGAGCCACCTTCTTCCTTTGAAGTCGGCAGAACTTTGTCAACAGCAGCAAGAACAAGATTTCAAGCCCACAGAAGCTGGGTGGCTCAGCAGAGGAGAGGTCTCAGCAGCAAGACTCATCTTCAAACTGATCATCACTGGTCAGTGTTTGCATCGTGCTGGCTCATTTCCTTGTGAAGGAAGTACCTGGCACAGAGCACGCACCTCCCCAGCGATGACAGAGTAAGTAAAATTCCTCCCCAGTACAATCGGGTAACAGATTAGGCAGCTTTATGGGGTGACTGGACACCTAGCAGTTAATGTTTCTACACTGAACAGCTACCCACTGCCCACTGCCCACTCCTCATCCTTGCCAGGCTCTCATCCTCACACTTCACTGCCCCTTCTGTATGTTAATGCACAAGATCAGAACATTATATATTTTATACATTAGTACAAAAAGGGCATAAAACTCCATCTCAACTAGTATCAAAATGCTCTTCTTTCAATTGCACTAAGCATTCCATGGAAGAGTTCACCAGTTCCAGCTTACTGCCCATCCCTTGTTTGGAGCAGACACTTGTACCCCCCAGTCCTCATCACCTTAACAGACAGTACCTAATTCATGTGTCCCACCCTGCCTTTATCATTTCCATACCATCTCTCCCACATTCTGGGAGGATCCTGCTCCGGAAAGCAGCAGGAAACAGTTTACCTGGTGTGATCTGGTGGGCACGGTGTTTACCAGACCCTCTGTGTTGGAGGGTGACTTCTGTGGAGCCTGCTTAACCGGTGACATCAAGCTCTCAGATGTACTGCAGCTGACGAGGTGGCAGAGCAGAGTTTGCACGACAATGTTCAAGAGGCACAAAAAACAAAAACAAAAAACGAGTGATGGCAAGATGAATGTGGCAGATTATGCCAAAGTAAAAATGAACATAATGGATTCTGAAATAAACACACATAATTCTCCATCTCTCCCCAGACATTTCCCTCTCCTTCCTCCCAGAGTCTCACTGGTAAGCTGCATGCTGGAGCGACTATTAACATAGGATAGCAGCTCCTCCAAAACCTCTGTTCCCTGGATATTCCCATTCAACCCAACCTGTCTAAAACTGTGTGTGTTTTCTTCACTGATGCTTCAGTGAAGACTCAGTTAACAGTGGTAAACAGCAATTATCTTCTAATTATAAGCTAAATAGTCCTAGTCACTGAGGCAAGTGCTATACTGGTGCTACAGTGCTACAGTCAGAGCGAACACTTGCAAGAGCCACCAGCTCTCCATACCAGAAAGGTACTTCCTACCAAATTCCACATTAGTTCCCTTGCTTTTGGTTAGGCTATGATCTTAAAATAATTCTGCCCTCTCATGATGGACATTAGTCTCTAGAGCAACATGTGACATGTAAGCTATGTGCTCTGATATAGCTACATGAATTAGATAATTATTAGATAATCAGGCAAATCTTTTTCAAACAAGAAAACTCTTATGGTAAGACCAAACACTCCTAAAAGAAGGTTGCCAGTTTTAACTCTCTGTTTGCTTTTTTCATCTGCTTAAAGCAGGACTGAAAAGAAAACAAGCCAATGACAGAGAGAGATTAACACCACAGAGCTAAGTATATGAGCAAATACCCTTAAACTTAACATCAGTAGCTTCTGGGCAATGCAGTAACAGGTGCCTAAATGCTAGGTCTCCCTGGTTGTACCCAAGCACCCATGAAAGAAAACAAGCCACCTCCTTGACAACAGACACAGGAGTTCCCTTTGCTACCACAACCCTCTGACCACTGGGCATCCTTTTATCCCAATCTTTGTAGACAGACAGTGTACAAAGCATGTACAGAAACAAACAAATGAGGACAGTGACATTAAGCAGACCGCCTCCTCCCAGGGCAATCATTTTTTATCCTTTAGTAAGTCTAACCATAGAAGACTTGCTTCCTCATACATGCAGCAGTAAGTAAAAATAATAAAAATACTGCCCCCAGCCATCACAGCAAGGGGCTTCTATTGTCTCAAACAGAGACAAAGCAGTCCTTCTGTTACCAAAATTATGTAATAATGAATTGTTTGCTTTATTCACAAAATTCTTCAGATCTACACTATCTAGAAGTCATAATGCAGGTTTAAGCAATTAATGCGCTTAGATCACTGCAAGTTTTCAAACACTTGAGCTACTTGAGCCAGGGGAACACTTACAGGGAATTTACTTATATTTTGACACAGAAATGGCTCTGAATTTCCTGTGCTTTAGTTAATGCACTGGCAAGTTCACTGCTGGAAGAGATGGAGGGACACCACCTGGGATAAGGAGCAATCCCACCCCAGTTAGACATGAGACAATGAAACCCAAGCGCCCAGTGAAATGCATCATCCCTTTGCCAACAGATTCCAGCACAAATTATAGTGAGGTTATGTTAGTAGAGAGCTAGCTGGTGAGTCAGCAAAGGAAGAGGAAACGTGTACACATACACAGAGGTATTAACAGCAACCACCAACTTGATTAGTTACCATGGTGTCTAGTGGGACTGGAAGAGAAGACCCAGCCCTGTTACATTCCCAATCTGGCGTCTATATCAGGATCTCTGTAAGGAGAGGAAGGTAAGCAGGATCCAATCCCAGCACACCAAGGCAGAAAGAAAAAAAAAACAACAAAAAAACACCGAAGTCAGAGCACGAACAGACTGTGGCCATGCAGGGGTTCCAGATGCCGCGCAGTGCCCCAGCCCACCTCAGTTCAAGGCAGAATGGTTATCTAAGAGTAAGTGCATCCCACCACCACTACACACTGGGTTAGCATCATGTAGAAGACAGTCCATAAGTTTGGAGGGAGTCACAGCATACTTGGTTTCTCTTTACACAGCATGCAGAGCTGGCACAGTCAGTGAAAGCAGTATTTAAACTTCAGAGATTACTTTCCCGAGAGAGTAGTTAAATCTACTACAAGAAATTACAGTGCATGAACTACTGCTCCAGGCTCAGGACCAGCAGGAAGACACTGGAGAGCAGGTCACTGGGAAGCAAGGCAAGCGGACCACCTCACTCACGCTGCTGGTGCACGATGCTGCACGCTTCTTCTCAAGTTCTTAGGGGAAGGACACATGCAGAAAGGGAAAGCCGGGCTTTCCACACAATTTTGAGCACACGCAGCCACCTTTGCTATATTTAGCCTTACCATTGGGCATCAGCCAACTCAGTTTTTCTCTAAGCTCTCCAATTGGGAAAACGATAGGGCAAAGTTTAATTTAGAAATCCCCACAAGTTTATTTTTGGAGTTGTTTTCTTTTATCCCACAGGCAACCTAAAGAACCTGCAGGAAGCAGGAATATTTGTTGGGGAAAGAACAGAATAAAGTTGTAAGTTTGGGGTTTCTTTCTAAGACTACATGCATAATTTTTGTTCTTTTTTTTTATAGAAGCAAATTACCAGCTAATTAGAGAAGAGAAAAAAGGAAGTGCCTCTCCCATGAGCACCAAGCTCCATCACCACTGAACTCTGCCTTTGTTAGTTGTTGTTGCTTTTTCATGTGGCCACGTGGAGATCTGTGCTTCACTTTGGAGTTACCTCCTAACACTGAAAACCTTGCAGGGATGGTAAAAGTTAACAAAAAACAGATAGTGAATGAGAATGGATGCAGAGTGGCTACTTCTTCCTTACTTTGAAGTGTGGTGATTTGGGGTTTTGGCAAGTATACTCCAGGCTCAGGAGACAGACACTGGTAACTTAAAAATCCAGTCTTAACCTCAACACAGAGCATTCCTTAAAAGTGCATGTGTGGCACTTTTCCTTAGGGGTGGGGGGTGCTAGGAGGAAGCAGAGCTGGAGGGGAAGAAGGGGAACAGACCAGAGCTAGGGGATCATTTGTAGGTCATACACACTTGTGGCTAGGGATCAGCTCCAGCAATTAGTGGTTTTCAGGTGCAATTCATGGTCAGTAGGTCTCTTCAAGAACAGTACATAGATAATTATTATAGGCAGATAACTGGTGTTCCACATGGCCACACCCTATCTCTTAGCCATTGTTGCCAGGGCTTGGCTGAAACAACTCCTACCCCCCTCTAAGCCCACCCTCTGATCCTGCAGCTGTTCCTCCCATCATCCACAGGTGAGGAGGGAGATCTCTTACCCAGAGTATCGTTTTTTAGAGTTGTTCTTTCTGATGACAAGACACACGACAATAGAGATGAGCAGTGAGAGACCTGTCACCGTACCGATGACTATCCCTGCCACCATGGCAATGGGGAACGCAGGCAGGCTGTCTGGGGAGAGAAGGGAGAAAACATTCAACTCTTCTGCATTCCCTGATTAACAGAAGCACAAACCACAAATGCTCTTGACCTTGGATTCACTTAGAGCAGAAGGCACTAATGGAATATCCAGAAATTATAACATGCAGCCTAAGCGGTAGTGATAGCAGGCAGCCAGCAGAACAACATGAACAGAGCACACACCGAGAGCATTCTTAATGTCACCATCCTCGAGATGAGAGTTTATAGTGAGCCAATAATTTTTACATGTCAGAGAACACAAGTGGCAATGAGGACAACCTTGCCTCATTTTGTATCTGAGGGGACAAAAAAAAAGTTGCATCCATCTGGCAGTTCCCAGCAAGGTCAACAGGAAAAGGCAGGCACACTCGAAAGCAGATTTGAACATGGGGCATTGCTAACCAACTCGGAGTGCTGAAGGCTGGGTGTTTTCTGGGTAGCGTGCAGCACACAGCCTAAGTACTACCCATTATCACTCTTAAGGGTCTTTATGCATTATACTGGTGTCCCAAAATACATCTCTGTACATTTTTATAGTTATTCTTTCCCCTCTTAGGCAAGGATCATTGTACAATATTAAAAATGGACTTACAGGAACACAGTATTGCTTTACTCATGTTTTCCCCAATACAAGTTTGGGGGAGAGAAGACCAAAAAGGACCAGCCAGAAATAAAAGCCAACCAGAGAATGAGTCCAAAAGACTTACAAGATAAAGAATACACAGACTACCATTACAGCTTTTCCCAGTAAGAATTAAGTCCCTCCCCACCCTTCACATAATGTTTAATGCAAGGAACATCTTAGACGAGAGAGTTTCTTAGAAGACTCTATGCTACACTAGATACTTGCACCAAACAGAAGTGAATCAGCATAAGATCCAACAGGTAGAACATATTCTATAGAAAATCTTTCTCAGATACCTGCATCTGATTTGCTGAGGTTGGAACAGATGTCTTGAGATTGTCTAGTCCCACTCCACTGCTCAAGCAGGGTCAGCTAGCACAGCTTGCTCAATACTCTGTCCAGTTGTTTTTTTACTATATCCAAGGATGGGAGACTCCATAACCTCTTTGGGCAACCCATTCCAGTGTCCACCCACAATAAAATTGTGTTTTCTTATGTTCAGACAGAATTTTCTGTGTTTCAATTTACACTCATTGTCTCTTGTCCTGCTACTGGGCACCACTGAAGAGCCTGGTCCATCCTTCACAGCGGGAGAGCAGTGGATGTTGTCTACCTCAACTTCAGCAAGGCTTTTGACACTGTTTCCCATAACATCCTCATAGGTAAGCTCAGGAAGTGTGGGTTAGATGAGGGGACAGTGGAGTGGATCCAGAACTGGCTGAATGGCAGAGCTCAGAGTGTTGTGATCAGCAGCACAGAGTCTAGTTGGAGGCCTCTAGTGGTGTTCCCCAGGAGTCAGCACTGGGTCCAGTATTCTTCAACATCTTAATTGATGACCCAGATGAAAGGACAGAGTGTACCCTCAACAAGTTTGCTGATGATACAAAACTGGGAGGAATGGCTGACACACCAGAAGGCTGCGCTGCTATCCAGCGTGACCTGGACATGCTGGAGTGTTGGGCTGACAGGAACCTGACAAAGTTCAGTAAAAGCAAGTGTAGGGTCCTGCAACCAGGGAGGAATAACCCCGTGTGCCAGTACACCTTAAGGGTTGACCTGCTGGAAAACAGCTCTGCAGATGAGGACCTGGAAGTCCTGGTGGACAAGTTAACCATGAGCCTGCAATGAGCCCTTGTGGCCAACAATGCCAATGCCAATGACATCCTGGAGTGTGTGTCCTGGTTTGAGCCAGGATGAAGCCAATTCTCCTTTTACTATTTTTTTTTCCTTCAGTAAGCTCTCTTTTAACTAGAAGCAAGTTTTCCAGCTAGTGGACTGATAACACTGGAATGTTTATGTTACTGCTGAGACGTGAAGGTCACTTTGCTCTACCCCATGGATCTGCAGCATAGATACTACCAAGAGCAGAAGAGTCGTATCTACAACCCCCCAGTGGGGAGGAGTGGACTAGATGGACAGCAAAATTGGTCAGAGATATTCCATACATGTATCTACATAAGCTTGGTGTAAGGTCAGAGATCACAGAAGACAACTTTCTTCCTGCTTCTTCTTCCCTTCTCTTCTGTCCATGGCCAGCATCTGGGGAGGACTCCACCTATCCATCACCATCGACCCCAGGCTCATGCATTCCTGACCCTCATAACTCTCCCCTCAGCTCCTGTCTGCTCTGCCGCTCTCTTCTTCAGCGCTCTGGGACATTTCAGAACTGCTCACAGCTCAGGAGAGTGCCGGGGGAGTTGCTGGGGGTGGGGGGAGGCAAGAGGCTTTTGCACATTCCTGAACATACTTGTATATAATTGTACATATAATTAAAGCTGTCTAGTTTAGTTTTCAATCCAGCAAAGTCTCTCTCCTTAATTCTCTCTTTCCTTCCATACCTGGGTGAGAGAGGGAGGGGATTGAGAGCATTGTTGTCGCTGGCTTAACTGCCGATCCTGAGTCAAACCATGACAGTGTGGCCAGGAGGCCAAGGGAGGTCATCCTCCCCCTCTACTCTGATCTAGTGAGGCCACATCTGGAGTACCGTGTCCAGTTCTGGGCTTCCCGGTACAAGAATGACAAGGAGCTACTAGAGAGTACAGCAGAGGGCTACGAGGATGAGTAGGGGACTGGATCATCTCTCTTTTGAGGCAAGGCTGAGAGACCTAGGTCTGTTTAACCTAGAGAAGACTGAAAGGGAATCTTATCAAAGCTTATAAATATGTAAAGGTCAGGTGTCAAGAAGATGAGACCAGACTCTTTTCAGTGGTGCCCAGCAACAGGACAAGGGGCAATGGACAGGAACTGGAACACAGAAGTTTCATCTGAACATGAGGAAAAACTTCTCTACTTTGAGGGTGACAGAGCACCAGAACAGGTTGCCCAGAGTGGTTGTGGGAGTCTCCTTCTCTGGAGATACTCAAAACCCACCTGGATGTGATTCTGTGCAACCTGCTCTAGGTGAACCTGCTTTAGCAGAGAGGTAGGACTAGATGATCTCCAGAGAGCCCTTTTAACACTAACCATTCTGTGATTCTGTGATCTTTAGATCCTACCAATTTATATAAATACCTGGTGAGAGGACTCCTCTGAGCCTTTCTTCTCTTTAGCAGTCTAGACAACCCCAGCTCTCTCAGTTGCTCCTCCTAAGAATGGTGGTCCAGTCCCTTAATCATCTTAGTTGCCTTTTGCTGAACTTATTCCAGCAAGGACTACAGACCATGCTTATAAAAAGCATTCTCAGCATGTCTGCAGTCTGCAGACCAAGCCCATTTTGACACATTTATCTAGAAGGGAGCAGCACAACACAGCATCATGAAGCAGGGACATCATCCTACAAAAATAGGTTTACATTTAGTACTGTTCATTTTCAGTTCAGTGACTTTCAGAAGGGCTACCTGATTTGTAGATGTTTCACTTATCATACCATCATTTGGCTGAATAGCACATCAGCAGCTTTCCTAGCTCTCCAGTCTTAGACACCAATTCATAACAACATGGTAGGTTGGAGTCTTAGCAAGAAATTAAAGATGAAGACATGAGCGCCACAATTTACAGGAAGACATCTGTTCTTTCCAGAACCTTTCAGCAGTCCAGAAATCCATCTGCTGCCACCCATTACTGCTGTTCCAAGTAGGCAGTGATGAGGTAGCTTCCAGAAGTGTAGGGGCAATGGAGAGATTTCAGGGCCCTGGGACAGCTGGTTAGGGGATCGGGAGCACAGGTGGTGTTCTCCTCTATCCCACCAGTAGCAGGGATTGATGAGGGGATAAAGGGGAAGAGCCAGAAGATTAACTCCTGGCTTTAGGACTGGTGCAGCAGACAGGAATTTGGCTTTTTCGATCATGGATGGACCTACAGGACACTGGGAATGGCAACAGGTGGGGGAAGCCTAACCTGGAGGAGGAGAAGGGTCCTGGCACACAAGTTAGCAGGGCTCATAGACAGGGCTTTAAACTAGGTTTGAAGGGGGATGGGGATGAAACCAGAGATGAGCCTAAGGACAGCTGTCAGTCTGCTGTCCCACTCAAGGTGGGAAACGGGGATAAGTGTGGCAACAAGAACATAGGGCTCACTGATAGGTTGGTAACCATGCAAGTGGTTGGGATATCTGTACCACAGCTCAAGTGTATATGTGCCAATGCCCAAAGCATGGGAAATAAACACGAGGAGTTAGAAGCTGTTGTGCACCAGGGAGATCATGATATAATTGCCATCACGGAAATGTGGTGGGATGATTTGCATGGTTGGAGTGCTGCAATGGATGGCTGTAGGCTCTTTAGAAGGGACAGGCAAGGCAAGAGAGGTGGTGGGGTGGCGTTACATGTTAAGGAGTGCTTTGGCTGCCTAGAATTCAAAACTAGACACACCAAGGCAGAATGTATATGGGTGAGGATAAAAGGGAAGGCCAATGAGGCTGATATGCTAGTGGGAGTCTGCTACAGACCACCTGACCAGGATAAAGAGACTGACGAGATGTTCTTTCAACAACCTGGGGATGTCTCGCGTTCGCTAGCCCTGGTTCTTGTGGGGGACTTCAACTTACCAGATGTCTGCTGGAAGTACAACACAGCAGAAAGGGGCCAATCCAGGAGGTTTCTGGAATGTATAGAAGATAACTTCCTGCTACAGCTGGTAAGTGAACCTACCAGGGGTAGTGCCATGCTGGACCTACTGTTCACAAACAGGGAAGGGCTGGTGGCAGATGTAGTGGTTGGAGGTTGTCTTGGGCACAGCGACCATGATGTGATAGAATTTTCAATTTGTGGTGAAGTTGGGAGGGTCGTCAGCAAAATCTCTACCTTGGATTTTCAGAGTCTGGAAGACTTTCAGACTTTGGCCTCTTCAGGACGCTGGCTGGGAGAGTCCCTTGGGAAGCAGCCCTCAAAAACAAAGGAGCCCAGGAAGGCTGGGCTTACTTTAAGAATGAATTTATGAAGGCGCAGGAGCAGGGTGTCCCTGTGTGCCAAAAAAGGAGCCAGCGGGGAAGAAGACCAGCCTGGTTGAGCAGGGAACTATTGCTAAAACTCAGAAATAAAAAAATAGTGTATCAACTTTGGAAAAAAGGGCAGGTGAATCAGGAAGCATTTAGGGATATTGTAAGGAAGAGAATCAGAGACACAAAAGCTCAACTAGATAATAACTATACAATAACTAGAAAATAACTATACAATAACTAGAACACAATAACCCCAGGCATTGCTACAGGCTGGGGGAAGAGTGGCTGGAGAGCAGCCCAGCAGAGAGGGACCTGAGAGTACTGGTTGACAACTGGTTGAACATGAGCCAGCAGTGTGCCCAGGTGGCCCAGAAGGCCAATGGCATCCTGGCTTGTATCAGGAATAGTGTGGCCAGCAGGAGTAGGGATGTGATTCTCCCCCTGTACACAGCACTGGTGAGGCCTCACCTCGAGTACTGTGTGCAGTTCTGGGCCCCTCACTTCAAGCAGGACATTGAGGTGCTGGAGTGAGTACAGAGGAGAGAAACAAGGCTGGTGAAAGGACTAGAGGGAAAGTCTTATAGGGAGAGGTTGAGAATGCTGGGGTTGTTTAGCCTGGAGAAGAGGAGACTCAGGGGGGACCTTATCACTCTCTACAAATACCTGAAGAGAGGTTGTAGTCAGGTGGGGGCGGGGCTCTTTTTTCAGGCAACCAGTGACAGGACAAGAGGGTACTGCCTGAAGCTGCTCCAAGAGAGGTTGAGGTTGGATATTAGGAAGCACTTCCTCACAGAGAGGGTGATTAAACATTGGAATGGACTTCCCAGGGAAGTGGTGGAGGCACTGTCCCTGGATGTGTTCAAGGAAAGGCTGGATGTGGCACTTAGTGCCATAGTCTAGGTGGTGTGGAGGTATTGGTTATAGGCTGGACTTGATGATCTTAAAGGTCTTTTCCAGCCTTGGTGATTCTGTGTGATTCTGTGAAGAGAGTCCTACAAATGGTAATACTTTTCAGGTACAGAAGACTGAGGCATATAAATCACAGAATGGTTTGGGTTGGAAGGTACCTTAAAGATCACCTGGTTCTAACCCTCCTGCATGGGTAGGGACACCTCCCACTACACCAGGTTGTTCAAAGCCCCATCCAACCTGCCCGTGAACACTCCCAGGGAGGGGGTATCCACAATTTCCCTGAGCAACCTCTTCCAGTGTCTCACCACCTTCACATTCAAAAATTTCTTTCCAATGTCTAACGAAAATCTACCCTATTTCAGTTTGAAACGATTCTCTCTCATCCTATTGCTCCAAGCCCTTGTAAAAAGGCCCTCCCCAGCTTTCCTGTAGCCCCTTCAGGTCCTGGAAGGCCACAAGGTCTCCCCGGAGCCTTCTCTTCTCCAGGCTGAACAGCCCCAACTTTCTCTACAAGTTCCCGAGTTTCTGTGCTTTTACACCTTTCCAAGTGCAGGAATAACCATCTGCAAAAGGATCAAAACAGATGTGCATGTCTGTTAGCAGATCACCTGTTGCCTTGTACACAAAAACACAGGCACACACTTTTTCAGAGCAAAAAAGGAAGCAGAAACCCAGAAGTATAGTGCAGAGTGTCTGCTGAAAGAGTGATATTAAAAATTTGGCACCATCTAATCTGATAGTTTTGTAATTTCTTTGACCCAGGTGCAGTTTTTTGGTTGGTTGAACTTGAGTAAAGGACAGCAGTTATGTTTTGTTGACAGAGGTTTTTAAGACCATACAAAAAAAGTGCAACTGTTTGTATGTGAAACTAGAATCTGGCTTTATTGTCTCTCAGAACATGGTCCAACAGGCTATGGAAAAACTCACACAATTCTACACCCACATAGTCCAGCTGAAGAATGTCTCCCTCCAGTTTTTCCTGCATTTTTCGGCATTCCGCAGTTACATGAATTCCTCATGAGTACTTGCAGAGCAGCTAATGACTTCATTGTAACACAGTCCCAGCTACATGACCAAATACCGGCTCTGAAAGCTAACATTTAAGTTAATAGCTTAATACAAGCCACAAATCCAGCCTTTCAAATAATGCTTTTCACTAAGTATCACCATAATTCAAAGCAACTTCAATTTTAGTTGGAAGTATGTTAGTATCAGTTTTATGAAATAGGCAGGAAACTGAAGTTTTACATTGCTGCTAAGTATAAAGATTTTCATATGACAATTCAATTTTTCTCTCATCTGAGAGTTCAAAGGGTACCTCCACAAAACACAAGCTGTCCTGAACACAGTGTTAAGTAGCTGCCTATTACAAGTAGGGGCAGCCTAATGTAAGGACCTAGAATTCCCTATGAATTTCTGTCATTTAGACTTTGAAGGGTAGTCTTTTCCAGATTCAGGTGGTCTAGTGAAAGAACAGTCTTGCTTCTCATCCCTGCCAATGGGATTCTTCCTGTGCAGTTGATGGAGCTGTTTGTGCAAACACTATGTAGATACTGCAATGAAAATCAGCTGAGTTAGCCTGGCTTGGCAATTTTAAACAGCTAAGCCAACCTGGAACTTATTAAATGTTTAATCTAAAATCTGAGAGTAACCAAGCATCTATGAGCTCATTTATATGTGTAAACTATGTATGTGGCTTCGAACAGTTTACAACACTACAGATACAATTCAGAACAATTATACATAGTAAAAAAAAAATATGCACAAGAGTCAACATGTACATATTTCAATTGAAAACATTTCTCCAGCTCAGTTCACAGTGAATTACAACCTACTACAAGAGCAGTACTTGCAGGTAGTCAGAATGCAAGACAGCATTACGGCTACTGCTTGAAAACCTGTTTCCAAAGTCTTCCTAGGAATTTGTAGACAATTGTTGCAGCATTGTTCTGATGATGAGAAGCACTGTGAAATACAGGGTTCTCTTCAGAAACTCCAAGATGCTCTTGTTCAGATGCTTCAACCATGGGGAAGCTGGCATGCAAGTCTGTTGAAAAATGTCAGCTGAATTAGTGTGCTGGAGACAGTCTTCATTTGCCTAACCTGGGTTAAAATCTGAAGAGGCTTTGCCAAGACAGCCTGACTTTGCCAAACCAGCAGTTCCTTTACTTCTTCTTCATAGAGACTATCAATACATTGTAAGAAAATAAACCAACCTTATTTTATATGGATTCCAGACTTCCAAGAAACAGAAAGTTCTATGTGATAGTGGAATTTATGAAGGTCATAGAATGGTTAAGGTTGGAAGGCACCTTAAAGATCATTAGGTTCCAATCTCCGTGCTATAAGGAGGGACACATCACAGTAGACCAGGCCGCACAAAGCCTCATCCAACCTGGCCTTAAACACCTCCAGGAGGGGGCATTCACAACCTCCCTGGGTAACCTATTCCAGTGCCTTACTACCCTCATGGTGAAGAATTTCTTCCTAATATCTAACCTAAACCTACCCTCTTTCAGTTTAAAACCATTACCCCTTGTCCTATCACTGTCCTCTCTGGTGAAAAGCCCCTCCCCAGCTTTCCTGTAGGCCCCTTCAGGTACTGGAAGGCCACTATAAGGTCTCCCTGGAGCCTTCTCAGGCTGAACAGCCCCAACTCCCTCAGCCTGTCCTCATAGGAGAGGTGCTCCAGCTCTGTGATCATCTTTCTAGCCCTTCTCTGGACTCTCTCCAACAGCTCCATGTCTTTCCTGTGCTGAGGGCTCCAAAGCTATACACAGTATTCTAGGTGCAGTTTCATAAGAGCAGAGTAGAGGGGCAGAATCACCTCCCTCAACCTGCTGGCCACACTTCTTTTGATGCAGCCCAGGATGCAGTTGGCCCTCTGGGCTGTGAGCGCAGACTGGCAGCTCATGTCGAGCTTCTCATCTACTACCACCCCCAAGTCCTCTTCCTCAGGACTGCTCTCTAGCCATTCTCCCCCCAGCCGGTATTTGTGCGTGGGATTGCACCTACCCAGGTGCAGGACTTTGCACTTGGCCTTGTTGAACCTCATGAGGTTGGCATTCACCCACCTCTCCAGCCTGTCAAGGTCCCTCTGGATGGCATCCCTTCCCTCTAGGGTGTCAACTACTCCACACAGCTTGGTATCATCAGCAAACTTGCGAGGATACAATCAATCCCACTGTCCATGTCTCCAACAAAGA
Organism: Hemiprocne comata; assembly: GCA_020745705.1. Classification (NCBI taxonomy): domain Eukaryota; kingdom Metazoa; phylum Chordata; class Aves; order Apodiformes; family Apodidae; genus Hemiprocne; species Hemiprocne comata. Next base: position 132,051,208 of record CM036586.1, on the reverse strand, counting down.
TGTTAAACAGCACTGGTCCCAGTACTGACCCCTGGGAAACACCACCTGTCACTTGCCTCCACTTGGACACTGAACCATTGGCCACAACTCTCTGGGTGTGGCCATCCAGCCAATTACTTATCCACTGAGTGGTCCATTTGTCAAATCCATGTCTTGTCACTTTGGAGATCAGGATGTCATGTGGGACAGTGTCAAATGCCTTGCACAAATCCAGGTAGATGACATCAGTTGCTCTGCCACTACCCACCATCTCTGTAGCCTTGTCATAGAAGGCCACCAAATTGGTCACGCATGATTCACCCTTAGTGAAGCCATGTTGGCTATCACTAATCACTTCCTCATTTTCCATGTGCCTTAGCAGATTTTCCAGGAGGATCTGCTCCATGATCTTGCCAGGCACAGAGGTGAGACTGACTGGCCTGTAGTTCCCTGGGTCTTCCTTTTTCTCCTTTTTAAAAATAGGGGCTGTCCTGGTTTGAGCCAGGATGAAGCTAATTTTCCTTTTACTGATTTTTTTTCCTTCAGTAAGCTTTCTTTTAACTAGCAGCAAGTGTTCCAGCTAGTGGAATGATAACACTGGAATGTTTATGTTTCTGCTGAGACTCCAAGGTCGTTTCTTAGCTCTGCTGCTACAGAGGCTACCAGGGCAGGAGAATTGTATCTGTGACCCCCCCGTGGGGAGCTAGACTAGACAGACAGCAGAACTGACCAAAGGTATTCCATTCCATGTATCTACGTAAGCTCCGAGGAAGGTCAGAAATCACAGAAGACAACTTCCTTCCTGTTTCTTCTTCCCTTCTCTTCCGTCCATGGTCGGTGTCCAGGGAGGACTCCATCCATCCATCACCATCGACCCCTGGGCTCTGACCAGCTCATAACCCTCCTAACCCAGCCCCTGTCTGCTCTGCCTTATCTCCTGCCTGTGGGCTGGGACATTTCGGGACTGCTCACAGCTCAGGAGAGTGCCGGGAGAGTTGCTGGGGGTGGGGGGAGGCAAGAGGCTTTTGCACATTCCTGAACATACTTGTATATAATTGTACATATAATTAAAGCTGCCTATTTAGGTTTTTAATCCAGCTAAGTCTCTCTCCTAATTCTCTCTCTCCTTCCCTACCTGGGTGGGAGGGGGAGGGGATGGAGAGCATTGCTGTCTCTGGTTTAATTGCCGATCCTGAGTCAAACCGTGACAGGTGCTACGTTACCTTTTTTTCCAATCAGCAGGAACCTCACCAGACCACCATGGTCTGACCTCTCAAGTATGATGGACAGAGGCTTAACAAGTGCATCCGCCAGCTCCCTCAGGACCTGTGGATGGACCCCATCAGGTCCCACCCAACTCAAACTGCTCTGTGAAGAGGAAGGTTAGATACAGACCCTGCCTACACAAGTATATAGAGTGACCTCATGAGCAGGGCTACACTCCTGCTAGAGCAGCAGTATCACTGTAATTAGAGCATACACATAGGTATCTTCCCTAACATATTAAAATATAATGGAATAGCTGTATCAGCACTGCCATTTATGAATTCAACATTTATTCTTGTCCTTATTAAATATAAATTTGGAAATCTGATCACTGTAAGAACCATTTAATTGTAGGAACAGTCACACTCTGGCTGCCCCCCAGCTTAGCTAGAACAATAAAATGTTTTGGATTGCCAAGGAATTAAAGAGCCAAATTGACACACAGAATATAAGTGCTCTTGAACTGTGATCATTGTTACCAAATGCTAATCAGAAGCTTTAAGTGACTGCAAGTAGGCAGCCCTTGCAGTTTATAAGGGTCACCATGGATACTGTAAGAATATTCAAGTAAAGAGACTGAAAACACACCCAACACAAACACCTTCACACAGAAGACAGTAGCATTTCACTGTCTGTCAGTATGTGTTCAGGCCAGACTTAGTTTTGTTTTCCAGTACACATCCTGGATGAGTTCCAAAAATAAGAGTCTGCCACTTTCTCTCCTTGCTCCCCACATTTCAAAAGTCATCCTAACCCCTGATGTAACATAATACAGAAAAAAAAAACAAAAACATAGGACTTTGAAATGAGAAGACGGGTTTTCTTCAAGGCTTCCATTAGCTTTTGCTAATACTTCTTAAAAGCATAGAAATCAGTGGGTATACAGAAAAAGACTGTGACATTCAGTTTTTTTAAACAGCTGACAGAATACCGGTTGGATTTTTAGAACCTGGAAGAAGAAAATTAAAAAGACAATTGTGCCACCTGGGCTACTCCCCCACCCCCAAGAAAACTGATATAGACACAGGAGGGGGAGGGGGGACTGAAGGGAGGAAGAAAAGAAAAAAATCATATAGGGTGAATACCTTTCTCCACAACTCTAACTCGGATTTCTCCTGGTTTGACAACAATATCAGGTGGATTCTTGACATCGCAAATGTAAGTGCCGTTGTCCCGGAACTGCATGTTTGATATACTGATAGAAGCATCTTTCTTGTTAAGATCTCCAGCCCAAGTGATCCTGTCTTTAAATGGTATGTCCTTTCCAGGGTATGGCTTTCCATTAAAGTAATAGAAAAACTGTAGTCAAGGAAAAGAGGATGTAAGAACAATCCAATTAGAGATTACAGAGCTACCATGTTTCTCTCACTACTACAGCATTCTCCTAGAATCCACTGTATTCTACACAGCTAGTATTCGATTCTTTTTTTTTTTCCTCTTGCCTCACCACTTCAGCCCAGCTTGTTGCCCCTTGATCATATAACCATGCTATGGCTTATACCTCAATCATACTACCACAACAGACAACAACTTTTGGTTTTCTATTGGTTTTGTTTTGTGGTTCGATTACTTGGGGGTTTTTTCCTGGTTTTGGAGACACGGGGTTTTGCAAACAAGCAGATGGGGGAAAGAGAAAAAGGTTGGCAACCTGAGAAGAATTGAGGGATAGAACAGTTCTGGATCACTGACATCTGTCCTTCAGGCACAGGAAGCCTTCTGCATTCTAGTAGGAAAGGGGTACCAAGTTTCCAATCTTGTGTTTCGCTGTGTTACTTGCACAGCTAAATTAACATGCAATACTCTCCCTCCCTCCACTCCCAAAAAAATCCCATGAGCAATTTAGAGCATACCTGTTTTCTGGAAATCTACACAGTGACTTAATATAACTGTTCCCCTGTTTTTAGGTGACTAAGTTGCTCACTGGCCCTGGACTCCCAAGACATGACCAAAAATCCTTAAAGAATGAACCTGTTTAGTACGGTTTGAGGAGAAACTACATATTTCCTCACTATACCTAACCAAAACTGGAATTTACAGTAGTAGAAGTGCATAGACCTCTATAGGACAACTCTGCTTTCAAACATACGGGATGTTTGGACACTGCCCATAACCCTAAGAGAAGGGATTAAGACTATATTGAAGAAGCACACGCCTTAATTTCACATTCTGAAAGACAGGTGTTTTGGTTTGAGCCAGGGTGAAGCTCTTTGCTGATTTTTTTTTTTTTCAGTGAACTTCTTTTAGCAGCACCAGTGGACTGATAATAACCAAGGTCACTTCTGACTGTCTGCAGCCTGCCCCCCTACAAGGGAGCAGATCAGACCGAAGGCAGGATCAGCAAATCAGAATATTCCCTTCTCATAATATTTTCTCTATTTGGCTTTCAGTATAGGTTAAGACATCAGGGAAGTCAAGCCTTCTGTTTCCCTTTTCTCTCACTTTTCTGCTTACTGTCGCTTCTATCGCCCTCTCTTTGGCTCTCTCTCTTTCCATTTTTTCTTCACAGCCAACATCCAAGGACCCCGTCCGTGTGCCCGGACACTCCCCCCTTCAGCTGGGAGTCACCAGGGAGAAGAGTTGCTGTGAGTCGCTGGGGGAGGAGGGAGGGATCGGGTGTTGCACATCCCTTTGCAAATATATATATTCCCTTATCACTAATAATTAAAATCAATCTGTTTCACTTTTCAACCCAGAAAGCCTGTCTTTCTCATTTTTCTCCCTCTTTCCCTACCTTAGGGGAGGAGGGGGTGAATCGAAAGTGTTCCAACTCGGTGCCAAACTGAGACAACAGGAAAACAAACTTAACAAAGAATCAACCAGAAGTCTCTTCATTCAGTCTTCAGAGCATGGTTACAAGCATTTAAGACAGTATTCCAGCTTCCTCTTTCTACAGCATTCTTTGCAAACCAGTCTCTCTGTCACAGAACAGCCTACAATTCTTTCTATTCCAGTTATTTCCCATTTCTTTTCCTCTTCCTACCCTTGATCTGAGGCTTGCCATTCCAACATCTTCTCTATCAGACCCGTGGTCCAAGTATCAGGCCTGATTATTTGACAGCACAAATCTTATCCGCATCAGGTATGTGCACACAACCATCTGCTGTGCTGCAATCTGACGCTTATTTGTTGTCTACAGGCTACCATAAATCAAACAAACTATCTCATCTGGTAAGAAGTCTGCTAGCACACAGTCATCTGTCAACATTTTGGTGGAAATCTGCATCAGTCTGCAGCATTTCCAGCTGGATTATAACATTCAGCACAGAGGCACTGCACTACCACACCCCCGTGCACAGGGGGAGTCCTCTGACTAGAATTCTAGAAGGAAAGAGAGATTCTTCAGCTCTCTAAGTGTCCTCATCTGGGGGAGAAGAAATCACAAAGTAAAATACATCCTGAAACACAAGCCAAGTGATGCAAGCCACTCCAAGCCTCTGGTTAAGTGATTTAACATGAGACAATAAGTTTAGATTGGTTTCAGCCAATTTTGAAACTCTTCTGTCATCAGATGTTTCATTCACACAGAAATACATGTATAATCAGGCACGTAGAGAGGGAAGGGGACAAGGAGAGGAAGCTTTCAGTCAAGTCAGCCTCACCGCATGGCCACAAGATTGCCAGTGCCGATTCTAAAGAGGCACAGGACCATCCTTTTCAGGAGACAGAGACTTAGTAGGCTGATCATGATACTGATCTTTCAGATTAATGCCCAGCGAGCCATGTAATTGACATGACCTAGGTTCATTAAAAAAAAAAATAAATCTTCCCTCTATACCTCCTCCAGCCCCTCAAAAGAAACAGGGAATTAACATCAGATTATGCTGGGTCACTTGTGCTCAAAGATAATTCACTTTTCCTCTTAGTTGTACTGATAACTACATACACGCAGAATGCATAAATTGACTTTGCTTCAAAAAAAAAAACCAACATTATGTCCTGAAGTTGTATTTCTAAGGGGCTTGGGCACTGATACACAAAGAGAAGGGCAAAAACAGGATATATGATGGATATTTCTATGGGGAGCGGAAAACATACAAACAGATGGCTTCTTTTCACCCATCCTGTTCAACATTGGCAGGAAACATGCCCTACTTCCTTAAGCTTTTTCCCAAATACTGCTTTGGCTTCCCAAAGAGAAGAGCTCCCTTTACAAAACTAAATATTTATTCACTGAGTTCAGAAGCTGATTCTTCAGAGCTCTATATATTGAGCAAGATGCTCAGGCACTGTTATGGATCATCTCTGTTCTAAGCATTGAAGGGCTCCTACAGTTTAAATGATCTCATGTCTGCAGCAGAGAAAAGGAGACAAACACTAACAGGCTGAGCAACCTGCTGTCCCCTCATCTTTCCTGCTGACCCAGAGATCTTTGTACTGCTTCCTCTAAATTCTCCCTCGGGGCAAGGAATAAGAGGGAAGCAGAAGTGTCTGAGAGCTCAGACTCAGATGTGCACAGCTTACGTGACAAAGGAAGAAGACAACTAACAGCCTACCAAACCCATGTCTTTGAAGGTTCACACTCAAAGGATCTGAGCACACTTGGGTTCAATATACAGGAAAGGAGTGCTTGCAATTATTACTAGCCTAAGTTGCTTGCTAGTCTGACTTTTTACTTGTCAAATAACTAAAATATGAGAATGTAACTGCTTACTGATTTGAGCAATTCAATTATGTTCTGAAACCAAATCTCTGTTCTGAGACTGGTGTTATTTTAACCCCTTTCAAATAGAGGCTATACAGTACACAAGTAGAAAATAAACAACATTCACAACACACAATGTAACACTGTCATAGAGGTCATTCAAATTCTGTGACCGCTATCATTCAGTGCACAGCTCCACAGCTCAGTGCAAGTGCAAGAGGATATATAACTTAGGAGAAAATTCCTAGATGCTCATCTGCTTCATACATACTGCTACCACACCAACACCTCTCTCCTCTGACTAACAAAGTACTAGTATATTTTACAGTTGCTGCACATACCAGCCTTTGCAGAGATCTGGCATATGGAGATACTTTTAAACAACTCTAAAAAAGCTTCCCTAAAATCACAGTGATGAAGTCAAGACACATGGAAGGAGGCTCCAATCCGTATTTCTTTGCTCCTCAGAACCAACTAGAAGATCTCTTCACACTTATCACAGCCTTCCCCCCGGTTTGCTCCCCTACAGCCATTCCTTACTGAGATACGAGTTGCAGCTCCCTCTGGTTGAAAACTCCAAGAAACAGATGCTGCGCTGCTGATCACTTCAACAGATGTAAACGTGCATGGAAGCTTTGCGTCTGTCCCATTCTCCACAAATATCTCCTCCGGTGTGTTGACCTCTACTGCTGATACTTTGACTGTATGGGAAAGGTAAAGAGAAGAAAGAAGGAGAACAAGCGGCATCAGTGCTGTTTCAAGAATCAGGAAGTTGCAGTGGTCACTGTTCATATCACATTGCTTGTAAAGACAAAAGAGGAGACATCAACAACTCCTACATCAAGTGTGTGCACCAACATAGCATTATACCTGCAATACAAACAAATACAGAAGAGGCCAGTTCACTTCTGCTTCCTTGTATTATCTGTTATAGGATGTTTTCCATCCACAGATGTTTCCTCTATAATGGTTTGTGGAAGTCAATTCTATGGCACAAAGGATGAGTTTAAAACTCTTTCCCAGTAGTTGTCAGCAGACATTGTAATAAGTAAGCCCCGCTGGAGGAACTAACGTGTTGGACCCGGCTATGACTCTGGCTTACACCTTGTTTCCCATCTCCAATTTTTCCTCAGCTGTAGGTAGAACAAAAGCTCACCTCCAGAAAGCTGACCAGTTAACCTCTCTGTCCCCCAGCTACCCCATCTGCTTCTGTTCTCTGGCATGCTTCAAGGTCTTAATGTGCAAGACCTCCTAAACAACCACTCAGCTATAGTTCAGAAGCATGAGAGTAGTTTATTTTTTTTCTACCATGAGGTTTATGCCAGTCAAAACACCATCCCCCCAAATTCCAAGTAATCAAGGTTAATATTGTGCTTGTACTGGTAGTTTTCCTACAGAGTAAGTGAAATTCAGCATGATTTGGAAAGCCTGTAGAACATATTCCTCATCTGGCACCTTTTAAACTGCAAGGACACTATCCCTATCCAGATTTAAGCAAAGATTAATCTGTACATTCATTCATGTTTATGTTAAGAAACAAAGTGTGATCTTGTGACATCACAAAAGAATGTCTTTCAGCATTTGGGTCACATCCATGTGAAAGCAAAAATCTTGTAAAAATCACTGTGCGCGTGTGACACGTGCGCCTGGTAAATCTAAGTTTTTATTTTTATTAAATCATGGCTTTCAGTATAGAGATGGTACTAGTAATCTGCTTCTGATCACACAATTTTATGCTTCTGGGCTACAGTTTCTTAAATTCAGTGGTTTTCCTCCCTGATTAGAGGAGAAAAGCAAGCCTTCCTAATTTTTCAGTATCTTAGCTGATTTATTTCTCAACTTTGAATAAACTAGCTCTTGTAGTATGCAAACTGAACACCAAAAAAACCCAAACAACCAAACACTAAATAAATGAGAAAAACCCACCTATGTTAGTCCTTAAATCATGCAGTTTATGCTTTTAATCAGTGAGAGCTACCAGCTCAGCAGCCTTTGAAAGTTAGACAGCAAGCTTCTTTCAATTGATATGACCACCCTAAGGTGTAGATTTGCCATATACAAGTTATTAAAAGTTATTATTAAGTTTCATTGGAACTTGAAATTAAGCAAAGCCCATGCTCTGCAGAGTATTTTAGAAATCAGCTTTTACATAGGCAACTTTAAGCCTTATTCCCCAAGAAAACAAAGCTAACATAAGCTGTGCTACTTCTTGTCTTCCTCCCTTGCTCCAAGACTATGGATTCTATTAGTCAACTCCAGCTGACTGGCTGCAGCAAAGGGCCACAAACACAGCAGGTAGTGGCGGCTGGCCCTGCAATACAGACCGCCTGCAAGCTCTGGAGCTGTAGTTCAGTCAATGAAATGGCCGAACAATGAAAGAGATGGAAACACACTGGCCATCTGCGTACGCCTGACAACCACTACGTGCGTGGCTTTGTAGGATCCGCTGTCTCTCACCCAACCAGCATGGCAAGCCAGAGGAAAGCAGAGCACATGCCCAGGGGATACGGAATGAGTAAGCAGGCACTGCAGGGATGGGAGAAGTAAGCATACCAGCTTAATTACAATAACCAAAACCAGACAAAACCACCATTCATTCACTTTGCCATTCAAAGTCCACACTGTTCACTTCTCAAGCTCACTGCCTCCTCAATCCCGTCAGGTTATCCCTGATCTCTCAAACTCCCCTGTCATCACTGCTCTCATTTCAAACAAGTAGAAGAGAAACAGCACCCTAAGGGAGGGGTATCAAGAGGTTGTATCAGAGCTTCCTTTCTCCTGTATGTACTCTGACTATGGGCCAAAAAATACTCTTTTGTAAAACAATTACCAAATATTTATTTGAACACAGAAAGGCTTCTAGCAATCCAATGAAACAAACTCAGAGCTTCCGTGCTTTACGTATTTTTTTCCAGCTAATGAAGTAGAAAGTAAAAAAACATAAAATCCATTGTTTTGAGTCCAAGCCACAGAACAAGTCTCCCCTTCAAGCACAAAACAAGCAAGATGCCCTCAGCATTTGTGTAGGAGGAAAAGAGTCTACATAGACATTGTCTGCTTGTACGTGTTACGGACAACGCCTTGCCACACAGAGGCAGTGGGTAGCACAGATCTGCTTAATCTAAAGAAGTCACTGTTCTAACAACTCACTAGCAACCCATGAGAGAGCTATAGTGAAGCAAAAGAAAAAAAAATCCGACATCTCCCTACAGTCTAGGAAGGTAGGAACTACATAATATCGTACAGATATTTCCAGCAAGTTTAATTTTCATATGTTCTATTGTTGCCTCATCTTCATGTTTTTCTTTGCTTATTCTCTCCCCCCCAGCATAATAAAGTCCCTCCCTTTATTTACTCTTTCAGTGTGCACCACTTCAAAAAACTTTTTCCTAGCTCTGTTGTCTTACACCATGAGACGTAAGCTTCTCAAATCTTAAATGTGATTGGAAGTAGCAGAGAGACCATAACATTTGACATTGGTTCACCCTTAGGCCTCTACTCCCATACTTTTCACTGATATGGTAGCAGTTCCCACTACCTTGAACTCCTTGGCCTTCTCTGCCATAATAAAATCCACAAGGATAATCTCCAGCTCTAGCTCTTTTCCTTCACTTTCAACATGTGCCAGAATTGCATCCTTCTTCCAGCTCTTCCATTAAATATTTCTGTTGAAGAAAGTTGAATTTCGAGTTATACTCCAGTCACACTTACCCACTGCTCCATTCCTCAAGCTTTCTCAGCCTTAGTTCCTCTCAAGAGGGAAGAACTTATCACTATACAATAGAGAACTTTAGGATGGGAAGGTCTGCAAGGTACATAGGGCAAAGATAAACATTTGTTCTTCTCTGACAGATCTTAATCCCATCAACCTGTCCAACTGCCTATAGCCCAAATATTTCCCTCTGAATATCTCTTCTAGCCTTCAATTGCTTTAATTCTTCTTTTTGGGAAAAGATGCTTCTATTTTTCTCACCTACCATCAAAATGGTTGGAAAAAAACCAATTGTGTCTCTTAAACCATTTATTTTTCATCTCTAGTGTTATTGGAGCAGTTTACTCCAATCACATAATCTCTCACCAGCTAAATTTTCAGCCCACACACTCCAATGAAAAGAATTCATCCTCAATCTTCCGTCTTCCTACTCTTGAAATAGGATGGGACACTCATATTTCCACTAACTTACTAATCTGACTACTCTTACTTACTAATCTTTTCTTATTGTTCCCATCATGGATCTTCATTCTTCATCAATATTCTCTCTATTCTCAGGTCTCTCTTTCCTCAGTATCTTGTCTCAGCAATCCCATTTGCAAAACAAGTTCAGTTCCCATCACTGCACTGACTAACCAAATCTGTGGCTGCTCAGGATCTGTCTCCTTATGTTTAAACAACAGCCTCAGTCTGATGTCTTTTGTCAATGCTAAGTTGTCAGCTCATGCTACATGGGACTAAAACAGAGCTCATGTCTTCCCCCAGAGCTCTCTACAACTTCAGTTATCACTGTGGACCTGCCACATGTCTCTCCACTTCATAACCTGTACAGCATTTCTTTTTATTTTAAATTCTTCTGAGGTCAAGGCAGAGTCTTTCAGAGTTTCTAGCCATACATTCAACTAACAACAGGCTAAAAACTTTGTATGTTGGCCTTCATTATTGCAATGTCCCTTTTGCTCTGGACAGATGGTCAGGAAGTATTGCAGTTTCTAATAACTAAACCGCTCCAAGGGTGACATTAAGAGAAGGAAGACATCACATATGCAAGACCACTGCTTTCTTCCATGAATTGACTACAGAAAATGTAGTACTCAACATACACGTGCCCAGAGCAAGCTTCATTTGTTATACAGCATCACCACCTCACCAACTTTATTGACTTAATACTGTTTTAACTTACTTTCTGTGAATGAACCAGACCTTCCTGACTCTGAAGGGGTAGCGCTCCAGTCGCTTAAGCAGACCTGAAGACGCAGAGCTTCTTGTTTTCTTTATAGTAACACCAGCATGTCTGCCTTGTTACACAAAACCAGTAAAAAAGCTATGTTTCCAGATAGTTCAGTCCTGACCCAGCCCACAAACCCCAGGCACTGACAGTGACATTACCGATACTCTTACAAGCTCTGATACACTGCTCTGAAATCACCCCTGTGGAACAAGCCTTTACAGTCACCTATCAGCAAAGTACAGGAAGATAAAGTCATTCAGACAAGCATTCATAACCACAAGATTTTTTTATCTAGTTAGCTAACCAAATTATGGTTAACTATTTAGCTGTCAGTAAGAATAAGAGCAGTCAAGCTTACAGTTTTCACCATAGTAACATGAAAGACTGCAGCATTGCACTGGTAAGTGACATTAACTGATATCTTTGAAATGGCATACACCTTGATCAAAAAACTCTTAGAGAAGATGGCCAGTCACTGTCTACAATGCATTGATGGAAGTCCTCCTCTCGAGGACATCTCTAGCCAGGTCAGCTGAGACTCACCAAGTCACACCTGCTGGCAACTTAATCTGCACAGGAGACACAGACTATGTGACTGGCTGTCTTACAGGTCAGTCTGGATATTTCCAGATTGTCTGATACCACTAACTGCTTATATTCAAAGCTATACCCTCGGATAAACACAATATAGGAATTGGGTTCCACTCCCCAGAAACAAGTCACAAAGTCACAAGTTCACATACCAAGGTTACATGGGGCTATAGCGATTCACCTACACATGCCACAGCCATTTAAATTATATCGAGCATCCAAGCACTCATCCCTGTTTCTGTATTAAGAGACTCTTGTCCCATGTTATAGCATTGATCTCATCAGACTTTTCAAATCCACACTGTAGTACCTTCACCTAAATACTGTCCCTCACACTTGGGAGGATCTGCTCAAAACCTGCCAACTTATTTGACTTCCTTCAAGACCTCTTAAGTGCCTTCAAAACATTTGGCAACAGCCTCTAAACAAATCCAACAGTGCATAAGCTGCCAGTGCTTAGAGATCAATACCCACTGAAGCTGAAGTGGTTTTTTTTTTTCCTATTTTTACATGTATCCCCTGGTCGCTTACACTTGTTTCATACTGATTAAAAAAAATAAATACATCTTTTTTGCAAGAATTTTTTTTATTCTACATTTTTGTATACAGGAATAGGGCCCCGACTCTACCAGACAAAGGTTGAAAACTTAGTTTGGTAGCACATCACAAGGAAATCCTTCCTTGCACTGAATTAACACACAGATAATAACAATTTCTTTGCAGACAATAGTCTCCACTGAGATCTTGGATCCAATGAAAAGGCTATGAATACACCAAAATAAACTCAATTCCCCTGGATCCAACTCAGCTTTATCACTAAGAGTCCTAACAAACCAAGAACACAAACAACTAACAGTGTAATCACAGGCATCTTCTTTCCACAAGCACACACAGAGCTGAAGTGGAAACTTTTATCAGATCACTAAATACTGGATGCTTACCAGCTGCTACAGTTCCCATCCTACACTGGGAAAAGTGTTACACTCCCTTCCTCTTGAAACGGCTAATCATCAGTTTATTAAACTTGCTTCGTTTATCTTAAAGACACCTGGTAATACAGACATTTATACAATTTATAAATAAAGTCTCTTATGGATGAAAGATCACGAAATAATCAAAAAGTCTGATGAAAGAAGGATGAAAGGATTCAGGATGTTACAAGTAATGAGTTGATGACAGAGTAAAGAATCAGGAAAATGGAAAGCAATGCATTAATACAACTGCTCTTGTCTGAGCAGTTCACACTTAAAAGTTTCAATAAAATGACGGAAAATTCAGCATATTGGTATGTTCACTATGGCTTCCCCAGCAGCTCAGAAGTTTCATCAGAAAGAAGGATGTGGGATTTTCTAATGACTAGGGGTCATAAGTCACAAAAACAATATACACTTGTGAAACAGTGCTTCCATTACTTTATGTCAAACATGTTGTGAAACTGTTGACATCACTCTCAACTTCAGTTGCATGACATTTAGTTCTTCATCCTACAAAGCAGTTTCTCCATACAATCAGCATGAAACAACAGCAGCAAGACCCCTACAAAACATTTCAGAAAGCCAGCACGAAGTTATAGTCCCCTACTGCAATTATAGGCACCTATGTCCCCACAGGCCATGACTTCTTCACTAGATAAAAGACCTGGTGGAGCAATCCTAGCTTTCATGGTCTTGACAGGAGTAGACATGCCCAAATCATTCCTCTGAAACTCCACAAGATTTGTTAAAGCATTCAAATGCTGGATCAAATTTCCACACAAAAAATCCACCAACATCATAAGCCTTAAAATGGAAGGGAAATGCATGCCAGCCATTTCACCCAGGAGCAAACCATGCCGTATTTCATAAGGGGAACACTCCAGTGTTGAGAAGCCACATACATCAGTGTAACAAAAAATAGACAGAAATCGATCCTGGTGTAATCTGGTCTGAAGTCTTATTAGGTGTACAGATTAAAAAATACATATATTCCTATATACATGTTCTTGCATGTCATTGTGGTGGGCTGACCTTGGCTAGCTGTCAAGGCTAGCTGTGTGGTGCTTGTTCTTTCTTAAACTTATTTTCAGTGGTGCCACCAGCTTGGCTAAGGGGCTTAGCCATGCAGTGTGTCCACGAGAGCTGGCTGGAAATGGCTGTGCCAGGCACAAGGCAGCCCCAGCTTCTCCTCATGGAGACTGTCCCTGCAGCCCCACCACCACCAAAACCTTGATGTCTACACCCCATACATTCATATATGGCACAAAGCAGCATCAGCTATAGAAATGGCGATTCAATAAAGTCATACCAACTAAGCTTGACATTTAAGTTTCAAAGGAACAAACACTAAATTCCACTGCTTACAAGGAGGACAGAAGCATTTCATTTCACTCTCAAATGCCAATCACCAGAACAGCTTTTTGCTGCTGCTGTAACAGCTCCCGAGGTTGCCAATCTCATCAAGTAAATCAGGCTGCTGAACGAATGAGAGCTTCCTGTCTCCAGTAACACAGCTGGTCCTGCAGCACCCTGCCAGCTCTATGAAACAGAAACAAAAGCTGATGACACCTAGTCCATGAACACCTACCACCTCCTGCTGCCTTGCCACTGGGAACGTTTATCCCCAGAGCAGAGGCAGGCTCAGAAGAGCATCTGCTAGCACAACATTCATTTTCTCTTGCCCTCTTTGCACATTCAGCTAAGCTCCACCTGACTCAACAATAAAGGAAAGAAATAGCATCTTGTCACCCCAAGTGAAAAGAAAACAGTTTTATTGAGAAGCCTTAAGCAGGCTGTGGCACAGCTGTCCAAGCTGTCAATAACACCCATGTACTTCAGCCCTGCATACCTCCATGCACCTAATTTAACAGAACTTAAAAGACAACAAAGTCTTCAGAGTCACTAAGCTTTGGTACCACCTTCTGCTCCCACACTATAAAGCCAGTCTTTCAAGTGGTCTCCTCCACCTGACACAGATCTGCTCTCTGTTATACCAAGTGCCAGCAGCAGAACCTATACTGACATTTACTTTCCAAGCCCATGCCTATAACCAGAAATGAGGAACAAGCATGAGAAACAGCAAAGAATGTTTGAGCCGCCTTGCCAGCCAGGCCACAGATTTCTTGTTCGATCCTGAGGAAATAGTTTCACTGGTGTATCACTCTCTCAAACTGGAAAGCATAAAATTGAGATGTTTGTAAAGGTGCCAAGATCCAGGAATAAGTAAGCATTACAGTTACACTGCTTCGTGCTCCAATTACAGAGTCAGAGATATGTCAGGTTTGGGCACATGCTTGTTTAGTCTCAAGGCCGAGAACATCTAGCCCTGTTCTAGTAACCTTTCCTTGGGGATCACAAAACAATACTTCCCTGCCTGTGCTGGAGACTGGGACACACCAGCTCAGGTACTTTCCAAACCAGACATGTTTTTCTGTTGGACATTCCTTAAGTGCTTTTCCTTCCATGACCAAGTTTACAAGTGTTCAAATTCAAGTAAACAGTTCCTGTTGACAAAGTCAAACCAAAACAGTGAAAAATTTAAAGGGTAAAGTAAGTAAACCCCAAAGTGCAAAGGGTAACTGGAACAGCTGATGGCAGCTGTTCTACCTCTCATCTTGCAATACTAACACAATCACTAACAAACACAGCATATTACTCCTTGGGCACAAGGAAAAATTCCATAAAGTGCGAATTAAGATTAACTTCTTGTCTGTGTACCCTTTCTTTAAAGGGTCTCCTTGAAACATACTAAGTTTTTCCCACAGTAAAAAGTATATCTTTAAGTTTGCTTAACTAAAGAACTGAGAGGAGCAGAGTACATATGCTCAACACACAGCAGAGAGTCAAGAGAGCATTCTACCATCACGAACATTTCCTAGAATTACTATAGCAATCCACTATAACTGTCACAATGTCTACTTAAAAAAATGAGAGTATTAAAAATCAGGTGTAGATGCACACCTTAAAACCCAAAAAACTAAAGGTGCAGATGGTAGAGGCATACACATCACTGGCTTGACAAAAAGCTTCCCTCTAGGTCAGTTCTGGTTAGTAGTACTAGTTCAAGTGAAACTATGTTGAAAATAGCAGTCATGTTGCCAACTGCTGATGAAATGCAACATCTTTTTGACAAAATTAGCAGTAGCAGTGTGGAAACTATCAGTTTACAAAGCAAACTAGGCAGCAGAATTTAGGATGTGGATATGCAGAATTCACAAGGAGATGCAGCGCAAAAGGTGACATATCAAACAGACACAAAAGCTACCATTTTTTCCCCTTTTATAAAAATCAATCCACAATGTTGCAACCAACTCAGTATTGGACTAGATCATCTCCAGAGGTCCCTTTGAACAGCTAACAGTCTGCCTGTGATTCTGTGATATACACCAAAAAACATTTGCAGGTGATGAACTTTAAACCATTCAAGATATTAGTAGTATTTCAGTACCAGTCACTCCCACCTGTGACATTCCTGACACAGCATCATGTATTGGTACTTCCACCAGCCTGAAAGGTGAACACAGGGTTATTCCCTGCCTACAGAAGGACCCTATTAAAACTTTTTAAATAAAATTCCAGCACTTAATAGAGCAAGGATATAGAGACAGCTTAAATTATGTTATCCAAGTGACTACCCTCCTCAGCTAACAGGGTACTTGGTCACATGGCCAATATGTTCTGGTGTGGCTAGACTTACTTTATGCAGTTCAAGCAAATCCAAAGCTCTCTGAGGAGCAGATCCCTCAGTGCTCCACTGACTCCTGAATGCCTGCAGCCCTCTCTGGCACCTAGTTCCCAGCAATTTCACACTTACTTGCTAACCAAACTTGCTACTTACTTGCTGAAGAAAAAGCCCATGCTATGTATTTCAAAGCACTGTTTCACAAAAATTTGTCAGTGGTGGTGCCAAGCAAATAGCTCCCATGCCCACTTACAACATAACACGATGAATCTGCCCAGGAACTAATCCACATTCAAGACAGCCCTTTTTCCATTGTTTTCTTTTAAACTAGACCAACACCCTAAACCAGCCCACTGTACACCATTTTTTATAACAACTGAACAAAGTTAGGAAGCACTGAGTAGGAGCTGCTTCAGCTGGTTCTTCCCAGGAACACTTCTCTTTTGCAAAGTGTTTATGTCCTCCCTCATAGCATACTCAGTATCGCTTCCCCAGTTTACCCATATGAGGTCATTTCTAGAGCCATCCCTTTGATCAGAGCAGCACCTTTGTTCACACCTGTGCTGATTTTGTGAAGCAGCAGGGTACGCAGCATCTCCACACAGCCATCATCCCAACATCTTCCACACAGGAAGAGACAAGCAATCCTCTAAGACCTCTGTAAGAAAATGTCAAGACGGAGTAACCAGTCAGATTTTAAAAACCTCGCTGCACATACAGCTTTATAGAATTTATCAGCAAGAGGGAGCCTTGTTCACCATCTTTCACTTGCACACATTACAAAAGTTACATTACAAGTTACTGAAAAGAGTAAGAGATGGCTAGCAGCCAACTGAAGATGAATACTTCTGGCACTGGCCGTTGCACCTACCTGGAATTCACCTGCCCTGATTTACCTCAGCCTTGTGAAATGGAAGCACTAAGGAAAGTGCCACCAGCCACGTGACTGCTGCACTGCCCAGAGTTTAATTCTCACTTAAGGATCAGAACATCAGTCTGACTTTAAACACTGAAGGTAAGGCGTAACCAATGTTTCAAGAGAAACTCCCTTAATGCCCCTTAATGTTATGTATGTAAAGCATCAGCAAAGGTACCGCAAAGCATAATTTTCCACTGGTTTGGGGGTAAGGGAGTTCACAAGAACAACTGAC
The DNA here is from genome assembly GCA_020745705.1 of Hemiprocne comata. NCBI lineage: Eukaryota > Metazoa > Chordata > Aves > Apodiformes > Apodidae > Hemiprocne > Hemiprocne comata. The sequence goes on along the minus strand of CM036586.1, from coordinate 132,033,980 downwards.
CTTCCTGTTTTCCTTACACACTTTAAGCTAAAATCTAGCACCAGCACCAACTGGAGAGTGCTGACTCAACAGCTAAATAAAAATGCAGGAGCTAAAAGGCACAGTAGCAAAAGGGAACAATATCCAGGGGTTGTGAGCTAGCTCCAGTGGGTGGCTCAGTCCCATGCAGCCACTCGCTTGCCCCCTGCAGCAGGACAGGGGAGAGAATTGAAAGGGTGAAAGTGAGAAAACTCATGGGTTGAGACAAAGACAGCTTAATAAGTAAAGCAGAAGCTTTCATTCACTGCTTCCCAACAGCAGGCGGGTGTTCAGCCATCTCCAGGAAAGCAGGGCTTCATCAGCTGTAACAGTGACTCAAAAAGACACATGCTGTAACTCCTAACAGCCCCCCTTCCTCCTTCTTCCCCCCCCCAGCTTTTATTGCTGAACATGACATCCCATGGCCCGGGATACCCCTCTGGTCAGCTGTCCCAGCCGTGTCCCCTCCAACTTCTCCTGAAGCTCCAGCCTGCTTGCTGGTGGGGTAAGGTGAGAGGCCGAAAAGACCTTGGTGCTGTGTAAGCCAATGTAAAACAAGTAACCAATGTAAAACACTGGTGTGTCATCGAGGCTGTTTTCACCTCAAATATAAAACTTCGCACCATGCAAGCTACTATGAAGAAAATTAATTCTAACCCAGCCAAAAAGAGTACCAATACAGTTATTTGATATAAATATCTTCAATTAAAAAAAAAAAAAGGCTTATTCAGGACAAGTACCAGACTGATCCTGCTACTTTAAAGGTAAAAGAAATGGGGAAAAAAAAAAGAAAAAAAGAGTAAAACTAGGGGAACTCATTTGGCTGAAGGGCCATCTTTCAACCATCCTGGACAGCAAACAATATTGATGTTGTGCCTGCCTCAAGACACGTACCCATAGCATTTGTGCTATGAGTACAGCTTACTGCTAAACCCTAGTCTGAGTAAACACTTGCTCTTCTAAGCAACTGCTATTTTGAGATAAGAGTAAATCACTGAAGTTAAGAGTTTTCCAAGCTTCTTCACCAGCAGAAAAGCCAGTGCAGAACTTCTTGTCCTCTCCCACCACAGCTTCCTCAACCAGGGTCACAATAATCCAGATCAGCAGAGTAACAAATATAAATAAACTACACAAAAAAAGAGACAGACACAAACCTTAAGGATGTAAATGTTTTCATATCCAGAGCTTCTGGACTTCTGATTAATTCCTAGGATATCCTGAGTTAGCATTCAATACTTTTGAGAGGTATTTTCTTTGTTTCTTTTTTTTTTTTGCATACAAGACTGTTTACTTTGTTAATTTATCAGTTAGTTACACGTAGGTGGTAGAAAGAGCCACGTATGGCATACACGATCAAACCACGTCACATCATATCACACTCGGAACTCCCACTGTGGGTATTTGCCTTCTAAAACTAGGTTTCACTTGGTCTTCCATCTCGATGGAAGGTACCCTGTATGGCACACAGGACGTTCACCATCTACTATTATCAGTCAGAATAAGTGTATAGACAGACAGCAGAATTGCTGCTTAATGCAATCAGTTGCAAACCAGGTAACAAAAGAGCCATGCACATTGTTTTTTACAGTGAGGCAGAGGACTGTTGGGTAGCCGGGGTCATGAAGAACCTAGACTTTTTACAGGGCGGCATTAAACCACATTTTATCACCAAAATAATTAAGCTACAGTTTTTTCAACATATTCAAGAACTTCTTGCTGCTGCAAGCAAGGGGAGCTGAGCAGCAGTCCCACCCTCAACCCAACCAGCAGAGAGAAGAGTTTATCCACCTCATCGACTCTGCAGAACCCTCTTAGGGCTGCAGGCAAGGAAGTCTTCCCACCTGCAGCATCAGTCGGCTCAGTTTAAAAGAACTAACAGCTTCTGACAGGGTGAATATTGGAATTCTGACCAAACTTGGCACAAACACAAAGTATTCATATTGCAGCCCTGACTTACGCTGTTATTTTCATGAAACATTTCAAGCAGCATCTAAAATGTGCAGGCGAGCTCAGAGCAGTAAATAGGCACTTCACCCATTTAACATCCTGATACTCCTCTGCTTGTTACTGACCTGTGAACATGTGCATGCGTGCACATGTGTGTGAGTGTGTATAAAAGGGTTAATAATAGAAGGAAAACAAAACAAAACATCGGGCTTTGTTGGCATCAAAAAGATTAGAGGTATCAGTAATATTCTCTCCAGTAATGTCTAGACATTCTTTAAGACTTTCAGAAGCAATTAGGCACCACCCTCATGTTAAACACAGACACGATCTCAGTTTAAGTGGTATTTATGTGGCTTACAAGTTCAGGATTGTAAAATAATCCTTTTTTTTTTAATATGTGTTATACTAGCTGTTCAAGGGTAATGTACCCATACAAGAGATTACACCTAGATTAACTACTTACGCCATACATGTCCACAGGATAACAGTACATTTTACAATGATCCTTCATTCTTACAAGCTAAACAAAGCAATCAGGTTTTCAGATGACAAGCATAAACAAGCCAGACAAACTTCTAGTGCACGCATGCAGGAGCGCACAAGAAAATAAGCTTAAACCCCATTATCTGTACTTCGCTGTGAAGCAACAGTTACCTGCTTGGCTTGGCAAAGCAGACTGTGATGTTAAACAAGTTTGTACAAAACAGCCCCCAAGTAACATTTCTGTCTCGCTGCAGGTTATTGGCCACAGGAAACAGGTCTACCATCAAGCATATGAAGAGGCAGAAGATGAATCACAGAATCACCAAGGCTGGAAAAGACCTTTAAGATCATCAAGTCCAGCCACAAGCCATGGCAGCTCAGCTATGCAGTACATTACCCAGCCACACATCACATGCAAGCAACTCAGAGGCAGGAGCCCCCTGAAAATGCCTTCTGCCCTTGCCCTTTCGCTTGACAGTTTTTGATTTCTGAACCTCTCACTGGATCAAAATCCAGCACGAGGAAACAAGAACAGAAAGAGGGTCCTTAAAAAACAGCTGGTACCAGAACAACACAGGCAAGCCAAAAGGCAGAGTATTTATTACACAGGACTCCTTACAACCCCAAACACCAGAGAAAGTCATCTTTTCCCTAGCAATAATAAAGCCACTTTGCATATGCAAAAAAGGTGAAGAGCCTGTACACTGGTCATCTATTCCTGTGCAAGGATGTAAACCTTGTGCCAGTTCTACAGACGGAGGGAAAAAAAAGAAAAAGACCACCTTTTCAAAGCAGACAGGGAGATTAAGGATGTGCACTGTAAGCACAGAGAGAAGCCAACACAGGAGTAACTTCTGATTTGGAGTTAGGAAAAAAAAAAAAAAATCAACAGTTGTACAGCTGGGAACAGAAACACAGTCCAACGCAGAAGTGTTTTTAACACCTATTTATTCCTCACTTTTTAGATAGTCTCCCCCTCAGGGAGAGTCTCTTCCAAAAGAGTATCTGGTAGCCTGTCTTGGTTTTAAGATACTATATTTGGTTACATACCTCAGACTTTGCAGTATGATCTACTACTCCTAGCTACCCATAGCATTACTGTAGTTCTACCTTTTGTTGTGGTCTGGAGAAATATGTGCTCTTTCTTCTCCAGTCTCCATGTTCATTTTCAAAGAACTCAGTTCTCCTGTAAGCTATATATATATATATAATATCTACTTACTTAATTCTAAATATTAAGGCAAGCTTTACCAATCTCTACTTATGTTTACTGCAAAATGCAGTCATCTTAAGCAAATCCAAATAACAATACTATTTGAAAATAACAAGTTTTAAGTTTCTTACCACTCAGCACAGTTCCTTATTAAACCTCTTTCCAAATGGATTGAGAGTTCTAGGCAATTTTCCAGACAGATGACCTGATAAGGCATCAGGCTTTTTTAATGATTCATTTTAACTCACTTCGCAAAGTTTTACCCACTGAGCAAGTATTGCTAACCAAAAGCACCTTCAGGTGATACAACATTATCATCCAACACCCCTAGCATCTACACTCACTGAACTACCTTGCAAAATGTGTATGATCTTTCCATTTCAGAACAGTGCGTTAAACTCTTTGCCCTGTCAGAATAAAAGCCACAGCAAAGTCAAGCATTATCCTTGCAACTTATACAGCTCCATAGCCTTAAACTTATTCTGCATCCATAGTAGTCATAAGCACTTGATTCTGGCCGAGTTAATTACTCCTCCACCCAAATACTTCACCGCTGACCAAATCAAAGGCATTCTTGAAGCCATTTACCACCAGTCCGCGTCCCCATGTGCCACTAACCTCCTGCCTTTCCTCAACAAAGCGACTCGCGTCCTCTGACTTAATACCCGACCGAGGGAAAAAACCGCGAAGCGCTGCGGCGGGGCCGCCACCACCTCGCCCGCGGCAGCACCGGGCCCTGGCAACGCCGGCACCCCGGGGCGCGCAGGGTGCGCGGCGGGGCTTTGCCTAGGGGCACGCCACGGTACAGCCGGCGGGGGGAGGAACCGGCTGCGTCTCCCTCCGCTTCTCCCCTCGCTCCTCTCGAAGCCGGGTAGTACAGCCGGGTGTCCAGGCCAGGCCTACCGCCAGTGTCCTGAGAGGGGGGCGAGCAGCTCCCGCAGCCAGGCGGGAAACGCACCTACCACGCCGGTCCGAGCCCCGCCAGCTGAGGCGGAGGGGGCTGACTCTGAACCGGGTGGGCAGGGAACAGTAAAGCCATACCCTGCCCGCCAAATCGCTCTCTGTGCCGGTTACCCGGCGAAGACGATGGGAAACGGCATTTAAAAGGACGAACCGGCTGGACTCAGGGTGCAGGTCATACAGCCCCCCCCCCCACCTCCAAGAGACCTCATCCACCAAACAACACTCTCAGTGAGGGGAGAGGTACGGGCCGGGAAAGGGCCGCCCCGCCTCCGCCCGCCTCTACCTCAAGGGCCGGGAGGTGCCTTCACGGGCCGGGCCGGCCGAGAGCGGATCGGCGCGGGGGGCGCCCCCAGGGCCCGAGCCAGGCCGACGAGCCCAGTCCGCCGCCTCCTGCGGATCGGGCAGCTCCCACCGCCGCATCAAGATCCGCCCAGGCTATGAGCGCAGCCCTGCGGGGCTAAGCGGCAGCGGCCCATACGCACTCATTCATTCACTCACTCACCGGCGGTAAGCGCGGCGGCGGCCAGCAGCCACGCTGAGGAAGGGAGCCGCGCGGGAGCGGCGGCCGTCAGACGCCCCGCAGTGCCTCCGGCCGCTGCCATCTTCCTGCCACCACCTCCCCGCGCCCCCATTGTCCGCCCCCGGCAGCTGGCCCGCCCCGTTGCGCCCCCCAGCCCCCTTGCCTCGCTGGGATAGGGCCTCGCCGCTGTCACTCGCACACACCTCCTGCGTCCCCTTCGCCCCCGCCCCAGCCCTGCATCGTTCCTCCCCGAGGATTGGTCAGAGGAGCGATCCGTCAAGTCCAAACGCCCTGTCCAAACAGGGAACGCTCTGGCCCGCCCCCCCGAGTCGGGCACGTACCTAGCTTCCCCGCGCACGCCGGTGGCCGATGCTGTGGGAGTGTCCGGGAGCTATGGGACCGCCGAGCCTGACCACGGGTTGGTCTAGTCCGGGGGACCCCGAGGCAGCAGCATCCGCAGCTGTGCTGGCATGTTGTAGGCCGGAAAACGCCGCTGACACACGCTTCGGCCTCCGCAGGCAGCAGGAGGAGCCCCTGCCCCGCGGAGAGGTGCTTACGGCCGCAGCCTGCCCGCGCTATTGTCCCGCGGCCTTGCTGCCCTGGCTCCGCAGGGACGCAGCGACGGAGCTCAAGGCAGCCCAGCGATAAATGCCCTCGCCTCAGGTTGTGGTGTTGCGCGAGAGCTCACCTGTGTGCAAAGCCTGTCTGAGTACTTTCGGAGGCATGCTGGCCGTCTTCCTGTTTTACATTAAAAAATACTGGAAGTAACTGACAAGTAAATGGAATTGAGCGTTTGTTAGTCAAGATCTACACAAGAGCTGTGGGTCTATTTTGGTTGTGGCCTATGAGGAGCCCAGAAGGCTGGTCACGGCACAGCGCGATGTCTCGGGCAGCGTACGCAGTGCGAATCTCTTGCCGTGCGTTTAAGTAGGCCCAGTTTTTCAAAGAGAAACAACAGGAGTAGGCTGCCGCACTTGCTTAGTGTCCCAGCCTCTGAACAAGCACTGGCAAGCGAGTTTCCCCCGATGCACGTTGCAGTGCCGGCTAACAAGCTCACATACCGAGGGCTTGTCCCAAGCTGCCAGGGAACCAGGAGAGCACTGCTGTAGGCAGTGAGCACGGGCAAGGATGGGTTCCCTCTGTCTCTACTGACATCCTTCTATTCTTCCCTGTTTGCTCGAGAGCCTGTTTTGGCGTGTGTTTCCTGTAAGTACAGGCTGCTTCAGAAGCTCTCCTGCCAGGCTTCACCCTGCCTCTTTTAGAAACCTCTTTGCACGCGTTTCGTCTTTTGCTAAGCTGTGTGTTTTAATGAAGTTGCACAAGCTGAGTCGTATCACAAGATGATTGCTCACTGCATCCATGAGACTTCAGAGGCCTGCAGTGTACTCAGATCACTCCTGCCCAGTGCTCCATGGATGCTGGTCCACTCCCAGATGCACATGCCACCAAGGCTCCTTTGCCACTCTCTGGCCACCTAATCACATCTACAAATGAAAGAAGCCACAAGAAAGCCCTGCTACTGTGTGCCATGTTGAGAAAGGCCATGATGAAGCAAGCCCCTGCAAAAACACAGACTTTTTTTTTTTTTTCCAGCTGTGATACAAGACACCAGATTCACAGCTCTTGTGGGATTTAAAATGTATGCATTCATTATTCACGCCTGCCGGGGAGGTTCTGCAGTGTGTTCCTCAGCTAACCCTTGTTCATGTTTTATATAAACCCAGGCTACCAGAAATCCAGGGCAGCTATTGGGAATAAACATCAGCACAGGCAACTCTTTCTATCACATAGAATTATCACCTTGTTTGGTTGCCACTTCATTTAGTCCCCCTGACTTCCCCTGCAGGTGAGTTTTTAGCCAACTGATCAAATCCTCACTTTACAAATGGAGCAGAAACAGGCAGTTATAAGCCTTTCATTCCAAGCCCTCTTGTCTCAATGCTCCTTCAGAGCTCTTTCTTTCCATGGCGACTCCACCCACTCTTACAGCTCTCCTCAGTGACTGGAAGTGCTCTACCACCGTGGAAGTACATCGATACTCAGAGTTCACTACTTACCTTCAGGCTCCTCAGCACTGCACAGTTAAAAATGAGTTCAGTCTCTTGAACAGGCCAAGCTTTGTCTTTCTAGGCATTTTTTCAAGCTAGCCAACTTTAAGGTTTGTTTTTTTTTTTAAATGCAACATTTTTCTTATTCTCGTATGTTCTCATTTTATGTACTGATAAGCCTGATTCAGCTACATGACCCCTCACCAGGAGATTCCTTATAATCTCTCATTTCCCTGACAGAGCTGAGATAACACTGTCACCAGTACAGCCCTATGGGTACCCCGGTTGGCTGTGTGGCAGTACTGCTGTTCAATACAGAGAACATCTGGGAGAGTATCTTGGCCTACTTACTGTAGAACATGTTTTACCCAGATAGTAATGATCAAATTATTGCCTTCTGCTATTTGCAGCATTTGTACTCTATGACATGTTACTATTAAGGTCATGACAAAAAAAAATGGGAACACTTCTTGGAGTAAGCTGTTAAACACAGAGCCTAAAAGCTCTACTACCCAATTCCTTAACTTGTATCAGCACACAACTCCTTGATAAGCTAACTCAAGTAAAGGTGTAGTTGCTGCTGTCCTTCTTCCCTCCAGCTATGCAATTCTACCCTGTCTAGTGATAATATTAGTATTTATCAAATTTCTTCGTAATTCAGCTCACTTAGCTGGCAACAAACTCATTTCTTCTGTCTGCATATGGAGAGGTGGAGAGTTATTTTTCTTCACGCTGAATCCATTTCCTGTAAGGTCAGACAAGCAGCAGTGACAGAGCAGGATGGCTCAGACAGTGAGTGGGACACAGCAGATAGACCGCAGCAGCCTCCCAACAGGCTGCTGTTGAGTTGCCTAACCGGTTTCTGAGCTTTCTCACACGCAGTAAAATCAGCATTCAGCCCCACAAGAGAAGGAAACATGCTTTTGTGTCTTTTTTTGTTTCTGCTTATCACAAAAGGAAGATCTAAAAAAGTCTTTGTCGCTAGACCCTGCTCTGGCAGGGGGGTTGGACTAGATGATCTTTCGAGGTCCCTTCCAACCCCTAGGATTCTATGATTCTATGATAGAGAGTGACATAAATTTTTCATGGTTGCTGTTTATGTTAGAAAGTCAGACCTTTGTTATCCTGCTATTTTGGAGAGCTCTTTAGTAACTCACCAGACAGAGCAAGAGGATTTATGATGTCAAACAAAATAAGGGCAACATCTTCTAGGAGGAGAAGCAAATTATATTCAGACTGATTTTACATTTTTACAAAACCATTGTTTTGATTGTTTTCTATTTAGCCTGCACCTCTGTACCTCCCTAGAGGAGCCGTACTGTAGACAATGTTTAGTGTGCAGAGATATGCATGCCTGCAAAAAGAGACGAGAGCCAGGGTAGCACTGACCTCTGGACTGACCAGCATCAGTGTTTGTTGTACAATGACTCTGATATTTAAACAGGTGTGCATAAAATCATCACCTGTAAAGTAGGAAAGTAATGTCACAACTGCTTGGCTGTATTTTAAATTATGGAAATAAACCATGAAATTCCCTTCTTTCAGTTGGGTTTGTGGTTAGATTACTGCAGTTAATGGCTAGACATATATTAAGCCAATTTTGCACAACAGGATAGGTAGGTTTGCCACAGTCATAGGAAGAATCATGGAGAGCAACAGCGCACAGAGTAACGGTGCATGTGATATTGAAAGAAAAGGGTTAAGACTTACAAAGATTCCAGATTGAGCAGTCTTGTGTAATTGATAGAGTATCCGACCTTGGTCACGTCTCCAACAAAGACAGCACAGAGAAGGCCGAGATAAGAAAGCTGTAAATTTCTGCTTGGCAGTTTTATGGTTGCTGACTTAGAAATGCGTGTGTGAACTTGGAATGAAGTCAAGATAAAAGTGTATCCTATAGTAATCTTAGGTAATTATAATACTAAAATACACACCCACTTGTGAATAATAAGCAAGCTAATAAGGTAACCTCCCTAAATGTTTTAAACATGAGCTTAGATGCACATGTATAGTTAGGAGCGGTGAATGATTAGTCATTAACCAGTCATGTATTTTGTTGTAGTGTCTCCTTTGTTGCTATTTTTTCTGTAAGACCCCATTTTTTTCCTGAAAAGTGTGCTGGCTGGTGCTAGATGCCTGGCACACTAATCTGCAGACTAGAAATAAAGACAAATATCTTGACTCGGTGTGTTGATTGGCTCTTTGCACACTGGGTGAAAAAACCCAGGTTTGGGACAAAGCACAAGTGTTGCAAGGAGCAGCTGAGGGAACTAAGGTTATTTAGTTTGGAGAAAAGGAGGCTGAGGGAACACCTTATCGCTCTCTACAACTACCTGAAAGGGAGGCTTAGATTGGATATTAGGAAAAATTTATTCACTGAAAGGGTTGTCAGGCACTGCAACAGGCTGCCTAGGGAAGTGGCTGAGTCACCATCCCTGGAGGTATTTAAGTTACACAGATGTGGTGCTCAGGGATATGATTTAGTGGTGGACTTGGCAGTGCTAGGGTTAGTGGTTGGACTGGATGATCTTAAAGGTATCTTCCAAACAAAATTATTCCATGATTCTATTATTCTGTTCGATGTGCCTCATTAACAACGTGGAGCACCGCAAAAAAACAGGAGAGACTGAGGTTCGTTTGAGCTGTCCCAATAGAGCCGCTGCAGAAGAACAGTCAGTCCCCGTGAGCGCCGATCGCGCCCTGGAGCGCTGCTGGCCGCGGCTGGAAGCGGCGGCTGCCTGGAGGGCACACGCACCTCACAGGCCTTCCCGCCTGGGCAGGCACCGGCTGAGGTAAACCGCAGGGGTCACGGCCTCCCAGGCTGGGGCAGGGGGGAAACTTCGACCCCCACCGCCTTCTAGCTGCTGCTACGAGTCAGGTTACAGCCTGGCACCTGCCTGCGAACGCTTGGCCTTCACGAACCCTGTTTACCCCCTCTCGCTTATGCAACGCTGTGTGCGGGTGGCTTCTCTACCCGTCTCCATTACGAGCTCGTCAGCACGGCTGCAGCAGAAGAGCGTCCAGGCCTGGCAGACGAACCGCCAGCCGACCTGCAGCCCGCCTCTGCTCCAGACGGCTGCGCAGCCTGAGGCCGGCATCGCCTTGCCCTGCGGGCAGCCCCGAACGGCCAGGCGGGCGAAGAATCCCCAAAATCGAGAGGGTGAGGCCGAGGCGCGCGGCAGCATTGCAGCCTTCCTCTATAAGGAAACGAAAAGCTGGTGCACGGCGGCTCGTTGGTCTAGGGGTATGATTCTCGCTTAGGGTGCGAGAGGTCCCGGGTTCAAATCCCGGACGAGCCCATGATTTTCTTCCCGCAGCCCCCTTTTCTTTCTGCCCCAAACACTCCCCTTGCTTCCCCGCCCCGCGCCGGAGACGTGCCCCTGGGTCCTGCGCCGTGCTCCCCGGGCAGACAGCGGCGGCTTCCGTACGCAGCAAAGGGCTACGGGCAGGACTCGTATTGAGACACGTTATTTTTTTTTATGCGATGAAAAAGCGTTAATAACTCATAGCGAAGCGCTCATCTTTCTTGTCTTGCGCCCCCTCCACGACTCGCAGGGGCGCCGTGACCCCCAATTACGTCTCCTGCCCTCCAACTCACCTTTCGTAAGCCCCGCGCACGCCCGACAACACGGTGCCGTGGGGCGGCTCCTCTCCACGCCCCCGAGTGCCCGCCTGGGTACCCCTGTGCGCCGCTTCCTTCGCCGGACCGCCCGAGCACCGCGGGGCCTGCCGCTCCCCCTGCCACTGCCTGCGCCTCGTTCCCTCAAACCCACCCTCCCGCCGCGGGCGGGCCCGAGGCGCCAAGGATACGCAAAACGCGACGAGGGCAAAACAAGGGACGACAACGAACGCCCCCTTGCAGCGGGCTCGTCCGGGATTTGAACCCGGGACCTCTCGCACCCGAAGCGAGAATCATACCCCTAGACCAACGAGCCGCTCTCTTTTCGGTCCTCCCCAGCTCAGCACTTCACTTACTTCCCGCCTCCTTCCGCCCAGCTCTGGCCCAGCCCTCGCCTGCCACCGCCTTCTTGGGTCTGCGCTTCCCCCCCACCAGGTTCATAATGGTTCAGCCCACCGCTTCGGAAGACACCATTCCTCTCCCTAACTGCCGAGGCAGCAGCGGTTTCCCCTTGCCCTCCCTTCCGGGGTAACCCGTGCCGCCGCCCTTCCCGAAGACCCTACGGCTCCGCACGGTAGAGATGATTCTGAGCCCCCGTGGCGGGGAGCGGCGGGGTGCAGCGGCCGCCGCGACGCTCCGCTGCGCAGCTACCGCTCCTGCGCTCTTCCAACAGCAGGGGAAACGGATGAGCTTCTCCCTCCGCCTGGCGCTGGGCAGGCACGGCCGGCGGAGCTTGAAGCCGGGCGAGCTCATTCTCAGCAGATGGGAAGGGGGGGATCGGAAACGCCCCTCGAACGGCTTTGGATTATCCCGGCCCAGCGCTCTGGCGAGGCGTCAGGCGCTCCGCCCTCTCCAGGTGTGAGGGCGGGAGGTGGGGGATTCCGTTCTCCTCACAGGGTCGGAGCGACGGACCGGCTTGTACACGCCGCGCCTTCCTCCTGCATGGATTTGTGTCTGTGAGATACACGTCACAACGTGTGCAAGTGTCTACGAATCCTCCCATGGCAGCCCCCCTAAGGGGGTGAGGTGAGGGCTTGTGGCGTGGCCTGGCCTGTTGGAGGCAGCTGGTGGTTCCCTTCCAGCAAGTGGCAGGCTGTAAGGGCCTGTCAGAGGCTGCAGGGGAACCAGCTAAATAGAAGGCCTTGGGCTTCTGAGAAAAGTGTCTTAGAGTTGAGAGTATGTTACTTGGGACCCAGAGTAGCCACTGGCTTTCCCTTTGATTCCTCAACCTGCTCCATCCTGGTTCCTCTGCTCCCTCTTTGTCTCTGATGTGCTATATCCTGCCGATCCCTTCTCTCACTGTCACACTTCCTGTCGTGATTCCACACCTCTGTACCAACCACCCTTGCATCCTAGATCTTTCAGAAAACCCTGTTGCTCCCAGCAGTAATTGCTCTGAGTCCTTACCCATCCAACACTTTCTTACAGCTCACATTACAGTTTAAACACAGTCCAATCAAAAAACCATTAAAACAACAAGATCTCTGCCAAACACAACTGCAAGGGTCTCCTTGCTCTTGTGTTGCATTCCTTTCTTAACTTTATTCTTGCACTGTTTTCCATCTTTCCCCCCAGTTTAAAGGTCTCCTGGCCAGTAAGGGCACCTTCCACACCAGAGGAATTGCATACATTAGAACAGATTTTTCTTGCTGAGGGCATTTTCCTGTTTGACTACCAGTGTTCTTACACCTGGCATTATACACTCCTGCCTCGGAAATTTGACAGATGAGTCTATGAGTCTGAATAGGTGCCCCTACCCTATGCGCCAAGCCAAGCTGTAGACCACATTTCAGTCAAAGTTTTTTACTCCACACACCTTGCGGATAGAAGACCATACTGCTCAAGCTGATGTTTCCTGGTAGTATGGATAGGGCAGGCATACACACCCACATGTATCCCCTGCTTTTGCAGTGTCCCAGTGCTAAAGCTGCCTAAAGAGTCTTTTCTGAAGTTGCTGTCACTTGGCCGGCAGACAGGGCAAGGTTTGTGCACTGCCTGAGTGAGCATTGCTCCCAGAGGGATGTGTGGATGCCTTTAGCTGAGAGATGGTGATGCAACTTCTGGCACAGAAAGTCCCTCCAGGGTGGATTGCCAGGAGCTGGGATATCTCACAGGAAGAATGACTGTGCATCACCTTGGTTTTTTATGCTTCCCCTGAACAAGGGTGCTGTTGGAGAAATGGCACTAGGCTAGACAGCTTTGCTTTCTGCTCCTCCTAGATACCTGCTGAGCTGGTGCAGGGACCATGGCAGTCTTCAGTGTCACCGCTTGCCCCAAAGAACACCTCCCTTTGTGGATTAAGCACACTGGTTATTGTTCCCCAAAAGTAAAAAATACCACAAATTACATTCAGATCAAATGGGAAATCCTTCCCCTGTTTTGCCTGCTGCTACCAGCTCTATCCATCCTGTATCAGACTCCTTCATCTCCCCAGGAGGAAACACACAGATTTTGTTATGGTTTAGTTTTATTCCACCATTTATTTCTTCTGTTTCTCCCTTGGATTTCCATTTCCTTGCTGGGGACACACATACTCATTCTCTAAACAGGCACGCATATATTTATATATACAGTAAGGCACAATCACTCACATCCAGATGGGACACACTGCTGAGAGAAGAAACAGGGTAGAGCGGATGATTGCAGCCTGCCCTGGAATACAAGATTTAACAAACAGATTAAAATGAATTCAAAGGCAACAATGCTCCACAAGATGGCTCAAAAAGATGGGGGGGTTGTGTTTGCCAAGAAGACCATGCTATGCAGGAGGGGCAAAACCACTGGTTCTTGGCAAATGATCCCTCAGAGCTGTCACCTGGGTAAAAGAAAGGCAGGGCACACAGCCACTTCTTTCCATGCAATTTTAGGGCTGGTGAAAATCACAGAAAGGAAACATCCCTCAGAACCAGCGGTTTGTAACACTGCGCTGTTGCAGAACCCGCTTAAAGATGGATGTGGACTGTTGTGTAAAATGCCTGTACCTGTCCAGAGAGAAAGGGATAACCTCCAAGCCTTTGATTCTGCTCAGCTTAATGTTTGCCAGGAGGAGCTTTGTGAGGGATGAAGAGGAGCTGGCTGGTTCTGCCCTTGGTCTCTGTAGCTGCGTCTGTGTTTCTTGGGTACCAGTTGGCTGGTGGCAGGTTCAAGCACTGGCTCCTGATTGTTCACACCACCTAACAGCTGGCTGACTCCTTGGCTCAGCTTTTGACGAGTCTGGCTCGCTGTCTCCGGCTCCACTTTTCCACAGCTCCACATCACACTGTGGATGTGAGCCCTGGGGCCTTGAGCCAGTTTTTTATTTAGTATTGCAGATACAGCTTCAAGCAACTACTGTCAGGAAACTGGTCAGGTGAGGGTCTGTTACCTATCTTTCCTTGCATAACTTATTGCTTACAGGTAACAAATACTGTCCATATGGAAAAGGTTTTTTGGCTTAGTAACTGCCAGACCCCTGACTTAACTAGTACCCCAAGAGTCAATGCAAAGCTAGTCCAATGCCTCAGTACTTAGGAGGGGCTGGCTGTCCTTCACCAATTCATATTCAGTCAGGCCATACAACTGGAAACTCAGCCATCTAAAACCTCTTCTTTGATGTACATAAAATTAATTAGCTGTTTCCAGTAAGCAGCTATCAGGAGTGCCACTCAGTGGCCACACACTGAAAATTTCAAGAGAGACTCAAAAGATTGGATAGGATCTGGAAGTGATGAAAGACTGATGGGCAGGTGGCCTTTCTAAATCTATATCTGAACTGGAGCACAGAGCCAGGTAAAAAAAACTTGCTCTATTGACCTATGCAGCAAATCTTTGCATCAAATCTGTGGGTTGTTACTTTCCACCAGCACCAAAACCACCCCAAAGTTGAAGCACACAGCCCACCACAGCTGGCAGTTTCACACATTAGCTGATTTCACAGCTCAACCCCCCCTTCAAAGGGATTTGAAGTTCATATGCTTTATGAACAATGTCCTAAGAGTTTTCCCCATCTTTAGGGTTCACATTGTCTGTCATAGAGCATATATGGAGAAAACATGCTTTTTTTCCTACTGTTAAAACATTATTTACTGAAATTTGAAAACGCAAAATATTTCAAAAGAAGCTACCAAAAAGGCACCATACATATATGTCTGTAACTGATGAACTTAATCTAAGACCAATGCAAGGGAGAAGAAAAGGACATTTTGGAGTAGGATGAAGGAGCAGGGGCCCCAGGAGTGGTGGTGGCTGTCAGGTCCAGGACAGCACATAACAGGTCTCTCAGTCCTTGAATATCACCAAGGAATGTCAGCCAACACCTCAGTTTTAAGCTGTGAAGCAGTTGCAAGCCAGTCTCTGTTTGCAACTGTCCCAAAATATGATGGTGCAAAGCAGAGCGCCAGGAAACAGCCACTCAGCTCAGATATGAGTCTGGACCTCAGGGGATATCCATGTTCTGCTCTTCTCCTGCCACTGAAGGTTTTCCAGTAGCTTCCACCTCCATTGGGTTAGATGGCTCCTATTCACGTGTTGTGTCTCCTGTGCCCTGATTGGGTATGTCCTTTTGAGAGGAGAAAAGTAAGGAAATTATGAAAAATAATCATGGGTCTAAGTAAATACATTCCTGGGGAGCTTTTGACCTGGGGGCACTTGAGTAGTTTCCATGCTAGCAGGAAAAGGCAAGCTGCAGCCTGAGCACCAGCCTGCTTCCTTCAGTTGCTACTTGCGAAACCAAGGAGGCATCTGAAAAGGGGACAGGTGGTTGAGGTGGAATGAAATATTTCCTCAGGCATCTGCAAGTACATTATCAGTGGTTAGAGAATATATAAGAAGCTACATGGAACAAGTCCTGCTTTAGCCAGTGGAAATCCTCTTTTATTTCAAGTGGCAGAGGCCCGTGTTTTCATGCCTCCAGGGCAGATCATGAAGGTGGTATGTGTGCAAACATTATTTTTGCTGGCAAAGCTAACAAGCTAAACACTTATAGAGAGAATATGTATGTACTCATGTATATATACATGTGCACACATGCATATAAATATGTATATGCAAGAAGGCATATTGATATAATATATACATGGCTACGGCTGGGGAAAAATGCTTTTTACTGTAACTATTTTCAAATTGCTTTCAAAACAGCAAGAGAGAAGGGTGCTTACTGAGCAGAGACTTTCTGTTTTACTGAACCCAGAATCAGCTTTGCTTCTTCTCCATTCTCTCTCTCTCTAACACCCCCCCGGGAGGGCTGGTTGTTTTAAATACCCTGGCTTGCAGCTTCTGCAGACCTGAGGTTTGATACTTTTGAGATGTGAGGAGCAGCAGCGATCTTGGTGTGTTCTGCCACAGTTGCCATTTTCATTAGTAAGCAAACCCCTCTGATATTTTAGGAGCCATCATCACGCTGACCCATCTTACCTATGCATCACTGTTACACTGAGCTCTGGTCCTGCGTGGCTGATGTTGAAGCCTCACTGGCAGTCTCTAAGCCCACTGCTTCCTGCCTCGGTTCAGGTGCCAGTGGCGTTTCTTCAGTGTCTGATGTTCTCTGTGCATGTGTGCTCTCACTGGTCTCCTTTGCTTCAGCTTCAGCTTTAGTTTCAGCTTCTTCCTTCTCCTTGTCCCCCTTTTCCTGTTCACAGGCTTGTTGCTCTTCTCCCTGGGGACCCTCACACACCACCTCCTCCTTGTCTCCAGAGGCAGGCTGGAGAGAGTTCTTCTCCCCTGGGGCACCCTGACACACCTCCTCCTCCTCCTCCTTTGTATCCCCTGTGTTACTCTTGCAAGGAGTCATTTTCTCTGCCAGTTTTTCCCCTTTTTCTTCATCTTCTGATCTCCTGGATCCTTTTCTTGATGGGGGCTTCTCATCAGACCCCGTCTGTTTCTTTTGCTCTTTGCTCCCTGTTTCTGCCTCCTCTGTCTTGCCCTTGTGCCCAAACACCTCATCCCCATCTTCCTTGGCACCATTTTCTGGAAAGGAGATGTTGACCCCTAAATCTTCTCCATCTCCAGACTCGGACAGTGATCTTCGGAACCTTCTGGAGGGAGGCCTGCGCTTTATTGATCCCCGTGTCCGCACCTTGGAGGCAGGAAAAGCAGATATTGAAGCAGTCAAGAGAGCAGTACTGAAAAGCAGGAAAGCAAAACAGAGGAAAATACCACGGAAACTTGATTGCTACCCTGGTGGCCTCAGTTTTCCTGCTCTGCCACTGAGAGGTAGGGAGAAGAGGGCTCTCTACTGCTGAGAGGCTATGTTATAGGACAGGTAGCTGCCTAATACATGCCTCCTTCTGTAAAGATGGTGTTTGAGATCACTGTTCTGATTCAAACTGTGGCTCCTTGTCCAAGTTAGAGCCTAAACCCAAGGATGCTGCATTCATTATGGAGATGCTGCTGACTTTGGCTGTCTTGGTCTTTTCTACTTTTGGCAGCTTGGTGGTTGAGGAAGGAGTCTGCACTCCAGTTGATAATGGTGAACCCAGGCTACAGTTCCCCGGTGAAGTGTTGTGCATCCTGTGAGACACCTGGCAAACTGTGATGCGCTGCGTGGCTCCCTAAACTTCACCTCAACCACCTTTGACATTTGTTGGCATGTGGCACCACCTCCTCACAGCACTCCCTGCCCAAGTAGCAGCCACTGTTACTGCTGAGCTGAGGAGACTGAGTCATAGAATCACAGGACCATTTGGGTTGGTAAAGACCTTTAAGATCATCAAGTCCAACAAGTAACCCTAGCACTGCCAAGTCTACCATTAAGCCATGTTCCTAAGCACCACATTTACACGTTTTTTAAATACCTTCAGGGATGGTGACTCAACCACTTCCCTGGACAGCCTGTTCCAGTGCCTGACAATCCATTCGGTGAAGAAATTCAGCCTTATCCACTGGGGCAGGAAGGCTATTGGAGCTGCTGGACCAAGAAGCTCTGTGTACAGGTATGCAGAGAGGAGGCTCCAGAGAGCTACACTGAAAGACCTTTTTCGAACCCAGCACATAGATCTCCTCCATTGGCCACAAAGGCACAGTTATGGCAGGACTGAGGCCTGGGGCCTCCTCTTCCTCTTCATCCCCAAGCAATAAGCAAGCTTTATCCCACTATGATGGCAAAAGCCTGGCAGACACCCTACCTTGTTATAGAATTGCAGCTGAGTGCCTTCTGGGGGTTGATCAAAGCTGACCGGTGTCTCATTCACTTCACCCAGCTGGGACTGAACCCCTGGGCTGCTGGGCGTTGAGGGAGGGGTGCTGAACGGAGAAACCAGGGCTTTCAGACCAGGGCTTTTGGGAGATGCTCCTGGCAGAAGAGCAGCTGGAGCAAAAGCCAGATTGGCCTGCAAAGAGAATTCCCCGTCACTGGTGTGCGTGACACCGGCGTGTACTACGTGCGGTGACCACACGGAGGAACCCTTGCTCTTGCCGCGGGAGCTGCCACATCTCAGCTGTCTCAACTCACATACCTTCTGGCTATGGGTCTCTCCTGGTGACACTGTCAACAAACAAGTCCAGGCAGAGAAATTATGACTGGATATTTGCCCTTCCCCAGCAGCTGGACCTCAGGACTTATCCTTTTGTCATCTTGAGGCCTTTTGGGATTTTCCAGTGACCCAGCCAAGCCACCATGGTCTACAGTGGCTGAGCCGGGGGGAAGTCTGAACAAGCAGCCAGCAATCACTTCGAGGTTTAAACTATCCCCATGTGTGCCCAAGCAGACCTCACATTTTCAAGCCCAATCTGCAGGTCTTCTGAATTATCTGTGCAGTTGTGAGGAGTCAAAATAACATGGAAAGAAGCAAGTTCCTGATTAACTGTGGCACAACACTTCCTACTGGCCTGCCACTAAGAAGCTCTTGTAAGCAAATGACCTTGGGTGCATTAGGAGGAGCAGTGCTATGAATAAGCTTACATTGTGTCAGGGTGGCCAAGAGGCACTGTGCCTGGGAGTCGCACGTGCTGCCAGAAGGCCAGCTGGCAGCAGCAGGACACCATGCCTGTGGGCTATCAAGTGCTGAGCTGCCCTCAGCGGCATGAATCAGGTGCCACTGAGATACAAAAAGGGCAAGGAGCACCGCGTGTGTTTGTGTGTAACTGGGGGGATCGAGGCGAGGGATGCAGAGAGCTTCTAGGTACACATGGGGAAGCACCAGAGCCTCAAGCATGTTCCCCACTGCCAGGATTTTAGCTGCCTGCGCTCAAGGGTGCAGGTGACTTAGTTTGATTTCGACTGCTGCGAAGAAAAGAGCTGGAAGACATTTCACCCAGGGTTTCCCTCACTTTCTCTCATGAGCTGCATTTAAGCTGAGGCTCCTGCCCTTGCTTCCTGCCCAAGTTGTGCTGCTGCCATGCCCATGCCCAGCCACATACCCCACAGATCCAAATGATCCTGACCCATGCACTGACCTGCCCATGGATGTGCCTGAGGATCACTGGACTGTTTCTGTTGCTGGTTACCATCACCAGCCCTGCTCTGCCTTCCTTGTTTGTGTATTGTGGGACTGGGCCCTCCTCAGTGAGGCCACTGCCCTGCTTATCTAGCTGTCACCCTTGGCTCCTGGATCCCACATGACTTCTCTGCAAGGGAAGCAGCCATGACAAGTACCAATCAGTTTTATTTCGCTGGGGCAGCCATGTGGGCTCTTCCAGGACCTACCTGCAGCTTTTCAATCATGGGAGAGCTTTTCACCTTGACCTTGGGGATGGAGCAAGCATTTGGAGACCGCTTCTGCAAAACACAATGAAACATGAAAAAGTCACAGTAAAGTAGGTGAAAAAGAGGAAGTATAGTGAAGGCAGAAAACTTGGAAGAGATAAGCAGAAAGTTCTAGTAGGGGAGCAAATGAAGCCTCATACAGCGTCTTCACACCAAAGTTTGCTTTCTTCTTTCCCGACCCTGCTCTCCTTTCGTTGTGTAGCCATCCTAGGGCTCTCCATACATGTATCCTTCCTCTGGGGTAAAAGGTGATTGCCTGCTTTCTGGCTGAAGTATCAGAGGTAGGTGATGAGTAACAGCTCTGCTGCTACATGGCCTTCACTAAGGTACCTAACCTATGACACAGCTTCCCCTGGTATTATTAGTTCAGGACCAGACAGATTACAAATCTATCTCTTAAAGGGTACAAGCCTTAGTGTTGGTAAACATTGTGAACCTTTTGTGATAGGGAAGACTTTCTGCCAGCACTTGACTAACAGAGTTAAAGGATATCTAATTAGTATGGGCAGGAAAGGTAGAGCCATGAAAGGGTGAAAACAGTTTGAGAAAGGCAGAGCATTGCTTTGAGAAGAGGCATATGGGTTTTTTCCCATCCAAAGGAAAAAGATGGACTCTGAGAATTTAAAGCTTGTGCTCCTTTGGCATGGAGGCAGCAAGAGCCTGTAGCTGTCAGAAAAGAAGAACAAAGAACCATCCCCTTGTTGAGGGTAGGTGACAATGTGAAATTTGGTGGGTAGACCTCATACCCTGAAATACAGAAGGACAGAAGTGACTGCAAAGGGCCTGAGCATAAACTTTAGTCAGTACCAGCCGGCCTACTGTGACCTGCTCATTCAAGGATGCAGTATGGAGGATACCTCAAGACAACATTCTGTGGGTATTGCTGACAAAACCCTTCATCACTCTAGATTAATTATTCCCTTTTTCTGAAGAAGGGAAAATCTCAAGGACGGAGCTGTTATGCCATCATACTCAAATCTCTGGAGTTTATCTGAAGGTAACAAATGGCATGGATGCTCCCTGTGCTAAGCGCTGTTTACATCTAATAAATGCCAGCAGTTCCTGCTTTAAAATGCTTGAAAGGTGGTAACTGGGTGGATCTGTCAGCGCTCTAAGGGTAGTAGAAAGGGGATGCATATCCATGCCACAGGAGTGGGAAACAGCATGCAGCTTACTCTGAGTCAGTATGTGTGTGAGCAGGGGAATGTTTGGAGTTGCATGATAGATGTCTTTTGCTGCACAGCCTGACCTCTGCCACCTCCAATCTCATGTCTCAGGAGATAATAGGTTCCAGAGAGGAGAGACCTTGTCCCCCTATTAAATTGATACTCACTTGCTCATCATTGTCACTTGTCTCAGTTTTATGGGAATACAACGGAAGGGAACATGGTGGTTTCCTCCGAGTTGGCTTATGTGGTGGTACCTAAGAAAAGAAAACAACCAACTCAGCGGTAGGGAAATCAGTTTTTATAAAAATAAGTGAAATTCAAGCACCAAGGGCATGCTCTGAAAGTGACCTGCTTGGATGGCAGGGCTCAGTGTGCCTAAAGGAAATATCCAGAGGCAACACAAATATTAGCACAGGGGCATGTGATCAGCATGCGACACGTGCTTAGAGCATCTCAAGCCCAATCCTAGTGCTTGAACAGCAGTCTATATCTCTTTCCATGGCATGAACCACGAGACTTCAGACTTTGTGCAAAGGATACTCTTCTAAGCTGTGGAGGATGGAGAAGCCTTCCCAGAATCTTCATCTTCAAAGCATCCTGATGGAAATCCCCTCACACTGGAATAGCTTGTTATTGTTCCCTTTCCTGTCTGATTTCCAGGATTTCCTTTTTATAAGTCTCAGCTGCCTACCTGGTTTGTGATTTTCTTATTTTGCATCTGATATATTTTAGGGACAAAAAGGGGAATTCTGACTTTTTCAACATGCCCTACAGCCCCATTCATTTCTCTCTTATGAGGTAGAGCAGCTCGCAGAGACAAGCTGCAACACTTAATTTGACCAAGAAACTGATTCTCCAGGGGCAATTTAACTGCAGAGACACTGGTTCCTTCAAAATCTCCACGGGCTCTCGGAATTACAGAGTGCTCACTAGGAAGTAAGAGACACATAGCACAGTACCTATGGAGTTGCTCCTTCATAAATGTTGCTCTGGTCTTGATGACAAGTTGTCTCTGGTTTTATGCTAGGTTTCTAGTCCCCTGCCAAGCTGTTAACACACTTTTTGTATGTCAACAGACTAAATACTTGGATAATATTGTGGACCTTGGATTATTTTTTATTATCTTGGATAATATCCACAATATAATTTTTTGATAATTTTGTTACCTCCTAACAGGCAGGCATGTGAAACGTTAGATTATTGTGTTCTTGCCTTCTGTAGAGTTGGCTGGCTTGAAGGACCTATAGACTTGATGTCACTTAACTTCTGGTGTTGCTGCACCCAGCCATGGCAATGCTGCATCTCTAAGCAGCCAAGGGCATCCAGCCCCTCT
Organism: Hemiprocne comata; assembly: GCA_020745705.1. NCBI lineage: Eukaryota > Metazoa > Chordata > Aves > Apodiformes > Apodidae > Hemiprocne > Hemiprocne comata. The sequence continues at coordinate 132,011,987 of CM036586.1, read as the reverse complement.
CCTTACATCATGCTAGGAAGCAATAATTGCATGTCTTATTGAAACCCCACTGTTTTGCAACCATGAAATGCTGTGCTGTGTCACAGTGAATGTATCAGAGGTTCCTTGGTTGATATGTTCCCCTTTGCTGGCATAGGTCAAGCAAGTGTTAAAGGCAATCTGAAGCTAGCTTGAGAAAGCTGGTGGGGAAGTGACAGATGGCTTGGAGAGAAAAGACAGGAAACTTTGTTCTCCTCTGTCTCTGGAGAAAATTACTTTTCCTCTGTGAGTAGCAGAGGTCTGCAGATAACACCAGAGAGGCCTGGGAACTTGGTGCCTTCTTAAGGGTGAGGGACTTAATGCAATTAAATCCCACACCTTAAAAAGAGAAAATGACTGTAATGGGACAGATGGAGTGGTGCACTGGTGACTAGAGGGGGAAAAAAGTGCATGGGAAGAGATTGATTGTGCCCACCCTGGGGCCAAGCTAGGAGAGTGCAAACCTCTGATAGACCGTGTCATGCTAGCCCGGCAGAATAGATGTCACTATTGCATCCAGCTAAAGACAGGAGGGATGATAGGGAGGATTTCCTTAGGACCAGCCTTCGACATGATCAAATCAGCTGAGCAGCAGAAGGAAGCAGTTGAGTTTTAAAGGGGCACCCACTGATGGAGGAGGGCCACCAATAAAAAATGATGCTTCTAAAAAAGTGCATAATGATACAGGGGGCTCTCCTAAAATGTCAGTCTGCATCCATAAACACTCTGACTTTCCTTTCTTCCTAAGAGAAGTATTCTTGCGTTTTGCTTACCTGGTGAAAGACAGCTTATGAGGCAACACTTGGCAGAGTGGGCTTTCAATAAAATAAAATTTAAGCGTGACAGAGATAGACACAGAGTCTGAAGTGTCATTGGGAAGAGGTAATGAAGGCAAGTAAAGAGACAGCTTTATTTCTGCACAGAAGGCAGTGCCTGAAGAAAACCTTCTCTTTTTGTGAGCAAGGTGCTGGTGACCTGCCACTGGCTTCTACATTGCATAATTGGTTGTTTGCTTTCTTTTTCCATGGCTCAATATTAGCTATTTCATTATTCATTGTTGCCCTTTGCCCACAAAATCCAGCCCCGATAGTATATGCATTGCTGTCTGCTACTGTTAGGGACACAGGAGTACACTACCTGGCTTTACAGTTTCTCAGTTACAGGGTCTAGTTGTCCTGATGTAGGGCTGTACCAAAATGCTTGTCCACAAGTCAGCAATGCATGGAAGATACTGTCATAGCTTTCATTGCACTAGGAGACAAATCCTTTGTGAAGATCCAAAATCAAGGTGGATTCATGCTCAGATCACCGATGCTCTAACTTCTACGGGCAGAAGAGAGTGCTTCATTTCCCACTCAGTTACCTGCTGGTGGCTGTGGATCTCCTTACCTCTTTTCCAGTGATATTGGCTGCTTGCTCTTTGAACTTCCCTGCTAGCTGAGCCACTGAGGGTGATGCTGAATTGTCTACCTCTGAGTTGGTCTCCGCTGGCCTGTTCTGACAAATTGGGAACAACAAGTTATGAGCAAAGGCTGGGAAAAGCAAGCAGACTAGAGAGAAGCCTGTGTATGTGTTATAAAGTTCAAGAGTAAACAGGGACTTAAAGCAGAGTTTCTCACATCTGGCATCAATCATGTAGACTGAGAACAAGAGATTTGGGAAGACCAGACCTAGCTGCATTTTCAAATATCTCAGAAAAACAGTAATTCATGCAGAGCATTTCAGCTGAAGAGACTACACTCAGTATTTTTCACTGGAAGCAAGCTAAGTACTTCAAGCCAAGTGTCTGTTCCCATCTCTTCCATGCAGTGAGCAGATGGATGTTCCCATACACCTTCTCAACCTTCCTATCCTTTTTTTACTTCCCTGATCACTGGTCCCCTTTCTTTTCCAGTGGTTCTGCAGTGAGAAGCCATTCCCTGTCCTCACAGCAAGCCAGCATCTGCTTGGGGATGTCCCTGTGCTGTTCTGCTTTTTTGGCAATGAAATACTCAGGTGAGTGAGGGGGGAGGGAGGAAATACCAGGGCTGAGAGAAGCTTCCTTTCCCCTGGGCTGACAACAGGCTGAGAAGAGGGAGGCTTGTTGGGGGACTGGATGGTGCTGCTCTTTTCACAGTACACAGCCCTGGTGTCATTCCACATTTAGCTTGTTTTCTTTGCTATGTGTGTACCAAGCAATATAAGTAGAAAGACTTGAAATCAAAGCTGATGAAAGGAAACCTTTGTTCTTCATCTCTAGTATCTGATGCCAGGGAAAACCAAACCAGAGGAACTGAGAACAACTAACCAACAATCCTTGCTTTGTTAGAGGTGAAGACCTCAAAGCAACAAACCAGGCTACAAACCATCAACCTGGAAGGAAGCTCATACCTCCACTCCCCATACCACCATGAACCCATGTCCCACCTCATGCTTCTTAGCCCTCTCCCTCAATACTCTTCTATTTCTCTTTCAGAAAGTTTCCCCAAAGGCTGTTGCTAGAGGAATAAATTTATGTTTCTTCAAAGGCTCCAGCAGTGCCTTTCCTTCTCCCTTTATGCTGCTCTGCCTGGGAGGGACCTGCTGTCTCATTAACACAACTACTTCTTCAGCATTGCTGGAAGTGAAAGGCCCTCAAAACGCCAATCTGGCTCACATATGGACCACTTCTTTGGGTCACCACACTATAGGGGCTGGAGAAATAGCTGTGGAAACTTGAACTTATACTAAGAAGGAATTTCTTTAGGATCCTAGTTTCCAGATTAAAAGCGAGCAAGGCAGTTACACTAAGGATCAGCCCAAGTCATACTGCAGCTTGGAGCAATCTCTAGTCTGAAATACCTGGTACAGAGCAACATGGCTAAGGCTCATTTGCACTGTGGAAAAGGGCCTTGCCCTTTCTCGGAGAGCTGTAGCTCCCAACAAATGCTATCTTACTTTCCCAGGCCCACAAGCCCCAGTAGATACGTGTCATTCCCTGTTTCCAGGATCTTCCCCATTAAACTTCCCATACACTTCCGACCAGGTTTCCCACATCCAGCCAAAAAAGCCTTATCAAGCTGTCTCCTCTCAGTGAACTTCTAGCATCTTCCCCCCTTCTTTTCAGCCTTCACTGGAGTAATCACAGGCAGGGGAAGTGGCAGATAGGGGGAACGGAAGAAATAGGAAGATAAGCAGATCAGCAGGACAACCTGCTGCATATGAAAAATTATGTCTGGGCTAAGTGGGGAGGGAGAGCTGTTCCAGCTGCAGGGTGGCTCCCTGCTGTGAAGGGAGGACGGGCTGGAAAGAGGAGGGAGCAAATAATGAACCTGAGAAAAGCAGGAGGGGTTGGGAGGCTGTCAGAAAAACTGGGCATGGCAGAACAAACACCTGAACTGGGGACTCAGTTAAGGCTGAGCAGCTGCAGGTGCTCAGTGTCTATAGTGGAAGAGTTGCCTCCCTCATAGTCCCTTTTTCTCCAAGGCAACATTTCATAGCCCTTCGGCTTCACCCAGAAAAGACACTGCACTTCCTCTTGGCCTCTTTGACCTCTTGTTTTGGGGTTGTCCTCTCCTCTCCTCTCCTCTCCTCTCCTCTCCTCTCCTCTCCTCTCCTCTCCTCTCCTCTCCTCTCCTCTCCTCTCCTCTCCTCTCCTCTCCTCTCCTCTCCTCTCCTCTCCTCTCCTCTCCTCTCCTCTCCTCTCCTCTCCTCTCCTCTCCTCTCCTCTCCTCTCCTCTCCTCTCCTCTCCTCTCCTCTCCTCTCCTCTCCTCTCCTCTCCTCTCCTCTCCTCTCCTCTCCTCTCCTCTCCTCTCCTCTCCTCTCCTCTCCTCTCCTCTCCTCTCCTCTCCTCTCCTCTCCTCTCCTCTCCTCTCCTCTCCTCTCCTCTCCTCTCCTCTCCTCTCCTCTCCTCTCCTCTCCTCTCCTCTCCTCTCCTCTCCTCTCCTCTCCTCTCCGTTATAGTCTGAAGTCACAGCTCCCTTTCTCTGGATCTGACCAAAGCTGTGAGGCTGGGATGATCCCACACAGTCCTTGTTTTGCTGGCAGCAGGCATAGATCCCAATGTGGCTCTCACCGGTGTGAAGCTTGCCAGCCAGGGTGCAGGAAGCAGTGAACATGCCATTCTAAGATTAGCAAAAGTAGCCAACGGGCTGTGTCCTCCTGAAACTGCCAGCTGTAGGCTCTCTGATTACACTATGTGTTTTGCAACAGGAAAGTCCTTTCTCAGATCCTTTCTGGCAATTACATTGCCGTTCTGTATCCAGCTTTTTCTACAGATTTTTCTTTTTTTCCCAGCTGGTGTGCCAGGCTCTGTGTCTCCTGGTCAAGGAAGTGTGCTGTGCCAGGGCACTTGGGTGCAAAAAAGTTCCCTTCCTTGCACTTCAAGGAGAATTCCACCCCCTGACTTCCAAGGGCTGGCGTGGCAGTCTCCCTCCCACTGGGAGGAAAGTGAGAAGCCTCGCTTTCCCACCTTCACCTGAGAGCCTGTGCCAGCCCTCAGCCTCTTCCACCACGAAGACATGTGTCTGCTCCTCTCACCCCAGAGCTCAGTGCTAGCTCTCTGCTGCACCACAATATTATTGCAACCATCTTGGTGATTCAGCCCACCGCTTTTGTGAACAATAAGAAGGTGCAGCTCTGATCTTTTTTTCAGAAAAAAAGCTGGAATTACTCAGATGCAAATTTTGTGCTTTTTGCAGCCAACTGCTGATTCTTTTCAGAAGAGAAGCCTGGTCAGCCTGCATGGGCTAAAAAACAGTGAGCTAAAGTAAAAGTCATACTCCATCAGTAATTTGGTGACTGCTACTCTGAGGTCTTTTACCATTCCATAAAAATAAGTGTCAAAGCATTGTGTATTATGAAAAATGTCAGACAGAGCAGCAAAACAGGAATTGAATTAGACCATCAATATAAGCATGGCACTGCCTGCAAAAGAGGAAGTGCAACTAGCAAGTTCTCTGTAAGGGGTTTCACTTTCCTCTTCTAAGTAATTTTGTAAAATTGAGTGAATTTGAAAATGTTCTTCAGCTCCATGCTTCTTCATCTGCTTTTAAAACTGAACCTGGTCCCTTTGACAGCACTAGAGAAGAAAGTTCTGCCTTTATTCATGGGTTAGGTACAGTCACAACAAGTCAAGCTTCCCACCAAAGCCTCTCCTTCCTTTTGCTTCAAAGTCCTTGCTTCTGTTGTGAGAGCAAAACTGCCCACTGACCCCCGAATCTGCAGATTGTCTGAACGGACGCCATGGTTTTTAGCAGATATCCCTGCTTCTTTCACAAGCTGCCTGGTGGAAACACTGCTAGGTCCCCACAGAAGTGTCCCTGTATCTTTTCAAGGCCGCTGGGAAACTCTGTGCCCTGAGATGCCTGGATGCTGTGGCACAGTCAGCTCTGGCTAGCACAGTCCAACTTCACTGGCAATTTAATGTGCTAGAAGATGATAGGGCTAGTAAGGCTGCCTGATATGGGAGTAATAATGTCTCACAGAGGGGACCCCTCAGTACAGCAATCTCATTACTTTGCTCAATGACATTTGCCAAGTCTTCTGCTAGAGCCTGTGGACCCACCATGGGCACCAAGTAAAACCAGGTACATGTTAGAGGCCCACAGAAAACAGGTCAAGAGACTTAAGCGTTTCTCTGTGCGTCCTGTTTGGTTACTCTCAAAGAGCTTTTCTTGAAGATCATGGATTTGAGCTACAGGTAGGGAGTGTCACTGCAGACAATGGTTTTCTCATGAAATCAAAATTGCAAAGACTCCTGGGGAAAACTGGAAAGCCAGAGGTGGCTTTAGGGATTAATTTGAATGTCCTGCTGGGACTGGAGCAAAACTGGCTCCAACAGCTCTCAGCTAGCAGTTTTGGTCATGATCCACCCACTTGCAATTGGAAGCTATCATGACTCCATCTCACAGGATTGTAATTTCACCAGTTTTGTCACTGTCCATAATATGCTACTGGAAATGCTTGTCTGAAAGGATGCCAGTAGGGGTCAGAAGCAGATACTGAAGGAGAAGTTCAGGTTTGGATTTGTGCACCTGGTTTGGGTGATGAAAAGTTCAAAGGTCTATTCACTGCCATACAGTGGAGTGTTTTGGCTTAAGCAGCACTTAAATACCACCTGAATACCAGCAAAGATTTGTACTGCCCTTCTCTCCTTCCCTCCCCCATGAATCCACCTACTTGTCTGCTTTTGCAGCTAGGATACTTTGGCCAGAGAGAACACATTTTATATGAGATGCAAACCCTTCACAGCACCTTGCAAGGCTGCAGTATACAGTGGCTATTAAATCAGTGACAGTTACACTACTGTTGGGTCTTGGTCCTGAGCACTTTTCACCCCTTTTCTCATGCAGTTGCATCTAGATGTGGTTTTGAGTCCAGTTCCTGCCGTCCACATACCTCCCTTGCTTCTAAAGAGCTTTGCAGGAACAATCCCCTGCTGCCAGTTCTCACACAAGTCCATCGTGCTGGCTGTCTTGCCATAACCTGTGCTTGCACAAGCTCTGCAAAGCTTCCCCGTGACTGTGATAGGGTTTTTCATTGCTGCACATACAATCTACCTCAGCAAAAGCAAGCATGGCAAAAATGATGACAAATATAGTGTGTCAGAAGCAGACAAAATAAGGCATCCAAGGTTCAAGGCTAGTGTCTCACTCGCAGAAACCGGATCCAGAAAGTGATCCTCAGCACCCAGCTTTCAACCCTGAGCCATGAGAAGGCAGTTGTCAGAATGCTAGATGAAAACTAGAGGGTCAGTGCTTTCGGGCTGCAGTTTCATAAGGTCCTGATTTTGGCAGAAAGGCAGCTTATATTTCCAACTGTTTATTCTCTCTTGACCTTTCCTTTCCCCATTCCTTTGCACCAGTGTGAGTTCGTGGGGCTGTGCTGTAAACTGGATCACTAAAATGATCTGGGCTAAAAATACTTCCCTTAACTCTTTGCAAGGTTATTTTTAACCCTGATCACTTCAGCAGTTGAGTTCATAGCACAGCCTGACAAGCATTTGCACTGCTGTGGGGACAGAGGGCTGACAGGAGTGGACTGCAGCACAGGGAGCAGAACTTGCCTTTATCTGCTCCAGCCAGAGCCTGAGGAGATTGCATCCTTATGTGTCCTCCTATTCAGAGGGCTAAGATGACAGTAAAAACGTATTTTTGCATGCCTGCTGGCAAAGGTTGTTCTGGATCATGGCACCAGTATTTTGGTCTGTGATCTGTTGGCTCCTGCCTCAAACACAGCCTGGTGGGGGCTATGAACCCTGGGGACACCTGTGAGCCAACGTGAGAAGCACGTTACCAGCAGCTGAGTGATTCAGAAGAAGTTTCAGTTAAGCATCCAGAAAAGCCCCACAAATACTGTGGTGCAGATCTCCAGAAACCCCACTTCAAACAGCATGAGCTGCACGGGTGGCTGGGGAGCAGGTTTTCCTCACTGCATGGCAGAAGCAAAGCTCTACACCTGCAGGACCTGCTCAGTTAAGGAAGGGATGTGGGGAGGAAACTACTTAAGTCAAATATCATCACACTCTACCCAGAGTCCAGCAGGAAACACTGGGAAGCAGTGCTGTGGTTTTCTTTGAAGTTGAAGCATCAACCCTCACCAGGGTACTGAGTTTGAGGAGAGAAGGGAGCCTCTTGCAGACTCCCTCTTCCCCACCTTGGCTCAGCCCTCTGAAGGCAAAGGACACGCTTCCTGTGCAAAGCCCTCCCAGACATGGCACCTGCCCTTCTCGTTTTTCAGTAAGGTGGCTGCAGGGTTTGAGCAGCCAGCAGGTCATAGGCCTTGTTTACATGGGAAATCTTATACCACGTATACTGGGGTAACTCTCCCAGCTTGCATGGGGAGCCTATACAACCTATACACCTGATAGAGGTGCCCACTTTCAGTGTAACTGAACTCATTTGTAATCAGCTTGGCTGAAAAGAGCTGGTCTCGAACTCTTCAAATACCACTTTCTGACACAGAAGGCAGTATTTTGGGAATGACCAATTAAACTGTAGTGGGAATATGCCTCCTCACAGGGCTCCCCAGGGACAGGAGAGGGTGAATGCCTCCTGCACCCACAATGAGGTGCTGCAGCCTCTCTCCTGAAAAGATTCCCCTGCAGAGATGGGGTTTGATGAACTGGAGATCACAGAATCATAGAATCATAAAATGGTCCTGCTCACTTGCAGAGGAAGCAAAGGAGAAATGATGACAATACTAGCGCCTCCCATACTGTTCCACCAGTTTGCAGTGATCATTTCCGTTGGCAAGAACTAATCCCTTCTCCTTGCCCCATCTTTTATTCCACCACTGAGGCCATCTGGAGGGAAAAGGCCACTGAATATTCACACTGTGCATGATCTAAGGCACAGTGCCTGTCTATCTGGAGAGGACATGAACTTACACCCTGGAGAATGCATCATGAATGCATCTCGTCACCAGCCAAACACATCTGCATGTCAGACCAGTCCTACCTTTTTAAAGGCCACAATAATATTCAATAACAATTCAAAACATAACAGTAATGTGTCTACATGAATAAAGTAATAAAATCTTTCATTCAGTTATGATTATCCATGGATTACTTGTTCTAAAGTGTCTGGAGAGGACACTATCCTTTTCAATACCAAGGTTCATCTATTGTTCAAGGAAGATAATGTAAAGAAACATGGAATGGGTTCCTGGGTGTGAGTCTTAGCCTTAAAACTGAGAGCAGTGCAGAATGGACAAGTTTAGGTTCGCCTGGGCAAAACCTGCCGCTCTTTTTTGTCTTGTTCAATGGCAGGAAATAGATAACTGAATTTTCATTTTCAACCTCTTCTTACAGGTGTCAGTTATTTTAGCTCTCACATTTTATAAATGCAGATGAGATTAGATGGGCAGCTCATAAGCAGCTCCTCTTTAAATGAACTAAAAAAAAAGCTAAAGGATAGTTTTTAATTAGGATAGGACCCAAGTTACTGATGGAAAACTCTCTAATATGAAGCTTGTAGTTTCCTTCAAAACCACCTCTCTGCATCTCCCATTTAGATTAATCCCAGTTTGCACCCACCTGCCAACATAACTTGAACCGACTTGTTTATCTGTGTCCATGTGAGTGGCACATCAGTGGCATCAGGATCATATTGAAAGGGGGACATTGTTCAAACTGGGTAGGGAGAGATAAGTTAGCAGGGTAGATTTAAAACACAAAGTCCCCCAGAGGAGCAAACTGAAAGGCAAGAGGGTGGGAAAATACCTGAATCACAGTGTGAGGAACTGGGCAGCAAAAATCATGAGAACCTGCTACCCACAATCTGAGCCTGCTCATTCTCCTCATGAGCCACAGAAGCATCAAGGCAGGCTGAGCACAGCTTGCCCAGGAAGTGGGTGGGTTCACACTCGCCTTGGACCATTTTTTCATCCCTAGAAGGAAATCTCACAGTGATTGTTCCAACTGGAGCTCAGCAACATGCTGGGCCCCTGGCTCAAGAAGCAACACATCCTGAGATGTAATCCCTGAATAAACAAACCTCTTCATCCTACACTGACCTCTCTCCATCCCAGTGAAGCATCTTTCTTCCCATCTCACTCTTTACCCTTCTTCACAAATCATTCTCACTGGAGACTTTCCAGCTCCCTGTTTCAGGAGGGATTTATGTGGTTTATGTCTTTACTTGGCCTCTTATCTGGCAATGAATTTGCTCCTTGTCTGGTTGTGGTAAATTTTAATTATTGGCAGAAGCCCCAGCCAGAAGTGGCTGCAGCTGTGGCTTTGTGATACCTTAAAACCAGTCCTGTCCATCATTGTGTCAGCGTAGCCTGTAGCACCCTGGGATGCCAGACCAAGGCTCCTACATGCATTTTCTACCATTTGATATAGAACAGAAGTAATAATTACTGTGCTGTGCTCCACCAGGTCAAAAGCTCCCATATGAGCCACTTCTTCACTTTCCCCTGGTAGAGTTAGGCTAGCTCTGCAAGCTTTGCATACCAGAGTTTTATCACAGTTACCTTCCAGGAGAGGACAAGACCAGAATATCTTGCAGATCTTTCAGATGTACCATAAATGTTGGAAAACAAAGAATATTTTTCTGCTTCTCTTTCTGTTGCGTTTTCTTTGATAGACCTTTACCAGAAGGTAAACACTCTTATTTCACATCCCAGATGAGAATTTTGTGAGCTTCAAGAATGGCAGCATGGAGAGAGTGCTCCTCCTTTTCCTCCAAGCTGCTATCAGATGGCTGGGCAAAGAGCAATAACTCTCCTCAGACTTCTGGGATCACCCCACTGTCAGGATGCAGGAGTGAAACACAACAGAAAGCTGAGAAAATAAAGTAAGATTTCCATTTGAAAGATTCAAAGACAATTCCAGGGCTGATATCAGGACATACAATCCGGCTGTGAAAGAGTATACGGGTATGTTGAGGTGTATAATGATGATCCCAGCACGCACTGCAAAATCCTTGGCTGTTGTTTGCAGGGACTGGCATTTTAAAGGTCATGCAAACAGGTTTCTAGCTTGACATGCAGCAAAAGGAATTAGTGGTAAGCCTCTGTCTGTCTCGCATGATAGCGCGCACAACTGTGCAGCACCATTGCATTTCCAAGATCAAGCTTTTTCTATGTTAAGGGCAAGCCTCAGCCACTGCAGAGTGGCCTCCATGTCTGGTTGATGTCAAAACCAACAGATTCATTCTTCAGTCTTTCAGCTCCAGGGAAGGCAACATGCAGCCTGTGGGATTATCTTGTGAATACTGGAGTTTGGGCTCCAGATTTCTGAACACTCTGTGAACCCGACAGGATCTCAGAGTAGGTTTGGGACCAGTCTGAGCTCCTGGGCCCCAAAGATGGAGTTTAGACTCCTCTGACTCATGCCCACATCTCTTCTGCACCTACCTCCATGTAGCTGGAGATTCTGGTTTCCTTCAGACAAGGGAGTGCTCACTGACTTAGAAATGGAATAAAAAAGTAAAAAAATACTAGACACAGAAGTTTTGGAGACAGTCAGGAGGAGTAAGGACTCCTGATTACACTTTATCTTCACGGCAGTCAGTATTGTTAGAGACCAGTGATCTTTAGCAGCTTTTTCCAGTTCTAGTCTTAATGAAAACAAGAGCTTTCACAGCAACCCTAGCAAAGATTGACTAGAACTAATGAAATGCATGTTGCAGGAACACAAATGTTAGGTCTCCTCTTGAAAATCTTTGTAATATTTTCGGTGGAGAATACACTTCTTTCCTGAGTGTAAATCGCTCCTGGCCTGTCTCTTCAAGTCTGCAAAGAACAACTCTGAGAAGTACAACATCCCCTTGCAGAAGTGGTACCCAGGTCAACACTTAGCCCACCACAGATGAATCAATGCAGGATGCGTGTGTATCTGAACTCGACTGCAAGGCTATTGAATAATGAGGGTGACAAAGAGAAAGGAGGTCTGGCTATAACACAGGGCAGAAGAGTATGAGCAATGTGGACTTGGACTGAGCTTTGAGCAACCCGGTCTAGTGGGAGGTGTCCCTGCACATTCAGGGAAGGTGGAATTAGATGATCCTTAACATTCCTTCCAACCCAAACCATTCTATGCTTCTATGACTTCAAAGCAGGGTTTTTAGGACAAAAGGCATGAAAATCCCACTTTACAAAAAATATCTAAAAATGTGTAACAATTCCCTGTGTTTGGGAAGAGTTACTCTAGGACAACATTTTTCTTAAGTCTTGCAGTGGTCTGGTCTTGATTTCCTCCTTCTGAGAGTTCCCTCGTGAACTGCTGCTATCTTGGCACTCAGGGTCAAGCACTGCCCAAAGTGTAATGTGAGGATATTCCAGCTCAGCAACAATGAGCAGCTTTCCTCCAGAAGACAGCAAGCAGCTCCCAAATATCGTACAGTAATTTGAAAACTACAGAGTCTCATATCTGCCAAATTTAAAGGCTCACAAAAGCATGGTTTGGGAATTCAGAGGAGGTGGGAGATACCATGCAGCCAGAAACTAGTAAAGGGACAGATAATTTTTGAAGGAAAAGGCACTGTGTTGGACTTGTCTGCTGTGCTGTAAATAGATGGTTCGTGTACACCTGTCCTTGCTTGCTAAAAGCAGAGGGGAAAGTCCTGCTGATTTTCCTTCTTTCACTGATTTGAGCTACCCATGCTTATGTGAAAAAGGCCCTGGATAGTTAGCACAGTAGTTGAAGTGAGGCTTTTCTCAAGAGACCTTTGCTGCCTACTTGGATCAGAAACTTGTTCAGGCTCTTTCTCTGGTACTGCCCTCCAGGTAACCTCAGGACTGCCTAGAGCTCCTGAACACCAAAGCAAATGGTTATTGTGAACAATAAACCATCCTAATCATACTGGGCAACAAGGGACCATGGGGTGGTGGCTGGAGTTAGGTGGTGTGGTTCAAGAGCATCGCAAGAGCAGGTGCATCTCCATTGCCCCCAGTGATGCTGTGGCTGTCTCTGTCACTAGAGCCAGGTTGTGCTAGGTGGGAGGAAGTAGGCTGCAGAGAGCAGCCAGTGCCAGACTTGCAGGCAAAGAGCAGTGTCCTTCACAACAGAATTATAGGAAACATCTGTAGACATCAGGAAATTAGAAGTGGTAAATACACTAACCGCTTTCTGTTTCAGAGAGTGACTACAATGAAAATAAAATGAGGTAATAATAATTTTAACCTTCCCTCTGGGAAGTCCCTCCCTTTGCTGTTGACATATTTTGACTATCAATGTGGGTGCAGTGCTCATGTTACGTAGAATCATTTTTCATGACAGACAGTTGGTACCAGTGCCAGCTTTCTCCACATCTTCTAAAAGGCATCTCTTGTCAGCAGAGTAACTGCATGAAGTCTCAGTTTAACTTGATGAGGTGGGACTGCTGCTGCTGTCCTCACAGCCTCCTGGGTCCTAGTAGTAATATGTCCTAATATCAACAGTCCAGCCTAGAAAGGCCCTTATATAGGAAGGGTATGCTAGGCACCTCACACTCATCTTTGGCTGGTGTTGAAAATTTTTAAGGCTGGATTTATGGCAAGAGATTGTATTCCTCATGCCATGGTATGTAGCTCTCAGGAGTGCCTGGCTTGTGCTTGCTAAGCACTGTCTGGTTAGACCAGCAAAGCCAGCAAATATCACTGTGAAAGGGACAAGTGAGATCTTGTGTGTCCCTTTAGCATTTAGCAATGACAATACATGGCAATTACCTCAAGCCTACATGCACAGGCCGATTCATTACAGCAGCAGTATCTCAAACTATAACGGTTAGGAGCCTCTGCTGGGAGGGCAATGTACGGGCTTGTGCCTTTTAATGCATATGTAGCCACTGCTGCATACCCCACAGAAATAGTACCCAGGGAAGACAGAGTTTTATCTGTCAGGAGAGCACTGGGACCACCAGGCAAGTGCGTGAGCTCTGCTCTGTCCTGGGGAACCTGGAATTCTTTGCTACACGTCGGCACAGCTTTAACAGGCAGGCGGTCAAGTGCTCACCCTAGCCTTCCCCTAAGCACTGGATTAAAAACCATCTCTTGCTAGACAGACCAAAGAGTTTGAAGCCCACCCCCCTGAGAACAGAACAGAGCCCAGGCCGTCACCTTCCCGAGCAAGTGTCTTATCATATCTGTCAAAGGCTGTCAAGAACGGTTTGATCGAGCGCCTGTTACCAAAAGAGGCAGCAAACTACAGCACTGAACTGCAGCACCTGGCCTCTGCTGGGCAGCGTGCCTGGCAGGGGCAGCACGGATGTCACCTCAGCCCAGCCCCTACGGAGACACACGCAGCCCTTGGCTCTGCTGTGCCCTGTGCAGGACAAGGCGCCTGGCTGTTCAGTCACAACTTGCTGCTCGAGGAAGGAGGTGGCTGACCATTTAAAAAGTAAATAAATTGTTTGGTGTGTATGCATAGCGTTTTGGGAGTCCTTGTCTGCGGTGACCGCAGAAACCCCAGCAACATGGGTATCACCGATTCCTTTTCCACGAGAAGTGCTTTTTGTGAGATGTCTGGTGCTCTGTGCTTGTGTTCACCATCCTCAGAGTATTGTCCCAGGGAAAGGAGTAGGGAGTAGAGATGAGAATGTGGGGTGGGGGAAGTGTAATAGGGAAAGGCCTAATTTCTAATGCCAGTTTGGTCTGGGCAGCAGACCACCCATGGGCAGGTCAAGCGGGGTGATCCCAGACTTGTACAGAAACAGCATCCCAGGCACTGGTTGAATTTTAGTGTCGATCAGGCAGATTCCTAGTGAAGGAACCAGCAGAGTCAGGCAATGGTTGCAAGGGGCTTTTCCAGGATGAAGATGTGGATTAGTGTTTCAGTTCTGCATTAATCCTGTTGTTGATCTAGGACATAACAACTTGCCCTCAGCTGCTCAAAATCTAGGGCAGAATTTTAATCTGGGGATTCACAAGTTCCGCCTTGACACTTGGTCCTGCATGGCACATGGGTTCTCCACAACACTTGTCTGAATCACAGAATGACAGAATCACCAAGGCTGGAAAAGACCTTTAAGATCATCAAGTCCAGCCTATGACCTAACACCACCACATCAGCTAGACCATAGCACTAAATGCCACATCCAGCCTTTCCTTGAACACATCCAGGGACAGTGCCTCCACCACTTCCCTGGGAAGTCCATTCCAATGTTTAATCACCCTCTCTGTGAGGAAGTGCTTCCTAATATCCAACCTAAACCTCCCTTGGAGCAGCTTCAGGCTGTGCCCTCTTGTCCTGTCACTAGTTGCCTGGGAGAAGAGCCCAGCCCCCACCTGACTACAACCTCCCTTCAGGTAGTTGTAGAGAGTGATAAGGGTCCCCCTGAGTCTCCTCTTCTCCAGGCTAAACAATCCCAGCTCCCTCAGCCTATCCCTATATGACTTTCCCTCTAGTCCCTTCACCAGCCTTGTTGCTCTCCTCTGGACCTGCTCCAGCACCTCAATCTCCTTCTTGAAGTGAGGGGCCCAGAACTGTACACAGTACTCGAGGTGAGGCCTCACCAGTGCTGTGTACAGGGGGAGAATTACGTCCCTACTCCTGCTGGCCACACTATTCATGATACAAGCCAGGATGCCACTGGCCTTCTGGGCCACCTGGGCACACTGCTGGCTCATGTTCAACTGGCTGTCCACCAGCACTCCCAGGTCCCTCTCTGCTGGGCTGCTCTCCAGCCACTCTTCCCCCCAGTCTGTAGCATTGCATGGGGTTGTTGTGGCCAAAATGCAGGACCCTGCACTTGGTCTTGTTGAATTTCATGCCATTGGCCTTGGCCCATCGACCCAGCCTGCCCAGGTCCTCCTGCAGCTTCTTCCTACCCTCCGGCAGATCGACACTCGCCCAACTAGGTGTCATCTGTGAACTTATTAAGGGTGGACTCAATCCCCACATCCAGGTCATCAATAAAGATGTTGAATAGGACTGGGCCCAGTACTGATCCCTGGGGGACACCGCTGGTCACCGGATGCCAGCTGGATGCAGCTCCATTCACCATCACTCTCTGGGCCCAGTCATCCAACCAGTTTTTAACCCAGCGAAGGGTGCACCTGTCCAAGCCATGGATTGCTAGCTTTTCCAGGAGGATGCTGTGAGGATGCTGAGGATGGCCACATTGCAATGCAGAGCAACATAAGGAAACCTGTAGTAAGGGATCTGACCCCCACAGTCAAAGAGTGTTGCATGACTTCTTACGGTGGCCATCAAACTGGATGCATTTGTGTGGTGCTTTACTCACATAAAGTGGTTGTTAGCCCTTTCACAGCTCTGCATGAACATGTACCCAGACCAGGTACCTACATTTCTCCTCTGTATCTGTGAGAAGCAGCCATCTGGATTTTGTGTGGTACAGGGGCACTTTGGGCATATATTAACCGAGATGACCTGTTGCCACAAAACTCTTCCTAAGCAAGTCCTAACAAAGTCCAGCACCCATGAAGGATTGCTTCCCTTCCAGTGGACTATCTTTTCAATGGTATTTCAGTCTGGTTTCAAAAGACTTTTTAAACTTTGTAATAGCCAGCATGATTATAAGGGTGTATTAAAGATACTTCGCTAGTGAGACAACAGGTTTCACATCTCGGTCACATGCATCCCCTGTTTGTTCAGCTTTCCCTTCCTGCCTGCAGCTGCAGGGCTGCACCCTAACGGGTACTAACCTGCACAGGCTCAGCAACCAGAGTCAGACTATAGTTTCCCTAGGCCACCAAGTCAACAATGTAAGAGGAAGGAGAAGCTCAAAGATTTTTAAAGCAGTAACAATAAGAACAACTGAAATTACATTTAGTGCCAGAAGACAGAATAGTCATAGAATCACAGAATGGTTTGGGTTGGAAGGGACCTTGAAGATTACCTAGTTCCTACCCTGCTACATGGGCAGGGACACATCCCACTAGACCAGGTTGCTCAGAGTCCCATCCAACCTGCCCTTGAACACTTCCAGGCAGGAGGCATCCACAACTTCCCTGGGCAACCTGTTCCAGTGTCTCACCACCCTCATAGTGAAGAATTTCTTCTTAATGTCTAACATAAATCTACCCTCTTCCAGTTTGAAACTGTTCCCTGTCATCCTATCACTTCATGCTCTTGTAAAAAGTCCTTCCCCAGCTTTCCTGTAGGCCCTCTTCAGGTACTGGAAGGCCATTATAAGGCCTCCCTGGAGCCTTCTCTTCTTCAGGCTGAACAGCCCCAACTCTCTCAGCCTGTTCTTAGCCTGTCCAGAGGAAAAAAGGTACTCAAAGGACAAAGTCAGTCCTATCGGGGTGAGAAAATAGGAGGCTAAGATGAGAGGTAGGAAGGTGAAATAAAAGGCTGTTTAGTACCAGTGAGACCTGAGGCTACAAGGAGGAGAAGCTGTGCTAATTACAGTGAAAAGACATAATAATAATCAAGATTACCTGGCTTTTAAGACACTGACAACATTTGCTGGAAGACAGTGGAGAGGAAGGGTAGGAGGGGTAGGTGAAGAGGCGAAAACCTACATTGCCGGTCAGGCCAGTTGCCTACAGACAGGGCAACCAGTGTGGCTGAGAAAGCAGGGAAAAGAGATAAGCCTCATTGAGGAGTCCAATCAATTCAAGGAGAAAGGACCTCACCCTTTCCTGTAAAAGGGCCATGCGTATGTCATTGCCTCATTGAAAGCCTGACACAGCTGCCTGCAGTCAGGCCAAGCAGCCGACACGGAAATAGTTTCAGTCAGGAGGAAAAGAACGGTGGCCAAAGTTGGTATCTGGCTGGATGCAGTCACGTCAAGCCACGCAAGTGGAGAAACAATGAAAGGCACAGAGGCTGTGCCCACACAAGCTGTATGGCAGCCTTTCTCCAGAGCAGCCCTCCTTGCAAGAGGGGTTTTCCTGTCACCTGAAACAGTGCAACTTCAAAAACTCATCCGTGCTGAGTTTTAAGCCCAGACATACCACGTGGGGTTCTCCTTTCTGAGTCTTTGGGGTGCACTAGTGTCTCTTTTCAGGACTTGGCTGTGATGAGGGCAAGACATACCTTTTTAGAGGAGGCTGAGATATGTAAGATGCTACAGCTTCAAGAAAAAAAAATTACAGTGAGATTCAAAAAGCTGATAGTTTACTATGTGGTCACTGTAGGTGGTGATGTATTTCAAACCATCTAACTACTACCCAGTTGTACCCTGTCCACTGCAAACTGGAGCTGAGCCATCAGTAATCTTAAGCACTGAGATACAAAGATGTGACTAGTTTAAAGAAGATCTATGCAATTACTAAGCTTGACTACACTAGAAAACTAGATTAATGTCTCCTTTCCCTTTATGAAGTCCTGGGAACTTACTGCCCTGCTGTTTATTTTGAGCTAATATTGTCTGTTTCAAATACTGGCTGTATTTACCTGCAACAAACAGTTTCAAGAAAACTACTTTTCTTTTTTTTGCTCATTAAAATGAGCATTTGGCCTTAAGAGAACAATGTTGATGTTGAGGAGCTCTTCCCTCACTCCAAGTGAACACTGGTGACACATCTGCAGTCTTTTTCCATCAAGTTTACAATAACCCTAAGTGTTACTTGGGGAAATACTTTGTGATTCTAAAACATGAGTGCAGCCAGTGAGCCAGAATCCTGTAACAGATACACTGAGCATTCCTATTACTTGAGATTATGAGAATTTTTATTGGGATGCTGAAAATAAGGTCCCTGTAAAATACAGCCCTCAGCTCCTCTGTAAAAGAAGGTCACAAGGAAGGAGGCCAGTGGGCATTAACTTGGCAGCAGGATTTCAGTGTCATCTGAGAGTAAATGCACCACTTTCCTAAATAACTGAAGATTCCCACTCTCTTTCAAGCAGCATTACTTTTCATTTTGCCAGACTTAAATTAGATGAACACCTACACAGCTTTCAACTTAGTTTAGGAAGAGCTCTGGCTTTTCTGGCGTGTTTGGCGGAATATATAGTCCTGTCATTAACTCCTTTCCATCTGATGGGAGCCCTCTAGCAAGAAATGCTGTCCAAAAACTTGATTGATACAACCAGACACGAGCTACTACAAATATCTAAAATACAGATAATATAAATGAAAAGCATGTGGGGGGAATAAAGGGGTTATTTCTCAGAAATTACCCATTGAATAGGTAAGTTGATGAGGTCGTGTTGTTTTAGGAATTCACAGACACTCCAGATGTGGAATAGCTTCTTTGGAGCCAAGGCTGATCTCTACCCCTGGTAGAGTGATGCTGATGTCTTAATCTAAAGCTGACAACAACTGTTACTGAGACCATGGTCTGGCTGGACTGGAGCACGTTGCTTCCCATGTGTCTTTAGCAGCTTCTACAACCAATATCTGGGATTTGTGCTTGAGATACTCATGGTACTAGCAAATGCCTCCAGGAGTGAGATGGCAGTACTGAAGAAGAGAAGTGATGGCCACCATGAGACGTAGCCTGCTTACCTAGTGCGGTGTTTGCACCAGCTGCTTGTACAGAGCTCCATTCCTGGACGAGATTTTCCCCAGGAGCCTTCTCAGCTTCCCGATGTTTCCCTCTCAGACGTCTGTTTTTCTTAATGGTCTGGGAACTGTACACAGCCTGTCAACTTTCCCCAGATAAATTGGTGCCTCTCTGTGTTTACTTCCAGGCCTTGTTCTGGGGAGCTCCTGTTGCTCTAGAAGGATGAGGGGTGAGCTAATGGAGGAACAACAGTCAAAATGTCCCAGGCTGCCCACAAGGAGAGGAGAACTAGTGTGGTCGGTGGGGCAGGTGCATCCCATCTCATGCAAGCCCAGTCTCCGTGACTGAGGCACAGGGAAGAGAGCCAGCCAGGAAGGCTGGGCATGCATGCGTAGTCTTTGAGAGTGGGAAATGAAATATATGAACCATGGATATCTGATACAGGCCTCTAAGATTAGCAGCCTTCCACTGGTTAAATGTGCCTTACGGAATATCATTATTTTAAACCACCTGAATCATAGTGTTGCTTTAAGCAACTTGCATAGCCCTGTAGCTGCAGACATGATGCGAGGCTCACCTACAGACACAGAGACACTTGGGCAGCTGTTCTGAAGGAAACAGTCTGAGGGAATGGAACAGCCCCTGTAGTAGGAAATGGCTCAGCCTGATGAATCGCCTTTCAACTGTGATTCAGTTTAGCTTCTCCCTTGCTTGCCCCATGTGGGGCGACGAAAAAAGCCCTGCTTTTTGCAGAGGTCTGAAATAAGAAGAACTTCAAGAGAAGGAGGCTTAGACAAAAGATGCTTCAGGTGAGACGAGCAAGGGACCACTCTTGGACTGGTAGAGTGGTTAAGGAGCAGGTGCATGTGCTGTCTGCATTAATTATCTAATCTGAAGCTATTCAGAGGTCAAATTAGAAGCTGAAGTCACCAAAGTGTCAAAGAAGGGACCCAGAACGTGAGATGTAAGGACAATTAAAAATACTTCAGTAAATGCTTTAACTGGATTGTGATACCTCTCAATTTAAATTCAACACTAGAGACAGCCTAGTTGTAGCAGCACAGGGATCCAGCTCCTCTTAATTTGCTGGGAACATAGAATCAGAATGGAAATTGAGCCTGCACAGAGCTCCCAACTGCTGCAGCTCCCAGGACTCATCAGTTAGGACTGTGCAGTCTTTGTAACACATTGCTATTAAATTAGGTCTACACTGGATACAAGCAGGTCAGAGGAGGAGGTTCATATTTATCTGAGCCAGGAATTTAGTCTAAAAAGATACGCAGATATGGAGCGGAGGAAAGTGATAGCAAGCACTCAGCTAGCAGCCAGCTTGAGGTGTGAATGTTAAGCTGTATCCACAGAGATGCCTTTTTAGCTGGACCCTGGAGGGCTCAGCAACCCTCGCAGCACTTAGAATATGCGAAGGTGCTTTCTCAGCAGCTGCCCTCCCTTTGGGGTCTCTCTCCTTGCAAGACCCTTGAAAACCAGAAACTATGCTGGGCAAAGAGATCCAGGCAGCTGCAATTTGCAGTTATATTTGAAAATGCCTCTCTGAATTTCCAGCCCAGTCTGGATCAGCTTTCGTGATGCATTAGGAATTCAGAGATTTCCAAAGGTGAATTACTCTACTATACACCCTAAGGAAAATGCACACAAGCAATTCCTGAACTGCAGCTTAGCCTTTGACTGTTTTTTTCTAGGATCTGAGAAAGATATTTATACCTGTTTCTGAGCTAACTTGCTTATAAAATTCTCCCAACAGCTCTATAAAGGAGAAACCCAACATTTGCAAGTGCTTTGAAACACCCTACCTGCATCAATGCTCTATTTAATTTTTCTGATAGCTGATTTAAACTCTTACATATTCGTTCTGTGGCAAGAAGGGGTCCAAGTTCCTTCAACCTCAGACACAGGTTATAAGCCAGGCCTCCGGAACCAGGTGTCCAGGAAGCGTGGGCTCAGCGCTGGCACACCACTTGTTCAGTGAGTAAACCACCACTAGGAAGCTCTGGGCAGCATGTCACTGCAATTCATGGACCTTAAAATGAAAGGTGTTGAGAAGAAAAATTATATTCAACTTACAACAGAATGATCCAGCAATTTTGGAGTTGCGGAGCAGAGGCACAAGAAATAGCATGTGACAGTTTCATTACTTGATAGCTTTTCTTTCCCACAAGTTACAAAAGGAAAAGGCTTCCAGCTTTGGCCTTTGAGAACCTACAGACCAAAGTGGTGCTCACTACAAAGGCTCAAAGAGCTGCTGTAGATGGTGCAGGTTTCAGTTTGCTGGATCAGAGTCTGAAAACAGTGCAAGGGCTGGACCCTATAAGACTGGACCTTGAGCATCCACATTTCTAAGCAAAGCCCTGCAGAGCACGTCACTGAGAGCATTGCTGGTGGGTCACCCACACTGGGTGCCTGAGATCAGAACTCGAGTAGTGTGAGGTGCCAGTGCCAAGGGCAGGGGACTAGGGTGGGAGGGCAGAGTCAAGGAAGGTGAGTCCCATGTTCAGTGCATACTAAGGAGCAGGAGGAGAGAGGCTAAGAAATCATCCCTGAGTGGCTGTGGGCTAAGGCTTCTTGAGCCATACAGAGCACGACTTGATGTGACATGAGATTAGAAGTCCTGTGATGGGTGAAAAAGACAACTTCACGTTGAGCTGAGAAATTTAAAAGGTGTTTAGACTGTTTCCTTTCTGTATGGGTGACCTGTCTGAATTTTTACCTTTATGTCTCCTGTCACACCATGCTCCAGTGTATTCAGCAACCCATCCCTTTTCTTTCTCTCTGTCCTCTTTTCAGGCACCTGCTGTCTAGAGAACTGGTGTGCATGCCTGTATTTGTTTGCGTGGACAGCCCCCCTGCCTGGAACTATGAATGAATACCTTAAAACTGGGAATGAAAACACTGGCTTTTCATGGAGGGACATTGTTGACAACTCTGTGCACTTTGTAAAGATTAAGTGGAAAACCAAATTATACTGTGCACATTTCACAAGTTAAATACACATTTGCTGCAGGGTGCAATGGATGAAATTCCCAGGAAACTTTGCACACAAGCTCAAGTGTGTGTAATAAAATAGACCTTTTTCATCTGAACTTACATCAGGGGAACATGGCACTCAGCAGAAAGGTAGTTCAAGGTGATTTACTTGAATAACCCAAGATTGCAGTAAACAATTTTAAAGGATAAAGAAACCCATTCTTAAAACAGGAAGAAAGAATACAAAGAAAATTGGTTTTGTGTTTTACTCAGGCAATAAAAGAACAGTTTCCAGACTCTTGCAGATATGATGCCCATTTATTTTGACCCAAGTTTCCCCGAGGCAGAAGGTTGCAGGGCTTGAACAATGTGGTCTAACAACCACAAACACTTTTGGGGCCTGATACTGAATAGCCGCTACCTTCTGCTATCAGCTCCACATGTGGAAGTGCTGCAGAAACAGTATCATCCTGCCCTTCTGGAGGCCTCATCAATGCTGTTGTTTGAATGCAACAGAAGATCGCTCCTGCCATTATCTTTCTAATGCTCTATCCAGCCTGTTTTTCAATCTCTTACAGAAAAGAGTTTCCACTGTATTTGGTTTCTGCTACACTATTCCAAACCTGGCCAGACCTCACTGCTAGAAGTCTTTCCTGCTATTTGGCGAGATATACATCTTCCCTTTAATTGGGTCCCATTATTAGTAGGTGTATAGCTGTTATGATGCACTAACCAATTCTGTTCCTCTCTGTTAAAAATTTTAGACTACTGTGCACTGTCTTCCTTAATAGCCACAGTGATTTAACTCCATCCTTCTGATTCAGCTTTCCCTCACCTTTGCATTTTTGTGTCCTTCTCTGAAAAACAAGTTGTTGGTCTGCATCCTTTAGATACTGAGGCTTTCCAAACTGCATGCATTACTTCTCAGAGCCTGAAAAGCTGTGATCTATGCAAGCAATGTATTTCTGGCCTTAAAAAGCAGCATGTAACTTGGTTCAGTGATAGGGCATGAGGGAAAGGTATATTTTGTGAAGTACTTCAAGACGCTCAGAAACGCACCACTGTATGCTGTAGCCACCAATGTGTACAAAAGCACAATTTGAGCTGTGGTCCCATCACGCTGAGAGCATGCATTTGAGAAGCCTGAGGTGAACAGTGGCTTTGTTGAAGCTGGCAGTAGTAAATCAATATCCTCTGCAGATTGGCCAGTAGTCATCCACACTGACCAAAACACTGTACGCATCTCATTACAAAGGGTAAATGGGTTGGTTCATTTGCTTAAGGACACTTGTATGCAAAAACAAGCTTACTGCCTTGCTGCCTGTTGTGTGGGTTTTGATTTCTATTAAAATCTGATGCTGAAGAACATAAGAAAAAGGGCATGCATCTATACTAGCTGTGAATCTGGCAGGTGAGATCTTAGTCTTTGTTTTTAGCAAGTGGTGTGCTCACATCTGACAAGAATTTGGCCCGGTGTCTTTTTTCTTTCTAACAGGTGAAAACTCCATTTGGTACTAATGGGGCAGATAAGCCTTGTTGTTGTCAGTACGTCGCCAAGACCCATATACTGGGGATGAGATATCGTAAAGATATGCCTCAGACCTGATCCTAATGTATTTCTGGCATAAGACTCATAGCTGGATATGCTGTGACTTGGATGAAGTGCTTACATGAGGCTCCAGAAGAATAAAGCGTCCCATGCCTCTGACAATAAGTGTGAAACAACTGTACAGTGAATGTGTAATATTAACCTCTCCTTACAACAGGTCAAATTCACCTTTATGCATGCCATGTTGCAAACTGCTGAAGGCATATAGTTGTCTGTAAGTCTCGCCAAGACGATCTGTGCCTCTGCAGCATTACAGCACCTACAAGAAGGCTTCGCCAGTAAAGAAGACAGGTCCTCCAAACAGGCTCTCTTGCTGCTGATTACAGCTGCCATTTTGATCCCAAACTCAGGCTGAAAAGCTGGTGTTTTAGGAAACATCCACCTCCCTAAAACTGTTAACCAAACACTTGGAAACAGGAAAACTACCTCTACTTTATCTGAGCTTGGTAATTTTCATGATGAAAACCAGCAGGGTTTCCTAGTGGCACCTATTGATAAAGCAATGCTGATGTTTTCCCCTATTCTTCAGATAAGCAGATCCTGGGAATGTATGAGAAAAGGTATGCATGATATGTTGCCCAACAGTAGCATGTCCTGCCAATTAGACTGTGGAATACAGGAAAGAAAGCTTTTCCAAAACACTGTCACCGTGACATGGAATACTCAGATGTCCAAAGGTTAAAATGGGGAGTGTGGGAGAAGAGCAGTTCAGAAGAATCATCCCTCTCTAGTCTTGTCTCTAGTGAGACAAGAAAAGCTTTAATTCTGCAAACCATTTACTCTGGGGTCTCTGCTAGGTACAAGTAAGGGTCACAGCTGAGCCCATGGGATTTGGTTTTGTTCCTTTCTACTCTTCAAGAGGGGGGCTTCATCCAGTTGCTGGGATGTGGAAGTCTGGCAAACCTGATCCTTTCCAGCTCTGCTGCAGACATGGCATCTACTGTCAGGCAGGTCCTAAATCTGCCCAGACCTGAGGAGTAAAATGGGGGTCATATGGCACCTCTTGTAGTATATTTAAGTACTCTTCCCTTTATCTACACAGACGCTCTGTGTGAATGTGTCATTTTGATGAATTTGTGAGGAAACACTGAAAAAAGTGTATTTGAGGTTAAAATGTTCTGTTAAGGTAAAAGAAAAAAGAAGAGTGGAAAAGAAATGTTTTAATTTTTGGAATGAAAGCCAAGCAGCAGAGCTTCCTGAGAAGGGGAAATTGCTTCCTGGCAGAACTAACGATGGCGTAATGCCTGTATTTAATCTTGACTACACAGCTGCAAGGGTGGACAGAGACCTCACTGAGCCCTGCTCACCTCTGTGTGGCCTACTGTCCTGCTGCTCTGAGGACCATAATGGTTACAGATTTCAGCACCCTTGTCTGCACAGTACCATGTACCTCCATTCCGTACACTTCAGTTCTCTTGGGTGACAGGTAACATAGTGAGGCCACATCTGGAGTACTGCACTCAGTTCTGGGCTTCCCAGTTCAAGAAGGACAAGGAACTACTGGAAAGAGTCCAGCACAGAGCCACAAAGATCATGAGGGGATTGGAGCATCTGCCCTGTGAGGAAAGGCTGAGAGAGCTGGGTCTGTTTAGCCTGGAGAAGAGGAGACTGAGGGGGGATCTCATAAATGCTTATAAAGATCTAAAGGGTGGATGCCAGGAGGATGGGTCTAGTCTCTTTTCTGCAGTGTCCAGTGACAGTACAAGGGACAACAGGCACAAGCTGGAGTATAGGAGGCTCAAGTTAAACATAAGGAAAAACTTCTTTACTGCGAGGCTAACAGAACACTGGAACAGGCTGCCCAGAGAGGCTCTGGAGTCTCCTTCTCGGGAGACATTCAAAATCCATCTGGACACATTCATGTGTGAAGTGCTGTAGGTGATCCTGCTCTAGCAGGGGTGTTGGACTAGATAATCTTCAGAGGATCCTTCCAACCCTGATGACTCTATAACATATCCTTAGTTCAGTTTTCCTAGGGACAGGGTAAGTGCCTCTGCTAGAAGATAGCTTCCCTGTAGTTTGGGCAAGTGTATCATTCTCCATGGCTCCTGGAAGGATGAAGCCATCGGCATACCAGACCTGGAAATGTGCTCAGTTATGATATTTGGCTGACCACAGCCAGTGGTGGCTTCTGACCTTGCCTGTTGTGGGAAAGGACATGTTTGAACCCTTAGAGGTTTCTGCAGATCCCTGCTGAGATGGGAAATAGAGGACTGAGAGGAATTTTCTCCACACTCCTCTGCTGCTTGCTAGAGGAGTTGCGCAGGACCCAGGGTATCCTCACCTGACATAGGATGGAGCTTTACTGAAAAGAGCAGTGACCCCATCACTCCCCAAATGTCCCAGATGACGACATTGTGGTGTAGGGAGAGCACAGGTCCTGGGGCTGGAGCCATGTCCAATAGGTTGCCCTGAAAGGAAGTGGCAAAATGAACAGACATCTGCTCTCAAGCCCTGGAAAAAGCTCCCCTTCTCCTGAGCCAGTGTAGCAACAGGCAAAGTGAAGATCTAGCAGGAGCTAGCTGCAGAAAAGAGACACGGGAATGGAAGTATCACAGAAAGAAATGAAATCTGCTGGTAGGCACAAAGAGGAGGGGAGCCTTTCCAAAATAAACCTGGATGCTGCACCTTTGCAACTTAGGGAACACATCGCACCATAGGGAGCCACCAAAGTGAACCTCAGTCTTGGATTGCTTCCTTTTGCTGTGTGAGTAAAGTTCAAATGTCTCCATGCTCCCAGGCTCCTACAGAGAGGGGGAAGAGGAATGCCGTGACTGCTCTTGAATACGGGCTGCAGAATGACACAAGCGCTTTTCATGGATGCCTTAACTTGCAACATCTGCAGCAAGGTTTGGTACAGCTGTGGGAATGAGACAGCTTGGATCAAATCTGGAGATGTAAACTAACAAACCAACACAATAATTTCTGATCCTTTTTTGTACCATGAGTGCAAAGAAGGTTTAGTGGCTGCTTTTTTACAAGTGACTTAGCTTTCATCAATGCCAGCTTTAAACATTTTTTATCTGAACTCCTCATGTTAACAGTCTGTGATATAAGCCTCATTATTTCAAATCTACCTTGCATCAAGAAGGTGGTTCTTCACAAAAAAAAAAAAAAGCCCTGAACATCAGCAGACTCACAAAATTACATGAACTTCAAGAACAGAGTTTTGCTGCTTTTTTCTCCCTCTTTGGGATCTTAAATGGTTTCAGTTAGTGCTTTCAATGTGGCACGTTCCTGACAGCAGAGCAGCTAAGACTGTAGATAACAGCCCCTAAAGAACAGCAAAGCCACACAAACCACTTTAAGAAAACAATCCCAACTATCTTGCTTCTGTGGGTTTTTCAAAAATAGGGTTTTCCTGCCAGAGATGTGATGGAAATCAGCTGGCAAGGTCAGCCCTCTGCCCTTTCTTACCCTAATGCTGGTAATCCTCATGTGTGCCACTAGAGCAAAAAGCTTGCCAGTTGTGCCAGCAGAAAAGCACAGAGCAGCTCTGCCCACCACTGATGAAACAAATGGGAAAATGACAGAACTTTTCAGCCTTGTTGTGAAGGACCATTAAATGTGATTTTTAAAGCAAAAGGCTGTAGTGAGTCTCTGAGTCCTGCTGCCTGTGAAAAGCTCTCAGGAAGCAGCAGAGCAGACACCTGGCAGGTGGGAACTCAAGTTCTTGCTCTTGGCTCTATTTTGGTCTAATATCATCTTACTTTTGGCATGTTAACCTCCTTTTTGGAGGGTTGGGGAAGGAAGGGAAGACGAAGTGCACTACTTCAAAAATGTCTTGGGAGCTGAGATGCTTTAAAAATAAGAATAGATGCAGCAGTCTACAGATGATCAGAATACATGGTAACATGGGGAAAGAGCAGGAAATAGAGGTAAAGGAAGAGACTAAAGAGTCAGAAAGTCTTGGGTTAAATACTTCTGAGAAAATTCCTGACTGTCAGACCTGCAGTACGTGTCACATGTGTCTCCCAGAAGGAAATGGTATGTCCATCTCTTTCTACTCTGAAGCACTGCTGTGACAGACAACAGAAAATACTGGAGGGGTGCCTTTCTGTGTGCAGAGGAGACGGGGTGGAGGAGAGTGTTACAGACATGGAAAAATATCTGCCTCTGCCCTAAGTTAGTCTATGCTCCATGTGTGGCTTACTGTGCACAGTAGTTACAACCAACTAAGAACTCAACCTCCCCTTGCCCTCTGAGACATCACAGGATACTATATAGCAAAAAAGAATAAACCAAGTATTAACAGTTACTGATCCAGGCTCTGTCAAACCTAAAAACCGTTTAAAGCTGTATGTTTGTCATGCCACATGTAGTCTGTGCTGAGTTGGTTTGACCCCTGCTTCGTCCTTCTCCTGAACAAAATCTATTTAGGTAGGTTGTTGAGGACATTTCTTGTAATGAACATGCCTGATCTTTAACCCTTGCCTGTGGGGCAGGACAGCACAGATAACAAGGGCTGAAAAGTTAGTACCTGAGTGTTATCAGAACTGCCCAGCTGCGTTATGCACTGGAAATCTTCTAAAAAAATTTGTAGTGGTACCTCAAGCACACTATTCCCTGGCTTCCTTGCATATTCCCTGCTATTGAGGATGCGTCTATGCAGAAAAAGGCTTTTCTGGGAAGACAGCATAAAGTGTTTTGCAAGATCTGTGTTTAGCTGAGAGAAATACCGAAAGTCCTCTTTCATCATTTGAGGTTTTGCCAATGTTGTAATCGCCTTTCTACCTCTTGTGCCCCTCCTAAAAATAAATACTTGTTTTCCTTTTACACTTAAAAAACTGTTGTAAAAGCTAGAGAATCCAGCCTGACATGAGCAAAGCAGGCACTGTCACTCCCACTCTTCATATGAATGGGAAAAGAGGCAAGGGAAGGTGAACTGCCTTACCCAAGAGGGTGTTACACAGGAGAAGGCTTGGACTTAATTGCCAGGGAAGCCTGATTCCTGCTTCTACATCCCTGTCCACCAGCCATGTGCCCACCCACAGACAAGAGCTCTGACTCTGCTGAAGCATGGGACACACAGCATGGAGAAAAAGGCACATGAAACCGTCCAGCGTGTGCTACTCATTTACCTCCCCAAAGCAACGGTTCTTAAGTCCTCTTTCCTGAATCAAAATGCTCTATTGATAATGAAAGTGAGACTGTTCAGTCCACGTGGAACAGGGAGGGCTCACTGCTTAGGGTCCAAATCACAGCTGCTGCTGCATGGTTTGGGTAGGAATCAGCCCCAAGGAACCCGCTGTTCCTGTATGGTTTGTTCACTTCTCCTCATGTCCCCATTTTTACCGAATTTTTAAAAGCTCCCTTCAAAATGATGCCTTTAAAAATGTAACCTCTCTTTCCCACCTCTGAGACTAAAAAAGTAAAAGGCAGTCCTTCCCTGTTCTTCTTTAACAGATGTCATTTCTCCCCATACCATCCCCCTACTTTCCAGATCTGGACTAAAACCTGCAAAACATTCTGAGGTGCATGGCAAGGGCTGTGGTGGGGGGAGAGACATTCATCTGAGCCTCAGCGAAAAGATATTTTGAGCTGCCTTTAGTGAGAAATCGCTTTGCAAGGTGGAGCTAATGCAGATTGAGGAGCCAGTCACAAGCTAGTGGAAATAAAAGTTTTCTTTACCTCCATGTCCTGCAAGAGAGAGGTGTCCTCGGGGCAATCCTGCTTCCCCACCCCTTTCCCTCTTATCTGTTGGAAAACTTCTGCCGAGCTGGAGTAAAATCGCGCTGCTGTGGAGGGTATGTAATATCCAAGCTCCTGCTCAGCTTGAAAACTGACAGAGCACAGCGAGTGGCCCTGGACTACGAACAAGGAAGAAGGGCGGGTGGGTGAAAGGAAGGGAGGGAGGGGAGAGGAGGGGGAGGCAAGGCAATCAGGGTTTAAATTTAGACACAAATCTAAACAGATACTGTCCTTCCCAGAGTGCTGGGCTCATGAGACAACAAGCTGCAAACTGCTGCTGTGCCCAAACTTGGGGGCACCACATGTGCATTTTGTCCTTTCTTTCTCCCCTTCATTTTTCTATCAGCTTATCTTTATATTTCCCCCCCCTCCTACACCCTTCACCCCATTTTGTCTCTTTTTCTCTCCCTTGGTTGCCATCGCTGCCCGAGGTCTCTGCCTGGATCTCTCCTCTGCCTATGCTTCCCTCCGCAAGTCTGCCAGGGTCTCTTTCTTGCTGTTTGTGAGGAGGATCTTTTTCCCTCTAACTGCAGTTTCCCTTCTCTCTTCCTTCATACTTCTAGGTAATTTCAGTCAGCAGTGGACTGTCTTTAGAGTGGTTAGAGGGGCAGAGGAGGAGCAGAGCAAGGGTGGTAATTGCATTTGAACAGAATTTAAGGCTTTGGTGTCCTGGTGCACGGCTGGGACTCCCAGGGATGACAGTAATACCAGCAGTACTGCGGTGCTGCTGCGTGGTTCCCCACGGAGAGATCAGGGCTCACTGAGAAGAGTGCTGCACAGATGTGGGCAAAAGCAAGGGGACCCCATGCAAGGTGTTACTGCCTAGCTGTAAAGCAGGACGAGCTTTTTCAACCCTGAATTCGTGTCTCACACAACCAGGTCAGAAGATGTAGGATGGTCATCTCTTTCTTCACAGGGAAGGACAGACTTGTGCACTGGAAGTGAGAAGCTTCTGTGGTGGTATAAAAATTCAGATGGGGAAAAAATAAGCCTTAGCAATGTTTTGCTACAGTTTTCCTTTCCATTCAGATCACAGTGTTGTAAACTAGACATCTCTTTTAGCAACTGTTTTCATATGCGCCTTCTCAAGAATTTCAGTCCCCACCTCTTGAGAGCAGGGTGGTGCAGAGGAATTTGGAAACACTCCCTTTGTCTCTGCTGGCTTCCTTGCCTTGCATGCAGCTGCAAAGTGACACAATGTCATGTCATCATTTTGGGATGATACCTCGGGGCCAGAAGAGGGTTAAAGCATCTTTTCTGAAAGGGGTGCATACTTTGCAGTGTTTCACAAGTCCCTGCTGGCTATGGAGAAAAACACTCCAGAAAGGATTTAAATGTGACCATCATGATATCCCAGATTATTGTTACCAATAAGTTATCTCAACATAGTTACTCTTACAGTATAGTTAACTGTTGCTGTACTGCATGCTGTAGGACTCCTGTGGAATTAGGAGATTTAAATAATGATCTCATTATATCCCAAGTTCAATATATAATGGCAGCTCAGTCCTTAGCCGGCAGAATGATAGGCTGAGTTGTTGCAATATGGAGATTGGGCAAGAGGACTAATTAATCTTCTGTTGCTGAAACACTGGATTAGTGGAAACCCCTCTATTGGAAGCAACCAGAAGATGCTGCAACTCTAAGAAAATAATTAGAATGTAAAAAAAGCTGTAGAAGTTAAATTCCTTCCTGACTGGAAAATCCTATTGGTTTCCTAAAGTGCTGACAACAGTGCATTGGAAGAGGGATAGAAACTGAACTGATGAGAAGCAGGTGGAGGTGGGGAGGGCAGGATGCTTTGACTGCCCACGCTTTGCCTGCTGTCGGAACAGAAGGAGGATTTAATACTTGGGGATTTTACTGTGGGCTTTGGTCCTAAGTGTCATTTTCAAGGTGTCTGCCATGTAACAGACCATCAGAATCAAATACCTCCAATGGTTGATTCATGGTGCTCAGGGTCAATTTCAGTATTTTCTTTCTGCTTTCAGGAGTTGTACTCTGCAGAGTAAACTGCTTAGGTCTACAGAAAAGGACACTGCTAGGGATAGTATCATTTTACACATACTACTAAAGCAAAGGTAGTTGCAGCTGCCCCACCACAATTCTTCACTCTATTTATTTCTGCTCCCAAGTATCTTGCCACAAGGCAAATCTTTTCTGCCAGCAAGATTCCTAAATGCCTTTGCTCTGAACATGGTACACAGTACTCAGTTTATGAATGCTAAATCTTTCTTCCTGGAGGAAGGAAGAGAACACACAGAAATACAGTTTTATGTTTTTCTCCAGACAAGAAGACATGAGTTGTGTACTTGCTCTAGACTTTCTTGTTTCTGGACTGAAAAACACTAGAAAATCTGAAACAGACAACCCACATGTTTTAACTGCAAGGACTTTTGAACAAATGTTGTTCCAGGAGGTTATACTGAGGAACTGGGTGTTCTACATGATGTGTACATGCAAGTATGAACGTGAGAAGTTTTAGAGTAAGACTATCTGCATCTCTATGTGTACCTCTGTTTACAGACCTCCTATGATATAGCAGTGTCTATGAGACTAACTTCTTTGTATATGCAAAGGAGTTTCTACATCTGTTCTGTGCAGGAGGAAACAAATGCAGTCATCACAAGTGCCATTAAAACAGACTTTACAGGGAAATTTCATATGAGTGAGAAAACATTGTGGTTTTGGACCCCTCGATATTGCAGCTTCCCAGCTGATTGTTTTCAAGATGTGTGAGGCCAAAACAGCAAGTTCTCTTCAGGCCAAATGACTGCTGTTCCTGATACAGCCAGCATGTGGGGGAGAGGTGCAAGGAAATCCTTCATCCTGGCTTGCCTGCAAAAGAGATAGCACAACTAATTCTGCCATGCTCAGAAACACCATGTGTAATATTTGCTGGCCTCTTGCATTTTGGCTATGAATTACGAGCGATGGAGCCTCTACAGGGTGCTAGGTCAACAGAATGGAGATGCAGGGACATGGCAATCATTGGTTCAAAGACCACTCAGGAATGAAATTTTGGGGGCCATATGAAACTTTGACTCAGCTATTTGTGTCCACACAGGAACTCATTTGGGTGTGTCTGTGTGGGTGCTGAATCTGGGAAGGTATGTTTGTCAGGGTGGTGGATGAACAAAGGGTGGAGGGAGCTGTGGCTCTCTGCAAGATGGATCAAATCTTGGTACTTTGTTAAGGCATTTGTTTAGAGTTTAGTAGAGCTCGCCTGTTCAGTGGCAGTACCTGAGCTTGTTCTGTCCACCTCTCTGTCTGGCTTTGGCTGCTGATATCCACATCATTTTCCAGAATTCATATTATTAACCAGCAGCTGTTACCAGGTTGGATTTTTGACCTTCCTTGAAAATGGGGTCTTAGCCTTTCCTGTTCCCATTCAAGCAGCTCAAGTCTCAACCGAAAAACGGGGATAGGGTAGCCACAGAAAAAAAACCACTTGCATTTCAAAGATCAATCAAGTCTAAAAGCCAACATCCTGTTTTGTGTTGGGTTTACACATTAGCTCCTCCGACAATGGCAAGCTGACAGGAAGCAAATGTGAACAGTGTTTTCTCTGGGAAACTCACTGTTTGAACTCAACATTCTGCTAACCGTGTTCTGCAGTATCTGCTCCCACCAACCCTGCCCTCGCCCCTCATCATTAAACCAACACTGCGGATGCTAAGCCTCACCCTCCTCTTCAGGGAGTTATCAGCAGGAAATGAAGTCAGCTGGAACGCTTTGTACCATCGACATTTTTTTCTCTAATTCTGCAGCTGCAGCAAAGCACGTCTGAGAGCACACATGCACACACACACACACACGCTCACGTGCCAGCGCCCACGCGTGTATACGCAGACTCGTGTGCCAGGCCATGTGCACCCTTGGGAATTGAAGTGAATGGGAAAGTCCCGTTACCAAAGATGCTTCAATTAAATGAAAGGATACAGTTAATGAGTAGCTCTCGCTAAGCTGTATTGGGCAGGGAGTGTGAAACAGTATGTGTTGTGTGGTGGCCATATAAAGAAGCAGGTGTTAGAGACTAACTGAAAGATTGAGTCATTTCAGGTGTTCCTGACTGTCAGCCTGTGCCTGAGTGCTAACATCATGGTTCAGATTAATCAGGTTTCTTAAATCCCAGGTTCTGGGCAAAAGCCTGTCCCTAAGTGGAGTAAAGTTAGGAAAATGCTGTATGGTATAGGGGGCCTTTAACCTGCAACACTTTGCCTGAGTGGCTCCGCTTGAAGTATCAAGATCACACTGAGGCAGACCACTCTCATTCATACCAGGCAACCTGAGGCTGGTGGGTTGTGTACAGGTAGCTTGTGTCATCTCTTCCAGCAATGGAACTTCTTTAGAAAGCTCCTGTTTGGCTGCTGAGCTGCCTGACTTCAGACAACCTGCTCTGGCAGGGGGGTTGGACTAGATGATCTTTCGAGGTCCCTTCCAACCCCTAGGATTCTATGATTCTATGAACAAACTGAGCTGGGGTATTAAAAGGCATGGCTACATCCCATTATATTAATATAGTGATGGAACAAATGTTATCAGTGTCAGCCACTAACAGCTTGCTTCCAGACTGAACAGCTTGCTTCTAGACTGAAACCTGTTGCTAGCTTTAATACACAACAAAGCTTAATATAAACAAACAAAAAGCTAGGGAGACCACACCTGGAATACCGCATGTAGCTCTGGAGCCCTCAGCACGGTAAAGACATGGACCTGTAGGAAAGGGTCCAGAGAAGGGCCATGAAGATGATCAGAGTGTTGGAGCACCTCTGCTACTACGACAGGCTGAGTGAGTTGGAGCTGTTCAGCCTGGAGAAGAGAAGGCTCTGGGGAGACCTCATAGCAGCCTTGCAATACCTGAAGGGGGCCTGCAGGGAAGCTGGGGAGGGGCTTTTCACCAGAGAGTGTAGAGATAGGACAAGGGGTAATGGTTTTAAACTGAGAGAGGGGAGATTTAGATTAGATATCAGGAATAAATTCTTCACCATGAGGGTAGTAATGCACTGGAATAGGTTGCCTTGGGGAGGTTGTGAATGCCCCCTCCTGGAGGTGTTTAAGGCCAGGTTGGATGAGGCTTTGTGGAGCCTGGTCTACTGTGAGGTGTCCCTGCTCATGGCAGGGAGGTTGGAACCTGATGATCTTTAAGGTGCCTTCCAACCTTAACCATTTTATGACTCTACATTCAGAACATGGTTGCTGACACAGTTGCAAGTATCTGTGCTGGCTACAACCTTGTTTTTTATTACGTTGTTCTCTGGCCAGTCATACATCCCATCTCTCAACATCCTAGAAAGCAATGTCACAGCTAGCCCTCACAACAGGGCATGAACCTTAGCATGCAGCCCAAGCACCAACTGAACAGCAAGATTTTCAGGTTTTGCACAGAGGAAGCTCTCATGGTCACTGCGTGGGTGGTGCTGTTAAAAAGTTAGGTGTTAGGTAAAAATACAGTGTTAGGCCTGCACTATATTCATTTAACCTATCTTTTAAAAAAATACACAGATGAAAGGGGCAGAAGCTTAATTCCAAAGCAAGTTATTTTGGGAACTTTGAGGATAAGAAGAAATAAATGCATTATGCACAAGCAACACCTTTTTTTGTTCAGCATAGCTGTGTGTTGTGTGCCATTTCCCAATAGTAGTAGCACTGCATTGTTCGGCAGGGCTGATACCTACTCAGGGGGATATCTGACCAACATTTTTAGAAACAATTTGCATGGTGGGTCTCATGTGGCACGGAGTGTTGGCACTTCAAAGCACTGGGTACTTCAGCTTTTGCCAGAGCTGACTCACAGGTCAGTCGCTTCTGTCAAACACAGCGGCAAGTGACTTTAATCACCCTGGCTGTCATTTGGATGTGGAGAGCTGACCTGGCTCAGAAATCAAGTGCTTACACGCAGCAAAACTGCACAGCCCACAGGTGTTATCTGGACAAAGAAAGGTTTCTGTTCACGGACAGACTGCATGACCTAGACAGGAAGCCTGGCCTGTCATGTAGCTAGACTGTGTGTCTGAAGAGAAACCTTGCTCACCCCATCCAACAACTGTGCTATCTAAAGAGAAAGCTGGCTCAGGGCAAAACCGTCTATGAAGAAGGCAGACAGAGCATGATGATGCAGTAGCCAGAAGGGAGACCTTGCCCACTTCCTGGTTCCTTCCACACCTTTTCCAGAGACACAGCCCCCACATTCAGCCTGTAAACCACTCAGAAATTAAGATTGTTCCATGAACTGGCCAACCCCTGGACGGAGTAATCTGGCTCAATCTATGTTGAGCTTTTACTGTCTATTTACTGGTTTTGTACTGTAAATAAGCACATGAGTTGAAAAGGAGAACTAGCGGCTAGCAATACATTCTTGACCTTGTTGTGCAAGGATGCTGGAAGCCCCTAGATGTATTGCACCACAACAGAGAGAATCCTTCTCCTTTCTCTGAGATCTAGCTGAGGAAGTGAGAGAGCCTGGAGATTTATTTCATATAACACATCCTTTCAAGCTGGAAGAGTTAAAGACCTTATTCCTCAATGTAAAGGTTCACCCCATGCTACCCATCCAAGAAAGCGGGGAGCAAAACAAGCCCCCTTCATTCAAGTGCAATGTGCAAGACAGTCTGTACGCTGGTGTGCACTGCCCACTGCAGAGACTACTCAGCCGCATAAATCCTGTTCTCAGTGGCAGAGAGCCGATGCTATTTACTTCCATAAACCCTGTTGAGCCTGAATTCCCACCGGACTGATCAACAGAAATCCTGCAGGAGGCTGGGGTAAGGCAGCAGCACCCCTTGGCGGCTGCGGAGCGGGACGGCTGCAAACACGCTACAAGGCTGGAGGGGCAGGAGGAGGAGAGGAAAACTGGGCAGGCTTTGTTTGGACGGGTCGTCTTCTCTTGTGCCCTGAGACCCCGCTGTGTGGTCACAGTGGTGGCAGGGGGCGGGGGAGATGACCTTCCACACTCTCCAAGGGGCTCATTTTGACTCTCCTGCCACAGGAGCTGTGCAGCTCCGGCAACGCGCACCCTTCCTGCCAAAGGTGGCATGGCCACGTTCAGCAAATACACGCTGCTAATAAATTGAAACTGAAAAACAGAAAAGCTTTCCTCCTTTCTGCATTTTCGTTTTCTGAAACAAAAAAGAGTTGCCAGCTCTGCTTCCCACTTCCCCTTTATCTTCTTTCCTTTCTATCCTTTTTTTATTTACCCTGTGGCACATGCTGTTGCTTTCACATACCTTTCAGGACAACCCTCCTTTCCTGTGCTGTTTCCATCAACTACCTCCTGTCTACTCCCCATCATGCTCGTCTGCTCCCCAGTAAAATCATTCACATACTCATCCCCCTCACCTCCCTCTATCCCTTTGCCGGCAGCAAAGACTGACACCTACCCCCCCCCACCCAGGTTCTCAGAGAACAGGACTGCCTGAAAGCAAAGAGAAACAAGCTATTTATGTGTATGCATGCACATGTTGGAGGGGAGGGAAACGAGGAAGCTATCCTGTCTGTGTTTTAGCTAGCAAAATCTCTCATGAAAAGCATTTGTTGCAGTTTGTCTTCATCCTCCCCTTCTCTTTCCTAAGCCATTTCCTCTAGAGCATTTTCATCCCTTTCTTCAGTTCTCTTCACTCCTGCAGACTGGCTGCAGTCTTTTTCCCTTCAACACATTTGACTCCTGCTCCTCATCTACATATGTTGTGTAACCCTACATACATAAAGAGAACCTTTCGTACAGTCTCTTATCACACCTCTCTCCTTTTTTTGCCATTATTTTCCTTAGCACTTTGCCCTGAAATATCACTTGTCCTGCATCATGAAGAAGGCTGCTGGTATTGCAGTAGCAACTCACAAGCTCAGCTACCTGCCCAAGCTGAATGGCTGCACATGAGGGGTTCAGATAAGCCTCTTTTTTTTTTTTTTTTCTTTTTTTCTTTTTGCTTTTCAGTTGTAACTGGTGAGGCAGCCCCTCAAATACTGTGCTCAGTTTTGTGCCTCTCAGTATAAGTAGGACATTGAGGTGCTGGAGCATGTCCAAAGAAGGGCAATGAAGCTGGTGAAGGGTCTAGAGCTCAAGTCTTAAAAGGAGTGGCTGAGGGAACTGGGGTTGTTTAGCCTGCAGAAAAGGAGGCTGAGGGGAGAACTTAGTGCTTTCTACAGCTACCTGAAAGGAGGGTGTAGGGATGTGGGGGCTGGTCTCTTCTCCCAAGTAACAAGTGATAGAACAAGAGGATATGGGCTCAAGTTGTGCCAGCGGAGGTTTAGGTTGGATATTACGAAAAATTTCTTTACTGAAATGGTTCTTAAACACTGGATCATGCTGCCCAGGGAAGTGGTGGGGTCACCATCCCTGGAGGTGTTTAAAAGACGTGTAGATGTGGTGCTTAGGGACATGGTTTAGTGGTGGACTTGGCAGTGCTGAGTTAACAGCTGGACTTGATGATCTCAAAGGTTTTTTCCAACCAAAACGATTCTATGACCCTGCAACAAAACATGGGTTTCTCCTGAGCATGGCCAGGAGGGGGAAGCAGAGGGTGGCTCCGTGTGTCTGTCGCAGGAGGGATAGCCAGACTGTGCAGGATAGGGGAATACTGGAGGGAAAATAATTTTGTTCTGCTTGTACACAGCAACAGGATAGTACATAATGGTAGGGAATAGATGCATGGTGTGTTTCCTTTCTGAATTCACCCCAACTAAATTATTCGTCTGGCCTGCTGTAAGCTGTGGGGCACCTGGAGACAGATGGTGGTCACACGAAGTTAATTTGGGTTTCTCTGTGCTACACTGCTACATACAGTGTAGACACAGTTGGTAAGATGGAAAAATTGAAAGCTCCCAAATTTTAGGAAAAGTTGAATCAAGTCTCAATATTACATCAGTCAAAAATATTTCTTTATATAAATCTATGTCAGGTGACTGAGCATGAGCTGATGGATAAGGTATATCTCAGTATTTATTTCTGTAAGGAATACATAGAAGGCCAGAAGGTCATTTAATGAGTTAACTCAGGTCTTGTTACCATTCTAAGATAGTTCCTGAAACACAAAGAGACTAGGTTTAGGAGCAGGTTTGTACAAAGCTAGGTGCTTGGTGCCTTCCCACAAATCAAGCACACCAAATGAGATTTTCCATTACATATTTATATACAAAACTGTAAAGTTAGTAAGCTTCCAAGTCCATCCTCCTTATAGTAATTGGTTAACGACTTACATATAGTTACATCACTTTTTCTGCTATAACGTGTGCTCAGGGTAAGGATCTTCACCTGGGCAGGGGTCTTTTTGATCTGGGGGTGTGATTTTTAGTATTGTAATGACATTATAATGAGCTAAGTTCACCTAAAGGACACAATATCACAACTTCTACAGCTTAATAGAATCATAGAATCACAGAATGTTAGGGGCTAGAAGGGACTTCCAGAGATCATCTAGTCCAACTCCCCTGCCAAAGCAGGATCACCTGGGACAGGCCACATGGGAACACATGCAGGTGGGTGCCCAAGACTGGTTTAGCCATCAGTGTTCTTGATTTTGGTTCTTCTTTATCACCTCCTGCATTCCTTAGGTTCAATTATCTGTATAGACCTCAAGTCTGCCAAGTTGGTGATTTATATGAGACACTCTTTATACTTCTTGATTAATTGCCTTCTTCAAGGCTAGTTACTGCAAGATGTCCTTGCTCAGTGCTAGCTGTGGTATAAATCATGTGCCTCTGACTACAATTTTAACTTGTATAAATATATATATACACACAGAGTACATCTTACACAAAATAACTGTATCATTCTAAATTTCCGAGTTATTTCCCTACATTGTTGCACATACAGCTTTGACATGTGTCCTGCAGTTTTTAAGTGATAAAACTTGAGCAATGTCTAGTGACAAATGATCCTATGCACTTTGCAGGCCAAACCAGTTTCAAATAGACCCTGCTTGCTGTAAATTAAAGGACAAGGTTTTCTGCCAGGAACATGGGACACAAACACTTGTTGTGACACAGAACCAGCCTTTTTGTAGTCAATGGGGCAGAATCTGGTTGGAAGTGTGTGACTAGTGGAGTCCCTCAGGGGTCGGTACTGGGACCGATGTTGTTCAACATCTTCATCAACGACCTGGATGAGGGTATAGAATGTACCCTCAGCAAGTTTGCTGATGACACTAAGCTGGGAGGAGTGGCTGACACACCAGAAGGCTGTGCTGCCATTCAGAGAGACTTAGACAGGCTGGAGAGTTGGGCGGGGAGAAACATGATGAAATTCAACAAGGGGAAGTGTAGAGTTTTGCATTTGGGGAAGAACAACACGATGTCCCAGTATAGGTTGGGGGCTGACCTGCTGGAGAGTAGTGTAGGTGAAAGAGACCTGGGGGTCCTGGTAGACAGGAGGATGACCATGAGCCAGCAATGTGCCCTTGTGGCCAAGAAGGCCAATGGCATCCTGGGGTGCATTAGAAAGGGTGTGGTTAGTAGGTCAAGAGAGGTTCTCCTCCCCCTCTATTCTGCATTGGTGAGGCCACATCTGGAGTATTGTGTCCAGTTCTGGGCCCCTCAGTTCAAGAAGGACAGGGATCTGCTTGAAAGAGTCCAGCGCAGAGCCACAAAGATGATTAAGGGAGTGGAACATCTCCCTTATGAGGAAAGGCTGAGGGAGCTGGGTCTCTTTAGCTTGGAAAAAAGGAGGCTGAGGGGTGACCTCATCAATGTTTACAAATATGTAAGGGGTGAGTGTCAGGGAGATGGAGTTAGGCTCTTCTCAGTGATGACCAGTGACAGGACAAGGAGTAATGGGTGCAAATTGGAGCATAGGAGGTTCAAGGTAAATATCAGAAAAAACTTTTTTACTGCGAGAGTGACAGAGCACTGGAACAGGCTGCCCAGAGAGGTTGTGGAGTCTCCTTCGCTGGAGACATTCAAAACCCGCCTGGATGCGTTCCTATGTGATGTGCTCTAGGTGACCCTGCTCTGGCAGGGGGGGTTGGACTAGATGATCTTTCGAGGTCCCTTCCAACCCCTATGATTCTATGATTCTATGATTCTTTGAGATTGATTTAGCAGCAGCCAGGGATAGTGGGGCCGATAGTGCCGCAACCACCCTGTGACTGACTTCCCGGTGAGACAAACCAGGAGCAAGGGCAAGGGACAGCTGCTGGGCGCTGCGCCATGGCCCTTGCCGGCTCACTCAAGACCTCGCAAACTGGCCCTCCTCCACGAGAGTGAGTACCAGAAAGTGAGCATAGCTGCTCTGCAGCACTGGCTCTGCTTCGGCTGCCCGGGGATCGTCTCGCGCCGCCGGCACAAGCGACGACAGGAGCCGGGACCGCCTGGGCTCGCCACATCCTGTCAGCGCCCCCGCTAAACAAAAGGCCACCGGGCCCACACACGAGACCAGCACATCCCGCCCCCCACCTGCGTCTGCGCGCGCCTCTTCTCCCGCCCCTCCCATATACCTGACGAGCGGGGACGATCCTGCAGCCCGCGAAACATGATTGACAGAGAGTTCTGAAGAGCCTCTTCATTGGCTGCTGGGCTACCGGTGACTCCGCCCCCTCCCTCCCTTCCCAACAGAAAGGCAGAGCTGTCAGAGTTGTTTACATCCGACGAAATCTGCGGGGATGTCCCCGCCTCCCAGCAGCTCTCATTGGCTGATGAAAGCAGACATCGAGAGCCCATTGGCTGACGGCAGACGGACTAATTTCCTACTCGCAAGGTTGTCAACGGCGTGCTGTCATTGGTGCAGGCAGGGGGGCAGCGTTGTTCCGATTGGTGGAGAGCAGCCGGACCCGCCCCGCTCCGCTCGGTGCAGCGGCTGTAGGGTACGGTGGCGGCGGTGTCCGGCAGTGTGTGGCGACCGGCGGCGAGTGCTCGATGGCGAAGTGGGGGCTCCTCTGCGCTGCGGCCGCGCTGCTGCTGCTGGCGACCGGTGGGGCCATCCCCCCGCCGGAGGAGGCGGCGCGCATGGCGCGCTTCGTCCTGCACAACTGCGACTGGGGAGCGCTGGCCACGGTCTCCACGCAGGAGGGGCTGCGCGGCCAGCCCTTCGCCAACGTCTTCTCCCTCAGCGACGGGCCCCCCGGGCCGTTCAGCGGCAGCGGCGTCCCCTACCTTTACCTGACAGATATGGAGATCTCCGTGCAGGACCTGGAGGTGAGGAGGAGCGGACAGGCGGTGGTTTGCCCCCTCCGCCGGCGCAGGGGGGAAGGGGGATGTCCCTGCAAAATCAGCTTTGTGCAAGCCCCAAATATACATAGTGACCCCCATAAAGGAGGCTTAAAACTTACAAGCGTGGATTTTTTTCTTCGTCGTCTACGCTTTTTCATCTCAGTAGCAAGTGGTAGTTGGAATTTCTTTTGTAGGAGTCAGGGTTTACACCCGCGCATTCTGAAGGCAACGAGATGGTGCTAGCTGCCTGTTCCAGGGATGTCACCTCACTTGTGAGCCCTTGGGGGACAATTATTAGTCCTTGAACATCTATACATAAAAGCAGTGCGTCTGTGTGGGCGCTGAGTTGTCCCCCTAAGAAGTTACTGCTGATCATGGTATGAAAAGTCACTAAGCAGCTCCCTGGTAGAGGAAGTGGCTGAAGCTTTCAGGAGAGCTGACCAGAGAAACAAGTGGCTACAGAATATTGAAACAGGGAGGGAGAGCTTTGCAAAAAAGTATCAAAAGGACTGGAAATCGGTAGTGGGCAAACAGGGCTCCTACATAGGCTACTGCAGGAATAGTAGTTAAATCTCTAGAGTTTACAGGAAGGGCAATAGCACAATGAAAGGGAGCAGACTGGCATGCTGAGGCTCTGAGTGTGTGTAATGGGCCTTGTTTCACCTCTTTTGCTTGTTTGTTGTCAAGAGTTGGCTAAAAAGTTAGGGAAACAGGGATCGTATGCCTCCTTTATTAGAAAACTTTTTTGTTCTAATAACTATTACAGTATTAGTAGAACAAATAAACACAAAACTTACAGAATGGAATTTTTTCAGGCTTTGTTTTACTGTAAACTCTTTTTGTTTGTTTCCTGTCAGGTTCTGGTTTGTTACATTGAAATAGTTTAATTATATATGTAAGTGAAGAAGAAAGCCTAATTTATCTTGCATCTTCTTTTCCAACCCAACTACAGCCATTTGTTTTCAGAATAATATAAAAATAATGGTATAAACTGCTAATGAACATTTTCTTTCAGAAGACTCTTCAGGAGATCCTTATTCTGCTGTTAGAGGGCAGAAATGTTTGTGTGATAAGTCTCGTGAGATAGGAGATCATGCTGAATAATCATGAGTCAGCTTTTTTTGTAGTTAAGCAACTTCCGATCTGTTAGGTGGTGGCTCCTGTTTCATCAGTTCAGTGGTACTCTGCCTAGTGGTTAAGTGACTTTTGGGAGTTTCTTTTTGAGATTATCTCTTTTCATGACATTTGCCAAAGCACATGAACTTTCTTTGCTGGGAGACAACCAACTTTAGAATGTGAGGTTTTGCAGTAGGCAATCTTGTTTTGCACCAATACCTTCCGAGCTGTGTTCACTGAATTAGCTTTCAAAATTCTTCACTTCTTCGTTAGGTGTCTTACCTAAGCTCAGGATTTTTTAAACACAACTTTTAAAATTCACTTTAAACTTCAAAAGAGCTGACCAGTTTGGGGCCAGCCAGGAGGCTTGTTTTGATGGGGCAGGTTGGTTGGTTGGTTTTGTTTTGACTAAGTTTATAAACTGTTGTGAAACTCAGTTGGCTGCCTGTCAGGAACTGTTTGTCCTTCCACCAGAATTAACTTAGTCAAGTTCACTTTACGTTCTTGTGTTCTGAACTGTCATTCATGTATCTAAGTTGGAATATATCACCATTTGAATGTGAAATAACTAGGCTGTATATTGAATTCAGAGTTTGAAGAAGTGCTGGTTTATGTTTTATGCTAACAAAGTTCAGCACACTTATAAACCGGGCTTTTTTTCCAATTCAGAGCTCATCTATGTAGGCTTTCAGATGTAGTTAGGAAAAGATGATGACAGATTTGTCCATTTTATCAGTAATACTGAGCTGAATAAAGTACCAAAAGCTGTAAATAAGGTGTGTATGACGTTTTTCTCACAAAAGTATGTAAAACTCTTATCTTACTGTTTGCATTTCAGATCAATTCAAATGCCTCCTTAACCGTGTCTTTGGCACAGACTCCTTACTGCAAGAAGCACAGATATGATCCCCAGAATCCCCTGTGTGCCCACATAATCTTCTGTGGGAGTATTGTAAAGGTAAGCAGCTGAAACTTGACAGGATTGTGTGCATGGAATAGTTTTGTTTAGTGGATGGAGAGAAAGGTTTGTATTCCTGTGCAGAAGTATATGAAGATACATTATGTGCCACGATACCAGAAGGCTAGTTCATAATTTGTGTGAGGAACATGGTATATGCAGGAGCTAAGCTGGCATGTCTTTAGCAAAGAACTTGGGAGGACAAAATTGTAATGAAGGAAATCTCCCACATTCCTCTAGACGTGTTTTGAAACTAAGGAGTCCAATCCAATGAATGAAGTGTGAAGGTTTTTCCACTTCTTTTGCTCATTTAAATTCTTTGTTCCATGCAGTGTGACATATGCAATTCCAAAACTTTACTGAAGTAAATTTGAAGTCTCAGCTATAAAGTTACAGGTGTTAGAGACGGAAGAAGTGGGTTG
This sequence comes from Hemiprocne comata, assembly GCA_020745705.1. Taxonomy (NCBI): domain Eukaryota; kingdom Metazoa; phylum Chordata; class Aves; order Apodiformes; family Apodidae; genus Hemiprocne; species Hemiprocne comata. The sequence continues at coordinate 131,968,248 of CM036586.1, read as the reverse complement.
TAGTACCTGGGGGCGGTATTCTTTTGGTGTCCCATAGAAGAAATTCAGAACTGCACGTGTTATTCATTGCAGCTCTTAATCCCATTATTAAGGATAATGATTGAGAAGGAGGACTAAACATCATTACTGTCTCTTGTATGATAGTCTAAATTCTTATTTGGTGTTTTCACACCTCAGGTATTTGCATGTTGCACTCCAGCAATCATTTAATTGCTGTCATGAGTTTCTCATCAACAATGGAATTGTTTATTTTAATTAGTTCCTCTTGGACTATACCCAGAAATCTACCGTGTTGATTGAACCCTTGAACTATATGCACATGGAATATTAAGTGCTGTCACTTCCCTTCTCTTCTAGATTCTGTTGTATCATGCTGTTTGTGTGTGTCTCTGTGTGCTTGTGTGCATCTGAACACGTTTGTGTCTGAGTGAGCAGATGCAGAGGACGTAAAATAACTCCTAAAACATTGCCTTGTAATAATTCAGCAACAATCCATGCTTTTCTGTTTTGTGATTTGTTGAAGTATTGATTCCTATGTTGATGAAGTACTTAATGAATCATGCTTACTTTAAAAGCACCTGTTTGATTTCATATTAAAAAAACAGCAACCTTGGAGTTTTTGTCTGTCTCAAATACAGTTGTATGCCACACTGAAGATATGTGGACTCTGGAATGAGTCCTTTGGGACAAGACATGACTAAAACTGAAAAAAACCACACTGCCATTAGCAGTGGCTTTTTAGCTAAAATTTCTCTTCACATAACTGTACCTTACTTTAATATTTTGCTGGTTATTGTTTAGGTGAATGATTCAGAAGCAGGCTTAGCAAAAAAGGCATTATTCAGTCGCCACCCTGAAATGGAAAGTTGGCCTAAGGACCATAACTGGTTCTTTGCCAAATTCAACATCACCAATATTTGGGTCCTGGACTACTTTGGTGGGTTGAAAATTGTGACGCCAGAAGAATATTACAGCGTCAAGCCTTAGTAAGTACTTAAGTTTTGCATGCTTAACTCTCATCCTATTTGGAACCTGTAAAACTTCTCATTATTAACAATGTATATTGCCTGTTTCTGGTTTTATACACATTTATATCTCTTTCTTAAGTAGCCTACTGGATGCAGTGTCTGAAATCATAAGATATGTTTGAATAGGGGATCCACCTACTGTTTAATCTCTAGAACTATTTATGGTTAACTGGACTTGCACCTCATCTTAAATACAATTTCTTAGGAGGCAGGACTCCTATAGAGTGGGCACAGTGTCTGTCCTTTGAATTAATTGCAAGACAGATGATATTTTGGTCTAATAGTTAAAAATAGGTAGACTTTTAATCATTTATGAAGCTGTATTAATGGGATTGCGGCAATATTGCTTAATATTTTCAAAACAAAATTTCCTTTGAATCTATCATTACAATATTGAAATGTAGAGAAATTATGTTCTACTGTCCACATTCAACTAAATCTTCAAAACTTTTCAATACATTTTAGCACAGTCAACACTTATGCATTCAATTTCACTCTTATTCTTACTCCTTGTAGGTGGAAGAAGATCCTTGGTGATGCTGATACACAAATGAATTATTTTGGCTGTTTCATGAAAGATCTATTTTTTCTATGTATTGTAGAGCTGAATTAATGATGCAAAAAGTCAAACACCTTCCATTGTTAATGAGCTTGTATAATCCTTCTGAAGCAAATGTAAATTCTCACTAACTACCATAGATGGAATCATGTCATACTCAAAAACCTTTGTGCATAAGCCACAACTAAATTTTATTCATTTGATGTGATCCTGGAAAGATGTCTATCTGTTGACAATCTGCATTCAGAAAGGCTGTTTTTGCTGGAAACTGAAGGACTAGTCCAGTTCTAAACCTTTCAATGCCTTTGTTAAATAATACCTGTTTGTGAGTTTTATTTTATTTTATTTTATTTTATTTTATTTTATTTTATTTTATTTTATTTTATTTTATTTTATTTTATTACCAGTTTAGTTTAGATCTTTATGGCAAAGTACTACATGATGGGTCAGCTGACTGGAATGGAAAGCATTGGTTGGATTGTGATGGCAAATGATATGCTGAGTTCCCAAATTCTGTTAAGAATTTTCTTTGCACGCTGATACAATCACTTGTTTGAGCCATTTTTCTGTTTTGCCACCTATATTGAATGAGCTACACAATAGGACTGTTTTTATGCAAACTGTTCATATACTTCATTAGTGTCCCTGACAATGCAGGGGGGTTGGACCTAGATTAACTTTAAAGTCCATTCCAACCCCAGCCATTTTATGATTCATTATAGGTTCTTGGTAATTCTTCAGCTCACAGAGGTTATATGCCCTGACGTTTTAAAAGACGCAGGGTGATAATACCTAAAGTATCTGCCTTTTGTATAAGACAAATTCAATGAGAATGTTGGAGAGGGCAAATGTTTTCTGATTAGGAGTCTGAAATCTTCTGCATTGTTAGTCTGATCAAATTGCAGCTTTTCTTACCCTCAACAGCAGAACAGAGAACGTTTTTTATTTTGGAAGCCTTACACAGCAATTTTGGGTTAGTAACCCAGAAGTGAGAAGGAAGGTAATACAGCGTGACACAGATGAGTAATGACTTGTAGAGAATGCAAATTAATGAAAGGTGTGCATAATTAATTTGCTGTTAAAATAAGCCACACACAACCACAACAAATAAATTAATACCTTTTTACATCATCTCTCATCTCCTACATGCTAAGTTCACAAATATCCAGAAGGGATTATGAACAATTAAGTTGATTTTACAATAAGCAAATATTACCTATTTGACAGAGTAAAGAATGTGAGAATTTACACTCCTTAGAGGCAGATCCATATATAGAACAGTGGAATTTCTCATACCAAATGTTGTTATTTAATCACTTATCTTAATGTTGTTATTATATCACTACTTTTCTCAAATACTGGAATTATTTGTGAAAGTATTTTTGGGGTAATCTATTAAATTTTCCTGCTCTGCAAGGGGGGGGGAAAGGGTACATGTTACTATATCACACACATTCTGTTGTACTATTTGAAAATTAATTTAGGATAAAAAAAAATATGAGAGAGTTTATATTGAATAGATAACACTGCCATTAAATATGAAATAGGGAAATATTTTTATATAAGGCATAACAATTGTGAAAACTCAAATGATCTTCTGGGTTGGACTTGGTCCTTTCCATGAAGACACCTGAATGCATTAGATGTCACTCCGTAACTTCTGATGTGTGCGACTAATTAATTATGCTGGGCTTTTGTTAAAATTAAAATATTTTTTGACAAGTGGTGTCAGGTGTTTTTTATTGCAGTTTCAAGAATACTTCTCTTTCTCATGCTCCCTTTCTTCTGAGCTTTTGTTTTATTGTCACTCTGGAGCCTTTCATGCTTGCTAGAATAAACGGTGAAACACCCCTATTACACCTGGCTTTCCCTCTTTGGCTGAAATAAGCATCTTCACGTTTCACTTTCTGCATCTAATACTGTGAAATAGAACCTAAAATAATAACAGAGGAGTTTGTGTGAATGAGTAAAGGGAAGTCTTATTTGATTTCTTCTGGTTAGGGTTTCTGCATTTCTAAATGACTGCATCAACAGCAGGCAGGTGTTCAGCCACCTCCAGGAAAACAGGGCTCCATCATATGTAGTGATTGAGAAGACAAATGCCATCACTTTGAATGTCCCAACTTCCTTCTTCTTCCACCTGCTTTTATTGCTGTGCACACCATATGGTCTGGGATATAACTGTGGTCAGCTGTCCTGGCTGTGTCTCCTGCTAACTTCTTGTGCACCCCTAGTCTACTTGCTGGTGGGGCAGGGTGAGAAGCAGAAAAGGCCTTGACATTGCATGAGCGATGACTGAAACACTGGTGTGTTTTCATCACAAATTCAAAACATATCCCCTAACAAGTGACTCTGAAACTAAAATAACTCTCCCAGCCAAAACTAGTACAAAGCCTCCAAAGAATCACTTTCGTTTGAGGGTTTGGTAGAGAATAAACTTGTTTTGTTTCTTTTTGGTTGTCTTGTTGGACTTGATGTTCCCATTTGTACCCATTCCCTTTTTTTTTTTTTTTTTTCCTGATTGGGAGAGGGAGGCCTCTTTTGTTAAACAGTTTTGCAATGCTACTGCATTTTATTGGAACAATTTTAGATTATCCAAATCTATTTCCATTTGAAATTTGAGAGGACTCCAGCCAGATACTTATTTTGGAAAGTGGTGAACAACAGAATGATTAAGCTACATGTACATAAATGGATTTAAGGGTTAATCAGAGATTAACGATCTGGAGTTGTTATATCTATGCATCTCATTTAACACTTGGATAAAGAGATATTTGTATGTAGAAGTAGAATGTAAGGCAGACTAGGGTATCAATCATACTAAACATCTCTCTTTTTCTCCCGCTAGCAATAGGTACGTAAACGTTAATATCACTAGCTCAAGAAAAAAAATCAGGTTTTGTCCTATTTTTCCTCACCTCCTTCTCTGTGTGCTCACATTTGTTGTATTAGGCCCATCTAGGAATTCACTTGTGAGCAGGTTTCCTTATTTCTTAATATCCAGAATAATGGCTTAGAACAGAAGAATCTTGAGTATAGGCAATTAATACAGCTGTAAACAATGAATCACATTTTGACTTCTGACCGTATGTGTCCTCTATCATGGCATGCTTGATGTATCTGAGCATATTCTAAATAGTAATGAAGTCACTCTCCATACCCAAGAAGTTAAGTGTCTCCATTCATAGATAAGAGTCTGAGCCAGAGGATAACCTTAGACACCTCACTGAATCACAGGATGTTTGTTAGCTGGGAATCGAGGATAATCTCAGCCTGTCCCTCTAATGATATAATCATGTTTTTCCTTTCTCTACTGGTCTTGCTTATTGACATGTTTGTGTTTCTGCTTCTTGATTTTCAATTTCTTTCATGTGTTTTAATGTAAGACTTATGTCCAGTAGATTCTTGTGACATACTGCATCATTGCGGAGTAGTTCATGTATATCAGGTGTTAGTTAAATCCTTTATTCAGTTCTCTCTGGAATTAATGTCTTAGCTATTTCATATTGTATCTGTGATCTTTACAATAAAATAGAGATAGCTCAATCAGAGCATTAGATTAATACAAGAAGTATTAATCGTAACTTAATGGGTTAATTTGTTTTCAACAAGCTTTTCCTGAGTAACAACACACTGAATCTAGACGAGTAAAAATAAACGGTTATGTTATTGTTGAACACAAGAGGGTGCCATAGACTTGCATTCCGGTTGATTGTTAAATGTTTCATACTTAAAATGGGTTATTGAATTCATCATAGCTCAAAAATGCTGGAAAAGCATACGACAGGGGGCATGATATGAACACATTCTTTTTCTACGGTGCTTTACATTATGAATGCTTTCCTCCATAAACACAGCAGCCTGCCAACTGCTAAGAGCATTTATCATTGTTTTGTGTTTTGTAATCATTTTGTGCTGTGGAGTGCTCAGAAGTAATATCCATGAAAATGATTTAAAGGTTTTTAAATTAAGAAACTCTAGTAAAGGAAATGGAGACAGGTATAAAACACCTCAGAACATCGACTGGGAGCATCCACCTCCAGACTCAACTGTCTTTATTTCCTCAGTAGATATTAACAGTAAGAATCCAAAGTGAGGGGCTTGGGCTTGTTTTTAGCTGAACTAAACCACCTGATTCTGATTTTTAATTCCCAACAGCTAATTAATCTTGTTGGACTTGGGTTGTCTGGGTGCCCCCTGCCTTTCTTTAGTGGTTGGGGCTGCCTGTGCTGGAGGCTAGCCCTGACTAGGTGCAGGTGTTTGGGTGGTGAGGCAGGGCTGGGAAAAACCCTCTTTGAACCTTCTCCTCTTTGTCTAGGGGCTATGCTGGAGCTCAGGCTCTTGCTGCTTGCTCAGTCTTACTGACTTGACCTCAAACCTCTCTCACCTTTGGTTAACCCTGGTTGCTCTCATCCTATCTACTCTTCTTGTCCAGGTGCTGTGGGACTGTGTATCTTGGTGGTGAGGCTGCTGTCTTGCTGACCCTGCCAGGTCCCTGGCTCTGGAGTAGTAGCTGGCCTTTGGTGCTCCCCAACAATTGTGTTTTCCTTGCTGGGAAGCTCTGTCCAGGAGCTTCTTACGCAAAACTCTTGGAGTTGATCCTGGGGCTTTTTGACTTAAGAACTTTTGTGTCTAGAGGCTTCCTCAGAGTTTCTGTGTGGAATATTATAGTGTGATTAGAGTCTAAGACTCATTCGTTCTGGCTGAGGTGGTTAATGTTCTTAATAGCCTGTTTTTCTGTGGAAACGAGGCTTAGGTAACATGTTGTCTGGATGCTTCCTTTTGTCAGATTTCTTTTACTCAGTTGGATTTAGATTTGAAACAGGTAGTCTGACCTTGAAGCCACAAAGCTCCTATATATGTTGTGTCAATTGGGAGCTCAAGGGAGGAAGCAAAACCCAGTTCATGTATTTTAAAAGTATGAAGGTTATGCTTTTAAAACATTTGAGCTTCATTACTTGTGCTGGTTCCAGAGCTGCCTGGAGTCTTCTGGCTGACTGAGATCAGGTATGCAGTTAGTATGTGAAATGATGAAATTCTGTATTATTTAGTGGATATTCTTTTTTTACTCAACCTGATAGCTGTAGTGGTTGTTCTGGATTATTTTTTTTTTCTCTAGCTCTTTGTATTCTAGAGAGAAAAGCCTTAGCGATTTCCTGTTACTCTTTGTTTCTTATTCCTGCAGCTGTTAGGCTTAGTTTTGCTTATAATTTCTCCAGTTGAAACAAAAGAAATGGAACACTTACGGTGGCAGATCCAACAACTGCTGTGGGTCACTTTGAGAGTGGGAATTCTCTCCCTCAACCTTAATAATGTCAGTGTGCCCATACAGATCTAGAACTACCTCACTTTATTTTTGCTACTGCCACTGACTCAGATTGTAACCTTATTAATTTTGCATCCTGATTTTTTTTCCTTATCTGTAAAAATGTAACTAGATACCAGTTTGCAGGATTTATGTAAAATACTTTTTAATCATTTCAGTGCCTTTAGATGAGAGAAATGCTTTTTTAAAAACAAGATGACTTCTGGTTGCTAGAAACACAGAATAACTTGACAAAGCCATGCAGAGGGTACCTGTGTGCAAACATAGCAAAAAACACTCACAAATACTAGGTAGTATGTATGCAATTGTATATGTAAGCATGTATATTTATGTGAAAATGTTGAAGATACTTCTATATTTCTATAATGTTTTTCTATAATGTTTTATGCTGAGGGAACCTGTTAAACATCAGCCAGTATTAAAAAGTAACTGATTCTAGATTAAAATGAAGCAATTGTTTGGGGAAATTATTGCTCAAAACCTGCATTATATAAGAAACTCATGCAGTTCTTTCCTGTTGTTATTTAGCCAAAAAGAGTTGCCTAATCAACTTAAATGAATTTCAGTTGGTTTAACTAAGTTTTGCCCCAGTTGAGTGTTTGAAAAATGCAGAAGAGGTATGGTGAGGGGTGAAGAGGGGAAGAAAAGGAAACAAAGACACTTGTCATAACTCTTAAAATCTGGCTTGACAACACTTTTATATTAAAGAAAGACATAACCTCACTGACCAATTATAAGTCTGTACAGCCATGCAACAAAATACTGAAGGTGCTCTATATTAAAAATAGCTTTTCCAGGGTGTGTGTTTAGTGGTAAAATCCCAGAATTTTTCTATGTATGTTATAATGTTATTGGGGAAATTCACCTGCAATCAACAGATGAAAACAGTAATTATGTGAGAGAGTAGCTTGACTAGCCTAAAGGTAAAGAAACATTGTGCTTCCTTCTTAAGATTTGACATAAGCAGTGGTCTCTCCAGTACATAAAAAAAAAAATTATCCAGAGCAGATCATAAAGGCTTCACTGAGGAGTAAAATATTGGCCATTATGCATTCAGTAATCTCAAAACTTGAGTATTCAGAGAGGGTGCATTTTAAGTTTCTACTAATATCTCCTTTTTAGGTTTCTAAAACCAATGTTGCACTGAAAATTTTAAGACCATAGCAGGAACAGGGGACTACTAGTCACATAAAAAAAATAAAAATGAATAGGAATTCATGCTTACACTGCATCAGGGCCCGTTCATCATTTCCCATAGGGAACGTACACTCATGGCTGTGCTTGTCCTTGTGGTACTGCACAGGTGTCTGTTTTATTTTTTTCCTTGTTGGATGTGGCAGGGTTTCTATTTGCACAATGCAGCTGCAAGGAGTCGTGACAGTCTAGTGTTTTTTTGCTTGGAAAAGCAGTATTTTCACACACAGAGGGGAGCAGTTGTAGCAAGACCAACTTCTGTTGTCTCCCTGTAGGGAGCTGCAAAGCAAGACCTGTCGCTATGCACTGTCTTCTTTCTAGCTCTCAGTTTGCAATGGTGGCAAAAGTGCAGGGCAGGGACTAATCCTCTTGGAATGCAGCAATTATCACTAAATAAGTATTAATTGCTGCATTCCTAGGGGATTAGCACAGTTGAACCCAATTATAGCAAAGTGAAGCTTTACTGTAAGGCACTACAGTGCATTGAAATCCAGTGAAGCAGTGTCAGACTGTCAGTCCACAACATTTTGTCAAGAAAAGCTGTGGGCTTACACACTGTAAACAGCAGTCTTTTTCTTCTCAGTGTAATAAGTCTACTGTGTGAATGGCACGCCTCGCTGGGGGCTACAGCTTGCTCACCAGAGAAAAATTTTGCTTATTTTACACCCGTTATCTTCGTGTGAACATAAAAAAATTTATTGTGATACTTATTGAGTTAGTTCTGGCTCTACAACTGTCATTTCCTGCAGGATCAGGGACAAGACTCGGCAGTCTGTCTGGATTCTCCCATCTTTAAAGTTGGCCATGTACTCCATCAGGTGATGTAGGTGTTAATTTTGCCTGCAAGTACTAACTGTATCAAATAGGCTTAGGAGAACTTTTGGTAACTGACCTGTTCTCAGTGCCACCAATCTCTGGTGATGATTACAGGCCAGCACTCTGCAGTAGCAATGCATGAGCCAGAGGGCAGTGCATAGTCATTTTTTTTTAACCCTCAGCTCGACTGTGGTGTGGCTTTGGCTTTTAGTTTTCATTTATTTCCTTTGAAAATGCAAACCCTGCTGCTTTTTTTTATAGTACAGTCAAAGCATAACCAGTAAGCATGAAAAGGGGATGCTTTTGGAGATGAATCAGCCCCCTGAATTAGAGCTGTTCTGGGATTTCTTGTGTCCAGAGAAAGAATGGCATATTGATGCCCAGAACCAATTGAATCCATACCTTGTCTGTTTTTTGAAAGATGTTATCCTTACAGATAATGAGCTGCACCTTAACCAGTGTTAAACACAACTGAGTTGTGCTTGGGGACCACTTCAATTCCCTGATCCATTCTGTTTCAGGAACCATAGATCAAATCTTGTAGTCTTCTGGAAATGCACTTTTCTCCACCTGTATGTTTAGATAAAGAGTAAAGTTTAGCTGAGAGCTTTTCTTAGCCCAGCAGGGAGGGTTTTATATCTCCACTGTGGCCTTCTCTGTACTGAGAAAAATAGCTGAACCTAGACTTGGCATTCAATTCTAGTCCAGTGTTAACAAAGATTTTATGATCTGGCTGAAGTGAGTAAACTGAAACATCAGTATGGTTTAGCTGTTGGTAGAAATGCACATGTGAGATCAGCACCCCCTGCCCATGTTGTGCATTAGCCAAACTTTTCACTGTGCTATGTAGTTCTAGAGATGCAATGACCAAACAGGCTGAAATGAAGGTGACTGTAAGAAAATCATTCCTTGTCACATAATTGCAAGCTGTAAGTACAGAGAAAAGCTTTTTCCTAGAGAAAACTTCCCCTTTATCTTTTTATGTACTCCTTGACTACATGCGATTGGCATCTCCCATGCCATGCTTGTTTTAAGAATAACTCATCATACAAGCATGATTGCTCTTTTGTGTACTTTCACTGTATTTAGATTATAATTAAAAGCTTGCCTTGCTTCAAAACCTGAGGGATGAGGAGGAGAGAATTTCTAGGGGTGCTACTATGCAAAGCCTTTTTCTGACTCTACCCACACTTCTAAATGAAGTTCATACACTCTATTTCTCTGACCTTTCCCTAACTAGACATCAAAACACACTGGCCTGACTGCTGTTCTCCCAGTGTGCCTACTGCTGCTATTAATCTCCCTTTCTTATACAGCTCTTCATTCCTTTTCCTTACCTTTGGCCTCAACTCCTTATTCAAAGTGATAATCTGCTGGCTTTCTGCCTGAGGGAGAAGCTATGATCAATAACAGGAGGAGGCAGGGGTCAGCAGAATAGTGATGAGCAGTGCCATTTGCTCCTCTGAAAATACTGTTACCCAAAAATATCAATAACTAGTATGATATTATTTTAGCTGTTGGATAAGGCACCAGTGAGATTTAGGCAGCCTGCAGTGGGAGCAGGGGTCTCTTTCTTCTCACTGATTCCTTATTTCAGCTAATCTTCTGTTAACATGGGGACATGGACAGAAAGGGCTTTAACTGGCTCACATTGGAATATAGACCGTGAACCCGAGCACAGCCATTTCTGGGACTGATGACACCTCTTTTGTCTCCAATGTGTGGTGGCTCTCATGGGCTGTGCTTTGCCTGCTGCCTGGTGGTGACTTAGAGCCCATCTCCAGCCTTCTTTTGCAGAAGAGCCACAAAGGAAGTTCTCCTTAAGGCTGGGTGGGAGCAGAGGCTCAGCAGTACTGTCTAGGTATCACAGAATGGCATGTAGCACTAGGTTTTGGCTGCTGGAGTAATACCAGTGTCTAATAACTTTGGTGTTACTGGCATAATATATAATAATTATTAAATAAAAGAATGATACTGTTTTATCAATGTGTTAGCCTTAATCAATCCAGACAGCAAAGTGATTAATTTCTTGGTCTCCTTCTTCCAAGAACTTCAATTGACTTTGCTTTCAAAAGACTATAAATCCTTTTTTCTTATATACACAATAAGTCTCATTCTGCCAGTTGTCTTCACACTGTTGGGAAATTATCACCAGTCCTGTTCCCACACCTGCTGGGGATACACATTCCTCTTTCTCTTTTTTCCCCTAGGGATTAGAAATGAAAAATAATTTTAAAAAATTATTAATTGATACTTGTGCTTCCTCCCAGCCTAAACTCTGATCCTGAAGCGTATTAATAGTATTACTACTGAAAGCATTCAGCTACCTTGTGTTGAGCCAGTTGTATTTTGATGGGGAGGAGGCTGAGTGTTTGGGTTTAAGGTGTATCTAAGTAATGTTTTCAAGCTTTTCTAATTCACAGTTGTCTAAAACGTGTTTTATTTCTGTTAATAAAAGTTGGGGTTTTTAAAATCACATTTGAAAAGAGCACAAGAAAGTGAGATTTCTTCTAAAGTGAGAATTGGCATCACTGTGTTAAGTGGTATGATTTTAATACTTCTGTCTAGTGTCTCCTTCTCAGGAAGACTTTTCTAAAACTCCAGATTTCACTTTTCTTCTTTTCATTCCATTTTGTTATGTTGGGTTTCTTCTCCTCTTTGTTGTCCTAAATGAAACCTTTTATTAGCCACTGCTGCTTAATGATAAAACGTTGAGGAGGAAGTGTACCCCTAACCACACCTTGGCTCTCCCCTTGCTTTTTCTCATGCATTTAAAAATTCTGTGGTGGTTGTTGTTGGTTTTTTTTGTTTGTTTTTGATAATGAAAACAAATATACCAAAAAACCCAACCTCCAAACCAAACAACTCCCAGGTGTACCTGATTCCTAGCTCTCTCCAAGTTCTAGTGCCTTGTTTTCCCTGTCTCCCTTAAGACTTAATTTCTTTACCTGTAAAAGCTTAACTGCCCCAGCTTTTGTAAGGCTGATTTGAAAAGCACAGCAAGGTCCTCTGGTAAAAGCATAATTTAATGATTTAATAATTTGAACATAAATCAGTTTGTGTTTTTCCAGCTCATAGTGTGAAGCGTTTTCCAGAGGGACATTTGCTGGGTTACTGCTAAAGTGTGCTTGCTCTCTTGCCTGCATGGTTATCCACTGCTGCCTATGGAACTGCTGCTTTAATCCCACCTGATTTGATCACTAGCTTGGCTTTCCAAGGAAACAAGCATTGTGATTCCCTTGGCTCAGCCTGCAGCTCACCACCACCCCAACCACTTTTGACTGGGGGGGTCAACATCAATCCAGCTAAACAAAGGAGACTCCAACATAAACTGTTCCTGCTTGTGGTTTTGTGTAGCTAGCTGCAGCAATCTTATTAGTCCCCTCAGAGCAGCAGAAAAACCAGGGCATTTTCACTTTCACACTGGACTGCTAAGTTAGTCAGTCAGCATGTACTTGTGATACCTGGGGCTGGGTTCACAAAGGCAGGGGTGGGAGAGCCAAGGGAGTGGCAGGGACTTCGGGTGATGTGGGAGGCACTGCAGTCATTGTGCTGGATGGAGATTATGGACCTGAGGGGAAACCAGGCTTTGCCAGCACAGCTACTGGGCAGACCTGCTCAGCTTTGCATTGCTCTGAGAAGTGTGTTAATGAGCGAGCCTACAACATGGGTCTGAAAAGCCCTGTTAGCTCCCAGACTCCAGCCCCGTTGAAACCATGCGTGCCACTCCTGCAGTGTGACGGTCTGCCTTGGGGTCTGTCACTAGAGTACAGCTTCAAGCAGCAAGAAGGTTGAATCCTGTGGCCTGCTCAGTGGGTAGGAGTGACATACATAGCTAGAGGCTGCACAGCTTTCTGTTTCAAGCCGAGCAAGAAGATGCACACTGTGCTCTCCTGCAGAGATGACACAGGCTCTCCTCCCTACAGGCTGCAGTGACTCGGAGGACAAAATGGCTCCAGAGCTCTGCACACACTGACAGTCTTTTGAAATACCAAGTTGCTGTCTGTTCACATGAAAAGGCACCTCCATTTCACAGGTACAACTGAAATGAGCCAGGCAGGGCCAGGTAGGCTGGTGTGTTACATCTTGTGGATGGTGTCTGTGAGGATGGGCAGAGCCCAGCCGTCTCTGCTGTCAGCCACCCCATAGCCCTGAGAGTGCAGCTAGTGCACGTTGCTCACGGTAAGGTCCCATTTCAATTAGATTCAGAAATGATCTTTGTATCTTTACCTGATTAGCCAGCTACTTCTTCAAGAAGGACTATAGCTTACAACTTTAAACTTCTGTTTGCTCCCTACTGTGTGATAGACATAGTTATATTGTATCCCTTTGGAAGTCAGGCCGAATCTGGTATTACAGACTTTCTAGGCCCCTTAGAGAGATCAGCAGCTACTGACTGGGTTGTCCTCAGAACCATGGGACAAACTGGGCAAAAAAATCCCACCGAAACCCATCTTGCAAAGAGGGGAAGAATAAAGTAGAAAAAGAAACCCCAAACATCAATACCAAGAATGTAAACCCCAGACCATAGAGGCTGCCTGGCTGCCAGGCAGAGGAAGGCGTGTGCTTCAGTGCTGCTGCCGGCAGGTGGACTCCGAAAGCCCTCATAGGAGATGAGCTTCCTGCAGGGCTTGCAGAAGCCCAGAGCCTGTGGAGGAGCCTCTTCTTGTGCTCGCCCTGTGCTGGTGGCCTCCCACTCCCCAGCACTGCCTGGGCCAGCAAGATGAAGTGGAGGAGGATCCTGACCTTTGCCATCCTGCAGGCACAGCTCCCCATCACCGGTAAGGCAGGGTTTTATTTTAAAGCTCTTTTGAGGAAAGAGCACTTTGTTTCTGTGGAGGATTCCCCACCATTTTGGTAGATGGAGGACCTCCTGTCCTCCTAATCATGGCTAGAATCATGGCCACTTGTGAATGGGGTGGCAGGACTCATGGTGCTGAACTGCCCTGCTATAATGAGACCCTCCAGAGGGCTGGGGGGAGGAGGGGGCGAGGACAGCCCTTGCTGCTGGTATGGCCTCCTCTTCTTCTGCCGGAGTGACTGTTGTAGCTAACAACAACTTGTTGATTGAGGTCCTCAACAGTCACTTGGGCATCTTTCCTTGGGATTTAAAAGGGGAAATTTGATGTGACAACAAAAATTTAGTGACTGGCATTAATCTGCACAAGAGAGGCTTTTAATTTAGTTAGGTAAAATTAGAGCTGTGCTGCTCATAATGGCGTGTCAGGGGGTTGTTTTGCAGTAAGCGGCATACCCAGCAGGCTGGAAATAGGGGGGTGTAGTTGATGAGAAAAGGGTAGGGTCCTTCCTTTTGTGTCTCTGCATTTATGCTTCTCTCCACTAGACAGAGGGTGAAGTGAGGTAATTCTTACCTTTATGTATTTACTTGTGGTGGTGCATACGCTGGCCCCAGTTGGGCAGAAAGAGAAGCAGCTTTGGTATGCACAAATTTTCAAAAGTCATGTTATTTTTGTGAGAGAGAAATGTACTTCTGAGTAGCTTAATATGTTAAAAGAGCAAGAAAACTTACATCAAGGGAAGGCCTCAGCCAAGGCCTGAGTTTGGCAAAGTCAGTCAGTACTAGTAGGCTGTGTTTGAGCTCGTATTAAAGCAAAATCCACTTGAAGAGTTTCCCCCCACAGCATGTGCCCTAACTGTGCTTAACAGACACACCATCCTTACACTGAAGAACTTTGGCGACTGCCACAGACTTTTTATTTGAAAGTTTTCTGGAGATCAGAGAGAGGTCTCACAGCTGCTTACTACTACTTGTGGTAATTTGCAGAGGTTATATTTTGGGATGATTTTAAGCAGAGTTGTATGCTGTGTGGTAGGCATGCCTTGTGTTCATCCTCCGTTCAACTGGAGGCCTCTCTCCCTTTCCGATACGGAAGTACTCTGGTACTTACATTTTGTACATTGCTCTGTATCCATAGATGTCTGTAGGGCTATAAAAATATGGAAATTACTTTAGGTCAAAATGCATCCACAAAAAAATATTTTTGCATTTTCTCCTTTGGATCTGCCACAAGATATTAGTAGTTCAGGCTCCTATTTGTTCACTTTCAGAGGAAAACTTTTATTGAAAAATAGGTGATACAGTTTGCAGATGGGTAAAGCTAGCCCTATAGGGGTCTCTGGTGTGAAGCTCTTAGGGATATTCACACTCACTAGGAATACATGAGATCAAATTTTGAACAGGGTACCGTTGCCATTGATTTGGAGAGATTTGCCTTTGGATTTGAGGGGAAGTGTTTTTGATTGGATACCTGTAAAAAAAAAAAGTTCAAAGAATAGTAGTATTTAGTCAAAGAGTATAGGTAGAATAGAAGAAATGTAACACAAAACTTATGGTATTGTTGCTGTTTTATTCATGCAAAATACACAGCAACAAACGTGTAAGATCACTATTAATTTAGCTCAAAGATGAGACCAAAGAGATTAGTTTTTCAGCTCAGAGCTACGAACAGAATCAAAGATCTGCTGCTGCCTGGAGTGTTTTCAAGCCTTCTTAGAATGAAGCGAACTTTTCTTTTTCATGGAACAAGCTCAGACTCAGTAAACTGCATACTACCTTGCAGTGAGTTCATCCTACTTCACTATAATGTGTTTTGTGGTTATTCTTCAAATGGTCAATTGAAAGATGCTACCAAGATGGGGACTGATGAACTCGCAAAGCCTTTCCTTTTGATCTTTTAAATACTGAAGTAAATGTCAGGCATGAGAAAAAAATTGTTTAAAAATAATTCTAGAGATGGGCTGCAAATTCTGATGCAGGTTTTGAAGTATTGACAACTGACCACAAATTTCAGAATGCTTAAACTTGGCAGAGGGAAGCCGTATCACATACACATTTAGTTTTCTGTGTTCCCCCCTTCAAAGGTACAGATGTGCACTTCTCCAAGTTTAGCCGAGTTCCTCCTGTAGCTCCTCTGTTAAAAGTGCATAAAAAGAAATAGTTTTAATTTCTGAGCAGATGACTTTATTAATCATGTCAGTCATTGAGACATGAGAATATTAAAAGTCTTCTACCCAGATATGACAATTAAAATGCCAAAAAATCTTCAGACAGTTTATAGAGCTTTTAGTCTGAAGTATGACGGGCTTCAATAGTAATAAAACAGTACTGTGGGTGATATTGTAGAGTTGCTGTTTGGTTTTTTTTTTAAGGCTGATAAGATGACACTTTGATTCGTTCAAATAAGCAACACACACTTGTGTATATAAATATATGTGCAAGGGCTCTTCAAGGATAGCCCTTCCCTGGTTTTCACTTCTTTACAAAATCACTCCTCAGAATCATCTGCTAAACAGAATCAGACAGTGTCCTGTTTTTTGCTAACTCTGCGGAAACTAAAACATGTCAGCCTTTGGCAGATATTACTTGCACAGCTTATTTTCACAACGTTTTGCTGTTCTGCATAACTGTCCTCTGCCCATTGGGCACCATTATGCCAGGAGCCTTTTTTTTTAATTGGTTCACTGACAGGAAGATAAACTGGACAGGTAATGGGTCATAGGGTTTATTTGTTCCTTCACCTTTTCAAGGTGACTTGACAGGTCCACAAACTGCAAGATTTGTAAACTAAAAGTTGTTTTCGGAACTATCTGGGAAACCCAAACAAGTACATGCAAACTATTTTGGCTACCATCCACATGTCCTTATGTGCTGTCACTTAAGTTCTCTGGGCTGAATTCTTATTACACCTAGAGAAAAAAAATAATCAAAGGCTTAATTTTACATGTTTTCTTTCCTTTTCCCCCTGCCTATTCACAATGATTCATTAATAATTAATGGAAAAGACTGTGAACTGGCGTTAACAAATGGAACAAAATGTAGGCAAACGTAGCCTTTCTTTGTAAAGGGACATTTGTTGAGCTCTTGCAGTGCTATATTCAGTTCTGTGATGCTTGTTCTAGAGTAAGTGCTTTCTATCTGAGCCCTTCCAAACCAAAATTCCTAATGAGTGAAGTAACTAGTCAATGATTGCATTCCTTTTGGTTTTCCATGTATACTAGATGGGAAGTGTATACAAAACGGAGAAAGCTGTCTGAAAATGTATTTCTATTTCTGCTCCTTATGTAAGACTGTGGATAAAAAGCTAAAGTGGGAAGAAAAATAGGAGATTTACTAGCAGCTTAAAGGGGGCAAGAACCCTGTTTATGAATTAATGTTCATGCGAGGAGTAATTTTGACAACCATTTTCTGGTATTCACACAAACTTGAATTGTGACTAACACCGTAAGTAAACCTGTAAGGAAGGAAAAATATACATACAAATGAAAGATTTGGTTCCTATCTCTAAACTGTTACCAAGCTCTCTTTAAAAAAAAGAAAAATTCTTGCTTGCACTAGTGCAGATAAATGTCGGGACTCCCCCCCCCCCGATTCATCCTAAAATTGAATGTCTGTATTGTATGTAGAAACATAAGATGCATCAGCTATTCTGGCAAGAAAATAGAGTATGTATTGAGTGGCATGAAAGAACGATACAGCTTCTTAAAAATACTTATCACATTAAAGGTATCTGCTTTGTCCTGGTGCATGTGTAGTCATGTGCATATTGTTGATTTTTCACTGTTCCACTAATATGACTTTGGTCAACTGCTAAATAAAATCTTCACTGATGTTTCATGTTAGCATTAAGAAAGCAATTTATGCTATTCCAGAGTTTTTGAGAAGCTGAAATTTTGAAGATTTTTACTGATTTATGCTGTTGCACAATGTAGTATTTTTAGGCTGAGTTTGAATATTGTCTTAATTAAATTCTATTCTGCTTCTTCAAAAAATACATAGTATTTTTAGCTTTTAAAGTATGACAGTACAAATCAGATATTTTTTTTTCCAGGAAAGCAATGAAGGCATATAACTCCACTTTGTCCCGTGCAACTGATTTATTACTTAATATATGAAACAGGTAAAATGTGCAGGCAAATGAAAAGCTTAGTTTGCAGTTCTGAAGTCTTCTTGCAGATCTCAGAGGACAGTGGAAATGCATGTATTTAGCCACATACAATGGATATATCCATCTTTGTGAAAATCAAACTTAATGATGTGTAGTCCTTTGACAATTTAGCTGTTAAGGAAGTGAAAACATCTAGCTCCTAAGCCTCAGAGGTCACAAGCACTGGTGTCTGCAAGTTCTGTTTAAGGGAGAGAAGCCATGTCAATTCTTGAACCGTATAGACTGGAAATATTTGCATGCCTACAAGTTTCCTAGGAGTAAACCATCAACATCTGCAAGTTGTCTGTGCTCTCAATACTATTTCATAGGTCTGGCAAGGCTTACAAGAAGAACAGTAAGTGTGGCGTCTTCCTTCTCCACATACTCTTGGTATGTAAGGGTATGTTAAACATTGTTCTTCTGGCAAGCAGAATCCTGATGAAATGCTCATACTGTTTGGCCTGTTTCTTTCATGGGATGCAATTGTAGTGAAAACGGCGTCTATATCCTGACTCTGAGTAGCAGAACATTTTTTAATTTGTTATATTTTTAAGTGAAGGACAAGCCTCTTTGAAAGCTCAGATAATGCAGAGGTGAAATAGATACCAAACTAGAATTTGATGGAAACCGATAAAGGAGAGAGGTTACAAAATTTTCAGCAAATGATAACATAAATTGTAGTAGGACACACTGAATGAGTCTAGAGGGTGGCTAGTTGTCAACACTTGTGTTTGTTTCTTTTAAAGAAATCTCACCAGATATGATTTATTTAAAATTCAAGCTGTTGTCTTGGGTGAAAATCTTACATTTCACCATGAATAAACTTTTATAGTTTCCTAGTCAACTTTTCTAGCTTCTAAAGCAAATCTTGAAAATGCAAGCCTGCGTTGCTCCAGAAATGTGAAAAGAGCAAACCAGGTATTTAACCTGTCACTTATGAATGTTTAATTTTTTTTTTTAATTTAAGGCAATTGCTGGTTTGCGGGGGGGGGGGCGGGGATAGGCCAGCCTGCTTCAGGATGCCACAATGCTTGAGGTTGGCAAGCACTGAATATAGTTTCCTGGTCAAAATGAAAAGCACACTAAACATTTAGAACCGGAGAACACTTAAAGAAACCTTCCTAAGAGCCCTAAAACTTGAACTGTAAAAACAAATTAACAAATTTTATTATTTAAAAAAAAAAGTCAGAGTGATGGACTGAAACACTTATCTAATGGAATAAGATGTGATATCCAGGAAATTAATAAGGGAATACTAATCTGGGTGGTGTTTTATTTCTTTTAAATAAATGTGCATTTGCCATTGAATATAGGAAAGAGCTATTGGACTTGAAAAAACCTTTCTTCTGTTTGTTCATCCAGATTTTATAATGAGTTTGTTCCAGCCAGGAACATGCGTGTTTTGCATTCATTTCACTTAGAATGTTGCTGTCATCTGCCATGACAGCCAAACCCGAAATAAACAGAGCTGAATATTTATAAAAACGTTTTCCAAATATTTAATGCATAAGTACATGTTGTAAATTCATACCAATTTGCTATGGCATATATCTCATCACAAAGCAAACTGAGGCTTGGGAGGGGCAGAACACCAAAATGTCCAGTTGGTAATTATTAGATAGGTAAGGGCAAACCCTCATACTTGCACAGATCCTGCAAGTGGATTGAGGTTCTTAGCCCAGGCAGCTGTATGTAGGAGCAGCGCCCAAACTGATTAGATACTTTGTTTGCAAAATATTTATTTTGAATTAGTTAATATAGAAATTCAGCTCAAACTAAACATGAACATACGACAATTTATGACTTACCAGATCAATTTGAAGCAAGAGTTTGGTATAGCATGACAGTATCACTTTTAAAATATTCTCGGCAAATGTGATTTCAGTGGAAGAGATCAACTTCCTGACGTTAGCTACGGCACATTTCTAGTTATCCAATGTTTGTTTTGTCATTCAGAACAGCTGAATGATGTCTTTAAAAAGTATACATAAACTGGATTCCTGAGCTGGGACCTTACAGTTCACAGTACAGCAGGATTTTAAGCCTTTAAAAATAAATTTTGAGTAGTGTCATATTATAGCTGTAGAATTACTATATCAGATAATTTTTTTGGTTGCATATCAGCAAGCTTCAGTCAGAGAAACCAACCTAAAATCTTTGGTAGGAGAAGTAATTTCTGTGTCTATTTGTTACGTGCTGTTGCGCTTAACGTTGTTTCCCTGTCCAGCCATGTAAAACCAATTGAAAGAAAGAAGTCTTACTGGAATTACGTGAAGTCCTCTCCCTCTCATTCTCTCTCTCTGCTTCCCTTTCCATGATGAGAACTTGTGCGGTATCATCACTTTGGGCTTTTGTGTGACAAAGAGAATTTCAGCAGCACTTTGTGCAAGCATGCAGGTGCATTTCTGAAGAGTAGAACAAAGTCTTGTGTTAAGAATCATATTCTGAAGGAAGACAAGATACAGAGAAACATTACATAACCGCTATATTGTAAAAAAAAAAAAGTCTACCTAAACTAAAGACATGTTTGGAGAAGGAAGCAAACAATTCTCTGATTTACTTAGTTGCTCTGTTCATAAAATGTCATGTAGCAAATTAGTTTCTTTTGATAATTTTAAAGAATGCTATTCCACTTCTACAGATTTCTTCCTAACAACTTGTGGCTAATTTTCAAGATTCATTTGCTATTTTGTTATTTTATAGTTTATTACCTAAAGGTATGATACCTGACTGAGTTAAGTGTGCACAGGTGAACTGATTCTTACAATAATCTTAGTCATTTTAGACTAAAACTTAAGGGAATTTACAATAAAAATATTTTCTGGAGAGGTGTATG
Source organism: Hemiprocne comata (assembly GCA_020745705.1). Lineage (NCBI taxonomy): Eukaryota > Metazoa > Chordata > Aves > Apodiformes > Apodidae > Hemiprocne > Hemiprocne comata. The sequence continues at coordinate 131,947,544 of CM036586.1, read as the reverse complement.
GGAGTGGTGCTGTATGAAGTAACTTAAGAATGCATTTTTGTTTGTTTTTTTTAATTATACTTTTTTTCATATTTCTCAGGAAATGCAAAAAATTCCTGCTACTAATACTGGTTCAGCACTTGCTGGTCTGAAATTTGAAGAGTTACAAATTCAACACAACCAAATCAATCCACATGATAATTAACTGCCTTTGGAGGCTTATACTAGCTTTGACCTTATGCTTGTCTGTTACCTGTAATTTTCTCTCCTCAGTTACCTGCTACATGCTTTTCATTAGTAATGGGCTTCTTGTTTTTTCAGTCTCTCTCTGGACATGTAAATTCTCTGTGTATGTTTTCCTGGGGGGTTACTCTGATGAATAAACTGTAAGAATTAAACCTTTGGATGTGAAAAGCTTAAAGAGAGTTGGTGAAAATAAATGTGATAACCCCATAATTTCCAACAACCGTCCTCTTTCCTAAGAAAATGGAGTAAAACCCCATCACAAGTTGCCTGAGTTTTGACTTCTTAAAACTATTGATCTTTGAAATGTAAAATTGAGCGTTCGTATGAGTGGGACGATACCCGGTGGACCAGAGAAGGTAAGTAAGGTTAACCAGTCTGGATTTCAAGCAGAATGTCAAACACTAGCCCAGTTACTTTAAAAAAATGAGCACCTACTACATTCCATCGAGGCTTTCAGGAATTAGGTTCTCAGAATAAGCATCTAAATTGGAAAGAAAAAAAAAATACGGCCATCTCTTTCAGTAAAATCAGTTTTAATTACGCTTTCAGCAGGACCCAGTCTGACTTGTATTTGAGTAGGGAGGCGATGGGAGCTTTGCCAGCACACACGCCGTGCAGTGTATGAGCAGAGTTACGTGGTGACCACCGGCCCCCACAGCTCGGTGCTGTAACCTGGCCCATGTGGGTCAAGGCACAGGTGGGTGGCTGGCGGCTGCCAGTGAGCCGTACATGCCCTGGCTAGGAAGCCCAAACCACTGCATGGAGTGATTGCTTTGCCATCCCCGTTTTTTGGCAGGTGGTCCCTACTTTCTGCATCAAGCTCAATAGTTTAATGAGAATACAAATTTCCTTTTTTCTTGAAAATTAGAAATAATTTTATTGAAAATAGCATAATATAGTCCATCTTCTTTATACAGAATATTTGCGAGAGAACTCGGAGTAATTTGTTTTAAGGCAACTACCTTCCAGATGATTAGCTGTCTTAGATGTGATCTGAAGTTCTGATGAAGACTGCTTGTAACTTCAAAATTATGGTCCATCCCCAAAAATTTGAAAATAATTGCAGGTGTTCAAGAGTTTTGTTTTTTACAAGAACCTTGCCTAAAATATAATGAAATATGAAAAGTTATGCATACTGGGTTTGGTACTTGAGTCTTTTTCGAAGAGTGCATTTTGGTTACATCTCCAAGCATTTCTCCTTTACTTGAATGTTAAACAAAACCCAGGAGATTCTCACAGAATTACTTCTCTCTAGAAGAAACAGCTTTAATTTATGGTGTTTTGAATTCTCTCTTAAATTTCAGATGTCTCTAGTATTAATGTCTTTTCTTCTAATAACTCATGTTCTTTTACTTCTTGCTTCAAAACCCAGCAATACTATAATGCATTTGTTGCTGCTGTTAGCTATGTCTCTTCTGATGGAAAAGCAGCAGCAGATTTTCAGGCTTGAGACAATTTTTTCTTTTTTTTTTTTCTTTTTTTTTAACTTCCTTAAAGAACTTAGGTATGAACTTTCAGCCCTATCTTATTGCAACATCTTTTCCAAAGTGTTTGTATCTGATTTTATCTTTCTCGTCTGAAAGAAGTAGGTAACAGGTTTGCCTCCTTTCTCTCTTGCCCTTCTTTTTACATCTTGGGCCAAATGTCTATTTGTTAGACATGATGGCTTTAGTAGAATGAATATCAGGTTTAAAATAGAGCTTAAAGAGAAGCAACTTTCTGCAAAATTTTGTAAGATATTTTCCCCTTCGTTTTCCTCTGGGGTAAACCAAATCCTTCCAAAGTATTTTTGTGAGGCACCAAACAGAGTTTGTGAGCAATTAGCATTCTGCTTTTGAGAAGAGGGAAACCCATACTCAGGTCCTTATTCTGTCTGACTCAAAGCAGGAGCTTGAAGGGAACTCCTATGTGCTACCCCATTCAAGAGACTTGCTGGCTTTGATGAGAAATTCTAATGGGAGTGTAGAAACATTCTCTAATGAACACGCCATCAGAATTTATGCTGGGAAGTTTCTGATGAGCAAGTGTTGTCTTGCTAAACATATACAATAAAAAAGAAAATAAATCTCAAGTTCAGTTTTAGTATTTTATCCTTTGCAGTGAATTAATGGAGTACATGTATTTTTGTTCTGCAAAAGACTTAATGTTGTTCTTGCCTTCTTTTGTAGCGCCTTATAGTAAGGGGTCAGCACTACGGAGTGCAGTGAGTATCTAAGAGTTTCCCCATCCACCCCTGCAGAAGTTGTTGTGCTCTCTTTTGTACCAACTATATTTCAGTGTGACCACAATCCCTAAGCAGGCTCCTGTGTGTGAGATGCTGAAAAATGGGGCATAGAGGTGGTGCTGTTCTGTTATGCATGGGTATATAAGAATAACATAAATATGAGTACTGATAATACATGCTTATATACTGATGATTCTGCCACTTCTGGATCTACATGTAATTATACAGGACTGGAAGATTTAGAAGAAGGTCCTAGGCTACTATATCTACAGGGTATGCAGGGATTCAAGGGAGTCAGCAACATGAAATATGATCAGAAGAGGTAATCTGAGAAGGCTCAGCACATGTGCTGACCTTTCTAGAGGAGAAGGATTATGTGGAAGCATAAAGAAGGGTTTCAGGTATTTAAAAAGATTTGGCAAGTAACTTCACCTATACATGTGCTGTCTAAATGCTGTAACAGTCATGTGGGGATAGTATTATTTTCTGTCAAACCTCTCCCTCCTAATTAGGTCACATCAGTGTTTTAGTAAATGCTGCTTATTTAAACAGACCTAAACTAGCTTTAAATTAGCTGTCTTGTTTACGCAGCTCCCCAGTGGTGTCAGCAAGAGCTTTACTTCAGGAAAACTGCTTGGGCGTTTACCAAACTGCTTAGCCAGATTTTTGCAGCTCACACAAAGGTCTATGTTGAAGATCTACACTGTTATCAGCCAGTTGGATACTGATTTAGAGAAGTTTTTGTGAGCTGCTGCCACCTCCATGTCTGCAGTGTATACAAACGTTTTGGAAAGGAGGAAGTTTCTCAAACTGTGCCTTCAGGTTCAGTGGGGTCTTCACCACTTTTGAAGCTTCAGGGTTGTACTGTAATAAAAACATAGCAGTGTTCTGCTTCATCCATAGTTAGAAAGTATCCAGGGAAACCTTCTAGAAGGTATACAAGGAAAAGAGTGCCTCTAAGTAGCTATACTATCTAGCTTTTTTTTGCCAGTTTGCATGTATAGATGATTTTGCAAAGTCGTTTCACTGAAACCTGCCATTGAATGTTTATTCCTAAAGCAGTATTTTGTTTTGAGGTTTTAATTTTCAGTGTTTTTCCATTTAACTCATCATCATCTTATTTTGTTGTAGCTCTGAATATTTTTAAAGTATCTTCTGGTTCTTTTTAATGCTATCTGATTAGGAAGATTGCTATTAGATACTAAGAATAAGCAATATGGATGGAATGTAAACTTCTTAATTTGGGAAGTTTGAACTTTGGGATCTTGTCTGAAGGAGTTGTAGATTATTCTAACAATTGCCATAATCCTTACTGCACTACAAAAGTCTTTCTCTCCTTGGTGAAACAGCCCTGTTTTTTAGATAAAGCAAGAAAATGGAAAAATGGTATCAGAGGCTTTGAATTGTAAGTGTGGCTGATTTACTGTGTAACCTTTAGAAAGCCACTGGAATGCATGCAGGCTTTCCAATAAGCCAGTGTCCAAGCTTAATCAAGAGGGCCCACTCTGTTAGCTGTTTCTGTTAACTTTAAATTGCTTTTCAGATTGTTGATATACAAATACCACTTAGAAAGTGCTAACACACATGGTCCTGAAGACGATATGCCATTTTAGTATTTGATTAATCAACAAAAAGGCTTATTTACCTATTTCACAGTGGTGTGAAACTGAGATCTGTCAAGTATCCTCTAGATTCTCCAGTGTATTATATATGTAAGAAATTGAAATAGGGGCTGAGTCCAATTTGCTAGTACATTGACAGTGACCCTTACTGCTTACAGGACAGCCTTTGCTTGCATTGGGAAAACAACCACCCTGTTCCCTTTCCTCTCTTTAAAAAAACCTTTATCACTCTAGATTCAATTGAACTGATGAAAGAAACAAAATAATAAAATCTGAATTATGGACACACTGTCAGTCTTCCTGAAGAGGAGAGAGGGAGGAAAAAATAATGTCCTGTACAGACTGTGTGTTATTTCTCGCTTACAAAGCACCTTAAGCTCTTTGGAAAATGTGTTTAGAAATGAAAAACATTTATTGAGCTCCGTGCAACACACGCATGCTGCCACTGTCCACACTGATCCAGCTCTTAACGTGTTTAAGCTGGTTGGCTTCTGGGTGTTACTATTTAGCGACTGCAGTATTGGCATTGCAAATATATTTGAACAATTATTCTAGCCACCTTTTACTCCCACGAGAACACCTATGCTAGGACCTGACGATTGTCATGTCTAAAGATCTCATTTAGACTAATTAAAACATGAATTATTTTTAATGGAAATAGTTCTTGCTATTTCAGTAGATGTTGAAGTTCAACCCTCAGCTGTCAATCTTCCTATAACTGCATGTTGTTTTTCTCACAGGTAGCTCCTGGCTACTAAGGACTTGCCCTGTGCATTAACTATTAACCAGGCATCAAGGCAAGGAATTCCTTTGGGGATTGACTGCAGTTTATTTGTTCAGTGTATGTAGCCTCTTTTGCCTTGGGCTCCAAATAGAGCACTTCGGTCTTGAGCTCCCTGGTTTTTGGCTTCTGAGAAGCAAAATTGCCTGAGGGGAGCTATACTTAAGCAGAGCTTTTGTTCAGGGTGTTTTGGCTTATACAGGATAACATCTGTAATGTGGCTTGGAAAATGCTCATTGCATGGCACTTATCCGTAGTCATATGTGAGAACCAGAGGAGTGTGAGCTTGCCTGAAATCTACTTTGGATTTTTTTTCCCTAAAGCTTTTCAGTATTGGGTCTTGAGCTGAGAAAGGGACAAGGGGAAGTGTGAAATATTTGGCAATAGAGCCCTAAAGTCAACTGGCACTTCGAGGGGAGTTTATGTATAACTAATAAAAAACCTGCCTCTTCAACAGCATATAAATGAACACCCACTTCTGTATTCATGCAGAGGATTTGAGACAGGTGGTGGCTGCTGTCTAAAATACAAGGGGAGAAGATTAAATGAAAATGAGAGCACACTATAAAAAATAGCTGTGAACTCATTGCTGGATTACTTCAGGGGGATCAGAAGTAGTATTCATACCATCTGAATAGTTTTGGCATTCTTGGGGAAAGTGTGTAGAAACTGAATTCTTACCTGGGAGAAGTTTGCAAGTTTATGGGGTGGACTTTTTCAGATGGCTGGTTGTAGGAGCAAAAGACAGTTTGGCAAGGAGACCTCATGGCTTTGTTCTTTTTTACATATTTGAGAGGTACACAAGAATACCCAATGTTTAATCAAGGTCATTACAAATATATTTATGCTATGTAAGTTAACGGCTAGATGCAAACACCAATGCTATTGATGTTGCACAAGTGTATGTGTGGAAAGCAGGACAAACATGCATGGATGTGTTTGTAAGGATGTGTTACAAGTGGATCTGTGCAAACCCATTAAGTTCATATATGCTGTTTGGTAAATTAGCATGAAATTGTGCTTTGCTTCCGTTATTGAAGCCGTTTTTCAATGTAGGTTTAACTAGGATCAAAGATGATCTTTAGCAAGTGTTTGTGTACTGCTATATGCATACGTATTAAAATTACAAAATCTATTGATAATCTTTCATCTTTTACCAGATAAGCAGCAGTGTTATGTGAGTAAGTGAAGTTCTACTATTACATACATGCAGCCCAAGGTGGGGAGAACAATATTTTCTCAGCAGGTGCCAGTAGTAATGCAACACTTCTTTTTTAAGCTTGACATTACTATTTCAAAGGCATATTGCATCTGGGACCTCTTCTGTTTCTGTCCTACTTCGTTTCTCTTGCTGAGTACTACCTGGATTGTCTCTTATAAGCAAGAGGTGTGCGTATATCTTTCTAGTAATTTACTTTCCTGCCAGTGACACATATGAGAATTATTATAATTTCGGTAATAGTAAAGACTGCTATTAAATGGTTTGAAAATCTAAACTGAAATCAGGAAATCCAGAAACATGAATTTATAAATACATTTTAGAGTTTCATTATATTTGTCTTTCTCTGACCATACTGCATGTATACCCCTGGATGTTCTACACACACATACATAACGTCTTGCATGTATCCAGTGCAAGTCAGTCATTCCCAGTTATCCTTCCAACCTGGCATACTGAACTCATAGCCTGGTATCTACTTGAAGTCACTTTTTGAGTGAGCAATACAAACTTCTCTCCTTTGATGATTCATGTATGTATCAAAGATTCATCTGTCCTGATTCAACTTCCCAGTATGAAACTGCAATTTCAATATTTATTCTGCCAGCTAATTTACAAGTGTCTTATTCTCCCTTAGGAGAAAGTCTTGTAAACCCAATTTGTGTTCTTATTTTTCATTCATCTTATTTATTTACTTGCTATTTTTTTAAATACAATTCTGAGATCATGGTAACTGACCAATTACCTTATCTAATAGACACAAGAGGTATAGTCTCAATAAGAACTGCTACAGTTAAACCGAATACTTTAAAGTATATGTGTACTAGAATGATACACAGGTCTAAAGTAAACCACAGGAGTTTTTGCTTGGGTAACACAAATATTAATGAAATGTGAATTCTGTTTTATAATATCCCATTTGCCCTGATCTGTGAAGGACAGTGTGAACATAACTGTTGAAAAATAAGATCAGATGCTGTACAATTTTCTAATATAAAAAAGGCTTTGAGCGTGTGCCTGTCGCCTTTTAGAATTACGTTGTTGGAAGTTAAGGGCTAGCAAACTTCCTGGCTTTAAAATACTGAGTTTGTTGAATTACTATAGCCTGCTTAGTGTAGCACTTTTGATAATATTTTAAAGAAATCCATAATTGCCCTGTTGTAAGAAAGCTTTGAGAGAATAAAATTCTCTGTCTCTCTATATGGTCAGATTTGCTTTATTATGCCTGAAGGACAGATTGGGAAATGAAAATAGAAAGAATCAAAACAGCTTTCTTCAAACCTCATAGTGGAAGAATTTAGAATAGAAAAGCTGAATGATTGTTACTGAGGATAAAATTATTATTTGACCTGCTCACTGGGTTTTCTGATTCAGATGATGTTCACAATTATTTAGCAATTATTTAATTTCTCTAAAGCTGCACCCATCCCTTCCTGTGATCTTTCTGTGTCCAGTTGTTCTTCTGTTTGGTGTAGAAGTAGGGTTTTTTTCATTGCAGTTGGTTTAATTTGTCCCACTCTCTAGAATCTAATGCTATATTTCAGTAGCAATGTATTTTTAGCAGTGAAAATAATAAAGGAAAAAGAACAGGTTAAAACTACTGCTGCTTCAGGAGAATTTAAAACTGAGCATGGAGAAGGGAATAGTGCAGGTGCTTTTAATGGAATTGTGAGACACAAGATTTTTGCCCTCTGTATTCCTTTCATATATCTGCTCTCTGAACTGTCACTGGTGTAGGAAAAGCAATAGTAGTTGCAACTAAGTTTAAAGAAAGGGCTTTTCAGCAGCCTTTTTGCTTGGATTCAGTAAACAATAATAGAATTTCTGAATTTTTGTTGTTGACAACCTTTGTTAACCAGCTTACAAGTATAAACATAATGAAGCTCTGTGACATGCAAACTCTAAAATTTACATCAAGCCCCAGTTTTGTGAATTGTAACAAGTCTGAAGTCTCTCCCATAGCAGTAACTGCCTCAGCAGTTACCATTAAATACAAACAAATTGTCTGTTGAATTCAAAATGAAAAAAAGAACATAATGTTTTATTTTGATACTACTTCAATAAAATGTTCAATTTTATGACAGAAGGTACCTAGACAGTTGATCATAACTGTGGCAATTCTGTCAGCTCTGGAAAGGTGTTGATGTGTTAGTTTCTTAAGGCAGAAAGAAGTCAAGACAGGAAACCATCAAACCAGCACCATGCATCTGCTTGGTTGGATGTATAAAACTGAGACATACTGGGCTACAAGGAGGGAGACAAGTCTAATTCTTCCCTTATCAAATGGCACAATGTGTAGGGTGATGCTCTGCCATTAGGAAATATACCTTTAATAATCATTTTTTATCAGAAAGGCCTGTCATATTGCTTACCTGTCATATTGCTTACCCCAAGGTGTAAGCCACCATTGCCACCATCACATTCCTTCTCCTCCAAGTGGACCACTGCTGGTTGGTAGGCTGTGCGGGGTCATGGAAGGATAGAGGCCTCAGTACTTTGTTGTTCAGTGTGTGAGATGTTGCCTTTGTATCCAGCATCATGGATCAGGAACTAACAGTGTGAGTATTGCACCTGGATTATGAAATTAGTCTAGGTTGGTTACACCAGATTTTGACCATCATTAGCACCTCAACAAGTAGCAGTGTTGCAATATGAATGGAAAATCTCCTAAAAGTCTGACTGTAGATGGATTCTTTTGCGAAAGCAGACAGAAAAAAGCCACTGTGCAAAATCAGTCAAGCTATGCTGCAAAATCTATTTTTAGATAGCTGTCATTACAGTGTGGTTAACATATTTTGGTCCTGCAGTGTAGACAGGACTGTGAATTGTGTCTTCACCTTGCCCCTAAATTATGTGATAGCTTTTGATTTTGGTTGGGCTGTAACACTATTTGGGAATGAGGCTTGACACTATCTACACTGCAGAATAAACTGTGTTCCTAGCAGGGCTTGAGCAATTATCACCTTCTGAGTATCTTCTTCCCCAGTATAGACTTTTAAAAATCCTTTAATGAATCAGCCTCACTACTAATCACATTACTTTCATAATCTAATGATTTTTGAGAAATCTTAACAGCTTCGTTAGCATTAATAGGTCCTTACAGTACTCTTCTGAAGTAGTACGTTCCTGTAATTTCTATCCTAATGGGGTAAATCAAGGCACAGAATGATTAGTTGCCTTTTGGAAAGTCTCTGGCAACAACAGAACTGCCAAGTGCTTTAGCCATTAGCTATAGTATGTTTCCATGTCTGAATTAATGATGAGCTAATAGAATGGCAGACTAGACTGCAGCAGGCAAGAAACTCTTAATGCAGAAGTATTTATCAGGACCTTTGGTTATGGGTTTTTAGCCAAAGCAAGGGAAAGTTGTTTAGTGCTTCTATTTGTGAACAAAACTGGCAATATAAATAGAAACCCATGTTAAGATAAGAAAAGTATCTCCACACAAGCTGCTGCAGCAAGAACGAAAAGGACTGGCAGATAAATGGAGTGCTGAAGCATGTAGTAGATGAGTCGTAAGATACTCTACATATCTTTACAACCACCACATTAAAGTAATTAAAAATCTTCAGCCAAAGCAAAATCTGATTGACAGAAAGTAAGTGCTACGTCCAGTACGCAGAGGCCCAGACATAGCAGTATGACATAGAACATGGTTAAAATCCATTCAGTGCTTCATAACAGGTTGCTGGGGATGCTGAGAGGTTACCATACAGGAGAGTCCAACCATGCTGGAAACCACAAGTAAAGCAGCAGGATTTCTCTTGAACAACCATGGAAAAGACAAAGTTTGCTTTTCCTTGAAAGGGCTGAACATCAACAGCTGACATTAGAAGGGGTTCAAGATGAAAACCACCAAAAAACCTGCCATGAATGTGGTGTTCTGTAGAAAAATGACAGATTGTTGTGTTATGGCTGGAAAGGGAGTCTCTTTCCTTTGAGTCTGGTTTTCTCTTGAAATGGCAATCCTGCAACTGCTGTATTAAATTAAAGGCTTCAGTGAAATGAAATTGTATCAACCCCCCTTCTTGATTTATTTCTTATTCTGGCAACATTTTAGTAGAGAAGTATGTTTTCTTTTTATTTCAAGCAAAATACATACGAACAGCAGTAACAAGATCATGAGTTCCCAGGCGACTGCTATGAGACTGGATAGTTTGTCTGTGCCAACCCAGATGTCCTAGAATCCTAGAAAACCCCTGACAAAGCTGCTACTGGGCTTTGCAGAACAGCAGGATGGTGAACATCTGACTACCTCAAAATCTTGGCATCTGTAACTGAAAAAGTACATATATGTAAAACAACAGGGGTTTTCCAAGAGGAGTGGGGAGGCAGAGGTGTCACCATAAACTTTCTCTGGGCACACAGGCTGAAAATATTTTTAATTCTTCCCCTCTAGACTTGCCAGGATCAGTTAATGGCAAGAACCAGAGGGGCTTTCAGTAAGGCTCTATGTGGGTGTAGAAAACGAAAATGTGGTAAGGCCACAGTCTTCAAATTCATACAACAAATAAGTTCAATAATGTCACAGGGTCTGAAGTTGTGATATTAATTTCCCTCTTATACAGGAAAACCATGGTGCCTGTCGCACTGCTGGGTGTCATATGATGCTGTCACATACCTTTCCCATTTGTGGTGGTTTTGGGTCTAGGGCTGTCACCGATCTGAGATACGAATTTCAAACAGCCACTGCCTCTTTCTATGCCTATGCCCCTTACCAGCCTTTTCTACTTGTGTACTTGGATTCTAATTGCATAGCACCTCATACAATCCAGAAGTTAATGCACTAACTGAAGCTAAGATTGAACAGAAACACAAGTCTTCACAGGGCTGAAGTACGTGCAGTCCTTTGGGGACAACTGCTGTATTTAAGCACATCTGTAACACCACAAACAGTATTATAATCCAAAACTGCGATGAGGGGCCCTCATGACTATTTAATTAATTACAATAGAAATTGAGTCTTCTCTTATCATTTTATCAGCACTGACTGCTCATCAATGAGCAAAACACAACCCCTGTAGTAAAGCAGGACACTATTGGGAGTTCCATGTGGAGGTGAACTGAACAGCCGAGTACCTCAGTCAAAAGTGTTTAGGTAATTCAAAGCAAGAAAGCTCAATATGATTGTGTTTTTGTTTTAAATTTTCTGTCTGTTTCCAGAGACAGTGGTGTTTTCTTTGCAAGAGCATCTTAGAAACTACATCTCTTCCACTGCTGACTTGTTTAGGGCCAGAGAGGTGTTCCAACACTGAGGCTGACTCTTTTTGTTTTCAATGTCTTTTGTGCACAGCCTCCAAAACACACAAGTTTCAGGCTGCTTTCCTCTCAACTCAGCAGAAAATGTTGGCACTGCTGATCTCTGTGACAGAGCAATGGGTGACAAACTGCCTTGTCATTTCAATCAAAGCCACCCACACTTCTCATTAGATTTATCCAGGGTTAAACTGTTCATTACGCACCAGCCCTGGCTGTCCAGGGTAGCTGTTTTTCTTAATCTCTTGTCATAACTGTTGTAAGTTGGAGGTGGGAATGAAAGCACCTGCTGACTGAAGTGACAGCTTTATTCTAGGAGCTGGGGACTCAGCTGAAAGTAAAAACAAATGGGGACACAAATTACTGGGTATGCAGTTCAGAAGGATAATGCATTTTGTAGAATCAAGAGGGTTTTTTTAAAGAAATTATATAGCAGTTCTCATCTCCTCCTACTTCCTGTATACCCTACTTCTTGCACATGTTTTTCTATGTTCCTCTTGTTTCCTTCTCCCACATTAAACTGCTTTTTGGGAGGTTTTTACTGAGAGACTTTGCTGTTTAAATTGGAATATATTTGACAAAACCCATTACCAATTCATGGACCAATTTTTGTTTAAAAATGTAAATATGTGAGAAAAGATTATGTAGGCTCGGCTGGTATAAACCATTTTGCATTGTAACAACACAACTCCAAATGCATTTTATTTTTAATTTTGTCATGTTATGTCTCAGTGTGTTAACTGTCTCTGAATTGCAAATTTATTTTTCATCATCTTGTCTCTATAGCGTTGGGGTAATACAGTTCAGTGCCATATATCTTGGAAGTAGGAATATTGTTTTGAGTCTGATACTGATTTGCTTTGCCTCCCACTTACCCTCCAGCTAAGTGGAAATAAAGTTTAGTTTTTAATTATTATTAGTTTTTCCTTAAGTACCATGCTATTTGCAGTAAAAAGCCCAGCTATGCTCCTGGGAGACAGATACTCCCTGAGTAGCTAAAGGAGAAAGGAATAATTAGACTATTATTTTTTTTTCCAGCTACTGGAAAAAAAATGGCTGTATTTGAGTTATTTTGAATAAATACTCTACACTGAACTTTTTGATCTGATAAAATTTACTACAGGTGCATTAGACCTTTGATTGAATTTTCATAGGATGTTCAAATTCTAGATATAGTGAACATGTATTTTTTATAACTTAAACCACGTCTCTTTTACCAGGACAGAGCTTGTGAAGACTCTTGGGGACAAAGGGAAGGAGAACAGAGTAACTCCAAAGGAGCATGGCTGTCAACAAAAGGGAAGCAGAAGCTGCTCTATGTGAGGGGAGGTGGGATAGTTCTGAGATACAATCGGTGTCATCAGACACCCATTAAATTGTTTATAAGGTAGCTGTAGGTGAATCTTTTGCCCCAATACCATGTGGGACTTGGACCTAGACCTTCTCCTGGGATCAATGAGAGCAGTGAGACTTCGAGGGTTACACAGTATCAGGCCTTCTGTTATTACATAGGATTATGTGGTTACCAATACCCCATTTTGAGTTTGATTGTAATTTATTCCTGGATGATTTAAAATTAGCTTTTCTTTAAGATGTATGTGGAGTGGCGAAAAAGGGGAAGATGAAAAGAGGGGGAGGAGAAAATGAGGCAAATACGCCGTAAAAGGTTAAACTACTTGCAGAGACAGCCAAGGTGGGAACAAAAGGGAAAAAATCAGAGGATAAGTAACAAAGCGTAAGATTAAGGGGAGAATTGTAGATATGATGGCCCAGTAACTTACCTTTATATCATCCTCTTCATGTAAGAAATTATCCTGGGAAGCCAAGCTGTGGTTCAGAGGCAAGATACAATTCAAACACTGCTTTGATTGTGACCTCTAATGCAAAGGTAGAAATGACCTTCCCAAAGTTTTGCTTACATAGGTGAGGATGAGCACAGAATCTGATAAGGATTGTGGTGGTTGAATCTCTCACGGCATGAAGCTGTGATAGCAGTACCTCTCTTGCAGGTAAGCATGTAGGTTTAGATAAACATCTATGTTGTCCATATGAACTATCCACACCAGGGTTTGTTTTCCTCCCCTTCGACAGTTTCTGCTCTCAGATATTTCAGTTACTCATGTCTGTAAGTAATCCTTACTATTCCTTCACTGACTGCTAAAATTGGGATTGAACCACTACAGGTTAAGTTCTGCATATGATAGAAGACTACTGACCATGCTGCTAATACTCCAGGAACAGGAAGAGCAGTGACTATTCACAAACCCGTTCACCTTATAGCTCAGTGGGCTGAAAGGCATCAGGATAAATTATATGGGAAAGACACAAGAGAAGAACATGGAAAGTAAGATAAAATGCAAAGCAGCTTTACCAAAGATTAATTATGAGGATAACTAAACAGATTGCTTGGTAGAAGTTACCTATTTTCACATAGGAATGGATGGTGGATTTATCTGGATCATTTTCCGTGGTGCTAAATGGAACAGAGATGATGGAGTTTAGTATAGGTATTGTAAAGGGCATAGTGAAGTGGCTCACAAGAAAGTGCAAGTAGAGCATGCTTCAGGAGCAAATTTGGGCTCGAAGGGATAATTATTGAGCATCTTTAAGAATTATCTGGGTATTACTATTTCATATTGTATTTAATAACAGTGAAAGAAAAATTAGGAGTGTGTGAATAAAATTAACTGATGACACAAGATTAGGAATGTGTCTTCAACAGAGAAGCAGACTGTAACATCAGTCAGGATTTAATGGACTGGTAATAGTACAGAGGACAGACATGCTATGGGACTGTAAGACATTTCTGTCCTACACTAGATGGGCACATAATAGAGGAGGATTAGTATGTTGATTGTGTGCAGTAACGTCAAAACTAGCAGTGAGAGAGGCCTCGTAAAAAGAGAATCCAGGCTATATTAAAAGCTGTATTTGCCATAAACTGGAATAATATTTATGTCACTGCATAAAACACTGGTAAGACCAAATTTTGTGTTTTGTTTTGATCACTCTAATACAAAAAGAAATTGTGCAAGTGAAACAGGCATGGGCAGCTATCAGGAGGGTCAGGGAAGTAGAGGTTCTGTTGTGTAAAGACCAATGGGCCTTGGCTTGCTTGTCCCCCAGTAGAAGGTTGCTATCCTTTCTGCAACAAGTGCTTTTCTAATGCAGAAGAGAGAAGTTAAAGCATGCGTCCTTTTATCTGGTAGAGTTGTTAGTTTAAAAGCTTTCTGCTTCTGTTCCAGTCCTGTGCCATGCCCTTGCTGAGGGCAGCAGAGCTCCCTGTGAGAGCCTGGTAGATGAAGGCCATGCAGTAGAGGTAGGGCAAGGCTGGCAGTGGACAGCTTAGGGCCAAGGGAAGCAGAGGCAGCTACTTATTGAGATGGCATTGCTGTGTAAAGGTACAGGGGAACTCTACTTTTATATTAAGCTAAAATAATAACAACAGAACAACAACAACAACAACAACGTGTTAATTTTTGATGAATTTAAAATGTAAATTGGAAGACCTTTTTTGTCCCTTAGAGCAACTCAGGTTCTCAGTCTGCCAGGGAGCAGGGGAATTAAATTGTCTATGTGCACCCATAGCAGTCTTAAAACAGAACATGAGTGGTGTTCATGCACCTCTGGGATGGGTTGATGGGAAGGCATTCTTGAGTTACCTGTATAATGACTCATCCAATGAGTCTCATTTGTCCTTGTTTTAAAAATCTGAAAACATGGCCACCTTATTTCCCTGTAAATTTTGCCTTTAGAATTAAGAAAACAGCTGTAAACTGATTAGCTCATGGGTTCCCTTCCCTCCTGTCATTAGTATGAGGAAGAATTAGATGTAAATTGTTATCTGAAGTTCAGAGGGCATTTGTACCAACTCGGATGATGCTTGAGCTCACCAAGTGCAGTGGAAAGTCATTTTTTGAAGCTTTATTTGAATTAGACATGAATATTGCAGCACCTTGTACCTTTAGCTAGGTTTTGCTCAATGGCAAGGCATTCAGATCAGCATAATTCAGATCTGACAGAAATCTCATGGTTGCTACTTGAATATGCCTCCTTCAGCCTTGCTAAACAAGAGTGCATGACTATTTACTTTTAAAAACAAAAACAGGAAAGTGAATTCTAGTGTTTCCCCCACTTCAAGCCTACTGCTAGTTTAGCCTGGGGTTTTGTGCCCTAACCAGTGTTTTCCCTAGTGATTTTGACTGGGCACATCAAGCATTCATTTTCTTTAATGTGTTTTAATGCATATTAAAAGGAAATAATTAATGGCATCAAGTATGAAACACTCAAGTATCACTAATACAACAACACTGGATCCTGTTCCTGTAGCATGCTTCTAAATTCAGAGGGAGCTGGATGAGAACCTTAGTCAAAACCAGCATATGTGAATTTTTTTTTTTTCTGTATTTCTTTTCAGTGCTGAAGGCATAATCAGTTTGCAGGAAAGTGTGGCTCTTGGAAGAAGGTGATGGGTGAAAGATGATAGCTTGGCTTTGTGTCAGAGTGCCTGAGATTGACAGTAAACCCTGCCTCGCTATCTGTGCAACTGAACTTAGTCCTGCAAAAAATGTTCACCTGGCTCTGTTTGTTACAGAACTGTCAAAGTGTCATATTTTTGTCAAGTATCCTTGCTTTTGTTTTTGTTTAGAGTGCATTCTAATTATTTCTATAATCCTGACTATTTTTAAAAAGCATGTAGGATTGGCAGTTTAGTGCCTCTGCTGTTTCCACCACATCCTATCTAAATTTCCTTGTACCTTGTCAGCAGCCATATGCCTTCACAATTTTTTTCTGCCCTTCTGTGGCAGGTGCATGAGTCCTCACTGCATATGTAGCTTTAGCAGTTGCTGAATGTTTATTAATGGTCACCTGCACTGTCTCTTTGTGACCTCACTGCACCCTGTGCTTTTTGATCCAAGGCTTGCAGACATGCCGATGAGCTGGAAAGCATTTCTGCAGTAGGAAGGGGGTTACTGGCTAAGAGGCTGGCTGTAAGATTTAGGTGGAAGAAACTGTTGGTGACAAGAGCTGTTCAGTGAATATTTTTGAGTGTCAGAGCATCCCCAGGTTGTGACTCTGGGTGCAGCTTGGGCAGTGGAACATACGTAGCTGCATCGCAGGGGCTGAAAACAAGCAGAAGAAAAACCCACGAAGAGTCAGAAAGATAATGATTTCTGTGAACTCGTGTTTCCGCATGTGAGGCTGACTCCAGTGGGGTCCGCCGTTGCCTTTTATCGTAAACGGCAGCATGCAGCTGAGCTGGTGCTTGCCAGGCAGACCTAAGCCACAGAAAATTCAGTTTTGACTTTTTGGTGAACCAGTCGGGTCAAGTCTACAGTCTGACGGGCTTCTGTCACTTGTCTTTGTGATTAAAGGCTAGAGCTGTGATTCTGTGCAACAGAGGTGGTGGTGGTGTGTATCCCAGAGAAGATCCTTGTTGTCTAAACCAGAGAATTTTTAAATAGAAGTTATTCCCTTGCCATTCAGTCATTGAATTTTCTCCATCTGAAACGGCATAGCCTAAATTTAGAATTCAGGCTGTTACAAAATTTCATCTATAATTGCAGTGAATTAAACTGATAAATGCTGTTCTTTCAATACCATAGAATCATAGAATGTCTTGGGTTAGAAGGGACCTCTAAAGGTCATCTAGTCCAACCCCCCTACAGTAACAAGGACATCTCACACTGGAACACATTGCTCAGAGCCCCATCAAGCCTGACCTTGAATGTCTCCAAGGTCCCACCACCTCTCTAGGCAACTTGTTCCAGTGATCCAAGAACTTTTTCCTAATGTCCAACCTAAATCTACCCTTCTCTAGCTTGAAACCATTACCCCTTGTCCTATTGTTACATGCCCTAGTGAACAGGTCTTCCCCAGCCTTCTTATAGGCCCCTTTCAGGTATTGGATGGCTGCTATAAGGTTCCCCTGGAGTCTTCTTCAGGCTGAACAACCCCAACTCCCTCAGCCTGTCTTCATAAGAGAGGTGCTCCACTCCTCTGATAATTTCCATTGCCCTCCTCTGGACATGCTCCAACAGGTCCACATCCTTCCTTGTGTTGGGGGCTCCAGAGCTGGACACAGTACTCCAGGTGAGGTCTCACCATGGCAGAGTAGAGAGGCAGAATCTCTCCATCTGCTGGTCACACTTCTTTTGATGCAGCCCAGGATGTGGTTGGCCTTCTGGGCTACTATACCTGTATAGGAAAGAGATGTTACTGAATCATACCACAAGAGATCCCAAAATAATGAGAATTAAAATTCTTTTCTGGAGTTAACTGGTAATCTTTTATCTCTTTTGATCTTTTTTTTTTTCCCAAAAAGTTTTCTTAGCCAGAAGATTCCTTGATTTAGAAAAGATGTATTGTTTGACATATTAAAAAAAGACTTAACGATAATTAGAAAGGAAATATTAGATGAGAATGTGCATGGTTTTATTTCTACTCCTAATATGTCATGAAACCAAACAAAAAATTTTTTTTAAAATTTTTCAGAGAGAAAATGCTTGTAAGTTGTATTCTCCTCTGAACAGGTAGTCTGAGCTGTTGTGCTCTATGAGAATTTAAACAAAGACAGACCTGGGTTTTGTTTCTTTTAATAACTTCATGGATGCAAGTTAGCAGCATGAAGTATTAAAACTGTATTTTTGCCACTCTTTTTAGTGCTGTAAGATCTTGTTTCCTTAAAATAAAAACAATTTCAGTGTTAGCAATGAAAACATCATTTTTATTTATAGCACATTGATGAATGTAGCTTGAACTTTTTGCCATGCAAACTCAGCTAAAAGTCTCAGGTACCAAAAGGTATGAATTTCCATCACTAGAGTGACTTAGAGCACACATACCATTTCCTTCAAAGTGCATGGGGACAAAATAATTCAGATTTTCAGCTTTTTCAGGTAAGTTATTGAGTTCATCTCAAGGTTGAAAAGGACGTTCAAGCAGGCAATTAACTTAGTAGTTTAAGTTAGAGCTTTGGTTTGCTTCTTTGAGGAAGGTGTAATCTGGGCCTTGGGCAGTTATTTCTCTTTTAGCATAAATGAACATGTCAAGTATGAAATTTAACATGTCTTTATTTCAGCAAAGAAAAATGTTCTTGGGGTAACATGGTATAAATACCAAGTGCAATATAATATGTGCCCACAATTGAAGACCTTAAGATCAAAAGAAAGGGGAGGAATAATGTGTAAATATTTTTTTAAATAAAATTTATTATTCTAAAATCTTTTTTGTCTACTCTCTCATTAACCAGTTAGTCCTTTCTATTACAGATGTTAACAGGCTGGACTTTTCGTCGTTTATATACTTCATCTTCTTGTTTTCTGCTGCCCTGTAACTAGTTTTTGATGTCCGAGGCTCTGCTATCTGTCAAGGCAGTTTTAGGCTGGCATAGTGTGATATTTTGAAGGAGGGAAGCAGCATGCTCTCCTCCCGCAGAGACTTTGGTTTCAGCTTGTTGATAACTTACTTAGCTTCTGTGACTGTGGTGACTGGGCTTTAACAAGGAATATTATAAATAAACTCTCAGACAAGGAAGCAAACACCTGATTTTGCAGCTCTTTACTCCATGATTAGTTAAGATACTAAACATAACTCTCTGTAAATCTTCACACAAACTATTAGCTTAAGATACCATATGCTGAGTTCATTTATTAACCGGGTTTTTTTTAGCCTGTTTCTGACCTGTCATTAACTTCTCACCTGTCTCAAAAAGGTGATAATTTTTCTTCAAGCCTTGGATCCTGGGGTTCATGCAATTGCATTTATTTTAGGGTTTTTTCTTCAGAAAAATACATATACTCTTTTTTAACTTCTCAATGGCAGAAAAGCTTTAAAGTGTAGATGGCAAAAATTCTGATTAGAAAGAAAACAGAGAATGATGCTCTCTTTGTCATGGTCTTGGGGTGAGAGGTATGTGTACAGTTCATAGGATTTTTGGTTGCCTGTGTAGATGACAGATCGCCAAATACATAACAGCAAATTAGACAGGGCTAGCACATGATGTGAGTACTAATGCATGTAAGTTGTTTTAAGCGTTAGCATTGTCCCTGACGTTGGCACTCCAGGAGAGCCAGCAAAGCCTTGACTGTGTGTAAGAAAACAGCACACTCTCACCCAGAAAATTACAGACTTTGGCCAAAGAAAACAGCCTGGTTGCTCTTCAAAAGTTGCATCCTTACTGTGTGCCTTGGGTGTTAGCTGTTCCTTGTCTATACCAACACTTTCAGGGATGTTTCCTGAGCTGGAAGCAGGGTTTGCCCACTGATAGCAGTGATCACCGCTAGTAAGAACAGGACAGAAAACGCTGAACAGATGAAATACTTTAAATGTTCCACTGTTTTTTCTGTATTGTTTTGGTTACTTCCTTTAAATACAGCAGTTGAATTATAAATGAATCTGTAGTTCCTCTTGACTCAAGTGGAAAATACATTAGTCTGCTTTTATGAATCCATGTAAATAAAGCTGCTTACTCTTCTTTTCCGTGGCTGTTTTCTGACTCTTTCTCCTGCTGATATCCAGCTTTTTATCATCATTCTCCAAACTACTTCCACTCCTTTCCTACCAGACAATGATGTCAAAGGAGGCAAGAGTGACACAGCACTAAAGCCAGGCTGTGTGGATGCTGGAGGTGGCTTCACACTAGTGACAGGCAAGCTTTTCCAGTGCAGCCCAGAGGGGAAGGGATCATGCAGAAGGAAACCCCAGGGGAGGTCGGAGCCCTGTGCCGAGACCCGTTTCAAAGGTGGTGCGGCTTCCTCCGTGCTGCGGTCCCTGGCACACTGTTTCTGAGGGGGGAGGCTGGGAGGCTTTCCTGCAGCCTGGCAAAGCAGGGCAGGTGGTTCCCTTCATTACTGAACCTTTTTTTCCTTTCACACGTGTCTGCCTGACTGAAAGTCACCGGTGTTACACGAGTGATTTGTTTGGCTGAGCATCCTCCCTGCTCTCATCTGTAACCCACCAAGGCAGTGAGAAGAAATGGCTGGGGTGAGTGTATGTAGATATATCTATGTGTATGCACATAAATGGATACACCACACCACCCATATATTTAAATGTGTGTGTGTGTATATATATATATATGCACATACACCCTTGGTATATGGTATTGCATGTATGCTTATAAAAAAGAGAGAGACATTGCACTTAAATTAAGAGAAAATGGCAATGGGTGAACCAAAAAGTTTGAGGTACTCATTTAAACTGAATAGTATTGCTGATTTAGCCAAGTCCTCCAGCTCTGGAAGATGGCATCACAGTAGAATCCTATTACATCTCTGTATTTCTTTCAGTCACTGTCATTGGCTTATTGATAGTCACTTCAGGAGCAGAATGCTCTAACTCAACGTAAATGCAAAATAATGGGGGAAAGGCAAAACCTGTGTTTGTGAATTGAAGGTATTTATCCAAAGTTCAGTAGAGATTTTCATTTTGATGATTCCAACTTCACATGTTTGGAATGAAGTGGCTTAATCTTCTTGAATAAGTGGAAAACCTCCAAATGAAATATGTTCTGATGCCTTTGCATTTCTGATTGCAACTAATACCAGCAGTTCTAAAACACCACAGCTCTGCAAGCTGTGCTGTATTTAATGTTTACCTCAGATTTGTATTTCTTATGAGAAAGATATAACGAAACCTTGTAAAACCTGAATTTAAACTTCTGGATGTTTATTCTGACTTCTGAATGACAGAAAATGCATTTTGTTGCTTGCTCATGGGAGCCAATATAGTATATTCCGAAGAGAACAAACAGGGCTTTCTTGCCCTTTGACATAGCAACTTGACTTATTTTTCCCTAAATCTATAAAGTCAGTTATTCAGATTGAAACCTTCCAGTTGCTCATTATGAAGGAGTGGGAGTTGGCAAGAAATATTCAGAAAATTCATGCTGCTATTCTGGGTGCCTCTTATAAAAAGAGAGGGAGAGAGAATTTGTGCACCAGGGGTTACTCTATATGGATGTGAATTTGTTTTACCCTCTGGCAATTTCATTTTTCAATTCCAGAGTCAAAACTGCCTTCTAAAAAGAGATCTGTATTTTGCCATTTATAAAAAGAGAAGGAAAAACTTCCCCTGTAGCCTTCCCTTTCTGTCTTAGCCTGTCAGGCAGCATTTACACTTGTGCTGCCCTGTTCCACCCTGAGTCTGGCTGTGCAACACAAGATTATTTAGTGTGATTCTCTTCTCCAAGCTCCCAGGATGTGCTGAGACCCAAATTCTTCAGCTCAGGCAGCAGAGGTCCAGGATGTTAGATGTTGAAGCATTTGATTCTCATTGCTGAGCTCTCCAGCATGTCCCATTTCATGGATGAATGCAAAACCTCCTGCAAAGAAAGACACATTTTCGAAAACAACCAACCAACCCTTTGCCATTACCATCTTGCTTTAAAAAAACAAAAAGAGCAGGAGCGTTGGTGTATAAGATTGCGTCATATGCATGTTGCCTTCAGAGTGCTGAAAGGGCTTTCTTTGGAGCCAGATACTTCAAAGGAAAACCCGTCCCTGAACCCTGCTATGTAGGGGGCTTGGTGCTGTGCCTGTTTGTTTGGCTGAAAACCTGTGCAGTCTTTGTCCAGGGTCTGACACTTTGCAGAGGTGGGACATTGCTCCCAGACGTTACTGCTGCTTCCTCTGTCAGCAGGATCACCGACGGCATTTCTCAGAGGATTGCTTGCTTGCTGCAGTCTCCTTAAAGTCCCAAGTTTTGGAAAAGGATCACTGTGACCCAGATTTAGGGAAAATACTATGTAGGTGTTACCCTGTTTTAGTCAAGTACTTTTTTTTTTAATTATTCCCTCCTGTAAAAAACAGGCTGAAGAGCGCTGAAATTGCAAAGCCCCCTTCTAAACTTACTTTATTTTGAGGTAACGATTTCTAGCTCAATTACAGCAGCTTTCAGCTCCTTTGAGCAAGTGCTTTCTCAGACGCACCTGGTATTGCCTGTCTTTGCTAACAAAAGTCTCAGATGTGTGTTTGCTGGGGCGGGTGTGTAGGGGGGTAGATTTGTATCTGTCTAAGGGAAGCGTAATATGTTGCTTTGAGGCTTCAAAGGGGCTCGAGTGTGCATGAGTGAGGGACCATGAGCTCTGTTTTGTTGCTGCAGCTGATAAGTGAAAGGGACTTGGTGGGCATGGATATTGTGGTTACCATCAGATAAATAAGCGTGGCCCCCTGTGATTCTCTCAGAGCATGGGAACAAATCTGTGTAAAAAATTGTGTTCAAACTGTTTCATAATCAGCTTCATAGCTGGGTCTTGGAAATACTGTAAGGGCTGCCAGCAATCAGTTGTCTTGAACGAGGATGAAAAGTTGAAGAAATTGAATAGAAAAAGAAAAATAAATTGACCTTACTGGTGTTAACCTGACCCATCAGAAAAAGAGGATGGAGATTGCTAAAAGAATCCAGCCTGTGTTGTGGCGATGGAGCACAGCACAGCAGGTTATCTACATAGGATAGTACAGTGCTGGAGGTGAGCAGATGCAGGGAGCAGGCTCCCTTCCTTGCTGACTTTGAGTCCTGCCCATTGGCAGGAGAAAGTAAGCCAGAAAAATCCCGGGTGATCTGCTGGGCAAAAAGTTTCTGAGGAGTTCTGAAATGGCCTGGCTGGCCTGACACTGGTGTCGTGAAGCATGCTAGGGAAAGCTACTGTCTGCAGTAGATGATGGGGGATGTTCAGAGGCTGCACTGGGATGCAGCAACAAGGTGTTTGAGCAAGAAAACGTGTTGGCTTTTCTGAAAGTATGGCATCCAGGTCTGATTTGTATGGTCCACACTGAAACACAGACCTGATCCTTTCTGATCAAAGTACAGCATATCTAGAACACAAAAGAAGGGCAAAGAGAAGTCATGTAGTATCGTGCAGTATCTATAGAGAGAAGCGTGTTGTTGTTAACAAAAATCTGATAAAAGGACAATTAGTGGTCAGGATGGAAAGCTGTAACATAGAGGTGAGCAAGGTGGATAGCTGTAAGAAATGTGATTTATCTGTCTGCAAAGGATAATAAAGTAGTCATTCTCTGCTTAACTATGGCTATAAAGCTATTATTAAAACCAGGCTGGAGCGTGTCTAGTGTGCAATGCCCAGGGGGACAGCAAGCATAAAAGGGTGCCCTTGGTTGATGTCACAGCTCTGCATTTTCTGTTCCTTTCTGAACTATCCTGATTAGCATTAAGAATGTCATTAAACTGCAAGTGCTTTTTCATGCTCAGAAGTCCTATTTTGTCTAACTTTTCACAGTACAGAGTAATTTTAAAGAATAAGAGAAACACTGAATAGTCTGTAGATAACTATAGAAAATAATCTCATGGAGTCAGGGTAATGATTTTCTGTCCTTTTCCACTGTTAAGATTGTCTGCCTAAAATGCACTCTTTCTTGGACTTTTGACAGGTACTCAAAAGGTTTGTGCATCAGTTCTTTGGGTAGGATCCTTCTGATTTCAACACATTATAATCACCTCAAAACTTGTTCTATAGATTTCCATTCTTGTGTAACCTAACTAGGCCATAAAGTCAGACATTATTTAAATAAAGTCAGACATGATTTTGCTGAAACTGCTACGGTTCTGGTTTTTTGACTGAGAGTGATGCATTTGCAATTTTAAGAACTCAGATACAAACAAGTGGGAAGAGTATTGCCAAATTCTCTATAATATCGCAGTCAGCATGTGGAACTGATGTCTTTCATTTTGACACTTCTGCTCAATAATAAAAATCAAATACAATTCTTGACTGAAAATAAGCATGCTAATTTTGCTTCATCAGTCCCAACGTGAGTAATTATTGAACAAAATGGCTATACATTTTTTCCATGAAAATGCTGGTGTCATCAGCCACACAAGAAAAAGCACAAAACATTTCTGTGGGAATTAGTAGAGTCAGTCAGGGTTTCTGGAAGTCAAAAAAGTTCACAAGTTGACCCACATGTGCTAATAACTTTGATTGGAGCTTTTATTATGAATTTCATCACTTAGGTAACTGCATAGAGGGTAAAATTTAAGCTGCTGGTATACTAATAGAATTTGATCATACATTTACCTTGTGTTTGCAGAAGAGGAGTATGATCTTGATTAGAAGCAAGTCTGTATGCAAACAGACAAATCTAGTAATGTCACAAAAATTGCACTAATCTGCTAGAATAAATTCAAATAGCAGACTTTACTTTGTTTTTAAAAAAAAAAAGTATTGACACTTCATAAAAAACTGACAGTACAACTAACTTTGAAGTGTGTGTCCTTTTTAAAAATTTAATTATTCAGTTATACCTTGAATTACAAATTTGCAGCACATGAATTCTAATTGTGCCTGATATCTGGTATCAGGTTATTCTGCAGATAGCATAGCCAGCTGCAGAATTTTATGTAATCTCTTAAAAGCTGCAGAAATACTAGTCCCCAAACAGCCTGTCTAGAGGGTATTTTTAAAGCTGTAGCCAGCTGAGAATCTGAAGTGAAGCAGGGTATTCAGTGTGATGCTTTATTTAGCTTTACCTAGGTTTATAAATTTCACCATAAAACTGTCATTCATTTACTGTTCCTAAAGAGTACATAGTAATTTTGCCTAGGATTTGTTAAGTATATTTTTGCCTTATATGCTCCAAATTTTATAATAGTTAGTGCTAGAAATATAATAGGGAAAAGAGAAATACTGCTTTCGAGCTGGTAGACTATGTCTTAGAACTGTAGGGTTTGGATCACTGAGTGCTAGCATGGTAATAAAAATACCTGAACAAACGCTGTGTCTGTCCCGGGTTGTTGGACTTTTTCTTCTTTAGGGACTTCAACTCTTCTGATGATAAACTCGTGAGACTGAGATGCATCACAGTGGGGCAGTGGAGGAGGCTTATAGCAGGGAAGTTTTGCTTTAGGAAGCTTACGGCACTAGTTTGGTAAAATCAAATTATCTTAGGTCTATGCAGTTTTGCTTATTATTTCTCTGATGAAATTTTCTTCAGTGTTTGTTCCAGCATATGAAATGCAATTGTATTTGTTGAATTTAAAACAATGTTTGCTCATTTATAGCTATATATAGATCTGTACATATGTTTTTATTTTAGATAAAAAACCACCATGTGACAGTGGATGCCATCATATTTTAGAAACTTCAGGTGGCTGCATGGAATCTGTTTGGCAATGACTTTGTGTCATGTGCAAGCTGAAAACTCACAGGAAAAATATCTAATGAATTTTTTCCCCATAGTCATGAGTCAGTTTTATATTCTAAACAATATCAGGCAGAGTAGGTTATAAAGCCAGACGACTTTTACTCCATGCACATGGACTTTTCTCTTAGACCTTTGTATCTTGTCATTGTGTTGTGCCCTCCCCCAGTGAAATTGTTTGGAGAGTTAGATACATAGATTTTGGTCCTGTGCAATAAGCTGAACCAGCTGGTCCTTCCTGCTTTTTTTTCCCCATGTAGTAAGTCATTCTAATGTAGCTCTTTTAGTGGACTTTGAATAAACCATTTTTAATGAAATAGAAATACATGGTTTGGTGTCTTTTTGAATAAAAATAATGCTGTTTAAAGTGAAGGGTTCATACACAGCTGTTTTTCTTCTGGCCTTTAATGTGCAGGTATGTGAAAATGAACTGCAGAAGAACACATTGTAAAGTTACTCTGAAAAAAGGGTAGAATGCAGCAAAACTACAGAAGAGTAAAGAAAAGTTATATTCTAGTAAAAAATGTTATAACTTCGTAACTCCCAGAACTTTTTTTTTTTTCACAGTAAGTAAAGATTTATTGTACAGTGAATATTTGTGTCTATCTTTTAGTTATTGCTTATTGCTGCATGTTTCTTGTGTGTCCTTGAAGGTATGTGCATATCTACTTTGGGACTAAACTTGTTCTCATTGAATTAAATGACTTGTGCTGACTTTTGTTGAAATCAATGGTGTGGAGAATGAATTCACCCCCTTAAAGTATTTTGATTTTAGTGGGAAAAGAACTGGGTCATTTATTTACCTTTGCTTGTGTTTCTTCCTCCATTTGGATGTGATAAACCTGAACATAATCCTCTTGAGTACTATTGGTTTGAACAGCTTTATTTTTTTCTGTCTGTAAAAACAGCGTAACTTCTCCAAACAGTTTTCAAGGGATAGATTGAAATAATTAATACACATTTAATGGCTAATTTTGTGGGATAACACTTTGCTTAATGGGATTAATTCCATGCTTGCATATACAAGATACTCCTGGAGGCATAAATGAGGCTACTGCAAAGCACCTCAAAGTAGTATTTGTCCATAGTACCTTCCCTCTTCCCCTCAATCATTTAAGGAATATACACTAAGTCCAGATGTGAATGAATTGTGGATTAATCAAAGCTAATATCAAAAAAGCATTTGTATTAAGGAAGAACAATGTTTTGTTTTATACAAGCCCATGCATTATCTGGGCAGCCCAGCTATGTGTTACATATTTTAAGTAGTACAGTATATAATAAACAGTTCTGTGGCAAAAAGGAATTTTAATGGATAGAAGTAGAAGGATTTTCATAGAGAGTACATAGCAAAAGTAAATGTAATGCTAAGGATCCTTCTCATGTTTAGTAGAAAATTTCTTTCCTGTGGGCATTTCACCCCATCTAACAGTTCTGTATCTGCACTTTCCAAATTGTGCTTCAAATAAAGCTTACTTAAGCTCCCAGTGTTATGAAAAATGGAGCTCCTAAAAATTTCCTTTGCATTCTAGCTCCATCTCTGCTGCACATAGAAAGTAAACAAATACAGTTTTCAGGCAGTCTTTTTATCTGACTACACATCTCAGAGGCTTCCTGATAAGGCTTTTCGTGAGGAGAGAGGGGGTGTTTAAAGTAAATATAGTTTGAAAATTTCCATCCATTAAAGACCTTAAAAGAAACATTGTTTATGAGATTGACAAGCAATTAGATAGGTGCAGTGATAATGCAATGCATAATTTTACACTTACCAAATTAGTTGGAGTGAAAAAAAATCAGAGAGAACATAATATCCCCTCTTAAGTGGCTGTTTCAGATAAGTGCTCTAAACCCCGAAGCTATGAACCGAACTGTTCTGTAAACTATATCCAGTAAGTGACTGAGAGCTACTTCTCTTAAAGCACAAGGAATAAATACCACGAATCTAAATGCTCCAGAAATAGCTATGACATTCCTCCGGGAAAACAAACCAAACCAAAATCCAGTCATAACAACAAGGTAGAATTTCTGTATGAAGTGTTTCTGGAAAATCTTTTCATGAAAAATCCTGAAGAAAAAACAATCGGGTAAATTCAGTGATGTAGATAAGTTAGTTTGGATGGCTGATGACAACTCGCCTTTCCAGATTCCTTATACTGATTCACATGATCTAGACAGAGCTTTTCAGAAAAGGGCCCCTCTGTTTCCACATATGTTAGATGCAGGGTACACACACGAAACTTCACAAGTAAGATCAGTAGTGTAGCTTATAGCATTATGTGCGTTATCAGCCATGTTTTCTAACAAGATCAACCTTATGTAGTCACTATCTTTATCAGCTGGACTGTTTCCACCAAATTTAACAGAAGGGTTAAAGTTTTAACAGGCAATTAAGATCCTCCAGGCTTCATGAGAACTGACGGCTGGATGGAGGGTGAAACTCAAGGCAGTCAGTGCCTGTGTGGCAGCAGCATGAGCTCTCCAGCAACCAGTTTGGTTTACGCTGCCTTTGGCCAGCTGATGGACATCGACAGCAAATACCACTGCTGGCAAGGCTGGATTTGTGTGACCTGCAGCAACATGAGAGTGGGAGAAGGTTTAAGGCATGTTCAAAGAAGCTGGAATTTTTTTATGGTGTAGGAATAAAAACAGAGGAGATGAAGCAGAGATTTGCATCTGAGGATATGAAATAGAGAATACAAATTAGTATAATGAGTGATTTCAATAGCCTTTCTTTCTCCACTGTTTCTGCTAATTGATGTGTCTGTAATTCAGCTTGTTCTTAGTTTAATGCAAATACAGATCAACCTCTGAAATCCTGTCTCTATCATTATGTGTGCTTGACAGAATAAAAATAATAGATCCTGCAGTGTTCATTTTGATGGACTGATGTCAGCACTCACCAGAATGAGCACTCTAGTACTCACTGGATGGACTGTTACTGTACTAGTGGATTGACTGTTAGTGTAGAATATTGCCATTTTTCTCCTTTACAAAAAAATCCGCGAAAATCCCAGTGTGTTAATGTTCAACTATTTTCGTCTGCTGTTTCTCTCAAATCAGTATGTTCAGGAACGATATGAAATCTCAGGGTCATTCTATCCTTTTCTCAGCATGAAGAACATGAGCTGATCACTTAATCATTAAATGCTTGTAGGAATCAATGGAGATTTCCTGGATAGAGGGTGTGCAGAATTTGGCCATTTCAGACAAGCTGATAGGAATGCTCTGGGTCACTAAAGCTTTATGCAGCATTCTCTGTAGTTATTGCTAGCAAATGAAGTTGAACCCTTTTTGGAAAATGATCTTATGAGACTAGTAGGTCTGCGATGTAAGCTAAAATACAGAGTGGTTACCTGGACTGTCAACAACATAGAACAATGAAAAATTAAAAACTGCAAAAAACAAATGCTTTTCCAGAAAGCCTACAATGCTGAAGATTTTCTGCTTTACAAAAAAATGTAATTTGAATACCCATATTATATATCAAGAAGAGAAAATAGGATTTTTTTTTTCCTTACCCTGTACCATTATATTCTTAAAGTTGGTGTTCTCATTAATTTTAGATAGCTTTGCTTGAAAGCTCTCATATTCCCTTTCAGTGCAGTAGTTATTACAACTAATGAACAACTGGAAAAAAAAACTGGTAATACAACACAAATTAAATACCAGAATAGATACCAGGCATGAGTGGAGACTTTAATATTTGCAGAAGTAGTTTGATGGCTAAACAGATGCTGCTGCTAACACCTCTCATGTGTTAGAGGTTATGTAGAGATATTTTAATGTATTGAATATTGGAATTAACTTGGTACAATTTTTTAATATTAGTTCCATGCACTGTAGATATGGGTAAAGCGTAATTGTTTACCTTCATCTCAGTCACAACACCAACATAGGAAGGTTTGATCTCTTGCTGTAAATATACAGGAGATTTTCTTTGTGATGAGAGCTTGGGGTCTTTTTTCTTTCATTGTTTTGCTTTTTTCCACAGGTCTTTCTCTCCATAGAGAACCAATTCAGAAGGTACTAACGCCTAGTGTCTGAGATTCTGAGAGCACTTCAGTATTTTTGACAGTTACAATATTACTTTTGTTATTCTTATTGTATGGGTGGCAAGATAAAGATATTGTGTGAAGTCATTAATTATAAGGAAATTCTTTTCTCCTATCTCCTCCATCCCCATAAGCATGGATTGCTTTTTAACAGTCCCTAAATTATTCAAAATCTATATATATGCTTTTCATATTTGCCATTTCCTACCTATGTATGAGAAGGTACGTCTCAAAATGTAGCCTTGTTTGTTTTTTCCCTTATCCTGTAATGCAATCTGAGATAAGGTTTTTTAAAATTGGGTGTAGTCCCTCAGGTGGCTTGTAATGACATGTTGTGATGGAGGTGTACAAGCCAGAGTTTTATCACTTGACAGAGGAGCACAGGCCCCCAGCAGGGAGGTGTTAGAGGTGTTAATGGGGACATAAAGCCATGTCCCCGTGCCCGATTTGCAGATCCATGACTAATGCTCTTTCTCTTTAGCAGTGTTTTACTTTGCCATGAAATTTTTGCTGTATTTTTTCATAGCATACATATATGCTATGAAAAATGTGAACACTACCGAATTAGAGGAAGAACAATTCAGATCTGGGAGAAGCAATTCCTTCTTTTCTCAAGGGGAAATCATGAGGGTCCACGGAGTTCGGGTTTGTTCTGATACCCTTGGCTGAAGGGCTCCATAGAGGACCCAGGCAAGATTTGTTGTAACATTTCCATTTTGCGATAGCTCATCCGTTGGCTCTTTTTTATGAAGCCTGTAAAACGCTTCATATTCAGAGTGTTTTCAGACTGGAATATTCCCTGATGGTGGAATTATTATTCTTAAGCTATGGTGGGCAATGCTGCAAAAAGAGTATGCAGGGAATTAATATTAAACCAGCCTTTGTCTTTACACGGTACACAACTGCTGTTTGCATGGGTTTTTTCCTCTCTGTGTATCCTAGCAGTGGCAGGGCGTTGCACGCATGGCTCCCCCTTAAGTGGGTCAGTAGCAGGGGACCTGAAGGCCTGATCTGAAACCTCTCCCTCCCCGATGTGTGCAGCTACTACTTAAAATGTGTGGAGCCTCAGCCGTTGAGGCCGGTTTAACCTTCTTCCTGCCTGATAACCTGAGGCTGCCACTGCCTCTGTAAGATGATTTAACTGTTTCTCTGCTTGACACCAAGCTTCACTAGTAATTTCTTCACCCTCAGAAGTCTTCTTGCAAGTGGATGTCTATACAGGGACTGCAATGAAAACATCTCAAGACTTTGCAAGTCTTAAAACAGTCTGCTCCCAGTTGTCCTGCTGGATGAGCTAAAAATAAATCTTGCAATCTTTCCACAGCTTTGCATATGTCTACCTTTCTTATGATTCAGTCATTATATTTATCTGCTGAAAAACATTATATGAGGAATGTGATGGAAGTCTCAGATGACAGCTACCTGGGTTTTGCAAAATGTTGCTATAAGCTTAAACTAAAAAAAGTGGGTGGCTTTCATTTTGGGGGGTTTGGTGCCCTTCTTGACACTGGCTTTATTGGCATGGGTTAGATCTGGTGCTGTCAGTGAGCTTAGGTGGAAATTTATTCTGGAAAAAGGAAAAGAAAACTGGTGTCATCCCCGTAAGATTGGCTGTGATGAGTGTATGGTCACAGATTGCCCCAGCATCAAAGACAGCTCCTGTAGCTGTCTCAGCTTTGGTCTGTGTTGCCTAGAACACAGGGAATTGTTCATGGGCTGACTTACATCTGTAAAAGAGCCTTGTAGCCGCAATTCTTCCTCCAGCACCTCCACCCTTAGCCTGCATCCTTGTGATGGACAAGTTTTCTTCTTTTCTTCTCTGCTTGTAGCTGATCAAGAGAGTTGCAATTGAGCTCAGCCTTAGACAGAACAGCCCTGTTAAGGCTCTTGCTGGGCTTGTGCATCTCTGCTCTTAGTTTGACATGAGCAGTGAAATCAGAGCTGTCTGTCCCTGGGCTAACACTGAGACAAGAAGAAAACGCTCTGTTAAATCGATGTTTGCTGACTAACTGAATATTTTGTGCACAGATATTTCTATTACTTTATTACCCAGCTAGGAGAAAGCCATTTCCTGCCAACAGTAATAGCCAGCATAAGCTTAATGACTTATGGAAGTCTGCAGCTAGGATGAAAAGGAGTGGAGGGTGCCTCATAAATCTCCCAGTTGGGAACCCTTCTTCATGCCATCAGTATATTTGATTACTGAAGCCATTGGCAGGGGGCTAGCTGCAAGCTGTTCAGCATACCGTACTTCCCCTGCTTTTTGTGAAGTCTAACTTAAAACTGCTAATTTAAAGGCAAATGTCTGCCATGTCTGTGAGGTGCTGACTGAACCATCTGATTGCGATCAACAGCGTCTTGTGTCTGACTTAGTGTCTCTTTCTACTGCCTTGCAGCCTGTAGTCCCTTTGGGATCCCAGGTGAGCCGAGGTGTGTAGACTGAATTATTTTAAGTAGTTCTCCATCATGTGCATTCAGTTGTAGAAGCTAAACATGAAAAGGCCACCTAATAGTAAATGAGCCGGGGGTTAGTTACTTTTAGGGGATACACAGGCAAGAACTAGTAGGGGACAGGAAGGTGTAAATGACCTAGAAACAGCAATTTGAATAATAAGTCTTGCCTCTTGGGAGACTTAACACCACATTGGATTGGACAGTAGGAAATTTACAGCAGGGAACATCTTTGGATTAACTAGATTAAACTTCTGCTATCCCTGGTGAAGATGAGTCTAGCAAAAGTGCT
This sequence comes from Hemiprocne comata, assembly GCA_020745705.1. Classification (NCBI taxonomy): domain Eukaryota; kingdom Metazoa; phylum Chordata; class Aves; order Apodiformes; family Apodidae; genus Hemiprocne; species Hemiprocne comata. Next base: position 131,915,263 of record CM036586.1, on the reverse strand, counting down.
TGTGTCTAATCTAAAACCCTGACAAAAGCTGAAAAATCTGCCTGGCTTGCATCTGTCACCTGACCTGGCTGGATAACCATGCTTTGCAATCTCCCTGTGCATGGTTTACTGTCTCTAGGAGGCAACATCAGGTTTGCTTAAGGAAAGCCCTCTGCACCAAGTTCTTGCAAAACCAAGAAGTGAAAGCAGTTGCTTTTTCTGAAAATGACTGGCTGTTTTGATGAAGAGAGGAGTCCCCTTCCAGAGATGAGCAAAGGCACTCCCTTCCTTTCTGTTTCTGATGAGGCTCTGGAAGGATTTGGAGGGTGAAAGACTGTCTTATTTAATTATGTGTCTAAAGTTAATCTTCACCTTCAGGCTGGAAAGGTAGACCATTTATTGTTGTTTTCTGCACACACCAGGTCCTCTTTCCACAAATTGAACAGCTGTTGGAGATCTTTCTGTCTTGCTCCTCTTATAGTATCCACGACTTTTTAATTAGAGTCCTTATTCCATCATGTGCTAGAAAATCTTTGGCCCTTTGTGGCATTATAGTCTTCTCATTCTTTTGAATCTGTTTTTTCCCAAATAAATCAAAAGGAAATTTGGATTATTTGAACTTTATGATAGTGCCTTTCTGAAAGGGACCCTAGAAGGAGTATGAAGGTCTCAAGAGGATCCCAAAGCACCTTAACTTAACCTCATTTCCATAATGCTAATACTCTTTGTTATAAAAACGTGGCTGTTAAAGACCTGAAATATTTTCCTTTTTAAAAGGTAATTATTCTGGCTGCCTGATGTCTGGTATTGTAACTTGAATCCTGATCATATCAGCAGTTTGCTCCTTGGCTTTAAGGCTGAGGACAACAGCAAACCACAAAGTTGAACTTCATGGCCACAAGCTGTGCTTTTGGCCATGTTGTATTTCATAAATAAGTGATGGTGTATTGATGACAAGTAAAAGAGTCATCCTCAGTGCTAAAGGCAACTGGTGGTGAGGTAAAAGAACCAGAAACGTAAACAGCTTTTAACTTCTTTGCCAAGGCAAGTGGCTGGTAGGAAAAGAAAACGTGAAATTTTTTTTCAGGCAGCAAGCTCAATGGCATTTTGCTGTGGTGGGGTTATTGTACCTTCCTGTGTTAAGAGCCTGGTGGCTTTCCTTGGGTGTCTTGGTTTTGCAGATATGGCAGTGGGGAAGTTTTATGTTGAAAGTTACTTGGCCCTGTAATCTTAATATAATTTAATGATCAACAGGACTATCTTTAGTCTCTACATAAAGGGAGATGCCTCCTGACTTCACATACTTGGTTGGATGCAAGGGATGCTTTTCACTTCACTCATTTCTGTTAACTGGCTACCGTGCACATCAGACCTGTTAACACACCATGCCTGGTGTAATCCAGGCCTTTTCTTCCCTCAGTTGTGTTTCCTGAGATTTTTCCATCTATGTGCCCAAACAATGGCATGGAGGAGCCTCTTTGTTCTGCAAGGGAAGGAGGATTTGGCCTCTGCTTCTTCAGTCTTAAAGTGTCATGGGCTTGTTTATTATTTATATCCATCAATAAAAAACACAGACATATAAAAATATAAATAAATAAACCCCAGGATAAATCTGTTCTTTACGAACAGGATTATCTTTCATAATTTTAGGTGACTAACTTTTAGGCGTTTAGTCTGGGCACTCTCTTCAGATGCTGGCCTGTATACACTTGAAGTGGAGCATGGGGAGAGGTGCTTGTCTCTCTTCCCTTTCTGCCCTGAGCCCTGGCAGCTGCCTTGGGTTCAGAATCTTGCTTTCAGACAGCGGCAGCGAGGCAAGATCCATCACACTTGGCCTCTCTCTGCGTTCGACCTCCTTAGAGAAAATCTGGTGGGTACCTGATGTGCAGTGTGGTGGTGGTGGCACCTGCAGCTGTGACAGTCTGTTCCCTGGGGGAGCCTGGAAACACAATCCAGAAGCAAGAGGTTTTTGGAAGATAAGGGGTAGAAATTAGGTGAATTGCATGCAGCAACTGTGAGTCCCTCGGATCACTGCTGGTGGAGGATGGTGGTTTCACCCTGGTGTGTAGCTGTGGCAGTTCCTGGTTGTTGGGAGAATTCACTACAGTTTCTTGCCTTTAAACATCTTTGTATGTAACTGCAGTTGCATCAATAAATCTCTGATGCTGGGGTTGGTTTTCATGAGCTTCATCAAGAAACTCGTTTAGGGAAGATAAAACTTGTAATTTATAATGGTGTTACTGAATTTTGGTAATTCTCTAAAACCAAAACTCTTACATGAATCATGTAATGCGTGGGAGAGAGAAGATTTTATGGTGGATGGATTTGATCAGAATTTACAAGTATTTCAGCTTTTATGGTTTGTATTTCTTAAACTATTACCAGGAATCAGGGTCTAACTCAATCCAGATGCACACTAAAAATGTTAGAAGGCAAAAATCCTGTTTTTAAAAAACTGCACTGGTGTGTTTGAAGGGTGCACGCCATGTTCCAGTGATCTGCTTGGGCAGGTCCCCATTAGTACTGGCTGCATTGAGGCGGCAGTGGGGCCAGCCCTACGGACTCAGCCCCAGCCAGCCTGGGGATGCAGCGTCTGCTGATCATGCCATGTTTTGGAGCAGGGCCGATGTGTCGGGACGTGAGTTTTGGTCTTCCCCAGCTGACTCTGAGCCTGGAGCAGGGCAGGGGCTGGCAGTGCATGCAGGCAGCTGGTGGGCAGGTGGCTGGAGATACACTCGTGGCCAACTACAGGGGAGCAGGTGCTGGGCCTGAGCCCGGGGGGCTGAAACCGTGCTCCAAATCTGCACCGTGCCGGGCAGGCTGACACACAGAGCTTTTGAGGCAGGTGCTTGCAGTACGGCCTCCCTTGCTGGCCCCCCAGGCTTCCTCTCTTTTGGCTACTGGGGCTGCTGTCAGTCTGTCCTTAGAGGTTTATTTTTTTTCACTGGCTTGTCACTAGCTGTTGGTGCGAATTGCTTTTTTTTATTGCCTTTCTTTTCTCCCTTCATGAGCCAGCTTGGGGTCTGGGTGCATGTGTGCAGTAACGCCACTGAGTTCCCAGGCACAGAGGAGGGAAGAACAGGGGAACAGAAGTCCAGGTTTTGGAAGGAGGAGGTGCTGGGATGAAACTTCTCAGCAGCAAAAATGCAGCTTGGTAAAGAGTCTCAAATGTGGTGCCAGGAACCTGCGGTTTGGGATTGAGAAGGGCTGGCAGCCTTGTCATGAAATGCAGCAGTGCTCCCCTTACTGCCTCTGTGTCCTTTCCTACAGCCTTATCTGCTACGGCTCTGCCAGTCTTTAGACTGTGTCAGCTCCTTATACAATGATTTCCATAGTTCTCCTGTACACACAAAACGTAATTACCTAATGCTGTAAGTTGCATAGTTTGTTTCTGGCTTCCTTAACATCCCTGTGGTCTGTGAGTATGTCATCCCCTCTGTGCCATGGGAGATCTGTGCAGCTACTTGCATAGGAGCGTGAGGTGAGCGAGAGTAAGTGCAAACTTTCTAATTGTTATTCCTTCAGAGCTTGCTTCTTTCCCGAGCAGGAGCACCACTTTAACCTCATCCTTATGCCCTTGTGTATTTGTGTACCTAGATGTCAGCTTGTGACTCCTTTTTAATGCTTGGAGAGGGAGATGCTGTTTGTCTGAACTACGTCTAAGCAGTAAGCTTGACATCATTTACAATGCAAAGTAACTCTATTCCCCACTGGTCTGTGACTTGACATCAGCTGTGCCGTGTGCCTTTACTTAAGGTATTTTACTGGGCTGCTGAAATATGGACTGGTAAAACACCAGTATATGAATATTGAAAAGCTGCTGTGCAACTCACAGTAGACACAGGTTAACAGAGTGGGAATTATCAGTGAAATGTTTATTATTTGTGTTTTGCTCTGCACGCGGTGGCTGAGTGTGAGTGTGACTACTGCCTCAAGCCTGGCAGGCACAGCTCCCACCATCATCCCCTGCAGTGGTGAGACCTTGGCCTCAGCCCCCCCAAACCACAGCTCAGGGCTGATGAGGGGCAGAGAGTACGTTTGGGTGGTGCCTAAGGGACTGCCTTTCTGTTTGTGCATGCTGTGCAAATGTTGAAGAAGCAGTAACCCCTCCTCTAGCAATTAAAAAAACTAAACTGATCCTGTTCACATGAATGGATGCTGGTTTTAACTGCTACTTGTTCATTACACTTCCTATCTCTTTGACCTTTGTCTTTTTCTCTCACTTTCTAATCTGGAAAGCTGTTGCAAAGGTTATGATTTAGAAAGTGATCTGTACCTTTTTTTAAAAAAAAAGAATACAGAAATCAAACATATTAAGGAAGGAAAATACATTAACGAATCGATTTTCTTGGTTTGTTTCTAGTTGTTGGACTTTATAATTGTCTCAATGCACGTTTTTCCAGGAACCATCATGGCCAGGCTATGTCTAGCAGGATTTCCCTCATTGAACAGCTTTAGTCCATTACCTGGGGTGCCAGAGGCCAACCTATCCCAGTCAAGCACCATGTAGGCACTTGGGTGGCTCCACAGAGTCAGCCAAGGTTGACCATGGCTGACACGGAGCTACAGCTAAGTCCCCTGCACTCTTGACTTCTCCTCCATAGTCCTCTACCTCACCTGCTTGAGCTCCTCCTGGTCTGGAGAGTTTATTAGTGCTGGAGAAATACTGGACTCAAGCTGACAGCATGAACATGCCCTGCTTTGGCACAAGAAGAGGGGAGCCAGGGCAAGGATTACCAAAGCCTTCTTCAGCAGCATCTTGGATACCCCCTGGCTTCCTGGCTCTGGCTGTCTCTGTACTGGGCTGCTCACCTTCCTTACATTGTATTTCTGATTTGAGCACAGTGCTGGAAAACCCTGAGCTGCTTCTGGACACATCCAGCTCAAGGCCTGGGCAGGGTGGAGCGGACTGCTGCAGTCCATGAAAGCAGCTGAATTCCTGCTAGAAACAAATTGCCCCTGGATGCTGTACATCCGTATTCCCCAATGCTGCATTTTAGCTACCAAGTCTAATGCGATTTAAGCTGGTTTTGTGTTCAATCAACTCTGGCGTAACATGTTGTCCTGTGACTGTTTAGAAGAACAGTGATTGTATCATCATCTGCTTGAACATTTACAATTACGTTACCAGGTCTCCAGGCACAGCTTTTCAGTCATGCTTTATACAAATCAGACACTTGAGCAGAGCGACGGGCCATCGTCATTAGCTTCATTTCCGTGAAGGAGACTGCCTTGTGGTGGGGAGTGCAGGCTGCCTGAATGTCACCTGCAAGTTTCTTCTCAGGAAATCGTCAGCGTGGCCAGATGGGCTGGGGAGAAACCCCAGTGCACAGAATGGTCCCGCTCTCAGCGCTGGAGTAACTCAGCACCTTGAACCACTGCAATGACTGGTTCAACCACCCTCCATTACTTGTGGTTAATAAGAATTGCCAAACTTGGTTCACCTTAGGAAAGAGATGACGAATCATATACATTCTTTTCAATTTGTCTTCATTGAAGGGCTTCACGGACTCGTGATCATCCGTGTCCTTCTCTTTTGAACTTGCTTCAATTCTCTGTACAAAGCACATCTCAGATTAATTTTCGAGTTTTTGTTTTTGGTTTGGTTTGTTGTTGTTTTTTTTTGTTATAACTGCAACACAGTTTTTCCTTTGGGGATGGACCTGGAGCTGCATATTGTGTCTATAGTTACTTAGACTTCTTGACCTGAATTGCTTTGGTTTTTTTTAGCTATGTTTGTGAACTTACTAAATGTTTACAGGCTGATTCATGGGCAGTCTCATCAGTTTTAACTGCTTAAAACCAACAATATTACTGTGCCCTGCTTGATGCTGTCAGGGTATAAACATATGTAATGTTGACTAAGAAACCAACATCTTCTGCGTTTTTCTTCTTCAGCCTAATTAAGCTCTCAGTTAGGGCTGTAGTAGACTTTCCTCCCTCAGAAAAGTTGTAACACTTCTTTTAAAACCAATAAAATATAAAAACCTTCTGGGAGCGATCCATCCAACAAGAGGCAGCCAGTTGATATTCCTGTGCAGGGAATTCAGGTTTAAAACCTTCCTCTCAAACCAAAAGCACATCAGGGTGTTTTACAGGTGTCTCATGGATGTATCCTGACACCTGGGGTTACAAGTCTGTCTCTTCTGCCCATAGCTCCCTTCTCATGATTAATGGTCTCCAACATCTCCAAACTGGGAGACCAAGAGAACCCTCACAGAGAAGAAATGGCAGATTTACAGTTACATATATAACCTGGGATACGGGACATGCATCTTCAAATTCCTCTTCTGAATAAAGTAGGGTAGCAATTTCAGCCTGGATCTCCAGTCGACTATGGTGGTGTCAATCTTTCTTTATATTTAACACAAAATTCTGTCCTGAGAAGCCCTCCCCTAAAATTTTGTCCCAAGGGGCATATTTTCTCACACGCACACAAGTTTTAGTTGATGAAGGAATCCTTAACCAGTCCCAGTAATGAATCCCTGCAGGAGATGCTGCCAGGTTTTTCCAGAAGACAAGTGCTCCGTGTGAGGGTTTCTTGCAGTAACTGTAGTGTTATGATCCTTGGTTATCTCCATGCAGATCCTGTGCCCATGCCTGTGAGTGGCAGGGAGCAGAGCCCAGGCTCTGTGGGTCGGAAAATCTGAGTAAAATGTTCTGTATAGGTTGAGGGATGTTGCACACTTTTCCATCCTTGGACATACTCAGTGGGCTAAGGTCCTGGACAGCCTGGTCTAACCTACCTTGTTAAGGGAAAGGGTTGGACCTGCTGTGGTCCCTTCTGACCTAATGAATCCTATGATTCTTATTCAGATTTCCATCTCCTCTGCAAACGCACAGATGTGCCCTTATATTGGCTATTTTTTGTGAAGCACCATGCAGCACCGCCATGCTTATGCCATCAAGCTTGCAGTGATACAAATGGCCTTGTCTGTTGATGTATCTGATGTTTCTGCACAGGTGCTGTACCAGTTCTTGGACTGACAGACCCAAGACTCTGCTACTTACTGGATGGATTCCTCTTCATTTATGCAGTCATCGTAACAGCCCTTTTTGTGAAAGCAAAGGTCAGTCTATTCAAACACTGATATATTTGGCTTTAGTGTTGTAAACAACTTGGGCTTAGACGGAACGTAGGGGTGGAGAGGAAGCATGTCTCTTAGAGTAAGACCTTTTTATTTTTTTATTTTCTTGGTTTTGTTCTTTTATTTTCCTCCTTTTCCAGTGCCAGCCTCAGCAATCTGCAGGAGTTATGTCTGAGGGCTCATGAACGGAGGGGAAGAGAGTATATGAGAGTATTTTGCTGCTACAGTTAAGGTTGCAGTCAGAGATTCTGGATATTGTAGCTGGGAAATGCCTGATTGACAGTGATGTGGCTTTGTCATTGGAAAGAGAGGAGGGGATATACAGAAAATTCGGGATACGTGCCAAGCTTGTAAATGATGTATTAAAATGTCTCCGGAAATCAGAGATCTTTGATAGTGTGAGGGTGATTATGCAAATGATATGACCAGAGGAGAGGAGTCAGGGGGACAGGATGCACACAAGTTGATTTTTAGACATTAGGAGGAAATTAGACATTAGGAGGAAATTCTTCACTGTGAGGGTGGTGAGACACTGGCCCAGGTTGCCCAGGGAAGCTGTGGATGCCCCCTCCCTGGAAGTGTTCAAGGGCATGTTGGGTGGGCTTTGAGCAACCTGATCTAGTGGGAGGTATCCCTGCCCATGCAGAGGGGTTGGAACTAGATGATAGATGATCTTTAAGGTCCCTTCCAACCCAAACTATTCTGTGATTCTGTGATGAGCTGTTGTTACCGTCCAGCAGCTTATCAGCATCTAGAGAGAAAATTAGTGGCTTTAGTGCACTTCCACAAAGAAGGTAACGTGATGGAGGCATGTGGGTTTCCAGGCATGTACATGCTGATTACATGATGTACATGATGATTAGCTCTGCTAATCATCAGAGAGGAGCTGCCTGCCTCTCCCTGGCATAGGGCACTCCAATAAAATAGTGCTTTCAGCTAAGCCTAAGCTTTGGCCGTTCTCTGCACATCTGGCTCAGCCTCCTCCCAGAAGCAAAGCCTTCCTGAGCTTGGGATCTCAGCTTGCTCCCCTGCCAGGTTTGGCTGAGGTCACCAGCAGCAGCCCTGACAGGGTGATGTTGTGCTGCTGCTGGTGCCCCTCTGGCTCTTCAGTGGGATTGTTTCTCAGGACTGCAAAGCCAGTGCTGAACCTAGAGGGAAAGAGGGATGTTTGGAGGAAATTAGCAGAACTCAGTAACGGTGACGGGAAAACCTTTTTTGTTGCCAGTGTAAAACCTGACTGCAAATGAAAGTGCAGCTCTGGGACTGGAAGTATTTTTCAGGCTGCTGGAGGGCACATGGAGCATGCACTGCACCCACCAGGAGCAGCTCTGCATCATAGCTAAGGAGGGCTCAGCAAAGCATCCAAGGAGGAGCGTGAAGACGGCACAAGGAGCTGCCACAGCCCCAGAGCGTGTCTTAAACGTGCTGCTGCGGGGGCAGAAACTTCTGTGGTTTCTCCTGCTGGGGCTCCCTGCAGGGGCAGAACTGGAGGCTAGAAATGGCTCCTGGTGGGAAGCAGCAGCCCTCACCTTTAGGTCTGGGCGCACTCACTGTCCTGCCGGCATGCCCAGCTGTTTGCTGGTGACATGCATAGTGTTCAGCTGCTGTTGCATGAAGGAAGGCAGCAGGAGGAAGGGGAAAGCCCTGCATGTGGTTAAGCTGACGGAGTCCCACAGCCTAAAGCAGTAGAGGTGCTGCAGCTGAACCACTGCCATCAAGCACCAAGATGCTGGTGCGGCATTTTCCAAGGGCCCTCTGTCTTGTCCCAAACCTAGGAATTTGTATAAATCTTCCAAGCTGTGTCGTATCTCTAACCTCCCCTGCTGGCTGAAAAAACTGTTTGTGCAGCCTTTTGCCAAGGGCACAACCTCACCTTTGCTGTGAGCTTTTTATTTATGCAGTACATGGATGATGCACATGAACATTTAGGCTCTGTTGCAAGAAGCATGGGCTAAACGCTTGGTAAATTACTGGCCTCACCAAAGGTTCAGTGGAGGGGGGAGAAACATGCTTTGAGTAGCAGTGAACTGCTGTTATGTGCTAGTAAAATGGCCTGGCTGCTGAGAGCAACCTGGTGTGTGGATAAAAGTGCCAGCACAGCAGTGGCTGGTACTGCCTGTAGCCCCATCAGTGCCACAGGTTGGCTGCTTATGGGTTGCCCTGTTTCGGGTGGCAGTAACTTCTAGGAGAGAGTGAATGAAAGGGCTGAACAGTGCTACTGTCTCTCTGCTCACGGTATGGTGTCTCTTGCAGCTTAGCCAGGCCTCTGAGCAACAGCTGCGACCAGGCCAGGATGATGTGTATAATGTAAGTAACTACTGGTTTTTGTTTGTTTTCAAATCTGTTCCCCAGACAGATAGTGAATTGCCTGTTGATCAGAAAAACTTACAACCCTGCTAATGAAAGGGTATACCCAAGTCTGCAGCACAGCAACTGCAAGGAAGAAAAATAAAACCTGACAAAGGCAGCTTCCATTGTCACTTGTCTGGTTGGATGCCAGGTAGATGTATGGGCTGTAGGGTCCTGATTTGATCCACCGAGCTGAAGGTGTACCAGGAACTCAGACCATTCCAGAGGCAGTGCTCAGTGTGTTGCACCACATAACACACCTGTGAGAGCTGTGTGTGTGTATGTGTGTGCAGCCACCCAACTCTGATATGTGATCTGCCCTTGTATCATCGAGTGTGTGGAGCCTGAGCCATCGCAGCCCAACAGTCTCCATCCCCGACCTTTCCTGTTGCTCTGCAGCAAGAGACCTGTTGTACCAGGCTGTACCTGCTGTGCCCTGCTCATAGCCAGCATCAGACGATTCTTCAGGCAGTGAAAGGGGACAAAGACAAGATCCTGTCTGTCCTTCCTAGCTAAATTGCTCACTCATGGCAGCATTCAACTCTAGCTATTTTTGCTATGTCTAGTTGTCTTTTAATTCTTTTTTTTCTCTCATGGTTTTGACCATAGCCACATCCTGTGCTGAGTTCTAACTATGTAATGTATGAATGCTAATGCTTTTTTTTTGGTTTAAAAAGTGTTACCTGTCACCTTTTCAGTAGCACTCTCTCAGCTGTGTTATTCTGACCTGAAATTTCTCCTTTGCTCTCTACCAAGGTAACCTTTCCCAGAAACGTGTTGCACATAAAATTTGTACAGCCACTTGATGCAAATTTAGACAAGCTGCTCTGGAGGAAAAGTCAAGCTTGTGGATCTTCACCCACTAGTGGGAGAGAAAACATGAAAGTCAGAGACCCTCCCCCTTGCATGCTCTCATTTTCAGCTCATTTCTACTTAAAGGTTCTTGATGCAATGGCTTGCAGTTTTGTGCTGCACAAATCACTTGTCATTTCTATGGCTTAATCATAGAAATCTTTGTTGTCAGATGCATTAAGGAGTAGAAGAATTTCTAACTCTGTTATAATACTCATGACCTTAGACACCAAACTGGGCTCCCGTTCTTTTTCCCGTGTTAAGTCAAGTGCTGTTTTCTCATGCTCAGAGAGTCCATCACTGCATCTTGCTTTCTCATTTCAGAAACTGTCTCGTGGGCACAGAGATGAATACGATGTTTTGGGGCCAAAGCGAGGTACAGACCCTGAGCTGGGCGGGAGACACCAGGTAACTTCCTCCCACACAAGCACCTTTTTTTCTTCAAATCTGGGTCCTTCCTTCTCATGTCTAACCGCGGTTTAGACGCGCAGGCATTCATCATGCGTTTGCAAAGCACCAGTGCCTTCCTGGAGAGGGAACAGAAAATCTGTGCAGTAACTCAGGCTCTGGCAGTGTGGCGGGGATAAGAGTAAACCTCCCCCCACCTCCCCTTTGATCTTGGCCCCTCGCACCCCCTGTCCCTTTGCCGAGAGCTTGCAGCCACCCAGAATAGGAAGTGACACCCAGCCTCGGGGCGGATGTGGAGCAGGCAAGGCAGGAGTGGGTGTTTCACGAGAGCTCGCTGCACGTGATGCCACCAAAGTCAAGCAGCAGCCAAAACAACTGTTTCTGCTGCGCAGCCCAACAGTTTCAAAGGAAAAGGGAGGGGAAACCTTCTGCATCAGCATGAAGGGCTTGCCTGCAGGTGGCAGCTGTAGGGGTTGAGCAGAGAAGAGCTAAGTTTTATCAGTCATTAACATTGCACTAATTTTCTAGAGGACAAGTTGTCTTCACAGAGTGTTATGGGTGGAGACAAGATGGGCTGTAATGGGTATGGCATGGCCATCTGTAGCTGTGCCTTAGGGCAAACGCACAGAGACATAGAAGGTGGTGGGGGATGCTGGTAGTGCAACATGCGAGCAACTTTTCCTCTTCTGTTTTACAGCAAAGAAGAAAGAACCCTCAGGACACCGTCTACACTGTGAGTCGAGAGAGAGGAGAGGGAGGGATTGCTGGAAATAGGAGTTTCTATTTCATACAAGACTTATTTCCCCTACTCAATTTCAGCTTTGATTCAAACTTAACAGCTGCTTTCAAAGACTCCTTTTCCCTTCCACACCCCCACACCCTCCCTTTTTTTTTTTTTTTTCCTAGAAAATTTCTGCTCCCTTCTCTATTATAGGAGAAATATATTGGCAGACTAGCAAAAGAATTTGTATCAAGATACCTTTTGATCCCTTTACGTTAGCCTTTAGTGACTATATCTTTGTCCCATGTGACTGATGCTGCAGTATTTTCTGTGCTTGTTCTCCAGCCTCTCTGAGAAGCCAAATGCCAGGTGCATCTACTAGTGGTTGCTAAGAAGCCTCTTGATTTAATTGATTTAACCCTGGCTAAACATGGTGGACCACGTTCCAAGGGATAGAGAGAGATGAATGCTAAAGCCCATGTCTTAACGTGGGTCTTTCTGGGTGTTCGGTGCTTGCTGAGAAATGAGCTTGTTTCCAAGACTGGCCTTCATCATGATTGAATCAGACACTCTGATCACAGCTGGTCATGTTTTGAAACTGCTTCCTCGGATGGAAGAAGGAAGAACTCTTTCTTAACCTTCACCCTGTAGTGTGAGATTTCCCTTTTCTCTGGGCCTAAGCTGCATGGTCAGGTTTGCCTCCTGAACAAATGCTGCTTAAAGCTTGTCTTTGGAGAGCTTTGATTTTAGTATCTGGCACCAGTCTAGATAAATGACATGGTTGAGGGTAGAGTTATATTCATTTAAGTGTTTGGAGTTGAGACTATTGATACACTACGCAGATTTGATCATATATAGAATCTATGTAAATGCACATCAGCCAAGCCCCACCACTGTCCCTTTGTCTCTGGAATATGTTGAAGCTTTGGAGGCAAGGCAGCTCCAGAACCAGAGGCTTGGCGTGCGGTCACGCAGGGGACGGCTTGGCTTTTCTAGTAACACTGACTCTTTCCCAGTAACACTGCCTCTTTCCCCCTCTCTGCTTACAGTCACTGCAGAAGGACAAGATGGGCGAGGCATACAGTGAAATCGGGATGAAGGGTGAGGTGAGTCCTGCTTTTCTTCCTGGCAAAAGCCTGGGATGAAAAACTGCTGCTCCCTTAGAGAGCAGCAGTCCTGGCTTCACGTAGCTGCCTCATGCAAGGAGGTCCCCGTGTTGCACAGCACTGCTGGGAGCAGTTGCCTACTGCCTGGAGTAACCAGTGTGCTCGGGGCAGCAGTAAGACAGACATGCAGCCACAGTGTGACAGTAGCCATAAAACAAGCCAGTAAACTCTGTCCCATCAGTGTTAGAAACACAGCCCAGGCACCAGCAGTGACTGAATCATGTCAAGGGGAAATGTTGCAAGGTTCGGACACTAAAATTCTGACAGCTGCCCCAGCTGAGGAGGCAGAGAGGTTATGAGGTGGGTGAGGAATAGCTGAAGGAAATGTCTGGTTTCAAGCACCGCAGCATCTGTGGCCCAGCAGCTCACATTAGTTGAGCATGATCCTCCAAAGCAATTCAGAGCTGGAGTGTCACAGTTTCACCTCTGTGGGCTGTCAAGGCTGGTCAGCTTGACAGGCACAAGCAAGCAGTTACAAGCTCCTCCTTGTGCCTGTCTTCAGACAAATAATGGGGGAGACATTCTCCTTCCCCTACCTCCAGTCTCAAATTTGTAAGAAGGAACAGATCCATTGTATCTAAAGCTAGCAGCAAACACAGTTTTAGCTCTACGCAGATTGCTTGTGTTGGGGAAAAAAAAATAAATCTGGGGATACTGTTTAAAAAGTGCTGTTACATACACAGGTAGGTGTCTTAAATATAACCTTTCCTGTCCCTGTGAAAAGTGGGAAAAAAACCCAGGCATTTCAAAGCGAAGTTTAATGCTGAGAAATGCTGAAGCAACACTGACATTTAATCCCCTCCCCTTTATTATTATTCTAAAGCTCATCTGCCACATTTCAGCTCAGTTTACAGGCTATTAGCATAGAAAATCTGGCATGCTTTTATGACTGTTTCTGTTACTGGACACACACTCTCCTCTCTCCCAAGAGCCTCTGTCTAGAGGGAGGATCGTTTAACAGGCTGCTGTAGTTTGCCTTGTGGGGGGCACTATTCTTTGCCACGTGTCGGTGACACGTTTGTGGCACAGTCAGCGCTCGGCTGCCGCAGGGCAGTTACGCTCAGCCGGGGGGCTGGGGGTGCCAGCCTCCACCCTGGGCGCTGCAAGCTCTGCTGGGCCCGCTTCTCACCAGGCAAGGGCGCTGTCCTGCACAGCCTGCCTGCTTTGTCTGGCCGCTCCCCGTCGCCCTGGGAACGCAGCAGCAAGCGAGTTCAAAGCAGAAGGTTTTTATTTTGTGCCTGGCTGGTCTGAGTGACCTTGTTTGTGTGCTCTGCTTGTACCATGAGAGTCCTAGTACCTATTTTACAGAATCCTCTGTGACTTCGTCCTCAGACAGCCTTATCTGCAGTTCCTTGGAACGTCTAGACAGCTCACCGAACGCGTGCTGGAGAATTTCCTTACTGATCCGTGTCTGTCCAACAGAGGGCAGAGTCCCTCGGACACCAGCTGACATGCAGGAACTTAAAAAAATACAGCCTCATTGCTTCCAGGTGCTTCAGCGCATAAAATAACCGGTGTCCATAGGAACGCTGCCAAAGCGCTATACATACAGTGAACGGAAGAAACAGCAGCATTGTAATGGTATGACAGGGAAATACATCAGCAAACCAAAATAATTTCATTTTATTTCCAATCTTCACTATTTTCTTCTCTGACAGCCCTTGCAGTATATTTCCTCCTGCTTAGGGGGAGTCCAGGCCAAGCGCAGCTGCTGACCCTCAGTACATGATGGGGAAAGTCAGGGGTTTCTTTTGCATAACAGAAACAGCACCCATTAATCTATGCTTGTTTTTTCTTTCTGGAAGCAGCAGAGGCGACGAGGCAAAGGAAATGAAGGTCTCTACCAGGTAGGCAACACGTCCAGCACCTGCTCCCCATATCTATCTTCATGGCTTAATTGTAGTTGCATATCTTGCCACACCATTAGCAATGCATGAGGACACAAAGCTTTCAAAGCACCTTTCTGAAGACAGTTACTCAGGTTCAGGGCAAAGATCACACTGTTGGTACTTTGATAAAGTGGCTGCATGTTCTAAATACAAGTGGCAGGAACACTTGTTTAGCCACTCTGGAAGAAACCATTTCCACAATTCTACATCTTGAGAGAACCACCTTTTGTCTGTAGCAGGTGACATGTATAGTTCTGTCTCTGAATTCTTTATTCCTTAAATGGAACCTTCAGGTTGCCACACAGCTGTCGTAACTCAAAGCAGCCCTGGTTCAACCCATCTCACTACAGCATCCAGTGCACAAACTGGTCAGCACCTCTAGTCCCACGGTGCACCAGAGGGTTTTGCAAGGAGTCCATCAACAAGGCCTTACTTGGGCTGCCATGCATAATTGTTCCAAAATTCTACTTTCTGTAGAAGCCTGTATGTTGTCACCGACATCTCAAAATGACAAAAATACGTATTAAAAAGTTCTGATGCAGCACATGCCAGGGAGGGTTCCTGTAAGGGCACTTATTGGTGCCTTTCTTCAAAACCTGCTCTACTGTTAGTCACACGTGGCCAATAAGCACCATCTTACCAGTGTACTCAATATGCCACTAAACATTCATAGCAGTGTGAAGGGATAGCTACAAGTTTTACAAGCAGGAACCCTGTGTCTTAATAAATCCTCACTTGTGGCAGCCCCAGCCCTGCTCTGGCAGCCTCCTGGGCTGACCTGTGCCTCTGCCACATCTTCTGCTGCCCCACTCTTGGAGTAATTGGTTCCATGGCTGCAGCAGGGATCTGTATCTCACACATTACAACATTTACCCCCTGAGAGCAGACTGGCAGGAGAAAGGCTGCTGCGTTGCAGGAAGGGGTGCAAGGGGGTGCTTCCTGGGGGTTGCAGCCATCCAAAACCCCAGCTGCCAGCCTACCCAGTTGCCTCTGACTTCTCTTCCAAATTACAGAGAAGTCCAGAGAACAAAGTTTATGGTTTGATACCTGTTTATTTTGTTAGCAGACATAGTTTTCTCTAGCATCAGTTAGCTCTTAATAATCACTAGTATGCAAATAAAATGTACTCCAAAAGATCTGTATAACCAGTTCGGATGAGTTGCTGTACTCACATTGCAGTAACTCGGGGTGTGCCTCTTGCCTTCATGTAAGTGAAAGCCTAAGGAAACACTCAGGAGTAAAACCCTCTGTAGGGAGGGGGGGAAAAAAAAAATTATGTTACTGAGCCATCCTGTTCCTGACCAGTCAGTTAGGGAGAACTAAGCATTCACCTTTTTTTCCCTTTTTTTTCAGGGACTCAGTGCAGCGACCAAGGACACTTACGATGCTCTCCAAATGCAGCCTTTGCCCCCCCGCTAAGTGGGAGTCATGTAGGGGATGGGCAAGGGTGAGAGATGCCCTCCTGCTTTGTGGAGAGGAGGGAAAGCCTTTTTTCATCCAAAACAAGCACTGTGTATTTTTTCAGTGCCACAACCTAGCTTGGTTGGTGCACAGAGAGAATATGTCTGGACTTGGGCCTGTCCCTTCTCCCTTCCCTCTTGGATCACGTAACTGCAAGCTTTAGCTATTAAAATGTACATATCTGTAAAGTAATTTCCAATTATACTGGTCATTAGGCCAATTTTTGTAAGATTTGTGTTGTGAGACCAGACCACACCTACTAACACAGCTGTAGCTCTTCATTGCCTTCCAGGGGTATCAAGACATGTAATTATGGCTTCATTGCATTTAAAGAACTTGTAAAGATAGGGCTGGACTTATTTCCCATAGTATTTATCTTTAAACTATTTGACACAGGCCAGCTAAACTTCTAACTTTAAATTTATCTTTTAAAAACTGCTTCAGTGGGGAATTACTTTTTCTTTAATTATAAAAACTGATGCGATGTTACTGTAGTGAAGGACAGAGGCTGAAGGCTTTTCAGTACAACGAAAATGAGCACTAAGCTCCAACAGAAGATCAAGCCACAGCATCACCAACTCATCCAGCACCTGGAACTACACAAGAACCAGGTAACCTGCCCAAGAGACTTCTCAGAAGGAAGATTCCCCTGCTACCAGGAAAACAAGGACTCTGATAAAAGAGGGTGGTACTGGAAAATGAAGGAAAACTCACCCTGGAGAATCCCATTTGTCTGAAGGGTTTGGCTGAAACTTCTGCCCCCTCACAATAGCAACATCTACAACTATCACTGCAGAACAGGGCCCCCTTGTACAGGCTGGTATGCTAATTATAATGTCAGAAACAGACCAAAACTAGCACTTCTGGACAACAGAAATGGTACAAAAGCCAATGCAAATGCAGTTTCTAAACCAGTCTGCCATTGGGTTACCTGTAGATGATGCAGGTATCATTCCAAGGAGATACTAATTCAGTAACATAATGCATATTTTTTTTTTAATGAATTAAAAAAGTTAGCATCAAAGACTTGTGTGTGTGTGTGTGTGTGCACTGAACAGCTGTGGGAAGGGTACAAGCTCATTAGCTGATGTAGTCAGGCTGCTGGACCAACTTACACCCAGCAGTGTCATCTCTTAGGCAAGCTGAAGCAGACAGTATTCCAACAGGCATGTCTAAGCACATCCTGGCAGGTGGGATGTTGGAAAAATGCTGTAAACCCAAGTACACTCCTGCTGCATCCTCAGTTTTGCCAGTGACTTACAAGAGTGTGCAATGAAGCACATAAACAACTCAGCAAGGATGAGAACAGCCCAGCAAAATAAAGGGGATTTTTAACCTGGGCTAATGCTGCCAGGCCCGGCAGACAGAGCAGAGCTAAAGCAAGACACTGGGAAGAAGAGCTGCCCCATGGGCACCACTCAGATGAGGTTGTGTTTGTTTTTTGAGGGACTGGGTCAGCAGCAGAAAAAAAATCTTGCTGCTGAGATCGCTGCTGTGTAAATTACAAGGCCGTGCCTAACTTCTTAAGCAGTAAAACTGTATCTGCAGTAGGTGCTTGTAGTTTTGCAAGAGTATTTCAAATACAATAAATTAGTGAAGGAAAAAAAAAAAGTAAACTGAGGCACACCCTGCTGGGCAATGAATGTTCCCAGCAAAAAATTGTCCTAGCTTCCTTACTGTTCTTCTGCAATGACAAGAAAAATCTGACAGAACTGTGTGATAACACAAACAGCTGAACTGAAAACTACAGTAAAGTTGTTACTGCAAAGCACTCGTGTTCTTGATGCAAGAACAAAGATTACTGAAAATGTCTTAAAAAAAAAATCGTGACAGCCATATTTGCAAGATGTAGAAGTCACAAGTGTCTGCAGTCATAAAATACCAACCACCGAACAATAGGGAAGAAATTCTTAGGAAAAAATATCACCTTTATGCTCTTTATGTATAAATGGATCTTGATTTCAAAAAGCATCCAACACTCGTTTTGGGGACACTCACCATAGGTGTGAGCTGAGTCTTCTCTTTGCCTTCAGGAAGCAACTGAAGCTGTTTTTTCCTTTTAGGAGAGGAGTTGATAATACAGAAGTAGAACAAAAGCCTCAAGTGGAGTGCAGAAAACCCTGGGCTCTCCTCCATTTTTGACAAGACAAACAGCATGGAAGAACAATCTCCTGGCCCAGTTTGACCAGGCAGCAGGGGGGAAGGGGAATTAGCCTTCCCCTGACATATTTAAAAAACCACAAACCAGTGCATACATGTTAAAACACTTGGAAAATGGTTTAATGATGTTTACAACAGAAATGAACTGTACAATTACAGTAAGTTTAATATATATAAAAAATTACAGCAGACAAATGCATCTACACAAAATCTACCTTTTCATTCTGATTTACTGTAATCTACACAATCTCTCAATGCCTACAGCTATCTGTAGGCAACCACTGGGAAAATAATAATAATAATAATAATTAATAATAATAAAAGACATCTTTAAAGAGACAGCATTTCGCCTTCCTCCTCACCCCTAGTGTGATCAACAAGGTTTTGAAATGTGTGGGACTCTCACATTTCAGTCTCAAGAAAAGCTTGGGTTGCGTTTGGGTACAGATACTCCCATATGGCCCTCGATTTCAAGTGTTCTGCTACCTGAAGCATATACGTGCAGTGTGTGAGGAAGGGCAAGAGAAAAAAAGCCTCCCAGCCAGTGTACGCAGGCAGTTGCACAGAGTCGTGAAACCATTGAGACTGAAAATGTCTCTTTAGAAACGAAGCAAAAAGGGACTGCCCAGATGCTAGACATTCACAATTCATCAGCTGTTTGAAAACTGTTGCTGGATTTTGAAGAAAGGGCTTGTTTTTCAACTCCTGATTCTTTGTACAAAGGGTTAGCTTTCTAAGTAACACGTCAAACATATTTTTAAAACCAAAATTTAAGCTACTTCCTCTTTGGCCCATCCCTTACAAACAGTGAAAACCCCTTTGCGCTGAGAAAGAACCTCAGGTCAAAGGGGAAAAAAAAAGAACATGCTGTCTCTTTAAAAAGAAAGAAAGAATCCCAGTTGGGAGCGGCCATCAGTGAAAATGTGATCCAAATTGGCGGTCTGGTGGAAATTCCTCATGGAATATTATGTACAGTTTAAAAACCCTTAGTTGTTTTGTTTGTTGTTTTTTTTTCATTTATGAACACCTAGGCAGTGAAAACTGTTATGTTAATACATACATAGACACACCCAAAACATACAAAAATACTATTATTTCAAACTACTAAGAATAGGACAAGTTCAGTTATCTCCATGCTATGACTTTAAGAGCATTACACTGAAACAAACAAGAATTTAAACGACAATTTTTTAATATCCCAGAAATATACCAAAATATACATCTAAGCTTTGGAATTACTGAGGTTAGACTAATGCAAGTGCTGGGTAATCGTACTTAATACACAAGTCTAAGGTTCTGCAGGAAAGAAATTATCTTTGGTATCTGCATCAGGCTAATAATATTAACATTTGGATTTTGCTTTGGGATAGAGCTTGTATGACCCTAGAACCAAACACCCCCCAATCAACTGAGATTAAAAAGATCCATGTAAAAAGTTCCTCCATTCGCAATCCCCCCCCAAAAAGTTAAAAAGTCACAGGCATCTACCTAGCATAAAAGGTTGAGAAATACAATGCATAGTTGCACAGTGGTGCTGCAAAAATAAAAGAAATCTAGAAAAAAGGAACTAGAGGAGAAATGAAAAGCTGCTTCTTCTTTCAGGGATTTCTCACAACAGGACAGCCTCTTCCAAGCAGTGACGGGGGGAGGGGGGAAGCTCAGAAGTGCACCTCAGCGTGTATTAATCAACATCACCCAGCCCCCAGAGGGTTAAAGCACCCAGCAGAGCAGCCAATCCTGCACCCAAGTCTTCAGCTCCTCAACCCACCTGCGAAGCCCGGCAGCCCCTCCCAGTGCCTGTGCCCAGGATTTCACCCCGGGGCAGTGAGTTTCTGCCTGGGGCATTTCGGAGGCCGGCCCGGGGCAGCGACCCCTCACCTGGGGCAGCCCTGGCTGGCCTGGAGGGGACTCTCACCCCGGCCAGGCCAGCCTCACAGATGGGCTTGGTGCTGAAGACGCCCTTTGTCTTTGGTTTCTTTGTTTGTTTTGAGTTTATACAATCATTAGGAAATCTTTGGTTTTGGCTGGAAATTTTAAAAGAACAAAACAAAACAAAGAAACCACCCCCTCCCGACTTATAGCAGCCACCGTGACCTGACAAAGCTTCTCTTTCCCATGGGGATAGGGGAACTACATTCAAATAAAGATGGACCGGGTTAAGGATGCAGCTTCTGGCCAGGCTGGGGAGTGGGGAAGGGATACAGGATTGTCAAATAATAAAGAAGAAAATTAAATATTTGGAGATTTCTTTCCGCTTTTGTTTTTTCCTTTTTTTTTTTGGTCATGTTAAAAAGCGAGTAGCGTGAACGCAGCACTGGGCTGAGCGCGCCTCCGGGCCCTGGAGTTCAGCGCAGCCCAGGGGCAGCTGCCCCAGGGTGGGTAAAGGCAGCGTGGGCAGCCCTTTGCTGCGCAGAGTGGAGGGGAGGGGGTGGATATTCACAGACTAATCAATAGGACCCCTTGTAACCAAAGGAAATAAGGTAAGATTGCAATTTGCCCTCACTTTGCAGTAGCTTTTAAGCAGCGACATTCAGAGGCATTAGGGGGTCACTCCCCAGGTTGCAGGTCACGGGGTGCTATAGGCCAGAGTTCAGTGTTGATCCGAGGAGGGAGGGCAGACTTGGCAACTCTGTAGGGTTTGGAGAAAGTTAAAGCAAGTTACTCAGTTACGAGTTAGAAATGAGGTATACGACAGCTCCTGTACCTGTGGCGGATAAACACCCCACACCGACTCACACCTAGCCTTAGACACTACCACAGAGGAAGGAAATGGAACAACGGCACTGGTGGGGACGAAGAAGCTACTGCCCAGGTCCTTCCCACAGACCGCTGGCACGTGAGGTGCCCCGAGGGGACCAGCGCTGCTCCAGACCTCTCCAACCACCCAGGTGGTGCAGCTCTGCAGTGATCCCTTCCCTTCCACGTCTCACAGGGAGGCCCAGTCCGGCTCCCCGGGAACACACAGGGAGCAGCACTGATCTCCAAGTCTTTCGCATTGTGTTTTCCCCGCGGACTCGCTCGGGTGCAGGAAGCACCAGGGTCACAGAGACCGACACATGGAGAGTGAATCGGGGAAGAAAGAAAGGTTTTGTCTTAACTGCCTTGTTCTCAGGACACTGTCACGGGTGCTCTCGTTCCTAAAATTGTTTTTCAAGGGGGTTGTGCGATACCCACAATGTGCCCCTTGGCATGCCGTTTCCAATGTCTTAGGATTCCTTCTGTTTAATACTTTCAGATTTCAGTAGCACTGCAACATGCCAGCTTAATCCGCACACAATGTTACCACGTTCAGGGAACAGGGCTTAAGTAGCTGCTGCTACAAAATTCAGCAAAGGCAGTTTGAATCCTGAAGTGGGGACTATGACAGATAGAGAATTTTGGGAGGGAAGGGGAAGCTAACACGACAAATTAAGTATCTTACGGTTTTATGTAAAGCTCTGCCAGAGAATATTCACCAGCAGACCAACACAGTTTTAAGACGGATCAGCATTTTGGTCTGAGCTACTTGACAATGTCCTGTTTGGTAGAGAGATGAAATAAGGCAGAGGGGGTATGTTCCAGTTCTGGGGCTGAGCCTCAGCAGCACTAAGGAACGCCAAAGGGTATCATCTTCCCTCGCCTCACACAAGCTGTTTCATTTCCTTCCTCAGATTTGTTTTCCTTAAAGCACACCTTGTTTTCCACTTCTTTTGTTCCAAGTGCTCTTTTCTTTGAGAAGTCATTTCTTCAATATCCCTATTACCTATCTATAAATCTAACTAGCTCTTTGAAAAGTCACACAATATTAATACCACTTTACATAATGTCAGAACAACAATTCTATTAGTAAAGCTTTCAGTGAAGTTCTGCAACCCGATTGGTGTCTGGAGGAAGAGTAGCTGGACAAACCACCTCTCCCCCTTCCTCCCTCCCTTTCTTCACAAGAGCTCACCAAGTTCACGGATAAAACGACTCAGCCCAATAGCACGATACATGAACATGTACAAGGCTACAGTGGGGAGCAAATAAAGGAGTCTTCCAGGTCCCTCCCTTAAGAGAAAGACCACACGTAAAAGCTGTTAAACAGACTCTGACCTTGGATTACACTGCTTCCACATTCGAAGGAAAGAAACAGTTTTCCCTGACTGTATCCCAACATCAGCCTAAGACCTGCAGCACTGGGCAAGCCCCACACACTGTTTGTCTTCACAGAGCCAAAGCAACTCTGCCAAAAAGGTGGGAGTACCCACAAGAGATGAGGTCCTTACAGAAAGGGACACTGACCCAAAGCTCAAAAAACCCCCGCCCAGCTTTTCCTTTTACCCGCTCGGAGAGCAGCAGAGCTGACAACTTATCAGTGCCTTTGGTTCCCTACGAGGCCACTGGGAATTCACCCGCCCCAGTGGAGTCGAGCTCCTTTAGAAACCCACCTCTCTCCAACAGCACACGCAGCCAGGCGCACACACGCACTTGCACACACACCCACGCCCCTCCTCTCCTCCCCCGCTCCGTCAGCCTTGAAGGGAAATGAGAAGGGACCCTTGGGGTCTGGATGGAGGGGGCTGCGACACCCTCCCAAGGCAATAACCACTCGCTCTTCTGCTACTCCCACCGCAACACCAAGACATATGCCAGGAGAACAACCCACAGCCTCACCAACAACCCCTCAAAGCTCCTCTCCCACGACTGCCTCGCAGTATTTCAACCCTTTCGGGCCTACCAGCCAGGTGTTAGGAGTAGGTTAGCTTTCACTTCTCAGTTTGGTTTTTTCTTTCATAGTTTTTGGTCTAGACAGGATTAGCATTGCTATTAGAAAAGGAAGTGTTTAAAAAGTTTTCCACCTATTATCAAGCACTACAAGCCCTACATTCAGTAACAAGACAAGGGGGATAAAAGGAACCTGTTTCACTTTTGCTCTCCCAGATAGATTAAGATGCGACAACCATTCTTCTCCCTCCCTGAAGTTAAAACTCAACGGACCCAGTTCAGCTCTGGTGCAACTCAACTAACTGAAATGGATTTATACCACCTAGGTTGATTCTAACCCAGTACAGCCATCTTCTTTCCCCCCAAGCCTCCTGGATACGTGTTGCCTCATCTTGAGATCCCAGCGAAGGGCAAGGAAAGGCCAAGAGGGAGGGAAGTGTGCGCACACTCGAAAGGACCCTGAACAGCAACCCAATCAGTAACCTGCATGCCACCACGTGCTGTGCTGCAGATTAGACCACAGATAAACCAACCAAACAACAATCCCAAACCCAGGAGCGACAAAATGTTTCCTTTGGCAAGACAGATACAAGGAAAAAAATTCATGAGCAAACATTTTCCTTCTAACACAGTCAACCCCCTTCTCTGCCCCCAACATCCACCCACCCCCACCCGACCCTATAAAGTTGTAACCTATAAACAGGATCTCAAATACATACAGCATAATCATGTTTATCAATCATAATAAACATCAGTTCAACTAAACTCTACAGCTAGAATTATCTCCACTATTTATAAAGTTTGCTTTTCTCTTCTGATTTTTTCAGTTTAAAACCAGTTCTGCGACAATGCTAAGCTATGCTGAGGTATTTTATGAAGGTGCCAGAAGCCAGCTGCTACCCACAAGTATTGTTCTCAGAGCTGTATGGTGCTACCTTTCGCTGAGGGAAGACAGGGGAAGGAAGAAGGGGGGAGTGGGGAGAAGGGAGGGGGCCCAGATTATTCCAGTTATGGACGGTTCTTAGCAGCCTATCGCAGATGGAGCTAAAAGCAGCCCCAAGACAAAGCCCAGTAGTTGTTTCAGTTTTAGGAATTCAGTCAGAAGAGAAGTACCTGATACGTTCTACATCCTGACCTCATCTGTCTACATGTGTCTTTTCCCTTCTCTCACAGTTAAATTACTTGTAGTTTCAGTGCAAGCTTCCTAACACTTAACAGCATTCCATGGGGGCAAAAACGCAGAGCATGTACCCACTAAGTGTCCTGGGAGAAGTGGCAGACAGATCCAATGAAGACAGATAAACTGAAAAAAAGATCAAGTTCATTTTTGTGCATTACTGTGCGAGTTTGTCCGTGAAGATATGCAACTACAGGAATCACCTCTTTCCACATCCCACAAGCACCAAAAGTACTTGTGCAGACATAGAGGGAACCAGGTACTGTTCAGATCACGGAGCAGAAGACAGGAACATTTTAAGAAATTTCAAACAGCTGAGTCAATAACTTTATGACAAAGCCTCCTCTGTCAAAAATCTTTAAAGTAATTTATGGGTCTCCCTGCTGGAAAGAAGAGAAAGACTCACAGACAACAAGAGGAGTGAGATTTGACTGAAAAGAACAGAACCTCCACAAGGTATGTACCTTGCATTTTGTATAGCTACAGTATTTTGGAAAGGAAGGGAGAAGTAAAAAGAGGTATTGGTTGCAAAAATATAAAGAAATCTGAGTTGGCTTTTTGAAGACTGACAACCATAAATCCAGTGTGAAGCAGCAGGTTAGCTTACTCCTTTGGTAACAGTCCACCCTAGGCAACAGTCAGGCATACATCCAGCAGAGGTACCCATGCCCTGCGGACAGACATCAGTTAACCATTTCAGGCAGAACAGGAATAGTGACTCTTAATACAGTTAGTGTGGCACCAAAGAGATCTACATTTTAAGCTTCTAGTTTAAAACCAAGTATCATTGAAAGTCTGGACCAGATGCACTATTTCGTCTGTCCCAAAACACCCCTAATGACCATGGGAAGCTACTTGTCTCTCTTAAGATGATTTCGTAAAACAAATTTTATCTAAGAAAACAGCAACTGTTATTTAAGGTAAAGCAGATGTTTTGGTTTAGTACCTGTGGTTTGGTTTCAGCTATAATGGGTGTTGTGCTCCATTTGTCACAAAAAGAGGGAATTTCTGTTCTAAAAAATGTTGCTCTGCAGGAATGTGCACAGAGTTCAGGAATTAACAATCTTGTCTCCTTCAGTAACTCAACTGCAGAAACATGTGCTGAGCCAAAGCACACTACAAGGCTTACAGAAGTGACACTTAAGCATTAGAAAAAACTAAAACATTAAGTTTTAATTTCTTTTGGAACTATAAAAAAAGATAAATTGTCAATAACTCCCACAATTATTGGCATGGATGCACATGGAGAATTTTCTCTAACGTACTTTGGTATCTGCCATTCTCTTACTGTCTCCTGAGAAAAATGGTTATTCCTGTGCTTTAGTTTAAAAAAGAAAAAAAAATAATTACTTATCCTAAAAGATCATTTAATGCACACTGTAAGGTATGCAAAATTAAAATAAGATGTAAAAATAGAGGCAGTGGATTGCTCTTGCTCAAATGGAAAGCTATCATACTATGAGAAAACATTTGTTCTTGTGTGTTAAGACCAGCAGATAGCTCTTTGCTCAGTGTTGTCATCCCCCTTATTAACCTAAAAGGTGCAACAAATCACAAGCTGTAACTCCAAATACATCAGGAGCTATACACTGTTTTCCTGAAAATCTCTTTGTCAGCTGGTTCATTTAAAGATAAATTTGTAACTTGAAGCTTCTGATGTCTTAAAAGGTCTATCATTCAAGCCATCAGAATGTGTGTTTTCCTCTTAATGTTCTGACATTTTAATTTTCTCTTACAAGATAACCTCACTAGCACTCAAACAAAATTACTGAACAGCAGCAGCACGTTCCTGTATGAAGACCCAACTAACTTTTAAGTATATTCTCCTTGCTGGTTCAGCTGAACATAGATTTCCTATTCATGGTAAAGTGACTTTTTCAATGCAATTTAACTTGCGTTTCAACAAATATTTAATGACACAGAAGATCTTAAGAAGTAGCAGAAAATTGATGTGCCATCACAAGCTACCCAAACATAACAAAAAACCTACATTAACTCGAGCCAATGGGCTGGGGAAAAAAAAAAATAATCTCTTAAAACAGATACTTGTGCAGGTAACAAGCATGGTATCTCCCAAAAAATTTGAGTATGTGTGTGCATACACACCATCTCAGAGTGACATGATAAAATGTACTTACACTAACTGCACAGTAACTCAGAAACAAATCTTCTTAAGATTTAAATAGGCAGATGTGACTCTTGCAAGCAGCTGTTCCTGTGCGTACCTTCTACAAGCCGCTCACGAATCATTCTGTGATGACTACAGAGAGTGATTTCTGAGAAGCCAAACTGGAGTACATTTTCCTAACATCAGAAAAAATGTCATCACCAGCCTGCAACACCTCACCCTGAAGCCATTTCCTAAATCGTTCTTCTAGATCTTGAGGGCATACCTGTATTGGTGTCTCTGTAAATCTCTTGCTTTTTGAGCTGTCCTTGGCTATAATGAGAGTTTTTCACCTCCTCTTTTCCTGCATATGTCCCTTAGCATGTTTGCAACTATGAAAAGCAACCCACACGTATTTAAGTACAGAGACATGGAGCTAAAAAGAGATGCTATTATCCTTTTCTAACATGCTACAAAATTCCTTCTGGTCCTGGCTGACAAATCAATACAGGAGTGAACGTATCAGCATACAGCTAGAAGACTGTCTAAAAATGAACATCTGCACAGAAAACCTTTCCCTAAAAAGAACAGTAAGGATTTAAGACTGTGAGTGTGTAACAGAAGATCACCTCTGTTCAATATATGAACCCACTGATACTGGGATCAGAGATGTAACTTTGCGTCATTGGAATTAAAAATCAAATTTGTTTGCTAAATAAATGTCCAGGGTCAGTCACCAAGTTTGTGACAATGCATGTCCCAGTGTCTACCAGGACAATAATTCTCCATTTTCAACACTCATGAACTCAGACCGCAATGGTATTTACTAGGTCTGTATACAATTGTCTCTTTTCAGATGCATCAAGTTCTGCTGCCAGCATGATTATGATTTAAAAAAGAAACTTTTGCTAATTTACAGAACATGATCTCCTATTCCCTTCCCGCTCTGAAGGCAGGTATGCACTCTAAACTAGGCAGGTGTACACACACTGCCAACCTGATTTCCGTCTTTCACCTAAATACTGGAAGTAGCCAGCATCCATGAGACAAAAAACACTGCCAGGGATGAAAAGCAGGCTCCGTATGTGCAAGAGTCACCGGGATGTTTTAGGACAATGAATCGGAGCATACTGGTGATGGGCGCCATGGCACACATGCTGTTGTGTATTATGTCAGATTCTGCAAGCAAAACTAAGCCCTTTCTGGATATGTGGCTACTCTGAGTTTTCAGTTTCTCTCAGAAAAAGACCTGCTAAGAAACTCCCTGGAATCTGGGCCCCAGAGAGGGTGATGGGGTAGAGAGGAGGAGGGTAATGGGGTATAAGGTGCTCACACCAAAGCCATGTGACCAATGCAAAGGTAGTCAGGAAAAAAAGCAGATTTTTATAATAAATAAACCATCCAAGCTGCATTAGTGTTCCAGATATGTACTCAACAAGACCCTCTCCCAACCACAAACCAGCAAGAATGGGACATGAAAACTCATTCAGACAGCTAATGGCACAGTCTCTTTGAACTGTGGAAAGAGGATTTTCCGCTGATTTAAGGCCCACCTTTCATTGTGTTTCCTAGACATATGTAAGGACCATGCCCCCCACCCCACCACAAAACCCTTAGGGAGTAGAGGATAAATCGGAGAAAAGACCGATAGTATCCCCCCTTTAAAAAAAGCTTCCTGATAAATCATCTTTTTGCACAGGCATGAAAGTAAGCAGGAATTTTCAGAGTCGGGAATGAACGTTATAGCTGCAGTTTTCTCTGTCCTCTTACTTCACTGAATGAAAGTCCCAGGGACTTGTATTCCTTTGGTAGATACTGTAAGTCCATGCTATGGCCTCCAGACCAACACAGTGGGTACCAGCATCTCCTCTTCCACTTCATCCCTACCTTCCTGAAGCTCACCCAGATATACCTTTTACTGCTCTGAAGCTATAACTGTGGGCCATGTCCATTTCTGCAGTATTATTCATAGCCCTAAAAGTCTCCTGCACAGCCTGAAGTCATAGAGACACATCAAAAATACTTAAAATTTATCCATACCGGTGGGATAAGGGTGGGACCTGTTGGATTAACAATCCCCTGACATTGCCATTCTATTTACACATCAAACAAAACAAAATCAAGTTAAGATTCTGCCCCAAGGATAACACAAATTACCAACCAAAAAAAAAAAATTAAAAACAAGCAGCAACTTTTATATAAAATTAATAAAAACAAAAGACAAATGAAAAAGAAATTGTCAGTAGCATCTATCGCCTCTCTGCATCTGAACTGCACTTATACAAACTAGTCCATTAGTACAGCAGCTTGCTAGAAATTGACTTTGGTTCAAGCTTAGTTTTAAAAAAATAAAACATAAACAAATCAAAAACACATTAGAAACGGTGGACGGACATTTGTTAGTTTCCCTGCTTGCAGTTCACTAGTTTTGAAGTTTTAGGGTAATTGGTTTAAATATTCAGTAAAACAGGAAGGTGGAGAGTTAGAGATGAACAGAGCAAAAACATGGTGGTGGGGGGAGAGATAAGGGGTTCTGCCACTTGAGTGCAAACACAAATTGCACATGCTCAGGTCACAAACCAAAGCATATGTAGAGTTTAAAGTTGCTGCCTTCTGGATCTTGGATGAGAAGCTCCAGGATCCCCCTGAATCAACAAAATGAATGTAGCTGCATCAGCTCATTATTTTAGGACATTCTGGTGACAAAAGAAAAGGGGGTGGTGGGAAAGGGACTCTTCTAATACCCTCGCTACCTAAATGTAATTAAGTTTTATACACATGGCAGAAACCTTTAAATTAATCAGGAATGGAAGGTTCAAAGTGAACTGCATTGCAGTGATCCAGTCTTCTGTTTTTAAAAATCTTTTTTTTTTTTTGGTTCAGATACGAGATTGTATATTTAAGAACATACAGATCTAACTTCTGTACAGTTCATTACTCTTCCTCATCCATGTAAAAATCCTTTGCTACATGGATCAGAACTAACCTTGAAAAGATGGTTACAGTGGCAGGCAAGCCCTGACGCTCTGGTCAGAGATGATTATTGCCGTTTTTACTTAGCTAGCAGCACCACAGCTCAGGGACTACATGAGATCACTCAGGTATGTGCAAAGCCCCAGAGTCAGCTCTATTGTGTTGGCATAAACGATGGTAACTTCTGTTCTCATACTGTTGGCTTCTGTGTTTTGCAGCCAGAAGCACTTTTTTTACCGCAGAGTTCTTCTAAATGCAATGTTGGAAGCATTGGAATTAACGGAAAAGGAATATTGCTACGAATAGGGAGACTATGACCTTTTGAAATCCTGTACCAATCCACCTGGCGGATCTAGGACAATAAATGCTGCTTTACATACTGCCAATTAGCTGGGGCAACTTGACATTTTTTCATTATTTGTGTATGCTCTTAATGGCAAAATCCAATCGATAAAACAGAAGAGCCATCGGTATGTCACATAATCTAGACTCAGGAGGTCAAATCCCTTTCTGCAAAGTAAAAAGGAACCATGCACACAAAACTAAGAGCAGAATTTGGCCATTTTGTCTAAATCGTTCAAAGAAGAAGAACTGCAGTTCAGAACTGATTTCTACCTCTGCTTAAAAAGCATAGACCAGCCTGGAAGTTTGCACACAATGATCTCTACTGCTACACTGAGCTTCCTGCACAAGTGACAAACATAAATTCTTCTGACCCCTATAAGTAACCATTAGACAAATTCAAGGATGAGGAAACTGTTTAGAACATTCCCAGAAGATTAATTAGGACAGAAAGTCTATTTGTGCTCCATTCTTCCTCTCCACCCTCCCGCCCTCCCCCCATGTGTGGGAGCTCACTGAAAATAATCCAGGAGCAAAAAGACAAACGCGTCCAAACTATATATATAAAAATAATAATAATAATAATCATAATAATAATAATAGAGATACACCAGTAATACAGGCCTGCCTAAATTGTACCAGTTAAGAAAGGAACCCCCAACATGATTGATACGATTATAAACACCTTGTATGACACAATGGCCTGTACAACAGACCTATAAAATGATAATTAAAAAAAAGAAAGATATTTAGACCAAAAGAAACAAGAAATTCCCCTTCCTATGTTTGATAACCCACCTTAACTTGTCATTGTGACTGCTGGAAATGATAAGTAGTCCTTTCACTTTTTTTGTGATTTTTTTTGTTTTTTTTTGTTTGTTTTTTTGTTTTTTGTTTTTTTTACATTTTTGGTTAGAAAGTTCTCCGATCCATGAAGCGATCCTGAAAAGACAGTGTTTATTATAAAATTAGGCAAATGTCTGTCCCAGCTTTAAATCCTTCCTGTTTTGCTTTTGTTTTTTTGTTTTTCCTTCTCTCCCTTGTCCCCAGCAACACGGCGAGAGGATGCCCATCACATTTTCAGTTTATAAACCCCGCTGGCAGCCAATCCCACTGCACAGTGAAACTGGCTGCTGGCAGCACAGCTCAGCCCGGCTCACTGTGCCTTGGAGGCAGTAGTGGTGGTGGACGTGGCCCCGCTCGCAGAGGCCACCGTGAGGAGAGAGTTCTGGATGGACTCAGCTGAGGTGGAGGTGGCGTGAAGGCTGGCGACTGGTCCAGAGGCCCCTGCGGAGGCTGCAGCTGCAGAGACCAAGCTAACTGGGTTGCTGGTGAGCAGAGAAAGGTTCTGAGGGTTCAGGAACAGAGGGGCAGTTACGATGTTAGGAGTACCTCCAGCATTGGCAAACACCAAGTTTCCAGTTGCATCCAGTGATGTTATTGGAAGAGAGCCACCAGATGCAAGAGCTAAAAAAGGGAAAATTGAGCAGGAAGGAGATCACATTAGCAGTAAGCAATAATGCAAAATGTGCCTAAAAGCAACTGGCCTCTGCATTTTCCTTTCTCCGATGTGCGTGCTCCCTACACCACTAACAAGTCATCTCAGCACAGGGCGTTTTTTTAAAAACAACTATGAAGCGTGGACAAAACCTTGCAGATACTAAAATGCCTCTGTTGTCTGCTCCTAAACTAATTCCCTATCATGTCTATCATGTCTTCAGATCTTTAAGTGCAATACTGGTCTGTGTTTCCTGCCACAGAAAACCTGTACTGCCAGGCAACCTGTACTGGAAAGGATTGAGATGAGTGTTCACATGAAATGCCAGCTATCCCAAGATAAAGACGGTCATGTAACCTTGAGCATAACACTTTAAAAATGTTGACAAACAGCTACTGTTAGAACTTACTCACCCTGGCCTACAGGGCTCAGGCTGCCTTAGATTATGATTTCCTAAATTTATCTGTGACACTTTATGAAACGGTACTTTCTTGTACCCTGGAAACAAGATTTTTTAAGCTAGTTTCGAGGATATTTGAATACATAGGTTAGCTAACTCTTTAGGCACTTGCACTATAGTTTTTACAGATGGCAACCTGGGAACAACTCTTGCTAAAGTCAGTGGAAACTTCTGGCTGCATGGCACTTCCAAAATAAATCTTTACTCCTCTGGGTAAGAATTTATTTAATTTAAAGTTCTACATAAGGATTTTAGAAGGTAATTGTTTTTTAAATACATACGAAGACAAAATTCAGGATCAAGTCTTGCTGGGAACTGTCCTCCTAACAGACCCAAAACAGCACAAGCTGGTCAGGCTTATGCTGGAAGAGCTATAAAAAGCAAATCTCTAACCTGCTGGAGACACACCAACAGGGGGAGGATAGCAAAATAAATTCCAGATCACGTTGAGTATCTTAAACATCTCCTGTAAATCACTACAAGATCACACGCAGTTCTAAACCCCTTTCTGAAGTTGTACCTGCTCTAATCTCTGAGATACATGAAATGTATTTGCACATTTAAATTTCGTAAGACCTTTACTCCTTTGACATTTATGTCCAGTGCTGAGGAGTCAGTGTTCTTTTTTGGTGAAGAAAAACCAAGCATGTAAACTGAAGTTGTATGACAGAGATGCGTTAAAAGGAACACTACTGACCTTGAATAGTTGCCAGTGTACTGTTGCTCATCAGGGCTGGGCTGAGAGCACCACCTAATGTCCCTGGATTGAGACTGAGTAAGGCACCTCTGCAGGAAGCAAGATCATGGAAGAAGAAACAAAGACAAACGGAAGGAGTGTTACTTTTAAGGAACGGTTGTCACTGTTCTGAAATATACCATTATATATGACTAAAAAAAGGGAGGGAAGCAGGGGCAAGGAGGAAGGAAAGACCAGAGACTCAGGGCTAATTTTAGTTTATTTTAGTTTTTCCTTCATCATGCCTTGAGTAGACATTGCCTTTCAGCTGTGTCATTAGTGACATGCCTGAAGTGCAGGCACTGTAAATACGTGACTTGTATTGATTGTTGCAGTAAAATATTCTTGCAAAGTACTTTGGGGAAACTTGTTAGAGAGCTATCATCATGTCCCCAGTTCAGACAAGAAAGATGTAAAATCAAGAGGAATTGAAGAAACGAAGAGTCGCCTCTCAGAGCAACATTGTAAAAACTACAACAATACATCATCATGCACCTTTCATGGCTTCTTGCTCATGATGGAGAAATGAATACAGAGGTGTGAAGTGGGTATAGGCTAGCTCTCCATTTTACAGTTAGAAGAAGAGATTCTATGATGCATTGGTATGTTGCAGTTCTTAAGTCAAGCTCTGTAGTGGGATGGATGACTTATCAACATTGTTGCAACCAAGCTTTTACATCTGTAAAATGAAAACAGTATTTGTGTACATTGATGGGAATGGCCAATTACCATCTATAAGTAAACCTTCAAAATTTGAGATAAATGACAGTAGAATCACCAAGTGAGCTACCAGAAATAGTGATACATAAAAGCAATTTAACCCTAGAATCCTCCTCCTCTTTTCTGTCATCTCACCTAAAAGGGTGTGAAAAATTTGTTCTTACCCAGCTGCAAACTGTGAGGATGCCATCAAGCCTGGGTTTAGTCCTGCTGCAGCAGCCATGGCAGCAAGACTTGCATTTGCAGGCAACTGTGCAGCTCCTTGTAATGCAGCTGCTGCCGCTGTTTGCAACCCTGATGCCGTTACCATCACCTGGCTGGTCCCAAGAGGGGAGGACAAGGGAGTGGAGGTTGTCTGTGTTGTGCTGGTCTCACTGGCACTGGATGCCTCTGAAGTCGAGGCTGAGGCAGAAGGGGAAGGACTTGCAGAGGGTGATGTCACTGCTGAAGAAGCTGGAGGTGCTGTTGAAATCACTGTTGCTGTGTTGTTGGAGGTGGTTTCTGTTGTGCCTAGAAGATTGATTCTGGTTAGATCGATACAAAACACAGATACGACTGCACAGAAACCAGTATCCTTCAGAAGTGAACTGCACATCTAACTGAAAGGGAGACAAACACACATTTCTGTAGGACCAAGAAGCACCAAGAGTCCAAATGAGAAGCTCAGACTACACTTTAATTACACTTCCCAGCAGGAGGCTAAGGAGGTCTAGAAGCTAACAATGGCATAGATCATATTTCACTTCAGCATTGCTTGTGATTTTATCCCCAGAAAAGTCAACTGAATTGTCATGAAGACTGAAGTTTCCCAGTGGAATTAACAAGGAACAATGACAAGAACGTTCTAGGATACCAGTGACCAATACTGAATGACTTTTTGAAGAGTATAAAAGGGGAAAATGGTGGAGTTTTAATGTGGGGACAAGAGAAATCTGCCCTTACCTGTGACTGACAGACTAGTTACAGCAGGACTGGTTAGAGGGAGCACAGGATTGACAGTCAGGGTTGTAGCTGCACTGCTAGTCACAAGGCTTGGCGTGGTTGCCACCTGGAGGTTAAAAAAGAATACGACTGCTCAACTGTTAAAAGACGAAGAGCTGGCTAATAGACTTGCATTTCTTTCTTCCCATCCTTAGCTGAGGAAGTTATCAGGGAAAACACTGCACATAAACTACCTTTTTTGCAATTCCATTACTTTCTCATTCAGTGGACCAACCACAGTACCTTCTCTAACTACCAGCAATACCTTTATTCTTAATCATTCAGTATTTGAAGGGAAATATATCCATTACCTCCATACTGTCTCAGGACTGCAAGTTAGCCCTCTCTCTCTGCCTCTCCCCAAAGACAGCACCTTGTTTTAACAGAGTCACCCTTACAGGGTTACTAAAGGTATTATTTCTGCATGTTGTTTTTTTTTTTCTTGTTTAAACATCTTTTCAGCTCCCAATCTCTTTCTCTGATTAAATTATTGAAATGTTCCAGCATTATCAAAGGTATTTATGTGTTTACATGGATAAACAGAGTAACATTTCACTTTTACTCAACCAAATTACAAGCTCTACTTCGATACGTTTCCTTGTGCCAGAGGAAGGATCTCTGAATTTTAGAATATTGAAATGACATAAGCTAATTTTACTTGTGGATGGCTTATTACAAGATAGCTACAATAAACTGAAGTCATTACCAATAAAAACCACCAAAGATTTAAGGCTGAAGAAACTAGCTTATGAGGAAAAATGAAACATAAGGAGAGAAAGGACTTTTTATGGACAAGAAACGGTGCTCAACAGTAATACTTGAAGGCTGTTATACATCAATGAGAGAAATGAAACCTTTAGAATTGCCCAAGAGAACATAGCCAAGGATATAGGCTAAAATCTTCCTCCCTTCCCCTCTCTCTTACCTTAAGTTTATTATCAAAGGTATCTCTCTCATGCTGCGTATCCTCTTATAGGAAGTCAAATGCTTCATGCATTTTAAACAAGACTGGGACAGCTGGGACAGATCTAAAAGCTTTCTGCCCATCTCAAATAGTGTATGAAATAAAGAAGACCGAGATACATAGCACACTTCCCACTAATGCAGCCCAGACAGCGTATCTGTCATCTGTCCACCGAACAGTTAAGGCCAAGGTCACAATCCATATTTCAGGGCAGTGAATGACCTAGAATTAATACAGCTAACCCCGTGGTCACAATGACTGACTTCAGCCAATGCAAAAGTACACTGCCATCGAAAGGAGCATTCTCCTCCAATCCTGCTTCAGAGTCCTAGCACTTGTGCAGCAGGGCTACAAGTCAGATTGGTTATCTAGCCTTACTGAAAATTCATCATTGTTCTTCACATGGTTGATTTGCAGTCAAACTAGTAGACTAAGCCAAATCATCATATGGACACATCATCTCCAGAGCTGACACGAGGAATCAACAAAGCACATTGCCAGTGAAGTCAGCAGGGCTGGAATATCCATTTGTGTGCTAGCACAATCTTAAGAGAAGCTTATAATGAGTGAAAATGCTTAGTGAAACATCACTGAAAAAATGGAGACCGTGATTAACGCCTCAATTTCTTAGATACAATGACAGCTTATAACAAAAGGGAAATTTACATAGGAAGGGTTTCCTAAGTTGCAGTCTGAGTAAACTTGCATGGTTACTAAAACACACTATCATAAATCTCCCTGTGTTCTGCTTTGGTAGCAAGGCACACAACCTTGCCTTTCAATTGGGGGAAAAAAAAAAATAGACTAAGTACATTTAACACATCCCTTCCCCTGAAACAAAAGGTTGCATGCACACATCCTGAGACATGGATGAGGGGAAAGAATGACACGTCACCCAAATGAATGGTTTAATGAAGTACTGGAAGATATTAGCTACTACAGTGATGACGGTGGAATAAATACTACAAAAGGACAGCTACAGCTACATAAATTCCACCACATTCCTATTAGCATAGCTACTATGAAATCTAATAGCTACTGTTTCTATTTATGAAAACAGACCTCCATGGACATTGGTAGCAAAGGAGCTGAAGGAACCTTGATGCATGTGTTTTGTTACTCTTATTTTCGTGAAGTTTGTGTTTACCTGAGGCAAATACAAGTGTGGGAAATTAATTACATGATTATTAGCTAAATTGTTCCTTTGTTCCACGTCTTTTTTTATATAAAACATTCCTGACGAAAAGTGACAACAATGGTATCATTGGATATGTGTGACTTAAGTCTCCAAATGCTACGTTCTACTGCTGCTCATTTATCAGAGTAGCCAAAATAAGAGGGAGGAGTAGAGCTGTTAAGCATTTTTTTAATTACTATTATTTTACAAAAAACTTTGGGTAAGACAGAAGTCCAGATATAAGCTGGAGTCACTATCTGGAATATGTTCAAAGCAATAACCCCAACTACAAATTTGCAAGTCAGAATATTTACTCACCAGCTGGCTAAATCAAACACCCAAACTGAAGGCATAACTAGCGCTTGATTTGCAAGCATTAGCTCTCTTATATAGTATGCAAGTAGGATATTTAAAATGCCAGTAAAACTTAAATTTGTGAGAACAAGTCTGCTGTTCAAAGAAGGTGTGCAACTTCCACAGTGAGTACAGCAGAACTACCTCTTCCAGTGATCTTTGTCAACGCAGTTTCTTGATTCTTACCAGTGAGGTTGGGCAAGGGAAAATTGCTTTGATGGGCGAACTGCTGGTTCCACCACTGTTGGGTGGGTTTATCCTTTTCTCCTTCTGGCGCCGGTTACAGAACCAAACGCGGATCACCTCCTTCTCCATGTTTAGCTGGTCAGCTATCATGGCGATCTCATCCGAGGTAGGCTTTTGGTTCTGAGAAAAGGAAACAGTACTTGAAAAGCTGTGAAATTACCTTCTGAAGTTTTACATTATAGCTTCCTCTTCACTAGGCAGAAATCTGGATGAGACATTTATATTCAGAATCTGATCAGTGGTACAGTAGAGACAGACCATAATAGGTACTTCTGCCCTCCATCTTCCTAGTCACAGGAACACTTCTACCAGTAGTAAGCTGTGCTCCTCTGAGAAGGATGATGAAAACTAAGCTCACATCCTTCTTTTTGAGAGAAGGCATCTAACTTGTGAGTTAATCCTTCAAGGAATTCTAGACCTTGCTACGGAAATCTTTCTCACAGCATGTCTAGAAAAAGAAGAAGAGAGATTAACTACAGCAACAGCTGAATGAACCCCAAGTAGTCTAAAACGATAATGAAAGACAGGTAGATTGAATGGGCTACTTACAGGGGCTATCTGCCCATATAGCTGCACAAAGTACCTAACAAGAGTACCAAGTACCATTAAGGCCAGCTAAAGGCACACAATTATGTATGTTTAGACTGTCACCCCATTTATCCATCCTCAGAAAGGAGAATCTTTTTTTCTTCATTTTGATGTGCAGAATATCAGCCTTAGATCTATGGCTCAATAGCTTGGAATGCAAAATCACAAAGTCAGTGGACGGCAATATCCAATGAGTTTTTTTGAGGGTGTCCTGGGTTTTGTGTTCCTTTTTTTTTTTTTTTTTTTTTTTTAAGTGAAGAACATGTTCATGAATGCTTCTTGGCATTGTCTTTGTATTACCTTGTTTAGCACAAGCACTTTCCTAAACAGCACAGTAACAGGTTCACTCTAACAGACATGATTTCTAAGCAAAGTTTCTTCACTTCTCTATAGGCTGAGCAGAGCAACAGGATCACCGACCTCCAGGAAACTCTTCTCTAAGGCCACACGTATGTTGGTCTCTATGCTGGTGCGTTTCTTCCTCCTACGGTTCAAGCCTTCGATCCCCTGCCCTGGGGAATTCAGGGCACTTGGGCTGGAGAGAGTTGAATCAGATGAGAGGTTTTCTGCAAAAAGAAAGTAACATAAATCAGAATATTTTATTTGAATGCAGTGCAGTCTAATGCAAGTATTCCTCACCTGTGCAAGGTATATTTAAACCCTCTCTGTATCTATTCCAGATACAGAGAGATTTCTGAAGATCACATGCATTAATCTTGTAATTTACAACACATACTTGAAACTTAGAAGCTACAAAAGTAAGCTCAGAGGGCACTCTCTGCTCCTGTATGCTACCACAGTATCTCTTTTATAATACCTATACAAAGTTTGTCTCCCTTATCCCATTCCACCCCACACTGCAAGTCACAGTTTAAAGGAAAAAAAGTAGTAGCTGATATCCATAAGCCACAGCTGGAAGTCACAGGCATCTATGAAAAAATTTGAGCAGCCTGAAATTTCTTTCACCCACTCTGCAATACACTAGAGAAAGTTCATAGCCAGGTTCAGTGTGTTCAACCTCTTCTCTCTGGAGATCTTATTAGATACACTCAGTGCTATGCAGTTCTACCCAACAGCCTACACACCTAGCAGCTTCTGCTCCTTCGCTTCTCTAGGTCTCTAGCTGTCAACCCCTAATCCTGCCTTTTGGCTCCACAGAATAACAAAGACAGAACACACTTGACTTCAGTTTGTAGCATAAAGTGCAAAATAACCCACAAACAGGTTCCAGCAGGGAATTTAAACAAAATTATTAATTATGGCTGAAGATCCCTCGCTGCACTGGGGTTTGTCGGTGAAAAGTAGGTGTCATAGTTCACAATGTCTAAGACCACTCTGGTAGGCTAAATGGACAAGTACATTGAGTAATTATTTTCTAGATTTTTTTTTTTTCTCCCAGTAATGGCACCCCATAAACATGCCGAAATCCCTCTTCATCCTGAAAACCCCCCAGACCAAGCTGAGCTCTGTAACAGTAAACTCTCCAACACTCCAATATATTGTAATGGAAGGGATCCTGAGTACGCTTCTCCTGCCTGCTCTTACAATAAAAGTAGCTTTTGAAGTCATCTGAATCTTTCTTTCAAAGATTTTCATGAAACTGAACAAAGACAATGGTTCTCACTTTCCAGGCTGTGAAGGAACCTGACATTGTTTACAGTTCTTAACTTTACAGATCTAAGTATTTCTTCAGGCTAGCAGGATAAGGAAATGTGCATTCCTTGCAGCACTGGACTCATCCAGTGTTGCAGGAAGGTTTGGGGACCAATGGACTGTGGACTAGAGCACTCAGTGTGAAGATTTTTGTGTTTTTTTCACAGATCTAGATTACCTAAAGACAACCCCTGTCAGCACAACAGAATGACACTTTCTTGTTTCAATGCAGGACAAATTTTCAACACTGCATCCAATTACTTTCAAAATTTCAGAGAATATTGTAGGCGCCAGCATAAAGCTCTCTTCATTTTGGTAAAAATAGGAAGGCATGCACTGTCCCTGCCATCTGTTTAGCAGATCCATCCATTTTATACCATGTACAGTTGTACACTTGGAAGAAAAAACTGGCTGACAGCTCACTTAAACACTTTCTATCCTAACACCTAGCACCACCATCCAAGCTCCTTTTGCTGGTGGGGAAAAAAAAAAGAAAACAAAAAAAAGAACACTACCAACATTGGCATCATGAATAACTTATATGCCAGGAAAAAAGAATTCTGGAAGAAAAAGGTAAAACCTAAGCCATAAAAAACTCTTCCTATAGGGAGAAAGAGAGTGTTTATAGGGACCCTTGAGGAGACCTGAAAAGTATGCTCACAGGGGTGTGGGAGGAGATGAACACAATAGGCTCTGCCTACTGAAACAACATACCATGCAAACCTCTCTCTACTACACATCTGAAAAAGAAAGCTAGAAGAGGATTAGAAGTTATATGCATTAACATACATGAAGGAGGGAAACCATGACACATTATACCTCACCCCATGCAATTATTCATCTGGCTGCAGAACACAGTTCTGAAAGTTCAATTTGGGAATGATTTTGGATGTGTATGGGCACATGAAAAGTGAAGTATGGACCCTTATTCCTATACCCTCGTTTGTCCCATGGAGCTACTAAGATTGATGGCTTCATAAAACCATAAGGGCACAAATGAAGCAGTTTTTCAGGGATTTTCAGAATCCCACTGATTTTGGTAGGCTGGTGAAGAAATACACAGACTCGTTCACCTGCATCATTGAGCCACTTTTCCAGAAGTGGCTTTAACTTGCACATGTTCTTAAAGCTGAGGTTCAAGGCTTCAAAGCGAGAGATGGTAGTTTGGCTGAAGTCATTTCCATAGAGTTTGCCCATAGCGAGCCCAACATCACCCTGGACAAAGAAAGAGAAAAAAGGGATTCACTAACACAGGCACTTCCAAAGCAAGGAATCCTGTCACATTCTCATGTTCTCCTAGTGACTCCACTGCTACATGGGATTGCCGTTTCACAGAAGCTTGCTCAGTGCTACCAAGGTTCAAGCTAAAGCAAATAATCATAAAGAAATAACAAAACTCAGTCAGTTTAACCATCTAACTTCCCAGCAAATCCCTGATGCTTTGTCATCTTAGTACTTTCAGTGAGCAGAACATTCCACTGAATATTAACTTGTAATGTTTTTCTTAGTTCTTTAAAACATGTAAAGGTCAAGCTCTCCTTAGGAGCAGCTTTAAGTATCTGCATATTTCACAATGAAGAAGTTCAAATAAGCAGAAATGCAGTGAATTAATGTACTTAAATTAGTAGAAAACACTTGAAAAAATGTCTGCAAACCTATATCCCATTTAAATGGATGCAAAAATACTCTTATCAGAACTTCTAATATCTTCTGAGGTTCAAACCGAACTTCTCCCCACAGATACGCATTTCAAAGTGGACAAGAAGTTGAACCATTTCAAACAATGATTAACTGTAGCTTTCACTACCATTATCCATCTGCCAAAAAGCTATCCAGGAGATTTACAGACAGGTTATAATCTCTTTACATCTGTTACTGCTTTTCAAAACTCAGTTTTAGCTAGCTATCTGACATTCTCCTTATTCTAATACATAGACACACCTATGTAGTCCACACTTGGAAAGTCTTGTTTAAAAAAAAACAAAACCAAAACAATAATCAATCCCTTCTTGATTGTGGCCATTAAAAACAGTGGCATGTTTCTTGCTTTGTTTTAAAGCTGGAAGGCCCTGCACATTGAAAAAATGTAATTATTTATTCAGTATGCTATTTGGTCTGAAGTAGTTTAAATTTTATTTTTGAACACAAAAAAGTATGAAAAGTCTAGAAGAAGAGACTGAAAAGCTTGAGCATAGTTAGTGGAGTTTAATTGCAAGTGGGTTAGTGGGATTGTGTTTAAAGCTCGCTTTCTTTCCTTTTAGGTCAGATCCACAACCACACCTTGATACAAGTACGCCAACAGCATGCAGAGTGGCCACATCCAAGCAAGGAAGAAAACAACCTTTGGTAAGCTTAGTAAATCGTGCAGGTTCTGTAATGAAAACAATTTTCTTCCTAGAAGAGGACCAGAACACTTGGCTTGTACGCCTGTCAATCAGAGGAAACATGGGGGAGCTCACATTCATACCTCTATCCATATGCCAGGATTCCATGCATTTTAAAACACAGAAACCATTCCAAGATAAGTTACATGGATGCTCCACAGGGTTTATGAAGAAAACCTAGCCATGTAAACCATTTTAGAGACAAGTTGATTAAAGTCTTGGCAGGAAAGAGTTATGAAATTTGCTCCAGTCCTCCAACTAAATTTAATTCTGGCGTTTATGTTGTTCTTGCTAACATCTGTCATCTGATTTAAAATGAATAGTTAACCACTTCTTTGTGAATAGTTTTCAATGCCAAAAAGCGGCAGCATTTCAGCTGTAGGCAAGGGAATTTACATATTGGGATGTGAATTTTATATATTGGGGTGGGCCACTGAAAGGATGGATGGAACAGAGGATAAATGCACT
Organism: Hemiprocne comata; assembly: GCA_020745705.1. Lineage (NCBI taxonomy): Eukaryota > Metazoa > Chordata > Aves > Apodiformes > Apodidae > Hemiprocne > Hemiprocne comata. The sequence goes on along the minus strand of CM036586.1, from coordinate 131,873,676 downwards.
GTGTACACATCTGATCTACTCTGTAGGGCGAATGAAGCTCCAGTACTAACTGAAATTGATTATAAGGTACATCCTTGTTGTGTGTACTGGTCTGTTAAGAAGCTCAGATGGACTAGCAGAGGTAATACCTTATACAGAGTAAAAAAACCAACCAAACAAAAAACCAACAATGAAACTGTCTAAAATGTTCACTCACATAGTTTGAATTTGTACCAACCAATTAGTCACATACCTGCAACAACGCTAAGATGCAGTATGTGCACGGTGGCTCCGTATGTCAAACACGGACGCATTTTTATGGAAAACAAACAAAAGGATTTAAATCCATCACCCACTTTTCAGGGTAGGAGAAGATACAGAACTGCTGAAGTTCAAAACCTCTTATATTGCTCACAGGACAGAATGTAGTAAGTGATTAGTTTGCAATGCAAACTAAATCTTACAATTATTTATGAAAGGCGGGGGTGGCGTGAGTATGAAAAAGCTTACAGCACCACTGGAAACAAATTTCTTTTGTCCTCTGAAAGGCAGTCTATTTATCCAACTATAGGAAACCAAAGTAACAGAGGTGTCTAATTACCACCCAATTAGGCAGAAGTTATTAGAACTACCTCATTATACACATAAAAACTCAGAGTAGGATAGTAATGATCAACCATAATTTTATCACTTTCTCAAGATTCCCCTTTTTTAAGCTCAAAAGCAAATACAGAATGTAGGCCTGAGCAGTTGTGTTCATTTTCCTCATCATGAAAATTCACAACAGGGTCAATCAAGAAAGGTTAACCCGTAACTTAAAAAGTCTAGTTGAGCCTTTGTAATCATCTCACAGCATGGCAGTTTAAACATAATAACTAAAGATCTACATGAACCTCCTCAGTCGGGCTGTAGGGAAGCTATTGTATTTTACTCTGTTCTGTTCTGTTCTATTCCAGCTTTTTTGTGTGTCCATCACTTGTATTTCTGTGCCTCCCTCTAGTGGAAAGAAGGAAGGGAAAGAAGCACACATGCCAACAAAATGCACTTCATTTTACTAAGAACATTCTGTTCTTGAGTTATAATTAGGATGCTGCCGGGAACTTTCATTATGAAACCTGATTTTTCAGACATTTAGGACTTTGCCAGGAAAATAAGTCTGACTTCAGCACATACTTTCAGCAAGGATACATTTACTTATTCCGGGGCAGGGAGCAAATCACATATGCTGGATTGACTGCTGAGTTCAGACTTTTAAATACCTACTTTGATTTTTTCACGCAATTTCTTCTAGCAAAAAAAAAAAGCCTATGCTTACCACAGTCTCCTGACAAAATTATTTGTTTACCTGGACAGATATTTTACTTTTGCAGGGAAATAAAGATTAATTTCCCTTCAACAGAATAATGGAACATATAAAGGCACTTTGTACTTTTAATTGTACTCTTAATTTAACCATTTTCACTATGTTCAACATTACTTCTCTGCTCTATGTATATTTCTGAGCTTTTAAGCAAACCAAAACAAACCACAATTCCAGTTTGCCTCTGTAAGGAGAGAACTTCAAAGTGACAGTCCTTTCAGGTTTTGCTTAGGAACCTTAGCAAAAGTATTAAATACAGAAATAATTGATGTTTAATAGGAAAATAGGTTTGAGAGATAAAAACCCTTTGACAGCTAAAGCAACTCTGCAGTTGTGACATACTTTTTAAACACACAGAGCAGTTAATTGTGCTGTATGATTTTTGGAACTTTGTACTTCTGAAGGCAGCTTTAAAGCGCTTTGTCCCATTCATTTCACATCCTATAGCATGAATAGAGCGCATGCAATGACATCTGGAGCTGGTAAATGCATGTACCTGCTGTGAAAATGGCTATACTTTAAAACCAACAGGGAAGTAGGATAGATGTGTGACTTTTTCTGTTATTTCTTAGAAATCCCCTACATAAAGGCCAGAGCATAACCTTATTTAAGATAGTTCTCCTAGGAAAAGATGGAATTGCAGTCTCACTCCAGACTTGAAAGATGAGACCTCAGATTCCACACTGTCAGGCACTATGGTACGCAGTCTCACCTGAGTGAATCCAAGTTTGATCCGTCTTTGTTTGAAAGTCTTGGCAAACTGCTCAAGCTCCTCAAGGTCACTGGGCTCCTCCAAGCTGGGAGTGTCGATTCGCTTTGGTGTTGACTGGCTCTGTGGAAGTGGCTGAATGGGGGTCGCTGCTATTGTGCGTGTTGGGGTTGCTGGCTATTAAGATAGAGAGCAAGGAAAAGATGAAAATCAGGCTTAAAAGAACAATCAGCAAAAATTAAATTCAGAAAAAGCATGTGAAGTTTCTGTGAGAAAGATCAATGAATTTGACATTTCCAGCAACCTGAAAGTTCCTCCAATTTATTTACATTCCTCTCAAGAATGAGCAATCACAACCCAGAAAACTGTATTAGTATGACAGCCTTTTAAAGGCTCTGTCAGAACCAATTAAAGAAAAGTAGGAGATGTTCAATGCAGCAGATAACCAACAACTTTCACTTGCTACAGAAGCTGCTCAAAGAAAGGCTGAACATTCTTACTTGATATAGTTCTATAATTTACAGACAGCTTGGCATTCATCCCCTTTTAATCATTTAAAAATTGAATTTACTGCTTCTGTGAGGTGGCAGATTGTCATCAGTCCAAAAGATTCAAGTCTCCTATTTAATCTTGGAACAGTGAGCACCATCCAGAGGCAGCAAACATGGCAAGTTTCCTCTAATGCCATTGCTTGTGATTGACTCAACTCTTCCAGTAAGAAAAAAACAGATTCCCCTCTAACCCCTCTGTTGATACTTGCAATAGTAAGAATGAACATACTGGTAGCATGAGAAATTAAACAAAGGCAATCTGCAGAAAATAATTCCATTTAGGTCACAATTTTCTTCTATATAAAAGGCTAGCTTTCCAGGAAGTCCACACAACGTTCACTATTCCTGAACACTGGCATGCAAGAGCATTTTGCTATGCAACAATATTAAGAATCTGAACAAAGCTGAGCATCATGGAAAATACCCACAAGTGAACAAAATATATTAAGGTCTGGTATTGCACAGTTCAGGCTTTATGGGCAACAGGAATATTGAAAACATGGTTTGAGTGCATAACTCTACCTTCTTACATGCCACAGATGAACTAAGATGCATAGATAAATCACTTACTCTAGTTAAATTCTATTTGCTTCAGCTGAGGCTCTTATGTAAAGGTGACTTAATACTTTTAAGTCCTATGCCCAGTTTAAAACTACAGATTCCTTTAGAGCAAATAAAAACAGCCTGAAGTCTATGCAGTGCTACTTTAAGTTTATGCAAAGGTCCAGAAATGGCTGTTCTAAAAGAAATGGCCTACATATAGCTGAGACTTTACGTAGTTCCTTATGTTATTTTTCTCCTGCGTTAGTGGGGTATTTCAGTGCACAGCAGATGGTAGAGGGAGGTCAGGATCTGTAATTCCATTACTTGAGAAATAATGTGATCGTATATGATCCTTCTAGGATTGTAGATATATGTGTCACACTGTAAAGGTTTTTAATATTTTTTTAATTTACATTAAACATGGTGGGTAATTACTGCAATATATCTTTACTGACTTCACCCCCTTTACGTAATTTATTTTCTGTTTGTAGTTTTGATACTTTTTTTTCCTCCAAGTATAATCTTTAGTAGGGAGTCATGCTGCTAACTGAGGTATGAACTACAGACGTGAGACAAATTCCATTTTTCCACATGGTGCATGAAAAATATTAGAGGTGGTGTAACAGAAAATGTAGTTTTCTAAGACTCTGATAGACTCAGGCATCTTATTACAGACTAAAAAATTATTTTTATACAATCAAGTTGGCAGGAAGATACTGTATGATATTACATGGTATTTGAGAAACAACATGCAGTCATGTAACTAAACTGCATAGTACAACCCAGAGCGAAGCAAAATTAAATTTGCAGGCACGTGCAACCTTAAAATTGCTTTTCTTACAGTCTGAAAGCTTAATCACAGAGCTTTAATATTTTATCACATATATAAACAGAGTATTTTAATGCATTTCTAACAATCTCTTCACTTTCACAGAAGGTAACTAAGAGGACTGGCAATGACTTAGCAACAATAGCAAAACAACTAGGCTATAATAAAGACAGATTACACTACTGAAATCTTTAGGAAAAAGGATACTTGTCAGTAATCCCCTATTTGAGCATTTTAGGTAGCCCACACCTTGCTCCTCTGAGTTTCACAAATGTATAGACTGTCCAAGAAAGCCTTACAAGAAATCAAATTACGCTATAGTGCCATTTAACTCAAAATATCAGTCATGCGAATTTTCAGCTAAAACGAAAAATTTAAAATGGTAAATGCATGAAAAGAGGCACATTAGGGTGGAAACTACAAAACTGAAGTTACCAATACATCGGCTCTACACTGAATCTATCTAGAAAGAAACTCCCTGTTACAGCTACAATATCTACTCCGTCTACTAATACAAGGGGTCCATTCACTTGCAATAGTTCAAATTCCCCCAGAGCAACTCAGGAACTGCAGAAATCAGCCTGACCTGCGAGGCAAGGGTGATGCTTGGCTGAGACTGCAGGAGGTTGGCTTGGCTTTGCTGAGGTAGTTGCGTTAAGAGATTCTGCGCTTGCAGGAGACCTGGAGAGAGAAAAGGGTGGGTTTCAGTTGTCATTTAAAAAAACAAAAACATGAAATGCGGGGAAACAAGGCTCTTGTTAACTAACAAAAGTTACTAAATAAAAAATGGAGATGCAAGCCTTCATTTCATCCCTGTGTAGGTAACTTCAGACGTTGCACTTTTCAGCCCAAAATCCCCTTGCATTTTCCTGAAGTATATGTGGTGACAGAAGGGTAAGAGAAAAGTCTGTACTATTCTCCTCTGCAGAAAGAGTTCATAATGATCTAGGTTATCCCAAGTCTGTGTTCAGGAATCATTTATTGCCCCTTGCAGATTTGGGGTAAACCTCTTCCTGTAACCAACAGCTAACCAAGAATTAGGTAGCCATATAAAAATAAACTGAACCCTAATCAGATCAAATTCAACAACTGAATACTACTCAAAACCACAAATTTGGGTCCTTGATCACCCTTCTTCGTCTCTGCATCACCCCATACCAGCTGCCTAACAAGAAGGCATCTCTGGCAAACTTAAGCAGAGCACACTAAAAGACAAAACAAGCCCAGATAACCTCCCCCGAGGCTGAAATAAATGAGGAATATTTTGAAAAAGCAACCAGAGCTTAAAGTTTAGGTAAGATACTGAACACTGTCGAAATTGCACAAATAGAATAAAGATTACACTGAAACAGTTGCTATTACGAAAAGGTGACAACATTACGGTTGGACTTGATGACCTTAGAGGTCTTTTCCAACCAAAATTAGTATATGACTAAAGAACAGTTGGGATTGATGCAACCAATATACACAATATACTGCCAATCTAAAAATAAATTATCTTACAGGTTTATTAAATCTGTCAGAAAATTGAGATATAAGCTTGCATCTATTCATTTTAACTGGAAGCTATCAGATTTTTTTTTTTTTCATTTATATAGTTAAGGGGTAAGACTCTTGACAAAAATTATACCTACACTTAGCCAACTCACCCAAGTTTATTGTGAAAAATATTAGTTATTTGTCAGGTAAATCCTGGCTACAACTATTGATTTTCCCTATAATAATTAAAGAATCTGACTAATTAAACCTACACTTAATAGACATCTTCAATACACCAAGTTCCTAAAACCAGGGAGGGAATGACATCATGAAAACAGACAGATGCTGTGGCCACTCAGAGGACAGAACACCAAGTAAGCACCACTTAAATTCTGTAGAGTTCAACATGGCCTGTTCCGGTTCATCAGCTGGCCAATCAATCAGGGCACACCACTCACAACCAGCTACTTCTTGGCAGAATACAGATAGTGGACATGGGAATTTAGGACTTGATGACTACTGAGTGAGAAACAGGATGTTTTATGCAAGATTAAGGCTACAGGAGACATGAAAACTGGGACTACCATGGGGTAGGAAGAAAAAACCAAATCTATCCCCAATGAGGGGTACACAACTACAGAAGAATTATCTTCTGACAGTGATATTACTGTTACTCTTTTTTTAAACAAAGTGGTGCATATGTATTTTAAATAGAATGTGTTGCTACCAAAATGCTCAAGACCTACAGAATAAATCCAGGTGCATATGCAACATAATAGCACAGCATAGACAACTATGTAAATTTGCTTTGCGTATAATCAATGTGTTCCAGCTGTGTTTTTGAAAAGCCACTGCAAGGGAACGGATCAGCTAAAGAAACTTCCAAAACAGCAAGCTACTTCAGTTTACACACTGCTTTTTACAATGCCAATATTTGTTCACTTGAAAGATGATTTCAGCTACTCAAATCGAAGTATGAATTAGTGAACATTCACCTCTAACTGAAGAGGTTTTGACCTTCATTTAGTGACAGTGAATTTTAACTGACAACTCGAAATAGAAAGGGGCAAGTCATCACACTGACCTGACAGAGTGGCTGACCAACAATGAACCAAAAAATAGGCTGCTGACAGCGACCACAATTGACCTTTAGTCCACTGGTAACACCATCAATCACCAGTTCCTGACTCATCTTATTACTATAATCAGAGTAATTAGGACTGTCCTTTTGTGATGTTTTGTCCACAAAGAAATCCCAGGAGATATCTTTCTGGCAATAACACTTTTGCTGAAGAGCACAAGATGACCACACTCATCCTCGTTTTATTCTCATTCATATGTTCTGAAGTAATTACCACTGAAGAACAGTATAAAACATTTTGAACATGTTTCATCTACTTGGTTTTTACATAATTTTATCCTATTTAAGGAATACCAATACAAGACGTCTCAGGTAGAAACTGGAGAAAGAACAAGTTAGCTCAACCTGCAGCCAACTGAAGTAATGATCACGGGATAGGGGAAGCAGCCAAACTGTTTTGGCCCAATATGCATCTCTTCCACTGACATGTGTCTTTTCAGAGAGTTGCTGTGCACACGCTTTGGATTCTTGTTGGCTTCCATGGGTGGGCAGCTGCAGTTTTGCTCTTTTTAGACATGACTTGAAGCCTAAGCTTTGTTGTTGTTTTTTCTGAGAACAAACTACTGATCCCCACTTTGGTTCCATATCACTTCAGTGACTTAATTTACAAGGCACATAGCACAGACTTTTAAATACATTGTTAGTCCAAAACTGCAGCTTTTAGTGCAAGTTTGTGGACAATACCAAATGTGGGGTCAGTGGTCAATAGATGAGAAGTCTAGTCAGGCTGGACAAATGGAACCTCATGAAGATCAATGTAGGAAGATGTGATGTCCTGCACGGGGGCTGGAATAATCCTGTGCATCAAATACAGGGTGGGCACCGGCTGGCTAGAAAGCAGTTTCAGAGAAGAACCACCTGGAGGTCCTGCAGGACAGTAAGTTGAATATGAGGCCAGCAGTGTGCCCTTATAATAAAGACAAGAGAACCACATCCTGGACTGTATTCACCAAAGTGCAGCCAGCAGGTCAAGGGTCATGATTCTTCCTCTCTCTTTGGCACTTCTGAGACCACATCTAGCCTACTATATCCAGCTTTGGGTTTCCCACAAGACACGATGATATCCTGCATTTTGTACTTTCAAGGCCACCAGGGTAGCCAACTGGCTGGAACACCCACACAAAGAAAGTGAGAGGCAGCTGGTTTATTCAGCCTTATAAGACTAAGATGAGACCTTACTGCTGTCTTTAAAGATAGAAAAGGACTCTTCTTGAGGGTGCACAGGAATAAGAAGCAACAGATGTAAATCTGAACATGGAAAACTCCAACTGGATATAAGGAAACTTATTTTGTAATTTTTTATTTATTTTTTTTTTACCATTAGAGTGGTCAACTGTTGGGGCAGGTGCTTGAAGAGGTTGCAGAATCATCATCCTTGGAGAAGGTCAAAACTGAGGTGCTGAGAACCTTCCTTTGTAATTGGACCACACCACACACCACACCACTCTGGAGGTCCCTTCCAACCTACAGGATTTTTTGAATCTATAAAATCTATTATTATACTTGTATGCTTAGCCTTAAAGAGGCAGTATTTCTAACCCTCTGCTTTGGGTTCTAAGAGGCCAGTGGTGGTACTGCAGTAAACATGGCATATAAATCACCCAATGTGAAGCTGCAAAAAAATGACTTAACTGCATGGAGGTAGGTAAGGATTTATGCAAAAATATGATGCTTCAGGGGTATTTTTTTTTAACAGTTAAAGCAAATGCATCTGCCATAATCCAGGACTTTTCCTGTAATGTTCGTAAGAGGTGTGAGGAATGGCCCAAGCCAACACACTCTTCCTGCCAGACAACAGTCCCCAAAGACTGATGTGGGGTTCACTTGTTACTATCTAAAAATAAACAAAATATAAAACAAACATTCAAGTGCAGATTTTTTCAGCGTAATGTTTAAAAAGTTGGCCCAGAAGCATAATACATAATTCATCCCTAGCTGATCTCCCAAAAGAGCTTATTTTTTCATCTAAGAAGAACTTGACTACTTTTTCTCTGCCAAAACTGTTCACCTTCTCACAGGCACATCCTGGAAGTTAGCTTGCAAGACAAAGTTGTTACAATGTCATAATTTGATTAACTGGAAACAACTGAAAGGGAAGAAGGAAGGGTGTTGTGCCACGTATACATACAGTGCCATTTGATCAACTTTTTAATTGCTTTTGATGCAAATAAACTTCTGGGCACTTTGGTGTACCTCATTTTATCAAATCCAGATATCCAAAATGGGCACTTGCAGTTGGAATTATATTATGATCAAACACAAGAGAGAAAGTACTAACCTATGCATTCCTACAAATCTGTTCCTCTGAGATGTTAAACTGCTGTCTGCTGCTGCACCTTTTGCAGTATCCATGTACCCTTTGAAATCAGTTCAAGAACACGATGCGAATGTGCTGAAGTTGGTGAACTGCAGTTTTGAAGAGTACCAATTCAGTGACATACACAAAGGTGCTACCACACTACTTCAATAAAAGTTAACATTTTTACCCATTGATGCTGTTTGGATGGTTAGAAGCAAAGACTTGATTTCAGAGAGGACAGGAATACTAAGCACTTAATATCTTGGCAATGAGTATTTTTGCAGCACAGGGAGAAAAGTCACCATTTAAATCACTTCCTCACCACTTTAAATCACTTCAATCAGTTCTTCCTCATTCCACTTCAAGCTCTCCCCTCATATCTGGGGAATGAGTTTGACTCAGCAACATTTTATTCAACTGCTGTGTCAGCAAATAATGCTGTCATTAAGAGTTTCTTGACAATGAAAAGCTGGGCCTCCTCATCTGCATATTGAGGGGACCAAAGCACTTTCACTTGGTTCACAGAGCATAATACTAACAACATGAGGAGGAGTCCTGTAAGGGCAGTGCAGGTGCACAATCTCAGATGTCCATTATAAATTTGATGCATCTGAGAAGAAACACAGGCAACTTCAGGCATCTTCCTCCACCCTCACACTGTGTGTGGGCACTGCACTCTGCTTTATGGTACCAGAGGCCAGCAGGGTAGGTACCAACATTCAACATTCATTATAACTGTTTTAAAAAATTATTATTTTGTTTTTTTAACAATAGAAGTGAAGTCTGAAAGTCTTTAGGACAAGTATGCAAGAGAACAGGTCTGGATTTAGCCTGCTATCATAATCCCAGGTATTTTTATAATTAAAAAAATTAAATTAAAAACAAGGTCAGTAATAATAAACAGCAATAACTTAAGGATAGGTAGGCTCAGTTTCAATGTTTAAAGTTAATTAGTAGTTTGTCTTTCAAATTTGCTTTTCTGAATGGTTTCTTTATAAATACTGTTCCTAAACGTGTTCTCTCTCCTTGACAATGATATAGTTTTTTCTTAGATCTTAAAAGCTTCTGTTTGCAAGATTAATTTAAATGAAATGCAGCACCATTTCCCCTCTCCATTCAGATTGTTACCTTTATGATTTTTATTGGCACTATCTTCCAAGTACAAAGACAAATGGTCATCTGATGAGAGTAATATTTTTAAGAAGCAGCAATAACTGCAGTAAAAGATGTTGAAGTGATTATTCTAAAGACAGATCTATTAGATACAAGAAGAGATACCAGAGGTATAAAGACTGTACAAGGTGCTATATACCTGCCCATGACTTTCACAATAATATGGAGACAGTAATTCCTCTGAATAAGAAATTGCTCCAAATTTCTATTTCCATTCAACACTCCATGTATCTACTGAGGCTTGAAACAATTCCTTCAGTTATAATGTTAGCCATGAAAAACAAGAACTTCACAATTTGTTTCACATAAGCCACTAAATAACCCAAAATCAGGTGGAAAAGGAAGATGACTACATTAGATGTATGGCAGTGGATTTATAGGGAAATTTTCATTTCTGATGCTGTGATCTATAATGTGTGTTGAAGAAAGATAGCAGAGTAACATCCTAATTGTTGATTAATACTTTAGGTATTGAATTTCCTAAAATTTTTCAGAAGTTGGATCTAAGCCATGACACCCAATCCCTTCCAAGAATCTGATTGCTGATGATGGCATTACTATACACACCTCAAAGTAAAAATAGCTTTTCTCTGCCAAATGCTTACATGCTTTCTACAGTCTTGCTTAGAGATACTATTCTTCACTTACTTCCCTCAAAACTACTCTCTTGCAGTAAAAACAATGCTTCCTATTTACATAGCACATACAGAGTATGTAGTGCACTCTGTAAAGCAATAGATTTCTTCAAGAATAGATAATTCATAAATAAATCTGAATTTTCGTTTTAGTTATGCAATGTGTACATATATATTTATAAAGCTGCATGCAGTAGCAATGAGGCATCCAAAAAATCTGAATGCTGTTAAAGCTCTACACTAGTTCCTTCAGAATATTTAGTGTTTTACGAAGTAGACTACTGGTGCAATAGGACAAGAACAACATGGAAAAGTCAGCTGCAACAGCAAATAGCAAAATAAAAATGCACGCTTTCTCAATCTTTCTCATAAATAATAACATGCTATTTGAGATTTTCTAACAATAACCATGAAATACTGCAAAAAGCCATACCAAAAAGTGAGATAAGGGGTATTATGACATACATGTTGCTTTATCATTGAGTACTCATGAAGAAAATTAGATCCATTCAAGCATTTCCGTTTGGAAGGTTGTCACAGTAATGGCCTATGGTCAGAATACAGAATATATATCTTCCTACATTTTTGAGCTCTTCAGTTGTCCAGGCTGCACATTACCAGTATTGGTATTTCTACACATACTGCATCACTGATGACAGCAATACGCAGGTCTTAAATTGTAGTGAAGAAATAATTTTCAGAAATGGTGCCTGGAAAAGGTACTATGACAATCTCTTCTGGTAGTTATCCTGCTTCAGAAGATTTTAAACAAACAAAATGCCTTCTTTCCTTTCTATAATGCAAACAATTAACTTTGAGAGATAAATATAATTTGCTTCTGTTAGTTTCCTTTTCTGTGAACCATCTTCAAAGATACTTTAGAAAACCAACACAAGTTTGCTGAAAAATGTAGGCAGATGTTAATAATAGTGAGTTTGAAAAACAATGCTTTTGTATTTGCAGTTTCCTAAAATAATTTAAAAAAAAAAAGCCTACTATAAAAGAATCCTTGAACTAAGTTTTGGTAAAGTTTGATTCCTTTCAGAAGACCATGTAAAATGTACAAGTTCTGCTTCATTTGAAGAAGCTAGCACTTCACCACCTCAGTGAATAGTCTTCTAGCCATATTCTACGAGTGCTGGTATAAAAGCTCTCCTAAATCAAGTCCTATTAAAAGAAAGTTAATTTTGACTAACACTTTATTCAAATGTGAGGGCATTCAGGTAGTGAGAGAGCTTCAGCATAATGGAAAGTCAGTTTTATCCAAGTCATAGTTTATAAGAAGGAATGATGCACGAAAAAATTGAAAGGAACAGAAGAAAACAAGGTGCAAACAGCTGATTTATATATAGGACAGCCAGGCTCTGGAGGGCTCTTCAAGCATAACAGAATTCGCCTTCTGAGCAAGAATCTTTGGATTACCAGACTTAAACAACTGAGTAGAGTTCATGTAGAAGAGAAAGGAGGGGAAAAGACCATTGCAGTACACCAGCATAAGAGGCCATGGCTAAATGCAGTTTTCTGTGGGCAACAACAAACAGGGTGCAATCACTACTGTGATGTATTGCAACTTGGATGCATGAATTCTTGTCCATCATCTTAACTGCTCTAGTATGCTACCACCTACCACTGCCTTGGTTTGCCTTTAGCATGTATGCCACATCCAGTGTTATTGCCAAAATATTATTTCCAATAGTTGTTATACAAAATCAAGCATTCTAGCTCTATTACTAAGGTGTAATTATTATATCCATTTATGACAAAATTCACTGTACCCTCTCTAGGCTTAAGGACTTTTCTGTAATCTCTTCCCAGTCTTAGAATTTTAGCACTGACCTAATCCAGACAGCTCACACACCCTCCTGGCCTCCACCTCCTAGGATTGTGTCTCTGAGTTCTGGAGAGTTATCTTCTCCAAATTATCTTCTCAGCAGGCTTCCCTCTTGAGAGTTTGACCCAGAAATTCAGATGCTGAAGTATTTCCCAAGAGGCCTCATTGTTAACAAATGGATTAATGACATGATCTCTGAATTGATACTCCTTGCAAAGTGAAGCTACATAAACTCAGACAAGGCTGAGGTGTAACACCCAGAAAGGGACAACATGTTAGAGTCTCCTAATTGCAGTAATGTTATTTCTCCCAGCGAATATCAACAGTTAGTGAAGAGTATGAACCACATCCATTTCACTTTCCCCTCTAAAAAGCTATGCATGATTTTCTTTTCTTGCAAGGAGCACTTACCCTGCTGCCCCTGCGGTGTTTGTGAGATGATGAACTGTGCTGGCTGCAAGTTGGTTGTTGGATGCACCAACACAAACTGTTGCAGGTTGAGATTCTGCTGCTGAAGCTGCTGCAAGTGCTGCAAATCCTTAAGGAAACAGGAGAAGGGGAAAAAAAAAAAAAGAAAAGGGGGGGAAGAAAAAAAGCAAAAAGAAAAGAAAGAGCTGTGTGTTAGACATTTAAGTCAGCCATGACTCCCAATGTAACTAGATTTCCTGACAACCAGTTACATTCTAACATATAGAGGTAAAAGCAGATGCAAAATACAGCAGTTCTGCTACTGAATATCCTTTAGGCTAGGGATTTGAATTTCACTGTCCTTCATAAAACCAAACTAAAATTGTTTACCAAATAATACCCAGCAAAATATTTCCAGCACTTTTCTGCTTAAAAAAATAACCAAAACAATAAACAAACAAAACCACAATATCCCTCCCTCCCAAATACAGTAGTTTTCAAATACTTTAGGCTTATCAGCACCCAGATTTCTCAGACCTAATTCTTGAGGATGCAACTCTGCTACAAAATTCCTTGTTGACAAATCAAGCATATTAGCTGGGAGCTATTTTCGTTTGTAACGACAACAATCTGTGATTATCATTCTAATCAGCAATAAGAAAACAAAAATTAACAGATTCATAATTGTGCACTCTAATTTCAGGAACTAGTTAACTCAAATAGTAAATAACTATATTTTATTAATTCTGAAACAAATTACAATAAGCTTAATAGATATGGCTATAATTAAGGTTAGAAGGAGTGGCCCAAAACACTGCACTATTGTAGAACTCTACTTTTATGTATTTAAACCATTCAAAACTATTAATTTTCTATAACTAAATTACTGGTCTCAACGTAAATGCTAGTATCGTAGAAACTGAATCTTCTTGCTCTTTAGCTGGAGAATTAAAACATAGCAAACTACTTAAAATATTGCCTCCAAACTAGCCTTTTTCATCTCCTCCACCCTTTTCAACAAGAGTAACTGAAATTTGAAAATTGAAGCACAATGTGAAGCCAGCCAACATAACAGAGGTAATCTATGAAGACTATGCATACATCTTTCTGAGAAGAAGCTGTTTCAAAATACTCGCCAAGCAGGTGGATAAAAGCCTGAAATATTTCCCATAGTTACAACCTCTCATTAAACAAACCAAAGCAACCAAACAAAAACCCACCAAAAACTCTATTTCACGTAAGTTATATAAATACCAGGGTACCTGTTTGCAGACAGATACCCTCTTCTGGGTCTGTGTCAGAAAATGTTAATGATGTCAGTTCACTCCTAAAGAATGCTCAGTCTGGCTGCTTGAATGGGGCTGCTCGTTTTAACATATTTCCTAACATATATAACTTAAAGTGAGCCAGACTAACAAAGACCTGCTTCTTAAGGCCAGCAAAGTAGCCCCTATGCATTTTGCTGGATGCAGGTTACTGAGCACTCACGCAAGCTGCTCAGATAGCAGACGTAAAAAACCATTAACTGTCAGCAATGGAGGTGGTGATGGGAAGTCAAGACAGATTGACAGGTGTAACTATTTACACAATACGACCATTTGCAGGATATAGTTGTCTACGACCTTACATTATATTAAAACAGTTAAACTAAGGCTTAAAAGTTGCAACAATCTCCTTCTGGGGAAGAGGGATGGAGAGTGTCAGTGAGGGGAAGGGAGGACGAGGGAGGAAAAAAAATAGAGTTTATTCATCTACGAGTCCACAGATATGCACTGTAAGAGAACGACTACTTAACCTGCATTACAAAGATGCTGGCCATTAATGGCTTAGGCAACTTGGTCATGTTAAGTAAAAAATATGCAGTGTAATATGGTAGGCAGACAACAGATGGATTGACCAAGCTATGATCTTTAAGGAACGAAAACTTCCCTTTTAAAAGAGAATGGCAGAATTTTTAACAGTGCCCCCTAGTGCAACGGAGTGCTTTTAAAGTTGATAGTAATACTTGCTTTCAGGAAATTTGAGAAGTACTGCAACCACTCCTATGAAATCAAGGCCAATTTCATTCCTAAAGAGAGATATAACTCCTCCAGATTTTCCCAGGAACTCCAGGTTTCTTCTTACTTCATATCATAGTTACACTGGAGAGAACTGCTACTAAAAACTCTTGCTTCCTGAGCCCAATGTGAGATGAGCCTCCACTCGCTTACTCATTTTCAGTCCTCTACTGTTTACTTTTGCAGGTGGAGCAGACCCTCCACTAAAGAGGGGATCACGCTGAATTGGATACGGGAAGTAGATGCTGAGGAAGAAACAGATACAGAAGGAATAGAGCAAGCTGACTAAGGCTGTGAATGCTGGGTGGAAGAAAAAGAAATTAAGAGAGGCTGAAGGATGAAAACAGAGCTGGGTAAGACAAAAAGTAGAAACACAAAATGAAGATTTGCGAACAAATTTTTGAAGGAAAAAGTACAGACAGAAAAAGAGATAGAACTTCCGCCACCAAAAGCAAACTAACAAACCCCACCAGATGACCAAGGAGATCTTGGATGATTTGAAGAAGCACCGCAGGAGATGGAGTCACATACAAGTAAGAATACAAAGAAACAGTGGCAGTGTATTTGTAAGACTGAAGGAAGAGAGCTTTTTGTTTAAGACTATAATATTCGGAACACAGGGTACCCAGCTAAGTCATGACAACTCGTATCATCAGGCCCTTACACTTTCATATGAGAAAATGGTTTTTAAATTGAGGCCTCAGGGATAACTGGTATAAGCAATCTTATTCTGTGCATCTGCCTTGGTAAATGGTATCTCTGCTGAGTCTTGTTTAAATACAGAAATATAATTCTGTAATGCAGAATGGAAACGATACCTCCAAGGCTAATCGCTCCTTAAATAGCTCTACCAGCGCCTCAAATTCATTTGAAATCCAACTTTATTTCTACCTTGGGAAAGTTTGACTGTTTAGTTAATTGTAGCATTACAATAAATCTCCCAATAGCAACCATGAGAACAATCCCAACGCTTTGCAATACTGTTCCTTATCTCAATGGTAAAACCTGTATATTGGCATAGGCTCATAGAAAGACACAGAAAGACTTTTGGGAAAACATGCCTGTCTTCTGGTGCTGCCTAGAAATTTAGAAAGATCAAAACAATCCAACTCCTACCTCTGCAGAATAATCTGCCAAGTGCTACATCTTGAAACAAGAAAGTTTTTTGCTTTTTTAAAAAAAATCCTCTGAAGTTCTAAATTCAATGTCATTATCTCTAGTTACAACTTCAGAACAAGACTTAAGCATCTCTGTAATTTTGAAGTTTACATCATAAAAGCAACGATCATAGTAATATACTGAAAATAAGTCAAGTTTACAAAGAACTCTAAAACTTGGCACAACTGTTTGGTGACAATTTAGCATCAGCCCAGCAGCACCACTAAGATCTTATCAGACTGATGCAGCAGACACCTTACATTAATGGCAGTGTATGCTAAAAAAATTCATGCTCGTGCAATTAGTTAATTAAAATAAATGTGGTAATCCCCCTGCTGCAGAGACCTGCCAGTTAATCAATTATTCAAAAATCATCAATTAAAACAAACATTCATCTATTTGTGTAATCAGCTTTATGTTTACAATAGCAATGCAAACAAAGCTGAGCACTGTTCATAAATCGTTGTCAAGATGGATCAAGAAGCATAGTGTCATCCACCTGCAAACCTAGATGGCAGAAATTTTCCATAAAGTACCTCAGATTATATCCAAGGCCTGCATAAATTATGCCCTGCACTTCCATCACAAGAAGCAGCTAACAAGAGTCAGCCAAGTTACATTTATACATCAAAATAACCTATCCTAAAATATATTCATTGTAAAGTCGAAGATTTTAGTAATTAGGAATACCAGAAAACAAGTGAACCTTTCATTTGTTCCCCTTGTGCTACAAATACACATAATATGTGGCAACTACCTGATGACATGCTACTCTTCACAGAGCCTTTAGCTCATTTATGTACACAAATCAGACAATGTTCACATCAGAAGCTCCTATTTGATGGCACAGGCCTGATTTTTTCAACTCTTCTCAAACACTTCTCTGAAGATTTTGTAAATTCTGGAGAAAAACCCAGTACACAAAATTAATAATTGTAAATTCTTCACCACTTTCATAGCTTCTCACTGAAGTGGAAGAGTGTGACTAGAAACATATCACACGTGCAGAACCATGCCTTCAAAAGCATCCACTGATTTGGTGGCATAGTTCACAAATGTAAAGCCAGAAAGTTCAAGGTACAGATTTTATTAAAATGCAAATGTAATGCTCACACTTCATAAAGCAGATCTTGCTATCTTAAGCTGCATACCTGGAAGACAAGAGGCACACACGTGTGGATCACTTACATTTAGGTTAAAAGACTCACATCATATCAAATGGGAACTCTGTGACAGGTGCATGGAGAGATGTTAGAAGCTAATCATCAACTTCCTTGACAAGGACACCTCCTATTCTTTTTTTTTTTTTTTTTTTTTTCCCCTACCTGTATTAGTGGCTACTGACACAGGCTGAACAAAATTAAGAGAGTGTCTTGGAGTTACAAGTTTCTTTGAATGCTACATCCTTGAGTCATGTCCAGACCATGACAGGGAAGTGGGATCCTTTGCTAAAAGAATTATTAATGTCTGGTCACACGACTCTTCACAATGCACCAACAGGCTCAGTGTGAGGCATCTGTGGGCAACATCACTACTGGCTTTTTCAATGTGGGACAGCAGCCCTCTGGCCTCTGTAAGGACAGCCAGAGAGGTCAGAACTTTTAGACCAATGTGACAGAGGTTTGCCACTGCAGCTAATAAAAATCTGATAGCACAACCATGCTGTTATTCAGCTAGTGGACTAGCACAATAAAGGAATAGCACATTTTATCAATGGACTTTACAGGTAATTGTGGCATTTCCGTTCATTTACTTAATCAGCCCTCACCTTCACTTTTTAGACACTTCATCCCAGTTGAATGTAGGTGAAAACAGTCTGAATAGAAAGGATCAGTCTTGAAGAACCTGTTCACTGTAAGAAGCAGCAACACTGGAGACTACACACGCAACATGCTTTGCACAGCTAGACTAATCAAACTGAAATACTACACGCTGAGAACCTTAATCTATAGAAAGATGGACGTCAGCATCAGCAACACAATCACCTACCAGTAGTACTCAAGGTGCCTATGCTATACATTTGATTACCCTTCTCCAGAAGTCTAAGGAGCTTCCACATTACATATGCTAAGCGTAGAATCATAGAATGGTTGGGTTGGAAGGGACCTTAAAGATCATCTAGTTCCAACCCCCCTGCATGGGCAGGGATACCTCCCACTAGACCAGGTTGCTCAAACCCCACCCAACGTGGCCTTGAACACTTTCAGAGAGGAGGCACCCACAACTTCTCTGGGCAACCTGTTCCAGTGTCTCACCACCCTCACAATCAAGAGTTTCTTCCTAATATCCAAATCTACCCTCTTTCACTTTGAAACTTTTCCCCCTCATCCTGTCACTACAAGCCCTTGTAAAAAGTCCCTCCCCAGATGTAGGCCCCTCTCAGGTACTGGAAGACCACTATAAGGTCTCCCTGGAGCCTTCTCTTGTCCAGGCTAAACAACCTCAATTCTTTCAGCATCTCTTCAGAGCAGAGGTGCACCACTCCTCTGATCATATTCATGGCCCTCTTCTGGACTTGCTCCAACAGCTCCATGTCCTTCTTGTGTTGGGGGCTCCCGAATTGGACACAGTATTCCAGGTGGGGTCTCACAAGAGCAGAGTAGAGAGGGAGAATCACCTGCCTTGTGCTGGCCACGCTTCTTTTGATGCAGCCCAGGACACAGTTGGCTTTTTGGGCTGCAAGCACACATTACTGGCTCATGTTGAGCTTCTCATCAACCAACACCCCCAAGTCCTTTTCCTCTGGGCTGTCCTCAATCCATTCTCCACCCAACCTGTAATTGTGCTTGGGATTGCTCTGACCCAGGTGCAGGACCTTGCACTTGGCCTTGTTGAACTTCATAAGGTTTGCACAGGCCTACATCTCAAGCCTGCAGAGATCCCTCTGGATGGCCTCCCTTCCCTCCAGCATGTCAATGACACACCACACAGCTTGGTGTCGTTGGTAAACTTGCTGAAGGTGCATTCAATCCCAGTGTCCGTGGCACTGACAAAGGTATTAAACAGGACCGGTCCCAGTACCGCCCCCGAGGAATGCCACTTGTCACTGATGCCCACTTTGACATCAAGCCATTGACCTCAACTCTTTGAATGAAACCATCCAGCCAATTCCTTAGCCACCGAGTGGGCCACTCGTCAAGTCCATGTCTCTCCAATTCAGAGACAAGGACGTTGTCCGTGACAGTGTCAAATGCTTTGCACGAGTCCAGATAGGTGACAGCAGTTGCTCTTGCCTTATACACCAACTCTGTAACCCTGTCCTAGAATGCCACCGTTTAGGCAGGATTTGCACCTAGTAAAGCCACATTGGCTGTCACCAACCACCTCCTTATTTTCCACATGCCTTAGCATAGTTTCCAGGAGGATCTGTTCCATAATCTCGCTAGGCACAGAAGTGAGGTTGACTGATTTGAGTCAGTGGTGCTGAACTCTCCACACTGAATTAAGCCAATCCTAGAAGACCCAGAAGGATCTTTGCTGCTCCTAGTAAGCAGAACTTCTTTGGCAAGCAGTTCTTTGGAATGAAGAATTGACGGGTATGTAGCAGCAGACCACAAAACTACACAGATTTCAACACCTGACTCATTCTGGCAAACTTTTCTCTAAACACACAAGATTGCCCATTCTTTGCCACTGAACCCTGAGTATTAAGAGCCAAGCCAAAATCACATACAAACTTAACAAGTCAAACTGCCTTTCTTTAGCACTATCATTTTGCTGCTTGAATCTAACAAGCATCCTTTGTGATACGTAGGTATCCCTTGGCACCTACACAGGTCTCGACAAGTGTCATTTCTACAGGCATCTTCCTATACCCCTTCTCCTTTCTCAAGCTAACTGCAAGGAGGAAAACTCAGGAAATACAGCATCTGGTCAGATTCTGGAACAAACTCAGAAGCCCAGTGGAAGCGATGAGCACCTGGTTCACATTCTTTGCTAAAACTATCAACTCCAACTTCATCAGCTAAGGATGCATTAGGAAAGACTAACAGTACTCAAGGACTCTAGAAACTCACTGAATAAGGAATAAAAATATTATTCGAATTATGCAGTTAGTCAAACCTCTTTATTTTCCACCCTCTCAAGCCTCACCTGTGCAATCTGTATTGGCTGAGATAGAGGGATCTGCGTCATCGGCGTTGCAGCAGAGGCCGAGATGGTGGCACCAGCAGCGCTGTGCTGCTGACTGGCTGAATGCTGCACTGCAGCCGCCAGCAACTGTGCCTGCGCCTGTTGTAGCAATAACTGTTGCTGGGCTGGCGTCAACGTGAGCTATAAATAATTAGAAAACACAGCCATTAATAATGGAAAGAGCCACTTCAGCTACAAAGTCATTAGCTAGCTCATTACTAGTTATATTAACCAGACATTCCTATAACTATTACTACAGTTCAGCCAATGACTCTGGCCCTAAATAAGGACAACTGACGACTCAACACAGTGTAGGAACCAACTACCACAGACCCGACACCTGACACCAAATCACACCAACACAAACATTTGCTCTTGCTGGAACCTACAGAACCTAACCTTACTCCTTGGTTTTTCCACAACTCTACCAGGAGGTTCAGGAAAAAGGTAATTAAGTAGCAAGCAAAAGAAAAGAATCAATATCGCCCAGATTTGAAAGGAAATTTACACTCAACAGAACAGCAAGTGATTAGCCAGATGAATGAGAAGCAGGAATGTTGGCTATGGCTACTGAACAAACTGATAACACCCCAGCTGCTTCACATTAGCATGAATCCCTGCCATATTCCATCATTTCCATTATGCCCTAAGATATAAGTAAAGAACATGAGCTCCATTTGTTTCTCTCCAAGTCTCCCCATCTGCTTTTTTTTTTTTTAAATAGAATAGAGTTGGCAAGTTTACATCCCTTCCCAAACACACATTATCTCTGTGAAACAGGTGGCAGCAGTCTCTCCTTTACATGTAAATGAATCTTGATGCCCATATTTACTACAATCCGTATCTGCACAGGCCTGGAGTTTTGAATGTTTCACTACAGCACATAATCATAAATTAAAACAAACTAATATTTTTTGAGGATGTGAAAGATAATGAAGTACGCTGGGGTTTAATAATGTATTAAAACAGTCTCACTTTTAAAACTTCCAAATGTAATTAGCCAAAAACTAAATAGGATGTTTATTTACACACTAGCATACCAGAAGATTTAACAATCGAACATAAAATTAAGACATCATTTCATTCAAGTGTAGAGGTGATCTAACCAAATACTTAAAATCATAAATACACCGTTGGAGTAACTGCCCTAAATTCCTTATTAACATGCAAACTCTTAAAACTGCAAAGCTGATTATGTGGAAGCAAACTCTTTAGCCAAATCAGCCCATTCATAAAACTTGCACTTTTTTTAAATGACTGAAAGCATTTACAATAATTCAGAAACACCAATAATTCTAAAACAACACTTATCCATGATTATTCTGAAAGCCTTGCAATTAAAAAATTCAAAATTGGCAGGTTAAAACAGAAGGGTTGAATAGGCTTAAGGCAAGCACTAATGCAGTTACTTAAAAAGAAATGTGTTTGAGAAGAGTAAGAATTAATGTCAGCAGTTCCTATCACTTTCGTTCTTCACCAAGCTATCTGATAAGATTTAGTATCATGTTCCCATGCCTCATTTTAATCTTACAAAAAAAAATTCTTCTGTATGACATCAGTGACTTTCGTATTTGTACACAGACCAGGTTTTAATTTCATTGCAGAGTCAACATTGAAACTGAGATACGAGAGAAAGAATTTTTTTTTTTTTTTGAAGTAAATACTTTGCAACAAAAACCAAATATTAAAGTCTGCTTTTTTAGAGGAAGGTATTTTCCATCCCCTCTCTCACTCAGGTTTCTTCCTATGCTAAAGGAAATGATGATAACCTTCACTGATAGTTCTGCAGGGACTGCTATGGCTACTGCCACTGTTTGCCGGACAGGAGGCTTACTATGGTGTACTTGGGTAAATCTTACCCCAGTGATCTGTCCTCCGGCCAGCATGAGCTGGGTCTGGGGTATGGCCGCCTGCACTGAAGGCTGCTGGGAAGGCTGGCTTGGCTGCTGAGAGTCCCCAGATTCTTCATTAGATTTAGACTAGTCGAAAAAAAAATACAACTCTTTATAGTGTAAAACAGAAGTTAATGTATAACACCGCTATCTCAACGCTGCACAATAAAAATCTTTCATCTGCATACAAAAAGCCCTTGGGCTTATTTTAAGAGTATGTTTAAGCAATGGCTCAATGTGCCCACCATTTCAGCTATGATTGCTCAAACATGTCTGCAGGTAACGCACTTAAAAAAAACAAAACAAACAACCAAAAAGACACTCAGGTCTTTTGTAACTCTGACATTATTTTCAGGTCTCATTTAATTTTATGCAATGCAACTAAAGCTGACACTACCTTTCACCATAAAGAAAGAAAAGGTTGTTGAAGTTATTAATTGCCTAAAATCCTGAACAATGGAACAAGGGAGAGGAGATTGTGTTCCCATTTTCTGTATCTGCATCCTGCACCTCTAAGTCATCATACTGTTGGCTTACATGGAACTGGTTTGAAAAATCCTCATAGTGCTGTTAAATAATCCAAGTCTAGCATTTATTTAATTGAATGCTGCTTTATTTTAAAATACCAGAAGTTTTCAATTATTTTTGTGTGTGTGTGGTTTTGGTTTTTAAACAGAAGAAATTATGAAGACATGAGGGAAGAAATGCAAGTGCATGAAGAGGGGAGAGAGTTTTATGATAATTAAAACTGGTTATGCAGAACATTAAAATTCTGCATAGATTTGCATATTTTCCACCACCTGTTTTGGGGACTGCAGAGCAGGCTAATTAACATAAAGGCGCTGATTAATTCTGCCAGTCATTGAGCGATAATTACAGCGCAGGACTGTAAACATTCTGCACTGGAGATACAGCCTGTTTGCCAACATCTCTCTCAGGGATGGAAGTTTACCATGGCAACCAAGGCAATTTTCTGCCTCGTTCCTCTTAGAAAGGAAGGTCACTATACCTCCTCTTCTTTCTAAATTGTTATTATGTATAAGTGGGTCCACATTCTATTGCATTTCATGTAATGCACTACCTACATTCTTTAATAACAAGCAATACTGAAACCAGTTTTCAATAAAACTACATCCCCTTGCCCCTTAATATAGTATTGAGAGGAAGTGGTACGTTAACTGATACACTGAAGCGTTCAGCATCATAAAAAAGTTTGAAAGCTTTGTCTCGCCTACAATATTAAACAACAATTACTCTGACTTATTTTGGAATCACTATGTGTTATTTACACAAGCAATCTACACTAGCCACATAACATAGTTAATGTTACATTATACACTTATACTACCAGAAGTAAGGACAAATCGCAAAGTAATACCTGCTATGTTTAGAAGAAGTGAATAAATGGAAGGACATGAAATATTTCTGGAGTTGTATAGTTTTCATATACAACACCTGACTGAAACTCAGTACAAAATTATGACCACTGCATGTTTTTAACAACCTCAGTTTCTGGATGCTTACAATCCTGAACCTGATTCTACAATTGTAAAGCTATTCCTTCATACCTATCACTTGCAAGACCAGTCTGAATGAAAAAATAAGAGTAATATATCTTAGGTTAAAAAACTATCTCTAATGGGACCATAATGCTGTTTGGAATGAGACAGACAGGCAGCAGAAGGAAACTGTCTTTACCTGTACATTTAAGGACTGAGCAGCAGCCTGTAAACTTGTTCCAGCGAGCTGGACCTACAACACAGTGCAAAAATGGAAATGAAATAACGTAGAATCTACAGGAAATTTTAACAACGTAAAAAGAACAACCTCCCCATCCATACCCCAACAAAAACTCTGCCCAAAACCAATGCATGTCCCTCTAACACCTGAATCAGTGAAATAGGGGCTGTGCTCCAGGCTGAAAAAAAAAATAATCTGTAACACACTTCCACCATGTTACCTGTCTGCCTCTTGCTGAACATATCTCTGCCTGGGGATCTAGATACTATGAAATGTATCACGAAACTGAGTTGAAACAGAACTTTGGGTTGAACAGGCTAACTATTCCCATTCCTGCTAGAAAAATCCAGGCTTCAGGGGAGGGCATAAAGCTCTAGTCATCCTAATATTTCAGAATGGGTCTTACCCCAATTATGTACACTGCATTCACCTGCTTCCTTATAAGACAGAGGAGCAATCACCTACATAGCACAAAGCCTACAGCATAAACACACTTCCTCAAATCAACCCACTCAAGTATTTGCAGTCCTCAGCCATTGAAAAGATCTCAATACAGAGGACTCGAGACACTTCACAAAGGCTGTATTGATTTAGGTATACTACAAACTTGAATTCAATGTTTGTGATTAACTGGTCCAAAGAAGTTAGCAGTGAAGAAAAACTGATGCTTCAGAAAGTGAGATTTCTAAAGAGCATTATTTTATTTTTAATAGTAATTTTCTCTGTACAGCAAGTGCTAAATTTTCATTTACCGAAGATCATTTTAATCAGTCTTGCCTTGTTTATACCACCATTCCTACTATAAAGAAGAAAATTATGTAATTAATTACCAACAGTTTCAAGGGTCAGAGTTACAGCCTGCAGTGAATTCCATCTCTGGCCCTGTTTGAAAACCACTGCTGATCTGAAAATCAGGCAACGCACAAGGAAACAATAAAGCAACGCAAGCACCCTTGCCTCTATAAAAAGGTGTCCCCACATAATATACATCACAAAAGAGACTCCACATATATGCAAGCGCAGGGAGGAGAGTTTTAATTTAAATTGCAGTATATTAAATTAATAACTGAATATTCGAACAGGCAACCTTCAAGAGTTACCTTGGAAATATTTCCTACTGCTCTAGATGAAGGTACTAGACTTACTAAGCACGTTCTATATCTAAGCAAACACTCCCAGAAAAGCTTCTCCTCATCACAAGCAAAATATAGCTTGACACAGTTGATGTAATCTGAGCTTTTAACATGAACTAACAACAGAGAAGAATCTAAGGAATAATAGCCTCTTGTCCAAAAAATATACTTAGAAATAATACTTTAATATTTCATTATATTGATGATGATGATGATGATGATGATGATGATAATGATAATAGTAGTAGTAGTAATAATAATACCACATAAAAGACTACAAATGTATCTCGGGTACAGCCAGTGTATTTGTCAAAATCAATTTCAATGCAATTTGCAGACGCAACACCACACAAAAAGCATTTTCTAATTAGAAATTAAACTGTTCCTGAATGTTGCCTACAACCTGATATTTTGTATCAGTCTGGAGGAAAGTACTGTGCTAAGGCTTAATATAACCCCACTAACAGCAGCCACTCTAGAAGAGGGTTTGCAATAGATTCACACACACCTGCAGGTGTATAAAAGAATAGCTGAGATTTTCCTTTGAAGTAGAGTTTCAAGAAATGAATCACACTTTATCAAACATGGAGCTTAAAGATCCTGACAACTGCTTAAATAAATACATTTCCAAAGCAAGATAAAGCACAGTGCTAAATACAATTACTGTCCTGGATCAATCTATATAACAAAACGAAGACTAAAACAAACACACAAAATTCTGCAGAACAGCTGTATCTGTCTCAGTGTTAAGCACATAGTGACAAGCCATGAAAACTAGTCAGCTTCTCTCCACATAAAGGCAGCCTATAGCAGCCTATTGCTTCAGTGAATTCAAACATTGGCATTCCCTAGGTCCTACATAACCCAATCTACTCAAAAAATTGTAATTACGTGACAAGATGTGTGGAATGCTCCATACAATAAAATGGCAGTTCTGAGCTCTTAAAAGAGGGCATAAAAGCTTCACTACGTCAATTATACCACAATAACTGTGCAACCTCAGACCTCAAACATTCAAGGTCAGCCAATTAGGTACAGTATTCTAAAGTTTAAACTTGGTGCTGAAGAAGGGAAAGAAAATTAGGACATTTGTTTTCATACAGTGTGCAAGAAGATTAAAAAAAAAGACAAAAAATGCCCCTTATACTTCTCTTCACCTAGGGATGCCCCGTTTTGCTTCAACCTACATCTGAAGTTCAGCTTTGATTCCCTAAACACTGCAGCAGCAGAACACGGTAGTAGACGCCTCAATATCATCTGACAAACAGGTCCTTGAAATAACTTTTTTTTAAAGTTAGAAAACTCACAAACCACGTAGGCTGAGTAAGTACAACCACTTCGTATTTTTAGTTAATGTGTAAGTGCTTGAAAGATTGAAGCATAGTGCTGACTACCATTCAACACTATTTCCCGTTTCTTAACTAGGTAGTGACAGTTTCAGGACCTTGACAGCTGTTGGGCCAACACAGTCTTTTATTAAAATACAAATTTTTACCTTGCCTTTCAATTTGTTACCTCCATTACGGTTTAGGCATTCTCAAGTCTCCAAAAAGGGGCTTTCTAGTAACCCCATAAAGGTCTCACCCTATCTTGACATATTCTGCAGCCTAATGCAATTAATAGACTGCCACAGTAAGAATTCTTTCCCATCCAAGCTATTTAAGCATGTGATCTACCTATCTGTCCCTTTACACGACTATCCATCATTCACAGAAAGAGAGAACATAGAACATACAAGAACAGCTGCATTCATACCTGCCTGAGTCTCCCCTACTCTGAAATGACTCTTTTCTTACCTGATGAAGGTGTCCAAGGAAGGCCTGGGCCTGGGCTGTAGAGATTGCTCCTCCGACAGGCACAGGCTGCTTTTGAAAGTCCAGGCCATTTGTTTGCGTGCCTGCAGAAAGAGGAATGTTAAGAACTATTAGTTATTTCTTTTATGAAATGGAATGACAATTAATATTCATAAATCTCCTGATATTCTCTCAATACTATGTAGTGGAAAAATACTCTGGGAGTAACAAGAATTAAAGTTTGTTACTGAAAGCAAGGGTGGGGAAGCAGTGTCACTTCCAGACTTGAGTAACATAGCCTTTGTCAGCTGAACAAAATCCACATCATATTTTCTTTAGCTTCTATCCTCTTACCTAATCTATGTACCCTACTATCCCATCACTCTCTACCATGGTTTGAGAATCAAATGGATGCATGCTGCTAAGATTAAATTGTGTTTCCATTTTCCAGGCACTGTCTATCCAGCAGCTGCAAACTATCTTCAAATTCAGAAAGTGGCAAGAACAAAGTTCATATAAAGTCATTGTTCTTTAAAGACAGGCAAAATAATACTTGACAAAACCAAAAGTACCATAAATACACAGAGCTTATGTGCCATCATTTAATGATTTAATGGAAGGTACCTCCATGCTTCCATGAATATTTTTGCAGAGCTCTCATTACATAAGATAACTGCCTAGGCTTGCTTTTGCTGTCACTCGCTTTCCTGTAACTAAAACCTGGTTATTTCCCTACATTTTTGTTGTCTTCTTCCAAAACAGCTTGGAAGACACAAAACCCCTAAACTTTCATCAAATAATTTCATAGTGAGAAGAAAAGAAGGAAAATGAAAAAAAAAACAAACACAAACAAACAAACCCCAAAAAAACCAAAAACAAACAAACAAAAAAACAAACAAAACCTCACACCCAAACATTTTTTCTACAAGAAACCGCCACAGAATTCTCCTCTGCCAAGAGGATTTATGACTACAAAGTTTTAAGAATCATTCTGTGGGGACATGATAAAATCAACATTAGGGATTATCAACAACTGGTTTCGTATGTTGGGTATTACTATCTACAGTGGTTAACAACAAGAAAAGAGACTGAGCGTATCAGGCTCCATGGAATTTCTAGAACAGGTGATGCAATCTTAAAAATTGCATTACTGAAATGAAGTAAAACCAGCTTTAGACTTGCATGTTTACTCTTCATGACTATCAGATTTTGTTCAGTCCCTATGGACAGGTGTTCAGCTAACTCCTACTTCAAAATTCCTTCCATCATCTACATATTTCTCCACAAAAATCTAGGTTATCTACTAAGCAAAAGAGAGCCACAGTTGTTAAACAACAGGATCTGCTATTCCTTAGAAACATCTGCAAAAGCAAGCAGGCATAAAATTTGATTAGTAAAATACACTACTCCATATATTTACATTGCTATTTAGACCTACAAACAGCTTACACATAAAATTTCCTAAGATAGAGTAATAAATAAGTACAATACATACATTCAATAAATACAGATACAATGTAGACAGGCAAGCTTTCTAGCACCCATGTAAGGTATACCTAAGATAGCCCTTTGATGCATCTTTGGTGGAGCTGCTGTGGAGAAAGAGTGGGTCTGCTCTCAAGTTTTTAATTCTATGCTTTGGGCCAAGGTTTACAGACTTAAGACACATATGTGCAGCCAAAGATCCAGAGACATATTAAAAATATTCAAGCTTTAAACTACATAAAATTATTTTGCTTAATGAGTCTAAAATTCCAATCCAAAGAGAATGGGAGCACTGTCACTGGTCTGAATTGATCTTGCGTGAATGCAAGGTGGCAGCATTCCTCCAAAGAGAGGTAGACAAGGTCTGCTGGTAAGAGCTAGAAGAATCTCATCTATTTTCATTCTCTCCAGTAAACTGCAGAATTTTCTCAGTGCAGATGGCCAAAGGGAGGGGGAAGATGACTGGGTAAATATAAAAAATAATTCCCAACACCAACTGTAATTCATAGGAAACAATCTACCACCTCCTCATTTAAGCAGAAGCAGTTTTCACACTGTGGCCAGGGAGCCCCAGGTAGGAAAAAAAACCCCACAGATAACAAAACCTACTCTAAGGTAGGTGTTTTTCATTCCAATTTGAAACTTGCAGGAGGTCAAACCAATTATCCATTTCTGTGAGGACTAGCTGGACATCTCACCTTAAATAAATTAGTGACGCTGTTCTAGTTAACTACCTTGCAAAAAGAGCCTCAAATCATGATACCATATTAAAACAGGATATGTGCACAAGAAATGCCCCAGTCTGCACTTCTGCTGAGTCCTAATAGGGAAATTTGAAACAAGCCTCCTAGGGTTGATAGTTTTGAACAAAGCTAGTTCCAAGACTGAGCTTCACATCTCCATGGGTCCCAAAAAACAGTTTACTGTGACAAAACAACATTTTCTTTAAATTCAACCTTGAAGGACTCAAACTCCCTCTTCCCACACTCCCAAAAACCAAACATGGAGCAAAAAAACCCGAACCACACCAGTTCAACTTGCATCTTAAGCTTTCTTTTGTATTTGAACAGTACAGGGTCCCTTTCCCTTTGGATGCAGCCTTAGTTTTGGAAGGAATGCTACCCAGATTGCTTGCATTTATCACAGGATGCCTACAGCTTTTGAAGAACAGTAGGGAAATAAACTTTGAGTTCAGCATATGAAAGGCCTTGCTCTTAAGGTGCTCATAAGGATCTGACACCACTCCTGTGGAATCCAAGAAATCTGATAAGGAGACTGGCAAATGGAGCAGTCAGAAGCCAAACATCAGCACACTGCAAGGACATGAAAGGACCAAAACACCACTTCTGCTCAAGATAAGAATTAAATGCAAAAACCCATGGTGACTAATAGACATGGCAATCCCAAGTATTGTGATTTCAACAATCCCAAGTACTTGTGTCTTTTCCATCTCCATCCCAGCTCCCATAACTGTTAGAGCTGATCTAACTTATCTTAGGGCCCAAAAAGCAGCAGATAATGCAAAGCAGGGGACGTCAGAGACATGGCAGTAGGGAAATGAGCCTCCCCTGCCCCCAGCAAGTTAAGACTGAATCAAGCTGTAGGATGGAATTTCACCCTTATAGCCCAAGTCCAATGCAACTTAAGCACGTTTTAATTCTGGCATAAATTCAGCCATGTGGTTAGCTACTTCACAATCGGTTTGGATGAAGTCTAGTACTAAGGACAATTTACTTTCAGCCATATAACATCTTTGAACAATCCCATTGCCACTCCAGGGAAAGAAACAGAACACCAAGTACCAGGACATCCTGAATGTGGACTAATTTATGCTGTCCTGAAATTGTACCTGCAGAGGGTAAAGGCATAACAAAATCAAACAGGCATGTTAATATTATACCTGCAGTCAGGAGAGAAACATACTCTCAAAATCAAAGATCATAATTATCAGACTTTAGTCTGAGTTTACAAACTGCATGAGAAAGGAAGAGGAGTGAGAAACTACAGGTCTGGGGAGATGTGGAGTTAGATGCAAGAAAAGGAAAGGAAGGCAAATAAATAGAAGCAAGACTTCAAAACTAATTGGAGTGGGTATCTGCACTGTGTTCTGGGAAACATCTTCCAGCACCAACAGTACATTTTCCCATATCTCTCTCTCTCTGCATGTTAGCGTTGTGAGAGAGAGATATCCCCAATACTCAGAAACTGTTGATTACTTGTCTGTAGTACTAATAACAAGATTAGCATTGATATTTACCCAGAATTTTAGCAGTTAAAGAATATTTCATGGTCCCTCTCCAACTGTCTTACAGAATTTCTTCTTATGGAAACTGGAAAATCAATCTCTGGAAATGGAGCAATGCAAAGAATCCTTAGAATCCTTCCAAATACTACACTTACAAAGATTATTATTTTGCTGCTGTGTCTATGCACATCATAGACATTATTACTCTGGCTTTCAGAGTACTGCATTCACACAGCTTTTAAAAAAGAATATGCATTAAACAAGCAAAAAAGGTTGAGTTGTTTTGGAAAATGTCATGCTGCAACCTATAAAAAGGAAACCAAAAGGGCTATCGTTTACTGTAAGATGCTATTCTTACTTCACTCTCTTTTTTCCAGTAGATATTAAGTAGACTATCCACCCACAACTGAAGGTTGGAAAGATTTTTGCAGTTCTGCAATACTGACGACCAGTTGATCAATTCATGTTCTCGTGAAAACAGCCATCCAACAACTCTTGTACTCATAAAGATTTTTCTCTTGTTTGGGGTTTTTTTGTGTGGGTGTTTGTTTTTAATTTCTCTGAAGTATGTGTTGCTTTTTCAGATTCCTAAACAGGGAGTCAGTTACCATAAAAATTTTAAAGTTAAGATCTGCTTCAGGCGCTTTATTGTGACTAATGTGTTCAGGGGACTCTGCTATGTTCCCTACATAGTCAAAGTTAGAAATACAAAACCCTGATTTGTTAACTTCTGTGAAACTTAGCTGTTAGCTCAAAGAACTACTGTTGTTAAGTCATCTTTACCAGTGGAAACTGTTATGTGGTTTTTTTTTCCTGAGAACACTAGCTCTGCCAAATGTAAATTCTATGTCCTTCAGGAATTTATCTTAAAATTTTCAAGTTGCATCAGCTTACTATAGTTAAAAACAGGAATGATCCAAACAAACCTGCACTGAGGTTCAGAAGATAGACTAGTAGTGCTCACACAGAGACTCAAATGATTTACAAATGTCACTGGACAGTAGACAGTTACAGAAAGTAACAAAAATAACAACTGTGAGTGTTTATAAAAATAATCTTCAGAGCCTATGGTCCCCAGACAATCAATGGCACTCTAAGTTCCTTACCATCTGAGCTAAAAGCTGACTTATTTCACTAAGTACACAGAGAACCCAGAACCGTAATCCAAGTACCCTGACCAGAAGCCTACAATTACATTCTGTGAGTATTCCTTTCAGGGTTCAACATCTGCCAACTGACTGATGCAATTCATGCTTGAGCCCCCAAAGAACACCACAAATACCACTAATCACTAACTCCAGTGGTTTATGATCACTGTATTAAAAAAACAAAGCAATGACTGCAGAACCAAGAGTCCTCAAAAATTCTAGATTATTTTAGTTTGCATAATTTAAAAAGTCAGGAAACAAAGCTGAAAGAAATTACTGGAAATATTTGAATTACAGAAGCAATGTTTGCAACAGGTCCAAACTGCACTAAGAGTCAAACCTTTGTAATAACTAACCCTGGTTTTAGCGTATAAAAAAATACAGATGTTTTACCGCCTTTGGTGATGAAAACACCACATGCAGCTTTAAAGTCCACGGATTTCTTTATATCATGAGCACCACCTTCACACAGATGACATATTTGCCTAGGAGAGGAGAGCCAGGGTTCTGCTAAAGCAGGTACAATACTTCTGTGATTATGCGCTATCTTTGAATAGAACAAGTCATCCTCTTTAACAGCTCAGTTTAGGTGAAACTGTGAGTTAAAGCTTCCCTTAAGGAAGGGCATTTGGAATGCACTCTTCAGAGAAAGCATATGCAAGGAACCATGGTCATCCAAGAACAGGAAGTCTGACTTTTTTTCAGAAGTCTACACATACCCTCCAGCTACAAGGATTCTATAGGGATATTTAAAAACATTGTTCACCTGATGCTGTTTATAATTATGGAATACTTACAGTCCATCTTTTTTTAAAATAACATTTTATATAATCCTAAGCCAGTATTAAATACATAATAAATCGTTTTTATACATAAAAAGAATTGATACGTCTCCTCTTACAAATACAATGGAAATTATAAAACCTGAGATGACAGTAACAAAACACAAACAAGTGAGCAGAATTCTTTTGACTGACCCCATGCATTGGTAGAAAACATCCAATCTCTCAAATCAGTATCAAGATCAGTGACATTCAGTCACTGTTAGCTGCATTGCATTAAATCCTTGCACAAAGAAAGAGGAGATAGCAGCACAGAATGAAATAAATCGTTAATTTCATCAGAACTCCAGAATTCAAAATAAAACTCATTACTGAACCAAGAGGAGGAAAAACAATTTTCCTCATACAAGCTAACTAGACTTCTCTCAAAG
The DNA here is from genome assembly GCA_020745705.1 of Hemiprocne comata. Classification (NCBI taxonomy): domain Eukaryota; kingdom Metazoa; phylum Chordata; class Aves; order Apodiformes; family Apodidae; genus Hemiprocne; species Hemiprocne comata. The sequence continues at coordinate 131,840,744 of CM036586.1, read as the reverse complement.
AAACAAGAAAGAACAAGTTCCTTCTTATTAAAATTTTCTCTTCCCAAATGCTATTCTGACCTCAGAGAAGATTCTGAGTTAGGTTAAACTATTTACTTTCCATTCAGAACTGTCACTTCTCTTGCTTCCAAAATGAACAGTAAATTACCTCCAGAAAGTAATTAAAGCATAAGATGGAATGATTGAGTTACAGTGGCTTCAGTGGCATAGAACCTGGCTACATCTTAAGGCCCTGACACAAAGGCTATTCTTCCCCAACCAAAATTCAAGGCTCTGTTCTAACACAGGAAGAAATTACAGAAAAGCCAGCTAACTTTTTTTTTTAATGTTGAGAAATAAGGCTTTCTGCCTTTACCTTGTTCTTGAAAACTTATGTGAGCTTGAATGAAATCTAAAATGGAAACAAGATCAGCCAGTGGCCCACATCTGCCAATGAAAATTTCACCCCAAAAATAAATGATGAAGTTAATGGTGTTTAAGGTATGCTCTGCCAGGAAAAAATTAAGACTACTTATGGAGAGCTAGTGCAACCAGACCTTACATAATATCAGGAACATCTCAAACAGAGGAAGTGCGGAAGGGGAATCTTATTTACAAAGTGTGGGAAATGCTCTGATACAGTAGGTTTAATGACAAAAGTGTTTCCGAGACTCTAAAAACAGTAGGGGGTGGGGAAGGTTTTGTTTTGTTTTTTTTAATTCCTGCAAACTGGTAAAGAAATTTTGCTTTTAATATCCATTCAAATCCACTAGAAAATACCTACGCACCGATTAATTTCTTACCTGTGTTCCCATCCCCACTCTCCATCGATGGTTTACTGGTTTCTGACGGATTGTTCATTCTTGAGTCTGCATTAAAACAGAAATAAAGATAAGCTAAAACAAAAATACCCCACAAATCTATTCATACCTTTTTGTCCAAGGGAAGTACAAAACATCAGAAATTCTATATGTACTCTATTTCATATAGAACACAATATTGAATCTTCCAGATTTCAGCTTCAAAATTTTGCATGTCATTATTCCCACATATCCACTGTGTTAAGGGAATAAAAGACAGCATGTTGGAGGGCAAAGGTAGTTAGAAATTAAATTTTTAGTACCATGAAAGTCATAGAAGCAACAACAAAAAACCCAAAAACAATTAAAAAAAAAGGGGGGGGTGGCAGCAGAAGCAATAACTACATCAAGATGCAAAAACGTTAAGTCTGACCACTATAGCCTACATTATTGAGTTGGGTTTTCTCCCCATAAGAGAAAGTCAATTCAGTCATTCTAATTAAATTGAGGCCATTTTTCTAATACTGCATTTTTATTTTACAGGAATGTCACTGATATTAAGTTATAGAATCTAGAATATAGAATATTTCCTATATATTAATGCTAAATAATACAAATATGTATATTTCCTCTTCCTTATCCCTCTGGATGAATCTACTGAAAAGTCTGCTCTTGGTTTCAAAGCCTGTCAGCTGAATATAGTGCAATGCAGAGGGACTCTCCAGATGGCAGACAGAGAATATAGTTTCCTTATATAGGAATCCATACAGATGTTCTGTGTACAGCTTCAGCTCTCCAGCTTATTACCTTCTCATTCCTTGCTACCGACCTCAGTGTGCCATATTATCACAAACCAAAATTACAAAAATAATCTCAAGACAGACCAGTTCATAAAATGAAGTGTAAGCAAATCCTTAAGCACATTCTTCCATTCCCATAACCAGTTAAATGCAAGTGCAATAAGCTCAAAATGAACCCTTTACTCCAGGATATTCTCTTGCTAGGTGCTTAAAAGGTTACCTCTGTCATGTACTTTCATCAAAGCAGTGATTTCCAAAATACCAATGGGCTGAAGCAGAATACAGTAACAGCATTAACTGCTGCATCTTCCTCCCACATATTTCCAAGAATGCCCAGACACTTTACTGCCTGGCCTATGAGAGTTGAAAATGAGAAGTCAGACTATTGCCATGTACTACTGCCCATGACAGACCACTGCCACCTTCAGGGGCGACAGCAACAGAGGAACACAAGCACAAGCTAGGAGGAACCAACCAAGTGGACAGGGCCTGAATGAAAACAGGAGTCATGATGAAGCCTGGCTGGGAGTGCAGGGTGAGAAGAGGACGGAACTAGTTAAAAATGCAGCATTTGAGAGAGAAAAGATAAGATACATCAACCTTGGAAAAAACTCCAATGAGCAGTTAGGAAACACAGTAAGACAAGTCAGTATTTTTCAAATGAATGTAACTTTCCACATAAACAACTGCTGCGGTTGTACCCAATAGGGCCTAGAAAACCCAGAGGACTGAAACAAATGTGAATCTTCCACCAAGTCAACTCAACCTCTCCAAAGCCTCAAATCTTCTCTGGAAGTTCCTATGCCCATGCTTAAATCCTTCAAATGTCAGCCATGTGTAAAAGAGATCTGAACTATCAATCACAGAACCACAGAACCAACTGGTTGGAAAAGACCTTGAAGATCATCAAGTCCAACCATAACCTAAATCCTCCAACCAGAACCTTTATCTACCCATTCAGTGCTTAAATCATGTCCCTAAGCACCACATCTATATTTCTTTTAAACAGTTCCAGGGATGGTGACTCCACCACACCCCTGGGCAGCCTGTTCCACTGTCCAACCACTCTTTTAGTAAAGAAATTCTAATATCTAGCCTAAACCTCGCCTGGCACAACTTCAGGCCATTTCCTCTCATCCTGTCATTATTCACTGCAGAGAAGAGACCAACTGCCACCTCCCTACAACCCCCTTTCAGGTAGTTGTAGAGAGCAATGAGGTCACCCCTCAGCCTCCTCTTATTCGAACTAAACAACCCCAGTTCCCTCATCTTCTCCTCACACGACTTGTCCTCCAGGTCTTCCACCAGCCTGGTAGCTCTTCTCTGGACACACTCCAGCAACTCAGTATCTTTCTTGTAGTGAGGGGCCCAGAACTGCACACAGTACTTGAGGTGTGGTCTCACCAGTGCTGAGTACAGAGGCACAATCACCTCTCTACTCTAGCTGGCCACACTATTCTTGATGCAGGCCAGGATGCTGTTGGCCTTCTTGGCTGCCTGGGCATGCTGCTGGCCTATGTTAAATCAGCTGTCAGCCAGCACCCCCACGTCCTTCTCCACCATGCAGCTTTCCAACCACTCCTCCCCAAGCCTGTAGCTTTGCATGGGGTTGTTGTGACCAAAGTGCAGGACCCAGCACTTGGCCTTGTTAAACCTCATACAATTGGCTTCAGCCCATCAATCCAGCCTGTCCAGGTCTCTCTGCAGAGCCTTCCTACCTTCAAGCAAATCGACACTTCCACCCAGTTTAGTGTCATCTGCAAACTTACTTAGGAAGGACTCAATTCCCTCATCTAGGCCATTAATAAAGATATTGAACAAGACTGGACCCAAAACTGAGCCCTGGGCGATGCCACTGGTGACCGGCTGCCAACTGGATCCAACCCCATTCACTACAACTCTCTGGGCTTGGCCAGCCAGCCCATTTTTTACCCAATGGAGAGCGTATCTGTCTACTCCATGTGCCACCAGCTTCTCCAGGAGAATGCTGTGGGAGACAATGTCAAGGGCTTTACCAAAGTCTAGACAGACAATGTCAACAGCTCTTCCCTCATCCACCAGGCGGATCACCTGATCATAGAAGGAGATCAGGAGGCTCATACAGGAAACCTTGCTGCATGACCACCAAGTCTGCTCAGGACAAAGTTAAAACTCTACAGATCTCTTTTCATAAAGCAACCAAGCCTTTCTTTCAGGCTATGATGCAAAATAAGTATTTTTTTAAAAGGTTTTCAGTGTTTCCTGCTACTAGACATACACAAAGTTGATTCAACTACCAAATGCATGTCTAAATTAAGACTGTTTTATTGTAATGATTCATCCCCAACAAAGACCTCAAACATTGCTATTGTAAAAAAGCAGCAAGTTGGATGAAAAAAAATATCTTTCTGGTACTGCTGAGGTTCAAATGAAGGATAGCATCCATTATTTCAACAGCTGACTGTTTCTTGTTCCATCTGTGGGCCTTCTGCATGTAAAGCATCAAGAACAATGCCACTATTTCCATTGCAAATGGTATGACATGCATCTGAAGCATAAAACTGCTACCAGCAAAACATACATATATCTGTAGGATACTAAACCTACAGATACATTATATGTCAAACAAAAAAATTATTGAGTTTATACATGCTTATACAATTTCTGCTTTAAAGTTAAAACAATAAACAAATGAAGTGGGCTAAAAAACCTAAACCATAATGCCCTCACCTTTTGTTTTTCCTTTAGATCTTATTATGGTTTTAAATCAAGGCCCTGGGCTACAACTTCTGCCAACATTATCTAAAAACAAACTCCACAGAAAGAAGGATCGAAAGCAGCAGGTGCAGGATTGAAATCAAACTCTCAGGAGTGAATACATTCAGTACTGCTACTCCACTAGCAGGGCTGAGGGTGTCACAAGGCAATGCTGTGCCAGGCTTTCGCACACCCTCAGTGACATTTCAAAAGGTATTCAGAAGAACTAAGAAGCGGACATTGGACCAATCTGGAATATTAGAGACTGTACATAGCTAGTAAAATGCAGAACACCTTAACATGGAATACATCATTAACTATTTCCTTTCACCCATTAAAGTGAAACTGCCTAATACTCCATCAGCACCAGAAAAAATAATTATTTTGACAAGTACGGAAAAAAAAAAGTTCAGTGTGAGTGAAAACATATCAAGAATTCACAAGAAATTAATTTTAAAAAACCCACTTCATATTCAGAAACAAATATTCAGATGTCTGCTTTAAAATTTACCATCCAAAAATACATTATCTTACTTTGACATGTAAGAACTTACATGTTCTTAACGAAGTCAAAAGAATACTAAGAAAAAAAATCTATACATTCAGCTTTGGAGAAAGAGCCTTGAAAAGAAACAGTATCTATTGTAAAATTGGGATGATTGGTTATTACAAATAACTTTAAGACACGAAGAAGAAATCATGGCATTTCTGTTCTGCAGTCCTGATGGAATCTCAGTGCAGGAAATACATTATCCCAGTAACCTTAGGCACAGCTTGCAATGGTATCAATGGCAACCACTATGGACTCCACCTTATTTTCTGTTATGCATGAAGAATCTTGCTATTACATTAAAAATACACAGACATAATATACATGGCCAGGGAATGGCTCAATACAGCTACTAAATTCTTTGAGAATAGGACTCTCATTCATTTTAATGCTTTAAAATTCATAACACACAGATATGCAAGTCAAGTGCAGTGTTTGTTAGCCAAATGCTTCTCAGATTGAAATTCTAAAAGCAAAAGGTCTGTATTAATAACATCCAAGCCTAGCAGCAAATCTCTCCACTGCAGAGGAAACAAATTCTCCTGGAGCGAGGGAAAGAAGAAAAAAAACAAACTGTGTATTTCCCTGGTACAGATCTACTTATCTATCAGGCAGCTACTTTGCTGCCGATTCACTGGTGAGCTTCATCCTTACAGATACCTTCTCTAGTCTCTGCATATGTGATTAAGCCTCTATGCATAGTCAACCTCGCAGCCTCTATTTCCATATTAAACACTTATAAGAAAGAGCTGAGCTGGTACCCACCTAGAACGTAGTCGTTGCAGTCCAGCATTGCTGTGGTATCCTCTACAGGTTCAGACAATCCAAGGAAAGGGAGAATGGCAATTTCTATCAAATCTACACTACTGCTCTCAACCGAACAAGAAAGGGAGTGGGGAGGTGGGGGAAGAAATACAACTTCAGTTACACCATAGCAATCTTCAACTGAACAGGGAAACTTCAGTTGCTCTGTGGAGTTTTAGTCTCTCCTACTAGCTGTGTCTGACATTGTCAAGGCGACTGAAGCGTGAAAAGTTCCCCTTTTTGTAATAAAATAGAAACAAAGATTGCAGCTGGCAGTTTCCATAATGAAGCTTAATCAGTATGCGCCTGATTAGGGCCTTATGCAAATCTCTCCTCGTTAGCACAGCAGCCAGCACTTTGAAGTCCATGAACAATTCATTTGCAGAGTACACTGAAAGCACTCCCTGCATAATTTAAATCACGGTATAAATATTTATCAGCTCATTTGCATATTAATTGGCAGTGCATGAAGGGAAAAAATTATCTCCCGAGTGCCAGCATAATAATTAGGGAACAAAATGAATTTTCTTCCAATAGCTTGGCTTCTCAGCCCTAACTCAAGCACAGTACCACAGGGGAGCAGGGAGGGGAAGAGACAGAGTTCTGTTCAAATGCCACTGAAATGACACGTACAAATTAGAAACAACTCTACAGACTTAAGCACCTTTAATCTTATTCCTGCTGGCAACAATAACTTCAGTAATAAAGGGGATTTGGAAAAAGCTTTCTACACAATCCAAATAATTCCACAAAAACAATTAGCAAGGTAGCAGCCGAACACAAAGCTGTCAAACCAGTGCTTGCACATCTGTATGGAGTTTACCACATGTGAACATGAACTGTCACAAGAAGGTCCTGGGCAGGAAAGAGTACAGCCAGGGCAAGGAAGCAGCACAATTCCCTTGAAATGGCTGAAGAGCTTGGTGATTCATTACAGAATAATCCCTTTGTCATGGCCAACTAAGCAGTAGATTTGTCAAGTATTGTGTAACATTTGACACCCACTAACCTATCCCAAATGAAATCGAAACAGATTTAGTCTTTTGCTTTCCGATAATTTCTATGAAAAAAAAAAAAACCAAAAAAAACCTACTATTAATCCCTTCCACAAATGGACACACTATAGCTTAAAAAAAACTTACTGCAGAGCTATGCATTTTGAAAGGGCCACTTTACACACAGGTTACATCTTTGAACTATCCAATGATAACCAGAACACACTTGCTACTGTGACCACAAAGTATGCTGAAGGACTGGATAACTGGGAAGAGGCTTTGGTCTGTGGAGGAATCAATCTTCATTTCAAAAAGTGGTCCACAGAACTAAGTGCACTGGCAAACTATGAGGCTAGATTAATCCATTTCAAATAGCTTGTTTACCACTCAAATACAAGTGTCCTAAACAGCAGGAACATTTATATAAAAATTAAAGTGTCATGGGAACATATACACATTTAATATTCCATATTCTGATCAGGAAAAGATAACGTGATGATGCAGGTGACTACAGGGTTGAGCCACCCACTTCCAGATGTTACTGTGAATTTAAAATGTTGGTGATTTTGTTGTGTTTTAAAAAAAACAAACAAACTAGCTGTACTTTTCTTCTTCTCATTTCTGAAGTGAATTCAAGCACAGCCTCTCCAAACAAGAGGGAGTGAGAGAAAAGGGACTTCTCAATCATCCAGTACTGACTGGAATTTATTTCCACGCTTGACCTCTTCTTCTGTTCAGGTTCATATCTCTACTTAACACAAGATGTTCCCTGCTATATATTTAACATGAGTGATCTACACTTGAAAAAGATTGCAAGAAGAGAAGGTGCTCCCAACTACAGGGAAACAACTGTGTGTACTGAATAGGTTTTTTAATACGTTGTTTCCAATTTGGATTTCTACTCATTCACGTGTCCCATGGAGACCTCTGAGACACATCTCCATGTCTCCATGGTTTGCAGACCCCCAGTAAACTTCACTCTTCCATACATGCTTTTGGAGTGCATGGGGAGATAATCCGTTTGCTTCATCAGAAGAATCTGGACACAAATGGTATAACAAGTCAAGCACTTCACAAAGCAAGTGTCAGTTTAAGTACTGGCTGAGCTGAGGTGGCCAGTAGCTTAGTAAGAGTACGGCAGTGTTATCTTTGGGATCCTTTTCAAATATGAGTCTGCTTTGAGCTGGTTGAACACAGGTGCAGCATCAAAAGAGCATGACCACAGGAAGTGACCGTTAAAGGGAGGCACATGCATAGTGATGGATGACCTGTGTCAAACAACAGAACAAGCAAACAGCAAACAAAGGCCATGGGAGGGTGTACCTGAAGCAGTATTAGAAAGTGTGCTTGTGGAACCACAGTGCTACTCATTGTCTATACTGTCAACATGGCATTGTCAGCTAACAAGAACAGAGCAGAAATTTTCTTCCCATTCCCAACTGTGCCCATAAACCTACCCTACAAACACCAGCCCCCACACAAATGTTCATTTGAACTGTAACCTACTAATTGAAATAAAATTAACTTTTCAAACTAACAATGGGGGGAGAAATACCTTTCCTCCTACAACCCCTTCATTCTTCGATAAATTTATATCTGCCCTTTTATGTAAGTTCTTAATTTTTGGTAAAAAAAACCGACACAACAACCTATTATTTCACTTAGGCCACACTACTGCCGCTATTTATCTGGTAGGCTTCTGAAGGAAGCCTGAAGAGAAGTAGGAAAAGGTCTGGGAAGGAACAGTGCATATCACCCTGCTTCAAAACCAATGGTGGAATATGCTAGCTTAACTTTCCGTTTAGGTTCTGCCCCATCATTGGCCATTCTTTTCTTTCTGGATTCTTATGTTAGAAGTTACTTAACACCCTGAATCACAGTCATACTTCTGATACTCACTTCTAAGCAAAATATCACTGTGAGCTTTGCACCCCAAAGTTTCATTTTTCCTCCAAAGGCACCTCTAAGAAGAAAAACTGGAGCATCTTGTGACCATCAGTGCAATAAATTTCTCCACATCCTGCACAACTACAGACATCTTAAAAAACTGTTTCTCTCCTCTTTACCCAGCTCTACAATGTTACATTGATGATTTCTTCCTGCATGATTCTATTCATACTTTTTCTTAAAACCAAAGGAACCAAGTCACTAACATGGAGCCAGATATGACAAAGGCAGATGTTCTTCAGTCGAACACTTCAGAGTCTGCGGATAATACTTCAGGATACTCTTTCTACCCCATTCTACTTTTCAACTCTTTATTTATCTTCCTGATCTTCCCACTTTAAAGGAATGCTTTTGTTTTACTGTTTGTTCCACCAATATGTCAGTTTCTTTATTCCTTACACTTTAATACCTTAGTTTTTCAGAAAGGGATCCTTATTTCCCCCTGCAGGTTCTGCAACTCCTGGTTACTCTCCTTTTGCATTTTCTCTTTTATTTCTCCTCCTGTTTTTTTGTCCATTCATTGTTTTCCATTTATTATGCCCAATGGACTGACTGCAAACTCCACAGAATTACTGCCCAATGTCCTCTGTTGTAAATAAGCATTATAGATCGTCAAAGTTGTTATAAACCAGGGGGCATGGATGTTTAAACCCTTATCTTCAGATAGTCCATCAGTTGGCCTGTTTTTTTTTTGTTTGTTTTTTTTTTAAACACAATACAAATGAGACAGAAGTAAAGGAATAAGGCAAAGTTATTATCAACATTATTCAATATATTTATGGGGGAAAAGAATCTTCATTTCTATATAGATATTTTTCCATTTCTTAGTAAAATGTCATTTACTACATGGCCTCACTCAAAGACAGCTAGGAAATTTCTGCCTCCAGCCAGCTCGGTGACGAGCGTGACCTTTGTAAACTTCACAGGCATGCTTCCTGATACAACATGGCAAGATTACCCAATAAGCCAACAACTCACTATTTCCCTTTTGCATGGTGTACTTGGAATAATACAAGGAAAGGAAATAGGGTATTAATTGCAACATATTAGCATACTGTCTTCATTAGCGTATCAGTGTCCGGTTTATTTTATCTTGAAGAACCACTGAAGAAGACTGGTCACCAAAGCTTTGAAAATGTGCATGACTAAGCACAACATCAATGAACACTGGCAACACTCAGAGTACAGCTGCTTTCTATATGCCGTGCCAGCCAAGACCACAGATACAGCTGCCCTAAACTGACATTACATGGAGCTACTACATTTTAACTCAAGACATTCCCCAATCTCCATTCCACAAGTTAAATAAAACTTACTACAAATGTAATCAAACAGAACTCTATTATGGTATTTTAAAAAATTACAAAAAAACACATACTTCAACAAAATTAAGTGTTAGTCAAGTTGGCACTATCCTCTTAGAGTAATTATGGACAGACAGAATGCAGCCTGTTCACAGCTAGGGCTGCAAACTAAGCATTAATTTTAGCCACCGTCTTCGACTTTGGCTAAGAAAATTGATTTTATCTGAAAATTGCTAAGTTTGCTCTGAAAGCCAGAATGCACTTGTCTGGAAAAGTCAAATAAAATTGGCCTGTTTTAGAATTACTAGTCATTACGTAATTGCTATGACTTGCAATTTTACTCTACATCTAATTTTACTTCTCTCACACAAACTCAAATCATAACTATCCTTTCAAACTTTCCTCGGCACAAAACATCTTTCAAAACTCTTTTGTGTACCTTTTCTGAAGAAAATTAAGTACGCAGACAGCTAAGCAGGAATGCTAATTCATCTTATCACTGCAGGACAGCAGTTACTCATAAGCACCTGACACATTAATATAAAAAGGTTTGTTTATGGGTTTGGTTTTTTTAAGTCTCACTTACTTTTGTCCACAGAAGGTAGCAGCTATCATGGTTGAAGTAATTTTTGTATAGTAAGAAAACTGTGGTCATTACAAACTTGCAGTACTGCCATATGAGGAGAGGGGGGAAAGGGGGGTTGGGAAGAGTGGCAGGAGGAAAGAAAATAAAATAAATACCCTTATTAAAAAAATACAGCATTAGAGCTTTCACAAGCAAACTGAGCCTTATTTGAAACTCACGACTAATTCTGGCACATCATCTGAACAGTTCTGCCCTCCCCTTACTGCCTACAAGCCATAGCAGGTAAGAAAGGATATACATATTATATTTACAAAACAGTTTATTTCATTCAGTTCAGTGTTTTCTTTTCAAAAGCAAAGGACAGAAATTCAGTGCAGTCAATTCTTGTTCAAAACCACAGCTTTGATCCATGAAACTGTCAGCACATTTACTTAGAAATCATGGAAGATTTTGAAGAGCAGCAAAACTTATGTCATTACATCTCCCCATCTAAGCACTCACGTTTCACTCACAATATGTTTTTCAAGGTTTTCCTCACCATGTCATAATGGCTTGAGACCATTTATTTATCTACATGCACCAAACACTACATCATAAGCACTGACTCCAGGAACTTAATTGAAAAAAACCCGAAGTGTCACACATGTGAAAACAAAATTATGTTTAACTAGCATGTTGCACCTGCCACAGAGCTGTTGCACAGTAGCACATTTTAGTGTTTGCAGGAGGGCACTCACCTCCCTTCCATTTAACTAAAAGTCAGCATAGAACATGAGTAAATCATGCTTTGATTCCACCACACTTGAGCTATGGTTCTATACCACTACATATTCATTGCTCTAGTAAACCTGCACATGAAAACTACTATTCGAAGTTAAGCAGGATTTTTTTTAAAAACACACACGCTTTTAAAAAAATGTAAATATTTTAACGGAGACATCTGTTTTGAGTTTTTATCCACATATATATGGGTTTTATCTTCCTTTAAAATGACCAGCTTGTAAAATCTGAAATACTTCACACTGACAAGTACTGAACACCTGGAGCAGATGTATATTATTTTATTAGTAAAAACCGCTTAATTTTTTACAAGATTTGCATGGCTCATTGCTTTTCAAAAAAGTCCTGCAGGACACAAATTAGGGAAAGATCAAAATGAAGACTGATGTGAAGTTCCACGAACAAAACACAAGTGAGGACTGAAGAACACGATCAGCAAAATGTCAGAATTTATCAGAATACAAAAAAAAAAAAAAGAGGCAATCTAAGGGCACAGGTCCACGTAACGGCAGTACTGAAACAAATAAAACCTACAAAAAACCACCCCCAACTTCAAAGCTTGCAAGATTTTATGGGACACTGCAGCTTGGGGTAGGTGGGTAACCTGGAGCACTGTCAGAACCCAGCCACCATGAGGAGTGGAGGTGACCCTAAACTTTCCCTGGCAGGGAATGCCAGCCCATGCTCATGTATCCCCTGAACCTAAAGTGGTTTCTCCTACTAGTTATGTGCTGGTGTCCTGGTTTGAGCCAGGATTAAGCCAATTTTCCTTTTACTGACTTTTTTTTTTCCTTCAGTAAGCTCTCGTTTAACTAGCAACAAGTGTTCCAGCTAGTGGACTGATAACATTGGAGTGTTTATGTTTCTGCTGAGACGTGAAGGTCAGTTTGTTCTACCCAGTGAATCTGCAGCTACAGATGCTACTGAGAGCAGGGGAGTTGTATCTATGACCCCCCATAGGGGGGCTGGACTAGACAGACAGCAAAATTGGCCAGAGATATTCCATTCTATATACCTATGTAAGCTCAGAGGAAGGTCAGAGATCACAGAAGACAACTTCTTTCCTGCTTCTTCTTCCCTTCTCTTCTGTCTATGGCTGGCGTCTGGGGAGGACTCCACCTATCCACACTGTCGACCCCAGGCTCGTGCATCCCTGACCGTCATAACTCTCCCCTCAGCCCCTGTCTGCTTTGCCAGCAGTGGCCCAGGACTTTTTGGGACTGCTCACAGCTCAGGAGATGCCGTGGTGGTTGCTGGAGGTGGGGGGGAGGCAACAGGGGTTTGCACATTCCTGAACATACTTGTATATAATTGTATATATTTTCTTTTGTCATTAGTGTTTAATTAAAGCTGTCTAGTTTAGTTTTCAATCCAGAAGTCTCTCTCTTTGTTATCTCTCTCCTTTCCCTACCTGGGGGAAGGGATCGAGAGCATTGTTGTCACTGGTTCAAACTGCCGATCCTGAGTCAAACCATGACAGCTGGGATGACATTTATGGAAGAACACATCTACACACACAGTGGCTACTGAAATTGCGCATGCATTTGAATGGAAAAGGAAAATGCAGTTCATATTACCAAAACCCCCAAGCAATGAAGATGGCACAAATATTGCTAGTTTCAAATTGGTTTTGCAATACACAAAAATACCAAATATCTGAGTAAAAATAAGTATTCCCCAATACAAAAATCACAACACAATTGATCTGACAACGTACAAGAGCTACTTATACCAAGCTCAAATATTGAATGGCAGTATTTGTTTTAGGAGTTTTATGACCTATTACCTTTTGGTAAAGCACTTGTGTGCATTCCAAAAGCATTAGATTTGCCTCCCCATGCCACCCACATAACAGGGACAAGCCCTCAGCACTTAAAACATTATTTCTAAAGTCACCTGTAAATCAAAACATAATGCTTTATGCAAACACACTGTTTCTGTTCTCCACTTTGCCAAAGTAGTAATTACTAGTCTAGCCTGATTAACAGGGGCTCTACAACAAATAGCCAAATTCAATACATGACTTAACCATACAATTTAGTTCAATTCAAAGCCCAGAGTCTCGATGCCACTTGTCATTAAATATACTACAGGTCATACTCAAAATGCATAAATCAAAGCCACAGGTTGAAGTTTATTATGATTTCTGCTGGAGCCAACTGGATACATCAAGAGCAACAGCAGAGATGGCATTTAGCTCTGGTTAGCATTATTACATTGTTTGCCAAACAAATTAATACAAAAAAGCACATGGAAAACCTCTACACTTCCTGGTATGAATCAAAGTTGCCCTGCTGTTATCACCATCCTTTGCAGAAACTGCTTTTGCTCTCTCTTCCTTAATAACCATCTGAAATCTGAAGGATATTGCTTTAATGCCCTCAGCACACTGATGCAGACGCTATTAACACCTGTAGGAACCACAAGACATGTCATGAGAATCAAGATTCTTTCTGAAGCTTAAATCATTTGATCTCATAGAGGAAAAGGCCAAATTCCAGACAAGCTGCTTTGTATGTTACAAATTGAACAAAAAATTGCCAGATGCAAGATCTGAAGAAAGAAATGGAGTTATTCATACTGCAGACACTGATTCCATCCATCAGCACACCTATCCACGTATCTACCACGTCAGATGGTCAGAGCTAACCTAAGACTGCATTTGCTATCAGTCTGGAAAAAATAAAAATACCAATGTCCTGGGCACCTGGGTCTCTAATTTATGATAATTTAGGAACAGTAGAAAGTGAAAACCACAGCAAAACTACACGTATAAGGCATTACCTATCAGAGCTTTTCCCAGGAAATGTACACAAGCACAGTTTTGCCCATTTTAGCAGCTATGCTGTGGTAAAGCAGAAAAGGCATTGATTAGCTTTTCCAGGAAATAACCACAAGAATGGGTTTACTAGCAGCAATGCTGAAGTGCATGCAGTATGATAACCACCTGTGGCTGTGTTTGCAGAGGATTTGCTCGGAAGACCTGCACATTTTATTTACAGGCCCATGGACACACAGCACTGAAGACAGGAATGTGTTATTTATTTCTCCAACAAACCAGAGCAGAGGTGAACTTTTCTACACTGCCCCACTTTCTATAACTTATTCTGATTGGAAATGGTAGGTTGACAGATACAGTAGCCTCTTCAAAATAAATTTATTACCTAGTTTCAAATTACAGAATAAAATAAGTTGAGTTAAAAAACTAGGTCAAAAGACCTAACAAAAAGTGATACTCAGAATACCTTAATTCTTAGTTGCCAATTCCTCAACGAAACACAAGTTTCTTCTATACGTATCTCACCATCTTCACAGAAAAACCAAAAATTAAAAATAGGACACTTAATTTAGGACTCTACATAAATGCATGTCAGTACTATAGCCATGGACCATGAACACTGAGTCAGCAAAAAGCCAGCAGATGCCCCAGTAGTTGCAATCCTCCTCATTCCCATGGCTGTGCTGCCTTCTCTCTGGTGCTGCCACATACAGTAGTATGCAAGAGAATTAATCTGTGTCAGAAACACTCCATCTGCAAGGAGGAAATACTAACACAAATCAGTTTCTTAATCCAAGGGGAGAAATGCTTACCGGTTGAAGCACAAAGGCATCAAGGAGGCAGGAACAAATAACTAGGCAAGGCTGTTTCAGCTATTACCTTAAAACTTTCATTCTTTACAGCCCAAATCCACTCATATGTTGCGTAGAATTCTTATGAATTCTATCACACAACTTGAGTGACAAACAGAAGAAATTAAAATCTCACAGCAACTATTTCCGCTTTGGGATACTGACCCTCAGCCCTAATGTTGATAACTTGTATCAATTAGTATACTTACATACACACATATCCCTTCAATTCCACTCTTGATAATCTTCTTTGATTTCTGGTCTCCTCATACACACAATTTCCATTCTCAAAAATGGAAATGTGATTCTTACACTGTAAGGCTTGTTTTAATAATTTCATCAGATACGTTGAAGGCGGCATTAGAACTACAATGTTTTCAAAGAAAATGGGGAATGTTGGTAAGAAACTAACAGAAGGAGCAGCAGGGTAACAGCTACAATTGTACCAGTAAGCAGTTTAGCATAGAGCTGTCTTACAGTGCTGAACCCCATTGTACACAGATTTTACAAATAACTACTAATAACCCTATAATATCATAGTAGACCAAGCTATAGCAAATAAACAAAAGTACACCTTATAAATGTCTGACACATATAGATATAAAAAGGCCATATGTTGGTCCACATCATGACAGGCTGAAAACTTGAATCTTCAAGGGAGACCAAGGCTTGAGTAACATTACAATAGAAGGGAAAATGTTTACAGGTACTTATTAACCTTTAGATTTTTCTTATATATACATACACACATGCATATATATATATAAACTTTATATGTTTTATATATAAATATATATTTTATATTTATACATACTTCGTGTTTTCTGTAAAAGCATATATACTATAGTATATATTGTATGACTTTTTATATATAAAAAATTTTACAAAGTACTGAGGTCATCTAAGATTTCTCAGAGCTTCTAAGCCTACTGTTCCAAAACCAGTTTATAAGTTCCTGTAAGACATTCGTGCAAGGAGGTACCAAGACAGTTTGTCAACTCAGTGGAAGAAATAGCGTAAAGAGCAAGTCAGCATACAGTGCTGTTTTAATCAATTTTGTCCAGTCTTGGTTGTAAGGCAAATTGATGTAGCAAGAATGAAGCAACAAAGAAGTAAAGCACTTAAGTGCCAGGACACCATAATCCCCAAGAATCCATCCACAAACAGTCTTGAGCATTGCCAGCCAACCACTGCTGCTGACTTGAACGAAAATTGTTCCACAAGCCACCTTAGCAAGTCACAGTCACCACGGAAAGAAAAGCAATTCAGTATTCAGAAAAAAAACAACAAACCACCAAGCTAAGCTCTCCAGCAACACTCAATATTGAACTGACATTTTAATATTGTACTAAGTTGAACTAGCATGCCATTTTAAAATAATGACTTGTATTCCATACTGCCTTCACAATTCCTCACCATCACAGAGGGATTAATTAAAAATGCAGAGAAAGTTGAGAAATTCTCCGTGATTTAACTAAGTTAAGGGAAATAATAAAAAAAAATCCTCTGTGATATTACATTTCCAATAAGCCTCACAACACTAACAAAATGCATGAAAAAGGCTACAAAATTCAGAAGCCCGCATGAGTCTGCAAGAATCATAAATACAAGCAGCTTTTCCATCCAAAGTGACAGTCTCAAAATGACAAGTCCTTTTTTGCTTGCCTACCAGCTAGTCTACACTCCTCTTTTCTTCTTTTGAATTTTCCCCAACTTAAATTGAATGCAAATAAGCCAGGTGTGGTCCCCAGAGCAGTAATCTGCAGATAGTTCCCACCGAGTTCCCATAGCAACTTGCACTGCTGGCCATGAGAAAGAGGTTATATCTGCTTCATATTGGCTACAGAGTTTAAACACTCAGCAAGAGAAACACCAATTACAGCATCTTGTAAAGGAAACATCTATTAAAAAGCACATCCATTTTTCCTTGATTAATACAAGGAAATAAAACTCTGGATATGCTCCTAGTTCAGCAACTGCTCAGCATATAAACTAACTGTTATTTACAGGAGGTCATGCCTGTGAAGGAAATAGCTTCTCTCCTCTGCTGAGAGGTGCTGAAGTTCGAAGAAACACTATATCATTTAGAAAATGCCTGTCATTCTGTAAATTGCAATCAAGAATACACAGCTGAGAGAAGTCAGAAACCCAAATATAAATCCTTCAAGTCAAGCTGTAAGATTTCCAAAAGACAGCACCTTTCTGATAAATCCATTGTAGTTTTTTCAATTTTAATTGTACTCTTCCTGTATCAGCTTTCTTTTACTTATTCTAAAAATCTAAAGTTACCCTACGACTGACAAACAAAACATCATTCATAATGTATAAGTCCTATCCTTTGTTCCTTACCTACAAACATGTATCCTACCTTCCATTCATTCCACTTCTTTCTGGGTACTGCCCACATAACTCACTGCTTTCGCCTCGATCCAAGCCCACAACTCCTCTACTTCATGATTCACCCCAGCCTTCTCACTGTGCCCCCTTCCGTATCTTCTGGCCGAGCAGGAAGAAGGCACTGGGGCTAATTTGGAACTAGAGGTATACTGGCTGGCCATAGGCATGTAGTTATTGGTCAACTGACCGGATAAGCAATACATCATACTTCTCTGCTTTTCCTTTAGCATGGCTACAAACAGGACATCTCTCCTCTACTCAAACCATGGTTTCAAGTAAGAACAGCCCTGCTACAGGCTTGGGGAAAAGAGCCTGTGCATCCCAGCTAATGTCCTGTGGCTAGCCAAGAAGCAGGAACCAAACGCTGATGCTTAGGCAGGAGTGCAGGAACTTTTTTGGGGTAGAGGATTTTGACAAACACTAAGTAACCCTCAACTGATCCTTCTCTCCCATGAATCCACATCAACATCCCACTGAACCCCTGTAAACTTTTAGGAGATAGCCTGTAGCAAGGCATCCCATGGCTTAAGTACACATTGAAGAACACTTTTGTTGTTTTGCATCTGTCATCTTCTGTAGCACTACTTCCATTTCCCCTACTTCTTGCACAAAAAGAAACTGAACTCTAAGCCTCTATTCACCCCTCCATGATGCTTCACTGACTTCTGCCATATCCCCCCTTAGCTCTATCTTTTCTAGGACAATAATCTCTATAGCCCACACAGTTGATCATAAAAAGTGTGCATGGCTTCCATACAATGATTCCTACATCTTTTTCATGCTGGGGGAGAAGAGCTGCACAGTACAGTACTCTCGAGAAAGAATATAATGGATTATGACATAATGCTTTTTTTATATTGCTTTGCACTCTGTTCTTTTCCTGATAACTCTTAGCATTTAACTTGTGTTTTGCCTACTTGTTGAGCATGAAAATACAGTAGCTATTTCCATGAAAAATCATAGCATGAAGAATCTCATACCTGGAGCATTAAGCCTACTGCACATAAAGTCAGAATCTTATCTCTAACTTATTCACCAGTTTCAAGAAAACTATAGGAGTTAAGTATCATTGAAATATCATAATCTGTTAAATTTGGTTAAAATTGGCCAGCTGGTTTTGAAGGAGAGCCAAAAGGAAAATCAGACAGAAATTACACAAATATCTCCTTATGAAATCTACCTACCATAAAAATAAGAACATGATGCTTATCTGTTTCCAAAAGAGCAGGCAGTTTATAAGAAATAGACTCATTATCACTCAGTTCTATTCATGCTGACTTTACAAAATTCCTGTCCTTGTACCTGGCTTAACCATCTCTCTCTGCAAGCAATCCCTATTTTTCAAGGAGGCCAAGGCAAGCTTATGCAGGAACATTCAAGCTTCTAGCTACTCAAGAGGCCACCGTTATGCTGGCTGTCTCATGTGAGAATACATGTTTATGTATGAACGGGGAAATATAAGCAAACGGCAGTTTAATATGCATATTTGAGGTTAGTTATAAATTTTATTCATCTATCAACATATATAAGACATTGTACACCTGTGAGAGTTATTCATTACCCCACCTGTGGGAACTAGCCTTAATCCATCACTAGTTTGAAAGCTGCCAATTTGCTTAAGTAGTTTTAGTTTTCTTCTCTACCCTTTCTGCATTCCCTTCCAAATTTCTTTTCAGACTAATCAGCAGCACTTCAAAGAAACAGCTGAGCTGGTGGCATTAAAATGACCAGGGAAACACACAAAGCTTTAGCAGGGTACAACCACTGAGCAAGTGAAACATGCCATTTAGTGTTAAAAATGATGACTGTAAGCCCACTCAATTGAAAAAAAAAAAAATCACAATTAATTATAAGGGAAAAAAACCCAAACAACAGTATTCCTATAAGCCTGGCATAATTTGCACTTTAAGCATGACACCATATTAACAGTTCATCATATGTTAAAAAAAGCCAAAGAGTTAAAAGCTGAAGGCTCTCGGACTATATTGCAAGCAGTAGGTTCACACAATTTACAGAAAGAAATGAAACAGACATACAGCTGGCAGATTCTGGGATTTGAGAAGCTGAAAAATGCAGAGATTTTACATTGGAAGTGAACATGTAATTTTGAAAGAATTTCAAGTATAGTACCAACTAATACTAGTATAACAAGTAAACACTGAATGTCAGTAATTAAGGAGGAGACACTCCAAATACAAACATGTGCATGCGACCACACGCACTCTCACTCATATGTGTATTTTGTACCCATGAAAAGACAGGTTTTGTACATGCCAAAAATACAGATCATGTAAGCATATACTGATTTTGTTCTCTACAGCTCTTATCTTTGCTGTCGTCTTTATTCATGACAGTTGATGCATGCTGAGGACAAACTTGCAATGAAATTGCCCAAATGTAATTTGGACAGATCAGCACTAACCCTACACAGGGTACTTTTTAACAACCTAAATGGGGGGACGGAGGGGAGAATATAACAGGGAGGAGTGAAGGTTTTATATTCTGAAGAGACTTGGAGACAAGTATAGCATTTTCATAATAAAGAGGCTGTTAAAGCTCTCCTGTGTAACCTAGGCCTCAGCTTCCAGGTGATGGAGTAGATTAAAGCTGCTTTATTCTGATTAACACACTCCAAGAAATGGTGCTATACCATTTTCTTAGCTGGGATGCACCATTTTCTTAGCTTTAGCTGTTAAGTTGAAGTCCTTTTTTTATAATGCATGCTTTAAGACTGAAATCACACAGGATCAGTGTCCAGCAACTGCACCTCGTTATGCACCTTCAGCTGGTTGAAGAGTTCAAGAGAGACAGGGAACTACTGGAGAGTGTCCAGCACAAGGCAACGACTGGGGGGGACTGGAGTATCTCTCTTACAAGAAAGGGTTGAGAAACCTGGGACTGTTTAGCCTGGAGAGAAGAGTGAGAGGAGACCTTATCAATGTGTATAATAAATATCTAAATATGGGTGTATGGAGGGCAGAGCCAGACTCTTTTCAGTAGTGCCTGGTGACAGGACATGGGGCAATGGGCACAAGTTGCATCACAGGAACTTGCATCTGAACATGAGGAAAAACTTCTTTACTGTGAGTGTGACAAAGCACTGGAACAGGCTGCCCAGAGAGATTGAGGAGTTTCCTTCTCTAAAGATATTAAAAACTGCAGCCCTATGTAATGTGCTCTAGGCAATTCTGCTTTAGCAGGGGGTTTGGACTAAACAATCTCTAGAGGTCCCTTCCAATTCCGACAATTCTGTGAAGAGGCTTCCTTAAACAGAAGTCCCCTATGTACTATGAGCAAGTCACTGTTCACTAGGTCCAACTTGGTTTAACCAAAGATTCTGCATTTTAAATTGTTTCAGGTTTTTCACACTCTGAATCCATCACAGCTCTTCTGAGAAACATCTTTGGCTTTGTTAGCAACTCTTCTGATGTTATGAATTTCCTAGTAGCACCATAAGTTTAATCTCAACTGTATTTATAATTCAAGTACTGTGATTGTTTATCATTGGTATGTACAGTCTCACTCCAAAAGCCATCTCCAGATTGTAATTCATCACAATTCCATTCTTTTTTAGAGTGTTTCAGAACACAGGTTCCTCTTCCAAAAGTGGAATCTACATCTCTTTTGTTAGAGGTTTAGCAGACATTGTATTTGACTAAATTAAAATACATTATTCATTTCCCAGAAAAAGCAGTGAATTTTAGATCCCTTTGTAGTAACTGATCTGATAGTTGCACTCCACCAGTCTTTGCATCCTCTGAAAACTTTACCAATGAAACTTCCATATTTCTTCCAGATCACTGGCAGATAGAGAGTACTAGCAGAGGAAAAAGACACAGCAAGTAGATTTTGACTTTCCGTTAACAACTACATTGAGATTTTTCAGTTATCCTGTCCTTAATCCTTTTAGTACGTGTTACTATTGATTTTGTATCACTTTAATTTGGTAATCAATGAAGTAAGCCATTCTAAATCAGATACATTATAAAAGAGTGCATTTTATCAATACAATTACAAAACAAAGCTTTAATCTTAACAAGAACTGAAAAAGCTTACTGCGAATTAATCTGAAAATCCTCTCTCTCAGCTCAGAAAATTGTATAAATTGACATTAGATTATTTTTATTGACAAAAATTGTCTATCTACAAATAAAATTATCTAGTCGTTCAAGTAAGTGCAACTGGTCTCTAGCTTTTGAAATAAACCTCCTCCATTTTTTCACATTATTGACTGGCTCGTTTTTCCATCCCCTCTCTGCAGCTTCCTTGACTAGTTAAGATTTACTAACATCAACAAATACGTAACATAAACAAATCAGAGCAATTCCTTTGCAGTCATTGTAAATTACTAAATGTCAGTGGTCTTATTCTGCAGATTTTAGGAATCCAACTCATACAACCTCAAGCATTCCTCTGCCTTTCCATATGCTTTGAGAACAGCGTTTTCTCTCCATTTTTAGGAAACTTAAGGCCACTCAAAGCAGTTAAGTATCCAACCAGGTTTCAAAGACTATTCTTTGGCTTGTTATCCAGTGTTACAGACTTAAAAACATATGACCCTTTCCTGATGAGCAAACAAGACAGTTTCAGGTCAGGTAAAAAGTGTGCAAATGTGACCGTGATCTGTGTCAGAACATAGGCTCTCACCCTTGCATGTTTCAAAAAGTGCCTGTGGATTATGTACTGTGCCCCATGGGCTGGTCAGTCAACCTAACAGCTGGATCCCACCAAAGGCAGGGGGGAATCTCACTGTTTCCTCTTTCTTTGGGGTTGGTGGGTTTTTTTGGTGCAGCTTTATCAGGCCACAGAGGTGTTTAACTAGCACAAGAACTTGCTAACAGACAAGTAGGGGGTGGCTGGGGAGCAGAGGGAGAGGTGCTGCTTCTTTCGACAGCAAGCTGCTATGGTGGTTCACTTTGCCTCAGGAAATCCTATCTGCAGAAACAGTCATTCTTTATCATACAACTTAACTGAGGGTTATATGTAAATTTTGCAACAGAGGTATTCATTTGCATTCCTTGAGCTTTATCAGTTTGCTAAATACCAGCAGAAAAAATATATTAGGCTATTGTTCCAAACAATTCCTTGTGTACTTATATTCCTGTAACTTGAGAAAGGTAGATACTCTAATTCCACATGACTACATCAGAAAGTGCTTCCTAAACCATGATACTGCCTGTCCTCCTTACCTGCTAACCAGGACAAAACCACCTTGGGCAGAAAACACAAATCGTTGTTTCAGAAGGAGAGTACAGTGGGCAAACTGATGAAGCTGTAGCTGGGACTCCTGGTCTCCCAAGCCACCAAAAAGTTAATGAAGACTAGGACTCCTCTTTGCCTCATCTGGGCGGGTGGGGGTTGGCCTCTGAAGAAGTGAAGAATTTACTATGTTTATTTTTCAAATTTTTTTTTTTTTTAATCTACAGCATCCTTTTAAATAGCAGAGTACTGGCACTTACTTGTCTATCATGCAGACTTAGTTGATGGACAGTAGACAAAAGGTAGTAGATGAGGTTTCATCACTGTTTATTCTTTTACTTCCGTCATTTTTACATTATTTTAAAAATATCCGCTATCAGTACTTGTGTATTTCACTGAGATTGGTTTCTCTCAGAGATTAATTGGATGCAGGCAGACTCCAGGATTGGAAAGCCCTTTCAAATAGCGTTATTTGCAATTCCTCTTTCAACTTTTACTTTACTGTGCAAGTTAAGTTACTTCAGTTTACAACTAATCTATCATACCTGTGCAATGAATCATCAGTGTGACTATTAACAGTCAAATTAATCATAGAATCATAGAATGGTTAGAGTTGGAAGGGACCTTCAAGATCACGGAGTTCCAAATGCCCTGTATGGGCAGGGACACCTCCCACTAGATCAGGCTGCTCAGAGCCCCATCCAGCCTGGCCTTGAATGCTTCCAGGGATGGAGCTTCCACAACTTCTCCGGGCAGCCTGTTTCACTGTCTCACTACCCTCACACTAAAGAATTTCCTCCTGATCTCTAACCTAAATCTCTCTTCTTTCAGTTTAAAACCTTTACTTCTTGTCCTCTCACTACAAGTCCTTGTAACAAGCCCCTCCCCAGCTTTCCTGTAGGCCCCTTCAGGTACTGGAAGGCCGCTATGAGGTCCCCCCGGAGCCTTCTCTTCTCCAGGCTGAACAGCCCCAACTCTCTCAGCCTGTCCTCATAAGAGAGGTGCTCCAGCCCTTGGATCATTTTCGTGGATCTCCTCTGGAAACATTCCAATGGGTCCACATCTTTCTTGTGTTGGGGGCACCAGAGCTGGACACAGTATTCCAGGTGAGGCCTCACCAGGGCAGAGTAGAGGGGCAGAATCACCTTTCTCAATTTGCTAATGTCTTAGGTTTTTGTCCTGCCTAATTAAAAAAACATGTATCACATTAAGGGTCCCTTTTATTGATTATGAGCTCACCATATTTGTTTTTAGTACCAACTTTTACTAATAGATTTTGATATTACCACCCTTGAAAGCGGAGATATGTTCAGTTCTAAATCATGCACTCATTATTACACCTGTTAAAATTCTCTAATTGGTAATGGTAATCCCCAGCACAAATGTAACATTTCAAAAGCCCTCTCTCACTAATATTTTTCATCATAGACTCCTACTGCAAATAATAATCCTTGCTTTTTCTTTGTCTGGTTTCTAGTTCCACTTTGACTACGGCAGACCCTATCCTCTCTCCCCAGAGGCTCTCTCTGCTAGAAAGATCTTGTGCATAACTAAATTTAAGCTTTGCTTTGCTTCCCTAAACAGCCTTTCCATCTACATACTTCTATTCAAATCAACAGATAGCATCTGTTTGATGGTGGTCATAAGCCTTCTTGCAAAGAGATGAATCACCTAACCTGCAACTTGCCACACTGATTAATACTAGGTCTGAGAAACCTCACAGTGGACACCCATGGAATAGCCTACTTATCAGAGAAGTTTCTTCCTAATCCCCTTTGGTTAGCACTTTATTTGTTCCTGTTACATAATGGTTTTTCAATTCTTTACAAAGGCTTTACAAAGCTCTCATTTAACCTAACACAATGTACTGTAAATGAATAATCCCTTTTCTTTCCTGATCCTGTTAATCTTTTGGCCTCAGTTACATTTCACAGCAGTGAGATGCAAATGTTAATTATGCAAGAAGTATAAGATCTGTATTTTGATTTCCATCTGTCCAATACAAGTCCAGCACAAGAGGCAGATAACTGAGTGCTTTCCTATCACCATGGGAACATGATTGGCAGGAACATACCAAGAACAACATCTCATATTGACTCCCAGAAGCCCCAGTCAAGTACCTTCTACCCATTAGAGCCTCCTTTATCTCCTTTGTTGGATCACATTTTTCACAAACTCCTGATTATTCTCACTGTAAGTCAATCTTCCTCAGGACTGAAGAAACACTCTATTACTCTAACTCATGTAACATCTCCTCCTTGTTAGCAGTATGTATGTCAATTTATCTCATCGACATAATTTTTATGGATGTAGAAGTAGCTAAAACATTTTATTGATGTGACAGTGAAAACAACTGAAGTTGACAAACTGGTAGTCTGACCCCTTTTTCCCCGGCCATACCTCCCATGGGGTCTTACCAGCACCCAACTGACCACACAGTTGGTGAGTTTAGCAAATTCGGAGAATTTGGCTGCAGCAAAATAACCCTTCTGAAAAACAGTTTCTGCAGCTCAACTCCCCAACCTGGATGACTACAGAGTCAGACAAGCACAAAAGAGCAAATGCCACTGAGGGTGGGACTGAACAGACTCAACCTGGTTTAAATTGTTTAAATCACCATCTCACAATACATTTAGATTTTATAACCAATCCTATATAATGACTCACTGAAACAGAAAATCCTCATTTTCTTTCCCTTCCCCCCATGGCAACAAGATTGCTCTACCTCTTCCTTCACACTAGCCCTGGTGCTCACCTAACCTGAGGAAGAGACAATTTAACTTGGCAATCCATAAGAAATTTAACTTGATAAAAAGCTAACAGAAAATAACTTTTCCTTCAGGTTATATGAGTTATATCTGGAAGTTAAAGACTGAAGCCAGACACAAGGACAGAAGCTGAATCATGAAAGAGTGGGAAAGAGAGGGGAAATGGTGTTTCCAGTGCCACAAAACTTAAAAAAGGTTTGCACTGCAACTTCAGCATGGAGATGAAGAGACAGGGTACAGCAATGTGATGGCTTACTGCTGTTAAAAGGAGACCACACTGCCCACCTGGATTTCCCACCATTACTGGCTATGTTTTGCTGGTTCTGTCACTAGTGAGGCCCCTTCCAGAGGGGTATTTAGGTTGCCAGAATGTTAGATTTTCCAAGTGAAGTAAAGGCAAGGTGATTAGGCTGGAGGCAAGGAGTAAGGGTAGCTTCCCCTTTTCAGCTTCAGAAACATGTTATGCAGCTTAGCTATGCATGGAACCACAACTTTAGTACACAGACTCCTCTTTCAGAAATAGCAGGGTATGATTATACTGTTAAAAGTTCCTAAAGAATGATGATGTAACCAGAAACATATGTAGGAGTCACTCAAGTCACTGTCACTGCTGTTGGTAGCCAGGTGCTACCTTCTCCACTACATTAGTGATTTTACTCTGTAACATTAGTTTTCCTAAGTAAAGCATTGGCCTATGACCATAAAAGTCTGACATACACTTGGATACTAACGTTTTCTGCTTCCTTCAAAAACAAGACAATGTGCAAAATCCAATACATCAAACATCACCAAGAGAAAGCCACAGCAGATGCTGCCACAATATCAAGGCCTAGAATCATAGAATGGTTGGGTTGGAAGGGACCTTAAAGACCATCTAGTTCCAACCTCTCTGTCATGGACAGGCACACCTCCCACCAGACCAGGTTGCTCAAAGCCCCACCCAACCTGGCCTTGAACACTTCCAGGGAGGGGGAATCCACAATCTCCCTGGGCAACTTGTTCCAGTGTCTCAGCACCCTCATACTAAAACACTGATTCTTTGTCAACACCAACTCAAGACAGCCAAAACACTCCTAACCTCTCAGAATTACTAGTTAGGTTTTACTAATCAACAGCTGATAGGTTAGTATGTTTAAAGACTAGTTGACATACTGCTCCTAACTGAAAAAAACCACATGGCTGAATTCTACTAAGTCTCTTTCCACTGGTTGAGAGTAAAACTACATCCATAAACTTTTCCTTTTCTCTAGAATGATTCTACTAACTGTTACAGTCATCCATATCAAGATAGAACTCACTGAACTATAAACACCATTATCTGGGGTTGAACTAGAATCTGGTATGTGTAACATTCTATCAGAGGAAGTTCTTAGAAAATATCCAGCAGAGCACTGCTCAGCTTTTCCGTAAGCTTTCCTTAAGTTCTCAATCTATTTACATACTGTCTGTGCTCCCAGAACAAAAGCTTCCAAGTAAACATGGTGGCTAAAACTATTTCCATGTTTTGGTAAAAGAAAGTTATCTGAAACTTTTTTCCCCTTGAACAGACACAAGATCAAAATGTTACTAAAATACAGGCACTGGAATGTAATTCAATGGGCAACCAAATTAGCAAAGGTAATTTTTTAAAGCATCTGTATCTTGCAGTTGTTGTGTTGCCTTTTTTTTAAGCAGATTATGATTAAAGCAAGAGTTTGCCCCTTTCGATATATCAGAGACTTCACCTACAAAAAAAGCTGTTCTGTGTCCTAATTTCCAGAAAAGCTTAAAATCTGTGTCACCCCAGAACAAGAATCCATATGGCAGAGAAGCCATATTTTTGGCAAGCATTTCTTTTGGCAACCATGTCTTCTGAATCAAATTCTATGCCCGTGCAATTGTTTCTACCCCTGCTCTACTCCCTCAGTTCTACCAGCATGATCATTTGTGCAATTTCCCAGGAACAGGATTAAGGAATTGATAGAGGTTAAAAGTAACTGTATAGTTCACCACTCGAGAGACTTGTCTACCTTCAGGGCGTATTATATACACGCACGATAGATTAAGGATTAGTTTCTCCAATTTATTGAACTTCCACACTAAGTATCTTTACAAAGGTCTCTTCTCTGATTACATTTTCCAATAATTGATGAGTCTCATGTTCTTACTGAATTCTTTCCTTTCATGAGAATGATAGCAGTTTATTCTACTTGACCATCTACTGGGGAATGCATAAGAAGCTCGTCTCCTTGAGACTTTCATGCCCCTCACAAACATGACCAATTGGACAGCAGACAGAAAAAAATTGTATTAGATGGGATTAACAGCATAACCAAGTAATCTCAATGTTCTTTGGAAACCAGGCTTAAACATCCCTCTGCCCAAAAAATCCTGCCAACCTATGAAGTTTAATGAAGCTTATAGGCTTTTAGTAGAAAATCTAAATTGGATATTGTAAATAGGTTAAGTAACAACAAAAATATACTCCTAAAGAAAGAAAAGTATGACCTTTTGTCAGTACATAATTTTTTTCCCTGCCACCTAGCAACTATATGAAGGAATATTGACCCTCCTCCTAAATACCCTTCTGTTCTCTCCCATTCCATAACACGATGCATGTTTATTTCATAGCGTCTCAACTTAAGGGACAAGCCAATTTTAAATCTACCTCATTAGCTTCACAAATGCATGCTACATCAACAGCAAGGTAGAAGGAAAAAATTCCTAGGGCTCCAAGCAGGTAAAAGGACTGGAAATGTTCTGAAACATGGGCTGAAACAGTACGTGCTGTTGGAGGACGTGCCTCAAAGAACCAGATTCACACAAAGGGGAAAACACAATTGTTGCACTCCAATTTAATCAAAATCCACTGGACACAACAGCTGACTCTGCAGCCCTGGTGACCTGAAGAGCAATTTTATTAGTTATACGGAAATATCCGTTTTCAAGATCTGACTTCCATTCCTCCCTCCTTCCCTGCCTTGTCCATGAAAAGGAAGAAATTTACACAAGCAGCATTTTTACAAGTTTCTCCTCAAGAAATTATCTCAAATGGAATAAGATAAATCCCCTTCTTTCTCTGGAGCAACACACCTTTTTAAATAGCACATGCTGAAATGCAAAAAAATTCACTTTAATTTTATAGCAGCACTGGCACTTGGAACTTGTATGCACATTAGACAAGCTCAAAACATATCTGAAAAATCAATATGGGAAACTTCAGCACACACAGTTCCACAAAAACTAGATTTCAGTACAGTTTACATGCAGGCAAAGCTGTCCTAGTAATGCTTTAAGTATCTGCTGCACAACAGGTCAGTTGTGTTCAATTTTCACCTGAAAAAATACAGTTGTTACCTGTGAAGGCAGACTGCGATACATTACGCTGAATAGTTTACGTACCAGTAAACATTAAGAAATGTTTGTTATTTTAATAGCATTTTGCCCCTTCATATACAGTGTACATTTAACTTGTGTCTTTAGCCATGGTTGCTCTATGAGCAAAAAGAGAGCATAAAAGTGATGCTGCTTTGTTTAATACCTAAATAGGTTCTGATTATCTGCTAGTCCTATTTACTTTACTCTGCCACTGACTAGTAGAACTGTTGAGCAAAGGCATCTCAGTAGCTTACTGTAAGCAAAGCAATACAAACACTGTATAAAACACATTTGTTTTGTATTTGAAAGCTTGTTTGCCATTACATGAGTTGATTTTTATATTATGAAGAACTGCAGTTTCACAGGTATGAATGGCATAAATTGCTACCCCAGCCCAGAAAACCTTCATTTCCTCAAATTGAAACAACACAAAAAAAGTAAACATTTAAAGCTCTCCCCTAATTAATACCAGAATATTTCAATAGAAAATGGTAAGATAACTCAGCTAGCACGGAATACAACCAAATACATACATTTTCTCCATGAAACACAAAATAACTGAGCTCTGCAGTCTTCTCTTGATTAATTATTTCTCTACCCTTGTCCTGTGCAAACTCCAGCTTGTTTTGAATGAAAAACCTTTACGGTTCAAGTCCCAGGAGATGCTCAGAAGGTGTTCTCAGTGGAGCAAACTTTTCCAGAGAAATCACACACTGATTTGAGAGAATTCATTTCTTTTGGCCTTTGGGGAAACACTGCAAGTCCCATGTATTTGTTCAAGTCTTTACCCAGCAAGAGCAGAATCCCTTCCAGGCTCTGTCAGCTTCATGGCAATCTTGCAACATCTGACTGTGTACATCCACATTGTTCACATACTTTTAATTCTGTACATCAAGTAATTTTAAACCCATCTTCTAGGAACTTAAGAGAAACCTTCAAATAATACTAAATCAGCTATACAGATTAAAAATACAACATGTTGAACAAAGAAATAGCTTATTAGTATCAAACAAGAATATACAACTAGAAAGTTAAGGTGAGGTCAAGCTTAAAAGATGGGAGTGAAATGCTGTGTAGGCACATGAACCACTCCTAACAATAAGATCACAAAAGACATTAAAAAATAGGAAAGGCATCCAAAGTAGCACAAAAACAATGTTTATACATTTGAAATATGAAAACTTATTATGCAGGAAAAAGCAAGTAGAAGTAGTGAAGTAAAAAAGGTTCCAGAAGAAGATAAATTTGTTTAAAAGCAACCCTTCCATTTTGAACAGCCACAAACATTTCAAGCACCTACATAACTGCTCACATAACTAATTCAACGTAGCAGTCAGAAACAGCAATACCGAGACAGCCACAGTTCAGCAGTCTACAGTTTGCTGTAAGGAAATTTTTCCTGAAGACAGATGCCACCCGGAGGAACAGAACGAGAAAAACAATCGGCTGCCTGACCAGAGGCAAGGCAAGGAGAGATTAGAACTGCAAGCGTCTCTCTCCTCCCGAGACTCCCAGCCTGCATTCGCAGAACAAATCCGCACAGCTAACAGCGGCAGCAATTTTCCAGAGGAAGACAAAGCAAACTGCATTCTGCCTACGAGACACACTGAAGAAAAAAAAGACTGGCCTCACAGAAAAGGCTGCAAGAGAAAGTAGACATGTTTCTCCGAACATCAAGCGGAACTGTGAATGCTACTTTTCAGTTGCCTAGGATCATGCGAGTGTTTAGAGTGTGCTGGTAAGATGGAAGACAGGGGGTTTTGCTCACTAATTTTTTTTTTTTGCTGGATTGTCAGCAGCGATTCTCTGTCTGGGAAACCTGTGTTCTCTCGGCTGACAAAATTATGCCTTCTGGGGAAAAAAAACTGTTTGGGTGATGCCCATAACTCCCATGGAGAGCTGAGCCTTTAGACTTGACAGCTGATAAGCAGCCACAAACACGACAGCTTCATTTCCTTTCTGTGTTCTTAGACCGTATGTTAATACACACTGGGAATTGTAGATCTATCTTAAACAATAATTAGTTCTGTTAATTAAGCTCTCCAAGTATGGACATGGAAGAAATCCGTGAGATTTTAACATAAAATTGCATACTGCAGGACTACTGTCTTCCAATGTAGGTACTATGCCCAGAAGCAGAATCTGGGATCAGAGTGCTTAATGCTAGGCAGTGAATTCCACGCGGCAGCTCCAAAGTGCAAAATAATTTATACAACTCTCTAGACCTCAGCAGTTAATACTGACAGTCACTTCAACACAATGAGCAATATTTGCTCATAGAAATGCAATGTGTGATACAAATACGTAAATGAGGGAAAAATGAGGGGGCTGTTCCTTAAACATGAAACACAGAGAGCAGGTAAGTGTGGACACCTCACATCTCACTCAACAGCTTAAGGCTACATTTTAAGAAGCACTCCACAAAACCTCCCCAGAATGCATATTCCTGAATTCTAACACTACACACACACAGCAATCAACACAATAGACTGCTGGTCCAAAAATGAAGTATAGGCAAGGACATACAGACACAAAGAAGAATCCAACTTAAAGAAGTTTAGACTATGGCAGTAGTCCCATACTATCTGGAAAGACTACTGTGTCATAGTAAGCAGAGAAAGGAAGAGATGTAATTAGAATATAGGTTTCATGGCTCTCTTTGCTACTATTGTTGCTTTCAGCAAGAAATTCTAATGGAAAGATTAATATTCCTAGAAGAAGAAAATTCTGATCTATCAAGAAAGGAAAAAAAAAATTAAAATGTTGTCTGTTAAACTTCAGGCACAGGAGACCTGGTTTCAGGTTTCCCCATTTCTAACGTATTGGCAAGTCATGAGAAAATACATGAGATAATTAGGCACCAATTTGACCTGATGTTACCTTTAACCAAATAGGCTGTAACGAGTAACAATAACCTAGACTGCGTCAGTGAGTACTGATAAGGAAAATAAACATCAAAGATGAAGAATTAAAGAGTTGGCAGATTTTTTGTATAGCTGAAGGCCTTGCTTCTGTTTTGTTTGGGTTTTTGTTTTGGTTTGTGGATTAGGTTGGGCTGGGTTTTTTTGGAAGAAACAAGTATATGTTTTACTTCAAAACAAAGTATGCAGTCTTCAGAATCACTCACTGGATTTGATGCCAGTAATCTGAATTGAGATGGCCGATTGTGCTTTGCTGTAATTTTTAGAGACCACTCAGACCTGAAAAACATGGCCAAGTACTGTTGAGAGAAGACAGCCAAGTGACTAGGACAAAAGAACCCAAACTGACAAGATTAAAGACCTAATTTTTTCAATGATGTCCAAAAGCTCCAGAACTGGCTGCCACTGTCTCTATCTCAAACAGTAAAAATTTGGGGGGCAGGGGGGGATGGGGGGGGACAGGAAGGAAAGAACAGGAAGGGATGCTGTAATGAAACAGCTTGACCAAGGCCACACAGAGGAAAAAACAAAACAACCACCAAAAGAACCAAACAACCAAACAAAAGAAAACCAACAACAACAACACAACCACATTAGAGCTGGGGAAGAAATCAGCACACCCATGCCTAGTCAAGGTGATGAACCTGTCTTCATATTCCTGATTACTCTAGAAACAGAAGCACATGGAAAACACCATTCTTTTGAAGCTGTCTCCGGTACCGTAAGTTACAGTGTGCCAATAACCTGTGTTAAATAGCTATGTGCTTTCAGCTGTACAAAATAATTCAGATTAGCTTTGTTTTTAACAAAAGTAGATTAAAGAAAAAAAGGTGTTGACCATTCTTATACACAGTTACTGTATGCTCTTCTGAGTAAGTGGCTACCATAAGGAAATTTGCTTGTATGTGAAGTCCTGTCTCCTCTTTTCTAATGTCCAGTCAGGATAGATCACACTGTCCTGGCAAAACAGACACATAGTTCTTTCCCAAACCACTATAACCTGAAAATTTCACCCAAAGATGATTCTCTACTGAATGTGGTTGAACAGATTTTGCTACACCAGTTTCTAATTAGTTTAACATTTTGTTTTCAGAAAGGAAAACAAGAGTCAGTAGACAAAACCTCCTCTTCACAAGCCTGATAAGATTGATTTCACACCTAGAAGGGTAATACACTTCCCAAGTTTTACTCAGTGCTCAAAATTCAACATGCAACACTGAATGCTTTTGCAAAAATGTTTTATGCTGCCACTTGAAAAAAAGGTTTAATATAAGAAACAAGTTAAACGTAAGAAGAATAATCTCCATATTATAACTTAAAGCAAGCTAGTGAAAAAGAGCCCATTGCAGTGACAGAGAACTCAGAATGCTCACTCCAGTTCAAAGTGAATGGAGTCCTGCCTATTGTTGTCTGCAAACTAAAGAATAAAAAGCAGAAAACTGTATTTGTTTTACCTCAAATTTTACATTTTGTGTGATGAGAATGAGAAGAGTATACAGCTTCAAAGCTCTACTAGGAACCTAGTGAGAAATATTAGCCCTTTGGGAAGAAGCAGATGATGTAATGGACCACTTATCCTGGATCGACCCCATGAGAATCTCAGTGACTAGAATAATCAACCCAGCACTTCAGAGCTCTGATAAGCAAGCCTCTCCTGAATGACTAAGAGATCAAAATAAAAACAAACTTGAAAAACTCCTGGTGGCATCAGTGTGAATGAAATAAATTCTATTTTCACACTACAGGATAAAGTTTTAGATATAGAAAACCCTTTAAATCAAAGTATCAAACATTCAGCCTGTGGGGTGCAGTTGCATATGGTGGCTTGGCACTCATACTAAGGAGCGCTCAGGATATCACATATATACAAGAATGCAGAGATCTTGAACATGCAGTGGCAAAGTAACACTCTTCATAAGCGTTGCGCTGAAATTATAGAAGTTTGAAAACCAAAAACCTCTTTTACAAGTTTCCTCTATGAAGTCACAAGAATTTAGGTCAGAAAACTGGCGTGGAGGCTAGAGAGGCATTTGGTGACAGCTTAGCCACCTGCTGATGGCACTCTGTGACCTCATCATTACCTCAGGAATGGGGGCTGCCATTTGAACAGTTGACCTTTCCCCCCCTCCATCTCTACTTTTCACAATCAACTTGAGGGACAGTGTTGTCATGTGAAGAGCCAGATGATCTTGCTGCTCTAACTGAATAGGATTCTGCTTTTCTTGTAGGATACATTTCAGCCATACCAGCTCAGAGATGAACGATAATAAAGCTAGCAGAAGTATACATCTGGAGGCAGAGAAGAACAGGATGTCTCATGCAGCGCAGTCTTGGGGTGCAGTGTTGAGACTAATAAATCCATCCATATTTTTACCTTGAAACTCACAGTTCTATTAGTCCCACATTCCCAGCCCTTCACAGCAGCAGATCTAGGTGTATGTCAGCTGGTTTAAAGACACATGTCTGTGCATGTCATATTCAGTGCTTTTTGAAGCTATGTCATGGATCTCAACTGAAATGTGTTTTTGCAAGTACTAACACATGGTCGTTCAAAAGCATTCTGAAGACATCACCACTTTTTAAAAATGTTCATTTTATTTCAAGAGTGGCAATGTAAATCTTTTCCGTTGTGGGGCTCTACCTCAAGGAGGTATGTACCATAGTTGAAAATCTGCAGTTTCCGTAAAAGTAAATAACACAGTTTTGAGTAATTAAAACTAAGCCACTTGCTAGCATGTTCTTTCAACACTTTTTTCAAGAAGTCTTCAAGGGATGCAAAATCTTTACCCTCTACTATATGTCACTGATCTTTATTCAGAAAATATCAAATACAAATTAAAAATTCAACACTTAAGTCTATTTTATGCAGACATAAGAGTAAAAATTCACAGTGGTTCCTTCTGGATGTACATTATGTGGTCTTAAAGAAAAAAGATGAGGAAGAATATAATCTGATGGAATTTAAAACTACAAGTTACCTACAAGATGTTCCTGGGAAAATCATTCTCCTGTTAATGTTGGAAGGAACACTCAGAAGGTGCCACTCAGTTTATGTTGGTAAAATGTATTTATATAAAAGTTCCTTTTCATCTTTATAGAAATTCAAAATAGTATTACAATCATATCACTACAAAAGCACCTCCATGCTAGTGATTGTAGTTAACACTCATCAACAGTTGCTGTAGCTAAACTGCTTATGTGGCAGGTGCATCTCCTCACCTGCTGCTTTACTTCCAGCAGCTGCTGTGACCATCCTGGCATGTTTAAGACCTGCATTTGCTGCTCAGGACCAGGGTGAAGATCTGCTCCCCATGTCAGCCAAAGATCACTCTGATCAGTGAACAGAAAATCCTCGCAGGCAGATGAGGAGGCACAGTTTGACTAAGATTCGCGAGACTGTGGAAGATGACCACAGGTACAGCTCCACTGTGAGGAAGAGGACATAGGTTAAATGACAACAGGAAAGGCTACATGACAAATGGTGCATGGTAAGGAGGAGGGGTAAAACAGAACAAAGGTTCATCTTCCATACTCGGGCAGCTGTAGCCACTGCCATTAATCACAGCATCCACATCTACAAGTCCTACTGCTACCTACACACTGTTCTACCAGAACATTTGAAGTTTCAGACTCCATTTTAGACAATCCATTCTTGCCTAAAATACAGATCAAAATAAGCCCATTATATACGGAAAGTTCATTAAATGCCAGCATCACCTCCCCCATACACACAGCAGAAAGCTAAGTAGGCCAATTACAAGTGGATGGGGAAGCGAGTTTAATACCTTTGCAAGGAAGGGAGCACATAAAACCTTACCTACAGAGTGGAGAAAAAAATTGTCTGATTACAATCAATATAATTTACTGTAAAATTTCTTATGCAACATGATCAACGGGAGGGAAAAAGGAAAAATAATCAAACTTGCCGTGAAAAGTCAGATTTCAGGGTGGATTTTCCTTGCCTTGTAATCTACAAAACAGACTGGTAAGAGTGATTGTTATTTCTTTAAGTAGCCTTGTTGACGTTTTCTCTGGAATTACTATGTCAATAACAGTATACTCTCACAAAAGCATATACTCCAGGAGGTGAGGTGGTAGCATTAAGAAGCAGTACCAAAACTAAAAATAGTGGGGCATCTTCTATTAATCATTACATATTTATCTGTGTTACACAAGACAAAAACACTTTATATCAGTGAAAATGCAGAATTACAAGATGAAAACAAGCACAAATATCAAACCAAATAGATAGCATTGAAAATCATTTATTTGGAAAGAAGCGGAAGAACGTAAATTCCAAATTCCAAGAAATACTTGTATGCTTTGCAATTTCTAGACAACTTAGGCATGAATTGCGCTATCCCACATCCATTTTCATCTTTCAAGACTATATCATAAAAATCAACTCCCCAAAAGATGCTTTTTAAACTATTAGCATATTTTGTCATTTAAATACTAAAAAACTGAGTTGAAAATTAAGGTTTAAGATACCATGTTTTACACTGGTATAAGTTTTTCTGTATGCATGCATACATTTCAGTGCTATTTTTAAACTTCACGTCAGGAAGAAGGGCCTGACTGATTTATTTTTAAAAGGTGTGCACTTCAAAGTTCACATTTTAAACCTATCTAGGTCTGAATCTTAGCTGGTACTTTTTGCCAGAGCTCTGGAACAGACAGCTGTCCAAAAATATAAAAATAAATAATCAGAAAGGCTTAAGAGAATATTTCTATAGCTTGAAAGTCTTGTGGCATGCATTTCCTCATAATCATAACTCTGGTTCAGTCCTATTTCTTTGTTTGTTTTTGAAACAATCAGGAAGAAATTATGAACTTCCCTGAGATATGTAAGCATAGCTGCGGCACAGAGACAACATGTTGAGAAGAAAAGAAAACATCTGTATTTCCTTTCCATTCTCTTCCACCTGAAATAAACTCTTTGGCTGCAGTTTGTCTTCTTTTCTAGAAGCATTTACACAGTATCTAATGCTATCCACCATGACTACCCCTGGAGCTTTTATGAGGGTGGGAACAATCAGTATAAGAATTACCAGGGACATCAAAGAGACAAAACATTTATTGAAGAGGGAAGAGGAAGAGAGAGTGTGAGGTAACGAGGGTCCTACTGTATTTACCTTATGTGCCAAGCATGTGGACAGCAATAAAAACCATGTAGGGAGCAATTTTGGTCAGAGAAAGAACACGGCAGCCTAATGGGAGGCCTTTGTTCTTCAAAAGGGTCTCCTTTTCCCCTTTTGTGCTTCACTTAATTCATGGCATCTGAGCTGCTCTTGAACTTGACAGACAGAGAGGAGGGGGGGGAGAGATGGAGAAAGGGGGAGACAGAGACACAAAGAAAGAAAAAAGAAAAAAGGACTTCAAAGAGTTTTCCTTTGAAAATTCAGCTATGCTGTATGCATTGCTGAGGGTTTTAGATTCAAAAAAAGGCGCAGAAAACAGTTCATATAATTTCATCATGGGGATAAATTGTCCAAATGCTCTCATTAAGAAAGCTAGAAGAAAAGAACAGAACAAAAATTTTAAGAAAGAAATCTGTCTGAGCTCAGGAATATAAATAAAATACAATTACTCCCCTGGGTGCTTTTTATTTGTTTTCATGTTAAATCTTACTCTCAATGGATCCCACTACATTTATCAAAATCTTATCAAAAAACATCTGGTTTCCAGTAGTCACCTGAAAGGCATACATTTTCTATACAGCCCTATCAGAATTCCCAGCACAGTGGTTCCTGCTCAGACAGCGGCAGGAGAGCATCGCAACAGCCAGCGCCATCTGGGGGGCCCAGCTCACAGACGGATACCGACCGCATCTCCCAGGCTGCTTATGCACACTGCTCAAAATCACAATTTGCTGAAAATTCCTTATCGTTACTTACAATAATACTCAACACATACCAATTCTTCAAAAGATGAAGAGGCTTGAACTTGGCTATCTAAAGAAAAAACATCAGTGTCTCTGTGAGACAGGCTTCCAAGTTCCATCCCCTCCTTTTTGAATTGCTCAAGCATGCTCCAATAGCTAACGGCCGTTCGTATCAGCTCTTCTAATATAGCCGGCTTGTCACCCTCGTTAAATATCCATGCCATGGGCAATATCTTTATGAAATAATTCATAGTTGCAGACTGCACTTTCTCAAGCATCTTTTTTTGTCTGCTAGACCACCCCCTCTCCTCAATCTGCTCATCAATTACTTAAACATAATTTATGTATCCCTTTGTGGATTTTTATCTGTGACGTATATACTGAAAATGTTTGCCAATAGTATTGGTAATAAAACATGAGACTGCAAAATGTGGAGAGATTTATGTGTCAATATCAGAGTAAATTATTAATAACTAACTGGTTTCAGTTCATTCAATAAATGATTTTTAATGCAACAGGATCTTAAGTTGTCCCTTACCAACAATTAACCCGTCATCTCCATCCTGATTTACATATTCCAACAACAAAAGCACCTACCAATAGCACGGTATTTTTAGACTATGCAAAGTAACAGTAAATCCATAACCTAACTTTCCTACTTGACGATGCTCTTTTCATGACCTGATTACTCTAATCTGAGAACAGGTCTTGTCTTTAAACAAGGAAGGTATCCAAAATCCAAATTTTTATATTAATTCCATAATTTAAAATACTTTCCTTCCTTTTTCTAAGAGAAGTATAAAGTACATCATTTTTTAAGGATATGTATTTTCATGAGCCTGCACAACATTAATTTTATTTAGAAGTCCAAAAGCACAATTAGATTATGCAAATTACACAAAAATGCATGCTTATAAACTGACAAGCAAATAAGGGTCCAGCGTATTGCCCGTGCAGTAACTGACATAGCAGAGTTTAGTAACCATTGCGCTTTATAGAGGTTTCTGTCTCACACTGGCAACATATTTGTAACCTATTGTGATACCTGTAAGGTAACCTGAGAAACGCCATGAAATAAAATTGGTAGAAATGTTTCTTTATCACAAGCTTGTTTTTTATAACGAAGAACTATGTTTTCTGAAGTAATGCTATGGTTTTTTGGGGTTTTTTGTTTTTAATTTAGAGGAATTCCACTAGAGAGAATTACAGAAGCTGTACCTATTACATCAACTTTAAAAGCTAGAATGAATGTATTTCAGATTACAGATACTGAGTAGAAGCCAAAAAGATGGAAGCAAAGAGTTACAGGGCAAAGATGTACTAATTATAGAAATGTACAATATGAGCATTACTAATGTAACTTCGGGTAAGAGCAAAGAAGTTGAATCCAAAGATTCTGATGCCTTCTCTTGGAACTTGCTTGTCCCTTCACCCCCCACTTGCTTCTTTCTACGTTTACCTTTGCCACTCAAGAATCTCACACATACCTGAAGAGAACTGCAGTCACAACTATCCGGTGAAGCTGGACAGCATTTAAGCTCCTACAGCTGGCAAAGCAAATACATTAATGACTACAGAGAATTCTGGCCATTTTGGAGAATTCTTGTATATTAAAAAGGAAAAAAAGAAAAAAAACAACACTGAAAACAAAAACACAAACCATATGCAAATATGTTTACATAATTTTTATTCTGCCAAAACCCAGGCGCTTGACCATGTTACATGTGCCATTCTGTGAACACTGGTTTGTCTGCTAAGTTTTCATGTATTATGTTTGACCAAAGCTTTTCTTATGTTTGAGACATTTTTAAGCATAGATTTATTAATGTTAACTCTTCAATGCATGTAACATGAGACCATCTTACTGTCATCTTCTCAGAGCACTCCTAGGATCCCTCTCCTCCCCAGACCAGTTTCATGGAATTTGCAGAAAAATTTCTAAATAAATATGCCTTTCTATCAAAGAAAGTTATGTCAGGGAACTGGAAAGACATAACAGTACTTAAGAAACAAAGTTAAAAATTCTTTCCTGAAATAAGAGGTTCAATTTGTATAAAGAGCCTTCTTTTGGCTTAAGCTTAACAGTCACAATAACCAGTTTCTGACAATTCTCAAGTGAAAGAAAAATTAAAAACTAGCTTTATGCATCAGAACATTTCATGTATATGTATAGAAAATACCAAATACTAAACAAACAATACCTATTGTGATGGTATAGAACAACAGAAGAGTCAAACCGCTCCTTCAGTAGACCAGTCCTGAACCATTTTATCACATGCACACTGGAGAACAAGGTGTTAGGCACAGCTTCTGAAGAAAAGACATTTCTAGAGTCTGCTATCACTTAATATTTGGGGCAACAAGCAGAGTATAGTCATATAACACACTTAAACCAGTCATCAAGAAATAGTTTATAAAGCAATCCAAATAAAATATACTGCATTAATCCAGCATACAGATCACAAAAGAGAAGTCATACATCATGAAACTGACTGGAGGCAGCAGATGTATTATTTTTAAAAGAAGAAATCTTGTCTGTTTATTTTGTTAGTGCAGCTTCCAGGCATATGCTCACTTAGCTTTCAGACAGGGAATATGTATATTGTATAAATAGCTTTCACATAGTCTTCCTTCTCCTGTGATGTGCACAGCAATCACCTGTCTACTTATAGGCTTTCTATTCTAGAATTCACAATGTAGATTACATATTCTATCTTAAACTACCTACTTCCCTTAATTGTGCATGTCCACTGGGAATACTTCAGAGAATGTCTCCAGAAATGTTGCCACGCTACCAAAAACAGGCAATTGATCTTTTTTTTATTTTACTTAAAGATAGATCAGATTTCAGAGCTACACTAGACCCATAGTAAGTTAAAAAAAAAACTAGTAATGATAATCATAACAATAATCCCTCCACATTCCCATCCCCTTTTTTTCTGGTATTCTTTCCTAATCAAACTACAGTGCCAAAAAGATAAATGAGTAAGAAGTCCAGGCTTCCTACTTGTGTATGTAGAAAAACAACAACAAACCAGAACTGGAAGCAATCATGCAAAACATTTCTTCATTCCAAAGATACTTTACTAATATCAGATTGCTTCTTGAGAGAGAACCTCAAGCAGACCAGAAACAGCACCATTCTAAACTGAGGTAAATATGCAGACCAGAAACAGCACCATTCTAAACTGAGGTAAATATGGGTTATTACACAAAGTTCTTGACTTTCCATCCTCTCTTGATGTCTGTACACTTGACCTGACCATTTGCCTAGTAAATGGCAGCAAGAATTCAGAATTCATCTAGCAGAAGCTTAGTGGTGGGTAGGTGGCAGCACAAATAAAAGAAATACTGGATGGGCATGGAAACACAAGATCCTCCCTGTTCAGCAGCAACCCACACTTGTGTCAGTTAAAAAAAAAAAATTAACACAGAACTAAGGGCATTATACCAGTGCCACAGTTTGCCAAAACAGATAAGCAAAACTGCAAGTTAGCTGTACAAAAATGATATGAAGGGACAAGATTTCCCCAAAGAGCAAATGCTCCCACACTGCTTCCCTCTGTCAGACAGTTACTGTGTGGCACCAGGGGAACCGGTTCCCCTAGCTGATGCAGAAGAAAGCCAACCCTGAAAAGAGAGAGAGATTTGCACTAACTCAGCTAATTCAACCATCTTTCAATTGCTCTATTACAAAACAACACACTTGTGGAGGAAAGGTATAAAAACTAACAGGCAAAGCCAAGATCTCCTTCAGCAGGGGCTAGATACCAGACAAATTGTAAACTGCACCATAGGTAACATTTCTGCAGGATTTAAGAGCCAGTGTGCTTATTGGAGCAATGGTATAGATAAAATCCATACTCAAAAAAATACCATAAAAAAAATTAAAAAGTGGTATCTTCATTACATTCCCAAATACAAACCCTCAACTTGGTTGGTACAAGCCTCCATAACATGACAAATTCCATGACTGCTTACCTTTAGTACCCTACATACTTACGTCTGTGCCAAACTGAGTTTCCCTGATAGATGTCATTTATGCATGTCTCTTCTACCCACTCTCACTATACTTCTATAGAACAGTATGCTCCATGAGGGGGGATATTATCTGCCATTTTTTGCAGCTGAACAGAAGCACACTTACACTTGTTCTACCTGCTTTCCATTTCCTAGCACTTTGTTAATTAACAAGTCCTGAATGATCATTACATTCTGCAGCAGTATTAAGCCAGTGTAGTTATTTCTTACTCCAAGATTTCTCATCTCTAAAGTCAAAGTGGTCAATGGCTATTCCTATCTTTGCAACTTTTTCCATAAGGTAATAATGTCTCAAAGAAGAAAATGTTGCCTAGGTAGCTCAGCTTTTCTCATATTCGCAGCCAGAGACAGACTAGTTACTGACACTGAAGAAGTAGTTGTAGTGGCAGCTGCTGTATGAGTTCTCCTTAAACCAACAGTGCCATCCACCTCCAGCTTTGTGAGCTGTGAGCCCTCCCTTTTTTTGGCCTCCTTATCCTTCTCTCACAGCAGCTGCTGCTGTTGGAAAAAGAGAAGCTATTGTTTGAATGATAGAGATGGATACACTACTGCTTACACAAACATAGTATTAGATAGCACATCTTTCTCCCAAACAAAGTAAGGGTTGGTCCATACCAGGTACAACTTGTCAAGTAGCCTCAAACTCTGCTCAGAAGTTTACACAAGTTTCCCAAAACTGGCAAGGAAACAAAACCAAGGAGCCTTATTCTTATTCCAAGCAGTCATGTTTGGAAAATTGAGACCTATGGCTTCAGTGTAACCCAAAAGCTTAAATTAAATGGTGCTATAAAAACTACATATTGTTTTATCGTATCTTGATAACAACACATTCTATTTTTTGTACTGGAAGAACACTATCTCCCTGACACCTCCTTTAAAATTACTTTACAAGAAGACACTACCTCTTGTCTTGGCATGAGAAATTCCATGGCAACTAAAAACACCCTTCATGCTTATTTTAGAGAAGCCAGGAGACTCATAAAGGAAACTGGAATAGAGGGAACAAATTCCCTCATGACAAAGCTTTGTGCACTGTGCACTACTAGGTGTTAAAACAAAGACTGACTCATTTCCCCTCAGTTTATTCAATCTTATTTTACTAGACTGAAATGGCAATAGTGAACATTATACATCACCTTTGTTTCAATAACAATTGATTAAGATATCACAGATACATGCTTATTACTTCACAAAAGCAGCAGCTGATACCAGGAAGTTTACAAACGCCACCTAGGAGGAGCATTCCTTAGGTCCTCCTGACAATTGCTTACCTTTTGCAATGCACTGTTGGTGACTCCTCCCTTAGCTGTCCCCAAGTATTAGTAACTGATCTGGGTTAATGGAGGATGCTTTTAAGAGCATTCACTATTAATTTAGTCAGAAAAGCATGATGCTACAATAGCTTTTCTACGTGTATGGCATTTCTTTTTCAGTAAGCCGATATATAACATACAGCAAAAACTCTTAGTGACTGTATTTTTCTATTTTTACTAATTCTTATTATTGAGAATTCAAAACAGTACTGTCATCAGTACTGGATTACTACATCTGTTATCTTTATGTTAGTGAGTTCCAAAATATCCATGAGAGCTATCCAAAGCTAACTAAATAGCACAATCCAGATATTTGACAGCAATCAGAAAACTAAAGCCTGAACAGTGCAGTAAAAGCCAAACACTGCAAAGGGTTATTGTAGCTTGAATAATATTCTGTGAACAGTGCAAACTGAATATTGAATAACATAAAGCAGACCAGGGATTCAGAAGGAAAAAAAAAATCAGAATCTAAAAAGTAAATTTAAGACACTTGCTATTCCTTGGGCAGGAAAAGTAAAGGAACATACCTTTGTGTATGACCAGCCATGCCTGGTCAGAAATATCTTTCATCAGTGGGACATTAGGGATTACTTACACAATCGATACTTAAAAGAAATATTAGAGGAAGAAGAGAAAGATGAATTCTCTATTACTGCACATTTATTCAGTACATTGCAAATTAATGACTGCAAAATACATCCCAAACATTAAGATCTCAAGCACTCAACAAGGCAGTACTTGAAAACAGTGAAAACAAACCAAAACCCTACAACTTCGGAAAGCAAGCAACATGTAAGCTAGGAAACTAGCTTAAGATACACTTTGGAGACAGTACAAACCAGTGAAAATCTCTAAAGTCTCAACCTCAGTTATCTGCATTTACTCATGTTAACATATTTAAAAGCAGCACACTAATATTTTACTTAGTAATCAATCCTTATTTTAAGGATTGTATTTCAATTTATGTTTTGCTTTGCTCTCAAACCTAGTATCTCAAAATTTCAATTGCTCTGCCAACACAAAATTTGTTGCCAAAACAATGCTGCAAGCCATTTCTTTTAATACATATTCTGTATTTTACTTCTTGACTCCCCAGTTAACAGCATGGTATTTATCCTGCTGAACTTGTTTTCTTATTTCCCATCTCACTCACAATATCCAAAACCTTAAA
The DNA here is from genome assembly GCA_020745705.1 of Hemiprocne comata. Classification (NCBI taxonomy): domain Eukaryota; kingdom Metazoa; phylum Chordata; class Aves; order Apodiformes; family Apodidae; genus Hemiprocne; species Hemiprocne comata. Next base: position 131,796,779 of record CM036586.1, on the reverse strand, counting down.
CAGCAAGTACATTATGTATATAAAATACCTTTAACTCAATGTGCACAAAGTAAACACATGCAACCTTAATGTAGCAAAGAAACAGCTACACCTCAGGGCAAAATTTTGTTCACCAGAAAAGGGGAAAATCTTACTGATATTTACAAAACTACCCCCCTCAAGGAAGTTCAGGAGAGAAAAAGAATCCCTAAAAAACAATTAAAATTCGGTGATGATGGCTAGACACCAAGAGTTGCAATGCTCCTGCAATAGGCAGTGCCCCTTTATTGCTGGCTCCAAGATCAAAGCTCAGAGACCTGGAAGCCTCTGACTTGGAAAGCAGAAATGCAATGCCAAGACCTTTGGTTTATCATGTCCCTTTGAAAGATTGTATTTTTTGGTCTTCAACAAATTTCCACAAGCACACCAAACTTCTGATTTAGAAAAGCTAACATGCAGCCTCTTTTCATGGCTAGTACTGTTGTACAGTGCTACAAAAGATTTTTTTAAACTATCTGTTCATTCCCATACCAGCTTCTATTCTTCCATTTATATAGATCTTCAAGTTTCACCAGAATCATGATGAACAGATATGCTGTTCCCCAAAACTTACACGCAAAAATAAGTTTTTAGACTCTCTGTTACTGTCATGTCGTCATTAAATAATTTCAGATATTACAGCTAAAAATACATGCTCCATTCAGGAAAAGCAACTGTGTACTTAATAGCGTTGCTGGATAGACCTGTTCACTTTATAGTGCTGAAGGAAGCCAAAGCTGTCTTAAAGTGTTATAATGGCAAGTTATCCATTCTGAAATGAAAAGTAATTGGAACTATGGTAACTTCATAAAAGGACAATTCTTTACCTTGTGATATAGTTTCCCCTCAATTGCTGTTAAATAGCACATTAAATATTTGTGGTATAAGGCCAAGCAGTCTTTCCACAGAACAGCTGACACTCCATCAAATTGAAGAAGAATTCAGAAAGAGTAATCCTGTTGTCTTCTTTGCATGTGATTATTGATCTTGGTAGCCTTGAGGCAAAAGAGCAGGCACCAAGAGCTGCGTTCTCAGGAAGAAAGTTGGGAAGCATTGTATAATCTCTCAATATTTGTCCATTCAGATTGATCTTCAGATTTATCTTGCATTAAAGCATGTAAAACTGGTAAGATTCCTCTATCAAGCTGGCATCAGCTCCACATTCGAGACTTGAGGAAGGTAGAGCACACCTCTGAATTACTACTCAATTGAAAGGTGATCTAACTGCGATAATCTGAAAATTCTGGCAAGGGCGTTTCTAAGCTACTGTTTTAAATATCAGAATGCTCCATTTTGCAGTAAAGGCATATGAAAATATGTTTCTACTACTAATGCAAGTTCTGGCACTCAACTATAGCTTTGTGCTGTGCTGCCAGTTTACCATCCCAACTTGCAATGCATCTACAGACTCTGTTCCTACCAAGACTTTCTCACGTCAAAAAACCTCCTTGCTGGAACACTATAAATACAAAATAGGCTTTTTATTACTGTAAACTTGGACTACCTTTTCAAGTCTAATAGTTGTAAGACTTTGTTTGTATGCCAAACATTTGTTTCTGCTCACTAGAAGCATCAGTGCTAAAAGCAATCTGGCTAGCACTTTTTTTTTTTTTCCTGTGCTTGAGTCTCTCTAACAGCACCATCTATCCTTATCTTACCAACCTGTGTCTGGAGAACTTATGAGTGTCTAGAAGTGACACCACAAATTATGCAGCTTCCTGTCCCAATTCAAAATACTTTTTACCCAGTTTTAAGTAGAACAACACATCAATGTTGCTGCTCAAAGTCATCAAAACACTGTTTTTAGGAAAAGAAACTATATACACAACGGCCATCATCTGCCTTAATTGCTCAATGACTCACTACATAAAAACCAAAGTTGCCTGGCAGTAGCACTATACCCCAGTATTGCCCAAGTGAACCCCATGAAAGCCTGCCAAGTCGAGTCACTCGAAATGGGATACAAGTATCCTGTGGCTGGAAACAAGCTCTCCTGATACTGTTCAGAGAAAACAACACATTTCAAGGAAACAATTTATCCAGGTATTCTGATCTAGCACTGCTCCACTCTCTTCAAGATCACAGGTGAAAGAGTCAATGACTCTTACCACCAATAAGAAAGGTCAGGAGCCAGTCACTTCAGATACAAAGTTTTTAATCTCTGATCCTGCAAGCTGGGTGGTTTATGGCTTTCTCATTTCTGCTTTATGAGCTTGGTGAAGCTTAGGATGCTTACCAATACTCTTGGTAGAAACATTTTCACAGAACGAGCAGAGAACATACCAAAACATGCAAATGATTATTTAAATATGAACAATCCCACCCCCTACCCCTCCATTGCCAAAAAAACACAATAATTGAAGCCCAGCAATACATATCTCAAGTTTTTTATTCAGAGGGTGGGTTGGAGTACCCTTAGGAAGGCACTACTTCATCCTAAGCACCCTGCAACCACTTGGCATGGCTTTATTTTTGCATTCAACTTACTTGGGCTTCAGGAAAGGAATAAAAAAAGGAAGAAAGAACCTCTCTAAAAAGTTAATTCAAACTAATTAACCAAAAATAACATGAGACATAGGGAAAATGAGCATAACTGAACAGAAGCAGAGATTGTGTCAACCAAACTAAGTTTGCGTCACAGAGAACAAACCTCAGAGGAAAGTCATCAGAAGAGGAAATACATTTCTATGATAAAGACGATGGGTGAACATGAGAGAAAAATGGGAGGAAAGCTATGTAAGGTTTCACTCATACAAGCCCCCCCTACAAAAATCCGTCTCTATTCTTTCCCTTCTGAAAGGCCATAAAAAAAATGCTCCAGCTGTTAATTTTTAAATGGCGCTGCTTTCTTTTTTCTTTTTGGAACTTGAAAAGTGATTCTTACCGTTTGCTCCCCTCATTAGAAAATTCTGATCACACAACTAAAAGCACTGACACCAGGATGAACTGAAATGCTTGCCAGTGTTACAGCAGGAAGAAAAGAGAAGAATTCATCAATTGCACTACTGAATATAAGTCCATTTATACAGAAAAAATGCACACTATATTGAATGAAAGCAATATGAAAGGAAAACGCCTCTGCAGTGACACATCATACTAGTATTTAAACAGTCGAGTGTTCAGGATATCTTTTTAAAACATAAAAAAGAAATAAGCCAAATAAGGTTTCTCAAGCAAAGGTTCTGGAACAGAAAATATGAGACATCCATGTTCTTCCTAACAAGCCTGTACATCTTGTCCCTGGTGTAGATACTGCACAAATTAAAACACAAACCCACTGATCAATCAGTTCAGTTGAATAGTCTCTAGTTTTTAATTTCATCCTGGATTAAAGAACAAAACTATTCTAATGTACATGCATTTAGTAAAACATGATGGTAATGGGAATTCCTTTATCTCAAAAGAGATCTGTCACAAGCACAATGCTCTACATGCTCTCAAAACTGAAATCATCCCTAGAAATCACATATGGAACCTTGTGATCATCTCAGGGCCCACAAAAAGATGTCATCTCTGCCATAAGAGCTATGAACAACTGTTTTAAAGAGAACATTTCAAGGATACTTTTCTCCAGTCTGACTACATATCAACCAACTATGTTTATTATCCCCACTCTATAATTAATTGTTGCTATTTACATATGAAAGAATATTTATTGTAAGTGTGTTTTTCTACTCAGTCAATGCTATCTGAGAAGCAGAAGCCAACGCAAACACCACAAATTTGGAGAGCCACATGAAATGCCAATCTCTGCTTAAAATCTTGAGGTTGCATTACTTAAACACTGCACTTAGTCCAATTGCTGTTTTTTAAATACATCCATTAATAGATAACAACAAAAGATTATGTCCACTGGTCCTCGTATTTCCCCTTCACGGTTTGTGACTTTTCTTTCAAGAGGTATTTACTCCAACAATACTCTGCAATTACAACCAGGCAAGTTATCTCTCTGTATCTACTACAACATAGACACAGATGTGAAGCTCACACCCGCATGATGCACTGTTTATAAAAAATAAAGAATAGGCAGGGTACTTTTTTCTTGCTATCCTTCTCCCAACACTTTTTGATGGCTTATTCCTCTGCCTTCATGCTTCCTCTCCCTTTTGCCCACATCTTTTCTCCACCATAAGCACAGCAACAGAAGTAAGCATGTGCATATTTGGTGCATTTTGATGCAAATGCGGTGTTTTAAAAAAATCAGATCACCTAACGTAATTGATGCGACAATCTAATGCAAGTGGTTTTAATTTACAATAATAATATAGAATACCGATGAATCTTTGAAAACCTATTAAAACGTGATAATCTAGACACACAAGGAGCACTGCTTCATGCCTGCTACTTGGACCATAAGTCAAGCTTGACCACCTGAGTCCCCACCTACACTGACTGTAATGGGAGCCTCAGTAGGTTCTTAACCTGCTTTAATTTTTTTATTTATACAACAATTAACCCACTTTCATTTTTTACATTGACAACTTCATCAAACTTTATCAAACTTTTTACTTTTAAAATATAATTTGTCTGTGTTAATGGGAAAATTCTTTCCCAAAAATTACATTTGGTTTTTAAGATAAATTCAGGAAGCACACGTGCTTATCCTAACAACATTTACACAACAGCCTTGAAAATTCCGAAAGGAATATAGCAAACCCTCATCTTTTCCTTCTATTAGAGTGGGATATTACGACAGTTTGTTTCTTCAAGTTTGTGCCTTAAGTACAGAACCTTCTACCATGGTTTGGGACAAAATAATTTGCATGGTAGCACAGTACTTCAACCACTAATGTTATGTTTCTGCTTCAATAAAATCACAATTTGGTGCCAAAAGGTGAGTTCTTTATCAAGGAAGAACTGAAAAAGAATCCCTGGTTTTAAAAGAAAATATACTGTATTTCTAGACTTCTGTGTGCAAGGTAATGTTTTATTATTAAAGCATACACAGCAATTTCCCAAACTAATGATTCGATGTCCATAATTTAATGACTAATGTTGAAACATGATTCATTTAACAATTCCATCGGTTCATTTAATGCCAATATAGAAAGCAAGCAGAAACAATAGTTTAGGTCACCATGAAAAAATGTTCACATAGCACAGATTCTGGCAGTTAATAGTGAGATGAAAAGTCATATGCTTAAGTACAAGCAGGGTATCACATCTGATGATTAAACGCTAAGAATGTCAGAGAATGCTCTGGCCACAATACATGAAATGAGGAACTGTAGAATTTTTTGCTTTCCCAACAAGAGGGGAAAAAAAGAAAGGCATTTTTATTGTCATAGCACTTCCAGCGAGTTGATATTAAAAAAAAAAATCATGCCAAAGTCGGCTGTTTAATCAGATAAAGAAGGCTTTCCTATTTCCCATTGTATAGATCAAGTTGGCTACAGGAGCCACACAGAGCTTTGAGTAGCACATTTTTCCGTACAGGCTGTATCATTTGATCATAGCAAAGCACAAGGACTGCTGGGTAATCTGAATCAGAACTGCAGAAAAAGGGAGCCAGGCAGCCTGCTGAGGCCAAGATAACCATGTCACCCTGGCATCTCACAGCAATCTCCATCGTGGACCTAGGTGTGGGGGGGGAATCACCCATCTCCATTTACAAATTCGTCATGGAGATTTTCACATGGCTTTCAATTAATACAGTATGTTTTGTCCAAAGCTCATTAATAATTATTTTAATACATGCTTGTTAAGGCCAGCCCCCCTGTACTGATGAAGATTCTCCAGATTGCTTACAAAACACTGAATTTCAAACCATCACTGCTTTGAAAGGTGATACATAGAATTTTCTATGTAAGTCTTTGCAAAAGATACAGCAATTTATGAAACCAATAAAACCCTGTCCTGTAAAGACAGTTTTTATTAGAACACAGGACACATCTAAAGAGGTGTGCCTTTACGAGTGATGCTGTTCGTAGCCTTCCCCAGGAGACTGGAAGCAGCAAAGGACTGGTGGGTTAGGTCACCTGATATTCACAATGATGAGAGATAAATCTGTTCGTAGGTTAATAGATCAGAAGACACCAAGCAGGACCACGTTTGGAAGCTCAGCTTTTCATCAGGTATTGTTCCTGAAACAGGTCCCTGGCATTTCCAGCCTACTAACTTTTCTGCAGTAGCAAGCAGCCCTTCAAGCCTCCACTGTCTTCTGTTAACCCTTCTTTAAGACGCTCCGATTCTGAACCAAATTTTGTTCTAAGCTTTGAAGCAGGCACTGCAAAGTGACCCACCCAAGCATTTTAACTGTTTTCACTGAAATCCTGTAGAAGCTGCTGACCTGGAGAAAAAGCCTTCAAAGCTGCAACCAAGCAAGTACCAAAACACTGGTTTGTACTAGTCAGTACTAGCCTCTGATCAAACACAAACTCAAGCCACTATCTGCCACTGTAACCTGAAACACAAGGTGATTACTTTGTCATACTTCCACCAATACTGCCATTCTTTCGTGCACTACCAGTATTGGAATAACTTAAAAGTTTCTAGTATTTCCTGAGTCCTGGTAGGCAAGAATGTAAATGGTTCTCATAGAAGAATCTGGAGTGGAATAAAAGAGAGCACTGAAAGTTTAGGTTGTTTCATTTAATAATCCTAAAATAAAACAGTTGGGGGGTACTGGATTTTTGTTATTGCTCCCCTCATGCCATCATCCCATTCTCTTTAATGTTAAGTACAAAGAAAGTGCAGCAGGTGTCTTTCTGATCTATATACTGCAGTTACGCTTTATGCCCATCCATTAATAAAAGAATGAAAGACTTGCACAGTAAAACTTATTTTTGCTTTTTCCATTCCAAGTTTCCTTTCATTTTCACACATGGAAGTTTTGCTTTTCCTAAAACTTCCAGAAAACTTCTACACTCTCCTTTCACTTCTTCAGAAGAATTTGCATTGCCCAGACACCTACGGTCCAGAGCTTTAAATTCCATATATATTCAGTCTGATAGACAGTCATAATACTAATTCTAAGCACAACAGTCATCCATGCAAACACTGCTGGGAACCGAATGATCTAATCTCCATGGGACTAAAAAGGTAAGAGTTTTCAGTTAGCAATTTTTCATAAAGTTACGTCAGTTTGCCATTAAGAAATCTACTATTCCTTCCAACAGCTCAATCCTAGAATCCTAGACTAGCTCAGGTTGGAAGAGATCTTGAAAGATCATCTGGTCCAACTTTTGTGGGAAAGCGAGCCTAGATGAGATTCATGAGCACCCTGTCCAAGCATGTTTTGAGAATCACAGTCACCGAATATCTTTGATTGGAAGAGACCTCCAAGATCATCTAGTCCAACCTTTGACCTAACACTGCAAGCTCACCACTAAACCATGTCCCTGAGTACCAGGTCCACATAATGTTTAAATGCCAGAGACAGTGTCTCCATCACTGCCCTGGGCAAACTCTTCCAATGCTTGACAACCCTTTCAGTGAAGAAAGGCTTCCTAATATCTAGCCTAAACCTCCCCTGGTGCAGCTTGCATCCATTCCCTCCGGTCCTATCACACGTCACCAGGGAGAAGAGGCTGTCCCCCTCATCGCTCCAGCCTCCTTTCAGGTAGTTGTAAAGAGCGATGAGGTCTCTCTCCCCTCAGCCTCCTCTTCTCCAGACTAAACAACCCCAGCTTGTGCTCTAGGCCCTTCACAAGCCTCGTTGCCCTTTTTTGGACATGATCCAGCACTTCTGTGTCCTTCTTGTATAGTGAGGGGCCCAGAACTAAACACAATACTCAAGGTGTGGCCACACCAGTGCCAAGTACAAGCAGACAATCACCTCCCTATTCCTGCTGGCCACAGTGTTCCTAATAGAAGCCAGGATGCCATTGGCCCTCTTAGCCACCTGCGCGCACTGCTGACTGCTGTCTAGTTGACTATCGATCGATACCCGCAGGTCCTTTTCCAACCACACATCACCAAGTCTGTAGCTTACCATGGGGTAAATTAATAAAACCCTTCATGTGCACAGGCATTACAGCAAGATAAAGATGTCTGCCATTTTGAAAAAGCATTCAGAGAATTTAACACAAGTTACCCCATCACTAGCAAATTTATGTTGATTAAACACTACTGAACACAGCCATTACCAATACAAACCCGCAAATCTTCAAGTACATGACCTCTGCACTGAGGCAATGGGAACAACAGTACCTGCAACACTATTCTGCAGTTTGCTCCCTGATAATAGCTCATTAACAAAAAACAACCTAATCACATACTCTTAACTGCAGTTGCCACATGGCAGAACTCAACTTCCATGATATGCCATGAGGTTACATGGGATTATTTTTTTTCTGCAGAAAGACAACTGCAACTTTTAATTTTCCTGTTATGTTTTTAATCTTCTTTACATGCTGTCCATGACACCCTCTCATTTGCTAGTGGGTGCTTTTCAAATCTTCATCTTTCTTCAGAGGAAGAAAAAAACCGAAGAGGTCATTTAATTCTAACCTCACCTAAATGGATATATGCTCAATACAATTTAATGCAAATGATCACTGCAGCAGTAAGCCACAGGAAGAAACTGGCACATCCTACATTTTCTCCTGTTATTAGAAAGGCTTTCAGCACACTTACAACAACATACCGATGCCCTATCTATACATAGAAACTATCTTTATCAAACTAAGCCAAAAGAGAAGAACTTCTCATTTGCCAAGGCAAAAAACAGCCTTGCACAAAGTACCTGGCAAAACACCGTAACACACCTGGCGCTATTCACTGGTAATGTCAAGTTAGATGGTCCAGAAGACCCAGGCAACCTTTGAGTTAAGCCAATAAGCCAGCTCTAAAACAGACAGTTACGTCAACAAAAGAAATACAGGCTAGCTAAACTCAATGTTTTTACTGGCATTTTTACTGGGGCTAAATTTGGAAGTCGTATTTACTTTAAAAATATAGGAAAAATACTAAATACTTCTCTTGGACTATTAAAAGGCAACAGAGGACATGGCAAGAGTATGCACCGAACAGTCAGCTCTGCTACCTGTGAAATGGAGGTGCACAACACAGTGATAAATAGAAGTGCTCAGAGAGCGGAAAACAGCTGACCATTTCCAAAGGCTGATGGGCAGGAAGTTTCCTGGTACAGTTTGCAAGTCAACCAACCCTTGGAAAGAGACTAAGAAAACATTTCCCCTGCTTCAGAAAAGAACAGAACTAAGAAAGGCAAGCAGAATTGAACAAATTACTCTGCCAGAAGATAAGTAACAGGACACTGCTCAGTTTTAAAAGTATGTACATTTCTCTCAGCTGAAAATAATCACATCTGAGTGATAAAAAAAGCATTTTCCTCTTCACTCCTATTAGCAAACTTTTTTGGCTAGGATAGCTGACACAGGTCTAGATAAATAAAAACGCAAGGTCTCCGCTTCTCAGACTTTGGGAATTAATTTAAAGGAAAGCAGAAATTAGGTTTACTTTGAGAGAGAGAGAGATGTGGATCACATTAGTTATTATTGCATAATAAAAAAGTCACAGATTTGCGTGTAGATGCTTTTCAGTCTGCTACCAAGATCTGAAAATAACTGAGAATAATGATAAAATGCACTGCAGTGAAGTCACTGTACTGAATTCATGACATCATAATTGTTGCCATGGCAACTAGCTAGTATTAAGCACAGAATACTGCCTTCACTGCAGAATCAAGAAGCACCTGTGCTGCCACAAAAGAAATGTTCTTATTCAAACACAAATCTAGCCAACAACACAGGAAATAAGATATTACTGTAAGTAAATTGCTTTCTCAACACCGCTTACTTTGTTCACCTGGTGTGAGACTTTTTAAACACTTGGGCACACATAAAGAGGTCTGATAAAGTACACGTGATAAAAAAGAGTCTAATTGAAAAAATGATGGTTTTCTTCCAATGTTCCTCCATTTTTCCAGTACAGAGTAATTTTCTTCACGCTTGCCTCTCCTATGCGTCTGACTGCAGTCATATGAAACAAACCTCTGTTCAGACACAAAACTGAGGGCAAAGACTGCAAAGGAAAAAAAAACCAGAACCAGCTTCCAGTTCTTATTTCAACAAGCCAGACAAATAGTCAAACTGGAACTATCACACAGCAGCAGAACTAACTGATAAAGAACATATTCTACATTTAGAACCCATGACTCCTTTTGTTTAAGTACTGCCCCAGCAGGGCCTTTAAACACCAGTTGTGCGCTTTTCATGCACTCACTAAATGCAATGCCTTAAATCTGCAGGCCTCTAAGTAAAGCCCCAGAAATTCTTTCTTGTAAATACAAGCATCATCCCTTTTCCTCTTAACAGTGCTCTTTTACATTAGGGCTACCTGCTATCCCCAGCTCCTCACCATTCACAAATATAAATGGTTCAAAAATTAAAATCTTAAAAAAAAAAAGTAGTTGACAAATTATTGGGTCACAATTATATTTGTGTCTAACTATTAAGTATTAAATGCACAAATGCCACTATTGGTTGAAATAAATCACTCAGTATTACGAAGGCACATGAAGGAAAACACATAAAAATTCACTATTTCATATTAACTTGTTGAATTAAAAAAAAGTCAAGAGTTGTAGGTTGGTAATACCAGGTAGTCTCTCACAGTTCAACATCAGAGTTAATTACTGACTGTTTCAGAATTAATTTTAACAAACAGAAAACACTATATAATGAAGCATAAAGTATATGTACTTGCTACCTAAATGGTTTTTAAAGAGCAATCCATAAATTATTGCTGGACCAAAGAACATTTCCACACAACTACATGTAATTAGTCAATGTGTCTAAAACAGTTTCAGTATGCACTGATGACTTTTTTCAGCTTCTAAGAAAACAAAACTGTCCTAGTTACCAGTTAAACCACAGCCCCACATTTCTATATTGGCTTCCTTACTTTATTTAACACTTTCTCTATTGCGATCAAGTACAGTGATTACACCAATACCAAAGGTCCAGTCTCTACTCGCTTTATAAAGACTGTTTCAACAAATGAGTATTAGACAAGGCAGAGAGTACAAACATTAAAGTGAGGAGTTTCAGATACAGATTATTAGTAGACAACTGTATCCCATGTTTCAGTCTTCAAAGCCAACATGGCTTCACTAAGAGCAAATCATGCGTGACCAATTTGGTGGCTTTCTATGACAAGGCTACAGAGATGGTGGGTAGTGGCAGAGCAACTGATGTCATCTACCTGGATTTGTGCAAGGCATTTGACACTGTCCCACATGACAGCCTGGTCTCCAAACTGACAAGACATGGATTTGACAGATGGACCACTCAGTGGATAAGTAATTGGCTGGATGCCCACACCCAGAGAGTTGTGGTCAATGGTTCAGTGTCCAAGTGGAGGCAAGTGACAAGTGGCATTCCTCAGGGGTCAGTACTGGGACCAGTGCTGTTTAACATCTTTGTTGGAGACATGGACAGTGGGATTGAGTGTATCATCCTCAGCAAGTCTGCTGACAATACCAAGCTGTGTGGAGTAGTTGACACTCTAGGAGGGAAGGGATGCCACCCAGAGGGACCTTGACAGGATGGAAAGGTGGGTCAATGCCAACCTCATGAAGTTCAACAATGCAAACTGTAAGGTCCTGCACCTCAGTTGGCACAACTCCAGGCACAAATACAGGCTGGGGGAGAACAGCTAGAGAGCAGTCCTGAGGAAGAGGACTTGGAGGTGGTAGTAGATGAGAAGCTCAACGTGAGCTGCCAGTGTGTGCTCACAGCCCAGAGGGCCAACTGCATCCTGGGCTGCATCAAAAGAAGTGTGGCCAGCAGGGCCAGGGAGGTGATTCTGCCCCTCTACTCTGCTCTGGTGAGACCACACCTGGAGTACTGTGTACAGCTCTGGAGCCCTCAGCACAGGAAAGACATGGAGCTGTTGGAGAGGGTCCAGAGAAGGGCCATGAAGATGATCAAAGAGCTGGAGCACCTCTGCTATGAACACAGGCTGAGGGAGTTGGGGCTCTTCAGCCTGCAGAAGAGAAGGCTCTGGAGAGTCCTTACAGCAGCCTTCCAGTACCTGAAGGGGGCCTACAGTAAAGCCAGGGAGGGGCTTTTCACTAGAGAGGGCAGTGATAGGACAAGGGGTAATGGTTTTAAACTGAAAGAGGGGAGGTTTGGATTAGACATCAGGAAGAAATTCTTCACCATGAAGGTAGTAAGGCACTGGAACAGGTTGCCCAGGGAGGTTGTGGAAGTCCCCTCCCTGGAGGTGTTTAAGGCCAGGTTGGATGAGGCTTTGTGTAGCCTGGTCTGTGTGAGGTGTCCCTGCTCATAGCATGGACGCTGGAACCTAATGATCTTTAAGGTCCCTTTCAATCTTAACCATTCTATGCTTCTATGATTATTCACATAACCAAGAATGATGACAAGTATTTGAATGATGACATAATGAAAAGCCCCAGTTTAACTAATTTTCCACAATATAAAACATACTCAGGAAACTACTATAGTTGACAACACATTCCAAGGAAATAGTTGACTGTGTCAATCTACTCCCTGCCACTGAAAAGTAAAGTTTTAAAAACCTTAGGAACAGGCGCCACCTTTGGCAATAACAATATATGTGTACAAGCATGTATCATGATACACCAAATACAGTTGTATTAACAACTGCCACAAACTCAGAAAACCAAAAGAAGCAAGATGATAAAATGTCAAGCAAATTACATCAGAAATGCAGAGTTCCCAATTTCTCTGCAATTCTGGGTAAAAATTTCTTGAAGTATCTGTGTTATACAATTTCTAGATCTATTAGTGATGTAAATATAGGACAAACAGCAATGACACTCCCCTTCCTCATTAGTAAATACAACTTTTCTAGCTCTAACCCTGACAACATGAAATCACTATTTAATAAGTAATGTAAAAAATACCACTGTGCCTGCAGTTAATTTTGCTTTTTGAACGACTGATAAAGTAACTGATCCCTTAACCAACTAGCGTGTCGTCTTCAAATGCACACAAGAAATTAGCAGTCTCTTAAGACTTTAGACAGTTTCTCATATAACTTCAAAATTAACTTGTTTAATTAAGTTTTCCCAACAGTCCTTCTGCTAAATTAAACTTTTGCTTATGTTAACACTATGTAGGGGAATATGAAGTTTTAAGTGCTGGCCCACCTTTGTATATGGTATTTTTTCTCATATTATTAATTTATCAGTATTATAACAGAAGAAACAATTGAAAGTTTTCTGCTAGGATCCTTAGAGATGCACACAACACTTGCAAATCTGACTAGAGACACCAACACAAAGAAACACTGCCTGTGCCTCCTCTTTTCCCCAGCAAAACAAGTTGATAAAAGCTAGGGGATTTAAGATGTGACATAACTATTCTCTTCATGCCTGTATTCAAACTTCCACATAGCAAATCCTTTCCACTGATGCTGAGTTCATAATCCACAATTATAGAAAACATTAAATACAATGCTATATGCTTTAAATTTAGGTGTTAGCTTATAAATAGTTGCATTTACTATAATTATAATGTGTTAAAAGAGGTGCCTGGATTAATTTTCAATTTTAACTGTGTTGAGAACAATATAAATGAAGTAGTTTTTCCAACACAGGCATGGCTGAAGCACATTCTCAGGAAGTTTTAGGGCACTGGGTTTTAGTCAGTCCCTAGTATATTTGGAACAAGTCCCTTCTGCATCACTGCACTGAACCATATAAGGTGCATCTAGGTTCCAAATCAAATTAAATCATATCATGATAAAACACAGCATTTTTACCTCTCAAAACTGAGAGGAGATATTATTTACAATGCCATTGTACCCCACTGTAATGAGAAAACAAACAGTCTTGAAATAAAATAACATCAAAAACTATACCAATTTCTGCAATCCCTGTCTGTAGGATAACTCTAAAATATGCTCAAGACTCTCAGTGGGTCTCAAGAAGCTGAGGATCCACTCAGTTGTGCATCCTTTCCATGAAGTAGTAACAGGCTGAATTTTTAACATTTACCCTCCTACCTTCTCCCTTATCTTCACAAGGCAAGAAAGCAACAAAAGGAGATTCCAGTTCTCTAGTTCCCTGGTAGGGAACTGGCAATTAGTAGGAAGTATCTTGGAGCAAGCCCCCAGTTGTTTCCCAGAGCAGGAAATATGCAGAGTATTCAAGGAACATCTTTCTTGAACTCTTTTATGGTGCTGCTGAACTCTTTTAAGACAGGAGAAGAACCATGTACAAAACCTAAGATGGACTGAAAAATAAGTGGGAAGGTGTTTTTCTTCTTTGTATGAAATAGAATGATAAAATCTGTTTCAGACCAAAACTCTACTTGACCCTCCTCCAACCACAGTCAACTACAGACACCTAAGAAAGAGTGTAAAAACAGGGGCAAGCACAGGGATAGTTCATTTGATTACATTCCCAAATGCCAAGAATTTGCAGCTCAGCACTTGCCTTGAGCCAGATGTGAAGAACAACATGCAACAGACTCATTAGCCCGTCGTTGTACAACCTCGCACACAGAAAAAACAAAAAGGGTAAGCAGCAAAGATTAGTTTAAAACCAGATACACGGAAAAATTCTGCAACTTTAGAAGATACACTGGGGTGGGTTTGGGTTTTTTTGCAAAACTGAGTAAAATCAACTTTGGAAAATGAGCAGGTTTCTAGCTTACACTCTTCACTTGAGAGCTTTGACTAAAAGTCTGTCCTACAACTGCTGCTACTTTGGCATGTTTTTCTAGGGCAGGGGTTGGCAACACTTGATAGGCAGCAACGCAACCTGGCAGCTGATGGCTTCTTCCTTACTTTGGCACACCCACCCTAACCAAAGAGAAGCTATGCTGGCTTTAAAGTAACAGTTGGGTAAAGGTTAGCAACGATGTGGTTGAGAAAACTTGCTGTGTGAGACAGCGCGACTGATTTGAAGTCAGAAGCTACTAGACCTCAGACTAACTTAATATGCAGAAGTGTAAGTTCTCAACTGTTCTGAAAGATACCCTGTCCAGTTAGCTTTGTTGCCATAAGCTGTCTAAAGTAACTATATTCTAACTCAAATGGAACAGTAAGAAAAGATAATCTTATGGTAAAGTCTGTTTAAGGGAAATTACTTGTAAATCACACACTTTACTTGAGATATCAGCAATACTCAAAACAATTTGCATTGTGTAGTTCAGACCAACATAAACTCAATAAAAACAGAAAAGTGCCCCTGGAAAGTTCAATAAAACCTGAAAACTACCACATCTTTTTAACAGTGGGCACAGACACTCTCATTTCAGTAACAAATGGTACAAGCAGAAAGCTACTGCTCCCTTTGCTCTCCTACCTCTAGTTTCTCCACACAATTCCAACCCATTTCTGCCAGAAGCTAGGGTAGTTTTACACAGGCTCTGTCAAAACAGACAATAGTCCATAAAGTGAAGGCCCTATGCTCTTCCTGCTTATGTTCCCACTTCTTTCTGGCAGTAGCCCACCCTTAAATTGTATTAATTGTTACATGAACTGTGCCCTCAGGTATGATGACAAAGCAACTCAGATGATCCCTCACTCATAAGATTTCATCCAGAATTATCTGGGCTACTTGAGACAACTCAGATCACAGTCTTGACTAACCCAGCTATTTTTAACTGAAATGGCTTAAACGTTACCAGTACGGGCAGACCCCCAACAGACACCAGGGAACTGGAAACTCCAGCAGTCAGAAGCAGTAACATCTTCTACTATTACAATCACAAGCTAGAAGGAACTTCTTCAGAAAGCAGGCCAAGCTTTCTGATACTTTTTCCAAAGCATGTGCACATAGAGGTGTATGTATGCGCATTGGAGAATGGGGTGGGAAACATGTCTGGAGAAGCTGGTAGGGAGGGAAGGTAGCATTGACTGGCGTATCTGTGTCTCTACAGCCTTAGAAATAAGCAAGTTCAAATATTTATTTAAAACAATGCCTGAAAATTCAAATTAAAAACCTACTAAAGATCTGCAAGGAAGAAACGAAACTATTATTAACTAAAAAGGCATCTTTGCAACAGTATTCCTGGAAAAAACTTGAATCTCATTTCTCATTCTGTAGACTGTATTAACTAATAATGTAGAAATGAGTGATTCAAACACCTGAGTCATTTCAAACATCTGAGTATTCATTGTATACTCCTCCCCTGCAGCTATATCCAAGTAGTGTAAAGCTACAACTTCACACTGGTCAGGTACAAATTACTAAGTCACATGGTTGTTTTTTTTTCAATAAAACTGAATCATTGAAAGGACAAAGAGAACAAACAGCAAAGGAGCTCACTGCAAAAAGGATGGTGGCTTCCTAACAGCTCTTAAAGAAAAGGAGGAAGAAAGAAGCAAGCTATATCTCCAGCCTGATTCAACAGGTTTTTTTACACTTATTTTTAAGTCTTCAACTCTATTTACTATTTTAGTAACTTAACTGTTCGTTCATATCCTCCTTTTCCAAAACTTCACGCCCTGTCATACAGTGTCAAACATGCTATATATATGCTGCTTCAGTCAAATCTGATTTCTGGGAAGAAAAAAATAAAAGGAATTATGAACAAAAGGTTTCTTGTCACAATATCACAATTTATAGAAAAGATACCTGTGTTTCAGCATGATTGTGTTTAATGGTTGACACAGTTATGATTGGATTTTGTGTGGAGCTTTTTTTTTTTTAAGTCGCTTTACAGGCACATCAGTCCAAAATTTAGCAGCAGTAACGATGTCTGTAATTCCCAAAGTACTTTTACCAATATGTCCTTTTAAGGCACAGTCCTTTTTAGAGAGGTGTCTCACTGTAAGCAGCTCTAAAATAATGGGAGCCACTTAAAGGTCTCATCCACAATTTTTATTGAAGAGTTGCTGCCATTAATGTAATCATACCAATGATAGCACAAACCATGCCAAATCTTCAGCATCTATTGGCTTCTAAGCTACCTTTTTACTTAGGTGCAGTTTCATCACTGGCTTCAGTTATCTATGTACAGCCTGCTGCTAGAATAGGAGGCCCAGCATAGTGCTCATGGCTATACACTCTTATTGCTTGCCTTGGGCCAGTACCATTTTAGATCAACTAAAAATCACCAATTTAATCAACTGTGGTTTCACAGCAGTTTATGTCAATCTAAAAGCAAAACTATACAATACAACTAAGCTAACCAGAATGCTTATTGCTGCTCTTGAAAAGGGGAAGCTTAATTTCCTTCTTTCCTTTTCCTCCACTTTGCCCACATAGTTCTACCCTCTCTCTCACACTTGAAGGCTTTTGTTGAGCCAATTTCAACTCACAAACTAAAGACCTAAAATGATCTGGGGCTAGTTTTCCACCGGGTTAGCAAGTTAAGCCAGAGCATCCTGGAAACCACTAAGTGCTAGGAAGAGTGCCAAGTAAGTGGTAGGATCACATGGGGTATGACTCCCCATTTATACCAACAGGAAAGCCATCAGAGAGAATGAAATTATGAGAAGACTTGGGTCAACACCTGTATTTCTTGTTCCCTTCCTTGATTGGTACTGCTATTTGTCTAATCTCATTGTAAGCCAGTTCAGAGAGCTAAACCAACAAAAAACCTATTCATTATTTTTGGCAAGGCTTGTTTTCTGCCAATTTAATTCCCTGAACTAGCTCAGCAAAGGATTCAGACAAGCATCTGCACCACAGTGCAGAGAAGGGGAGAGGAACACACTGGGAGATGAGGACAGGCTCAGGCTGATTTAAACTGTCATTGAACTGCATACCCTACAGATTTATACCACATCATAGTTAGAACTGACAGTAATCTGTGCCTTTACAACAGAAGGTCTTCATCACTGATGAAAGTACATGAACAGTATCAGCACTGAAACACTCCAAACAAAGTTTAACCTGGGCACAAGCTTTGATGATTACACGCAAAACCAGAAGAAATCCCAGTACTCTTACCTTCAGAGATACAACAAAACATGAGTTAATTATTCCCTCAGCAACACCCCTGTCAAAGTGTTCTCTGTCACTCCCATTACATGGATTTAGCCCAGAACGGCAAACCAAGTAAAACTGGTAACCAACTTAGGACTGAAATCCAGTAAATCCTCTATACCAAACCAACACTTCATCACTCAACTATGTCATTAATCCTTAACTAATTCAATTGGTCAATAGCAGCCTATTAAAAAATCCTTTTACAAATACTTCGTAAAGCACCATAGAGCTCAATTTATAATACAGTTGCATTAACAAATGTGGATATTTCCTAGCTAGTTTGAAATAAGAAACTAGGGAAAGGAAAAACACTGAGATGTTAAGTAATTATTTCCTTTTCTACAGTGAAAAATAAGTGTACATGAAGCAGCATTAGGGCCTACACACACAATTAAATAAATTGAATGCAAAGAACTATAGAAAGGAGAATGCATCTATGTACACGTATTTTCCTCAGGTTAGCAATTGTCCAACAGCTTCAAGTGAAATACAAGCAATTACTTGATACACACTAACCAAGACCAGTATATTTCCTTAAATTTATCTCCCGCACTCAGTCTAACAAATCCCATACTTAACTTGCCCTGTCTAAGAAAGTAGTACATTAGGAAAAGGAGTGGGAAAATTTGTGAACATAGAAGCAAATCTCTGCAGTAGTAAACAGCTGGCACTGTAAGACTATCCAGCAACACGAGACAGTCTTTCATGCACATACTAACTTAAGCACCCAAACCAAGCATATCACATTTGGGACATTCAAGTCATACTTAATTTTGTTCAACATTATCTTTTGACAACTCCTTTGTCACAAAGACTGAAAATACTTATGTCATCAAAGACAGTCATTTGCCAGGACCATCACTGATTCTCTCAAGATAAAAATAATAAAGCCGTAAGTGCAAGTAGTAGAAGCTGCTGAATTGTCACCTGTACAAAATATCAGTACCAAGATTATTGTCCTACAGGCAACAACAGTTTGGTGGGAATAGAAAATAATGGTGGGAAAAAAAGTAAGAAAATTAACTGACTAGATTTGTATATTAAAAATGCTGTAATATGCTTTAAAGTCTTGAAGTCCATAGGAGTAAAAATTTGAGCAAAGTAAATGAAAACTTATTGCATGCTACAAAAAAAAAATTACTGCAAAATTGCCAGAGAACCAGGAGAGAACACTAACATGTCTACGGAGGAGATGAGCACTATTTAACAGAAAGAAGCTGGTGACAAATCAAATGAAAACATTCTGGACAGCACAGACAAAGCATTTACCCCAAAATTCTTTGCATCCTAGCACATCTGAACATAAAGGAAAAAACAGCAAATAAGTGCTACTCTAAATGTGGAATTTACCACTTGAAATTTGACAAAAAAAATTTAAGTTAAAATGGTATTCAAAAATCTCATTTTTCTCGGCAATACATTATCATGATTGAGCAAAAGTAGGAACAACATGTGTTCACATAGCATATGAGATGCCTAACAACAAAATATGTTGGTGCTTCCTAGGTTTAACGGACAGACTGAGTTGAAGGCTACCTCACTGATTCTGTCAAATGAGGCAACTCCAGACATCATCAGCATTACTTGCTAAGACGAGTATGCAGAAGCTACTACATTCAGCATCAGGAAATCAGTGTTAACACTTACTTGCTTGAATTATTACTGCAGGCTAATCTTTGAGAAATTGTTTGTGACATCAAACCTGAGATTTTTTTATTTATTGTTCTCTCTTAAAATGACAAGGTGGGGAGCTCAGGTTCTTCTCCCTTCCTCTTAGGAAATAAGGAGTAAGCTCTAGCTCCTATAGTTGTGAAATCAACATACTGACACACACCTTCCCAATTCTGCTCCACTTGCAGCAACATGGCTACTGACAGCTTACCTGTTTTCCAACCAGCTGTTAAGACTGGTTAGTTTTGGTCAGTTTTGAAAAAGAAAAGTAAAAACAAAAGAGAAAATTGACAAAGCCACCTTGATAACTGAGCAGAGGTAATAAGGCAGCAGAACTATTTCATGTGGAGGACAAGTCTTCTTCCTTCTGTCCCTAAGAAAATAAAAGCTGAAAGGACAGCCAAAATACAAGAACTTATTCCCCTGGTAGGTAGTAGGAAGTGCTGTAACAGCAGCACAACCCTCCACTCTCACCATAGCCAGGTTTCCTTTCCTATCTCACCCACCACTGATAGAGAAGGTCCAAGCAGAAGCTTAAAATCTGACACCCACCAATGATAAACTAATACAAAAGTCCTTACTCAAGACCAAGGAGTAATACCCACACGCTAGTCTCAGCACCTTCCGACAAGTGAAGACAACACTAGTGCTTGGGAAAATGGGCTTCCCACTAAAACGTTACCTATGGGCTTCACTGGTGAAGAAATATTTCTATCCACATGACGTTCCAGTAAAATTTTAAGCTACAACACAGGCACGCAAATATATTTTTGAGATAAATACCTCTGTATTTTGGCATGTAAATACCTGAATTCAGAGCTTTAAACCCCAGCTTGGCCATAAGACTGCTCAGGGCCACTGTCCAATATTCCATTCTATAAAAATTACTGAAACGTGAGTGACAAAGAAATTTTGTTTGCAAGATGCAATGTACATTTTTACCATGCTGGATAAAATATCTACAGTCTCTGCAGTGGTTAAATTGCTGCTATAAAGGAAATTGTCCTCAGATAAATGGTTTCCCTATGAGAAGGTTTCAGTGCTACACCTCACCCCAGGTCAATAAATCAAATTAACTGCACCTTGTCCTCTGGACAATGACATCATCGGCTTGACCACATCTTGTGAAGCGAGTGCAAAAACATATGCTATTTAAGGCATGAAATCATATTACTGCTTTTTGTCCAGCCAGCCTTGTGCTGCTGGTCTGCGAAACAGTCACCTGAACAGTCTCATTACTGCTTCAACAGATATTTTTTTTCTTCTAGTATTCAAGGCCTGTTTTCACCAAGGTTGAAGAAAAGGATAAATAATCCAAGTTATTTCTTAAATCAAAATGCTTTTCATTAGCTGCAGTGTAGTATTTTGTGACAAATTAAATTTATAACCAAACTACCAAATACACCATCTGCATTTGTATGTGAACTCTCCCCAGTCATCTTTAAAAGATCTTTACATGTTAATCTGGAACTGCTACCTTGAAGTACAGTTGTTAGGTCCTTTTTCTGCACAGGGTGAAAACAATGGTCACTAATGAAAACCTGCAGTTTTATCTGAAACCCATCCCTGCATAATTTTTTTTTTTTAAATTATTGCCTCTTTATTATAAAGTAGTCAATTTGGGGTTTTTTTCTAAGTAGACTAATATCTGGTTAAAAACTTAATTACTCCAGATGATTTAACAGGATTCATTTCAATTTTCACTTGGTGTTCTTATAATGCAATCACATAAAACTTATCTTTCTAGACCCTAGACTGCCTAGTAGTATCTTCTGTCTTGAAAGCCAAATCTAAATGAAAGGGGGGGGGGGGAACCCTAACCCAGAACAGTCAAAGATACAAGCAGCGACAAAAGCATCTGACACACTGCTCTGTTAAACTGCATCCACACTAAGCAAAAAGAAGGTGAATAAGATTATCTTCAATGTATTCAATTCTGTTTGTGTTCAGATGTAGGAGGAAGGCTGTTCAGATTTTGAGTGTGTCTTCTATCGCTCTCTCAGTGCCAGGAAACGTAAATTAGAAGCAACTCTCCTTTAAGGAAAGGAATCAAGGACAAAGGGACCAAAAATGCCCAAGCCTCTGAAAAGGAGATATGAAAGGAACAGCTTTACAGTCTTGAGTTGCTATAAATTAAAAATAAGCTCCTTATTTAAAAGACATGAGTGTTTGAGAATCTATGAGCAGATCTGATGCTGCTCAAGCCCCAGGAGGGTTTTGTTTTTGCTGGCAGGGGTGGAGTGGAGATGGGGGGGGTCATTTTGGTTATTAGTAAATAAATCAAGCAGCAGAGTGAGGCCTAGGCGCCTGCCAGAGGAGCCAGGGCCTTGCTCTAGCTCTCCCCCCTCCTCTCTTCACACAGCCTGGGTTTGATCTCGGGGCCCTGTGGGTTGCCAAGAAAATTTAAAAAAAGCGAGAGAGCAAGAAAGAAGAATCATATTGAACCACAAAAGCACATGGGGCGAATGTAAAATATAAACACGGCGTTGGGCTCTGAGTGGCTGTTATTAAAGGTCTGAATTACTAAACATGAGAGGCGGGGAAAGCCGGGCGGCCATTTCAATAATATAAACCTCCCCGAATTAGACATTATTCAAATGAGAAGAGGGAGAGAGAGAGCGAGGGAGGGAGAAGGACGGGACCCGCACCCCCAGTGTCAACCCACCAGGGCTGCCGGCACCACCATCTACTCCTGGGCTCGCGGGTCGGGTGCCTGGCACCCAGGGGGCCTGCCCCGAGGCCGCAGCACCCTTCACCCCCGGAACCCTCGGGGCTGCGGAAGCAAGAGGGCAAAGGGGGAGGAGGGCAAACACCATCGGGGCAAATCCAGCCTTCAGGGGGGCAAACACGCAGCCTCTCCCATCGGGGAGGGGCACGGAGAAACTCTGCCCGCACACCCCCCAAGTCACCCCACACTAAACCTACCCTTTACGGGGGGGGGGGGGGGGAGGGAGGGGCTTTAAATAAAAAGCCAAACCACGTTCTCATCCTACCCCTCCCCGAGGCCATCTGCACCCATCCACCCCTTGCCTGCAGGCCCCAGGCTCTGGGGAAATAACCCTGGCTAGGGGGGAGGACGCGGGGGAGGGCGGGGGGGTAATGAGAGGAGAGATGAGGAAATCAAGTCTTTCACCCTAACTCAGACTCCCTGAGGGGCCAGCACCCCCGTCCCCCACCGTCTAGCCAGCTGGGGGACCCTCTCCCATTCGGGAGACCGCCCGCCTCCCCCCAGCTCAGCGGTTGTGCCCCCTCCCACGGCCCCCGTCAGGACCGCTCCAGCATCATCTGCCCCCCCCCGCCATGAATATGTAAAGCGGCTTTTATTGTGGGGCGTGCGGGCCGGAGGGGAGCCCGACCGGGTAGCGGCTAGCTATCGACGACTGCTTTTGGGTGCGGGGATGCCTCCCCCTCCCGGCTTCGCCCCCCCCCCGACCCGACCCCACGGCCTCGCCGTTGCGCCGCCGCCCGCGCCGCCGCCCCCCATCGCCCCGCTGCCTGCCCCGGCGCCGGTGCCCCGGCGTGCGGGCGGGTGCGAGTGCGGCTCCGTGTGAGGGAGCGGGCGGTCCGGCGAGGGAGGGAGCGTGTGTGTATGTGTGTGTGTGTTTCCACGCACGGGGAGGCTGCTTTCCTTCTCCCCCCCCCCTCCCCCGCTCCCTCCTGTGCCGTTAATTATAATAATCCTGAGTACTAATAAATTATGCTAAGCGGGCGGGCGGGCGGCGGGGGGGCCGCGTGTGCGAGTATGAATATGAATATGTAAAATGCAGTAATGATTACCTGCCGCTGCCGCCACCGCCGCCGCCGAACTCTCATCTTGACTCGCTGCTCCTCCGTCCGCCATTTTGAATATTTTAACCAAAATCGGCCGCCCGATAAACCCTCCCTCGCTCCCTGCCCCCCCCCTCCTACCTCCTCCTCCTCCTCCTCCTCCTCCGCCCCCCCTTCCCCTTCCCCTCCCCCTCCCTCCCCCCCAGCCGCGCGCCCCCTCCCCCGCCGCCCTACTGCGCAGCCGCCAACTGGCAGCGCCGCGGCCTCGCTCTGCGCCTGCGCAAACTCCGCTCAGCTACTCTCCTCCCCCTCCTCCCTTCCCGGCCGCTTTTGCCGTCCAGCATGAGAAGGGCCGCTGCGCATGCGCCCGAATGAGCGGGCTCTCGCGCTCGCCCCCATCCCGGGTAGCCTTCGCGCGGCACTGCGCAGGCGCGCAGCTGCCTTCCCTTCACCTCTGGCGGAGGGCTCGTTAACGTGTAAACCGTCGCGCCGCGTGCACCAGCGCTTCAGTTGCCCCCGCCCCTCCACCCCCCCCCCCACCGCGGCGGCCCCTCGTGCCGCCGTGCTGGGGGGAGGGGGCGCGGGCGCTTGCGCAATGAGGCTGCCGGCGGGAGCTGGGAGGGAGGTGCGGGGTCGGGCTGCGCCCCTCGGGCTGCGACCGGGGGTGGTGGAGGGCGGGGGGACGGGGCGTTCTGCTACCCCCCTGCCATTCCTCGCAGGCGTGCCGTGCTTCCCGCTGCTGGCTGAGCGGGGCGGGGGGGTGCTCCCTGCGGCGCCGGGGGCTTCTTGACGCAGCGAAGGCCGCTACGGGTTAACGGCGGTGGGGCAGGCAGAAGCGGCAGGGAGGAGCCGCTCCTAGAACGGGGGGATTTCCAGCCCTGCCTCGTACAGCCTCCGTTAACTGTTCAGCCGCCAAACCGACCGGCAGTAGCGCAAATAGTTAATCGTGGTAGTAAAACAGAGGCAAACAGGGTGATACATCTTCAAATATAATAATCAGGCTGAAAGGGCTTTTCGAAAAGAGCTGTTTTAACTGCAACGGGTTGTGTGAAAACAGCTATCCTAACGGCGCCTGCACGACAGGTACTCCCCGAGCTCCAAGATTAATCCCATATGAATAAAAAGGAACTGCGTAGAGAGAAAATGAAATAACAGAACCTGCAGTTTTGCGTGGAGGAGGGCGTGTGAGTGGTGGTCCGGTTTTCCTTCAGAAAAGAGCAATCACAAGGGAGTGATTATAAGAAACCTATTGTGAGGTGCCCCTCAGTCTGGGTAGTACAATGCTCCTGGGGTGTCTTTTTCAAACAAGTATTTTATCCTCTTCTACTTTCCACATCAAATTTGACTTAACCGAAAGGAAAAGGGAATCAAGCTTCATGCTTCTCTCATTAAACAGGAGTGGAGTAATAGACTAATGGACCGACAAAACTAGCTTTAGATTCAAAACTTCCACATCAGGACAAGCAAACAGCTTAACAGGCAGAGTGGCAAAACTGCTGATTCTTGACAAATTTGGCAGAGTAAAAATAAAACTTGCTTATATTCTTAATATTGCATGAATCTACACTATCCCTGAGCTTTGTAATATCATCCAGAAAAAGAAAAAGAAACTGAGGGTGGTATAGGGTAATGTTCATTAAGAACTTGATCTTAACGTTTTCCAAGAGTCATTAACTTCAATACGTCGGAGTCCAAGCCAGATTTTCTTTTGGGGCTCAAAACCTTGTGGAGTAAGAGAAACTGGCAAGGACCTGTTCTTGTATGCTGTTGCTGCAGAAATTTTGAGTCGTTATCAGAGGCCGTCACTAGATTTTTTTTCAGTGGTAGGGAAGAGCTAAAAAGGAAAGGCTGAGGGAGGGAGACAGCAGGGTTTCTCTCCAAGGGCTGAATCAGAAAGGTAATTTTGTCATTTTTATTTTAAAATAACTTCCTCTGGTAATGGGATTTTTTTTTCTTTTTTAATTTATAAAACAACCTTTTGATACTGCAGAAAACATTAGTGGAAATGGACTGCACTATGGAAGCAAAAACCTTCCCCTAACTAATTTTGCTCTTGCGCATTCACTTGATGATACTCCTACCAGTAATTAAGCACTTGGTCTCACAGAGACAAAGTGTTTAACTCGCAGAAGTGAAAATGTAAACAAAGGCATATTGTTGTACTACTCACTCTCCTGTTCAGCCGTGATCCTCGCGGGCCAGTTAATCCAGTTTTATGGCCAGGTTATACCAGCACTGCAGCACGCAGTGGCTGCACCATGACAGATAAAGGTGTAGAGAAAGGGCTGCCTAGATTAAGACTCTGCACAGCTCTAATCCTGCCTACAGTGAATATTCTCTCTCCTATCTTTGAATCTCACCCATAGACTCTTCTCAGTCCTGCATGCTACTTCCTAGTAACCTCCACACTGATAGCAGCAGCTTCTCGCAGGGGAGAATTTGCTCCCATTACCACACCTGATTTAGCCTTTGCTCTTGTTCGGCTTCTGCACAGTTAGCTGGAAGCCACAGCTGCCAAAGAAAAGCTGTCTGAAAACAAATAGTTACTATTTTTTTCTGTTAGTTACTAACCTACTATGTGTTTTCTAATTGACCAGCTATTGAGAGAACTTCATTATTTTTGCCACGTAGCTGCATTCCCTCTCTCTTTAAAGATTGCACTGGAACTATGTCTGCATCCTCTAGTTTACTTTGAATGCATCTCTATCTGATGCCTTCCCCAAGGTGTCATACATCCCTGTGGCTATATAGCCAGGAAAGCTGGCCAAATCATTAGTGATGAATAATTTATCCGATAAATTTTACCTCTCTTTTAGTTTTGAGTTGTCTGCAAACAGCTTGTGATTTCTACAAACTTATTATTTGATGTTACTTGCCACATAGCACCTGACTAGTGTCTTACTTGTGAGCAACTTCCTGGAAACACTTGAAATTTGAGATAATTGGACGCAAAGATGATGTGAAGCTTAGTCGTATGAGAAGCCGAGCTCTCTAGATTTATTTCACAAAAAGACTTAAGTGGAAAACTGAGTTGTTTGGCTGCAGTCAGCGAGACTGGGCTCACACTGGTGGTTAAGAACATGCTTACATCCTTTGCTGAAACAGACCAAAGCAGCCTGTGCCTTGCAGGAGTCCTGTGTTTCTGTTCTCTGACTGGACTTGTCAGCCTTTTAGAATCACCTTTCATAGGGATTTTTCTTTAAAAATACTTTCTGGCAGAGAAAAACAACATAGTGTTCAAAATCAACACACTTCTAAAGGGATGAAATAGCATTTTATGATCTTTTAAAGCTCTGTGGTCTATTTGTGTCATTTTGATTTTCATCTAGGTACCTCCTAATTCCTACACCTCCTTGACCTGCTCTATTTGTGTCTGTAACCCCAAATTTTCTATGATGGCTATATTACCTTCCGTATTTTCTATCTCCTGCTATAATTAATTCAGTAGTGTTTCATGCAGATTTTTTTTTTTTTTTTTAAGGTGGGGAGGCAGGGGACAAAAGAAACACAAATTGTAGTATTTAAGCAAAAAGCACATTGGGAAGGAAATTCTCCTTTTACCCACACAGCTCTCATACGTAGAGAAATTAAGAGCAAATTTATCTGCTCTGCTCCAATTCCACTGTGCCACTCAGATGTGAATCCCAGATGCTGCTTTTCTCACACAATGTCCATTCCCTCTATCATGTTTTCTTCCCATCAGATTTCTCTCCTCAAGGAGGCCCTGTTTTTAGAGTCATGTTTGCTTCAGCTTTCTCTTTTGTTCTCCAGGTAGTGCAACAAAGGCTTCTGCCTCATAACAGTCATTCTTTGCCCTTTACCTCTTTGGTGCATACCTCCCCAAAACCTCTCCATTCCTTTCACTTTCAGACTGCTCAGTTTGTCTTACCTTTAATTAAACTTACCTTTATATCTCTGTCTTGTTTACCATTTTTCATGTGCAATACACACCCTTACAGAGAGACTGACAGTCTCTGTTACAGTCTCTGTAATAGTTACAGGGGTTACTGTCTCATTTTTTTAACATCCTACAGATATGAACAGCAAAAGACAGTCCGTGTCTCAAAAATCTTGCAATTTAGAGAGATGGCAGGCAAAGAATGAAGGAAAAATAGGATTAGTAGCTCCTTGATTGAGGAGGAGAAGTAAAGGAAAGCAATATTAAGACCACGCATGGTTTCTGCAGTGTCACAGCAGAGATGTGAGTGGTACTCCTGATAGCTTAAACAATAAGCAACATTCCATCATCCCTTTTATGGTCATGTTGATTGGCGTTTACCTGAGCAGTCTCCAGGCCTTTTCCATGTAAACAGATAACAAACTCAAGGGGCCTTGCAGTTGGAAATTGTCTGAGACCAGCAAGACTTGCCACCCAACATTATGCATGCATCGGAGAAGGGATTAACGAAAAGACATCTCAGAACAACTCCTCCGGAAGACCCCCCACCAAAGAATGCAAATATTACAATGAGTTCAGGAAATCTGATGCATATTACAATGAGTTCCAGGAAATCTGATTCATATGCATCTAGTAGGACAATAAAGTCTTGCCTGTTGACTCTTATGGCATGCATGATTTTGAGAACTACCATGCATCCAGCGCTGCAACAAAGAATGCCTGCCTTCTAAAACTTAAAGACAAGTATTAGAGGGTTCTTTCAGCGTCGAATTTTACAGCAACACTCGGACCTGTGGCTTGGTGCTCTGACACTGTACAGTTCAGTCCTTAACCTCAAAGCTGTTTTTTCTTTCTCTCCTATGTTGCTCCCCACCCTCCTCCAGTTCCAAAGCATGGAGGAGACTCTCCACCCTAGTCCCTGAGGCTTGGGACCTATCAGTACCTTCTCTTTCCAGAAGGAAAGAGTAATATGCTCTGCCTCCTCTTCAGATCTCCTTGTGAGATGCACCTTGTGAGTGCTGATCGCAAGCACCAGAAGAGAAATGGAGGCTTCCCCTTGCATATATAGACTGTTATTTTCCCCTACACACTTCTCCAGCTGCTTTGACCAGATTGCTTTCTAGCTCTGTCTTTCTTGTCTCTGGATTGGAGGAAGGATGACCCCAAATATCTTATTTCTGATAGTTGATGCTGATCCTCTGAATCTCCTCACTAATAAAACAGTAGCAGGAGAGTTGTACCATCTCATAATACTCTATCCCTCCCAAGTGCATCTAACTGCTTTTTGTGAGATAAGAAATGGAGCACAGATTCAAAGAAACATGGTTTTCCTTTTCATATTTAAAAAAAAAGTGTAATTCAGAACCTTTACACATCCTCAGGAAAGGGAGAAGTAATCACTTAGAGGACACTTGACTTTTCAGGTGGGTTTTTCAATCTATTTCTCACTCTCTGCTGCTTTGGCTACACTTATTTTTCTAGCTCAATTTTGGTATGCATTTCAATGGTTGTTACCAATGCAGTGCCTGAGTGCCTTCCAGTTTTCTCAATTATGCCTTAGAAATCACCAACTTAGAAGATTCAGGAAATTCTCACTGTTTTTTAGCAACAGTAAACCAAGGCAGAGAAATTAAGTAACTTGCCTTCAGTTGCATGTGTGACTGGGCAGCCCAAGAAGAGGAGTCCCTGATTCTCTTTTGTGCCCTGATTGAAAGTCCCTCTTCAGCTTGTTGTAATTCCTCTCATGGACATCCATCCACAAGGCTGATGCTGTCTTTACCTGTCTCTCTATTCCTCAGAGGGCAACAATGGAGTCCTACAACTTGATTCGTATCTCTTGGGGAGTAAGATTTGTAGTAGCCTGATCCAAGTTGCCACTCAAAACTGCCACAGATCTGTTTTCAGTGGTTTTCTCTGCCTCCCCTTACTCCAAGGGCACCCTTACAGCTACATATTTTTGTGCTGAGGCTTATTAACTGAGACTTGGGAAATGCTCAGCTATTACAGGGAGAGTGGCTGCAGGCTGGCAGACCCCATATAGAAGGACAAACTCTGTTTTGCACCTATATAAAAAGAAGGCTGAACTCCTTTTTTTCGACCAGACGTACAGCACACTTTCTGCTGTAGACCTTGGGAATGCTTTGGTGCTGCTTACATGAGGAACCAAATTGTTTTTGACCTCAGTGAAGAGGGGGCCAAGAGGGACACATCTGACACCTTTTAGCAACCACAAGGTTTTCTGTAGAATAGACATAGCCTATGAAACAAACACACAGCTGGAGTTAGGGTGCTTTTGAAAACATTGTCTTTATTCTCTACCTCCTTTTCTTCTAGGACAGGCTCTTTGCTTATTCCCTCTTCAGAAAGAGACTTTTCTGGCACACAGCCTAGCCTAGCTGGAGATTAGGGATTCTCTCTGCCCCTTCATCCTTGAATATTTCCTTTTAATTTCACAGTTTAAATTCCAATTGTGTAATTACATTCTGCCTACTCCAAATTCCTCTGTAATTTCAATTGGACACGGTGTCCTTCACTCTCTAGGCTGAACTCTTGCAGTGCTGTGGGGCACTGTTAAAAGGCTGCCACGCTCCTCTCTAGTCCCATTTCATGTAAATGGGGAAAGAGAATGGACCTAGATTCCTTTGAACTAAGACTGCTGCTCCATATAGATGAGACGGGTTGCTGTAGAGGGATAAGGCAGTCTTACCCCCTGGTAATACACTGGGCATTTTTTACAGTGCTTCAGTCTGAACAAATTTTTTGAGTAGAAGTCTGAATCTGTCTGGAGATACTTCTGCCCCACAACACCATACCCTTTGATGGTGAATAAAGCTGTACAGGGACCCCCAAACCAGTACTTTGCTGAATTTATGTGGCCTAAGAGTACCTGATTGCACCGTTTAACATGGCAGAAATGCCATAGTGATTTAATTTAGGTTCAGGGAGTTGTGTAGCAATAGGAGGGTACGCAGCACATATGCCTAGTTCAGTAAAAAGCCTTACAAAAACTGGCAAGTCCCATGCAATTTGTGACCCAACCCAATACTTCTTACAGGTTTTGCTGTACCAGCCTTTTCCCTCAATCTCTACCCCAGTGGCAATCACCCAACTCCCACCTCCCAGTTTGTTTTATCACTACATTCCTTTTTTAAGTGTTGGTAGGTACTTTACATCAATGTGAAAATATTTCTGCTTCTCATATCTTCTCTTGCTTTCCACTTTCCTACTGTGGCGCAGTTGCTTACTTGATCAGTGTGCCTGTGTGTGGCCCTTCAGGTATCAGGAACATTCACCTTTTTATTTCCACTGCCTTCTGCTGTGGTCTTCTTTGAAAACTTGGAATTGAGAAGAGGAGAGAGCATGTTTTGAGCAGAGAATTCTCTTTTGTCTTGTTTTTAGAAGAAGCTTTTTTGCCTCATGAGAGTTCTGTGGAAGGCTCATGGAAAGGAGTTGCTCACCTGGTTTAAAGTGATGTTCTACACATCTCAACAAAAAGGAACTGGCTTACTATAACAACTGGAACTGTTTGATGTTTTATCATCTTCAACCACAAAGCTTATTCGTTTCACCATATGTACACCATTGTCGGAAGAACATGGGCTGATACCATACTTACCAACAGTCCTTTTACCAAACTGGATTTCCCTTTACTGAAAAAGTATCCTGTGTAGTCCTCCTACCACACAATGATAAATCTTTGCCTGAAATAAATAGCCAGCTCCTTGCTGGCAGTGCTGTATCTACATGAAGGCTTAGTCACTTTGAATTTTGATGGGACTTTTGCTTTTTAAGATTTGGCCCTACTCCCAAGGGATGTCTTTATGACTGCTCCTGTGGTATCAGACCTGAGGTTGCTGTTTGTGTCTCTGGCAAACAGCAGATAGATCAGGTGAGACCAAGTAGACCATATTTCCATGTTTCTTTGGTTAGCTTATACTGTTAAAAGTGAGTTGTTGTTAGGAGGAAACAGAGCATGTAATAACTAGAGTTGGTTTTTGTTTGTCTTTGAGTCATAAATCTTAAAGGAAAGAGTCATCGTATTCATCCCCAAGTTTGTCATACAATCAGCAAGGGGCAAGGCAGTAGTATGGGCAAGAAAATGAAACATGTGAAGGTACAAGTGCCAGCGGGGGGAAGTCACTGTTGCTTATTGTCAGTTTTGGTGTGACACAGAAAGTTCAGCTAATCCTCTTAGTTACAGAGACACACGAGTGGGGGGAGATTGTTATCTCAAGCAATTTGTTGGCTCTACTCCTTTTTTCCTTCGAGTTTCTTTTCGCCTAATTGAGCAGCATTTCTTCCTGGGACTGGTTTGCAATAATCCTGGGGCCTCATCTGGGAAAACGCTGAAAAACATCGAAAGGAGAAGGAGCCCAAGTGAGGCAGCTATCACCATAAGTTTATTCAGAAATGTATCAGGTTTGGTTCAAATTGCTGAGGATAAAAAATAAGATAAAGCTTCAAAGTGATACACAACAGTCTGTTGATGAGAGTGATCACTTGGAAAGGGGTAGAAGAGCTGAACAAGAGAAGAGCTGGAAGTACGGGTAGTTAACAGCCATTCAGAGAACTATGAGCTTGATGGTCTGAGGTGGAGCAGGGGTGGGAATTCCACTGGAGTGAAAAAAAAAATATGTTGATTCCACTTTCATTGCCAAAGGGATGTATCTGCGGTAAATCTAATCAAGAGTCAAAAGGTGAACAAGAACAATAATAACTGGGAAGGTTTGTTTTATTTATCCAGGAGATAAGGATTCGACTACAGGAATAGAATGAGAAAAAGGTGCCTCTTTCTGAGCAGACAATTATTCCACCCACGCTCACTCATCATCAAGGTTTTAATATTCTATTACTAAGGCTGTTTAACAGTTTCTCAGCCTCAAGGCTGGTAATGTTTGTGCAGGTACTCTGCCAGTTGCCACAGGTGTCTTTTTACAAAAGACCTGAATAATTATGTGAGGCAGTCCTGAAGATGGCAGTAGCCAGGAGCCATTCTTCAGTAGATTCCCAGTATTGTTCCTGGTGCTGGAGCAGTCTTCGTGTTACCAGTTAGGAGGACACATTTGAAAATCCTGTTTCTGTATGCAGGAAGAGCCTTAGTTCCTGAAGGCAGGAGACTGTTTCCAGCACCGTGATCTTACACTTCAGGGAAGTAAGGGTGCTGGTTCCCAAACCCTAGTGATTCACCCTGGAGAAATTTGAGATACTACCATTTTCAGCTGCCTGCATTACTAAGATGCTGGAGGTAGTTAACCCAAAGAAGAGGTGGCTGGATGAATGGTATGTCTACTGCTTACTCTTTCAGCTCTTAACCTGATGCACTAAAAAATCTGATTTCAGCTGATACCAGTTTACTCTGATATCTTGGACTGAGCACTGCAGAAATGAGTGATTAAATTCAAGATCATCTCAATATATTTTGCTGTGGTAGCTAAAGAATTTATTACCTCTGACTGTGCAGATGTGTTAACTTTTCAGTTAGGGCAGTTATATCCAACAGAAACTGTGGGTCAGAGCTGTGAGATGAGAGAGAAAGGGTCAGAGTGGACATCAGTCACAAAGCAGTTGTAAAATAAGTATTGTAGTGTGGAACAAAGAAATTGAACTCCACAGCAAACAAGTCACTGTTAAGCAGGTATTCATTATTGATGGCACTGGGACGGCACTGGTACAGCACTGGGGATTCTACATCATAAGTGCTCCAATGAGTTAGCAAAACACACCAACTAATACACACAAAAAACATGCATATTCAGTTTTATGCCAATGAGTTCCCGGAATTCTTTTACATAGTAATTTTATTTCCTGGAACTAGTTATAATATTTGCTTTGTAATTATGCATACTTGAGAGTCTCCTGTGTTTGTCTTTGTTGATTCTAAGTCCTTTGTCTTCTTCTGTCTCCCATCTCCCACTGGTAGAGTGCCCAGGTGGGTCCAGAATCAACATGAATGTTGTCTGTTGGGACCACAGGTCTTAGAAGACATGATGTTATCACAACCTGCAGGATGCTTGGACTGACAGTTTCACAAAGCACATTGTTTTAAAAGTAACCCATTCAGCTAAGTACAGCAGATTCATCATTTTAGTAAATTTCTGTTCGGCTTAATTCTATATTTCTACAACTATCAAGTGCTTTTAAGAGAAAACATGTTTCACTGGTGTTCTACTAGCACAGGACAAGGAAGTGCAGAGTTTGATACATATGTCATGCCTAGGCATCCTTTCTAATTTGGCATGAGGTCTTCAAGTCTGTCTCTCATATTGGCTAATCTGGGGCCTTGGAACACCTCTGAGCTCACAAGTCCAGGAGGATGCCCTGGGTTTGTCTCTGACTGGATTTGTCCTGTGACACACACATGATGCCTGACACTGGTTTCCAAACAAAGGAGACCACAAGAGTGGATCAAACAAGAATCACAGTGTGTTCCACCAGGTTCCACTTGGAGAATGAGGCCTCCAGTGTATGCTATGTCTTGTACCTTGAGATGACTTCAGTGTGTCTCTAATGTGCACCTGCATAGTGGATAATAACTGCATTTCCTTATTTCATGTCCATATTTTAAGAATAAATCAAGAAGTGTAATTGTCAGACACTACAGAGGTGCGGGCATCTTCAGTTGATTTATTTCAGTTCTTTTACGTCTTTAAATATATTGGTAAAATCTGATCAATGCCAGAATTTGCTTTTCCAAATTGTGCTAGTTTATGGTTACATTGTGGGGGGGGAGCAGGGGCAGGAAGAAGGGAACTTGTACCTGTGCTATGTATGACCAGCACAAAGCCGCCCTTGGACCATGAGGTACAAAGGGAATTCTCCATGATGACTTCCCTCAGAGTCTGCTGTACTTCAGACAGCACAAGGAGGAGTAAGGACAGGGCAGGAATTGCTGGATTCATGGGTCATCTCTTCCTCAAGCAGGTCTGCACAGCTGCCTAGTTACATGCAGGACTATAGCATGCTCTTTAACCCTCTCAAGTGAACATTTCAGTTTGTAACACTGAAAATATACGGAAAAGTGATACGACTTTTTAGCCACAGATATGCTTCCTGAATCCTACTCTATAGTTCAGACCACAGCTCTGACAATGAGATAGTATGCACAGTTGCAGACTGTGAAGAAATTAGAAATTCATAAAATGCATACATAATTACTTTTAATAATGTGTTTAATAAATATTCTTGTAGTTGTATTTCAGATATATGAGCATTAGATTTCTGTTAATCAGAAAATGAAAACCACTAGAAGAAAAAGACAGAACTGCAGCTGAATATCATGAATGAAATCACATTCACCATTGTGAATAGGACCATCATATTTCCTGATGGCAGCTCCCTGTCTTCCCCTAATTTTCCCCTCCCTCCTCAAACCCATAAGCATACACTATGGGAGGAATGACAGCTGTTCTTCATGGAATGACAGCCCAGGGATATTGCATCCTGCCTTAAAAAAAAACAGGCAAGGTACAGAATAAGGTCAGTGAAGGGAGACAAAGGGGTCTTCCAGGGATGGCAAAGGGTAATTTATTGACAGATGAGATAGACATTACTACAGAAAAATATTAAATGGATTCTTTTCCCCTGTCTTTAGAAGGGAAAAAAAAAAAAAAAAGGGAAGGGTTAGGAAGGACAGATGCCAGAAATAGAGACAAATTTCCCAGGAGAGGAAGAAGAAATCCTGAAGGAAATTAGGATCACAACACAGTAAAAAAAAAACCCCAAAAAACAAAAACAAAAAACACCCCCCCCAAAAAACAACAAACAACAGACCAACCCACAACCCCACCCCCGAGAAGAGAAAAATCCCCAAAAAACCCTCAAAAACAGGGCATGTGAAAAACTATTAAATTCTGTCCTAGAATCCTGTATGGAAACAACAAAAAAGGCAGCAGAGAAAAGAACCCCACCACCATCGGTGTCCTCGCTTCAAAGGCACTCTGTGAGTGAAGGAAGGGCTGGTAAAACAGAGCCCCTGATTAAAAGCCAGTGTTTGAAAGGCTGCCGGGGAATTACAGAGCTGTGCACCCACCTGACGTCAGCAGGGAGGAAGACTCTGGGAGCACTAATCAAAGTGAAGCTGAGGGAGCATATGGAGCATGGAGATTTTGTTAAGGACAGGAGTGAGCCAGGATTCATATAATGGGAACAGCCAAGCTCAGGAGATGGGAGGAAAGAAAAGGCCAGGTCTTCTAGTGAAATAAACTGGCATAGTGCTGTCGCCTTTGACAGTGTGTCAGCTCCTGCAGCAAGGAAAGAACCTGAGTGAGAGGCTTAAATAGTGGATGTTATTAATATATTTTCTCTGGCCTAGATCCATAGGTTTCCCCAAAATAATTGTGCAGGAGAGGGCAGAGAAAGATGATGTACCAGTGCACTCTGGATAGGGTTCTGTAACTCCACATTGCCCTCAGCTAAGATAGGATGATACCAAGTATGTGTTCTTAGAGAGCTTCTGACGTTAGAAGAGTTCATGATTTTCACCAGCCATGGGACAGACTGATGACAGAGGAGTTACCAAGGAAAATTTCCACAAAGATAAAAGCAACAGAACAAAGGAAATATGAAGGAGAACAGATTTAATTTACATTCACAAGAAGGAATAGATTCAAGCTGAACAGTATTTTATTCTGCTCCTTAATGAAAGGAACGTGTTTTTAGAGTGTGTAATTCAGTTCGTTTAGAATAAGGGAAACGAAGACTTGTTGTGTGTCCACTGTAATGTGCCACATGCAGTATCTTTCTAATCCTGTCACTGCCTGCATAAATTTGGCAAGACTTTTCCCTCAGGTGAGGTTCCGCCAATTGGCTAATCTCACCTGAAATCACGATGGCCCTCCCCTTCCAGCAAGCGCTGGTTACATGATCTCTCATTATGCACAAGTCAGCAGAAGCATAGGGCATTGCATTGCCCTGTGTTGTTGGCCCCATGGCTTTCCAAAATAAAAGTCGGGTTAAAAAGTGACAGAATTAAAACTAAACAAAGGTTTTAATTTATCTAGATGGGGAGCATTCATCCCATCTCCTTGACTGCCGTGCTCAGGGCTGGAGGGAATAATAGCCAGTATGCACTGGATTTGAAGCTTTGATACTTTAGAGGCATTTGCAATCTTTTGAGCCTCGGGAGAGTGAGTAGGACAAAGCAAAAATAAAAGCTGACACTTTGTTGAATTTTGCTGCTAAATGCTAAGAAGTGTTAAACGCTAAAGAAGGCTTGTACTTTCAGTGGGCGATTTAGCCTAGCTTTTGGCTAGAAGGCTGCCGCATGCTTGAGTGCAATCTGCCACAGAGCCAGAACCAATCTGATTGTTTATGAATCATTCCTCAAACAGAAGAACATAGATAACACTGCCAGTTTTTGCCAGGAATGTACATCCCATCCATGTGATTGCCTGAATTGATATTAGAAACCACCTGCACCATCACAGTGTGACCCAGATTCAAAAGATGATATAGGCACTGTAAAATTCAGTGCAGTATATCTGGCTTTTATGGTCTTGCCTGCCTACTGATCTGCAGTTCTCTGTTAGGTACCTGGCTTCCATATGTAACTGTCCTAACACCACAACAATGAATGGGGAATCTCTTAAGGAAATAAATAAGAAACACCAAGGACTGGGGCTGCTCCAGTCTTAAAGTGGAGTTTTACCCTGCTACAGTTGAGGATTCCCACAGAGGTGGGAGTCCTGCTTATTCTTTTATCTTGGAGACAGTAATTGGAGTGGCAACAGGGTGGTCATTAACACCATGTCCCCACCCCTAAAAAAAGATTAATTTTCTGTCAAATCAACAAGTTGATCTGAAAAGCCCCATAGTCAGGTCCTTGCTACATCTGACATAAGTAATGCAATGTCAGTGTGCTGCCTGGAGGCTGGGGAAGGCAAGGTGAGGGAGATGGGACCAACACTTCTGGAAGCAGTCTGCAGTTATCCTGGATTAGTTATAAACATGAAACTACAATGAAGCAAGTCTTTCTAGCCTGGGCTAAACTCTACCTTTGGTTTTTACACCAACCCTTATCCACAGGCAAGACATAGCCCATAAGCAACAAGTGACAAAAAGCAGAGAGTGGCTCTTTTCAACACAGTAGCTCAGTGTCCTGGCTATCTCAGAAGATGGGAAATAGCACTTTAAGTCACTGAGAGAACAGGAATCCATATCCGTGGAAGGAGGAGGCTCTTTCCCTGTGCTGTTGGTTATTCTGGAGTGAGAGTCCCATCTTGACTATATCCTTTTTAATTGATTATTTAAGTATTTGTTTGACCGGAAAGATGAAGCACGACTTCATAGATGAGCAGTCAGCAACAGTTACTTGGGAGGGGAAAGACCTTCACTGATGAATGCTTAACTCTTGCACATTGCATATGCTCAGGAAAAAGGCCTGAACCATATGTCAGCCCCTCTCATGCGAACACCTTAATCACCAGTTTAGAGAGTCGTGCTTGTGCTCCCTGGAGGCCAGTAAGTATTTAATTGTGCCACATAGAGCTGAGTGATGGCTCAGGGAGAATGACTTTGTTAGTGAAACAAGTATTTTGAGATTTTGTACAGACTTCCTCTGCTGCAGTATTCATGTACAATACTGGGCTCAGTTTTTGGGTCTCAAATACACTGACAGATTCAATCTCTCTCAGCCTGTGTGTATTTCGTTCCTTAAATTTGTAAGTGTTTTTAGGGTGAGAACAACTTGAATTATGTGGTGTGAAATACATACCGCAATGAGGTCCTGGTGCTAGTGAAGACCTCTCAATACTTATGGAGCAACAGTAATACCTATATCCTTAGTTATTACTAAGCCCAAAAGGATGCTGAGAAATAAAAGGTCGTTACGGGGAAATATTTGGAAGTCTTGAGCAAGGATATCAGATGAAAAAGACCCTCTCCCCAAAAGGAAAGAAAAGTGCAGTGTCTTCCTGGATCAGGGTCAGAAAGGATCTCAGGCAGAGCTCTTCTGTAGTGTTGTGATAGGCAGAGGTGGTCATGTTCTCTGGGGAGAAGATATGTGGTCTTAAAGGTAAATTAAAACATCGATTTAAAATGATGTGTGGCAAGAAAAGTGTAACAGTTCTTGGGGAAAAGGGAAAAAATGAGATGAAGGTGAACAAATTTCTGTTCCTGTTTCCCATTAATAAAGTGGAGGGGTTACGTTCCCTATTAACTTTGGCAACCGACACTGAACAAATTATTTGGTATCTTCAGATACAAAATGCCTATTTTTAAAATTCAACATTTGTCTTTTTCCTTAATTGGACTAAATTTTTTAAAACATAGACTGACTCATTAGAAATATTTTTAATTGTCTCTGCCTATTTCTAGTGCTTTTGCAGTGAATAGCTATGATTTTTTGCAAAACAGAGACTATTTCACCGAAAATTTTGTAAGAGACAATTTCTCCTTAGCAGTAGCATTATAGCCCTTGGATTAGGCCACATTCTGCTGCCAGTGCAGTTCTGGGGACACTTGGAAAATATTTTGAACAGCAGTGATTACCACTACACAGTCTCTCAGTGGTGTGAATACTGTGGATTATTTTCCCTTTGACTGTTTATGGCCTATTTAGAGTATAATCCCACCTAATCAGGTTATAACATGATTCTTTTTATTTTTCTTTTTTTTTTTTTTAATTTTGTGTGTGTGTGTGAAAATAGAAT
Organism: Hemiprocne comata; assembly: GCA_020745705.1. Taxonomy (NCBI): domain Eukaryota; kingdom Metazoa; phylum Chordata; class Aves; order Apodiformes; family Apodidae; genus Hemiprocne; species Hemiprocne comata. The sequence goes on along the minus strand of CM036586.1, from coordinate 131,757,880 downwards.
CTAGCATTTCTTTTTTGTTGTTTACTGTAGCTTGCCCTAAGAGCTAAGGAATTTCCAGGCACTAAGCAAGGATGATCTCCTCTCCAAGACATTCATAACTGAAGAAGAAACAAGATTAAAGGTGTCCAGGAAAAATAATAGGCAACTTATTTACAATTTCTATACACTTGCAATAGCTATACTGTTGTCAACATGGCAAAAAATGGAATTATAAAGGGGACTTAATTGTGAACAGAAGAGAGATTTGATGAGATGAGGGATTATTTTGCAGTGTGTGACTGTCACCAGACCAAGCTGTGGAAACGCATGTAAGAACAGTTCAGTGAATTATTCTTATCACCCCATCCATACCAGGCAGTAACACTGTGTTAAGGGATTAGAAGAAAACACTTAGTTGTCTGAACTTGTAAATGGCAGCTTAAAGGAGTAACAGCTCTGCCATGTTACAGATTCCCTATTAGATTGTTCGAGCAAAAGCCTAGCCCAAGCATCTGCTAACTGGAGAAAATCTGATGTAAAATGACCTAGCACTCAACTGCTGGCTTTCTAGTGTCTCTTGTAGCCAGTGGTAGTGGGGCAACTCTGCCAGCCAGCACTGAGAAGGGCTGGGCATCGATCACCTGAGACAGCAGAAGACACAAAGTTCTGATAGAGATCTGCTGCTGGAAAGCGATGTCCCAGCTAGGTCTATGGGAAAAACAGTGTTGCTCCCCAGTTAACAAGGATGCATGCAGATCAAAAGGATGGTTTACTAAGATGATCTCTAGGAGTTAGCAAAGGAGGTGCTTCTGAAGACACAGACATGTTTTCCCTTCTTCACACTATGATACTGTTTCACAATTGTCATTCCTTTTTGTTTTGAAGGAGAAATTAGCTTAAATGAGAAATTACGTATTGCTCAGATTTTGGCTAGCCCAGCTCATGCTGAGGCCTGATGTATGCAGGCAGCTGCTTTATTAGATCAAAGCCAGAGCACCAGGTAGGCAGGACAGGTGGCCAGAAAGAGCTAAAGGACCATTGTGCAGCTATGTTCACCTGCAAATTGCTGTCTCCTGCAGTCATTATCTTCTGTCTGGCAGTTTCCTGTAAATTTGAGAGATCCAAACAGACCGTGACATTTTATCCATGTTAGAAGTGGGATCTCTCTTGGATACGCTCTGTTGGCAGTCAGTTGATGTGAGTGTAAAGATGTTGTCTCTGTCTCTGTGAGCCTGTACCATGGAAAACTAGGCACTGAGTGAAAACAACTGGGAGAAAAAATTGAGGAAAAAGATGGTGAAATCCCAAGTGGGATTTGTCCTGGGTCAAGAGCCATTGCACAGATGCTGATAATATTAGGCAGGAGTATGCCAAATGGAGAGCTTCCTCTAAGTTAAAGAAGGGAAAAGGGAAAGATCTACATGCTGGCTAGTAGGCAGTTGTTGTAGGGCAGCAATAGATATGATTGATAAGTTGAAAGGGGAAAAGGTACAGTTGAAAAAGAAAAATGAGGAAGAGGAAAATGGAAAGAATACTTGGGAAGTAAAGTGTTAGAAGTGCAAAATAGACTGCTTGATTCAAAACTTCATCCCCAGACACTGCAGAAGCTGAACAGTGCAGGAGGAGGTTGTTGGAAGCTATTATGATTGGCCCAGTTAAAGTCCATGTATGATGCTGACTGGGACAGGCCTATCTGGAAAGAAGCAGACCTGTAAACCCTCCCCTCGGGGCCAGGTGACAGTGAGGATGATTCCCTGCCCCTGCCTTCTTGGCACAGGTAATCAAGATTGAAAGAACAAAAGAGCACACTCACGGGGGCACAAAATGCACCTCCTTCCACAACTACTTGAGGATTTACTGCCCTAGAGGGGGGACACCGGTAGACTGGCTAGCATGGAACTGGACAGCTGGAACCAATCAGTCCCACCCTGCCTCAGCTAAAGCTCCATCATGACCATTAAGTGCAGGAATATTGCTAGATACGTCAGGGCCAACATTACCAGTCCCTTATGGATTTGCACTTTGCACTGGGGAGGCACAATGCATCCCACTGACCAGGGGGGGAAAAGTGTGTGGCCCTGTTCCTTGATAGCCAGCCTGCAAAACGCACTGCTGAAAACTGTGATTTTAGCTGAATTAGAAGGATCAGCACCCATTGCTCTGGGTGCCAGACAACCTCTTCCCACAGAGCTGCACCCCTGGGACATGATTTGTGAGCCTGTACACTTCCAGCCTATAATAAAGAGAGCTGAGGGGATGTTGGAATCTTTAGCTTTAGCCATTAAGACAGGCTTAAATGGTATTACTTTCTAAGAGGTCCTTCAACATACGATATCACTACATATGCCACAGGATAACAACCAGGGGAGAATCTCAGCTGAAGTAAATGTAATAGAAAAGAGCTAACCGGTCTCCATGCACAAGACAAAAGCAAAAAGGGGTAATTGGGAAACTCCCTCAGTTAGTACTGAGTGTAGGAGATGACGCAGAATGTGTTTAGAGAAGAGACTCTCTCCAAGTCAGCTCAATGGGCTGCCAATGCCCCTTCTGTGGCAGCTGGCTGGGTTTCCCTCATCCACTTCTCGTGATAGCCTTTGAGGACCTGCATCAGGAGATGGGGGTGACACTGTATGGCTTAATAGTATAATGACTAGGGAGCCAGTGCGGGGATATAACCAAATGTATCAGCACTAACCTAGAGCATGAACATGCGGAAACTAGGGTGTGGGCCTGGTTCAGTGCCAGTACTGGCTGCTGCTATGCCCACTGCTGAGGAGTCTAGTCCCAAGATGATGGTCGCAACTAATGATCCCTACCTTCCCACTTTCCTCATTGACACAGGGACCCAAATATAGATGGTAAGTAAAGATACTTAGAAAGAACAGCTTCTGTTTAGCAAGCAGTTAGTTTCTATTGTAGGCATTAATGGGAAAATCACTAATTGCCCAGTGGTCAGGACTAAACTAATTCTGTCTAGTGGACAGACAGTCTGCATGACCTTACTTTTAAGTTCGTGTAATATTTTGGATATGGATGTATTGAAAGGTCAGTTGTGGGTGGACTCTTCAGGAAAACGGAAAATAGGGACACCACCCTCTTTGCTCCATGGTTTATCTCCTGCAAATGCATCCCTCAATGTTAATCTGTTACAAACAGCTGCTCCTTTACCCCATAGCAAGCTAGTCAATCTTCCACAATACAAATTATGTTCTGATGCTATTTGTCCTGTTACTGAATTGATAAAGGAACTAGAAGACCAAGGAACCATTGACATCTCATTTCCCCTACAGTTCTCTTTTGTGGCCAGTAAAGTAACCTAATGGTAAGTGGCAACTAACAGTAGATTGCAGAGCCTTGAACACTGCCACTGAACTGCTCACTGCAGCTGTTCCCAGAATAAACAACATAGTACTCAGTTTTCTTAAGGAACAATCCCATGCTGAACCAACATTAGCAGGAAGCTTTGAACACCTCGGTGTGACATCCAGGATATTGGGTGAGATTTCAACATCCATCACTCAGAAAAGGTAGGGTCACTTTGCAGCACTTTTGAGGGGAAGGAATATGGGAAACTGTGGATACTGTGGGAGTGATATCAATCATCATTGAGGCTTGGATATGATCCAAGACCTGTGTCTTCTTTCCCTCTTCCCTAGGAGCTGTATACTATCAACCTGCATACTATGGAAAGTATCCATCTAGAAAGCACACTAAGCATTCCCTGGAACTTTGTTAATATTTTCTATCGTTAAGTGTTATCACCAGAGATAATGTTGACAACATCTGAAAAGTCAAGAGTCTTAATGTGTCAGACAATTCTAACCCTGACATTGGGGCATCAACCATTCTGTAACATAAATGTTGATACACTATGCCATGATCTAACACACCCACAGAAGCTGGCAACCTCTGCAACATGTTCAGATACACTCTTTGCTCCACTCAGGAGTTTGAGCAGCCACCTCTGTTTATAAGATAGGGATGAGGACCCAGACTGGAATATCTGACTTTGGATTCCTAAATCCTTTTCAGGCACTCAAAAAAGAGCCTGATTTTCTTCAGTGTTCAATGTCTGTTCCAGCTTACTCCAGTACCGTTTCAGAAATGAGCAGCGAACTTCAGTGGAAGAAAAAGTGCCCTCAGAATAGAATAGTTTTCTCAGGACTACTCTCCTACTTCTACAGTTGAAAAAAAAAAACTAACCAACACACACACACACAAATAAGGGGAAGCTCTGATTACTACTAGTTCCAACCAAGAGCTGACTTTCGTAGCCTGCTCCAGGCTGAAATTTCTGAAAAGCAAAAATGCTCACTTACAAGTTATCTCTACAGCCCAGGTCAGCAGACAGCAATTAGTTTCTCAGCCACTCACTCTTCTTTTCATCTTCCTGATGGATATTTCAGCTGAGTTTATGCCCTCCACCTTTGCCTTCTTTTCTCCTCTCTGCCTCTCTTTCCAAAGAGGTTATGGTCTGTCACAGACTCTCAATAGACAAGACCTATACATCCCATCACAACACTGTCATGGGCAGCTACATTAGAGAGGCCAGGATGAAAAGCGGTTTGGAAAGGAGAGAAGCCATCATGCCTTAGGGGATAGACTTGAACTCTAGCTAAGGAAGAGACATGAAGGAGGCCTTTGGGCTAGGCAGGAGAAGATTTTACTCAGGGCAGGTTATTCCATAATTACCCACTTAAACTTTCTTTATACCTTCTGAGATGCATCTGGTTGTGGCCAATATCAGAGACAGAAGGGGTGGATCACTGGTCTGATCCAGGAGGAAAATTAGTTTCTTCATTCTTTTTTGCCCGTGCACTGAGTTTATAACATTTTCTGAAACCACAATGAAATCCTTTTCCAAGCATGACCCTTGCTCTGCCAGTGATAGCCAAAACTCCTTCCCCTCACCCCGTCCTTCACACTTCCACAAGCAATACAGAGAGAAGCCAGTAAAAAGCCAGGTCAAGATGATAAGAACAAAGCCTTGAAGACTGCTCTTAGATACCAGCTTTATTTCAGCAGAGGAGGAAATTTTCAAAGAGGTGAACTCTTTCTGTCTCTCTCTCAGGCAGGAGTCTCCTGGGAGGAGAAGAAAACAGCTTTCATTTTAGTGAGTCATGATATTTATGGCCCTTTTATGGGTTTTGTTTGAAAATATAAAAGTAGATGGACTTAAATCTGTTTCAAAAGAGAGGAGATGGGAAGGGGAGAGACAGAGCATATGAAGGGCAGGTGGGTCTGAATCATCTGCCCATGTTTAAAAGAAAATAAAGTATCTTCTTTGTTTTAATATGGACCCCTTCTGCCAGTCATGAGGATAATGTCTGACATTTTTATCCCTAATGACTTACAAATTTTATATGTACACTACCACCAAGAACACTTGCCTGGGGATGAAACATGACAACTATTAAATTATGCAACTGCAGCACCATGCAACAGTTCAGGTGTGATTGCTCCCAGGAAGTAGACTTTCAGATCACATCTCCCACAGAACTGAAAGCTTTATACTATATTCCTGAGGGGCAACTGTCAGTTTCTGCTTGCTCACATGCTAAAGTCTCATGTGAGCTTTTATCCATCCTATTTGTGGTGTCTGTTCAGCAACTGAGGTTGCACCCTTTTGAGGGCCTCCTGCTTTTCATATGTGGAATCTCCTTTGACCCTTTGCCTCTAGGCAATACTTTTGATTCAATTCACAGACTAAGGAGCACTTGCCTTGCAAAATTATTGAGGGAGGGAAGTTTAAGTTGAAGAACTGGGGTTTGCATTTAGTTTTGAATGTAGTTAGGTCGGTGGTCATTTTATCTGCCCTGGGAATGAACCTTCACAGGTTATGACAGCTACTGGGAAATTTCTAGAAATGTAGAAAGCTCCCCATTAATTGGTAGTTTCATAAAGGCTGTTATGGTTTCATAAAGCTCTCTTCTCAAGCAAGGAGGAAGACATGTTCTGCCAGACTAAAAGACAACATTCAACTGGATCTGAGTTTAGTATGGAGTCATTGCAGAGATCAAGTTGCTGGAATGGTCCATGAAGATGGACCACAATGTTTAATACCATGACCAATGTTTAATAATGGTCTCACAATGTTTAATACCAGATGATGTGTGCTGCATCTTTTTCTTTTTTTTTTTTTTTTTTTTTTTTTAATATAATGCCCTACCATAGTAAAGTAGAGAGATCACAAATAGGCAAATCTGTAAAATCAGGTATGTTCCTGGCAGATTGTAATCTGAAGTGTATAGTTGACTGGCCAGCTGTAAACAGTTCTTGCCACCACGGTTATTTTATAATAACACTCAGGAGTCTGAAAATACTTTTAAGACACTGAGCTCCAGGTAGATGCTGTTGGTAGTTGGGTGATGCTATAAAAATTATCAGTTCCTTTAAATGTTTCTGTCTTCTAACTAGAATCGCCTACATCTTAGTTCAGTTTTATGCCCTCACACTCACCCTTCTGACTGGCGGCATCCTTTCTTTCATGGTTACTTGTGCAGAGTCCTTGGTAAGTTTGAATCAGGTTTTAAGATTTATTGATCTGGCCTTGTCCATTCCACAGTGTGTTCTTTGATTTAATTTAATGATCATAAAGCTTTCAGGCATGTTGGCATGAAGGGTGCACTGGGAAAAAAAAAAAGTGATGGATTAATTGATTGATTGATATTGATTATGCAGAGACATTGTTCTCTCCATAGTTAACAATGACGTTAGTTTTTTCCATTTATACCCATTTGTGCCTTCCAGGGCATACATATCTTACCTAAAAGTAAACCAATCTGCCTGCAGGTATGAAACATATGTGGAAGCAGTTACACTCTTGCATAAGGATTAAGTTTGTCTATTTCAAAGACACGTGAAAATAAAAATCTTTTAAATGCAATTCAGAGGGGAAGGTTCAAAGCACAAAGATGTCCCTTCTCCTGTTCTCTAAGACAGTTTTCACACTGCCATACCTGGATAGCTTGGTATAGATATCCCCACACTTACTTTGAGCTGTGAGTCCTGGGAAGAACTGAATTAATGTTGTCACAAATAATGTTTTCTTTTTATGTGTGTGTGCACCCTGTGGCAGAGGAACAGCAGTCACAGGAAAACACCAAGATCAGAAGCTACTGAATGGTTGAAACACGGGGATAAATGGAAGCAACATGAAATCAGCTCCTGGACATGTTGAAATGTACCCAAGAACAAAAGGCTGGCTGGGGGAGGGGAAAGAAAGAATAGGATTCTTCCACGTCCAAAAAATTTCTGTTCCTACAGTAGCCAAAATGACAGGGTGTTCATTTAAGTACATTATGCTGGTATTGGCAATATACAACCTAAATACATGTACTTTGAACCTCTCTCAATTTTTTTACATGAAGAACAATGTAACAAATCTTATTGGCATTTAAATTACTACTTCTAGGCAACTAAGTTAACACCAACTGAAATGACTGGGGCAATTCACACACTATTTAGAGCCAAAATCCCACCTCTCTAGAGAACTGTTTGTTACATGAAGTTCAAATTTTGGAAGTTTTCTTCACAATTACAACAGCCAGAGATTTAACTCACTTTCATTTTTCTAAATGACAAGTGAAATTCCAGAGAAGAGGTAGGTAGCTCTCAAGGAGATTTTGCTGGAGTACATGAGCATGCAATGTCTGTTTCCAAGCTCTAAACTATATTAATCCCATGCTTTCTGTGTTCTGTTGAATTGTCTACAAATTTAGGAAGGTAACGGATACTATGTTTTCATGCTATAATATCAATGTTGAATGTATTTCAGCTAAACTCTTTAAGGAAAGGCAAGCAATGCAACATAACCAACTGTGTCCTGAGCTACATCAAAGAAGCATGGCCAGCAGGTCAGGGGAGGTGATTCTCCCACTCTGCTCTGCACTCATGAGACCCCACCTGGAGTACTGTGTCCAGTTCTGAGGCACCCAACAGAAGAAGGACGTGGAGCTCCTGGAACAAGTCCAGAGGAAGGCCATGAAGATGATCGAGGGCTGGACCACCTCTCCTACAAAGACATGCTGAGAGAGTTTGGGTTGTTCAGCCTGAATAAGAGAAGGCTCCAGGGAGACCTTATAGAAGCCTTCCAGTGCCTGAAGGGGGCCTACAGGAAAGCTGGGGAAGGACTTTTTACTAGGGTGTGTAGCGAGAGGACAATTGGTAATGGATTACAACTGGAAGAGGGGAGATTTAGATTAGACATAAGGAGGAAATTCCTCACAATGAAGGTGGTGAGACACGGGAAAGGTTGCCCAGGGAAGTTGTGGAAGCCCCATCCCTGGAAGTGTTCAAGGCCAGGTTGGATGGGGCTCTAAGCAACCTGATCTAGTGGGAAGTGTCCCTGCCCATGCAGGGGGCATTGGAACTAGATGATCTTTAAGGTCCCTTCCAACCCTAGCCATTCTATGATTCTATTATTTGTCTCATAACTCACCTAGCTCTCTACTACAGTGAATGCGTAAGCATTTCTCAAGGAGCTGTAAAAGATGGAAATGGTGCTAAACTTTTAAAATTATCCAGTCTAAACTAGTGCCACGTGCTATAAAACAAATTGCCCTGAAAATCCTGGACGTGGGGAAATGGGCCATGGCCACACACCTATGAGAACTTCCACACAGACTGTTAGACTAGGAATAACTTCTTTCTGGCACATTTCTGCTTTCTTCCAAACTTGCTTCTGCCACTTTGAATTCCCAGTCTACCACAGATATAATTTTATCATCTATGTCCCACTGACGTCTGTTGCCCTTTCCATTTTGCACAGTCCCCTTCACATTTCTCACAAACCTGTAATTTCTGTAAATCCCACCATCTCCTTTGTTCCCACAGAGGTTGCCCCATAACCTTTCCCCAGTTTTATACATCTAAACAAATTAATATTTATCATTAGCCTCTCCAGCTTATATACATATCTTACTGTCTTTGTCCAATGTAGGTCCCCTTCTTAATTTGCCTACTGTCTTCAGATCTCCTTTGAACACTTATCTCCTAGCTCTCCAGCTTTCATCAGTTTCTTACTTCTCACTTCACTCAGACCAACATCAAATTGGTTTCTTTCTAAAGTATTCCTCCTTAACTTATTTGCTTCCCACATACCCTGAGTTTCTACATTGTTCACAGGACGTAAAGGAAACAGAGCACTGGAAATGAGGGGCCTTCTGTTAAAAATGCAGAAGAAATTAATGAAACTGAGAGCCTAAGCACTATGATGGCAGATGAAATTCAAGGCTAATAAATGTAAATATTTAAAATAAGAAAACTTAGTATAAAGTACGATCTCAGAGCTGACCGCTGCCATCCAGCAACATAGTTTTGTGGATATAATAAATAGTTCATGAAAATGTCAACTTAGTGCTCAGAAACAGCCAAAAAAGCATGCAAACTGTTAGGAGTTAATAGGGAAGGAAGAGAGAACAGAATAAGGAAGGTCTTTATGTCACAGGATAAATCCCTGCTGCACCCCCACCCTACATACCGACCGTGTGAGGATTTGGTCCCTTATCTCGAACATGACAAAGCAAAACTGGAAGGGTTCAGAGAAGAACAGCCAGGATAATCAGAGGCATGGAGCAGCTCCCACATGAGGAATGAGTAATTTGGGCAGAAAAACAGAGCTAAGGATGGAGCATAATGATAGAAGTGGGTAAAATCTTGTGGGGCATGTAGATATTAAGTAAAGTGGGTTCAGAACAGACAAAAAGGAGATAGCTTAGCATTCAGTGTAGAGTAAGTTGTGGGACTTACTGCCACAAGAGATCACAGAGGCTAATGGGTACAAGGCTATAACAGCTACAACTCAAAACTGACGAGGCACCTCCATAGAAGCAAAATCTGTCCAGAGCTATTAAATACAAAAGTATCACATCTGGCTCAGGAAGTCCTTGAGTTGCAAATGATTTGAAGCTGGAAGATCATGCTGGAGAAATATCACTTATATCACTGCTCTTATATTCTTCCCTAGGTATTCACTGTTGTTCTCTGTCAGAGACAGGATATTGAGCCAGATGAACCTTTGGTCTGACCCCATATAGCTTTTCTGATGTTCCTATGTTTATATTCTTAACTGACTGTATGGATGCTCCTTGCACTTTCACCTTCCACCACACAATACCAAAAAACCCCTCCTGCCTACAGCAGCGAACTGAGGCTGAGCAAAAATACCAGTCCCAGTGCATCTTTGCTGAAAAATCCTTCCTAGATAAATATGGATACTTACCTCCTCCTTTAATCTAGTGTCAGAGCAGTGTCGTTGCTGAAAAAGCATTCACTCTGCAGCTCTGGTCACCTGAAACAATCTGTGCAGACTTCTCCCCTTTCACCAATTCCCTATCTCCTTCTATATTCCTATCTTAAAACCTGACTTTCTAGCCTGCCTTCAACCTCTCCATTTCTGTCTCTCCTGGTTATTGGTCTTATGACTGAATGCTTTAATATTTTCACCATGCAAGGTCTTTATGTCACTGTTTCATGTAATTTATACCTGTGAGCTGGAGCCTTTCCCATCTCGCTTTCAAGCACAGACTATACACTGAATGGAGCCCCAAATGATCCCCACCCCCTTACTGCTTTGGGGGTTTGGCTTATTAACAAGGATATAAGCAATAAGAAAAGTTCAGCTATTTCTAAGGCTTCTCCCTCATGACTGCTCAGCCAGCATCTTAGATGGCCTCTCCCCAGCAAACCATTTTTATCTCCCTTTTACACAAGTGAACTAATAAGCCACCTACCTCAGTGAGTCAGCAGAACCCACTTAACCCTTTCCCAGAAGGGTCAAAACTCGCTATCAGGATGGTTTGGCTCAGGCTTGTTATAGAACCATATTCTGCCCCCTTGAATAATTTATTTGTGCGGCAGACCTAGATTACTGTTTAAATCAAAATGCTACCCAAACAAAGGCTGTGCTGTACAGTGCAAAATGAAACCAATTACTACACCATATGATGCTCATCTTTCACAGTGTAAGATGCCCCCTACAGTACTGCAGAGGACAGACATTGCTGTTGAGAAAGCAGCCAGACATAAAAAGCCAGAGATTTTTCAGAGGGAACCAGCCTTTGATTAAAAAAGTAAATTCGGTGCCAGAAGGTGTTGCACACTTCCACTTTGATCCACCAAAACTTAAGACCTTCCTAGACTGAAATTAAAGCAAACTCCAAACAGGCATGTGCAGAGTTCTTTTCCACAGAGCAACTTTACCAGGGATGAAGAAAAGAGGAAAATGCCTATTCTAACACACATAGCAGAAATTCAATATAATATCTCAGGATGTGGATCAAAGCCTGGAATTCCACTACTTAAAATTACAGCTCACAGAAGTATGCAGAAATAAGGGATGCATTGTATTTTATATTATATTGTAGCAGAGGTGCTCTGTAAGCCCTATAGCATCTCTGGAGACCTGAAACATTAACAACACCATTTTCCTTATGTACTTAAAAAATGTAATCTGAGTTTACTGAAAAAAAAACAAAACAACAAGCCCACACACAAGTAAGATATGTTCTTTCTCTTATTTTTCTACCCCTGTTATTGTTCAATCGCCTGATTTTGAGACTACATTCACCTGACAATAAGTAGCTATCATTTACCCTCGTCCTGGCTGTCAGAAAGAGTCATCTTTATCTTCAGAGAAGCAGGGATAATGTCTAATCAGTGAGTTAGAGTTGAGAGAAATGATTCTAAGTTTAGGAAAATTGGCAGCTGCATTTTGTTATCAGTAACCATTATTTAGATAGCATTGCTGATGTGCATGGTGTCATACAGACAAGGACAAAGACCAGACCCTTGCCCTGCAGAGCTTACTGTCTATATTACACAATTAAAATAGGCAGAGGTACTAGCATAATAGTAATAGTGAGCTTTAAGCATCACAGTGGGAGGGAGAGGAGATGACAAGAAACTACAAGACTTCCTGTGAGAGAGCAATACTGCATCATCTCTCCATTGTTGTTTTATACTTAGCTCTGCCAGAGGGTTTTGTTGTTTCAAAATACAGTTTTCACAGAAGAGGGAACAGATAATTCCAAAGTAGAAATCAGGGGAAACTGACCTAGGTGTTTGTAAGAGAAAGGTGGAGGATGCTGATCGGTAACAAAGAGCTGGGTGCTTTGCTGTGTCAAAGACACAGCGTTACACAAGCCATACAAGTGATGTTGTGGCAGGTCTGGCAGGTCGTGTCACACAAACTCAGGAGGCTCTGCAGGGCATGGAAAGGCCCAAGGCTCTTAACTTGGTTTACCCAGTTAACATGGAGATTGTGGTCCTTCCACGGACTCTGAAAAGTGAGCTCTGTAGCTCATGATACAAAAACCACATTAACTGTAACACACCAACTAAACCTACCATCTCCTAAAAAGGAGCTTCCAAGTATCACATGATACCAATGCTTTATTTATACATCATTTTATTATGAGGTCAGTTTGTGTATCCCTCTTTTCTTTTAAAGCAATAATGTTGAAAATTAATGGATGACAATCTGACTATAGACATAAAACCACAGACTAAGCTGAGCTGCACACATAAAACAACTGAAGTCAGAACTTCAGAAACCCAGCCTAACCTAACACTAATCCTAACCCTAACTCATCTCTTTAACTACATCACAAAAATAATGTTTTAGTTGGCTGTTACTATTACTGCATTTTTCCTTTGTTGACCCAAAGCAGGAACCAAAAATACTGGAGCAGGGGTGATTCCATGTAATAGAAAACAATGATACCACAGGAATACATTCATTACTGCATTGAGCTTCTAAAAAGAAGGAGGTATCTTCTTTTTACCGAGTATTTCACTTTGCTTCAGCTACTTAGTGAAGTAAAACAGTACATCTATTCCCCTGAACTATCTTATTTCTGGAGATACTTGTAAGACTGGTGCAGCCTACCTGGCAATGTCTTCTCAGTGGTATAAAGTAAAACTGATTGAGAAAGGAACATTCTTCAAGTTCCTAGGAAAGGCTTTTGGTTTCTTCCATTTATGATCAAAAAGATCCTAGAAAAAATATGTCCAGTGTTTAACAAGACTAGGAAATTGAAATAACCAAAATGGGATGTGGTTGGTCTTTTGACTTGAGGTGCCACCATTACTTGCTTTTGCTGCTGAAACACTGTCTGGCTCCTAATGGCTTCTAACATTGTGTTCCTACCTCCATTGATCATTTAGTACTAGCATCTTCTTTCTGACAAACCACAAACACTTCCAAAACTTGACCTCTTCCCTTTATCGCTTTTGATTAAGAAGAGAACTATGTGCAGGAAATGCCCTACAAACCACAAAGGATTATCAGAAATATAATGATGAGTGATTCAGGGACTCTGTGGCTCTGCTTGTGTTCTTATAATCTGATTTTGGTCACTCTTCCCTTCGCCGCCGGAGCTTTGCCGTAGTTTCTTCTAGTCGGCTTCTCCAAGCAGCGATAATGGCATCATCGTCCATCTCTTCTTCCTCTTCTTTACGCACGCTTCGCCTGTACTGAGAGAACTGTCTAGATGCATATCTTTCTTCACTTTGTTCTGCTTTTGCTTCCTTCTTTCCGTCTTCTTCAGACTTCAAAAAGCTCTGGGTGAACTTTCTCTTAGCTCCAAATTCCGAGATGTCTGACCTGGCCTCCTCTTCACAAGCCTCCACATGATGAGATCTAACTCGACTCTGTGTAGATGTTTCAGGGGATTCAGAGTCAAAGGATGGTTCACATGTTTGGCTGAAAACATGCAGCTCTGGGCTCTTTTCTCTGGAACTTGTCGTCTCACTGACCCTTGACCTTGTGAACTTATACATCTTTTTGTCCTCTTTTGCAGAAGCAGAGGAAAATCTTGACATGGTTCTCAGTGAATCTCCTTTTGACTCATAGGAAGAACAGCTGTCTAGCTCTTCTCTTTGGGACCTGGAGAATCTGTAACTGGATGTTTCAGAATCCATCTCTCTAACTTTGGATGATCTGCTATATTTCTCTCTCGTCTCCTCACTTTGATCATAATATGATGGTGGATCTCTTTCTGCTTGCAGGCTACTGAGCCACCTGGTAGTCTCAGTCACTGTCTCTGACTTCTGTGCACTTGTGTTTGTAGGTTGACTGGAGTGATCAAGGACTCTATCAGCTCTGTCAAGCTCTGCTTGCAAGGGGCGCCTGTGACTGTTTGTTGAACTCTCTCTGTCATCTTCTATTTTGTTTTCCTCTCCTTTGGTCATCTTTTTTTTAAATAAAGTGCTGCGTTTATTGTCTCTGATCACCTTTTCGATTTGATAATCTGACATTTTCTCTCTCATTTCCATTTGCATCTCCTTCTCCCTCCTCCTGAGTTTCTTTAGGTCAACATCATCAGCAAAGAGACTGTACAGTGGCTTGCTTGTCTGTGTTGTCTTCATGTTTGAACTAGTCCCTTCTGTCCTTGCACTGACTGAGGTATTGCAAGACAGGACAGACTGAGACTCAGCCCTGTGCATGTCCTGCTGGCGAAGCTGAGAGGTAGCAAGAGATGAGGCACTCTGAGAACTGAGAAGAGAAACTTTATCATCATCAACATGCCTGCCAAGGTCTCCTGACATTACGCTGGAAGCCATTGCAGATGATGGACGGGACAGCATCATGATCTCATTTTGCTTTTGAGCAATGGTTTCACTGACCACGTTAGCAATCCAGTTCTGAATGCTTGCCATGGATATTGTGTCACCTGGGCCAACTGGGAGATTGGGAGGGGGTACACTTGGCATCTGAGGTTGCATTGCCCCTGTGCTGCTCCTGGTCTGTGACAGAGATGAGCGATTTGTCTGCATGCTCATTGCAGAAACTGCATCCTCAGCACCGCTTGCAGAAGGTGCTGAGGGCCAGAAAGCTGACAGTGGAATACTCCCACTCATCGTACTGTCTGTCTCCCAGCTGCACATGGACTGGCTTTCTTCTAAAATTTTCTTTGAACGTTCAAGGAGCTCTACACGCCTCTGCTTCTTTTTGACTGAAGCAGAATCCTCACTTTTGGCAAACTCCACAAATTCCTCCTTGCTTTCACTGCCCACCTTCTTCTGCCGCTTCATTTTCCAAGCCTGGTAAGCAGTCAGGTTAATATCTGACAAACTCTTCCCTTCTGTCCCCTCTCCACCTGCCTGGCTGCTATCCTCTGCTGGAGATGGTGCAGAAGATGATGATGACTCTAAATCCTTCTTGTGAAAGCCAAACTGGATTCTCTTGACCTTCCACCTTTCTAGAGGAGTCAACTTATCTTTGTTCTTTTGGCAGAAATTGTAAAAGGAGCTACTGTCTGAAAACACACTCTCCTCATCCACATCCCTCTCCTTTCTTCCTGTTTCCGGGGATTGCCTCTCCCCACCATTTTTATTCTTAGAACGATACCTCCTAGCAGCTTCTTTCTCAATTTCCAGAAGCCTCTGGTTCCACATGTCCCAAGTGCTCTCTGAAGACACAGAACCTGTGCGGCTCCTCCTCATCCTGCTAAAGCTACTGGCTTCCAGATGTTGTTTTAGGGTTCGGATCTCAAAACTGCTCTCACTTTCCACATCACTGAATTCACCTGATGGGTAAGGTCTTCCTCCCATGCTGGAATCTCCATCCTCCTCCCTGGATGGACCCTCCATTTGGTATTTCTCATTTCTACACTGCCAGTCATGGATCCTCTGTTCCACATCCTCCTCAAATTGTTCCTCTTCCTGATCCAGAAGCTTTGGAGAAGTTTGTCTTCCACAGTTAACTCCTGGTTCCTTAGCAGGCAGGCCTTGTTTCTTTCTCCATTCCTCATACAACTGTTCCTCTTCGTCCTCACTGATGAGGGTGGAGTGTTTGGAAACCCGGCTAGTTTTTCCCACCGATGAGGAGCTTATAAGACTACCCAGCAGGCTGCTGGTGTCCTCTTCTTCAACTGTGATGGAGTGGGCTTTGGCTCCCATGATGCTTTCTGAGTCTCCAGCTCTGGACAGCTGGGAAGAATTCCCTGCATGGACAACAGGACTTTGATTAGGAGTGACTTCTTCATCTCCTGTATGCTCCAGCTCTCGTTCCTCCAGCAATTGCTCATTGAGGTCCCTTAGCTGTTTCAGAAAGCCATCATTGGGGTAAATGGCACGCTTCTTTCTCAGAGTCATCAGAGCCTCCAGGATGGTCATGTGGTGGTAGATCATCAGGTAAGCAGCCACCAGCACAGCTGAACGACTGATTCCCATTTCACTGCTGACAAGGATTTTACCTACGGATATTGAATAGAAAAATAATTAGCTATTTGCAATTACAGAGAGAGGTTGCTCTGATACATAGCACAAAAGCATTCTCTGAATAGTGTTAAAAATAAGACAGATTATGTGCTTCAGTGACTGAAACCAATGCTAAATTCTTGTTAGCTTTGTCTTAATAAAATTATAAATACATATGAATAAAACCCACATTATTTTCAAAAGCTGTGGGCAGGCACATTTCAAAACAATCTAAATGATATTTGTATTTTCACCTATACAATTCACTTTCCAAATAATCAAAAAGCTTATAATAGGTATTACAAAGACAAGTGATAACAGTGTTCTTGACTGCCTGCCTGACTGAGGGTAAGACATTTAAGCTTTCCATGCTTCAGTTTCCCCATATGTAAAAAGAGAGATATTAGCATTAGCCTCCAGGGAGGTACTGGGAGGATAAGCAAATAACTTAATTTTTTATAAGGCATATTATAGGATTTAAATACAATTTTATATTAAGCTAATTCTATTTTTTTCCAGAATCCAGATCTGCTGTTTTGCAAGGTACACTGAAATTATTACACATAGGCTGGCTGGAGGCCAGAGTCCTAGCATATCTCAGAACAGGAGAACCAAGCAACTAGCAGAAGAGAGCTGATTTTGACTCTGACGAACTGATACAGCTGCTCCAAACTACTGGGACCCATCGTTCTGTAAATAGTGACTGCAAGATCTAGAGTAAATGCTGAGGATCTGCTTTATTTCGTGGCATTTACACAGAAACCACCTCTTGCAGAAAACTAAGCTTTGGCACAGAAGAATTGTTTTAAAAGTTACTTTTATAGTAAATTACAGTTAAAGAAAAGCTTGTAAATATGAAGAGAGCTTAAGTGAGGCTTTGGTAGCCTGCAAGTAACTGAAATGACTGTTTCTAAAAGTGTGATAAACTCCAGTTTAATCAAACTGTTTGCACTGAAACTTAATGAAGCCAGTTTAAATACCACCTTTCTGACTGTTGATATGTTACCGCAAGTATTTACCTAATGTACCTATTCCTACAGTCCCGATACGTCTTTTACACCATTCTTAGTATCAAAAGTCTCAGTTGCCTTCCAAGTCTTTTAAGCAGCCAGCAAAGCCTATCCAGCAGCTCACCAAAAGGGGGAAGTCTTAATTCCTCTGCTCTCTTTCAAGGCTCCTCTGTCTCCTTGCATCCTTTCAGCTCTGATACTCACCAGGCCCTTTAATGAGCCAGTTCAGCTCACCAGCCCTATGGAAAACCATCTCTTCCCTGCTGCGCTGCTGTTTGTTGATGAATTAGTGAGCTGAACGTCGGCAGATGACAGCAGCAGTAAGCACCTGCTCTGTGCCAAGGGTAGAAGTGGGAGTTATGAGGAAGAACGTAGCTGGGTGGAGTGTCCCTCCTCATGTTGGTGTTGGTGAGCTATTAAAATTGGCTCAACTTTTCTTGTGTACTAACAAAACTTCTCGGTTTTACTGTCACTTCTACTGAGAGGTAACCTGTTGTCTCTCTACAAAAATTAAATGCATTGAATACACATACAAAGAATATCAGCGATATCACTGATTGTGGTGTTAATTTTCATATTGAATCCATAAAGATATTTCTAACTGTCCACTACAACAAAATGACTAGTATACATACACTGGAGGCCAGCAGATTAACAGTTGCCATTGAACTGAATGAAGTCCAGTGGTGGACTCACCATCCCTGGAGGTATTAAAAAAATGTGTAGATGTGGGACTTAAGGACATGCTCTAGTGGGCATGCTGGGTAGGGGTTTTTTTGTTGTTTGGTTTTTTGTTGTTTTTTTTTGGGGGGGTGTTTTTGTTTTTTTTTTTCTCATCCTGGGTGGATGGTTGGACTTGATGATCTTAGAGGTCTTTTCCAACTGTAACGATTCTGTGTGATTCTGTGTGGCTTCAACCCAACTGTTTTGATTGTTCTAGCAAATCAGCCTGTTCTGTTGTAGCAAGCATCCTGGCAAAACTGTGTACAGGAATACATACATATATATAGTGTTATATCATATCAATGTAAAAAAAATCTATTTATTGGAGCAGGGCTTCACTTCATCGCAATAGTAGGGTACTTCCAAAGCAGCTGAGGGACATGGCTCACAGCCAGTTTGATTCTGAAGACGTGGGGCTTGCAGCAGGGGCTGATGGACGGCCTCCTCTCACTAGTTTGCCCCCTTCTGTTTGTAGGAGGCATGGCAGAAATGGGCAAGGATTGTTCATCGTTACTGGATGCAAAGAACAAAGTATCTGCCTTCTACCCAACTACAAATGTGGCTCTGGTTGCTCATCAGAGCAACTCATCCATTCATTAATTCCCAAACATTCTGGAACCACTGTAATCTTCTCCTCTTACCCCTGTAAGTCAGCAGTGCTTCGTCAAGGAACTCCGCAGCTGGGCGGAAGTGTTTGGAGATATCCATATCTGGAAAATCATCTATTTCAATGCCCAGGTACTGGATATTCAGACCGTTGTAGAAACCTGGTCCTGTGTATACACCTGTACCATGAGCTGCATTCAAGACATGTGTGATTCCCAGTCTCTTCAAACGGCTTTTGTTCACTGCAACACTTCTTCAGAAAAGAAAAAAATGTTAGATATCAGTGCTCCTATTTCAGGTAGGAAAGAAGCTGTCTGCTACGAGGTCTACAGAGCTCCCAGACTGTGTTACTCATCCAACATGCAGCTCCACTCAGACCTTAATGTCCTTTGAGAGTTCTACCGGTATTTCATTCCAGTACTCTCTGGGAAAAGAAAATGAGAACCCTGCACTCACCAGTAGAGATGCATGCTCAGTTTCCACTCCAGCTTGATTTTCAACTCATCCTGCCATCTTAGTCTCAGGCTGTCTACTTATTTCTCAATTTTTATCATTCTGTAATTGATGTTTTGCACTACATCCCCTTCTAATTCTGTTCTGGTCACTTGCACAGGCGTATTGGGCAGCTGAACTATGGTACACAAGACCTAACCATTTTTACTTGGTGGTTGCTATGGCATTTATTTTTTAATTCTCATTTACATAACAAAGACTTTAGGCCCAATGTGAGGGCCAAATTCCGACTAGAACAGCCTATTTTGAACTCATTTGCCTTTTGTCTCCTAAACTGTCAAAACATCAGAACAGCATAAGAAAGCTGCTGATTCTATTCCAGAAGTATTTACGTTTCAGCGCACAGAGATCTTTGTGAGCATATTCTGAAAAACACTTTGGGGCTCTCTAGGGATGAAAGGTATTAGATGTAGGCATCTAATACATGTTATGCCTTCAATGGTTCCATCTGACCCTTCACTGGGAATCTCATGCAACTTGATGACAGAAGCTGACACTCACTTTTCTGCTATGAAGACATTAGGCCAGACTTCATCCACAGCATCCCTGGGGGTCTCCAGCTTGTCCTTCACAAGTGCCCTCTGCAAGTCCATCACACACGGTGTGTTAAACAAGCTGGTATCATCAATCTTTTCCTTAACTCGGTTGTACAGGTCTTCCACCATCAGCTGCTGCGCAGACTCTAACATCCTTGGACACTCTGAATCTACCTTGGAGTCCTTTGTCTTCAGTTCTGGAATAAACTACCATTGTAACTAAAAGCATGTAAAAACAATGCAAATATATGACCTGCCATTCTTTGTTCCTGGGACAAACACGGTGGCTTGCTTTTTTCCCCAGTAACATCACACTGTTGTGTCTGCAATGTGTGCATGTACATGCTTATCTAGTAGGTAGTTAGTAATGGGAAGAACATATTGCACTGTCTTCTTAGTCCAGAGACCCACACTGGCCAAAGGCACGTTTTAGCCCCAGAAGAATGCAGTTCTCTCTACAGCTTCCTGAGGAGGGGAAGAAGAAGGGGAGGTGCTGATCTCCTCTCCCTGGTATCCAGTGCCAGGATGCATGAGAATGGCTCAAAGCTGCACCAGGGGAGGTTTAGATGAGACACTAGAAAGCATTTATTTACCAAGATGGTGGTCAAACATTGGAACAGGCTTCCTAGAGAGGTGGTCAATGCCCCAAGCCTGCCAGTGTATAAGAGGCTTTTGGTCAATGCTTTAACTTTTGGTCAGCCCTAAGTGGTCAGGCAGTTGAACAGGATAGATTATTGTTGTAGGTCCCTTCCAACTGAGTCTATTCTATTCTATTCTATTCTATTCTATTCTATTCTATTCTATTCTATTCTATTCTATTCTATTCTATTCTATTCTATTCTATTCTATTTGTTGCAGTGAGCAATCAACTGTATTCGCCACTGAGGTCCATGATTCAGCCACAGATTCAGAGCACAACTTTAAAGGAAGTCACCAAACCTTTCTATAAATTGTTATTTACTTGTGTTTTTCACCTCTATCTCAGGTGGGGCCTTTTCTCATACAGGCTTTTTTATCGTTTTAGGATCTCTGGATGAGAAAGGCAAAACAAATACAACTCAAGTCTCTATTACTTACCTCGTTCTTTTACTTGAAAGTCCTCTTACCTTCATTGATTATTTGTTTGGCAGCCACAGCAGATGACAGATGGATTGGCTCCATGAAGATGCTCTCTGTATCAGTGTCTGATATCAATGAATACCTGCCAACCAACCACACCATCTGTTAGGCAAATGCCCTCCACTGGTATCCCAGCTCCAAGACTTCAGCCCTTTTCACCCATTCCAGAAGAGAGCAGCAGGGAACCAGAGCAGTGAGGATCCTTTGATGGTAGAAGGGAAGCCCCAGCTCTTCTACCACTGCTCCCCCCAACCCTGCTCTCTGGTGTGGCACTACAGGCTTCAAATATGCCTTGGCATCCAGTGCTTGCAGGTTATAAACAGGTCCCATGGGAAGGAGCTGCAGTGGGCTGGGAGTGAAAGAAAATGGACTAGTGGAGGAGTTTATGAGTAGAGAAGATCAGTGCCTGGTTTGAGACTGGGAGGAGGATGAATCACAAGGAATAGTCTCACAAGTAGCTCTCCCTTAGACAGACAGATACAACCAGAATAAGAATAACTAGAATTTATGTAACAATTTCAAACTGATTATGCCAGAAACCTGTTAGTTGTGGTTTTTTTTTGCCTGTTGGCTAATTGCCCACAAGCATCCTTTGAGTTACCACAAGCTGCAAATTAGATGGAATCCTGTGAATCCCTCCCTCAGTACTGAGTACGCTGGTCACTTCATAGCAGGAATCTGTGGTCAGTTTCTCCACTCACATATTGTTGTCTAACTGTAGGTCAGAAACAACCATGAAACTCATAGACACCTTTGAAGGGAGTTCTTTGACACACGACCTGATTTATGTAAGTATTTGTCAAGCAAAAAAGGGCCACAATCTTGAAAACAAATATATTTCCATCTGGGTCCGCCTGTACAGTCCAAGCAAATATTTTCTTCTTATTTAGACCATCTTAACAAAGCTTTTTCCCTGATGCACACCCTCTACATTTCCTTTGAAAGAAGTGGTACAGATCATTAGGTAGGACAAGTTTGCTGCCATCACAGAAGCTATCTGGCAATGCAGACTTGCAGTAGTTGCAACACACTGTTTGTTTATGTTTAATTAAAGCAGGAGAGGGAGGGTGATTAATGTGCAGTCAGGGTACAGCAAAGTGTCTGGAGAGCTAAACTGCTTTAATTCTCCAGAATCAAAATGGAGGGCACAGCCATTGGAAACAGCTTAATGGGCTTGTCTAGGTAATTTAGTTGGGTTCCAGCCCTTGTCAACCGTGACTGGAAGTAATCCTTTCCTAGCTCTTCAAAGGAGTTTATGAGATGAGCAAGGGGAGTCTCAGTCTCATTTACAGGAGCTGACACAAATTTGCATCTATGCCCTGTCTTCAATTCCTTTTGCGGTGAAGCTTGCCTCCAAGCTCAAAAAAAATATAATAGTTGGTAATAATCTGCCACCACAGCCTCAACACATTTTACCTGTCGCTGCCCCAAGCATCCATGAAGCACACAGGTGCAGAACTGCCCAAGCCTGGATGGTTCAAGGGCCTTGTTCTGATTGGGAAGGACCTTGCCATTTTCATCATTGCTTTTGGCACTGACAGCAAGAAAAAAAGGAGAAAAAAAAAAAACAGAGGGAAGGGGAAGGGGGGAAGGGGAAGGGGAAGGGGAAGGGGAAAGGGGAAGGGGAAGGGGAAGGGGAGGGGAAGGGGAAGGGGAAGGGGGAAGGGAAGGGGAAGGGGAAGGGGAAGGGAAAAGGGGAAGGGGAAGGGGAAGGGAGGGGAAGGGGGGGAAGGGGAAGGAAGGAAGGGAAGGAAGGGGAAGGGGGAAGGGGAAGGGGAAGGGGAAAGGGGAAGGGGGAAGGGGAAGGGGAAGGGGGGAAGGGAGGGGAAGGGGAAGGGAAGGGAAGGGAAGGGAAGGGAAGGGAAGGGAAGTGAAGGGGAAGGGAAGGGAAGGGAAGGGAAAGGGAAGGGAAGGGAAGGGAAGGGAAGGGAAGGGAAGGGAAGGGAAGGGAAGGGAAGGGAAGGGAAGGGAAGGGAAGGGAAGGGAAGGGAAGGGAAGGGAAGGGAAGGGAAGGGAAGGGAAGGGAAGGGAAGGGAAGGGAAGGGAAGGGAAGGGAAGGGAAAGGGAAGGGAAGGGAAGGGAAGGGAAGGGAAGGGAAGGGAAGGGAAGGGAAGGGAAGGGAAGGGAAGGGAAGGGAAGGGAAGGGAAGAATAAACTGGAGAGGTGCTTGTGTTCATTTTGAGTTGGAGAGGTGCTTCTGTTCATTTTGAGTGACTGATGAGCAGGAGGAGAGTGATTTACCAAATTCAACACATAATTTTACTTTATGTGAGCTCAGTGAACTTCCTAAAATTTTTTTAAATGCATATAGGAAATAAGCACTCTGTCTTCATTTCATGCAGTGCCCCACAGTTAATGAGAAACATTTCATAACCTACTTGTTGATGGCCACTGGAGCAGGTTCTTTTCAAACTCGATCTCTACTCCCTGCCTTCAGCTAAAGCATCTCAAAGTGTACAGAAAGCCCTGCAGAGCATTTTGCTTTAGGAGAAAAGTATAAAGGGATGTATTTTTTCCTTGTATTAGAAGAAAACACATCTAATCATGCTTGTTTTGCTTGAGGTAACTCAATTTCTACTCACACCGTGACTGCCTCCTGTTCAGTGCCTGAAGCCTGCACCTAAAGACAGCTTTGAAACAAACCCAAATCCAAAGATCTGCAGTCTTTCCAGGGCTGGGAAAGGCTAATATCAACATAAAAAAAAAAATCCACAGGTCCTTATAATGAGCAGAAAGACAGAGCTGAATTTGGGAAGAGTTGAAATTCGGACCACAAGTTTCAGGGTGGGGGTGGACATGAGAGAATGAGACAGGAAAGAGCAACAATACCACTCCACAGCAATGCTTTCTGTAATTTATCCCACCCCGTGTGCATGCACACTCTCGGTGGAATGGATTAATTAGCTCAGGGTTCCTGTCTCTGCAGTCTCTCCCCCCGCTGGCACACTAACCCCTGCCTCAGGGAGGGAAGCCCTGGGGTCCATGCATGATCCAAGTGCCTGTGCCAAAAGGAGGCAGTGGAAGAGGGGGGAGGGCAAGATGGTCTACCACGTGCTATCAGGAGGCCTCAGTGGCCCCAGCCACAAACATACTCACCGGCTGGGCGAGGGGCTGCGGAGATAGTGGGCCTGCACGGCCTTCACATCCAGTCCCTCATCCTCCTCACCAGGCACCGCCTGCTCGCTGTCTGAATCTCTGCCGCTGGCCATGGCAGCTGTGAGAGGACCCACTGCAAGGGGAGCAGGGCAGGAGGGAGGGCTGTTACAGAGGTCCATGGAGGAGGCCATCCTCTGGTTGTGGGGTGGCAGTGGCAGGGGGCGTATGGCAGAAGGCGCTCCCACATCTTACTCCCACAGCCCTGAGAGCAGCCCTTGTGGCACGCCAGCCCCACTGGGCCCCTCTGTGAGGGTGCCTGCCATTCCTGAGGCCTCGTGCAGCTCCCTGGCTGCTGCCCAGCGAGTGCCCATGCCCTTCTTGCCTCTGAGTAAGCGTGCAGGAAGGCCAGGGAGGAAGGGGTGGTGGGGCAGAAACTCTATCCCGTCCCTGGCCAGCTCTCAGCCCGTGCATGGTGGCTGGAAGAAGCTGTACACAGACAGAGCCCGATTGGAAGGAGTGTCAGGGGCAAGAAACATGAGACCTCGCCTCCCCAAAATGAAACGCTCCTAAAGCTCAAGGCTGAAGGTGCTCCAAACCTCAGAACTTTGTCCTTGTAATCCCTTGGGGGAGTCTGCCATGTCCGCCCCGGGTGCGGGAGAGTGAGGGGGCCATAGCTTGGTTATGAGCATGAAAACACAGCAGCTGCCCCTTCCCTAGGTCTGGCCAGAGCAACTCCTGCTTCGCCATGCCATGACAGCTGGCGGCAGCTCTGAAGGGCCGCGGTGTCTAGCCTCGGGTGGGAGGACCACAGCCGCGTGCCACCAATGGGGCTGAGAAGCCGCTGCCACTCACAGGGCAGTGAGTGGGGAGGCAGAGGAGCAAGGAAAGGGCACTTACCTCCTGTGCCTGGATGACTTTGCTGCGGGGTCCCTGCCGGAGGCACAGAGAAGCAGTCTAGTGGAGAGGGCCGGAAACCTGGCAGGGAATGGTGCTGGGGGGAGAGAAACCAGCTGCCCTCTCTCACTCTCTCTGTGGCTTCTTCATCAAGGGGCAGGACAACTGTCAGCTCCAAACCTTATCAGCTTTCTAAATATAGCGTTGTCCTGACGCTGGCTGCTGGATTGTACAGGGAAGGAATTCAGTGCCTCATAGATGGCAGCTGGTCAAGCACTTAACTCCTTCTCCCCTGTGGGCTGGATCCTCCGACATTTCCCACTTGCAGGAGGAGCCAGAGAAGAGCCCAGAGCCAGTGAGCCTGGACCTCCCCCTGCAGGGAGCCTCTAGACAACTGGGACACCACCAGGCACAACTTGAAATGCTGGTATGACCTCTGATATCCTTGGGAAATGCAGTGTGGAATGAACCACTCCAAGCTTACTAGAAGCAAGCTACCTGCCAACTACCTAAACTTCTCTAAGGTCTTTGATATGGCCCCCCCAACACTCTTACATCTAAATCAGAGAGAAATTGAATTGATGGATGGACTATCTGGTGGATAAGGAATTGGCTGGATGGCTGCATGTAGCTGCAGTCAACAGCTCAGTGTCCAAATGGAGATCAGTAACGTGGTGTCCCTGAGGGGTCTGTTAAAAACTGGTACTGTTCAAGATCTTCATTAATGACATAGACAGTGGGACTCAGTGCACCCTCAGCAAGTTTGTGGATGACACCAAGCTGAGTGGTGCAGTTGACTCACTAGAGGGAAGGGAGGCCATCCAGGGGAACCGTTACAGGCTTGAGCAGTGGGCCCATGTGAACCTCATGAAGTTCAGCAAGACCAAGTGCAAGGGTCTACACCTGGGTCGGGCAATCCTCAATATCAGTACAGGCTGGGGGATGAATGGACTGAGAGCAGCCCTGCAGAAAAGGATTTGGGGATATTAGTAGATGAAAGATTGGACATGAGCCAGCAATGTGTGCTTGCAGCCTAAAAAGCCAATTGTATCCTGGGCTGCATCAGAAGAAGCATGGCCAGCAAATTGAGGGAGGCAATTCTCCCCCTCTACTCAGCTTTTGTGAGACCCCACCTGCAGTGGAGTCCAGCTCTGGAGCCCCTAACACAAGACATAGACCTATTGGTGCAGGTTCGGAGGAGGGCCACCAAAATGATCAGAGGGATGGAACAGCTGTCTTATGAAGAAATGCTGAGACAGTTGAGGTTGTTCAGCCTGGGGAAGAGAAGGCTTCATTGTGGCCTTTCCAATATTTAAAGGGGGCTTGTAAGAAAGACAGGGAGAGACTTTTTACCAGGGACTATAGTGACAGGACAAGGGGCAATAATTTTAAACTAAGAGGATAGATTTAGATTATATAGGAAGAACAAATTATTTACAATAAGAGCCATGAGACACTGGAACAGGTTGCCCAGAGAAGCCATGGCTGCCCCATCATTGAAGTGTCCGTGATCACGTTGGATGGGGCTTTGAGCAACCTGATCCAGTGGAAAGTGTCCCTGCTCCTGGCAGGGAGGCTGGACCAGATAATCTTTAAAGGTTTCTTCTGATCCAAACTATTCTGTAGTTCTATGATTGTATGATTAGCTGATTTTTGTTCTTGGAAGAGCTAGGACTGAGGTACACTATGTCTTCTCCGATGCCTCGTCAAAGAGGAAACCTCCAGTTCCCATCTCTTGACTACCCAGCAAAGTTTATGGGCCAGGCTAGTCTGAAGCAGAATGACAAAAAATAAGATTAAAGCCTAAGTGCTGTACTGGAGCCTAAACCTGTACTGGAGGCTCCAGTTCTGAGTCATGCAATGACATCCCAATGTTGATTCCTTTTGTAAACAAACAAGCAAACAAGAAAGGAAGTGGAAAAGACAGCTGACCTATCTCATACCACGGATACCTTTGCTGCTGCCGGGGCAAGGATGCTAGCAATTTTTGCTAGTCAATGTATATACATGCAAACATAGCAAAAAGTAACAAGCTGTAAGTGGTTGGGCATCTGTTGGTGGTGATTCATATATCCATTCATAGATTAACCCAAACCAAGCATAGTCAGATGCTGTCCTCTTAGGTGGGAGAGATGGAATCTTGAAGGAAGGTTCCTCCTTTCCCTGTCTTAATAGAAGTTACTATCATTGATAGAGTTAGCACTGTGCTAC
The DNA here is from genome assembly GCA_020745705.1 of Hemiprocne comata. NCBI lineage: Eukaryota > Metazoa > Chordata > Aves > Apodiformes > Apodidae > Hemiprocne > Hemiprocne comata. The sequence goes on along the minus strand of CM036586.1, from coordinate 131,730,990 downwards.
CTATGCATTAATCCTCATTGGCTTTTATAGGTAGGTGAGCCTTATTAGAGTATGTAGTTTTGGCAAGACAATGAAGCCCCCCTGGTTTTCTGTTAAAGCTTTTCATGTCAACAGCAGTTGCATTTAAATAAGCTACTAATATCCTCTAAAAATCCTATATATCAGTAAAAAGATTCCCCAGAGTGGCAACCATCAGCAAAAATAAGACTTTAAGGGTTTGTATTGCTCGTGGCTGAGTCATGGAGAAGTTGATGTGTGTCAGCCTACGCTAAGACACAGGCCTGCCTTAGCCTAAGTAGGGCCAAGGCAAAGCTTTGGCAGTGCTGCCCGTACCTATGGCAGTTCTTTTAGCTGTGGTGCCAATGCCTGTGAGTTTTGGCAGCTCACACTAGACAGGGAAAGAAAGTCAACCCAGAAGGAAAATCGAGATCTCTTAAAATTGCCAGCTGTCCCAGTTTTTCTGTTCAGGCAGCTCTATCAACATCTCAAAGGTAAACTGTACATTTCCCTCCTGCATTTATCAACAGCTCCTGAGGCCCCCAAAGAGAACTGTCCGGGAAACATAACAGGATATAAGTGCTTAAGTATCTTTTCCAATCTAGGTCTAAAGAACTAACAAAAGCAATAAATAAAGTGCATCTAAACAAGTGTCTTAATATCAGATTTATGTAAGTATCCCACGTTGAAGCATATGCTCCCTGTGATACTTAGGAAACCAGTCTTATTTAGCTAAGTCTCCAAAACAACTGAACATTATCAATCTCAGTGCCAGCTTATTTACTTGTAACGCACCCGAGTGACTGATAGAGGCAGAGTAAAACTGTTCCCACAGTGGATCTTTTCCACACCAGTATTTCCCTGTTGACACCAGTTAAGGCAGCCTGTCCAAGTTATGGGTTGTGAGGAGAGATCCAGTGCCGGTTCCTCCTCTTCAGTGTGGTGGAACTAGACACATGCCAATACACTTAGAGAGGATGCACCTTTTTACTTTTACAGTTAAATGGCAAACTTATGAGCAAATAATGCATTTGTTTCAGGGTTAACATGTAGTGCATGTCATCTTTTAGACAGTAAGGTTACTAAACTCAGACCCGCTTTAGGTATTTGAGGAGCTATCGTTACAGGCACTGTTTGCAGCTTAACTATGCAAGTTCTCTCTATGGCGTTTTTTTTACTAGCTAGTTGCTGAAGAAAATGGACTAAACCTCATGTATGTCCACAAGCAGTGGGATTTACAAACCTGCTCCCCAATGGATGTCTGTCCTACAGTCTGGGTGCCCCAGCATGTTATATACCCCTCAAGGAGCCATCAGCTCTTCTTGCTCTCTGTGACTTCTCACTGTCCCATATTTCCCTATCTGCCTGGCTGTGCGAGAGATGAGATGGACCATCAGTTGTGCAACCGCAGATTCTTGGAATGGAAAACAATGACTAAGGCCTAACAGGTAGCAATAATTTAGATTTCTCTCTTATCCCAACTGACTGGGATTGCTGATTTTTATGAGACTGAAAAGAACTTCCCATCTTTAAGACTATTATCCATCTGTCAAATTTAGCTGAAATTAGTCAAGTGGGTTTTGAAATTATCAAGGAGAAGAGAGGGAAGAGAAGTTGTATAAATACTAGCGAAAGTCTTATTTTTGTGAAGAGTATAACAGCAAGCTTACCAAGTAGGTACAGTGTCTGTCAGGGTCTGTAACCAAGTTCTTTCAGTGAATACTCAAAGCTGTGAGGTAGAGAACTGAGAATTACCAGAGGAAGTATGGGCAGATGGTGTACAGTGATCACATTTTTGTCACTATCTCTGTTCATCAGATTCAGTTAAAATATTAAATGGGAGCAAAATTAAAAGTGTAGAAACTAGGATAAAGATCCTACATGTCTCTCCCTGGAGGCTTTGGGATAAAGTCACAAAGACCTTACAGTCTTTAAAGGAGGTAAAAATTTAAGAACCTCATCCTTGTGGGCTCCAAAGTCAGAGACTACTGACCTTGCTCCATTTCTGTTTACATTTTAGTCATTTGTAGTTAGCATTTAGAGGTTAGCAAGCTGTTTTTGGAAAAAGGCTCTCTTCACTTTGCAGGGTCCTTGCCATTTCCTAATGCCTGCAAAGATGAGACCCATATAGCAGGATGGATTTTTCTACTGGTTGTCCTTAGTTGGAAGATTGCCAAAGAATACAGTTTCTGTACTCTGATGTGCTTTAATCTGCTTTGTGCTCACAGTTTGTTTGAAGAGAACTGAGGTTATATATCAAGCACAGAAGTATAGAATGTCCTTTCTATCAGAGGGATCGGATTCCCCGTCACCCATAAGTTTCTTTGTCTTGTAGGTGTTTTGAACAACTACCATATAGACAAAAAGGCAGTCTTTAGCATGGCTTTTGGCAGGCTTACCATGCAAGTATGGGGTCAGCACAAGATGAATATCCAGATCTGCTTTACTGGACTAAACACAGGTATCTCCAGTGTAGACACTGGCTTATGAGGTTGCCTCTTTTGATTATTATCAAAACAGAGTTCATCAGTATTATCACTGCATTGTGAGTATGATTAATTTAATCAGAAAATCATAGAATCATAGAATCATAGAATCATAGAATCATAGAATCATAGAATCCTAGGGGTTGGAAGGGACCTCGAAAGATCATCTAGTCCAACCCCCCCTGCCAGAGCAGGGTCACCTAGAGCACATCACACAGGAACTTGTCCAGGCGGGTTTTGAATGTCTCCAGCGAAGGAGACTCCACAACCTCTCTGGGCAGCCTGTTCCAGTGCTCTGTCACTCTTACAGTAAAAAAGTTTTTTCTGATATTCACCTTGAACCTCCTATGCAGATGCCTAAAATGATCACTCACACCCTAAAAGTGACTTTGTCTCTCAAATAGCTAGAAATAGAGCATAGATCACTGTCCCAGATGAAGAGATCCCTTGCCACCTATTGGCGGTGAAGAATTTCAAAGACACGCTGGCCAGCTGTACTCCATTAAATGTAATGCTGCCATCAGTCCTCCTGCTATTCTTCAGTCAATTATAGTAGCAGTTACTTGTGCTGTCCAAATGCCCATCCAGAATACGTGAGCAGTGGCTGGGCTATCCCTGTGCATGCCTCAACAGATACACAGCTAGCTTGGTACAAGCCAGGGATTTTTCAGTGGAAAGGTAGAAAGTACCTTTGGTACATACAGCTGTTGTGCAAGCCACACGCTGGGACAGTGGAATGGTAGGCATAAGAGCGTGAGAATCTAGCTGAGATGCATCTCACTTTTATTTCGATAATGTATTAGTGATCAAATTCTCATAAATTACATACTTCTACAGGTATCTAAAGTAAGTGGAATTAAGCACCTCAGTTCCTTGAAGCCTGGATGTGGGCAGCTGCCTGCTTTGTGAAACGCTTCAATACCTTTTTAACTCTGGACCTAGGCTCCCTTAGTAAATACCTAAGATGAATGAGGCTTATCGTCCCCTAGTTACACGTCATTGCATGCATTACTTCAGTTGTATTGTACACTCCCAGTTACCACACCCTTCAGTTTGCTTTTTGCTTTGTGTACCTGCATGCTAGGAGAAACTGGGAAAGGCAGTTTAATTGGGGAAGAAAGTTCACGACTTGGGAAGGAGTTCACAATTCTCCTCTCTGCCCCTAGGCAGAGAGCAGCAAGCAATGCCAAAGCCTACTGGTGATCTGGCTTGTCATTCTCTCTGGGAGGGGAGTGGCAGACTGGAGAAGAAACACTTCAAAAGACACTGAGGAAGTGAACCTGTAATGCCACTGTGAAGCAGCCCTTCAGCAATAGCCAATTACTTCTCCAGCCACCAACAGATTACAAGGAAGAGCACCTTGAGGTGAAACAAAGGAGAGATGAGAAGGATGGCAATGAAAAGACTCTGGCTGTTCGTTTTCAGTGCAAGTAAGTACTAATTTGGTTATGTTGTCCAGGGTTGGGTAGAAGGAAACAGCACTGCAAAGTCCAAGTGTTCCAGTGGACTTTGTGTGTTTCTTCTTTGTTTAGTAAAAATTCCTTCATGTTTATGATCAGTCAGGTGTGTTTACCATCTCTGTGCTGACTGTCCTGACTCACAGACATCTCCTAAAGCCACAAGACAGTGTTAGGAACAGTAAAAGAATGCTATTCTTCATGAGGCTGGAAAATCTTTTTTTAAAAACAATTTCACTGGCTTCCATTAAATACAGTGTTTACCCCTGAAGAAGAAACTTCCTCAACTGGAAGAGGAAGAATTCCTGGTTTTATCCTTTTACACATAAATCAGCATGTAGTGTATGTCTCTGTAAGCTTAAATCATACTGTTTATATGCACTTGGATACATCTTGTGATCTCTCTATGTTATTCACATTAAGGAGATGTACAACGATCCAAACTAACGCATATAAATCAGCCAGCTCACCCTTGGCCTTCATCAGACTTCCCTTTCCTGTTCTGCCTTGCAGTGCCTGCAGTCTCAGTTCCACTGCTTTTTGACCTGTCTTCTCTTCTCATACCAATGCTCCTACACCTTCTTCCAGGCTTCAAACAAAGCTATGCACATGGAAATCGCTTGAGGTTTTTTTTACCAAAAATCCTGAAAACCTCATTTCAGCAACAGGACCCCTAAGAAGGAAATTCACGAGGTTTAACATAATTAGAAAAAGTGGATGTGCTCCATATGCAACAATTTTTACTTGAGTCATGATTTGATGATCATTATGTAAATGGTGTAACACCATTGGTATTCATTCTCCTTTTTCATCATTCTCACCTTTCATGCTAACCAAATTATAGATAGGAAACTTTTCAGAACAGAAATATGTCTGTTGGGTGAAGCTTTTCTTGTCTATTTGGGCAGGACTCAAATGGTAGTAACTCAGTGTTAAAATACTGAAAATACCATTTCCTTGTAAAACTGAAGTAACACATTTCCACTTTTCCGACTTCACTCACTAGCAAAATCTACCAAGACAAATCAGCAGTAACAATTTTGCTTGGTCAGAATCTCACTTTTTTCAACAAACAAAATATTCCTCTAATTGTTTCCAGCTCCATTAATTGTCCTTCATTCTGTTTTGGTTAACACTTAGTCAGTAAGGAATGTGAAAGTAGGCATGTCATTTCAATTTTCTTCTTCCTTTGTACAAGTACAGACATTTAAGTTGAATAGAAGGAGAAAATCTTTCTCAATTTCTTAAAATGTCATAGATGTACTAATTAATAATACACACACAAATAAATTATAAGGCTTAAATCTAGGTAATGCTATCCCTCTAGTACTATATAGACTATTTGCCCTCTCTCCATTTCTGAAATTGTTTCAGAATTGGCCCTCTCCTCCCTTCAGCTGTACTTTGAATAAATTCTGTGTTCTCTTAGAAAAACAAACAAACAACCCTTGAAGAATAAACCCCAATTTTTAGACATGCTGACTGTGACTAGCTGGCCGTTGATGACTTTGTGAAGAAGTCAAATGTGGGGAGAAAGGGAAAGGAGGAAATCGGCAGGAGTAAATGGTATCCCAGAAAGAAGTTGTGCAGCTTCCCCTAGAGTCAGGAGGAGCCCTAACAAGGGAGGAGTGGGAGCCAGAAGTAGATTTCAGAAGAGCATCAGAAGTTGAGCATGAGGTTGACAGCAACAGGTGAATAAGCGGTGTTGCTTGTTACAGGCTGTGTCTCTTGTACATGGTGTTTGGTTCAGCTGTTCCCTGACTCTGCACTGGAGACATGTTTGGAAAAAAACAAACCAAGATCTCATTTATTGTAGGATTTGAGTCGTCCAATTGGAGGACGGAAAAGCACTTCTGAGGGGAAGCCTTAGGGCTGGGCACACCCTTCTCTGCCTCAGGGCTGATTTAGTGTCCTGTCAGTGAACTCCAGCTGGGTGGAACCAGTTTGTGAGTGATAAAAGCTTCAGAAAATGGGGTTTGCTCTATCTCCTTTTACAAGTAGTTGGTGCTTTTCACCTAAATGCTGGAAAACTCGTCTACCCAGTCATGATAGACCACGAGAAAACTTTCATAACTGCCTCTCATTTAGAGGGCATGATTAAAAACACAGTCAGAAAGAGCCCTGGAGCTAGGCAAACACTGCTGTTGTAGTGGGTGCTCCAGAGCAGGGAAAGACCTGGGAGTGGCTGCCATAAAACCATGCTAGAAATACTTTGCCCTGCTGGTTTCCTTCTCAAAGCTGTCAGCAGCTGTAAATGAATTAATCCCCGAGAGAACAGAAACCATTACCTCCATGTCACAGAGGAAGAGACTAAAATGCACACTTGGCTGATTGACTGTGCAAGACCACAAAACCACTTGGGTTATGGGATGGGGAACTCAGCAAGGTGGGAACTTCAGCTAAAAGCATCCTGCTCTGGTCACTTGGCTGCCTCTCCTTAACCAGGGCAATAAAAGCTCAGAAGGCAATCTTTGTACTCTTGCTGAAAATGTCTAAAGCTGCTTCTGAAGACAGCCGTGAAAGGGAGGGCATCCCTGCCTGGCAGCAAGTAAAAGTGGTGCAGGGGAGAGAAAGTTTTGGCTGCTGTGAAAATTCCTGTCAAGCTCCTCTCAGGAGAGGGAGGATGCAGGAGCTCTACAAGTATAGGCTATTTCTAAGAAGATACTTGAAGGACCATTTGGTATGGACAACAGACTGGATCCAGGAAGCTGTTACAGAGACTTCTACCGAGGGGGAGGAGATCCCCATGCCAACTGTCTGGTGTTACCCCGTGCAAGGACCTGAATCGCTACTACCAGGTTCCTAGCACAGCAACAACAAAACCTTTTGGGTCCCTATGCTGTGATTTTCTAAGGGACACTATCATTCACTGTTTTTATAATCAAGGATCTGATAGTGCTCAGCTTTGCAATGGCTTACTCTTATTGACCTAATGCATGTGACGGTGGTCTTTTTCTGACTAAAAAAACATGTATTCACAATCCATTTGCAACTCAAGGTGGAATCTAGATGTCCATTGTTCTCTGCTTTACACATTACATTTCCTTATGGATCTAATCTGGACAGAGATATCGCAGAATGAGGACCCAAAGCTTGTTAGATGGCAACTTTTCAGTCAAATCCTCTCCAGGGAACACTGACTCAGCCTGGTTCTTTCAGAAGCAAACCATCACCACCACACATAGTGTGTCCCTCCTGGGGAGAGCATGCATCTCTGTCCTCCTTCACTTCCCTCCTGAATGAACCATGTTCTTCTTTGCCATGGGAGCGCCTCTGAGCTGCACTCCCTTTCTTGCCTCCCTGCACTCTCTTTAAATGGTTTCAAACTTCGTTTGTTGTTTTGTTTTTTTTTCCAAATTATTCAGTCTGCTGTCATTAAAATAAAAAATACAAACTATAAAGAAAATGCAGGCGTTTTTAAACATAGGTTCCCACAGGCATGAAGGTCATCTACAGCAGGGTAGAATTAAACTTCCAGCCCAATTCTGCGAATAACAAACACCTGCCACTAGCTAATGCTTGGGTATGACAAATTAAGCACCAAGTCAAATGGAATACAACATTCAAGAAACACCTACCTTGTGCCCTGCATGCTTCACCAGGGCACAGAGGGATTTCTGTTTTATTCAACTCTCAGCTATTCCTTTGCTCCACAGGCAGGAGCTACAGGAGTTCTTGGGGAAAGCGGACTACCACCCTACTCATTTTTTAAAATGAATAGTTATATTTCTCTTGTTTCTTTTGAGTTCTTTGCTTTTCTAGATTTTTCTCTTTTCAGGACATTACATGAACAATTTTTGATTCCCTAGCACAAAATGTCACTTCTCTATGGACATGGATTGAGGCAAGTTTTTTGACAGTTTTCCTGATCCTTGAAATTTGACAGTATCAATTTGTTAGTTTAGCCTGAATCCTTAAGACTGCTGATGCACTTGCATTATCTGTTTACCTGTCTCCCTCTGTACATTAGAACTGTCGAATGCTGTCAGTCACACTGAAAGAGGGCTCAGAAAAAAAAACCCAAACACCTCTATATACTCCATGGCAATATATGTCCAGGTAAAGAAGAGGGAAGCAAGGAACAGAAAGCAGAATTTAGCTCTTAGCCATCCTGTGCACCAATTTCCTACAGGCAATCAGCCACAGCGTACATCACCTCTTGCTCAGTGGGGAATGTCATGGATGACAGAGATGTGGGGATGTTGTGGCGTGTAAGAAAGCCAAAGACACACAACATGGAATCCAGATGTCGTTAATTTTGTTGACTGCAGAATTTATTCTCTTCCTAGTTCTGGTGACTGCTCACACCCTCACTGTGGAAGCACCTGCCAAGGAAACAAAGGTGGCACAAGGGAACAACGTTACTCTCCGCTGTCATTTTAAAACTGAGGTTTCTCCTACCTCAGGAGACGTTGTTGTCTGGAGAAAAATCAATAGTGCGGTAAATCGAGTTGGATAAAGAAACATATGACAGGACATTCAAGAGGAGGGTGGGAGGAGAGATGGAAGCAGGACTGTGGGTGGGAATGTGTGGTAGAAGAAAAAGATTCTTTCAAGACTTTCTTTAATATCAGACCTATGCAAACAGAGGCTCTGATTCTAGATGTAATTCATTGCAAATCTATTGCATGATAGTAGGCAAGCCCCCCCATCCTTATCTTTTCTCTGTCTTGGTCTTGCATCTGTGTATTGAGGATACATCACTGTATGTACTGTGGGTTTACATCTATTAACACAGGTGAAATACTCAGATACTTTAAAAAAAGATGTGTATATTTTAAGTATATTTTATGTATGTTTATTATACATACATATTTTTATATATATATAATTGATACTATATAAAAAGTTTTTATTATTATAGTACATGGAGAGATTCCTGAGGTCTCCTACATTCATATGGAGTATCTGAAGGCAAAGAGACCTCTAAAGTTCTCCTTGACTTCTTGGAAATTAGTGAGAGAGGAAGCAGCCTTTGGAGATCTCCTTGCAGTAACTGCCAAGGGTTTCTTCTCTGAAGATCCCTACTGGAAGAAAGCAGGGGAGTTTTTGTAATCATAAGGGAATTTGATTGACATATGGACCTCAGACAAGTTTCATGGTGTCCTGTCATGGAAAGGCAAAAAAGCCTCAGCAAACGAAATCAGTTGTCTCTGCCTTCAAATAATGCGGGAGATGGAAATTCCAGACAGAAACCCAGAACCTTTTTGATTTCTGTTTTTTTTGGGTTTTTGGAAAACTGGGGCAGCTTAAGGCCCTCTTTTGCAAGCTGCTTTTCTCTGAAGAGCAGGCTAATCCATTTAATTAGGTAGTAGATTTGTACAGAAGAAACCAAGACTGATCATTGTCCCTCCCTATCAGGATGATGCTGTCACTAGGTATTTCGATGGACTTGTACAGTATGGCAAGGGCTATGAAAACCGCATACAGTTCAGTGGTGATGTTGACAAAGGGGACATCAGTATCACCATCAATGCAGTAACCATGGAAGACAATGGGACATATGCATGCAACGTCCGTCTACGGAATGACCCCCCCAGGCAGACTGCAGTCTTGGCTCTTTTAGTCCTTGGTAAGCATGATGGAGAAAACACCAAATCCATTAGATAAAACACTGTCCTTCCTCTAATATCCACAGTCGTTTATACAATAGATTTTCTAACAGAAAAAAACCTTCCAGGAAGTCATCATCCACAATTGTATCTTTGGTCTTTTCCTGCTACTATGGAAGGAGGGTGGAAGGTTTAGAGCACCCAACTGCCCTAAGTACCTGACTGTAGAAAGCAGACTTTAGAGTTGCATAATTCACTTTCTTATTAACCCTTGCCTCATTACAAGGCATTCCTCATTCCCCCTGTGGCTTGTCATACTCCAGTTATCAAAGGGGAGTTACCCAACACTATTAGACATATTCCAAAAAAGCATCTTACAATTTCTTCTTGGCTGACCAATGCCAAGAAAGGAGAAACAAATTGCAGACAAGTTCACTCCAGTTCCTTTGAGAAGAGGGCGGTAGGTTCAAGACCAGCCTCTGTTTAACAAGAATAGAAACTACAGGTGCAGGAGATTGTTTGAAACAAAAAACTACTTCTGATTAATACAATTCCTTCCTTTTTTTTTTCCTTCAGTTGCACCATCTAAACCAGAATGCAAAATTCTAGGGACAGCAGAATATGGACAGACAATCAATCTGACCTGCGTTTCTCATGAGGGCTCCCCAAAGCCCAGCTATACCTGGCAGAGCTTCAATGTACAAAATGAACCCCGTGTTCTGCAAACAACAGAAGGTATGGCAAGTTCGAAGACATCAAGTCTTTGAGCTCTCTGTAGTTCTGGGTTGGAAACATTTTGAAATGCAAATACAAAAACATACTTAAGGCTTTTTCTAGGAAGTTCTCTAACCAAGAATTTGAAAAGTTGTCCTTTTGATACAAGACACACTCAGAAGTAACTTGGCAGGGAGAAGAAGACTGTTACCTGAACTAACAATGGTCAGTAAGATTTTCACTTCAGCTCTCACCTGGCGAGAAAGCTGGCTCATTCTGGAAGCAGCCAGAAATAATTACTTCTCAATTGCTGAGCACAAGGAGGGCATAACATAAGGAATAACATCAAGGTTTCTAACTGGTGTGTCTTTAGATCCCACCTCACTCGACAATAACCAGGTCATTTTCTGGGGTGAAGGTACACAAAAGTTGGCTCTGCGATCACAGAATGTTTTGTCTTGGAAGGGGCCTTAAAGATCTTCTAGTTCCAGCCCCCTGCCATGGGCAGGGAGACCTTCCATGGACCAGATTGCTCCAAGCCCCATCCAACCTGGCATTGAACACTTCCACGGAGGGAGCACCCACAGCTTCCCTGGGCAACCTGGGCCAGTGTCTCACCACCCTTACAGTCAAGAGTTTCTTCCTAATATCTCTACCCTCTTCCAGTTTAAAACCATTACACCTTGTCCTATCACTCCTGCCTTTATAAGAAGTCCCTCCCCAGCTGTCTTGTACGCCCTCTTCTGGCACTGGAAGACTGCTATGAAGTCTCCCTGGAGCCTTCTCTTCTCCAGGCTGACCAACCCCAACTCTCGCAGCCTGTCTTCATATGAGAGGTGCTCCAGCCCTCTGATCATCTTTGTGGGCCTCCTCTGGATGCACTCCAACAGCTCCATGTCCTTCTCATCTTGGGGGCTCCAGAACTGGACACAGTACTCCAGGTGGGGTCTCACAAGAGCAGGGTAGAGCGGGAGAATCGCCTCCTTTGACCTGCTGGCCCTACTTCTTTTGATGCAGCCCAGGACACAGTTGGATTTTTGGGCTGCAAGTGCACATTGCTGGCTGATGTAGAGCTTCTCATTAACCAACATCCACCAAGCCCTTCTCCTCAGGGCTGCTGACAAGTGAAGCTACTTTCATTCCAGACATGACTCCTCACCTAGAGGAAGGTGGTATCAGAAAGAGTTACACTATTCCTGCTTTGAGCATAAAAGAGGTTTCTTGTTCTTTAGGATTGTCACAGAAGCCCCAATTTTTTATTTGCTTTAATTTTAAATCAGAATCTGAACAAACAAACAAACAAAAAGGAACTGACTTTCCATGACGGGACTTTTTGTAGAACTATTCACGCAGAAATTAGGGTTTAATAGCCTTTGAAGTGTAGTAGTGACAGAGGACTCAGATTTATTCCTTTAAACAACTTTGTTTCTTCCTGGTATGCTCAGCTCCAGAAAGACTGAGTATCTGAACCTACCTTTCTTTGGTTTAAGCTACTGTAGAATTGTTGAGGAGGTAAACTATGTATGAGCAGACTCGATGGGACATTCAACACACAGTCTTCAATTCTCGCATGAATTATGCAAAAGACGAAGTATCACCGGGGACACACAAACCTTAGTTATTTGACTGGCCACTAAGTGGTGCCAACGCATCACACGCAGCCCTGAACACACCGGGATTTGTAGTTTCATAGCAGCAGCTGCTGCCTGCTTCTGCCATCATTCTGTTCTTCACTGGGACATCAGTCTCTTCCGATCCATTTCTACCTCATTTCTATTTTCATCAGAGCACGGATGTCCAAGTGATGTGCTGACTGCCCCCCTTCTGCCTCAAGCTAGCTGGACACCCTAGTGTCACTAGAAGCAATTTCTTTTTGTGCTAAGCAAGTCCCAGTGCTACAGAGCGTGCAGAATTCCCTTAGGAGCCACTCCAAAATTGATAGGATCTGACCCGCATTTTTCCCAATTTGACTCACCAGTCAAGTACTTTTGATTTAGTATAGGATTTACAGCCCTGTAATAGACTGCAACTCTGACAGCTGTAAACATCACTCTGGAAAAAAAAAAAAAAATGTTAAGTAAAGCATGGACAGTATGTAGACTTAAAAAAACTTCTAAAAGCATGCCCTTTTACTGTCTGGCGCTAGGCGCCAGCAGAGACTAAAGAGAATCCCACTCCCACAGTGGGCTGGAAAGAAGTGAGATCACTGGGAAAATAAAAAAAGAGAGTAACTGTAAAGTATTCAGAGTCTTTTGCTTTTAGAGCAGGAATCTAGACCTTTAGCAATAGTTCACGAGCACAAAGCATGGACTACACATAGAAATATCAGCTGGAAATGTAACAAAACAAAACTGACCGCTTGAGCAGACAGAGCTAAGCTTTAGTGCATGGTTCTGAGCTCTGTTGGGTTGGACAGAAAACATCAGTGTCATAGCAATGCCATGTCATTGCATTTCTTTTCCTTCATTTATTTTCACAGCCTCCATGGGCTCTCCAGGACGAGAAAGCTATTTTCCCCACTGCTAAACAATTCAGATTTGAAATTCGAAGAGCCGGAGGACTGAAGAGCTTTTTCTTGTTTTACAAGTTAATTCATCAGATGGCCAGTTCTCAAAGCCAGATGCTGGTTTCAGCTGTCTTATATTTGCAATGCAATGCAAAACAAGCTTTCACTAAACACACATATTTCTTTAGCCTCCACCTACAATTTTCGTTCTAAAAGGAATGTTCAAATGCCACATGTTCCCTGTAATCAAAACAGCACACTTCCGTTTGTCCTCCCACAAAGCACACTAAAACCTAGGGACTAGCATGGCAGCTCCTGAGCAAGACAGAACAATCCATCAGCTTTAATAACCTCTCATCACTCCCACCACCCTGGGATAGAATTGAAGGGCTGCTGTCCTCACTTCCTTCCCTGCTTTAATTCTTTTCTTTTTTGGACTGGATTTGTGTTTCACAACAGGGCAACAAATAACTCTGAAGAACATCTCGGCAGATACCTCTGGCTTTTACATCTGCACTTCAGCAAACGTTGTGGGAAAGGAATTTTGCAACATGACAGTCAGCGTTGTGCCACGTAAGAGATGGGGTTATTTACTAGAAGAAAGTACCAGAGAAAAGTACTCTAGCTAAGTGGCAAAGGAGGCAATGCAGACAGAAGTATAAAATTCTGCTCTCTTTCGAAAAAAGAGCACACTTCTTTTAAGACAGATTCTCTGTATTGATTTAAATGCTCATAGACCACTAACTCATAGGGTTAGTTCACAGCTGACAAAAATATGTATAGAGTGAGATAGGCCTGAGCCCCCAAAGTCTGAAACTAAACTCCATCAACAAAGTACAGCAGTTGTTCAGATCCAGGGGCTCCTCCCTATCACTAACTAATTGCTCCTGCAGACTTATCACCTACCCAGTACAAAATTAATCCGGTTGCTGTAGTCAAATAACTGTGGCTTCCACTCAGTCTGGATCGGGTAGGATATCTGACATCTGGTGGTGGGATTTGAAATCCAGTGATTGTGCTGATTGCATTTGACTTTTTTTCTCACTGCAAAAGGGTAATTCTTTTCTTCCTGTATAGCCTCCATGAACATAGCTCTTTATGCTGGCATCATTGGTGGAGCTGTTGCTGCAATTATAGTTATTGGTATTTTAGCCTATTGCTGCTGCTGTCGGGAGGACAAGGACAAGAATTATGAGATGACGTGAGTACCTTTCTCTAGAAAAGTTCATGGAACATATGAAGGGTTTATGTTCTTCTCCCAGCATCAACATACAGAGGGGAGAGCACAGGAGAAAAAAGAAACCAAGGAAAGCATGCATGGCTTTCTTCTTTTGATTGCTACCCTAGTGGCTCCCATCTCATCTCACAGAATATGCCCAGTATTACCAGACACCTTTGTGGTCTCTGGAATAGAATCCAAACATTCAAGCCTTGGAACTGGATTAGCAAGCACAAGTCAGTCAAGCATGCACAGCTACTTGATAAGCAAAGCCCAGACTGTTTCTCATTTCTTTCAGTGCCTATGGCTGTTTCAGTCCTTGCTAGCCTAAATCACCATGAGGCTTGGTATTCAAAATTATCACTCCAAGATAGAAACCTTTTGTTTATTCTCATGATGGAAACAGACCACTGGAAGAAAAGTGGGATGAGAAAAGATATACCAGTCACCCTTTCTCTAAATATTTGTGCATCACCAGCAAGACTTAATTTATGGAGTTCAGTTTGGTACACTTCCAGATCAGCTTACAGCATTCTAAACCCATTCTGACATAAAACCTCTTCAGTAAAATTTCTAGCTGGTTTTGCTGAATATCTTTACTCTTTACTTTTAGGGTGCAAGAAGAGACAAACGAACCCTCCAGGGAGATGCCTACAAGGAGTTTGAGCACAGAGGATGATGCTGAACATGTATGAAGAAAGAAGCAGGAAGCCAATACCATCTTCAGGATTTGCTGAGGCACATACATCACTGTAGAAAAGAAATCAATTCCTTTTTCTTACTGCAGGAAGGGGGTTTTTTTAATAATAAAATGAAAGCTAATGGCTCTGCCTTCAGGTTCTGGGAGAGAATATCCTTGTCTCCCTGGAAAGAAGTGCTTAATGGACAATGAGTACTAATACATAACTTCGTATCAGAAAAATGCATGTGAAGCACTGTTTTACCTAGACACCCCAAAATAATCACTCTTCTAGACTTCCCACCTTCTGAAAAAATAAGCCAATCAGGTATATGTGGATAAAAGAGTTGCTTCTGTATCCCCAGAAAGTTTCAAGGTGAACAACTGCAAGTCATTGAGAAAGTGTGGTCTTGTTTATGGTGTTAGGCTTACACTGTGTCAAGGCTTACAGCATTGTCCAGTATAGAAATTATTTTAAGCAGAGCAAAGAAAGCCAATTTTCTAGGACATTTTATTAAATGTGTTCTTTGTATATATTATATATGCGCTTATAAATAAAATATGCCAAAAATTCACAGATGACCAATGAAAGTCTCCTGTTTGGAACAACAATGCATACTAATGGAATGGATAAGGTAAGAAATAAGATGGATTTGTAACTGGCAGCTGATAAGAGCTACAGTCTAGTAGCCTATATGCTGTCAGATTCCTGAACTTAGGAGTTCCAGATCAGAGTGTTCCTAAATACTAACTTTCATTACATAATCTTTCCTCCTGACAGTTGCATGGACAAGTCAGAAAAAGTCCATTGCTCCTGCTGCTGCTTCTGAAAAAAAGGCAGTTTGAGAGCACATACATGGCAAGTATTTTTTAATAAAAAGAAGGGGTGAGAAAAAAAAAAAAGAAAAAAGGGGGAAAGGAGGAAAAGGAAGAAAAGTAACTTTCTATTCAAAACTGTGACAATTTAATCAGAAGTACTGTATGTGCAAATGTTGAGAACTCCCATCACTAGCATCTTATCTTTAGAAGAGAATGGACTGTCTGTCCAAAAGAGTGTCAATATGGTATTAAAGCTAATTAAGAGCTGTTTGTTTGTTTGTTTAATAATAAAAAAGACATTTGATAGATGACTTAAACTACAATATTTATCCCTTCAAAGCTCTCTATTGCAACTTCGACTTCAGGAGTTGCAGAAACTCACTGCAATGCCTCCCACATACCCTTTTTACCCCCAAGGAGTTACTTTTAAATCTGGAACAAAAATCTAAAATACAACTTTAAAGAAGAACCTGCAATACTCCTACACATGGGCAGCATTTTCTAGATTTTGAACTATGCAAATCAGACTACTAGAATTGTCGTTCTGGCTTGCTTTCTCACTGCCTTTTTCTTTTACATGGTACTTCACAGAATCACAGAATGTTAGGGGTTGGAAGGGACCTCTGGAGATCATCGAGTCCAATCCCCAGCAGGACCAAGTCCACAGCAGGTCACTCAGAAATGCATCCAGATGCGTCTTGAAAGTCTCCAGAGAAGGAGACTCCACAGCCTCTCTAGGGAGCCGGTTCCACTGCTCTGTAACCCCTACAGTAAAGTTTTTCCTCATAGAATCATTAAGGTTAGAAGGGACCTTAAAGATCATCAAGTTCCAGCCCCCCCTGCTATGAGCAGGGACCACTACCACTAGACCAGGTTGCACAAAACCTCATCCAACCTGGACTTAAAAACCTCCAGGGATGGGGCATCAACAACCTCCCTGGGAAACCCATTCCAGTTCCTCACCACCCTTATGGTGAAGAATTTCTTCCTAATATTTAACCTAAATCTCCCCTCTCTCAGTTAAAACCATTACCCCTTGGTCCTATCACTATCTTCTCTGATGAAAAGCCCCTCCCCAGCTTTCCTGTAGGTCCCTTTCAAGTACTGGAAGGTCTCCTCAGAGCCTTGTCTTCTCTAGGCTGAACAGCCCCGATTCTCTTAGCTTGTCTTTATAGCAGAGGTGATCCAGCCCTTTGATCATCTTGGTGGCCCTTCTCTGGACCCCCTCCAACAGGTCCATATCTTTCTTGTGCTGAGGGCACCAGAACTGTATGCAGTACTCCAGGTGTGGTCTCATCAGAGCAGAGTAGAGAGGCAGAATCACCTTTTCTAGGACCTGCTTACTCATCCATGCCAGTCTCTTGGAGTTTCTACTTGACTTCCTCTTAGTTGGGATGCAACACTCTTAGGCCTGGAGAAGGTGATCCTTAAATCAGCCAGCTTTCATGGGCCTCTACCCTCCAGGTTGTTATCCCATGACACTCTCAAGCAGATCCCTGAAGAGGTTGAAATCTGCCCTTCTGAAATCAAGGGTAGTAAGCTTACTGTGAACCCTCCTTGCTGTCCTAAGGATCTTGAACTCCACCATTTCATTGTCACTACAACCTAGGCTGCCCTTGAGCTTAACATCCCTCACCAGCCCTTCCTCATTGGTAAGGACAAGATCCAGCATAGCACCTCTCCTTGTTGGTTCCTTGATTACTTGGAAAAGGAAGTTATCATCCTTGCACTCTAGGAACCTCCTGGATTGTTTGCATTTAGCAGAGTTGTTCTTCCAACAGATGTCAGGGTGGTTGAAGTCTCCTATGAGGAACATGGCATGTGAATGTGAAGCTGCTCCTATCTGTCTATATAGTGTCTCATCTACATTATCCTCCTCCTCAGGCAACCTGTAGCAAACCCCTACCATGATGTCACCTTGGCCTTTCTTCCCCTTAATCTTAACCCATAAGCTCTCTGTTGGCACCTCATCCATCCCCAGGGAGAGCTCCATGCACTCCAGCTGGTCTTTGACATAGAGGGTAACATCCCCACCCCATCTCCCCTGTCTGTCCTTCCTTAAAGAGTTTGTAACCCTCAATTCTGATGCTCCAGTGATAGGAGCCATCCCACCAGGTCTCAGTGATGCCAATTAGATTATATCCCTGCAGGCTCACCCTCATCTCTAATTCCTCCTGTTTATTCCCCATGCTGTGTGCATTTGTATAAAGGCATTTAAGCTCCAGTGAGGTTGCCTGACTAGCTGACCAGACCACTTCTGTGGTTACTAACCTGTTAGTGACCCCTGTGTTTGCAGGGCTTCCTGCTCTTCCTCTTTGTTTCCCGTGCTGTGTGCATTGGTGTAAATGCACTTGAGCTGGGTCATCGATTTCATCCCTGACATGGGCACAGCACCCGTAGGCTCATCTCTAGTAAGCCTGGCTTTATCCCCCACCCCCTGCCAACCTAGTGTAAAGCCCTATCAATAAGCCCTGCTAACTCCTGCCCTAGTACCCTTCACACTCCATCCCCTCATCCAGGTTGTTGATAAAGATGTTGAACATTACTGGACCCAGCACTGATCCCTGAGGGACTCCACTAGTTACAAGTCTCCAGCTGGACTCTGCACCATTGATCACCACTCTCTGGGCTCTATTGTGTAGCCAGTTCTTAATCCATCTCACTGTCCATTTTTTTATCCCACATATCCTGAGCTTGCTCACGAGGATGTTATGAGAGACTGTGTCAAAAGCCTTGCAAAGGTCGAGGTAGACTACATCCACTGGTCCCCCTGCACCTATCCATTCAGTTACAGCATCATAGAAGGCTATCAAATTAGTCAAGCATGATTTCCCCTTGATAAATCCATGCTGACTACTCCTGGTAACCTTCCTCTCTTCCATGTGCTTCAAAATGACCTCCAGAACAAGCCACTCCATCATTTTTCCAAGGATGGAGGTGATATAAACATAATTATTCACTTGTACCAATAACAACTGCAAACACCAACAATCAGAGTTGTTGCCTGAATCTCTGGCAATTAACAACCTGAAGTGCAACTCAGCAAGACATTCTGAAGGCCTGTTCTCGTGCTTAGTTTAGATGAATGACAAAACATTGCAAAAATGGATTATTAAAAAATATTTTTGTGCATAGAAGCTGAAGGCAGATAACAAATGAGGTGCACAGCTCAGAAACAGAACTGATTTGTATTTTATTCTTTTATAACAAGCAAGTATAGTATGAATTAATTAGCACTGTAAAAAGTTTTTACTGTGAAACAAAAGCTATTTCTTTCATAAATTCTGCAGTCATTAGTCAGCACTTGGTGTTCCCTCACAAACATTGACACCCTGGGGCTGAAGAGGGCTTCTGCTGAGGGATAATAGAGTGGATTCTCATCAAGAATCTTAACTGGAAAGACCAGCAAAAGGACTTGCCAATTATCAGAAATATTTATGCCCAGGAACTGTCTCTGGCCTCTAAACCTTTTTAACACTGTATTGCCTACCCTATACTCCTCACTCTCAGGTTATGGGAAGCTTAATTGCTGCTTGGCAGCTGAAGTCTTGAAGTAACATTTGCACGTCGGTCATTTTAACCATAAAGAAAAACATAGATTAGGAAATCTGCACTAAGTTATCTGAAGAAGCCAGCCACAAAATACAGAAGACATTACATAATACCCCAAAAAAACATTAATTCAATTCTCTGTCACCTAAAGCTCTTTAAGAACGAGCAGAGAAAAAGAGAGGAAGTCAAACCTGACAACCATTAAAGCAGAACTACTTAGGTTCTGCAATGCTAAGCTCAGTTCTACACTGGGAAATAAACTAAGTGACAGCAGATGGAGATAGTGAGATATTTCAGTGCTGCTTATATTCGTTTTCTTTTTTAATAAGACTGAAAGTTTGGAAGTTGTATATTTATCAGAATGCTATATGTGTTTTTACTCAACCAATTTGTTAAATTCAGTCAGGCACAAATACACATATTCAAATTCCTAGCTTACTCCAAGGTTTTCTTGTGACTGAATTAATTGCTTGTGCGTCTTGCGTGTTTTTTGAAGCAGAAATAAACTCCAAATGCCTTTAGTATACCCACAACTTTAAACAAAATTAAAGCAGCACTAATGTATTTGGGGAGAAGATGTGGAAAGCTAGCAATACTTCATTAATTTCAAAGAATGTCTGTATGCATACCCAACTTTAATACTCACTTTCCTCAAAAGGCTGGAAGTAGACAGAAAATGACCAGGCAGAAAAGTAAATTCCTACTTCACCCTTTACACAGCCTATAGTAAATGAATGATTAGTTATGTTCAGCTTTCACAGGGAAGAATATGCACATACAAGCTTGATCTGTGCAGGAAGAACCAGAACACAAGGATTTAAGCCCTCACCAAACCATTTTCCCGTCTGCAGGCCTGCCGAGATCTGTTAACCCAAGTGTAATAACAACTACAGTAAGATTTTGATACATCGTTACTTAGCAAGATTAGTTTTGGTAAGCCTACCAAAAGGATATTTAAAAATTATCTGGTTTTCATTCTGATCTGTGCTGGTTTGGTTTGGCTGGATTTTCTGGTAGTGGGGGAACAGCCCCAGAGGTGGCTCCGGTAAGAAGTTGAGAAGCTCCCCCTGCTCCAAAACCAGCCAAGGAGCCATTAGAGGGACAACAGATGTGCCTCTGTGATTAACATACGAAAGAACTGATACAAGACCTGAGCAGAGGGACCACTTAGTAGGTAGAGAAAAAGTTGAGCTGGAGAGGTGAAAGGCAGTGCTGGGGTGAAGATCCCGGGTGGTTGGTGAGGAGGAAGGGGAAGAAGGTGCCCAAGCAGAAGTTTCCCCACAACCTATGGCGGGATGGCAGGCTGTTCCCCTCTATTCATGGAGGAACGTGGTGGAACATTCCCTGAAGGCACCAGGAGGGGTGAACTTGGCCAGTGGACTCGGATTTGCTGCCAGTGGACTCAGATTAAGCAGCTGTGGAAGACCCTGGTGCCAGGGGAGGTGACTGTTCCCAAAGCAGCCCATGACTCTGTGGGAAGCCCACACTGGAGCAGCTTGCTCCGGACCTCGTGGGAAGGGCTCATGAAGGAGAGGTTCGTGAAGGACTCTCGCCCAGGGGAGGGACCCCATAGAGGAGCAGGGGAGGACTGCAAGGAATCCTTCTTCCTGAAGAGGAAGAAGGAGCAGCAGGAACCACCAGACTGAACTGACTCTAAACCCTGTCCCCCTGTGCCGCTGGGGGGAAGGAGGTAGAGAAATTAGGAACAAAGTAATTTGGGCCCAGAAGAAGGGACGGGTGGGGGTAATGATAGAAATTGATGACTTTGCTGTGCTAAGTTAGCTGAATGGGTATCTTTTAAAACAACATGCAGTTATGCCAAGCATCCTGCAGGTAGTGATAACATCAAGTCTTCTAAGACCTGTCTCAGACAACATTCAACATTCCTGTTGATTCTGACTCACCTGGGCAATCTACCAGTGGGAGACTGGAGACAGGACCAGGATGGGAGACAGGAAAAAGACTACAAAGGACTAGAATCAACAAAACCCCCAACAGGAGATCCTCGAGCATGCATAATTACGAAGATAGCCAATTCCAGGAAATAAAATGACTATGTAAAAGAATTCTGGGAACTCATTGACATAAAATATGAATATGCAGGTTTTTGGTGTATATTAGTTGGGGTGTTTTGCTAACTCGTTGGATCACTTATGGTGGAGAATCCCCAGTGCTGCCCAGTGCTGCAATAAAGAATGCCTGCTCAATAACAGCTTGTTTGTTGTTAGTGGGTCTTTATCTCAGAATCCTTACCCAGCCACACCTAGCCTCCAACTTCGGTGATGAGTGTTAGAAAGCAAGGGGGCTTGGAAGCTCTGAATTTTTGTTTCAGTAATGTATGTAAGCACTGCTCTTTGTGTTGTCTGTGTCCTGTGTGCATCTGATTAGTGTGAAATTAAATTATTATTTTTCCCCAAGTTGAGTTTGTTTTGCCCGGGACCTTAATTGGTGAAGAACCCTCCTTGTCCTTTGTATCGACCCATGAGCTTCTAGTTGGCCTTTGTCCTCCCCATCCCACAGTGTGTGTGTGAGGGGGGGAGTTGAGTGAACAGCCATGTGGCTGTTTCTTTGTTGTAGTGTTAGGCCCAAACCATGGCATGACCCTACCTTAGCAACCTGCAACAGGCCATTTACTCTATAATGAAACATGAAGGAAGCAAAGAAGTCCACTCCGTCAGTCTAGCAACCCAGTGAAAAGTAGGCAGGACAGAAATCTTGCACACTATTTGAAAAATTGGCTTACCTTGCATTGCTCAAGGCAATTACAAAGGTCATTTGGATTATTCAGCTTGGAGAGGAGGAGGCTGAGGGGTGATCTCATTGCAGTCTACAGCTTCCTCACGAGGGAAGAGATGGGGCAGGTACTGACCTCTTCACTCCTGTGACCAATACCAGGACTTGGGGAAATGGCAGGAAGCTGCATCAGGGGAGTTTTGGGTTAGATATGAGAAGGTTTTTCACCCAGAGGGTGGTTGAGCACTGGAACAAGCTCCCCAGGGAAGTGATCACAGCAGCAAGCCTGCCTGAGTTCAAGAAGCATTTGGATGATGCTCTCAGGCACATGGTGTGATTCTTGAGGTGCCCTACACAGGGACAGGAGTTGGACTCGAAAATCCTGATGGGTCTCTTCCAACTCAGCATATTCTATGACTATGATTCTATATTAACAAGGACTGTACCACATTTCCCTGTTGTATTTAAAGGCAAGGAACATCTCCCTAGTGAGCTGCTCCTTCACT
This sequence comes from Hemiprocne comata, assembly GCA_020745705.1. NCBI lineage: Eukaryota > Metazoa > Chordata > Aves > Apodiformes > Apodidae > Hemiprocne > Hemiprocne comata. The sequence goes on along the minus strand of CM036586.1, from coordinate 131,708,770 downwards.
TCCCAGCTTCAATTGTTTCCACTCAGTAACATTCTTACTTGCTAATAACATTCTGAAGACAACATACCATAGGGCTTACTGGGGAAAAATATGTTCATTATTTGTTCCTAATATCAGCCACTTAGCTTTTAAATGTTACTCCTATCTAGGCACTTTCCATTAAAGGAACATTAAAGGTCTACTGAATGTTGCAAGCAAAGAGCTATTGTTTATGAGTGATAGAGTGATGAGACAAAAGTTAAATGACCTGACTGGAGAGACAGATCACCACAATACAGGAGAAGCATGCAGATAAAGATGAGTCAGGATTCCGAGTCCTCTGATACACCCTGCAAGGCAAGTATTCTTATCAACACCCTTTTCCTGTATCACCTTCCAAATTATCTGTTGTTTGTTTGTTTTTGTTCCCTTCTTACTTCGGGGCTTTCTTCTCAGCAGAGTTGTTCTTCTCAGCCAGTCCTAGCTGTACTGTTGCAAGGGGTCCTTCTTTCCTAGGTGCAGGACTTCTCTGCATTTCATAAGGTTCCTATAATAGCCCACCTCTCCAGCCTATTTAGGTGCCTCTGTATGGCAGTCCTGCCCTTGAGTGTATCAGCTGATCTCTCCAACTTAGTGTTTTCTGAACTCCCTCATCTCCTCCCAGTCACTGTTAAAGACACTAAACAGGCCATAGTAGAGATACCTCCACTACCCCACATAGAACATGACCCAGATTTTTACCCATCTGCTTGTCCACCTATCTAGACTGTAACATCCCAACTTGGATACAAGCATACTGAGAGATCCTATAAAGCCTTGCTAAAGTCAAGGTAACTGACCATTACTGCTCTCTCTTTATTATCACAGAAAGCACTCAGCCTGGTCAGGTATGATTAGCCTTGGCAAATCCAGTCCTTTTCTTCTCCTTCACATACCAAAAATGTGTTCCAAGAGGACTCCCTCCACAGTTTTTACAAAGAGTCCAGTGGAGCTGAGCAGCCTGTGGTTTCCCAGATTGTCCTGTTGGCACATGGAGGCAATATTTGTCTTCTGTGGGTTTATAGAAAATCAGCATACCTGAATTAGAAGAAGGCAGCAGTGTTGCAGGTGCTGCTGACCTAATCACCTCATCCTGAGGCAAACCATGGGATCAGTAAACAAGCTGGTGTCCCATGGCTGTTATCTCAAGAAGCAGTGGGAAAACAGAATGTTGTAGCAAGAATTGAGAGGCACCGGCTGGGGATTCAGAGAAGTGTTCCAGACTGAAGATAGATGTGCATGAACAGTAGGTGAACAAATAGCATTGTATAATCTGAGGGACACAGTAAAAATGTAGAGACAAGAAATAAAGCAGCTTCTGCTCCTGCTTTCTAATGGACCTGATGACTGCGTGATTTATGCCCACCACAACCTTCTGCCCACCACAGTCTTCCATTGCAGTGGACTTTCCATGCTTTCTGGGATCTTTCAAAGGTAAAGGAACAGCCTTGAAAAAATACCTGGCAGCTTTCTCAGCATCCTCAGGTTCAGTCCCTAACCCTGTCTGGCCCTATGGACTTAATATGGGTCAAGATCTCCAAACTGATCCCTGACTCAATCTTCATCCACTGCCAGTGTTCTCCTCTCGAAACCCTTCCTTAGTATTGAGATCTGAGAGACCTTAGTAAAGACTGAAACGAAGAATCAAAGAATCACAGAATGACAGAATCCTAGGGGTTGAAAAGGACCTCGAAAGATCATCTAGTCCAACCCCCCTGCCAGAGCAGGATCACCTGGAGTACATCACACAGAAACGCATCCAGGCAGGTTTTGAATGTCTCCAGTGAAGGAGACTCCACAACCTCTCTGGGCAGCTTATTCCAGTACTCTGTCACCCTCATAATAAATAAGTTTTTCCTTATGTTTACATGGAACTTCCTATGCTCCAGTTTGCACCTGTTGCCCCTTGTCCTATCATTGGATGTCACTGAGAAGAGCCTGGCTCTGTCCTCCTAACACTTGCCCTTAATGTACTTATAAACAGTAATGAGGTCGCCCTCTCAGTCTCCTCTTCTCCAAGCTAAAAAGACCCAGCTCCCTCAGCCTTTCCTCATAAGGGAGATGTTCCACTCCCTTAATCATCTTGGTGGCTCTGTGCTGGACTCTTTCAAGCAGTTCCCTGTCCTTCTTGAACTGAGGGGCCCAGAAATGGACACAATACTCCCGATGTAGCCTCACCAGGGCAGAGTTGAGGGAGAGGAGAACCTCTCTTGACCTACTAACCACACCCTTTCTAATGCACCCCAGGATGCCATTGGCCTTCTTGGCCACAAGGGCACATTGCTGACTCATGGTCATCCTTCGGTCCGCCAGGACCCCTGGGTCCCTTTCTCCTGCACTGCTCTCCAGCAGGTCCCAACCTGTACTGGCACATGGGGTTGTTATTCCTCACATGCAAGACTCTACACTTGCCCTTGTTGAATTTCATCAAGTTTCTCCCTGCCCAACTCTCCAGCCTGTCCAGGTCTTGCTGAATGGCAGCACAGCCTTCTGGTGTGTCAGCCACTCCTCCCAGTTTAGTGTCATCAGCAAACTTGCTGAGGGTACACTCTGTTCCCTCATCCAGGTCGTTGATGAAAATATTGAACAGCACCGGTCCCAGTACTGACCCCTGAGGGACTCCACTAGTCACAGACCTCCAACTAGATTCTGTCCCATTGACCACAACTCTCTGACTCCTTTCTTTTCAACCAGTTCACAATCCACCTCACTGCCCAATCATCCAGATCACACTTCCTTAGCTTATCTACAAGGATGCTGTGGGAGACAGTGTCAAATGCTTTACTGAAATTAAGATAAACCACATCTACTGCACTCCCATCATCTATCCACCTAGTTACATGCCATAGCAGGCTATAAGGTTGGTCAAATATGACTTCCCCTTGGTAAAACCATGTTGACTGCTCTTAATGACCCCCTCATCCTTGATATGTCTAGAGATAGTGCCAAGAATAAGTTGTTCCATCACCTTTCCAGGGATGGAGGTGAGGCTGACATACTAAGAAGATACTAAGCACTAGGACAAGGGTGCAGCCATGAGTTTCCTGTAAAGGCAAGACAGTCTCCTGAGATCTACCTGCATTCATAGACTGTTCTTGCGTTTGGAAGACACTGCTCTTAATGAACTCCTTTATTCTTCAGAGCTGCCCCTCCACCCCTACCTGTTTCCCCCATAATCCCCAAGATCTGCCTTCCTCACTCATCTCAGCATTTTGAGAAGTACTTCTAGTGTTACACAGACACAAAAGCTGGCACTGCCACTGCACTGCCACAAGACTCAGTATAGTGCACAATTCAGAACTGATCAGACAGACAGGAGTTAATTATCTCACAATTCTTGTTGCTAGAGTAACAGCACTATTTTTCTATTTATTCATCTCATCTGTTCCAGGAGAGACACTGAGGCAGTCTTATTTCTGAAGAAGTTCACAGTATAATGAGCAAACTGTAAAGATTAATTCTGGATGCGTCGGAACTAGTACTAAATTTATTATAGCCCAACATAAGGGAATTTGGAACTTCTCACTCCTGCCTTTCACCTATTCACTTGGGAGTAAGAGGAATTATTTTAAAATTGTAATTAGAGAAGCTTGTGGGAGCTTCTAAGGCAGAACCATGGAGAAGTGAGGGAAGAGAGATAATATAGCGTTAGACTAATCAAAGTGTTTGCCGATTTCCTAATTTTACTGAATCATTGCAATAGAAAATAACTGGCAGCGCATTCTAGAATGAAAGTGAGGGATGATAATCCTGCAGAAGACATAAAGAGGGCAGAAACTAGATAATAAACTTGTTATTACCTTGCCCCACTACAGTACATTTACTCTTCCAAATGGAAAGGTCTTAAAGCCTTTGCAGTCAGCTGCATTAAGCTCCATCAACCAAAAATTAAAAACTCGGTTTCACACATACACCTGAGTCACCTCACTTTTGGGGAAAGTTTGAAATTCTTGCCAGGGGAAAGGATTAGCTCTTTTTAATTCAACTAACGGGTCAAAAAGCACTGTGCCTCTGTATTAATTATGCAGGTTTTAATAAAGGTATCAGGAACAGAAAACTACAGCTGTTTTGCAAGGAAATCCAGGCAAGGAAGCCTTGAATACAGGTTTTCAGTCACCCAACACGAATTTTAATTCAGAAGAATCTGACAACACCACCTTCTGCACAACACCACCTGACTGTCATGGCTCAAGACCAGGAGTCCTGAAATAGAATCAAGTTTTCTACTTGGGTACAACTCCAGATGAGCCTTATCCTAGGTAGCTGACAAAGAACACACCCAGTGGAATGAGTAACAACTATGCCGTTTGACCAAGGATCACAGCACTGCTTCCTCTGGTTTGACATGCATTTGAACAGCAAAATCTAACACCTAATATTTGACAGACCCTCCCCCCAGAAAATCCCCACCAAATTACTGCCTTCCTTCCACTTTTTAAGATTTTGATGACTGACATATTGCTAAAGATGTAATAAAGAGATTAATCTTACTTTAGACACAGCAAACACTCTCACTTAAATAGTTATAATGCAGCCTAGAGGCCTCAGGAGTGAAGAGATTCCTAGGCTTCTTTTCCTACATATCACTTACTGTCCAGCTTGTTTTCTCACACTCGCAAGATGAGAAGGGAGAGTTGCTCTTTATTTGAGAGTGAAGCTGGAATGCACAGAGCTCCACCTGGTGATGGACAATAAGCAGTCGGGAGCTCACAGGTCAGGAATCGAGAGCAGACCAACATGGGCGACTAGTGTCTGCTGTCAACAGCCTTATCAAGAAGTACATGAAGCCTTCTTCGAACAGCTGGAAGAAGTGTGACACTCCTGATCCAAGTGATTGAGGAGTCAAGGAGGGGATACACTCTCTGCTGAACCTCATACTTAGAAACAAGAAAAAACTGGTTTGTCAGGGATGTGAAGGCTGGGGGGCAAACTTAGCTTTAGTAGCCATGAGATAGCAGAATTCAGGATCCTAAGAGGAAGAAAAAAAGCAAAAAGCAGAATTATAACCCTGGACCTCAGGAAAGTAGTGTTTGGCCTGTTCAGAGATCTACTTGGAAGAATCTTGTAGTACAAGGTCTTGAAGAAAAGAAAGGTCCAGGTGAGCTTATTGATTTTTCAAGTATCACCTCCTCCAAGATAAACAGGAAACAAGCGGAGGTGGAACAAAGAGCTCCTCACAAAACCCAGACATAAAAAGGAAACATACAGGAGGTAGAAGCAGGGACAAGTGACCTGGGAGAAATACAGAGATGCTGTGTGAGTGTGCAGGTATGGGGTTAGGAAAGGCAAAGCCCATCCAAAGCTAAATCTGGTGAAACTCGTGAAGGTCAACAAGAGGGACTTTGTGGGTACATGTGAATAGCAATGGGGACCTGATCATAAAGGACAAGGAGAAGACTGAAGAACTGAATGCCTTCTTTACCTTGATCTTTACTGGTAAGATTAGCCTTCCAAAACAAATTTTAAATTAAAGACATCAAGCCCAGGTATTACTGTATCCACAGTATACGTGTATGTATTTAAGAGAACATTTCTGCTAAATCAGAATACAATGTATGCTCAAAAAGCATTCTGCCTTTACTTATGCAAGTGGGGAGAATTTTGTTCTGATTTTGACTCAACAGTTTGTGCCTTACCAGTACTACTCATTGCCTTTAAGAGTGTGCTAAGGTTGCAACTCACCATACGTTTCCCTCATCTTTACTCTTCCATTAAAGGAGAGAAGCATTACTGTATTGTGTTCAATAAGCAAGTTATTTTTCAATAAATCAGTTTCAAATGGCAAAACAGGTGATTAGACATTGGAATGGACTGCCCAGGGAAGTGGTGGAGGCGCCGTCCCTGGATGTGTTCAAAGAAATGCTGGATGTGGCACTTAGCTGATTTGGTGGTGTTAGGTCATTGGCTGGACTTGATGATCTTAAAGGTCTTTTCCAGCCTTGGTGATTCCATGATTCCATGAAGCAGAGCTCCAAAATGAAAGAATTTTCTATCATCCTCCAATAGGTTTTCGGGGGCTCTCTCAATATATGCAGAATAATAGTATTAAACGGACTACATCAAGTTACTGTACTCAATACACTAGATCTTACAGTTTTCACTGCAAAAAACACCACAGGTTGTTGGCTATTGCAGTAAGACACTTACTGCCCTAGTTAACAGCCCACTGCCAAGAGCATGTAATTAGGTCTTCTACAGCTTATGTACTATTTTAAGTTACAGGTGATAAGGTACAGACATGCCATGGAACCCTGACTCTGGGTTAACTAACCCTAACTCGTGGAAAAACTCTGCTTTTCTCCATTTCTGCTCACATTCTTTATCTCAATCTTGAAGATACATAATACCTTAAGCATAGTAACAAATGTTCTTAGGTTTGTGTACTTACACTGATACTGAATGAATACTTTAACAATAATTAATTCTCTTCTTTATAAGGACTGAAACATGAAACTTTTATTGCAACGCTAACCTCTGAAAATAATTCAAAGATGACAGTTTTGTGTGTTTTGAAATGTCAAGGCAGCAACGGATGTCAGTTAAGAAACTTACAACTCAAACAACTCTATTCCAACGCAGAGAAGCCTTTACCACTAACAGACACTCTGAACTCTGTTACATCATCCCAGATGCTTTCATTAGTCAATCTCAGTCTTAGAGGTTTATTGTCCCTTATCTGGTGAAATTTCACAGGTAGAACAACAGCCTCAAATGAAGGACATACAGACTAATAAAAAAATAATCAGTGAATACCAGCAAACTGTTACATAAGAGGCATCAAAATGGTTCCTTGATCCTGCAATAGCGGAATAAGAGCCTCAAGTGGCCATACAGCAACTGTAACAGGTTTCCAACTAAACCAGCAATTGGCCTTTTTTGACAGACTGATCACCATGCTTGAATTTATTAATGAATGCATTGACCTCTTATTTTGGTTGGGTTTTGGGTTTTGTTTGGTCGAGTTCATTTGTTTTGGGTTTTTTTTTTTCTTTCCTATTATCCAAAAGCATGGACTACCTATTTTTGAGTTTAAATTCCTACATGGAATGAAATCAGTATCTTCTCACACTTAGTTGCTATGGAAATAGTATTTCACAACTGTACCTCTGTTGGAACAAAATGAAACAACTCAAAAAAATGAGCTCTTGTTTCTGAGAATCAGTTGCTTAAAGACATGTGGACAAAGGATGGGCTCAGACAACAGATAATTTCTCGGACTAGTCCAAGACTTGTACCTCCATAAAATGGAAAATCTAGCTTCCTAGAGATACATCAGACAGTCTCCCAGTTTTTAAGTGCCCTCAAATTATTATGACTGGTATCTACCCAGTCTAACTAAAGTTATGAAATTGTATCTGCAGATTAATATGTAAGTTAGAATTTTATATTCCTTTCAAAAAAAAACCCTGTAACACCTACACTCATCTTCAGTTTGTTTGAAGGACACACGTTATTTAAACAGAAAACTGATGCAAAGGAAAAAACAGTATCTATATACATCAGGAACAAGTACAACATAGTCTGCATCTCTAAAAGGACATTAATGGATGGATAAATTTTCCATCATATTTCTTCCAAGACATAGAAGGTCTGCTTTTCTGCCTCAAATGACCACTCAAATTCTTCATGGCTGGAACTGACAGACTATGAGCACACCTTTGAGACCGTTACACCTGAAATTCCCCTAGTGCAGCCCTTCATATCTCCAATGCTCCCCCCATCATCTTTTGGAAAGGGACTGTTAAGCACTGAAATTCTGTCTTCCACACACAGAAGAGGGGAAGGAGGTTATTAAAGAAGTAAAGCCCTTGTTTAAAGTCACATTGGCCACTGAATAATTATTCTAATCCAATGATACTGACTAATCGATTTTGAATTTGCACTCAATCCATTAAGAAATAGAACTAGTGTGGCATGTATTTTTAAAGAGAGGATGCAACTGTCAAGTCTTTTCAAAGTAAGTCTTCCTGTAGACAATAAACGAGATTTTTGTCTTCTTTAAATCCAGTCAATAGCTTTATCATTCTAACAAGAACTTAAACTGTCAAGGGTTGCACAGAAGATGAAAAACAGCAGTCTGGAGAAACTGTTGGTTATCTTAGAGAAACAAAGAAAACCAGAATTTACAGCTGTCCTGGATGTAAAAAAGATTTTCAATTGCTGAGAGACTTGGACAGATCAGATGCACTTCTCAGCAATCGAATAATGCCTCTTCCTCGCATGATACTTGTTCCAGAAAGCGAAGTCTTCACACCACGTGCAGAATCACCTGTTAAATTAAACACAGTTTGCAAACCAAGTCAGCATTAAAGCTTGCATAAATTAGTATGATTGTTTTCATACGCTGTGGATCTGAACCTATACAACAGTTCTGACACAAAAAGCCCGAGACAGGTCTTGCGTCCTCTATAAACGCCAAGACTGTAAGATCTCATTATTTGTGATTGGAAGTTTCAGAGTTTAATTCCGCATGTATTTTAGAGCTATTAATCTTGCAAACTTGATTCTGTTTCTCTGAAGATTAGACATGAACTTCTCAGATGAACTGAGCTCACATGCCTCTATTAAAAAAAAAATCATCTCCAAAAAGAAGACTTTAAATGAGCAGTTTTTATAAACTGAATTACAACAGAATACTTACAAGTAGTACCAGCTGAGTGTGCACATATGCTGACTTAAGTGCAAGGAGAGTATTTAAAGATAGCCCTGTCTCAAAGCACCTAAGCATATGAGAACAGATTTTATGTACCAGAAAAGTAATGGGGTATAAATTAGAGAACAACATTTATAAAAAAAACTAACTTCTGAGAGACCTTCTTGTCCATAGATTGGGTCCAGTAAGAAAAGGGCAGCTCTGCATTCAAATATTCAGAAATGCAGTGGAATCCACGAGCAGGAATAAGCGCAGCTCATGCAGAGTTGTTTAAGCTTTTTCTAAGCCCAGAAATTTGAAAAAGTAACAATTGGATTAAGTTCAAATACCTATTTCCCTTTACAAATGTGTAAGTTTCAAACTCACAGTTAGAAGGGACAAACTCTTGATCCTTTCTTGGAGAATCAAAATGTCTGTCACATCCGGAATCCTCAGCCTCCGCTTTCTGTATGAAGATACAAACATTCAAAATAACATGTCTTCTAAAATGCAGTATATAAAACTACCCATGAAATCTATGAATTATGGTCAAAAAATCACAAGAAATGACCCCACCTAGTGACTACTTTTCTTCCATCAATCTGCCCAATATGTGTCACAAAAGACAGCATCCAAAGAGAAAACAGCTAAGCTGAAATTGGCATGCTTAAGCATTTAACTAGAAATAAAACAGGATACTAGTTTAAAGAATCTCACCTGAAAACGTCTAGCACCCAGTATCACCATCTTGGTATTTGTGCTGTCACCATAATCAGAATCTTGAAGAGGCAGGTGAGCTGCTGTCAGTGAGACTCCATACACATTAGCTAAAGATTTACTGATGCAGTAACTTGACAAAGAAAAAAAGAAAACACGAAAAGTTTGGCTTAGAGGGATGTAATGCTTATGTACAGAAGCACCGCATTTTTAGTTCTTCAACTGACAAACAAAAGCAACCATGGACTGAGATGCACAGAGGGCAGAAAGACATCACTGCAGCAGCTAGTTACCCTACATCCTTCTAAGACCACCAGCCTATTCTACAGCTACCCATGAAATTAAAACAACTGCTTTCCCACACTATCAAATGCAGCCACTTAGAAGTTTGAAAAGCAACTTTTTTCTTTTTCAAGACAGGCCGTACATAACATGAATCTTTTAAATGGAAGACTATTAATAATTCTCTCTCTCAAAGTGCTACTACTACTGATTGAGTAGTGGTTGGAGGTCGTCTTGGGCACAGCAACCATGATATGATAGAATTATCAATTTGTGGGGAAGTTAAGAGGGTCGTCAGCAAAACCTCTACCGTGGACTTCCAGAGGGCTGACTTTGGTCTCTTCAGGACGCTGGTTGGGAGAGTCCCGTGGGAAGCAGCCCTCAAAAACAAAGGAGCCCAGGAAGGCTGGGATTACTTTAAGAATGAATTTATGAAGGCGCAGGAGCAGGGTGTCCCTGTGTGCCAAAAAAGGAGCCGGCGGGGAAGAAGACCAGCCTGGTTGAGCAGGGAACTATTGCAAAAACTCAGAAATAAAAAATAGTGTATCAACTTCGGAAAAAGGGGGAGGTGAATCAGGAAGTATTTAGGGATATTGTAAGGGCATGTAGGAAGAGAATCAGAGATGCAAAAGCTCAGCTAGAACTTAAACTAGCCATCTCTATAAAGGATAATACAAAATGCTTTTATAAATACATTAATAACAAAAGGAGGGTCAGGGAAAATCTTCATTCCTTATTGGATGAAGGTGGAACTTAGTAATGGAGGACAAGGAAAAGGCTGAGGTGCTTAACACCTTCTTTGCCTCAGTCTTTAACAAACAGACTAGCTACCCTCAGGACAACTGGGCTCCTGAGTTGGTAGACAGGGATGGGGAGCAGAATCCCCATCCTGTAATCCAGGAGGAAGTAGTTAGGGACCTGCTGTGCCACTTAGATCCCAACAAGTCCATGGGTCCGGATGGGATTCATCCTAGGGTGCTGAGGGAGCTGGTGGAAGAGCTGGCTAAGCCACTCTCAATCATTTATCACCAGTCCTGGCTCACTGGGGAGGTCCCAGATGACTGGAGGTTGGCCAATGTGATGCCCATCCACAAGAAGGGCCGGAAGGAGGATCTGGGGAACTATAGGCCTGTCAGCCTGACCTCAGTGCCTGGCAAGGTTATGGAACAGATCATCCTGAGTGCCATCAAGCGACATGTGGAAGACAACCAGGGGATCAGATCCAGCCAACACGGGTTTAGGAAGGGAAGGTCCTGCCTGACTAATCTCCTCTCCTTCTATGACTGGGTGACCCACCTAGTGGATGAGGGGAAGGCTGTGGATGTGGTCTACCTCGACTTCAGCAAGGCCTTTGACACAGTCTTCCACAGCATCCTCCTGGAGAAGCTAGCAATCTGTGGCTTGGACAGGTGCACCCTTCGCTGGGTCAAAAACTGGGCCCGGAGACCAGGCCCAGAGAGTGATGGTGATCCATCCCTGGATGTGTTCAAGGAAAGGCTGGACGTGGCACTTAGTGCCATGGTCTAGATGGTGTGGTGGTGTTAGGTCATAGGCTGGACTTGATCATCTTAAAGGTCTTTTCCAGCCTTGGTGATTCTGTGAGATATCAAATGGCATTTCCCTGCTTTCTTATGATTTACTTCCCCTTTCCCCACACCAAAAAGATTACAGAACCTTAAGTATCTACCTTATATGTAAGGCAGTACAGAAATTTCCAAAGTAGAGATAAAACTCCAGGGGAGGTTTAGATTGGATATTTAGGAAAGATTTCTTTACTGAAAGAGTGGTCAAGCATTGAAACAGGCTGCCCAGGGAAGTGGTGGAGTCACCATCCCTGGAGGTGTTAAAAAAACATGTAGATGTGGCACTTTGGGACAATGTTGTAGTGGGCATGGTGGTGTTGGGTTAACAGTTGGACTTGATAATTTTAAAGGTCTTTTCCAACCTTAATGATTCTATGATGCTATATACCAGAACACACTGTGAATTTCTCACCAAATACACATACACTAAACCTCTAAAGAAAAAGTGAATTCTAATGCAATTTACACTTCTCTCAGCTCTCCAAGAGTAAGTGGAAGTAGTGAAAAGATGACTTCAGAATGATGATTACTATCAGAGAAACTACATTACGTCTAAATGCTGAGACAGCCTACTGCTAAGCCATACAAACAACAATGATCAGTACAAACAGAACAAAATGCCAAGGGTGGAGGGAATATATAAAACTCAAGAACTAGAACTACAATGCTCCAGGCAGTCAGAGAACCCAGAGCCAAAAACATCAGTCTATAAGAAAATAGGAAGTCATCATACTGCAGAGAACTCCTCAGCAATACTCACGCTATTTTCTTACAGGATGCCAGAGCACAGCAGACTATGTCATTTTCTTCATGCCACTTGCACCTACATGAAATGAAGTTCAGGCTTATTTTAGAAGCATCTACCTCATTAATCAACATCAATAGTTGGTCTGTTCAGAAGGAACAGGAAGAAATATTAAAGATGGTAATTTTTTTTGTCTCAGTGACCATACAGTATATTCGAAATTTCACAGAGGACCAGCATTCAATAACTAAGCTTGAAGTAGTTAATGCAGTTAAAAGATATACTTAATAGGCAACCTGCTTCATACTGGGGTGGGCAGAAGGGAGAACAGAGAATCCTAAGAGACAAATGGAATTTAAAGGTAACAACTTGAAGTTTCCTATTAATCCAAAACAGTTCCTCTCAGTATAAGCATCTCCACTTTCCTCCCCAAATGTGTGTTTTAAAGTACATTTTTCCATTCTTGTTGTCTCCCACTCGTGTGAAGACACTCATGGAAATGGAAAACTGCCTGACTACAAAGAGATAAAGTGACACTGATTATCCCAATGGATCTTAAAAGTCCATACTGTAAGCTCATTTCCAAGTGTAATATTAAAAAATAAATATACTAAAATTTAAGATCAAATTACTGGTTCTTACTTAAAACAGTAGCAGAGGAAAAGGTAAAGTATATTTCTAAGTTAACTGTGTCATCACTAAATTTTCCTCTGCAACACCATAAGCTACCTAGCACTTCTTTGTACAAACATGGAAGAATCTGAAAGCAGGAAAAGCTTTACCATTCAAGACACACAGGGAAAAAAAAAGGAAAAAATAAAAATCCTACAAAGTAAAAAGGATTCCAGATGTGTAGTAAAGAACATTCATTCTAGAAGAAAAACTATAGGAACTACCTTAAAGCTTATGCTTGAGTACTTGATTTATACCACTGGCAAACATAGCTTGTCCCTCATCGCAGCAGCAGCATGAGGCATTTGATGTATAGCAACAACCAGGTACCATCCCAATTACAATTCTGAAGGCTGAACCTTCTCACTTCTGTGATTTCCAGTTCAACACCACAATATCCCATTTTTACCCCCTCCTTTACATTAGGCCTCAGACTCAGCATTAAAGAGCCATCTGTCTTTACACTTTTGGGAAAGTATTTTTCATTTCCAGTCCTACTCATGATGTGACAAGAAGCATTTCTGATTAGGAAGCCTGCAGAACTTTCTAGCCTGGCAGCATACAAGCTGTATGTAGGGCACCAAGACACATCAGACTAATACACATTTCCACAAAGAAGAATCCAACATACCTGGTATTACTGGAGAAATCCCACAGGAAGACATCCATTTCTCTACACACCCAAGTCTTGGATGGCTCCTTTTGGTATTTCTTCCGGTATAGTTCTATTACCAGGTCTTCTACCGCAAGAACCTCCGGATGGCTCTTAATGCCTATGGTTCAGAGAAAATCAAGGTCAGGAGAACAAAAGTGTCAGTAAATATTCAGCTCCACTCCCATCTCTGTCAGTCCCTGCTCACTGCCCAGCCTCCTACCAGAGCATCAAAGCTCTTTTAAACCTTAACAGGTTATTCCACCAGCAGTTTTAATAAAACCTGGCTTCCTAGAAAAGTGGGTTGTCCTATATTCCCATAATTTTCTCCACCTCAGTAATTATGTACCCTGCTTGCTGACTGTCTCCCCTCAGATGCTGTCAGTTTTCCCATCTGCTACCATACTCTCACCTTCAGTAATCTCACTGCCTCTAGTGCTCCTTTAATTGGCTGAGCAAGAAACAGAGCATGTTAGTCTACGGATGTGCTCATTAGCCAGTCAGCTGATCATGCTGCTGTTTTACTGACACTGACAGGGAGGCAAAGATGGGGAAGCATGCAAAGTAGTTCTAGCTATCAGTACCAGCTTTGACACCTGAAGATTTTCAGGCAAATAGAGCTGCCCATGATTACATAATCCTTATTTCTTGGGGAAGAGGGGGGAAAGCAAAAAATTATCCCATTCCCACCTGTTACGCTAGCCATTCGATTGAGACACCAGCTAATTTGGAATCTGTCGTTAGACTAGAGGAAAGAAAATTTTAGTCACACTGATGAAATACAGTATATAATTCTGATATCTGCAAGACTTCTGACTACATCTGAAAAAATCACCTCCAAAGCAAAATTCAGTGTTTGTGGGACATGAAGTACATGTACTTCTTCAGAGCCCTATATTTATGGATGCAGCTCAAGATCTTGACCCTCCCACCTTTTTAAGGATTAACATTAGGCTCAAATTGAGTCAAAACATAATATAGCTGTCATGAAGCTTGAATGCCTCTGAATCTTAACATTTTGTTTTGATCACTGGCAAATGAAATTTGAGCAAAAATTAAGATGTATGGTATTCTCATGGGGAAAGAGTCATAAAAATGTAAAAACATCCATTAAAAAAGCAGGATTGTGTGACTGTTATTCAGCACAACCAATTTAAGTCAATATTAAAAGCCTTTAACCTAAGTCAAAACAACATCAGAGACTAAGTGAAGTGTTCATCAGTGCCAGAAGTGCAGGCTGAAAATAAGAAGGCCGAAAATTTGGTCTCTGCTTTATAAAAAGGTTAGCTTCTAGGGGCCATTTTTTCGTGCATGGAGTTGGGAACCTTTGGAAGAGAGTGTCTTTCCCCACTCATTTGCACACTGATTATGTTTTAGAGTGAAGTATCTCCTTAGCCATCCAATAGAAGTGAAATCAGAGATTTTGATTTAGAGCATCTTACTTTGACCTTGACCATACCCTGCAGTAGAAGCAAGGCCGAACACCACTGGCTGGCTGGACAAACTCAAGAAGCTCCCGTAAGACAACCGCGTAACAAGTACGTGAAAGATTACATCCAGAGATAGGGATCTTATGAGTGGCATCACCTAGTGAAGGGTGGGGTGGGTGGGAAAAAAAACAACCACAAGTTATGAGAAGTTCTGTTTCCTTAAATGATACAGTTCCCTCCTCCTTTCTATCTTTTTATATACATATATGTATACACACAAACGCCTCCTCTTCTCTCCAGGCAGTGTCTGTGACTGATGTATCAAAACCTTGCTTTCCTCAGCAGAAGACTGGCAGGTCTAGCCTGTGGGCACATACACACACCCCCCCACCCCTCTTAAAAGGCCATTATCTAAGTATTTGACATAGAAAAACACGGGCCAAGTTTGCTCCTTCTGTACACAGGTGGAGGAAGTACCCTAATAGAAACAAACTGGAATCTATAAACGCTGCCTAACAGTTGCAAGGGAAACAAGGCAGGCCCAGCCAGACACAACAAGGGTATAAATACTTCAACTTTGTTGATATATGTAAAGCTGTAAAACGCTTAAGGTTTAAATACAAACTAGTATCTTTGAGTTACCCTTTTATGAATTAGGACTTTGTGCTGAAGATATACACAAGGACTATCAAGAGGACACTCCCCTCAGACGGGCCTGAAAGCATTTAAAGCCATACAAAGTTGTGCCATTTAAGAACACACTGCAGTTGTTACTGAACTAAAATGGGAAGACCGAATACAAGTAACTGCCACTGACAAAACCATTTTGGGTGAAGTGCTCTGCCGTTTGTGGGTACAAGAAACATGTAAAAGGTGACTGCAACAAGCTGCTCTGTCACTCCTTTCTCTTTGAAGCTTGATGAGTTCCCAGAAGGAGAAACTGTAGACTTAAAAAAATGTTTGGATACAGATCCGATAAGCTGAGTCTAAAACAATACACCTTTGCATACCATTCTTCTTCTCCCTTGATACTCACTGGCAGCCTGGCAGTGGTACCGAAAACCAAGTGGTGGTACTTCTGCAGAAGAGCGGGGGAGACAGGAGAAAAAGAACAACTGTCATTCAACATCCTCAGCGACAGATCTTTAACTCTCCACTATACACCACACCTTCATGTACAGAAAGGAACAGCTTCATTTTTCCCTTGTGGCCTCATATAAGTGCCACAACTATTTTAAAAAAAGTTATTTTCAATTATATGCATTTTTTAAAAGTATGTTGTATAGTGTATGTGTGTGTTTGGGTCCAATTAAGACAAACATTTATTGGCATGATATATAAAGCACAAACATTGTAAGGTCCTCCTGGATTTGTTCTACCCTCTTTGAAACTTCATGCAGTTCTGACACTTGAATTTCATCTCTTCAGAAACAATCAGCACTGTTCTGATAATTTAAGAAGTCCAAACACTTATTACAGTCAAAGAAATAAAACCTCTCTTAATACCAGAAATCAAACATGGGCAGCAGTGCCACAAAAAGCCTCCCTCTCCCCTCAAAACAAGACTAACTACTTCTTGTCTCCCTTCCTTAGAACTCACCTGGATCTATGAAGTGATGGAAATGATCCATTATGCCATCCTGTAGGGAGTACTTGACACACCCAATCTCACAAGGAAGGAAGCGCTGCTCACAGTGGGAGGGCAGCTTGCCATGGCTGTAAATGTTCAGGAAGTAGAAGATGCTTGCAATCACAGCTAAAAGAAAAAAAAAACACTGAAAAGCTTTTTAGAAGAGCCAGCAGAGGTTACAGCAAGCCATCCTGGCCTCACCTCATCCAGTGAAAGCTTTGGTGTGCTTTATCATATAAGTGAGTAAAGCAGGATAACAACCAAGTAAAACACACAGATCTTTCTCTGTATGAGATGACAAGGTAACACATACTTATGCAAGAGTTGGGCATATCAGTAGTCCTGGTACACCTTCCATAGATGCTGCTGTGTGTAGAAATCGGAGGGGGAGGTGTGGAAAGCAATAAATAAATAAATAAAATAATCAAACCCACAAGAATGTTAAGAGGCCTAGAATCCAACAGGAACTACTACTTCTTTTTATGATAGGTCTCTTTACCCTTTAGAGGTTAGAAAAAATATCAGTAACTGCAAAGCTGCCTCACAAGCTCAATTCAGTAACTTAACAAAAGATAAATGAGCTGGTAATAATCTTCTGAGGTAAGCGGAGATGAGAAGTCTGCTAATTGAAAGTATTGCTTCTCCTCCGCTAAATGAGCTCCCGAAGAAGGCTGGCAAGAAAATCCAAGGCAAATGCAAAGAAATAAATTTTTTGTTTACTAATTTCAAAAGTACCCATGAAAAGTATTTCACAATACACCTTCTTCATGAATGTTACATAACGTTCTCGCTGAAGTTTAACGTAGCTATTTAATCTTTACAGAATCACAGAATGGTAGGGGTTGGAAGGGACCCCGAAAGATTATCTAGTCCAACCCCCCTGCCAGAGCAGGATCCCCTAGAGTAGCTCACACAGGAACACTTCCAGGTGGGTTTTGAATGTCTCCAGAGAAGGAGACTCCACAACCTCTCTGGGCAGCCTGTTCAATGTTCTGTCACTCTCACAGTGAAAAAGTTTTTCCTTATGTTTCCATGGAACATCCTATGCTCCAGTTTGCTTCCATTACCCTTCTCCTATCATTGGATATCACTGAGAAGAGCCTGGCTCCACCCCTGACACTTGTCCTTTACACATTCGTAAACATTTATGAGGTTGCCCCTCAGTCTCCTCCAAGCTAAAGAGGCCCAGCTCCCTCAGCCCTTCCTCATAAGGAGATGTTCCACTCCCTTAATCATCTTGGTGGCTCTGTGCTGGACTCTTTCAAGCAGCTCCTTGCCCTTAAGTTCTGCCCCTCGTCAAAAAATGCTACTTGTTCTAATAAATAATAGATATGTGTAACTGGTTCTACACAGAAACGATGCTGTATGCCAGACTTCATGGCAATTAACACCAGTATGCCAGACTTCATGGCATTTAACACCAGTTGTCCTAAGCTTGAATGCTGGTGCTCTCTTACATGGGTCTTGAACTCTACAAGCTGCAGGGCTATAGGAAAGATAACTCTTCTACCTGAATTTGAACAGCTTTCCTTATGAAAAAATGTATATCGACACAGGGAACCATATAGGACTTTTACTGAGAAGTACTCAGGAGCAGCATCACAAAATGTGTCTCAGTTATCCCTTATTATCACTCTCATTAAGTTTAAAGATCAATCAGCCCAAGCCAGGGAAGCAGGACCTCTGGCAGGGAGGACACTAACAGGTATTACACATTTTATGGAGCTACTCTTTCCTGCCCCTCCAGAACCATGACAACATGAAAATAATTCAAGAGACTAGTTAGGTAAAAGGCCTGAGGTGAAACCTAACCACACAGCACATACAGCTTGTATTAACTGACTCTTGACTTATCTTGTAAGCGTTCCATTTATCATTTTTCAGAATAATGTAATATTCATGGGGAAAAGATTACGAATGTGTTCATTACACAATTCTAATAAAAACTTCCTTTTGAAGAGGGGGTACAGATAAGAAAGGTTTAGCTTCCAATGCTTCTTTCAATAAGGAAGCAAGCCAGGATGTTACAGAAGCACTGACAAAGTACATATTCCCTCTTTTATTCTCTCAGAGGCCAGGTCATAGTTTTATTTAACACCTCTACCATACAAATTTTAAACTTTGATACCTAACAACTCTTCACCCTTTAAACTTGGTAAAAGTATTATTTTATGCTGAACTTGGATTAGGCCTTGTAAATCATAAACACAGGAGTTGAGGAATTACCTTTTTCTTAAAAACCTTGAAATAATTGTAAAGAAACTATTAGTGCCCCATACTCCCATCAAGCTACAAAACAGAGGATAGAATTATTTTGGGGAGGAGGACAGACATGACATGACAGGGACATTTACACTGACCTACCTCTGTCCTACAAAGGACTCTTCTACAACAGTAGACCATTAGGTTAAAACAAATAAACAGTAGACACAGATGGGTATTAGCAAAAGGTAAACAAACTTTGAGAGTATCTACAAAGGACAAGCTTTTATCTAACAGAATCAACTGCTTTAAGATTACTATACCCTGATCATCCTTCCAAGACATAGCAGAGGCATCTGGAAGAGAAGTAACACTGTCCATCTTTGTGGTCAAACAAGCAGAAACTGGATGAGCCAGAATACACGTCTGGAAAAGATGAAACACTTAAAAAAATTCAAAAGAGTTTACTAACCCCCCAAAAAGTCTTTCACTTCCTTCTATTTGAGGAACATAGGACATCCACTAATGGTTATGGTTAGGTGGAACAAGTCTGCAGTTTATATACAAGTGTCTGTGTCCTTGCAGAGCAGGAAGGCAAAATTTCTCTTCTAACAGAGATAAGTATCATACAACTAAATTTACAAAATGTAATTAAAAAAAAAAGAACAAGATGTTGCTAGGTTCAACTACTTGTCACAGGTGAGGAACTTCACAAATTGGACTTTCAAAAATTTTTCCATAAAGTGCATGAAATAGTTTGGCACGTGCTTTAGCTGCCGAGGCATGGAACTGATGAAAAGCTGATAAACCTTAAGGAAGTCATCAGATTGCTCTAGCACAGAGCAAGTAAGAGGGGCACATGCACTCATTAAGCACTGCAAATCCACTCATGAACAATAAGCTTTTAGGAGTACAGGAAGATAAACCTGGCAGTCTTACAGAATTCAATAATTCAAGAGCCAAATTGGGAATAACATCCACATTTAGGTACACTAAATCCAGACTACCATCTTAACCAAAGTTCGTTGCTTATCAGTTTGAACTATTTAAAATAATATGAGGAATTGGTCCCATCCAAGTAAGTGCAGGTCACCTCCAGAAGATGACCAAGACCTTTCACTACACAAAATAGCAGTGGTTGTGTACAGGTATGTGATTAATAAATTGAGAACGATCTCATACATACATACCTCCCTATTTCCACTGACAGCCAATAAGGCTTATGTTCTTTATTTTGGCAAAGCAATCATTCCTTCCCCTGATTACAGTTTTCTAAAAAGCTGCCAGTTGTAGGAGGAAATACAGAAGCCTCCATTTATTACTTAGCTGTCATTTCATGTAGCTCTCCACTGTATATGAAAATGGAACTTCATTAATTACATACTCCAAGCCTACTCAAATAACACAATGATGATCATGTTCTAAACAGCTCTTTTCCATACAGGCAGGCCCCCCAATTCAGAAAACACTGCCTAGCATCTCCCTACTAGTCTAGATTTACTAAATTAACTCATTCAGATTTAGTAGTTACTCCATGCTACAATCATCCAGTCATTCTCTCTACCACCATGTGTTTTGAAGACCTAAAAATTACCCTTACTAGTTAATTGTAGTTCATAGCCAGTATCTAGTAATATGGGATGAAGAATTCAAAGCAGTATTATCCACTCAACTGGGCTCTTTGCTTTGACACACAAGTTTTTACACTGTCAACCAAGACTGGAACAAAATAAGCTTACTGACACCTCAGGTAATTAAAACTCTGAAGCAAACTACACTGCAGGAAACTGCTGGGAGAGGGACAGACAGAAGGAGGTGGGGAAAAAAAAAAGGACACACACATACATTTTCAAGACAGTAAATAGTAGAAGGGATCCATTCAGCGGTACTTCTGCATTCAATCACGTTCAGCTTAATGTAACTACATTGTGGGATTTTGTCCTCCACTATAGCATTACTATTCTCTCCATAATCAAACCAATATAAAATAAAAGGTGTAATTATTCTTTTTGTGCATATGGTGCAACATTTTATTGACTTTGTCCACCACACAGCCACTTGAAAATGCCGTATCAGCTGCATATAAGATGTGTTTTTAGGCCGTCAGATAAGGAACACCTAAATTAAGAACATCCACAAAGCAAAAGCAACATGAACCTATGACCAGAAGATGTCCCAATTTACAGTATTATAAACAAAAAGACATTTTAAGTCAGTCACTGCAAAATAATGCTTAAACATAAAACTCAGTTGTTAGAGAACTACATCCTACTTGGTAAAAGCCCAAAGGAAAAAGCTGTGCTGGTTTAAATGATATAGAGTATTCTTACCTTCAATTCAAAGTAAAACAGTTTTCTGCTTAACCTTTATAACAGTATGGATTATCACAGCAGCCATAACCTTCAGAGGCTGGAGGCTATGGAGAGCAGGTGATCTTCCATAGTATCATAGCAGACCAAGCCCCAACACCATTTACTCCTTCTCTTATTTAGCTACATTGAAGGGTGTTCTTTTCGCAGCATTTACCTCTTTCACTGTCTTCTGAGAGCATTTATTTTCTTTCCACTTACGAGCCTTCTCTAGATATGTCATCTTTTCTTCCTCATTCAGCAACTTGAAGGAAATTGTTAAAAAAGTTTTTACTGCTTCCTTTTAGTAGTCCCACTAACAAACTCCATGTAAGATATTGTGATTCCCAAAGGACATTATCAATGCTTGTAAGAACTGCCAACTGCTAACACTGACTCCAACATTTCCAGTACCTTTCTCCCTAACAAAGCCAGAAGCTTTGATGCAAAACACCTAGAGAGTACGTGCTTCTTAAGCACCGTTAGATAAGGGCAAACTAGCACTGCCACACCACAAACAAGAGGTCTCTGAAAGCACTGTTGCCAGTGCTGGACACCACTCCCCACTACCACACACAAGCCAGACTAGCCCCCCTGCAGGTAAGGGGAGGATGGCATGGCTTTGTGCTTCTTAGCTACTCAAGATCCCCATTTGAAACGCTAAACATAAAGCAGCTGAGCCACCAGGTAATTTACCCTTCAAAAAAGGGCACGCTGACACTTTGTCCCCCATGCAACCGGTACAGGAGCACCGCACAGATCCAGCTGATGGGTGCTGGTTCCCCCTCAGCAAGAGGCAGGTGGGCTGCCATGAAACCCAAGGCCCTGGCCCACCGCGGCTGGAACAGGACTGCGCCGCGGGCCTCCTCCCTGCCCTCCCCGCCATCAAGCTGCGTTAACCCGAGGCCGTTCCCCCCCGCAGGAGGCCGGAGAGGCGACGGGAGGCGCGCAGGAGAAGACCCTTCCCCTCACCGCCCACTCCTGGGAGCAGTAAGGGATGGCGTCGACCACGCTGCTCACGGGCAGCCCGCGCCGCTGCAGCTCGGGCAGCTGGTCCCGGACGAAGAAGCAGTAGGCGCTGGAGGCACCTCTGCGGTGCGGCATGGTGGCGACCGGCCTCGCCAAGCCTGGGGATTTCTCCGCCACACCGCTGTGCAAGGCCCGCTCAAAAGGCAGCTGAGCACTGGCTGGCGCCCCGCCTCTGCAGGGCTGGGCGCGGAGGTGCTGCCGGGGTGGGGCGGGGCGGGGCGGGGCAGGGCAGGGCAGGGCGGGGCACACGGCCGCCCTCGCCTTTTGGCGGGAAGGGCTGCAGGAGCTTCCGGCCGGCCGCTCAGACAGCGTGCCGGAGTCAGCTGCAGGCTGGGCGGACCTCACTCCCTCCCCACCGCGGGTTTTACCCATCACCTCGAGGTGGGCCTTGAGGAGAGTGCAGCAGGGTTGTTTGTAGTCTGGGTTGGTTTTCGGGTTTTTTTGTATGTTTATTTGTTTGGGTTTTTTATGTGTTTGTGTGTGTGCTTTGGTTTTGTTTGGTTGGTTTTTGCCTTTTTTTTTTAGTTTGTTTTTTTAATGTTCTTTGGGTGCTGAAGGATAAGAAATATCCCATGAGATCAATAGCTTGCTTGCACTGAGTTCTTGTAGACATTCAAAATGCAGGCTCCCCACCCTCACAAAATGGCAATATTCTGATTTTTCAAAATAAAAGGGTTATACTCAGTAATATCCTCTCATTCTGAATCACAGAATCACAGAATGGTTTGGACTGGAAGGGACCTTACAGATCATCTAGTTCCTGCATGGGCAGGGACACCTCCCACTAGACCAGGTTTCTCAGAGCCCCATCCAACCTGGCCTTGAACACTGCCAGGGATAGGGCAGCCACAACTTCCCTGGCAACCTGGACCAGTGTCTCACCACTCATGGTAAAGAATTTCTTCCTAATGTCTAACCTAAATCTACCTTCTTTCAGCTTAAAACCGGTACCCCTCATGCTATCATGTTATATACATATGAAATATACATATTACTGTTATATCCTAAATTTAGTAAAGTCTTTACAGAGGGTCACTACATTCTTTTATGAAAATAGATATGTTCATATGTATAAACAAAATGAACAGAAGAAGAAGCCAACTGGAATCCGTATGCAAAATACATTTACTAGTACATGGTACTTAAAATATTCAGAGATCATTATTACTGGTTGCAGCTACTTCACCTAGGCCGAAACAGGCATCCTGCTGCATCTCACTGGCAGGCTGGGCACTGATGGGCCAGGTGCCTGCCCCACAGCCTGCATGGCCACCCTTGGCTCCTTGCATTCTTCTCCCCCTGGAGCAGGCTGGCTCCTGCTGCTCTGGGATAGCAAGCTCACCAGGAGCTAATACTCCGTGAGACAAGATGATCACAGTGATATGCTTACTCTAACGCTTCCAGCAGTGCTCAAAGTGCTACCAGGAGCTGGAGTCCTACATGAGAGTCAGGGGTGACAAATAACGGGGGTTAGGGTCCCAGGAGATGCAACAAGGAGTGGGGGAAGAGGTGAAGACCAACTTCAGTTAAGACACCTGGGTTTGGTTTTGAGATATGTGGTAAAAAAGTGGAGGAGATGAGAGGGCATGCATGTGCTTGGAAAGGCAAGCTTGCTTTTAATAAGCAACAATATAATAAAAAATAATTTGGGAGCTCATGTTATACAATACTGAGGCTGCTGCCCAGCCTCTGTTTTTTTGTTGTGGTTTTAGGGTTGTTTTTTGTTGTGGTTTTAGGGTTTTTTTTTGTTGTGGGGTATTGTGGGTTTGTGGTTTTTTTTCCTTTCATCTGTCTCATTGACATAATTGACACTTCCTTCTCTGAAAGTTTGCTTAGTGAGTCACAGTTCAGATAAGATAAAGGCTGGAAATAATCTGATCTGCATCATCTTGATGAGCAGCATGAGTTGCTTCCACCCTTAAGCTTTCTATTGATCTCTCTCAAAAACCAACTGATCTTCACTGGCCATAGTAAAAAAAGGAAATTAGCAGGGCAATAACGACAGTTGGCTTTAAAACAAAGCTTAATCCATTTGTAGAAGGGATTGCAAAATCTGGTTGCCTGAACAGAAGACCCCACATTTGACCTGAGACAGGGTCACTGAAGTGGCGAAGTTGGCATAGGTCCTGATTCAATTCTGGCCAGGTTTGCATGTCCCTGGTGTGTGGTGTCTCCCACATTCCTCACTGTTCACCTTGTCTTTTGGGGGATTTCCTTCAGCATGCAGTTGAAATTCCTGCAGAGCCTATATAGTGCAGCAGCAGAAGACCTAGCATGCTGCTTCGCACACAGCCATCTCCTGTGGAATTACCCAGACAATCTCCGTAAAAATAAATGGTGTAGCCCTGACTTGGAAGATTCTTTCCAATCCTCTATCCCAGAGTTCTCTTGAATTTAGTGTGAACCTAGACATGAGGATAAAAATGGCAATAAAACACCTCCATGCATTTCCAAATCACTGGAAAAATCTGCTTCTTCCCCTCAGTCGAGCTGCTTTTTTAATCTTCTGGTTAGGTAACATAAGTCTGTTTAGCTCCGAAGGGGGTAGCTGTTTAGGCTTAGATTATTATGTCTTTCACTGCTGGAAGTGCTGGCAGGTAAGGTCAGATAAGATTACTCTTGCATCTCACTGGTGGCAGATTTCTCTAAGGGTTAAAAAATGCTGGTGCTGTTTAGTCTTCTGGAGGTTATTCTGTCTTGCTCAAGTCCAGTGAAATGGTTTGTTTTGTGTTGGTGAACCACTTACAGAATTTACTGTTAAACATACAGGAGGAGTAAATCACATTGTTAAAAATGTGTAAAATCATGATGTAAATTCAATGAGAACAGGTGAGTATTTTTAAAGTCACTTTTACTGTTGTGGAAAATAATTTATATTCTGGTCTAGTTCCTGATAAATGCTAAATCTCTGAGGAGAGACTGCAAGAAATAACTCATATCTTGTAAACTTCTGCACAGAGGCTAATTTTTCAGGCAGAAAGGCAAGTATTTACTGTTGTATTACTGCATGAGTTGTTGCTAGGAGTACATCTGTGCAAATTTGTTTTACTTTCCTTCACACCACGTTCTTTTCTCTGGAGTACAGCTTTGAGATCCGCCCTTTAGCAGCCCTTCCTTCTGAAGAAATTCAGATAATGTGTGCATCAACTGTTTGAAAAACACAAGGCTGAAGTAATAGTTCTCCTAGGGCTAGAGGTGTGGTCAGAAAACAAAATACATAAGCAGTGGAGAGAAAAAGGATTTTCCTACATGGGGTGGAGAAAAGACAGGGAACAGATAATCTTCAGAGCACCGTGTCATCAGTATTCCTCCCCAGGGCCCTGAGGATCGACCAGTGCCTCTGAACTCGTATTTTAACTCTTCATTTGCCTGCTGTTTAACTTAGCTGCCAAAGCAGTTCTCTAGGCCATTTATACTGATTAGTAAATAACTTTTATAGCACTGGGGCCATTACAGCAGATAAAAAAAAGTGCTGTGCCCTTATTTATATATTAGTTGTATGGTTGTTTTGGGTTCTTTTAAGCACTTAAATTAAATAACTTGATATGGCAATACTTAACTCCTTGATTCCTGGCATTGGAAGCCCAGCTCAAGAATAAGGGGCCTGTGCTTTCTCATCAATGCATGGAGTTTGCCAGATATCTCAAAATAAGGTCTGTGTACCCTAGTACTATGTAGAGAGAAAAACTATCTGGAACTTTTCTGCCAGTTATGTATTTTCATTCGTTCAGGATTCACGGCTACAATCTTTCCAAGATATGTCTTACAGTTGTTCTTCAGAAAGAATGAGTAAAGTTATTCTAAAAAACATGGCAGTGACTACATCTGCTGCTACCCACTTCCCTGCTGGTCTGGGGCTAGAGCACTTTCCCACAAAGTGAAATATTTGGTGTTTATGTTAGAGGAATCAGGCCAGATCCATCATACAGAGAGGTGAGACCGACAGCTCCACACTCCCAGGTCCAACTGAAGTGAGGTCAAGCATGTGTTGCCAGTCTAACACACCATCTTCTTGTGTAGTTTTGCCCTTAGAGATGCACCATCTGCTCCCCCCCTCTCCCATTTGCAGGGCACATCACCTTCTCACCAGCTGTTCCAGCTTGATCATTACTAACACTGACACACTCACTTGCACACTCTCCCCCTGCCCCCAGCACCACTGATGTAAGGGCTTCTGACCCCTGGTCCGCTCTAGTGGATGGCACTTCTTGTCACTCACTCAGGGCTCTCCACATGGTGCCTGTGGTCCCAGTCCAGCTTCTGGCACCCAGACCCTCACTCACTCCAGCTCAGCTGCTGGCCCCATGGACACATGGAGGCCCCTATGACCTGCAGTCCCATTCCAGTTGCTGGCACTTAAGTTGACTCACTCCTGTACTTCCAGTCACTTGTAACCGAGGCACATATGGTCTTCAACTCATGGCTTGACTAGAGGATTGTACTTGGACACCCCCCTCCTCCCCCCCCGAATATAGAGTCCTTCACTCTAAAAGAGTCACAAAGGAATTTATTAAGATAGGAATAGGCTGTGCTGAGCAGGTGCAGGGCATGGCAGACAAGCACATCACCCAGCAAACTGTTCACACACGATTGGCCCTTCCACCCCTTTATCTCCCTATCCACGCTTGTTCCTTCCCAGATCATATGGATCTCTCCCTTTCTTTGCCTCTGATTCCTCCCCTAAGCATCCTATAAGAAGTTCTGTGCAATCCAAAATATTTTTCCCTTGCATCTCCCCATAACGTGTCCTATATCCATAGGAGGCAACCCCCCTCAGTCCTAAAGTTGCTGTGGTGTTGCCTCATCTTGATGGGCTTCATGCCTGCACCCTAGGGCTGAGGCTTTCCTGACAGAGGCCTGGGCAGGTTTTCCCTTGTTCTGAGTCCCTAATTTGGGTTCCCATCTGCCATTGTGTCTCTCTGCTCCTGTGGACTTGTGGAAATTGGCCTTTGATGGGCTGATGGCTCTTGCGATGGGTGTAGAAGGAGCCAGGGCAGGGTATTATTTGGGCTACCTCCATACCATTTGTCTCTCTGCACTCCTTTGTGGGTGTGTAGACAATCTTTTATCTCATAATCTCACAGTTGATTACTTTCTCAGCCTGGACATGGAGATTTTAAACCTACAGTCTCCCTGGAGAGTGATACAAAGTGAGAACTTCATCTTTTCCATCCAGTCATTACTATTGTTTCATATGTAATGCATAAACATTTTAGGGGTTAGAACCTGCAAGCTTCCCCTTCCCTAGGTGAATGATTTAACGAGCAAGGTACAGCTGTCAGCTTTCTGTTGGTCTCACTCCTTTTGACTTAATGAAACTTGGCTTTTTGGTCATTTCTTGGCTGCATACTACTAGATATTTGTTGGTACCTTTGAGGGAAACATGCAGTTGATCATCACAGTTACTTGCAAATGATACAAAGATTGGGGGAATAGTTAATAATACAGGCAATAGAGTGGGTTATCCACCAAAGAGGAGCTGCCTGTGTGATGCTATGTCAAAAGGACTAACAGCATGATCCATGGAAGGATAAACAAATATTAAACAGGAATTATGATGATGTATTACTATTACGATGGGGTCACAGCCATGGTAGACAAAGGCAGAGCAACAGATGTCATCTACCTGGACCTGTGCAAAGCCTTTGACACTGTCCCACATGACATCCTGGTCTCAAAACTGGAACATTACAGTTTTGATGGATGGACCACTCATTGGATAAGGAACTGGCTGGATGGTTGCACCCAAAGAGTTGTGATCAATGGCTCGATGTCCAAATGGAGACATGTGATCAGTGGTGTTCCTCAAGGGTCTGTACTCACACTGGTGCTGTTTAACATCTTTGTCACCGACGTAGACAGTAGTATCAAGTTCACCCTCAGCAAGTTTGCTGACAACACCAAACTGTGTGGTGAAGTCAACATGCTGGAGGGAAGGGAGGCCATCCAGAGGGACCTTGACAGGCTTGAGAAGTGGACTTGTGCTAACTGCATGAAGTTCAACAAAGCCAAGGGCAAGGTTCTGCACCTGGGTTGTGGCAATCCCATGCACGAATACAGGTTGGGAGGAGAAAGGATTGAGGACAGCCCTGCGGAGAAGGACTTGGGGGTGATGGTGGATGAGAAGCACAACATGAACCAGCAATGTGACCTTGCAGCCCAGAAAGCCAACTGCATCCTGGGCTGCATCAAAAGAAGTTTGGCCAGCTGGTCGAGGGAGGTGATTCTGCCCCTCTACTCTGCTCTTTTGAGACCCCACCTGGAATACTGTGTTCAGTTCTGGAGCCCCCAACATAAGAATGACATAGAGCTCCTTGAGTGAGTCCAGAGGAGGGCAACAAACACCTTCCCTATGAAGATAGGCTGAGGAAATTGGGGCTGTTCAGCCTGGAGAAGAGGAGGCTCCAAGGTGACCTTATAGCAGCCTCCCAATACCTGAAGAGGTCCTACAAGAAAGCTGGGGCAGGACTTTTTGCACGGGCATGTAGCAAGAGGACAAGGGGCAATGGTTTAAAACTTGAAGAGGGGAGATTTAGGTTAGATATTAGGAGGAAATTCTTTACTATGAGGGTGGTAAGGCACTGGAACAGGTTGCCCAGGGAGGTTGTTGATGCGCCATCCATGGCAGTATTCAAGGCAACCTGATCTAGTGGGAGGTGTCCCTGCCCATGCAGGGGGTTGGATCTGGATGGTCTTTAAGGTCCCTTCCAACCCTAACCTTTCTATGATTCTGCTTTCGTGCTTTCAGCAACTGTGCCTGGGATGCTCTCTGCAGATCTCATATTAGCTCAAGAATATAGCAAAATAACAATCTATTGAACTTCCAGAGAGAATGTTTAGGGTGTTTGATCATAGTCTGTCATTACTTCTTTTCAGAAATGCCTTAAGAAGGCCCTTCCATCTAGCTTGGCAGTACTAGAAGGTAAAGTTAGATGAAATCAGGGGCAGGGTGAGGTCCCTTCCAACCAAAGTATTGTGATTCTTTTTCTAACATATATGCCATAGTTCCAACAGGATGTAATGTGGCAAAGTGATGTGGCCTTTTTTATGAGGAAAACTGGATTAGACAATAATGGAAGTCCAATCTGTGAACTCCAGCTCCCTGAAGGTATTTGTGCTGGCCACAGTTTCTCTACGGCCAAAACTATAGAGGGTTTAACAACTTGTTATCTCCTTAGTTACCTGTAGATATGCAAGCAGACTTGTCTTATTCCTAGTCTTCCTGCATACAGTGACACACAAAAGACTGTGAGCTGTGATGAATCACTTATGGTCGTGCACCTATATAATAACTTCACAAAACGTTATTGCTGATACGCACTCAGTGCTTTACTTAAATGAAAATGTCAAGTTCCCTCTGAAAGCGTAGCAAAGGTATACTGTGATTTTCAGTGTCTAAAAAAGAATCAGGAGCAGCATGGGAAATTTATACAGAGGAATGAGTACTATAGAAAGATGCTGTTCTTTTGGGTTTTTTCTGATGCCAAATTTATATTGCAGAACTCAATGTTCATTGGAACAAAAAAAGTAAAATTTTTCTATTAAATATTCTAAACGTTTGTTGGTACAAGCATCATGGTTAAGAAAAAAAGCAGTTTATATATCCATATCACTCAATCCTGTTGTTAATGGGAAGTAAAAGTTCTGTATAATTGTGCTATCAATCAAATGTAGCCAGGCAGCTCAGAAAAGACCAACATATATCTTGCTGTGAAGCTATCAACAATTAATAAGAGATTCCAGTGTAACAAAGCAAACAAGGAAAAGTTATAGTTAGCAGCTATTCTGAAGAGACTCACTAAACACTATGGGTTGATGATGTGTCACCTAATAGCTTCTGTAATGCCCTGGTCTCAGTACTAAATCAGGAGAGCAGTGTCTAATGGCTGAATCTACTATGACATGCGAGAAAGCTGTTGAAATCACTGTTTCTATGGAAATTTCTACAAGGGGAATCCAGGAGGCTGAATGGATGTGCGGAAGTACACATGAGGAGAAGTATTCTCATGCAGCATAGCAGGTTTTCAGGGATGTTGCTGATACGGGTTAGAGTGAGGTGGTGGTGTAAATAATTCGAGATGCTGGTAACTTATTAAAAAGCTGAGTCTGCTCATCAACAGAGGAAGTGATCACAAAAGACTGGTACTGGAAGATGAATGGAGGGAGGGAAGAATGAAGTAGATGAAAAGAGGAGAAAGAGCCAGCAGCTGCTACAGCATGAGTAAAAAGTGAGTTTCTTTGTTTCCCTGTTGTTCAACTCAATTTGTTTGTGATCCCATGGCTTAGAGAACTGCTCCAAACGGAGTCCTGGTATCACTTATATGAAACAGTGTTGTAGAATGGTATTCTTCTGTTTCAGTCTGGGGATAAATTATGCAGGACAGACATGGGGAATTTGATCATCTGGTATCAAGGTTGTCAAGTTACTGTGGGAGATGAAGGTTGAAGTCTACCAGTATGTTATTTTCTCAGGGGACCGAGAATCCCTGCTGGGCTGTGGCTTAAAGTGATCTGGCAACTTTAGAGGAATTTACCCACCGTTTGAAGGTGAAATCAGGCTAACTGGAGTCATGCAGCTTTCTGTCTCCAAGACCTGGCTAAAACAAAAGACAATGTCCCAACATTAACTATTAAGCCAGCTCAGATGTTGCAATACTTAGATCAAAGGTCTACAGAGATCTGGAACATCTATTCAGGGCTTGGGCATCTATCATACCTGCATATATACAAATAACAGCTCACATTAAGTCAAAAAGAACCGTATCGTGAGTTTGAGTGTATGAAAATTTCGAAGCTGCTATAAATCCACCGTTACATGCAAAACAATGGTTCTTCCTTCAATTGAAAATCTTTCCTTCCTTTGTTGTGAGTCAAAAGTTTAGCAAAACTGACGTACACCAGATTTATTTACAAAAGCTGGAGTAGATCAAAAAAAGTAAAAAGCTAGGAGAAACTAACAATAGTGACACATGAGGGATTGTACTGGTTCTAATGTTAAACATATGAGCTAATGTTGACATCACATTATCTTGGGAAACTCTGGATCAAAGTTACAGAAAGGCAAGGCACCAGGATTTCACTTGAAAAGTTTAAGATTATCAGGCAAAATCGTTAAGGGAAGGAGAATAATAATAGCTTTGTGCTCACCTTTTAGGAGTCTTAATTCAGGCCATCCAAACTTTCATGGATTATATTCTATAGATACATAACAATGGTGAGGCAGGCCCTCAGCTGATGGGAAGTATTATAGCTCCATCTGAGCTTTCTGGAGCTACATCCATTTCTTCAGGCTGAAGCTGTGGCCCTAATGAGAGTTTGTTTTTTGCCTTCCTCTGGCAATTAAGCACAAAAGCAGTGGGGTGTCAGACCACTGTGTGCTGAAGGAGAACAGCACTGTGCACTGTTGCATAGTATGTGGTTTGCAATAAGAGGGTCTTAGTTCTTAGTAGTGGCCTTTAGCTAGTACTGTAGAACAGTTAAGGTAAGAGGAACATCAGGACACTGATTGGGGTGGGTGTGTATAATTTTTTAAATTAATGTTGAATAAAGATAAACTTCTGTGTGAAAAGTATTTTTTAGTAACATTGAATAGCTTTGAATAAAACACTTAAAAACCAGATTAGCTGCCTAGGGATTGTCTCCTTGCTTAATTCCAATTTAACTATATTAACAGAGGGACTACAACTGTTCAAAAACAACCAAAATGTTTCAACATACCTTTTATCATAGCAAACATGCTGTTTTGCTTTTTCACTCAGAAATTATTGATCTATTTATTCAAGCTTATCTTGCTTAAAGAGGAGTGCAATCTGAAAGGTAAAATTATGAGGAATCTACAGGCAATTGGAAAATACCTGCTAGAATGCAAATTACTGGTAGTTTTACCACAGGCATCCCTGTGCACCCTGCCTTTAGCAGCGGGACACACCTAGTGCTGCTCCCTTCTGGGGCCCAACTTGGTGTTAGAAAATCCAAATAGTTTATGTTCTTTGGCAGATTCCAGATGTGAAGAAGTTGAAGACTACTCCCATCTCCCGTGGGTCTCACTGATGTCTGCAGAATGCAAACTTCGGTTACGAACACCAGCCAAGCCCCTGAAAGAAAAACTGCTGAAGACAAACAACGCGCAAAGGGGAGCTGTGCTGGATCCTGCAAATGGTGAGTGCCATGTTGGACACAGGTACTTAGGCAGCTCTAGGACTGTGAATAATTCATAGAATCATAGAATCATAGGATTGTTAAGGTTGGAAGGGACCTTAAAGATCATCTAGTTCCAACCCCCCCTGCTATGAGCAGGGACCCCTACCACTAGACCAGGTTGCACAAAACCTCATCCAACCTGGCCTTAAAAGCCTCCAGGGATGGGGCATCAACAACCTTCCTGGGCAACCTATCCCAGCACCTCACCACCCTTATAGTGAAGAATTTCTTTCTAATATCTGACCTAAATCTCCCCTTTCAGTTCAAAACCACTACCCCTTGCCCTATCGCTGTCTTCCTGGATGAAAAGCCCCTCCCCAGCATTCTTATAGTCTCCCTCCAGGTACTGGAAGGCTGTGATGAGGTCTCCCTGGAGCCTTGTCTTCTCCAGGCTGAACAGCCCCAATTCTCTTAGCTTGTCTTCATAGCAGAGGTGCTCCAGCCCTTTGATCATCTTGGTGGCCCTTCTCTGGACCCTCTCCAACAGCTCCATGTCTTTCCTGTGCTGAGGGCTCCAAAGCTGTACACAGTACTCCAGGTGTGGTCTCACGAGAGCAGAGGGGCAGAATCGCCTCCCTCACCCTGCTGGCCACACTTCTTTTGATGCAGCCCAGGATGCAGTTGGCCCTCTGGGCTGTGAGCGCAGACTGGCCAGCTCATGTTGAGCTTCTCATCTACTACCGCCCCCAAGTCCTCTTCCTCAGGTCTGCTCTCTAGCCATTCTCCCCCCAGCCTGTATTTGTGCCTGGGGTTGCCCCAACCCAGGTGCAGGACCTTGCACTTGGCCTTGTTGAACCTCATGAGGTTGGTATTGGCCCATGTCTTAAGCCTGTCAAGGTCCCTCTGGATGGCATCCCTTCCTTCTAGAGTGTCAACCACACCACACAGCTTGGTATTGTCAGCAAGCTTGCTGAGGATACACTCAATTTCACTGGTCATATCTCCAATAACTTCAGAAGTTTTAAGTACAGTGTGTATGTATGTATGTGTGAGTCCACTGTGGCCAGGATCGTTCAAATCCAGAGCAACATCCATCTTTTAAAAGGTGATCTTCTTCAACTGTGTTTCTAGTTGGCATCCTCCCAAAAAACTTCCATTCCCTTCCAATATCATGTGAGCATGCAAACTTAACACCCCCCAACTCAGCTGTCCATCATTAACAGCCAGAACACTCATATAAAATTATATCCCCCCTCTTAATCTAAAACTACAGTAATTAGTCACAGTGCCCATGCTGAAAGTGGAAACCCCTGGGACATTCAGAATTGGAACAGTCTACATTCAGTTCCCAAGGTATACATCTGGTTAATTTGGGGAGAATATATGGTCGGAAGGGACTTTTTGAAGTGCTTATTCGAGAAGTCACACGCCGGAACGGGGCCGCGACTGAGTCCGTAGCACACCGCACGAGGCAGCCGGGGCAGCAGGTCCCTTTGGGTTCGGCGGCTGAAGAAGTTGCAGAGAAACGTGCCGGGGTGCCCGTAGGCTGAGGAGAGCTCCGGTATCTCCTCAGCGGCACCTGGCAACAGAAACCCGCCTTTGCCGGAGGGAAGGAGGAGGGGAGGAAAGTAGTTTCGGGAAGCCGCGTATCCCCACGCCGTTCTCCGCTTGCCTCCCGGCGGTGGCTCCCGCCGCCCCAGCCGCGCCCGGACAGTCGCGGGGGCGGCCTTGTGAGCCGACCCCCCCCGCCGCCGCGGGAGCCGGCAGCCGGCGGCGGGGGCGCAGCGGAGCGAGGCCACCAGGCACGGCCGCTCGCCGTCAGCCCTCCCGGCTCTGCGGGGAGGCGGCTGGCGGAGCGGGCTGCGGGCGCGCCGGTTGGAGCCGCCCCCGGGCCTCTCCGGCCGCCCCGCGGCATGGTCGCCCCCGCCCCGCGGTGCCCCCGCCCCGCCCCGCTTCTGCCGCCTGCCCGCGCCGCCTGGGCCAGAGGGAAGATGGATGGGCACGTCCTGGGATGGATTGTCCTCCTGTGGCTCGCAGGTAGGGCGGTAGGGCCGCGGGCTGCCGGCCGCGGGCGGGGGCACGGGCGTCCTGGCGGCCCCGACGTGCCTATGCCATGTCCGGCCGGTTCTGTCTCTTTCTTTAGTGCAGAAAGGGGAGGTTTAGGGAAATGCCCCGGCGGGCTACGGGAGGGCAGCAGCGGAGGCACCTAGCGTGGGCTGGGGGTCTTTTCAGGGGTGTCCCGCGATGCAGTTTGAGGAGACGTCGCGGAGAGGGCTGGTGCCTCTGGGGACGGGACGGGAGGCAGCCGGCGCCTCCTGCCTGCCCGGGCCCGGCCGGGGGGCCATGAGGGCACGTCCGAGGGGCCCCTGGTGCTTCTGTCCGCCGGGTGCGGGGGGCACTTGGGCCGCTGTTTACTGCGGCGCCGGGGGGGAAGGGGAGCGCCCTCGTGGCGGGGAAGGTGGAAGCCGGCCCGGGGAGGTAGCAGGAGCGCGGGAGGGGCCGGAGTGTCCTTGGCCGCGGTGCAGGGGGGGATGGCGACAACCCTCGGCTCCCTCTCTGCCCGCCCACGCCAGGCCGGGAACAATTGCAGGAACTTCTCCTTTCCCGGTGTGTCCTGGCCGCACAAGCCGTCTAACAGAGGTGTGCGAGGAGGGGGCTGCCCTGCCTCTGTCCCCGTGTCCAGTGGGGCAGGATCCGGCCTTTCTGGTGACGATGCAGCTGTGCCCAGGCCTTTGAGAGCGCAGGACGGGATTGCCTCCCCCCAGCCCAGTTCGCCAACCACCTCGTGCCCCGGCCGGCTCTCAGAGAGGTCAAGCAAGCCCTCCCTAAGCAAGGACAGGGGGGAGCCGGAGAGAAGAGTAGAGAGGGTTCTTCGATAGAGAGAGGGCGGGGGGAACAAGCTGAAAAGGGACTGGGTCTGAGAGCTGGACAGCAAGGAAAGGGGAGGATAGGAATAACTGCGTAATGAGGTTGGAGGGGCAGACGGCAATCGGGGAGAAAGAGGGGGTCCGGTCAGGTCAGGTCAGGAGATCTGCCTCCACTGGGCCCTTGCAGCAGTCAGGCACGGGCAGAAGCAAGAGGGTTTAAGAAGAGCACGCTGACTTAGCCAGGCAGGTCGGTTACAGGCTGAAAGAAGAAAAAGACACACGTGGATTAAGTGGCATATATTTCCCACCAGCGCCAGTGTATCCCACAAAAAAAGACCTCAGGCTCTTCCCTCTTCCTATTCATATTTAGGATTCACAAGCAGTAAATTCGGCTTTTAGTCATAACACCTCTCACCCACTACCCACCCACCCCTTTCCTTGCTTTTTCACTCTGAGTCATCTTCAACACTAGTGCCTGCCTACTGCTCCCTATCAGGGTTTCACTGCCTTGTCTGGGGTTTTGGCAGCTTCCAGCTCATCCTCTCTCCTTGCCTCCCTCCTTGTCTCCCTCCCTGCTGTTTGGCTGCTTCCAAATGTATCCTGCTTCACTGAGTTGGTCTGGAGTGCCAGTGCACCCACAACTACCACTCCTTTCCTGCTAGCCATAGTCGTATGCTGATAAATAGCATCCAGGGACTGGTAAAGGAGTACAGGGTGTAGATAAACATGACATTACATTCCTCCCTCTTTTTAAAGAGCTTCATTATCTGGACCTGTTCGGCTGTATCAGGACTTTTCTATCAAGCTAAAAGGCTGGGCTGTTGACACCTTTCTCACTCCATTAAAGGTAGCTCATGATTTTGGCAGCGACTGCTGTTTGGAGCATACAAGGTCTCCGCAGAGTGAGAGGTACTGCTGCAGTAGGAAGACCTTCCAGTCTCCTCTAGTCCTGTGCTTTTGAGACAGGACTACTTGACGCTGGTGCTGTGGACTGCCAGCAGGCAAAGGCTTCCGGCAGGCAACAGGTTAGCTGTAGCCTGGTGCTGAGAGATGGAGGCAGCCGGTGCTGGCTTGCTCCCCTCCAGCCTCCCGGCGCCCCGGCGATAGAGCAGGCATTGCTGTCCTTTTTCATGGCTGAGGGGAAGCAAATAAGCAAAGGAGTGTGTGTGAGTGAGTGTGAGCATGTAGGTGTGTGCACAGAACAGAGAGAAGAGGCTTACAAACACGAATTCAGGATTTTTCTCTGTGTAAAGGAATGAAAGGTCTGCATCAAGGTAAGGAGCCCTAATCCAGCCAGAGTGGTACACTCCACTCTGGGAAAGAGAAGTGGGGGTTGGGAGGTTAAGGGGCCAGGGTAAGAGATGGAGTACAAGATGGGGAGGAAGCAGGGAGACAAAAGGGAGCAAGAAAGAGAGAGGCTCTCGCCCCCTTTTCTCCCCTCCTCCCTCCTCAAAGTGGGCTGAGAAATTTCTAATCAGTACTTGCAGTCCTTTCTGCCAGCAATAATTCCTCTGTCCTTTGTTTGCCTTTAATGTTTGGCTTCTGCATTTATTTTTTGTTTGGTTTTGTTCGTTGTGACTTCTTACTGCAATTTCAAAAATCCTGCGTGAGATAACGATGGTTTTAGTTCGGCTTCTCTTCCTCCTGCCCTGCTCTCCCACGTGCTTAAAGCTAGTGTTTTAATAACAACAGCAAAAAAGATGAAGAGCAGGTCATCCTTTATTTCTTCCTTTGAAGTGGCATGGGATAGGCTGTGTGTGGGACTGTGTTCTTCTCATTCCAGAAAAAGAAGGTACAATTTGTCAGGTATCTTTAATGCCCTGTGTAAAGCAGGTTCTTGTAAACTACCAAGTGCAACTTGATTCTGGAATGAACCCTCCCCTTGTGTTTATCAGTATTCTTTTTAATGTTGTAATTCCTAATGCATTTAAAACTAGAGAGGAGTGTTGCACTGGAGACTGAACTCCAGTTTTAGCTACAGAACAAGCAGAGCAAATTTTTTTCTGCCTTACGACTTAGACTAAGCTTGAAAAGATTACAGTTAGAAGACTGTCCACGTTAAAATGTGATTTTTCTCTCTCTGGGAAGTAATTTTTCACCAGTAATTTAGCCCTTGTTACCTGTGTACTCTCCCTATGCAGGTAAGCCACTGCAATGTAATGGTATAGTACAAAGGCAGGTAGATTTACTACCTTTGCTTTCCCAGCCACAGTTTAGGAGAGGAGGCAGAGAGGGCATGCTGGAACACAGTTGTGCTTTTCTGTTTTCTGGCCAACTGGCAGTCTCCTTGGGAAGGCAGGAAAATGGATGGACTGTTTTATCTGCCTTGATTTAAAGTATTCATCTGTTTTCCCTTGACTGGCTGCACACAGAGTAAGTGTAGTGTTGCTGGCAAGAAATACCACATTTTTCTTACTTTTTATTCCTGTGAGATCATCTTGAGTGGGACTGACACTGGTGGAAAATCCAATGCTACCCCAAGTACAGGTGTTATGGCTTGGTGTTATAAGGCTTGGGAAGACTCTTCCCATTTCTTTTCCTTTGTTCTCAGGCTTCTGGTGATGACCAGTTGCTGAGTGGTAGTTCTGGGGATGATTTCTGGGATGCTGAACCGAGACTGTAAACCAGGATCCTTTTTGACAATTGTAACAGCTTTCAGACAGTAGTAAGACAGGATGGATTTGATCTGGTGGCCAAAGCTGAGATAATTCACCTGTAAACATCCAGGGTGATTTTTGTGAATGTGTGGCAGGGGCAGGTTGTAAGAGAGTATAGTGAGCGCAGGACAGTTGGGGAAGAGAGACCAACACCTAGAGAAGCCCATGAAATGTCCTGAGCTCTTGTGAAAGCCTTTATGCAGTCCCTGCCATTTCAGCATAGTGTACTGCCCTAGAGAAGTCAGGAGCACGGGGTGCCTGGTGGACAGTATCACAGAGAACGAGGAAGGCCAAGGAATAGTCTGATGTCTTCTGCAGTCAGTATGCAGAGTCTGTGCTGTGTCCTGCATGGAGTGTTCTCATCTTGAGGGCCTGTGCTGGGAGTGGTAGCTGTGCAAGGCCATGCTTTTCTCTGCTTTGCTTTTGCCCCTTTCCAGGTTAAATAGGGAGCTGAAATTCTCAGTTTCGCTATGGAGCTGCAAAAAGCAGTACCATGCTTTCACCTCAGCTGCAGCTAACCTATTTAGGCATTGGTTTCTTGCTGACTGCAAAAGTTGACAATTAGTGGCCACGGAGCTAAGAGTACAAGTCTGATAGGAACCAGACCAAGACATCCAATTAATTTCCGATAAGCCACTCAGCACAATCTGATGGTGGTGGCTTTTGCTGATTAATTGCATGGATGGATTTAGTCCAGCATGAAGAGGCAAGGATCTGTACAACACAATCTTAGTGATCCCACTGGCGCTCCATTCACCTGTTCACGCAGCTGTTTATCATCTCTGACTTTCCAGTCTCAGAGCCCTTGCGCTTCCTAATTCAGGCTCTGTTCACATTTGAAGGTGTGGATGATGTGCCTGTATTCAGCAGTAGGGAAAAGGAACACTTTTAATTGATGCGTAGTAGCAAAGGCACAAAAAAAATTGAAATATTTGGCATCCTTTTGACCAACAGTTTATTTTGGGGAAGTGATATAAACTACCCTAGGAGCAGTATCTCTTACTGATGAATGTATGCCTTTCTGCCAAAACCGCTTGGTATAGTCTAGGAGTAGTTTTCCTGAGGTGCCTGGTTCAGGGCCTAAGGACTTCTAAACTGCTGTGTGCACAGCTGCCACTCCTGTCAATAAAGGTGCATAAAATCAGGGGATGTGATTTTTGTAATTTCATAGCATGAGCTGTACTGCCTCAGGCAAGCTGTAGAGTGAACCAAATAATTGCAAGGAAAGGGATGAGATGCATGCACAAATAGGGAGACCCATGCTGGCCTGAAGAATAGTGTGTGTGCCTTCTCTTGGATTCAGATCTTCTATGTGCTAGAAGCATCCAGTCTGAGACCTGTTACACTGGACTACGGTATTTGGCTTGGTTGCTATTTACAGTGGTTAGTGCTTCTGATCAACTTTATTGTAATCAGATGATCTTTAAGGACCCTTCCAATCTATAGCATGCTGTGATTCTCTGATTCTATTCATAAAGGCTAACTTAAGACTGTGTGAAGCTAAATCTTCTTGGGATTCATCTTGCTATAGGGAGGCATAGGCTCTCCTGGAGGGCAACTGAAAAAGTCAGAGCCTAAGTTACCACCTCTCAATTGTCTTCTCTCTTTTACTGATGGAAGGTGCTTCTGAAGATCAGGCTCACAAGGCTCAAATGTGCCCTAACAAATATCCCCCTCTATGATAATTTTCTGGAATTGTCTTTAATCATCACTAAAATATATTGGTGATAAGCTTGTGTGTAATATTGCTTGCATAGTTTGAATGCATAATCTGAGAGTAGTTCAGGAACAGAATCAGAGAATGGAGACAAATAAACATTGCCAATGAGAAAGAGACAAACCCCATACAATTACATTTCTAAACTATGATTATTTTTAAGCTCTTTCTTTGGGAGTGTATATATACACATGCACAGACACACAAAACCTGCATTCTTTCTATTTGCTGAGAGTAAGGATAGCTGTGTTTTTAAGATGCACTTGATTAATATTGGCAGACCTTTTTTCTGGGGATTTAGGAGAACAATAAGGAAGGAAAGCAAAATTGTCATGTAGTCATGAGACTCCCATGAGTGAGATTTTTCTTGTGAAAGTTCAAACATTGTGAAATTCACAATGAACAGGTTGCTTCTCTGGAGTGCAGCAATTACATTTCCATGATGACTTTGAAGTAAGGGCTAATCTTGCTCTGTCTGCACTCATCAAAACATAGCAGAACACATTTCAGTTTTTTAGTCCTACTTGTAATAAACTAAACAAAGAGCTATGACAGTGGCTTGTCATCCTTTTTCACATCTTTCGCTCTTTTTTTTTTATTTGCTCTGCTACATACACAGCCCGGAGTTCTGTCCTGTGATACATCTGAGGCTTTTCTTACCTTGGCTCACCTCTTGAAGATTTTTGAGTTCAGTAGTTTCTTCTTGATAATGAGGAAGTCCTAAACAGGCCTCTATAATTCATGTGCATGGACATTACTGATAGGTGTAAAGCCACTGTCTTGTCTTCAGGCAGTCAAACATTCTGTTGGCCTTTTTGATGGATACTGTTACAGCAGTGAGGTATTACATGAACCAATTCTGATAATTTATTTTTTTTTTTCAGAGGAAATAACAGGTGTATAATTTCCCAGCTCAGCCATATATAATTATATATAATTTGACTTGAATAGATGTAGAGTTTCCACTGCTCTGGTCTCTCAATCTGAGGTACTGTGCTGCTCTTAAATGCTTTTTTTGGAAAGAATCTTAAGAGAATACTTTAGAAGTTAATAAAGGGCTTGGGACAGGATATAGAAGATGCCAGGTAATTTACTGCACATCTTCCAAATGCTTTTGGGTAGAGAAAAAATTCCTGTGTTTTTCCAAGAGCTGCTTTTCTTTTCTTTTCTTGATACAGACATTCACATGGGGGTGGGGTGCAGAAAGTTAGTCAGATGAGAATTTGCTAAAGCTCAGCTAATCATTTATTAAAGCAGTCCCTGGCTTGCCAAACTCATTAATCTCATTAACGGGGAAGGAGGGCTATGGTGCATGGTTAGCTGAAAGCACTG
The DNA here is from genome assembly GCA_020745705.1 of Hemiprocne comata. Classification (NCBI taxonomy): domain Eukaryota; kingdom Metazoa; phylum Chordata; class Aves; order Apodiformes; family Apodidae; genus Hemiprocne; species Hemiprocne comata. The sequence continues at coordinate 131,668,117 of CM036586.1, read as the reverse complement.
TGTTTACTAAGCAGCATACTTCGTTCACAAGGGAAAGATTTAAATATTCACTGTGTCACTGTTCTATCCCTGAAGCTGAAGTAACATGATGAGTCACTTGACCAGCCCATGTCACATGCTGGCTTTGGTCACAGACTGCATGGGGTCAGCCACAGGGTTGCCAGATACAGGTCTAAGCTGGACCCATTAGTTTTTCAAGGTGTTTGTCATGTCTGTTGCATTCAGATGCCACCTGGGAAGCATGGGTCTCTGGAGAGGAGAGAATAAGACGTCACCACTTGGTTCACCTTAAGAAGCAAGTGGTGACGTTCATTAGTGGCGCATGGCACCTCTTGTCCCTGGGAGAGGCCTGGCAGAAATGTCCCAGCTGCTGCTTCTTGAGCTATCCCTCTGCCTACGCCTCAGGAAAGTGGAGGAGTTGCCTCATGCTTCTGCCTCTCCTGTGGGAGCACCTAGTTGGGACCACAGCTGTGTTTTGTAGTACTCTGGAGAACACCCACACTTACATGTTTGTATTTGGGTCCAGGCATTTCTGGCAAAACTAATGGCATCTCCTGTGCAACTTCGGCATGGCACGATATGCACTGTCATGCGATCATTATATGCATAATACAGCATTCCTGTGCAAATGCCATAGCACCCTTGTGTGCTCCAAGCCTTTACATTGTAGTCCCCAGGGTCAAATCCTGACTAGATCAGTAAGTCTTTGTTAGTATCAGTGACTATCTTTGCCTCTCTGAAATACGCTTTCCCCTAGGTTCTGTCCATACTCTGTTTTTATCCCTGTTGTGTTTGGACTTTGTTGTGATTTATAGTTTGGACATTGATAACTTGTTGAGATGAATATTTGGTGTTGGTCCAACCTCTCCACTTCCCTTTGGTTCTGGCTCATGATCATGAGATCTTTGCTTGCTTTACTTTTCAGGTCTGCAGGTGTCTCCAACTTGACCTTGTCCCTTCGTGCCTGCTGTTACCATACTGTTGATGCATTTATTGCTCTGTCTGCTTTAAGCTCCAGTGCTTTAGTCTATGCCTTTTTTTTCTCCATCCTAAAGATATCTCCTGCTATTTCACTTTCTTTTGCCAGCTTCCATCTCCTTTTCATCTGTAGTTTCTGGAGTGGGTGCTTTATTTTTGCTCAATTTCTTCTCATCTCTACATAATTTATTGATCTCCTGCAACCTGGCTCCAGCCCTTTGAAATTATTTTGACCTAGGCTGAGACACCTTCTTCAGCATCTCCCAGCTGAATGTAATCTTCCTGCTTCCATGATTGTTGTCCTGCTTACCCTTTTGCTTCCTATACTTACCCTGATACTTTATCCTTACTCTGTTTTCTTCTTTCTTGGCATTTGCCTTTCTCTCCTACTGCTTCCCGACATCAGGAAGCCTTTCTTTCTCCTCAGTCTTCCGTTCCTTCTTAAGCTTCCTTTAAATCCATCGGTCCCTCCTGTTGCTGTGTAAAGATCCCCTTGAATACTTCCTTGTGTCTTGTGCTCTTTTTTGCTGTGCACTGCTCTGGGCCTTGGGGTGTATGGTAACTGGGTGTAGGGAGCTGCCATCATCAACATTTCCCATACTGAAACTGGTTCCCTTTTCTCCAACAAACTGCCATCGTCAGGCCCTGCTGCCTCTCAGCTGCAGAACTGTCCCTGCTTACAAACATCTGCTTTCTTAGATGTCCCGCTCTTTGCTCCTGGGCTGCGCCTCCACAGGCTGGGACATCCCTGCTGGGGAAAGTGTCAGCGTGTGTTACCAGTGTTGTGTAACTGCTCCCAGTCATCGCTGCCTGGGAAGGAGGGAAACAATGAAGGGCATGTGTGGGAGGTTTTGGCCATTCCCCTGTGGCTAGATGGAGTACCTCACTCTCCCTAGGGTGCTCTGCTGGCATTGCTGACCGACTCTCAGTTTCTCCCTGAGCTGCACAAGATGTGGCAGCAATCCCATGCGTCTTCTCTGACGCCTTAATACATCAGCTCCAGGCTGCAGCTCTCCCATCAGCTGGTAGATAAATATGATGTGTTGAGATCTATCTCCTCCCTGGGAATGTGAAAAACTTGAGTGTTTGGGCCATTTTTCTCCACACCTCCCACACGGACCAATTTCTCTCAGTGCTACATGCCAGCCCTGGCAGGAGCTGTTTGATTTGGATCCACTCCTTCATGCATCTCTAGAGTTTGGCAGAGCAAGCAGCACTAACTGGGCACCAGTGCACAACAGGCTGGGCCAGGCACTGTGTGCTGCCCAGCTTTCAAAGAGGCAGTGTGATGCCACCAAAATTGGGTGTGGGGTAACTTATTCTGCATTGGGATTGTTACGAACTCAAGATCTGGCCCCTTGGCTGACCTGCTGTATAAGTGGAGTATGGCTATCCCTAAAATACCTCTTCCTTATCTGTGAACCTGCCACAGAAGCCATGAATCATCACAGCACTGTTAGGGTCTTTACAGAGCATAAGGATGGTACATTTGAACCTACACCCCATCATGCTATATTTGTGGCTGTAGGCTATGAAAAAAGCAAGTTTACTTCTGCTGCCAGCGTCCGTGCTTACATACATGGAGAAGTATTGTTCCCTGGCACCTGAAATACATGGACATTTGAATTGTATGTACTTGGGGAGAATGATGCTGTGATAAAGTGCAGTAGCTCCCTCTTCAAGCAACGCCAAGGCATATGACACTCATGTTTTTGTCTTTCAGCTGAGGTGGAAGGCTTGCAGGTCACTGTGCCTGAGAAGAAGAAGGTGGCCATGTTGTTTCAGCCTGCTCTGCTTCGCTGCCATTTCTCTACTTCTTCCACCCAACCAGCTGTGGTACAGTGGAGGTTTAAATCTTACTGCCAGGACCGGGTGGGAGAAGCTTTGGGTATGGCAACTTCTGGTTTACAAACAATGAGCAAGAGGAACCTGGACTGGGATCCCTACCTGGACTGTGTGGACAGCAGGAGGACAGTCCGTGTCGTGGCCTCCAAACAAGGATCTGCTGTCACTATAGGGGACTTCTATAAGGAAAGAGATGTCAGCATTGTCCACGGTAACTCTCCTACCCCAGTTATGCTTGGTGAGGGTTGGAATGGACTCTTAGCAGTTTGGGACACTGGAGGCTGGCAGCAATTAACTCCCTTAGAAAAGGCTGCTTGAAGGGAGCTGTTGATGTCAGACATTTAGGATTCAACCAGCCAACCTCAGACCCAAAGATCATTTCCTTTGGTGCTTCCCTTCATCTGACTCTATGTAAATCTCCAACCTTGATGGAGTATGTTTTTCCCTTTGATGAAGTGGAAGATTTTTATTCCTGGCTTCTGCATATAGATTTTCCTTAACAAAGGGGTGCCAGCAAGAGAAGCATGAATTCAGTCTCTGTGTGCTAGGTTTTTCTTCCTTGAAAACTCCACAGATTTTTTTTCCCAGTTCCAGAATAATCCTGTAGCTCATGTTTGCTCAACTCTGGACTCCACCATCTTACCCCCTCATGAGCCTAAACATACACAGCCTTGGGCAGCATGAAAGGAAGCGATATCCATACGTGAAGTCAAGTTGGGTGGAGATGGAGGGTGGCAGGGTCCTTCAATGGTTATTCTGGAAAGCTATGTGAGAGACCTTGTCCCTCAGAAGTGCAAAGCTTCTGCTTGACTCGGGAGACCACCTAGGTAGAAGTGGAGGCTCATTGGTGTGGAGACCATGTGATCAGCCTCAGCAAGGGGAAGAGTTTTATTTTGTCTCAGTGTAGCCTTTTCAGCAGATGGCTGAAGTGCTCTAGAGGAGAGACAGTCTAGGCCCTTCTTGCACGGCTCCAGTACTGTTGAGACCCCAGGCATTAGGTGAATAGAAAGGACAGGGAGTGACATTAGTTACCCCTTCTGCTCCCAGTACTTGCAGAGTGAGCTACCTCTGCACCGTTTGTTTTCTGTCTTCCAGCTTACAGTCACAGAGTCCTAAGCCTGTTGTTTTTTCCTGAATACAGTGATATTCTGGATAAGGTTAACCCCACTTCTTAGAAAGGAAATGAAATGGATTTAGGACACAGAGACTGTGACCCAGTGCTTTCATCATTTCACTCCTCCTATAGGTGTTGGAGGGAAAGCCTGACTTCTCTTTTTTGCCTTCCAGATGCAGACCTTCAGATTGGGAAGCTGATGTGGGGTGACAGTGGGCTCTATTACTGTCTTATTATCACACCGGATGACGTGGAGGGCAAGAATGAAGAATCGGTGGAGCTGCTGGTGCTTGGTAAGCCCTCTTGCCAGATTGCTTTTTCATCAGGTAGCTGATGTATCTTTCCTTCTGTTCTCTTGCTCTCTCTACATATCTGTGCACCATATTACTATGGGTGTAAGGTCTATGTAAAACAGTCCCTGCAGTACCTTCACCATTGCCTTGCACCTTGTGCAGTCATTCACACCTAGGCAAAGTGGGTGGCAAATGCTACCAAACCAGAATAGTAATGTTTACACCCACACTGCTCACACGTTACACAGGTGTAAATGACTACAGAAAGTGCAGGGCTGTGGAAAGTCAGAACCCTTGTTTTTAAGGCATAAAACCATAAACTTGCAGCAAAGTGAACACTTGAGACAGAGTCTTTTAAAAATAAACAGCCAGAAGACATGAAATCATATGCTTTTTGCTGTCTTTTAGCATCCCCTTCATCCCACTCTTCTGACCTGTGCGGATGTCAAGAATCACCGTGGTTTTGTGCTTGAGTATGTCATTTTGGGAGATTTTTCTGTCTGCCTAGTTATACTTGTCCAGTTAGAGGTGCAGTTTCACAATGACCCTAATCAAGTCTAAGCTTAAACTGCCACTGAAAGGACCTGTATGCTCTTCAGTATGCACACTTGCCTCTGTGTTTCTTTTGAACTCCCTTGAGCAGTCTGGTGAGCAGGATCAGTTTCTTTCCTATTTGCAGGGTTAGCTTTCACTGATGCCATCCACAATCCAGCTCACTATGAAGGTCAGAAAGCATCCATCCCAGCTAAGGAAGAAAAGCAGAGTGGAGTGGGCCTTTCAGGCGCATTTGTTGACACTGCCTTGAGCCAGCTTTAGTACTGCACCCCTAGACTAGCCCCAGGAGAGTAAGATGAGTTTTTTAAACTTACCTTAAGACCTGCTGACACCAGTGTTTGTCTGGTCAGTGTACTTGCATGGTTATTAGGTGTATAGGTTCTGTACATACTTTGAAGGAAATTTTAAAAAGCTTGGGTCTATAGCATGTAGGTGATATGTAGAGGCATATGATAGAACATGTCTGTTATGTGCCCTTGTTCTCATGGCTAGGGTTGGAGTTTAACTGGCATTTATTTTTGGAGCTGTAGTTGTCATCACAAAGTAAACCAGATTGACTGGCTTGGGTGAGTGACTTTAACAGTGCCATCACCTCCCTTCACTCTTCCAGTGTCAGTCAAGCAACTGACAACTGGAGAATGAGTGCCCCCAGAAAACAGTGTCATACCCCTGTCTAAATCCACAGTGTGCCTGTGGATTATATGCTAGTTAATAACAGGCCCAAGACTGACCTGGGTTAGTTCAAGTGAGGTTATCTGTGCCAGATGGCCATTGTAGCTGTTCCATAGCCTCTCCAGGGGAACTGACCGTGGCTGTGTGGTGATGGGCTGCGGAATTTTGTCCGGTCTTCACCTTCCTGTCCAGGATTTGGTGTCTTCTCTTATCTGTGTCTACAACTGTAGTCAGACAGATGAAACAGTGCCATGGTAACAGGAAGAATCTGTGTTTCAGTGTGTACGGAAGACTATGCAGGGGGAAACAAAGACATTACCACCTCTGAGGCTGGCTTGATGTCCCCAGCCCCAGTTTGTTGTGGTTATGTTGAGAGGAAACACGTAGCTGAGGCTGCATTACCTTGACCGCATCTGCTTTTCTGTTTAGTGCATATAGCCTGTGGGGCTGACCTTGCACTTTGTGCAGTGCTCTGCTAAGTTTGGCAGCAGCATGAAAGCATACTTGTCGTGGGCATACTTTGTTCTGCCTCATGCTGTTTAGCGCAGCTTGTGTGTATTTCTTTTCCTGAGTAGTGTGTACGAAGGCAACATTCCAGCTTTTGGAGTGATTCCAGATTACCTACCCATTTTCCTTCCTTTCCCTTCCTACCTTATTATTTTCCTTCTGTCTTTGCTGGTATTTTTTCTTCCTTTTCTTACCTCTCCCCATTGATGGCTAAAGGAAGAAGCAGCCAGTGGTGAAAATACAATTTGTTAATGTTCTGGCATCTTCCTGGACATTTTTTATTCCATCCCACTGCTTTGCTAGATATTAGTGACTTGCAGGGAGACACTGAGTACAAGTGTATATTGGAGCAATTCCACAGTCCTAGGGGATACGTGGTGAAAGGGTTTTGTGTGGTGTTTTGCTGTTAGCAGCTCTTTGGGTGGAACCCAGATTCCCTGTTAGAGTGGCTGGAGCAATGGATGGATAGTGTCTGTGAGAGACACTACGATTCCCACAGCACACTGCTGTTTGCTCCCTGCTGACATCATCTTTCAAATATAGTTTATATTGCTTATTTTGGGGCTGCAGCATGATTTAAGCATAGATTGGAATTTTAAATAGAGCAGAGGTTCTACCCATTCATGTTACTGTGGGACAGAAAACACGGAAAAACCCAGAATGGGAAAGGAAAGAGGAGAATATCCCTTATTGTTCTTTTATGTTAATGCCAAGATGAAAGGTGTGTTTAGGTTAGAGAAAGTTACTGCTGGACAGGGCAGTTTAATGTGACATAGAAACCTTGAAAGGTCTGAGAGGCAGGCAAAAATGGTAGATACTTAATAGCACCAATAAATTAATGGAAATCTGCTTAGCTGCAAGTAGAGGATCTTGCTTTTATACTGTGAATCGCAGCATTAAAAAATTGGTCAAAAGCTGCTTTATCACAACTTGGAGCAAAATCCAAAATGTGAGGAAATTACAGCATTCCTTTTTTCTTAGGGAAGCAGTCACAGAGGCTTCCAGTGAAGTCTGAGTAGCCAGTCAGCCTGGGTCATGATGGGATTGCATGTTGGGTTTTGACACATGAAGAGGCTGGAGAACTGTAGGTAGCATCAGAGAATCCCATGTGCTGTCTTCAGGTGTATTTCGGAAAAGCATGTTAGCATTTATTTATATCCATTTGTGTTCAACAAAGCTGATAGGATTTATAAAGCATACCTGATGTTAAGCACGTGCTTTTATGCTTTGCTGAAAAGACCATTAAGTAGGTTTTGCTTAGTCAGGGGCTTTAACCCTCTTTAGTGGAATCAGTCCAGGCAAGGGAAGAGGGATAGTAACCTCTGTGCCTCAGAAACACAGTAGATTGGCTGGCAGTGAACCTCCTGCAGAGTAAGAAAAAAATTTAAATTAAAAAGTACTATTTTTTGGTGGCATTTGGAATCTCCAAAGGGGGTCTAGCATGCTGGAAACTGTATGAACTCTGCTTCTGCTCCAGCGGGACTATACTAGTGCAGAACTTAGCAGTTCTGCAACAGGAGTCAAGTGATGCTCTCTGCATGCTTGCATTTTAATAGAAATGCAGAACCTTTTGCTGACATCACAGCTAGGCTAGTGAATCCATTTGCAACTTTATACGTTTTTATTTTTTAGAACTAACGTGATTGAATTAAAAGGGCTTAATCCTAAAAGGAAGAAAGTCTACATTTCTATCTTAGTAGTTAGCAGCTGAATGTCCTGCTTCTTGAAACACAGTGCTACTTATCAAATTGTTATTGGTAGCACTGCTTTTTATATGAGAACATCAGTGGGCTTCAGTAAAGTAATTCATTGCAGCCTTTGTTGAAGGGAACTGCAAGTGTCCCTGACCCTGAAGTCCACTGCAGTGGATGCAGGGTGCCTGGAGGATCAGGAGTGCAGGGCAGTGTCAGCAGATACCCTATGACCCAGCTCATATCAGGAAGCAGTCTAGCTTAATTGCATGGGATTGCATGTAACTCAGTAAGCCTTTCTGAGAGCTGGAATTTACTAACGAGGTGCAGGGCCCTGAGAAAGCAGCTGTAGTGCTCCCTTCCGAAGCTGGTACAGCTCTAGAGCAATGACTGTAGGTGTAACTAGGCACAGCTGGCTACTCTGAAATGCGTAGGTCTGTGCAAGCTTGGCAGTGTTTGTATTACGAGATTTTGCATAGCTTAGACATGCTTCACAAAACAGTGGCTTCATTCCTGAGGATGTGTCAAGTTCCTGGAAGAGGCAGGAAAGTGATCTGTTAATCCCGGTTGTTGGTTTGATACCAACCCCGTTGATGGTTGTTGGTGAGTGATGCATGTGCTTTGCTAGACAGCTATTGTCTGCTTTCTTTTCCATCCATTTCGGCAGCTAACATAAATGATGTATTAGTGACATATTATTCTATAATTAATCTTCTAGAAGCTTCAGCCTCTACTGTTGTTATGCTTTAAGTAACAACAATCAGCACTTGATTATTTTTTATTTCCAAAGTCAGCTAGCACTTAACATTGGTTAACTGACATCTTTGGTAGTTTGTTTTACCAGCCAATATTGATATAGGCTAAACCCAAAATTTATCAAGTCTTAACACCCATAGGTAGGAAAGAATGTAGATACTCATATACACACAGCATATTGCACAGTAATTAATGTACTAATGGAGACATACATTGGCTTTCAGAGAGGATGAATCTCCACTGGGACACGTGTGTATGGCATGCAATGCTAATCAGACAGTTCTTACTCAGCAAAGTGACTCAATAGCTGGTATAAATATAGCCAGGTTTGGAGTCTCTTACGTGCCAGGAGAGACTGTATTAAAAAAAGTTGATGTCATTCTGGAGATGGGCGGGGTCTTGGCAAAATTTTCCCTCACATGATGATGTGATCGGATGCTACTGGCAGCTTTTCAGCAGAACATCACATGATCATCGGTGTCTGTGACCAACTTCACAGTGAGGGACCCAACCTTGAGCTGCACCTTTGTGACCAGAGGTGGGTAGTGCCAGCAGGCAAAGGAGGTGATTGGCATGGAAGTCCTCCACTTAAAAATCCAGAAAAGGTGTTGATGTCAGGAAGGCCACTGGTGCCCTCCCACCTCCCAGGTGCTTGTCCTGGCCCCATTAGGTGCTGCTGCCCTGCCCCAGACTACTGTGCTGCCACCTTTGTCGTCTGGGTCCAATCCTCCTTGGATTCCCTCTCCCTGCTACTCTTAGTTAATTTTTTGGTGCCATTTAGAAGTGCTACTTGTTGCCAAGGTTTTTTTACTCCTCTTTTCCTCCTTATTTGCCAGCAACAGCCACACGCTGCTCACAAAGGAGGCTGGCATGATTAAAAGACCTCCGTTACTAAGGTTGCCATGGCAACAGCCTCCTTGGAGGTCTTTGTTGCCTGCTAAAACTTTGATCTCCCAAGAAAGCCTGCTGCTATGTCTCCCTCCAATTGAAGAGAAGGACGGGAAGAAAGGATAAAGTTTACTCCAAGCAGAGGGAGCACGGAGGAACTCACTGCAGAGCCATACTCTCCCAATAAATCTCACAGCAGCTTTCTTGAAAGAGTATCTGATTTACAAGGGCCACACTTCCTCTCCTGTCCTTTCCAGCCTCCTCTGAGGGCAGTATCCTGTGCCAGGAGCCTCTTGATGTGGCATGGCTTGGCAAATTTTTCTGCCACTGAGGAAGAAATAGTTCCCTCTGTAGCTGCTGATCCTGTGGTCCCAATGCTGCAAGTAGGGCTGCAGATGCAGCCTCCAACAGGGAAACCAATTTGACAGTTATTACCATATTTACCCAATATTGATCACATTTATGCAGTTGCTAGTATTTACCCAATTGCCACGATCCTGACTGCACCTGCACATACTTTATTCATGTCCTCGTTTCTTTTCAGGAACACTACTTACCCTAAATTATTTTTTTTTCTTGTCTGCAGACTGCTAATTCTCTTCTTGACTCCAGGTTCTCCCTGGTTTGCTGCTATTTGCTCTCCCACTTTGTCACCTGCCCCACTCCTGCCTATTAACTCCTGTTCTGGATCACCTCTTCTGTATCTCCACACCTTCTGGATCTGCTCTGCGCACCCCCTCAGCTTTTCCTCCTCCCATTCCTCCTCCCTGACTTATCCCTCTGTGCTCTGCCAGTGCAGACTGGGAGCTTGCAGGCTTCCTTGCACTTTGGTGCTGGCTGATGTGCAAGGTACCTGGTGAGAGGCTGCTGTGGGCAGGTAAAGGCCCACAGGAGCACAGTGGGAATAGAGACAGGAGTGTGGTCCAGATCTCTGCTGGAAGAAAGACAAGCTCCTAGCTCCAAAAGAACTGCCTGGGACAACCCTGGTAAACCAGGCCATCGTCTATTCCCTCTTTCCCCTGGAGGTGTCTGCTGGGGCTCGGTGGTGAGAGCTTGCACAGAGGACACGTAGCCCTTGCAGGGGACAGAGCTGCGACTCAGAAGCTGTGCCTGGCCATGTCTCAGGGTGCTCTGAAGTCCTCTTTCTCAGGTGGGCCAAGCTGCTGTGCAGAGGTGGTGCAGCCAGATGTTATCTTGGCAGGACGTTTAACTAAATTGTTTTCTCCCCACCGAATGCTTTGTAGCCCCAGCCTTCCACCTTCAAGTTTCCTTAAAAAAAAACACAAAAGGAGAGAGAAGTGAGGTGAGCTTAATGCCCACAGAAGGAGCAGCCTGGGCACAGAGAGCCAGGAGGTTGGTGACCATGATCGGCAGAACCTCCTGCTGGCATTTCAGCGGCGAGTCCAAAGGGAGGACTTGCTGACTGAAATTGCCCTCTTTCTCTGCTTAGGGCACTACTCGGGCCCGGTCTTCCCTCTGCCAGCTACCGCCTGGCTTTGGGGTGCGGCCGTTCCCCCAGCCAGGCTTGCAGGGGACAGGCAGGCGAGAGTCAGCGGCGGTCCTTGACACCTCCCCCCCAGGACTGCCCCGTCCCTGCGGCCTCTGGCGGGCGGGCGGGCTTGTGCTCCACTTGTTGCTGGCGGCGGGAGGAAAGGGAGGACAGTCGCCTTCAGTGAGGGCAGTGGCGGGGAGCCTCCCGTCGCCATGGCAACCGTGGGCAGCCCCGGCCTGTGGGTTTCACCCGCTAATGGGGGTGGGGGGAAGGGTTATCACTGAATTAATTCGGCCCAGGAAAGGGAGGGGGAAAGCCGGGGTGCATTGAAAGCTGATGGGGGCACGGCAGCCTTGAAGGCCGGTTTTGTGCTTGCTGGCTGTCAGCTGGGCTGGTCAAGGCGGCAGGGTTCAGGCTGAGTAGTGGGGTTTGCTGCTGCCTCTGGGGCTTTGTTCATCCCTGTGACTCTGGGGCCTCCAGTGCTGTTGGAGCCCTGCTGGCAGGGCAGGGGAGGGAATTCCCCAAGCAGATACTTCGCAGAGCTGAGTGAGGCTGCACAAGCAGAGAAATACTTGAGTACTTCTAGGAAGCACAGAGAAACTACTTTGGCTGTCTTTGTAATGAGTTCTCAAGTACTGTTATTTTTGAGGGATGCTTCTTACCCCTTGAACAAGTGGTTCCTCCTGGGGATCAGAAGGCACCGTTAAGACCCAGCACTAGCAGAGATTGAGGCTCTTTGAGTAGGTTCAAAGTAAAGCAGACACCTGTTTGGACTCATGAGATGGAGCTTCTGCTCTTCTTAGGTGTCTCTCCCTTACCTCTGGTACTACAAATCCCAGCAAAGAATAACTATATACCTCTACCTATTTGGTGTCAGCTTTCAGGCTAGGGCTGCACGTGAGCTTGTGCAGAGATAACACATGGGAGGCAAGCTGCATATCCATATCTGCCTGTGTGTTCTGCATGCATGAGGCTCACATATGCATTGTTTAGATACACACACAGAGGCCTATGCAAGAATTACATATATTTTTGTGTGTGCTGGGAAAAGAAGGGATATATTTAATATGCATATGCAATGTAATTTATATCTAGCATACTGTGACACAAGGCATACATTTGTTGCCTGTGTTTGGAGCCTGCTCGTGGCACCCAACACATAAGCCACACATATGTTGTGTATATGCCCGTATCTTGTGACCAGAAAGCATACATACATTGATCATTCCAGAAAATGGACTGCAAGAATGTTATTAAACTCTTTGTATACGTGGATGAAAATATTGCAGTAGACTGATGGCAAGAGTCCACCTTGAAAGTAGGACATTATCTGAAGGATCAGCATTGTATCTTCAGCTAAGTCTTCAGAAGCACCTCATCTTGATGGTGTTACTGTGAGTACTCATAATGATTTGCAATGGGTTGCAAAGCAATGCCTGCATTCAGAGTATGCTTATTACAGCTCCAGCCTGCGTCCTTGTGGATTTTTGATCTCTACGAAGCCTCTGCTGAAGCACTGAGAAAAAACGGACAGTGGCATTTTGACTATAACATGCTTCAAGGACAGATTAGAGGCCAAGAAACTCGGGATGCAGTTCATCATTGTCTCTGAGTGCTGCTTAGTGCAGGACCTGAAGGGCATATGGGGAGGTTAAAGATAGCTTTCTACCTCTTCTGCACTTAGCTGCTTCTGTTATATTATATCCACCATGTATGTCTCCCTTCAGAGAGCAGCTCTCCTACCTTAAGCATGTCCTTTAAAAAACTAGCATGATCCTGGTGATGTACAAAACAGTGCACTGCTACATGTATGGCTGTTCTGCTGATGCACAGGTGTGTGTAAATTATAGCTGAACACCATGCAGGATATTTGCTGTGTGCTAGAAGTATCCCAGACATTCAGTGCCAAAACAAAGAGGCACCAGGCTGCCTTTGGGCTTGGATTTGTATTCAGTTACAAATTAGAAGTTGACTTGTGTCTTTCTTTCCCCTTTTGCAAAGTGATTCCACAAATTTCTACATGAATCTTTCCCTGGTTTGCTTCGCTTGAGAGTTGGCCTGATATCACACAATCTCACCAAGTTGCTCGTGCATCTCGAAATAAGTTAGCACATACTCACTTCAAGACTTTTCCTGGAGCTGTCTGCAGTTGCAGAGCCCCACATGGAGACCACCACCCACCGGGGGTTGGGTGCATGTGGCTGACTTGTGAAGGGCCTTGGGTTAAAGATGTTTTACATCCATACAAACTACATGCGTACATTTTAAAGTAATCAAAATCCTTCTGTTTGAGGGTTGTCGAGCATTTCCAGGAGCTTTTTGCATGTATAGAGCATAACATCCAGAAATATGTTACCATGTGACCATGCTAAGCGTACCTCCCTCTTCCTGTCATTTTGTGCCTAGATTGGAGAAGCTTCATTGCAGATTGTTTCCCCACAGCTCTGCTGATAGAGATAGAGATAAAATGCAAGGACACAAATGGCAGAAGTGCAGAGGCAGACACCAGGCTTCAAGCAGGATGACATCTATGGTTGATAAGAGTTAACTTAAGAGAGTGCAAGTGGGCTGATGAGGAAAGGGACTGGAGGCTAAGGCAGGGGCTGGGGACTGTGTTTTTCTTGCAGTAACCTCTCTCCTTGTTCTCCTCCTGTCTTTTCTAGGCAGGACAGGGCTGCTTGCTGATCTCTTGCCCAGTTTTGCTGTGGAGATTATGCCAGGTATTCAGTCATTTCACCCTCCAATCATCCAGTCCTCTGTCATTTTGTCTGTTTATCCTTCCACAGCGTCTTTATGTGGTGCATGTTTCACTCTTGCATGTGTTTTATCTGGGGATAAAAAGGGAAAAGCCTATCGCTTGCTGGGAAAGTGTGTTGGGTTGAGATCTGAGAGAGCTGATGCTGGGACTTGGGGGAGGAATGGCCATGCTGGGAGCCAACATACGGAGATGGTTGATGTTGTGCCAGGATCAGTGTGAGAGCAGAAATGCCAGGGTTGTTCAGGGTAGGTTTTATATCAAGGTCTCTGCTCTCCCCCTACTAGCACAAAAATAATACTGCTTCAGCCTGTGCGACCTCGGCAGCCTCCTCTGCCTGTGTGGCTTTGCATGTCAGCTACTCATGTGCAGCAGAAACTTCCACTTCCCAGACCTTACCCTGCGGGTAGTCTTACATCCATCACCACAGATGGTAGCTCAGGAGGTGCTAGAAATAGAGCACTGGTTAGCAACCCAACAGTGGCACAGCCCCTCCCCTCTTGTGCTGCATGGCCAGGGCATTACGGAGGTGACACCAGGTAGTTGGACCAGACATGAAAGCTCTCTGCCCATGATAATTCCCTTGCTAGCCAAGATAATGAGAGCCACCAGTTCTGGCACTCCTTGCAAAGGAAACAGAGACTGTGCAACAGATTGTCCTTGAAAGGGAAAAGCTGTGAGAACATTTAGCCCTTGAGTCATCTGATCATCCCCTGACAGTGCCCAAGGAGTGTTTCTTTCACACGTTTGTGCAAAAATGCAACTCCACATAAATGTGTGAAGCTATTTTCACCCAGAGATGCAAACGGAGAAAAGGCAGACACTCCCCCTCCTCTAGTGTAACCCAAAGCTCCTTGGAAGTTCAGCATGGAGGGAGAGAGATTGGTCTTTTCAACACAACAGAAGTTGATTCTTTGTTGCCTAACACTTTTTTCCCCGCTGTTCACAATTTGGTTGAAAGGGTATAAAATTCTTGTGTTGGCCAGGTAGCTTTCTATTACCCACACTGCATGTGTATAAAGAAGAAGAAAGTGTAAAAGGCAGTGGCAAACCACATTTCAGCTGTTAGTGTTGCCTGTTACCTGAATAAACAAAAGCAGATCCTCCTGCAAGCACAGAAAAGTAGTTTCCAGACAGCGAGGACACAGCATTTCAGCTTGGTAGTCATTTGAATCTCAGTTGTATGGAACTGCTGTAACAGAAGATGACAGTTGTTCTGGAGGAAGGATAAGGGCATTGCAGGTAAAAGTGGTTGAATCCCAGTTTTGTGCATAAAGGAGGAGCCAGCAGGCTCTTTTGCTGTTTTCATGATCTCATCAGAGAAGCAAATGGTCTAACTTCCTGTGCAATGAAATCCTTCATGATTCATAGGTCCCTGTGATTAGGACACTGATTTCAAACATCCATTCCTGGTGCTGAGTGAGTATTTTGCCATGTGTAATGTACATACTAACCTGACCTCCTTTTATACTCCTAGAACCTTTTCAGGAAGACCACAGATACACTAACAAAGGACTTGCTGTTTGTTTTTTAACTCTACCAGGCTTTTATCCTTTATGGAGTGTTTGTGAACTGTTTGCTAATAGCTCTGGAGATCTGAAACCTGAGCTTCATTGCATAGCTGTGGCTGGCCACTTCTGTCATGTAATACTATTTCATCTCTTTCTCTGTATCAATGATGGTCGTGGAGAATAAGACAAGAACATGACAAACAAAAAAGCTACTGAGCTGTTTGCCTGCTCAGATTAGCATAGATTAGGAAGTGAAGGACTGGAAAGGATAGACTGGCTTACTATCTTGCCTGCTATCCCAAGTACCGTGTAATTTCATCCCTTCCATAAGCTTAGCAAGCTTAAGAGTAGTCTGGGTTCGGCCTTTCTCTCTCCCATTGGATCAGTTTCTTTGATGTGCGTCTTCTAGCTTCCATCTACATTACTCATAGCCTATTTATCCCCATTTAGGTAAGACCTTTAACTGTAATACCTGCTTTTCCTCCTAGCGTTCATCCTCCTAGCATATTTACAGGCGGCAGCTGCATTTGCTCTCACCATTCTTTTAAACAGATGAACACAGCGAGCTTCAGCTCCCCTCCTGCAGGGCAGGCTATCGAGTCCCTGCATCCCCTCAAATCCCCGCTCTGCATCTGCTCCAACCTGAAAGAATCTTTTCTTGTTCAAAGATGACCAGAGCTGTATAACATCAGTAACTTCAGATGAAGTTATATGGAGGCCTTGTATGATGGCATTAGTATTTCCTTAACACTACTGGAAATTCCCTCTTTGCTGGGCATGGGATTACATTTGCCATTTTTGTGGCTGTATTGCTTAAGCGGTTACGGTTGTCCTGTGATGGAGCAGTACACTGCTTCATTTCTCTTGGTTTTCAGTTGTTTTCAACTAGTGAAGTCCCATTTAGAACAGAAATTGTTCTTAATCCATGGGTCCTTGAAAGTGTGTGTTCTTGAAAGTATTGCTGCATACCTTGAAGTTCAGTGTATTGCTGCATTTCATGTTCCTTATTATAGGTCCAAGGACAACTGGCCCTTTATATAACATATCCCAGTCTTCATCTTTAGTGATAATGCTACCTCTTACCCTCAAGATACATTAACATACTCTTATTTTCTGTGTAAAGGTCATTCATGAAAATAGTAAATAAGATGGTTCCTAGAACCTGCGACTCTATCAGTAATCTCCTCTCAGCTCTTAGTTTTCTATTCAGGAATGCTTCCCTCCAGCCATTTCCTTATTTCTTAGCTGAATTTTTCTCAGCATGTAGTAACTTCACAAAAAAACCCAACTACACAAAGACCAAAATTACTTGCAAATTTAAGTGAAATTCATCTGTTTCAGCCAAAAGAGAAACAAAATATTCCAAAAATATTAAACATTTCACTTGACACTTCTGAAATGAAGTGTTTTGATTTGTAAATGTCAGATCTTTTCACTGAGGTTTTTTTAAAGGAAATTGTAAGTTCTAGATTAAAAATGGCATTTAAAAAAAGAGTATTGTTCGTTGAAGAGTTAAGGAAAACTCCAACAAAGCAAAGAATTTTACTTTTGTTCAAACAGAATGCTGTGGATTAATTAAAAAATTTCACTTTTTATTTTGCATTTTATTAAGAACTAGAAAAAACCTTCGGTTTTGATTGTTCCAAGCTGAACATTTTTCCATGACTTTCAGCTTAGCAATGCAGGTGAGTGGCACACTGTTTCTCCAGTGTGATTCTTGTACTCACATTGCAATCCTTGTATCAATATTTCTTCATCATCTTAATAATGTAGTGAATGCTGGACTTCTGTTCAGAAACAATGGTCTTCTGCCCTTTTTTTCTCTGCAAAGCAGCCTCACCACTTCTTCTTTCGCTTTCTTACCATCTTTCCAAGGTGGTTGAATAACCACCTGGGCACCCCTGGAGTCTTTCCCCATGGATTTTCCCTCACCAGTTGTCTGACTTCTAGATAGGTCGGTGCATCTCTCTGGCATAAAACCAACTCCAGACCTATACATTCGAAGTCTTGAAATGTCTTGGTCTGGATGTGTTCACTGGCCATTCCCCTAATACAGGGAATTGCCGTGTGGCCGAGTTGGAGAAAACTTTTCTCTCTCCCCTTAGCATTCAAACCCCATCCTGGTTGTTGTGGACCATCTTTTCTGTGCTTTCACTTGTAGGATGTTTTTCAGACACTCCCTTTTGGGGCCTGGCAAACGTAACCTGAGGCTTCAGCAGGGGAAAAAAATAATAATAAAAAAAGAAGTGGTTGTTATGCTTCCTGGCTGGCTGCAGCTCCTGAATAGGATGTTCGTTTGGCACATTCAAAAGAATAATTGCATGCGTGGGCCTAGTTGCGAAGGGGCAGGCCTGGCTCATTTACTGGGCTATTTATAGCATGCTTTTCACCATCGTTTGTCCCATTAAAACTAGGATGTGGGTAGGGAACAAACACGCAAGCAGGGCATGAACATGGCCAGGAAGAATGAGTCTCTGATGAGATCCAAATGCTAATGAAGTATGTCCTGCAACACTTACACGGGTCTGCCATGAGGTGAGGGGTTTCTGTGCTGGGGAACCAGAGCTCCTGCCTCTGTGCTGCTCACCACACAGCCAGCCTGAGGCATCACAGGAAGGGACCGTATTTTTGTAGCTCCATTTCTCGCTGTCATGTGCCGTTTCTGCTTTGACTCAGTGGGGAACATAGTCCTAGACCAGAAGGAAGTCCACTTTGACCCAAGGGGGGACGTAATCCTAGACCAGCAGGAAATTCACTTCTATTATTCGCCTATCTGTTTTGCCCCTATGCTCTCTCCCCTGGGACAATGTTGCTGATGTTCCCTTCCACAGTGATGTGCAATCCTGTAAGTATCTCTCTTTCTCTCCTTCTTTTCCAGAGTGGGTCTTTGTGGGCCTGGTGATCCTGGGGGCATTTTTGTTCTTCCTCCTGGTGGGAATCTGCTGGTGCCAGTGCTGCCCACACAGCTGCTGCTGTTACGTCCGCTGCCCGTGCTGTCCTGAGTCCTGCTGCTGTCCTCGGGCGTGTGAGTGACCCCATCCAAATCTGGTGCAAATCCTTCATGACTTCTGCTCCCTGGCAGAACAGGAGAATCTGCTAATAATGCTTCCTTTGCCCTGAGCACTTTCTTGACTAAAGAACTAGTTCTTAGGGAGTGAAGCATCTGACCTAGTGCTCAATGGTTGAGCGCTCAAAGTTAATTACAAATGTAATTCCCTGAGCCCTCCCTGCCTTGGCAGCTGTGCCTCTTTCTCCAGAGTGTCATGCTCCCCGTCCAAAGTTGTTGTCTTGCCAGTGAATTTTGCAGCTCAGAGCTAAGAGCATCCTGGGAGGTTTCTTCCTGGCAGTGCAAAGCAGTTGCCCCCTACAGCAGTGCAAAATCCTTGCAACTGAGCAAGGTTCCTGGTCAGACTCGGGCAGATCTGTCAAGTTTCATGAGCCTCATCCCTGCTGCTTGACTCATCAGTGGTTTTTAAAGCTGAACTGTCACTAAATCATGGCAGTGGTAATGCTGGCTGTAACACACTGAATGTCTTCCAGTTGCTGGGCATCTTGCA
This sequence comes from Hemiprocne comata, assembly GCA_020745705.1. NCBI lineage: Eukaryota > Metazoa > Chordata > Aves > Apodiformes > Apodidae > Hemiprocne > Hemiprocne comata. The sequence goes on along the minus strand of CM036586.1, from coordinate 131,649,503 downwards.
GTGCTCACCTGACCTGCTGTGTGCATTCTGGAACTCCCCTCAGTGCCCTTTGAGGCTCAGAGAAATTCAGATTAGTCCTTGTCATTTCAATTGTCCAGTTGTCTCTCTCTGTGTTGTCACCAATATTGGTGATGTGCAGGTTTTGGCCAAGTACCGTGTGGGTGTGTGGGAGGCTGGTGTGATGCTGACTGCTATTCTTTTTCTTTTTCAGTGTATGTAGCAGGCAAGGCAGCAAAAGCTGGGTACCCTCCTGCAGTCGCTTCCATGCCAGGTCCATACTACATCCCCAGTGTTCCTGTAGCTGGTGTCCCATCTCCTGCTGTGCTGATGGATAAATCGCACCCCCCTCCTTTAGCCCCAAGTGACTCCAGTGGAGGAAGCCAAAATGGTAATTTGCAGTGCCAGGCACAACATTCAGTCCCCTTACTGGGAGTAGGCTGGGAAAGGGAGGAATGATTGTCACTGATAGAGTGGTGTGAACAGAAGAAACACAGAAAAACTACATTTTAATCTCAGCCCTGACAATGATTTTGCATCCCTTAGGGCCCCATGGTCCAACTTTTCTAATGCCATCAGCACAGTGTCAGTTTGTGGGTGCCTAATCAGGTCAGCAGGGAAAGGGAGGCCAAATTCATGCCTGGGACCCCTCTTATAACTGCTGCAAACGTTTACTTAAGGAGGACAAGAAGATGATTTCAGGGGAGCAGAGGCAATGGCCATGTCACTTTAGAGCTGATGCCTTGCCAGCTCCTCTCTCTTGATTGTTCCTACCCTCTATAGGCATTGCTTGCCCTCTGGCAGCAGTTTTTGCTGCAGTGTGCTTTACTGTCCCTGTGGGATTTTGGGCACAGGGACATGCTCCCTCAGTGTTTCTGCCCAAGAGCATTTGGGGTTGGACCCCCCCCCCCCTCTACCTTGCAGAAGTCAGTGGGTCGCTTTTTTGTTCAGCCTTTGCCTTTGTGAAATGTGAGTGATGAAGGGCTTCTTAACTAGAAAGAAGTTGTGTATCAACTGTCAGATGTATCCAGGTGAGGGTCACTTCTGCTGCAAAGGAAGCTGCCATCGAGGGGAAAGAAGGTACCTATTTAGCCACATGCTAGCATTTTGGGATCAAGAGTGGCTGTCTAAATTCAAACATGCTGCAGCAGAAATTACCTTTACCAATGGTAGAGTCACGATACTGACACAGTACGTTTGCCACTAATCCAGCCACATGTCTGATTTCAAAGCATCACACTAACTATCAACTGTTTAAATGTGCTCATGACAGTGTGTTGATAAGACACTTCGAAAAGACAAGATCAAGTAGCATAATCAAATAGCTTTAGGAACAACCCTACACATCCTTCCACTGCCCTGGTCAGTATATTAACCTTTCTGGAAGGACAGAAACTATTTTCCTTCAACAATCATACTTTTTTTCCCCAGCTGAAATCAAAACAGAGTTTTGGAATGGAGCATTTTGAAATAGGAAATGAATCAATCACTGATCCAAAGCAGAATGTATCCAATTCAGAAACCTTTGTCAGAAAATGATGAATGACAGCCCAGTGCTTAATATTTTTCTCCTGTGAAAAATGTCACTGCATGTAAAGCATGGTGTTGGCCATGGGAACTCCAGGGATTTTTTTAAGAATCAGATCACAGCCCCAGTCTCATTTCTGCTGTACATTAGTAGCAGAGCAGAAATGCAGAATGAAAAACTGGTTGTATTTGGTAACCAAATGGAATGGCTCTTACCATCCCATGAGGATTGCACAGAAAGATTAATTTATTGTATAATCCACATTATCTAGCTGGACTTAATCCCTCAACTCAGGACTTGACAGGAAATGCTACCTATTGCAAATAAAACCATTATTACAGAGTTTTAATTGTTGTGGCAAGACAGTAGAGGTTCTTAAGCTTTTTTATTTTTAATTAATATTTTTTGCAGTAATATGGACAAACACATAGTCTGGATCATGCACCTGTTGTTCAAGGTGTTCCTTGAACTGTGAAGCTGAGGAAGGGTGATACCATGCACCCTGTTCCTTTTATGTTAAGGTCCTCCACAATGCCAGAATATCCCCTAATTACAGGCTGTAGAAGAGAAAACCTTCTGTGGCTGTTCCAAGCTACTTATTTGCTCCTGGCTGGACAGCAAGCTAACCAAAACAGGTAATGGTTGAGTTTATAATAAAGGCCTCTGCTCAGAAGGAGCACTAATTATGGTCTCTCTGTCCTGCATTCAGCCAACTGTAGGTTGGATCTGAAGCTCAGTATCTTTGAGACTTCAGCCTTTCTGTCAAGTTTATTTTAAAAAATGGGATCGGAAGTGCTGAGGGACAGAGACTGGAGGATTCCATTATCCTGGCTGCCAGGCTAAAAACGACAGCCTTTGCCCTAGATAGTTTCTATGCTTATAAATGACACCTGTGAGCAAATTCAGGCATGAAGATATTTGGAAAATTCATCTAGCGTTACATAAAAGCCATGGGACAAAGCTCCAGTGAAGACTAGGAACTCGATCCTAACCTTAGGGCTGAACAGGGGAAAAAAACCAAAACCTTTCAGCTCTCTTATTTAGAAGAGTGTTGGTAACACATAAGTGAAGATGTATGCTGTCTATTTTAAATGCAGTGGTTACCTGGAGACTCTTGCATAGATTCCTTAAACCATATACACAGGGAACCTTTGATCTGAGAGTTGTACTCCAGACCTTTAATCTGTAAAGTGTATAAAGATGAGAAACCATTTACTTCCTAACCACACTTGTCTGAAAAAACAGTAGTGCTGTCCTTGCTGGGAAGGGAAACAGCTTACATTTTTGCTTGGCTTGGTTCCACCCACAGAAGAATAAAAAAAAGTGTCCACAGTTAAACACAAATTAAATATTAGAAATTTATAAACTATTAGGGAGAAGAAAATACGATCTAACGGGGAAGGATGTTCCATTCCCTTTGGTTTCAGTGAATGGTTCTGGACAAATGGTTAACATCTGTGCATCTACATTCCCTGATAATTAAGATAGGCTTAAAAATATTCAGACCTTATTGAAGAGTACTGCCAATTTACAGATGATGTAGGGTGTGAGGAGAAAGCAATAACATCTCTGGTTCTCACACAGAGGAGTAATAAAGAGATTTAATAAGCTGATATGCAATATCATTGTGAGAAGTATTTAATAAATAGATGTAGAGACGAAATATGCTTTATCTATAATGGAAAATACTTTTTTTGAGCTCTTCATGGTCATTTCTAATTGTTGTGGCAAGACAGTAGAGGTTCTTAAGCTTTTTTATTTTTAATTAATATTTTTTGCAGTAATATGGACAAACACATAGACATTTACACTTTACACTTTACATATTAAAGGTCTGGAGTACAACTCTCAGATCAAAAGCTGCCCTGTGTATATGGTTTAAGGAATCTATGCAAGGGTCTCCAGGTAACCACTGCATTTGAGGCCAGTCAGTCCAGCCCCTCTTCATAGCAGCAGCCTCACTTCAAGAGATAAGCTGGTCTTCCACTCTGGAAGACAGAGTTCCTTGTGTTCTCCAAATCACTGTGTGCATTTACAGTCATTAAGCACACATTTGTGGTGATAATAAAACACAGCAAAACTCCAAACTGCTGTCAGCTAAGCTATCTGGAGATGTGTTGAAAGCAGGACCCTGATAGACCATGTTTTAACAGCTGATAGCTTTCCTAAGGACAGATACACAGGTGATTTCAGGATGTAGTTACTTACCTTGCATGTGTACAGTCAAAACCCACAGTAAAGCACTTTCCTCCTGAATAAATTTGCAAGATTATTACAGGAATCTTTCTCCCCATTTCTATGGCACAGCCATTTCTGAAGCAGAGCATGGTTCTTTTGGAGTGCACAGACACATGCACAGCAGTTTAGGACAGAAGGTGCCTAAGAATACCTCTGCCAAGTCCTTGTTCAGCCCACACAGTGCATACTATGCAAACCCATATGTTAGTAGCTCGATGTATGGTGGTGTGGGATAAAACAGAAAGAGCAGGTTGGCTCAGAACCACCGCCCAAGTAGTTAAATCGTGCCACAAAAGGAGCGCTCATGCAACACTGCAGTATTCACACAAGGGAACATACTGACCCCATGCAAGGCAGGCAGGTTCCATTTTGTAGTGCTAAGTGAATTGTCCTCACAACAGTTCTCTAATGAGGCTGAATTTGAAAGTTGTCCTCTTTTGTACTTAGTGCTGTGTTTCTGTCAATCTTGAAACATCCCAAGGCTGAGTCCTTTCTTAAATCTGCTATAAAAGCCTTGTGTTCTTCAGAGTCTTGATAGGCGGAGTTCTCTGTTTACTGACTGTAGACCTACCTGCCTTGAGATAAGCTGTTCATAGGGTTAGGAGGGGAAGTGTGCATGGGGTCATCCTGCCAGAGTTAGAGCTGCTGTGGTTCCAGGTGTTTAGGGGCTTCTTTTTTACACACAGAAACGTGGAACATCCAAAAAAGCTGTCCAGACTTCCCCTGCAAATGAAGTAATCTCAGGAGTCAAGCACTTCAAGTATGTGTGAGACTTAGCTTCTCTGTAAAATACAGCATGTAAAGAATGCCGGAGCAGGCAGTTTCACAGTTACCCAGTGACCTGATTGGCCCCATCACTGGATTCAGCATGAATCTTAAAGCAGTGTAATGTGCTTTGTAGGAATTTCTGTGTTTCCTTCTGGAGCTTCTCCTGCCACATGCTCTTCAACCTGTGTGAGCAGAATACATAGGGATGGGAGGGTGGAGTGGTCCTGCAGAGTGACAGCTCCCAAATGCTCAGCCACCTGCTTCCACTGCAGACTGAGAGCTTACAGCCCCAGCTGCATAGATGAAGCCTCATCTTCTGGGACTGCTTCTCCCATATCATGACAAATCCTCACTGTAGTGCTGAGGAAGGGGAAATGAGTGCTACTTTTCTCTATGCCATCCTCTGTAGGAGGTGAAATCACTGTGTGGCAATGACACCACTTGATGCATTTGGTTGTACAGATTGGGCATTTCCAAACCATTTTTGCTGCTACTGCAGACTTTATGCTGCTGCTCACAACTTCATATCCCACGTTATAGACAGATTTCTTCTGAAGCAAGAACTGACTCATTCTGTTTTGGAAGACACAGCCTACCTGCCTGCAGACGTGAGCTCAACTATAGAAGCAATGTTGTCAGAAGGTGTTCTTGGACTTAAATGTGTTTTCCTCTAATGCTTTTTTTTTTTCCTCCCTAGCAGTGCGCAAAGGGTACAGGATCCAGACTGACAAGGAAAGGGACTCCATGAAGGTGCTGTACTATGTCGAGAAAGAACTGGCTCAGTTTGACCCAGCTAGGAGGATGCGAGAACGATGTGAGGAACAAGCATGGTTTGATTTTTTTTTTTCCCTCTACTAACCTGAAAAAGCCTCTGGAAATTCATAATTAAAAGTTTACTGGCTTTGCCTTAGAGCTTGCCCCTAGGATATGATGTCCAGGATATGGTACTTGGGGCAGATAAAGTCTAGATTTTAGACATCTACAGTTATATTCTGATTTTAAAGATCTGCTGCTTACCTAATCATCCTCAATTAGAGTAAACAAGGTGTGGGAGACTCAAATGCTGATGAAAATTATCCACTCAGATAATTAAAGCTTTTGGATCATCAGCATTTGAAAAGCCAGGTCTGTACTCATGCCTTCTACAGCCTGTGGTGTGGTAATAGCTGAGATATCGTCCTCACGACTTCCAAATGTCTTACATTGTGGTGCCTGTAAATTTACAGCATGGCAAAATAGGAGAGGGATGTCTTTATTGAAAGTGTGTTTTGTGGTCTGCAATGGCCACAGTGTGGTTTGAAGGCTGCAGAAAGGTGGTTTGGAGTGGCTGTTGCCCTGCAGAAGCAGCAGGGACTACAAGAAAGATGCAAGAAACTGGGGATTGTCAGGTTTTGTGACACTAGTCAACATAAGATCAGAGGTGGTATGTGTGCATAAGTGCTGGCAGCATGGCAGTCAGACAACTGCAGGTGAAGGGGGAGGACGGTGGTGAGCAAGGACAGGATGCAAACTCAGAATTTAGCTTCTGTGTGGAACTCCTCACTGTCTTCCAGTAGCCTCCTGCAAACTTTATTTCCCTAAATAAAGGCTGAGGCTGCACTTAATGGCTGTCAAAAGACAAACTCAAGTGGGGATCTTTCCATGTTAGGAGGCAGAGGTGCAGTGCAGTGGTGGGACTGAGTGTGTGCATGAGGAAGGTTTGCAGTGTTGCTCTGTGTCCTCTGGCTGTTCGGTGTGGGGGACAGCAGCAGGCTGCAGCCTCAGTTCCTCTGGGCAGCATTTGACTTACACTGAGCTAATGCACATTAGGAGCTGGTAGAGGCTTATTTAAAACAGACGTGTGAGATCCTGCAAATCAATGAAGGTAAGGACTTCAGGGAATGACAGCACATCAAAGCTCTGTACAGATTAGGCATAACTAACAAATTATATGTACTTCTAAAACAGTCATTGCTGAGCACACTGTCTTCTCCACCCACAAGATTTACTATAAAAAGACCTCTCCAGATTGGTGTGTCAGGCCTCCAGATGTCAATGTGCTTGACAGGGTAGAGACTGACAGTGATTCACACAGGCTCATACTTTTTTCTTAATCTTTTTTTTTTTTGAGGGGGTTGTTTTTGTTTTAGCTGGGCAAGTCAGGCCAAATGCAGAGCCAGCCTGTCTCACACCAGGAAAGGGGGAGGTGGTACAACTGCTGTGATAATGTTCCACCAAGTGCAGTGCCCACCTTGAAAGGGCCGAGAGCTCATATATGTGAGCAGGGCTGAGGGGGAATTTCTGCACGAAGGCTGAGCTCAGTTACCTGAATACAGGCGTCTGATGCGACTGACCATTTGCAGTACGCTTAGAATATCCCACCTGGCTGCCAGCTACCAGTTCACAGGTCACAACAGAGCTCTGTGTGCAGGCTGAGCCCCAGGAGTCTTGGACAGGATCAGTCGAAGGTTTGGAGAAGGGCTTTGGATTCCATTTTGATTAATTGAGGGCATCTCAGCTTCTTTCTGAAAAAGCTGGAGCTGGGCTCACTACAGCCTTCCTGTCCGCTCCTCCCCTCTCATGCATGCTGTCAGGTGATGCCTGTCTCATGTATTTTCTGCAACCTCCTGCAGACAACAACACCATCTCTGAACTCAGTTCTTTGCATGAGGAGGACTTGAACTTCCGGCAGCCCTACCGCCAGGTGCGAAGGAAACCTCTGCCTCCGGCAGGGGACCTGGATGGCGATGCTGAATACTGGGCAGGAGTGATGGGCGGGGGCAGCACATCGAGATCACAGGCTGTCTCCGATTACAGAGATGAGCGGGACAGCTTCCGGCACAGGTGAGGAGTGCTGTGTTGGGAGGCAGCTATATCTGGCAAAGCAGCAAAGAAAGGAGAAGGGACAGATGGAGTGGTAGCTCTTCTCCATTTCCTGCTGCTCTGGTTCTGCTTAGCAGGACAGGGAGGTTAGAGAGAAACATGAAAACTGGAGGTGACATTAGATGAGGTCAGAACAATCTGATTCCCACAAGTCTGCTGAAGATGACTTAAGCTGGGAAAAACTAGCCCTACAAGCCCTGTTCCAGGTGGGATGTAGAAATGAGATCAGTAGGAAACCAAGCCACCCTTCTCAACATGCTCTCTTGAGATTGTACCTGATTACTTATTAGGAGTACTTACTAGGAGTGACACCCTGGTGCTTTGGTGCAGCAAGAGCTGTACTCCAGGCCTAAAGGACTGGCACTCTGGTGCCTAGAAGACAGACGTCACATCCTTCCCTCACATACCAGCAGCCCAGTGTCCTGAAAGTGATGGCAGGGATTTCTTTCCCTCAGTAGTGTCTGTCATGCCAGTTCACTCCTTTTAAACCTGCTTCAGAATTGCCCTCCTGTGAGTTCTGTTGCCAGGTTTTTGTGACTTCCCAGCAGGACACACACCTGCAAGTTCTAGGGCCAAGGAGAAGCAAGTTCAGCCCTGCATAGTGGAGGACGAAGGAGTTGCACCCTGGGGTTAATTTTGGGTAACATTAGACATGTAGAGTTCAAGCTATCTGCAGTGAGCTGCCTTTACAGTCAGCAGAGAGAAGCAGGGATATCTAGGGTGTAATACATCTCTTCCTACAGAAGATGAAAACTGGTCAGGTGATTCATGCCCCAGGAGTGCCTATTTCATAGAAGCATAGAATGGTTTGGGTTGGAAGGGACCTTAAAGATCATCTAGTTCCAACCCCCCTGCCATGGGCAGGGACACCTTCCACTAGACCAGGTTGCTCAAAGCCCCATCCAACCTGGCCTTGAACACTTCCACGGAGGGGGCATCCAGAGCTTCCCTGGGCAACCTGTTCCAATGTTTCACCACCCTCGTAGTGAAGAATTTCTTCCTAATGTCTAAAGTTTCTTCCTAATGTCCTAGTGTTTCCCTCCATTGTCTGCTAAGGCAGCTGAGGGGTTGAGTGCAGCTGAATCCTTCCCTCTAACACTACTTCTTCCCTCCCTCAGCCAGCAGAGATCCAAGTCTGAGATGTTGTCCCGTAAGAGTTTCTCTTTGGGAGTGCCAGCCGTCTCGATGGATGAGCTGGCAGCCTTTGCGGAGTCCTACAGCCAGCGGACCCGGCGGGCAGACAGCCAGGAGACTCGGCGTTTTGAGAGGTCAGAGTCGCATGGTGGTCGTGGTGGAGGGCTGCACCACCAGGATAGCTCCCTGGAGGAGTACTACACCAAGCGTAGCAGAGGGAACCGAGAGCCACTGACGGACTCGGATCGGGGCTGGTCATACAGCCCACCCCGTAGACGCGCCCATGAGGAGAAGCACCTGCCCAGGCTGGTGAGCCGGACACCTGGCGGGAGCCAGAAGTACGATCACTCCTACCTCAGCAGCGTCTTGGATAGGAAATCCCGGAGCTACGATGAGAGCGATGACCACAATGAAACCCCCTCAAAGGTGAGCTCGCAGGCCAGCCAGAGAGGAGGGGGATCATACTATGCCTGGTCACCACCTTCTACCTACAAAGCTGAGAAGTCGCAGCAGCAGGCGCAGCAGCCGCCACCGCCGCCTCAGCAGGAGGATGGGGAGGACACCCTGCCCCCATACAGCGAGAGGGAACTGAGCCGAGGCCCTTCGTACAGGGCCAGGGAGCAGGCCTACCTCAGTGCCTCTGACAAGAAGAGGAAAAAGGACCCCAAGAAAACAGTGAGTCCATGTCTGGTGTTCCTGTTCCAAATAAGGCTGAGCAGGGAGCCACCAGGGGTTACAAATCAGAGTTTAGGGGCCTTGGGGCTCTCCAGGAGGACAGAGCCTGGAGTCCCAGCATGGGGAACCCCAGGATAAGGGGAGTTTCTGTAGGAAGAGGGTAGTCTGTGTGGGTGTGGGAGGCCAGAAAGGGAAATGGCTTCTAAGAGGACTCCATGATGGATGGGAGAGACAGAGACTGGGGAGGTGAGGGATGTTTTTGGCATCTGTGGCCTGGTAAGCCAACGAAGTGGGAGTTTATCTAGGATTTAGGAGGATTGTGGTAGGGAAGGGAACTTATCCAGGGCTTACAGAAATGACAGGGCATTGCTTTGGCCCTATAAGGAAGGGTTGAGAGGTTCTGTTCTTCTGGACTGGGAGAGGGCTAGTAGCAAGGCATGGTGTGAGTGAGCTCAGGTCTTTCTGAAAGGGGTGAGATGACAGACTCCAGTGGGTGCGTGTCCATGGGCATGTGTAGGGGCCATGCATGACAAAGGCATTCCTCACACAGGATACCAGCAAGTGCGAAAAATCCTGCCACAGTCTTGTGAGGACTGATGAGTGTATGTTCTTTGGAAGGGGAGCTGGCTGAAGTCTTCCATGTGGAAGACTGTGTTGCTAAAGCAGCTTAGCTGTTAGGCCTGAGCTTAAGTGGCATGCGTGAGAGAGGAAAGTGGTGTGAGCGGACAAGGCTGCTGCTTTTTGGTTGTACCTCTAGTCAAAGCTACATCTGTTTCTTTGTCCATTCCATGGGTGCTTTCCTGATAATGTTTCTCCTCTCTTTCCTCTCAGAACGATTTCCCAACGAGGATGTCCCTTGTAGTTTGAAGTTGTTGTGGACATGTTATGTTGATGAGCTGGACACCATGAGGTGAAGAAGATGCAGAGCAACAAAAAAGACAGGCCTCTGTGGACCTTGCAGCCACCAGCCATGGACTCTTTGTTTCAATTGTTTCATCGGGGGAGCAGACGCTTTTGTAAAGAGACAGACTCCCATGAACAGCACTCAATCTCAGAGGCTCTGGGAGTCTGCCAGCAAAATGAGGCCAGGGCTTTCTTTGGCACCCTGCTTTCCAGTGCCCTCCATTCTGCGCTGGAAGGCAGCCATGTCCCTACTGTCCTTGCAGCCCTGAACTTCAAGCGAGGCTGCGTTTGTGCCTCTTGCCCTGTCTGATGTGCAGAGAGAGGCCTGTGTGCATACGTCTTGCTCTCTGTCTCCTCAGTTCTCTGTTTGGATTAAATATTGTCTCCATACTTAATACTGAGAGCCTTTTCTGTATCATCCCCATGCTGGGAGGGGGCCCTTGTTCTTACATCTACAGACTGCCTCCAGCTGCTCGGGCACTAGATCGTGAAGGAAAATCTACGTCCTTTCAGACGCTATAGAAGAGGCCTGATGAGGTGTTACTTTCGCAAGGGCCGAACAGAGAGAGAGGGAGGGACAATTGTGGGCTGGCTTGTTCAATATATTTAGTTCTGTTCATTATGTGATGAGAGTTGCAGGTGAGATTGATGTATTGTTTTGAAAGTGGATCAAAGTAGCTTTTATTGTGATGAGAGCATGATGTGTTTTTTCCCCCATCCCCAGTTGTGATTTGTTTTGCTGCGGTTGCATTTTCTTGCAGCTGAGCTGTGACCCCGTCGGGCTTCAAGCTACAGTATCTACTCCACCACTTCATAAGCAGTGCTTTAGCCTTGCTGGTGCCTTGATTCCAGCACCACCAGACATCTCTGCCTAGTGAGTGGCCTTTTTGTTTTAAAGAAGGAAAAAGGGGGAAGTCTCAGTGAGGCGCAGCTTCAAATCTTCATTCTGTGCTATTGGCATTACTCCTTTCTGGTCATTGTTCCCAGACATCGAAGAGACCAGTAACAGCAGTGGAAAAAGAATTAACACTGTGGATGAACACAAGCTTTGAAAGTCACCTTTTTCACTTCCAACCCTTTCATTCACTTCAGTTGTGACATGGTTTTAGTGGATGTTGTCTCAGGAACAGCTGAATTTAGAAATGAGTGCTTCACACCCCCTGGAAGTCTGACATTCTGGTTTTCATAGGATATAATGCAGTGATTTATTTCATTTTTAGCTGCTAAAATCATAATGGGAAGGTGAATCATGGGAACATTTTAAGCTCCAGCACCTCAATCCCTATTTCACCTAGAAGCAACTTGATGCCCTACTTACGGGCATTGTCAGCCTCTGAAATGCCACCTCTGTTGTTACTCTGGAAATCTGGGGAGCTGTCTGACCTCAGGTGCTCACTCTGGCAATACTTCCGAACACAAGATTTATTAACATCACTGCAGTTCTCCATAAAAATGATAGGTTCATTTCAGTATTACTCCTTTGCCAGATCAGTTCATCAGGCATGGTGAGGGGAGAGGAAGAATAATCTCCATAGATCTGATGACAGTGCAGTTTTCATGCTAGAAGGTGAACTGATGAAAGGGTGGCTTTCTTCTCCCATGGCTCCTCTAGCAATGATGGTAGTTTTGGAAATCCCAGTCCTGGGTCTTCCTGGCCAGAGAATGATTAACCTGCAGGTGCATACAATCGTGGAATCACAGAATGGTTTGTGCAGGAAGGGATCTTTCTTTTTATAGTCCACCCACTCTCATAGGAAAGAATTTCTTCCTTATATCTAATCTAAATCTACTATAAGGTCTCCCCGGAGCCTTCTCCAGGCTGAAAAACCCCAACTCTCTCAGCCTGTCTTCATATGAGAGGTGCTCCAGTCCTCTCATCATCTTTGTGGCCCTCCTCTGGACTCACTCCGACAGCTCCATGTCCTTCTTGTGTTGAGGGCTCCAGTACTGGACACAGTACTCCAGGTGGAATCTCATGAGAGCAGAGTAGAGGGGCAGAATTACCTCCCTCGCCCTGTTGCCACGCTGCTTTTGATGGCAGCCCAGGATAGGGTTGGTCTTCTGGGCTGCAAGTGCACGTTGCTGGCTCATGTCTAATTTTTATCTATCACTATCCACAAGTCATCTGCAGGACAGCTCTCAATTAATTAATCTCCCAGGCTGTACTAATGTAGGGGATTGCCCCAACCCAGGTGTAGAACCTTGCACTTGGCCTTGCTGACCCTTGTGATGCTCACATGGGCCCACTGCTGAAGCCTGTCAGGGCTGGCCTGGATGGCCTCTCTTCCCTCTAGTGAGTCAACTGCACCACTCAGCTTTGTGTCATCCACAAACTTGCTGAGGGTGCACTCAGTCCCACTGTCTGTCATTAATGAAGATCTTGAACAGTACCAGTCTCAATACAGACCCCTGAGCGATATCACTTTTCCTCATCTCCATTTGGACACTGAGATGTTGACTGCAAATCTTTAGATGCAGCCATCCAGCCAATTCCTTATCCACCAAGTAGTCCATCCATCAAATCCAATTCTCTCCAATTTAGTGACAAGGATGTTGTGTGGAACTGTGTCAAATGCCTTACAGAAGTCAAGTTAGGTGACGTGAGTTGCTCTTCTTATCCACCAGTGCAGTCACTCCATCATAGAAGGTGTCGGGATAGCCAGGCACAATTTGTCATAAGTTAAGCCCTGCTGGCTGTCTCTAGTCACCTCCCTGCTATCCATATGCCTTGACATAGCTTCCAGGAGGATCTGTTCCATGATCTTACTGGGCATGGATGTGAGGCTGACTAGTCAGTAAGTTCCCAGGGTCCTCCTTGTTACCCTTTTTAAAAATGGGTGTTATGTTTCCCTTCCTCCAGTCACTGGGGGCCTGACTGCCTGACCATCGTGACTTCTCAAACAGGGAGGGGTGGCTCAGCAACTACATCTGCCAGTGACATGCCAACTACATCTACTTGTATGATGGCTGGAGAGACTAGATTTTAATTGTTTGTGTGTTTTCTCATCTTTAATATACGTTTCCAGGAAATTCACAGCACAGTTAACAAGAGGTAGGCAGGTGGTTGCCTACCAGGGTGTCCATGGCATAGAGAAGTCTGCAGAGCTACACTACGTGCTATTTAAAATTAAACAATTCACCCCTGAGATACGATGATACTAGCAGTGAGAAATGTTGTTTTGTTAGCCTGAAAACCTTGGGAACCCCTATGCCACAAATTTCAAGGATGTTTAGGCTGCTGTCTTTTCCATTAGACATCCAGCAGACCCAGGAAATGTTTTACATACAGCAATTTGAAATTGCATCTGCACCTATGACTATGTCAGAAAGGGGTCAGAAGAGTGATTTGACAGTCACTGAATACCTCTAGCTTTTAAATCTTACTGAAAGGCAGAGCAACGCAGTCTCCTCATTTGAGTTAAATCTGCCCCTTATCTCAGTCACTGTGGTTTATTTGATCAAACCCTCAGGAATGAGTTTTGTGTATTAAAAATACAAGCCTTCCCCTCATTTATTTGAATCAATTTTGTTTGCTTGATGGTGGTACTTCAGGGCATTTGTACACTATGTGTAAGAAGCTGCCATTTATGTATCTTGCTTATAAAGAAGTAATTGCAAGCTAATTCTCTTAAGAAAACTATTTTAATTGTAGAAACAACTGTTTGTAAGCACTGTCTAACATTTCTTTTGAATCCAAGTACCTGGAAAAGTATTGAAGATTTTATGACTAGTGATTCTAAGAGTTTCACCAGATTATAAAAATTTCACTTAAAAAGGAGCAGATCTTAATCCGCTGAGGTCAGATCTGGGCAGCACCCATCGGTTGGCTCTGCCTTTGCTCTAAAATTTTAGATTTCATATCTCCTTATGCAAATCTGAAGGAATTTTCCATTACTGATAGTGTCTGTCCCCAGGCCATCTTTATTTTTCCCAGTAGAAATGTGTCTGTAGCAGCACCCAATGGGCCAAATCAAAAAGTGAGGGGTGACATAGAGTAGGACTTCCACCTCTGTAGCTACACAACCCTAATGACCTGTGACTCTCAGAACAGAGTGGAGCAGGGGGCCAGAGGCTGATGGAGAGGCTGAGAGAAGCCTCTTGTTTCAGAAAAGAAGTAGTGGTTTGTGTCTGCACCCTCTTTCAGAACACCTGTGGAATGTTGGCACTGGAAAATAAGGAGCCTGGTTATTATAGAGTCTCAAATTCTAAATATTCCAGTGGTTAGTTTCTATTGCTGGCATAAAATTAAAATCCCCTTCATACAGGATATGGATGTCTGGGTCATGTCAAGGACGTGGATGGTTTTGTGGCCTTAAAATGAAGCATCACAACAGTGACTTGCTAAGATGACAACCGAGATGATGAGTGAATCCTGTAAAAAAAATTTAAAAAGAGCCCTTAAAGCAACAGCATGGTCAAGCATCAGTAGTAAATTTGGCTGTGCTGTCAAAAAAGTGATCTGGGCTACTGAAAAAATTTTGACATAATGGAATGAGAAAATAAATACCAATGGTAATGAGTTCTCAACAATCCCATTATTCCTTTACAGTACAAAAAAAATTCCAGGGGGTGGCTTCACTGGGAATATCCTTGGACCACTCTGTTTCCACTGAAATGGAAAAACAGCAAAACTAGCAATTTGAATACTTAGGAATTTTCAGAAACTCCAACATGTATCACCTGAGACAGGCAGGCAGAATTAGTCAGGTCTTTGTGCTGGCATGTAATATAGGGGACTGGAACTTAAGCATCCCAGCCTTTGTTGCTATTGTTAGGTCAGAGATGGCTTTCAGTGCTGTGCTCACCTTCCCTGCAGCCAGCATTGGCAGCTGTGTGCTGTTTCCCCAAGAGGTCCCAGATCCTGCTCCGATGTCTGGGTCCTGGGTAACTCACTGAATTGTGGTTTTCGTTCTGGCTTGTGATTCTGGATACCTGCTGCCTATGGATCAGCAGCTACTCTGCTTTCCTGACCTTTTCCAACAAGCCCCCTCTGGGTGGGCAATACCAGTTCACTTGTAAGACAAACGGTTTTGCAAGCATCAGACACTTTTACATGCCAATCCTGTCTTGAGAGTTACCTAAAAGTGGCCAGAGAAATTTGTGGGAGAGAGCAACAAAGAAAGTTCTGGGCCTCTTGAGACAGAGCTGGGCTTTTGCAGGGAGGAGAGAATGGGCATCCTCAGAGTATGTTTTTCAGGGAGCTTCAGGAGGGTTAACGCACAGGGATGCCACCACTGGCATGTGGCAAGCCTCCTCCAGAGTGATCTGACATGGCACAGAAGAGCTTTGCTTGGCCAAGCTGCCAGCCTACTCTGGGTTCCAGGCTGTCTGGAGTGAAGTAACTGCTAATGCTCCAAATACTCGAAGAGGACTATGTTTCTTTGGACCCAAGTTCTGTCCCAAAGCTTCTTGTCTGCAGAGATGCAGGACAGCCCTATGGCCTGCAGAAGTGCAGGTCCCTGAGAAGAAGCAATCACAAAACTGCAAAATCAAACATAACCACAGACTGTTGCAGGTACATAAACACAACAACAGAGTGTTTATCATGCATGGGCTATTCTGAAAATAAAATTTAATGCAATGGAGATTGTTTCACTCAAAAACCGCTTGAATCTATCTTCATTTTTCTCCAGGGAGGTTTCACATAGGTCTGGGTGAGGATCTGTTCTGTGTCACTGTGCTACAGGGCTTAGGACATGTGGAAACAGAAGCTAAAAGGGCTTTAGCTCATGCTTTGGCTGGGCCCAGAAGCAAAGTGACCTTTGGCATAAGCCAAGTGCTGCAGGTCTGACCCTGAAATCTCTGTGGTACAGCATCTCCACTGGGCAATACTGGCCATATGAACTGTCTACAACAGCTGTGCCATTAAGACCAACCTCATCTTTCACCTGGGGCTCCTAAAGCCCCCTTCCCATTGCCTGGAAGAGCAGAAGAGAGATCCATTATGTAATGTGATGGGGCAGCTATCATTTTGATATGATCGTAGAAATGCCAGTTGGACTACCAACATTAGAAACAGAAAATTCTTAAGAATAAAGTTAGCTAATAGTAAGGGAATGGATCTGCCATGATTCCCACATGAATTCTCTTGCAACCTTTATAATTGCTTTTTGACATTCAGCCCTGCCTGCACAGGGGCCTTTGCCAGGAGAGGCCTTCACCTCCTCCCTTTCTGCCTGTTGTTTTTGTCACGCTTGTAATCCCTCTCTGACTCTTCCGCTTTCCTTGGCTAGTTCCAGTTAACCTTCAGCTTTGTGCCCAGGGGCTCTGATCAATTTAGATGTAGAGTGAGTGGCATTTTGTAAAAGACACTTTTACCCCCTTTAAAAGCAAAAGTTACAGAATACACAACAGAAAACCCCAAGCCCTCCAGATACTCTCTGAAGCCCAAGCAGAGATGTTACTGGAAAACATTTTAAAAATTAAAGCTGAACATAATTTCAAAATGAGTTATTGTTTTCAACCCCAGGGCAGCTGCAGTCGGAGCTCTGATGTGCAAACAACAGAACCAAATGCATTCAGTTTTCATTGTCATTGTTGAGAGCAGTGGCAGAGAAAAGCAGCATTTCATGACTCAGAGCAAATGGGATTCCAAGATGCTATTAGTTACATTTGAGTTTATGAATTAGAAGTTGACAGGCTCATTTTAAAAGCAAAATTCAGTTCAATCAAATGGCGAGGTTTTAATCTCTAATGCCTGATGGTGGCTCTTCACCACACCTGCTTGCTTTATGTAGAAAAATACATTTTTTTTTCTGCAAAGCCTCCACTAGTTCTCTGAGAACAACGTGCTCTCCGTGCCCCAGGCACCAAAATGAACTTAGAGGTGAAGGAGCCTCTTGTACATCCCTGTCCCAGGCAGGCAGCCTGCAGAGCACCAGCACTGTCACCATGGTGCGTCCCAACAGACTCACCTTTAGTTCTGTTTGTGCAAGCTGCACAGCCCAGAGACTCTGGGCTGGGACCTAGAAGCCTGCTGTTGACAACTTTTCATAGACCCTGTTGAAAGCCCCAGCCCAGAGGTATAGCTCTTTCACTGTTTATCATTGAACTGGGTTTTTGGGGTTTTTTTTCCTGCTGCTGTTGCTTGCCTACAGCAGCTATTTCCCCCCGCCCCCCCCCCCCACCCCCATTATGCAGTGAGTGACCAGCTTTCTTTGCTGTACTTGGCTTTTGCTATTTTACTTAGATTGTCCTTCTCTCCTGTAAGAAACTTATTTTCCAATTGGGGGGGAGAAGGGTGTAAAAATACTCTGTATAATGAAAATACAGCACTTTCATAGCTTTTTGGGACACATCCTTACCCTCAATTACCAAGCATTATACCTTTGCCGTGCTTGCAGTGTCAAAAGTTGTTGCTGTTGGGTTGTCATCATGGAGAATAAAAGCAGGAAAAGCTACCACAAATCTGCCTTTTTATTATTCTGTAGGCAAACAATTTGCCCACTTTTTGCTAAGAAATGAGCAGTTTACACAAGTGGTTTTCAACCCTTTTTTGATTAATGAACAATAAACTGAACGTTTTCCAGTGGAGCAGCAGACCTTGAGTAGCAGACCCCTTAATAAATTTTATCCCTAGCTCACAGGATAACGAATACAAGCACATTCTGCCCAGCTTCCTTTCATACAAGAAATCCCTACAAGCACTCCATGGAGCCACACTACTTCACAGAAAGGAAAAACTCTCCCTTGGTTTTGCAGCTCTAAAAACTTCTTCCCTGCCGATTTTATTGGGAAACTTTTTTTTTTTTTTTTTTTTTTCCTGCAGACATGTTCTTTCCTCTTGGCAGTTTGGCCCCTTTGTCCTTACGTTTGCAATACTCCAGGCAGATGTTTTTTTGTCTGTCATGAACAAGAAACTTCATTCAGATCCTGTCCCTGTGTTATAAGTAGTGGATGTGGAATCTCACACTGTTTGCACATGCGATCTGAACAGCATTTATGTATCTAGATCCAGGTCCGCTCGGCGTTATCAGCCATCAAGTGCAGGCAGCTCCCAGCTCTGGTCTGTATTTCCCGGTGCAAAGCGCGTCATCGCTCGCTTGGCTCTTCAGTTTGCTCCCCGTGGAAAAGGAAGCGGTCCAGGGCCACCTGTTTCCTAGGGCAATGTCGGCCAAGCCCCGGCGAGCTCAGCCGTCCGTGCTCCGTAGGCGTCTCTCAAATGCCCACCAGCTGCATCCCAACTCCACTTCCATTGTCTGGCTCTGTGCTGAACTAACACCACAGCTTTATACCTTTGGCAAATATAGATACAGACGCAAGCGGATCCAGACTAATGCCGGCTCGAGCCTCACAGCCATACCCTCCTGTGTCACCAGCCGTGGCCCCTGGGCCAAAAATACCATGTAAGCGAGTTCCCTCCTCAGAGACCCACCGGCCCCCTCACTCAGCTTGCAGCACAGCACTGAAGGGAAGCCCCCTAGGTAAACCGAAACAACACCCCCCACGCCCTTCTGTGCTGAAGCGAGGAAAGGGAGGGAGTCGATTCAGCTCCTGCTTGTCCCAAAGCAGCCCCCTGGCCCGGCCGGGCCATCCTGCTTGGTTTTCATCGCCCCCCACAGGCTGCGGGGAGGTGAGCGGCCCGGGCAGCACCTCTCCGCCCGCGCCGCCTGTGAAGGGGCGCCCCCTGGCGGCCCGCCCTGGGGACGCGCGGTCAGTAACGGCCGCCGCGCGGGGCGGGGGATTGTGGCAGGTACGCGTCGGTCTGCTGAAAGGATGATGATCCAAGGGAGTGCGTAGCGTTGACGATCTCTAAGCTTAAGACTTGCCTCTGAAAATCGACATTAATTTTTTTTTTTATTATTCTTTTTACCATGTATGAAGGTGCTCAGTGTTTATTTGACCCTCTTTATTCTTCCTTCCCTCAACATCCCCACCTGCAAGGAAGAAATCTCCACACCCACAAGAAGAAGGAAAGGTGCCCATACCTTGAAGACAAGTGGGGGTGAGGAAGACATGCCAACAGAAACACTGAGGGGTCACCCAGCTGTGTGGGAAGTTGCAAGTGTTTGTGCTAGCAAGGTAGAAAGCAGAGGTGCCCCTACAGCTCCTGCAGTAACTCTTCGTTACCCCTCATACGAGTAAGGCTTTTCTGTGTCCAGCTCCAGTTGGTCCAGAGCTCTTGGCTCTAAGTACAGGTTTGTGGTTCAGGGCCATTTCTGAATTAGAGAAATGAGCCTGAAAAAATTGCCTGAAATGGCACAGGACCACTTATTACAGGATGTGTAGTGCTTTCAGTTAGTCCTCACTGTGGAATAGAAATCTCTTCTGGTTATACCTCAAGTTTGTTTCCACCACTCCCTCTAGAGCAGGTGCTGGTGATTGTCATGTCCCAGTTATCACATCTTTGAGCAACAGATTAGTCAGCACACTTGTCTATGAATAGGTACTCCAGGATAGTGAGAATTTGAGCTCCAACTGGATGCATTTTACACTCAAGAGCTTGCTAAATGATTAATTTATTTAGTCTCTTAAAGTTCCATGCTTCCTGGCAAAGCCAGAATGTGTGTTTCAACAGGCCTCAGTTCTGCTGACTTTGGAACTGCAAGTTTTGGCCAGGATGTAAACATCCAGTGAAGTGGAGATCAGGTAAAACTAGCATAAAAAGCTAAAAGCTTTCTTACAGGTACTCTGCCATGTCCTACCTAAGGACCACTGTATCTACTTTTCATCCCTAAATCTATGAACAATCACAGAAAAGACACTTACAGTGTAAATGGACCTCCAATTGGAGAATGTAGGAATACGTATGGGTTAAAGCAAGTCAACCAAACAAGAACTGCCCGGAGTCCACTGGCCCTGTGGGATTGTGCCCTGTTGGGGACAGGGCTTTCCTCAGTGTGGCTTGCTGCTGTTGGCTGTATGCTCCCCTTAGGGAGCAGCCCTGCTGCTGTCAGCAGCCCCCTGTCAGCATCCCCAACAAGGGGGAATTGGAACCCCTCTCTCATATTCAGATCAGTAAGATTCTGCAAGAAGGGTGAGGTAACTAAACTTAAGACTACCTTAACCATGTAAGATCTTCCTCGGTTTATCTTTCAAGTTTTTTGGTAATTTTAGATTTTGAAGGGTAGACCTGCACTGTTAAATGTTTGAGGAATACCTGCCTAAAATGCAAGCCCCGTAGATCTTTATGCATGTGCCTGGCTACTATTACTAAGTGCCTGCAGAAAGGATGTGTGGGCCTGGTACCTGGAATGTTTTTCTTTAAAACTTGGAGCTCCAGCACCTTGAGCTGAAACTATCATCAGAGTCAAGTGCTCAGGATTTCTGAGAAAGTAAAACCGCTCAAATGAGCAAAAACACAGTCTGCATGCATCCCAAGTGCAGCTGATTTGCAGAGACTGCACCGAGCACCCCTGGCAGCTAGAAATGTCTGATGTAACTCAGAACCCACATCTTTGCTGAAATGAGCTGCCAAGACCAAGACAGAGCACTTGGTCCATGCACAAATAGGCCTTTATCTCACAACCAGAGTGACAGACCTTGTGTGGTTAGCAGACTTGGAGCCCAAGGTGTGTTTTAAGTAGTACTGGGCGAGTGAAATGTGGTTTGTTTGTTGGTTTTGTTTAATTTTGTTTTAAAATAGAAATATATATTTATATATAGTAACTTTTGTCTTCACTTCTGAGAAGGGAGATCTGAGGCTTCCTTCTGTTCAAGCCAGTATGGTGTCTGAGTGGAAAATTTCACTCCCCAGTTTCAATAAGATGCAAGTTAGGATGATTCTTGTGAATAGCTGTAAAAGGAAAGTTACTGCAGCAGAGCTCTGTCATCAAGAGGTCCCCATGGACAACCTGTCATCCTGATGAGAGACACTTCTTAATTAAGCAAAGATGCCAAATTGTAGCCGAAACAATTCCTAAGTGTCCCAGCTTCCTTCATCATATCAATAATTCTGGAGTTACAGAGCTCCCAACGACAAGAGGTTTTAGAGGATTACAAAGAAATTCTAAGTCTAAAAGTTCGACACTTGAGCATGTGTAGCATGCAGAGGATACATTTCAAAATGTGTTTGAAGAGCATTAGCACAGTTTTGTGCTACTGCAAAGATCTTTGAAAGGAAGAGTGTGGGTAGCATCTCAAATATTGCTGGGGAGACTTGAGATTCACACACTTCTGTGAAAAGCTGAACTTTACTTGCAAGGAAATCAATTAAAAAGCCCTCGCACCAAAGCTTCACTGAGTTCCTGTTTGAGCACCTCAGTTACACTGATTTAATGGTTAAAAACAGAATCCATGGTCAAAACATTGGACAAACTTTAAACTAATGAGGGAGGACACTGGTGTTTGTCAGGCAGCTGGCAGTGAAAACCTGGAGGAGCACAGGAAAACAGATGCCTGCAGATAAGCAATAAATTCAAGCACAGGAGCAAAATGAAGGGAAACATGCTGGTGTACTTCACTACATGAAGTGGCAATATAGGCAATTGAGAAATGCTACACGAATATTGATCATCTTACCTAGCTGATCAGTATCCTTATTTTATCTACAGAAGTGTGTAATAGGGCCTCTAGGAGTGAACCTGGGTGCTCAGTCCTTGGTCATCTCCTCTCTATAATGTATTAGTCTACTTCTATGCCATATTCTGGAGTAAAATAATTTGCAGTAGTCCACATCCAGTGACACTTAATTGCTTCTGAAGGACCACCAATTGAACAAGGCTGTCCTTTAGGGCACCCTGCAGCAGCTACAAGTCTAGGAGACCAGGGCACAGGCCCACCAAAGCCATCACGTAGCCTGGGCCATGTCTAGCTGGATGGTAACCTGCCATTTTCACCTGGGCTACTACCACTTAGCTTCTGTGCCCTTGGCACTTTTTCCTGTGTAGATTAAACTGTTCTGTTCATTGCATTGCTTTGCTTCTTCCACAAATGAATACGATAGGCTGATATTCCAGCTCTTAGGCAAAAGACAGGTTTTCAGGCAGTTTATGAGGTAGAACTACCATTCCAACCCCTAGGATTCTAGGATTCTATGATTCAGGATAAATACATAGTTTGGTAACAAGTATGCGTGGCAAGTGCACCATGGAAATTAATTGTAGTTTCCATCGTACTGTGGCAATGGGGGTATATGTCTTCTGATGGGGCTGGGGGAATGCAGAAACAATAAAGGCAATGTGTCAGGCTTTTCCAGGTCTAGTCCTCCCTAGAAACATAACAAAAAAAAAAAAAAAGTAACAAACATCTAAGATTATGAGTCTCTTGGGGACTAACAGCAATACTGGCCATGTTATTTATTTCCTTTTTGGCTCGTCTGTTGTCCTCTGACCCCAAAGCCCTCAGTGGTGTGTACCCTACTGCTTGTGAGGCCATGGTAAAATGAACTGGCCAATGTCTGTCATTTAAAAAACACGGATCATCTTATGGATCTGACTTAGGGCACAGCCATGTGAACAGTTAATCAGTGCAGCTGTATTAATTCAGGCTCTAGGGGGAAGGTGGGAGTAGAGTGAGACCAAATTACTTAAACCAGATATACTGCCAGTGGATCATGAAGCTGTGCTCTCTGTTACAGCAACTGATGGCTAAGGCAGGTATGGATGTATCCACATTACTCAGACAGTAATTCCAGTCACATTGCTACTGTTCACAGCTTGCTTCTTTCCTCAGGATCCTATGCTCTTCAAGCTCAGTGTTCTCTTTGCCCTTAGTGGTATCTCCCATTTCAGAGATCATCTATGTGTGAAAGCTCATTGTTAGCATTAGGCCTACATGTAGTGGTGAAAATCAAAATTCTACAGCACAACAGATTTGATCACTTCATTTTCTTGCCTAAAGCACACTGTGATTTCTTCCCCTGTTTGGCCCCGTGGGTGGAACAGGCATTTCAGTATACACTGCCATGTTCATTACAGGGAGTTCTTCCATGCTAGAAATATTAACATCTTTGTTATTACTGCCAGTTCTCTCCTCCCCCGTACCAAGCAGTTGCCTGAGCAAGAACTCCTTTTAAGGATAGACTCACAGTAGTAGTGTTCTCCTCCTCAAAGTGAAGAAGATCTCTTTTGAGGTCAGTTCCTTCTGCTTTCTCAGAATCCCGCCTCCCCCATATTCCTTAGAAAGTAATTATTAAAGATGTCAGAACGACTTGCAAAAATATCACAGAAATTCTAGAAACCAATGTTCTAATTACCTCTTTGTAACCATTAACAACTCAAAATCATAGCATTTAAGTTAAAGTTTTATGCAAGAAAAAATGTTTAACATTTAATACAAAACCAAAGTTTGACATAGCTTATTTTTCATTGTCTTCTTTCTGTTCATCAAGTGACAATTAGAAGATCACAATTAAAAAAGTAATCTATAATACTTTTAAAAGTCTTATAAAAACATTCATAAAGTGCCACCCACAAAAGCACCTAAACAAGGATCTGAGAAAAATACCTATTAGGATGCTAATTTACTTAATTGCTGAGGACTAAGCTGTCAAACAGCAGTGTAATTTGTGGAAATGTCAATTTAACAACCATCCAACCCAGCAAAAATTCTGTTCCATAGACTTGGCCCTGACAGAGCATCAGTTGTGCCCACAACATGTACTTAGGGGCACCCAGCACAGTGTTGTGGGGTTTTAAAATAAATAGATGCTAACACTGCCTAAACCCAAGAACCCTGGCAAGTGTGAGATGTGGATTCTAAGGGCAGCGATCATCCCAGGCCATGGCCTCACTGCAAGGGCAAAGCCCAGGCAGCTTGTACAGAAAACAGGTACAGATTTTAGCTGTTTTTTACTGGGACAAAAATCACTCCCCACTAGAAATAACAGGAAAAGGCACGGATCCTTGGAACATTTCTATGTTCTCTCTGGTCTCGAATGTACCATACTGTAAGCACCTTTCTTTTCCCCAACCCCAGAAGAGGGGCTCAGAACAGCCACTGCACTGCAGTGAACATGCACTATTTCATTCAGCAGTGGCCTCCCTCTTTGCTCGAGCATTTGGGCAGTGCTCACAAACAGATCTACCCAGAAGAAAAGGGCACAAGCTCTGAGGGCTCCCTCCCCCAAAATTCAGCCCCCCTGTGTGAGGTGTCCAGGAGCAGCTGTGTCTTGCCAACACCAGGCAGCTGCCTATGGTCCATATAGCCTTCTCCTTTCCACTGTTTACTCTGCATGGTGCTTCTGGTGGCGCACCAGCTGGGGCTGGAACCGAAAGCTTTCCCCACACTGGGTGCAGTGGTATGGCTGCTCCCCAGTGTGGATGCGGGTATGCTTGATCAGGTTGGAGTTCCCACTGAAACCCCGCCCACACTGGCTGCATTTGTAAGGCTTCTCACCAGTGTGGGTACGAGCATGGTTAATGAGGTCAGAGCTCTGCCCAAAACGTTTGCCGCACTGCCCACAGGCGTAGGGTCGGATGCCGTCGTGGGCTCGCTGGTGCTGAAGGAGGTGGGAATGCTGGCTGAAGCTTTTCCCGCAGGCTGGGCACTTGTAGGGCCGCTCACCTGTGTGCATACGCTGGTGTTTGATGCAGGTGGAGCTGTCGCTGAAGATCTTCCCGCACTCGCTGCACACATAGGGTTTGAGCCCAGTGTGGATGCGCTGGTGCTTGAGGAGGTTGGAGCTCTGGCTGAAGCTCTTCCCACACTCGGCGCAGGTGTAAGGTTTCTGGCCCGTGTGGACCCGCTGGTGCTGGATGAGATGGGAGCTCTGGCTGAAACCCTTGCCACACTCCCCGCACAGGAATGGGCGCTCCCCAGTGTGCATTCGCTGGTGCTGGATGAGGTGGATGCTCCGATTGAAGCCTTTGCCACACTCAGAACAGATGGTGGGTCGCTCTACCCGAGGGACTCGCCGTGAGGCTGCTGCCACCCTTCTGTCCTGTCTTTTCACCATGGTGACATCAGAGCAAGGCAGCTTCGCCTCCTCTTCCTCCTCACAGTCACCTTGCTGTGCCTCTGGGAAACCACACTGACTTCCATGGCTGTCCCCTAAATGCTCCACTCTTCCTCTGGACCCTGCTGCCAACATGTCCTGCTGATCTGTGCTTGCAAGGTGGTATGGAAGGGGACCTAGCTCACCACCTAGAAAAAAAGTACAACTCCAACTGTGATTCTCGCTGGGAAGTGGCACAGCAGAGAATGGGCAAGCTGTTCTCCTAGGGAGCCTGGTCTGCACCATGCAGGAGAAGCAGTAAAGGGGAGACTGGAAGCAAATGGAAACCTAGCTGTGAGAAAGGCGGTATGTGACACAGAGCAGACGTGCCACAAACAGCAGAGCCAAATGCAATGCTACAGGTGTCTCCTTGCCCCCAGGAGATCTTCACATTTTGTCTTCTTAATATTCTGTCTTCTCATACATACTCTTAACAGCAGGCTGACAAAGGCAGGCTGTCTGCCCGCCCTGAGGGGGAAAGAACAGGTCTTGGTATGAGCTGCATGGAATAAACTGGCTTAAATAACGCTGAGGCAGCTCCAAAAGCATTTTGTTTGCCTTGTGTTTACATGCTTATCTAATTTGTTCTCACCCATGTGTGTCTCCTCCAAGGCCTCACGATCTTGTTCTTCTTCTTGGTCCATCTGGGCAGTTATGTCAGTTTCAGCAATCAGGAAGCCTTCTTACAAAAGCAAACAAAAGTAATCCTAGTTGACTATTCAGCAAAAGCTTGACAGATGTCTTAAAATCTACTGTCCCTGCTGAATATGGGGAACAAGTAAAGTGGTTGCATAAAAGAACCAACTAAGCAAACATTTACAGACATCCTGAGCACTACTGAGGTATCTGTTGTCAGATACTTTCTCTTTCCTTAAAGGAGATTCAAGGTTGCCCCTCTTCTGATAAGTGATATACATTGGGACATACACCAGATGTGCTGGACACAGAATTGGTTGACAGCAATCACAGACACTGGTGTAAGCAAACAACAAAACCCAGCCATATTTACATTTCTTTAATAATGACAGCCACAAGACTAATTACTCTCCAAAGATTATTTTAAATGCAAAATGACTTTTCAGTCACCAGAATTCAAATCAACCTGATTTTCTCACTTGCTGCCTCATCTCTTCTTTCTCCTCCAAGACTCTCAGGCTGAGGCAGCAAAACCCAACAAGATACAAAATTTGATGTCTTCTCTACTCCAGATGGTTTCTGTTAGTTCCCTGCCTGGCATCCCTGCTGAGCTCCAACAACCACTATTAACCACCACAAATACTGCTATTGGGCAGGGTGCTCTTATAAATGTCATCACCACCCAAAGACAATAATTTTTCCTTCAATATTTACTGTTTTAAGGCCAAAACCAGCCAAACACTAAGCAACAGCAGTTAGCATGAAGAGGAGAGGCACTAGTGGTAATAAAAAATCCCACTTGATTTTTCAAAGTAAGAATCAAAGATGGTAGAGAAAGGACACTGCGTGGATGAATCTAGGACCACAGACTGACATGCATTACAGCTGAAGCTGAGATCACTTACAGGAATATTTTTAAAGTATTTAAGACATTACTTTTTTCCTCTCTTTTCATCTTTATAGTCATTTAATAATGGGCTCTGGTGTAAACAAACACTGTAAGCTGAGTGCCTGGTCCTGGACCACTTCATCCATCGCCAAGAGCTATTTAACAGCAGGTAATGGGCAGTCAGAATTAAGGAGACAACCCAGATGAAGGGAACAGCTTTCGACCTTGGTTTCCAGTGATTCTAAAACTACCAGTCTTGAAGTCTTTGACTCTAGGTGGCAAAGCTGGACAGAAAGAAAGAGGAAGACTGCAAAAGAGCAAGCAAAAGAGAAAGATTGCCATCTTGAACGGTGAACTGTGAAGAAAAAAACCCCAACAAACACTAAAAAGAAGCCTTAGCAAAAAACGAAACAAAACAACAAAAAAAGTTGCCTTAGAAGTTAACAATCTGAGTCCCTACTTTACATATTTGCTGAAAGCTGGAGTGGACCATGCCTGCAGATGGATCCTTTCCAGGAGTTCCAAGCTGATACAAAAAGGGAGGTTGCTTTCTGCAGTCCTACAGCTCTCAGGACTTTGCCCACTACCGAGAATTCCTGCTGCAACAGTTTGGTGGTACAAGCCGACCAAGCTATTTCCATGCTGTAAGTTGTACCAGGTGGCCCACCCCTCCTCTAAAACAGGAGGAATCAAAACTCTGTCCACACACAGACCGTTCCCCCAGGCAGCTAACCACAAACAGCCGGGGTTCTTTCTGAAAGCTGTCAACACAGGAACTTTGGAGGAGCAAATATCGCATTTCAGAGGTGGTAACCAGCATCTGACAAATGTGCAAGGGAACATCTAAGCAAGCAGACATGGTATAATGAAGAGCTCCCTTCTGACCCTGCAAAAACTTCCTAGCTCAGGCTGCCACTCACACATTGCTGCTATGCTCAGATTTGCGATGGCAGCTCATCAGAAACCAGGCAGCATTTATACACTTAACAGGCTAGTTTGGAGTAAGGGAAGAGTTTTTTCCTTTCCCACAATCACAGTCATGTCTCTGTGAAAGGAGGGGACAAACCTCATCAACAGGGCAAACATCCCTTCAGGGATTTCAACTATGATTGGCAGAAGTATATCCTTGGGTGTACTGGGTTATTGCTTGAATGTGGGAACAGGAAGAATGTGTGTGTATGTGGATGTGTGGGGTTACTGTACGCAACATCCACTGCATCTACAAGATATGAGGCATACTTAATTTGGACCTCCAGCAGGAGCTTTGCAAACACACCATACTGTTCCTGGGGCCTTGATTTTAGTATTGTGACAGCATACAGAAATTTTGTAGCTGGGTCCCACAATTTATGTTCTTTACCTTAAAAAAGCTACTTATTTTCTCTTCCAGCCACTCAGCTCTGTGTTCCTCCTGTAGCAGTACCAAGCTGTGAAGGTTATGGGACTCATCCTAGTGCAGAACGCCATACTTTCAGCTTCTTGTGCTCCTTGGGACCCTGCAGTCTGCTCCTGCAGTGCTGTCAGTGGCTAAGCACGCTCCCCATGGTCATGCCAGACACAACAGCACAAACCTGCAATTCAGAAGAAGACATTCAAATCCTCCTCTGCCCAGCTATTATCTGGGATAGATAATGCTTGCAGTGAAATCAAAAGGTAACAGTTTTACCACAAAAAACAGTTGATTAGAAAACTGCACACACCTCTCTTGGGTGTGATGAGAGCCCCCTTTCCCTGTACATCAGATTTGTTCATAAATGACAGCACTTGTCAGTGGCTGCCATACTGCCCAGCTTTGTGCCCAGCTAGGTATGCTGGGAGACAGGCATGTCAGGAAGAACAGGTGGGTCACTGCAGAGTGCACTGCCAGAGCAGCCAAAAACAGGGGGTGTGCAGAAGGGGGTAAGTACTGTGTAGTTTTCGGGAACAAGGATTTTCCACAGAGCAGGGGCGGGGGTGCAAAGCTGCCTGTCTCCAACAGCGATTGGAAGCACTGGGTGGAAACTGGGGAAATCACGCATTCACTCTGCGGCAGGTGAAAAGGGATGGGAGGGGGGGAAACTGCGTTACAGGTAAGGGATTCAAGCAAAGATGGCAACAACAGCGGAGTGGGGTCTCTAAGACGGGCAAGTTGGTCTCCCCCTTCTCCGACCTGCATTTTTTCATCTCCGCCGGATAGCTCCTTCCTCCACAGGGCTGACACAAAGGTTCAGACAGGGGTTTAAAGTCCGGCTCTCAGTGGGGTTGTCTCACCCGACAGCCAGCACAGACGCGCACGGGCACCCCGGCCCGGCCCGGTCCCTTGCTGCCGCCTTGTCCCCCAGCCGAGGGGTGCGGGAGGCCCGGTCCCACCGTGCCGTGCCAGGTCCCGCCGTGCCGTGCCTACCTGCAGGGCTCCCGCTCCCGCCCGGCGCCCGCCCCGCTTCGCTCCGGCAGCAGTTTCCTGCTCCGCGGGCAAAGGGCGCTTCCTGGGCGGAGCGGGAGGCGCCGGGCTGGGAGCCGGGATCAGAGGTACCCATGCGGGGAACCCTGCGCAGCCGTCGTTCCTCGGGGAACGAACGCCCCGCACCTTGCGCTCCACGTGGGGGTAGCTGCACCGCTCCGGGCTTCACGGCTGGATACCCCGCACCTGTCTGCGCGGGGAAGCGCGCTGGGAAGAGCTACTCGGCGGAGTGGCGCGGGGGGAGGGATGGGTTATTCGCGTTTATCGCTGCTTCGAAGCCTTACACTCAGTACCTCTCCGCCGGCGGTTGCACAGAGGAAGGTCCTTGCGCACCCCAGGGTTAGCTTACAGAGCCACACTAAAGATCCACCCAAAAGCCTGCCTGTAAGAAAGGCAAGTGAGCAATGATGTGAGACCCTTCCAAGCTTATCTGTGGCCTGACTACTTCGCCTAAAGGTTGTATCTGCAACTTCGCTTTCACATGGTTGCAGCAGCGGTACTCTCTGATCTACTTAGCTCAGGAGTGTAACATAGGTTATAATTTACATCAGCTTTACAGATTTTTTTAGCAGTGTTTTCTTGCAAATGTCTGAATGTGATGTTCCCGTAAACATCTTTCTCTCTTGAGTTTTCTGTATCAGCAAACAAATACCTACTGATGTCTCAGTTTTAATTAAGCTGAAAATGTAATCTTAGTGGTCTAGAGGAGGAACTCAATGTGAATAGGGGAAAATGCCTCTAAAATGTGTAAGTTTTGCAGTACAGCATTGTAGTTTGGTCCTCATGTTTTACAGTGAGGTGCTTCAGACTGCTCAAAGTATAATGCAGTCTCACTTAATTGACACTTCTGTCTGTGAGAAGAAAAAAGGCTTGGTTAAGTGTCAGGGATGAAACACTCTAGAAAATGGCAAATGTCATAGATCATGCCCTCCAGTAGTGTTTCGAGTCTGTCATTGTCTACTAGTGTATTTTTAATACCCAGATATATTTCAACACTGTACTTGGTGACTTGTGAGTCAGTACTCTCATTCTTTTGTTTGTGTCAGAGTGAACTGGGAGATAAGTTTCATTGGGGATGTGAAATCTGTGTCAGGGCATTGATTAAGTATTTAGAAAGCATGTGCAAAAAAAGCATACTGGGCAGCAGAAGTTAGGAAGGAGGAAGTGACAGGTATGCATTGATTTATCTACCAGTTTTTTGGGAAGTAGCAAGATAGTGCTAATGGAAGGACATCAGGCACGCAACAGTTTTGGGAAACCAACCAGAATGGGTGAAGGGAAATGTCTTGTACAATTGTGGGAGAATTGGCAGGAGAACCATGAATGAAGTACTTACTCTCTATATTCGAAAGCTTGTTTTTCATCAGAGATAACCTGCAGCTCGTTGTTTGTACAGCTTTAACTCTGCTTGTGGATTTTTTTCAATTAGATAAATGTCCCAGTGTGTGCTGAGAAAGCCAGACTTTGCCTGGGGAATAAGATGTTCGTGTACTGAAGGGGGCAGTCTTTCCCCATTTCTTCCCTCAGGCAGTCGGGTGTTCAATTACCTCATTTTAGGTGATGGCTGATCCAGGAATTGAGCTATGTTAACGTGGTTGTTTGTTTAAATATGTATTTTGTCGGCCTCATCGGGGTAATTGTGTTATGCAAAGTAAAAGATAGCAGCCTTGGGTCCCATTGCAGCTTCATTTCAATTGGAACTGATAGCCTGACAATTTCTAAGTGAAACTGATACCTGAAATTGCATGCACACACCATTTCTGCCCAAAGGTAATAATATATACAAATTATTTGGGCTTCAGTGGTCTGTGGGTGCTGAGAAGAAACGACTACCAAAGGAGACTTTTTAAATAGTTCAGGTAATTATGAGAATACCAGAGGCTAGTACTCCATGAAGTTTTGCACAGCAAGCTTGTCAAAGGGAGGCTGGAGTCACTCAGCTGGTTTTCTTGTGAGCATTGTCTGATTATAATGACTGCCTGAGGGTCAAACAAGCAAGACAAAGCTTAAAACAAAAACCTCAAGTAGAGCTGCACATATGTATGTGCACAGACACATGTACACCTGCATGTATGCACATGTCTTCATCATAGCATGAGAATTATGAAGGGCACAGTGATGTTAACAAGACCAGTGTGACTCATTGGGCAAGTCAACGTCCTTCCACTTTGAACCCAGAATAAAGCTATAGCTGAAATGCTGACTACCATTGTTCAGCCAGCCTTGCTGCTGTCTTGGGCTGTGTAAAGATTCAGCCACTTACGGACTACCAAAAACATGCTGCCATTTTTTTCACATAACAAGGAACATGATCAGTTTAGTGTGGCAGGCAGAGAGGAAGAGGACCTCTGTCATCGCTGGTAAATCTGCCAGAGGTCAAGTGAATGCCTTTGGGGACCTGCATTGCTTGTGGAGCTCATTTAACTGATGTAGATGTACACTACCATGGAAGGATTGACACTGGGGATGGTGCATCTGAGGCAGTGCACTGTCCATCTTCATTACAGCAAAATATGTTAATTATTGGTGTAGCTGCTGTCCTTCAGAGATCTTCTGAAGCTGAATGATGTTTGCTTCCAATGGCACGGACAGACATCCAGCTACTTATCTGGTTTCATTACATTGCCCTATTCATTTATATCTCTGTTGCTGCAGGTCTGCACGTGGTCTAGACTTCTTGTATTTGCTGACTTTTTGTGCCAATTTCTTGCTATTCATTTGAATGCTTTGGTGTTGAAAGAAGTTTGTTTGCAGTTTTTCAGAGTTTGGGGTTTGTGTTTTGTTTTGTTTTTTTTCAGAGTGCTGTGGTTTTTACAGTCTCCATATTTGCTGAAACAAGGCAATAAGATGACCCACAAAGCTGTATTTTGTAGTCAAACACACATCCAGTGAAGGTTATGGAGACTGTCTGGTAAAGTTTGCACCTGAGAACCATTTGACTTGTTGATTGTGTATCAGCATATGTTTTTAGCCAGGCTGAGGTCTTTCAGATGGTAGCCTTTGAGATGTCTCTTGCATTTCTATTTTAGTGCAAACCACAGCAAGCAGTTATTTTGGATAGTCAGTGTGAGTCAGCTAACATTAATTTCATTTTAAGGCTCTGGGATGCATGCTTTTCTATGACCCTGTACTTGCTGAGTTTGGGTCCAAGGTGCTGCTTGATGAGCAGAAAACAGAGGCAATCTGCTCTTGTCCCCAGAAGCTCTGTCCATTTCGTTGCTCATTGTGGGTGTCAGCTCTGCCCTAGGTGGAGTTTTCCTTGTTCCTTGTTGAAGTAGAGGCAGTGATCTGAGGAAAACAGTGAGACACCAAAGACATGTTCAATCGATAATTTGTGATTGTACTGCAAAGGGGAAACCTCACCCTAATTTATGGGCTGTCTGGCAGGCTGGAAAATTAGATTCTGTGAGCACCAGAAATAAATTTACTTTCTGAGGTGACCACTCAGCTGGCGGAGATGTGTTGGAACCACAGACTTCTCTAGAGACTTGCAGGAGTTTGGCTTCTTCACATAATACTCCTTTGGCATATCAAGAAGTGCTTTGCGCTTTCTCCTGTGGCTTCATTTGGTTAGTCACCTACACACACAGGGAAAACTGGAAGCTGAGTGGGATGCATGGCACTGCTTTGGGTTGCTGTATGTTGTTGCACTATTTTACTTAAGTTTTGTTTCCTCAGGGAACGTTCCGATACCGCAGGTAACTGTAAGATAGTTCTTTGCTGCAGGCATCTTCATGCTTTTGATGACAAAGCTATGCTCCTTACCAAATAGAAATACGAGCTTTTGCAGTGCTGGAGCATTTTTGCAGAGGACCAGAGGAGCAGTTGTATAGCCATGCAAGTCCATCTCCTGCAACAAATCCTCCTTTGCTGACCTGCAGCTATGGCTTTTCCCTGGATTTCTTTTTGCTGTGAAAAGTCATCTGATAGTGCTAACTGCCCCTCTCATGCTTGTGGTGTGGAAAAAAGGGAAGCTTACCCACAAGTTCATGGCTCATATTGCTCTGATGGTGGTTGAAACCACAGGATTTTTTTTTTTTTTTTTTAACAAAACAGCTATTCTATCTGAGAATTTTCTGTTCAGGTGTGGTAAGGAAATTAGCGTGCAAGAAGACTTTAAGTATTTCTCCTCACCTCCTTCAAGCCACATCATTCACTAGGGATTTAAACTAGCAGAATTTAAAGGTTTCCTGGTGAACAAGCGCGTAAAGAAATGTATGCATAATAGCAAAGAAAAGGTCACTTCTGAAATGTTACCTATTTTCACCTTCCAGACTGCACTGTGTGCATTTGTTATTCTTGAAGGTAAGAAAATGTATTTAATTCTTAATAATTCCCTAGTAGCAGCATGCTTTTATGCTAATTTGGGATGGAAAATCTGGTTTGGTGTGGATGTGTTCTTAGAGATTTATGCTGCTGGGTTTATTAGCTGCAGGATCAGAACAACATTTGAGTGTTATGTTGAAACAAAATTATGTTCCCAATGTGCTTTAGCTTGCTGCACTCGCTGTTGTAGGTAGCTTCTGCTTGAAATTAATTCCACTGGGAAATAAAAGACCTCAGCTAATGGAACTATGTCAGTATATTTGGAATATTAAAAAGCCAAGCAATTTAAAATAGAATATTAATTAATTAAGCTTACAGCTTCCCCTTAAAGATTTAATGTTTGAAGAAGTGCTGTAATAAACTCTGGCAAAATAATACTAATAAAACAAATATAATTTGACAGAGACGGCTTATTAGATATTATTAATTGAGTATGAGTTGTGCCTTTGTATTTTCAAAGAATAAAAAATGGTTGATTCATTAGCTGTTGGGAATAGTTTTTAACATGTATCAGGTTATGCCGTTTGTGGCTTTATTTCATCAAAAATCTCTTACAGGAGTTTAAAGAAACTTCTTACTTAAGGTTTCTGAAACTGCTAAGGAGGAAGATCAGTACAAAACCATCTGCACATAAGCTATGGCAGTTGGACAAGCCAGAGCTTAGTGATTAGTTTGAGATAATACATTTTAATAGCTGGATTTGGAAGTGAATCCAGATTTTCACTCTTAAATTCCAGCTCCCAGGTGGTGTTCTCAAACCCAGAGTACCAGTCTGATGGCTGTAATTACGTTGAACTGTTTGGTAACAACTTTTTGCTGCATGTGCTGTGTTCTCAGCTCACAGTGATGTGATGACAATATATGGGAGAGTGTGCGACTGTGTTATTTTTGACCTTGACTATCCCCAGTGGGAGCAGCCTTTTCCAATCAGCTGGCACAAGGGAAGTACATCCTCACAGCACTGGACACACAGCAACACTGGGCATGGCCAGCACATTCATGTCTTTCCTAATGGGACACTGGGGCTCCGTGTGGTTGGGAAAGAGGATGCAGGATGGTACACGGCCACGCTGTGCAACAGCTCTCAGCATGGTCTCTACCAAAGAAAATTTCAGCTACATGTGCACGGTGGGTGTAAATTCTCCCTTTAAAGTCCTTGTCTTTTTGTGTTGTGCTGCCATCAGATACTTGTTTGTGTTATGATGTATAGATTATGTATTCACAGTTGGCAGGTTCTGCCTTTGTTTCTGAGTTCATATGATAATCTGGATGAGAACACTTACATGTTATATTTTTGATTAAATATTTGTTCCACTTGCAATTAGCATCTACGTTTGTGCTACAAGTCTAAAGATATTGCAGTTAGACTTTAAAACCAAATAATTTAAGCTCCTGAATGTGCTGAGCTCTTATTGAGCCTCCTTGTATAGTAACTGGGTGCTAATTTTAGACTCTGTTTCAATTCTTGTTTTTTTCTGTCTCTTTATTCAGTGTTTGAATTTACGAGCTAGAAAAATTAGATCTTTATTTTGAAATATGTGCTAATATAGCTAGTCAGGTCAACCCAGTGCAGCAAGGCTTTTTGAAAGCTGCCTTAGCCTTCATGAAGGCTCTCTCTTCCCAATAACTCCGTCTTCCCTGTTGCCTTTCACTCTAGTTCCTGTATTTCCCAGACAGGAGTAGAAGAAAAGAAGGAGTTTCCTCCTACACTACTCCTTTGATAGTGTCAGTGCCCAGCAAAGCACTCTGGTTGCCCTGCCTGCCCAGTAGCCCTGAATGTTGAAGGCAATTTCATCTATTTTTGCGTCAGTGACTTGAACTTGCCATCTCTGACTCAAGCCAGAGCAATATAAGAACATGGGAGTAGCAAATGGGTTCTGATGACACTGCTGTTTGAGATGACCTGGGTTTTGTGCCTTTTGGTTAATGCCTTTCCTCTGTTTCCTGGAGGAATTAACCAGATAAATGTTTTCCTTCTTCTCCATTGGAGGTGTTTTAGGCTGTTTGTTATGTTTTGTATCTCATTTTGAAATAGCTAGGCAACCAAACTATGTTATAGCAGGTGATTTCAATGTAGGCAGAATCTTTGCATCTCAGGGTGAAACAAACTTCACCCAGAAGCTGTTAGCTTTTTAGAAGCAAGCAATTATCATTTGCATGGAAGTTATTTTCATTCAGAGGTTAAGGCCACAGTAATTTTGTAACTCAGGCGTGCCAAATTCGGCTTATGACAAAAGGGGTAGGGTTTGTTTCCACTTCTGACATAGCAGTTACATCCAGTTTTGTAGGGGAACTGTTATAAGTTACTGTTTGGGTTTTGGACAGTGTCAAATAAATTATATATATGACAGATGCTGATTCATAATACATTCTCACTGTGTCTTGTGACCTCTCAGTAGGACTCTCCCTTCCTAAATAAAATCCAAGTAAAATGCTTCCTCAGCGTAACAAGGAAATGGACCTTCTTATGGTTCTCAGGGAACTGTTCAGGGACTTAATTTGCTATCTCCCTTCTTAAAAACAAGCTCTGGCTGCATGCAAGTTCCAGCAGATAACTTGTAAGTCCATATAGAAATGCTTCCAAGGTAGTAAGACTTCAAAGACCGAATATATGTATGATGTCCTGTACATCCCTTAAGTAAAGATACACGTGCTCTCTTTCAACAGGACACCTTGTCAGAGGGCTTGTAGGTGACTGTGTTACTTTTGATCTGAACTGTCTGCAATCAGCTGGGTATATCCATGTCATGTGGAAGGAAGACAACCAGCAAGTGGCCAAGATAAGACAGGCAGCAGATGCCCCTACCATCTACCAGCAAAGAGCCTATGTGTTCCCCAACGGCAGCTTGAGCCGTTGCCCCACGCGGTGGGGGGATGAGGGAGAGTATGTGGCAGAAGTATTTGATCAGAACGGTGTGCATTTGCATCAGGAAACGTTTAACCTGGAACTGAAGAGTAAGCCTGAGTGTGCCATGGGTGTGTGGTGGTGTAATTTCAGTAGGTGGCCTTGCACTGTTTTCATGCTTTCATTTGTCTTTGGGATCTTTTTCCAAATGGTGCATTTTGTAGATGAATGAAATATATTCAGAGAAACTTGCTCACATCTCTTCCCTTCCATTCTCTGAGTGCAGCTGTGTTGTGGGACATAAATCTAGAAGTGCAGTTTGGCTGGGGGTGGTAAAGCAAGGAGATGCATGCATTTGTATGGCCAATCCTCAAAGCAACACGTAGATCATGTGTGTTACTCTGGCAGGTTTCCTTGTCCAGTGTTCAGGTTTCTGGCTTCTGAATCCCGACAAGTCAGTGAGCCAAGAGTGGTCCACTTCCCCCTGGGCCAGGCCATGGTTATGGTTTATGTGCTAGCTTAGAGAAAAATAGAGGAAAACCCAGTAAACCTCAGAATTGGGAGAGTGTCCTACCAGGGTTCAGACTCCTGTGATTTGCCTAATACTTTAATCCAGCTCAAATTGCCCTTTTAACAAGAACCCAGGCTTCAATCCACTTTTACCACTACCTGAGATGTGTATGTGAGCTGCAGTAAGAGCAGAGAGCTTATTGGAGATACAGAGTGTGAAAGGGGCTGCCCTCAATTTACACAAGTGTTGTGCAGACAGCACCAATGAATGTTTTAAGGCTGAGTAGAGTCCCATTAACCTATGGCTTACCCACTCCTAGGCCAACCTTGTTATAGTGAGAAAAATTCATGTAAGCACATGGAGTGGAAGAAGAATTAAAATGGGGAAAAAAAACCAAAAACTATCTTATTACAAGTTAAGATATTAAAGCACTCTTAGAGTGAATCCCTCTGTATTGGTTTCAGGCTGATATTTCAAATAACTATAGCAAAAGAAGAACAGTTCCAGTTAGCAAAAGATGCAAGGAATATTCCTACTCGTGGTCATTCTCTGTGAAATGTAAAATATCCCCATAATGAGCAGATAATGAGCAGATATGTTTTTTTCCCCCTCAGGAGTGGGGGAACATTTACAGAAATGACAGAACTTATTGATGGATCCATCTTCTTGAATCTAACAGAGACAAAGCTGAAACACTTCTTCCAGGTAGTCTGGAAAAAAGAAAACGGAGAAATTGCTTGGGCAAATGGTTCATGGCTTTGGTACCATGAGGAATACATTAACAGGTCTGAGATTGTTTCTAATTACAGTCTCAAACTAGACAGGATTCAAGAACGTGACCGTGGCAGATATTCTATAGAAGTGAATGACAGAGATGGGAGAACTGTATATGAAGGCATTGTTAATGTAAAAGTTGGTGAGTATCACTTAAAAATGCTGGCCTCAGTTAAGCAAAGGTTGTTGTTTTTTAAAAAAATCCAGATTCAATACACAAACCCAGATGGAGTGTCTAAGAGATGGTTTGTCTAAGAGACTGTCCTAAATGCACTAGCAATTAGCTAATTAACAGATGAAGCAAAGACCAACTAGGGTAAGCCTTGTTGGGTAAAGCTGGGCATTCTTTTGCCAGTACGGATGCTCTAGCCAAAGACCTAAGCTGGCAGGAAGTGTCATTTTGTCTGTAGTTTGTTACCCCAATACATTTTGAAAACAGTATGAGCTGTGATAGAAACATGACTTTTTTTTTTTAGCTGGTAAGTGGCATATCCTTTAGTCAGATAATTGTTGGTTTAGACTTATCAGAAGAACTTTCTGGTGCATTTGAGTTTGACTATCCCCCAAACTGGGAAAAGATCCATTTTCACATTTGCAACTGGAAAACTCTTAATTAACTGCTGCCTACAATTCTAGTTTGGTTCTGAATTTCACAGTGTAAGAGTGTAACTAGTGCAGTTACATCAATGCAACTTTTTGGTTTCGGCTAAAATTAGCTTTTTCCTGGGCAAGGGACACATTTGAGAGAGAAAAACAATGATTGTAAAAAAATAATTCACATTTCCTTCTTGTCTCTTCTGCTTCATTTAATGCCAATAGAATCTTGTGTTCATAGGCCAGCAGAGCTCTGGGTAGTGACATCTTAGCTTCCCAATGAAATGCTGTGAGTGGTGCTGCAGTGCTGCACGTGCTTCCCTGGAACACAAGGCTGATGTACTGCTTGGATTTTTCTGTGATAGAGAAACCCAACCAGAGGGATACAGAGGGACTTACAAGTATACCTGAGTGGTGTGAGGCAGAAAGAACAGCCAGTGATCCAGGCAGTTGGCTCAGGTCTGTCCCAATGTCATGGGTTACTGGATCCCATAAATGCTTTGTGAAAGGGACCCTTTGGTTGTAAAATCCTTGCAGAAAATAAAGAAGGTAACCTTTGATTTTTAGAAGTCAGCTTTCTGACCATAATGTGCTTACAGGATGTTACAAAAATAATTAAGATCAATAAAGCTGACATGGTACAGCAGGATGAAGGTACAGTAAGTGGTTTTTTTTACAACTGAATTTTCATTGTAGAGCAAAAGGAGACATACAGAAGAAATCTTGTCTGTGCACTGTTTAGTATTCTTGTAATACCACCAGGAGTTGTAATTATTACTATCTTGGTTGCGCTGATATGGCATATTCAGAAGCACGAAGAGAGGTCAGGTAAGATACCCTATTCAACACTTTCAGAATATAGCAACCCTATTTCAATAGCCATTTGTGGGTAGGTCCAGCTCCCTGCAATTCAAGGAATATCTGTCAGTGCAGTTTCTACTGTGAGTTAGGTTAAGGCTAGCAGGCTGCAGCTTTACACGGCTGTCAGCGCTGGTGATGGCACATGGCTCTGCAGGGACTGACTCCCTGATGCTTTT
Organism: Hemiprocne comata; assembly: GCA_020745705.1. NCBI lineage: Eukaryota > Metazoa > Chordata > Aves > Apodiformes > Apodidae > Hemiprocne > Hemiprocne comata. The sequence continues at coordinate 131,610,471 of CM036586.1, read as the reverse complement.
CCACACTGATGAAAGCATTTTCAGCCCTGCCTACTGCCAAGGTCTTGTGCTGGGAGGGTCCAAGCTGGTACTGTGTGTCTGCAGGGTGGATTTATGGCAAGGCCTTAGGAGGTCCCAGCAGCTGTTGTTTATGTGGGCTGGTGAGAGGTAGTTTTGTTGTTTGGGGGTGGGATGTTGGCTGGTAAAACAGGAACTCATATCTCTGCCAGCTGGGGTTCCTCTGGGTTCAGTCACTTTTGGGAGCTCAGCGTTGGTGAGTGCCAGCACTGGTGGGACATGTGTTTACTCCTGAGTGACCTGAGTAACCTTGAATGTGATGTGATCTCCCCAAGCCCAGACACCATGCTGGGGCTGCATGCGTTTGTTAACTGGGCTAACCATGGCAATGTTGCACAGTATGCATGAAGCTGTGCTGCTGCTGCTCAGGAGCTCCCTGTTAGTTCCAAGGCCTATGTGAGATTTTACTACAGAGGTCTTCTGTTTGTCACTTTTAAGTAGCTCACATCCAAATGGGGGCCAGATGGGAATGAGAATCATGGGTCCCTGCAGAAATGCATAAGCTGAGGAGAGAGTGGGTCTGTGTGGCCTGGACGATGGAAGATGGTGGCCTTTTTTAACAAGAACCTGTTCTTGACTGGAGGCACTTTGCAGTTCCAATGCAAAGTTGGCCCAGCACAGAGCCAATGGGGACAAAGGGTAGTTTGGTAGGAAGGAGTGATTTGAAGGGCTTTCAACTAAGCAAAGGAGAGGACTCTGGGCAGGAAAGGTGAGGGAGAAAAGAGAACTGGGGAGAGGGTGCATTCTTGCGGGGGTGTATGCATGCACTGAAAAATACAAGGTCATCAGTAGGTAGAATATTCTCCATAGTTCAGAGTGGTGAGATGCACTCAGGTCAGAGCCATTATCTTTAGTTATGTGCTCCTGAGCCTTACTTTCCTCTAGTAAGGGATGAGCTATAGGGAATTGGGTGATATGCTAGGCATGAATTCTTCCACCTCTCTCTGCAAGTGTTTAAAGTTTATTTGCCTGTTTTTTACTTGACTTGGCTTAAGTTTGGATCACAGTACCAAGCATTCGATGTGCAAGTTTGATCCTTATGCATGAGAGAGACAATCCTGAGCAATGTGAAGAAAGGGATGAAAACAGTCCTTGTTCACGTGAGTATCCACCACTGCATGGCTTCCTGTTGGTCACAGAGAGGGAGCCAAGGGTGTGATTGGTCTGAGCGTGGTTTAGTGAGGCCTGATTGTCTTATTTAAACTGAATATGGTAATCAAGGGGATCTTTTTCTGGCATAGAAATATCTTAAATTTGGAAGATCCAAATTAGTCAAAGTACTCAGAGCTGCTGACAATATTAATACCAGGGTGATCACATGTGCACTGGACTAGGACTTTCTTGATAATGAGTTTTCTCCAGTCTCAGATTCTTCTTACCCTAGCCTAGTGGGCTGTGTTCTCTTCAGCTGTGTACAGAGACTTAGGGTTCCTGTTAGCTACTGACTCCCTGGGGATGGCTGGTGCATTCACTGCTTCTTCCAGTTGGCCGGCACATTTGGTAGGCATCACGCTTTCTGGGAAGAGGGGGCTGTTCAGACTGTGCAGGGTCAAAAGTGTCTCTTCTGTATTACCTGCAGTGATCCTTCCATCTGCTTGTGCTTCTGTCCTCCCCCATGCTTTCTTCCCCTTTGCGAGCCTTGTACAGTTCCCCCTCTTGGTTTCTACCCTAGCTCAGGGCCAGGCTATCGCATAGTGTTTGGCACATGTAGCTCCTCAGCCTGGACGCCCTGTCCCAGGCTCCACACCAAGATTTTAGCTGCAGGGAGCAGATCCTGCTGTCAACTCTGAGGTCGATGTGTGAGGAGTCCAGTGGACAGAAGTGATTCCTGCATTTGAATGCTGAGCACTGCAATGCTAGAAGAATCACATGTGGTTCAGGGAAAAGATGTATCTTCTTGGACTCCTTTCCTGCTATGTTTTGTCGTTATAGGAAGTGATGGAGGTAGCGGGTAAAGTGAAGTGAAACTCAGATGTCCTACTTGAGAGGCATGGTAGAGACTTAGGTTTCAATTTACACTTTTTTCTGAATTCTCAGTAAATACACAAATCTAATATATTTAGGAACGTGGCTTCAGCTGTGAAACATAGACATTTCTGTTCACTTTCTGCTTTAAACAAGATACTTCCTCATGAAGGATATTACTCAGCTCAGATCTTAGAAATACTTATGGAGCATCCTGTAGCTAGTCCCTATCTTCATGTGAGTCTCCAGAGTGGTTTCTTTCTTGCCAGCACTGGATTAATCAACCAGTGCCTGAGAAAAACTTGTTGCACTACTACTGGAATACTTTGCAGAGAGAGTTGTAATGATGTTCAGGTGAAAATGCTGTAACTGTAGGCACTGGTCACAAACTGTCTCTGATAGGGTGTTGGACAAAGCCATTTTGCCTGTCTGAACTGTGAACCTTGAGCAAGTGTTTTTCTTTTCTACACTATGAAAACCTCCATTCCTCTCCCAGAAGTAGTTTAAGAAGAGTGTCTAAGGGAGGGCAGTCAGAAGTCAATCCAGGAACTGACACCTGAACTCCCTCCTTGTTGTCCACACTCTGAGTTTGTTTTCAATTACATTTGTTTTTTTCCTCCTTTCAGAAAATGATGAAAATCCTGGTGTGCAGGGACTAGATAATACAAACACCACTGAGCAAAGGAGTAAAGATTTACCAGGAAGCAACAAAGAGGCAAAAGCAGTAAGAGCTGACATGGTGATATATTCTTCTGTCTCCAAATTTCAAGGTAATCAGAAGCAAAAGCACATAAACAAAAACTGAACTAGAGTAAAATATCAAACAAGTTAATAAATACCAAACAAGTGCTACTGGCCAGGCAGGGCCACTGTCCTCAGGGCAGTGGATTTGGCCAGTGCTCCTCCATGCCATGGTCAGGGACTGCACTGCCAGTGGAGCTAAAGCCCTTTTCTACCTCTTGGCAATACAGAGCTGCAGTCTTTTCTACCCAAATTTATTGGGTGGCTCTGCCCAGCATTTCTGGCAGATGCCAGCATAGGCAGGAGTGAGCTGTTGGCCAGAAGCTCTGCTCCCACCATCTGAGCACAGAGTAGGCATGAGGCCATGGTGCCCCAAAGTGCTTGGCTGTCCAGGGATGGGAGTCCCCTGGTGCAAGGGACTGCTCAGGCTGTGCTTGAGGGTGCCACCACGGCCTTTGCACTTAGACATACATCTTTCCCTGGGGACTGTGGGAAAGGCCTGAGCTCGGGAGCGATGAGTGGAGCCAGCTGCTGCAGCAGCTGTGCCCCTCTGCACAGGTGGGTGGTGGGGGCTGAGGGAGGTCCTGTGGTTATGGGGCCTGTGGGCAGGCTGGGCCCAACATGCTGTGCCTGAGCCCTGCTGTAACCACACGTGTCCGCTCCTGCTTTGTGTGAGCAAGAGGCAGGAAGGAGCAGCTGATATAAATAGAGGAGCAAGCACTTATACCCATTGATGCTCTTCTGCAGGCAAGTGCTCACTCAGGGGTCTATCATCTTCCCCATTTCCATGTATCTGCTGAAGGCCTGGCTATGGGGGTAGGCCAGCCCTGTGTGCAAGTGATGAGGGAACATGCACTGTGAAATATGGCTCAGGGTGCCCCAGTGTCTGCAAGCAGCTGGTCAGTAGCCTCAAGCTCACCAGCTGCTTTGGTGAGGGGCTGAGCTGGCCTCTCTTCCTCCATGCTTCCCTCCCAGAGGATGGGAAGTAGAGGGGGTCCTTCTGCCCATACTCTCTGACTGTTTTGCACATATTCTCTGGCTAATCTTTGCCAACTTCTGGCCCTGTCTCTGTATCATAATCTTGTCTAGTCAGTGGCACTAAATGTGTTTCTACTCAACTGAGTCTTTTCTTTCCAGATCAAGAGAAGCCCAAGGTCCAAGGGCTCAAAGGTATGCAAGCTGTAAAGCCTCCTGCTTCAGTTAATGACATGTGTGTTGCCCCAAATATTGAGAATCACTGCAGTCCCCCAGGATCTGAGGACTGTGTTTTGTGTAATTCAGATCAGCTGCCTTCAGGATCCATAGAGTCCTGGAAATGCAGTGAAGGAGACATGTCCTTTCAGTATGCTTTGATCAATAAGAGCAATAGGAGACTCCCAGAAGACAAGTCTAGGGAGTCAGCATGCAGTTCTTTCTGTTAGATTTGCCAGGAAAGATGTCCAAAGTATTGGAGGTTTGGACTGTTCCCTTCTCTCTCAGCTGCCTTTGAGCTAACCTTGCAATTCTGCTGTTCATCATATAAATCTGATTTTTTTGCTTTGATGAATTGTCTGGAAGCCTGAAGAGAAACCTTTCTGTGGATCAGTTTGTTTTCCAGAGCTGATGCCCTTCTTTTCCCTCTGCTGAAGATCTTTCAGAAGAATCCATGAGGAATCCTTTGGAAAGCAGACATGGTAATTAACCCTGAGACCAATTTAGCCCCGCCTCTCTTGGCACTAAGAGGTGTCACTACAAAGAGAGAGGGATCCCATGGATTTCTGGAGGACAGATCAGAGCTCTGACCTCAGTTCCCATCTCCTCTTGTGTGGCCCATGCACCTGACTGAACAGGGGAACAGGGCTAACACCTTAACAGCTTAGTGGGCATGGGTGGCTTGCTTAACTTTAATCTAACACATACAGTGTTAATAAAACCACAGTTTAACTTGGTAGATTTAAGTATGATTTTACTCCTCCTGTTGTTTGCCTAGAGGAATGTGCTGCTTAGGTGGAAGTCAGAACAAACTCTATTAAGAGACAGGAACCGCGCTGAAGAACGTGCAGCAGCTTTTACTTATGAACTGTTGTTTTAGAAGGAAAAAGAAAGAAAATGAAACATTGCTAGCAAATGGATATACCCATATATGTAATTGCCATTAATGCACAGCCTTAGTAATTAGATGTTGTATTTTCTGCAACACATGTGTTAAATTTTGTCTTAAATGGTGTGTAGTAATTTCAAGATGGCTTTATCTTAGATACAAAGCGCTTCTTGTATGTTTTCTTAGAGAATGTTGAATAAAAAGGGTTTTTTTATTACTAAAAAGGTGTTTCTGAATGTCATTATGAACCGGGTTTGTTCATGTAATCTGTTTTGCTGTTTATATCTTAATACATTTTTTTTTGGTAGATAAATCTATGCCTTTGTATTCTAACCCGGTTGCAGGCCACTCTGTTGGTATCTCTTTAAACAGATGATTGTGATCACAATCCCACTTTCTCACTGCCCTTCTTCAGAGGGGAAAAAACTCCAAATCAACCCCTTTCTCATCGTGTTCTCACAGGCTCATCCTTGGTTTGCTGTGGATTCTACAGTGTGTCCACATCCTTCTTGATTTTTTATTCTCAAAACTGACCATAATATTATTGTTGAATTTTGAAGTAATCAGGGTAATAACTCCCTGTTGTGATAGCTCTTGCCCCTTGTTCTGTGTTCAGAAAGGAAACGTATATTTTTTTTAAGAGGATCACCTGCTAGGTCACATTCAGGCTGATCACAGTAAATATTCTGTCTGAAGGCAAAATTCAGGTTTACCTTCCAGTCGAAGGTGGGAGAGCTCTTTAAATTCCTATTGAGTATTTATAGGAAAAAAATTAAAAGGCTGGTTCTGCTGTTGATCTGCAAGAATTCAGTGAGTATAGATTTAGACTGATGTTGAAACATCATGATCTGATTACAATAAAAGACACGTCTGGAGAACCCCATCTTGTAGTGTGGTGAAAAATTAAGAGCTAGTGAGTATGAAGAGTGAGAAATCTTCAATGGATTTGAGAATGGCTGCTAAAAGCTGCAAATTGGAAGATGTCATGGGAAAGGAGTTTCCAAACTGGGTTGTGAGCTTAGAGTGTCTTCCTGCTTACAAGGAGAAAGCTAAGAAATACTGCAAATTCCTGAACTGCTACTTTAGATTAGTTTCAATTTGCAAAGTGTTTAACTGTGGGAACTTCACATGTCTGCTGCACTAACTAGGTGACTTCGCATTGACAAGGAAACCTTACAGCTGTCTCTCATTCAGTTAAGAAGGTAGGACAGGTGTAAGTATACCACACCTCTGAAGGAAAGAATAACTGACTGTAGATTTTAATGGTAAAAATTCTTCAACTTTCCATGTGAATCATTACTCTTTGAAATTCTAGTCTTACATGCTGTCCTGGTTTGAGCCAGGAGAGAACCAGTTTTCTTTTTAGCAATTGTACTTTTCAGTGAAGTCTCTTAAGTAGCTGTGCTTTGTGAAATTAACAGCATGTTTTCCAGTCAGTGGCTGCTTATAGAACTGGTAACATTCAATGTTTATGGTTATCGCTAGAGAATGGTATGTAGAACCAAGGTCACTACTTCATTCTGCTAAACTTTTTATGTGCCAGAAATGAAAGGAAGGAAAAAGGGTCACAGCTGTGACCTTCCTGTGAGGAGAAGTGGACCAGACAGGTGACCCAAAAATTGACCAAATGAGGTGTTCCATCCGATATGTGTCATGCTCGGTATAAATCTGAGGGATCATAAGGATTAAGCTCTCTTCATCCATGGCCAGTATCCTGGGAGGACTCTGTCAGTTTGTCTGCCTTTCATCCTGATCCGTATGTTCCTGCATCCAGCTCCTGTCTGCTGCTGAGTCCAGGAGTAAAGTCTGGAATTTTCCCAGGGCAGCCTTAGTTGTGAGGTGAGTGTTACTGGGGGGGAGCATGATACTGGTTTTGTATATATTTGTACATAATATTTTTTTCATTAAAGCTGTGTAGTTCAGTTTCCAATCTGTAAGTCTCTCTCCTTTATTCTCTCTCCTTTCCCTAATGTGGGAAGGGAGAGGGGTTAATAGCATCTGTCATTCATTTAATTGCCAACCCAGCATTAAACCTTGACTCATGCTTATCAGTAAGATCTTCTGTGTTCTGGATTTGCAACGGACTTCTTGACACCATGAAGCCAAGAGCAACTAGCAATTAATTCAGCAAGAAATCCGCAAGCTTCCTTCTGCAAACCTGCCAGGGTTTCAGCCCTTCCCTGCTAGCCTGGCCAGCTGGAGCCCTGTGCTGCATGCCCAGAGAAGCAGCAGCCCTGTGCTGCTTGCCCCGGCAAACAGGTGCTTGGGGAAATGGGTCTGGCTCTTAGGGAAGCAGAGGACACAAAAGGGCCTATCAGGGCTCTGCTTTCCTCTGTGCCAGACTCCTGAAACAGCATGGCCACCTGCTGCAGGGCACAGACCTTAGCGAGCTGCAGAACCGGTACCCTATTCTTTTTATAAGCACCCATTGAATCACCCTTTTGGTTGTTCTTCACGGTATTAGTGCTGACAGGTCATCTGGTGGTCTACATCTTTGCCTGGATGGCCAAGGCAAGTAGTTTATGGTTCTGGCTTTCTGGCCAGAGCTAGTGGTACAGGGCTCTGGCTGGTCAGTTGGGCTCAAAAAAAAAAAAAAAAGGCTGTGCAGGTCTCTGGCTGGTGCAGGTCTCTGGCTGGCTGCCTGGGCTAAAAAAACAAGTGGTCTGGCTGGCCATCTGGGGCAAGTGGTAGGGCTCTATTGCCAGGAACCAGCACATTTCTGAATATGGTTCAGGTCTTGTTCAGGGTTAAGCAACTATTTAAGAACACCAGCCAGAAATCTTCCCCGAGGCTGAATAATTATCAGTGGCATTGTGTGTGGGATAGTATTGGCAAGTATCTAGGACAGAGGGAACCTCCAGTGTTTTGAAACTTTACCCCACAACAAGTGCAGAATCCAGAGAAAGCAGTAAAATATTTGGAAAAAGGATGCTGTTACCCTGGCAATTGCTGGGAGACACAAATCACTGAGATGTGCTGGGGCCTTTCCCATGCCTACTGAGCAGCCCTGTTCAACACTGTTCTGTATTCTCAAGGAGAAAAGATCCCTGGATCTGACAAGTAAGCAACAGATACTGCAGCTACTCCAAGCCCTATGACAGGCACTGTCAAATTACAGTCTCAAGTCACCTGGAAGAAGAATGATTTCAAATGGGTCCCTAAGCAACAACAAGCCTTTGAACAAATTAAACCGGAGATAGTTCATGCAGTAGCCCTTGGAACCATCTGGACAGGGCAAGATGTAAAAGATATGCACTACATCACAGCTGGGGAGAATGGTCCTACCTGGAGCCTCTGGTGGAAAGCATCCAGGGAGTCCTGAGGCTGACCCCTAGGGTTTTGGAGTCAGGGGTATAGAGGATCTGAGGCCCACTATACTGCAACTGAAAAAGGGATACTGGCCTCTTAGGAAGGAGTTTGAGTTGCCTTAGAAGCAGTTGGTACTGAAGCGCGGCTCCTCCTGGCACCCCAACTGCTGGTGTGGGCCTGGATGTTCCAAGGGAGGGTCTACACATCATGCAGCTGATGCTACATGGAGTAAGTGGGTTGCACTGATCACACACGGGCTTGAATAGGAAACCCCAGTTTCCCAGGAGAGTTGAAAGTGATCATGGACTGGCCAGAAGGCAAAGACTTTAGAGTGTCACCAGAGGAGGAGGTGGTATGTGCTGAAGAGGCCGCACTATATAATAATTTACCAGAAAATGAAGACCAGTATGCCTGGTTTACTGATGGGCCTTGCTGTATTGTAGAAAACCGTTGGAGGTGGAAGTTGGCTGTATGGAGTACCCTAGGACAAGCTGCAGAAATTGCTGAAGGAGGAGGTGAATTGGGCCAGTTTGCAGAGGTAAAAGCTATCCAGCTAGATTTAGACATTGCTGACTGAGAAAAGTGGCCAGAGTTCTGACTCTGTACTGACTCATGGATAGTGGCAAATGCCCTGTGAGAATGGTCGCAACAATTGAAGCAAAGCAACTGGAAGTACAGAGGCAAACTCATAGGGGCTGCCACGTTGTGGCAAGATATTGCTGCCTGGCTAGACAATCTGGTTGTGAAAGCAGGTCACACAGGTGCCCATGTATCTAAAAGTCTATCTAAAACATCAAAACATTCATCAGATGGATCAGGCTGCTGAGATTGAAGTGGCTCAAGTGGATCTGGACTGGCAAAATAAGGGTGAATTATTTATAGCTTGGTGGACCCATGACACCTCAGGCCATTAAGAAAGAGATGCAGCATATAGATGGGCTTGTGATTGAGGGGTAGACTTGGCCATAGACCCTGTTCCACAGGTTATCCATGAATGTGAAAATTGTGCTGCAAGCCAAGTGGTTAAAGCCTCTCAGAACTGGATGGATATGGATTTGATGGACGGACCACTCGGTGGAAAAGGAATTGGCTGGATGGTCCTAGTCAGAGAGTAGTGGTCAATGGCTCAGTGTCCAGATGGAGACCAGTAATGAGCAGCGTTCCTCAGGGTTCGTTACTGGGACTGGTGCTGTTTAACATGCATGTCAATGACAGGGACAGTAGGATTGACTGCACCCTCAGCAAGTTTGATGATGACACCAAGCTGTGTGGTGTGGTTGACACACTGGAGGGAAGGGATGCCATCCAGAGGGACCTTGATAGGCTTGAGAGGTGGGCCCGTGCCAACCTCATGAAGTTCAACAAGGCCAAGTGCTGGGGCAACCCCAAGCACAAATACAGGTTGGGTGGAGAATGGATTGAGAACAGCCTTGAGGAGAAGGACCTGGGAGTGTTGGTTGATGAAAAGCTCAACATGAGTCAGAAATGGGTGTTTGCAGCCCAGAAGGCCAACCGTGTCCTGGGCTGCATCCAAAAAAATGTGGCCAGCAGGTCGAGGGAGGTGATTCTGCCCCTCTACTCCACAATCGTGAGACCCCAGCTGGAGTACTGTGTCCAGTTCTGGAGTCCCCAACACAGGAAGGACATAAAGCTCCTGGAGCAAGTCCAGAGGAGGGCCATGAAGGTGATCCGAAGGCTGGAGCACCTGTTCTATGAAGACAGTCTGAGAGAGTTGGGGCTGTTCAGCCTGGAGAAGAGAAGGCTCCAGGGAGACCTTATAGCGGCCTTCCAGTAGCTGAAGGGGCTACAGGAGAGCTGGAGAGGGACTTTTTACAAGGGTGTGTAATGATGGGACGAAGGGTAATGTTTTTAAGCTGGAAGAGGGGAGATTTAGGTTAGACATTAAGAAGAAATTCTTTACTGTGGGGGTAGTGAGGCACTGGAGCAGGTTGTCTAGGGAGGTTGTGGATGCCCCCTCCCTGGAGGTGTTTAAAGCCAGGGTGGATGGGGCTTTGAGCGACCTGGTCTAGTGGAAGGTGTTCCTGCCCATGCAGGGGAGTTTGGAATTAGATGATCTTCAAGGTCATTTCCAACCCACACCATTCTGATTCTAGGATTCTATGAATATGGGGAAACTTGGCAGATTGACTATACCGCACTCCTACAAACCTGCCAAGGCAAGCTGCATGTGCTGAAAAAGGGTGGAAGCAACCACTGAATGGCTGGAAACCTACCCCATGCTGCATGCTACCACCTGGAACACTATCCTTGGCCTCAAAAAGCAAGTCTTGGGGTGACATGGTGTCGTGGTTTGGGCCTAACATGACAACAAAGATACAGCCACATGGCTGTTCACTCAACTCCCCCCTCTCACACACACTGTGGGATGGGGAGGACAAAAGCCAACTAGAAGCTCATGGGTCGAGACAAAGGACAAGGAGGGTTCTTCACTGATTAAGGTCCCAGGCAAAACAGACTCAACTTGGGGAAAAATAATAATTTAATTTCACACTAATCAGATGCACAGAGGACACAGACAACACAAAGGGCAGTGCTTACATACATTACCCCCACCCCTCCCTTCTTCCTGGGCCCAAATTACTTTGTTCCTGATTTCTCTACCTCCTTCCCCCCAGAGGCACAGGGGGACAGGGGATGGAGTTTAGAGTCAGTTCAGTCTGGTGGTTCTTGCTGCTCCTTCCTCTTCAGGAAGAAGGATTCCTTACAGTTCTCCCCTGCTTCTCCATGGGGTCCCTCCCCTGGGAGAGAGTCCTCCATGAACCTCTCCTTCATGAGCCCTTCCCACGAGGTCCGGAGCAAGCTGCTCCAGTGTGGGCTTCCCACAGAGTCACAGGCTGCTTCGGGAACAGTCACCTCCCCTGGCACCAGGGTCTTCCACAGCTGCATAATCCGAGTCCACTGGCAGCAAATCCGAGTCCACTGGCTGCAAAATCCAAGTCCACTGGCCAAGTTCACCCCTCCTGGTGCCTTCAGGGAATGTTCCACCACATTCCTCCATGAATGCAGGAGGGCAGCCTGCCATCTCACCATAGGTTGCAGGGAAACTTCTGCTTGGGCACCTTCTTCCCCTTCTTCCTCACCAACCACCTGGGATCTTCACCCCAGCACTGCCTTTCACCTCTCCAGCTCAGCTCTTTTTCTCTACCTACTAAGTGGTCCCTCTGCTCAGGTCTTGTATCAGTTCTTTCATATGTTAATCGCAGAGGCACATCTGTTGTCCCTCTAATGGCTCCTTGGCTGGTTTTGGAGCAGGGGGAGCTTCTCAACTTCTTACCGGAGCCACCTCTGGGGCCCCTCCCTCACTACCAAAAATCCTGCCAAACCAAACCAGCACACATGGCACCCCAGAAAGAATTCAATCAGACATCAGGACTCCTTTCTGAAATAACCTCATAAACACCTGGGCCAAAGAGCATTGACTTTGGCTTCTCTACAGGAAGCTGGGAGGAGACACAGCCAAGGCAGCTGGCCCAAACTGGCCAAAAGGATATTCCATACCATAGGATGTCTAATGCTCAGTATATAAACTGGAAGGAGTTGGCTGGAAGGGGTGATCACTGCTTGGGGACTGGCTCATCATTGGTTGGCAGGTGGTGGGCAATTGCATTGTGCATCACTTGTCTTCCTTGGGTTTTATTTATCTCTCTTTTTGTTATTCTTTTAATACAATTATTGTTGTTGTTATTACTATATTTCACTTATTAAACTGTTCTTAACTTATGAGTTTCATTTTTATTTTCCTTCACATCCCACCATGGGAGGAGGAGTGAGCCAGTGGTTGTATGGTGCTTAGTTATTAGCTAATATTACATCATGACAGCTGGGGTGATAGGCTGCTGGCTGGCTGGCTGGGGCAAGAGGTAGCATGTTGCCTGGCCAGCTGGGGAAAAGTGTGGGCTTCAGGTCTAGGATAACTGCTGCCAACTCTCCACCAGACGCTTCTACACTTCCGACTCTCCCGCCGGGACAACTGTATGTGGATCAGCAGGTGGTGCATGGTGCTGTGCTGGTCCTCTCTGCTGCCCAGCACCGCACTGCTTCTCCTGGCTGTGCAACACCATGCCGGTTGTCCCCTTTGTATACTGGAAACCTGGAATAATTGGAGTAAAATTCCTGGGTAACCATGGGTTGTCAAGAAAAAGGGCTGTGGAATTGCATCAAGATACCTAGCTGGCTGTGACTGCTATTGGGACTGGAGACCAATAGTGCCTGTCAGCAGGCGGTTTTAACTTTGACCACCTAAAGTTTTTAAAGCTAATATTGGAAGACCATTTCCCAGCTCTGACTGATTACTGGTGTGTCTGGGATTATTGGTGACATATTATATTTAATGGCAATTATACAAAGCAGTCTTAGAAAGAAATAATAAGAAAAAAATCAAAGTGCCTCCTTGGTCACTGCTATTCATGCAAACTCAGGCAGCTGATGTAGGTGTCTCTGTCTCCTTTGCCTTCCATCAATTGTATCACTCCTTCTGTTAACCTTTCTGCACCTCCTGCTTTCCCTTCAAGAGCTGTGCAAGCTCTGCTGAAGGAGGCAATTATTCGTCTTTCAGCGGTGGCAGGGACAGCTGCGACTGTAACCAGGGTACCTGTGCCATTTGGTCCAGCAGATTGGTATGGCAGCAACACATCCTGTGACTCCAGGAAGACCTGGAAAAGGTTCAGTGAATGTTTAGGGGAATTTTTAGAGCATATATGACCCTGTTTAGCCTGATGTTTGTTGGTTACTGGGAACTGTATTTAGCCCTGAAGAGCTAGCGTTGATTTTGCAGAAAAATAGAGAATGGGCTGCTGCTCTGGATGGTAGTACTGCATGGCTGGGCACAGAACGAGACAGGAATTATCAGACCAACGCAGGATTAGATACATTGAATTATGTCAAAAAGGGTTAGAAGAATGGTTAATGGGACGCAAGAAAAAGAATGCTGACAAGGCATTAACTAGTCAGGGGAAACAGTTCCAGATGTTTGGGGGAATTGACCCTGAAGCCCTGCAAAATGGGTCTTTGCTTGTCTCCTTATTTGTAGATCAAGTGGCCCCAGATGTGACGAAGTCTTTTAAGAAGTGTTCCTTGGGTTGGCAAGGGAGGCAGACGGGGAGGTAGTAAGTATTGCAACATTTGTGTATCATGGCAGGGATGAGGCTAAGGTTAGGCAGAAGAGAAAACAGCAGGAAGAGAATGATAGCTTGTTAGCAGCTGCTTTGCAATGTAGGTGTTTTAGGGAGCAAAGGGGTAATAATAATGGAAATAAAGGAAATAGAAATCTAGATTGGACAAGACCAAAGGATTACTGCAATAAACGCAAGATATTGGAAAAGAGAATACCCTGTGATCTCGAGAAGAGGACTATGACAACAACACAGGGAAAATCAACTCAATAAGGATCTGAATGAAAGCCCTGAACAATGATGGTTGCCAGATCTCCAAGCCCTAGTAGTGGAAGGAGATACAAAATTAGTTCTCTCAGGGGACTCAAAGAAACCGATTATAGGTTTAAAAATTGGAGATGACTCTTAACCCATGCCTGCTAGATACCGCTGCAACTTATTCAACGTTAAAAAATGCCCATGAAGGATCAAGAATTAAGGGTAAAGTAAATCTAGGAAGAGAAGGTAAATCTACATTTGTGCCCAGGACAGAGGAAAAGATGGTACAAATAGATCCACGGTCTGTTAGTAATTCTTTTGTGCTGTTGGATCGGCACCCACCAAATTGGGGAGATACTTGTTATACAAATAACAGGCAGAGTTGCAGTGTGTACCACAAGGAGTTACAGTGCGACTCCTGATGGATAACATACCAAAAAATCATGATGGCTACAGCAACTGAAGAAAGGATAGAAATACTGTAGGAACTCAAGATATATCTGGGATTCTATGGGCCCCAAGTTCTCCAGATGTGGGGTTACTAAGGTCAGCTAATCTCGTACAGATAGAAATGAAGGGAGGCAAACTTCCCTCCTTAAAACAATGCCTATTATCTCAGGAAGCAAGGGAAAGTATAGGACCAATAATTGAAGATTTTCTGCCAAGCGGGATTTTAACTCGTTGTTTAAAAAAACCCCTAAACTAGGCTCAGATGGAAAACCAGTTTGTAGATTTGTCCAAAACTTAGGAGCAATAAATAATAAATAGGTAACTGTACTGCATCCACTAGTTCCTGAACCTGCAACAATTATAACCATACCGGCTAACACAAAATGTTTTACACTAATTGATTTGTGTCAGCTTGCTTCAGTATAGTGATGCATCCAGAATCTCAGTGTATTTTTCCCTTCATCTGGGAAGGGAAACTGTAAATGTGGAGTAGATTTCCTCAAGGGTTTGCAGGGTTGTTGACTTTGTTTTTGAAGATCCTAGTGACAGATTTACAGGACATAGAGTTAACCAATAATGCTGCATGAATAGGGTATGTGGATGATGTGCTAATAGCAAGTACAAATAGGGAAAATTGTGTTGAAGACACATGTAATGCTGGTTGCTTTGGCTGATAAAGGCCATCAAGCCTCCTCAACTAAATTAGAGTTCTGTTAAGAAAAGGTAGAGCGTTCAGGATATTTTTTGTCAGAGGAGAGTAGGAAGATACCAGATGACTGAACAAAAACTATCCAAGATACATGTCTAGGCCTACAATGAAGAAACAGGAATAGTGCAACAGTTGCATATCCTGTACCACCCTCAATCATCAGGGAAAGTAAAAAAATGAATCAAAGCCTTAAAGACATATCAAAGGTTTGTGCAGAGGCTAAAGTGACCAGATGCTATTCCTGTTGTTGTAATGCACATAAGGTGAAGGCAGAATAAATTGAGATTTACCCAGCAGAAGTGTTTTTTGGCAGGGATATGCAAATTCTCAACAAATACGTGGCTGTGAAAACTGGTAATTCCAGTCTACTGCCTTTTTTCACTACTCTGGCAAGACCCTCAGCTCCAAACCTCTCATGAATGCACCCAGATTTCAGTCTCCAAGGAGATAAACGAAATGTTTATGAAGAAGGGCTCCAGAGGAAAGAACCAAGGCTGAGTATCAGCTTGGTCTGTACACCTCTCAGTGTTTAGGGACTTGAAGGTTGTTGTCAGCATTGTTAGAAATTCACTTTATGGGGTATATGCCTCCACTTCAGTAACAGTCCCTACTTGCAAGTGATCAGAAGTGCTGCCACAGAGGCCTGAATATGTAATGTAGAAATCCCTTAATATTCTTAAAACTTCAGGATGTAAAACTCAGTCTCACGCTGGCCTTCCTCAGTTTCAGAAGGTTCAGGTCTGCCAGTACTTTGTTTTTATTTCCATGGAGCTGAATTGCTTTATTGCAGTGTCATCTGGACCTGCAGAGGGACTGCTTGGCCTTGTGCTGTTCCACCCTCCCTGCCATGAATGGAGCCATCATTCTGAAGGCTGCATCTGCTTCCCCTAAGTGTGGGACAAACATGTGTCAGCCTTCTGACACTGTGAAATACACAGAAGAAATGCTTGTGCTTTCTGAAAATCTTACTCATTTTAGATTTTCAAGGTATGCAAGAATTTAGCCTGGGAAGGCCATATTTATTTGTTGTCTTGGACTCAGCCAGGGCTACCTCACTTAAGAGTGTTATAAGCAAGGACTTATCAACCTGCCTTTTAACTTCTAGTTGGCATGCTGAAGGCGTTTCCAGCTTTGAGCCTATAAAACGCTGCTTTTCAGCCTCTTTCAATTTGTGGACATTATTTTTTTCAGCAGAGCTCTGTCCCTGTACAAAGAATTTCAGTCTGCTGACAAGATGACTATTTTTCTTCATGCCTTAGTCTGTGTTTGCTCAGCACTCCTAGTAAGCAATGCAAAATTAAATGAACTGTATTTTTTTTTTAATCAAAGACTATATCTGTACTTTTAAAAAGAAGCTTCTTAAAGCTCTTGAATGCTCTAGTTTGCTGCAGGTACCAGCAATTGGAGTTTCTTGTGTCTAGTAGTAAAACTTCTGTAAAGGCATAAAGTGCTTTTGCTGCTTTTTCAACTTTTGATGTCCCAGTGGGTTATCCATGGTGCTAGAGTGTGACAGGGCAGGGAATCCTTGTCAAAACCACCTGCAATCTGTGGCTGTAAAGGTGTTTTGGTGGCTTTTGTCCCCATTCAGTACTGTGTTGAAAGATTTTCTTAAATGAGCCTGTCATTAACCTTTTCTTAACCACAGCAGATGGAAGGCTAAGACATTGTTAAGTGAATCTTGCAGGGAAATTTTAACTTACGAAATCTCTTTGTCTTTGTAAATAATGCTTCCGTGATTAGTTTGAAGATGGCAAAATTAATGAAATTTCCCAAGTTCATCTTCCAGGTTGGGATTTTGCTAAGTCAATTTTCCTTAACTGAAATGACGCTAGGCAAAGCCATAAGAAACAGGAAAAGATAGATGAACGAGTTGGTCTGTTACTTGAGGAGTGAATAGGGGGCTGCAGAAAATTCCTCATTGGCAGGAGCCAAGAATTTCTGCTGAGGACAATTTTGGCTGTTCCCCCAAGAGCAGGCTAGGCCAAGAACAGTGTGCTGAGGGCACTGGTGGCAGAGCTACATGATAGCAGCCTCTGAGTAAGGCCCAGATGAAAATGATTGGTGACTGAAATTCACCTTACTCTTCTAAAATTAAATTAGACATGAAAGAAGAAAACCCACAGTTGATCTGAAATAGCCTGTGGCATCTCAGATCCTAATAACTTCTACTGTTGTCCACTTACAGAAATAGGTTTTCCTCTGACTCTTGCAAAACTGGCCAGAGTGTGTAGACTACAGGCACTGTGATTGCTGTCCTTGACGTGTCCTTCAGTTAGGTTCTTGTCAGGGTTTGACTCAGAATCGAAAAATAAACCAGAGACAAACAATGCTCTCAATCCCCTCCCCCTCCCACCCAGGTAGGGAAGAAGAGAGAATTAGGAGAAAGACTTAGCTGGATTGAAAACTAAATTAGACAACTTTAATTATATGTACAATTATATACAAGTATGTTCAGGAATGTGCAAAAGCTTCTTACCTCCCTCTGCCCCCAGCAACTCCCCCGGCACTCTCCTTAACTGTGAGCAGTCCTGAAAAGTCTCAGCCCACTGTCTGAGATAACAGCAGAGCAGACAGGGGCTGTGGGGAGAGTTATGAGGGTCAGGGCTGAGCCTGGGGTCGATGGTGATGGATGGATGGAGTCCTCCCTGGATGCCGGCCATGGACGGAAGAGGACAGAAGAAGAAGCAGGAAGGAAGTTGTCTTCTGTGATCTCTGACCTTCCTTGGAGCTTACGTAGATATATGGAATGGAATACCTTTGGTCAGTTCTGCTGTCTGTCTAGTCCAGCTCCCCTATGATGGGGTCACAGATACAATTCTCCTGCCCCGGTAGCCTCTGTAGCAGCAGAGCTAAGAAGTGACCTTGGAGTCTCAGCAGAAACATAAACATTCCAGTGTTATCAGTCCACTAGCTGGAACACTTGCTGCTAGTTAAAAGAAAGCTTACTGAAGGAAAAAAAATCAGTAAAAGGAAAATCAGCTTAATCCTGGCTCAAATCAGGACAGTTCTGTTCATGTAGCAGCATGATTGAACCCATACGTCTGAATAGCTCTGTAATAATGTTTGCTCGTTTGTTTATTTGTTGGTTTTTCAAAGCAAATGCAAAGCTTTTCACCCTGCATGCAGTGGTGCTAAGTATAAATCGTGTAGTTTCTAGCAGTTATTCCAAATATGGACTCCTTCTTCTGTCATTATAGGCCAGACTAGGAGAACTGTGTCAGAGAATGGTATGCTTGACCTGGAAAACTAGGAGCCATATGTTCTTGTTCATCTCACCCGGCAGTGAGGCAATAGTTGAGTGCCAAGGTGAGATGGCAGGTGGTAAATGGTGCTGGGACCTACAGCAGTGGAGTTGATGCCTTCACCAGGTGCAGCCTGAGCCTGTGTCCCGAGCAGGGTGTGTGGGAATGGTGGGATTATGTGGCAGAAATGTTGAGACAGAATGATATATGCTGTCAGACCACGTATCTGGAGCTCAGAACTTGCTGTGCTACAGCACCCTGAGAAGCAGTGCGGCACAGTGCCTCTTCCATGTGTCTGCTTTTCTGTGGACCTGCCTGAGTGTCCCCTGCTCCCCCCATAGCTGCTCAGCAGTAGTGGAGTTGGAGGTGAATGCATGACATTCACCCTGAGCTGCCTGTAATCCTGATCAGTCTCATTCAGCATCTGAGAGAGAGCATCTGAGGGAAGAGCTTGTGTATGAGTTGTGGGATGTGTGAGAAGCACATGGATGTTTACTTGTCAAAAATGGGAGATGAAGAATATCTCTCTCCAGCTTGTTATTTCCATATTCTGAAGGCATGGGACTGCTCTGCTGTGCATTACAGGGTAGTGAAGAGATTTGCTCCCCCAGAGCATGAGACAGGTGGGAACTGTGTACATGAAATCAAAGTGCTATGGTCAGTTTTTCTACTTGGGTTACTTTGAGCAGAGGACTTCTGCCAACTAGATCCTCCATTTGCTTCTGGGTACTATGTGGAGTATCATCTCCTCTGTTCCTTCAGGATCCTCTCTACCATGCATTGTTACTCGATTGGTATGTTTTGACAGAGCAGCAGCATCTGGTTCTTTGGGTCCCAGACAGCATCAGTATCCCATAGCAAAAGTGAAAGCTGTGGCAGGAAGCGTGAAGCAAGGGCCAGTGGTGTGTCCCCCACAGAGAATCTTGGTAGACCTACTGCTGGGAGGTCTCCCAGGTTTGCCTTCGTGGCTCAGAGAGGATATCGATACAGGTTTTCCTTTTATCAGCCTTGTTGCTAAGCCCCTCAAACACAACAAAGTCCTCTTCCATGTTTGCAGGATCTTGGATGTTCCTTTCATCCCTTGGCAAGAGAAAGCTGAAAATATCCCTGGATGCTCTGAAGAAGAGAGTGTTTCTGTGGGCCCCTGTTACCAGAGATCTGACAGTCCCCATGGGTGTATCCTGGGAGCTCTAGAAATCCTGGCCCTGACTCTTGCATGTGTTGGACTGTTCCTTCCCTGGAGGTAATGCAGGCTGGAGAAACCATGTGTGCCATGTCTGTAATTAGGTCCAGTGCCTTTATTTAGCAGTTCCTGATCTCCTTGTTTCTGCAATGTGCTTTTTGTAATTTGTGGGTTGCTTTAAGTGGCCCTGTCACAGATCACATCTCTACTTGAGGCTCTGACATCAGCTATGTTTGGAGACAGCTTAATGGCTGAAGTGAACTTTTAATTGGACTCAAACCAGTCTTTTTTATGGTCTCTTTGTACTGGGAGCTGGAGAAACGGTGTGGCAATGTGTCTCCTTCACTCTCTTTTTCCCTCACAGTGGCCCCTGGTTAAGCTCCCTGTTGTGCAGCTGGTTGGAGGCTGTGGGGTGCCAGGCAGGGTTGGGAGTTGTCTCAGGGCAGAGGACCAGCCCTGTGGAAGTTGGAGGGATTGAGCTGAAAGGGGGATCACCTGCAGGTTGTCTCTGAGGGAGAGATAGGAAGAACGAGAAGGGAAGTAGTTTCCTTCTCTCCTCGTGATTTGCCTTATTCAGCATCCAGGTGAGAGCTGGTCAGGAAAAATTCCCCAGGTGTAACTTTCTGTGGAAACTGTGGCAAATGAGTGATCTTGGGAGGTGAGGAGAGACATCAGTGAGCTGTGTCTGGCCTGTCTGCTTTCCTAAGGCTTGACACATGACACCTCTTTGCTCTGGTCCATGTGGTGGGGAAGAGCCTCTCACCCGTCAGACACGCTGGGAGACAGCATGGTGTGCACCCGTTGATGGTGAGTGGCACCTGTGCTTGGGGTGCAGGTCAGCTCTGAGAATGGGCTGCCCTTGGTGAAATGATGTCTGTCCACAGCTGCCACGCAGCCTCTTGGTTTCTCTGCCCCTCCAGGACTGTGCAAACCAGCTGCAGCTGGCTGGATGTTGCGGATCAGGCTGATGGGCTCTCTGGTGTGCTGAGTTCTGAGCAGCCGTGCTGTTGTGCTGTATCACAGATGTATGGACTATGGGTGCTGAGGCAGAGTGGAGCAGGTCCCAGTGCAGAGCATAGGGTATTGGGTAGGCCTGTGCTTTGGAGCTGCTGGGGAAGTCCCATGCATGTCCTTGTTCCTGGTTGTCGTAGCTTGGAATCTGGGAGTCTGTGGGTTTATTTCCATTTTACAGATCTGTGTGGGGCTGTCGAGTCCGTGACACAAGAGGGGTCTTCATCTATGACCAGAGGTCCTGGTCACTCTTCTTGCTATGCCAGTACAGCCTATTTTGTCCAAAAGTCACTTGCTCTGAATATGATCTACAGGAATACCCTGATTGTGTGTGTCCAGTTCCTAAATAAATTGTACATTAGCTGCAATTTCACAGCTTTGCCATTAGGGAAACAAAGTCCATGACAGTCTCTTTATCACCATGTAAGCATACATCTATCTGTGTTTATCTTTGCTTTTTTTTTGCTTGCTGTTGCTGTTTATTTTATCAGGGAAGAATACGGAGTTCAAGCATAGCTCTCTGGCTACTTTCATTTAGCAAAGAAAGAATTATTTTTCTTATAAATATGAATCTTCATCAGTCTCTGGATCCTCCTCAGTCTCTGGGGTCCTGCTGTCCCCACACAGAAGCATCCCTCGGGCTTTGCCCCCCATTCCTGCTTTATGGCTGCACAGTTAAGCTCTCCTAAGAGAGACTCAAATTGTGTTTAGCAAAAGAAGCCTCGTGCATCAATAGCTGTAGGTGTGGGTTGGGCAGGTAAGCCGACATGGCTGCCAGCCTCTCCCCCCTCCCTGTGCTGCACAGTCCAGGCTGTAGCTGCCCTGGCAGCCTGTGGTGTAGCCGTGGCCCTACCACTCCACCGCAGGCAGATGAATGGATGGGTGGATGGGTGGATGGACAGACAAACAGACAAGCTGACTGCTCAGAGCCAGCAGCATTTTCTGGCCTGAGGTTAGTACTGGGACAGGGAGCCCTCAGCAGCCTGCAGAGCCGGCTCTGTGCATCACTGGAGCCACCGGGGTTATGTTCTGTTTCCACACATTGAGTTTCTGGCACTTAGCTCTGCTGTCTCCCTCCGTGTGAAGCTGGGCCTGTGTATTTCCCCAGCTAATGCTGACGTGTGTTACCGACAGTAAAAATAGGCACGCTGCTGACGCTTACCAGCCTAATTAAAGGAAGATGTGGAGAGTTAGTATGTACAAATTTCCTTCATAATGCTTCACAGCTTATTTCCTGCTTTACTTAATAAATCAGGTTTTTCAATCTCCAGTGCTCCATCAATGCCTCATATCAAATAAGGAAGGAATCTCCATTCTCCTTTCATGTTGCTGTCATTGACTGAAGGACAAAAGGGCCCTGTGAGCTTGCAGCTCACTAAGTAAAAAATATTTGTTTCACCTTCCAACTACAAGTTCTTGGTTTTTTTTCGTTTTTTTTGTTGTTTTTTTTTCTTTCTGTCTTTCCCTTTTTCTACTTGTGGTTTCTCTTAAGCCTCACAAGGTGTTTTTTGTCTGCAATAATCATACAAAACTTTGTCTTTATATAAAAAGGGGAAGTGAATTCTCTGGGTAGCCAAGGGTGCTGTGAGCATTCATTAGCCAATGTTAGAAATTAGTGTCTAATCTCATATAAATAATTGGTTATATATTAAATTTGAGAGGATTGCTCTTTAAGAGGAGGCTGCTGATAGATGACAACACAGATTGTGCATGTGCTATCTTTTTTTTTTTTTTTTTTTTTGGTTTTTTCTAACTAGTGAGGATGTGAGGGACAGAGGAGCCTAATGGGACTTCATATAGTCTGTGATGTATGGGGCTCTCGCAGTCAGAAATATTGAACTCATAAATGTACCCATTTGCCCTGGAGTCACTGAGAGGGAGACTAAATACAGGACACTGCAATGTCACAGTCATGCAGAGTCACTTCTGTAACAACAGAGCTACAGTAGGAAGGCTGTATTTTTCTTTGATTTTACTGTAAATCTGTAAATGAGCTCTGTGAGGCTGCAGTCGTTGGCTGGAGAAGAAGGTGAACTTTTGCTGGATTTGCCTGTATGGAGACGTCTTTTGCATTTTGTTGTTTTTCTGAGATTCTGAACATTTTGGGGTGCTACTTTGAAGCAACCCTGCACATGCTCTCTGTTCTGTCTTGTGTCCCTACCACAGCACTGCAATCTTAAGCTCTACCAGCTTGCCCTTCAAGCATGAAGGTGAAATGAAGTTGAATGTGCACATCCAAGGCAGATGATTAGCCCCAGTCTTGCAGTGGTATTTGAAAGAGATTTTCTTCATGTCATTTCAGCAGCACAGAAGGAAATGAAAGTGTTTCTTACTGTAAATACTTTTTTTTGTCCTCTTTCCTCTGCACTGCTGTGAGTGTCTGAAGACTCACTTCTCTGCTTTTCTCAGAGAAGGCTATTTCTGTCACATCTTAGATCAATTTAGGCCTGTCCTATGCATGTATGATAAAAACAGGATGGTGCTATGGTAGCCTTGAATGAACTCGTCAATTTTGGACACTGGGAGCAGGAGGTGAGATGTAATTGTCATTGCTAAGAAGTCAGAGGGGCCAAACCACTGGCTGAAATATGGAATTATCAAGCAGAGCCAAATGGCTTGAAAAATAGTGCAGACCACAACGCAAGGGGTTTAATAGTTTCTCAAAAATGCATGTAAAAGTGTAATTCCACTGTGTGGAGCTTCCTTAGCAGGCTGTGTCAATTCTGTGTCCGGAGAAACAGCAAGAAAGTGTAAGATTCCCAGCTGCATCCTGAACCGCTCTCACAGTTATTCCCCCAACACATCTGCTAAGTGCATCTAAAAACATCCAGATGTTGGTTTTAATGCTATGGTGGTTTACTTCCTCCAACGAGTGAGACTGTTTCTGCTGCGTTGCTTGTGTAATCCCCTTCAGGACCCCCTAGTGTGCTTTAAGCCATCTCAATGAGCGAGAACAAAGTGTCTGGCACGGTGTGGCCCTGAAGACCACCAGCTCGCAGTGGTTCTCCAAAATTGGCTTTGCAGTCTCATCTCTGGGACTTGCACTCCAAGCAGTGCCAAGGTGGCTTTTGGGCTCTGTTCAGTCTAGTTGTGCAATGCAACTTAACGTACCATCACCTTTATTCTTTGCCTGGGGCAGCTGTACGGAGCCTTTTCCTGCATGGCAGGTACCATTCAGTCACTAGAAGAGCCCAGCAAAGCTCAGGCTGGCAACATAGTCTTTGTGTACCAAGAGAGAACCTTCTTCCACACCTCCTGCTTGTGAGACTCTCTGGGAGTGATCAATGTTGGTATTCCAGAAAATCAGCTGGTCTGCATGTGCAGTGCTTTATCTGACTGGACTGATTTTTCTTTCCTGGGCGGGGATGCTGTACTTCGATAAACTAGAAAAGGATTAGAGAAATAGGTGTTTCTCCTTTACCCCGTCTTGGCATTAGCATCTTCCTATATGGGGTGAGCTGACCAGGAGGTATTTTTTTTGTCTCTTCTCACCTCACAGCCCTATTCTTACACTTACAGCTGGCTCCAAGGTGTGGAGCACATTGTGGCTTATGTTGGTTCATCCCGAGTTCAGTCACCCAAAACCTTGCAGGTCTATTTTGAAACATTTTTCAATCTGTCCACTATGGAGTTTCTTTTCTTTTTTTTTTTTCCACTCTTGCTTCTGACATCATTTCCTGAACACTATATTCACTGAGCTCTGTAGCCAGATCGTCTTCTCAGCATATGATGCAAGGAGCTCTTTAAAATGGATTTAAGCTCTCCTTTTACTCTGCAGTGCTTGCTGGTGATAATAACTGTTACTCATGGTAAGTGGGATTTTTCTTTATGAAGTTGGCACAGATTTGCCTAGATGAGCAGACACCTTAATTTTGCTCCAAAACCTTTTAAGGTTTGGGGAGATATCAAATAGTGTAACTGCTAATGCATGAAAGAGGCAGTCGGACCAAAGTAAGACGGATTGTTTTATTAGTAAATGAATGATAACTAACAATGTAGTAGTTCCTCAGTGTATTGCATCTGTAAAAGCATTTCAGTGGAGAAGAGAAGGTCCTTGTACGCGAACGCTGGCTGGAGGGGCTGGAGAGCAATGTGGTCCCACTCTTAACGCTCTGTGTGACCTTGGGTTCGTCCCCGAGCTGCCGTTGCCCTGCCATTTACCCATCGCAGATTTGTGTACAGCAACTTAATAATGTGCAAGGAGACTGTGAGACTTGTTCAAGTTAAAACTTCAATGTTATTCTGTGGGCAAAAGCAGCTGTTTAGGCAGCTGTTGGTTTTGCTACCCTTTGTACAAGATCTATGGCATTGATGCCCTGAGGATCTTTTTTTGCACAGTCTCTCAGCTCTGAGGGGGGGTGGTAGACAGTGAAGTCAAATTTGGGGAGACAAAAGACCGGCTGCTCAGCCTTTCATCGCGCTGTGTGCATGGTGTGCACACCACTGCCATGTTATCAGGGGGGAAAGCTGGCCTTTATAGAAAGCTTCCCACTCCTCTGATTTTCAATTACTGGTGACCCCAGCCTGTCTCTAGGAATGGGTCTGACCCTCTTACATCTCCCCATGGCATTTGATTTTTCTGGGAGGCCGCTGAGAAGGGATGGATGGATGCAGCAAACTCACCGTCTATGCTCTGTGCCTCTCCTTTCAGGCTCTGTTACCTGGACTGGTGTGCTCAGCGGTGGCTCAGCTGTCTTTTCTGTGGGGATTCAGAGTCTGCAGAACCTCTCTAGAATGAGCAAGAGGGACATCAGATGCCTGACAGTTGTCTTAAATGATACTTTGTTGGCTGAGTGTGGCACTTCTGCCAGCAGATGCCTGAACTTGCAGAATGGCTCCCTAGTGCTGAGGAGCGTGGAGAAAGAGGATGAAGGAAAATATGAGTTTGTTTTTCACAACACCACCAGGTTTTTTACACTGAAAGTATTTGGTAAGTGGCCTTCTTAGCAACAAATAGCTTTTGAACTTGTGAGCCTGGCTGGAAGCATTTGTCTTGAAATTCTTCCTAAGAGACTGCTTGAGCTTGCAGGACCTATAGGTGCCTCTGGAACAGCTTTGTAAGCCTCTGGCGCCTCAGGGAGAAGCAATGAGAGTGTAAAGTAAGGAATGATTTTTGCATCCATGTTGTGAGTGTCTCCTGTCTGTTGAGCCTTCCTTGGAGTAGCCACCTGAGCTTGGTGCTATGTTTGGCTGATGTAAGAGACAGCAGCACAAAGTGTTTGTTGAGCTACAGTATGTAGGCATGTAGCTGGAAATTTCAGTGTGTTTCCAAAGTAATCTTCCTGATGACTCTCACAAAAGGTCTCACTGGCATTTTGCTGCCTGTGGACATGCTTCCTTAAGGTGTTAACCCTACCTGACTTAGCTCAGAAAACAAAACTGGACTTCTGTGCAGGTCTGGGTTGAAGTGTGCTGGGCTTTTCCCCTCCTTCATGCAGCTGAGGAAAGGTGCTAAAGGACTCCAGGTGTGGCTTTCTGATTCTTAGCTGCCCATGATCAGCTTGGAGGTCAGCATCTTCTGGGTCTGTTCAGAGAAGAGCAATAGGTACCTTACTGTGTCAGTCTCCCTGCTGTCCTTCTTATGGCTTTAGAGCTGTCACTTGCCTTTGCGTGCCTGCTCATCCATCTGTGGGGTGAGAGGACAGAAAAGAAGTCGCTTCCGTACAGGATCCAGCTCGTTACTTGGGTTAATATGGAGAAGGCTTAAATGGGTTTGCCCCTCTCCCGAATAGTGTTCCAGAAAGCCAGTGACCATTGCTCTGGTCCTCATCTCCACCATTCCTTTTGCAGAGCTTTCACTTACACAAGCTTCTAAGAGAAATTGAAGCCTATGAAACTGTAATGAAAATGTCTGAGCAAACTGGTCTCTTAGTGAAGATAAATGAATCCTTATGCCATTTGGGGGCAAACAGGTGGAACTGCCATGAAGAGTAGGTAAAAAATGTGACTCCTTGGCATGAATATCAAGGGCTTCCACTGGAAGTAGGCAAAGACTGCAGAAATATCCTGGGTTTAACCCCCACTTCAGAGGACTTGCTTTGGGAACTTTTGTTTCCTTCCCGTGTTCTATTGCCACACATAAGTTAGAGAAACAATGTCACAGAAAAGATATTCCTGGAGGCAGTGAATTTTAGCTGAAGATGATGCTCTAGTGGAAGACAGTGATTTCTGAGTTTATTTACATGGATGTTTGCATAGATGTTCTCAATGTGACTCTTACTGTCACAAAACCATACCACTTTTCTAGCCTGTATTTGCAAAGTGGCAAATGTGGGAAGTAGGTTGGCTCCTTGTAGTAGGCTGGAAGAGAGAAATTCAGGAAAATGTAACATGATCAATGATTCATGCCTTTGTTTTAAATTGTCCTAGTCTGGGTCAGCCTTTCTAGCTTCAGGTGTCTGATGTTGGTATCTATGTTGGGCATGATTTATACTCGTTTCTCTCTAAATTGAAGAAGAAGCAGAGTGGCAGCAAAAATACAAACCTCTGCTGGAGAAGAGGGCTGAGTCTCCTCTGAAGCTACAGTTATCTGCTGATTACAGAGGAAGCCTCTGGCCAGCAGATGCTTTGGTTATTTTTTTCTGTTTCAACAAGGAAAATGAAGAGATGCCAGATTGTTGTGGCATCTCCGAAATAGGGGCCAAGTGTCACTACTAGGCTTGGATGAGCACTGCTAAGCATCTGAGGGCTGGGGGAAGGCATTGAAGAGTCTGGATACTTATTTCTGTGCTCTCTGGCTACCAGCAAATGCAGTGGTAGTGAGACTGCTGCTAAGGGAAGCTCTTATCCAGCTCATATTCACTGCTGACTCCACTCCTCACCTCTCTCTTTTCTCTCTGTTCCTGCTGCCTTGTGCTGTGTGTGACCAGAGCCGGCCATCAGTATCCAGTGCTTCCCTAATGGGACTGGAGAGTTGTCCTGCGACGTGACCAGCAACGAGAGCACCAGCTTTCAGTGGCTGCTGAACGGCACCGCGCTGAGCGCCCCTGAGGCTTGCGTTAAGGATGGTGGGAAGAAGGTTCGCCTGGACAAAACCGTGCCTGGGGAATTTGTATGTGAGGTTTACCATGGGAACACCGTCACAAGGACCAGGCCCGTTGCGCTGTCTTGCAACTATGGTGAGTAGTGGCATCTCCAGAGAATCTCCCTTTTGGCCTCTTGCAGCTGAAATCTAAGGAGTTGTTGCTGTCTGTGTAATACTGAACTCTTCTGTCCTCTGCCAGCTGCCTTCCAGACTTAACACTTCCTCTCTTTAGACAGTGTCCCTTTGACTTCCTTCTCCCTCCTGTGTGTCTTGGACTGACACAGCCTACAACCACATAAGGGTTGAAAGTTTGTTCAGGGGGTCCTTTTACCCAACTTTGCTGCAAGGTGACCCTGCTCTGGCAGGGGGGGTTGGACTAGATGATCTTTCGAGGTCCCTTCCAACCCCTATGATTCTATGATTCTATGATTTCTCTCTGTTTTCCTATTTCCCACTGATGGAGACCTTGCACCTTCCTGTGCACCGATCCTCTGTGCTGGGTTGTAAGCATGAGATCCTTCCTACTCTGCCATCAACCCCACACCATCAGAGGTGGGGTAAAGACATAAGTAATTTACTTAAGAAATGCAGGGTTTTTTTCTTGCATGTCCCTGCTCGAATATGTAGTTCAGTGAGAAGGCTGTGACTTTATCCATTTGCAGGCTGTCTGTGAATGCTGAGTACTTTGCTTGAATGAGGCCATAGTTTCATGAAAGAAAGTCTGGATCCCAGGACCAATCAAAACTACCAGAACTTCATGATGCAAAACACTAGTCTGTGTTTTAAGCTCACATTTATTTAAAAAAAATAAATAATAATAAAAAAAATAGATAACCTTGGGTGTGATTTCACCTTCTCTGGCAGCAAAGATGGTAATCAAAACTACATCAGGGTAGCATAATTTAACCATAAGGTTTTTGACTAATTTAGCTGTAATTAATCTAATTACCTTTGCTACAGACCAAATGTACTGTGCAATATCACCTAGCATTTTAGAAATTGCCTGAGATGCTCCAACTCCACAGCAGATACTGTCTTTTCTTCTCCATGCAGTTGGTGTGAAAGCAAAATTACTGACATGAACCCTTTATCATGCGTGCTGGCATTCAACAGAAATGCTGCGGGTTATTAATGTCTGATGGCATTGGCAGTGCTGGCCAAGCTGCACAAGTTTGGCATTTATGGTTGTGGAGCAGTGATCTTAATTTTGTCCAGTTAAACTGGTCAGAGGTTGTTCAGCACAGTCAGACCCAAGTTGACTGAGGCACTGGGGAGTAAGGATGTGACCATCCATGAGCTGTTCAGTCAAGCCCTGTGATAAATCAGGCGAGTGCTGACAGTTGCCATTGTTTATTCTGGGTGGCTGCCCAGTCCCCTGGGCACGATATCAGTTCCCCATTTTCTCTTGAATCACAGAATCACAGAATCACCAAGCCCACAGGGGAATCTGGTGATAGTTCTGTTGGGATGGACACGTGCATGAACATGTGTTTGGAAGGGTCTGAGAGTAAGAAAGTAGCAGCAATTCTACTTTCTAGTCAGTAAATGCAACCACATTTGTAAAAAGTGAATTAAAATAGTTCTGAATACTACCAAAATGAACTGAAGAGAGAAATGAGTTCAACTCATTGTTTTTGTGGATTATTATTTGCTCCAGGTAAAGGGCTGAATATATTTTTTTCCACTACAGATATAAGATCTATGTAAAAGTCCCTGGATTTGTGAAACCTGTTTTCTGATTTAATTTTCAATAATTGTTGACCTAAACAGTTTGGCAGAAATACTGTAAACTCCCCAGGCACCAAAGGGCTCTGATCACACAGGATCTAAAGCAGAGGATTCAGAAGCTAGCAAGTCAAGATAGATAAAAGGCTTTTCTTGATTCAATACTTGCATTATTACTTGTTTCCTACTAATTTTTAACACAAAATTTTATATTAAAAAACTTTTTAAAGAATGGCAAATTTTTAGGAAAAAATATTCAGGAAAAAGTATTTCCAACATTTATTTATGCCTTTGAGAATATTCCCTAAGCTTTTATCAAAAAGGAAATAAAATTATTAGGGAAATGATTCCTCATTTGCTGAAAGTTTGATTTTGAGTATAGAGTTTTTGAACTTGGTATCTGTTCTGAAAGAGACTGGGACAAGTGCTCTGAAAATACTTGGAGTATGTGGGATTTCATGCAAAGGAGCACCTGTCTACAGTTGTTTATACTGTCCTGGTGAGTATGTGGACTATGACAGTGTCTAGTATGTAGTGGAACATTTGAAACACTGTCCAGCATCTGGGGATAAATGGCAATTTGTGTATTTGGAGGTCTCAAAAACAAGCTCCAAATGAGCTTGTTGGTTTCCCCAGCATGGCGTTGTGCAGGTGTGTGCACAGCCGAAATGAAGCCAGTGATTCAGCAAGGGATGGCATAGGTTTACCTAACGAGTGTAGAGGAATTTGTATTATAGCTGTAGTTGAGCTGTATGGGGTTTTTTTTCATACAGGAAGAAGAGTTTTCATACTGGCTCTACCCCAGGCTGGAAAAAAATTGCCTTAGTAAAGGAGCGAGTCTGGACATGTCTCTTTTCTGCAAGTCTGTGGTGCCCCCTACCAGCTTCCCTGCTTAGCGACAAGTCTGACCCATCAAAGCAAACCTAAGCAAGGGACTCTGAACTAGGTAGTGATTACCACCGACTTGTGTGTGGCCTTCTGCTCAGCCATCTGTAGCTGTCACCTCCTGCTAAGCGTTTTGCATGATCTCGGCTGGGAAGAGGAATAAAGAGAAATCCTTCCCCAAGCAGCAGTGACACCGGTGGCTCTGACCCTGGCTGCTGGAGTCTCTGGTGCCTCAGGAAGTGAAGGCTCTGATCCGTCTTCATTGAGGCTGGTGTAGTTGTTATATAGCTGTTCTAAGTGAGTTCTCTGGGGTTAGACTGCAGCATTTTTTTTCAGCAGGAGACACTAGCTTAGGTCTCTCTCTTCTTCTTAGCTGCCTGTTTTCATAAAACTACCACCTTCCCTCCTAAATTTGATTAAAACTTATGAATTATCTTAGATGTTATTGGTCAGAGTAGGAAGAAATGAGTGTACACAGCATAGTCATGCAAGCCTCTCTTCTTAGCAAAAAATTCCACACCATAATTAAACAATGTGCCATAAATTATGATGTGTTGCCGTTCATAATATCAGGTCCCCTGATCCAAACCAAACCAAAGCAATAATAATATGCACATGCTGTAATCTGTCTGCAGGGTTTCTCCTGTTTGGAGAAAGAAGCTTTTCCACCCTGGTAAGTAACAACACCCTGTCCTTCTTGCAGGAGACCTGCTGCAGTACCCGTGGTTCATTTACATTCTGGCAGGGTGTGCAGGGGGTGCCCTTATCCTGCTGGTGGTTGTGTCCTCAGTCATATGTTGCTGCATGAAGAGGAAACACAAGTTCATCCCGGTGCCTTCAGGTGAGTGGAGAACACTGTTGCTCTCTGGGATGAGTCTTACAGAGGACTGTGTTTGCACAGGCTGGGGTTGAAATAGCCTCAACATAAACTGGCCTCATCTTGGTGGCTGCTTGTCTTCTACCCCTTCTCCTGATCCAGTGAAGCAGAAAGCTGTTTGCTGGTAGGCAACTGTTCCAACCAGCCAGGTCTTGAGTTAAACCCCCTGTTTTTCCTTTTTTTTTTTTTTTCCTCATGCTTGCCACCACATGCCAGAAAGAATCACAGCAAAACCTTTTTTGTGGGTGAGAAAACTGAGCCTCATTTCAGGTCTGATCCTGGAAGGACCTGAAGTCTTCTGATGGCAGTCCTTTGTCAGCACCAGTCCCTGAGTACAATCTGCCCATGCCCAGTGAGGCTACCTCAAGCTGTGAGCCTGCCAGCATGGCCAAGCTGGTCTCTGACAGGTTGGCATTGGCCCCTTATACTCTGCATCTGTCTTCTCTGGGAATGGAGCCAGTGCCACACGAGGACAAGACACACGCATGTGTTGGTGGTCTGGCCTTGCAATAAATGTGCTGAGGCCGCTGGCATGGGGGGGGACCTCTTTCCTTCAAGCCTCTGATTTTGGTTTTACAGAAGAGGAGAAGGATGATGGACTAACAATGTCAGTGATCTCCAGTGAAGGTGTGAAGAGTCCCCCCAATGGAGACCATGTGGAGGCTCAAGCTGCTCAAATTGACTGCCCTCCGAAGCCTGGTGGGTCCAGTGTCTTGTTTTAATTCAGGCAGATACCCTGTTTAGGAGGGTGAGGGACAAAATGGATGTGTGTGACTGATGGGGGAGGAGCCCACTGTAGAGAGGGGCATAGGACTTGCTAGCGCAGAGAGGGTGCTGCATCTTGTCCGGACAGCAGAAGTTGCAGCAGGTCATTTATCAGTACCTCATTCGTGCGTGGCTCCTGCACAGGGGCAGCTCTTGCCCTCATCCAACTCTAAGATGTAGCGGCGGTCGCCTCATTAGCATCCTGCAGAGGGTGCTGCCTGCCAGACTGCCTGCTCCGGTATCTCCTGGGCTAAAATACACATCTCAAAACCCCATCAGAGGTTTGTGCATTTCCTTAAATTGAGGCTAAAGTGGGAATACAGTCACATTTTAAATCCTTCAGAGAAATCAAGAATAAAACCCCACAGCTTTAGCATTGTATGGTCAAGAGAGTGCAGGGATAAAAACCTTTCAGAAATTTCCTGTTCTGTCAGTGCTCAATACTAATACTCCACTTGCATTATAGAATCATAGAATATGCTGAGTTGGAAGGGACCCATCAGGATCATCGAGTCCAACTCCTGTCCCTGTGTAGGGCACCCCAAGGATCACACCATGTGCCTGAGAGCATCATATTTATTTATATCTATACTTATATTTATACTTATATTTATATTTATATTTATATTTATATTTATATTTATATTTATATTTATATTTATACTTATATTTATATTTATATTCATATTTATACTTATATATAGCATTATGTTTCCCTCAATTTTGTTTCATAAACACAAACACTGGCAACACCTTCCCTAGTAAAGCACAATCATCAGCTGAGGTAGGTCTAGCAGAGACATTATGACCTGGAACAACAGGACATAGGCCATAGCCTGGTTTCAGCACTACTGTCCCCACTTCTGGTGTCCTTCACTGTACCCGTGCCCAGCCTCTAAGCAGCTCAGCTATGCTTTATGTCTAACCTTGGAGGCTGCTTTGCTCTGCTTTCAACATATTAAATGTTACTCATTAACACGGTGCAAGAATGAAAGAAAAAAAAAAAGGTTATAGAATCATAGAATGGTTTGGGTTGGAAGGAACCTAGAAGATCAACTAGTTCCAACCCCCCTGCAAGGGCAGGGACACCTTCCACTAGACCAGGTTGCACAAAGCCCCATCCAACCAGGCCTTGAACACCTCCAGGGAGGGGGTATCCACAGCCTCCCTGGACAACCTGCTCCAGTTTCTCACCACCCTAACAATAAAGAATTTCTTCCTAACGTCTAACCTAAATCTCCCCTCTTCCAGTTTAAAACCATTACCCCTCATCCTATCACCACACACCCTCATAAAAAGTCCCTCCCCAGCTTTCCTGTAGCCCCTGCAGGTACTGGAAGGCTGCTATAGGGTCTCCTCAGAGCCTTCTCTTTTCCAGAAGAGCTGCTGAACAGCCCCAAGTAATTCAGGTCATTGCTTAATATTAATATACTTAAAGTATAGAGTTTGTTTTAAATAAAAATTTTATGCATTGTCAGTTTGACTAACAACATATATTTAAATTTTCTACACATAAGTAAAAATCAGAGGTGCATGTGGAAAGTGTTTTGGTGATAACATATTAAATGTGTGCTGTTAGCCAGCTGTAATTACTAGATCTAAATGAATAGATTTGACTTCGGTATTTTGGTATATTTTGGACAGACAGCTTCAACACCAAAGTGTCTAAAACCATGAGGGACAGCTCAATAAATGAGTAGTTACGAAGAAATTTGAAATTTGGCTTGTAGATACCTAGGGAGTGGAAACTGAGCAGGTTAGGCAGCCTGCAGCATCAGGGACTTGGGGGAGGATTTCTATGAGGGTGAGCATAGTGCAGGCACTTATAAATAATTTCTCCCTTATTTTCCAGATGCTGCCCGGTCCGGTCAAGGTGTTGAGCCCCAGCCACTGGTGGAAGAAAACTTGCCAGTGGAGATAGAGCCTGAGGAATTGCCAGACCCAGAGGTCATAGTTGATGTGGAGAGCCAGGAAAATGCCTCAGACTGTTTCCCAGATCCAACTGATGACTGATCTGGCACTTGCTCTTCCGCCCTGTCTTGAAGCCTGTGACACCCATCTTTTGCATCCCATAGTCTCGTTGTGTGTAAGAATTGGTTCAGAAAATTTTTAGCAGGGGAAAGACATGACATGTCAGGCCTGCTAGCCTAATTAAAAAAAAAAAAAAAAAGATAAGGGAAAGTACATGTGTGACTTCACGGCCACACTGCTGCAGGCTGACAGGTTCACTAACAAACAAAACTGGGCAGCTCTTTGATGCTTTGCCTGTTAACAGACCTGCAGCTAAACTGTGGAGCCCTAGAGGACAGCCTGAAATGAGACGGGCAGTTCCTTCTCCCTGCCTTGCCATGTCTTCACCAGCCAGTGGTTGCTGCAAGGGGTAGGTATGACAGGCAGATTAAGGTGGCCTGCCAGCCCCAGACAGAAACAAGGACCTACCAGAAATTTCCTGAGAAAGCCTCTTCTCAGGAGATTTCGAGGCATTTTTCACAGGCTCTTTAAAAAAAAGCTCATGGGAGGTTTCAGCTAGGTATCTGTTGTGCCAGGTGTTTATCTGAATTGCTCCTCTGAGCTCCAGACCTTTTGTGATTTGGCCCTCACTGCTTGCTGCATGGGGCCAGGAGTGGTGGTAGGGACTGCTGCATGCAGACCCCTGGAGGTGACGCTGGCTTGCTCACCTTTTGATGCCCTGTAATGGCAGGGGACTAATGGTTACCTTTTGCCAGAACCTAACTGCTCGATTTACCAGTGAGTTAAAACAACTCTGTCACTAGCTTGCTTGCTTGTAGCAGAAGGGTGCCTGGGGCTTGGGGGTGTGTAATTTTGGCAGAAACATTGATTATTAATGCTGAGATCATTCATCAGTGCAAGCTTTAGTACCTTTAATGTAATAATGGTTTAGCTACTGCAAGCTGGTTAAGATGGCCATCTGCCTGTGCGTGTAGGCTTTTTCAGTGCTGTGTTATTTTCAAAGAGACTGGCAATTTAGAAAATCTCTTAGGTAAGCTTTGCTGCTACACATCCTGTGCTCCTCAGGGGAGTTGTGCAAGTGGAGCAGCTGGGGTAGACCTGCAGGGAAGGAGGACAAGTGAGGAGAGGACAAGGACTCCGTCCCAGACAGCAGGTAGCTGAGCCCCTGGCAAAGCTGCCAGGGGCTTCAGGGCTGTCAGGCCACAAGGAATGCTGCAGGCTGCGCTGCCAGAGCAAAGCATTTACTGTGTAAGTGCAGTTTGGTAGTTGGAAGCGAGGCACGTTTGTGTTAAACTAGCCTAATGGGCTAGCAAAAGCAGAGATGGTACGGACTGGGGCCACAAGGGATGGGGAGGTGTGTAGTGCATTCCTCTCTTCCCTTGTCATTTTGTCCTTGTTTTAGACTGTGCTGACCTTGTGCCATGAATGCCTTGGAAACAGATTTAAGGTATGCCTTGTAAATGCCACCCAACAAGGTCTACAAGCACCCCAGCAAAATCAAAACCAAGCTGAATGCTTCTCTCCCAGGCAGGGGAGCTGACTGGCTGGCTGCATGCTTACCTGGAAGTCCTTCATGTCTGTGTACATGGCCAAGCTCTGTGTTGGTGACAACCAGCCATAGGTGGTTGTTCTTGTTGTTTCCTTGTCCTGTGACTCTGTTTAGAGGATTTTTGGATCTTGTGTGCTGTGTTGGTGGTGATTCAGCCTGTCTCTGCTTTTTAAAGCTGCTGTAGGACTCAGATTTTTCACAGTAAGAGGGAGAAAAGAATTCTCCTCATGGTGCTGTGCTATCTTCTTTCAGTACAAACATTCTTCAAACGTGGTAAGTTGAACGACAAAAATGTGGTGCCGAGTATTTGGAGTGGCAGCTGCCTTAGGCAGCCCAGTGGCAGCAACTCTGGGTGAAGAGGGGCCAGTGTCGCTGAAGTGGGGTGATGCAGTCAGCTTTGCTTCTCCCCTGCACTTATTGGCAGGGGCAGGCAGGGCACAGTTGACTCCAGTATATGCTTCAAAGGCTGAACGGTGCTCTGACCTGCACTGTAGAAGATGACTGTGTTCGGGGTGCTGAGGGTGGCACAGCTTGGCCAGCCTTGTCTTGCTGGGCTGGTGCAACCCGGCTGCAGCTTGCCCTAGAGCCACCTTGCTGCTGCTGTCTGCCCTAGGAGGGCTGGGGGTGCCCTGGCAGCTGTTAGTGCTGCCACTGGTGCAACGCAGGCTGGGAAGGATTTTTCCCACTGAGATGGGAATCTGAGCCTTGAGACATCTTTATGAGGCAGAAAGGACACAGCTGGTTTCCTGTCCTTCCCTGCTGAAGATGCCGTTCAGCAACGGGGCAAAGGTTTCTGTTAGTGTGAGGTTGGGAGAGAAGTTGTGCAGCCTGTGCTCTTCTTTTAACTCTATATGTTCGTGCCCAGCTGTTGTTCTTTTTTGGTGTTGGTTTTTTGTTGTTGTTGTTTGGTTTTGTTTTTCCTTGTTCCTAATAAAAAGATCTGTTTTCTAACTTGTTTTGAAAATGTTTAAGTTCTGTTATTTAACAACTTTTTCTTTATGCTTTTCACTGAACGTACAGGCTGGTTTCCAAATTTTCACCCAGCCAAATAGAGGAAAGCTGATGATGAGTTACTGCTGACTGGAGCTGACTTGGGTAGCCTAGGGAACAGAGATCACAAGGACACTTGTTTGTTAGTCAGTCCAGGAGAGGCTGTAGGACAGTGGTACATAACCAGTCCCCATCAGAGTGTGTGTGTTAAAGTGCCTGTACATCTATGTGCACCAGCTGCTCACCAAACCATGCTCTGGTGCCTTATCCAAACTGTGAGGTGCAGGGAAGGGACACAGGGTCTTGCTTTACCCATCTGTATCCATCTGTATTTTTTTGTGACACCTAAGTCACCTTAGCTGTGAGAGGGGATGCTTGACTGCGTAGGTCTTTTGCAAGGAGGAGGTGAATCTCTCATGTTCACCGTTAGACAAGCCAGCCCAGACAGTGGGTAAAACCAGTGCCCTGAGTGTTTGTGATCCTATAAAATCCCTTGAATTTACCATTTCAGGGTTAGCCCTGGAACAGTGGTGTGACCGGACATGGGGGATGCTGTCCTTGGCCTGTGAACCCAACACCCCAAGGAGCCAACTACCTGAATCTGCAATTGTTTTCCAGCTTGACTATAGCATTGCATTACCCAGGCAGTAGTGAGGATACTTTCTGGTCTGGGGCTGTCTGGCAGAGTAATGGATATGGATGTACATGGTGCTATCAGGAATTTGACCAGAAACAGAGATGTCTGTGCTGTCTCTTCAGTGCTTCTGGTGGCCTTGGTGAGGCTGCGCTGTGCCAGCCCTTCCCTCTCTGGGTTGCTGAGGGAGCACTTGGTGCTGGGGTGCCTCTGGTCTCCTGTGGGGGCCTGGTGCTTTCCAGGGAAGGGCAGCTGCATGGGGAGCTGCCAGTCATGCTGTGCTCTCCAGCCACTGGTCCTGCTGGGGGAGGTTGGATGTAGGGCAGGGTCCATCCTTCTTCTCGTCGACTGCTGGCAGGATAAGGGGAACTCTGCTCTGTGGGACATGCAGGTGTTTTGGGATGTGGTTTCTTCCTAGCTGAGACAAACCACCAATGGTTTATAGTACTATACATAATGGACATTTAGATTTGTATCCATGCCGATATTTCATGGTGGGAAGAGAAAAACTTCCCTCTGCTTGTGGCATATGCTAAGCAACAAATGATGCACAATGTATTATGTAGCCTTTTCATCATGTAGTTCATGCAATTTATGAACATAAAAGGAGAACAGAGAATAATCTCATTTGATTTAAGACATAGGTGAAAGCAAAAGCAGAAAAGAAACAGCAAGCAGAGGAAGGGGAATGATCTCTTTAGATTTTTTTTTAGCATTCAGCATGAACTCATCTCCACAAAATTCTCATGTCAGTAAAGCCCTCCATCCCTGTAATGAAACAGTTTATGCTCTGCTTTGCAAGCTCTACCCTGGGCTGCCGTGCCTGATGTCCCAGTGGCTGTGTGCGTAGTTTTTGGGGACCTCCCTCAGAGCCCAGCATGGAGGTAGAGGCACCAGGGCAAGAGCCAGCAGTCTGTGGGGAGCTGGAGAAGTAGCCCTCCCCACCACCATCAGTTCTGCAGAAACAATAGAGTAGAAGTTGGTGAGTCTATTTGCTGATAGACAAAACTGATAAGGGGCCAGTTTACAACAGCAAACCAAACATTCGTTATAAACACTGAAGAGGCGTGCAAGCAGTGGTTGGGTTAACTTCTGATTAAAATCTTGGTACAGTTGGAAAAAACCTCTAGATTTTAAGCGTGTTAGTAGTAAGTTCGTGTCATTCTTTATGAATTATTGCAATTCTTTTCAAAATAAGACAAGAAGAGTGGATAAGTGACTCAGCTGTACTGAGTGTGTACTGAGTGGGTACTGAGTGACTGAGCTGTACTGCCAAAACAATTTCCTTAACATTAGCCAACAAACTCTGGGTGGTGCTGTAACATCTGGAAGGGTAGATACTGTTACCACCAGGCAGGGGGGTAGTGAGATGCCCCGTGGGCTTCCAGAGGTAAACACACCGAGCTGGTAACAGAAGTGGGAAAGAAGAGCAGCATCACCCGTTTCTGTCTGAGCTGGAGGCTTGAATTAGCATTTGGATATTGCTCGTGCCTTTGGCCAGGCTGCTCAGTGCCTGGGTGCAATCAAACCCTGCATGTAGGACGCTAGCAGTGGTGAGGTCCTTCCTGGGAACATGCAATGCTCCTCTCTTGTCCTCTAGTGTAAAACAGGCTGAGAAAACAACATAATCACCCAGTGGGGACCCTGTGACTTTTGATAACTAGTGACTGGGTCCTGCATTGTTTTTGTTCACAATGAGCGCTGCATTTCCTTTCTGCACGATTACGTGACTCACCTCTCAGGCAGAGGATGTGGCTGGAGACAGCAGGCGAGTCTTGAGATCCTAGAAGGCCCTTAGATGAAGCCCTTCTAAATATTTGTACTTTTCCAGCAAGCAAATGGTGGCAGGTGCTGTGTTAATTATATCAGGATTAATTTTACTTAGATACGATCAGTTAAGAGACATCTCTAGGCTGTGCAGGACCACTGGAAAGTGTGGCATCTTTCTGGCTGACCTCCCTCAAATGCCACTTTTGTGGCTCTGGGCTGGCTCTTGGCCCTCTTGATTAGCAAAAAGCAATGTGGCTGAATCACATGGCCATACACTATTGTTAGGGACTAAAGAAACTGCTCCCTGCCTGTACCAAAACAGATTGTCTGGAGGGCAAAGGATATTTAATGATAAGGAAGATGAGAGCAGTCTGGGGATGAAGGGGGAGGGGGAAGAGGGGGAAGATACACCCCCCCTAAAGTGTTCAAATATGACTAAATCCCTCAGGAGCTGGGTAGCAATTACATTTAAGCAGCACATGAAGAGCCCAGGGCAGTTCTGCCTATGTATGCTGACAGCATATTTGGAATCTTCATGGGGATATTTCCCACCTCAGCCAGGAGGTGGGATTTCAGCCCCAAACAGCTCCTTATTTCTGGGGTTCCCCCACCCTCCCATCAGCCATGAGGACATGAGGGGCCTGACTTCATCAAATAATTCACTATGCTTGCAAGTTTAGGTACCTGATGATATCCCTCACCGCTCAGCTCACCCACAGATGTATTCTTGGCAGCTTGGTTCCTGTCCCAGCAGCTAAAGTTGCCATCCTCTTTGGTCTGCACCTCCCGTCACCTTCAAACTTTGCTCAGAGAAGGAGCCTTCCACCAGCATTGTGCCTCTACTTTGCTGGGGGAGCTGTGTTTGGACCCGCTGGGCTATGACCAGGGATGGCTGATATCCCAGATGGAGCTGGCTGCAGTCTGCATGCAGTGAGTGGAATGATTTGGGGGGGGTTCCCCTTTGCTCTTCATGTGGTCCCTGAGGGTGGGTGTTGTGAGGATGGGGTGAGTCTCTGCCTCCTGGGAAGCGGGAATACTTGGCCTATGCCCACTTGGTTTATGGGCACATTTGGGGGCAGGGGCTGGTCCTGGCGCATGGGGAGACACCTGTAATCTGTTCATCATGCCATTGAGCCAAACACTAATGGTAAGGAAAGGTTCCCATTGGTAAAGCAGCAAATATATGTGGCTAGTGTCAGCTTATTTTTAGATGATTTATTTTTCTGGCTAGTACATTAGATGTCATACTTAGCCAATATCCATGATAAAATATTGGATGGGGCTACAGTGGGTATTTGATAGTTAATACTGGAAATGAGAGAAAAAGCAAAACTTGGAACTTGAATTCTATGCATAATTTTTAAAACTCACCTCAACTGATGACAACTACTGATAATTTTAGTATTGCCTAACACTATAGAAACTAGATGTATTACAGACCAAGAATTACTTGGAGAAAATTTTCAGTTAGTCTTTTGGAATTACAAATACAGTATGTTAAAGAGAATTATTACCTGCTCCTATATCATAACCAAA
This sequence comes from Hemiprocne comata, assembly GCA_020745705.1. NCBI lineage: Eukaryota > Metazoa > Chordata > Aves > Apodiformes > Apodidae > Hemiprocne > Hemiprocne comata. The sequence continues at coordinate 131,570,608 of CM036586.1, read as the reverse complement.
TGGAATAAAGAAATACAGTTTAGTGGCTATCCTCTCGCCAGCGTTGCTGTCTCAACTTTGGTTTATACAAGTTCCTCTTTGAGGGTGAAACATATTTTCCCAAAAGCAAGGAGTGAAGCATTTTTTTAAAGTTTTTTTTATACCAAAAGTAATATAATAAGATATCTTCAAAGAAACAAAAAAATGAAAGAAAAAGATGATGTGATGGTGTTTTGTCTATGTTTTATTCTATGAAAAGAATTGCAATAGCAACTTTGAAGTTGTGACTTGAAGCAAAGAGCATTAGTAGTGTATGTTGCAGTCCTGTGGAAGCTTTGCATCACAGAGCAGTAGGCCTCAGGGATTTATCCTCTGAAACAACAGACAAGCCTATAGTTGGGGGATCTGGGGACAGCAGAGATGGGATTCAGTGACGTGTGTGAATGGGGAGTGAGCTGCCTGACAATGTCACATTTCACCTTGAGATGACTACAGAAGCTGGGGGGGTGGGGTGGAGGCTTTTCCAAGGTGGCATGTGGAGGCTGGAGCAGGAGCTACCTTCTGTGTGGGACAGCCTCTGCTGCTGGTGTCTCTGTTGTCACAGGACAAACTGTGGCAGGATGGAGGGAGGAGTGGGAGGATGCAGAGAGCAGAGTGACCACTGTGGAGGATCCAAGAGGAAGAAAGGGCACAGGCTTAATGAGTGCTGGTAAGTAGCGGCAGTCATAGGTGCTGTTTATTCCCTCAAATGGGTGGGGAGGCTGCAGTAGTCTTAGCAAGACCTGTCCTCCATCATTCTGCAAAGTCTTTAGGCAATTTAAAATTTTATCCTACAGAAAGTAGTAGTCGCTGGTGCTTCCTCCTCACACCTACTCTCTCTGACATTTGGTAGGAATCGTGCTCCCCCAGCAGATGCACTTGTCTCCTGGTGGTAGATCACAGCTGCCCCCAGCCCCTCAGGTCATGCTTAGTCTGGGACACGGACACCAGGGACTCCTTACTCCTCTCTGCCTTTCTCATGAGCCATTTGCAGGGCATGTGATGTGCTAATTTTGGTAAGACCAAGAAGGGGAGTAAACATAAACCTTCCTACAGCAGCAAACAGGAAATACATTTTCTCTTTTTTTTTTTTTTTTTTTTTTTTTTTTTTTTTCTGCAACCCCCTCAACTCCTCCTTCTTGAGTTCTAGGCAGCCCTTCAGGATTTTTCTCCTGGTGCCATTTTCTGGTATGGGTTTTGCCAACTGAGATGGGAGAAGGGTGGTAGGAAGGCAGGACCCTGGCCAGCTTTTTAGGTATCCTGAATATGGGTAAGAACATGCCTGTTGCCTTTTCTTCCTGTTCACAAGCTGGGTCAGGATTTCCCTCGCTGCCATAGGAGGCCTTGGAGAAAGTTGTGCAAGTTAAGCTTCTGTTTGTACACATTCCTGCCCAGCTGTTGAGGGTTTGGGGTACTTTTTCTTCAGGTGAGTTTCTGATAAGAAGTTTTGTTTTCTTACCTTTTGTTGAGAGTTTAAAGCTTTGTTACTTGGCAAATACAAATGCCTGTTTATAGCTTTGTCTGGAGAACCGGCTGTAGATGGAGAGGCCCTTCTTTGCTGGAGAGATGATCAGTAGGAGCCAACACTGCCATGAATCTGATATAATCTAACTTTAAAAGCCCCAGTGGTTAAACAGCCCCATTGAGAGAGTAGATGCCTGTGTTTATACAAATTACTGATGCTGCAGAGCTTAAAGGAACTTCCAAGATAACACAAATAACAACTGCAGCTGTAGTTCCAGCCCAGTGCACCTTACCTGTGTGGGCACAAGGCGTGCACAGTAACTTTCCATTGGGGCCACACTGTAAACTTGCAGCTCTGCAAAATGGCCACTAAGGTTCATCAGATTTCTACTGAGTTGCTGAAAGCGGTGTATATAGGGGACATGAGAGAAACATAGTCCACAAAAGGGTCACTCCTTGGTGATTAAAAAAAAAAATGGGGTGGCAGCAAAGAATGGTGACACCATTCTGAACGTGACCACTGAGACTTTGCTTGTGGCCATAGATACTCTGAATGGAAGGTGTTTTTAAATGGTCCTTTGTGGAGAGGATTTTGGGTCACAGGAGGATCTGATTCCATTTATTGTCTTTCTTTGGACTGGCTGGCTGACCTTAGCAAGCTATTTCATCCTCCTCTGCCTCATTCCTCCATCTGTAATCATAGAATCACATAACTGTTCTGGCTGGAAAAGACCTTTAAGATTATTGAGTCCAACCATTAATGCAGCTCTACCAAGTCCACCACTAAACCATTTCCCTAAGCACCACATCTACACATCTTTTAAAGACCTCCAGGGATGGTGATTCAACCACCTCCCTGGGCAGCCTGTTCCAGAGTTTGATAACCCTTTCAATGAAGAAGTTTCTTCTAGTATCCAAACCAGGGACATTTAGATACATAATACTGGGGTGATCACACAGGCCTCCTTTGTAAAATCAGCCTTGCTGATGAGCAGCAGCACCTCACGCCTGTGTGTTGGCATGGCCGAGAGCTGGGACACCCCATGGGCTGCTGCATACAGAGGTCTGTTTGGGCTGCAGAGAGCACTAGGGTCTGGCTGCCACAGGATGCCTGAGTGCCCAGGATGTGAGGAAAGACATTTACCAAAACTGTGGTGGTGCATGGTGCCTCTCTGGTTACCCTTGCTAACTGGTGAGGTGCTGGTTTCCTTCTGACTCTCAGAGGGAGGCTGAGGGAGTAGGTCCTCACGTATTGCCTTAGTACAAACGCTGTGAAAAGCCACAGCTTGCCACCAATTCCCCAGTGCTCAGATGTGCTACACAGAACATCCCTTGCCTGCCTTATTGAGGTCTTAAAACCGAGAAGTTCTCAGAAATGCAATGACACAGCTCCTTAGTCATTACCCTTCCTGGCTGACAACAGGAGCACAGCCGTGTGCTGTGAATGTTTAGGAACCCAGGCAGCTTTGTGCCTGTACTTTCCCCTGCTGTGGAAAAGGGCTGCTCTTTGCTAAGGCTCACATAGCTCCCTGCTGCAGCCGCCTGGCGTTTCCTGTGCAAGTGCAGCGCATTGGCAAGCAGAGCGGAGCGTAAGCGGAACAGCGGTGAGGCTGTCCTGCTGCCCTTTTGTCACCACACGCTGAGGAGTTGAGTCCGATGTTGCTTTTCAGACTGGGTCAGCTAGGTGTGGAGAGTGGTCTCTGGTCTGGCCAGACTTGGGTCTGGTCCTGGTGTGCCACCAGTTCTTGCTCAGGGCTTCCAGGGGGGTCAGGATGTGCTGCTGCACTGACCAACCAAAGCCTCGTTGTCTTGCTATAGCAAAAGTCTCAGATCCTATTTTCTGCCTCATGTGCTGTTGCCACAGCTTGCTAGCTGGCAGGACTAGATGAGTCAATGCATTGAAATGGCTGTATGTAGGAACAGAGACATCAGAGAGGCCAAAACCAGGTTCAAAGGGAGTGGGAAACTTGTGGGACCAGAGAAGAAGCAGAGGAAACTGAGTGCTTAAGTTGGGATTCACAGTGAGCAGCAAAAAGGCTTCTATGCTGCACTGGACCTTACAGCTCCAGATATACATGGTGCAAAGAGCATCCATACAAGGGATGTAAAAGACACCAGGGCCCTCTTTTTCTTGCTTCAGTGTGCAGCCACAAGTCTGTGCTGACAGGTCATTCAGATGTTTCTGTGAAGTTTACCTCTTGATTTCCTGGTGATAAGGACCAAACCTCCTTATTATGTGTATGTATGGGGCCATGTAATGGGCTTTTTTTTGCTATCATAGGTCCACAACCTAATAAGTAAATTGCAGTCACAGATGACAGCAATTTTGGGATCCACGATGACTCTTCAGAGAGTCTTATCTTCTAGGAGAAGGGACATTTTATGCATACATGCATCCCAACGGCTGCACTGGTAGGACAAATCTCTACTATGGCTCTGCAGCTTATCGAGAGAGTTGGACTGATGGCTTGCATTTGAAATTAAGACCTTCCCTTGTGTGTGGGAACTGTATAAAGGACATTCAGGGCCCTTCTCCGGAATAAATGCCTTTAGTACTGAAATGTACTGCCCAGTTGTTTGTGCTCAATCTTCTGGATCACTTCTCATCCTCCCACCTACCAGTCTGGGAGTGCCTCTCACTCCTCTCTGGAGTCATAATAGTATAATAGAATAAAGCATTGTACAAGACATCAGTTATTCATGCATTTGTTAAGCTGATGATTTCTGGTAAATGTCAAATCTAGACAGAAAGATTACTTTGATGGTAGTAACAAGCTGTCTTTCCTGGATATATTTCTAAGAACAGCTGTTCTTCTAACACCTTCCTGGGGTAGCTAGTTCCTCTGCTCTCTGGTGATGAAGGGGCATATTGTTATTAATGCAGGTCTTTGTGTATTTGTCACTGCTATGACTGGAAGAGGCTGCTCTTTTCATCTGCCTGGCTTCTTGTGCTAGACAGGTTGAGTGCATCATGCCAGGAAACTTTTGCTTGGACTGCAACATGTTTTGCAGTAGTAGTCGTGTCACTGAAATTATTGGAATAAGATGCTGACAGTTAAATTCTGAACCTAGGATCATTATAGATAATGGAAATCAGTGTCCAACAAGCAAGACTGAAATATACTACCTGCAAGAGTAACTATCTGATAGGATGCTGACATCTGCTCTAGCCTCAGTCATTGTTGTAAACCACAGATTGTCAGACTGCTCTGCCTAAGGAGGTTGCATTCCTCCAGACCATACTTAAGCTAAGTGTCTTTTGTGAGGTTTGCCTGTTGACACCTGCTTGCAGATGGAAAAGAAAAAAATGAGCCCGAGAGAAAGAACGCCTGGCGCTGATGATGTAGTATTATGGACATCACAAGGAAACTGTCCTCAAATAATTGGCTGAGGACTATTCTGCATGAGTAATGTTTTGAAAGCTTCCATTTTCCTTTCCTTTTTTTTTTTTTTTTTAGAAATGGATAAACAAGTTTCTGCAGACAGCAGTTTCAATGCTGACAGAGCATGGCACTGTTTATGGAACATTCCTACTGTGTACAGGTAAAGCAGTGCTCTCAGTTGGCATGTAACAGGCTCCAAGGCATGGAGTGAGCATCCCTGCCAAACTCTTGGCCAAAGCTTTATTTTGAATTCACAATCTACATATTTGCACCACTTAATTCAAGCTGGACATCCTCCTTTCTTGGCTCTGCATGAGGAAGAAGTGAGGAAGAGGTGGTATGTGGCCTTCATCAGCCAAATGGCTGAAACCCTCTGTGGAACCCCGCAGTTCCTTGGCATTTCACAGAGCAGGGGCAATGCTCTGTGCTAGGGCTGACTTGCTTCTTCCCCACTCCAGCCACTGCCCGCAATTCCCCCATGTTCTGCAAAAAGTTACAGTAAATGGGAAGGGAATGTGCTGTCATTAAACCCACAGTTGTCATCCAGGGCAACCCTGTACAAACCCCAGAGAGCCAAGAACGAGGTTTACCTTATCCAAAGCTTCCCCTCTATGTTATTACCCACCTGGTGTTCCAATCAAGATCACATTCCCTTTTCTCCTCAAAGACTGTGTGTCACCAAAGGCTCATCTTTGTAAGAAATTTAGAGGTATGAATTTGCGATACTCTTGTTGCTTTTCATGGTGAGGGTCTCAGGTGATGGTGAGTGCAGGGGGTATCTGGCTCATCTTTCAGGGAAGAGTATCCCATAAAAAGGCCATTTTTTATGACCTAAGCTTCTTACCAGAGGAGATGGTGCAAGTTAGCAAATGGGCTACAAATCCACACTGATTTATTGCATGCTGACTTTCCTGAGAAGAACACACTAAGTGTATTTGTACGCTTCCTTTCCTAGTAGATCTAATAATATTATCTTTTTTTTTTTTTTTAAATAACCCTCAGGCATGAATGTTTATTGGCTCATTACTAAGATGAGCATTTAGAGCTGGGAACAGCTACATATTGTCTCTTGAGATGTTGTCTTCAGATATGTGGGAGTCTGTCACCTTTACATGGAAATCTAAGTATGATACTTACATTCCCTGTGAGGAAACTGCTTAGTGTCTTACAAAGAAGAGAAGAGTAAAAGAGAGAGCAAGCAACAAAAGCAGATGTATACGACTACAGCACTTTGTGGCTTTTGCAGTGGAAACAACACCTCAGTGGCTGCAAAGCAACACCCCATCGTCACAGCTGCACTCGGTCCTCTGCTCTACTGAGGGTCAGAAGGTGGAGAGATGTCTAGCAGTGGACTAGCCAGAGGTCCAATGACCTCAGCCATGGTCTAGCACCACGATACTGGGAGGCATCTCCTTTTCTGTCGGTGCCCTGGTTTTCTAGCTGGGTTGTGTTTGGCCCAGCGCTGTTACTTCCTGGGTAATGGGGTAGGAGAGAGGGTGTCTGCAGCAAGCTGAAGAGCACGAGGACCTGATTATCTGCAGACCTTACCTCCTCCTGCCCTGCACAACTTGGAATGGTGTTTGGGCTGTGGCAGCACACAGCTGTGAGCGGTAGCCTGCCCCACTCCCTGGGGGGCATCACCAGTTGAGCAGGGGGCTTCTCTGCCACGGCCATTCTCAGGACATGCATTCCATGCCACATTGCTGCATGTACATGCTGGCCTTCAGAGCTCCTCTGTGGCAGTAGCCCAAAGCTGCTCTGCTTTCCAGAGGTACCTTCAGATACCCTCTCCTTAATGCCTTCCCTTGGGGCTTTCCTTGATGGGAACCAGAGACATCAGTTCAGGGACTTACAGTGCTTCCCTCCCAGTAACATACAGAAAATCCCTTCCTTCTTCTAAAATGGGGATGGAAGCCCAGTTAGGACTGCAGCACGACGATGTCTTCTCCTCAATAGAGGGAAGGTAAAGCCACAAGGATATTGCCATTTTACCACTGCTCATCTGGCAAGAAGGCTGAGATTAGAGATGCAGGCTGCTTTCTCCTTGTCCAGCTGAGTCTGATGGTGCAGGAGGTTTCTGATACTGATTAGAAAAAGGGGCTGTTTGGTGGCATGGACCACGTACATGCCAGGATCTCATGGGAAATCCTTGCTGCAGGTGGGTGTCATGTCCCTTTGCTGGTTTGGCTGTGCTTTTGTTATATAAAAATTTCTAAGAAAGTTTATTTTGTGCACACACCTCCAAGGACTCAGAAATACCAAGGCCTGCTGTCACTTTTGACTTTTGTGATGCACAGTGGACACTAGCTATTGAGCCCTCACCATCTCTCTTGAGTCCCTCTTCACTACTTACAGCAAGCTAATTTTTGAACAGACCTCTTACAACCTTTAGGAGTGGTTTCTTGCTTCTGTCTGTCTACCTGTTGCTCTAACAGGAAAAAGGATGCCACGTTTGATGTGCTATAACTGGTCTGCTGGAGCACAGGGGCTTCCAGTTTGACTCATTTCAGCTGTGCCTTTACACGAGTGTGGGCATCTGGGCATGACCGACCTGATTAAATGGAAGTAGTGGCCTTCATTATGAATACAGGACATCCTTTAAAGCCTTGTTCTGCTGCTGTGGAGCTTCACCTCTCTTCTCTTGCTCTCCTTCGCACACACACATGCATCTTTCCATCTGTATTTCATTTGTATCAATCCCAGTTTCTGGCTGCAGCTCCAGGCAGTATCTAGTGAGCAGGACAACATGGAGCAGGCTCTGTGTGTACACAGAACACAGGACAGCCCCTGCCCCAGCACGTTTGCAGCCTGAGCATGCCAACAAGCAGACAAAGCACGTGGGTATGTTGGAAGCAGGCAGTGGCTTTGAGGGATGTTGCCTTGACGAAGAAGTGAGACAAGGTTGAGCAGAATGTGAGCAGTGGTTTCAGCACGTCAGCGGCCTCGCTCCACTCTACGTTATGGACCCAGCAAAAAATCCCAACCAACCAGGTGAAATTGGGGTTGCTGCCTTTGCCCAAAGCCCTCTAGGCTCTCGGGCTGGAAGCAGATGTGTCCGAGCGTGCAGACCTTGCATGTTCCTGCCAGCGTGGCCAAGCAGAGAGGTCCCCACAGCCCCCCAGGGCCGGGGCTGCTGGCACAGTCTGCTTGGCTGGGGAGATGCCTGGGCATGGCAGCCCCTGCCCTTGGCTTGTTTTTCTCCACAGAGAGTAGGTCAGGCACACAAATGTTATCTTGCTGCTGTTACTTCTTTTCTCCTTTTTTTGCGTGTGCCTCCCTTGTTTGTTCTGTAAGGAAACCGTAACAAAAAGAAGGAAGAAAAGCTAGGCTTTCCTGCAATGTGCAGAAGCAGCAATACTGTGACCTTAGTGCATTTTACCTCAGGTAACTTCTTCTCCTTCTGTGCAAAAAGGGATAATTTTTACCAGCATTAGTACCAGTTAGAAGCTGATGAAGCCAGAGAAGGGGAGGTGTCTTACAAGACCTTCCTATAACTTCAAGGAAGAAGAATAACATGAATGAACAAGAAAGATTTTTCTAATATTGTACATCTGTGCCACATCTTTTCTTATGTCTTCTTTCTCTGTCTCCATCTATGATAAAAAGCTGGAAGATTTCAGCAGCCACTGCAGCAGACGGATTGTGCTGGGGATAATATTACTCAAAATCCTCACCACCCCATCTGTTTCATATTGGAAACAGGAATAAAGATTTCATTAGCTTCTCAACGTGTTTTTGGCTCTAACTTCCATGTCTCCTCACCATCTATCCAACACCGACCAGCTTCAGGGTTGGTTCCTGCCTACACCCAAGGCAGTGTTTTCATCGCCTCTCAAGCTCATTCCTCTCTTGCAGCTTGCTCAAACAGCCAGCTGTGCCTGCAGGATACCTTTGTGTGGCACTGGCCAGCCCCTCATAGACAAGATGTTGATGCAAAGCTGATCCTGATGGTTTCCAAGGGAAGCGTGTCTCCTTTCTACATGTTGTCCAACAGCCCCTGGCTATCTGCTCCTTGCTGGGGGTCCAGGGCTTGCTGTCTCCTTGCTGCTGCTGAGGCTATGAGGGGGCAGGAGGATTCCCATTCCCACCCCCAAAAACCATGTCCTTCCCACTAGGATGATGGCATGCAGATCTGGAGTTGAACGTTTTGGGTGAACATTGAGGAGGACCAGAGTCCTGGCTGGCCCTCCACCAGGGTAGACAGACCACGGGGGCCATTCCTGTGTATTAGTCTGTGCTTTCCTTGTCACTGCACGTTGTCTCCATCCAGATAAAACCCCTGCTGAGAGGCATTTCTGCCCATGTTTTTTGTGCCTGTGCTAGAAACGAGAAGTGCTAGGGTGAGAGCTGGGAGGAGGGGAGGAAGGCAGGAGGGCTGCACCAACACGTCCCAGAGCTGCTTGCTGGCAGCAGAAAACCCTTTCACCTGCCAGGAGCTATCATTAGACAAGGCAATACTGCATTTTTTTGCCCCTGAAAATGAACTTTAGGAGGATTTTCCTAGTCAAGTGCTTGCTGCTTTTATTTCCCAACGTAAAATGTGAGTTTTTCTTACAATTTTTTTTAATCTTTTGGGCTAGCACTGTTAAAATAGCGTTTAAAATAATTTACAACTTGGTGGGGTGTTACTGATAAGAAACTAGTTCCACTTTCTGTCCCAATGAGTGAAGACCTCTGGGTTATTGCTATTATTATTTGGTTTAATTTTTAGCCAGGGGGAGGGCAGGAGCTGAGTTTCCTATTCCTAACCTGTAAACAGTTTTGGTTTAAAGTTAATGAGCCTTAATTTGACACATGTATAATGAAAAATGTCAGTATGCAGTTTTCTCTCTGCCCTCAAGGCAGCTTGTACTACATTAGAGTTCCAGTTCACGGTGCATTATTGCATGTAATTTCCTTTTCTTATCAAAGATGAGCAAATCTTTTCAAAGTGCAAATTATATTCTTCCATAAATATTAACAGAAAGAGTGATATATCTCAGTGTCTTCAGTGGAGTTGAAGAAGTCTAGGACATGAAAACAGCAAGCAAATACATACATCTGTTGTATTTTGTGTATTGTTTTTCTCATTACTTTTTAAAATATTAATCTAAAAACTTAATTAAGGTGTTAACTCATAGATTAGAGAACGTTATAAGAAATGGAGACAATACAATCATGCATTTTTTTTTTTCTCTGTTCATTCCCCTACAGATTGTATGTATGGCTGTTTAATGCTTTTCCTCCAGAACAAAATTAATAGATAAATAAGGAATTAATTTTTTTTGTATGTGATATATAAAACATCCTCCCCAGCAGAAATGAAGATTATTCCCTTGAATGGAAAACTTGTTTCAAAGACTTTCTTACTTCTCTAAGGTTACTTTGGGACCTTCTCCTTTTTACTCTTTCTTGTGACTGCAAGTGAGCTCTATTCTTGATGTCAGTTATTAACTGAAACAATATTCTGACAATTCATTTCTTTCCCCCCTTGGAGCGCATTTCAGTCGAAATTAGCAGAAAAGCTGTTTACAGACTTTTAGTATCATATGTGTGGGATAGCTTTCCATTAGATAAACACCTAGAGATGTGTCTAGGTGGTCTGTCCGTAGAGATGCTCTTGAATGGTCCTTGAAAACTTGGATTTATTTTTATCTTTACTTCTGGAAAGACAAAACCAAATTATAGTATGTGTTACGCAAAGAAATCCTAATAGAGGCTCTAAATACCTGTCTGTGACTGAGCAGAAAGAAGCATTAGAATTCAAATATTTGGGGTATAATCTGTAGTATTATCTGTGTGGAGCATAGCTGCTTCCAAAACTGTTTGGTTGATAGCATGTTTTCAGAATATTTGGTTAGATTTGTCAAATACCTTTTAAGAAATGCAATCGGGAAAAAACAGCCTTGCCTTAGACTGGGCCTGAATTGCTGAAAGCCCTTCAGTATTAATTTTCTTGTTGCACAGGCACACTATTTGAGTTCTTTGATTATCTCTAATATTGTTAGCTTCATGAAATAGCAACTGGAATTCAGTGTCCCCTCTGTGCTACGGTTTTATAATTGTCCTTGATACCGGGAATGAAGGACTGTAATAAAAATATGTATAAACATAGGTTTTCTCTCTGTGGGGAAAAAGTGCTTAAAATATATAAAATTAGTGCAGAATCAGCTCTATCTGCTGATGTGAAAAGAAATCCCCTCCTGCCAATCAGCTTTATCCTGTAAATTGAAGTGGAATTAACCTAAGAAAATGACAAAAGAAATAAACCATGGGTCTGAGTGCCCAGTCGGTTATCAGTGAGCTTGTCCTGCCTCACACTTGTGAGCACTTTCTACCTCCTCCTTCAAATTTTCCACCTGTCACAGGGGTGCAGACAGTACCTTGAAGTGACCTCCTGTTTAACTTTGCACTCCAAAGTCGCAGTGCACTGGAGATGGGTCTGGCAAAGGCTGTGGAGCATCCTGGATGGGCAAGGACAGGCCTCCCAGGCACAGCCCAAAGGGTACATCATCTCCTCTGGTAGCAATGTGGTTGCTGTTTAGCAGTCTTGGCTTTACCAAATATCCCCTTCAGCAGCCACACACTAAGTGCTGTCTGGTCCTGGTAGCACCTTTGGGAAGCATCTACTCTTATCTGTTCTGGAGAGGGGACCTGTTGTCAAAGGAGACCTGCAAAGAGAAAAGTTTTTTTGGCCTTTGCTTATCTCCTAGTGTTTCTAGTGCCCACCAGTTCACAGGATGTGGTTAGCTCTTTGTTTCTCCCCACGCTACTTGCCCCACTGTGATCCTCTGCTAGAAAAATCAAGTGGATATATTTCAGTGAGGCAGGGTGCCTGGGGTGAGGGCAGAGAGGTTGTGGAGTCTCCTTCTCTGGAGACATTAAGAAACCCACCTGGATGCAGTCCTGGGTAATGTGCTCTGGGCAATCCTGCTTTAGTGGGAGAGTTGCACTAGATGATCTCTAGAGGTTCCTTCCAACTCTGGCAATTCCATGATTCTGTGATGGGTGAGGAGGGGGCACTGCAAGCTGGCAGCACTGGGTCTAACCTCCAGTTCAGTGCCTTACACTCACTCACTGCTTAACATGAGGCACTATTATTATTATTATTATTATTGCCATCACTGTTATTGCTGAACTGATCCTACTGTCCAGGGCAACCACTAGTTTGTGTTCTTGCTCTCTGCAGTGGTGGGCACTCTGGGTACCAGCCCATGACACGTGCAAAACACACCCAAGTGACCTGCAGGTGGGGTTGGAACTACATGATCTTCAACCTAAACCATTCTATGATTCCATGATTCTATCACCTTATTTTCAAAAGGGTTAAGTTCATGGACATCCATGAATCTCGGCATCCAAAATCACTCAAAATAAGTCAGCCAGAGTATAAATCCAGCTTTTGAAAGCCAGACTCTTAGCTTCCTTGTCTCTCAGAATTAAATTGGGCATGGATATTTATCTAATGAACGACCAAGAGGCATTTTGGAGCAGGGGAAGAAGACAGCATCAGTAGCATGGAGAGGCTTAGGCAACTCAGTGGGGGTTGGTGAGTGACCGCCTTTTGGTTCACCACTGTGGCTGCAGAGCATGGCAGTGGGGGCTGCTGGAGACACACTGATGGGCTGGTTGTGCTTCCCTTTACAGGCTCCAACACCAACAGTATTTACAGGGCAGTGAATGACTCGGCTCTTCTCAGTGTTGCTGCTGCTGGGACTGTGTATGATGCAGAGTGGTGGAGAGATGGGAAAAAGTGGCTTCGGATAAAAGATAATAACGTTAAGTACTATGTGAACAAGAACCAGTGCAGGTGTAAGTTATTCCTAAATGGGACTCTGCAAATAGATCCAGTGGTGAAAGAGGACAGTGGAAACTACACGGTGATTGTTTATAACCAGGATGGGACATTGAAAGCAGAAAATTACACAATGGTCATTGTAGAGGGTGAGTTTTTTGCTCTTCCCATACCATTCCCAGCATAGCTGAATAAGACTTCATATTCCCTCTTTCTCCTACATCCTTTCCTACGCATTGCCCCCCCTTTCTGTTTTGGGGAGACTTATGTGAGACCTACCTCTTTCCTCCCACCACTGACAGCAGTCTGCCACTCTCTTCTCTTGCTCCTGATGATGTCCTCTGGTCCTCTGCTTCTTTTTTGCTCCCCCTTTTATCATCCCCCAGGTTTCTATGTGTGCCCAAGCAAGCATCCATGAGCACATCCACATTGGCAGCAGGATGAGTGCAGATGGCCCTACTGAAGCACCATAGGTGGTGCTGGGACCCCTCGGGCCCTGAGCTGGGTCAGCACCATGTGAGTGGGGCTATGCTCCTAGCAGCACCCTACTTCCAGAAACCTCTCGTGGGAGTGCAGCAACCTATGTGAGGGTTGCCTGGGGCTGATGCATTTCTGGCACTTCTGGTGCTATTTTGTGGGCACTGAGTTATGACTTTTTGTCTCTAGATACTGCTCCAGCAAGGTGAGCACCTTGCAATGCATCTTCTGACCTGAGGAGAGCTCAGGAGCCCAGGTGGCACTAAATGTCTGTGTTTAGGCCATACCAGCAGTGTGGCCTAAAGATACAACACAGCAGGAGTTGAATTTGCAGGGGAAGACTCCTGCACCCTATCCTTGCATAACACAATACAATAAGTATGGAGATTGTGCCGTTCAGAGCACACACATAGGGATTTCATCTGCATGGATTCAAAGCATGAAGGCAGCCTCCTTTCCTGTGCTGCGTCTTGTCCTGAGAGATGAGAGTGGTAGCAGCCCAAAGCTTTAGGGATGAGTAGGGAAGACGGGGATGTCTATTCTGCTCCTTTATGGCTGCTGCCACTGCTCCAGAACTCTAAGCTGTAGGGCACATGGTGCCCTACATGACCTCTAGCAGATTCTTGAGGGGCACCAGCTGGCACTACAGAAATGATGCCTTGATGAGGCAGCAATGACAGCTGGCATGGTTCTAGCAGGGTTTCTACACAGTGGGAAGCCCCTTGGCTAATGGGCTGCTGAGCAGTGAGGGAGTCTCACTACTTAAGGAAATATTATTGCAAACTGTCCCCAGATTAATTAAGTCATCAGGGCCTGATGCTACTTACTCATACTATAAGCCACTGAGCTGTCATTGGGGTGTCCTGGGTTCAATTTCAGGTTAAGTTTCCAACCCAGCTATGTGCTGCATCATTTAATCTACTGTGCAGCAGAGAGGTTGTCTTACCTCTGGTAGCTGTTTTGGAAGGAAAGTCCTTTAGTAAGTGTTGGGTGCTGGAGTAATTTGTCAGCCAGATGATACTTCGTTACTAGGGATGGACAAACATTTATTCCAAAAATAGTGGTTTAGATTATATCATCACACAAATCCATCACCAAAACCTGGACTCTGGAACACTGGACTGTTCCCCTGAATGATAGTGACTGGAAAGCTGCCCAGCAGAGAAGGACCTGGGGGTGGACAGCCAGCTGAATAGGAGCCAACAGTGTGCCCAGGTGGCTGAGTAGGCCAACAGCATCCTGGCCTGCATCAGGAATAGTGTGGCCAGCAGGAGTAGGGAGATGATCCCCTGTACTTGGCGCTTATGAAGCCCCACCTCAAATAGTGTGTTCAGTTTTGGGCTCCCCACTACAAGAAGGACATTGAGGTGCTGGAGCATGTCCAAAGAAGGGCAACCAAGCTGGTGAAGGGTCTGGAGAAAAAGTCTTACAAGGAGTGTCTGAGGGAACTGGGGTTGCTTAGTCTAGAGAAGAGGAGGCTGAGGGGAGACCTTATCACTCTCTACAACTACCTGAAAAGAGGCTGTAGTGAGGTGAGGGCTGGTCTCTTCTCCCATGTAACCAGTGACAGAACAAGAGGAAATGGGCTCAAGTTGCACCAGAGGGGCTTCACATTGGATATTAGGAAAAATTTCTTTACTGAAAGAGTGGTCAGGCATTGAAACGGGCTTCCCAGGGAAGTGATGGAGTCACCATCCCTGGAGGTCCTCAAAAAACATGTGGATGTAGCACTTCAGGACATGGTTTATTTGGCATGGTGGTGTTAGATTGATGGTTGAACTTGATGATCTCAGAGGTCTTTTCCAACCTTAATGATTCTTTGATTCTATGATGATTCTATTGGTTACAGCTTGCAGAAGAGGAGTGGGCTTAACAAGGAAAGGGTGGCTGCAGATGTCACAGCGTGAACCTAGGCTGCATTTGCTATGAGCAACCCTTATTGCCTTTAAGATTTATGCTCTCTGTGACTTACACCGCCTATAACTAGAAGTGGCCCTGGCATGTTTCGATTTAGTAAAGGCAGAAATTTAATTTTTTCCATCTGATGTCCCTGCCAGTTGCCCTAGTTGAGGAAAGCCCCACAAGCTTTTCTGGCTCTTTCAGTGCCACCAGTGATAGAGAATCTGTAACTGAAATGTAGCTAGCTGTTTGCAGGACATAAAAAGAGATGGAAATCTGTTCTCTCAGTCATAACCTCATTGAGAGCTGAGAGGTGTCTGTTTTCTGTTTTCTTTCCTATACTGCTGGGTTTTCATGCTGTGGCTGTCGTGCCAGCTGGGTGCCTTTGGTAGTACATAAAGCATCGTAATCAGCTGTTTGTCCTGCCTTAGAGGAATTCTCTCCTCCTCAGGCAGACCAAAACTGACTTCATTTTCACTAAAACACCTGGGCTAGAACTGGAGGGGTCTGTGTCTCCCAGTCTCTCCCTTCCACCACCACCCCTGAAAACCCAACTTTCTCTCCTCACCTCCCTGGCTGGCTGCCTGTGAGCCAGGCTGAGCCTGAAAGTAATCCAGCCAGCGTGGTGCAGCTCTGCTGTGCTAGGCCAAATATGTAGGCTAATATTTTTCTTTGTTATTGCCATGTAACTTTTTTAGTAGAGGTCTATTTTGCTCTTAATTCTTCTCTGGTCTCATTAGCTGATGTTACTCCCTCACTACCTACTGGGGGCTAATTCCCTCTTCTGCTTAATAATGGAAGTTTTCAAAAGGAGAAACCATCTCAGACGTGCCTGTCCCTTCTCTTCTTTTTCAGAGCCTGTCCCTCAGCCAATCCTCAGTGCTGAATGCATGAATAAAACTGCATCTGTCAAGTGTGAAGTGAAGCAGAAGCCTAAAGACGAAATATATATAATAGAACTGACTCATGGTAAAACCAAAAAAATCCAAAAGAATGCAACAAGTTTGGAATTGCACACGCGGTATTCTGGGATGTTCAGATGTGTTGTTCAGAACCAAGTCAGCAAAAAAATGACTGAAAAAATAATTAAGTGCTCAGGTAAAAAAAAAAATTATTTTTGCCAGAATCTGGTAGGGCAGACCCACAAAGCCTGACTCAGTTGCACGTATCTGTAGGATTGGTCCAGGTGCCAGGAGCATTGATGGTTCCTGGTACCCAGTATTGCGAATCTGATGCTGCTGCAGTTCCTGGGAGCTGCTGCTGCTGTGATAACTGGGATGAGAGTCATGCTTCCTGCTTGGCATTCCCCACCCTTGACACATCTCCATCCTCCTCCACAGCTATCTGTATGGCATCCTGCTCTAACAGCTGGGAAGTGAAGCTGGGGTCAATGGGTTGTGAGGTGGGCCATGGTCCTCTTCTGTGGCCAGTGGTGTTTTTCCCTATGCTCATTGAGGTCTGGGGGTGGCAGGGAGGCCCTCTGGGGCACACTGCTTGCACTGGAGGTGAAGCTTCCTGGGGGAAGCTGCGGCCTGCCAGCAACACCAGGCTAGCTGAGGCGTAAATGAATGAGATTCTTGTTCATCTCATCATTTTCTCACTCCCCTCCATCACTACGGACTCTTCTTCCAAAAGTTGCCAGAGGCATCCTGACAGGCTTTTTGGTGTCAGCATCCCGACAGACTCAAGTGGTGTTACCTATCACTAGCGGTAGACCAATGAAGTAAAGAAGAAAGCTGGGAGGTGGGCTTGAAGGTGTTTTAGTCATACATAGCAGTCTGCAAAAGGCAGAAAGCACTTTCTCCCTCATTTTTATCCTCCTTTATTTCTTTACAACTAATAGTACCTCCCAAAGATTGACTTCACTCAACCAGCCCCAAACCAAAAGGTTGAGTAAGGTGGTATTAAACTACCCAAAGTACCACAACATAAATTAACAGCTTAAAATATGGCTTGGGATCTTCTCCTTTATATATAAAATCATGGCTTTGATTTCAGGCGATTTGCTCTTGATTTACATCTTCATGGTGGGAAAATCAGTTGCACATTATTTTTCACCTCTCCATGATCATACGTATGAAGGTGGTGTTTGCCCGCTACCTCTGGCTGTGGATGAGTGCACAAGGGGAAAAATAAGCTTCTTGGACTCTCCAGCTTGGCCTAGAAATCAAGTGGGAGGTTCCGGAGAATTTAGTTGAACTTTGGGGCTGCATGGCTCAAATGTACCATGGATTTTCTTACTCACTTGAAGTGTCATCTTCCTAGATCACAGATACAGCAAAAGAACTGAAGGAATTGCATTTTAAATGGACATAGTCATGCCAAAAATTATTAGATGGGCAAAATAAGTGATCATTCTCCCTTTTAAAAGTGTTGAAAGTTAAGGCAAAACCAGGGGACAGATCATACTGATATAGCACTGGATGCTGCATTCAGTTCAAAGTTCAGATTTCCTGTGCAGCACTGGGGAAAAGCCCTTGAATTTGCTGGGCTTGGGTTAATCCCACCTAACTGTGAGTACTTGGCTTAAAGCACTCTCTTGCTCTAGGTTCCCACTGGAGCTAGTGGAGAGTGAGGGGCTCATGAGAGCTGTCTCACTATTTCCAATTCCAGCTATTTCTGCCATAACAAATTTAGAGGATGTCCAAATCTGTAGGTCAGCCCACGGTGCGAGAAGGGATTGCTTTACCCTACTGAAGCAATCCAAGCTCTGCTGAGGCTGACTGAAGGGCAAAGAGCTGAGGGATGGAGTGGCTTCTGTTCTCCTGGGCAACCCTTATCTCCTGAGGTATCCTCCTGATGCCTAAAACAGCCAAAAAACAGTTGTTTTCTGCTGCATGAGCTGCCTGACCTGATGGGCTGCACAGTCCAGTTGGTGCTAGCATTGGGAAGGGGCTGGGATGCGGGGGAGTGGGATGTGGCATGGACTTTGGAGCCAGATATGAAAACATGCTGCTGGATGAGGTCCATTTACGGCAGGACAGACTAGCCCAAATACATTGTCTTAATGATGAAAAATTGGCTGAAGCTGGCCATCACAGGGCATGAGCCAGGCAAGCATCAGCCATCAGTTGGGTACTTTGATTTCACTTCTCACCCTTGACAAATGCTCTTGTTTCATGGGGTGGGAGAGTTTCTTTTTCTCAGATCATTACCAGAGAAATAAAACACTTGCCACACCGATCTTTGAGGTACAAATATAGCATTTCTCATATGCTAAAAAAACCCACTAAAACTATGTAGCAATTCCCTTCCTGCTCAAACTAAAAACCCCTCAAACCTTTCCGTGTGGTGGCAGGACTCTGCCAGCTCCATAGTATGTTAAAAATCCCTCAGCTTGTGGTCAAAACTCCTTCCAGCCCTGCTACCCTTCATGAACATCTGGCCCTGCAGTCGAGGCCATTCACCTTGAATTTTGACCTTCAGCAGGCAAGGCATGCTTCAAATGGGCTTCAGCTCAGCTGACTTTTCATAAAAGTGTAAGTATGTGTGAGTCTGCCTGGGCTCACCTTACAGTCAGCTGGGAGAAACAGGCATGAAAAAGGGCAAAATACACCTCAGTGTAACATTGGCAGCTAAAATGGGTGAGAAGTACCACGTTGCTGAGACAGCCCAGGCTGGTGGTTGCCTTTATACTGTAGACATCTCGGCTTTCATGTCATCACTCTTTGCCCTCCATGTGCATGCCCAGTGAATGTTAAGGGTGGTACCAGTTGTGTTGTCCCCTTTGGAGCTTTCTCCCCTAAGAAGCCAAGGAAAGTGGGTGCACTTCTGCTGGGTCCATCTCCATGGTGCCTGTGCTCAAGCATGAACACGGAGTGCCAGGAGGACAGTCCAAGCAGGAGGCAGGCCAGCATCCAACAAACCTTATCTGGGAAAAATAAGGAACACTCACATAAACTTTCACTTCCCGGGCAAACTGAACTCTCATTTTGAGACTGTGGGATATTTGGTTGTGTTCTTTTGTTTTTCACTATTTTTGAAATTTGTGTACAGCCAAAAATTGAAGAGGAAGTACCAAAATACTATGAAGCAAGCTAGTCTCAGTGTTTCCATGTCAGTAGGAAGTGCTTAAGTTTATTTTTGTTAGCTACTGAGCACTGCCTGGATGCTCGTTGTCCTTAAAAGGGTCCATTGCTAGCAGGAAGAGGGCATTTGTGGTAATTTGAGTAAGATGAGCTGGCACATATGAACGCTCTGTTTTCAGTTTTCTGCAGAACTAGAATCCATCAGGGAGTAATCAAAATTCTCCACAATGAAGACCAGCAATTTTCTGCTGTGTAGAGAGAAAAGGCAAAGGGTGGGCTCTCTCATTGGGGCTGCCTTTACAGTCAATGGATGAAAATATAGAATTCTAAGTGGACATTGTGCAAGTTATTTCTTTCCCTCTAACATCCTCTTTCATTCCCTTAACTAGGCCAGCTGGACCTTTACCTCATCTTAAGCATAGCAGGAGGCACAATCTTCTTTGTCATCTTTGTGATTTTGCTTATTTATTGTATCAGGAGGAAGAAAGCAGAAAGGCTTCAAGATGATGGTAAGTGTTTAAGGGGCTTTATGTTGCTCTCCAGCTACCTAAAATCTTAGAGCTTCCTGCTGACAGCAGCCCAGTGGGCAGGAGCATGCTCTCTGCCTTGGTGTGAGCAATAACCTGGTTTTGGCATATGGAGAATCTCAGCAGATTGGCTGACATTGCCAGTCTTGGTTTCTAGTATATGCTTTGAACCAAAGACTTCTTGTTCTCAAGCTCTTTTGTTTATTCATGGGGAATAATTGCTCCTCTAAAGCTTGGCCAAGGCCACTGGTCATGAGCATCTGTGGGGCTAAAATACACAATTAGATATCCCCATCAGCAGATGTTTTTCATTAATTTTATGTGGTGTAAAACTAGGATCCTTGAAATCATTAGTCACATTTGGAAACATTGTAGATTGTGAGAAGAGGCAAGAAGGGCTCAGCTTTCCTGTGAGTTTCCTCAGGCATCACCCAGAACTTGTCCTCTCTCCAAAACAATATCCTTGGAGGCCTATCAACACTGGAATTCCAACCTGGGGCACTTCAAACAGTTGAAGTTTTCAGAGTAGGCAGAGATTTAATCTGTTGTCCAAAGTCTGTGTCTCTTTAAGACCATTGGAAATACTCTGCCAGAGTCTTTTCCTAGAGTGGGCTCTGAGTCTTAACAGAGAGGTTGCTTTGAGTTACAATCTGGGCACTGATGCTAGTTTGGGTGGACAAAGGATACTGAGATGCTGCTGAAGAAGAGTTGTCTGGCCCACCTGGAAGGGGAGGCTAAAACAGGATGGGGGTGACTCTGGCAGGGCTTGTTTAAAGGCTTTTTTCCGAGTTCTGCCCCCACGCACTGTGTCAGGCTTCCTGTGGTCTCGAATAACAGTTAATCTTTGCATGAGTCAGTTGCAAAATGGGAGTAAAAGCTCCCTTGTACACCACAAAAGTCTTTGTCAAGATAAAGAGGGCAATGCCTGAAGGAAATCTCAGCTGATATCTCAAAGGTGTCAGTGATCAGGCTGACAACAAGGGTGAGCATAACCAGTCCCATGGCCAAGGGGAGTGCAACCTCACTGCACCTGGGTGTGGGTAACTTGCTATGGCCCTCCTGCTGCCCCCAGATTTACAACCATGAAGAACAGGCAAGTGTTTTACCTGTTTGCTGGGAGACATCACCACAGTGCAACCACAGGATGTCATCTCAGAAGGTTTGCTGTAGCTTTTGAGTGCAACTCTGGTGTGAGGGTAGCCATCTGGGTGCTATTTACATTATGGCTGTTCTTGTTTGAGTGGGAAACTTTACTCCCGCAACTGTGCAGTGGCAGCATACCCTCAATTCTTGGGTCTGGATTCAGCAAGAATTAAGAAAAAGAGAAGTCTGGGAAAATGAGAACTAGTATGAGAGAGTAACTAGCCTCTCTGAACCAGTTTGTTGGGTGCTTAAAGCCATTTCAGTGTCCCAAGGTAAATTCCTCAATCCCTAAGCTAAGCTGACTGACATTTCAGAAATGATGAGTCAGTGATCAAAATTCAGCTGGCATGAATTTACTACTTCTATGTGTGGGAAAATGAATGCTGGCAAAATGGACCTCTGGCTTCCAGGTGCCTGGAAATCCCGGCACATATAGTGGCAGGGCAGAGTGCTTTGATGTTGCTTGCTGGGGTTACATCTCTCTTTCCCTTCAGTGGCCCATTTCCAAAAGGGGACAGAGCAGTTCAGGCTGGAGGTGCCCACTCATGACTACTGGGGCCTCCCTGGCAAAGTTACTTCCCCCAACACAGAGAAGGAAGAGCTGCCTCAAATGCCTCCAGGTACTTTGACCTCAGCCAGACAGGGAAAAAGCTTCAGGTTTTCTGGGATGTGCAGGTGAAGGTGATTTTGGTTGTTCACTGGAGTAGCAGGAGCACCCAAGAGTGGCAGTGGCCTTGCAAGTCAAACCAATATTCGGCTTTTTCTTACTTGGGCCAGGCACTTTTCCCAGGCTGTTCAACTTCTGCTTAATATGTACCTGATTGTGGGATCCTTCTGTCATTGCAGAGGAGGAGCAACCGATGCAGGTTCGCCAGGTGAAGAGTGAAATGTTGATGCGGGAGCTCCCTCAGCCCCCATGCACTCCCACCCCAAAGCAGCTGCGCATGCAGCAGCGGCCACTGCCACAGCCCCAGGTGCAGCAGCAGCAAGCACTGCCCCCACGGCCCAGGCCCCGCACACAGCCCCAGACTCCAAACCACCCCAGAGAAAGACCTTGAGCATCTGCCCTGGGAAGGACAGTGGTCTCTGCTCCACCATTCACCAGGAAAAGAAAGTTTCCAAGGGTCAGGAACCCTTCCTGCCCAGCCTCGCATAATGCTCAGCTATGAAACGGCAGCTTTCTTTGCGGAAAATTAGAGAGAGCATCAAATGGAGATGAAGAGACCCAGTGGAGGAGAGTCAAGGTGATAGGCATTCATCCCTAAGGCCATTTTTCTTCAAGTGTCTCCATGTCAGAGTATGGACCTTTGAGCCTTGAAACCTGTGTCTTTCTGTGGTTCACTTGTTTTTAGTGGAACTTGTTGTCTTCATGCTTTTTGGATGGATTAAATAAAGAAGAAACTAAAGCTCCAATGAGACAACACGGGCCTAAGGATCTTACAGGAGTTTTGTCCTGTATCTTTCCTTTCTCCTGCCACACATTAGGACAGCCCTCCGGCTTCAGCATCAAATGCATGACCTCCTGGATCAAAAAATATTTGTATGTAATTAAATGCTTGTCTGAAGTTGAAAGAACTGGTGTCAAGTAATGCAGAGAAGAAAATACTGAAAAGAGATGTGAGAGCCTTGAAGCAACTGTGTGGGAAAAACGCAAGTGGGAAAGGATAAACTTTTAACTTGCTCTACTGTGTTTAGAAAAAGAAACTTGGGCTTCAATTGCAGCAAGGGAGAATTAGGTCAGGATTTATTTATTTATTTATACATTTTGTTTTGCAAACAAAGCACTGAAATAGATTTCTGGGAGAGGATCTCCAGCACTGGGGGTTTCAAAGCGTGGATGAGGCAACCATCTCTGAGACATCCTTGTGCTGCTGAGGGCCAGGGGAACATGGTACTCAGCCTCTCCAAGGACTGTTTCAGTTTTCTGTGACTCCTTGCTGGAGAGTTCTCAGCATAAGCCTGTTTGGCTATCCAGACAATTATTTTTTTTGTCACAGAAGAGGTCTGGTATTCTTTGGCTCATGAAACAAATGTTACAAACTGCCAAGGAATCTGATTACCAGTGGCATTGTCTGAATTGTCATGGCTTTCCATCGCAGGGCCTCCTGCTGATGGTGTGGGACCGCATACATTGATTTTGCTGGTAGGCACCTCATGTAGAACCAGGTGATGATAGAGAGATGCTGAGAGATCTCCCTCCAAAAGAGAGAGGTTAGACTGCAATAACTGCACCTGCATCATCCTCCATGCACTGGACAAACACTGCTCGCCCCTCTGGTTCTTGGAGATGTTCATAACTGCCTCTATGGGACAGCTGAGAGAAGAAAGCAATGTCTGAAGGGGTACACTGGCCCATCTGGTATAAGAGGCAGTGCAGCTGAGGAAGGAGAGAACTGTAAGAGCCACAGAGCATGAGACATCCAGCTAGCATGTTGTTGTGTTAGGCAGAAGAACGTGTAATACCTCTTAGGCTTGACATGCAAGGGGAGTTAAAACAGCCATCCTTTGTTTCTCCTTAGAAATGCAACCATTTTTATCTTCTGGTACAAGGCCAGGGAAGTAACTTGTCTAGGATAAGGACATCTCTGCCTCCTCCAGAGGTCAGTCACTCTGCTGGAAATCCAACAGTGGACACAGCCCTGAGTGTGTCACTTGCTCTCGCGATAGCTTTCTGCAGCTTGTTTTAGGGCTTTCACTATTTAAAGTTGTATTTGGTAAAAATGTCATGGTTTATTTTGTAACAAATGCTATTATCCCTGTAGTGAATGAATAAAGATGAGAGCAGGTGGAGAGGCTCTTAGTTCACACCTGTGCTGGTACTGCAGTATCAGGATCTCACTTTGGTACGAAGGAGACAAGAAAAATATTTTGGTCCCTGAGCCACGAAAACACGGATGCAGGAGGTTTCACACAGATCCTCAGGAGGTACCAGCTGCTGCCTGAGTGCTGGGTAGCTGGTGGGCTTAGGTTGGTGTGGGTGAGGACAGCCACCAAGCCTGTCTGCCTGCTGTGGCAGCATGTGCTCTGCCTGTCCTGCGTGGCCAGAGCTTTAATGGTGGTGTCTCCAGAGCAAGCAGCTGAGCTGGGACTCTTCTATGGTTATGGCAGCACTGGTCCTCCTGGGAGAGTGGGAAGGTTACTGGGACCTGAGGAGGGGGGTGGGCCCCTCCTGGGACCTGACACTGAATAGTGCTCTCTGTGCTCTGAGCTTAACAGAGCTGCAGGAATGCTTTAGAGATGCTCCTCCCTCACAGCTGAGGCTTGGTAAGCTTCTGTCATACCTCTGAGAGCCCCTCCTGGGCTTCCTATGGGCTGCTGCCCTGGGTCCTTTGCCTAGGGCTGGTGCTGGTGGGGTGACATTTGCCACAGGACCTTTCAGGGGGGACACAGGTATGTGCATGACGTGGTGCTGGGGTGACTTTGGCCCAGCAGAGATAAGTGCTTGCTCTTCTAGCAAGGAACTGCAGCACGACACCAAGTCATGGCTAGGATAGGAGTAGGAGACAAGAAACTTTTCTACTGTTGCTCACAAACTGGATCCAAAACCTCCCTCAAGACCATCCTGTTAACTGTGGGAACCTCTGTTTTCTCAACTTAAGGTGTGTGAGGGCTGAGCACACCAAAAAGCCCCCTTTGGTTCCCCTTCCTGGGGAGTGGGGCTGCCAGTAGGCATCCTGAGTACACGGCAGGCCAGAAGCCATGACACTGGGCATGGGTGAAGTCTGGAGGTGCATGTCTTAGTACTGCCCTCCACCTGGCTGCTGAGAAGCACTCTCATCCTCAGCCAACTCACTGAGGTCTCTGGGTTACTAGACTCTTTTCAGCTAAAAATATCTCTCTTAGGTGCTAAGAGGATCAAACTTAAGTAAAAAGAGCTGAATTTAGCTCTGTTGAGTGGATTTGCACCAAAACACTGTCCTCTGTCAAGCAGACAAGAAAATAATACAAGCACAGTGTACACCTGTACAATGGGAGTCTCATCCAGGCATTATTTAGTTTTGACTGATGCTGGGTTCTTTATTGTCACCATTGTTTTTGAGATGTCTCCTGTTTGTTCTGATCCACTGCAATGGATGATACTGGTTCAACTTGGTGCCTACTTGAAAAGTCAGCAATTTTTCTGAATGCATGTCATGGAGCGTTCCATTCTCTGGTTTTTATGCTGTAGAGGATGTTTCAGTTCTGCAAAATAGTTCTGATGAGACCGAAGAAAAGGAACTGCTTGGCTCTGGTGCAACTTGCAATTTGCTGCAACCTTTCTTGGTTTTTCTTTCGTAGACACAGCTACCAGTGAGTCACACAAGATGAAGTGTTTTTCCCAGTTCTTCTTAAGCAGGATGAGAGGAGAGGACTGATGTGCTGAGCTGTCCTCTGTAAGGATGCTGGCTCATCCTCCCCCGTTTGGGAGATGCAGCTTGTGCTGCCCTGGATCAGTTTGGCTTGGTGATGTGCTGTGGAGCCAGTGCTGAAGGAATGGGAGGAAAATGCAGCCCCATAATCCAAGCAGGTCTGTAGTCGTGCAGCAGTCTCCAGTTGTGCATCCTGAGTGGGCACCCAAAAGATCAATGGCTGGTTGTACAGAAGATACAGATCTTCTGTCCCAGTCTTAATCCACTTGACATCAGCAGCACTTGCTGCCCAAACTTGGCCTTCCTAGCAAAGTATACAAAACCTGCTTGTATCTCAGCTGGGCATTAGATAGTCCAGAGGGAGGCTCTTGCTTCTGGCATGGGCAGTGCTGGAGTCAGATAATTTCATTTCTAAAATAAAACTTTCAGTCTGTAAAAGGTCAAGTAGGAGACCATGGCTCATTCAATTGTCTGTCTTTGAATGCTTGCTAAAATGATGCCATGGGGGAAAAGACACCAATTTTGTCCTTATTCTGCAACAAATCTTCAGGCTGTGATGCAGAAATAAACCCCAGCTGGGGCTGTGTTGCCCATCAGCTCCCTTCTCCACTATGTCAGACAGAGGATCACCTCCTCAGTCATGCCAAAACCTTGAAATAGGCTTAAGAAATGCTAGGCTTTTCTTTTAAACTGTTGTCTTCCACGGGGTGTGCTATGGGCTATAGGCTGAGCTCAGCTGGGTGGGTGAGGTGCTGTGCAGCAAGCAGGCTGGCATGGCTGTTACCTTCCGATCCTCAAACTAACCAATGATCATCCTGGGCCCTGACTGCCTCGCAGCTCCCCTTTGGAGGGGAAAATGTCAGTGACAGTCAGAAACTGCACAAAATTTCTCACTCTTTGTGGGGTTTCCTGGCAGAGCAAAGGCAAACAACCCAAAGCCTGTGAGGATGTAAACCTACAGCCCCCTTGCTAGAATTTCACCTTGGTGAGGCAGAACTGTTCTTCCTCTGAGAACAGCAGGGACCTGGGTGAAGGAGCCTTCCCAAAGCCTGTGGCAGAGCAGCACGACATGGCTGCTGCTCCCCTTGATCTTCTGCTGGAACTGGAAAGGTGCAAAGAGGAGCTGTGGGGAGAGACAAGCTGGCCCGTGAGGAGCTACGTCACATCAGGATCAGTATGGGCATCTTCCAGCTAATGCCCAGGGCTTCCCAGCTGGGATTTGGGGCAGAGGAGGAAGGCAGGGATCAGCGGAGCTGGCCCAAGGAATAAGCCAGACTCTATGCATGTAGCACACTGGACAGCAAGGGAGGTGGAGATGGATGCACACAGCAACAGCTGCTTCAGAAGATGTGCTGGACAACTGGCAAGCAGAATTTGGGTCATGCAACTTAATTACACTTGCAGTCCTGGGATGGGGCTTCTCTTTTGATACAGAGCTCTCATCTGAACTGTGATTTGCCCTTTGGGCAGGAGGCAAGCGTTACATGCCTGGTTTAGCCTTCTGCTTACCCCTCCTTTTTTAATCCCAGGAGCAGCTGCCTTGTTCTCACCTCCTGTGACACCTCCCCAGGCAGCACTGCTGTAGTGTTACTTTCTATTCCAGCTTTCCTTTCCTACAAAACACCCACTCCGGGCAGTTTATTTTTCCTCTTTGAAAGGTACCTCAGCACTCCACCTATGTACACATAAGCCTGTGGGCAGCATGCCTGCCAAGAGGACAAGAGAGCACTTCCAAGGTGCCTTTGTGGCTTCGGAGGATGGTTCTACTCCATCATGCCTGCCCTGAGAAGCCCCATTCCAGGTTGCTCCGCTGTTGTCTGCCTTTGCTGGTGCCTTTGAGAATGATCACTGGCTCCAAAAGGATCAAAGAGGGCTACACACCTCTTTACTGTCTTCTGCCATGGGAGGGGCACAGCTGATGCTGACTCCCCCTTTTCCGAGTCTCACTGGACACATGGTGAGCCCCATCTGCTCAGAGCCCATGGTGCCAACAGGCCCTGCTCTCCCTCCCTTGGCACATGCATCGTGGGTGTAAGTGCTGGTTCAGTCAAAGTAGACACAGAGGGAAGGAGACATTTTCTCAATGACAAATGACTACGGCAATATTTGAATTTGCCCACCTGGCTGTCAGCAGCACCGATCTCATACTGTGCTTGTGCCTCGCATGCCTTTGTTTTGAGTGATATTGTTAGACAGTTTCTGCCTTTGGTGGCTCTGAAATGTAGTTTTTGAGATAACAGGAAGAGGTAACCCCACAACAAAAGTGCCATCTGCACCGTAGTGCTCACTGGTTGCATTTCCCATGCGCTTTCTCTGCCTACACGCCAACAGCAGGCAAGTGTTTCAGGTTGCTGCCTGCCCTCCCACACAAACACCCGCTTTCATTTCCAGTCCTTCTGGGGGGCGTGGGGCAGGTGAGCCAGTGTGGTGCAAAGGCAGGGGGTGCAAGCAGAGATATGTGGGGCACGGGCACTGTGGGCAACCGGAAGGGAACAGCTCTGAAACAAAACAGTCTGCAGGCATCCCCAAACTGCATTTCTATGCTTACTGCTCTCTGGCTGAACACCAGTGAAACGGGGACAGGTGGTAAGGCTGGCTCATTAGGACATGTAAGGAAATGTAATGCCTGATGGGACTGTCTGGGACTGTTGCTGTTAGCAGCTGGAGTCAGACAAACCCCTCCGCTAAAGGCAAGGTGAGCTTTTCTGTGAAGAGTGGGAATGAATTAAAGGGGTGCTTGTTTGCTAACTAGTTCCTATATAAGGGTCCCCTGGTCTCCAGGTTCTCTTCCACAAAACATGTGTGCGCCTCACTTGCTTCCACGATGGGCTCATCACAAAGCCTGCTTCAGTCCCTCCCCATTTGTCTGGGTGCCCCAGAGCCCCTTGTGTTTGCTGGCAGGGTCACCAGGAGGTCCTGCTGGGCAGAAGCTCACTCAGCTCCCTGCCCTGGAACGGAGCTCTGTACCAGGGGGCTGGGAGCTGGGGGCTTGGCCTGCTCTGCGTTTACTCCTGACCTCTTGTCTTACACTGATGGTATGTCCTGTTCCTCGGTGGCTCTCCCTGCCCCAAGCACTAAGCAGGTGGCAAACCTGGGAGAGTGAGCATAGTCTGTAGGCTTGGGATGCTACTGTGGTGCTCCTGTTCATATTGCTGCTGGAAATGGGGTCCTGATTTCTCCTCTTGACTGAGAAGGATGTATTTGTAGGTATTGGTTTATGTTGGCATCACTTTTTTATTCTATTTCTACTTTCCTGAAGGTTTTACAGCTGTTAAATGCACCACCTGAGGGAGCTGTGTCTCTGAGAATGGCTGTACAACGCTGGCCTGGATGCGCAGCTGAACAAACAACAGGCTGTACAATGCAAAGGCAACTACAAGGCCCACGTGCTGCAGGCACGCTGGTCACTGTAGTAGCCAAAACTTCAATTTTGGTTGGCTTCAGTGTGACTTCAGTAGCCAGGGCCAGTATGAGTGAATAGCAGAATGAGGATGTGGTTCCTATTGCAGGGGAAATGCCTGTATCTCAAAGCCAAAACTCAACCAGCGAGACTTCCAACATGCTTTTGCTGAGCTTACATTTTCTACAGACTGTTTTTCTTTTAGCCATTTGAAAAAAGGCAAGATTAGCCATAAGCTAGCCTCTGCAAAAGAGGAACCAAGTCACACAGATTTTTTTAAAAAGCACTGACAGGAAGGAAACATGTCTGCATAGCACGTGACTTGCAGGAGCCTTTAGGCTCTGTTGTGGAAATAGTGAGTGTTGGATGAGTTCCCGGCAATCCAAGGTTTTCCAAAGGAAAAAGGGGTGAAAATAAATGGTGTCTCCACCCTCTTTCTTTATCAGACACCTCACCTTCCCCAGAAATTCAGGCTGCACATGGGTTGACTAGTCTCATGCTGCTGAGAACAGAAAATATGTTCCTGGCCATTGCTGCCAAAGTACACTCTCTTATCAGGCTCATTGTTGTCCATCCCGCCCCTCTTCTTTGACATCCCTGTACCACAGGGACAGCTTGCATGGGGTTCTGCAGGAGAGAGGCTGGATATGTAAGTCCCTGAATATCAAATGTTACCTGCAGTAGACCTCTCTGTTCATGTTGGGAATGCCACATCAGGAAAATTTGGTCAGCTTTAGAAAAACCATCAAATTGCAGCTCTAAAGAGCCACAGATGGTGCCAGGGTTAGAGGGGATGTCAACAAGTGAGGAGAGGCATCTCAAGATGGCAATTGTAGAAAAAGTAGCTGGGGATCTCCTTTCTCTTAATGCATCTGTGCCAGGGAAGAACATCTGTGAGGGAGCACCTGAGGCAAATGCAGGTGTGGTGTCTTACCTAGAGATGAGAAACTGCACCACTACTGGTGAGCATCAAAGCAGCTGTCTCAACTGACTCAACATATGTACACACACGTTAAAGAGCGAGACCTGTTGGTCCCCTCCCTCTCCTGAATTTGGAAGGACACGTGCTTCTGAAGTCCTAGTAAGAAATAGTAGAGAAGAATGGTTTACAGGCCTGGATTGATAGAAGGGAAGCACATCTCCTACAAAAACAGGCTGAAACAGTTGAGGTTGTTCAGCCTGGAGAAGAGAAGGCTGTGGGGAGACTTTATATTGGCCTGCCAGTATCTGAAGAGGCCTACAGAAAAGCTGGGGATTGACTTTTTACAAGGGCATGTAGTGATAAGACAAAGGAAAACAGTTTCAAACTGAAAGGGGGTAGATTTAGATTAGACATTAGGAAGAAATTCTTCACTAAGAGGATGGTGAGACACTGGCTCAGGTTGCCCAGAGAAGCTGTGGATATCCCATCCCTGGAAGTGTTCGAGGGCAGGTTAGATGGGGCTTTGAGCAACCTGGTCTAGTGCGAGGTGTCCATGCCCACACAGGCATCTTGGAACTAGATGATCTTTAAGGTCCCTTCCAACCCAAACCATTCTATGATTCTATGAAAAAGCTCTGCTTCTCCAAGGTATAAAAAGAAGATGCTGCATCCTTTTGAAAAAAAACAACAACTTCAATAAGAAGGTGGAATTAAATAAATGGTACAGATGATACTTCTCTGTGGGACAGGTGAGGCTTAGCCCAGCACTGCAGACTGCACTGCAGGTACCAACCCTCTATGGGCTGATCCTGGGGACAGGCATGGCTGCCTGGTTCTGACACACTTGGCTCATCTTTCACATGGGACCTGGCTGCTCGGCACCTTCTCCCATCTTGATGCGTCATGCAGGTCTGAGAAGAGCAAGCTCATGGTTTTATGGAGCAGTCGCATCTTGGAAGCAGAAAATTGTCTGCAAATGGTGTGGCTCCCAGCCAGGAGCCCAGTCTGTGGGCCTCTGACATGGGTCTCTTGGCAGTTTTGGCAAGCTGGACACCTAGCTACCACCACTTCAGGGTCAGCCTTTAGCTGGGTAGGACCCCGAGAGGGACAGGATGGATGCCTTACCTAAAACGTGCTACTGAATACATTCCCTGGGGGAACTTGTGTGCATGAAATATGGAGCATTACACCCCTATGGCATCCTGGGGTGCATCCAGAAGAGTGTGGTAAGCAGGCCAAGGGAGGGTATCCTCTCCCTCTACTCTGCTCTGGTGAGGTCCCATCTGGAATACTGCATCCAATTCTGGGCTGCCCAGTTCATGAAGGACAAGAAACTGCTGGATAGAGTCCAGCACAGAGCCACTAAGATGATTAAGGGTCTGGAGCATCTACCATATGAGGAAAGGCTGAGAGACCTGTGTCAGTTCAACCTGGAGAAGAGGAGGCTGACAGGGGAACCTCATAAATGCTTATAAATTTCAAAAGCACGGGTGTCAGAAGAATGGGACCAGACTCTTCTTGGTGGTATCCAGTGACAGGACAAGTGACAATGGTCACAAACTGCAACACAAGAGGTTCAACCTAAACATAAGGAAAACTTATTTTCTGTAAAGGTAACAGAGCACTGGAACAAGCTGCCCAGAGAGGTTGTGGAGTCTCTTTTTCTGAAGACATTCAAAACCTGCTTGGATGCCATCCTGTGCAACCTGCTGTAGGTGAACCTGCTCTGGCAGGGGCAGTTGGACTAGATGATCTCCAGTGGTCCCTTCCAACTTCTACCATTCTGTGATTCTGTGAATTTTGCACTATGCCTGTCTTACACTCATAGCTGGCTCTTTCCAGTGATCCCAGGATACAGTCTCTACTTTGGGTGGTGAACAGCATGGCTGGAGGAAGGGAAACAAAGCCAGACTCATGCTCAAAAGGCAGCTAACACACTGCTGCTCAGGGAACCAATGGCTGCTTTGTCTCACTGGAAGAGAAGGGGAATTTGTGGGCTGGCCGTACAATGATGGCAACAGTTTAGGGATGCTTTATTTAAGCACAGTGCCCGGTTACCAGCTTCTGGTGCACACCTCTAGGCAGGGAAGGCAGTTTACAGCACAGCACTACCTACCAGCTCCTGTACAAAGCCCTGTCCTGCAGGATTTGGCCCAAGTGCTTCGTTCAGGTGCATTATCAGCTGTCTTCAGGGAGAAGAAGCGGAGGCAGCAGGTGCCCTGCCTGCAGCAGCCTGCTTCGAGCTGGTGTGAGCATGGGGTGCAGGAGAACATGTTGGTGCTGTCATCTAGTGGGACAACATGAGCACAGCCCATCATGGCTTTGTGCCCTTCCTCCCATGCCTTTTACTCCTCCCCTGTGCTAATTTACATCCCACCTAAAAGGACTGGGAGTATTTTGGGGCAGTAAGGCTTTTCCCTGGAATAGACAGAGGAAAAACCTGTTACTGTTACAGGCTTCATACACAGTTTTTACCAGGCTTGTATATCACAGGCCAGGCTTAAGGGAGCTCATCCAAATTTGTGACCTCAGTTAGCCCTCACTACCTCCCCACAGTCGAGTGTATTTTGTGCCTCTAAAAGAGATGAGCCCAATGCACAAAGAGGATAAGAAATTCCTTGGAGAAGTAAGGAGGAGTGTCAGCAGGACTGCCACCTTGGACTTCTGGTGGGCATACTTCAACCTGTTTCAGAGACTGGTTGACAGAGCCCCTTGGGAAACAGTCCTGAAGGGCAAAGGAGTCCAGGAAGGCAGGACATTCTTCAAGAAGTAAGTCCTAAAAGCACAAGGAACAGGCCATTCCCCTGTGCTGAAAGACGAGCTGGCGGGGAAGAAGTCCTGCTACTCAGGGAAAAAAGGAGAGTATCTGGCCTTTGGAAAAAGGGGCAGGCCATTCAAGATGACTACAAGGATGTCATGAGGCTGTGCAAGAAGACAATCAGAGGGGCCAAAGCCCAGGTTGAAATCAATCTGACTGCAGCTGTCAAAGATGACAAGAAACACTTCTATAAATATATTAACAATAAAAGCAGGACTAAGGAGAACCTCTACCGCTTATTGGATGCAGGACGAAACAGTGACCAGGGATGAGGAGAAGGCTGAGGTACTTAATGTCTTCTTTGTCTCAGTCTTCAGTTGTAGGTCCAGTTGTTTGCTGGGTACCTGGTCCCCTGAGCTGGAAGACAGGGACAGGGAGCAGTTTGAAGATCCCCATAATCCAAGAGGAGGTGGTTAGTGACCTGCTGCACCACTTGGACATACAGAAGTCTATGGGGCCAGATAGGATACACCCAAAGGGTATTGAGGGAGCTGGCAGAAGCACTCGTCAAGCCACTTTCCATAATTTACCAGCAGTCCTGGGTAACTGAGGAGAGGGGTCCCAGTAGACTAAAGATTGGCAAATGTGACCCCCATTTACAAGAAAGGCAGAAAGAGGATCCAGGGAGCTACAAGCCTGTCAGTCTGACCTCATAGTTGGGGAAGGTTATGGAGCAGATCATCCTGAGTGCCATTATGCAGCACATGCAGGACAACCAGATGACAACCAGCCAGCATGGGTTAATGAAAGGCAGGTCCTGCTTGATGAACCTGATCTCATTCTACAACAAGGTGACCCATTTAGTGTATGAGGAAAGGACTGTGGATGTCATTTACCTGGACCATATTAAGGCCTTCAACACTGTTTCCCACAGCATCATTCTGGAGAAACCAGCTAAATATGGCTTAGACTGGTGTACACTTCTCTGGGTGAAAAACTGGCTGGATGGCCCTGCCCAAAGAGTTGCAGTGAATGGAGTTAAATCCACTTGGTGTCTGGTCACAAGTGGTGTTCCCCAAGGGCTCAGTGTTGGGGCCAGTTCTCTCTAATACTTTTATCAATGAACCTGAATGATGGGATTGGGTGCACCCTCATAAAATTTGCAGATGATACCAAGTTGAGAGGGAGTGTTGATCTGCTTGAGGGTAGGATGGCTTTACAGTGGGATCTGGACAGACTAGATCGATGTGCCAAGGCCAATTGTATGAGGTTCAACAAGGCCAAGTGCCAAGTCCAGCACTTGGGGCACAACAACCCCATGCAATGCTACAGGCTTGGGGAAGTGGCTGGAAAGCTACCCAGAGTAAAAGAACCTGGGGGTATTGATTGACAGCCAGCTGAACGTGAGCCAGCAGTGTGCCCAGGTGGCCAAGAAGGCCAAAAGCATCCTGGCCTGCATCAGGAATAGTGTGACCAGCAGGACTACGGAGGTGATCCTGCCCCTATACTCAGTGTTGGTGAGGCCACACCTTGAAGCACTGTGTGCAGTTTTGGGCACTGCAGTATAGGAAGGACACCGAGGTGCTGGAGAGGGTGCAGAGAAGGGCAGCTAGGCTGATGAGGGGTCTGGAGAACAGGTCTTACAAGGAGAGGCTGAGGCAGCTGGGGCTGTTCAGCCTGGAGAAGAGAAGGTTGAGGGGAGACCTCATTGCTCTCTACAACTATCTGGGAGGAGGTTGTAGCAAGGTGGGGGTTGGTCTCTTCTCCCAAGTAACAAGCAATATGATAAAAGGAGATGGGCTCAGGTTGCACCAAGGGAGGTTTAGATTAGGTATTAGAAAAAATGTATTCACTGACAGAGTAATTAAACACTGGAACGGACTGCCCAGGGAGGTGGCTGAGTCCCCATCCCTGGAGATGTTTAAGAGATGTGTAGATGTGGAGCTTGGGAACATGGTTTAAGCATTGGACTTGGTAGAGTTAGGTGAATAGATAGTAGAGTTAGGTTATGGTTGGACTCGCTGATCTTAAAGGTCTTTTCCAACCAAAGTGATTCTGTGATTCTGTTAATTGACCATCTAATTTAGATCTTGCTTTGTACACAAGGCGATCTCAATGGTCAAGGCTAGAGATTCCTCTTAAACACTTGATTTCTGTTATTTTTATTCAGAACACAACATCAGTCGCAACTTTCTGTTTGTGAGCTCTGCTACAATCAGGTTCAAGTTTTGGTTCCTCTTGCAGCTGTTCAGACATGTTCTGCCACTTACAAAATGCATGGTAAATTTCCTTGTCTGGGCAAACTTCCCTGTCTACACAGCATGTGGCAAACCTCCTTGTCAGCTGCCTCGAATTTTCCCAGAGGGTACATTGAGATGACTTGTCTTCCGGAAGACAAAAATCAGTGTCAGAGACTCAGCATTTGGGTTGTGTTCAAGGCTGAGTGGCAATGGAAGTTCAGAGGTGGGAGCAGGGTCTTGCAGCTCATCTTACATATTTCCCAGCCTCTCATAGCTTTGTCCCGTAAGTGCCTCCTCTTTCCTCATACAGCAGAGGGAGTGCTGGAAAATCTGATGCTGCTAATTCTGAGAGAAACGGGAATGCAAACCACAGCTCGGGCAGGAGGAAACAGGGAAGAGAAAGCTGTCTCCCAAATGAGAAATACTGGAGTGTTTTTTTTTTTTTAAAGAGGCGGGGATTTCTTAACTGTGTTTTAAATAGAACCATAGAACAGCCCAGGTTGGAAGGGACCTCAGAGATCATCTGGCCCAAACTTTTGTGGGAAAGGAAGCTTAGATAAGATTATCTGGCACCTTGTCCAGGCATGTCTTGAAAACCTGCAGCGATGGGGACTCCACCACATCCCTGGGGAGGCTGTGTTCCAGTGATTGATTGTTCTTGCTGTAAGAAATGGATTCCTTATATCAAGATGAAATCTCTCCCAGTTCAATTTTTATCCATTGCCCTTTATCTCTCCATGTGGCTCCTTGTGGTTCAGATTGAAATACTTCATCTTTCTATCTCTGAAATACTTCTGTTCATGTGTGGTGGTGGGGTGAGCTCGGCTGGTATCCTGAAGGAAGTACGGGTATGAAGGTATGTCTCTCTGCTGGTCTTCATTCATGCTGTCCTTCTGTACCCTTTCTTCCTACCCTTCTCCGAGTCTTTTTCAGGAAGTACATTAACCTGCAGGTTACTTTTGCTTAAGTACGGTAAGTGTTCACTTTCTAAAGGACTCCTCATTTAATTTCTCTTACTCTCTTCTGCAGTGTATCAAGCTGCCCCGCAGCTCTGGCCTGATCCGAGGAGAAACCCCAGCATGGCCAGAAGGGGGCACCTGAAAACAACTGTTTTGTGCACGGCTGTGCCTGCTGTTGGACTCTTCCCTCCTTTTTCTTTTTCTTTCTTTTTTTTTTTTTCCCCGCTCCTCCCCCCATTTTCCTTTGCACAAACCCTGAAAGCCGTTTTCATCTTTCTGGGATTTTTTTTGCTTTGTGGCATGAAAGGAGAGCACAAAGCCCCACTCGGTGTGCGGGGAGCAGCAGGGTGCACCTCTTCTGCCTGCATCCAGCCTTCGCTCCTCTCCACTGTTGCCCCAAATTCTCTCCCGCACTCCTGTCGTGCCTGTGCCCAGCAAAACACTCATCTACAAAACACACGGACACATGCAAGTATACTGTAACCACAGAGCAATTCAGGGGCCAAAACCACATCCCAGTTTTTCCTGAAAAGCTCTGTGAAACATGCAGTTTTCAGTAAAACGGCACCTGTGTTCAAACCACAGTGGGGCTTGGAGGCAGGAAGGGAAAAAACCTCACCCCACCTCAGCAAGCAAGAATGTCAAGCTGAAAGCAGTGCTTGGCTCTTTTGGAACCACCACTACACGCTGGCCCTCTCTGTACTAATATTGGTTGAATGTTGCTCCCTGAAAAGCCTCATTTTCCGAATGCTGAAGACATTGAGCCAGAGATTCTGCCCCCCAGACCTCAAATCAAAGGTGTCAGGCCTGAGAAATGTACAGAGCCCAGCTGTGCTGAGGGGTGGCCAGATGCAACCCCAATATCAGCCAGATGATAAAGCTCCTGGGATTTGTTTAGAGTGAATTTCGATGCACACAGTTACAGCACACCATCCCTTGCCATGCTTCCTTTCTGGGAATCTGAGCATCTCATGGTCTTTCCCTCTCTTGCGTGTGCACTCTTTTCACCCCCAGCCCCCAAACATGCGCTGTTTCCTCCTCACTTCTCATGGGTGCTTGCGGATTCAAGCGTGAAATCTCTACCAACAAATGCTTTTTACATGCTCTGCTGTGTGGCTTCGCTGTATATGCTTAGGCCCTAATTGCATCACTTCCCTGCAACTCCCTTCCTCAGGTGAGTGCCCCGCTCTCTTAGTCAACACAAGCACGCAACAAACATTTCATGCTCTGCAGCTGTGCCCAGGTAACTCACATGTAACTCACACTTACATATACATCTCCACTTTTTAAGCACAGAGACACTGACTGCTCAGTAATAAATTAATTCTACACACTGTAGGCAACTTTTCCACATAGTCCATAGAACTTCAGGTATAAACACACTCATTGTCTTTGTGAGGACACACACGCACACACTTACTTTCCTTTCCCTGGAAGAGACAAGCCTTAATTGTGAAGCTGTCTCTGCTCCTCTGGTCTTTCTTTCCCCCCTTGTTTCTGACTCTGTTTTCCCTAATGCCTGTCTCTTCTATTTGTTCAGGCTGTCAGCTAAGCTGCAAGTTGCTGCAGATGAGCTGCATGAAATCATGTTTGTCCAAGACCTTTTCCTGGGGCAACGTGCAGCTTGTTAATACGGGCTCCATGTGTGCTCTCTTAGAGAATCCTCCCCTACCCCATAGTAAGGGTACAAAATGCAGCATTTTGATGAAACATCTTCCCCTGGTGGGATGCTCTGTGCTGCAAAAGTGAGGGACTGGGCTCCTCCTTGGGGAGGTGCAGTATCTCTTCCATCGCTGTTGCAATAGCAAAAACCCTGACAACCGCTCTTGCAGACACCCTACTCTTGCCAGGACAGGCTGGGCAGCCACATCCAGCCTGTCTGGGCTCTCCCACACACCTTGGCCTTGGGCACTCCATTTGTCTGATAGCTGGGTTGCTTGTCTGCCAGAGATGAGGGAGTAGCAGAAAGCCAGGGTGCAGCAAGTGGCTGGGGTGAGCAGTGTGGGTTCTTGGGCAGCCAGGATGGCTTCCAGGGTGGCTTGCTAGCATCTGCAAAGCCTTGCAGCTTTTGGGACAGAGAAACATTGTAGGGAGCACCTGTTACTGGAGTAGGGTAAGGCAGCCAGGCTGTACTGCACTGGAGCATTGGGGAAGGGGAGGTGGTGAGGGTCGCCACTCACCCCCACACTGAGCACTCAGCACTGCTCTCCAGCCATTTCTTGGGAGGCTTTTTGCACCATGCTGCTGCTGCCTGGTCTGTCCAGGGGTCTCAAGATGCAGCCTTGCTGGGGCTTTTAAAAGTGGTGAAGTGGGGTGTGCTGCCCCTGCCCACCAGCCTCTGCAGCAGGGTTGAGCCCATGCCCTGGGCAAAGGACTTTAGTTCCAGCCAGATTTCAGGTGCTTTTACAGCTGTGTTCAGCATTTAAATAACAGTTTCCTGCTTCTTGTAGTGAGTCATCTCGGGCTGAGAAATTGAGGCTGCAAGGAGGTTCAGAGGGGATACTGAGAGGCATGTGTTCGTCCTGTGGGATTCACCTGGTGCAAAAACAGTTTCTGGCTTTGAGTGCCTGAATACTAGCAGTGTCCCGTTCTGGAACTAAGGTGATGTTCAGCAAAAGGAGCTGTGCCAAGCATCTGTCCCTCTTTTCTGTCTACATAGACTCCAAACACATATATGTGTTGTGGGAAGCTCTGCTGAAGCAAGATGAATGGATGC
Organism: Hemiprocne comata; assembly: GCA_020745705.1. Taxonomy (NCBI): domain Eukaryota; kingdom Metazoa; phylum Chordata; class Aves; order Apodiformes; family Apodidae; genus Hemiprocne; species Hemiprocne comata. Next base: position 131,532,551 of record CM036586.1, on the reverse strand, counting down.
CAACTCAGCAGAAAGGGATGTGGTGTGGCACAATGTGGGAGGGAGCCCCGTTTTGAGGATGCCTTTTTGACTCCATTGGGGAAGGCATGGCCAGGCTCTGTGGTGCCCCTGAAGGTGGTGGCACCTTGCTCTAAACAGCCTTGAAGTGTGACACTGGTGGCAAACCCTTGGTGAAGTACATTCAAAGGCATTTCACTTTGAAGTTGGCCTCCACTGGCTTGTCCTGGCTTCGCTGTGCCAGCAGCCCCCTTGATGCTGAGCCCTCTTCCTCTACTGGTCTTGGTCTGCTGGGTCTCTCACCGGGGTTAGAGTCCTAACTTGGTCACATGCTCTTCACTTTTTTGTCCTTTCTTATTTATTCTTTTCTGTTCAGAACAGATATGAGGCAGGAAGCAATGTCCAGCAGATGTACTGCCTGTCCTGCATGGTCTTCTCAAGACAGGCTGCAACCTCAGAGCAGTGACACTGGTGTTATTTCCACTTGCTTCCTTCCTTTCATCCATTCATTGCAACCTGGTGGTGAGTCACAATAGTTACATTTATGTCTAACAGAGCCAGGTTTTGTGTAAGTTGTTTTATTTTTCAGCAAGCTCTCTCATCTGCTCAGTCAGGGGATGGCAGCTAGTGCTGCCATGGTGGGGAGCATCTCCAGCTTATTTTGCTCCACCTTCTGCACAGGTTTCCCAGCCAAAACCAAAGACAGGAGCCAAATGTATCCCATGTAGAGCAATAGCTCCAGCTCCCCGCCCCCAGTAGCTCGCTGACCTGGAGACCTCTGGGCATAAACAAAGGGCAGTGTTAGTGGAAAATTGGTGCAGCCCCCAGAAGGTCTTTGGGAAACATATGAGCCTGGATGGAGCCAGCTGTTCTGTGTGGGAAGGCAAGAGGTTAGCGCAGATGACGTGGAGGAGAAAGGCAAGCCAGAGCTGGAGCACATTGTTTGTCTCGTGGCTGAGAAGATGAGTGGCTTTGGCTGGATGTGGGTGAATGGCATTTGGCCACATTTCAGGGACTAATCTCCAAGGCGAGCTGAAAGAGCCATAGGTATCAGCTCTTGTGAAAAAGATGTTGGAAACCCCACAGCCCCTGGGAGGCTGGTAGTGCAGTGTATTTCTGTTTGTAAGCATTAGCTGGGGCTTTGCACAAACTTACTGTCATCTGCAGTCTTGTCTTCACAGTGAAAGGCACAAACCCAGTTAGTGGGCAGTCGCATACGCTGTCTGATGCACAGCTCCTCCATTTGCTTCTGGACTGACTTTGTGCAGTAGATAAGCATCCAGGCAACCTGAGGAGAGAAAATCTCCCTTGAGTTCTGCAGAGGTGATTTGGGTTTAAAATATTATTTCCAACGTATGTTTTGGGGTCTGGGCTGCATGCGGCTACAGATACTGTGAAATGTGTGTGTTTAGCAGAGTGATTTGTTGATGCTAATGGGGAGGCCACAGCTTTTTAGCCTCCTTATGAAATCCAGTTGGGCTCTGTGTGTGTGTTGGGGGTTAATCTGGACTCACACATTGAAAGCCCCCCCCTCATACCACTGCCCTGGCTTTGAGAACCAAAGCAGAGGGTGAGGCAGCATCCTCTTTGTGAAGTGAGTTGAAATGGTCTGGTTTTCCTTCAGAAGTTTCTGGGTGACCAGCCATGTTAACACAGCTGCAGCTGTGTCTCCACAGGGATGTTGTTTTCTCAAGCTGAAACCAAGAACAATTCCCTCTAAGATGCACTGAGGATAAAAGTTATTATGCTGGAAGGAGCAGTGTTGTTGCTTGAGTGGTCCTTTGCCTCAGACTTCTTCCCTCAAAATTGGAGACTTGTAGGATCAAAGCTTAATTTAGGCTGCGAGGGATGCCTCTGGAGGCTATCTAGTCCAAGCCCAAATGAACCTCTGAATGAAGCAGGTAGACCATGAAGCATTGTTACATTGCTGAGTAGAGAAACTTAGGAAATAAACCTTGGCTTATTTGGATTTGGCAGGACTTTTGCAGTAATGTAAGAGGGTTCAGAGGTTTGGCTCAGCTATCCAGACTCTCGGAAACCCACATCACCATCCAGAAGGGTGGTGCTGCAGGCCCAAGCATGATCCCTCACTTCATCATGGATAACACGGCTGTCTTTGCCATGTCCTGCTTTATCTGGCTGGGACAGTGTGCTCTGTGCCCACCATCGTGGTTGTGGTCTTCTTGCTTCAGCTGGGTAAATAATTGCCTCCCTCCCACCGCCCCCCCCCAGTTACTGTATGTCAGTGAAATGAAGAACAAGGGCTGCATCATGCGCTGCTTTGACTCCCTGATGAAAGGATGGTTAGGAATGTGGTTGTGTGGGGCAGGCATGCATGGACCCACAGTAGAGCAGCTGGAAGGAGGCCACCCTTGATGTCCAGCAGCTTCACATGGATGGTGGTTTTGCATTGCTGCTGCTGTTCCCTTCTCCTGATGGTGTCCTATGCACCTCTCCTCCCACCACTTTGCAGCCAGGGGAAGAAAGGAAGGTGCTTAGAAACGTGCCTCTTTAAAAAGCAAATGTTACTGCTAGCCAGAAGCAGTCATGCTCTGTCATACACTTCATAGGAGATGCATCTTGTTGCACAGAAGGTTAATGTGTTCAGCGTTTCTTGCATCCCAAACCCTTCTCCAGACCTCCCAGGTTTGCATGAGTTTGCAACTGTGCTTTCTGCTACTGGTTGGTCTGGATGTACAAAGAAAACAAATGTTGGATGTTATTTAGCACTTCAGTCAGGTCATGCTGCAGCCAGGAAGCGCAATGGTTTGTAATAGAGAACATATGGGATCTCACGCAAACACCCTCACTCGCTCTGTCCTCGTTTTCCTGCCTGTAAAATGGAACCAGTAATTCAGTACCTTAAAGAAGAGTTGTGGGGCTTGCTTAACAAATTAAGATCTGCAAAAATTTGCAGATCTTCATTCAGAAGAGGCAGCACAAGGGTGTTGTGTTTTGAATTGCAGGAGCATTGCTCGTCTGTCTCCTTCCTGTGCACTGAGAGATGCTGGGTGGCCTGTTTGAATGGGAGGTCGTGGTGCATGGGGCACTCGGCATGCTTAGTGACCCCTGACCACACGGGGACCTCTGGATATCCTGCTGTACCAGATGGGGACATAGCATCAGAGCAACCCTCCCTGTGTCCCCACAGCCCTTGCAACAATGGTACCCAAGGGGAGATCAGTCCCACTTGGGGGGGTGTTGGATGGCTTCTCTGGCCCTGTCATTCCTGTAGCCCTCTGAGTCTGTTTCTCACTGCTTGTGTGGAAAACTGGTACAGTCCCATGCAGCCATCCTTGAATATGTATGCTCTACATCAAACGCTGATTCGAAGAGCAGTTGTATGAAAAAATGAATATTTCCCTAGATAGTAACATAAAGTTAAAGTCAAGGGACTGTTTATTTTTTCCTTCACCACCTCTTTTTTTTTTTTTTATAAAGTGAGGCTTTTTATTTTGCCTTCAAGGAAAGCAGTACTTACCTTTTTCTTAGAGCTTTTTTTAAAAAATGGTTTTCCTTTTCCATATTGACCTTCCTGAGACAGATGAAAGGAACAGCCTTTAGAGAAGAGAGCTGGGTAAGGCAGAAACCGCTCCTCTTTGTCCTCCTCCAGGGTGCTGCACCCTTGATCCCTTCATCCCTCACTCTTGGTGTTGGTTTATGGGGGAGGAGCACATCAGCTCCGTTCTGTTTCCCGATTGAAAGGCTCACACACACAACTCCCTCGCCTTGGGTTGGTTGATATTTTTTTGGTCTGTTTTCTCCTGCTCAGCCCAACACACTGATTTGATGAGCCTGAGGCTCAAGACCTTCCAAGAGCGAGAGTCTGGGATCCCGTAACGCAGGAGGTCCTCTCCAGTCTTCTGTAGCAAGGGGTTGTAAGAAGTCCTCCTGGTGCCCAAGCTACCTGAGAAGAAGGGTGGCTGATCTGCACTGTGACTAGTGGTAGTTGCTTTTGGTCAGGGGAGGACTGTGTCTCCCAGCATTTCAGTATGGCCTGAAAACCTGGAAGTGGCACACTGCACAAACAAATCGGCCTGGAAGCTCCCACTACCTGGCCAGAGAAACCAAATGGCTGGGAGTGCTCCCAGGGCTCACAGCACCAAAGAGGCTCCCTGGCAGCTCCCCCGAGGGGCAGGGATGGGGCCAGCACCATGGCTGAGCCAGGGACTCATCCTGGCAATCCTGCTCTGTAGCTGGTGAAAATCTGTCAGAGCTGAGATGAACTGAGCAAACCAACTCAAAAGAAATTGAAGTGGCATTTTTCCAGAGAAATTTGTGCTCAGCAGAAACTGTGTGGCTGCATCTGATATGGAGTCTGTAAATGTCCATTAGCCTGTTGTGGATGAGAGCAATATAATTGAATTTAAGGAAAAGGCTTAGGAGGGAATAAACTTATTCTTTTGCATAGTTTCCCAGAAAGTTGTTTTTTTTCTTTCGCCAGTTGATAGCTGAAAATGTTGATAGGTTGCAGTTAACACATGGAGACAAAAATAAGAACAAAAGGAGGGCAAATGAGAAGGAAAACTAGGGATGTCCATCTTCACTAGAGCTGAGCATATGTAGCAATAAACATTCACAAAATGTGCTTGTGAATAAAACATGCAGCCTGTCTTCCTTAGCGATTGTGACCCATTTTATTCCCAAACACTCTGTTGAAAAAGAAAAATAAAAATTTCTACCAACAAAGATGTTCATGAAAGCAAGCTATCTTTTAGAGTAATGTGAATAAATATAATTGAATACTCAGGCTGGTGTTATTCTCAAAGCTGTTTTGAAGAGCCTTATCAGTTGCATAATAGGCTCGTGGAAAAATTTGGCATGATTGCAAATAACTTGCAATGAGGAGAGGGTGTTTTTCCTGCCTGTGAAGCGTAGCACCTAGCTGGAAGCAATGCAGGATGACTTACATGACCAATGGCATGATGTAAACAATGAGCGAGGAGTAGGATATTTTCAGCAAAAGGGTCCCAACTAAGCCGTATGTTAAAATGTCTTCATGCAAACTGCTTGTCACAGCCATCCGCAAAGCAATCCCTGGCTGCTGGCTGATAATTTGGGGACAGATAACGGGGCTGCATTTGTCAGAGAATTTATCTACAGTGAGCAATTTGATCAGCTTTAATCATATGTGACAGCAATGTGAAGTGTAAAGTTGTGGTCAATCAGTTTGAATTAATCCCTCCATCACTGTCACTGAACTAAAGATCAGGGCAAGTCAGTGTTACTTTCTCTCTTAGCCCATTGCCAAGAGGAATGGCTCTCCCTGCCCACAGGTATCCCCACTGGTCCTGTGCTGGCCTGCATTCCTCTTCATGAGCCTTCCCTGCCCACGGTATGAAAGGTAACAGTGGAAACGAGCTATTGGTTCCCACAGAGTCCATTCACCTCTGGCTTTTGCAAAGTCCTGTCCAGTGGGTTTTTCATTTTTTACTGTGTGCAGCAGCGAGTTGCATTTCATACACCCAAAACGCCTGGGCTTTCCCAGCATCTCCCGGATGGCTATTACACATTAAACTGTAATTGCACCGTCAGGGAGTTTTCCTTTCTGATGCTCTGCCAACGTGTTGCCTTTAAAAAAATTGTATCTGTCGAGGTTAGCAGCTTGGGCAGGAAATAATCCAGACAAATGCAAGCTGCCCCATCTTCGGGCCAATTAATCTGAAACAGATATCCAGTGAGAGGGTGATAGCGGAAACGTGGAATGAGATCTGTGGGGAGTGGATGGCAATTTAGCCAGACTGTAAACTTGCTGGCAGCAGAGCTCAGTGATTATGGGCTACAGAGAGGACAGAGGAGGACTCTGCCACAGTGGGCAAGGGATGACATAGCTGAGGGCAGCACCTACAACACTGCGTTCCTCAGACATCCCAGGGCCAGCTCCATTTTGATAAATTGCTAGTCATTTCTGGAGGAAAAGGCCAGCAAAGCTGGCAGGTTAGATTAATATTCTGGTGGAAATAACCTGTTGGGAAACTGCAGGAGAAAAGTCTGCATTGCTCAGACCCCTGCCCAGGAATCAGTTTTCCATGCAGCACAGCATGGGCTACAAGGCTTCTCTGCACAGGAGATGGACCTTGGTAATACAGAGAGCATCCATGGAAAGTTAAGAGCAGCACTTTTTGGGCAGAAGCAGTTGTAGGAAGCTGGGCTGCTGCCTGAATGGAGCAGTGTGGACTGCAGTAGAGCTCATGGGTTGGGAAGTTGTGAGTGCCTTGTTCCTCTTCTCTGGAAACTCAGCATGTGTGCTGCCACCGGCAATTCCTGGCAACCCCTTTCAGGACAATAAATTAAGAAAACATGGCAAAGCAAAGAGGAAAAATTGTGTATTTCATTTTCTTTATTCCATCTATGAGGATTTGAGGCTTTTTGGCTTGGAAAATAATGAAAAATTGTTCCAAACGCTTCATTTTCACATTGTTAAAATGAAACCTTTTGGCTGCCTAAAGAGTGGGTTGGTCACTCTTTTTTCTGATATATTTTTATATATATATATATATATATGAACAGATCTGCAGGCTGTGATGAGCCATGAGGATTTGGGTGCCATCAGATCTGAATTCCTGTTGCGAAAAGCATTGCCACTTGTATTCAAGTGCAGCATCAGCCTGTCACCAGTAGAAAAGGGGGGGGGCAAGGAATGGTGGCATGACTTTCTTCAAGGAGTGCCCTGAAGTCTGTGATAAGATTAGTAGTAATCTGATAAACATTAACCAAAGAGAACATATGTGTCTAGGAAAAGTTTGATAGTGAGTTCTAACAGTAGGAAGGAGATTACCCTGAAATAGTGAATGCCTTTGCACTACAAACTGATTTGAAAAAAAAAGTTGTCACTCCTCCTCCTCTCTCTCTCCTGTTTGTTTTGTAGTTATAATGCAAATAACACAATACCAATAAACCCTCTTTCTGAAGCTCTTCTTCCATTCCTGACCCTACCTTAAAAAAACCTGAAAGCAACAGAAAACCTGAGACAAAAATCTTCAGGAATGGATAGCATGGAATATTTTTATATAGATTTTAGCCCTGCTAGTTGTGCTATTTAACAAGGAATTGGATGCAGCAGGGAGGTCAGCAAGAGCTGTTGTTAATAGCTACTGTCTTTCAAGATACATGTAAAAAAACCCACCAAACACATTCCCTTTATGAAATATATAGCTGAAATGATAGGAACTGCTATCCAAATCCAAGCAGTACAAAAGGTGGGTTGGGTATTTGAGCTATGGGAGGAGAGGTGTGACCAGAGAAGTGGGTAACTGAATGTAAGCACAGGACACCAGAGAGGAGCAAGGGGGGGAGCTGTGTCATTTTGTGCAGAAAAGCCTCGAAAATAGCATGGAAGGGGATAAAGAAGGATGTAAGCAAACATCAAAGAAGGGCTTCTAGCACCACTTTAGAGACTTCTAGAGGAAATGAACCTGAAGTAGTGAATAGGAAATCTCTCCTTTGTTTCTCTTCTGTGTCTAGAAAAACAGGCTTTGCCGTTGCTTGCATCCTCAGTCCTTCTTCCAAGAAGAGAAGTGTTCCCTGCAAGTGGCTTGCTGCATGCCCTGCTGCAGGACAGGCAGGCTGCAAGGGCATGGCAGTGGCAGGGGGAAGGGGGTGAAGGTGCTGAGGGGCAGCCAGGGCACTTGCTTTCTCTCTAAAACCCTGCTCCCCAGTTGCTCAAAGTGTTCCTTTTCAAGCAATGGTCATGGTTACAGCCTGGATCTGTGCAGAAAGGTTGCGTTCTCTGGAAAATGTGAAGACGTGGTTCGAGCAATTATTAGGAAGAAAGTAGGGATGTTCTTAGCGGTCTTTTGGCCAAAATACAGGAGAATGAAAGGCTGAAATTAGGCAAGGCAGTAACCTCTGCTATGAGGAGCTCTCTGAGCTTATGCCTGCAAAGTTGGCTTTATTCTGAGCATATTTTGATTGCTTTAAAGTCATGTACTGTTCGTGCATGGTACTTTTTTGTGTGGCTAAGCTCCCAATGTGAGCAGCTGAACAAGGCTTTAAAGTCTGCTTGAGTGGCTGATTTCCCTGCACAGTGACCAGCCTGCTTAAATGTACTGTGGGCTATGCAAAATGAGCACAGAACCCTCATCTGATCCCCTACAAATCTTGGAGAGGGGCAGAAGACCCTGCACTGTAGTGTCTTGGTGCTTTTTAGAAGCAAAGAGTGTGCCACTGAACTGGCTGGCAGGACAGTCAGGGAAGATGACCTCCCCTATGGCTTTAGGAGCCCTGCAGCTGCTAGCAGTCCTGGAGGTCTCCTCCCAGACCTTTCAGGGAAAATGAGGTTAGACAAAAGATATAAAAGCCAAAGTACTGGGAGACGGTGGGATCCTCTGCTCTTTGGGCAAACAGATGTGATGTCCACAGCTACTTCTATTCAGCAGCAGCGCTTCAGAGACCTGCAGGCCAAAACTCAGTTTTTCTTTCTGCTGTTCTTTCAAGACAAAAATAAAACAAGTCTTCCCTTCCTCACAAAGCAGGCAAAACTGTAGAAATGGATACTGAGGAGAATGGCTGCCTTCTCCAAGATGGGAGGCAGAAGGACACATGAGGAGGTAGCTGTAGGGTACAAGCAACTCACCCGAGCCATGGCTTGCTGTTGGGCTGAGGCTGCACCCAAGCACTTTGCTCTCACACTGCCCATCTTCCCCACGCTGCCTCCTCTCACCCTGCAGGGATGCAATGCCTGAGCCATCCCAGTCCCTCTCAGTGCAAGCACTGGTGTGTCAGCATCTGCCATAGGCATTAAATCCATTAACCCCCAGGCACCCCTCAGTCTGCTGGCTGCTGGACCCCCATAGACAGCAGCTTTCCACACGTGGCCATTGCCAGCCCTCCAGGCAAGCGGGGAAGGGGTTTAAGCCCAACATGGGGGTTTCTGTGTGTGGCAAGGGGAGACAAGCAGAAATGGGGGTGAGGCTGGAGGGGAGCAGCAAGAAACAAACCCATCCTGCTCTTTTACTGAACATGGAGGCATGCTGGTGTGTGGAGTAGAGATGGGTTTCCCCATTGGTGTCCCCCAAGAGCCAGTGTGGGCTGCTTCACCACTGTGGACCACTTGACCACTGTTTCACTCAACAGTCCACTGCTTCCTCCCCCATGGGAAGGGGAGCAGCATCCTAAGATGGCTGAGTAGCACCTCAAGACTTTCGAGAGCTTAGTTTGGAGGTGTCTGTTGTGCCCTGCAGTCCTGGTCTGTCTGGAGGACAGGACGGGTTACAGGATCTGGCAGCGCTGTGTCTGGCATCCCATGGGATGGGAAACTCAGGCTGAATCAAAGGGGCCATTTAGCGTTGTGAATTATTGAGTGCTTTGCAAAGCAGAGAAGCCGAGCGAGCCAGCTGAGGTCGGGCAACCTGCGCTCCGCTTTTAGAAACACTGGCTGACCAGAGGCCAAAACACCCCTCCAGCCCAGGAAAGCCATGGTGTGCAGGCTGGAGCCCTCCACAGCAAGATGGGGACCAACGAGAGGTGATGCTGGGGGTCTCACTGGTGGTGGGCCAGGAGGTGGAAGCAAGGGAGGTGGGTATGCTGTCCCTCTGGGGCTGGCGAGAGCAAGCTGGGCAGTGAGCTGTGAGACTGCTGTCAGTGCTTAATGACTTGGAAAAGTGGGGGGAAGCAGTGAAGCAGCAAGTTTTGCAGATGGCATGAAATTATTTAGGTTAGTGAAGACTGTGCAGGCACCCAGTGGGACTTACGCAAGGTGGGTGAAGAGGCAGGTGAACCTTGTTGACAAACATGTTGGAGAAGGCTGTTTCTGCACTGCTGTTGCCTCGCTGGGTCCTCAATCGACCACAGCCACTGGGTGATGGGGGGGGAAGCTGGGTGTCATCGCAGACAGTTCAGTGGGAACATCTGCTCAGTCTGCAGCAGCTGTCTCAAAAGGGAGCAAAATGGCTGGCTATATAAAGAACAGGATTAAAAAAAAACACGCTGAAAATACCACCTTTCTGCTTTCTAATCAGAACAGGTGAATTAGAGGCTGAAGTCACCTTCTTGTTGCACAAGTAATGTAGATCAAGAATGGGGAGCAAAACTGGGCAAAGAAAATGGGCAGAGAAACTGAAAATAGTAACTGCCTTTTTCCCACTTTTATGAGGAGGATCATGGTGTTTGAAAAATAAAGACAAATCAGTTTATCCTCCTAAATGAGCCACAATCAGAAAGATGTCTATTGACACTGATGGACAAAATGGTTTATGTGGGCAAAGGGATGGACAATTTTGAGCAGTGCATCATCGGCCTGCGGGATGAGATGGTGCAAGATGCACCATGCATGCCAAGAGTCAAGCAGGGTAGGACTAGACATGCAGGTGAATCACAAACACATTCATGTTTTGTGTCGGGTTTAGGAGTTGACATGTCAGGTATTGGGGTGCAACTCCTAAGAGCTGCCTTTAAGGCTCCCTGCAGCTTTTCCCTGAAGCACAGTAGTGGCCAAAGTGCAAAGGTGATGCTGAGCTGGGAGGGTAGGTGAATGGCCCCCCCAGTGGCACAAGGCCATAAGCCAGCAAATTGGAGCCATCATTACCTCTGAGTTCTTCACAAAAGAGGATGGAGATGGTGGGCTGTGTCACCAACATAGCTGGGGGACAGAGGCAGAAAAGACTGGGGTTTACATCAAAACACCTGCTAATTCTTGCCTCTCCACCTACCTGTCGGCACTCAGGACTGAGATTCAGTCTTCTCCCTGTAGTGGGGTGGCAGCATCTCTTCACATGGGGCTTTCACAGCGTAGTGCAGATGGCTGCAGGATAAATGCAACGTGCTGAGGTTGGGCCTTGGCAGCTAACCAAGAAAGATGAGAGTTTGAAATAGCACATCTTGGAGATGCATATATTCGTAACACTGAAAAGAAGCTGTTTATCACCTAGGATCATAAAGTAGTGGGGTTGTAAACAGCATTTGGTGCCTTGGACAGGTCTTTTCCACTCCTCCAGAGCAAGGCAAGGGGAGTCATTGCTCATCACGGGCCCTTGCTGCACCGCGTCATAAAATTCTTCTAGAGTGGTTAAATCACTCAAGCAAGACAAGCCTTCGCCTCTGATACGGTTAGGAAATGTGACCTAGTTAAGCCCAGCAGGTTTTGAGTGCGATGAAATGGAAGCGACTTGTGCTTGCTGAAATTTGACACCAGAAATAGGGCATTTGCTGCTGTCCCGGCCAGCGGAGCTGCTGAGCCGGAGGGGTGTGTGTGGGTGGGTTAGTGGGTGCAGGAGGTAGGGCCTTGTCACAGCAACCCCTCCCCAAACCTCCTTATGTGCTGCCACCCTGATGGGGGCCAGACACCCCTATGGCCCTGGTCATCCTTGCTCTGTGCCTCACTCTCCTCCATGAAATCCAATTAAAGGGTGAAATGAATTTTGGAGTCACTGCTAGGGACCGGGAAATATCTGTGCACAGAAAAGAAGGCCTGTCTGCTGGTGCTGGAGCAGCAGAGAACTGGCTCAGGCCTTGTTTTAAGCCCAGCCCCACTGAGAAGCTGCTGCTGTGGCTGCAAGTGAGCTATAAACGTACCATGCAATAATGTTATCGCTTTGATGGATGCTGTAAAGGCTTTGAATGCTTTTTTTTTTTTTTCCTTTTACACTGTGGCCTTGTACCTTTCTGCCTCTCTTGCTGTAATGTGCTGATTTCTTTTGTAACTCAAATCCTGCCCATTTTCTCTCCCTATCTCTTTTAATGGGTGGAATACCTTTGCTTGCTGCCCCTTTTCTGGAGGAAAAAGCATTTCTCCTTTCCTCTTGCTGCTCCCAGGGCAGGCTTATGCCTCTCCAACACTGATTAGCACAGAGGTGACCAGAAAAGAGCTCCAGTGCTGCCTGCTCAAATGCCTGGAGCCCTTATGTTGGAGAGGGACTGGTCTCGTAAGGACTTCGTGCTTCTCGTTCCTCTGGAGAAAACGACAACTTCTTGGTGCTGAAAGTCATTTGGTTTGGCATTTTCTTCCTCATAAATAGTTTTCCTTTTGACAGTGATATGCTTGGGGCAGTCTGTTTGAATGCACTGCTTATGTCTTGGACCCTACAAGGGGCTGGCATGAGAGCTTGGGAGTGCATCACAGTGATGAGACCTCGATTTGCCATTTTAGGAGTGTTGTGTTAACAGCTGGGCTGGCTGATGCAATGGGTCCCTTCCCTCCCTTCTCAGCAGCTTTCCTCCCTCCCCAGTGCTTTCCTTCTTCATGCCCTCAGGCTGTGAAGCTCACTGCTGCCAGGTAGGATGGAGGCCAAAAGCACAGAGGGGTTTGCAAAGCAATTAGGTTCAGAGGAGAAAAGGTCCCTGAAGGCTATTAAAGTTGCAGGCACAGCCCCTGGCTTAAGGAGTTGCTACGATGTGAAATGCCAGAGGCTGGGAGAGTCCTCTGAGGAAAGTCACGCTCTATGCCTGTCCTGGCTTTTCTGAGCTTTTTCCTTAAACATCTGCTCCCGGCCACTGCTGCAGGCAGCCTACCAAGCTGGATGCCCACCAGTCTGGTGAACTGTGGTCATTCTCTCATCCTGCTCTTCTGCAGTTTTCTGATTTCATTCACATTCCTTCTGTCTCTCCGGTTATTTCCCTGCTAGGACGACTTCTTCTCACTCTGCTCTGGCCCCATGCTTGCCTTATACGATTTGTTTTAATGTTCAGCCCTTGCTTGGCTTTGGCTATGGGTGACTCATTCTCTGCGCCTTGCCTCGGTCCCACCTCTTGGCTGTCTCTGGGACATCTGCTCTGTGCTGCATCATTCAAATGTAGCCTGCCTGAAAACGAAGCCTTGCTCTCTTCTGTGACGCAGCCCCTTTACAGCAAAAACCCATCTTCCCTGGAGAGCTGAGGTTTATCCAAGGGCACAGTGGGCTCCCCAGTGGATAGCATCAAGCATTGGTACAGTCCTCTACTCCTATCCCCAGCCTAAAGGTAATTTTAACTATCTCCCAGTCAGCCTGGAGTCACAAGAGCAGGAGAGGGACAGCAGCACAAGCTCCCACTGTGCTCACTGGGCTGCCCCTGAGTACTCAGTTATGGAGCTTTTCAAGGCTAGTTGGGTGCAAGGAGCCATGCACGGCCAGCTCCCCGCTTGCACTGCTGCCCCATGGCTCCCTCCCTGCTCCTGCACCCATGTCCTGAACGTGCCTTGCTCAGCACACTCTGCTCAGTGAAGCTCTCTCCCCATCACCTGCCCTGCCACAGGGTGGCACAACTTCTCCGATGAATTCCCGTCTCAAGCGAGGAGGGTGAAGGAGACAGCTGCTTTGTGCTACCCAAGGCCTGCTGAGAAGGGCTGCCCCTTCCCTATTTGTTTCCCAAACCAGTTCCCCTGGAGACCCAAATTCCTAGGGGGCACTGAACACAGGTAGCTCGCTGAAGAAGGATGGATTTGCATCCATAAGGATGGAGTAAGATTCTAATTTCTTTTAGTCTTAATTCAAGCTTGTTTCCACATAAGGCTTTGGAGTAAGATGCACCTGGTCAGCCAGGGGACAAAATTTGATGAATGTGTTTTCTTTCTTTCCTCCTTTCCTTACATGAATTCAGACCAGGCCAATGTTTCCTTCTTGGTGAGGGATTTCTGAGGTTCTAACTTCATGGAAAGTTTGACTGGGGTGGGTGTGTGGCCAATTTTTGAAGACAGCATTTGTTGAGGGCTTGCTCAGTGCTTGGAATATAAAGCTGAACTAAACATATACATTCAGTCGCTTGTGCTAAGAGGAATGGCTTTATGTGTGTACTGTCCAAACACACAGGAAGGATTTTGCTGCTGCGAACCTGAACCAACTGGCAACATTGAATACAAAGATATGCACTTAAGAAGCTTCTGTGCAGATTTGCAGTTCAATAACATCTGTGCTGTGAACAGACAAAACCCAGGTGCATTCCCTGAGTGAAGACTTCCACAGTTTCTTAATGTCAACAATAATAAGTCATTTTATAGGTGCTTTTCACTTTGAAGCATCTCCAAATGCTTTGAAGATCTGTGTGTGTATATGATCATTTGCCCAGCAATAATGGGGAGGCTTTTGGGTGGGATGCAGCAGCCATTTTGTGTTTATCTACCATGCCCTTGGGCAAGTTCTTCTCCTTTCAGAGCCCTGCAGTGCACACACGGTGTTGTTAGCTCTAATTTCCTCCTCCAACCTCTTTCCCCTGCATTTCCCTAGGCTTTCTCCACATCCCTCCTTGCATCCCTTGCTCCCGCTCTTGCCGTTCTGTGCTGTGTTTCTTGTTCCTGGACAGCCCTCCCTGCTCTCACCTGTGTGTGCACTATTCCTCTTCCTTGGCAGTCCTCTGCAAAACCATCCTCCTGAAGCACTCCCCTCTTCCTTCCTCTCCTCCAGATTCCTCCGCACTTGAACTCTTAACTTCCAGTTGAATTTGCATGCCATGCCTGTTTCAGCTTGCACGCTGCCTGGAACGGCAAAGATGTTTTATCTGCAGTGACAAATTGCTGCATAAAGTAACAGTGCTACACAAAAAGAACAACCACCCTAGCAGTATTGCAACCTGATGGTCGTGATATGCCAGGGAGGAGAAGGTTAGAGAAAACAAAGGTCAGTGCTGATATATTAAGGTCTGAAAGCAAAGAAACATACTTTAAAGTTTTCCTTATCTAATGCTTTGCATCTAGACACTTTCTGAGATCATCTGTTGATTCGCAGAGTCTCCTGTTGCAGGCAGAGGAAGGGCAAACTTCCTTGCACCTCAGGGGTGGCCAGAACATACTGATCTTAAGAGCCTTCCCGCAAATCTCCTCGGAGTTGAGGTTCCCAGCTTTCAATTATACCAATGGTGAAATTTTAATTGTCTCAAGTGAGGATTCCAATGCCATGTGCCTAACCTCACCCAGCCCCTACCACCTGATCCTCTGCTGTAACTGTTCACCCTAATATTTGCTTCTGGGCTGGGCTTTTTTGGGATTTCAGATGACTTTTATGAGAGTGAGCACTGTATGGAGTGCTGGGCAGTTAGCAAGCGAGCTGCCCCTGATTTGCTGCTCATCATCTACTTGGCACTTGCAAATCACAGTTTTCCACCTTCTCCATTGCCTTTGTCTCAGACTTCATCTCTAGCTCTTCATCTTCAAATCAGTCATTTATAATGTGCTCGTGTAGCACCTCGCACTGCAGGAGGGAGGTCTCTACATGCAACAGCAGTAATGGTTGAATAATATGAGATTTCCCTCCACCCTGGGCAGGAACAGAGCTGATCTCAGTGCAATAGACAGCTTGGAGTGTTTGCTGGATAGACTGACTCATGTGGCATGTGTCCATGCAAAACAGGCTTGGGATTGTCCTCACCAATTTCCACAACAAAATGGGCCTGAAATTAGCCAGGGGACAGCAGCAAGCCTCAGCTGTGAGTCCTGCTAGTCAGCAAAACAATGGAAACCAAATAGCTTTGACAATTCAAAGGTAACTCAATACTATCCATGCAAAATCTTAGGTTGTTGAATGCGATAGACACATGTGGACAGTGGAAAATAGGACTGAAAGGGACCTTCTGTATCATATTGCCTGATCTTCTACTGTTCGGGGTAGCTATGGTATCTGTAGAGAACTACCTCACCTCTGTGTTAAAACAAGTTGGGATTTTTGTCCCAATTAAACCTTCTGGAAGGCTATCCCAGAAATGCACTTCTTGGACACTCAGGACCTCCTAATTTTCAGCTGAAATGGATTCCTGGCAAATTTATGGGCACTTATTCTTGTGCCAGCACTGCCCTTTCACTCAAATAGCACTTCTCTCTTCCTGGTACTTCCCTCCAGGGTATTTGTAAGCAACAAATATATCTCTTCCCAGCCTGCATTTTGTTAGATGCAAGAAAACAAGCTCATTTAGTCTCTTCTTGTAGAAGAAAGCTCTCACCTCACCTGGTCATCCTAAGAGATAAAGGCTCAGAAAAGGCAATTTTAAATTAATTCATCTTTTATATGGACATACAATATTCTGTATTTCTGCAATGGCATTAAAATCTTGCTAGTTCTATTAGAAATCCCTCATCTGACATGTCTTGGGTTCACATTTGTCTTTCTCACTTGTCTTTCTCACATCTGTATGCTATTGCCAGCTTACAGTCATTTGATCAGCTAGTGTGCTCAGGTCTTTCTCCTCCTCTGTCACTTCCAACTGATGAGCTCCCAGCTGGTAGCAGAAATTCTCGTTATTACTCCCTCAGGGCACGACCTCGCATTTTGTACTATTAAATTTGACTCCATCTCTATTGCTTCTGTCCCTTTTTCGTAGGAAAGCTGCTCTGATTAGTCACCATATAATGCCTTGGAGACCTAAAGACATATTCACTATATTTTTATTTTTAGAAACTGTTTGCTGTTTCAGTATTTTCATTCAGTGAATGATGCTGATGTCTCTCTGTATTACCACATCTTTCTAACAGAAATCCCAGGCTGATGTGGAGAAGGGCAGGGGAAAATTGCCTCCCAGATGAAATATATGGCAAGAACACGTATAATTCCAAACTGTTCCAAGGAAATAGTTTTTTAAGTTATTTGTCACTCTGCTGCACAAAATGACCAGACACACGGTGCAATCAACAGCAAACCAGGAATGTACAGATATGAAAATGCTGCTCTGTTTTACCTAATTTTTTCAAAGCGATCCACCAGTGCTGTGAGTGAATTTACTGCATCTCACTGCTGGGATCTAGCTCGAGAGCTGTAACAGTGATGGCTCCCAGCACTTTGGTTTTTAACCTTTAAAACTATTTTGTTGATGTTGAAAGTACTTTAGAAACAACTGTCTTTATTGCTTAATGATTGCGCTCAATTACTGTGGCAGTGGGCAGCTTATGAAGATCTGTGACAGTGATGAGAATTCATTTCTTCTAACCTCTCTTTCTCAACTACAAATAATGCTATATGAGATGGTGTTACCCAGAGAAGGTCTGATGTAATTCAAAACAACCACCATGTCCTTAAGATGGTGCAGCAGCTCTGAAGAATCTGACACTGCTGGTGCTTTGTAAGGAGACACCTTTGCTTGCTGAGGAAAATTGCCACCGCAAGAGCTATTTTATGGAAAAATGTATCTCAGGAAACAGCTGGGGAGAGGTGCATGCAACAGTGCCACAGAATTTTATTTCCCGTGTCTAAATTGTCTGGTATATGTTTGTGAGGTGTTTCATAGGGCTGTGAGCTCTTTACTGGCTCTGTAGGTGTTTGAACAACACCTAAAGCAATGGAACTTCCTGCCTTGAGGGGACCTCTGCAAAGTCCATCTTTACAAAGGAGTATTGAGGTTTCTTTGGCTGCTTGTAAATCAGAAAAGGTCAGTGCATGTAGGGAGCTGTAATACTGGTGTTAAAATCAAAGGTGGTTTCAATTTCTTCTCACTTATGCAAATGGGGCACATCCCAAAGGCACATGACAATTTGCCACTGTGGTCTTCAGATGGACAAAATTTGGTTCTCATGAAAGAACCAAATTTTCTTTCCACACTGTGTTCTGCATATGCTCTGAGAATCCCCTCTGTGTTGGGATGCTGTGAGGATGGGGCATCTGAGGGGAGGATGCTCCCTGTGTGCCCATGATGCAGGCATCAGTGGCATCTCAATGCTTGGCTCAAAGTGTCAGAGAACCAGGATCTCTGTGCACCCTCTCAAGCTGTGCACCATGGTTTTTTGCTGGCAAAAACTGTATTTCCTGCATCGTCCAGACATGCTAACAAGGAAGCCGTGACATCTGACAGGGTCTACCTATGGAGATGTGAAAGAAAATAGCAGAGGGAGAGGGAAAGCGAAGCATAATTTTGGAAGCATGAGAACTTCTGAAACATTAATCTGATAAATAAATGCCTGCCAAAAAAATTTCACTAAACCACTGATCTGAATCATGTCACAGATGGCATCGTCTTCCAAAGTGTTAGCAAAACATGGGGCTCAACCTTCAGTGACCATGCATCACTATTTCTGATCCAGCACAACAACGTGACTGTAAAAGACAGAGCTAGTAATAACTGCAGCTCAGGAAAAAAAAAAAAAAAAAAAAGAGAGAGAAAGAAACCTGTTTGAGATATGAAGAGCTGGCTTGCAGAAGGAGAATTGCCCGTTTTGCTCAGTGCAGCAGTGAAGATGGGCTCATAGGATAAAGAACACCACACGCTCTGGTAGACTGAGAGATCCGCTTTGATGCCCTTTTATAACTGGCATTTCTGAGTGAAAGGTGAAGGTGCTAGGCTTGATAAAGTAGGACCAGGCATGACACAAGTGGAAGGAGGAAGAGATTGCTTGTCAGCCGAGAACCTACATTTATCTTGTTTCATGGCTGCAGGAAGAATTCAGGCTTGAAACACTGTTTTAAATACTAAAACCAGTGCAACCTGATGCCAGGATGAATAAACAGTAGTGTTACTGGGCATGTGGTCTCTGGATGGCTATGTGCTTTTTAGGAAAGACAAGTCAGTGAAGCGAGGTGGTGGAGTTGCTCTTTATGTGAGAGAGCAACTAGAATGTATTGAGTTCTGTCCAGGGGCCGAGGAAGAGTAAGTGGAAAGTCTGTAGGTATGAATCAAGGGGCAGGCTGGCATGGGTGATACAGTTGTGGGGGTCTATTACAGACCTCCTGATCAGGATGAAGGAGTTGATGAGGCTTTCTACAGGCAGCTGAAAACAGCCTCACAATTACAGGCCTTGGTCCTCATGGGGGATTTTAACTACCCTGATATTTGCTGGAAGGCCTACACAGCCAGCCATTCACAGTCTAGGAGGTTCCTCCAGTGCATTGATGATAACTTCTTAATGAAAATGGTGGACAAACCAACTAGGAGAGGAGCACTGCTGGATCTCGTACACTCCAACAAGGAGGGTCTGGTTGAAGCGGTGATGGTCAGAGGCAGACTTGGCTGCCAGTGATCAAAAGATGGTGGAGTTCAGGATCCTGTGTGGGAGGAATAGAATACCTAGCAAGACCACAACCCTGGACTTCTGCCGGGCCAACTTTGGCCTCTTCAAACAATTGTTAAGGGAAGTCTCATGGGAAAGGGTACTAGGTGGTAAAGGGGCTCAAGATAGTTGGTCAACATTCAAGGACCACTTCTCCCAAGCTCAGGATCAGAGCATCCCAATGGGTAGGAAATCAAGTAAGGGAGCCAGGAGACCAGCATGGTTAAACAAGAACTACTGTGCAAACTCAAGTGGAAAAAGACAATCTATGGATCATGAAAGGAGGGGCTGGCCACTTGGGAGGAATATAGGACTGTTGTCAGAGGATGTAAGGAGGCAATTAGGAAAGCTAAGGCCTCCTTGGAACTAAATCTTGCAAGTGAGGTCAAAGACAATAGAAAGGGCTTCTTCAAATACATTGCAGAGAGAGCTAACACTAGAGGCAATATAGGCCCACGGCTGAATGAGGTGGGTGTCCTGGTGACAGAGGATATAAAGAAGGCAGAGGTACTGAATGCCTTCTTTGCCTCTGTCTTTAATCCTGCAGACTCTCCCCAGGAGCCCCAGATCCCTAAAGCCCCAGAAGGAATCAGGAGGAAGGAGGAGTTTGCTTTGGTAGATGGGGATTGGGTTAGGGACCAGTTAAGCAATCTGGACATCCATAAATTGATGGGTCCTGATGGAATGCACCCACGGGTGCTGAGAGAGCTGGCAGAGGTCATTGCTAGGCCACTCTCCATCATCTTTGGTAAGTTGTGGGTGACAGGAGAGGTGCCTAAGGACTGGAGGATAGAAAATGTCACTCCAGTCTACAAAAAGGGCAAGAAGGAGGACCCAGGTAACTATAGACTGGTCAGCCTCACCTCCATCCCTGGAAAGGTGATGGAACAACTTATTCTTGGCACTATCTCTAGGCATATCAAGGTTGAGAGGGTCATTAAGAGCAATCAACATGGTTTTACCAAGGGGAAGTCATGTTTGACTAACCTTATAGCCTTCTATGAGGAAGTAACTAGGTGGATAGATGATGGTAGAGCGGTAGATGTGGTTTATCTTGATTTCAGTAAAGCATTTGACACTGTCTCCCACAGCATCCTCGTAGATAAGCTAAGGAAGTGTGGTCTTGATGATCAGGTAGTGAGATGGATCATGAACTGGTTGAAAGGAAGATGTCAGAGAGTTGTGGTCAATGGGACAGAATCTAGTTGGAGGTCTGTGACTAGTGGAGTCCCTCAGGGGTTGGTACTGGGACCGGTGCTGTTCAATATTTTCATCAACGACCTGGATGAGGGAACAGAGTGTACCCTCAGCAAGTTTGCTGATGACACTAAACTGGGAGGAGTGGCTGACACACCAGAAGGCTGTGCTGCCATTCAGTGAGACCTGGACAGGCTGGAGAGTTGGGCGGGGAGAAACTTGATGAAATTCAACAAGGGCAAGTGTAGAGTCTTGCATCTGGGAAAGAACAACCCCATGTGCCAGTACACGTTGGGGGCTGACCTGCTGGAGAGCAGTGTAGGGGAAAGGGACCCAGGGGTCCTGGTGGACAGAAGGATGACCATGAGTCAGCAATGTGCCCTTGTGGCCAAGAAGGCCAGTGGCATCCTGGGGTGCATTAGAAAGGGTGTGGTTAGTAGGTCAAGAGAGGTTCTCCTCCCCCTCTACTATGCCCTGGTGAGGCCACATCTGGAGTATTGTGTCCAGTTCTGGGCCCCTCAGTTCAAGAAGGACAGGGAACTGCTTGAAAGAGTCCAGCACAGAGCCACCACGATGATTAAGGGAGTGGAACATCTCCCTTATGAGGAAAGGCTGAGGGAGCTGGGTCTTTTTAGCTTGGAGAAGAGGAGACTGAGGGGGCGACCTCATTACTGTTTATAAATACATTAAGGGCAAGTGTTAGGAGGACAGAGCCAGGCTCTTCTCAGTGACGTCCAATGATAGGACAAGGGGCAACAGGTGCAAACTGGAGCATAGGAAGTTCCATGTAAACATAAGGAAAAACTTGTTTACTGTGAGGGTGACAGAGTACTGGAATAAGCTGCCCAGAGAGGTTGTGGAGTCTCCTTCACTGGAGACATTCAAAACCCTCCTGGATGCGTTCCTGTGTGATGTACTCTAGGTGATCCTGCCTGGCAGGGGGGTTGGACTAGATGATCTTTCGAGGTCCTTTCCAACCCCTAGGATTCTGTGAGTCTGTGATTCTATGGTACCAGAAGGTACATCTGTGTAATATCAGCCTAAGATATTTTTGGCATCTGTATTTAGGTGCCCATCATGGCCATGTCTCAGCTTGTCAATAAGAAGAGATTAATGGTTCCCACCTCCCTGCACCTGACTTCCATGCACACTGGCTCCAGGTGAGAGCTGTGGTTGCTCTGAGTCGGTGCTCATCTGCATGGCCAGGACCCTGAGGAAAGCCACGGCACACATCTGAGGCACTCTCCAGGCAGCTCTAAAATATGAGCACCACTCCTGGGGGCCTGGAGTCTGCCAGTTGATTTAAGCTCGAGTTCCACAGGAAACAGAGGTGAGACTTTCATCACCCTGGTTTCCCAAGGAGGAGCAGGCCTCCCAAGGACACTGGTACCTGTCTCCAGGGCTTCACTCTTGCCAGAGGCCCAAAGCTACCACTAAGAAATCTTTACAAAAGATGGCCAGCTTCTGTTAGACGTCTTTCGCACACACCCCCTGACATGACAATGTTAAAAGATCAGTGCTAAGGATTGTGAAAGCAAGCCCTCCACAAGCAGGAAGGCAATGGAGGAGAGCCAGAAAAATTGTTGCCTTGAGTGATCTTATTTTGGGCTCTGCAAGTGTCTAACTCGCCTGCTGTTTCAGCCTCTGGAGCCCTGTTTCTCTGCTGTGGAGAGACTGAATAGCAAAATGTGAGGACATATGAGGCTAGTGCCAGTTGACCTATCCTCCTTTCATTGGAGAAGCCAAAAGGCATGTAGTAGTTGTGGTGAAGGCTGAAGGAAGACATTGGCCCACTGGCAAGACACCGGAGTGCTGTCCCAGAGAGCTGGACTTTGTCCCTGCCTGCTCTGTCACTACCCTTGGGATATCACAGACATCACTTTAACCAGGAGTATGCAGATATTCCCTGCCTCTGTGAGCTCTCATTGCTTAGTGATGCCTGTCTTGAAATCATAGGGGTGCTGATCTCTGTGGTGACAGAGATCAGTGAGAGTCCTGCTCTAAACCTAAGCATGCTATGCTAATGTGCTGGTCTCTGGGTGGGCAGACCCTGGGCAGCTCAAAGAGTGTATCAGAAACAACCACCTCTTCCCATCAGGTGGTGAGTTGGTGATATACATGCAGGACTTGCTGTAAGCACTTCAGCATTATAATGGTGTTACAGAAGAACCTCAGAGGAAATTAATAGGGCTAGAGTAACCGGATTTGAATAGCATGTCGTACAAAAGGCTGAGGAATCCATCAGCCCAAGGCAAGACCTCTCACAGAAGATGTCAGCCCAGCCACTTAAAGTCAGGCAGCATTAGAAGAAACTGAATATAATGCCAACCTGCATAATAGATGCTGCTACCACCTATCACAGTAATGAGATTTCATGAAGAAAAGCCCATCTCAGTGGCTTCCAGAAGGGTTTCCTTTAGCAGACTGCTGGGCACCTGGGCTGATTAAACACAGGTACAAGTCTGAGCAACTGGAACTGCCTATCATGTTGCAGTAAACACATCCAGTCCATTTTTAGCTGGTCTCTAAAGTAACCATTTAGTCCTTGCAATGAACATAGCCCAGCACAGGACCCATTAGCAGTCCTTCCATGGGAATGGGTGTCCTGCTCAGTCCCCAGGGATGGGAATAGCACTTTTCAGCCTCTACCATGGGGCAGCAAGAGTCAGGATGCATAGATTTGGTGTCACCCCATTCCACAGGCTGATGGAGAAAAGCAGGACACTTCCGCTTGGTTAGAAGACAGCAGCTGCCACAGTGCTTCCTCTGTACTGGAGGAGGACCTGAAAGCAGGACTTGGCCATGAGTCCCTCCACGCTTGGCTCTGCATGCAGTACAGCTGTGATGCTTCATGTCTGGCCAAGACTTCAGGGACAACCCCATCCCTCCCAGCAATACATTGGTGAGGTTCTTATGCCTTTTCACTGGTTTGAAAATCAGCTGCTGCCAGTTTCATTTAAGACACTGCCAGCTGGAGCTGGGGCTTTGTGATTTTGGTCTGTGATTGCCTGGTGACTTGTCGAAAGCAGTAAGAGTCATCAGGGAAAAACCTAGAGTGAAACCTTGCAGACACTGGGCTTCTAGGCAGGGAGATCATCAGACCTCATTTCCCCCTGCAGAAAGATTTTGTTTGACTCCTGGAGTGATCTGGGTCCCAGTTGCCTCCTTCAGGACCCCACTGCTTCCCTGACAAATGATGTCACATCTTAGCAAAAGAGTGGCTTCTAGCACGATGCTTTTTGAAATGTCCTACTTTACAGCCAGGGCTCAAGCAATGGTGAGACAATCTAGTGAAAAGAAGGGGACAGTGTAATTAAGTGAAAGCATGTGGAAGGCAGGGAAGGTTTAGACTTCTTGAGAGTCTTTGTAAAGCTGGGACTGAGGCAAGGCCATGGTTCCTTAAATCACCCTGTGCCTGGAAGCTACTGGCAGACTCACAACACAGGTGAAATGGATGTTTCTGTTACTTGTATTATCATCATCAGTCCTACTAACCAAGGAATGATAGAAAAATGCATCATCCAAGGAAGAGTGTCCATCCTCCATTTCTATGCTTTAATTACACTCAAAGGCTCTAATGACAAATGAGGGCCTAGCCAGTGTCCTTTGAAGTTTAAAAAAAAAAGATTTCTGTTGACTTGAGTGGGCATTGGCTGAGGACCATAAGCTGCAGGAGGAAGTCTGAATCGCTGTGACCCCATACAGGACTCTATTAAGGGATGGCTTTGCCTCCATGAGAAGCCACTGGTGTCAGAGCCAGCAGAACTAAGAGCCCATGAATGCCAAAATCAGGAGCATGGATTTATCAAAACTGCCATGTTGTGGCGTTCCCATTCACTTCTGATCTGTAGAAGAGCTGCATGCTGGTCCAGAACTCTCACCATTTACCGACACACCGCCCTATCCCATTCCTAAGGAGCTACCCTTGTAGGACTACTATTTTCCTAGTTGTAAAGTGCGACCAGGTCATCAGCTCAGTCTGGCCTCTTTACTTGTTTTATGCCTTCATTTAGAAGATTATTTTTAAAACTGGCAAAGCTATCAAATCAGACTCAATTAGGCTTGAACACACCCCTTGCACATGCCTGAAATAAAGCTTCTGTTATTGGAGTTTAGCTGATTATGCTTTTGTGCAAGAAAGGAAAGGCTCCAGTTAGTTTTTCTGTAACCAAAGCCATATGGAATTGAAACTTGTTGAATCAGTAATGAAACATGTCTGTGTCACAGAGCAGTTTTGATTCCAAGGCACACGACGGACTGTTTGGAAAGCCACAATGCTGGTTAAAACTACATTTTTTAAAATTGACAAATAATTTTGGGTCTCAGCTGCTTAGGATGATATGGTCTTGCTGATTGCCTGAGGAAGTTTTAAGAAATTCCCAAACCAGTCTGAGGTTCTCTGTTGACTCGTTTTCCTAACACACTTAACTACACCATGGCAAATGCTTTTCAGCCATTTAGGTAAGTTGCTTAAGACATGTCAAGAGACATTAAGAATAAAAATGATTTCAGCCTCCTAATTTCCCATCCGTCCTTCCCAACACATGCACGGTAGCTGCACTGAGAAGCAGGTGAGTTGCTAATGGAGATTAAGTTGTCCTTTGAGGAGCTACTGCAATTAATCCACCCAGTAACCACTGAACAAAGAAGTATTTCTGTGACACAGACTTGGAAAGGACTTGACAAATGCCTAACTGAACTTGCAAATGAACTGTGATGCAGAAAATAGCGTGCAGCTCCAGAGGAGGGCATGGAATATCTAAGGGGGTAAATAGCCTACTTGCTCAATGGTAGCTTTTATTTTATTTTATATTTTATTTTATTTTATTTTAATGCTTGGCAGTGCAGGAGGAGGTTGGAGGATGTCAGAGGTGCTTCAGCAAAGCTTGCTGGTGACCAGAAGCTTCTTCACTTTCATGTAGCATGCCCATAGCCAGCTGAAGTCCAGCAATATTACATTATGAGGTCTTCTTTCTCGTTTTTGGTTCTTGGCCTCAGTGTCACATGGCTTTGTACTGTGAATGTAAAGTAGCATTTTGTGGAACTCAAAAAGCTTGGGTAATTCTTTCTAAAAAACTGAGTTTTTCCGACTTTCCTTTCTTGGTAGTGCTGGGCTAAGTCTTCTATGAGAATATCACATTTCATAATCTCTTGATTCCTAGTGGCCTCAGGTATAAGACAATCATAAGACCCCCGTGCTTTTGGAGCAGGAGGAGGGCTGTGCAGTGGTGGGCTCTGTTGCTGGGAGTTCGGGTTTCCTCCTTGGGGACTGTGGGAGCATATGCCTGCAGCTCCATTTTTCCTGGGTTTTCTTTCTTCCCTCTCTGATTCTGTGTGGGTAATTAAGGACTGAAAGGTTGCCTTAAGTGCAGCTTTGGGAATTATCTTTTACTGCAGATAGTGTATTCTGTTATCAGTTATTGTATTATAACAGGGTCTAAAAATCCAATGCACATATGATCCTTTCTTGGAAAGCTTTGGTATTGAAACACAATAACCACGGAGGCAGATAAGAGGACACCTACAATTACGGTGCACTGTGGCACGTAAATCGAGGTAACTTGAGCCCGCGTGTGCAGGAAAGAGGCAGCCACTGGTGGCAAATCACTCAGATCCCAGTTCAGTGCCTCCAGTGCAAAATGTGAGTCCTGTAGCGAGAGAATGAAAATGCCACAGGGGACAAAATCGTTACTAACCAAAACAGCTGACATCATCTGCAGTTATACGGGAACCTGCCTGTTGGTAGGGGTATGTATCAATTTCCTGGTGTGGATTTTCCACAGTAATTTATCACTCTGGCAAAAATAAGAACCCCAACAAAACCCAAACAAATGAAGTGAAAAAGCAAGAGAGTGCAATGTCTCATAATAAGCTCTCTCTGGTGTGGCAGCAGCTGCAGTTTCTCCTCTCAGATTTCTTTTCTGTTATTACTCAAACAGAATCAGCAGCTGCTTAGGAAATATTCCAGAAAGACTCATTGAGAAGTTCCTGGTTGTTTGGCACATACTAATCTGACAGAAGTGACGTCTTCAAGGCAGGGACTGGCTCTCCTGTTTTTTGTCTGCTCCTCATAAATTAGTGACTTTAGATAATGTGATTATCTAAAAGGAAACAACAGCAGGAAGAATCCAGAAATAACAGGTCCAGGTGACGGGAGACAAGTACTTTTTTTTTTTTTATGGCACAGAGGGGGTGTGGGAATTGCTTAGGTTATTTTAATGATCAGTTTTGCATCTCTTAAAAAACTTTTGCTCAACCAAACTGCTTTCCAAGTGGGTGTGTCTAGAGGCAACACCCATAAGTGGGATCATGCAGAAAAGGCACAACACAGGCTCCTCTAAACGTAGCATACCTCCAGGACGTACTGACTCTGGAGTTACTTCGATGCTGTCATTGCACTCTGTGCTTTAGGGCTGGAGGGTGCAGCCATCAGAATCCAGACAGTGAAGCTGTCAGGGTGGAACTCACTGGGACTGTCCAGATCAGTGACTCTCAACAGATGCTCCCATTGATAGACTTTGCTGCTCTTTCTGGCATGCCTTCTTTTAACTGGAATGCCTGCTCGACAAAAGCATAAAGAGGATGCTTAACGAGAGTCAGAGCTGCTGCCTGACCCCAGTCAGGGAGCTGGTAACTGGTGGTTGTTAAACAGGTCAGGGGGGTAGAGGTGAGCAATTGTGTCAAGGCTCAGAGTTCCCCCAAACTGTGGCTGGAAGCTGTCACCTTGAGCCTTTCTCCTGCCGTTGGCCCCCAGTTGTAAAATGAATCACATTCCCATTTCCAGGTCTCTGGTGCATGAGGGCACAATTCAAATGTCATCTTTTGAATGATGCTTGCCCATCAGTCAAAATCAAAGCCTGTTTGCCCTTCCCCTGTCCTTCTGTGTCACAGGCAGCCCTGCCTCTGAGACCACTCCAGGCAAAATCCAAAGCTCCTCTTGGCATCCAGAAGTGGAAGCATGGGTCTTCACAGAGCCAATATGACCCTGCAAGACTCTCAAGACCACAAATCTTGCTGCATGGAGAAATAAATGCACAAGTTGCTTCTTCTTCTGCTGCTGCTGTCACTAGTGAGTAGAGGAAAAAAAAATTAAACCTGGGTAAAAGCAATTGGGATCTTTGATGTCCAGTGCTGCAAAACACTGTCCACTGAAGTGTACAAACTCTGAGGAATGTGGAAGAGATAATTGGAGGTTAATAGAGCTTTTACTGCTGGCTGCCTGGCCAATTATTTCTATGGAAAAATCCTAACTCTTTCCCTTTATTGGAGTGAGTTCACGATCATCTATATAAAAGAAAGCTGTATTCTGAGAACACATCCGCATTTGCATATGGATGGTGTTCTCTTGCAAATTATTTGAATAAAAATAAAAGAAGAATGAAAACAAGAGTTTTCACTCAAGGGAAAAGTTAATGAACTCACTTCTCTTTCTTTCACTCCCTGATTAAATATTATGTTACCATTTTATCTTTGTTCATGAAGAGTAAAGCCCTGTTCTGTATTTTGCCAGCTTCATTCATGAAGCTTTGTATTATTTTTACTGCAATAAAAAATTAAAAATTACTCTCTCCACATGAGAAACAGAACGTAACAGAACAGTAATTTTCCCTGTAAAATGGAGGAAGGAGAAAGTGAAAGACCAGACATCCTCTTTTGTTTGTTTGAATAGGCATGAGATGTGCTCCAACGTGTGCTGACAGAAGCAGTCAGAGAAGACTGGTTACAGAAGCTCAGCAAGAAATGCAAAAGGCATTACCTGCTATGTAAGATATCAGTGAGACCTTGCTTTCTGGAGAGTGTTTTTTTATTTAACGCTCATTTCTGAGAGCCTGTGAGCTCAGCAGCAGATTGTACTGATGTTGTAAAGTTGACTGCTTGATCATTCTAATTCAGACCCTGTGTATTTTCAGTGTTGGTAGCTAAGTGGATTTCAGTGGATTTTCAGGTAGACCAGCTGAGCACCACTGGACTTCCCATTCTGCAGTGGTCAGGTAGCTCAGCTGAGCTGGTGTTACTCACATAGGGCACCACCTTCTTTTAGGTGGCAGCAGAAGCAGTGGCAACATTCAGGTAAATAAGTCCAGATTTGTATGCCAGAAGATTTCAGATTCCAGAAGTCACTTGGCATTTTATTAACACATCAGAAGGCTATTGCCATGGATTTGTCAGTCTCTGGGTATATGAAATTTGCTATGAGTCCCTGTCTGAGACAGAACCAGAAAACTAGCTTGGTATGAAAGCAACTTCATGGGGAGTGCCCATCACCTGCTAAATATGGCTTGTTTTCAAATGTTCTTGAGAATGAACGTTGTTGCTGTTAATCTAGAAACGGATGCAGGGTTTTATAGAGGCTTAGTGCCTGAGTGGCTTGCAGTCTTGTTCGATCAGCTGTTGAGATGTAAGCAGTGGCAACATGGAATCACAGAAGAGACATCCATGTGGAAACCTTATAAAACACAGCATTTTGGTGGGGGGAAATGTAAATTCCAAGTAAGTGCTAATTAAAAACAAACAAACATGAGAACGGGGAAAGGAGATTTAACATTTAGAAGTGGACCCCTCCTTCCAGGGATTTAATCTGTGCTGCTGCTACTGCCCCATCACTCTAGGTAGTAGGAGCAAGGCTTCCAGCTGCCAGTCAACCATTTGCTTTTTGATAATTATCCACATTGCTGTAGAAACGGAAATTATCTCTATTTTCTCACTTCCCAATTGAAAACTGTAATTGCAGCTGCTCCCTCCTCCTTGTTTGGAAGTTTTACATGCAGAGAGTCATCAGCCAGGCTTGCCTTAAATCAAATCTTCCCATGCAGCCTGGGTTATAATCTAGCAAGCAGAGCAGCTGCCTAGTCTCAGCAAGGAGAAAAGCAACACATTTCTCCAGCCACTGGTTAGAGAATTCTTGCTAAAAGAAAGGGGTCAGGCCTTGTCTCTTGCCCTTATAAAAACGTAAAGGAGTTGGTTTCCTGAGAGCTTTCACAGATATTGCTAATCATCTTAATTTAAAATAGGGCTTCCAAAAACAGCATGCAAATCCCCGTAACACACCTTCAATTTCTGTCTCCAAGGCTACCCAGCTGCCCTGATCCTCTGTGACAAGCTCTGGAAATGACATGATACTTCCTTTTGGACTAGTCCTTCCCTGCTCTGCACTCCCCCTTGCTCTTGTGTCATCTTGCTTGCATGAGATACTGCTCCACAGCATTGCTGCCATGGTGGTGGGTGAAGAGCTGATCTGAAAGCCCATTGGAAGTCCAAGTGGCAGGGAATGCACAGGCTTTTGTCCCTTCCACCAATGGAGAAAAGCTGATTTCCTCTGGGATACAAGAAAATAGCTAGAGTCCCTGTGCAGACCTGCCCAGTTTTGTTCACTCATCTGTGCGAAGACTGGATCAGAGGTTTCTTTGAAATGATGCTAATAGTATTTATTCATGCTGTTTTAATAAAACCTTCTTATTCTGCTAATAGACATGTGATTCATTAATAATCACAGCTACCCCAAGAAGTGTATTTTGAGGGACACAGTGTATTTAGGCTTATTGGACATTTTCCAGTGACTTTATATGCACAAAACGCTTTCTCACAGAGAGGCGAAATCTGCCCTCTTCTGAAGTCTCTTGGGTCTAAATTAGTGAGACTTTTATATATCGTGATTTGAATCTGAATATGTTTCCTTGCTTGCAGCCTCTGCGGTCACAGAGTAGGCAAGACGACTTTCTGCTGTAGTTTACCTTGTAATGTTTTATTTTGGCTGTCCTGATGAACCACATGATCAGCAGGCACACACCCCATGCTGCCCATACAGAAGCACCTTCTAAAAGTGCACATCCTCAAGGATGCAAGATTTGCAAAGGCGCAGATGTATGGAGCGATGTCCTAGCAGACAACAGAAGCCCCCAGCTGATGGTTCATCTGAAGGTCTGGGGTGAGGTACAACTGCTCTGAGAAGTTAGCATCTGAGTTGCTTCCCTGACCATTATCCAAGACTCACAAAAGAAGTGCTGGATGAGCTGATGAGCCTTTTGTACTGCAGATACCCCAAAAGGCTTCAGGGTTGAAAGCAAAGTGCCAAACTAGACCAGGCCTTCTGTAGACACTCAAAAATAACAAGCCAACCAGTGGATTTGCAGGCAGACTGTAACAGCTTGTTATCTGATGTCCCCTGGGCACAAACACTGAGACATCTGCAGTTTTTGACCTGTTTCTTTTTTTTTCTGCTGGCTCAATAGCTAGTTATCTGGTCATATAATGTGAAAACAAGACAGGAGGAAGAAGACAGCAAATTGCGATAGGCAGGATATGCTGGACTATTAGGATGCCAAAAAGACTGGAAAGAAAAGAAGTATACAGGTTGCTTCTATCTCCTTTATTATTTGGGCATCAAGCTCTCAGAGTTTGTTTCTGGAACTCTGTTAAAAGCAGAGGTTTCAGTTTGCCAGTTGCCATTGAACTTTTATGTTGGTTTTACTGTGCATGTATTTTGCATCTCTAATCTCTTTGCTTGGCACTGCAAGTTAGACATGAACCTGAAAAACACACATTGAGACTTCACTGACTTTCCCTAATTTTTGTCAGAAAACACAAAGCTCTCTTCATATCTTCTCCTCCAGTCGCACTGGGGGGAGAGACGACCCCCAGAAGACTGACTTCTGGATTGTCATTTGGGCTGAGATCTCTGCTCCTTGGCAAACAGTGATGACTGCACTAGCTTGTATCATGCCTTGTTCCTGTTTCTCAGCTCTCGTTAATAAAGAATGTGCTCAGATTGTCATACAGGGTCATGATCACCAGCCCCAGTCTAGTCTCTTAATTAACTCCTGTTAATGTAAATGCACTTGAAAAGATTCTTTTAGCCACAGCATCCAAGAAATTAGAAGTCCTCTCTTGAAGACACAGCGCATTTCTTCTTTCATGGTTTGGTATAGTGACAAGACTGTCTTGCTGTATGAGAAGGATTTGCCATATCCTATGGTGCTCACTTCTCATCCCAGGATTATAGATTATTTCAAATCAACTCAGGATAATAGGTGACAGCTCAGTGTATATTACGTGTAACATTTCAGTCTTGCTTAGGCAGAGACCTTCAGGCTTCTTGTTTCTGTAGTTTCTGTGTCTCAGAACAGCCTAAAGTCAAGGTTGGGTTAGGCACCTTGTGTAGTAGAAGGTAACATATGTGCAGTTCTGGGACCTGCCAGAGAAATGCACTGTTACTGCTTCTGATTTAATCTGATTTATCCTCATTGCATGGATGTCCTACTCATTATAATCAAGGTCAGAAAAGGATTTTAGCCTGTTTCTAATGTGAGAAGACAGCAGTCCCACAGGTGAAAAACACAAAGAGCTAAGCTCAGATTTACCTTAATGGGAAAAAAGCAAGCTCCCAAAATTGAGTGTAACAGAACTGTATCAAGACCATGAATTTGGCGCAGGGTGAGAATTGTACCTGCTCATGTTATAAGCTGAGACCCTCCCCTCCTTCGTGACTTCAATTTTGCCTAGGAGAATCCATATAAAAACAAACAAATGCCAACAGAAATGTTTCTATTGTTTTCCTTCTCAGTTTATAATGAAAAGTGTTCCTTTAAAACAGAGCAATATCCTCCCCTATGATTTTTGCAGTCACAATGCAGAAAGAGAGAAAACCTGAAAGCAAAATTGTCTCTTTTTGATTTTTCCTAGTTCAAGAGAGGAAACATGCCAGTGGGAAAGACAACAAAAATCATGCAGAGTAAATCTGGATTTTAAACTGCCTCTAATGATCAACAGCAATAATACGAATTTCTGCTTTTATAGTTTGTGTTTAAGCTGACAGCAGATCTTTAATTTGACATTGTCTTCCTTACATTAAAAATATGTATATTTTATATTTGTTCTTTAATTATTCACTTCTGTAGGAGTTCAGACGGCAAATTGAGGGATAATTTTGTCATCTACTGCCTTAGCATGTACTTTCTATTCACTAATTGCTGATGCTCAATTTGGTACTAGAAATCAAATCCTGTTAGCATGGAAGCCGACAAGAAAACGACCAATAGTTTAAATACAGTGTTGATTTTATCCTTTCTGTTCATGCCATAGCAGGAGCTGCCATAACATCTTTACACCAAATCTTTAACACCTATCTAGTGCTTTGAAGTGCAGCCCCTCATATCGGATAGTAAGCATTCATAATTTCAAACAAAAAAGCAATGGAGGGACTGCAGCCTTGCTGCTGGAAGTGCAAAAGAGAGGCATGAAGCAGGAGGATGTCTCATTTATTGCACAACAGGTTGGATAACATTTTTGCTCATGTGGTTTGCTCATGTGGCATCAGTGACATGGATGTGCAACCCCCAGCCACGGACAAGTCTCTGCAACCTGCCTGTTTCCTAGTTATTAAGGCTCTAACCTGTAGAACACCATGCAGGCAAGCATCTGGAGATATGCTGCCAAATCTGTATGAATGCACAGAAACACCACAATACATGGGTTTTTCTCCTCATGTCTTTAGTGCTCAAAAATTCCATCAAATTCAACAAGAGCTCAGCACATAATATAAAGCAGCTGTTTATGAGTGCTTAAGTAGTTAGGAACCAAACTTCAGGTAGTCAGATTTGAAAGATGTAGTCAGCCTTTAAATGATGTGCTATGTCAAAAGGAGCTGAGTCTAAGAGTGCTCATGAAGTCTGAGAATTTATGATGTAAAGAAACGTGTAGCATGTGATGTGTGCTTCCTACTTTTCCTGGATTTCATTATGCCTTCCTGCCTCACAGAACAGCTGTAATATTAAACCCACTGAAATTTGGAAAATGCATAAAGACCCACTGAAGGGAGGCAGCAGAGGAGTAAGAGGTACTAAATTTTCATTGCTGTTTTATCAGGCAAGGTAGTTTCCAGAGTTTCTTCATAATATATAAGAATAAAGAACTGCAAATGTAGAATCTGTTCTATGCTCATTAATAGGTATCTTTTGGGCTGTGGTTGAGGAGGATCTCTTATAAGGAGCGGGTGAGTGTAGATTTGAAGATTTGAATTCATATTTCAATACGTTTCTTAGGGCCATGGCTTGAAGCATCAAGGTGTACTTCACTAGTGCATGAACACTACCCAGGTCTACTGGCATTTGAATAATGTGGTAAACAGTTTGTTTGACCATTTTCTCCTGTCAAATTTCAACTAGATTTTCAAATAAATCATTCACCAATATTTTTTCCTCATGCTTTAGTTAGCTCAATAGCCAGCTGAACAATATTCATCAAATAAATTACTCACTTTTTCCCCATCAATCTGCAAATAATTTATTCACAAATACTCTGTACATGAGGCAGCCAGCTCTAGCCAGGACAAATCAAGGTAATTTCTTACCCTTTTGATCAAATGCCAGTAGGACTTTATCTTGGACAGCTCAATAGAGACAGGTTTTAATGCATAATACATAATGGGTAAGCTGAGGTTTTCACAGTTCTTTGTGAGCTCTCTGCTATTGCCCATATTTCTATTCAACTTCTGAGAGAGGAATGACAGAGGGGGCACATATTTTCCATCCAGGTATGCTCAGAAGCATTTCACAAAACTGACAGGACAGCTTTGAGGGGGTAGGGCTCACATCAGCCAGAACCATAACGGGGCAGCCCCTTGGCTGGAACATGCAAGCTGTTTAATAGAGCAAGGCAAAATTTAACAAGAGTCGAGGAGAGGAAATGAAGACGAGTATTGTGCCCGCTCTGAAACACAAAGGAACCTAGAGGCAGAATGAAATCAAGCAACGGGGAATTTGGCCAGCACACTGGGAATAACATCTCTAGCTCTTGCGAAAAGGGTCCTTAATGAGCAGCCAAGACACGAGACGGCACATCCCCATGTAGATGTCTCCAGGACAACGTTCATGCTATAGTTCCCTTTCCCCGAGGTTCTCATGCAAGCAGTTTGAAAGCCACTGACAGTCCCCTTCCTGCCCTTAGTGCCTGTCATATTGCTGAAGGAGCAGCTGAGTATGGCCTTATCTCTGCTAAGGCAATCAGACCAAAAGATTTATCCTCTGCTTAAGGTTTGCAGCAAGCAATCTGCACTACATGTGAGCAGCACTTTTGCAGCCTCTGCCCCTAAACAGGGGGCTGGGTCCTCATCAGGGTGGGTCCTTCTGCTGTGGGTTAGAGATGTATGTGGGCCTGCTAAGTCATCATCTCACCTTTGTCCTCTGCTGCTCAGGCAACAAGGTGGGGAGATCAAGAGTTTATCTGTTTATCTGTGTTTGACAAAACAGAAACTTTGTAAAAATCTAGCAAATGTATGTTGGAGGAGTGGTGCAAGTAGAGAGTGGTTGTATGCAGATTTATTTAAGATCAGTGTGTGTTCGTGTTCATGCACATGTGTGCATGCATAATAATGTGCATAATAACACTTCAATCTCAATCCTTCCCTGAGATTCTGTAGGCTAATCCAGTTACACCAAAATACCTTTAGCCTATGCATTATGCAGAAATCTGGGTATGATGAAATACAGCCACACATTTCTGCAGCATCATCAATAAATGAATTATATGTGGTATCTACTCAAAACAACAACACTAAACACTGAAAGTCAAATGGGACACCTTCCTGAGAAACAGACCACTGACCACATATTTACTCTGCATCTCATAAATAAGCATAGAGAAAGCACAAAACCAGAGGAAGACACTTGTCTCGACTTTATACTTGGAGAGAAGTTTTGACTCAGTCCAGCTCTCATAGCTGAACTAGACAAAATGGAATTGGCAAGGTAAGAAAAATGACATAGTAACATACATGTGACAAACCATTGAAAGCAGGAGACACACAAAAAAGAAGAAAGCAGGCTTTGAAGGAGAAGGTAGACCAACACAGCAGTCAGCTTCAGGCCTGCTCCTTCTGACATCTATGCTGGCTACATCAGCCTCACAGAAATGGTTCTCAAATTGAATGAGGGATCTAAAACACCTACTTAAATTGTCACAACATTATAAAATGTATTTTAGCACACCCTGCCGCAAGGCCATGTAGTGAGGAAGGAAGAACATCAGTGATGAATGGCAGGATAAAGATGTTCTCTTGCAAAACACAGATGCAGGAGCTTGGGGATTCAACATGGGTAATAGATTCCATTTTTGTGCAGTGTAGGCAGTTAATGGTTTAATTCCATTTTTAGATATGTGAGAAGGGGAAAACCAAAAGACACCTGAGAAATTATTTTTCCTTTGCACACAGCACATGTGTATGGACCACAATGACACTGTATCCAGGGTGGGTGCCTGCCAGTCAAAAAGCACTCAGAAACATTGGAAAGTCCGAAAAATGCTACAGTGGCTGAAACTGAATCTTAGTATGTGAGGCTTCAAAGAAAACAAACTATTCAGTTTAGCAAGGAGAAGCAATAGAAGCACCATGTATAGTTACTTAACCATGAAAATGGGATGGGTGTGCAGTTTTGTAGACAAAAGCATGACAAGTTCTGATGTCTTGAAGTTAGACAAATTCAACCTTGAAAGAAGCAATTTCCTAGCAGCAGGGATAATTAAACATAGGAATAAATTAGTAGGCTGAGTAAGACACTTGCCA
Organism: Hemiprocne comata; assembly: GCA_020745705.1. Taxonomy (NCBI): domain Eukaryota; kingdom Metazoa; phylum Chordata; class Aves; order Apodiformes; family Apodidae; genus Hemiprocne; species Hemiprocne comata. The sequence continues at coordinate 131,496,930 of CM036586.1, read as the reverse complement.
TTACTTGGAGTCTTTAAGACAAGATGTGTTGTCTTTCAAACTCACTTTGACCCAGGTGCTGGGAAAAAAAATCTATGGCTTGGGGATATGGGTCAAATTAAAGGGTTATATTTGCCCCTTTTGTCTGGAAGTCTTACTAGATGGGAAGGAAAGCAGTTCTCACCACTAAAAGAGTAAAAGAGTACAGTGAGATGTCTCTTCTTGAGAACACCACATATCACAGCTCAGGTTAGCAAGGGTTTACCTATTATTTTCATCATGTAACTTACAGTGCGTAGCAGTGGCAAAATAGATGCCAGTATCTGGCAGTTACACTAAGAACAATAGGGAATTCCAAATTGGACAGTCATAAGGAGAATTCTTTCCAAGGACATAATGAAAATAAAGTAACTGCTGTAAATTTTCAGCACTTTAATTTGTAATTGAGGTTCTGGATCTGTGATCTTCAACTAGCGACAGAGCACAGGAAATAGGCAGCACAGAGCAAATGGGACCAGGGCTCCCGCAAAGTCAGTGGCCTTGTGCATATAGTAAACTTTGCCTCCATGACTACATCCTTGTGTACAAATCAGGATTGCTGCTGCAAGGTTTAAGAGGCACAAGGGGGTATATTTTCAGGACTAGAGTTTGATGAAGGATCAGCAGTTTAGCTCGCATGATGGAAGTTGACAGATGAGAGATCTTCTAACTTGTTTTCTGAATTTGAGGTATGGGACATGTCTTGGATTACAGAAGTTATGTTTTCCAGTGGATGCTGGCCAAAGGAGAAGGTAGAGCAGAATGATCGGAAACAGGCAGCAAGAACAAACAGGCATATGAGGGTATTGTAAACATAGATGAAGACAGTCTTGCTTTGTTGGGGCAGCCCTTTCTCAGTCACGCTTGTGGATTCAAACTCATTTGTGGTTTCGGAGCTCAGAGAACTTCAGTGTGGACAGGATTAAGTGTCCCCAGGTGCCTCATGGCAGCAGCTCTGCACAGAGATCTACTGTGTGCAGGAGCTCAGGTAATCGTTGTTGGAGGGTGAAAGTTCTCATCAATTTTAGGAGGGCCTTGCTTCATTCCGATCAGGCAACACCCTCTCTACTGTAAAGCATTAAAGAATGAATTACAAAGTCCAACCTAAAATCCAGTCTGATAATCATGCCCAGTTACAAACAGAGCATGCACTTCCTGCTACTGGGAGCAAACAACCTCGCCCAGGCCAAGGCATGCTCAAGACCAAGGTGCACTGGAGACACTAAAATAAAGCCTAAACCAGCCATTTTGTGTGGGAGCAGCAACCCAAACCCATGTATAGTCTCCAGAGACTCCTCACAGAGAGAAATGTGTAACACGGATCCAGCTCCGACAAACAAGTCAGGTAGCCTGAAGAGACCCTGGGTGGCAAACAGCAAAACACACACACGCAGAGCACTGATTTTGCAGTTAACGTGGCAAGGGGACTGAAACAGCAGATAACTGTCCAAGTTACTGGAGAGCAGGCCAGCAATTCAGTTGTTTTTACAAACAAACAGGAAATTAAATCCCTGAGCAAACAAAAATCTCTGTGAGCCGGCGGGAAGAAAGGCAGTAGGGCGGTGGTATGAATGCCATGTGGCAGCAGCCTCTCATTGAGTTAAGTGGGAACACAGGCAGGGGAAAAGAAACCCAGTCCCAAAATAGGGCAGAGCTGCTTGTAGGGCATCTGCCTGGCATGCATGAGGAGGAGCAGCCCTGTCCATCCACCATCCAGCATGTCGTGGCTCTTCCTCTCCTCATCCAGGCTGTGAGGCCAGTGGGCCCATAGGCAGGTGCGCTGCTTCCATATGTGGCCATGGAAGGGCAGGGGACAAGAGTGTGCTGCCTTGGTTTTTGAGACAATTCATGCATAGATGGGATCACGAGTGGACTCTGCAGTTAGGGCTGCGTGACCAGGTGAGAAGGAGCCTCCATGTTGGGGAGGTGTTCATGGACCAGCAGCCCCAGATTAGGGTTTATGTGTGGGGCCAAGTGTGGGAATGAGCTCCACCTGCCTCTGTGGTGGCTCAGTGGGCTGGGCCCTGCGCTTGAGGTGCGACTATGAGGACAGGGGACCTCAGGGGACATCTCACCGCGTATGGTGGACATGAGCAGACCTCACCCCACACTGGCTGAGCCGAAGGGGGGCCGCAGCAGGGGCAGAAGCGGCGCCATGCCGGCCCCGCAGGGCCCCACGGTTGTTCTCCCCGGGGGCCCCGCGCCGGAACCGCCCTCCGCGCGGCGAACTTTTCCCTCAGCTGGACACCGCGTATTTCCCGGGCCACGTTCGCGGGGCGATTCCGGGAAGCCAGGAGAGCCAAGGGCAGCACCGCCTTCCCAGCTATGGAACAGTCTCCCCGCCCCGTGGCTGGCGGCGGCCGGGCCGGTGCTGGCTTCCCTCCTCCCCTTTAAGGGAGTGGGGGCCGGGCTGGGCCGGACCCCCGCACCGCCCCCACTACCTGCGGGCGGGGACGCATGGGGGCGGGCGCTGGGGAAAGTTTGTCTCTGTGGTTGGCTGCGCCGAGCGGCGCGGCCGGTCGGGGCGGGCGGGCGGCTCCGTGTGCTCGCAGGGCAGCGGGAGGCTGAGCGGGCCGGCCGTGGAGCGCCCTGCTGCCGGTCCCCGGGCGAAGCGAGCGTGTGCACCGGCGATCCCTCTCGCGTACTGAGAGGCAGCCTTGCCAGTATGGGCCACCGCGGGGAGAGGGCGTCCTGCCTGCCTCTCCTCCTTCTCCTCCTCCTGCTGCTGCTCGGTGAGTCGGGGGGTGCGCGTCTGGGGTCAGCGGGAAGGGCGGCTGAGGGCGCCGAGCTGAGCTTCGTTGGGTTGGGTTCGGAGAGCTCGCCTGTAGGGAGGGAGGGAAGGAGGGAGGGAAGGAAGGAGGGAGGGCCGGGCCGGGCCCGGCCCGTGGGCGCGGGCCCCTTGGCGGGGAGGAACAGCCCGCCGTGCCGTGCCTGCCTGAGGCGCGGCGGAGCCCAGCTGTGGCGCTGCCCTCTGAGGGGCGGTGGGGGGCCGGGCAGAGCCGCCTGCCCGCCGGGCTGTGCCGTCCGCGGCTGGCCGGGCCGTCGCCGCCTTCGCTCTCTCCCGGCCCGCCCGCGGGCGTTAACGGCCGGCGCAGCCCTCAGCGGCTCCGCAGCCCTCCCCGGCCCCCGCTGCTCCCTCCGAGGGCCGGGGCGCGGGTTCCTGCCGGGTATCCCCCGGAAACTTCAAGGGCCTTCCTCAGAGTAGAGACGGGGCGTAGGGGATGCTGCTTGGCGGAGCTCCCCGGTGAGAGGGGCTTCCACAGCCGCCGGGGTCCCGTGACGGCATAGCGGTAGTTGCTCTTGCACGATCTGGTGTGTGGGCTGTGGCCGCTCGAAGGTGAGGGCAGTGGAATGTCGCCTCGCAGCGCGCAAAGTGTCTCGTCCTAGGGCCGAGGTAGTGATCCTTCTCCTGTTCCAGGAGGGAGACCGGCGAGGGCATCCCACAGCCTGCTTGCTGGTAGCAGAAACCTGGGTTTCCCGGGCACGCAGGTGTGGTGGGAGGGAAGTGATACTTCTCTCCTGCGCCCTTCTCTCCTGGCTCTCGGGGTTTGCTGCCTCTGCCGTCAAGCTATCCTGCTAAGAGATAATGACTAATTGTGTAGGTGATGTTTTATGCCGTGTTCACATAATTGTGTATCTGTCGTTAGCTTAACGTTTGGCATTGTTCCTTACCGGTGCCGATGCCAGGCAGGCAACGTGCAGAAGTAAAGACTGTAGCAAGAACCACACAAAAGGCTGGGTGGTGGGTTTTTGTTTTTTTGCCTTTGCTTTTTTTCTTCAACGTTGGACTTGCAGCATTGCTGCTGTTAGTGAAGTAACCATTAGTTTAGCTAGAGAACAAGAAGATTGTTCAAGTAAGATAGTTACCCGTAGTATTTAAGTGGTTCTGTGTCAGCTCTGGGCAGTCAGAAGTACTTTCTGTGCTGGTAGGCAAGCATGCTCCACAAATTATTACATGCAGTTCTTGATTTATAGCGTTTGACTGATTGCATGTGGTAACTAGGAGCCTTTTCCAGATTTGGGGTGGAAGGAGTGAGTAACTGAACAGAGCCTCAACTCCACACTGCACTGCTCTTTAAACAAAGCTCTATTTGCTGACTTAGTTTGTGCTTGTACTTTTGACATTGCTATAACTAATTATTTTTTTAAAAGCCTGCCAGAACACTTTCCTCATGGTTTGGCTGTTGGATCTTTCATAGCCAGGTTTGCAGAGCCAATAGTTACAGCTGAAAAGTCAGCTTCCTAAACCTGCACACATTTTAGTCCCTTTATTGAGGCTGCTTGCAGGCAGTGAGGCAACTGGGGCAGAGGGGTGCCTGTCTACAAGTCAAGATCCTACCACATAAAGGTGTCCACTGTGCTTTCTCTTACTGGCAGCTGAGGTTAGTCATCTTGTTTATCTTGACAATATAGATGTTCTGCCAGCTGGGGAAACAGTGAAGAACTGGAGAGAATGCTTTCAGTGTTTTGTTTAGAAACAGAACAAAACTTTTCAAGAGAATGGTTTAGTAGGACATGCAGAAAATTGGGACTCTCGGATACTCAAGGTCATGCAGCAAAAAGTAATAACTATTAAGGATGATGTGCAACAGGAAGGTTGTTTCCTTCTTAATTACAGACAAAATAATTAGAAAAGCTTAAAATGTGCATGCATAAATATCTGGCCTCTGTTCATGATATGGTTTGTCTGGACATTAAGTTGCCTTTTGGGATTTTTTTTTTTAAATTGGAATGGTGCTGTTAGAACTGAAAGTGCTATTCTGTGCTGGAAAAAAATCCCCTGAACTTCTCGGTCTTACTTGTGGTGTGTGTTCCAGTGTAGCTATCATCTGATACCATTACTTGGTAGCTCCTATGAGGTATACCAAATGTTAAGAGGTTGAGAAAGTTTTGTTCCTCTCATTCTGAATGGGAAAAGTATGCTTCTGTGAACTTGTGTTTTCTAGCAGCTCTTTAATAGAGACAGGTTGGGGCTTTTTGTTAACTCATGTGCTGCAGCTGTTGAGGAATAGCTGTGTAAGGGAGGTGTAGGGAAGGAGTTGAAGCATAGAAGAGTTCATCCCTTGTGTGTACTTAGACTTGATTGTTTTGATCAGATCTTTATGAAATAACCCAGCAAAAGGATGCAAATGGCTGAAGTATTTGGCTGTGACAAATAAGAATGTTTTCTCATCCTTTCTTCTTTCTCCAATACAGTTACAATCTGTTTGATAAGGAGATTGTGAATTCTCAGTGTAAGGCTTGATCTAGTCCATCTATTTTCTTCCCTTCTTTGGTGTGGTTAGATCCTGATAAGAGAGGGCAGTGTGAGGGCATTTTGCACTGCCATCGCCTTTTTTACATGTGATTTTGTTCTGCAGTCAATCTGGCTTGTCAGCCTGTGAAATGCTCTGGAAACCAAAACATCCTTCCTAGGGCAAGACATCCAAAACACAAAACAGGTACCAGGGCTCAGGCTGTAAAGTAAACAGTAAGCCTTGCAGCTCCTGGATTTCCCCTCCCCCCCTCTGGTTCAAGATTCAAGGTAAGAATGTCAATGTATCTGAAAAAAGCTGTTTTTTGTTTAAGTGCTATGGGGTTTGAGGAGAGCAGGCACTCAGTAGATCCTGGGGGAAAAACCATTGATGATGGGTTTCCCAGAGATGGCGTTTTTCTTGCTACCATTTAGACCTGTGTGACACTCACTGTCTGCTATGATGAAAGTCAGTTCCAGCATGCCAGATCCCCAGGAGTCTTGTGTGTACATGAATGAAGTTATTTCCTACAACTCATATCTGAAATTCTTTATTGGTTTGTTTTGTTTATTTTTTTCGCTTTTCCTCAGAATGTACAACAATTAGTCATTTGACTCAAGGTTTAATTCAAGCTCTGCAATAGAAAGTTTTTTGTAATTAGTGTAAGTTATTGTGATCATGAATTTCAAGGAAAAGTGTGCTTTAATCTTTCCCTGCATTTGCAGCTGAAGTCAGAACATTAGAAAATGGGAGAGCCTCAAGGTTTAGGACAGGGAGATGATGTAAGCATGATTGCCCACAGAGCGTTCAATGTGTGTTAGAGTGGAATCTGCTTCCTGTTCCCATGCTGGTGCCTGTTCCACCTGTCAGTGAGCCCAGAGCTGGTGCTAATGGTGGTGACCTTTGCTTACCTGCTCTTGGAAGAAGGCAGGCTCAGACCCTGATACCTGGAGAAGGAGCCAACAGCTAGGCCTGCCTATCTCTGTTGTAGCTCGAGAGGTGGTTAAAAAGGCTCCCAAAGGGAAAGTACTGACAAGCCTGGCCTGGTCTTAGCAGCTGCAGACTGCAAAGGCAGTAGAAGTGCGTAGTGAGTATTGGAACTGGTGAGGAACTGAAGGGCAGGTGGTGGTGCTGAGGAGGAAGCACTTTCCATGTTGTTTTGCCATGCTGATATATTTTCTTAGCATGTAGGCAGTGGGAAGATGTGGGAATCAAAGGGCAAGTGGTGTAGCGAGTGTTTTTTCATTTATATCCTGTGTTCTTTTGGGTTGGCAAATGATAGCTTAGTCACCTTTTTTGGCTCTTTTTCTTCTTTGTAGGTTCCTGTCCAGGGCTCCTTTATAGGGAGTCTGGGTTCTTTTTCTGAAATTCTTCGACCTTGGTCTCCAGGTTTCTCGATTGCTACATTTCAACGTAGCAACAGCTTGCTCTCTTTAGGTAGCCTCTGTTGTATTTGGCTGTAATCCCTGAACTGAGGTATAAACCTGCCTGAACGAGATTTGAAGTAAGTAGTTGGGGTCATTTAAAAATGCAGCCACATGCTCGATTAGAGGGCAATGTAATGAAGAAATTATATATATATACATCCATATAGCTATCTAAGCAGATATTCAGGGATATTTGAGATTTCAACTTTGACATCTACTAAATTTTTGGGTTGATTTATTTTTGTGTTGTTGTTGGCTTTTTCCTCCCAGTCTCCATAATCCTTGTCAAAGACTTACCTGCAAAACAGACCTATATGTTGGATTTTTTTTTTCAGTAGGGAAATGTTTACATATCATAATAGGACACTTTTAGAAAGTGAACATTTCAATAGTATGCTTTTAGATGCCTTTCACAGATAGTTTTTTTTTGTGTGGAGTTCTGTGTTTTAGAAGGAAGGGAAATGGACACATCTGAAAATGTGAATTATTTCTGATTATGTATAGAAATCAATCACTTGAACTTGGAAAAAACTTGAAATTATCACTACATGAGCTGGGTCAAAGTAGAGGTTATATCAGTGTCTGTAAAAGTCTTGAGCAGTTTCAAAAGACTGACATTAGGTGGAGTATAAGGTAAGAATCTATATCATACTGCAAATTACTTTTTAATATTTTGCTTTTGACTTTTATTGGAGATGTTGCAGTTACTTCCCAGGCTCTGCTAGACATCCTGCTTTCTAAGAAGTTTTGCAGTAGTAAGTGATAGTCTGTTTCCTAGAGATCTCTAAGGCAAAATTGTCTAGGGATACCAATGTTTAAGTTTCTGTCCAAGAACAATAGTTTGTTGCATGACTTTAGTGTGTAACCTGAACAAGGTACCCCAAAACTGGACCAAAAAGAGAGAGAGACTAACATAAGCAGTTTATGTCTGGGTTGTTAGTACCTTCTGCCATAAAGAAGGAATGAGCTTTTATTAATGAGATACTAAGTTTCCAATTGTCCAGTTTTTTTGTTACTTGGTTTTTTAGAAAACCTCAAATTGTAGCCTTCCTCCAAGGCGTGAATACCTGCTGAGAAGGGCTTTAAAAATAATGAGAAACTTTTAATACACCTTATGCATTATATTTTGCAAGGGGTAGAGGTAGAGAATCAGTTTCAGACCAAACTACTTTTGGGATAGGATGATCTGATAAGCAGCTGCTCAGATGCCAAAAGCCTTGTATAATGCTTTTTCTTTTTCTTTTTTTTTTTTTTTTTTTCAGATCATCAGCATATCTAAAATAAGATAAGATGGCAGGAGGAACTTAAAGTTTATTTTTTTTTAAGTTTCATATCAGAAACTGGCTTATTCATTTACATGTAAGCTTTCATAGTTCTAAAGCATAACTGATTTATTCTAATTGAAGTCTTAGAAAAAATGGTGGTCTTTTTGTCTAGAGCTGGAAGAGGTCTCAAAGCTGGTTTTCCAGTGGAAACTATTATCAACTTTAACTGTTGCATTCTGACTAAGTTTAGAGGTAGAAAAGGTAGAACCAGTGTTGCTAAATGCCTTGGCTGAGTCTTGTGAGGTTGTAAAGTGCTATGGTAATGCCAGTAGATTTGAGTCAATGTGATTGCCATGGGGACTGCTTGAAACCTGTGGTAGAGTGTTGTAGTTGGTGCTCCTTTTCGTTGCACTAGGTCAGGAAAGTTATAGGGGAAGTCTTATGTGACAGGGTTTGAAGAAGGAGCCTGGAGAACAGTATCTTTCGTATGCAGCAACGGCAAAATACTGCTGCAGAAATATGAAAAATTGCTGAAGCAAGCTTGAGTATTTTGACTAGTGATAATCTGTGTGGCCAGATGGAATTTGCATGGATGTTTTAAAGATCTGGAACCATTAGTTGAGCTATGGGAAGAATAGGTAAGCGAGTAAGACAACCAGTCCTGGGCATGATTTCCTTTAAAAAAGAATCTGAGGATGGTTTTTCGAATTAGCTGACTTGTGAACTTCAGGAATGAGAACTAATTAAAGACTAGAGCTCCCAAGCAAGCTGTCACAGCTGCTGATAGACAGGGCTGCCAGCAATGCCTGTAGAGTATCTGCTTGATACTTTTTATTAGGGCCATCTCTTAAATTGTTTATTATTCTGCAGGACTGGGTATTAATGCTGAAATTTTCTGGGCTGGGTGTCTACAACAGGGTGACTTTTTTCCTAGGAAATATACCCTGTAAGCCCCCTTCTCCAAAAAAACCAAAACAACCCTCCAGTATTTCTAACTTACACTTGGGAGTGAGCAGAGAGAAGCAGCTTTTTTTTTTCTTTTTAATTCTTGCATGTTCTGGCCAGTTCTCCTTCCTGACTCTTAAACAAATAATCATCTCAGCTGCTAAGCTGAGAAGTTCTAGCGCCTCTATGCTTTAGAGCAAGAGCTGGAAATTTGCCTGGAGAGTTAACTTTGCATCAAGAATGTAGCTTTTGGTGTTATGGAAAATGTCCAAATTTGGCCGTATCATAAGACTTGGAAAACATCAGTTTGTGAATGCTCTGTAGGGAATTAGTCTCAGGTCCCAGTCTGTCATTACTTTTAAGGTGTCAAAGGATTACAGCTGGAATTGGGGCAGATAAGTGGAAGCCTCCTTTTTTTTATTCCAGTTTCAGTGTTCTGTAAATGTGGTGTCCTTTTTTTTTCCATTTTTTTCTCTCTCCCCCTCTGTTAAATTGGCCAATGCTGCAGCAATGTGCTAGTCTGTGTGGATCACCGACAGACTATCTGCTGTGTCTGCCGCTTGTAGCACACAAAGTACATATATTGTCTTTGTTATATGTGGCTTAAAAGAAAAAAAATCAATGTAAACTTTGTGTGGCTTTTAGCTTTTGTTGTCTGGCTTCAGATCGTCTCTCAGGCTTTTTCACAGGTGTCCCCCATTGTCCTTTACTTCATGCTGGCTGTAAAACAACTCCTGCTCTCCAAAAAAAAAACTTGTGCCACTCTTTCTGTTTAACAGGCTTGATTCATCTGGACTTGCCTTTCTGCCGGCTTTCTTAAAGATGTGGTTTAGCTATGCTGCTTAGTGCTTGCTTCATGACTGCAATTTGCATGCTTTCATGCTTTTTGAGTCACTCTTTTATTGCCATATTCAGTAGCTGTTGAAGAGAGTTTGGTGGAACCATTACTGGTGGTCATGTTGGTTAGCAAGAGTCCAGTTCTGACGAAAGCTAGCTTTGCTTAGGTTTGGCAGTTTTAAAAAGAATAATTGCCAGTGTAAGGGACTTTGTTTCCGTGCATGTCCCACTGTTAGCTCCAACTGCAGAGATTTAGCATTGTGTTTCAGTCGGTCTTTGATGCAATGTGGCTGTGGGGAATCTTTGAGCAGGCTGTAACAGCATTGTTCTCCTACACACATTAAAATGATTGTTGCAAGAGAGGCATCCACAGGGACCTCTGCCAGCTTCTTATTGATGTGTTCAGTTTCATCTATTGACACACTACCCTTCATTATTACACAGTGAATCCTGTGGCAGTGGAATTTGCTATTAAATCTGCTCTGCAAAAGAGAATTGGCGGGAGCTGCTTTAAAAGCAGTGTGACCCCTGTGTTTGCAAAGAATAGCTTTTAAATATGAAACAGATGCTGAACTAATAGAGGATGCTTCCTAAACTTTCAGGGTACCAAACATAATTGTTTTGAGAAAAATTCAGAATTCACATAATTTCTGAATAATCACTTAAGTTTCAGTACCCTTTTTTTTTTTTTCCAGAAAGGTATGTCTAATCAGTAGATGTATTCATTTGTCCTTGAACATAGCAATTAATACTGAGGTGACAATAGGAAATAATTTATTAGTAAAAACTGTTAGAATAAGCATCAAGGTGTTAGTCTTTCTGTCTGTGCTCTAATCCTCTTCCAAGTGCTAGAGAGTAGGAAAGGCAATGCATCTTCTTTTGCCTTTTGCCATTGCCACAAACCGTTCTGTGCTTTCAAAGCACTACCCATAATATTTACCCAGATGTTACAACCTCCACCATCTCCCAAAAGAAGCATTACGTTCTTTAGAAGCCCAGTGACGTACTGTGTATTGGGAGGTGGTGTCAGGAGTAGAATTTATGTCTGTGTAAAGAGCTTTCATGTTGCATGTAGAGTGTGCTTGTTCATATTCAGTTAATATGGAGATTTAAGTTAATGCGGAGTAGTAAGTCAATTGCATCAGCCTTGTTTCCCTTTGATCTCAGGGTTTGGTTCTAGACAAGGCATGCTGTACCTTTTGGCTTAGAGAGCTTAAGTACTTGGAGAAGGCTTCATCAATGAGAAAATAAAGAGCATGACAGCTTATCGGAGACAGAATCGCTCTGTGATTGTCTGGAGGTGGGAGGTAGCAAGGTAAGCCTGGGTCTTTCATGTCTATCACAAAGCAGGGTTGAATGAACACTAAAGCTATTGACTCAGCCCTGGTTGCTGGTAACTGTATTGATAGGCACCTGTCAATAGTTGCAAAGCTTCTGACATCTCTAGGTTTGTGGGTTTATTTATAAAAAAAAAATATGAAAATGTTAAGAAAATAGCATATATAGCCAGGAGTCAATGGGAACAGAAGTGTGTCTGTTGTTAGAAATTAGAGGTGGGGGAAGGAAGGTGAGGAGGGAGTATTGGAGCAGGATGTGCTTTCCAGGGAGAAAGGGAAGTGTGGGAATAGCTTGTTTAAAATAGAATAATGAGTTAAAGGTGTGTCTGCATGAGATGGTGATGTTGGGCAGTTACCACCAGAAACCAGCTTTGGTAAAACCCACAAGTTTCTCAAAGCTCTTCAAGCAAATCTTGAACTACCCTTGTTTTGTAAGCAAAGTTTTCTGCTCACCCCTGGCAGGTAAATGGAATATCTAACTGTAGACTCCTGCAGAGTTTAAAACAAGGATGGAAGTGGGATGCATGTGGCTGCATGGTATGCTGTGGTGTCTGAATTGGTGCTGGTGTCTGCCTTTTGCATCTGGAAGGGACAGGTGAGGGGATGGCTGCAGTACAGTGAATAAAGTTACTTCGTGGGGATGTCCTTCCAAAAGGAAGAATGAGACTTCAGATAGTACCCTTGTTCATGGTCATGACCAGAGGGTGCAGAGAGTGTGCCTCTTCCAGACTTTGCCTCATAAACCTACAGGTATCAATAGAGATAGGCCAAAGCTGCTTGGAAAGGAGCTGTTAAAGATGATAGAAGGTATTCCTCACTGGTCCTTCTCTTAGTATGAGCAGTCAGTTTTTGGTTTATATGTACACAGAGAGATTTTTCTCTCTGTCTGTAGCTGTAGAGGCACTTACCTCTTCGTGAATCTAGGCAAAGACTAGTAACCTACAGATGAATGCAGAGCAGATGCACTGGGCATTTCTGTACCCAGACTTGTAAGGTGGGTCCTTTCCTTGCTTTAACAATTCCTGTCCAGAATAAGAAAGTACTCCCCTTACAGTGCTTTCATGGAACATGCCTATGCCATCAAAGTAACTTGTTGGCTTCTCTTTCTTCTGGTTTTTTTCTTTGGTTGTCCTTCTGGTATTGATGCATTGGGGTGAGAACTAGCTTTGGATTTGTGGGTTTGGCCAAAGTTGAGTGTGAATACTGTTCCTACATGAGTGACAGTCTGGGGTCAGCAGTAGTCCTCCAGTGTCAGGGCTGCCTTGTTGCTGTAGGATCTTGCTTGCAGTTCAAAATGGGACTTTGGTCAAGTGAGTGTCATAAGTACACAGACATTTTTTGGAATTAAAGCCCTACAACTGACGCTTCTACTCCAGAGGAGGCTGCTGACATGAGACATCCTGTGACTGTGACTTGGGCTGAAACAATGTGTTCAGAGAAGCTGTTTGCTGGAGAGATGATCAGTCCTGGAGCTATAGGGTGAGCCTTGAAGAAGAGAAGGTTGTGTGCGGGGATGTGAAGATGTTTGGAGGTTTCGGCAGGGAGAAGGCAAGGGTCCAATCTGCAGATTCTAGGAATGGCATGGTGATGAAGAGCACCTACTTCATGCTGATTTTTTCATCTTGGTGTGGTGGCATAAGGTCTTTTTTGACCTTGGGCACACAGGAGTGGAGGTAAAAGTAAAAAATGGTGCCTGGGGTATCTGCATACGAGGAGAGGGGGCCGTGGGCTCATACAAGATCTAGCAATGACATGTCCTTAGGATCTCAGTGCCTTAAACATATTGAAGACCTGTTGAGAAGACTGTTTGGAGGTTAGGTATTAATTTCCCCTACCTCCTTGCTTAGGTGTCAAACTCATGTTGACAGGGTTAAACTGAGGGACAGCTTTGGGTTTGAAGCCTTGTGCTGATTGTCAAAGGACAAAGATATATAAAAGCCCTTGTTGCAAATTGGTGGTGGAGGTCAGCTAGCCTCCGGGACTTTGGTAATGTGGAGCTAGAGCTTTCTGCTTTTGAGTGTGTGGGTATGAATCCAGCCTGTGTCTACCTTTTTGATGGGCCTGTGTAAAATGGGTTACTGGTTTTGCTTCAGTTGAGTGAACGTAGGTCTGCTGGCCTGAGCAAAATGGCAGCAGGTGCTGGGTGGCTTTCTAATCAACAAGGTCACTCCCTGAACAAGGGTGAGTGAGCTTGATACCCAGGTACAAAACAGCTGTGTTGGCTGTGGCTGGCTCCTGCACATGTAGGCTCTTGAGAGGACAGCCCTGTTTGCCCTGTTCTTGACCATGTTTTGCATGGGTGAGCAAAGAACTTTGGCCTTCAAAGTTATCTGAGTGCTTCTCAGTACTATTTAACATCACCACTTCCCTCTGCACCTCCCCATCAATTGTTTTTACATGTATTACAAAGTTGAAAGGCCCATGTATTGACAATAGCTTTCAATACATACAGCCTAGGAGATTTTAACATGGTAATTAATGCCCTACCTTTAAGACCTCCATGCAGTTCTGGATGTATGCCACCAGATTATGACAGGAAATACCTTGATGATTGTTCCTGTCTGTTTAGAAAGACCTCCAAGGTCCTCACAGGCAATTGCATTTATCCACTCTCTTGTAATTTTATAACAATTTTTCACTCAAGTGTTACATTTACCCTGTTTAAAATAGATCTCTAGTACTTCCTCAGAGGCAGTAGTGTGTATGGGTAAATCATGCTGGATTTGGACACTTACTGTCTAAAGATGTGCAAGATGGAGCAAGTATGGCTGTGTTCTTGGTCTGCTGTGGCATTCTTCTGAGATGGCAGGTTCATACACTGTGTAGCATGGATGGTTGGTGGGAGTTGGCGGCGATCTGTGGCTCTGCTTCAGTAGCCTCTGCCACAGAGCCCGAGGCTGTCTCCTAGCTAGCCTACCTGTACTGAAGTGGTTCTCCATTTTCTTGAAAAAGGTGGCATGCATGCTTTGTATTGAGATAGATAAAGGGCAGTGAATACCTACTGGGAAAATTGAATAGCACTCATTTAGACAGAATTCTGTGTATCTGGTGGCATATATTGTTGTCATTTTTAGGAGAGTGGAATCTCTCTCTTGCTCTCTTTCAGAACATATGTTTCCATACATGAAGACATCTTTTGTTTGCCTTTTTTTCTTGCATCTGAATCCACTTCTACCTAAACAGTCTTTTCTGCAGCACCAGAAGTATGAATGCCAGCAAGGATTTTGGCAGATCGTCTTGGATGTTTTGTTCTGCAGCAAAGTCACTATGGGTAAATGCACTGGAGCATGTACTTCTGATAAAGCAGAATTGCAAGAGGCTGTGGGGCTTGAGCTGAGCTGAGTTTGATCTCATTTATGCAGGATGATAGCAAAAGTATGACTAGGCATGTGAAACTTTGCAGGTGTTCCTCACTGCTTCTGTGTCAGAAGAAGGACCTGTATGCCATCTCAGGAGATGGTTTAGTGGTTAAGGGTTGTAGGGCAGATGGTTGGACTTGATGATCTTGAAGGTCTTTTCCACCCTTAATCATTTGATGATTTTATAATTCTTCTGAGTGTATCAGCTGGTCTAATGAAAGAGCTCTAAACAATACTGCCTTAGACCACTGTGGTTACCTAAATACTGCTGCTAGGTTATACAGTTACTCTGTGACTTGAAGTTATAATTCTGATGATGATTTCTGCCACATGCATGCTGAATTATGCATTGCATGGAAGCTCCTGTTAAAAGTCCCAAGTAATAATGACACTTGAGTTTAAAATTAAGTAAGTTCTAAACATTAATTAGTTGGCAGAACATTCTTTGAATTTATGGTGATGGTCATATAGAAATTCCACTGTCCATTACGGATTCCCCTTCCTCCCTTAGCATCATCTAACTCTCAGATTGTTGTAGGAGTTTGGCTTGTTTTTTTTTTTAATGTTGAGATAGAAAATAATTGGAACGAGTTAGTGTTTTCTTTCCCCGTCCTTTGATGTTTCTGACATTTAAGGAGAAAGTAGATATGAACATTTAACTGAGTGACATCCAGCCTTAGCAGAACCTTCTGAAGTTACTCTGTCCTTTCTTATTCCCTTTTACAGACAGAAGTAAAGGAGCTTCATTTTAAACTTTTCCTGCAGGATGTTTCTTGTCACTCCACTTTTGTCTCATGATCTTAGTCTGGCTTTGATATCTGCAATTCAACATTCAACTGTTGCACATTTCTACAAAGGTACATAAATGCTGAAACGGTCCACAATGGTGATGCTAAATTTGTTACTAGCTTCCAGTGTTGAGATTCAAGGAGGCAGCTTTTACCTCTGTTGTTGCTTCAGGCTCTCTGCAGATAACCTGTTGTCTTGGCTTACAATACATCTGTTTGGGTGGGTTTCACTCAAAGTTTGGGCTAAATAGTGTATAAATATATATCCTTCCTGTAGAAAAGAGGGTTCTGATTATAGTAGCGGTTGAATTCTGCTGCTGAACAGATTATTGTTTCTGTGATAATGAGTTGACTGACCATGCCTGTGACTTCCCTAGCAGTCAGCTATGTACATATCCTTTTTTTAAACTGCTTGCCAGCTAGGAATAAGAGGTTATTTTGATAATTCATAGCACCATGCCCAAGAGCTTTCTTCTTTTTTCCAGAGATTTTGTAATCTGAGTAACATGATGTGAGTACAGCTTTATTAGAATTGTAAACTCCTGTAATGATTAGAAAGGAAGAAAGCATCTGCCAGGTGGATTAATGAAGATGGTTCTTTTAATCAGTAGAGATTTTTTTTTCCATAGGATCTTGGAGAATTCTGGGAGATTTCACTGATTGTCCTGAGCTACTGCAGATGATGGACAGGTAGTGAATTTCTTGCATTTAACAGCTAATAGATGAAAGTACAGTAGTGTGAATGAGGCAGACAAAAATACAAATATCTCTGCCCACGGAAGATAATTACTTGAGTGTTAAACTGATATTTTTATAAAAAAAATCCACCAGTTCTCTTTGGCAAAGGGGATCTCCTTTGATGATAAAGGCAAAGAGTGTTTTTTTTATGGACAGGCTGGACTTCTGTACTTTAAGATTAGCAATCCCTTGTCCAAAGCTTGCTTATTCCTTGTGAAAGGGACAAAGATCTTGAAATAATCTTTATTTTGTCTGGGGAAAGGCAAAACCTGGTCTAGTTGTGTGCTTTGTACCCTGTATTTTGACTTTTGGTAGGCTTAGGTTAAACAACTACAAACAGTGGAGGCATCTGTAGGCTGCACTTGCTTTGCATTATGGCAGGTGCTCTTCTGCTTGAATTGTTTGAAATGCCTTAATTTGATGTTGTGGATTTTAACTGGTTTAAGCTCCTGGGAAATGTTCTTCAGATCATTAATCTCTAAAAACCTGTTCTTATTTCTAAAAAATCAAGTGGGGAGGTGAGGGGGAGGTGAGAGGAAAGTTGTATAGTTAACTAGAGCTCTGCAAATGCTGTATGTGCATTCTACTTAGGCCTTCACTAGCCACAGGAGTGCCTTGTAGGTACTTTTTTACTTACAACAGTAATAATACTGATTGCTCTCTAATAATAAACTTTGTTATAGGTTACTGCTGTTAACATGATGTATGACTGTCATACCAACAAGAGAGCTAAAGCCAGTTGATTTTGTGATGTAGTAAAATAAAAAGCAAACAGGGCATATAAATAGTACTTTGCAGCTTTGTGGTACAAATTTACAAACAATGAAGAAATTAAAAGAGAGAGAAGCACTTTTGTTTTATTTATGTCAGTCTTTTTGTTATGGTTCTTAAATTGTTGTATATTGCTGACATAGGCCATAGCTAGATGCAGAGCTGGGAGGAGGATCCTTTATTTTTTTAAACCATCCATTGAGATGCATGTATATACTACGTATATACTACATCTCTTTGAGTATTTATGAAGGCGTAACTCCTTGTGCCCATTGGGACTTAGATGTAACACTGACTTTTTCAAGCAATGCTGTCTTTTCAGATGTTACTGTGATGCATGAGAGAAAGGGTAATTTCCTGATACTGCAGGGCATTCAGTGCCTTTCTTGCTTATCCTTTTTTTGCTAATGTTGGTGAGATCAGGCTTTGGGTCCTTTTCTTTTTTTGCAACCTGAGTTGAAGGCCTAAGTGCCAAATGAACACCTCTTGTGACTAGTTTTAGTGTGGTACAAGTGTATTTCACATTTCTGTTTTCTGACATATTGGTCCGTGTTTTGTGTTTACATTGTGAAGGATAAATCAGTTGATACGGTCTCTAGTGCTAGGGCTTGGTCAACAGGTCTCCTTGACTTAACCTGGCTTCCAGGATATGTTCTCATAAAGGGATCAGGGCTTTACTCTGCACATTGAACAGCAATGTTTCAGGCTCTGGTTTTCTGGGCTTAATCAGAAGTATCCTTGGGGAATATTAGCTCTCCCTATGCATTGAGTACATTTTCTTTCTTACCTGAGAGCTGTTTGCCCTTGAGTGAAGGGTGCAGTTCAGGGAGACACCTGCTAGCTAGACATCTCAAAGGTGCTTGAAAGGTCCTACTAAGAATCTTCTCTCACAGTGTAAAAGCGTGGACTGCTAATTCTAGTGACTGTGGCCAAGTCCATCTACAGCTTTCCAGGTGAATTTTTTAACATCATTGACTGTCTAAGCTGGAGGTGCACTATCCACTTCTGTTTGTATGCTGCTCTGTTTTATGCTGTTACACAGCTGCTGTGTTTGCATGAGGCATTTCTTTTCAGTCGATGTTAAAATTGTTTTTGTGTTAATACAGTGGCTGGTGGATACTTCCAAGACTTAGTCTGTGGTGCGCTATTGCTTTTGCAGTGGGTATTTTGAACTTTCAATGTTGTCTTTAGTTCTTATGCTACATACATGCACCAGTTCAGGATCCAGAAAATGGTTGACATGCTCTCTGTTGGGATGAAGTTGGGCTCTTAGAGTCTTTTGTTCTGTTGAACAATGCACTATGGGACATAGATGTTCTTCCCAACACAGCAAATGTGAGGATGCCTAGGGTGGATGCAATCTGCTGTCTGTTTCAATGTAAGCTGATTATAAGTGTTAGTTACTGAATAATTTCAGGATATCCAAGTTTCACCCAAATATTAACAGCTACTTATTTTGTACGTAGATTGTCTTACTAAACAGTGTAACCTAGAACAGCTCTGCAAGGAGACTGGAGCAGAAAAGAAACAATTAAGCGTTTTGCCCCTCGGCGTCTTTCAAAAACTGTATTCTCCTCCTCCTGCTATTTTAATGTCTTGTTGGTTCTCTATCTGCCTTTCTCTCTTGTTTCATGCTCAAAAGGATTTCTTCTCTTCTGATTTTTAAGTTGCTTGAAAATTCTGTGTTCTTTCAGTCCGTTTTTTTGTCTCTTCACTGCTGTGTGCAGCCTAGTCACCAGCCTGTATGCCACTGAGGAGCAGCAGCAGTAAAAAGGGTACTTCTTCCAAGCTGCAACTTCCTAAAGCTGTAGAGAGGAAAGGCTGACACCTGAGATCCATTGAGCCTCGTGTCTTGTTTCTGACAGTGGCCAAAGGCAGATGTCTAGGGAAGGGTAAGCATACCCTGTTACTATCCAAGTGTATACCATCTGCTGATCATTTGTAGCTTGGAGACTTCCTAAGTTAGAGGTCGTATCCTCACATTTAGCCTCAGATATTTCCTCCCAAGAGTTTGCTGGCTCATGGGTGTCGCATTTTGCTACCTCTGAAGTTTTGCTTTCTGAAATGTTCTGGGTGGTGGTGATATTAGCTGATCTCTGACTGGGTGTTAACTTTCCCTTTCTCTTTTATCATCTGTAGTGTTGACCTTCCTATACAGAGCAGGCCAATGACAGCAGCAAAGTAAATACTTCTGAGATACCTTTTTTAAAAACTGGAAATAACAGAAAACATTTTAAGATATATATTTAGGCACACTTACCTGAAAATTAGTAGCTAATGGCTGAATGCCAAACTTATACTAAGACTTCAAGTGGTAATACGTTGTGAGGCTGTCTTTTATTACATGGCTATGTGTGGGTTTTCTCAAATGTGTAATGGCAAAAAATTATCCCCCCAAGCTTAAATGTGTCTTATATTCTGTAGTGCATGTGTTACTCTGTATACTAGGGGGGCTATTCAGTACTGGTTGTAGAGGCAAGAGTAGACACTTGCAAATGCTGGGAGTTAATCAAAGCACGTAACAGTGAAAACTTTCTGGTGTATAATATAAAGGGAGAAAAGACCTTCAGTTTGTGATGGGGAACATGAGAAGACTGCTGGACTTCTTCAGCCATGTATAGTATTGATGAACCTTGCTATTCTGCTACTGGAAATTACAGAATGCCTGCACTCAATGCAGGGCAAGGTTTTCAGAGGTGATGAAAGGCTTGAGGCTGTGAGCCCGTGTTGGGGAGTGGACTATTTTTCCTTCTTCCCCGCGACAGCCTGAAACTTCACAAAGAGACTTGGCTGCCCGCAAAGTTAATGCTAAGGGTTTTTTGAAAGTTGAACCTCTTCATTTCTTGAACTAGCTAACTTTGGTCACGAGAGTGGAGTGTTTAGTTTTGTGTTGTTTTTTTTTTTCTTCTTGCTCTAGAAGGTGCAAATAAAAAGGATTTTGTTTCTCTCCATGACTGGGATAAGTGGGAGTAGAATTGTACCAGATGCCTGTCTTGCACAAGGTAGTTCAGCTCTCTGCTGGTTTCTGAATCTCTGTGTGTTGCCCATGTGCACATATCTGCCCACCTACTCCAGAAAGTCTCTACTTTTTGTCCAGTAAAATTAATCTTCTAGTAAATTAAACAGCAGCTGCATATAGTACCATTTCCCTTCATGTGTGAGAACAGCTTTCTAGAGGCAGAATTCAGGGGCATAGACAGCCAATTACACAGCTAATTTGCCTTAAAAGGTCTCAGAAGCAGTGAATGCCAGCAATTTTTTTACTCTCGCATGCTTTTTTTGAAAATTTTGGCTGTTAAATGTGTTGAGAGGGATAAGCAACACAGTGAAGTGTGGATGGATTTTATATCCTAGCCATTGTTCATGGCTTAGCTCACGTTTGTGGTTTAGGGAAGACTTCCCGTTTCCACAGTGAAGTTCAATTAAATGTGAACAGCGTTTTAAGTATCCGTTAGGAGCACCCAGGCTGTATTTTGATTACCATTTTAGTTGGGACAGGGCTTGAATTTCTAAGGTGAATTTCTTCACTGTCCCACTTTCTTCACACTGACTGGAAAGCAATCTGAGTGTGCAACTAGTATTCCTTTGTATGTAACTGAACCAGAAGTGTCACTTTCGGAGTGTATCTGCTGTGCTTCAGGAGCCCTTGGGTGTTTGGCCTATGGCACTGAACCTGGTCCAATGCAAATCCCCAAACATGGATAGTGTGATTCTTGGGGCCTCAGCAACAACTGCTCTCTACAGCCTATTCTCCTTTTGAACTGTGCCACGTGCTAAAGTAGACAGTTGAGGTTGTCTTAAATTTCTATGTGATGGAGTATAAGCTTTTTTCTTTTTTAAATAATACTGAAGTAAATAAGCAGGCCATCTTGAGTTCCATCAACTGATTTAATACCTTATTCTAAATTTTCAGGAGTCTTAGTGCAGCCAACCAGATTGATATGAATGTTGCTTATGAAGCTTTTTCCTGTATTTCCAGAACTGTCAGTGTTGGTACTTGTCTCTTTCAAATAATGTGGAGTGCTGTGGCATGCTTGTTTCTAAAGCCAGCTGTTTTACCAACACATCTGGGGTTAATTTAATTTAACAGCCTGTGTGGCTGTTACACAGACCCCCTTAAAGACCTTAACCAGAATCCCTGTGTGACTGCTAGATGTTGTTTTATGTCCCTGACCTCTCATCTTTTTCACATCTGGACCTCTTTCCTCCTCTTGTCCCCTCTAAACTGCTGACCCTCTCCTTTGGAAGAGAGAAACAATATGGAAATGGAAAATGTCTCTTCCTGAAACAGGTAATTTCATGTGTCTGCTTTTTTATGCCAGAGACTGAGCTAGCTGCCTTTTTCCGGGGCAAGAGTGTTTCTTATAATCGGTTCCATTGCAAATAACAATAGCACAGCAGCAACAAGTAGTGTAAATACCTTGCAGTCCTGTTCTCAATTACATAATTAGTTATGTAGATCTTTTATTAAAGGAGGAAGAGCCCTGATGTCTCTTAAATCATACTCTGTGTGTGCACACATGCGTACTGTTCCTTCTTGTCTAGGAGAAAAATATCTGTGCTCCTACCATGCAGGCTCCATAGAGATTAGCATACTAAACAGTAATGCTCTGCATGACCTGAAATTGGCTTTTGAGTGCTAATTGGATCTATGGGCTTTGAGACAAGGAGTTGGAAAACATTGGTGTCTGGTTTTCCAGGCTGCAGTCAGTATGGACATGGTGGTGGTGTTGGTGCCCAAATGGGGCACTTGGGGGGGTGGTTCCTAAGATATAGGGGCACCAGTTCATTGAGCTCAAGGTAACTGTCTGCTTTGCATTTTCTTATGTCTTCTTTGCCTAGCTGTACATGTCTTTTTTTTTAATCTCTATTTAAAGAAGCAGTGTGGTACAGTAAAATGAACACTAAGCCTGAAACCAGGAATGGCTGTGATCAGTCCCTAACTGCTTCTGTTCTACTGCATAAATTTGGTCTAATGGGTTAATCTGTCCAAGTATATCTTCTGCAGCAAAATTGCAGGCAGTAGCTGTGCTACTGCACTTACCTGCATGTGCAGACAAGGCAAAGGCACACATTCCCATGCCCTAACACCCATTCCATGTGCATCTGTTGTTGGCATTATTAATGTGGCCACTTGCTTGGAGATCATTTATGGTGAAGATGGGACCATTAGATAATTAAATTACAGACAGAAAGGATTACTTTATAAACACTGAGATCCATCCCTCTGCTGGCTCCTATGGCTGCAAATCAGTTGTCAAGCATTGAACCAAGGTGGGCCAGTGCCATATGCTGCCTTGTACAGCAGTTCCCAGCAGCTGTGCTGCCCAGCCACCTCCTTCCATAATCAATCACAACAGCAGATGCAAAGAGAGTGAAGCTTCTTTTCAGGACACCAGCCAGAGAGTCTGAGAGCCTAATGTGTGTTGGGTTGTTCAGCATTGTGGCTGCTGACTTCTGTACTTGGGCTTTGTTCTGTTGCTGTTTCTCCTGAAGTCTGTGTGATGCCTTCACTCATCCAGTGGAATGCTTGCTGGGAAACTAGTTGCTGTGTACTGAGATTTGAAATGATTCCACCCAAATTTTTCTGTGGAAGCGAGGAAGAAGATTAATATTATCTGGATTATGGAAGCATGTGGCTTTTTTAAGCTCTTCTTCCATCCCCCTTTAGACTTAACTTGGCTTTAGACAGGACTTCATCTGGTATGGATGGAGGGTTGGGTTAAATTGCAGTGGATGGTTGCCACTAAATTTAAGCAGGTAAAAAACCAACCCCTCTCCCTTCCTCCAAACCCCCTGCAAACCCAAACACACACACACAAAAAAAATAATTTTTAAAAAAATGGCCCAACCAAAAAACCCCACCAAAACCAAAGCAAAACAACCACCCAAAAAACCAACACCATGCAAAAAAACCCCCAACCCAACCAACGACCAACTCTGGTTAAATCCAAAGAAATTTCAGTTTAATCCTAGTGGTGCACTGCATTCTACATAGAGCAAAGGAAATGGTTGATCTCTACTCAGAGGAAATTGCAGTATAGGGCGAATAGATTTGGACTGCTCCAACTGCTTTGGGAAACATTTAAGATAACAGATAAGTGCAAGTTAATGATGTTGCAGAACAGGACTGATTTTGATTCTGTATATTACAGTTTGAGGACTTTTAAAAAATATTAGTAACTGTATGCAGTCTTCTTGAGTTGGAATTAGTATTACAGTTGCTAATGTGTGTCCTTCTTCCCCCCTAAGGAAAATGCAAAGATACTTGTATACAACATTTCTGAAAATACTTGCAGCCCTGCTTCCGACTGAACTAGCTCTTCAGCTTTGAGTTGTGGGTTTACTGCTTTGTCAACTGTTTTCCTTAGAATGTAACATATTGAACCTCTCTGACAACACAAATTGCTTCTGAGACGGAACAATGTCTTGCATGGCAGTCTAAATACCACTTCCAGTGTCCCTGGACTTTTTGGGTCAGATGTCACCAGATAACCTTAATAGGCTGCTCTGGCAGAGTAGGGTAAAAGTGGAGTTCCACAAGACTCTTTAAAGGAAAACGAAGATGGTTAGCAGGGACAGGTATTTCAGGTGAGACCCAGGAAAAAGCAGCATGTTGACTCTCGTGCTTCATTGTTGTGTTTTTGTTTGTTTGTTTGTTTTCCCTTTTGCTCCCAGCTGCATTTTGGAGACTTACCAAAAGTAGTTCTTTAGATACAACCCTTTATCTTCAACTGTCAGTCGGTAAAGGAAATAGCGTATGTGATGGAGTTGTTTGACATCCAGAGGCATCTAAACCACAACCTTTAGCATTATCTCTGCCTGTTAGATATTTGTTCTCTCTGGAACAGTGGTGCCACAGTTCTCTGCCTGCCAAGGGCTGCTGTGTTTGACAAACTAGCCTTCTGCTTTGCACAGCTGAAAAAGTTTATATGGCTTCTCCTTTCCCCTTTACCTGCTGTATGCATTGCTCTACCATCCAGTAGCATACCTTTCCCCATGACTGGGAAGCAGCGGTTCCACAGTGGATCTGTGCTGTCAGCAGCTGCTGGTAGTGTTTTAAACTCTAAGTAGTACTCCATTTGTGGCCTGGTTTCTGCCTTACAAGCTTCCGCTGTAGTTTACTCTTCTCATTGTATTGTAGTAGGAATACTCCATAGAAACACTTCTGGCAAATTCTTGTGGCTCATTTGTCAGAGAATTGTAATGGGTTGTGTGCTTGGGTGAAAGAGATGACATCAGCTGGTCATCAAAAGTGTGGAGCTGAGTAGGTGCTTTATTCCCAATACCCTAAGAGACAGCAAGAGAGGCAATTCTGCCATTTGCAGTTGCCTTAGCAGAGAGACATGGCAGAGGAAGCAGGCTTTTCTTCTTGTGAGATAGTTCAGTGAAGTTTTTCTAAAATAGATCTTTTTGGGCAGTGATCAGGTAATCTGCTGACTATCTGCAGTGATGTATTTTATATGGCAAAGTATTGTTCTCTTACTGTTCCTGGCTTTTTAGATAACAAGGTGTTATGACTGCTGTTTCCAGGTCTGAACTTGCCAATTACTATGTATTTACCCAAAGTAACATCATCCAGATGCTTGTGTTGGGCAGGGCATATCATATCTGACTCCCTGCATGTTGGTCTGGCCCATTGTGCTGGTGTATTTTCTGTATTTAGAGTAAGAGTGGTGAGGATTTTTGATGTGTTGTTTGGGTTGTTGGTGGGTTTTGTGTGTGGTTGTTTGTTTTTTTGTTTTAGGAATGGGGAGAAGCATGGAGGATCTAATTAGTTTTTCTGCTGAGCTCAGGTTGTCTCCCTAGGCTCTAACTATAAACAGCAGTGGGAGAGGAGTTTTTCTGAGAGTTCTCCATTGGTGACAGACAGAGCTTAGGAAACAAACCATATAAGGCAGCAAACATCTAACAGCTATGCAGAAGGACTTTTGGAAATGGAAAAATGCACCATAGCATAACTTCACTGCTTCAGTAATCTCGTAGCCTTCTATGATGGAGTGACTGCGTTGGTGGATGAGGAAAGAGAGCTGATTTCACCTAACTTGAGTTCTCTAAGGCATTTGACAAAGTCCCACACATCTTGTCACTAAACTGGAGACAAATGGGTTTGATGGACGGACTATTTGGTGGATAAGGAATTGGCTGGATGGCTGCATCTAAAGAGTTGCAGTCAACATCTCAGTGTCCAAATGGAGATGAGGAAAAGTAATGTCCCTCAGGGGTCTGTATTGAGACTGGTACTGTTCAAGATCTTCATTAATGACAGACAGTGGGACTGAGTGCACCCTCAGCAAGTTTGTGGATGACACCAAGCTGAGTGGTGCAGTTGACTCGCTAGAGGGAAGGGAGGCCATCCAGAGGGACCCTGACAGGCTTCAGCAGTGGGCCCATGTGAACATCACGAGGGTCAGCAAGGCCAAGTGTAAGATTCTACACCTGGGTTGGGGCAATCCTCAACATTAGTACAGTCTGGAGGATGACTGGATTGAGAGCAGTCCTGCAGAGAAGGACTGGATGTACTGGTGGATGGAAAATTGGATGAGAACCGGCAAATGTGTACTTGCATCCCAGAAGACCAACCCTATCGTGGGCTGCATCAGAAGCAGCATGGCCAGCAGGTCAAGAGAGGTAGTTCTGCCTTTCTGCGCTGCTCTTGTAAGACCCCACCTGGAGTACTGTGTCCAGCTCTGGAGCCCTCAGCACAAGAAAGAGGTGGACCTGTTAGAGTGGGTCCAGAGGAGGGCCAGAACACCTCTCCTATGGAGAGAGGCTGAGAGAGTTGAGGTCACTCAGTCTGGAGAGGAGAAGGCTCTGGGGACACCATATTGTGGCCTTTCAATACTTAAGGAGGTTTATAAGAGAGACTGAGAGAGACTTTTACTAGGGCCTGTGGTGACAGGACAAGGGGCAGTGGTTTTAAACTGAAAGAGTAGATTTAGATTGGACAAAAGGAAGAAATGCTTTACAATGAGGGCAGTGAGACACTGGAAGAGGTTGCCCCGAGAAGCTGAGGTTGCCGCATTATTGGAAGTGTTCAAGGTCAGGTTGGATGGAGCTTTGAGCAACCTGATCTAGTGGAAGATGTCCCTGTCCATGACCAGGGGATTGGAACTAGATGATCTTTTAAAGGTCCTTTCCAACCCAAACCATTCTGTGGTTTGACGATAAACTGAGAACTGTGTCCTAGTAAAGCCTTGTCGTTTTCTTAGGTGCATTTGAAATTCCTTTTCATGGGGGTGGGGTGAATGGGGAAGACAGCAGGTCATTACTGTGCTGCAAAATATGTTGGTTTAATCTTTTCATTTGAATTTTAATCTATGTGGTATAGATGCAGTCCAACTGGGAAAATAGTTGCTTTTGCACCCAGTGCTGGAGATGTGGCTTTTCTGAGATATCTCAGATGGCATGGAGATTAGTGCAATCCAGCAGCCTTGCAGTTTGATAGCATTTCTGAGGCTTCACTTAAGATGCAGTATGCGTTTCTTCATCCTGATAGAGATAATGGGTTTTAAGCAATTACACCCAGGCTAATTCCTTTTGATAAGAGCTCTACATTATCTAAAAAAAGAATCCTAGCCGCCTGGGAAAGAACAATGTAAATGTCTCTCTCATGGACTATTTCATTTGCTCTTCTCTGATATCTTCAGATGATATGCTGCAGATCTTTCAAGCCATAAAAATCTATCACTCTTTTTAGGTAGAGACTCTTATAGTCAGGGAGGTGTGACAGTACTATTGGCTTGCAAGGTATGAAGAGAGCCCTGCATGCTTCAGATGATTCCAGCTACTATGGTGATTACATCTTTGACATAAGGAATCAGATTTGGTCTCCTTTAAAGGAGCCCCTAGTTTTCTCCCTGTACAGGCTGTCTTGTTGTAAGGTGTGGATTGCTTCTGCTGATTAGGGCAATCTAAATTTTGTAGTTTGGAAAGGGTAGCAAGAGCCTACATGTTATTTAGCATAGATCCCAACCCCTACTGTGTTTATCTGCACTGGCAAGAAGAGTATGGTGGTGTCCCGTGTTAAGCAGGAATGGTAAGAGATCTCACTTATTAAATTTTATTTATTTATTTGAAATTAGTAAAGAAATTTCAATAGTTAGCTGCATTTCTGTTACTTAAAGAAATTCCTTTTATTCTGCTTAATCTCTTACTTTTCATCACATATGTATGCAGTGTAGGATAGAAAATTTAATTGATTGCATTTTAAAAGGTGGTGGTGGGGGAAATCCCAAAGGAACATGCTGTTTGTGTAAGTGCTGCTTAAAGGAAAACCTTATTATATATTAAAAAATAAATAAATTGTGTTAACAGTATTGAAAGGTTTTCAAACATCATAGGCATGTTTGTTATAACTTGTTCTTTCTCTCCCAGATGGTCACAGATAATGTTCTGGATGTGTAGCTGCCTGATGGTAATTGGAGCTAGGAGGGAGGGGCAAAGGGAAAAGGGGAAGATTGGAGATAAGGATTATAATCTCCCATGCTTGATATGCTTTGGTTCTCTTTCCCCAGAGAAGAGCCTGTGCATGTGTGGCATGCTGTCTGTCCCTTCACCTGCCTGCTCGCCAGGGAAAGTTGCCGAATGCCTCCCAGCAGGAGTGTAATCAGTTCTTTTTCAAAATTGAGAAGGAGGATTTTTGTGGACATGTCTCTTTGGTGGAACAAAAAAACGTGCAAAAATAAAATCTTTTTTCCCTCTGTTATATAAAATGGCTTCCTGCATCACAAACACCGTAGTTAAGCAGCACAATACAGAAGCAGGGGATCTGGGATTTTGCTGGAAATCAGAGGAAGAGTGCACAGCTGTAATGGTGGGGAATCCACTGCTTATTCCCCAGTGTGGCACAGAAGAGGTTGTCTGTGCTCAACTCCCTCATTCACACAGTACTGCAGCAAAAGCAGTGCCTAGATTGAAAATAAATGGAGAAGTTCAGGGAGGGAAAATCATTACCACCGTTTGCAGAGTTGGCTGCAGTATTTTCTTCCTGTCATAAACTGTTGTGAATTTGAAAAGGCTGCTGTATTTCCTTCCCAGATGTGGTAATGTTTAGTTGGAAATGAAACAACCTTTTGTTCAGAAAGCTCTTTCGAGATGAAAGGCATCAGCAAAGTTGTCGCTGTGTCTCCTGTGACTGCCTTGGTTGAGAAGCTGCACTGTGTGTTCTTAGTCTTTCTGGTACAGAAGCTCAAGTGCTTAGTCTGAACCAATTTACTCATTCTTCAGCTCTTACTTTTTTGGA
This sequence comes from Hemiprocne comata, assembly GCA_020745705.1. Taxonomy (NCBI): domain Eukaryota; kingdom Metazoa; phylum Chordata; class Aves; order Apodiformes; family Apodidae; genus Hemiprocne; species Hemiprocne comata. The sequence goes on along the minus strand of CM036586.1, from coordinate 131,468,966 downwards.
TTTAATTGGCCTCCTACTACATGTCAAATTGCATTTTCTGTTTGCTGGCAGGTGTAGAGTCAACCTCCTTCTCTGGGCTGCTAAGAGAATGTGTTTTCTTATTAGGTAGAGCTGTCTAGCGCAGGCTGGAGGAAGCACCTTGTGTAAGAGAGTGCTGAAGCAGAAGTGCGTTCTTTGCAATGATAATATCTTCTCAGCCTTGTGAGCAACTCCATAGATTAGTTCTCATTTTGTTCTTTCTCAAGTGATAGGTAGATGCAAAACCTGTCTGGATTAAGCTTCTAGAAGACTTTGCTCATCTATAGCAATGTCTCTAATGCAAAAGGAAATCCTCACCTGTCCTTTCCTTGACAAATTGTGTAGCTTGTTGAGCATTTAAACAGACCACCTGTTCCATAGATCCTGCACTATTTTGCTGCCTTGTTTTCTTGGTTACCCTAAAAATGACAGGTTGCTATTTAATGTATTTGGTTTAACCTCACAATTTATCTATTCTGCTTACCTTGTTCTCCTCTTTGAAAGGATTTCATTTAATGACAGGAATGAGATGGTTCATCTAGGTGATGGGACAAACTAAGTACTTCATAGACCATTGCTAGGGAAGAAACAATAGCTCAAAACTGCCTAGGCTATGTCTGGACTATCTTGTCTCTGTCTCATTAATATGGCAGGCCCATGTCTATTATTCTACCTTGAGCCATACTTTGTCCCCATTCCTGGTGGAGTATTTAATGTTCCCTTAGGAGGATCCTCTGATCAAATTCTTGACAAACAGCCATGAAGGCTCTGTGGTTGTCCTGTTTTGGGTGTTTCTGGCCCAGACCTGCAAAAGCACTAATGTTTCCTGGTAGTCATGTCATCTGTCTAATGAGCTTAACGACCAAGTCCCATCCCTTATGTTTGTGTACTGGCCTCCTTACAGGGGCTTCCTTATCTTCTATTTTGGAAAACAGTTCCTTGCAATTTAATCTGGTGGTCTGGTAACTCCGTAAAAATTAAGTTTTTATTTAAGCAATTGTGCTCAGGCAGGTTTGATGTTCAGCATTGTTGTTTCTGATACAGAGCCAGTTTTTGAGTTCTTACTAAACACACATCTTTGGTGGTCTCAGTGGTACTGAAAAATACTTAGTTGTCAAAGTTCTGATGTTTTCGGTCACTAATGTATACGCTTTTCTGTCCTGCTCCATTTCTACACTTAAATGGGATTCAAGTGGATTAATTGAGAACGTATCACCTTATATTAACTGTGAAATATGTTAAGTGTCATGAAAAAGGGGTATTTCCTGCAAATCTACAGAGTTTGAAGCTCTTGTATCATGAAAGCTGAGCTTTGATTGCTCTGGGAAGATGGAGGGGAGTTTATGCGAGTAACACATGGCACTGCAAGAATAAAATATTTGAAAAAGCTCCTGATTTATCTATCAGAGTAAATCGGAACTCGCCTCTTGCCAGGATCAGTGTCTGTAGCTCTGTGCCTTCATGAAAAGTTAATCCCTAATGCACAGCAAAGAACACCTTGTTTAGTAGCTAGGGATACTCTTGCTGTTGACTGCTGCAGGACAAAAGGCAGAACCCTGAATTCACAGCTTGCTAGATCCTGAGCCTCCTGGGTCACCTAGAAATGCAGCTTACCCTTTGAGTGTCTACCCTGTGCATTCTTCTCCTTACCAGTGGGCAGATGCTCTGCAGTAAATGCTCATTCTGTTATCTTGTGATACTGTGTGCTTCTGCCTTACAAGAATCCTAATTTATCTTAGCAGTAACAAGTGTTATTGTTTGTAAAATAGAAAATTATAACTGTTACAGGTGCTCTCTCTCCTGCAGCCTGTTCCACTGTCCTCCTTCCAACTTTGTATTAAACTGGAATTGCTTGTGGGTCTGTGCTGTGAGGAGGGGGATAGTCATTCCTTTGCAGCAATAGGGTATGGATTCTGTTCAGATTTGCTGAGGAGTCCCTATGCCCCTGTGTTTCCCTTTGGCCTGCCTTCCCTTATGAAGGTGCTAATCAACCCCTACTGTAATTTAGTGTCAAAGGGTCTTCAGTGACCTTGGAAGAAGAGAAACTGAGTTGTTGGCGCTAATCTCAAGCACAAATGTGCAGTCTGTGCCACATTCGTCATGCCTTTGTCACCTCTAGATTGGATTAGTGCAGTGCACTGCATGTGGGTCTGCAGCTGAAGACACATGTATAACAGTGCTGTCTGCTTGTTTTAGTGTCACAGGAGAGAGACGTCAGTGTTTGAGGAGTGTCCTCAGGATCTTGAGCTGACTTCTCACAGTGGTCTGCTGGAAGCTGTTTTGGCTGCCTGGCAGTGCTTTAAAGCTTACCTGCTGCTGCTACTGCTTTCTCTAAGAGGATAATTTGAAGGATTGAATGGGGCAGCAATTTAAGACCTAGTAAGGAAATATACTGGAGCCCTCTAGCTTTCTTTATTTTTTTGTTTGTTATTTTTCTATATCAATGATTTTACTATAGTGCATGTGTTTAAAGAGATGTCCTTAAAGACATCTGGTTGTGGAACAGAACATTGACAGTGGAAATTTTTCTCTCTGATTCACATGTGAATGGTGCAGAGAAGTCCAGCTTCCTTATTAGGACTAGGCAATCACTTGATCAGGTACATAATAACTGTCTTCTGGGAGGAATATAAGGGGATAAGAGCTTAACCCCAGTCTGCATTACAAATAGGTTTAGTGAAGCACTGATGTTGAATACAGAAGGTCCTAGCAATGAGGAAATCAGACTGTTACGACTGAGCTGGTACATGTGAATCACCTGCAAAGCAAAGAGCATGCTGGGACTTATGAACCAGGGAGGTAAAGACAGTGTTAGTCCTTGGTTCAGCTGTTTGCTGAGCTGTAGCTGGGGATAAAAATTTCCTTTTTCTCTTGTAGTTATGCTCAGTGTGTACAGTTGCTTGTGTAGTTTTTTAATGTCCACAGAAATCTTGATTCTTTAACACATCCTTCCTTCTCCATGCTGCTCTGGAGGGGACAAGCTGGACTTTATAACAGGTTCCCCAGTGGGTGGTTTCTTTCCACAAGACTGACTAACTTTGCCCGCACCTGGATACCTAATTGGTATGATGGTTCTGAGCCACTGAAGTAGAGTCTTAATCTACAGCAAGAAGACAAAGTGATAGGAGGGGAATGCTCAACAAGTATGTTGATGTTCATGTCACTGGCTTGTGGCTCTCACAATGTAGCTGATGAATTAGAACCATTGTAGGTTGCTGGGCTTTGTGTATTGGGAGGTTGTTTGTTTAAATTTGGCTTTGCTTCTGTGGTATCCAGATACCTTTTGGTCCAACTGCTTTTGATGTTATTATGGCCATCTGCTTGTTTTTAGCAATATTGGTCCTTCAGTGTTCCAGCTCCTCCTGTTGTGCCTGGCTATTTTGCTACAGATATGCAGCTGGTGGGATTAAGTAGGCAGTTCCTGTTTGGAGACTGAGGTTAGGTAGTGCCTCTCTCTTTCTTCAAAGACTTATCTGGTTGGAACTATGAATCAAAGTGGTTTGCTCTTTTGAGGAGTAAAAATGTGCCAAAATCCATGTGCGACTGCTGGGGTTGTTCTTTGGGCTACAGAGCCAAATCGACCAGTTGAGTCTCCTGCTGTGTCTTTGCCAGGTCCTCTGGCTAGTTTAAGTGGTTCCCCCTTTTGCCTGGAGCATAGCATAATGCATTACCTGCAGGGAAACTGCTGTTGCCATTCTAGCCTTGTAGTGAGACAGTCCCAGAAAACACTGTCTGAACACTCTGTGTATCTCTGCTCTAGAGGAAGCCTGCTTTGCTCATGATCCGATATGCTGGGACTTCCACCAAAGAGGAAATGTGGGCTGGATACACATGTGGCTGCAGAAATCTGCTCAAGCAAACTGTGTCTGTTGAAATTGGTTCTTTCTCTTAAACCAATTAGGAGGGCAGGGAAGCTCACCTGTGTTCGAGAAGCCGTGACCCTTCAGGGCAGAAGTGACTATGCTCATTTTTGGAGTATGTCAGCTTACCTATTCTTTTGGCCTTCAAGCTAGGGGAGAGTTAGTTTCCTGCTCCAAATCATCTATTGGTATCAGCACAAGACTTAGAAAAATGCCTGACTAGATTATGCCCTCACTGTAGTAATGACAACCACTTATTCACGTTATTTAAGTGTCTTACATAGCACTTGGCTTGTAGTGGAGAAACTGCTACCTGTTGGATCTAGGGCTAGTTCTCTCCTTTTGTTCTCCTCCTTACAGATTTCTCTCCCTCAGTATTTCATAACCTAATGTGTTTCCAAATAAGCAATGAAACAAAGATGGCATACACTAAAAATGGTGTGTCTATCTAGGGGTTCCTACTCCAGTGAGATTAAATGTTAATGGGAAGTGCTGCTCTTACTAGTTCTAGCTTTCTGCAAAGTTGAGTGCCCAACCTTTTTTTTTTTTTCTTTTTTTGGTCAAAGTCTGTCCTGGTAATTTGTTAACTGTGTGTTTTCTTTCTCTTTATGCTCCTGCCTAGCTTTCTGCACAGGGCGTGTTGTGAGGGTGCCCAGAGGTCCTCTTATTCGAGTCATTGGCACAGAGGTGGTGATCCCTTGCAGCGTTAGTGACTACGATGGTCCCAGTGAACAGAACTTTGACTGGGAGTTCTCCCAGGACACTGACTTTGTGCGGATAGTGAGTACCTGGGATCCTGCATTCACCTCTGAGGAGTACCAAAAACGCGTGGGCAACGGAGATATCAAGCTGAGACGAAGCAGCAACGACGCTGTGGAACTTGTGATTAGAAACATCCAGCCAGCTGACCAAGGGAAATACAAATGCTCCACACCCAGCACTGATGCCACTGTTCAGGGAAATTATGATGCAGAGGTCCAAGTGAAAGGTATTTCTGAGGAGTGAGGTGTGCTCTAAATTTGTTTTTGATACTGATTATAGATGTATACTTCAGAATGTTGAATTTCTGTTGCTTATAAGCATTGTGGGGTTTATTTTCATTTTCTTCTCCCTGTTCCTGTTTAATTCTCCTAAAACCAAAATTGGTAGCTGGAAAGTGTGATAGCAAAAGCAAATGAGGGAGCTAAGAGAGGCTATTTAAACACCACTTTATTTTTTTTTGTCTAGTAAACATGTAAATAAAAATGGGAAAACTAAGCAGTGGGTTTTCTGAAGATGGCTGCAAATATTTAATGTCCCCAACCTCTGGGTAGGGAGGCTAACCTTACAGCCTGTCTCCTCTGGCTTATTTATGGTGTAACTTAGGGGTCTTTCTATATGAAGGGGGTAATCTTACTTTTCCCCTTTAGTGTGTTGATACTGCAGTCATGCCCTAGCTTTGCTCTCTCATTAAGGGTTTTTCAGTAATAACTTGGGGGATGATTTTTTTTCAAGTGTCTTTTACTCCCATGAAAATCAAGATGGTTCTGGATGGGGAATAGTCAGAATGATGATGTTTGAATGAGAAATTAAAGCCAGGGGAAGGATAAATTAATATGAATGCTTGTCTTGGCTTGTTTAAAGTGGAGTGCTTCCTTTAATGGATTTTCAGCTGGATTTCCTTGTTTCTGGAATATATTTGTATGGAAGAATGAATGATTGGCCAGGTGTTGCTCTATGGTAGTTTTACTGCCTCATATCTTAACAGGTCAGTGTGGATGTTCTCTTCTTGCTTCTGTTTTATGATGCTTGTGTCTTTTTGTCTTTTTTTTTCTTTCTTTAAATAGTGATTTCCGATGGCTTATTGGTAAGTGGTTCAAAAGGACGTTCCTCGATGTCTCTCAGGCTGTCTGAGGGCGACTCCTTCAAGTTGCGCTGCTCAGCAATTACCACCTCACTGGAGCACACTCACCTGCATGTGACTTGGCAGATCAAAAGTGGATCAACTTGGCAGGACATCCTGTCTCTGACTCACGAAGGCAAATTCCAGCCAGGTCCAGGCTATGAAGAGCGCTACCATAATGGAGATATCCGCTTGGACACAGGAGCGAATGACACGTATTGGTTATCTGTATCTCAGGCCTCGTCAGTGGATGGGGGTGCCTACAGGTGTCTTGTGAGCGAGTGGGTGAGAGGGGCAGATGGTTCATGGCAGAAGATTCAGGAGAAGAGCGTGGAGATAGCAAGTGTGGCAATCCAACGGACTGGTGAGTGTTGCTGATGGGCTGGGGTCACAGCTCATAGCTACCGCAGTGCTGTGTCCAGACTGATAATTTGAGAGCAGAAATTGAGTAAGCTGAACTATATGAGGATGCGATCCAGGAGAACCTAGAGTGCTGTTTGGATGGTGGGTCTGTTTACATCTGAGTTGACAGAAAATGCTTGGCATAATTTTTCTGGCTTTTATTCTGGGGACAAGGGGAGTGATTCCATGGAAGAATTGACTGGAACCTCTTCGATGCCTAGACTTAGATTTTTAACTCATCCTTAGTTCACTTCAGCTTCTAGTTTTTATATTTCTTAAATAAACATTGTATTTAACCCTCTGCATACCAAACCTCCTCTTTGTTCTCTCATTAATGGTTGTCCCATAGTGCTAAGTAGCTGCACTTCCTCTGTAAAAGTGTCTTGTGAGTCAGTGACAGATATGAAGTTTTTCTGTAAGTTGTTTATTAAAATAGCATAGAAGGATCAAGAGAAAGGAGAGAGGCAGTGGTAATTCAACAGGACAACTTATCCAGTGATTTTTGTCACTGACACTGGATCAGTGGTCTGAGTGCCCCACTGTATTGGCAGGGGTCTAGGACAGTAATGGTTCTTCTGTTAAATACATCATTGCATGTTTGACTAAGGAGACAAAAATACAAGTAGTGCTATGCCGAGGTTTTCCAGATATCTCTGCCTATATAAATTTCAGGAGTAGATGCACTGAGTATATAATGGCAGTTATGTTAGTGCTAGCTGGAGGAGGGAAAGCAGGGGGTGACACATCTTGTCACTCAAAAGGTGGAAAAACAGGAGATGATGGTCCCTCCGAAATGTGAGATTATGACTGTATTTTAGAAGTGTTCAGACAGTAAAAGCTATCTTTTCATTTTTGTAATCCTTTAATCACTATAGGGAGAATAGGCTTTGTGCAGCCTGGTCTAGTGTGAGGTGTCCCTGCTCATAGCAGGGAGGTTGGAACCTGATGATCTTTAAGGTCCCTTCCAACCTTAACCATTCTATGATTCTATAACCCAGAAATGCTAATATTTTTTGGCTAGCTCATTTGGATGTAGTTTTAGTATCCTAATGGTACTTAGCCTGTGAAATTTGACAGGATCAATCTGCTCCCTCTTTCTCAGGGTGTCTGTTACACAGTAAAGTTTGCAGATGCTCACTGCTGAAGCAGAGCTTGCTTAATTAAGAGCTGTAATTCTCAGTTTTGTTGCACTTTTGGAGAGTTTTGTTTAAGTAGGTAGCATTTAACAGTGATTGCAAACAGGGTGAGAATGGCCAGGACCAGAAATAGACCAGTATTTTAATGTGATTTGGGTGTGCAGTTTTGTTTGTGGGCTTTTTTTGTGTTGTTTTGTGGGTTTTTTTTGTGTGTTTGGGTTTTTTGGGGGGTGGGCTTGTTTGTTTTTTGTTATTTTGTTTAGGGTGTTTTTTCTTAATTATTCCTTTTTAGTTCAGTCATTGGCAGCACTGGCACTTGGTCAGGAGCATGAAGGTGTTAGGGTTTTTTTTGAAGTTATGCTAAATGGGATAGGTTATTCTCTAGAAAAATGTTGTGGAAATTTTTACCCTCACATCCTGTAGTAGGACTTGAAGAGCATCTTGTGCTGACATCTGAAACCTCTGCACTTGCATGCTGAAATGAACTTGAGTTGTGAATGGTATGCCTGGTTGCTGCATTTCCCTCATTCTCACCTGCTGTAAACTGAGGTTGAATTTGTAGAAACAAAAATTAGAAAAAAAAGTATAATGAAAATTCATACACAGATTACTGGTGTAACAATGTGTTTGTTTTTTCTGTTGTTGCTCTTCTATCTACTTGCCCATCACTTTTATCTCCTAAAATCATGACATCTTTGGGCACGCTTTGTTCTCATATGTCTCTTTTTTTTAATAGTTCCTTGCACAACAGATGCAATTCTTAAGTGAGGCCTCCAGACATGTCTGTAACCAAAAAAGGAGCACTGAGAATATACATATGGGTAAACTCTCTTTGAATCCCGCTGTATGCATATACTGGCCAGATTCCGAATGCCTGTCAGTATTTCGTGGAGACAGAAGTGTTCCTTGGAGAAATGCTGCTCTTAACCTTGCAGATGAATCCTATTTTGTATTCTGGTTATTAGTCTGTTCAATTAACTCAGCTTTCCTGCAGATTCCAAAAGCATGATAAGACAGTGAGGGACGTCTCAATCAGATACTCATCAGACAGTGGACTTTGTTTTACCAGTTGAGTGGGGCTTGCTACCCTCTGTTCATTTTGACTGCTCTGTGCTATCAGGTGATGAGTGGTGAGATGAATATTGCTTGGTTTTATTGGCAATAGTTGTGGCTGCTTGGTTTTTCTCTACCCTTTATATGTTGTCTCTCATTCTTGATAATAATTCTAGAAAGCTTTTACAGTTGGGTACCTATAATATAGTAGAACATGATTTTACAACAAAGTCACTAATCTGCACCAGAGACACATTCCTGCCCTGTTTAAGGCAGGAGTGTGTTCTTCCTCATGGTCTTGGTCACAGATCTGCTGAGAAGAGCCACTGCTGTAGCAGCCCTGTCTACCAGCCTGAGTTGAGACTGCATTGCACACTGTGGGAACTGTGCTACACTGAGATAGCAATCTAATGTTCTAGGCAGTGTAAAATGAGGGAATGAGCAAGTGAAGACACGTGGTGGCCAGGTAATTTGGTGAGTGATTTGCACTCAGGGTTAGAAGCAATGCACACAGCCCCTCCGGTTCACCTCTCACTAGTAAGGCCAGCTTTTCTGCTCTTGGTCTTGACACTTCATCTCATGGCTTTCTTTTCACAAAGCTGTGGCCAGCCTGGTAACCTACAGAATGCAGAAGGTCCTGTTTGAGTGCTGGCTATGACCATATGTGCTATGTATATTAAAAATATTCACTGGCCAGTGGAGGAGTTTGTTAAACATGTTTTAAGTGACTATTATTGTTGCTTTGAAGTCCCCAGTGTCTGTTGGTTTAGCAGTAAGCAGAAGAGACAGCACTATAAGGAGTTATGGCTGCCTTCTGTTGCCTCCATTTCATGTTCCTCCAATATACCCAAGGTCAGTCAGGAGTCCAAACGTGTGGCCATGGCTGCTTCTCATCTAAATCTGTTCTGTTAGAAGAGCTTAAAACCATTTCAACAGAAGACAAGTTGAGTTCTAATGTAGCTCCTAGTGATTTCAGTGAACAGTTTCTCTTCTGAGAGGTAGTTGCAAAACACTGAGATCGTCCTGTGAGAATGGAAAATCCTGTATGTATTTTCCAGTTGTGCAAAGGTGACATGCAGTCTGTGACTGGGACAAAGCCTTCATGGACCAGTTGCTGTTGTTGAATTACAAAAACCCTGTTCTCCCTCCCTTCTTCTCCCCACCCTCGTCGTGCATCACTTGCTTGACTGAGAATGCATACTTCCCTTGTAATAGATCATGCAGCTCAGTATCCAGCAGGCATTTGAAGGTAGGGCTACTGAGCGACTTCAGAAGCTTCTGTAATAGAATGCGAAGTCCTGGATAACTTACAGTGGACTCTTAAAAAAAAAAAAAAAAGTGTTTTGTTTTTTTTTTTTGTTTGAATTTTTCTCTTTTCATTTCTAAGCTCTAGATGTGGTTATCTCAACAAGCAATGTGTCTGTGACTGAAAGAGACTCACTGGATCTTATATGCAACATCACAACAAACAGAAGTGGTATTTTCCAAGCAGAGGTGACATGGTATTTCTCTGCATCACCTGGTGATGACTTGTCAGATGCTCAGGTTTTGCTGAGCATGGACCATGATTCTGTTGTCAGTGACTCAACTCTCATCAGCCTGAGCCATGTGGATAGGAACTCTTATCGCCTGTTGGTGCGTGATGTGGATGTGGAAGACTCTGGCTACTACTTCTGCCAAGCAGCTGTCTGGGTACCGCTGCACAACGGGAGCTGGCATAAGGTGGTGGAGAGGACGTCTACACCAGTCAGTGTGGTGGTGACAGCATTAGGTGAGTGATTCTGCTTTCAGACTGTGAAATTCTGTGAAATTTCTTGGTCGCGTCAGACAGAAAAGGGAGAGAGCCTTGCAGAATCTCTTCTGTGCAAGTTTCTCTTCTGTTTGCATATATAATCTGTATTTAGGATCTCTCTCTCATGTATTGTCACAGTTTGACTCAGGATTGGCAATTAAACCAGAGACAACAATGCTCTCGATCTCCTCCCCCTCCCACCCAGGTAGGGAAGGAGAGAGAGAATTAAGGAGAGAGACTTTGCTGGATTGAAAACTAAATTAGACAGCTTTAATTATATGTACAATTATATACAAGTATGTTCAGGAATGTGCAAAAGCCTCTTGCCTCCCCCCACCCCCAGCAACTCTCCCGGCACTCTCCTTAGCTGTGAGCAGTCCCAAAATGTCCCAGCCCACAGGCAGGAGATAAGGCAGAGCAGACAGGGGCTGGGTTATGAGGGTTATGAGCTGGTCAGAGCCTAGGGGTCGATGGGGATGGATGGATGGAGTCCTCGCTGGACACCGGCCATGGACAAAAGAGAAGGGAAGAAGAAGCGGGAAGGAAGTTGTCTTCTGTGATCTCTGACCTTCCTCGGAGCTTATGTAGATACATGGAATGGAATACCTTTGGTCAATTCTGCTGTCTGTCTAGTCCAGCTCCCCACAGAGGGGTCACAGATACAACTCTCCTGCCCTGGTAGCCTCTAGCAGCAGAGCTAAGAAGTGACCTTGGAGTCTCAGCAGAAACATAAACATTCCAGTGTTATCAGTCTGCTAGCTGGAACACTTGTTGCTAGTTAAAAGAGAGCTTACTGAAGGAAAAAAAATCAGTAAAAGGAAAATTAGCTTCATCCTGGCTCAAACCTGGACACATATAAAAACACTGATCTATCCTATGGGGTTTTGGGTTTGTACATTATAGGATTTTAGGATCTCATATCCCATGTCCCACCCATGCATTCCACTTTCTGTTGACACTGAACAGGCTGCAATTGGGAATCAGAACTTCAAAGTCTGCCTTGTTTCAAGGGGCTAAAGCTACCCCTGTTGTCCTCTTTCACCTCCCTCGTACCATTAGCATGGCTCTTACCCAGCTTCTCTGAGCTCTGAACACAATGACATCAGGTGCTTCCCCTAGTTTTTATTGAGTCATATACCATTAAAAATATTTATAATGGAAACTTCATAAGTTTTTGGGGTTTTTTTTCTTGTTTTAATCACAAGAGACACCACATCCTACGGATGGATTTAGAATGGAACATGACATTTTACTGTTTTACTCTCCTCCCTCAGCACACAATTCCATTTTATGAGACCATGTCACATAGCTGTTGATTACTGTGACTGGGTGGGAGAGATCTTGCTTGTGACTAACTTAATGCTAGCAGTGATGATTAGCATAGTGGCCACTAAAACAGATTTTCCTGCAGTATTAACATCCCACTCATGGTGGTGCTTTTTTCATCATTCAGTCCTAGAGATGAGTGAATTTTTAGCCTTTTAGCTAAAAGAAAAAAAAGGATTATTTGTGCACTTGAGGTTAGGTCTTCCATATGTTACTTCAGCATTTCTGCAGAAAGTCCTTTTAATGCACCAGTGGGGGAAAAAAATCTACTTCAACAGAAACTTTATGATCCCTTTATTCTTTCCTTCCTTTATCTTAGAGGTGTTCTTGGTTGTTTTCCCTTCTTACAGCTCTAATACTGTCAATTTCCAGAATTTTTTTACAACGGGCTGGTTAAAAGCAGCTGTGTTTTAACAGTTAATTTAAGCTTTGTTAACTGAATGAGGAACAGAAGCTTTAGGTAGGAGATTCAACAGACTCATCTGATCTACCTGACCTACAAGAGCAGGCTTACAGGATCTTTCACTATAACCTTTTTACCAAAACATTTGTTTTGGTAATTCACTGTTATATGCATGCTGCAGATTGTAAAGCTTTTACATTATCCCAGGTGGACTCTTAATCTCTAAAGATCTCTCTTTATGCAGATACCCTTAGAAGTAGAGTTACTTGGGAGAAATACTAAAAATGAAACTCCAGCAAAACTTCTAAAAAGTCTGTCATTTTAGAGGTAGGTCTAGATATGTCAGCCTACCTGTCCTGTCTCCTAATTTCATTTTAGGGAGAGAATAGCTTCAATTTAGAAGCAGTGAAACTCAGGATGGTGTTACAGATGCTGTAGGTAAGGTATCTGCACCTGTTAAAATTCCCAAATCATTGGTTGTGTTGGAAACATGAATGGACCTAGATGTGAGCTGTGGGAGAACTTGCAGAGCTGTAGTACTTGGTGTTTATTCCCAGCTTTCACTGGATGCAAGCATCCAGGCCTAAATCCTCTCAATGTACCCATTCAGAGCCTCTTGTCATCAGAAATTAGTGGTACTGTCCAGTTACAAAGTCAGAGCTCCTCCAACGTGAAAGTACTGAATAAGGCCAGCATATAGAGAGCCTGCTCAGAAGCCTGGATTTTAGAAATAAATAGGTATGTCACAAGGCTAAATCCCAACCACAATGACTTTGAATTTTGCATTTTAGCATTGTATAGAGCAGTTGAGCTGTGACCATTTCCATGTATACTTGTAAGTGTGCTAAAAGTGAGCAAGTGATGAATGTCTGTTTCCTGTCCTCATTCAACCATTCAGATTGCACGTTTGACTTGAGTGTTCCTTCCCTCCCCCCTTGGGTGTGTCTGCATGCATGCACATGTGTTCCTGCGTGCACAGGTGTGCTGCATGCACACGTACTCTCTTTTAGTGCCTGTACCTCTTAATTTTTCAATTCCAATTTGACATTATTTGGAAACAGGGGAGAATAAAATCTGCTCTTCAGCAGGCACTTGGTTGCTAGTGCAAGGGAAAGGAGAATAAATTCTTAGTATTTGAGGTTTTCAACTGCATCCAGAATTCATGATCTCCTCCTCCTTAATGGAAGTTAAGAGCTGCTGGAATATTAAGTCATTGAACTGTCAGTGTGGCTGTTCTTTGACAGCTGACAGAGTGGAGGAATAAGGTTTATCCAGCCAGCCTTTTATTCTTTTCTAAATCCTCTGTTTGAGTGTCTGTCAGGGTGAAGTGCCTATCTGGAGTGGTGCTGTCAAAGCCAAAACTCTCTCCTTAGCGGTCATTCCCCCTACTGCAAATAAAACTAACCTGTAGTGATTTTCTAATAAATAGAATTTCTTGTATATTTTTCCTTCTTGTGTTTCTGTTGAGAGAAGAGTTTCTACTTTCTTAGTCTTTATTGCTGTGAAAATATTATTTAGTTTTGGAGGCCACCTTTTTTTTTTGGGGGAAGGGGAGATTAGGGGAAATGATAAGAAAATTACATAGTGTGAGCAATATATCATGAGGCCCTGGAGAAGACTAGTCTTTTGTGAATGAGACAGGAAGGGTAGTGTAGCTGTAGGATTGATGGGCATTTACACCAAGAGTAGGTTTTGGCCACCATTAATAATCTAGGCCTTGGTTGCAGCACAGGAGTTCTGTGCATTTTCTTTTTATTTTGCTTTACTTATACTTAAAATGCACAGAAATCTGTACTCATGTTCACTGGTCTTATGTAAAAGGTACTTTTATGCTTGTGTGTTACCTAACACTGCAGAAACCTCACCATCAATATCACTAGATACTCTAGCATCTGGTGTGTATTAATGCCCTTGTTCTTGCTAGATGCAAGGACACTGCATGCATAACACTTAATGGTGAGAGATCTCTTCTGCAAGCTGACATAGCAGCAGCCAGTTTGCTTGGTACAATTGTTTTTTATCCTCTGCATCAGAAGTCCAAAAATGCATCTGCGCAAACAGTTTGCGCAGCAGTTCCATTAAGATGCTTTATTATCTTGGCGCATTGGTGAGCTAAGCCTAAGTTTTAGCTTTGGATTGCCTTCTTTGTCCCAATTATAGCTTCAGTTAATTGTTTCTAGGCGGGCAAAATGCCAAATAAAACATAAAGCAAGAAATAAATACAGAGTGCTGAATACACTTGCAATGTAAAAGCCATGTGATGAGTATTGGCTGAACCGTTGGAAAGCTAGTCTTTTTTTCTGAATTATAGTAGACATCAAGACAGAAAAATGTTCTAGCACTAGTAAATAAATATGTATTTCATTTATGGTGTGAGGTTCTTGCTAATCTTTTTCCATTACTATCTCTGTAGTCTGAGAGAAAACAGCCATGCGGCTGCCTTATCGCTTCTAGGCTTTGGACAGTCAGCTATTTCAGATTTAAATACAACAGCCCCATTCTTAACCCATGAGTTTCGGGTACTCCTTTTCAAGCTTGAGGTATTCCAGCCCCATAGCTATACAGCACATACTTCTCAATCCAGACTGTGATGCTCTTCTGATCCATGCATCTTCAGCTCTTAACCTACTCAGTGTTTATTATGCTGCCCGCTGAAATTTACTGTGCACTGCTATTGGTGCTGCCTCTGCCCCCTGTTTTGGGTGGGTGGGTGAAGTATTTGGGTTTTGGATTGATTTTTAATATTCTTAAACCATTTTGTAGAGACACGATGGGATGGTTAAGTGTGGAAAAGAAGGCATTTCAGGATGGAAAATAGCCTTGTATACCGGAGAGAAACTGTGGAAATGGAATATCTGGTCAAGTCCAAAGCTAGAGAAAGCCAGTATACTGTTGCTGTAGGATGCCCCAGGCTTTTTAACAGGTGCAAAAGGTGAAGCTGAAACTGAACCTACATAGTTCAATGTTTTGGTTTGAGCAAGCTCTTTGCTGATTTTTTCTTCCTTTCAGTGAACTTTTTAGCAGTACCAGTGGACTGATAATAACCAAGGTCACTTCTGAGTGTCTGCAGCCTCCCCCCCTACGGGGGAGCAGATTAGACTGAAGGCAGGATCAGCAAACCAGACTATCCCCTTCTCATAGTATTTTCTCTATTTGGCTTTCAGTATAGGCTAATACATCACGGAAGTCAAGCCTCTGTTTTTCCTTTTTCTCTCACTGTTCTGCTTACTGTCGCTTCTATCTCCCTCTCTTTGGCTCGCTCTCTTTTTTTTTTTCCCATTTTTCTTCCCAGCCGACATCCGAGGACGCCGTCTGTGCGCCCGGACACTCCCCCCTTCAGCTGGGAGATTGTGGGAGTGGTTAGGGGAGGACGGAAGGGATCGGGTATTGCACATCCCTTTGCAAATACATAATATATATTCCCTTGCCACTAATAATTAAAATCAATCTGTTTCACTTTTCAACCCAGAAAGCTTCTCTCTCATTGTTCTCCCTCTTTCCCTACCTTGGGGGAGGAGGGGGGGAGGGGTGAATCGAGAGACTTCCAACTCGGTGCCAAACCGACACATTCAGTTATTGGGGGCCAGGCCTAAAGAAGGCAATGATCTGCTCAACCAGATCTCTTAGTCCTAAGTTTTCTGAAATGATCTGACCAGACATATGAATCAAAAGATCTTGTTTGGAAATGCAGGCCTCGGGGTACTTGTGTAAGACCTGGCACAAGTCTGAGAGCTGGAGTCAAAGTTCTCAGTCCCCAGGTTTTGTGATAAAAATGTGTATTCTGGTGCTTGGCTTCTAGTTCAGGTGCTTTCACAGACTGAATATTAGAAATTAGCAGTATCTCTTAATAAGCTCTGGTGCTTTCTCCCTTCTACTTGTAGCTTCTAACCTCTTTCTTCTGGGTTTCCTCTCCTGCAGAGCCAGACTATGAGGTGTTTCTGAATGCCTCTAAGACACCCAAGTTTTCAGATGACCCCACTGAGCTCAACTGCAGGATCACAAACGTACAGGACACTGAAGCAAACATCCGCTTCACAGTTTCCTGGTACTACAGGCGGCGGCTGCGCAGTGATGATGTGGTGGCAGAGGAACTCCTGGCCACGATGGATGCGGACTGGACTCTGCTGCTTGGGGACAGAAGCAGAGAGCGAACTCAGAACGGGGAAATAATCTTCTCTAAAAAGGCTGTTGACACCTTCAGTTTACGAATCCAGTGGACTTCAGAAAGTGACAGAGGGGATTATTTCTGCGTCATCTCTGCGTGGAGCAGGCACCGCAACAACAGCTGGGTAAAGAGCAAAGATGTGACTTCCGCAGCTGTCAGCATTTTCTGGGCTACACAAGGTAGGAACCTTGCACCTATTTGCTGAAATACCTAGAGAGCCGAGAGAGTTTTCTCCTGAGTGGGCCTGTCAGCCAGAAGGCCTGCTAAGGGGCTTTGGAAATGTGGGTTTCAGTGTTACGAAGAGGAAAAAACACTGTTACCTTGTATAGAGGCCACTTATTTGTGGAGGGAAGTAACTACTTAACAGCACTCACCAGTTTTATCCAACAGTTTGGAGTGGAAGTGCAAAGCAGAGAAATGTTAATCAAACTGTGCTGAAACTTCCAGGAGCTGGGCTGTGGTTCTGGCAGGGATGGCATCCAGCAGTGATGCTGGTGTCATTGCCCCCTTTCGTGACTCAGAGTATTTTGCTCTCTCTCAGGTGCATTTTGCTGCTAGCAACAGGGTTGTCTTGAGGTGAAAAAAAGGAATGTCATTCACTTTTTAAGTCTTCTCTGTCTGCCAGTTTGAGGATTTTCCTTCTCTCTCCTACAAGCCCACGTTTAGAAGGCACTTCTGAGACAGCACACAGGCGTAGTAACATCAGTATCAAAAATATGTGGAAAAGTTATTCAGTGATTTGCTTGGATCTGGGCCTTTTTTAGGCAGAAATTAACTAGTTCTGGTCAGTATTTAAACTGACTCTGGGAGCATTTCTTACAAGCTAAATAGTGTTACTTGAATCACTTAATGGTGATTTAAAATGGGTGTATGTATCCTGGATGTCCTGTAGAGTGAGATACTGCTTTGGATTAGGTGTGAAGTCATGCAAGAAGGTCCATTGGATAGGGACAGAAGGAATAGCATAACCTAAGATGTGTAACATCTTGGGCAAAATATGGTGCGTAGCTAAGCTGTATTTATCCTGATAGATTTGTTTAACAATCTAGCTTAGGCAGCTACAGATAGAGAACTATGTTTCAGAGGCAAATGGTTTGAAATCAGTTTAAAGGTGTTTAGGAATAATCCCTACACAGCAAATTGGAGACTTTCTGCTGTGATTCTGCTTCATTGGAGAGAGAAATAGTGGCCAGCTCGCTCAGTACTCCCTTCGTCCCCAGACCAAGCGTGGTCTACGAAAAGGTCATTTTTTTTCACTGAAGCTTGCTTCTCTAGCAGGAATGGGATCTCTCATTAATGCTGGTCACAATTAGATCAGTTGTTATGCCACAGCACGGAGTGTGTGTGCATGTGCATGCACGCGTAATGGATCATCGCCTTCGGAGCAGCTAGAGAGACCAGCTGGAGTTGAAAAGTCTCAGCCTGTGTTGACATTTCTGAGGGAAAACAAACCGTGACAGGTGTGAACATTCCCGTGTTTCTGGTTTTATTCCAAAAACTCTGCTCATTTTGCAACGCACATGTAAAAGTTACAGTCCCCATGCTGAAAAGTACAATTTGTTGGCAAAACTTAGGGTTGGGGGATTTATGACGTGAAAGTGAGCTCTCCTACAAACACCTTATCCTCCTGAAAAAGTATGTTAAATGTATGTAAGGAGGAAGGGGCATTATACAGGTTTGATTTCCCCTTCTCTTCCCCCATCACACCTTCCTCCATGCTTTTTCAGCTGTCTAGCCCCAGATGCCTTTCTCTGCATCCCCCGTCCCTTGCCATATCCTATTCGTGTGAGCTCCAGACTCAGCTGTGAGCCCAGTGCTCTAGCCAGCAACTATGAAGGAGTTAATCTGCTGCTGCCTCTGCTCTCTGACTGTTGTTTGGACAAGTATCTCTGGTGATTTGAGTCCCTAACTGCTCCCAGTGCTTATAAAATCGAGCAGCCAGGCTCCCATGTGTTTGCCTCAGGAGAGAATAGAAATTTGCCTCTTCCTTGGATAGCTTGTGCCTACATAGAGGCATGTCTTCCAGCCATTTCATTACTTTCATCGTCTGTTAACTTTAGAGCAGTTCTTGGGGAGTAGGAGAGGACTTGGGAGAAATCCGTCTTCAGAAATTTTTTTCTCAGATTTTGAGAAAGGAGAAATTGTTTTACATTGTTTCTGTGGGTCGATCAGCACAGAGGGGTGTTCAGGATAAGGAAGCCTTTGCTTGAAATGTAAGCATTATGTGACGATGTCACTCCTTTTTGTGTGCGTTGTATAATAAGTTGTATGTTTGCCCATTTTAACTTTTTTTCTTTTTCTGCTTTATTCTGTTGGGACCAATAATGTTCATGTTTTTCTGCTTACTCAGCTTTGCAAATGCAGCAAATGCAGCCAGTTGCTATCGTAGATCACCGTTGTTTTTGTCATGGTCTGCCTGATTTGTTTCTTCCTCTCTCTCTTCTGCCCTCTCCCCCACCAAGGTGACAAAGGAAGCATCTTTATCCTCACCTCAAAAATGAAAAGCGTCAATTATGTTGTTATTTTTTGCTCATTTAGAGTACAAATTCCGATCAGTATAAAGGGGTAAAGGAAGGGAAGACTTTTTTGACTGGCTTGGTAGATGATTTTCAGTTTTATTTATTAGAGTGTGAGTACTACCTATGTTTAAAACACAGTTGCTGTTTGCAGTGGAATGCAGAATGGTGCTTATTTCCTAAACCAGTGTTGTCAATTCTGCATCTGCGTGAAATTCTTTACAAAAGAGCACATACTCTTGTAATTGAAATTCCAAATCCCAAGGGAACTATTATTTGTGGTTTTGTTAATACTTCTGTCTTTAATTTACAAAATAATCGTATTTACCATGATATTACTCATCCTAAATGCTTGCCCAGGCCCTCGCAGCATGTGTAACTGGGAGCAAGGACATCTGAATCTTTTAGGAAGTCCTGCGAGTAGAGAAAAGGTAATATTTGTCATCCACTTGTCTTTACCATTGCTGGTATATAATAGACACTACATAGTACAGACATGAAGTTCCTCCTGAGCAAAAACTCCTGTACCCATGGCACCAAGCTGTCAGGTGTATATGCCTGTTTGGGTGTAGGAACAAGAAAGTGTTAGGTCTACAATCCCCAGCCAGGGGTGGCTGGGCTCCTCATGCCGACAGCTGTGTGAGGATGAAGTTTTCATGCTCTTCGCTAGGCAGTGGAGCAGGCCAGTGTGGATGGCCTAGTTGAGTGTGTGGCAGCAGCGGGGAGAGCAGTTGCATTGTACATCAGTGTATCAGGCTGTGGTGCCAGCCTTAGTGTGCCTGCTGTATTTTCAGAGCTCTTGATATCAGAGCTGCTGGGGCAACAGTTGTACCTCAGGGTGCTGTATAGTCGTCTTCTCCTATGAAGCCAAAGCTGTCATTACCTTAATGTCTCTTGCATTCCCTGTACTTGCAATATAGCTAGTGCACTGGGGGATGAAGAAGGCTTTATGAATATTGAGATGGTGTTACTTGAAGCTGCTGATGAGACATTAGGTTCTGAGGTTACTCTTTGCAGTGGCCATTGTGTTGCTTTTCCATCAAGAGTCAGTGGAGTGCAGGGAAGGTGTTTGATGAAGTCTCCTTGCCCTTGTACCTGTTAGGCTTCTCTAGTAATTTTAACTCTACCCTTCCCTGTCTGTTCTCCTTATCTCCTGCTTGCAGTCTGGGAGATTTCAGGACTGCTCACAGCTAAGGAGAGCGCTGGGGGAGTTGCTGGGGGTGGGGGGAGGCAAGAGGCTTTTGCACGTTACTGAACATACTTGTATATAATTGTACGTATAATTAAAGCTGTCTAGTTTAGTTTTCAATCCAGCAAAGTCTCTCTCCTTGTTATCTCTCTCCTTTTCCTACCTGGGTGAGGGGGGAGGGGATCGAGAGCATTGTTGTCTCTGGTTTAATTGCCGATCCTGAGTCAAACTGTGACGCTTAGATTAGGGGAAAACTCTTGGTTACTACCCAGGAAGTAGTCTTGAATTTGAGCATGCACTTTGTGGTAGAGAGCAAGAGAATTAGTGTGGCTGAGCCACTTGGAGTGGCCGGTGATAGAACACAGAGGCATGCATGGCCAAGCTCCGAAGTACAGTTTATTACTCAAATTTTATGTCAATCATTTGGCTAGAATTTCTTTTGCTGCCAGCCCTCTTGTCTTGGAGTAGTGCCTGAACTGGTTCTAAGCTTTGGGTATGGTTTACTTAGGATCTCTTCCCTTACTGCTTTCCAACATAAACTCCGCTGATCGCAGCCTCCTGTATATGACTGACTATGGTGTGTTTTATTGTGCTTTGCATTCATGGAGCTTTACAAAAAGGAGGTGAGATTGTGCATGGGATTGCATGTGAAGGGTTGAGTGAGCAGAGTAGTGGTCAAGACACAGACGTTGCATCCTTTGCAGTTCTTAGATTAGTAATGAGATATTAGGATGCAGTTCTTAGAAGAAAGTGTTCTTTGATTTCTCTGGCTAATCTTACAGAATCAGATCTGATGAGTACTTCTGTTAACATAGGAAACATGAAGAAACTTTCCCACAACTTGTCTTGCAGATTACTGTTATTTCTAAACTAAGTGCCAAATCTTTGGTTTCTTCTGTTTCTCATAACTTAGACTCAGAGACAACTACATGCTTTTTTAGGTAGGGGTGATGTGCTAATTGCGTTTCATTTGCTGCTACTGAAGGAGAACAATTCTGGCACAGAACCCTACTGTTAAAAATGTCGATCCAGGCTTTTTTAGTTGATAGGATATGGGGCTTTTTTTGGTTTTGTTTCACTTTACTAATTTGCAGGTCTCTAACATTATTGCAGATTCAGAAATGCTCCTTTGATCTTTTTTACTTTCTTGCGACAACAAACGTTCAAGGCCTGTATGTGCTGGTTTTTTGTCTCCTCGATTCTGGCTTGCATTTCTTATGGTCTCACATTAGAGGAGGTGTCTCTGCCACTTGTATTCATCCACCCTAAAGAATTTTGGGATTCTAAAATATAGAAAAATCTTTTGAAAGCACCTTCATAAGAATATGTGTCCCTGTTTTTTGGTCAGCGTCCTGATTTCTAACCCTTTTGAATTCTACCACTGTTCTCCAGCTTCATCTCTGGGCCTCAGATCTTCTTTCCACAAACTCGACAGATGACATTGCTGCTGCTATCCCATGCTACCACTACTCCTTTCTCCTTTTCTTTAGCAAAACTAATCAGTAAAAGCAGCATTTTCTGTTGTCCTCAAATTAAAAGGCAAGAAAGGATGTCTAGGAACAAAATTTGCTCTGTCCTTAACTGGGAACAAGATACTCCCCTGTGCACTGCTGCCTGACCTGTGGCTCAGGGAATAGCTGAAATAAGGCATTTGGAGGCTAGATAGTAGGAAGACGTATCTTTTCTCAGCTACATCTGTACTACTCTGATCATGTGCATGTATTTGTTTTAAGTATATGTATGAGAGACCAAAAGCAAGATATCTTTTTCATGGTCTAGAACTCAGCACTCTGACATGAAGATCAGTAGTACAAAGAATATTTGTATCAGGAGGGATTTTTGCGCACAGCCTCCTCACAAGGCCTAGAAAGCCACAAAATGTGGTAGAGAAGTATAGCTAGCTGTTCATACTTTTGCGGCAAAAATGTAATTGTCTACTAGGTTCCTAAAATATGTGGCAAGCTGTTCTGTGCTGGGATTCTAAATGCTGCAGCCTTATGAAGAGGGTGATGCCAGAATTGTATGGACACAGAATGATGAAAAAATGGATTTGAAGTCTAGAATGAGATGCATGATGAGTTCTCACACAAGGGAGCAGAGAATGATTCTGTGCGTGCAACTTCAATTGTGACTGTACCCTGAGTGCCTAAATGTGCAACTCCTTTATTCTCACTTCCTTAGCGGGTGGAAGTGTTTGTGGGGGCTTGGTGTGGAGTATCAAGTAATTCTGTGCTCAGCGAGACCCCTAGAAGCAGCTCAGCCTTCCCTGCTCCTGCTGTTTCTTTATATAGCTTTGTACTGTGATCTGCTTTATAGAGTACTGATTTAAAGTTGTCATACCGGGTTTCTCATCTTGTAGGCTGTGTTTACTCGTTGTGAAAACCGCTGCTTGAAGGCAAAACACTGCAAAATGTAATCTTGACAAGTATCTTGTTGCTTTTGTGGGGAGGGCATAAATATTACTGTATTTGGTTCAGTTTTTGGAAATGTGTAACAATCTCACCGTTGCTTTTTTCCCTTTTCCTGAGAAGTTTCACCTTGCATAAAGGTGATCTGTGTAGTTGTGGTTTTTTAGCATGTCTACACATTTTTTGTAAGAGGGAGAAGGGAGAATATGCTGCTGCAAAATAAGACCAGAAAGAGTCGGACTGGCTGAATTCTTGCAATACTGGTATTTTGGGAAGTAGCTGTGAGCTTTGCGTTCTACCTCAGCACCTTTTCCTTAGGAAGAACCTGAGTGTGTGGGATGTCTCATCATTACAGAGTCAGGAAACTGGCAACTCCTTTTCCTTTTATCTGGTTCTGATTTCAGTCACTCCTAATTTTTTCGATTTCTTATTGTGAGGTTGGATTGTTTGTGTCTTGGGGCTGTTCTCCTAGATGTATAATTTTCCCTAACCCTGCAATTAAAGGATCCTTGGGGTTGAGGAGCCGGCAGACTTGGAGAATGCTGAAGAAAGGAGACTGAGTGTTGCTGGCACTCTTGATGCCTCTGGTGGGCTTTGTACTCAGGTGAACGCATGAGAAGCAAGGGAAAGGAACACATATGAAGGCAGAAGTATACCAGACCCTTTCAATAGAGAGATGTGTGTATGGGTGTGCTAGAGATGGAGACTTATCATAGAATCATAGAATCTTAGGGGTTGGAAGGGACCTCAAAAGATCATCTAGTCCAACCCCCCCTGCCAGAGCAGGGTCACCTAGAGCACATCACACAGGAACTTGTCCAGGTGGGTTTTGAATGTCTCCAGTGAAGGAGACTCCACAACCTCTCTGGGCAGCCTGTTCCAGTGCTCTGTCACTCTCACAGTAAAGAAGTTTTTTCTGATATTCACCTTGAACCTCCTATGCTCCAATTTGCACCCTTTACCCCTTGTCCTATCACTGGTCATCACTGAGAAGAGCCTAACTCCATCTTCCTGACACTCACCCCTTACATATTTGTAAGCATTGATGAGGTCACCCCTCAGTCTCCTCTTCTCCAAGCTAAAGAGACTTCTTGTGTTATCAGCAGCTTTTTTGTCATGCAATTTCAACTGGTCATGTGAGTTCAGCTGAATGTGTCTGGATTGCAGTTAGGATGTATTTTCAAGGGAAATAAAAGAAGCTACACTACGTGCTGCCAATTCAGTTAGTGGCAGTTTTTGTCACTAGTCATGAGTACTTCAGCAGTGTCTTTGTACCCTATTGCTGAGGGTGCTCTTCTGGATCCAGTATAAAACAGACTCTGAGTCTTGTCTGACTAATATCTTCACTCCTGAATAAAAAAGTCCTGGCGGTCCTGTCATGCTATGACCTGTGTACGCATTATTGCTTAGTATTTGGTGTTTGTTTGCATCCTTGCATCTTGACCCAAACTCTTATGTGTACTGGGGTCTGTGTGCTGTTGAGTAGCATTCTGGAATGTCTGTATGTGTTTAAATGTGTTGGAATTTGTCTCTCCAAAAAAGTAATTTGTTTATTTGTAATCTTCTAGATTGAGTGGTACTGGAAAAGTATTAGAATCTATCTATTAACTACTCTCTCGCTGCTTATTTCCTTCCCTCTTCAGATTACACCCTTACAGTGGAAGCTGTGAAATTGAAGCCATTCTTTGTAGCAGGCCACACCTTTGAGATGACATGCAAAGTGTCTTCAAAAAACATCAAGACGCCGCGGTATTCTGTCCTGATTACAGCTGAGAAGCCATTAACAGATCAGTCAAATCCCAACGGAACCACTCGTATAATCTCCTTGAACCAGGATTCAGTAGTGCGGCTGGAAGACTGGACAGATCAGACTCGCGTGGATGGTGTGGTTCTGGAGAAGGTCCAGGAGAATGAGTTCCGCTACAGGATGTATCAGACCCAGATTTCTGATGCTGGGCTGTATCGCTGTGTGGTGACTGCCTGGTCTCCAGGTGGTGGTGGCATGTGGCGTGAAGCAGTGAATGGGTTATCTAACCCTATCCAGATAGACTTCCAGACATCAGGTTGGTATAGAATCTGGCAGCTGTGTATATAAGCCAGAAAGGGGGAGAGTTCTTTGGTCTCCCAGGGGTTTCCCTGTCTCGGAGAAATACGTACTCTTTGGAACACGGAAGCAGTCTCCAAATGGTACGATGACTGAGAGCTTTGTCTTCTTTGGTATTTGTGTTCTGTGTGCTATTGATTGTTTACAGAAAGATGTTTAATGAGTTGGCTGTAATCATAACCCCTGGGTTTTTCTTTACTAATGCAGCTTTTATGGTTCTGCAGGCTCAAAGCTGATTCTCAGTATGAAACAACTGCTGCCATGTGTGTCAGCTTTATCGCTAGATTGCTGTTAGGTAGTGGCTGCTATGGAAGAACATTAATATAAACTAGACTTCTGTTCCAAAACAGACTCGATTAGCATAGCATTAAATTGCCTGAGCACACCTTCCTGCAGATGTAATTGCAGAAAGTGGTCAGGTCAAGGTAATGGTAACATTTCAGCCAGCTCAGCAAATGTATCCTGCCACTGGAAGACCATAGAGGCCACTTGTGGCTGGACTACAGAGCTCCACAAGTTGGGATGAATTTCAGTATCAGAAGTGCATCCTGTTCCTCACCTTGCTGAAACCCTCACCTTCAGCTATAACATAGCCTGCCTGTTGAGATTTTTCTAAAGGAGCATTCCTATTCTGGTATACTGTTGCGGAGTGGGAGAGGGGCACAGGGTTGGTTTGGATCATCAGTGATGATCAGAGATGTATGTTAACTCTGACCTCCTGTCGTGCTGTGTGAGTGGGAAGTACTGCAGAGTTGTTGTTATAATAGTGGTGCACACGAATGAGGGGTGCAGCTCATGATTTGATAAACGAAGCTGGTGACTTCTTGAGCAGTTTTGAAGAGCTCTATGTAGTCCAAAGGTACATTTTTTGTTTGAGCTAGCTAGGTAGCTTCTTTATTTCAAACCTTCTGCACTCCCCCATTCCTGTATACAGCTTGGGAGAGGGTCTCTCTTCACATCCCATGTTCTTATAGGAGTTATTCTGCTTATTGATAGTGGGGCTGTCAGGTTTTCAGAAGATGTGTCTGTGACTGACAAAGAGCAGCCTGACTTCTGGTTGCATCCATAACTAAGGTAATCACACTCTATGAGGTGATTTCTAAAAGCTGCAATTCCTTATCCTAGGCACACTGGGAAAAGGACAAGGGCTGAACAGAGGGGAACAGCCTTGGAATGAGGCTATCACTTTGTAAGTAGCTTTGAAATGTAGCATCCTGATACAAACCCTAATGAAGATGCAGCCTGACCTAAGCTGGCCAGAGAGAGGACATTGACTGATATCAATGCTTCTCTCAGTTCTAAGTAATTTCTGGTTGGCTTTTTGTTTAGTTTTGTGATAAGTTACTGTTTTGAAAAGAATCTGTTAGTTGCCCATGTTCCAAGTGCCTCTTAGAGAAGCACTGTAAAAGCTGAATATTGCTGTAGATACCTTGTCTTCTCAAGATGGCTTAATGGGCTATAGTTTTAACCTTATTACTCTTGATATCTGGGTCAGACACAGTGGGAAGCAACATTTGCAAAGGGCTGATGCAAGAAACCAGCAAGAATTAAATCTGTGCCAAACCCCTTCCCTCTAAGCTCTTATGTGGAGGCTTTCCTGCACAAAAGTGGTGGTTGGTGACTCTCCCAACATTTCTTGCATTATGTCTGTTTGAACTCCCATCCAAAAAGCTTTGGCAGCATGCTATTAATATCCATGGTTCAGAGGGAAACCTGTGAACTATGCAAGGGAGGAAAATCTGCATGTTGCAGTCTTGACTTTGTTTTGCTGTCACTCTCTACTCCCAGCCTCTTCACCTAGACAGGATTTCTGGTGCGTAGGGTGAAGTAAGGGAAGGCAGCCTGTAGCACTGCTCTGGGAACGTGTGAATTCCAGTAGCAAGGCTGGAGCAGGGAAAGGGATGGTCCTGAAGCCTTGTCAGCCTTTCATTCTTTACAAAAGAATGAAGAGAGAAATGAGATCCCAGGCACAATTTACTGGAGAGCTATTTCCCAAAATAATCTTGACATGTAGCAAAATCTGACCTGAAATAATACCTTTCTTTCTTAAACTGATGGGTTAACTTTTTGTCCTTCAGTTGTTACTTGGATATCCTTGCTGGACATTCATCTTTGGGCATGATGAGGACACGTGATGAGCACAGTTAGAATGGCCTAACTGTGGAATTATTATTTGGAATATTTTTTTAATCAGGTATACAAGACATGTTTTGTGAGTGTTATTTTGGTTTTGTTTGCTGAGGTGTAATGTCTTTAATGCAAACTGTGACTGAATCGGGGAGTTGGAGGTAAATGGCAAATTTGTGGAGCAGCTATAAAAGCACAGCTCAGATATAACACCCTCGTCTTCCACCCTGTGGTACAGGCAGCTGTCAAACTTGTTCTTCAGAAAAAGAAGCTGGTGCCAAACTTTTTCTAATGGGAGTGGTAAAAGGCAGAACTGCTGAGGTGGCTAGTTGTTTATCCCCAGATTTGGAGGGAAGACACTAACAGGAAAGGGCCAGAAAAAAGGCAGAAGGGCATGCAGCTCTTCACGTAACTAGAAGCTGGGGAGCACTGCTCTGCTAAATCCTGAATTAAATGGGGAATGAGTAGCTTATGAGTGTTTGTCCCTAATAGTACAATTGTCTCACTAACAATTTTTCCTTACTTTTGGGGTTCTCAAAATGTAACTGGTTTGGCTATGACTGTTGGGGGTGGGTATAATAAGGCAGTACAACTTTGAAAAATAGAAGGTATTCCAGTCTCCTCTCTCCTCCCTGCTTTGAAGGCCTGGACTTTGACAGCATTTTTCAGCTTGCACCATGAGGGATGCCATGGGAAGGTGATCAATACAGAAGCAGCATTTTCAGCAGAAGGAAGTCCTTAAAGGATTTTACATGAAGCTTTTAGTCACAGGAAGATTTTCTTTCTTGGTTGTTTTTATTGATTCCTTTTTGATAGGGGGAGTGGGGAGGCTTGCTAGGATTGAAAATCCTTTCTTACAGTTTGACTGCCTCCCAGATTTCTCTGAGTTGAGTGATGTTTCAAGGCGGGGTTTGTAGTGTGCATATGCATTGTGCAGTGTGATCTATCTGAACGGCAGGAGGGCTGTAAGCTTTATATATAATGTGCTGGGGACTGCGTGCATGAAACTGCAGTGTTTCCTGCCACAATAGGCTTGAAATATGGCAGTGCTCTGAAATGTTTTTCCATGAACATCTGTGGAAAATGTCTTGCTCAGATTCTTTCCGTTCAAGGCAGAACTTGCTGGCTGCAAGCAGAGACCTCCTCTCTTCTTTCTCCACTTGTTGTTGCAGAGGGACGTATTTATTCCATTTGGTTAATGATCTGAAATGTTGATGTAAAGGCATTTGTTCAAAACTTCCTAAACTAAAAAATGAAATGCGGGTTTTGTCTGCTGAATTATATAAACTGGAAGTCGGGGAGTGGTGGTGGTGAGGAAGAGCCTTACTAGGTCATTAGTTTTCAAATATTCAATCAATGGCAGATTGTTCTCTGCTGGATATATTTTAAGACCAGAGAGGATCTTGCAAATCCTCTGGTCTGGCCTTATGAATAACATGGATCACTAGACTAATTGCATTAAATGAATGCCTGATGTATGTCCACTTGTTGTAAGCAAACTAAGCTTATTTCGGAGGCAGATGGAAGCTGTCCCTTATGAAGACTTTAATATTCTCAGTGCTTCTTTTTGGTTTTCCCAGTCTGGAATATAAGTTCTGCCATCTCTTTTCAAGAGCTTCCCAGCAATGCAAGGGACAAGAGCAGCTGCCTGTGCTTGTCTTGATATTTTCTGTCAATTTCATTGCATCATCTCTGCTGGAACTCAAATGCATCCTCTGTCCTCCTGAGCTATGTGTACATAGTCTTTCTTTCAGCTTGGAACACACCTATCTTCTGTACCTTGCTGTGTATCAAGCCAATGTATCAAGACAGTTTCTTGTAAGATTTATGATCCTAAACACCCAACCTGAAGTCTCTCACTTGTGTTCTGGTAACCTGGAGGTGTTGTTCCAGTGGCAGTGCCTTTGTGCTGCAGGGGCTGAGCAGTGGATGAGAGAGGCTGTCTCTTTCATTCTCCCTTTTGCCCATACCATTAGCCAAGCTGGTCAGCAAAGGTGAGAGTCAAATAACTGGGAACTTGCTGAAGATCAGTGTGCTTATCTGATGGAGGTCTTTGTACTGGTATCTGATTCAAATGACTCCAGCTGGCCTGCAGGTGGTTTTTCTAGTGCTGAGGCACCTGGTCTCTGTGAAATCTACCTGGTTTATCCTAGCATCATAAGTTCTTTGGCATCCATCCTTCAATTTTACATCCCTTTTACTCTGAATCCGGCAACCCACGTTACTGTTTAGTGTGTCTTTGCCCACTCTGCACTCCCAAGAATTTCCACAGAACTGACTTATTTTCTTTTCCCTTGAGTGAAGCAGGGAGAAGGAAGCTTTTAATCTCATATTGAGAAGCATCTTGTGATAGACGACTATTTGGAGCTTGACTGTGCTTTGAGCTGGCTTCCCCTGTGCAATTCAGCAGAGGGCAGAAAGCTCTGGAGAGACAAAAATAAAAGAGAACTTTAAGGGAAGTGTCTCAGATGAAATCTTCAACTCTGGATTACATCTGCATGTGAGCTCATTGCACAGCAATGTATTATCATTCGCTTTGGAAGAAGCTGAGATAAACTGAGCTGCTGAAATATGAGCCGAGTATTGATGTTAAACTTGCAATTAAAATGAAATGATGCCCTGCAGTGACCCCAAGAGATACTCGGTTTCAAGAAAGGAGAAAAGAAAGATTCTTACAGGGAAGAAACCTTTATCATCAAAGTGAATGAAGAGCAATACAGCAGAAACTTTGGCAAGAAAGGCTGGTATTTTCCAGCCACTGTTAATGGGCAGGAACGTGCTTTGTCATTGTGTGCCTTTGTGCCTATGTGCATTAGTGTGTAGCTGGAAGTAGAAACCACAGACTAAACTACTGGGGGCTTCTTCCAGTAACAGCTATTACAAGGCTTGGGGTAAAACTTGTCAGGGAACAGTTGTATGAAGAAGCAGAGAGAGAGCAGGGAGCTGGAATGGTGTGGGTGAAGGAGCTTATTATTTGGAGAAAGGCAGGTCATGGGACTCTCGGTTCAAGAGTGAATTCTTCGTTGCCAAGGCAGATATGAGTAATTTTTTGGAAGACAGGGAGCTTGAGCTGCATCAGTTTTTTTCCCCTGTTGTGGTCTGTGGTGCTGGTAGCTTGCATGTAGGGAAGCTGCATTAAGTGACTGCAGCCTTCCTGCTGGGCAGGGGACTGGGCACAGGCTTCTTGGGTAGAACAGCTTGCTCTGGAGCTCTGTTGTCAGTTACATTACTTGACCTTTCTTCTGCTCTACTTGTGTGGAAAATAAAGGTAACTCATGTCTGTGGGGAGACACTGTACCTTATTTTTGCAGAGAGGTACTGGCTAAAATGATACAGAAAAGGCCAAAATGTCACCTGGGTAATTAGAATCCCTTCTGTGGTAAATCTAGGTGTTAACTGGCTTTTGGTTATTCTCCCTCCTTTTCCCCTTCCTTATCTTGTGGATTTAAGGTGTTTGGATTACTGAGCTGGGAAGGAAAGCAGGGAGAATGGAGTGACATCAGGTAAACAGGGCTCAGGATTTTTTATTTTTCTCCAAGGTGTAAATCCTTAAGCTGAGTAAATTAACTGAATACATTTGAACTCATCCTTTCTGCCCTGCAGCCTGTTCAGTGTGAATCTGAGTACAAAAGTAATAAACTAAACTTGGGGCAGCTTATAAACGCTTTCTCCTTTCACTTACACATGAGGAATACACTTTTTAGCTGAAAGCTATAACACTGTAGGATTTGGATCCTGAAGTTTCCTTCCTGGTTTGCATGAAGTCAACGGTTTGAGCAGTGAGATATGCCATAAAAGGGGACAGTCAGAAGAAATTATGCTGAACAGGTCCTGATCCCGGAACCTGATTTCTCTTTAAGCACTTCTAGATTTGTACTATTAGAATTCTAACCCTTGTTTCTTCACTTTTTGTTTAAAATTAGTTATTACTTTAATAAAGAAGAAAACTACTTTTTAGGAGTTGTATCTTACATATGACTTTACTACAGTGAGGAACAGAGATTTTGGCTGTGTTTGAATCAAAGGTGTAGGCAGAAGATGACAATTCAGGAAAGTTGATGCTTAGCTCTTAGAATTGGAAATGCTAGCTTGTTTTGTAAATCTGTGCTCCTCAGTTTCCAAATTAGCTGAGGTCATGACACTTATCTTCAGACCTGAAGTTACTAAAATCTAATTATTTCTCAGCTTTCAAACTCTTGAGCAGTTTTCCTATGCTTAACTTTGCTTTGTTCTTGATGAGCTTTATGGGTCATGCTTGATCTGTCAACCCTGCAATTGAAACTCAATTCTGTTTGTTTATTCTTCCGTGTGACCAGTAGGTGCCAATAACAGTATTTCAAACTATTAAATAGAGGTGGCAAGGTGAGCAAAGCCACATCATATGTTATCTAAGTGTTCTATTTTTCTCAGTGTTAATGTAGCATGAAGTCAGATCTTATCAAAGGAGAGTTCATGTTACCTCACCAGCCCTTCCCATGACACTGCAAATGCTTGAGTGTGGCGATGTTGAGACCCTGATAGTCAGTGTCATCAGTGTCTGCTGGGAGTTTTCGGTTAGCCCGTGCCTCCATCTGTAAGCTTGGGGTTTAGAGTGGTGTGTTTTTTGTTTGTTTCGTTTTTTTTCTTGGATGGTAAAAGCTTAAGAAAAGCACTTGGGTTTTGTATGCCAAGACCTGCTTTGTGGAGTCCAGATCCAGGGCCTCTTGAGTACTGTGGCATGATGGTAATGGTGGAGAAAACACCCTACAGGATCTACACCTTGCCGACGATTTTTGTGGCATATTGGACCTCTTAGGAGGTCCTCAAGAGCCTTCAAAATGTGTCTAGAAGCATCTTAGATTTGCTCTGGTGCAGTTTTTTGCCCAGGTGCTTTTCTTGAGCCTGCAGTAAAGTAGATATCCAGTTAGATAAAGTGATGGGATTTGCTTGTAACCCACTAACGAACACTGGTTTGGTGCTGCTCTTGTTCGAGATTGGCATGCTGCTCATTCCTGCTTCTCTCGTTCTGTTGCCAGACAGGTTCAGATGAAGCTGCAGTAAATTGTTTAAGCTGGGGACATAAATCAAGCAAGTTATAATCAGGTTAAAAGCACTGGTCAGTTGGGATTTTTAGAATAAAACCAAGACCAGAATCCCTCTGTAGAGAAGGACGGCAGACAGATGACTTTTAATTAGAGCCATGTCCTCAGCTTCTGTGACTCTTTGCCAGGTTGTGTAGTGAATACAACTCTGACTCCAGTGTACCTTATGGTGGAGGGTAGGGGCTCAAATGGTGCAGCTCAGGGGTAACAGGACTCTCTTGAAAACAGCCTCCTGCCTTTCCAGGTTTTGTAGGAGGTGAGGGGATGGATATCTGTGAAGATATTTTACCCTGTCCTTTCATGTCTGAGAACTGAGATACTTCCAAAGAAGAAAGATGCTCCTCCTAGGAAGTTGTACCCTGGAGGTACAGACGGTAATTTGCAGGAGATGCACCCTAGTAGGGAAATAACTGTTTGTGGCTTACTAAGGGGAGGTACGATCATGAAATGACAGAGCAACTGCTGCCTAGCAGCCTTCTTATTGTCCAGGAAGCTTTGACACTTCATGTGGGAGGCAGGGTAGAGGTACGCTTGGTGACCCACCACTGAAGGGTATATAGGGAGTGCTGCATTACCATGATACATGGTCTTCCCTGGCTGAGTGACCAAACAAGCTTAGCTTTTACCCTTGTGACATTCAATGGCCAGGAATGTTCAGGCTCCACTCTACATTAGTGGTTTGCTGGCATGCCAGGGTTTGAAGCCATTGTCTGTTGAATGCAGTTGGTGCCTGGGCTTTCAGCCTAGAAATAAGGCCTGAGAAGTCTTGTCTACATGTGTACCCTCTGCCTTTCCTTGTTTACCCAGCCAGAACAGAGGTAAGGCAGCCCATCCTTAGCCAGACAAAGTTGGATTCATGCAGTTTGTCTCCCTTGCTCAATTTCTGCCAGCATCTAGCCAGGACAGAGCCCATTTGGTGGAGCAGAGCATGTCCCATATTCCTGCCATGATGTCACCTCATTTGTTGCTAGGACTTAGGATAGACAGAATCACAGAATCACCAAGGCTGGAAAAGACCTTTAAGATCATCAAGTCCAGCCTATGACCAACACCACCACACCATCTAGACCATGGCACTAAGTGCCACAGCCAGCCTTGCCTTGAACACATCCAGGGACGGTGCCTCCACCACTTCCCTGGGAAGTCTATTCCAATGTCTAATCACCCTCTCCGTGAGGAAGTGCTTCCTAATATCCAACCTAAACCTCCCTTGGAGCTATGCCCTCTTGCTATGCCCTCAGGCTATGCCCTCTTGTCCTGTCACTGGTTGCCTGGGAGAAGAGCCCAGCCCCAACCTCACTACAACCTCCCTTCAGGTAGCTGAAGAGAGTGATGAGGTCCCCCCCTGAGTCTTCTCTTCTCCAGGCTAAACAACCCCAACATCCTCAACGTCTCCCTGTAAGACTTTCCCTCTAGTCCTTTCACCAGCCTTGTTGCTCTCCTCTGGACCCGCTCCAGCACCTCAACGTCCTTCTTGAAGTGAGTGGCCCAGAACTGCACACAGTACTCAAGGTGAGGCCTCACCAGTGCTGTGTACAGGGGGAGAATTACATCCCTACTCCTGCTGGCCACACTATTCCTGATACAAGCCAGGATGCCATTGGCCTTCCGGGCCCCCTGGGCACACTGCTGGCTCATGTTCAACCGGCTGTCCACCAGCACCCCTAGGTCCCTCTCTGCTTGGCTGCTCTCCAGCCACTCTTCCCCCAGCCTGTAGTGCTGCCTGGGGTTATTGTGGCCAAAGTGCAGGACCCTGCACTTGGTCTTGTTGAATTTCATGCCGTTGGCCTCGGCCCATTGATCCAGCCTGTCCAGGTCCTCCTGCAGCCTCTTCCTACCCTCTGGCAGATCAACACTCCCCCTCAGCTTGGTGTCATCTGCAAATTTTCTGAGGGTGGACTCAATCCCCACATCCAGGTCATCAATAAAGATATTGAATAGGACTGGGCCCAGTACTGATCCTGAGCTACAGACAACAGCAGAATTATTATGGTGCTGTTTTGGGTGTTGGTCTCTTCTCCCAAGTAACAAGTGATAGAATAAGAGGAAATGGCCTCAAGTTGGGCCAGGGGAAGTTTAGATTGGGTAGGAAAAAGTCTTCACTAAAAGGGTTGTCAGGCACTGGATCAGGCTGCCCAGGGAAGTGGTTGAGTCACCATCCCTGAAGGTGTTTAAAAGATGTGTAGATGTGGTGCTTATGAGCACGGTCTAGCAGTGGACTTGGCAGCACTGGATCAACAGTTGGACTTGATGCTCTTGAAGGTCTTTTCCAACCAAAACAATTCTATTATTCTTTTCTGTGATTCTGCGAGTTTTGCCTGTGATCAGTGCAGCAGAGGGCATGTGGTGAAAATGCAGGGATGCTTCAGGCAAATTTTAAGTTTGTTTCTGTTGCTGTGACAGTGCACACAGCTTGAGACCTTTCTGGTTACAATTGGAGTGCCCTGGTTCATGCTGCCTTTAGTCCCCCAGGACTTTGAACTTCTGTCTGTGCAACTCCAAAGAAAATGATGAAAAATACCTTGTTTTATCTGAAGGTGAATAGTCAATTAGGCTGCAAGCGGAATACAGTTGGGGGGTGTGTGTGTGAATGTCAGGAAATAAATGCACATAGAAAGAGTTTGGCTAGAGACTGAGGAAGCAATCAGATTACTCTTTCTGCATTACCCCAGAAAAGGATCCCATTAAGCTAAGCTTAAGTTAGGGCTATGGCCTGCTTGTGAACAGCCAGCTGAACAGCTGAACCTCAAAGTGTTCTGGATCTCTTATTTTCTTCTAAATGTTTTAGCATAAGCATGTGGGAGTCTCAGCTGGTAGTCCACATGTGTAACCTCTGTTGCATCTCTACCACCCTTTTATCCTTGCTTAGTGGGGTAACTTGCTGCCTTAATTTTTAATAGAGAAGACTTCTGATCCCAACATGGGTACAGACCTCTGGGATTATATGTCTACATGCTGCCCTTGTGTACAAATTACAACTGCTTCTGGGGCAGAAAAGAGGACTGTAAGAAATTTATGCTATAACAAAGAGCAGCACATTCTGCCCAGTAGGAATTGTGGGGGGAGTTTTGGAAGCCACAGAAGTAATTATTACATTGTAATTGGAATTAATTTCTTAGTGTGCTGTGTAATCTCTGCTGACCAAAACAAGCCAGGCCCTTATAGTCTAGAATAGTTTCAAGAAAAATGATAGCTCTAGCTTCACAGCACATCCAAGTTTCTTTTCAGACCCCCAG
Source organism: Hemiprocne comata (assembly GCA_020745705.1). Taxonomy (NCBI): domain Eukaryota; kingdom Metazoa; phylum Chordata; class Aves; order Apodiformes; family Apodidae; genus Hemiprocne; species Hemiprocne comata. The sequence continues at coordinate 131,434,268 of CM036586.1, read as the reverse complement.
TTTGGAAGTGATGTGGTAAGTGTGTATGGTGAGTTATCAGCATAGCTTTCCGCAGAAATCTGTTGGGAGGGCAAGGGATAAGTGGGTTGTCCTGGATGATTTCATTAGATGTTCTCCATCAAAAGCATTGTTTGCCCACGGCTCTTCCATGGATTTCAAATTTACAGTTCCTGTACTAAAACAGTAGCATGTAATAGTGGAGGAGGGCAAGTCTTACAACAGCTTTTTTTTCTTTCTCCCAAACCATCTTTTTGTGCTTGCTGCTGCTGTCCCAGAAGAAGCTGAGCCAGCTAATGATAGCAGGTATTGGAGTCTAGGGAGGTTAAAAAGGGTTACTTCTTAATCTGAGTCCCAAGTTCCTTCTTGGGTTCCCAGACCCATTCCCCCTAAGCCATCCTGCAGGCCACCATTTCCATCAGCTTTTCTCTTCCTAATCTCCTTCACCTTGTTTAGTAGAGAAATTGATAAGGCTCTTTTGACGCATTCCTCAGTTCTTGCCCTGGGAAATAGCAACGTTGGTGTATCTGAGGAGTTGTGGTTTTGTTACTTTTGCACCAGGGATGTAGTAGTTGTCAAAATTTGAGGAAGTTTTGTTTTTTAACTTCTGTACCTCAGAAGTTAAACCCTACATGTTGTCATGGTGTCTGAGCATTTCATAACAGCCTAGCATTTTTCATCAATACAATCACCAATTTGCAACTGAAGGAGTTACTGTACCCTTGGGCTTTGAGACATCTTCTACAGAGGAAGCTATCTGTGGCAGAGCCTGAAGGAAAACCTACAGAAAAGTGTTATTAAATGCACTTCGTGTATTGTCTGTGTTTCAGTTCGTAGCAGAACCATCTGTATTGTTAAAATACGTGTTTGCTCTAACTTGAATTCCTATTGACAGCCTCAGCCAAAAAGATCTCTGTTGGATTAGCCTGAAGACCTGAACTCCTGCTCTCAGAGTAGTCACCAGTGGAAGACTGGCTCCTTTGGTGCAGGACAGTAGAAGGTAGACTTGGTCATCAGCCTCTGTGTTGGGTGACAAGTCTGGCAGTTTGGGTACTTGGTCTTAATGCAGGAATTAATAGCTAAAAGCAGATAACTATTTTCCAAAAACTTACATGATTGCTTATCCCTGCTTCAGAGCTCTGTCTCTAGCAGAGAATGCTTAAAAAAATGTGCAAGAACACTGGAGAAAAGCCTGTCATGAATAATTGTCGTTACTCTTTTCTAGGTCCTGTGTTTAATGTCTCGGTGCATTCTGACAACCCCACCGTTTACCAGGGTGAGCTGGCAGATTTGCTGTGTATCATCACAATGGAAGGAATGGCACTTGAACCAGGTATTTTGCAAAATTTTTTTAATTGTAACTCGTTTGCTGGCATCTTTCTGTCTGGGGAAGGCAGTTACAACCCCATGTGGTTTGAGTGAGGCCGTAGAATTGAGAACCAGCATTGAAAAGCCTATAGAATTACATAAATACAGGAGAGCATGTTTGCTTTATGCAGCCTGATCTAAAACAAGGTCCTTTGTTTCACATTCTGAGGGAAGGGGGGGAATAGGTGTTCTTACTGCGAAGCCCCCCATGCTGTCTATACCAACTGACCACACTGCTGGCAATCTCGGCCTAGAACGACTAGATGGGCCATGAAAACGATTCCAGTTTCCTTTAATTGGAAAGGAGGTCCATTGGCAAAACCTGTTAGGAGAAAATGGTCATCTGTAAACAAATCTTAGTCACCTGGCCAGTCAGCATCACATTTGAGAGTGAATTTAAGGCTTATTGTAAATTTAAAATCACAGAAACTGAATACTGCAGCCCAAATGCTAAAAATGAATGTTTACTGCTGATGCTTTCAGAGTTGAGCCACTTTTTTTGTGTGGAAGAGGAAAGAAACACAGCACTTAATTGCTGTGACGAAGATAGTGGACACCTTAAAGGCAAATCTTTATGAAGAGCTGAAAAGTTCAGATAATTGCTCAAAACCTAGCTGCTTGCCAAGCATTGCCTGAATGGCTTTTCATCAAAATGCTGTGGGAATAACTCTGGTTGTTATACCCCAAATTTGGTTTGGAGTGAGTTTAACGTAATTCTCTATATATATATGGATATAAAATCTTATTTACAACAAATTTGTAAATATCTAAATGTATATACCTAAATATAAAGATGTCATGATTCATGTGAAACTTGGGATCTATGTGTAAGCCACTCCAAAAGAGGTGCTGTGCAGAAAATATTACTTATAATGTACTAGCTGATGAGATGAAATATCAAGCTTAGTAAAGGCCCATCACTTTGAAATTCCAAGATGTCTGCTCTACATTAAATCTGAGCGTAGCAGGGAAGCAATTTGCTAGATTATAGTTGTGTGCTGCCTGTGAAAAAATGATAGAAGTCTGTAAATTGTATTATTGAAATGCTTGGTAGGGAGGAAAAGCTGAGTAAACTTTATTGCTGCGAAAAGATTCATAGCCTGGGATATTGGACACAGTAAAGTGTGTATGCCTGTACGTATACCTCAGCTCAGCAGGAAGCCTCTTCTGAGCTGAGATGTGCCCAAGCTCTTACAGGTATTGTTGTAAGGCAGTACCCAAGGCAGCTGGCTTCCTTTGCAAAGCAATAATTCCTGGCAGAGAGCAGCTGCTGCTTCTACAGGTATTAGATAGCTAAAATAAGCTTGGGGTTGCCTTGTGAAAGAGGCTTCAGCATCCCCGAATCACTTGAAAAGAGGCCACATGGTAACAGTGGAGCTCTCCTGTCAGTGCTCCACTGCGGTTGGGTTCATCATGTTTTTTTGTGTATTTGATAGCTTGAGACTGGGAGGAGCACTGACAAGATTAGGATGATCAAAGGGATTGAAGTAAAAAGGTGTCCTCTTTGAGGAGGTGCTCATCGACACAATTAAGTTGTAATTGGGCAACTTCACAAGGGGTTTTGGGTGTCTGTTGAATTGACAAATGATGCTTGGAGTAGGAAATGATGCTGTTGCCAGTGGTGATGAGCAACCAGTGCAGAGAATTAATGTCAGCACTGTAATCTGTTCCATAGCTGGGTAATGTCATCTCGAACACAGGTGATCTCTGCCTCTTTGTCTTGGTTTTTTTTTTTGTTTGGTTTGGGTTGCTTTGGGATTTTTTGTTAGGGTTTTGGGGTCTTTTTTTGATGGTGGGGGGGGGGTGTTGAGTCTGTAATGGGGCAGATGAAGCACAGGCAACGGGTAGAGCTAGAATGAAGTAAAGTCTGGCATTGTGGCAGGTTTTGAGGGAACCTTTCAGTCCATGCTCTGAGCCTGCAGTTGCTGAATGAGCAGGATTTGGGGCCTAACCAGCTATGCTACATAGAGAAACCCCATCTTGGCCTTTCATATGGGCCCGAGAAGCTGGCTCCTCTCCAGTCCTTGCTGGTCCTCTGGATGGGACCTGCAGGGAACGGCTGGAATCTATGCAACAGCTATAGGGTGTACAGACTTCCCCATGTAAGTCTGCCTTTTTGGCCTTGAGAGATGGAGAGGACTAGAGCAGTGGGATAATGGAGCAGGTTAGGTGAAGAGGGACCTTAAGGGCTCCTATGATAATAAACAGATGTAGTTCCTCAGTAGTAACCTTACTCCCCTCTATCCCATCTCTGGTCTATCTATGCTGAGTCAGTATCACAATTTAATTCACAACTGGAACAGAGAACTTGCTTTTTAAATGACTGCCAAATATTAGACAGATTGTGGTAATAACAGGGCTGCCTTATCCCAGTGGGGAAATGAGGCACGTTGTTAGGGAAAGCCTACACCAGGTAATCAGATAAACAGAGCAAGAGTTGCCAGTATCTCCTAGAAGAAAACAGGTGACACAGTACAAACATGGTCTTTAAATTTGGGAATGTGAGGAGAAAGGAAAGCAGAGCAATTGTATTTGACTCTTTTCTGAGGGCCGTTGTGGCTTTTCAAAGGCCATCTACTCTTCTGGTGTCAGACCTGCTGCAGGGCTATCTTTTGGGCCCTCTTACGAACAATGAAGGGTCAGGGAATTGCATAGGATGTCTTGTTAAATGCACATCCAAAACATTTTGAAGACACTTGGTATGCCAGCCAGCTCTGCTCTTGTACACATAGGCATTCAACTTGGTAAACATGCTTGTGGGTTAGTATGTATGTTTCCTGTAACAGCTGAGGTGTCAGCTGCCACCTCTTCTCCCTCTTTTCTGCACAATCAGGAAAATAAAGTACTTCCAAGGAGCTGAGTAAAAAGTTAAATGACCAATGACTTTTGTCAGTGCCTTTGAACATGAGCCATCAGTGTGCTCAGGTGGCCCGAAAGGCCAATGCCATCCTGGCTTGTATCAGGAATAGTGTGGCCAGCAGGAGTAGGGATGTGATTCTCCCCCTGTACACAGCACTGGTGAGGCCTCACCTCGAGTACTGTGTGCAGTTCTGGGCCCCTCACTTCAAGAAGGATATTGAGGTGCTGGAGCGGGTCCAGAGGAGAGCAACAAGGCTGGTGAAGGGACTAGAGGGAAAGTCTTATAGGGAGAGGTTGAGGATGTTGGGGTTGTTTAGCCTGGAGAAGAGGAGACTCAGGGGGGACCTCATCACTCTCTTCAGCTACCTGAAGGGAGGTTGTAGTGAGGTTGGGGCTGGGCTCTTCTCCCAGGCAACCAGTGACAGGACAAGAGGGCATAGCCTGAGGGCATAGCAAGAGGGCATAGCTCCAAGGGAGGTTTAGGTTGGATATTAGGAAGCACTTCCTCACGGAGAGGGTGATTAGACATTGGAATAGACTTCCCAGGGAAGTGGTGGAGGCACCGTCCCTGGATGTGTTCAAGGCAAGGCTGGCTGTGGCACTTAGTGCCATGGTCTAGATGGTGTGGTGGTGTTGGTCCTAGGCTGGACTTGATGATCTTAAAGGTCTTTTCTAGCCTTGGTGATTCTGTGATTCTTCTTTACAGTTAGAGCAATCAGTTTGTTTCTAGAAGTGTTACTTATGGTTTGGACCTTGTCTGGTAGAGGCAAGTCACGATACTCTGTATATGTGTGTGTGTGTGTGTGTACCCACCCTGTGGGAAATTTTCAACAGGGTGGAAAAGGTTTTGGCATGGCTGCTGCGTGCTTTAATTTCTTCTGCTTCTTTGAGACCCTGCTGAAATGGAGCGTGTATTACTAAGCTTAGTACAAGGCAGCAACTGCTCTGTCTAAAGAAGTGCTCCTTTGGCTTGGCAGCAGTGGTTGGTGTTTTGAATTGATATGAGGGGTGTATGTGTGTGTCAGGGGAGAATAGTAGTTCTTCTGTGCCCTGGAGATATAAAAGCTGCTTCTGATATTTCTGTTGAATACACATTTTCACAAATGATCTCTCTAGTCTTCTCAGATCTCCCCTTCTTGGGCTATGTGCTTAGGGATTTAAAAGTATTACGTACTGTGCCTGAAAAGAGATGTGTTTTTTTCTAATCTGCTCCAGACAGACCCAGTGGGCACTCTGGAGAATTTAACAAAACCAGCTTGTTTACCTCTTGTGTGGCTTGAAGTGGATTGCTCAGCTCTCTAGGAAGCCCTATTCAACCTCATTTAAATGTAGTAAACAAAAAGGATCTCAAAATTGTGATTCAGCACTGTAACAAGATGCTGAGAGAGCTCCATTCTAAGCAGTGGAAGTGTATGGTTCCTAAGAGCTGGTCTAGAAATAGGATTCCCTGTTTTGAGGAGCGTTTGGCCAGGGAAGCAGCTAAGACCCAGACTGCTTAGTCCTGTGTGTCAAATTGAAATGTGCATGAAGATGTGCTTTACATGTTGATGATCGTCACAACTGAGGAGGGGAGGAAGCACAGCACCACTCTGTTTGCAGAGCTCTGAAGTGTCCAGCTCCCAGTGCTTTGTGTTCCTTTATGAAAGCAGCTGAGTTGTATGACCTGGGAGCACTGAAGTCCTTCATGGCTTTCTAAGCTTGGCGCTGGGATGCTAGGCTTTCCTCTAATGCAGGGCACCTTGTTCAGGTGTCCCACACTGCTTACTAATGGAGCACAGAAGGAACTGATGGAAAAAAAACACCTTGTAGTGTTAAATGTGAGTGTGGTTCGTATGGTTGGGTTTGTTTTTTGTAGTTTAAAGGCAAAAATTTTGAGAGCACCTTGTCAACATTGATCCAAAGTGTGTGTACAATGGTACTGATGCTTTTGGGAAGCCCAGTGTGTGATCTGTTTTATGTTAGTAAAACTATATAAATATGTACTTTTAGCATATGTTAGTGCTATTGGTAAATATTAGCACTTGGGGGCTGCTAGGCATGTTCATCACTGATCCTTAGAGAGCACCTGATATATGTCCTGGTTTTGCTAAATTTCCCTGTGTTTTTATTGCATGAAAACTAGGAATATATAGAAACTAATCAGATGAGTTTGCTGTCTTAAGCTATTTTAAGGAGGATAGTGACAAAGAGTATTCAGAGCCAAATCCTCCCTCTGACTGTCTGTAGTGAGTCACTAATTGCACACTGTGTATACTGACTAATAAAATATGTTGGCATAATACTGTTGTCTCATGTTGTAATTACAGAAGATAGATTCAGCTATTTCAAAATGACAGCAAGTGCCCACACTCATCTTTGTATGAGGAGGGAAGGGAACCTCAAATTAACTGAGAGTGAAAAGAAGAAATTCTTCAGAGGTAGCAAGTTGCCTGGGAATCTGAGGGCCAGATTTTTAATTTTTTTTAAATATCTAAATTTATTGTTTAAACCTTTTTTAGCAAGTGCAACAGTGTGTCCAGTGTAGTTGGACTTAGCCTCGAAGGTGTCCATATGCTCCTACAGTACCTGGAAACACAAGAGCTACTGGCAGTGTTGATCTTTGGAAAGAGTTGGTGATTCCTAGTGTGGCTGCCTGTGAACTGGTGCTATTACCGTGTTTGGCATAAACAGGCAGCAGAGATGGACAAGTAGTTTATAGACACAGCTCCCTCCAGTAGAGGCTTTGTTTCCCACTGACAGTTGGATGAGCACACAAAGCAAAGGTCAAAGTTTGGTCCTGTTAACTGAACATGTGTTTATGGTAATTTTTATTAACTTGCTTTCAAGGGAAGCAGTCTGAGTGCTATGCCAAGTAACTAATAATAGTATTTGTAGTATGATAGGGCAAGAGTGATTGTTGTGAAGGCTGCTGGTCCATATGACCTACGCTGACCCCTGTGTAGGACTGGGAAGCCTATTCCTGCTGCAAGGCTGCAAAACAGGTGTCTTGAGGTTCTGTGCTGTCACCTGCAGCAGCTTTACATGACAGGCAGGGCAGGAAACTGGCTGGTCTCTCAGAACAGTTTAATCAGCCAGCATCTCTGGTAGTAACATCTGCTTTCTCATCTCCTTGTTTTGTTTTTGAAGATGTGTGTAAAACCAGTGCACCTTACAGGGGAGTTGATTATACCCCACAGAGTGGGTGATTTTTGTCTGCAATAAGGGTGAATGTTTCACCTGGCTGGTTGACACTATACTTCAAGCAGCAGAGCTGAGGATGTCCCTTTACTTCATTTTATTATTTTAAGGCTCCCTTCCTTCCTGAAGTGTTAGCTTGCCTGATAGAGGCTTAAAAATGGTCTTCACTCATATGTGCAAATAATTTGAGTATAGCAGCTGGTTTAGTGCTTTAATTTTTCCTTTAGCCTGGAGCTCAAATGTGGGTGTTTAGGGAAGAGCAAACTGAATTAGACAAAAAATAAATTTTAAATTTTAGGTTGCTAATACTGTATTTTCAGAGATCTCCATACTAGCAAATGGAGGTTTGATACATCACCAAAATCACTGCGACTGTCTTAGGTGTGAAAAGGTTAAGCCCTGTGCACACATTCTACCAGTACCCCAAACTCAGGACAGAAATTTTAACCTCTGGTTCCAGTTTGGGCCCGTCAGTTTGCTCGTGTGCCAGGAAGGAAGACCTGTTGATGAAACAAGTGATCAAGCTTTCCTGTCTATATGCTCTAGGTCATGCCAGGTTCACACTCTGACAGGTGTTGCTGGGCTCACGTTAGCAAAGAATAGCAGTGATTTTTAAAGTAGATACTCAGCTACATCAGCCTAATAGGGTTAAGACTGAGATCTGCTAATGGGATCAATAGGATCTTGCTTGAACTTAGAAAGAGCTGGATGTGTTGATGAACTCTGACTCCTTGTCAGCTGTATTAAATGTTAAAGGTGGTATAAATGCATTATATAGACTATTTCCTTGGCTGGTAAAACTTGTACAAGGCGTGATGCCTAATGCTGTGTGACAGTAACCCACAACTCTGGAAAAAATGTATAAAAGCATTGTGGTCAGGCTTTGCTCTTGAATGCTTTGTATTTTTGTAGGTAATTTTTGTGCTCTATATAGAACCTCTGTATTCATTTAGGCAGACAAAACGTAATGAAGGAGTTTTCAGGAAAGAGCCTTCTGACTTTGTGGTTCTGTAGCCCCTGCATGAAGGTAGTGATGAGAAATAATTCTTTGCTAGCAAATATTTAGCATTTCCAATCTCTTTTCAGTGTAGGTTTAGCATAGTCATAAAACTTCTTGCTACACTAGGCCTGCTTGGTGAAAACTTAGATCAGACACAAAATGAATTTTAGTGCAACAGACAGGAAAGCAAGAAATCTGTGTTGTCCCTGTAGTAAGTCACCATTTCTGTGCAGCTACATTCTTCAAGCCAGTGTGTTTCATTGCAGTTCACTGCTTGAATCCTTCTGGAAAGGACATGTTCGGGGCACTCTTTTACCTTTTGTGTTTTTGTTGGGTTTTTTACTTCTACTGTCAGCCCAGCGTTGGCTATACTGCTTGCAGATTAACCTTTTTGCTGAGAAGTGGCACTGTGAATACTCTGCAGAGCTCACCACCATGTCCAAATTCTTCTTTGTCCACAACTGCAGATGATATGTCCTTTGATGTCTCCTGGTTTGCTGTGCGCTCCTTTGCATTGGACAGAGAGCCCGTCTTGCTGGCCTCACTGGACCGGAGAGGGATTGTCACGCAGAGCCGGAGAAACGGAAGCAGTGATGTCAGCCTGGAGAGAATCAGCCCGCTGGAATTCCGGCTCCGTGTGCATGGCTGTGAGGACCATGACTTTGGGAACCACTACTGCATAGTGACCCCATGGGTGCGATCTGCCACCGGCGTATGGCAGCAGGAACCTGACATCAAAGCCAAACCCATCTTTCTATCTGTAAAAATGGATGGTAAGAGATTGCAACATGTTATGCAATTTTTTTTTTAACACTTTGTTATGCTTTTCTTTGACAAATATTGCCCATGGCTATTTTTAAAGGTGTCTGTGATAATCTCATTAGGCTTTGGTACCCTTTTTTATTGTTTGCTACTTCTGATTCCAGATTCTGTAGACTAGGTAGGCATGAAGAGATCATACCCATAAGACTGGAGTGTTCTCTCTCCTGATCACCTCTTGGTGATATTTTGAGTAGCTGGGGTATCTTTCAGTCAAGGCATAGTATTGTCTCCAGCTGTTAACCCTTTGGCTGCCTGCAGGAGGAAGCCTTGGTTTGCAGATGGGGCAGGCTGAAGTAGAGCCACGTTTTGGTTAATATCAAAGCTGAGAACAGAAAAGTCAGAGCTGTGACTCTTTCCTCCCTCTCCTAACCACAAGATGTGCTGCTCTCTGCACTTAATGCCTTGTCTGCTTTCCAACCTGAGTTGCAAGTGTTGCTATACTTCACAAGAAGCAAGTTGCATGATAGATGCTACATTCAGCATGTAGCTAAGGAGAAAGTTAATGCAGGACGGGTTTTGAACTAGTTGTGTTCTTCTTAGTAGTTCCAGGAAGGGTCATATTGGGAAATTCCATGAACTTGAAAGGACTCAGAACTTTTTGTTCTCCTTACTGTGCAGGTAACTGTTATAATAGTACTATCCAGACTCCTTACAGTTCTGACCCTGCCTTTTAACTGAGCAGGAGGTGCCTACAAATGAAATTTCTTGTTTAGGTAGCAGCTTTGGAGGTTGATTAGCCAAGGTTGCCAAGTGTCAGTGAATATACTCTACAAGTAGTACTAATTAAGCAAAGTGTAAAGGAGTTCACTCCTTGCCATTTGGAAGCATATTACAAAGAGTGCAGCTACAGTCTGCCTCTGATTGGGAAACTTTGCAAGGCTCTTGTTTTGAGGAACAGGTAATGGAATACCTCTCAGAACTAGCTCTCCCTGAGGCTTAGAAATAGTGGAGGAAGAATTAGGGTTAGGAGGTAAAGGAGCCCTTTGAGAGACTAATTCTCCAAACCTCAAATAGTAGAAATCAAGAAGGAAAGTGAGTATAATTCCCTTATGAAATAATTAACCTGTCCATGACTGAATAATGTGGGATTTTCTCCTTTTTTAGGCAAGAACAAATAAAGGACATCTCTGAGTTTCTAACAACTTTGCCTTCCTCTTTCAGTTCTGAATGCTTTCAAGTATCCCCTGTTGATTGGCATCGGACTGGCCACTGTCACTGGACTCTTATCCTGCCTTATTGGCTACTGCAGCTCCCGTTGGTGCTGCAAGAAAGAAGTGCAGGAAACAAGAAGAGAGCGTCGCCGGCTAATGTCAATGGAGATGGACTGAGCATGGAGCCAGACACACTTACATTTTGGGAGAGACTCACGGGGTTCTTGGACTGTGCTGAGACACTCGCTCACAAGCCCAAACAAGACAGTGCATTTCCTCTCTGATTTCAGCCTGGACCTCAAGCTTCTCCTTGTTACACATCACGTCCTGAAAGCAGTCAGGCCATATTTAGCAACTTGGAGTTCTCCTTTTCTAGCAGCAATTTCTGCATAGGGATCACGTACTTCTAATGTGCAAACTGTTGAGCCTTCTTTCAGCAGGCCCTGTGACAAAATTCACTAAGGATTTTTTTGTTTTTATTTGGTGTTTGGTTTTTATCTTTTCTTTATACCCTTTTGGTTTTGAAAATATGTCCAGGTGTGAAGGCATGATGGACAGGTTGATGGGTAGGAAGGGGACTGCTAGAACTGTTAGATTTCTGTTGTATTAACCAGTCTACTTTTCCCCCTACCCCCATCACACCATCCTGTTCCCTTTCTATGTCCACCTTGGTATCTCACAGACTTCTGTGTGTTGGATTGAAGGCTGGAGAAGGTTTCTCTGCTGGTGCCTCACAATACTGTTCCAGCAAATAATTGGTTTATGGTTGTCAGCATGCCTTCTCTTCCCTGGCTTTCAAAGCATTTGCAGTGAACTCCAAACATAACTTGCCTGGAGGTTTTTGAGATACTTTTTAAAACGTTTTTTTCAGTGCTCAAAGCTCTTAGCTGTGGTGAATAGGAGCTAACTTGGCAAGCCTGAGGAGTCAATCCTCAGACAAGCATTAATTGAAAGTCTGCTTACAGCCACCTTCTCCCCTACCCTTCCTTTTTTCTCCCCATTACAGCTGCTCACATTGTGCCTGAGACCCTGTTCGGCTTGTGGCAGGGGGGCACATGGTGTCTAGGGACAAGGCCCAGCCTTCTGTTGGCCTTGACAGACAGGTGGGAGACATTGCCCCACTGGTGATGGTGTGACTTACAAAAAAAAAAGAGATGGTTCTTTTTCTGCAGTTGGTCAACTGATCATGTTTAGAGAAGACTTGTGAACTATGTATTACCAAATGCACAGACTAGACTCCAATGCTGCTTCTGCCAGTCACTCAGTGGTAACCTTTGAAACTTTGAGCAGAGTCTGAGATCTACAGTACCTGAAGCATGGCTCAGGGTAGGAATAGGAGCAAGCCCAAGAGGGCAGCAAGACTCCTTCAGGTTCCAATCATCCTGGTCTTGTGCGTGGACCTGCAGCAGGGCTTTCCCCTTGGTTTGAGACCTATTCCTAGGTGCTATAGTATAGAAGTCCTGCTTTGGTCTTCCACATACACTGACCTGGCTCCTGAGTGGGAGCAGCTCCTTTTCCAGGCAGTTCTGTCTTCCCAGCACAGCTGGTGTATTAAGCAATAAAAGTCAGAATGAAGATCATGTGTATAAACAAACAAGGAAGTAGAACTGTACTGCAGCCTAACATCACGGCCAGAGTTTGGCTTGCATCAAGAAGGGTGAGAAATGTAGAGTTGAGCAAGGGCTCAATACTTTACAGATTTTTTTTTTTTTAAGATAAAAGATGCTAAAGGAGAGCATACACAGAAGGTAGTGCCCGTGGTGTGCTGTTGCCAGTCTAGACATTCATTATGTATTTGGTCTGTTTCACTAACAGCTCATCCCATTGCACATTCCAAAGGAGCTCCATGTCTAAGTATCTGTGCTATGAAGGCTCTATTTTGCATTACTGTTTGTGGAACCTTGCACTCCACACTGTTGCTATTCCAAAGTCAGGACTTTCTGTGGTAAGTTTTCTTTGTGTGTCTGGTTTGGGTTTTTTTCCTGTCTTGCGTTGTGAGGGGTTGACGTGAGAATCTTTTCTAGAAGGCTGTTCTGCTTCCCTCATGCAAACACACATGAAGTCACAAATGTACACATACATGTATCCTTTGAGGTGTCCAATGATTTTTGGAAGCTGAATGCAAGACATCTTCAAAATGGACTTGATTTGAAGAGTTGGAGCTTGCAACTTGTTATTTGAACTCTCGAACGCATTTCATGTAGTGTTGCAGAACTGGGACACCCAAAGCCTATGAACATCTGGAAAACTTTGGCCTGAACATTCATAGCAACTTTTCTTTCTGACCTGATGTTTTCCTTTCTGGAAGAGCTCTGAAAAGGCCTGTGTTGCAGGCAAATGTAGCTGCCTCTGTTGAGGAACAGGGCAGAAGCAGTCTCTAGCTTCTGTTTTGAAAGCCCAGAAATCTGTAGTGATGCTTTCCAAAGGAAGGGAATTGAGGAAAGGATTCACTCAGATATTTTTTTGACAGCAAGAATTTTTCTTCCTATCCTATCTGTCTGCTGCAGTGAAATCTTGCTTTTTCCTTGGATGTTATGAAACACCATTCTGATGTTTGGGTTGCTGGTGGTCCTTCCCACACTGATCTAGCAGCTTCTTTCCTGCTTTAACATCTGCTTTCTTCACAGAGGCATTGGGGCATCTTGGGCGGGGTGTGTAGTGATGGTGAAGTTTGAAGCACAGCATCAGTCACTTTCTGTCCTTGCAGACTGACTCCTTGTTTATGTGCTCTTGGTTAAGTTCTAGAGAGAGGATCATGACTGTAATGCAATAATTAGGGAATGAGTGAGCAGGGAACTGCCAGCTCTTCCCAGGCACACAACATAGCACACTTTCTCCCTGCTGGAAAAACCTCAGGGTTATTTGGGTCAGACCTCCCTACTCTAATGAAAGGTCCCCATGTCCTTAGCTAATGCTGACCTTCCTTCATGGCTCATAACAAACCATCTTTGTGGTTCCACGTGAAGCAAATTTGCTGCTAGCCTGTACTGCTGCAAGCCCCTTGGAAGGCAATGTTGCATCCCTTTCCACCTTTGCTGTAGTTGGAAGGCTAGGAGCTGAGGGGCTAGACTACCCCCCCCAGATTTCCTTCTACTTGTGCCAATTTTGTATTATCCCCTTTTTTAAAATAGAGTGGGAATCTTATCTCTAATGAAAAAAAAAACAAGGTCACTTTTCATGTTTATTATTATTATTATTTCCTGTGTGACCGGGGTTTGTGTGAGTGGAGATGTGTGTGCATCTGGTTGTGTATTAAACCTGTAGAGTATCAGGAGAGTAAGCAGACTGATATGCAGTGCAAGCATCCATATCCTCCCTGCAGCAACCTGTGGTATTGTCAAAGTATCCTAAGGGCTCACGTTGATCTTCCTCTGTTTGTATTTCCACATCTCCTGGTTAAGCTGGTAAATTCCTCCAGGCGCCTGGAAATTCAATCCAGGACAAGCCTGAACATCAAATAGCAGAAGGGCAAGATATTTTGTTTCTTTTGTTTTCATTTCAAAGTTATAAAGTGTTTGGCACAGTTCTGGAATGCAGGTACCGAATAGTTCTAACAATGCTGTGTAAAATGTTTCTTTTTATGTTTAAAATAAAGAGCGAGCCTTTTTAATTATGTCTGTGCTGTGCGTTTAGACAATGTTTGAGCTATGGGCAGTTCTTTTCCTTGCATGTATGTAGACACTATTCTTGAGACAAGGGTATCAAATGTAAACCTTACAGTCCTGTTTCCAGCACTGCTTACCCTGTAAAATAAGCATGAGCCCTATTTTACAGTAAGTTTTAAATATTTGCCTACATTTGTGTGATGAATTGGGGAACATTCTTGTTTTTTGAGTCTATCCTGTTTCTGCCCCACTGTAAGTCAACCTTTTTGTTGAGGGAGTTTCCTTTTCATTGCCTTGTCCCGGGACTCAGTTAGGAGTGCATTCAACATCTGCTGTAAGACCTGAGCATTAGATGTTGAGTCGTCTTTGAAGCCTTCCCGAGGCTTCTCATTTCCAAGGTACCAGGAGGACAATCAGTAGTGTTGGAAGTAAACTTCCTGCTTACCTTGCCAATGGCTGAATTTAGGATTTTTTTTTTCCTCTCAGCAACAGTGTAAGGATACCGTGACAGTACAGCAGAGAGGTGACTTGCTTTCCAATGTGAAGTTGCTTGAGGCACAAGTGGTTTTGGGAGGCCAGGCCAGGCTTTGGGAGACTTGGTTTGCGTTCAGACTGGTGTGTGCTCTGTCCATGATGGCTGCACTGCGGGCCAGTGGATGGCGATGTGTGTACCTTTGGCGTCTTCCCACGTGGTGGTGTTGCAGCTGGTGTGGAAAGATATCCTCTGTAGTGTGTGCTTACAGGAAGCTGAGAGGTGACACCAAGCTACAAGTTCTTAAGGGGTGACAGAGACCATCAGCTGAGACAGGGAGATATCATAAATGGTCTCTGATCCCTCAGCAGAGCCTTTGGCACCTGCAGATGTTCAACACACATGCCCATGAGTAATTAGTGGCATGCTTGTGGGACAGCAGCTGTTGGCCTCTAGCTGTGCAGGTTACAGCTTACTGGTAAGTTTGGATTAGCTTTATGAAATCCTCTTGCCTTCCCTACCCCCTGGAATGACCTGGATCTTAATACAGTACTTGAAACCGTGTTAGGATTCTATCATAAAAAAGAAAATAAACCCAAAACTTAAAGTCTATAGATGAAGGGTAATACTTGCAAGTTGCTCCCCTCTTTCCGGTTCCGGCCCCGCCGTGCCTCCTGGGAGCTGTAGTCTGCAGTCTGTGCGCATGCGCCTGGTACCTCTGTCCTCTCCCCACGAGTGCCGGGGGGGCGCATCGCCAGGAATGGTCAGTGAATGTCGCTGGATTAAAGGCCATTATAGAGTCTGTCTCTCACACAAGTAACTGCCTGAGTGTAGCAGTAAATGATGGGGAGTTACCAAGTCTCTGGCATCACCTTGTATCTGCCATGGGTTCAACTCAGCCACTTACCTATAGAGGTACCTGGCTTCCTAGTGTTAGAGATGTCCTGAAAAGCACTTTTGTGCCAGAGGCTGGGTGGTTTGGTTCCTTCTGTTGCACTCAGGCTTAGGCAATGTGCTTGGTTGTGCTTGTTCCATGGCAGAACCCAGGCCAGTCCAAAAACCTCCAGTGGGCTGAAGTTGACTGAAGTGGGATGCATGAGAAGGCCTGTCTCCTCTTTGTCATGTGAAGGCTGAAGCTGGGCATGCAAATCTTCCAAGGAAATATATGGCTTTTACCTTTTCAGGGGGACTTTCTACATTTCTATGATCACAGGGGGGTTGTGGTCTGCACAGCAGGTACCAGGAGATTCGGTGTTTCAAGAAAGAGCCTTTAGTAACTTACCCAAGCTGTGGGACATGCTAACTGAAGGAAAAGCCACTGCACATCTTGTGTAAGGTAAATGCATCTTAAATGCTGCATGTAGCCTTCTATCAAATGGCCCTTTGCCAGGGATCTCCTTCCATTACTGAGGAAAACGGCATTAGGCTGTAGCTGGCAGATGATTGATACTGAGAGCTCCAGGGGAATGCCTGGGTTTTTGAGGAAGCCAGGTTTCGTGGATTTCCAGAGCTGCCACAAAGACAAGCTGTTCTCTCCTTGGCAGCCAAGTTGCATTCCACAAAGTACCAGAAGTGTAAGTGCATGTCTGCTTCCCACCTCTGCCAAGGGATTAGAAAGGCAGGGCTTTCCAAAGCAGAATTTGTGAAAGCAAGTTAGTATTATACCATACTTCGTTCATGTGGGATTTTATAAACTCCAGCATGTACTGGGCCTTAGAATAGACCACACACTTAGTCTGGGTGCACCTCTGCTGGCTTTAGAAGTGAATAATGGAGCTTCAGACAGATGGACAGGAAGTTCAGTTTCTTTTTGGTAACTTAACCTGGCTCATGCTCTCTGTTCCCTTGTTTATGTGATCCTGACAATGCTTTGGCATATTCAGAAGTTGGCAAGGAGTCTCAAAGATCCCAAGTTCCCAGAAGTCTCCCTCCTAAAGGGTGAAAATAGAGAGAATGGAGGCTGCTTCAAGAGCACCTCCAGCAGAGCTAGCAGTATGAATGTGCCAGTTACTGGGCATCTGAGAACCCACAGAGATGTCTGAGAGAGGACTGATGTTGCTGTTGTGGTTCTTCTTGTCCTCATTATGACTTCAGCTCTATAAAGGTCCTGGGCATGGTGTGCACCAGCTGGGATGTTAAGGCTATGGTGAACAAGGAAAATATCCATGCTGCTTAGCATCTGCCTGACTAATATGGAAGCTGTATGTGGCTACAGCCAAATACAGGTTCTGAATGCAAGTACAGTAGCACTAACTCCCATTTGGTGTTTAGGTACATCCTCTTTCTTTCTGTCCCCAACTTTTTTTGCTCATTTCTTCTATGTTTTGTTCCCTCTGCCTCCCGTCTCATTTCCCATTCTTTTCCTTCAGGAGTCTCTTCTTGCCTTCGCTATCTAAACCAATGTTTGTCTCTGCATCTCTAAAGGACCGTGCTGTCCTGTGTTCATCTCTGAGTGAGAGCAGGGGTATGTCGTTGCAGTGCATCTTTGAATCATCTGCTGAGAGTTCAAGCTGCAGAACTCTGGCCCAGTACCCACTACAGATCATCTGCAAGGCTGGCACCAGACACGTATACACACAAATGTTTTGTAGCCTCGTCCCTCATGAGGACTCCAGACAATATGTAAGGAAACTGAGCATCTCTAAATGGGGAAATTGCTCCAAAGAGACATTGTTTTCTCTTTTGCCTCAGCAGAAGGGGCAGATTTTCTTTCTAAATAAGATGGTTTTGTCCTGCTTTCTTCCGAGAGGCTGCTTGCTGTCATAACACATGCTGCTCAGCATCTATGAGCTTCAGACAAGCGACCACTGTGCTGAACATTGTACCTAGTATGAAGCAAAGTAATTTCTCAAGGTAATTACAATGGGATTTGTCATTAACACCCAGGCGAGCCACTCTGGAGTCTTAAGAAATGGATACCTAAAAAATGCAATTTATCTGACCTACTTGTGCCATGCATTTTAGAATAAGGAGAACCTGAAAGTACCCATTTCTCACCATTAGTTGTAAAGGAAAGTGCAACTCACTGAAGAATTAAAAAGTATTGGCCAGGCAGGTAGGGGCTGAGAGAAATGAGGAAATGGCAGCTCCCTCTAGTGATGGGCTAGGGAAGGAGGGAGGAAGCCTCAGCAGATCGCTGTAGTCATTATTCAACCAAGAGGCAGATAATAGCTCCTCCAAGGTCTCTCTAACAGTCATTCTCACATAACTTACGTTTTGGTTCCAGGGTGGATTTTAATCTCGATTTTGTTACTGGCATAATATCTCTGCCTTTGCATAAGAATACTTCTGGGATTACACCTCTCAGGATGGATCTAACCTACTTGTGGTTTAAATCCTTGTGCAGGCTCCTAGTCTTCAGCCACACAGCTTTTCTGCTGTATGACTACTGAAGTCAAGTCTCATACTGAGGTCCCTGGTTCATTACCCACAGTGTCCAGTCCTTTTCAACCATCTCTTCTAGTAGCTGGAGCAATAGTGACCAGGCTTCCTGAAGCTTTTAGACCAAACTCATTGCCAATAAGGTGAGTCTTCTGGCAATGAAAAGGATAATATGTCTTCCTACTTTATTAGTTGCTTGGCCTTCTTCCACAGGGACAGACCTTACAAGCTGTTTTCTGTCACTGCCCACCCTCTTCCCCCCAGCACCCCATCACTGTGGACTGACAAGCAGAGCCTCTTCCCCTAGCTCAGAAATAACCATCTCTGATGTTTTCAGCTGCCCATTCAGAAGCTGAGGTGTCCTTGCCTGGTGCCATTATCTTTCTCTTTTTCTCTTCCTTTCTGTCTCCCACAGTCCTCTGCATTCATTCACTTCCCTTTCCTCAACCTGATTGTATACAGTGTTAATAAGATGGCTCTCAGGACCCTTGAGCTGTGGCATTTCTGTGTTTAAACCCTCCCTTACCTTGTGTCAGTGGTGGCTGCAGCATGTTGCCTCTTCCCAACTTGACCAAGACTCACATTTCAGTGGTGAGAGATGTTCTAAAACTCTCTGGGAGTAGCAGGGGAGGTGCTGCAGGTTCTCTTAGGTGGAAGGTGTCAGGCAAAAGTGAGGTAACTGCTGCTGTGTTGCAGTATTGGGTGCATTCTTTATCAAGTGGCAACACTGAAGGAGGAGTTGCTTTCACTCTGACTGACAATCCAAGCACAAAAACATGAGATCTAGTTTGTACATTTGCAGCTCTTCTGACATCTCTGTTTAATCAAAGTTGTGTACCCTGCAGGCTTTCCCTGGAGTTCACTGCAGCTCCTGCCTTTTGTTTGAAGGAAATTCGTTTGTCTTTGTGTAAATGTAACTTAGCCTTCCTGTCACTATAGCAGAAACATCCTCCTCTAGTGCAAATGGAGGATACCAACAGCATCAGAATTGCCTGTGCTGTGTTCTGTTGTTCTTCTCTTGGGATGCTTGTGCAGCAATGAGGGCAACACGGGGTGGTGTTTTCCTGATGCCAAGGAGAGTGAAAAGGTGGCATATAGAAAAACAACATCTACTACATGGCCAGGTACAGCTGTCTGGTAGCTAAACACACGCAGACAACTAAAGAGCATGTTAATGTTACACTTTGAGTCAAGGTCCCACTCTGGCAACCCCTCAGGCCCCAAGCTGAATTTCTTTGGACACCTGCATATATGTATTTGGAGAGAAGCTTCATATTCACAGATGAAGGATACTTTGGTGCTTCAAGAGGAAATGAAGTTGGCAGTTCTGGGATTTTAAAAAGGGTGCCTCTGCTATCAGACCTTGTGAAACTGCTGCTATTCCGTGATTTCCGAGTGGGAAAGACAGAATTGTGTTGGGTAGATGAGTGAAAGCTTTGATGCTAGGTGTGCTGTGGTGGAGTTTTGCCGTTGCTACTTTGCTTTATAACTTCAGGAGCATAGCTTTGTGTCATTTTCATGTTGTTCTTATTGCCAGGGTGGCCACACACTGGCCTGTGCAGACAGAGCCTTAGTGTCTTGGCTGGTAAGGATGAGACTTTTTGTATACATAGGTGGCAGGGCTTCCCTAAGTAGCTCTTGTGCCGCTCTGTGGGACCTACAGCCTCTCCCTCTTCAGTCCCAGCCCTGCAGTTGCCTACCTACAGGTCCCAGATGCTCTGCCCATTGCAGCAGGTTCAGGGTGGGGAGAAATCTATGCACTATAGGGTTCATATGCTGTCATCAGAGGGAGCCACGTACTAAAGGTCCTTGGAGACCCTCTGCCTACTTCTAGTACTAGGAAGCACATATTTTGTTCATCTTCCACTCAGGCCTGTTAGGAAAGCAGCTTCCTATTGCAGCTACTGGTGCAGTGGGTTTTGGAAGCTGGAGTTGTCGTTTTTCCCATCTCAGATGTATTTAACAATTGGCTGCAGCAGTGGCTGTTTAATTCCTGTGCTAACATTTCGAGGGCAGCTATTTAAATTTTTTTAAACCCTCTTGCTTCTGGAAATCCTGTAGTGGAATCCAGATTCTGTCAATCTAATTAGTTTTGAAGTGCAGCATCTCCATAACTTAGAGACCTAAATAAGCAGCTTAATATTAAAACCTAGCTTCTCTCCCAATATGTAGTACTTTTCTGTATTCCCCCCCACAAGTTCCTACTGAACAACAGCCTACTGTAGTTGCTCTCCTCTCTTCTCTGGCCTCTGCCCTTGCTGTGTCCGTCAGGAACTGAAATGACCAGGTGCAATCCTCTGTTGCTTTGCTTAAAACATTCTTTAACAATGCTGCTTGCTTAAAAAATGCTGATGCCACTTCAAATGCCAGCATGGAGGGGTCTGGGAGAGATCCATGGCAGCTCCTGGTGCCATGCAAGAGCCCAGCTGGGCAAGGGGCTGTGCTTGCCAGCTGCTTGGTGATGTGATCAGGCCCTGCATGTACTGCAGCAGGGGATTGCCAGGATTTATGGAGAACAGGCTGTGCCACCTTGAAGCCAAGTCTGCAGCCAGATGAGCATGGCTTGATGCAGTGCAGGAAAGGGCAGCTGCTGAGCAATGCCTCTTTGCTGAGGTACCACATGCACTGGCTCCTTCCTAGGATGCTGCGAGGAGCTGGCAGGGAGGAGATGAATCAGCTCCCTTGGTGCAGAATCCCTGCTGGTCCCCATCAGCATGTTATAATTCTCCCTGAGCTTTCTGCCACCTGCAGCAAAGGTGAGATGTCCAGGAGATTGATGTCAGAAATGCACTCTTGTCCCAAACTATGAAGATTGGTGGAGCTACGGCTGTGGAGGAGTGAGACTTTTCAGCCCTTTTGTGTGGGTAGAAGATTTAAAAAAAAAAAAAAAAAAAAAAAATTAGAGGGGGGCCTAAAGAGCACTTTTTATTAGGATAAAATACATCAGGCATGTTATTCAGGCTCTGTTTATGGCCCTCTGGCAGAGCAGATTCAGAACAAGTGTGTTTACCTGCTGCTGTGGCAGTGAAGCTGGATTAACCCATCCCACTTTCCTGAAGGACTTTGCTGTGTCTGCAGTGCTCTGGCCAATTCTGTTCCTGTTTGATTCTTTGCAGTAGAAATAATGGTGCAAACGTGAGCAAATGCCAGTTCACCAAAAAGGAGCTGTGGGCATTCTTCTCCTAGGCCAGCCCTCGCTGCTCACTACTGAGTGGCTCTTGCTGTGCAGTTGCCCAGGACAGGTGTTTCTCTGCTTCCCAGTCTGTTCTACTCTTACATTTCAATTATTTAAGTGTTTTCTTTCTGTTTCTGTAGCAACTGTGTTTTGTTTTTCGGTGCAAAACAATCGCAACCACCTTCCTGTGCTGCTGTGGGTTGTGCTCATGAAGACCCTGCCCTTGCTGTGCTTTGGAGCCATGTCTCACCAGAGCCCAGGACACGTAGGATTTGAATAACAGAAGTAGTCCTTCCCACTGCCATGAGAAAAGGTAGCTATTCTCTTCACTTTTGCTAGGCTTCCCCTTGTTTTTGTGGTCGTCTGGTTTCCTTAGGACTGGTAGGTGGTTGAGTTCAGTAGCACATCAGTGGGGAGATCTTTATCCACTGAGATCTCGCTCACCTCCAACAGGCCAAGGTGAAAGCTCCCATAGCTGTGAGGCAGGCTCCCAGCAAAGTGAGCCTGGCTCCGGCAGGAGCTGGAGGATTTTGGCATTTGTGCTCTGTCAGAAGGTTTCTGCCCATGAGAGCATTCCTGGGGGATCACAACTGAGCTGGCTGGCCTTGGGGAAGCCAGGCAGCCGGCCGGCTTCTGCTCCATAATTGGGGAAGTAACCAGCTGCCTTTGATGTCTGAGCTGGGCTGAGAAAACCTGACTGCAGACTTCAAAGTCCGTTGCGCCAGCTCCCCTGATTATCTGTAGGCTGCTGGCGCATCCCCCAAGACTGCCAGATTATCCCAGCTAATGCTGCACTCTTCCCTACATCCCCCAACCCTGCCTGATGCCAGCCCCTTGCTTTCCAGGCTGCAACCTCCATCCCTCCCCGTCCTTCTGCCCCCCACCCCCCGCCCCCAGTCGCTGTGTGTATGTTGCAATGGCATTTCTGGGTGGGGGACATGTCTTCTGAGATGTGTGAAGCAAAGGCAGAGGAGATCTTGCCTACAGCCTGCACTCCTGGGCTGTAGTCCCCGTTCCCGTTTGGTCTCAACTCCCTCAAGTGCAGGGAGTTCTCTGCGACTGCCCTTCGCAAGGCCCTGAAGTGTCTGAAGCCAAGCAGACACCCTTGTGCTTTTACCCTCCAAAAAGCCTTTGGGGAGCAGGGCTCTCTCTTCCATGCTGCTCCAGGGCAGATGATGCAGGCTGAAGGGTGAGGAGGGGCTGGGATGAGAGGGCTGTATGGTTTTTGCCACCTTCAGCCTCCCTGCTGGGACCTTGCTGCCTCAAATTAGTTTCTAGTTCCTTTGTCACCTGCATTTCGGTGCTTGGGGAGCCCCAGGGTGCTTGTCTGTGTGAGGAGAGATGCAGAGGGCAGGTCATTGCTGAGGGCTTGCTGGGATGGGGGTGAGGAGATGGCAAAGCCATGAGGCTAAGCAGAGGCCCCAGAGCTCATGCTCCTTTGAGAGGAGTTTGGTTTCAGCTGGAATGTTGCATAGCAATGCCAAAAGCTTGTGGAGGAGTCCTCCCTTTTACGAATTTGGTCTTTTTTTTCTCCCAGAGCAAGCAACATTGACAGTGACTGAAAACACTTCCTATGCAAAAGCGCATTTGCCCAAGACATTGTCTGAGGTTTGGTTTCCTTTAGAAGGTGGGGTTTATTGATACTTTTCAGAGGTGGGGTAGAGGCTGTGTTCTCTTCTGTAATGTGATGCCTCCTGGCAGAGGAAACCACAGCTGCCCTTACCCCAGGCACTCAGGTGGGGTGAATGAGCTCATGGGGGCCATGTAGCCAAACAGGGGATGTGAGCTGCAGCCTCTCCCCTATGCTTGCTTAATTGGTTTTGGGTCTTGGCAATCTCTTCCCCCTGCTACCCAACACTGACCATGGAGTTACCTCCTTCATCTTCAACAGCTTCCTCTGTAGCGTTTCTACCCTGCTGTGGGAGTGATCCTGCCTTATCCCCATCCCTCCCCAGTCTTATTGCAGTGTGCAAGGGGAGTGTCTATCTGGTCACCACTTGTCTGTCCATGAGGTTTTCAGGTCACTGTGGATGTAGCTAATTACCGCTGTGCTCTTTTAGGTAGAGTCTAACTTCACCCTGTCTGCACTGGACTGGGTAAAAATTTCCATGTTGCATATTTGCATATTACCACCTGGCTCAGAGGAAGCAAATCCTTGTAGGTATGGGCAGGACCTCTCCGTGCTATCCAAGAAGTATATTCTCCCCTCACTTCCCATCTAGTGTCATCCCCAGGCAAACAGGGTAAGGGGATCTTTCTCCCCATGGATTTGGCTTCCCTGATGTGGTTTCTACTGGCAATACTGCCTTTGTAAAGGATTCTGTGATCCTCTTCCTTTACCCTGCCTTGCTTGGTTAATAGCCCTGCCATATGTCTGGATGCACTGATTCCCAGGGCTGAAGAGTGTAAGTCTTAGACTGTGCGGTCCCGGGAAGAGAGAGCTGTTGGTTTTGTCCAGAGAGCATCATCATTGCCAATGATAAAGCTGGGCCAGGCAATCCTATTCTCCCTGGTTTTTCTATTGCAAATGTAAACAGCAACTCATGCATCATTAGTGTTGCAAGCTTGGAGTTAAACTGTCCCTATGTGCACGTTTATCTGCACACTGACTGTCAGAAGCTCACTGAGGTTGAACTCCAACTTTCTTTCTATTTACTTTGTTGCTGTAGCAGAGATGCTTTTCCCTCCTCCAAAGTGGTAAGCGGGTTGGCTTACTGTCAGCAGGATCATCCCTGGGGTGCTGCTGGCAACGGGTTGCTCTTGGAAAGCAAAGCTCTTAATCCCTTTCCTTCTGAGATAGGAGGGTTTCATACTGCGGTAGGAAATGGAAGCCTACCATGCCAGTTATGGCTATGTGCGGGGCTGTGTTCTTCTGCTGGGGCACGGGCTTTCCCCACCTACAGGCATATTAGGGCCCTGTACCACTTGACAGCTTCTGCTCTATCTGCTCATCTTCCCTGTGGAGGCCGTATGTGGTTTTCAGCCCTGCAGTGCACCCTCTTACCCGAAAACAGGTTCTGCTCCTCTGCTTTCATTGCAACAACGGTGGGTGGCAGGGAACAGGTGAGATCCTGCAGGGACCTCTCTACCTGCTGCAACAGCCAGTCACCCTACATCTTCGTTTAGTCATCAGGGCAAACAAAAGAACAGAGAACAGAATTGCTCTGTTACTCCCCTCAACCCTCCCGAGGGAAAATAAAAGGGGAATAAGGAAGACAGACTTAAAAGTTGGAAGTTAAAACTGGAACAGGGAAGGGACAGTAAGACATGGGATGAGAAACAAATATTTACAAAACCCAATCTCGATGATCACAGATATGTGTCTGAGGGTCAGCTGCAGCAGAGCCAACTCAGGAAAGGTGTCCACAACTCTTCCCACCAGCCAATGGATTCGGATCCTGCAGAGGACATAGGTTCCTGCTTTGTCATCAGCTCCCCTTCTCCAAGACCTGAAAGTGCAGCAAAGTAGCAAGGAAGGAGGGAGTAGGAAGGGGGCAGGCTTCCTGCCCTCCTGGCTGTCATAGAGTATGGCAGGAAATGGGAGGGAATGCTGACCCCTCTATGTTCTGCTCCCCCGGATCCCTCAGGGTCCTAAACACCCCCTCTTTAGGTCCTCATATTGGTACCATAAAATTAGCCTGGGCCTCCTCAAACCAGAAAACCCCTGCTTGCATTTGGCTCTGGAGAGCTGCATGGTGCTATGGGAGCCATGCACACCAGCAAATGAGAAGCTGGCTAAGGGAGGCATGAGCCTTGCAGCGAGAAGCCTCTGTCTCTGTCTCCTGGCTCTGCAGGCTGTCATATGAATAATTTCATTAAACGGGGGAAGGAGTGATACTGTGTTAGTTTTTGTGCATTACATGAATCTTGTTCCCTCTAGGAGTCCCGTGGGATCAAGCAAAAGGACTTGTTTTACAGTTGGTTTTTGCTTGTGAATCCCTGAGCTAATTTAGTCGCTCAGTTAGTGCCTTGGCAGCATGGTGGGAGCAGTGTGGCTCAGGGGTAAATGCTTTGTACCACCATCCTTTCTGGGAAAAAAAACAACAACCAAACAAAAAAACAACAAAAAAGAGCCCACAGCCAAAACAACTCCTTCCCCAAATTCTCTAACAAGTCCTTTTTGTGAGTATCCCTGGTTTGAGCCCCTCGCTAGTATTTGGCTGCATGCCCGAGAGGCTGGGTTTCCCCTGCCTGGGATGCACCCCTCTCAGCCTCCCACCATGTCCCTGTCCCTGGCACCTGCTGGCAGGAGCAACAGCATGCCCTGGGCCACGCAGTGCTGACTGCGCCATGCCAAGCAGCAGGTGATGCCACCACAGCGCTTGCCTCTGGGGCTGTGGCCAGCAGCCACCTGGCCTCGGCTCTCCCGGTGCAGCTCCCTGTGGCCTTATTGGCTGGCTGTTATGACAGAGGGTCTCCTGCCTGTGTAGCTGATGGGCTGCTGGGGGTGCTGTGAGAGATAAATCCCACTTGGGGTGCCCCACTAACACCCTGAGGCCAAACCAGGTCAGCAATCCTTGGGGAGCACTGTGCCAACTCAGCCTGAACCTGAGGCATCATGCTGGTGGGAGCTTCAGCTCTAGAAATGGGCCCCTATCCCTGCCCAGCATCTGGCCTCTTCTGCCCTCTGTTAGCAGGGAACAAGCATGCAACAAAGTAGGAGTCATGAGAATTAGTCAGTGAGCTGCTGTGTGACAGCAAAGCCACAGCCTGTAGTGCTGGGCACCTGGCACGCACACAGCAGCAGGAGGAGCCTTGGGCATCACCCTTGCCCAGGCCACTTGGGGCTGGGTTGCTAGCTGTCACCTCCCCAGAGGCGTGTTATTTTGCTGTTGCACCCCACTCCCCAACTTCCCCCCACTGTTTCTAAGCAGAGGAAACCACTGCTGCTGAACAGCTTCCTCCTGGCCAGTTTCAAAAGAGCAGGGTGGCTGTTGCTATTTCTCACAAGAAGCTTCCACCACTTGTCTAGGAGAGGACCTAAGCAGACCCATTTCCCATGGGGCTAGTGTGGTGCCTGGTGGCTGCCTTCCTCCTCCTGGGTGAGTCCCCTGCACTGGGGTGGGGACTGTCCTGGGGCAGGTAAGGGGAAGTACCTCCTTGGTGAGGATGAGACCTTTGCAGATGGGTGGCTCAGTGGGGGGGTCTTGCTGGGGCTGCAGGGCCAGGGGGTTCCCTATGGCCAGAACTCTGGCTTGGTGGCCACGGAAAGAGGTGTGGTGGCATGTTCTTTTGGCATTGTGGTTTCACTCAAAAGCAATAGCCTGGACTTTGGCAGGGTTTCAGTGAGGGGACATGCACACCCCTATTGAGTGGCTACTGGGAGTGTGGAGGGGGTTACCTCATCCCCCTTGCCTTGGGGGAGAGATTTTCTGAGGGTTTCTTAGTGTGTGCCACCACCAGCTCTCTTCCCTGGCCCAGCCTGCACGGTTGGCTTTTGACTCGGTGCCTACATCCTGTGGTCATTTTGCTCGGTGTGCATGCTGGGCACCAGAACAGAGCAAGCATGACCACTGGGAGCTCTGCAGGAGAGAAGAGTGCACAGGTGGCCACCACCTCCCCACACCATCTGCAGGCAGAAATGGAGGGAGCCCTTGATGCCTCCCAGTGTCCCTTGTCTTTGGAGGAGCACTTGCTGGCCCCCTCTCCCATGCTTTCCCTGGTTTTTGTCAATGGAGCACTTCTGCAGCACCTAGCCTGCTGGTTCCCTCCACTGTCCCATGTCCCTTGGCTTCTGCATTGCATCTTCTTCTCTGCCAGTGGTCAGCTCTGGCACCTACTCCCTTTCCCTCCCCAGCCGTGGAGGACTTAATTGTTTGGTCCTCTTAATTTTAACACACCACAATCTTCCTCCAGTGATCTCAGCCTGGTTGCTTCTCCCTCTGAACAGCTGGTTGAGAGATGCTTTCCAGCTGTGAACAGGCTTGACAGCCCTCTGGCCGTGGTGCTCTGGCATCTGTCCTGTGACCCAGTGTGCTAGGAGACAAGAAAGCTCAAAGGTCTCTTGTTACAGGACTTGATCTTAAAATTACAAGGGCTGTGAAGACCCTTGGACTTCATGCTTCAAAGAATGAGACTGCACAGCAATTCCTTTTGGCATTACGTTGCAGTCCTGTGCACATCCAGACCCATTGTTGTTCTGGATGCGCCGCTCTTGGGTAGTGTATGCCCCTGCAAACACTGTGTGTGCCGACTGTTTGCTGACAGGTTTGAGCACTGGTCAACGGGTGGTGACTGTTCAGAAGGGGCCCCTCTACCGCACGGAAGGGTCCCACGTCACGCTGTGGTGCAAGGTGAGCGGCTACCAGGGCCCAGCAGAGCAGAACTTCCAGTGGTCCATCTACCTGCCCTCAGCCCCTGAGCGGGAGGTGCAGATCGTCAGCACCGTCGACCCCTCCTTCCCCTACGCCATCTACACCCAGCGGGTGCGCAGCCGGGGCATCTACGTGGAGCGGGTGCAGGGGGACGCCGTCCTGCTGCACATCACGGAGCTGCAGGACCGGGATGCTGGGGAGTACGAGTGCCACACGCCCAACACCGACGAGAGGTACTTTGGGAGTTACAACGCCAAGACGAAACTTTCAGGTGAGTCCTAAAGGAAAGCCCTGCTCCTGCCAGGTAGAGGTGCAAGGCAGGCTTCCACTGCCCCCACCATGAGCTGGGTAGACCTGCTCACCTCCTGGTGCCTGACAGAGGGGCAGCTGGTGAACGGGCAAATTAAATGGGACTGGTGGTCGTAGATTTTCCTTCTCTCCCCACTGTGGAATTGCTGTCCTACTCTTGGGTGGCCAAGATCGGGATGCCCAGATGGCCCTCAGCAGGTTGCTCTGGCTGTTGCCTCCCAACCAGGGCAAGGGAAGAGAAAGGAAGCCTCTATTGTCACATGGCCTGACTTCAACTTCAGTTCCTGACACAGCCACAGCATTTCACAGCCAAATGCTCAGAAGGGCAGGAGTTTTCAGGCTCTGTACGTTAGCTGTTGGTGTCTTCTCAGGTCACGGTACAGGACTTGACCCAAGTGGGAAACCCACAGAAAGAGGGATGGAGCAGCTCCTGCAGAGTCTTTGGGGAGGGAACACAATGGAATGCAGAGGCAAAGGGAAAGGCCCTACTGTAAGCCTACCAAGAGAACAGTGGTATGGCACTTCCCTCTGGTATTCACCCATTTTCTCCTTTATCCTGGTGATATGCCAACCTGCACTTAGGACCATGAAGGGCTGCTCATTAATCTCCTTGGGGTTGCCTAATTAATACCATCCTTAGTTTGTCTGAAGAGGGTACTACAGAAAGATTAAGTTTTCTTACCTCCTTGGTGAGGTTTTAACCACTTCACACCTTGGCACAGGCTTGTTGGTCAGCTACAAAAGATACTTTTGCTGTCAGATCCCTCAAGGGCTGGCTGCAGTTTGTAGCAGCCAGCAGTTTTCCCATTGAGACCAAGAAACAATTTTTCTTGTGACCCCCTTCTCTCTGTGTTCTTCCCCACTGCTCAGTGATCGCAGATACCCTCTCAGCTTCAATGGCGCCCCAGGTCCTCACTCGTGCTGAAGGGGAGGCAGTGGAGCTCACTTGTGAGGTGTCCAAGTCCACTGCCCAGCACACACATCTCTCTGTTGGCTGGTACTGTCTTCAGGGAGCAGGAAAGAGCCATGCTGAGGAGGTCCTTACCCTCTCCAAGGACTTTGTCTTGAGGCCAGGACCCTCTTATGCGCAGAGGTTTCTGGTGGGGGACATGCGGCTGAACAAGGTTGGGAACACCACATACAAGCTCTCCATTAAGGAATTGGAGCCATCTGACCAGGGACAGCTGTACTGCGAGGCAGCTGAGTGGATTCAGGATCCTGATGAGACATGGAAGGACATCTCCCGCAAGCAAACAGGGAGGACATCGCTGGCGGTCACGAGCCAGGGTAAGGACCTTCCAAACTCATGCGTTGACTCCAACTCCTTTGTGCATTTGAGGCTCTGTAGCAGCAGCCTTCAGTGGCCTTTGTCTGCCTCTGCCACAGCCCAGGGACCCACCAGTGGGTCTGACCACCTCTACTGGTCACTGAAGGGGGTGGTCTGGGCCAGGGGCCATGGCAGCCCCTGGTTTGGGAGCTGTTGGGGCTTCTCACTTTGGAGGTTCACACAGCTGAATCTCTGATGCCAGTAGCAATCATACAACCTCGCAGGTCCACGCGAGGTGTTAGCAGAGTGAGCAGTGTGTGCCTGCAGCAGCCTGGCTCCTTGGCAGCGTTAAGCTCCAGTGCGTGGAAAACCACATTGTTAGACTGCCCTGAGGATCTCATGGCCTCAAAAATTGAAGTACACAACAGTCAGTTGCCTGTCCTGGTGCCTTGACCACGGGCACCAAGGGACACAAGGATGTGCTGTGTGTGCTGCATGGCTCTAGTGTCTGCTGGAGGTGGCTTGTCTATCCATGCCGTCACCAGTCTTCTGCTGGTTTCCAGAGCAATCACTGTGGCTGTTTATTCGATCATTCCTGTGTCTCCTCCTGGTAGTTCATATATGGCAGTAATGGGACTATGGGTCAGATTTTGCTTTGAAAAGGGTGCACCAAGTTCCTGGCTTATGCTCTTCCCACCAGCAAGTTTTACCTCAAAGTAGCCAAGACAAGTCTGCATCTAGTTGGTGCCCATTAACATATGGGATAGTCTGCAGTAGAATTTTTCTCATGGAAAACCTTCCTGGGGAGGTGGTGTACCCTGTTCCCATGACTCAGGGCAGATGGAGGAGGCTGCAGAGAGGGGTTGGTGAAGGGAAGTGGTGCCTGACAGTAGGGCAGTGAGTCAAAGCAGGAAACCAAAGAAACAGATGGGTAAGGACCAAGCACCCTGTGTATGTCTCAGGGGAGCAAGGTATCGGGGAGGGCGAGGGAAGTGTAGTCTCCCACTGTCAGAGCCTGATTCCCAAAGCTGGCTGACCGGCAAACTTGATTCCACTTATGATGCACTATTTGCAGCAGTGGCTTTCCATGTCTGCAGCTGCCTGGCAAGCAACAGCAGTCGATGCACTTTCCTGCATATGCTTGTTTAGGAAGGTTCATCATTACCCGTAGTGTGTGGCTTTGGGTACTGGTGCTACAGGACTGTTTAGAAATAGGGAAACCTCGTCAGAGTTTAATATTTGCCATGTGGTAGCCAGTGAGGGTGAAAGGGAGGCTGAGTTGGTAAGAGGACAATATGGTGGTGTAGAGCTATTCGTATTGCTGGGGGGAAACAGAGGTGAGCATATGAACCCTCCATCACATCTGCAGGGCCGGGGTCTCCCTCCAGCACCCCGTTGGGAGAACCCAGGCTGTGGGGCTGAGCACCCTGTCACATCGGGAGTCGGCATCTACTCTGACCATGGCCAACTGCTCCATCGGTTTCTATAAACTCTTCAGCAAATATTTGGGAATACCAAACATATCTGCAGCAGCTACGATTTCTGTTTGCAAACTGTTTATTAACCAGTGTTTAAATTCATAGGGTATTCTGCTTTCAATAAATTAGTTGAGCCTTTCCAGTGCCAGTCTGGGAGCTGTTCTGTTTTACCTCCAAACTACAGTACATGGCCTTGCTTTTTTTGTTAGCCGTCGGGAGATCCACAGTGACCCAAGGAGGTGGAATGGTGTGAGACAGTCTGTCTGCCCAGGGAGTTGAGGGTCAGCCCTACCTCCTGTTTTTTGGCCTGGCCACTGCTGTGTAGGGTTACGGCACAGGATTTCAGGGCACCCTGTGGGTCTCTGCCTGAAACCACTCTCCAGCCAGGCCAATCCCAGGAACCAGGGGGCATTAGTGGCAGAGACTCACCTGCAAAGAAGGTGAATTGTATCATAGGACCCAGGGCCCTTTCCTCAGGTGTGGCTGACTGCCCAAGAGGGTCTACCAAGGGGAAGATGACTGTGTGCTCCACCTGTCACTACCCTCTCTGCTCAGCACCTGCTGCTGGTTGGTATGGGTGGCAGGACAGGGACTAGGAGATGACCTCCCCCTCCCCTTAGAGAGTGTCTCTTGCCCACATCCTGCAGCAGCCAGTGAGGACTGCGGTGTGCAGGACCAGCAGTATCAGCTTCAGACAAGCAACTTGAATGCCAGCCCTCCACATATCTTCTCCTGCCACAGGCAGCAGAGTGAAAAACACCACTGAGTGATAAAGCCCCTTTGTGCCTCTTTCCGTTTTAAGGGGTATTTGTTATATGAAGCAGAGCAGCTCCAGGAGGTGAGACGGAGCTGCTGGCTGCAAAAGCCAATGCCTCTGGGTTAAGGCAGACCCTCAGTTCAGGTTCCTGAGCTGAGCGAGTGTGTGGGGGGTGGGGAATGGCAGCAGTGGCCCAAGCCCATCCTGGTGGGTGCTCTGCTCTGGGGGAGAGGGTTAGCTGCTCTAAAGGGAGGGGCTCTGATTCCTTCACCTGCAGTTGCTTGTTAGTGCCTAGAGCTGGCAACAGCCTCCCCATGGGCACATTTTTCCATCCTGATCCCTTTTCTAAGGAAAGAAAATGTTTCAATACAGAATTCCCTCCTGTTTCCCTCTGCGCAGCCGTCGGTGCTGCCAGGCAAGAGGGAAGTGTGGGCAGGGCCACCCAGCTCCCTCTTTGCTTTTGATTGCTCACAGGCAGAGACCTCTCCGTGGACATCACTGCTGCTGAAAGCTCCCTTTCTGAAGGTGATTCTTTGCAACTAAATTGCATGGTGGGAGGCCAGAGAAGCAGCAGTAGACACTTCCAAGTGCTTTGGCTCCTCAACGGTGTAGAAGTGGCCAGGCTTGACCCCCATGGGGTATTGATTTGGAAGGAAGAATATGAGGAGAGAGCCAAGCTGAGGCAGCTCCAAGCATTCAAGCACAGCAACACGATTTACATCCTCACCATCCATGAAGTGGGGCCGAAGGACAACGGTATGTACCGCTGCTCTGCTTCGGAGGTGAAGACTCCTGGAGACCTTCACAGCATCCAAACCAAACTGTCATCAGGCATCCAAGTTGATGTGAAGCCGATAGGTTAGTAAATTCTAATGGCTGTTCTTTTGGGTAAAGCCTGCAGTGGGGAGTGCTTCAAGTCTGGCCTCATCTTGGCAGGGGCAACACACCTGCTCTTTGCAGCGAGAGCATAAACATACCATAGGTTTTGGTAGATAATGGGGAAAGCACTTGCTTTGGCAAACATTAGCGTGACAAATGCAGCAGCTGTCAACCAAGTGTAAACCTTTAGCTCAGCCTCTTTGCAATAAGTTTTGAGGCAAATAGGTAGAGTTCTAGGGATGCTGGGTCCTCCTGTGTCTTTGGTACAGAAAATGGTGAGCAACACGTGTTGCTACTCCTCAGGATCACAGGATGACCCAGCAGAACAGGTACTTCTGGACAGGGGAGATTGTTGCAATTTCCATCAATGTACTCTCCCTGTTTTGGAGGGATGATTTATCAGAAACCACTCAAAGGTGTGTAGGAACCTCTCGGTTTCCTTGTCATAGCTAGATGATGACTATTTTGGATGTAGCAGGTGAAAGAAAAGACAAGAAGAAAAAACCCAAAACCTCAAAGCCCTCTCCAAAGGTGTAAGAAACAGCTGGTTGAGAATTTTCCATAATTCCTTTCCTTTTCCAATGTCAAGATTTATCTGCTCTCTCCATTTAATGCCACAGTATCTCTGGCTTTCTCTGAGGAGCACAAAAGTATCCCCTCCCACTCTGTAACTGTTGTTTGCAGAGAGCCGCATGCACCTGTCCGTGTCCACCAGCACACCACAAGTCGTGGCAGGAGATGCATTGGTCCTCCTTTGTGAGGTGCAAGGAGCGACCAGCCCTGTGTCTGTGGAGTGGTGGCACTTGCCACTGTGGCACCCAGGTCCCCAGGTGCCGGTGGCCACCATGTCACAGGATGGGACCCTGAGGCTGGGCAGCACCTACCAGGACAACAGGACTCGGGGGAGCCTCCAACTGGAGAAAGCGGGCTCTGGCACTTTCACCTTGGTGATTCCCAACACATTGGATGAGAGTGATGGTGGGCAATATGGGTGCAAAGCGACGGAGTGGTCCCGAGGCCAGAGCTGGACAAAAGAGGGGGAGACAACAGTGACAGTCAGCTCCATGGGTGAGTAGTGCCACTGCTGTTTTTGGGCTTTCAAGCTGGACTTGCTGGAGGCAAGGCTGCAGAAGTGGGTGGGACAGAGATCTGCACCCTGACCTCTGCTGCTGCTGCTTCAGGGTAACCTGGGGCTGGTCACTTGGCCCTGGAGAGCTTCAGTTCCCCCATTTCTAGAAGGGTGCTTGAGTCCTCCATGAGATGTTTTGGGAGAGACAAGTGAGACACAACAGCTAAGCTGCCCAGAGACCCAAAAGACAGTAGCTTGCTCACAGGTCTTTCTGACTGTCTTCTTAACTTGAAATACAAAATATCTGTTTTACTGATACTCACAAAGTTCAACAAAGGCACTTGCTGAGTTTTATGGTGCCTTTTGTCAGAGATACACCCCTGGTGCTGGCATCTGATGGCTTCTCCTGCTCCTGTCTGAGCACAGAGCTGCTAATGTCCCTGGTATGCAATGCCCACGCCATTTCTTCTTTTGATTGCTGGAATGGTTGCCTTTATGGAGAGGCAGCTTTTGGCTGTGATTTAGGCTGTTCTTCCTTTCTTATTGCTGCACCAGGTGCCTGAGATCACCAGTTGGGCCACAGGAGGTGTTAGGCTTTTGTGGAGGGTAGAAAGAAGCAGTAAATGGTGCAGTAGCGTCAGAGGACCCTTGGATCCCTGTCCCGGGGTGGGATGGGAGCCTGGAAAAGAGGGTACTCAGGGTTGCCTGGGGGCTGGGAGTTGGTGAGTAGGGGTCAAGATAGAGTGCCAGGGGCTGGAAGAGCACAGTGCAACTCAGGGGAGAGTGGCACTGGCAGAGGAGCAGCAGGTCTGCTGGCTGCCATGGGGCTGCTGTGGCTGGGGCAGCAGGGATGGCACTGTGTGGGGAGGGTGGTGGTGAGGTGGAATGGGGCATTCTGTCCCAGTGCCATGGGTTCTCTCCTCCCGAGCAGGTCTTGGTCTGCATGCCATGCTGAGAAGCCGAATTGCCACAGTCAGATATGGGCAGAGCTTTGAACTCATCTGCCAAGTGAGTGCCAACTACACCCTCAAGGAGGTGCCAGTGTCTGTGAGGTGGCTTTTCCAGCCCAGCCTGCCCACCAGCCAGTTCCAGGAGCTAGTCCAGGTCTTTCCCAGTGGTATAGTGGCCTGGGGATCAGCACAGCCACGCTTCCAGGAGAAAGCCCAGCTGTTGAGGACTGCCACCTCCTTCAGGCTGCACATCCACAGTGCCGTGGCTGCTGATGAAGGGACTTTCCAGTGTGAGGTGGAGGTCTGGAGGAGGAACACCCTGCCACTGGGGCAGCCAGCAGCCACCACCAGGTCTAATGCTGTGGGGATAAAGGTAGTGCTACCAGGTAAGCAGTGCCAGGGGTACGACTTCAGCAGAGGTCTCTCCTGCAACTTTAAATCCATCAAACACAACCAGGGGCAACCAGGACCACTGACAGCTGAGGTGTTCCCAGTGGCAGTCACCTCCCAGGCCTTATGAGATGGTGCAGTCTTTCCTGTTTCTTGGGCAGCACCCTCAGCCCTGACAACACTCTTGGAGGCAAACTAGGTGTTGGGGACGGGCAATGTTTATTGGTTTGCAGATTATACCGAGCATATAGGGATCAGCCTTGCCACTAGGAATTAAAGCCTTGTTTCTGGAAGAAGTAGTCCCCCCACCAAGGAGCCCAGTTGAATGTTGGGGGTGTGAGGTGCCTCCTGTAGTGTGGATGTTTGTGGGGCTTGGAGGGTGGTGGAGAAAGTCTGGCCTCAAAGCCGGTGCTGGGATATGTCTGTATCCCCTTGAGCTTCCCTGGTGTATTCAAGGTGTACTGAGAAAGCACCAGGGCTCCCTGCTGGGCTGAGAGTCACACTGAGCTGCAAGGTGCTGGGGGCTCTGATTGGAATTGTCTTCTCTTAGGCACATCTGGGCTATGCAGCCGGGGGGCCCTACCCAGGGTTCCCTTTTATGGCCACCTCCACAGACAGGGTCTGTGCCTGCCAGCATCACTCAAGGAGCCTCGTCCTCTTATGGAAGAGAGATGTTGCAGACACGCTGCGGCCCCCTAGCCAGCCCTCCATGTGACTGCTCCTCACCATCCCGGCAGCAGCGTGGTGGCAGCTTGCCCTACTGGCAGCTGGGGCTGCTGGAGGAACTGAAGGGGTTGTCCCAGCCAAAACCTCTGAGCCTGTGGAGGCATGTGTGAGAATGAGGTTTGGCTATTTCCCCCTCCCCATGTAATTTCTGCCAGCAAAGGAGAGTTCTTGCTCTTTTTTTTTCAGGCATTAAGTGCTCCTTCCTCTGATTCTTGGATTTTCAGGATCACAACCCAGTGAACTGAAATTATGCATTTTCCATGTTTTTTTAACTGATGGGTTTGCTGTAGCGTAAGCTGATACGTTTCCTTCCCTTTTTGGGCTCGTTTCCATGGTGCTCTCCCTCCTGCTTGGCTGCTTCTCCTTCCTCACCCCTGCAGAGTTGGGTGCTGGGGTGCTCAGTGTAACACCTGAGCTATAGCCGGGGTGTCTGGGGGTCTGCAGGGTGGTAACTGTGACTAGAGGTGACAACAGACAGCATCTGGGAGCATATTAGTAGTAGTGTAAATGGCATTAAAATGAGCAACTGTGGTTGTAGAGCATCTACACACAGGAGACAGTAGCAGTGGAGCCGTGAGATATTATGACGTTTGGCTCCAAATGTATTGCAGCTGTGACTGGATACTGTGATGCTGTAAATATGGTGGGAGCTGGGAGGGGGTGATGCACAGTGGGAAGTGGCTGCTGGCTCTAGTACTTTCTCTCTTAGAAAAGCAGCAAGAGCTAGTGCAGGATATTTGGGAAGGCAGAGAAGTAAATCTGGGAAAAAGCTGTCTCCAGCAGCAATGGGATGAGGTGAAGCTGCAGAAAATGAAGCTACAAATAATGAAAATCACCCGCCTGTTTCTTCACATGTGAAATCTTATAGTTGGAGCCTGCAGAGATACTGGATTTCCTGACTTTTGTTTTGGCACTTTGTTTGATGCTTTGTGTCAGTCGATGCTTTAGGAGTTTAAATGCCACTGACAGGAGGGGCATGTGTGAGATGTCTTTAAAGGAGGGGAAGGAGCACAGGTCTTTTCCATTTCCAATTTCTTAGGTAGTTCAGCATCTGAGTGAGGACGCTCCCATCAGCCTTTCAGTGCAGCTGCCCGCAGTAGCTTCCCTTGGCTCCAGAATGATACACGGGGGGCTTTGCCCCATCCACCCCTCCAGCCAGCCCATCTGCCCACATGGGTTGCTGTGGCAGCCATGCCTTTCTACGTGCTCCACTGGTCCTGGGCCTGTCAGAAAGCGCAGTGTCAGCAGGCAGGATTCACACTGAGATGGGCAGCAAAAGGCTCAGCTCGATTAATTAAATTGAAAATGAAAGGGAAAACAGCACCATCTCTTTCTATGCCAAAGGAAAAGGCAGGCAGCTGTCTGCTACCCTTTTTGGTAATTGATCTTTAGCAGTAGTGAGAGGAGACCTGGAGCTAAAACAAAGGGGCTTTGCAGCAAATGCTCTGCTTCCTCTTGAGGTGATCATCTCTGAGAGCATAACAGCAATGTTTCTCATCAAAATTAAGTGCTTACAGCAGTGGCTTCCCATGGCTCCTCTATGAGCTCTGGTAATTTTTGCTTCGCTGGAGTATTTTCTGTCCTAGTGGGTGTCAGGCCCAGGCCATACTCAAGTGAGAAGTCCCCACACCCCAGGCAGTTTGCTGTCTCCTTTGCTGGCAGCTTCTCTGGGTTTGGGGAAAGGTCCTGGACTTCACCTGCCCATCCCTGACCACAGCAGCACTGCTGGAAGGAGCTCACGTTGGAGGTGCTGCTGGAAAGAGGTGCATGTTTTAGTCCAGTGTGGCCCCACAGCTAACTTTCCTGAAGCTCCTTTTTGTTGGGAGAAGTGGCAGAGCTGCTTGCGATGAGCAGTGAAGCTGCTCTGCTGGTATGTTCTACCCAGCAGCTGCAGCTGGGGAAGGCACATCTGTGCATCTGGCATAGGAAGGCTGTCCCCAGTGTCCACTGCCTCCCCTGGTTTTGCCCGCTCCTCTCCTGTGACCTTTGTAACAGGAGCAAAGTCTCCCGTTGAAATACCTGGGAGTATTTTTTTTATTTCTCTTTGACAGAATTCACTTCTGGGTCTGTGAATAAAGCTCCTGGATCTCATCTGGCTGGCTGAGTGATATTCCTCTGTACTGAGCAGCTGAAGTTAAGAACCAAGTGTCTTATTTTTCCAGTTCATGGAAACAGAATGGTTGAGGTTGGCAGGAACCTCTGGAGGTCATCTGGTCCAACCCTCCTGCTCAAGCAAGGCCACCTAGAGCAGGTTGTCCAGGACTGTTTACAGACAGCTTTTGAATATCTCCAGTGTCCCTCTCCAAAGATTTGTACTTCCTTAGAGCTGGTTCTGGGCTGGGTATGCTTTTAAGTACTGAAGTTGGAAGACATCAACTTGAATCTGGTTCCTAAGTGCACTCACATCTGCTTGATCTCTGCATGTGTGGATCTGATGAATTTGCTCAGTTTCCTAATTAGGGTGATTGCTTTCTCATCTCTTCTGCTTCTTGCCCACTGCTCAGCTTGTATGCAAGGAAAATGCTAAGAATGGAAACTCAGCCTATAGTCACCTACAACCCTGATGGTGTCTCATGCTGAGTAATTTCTGTCTACCCATGGGTAGATATCTGTGTGTGGGACTGCTAGCCTCATCTGACAGAGGTGGTGTCTCAGCAGGGAGGGGAGGCCTCAGTGGAAATGCAGGCAGTTGGAGGCCCTTTGAAGACACTGTTTTGCAGCCTTTCCGCTGCTGGAGGAGAAAGAAAGATGTCAGCAACAGGTGATGTGGGGCTGGAAGGGGGTCCCTCAAACCAGGAGCAGCACAGGTGCATCAGGAGCAACCATGTACCCTGCCAGGGAGGCAGAGCTTCCAGCAGCACCACAGCTCTCCTCTGTTGAACTGCTCAGCACTAGATCGAACTATTGCTGGGTATAATCACAGCAGATGTTAGGGACTGTGTTATGTGGTTTCCAATCAATAACCACAGCAAACACGTGAGATGACAACTGCTACTGAAACCCACACAGGCTCTGTAGTCTCTCTGAGACAAAAGACACTTGTTCACAGCCTCCAAAGCTGTGGGCTGGTTTTGTCACTTATGCGTGACAGACTGCCGATAGAAACAGTGATAGACAGATGCATTTGCTTCAGACAGAGACTTTGTCTCCAAGCTCCAACACAGTGGCTGCCTCCATTGCTCTTTTCCTGCCCCAGGGTGCCTCCTCTGCCCAGTAGCACCCAGTGATTCCCTGCCACAGTTCAAATAAGGATGTGTGGATTTGCTCTTTGCCTCCTTCCCTTACCTCTCCTGCTCCAGTGTCCCCTAATGGGTCTTTGCTCTCTGAGCATCTTCCTCCTTCCTCCTCCTTTGGTGGGTGTCTCAGGCAAGCCTTATTCCTCTCCTTGCCAGCACCCTGTATTGGCAGCTGCAGCCAGTATGATTATTTTATTTCTCCATTTTAGAAAGCAAGCTTCGGGTAGCTATGAAAGAGAGCTCTGTGGAGATTGCCGGCGGTGCTGACACAGCCATTGAGTGCAGGATCGTGTTTGCCCCCAATAATTCTCAGTTCGCCGTTACTTGGTACCTCCTACCTCCTCCTCCAGCAGATGAAAACCCCTTGCAAATCATAAGGGCTGATTACAGCAGCATACTGGAATATGGGGCTGAGTTCAGCTCTCCTGTACAGAAGTCCCGGTTCCTGAGCCAGAGGGTGTCCAGCACTGTCTTCTGGCTGCAGATACTCTCTGCGAACGTCAGGGACCAGGGCAGGTACTACTGTGTTGTAGAGGAATGGCTGTGGCTGGTGGACGGCTGGTACAAACTTGGAGAAGGAGCATCAGGAAGGACTGCGCTGAAATTCAAGCTCCCAGGTGAGCAGGTGGTTATCTCTTGTATAGGTGCCACTGGAGAAAGTTGGATCAATTTATGACAGGACCCCCACCAGGCCTCTCCTAAGCTGGTACAGCTTAAGAGAAGCAGGGGCTCCTGAGTTGAATCTGAGGCTTACGGATGAAGGAGATGTCAATGCCTCTCAAAGGGAACAGGGAATTAGGAGGATTTACCATATCCTCCCAAATCAACCAAGCTGGCATTTGTGCCACTGGCAGATGATGTCTAAGACTTCATAACAAAGTGAATCATGGCATTTTTTTTCCCTCCAACACGTGATGTGCTTGGTTGGTTGTACAGTGCTGTGAATATAGAGAAGAAGCCCTTTTCTGGTACTACTTTGCATCCTGAAGCAAGACGCTCAGTTTTCCTTACCCTGCAGCACATTGCTGCTGAGAACAAGATTGAAGGCTCAGCTGCTCCCACCTTGGGCACCACACTGTTGGGGTGTATGGTGGGTCTCCCTGGCTCAGTTCTTCCCTTACTCAGCCTCATTTGGCTTATGGGTTGTAGCCCTAAATAAAGGGGTGAGAGAATTCCAGCTTCCTAAATACCCTTTGGTCCAAAGGATGCCTTATCACTTATTTGGAGGAGGTGGGAAGTATTACAATAGAGAGCTGTGAACAGTGGGCAGAGATTATGAGGGTGGTGAACCACCCTGGGGAGAATGAGTCACAGGAGCAAGGGTGGGTGGGTGTCCTGCGGAGGCTCTTGCAAGAGGCCATCCCAATCCCCCACACTTTGCCCCAGAAGATTTCTGTCAGCCTGTGTATGCAGGCAGGAGCATTTCTCTGGCAGTGCAATGCTACAACATCTCTTTGTGCTTGCATCTCTGCCTCAGAGCGTGAACTGCAGCTGGAGAAAATCAACCGCAACATCTCAGTGAGGGAGGGCGAGGAGGTGACACTGCCCTGCCTGCTGCAGGGTGCCCGTCTACCTGGCACTCACCTCTCGGCCAGCTGGTTTCGGGAGAAGAGCGGCCACCCCAGGCCCCTGCTCACCCTCCACTGTGACGGTGCCATCGACTACCCCTGGGAGAGCCTTGCTGGGAGGCTGCACCTCCACCGTCCCACCGCCGGCAACTTCAGCCTGACTCTGCGCAGCGTGGAGAAGGGAGATGCTGGGATGTATCACTGCCAGGTGCAGGAGTGGCAGCAGCAGAGTGAGGGGAAGGGCTGGGCTCTGCAAGCCTCGGCGCGCTCAGGGTACATCCAGCTCACTACTGTCCTGCCAGGTAATGCTGGGTGCGAGGTGCTGCTAACCCCATGCCTGGTCCCCCTCTGCTGTGCTGGCATATGTGGGGGGAATAATGGCAGCTTTCTGCTGTAATGCTGCCTGCAATGGCAAGGATGCAGTGGGGCTGGGAGGATTTGCTAAGCGGTTGCAGAGGGGCTCAGTGCTGGGGAGATCACCCGAGTGGTGTTGGGAGCCAAGGAAGGGAGGGGAGCCTGTCGAGGGACACGTGAATGGGCCTGATGGGGGAGGCAATGAGGCCCCTTTCCCAGTCCCGTTGATCTGCCAGGACTGGAACCCAGGTGCTTGGCATTGTAAATGTTGGGAGGTGGACAGATGAGATACCGAGAGCTGCCACTGTGAGGCATGTGGTCTAGAGGGTACCATTGAGTGCACTTGTGTCTGCAGGGCTCTGTAACTTGTGGGGTCTCTGCGGGACCATGGGCACAAAGCCCTGCTTTCAATTGTGTCATTGTGGCCAGAATGTTAACTGTTTTGGGGAAGAAATTGTTGGTGTAATTTCTCTGACAAGTCCATCTCCAGTGATGTCTCTAACGACCGGCTCTGTCCTCTTGGAGTGCATGCTGGGTGCAAAGATAGAGCTGGACTCTGCATACAGAGTTTTAAATAAATAAAAGCAAAGTCAGGCACGCACTGTTTTTAGGGAAGTAACAGGCAGGAAAAAAGTACTTTCTTGTTGCCTCTTTGGGGAAATAGGAGGCTCAGATGACCCATGTGGAGGAAAAAATAAGAACTGTGAAATGGATCATGTTGCACCCAGCTGAAAGGATCCTACAGTTTTCTTGTGCCTTCAGCCCTGGAGTTGCCATGCCCGTGGCCAGCCTGGGTGCCTACATGTGGTTATTAGGTTCTGCAGTAATTACCAATGCTGACCAAATGTGGGAGGGCTCAGGAGACGCCACCCTTATGCCTCCTACTGGCACGGGCAAGACCAGAGCCTACTTGCATGACCCTGTACCTATAGCAGAGCTAATCTGGATTGAAGTGCATGAGGAAGGACTGCCAGCACTTCATCTCCCTGCTGTTATGCTCCTGCTGATGTCCATCAAAGTTCCCTCATTTATCCTTCATCAGCTCCCTCTGTCTCTTGTTACTGGTGGAGTAACCATTGCTCAAATTGCTCAGTAACTGCTGGAAAATTGGAGGAGAATTTTTGTATAAGTGTTTTTGCCAAGTGGTTTTCACAAAATCTAAGATTACCTGGGTGTATTTCCTTTCTCTCTCTCTCTCTCTTTTTTTTTTTTTTTTTCCCCCAGAAGTAACTTCAGCTCTAATCCCTGATGCTGCCCTTTAGGTTAACTCTCTAGTACTATAGAGGCATTCAGGTAGTGAAGACTTCTCCCTGTTTTCCTATGGGAGAGTAAATGTTGCTTCCATCTGTATGGCTAGGACACAGAGCTTCAGAGAGTAGAGAGGTAAAGGCTGGGTTCACAGCTAGGAGTAGCCCCTTGATTGGTTCATTCCCAGGGTCACACCTAGCCCACCAGGCTGTCTGGGCTCCCCATGGACAGCTTCAAATCAGCAGACCTGCATATTCAGCATGGTACTGCAGAACAAGTGTAAAACACGGGTCTTGAGTGAAGAGGGGAATTGAGGAACAACACTTAAGAGATGGATAAAACAGACCCGAAGGAACTGGCATGACCCTTCATGGAAGGCCAAGTGCATCTGAGGTCAGTCTGTGGTGTTGAAGCTATGTGTGAAGTGAGAAGATTTTGATGGCCCAGATTAATGGGTGGCTGTAAGGAGCCAAGGACAAAAATGGAAAGGCTGCAAAGGAGACCTTTTCAGCTAGCATGGGACTGATCAAACAGGGTTTTCTGAAGCACCCAGAGGGTCCACCAGCAGTACAGGCAGCCTCCACCTCAACTGGGGAGCTGTTCTGCAGGAGCTGCCAGGGATGGGGATGAGGCTTACAGCTGCCTGCAGTTAAGCGTGGCTGAAATGGGATAGCAGAGCAGTAGAAGCAAGGAGCTGAAGTTGTGGGTGGGTGACAGGGACCTCCTTGATCTGGTTTCTGGTTTTCTCTTGTCCATCCTTGTTCAGTGGTGCAGCCTCTGACAGACCTGTACCTCATCCTGCTGTCACTGGTGTTGGGCAGGGACCCAGGAGTTGAAGGCTATGTGGCTTTTCCCCACTGAGCCCAGTCTGGAATGGGTTAGCTGAAGAATTGTGCTGTTTTGATGTTCTAGCTGAATGAGCTGGAGCCCTATGTGACCTCTCAAAACAAGAAATTACCTGTTTTCTCTCCCTCTTCTCCTCAGGTAGCCTGTATAAGTTCTCAAAAATTGGTAGCTGTTGAAGATCAAGGGAAATGTGTTAAGAATATAACCTACAGAAGCAATAGGAGAGGAACTCAAACTGGCTTGGGGCCTCACTTTCTTTCTTTCTTTCTTTTTTCCTCAGAGTCAACTGTTTTGTCTAGGATCTGTTCATCCCCACCACTGCTGAACTTTATCCTATACTTACCACTGGTTCTGGTCCTTCTCCTGGCCCTTGCTGTCGTCTTCTGGTGCTTCAAATTCAGCAAAAGCAAGAAGAGCTACGCCACAGGAGACCAGCTGATGGAACTGCAAGGGGCTGAAGGGGTCAACAAAACTTAGCTTGTCTACAATGGCAGATGTAACTTGAAGGAGTGGAGCTGGACAGCTGAGGGGGACTGAGTACTTGCAGAGAGACTTTTTATTGTTTTGTAGTAGCTTTTGCAAAGAATCCTTGAAATCGTATGTTTACTTTAAGTGGAACCAAGCAACTTCGAATTACTAAGGAAATAGTTTTCATAACAGGTGTTCCTGTCTCTTAGGTGAGGTACCCACCCATTTCACACTGTTAACTGTAGTATATTTGAGGTCCTTGCAGTGTCTCCCCCCCACTGTGGGCAGAAGTGGTGTTACTCCTCTACAGATGTAAGAGGAAAAAAACAGCTCTTTGCACTGTGACTCAAAAGTATCACATTGCTAGTAATTTTAGGTGACTTGAAAAAAATCTATATGGTGTGAGGCTAAAAACCAGTGGCAAAACTGGAAATGGAGTATTGGTGTCGCCTTTGCCCATGCTTTGCTGGGGAAGTTCTCCTCTACTCTGCTCTAGTGAGACACCCGCCCCCCGTAGTAGGGGGCTCCAGTTCTGGAGCCCCAACACAAGAAGGACATGGAGCTGTTGGAGCGAGTCCAGAGCCAGGCCATGGTGATGATCAGAGGGCTGGAGCATCTCTCCTATGAAGATAGGCTGAGAGAGTTGGGGCTGTTCAGCGTGGAGAAGAGAAAGTTCCAGGGAGACTTCATAGCAGCCTTCCAGTGCCTGAAGGGGGTTTACAGGAAAGCTGCCGAGGGACTTTTTACAAGGGTTTGTAGTGAGAAGACATGGGGTAATATTTTAAAACTGGAAGAGGGAAGATTTAGATTAGATGTTAAGAGAAAATTCTTCACTGTGAGGGTGGTGAGACACTGGAACGGGTTGCCCAGAGAAGTTGTGGACGCTGCATCCCTGGAAGT
Organism: Hemiprocne comata; assembly: GCA_020745705.1. NCBI lineage: Eukaryota > Metazoa > Chordata > Aves > Apodiformes > Apodidae > Hemiprocne > Hemiprocne comata. Next base: position 131,390,502 of record CM036586.1, on the reverse strand, counting down.
GTTCGAGGCTAGATTGGATGGGGCTTTGAGCAACCTGGTCTAGTGGAAGGTGTTCCTGTCATGGAACTAGGTGATCTTCAAGGCCCCTTCCAACCCAAACCATTCTATGATTTTATGAAGCTCTCACACTGCTGTCCACTCATTCTGAGAGCACCTGTACGCGAAGAGTGTCTCCTTCAAAAGGAAATGGGTCTTCATTGCAAAACCTGTCACAGGATGACTGAGCAAGGCTGGCCAGGACTGGAGAAAGTCCATAGCAGGGCTACCACTGCCATCCAAAAAAAACCAAATCATGTTGACCCAATAAGGGACTCCTATGGAGTCTTGGATCCCAGCAGGAACAAGTGGACACCAAGCCCTCTTAGAGATGAGTGTACAAAGACTTTCCAGCTTCTTCCTTTGCTGGGACTGCTAAAGGAGAAGGCAGCATCCAGCCTCTCAAGCCAGGGCTGTCTGTGGGTCAGGAAACTGCACAGCTGGGACGTGGTATTAGGTACCTACAGGTTCTACCATGCAGTAAAAAAAGCTCTATGTGTGCTTGTGGGGCAGCTCCTCTAGGTTCTGGGATCCAGCCCAGGCTCACCTTTAGTGGGATGTGATCCCAATGACCTGAAAGGTCAGGCATCATGGTGACACTGAAAGAACCATCCTCAGACTAAAGCAGCCATATGGAAATCATGGCAGATGTTTATGAACGTTCTTCCTTTGACCAGAGGAAGGGTTGGGAGACACTACAGCTCCTCTAGAGGATCTGTTCAAGTTCTTCACTTTCCTTACAATTAGAAAAGCTGACTGCCCTGTATCCTGAGGAACTGGGTGGTGCTTCAGTCCCTTTCTTCTTGAAAGAGCACTTTTTGCATAAGTTTGAAGGCTAGTGCTCTTGATTCCTTGGCCAGCTACCTGTGTCTGTACTGGCTGGCTCCAGCTTGCTCAGCCTTTCCCTGCAGGTTACGTATTCTGGACCTTGTGCAGCTTTTCCCTTTGCTGCCCTGACCCCAGCTGTCTCTCCCGAAGCGTGAGTGCTCAGAGCCACACGTGGGGCTCTCTGCAGAGGTTTCCCCCCTGCCTTGCGGGTTATGTCCTGTTTACACATCCCGGTAGGATGTTTGATTTTCTGTGTGTGTGTGACAGCACGGCACTGTTTGCACTTGGCTCACCATCAGCAGGCTCCTCTCCTGCAGATTTGCTGTCTAGCAAGTTATTTCTCCACTGTGTGTTCAGACTGTTGACTTTTCCTGTCTAATTGAAGCACCATTTGCATGGGTCTGTCGAACAGCTTTCTACACCAGTTTGCAAAGGATCCTGCTGTCTGTTTGCCTCAGTCCTGTCTCGATAATGCTTTAACTCATGGACCAGTTTCAGTCTGTTTTGACAGAGAAGCAGATGCTCCCAGGACATTAAACTCCTACAGGTTTCATAAAAAGCGGTAGCTGGATGAAGGAGAGGAGGCAGGCGAGCTGTCCCACCAAGGGAAGGCTGCAGTGTGAGTTGCCTGACAGCCAGCTCTGAGTTAGCTGTGTGCTGGCTGCCTGGTGTCAGGCTTGTAATTAGGGGATACAGAAAGGAGATGAAAGGAGATGTAGGTGTGTTAGTGCATGGGAAAGGAAGGAACTATTTGGGACCATAAACTGAACAATTCATCTGTGCACATAATGCAATCTACCAATTTCATACTGTCCCTCTCTGGTTTTGTTTGGATTGTTTCCTTACCTTGCCCATATGAGTACCTTGGGAGCACACTTCACAAGCCTTGGAAAGGCAAGAATACAGGATGCCTCCTGCTTACCCCTTCCCATAGGGATTGCAGCCCTCTTACAAGGAGATGAGATGGGTCTGACATGTTCTGTTCTTGTTTAAAACAAAGCAAAGAAAGCTTTTTGTTGTTGCATTCTTCAACATGCTTGTAAGTACTTTGTCCTCGTATCTCCCTGAGAACTGGAGTTGTGGGAGTTCAGTTTCCTCTTCTCTTTAAAAATAATTTTGCCTTTTTCTTGTCACTTGGTGTCTCACATCTCTTCTGGTGTTACTGTGGCAAACCACTATCGGACACCTTGACAGCCCATCTTTTCTATGTCTTAGGCTGAACCTTATCATGACTAACCTTCACTCAAAACCCTAACTTACTTAGGTTGCTACTTATTCCCAGAGTGCTGGGATGGTGAGATGGGACAGCCTCTACCCTGCTGCAGCAGTCACATGTGTGGGTCATTCTCTATAAACTGTGTGAGCTGTATGAGTGACCTATCTGGGTTCGGTGCATCCTCCAAGGCCACCTTGGATCTCTGTTGCAGGTCTGCAGAGCTGTCTTTTCTGCCATCTGATCTTTTTAAAGCTGCAGACTCTACTGCAACACCAGACTTTTGTGTCTGGTGGACTGGGGGAAGAAGATGGGTAGAGAGAGGGAGGTTTCTACATCAGCGGGGCACCTTCTTCTCAGTCTTGTTTTCACTCAGTAAACCAGAGACCTGTGTAAGTAGCAGCTTTCTATTCATGCAGGTTTAGAGGTTTTAATTTATGTTTTTAAAGTGTGCCTAGGGCCTTGGCAAAAGGGTCTGCAAGAAGAATGTGTGTTTTTGTAGTGGTGGGTTTTTTTCCCTCTTAATTTTTTTTCTGGCTTAGCTGGATCACTGCCAAATCTTTTGGCTATATTTTTTAAGATGTATTTTTTTCCATGGATGAACTTAGAAAGAGTTGTAACTTATCACAGCAAAAGCTCCAAAGCAGTCCTATTTTTAAAGTGAACATTGCACTAGGCCGAGGTAAATGTATGAGAGGGAGAGAGGTGTGGGGGTGTGTATGGTGGGTCAGGGGATGCTGGTGTTTGCTGCTGGGGCTCTTGGCCACCCTCACCCAATCCCATTGCCACCTTTTTTTCCAAGTCCAGCCTCTGATGTAAATTACAACAGCTAATAAAATATATATTTAGCTCTTATAGCCCTATGGGGGAAAAGAGTGCAACAGCATGGAGACTGCAGCACAGCAGTGCCCGTGTCACACCTTGTCCCCAGATGTGCCCGTGTCCAGGCAGCCTCCTGTGTGAGGGCAGCATTCGCTGGGAAGGTTCAAGGTTTTTTCATAGGTGTCAAAGCAGCTTGAGGGGCTACAGGGCAATGCAGAGCTGGGCACAAGAGGAATTAATTCACTGGGAAGTGGTTGCACAGGGGTGTAGAAACACAGGAGCTGTGTGGTGATCTTGTGTTTCTCTAGGAAGGTATAGAAACTGTAAGGCAAGGGGAGAGCAGCACTGCCTCTCCAGCTGAGCCAGCACTACCCTGCAGCTTGGCAGACCCCTGCTGTTCATAAGATGGATGACATGAGGGTGGGACAGGTGGGAATATAAAGCCTGCATTGTGTTGCCTTCCCGGAATGCTTTTATGGCACTTGCCTTTGGGCAGGAGCAACACCAGTGCTCAGTGACTGCTGGGGCTGGAGGCTCACCCCACATGCAGAGGGACAAAGGATGGCACCAGTGATTCTCTCACCTTAAGATGGGTGCATTGAGGACCTTTTGCTGCAAGGTTTCTCTGTCCTGTGAGGAGGGAGGGTGGATGAGGAGTCAATTGCTGTGCAGGAGCTGTGGGAAATGGCTTGCAAGCAAGGAGGTTCTTGGCATCCCCTGGCAACCAATGGCTCGGGGTTCCCTGGCCCTGGGAGCAGAGGACACAGCAGCAGCATGCTGTGCTGTACTGCCAGGGCAAGGTTGTTGAGGAAGGTTGCCAAACGTTAAATAAATGCTTCTAAAAAATGATTTGGAGTTCTGGGATGTCCCCTCTCAAGCAGCATCTCTTTGTTCCTTCCTGTTAATTCTGAGTTGGTTGTGAAATTTGACATTCAGTTTTCTTCCTGTGATAAAATACTTAAAAACTGGAAATAAAAGATGCAGTTTGGTATGTGCTTTGGTCTCACTTGATGCCACTTTGCATTCCAGCTGGTTCTTGCAGCCTCTGCTTGTTTTTTGTGTCCTTCAGCCTTGGTCTTTGGCACCTAAGAGAAAGCAGAACTGCTGCTAGGACTCTATACTTTCCTTAACCACTAAGAAGCTGCTGTATCAGATCTGCCTACTGCTGGTTTTTTGGGCCTTCCCCTTCAGTCCTCTGCCTCCTCTCTCTTATCTTCTGGCAGATAATATGGGATTACAGTACTGTTGCACAGGGCAGGAAAAGACAGCCCTTGCCCTAACACGATGCTTTCCAAGGCAGAAGCAGTACAAACTGTGGGACTCAAGGTGAGAATGATGTGTGAGAGATAACACGGTATCCGGCCCACTTTGCTAGCGCAGCAAGCAGGAGGGACCAGCTCAGCATCCTTTCAGCCAGCTGCACTCACCAGCAAAGAGGCTGGTTGTGGTGGTGGTGTGGGACTGACAAGACTAATGGTCCCCTACCTGCTTGGGCAGGTTAAAAAACATAGAATCCTTTCATGGACCTGCTCCTTGTGGGACTGGGGGGAGCATTTATTTCTGGGACTGTCGACTAAGTGTGAACATTCACCAGCAAGGGAGGAAAATACTGGTTTTATCGTTATTTTAGGTTTGAGAGAATGAATGGGTGAATGCTGGGAGCAGTACGGCAAACCACAAGGGGCTGTGACTCCTCGCAGCCTCCTCCTGGGATGCTAGGAGGGAGGAGAGGCTCACTGTCCCATTTGAAAGAGAAGGGCCATGACCAATCACTGTTAAATGTGGCAGTAATGCCTCACATGGTGGCCGGGGGGATAAAAGGCAGAGGCAGCCTGAACTGTAAAGACGTTTCATTTCCCTGGTAATGAGGGAGACACACTGTGGCAATGAAACCAGAGAGAGAGGAACCGTGAGATGCTAATTTCTCTTCCTGCTGCCACTGCTACTTTGATCTGAAGCAAATGCCCCTTTTTAAATTGCAAACGGATACAAGTCAGATATCATCCAGCCAGTGGCTTACAGGCTTAATGAAGTGGGACGTACGCTTCTGCCAGATAATGTTAGGAGAGGCAGGCAGTTCAGGGAGGAATTACTGAAGGTCTAAAGAGATGGAGAGGAAGGATAGGGATGTTGCAGGGTAATTCTCACCACCATCAGCCTGGCACAAAGTCCCCAGCTTTCTGTCCTTGGGAAGCTACGGATGGGGCTAAGCTCTAGCACCTCTGTGCCTAGAGAGAAAGCTGTAAAGTTACCATTATGCTATTAAAAGTCTGTTTTAAGGCATGCATCCTGTAAAGGCAATGTAGTGTCATGCTGTTCTTTGGTCTCTGAGCATGAATATCAATTTGTGTTCACCAGGTGAAGCAGAGGTATGGGAAGCTAAGTAGCTCGTTTTGTGCTATCACTTGGACGTTAAATTGGACAAAACAAGAGATAAAGCAAGACAAAAACTTGTGACTCAACTGATGAGGACATTCTGGGGCAGACCCAAAGGCTCTTGGGAATGGTGTCATCAAGCCAGAAGCAGGGATCTGGGAGCCTAGTAGTGCTTACTGGACAACTGCATCTTCTTGAGTCTCTGCTACATGTAAAGATCTGATCTGTTTTGAAGAATCAATGTCTAAAGGGATATTTTTACACTCTCACTAACACACAGCACTTGTGTCCCAGGATCAGACCAGAGTCTGTTGTACATCCTGCAAGGGTATTCAGAGGCTTGGATGACTTTGAAAGCTGCTACACTAGACCAGCCAGACTTGGCAAGGATTGGGGACTTGAAGGCAGCTGGAAAGCTTGACCAAGCAAGGAAGAATTGATCTGGCTATTGAAAAAGGCAGGTGTGGCTCACAAATCTGTTAGGTTCTTTGAAGGAGTCAGTGAGCATTTCAATGAGAAAAATCTCATTAATGTAGTCTGTGTGGAGCCAAAAGTCTCCACGATCTCTGCAATGTCCATCATCAAAGTATCTTACAGAAACTAAGTAACAATGGGATGAGACCGTCAGATCCTTGCACAGATAAACTATTTGTTAAAAATACAAGGCAGAAAAGAAAGTAAATAGTTCTGACAGAAAAGGGAGGTCACCAGTGATGCTAAATGAAAACATGGTCTGGAAAAGAGGATGACTACTAAGTGAAGAAAGTTAGTATTTAGTCAAGGCATTAGGAACAATGGTTGGCTCTGGTGAAATGCACAGGGGCATTATGAGACTGAATGACTATGAAATGAAACAGCAGATGAAGTTCTGTGTAGGTGACTGTAAAGTGAGACGGTGGCAAAAACCCACCAATCTCAGCATTGCATATAAAATGAAGGGGTCTGAGCTGCCCATTAGCATTCATAAGCGAGATCTTGATGTGAGAATAGCTAGGTGTATGTAACATCCACCTGATGTTCAGAGCAGTCAAGACGGCAAACAAGAAGTTACGAGTTATCAGGAAAGAAACACAAACCAAAATAGCATGGTTTTGCCACTGTGTAAACCCACAGGGCCCTGCACACCTTCCGTGCAGGACCATTTCTCCTCCCCTAGAGAGGACAGGAGGGCTGGCAGTGACTAATGAAAGCCATAGCATAGCTTTCAGGTGGGGAAGGGCTGAAAAATACAGGTCTATCAGTCTGGGGGACATGACCCTAGGTTGTGAGAGAAGTCTCGGAAAAGACTGACAGCTGTTGGGCTTTCCTGCTCTCTCTGCATGGGAGCAGGGGGAACATTGGAGAAGCTGGCTGGCAGTCAGCCTCAAAATAAAAGGAATGAAAAGGAGCAGCATCTTCACTCAACATGAGGTTGGGAAGCTCCTTGTTATGGGACACTGCTATAATTTTGTGTTTTCTGGGAGAACATGAACCAGAAAGGACTTTAGTGAGCACTGCTAACCATGAAGTAGCCATCCTGTTAAGTCCTGAGCTGTGGATGGGTAGTGGTTTGATGAAATATCACATACAACTGCTCTGCTTTTGTCTTCTGCTTTAGGCCTGTGCTTTTGGCCATTACTCAGACAAGGTAAGGAGGTAGATAGTCTGACCAGCTAGACTTCTAAAATGTTCTCATTCTATGTTTATTTAGTGGCTGTGCATGTAACTGTATAAGATGCAGGGGGAAAAAAAAAGGCACATACCCCCTCACATTTTTTCTTCCTTTTATACTGCCTATCAGGGCTTTTTTTTTTTTTTTCTTACAATGCTTCTAAAAGCATTAGAATCCTATTTCAGTAGAGCAAATCATGTTAGTCTGTAGGCCACTAGGGAAGATGAAGTTTCTAGATTATCCTTTCTTTTTTTATAGCATCTTCCATTCAAGGTCTTCACACTCTCACAATAGCATAGTTGAGATTTTTTTCTGCTTAACAAATAAGGGAATTTAGACACAGTAGTTTGCTGTGAAACAGGCAAAGAAATCACAAATCTGCTTTTTTAGACTATCTCTAGAGGAGGAGACAGGAGGAAAGACTGACTCCAAAAGTGAGAATCAAAGGGGAAAATCTCTCTGCTGGACCCAAAATAAGTTTCCATAGAAACAGATTTTTCTAAAAATGAATTACTGAAGTATGAAATCAAGATTGTGGTTCTAATTCTGCAAAATATATAAGCATGTTCTTTGCTTATCCCTATTCAGCTCAGGATGCAAGCATTTGATTTCCATGGAGGCTTATGTGCTTTATTTGATGGAGGTAGAAATAAGGACAAGTTGTGTTGAATTGGGATCCAGGCTTTTTTGTGCTTCCTTGCCGCTGAAAAAGTTGCAACTTATTTTTTTATGACAGCACGTGTTGCTTTGCTACTAAAAGTACAGACCCCAGTGCCTCAGTCTGGGAGTTCAGGACAAAGTTTCAGCAGACTCTTCCCACTAATAGGGAGTGGAGTCAGCAGAGTGTTTACATTGCTGGGTACTTAATTGTTTCTTTAATTAACTCTTTCTCTATTTACATGCAGATTTAAATTTACATGGCATATTTATTCTGTAAATGAATGCCATGGTGATTATCAGATAATTAACTTGAAAATTGATGGCATAAGTGGTTGAGATTTGTTCCTAATCTATCTTTTGTGCACCTCTATTTATGGCCTATAGACATTTTAAAGATGGGATAGGTTCTTAATATCTTGCATGCTAATTGCTTTTATTGTGACTGTCTGCTGGTAAATGATTGGTTTTACTTTAAGCTAATTAAGGCTGTTTTCTATATCTTTTTGCTCCTCTGTTGTGACTTTATGCTCAGCCAAATTAATAGGACAAATAAGGTCTGACTCAGAGTTTTATTCCCATTTGCTGTACTTGGAATAGATGAAGCTTTCGTGTAGCCAAGCTGCATCTACTCTTCTTCACACAAACTTTCCATCTTCTTATTCCCTCTCATTTCATAATGGCTTTCAACTTTTTATTTGGAGAGGGGTCTATTTGTAAGCCCCTCCTCTAAGCACTTCCCAGCAGCACTATAGAGCCCCACATAATGAATTTAAGCCTACTGATGATAGCACTTTGAGACTTTTCTTCAGAGGCTGAAGAATGAATAATCCTTATGGAAATTGTATCTACTTTAGTTGTTCCCTCCCCATAGCCCCTATCCCTGTCACAGCCAAAATAAGCTCTCAAGGCATTTAAACAATCCATCTTAATGTCATGTCTGACATGGAAACTATTCAGTTTCTGTTGAGTCAGTATGAACAATATCCCCTGCTCGTCACCCATCAGTCCACCAGTGTTGTCACTGCAAGGGTTCTTGCACACACTGGGGTCGTGACGGTCACTGGCAGCAAAGCTGGTTCTGAAGCCCTGGTCATTAGCAGAGGTGCAGATGAATCTGTCCCCTCTCACTGCTGGGCTTTGGCTTTCCCTTACAGCTGAAAACTATTCTTTCTCAAAATATTCTTTGACAGGGGATGGAAGATACACTCCATCTCCTGGAGATTCAACTGTTTCTTAGTGCTTGCTGAGAGCCACACTTGCTGTGCAGTCATCCTTCCTTCCTGTCCCCCCTTTGGGACAGATATTTTATTTTATCAGTGCCTGCCATGCTGTTACTATCAAAAGTGCATGTTAGTGATGGTAGCAGTTATGTTTGTTGTTTGGTGGTGCTTTTCAGCTCTAAGCTCTTCAAGGGCTGGGGAAAGGATGCTGCCAAAGGAAATTACATCCTTTCAGCAAGACCAATGAGGGGAGCTGCAGGTGTCTGATGGACAGACTTTCTCCTCAAATGCTTTCAAGTCCCTGAGGAAGCACCATGATCTATGTCAGTGCATGAACTGTGAACAGATTTGCATGGGGTGAGCAATTTTTTTTGCCCTTTTAGTCCAAGCAGGGCCTCTGATCCCTCATGACTGGCAGCACAAAAGGTAACCCTGTCCACTGCCCAGCTGGTCTTGCCTTGGTCCCCCTGGGAGACATCCCAGGCCCATGAAACAAGCCATGGTGCTGGGCACACCTTCTTCCATGCTGCAGGCATGAGCTGGGGTGGTACATCCCCAGGTGGGCCATTTCTGCTGGCTTCCTCACCAGGTGCATTTCCTTTCTGAGCTTGCAGAGCCTGCTGTTTGCATGTCATGAAAATGAATTTTTAAAAATAATCTATTTTTAATCCAATGTGAGATCTCTTACCCTAAGCTCTTTTTTTATAGATATTTGGCTCTGTTTTCTGCTAATGATTGGAAATCCAGCATCTATTCCTGCCTCAGAGTGTTACTTTGATAAGCAACATTAAGGAAGAAGATAAAGACTGTTGTTAGCAGTGGAGGCTGCAGGACATATGGGTGCTTCAGACCTTCAAATGATAGACAGAAAGTTGTTTTGAGGAAGTGGGACAGATTGTCTGGGAATCCTGGCTTAGTAGCAATGAAAGGCCGATGGGGTAAGTAGTGCTGGGAAAATCCTGTTAGGGAAGGGAAAGAGCAGACTGGAACCAAGTGATCACAGGATGCCTGGTATTGGCTGTGCAGTTTCTCTACAAAATTGAATTCACTTCTGGCACAGAAATGGGATTCTTACTTCTCTCCCTATTGCACTTGCTTCATTAGCAGGCTTGCAAGGCGCTCTGAACTACCCAGCATTTAGTAATGGATTAGAACCAAAAACTTGTCCTGAATCTTCAAGGCAGTCAGTTTGGGTTTGCATCAGATGTTTCCATCTCATTTACAGATGCTGTAGAGTGGGATGAAGGATCCAAAACAGCATCCCCAGATCTGGCCCTTGTTGAGGTGACAGAGGTTAGATACTCTGGAGCAGAAACAATCCCTGCTGAGCTGGAGGGGAGCTATTTCTGAATTCTGGTGGGGCTGCATGGACAATAGAGATGTGTACACACACCTATAGTGAAACCTTTGGGTAACCACCAGCAACTGTCTCTCCAGCACTGGGAGCTGCCCTGTAGCTGGAGTCTGTGTTTGCCTGTTGGAAGAGTTTTGCAGCACTCTTTCTAAAGGACTTTTCCCTGGCTCTGTTTGGTCAGTGGGTGATTTGATGCCTGTTCCTCTGAAGTAGGTAGATTAGCTGTGATTTATCTGGGACAGGGTTGGGACTGGTGCTGTGTGTGCTGTTGTGGGGGTAGGAGTTGTGTGATCTCATGGAGGCCGGGTGTTTGCTGTGCAGAGCAAGGAGGCAGATTAGGATAAAGGACACAGAGGAGCCTGGACACACAGGCTGAATGGGTATGTGGGTGGGATATCCAAAATCCTTCAGCTTCCTAAATTCAGCCTCTCCCATTTCTGTGCCCTTCTGATTAGCAAAAATGTGGCAGACTTGTCTCTTTATTTATTCTCTGCTTTTTCAGGAGATGGGGGGACCAACAAGGGAACAAATTCTCCCGCAGAAGAAAAGAAGCAGCGATGGGTCTGCAAGCAGAGGCAACACTTCTGTCAAGAGCACATGCTGCCTCTGAACAGTGCAGTCATGGTTCCCCCTTGTAAGAAGCGAGGAGGGGGCCCTGGGATGGCTGGCTGGAGGAAGTGTCCCTGGATAGCAGGTGGGCTGCATGGGGGCCAGGATGCAAAGGCCTGGAGGGAGGATGGGCTCTAGAGACAGGATGAGTCTCATAGAACAGCCCGGGTTGAAAGGGACTTGGGAAGATAATCTGGTCCAACATTTTGTGGGATAGGGAGCCTAGATGAGATTATCTGGCATCCTGTCCAGTTACATTTTGAAAACCTCCAGTGATGGGGACTCCACCCAGTCCCTGAGGAGGCTGTGTTCCAGTGATTGATTGTTCTAATTGAAAAAAAAATTTTTTCTTATATCAAGATAAAACGTCTCCTGGTGCAACTTGTACCTGTTGCCCCTCATCCTCTCCATGTGACTCCTTGTGAAGAAAAAGCATTTGTCCCATTTGTAGCCACCTTTAGGTACAGGAAAACTGTCATGAGGTCACTTCTCTGCCTTCTCTCCTCCAGGGAGAAGACACCTGATTTCTTCAGTTGTTCCTCATAGGGCAGGTTTTCCAGCCTTTTGATCATTTTTGTCATCCTCCTTTGGACCCTCTCCAGTCTGTCTGCATCTTGAGTTGTGAGGAGCAGAACTGGGCACAGTATGCTAGATATGGTCTCACAAGTGCTGAGTAGAATGGGATGATGCAGCCCAGGATCCAATTTGGATCTGCAGCAGCACACTTCTGACTCACATTCAGCTCGTTGTCCACCAGGACACTGTGGTCTTTGAGTCCCTCCACACATGTAAAGCCAGGAGAGCCCTAGGGGGTGGATGATTTGTCTGCAGGGTTTGTGTTTCTGTGAGAGGTATTACTTATCTGGCTGCCATGCTGCAGTGCCTTGCCTTTCCCTCAGGGAGAGGGGAGCTGGTCACCAGGCATGGGTGGCAGGGGTTGTCTGCATGCTGAGGGTGGACAAAGTAGATGCAACAAAGGTCAGGAAGTCTTTGATGAAACAGGAACCCCACGGTGCTAAGACACATGGCCTCCTCACCTCTGCTGAGCAGCAGCTTTTCCTTTCCTGTGGGAAACATCGAGGCCTGGGGCTGAGAGAGGCCACCAGCATCCATGCTGTGGCTCCTGCCTTGCAGATCTGCTGCCTGTCACCATGAGCTCTGTGCATACGCATCTTCCATGCAAGGCTTTGTTCAGCTGGAACAGCTGTTTGGAAAATATTTTCCTGCTGCTCATCTGGAAACTGCTTACATTTATTTCCATAAAATGTAATTTTTCTTTTCAAAATCGCCATCTTCCACAGCTCTGAGTTGCAGAGTTGAACCCCCAGCATTCCAAGTTCTCCATATGGATCCATCACTCCCCCACCTGCCTGGGTATTTCTTAGCTTTCCATGCATCATGGGATTGAGCTGAACAAGAGCCTTCTGGCTTCCCTTGCTGCAACTCAGCACTCTGTCAGTCACAGCAAAACTTTTTGCTATTCTTGATAAAACCTTGGTACCTCTGCATGAGCTACAGATTCAGAAAGGTGGGCAACATCTGGCAGTAGACAAGTCCAGTCAGAAATACAGCCTGGAAGATGAGAAGGGACACATAGAATCATAGAGTGGTTAGAGTTGGAAGGGACTTTAAAGATCATTGAGTTCCAACTCCCCTGCATGAGCAGGGACACCTCCCACTAGACCAGGTTGCTCAGAGCCCCATCCAACCTGAGCTTGAACACCCCCAGGGATGGAACATCCACAACTTCTCTGGGTAACCTGTTCGAGTGTCTCACTACCTTCACACTAAAGAATTTCCTTCTTATCTCTAACCTAAATCTCTCCTCCTGCAGTTTCAAACCATTACCCCTTGTCCTTTCACTATGTGCTCTTGTAAAAAGCCCCTCCCCAGCCCTTCTGTAGGCCCCCTTCAGGTACTGGAAGGCTGCTATGAGGTCCCCCCAGAGCATTCTCTTCTCCAGGCTGAGCAACCCCAACTCCCTCAGCCTTTCTTCATAAGAGAGGTGCTCCAGCCCTTGCATCATTTTTGTGGCCCTCCTCTGGACACGCTCCAGCAGGTCCACATCTTTCTTGTGGAGCCCCCATCACACAGAGCTGTGGAAATATGGATGTGTCTCACAGCATCTAGCAGATGTGTTGGATGGGAAACTATCCTTCTCTTCTGCAGAAAGAGTGGGATTAGAGCCCATCTATCATCTGGTAGAAGCAACCTATGGACTCTCCAGCTAGATTTTGGGGACTCCAATCTGCCCAGTCCTCCCCACAAAGAGGTATAATGGTGGGCAGGGAGGAGTGTCAAACTTCCACCTGAAGCTTGTTAGCTCAATTTGCCACTGAATCCCATCTTTTCCTTGGAAATGCACCTCTGGGTTAGGACAAGTCTCTGTTCTTGAATTGTGTTCAGGAGGAACTGAAGAAGGGTGGCTTGTAGAGCTGTGACACTGGCCCCAGAGCCATGGCCCACAGAGCAATAAGGAGTGATCCAAGGAAGTGAAGGCCCTTGTGAGGTTTCTGGTTAGAGATGGACAAGGTGGCTGCAGGGTGATCTACAAGAAAGTAAAATTAAAACCATGATTTGTTGGTTCAAAATGTTGAGAATCACCAAAATATGGCAAATCTGGAAGAAATCACCATGGGCTTTTGGTTTGGTGATCAAGACCAACGTTATTACCAGTAGGATCCTGCCACATCTTGTGGGCTGAAGTGGTTTGTATCTGAAAATCAGAGAGAGAAATATTTGGCTGGCCTTGTGAGGGGCTCCACCTGGGCCTGCAAGAGCATCTGCTCAAGATGACACTAGGTCAGGAGGGGGATGCTGTGAGAGGCAGGCTCTCTGTTGCAGCACAGCCCCTGGCTCTCACTGTGCCTTGGTCCCCAAAACACATGGCTATTTCCCTGCTGGACAGAGGCCCTGCTTTCCCCTGGCTAGCCTCTGAGACCTCTTACCCACAGAAGTGTCTGGACACTGGCAGCATGGCTGAGGCCACCTCAGCAGAGGGCTGACAGTGCCAAGGGATTCATTGCCCCATCTCTGGGTGTGCTGGGAGGCAAAGTGCAGCTCAGCGCAGCTCGCCACTTCCTCATGGAGCTGCCGCTGCCATCGCTGTCACCGGCTCAGTCTCACCAGTAATGTGACTTGCAGCAGCTGCTGCCTGACAGACAGCTCAGCACTGTGGTTGTCTCCCCACCACGTTACCAGGCCACATGTCACGCGTCTCTTTGTCACCTCCTAAAAGCTCTCACAGAGGGCCAGCGGCTCATGGGTCTCTGCTAGCCCTGCCGGCTCAGCACCTGGCCACAAAGGACCCTGGGCATGCCTTGCACTAGGATGGTGTCAGGGGACACCATGCCCACCCCTTCTCATCTCTGTCAGGGTGGTGTAGGGCAGCAAGAGGCCCCAGTTAGGTGCTCTGTGGCCACTAATCACATCGTATGGCTGCTCCCAGCAGCTTGGCTTGGCTGGTGTCTTGGAGGGAGCAGGGGCTGAGCATGGCAATTTGCATCAAAGGGGTTACTTGTGGCACCTGGAGTCAGGAAGACCACCAGAGCATTTTGGCTGACCTCAGTTAGGATAGAGCTTTTCACCTGGGTATCTTGTGTTAGGTCTGAATAATGTGGCTGTGATGAAGATGTTAAAATGGAGAGACTCCAGCCCTCTGCTTGGAGTGAACTACAGTGGGTAATTGCCTTCTCAGTTGAGACAACATGGCTTTCTATCCTTATAGTGTTTGTCTGGCTCTAAATTTCACCCACTGACTCATCTTTTACCTTTCTCCACTGAATTATTAAAGACTCTTGTGAACATATGTGCTTAAAGCATCTCTCAAATGTTTTTGGATAACCCAGATTAAGCCCTTCACGTCTGCCACTGGACAGCATTTTTCCTGGTCTTGGAAGATCAAAATTGGTTTAAGTAGGCAGAAACCTAGATGTGTAAAAGCATTGATTTCCCAAATAACCCACACAAGGAGGTCTGCTTAAATATTTGAGGATCATTTGATTGACCTGTAGTTAAAAGAGAGCAGTTCAGGAAACTGAAGATGTTCTTGAAGGGCTGAATAATTCCTTCACATTAGTTTCCTCTACAAAGGTGGCTCTGGAGATACTTATTCAGACCTTGCTCTTTTCTGGACAAAGATGAGGTAGTACTGGAAACTGAGAGAGAAGGAGCTGGAACAATCAGACTGTATAAGTATCAGTAAGCTGCCAGGCCATGGCATTCAGCCAAGAGGTCTCAGAGAACATGAGGATGAAAGGGCTGCATCTTGAAAAGAAATACTTCTTCCTGCCTTGAAGAAGAAAAAGGAAATAAAAACACACACACCAAAAAAAAACCCGCCAGAAGAAAAAGTAGTGTTTGATAAGGATGGAGAATGTTGTACTCACATTTTTAATGGCTCTTGGGATGATCTGTAGAATTACAGGCCTGTTTGACATGCATGCAAATGAATACAATACTGAGCAAATTAGGAAAATTTGCCATGCAGTGTATATGGGTGAGACTGCTTGGAGGTGCAACCTGCAGAGATTCTGCAAGAGGAAATGGCATTTCCTGAACACTCGCAAGTCTTTGAATGAACCAGTGAATTTGCTGAGAAAGAAGAACTGTCTGACATCACTTATTTAGCTTTTTCACCAGGCTATTTGCAAGGGCACGTTCAAGATGTGGCTACAGACATCCAGCAGGAAGCGGCTTAGTGCTATGGCTCCAACAGTGGCTAGGAAGTGGGTGAGCAGGTGGTCAGTGGTGCTGTGGGGGATGAGGTGTGAGCACAGCTTTGTGATCAGCTGTGCCACAGTGTAACCTGTGGGGACTGGGAGAAATGTGCCAAAGCTGCTGTGAAGCTTGGGTCACTCAAGAAGAGGAGAAGTGGGTGGAAGACTTGAAGGGGGAAGCAATGGGTTCACTTGGAGGGTAGAAGGAAAAGGGGCTGGTAGGAAGAGGGTGCCAATGTCAAGAACAGTGCCAGGAAGAGGCACGAAGGGGTGAAAGTTGTTGCTTCCTCAGCATTTGTCAAAGGGTGATTAGACATTGGAATGGACTGCCCAGGGAAGTGGTGGAGTCACCATCCCTTGAGGTGTTTAAGGAAAGACTGGATGTGACACTGAGTGCCATGGTCTAGCTGATGTGGTGGTGTTAGGTCATAGGCTGGACTTGATGATCTCAGAGGTCTTTTCCAGCCTCAATAATTCTGTGATTCTGTGATTGCGTATTTGTGTCCTGGATGCTGAAGATCTGGGTGTGTGGGACACCAGCAGGGACAAAGCTGCTTTGCTGGGTGATTTAAGGGGTCTATGTTAGACCAGTCCCAGGGGAAATGCTGAAAGAAATCCAGAAAAGGTGGTGATCTGAAAAGGAAGTATGTAGGGAGAAGAGAGGACCCCCTTCTTGGTAACATGCAAGTCAATAACCTTCAGGCACAGAGGACTGGGCTCTCGCTGAGCCACTGAAGCACATCTGATCAATAACTCAAAGTCCCGACTTGCACATTAGCAGAGTCAATTATCAGCTCTGCTCTCTGCTTCCTTGATTATTATTTCAGCATGTAGCAGCTGCTTTGCAAGCTTTATGGCCCATCACACTCTGAAGGGACTGAGTTAAATGCAGATTATTGACCAATGAGGCCATAAGAATGTACTGTAAAATATACAATCATGTTCACCCATAAATCCCCAGTGAGAGTGCTTTTTAAAGAAATTTCTCTTCCAGTGGGAGTGCTCTGGGTCACTGTCAAGGCCCTGAAAAATATTTTTTCCACCCAAAATCCAGCACCTCCTCTGTGGTGTTGCTGTCTCTCTTGGCATTGCATCTTTATGTGAATGAGTGGTTCTCCCTACCTTAAGCTCTCTTTGGGACCCTTGGGCCTCAGTGGGGATGCACGGGTTACATCTTACTCTGCATCTGGACAAGATTAGCTGTATTTAATTTTCTGCTCTGGCCCTTGGTTTTCTGCTGCTCCTGAGTTTCTCAAGTTCCTCAGTTTTGGCTGAGGTTGTGGGCTTTTAGCAGCCTAAATTCTGGCAAGCACAAGCAGGCTAAATTGTGAGCTGTTTGAACACCAGGTAATGACAGCTTTCCCTCCTCTGCCAGTCTGATCTAATTCTGGCTGCCAGCCGTGTGGTTCATGGAGGCAGGCAGAAGTGCTGGGGTTGTTTTGCTTTGTAGATCTCTCTTCAGCTTCAGGATTCAAACCTATTTCAAGGGAAGGGGTGCATGTATTTATGGCTATGAATTGGGAATGCTTTGCATCAATGCTGAAAATCTTGCTCTATTTAAGATGCTGGTAGCTAGGCCAACAGTGATGAGGTGCTCAGCAGCTCATTAGCTCAATGGTGCCCTTTGTCTGAAACCTTAGAGGAGCCTGGGTGCATCCCAGGCAGGTTATTGGTCATTGCAAGCATAGCACACGCTGACAGCTTGTGTATAAATACATGTGGCCCTTTTCTGCTCTAGTGGCTAGGCATCAGAGGAGATCACTGGTTTTTATCACTGCTCTCAAGCAGAGAGACCTGGTGTGTTAGCCCAGGCAGTGAAGTTTCATGCCCTTGAAGCTGGGTCCCCACTGCTGGCAGCCTGCTGAGGCTTCCTTAGTGCTTCTAAGGATTTCTTGATCTGCTGCTCTCTGGGGTGCTCCCCTTCCAAGGACGGGAGGGTTTTCACATGTTTGAGCCTTAAGAGATGGCTAATTTAGAGCTTGACACATTATGGAAGTATTATTATTTTTTTAATATAGTTTTGATGTGACTCTAGTATGGGTTTTTTCCTAAGCTGCTTCAAGTGCAGCATCCTGGCCATGGTTCTGGTTGCAAGTGTTTTTAAAACCTTTCACTGTTGGAGCAACTGATATCCTCAGAGCCAGGCCCTCACGAGTTCCCAGGGAGGTCTGAGTCCACCGCGATGGTGCCAGCAGGTGTAGGGGTGTCCTGCTGGTCATAACTCCTGGGACCTGGTGCTGAGTCCCAGCTCCTGCAGCGTCTTTGTCATGCAGATAAAAGCACTGCAAGAGGAAAGGGCCCAGAGAGCGCTCCCTGCTGTATCAGAGACACTATGGCAGCTTTGTAGACATTTATTGGAGAGTGAAGAAGAAACTTGCTATTGTCTTCTGCTCTGGTGTTTACTGCTGTGAGAGCTGCCCATCCTCCAGAAAGGACTGCGATGGCTCGCTGACGTGTGTGTGCTTGGAAGCAGAGCTGGCCAGAGGGGTAAGAAGAGTTGCTTCATTTCACGATGGGTGGAAGGGGAAGAGATGTGCAGCCCTGTGGGGTAACAGTGCTGTTAGAGTCCAGGCAGGATGGCCAGGGAGCAGGGATGTGGGAATTCAGTTCCCAGCCTTGCTCCCACATCTTGGATAGGCTGTTCTGTTCTCAGCAGTGACCATGTCTAGATCTAGTCTTTTTCCTTTCATGGGGAAAGGACATGAATGTCATGAGGGCAGCTGACAAAAGTGCTAAGGTGGCTGAGTGTGAGACCACCCTAGGAATGGCAGCATGAGGGGAAGAAGGACAGCTCTAGACCCTGTGACTTTTCTAAGGGTATCTCATGTTAGCGGTAATGCTTGGTGGTCTTTCTCTGCTGCAGGTAAGGAGCTCCAGCACAGACACACAACACTCCAAGGTGCATTTGTGCTGTCAGTCTGATTGCTCCCTCCGCTTGCCTCTCCCACCACAGGGAAAATTTCTACCTGTACCTTAAACATACATTGAGCCTAAACTGATGCAGTGGTGTTACCTGCAACCTACTGGCACTTTTCCCCCCATGTCTCAGGCTGGGGAGTGGAGAAAGAGCTGGCCAGGGCAAGGGAGGCAGCAGAAGTTCAAGTCAAGAATCTTGGATTTAACGTAGGCCCTTTTGCAGGCCATCACAGTAAGCCCACTGGATGGTTTACTGGTCATCCTATTCTGTCTCTCTCCCTCCTGTCTGGCCTGTGGAGCAATGTCTCATGCTGCTCAACAGCTCTCACTGAGGTTACCTACCCCAGGATGTGTGATGTTTCAGCCTGGAAGGCTGAATGAGGTGGTTGTGGGTGGGTGGTGGGAGGGCTCATCACATGTGGCTGTGAGGCTGATAGAGTGTTGCTCTGTGTTCATGTCTCCTTCAAGCTACCTGGAAAGAAGTTAAGACAGCTTGTCATTGTTGTACAAGTCTAGGCAGCTTGGAGTCTTACAACTGCCTCATGCAATCCATCTGGAGATGCAGATAGTATCTCCAGCACTTTAATGTATGTACTGATGTTTACTGCTGCCTTGCCTGCTCTAAAAATGTCAGGGTACCCATGAGAGTCCCATGGTGTGACATGAAATCCCTACACAAATGCAAGCAACTGAAACTGCACCACAACAGTACAGGCTGCTCATGCAACACTTGCAGTCCTGCAGCAGTTTTCAGAATGTCTGTCTCTCACTTATCTTAAAACCTTCCATGACCCCACAGTCAAAGACTCATGGGCTAGACCTGTAGCTGTCACCTCGTTAAAGCTGATGGGGGCATGCCTCATCGACACCAGTTCATACACTGGTCTTCAGGCTGACTCCCCCCACAGCTCTCCAGATGTCTCTCACTGTTCCCCTTGGACATGTGCTTGGCTCCAGCCTGGGGCAGTTACCTGGATCCTGAGGCAGGCATGGAATTAGGTGTGGTTATATTGCTCTTTCAGGGATGCAAGTTATGCTCCCATAGCCCTAACTGTGTCCTTTGATGTCTGAGGGATGTGAATATACTTCAGTTTTTGGAGAGGCAGAGGCTGGTAGGGAATACAAACAAGGTTTGCTAAACCTCAGAGGCAGTGAACAGGGAGTTGTTGTTCACCCAGCCCTGCAGCACAGCTGCTGTGTGACAGTCACTGAAACTCTTACACCTCTTTGGAAAATGCTGCAAGAGGAAGAATGTCTTCATGTAGCAGGTCCTAGATGCCTGGGCCTCACTGTCGCAGGGGAGGGAGGCAGCACCGGCAGGCTTGGGCAGGGTGAGAGGTATTGGAGAACTGCAGGCTCAGGAGTGGGGTACTTGAAGGAATGGGAAGTGCCCTCTGACACCCTTGGCTCTGTTATGATGGGTGCCATTGCAGGATGTTGGAGACAGACCCCAGGAGTGGTTGACCCCATGTGCTCGGCTTCCATGGCCACAGCAGGAGACTGGGCTAGGCAGCCCATCAGTGTGTCCCCAGACAGGCATTTCCTAAGTGTCTAATCTCAAGAATTAAAGCCTTGAGAGAAATCTCCCTCTCTCTGAGCAAAACAGGGTTTGGAAGCTGAGAGGTAATACTGACAGAGAATTATCAGGAGGTTAAATACACAAAATCACATCGGTGTCCTCAATTTTTCTGCTCCCGATTTCTTCATTGTGGCAATGTTCAAACTCGAGTGTGCCCTGCTGGGTGATGTCTCATCTTTTCTTGCTGCATGTTGCAAGAAAGGTCATGGTTTGTGGCTGAGGGCCCTACTGGTGGCAGTGACCCAACAAGAACTGAACAAGCTGAAGCTTCTGATTAAAAATGCCCCCATGGGGGAGGACCTACCTAACTGTGCCCCAGAGAGTGATAACTGCCTGGTGCAGTCAAGAAAAGGCCAGCGTGCCAACAGGGTCTCAATCCTCTATCTGCTTACCTACATTTGTGGAATTATAGGATATAAATTGAGGAGACCTTAATGTGGCTAAGATTTTTACCCTCTCCGTCAAATTTAATTGCAACTTGAAGAGAGGGCAGTGAGTACACACCTATGGGGATGGGGAAAACACTCTTTTAGGCCTCTTTACTATGGAAAATGGCCTGGAAATAAACCTCATCTGGAGGGAGGCTTCATCCAGGCATGCTTTTGAGGCTGGCAGCTGCAGGGTGGCTGCTAACACTTTGTAGTGTTTTTGGGGTGGCACTGCCTGCCTGCTGCCAGATCCCTGCCAGACAGGCTAGTGATTGCACACACACAGACATGCATGGAGGCTGCAAGGAGCGGTGCAGAGAGGGTGGTTCAGCTGCCAAGCACTTGATTTTGTGTCATCCAGGAGGTGCTGGAGCGGAGTGAGAAACCCCTGCCATGGAGCAGGGAGCCCCAGCAGCCTGAGACACCATTGGCCCTACCTCAGCAGAGAGACGCCGATGTTTATAAAGCAAGGCTGAAGCACCTGAAAACCCTAAAGAAGCAGGAGAGAATTATGCATGCTCATGCCTGTAGGTTGCAAGGCAGGGGAGAGATTAAGGTGTCTGCATCCTGAGAATATGGCTATGGGGGCTGGAGGCACAGAGCTGGGCTGCCTGCTGGAGCAGGACGTTGGTATGGTGCTGTTTGGGGAGCACACACAGGGAGGAGAGAGGGGCAGGGCTCATGTGTATGAGAGGGCCAGGCCTGTGTGCTCCCTGGCCATTCAGGCAGCAGCAGCAACTTGGGGGTCAGACTGGGGAAGGTCTCCAGCATGCAAAGCTACCCGGTCCACCTGACAGGCTTGAAAAAAACCCCTCAGAGTAGAGAGTTTTGTGATACAATGCCCTGCTTGAGCACCTGAACTGGAGGGAAGGAGAGGGCACTTGCTGGGTGAAAGCAGAGTGGGCAGCTCTCTGCCAGACAGGTCCCACATTCAGGCTGAAGCAGCAGGTCCCCTCCCAGGATGCTGGGCTGTTCATCCCAGCCCTGCTCTCCAGAGGGGCTCTGCTCCCTCAGCTTTCCCAGGCTCCAGGTCACAGTGGTGTGCCTGCAACAGTGCTGTCATGGGTGTAAATACCTTGTGGGTGAGCTCAGATGTTGGGTGTAGATGAGAAATGGGTGGGCTCTCTGCTCTGTAATTAAAAGCTGACTTTTGTTTAGCAGTGACTGCACCACCACCATCTGGGAGCACCAAAGCCTGCGTGGCTGTTTTTATGTCAGCAGTTTTCTGTCCTTGCTGTGTGGCTCCCTGGGGAAGCCTGTCCTGCTCTTTGGGGTCTGAGGTTTGTGAGTCTGCTGGCAGTCCTGCTGACACAAGGGCATGTGTCCTCCACTGGAAAGCACTCTGGGCTCTGCAAGAATTTAAAAACCTTTGGTTTATTGGGGAAATGCCTAGTGCTTGCTGTGTGGCACAGACCCACCCTCAGTGCAGGACAGACCCCCCCCATCACCCTGAGTCACATATCAATGTATTTTTTACTTATGAAGCTCACTCAGATCAATCAGGCCCTCTTGTCTTTTGTCCCATGCACTGCTTTCTTTCAGGGCACCACTGCCGTTTGCACCCCTCCCCAGCCCAAAAGCCCTGCAAGGAGGAGGATGAGGAAAGTTGAGCTGCCTGCTTCTCTGCCTGCCTGCCCACCTTTGCACCTTGGGATTCTGCTTTTCCAGACCAGCCCAGCAGTGCTGGCTTTTGTACTACCCCCTCAGACTGTTGCTGAAACACCTTGGTGTGGCTTCCCAGGCAGCTGGTCCTTGAGATGACACAGCCTCCTGCATCTTCACCAGCCTCTGACACAGTCCTGCTTGGAAAGAGGTTTAGAAGAGGATATCTGCAGGGGACAGGGGCGTGGAGGGGGGCAGGCATCCATGGAGAGCCAGGGGAGCACTGTGGTCAGCAGGAAAGGCCTGTTGTCCCCATGCCTGAGCACAGGGGAAAGCCTCCTAACTGGTTGAACTGCCATCAGCACTGAAACTCTCCCCCCTCCCTCTGCTCTGGTGCTCCTCTGCTGGCATTCGACATGGAAATGATCCTGATTTATTCTGGAATAATAGGATAAAATGGTGCAAAGGAAAATTTTACACTGAGGATCGAGATAAATTGCCCAGAGCAAAGACAGCCAAGAGAAGGGAGGGGGGGAAACTCCACTGCTCTGGTCACTGAGAGGACCAAACATTGCACTGGAAAATGAAATGTTGGAAACAATATAATGCTGGCCAAGGAGCATTGGGTGAATTAAAAGGGGTGGGTGCTGACCTTCTCACTGCTTCTGGGCTTTTATAGCAGTTAACGTAGAGCCGCCCAAAATCTTGCACCCCTACTTGCCCTCTGCTGCCAGCCGGGAGGAGGGAGGCAGGCAGCAGCTCCCGGGGCACCCAGCGGTGCTTGAGCTGGGGACAGGCTCCCGGAGGGTTTCTGGCAGTCTGGCACCATCTGCTGGGGTTTCCCGGGAAATAAAACGGGTTTTGGGGAGGCGACTGTGCCCCAGGACAGCAGTCTGAAGGCTGGGGACACGCAAGGTTCCCAGGGGCTTGTGTCCATGCTGGGTCTGCTGGGGAGGCAGCAATCATCCTTCTCCTCCTGGTTGCTTCTTTGCAGTCAATGTGTCCTTGGTGGCACAGTGACAAAAGTGACTGATGGCCTGTCTTTACAGACCCAGGGCCAGTTTCCAGCTCTGGCCAACCTGGTGACCCAGACTGGTTAGTCTGGTTTAGTTGAAGAGCTGGGGCCCAGCCACATGCACCCCTTTTGCTTTGGAGAAGGGTGCCTGCCTTTTCTTGGGTCTGGCAAGATCAACTTTCTTGCTATTGAATTTCCCTTGAATTGTTTCCCTTTCTGTTGTCCCTCCTGGCTCAAAGGTCATGGTTGCTGCTGTCTCAGTACCTGGTTTGCTGCCTAAGTGTGCCTGATCTGTGCTCCGAGGCTGTGCTAGTGATGGGAAAGCATCCCAGAGCCACTGGGAGGAGGGTCCTGGGATAGACGGAGGTGCAGTGTGTTCTGGCATCGTGGGTCTGGGTATGGCTGTATTTGCAGAAGCCACCATCATCTCTACTGCCTTTACCTGAGGCAGCTGGGCAGCAAAAGCAGCTCTCTGTTGCAGCTACACTGCCTCTTCCTGATTTTGCCCACAGCTCCTGGATAAAGCTGTTCCAGCACTGGTCCCTGTGTCAGACAAGCAATAGGCAAGAGATGTCCTGGGTTCACATGTGCTTGTCCTTATTAGGGGCTGCAACAGAGGAGGAAGGAAGATGGAAAAAGGCAGAAGTCTGCCTCCAGCAAGACTGTCTGCACAAATGGACTGTCTTATAAATGAATTTATAAGTTGAAATTGGCCTATAATGAGAGAGTTACTGAGAAAAAAGGACTGTGCACTGCACACCACTTAGGAATCTGAGATCTTGCTGCATTACGCAAAGCCAGAGGGGAAATGCTGGGTCCTGTGAGCAAAGGCATCACAGACTGCTCCAAGCAGTGATGGCCAAGCTAAAGCCAGTTATGTTGCCTACCCCACAGTCCTTCACCAGCCCTGGGTGCCTTCCCCAAAAAGCATTCCGCTCCTCCGATAAAATTGCAAGGGTGTTAGGCTCTTGAAACTGCCGCTAAACGCCATCATTAAACACGGTTTTATTTCAAGGCAGCTTTTACTAGTAATGGTTCTAGAGTTAGTTCTCTGGAGGAATATGGTAGTTTGGAGGTTTTTCTTTCTAAAAATAAAGCAGTCTCCCAAGCTCACTGCTGTGGTTAGGCTTTGTGCTTACAGGCTTCTGTCGACAGCTTGCTTAATGAATGAAGATGTGAGGGAAGAAAAGCTTCTCAATGAGGAGGCTGTGTGCTTCCCAGAGCTGAAGTGGTAAACAAGACGTAAGCAGTGATTGAAAATATCACATCCTCCTCTCAGTGCTCCCTAACACATGCAGAATCAATTTCATATTTTTAATTCCTTGAAACTGGTGTGCTTCCATGCGTGTAACCTGTGGGTTATCTGTTTAGGAAGCATGCAAAGATTCAGCCTTGTCAGAGTTATGTAGAGCTGGTAGATGTGGGGAAAGTTCAGCCTATGATCTTCCTTCTCCCATAAATAATCTGACCTCCAAAGCTGTCCAGAAACCTGTTGCCTCTGATTTCTTCCTCCTGCAGCAGCTAACCCTGACTCTAGTGCTGCCTTTCCTGAGGTGCAGGACATGAGTATTTCTCTCATTTGAGTCTGAAATTGTCAGGTACCATGCCCAGCTGTGACTGTAAGGTGTTCACACTGCCCTGTTTCCTGTTGTGCCTCACTCTGGTGCCTACAGCTGGGGGGATGAGGGATGGAGACCAAACAAGCTCACCAGGACGGTCTGTGGTTCCCCTGTCTCTCTCCACTGCCTCGTACTATGGTAAATCCACTCTTTGCATGCCAGAAAACCATGCTTCTCTTGAAAAGCTCAGGGAGCCTTGTCCCTTCCTAGCCCAGTGTGCCACTAGCACAGCTGGTGCCCTGCTCTCCTTGCCTGCACAGAGCTGCTTCTCTTTGTAGGGCTGCTGCCTTTCCCTCACTCTGACCTGCCGTTTCTCTTCCCATATTGGGACTGTATTAGTATATTTTCTCTCTTTACTGTCACAGGCAGCTATAAAATATGCTCTCAAACAATTGGCCTGGGAGCTTCCAGAGACCACTAACAGAGAGAGAGAAAAACAGTATGTATATAAATATTCAGCTGGCACTGCTCAAAGCTGAAAGGTTTGCAAACCTCTTCTGCAACAGGGAAGAAAAGTCTTAGGCAATGGGAAGAAATACTGAGTGAGGAGCAAGAGCCAGGAGGTACTGCTGTTCCAGCAAGCAGCACTGAGTGTTGCCACTCCCCCAGCTCCCCAGTGCCCACCAGTACCACTCTTGTCCTTCCACAGCATGAGGCTCACAGGGCAGTAGCAAACCTCCTGGGATGTCTGCTGGGGCCCATTTCTCTGGGGGGTACAGACTACAGCCAGAAATCTGTTTTCTGGAGTGATTTTTAAATTAGTTCTCCCATCAGAAATGGTTCTCTGGCTCACACAGGATAAAAGGGGACCTGGAGGATGTTGGTGTGCATTGACCCAAAAATGCACATCAAAGAGGATGCATTTGATATCAGCCAGAGACCCAATACAAATGTCTTTGTGGACACAAACCTCCTGTGGATAGATGTGAACAACCAAATTTCTGTGGCTATTACCTCACCTGGGAATATCTGAGATAACACCAAGGCATGATTTTTTTTTTCTTTTTCCTAGAAGTGCAGCACATCTGTGTTTTCTGCCAAGGTCAATTAGAGCTATGGGAGATCAGAGGCTGATGAAAAATGAGTGCCTTGCTATTGCCTTGCCTCCCGTAGTAGCAATTCTTTGATTTCTGGGTTATAGTAAAGCACTTACTTTGCAGTCACATGAAGAGGTCTTGTCTGCTCCTGCCTCTTCCCCAGGATGAGGAGGCAACCAGCTGGCTAGATCCCCTCCTGAAGGAAGACAAAAGGATGGCAGTTGTTTTGGTTGGCCAACTTTTCCTCCACTCCATTCCCTATGCAGCAGCATGTTCTAGAGGGCATGATCCCCTCAGTTGCTGGGGCTTGCTTGCCCCACGGGTGCTTGCCCCACGGGTGCTTGCCCCCTGCTTTCTGGTTTCTTAGCATCTGCAGATGCAACTGAAGGCCCACAGCCTTGCAGGATGCATTCGTGCAGGAAGCAGCGGTGCTGAACTGGCATTTCCACTGTTTTTTTTTTGTACAGGAGCGAATGCCCAAGCTCATTTCAGCAGCTCACTGTCTCGTTAAATGGCTTGACTCCCAGGAGTGCTGCCCGCACCTCTCCTGGCTGCTCCCACCGGGGGTGCCTACGTCCTTGCGAGGCTTGTCAGCACCATGGCAGGGGCGGAGGGAGGGAGGGGTGGAGCTGCCTTGCTGCTGAGGAGACACTGCTCTTGGGGATACAGCCGGGCGCGGTTCCCATCCGCCTCCTGCTCCGGGGTGCAGCAGCACCTGGAAGAGCACGGTTCTCCTTTCCCCCAAATTCCAAGGACCAAGCACTGCTCAGCGCTTGGCTTCTACCGCATCCTCCTGCTTCCTGTGCCAAGGCTGCTGTGTTTTTTTCAGTGGGAGAGGGCCACCACCTGTTTGTGTTTGCTGTATGACAGCGTCTGGCAGACATCCCAAAGTGTTTTGCTGCTTTCCCTCCCCTCCTGACAGACAGATGAGTGGGATTATTTGGCTAAAGGAGGTTTTTCCCAGCACTGGTCACTCTCTGGTGGCAGCTTTAGAAAGGGGTCATCTGTTTGGCAGTGAAAGAAAGGCACCACCTTCCCTAGCACTGATACATCCCACAGGGCAGCCCCTCGGCTGGCATCAGTCTCCCAAATTCCACTAAAATCAGAGAGGCCCTGGCCAAGTCGGGAGCTGCCACCTTTCTGCTGAAGGATGCATGTGGTGTGTGCTGAGGGACTGTTGTGGTGCTGCAGGGTGCTTGGTGCTTTGCATCTTCCAGGTGGGCAGGAAGTCTCCTGTAAGCAGCAGGGAGACCCTGGCAGTCAGGGTCAGGTGGAACCTAGCATTTCTGGGACACTGGAAGACGCACATCCCCTGCTGCCATGCTCTGGCTCTGCGTGGTGTGAGAAAGCAAGCTGCTGGGAGTTCACTCAGACCTCAGCAGGAAAGGGGTCCTGACATGCCAGAGTCCCCAGTAAAGGAACTAAACCTTTGCAAAGCATTTCTGAGAAGTTCCTCTGCTTGGTACTGTGCAAAGAAAAAGTCTGGAGGACACGTAAGAGGCCTGGCTTTGGCTAGAGCCATGTATGGAAAGCTGGAGCTGCGGCTGCTACAGTTAAACCCAAGAAAAAGGAAATAATGGCTTTGTGGTTTTGGAGCATTTTAGGCAGGTTTTGTCCTATTCTGTCCACAACTTTAGTGACTACAGTACCTGCAAGCATGGAAGGAGAGCAAAGCCCTTTTCCTGCATGTACAGCACTGGCAAGGGGCTGTGCTCCTCTGTTCTGGCCCCATGAATAGAGCCCACACCCTTCTCAGGGGAGACAGGGACCCCTGCAAGTCAAGAAAGAGCTGTCAGAATCTGCAAGCCCTTGGTGGTGCACAGTGGGGGTCTCAGCTGGACCTGCTGCTGCTGCTGTGCAGGATGCCAGTAGAAAACTTTACTAATGACTGTGCCCAGGGGCTGGCTTGTGTCTCCTCGGCGTCAAGCTCAGGGGGCTGCCAGGGCTTCAGGGCTTGGCACTGCCCTCCCGCTTTTCCTTGCAGTGGCTGAAGAACAATACCAGTGTGTAACAAGCTGATCCAACCGGCCACAGATTGGTCAGGTTTCAAGACATGTTTTTAATGCCTTCCCTTCACTCTGCTCTAGCCATGGCCACCTGATGAGCTTCCCTTCTAAAGATCCAGGGAGACTTAGAGTCACAGAGTCGTCAGGATTGAAAGGGGTCTTTGCTAGAGGTCCAACCCCTCTGCTAGAGCAGGTTCACCTACAGGAGATCACACAGTAACATGTCCAGACAGGTTTTGAATGCCTCCAGAGGAGATACCTCATTTTAGCCTGAGAAGCCCAAAGCAGGT
This sequence comes from Hemiprocne comata, assembly GCA_020745705.1. Taxonomy (NCBI): domain Eukaryota; kingdom Metazoa; phylum Chordata; class Aves; order Apodiformes; family Apodidae; genus Hemiprocne; species Hemiprocne comata. The sequence goes on along the minus strand of CM036586.1, from coordinate 131,362,523 downwards.
GGCAAGATGGAGCAGATGAGGTTTTTTCACTCTCAAATGCAAATGAAAAGCAGCAACATTATCAGCTGCAGGTGGCTTCTCTGTGGCTTAGTGCCCTCTCACAACCCCCCAGCTGATGCATGAGATGAGCACCAGGTGTGGGATGCTAAGGGTTGGACACCTGCTTGGCCCTGCTGCAGCCTGCTCCTCTGCAGCCTTCCCCTTGCACCACTGCTCTACAGCTGGCACCCAGAAATGGCCATAAAAATGGATAAAGCTGTGCTGTTTCTATGCTTGGGGCAAGAGGCAGTGCCATTATCCAGGGAGCATGTGGCATGCTCTGTCACACATTGCTGTCTCCCCGTGCTGTGCCAGCCACGTGTCAGCCTCTTTTCCCCCGAATGACAGTGTTCAGACAGCAGAAATCCAGAGGAGAATTTCATTGGTTGGCAGGGTCTTTCTGGGGCTTTTTGCACAGGGTTTAGGGACTGTACCTGTTCCTGGCTGGCCAGGGAGCCTGTTAACCTCTGGAGGTATGTTCCCTTTTGCTGTCTCCTGGTGGCAGCGTGGCCGGGTTGTGCTGTGGTGCTGCATGGCCCTGTGATGTGGGGTAAGGGCAGCACCTCTGAGGCACAAGGATTAGAGGAGGAAAGCTCCTCTGAAATACTGATGGTTCCAGGTTAGATTGGTAGGACAAATTAATCCCTACCTCACCTGTGGGTCCTGCATGTGGCAATACCCCAGACCTTCATTTCAGAAACCCCAACCTCTCCAGAAGCCTCTGATCAATCTAAAGGGTGTGGGGGTTTGTAACCTGACTGGGGGCAAAACATGTGCCTGATAATGTGCTCCTGCACAGCGTGAGCAGCGGCTCAGCCCTCCTAACAGAAGTCTCACCTCTCCCCCAGCAACCTGGAAGGGCTCCTTGTGTGCACATCTGGAAATTAAAATAGCACCTCTTAGCTGGTGCAAGGGCTTGCTTGCTGGCCACCTCTCATGGCATCCACCCCTTTCCACAGGACAATACCTGAGCTAGAGCCAGCGCAGAAGTGGGGCTGTGACATGGCAAACCACATGGGTGATGCTCTCCTTGGAGGCTGTTTTTGTCCAGATGCTGGAGAAATTAGAATTGGGGAGGAGACTTGGAGATAGAACTAGGCAACCCTGAACCAGACTAGCAACAGACCTACCCTGAGGCAGCTCCCAATTTAGGGACTGCCTTGTCTGCCAAGCCACAGCAGGGAGAATCCCCCTGGGAAATGGGGCTCTGTGTCGAGAAAGGGATATTTGCCAACTGGATGCTAACTGTGGTAGAGCCAGAGAAGAAAAGGTTTGGGGAAGGGATGGATGAAGGTAAAGGATGGCAGGGCTGCTGGCATTGCTTTTGGCTCACTGGTGCTGGGGTTCATCCTCCCTTGGTTTTCCTGATAGGCTCCGTGGTTGCCAAATGCTTGCTGTGAGTGCCTGGAAAGGTGCTTTGCCCACCCCAGCAGGTCTGGCGTGCAGAAGAAGGCGCTCCAGGGAGAAAAAGAAAACTTCAGCTGGTTACGTGGGTCCATCCTAAAAAGAAGTGTGCACTCCATAATAGGTATCAACAGGGTGAGGATGGGAAAAGGAGTTTTTTTCCATTTGTCACCATATTATAAATGTTTCTCACTGCCCTGCTGCTCAGACAACTGGTGGGATGCTGCTGTCTTTCCAAGCAGGGCAGTTGGAGTACAGGGGAATTTCCTCCTTGTGCTTGATGGGTTGCTTGTCAGTCTCAGCTCCAAGCTACTTCTCATCCTTCTTGTGTTGCTGTTTCTTCACCACCCACTTTCTTTTGGGGGAGGCCAGAATTAAAGGTAGGGCTTATCACAGCCTGCCTTTGGGAATGGTAGATTTGTAGGGAGGAGAGTCCTTATGCTGTAAAAGGTAACCACATCTAAACAGCAAAAGAAGGTTTAGTTCTTCCCAGCTACAGCCAGGGTGAGGTCTAGGAGAGCTGACAGCATGGAGTGAGAGAGGTATGAAGAGGAAGAGGTGGCTTCTGGAGAGAAGGAAGGCCTGTGCTCTTTTTTTGCCTGGCTCTTACGCTAGTGTAGAAGAGCAGCACTTGGGCCTTGGAGCCCCAAATCCTGAGCTTGTTATTAAACCCTAATGTACACAGCACTGCACAATATAGGAGGATGCCCACACTGTGTTATCAGGGATGAGGTTTTGAGGCTCCTGTAGTGCTGCTCCCAGGGGAGTAAGGTCTTTGTGCTTCTCTTTGCCCTTGTGCTTTGCTGAGTCCCAGCAGTAGGGGAAGGCTTTCTTGCAAAGATCCTTTATCTATGGGGACCAGGATTAAGTGACAGTGCTCTGTGACTCACTTACCACACTCCACCAAGCTGCCTTTGGTTGGTAATAATTTTCACCCACTGCAGTTTTTGTTTGGAGAACTAATTGCTTTAATAAGGAACTTAAATAGAAGTGCAAAAGTAGGATAAACATCAGTAATATTGGATAAGTGGCAAAACCCACTTCCAAAAAGAGAGATGCTGCTCTGCTGCCCTCCTGGTAGGAAGGGGTATTGGGGTGGAAGGATCGCATCCCTATATCCTGCAGCCAGGTTTCATGCCTTGCTGTTGCTTCTCCTAATGAAAGCCACCCAGCTGAGTGCAATGGTCTGGTACAGGGCCCTGTGCCTGCGGAGCTCTGATGAGATACTCTGCTTGGAAACAATATGCTTTTACATCCCTTGTGGGAAAACAGCATTTTCAGGGAGCTCTGGCTCCCAGGGGCTTTCCCTGAAAGGTCTCCATATGCAATCTCAAATCTTGTAATGTCCTGGGGGAGGTGTCAGGGCACCAGCGCAGAAGCGAGGGCTGCATCCCTCCCTGTGCCAGAGCATAGTGCAAGGAGCCACATCGGGATGATGCAGCTTTGTCACCTCTCCTCTCCAGCCTGATTTCACAGCCTAGTCATTCGCACAGTGAAGCTGAACATGCCTGACTCCAGCTGGGTTAAAGGCCTTTAAGAACAAATGAACTCCAAGGCAGAAATAGGCTATTTTCCCTCCGCCCCCCACAGCAGCGATCAGCAAGGAAAAAAACCCCTCAATTTTCAGGGCAACTGAATCCATTTGCAAATGCATGTCAAGTTCAACAAATAGTTTGGGCTTAAATAATGGAGGGTGGCTTTTTTTCAATCTAAATGTTTTATTCCCACAGTTCCTAAAGAAAACATTTCACTTTTTCATTTTGAAATAACGTTCCATTGTGAAATATGGTTTTTTTTTTAAAGCATAAAGCAAAGCTCAAGCCCTGAAAATGAAGTAAATGGCACTGAATTTTTATGTCAAAAGCAAGGATTTAGCCAACCCGTGGTGTTTATTTTTTCTCTGGTAGATGTCAGCAAGAAAACTGGAAAATCTGCATTTCTGGACAGCCTGAAATTATTATTTTTTTCCACTCCAAACAGCTCAGAAATCAATTTTCACAGGTCCATTTTCTGAGCAATCTCATCACTGCTGTCAAAATGATCTCTCTACTCTTATTTGTACCTGAAAGAGACAGATAAAGAAGATTCCTGAAGCAAAGGGGCAATTCCTCTTCCTGTGTCGGTCAAGCCCATTGGCATCACTTGGATCTAAATAAGATGGATCTTTCTCCTCCTGTCACAAGAGCTGATCACAGGATCAGTGACATTGCTGTGCTCTCCCATAGCACCTGAGCTTCCCAGGGCCCTTATTAATTAATTAAACCTTGCAATGATGCAGTGAGGTACATGTACTACACACAGCGATTGCTTTGCCTGCTGCCAAAATCCTCATCTGTCAATGCAGTCTTTCCTCCATTCTTTTTCTCTCCCAGCCTTACTCTGCACTTGGGCTTCTCCAGCCATGACTGCCTGGCTCCTTTCTGCCTCCGTGGGCAAATGGGCTGACGGTGTATCTATCCCATGCAGTCAGACAAATCACACTGGTGCATTTGCTCCCCTGAGCACTGCTTGATTAACTTGGTTGGCTGGCATGGTGGGTTTGTGTACCTGGTGTCCCACCAGCAGACAGAGGCAGTCGATGAGCCAAGTTTCTTTAATTCATTGCATCCCTTGCAAGACTGGGGCAGCTCCTGCAAACAGCTGCCTAGGAGAAATCTCTGGTGAAACTCAGCCATCAGCAAGCTGCCATACAGCTCTTTATCCAGTAGGAGCACATACCAGGCTGAGCAGTAGCAGGGCTTTGCTTGGACAGCCTGGGGTTTTAATTGTAGTGTGCAGACCATTCCAGCAAGATAAATGTCAGCCAGTACCATGGTGCGCTAGCTCTGCTTCACAGGGGAGGCAGCTTATAAAACCCTTCCCTGATTTCAGAATGAACAAAAGTCCTCCCCCCTTTCTCAACAGTTCCCTTAGAGGCTCTCTAGCCAGCTGTGAGGGTCTAATCCTTCACTATCGAGCTCTTGCAGCACAGCTCCTGCCTGCTCCCGGTGGGTCTCTAATGCCCTGTGTGCTGGACAAGTGTGAACATCCCGTTCCACACGCAGAGCAGGGAAAAACGCAGGTCTGTGTCCTCTTTTCTTTGTTGCTAACACTTAGCCATCAGCTGTCAGAAAAGGCCCCCGCATCTTCTAACCCTCTGGCTGGCTGCTTTCGTATTTGTGTCTGCTCCCCTGTGGTCCTCGCTGCTGGTCCCGGCAAGTATCCCTGCCCATTTCTTACAGTAAGAGCTGGTGGCTCCTACAAGCAGAGCAGCTGAAACCGTGGAGATGCAAATGCAGCTGCCAAGAGAGGGCGTTGAGGCACTGTCAGTGGCGAGGCTGGTTGGGGACGAGTCCGAGGTGCTCCCTGGGCAGCCCCAGCCAGCACAGGGACTGCTGGCCTCTGTGCTCCGGCCTGCTCCAGCGCATGTGGCTGTTAGTTTTGCCTGTAATTTCCGCTCTGTGGAAACAGAGAACGAGTTAGTGCTTTTGTGAAGGGATCAGCAGTGCTTCTACAGCAGATGTGGCTGCACAGCCTGGGCTGCTGCAACATCTCACCCATGTGGGCTAGGAGAGGATTCACCTGGGCACCCGCCTGCCTGGGCCTGAAATGATGGGGAAACGTGTTCTGTTTCTCCATGCACCCCAAACGTATGTGGGAGCTCCTTGCATGCGTGCGTGGAGCAGGCTGCTGTGGAGGGGCAGAAAGGGTAGTTATCCTTCCCTGCTCCCCGCTGGGAGTTTCTAACTGTAGCAGGGACAGTGCAGGAGTGGGATCCAGGGCCAGCAAACCCAGTATGTATGTTGGTCGACTATGACAGGGCGGGATTCTCTTTGCCTTTCTCTCCTCCAGCCTCAGAGACAGGGGATGCCCATGTCCTAAACTGCCGTCTGGCGGTGATCCATGGGAGTGAACGCTCAGGCCAGCTCGCCCTCTGTCGAGGTGAGCCTCACACCATGAGCTCCACCTCATCCTTCAAGTGGGAGGAGAGGGGCTGCCACCTTCCAAAGCACCCATCCACCTCCTAGACTCATGTCAGCCATGCTGATGTTGCTCTCTAATGGAGCAAAACCAGCCAATTACTCTTTAAGCAGCTATCTGCACCACTGAGATGAACAGCAACATTGATGGAAATGTATATATTGTTTAAGGTGAAGCCAGGGTCAGAGGAGAATCTCAGAGTACGAAAAGCATTTTGGGTTGTTTTCTGAAATCTTTAACTGTCCTTTCCTTAAGAGAGATGCTGTACTTGAAAGTGAATATTCAAAACCAGCAGTTGAGGCTTTATGTTTGGGGAAAATGAGGGCCACGATTTGCAACACCAACTCATTCAGCATCCCTCAGAAAGCCACTGAACTCTGGGGCTCTGCTCTCCTCTTTGGTAAGGGGTGACGTTAATACTGACCTAGATGCTGGGGAAGAATGGTAGAGCAAGCAAATCTCTGGACTCTTGTCAGTAGACCACAATAGACGATCTTCTGGCAGAGCAAGGAATTTATATTGGAAAAACTGTTCTCAGCTCATTCTTTGGATATAAGCACTTACTGGCTTGTAAATGGGTTTTGGTTAGTGGCATATACCCACAGGAGTGTGGTATCCCCTATGTTTGAGTGACAGCATCTGGATGTATGTCTGCCTGGTGAAAATTTGCTGCTTTGATTTTTGGCATGGGCTTCACATTTGGGAGGCCATAGGTGCCTGTGGGATGGAGGGAGAAAAATGTGGGCTAGATCAATGCAATGAGGAAGGAGTCAAAAACCAAGGCAGCTGTATTTGTTGCAAGGAAATGGATGGAGGCTGTGGAAAGCAATCACTGCTAGGAGCAATAGTGATGGTATCCAATCAGGAGACGAGGAAAGAGTACATTTTGGAGCAGTAACTGGTGTTAGCTTCCGTTAACCATAATAATAACCATATCCTGGAGTGATTGTGGAGTTCATTAGACCCAGATACAATTATTGAATTGTGTGCAACAAGCACCCTCAATTTACTGTGCAATATTGAGCTGGAGTCAGCTCCCTGAAGGGCTCCAGTTTCCGGCTGGGCTGCTAACAAAGTGCCCTCTCACTCTTATGCACCATCACTCACTGCACGTTCACGTGTATCTATATTCTCTGATAAAATCAGGGTCTTTGAAGCTAAATGCTAGGCAGTATTTCTTTCAGAAAATTCTCCGTATTCCTGGCTGCAGCCTGGGAGTCCCTCGCTGTGGACTTGGAGTGCTCTGTGCTTGGAAAAAAGCAGCCTGTTTGTCCAGTCCCCAGTTTCCTAGTCCCCAGTTTGCAACTGGGGCAGTTGGGCTTTGTCACATGTGCGTTTTGGCCGGGGAGTCACGGAAAGCGTGATGCATGGCACTCATCAGCCATTGGAAATGCTCTCATTAACTTCAGCAGCCTTGGTGTTGCCTCTGCCAGACACAACAGAAGCCCTTAGGAGTAATAAGGCTGACACACCCCAAGCTTAAATTTGGACAAGCTTTTTAATACCCAGCTGAAGCGATTACAGGAATGACCTACTTGTTTATATGCAGTGGATCTGTGAAATGTGCAGAAGGCTTTGCTCATTAGGGGAAGAGGTCTGCAGGGTGGAGTTGCCCCACCAGCATCAGAGCTGCAGCCAAGCGTGCAGATTAGATGGTGCCTCCAAGGAGTTGGGCTCTTGCTTGTGTTTGGAAATTCCCCACGCTGCCCCTAATTCTTACAGACAGAACGCTGTGTGCTGTGAGGCAGGGGTGGCTAATCCTAGCCTCTAAAGCCAGTAGATGTTTGCAAGCAGTTCAGGCTCATCTGCAAACCCTATGCTGCTTTGTGCAGTGGGCCTGGGATGTACAAGCAGGGCAATGGCATGGTGTGCCCCACAAGCCACTCCGCAAGCCCAAGTGGGTTTTGTGCATGCTGAAGCATACCATGCTGTAATCTGGGATCCACCACTCCTGCATCCTGATATTCGATATTGGCATTAATTGAAAGTGCTTTGGACACATGCAACTTCTGTTTTTTACTTTACCGTAACTTCAGTATGTGTTGACTTACAGACCCCAAGATGCTCAAGTTCTGGATGAGTGAATTCCTGCCAATCACATGGCTACTTGGGAGATGAGAAAATGTAACCTGGTGCAAAAGGGACTTCCTTAAGAGAAGGGTTTGTCCCATCTTCCGCTTGCTAAAAGTACAAAGGCCTCAGAGGCATTACTAGTACCCAGGGATTTACCCTGATTTGGATTTTGGCGTCTTCCTAAAATGGGATGCTATGAAGGAGATGGAACTCATCCTCTGATAGCCTTAAATACCCAGAGGCTCTCCAGTGAGCAGAATCAGGGGAGCGGTTTCCCTCTACATTCATCATTTGCTGGGATGCTCTGAAGTCTGGCTGTGTGTGGCTATTGCAGCAGCTTTCAAACCTCTTGTGGTCTTACAGCCCTAAGGACAATGGAGATGTGCAGCTGGGACCCATCTGGAGAGATAAGCATTCAGCTTGGAAAGACTTTCAGCAAAGAAAAGTGGTCAATGTGAACCCTCCATGGTATTAGTCACCCAAAGCACACAACCAGCACAGGTGTCATGGTTTGGGCCTAACACAACAACAAAAATCAGCCATGTGGCCACTCACTCAATTCCCCCCCCACACACACACACATACAAACTGGGATGGGGAGGACTAAGGCCAGTTAGAAGGTCATGGGTCAAGACGAAGGGCAAGGAGGGTTCACTCACTGATTATGGTCACAGGCAAAACAGACTCAACTTGGGGAAAACCAGTAATTGAATTTAATATAACACAAATCAAATACACACAACAGAAAACACAAAGAGCAGTGCTTACATACATTACCCCACGCCTCCTTTCTTCCCGGCCCGAATTACTTTGTTCTTGGTTTCTCTACCTCCTTCCCCCCAGTGGCACAGGGGGCCAGGGGATGGGGTTAGGAGTCAGTTCACAGTCAGTTGTTTCCTGCCACTCTTTCCTCCTCAGGAAGAAGGATGGGAGAGAGTCCTCCACAAACCTCTCCTTCGTAAGTCCTTCCCACAAGGTACAGTCCCTCAGGAGCTAGCTGCTCCAGCATGGGCTTCCCACAGAGTCACAGGCTGCTTCAGGATCAGCCACATCCCTGAGTGCGTGGTCTTCCACAGCTGCATGATCCAAATCCACTGGCAGCAAATCCACATTCGCCCCTCCTGGCGCCTTCAGGGAATGTTTCACCACGTTCCTCCATGAATGTAGGGGACAGCCTGCCATCTCGCCATAGGTTGAAGGGAAACTTCTGCTTGGGCACCTTCTTCCACCTTCTTCCTCATCAATCTTGGGATCTTCATCCTGACACTGCTCTGCCTCTCCAGCTCAGCTCTTTCTGAGTGCTCACTCTGCTCAGGTCTTGTATCGGTTCTTTTGTATGTTAATTGCAGAGGTGCATCCGTTGTCTCTGTAATGGCTCCTTGGCTGGTTTTGGAGCTGGGGGAGCTTTTTTCAGCTTCTTACAGGAGCCACCCATGGTTTCCCTCCCCCCCACTACCAAAGAACCTGCCAAACCAAACCAGCACAGCAGGTGAGAAACAAACTGGGTCCCAGGGGTCACAGCAGTGCAGGTGCAGCTGCCAAGTCCTTGGGTCAGTGACAAGGAGAAAAAGTGTGTTGTTATAAATCTACAACCTGGTCTTAATAGCTTTGGGCTACAGGCGTGTAGATTAAATTTCAGTCCTATATTTCACGGAAGTCACAGGGTGGCATGTCAAGGTGCTATAACGGAGTAGCCCTCTAATAGTGTATTGGATGTTTGGCAGGTGGACTAACTAGTGCAATGAAATAAAGCATTACAACATGTAGGCTGAAGAACACAAGAAACTCTTACTGGTGAGATCAGGGCTGTAAAACAGCATCTTGGCGAATAGATGGAAGCTTCTCCACAATTGGGTTATTTTAAAAAAAAAATAAAAAATTGGACAAGTTCTAAATGGTGTATATTAGCCTAGTGGTGTGAAAATGGAGGCAATTTTGTCAGAAAAATTATGACACAGGGGCATGCTGTTCCTTTTTCAGCAACTTCACTCTGAATGTTGGAGAGTTCAGAGGAAGTTTGATTTGGTTTATTTGTTTGGTTGTTTTTTTGTTTTGGTTTGGGTTTTTTGTGTTGTTTGTTTTTTTTTTTTGTTCAGGAAAGGGAGGTTTCTTTAGCTGTTAATCCTATAGAAAAAGAGATTACTTACATTTTGAAGTTTTAGCTTGTGCACTTTCTCATGGACACAAGAGGGACTGGAGAAGGGTCACCTGCCTCCCGTAAGGATAACCTCCCACAACACAGGTTTACCCACACTCTGCTCTAGTTGTACCAAAGGATGCCTGTGATTTTCAGAGGTGGGGAGAGGGAGAAGGGCACAGATCAGATACCCATCAGCTGGTACAAGGTGCAGGAGTGGGTAGCACCTTGCTGGATGCTGCTCTGCAGTGGCTTCCTTTTGGGCTGCCCAGTTTCCTCCATACACGGCCCTACTGGAAAGTCGCAGCAGAGCAGCAGGGCTGTTTTCTGCAGCTGTGTGCACAGGACAAGGGAGGCAACAGCCCAGTGGTTAAGATTTCCCAGCCTTGTTCCCCTGCAAAGCTGTCTGTCCCTGATCACATCAACCTTAACCTTCCCACCTGCCCCTGTTCTTCATAGTCCCAGTGTGGCTTTTCTCAGCCTGTGCATGGTGTTGCCAGCTGGTATCGACTCATCCAGGAGGAGAGGCCAGCATCAGGCATTTGACCAGTGAGCAAAGGCAGCCCTTACCCTAGCACTGGGAATGAAGGGTCTTCTCTCCAGTGGCAGCCTTCTTCAGTCCATAGCCTGTTCCTGACTCTCCTCCTCTGTGTGATGGCAGGAAGCCCCTAGATTTCTGGCCACTCTGCTATAGCATCTGGCTCTACCAAGCCCAGCAGTGGTGCAGTGCCCTCTGTGGGCTGGAGGGACCAGCCCCGGGCCCTGTGTACCCGCTTGCACCTTGCATCAGTGGTGGCACACGAGATCTCTGGGGTCGCAGCTGATCAGGACCAGGTGGGATGGGGCCAGCCCTGCAGAGCCTGCTGGGGCATGTACAGTGAGTGCAATCTTTGCCATTTCTTTTTGAGGATTGCCTTTTCCTCCCTGTGAATCCAGAGGTAGCATCCCTGGCCTTAGTGGTCATGCCTGTGGGGTCATGGCAGAGTGGAGGAAGGCACCCCTCATTCAAGGAGCCTGTCCGTGCTGTGGGTTGGGGGGAGCTCAGCCTTCAGTATAAAATTATAAGCTGGTAATAAATATTCAACTTATTTAGAATTGCAAATACCAGAGGAAGGAAACCAGTAAACAAGAGAGGCCGCAATCAGTATCCTGGCTAAAAATCAGGAATGCCAAAGCGCAGCAGTGGATACAGGAGGAACAGAAGGTGGCGAGTGGCCAGCCAGGCCTGTGTGCTAGCAATTAAACCAAATTCAAGTCTGAGGAAGCAAAAACTTAAAAGGAAGCTGCTTAAGTTAGGCTTTTCTTAATGAGAGACAAATACACTAGAAAATATTGCCTGCTAACAGTATTCATAAGCTGCTCCCAAGATGTTTTGATTAAACTGCTGTTGTCTTTCTAGTATACTAATGGTTTCTAATCTCTCTTGATGCCTTGGGGCGAAGGGGTCTACTGATTCACAGCAGCTTGGTGAGCTGAAACTTGTCCCTGGTGAATGCAGCTCTCATGCCAGAATCAAGGCTTTCAATTTTTAAAAATGTGAGTTTTTAGTAAAGGGAGAACCCCTAGCATGTGAGCGGGGCGTAACTGCTGTGGTGCCTCATGCCTGATTATGAAGGGAGCTCCTCTGGGAGAGAGACAGTGTACTTCTCCCTGCTCTCCCTGGGGAATAGGGAATTACAATGCTGGCACTATTTCACTGCTGGACAAAGTCTAATTGCACTTTCCTGCCTGGCTGATGAGGCAGGGAGGAGTAGGGTGCCGTGTCTCCTGCTGCTCCCATGCCAACCTGCCAGAAGTGGGCACAGACCCATAGGGGTTGCACAAGGCAGATAGCAAAGGAAGTTCAAGCCTCATCTTGGGGGGGCTTCACATGTCTCTGTCAGCTGCAGGGACTGATTGATGCTGAGGTGGTGGGTGATGCCGGGGCACCATCACTAGCTCTTCCCTCATGCAGGACCTCTCCTGAGTGGAGGGGGTCCACTGTGCTCACCACAGCACTTGGGGCAGAGGCATTGCGCAGGAAAGTGTGGGAATGGGGTCGCAGCTGTGCCACAGACAGGATCACTGTGGGAGTGAGCTTGCAGGTGTTCGGGTACAGAGACTTTGTGCCAATGCCTCCCATTTACGCTTCCCTTCTTGCTGGCACTTATGGGATGGACCCAAGCCGTAACAGGGCTTCTCGTGTCTCGGAAGTTTGCCTTCATCTTGTGAACATAATCTGCTTGTGCCACCCAGGTGCTGCACTGGCAGTGTTCTGGCTATTGCAGTTGTTAGTTAGGAGATAGGACATGAGAGGGCTGATTTCTGGTGTTGAGTGGCTCTCATGTCACACACGACTGCTGGGAGATAAGGGCAGTGAGTTGGGTTTGTTTCCTGAGACATCACTGTCCTTGAGCTGGGAAAGCAACCCCTTTTGTGCCCTAAAGCCATGCTCTGGGCTGATACCAAATTGGAAGCACACTGATCCGTCTTCCAGCAGGCAGTGTCTTTTCAGTGCTCAGTCTCCTACAGGGGTATCCATACCTCCCTCCCTTTACAGCCCCCCCGTGCCCCTCCTGTTTTACATTCAGCATGCCTGGCCACCCTCCCTGCCACATGGCTCCACTGACGATGGGCAGCCAGGGCTCACCATCACCCCTCTTTCCCAACTCATCCCAAAGCCCACAGCCACCCCACCATTCCCCCTCCATACAACTTTTGGGCTCCCCAGTTTCTCCCCCCGGCCTCACATTAGTGGCTTTTATGGAAAAATAGCCGAGATGGGCTGGGAAGGGAGAAAAGTCTTTTCTGTCAGCAGGTATGAGGGGGAAGCTTTGCCTGCCAGCTCTGCCTGGCAGGGGCCTCCTGCCTCCTGTCTGGACTGGGCACCAGGGAGCATCCCTGATGAGAGCAGACAGTTCCTCCATCCTCTGGGTACAATAGCTGCTTGTTGCTCGCGGAGAACGAAAACATATTAAAGTACGAAACTGCTGCACTAGTCATTTTCCAATTCCCCAATCGGAGAACTGGCTTCCCTGGAAAATAGGTCACTTACTTACATAAAAAGCACCTTATTATCACACCACAGCGGCAAAGGAAAGAGATGGCTTGAGAGACACTTTCATTTCAAGGCCCTGTTCCTGAGTACTTAGATATTTCTGAGAAATTGACCCTTTGGGCTGCAATTTTTCATGCTCATTTTTGGCCCATAAGGTGAATTTCAGGACCTTGTTCCCTCCACCAAGCTAGATTAAGCTTGGGAAGAAAATGTGTTGTGTCTTAACCCTTGGGAGGGCAGTGCATCCAAACTCACCACTTTCCATGGAGATTGGGGTGAGACATTATCCCTGATGTTTTATCAAGGGTGGGGAAGACTCCCAGAGAAAAGTAGCCTTATGCCCTCCTGCCTCCTCCTGCAGTAACCTCCTGCCTCCCACCCTCTCCAGATAGTCTTTTACTTTTCTCCTCTAACTCGTAGTGGTGCTTAGTCCTCCCTAGAATGGGAGATAGCCAGTGAAGTGCAACTGGAAGAGAAAGGATGGGGAGAAGAGTTCATGGTGAGCCTGAGGGTGCTTGAGATGTAGAAGGGTGCAAGGGGACCATAGGGACATGCCCTTGTGAGGAAAGGAGAAGGTGTCCAGTTTTCAGTAAAGGTACCAGAGCTAAGATAGGGGAAATGGATGAGTGGAGAGAAAGGAGGGACATGCTGAGGGCCTGTGTGTTTGGTCCTGGAGTAAGGTCTTCTCGAGAGGGAAATGGGAAGTGTCTAGTGAACAGCTTTGGCTTGGCTTACTTCACATCAGTGACATTTGCAAAATGCTCAGCTCTCCTAAAGAAAAAAGCTCTAGCTGTGGGCAACAGGCTGACTGAGAGACTCCAAAAGGCAATACCCACCTTCTTTTCCCTGGGCTGGGTGCTATGTTCTGCCTCCATTTCAACTGGGAGATCCAAGTGCTGTAAATCTGACAAGAGAAAGCATGGAGAGTTTCCTCAGATTCTCTGTTATTCTGTTGCTGACTCCAGCCTTGACCAGCATCTGTTTTCCCCCACTGTGCTGTTCAGGCTGTGGAAGGAGGCACCTTTCCAGCAGACTTGTACTGAGCTAGGCAGGCAGAAAGGGGCCAGGGTGTGAGGGAGGATGAGGAGGGGAAGATGGGAAGGAGAGGATGCAGTAGCATGGGCAGATGGGATGGGAGGACCGAGGGCAACAGCTCACTGAGAAGCCTGTGGAGAGACTTGGAAGCTGGGGAGGGCAGATGGAGAATGGCCCAAGTAAAGAGCAGGTTGCTGACCCCCAAGCCTTACCAGTGCAGCTGCCCCATCCTGAGGAGGAGCTTGCTGCCCTGGCACACCATGGACAGCATGGCTCCCACGCAGTAGGGGACATCCCTGCCACCAATGCCACTGTGAGAGAGGGGCAGAAAGCCTGGTGTCTTGCCACAGAGGAAGTGCTTCCGAAAAATATTAGCAATTACCTCCGCAGCAGCGACAGCCAGTGAGCAAGAGTAATTTACATAGTAAGAGCTGGGAGATAGATGACTCTTTAAACCAGATCTGTCATTCCCAGCTCTCTCCTTGTCTCTGATGCTTTGATGTTCCTCTTTGAAGAGCTCTCCTCGCTTGCTATTCCTCGCTCCCTTGGTGCCGCTCCAGCTCTCCAAATGCCTTTCTCTGCCTTTCTGCCTCTGTGCCTTTGCTGCTGCCCTGGTACGCCTGCGTCTCAGCAGGAAGGATGCAGAGCAAGTGACAGCTGGCACCCTGAAAGCCAGCGCTGGCAGGGGGCTGCGGGGAGGGAAAACAGGCACCGAGACATTTGTTCAGCACAAGATCTAATGCACAATCAAGGAGGGCAATGTGAAACAGCAACAACAGTAATGCCAAGCAGCTTTCAATCACTGCATTGGCATCTGATGGGGGATCCAAGCGTTCAGCCTAAAGGTACACAAAGAACGAGGTGAGTGCGGGGCTGGAGGCCAGGGGTTCCTGGTTCTCTAACCCTTCAAGAGCACTGTGGGCTTCCCAGTATTTCAGTGCATGTGGCATCTCCCACTCCACCTGTGTCACTGGTAGGTTCTAGTTGCTGGAAAGGGAAGGAAAGGAAGAATAGACTCATGTGAGAAAAATGTTCTTGGGTGGTTGAAATTTCAGGAGGGCTGGACTCCTGGTGAAACAGGCCAGAGGCTCTTCTGAGCAGCAGCAAACATCAAGAAGTCTGCCACAGCAACAAGGAGCAGATCAGCGGGCCCAATCTGTGCAAGAGGCATAGGGGAACAGAGAGGGGCAGATGGGTTAGAAGAGGTAAGTCTGGGGACAGTTTTCTAAATGTCAAACTAGAGGCTAAGAGGGAGACCACTGGAGAGGATAAGCCTGTGCTGAAGCCAAGGCATTGTCTAGGTGTAGTACTTTTACCAGATACTAAGGTGTAGCTACTCAGGTCGGGTCTTATCTTACTGCAACCCACCTCCTGCCCTGAGCTTTTACATCCCACCCAGGATGCCAGTGACTGAGGGTTTGATTTTCTTCAGTTTAGAAAAAATCCCTTCACAAGCTACATAAGCTAAACAAAAACAAAAACCAAACCAAAACAAAAGGCATTCTAATACCAGAATTAGTGTCCATTCAGGCTCTTACTAAGGGATAAAGGCTGAAAGAGGCAACAGCCATGCTTTGGTTTCATCACTTGAGTTGGTGAAGGGGTAAAGGGGCCTCAGGATAACTCTTTTCACAAAATGAAGGTCTGTTACCCGTAAACTTTGTAGCCCAATAATGTGTTACATCTGAGGATCACCTCCCAGGCAAAGCTGGAGAGCAAACAACTCATGGAAGCATGTATACATACAAATGTAACTTTGCCAGGTATCTCACTTGTAAGCTATTTTGAAATAAAAATTACTGCAGGGTATGCCCTGGACATGCAGAAATCCTAGTTCTGTCTACTGCTTTTAGAAGTACTTAGGTCTATGTTGCCTTTGAGAGCTGCACTTGAATTTGTGCTCAAGGTCCCAGGGCCAAGCAATATGGACCAGCTGTTTTGACTGCAGGGACTTAGAAAGAGTTTGTATTTCTGGTGCCAATAGGACAGTGGTGATCCAGCCCAAATATCCATCTGCCTAGGAGAGCATGCATGTCCTTGCATCCCTGTCAGGAGCCTCAGTCTTTTTTTGCATTGCGACCCGTATTTCCAAAAGTGGGCTCTGTCTTTTTAGGGCCATTTTGAAGTGCACTGAAGATCTGAGGTTTTTTAGTTCCTGAAGTAGGACACAGAGCTGCTTGGTAGGTCTCAAAAAGTAAATGTGTCTCTTGCAGATGAATTGCCCTGAACTGGAGACTGCCTTTGGAAACACTGAGCAGCACCAGGAAATGCTGTTGGGAGCACCTCATAGTTTGTAAGCAAGGATTTCAGCCCTGTGCAGGGAACTTTGGAACACCGATCCCTCATGGCAAATAGAGCCAGGTGGAGGCAGTCCATGTCTCATCCTACTTCCCTGGCCATGCTCACAAGTAGGATTTTTGTTTCTGCTCTCTCGATGTATGCACCTTGATTTGTTTCAGTACACCACTGGTTTCACCAGCTTGGAGAGATAAAACCCCAGCTGCATTCTAAATGGTCTGGCTGTATTCCCTGCTGCTAGCCATGCTGCAGGATGCTATCACTATTTCTCAGACCCAAGTTTCTGTAGTTTGTTGGCTATGCTGTGCTTGTGAATGCAGCAGAAGGGCTGTTACACCTGAATCTTTCTTGTAGCACAAAGAAGTGCTGCTTGACCACACGTGGTTAAGCACACTACAGCCAGTCACCATGGAGGTCAGACACAGTGGTGGTTTGTGGAGGCAGGTGAAGAGCACAAGCTCTAACAATCAGCAGGCTTTGAGCTCTTTGGGTTTCCTTTTTATTTTCTAAATAAGGACTGTTCCAAGAAGAGGGGGTGACAGTTGTTCAAGTGTGTGGCTGTCATCATTAGCACAAAAATCTGCCATGCTCAGAGACTGCTTTAATCAAAAAAACATGTCAGGTTTCACCTATGGGTTAGGGACTCTCCGTCTGCTGCCAGCACTGTAAAATAACTCCAGCCTGGCAGACAGGGTAACTTGTTCTCCAGCAGTATAGGTACCCGCATGGCAGAGCAGCCAATAGCACAGGGAGTGGCCCTTGGTTTATCTCGCACATGGCAGTAGCCTCAGGAGCTTGATTTTCTCTGCTGAGGTG
Organism: Hemiprocne comata; assembly: GCA_020745705.1. NCBI lineage: Eukaryota > Metazoa > Chordata > Aves > Apodiformes > Apodidae > Hemiprocne > Hemiprocne comata. Next base: position 131,345,724 of record CM036586.1, on the reverse strand, counting down.
TTGGGGCATGCTGAGGGCACAATCTGGCCTCGTGGTTTCCCCCTAGAGAACAAAGGCAATCTGCAGCATTGATAATGCAGCATCTTCTATTCCAACCGTGATGCTGTGGGGCCAAATGACATAATCTACGTGCAGGTGTGTGTTGGGAGCAATCCTTCAGGGGGGGCTCGCAGGGACACTGTTTCTCACAAGCGGCCTCTGTGGTGGCCTGGTGAGGGCCTCCCTGGCAAGGGACTTGTGGCAGCAGGTCCAGCAAGCTTGGGGTGCTAGGAGTGAGCTACAATACCTCTTCCTCCTTGCTTTTCTTATGCTTTTGCTGTCACTCTTTCTCTCTTTCCTTGAAGTTGCAGAAGACCAGGGAGTCATGCCCTTGGTGGGAAACAAACCTCTGTGTCCTAGACTCCTGGTGCCACCTGTGAAGCAGAAGGCCAGCCCCTTCCTGACTTGTGTCTGATGCTTCGTGTGCGCACAGTCACTTGAGCTGAGGCTAAGGAAGAGAGATGGCTTGCTGTGAACAGGTTGGTGAAGAAAAAGGATTATCCTTCTTCTACAATCCACAATTTTTAGAAAAACGAGCACTCAGACATTGTCACCTCACTTTAATCTCCTCTTGCCTTTAGTGATTATTTTCTACTTGGCCATTGCAGACTCTCTGACTAGCAGTAAGTACAGCTTACTCCACTGTTCTGGCTCAACATTAACTGTTAATGATGTAAAGCTGTATTAAGCCTGAGCTATTCTGATCATCTCATTTGAAACATCCCTTCAATGTCATGGAACAGATTTCTTCATAACAAGCTGTTGGTCAGTGGATTCATGCCTTCTTTGTCTAGTGATATTTGTCTTGAAAATAAATTTTTTGAGCTGAAAACTGTAGCGGTATATGTGTTGCAGGAACAGAAAATGCCTGAGATACACGCTGACCTTCACTACATGAAGTGTTTTCACAAAGCTTTCCTAGTCTTTAGAGGTCATCCTGCATTTTCAGTAAAGACAGAGGGCCAGGACCCCAGCTGGCATAAATCAATGCAGCCTGCCAGAGAAGTGCTGAATTCTTCAGCTGAGAATTTGCAGAATAGTTTTTGATAGAGGTCTATAAAATCAGATGTGGCACAGAGAGGGCAAGCAGAGAACATCCATTCCCTAGCTGTTGTCCTACAAGAATAGTGGGGTATCAGCTGAAACTAGCATGCTGGATATAAAAAAAACACAGTGAGCAATTCCTAATACATGACACCATTAATCTGGGGAACCCCTTGCCACAGTATGCTATGGGTTTATGTTGCATTTGGACAAACTCATGGGAAAAAAACTTCTGGGGCTGACCTGCCTTCTTGCTCAGAAAGCCCCTGGGCCGTAGGTTATGAGAAACCAGGAAAGAATAAATTAAAAGTGGGATCTTGGGCTAGCTAGAGCACTGAAAAGCAGGTTAGCAAAACAAATATGGGCCTTTTAGTGTGTGACAGAAGGTGGCATAGTAGAAGAATTGGTAGGAATTCACCTTCCTGCTCTTCCAAATTTTAGGAAGATTTTCAGGAGGCACCATGCAACTAAAGCAGCCAGAAATTTCTCTCCCACTCCCTGAGATGGATGGCTTGGGCAAACACCAGCCATGTTATCAGGGGCTAGTCCATCACCACAGACCTAAGAAAGCATGCCTGGTCACAGCAAAGATTTCTTGCAGGCTTGCTGAGGAGGAGATGAGGTTCAGACCATCCAGGCTCTGCCACCTGCTTCTCGGAGAGGACAGTAGGAGAGATCATTGATACAACAGTGGAACTAAGAGGAAGAGGAAGGCAATGAGTGCAATGGCAAGGCAGACCCTTCTTGGGAAGGAACTGTAAGAAGGAATGAGCCACTGGCCTACCTGTGATCTTGCTCTCCTCCTGAGTGGGGTGTCTTAGCACCCAATGGGCCAGAAAGCAGCAGCCTCATGTTAAGACGAAGGACTGTGCACAAGGATGGGCTCTGCACTTACTGTCACCCTGTTGTGAACTATCCAGAAGTGAAGCTTCTCCTGGGGCAAAAAGAAAAGTGAGAAAACATAAGTGTTCTCCCTTCCTGACCAATTCTGACCACCATATGGTGGTGAGAATTATTGTCACCACAAACAATTCCTTCTTGATGTTGCTCTTGCAGATATCCCCAGGGCTGCAGAAGCAGACCTGACTTCTTAGCAGCTGCAAGGAAGTGCAATAAGAAATAAGTGAGAAGGGGGGTTTCCTTCTGTTTTGCAGGCTAGCTGAGCTTACATGAGAAAGAAGCATATATCAGAAGCAGGAGAGACTCTTCAGTCTCTGGCCTTGCAGGCTTTCAGAGAGGAAGGGACCCCCTTTTCCTCTGCTATCACTGCACCCTTGGATTGCACCAGGGTTGCTGAAGTTGACACATCTCTGTGAAGAAATGTGTGCATTGCAACAAGGAAGGTAAGCCAAAGCAGAGCACTTATCCAAATGTGACCTTAGTGTATAGCAGCCATTTCACACGCTCCATTAAACAACTCTACCTCCATTTAAAATAACCTGAAATAAGGTTTTTAATTGACGGACCTTAGGGTCCATATGTTTTTCCCCTCTTGCCTTCTTATGTGTCCCCCTATAAAGGAGGGTTCCTGTAAAGGGCATGAGACTGAAGAAGGGAACAAAGGTGCTTTTTGATAGTTTAACCCCTTTGTTTCTAGTGTAGCATAACCATCAACCCCCATTTCTGGATTTCTGGGTACTGCTGTGGTCCTCACATGGTGTAGTATGGCGGAGGCAGAGAGGCACACAGGCCATGAGTAAAGACATTTCTGCTGGGATTTCCACACCATGACTCTGGTACTTCCTGGGGGCACGTTCTGTAATTTTGTGTTAATTTGGAGCTGCCTGGTTTCAGCTAGAGCCCAGATTTCTGATATAGCTGCTAAAGGCCTGAAAATCTTGAGTGCACATAACAAACTCATCTCTTCAGGGAACATACAGGGGACCAAGAGTAGTCTGGTGATCGGAGAGCCTGGCTTGGGATATGCTGGTCCTCCTGTGGTGATGGCTTCTCCCTACATGGGAGCACAACTAGCTCTTGCTCTCTCTGCCTTTGCCAGCAGGTACACCTATCTGAGAAGTCTCCAATGGCTTCTGGCATGCAGGAGATGTTAAGGGATGCTATGGGGCTCTGGATATATCCAAAAGTGGTAAGTCTCACATTCCTGAACCTTGCCAATAACAAAGTCTTGCCTTGGCTTGAGATAACATTATATAGAATTTTTAAGAAATGATAGATGGGATGGATTTGTGATGCTTCTTAATAATGGCCAGTTCTTGAAAACGGTCCAGCTTTCTAGCTTTTATACAGAGGATTTCACTTCTGTGAATTGAATTAGGGATTTTCTTTTCCCTTCCCTTCATGTAATGCCTGTTTATTACACAACCTCTCCTTATTGACATAGTATCTTTAGCTCATGCATCATTTATTGTTATCTGAACAGTTACTGGAAAGTGTCCCTGGGTGAGCTCTAGGGAGGAACAATTGCCTCACTAATGGAGGAAAAACCCAACTACTTCCTAAATCGATTAACCTGACGGGCCAGAAGGCACGTCCAGGCTGCTCTAAGCACGTGCACACGCTCACATTGGCACACAGCAGTGGTCTCTGCTGTGGGTAGCGGCACGGTAGCCACAGACACGCTCGTTACTCCCCGTGTGGACCCAGCCATGCTGATGGCCTGCTGAATGACATTTCCTACTCAGCATGTATACATGCACTCCATTCACTCCCTACTGCTGCACGTGCACTCAGAACTCGCGGCTCAGCAGCTGCCGGTTCCCCGCCTGCAGCTGAGCCACAGGGGACGTGTGCCTGTGCACCAGCAGGCAGCCCAGCTTTCTGGCTCAAGCCATAAATATTCATGCTGTTTGACTCCAGAAGTCCTCACGGTACTGGTCACCTCATGCGTGTATGTATCCATATAATGCCTCTTTGCATTACTGCTTGGAGGAAAAGGCTAACTGCCTGCTGATGGACATCACTGCCATTGAAAGTGAAGGGGAATTTGGCAGGAGTCATTATTGCTAAAAATTGACATTAATCCCAGGGAGAGACAGGGGACGCGCAGGGGAGCACATCTAAGTGTAGCGTTGCCTGTCAGCAAGCCATGAGAGCCTCCAGTACTGAGCAGAGGTGGAGGCCAGCACAAGGCCTTCATGCTTTGTGAAGAAGTGACAAAATGAAGCCAAGACAACACGCTGACCTAGAAAGGATGAAGACAAGCAGAAATTACAGGTTGGAGCTGGACTGCACACTCTCTCTTCCAGAAGAATGTCAACACTGTGACTACAAAGTTGTAACACCTGGAGACTGGTGAGTGAAAGAGAGCCAAGGGTTGGTGGCAAAAGAAATTCTCTGTTCAGGAGGAGGAATGTTGCTTGGAAGGAAGGAAAGAAAGTCAGAAAAGATTCCCAGGCCCTTCAGCTCAGCCCCCTCCGGCAAATCCACACTCATGCCCCATGACCAGTAACACGCTCTGGACCTGGGTGCATTGTGTCCCATGAGTGCGCTGTGGATCATGGAAACCCCCAGGAGCTCCTGGGGAAGTTTGTCTCCCTGACACTTGTGACAGGAAGAAGGTCCACAGCCTCAGGGTGCAATCAAAGAGATTGCTGCAGACCAGGGTGAGAAAACCAGCGAGCTGTATTTCCACGCCTGCTCCACTGACTCTTGGCAGACATGAAAGGAAGCTGAATCACCGTATTATGATTTCAAGCTCCATTAAAGAAACATGGGGATGGGGATAGCGGAGGGAAGCAGAGGGCAGGGAGGAATGAAGAGAAAATTGAACAGAGCAGAATAGCACTTGAAGGGGAAAGAAATGTTGCTCATAGACTCAGGAAGGGGAATTGCAAACAGAGATGAGATTAAAAGGGAACCCTTGAGACCATCTCTTTAAATACAGCAAGATTCACTTACTCCATGCTGAGCCAGGCTTGTTGAATGCTGGAGGCACAGTCCCTGCTGAGGTTTGCCAGCTGATTGAGCAGTGGAAACGTGTCTCTCCCCATATACCAGCAAGTTGCCCTCTTCCACCTATGTTATCTAGGATGTCCCATTGCTAATAAATTTACTGCAGAGTGAGCCTAGTGGGGAAGCTTTTTACTTGACTACCCTTCAGCATCCAGCATTTGAAATTATCTTTTATCCAGGGGCACACAGTGACATCGGACTTGGTATCGTGTCTGGGAGTGCAGCACGGGGTGTCTGGGTGGAGCTTCTCTTGTGCAGGGGAGGCTCTGTTCACTTGCACATCCTAAAGGTGCGGAGGAGACATATGGGTGGAAGAGGAAAAAGCAAAGAGCCTAAGAGCCCATGCCCATGGTGGCTGATCACAGAAGAAGTTAACTGCTCTCCAAACCAGGGGACAGCATGCACGGGGCAGCTTTGGTGCACAGGGAAGCAAGACGTCCAACCCTGCTAGCTAGACCCTGGCCACTTCAGTCTGCTGGGCAGCAGCTGTAGGGCATTCACATTGCAAGTGTCGGTCTGATTGTGACCTGAAACCAGTCTCCCATAGGTATAATTTCAGCAGATTTTTCAATAGCTCACAAGGGTTGGCCAGGCTGAGTGTTTGGGTGGGAGGCAGACACCAAATTGCTTGTTGGTGTGGGAGTCCCACAGGGGCTACAGGCTTATTTCTTCTGCTCTGTACCCAGCTGAGGTCCTGTCCACTGAGGAGTGGTCATGCTGCTGACTAAACAAAGGCCATAATGGTGTACAGCTGGAGAAACGATAACCCAAGTGAGAACCCTGGAGCACCAGAGGAGCTCTTGTCAATGTCTGAAGTACAGTGGTGTTCAGCCTGATGTCACAGTCAGATTTAATATATGTAATTAAATTCACATTACATCAGCTCTCCTCACTCCCTCATCTGTGATTTCAGCTCTTATCCCCACATCCCACACTTTGAATTTTTATGGCCTGACAATTGAAAGAGACTGAATTCCTTGGGACAGTGACTGGTTTCCATTTGCTCTGACAAAGGCTAATGGGCCTGAATAAATAGCAAAAAGTGGTCATAATGTAACAGGGCAATCACTACTGCATTTCTTAAGCTGTTGCCTGGCACTGCTTTGTGCCATTAGAGATCATCCACATTATGCCTTGGGAGCTCCTGAGTCTTTGGGATGTTTGCTTTGTGGAAATGAGAACAACTGCCGAGCTCTTCTGACTTCGGTTTTGTCTGTACAACCTACACCAAGGCCAGGGAGACAGCAACAGCCAAGGAAGATCATGTCATCTCCAAGCTGTTCTCCTTCCCTGTGGCCATGCTGAGAGCTGAGCAGTTTGTCTGGGAGCCCACAGGCTGACCTGCAAGAGAATAGCTGATCCTGACCAGCTGTGCCCACCACCTTCCTTCCGTGGTGCCAGGGCAGAGAGGTGCTGCCAACCCAAACACGAGTGTGACTCTTCTTTGGGTTTGGGGGTCCTGGCAGACTTTACGTTTCTCCTTGGTTTTTGGACTGCCTTTTATTTCTGGGAGTGGTGAAGGAATGGACCGGTTCCTCTGTTAATCAGAAATAAAAGCATTCCTGCTTGGCCATTAAGCCTCTCCTAAGACTCTGAATCTCAGGAGGTGCCATGTTGAGAAGTGGGAGCATTAAAGCAGTAGGAAAGACTAAAACCCACTGGCCCAGAGACTCTTTTATATTCACAGCAGCGCTTTTCCAAGGAGGTTTAAGCACACACCTTACTCCCAGCTACAAGTCTCCAGGTAAATATTCCCTGCACTCAGGACATCTGTGTCCTAATCCTAACAGAGGCTCCAGGGCACTATTGTAATGCAAATAATGATAAATAACAGTAATAATAAAAGGCCATGAGCACTTGCACCAGCTCCCTAGCAATCCCAAACCAGCCATAGCAAGTTTTGTATCACCCAGGCTATGTAAAGCAGCATGAGCATTAAGGCTGGAGCTGTCAAGGAGGAGACCAATTAGCTGGTGTAGCTGCCTCCTGTGGGCAGTGAATCTGCCGGCATGGGGGCTGCCATCAGGGCCCGCATGATTTTGGGCACAGAGCTCACCATGCTGGCTCCCAGGGCTGCTCTGCAGGTGTGGGATCCTAACTAAGCCCAGCGCTGGGGTCTATGCATGGATGGATGCCCCCATGTCCCTACGGTGGAGGGCATTCTGGAGAGAACCTTGAGGGGGTAATATGCCTTCTTGGTACCTGCACACAGGCAGGGCCATGTGGTGTAATTAAGTTGCCTGTGATAAAGCATCTCCAAGAGGTGATAGATGGCCCATCCCTGGAAGCATTCAAGGTCAGGTTAGACAGGGATCTGAGCAGCCTGATATAGTTTAAGATGTCCCTACTCATTGCAGGGGCATTGGACTAGATGACCTTTAAAAATCCCTTCCAACCCAAACTATTCTGTGATTCTATGATAAGCGCCTGCTCATAGAGTGGTAGTGCACGCTGATGTAATTTAAAATGACTTCAGATTAAAATCTTCTATTCCCATTTTTTTGACAGCCAGCACTAAGCGAGGGATGTGAAGGGGGCTGCTGATACACAGAAAGGACTGGCAGCAGTGGCTGGGGAGGTGTGGGAGAACAAAGGGGGGCCTCCATGATGCTAAGATGGAGGTTGGGGTCAGCAGGCAGCCTGACACAGGGGCTGTGGGTGCTTGACCTATGCCACCCACTTGGGCTCCCCCTGGGCTTTGCTAGCATCACATGTGGGGAGCCACCTCCCAGGTGTTTTCCAGGAGTTTATGGCTGTCAGTGGAAACACCCCACCATGCTGGGGAAACACCGCACCTCCAGGGTGGACCTGGAATCCCAGATCTTTATCCTGTGCTCTTCAGACCCAGTCCTTTACAGTGAGCTGTTGATTAAATTGAGGTGTTTTTATTTGGTAGCTTTTTTACTCATCTCTGCTGCTTTTAGCGGTTGCTCTGGCTTGGCTGTCAAGTACATAGTAATAAGAAATCATGCTCTGGAGCCTCTCTCCTTGAGAGAAAGGAGTAGATTAAGAGAAATTAGCATCCTAAAATTTTGCCATTTGGCCTCTGAAATATATTGTTACAACTTTAGGCAAGTTGAGCCTTCTTCCATCTATTCAGTATAGAGCAGCAGCAGACCATAGAAGAGAGCAGACAGGTGAAGGCAATTATTAATACCCAGGCTTCTCCTTCTTGTTTGCAGTTCATTACAGCCCTACTTAAAAGAACATGCATATGGGCAGACTGGGACTCACTAGACCAGCATCCTGCACTAGCTATGGTGTACGGTCAGGGACTAATATGAAATGCTTAGGGAAAGAGCATATGGAGAGGGCAAAAACAGACTGATGTGTCCTCAACTAAACCTTCACATCTTCAGGCAATAATGAGTTCAAAGGCTTCCTGAGCAAATGGATCTGTCTAGACCCTCTTTTGGAATTGTTACAGGCTGATCTAGCTGCCATGCATTTGTCTAGTGCCTTTGAGCACATTCACGTTTCCAAACATGAAACTGGATTATTTCTTCAAGGTAGTATAAAATCAAAACCTGAGAAGATGTTTCCTGCCACTGAGTGCCTACACAGTATATGGGTAGAGGTAAGCAAGGACTCTGGGCCAAGGAGGAAGAAGTGCAAGAAGGCAATGGACTGTGCTGGTCAGCGTGATAGGTGGTAGCATCAGCGTAGTAGCAGCCTGGGGCTTGTGAAGTATTTTGCAGCCCTCAGGTGTGCTATAGCAGGGTTTTAGAGCAGGAGGAGGAGGCAATTTTTCAGATATTTATGGGAAGTCTTCTCCAGTGTGAGGGACAACAAGGCAGCAAGCACCAGGGAGAGTGTCTGAAAATACAACACATGAGCTGATAGATGTAGAAGTTCGCATCTCTCTGGTGAAAGAGAGGAGATGTAGGAGCAGAGGAGGTGTAGAGTCCCTCTTTTCTCAGATACCCGGGGGAGAGGTTTTTGGAAACTGCGTGGATGTAACCATCTTTTTCACTTTGGAAAAGAATCAAGTGCTTTGGGGAGTGGGTAGGAGAGAACTAGAATATCAAACTGCATCTCCTTCCTCTGCCACCCAAAACTAACACATTGAGGCTTTCCAACAAGGGGAAGTGGTCTTCTGCTGTATTTCATTGTGCACAATTAAGTGGTACCCTTTAAAGCTTAGTCTGAAACCAGGATGAGGTGTGAAACACATTTAAGTAACTGGCAAAGGCAGCATTGTGCACGTGGGCTGCAGCAGCCAAAAGGGAGGGTTGAGGTACTTGGATGGCATGGCAGCAGGTTAAGACTGGGTTGCTTGGAAGGTGGGGAGAGGTGTGAGCTGGGGCTGCCCTGCTGAGGCTCAGCTGACACCTATCACTTGTGGGAAGAGCATGTGCCTGGAGAGGCTGCTCTGACTCATCCCTGGCTGCTCAGCCATGGCCTCTCTTGTGGTCCTGTCTTGCTCCTGGGTCGGGCAATTCAGTCCTGGTACCTGCCTGTCAGTACCACCAAAAGCCATAATGGACTGTGATGGGTAGAAAGCATCTCGGCTATCTTCCCATTCAAACAGAGAAAACACATGAAGACACAAACTATATATCTGCTGTTACAGAGATCTGCTGTTACCAAGACGTCTGGAAACAAAGTTCTTCCCTCTGAGCACACCCTTGCACCAAGTGTGGTAATCAAGATAGAGAGGGCTGGGTCTATTAGGAGCAACAGGATGAAGGCTTTTAAGTCTCCTCCTTGACAATGATTCATCCCTAAGGGCAGCCCCACTTACTGTGGTCTACCACAGGCTGAGGTGTAGCTGTGTGCCTTTAGGATAAAGGTAAGAGAAGACTATCAGCCATTGGGATGGTTCATTGTGGTAACTAAGGGCTGTCTGGGCACCCACAGAGTGTGTGCAGCAGAGACCTTAGGTTCCTTGAGTCCCTATGGTCCTTGCTTTCTAACAGTATTATTTTTTCCCAGGGGCTATAGTCACTCTCCTTATAAATAGGTCAGCCTTGCAAGGAATGCAAGTACTCAAAATACACCTTTTATAACATCATTCCCAGAATTTTTGTTCTCTTATTTACCTTGGACAGGCGATTCAGGCCCCAGACAGGTGTTCTTCCTTTTTCAGATCTCTTCATCGCCCCCCAGTCCTGTTTTTTCCTGTCTGATGAATAGCATTTTTGGGTCCTGCTGGCCCAGTGCAACTTGAGGAGACGTTGTGGGCCAGCAGGACAGGTACAGGTTTGTGCCTGAGAAGCTGTCAGTCCTGGTGAGCATCCTGTGAGTTGTAGGGGCCCTGGGATGTCCACCTTGCCTGGGAGAACTCCTGTGCTCCCTGCCCAATGCAGAGAGGGGCAGCCTTGCAGTCCTGGGGCTCCTGTCATGTGCTGAAGCTAAAATGCCTGGAAGGACAACTTAGCTGTAGCTTCTCTTTATCCTTTTTTAATTTTTTCCCTTTGCCACACTTCAAATAATTTGATGCTGAATATTTAAGGCTGTTTTGTTGTTTTCAGTTCACCTCATCTGACCTCATGATCTTCAGGATAATAGCAGATGGTGATGAGGATGATAATATGCTGCTGTTTTACAGTGCCACTTTCTGAGGCTCCCTGAGACCTTTAGCAGCAGTTACTTGTTAAGGCCTGCAAGCCATCTAAAGTAGGTTAATTTATTACTCCTGCTCTGTGTATGGTGAGAAGTTGTGACTTGTTCAAGTGAGCTGGAAGGAGAGGCAGGACTTGTGGGCTTGAACCTTGGGGCAGGAAAGACCTTGTGCTCTCACAGCATGTAGCGTGGCTCATCTAGCTGTGTTCCAAGAAAGGGTTCTGCCTGGAGTCATTGGCACAAGCGCATGCAGGAGGTTAGGCTAGGCAGAGGGGAGGGAAGGTCCCTGAGGAGCTGAACAAAAAAGCTACATGTGTAATAGTAGATAACAAGCTCCCAGACTTTATCAACTTATCGACTGCAGTGAAAATGATGGTGATGGAATAGTATATGGATTAGAGATGTGGATGGTGTGTAGGTGGCTGGATGAGCTACCAGGGCTCCCACATCAAAACCCTCCATTCCTAAAACAAATTGGGTCTTCCAGTTGCTGGCCTGCCCACCCCTCCAGTGCAGCCTGGTTCATGTCAGCTCTGGGGCTGCAAACCCTCGATGGCGAGAGGCAGGGCCTGTATGGCCAGGCAAGATATGGTGCCCCTGGGAGCCCACAACCCAAAGCAGAAGGTGAGGCTGTGGGGAGCAGGCAGGTCACTCATGTTTTCTCTGGGATGCCAGAGGCAAGAGGCGCTACAGATGGGAAGAGAAGAGCAGTAAAATAGTTCCCATGAGGGAGTGTGGAGCAATCTGTTTCTGCCCCAGCTGGGTGGCAGCGTGGCCTGTGCTATGGCATTGGAGGCTGCTGCCTACCAGCCTGCTGGTGGTGATGGGGTGGCTGCCAGCCGGCTGGCTCTCTGAAGGGCTGTATACTTGTTTTTCTTCGCAATCACATTACATAATGTGAGGTAGAAAATGTTTGTACAGTAGCTGTATCGGTCCTTGGGGCAAGGGGGGAAAGGAAGGAGGCGGTGGATAATTTGAGGCTCTTTATTAGACCAATAAATCATTTATAATGCACTAGCTTTCAGGCCAGTCCCTTATTGCTTGTGTCAGCCACAGTGTGCTACATGGTGACTGAAGGTAGCAGAGCATGCGCCTGTTCCCCTAAATCAGAGCAGCAAGCCAAGAGGCACAGGGTGGGCAGGGTGCCGGTGCTGGAGGCAGGACCAGGGCTCACCACACTGGGGCAGGGGGGAGAGGACAGCTTGATCTTCACAGATTTTTGGGGACAAATTCAGCACAGCTGGTGACAGGAACTTGGCCTTGCATGAAGTGTGTTGTAGCAGCCCTGGTCCCCCCAGGGTGAAGGCAGAACATCAGGAGTAAGTAATAATTGAGGGACCAAGCAGCGGCTGTAGGCAGTTGAGGGCAGGTGGCCTTGGGCACATGGCTTAGCCTCCCCACATCACTGGCAAGCAGAGACAGCTGGCATTCTACAGGGGTAATATACCCTCATGCCCCTGAGCCTTGACTGATGCAGAGCAGAGGGCAAGGCAGGTTTTCCTGGTAACAATGCAATACAAAAGTAATGGGGGTGTCCTATGCCAGTCATTGTATTTTGGGGTTTTGGTGGAGCTTAGTCCCTGAGGCTTGTCAGACAAAGATCTGTGTTTCTTGGGTGCTCTAGGTGCCAGTGAGGTTGCTGAGGGGGAATGCAGTCAGTTGGGAAGGACTGTGCATTCACTTGGTCACAAGTGGGTGTTTTTTTGATGGTTTGGTGGGTTTTGGTTGGTGGGTTTTTTGTTTGGGTATTTTTTTTTGTGGATGTTCCTTGTTTGTCACACTTCACAGTTGTGTCTCATTCAATTTGAAATCAAGTTCTGCAAAATGATGTCTTCCAATAACCTGCCTTTATTCCCAAGTGCTTCAGAAGGCATCAGTTGGCCTAATGTTTTGACAAACGATACCCATATTGATTTCCCTCCTCCTTTCCTCCTCTCCTGCCCCAGCAAGGAAGCAGCTTTTGATAGCTTATCTCTGGAGCTAGGCAAACACAAAAGAGGAGACAGATAAATTCTCCTTCCAGGTGACTTCATACCAGGGTGGGTTCCCAGAGCATCTGAACAAACAAACATCCCTGTTAAGCAACAAAATGCTTTTCCAGGGGAAGTATTGAATTGGCCGAGCACGTACTCCTGCCAGTGTGTTGGGATTTGAAACCCCTCCAAAAAAGCTGAGAAGCTTCTAAGAAACCTAATGGGGAGAGGTAAATGTAAAAATCCTAACAAATACCATTCCCTGTTATGAAATACACGTGTGGGCTGGGAGGGAATTGCATGGCACGCCTGTTTCTATGGGATCTGATTGAACTGTAAGCTCTTTAATATGTTGTTTGCATCCTCATGGACTGCCTAATAGAAGCAGCAGCTAAAAGCAAATCATAGAGTGAGAGGTTGAGTCTTGCTGGTGAGAATTAGCAGTGTCAGGAGAGAAATATCGCACACCTAACCAACTGAATTATGCATTATGCTGCACAATCCCTGATGTCGATACGCAAATGCTATTCCTGTTTTTTTGCCTGTGATGATCGGCAGCAAAAGAATTCAAATCACATCCACACAGCAATTGTCCTGCTGTAACTAAGTCTTTCCAATCCAGGCAGGTATACTTGTGTGAGCAAAATCTATGCAGTATACTAGGTGCTTTAGGAGGAGGTTCAAAAAGAGATGCTGAATACATTTTCATGTGTTCATAACAATAGAAAATGTTGTCAGGTTAGCATGTACTCACTGCGGCACCTTCTCCTTTTTCTCATGGGCACTATAGGCTAGATGTTACCCCAGACTTTGGGAGGAGTAGGTGAAGAAGTCCATACCCAGGCATTGATTTGTGGTATCTCCATGGAAGGACTTTTCTCTCTTCAAACAAGATAGGAGGATGGGAAACAGAAGCAAACAAAATGTCATCCCCAATACAAAGGAGCAGAGGGGTCAGCAGTGTACCCCCTCCAAGTGGCAGGATTGTGAAATCATTTGTAACAAATGGTAAGGAAATTATTATTTTAACAAACACAAAATTGTTAAAATTCCCTGCTATTAGATCTTGCTAGTGTGTTTGCAGAAGAGCAGGTAACCAAGCTAGCAAACAGAATCTTCTTTTATTTGCTGCTTAAGTTGCCTTGGCCTTGCTACCAGAAGACATAAATCAGATACAAATTGCATTCTCAGTTTGAGGTGTTGTGAGCGTTCATATGTTTAATCAGCCCTGGGTGATTTTAGAAAGAATTGCACTAAGGGGAGGATGTGAGTTGCACAGAATTGTCTTGCCTCTCTTAATACCTTTCCTTTCACAGAATAAGGCTGTGTGAAAATGTTTCTTTGGTGTTGCTTGTTTGGTTGGGTTTTGGGGTGTTATTTTTTGGGTTTTTTGTTTGGTGTTTTTTTTTTTGGTGACCAAATTAAAAATCTGAACTGAAGAAAAGTGGACATCTGAGGTTTAAAATAACATTTTGTTTGCATTCTTTGGATGTCTCTCAGAACAAAAATTCATCTTGAAACAACACCACTTCGGATGTTTGGAAAACAACTAAACAAATCAGAAAATGTCTTAGCAGTGACCCACAGAATTAAAATACTTGTTGCAAAATGACATTTTATTTTTTTCTCCCCTCCCACAAGTGGAATAACCTATCTGTCTAAGGAATGTAGCCCATCCTAGGATGAATTCCCTAAAGGATTGTGTTACAGAAAACAAAATATGGATTTTATTAGATCTAGAGAGAGACCTCAGACCTCTGTGCCACCACCACTACTTGCCTCCCCAAGGGGACAGGGACAATGGGGCTTGGCAAGGAGCTGGGAGGAAATGCGGCAGCCTTTCTATTCGGGGTTGGTGGGGCTAGGAGGACACCCCTGCTGCTCTGGACCTGCCTTGGCATTGGCCCTGCTCCCCATGGAGGGAACAGCTGCAGGGAACAGGGCATGAGCTGGCCCTGAGCAGGATAAGGGTGGTAGAGAAGGTAGGAGAGCAGGGAAGGTGAGGGAAAGGGGGACTATATGTCTGAAAGTTAAACTAAATGGACAGAAGAGGCAGAGTGGAAAAGACTATGCCTTCTTGTACACATCCTGAGGTGCTGGGAGAGACAAGCAAACAGAGGACGGGAGAGGGTATGTGCCATCCAGGGGAGTTTGAGTACGATTAACACCATCATGCAGACAACTTAAAATGAGCCTTCTGTTGGAAAGAAAGAGTTAAAAAAATGTTGAGCCTTGCAAAACTCCCGATCTCAAACTGTAGATGTTGAAGACTAGCAGCTGAGGATTATAAAGATAACAGCAAGGGAAACATGGAGCCGATGGAGGATCAGACCACAGAATAATAACGATGACATCTTCCAGGGTAAAAAAGTAGGCGATAATCCCTGGGCCAAGGAGCATGGAAATCACCCACCAGTGCCTTTGCTCAGGCAGAGAGCATTGCCAATCTCCTTTCCACCCCAGAGCCATTGACTGTTAGCTGTTGGGATGACACTGGAGCTGGGAGAAACCCCTTTGAGGCTGCCCTGGCAGGGCTTGGTGCAGGGCAGGTGGTGGTGGCTCCCCTGCCATCAGGCAGCAGCTCACCCTGGACACCCCATGGTGTGGTGGCTGCCCACAGTGCAGGCAGCTGTGGCCTGGCAGCCTCTGGCTGCTGCACGTGCTCCTCGGCTGCTCCAGGTCAGAGCTGTCTCCTCTAGTTTCAGCTGCTTCACTGCACATTGGGCATGCTGAAAGGCCAGGAATTGATGGAGTAATCCAGGTTCAGCAACCAGTGTCCCACCCCAAATGCGCTCAACAGTCCTCCGCTGTTCTGGCTTTGGCAAGTGCTCTGCCACCTCCCCACCACCTGGCTGCCCTGGAGCTTGGTACCCAAGCTGGCTAGCAGGTTCTCCAAGCAGGCACTGAAGAGTTGAGGGCATGCTTCAGGTCTGTATTTGTAAGCTGAAGGTGATTATAAGAAGTGGAGCCCTGGGCATGTTTGTTCCAGGGCAAAGTGACCTTCAGGTTCATGCTGGCTTCTTCCAAAAGTGTCAGTGCTGCAGGTGTGGCACTGCAGCCTTTCCAGCTCATTTTCCAGTCCTTGAGCTGGACTCTATCTTCATCTTTTTCAAGGCAGCTTTTGACTCTGTAGGCAACATGCTATCACTGCAAGGAGTTGTGTGGCTTAAATAGGGCTGCAAAATGACTGATTGTGTTTATCCAGCCTATTTCAGGATCTGATTTCTTCTGTTAAAAGCTATGGGGTTACATGGACATTCATAGGGCCCAGCAAGAGAAACTGTCAGGCTTCTCTCACGATCTAGACTGACTTCCCTCTTGAAGACTCCATTGTGCAAACCTTGGAAGATAGCTCTAAGCAGAGGCAAACCTGCAGGTCTGACCTGGCAGTCTGGCCATCTTCCATGGCTGCAGTAAGGTGCAATTGCTTCCCATTTTCCCCAGCATCTGATGGATTTGTGACTCTGATAGCACCTGGATAGAGCCAAGTCTATGCTCACAGGCAACAAAAGAAACAACCAGAGCTGAGGTTTAGGCAGCTCCAGGATGGAGAAGGGCTGAGTGGAAGAAGCTGCTCGCTGCTGCAGGCTGGCACACTCACACAGACCATCCCCTCGCCAAACTGCAGGGTGCTTGGCCCTCTTGTGTTCTCATCAGCAGAGATGAGCCCAAAGGGAGTGGGACTTGCTTGGATGCCAAACCTGGGTTGTGCTAGTGGACTTGTTGTGCTGACTGTGCAGACTTCTGAGATCTGCTGAATCTGGGCGAGGAAGAGTACAGGCACCTCAGGAAGAGGGTGCCTCATCTCTGCGTCATACACCAGGAACAGTGTGGGATTTGTGCTCTAGCCCTGGAGCCTTCAAGGTATGGAGCTTTCAAGCAAGCTTAGGCTAGCAGGCATTTGCCCCTCTGTTGTCTACTAGGTACCAGTGTATATAGAATATGTCAACATCATGCGACAATCCCCTGGATTTCGGACTGCATTGCTTCCTTGTTAGGAGAAGTTTTTTGCTCTAGTGACAGCCACACTACATCCAGAAGTGCATGTAGTGTAGCTAAGTCAGGGGCATGGTAAATGCTGGAAGGAGCAGTGTGGATGTGCTTGGGAAGAGCTGGAAAGGCCAGAATTGTGGACATAGCTGGGATACTTTGGTCCAGGTGCTTAGTGGAACAGCCCTCAGGGGCTGTCACACAAAACAGCACAGAGCATGGATGCATATCGAGAGCCTTCTCCAGCAATCCCTTTGTGGAGAGGCCAAAACCATAAAATACTTCCCCATGACTGTGATCTTGCAGGAAGGATTTGCTCTACACCAGTTCCCTTTTGCAATGTGCTTTTTTTGCCTTCACAAAAGGCTTTGTTGGCAAAAGGGAGCTGCCAGCTGGCCAGATCTGGCCAAGGGGCTAATGGAAGCATTCAGCTCTACACAGTTGTACCAGCAAAATTGTCTCTTCAAAGAAAAGTCATAGTTTTGACTGTTTTTTCATCAGGATTTATTATTCTAGGACCACTGCCAATAGAATGGAGTTTTTTGGGGGTTTTTTTGTTTGCTTGTTTGGTTTTTTTTTTTTAGCTAAAATGAAGAAAAATCCTGGCATGTTCAAGTCATATATTTTGAAAGCATCCCTCATCCTGGCTGGTACCACTGCTGATTCCCTTCTCTTTCCTTCACTCCTTTTGGTCCAAGTGGCCACCATTCTCTCAGTGTCAGTTTCCTTCTTTCATCCAGGAGTGGAGAGAAATGGTGACTTACCCATTTAATTGAATTCTTATTTTTAAATGATGAAAGCATTTTCATTCCTGATGGCTTTAATAACATCTCTGCCTTTCCTCCTCTTTTCTTTTTTAAACCACCTCCCAACCTTGGGGATGGAACTGGCTGACAGGATTCCTTTAATTATCCTCACTCCCAATGCTCATCTCTTCCACACTGCCTTCAAGGGACACCACTGTGAAAGGTGCTATACACACAAGCAGTACGTCCAAATTGAAGCAGAGAACAAAACCAAAATGTCAAAAAAATCTCCCCTTAAAGAAATTAATAACAAATGCAACCAGGCACATTTCGTATGCCCCATTAGTCAGTAGTGCTCAGATACCATGGTGATGAGCCTCCTATAAATATTTCCACAGCAGCAAAACTGTCTTAAAGGGACCACACAACAGCTCATGTGCACGTGGACAGAGCACTTCTCTGGAGGCACCTCTTCTCGTGTCCAGGCTGCGTGGCTGGTACCTGAGCCATGTGCCTAAGGAGGAAGCCAGCACCATCTGCTTTTCTTTTTTCCCATCACAAGCACCGGCAGCAGCACAGCCCTGGTGTTATGCCCATAATTCTGCATTTTGACCCCAACATATTGCTGGGGACAAGGGTGATACACACTTTACTGTTCAGCAGTCTGCCAAAGCCAAGGAGCCAGTTGAATGCTCTGTCCTTTAGGTGCACATCCTCAGCATCACCTAACCTGAGCCTTCACACAGGACAACCACAGACAGCAGCCTTAAGATAGGACTTGCATGGAGCCAGACATATGCTTGTTTATCCTCCCAGAGGCAAATGTTTGTGAAGCAGAATAGCACCTGATCAGGTCGTTAGGCATTTGCGAGCTCCTCTTCACAGATCCTCCTGAACAAAAAGTAAAGGAGCAAGAGGGACCAGGAGGGAGGGGAAAGAAACATACACTCAGATGTTTAGGTTGCAGCAGCCAACTTCCACCCACACTGCAGGAGATCTTTGAGCTTCTTGTCCTTGATGTAACCACCACCAGAAGTTTGTTTTCACAAACCCGTCTTGTCTTGAAAGCTACAACTCACACCTCAGTACCTCATCTAAGAAGAAATGCGTAACCCTGTTATTAAGCTGTGGGCAGCATCACCTGGAGGGTGGTTCTTCACACACCTGACACTGTTCAGAAATAGATGGGAAACTTCATATTGCAAAACAATTTTCAAAGGACAGCAGCTCCAGTGGAATATGGGGCATAAAAAAAAGAAAGAAATGAACCAGTGAAAAAAAGCTGACCTAGCATTGATGCTGAGGGCTGAATGCATGGTTGCTCTGATTGTCTCTATAAAGGAGCTAGAAACCACTTGGAGCTGCTACCTTATAAATGTTCCCAGTAGAAAGGTTAAGAGCAGGAAGGGGAAAAAACGCTATTTCTTGCCTACAACTTAGTGGACCCCTTGTAGCAAAAAGTGGAAAGGGGTGGGAACAGGAGTTGATTGGCCTTGTACCCTCCCTCTTTGAGTGCCCTCCCATGACAGGTGTAGATAGTCGGAAGATAAGAGCACATATATATGCCTTGGTGCCTATGGTAAATTTGTTTCTGGTATAGTCCTACATGATCACTTGGGGTGACAGTATGGCAGTAGCTGGTTGGACTGGCTATAGAATGGGTGGAAATGAAGAGACTTCCAGCCCTAATCAAGGAACTGCTGCTCACTCTATTGCTGCAGGCAAGTCTTCTCCCTCCACAGCCTGCACTCTTCCTGGCTTTCTAGCCTCGTGTTCGTATGGTACTTCCTGAATGTGTCCCAGGTGTATTTTTTCCCTTAATTACACTTTTTAAATGATATCTTGAGGTCCTTGATAAATGGTGGCAGTTTGGATGCACAAGCAGTATGGAAACATAGTGCTAGCCCCCAGGTGTTGGGATATGTTGATAAGTTACTTGTCTGCCTGATCTACATGGAGGCTAATCAGCTCTCCGTGGAGTTTCTTTTTGATCCTTTGGCCTATCTCAAGGGAAGCACAGCACTAACTGACAAAATATGTATATTTTGGCTTTCAAAAACTATTACACTTTGCAACTGTCACCCAGACCTTGAGCTTTTTGGTTGCCAGGGAAACATCACAGGAGATAACCTTATCACAGCTGTGAACTGCATCCCTTCCTCTCCTGGTGCTAAAGCCATGCTTCCAGAAATGCCTGCTCTTGCCTTGGTGCATTTCATCTTTAGAAAGCAGGGGCTTGAAAACTAAGACTATTTACAGCCCAGAAAATATTTTTTTCTGAAATGAAGCTATTTGGGAGGTCTTGCTCTTTGGGCTCAAAGCATGTATGAGGCAGCAGCTCAGCAGCAGGGGTTTTGTTGTGCTCCAATAATATCGGTGGCTGCTGAAGTGACCGCGACCCTATTCAGATAGTATGGGATTGAGCCAATGGGGCTTTTGTACAGTGTCAGCTGCAGGTTTGAATGCTCGGGCTCTCCAGAGCCATCAGCTCAGAATATTGAAAGCTTGAGTAAGTGCTGTACACCCCAGGTAAGATAGATGGAGCTTCTTCTCTAAGACCCAGCATAAAAAGGAGTGCACTGAGTTGTCCCAGAGGGCTACCAGGGATACCTCTTCTCACTGTGAAAGAACCTCGTGCTGTTGTTCTCATCAGAAACATTTCTTATTCTCCCCTTCTACACTATGTGATGTCAGGCAGAGGTGGGATGTCAGACACTCTCACTCTGCTTTCCTCTCTGTGCCAGGCGGGGCCAAGCCAGCAATGAAGATAAAAAGCTCATGCTGCATTGTCAGTGGTAATAGCACCAAGCTTCCCTGCCTTTTTCTCCAGCCCTGGGAGAGGTGCAGCACACTGGGACACAGCTGGGGGTGAGCTTTTAGTTGGGGTCAGAACAAGGAGCCTTGGCTGAGCAGGTCCTCCACGTGTGCTGGCAGCAGCTCTGGTGAGGAGGGGTACATGCACAGGCCCCAGGGAAGCCGGGTGTGTGTGTCTTCCCCTTCTGGAGAGGCAGAATGGCACTTTAAAGACGTGAGATGCAGCTCTTCTTCCTGATGCTCAAAGAACAGGTTGACAAGTTGCTGTCAGGGATATGCTGTCTAACTCCCTTTCCCCCAATAATTTCCCTGGTAAAACTGCGGTGCAGTGGAATCAAATGGTGACAGAAACCGAGGGGGAATAGATGTGTTTTCCTTTTTTTTTTTTTTCTTTCTTTCTTTCGTGTGCATCTGTGTTGGGAGCCATGTGCACACTGATAAATCTCACCAGTTCAAAGAAATGCTTTTACTGTTCAGATTCAACCTTTATTTCTTTCCCCTCTGCTTAAGAAACAACAAAGCCTTGAAGATGCTCCCAGCTTGCATAGTATTAAAAAGACATCTTGGCTGAAGTGGAAAATATCATCTCATGTTTTCCTTTGGGTTACATGTGCAGAAAGCCCCTTTGCTACTCTTTTAGGTGGTAGTGTGAAAAGTCCTCTCTGCTGAAGAAAAGTAAACTGTGAAGGTGGTTGGGGGAAGCAGGAGGGAGAAGAGGGCTAGGATTATAAAACTACCTCGCTGGTGCTGGAGTGGACATGTGGCTGCAGGGCTCTTCCCCTCATGAAGTACTCGCACTGTCTTGCCTCTCCAAAGAAAGTTTTCACTGTTTGATTTTGCTTGCAATCTTTACTCTAGAAGCCCATATTTGCCATTTTAACTCTTGCCGGGCTTCAATGAGGGTCCCGATAAGAGTTTTTAGAATGGGCTTTCCCCACTTCACAGTCTTGAGTCTGAGCAGAAGGCTGGCTACTCATGTCCCACAGCACCGTAGCCATGACAGGCTGGCCAGACCTTTGTTAATATTGAAAGCAGAGCATTTCACCGTTAGGATGTAAATTGCTTTAAGGCAAATCCTTGGGGTTTCATTTTGCTTTCCAAACTTTAACATCTGCTGAGGCTACATTTGCTCAAGAGCTGGAAACCTTGCAAGGGTTTGTCCATGATTTCTGGCTTGGGTCATTAGGATTAATCTAAGCAATTGCCTCACCCTTTACTTGAAAGGGCTTAGGACCATTTTGCTCAGAGATTAACTGGCCCCAAAATTTGTGTATCTTTTGTACTTCCCATTCTCAAAAAAACTCCAGATGTCCTTTGGTAGAAGGGCACGTGGCTTTCTACACAGAGAGGGAGTAAAGCAGAGGGACCTAAAATACATGAAACACTTCATTTTTTAATTTTTTTTTTAAATAAGCTGCAACGAATTCCCTAACACTCAGTTTGCAGGAACTGCCTTAGCGCAGTGGAAGAATTGATTGCATAAATGCCAGCTGTAACTCTCTTATTTTTGGTAACAAGGCATTACTAAAGGCAGATTAATTCAGAGCCACGCTCCAATGAGACCAGTGTCCTTTTGTCTGGGACTGGCTTGGGAGCTCTCTCCTACCTAGTTTTTGTTTTCAGTCGCATACTTGGGAAGCCTTGTGGTGGTTCAAAACACACCCCTGTGCTGCAGCCAGAAGTCATGAAGGGTGTGCACATATAGGTTAATTGTCAAGGGACACTAACTTCAAGTAGAGTCAGACTGTTTTCAAATGTAATCGTGACATCTAAGAGGATGATCTTTGAGAGATCAGAGAGAGGAAATTATTCTCTTGCTTCGCACATCTGAGTGCAGTTTGGCTGCAGTCAAATTAGCTGTTTCAGCCTACACTGTCAGTTTGCTCTTATCTCTCTTTCCTCTTGTTGTATTATTAATAATAATAAAAAAGTTAAAGATGGCAATAAATACCTACCTGCATGGGGCAGGGCTTGAGCCACCAATTGCCTGTAATTGTGGATGATGACCAGCACTCGAGTGTCCCTCAAAGGGACATGCCGGCCCTGTGGATGGCAGGAAGCTCTTTGCCATGCTGCCTGGGGGTGTCTGAAAGGCACGACTGCTGGATTTGAACTAACTCATTTGCTTCATCTTCCCTGCCTGCCTTCCCTCCCTCTCTCCCCTTGCACAGCTGCATTTAGTAATGAAGCTGGCAGCGTCAGAAAGTCACCAGAAGTAACCCAGCTGCCTCTGTCAGTTCACAGGGAGAACGACTTTGTAGCTACTCTCAGTCAGTCCATTAATTGCACATAATAAGGCATTTAGTGACAGAAGGATGGTTGATGAGCCTTAGCTGAAATAACAAGGGCCTGCCAAGAGCTGCTTTTCCTTTGTCAGGGAGGAAGGGTGGAGAGTCCTAGTGCTGAAGTGCAGAATTTGAGTCGTGCAGGGGTAAAAACAGTGGGAACCTGCTTCTCCTTGATCTGGAGGGCACACGGATGGCCCAGCACTGAGCAGGGAAGTGCAGCCCTGCACACTGAAGCACTCAAATGGCTGATCTGCTCCAGGGGGAGCAGGACCCTGTGTTTCCAGTTTATGCAGCAGTGCTTGCCTGGTGAAAGCCATGGGGAGCTGCCCCCCTGCCAAGGGGGGCAAATCGTGGCTGCTGACTGTCTGCCCACACCAGTCTTGCTTAGGCAAAGGATCGCTTGCATCCTCACACGTGGGACCTCCATTCCTGCATGAAGGTGCAGGGACAGATGGATAGAAAACCAGTGTGGATTGGGAAATTCGAGTGTTCTAGTCACCGTGCTGGTCCCTGTTAGGTTTGAAGCAACAATGAGTAAAGGGTTGGGGGCAGATGCTTGCTTCAGCTGTCAGACAGATGCTTTGTGTCCAGAGAGGAGGAGGTAGGGGGGATGCAATTGGAGGCTGTCCCTGCACGGAGGTGTGTGAGGAGTGTCCTTGCGATGCAGGACAGCTCAGCTCCCTCATTAATAAAGCAGCTGTTCCCACAGCAGCACAGTCATCTCACCAGCCTTGGCTCCTGGTGTTATGGGGCTCCCTACACCTCATTGCCAGCTCAGCTCTGTGAGGAAGCAGGTCAAAGAGCTGTCATGACAAAAAGATGTGTCTCCTGTAGGTCTCAGTAGGGAAATTGATAACGATGGCATCCTTGCTGCGTGAAACTGGCCCATGGAGGCAACAAGGAGCCCAGAGCAATCCCCCACATCCAGGGAGCAGGCAATGCATGGCTGAACACACAGAGGGCTGCCACAGTGCCTGCCTTGCCTGCAGTGGGGGTCACCCTGCAAGGGAAGGTGTGTATCTCCTGAAAATAGCCAGCCAGGCTTTGCAGTGGGCACGTGCAGGCAATCCCTCGAGGGACCACAGCTGGAGCATCTGCCTCAGTCTGGGTCTGTGCAGCCACCCTGCACGTCCCTTACCAGTGAGAAGGTCTGGGCTATGCTAACAGTTGGCAGGAGGTGCTTCTTTGTCTGAGTACTTGGGAATACCAACATTTCTCCAGGCTAGTTTACTGTTCTCCTTACCTATTTATTTTGTTTTTATGTCTCAGTCCTGAGCAGCACTTCTTCTAGAGGGTCTCGATGTTTCCCAAAGGGATGTAAATATTACCCCTGCATGGAGAAACAGAGGAACAGCACAAATGGTTGGTTTGAGCACAGGTTTTCCAGTCCCCAACTCTCAGTCCATCAAGGTCAAGAAGGAGCAGGAGGCAGGTCTGGAAACTGAAACCTGCCTGCCTTTGGGAGGAAGGGAGGGCAGCAGGTGGCTACACAGCAGTGTGAAGGAAGAGAGGGAACAACAGTTTTCTGGGTCAGGCTACAGAGGTGGATTTTAGCTGCTATGAAAAGTCCTGGGAAATGCAGAGGATTGGCAGCTCTGCTGGCCATCAGACCCACTTGGGTCTTTCACACATCCCTTTGCAGTGGTTGAAGAAGGGGGCATTCAGGTGGACTCATCCTGGGCGGAATGGAGCAGCTGCCCCATGAGCTGAGCTATGCCATCTGCTCTGAGGAGTGGGTGTTACTCCTGCCACATTTATTACTATCTTTAATTATCACCCTGTCATGACTTGGCAACCTTCCCACCTGCCCTGTGCCTCAGGATGTCTGACCAAGGGTTGGCTCCCTTCCTCTCCAGGGCATCTCTGACAGCAAACCCAGGGCTCAGAGGCAGGCAGCTCCTGCGTGCCACAATAATGAAGCACACTGTTAAACAGCTATTCCTGCTCATGCTTGGCTCTGGTGCTGGCCTTATCCCCTCCTGCATCCCTCCAAGGAGACAGGCAAGGATCTGGACACAGCTGGCAAGTCCTGCAGTCGGCAGAAAACCTTGCACTGATGGTTTGGCATTGGAGGAGCAGGACAGCCTTGTTTGCTGGTGTGCCTTGCTTCTTGTAAAACTTGTTGAAGGGAAGGGAGAGGTCAAGGGCTATGAGCATGCACCCAGTGTCAGGTCCTGACCAGTATCCTATCCACATCTTTTTTTTTTTTTTTTGGTCTGCTTGCCTCCATCTGGGAGGAGAGCTGAAAATCTCTCCCTCTTTCTCTCTCCCTGAAGGCTCCAGCCTCCCTTTTCTACTCACCTAGCCAGCCTTGTTCTTATAAGACTTTTGAGGTTTTCCCTTAAGCTTTTCAAAACCTGGAGACCTGAGGCACACACTGCTCCTGAGAGTGAGAAGCTCTGTGGCTGGAGCCCATGAATTTCATTTCCTTTTCCATAGGGAAACATGTCTGCAAGTTACCTTGTAGCAGAAGCTCTGGGTAGATCTTCACAGATCTTTTGGTGGAATGCAGGGAAGAGGAATGTATTTATACAAAGAAAAATGTAACTTCAGCTGGAAAATAATTTTTGTTCCTTCTGGAACACAGTTTGCAATTGGTTTGGGGTTGGTTGTTGGTTTTGAGGCATGGTTCTTGGGGTTGTTTGGGGTTTTTTTGAAAGTTTGGGTGAAAGAGGAAGATTTGTCACTTTTTGCCAGGCTAGCTTTAGAGGGAAAGGACTTTGGCCTCGCTTACAACAGAGGGAAAGAAGAAGCACCAGGGCTGGCTCCTCTTCTCACACTTTACCCCAGCCTCTCCAGGCACCTCTGCAGCCTGCATGCTAGCCTTGATGCATTAGCCAGCAAAATGGCCCTTCAGGGAGGCAAACTCAGATGAAGTTGCCTTTGCTGTTAAATGCAATAAGAGTCAATTGCCTCAAGGCAGACAGCTTTTGGAGTGCAACCTTGAGCAGAAGTAACAGGAGTGCTGAAGGCAGTGTTGGTGACCAAGGTAAAGATCCTGGCCTGAGTCTAGCATGGGGATGGGAACTGGGCTCCCTCTTGCTTTGTAACCACTTAGCTATAGGGTGTTCTGGGTGGGAAACTACGTCTTCCACTTCCCACCTCAGTGCCCTGGTGCTGAACTGCCTAGTCCTCCTTGCCCTTACTCAGCCTCAAGGGGCCAGCCCCACGGATTCAGTGAGATAGGGCTGCCCCAGCTGGATGCAGCATGCATAGACAGACTGGTTGCAGTGCAGCATTGGGGTTGGAGGCTTTAGCTCAGGCAGTAGCAAGCCAGCTGGGTTTCTGAGCAGCCATCCTGGCTTTCCCACCTCTTCTGGGTAGAGAAAGACCTGCCCCAAATACAGCAGTGGCTGAGTGAAGCTCCTCCCAAAATGGAGACTGGACATGACTGTGAATCACAGCCCCGTGGGTATCATTAAAATAAAATAAAATAAAATAAAAATATCATCCCAGCTTGGATGTGTTTTGCCAGCACAATGTGCTCTCCTGCACTGCCTTGTGCTGTTGTAAAATCTGAATTAAAGTGGCCAGAACAATGCTAAATGCCTTGGCAGTTCAGATCTGGTGCTTCCTGGAGGTTGCTGGTGGGAGGCCCCTCGCCATAGGACAGGTCCATTACAGAGAGCTAGCTCTTGAACCGGGATCACTGGAGTGAACTCCTCCAGGAAACAGCCTTAATCCAATAAGTAGCTCTTACCTCCCGATCAATGCTGAACCTCTGCCCCCTCTCAGCCGTGTTGCTGGAAATGCCGTTATTTGGGCAGAAGGCAACGCTGAGGCTCTGATAGCTCCAGTCTCAGCCAAGGTGCACGAAAGGACAAGCAAACCTCTGGGCTTGCAGCAGCTGCACAGCCCCAGTGGCACCAAGCCACCCCTCTGGGCAGGTCTGGGGGTGCCCCCAGTAATGCCAGAGACAGACACCATTGACAGAGGCCTTCCTCTCTGTTGCTTATAGTATTGCCAGACCCCAAGTGTTGCAGCTTAATATTTCCATGCAAAATGTCTGCCCCAGGCTATTTTATTTTTTTCCTTTAAACAGAAGCTTCAGCAAAATTGGTTCAGCTGTTTCTCAGAGTGAGATTAAGGAAAAATATGTTCATAAAAATTCTTGCTATGCTGGAGAAATGCAAGCATCTCCAGCCCCAGTGGAGACCTGCCATCAGCCCTGCACCTACTTCCCACATGGAGTAGTGAAATGATGCCCAGCTGGCCACCTCTGCTGCATGTACTGCATGTACCTCATGTTTTGGATACCACAAGATGCTGGGGTGTCCTTTGGAAGAGTGCAGAGCTGTCTGAGTATAACACATGTTAGGTAACAAAACTCTTTACCTCAGCATTTTGTACTACCAAAATTGGTATATATCTCTGTGTCTTAGTCACACCCCTCTCTTTCTCTGCTCTGTTTTACAGGGCTACAGTGAAAATCAATTCATTTGTATGTGATGTGAACCCAGACGCTGTTAAGTGTGATCTCAAGAGAACAGCCCACAAAGAGGTTATTGCCTCTTTGGGGAGACTACTGGGCAGCTTGCAGAAGGCAAGGGATATGGCCTCACCCTGTGAATAGCAAGGTTAAACCAATGTTATACTTGTGCTTGTCAGGCAGTTCCATCCAGCTCAGCACTGTTAAGTAGGAAAACAGTGCGGGAAAAAGCATGTTAGTGAACCCAAGTCTCCTTTTTTCTGCCTCTGGTTTCAGTTGCTATTCTTCTAGTGAGGGAGAGGCATTCAAGCTATTTGTTCCTGGCTGCCTTAGCTTCTGGGCTGTTGTCTTTTATTTGTTTTTCGTTACCAGGCTCCTCACAGTGATCTATTCCTTCCTACATATTTCAGTCTTCCACCCTATGGGCAATGTTCTCCCCTTTGTCACCAAAATATTGCGTTAGCATACCCCTGGCTTTTCTGTGCTAAGGTTGTTTAAAAAACAACAGAACAAGAAAACCAGCAGACTGAAAGAAGTTTCAGCCTGTCCTTTGAACACTGCCCACTACCAGCTCCTTTCTAGTCGGCTTGCTACTCATCTTCCAGTGCTTGCCCTAATCCTCAGCTTTGCTGGCTTAACTGTTAATTTTCCACTAGCAGACTTTTTCTGTGAAGTCCATATAGACGAGACCTAGTGCCATGCCTTTGTCTAGGAAACTATTTCACCAAAGCAGTATAATCCGTGTAGAACATTACTTGCCTGTTGTAAAACCCACCTTGCCTCTGACTTTTATTTACCTTTGTCTTCCATCTAGGCCTTCCCTTCACATGAGGTATGCAAGGCTTCAGTGTTCGTGTGCTGCCTGTGTGCACGCGTCAGTGTATCCATCACATGCTGCTCCTCTAGTACCATACCTCTTCCTCCTCCCCTACTTACTAGCTCCTTTAGAAACCTCTGCTACCAGCTGCTTGGTTTATCCTGACCGCTCCCTCCGAATTTTGGTCTGGAGGTTCTCTGCCTGTCCCCTTTGCCCAGCTGAGCACATCAGCCTTTTGCAGAAATGTCCACTTCCAGGTTCCCATCCCTCTCAACCTTTGCACCTTTATTCTCTTGGTCTGCATCCTCCTTCTCACTGAGAACTCAACCTGACATTTCCTTCCCTTGAGCCCAACTCTCAATTTTCTTTTTGATAAACAAACTAAATCAAGTTCTTTACATGTCCACTGGAAAGCTTTGGGGATTTTTTACCCCCTGGAGCACTGAGATAATTTGGCTCCTTCTATACCCAGTGTGAGGGTTCCACCCCTCACAAAAAGACCATGTCTTCCATAAAGAGCTATTCACCTGACAGGAGAGACAAAATGGCCACCTCGGGCCTGTCAATCAGTTCTTCAAGGACAGTAGCAAGGACACAGGCCTGCAAGGAGCCTGACTGCATTTAGGCAGGAAATATGCAACATTGTTGCCCTCCCTGGACTCTGGTAAGCCCTTGGGCAACTGGACTGGCAAAGCTGCAACTTGATTGGTGCAAACAATATGCAAATAAACGGATTGAAAAGGGCACCCATCAGAGACTAAGGAGCAGACTCATAAGAACTATAAAAAACTACCTGCTTGCATGCCGACCTGCTGGGAGTCTTGTTGGCGTTTGGAAGCTGTAGGAAGTTGCTGGGAGTCTTGCTGAAAGTTTGGGAGTCTGGTGGTTGCTGCTGGGAGCCCTGCAAGAATCCAAGAGTTTGTGGATTCGCTGGAGCTGCCTGCTGGCTGTTGCCATCATCATCACCAAGGAAGAGAAGGAAAGATGACTCGGGAGGGAAAAAGGAGCTGCGGGACTCGACCACCATGATCCAGTCACCAGTTGAGATCCTGAGAGGGAAAAGCAATAAAAGAGCTGAAACATAAGGCTTGGGAAAGGCAAGGATAAGCGGGAGTCTGTTAGCTCAGTGCTTGCTAAGTCTAAGGCTCCGAATCTTCACAATCCTAAGAGAGCTAAAAGATATATTCCCCAAGTTCACTCTCTCAGAAGAGACAGAAGAAGGTGTTCACTGTCAACTGGGAAACACCACTGAAAAGCCACAGCAACCCATCACCGCATCAGGACTGTAAGCTTAAGGAATGTACAAACTCCTTCTGTCCTATCTCTCTGCGGAATTTCTCCCCGGGAGAAGCATAATTGGCCCCCACACATACCACATGCGACGACCCCATTGAGGGGAAACTGCGGCCAACTCCACAACAATTCTTTCTATCATAATTATTTCTCTTTTTTCAACTACGCATTCTATTCAGGAATTGCATCACACACACACCTGTGTACCCCCTGTATATAATTTCTCCTCCTTGACGCATTTTGTATATTTCACCGAAGCGCTTAAGTAAAAGCACATAAAACATATCCAGGCATCAGTTCTCATTCCATACAGGTGTGCGTGCTCACCCTTGAGGTCTCCTGGTAAATCTAATTGACATCACCTACCAATCCCCAAAACTTGGGGTGAATCCAACATTTAACAGGGCTAACTGCTCGAGCCCGTCCCCCCACGGCAGGTCCTCACATCGCGAACCCCGTGGCCTGAGACACCCAGTTTTTCCAGCAATATTTTCAGAGTGTTGTCACAGCAGTAAAGGCAGTGAGCTGGGATTCATCTTGCTAATGTGCATCAAAGGTGTATATGACTTGCTTACTCATTATTCCCAGAGCATATGTTTATTATCACCTTCCTGCCACAGCTTTATGCTGTTAGTTCATATTCTGCTGTGATGGCCAAAATCATGACAGAGCAGACCCTCTGCTTTCCAGACACGGCACCCTGGGAGTCTGCCTGGCACTCCTTATTCCAGGAACAATTTTCTGCAGTAAAATGCCACTTGTTTAAGTGGGCTTTGCTCATTGAGATGTAGAGGTTGCTTTGCCTGGTTGGCCTGTGCTCCTCATTATTCATCACTTTGAATCTCTTTGTCAGTTATGCACTGTAACAGCATTGAGATTTGCATTTGCTTCCCAGTGATGAAAATGCTAGAAAGTGTCAGGCCTCAAGCAGCTCCCTGAAGAACCTTGCTAGAAACACTCCCATCTGAAGATGATTCACCACTGACAATTACTTGTTGAGATCTGTCAGCCAGTGCTTAATCCAGTTAATGTGTAGTTTATTGATATTATATACTGCTAATTTTTTAATCAGAATGTTGTACAGTTGAATGTCAAATGCCTTACAACAGTCCTCCCTAAACTTGACTTGGAGTCAGCCTTGGAATCAAGTGGTAGGTGTGGTAAGTGTCAAGTAAATGTGTCATCTCATCAGAAAAGGCTTAAAAAATTAGCAGAGCTAGTGGTTAAATATATTCCTATCCTCTCATTTGCCATTGTGAAACTCTTGGGAACTCCATTCCGGTCTTGTTGGGCTTGTTGCTGCCTCAGCATGTGCCCTGACATCCTTCAGCACAGAAGGAGCTTTGCTGCCCTCAAAAATGAAACTTTGCCTTTCTGCAGCCTTCCTCCACACAGTGTTGGCATGTGGCCACCTTCCGAAGGGAAGCGTACCTGATACTCAACCCCGGGGAAAGTTGGACGTACTGCCTATAGTCCTCAATATCCTATGTCTCCACAGGCAGTTGAATGTGAAGTCACTAATCTAATCTCCTTGCTCCTTCTTATGTGTGCAAAGGGGAGTCCTGAGCTCTGGGGGAGCAGAGAGGACACTCAGTCCTACAGGAGGTGTTTGCTGATCCCCAGACTAAACCTCAGACCAATGCACCTCTGAAAATACCAGCGGTGCCATGTGCTTGTCTGGCCCATGTTGGAGCCTGGAGAGACCCCGTGCTGGGTGACTCTGAGGTTGCAGATGTGGACGGGGGACAGGTGATGCTCTGAGGCCTGTCCACTCCTCTCTGCATTGCCATTGGCCTCATCGTAAGTACAATTCACTCAGTTTAAGTCAGGTGGTAATTGCATGCTGTGATAAATAGTAGGAGACAGGAGTTCGCAACAAACAAATGAGCCTCAACTAACCTCATTTCCTTTTTTGACAGGATAACAAGCTTAGAGGATAAATTTTCCCCTGCCAGAATTTGTTTCTCTGATGCCAGCCACCTCAGCAATTAGCAAAACCCCATCCTTCCTCTTTGCTAACTTCCAGGCTACTTAAAGCAAAGGAAGGTTTGGACCACCCTCCTTAAGTTTTGGATTCAGTCCCACAAGCTTTTTTTTCCCTGCAGGCTGGTGAAGTTGTTCCCTATCCTTCAACCCTCTCCTCTGGAGATGCTCAAGCTTCCCCACCACCCACAGCCGCCAGCAGTGCCAGGCTCCCGCGCAGTCAGGTACGTTGGGCTCTCTTGTGCTTGCTATTGGGTGGGCTGGGCAAACTTACCCAAGCTAAGCCTGAAGCCTGAAATCTCTAAGAGTTCTCTCTGGGAACTGCAAGGTAAGGCGGGGATGCAGAGCTGAGTGTCCGTGCTAGGGGGGGAACTGCCAAAACCTCACTCAGGGGAGGATGCAGCAAGGGAGGAGGTCGGGCATGCACTCTCCTAACCCACGTGGCAGTGAGCTGCTTCAGGTGGCCTTCTTTCTCCCCTCATCACCCCTTGGTAATGCCTCTGCAAGGATGCTGTCTTCCATGGCTGTGGCACCACTTTTTGGCTGCATGTTCCTGCTATAGCTTATCTAAGGGGACAGCCCAAAGTCCCTCCAGCCCTCTCTAGGGCAGCGTCATCTGAAGACCTTCCCAATATCCAGGATTGTCTGTGCTGGCTTAAGAGAACTAACCAGGGCACAGCTGGGAGCAGACCCAGTGGGACCCCTCTTCCTTCCATGGGGGCAAAAGAGCTCTTGAGATGTGAGCCCAGCTCACCCATGGCATGAAGAGCCATGCACCTTCAATGAAAACTTTGTATGTTATGTCCTCTGCTGCCAGGGTGGTTTTTGCCAGGCCAGGAGCAGGCAGTGGTATGGCACACAGCTCTGAGGTCACATTTCCACTCCTGGCAGCAGCTCACAGGGAGAGCAAGCCCAGGAAGGTCCCTCACTGCTAGCTGAAACTGAGAAACACTTTCTTAGCTGGTAAAGCTGTCTGGGTTTCAATGACGATCCTGGGATGGCTCTGGGGCAATGTCAGGGCAGGCAGCGTTGAGCCTGTGTTTGCCTGAGACCTCATGGAAGAACTGCTGCCTTCTGGGCTGGGGAAAGCCAGCTGGGTACAACAGCAACAAGGAGGCTTCTTAGGAACCCGTATAAGGTGTCTGAAGAGACTGATCCTGGGGAGCTCCACAGCACTGTTAAGTAAATTAGCAAGAGAATGATGTTGCTTGGGATCTTCATGCATCCCTCAGGTGTTGCTTGGTTTTGAGCCAGCTTGTCAGTGTCAGACACCAGACGTGTCTCCTACCCTTCTGGAAGCCACGAAGGGTCTCAGCTGTGTGCTGTGCCCTTAGTTAATGAAACTTTCTCTCAGCACAATTCAGATGACTACCAAGGGTCCAGAATGCTCAGAAATGTTTAATGTACTTAACGTGAGAGGCCAGGTTTGCAGAAATCCAGGAAGACCCCTCAGTGCCTAGGGGGTTTGGGATACTCTGCCCATGACTCAGAGAGGTTTTGGGGTGCTCTGGATATCTGGCACCTCTAAAAAAATCTAGCTGCAAGATGCAGAGCAGCAGGTATGCCAGCATAACACTCCAGTAACACATCAACACACAGCAACAGCCCAAAAGGACCTTCTCCTCCAGGCTTCAAGTGCTGGGCATGATCCCTATCTTCTCTGGTGGCCCTTTTCACAGTACAGTTGATTAGACATTGGAATGGACTGCCCTGGGAGGGCATCCCTGGAGGTGTTTAAGGAAAGGCTGGATGTGGCACTTAGTGCCATGGTCTAGCTGATGTGGTGGTGTTAGGTCATAGGCTGGACTTGATGATCTCAGAGGTCTTTTCCAGCCACAATAAATCTGTGATTCTGTGATACCTTTGTGCAAGTAAGAGCCTGGAGCCTTAACTCCTCTTAGGTGAAAGCACCAGGTAAGAAGAGGTATTTAAATAATCATAAAGACTTTTCCGCATTCATTGTCATTGCCTCGTGTCCTCACTGAGCACAGTTATGTGTGCAGTGCTAAACGGAGCCCTTTCACAATTCCTCAAAATTGGTCAAGGACATGAAGAGTGAAATCAGCAGCATTCAAAATGAAGCAAAACTCTGCCAGCATTCGGTTTTGTTACAAAGTCAAATTTTCCCATGGTTTATCTTGTAAGGTGTGCAGCCTGGGCCCAGATCCAAGCAGTGCTGGCAAGACTGAAATTCTCCCTGCGCTGCAAAGTCATACATTTCTGGGGCATCATTTGCAATGTGGTGGTCCCTCCGTGTAAGGAAAAAGCTGGCCATTTCAACATAGGTTGACCTTCTGCCTGCTTAGAGACTTACATGGCCTGCCTGTCTTTCTCCAGAAGGGCTGAGCACAGATGATTCCCACTGACTCATTTGCGAGCAAGCTGTGGCATTGACAGGTTAGAGACATAGTTTGGGGGATTTTGATCACGTTTTAGTGAAATCTGAAAAATGGCAGATTAAAATACAGTTCAATCTTAACCTCGTCTGCAGTTTAGCATTTTAACCAAGTTCCCACCGTGCTGGATGAACAGTGTCATAGCACCTTTCCTTGTAAGAAACTACCACTTGAGTTCAACTCTGATGCAAAACCAGATCAATCTGCCCCTGTAGACTGCAGTTGCTCTGAAGTTTTGGACTTGTCCTGAATACAGAATTCAAAACAAAGCTTGAGAGACTGCAGACCTGTGCAGACTGAGAATAAGATTTGTGCAAACCCCTGCCAAGCATAAGGCAGCTCCCCCTGGCTCTGAGAACTGAACTTTCCTCCCCAGCAATGCTCAGGTGTGAGGGGAAGGCAGTGCTTCTGTGAAACAACTCAGTCCTGCAGCTCAGGGTTAAGTGAAGCCTCTCAAAAGTGCTGTGCTGAGTATCTTTCACCTGCGATTTTCCAGTGGGGAGGGAGGCAAATCAAGAATTTGCTGAAGAAAATATCTTTACAATTCAGCACATTGGTTATCAAATGCGTAACTAAAAGATGCTGGGTCCACTGCTTGGCAGGTATCTGGGTTTTGCATATCTTGGATTCTGGCTCCACAGAC
Source organism: Hemiprocne comata (assembly GCA_020745705.1). Classification (NCBI taxonomy): domain Eukaryota; kingdom Metazoa; phylum Chordata; class Aves; order Apodiformes; family Apodidae; genus Hemiprocne; species Hemiprocne comata. The sequence goes on along the minus strand of CM036586.1, from coordinate 131,311,789 downwards.
ACAATCTGGTTTTCCCAAACCTTCTTCCTGCTGTGTGTTTGCCTCGGGCTTAGTTGGGTCATTAGGGCTTTGGATTGCAAAAATCAGATCGGATGCTCCTATCTTTGTTTTCAACAACAGGGACAAACTTTGCCCTTTGCAGTGCCTGCAGGGCAGCAAGTAATGAATGTTTATGGGAATATCGGAGAGCTCTGACAGTAACCTGCCCAACCTTGCTAGGGAGAATCCCTTCTGTCCTTGCCAGACAGAAGTGAGTCTCATCTCTGTAGCTATGAGCCATCTGCCTTCAAGGCCTTTCACAGCAGAGGGCATGGGGAGATGGTGTGGATGGGGGAAGCTCTTCCTTGCCAGCCTGCTCTGAGGGTATGGAGATGTAAGCTTTGGCAGTCGTGATTGGTGCTCACATACTGCCCTAAGTATAGATGTGGTGGTCCTCAGCCTGTTAGCTATGCAAAAGTTTGCCTTAAACCAGGTAAATTTTCCTGTAAAGATAGGAAAAAGTTGTGCTCTACCCTGCTGTATGGGTGCCTGAGCCACCTGCTTTCAAATGGGCTCCCAGCTGGTGCCTGTGTTGTGGCTCCTTCTGCTCCCTTGCTCAGCTGAATGCTGCCCCTTTCGTGGCTTTGGTGATTCTGTCCCTTCTGCAGTGAAGAGCCTCTTGTCATTCCTGCAAATGGAGAACTTGAGGCCCTCACCCTCTGGGCACAGGCTCCCCATCCTGAGTCTGAGGGACTGGGGACAGCCCAGCTCCTGCCTCCGTATTCATTGGCATGCCAAGTGCTTTTTCTGCAGGAGAGCCAGGGAAAGCCATAGGTGACTGGAAAGGGTGCTCAGGCCTCACCAGCATTGGAAGGAGCACAGTGCTTCCTGGGAGACAAAGAGAAATCCAGAGTGTGCTTCCCATTTGTCTCTCAAGGCAGGGCTGCCAACCCATCACCTCTGTTACCTCTCTGCCTTGTCCATCTTCTATGTTGAGTGATGTATGTTTGCAGGATGAGTACTTTAGTAGGTCTCCACATCTTCAGAGGCTCTTGGCAGGTTTCCATGGAAGGAGAGGGCTTGGCACCTGGAGCCCTGTTTCTCATTCCGAGTCGCTCAGTATCTTCACGCTGACAGAGAAGGTAGGAATCAGTTTCAGAGACTGTATGTGTTCATCACAACTAGCCCATGGGATTTAATTTTAGGATCCCTTCAGGTGCCTTGCTCTTCCTACCTGTCTCCACAGGACAATGACACATTGCACCACCAGCTAAGGCGTGTGACAACAAGCAACAGAGCTGGTGAGCTCTCTCATGAGTCCCTGCCACTGGGCTTTCCCAAATAAGTTAATCAGATAATCAGAGCTGACACAGGAACAAAATATTGCCCTCCAAAAATCCTTCCCTTGTCATCTCCCTGTATGTCTCATGCTCTTTGTCATTTGCCTGTGTGTAGCAGCCTGTGTAGCTGAGTACACTTCTGTTATGGTTTGTCCTCCTGCATTCACAGAATCAATCAGGGAATCACAGAATGGTAGGTGTTGGAAGGGACCTCGAAAGATCATCTATTCCAAACTCCCTGCCAGAGCAGGGTCCCCTAGAGTAGGTCACACAGGAACGCGTCCAGGAAGGTGTTGAATGTCTCCAGAGAAGGAGACTCCACAACCTCTCTGGGCAGCCTGTTCAGTGTTCTGTCACTCTCACAGTGAAAAAGTTTTTCCTTATGTTTCCGTTGAACATCCTATGCTCCAGTTTGCACCTGTTACCCTTGTCCTATCATTGGACATCACTGAGAAGAGCCTGGCTCCACCCCTGACACTTGTCCTTTACATATTTGTAAACATTAATGAGGTCGCCCCTCAGACTCCTCCAAGCTAAAGAGACCCAGCTCCCTCAGCCTTTCCTCATAAGGGAGATGTTCCACTCCCCTAATCATCTTTGTGGCTCTGCGCTGGACTCTTTCAAACAGCTCCCTGTCCTTCTTGAACTGAGGGACCCAGAACTGGACACAATATTCCATTCTTCTTGTTTAGCCTTCCCTTATTGAACCTGATTGACTCTGAGGCCATTGATTATAAATAAAGTCTTGGGAGAAGGTGTTGCGGACTGAGATAGGTCTGAGGGGTTTTGCTCTGTTTTTACGCAGCAGGCTTTGAGTTCTGGTTGGGAGCCATCGAGCATTGCTGCTGTATTAAATGATGGTCAGTGATGGGAATGCAGTCACCACTTAATACACCAAATTGCTGCTTTTAAGTGGGCAGGGTTTGGCTTTTGGCCAGATCTCTGTGCTTCTGGCAGAATGATTCATTACCTTGTTCTGGCAAATGTATTTTCATCTGCTAGTTTAAATCTGATTTCTAGTACTCTGTGTGGTTCTCACAGCTGAGGAATTTCCTGCCCTTTATCCCCCTGTTTTCTTCCAATCTAGGCTAAAATCAATACACTTAAATAAATAAAGCCATTGGGCTTGCGAGTACCTCCTGCTGTGTCAGCAGCCGAAGTTAAGCTGAGTGACCAAAGATTAGTTAAGCCATTTTCTTCTTCAAGCAAATTTACTGTTGTTGAGGCACACCAGACATGCCTAGGAGATGGCTTTCCTCTGCTTGATCACAGCAGGGAGAGTTTACTGGCCAGCAGATCTGGGAGCATGCCTCGGCTTCCCATCCGTGGCAGCTGCCTCCTTGGGAAGGGTCTCTGTCCCACTCTGTTGCCACTCCTACCCCTTAGGGTTTGGTTTGGGCATGGATTTCTGGTGTGGATTCTTTGTGATGGGAATGTTCTGTCACCGAGTTCAAGAGGATGGAGGCCACAGGGGGCACCCCCATCCTGAAAGCACTTCCCACGTATCACTTCTGCTTCTGCTCTTCCCCAGCAGACATGGGGTTTGGGTCTGCTTTTTCTGAGAGTGTTATACAGTGTGTGGCAAAGCCTCCTTCCCACAGTTCTTGTCTGTCCTGCAGAGGGGGATGCTGGCAGGAGCATCCTCCACTAAGATTCACACATCCCTTTCTTCTGCGGCCAGGGGAAAAGGTGAGCATGGCATAAAATTGGGTCTTTTCTTTCCTCCCTAATACCAGGAGTTACCGCTAAGCACTTAGTTCAAGAAGAAAGAAACAGATTTAGGATTTCTAGGCCAAGCCTCCTGGTTTCTGCAGCCCTGCTCTTGTGCATGGGGCGAGGACTCCTGTTAGTGAGCAATGGGTTATTTTCCCTACCCTAGAATCAGTGCACTGGCATACCCCAGGCAAGGAAGGCCTCAGTGCAGACAAAGACAGATCCTCTTCTGCCTTCCTGGGCAAGGCCCTGGCTTCTCCATAGAGCCCAGTAACTCAGCTTTACATTCATATGAAAAAGAGCAGTGGTGCTTTGGAGCCTCTGTCTGATACCAGATTTCAAATCACAGTGTAAAAGTCCAAAGGTCCCCCCTTGAGCTGGGAGAATTGTTCAGAGCTGTCTCTATGAAGTGGCTGTGATGACACATCTAGGGATGGAAGGAAGCTTCCTCACTACCATTTTTTGTTCATGCTGGGTTTTTTTGATTTCTTGGGTTTTTTTGAAACAAAAATTATTTTTAACTAAATTGGAAATGTTAGTGGCAAACATCAAGCTTTTTTATTCCTCCCCCCACCATTTGCTGCTAAGTTTTGTGAGGAAAAACTGTTTCATAGAAACACATCCCACTTTTTCTTCTACCCAGCTCTGGTTGCAACTCACTCTGTGCAAGCAAGTAGGATGTGTTACGACCCAGTGGTTCAGCACAGGCAGGGGAATGAAAGTGCAACCCCTTCCCTCCCTCCTTGCCAATAATTGCAGGGCCTGGAGAAGAAAGCCATGCGGCGTGCAGTGTTGGGCTCTTGGCACAGAGGCAGGCAGGATGCCACATCACAGCTGCGATCTTGCAATTCCCTGCTGCGACAGTGGGTGTGATTTCCAAAGCCTGCTGTCCCTCAGTTTCTCTGGGCTGTATTGGGATGCCCTCAGATGCCCGGGGCAGTGAGGGCGTCATACAGGGAGTCACGCTGTCTTTGGCAGGGTTGCCCCAGGAGTTCCTCTGAAGGTGAGTATGGGTATCACAAGCTGTGCCCGAGCTGGAGAGATGCAACTGAGTGGAAAGGAGTTGGGCTCTGTTTACACACAGATACCTGTGCTGCCAGCAGCGTTAGTGAGTGAAAACAGAAAAGGACATGACAGTTACAATGGGTTTTCATTAAATATTCAATGAACTTTTCTAGAGTGTGTCTGGGCTCCTTTCAGTTTTCTGTCTGACAGCAAGAGAGAGAAGCCAAATGGAGTAAACCTGGGCCTGGAGGTGCAGGGCTTCCCGCTCAGGAGCTGTGAGGACAGGCATTGTCATATGCTGGGCTGCCTTCTAATCTCCTCTTGTTTCACCCAGAGCAGCAACTCTCCCATCAGCTGTCCCACCACTGGTACAGCCCAAAAGAGAAAAGTTAACTCTCACAGGCATCTCCTGTGAGAGATCAGGGGAGGGAGATGACTGAGGACCTAGGGCCTGAGCATCACCAGCCAGATTGGAGCAGCGATTGCAAGCAGGAGACACTTCCCTGATCTAGCTGGGGAATTAACCAAACCACTCATTTACCCCTTTCTACCAGGTTTAATGTGGAGGAAGTTTCCTCTCTGTAGGAAATGCTAAACAAGTGCTGTAGCCCATTTTGTGTGCTCCCTTTCTTCTGCTTTTCCCCCACCACTGGAGCTGTGCAGCTATGACCCACCCCAGACACAGCCGGCCAGCCCTCCCCATCCCCACTGCTCCCCCCATGTACCCTGGTCTTCCCTTGCGCTGGAGCTTAGTGGGGCAGCAAGAGAAATTCTCCTTAACTTGGATTGGGTTAATAAGTTAAAATGCAGAGCCTTAATCCCTGCTGCTAAATCAGAATGTAATTCAGCTTATAACCACAGCCCAATCCATGTGAATTACAATCACTTTAAATACAGACAGGACTAGCTGGGATTTAACATCCTCCCAAGAGATCCTGAAAATGGAAACTGGGACAGTGCGCTGCTCTGGATGAACTGGCCATTGGAGGGAGCTGAGGCAGTGGGGCAGAGGGATTTTTTTAACTTCCCAGACCCCCTGGGGAGGGGCACCTTTGGGTGCAACCCTTGGTCAGGGTGCACAGCAGGAAGATGCGTGTGTGATTCAGGCAAGAGCTTATTCCCAGGGAGGGGGACTGAAGCTTCCAGCAAACCCACAGCACTTTTATCTTTAATTTAGGATGTTTATCTCAAGAGATTCTTCGAGCTTTAAAACAAACGTAAGGAGATCTTTGTTTGTCTGGCAGCATCTGGCCTTTGAAAGCAGGCACGTACAGTCCCAGCAGCAGGGCTGGTAGTGACGGCTTGTTCTCTGCTTCCTTCCTCCCAACTCTAACCCATCTCAGGATGAACCTTGCTCTTCCTCTGCCTGCTCCAAGAAACCAGTAGAGAAAATGGGTCTTCCCACAGCTCGAAGCAACAGGGGCCACCTGACAAGTGGTCCCATAGATGCTTAGGAAGATACCTCACTGCAACTAGCTTTCATAATTAGGTTATTCAGCTTTCACAGCTTTGTTATCAGCCCTGATGGGGAAGGAACAATAGTTCATTGTCTCCTCGTGCTGCCCTGGCCTGGGAAAACAGAGGTTTGGGAGCCTGAAGGGATGCAGCTGAGTCCTTCTGCTGCCACTGACCCACAAGCCTTCCCAGGGAGCCTCGGGCAGTGTCTGGGAGTGTGCAGATTCAAAGGCTCCACAGAAATTGAAGGCCTTGATGGATGCTCTTCCAAGCGTCGAACTGGAAAGTCCCTGTGGGAACATGACATTACTCTTGTGGGCTGCCAGGCACAGATACAGAGTTCGAGGAGTCCAAGTTGCTACATTGGTGGGGAGAGGTTAGAAAATAAGATCTTCTTCCCAGACTGGTGTTGTGTCTATGTTTGGACCTTTTTTAGGAAGATTGTGATGGGTTTTTTCACATCACTCTTTTTTGTGGTTTCCTTATATTTACTCTTTTTCCGATGGTGAAAGGCTAGTGCTGTTGTGCTAATACCTAGCTGAAATGAGAATTCATGGTAATTTCTCAAAGCCTGGTATGTAAATGCCTGGTGTACTGGGCTGGAGAGCTCGTGAGTTTTCTGTGGGTGTGATGAGGGAATGGAAACGATCTGAGTTCTTGGGTGCTTTCCCAAACCCAAGCTAGCCAGTTTTCTATGTTTAGATATGGTTTACTTAGCAGCATGGGTAAAGCTGAGAGGAGGATAGGGAGTTTGCAGGCACTGGCAGAGTGGAGCCAGCATGTCATGAGCTGAGATAGATCAGCAGTGGTATAGCAAGGACCTTGGGGCCTCCTACCTGAATAGCCACAGGGGCTTGCTGAGAGGTGAAAGCAGTGGTGGAAAGGGCTTTGGATGGACCCAGGGGTTGCAGCCCTTCCTCCCTAAAAAGAAGCAGCATAACCTGAGGACACTGGGAGTCCCCCAGGGCCTTTCTTTCAAAGCTTCAAGTTAAAAGCTCCTGAAGACTTTCTTCTATGCCATGAAGGAGGGCAGCCTGCCAGGGGTTACCTGGGCATGGAAAGGGAAGCCACAGAAGCATTGAGCTACAAGGGCAGATGTATGGACACAAGAGAGGGGAGTTGTGAGGGTCTGGATGATGGAGCAGAGATGCACCTTCGTTTGCCTGACCTGCCCAGTGGTGGGACAGGGGTCACAGCAGATGAGTGGCTGGAGCAAAGTGCAGAGCAGGGCAGGTGTGAAGGGCTACAGTGCCCACTCTCTGGAAAGCGCCGTCTCCCAGCAGGAGCCATCTGCAGCTGCCAGTTGTCTCACTGTGCCTTAGCAGAGACCCATCCCACACAGAGCAATGTCGGTCTAAAATTAGCTTCCTTCCAGGCATTGAGGTTTTAAGGCCTTAGGCCAACAGTGCTGGAGCAACCCAAGATTGCTCCCACTCCAGCCCTGGCTGGAGTGTCCCTGGGGTCCTGGGCTAGAGGAGGGTGAACTTCCCAGCTCCTCACACAAACGGTGCATATGCTCCCATCTGTGCTGCTCTTGGCTCCTTACAGAAACATACGATCAGCTGATGAATCTCTTGCCAGACAGCTGGGCCAGCTTAGTCCCACAGCCATTCTTCTGACATCCTCCCTGCATCCACAAAGATGTCAATGTGCATCACAGCCATTGCCCCTCTCAGCAGCACGATAAGCATTAACCAGACTTAGAGGTAAGGACTTTCATTTAGCTAAAGTCATCACAATATTTTGAATTTCTGCAGGGCTTTACAAACACATTGTTAGTTTCCCCAGAGATTTCAGAGGGTGCTCTGAGCAATGCTCCCCCTTCTTTTGCTGGTCTAACTGCAAATGGGAGAGATATGCTCAGGTGTGCGAGGCCAGGGTGGAGCTGCCTTCATTTCCAAGGTGGGGGATGACACCACATGCCTCCAGGGCTGCCCATCCGTGCTCACTGCATGTCTGTAAAGAAGATCTCATGTCATCTCTCTAAGACTGAACCACCAAATGTGCTTTGAAAGGAGAGTGGCCCCAAGACCTTGTGCTGCATGAAGAGGCCAAGCTGACCCTGATACTGGGTACATTTCTTGGCTTTGGCCTGTGGTGTTCTCCTTTTTACACCAGTCCCATCAGCAGGGATCTGTCTGTGGCCAACAGGGCAGGGGGTATGACAAAGTCTGAAATGGCAGGCTGATGCCTGCAGCCATCTGCTGTCATCACTGCATATGACAGCTCAGAGCAGAGGGATGCAGTCTCTGTGCCGGTACCGGAGCAGGCACTGGGTAGCTTGAACTGACCACACACACCTCCTGCATGGGAGCTGTCTGCTGGACTAAGCACCCACAGTAACTGAGGTAGAGCATATCCCTACCTCAGACATGAGAGGTGTCCTCCCCTGGACCCACCCCAGCATGTGATGTCCCCACAGCCAAGCCAGGAAGCATAGCTGTTTCCACCTTCCAGGCCAGGATGAGAGAGGGCACGCTCAGTCCTCCCAGGGGATGGCGGTATCTCACCCCAATCAAAACATTTGCTTTTAATGGGCATGCTGCCCTGGCTGAAGGTTCATGCTTCCTGGGGAACTCCACCGTACAGGCCCTGGCAATTATTTCTTGAGGAGATTGCTGCTTCTATGCATGCCCAAGGATACCTGCCTGGAGAACAGTCTACAGCAGCCAAAGGACAGGTTTGACTTTGTTGTTGTTTTTTTTTATAGGCTGCCTTGCCAGGTTGCTCACTGTAAAGTTTCTTCTTCTTAGGTTCCCTCTCTGGGCAAATTTTAAAGGGGCACCTTTTCCACCACGAGGCATCCCAACCCCACCAGCAGCAAAACTCAGAGGCTGGCAGCAGGCAGGCTAGCCTTACGGAGGGTATGGTGCAGCATCCTGTCGTACAGTGAGAAATTATCCCTTCTCCCACATGCTGCCTTACACAAGTGGGTAATGACAAAAGAAGGCTTCCAAGTGATTCTGACAGGGAATTACAACATATACTCCATCCTTCACACAGGCTGCTGTACTGAGAAAACTAAGCAATTTCGTGAGAGAGTCTGGCCCCAGCTGCTGTTTCTCCTGTGGGGTAAGAGCCTTAAAGGCCACCAAAAAGGCTCCAGGGAGATCATCCTAAAAGAGGAGGAGGAGGTCAGAGATAGCATGACCACTGTGTGCACACCCCCTTTCCCTACAGTGGAGTTACTGGAGCAGAGGGTAATGCCAGGCCAGACTGAACTCCAGGTCTTGCCTTCCCCAAAAATGACTTCAGGACCAGAGCTCTCTCATCAGCAATCACACTGGTCCCTGCTGATGCTGAGATATGGGTAGGTCCAAGACTGGCACAGGGCTTGCTTTGCTCTTCTCTTCTCTGGATGTACCTCTCAGCTCTGTCACCACTCAGCCCTGAGATGCCGTTTGAGAATAACAAATAACCAAAATGCTTTGTCAGCGTGGAAGCCCATCACGCCAGCAGAGACTGCGTTTGAAATACAGAAGTTTTTGCTGAGGAACTCCCCCAGAGACAAGCAGCTCCTGCATTATTAACAACAGTGCTGATGAATCCCTGTTAATGAGACATGCTCCCTCAGCCAGTCAGCCCGCAAAGTGGCCGTGGCCCTGCAGCTCTTAGCCCTGCGCTGCAGTCTGTGTGTTTGAGAGCAAGCAATGACTGCTCTGGGGAGCAATTGGCAATGCTGTGCTGAAAGATTTGGCTGCTTTCCCTAAAATTTGCTCATGTCCTGCCAGACTTGAGCTACGTAGAGGTGGAAATCCAGCATCAGTTCTCCAGCAGCTGTGAAAATGGAACTAAAAGTCTGCCTTCCCACTGATACAGGCTTGTGACTAAAGAAAAAGATCACTTCCTTGGCATGTATTCTCTGCTGTGCTCCAGAGAGCAAGGTAGGCTGTGTCCTCTAGTTTATTGTTAAATGGCTCAACCATGAGAGTTCCTTCTTTTATGGCTCAACAGATCTTTTTTAATTCAAGTTCATTTTGCTCCATTTATCAATTTTCCTTTTGGTTTCAGGATGCAATTGCTTTCCAACTGTGGTCATTATACCTCCTAGGATACTTGTAGAATAGGATCTTACACACCCTTAGCTGACATCTGGCCAGGAAAGACATTTTAAACTCTTCCAGTTTTTGCTAAGTCAAACCTCCTCTGATCTTTCCTAGCAGTATAGTATTTTTCTGACAGTACAGCACATTGGATGGTATTTAGCAGCCTATGTGGATACAGATAGACTGGTCGTCCTCCAGTGCACTGTATAACACCTCCGCAGGCCAGCACTGTGCAATTACACATTGCAAGCAGTGTAATTCCCCCAGCAGTGCTGCCAAGCTTCTTTGCACTGCAGACACTCTGATACTTTCCAGATGCCACAGATGATGTCAGACTTCTGATGTCATGGCCTTATGCAGGATGAACCTGATAACCTGATGCATTGATGCTACAACTTGCCATCCGTTGGTGGGTTTCCTTAATGTGGACAGTGTACCAACCGCCAATGTTTGTCTGTGCAAGCAGAGGGCAGAGCAAACCCTGCAGGAGCTGACAGAGCTGGTTAAAATTGCATAGGAGCAACTGAAGCAGCTTTTGTTGTTGTTTTTAAAGCAGAACTTCACAAATCTTCTGAGCAGTCTGTGGAATAAAAACACAGTCAGGGCAACGAAATAGTAGAGGCCATGTTGGGATGGCACAAAAGCTCCTGGCAAGGAATTTGTTACCCAAATTGATTGGCAAAACAAAAAGATTGAAGTTACCTCTCCTACACATTCAATTTTTAGGAATGTGACAAGAAGAGGTGCTAAGGTAGCCTTTAGTCCCTGATTTTGGCAGCAGAGTTTTTCAAATGTCCCTCTGAGCTCACACAAAAGACCAAGAAACCCTGACAAGACATTGGAGCGGACCGTGGGGGTGCTTGCAGAGCTGCTGATCAAACCCAGAGGTACTGAGGACTGAAACAGTGGGAGGTGAGAAGTTTTGGTTTGGCATCAAGGAAGGCAGAGCTGAACTTTTGGGAGAGATCACACAAAAAGAGGTACACTGAATAGGTTATCTGCCACCTTAGAGGCTAAGTTTTACCTGCATGTGAAGTCATGCAGCCTCAGGTAAAATGTTACTAGAGTAAGAGCTGAATAGATCAGAAGTACCTAATGGGGACCTGCAGGAAAGCTGGGGAAGGACTTTTTACAAGGGCAGATAGTGACAGGACAAGGGGTAATGGCTTTAAACTGGAAGATTTAGGTTAGACATCAGGAAGAAACTCTTCACTATCAGGGTGGTGAGACGCTGGCACAAGTTGCCTAGGGATGTTGTGGCTGCCCCCTCCCTGGCAGTGCTCAAGGCCAGGTTGGATGGGGCTCTGAGCAACCTGGTCTAGTGGGAAGTGTACGTGCCCATGGCAGAGGAGTTGAAACTAGATGATCTTTAAGGTCCCTTCCAACGGAAACTGTCTACAAAGTGCAACAACTTAATGCAGAAATTACATTGCTAATGCTCAGACTGCAAGAACAGTGCTGCACAGACTATGCTTGCCCCCACCTGTCTCCCAGCCAGTGGTGAGCATATCCTCAGAGCAGCCCTAGGCCAGGCAGGGACAATCTCTTCACAGCATGAGGGGAACAGAGCCTGAGAAGGAGCCAGAAGTGCCCAAGCGTGGGATGGGGAGATAGGGGGAAGCAGTCTCCCTCGAGCAGGAGACCAGCTTTCCTCCTTGCATGCAGACATTGTGCCTGTAATGACAGTAGTCCATGACACAGGTTGAGCATCCTCTGCAGAATGGAAGTAGCTTGCTAATTGGTGGCAACAGGTTATGCCATCTAAATTTTGCAAGCCTACTGATTGTACATTAATAACCCTAAAAAAGGAATAAGTTAAAGGAAGATAAGGTGTACCGCTGATCCCTGTAGCACCCCACCAGACACCTCCTCCAGTATCCTGGCTCTCTAATTACCATTCCCCATGTGCTGTAGTTGTCCTGCCAGTTTTCTGTCAGTTTTGAAAGCCCCACTAAGTTCTTCTTAAAAGCACCGTTTCTCCAGAGGGAGAATGAGCATGGGGCCATGCTTAGGAGAGCTGCTCCCATTTCAGCTGCTGACCACCTGGGTAACCTGGGACATGTCCTTCACCTCTGTAACTCAGAGATTGCTGCTCACAGCCTTATCTTGTGCCATGGGGCTGCCACCTGCCAAGGGTCACTGTCCCTCCATTGTCCTCCCCTTCTTTTGGCCCTTATGCTGGTTTGGTTTGGAGGGATTTTTGGTAGTGGGGAAGGGGCCCCAGGGATGGCTCCAGTAAGAAGCTGAAAAAAGCTCCCCCAGCTTCAAAACCAGCTATCCAAGGAGCCATTAGAGAGAGACAATGGATGTGCCTCCACAATTAACATACAAAAGAAATGATATAAGACCTGAGCAGAGCAAGCAGAAAGAGCTGAGCTGGAGAGGCAAAAGGCAGTGCCAGGGTGAAGATCCCAAGACTGATGAGGAAGAAGGGAGAAGATGCCCAAGCAGAAGTTTCCCTGCAACCTATGGTGAGATAGCAGGCTGTCCCCCTGCCTTCATGGAGGAACATGGTGGAACATTCCCTGAAGGTGCCAGGAGGGGTGATTGTGGACTTGCTGCCAGTGGACTTGAATACTGCAGCCATGGAGGACCCCGTGCCAGGGGATGTGACTGTTCCTGAAGCAGCCTGAAGGAAGCTCATGTTGGAGCAGCTTGCTCCTGACTTTGTGGGAAGGACTCATGAAGTTTGTGGAGGACTCTCTCCCATGGGAGGGACCCCATGGGTAAGTAGGGGTAGCAGACTGTAAGGAATCCTTCTCCCTGAGGAGCAAAGAGTGGCAGGAAACAACAGCCTGTGAACTAACTCTAAACTCCATCCCCTGTCCCACTGTGCCACTGGGGGGAAGGAGGTAGAGAAATTGGGAACAAAGTAGTTTTGGCCTGGGAAGAAGGGAGGGATGGGGATAATGTATGTAAGCACTGCTCTTTGTGTTGTCTGTGTCTTGTGGGTATCTATCTGATTATGTTAAATTAAATTAAATTATTATTTTTCCCTAAGTTGAGTCTCTCTTGCCTGTGACCTTGATCGGTGAAGTGTCGATGTGCCTCACAAATGGACTTCACACAACCCTATAAGAGTTATAACAGATGACCTTTATTATTAAAAATGGCTGCAATATATACTTTTCTGACTCCAAATCACCCGCCCCAGTACAAACCCCATTGGTTACATACATTCTCAGCTTATACATGATTGGCGATGTGTTTTGTCACTCGCTGTTCACATCCCTTGTCGCATGCACTGTTGCACCCCTATGTCATGATGACTCAGGACTTTTACTGTTTTCCACTTCTCTCACTTCCCAGCCGGTGCCTCTCCATTTTTGCCACAACATTCTATTCTTACTACCTCCTGAGGTAACAACTGTGGGCCACCAGCTTGTGGGACACCAGCTTGTTTACTGGTCCCACAGTTAGCCTCAGCAGCACCTGCAGCACTGCTGCCTTCTTTAACTCAGGCCTACTAATTTTCTATAAACCCACATAAACCCACAATTACTTTTCTATAACCCAACAGTGAAGAACTTCCTTGCCCTTTGTCTTAACCCACGAGCTTCTAGTTGGCCTTCATCCTCCCCATCCCACAGTGTTGAGTGAGCAGCCACATGGATGGTTCTCAATTCCTGGTCAGGAAACCAAACCACGACAGCCCTGTTCCCCAGCCTTTTTGCTATGATGTCCTCTCTACTGGGCCAGCTCATGTTGTGAGCCAGCAACCTGGACCCCAGCACATCACCCATGAGGGATGCTGTGAAACCACTGGTTTCTGGCTGCAAGGAGGTTTTGGGGCCTGCGAGCTCTGCTAGTGTCACTGCAGCTCACTGGCTAGCAAGCTCCAGTGGTGCCTTGCTGTCAAGGACCACAAGGCTGCTGAGGCAAACCTTGAAGTGACAGTACGGAGCCCCTGTTTTCAATTAGCATTGCTATTTCAGAAGGGAATATCTGCGGCGCAGAGGTAACCCATGGCAACCATCTGCTAGAGCTGCCGTTCCTGTTCCTGCTGCCCTGGCTGGTCAGAGAGGGGGAGTGAGGGTGAGATGGGGGCCGGGGTGATGGGGGGGGAACCTCGCAAGTATTGGGAAGGCAACATCTCCTCCCTCCAGGTCCGTCCTGCCCCTGCTGGTGCAGGAGTGGCAGGTAGTGTCCATGAGCCCCTCCACATCCCACGCAGCTGGATAATTTATGGGCAGCAGCAGCAGCTCACCCTCGCTTTGTTTGCAATTTCCCTCTAAATATAGCTGCGCTTTAAAGGAGGAAGGCGAGCTCCTGCCTGCCCATCTGCCCACATCTCCTGGTCACTGATGAGGGGTCTCTCCTTACCAAGGATCAAAGGGGCTGCACAGACTGTGTCAGTGTGGCAGTGCCCACACACACCCCCTCCACCACCTTCTCTGTCCCGCATCCCCCATGCACTCTGCCTTGCTGGAGATGGGCAGCGGTGAGACCCAAACCCCTCTGGCTCGTGGTCAAACCCCAGCCCAGCCTGGTAACAGAGTCCTGCCCAGACAGGCTGTTGGCTTGCCTGGGTGTGCTGAGCCCAACCCCTGCCCAGAGAATCAGCTTTCGTGGGATGATTTTTTCCCCCTTGTTTATTATAGCAAAAAGTGCACTAATTATATTAGTCCTAACAGAGGTGTAACACTGAGACTGGTGTAAAAGGTTGCCTGCAGACATCACTTCAGCTAGTTAACATGCTAAAAAAAAAGATGCTTTTGTTTATCCCCCTGCCACAGATGTCAGCCTTGTCAGGGAGTACAGCATGGCCTGGGCCACTCACCACAGGCAGGTGTATCGACCGTGGGGAAGCCCAGTGGGACAGCTGGGTGGACACCTTTCAGCCCTGGGACAGGGTGCCCTGCAGCACCCATGGGGCTGGGTACTCCTCATCTGCTCGTGCAGACAAACCCAGGGCTCACCTTTCCAGGTTACGAGTTACCCAACCCTTGTGTTACAGGTGCTGGTGTTGCAAGCCACAATTTTGATCAGGGTTAAAAGACCAAGGGTTGAACCCAACTCCAAGGCTGATGGGAAAGGAAAGGCACTGAAGTGCTTACAAGGCATCATAATAAGTAGCGAGCAGAAATAAGAACCTACTTATGTTTTAAACATAACATCAATTAATAAAGAAAAGGGTATACTGTAGATACTAAAAGCCCTCAGATACTGAGGAGAAAAAATCTCTTTCTCTTATAATTTAGAAACTGCCAGAACATGTTTCCGTAGACCTGAATAACAGCAGCTGCATGTCATATCTGGAGAGAAAACCCCTCTGCAGTGGCATCCAGAATGGGTCTGCCCCAAATAAGAGCTTTCAGAAAGTTGTGTGAGGATAACAGGAAAAGGCCATTTTCAGACCACACCACCCCATCACATCAACATTAATTCATGTTCATCAGTTACTTTGGATGTAACTGGATGCAATGAAAAATTACTCTGGCCCAATGTGGCAGTACACTTCAGCAAACCTATCTAATAGGTTTATTATAGTTTATTGAGCAAGTTTTAGCCCAGAGTAGATCTGAACATCTGCCGAAATGCTAAATGGCCTCAGGAATGATGGCATTTGGGGAAGAATTATTGTGGCAGGATGGGTAACTCATTGTCTAGGGCCCCACACTACCTCTATCCCTGTCAGAAGAAAAAATTGCCAAATGTCCTTCTGAGCCTCATGGCCCATTGGATTAATATATAGGGGCCAGCCTGTCTGGCACAAACAATACCTTCAGCTCCCCCAACCTGGAGGATCCTTTACTGTCACTTTTTACGAGCAGGTCATTCTCAGCATCAGAAGCCATGCTCCTGCCTCCACTGCTACACACTGAAGGAAATTCTCTTCTCCCAGTGTAGCAACGAATGTTTACCCTTACCCTTGTGGGAAGATATAAAAGTTGTGTCCTAGCTCTTCAGGACGCCACAATTAGCTGTGGCTTGGAAAGACTCAGAAAACACTTCACTCTTCTTGAAAAAAGATTGCTATGCCGTGTAAAAAAAATTATTTTTTTTTTTAAAAAGGACTTGTAAGTCTGCTTTATAGAGAGACCACATTTTACTACCAGAGTTAACAGAAAGGTTAGGTTACTCTACCAAACTGAAGGTTAAACATCCAATTACTACATCTGAAACAAGGTTAGGGAAAGAGAAAACAGCAGAAGCATCCAGCAACATCTGCCTGCAACCTTAACTCCATCCTGCCTGCCAGATCCAGATTTCTTTCATTCAATGCCCAAACCAAGCATTAATTCTAGCAATGTTATCCCTGGCAGAGGGAATTTTCAAGAAACCACTCCTCCCTTCCCTACAGTCCATTATTTATGTTCCTATCTTTTCAGGAGAGATGTAGAGCAAAAATAGAGCACTGAAGGGTACCACTAGGGATTTAACAGGGACTCATGATGTTTCAGTGCAGGTCTCCAGAATCCCCTTATTTTGTGCTATTTTAGAGTCTCTCTTTGCAGATTGGCATTGCTTCAGCCGGATGGCATTTGTGAGACTGCTAATGGAGCTTATTTGAAAACAGACAGCTCTTCTGAGAAGAGGGACTCTGCACACCACACCTGATTTTTCAGCCTCTGCTTTCATCTCTTCTCAAAGTAAGCCAGTTAAAGGGTACTCATAAACTTCATTGTACAATTGTCCAGATTTCTCAGTTTACGAGTTCGTCAGCATCCTACAGCAGTCTCTCCTTTAGATTCTCTATTCCTCAGCAGAATCACTTGCAACGTGCTCTCAAGTGATTTAATAACAACTTGTAGAAAAATCCTGAACTTTTTTTTCTGATTACAACCCCCTCCCCCCATAATTAACACTCTATTTCTGTCACCCACAACCTGAATTACCCTATGGCACTCCCACAGAGACCACATCAGATGTCGTAATGATGCCTCTGACTGATTCAGCCCCTAGCATGGGACCATCTCTCCCTGTTGTCAGATTGTAAGGAATAGAGGTTTCCCTGCCATTGCATTGATGGACCAGCTGTCAGCATCAGCCTGGAGTGAGCTTTAAATGCATGGTCTCCTTCTGTGGTGGCCTCCTTTTCATAAAAGATCTCTCTAGTATCATCCCACCTTTCCCTCTCTCCTGACGTCCCATCTTCCTCCCAGCCTCTTCCCACCTCACAGCCACGCCCCAAGTCCTCTCCAGCAGAGCATCCTACTATTCAGTTTTCTGAAACCAAGCTGTTGTACCCTTCTCCATGCCCCCACCCCAGCAGGAACACAGCCCCTTTCTACAGTGTGCATTGCAAACACTGATGCTCTGCACCACAGCTCCCACACACCCCATGTTGCATCCCCCAGGCAATCACATACAAAGGTGGCTCTTAATGATGTTCAATGCCACCATAGTGTAAATTAGGACCATGAAATGTTCACCTGCAATGAGAGACCATTGAATGTTGATTCAGAGGATGGAGAGAGTGGTGGTTGATATACTCCTCCCTGACTTTCCCAGTAGCAGGAACGTGATATGCATTTGCTATCCAGGAGGGTATCTCTCTGTTTCAAGAAGTTTCCACTTGAAATACATCAAGATCAGACATAGACATATGCTAGGAGAAATGCAGAGGATTGGAGAAGCATATACACAGCCCTTTAAAAATCCCAGGTAATTAACTGGGGGGACAAACTCAAGTGAGATTTGCTCTCAGTGATGTTTCTAAGGAGTGTTGCTTCTGCTGTTTGTAGAACTGGGGGGTGCCAACGAGGCGTATAACTGAAGTAGAAGTCTCTGCTTGGTGTGCCAGACCTTGATGAGCTATTCCAGAGAAGCAAGGGAGAGGGAAGAAGGCCAGAAAAAATCAAATGTGACTATACTTTTTCCATATATGAGCATAATTATTGTTACTTGAGTGATCTGTTGATAGGAAAGGGCCTGATTATTTTTGGTGCAACTCTGTGTTAACAATTACATTAAAGACTTTCCAGCCTTGTCTCATTATCCCTCATGCTAGCAGCTAAGGGTCTTCCTTCCCCTCATCCCCATTTTTTTTTTCCTCTGGGTAAGAAGAAGAATCGCCTTTCCACCCTGTTTTAATTACAGGAGCTGCATGACCCGTCCTGGAGGAGCTGTCAAAGACCATACAACTAGAATATCACCAGGCCAGCACACTCACACAAAATATGTAAGTAGGTTACAGAGGGGTGGGGGAGACCATTAAACACAGCAGGACTCACTTAACAGAGCACCTGTTAGCAGAACAGAAAGTGGTAAGAGGATGAATCGGGCGGAGAGAGTAATAACTATGTGGGTTTACTCTATCTAACAAGCCCTGGCTAGGCTCAAAGAGGAGCATGTGAAGCTGGGTGGTGAGGGAGGCTGGGAAACAAGGAGCCAAGGGTGTTTTGATGGTCGCTGAGGCCAGCACTGCTAACAACTGCTTACCAAATAAATAAATCAGAGAGCTCAAATATGCTCCTACAGCCATTGCTCTGGGCTGGCTGGCTGGAGGGCTCACACAACTGGGGAGTTTTCTGCCGTTGGTGGAAAGCCTTTGCTCTGCTCCAGGACACCATGGAGCAGCTTGCCCCTGATGTCATCCCTTCTGCATGCAGAGAGGTGCTGAGCAAAGCCGGCTCCCTTAGCTCCCAAAGCACTGGGGCAGAGGATCCCTGCCTGCACACCCTGCTTCTGCAGATACGGGGTGGCAGCGGGTGCTGGGCCATGTAGCCCATCCATCCCCCCCTCCTTCTGGCTGGATGCACAGCCTGGTTCTCGTAGCCCCAACCACACTCTGGGCTCTGCTCTGTTTCAGTGCTTCCACTGCTGGGGCCAAACCAACCCACTTCTTCTAACAGCCCCACCTGTGCACCTTGGCCAGGGCCACCACCTGCCCTGTTCCTTGCTGCGGCCGGGGACAGGGCTATGCATCCAGCAGCTATCCTTCCCCAAAGTCCACCAAGAGCACCCTTCCAGGCAGGGGCTCACCTGGTGGCTAAACAAGCCTAACACTGCTGCTGAAACCTGCCTGGCTTTTGTCTGACCTGCTTGGGGCTTTGACCTGGCAGATAAGGACCCCTTAGAAAGAAAGTGGACATTTTCCTGTGGGTTTCTCATAATGAAATGGGTCAACGAAAGAGCCAAAGAGGTGCTTCTGCCTGGCAGGCCTGGGGGACCTGGACAGGCAACATTTAGAAGGGCTTGAGCTGTTGCATGTGTGTATGCCAGAGGCTCCAGCTGGTGGCACATGGGTGAGAATAGATTTAGGGTTTATCCATGTTGTTGTGCCTGCTTGGAGGAGAGTGTCCCCAGAGCAGGGGACAGTGGCAGCAAGGGAGGAACAACACATTGCTTTTAGATCTTGTCTCCTTTGTGAAGGCTTTCAGGGCATTCAGCTAGATTTAATTTTTCTTCACAAAATATTTTTAAATTCTAAGTTATTATGGGTGGTGTTTTGACATTGCCCTAGACAGATTAAAGACTGCCTTATCTTTGGAGAGAGGTCCCTCCAGCCACCTGCAGAGCATCTCCCGCTTGTGACTAACCAGGTAATGTTTTCCTTTTCTTGACCAGGGGTAAAACTGCACTTGGTTTTATTAGGTATGAGGATTTTTTCATCAAAACTTGTATTTATATAATCTGTCTGCTGACAAATATACCCAAATCAAACATCTAAATAGGATTACTGCAGGCAGCTTATTACTGGCTCTTGAGGAGGACCAGGAATTATGGTTATCTACCATAACAGTGAAGTTGGGGTGTCTGACCCCTACAACTTATCCTTGAAAAATACTATACAAATAGCTTCTGAACCAGTGAAAAGTAATTTTATGTTCACTGAATAACAGATAAAAGCTCAGGCTAAAATAGCCAGATCTGAATATCAGAATGTATTTTGAGTTCTTTCTTGGTGAGGGGAGAATGAACATAATCACAAGCGAAACTAGTGCTGAGCCATATTTAACCCTCTCAGAACTTTAGCAAGACCAAACATAACTGTTTCAAGCTTTCCAAACAGAAAAAAAATGCCTTACTTCAGAAAACAACACACTCCGTTCAGTTTTGGGTCCACCTCCCCTATTGCAAGAGAAATACTCAGTGATGTCTCCTGCCCTTGGATGGGGTTTAGCTGTAAGGGCCAGTGAAACCTGTGCAAAAGCTGCCCACATGGTTCCTGATTTCCAAGGGTGATGTGTCCAGGACTCTTCTGATCAGGCTAATGGCTGACATGACGGTCCTGTACAATTTTGTTCCAGGGATGTAATGCATAAGGACATGGTAATGGATATACATTTTTCCACTCCAGATGGCTAACTCAAATTAATCCTATGGAGACAGTGACCAAAAGTATAGTTCTTACCTCCTGGTGGTTACCAGCAACCTGTTTGAACAGTGTTGATGAGTCCCAGTGGTGCGCTTGACAGGCAGTGTCTCCATCTTTTAAAATCATCCCCACAGACAGGTGATTAGTTCCCTTATTGGCATTTTCCCCTACAGAAATGAGAACTGAATGGGTTGGATGATCGTTTTGCACAGTAATTTATGTATGTAGTCCAATACAGCACATACTGAGGATCTATTCTTTTCTTATAATTGGGGCAAATTCCATCTCTAGAAGCAGTTCTTGCAAGAGAGGATGAATTATCTAAGCCGTCACCTGTCTAACACCATTCAGCTGCTATTTATTTCTGACATGTTCGTATCAGTAGAAGGCTTTCCAACCTCGCAAAGATATTGGGAGATTTCATTTATACAATATTGTGAGATTGTCTGATCAAAGGCATACAAGTGGAAATCATTACTGTTATTTTCAGACATGTCTTTAATCGTAGACTCTTCCTATTCATTGCAATCATTGCAATTGTAAATCAGAAGTGGGTTCCCTCACCACCTGGCCACTTGGTGCTCTTTCAATCTCTGCCTGTTGCCTGTACAGTGAGATTTTTCCTGCATCCCCCCTCCACCTCTCCGTGACGCAAACGCGTTCACTAAAATTTGCTATCCTTTTTGCTGCCTCACTTTATCGGGATTTGTTTCTGCAAACAGAGATGATATTGAACTTTCTGATTATCTCCCACTAGGAAGTGAGGATAATACTTGGAGCTGTCAATGCAGGGACCATCCATGGTGCCTGACAACTTCGCTGAAATTACTGAATTTTATTCCTATCATCAGAAAATACGAAATGAGTTACAGTTATTTAAATGAGGGAATAGAAGAATTTGCACTCCTAACTACAGAAAGGAATAAGCTTGTTGATGCCCTGTCTTCTTGACAATGTACATCTTTTTTTGTCTGATCATGCACTGGGTCCCAGTGCAGTAGTAGCTTCAGGCCAGAAGAACTGAGGTGTTTGCTTTCGGGTGTTTCTATGGGATTTGAGCACCTGATATTGTGATAGAGCTGGTCTACAGTCTCTCCCAAAACCAATGTACATGCACTTCTTTTTTTTTCCCATCTCTCTTTCATCTGAAAAGACTTTGGGAAGTGTGGTGGGTGAGGGTGGAGCACCAGCAGAAGGGCCTGTGTGAAGAAGATCCACTAGACTAATATGAGATCTCTGCTGGAGATCCTAGATCCACTAGGAGCCAAGGAAGCCCATCTACTGCACTCATGGGATTTGGTTCTTAGTCTGGACCTTTTATTCCCAAAAGGTAACAAGCACACAGGATGTGGTGGCTTTGCCCAGTAGTTCAGGTCAATCTGGCTAGAAAATGGCAATGGAAATATGGTTTGGTTCTGACCATAGTGGTTTGGGGTGCTGGAAACTATGAGAGTGCTGAGAAAAACTGATGTTGCCAACTGCCTCAAGTGACAGCAAATCTCATGCACGCTGACCAAGGAAGAGTCTTCATTCCAGCAGCTGCAGGTATTGACTCTGTTTCCATGTGTTTGTCCCATTTGGCTTAAGTCCTCTGGGTATTAGCTGTTGCCACTTTTATAAAGGCTAAGGTGTTCCCCAGTTCCCATGCCAGGAGCTCAATGGCTCGGGAGGACAGGAACGGAAAGTGGCGCCTTCCCATCTGAAATCACAAATTCTGATCTGGGCCCAGGTCATCTGAAAGTTGTCATCACCTAGAATTTCAATCTACTTATATTTGCCCTGAATGATTGAATATTCATGACAGGATATTCCGCGATGCACCATGAGAATATTCAATGTAACCTCACTGGAAAGACTGTGTTGCAGATGTAGTCAATGTCCTGCTGCTTTCTGAAATGAATTCTGCATTTGTCAGTTGTCAAGCTGTCCTCTGATGGATGTCAGACTAGTCCCAGATGTCCACATGATCATCCCATTCCCAGAGACTGTTTTTTTAACACACAAACACACAAAAAAAGCCCTCCTTACCTTTCCTGATAAGGGAAAGGGCATAACACATTAAATAGCCTTCTCATTCCCAGAGGTGGGAGATCCATCTGAGAAACAAGAGACTGCTGGGAAGCAAACTCTTTGCTAAGGATCACAGCAGAGCAGCTTCTAGTGCAACTAGCTGATGGCTAATTTGCTTGGGGCTGGCAGCCTGGAGCTTTCAACAGCCTGAACTTCACTTAAAAAAAAATTATAGTGATTAAGTAAACAGAGCTATAATGGAAATCTTTACTCTGCATATTACAAACCAAAACGGCCATGAAGGGAGCAATTATGAAATCTCAGGACTGTGGTGAGGGGAGGAATCATTTGAGCTGTGCTGTTGTTTGTTTTTGTTCATCATTTATTTCCCCTGGGAAGCTTGGCTCTTAAGCAGTCTCTGCTGCATTGAAAGATTCTTTACATTTTTGTTAACCCAGTTTTCCATCCAGTCTTGAGCAAGATGGGAGGAAATACAAGGCTTTTACATAACATCACAAGACATGATGTACCTTGGGGAAGGATTCCTAGATCCAGTTTCCGAGTCCCATTATAAGCCCACAACACAAGTTGCACATTGATGGCTCTCTCTTTCCCTGTTAGTCTTCAGTGACATGTCTGATTTTACAAAGATTTGAGAGATTGGTGAAGATAATGCAGGAGTGGCAATGTTAAAGACGTACTGAGTGAAACTGCAATGATGATTCAGAGAAAATGGTCTTCTTCCTTTTCTGGAGATACACGATAGGTTCTAGTGGGTCTTTGGGACTTGCCTGATTCAGGAAAATTATAGTGTAAAGCAGCACCAGGCCTTCAGCTTCAGCTGATTTGTGCTGATGTTTGCTCAAGACCGGAGGGATATTAGCTGGTGGACTTGTCGGCTGTTAGTAGAAAATTGACTGAGAAATTAAGAACACAGCAAAGAAACAGTTGGTGAACGATGGGGTGAGTGCTAATTCCTAGGCAGCAAAAAGATTGATGCAATAAATACACTTCCCAAATGTATATAATAATGCAAGTTCAGTAGCTGCTTCAAGGGCAGAAACCAACTTGGAGAGCTTTTCCTTGACTGAACAGGCTTAACCAAAGAGAGAGGATCTAGCATTTCATTTTGAGCCCTGCTGAAGCTGCAGGTCTATCCGCACAGGCGCTCAATGCGAAAGCCAAGTGATGTACAGGCATGACAGCTAAGCAAAGCAACTGGCTACCAACTGCTGATTGTTCAAGAGCTCCATATGAGGACAAATATTTCTGTTAATGGCTTTGAGTGTTTCAGAAATGGAGAGGAACCCACATAAAATTGAAGGAAGGGAACATAAATGTTTGGCAATTCCTATCACAAGGCTGTATACTAGCTAAGGCAGAAAACTGCCCTGGTAACTGTCGAGACTTTTCCCCTGTGCCATGGTGAGCACATGCCAAGGAGATGCTGTGTGAAAGAGAGGACAAACTCTCCTTCCCAGGCAAAACACACCAATTCGGGTACAAGGCCTTGGAGCTCAGCTAGCTGGCTGATAAGGCAGCCTGAAGCAGCAGGAAAGTGGGCAGTGTCTAGGGAGGAAGGGACCGATTTTGGAGGAAGAGGGACTGAGGGCTGAAAGAAAGGACTGAGTTGGGAGGGAAAGGAATAGGTACGGCAGGGTTTTGGCAGCAGGCTGCAGCTATTGCCTTGGCAAGCCAAGTGAAGCAAGGGGACTTCAGCATATATGCATAAAAGGAATTGTTACTATTACTTCTATTCCAGGGTGATAATCAAACACATACTTGCAGGTTGGTCTGATACCACCTCCCATGTTCATCCTCACTTCTTCCAGAAGCCAATTAAGTCCTTCCCAAAGAGATGCCACATGAAACAGGCTTTTCTGAGATTGGTAATGGTTGTCACCCCAGCAATAATCATAATGAATCACACCCAGGCTCCTGTTGAGCTCCTATTTTCAAAGAAATGTTGGTTCTCGATCCATTCATTAATATTAATTAGCATGGAGTCATGTTTCATTTCCCACTTATGTGTCCAACCTGCAGCATTCTTGCATGTCCTGTGCTAATGAACCAGATGCCATTTGCGCTTGACACAAAATAATTAGCTAATAGTTGAAGAATACGTATCTCAAGTTAATTAAATATTTATGCCAGAGTTTTTCCATTTTGGCTCCCAGCCCTCATCTGGGGCTTGCAGTGCAATTTAGGGAGGATATTATAAAGTCTTCACGGTTGTATGCAGCAAGCTTTAATTATACATTCTCCATATGGATGGAAATGTTTGATGTTATACAGATGTTGGCAACGAATTGACCACCAGGTACCAGAGTAGAAATAGCAAACTTCAGCAAGCAGATCAAAATCTAATTCCCTTGTTGTGACTGGATGCTGCATAATGCAACAGTGACTCTTTTGCTTCTGATTCAGCCTCTTTTGCTCAGTCAGAGACCTCTGCTGCAAAATACTTCCAGGCTAATGAATTAAAAAATGTACAGGGCTGGAGAGAAGGCACATGTGGCTTGGAAGTAACTGGAAGTCACATCCTGCATCTTCCCTAAAGCTGATTTCTGGCAGTGGGAGAGATGTCTGTCTTTCTGAGTCTTCAGATTTTGTTTATAACATTCCCAGGTTTCCTGGGGTCCATAGATCTTTTGTTTTGTCTCCTGGGAGCCCTCTCACATAGGCCTGTGCTGTAACATGCAAGAGCCAAAACTATGAGAGCCAGGACCATGTTATGAAAAGCACAATAGCCATGCTGGGAAATGAGGTGATAACTCCAAGCTGTTTGCACGGTGTGTTTCTGCCAAGATGCTCTTGTGCAGTAGAAGTGTGGTACTGTGCTGCATGAAACTCCTGGGCAGAGAGGCACGCTGCACTGAAAGTGAGCTCCAGCAGAGACCTTCACCACCCTGCTTCTGCTGGCCACTGAAGGAGGCTGCGACCGCAGAGACCTTATCAGGAAGAGCAAGGACATCCAGTGCTCCGTGGAGTTGTATGGGAGCTGGGACTCCCACTGTTGTGCCAAATCAAGGAGCACTTCTGACTCCCGGTGTCATGTGGAGATGTGTTTGTGTAATTCAAAAGTACGCCTCCCACAGAAGGAGCAGAGAATGAAGCTGCAGGCAGAGATGGCACAGAGCTGTTAGTTGCATTTCTCCTTGAGGATAAGCACAGAACATCTACTCTATTTGCTACTGTAGACATGAATGACATTGATACATGAGATGCCACTGAAGGCTTTTTTTTTGCTTAACTACCTCTCCTGTGTCCTGACCTTCAGCTTTTACCAGTGTAGAGAGGGTTTACTTTTGCCTACTCAGAAGCTCAGAACCCCCAAATTTTCTGTAATGTTTTAAGCACATAATGATATTAACTGCTGTGATGCCTAGGCACTTTCACCTTACTGTGTGCTGCCTGAACCAGCTTTGATGGTGATGCAGTTCTGCTGACGCTTTGACTGCCTGGTGCAGATTGGGCAAGGAAATGGTAGAGGGGAAGGGGGTAGTGTTGGCTAATGCCTGTATTAGAAATAATTCCAGGAGAAAAAGTGCTTGAGATCAGTTCTCACGTGAGTAACACACCTTATGATCAGATAAGATGAGATGGCTTCCTTGTGAGCTGCATCTGGGTCATGCAAAGGAGCAGTGACCCACACCTTCTCTATTTCACTGGCAACCCTCATGCTCCTGCCTTTGAGCTTGGCAAGTTTCACAAGTAAGCAGAAATGGGCTTACTCACTAGGTAGATGAAAAGACTTCTAAGAAATATGTGGGTGCTCTAGTAGATAGTGTTATACTTCACTAAACAGAGCCCTTCCCCTTTGAGTCAGCCCATGCTTTGGAGATCCAGCCTTTACAGGCAGTTGTGTTTTTTTTTTTTCTTTGGGCTAAATTATGAAAACCGTGAAGGATTTATCAAGGTTCCAGTTAAATTGCAGTTTTTACCATTCCAATCTGCTGTTCCATCTCTGCAGGCAAAAGCAACTGCATTTTCCCTGCCACTCCTTCTGTGCTGTGAAAATAGCTGTCATCCTCTACCCCAGAGTTAGCTGCATTGTTGCGGGGGAAGAAATGTTTTTTCTACCCATGCACAAAAGTGAATGGATAAATCTCTTGAGATGAAGAGGCAGTTATTTTGTCCTAAAGAGTGGGAAGTGGATGGAGGAAACAGAGAGGAGTCTACAGTGAACTACAGCTTAAGAATCAGTGCAAGATATTTATTCCTTGCAGAGGCAAATGATAGCAGTCCCACAATTTTTCTTCTCCTAGGTCAGGAACACAGGAGTGACACCACAGTAACTCACTTCTTCCCCCTTGAGAGATGGCTGTAAAGGCAGCGGGTTTAACTTATTGTATTTAATAAGGAGGTGAGAGACAATAAAGCAACAAAATGAAACTTCTGCCTGCAACATAGCAGAGAGGGGAAAGAGGTTAGACAGAAGTCCAAATGCCAAGTCTGAAAAGTGGAGAGCAGGAGTTACTGGTTACAAAGCACTTACTCCACAGAGCTGGCCTTCAACATGACGGATGCACTGTCTCTTTGGTTACCTTACAGCCAACATCTCTCCTATTAAAGTTTTCTGCCATGGCAAAAGAGCTCTGCTCTTTGCATTGTGATGCAGAACTGCTGGCACTAGGAAGGAGGAAACCAAAGTAGTCTTGGCTTGGGGATGAGATAGCCCTGCAGCGTTTAGTTCTTTGGGACTTGGCTTGTATGCTTTAATATGTCCATCAGTAATTTGCAGGGCCTTGCTTGAAAGAATGCTTGTGGTGGAGCACTCACTAGGGCAGGGAAGTGATGCACAGGAAGGGTTCCTGGGGCCTCAAGAGCTATTCTCTGGATAAGGAGGTAGTTAGAGAGTAGGGAGTGGAAACACCTGGGAATGCTGATAAGGCAGCTACTTGCTTTTCCATTGCTCTATAAACTTTTGTAAAGGTGCAAGCAATATAGGTATCAGACACACTGCCCGTGGCATGAGGGGCTGGGTTCTTGTTTGCACTGAGGCCGACTGGAGACCTGAGCACATTTCTGCTGTCTGTGCTCTGCACTCGAGGGCAGAATAGCTCATCTGAAGCCCCAGGAGGCTAAGTAAGAGCTAGGAAGAGGGATTCAGTGGGGTATATGCCTTCCCCTCTCTTCTGGAGAGTCTCTCCTCTGCTCTTTGTTAAGTTGGAAAGAAGAAAGCATGGAGGGTCAAAAGAAGGAGGTGAGCAAGCAGTTCTGTAGCAAAAGTTCCTAAGTAAAGGAAAAATCCTCACAGTCTGGTGAGAATAACACACGGTGCTCTAGTTACTGGGGGCACGGGTGAAGGGAGCTAGTGAGGATGCCAGAAAAAGAGTG
This sequence comes from Hemiprocne comata, assembly GCA_020745705.1. Lineage (NCBI taxonomy): Eukaryota > Metazoa > Chordata > Aves > Apodiformes > Apodidae > Hemiprocne > Hemiprocne comata. The sequence goes on along the minus strand of CM036586.1, from coordinate 131,284,637 downwards.
CAGCAGGCGTCATTGCATGGTGGTGATCTACTTTTAAGTGATACCAGAAAAACCAATTAAATATATAACCTGAGCGCCCAGAAAAATGTGTTAAGAGGTTTATTCGTGTAGGAAAAGCTTCATCTTATAAATATAGATAAGGGCTGCTTTTTTTCCTTCTTCTTCTTTTGGATTTCCTATACAGAAAACTGTAATTTCCCTTCTGGGAAGCTCTACCTAGTTATGTTGCTTTCTGTCTGGCAGGACTATAAGGTCCGTGCTGGAAAAGGGATAGCTCAGTGTGATAAGTCCTTCCTAACACATATCCCATTGCATCATGTTCCAAGCCCCATCCTGCAAAACTTTATGTGTGGTGTCCTGCTCTGCAAGAGGGCTGGTAGTTTCATCAAGCAAATGTAGGACTGCTGTGTGCTGAGGGTGAAAGGATAACTGTTGTTCTTTGCAGGATGTACCTGCTGTGGAGCTGCTGCTGATTGACCTGCAAGGGAGGGAAAGATTTATATTTATGGAGCCGTGGATCCCACTCTTTTAGTTTTTCCTTCTTTCTCTTAACATAGGCACTTTCATTTCAGGCCCTGTAGTGCACCTTGGGAGTACTGTCACGGAGATTAAGTAAACCTGCTATCCTTCAGGTTGCCACCTTCCTCCCTCAATGACTCTCTTCCCTCTTTGAGAGGGTAGAACAGGACCTGTTTCAGCTCCCCAGCCTCATCTACCAACAAAAGTCCAACCATTGCCTTTATGCTGAACACAAGTCAACCTGTGTTTCTTCTTTACAGCTATCTTCTTTAGTCCAAATTAAAATTTAATTCTGTTTCTTTGTTGTTGCTTTGTGGATGGCTGACAGAAGCTCAAGGTCAGCAATGCTAACACCAGCTCATTCATGCCCACAGTCCTTCACACTGATGCCTTCAATTTCCCCACACTACACCACACAGACTGCACTCAGGGCCACCATGCATCTCGTCATTACACCCTGACTGCCTTGCTGTCTTCCCATCCCCTTAACTTTGTCTTGTATTAAATTGCTGATGTGCAGTCTTCCCTAATCATCTACATGCTGAACCATTCATTCAGACTCTTGACATCTCATAATGGCCGGTGCCCTTTCTTCTGTCCTTGACAGGGGAGCTCTGAAGACATCTCTCAGAATCATGCTGGACTGGGTCATCCCCCTTGTGCTTGGCTTTTTGGCTCCCTCTTGTTTGCCTTGACTGCCCTCACCTTCACAGCTCCTCAGCTATTCCTGGGTTGCCCTTTTCCAAATTACCTGGGGAGCATGGAGGCCTGTGCCAGCCTTCCCTTCTCACTTCTTCAGACAAACATTGTTGGGTTGTACCTGTATGAGCATTTTTGCCAGGGAGGAGCCCACTGCGGATATCCACAATGCTCTGTTATCATCCTTTTTCACATCTCCTCTAAGTTCCTGTCTTATGTGTCTACAAACCAGTAAACTAAATAACTGCAAATGTAGACACTCTTGTGGTTTAATCACAATGACTAATATTGCCTCATGGCTTCTTTATGCTCCTCTATCCCCATCCATCTGCTGTTGCTTTGCTTACCAATTGATAACTGTGAATCAGGGCATTTCCTCTTCCCCTCTCCACCCCGCCTACATGGGGGCCCCAGTCCATGCCTGTTGCTCCTCAGGACTAAGACAGCTTCCAAAATCACCTTGTTCCCCAGAGACAGGGTGACTCATGTCCTGCTGGCACAAGGAAGCTTCCTCCTATGAATGTTGAGGACCATCCCATCCGTGTAAGTTGTGAAATAACATGATGACACCGCACTTGCATTATAATGCCGTTCTATTTGACTGCTGAGGTGAAAGAGGAGCTAGCTTAGAGCCAAGTTGCAAAACTCCTGCCTTGCTCCTTCTCAGTCACAGTTGCTGGTCTGTGACACACTTGCAAAAAATCTCATTTTGCTGTATTTCTACCAGACGGCTTTGGGTATTTCTTCTGATTGTTTCTTTGTTTCAGGTGTACGATGATACCAAATCTGGTCTTTCTTGGCTTTGTTGATATGTCTGACGTGAGGTCTCTCTCTGCATCCATGCAGCCTGGTCTGAGTGCTAGTGCAGGTGCTGGCAGCTCTTCCTCTTCTGGCAGGGGTGCTTGCCAGAAAAGTCGTGAAACACTGCAGTGAGAATTACTTTTTCCTACTGGGGTGGAAATGAAGGAAATGAGGGGTGCAGTAGCTAGCTGATTATCCTAAAGCCACCCAGAAGGAAAGCTGAGGTTAGAGTGTAGGGGTCATGCTGACTTCTTCCCTGCTGCTGGGGCCTGCTGCTGCCGTTCTGTTGTCACCCCTGGGGTGGGGGCTGGTGCTGGTGGGCAGGCAGCAGATGACACTCCTTCCTCAGCTCCGGCTGCCCCATTGCAGCCTTAGCTCCAGCCTGAAATGTGTGTCTGCAGAGGAATTCAAACAGTACTTGAAAGAAAACAAAGCAGAGCAAGAGCAAATGGCTCTTCTCAAACAGCAGGTCGTGAACTCCAGTGGCTGGAGCCAGAAGCCTTTTTAGGGCAAGTGATGGTTCCACATCTCCCCTGGAGAACAAGGCTCTGCTACAGCTGATCTGTCGAGGGAGGTTAGCAAGGGAATCTGGCATGTGTTTTACCGAAGCGATGTTTCCGATGTTCAGTTAGCAGACCTGCTCTTACCACTTATCCATGTGGGCAGGATTATCTGGACAGCTCCAGCGCTGTAGATGAAAACCTGTCCGGGCTGGCTGGCCAGAGTGATTTGGCCAATAGCAAGTCAAAGCTGGCATCCCTTGGGTGTTTGTGAGGGGGCCATGACTGGATCCTGCCTCAGGGGACCCCATGACCTCAATTGTCTCCTCCACTGTACTTTGAGCTGTCTTTTCCATTGCGGTAAAGTGGTAGTAAGAGAATATCCCTAGGATTTGGTAACCATCTGTATCAGGGCCAGCTTTAGTCTCAGCAGTTGCTTTCAGGCAGCAAATTGCTGAGGACAGCAAATCAGTCTGGCAATAAGCATCCTGCAGACCTGTTGCCTCTTCTCCCAGCCTCGCCCCGCGCCTGCCTCGCCTCCAGCAATGCAGCCACTGCTTGGGCAGGAGGTAGAGCGTGGTGAGGGCAGCAGCAGAAGGCTGCATGTGCTCCCTCCTCCCCACAGCCAGGGTCTCTGTGAAGAAGTGACAGGGTGCAGGGCAAGGATGACACTAGATAGGCTTTCAGCCATGGGAAGCTATTTTTTCCTCATTCTTGGGCAGCAAATATAATATAACCCATGTAGCAGAGGACCTCTTCTCAACATGCAACACATTAGGAGGTGAAAAATCAGCACAAAACTGTACCGGCTGTCAAAGTTTCATGGGCACGTTGTAGGCAGGCTCATCCAAAAGGGCCAAGGAGGCCACTGAGTAGGATGGCTCCTTTTCCTCCCCCAGGGATGATGCCTCTGGAGATGCAAGGTGATGGCAGGTGGGCAAGCAGGAAAGCAGTGAGCCAAGCTCACCCCTGTGCCATACTGAAACCAGTGGCTTCCCTACTGGCACAGTTTCTTGTTGGCACAGAATTTAAGGGGGTGATGGTAAAGAGGAGAGGGAGAGAGGTATTCCTGGCTCTCCAGAAAGGGCTTTTGACTCAGTTTTGTTCTGGGGGTGTATGTTTGCTTTTCCATCTGCAGGTCTGCCTGCTCTGTTGTTGTAAGGGCGGCGCAGGGATGCTTGGGCAAGCTCATGCCTATAGCTCAGTGCAAGGAGATGGGACAGTATTTGCTCTGCCAGTGCACTAATTTAAAATACCTGGCTGCAGCGCCAATGCACGGAACCTGTTACCTCCCTTAGGAGACTCCAGGAGCTGAAAAGTTGGCGGTGATGAGTCATTTGCTGTGTAGTAGAGAAGCCATTCTTTGCCTGCCCATGTTGCAGGCAGGTATCTGGCTGCCTGTGCTGTGTGCTTTCAGTTAGGGTTGGAAACGAGATAGCGAAGCCTGCTGTGTTTGGGAATGGCTATCCCGTGGGTGTGTGCTCCTCGGAGTGGGAGGTGAAATGCTGAGGGAGAAAGATAACAAACTGATGGAGGGGATGAACAGGGGAGCAAGTCTCGTAATTTAATATTCAGGAACCTCAGGAGAAGGTGAGACTCCTGGGCTTTCATTCCTGCTCTCATGAATATTTTAGGGTTCATATAATCATTCTTAACCATAAAATGTGAAATAATCCTGGGAATAAGGGCATGGCATCCTGGACTTCTCCCTCCTAGATGAGTCCCAAATCATTTGGTTTTTACATAAAGGTGACCAACGCCCACAGTAAAATGCAAGCAGAATTGCTGCTGTCTCCAATATCATCTGCTATCTTGCTGTCAGGCCAATATTGAGCACGATATGAATTGGCTTCAGTCACAGAAATGAAGGTGTGGACTCTGAAACCTAATGATTACATATTTCTTCCAGAGTAACAATCAAAGTGCTTATCATAGCTAACTGGATGAAAGAAATGTTTTAAGATAAATGACAGAAGCTGAGACGGCTCTTTTTTTTTTTTTGTACAGTTGCCCAGGACTGTTTAGAAAGAATTCAGACACACCCAGAGAGTCTCACAGTGTTAGATTGGGCAGGGAAATAGATTTTCATTTCTCAAAACGATTCTGTGGAAAAATGTGAAGTGCAAGTAGGAGGCTAAAAGTGTATTTGGCACAGGTGATTTTTTTTAATTTTCTTTTTCCTGCTGAAACATCCATTTTTTTTGCTGGTTACCATTGAAAAAAAGTTCATAACGTAAATGTTTATTTGCCTATTTTTCTGTCACTTTTCTTCCGGGGGAGGGGGGAAGAAAACAAAGATAAACTGCTGCTGCATCAGTAATCACGATGCTTGGAGTCAACCTTTTACTCACTTGCCTTATTCTGGCACACACTCAAAATGTGGGGAGGCCTGAACTAACCAGCAAAATATCCCAAAATTAGGACTTGAGCTTGATTTTAATAGGTAGGATTAGAAAACAGAAAAACAATGTGTTCATCCCTGCGTGCGCTTCAGACAGAGCCTACAGAAGCTTGGAAGGTCCCAGCAGCAGCTGCCGCTCTGGCTGGCTGCACAGCAGAGCCTACAGCAGCTTGCCGAGGAGTTCCTGGGGCTTTGCCTGTGTCATCTGTGCTTAGTGAGCCCAGCCCTCTTGGCACCAAAGGGCTCTCTGCCACTGTAATTCGTGTGTGTCAATGTCAGGACCAAGATATTTTACCATTGCAGTATAGAAGAGTCTTATGGATTGCTTTCTGCCTGCCCTTAGCAGATGAGCAATGCAACACCTGAACTCCCCAAAACACAGCATTTGAGAATTAAATCCAGAACAAATGAAGCTTTGCATGATTCTAACTTTTTGCTCTCACAGACCCTGAATTGCACACCAAGTTGCTCTGCTGCTCCAGCTGTGTCTGGAGGTGACTCATGAGACGATTTCTGCAGCTCTCTAGCAGGCACTTGAAGCCAGAGCTGACCACCAGCCCAGCCCCATAGCACCAGCTCTCTCCCCTGCACTTGCTTTGCCCAGCCCAGGAGCAAGCTAACAGCCTGAAGGGGTGTTGGAGAAGGTGGGAGCACTTTGGTTACCAAGTCCTAAATCATAAAATCATAGAATGGTTTGGGTTGGAAGGGGCCTCAAAGATCATCTAGATCCACCCCCCCTGCATTGGCAGGGACACCTCCCACTCAATCAGGTTGCTCAGAGCCCCATCTAACTTGCCCTTGAATACTTCCAGGGATGGGGCTTCCACAACTACCCTGGGCAACCTGTTCCAGTGTCTCACCACCCTCATAGTGAAGAATTTCCTCAGAATGTCTAACCTAAATCTACCTTCTTCCAGTTTAAAGCCATTACTTCTTGTCCTCTCGCCACAAGCCCTTGTAAAAAGTCCCTCCGCAGCTTTCCTGCAGGCTCTCTTCAGGTACTGGAAGGCCACTATAAGGTCTTCCCAGAGCCTTCTCTTCTCCAGGCTGAACAACCCCAATTCTCTCATGCTGTCTTCGTAGGAGAGGTGCTCCAGCCCTTGGATCATCTTTGTGGCCTTTCTTAGGACTTTCTCTATGAGCTCCATGTCCTTCTTATTTTGGGGGCTCCAGAATTGGACACAGTATTCCAGGGGGGGTCTCATGAGAGCAGAGTAGAGGGGGAGAATCAGTTCCCTTGACCTGCTGGCCACACTTCTTTTGATGCAGCCCAGGATACAGTTGGCCCTCTGGGCTGCAAGCACACATTGCTGGCCCATGTTGAGCTTCTCATCCACCATCACCCCCAGGTCCTTCTCTCCAGGGCCGTAATGTAGCCTTGCCTCTGGCCTTCTTCTTCTTCAGGAAACATCTTTTGCTCTGCACATACTCCAAATCTTGAAGCTGCTGCACGTTTCTCAGTGAGATGTTTCTGTGATGTCATCTCCCAAGCTGGTGGTGTAATGTTTTTCCTCGCAGATAGATCATAACCTCAAGTGGGGTGCAACTTCAGGCACGGGAAAGTTTATGAAAAAATTGGCATACTCTTCTATCAAGCAACAGTTAACAAAAAATCTGGAAAGGGATTGATTAGCTGCCATATACTCTGGGGCTTGCTGACAGATGTCCTGAAAATCTGGGAATGTGTCGATGTATCTTTACACAGTTTTTTTGTTGTTTTTTCCTTCTCCCTCCTTCTCCCTCTCTTCATCTCTGTGCCTAGGGCACACAAATGGGAATTCCCTCACATCCAGGAGGCTGCCCGGGAACTGCCTTCATGCCATCTGCAGACTGGTATACTGGTCCTGAGGTGCAATCTAGCCTGAGCTAGACCTGAAACCTCAGTCTAGTTACAGATGCCAGCTTCCTTGCAATGGCAGCACTGCTGCTTTGTGCCAGGGCACATTTTCTCTCTGTTTCAACTGCAACCTCTCAGCTCATTTTAAAGGAGCTTAAATGTTGGCCATTAAATATAAATATCTTCTTTTTCCTCTGGGTGAAACTGATGTTCAAAACTTCACAGTGTAAATAAGGTCTGGAGAAAATGTTTTAGGCAATGTTTCAGTCAAACTAAATTACCCTGGCCATTCCTTCCTGCTTTAGCCACAGCTCTAGGTATGTCTCCTCTGCCTTTGACAATGTGGCAGAGGAGATTTCTGATGTGACCTTCCCCCAAGCACATCTTCAGGCTTGGAGTAGCCAGAAGACTCTGACCTCTGTGGATTGTCTTGCGTGATCTTGGCCAAATCACATAGGACATTTTTTTTTTAAGTGCTTTCTGTTTCTGGATGATTTGATCTCTGATTGCTCAATTTAAAACACTCAGGTGGCTTCTGTGAAGAGGGAGATGTGGACACACACTCTCCCTTCTCCAAGTGATACAGCCTTTAAACTGTTCTACAGCTCTGGCTGGAGTCGCTGGTCTCAGGGAGGGAATCGCTCCTGCAACTGCAGTTAAATCTCCCCCTTCTCTTTTTTGCCACATACTTCTTTTCCTTCCATACAAGAAGGAAATCACTCCTTCTGACCTGCGGGGGAGTGAAGAGTCTCCTGCCTTGCTGAAAACAAGACAGGAGCCTGCCTTGGTTGGTCTATACTCTTACCATTAGCCACACAGGTTACCACCTGCTCCAAAATCTAAAGGTTGCAAACATGTCTTGTGCTTTGTTCCCTCCCCTGCCCCCTCATCAGAGGAGTGAGGTAAATACTCAGTGGGTCCAGTACTGGAGGGTGTGCAGTGTTTTGTTCTGAAGAAGGACCAGCATTCTTATTTCATACCGTCACTATGTTGCATTTCTGTCAAACCTCTTTTCTCTGAGGGCCAGACAATAGTCTAACAGCACTCTTCATCTCTGGGTCATGGGAAGGCTGTGCACATTGGGCGAGCAGCGTGTTCGGAGTCTGGATGTTGACATCACTTCTCTTCCCCAGGGCAAAGGATGCAGCTCTCAGTCACAGCTGTTGTATTACAGCAGCCTCTGGCAGCCTGGAGGTTTGGGAGACATCTACCCTGATGGCTCTCGGCCACACAGCAGACACCCAGTCTTGCCTCTTGCCCAGGCGCAGGCACCCTTTGATTGTGCTTCTGGTGCTAGAAAAGGCAGGGCTGACGGAAAGTGCCTGTGACTTGGTATGAGCACGGAACATCACCGCAAACAGCAGCACGTGGGATTGTTTCTCCTTCGTCCCGAGTGAGCTCCCCCTGTCCAGCCTCTACCACTGCCTGCTGAGGCGAGCAATGGGGAAGCAAGCCTGAGCAGACTGCTAGCAGTGACCGAGTAACGAGAAAGCTGCCGATGTGGGTTATGACCTAATGTGTATATCATCAGCATCTCTTGAGTCACACCCATCTGCCCCCAGCTCTTACAGTGATCTTGCTGTGAAAGAGCAACCACAAGGCCTGACCAAATGGTCAGCTGCTGCTGAGGACGGATCTCCTAAATGGCTCAGTTGTGCTGGGAGTACAAGGCAGCCCAGACCTGTCTTCCTGGAAAGCTGCTTCACATTAACCTTGTGCTCAAAATGGTTTTGTCTTTGAGGCAACTGTGGCATTTGTTCCTATTCAACCACATGAATAAGACACGTGGTTGGACAGACGTCCACAGGGAGTCAGAGCCCCACTGTGGGAGCTCAAAACGCTGGAGCTGAGCCCAAGGGAGGGCTGCCTCCCTCCCTAGGTTTGAGAAAGCTGCCCTGCTCAAGCCTCAGTTTCCCCAATGATGCAGGAGCAAGACCAATGTTTTCCTCAGAAGACCACAAAGCGCTTGTGACGTCCTCTGAAGAAGGGCGCTCTTGTGAACGCCAAGCTATTTTTGTTATTGGGGTCAGGGAGGAGAATGCGCAAAGGTGATGAAGCTTTTGAAACACAGGTTCCCATTAATAGTCTTTAGGACACACGGTTCTTATTATAATCTAATTTGACTGGAATTGGATTAATCTTATAATGCTATAATGTCATTTCCATGGTCTTTTTATATTTTTATTGTTACTATGCATTAATGCAATACCCGGCAAGAGCTCCGAGAAGAGGATGTGAATGTTTAGTGAATCTCTGATAACATTTTCACAGGGCATTTTTATGCTCCTGTTAGGCTCAAATGCTGTAAAGTCACACAGTGGCTGGAAATAGAAAGAATGCACCCAAATTCACCTTGAATTATCTTGCAACAGGCTCCACTGGCAAAAGCAATGTATTCAGAGCCAAGAAACCAGTGATCTGCTCCCAGCTTGTCCCTGACATGTGCCGGGAGCTCACCTGAATCATGCCAGTGTTTTCCTCCTCATCTCTTCAGCTGGAGATGGAAATATTTTGTCCATATAAGAATCTAGTGGGTCTATATTCCTTGCCGTCTAGAAAAGCTTTCTTGTATCACCAAGCTTTAATGTTTCCTTTTTATTAAGTTTACCCTGAAAATACTGTTTTTTCCTACCTGTGCCCTGTATTTCCTAATTTTCCTTTATTTTTTTCTTTTGCTATTTTTATTTCTTTAGTTATGCATCTTTCAAAGCATTAGATTAAACAATCTTTATCCTGCATCCATTTAAAGATGCTGGAAGTTTACTTCAAAGTAGCCCCACAGTGCTTGGTCTAAATACTCATGAGCTTGTACGTCAGGACTTAGACTAGGAGACTGCACGTGAAAAAAAATATTGAGCAAGCTGAGTGATATTACACTGGGTGACGTTTCAGCCCTCAAATCACCTAAGAGAAAAGGCAAATAGACTGGTATTTTCTGTCAACTCTTATCATCACCTCTGTTCCTTTCCAAGTCTCACTTGAAGGCAGCCTTGATGTAATTAAAGCTGAAGGACCAAAGCGTGAGTTTAATTTTCAGTGTAAATACAAAACTAACCCTTTCTCTCCCACATGTCTCTCGTTATTCTCTTCCTTGGCTTCTCTGTTCAGAAAGCATGACAAAGCTGTGAATTAAACCTCCCACTCTAAAAATGGCATTGCTTAACATTATTAGCCTGCAGAAACAGAATTTGCTGGGTCACTAGGAGCTGGATACCAATACGTCTGCCACAACAGCTATGTTGGGAATCATAGAATCATAGCATAGTTTGTGTTGGAAGCAGCCTTGAAGATAACCTAGTTCCAACGCCCCTGCCATGGGCAGGGACACCTTCCACTAGACCAGGTTGCTCAAAGCCCCATCCAACCTGACCTTGAATACTTCCAGGGGTGGGGCATCCATAACTTCCCTGGGTAACCTGTGCCAGTGTCTCACTACCCTCAGCTGGTTGAGCTTCTCATCAACCAGCACCCCAAAGTTCTTTTCCTCAGGGCTGTTCTCAATCCATTTTCCACCCAACCTGTGTTTGTGCTTGGGATTGCCCCAGCCTAGGTGCAGGACCTTGCGCTTGGCCTTGTTGAACTTCATAAAGTTTGCATGGGCCCAACTGTCAAGCCTGTCAAGGTCGATCTGGATGGCCTCCCTTCCCTCCAGCATGTTGATCACCCTGCACAGTGAGTTCATATGGTAATATGGAAGTCAGGCCATATGGTAATACAGACAGCCTCTGATTTCTGCTGGGTACAGCTTCTAAGGACTTGGTGTCTTCTATTAGATGGCTTGGGACTGTGCTGGTTGCTGCCTCTCTGTGGCACAGACGGGTTGGGTTTCTGCATTTGCATCAGCAAGACTTCATTGGAGACTCTGTGTGAAGGCAGAAGGGTTTCCTGCAAAGGGTCCTTGAAGGATTGGAGCATTAGGAGGGTACCTCACTCTGCTGTTGCAGTCACTCTTGGCCTCTGTTCTTATTTTTGTGAGCAAACAAACAACCGGGGGTTTCGTTTGCAAGGACATTTGAACATTTGTGCCCTTGAGAAGGGCTTCCTCATTAATCTTTTATTTACAAACAACATAAAACCCAGTCCCCAGTGTTGCCGTATTTGTGCACTTCAGTGTTTCCTGGATGTACTTTTTGATGCATTTCAGGCATTGACACATTGTACTGTTGATTGTCTGGGCAGCATCCCAAGTGCAGCAGGGCCTGCACATGGGGAGGGCTCACATCTGGCAACCTGGCATTAATACCAGCCCTGGATTCGGGTCTCAGTAACAAGCACATCGCACCAGGACGGTCACGAGTTGGTCGAAACTTGGAAAGCCCGGCTGTTATTTTTTGTATGCCTTGGAACAAAAGGGAGTATATATGCCATTTACCAAGAAGCAGGGTTTCCGAGGAGCGCCCGAGGACTTCCTTTTTCCCTTAAAACAAAGGAACCCGGTTTACACCCGCGCTTCTTCTATGACCTCGGCTTTACCCCCAGCCTTGCAGCCCCACTCCACAACTTTCCAGAAGCCACTGGGTCGGCGTCCTCCCCGACCCCCGTCTCCGCGGCGCCCACACGTCGGGGGCATCCCTGGCCCCTGCCAGCCTCCGCGACGGAGCATTCCGTCGGGTCGTCGCCCGAGATCTGCCCTCCTCCCTGGCCGCCGCCGGGGGGGAGCGGAGGGAGCGGGCGGCGGCGGCGGCGGGGCGGGCCGGGGCGGGCCGGGGGAGGAGTTTGTCGGCGCGGAGGAAGCGCCGGACACCCCGCGGCGGCAGCGCCGAGCGGGCGGGCGGGCAGGTGAGGGTGGCGGGCCCGGACGGGGCAAACCGGAGCAGCGCGGCGCCCCGCTTATTTTGATAACTTTTTGGCGTGAGGGCTTTTTCTTGTTGTTTCGTGCCCCCTCCCCCTTTTCCTCGTATTCTTTTTTTTTTATTCCGCGCCGCGGACGAGACGATTTATCCCTTGCCTTCTGCCTCTCCCCTTAGAGCCGTTGGCGCGGAGCGGCGGCGGGGAGCGGAGCGGAGCAGCGGGAAGGGGAGGCGAGAGAGGGGAGGCGCGGCGGCCGCCCCGCTGCGGGGGCGATGCCCCCGCCTGCCTTGGCGCCTCCCCGTGCCGGCCCCGCCGCCTTCCCTTTGTGCCGCCGGGCCCGGCGCGACGCCTGCCCCGGGAGCCGGCGCCCCGCGGCTTTCCGCGGCGGGAGGTAAGGGCGGCCGCCGCCCCGCGCCCCGGCAGCCATGCGGACCCTGCGGCCGCAGCTGGCCTCCCTGCTCCTGCTCGGTAAGTGCCGGCCACCGGCGGGGGTGGGACGGGACGGGACGGGGATCCCCGGGGTGGGACAGGACAGGATGCCCCCCGGTGGGTGCTCTCCCTCGCAGGGCTGGTGGGAGGGTCACCCCTGCCGAAGACACCCAGCGTCTTCCCCTAGGAGTTGTCACTGCCCGTGCTGTTCCTGCGATCGGAGGGAGAAAGAGAAAATAATTTATTGTATATATATATATGTAAAAGAAATCGGGATTTCACGTCCACCTGCAGTTCCCAGGTGACCATCCTTGCCCAGCCCCGGAGCGCCGGGTCCGCCCGGAGCGGGCAGCCGGGGAGTGGGAGCTGTAGAAGAGGAGGGGACGGGCACCGCCTCCGCGCCGGGCATCGGCACCAACTTGGGAAGGCGAGCGGCCGGCCAGGGGCTGCTCCCTGCTGGGATCGGGGCACGTCTTGGAGCGGAATCGTGGGGGTAGGGGGTTACGGGTCGGTGTTGAGCTTATGCAGCGCAGGGAGAGAAGATGCCTCGGGTAAGATAGGCTTCAGAAACAAAGTCCTCTTCTCAGCTCTCGAAGAGTACGTTGAAAGGTAGAGGGAAGGCAGTCCTGCTGTCGAAAAATGCCATTTGATAGCTTTGTGTTGTCTCTCCACACTCCTCCTGTAGTTGCTTTTTTTCTACCCGCTTGCGTTTTGTACCCTGTGAACCGTTAAACGTGTGTTTTTGTCCCATCCCACAAGTGCCTGCCCAAGGGATGACTGTATATACACAGTTCTGTAAAGTCCTTTGGGATCCCGCTGCTGGGCAAGAGATGCTGTAGCAATGCAAGAGCCCTTCCCACAAATTTGGGAAAAGCAGAATACAAGACAATTAGAATGCCTCTTACATGTTTCGTGGCAGCCCATGTGCCTGGCTTAGTACTGATGAGTTGATAGGAGCGTTTGTGGAAAATACAGTACAGCAAACTCACACTGCTTTCTGCCTGTGTATGTACAGAGCAACCTCAGAGTTGTTTTGATTTGCCTTTTCACTGGTAGGATTTTCTGCTGGCGATAATGGTGTTGAGGAAAGAAGCAGCAAGGTGGCAATTTTACTGTCTTGAGAATTGTCACATACGCGCTCTGCCAATTTGGAAACAACATCTTTACTGGAATTGCAGTCGTGCTTCCATGTCTCTAATTTGTGTGTGTGGTTTTTCATGCTTGCTGTCTGTCTTTAGGGAAGATGAAGAGAGATGATTCTTTGAAATGGTTTTGGAGACGGTTTAAAGTTCCCTTAACCAGTAGCTTTCTTCCTTGGGTTTCCTGAAAAAAAGAAATCTTAAAGCTAAGTTTATCCAGGGTGACATTGCTCCACGAGTACAGGCAGTCTGTCGTAGCCCGAGAGATGGGTGTAAACGAGTGGCAGTTGCTTGCTGTCTTGCCTTTGCACGCTCAATCTCTCGGGTTGAAGAACAATAACAGCATTCTGGATTAAGGCTTCCTAATATGGAACGAGCAAGCGAGCGGTCGGTTGCCTGCATGCTGCTCCGAAGCGCGCCCAGCTGATGCAGCAGCATAGCAGCAGAGGGCATCCATCGTCTTGCCAAAGGCTTCCCGCAGCGGTGCAGAAGGGGGACCTGCCAGACCTCCACTGTACACCCTGCGTTGGTGCCAACCTTGTGCCTGGCCGGCTGCCGAGGCCACCCCACTCTGCTTGCAGTAACTGGCTGTCTGGGTTTGACCTAAAACTGGCTTTAACATGCCTTTGCCCTCTCCTGGGAATGAGTTGCAAGGTGTTTCTGGTCACTTGGAGAATCGGTTGCTTTTTAGTGGTCCCCAAATCCCATGGACATATCTGGTTTGTAAAAACATTGCACTGGCCTCCTAGTGTTAAACGTGAGGCTGCTTTCAACAGTGGAAAGCGTACCACACATGAGCTTTGAGTTAGTTTTCTTTTGGTGTTTTTCACCTAGATTTCTTGAGACAGTTGATCTGCACTTGTCCATCTGCTGGTCTTAACCAAAGCGGGGATGTGTGACCTTGCCTCAAAGCCTCAAGTGGCAGGAAAGTACTTTAGGTTGCTGTTTATAAAACTGAGGCATCGTTTGACTTAGTGCGGAAGAGGCTGGAGTAAATAGCCTTATTTCGTAAGATAAATCTCTGACTGGCTAGAAGAAGACTCTTCCTTTCTGAACAAGTAATGTTGATGCTAGAGAATATATGGAAAAGGTACTATGGGTTGAGTATGCAGAAAAAGAAATGCAACTCAATTTTTCCTTATCCTTTTGTAAACTCATTAGAATTGCTGAAGGAGGAATTGTGGTTATGGAAAGAGCCGATGGATGATTTAAAGTAGTATATCAAGTATTAACTGCCAAAATCCAAGTAACTGCAAGACCAGGGTTCTCAAAAACCCACATCTGGCATGTGGGTGTAACGTTTGTAGCTCTCTGCTGTTTTTTTTCCCATCTTGCTGCAGTGTTTGTTACAGGGTTCTTTAAACAAGTGGCACTTCATCACAGCAAGTACAAAATGGGAAAATAGAGCAAGTGCTGTAAATAATCCTCATGCAGCGATGAGACCATTAATATTTGTGCCAGCCAGTGCTAATCCTATGTGTAGTTGCAAGATTTACCTTCTTTTTTGCAGGGATGCAAAGTGTGATACTCCTCATATTTATAGTGTAATATATAGGAAACACAATAGGCTTCTGGGGAATGCTGAATTCATTCATGTCAGTGAGTGGTTTATGAATAGTTCTGCTTTCGAGTCTCCTGTAGTCTCCAGAATGCCACCTGTGAATGCAATTTACAGCTCTTTGTGTTCAAACATTGCATATGTATATATGTACATAGACTCATTACCCTCTTCCTTTCTCTATTCATGCATAGTAATTGGTGATTTATTTGCGATTCCTAGAGGGGAGTAGAGCCCAGTCTTGAAACTGCAGCTCACTTGTAAATGGTACGTCGGACTGAAATAACGATGCAGAGGAGACTCTTGAAGTAAGAATGGCATGATCGATCTTGGAGGCCTTTCCACCTGGAGGGGAAGAGGTGCTGGCTGGGAAGCAACCAGCGTGCAGTTGACTGCTGCTCCAGTGCTCTGCTGTCACACCCTCCTGCTCTTCTGCTGCCTGCCTGGCTGCAGGGGTTAGAGGGGGCAGTGGCTGAAGCACAAGCTTAGATGTGATAGAGCTGAAGGCTGCTTGACTGGAGGGGAACAGACGGAGAAAATGGCAGAGTGGGTGTTTGCACACACGGGGTTTGGGGTTGTTTCTGTTTACTGAAGCTAGTGGCCCGGGAATGTTGCTGGCGTCTCATCTGCTCCTCGATGCATTGTTAGTAACGCTGGCCAAGATTGTGCTTTCTCCATCTGCGTCTGCCCAAAGTGCTCTGCTTGCAAGCTTCACTTTTCTAAGCCAATTGTGCCACCATTACCTCTGTGTTTGCTGCCTCTGGATCACAGTGGTGTGTGCTGCTGGACCTGGCCTGATCCTGTGTGTGCTGGGACGGGCTGTGGCTCTGCATCTTTTGGGGAATGTTTTGGATGGGGGCTCTGCAGATGGCCCTGACTGTTGCCTCATTTTTGCATGTGGATCAGCCAGTTCTCTGGTTTGCCTGAGTGTGATGGGAGGCTGCTGTGGCCTTTGCTGCTGGGCTGGCAGGCTCCACTCTTGTGCATCCCCAAATGTAATTCTTCGCAGGGAGACTCCTTCCCTGCAGTCTTGGCCAGACTGCCTGACATCCTGAGGCTCCTGCAAATCCTGTTTATTTACACAGGAGGGTTTGGTTTATGCGAATTGTCGTCTTTTAGTTGACCTTCTGTCAAGTTAGATGTCTTTATTAAAGCAGTTTTTATTGTAAATCGAATGTGTACTTGGAACACTTTTACCAGACCCATTGTATAAAGTGAAAGGCAGAATAAACCCTGCAGACCACAGGGAGGAGGGCAGGAGACAGAGGGTCATAAGGAGCTTGGAAAGGAGAGCATCGCTCCTGTGGTGGCAGGCTTATTGAATTTTTTGGACCAGGAAACTGCTTTTTTAAAAAAAAAAAAGTTCTTTTAAAGTTCTTCCTTTTGGTGTCGGCATTTTTCTTACCCCTTCAAAATCAGTCATGGATTCAGTCATTGTCCTAAAGGTTATACAGTCTAGTATGAAGCCAGAGTTTTTTAGTTTCTTCAACTCAGATGAATCAGAGTACTATAACCTGAAAGAGTGCTCCTCACTGTCTGTTAGCAATCTGCAGACCCTGCCCAGGAACTTACAGCAGCACGAAAATTGCCTCAAAGGAAAGGGGAAGCTTTTCAAGCACAATTGGGCTTTCTTCTTGTTGCTAGGGTTCCTCTGCTCGTGATTTGACTTGTCTACTGGTATCAAGGACGTTTAGGCCCTCCAGCCAGTGTCTGGAAAACTGCAGTATTGTGATTTGCCTCTGGCTTTTAAGTTGCTACGTACTCCTAAATGATAACCTGCCAAATTGGTTTCAACTCCATTTTTTTATTGGCATCTCTTTCCTAGTCATAAGAAATCCTCTCAAGGAAATGTTCTCCGGTTAAATGTTGGGAGACATTTAGCATCTGCTTATCAGCTATGGAGAGGCTAAAATGGAGCCTTTCCTGACAAAGTGGTGTTTGATCAAATTGCAAGGCAAAGAATTGGGTCTGCATCTGGCTTTAATGGGTCTAGGATGTCTGCATGCACATATGTTATTTCCAGCTCTAACCTGTTGCTCACCCTGTCTCCATCAGTGTACTAAGAACATGTTTCCAATGACGTATGTTAATAAGCTTTTTGTTGTTGTTACGAGGTTTAATTAGTGAAAGACAAAGAGACAAGAGAACATCTTGGTTTTTTATCTGCTGCTAAAGTCGCATTTCAGTGAGTAATTGAACATGAGCACAAAACCAGGCCATCTCCGCTAAGTGATGGGAAGGTTTTCTTGAAAAGAGAGAGGCTTTGACACTCAGGACTTGTACTGTTGCTGCACAGTACGTGTAGAAATGTTAAAAAGAAGCAGTGTTTCTGAAAGGAGTTGTTCCAGGCTAGTTCCCGCCTGGTGTGGTGAGGGGAGAGTGCAGACCAGGGCGTTCACATGGGGAACTATTTGGAGTGACTTGCTCAGTATGAAAACTAACTTGGCAAAACCAGTAAATGCATAAAGGGACTGGGCGTCTTGTCTGACTTGAAAGTAGATCCATTTTTCACTTGGTCCTGCAGATGTTTATGGGGGCCCAAGGGAAGGGGGTGTGCTGGGGAGGCAGGTGGCTAGAGAGTGGCACAGTGAGTATCTTTGGCTGGGTTACCCCAGTTTGCTCTTTGTGCACTGGGGCCTTGATACAATGGGTCTGGGTGTGCAACCAGTTGCTCAGCCTGGCTGAATGGGTGAGGTGAGTCCAGTGTTTGACCACAGCCACACTCAACTGTTACTGGCTGCTGACAGAAGCTGCCTGCTGTGTCCTGTGTATCATTTAATCTGCAGTTTCTGGCTGAAGCCACTGCCTGTGCCCTTCTATGTCTCCTTTCTGATGTTACTCCACTGCTTTTGGCTCCTTGGTGTTTCCAGGTCCATTCCCGCTCTTGTTGGGCAGCGTTCCAAGGGAAGGAAGAGGTGGCGCACTGTTCAGTGGAAGAGTGAGGAAAAGATGGGCCAAGAGAAAGCACTAGGAGGAGAAGGAAGGCAAAGAACCCAACTGATAAGGAGGATAGATAACGACAAGTTCTGGAGGATGGATCTTACCAAATGCTAGGCCTTCCACCACACCCATAGCTTTTGAAGTGTCAAAGGCTCCTGAGTACAAAAGAAACTGACATAGTGAGGTTCCATCCACATTTGTTCTCTTGTTCCTGAGCAGTATACTTAGCATCGCTCTTGGCTGACTTGTCCTTTCCTACTAAGCTATTGATTCAATTTGGGACTAAAAAAATCATCTAGCACTTCTCCTGTCTCCTCTGATCTTGGTGGCCGTAAGACTTTGCCAGTCAGGAAGAGCTGAGGCTGCTGCTGAAGTGCAGGAATAAGGAGATTCCTGTGTGGTTTCTGGCAATGGAGTTGGCCCTAACGGGATAGTAGAAACCATTCAGATCCATACCATGTGCCACAAAGTAATTGCATGACCCTTAGCCCCATCCAGTGTTACTCTAATGCCCTTTGTTTGGTTTGATATTCTGAGTTTTGGTTTTGTGGTCCTTGCAAAACAGCTCATCAGGATCTGACATGGTTGGAGGTGACTTTGATGCACAGCTGTTGTGGAGCTGCTAGGTTTTGTTTTAACTAGTGGCATGAGCCTGGAATTGGTGTCGGTTCACCCAGTGTTTCCTAGTCTGCACACAAAAGCGAATAGCTACACTTCTCAGCAAATGTGTTCCCCTCTGGAGTCATTGTGATTACAGGGAAATAGCAGAGAATGGGTGATGCATCTGGGTTTTTTGGGGTTGGTTTGTTTGTTTGCTTGCTTGGTGGTTGTTTCCTGCCCCCGCCCCCCCCCCCCCTTTCGTGCCACATCCCTGATCTCTCTGCCTGAGGCACACTGTCACTTTTATGGCTTTTAGGCTTTGTATGAAAGTTGATAACTTTGTTAAGTAAAGGGAGCTGGGAGCACAGGGTGAGGTAGATGCATTTTTTTTTATGGACTGTGTAGGTCTAAATGTCTGTCCTGCATTAGGGAGGAGCTCGGCACTGACCCAGGCTGCTCTCTGGAATGGGTGGTTTCTGAGGCCTTTAAAGAAATGGAGGCTTGAAGATAAAGTGAAAATATCTGTTTGCCTCTCAAGGAATGAAGGGCTCTGGTCTCTAATTAGAGTGTGGATATCAGAATTTGGCTGCTTAGGTAAACTGAGATTTTGACTTCTTGGATGAATATTTCAGTCTCCATTCAGCACCATCACCAGGGACACAGGAGTCTGCCCAGGTTCCCCCAAATCTCTCTGAAAGTGGAGCTGGACCTTGAGTACAGAATACAGGTGCTTGTAGCCAGAAGTCGTCCAGAAGCTCTTTACATACTGCTGGAATCTGGCACTTATTAACTCACGTTACCCAGTATCTAGGATCTAGCCAAAGGGCTGTGGCTGGCTGCCAGGCTGAAATTACCAACCTGGGTGTCAGGCCTTGTTGGTTTCTTCTTGCTAGCTTGAAATAGGAGCTCCCCATGAGCATGTGTCCCAGCCCTTCTTCTAGTCATGTTTCTTCTTACAGCTTTGTAAAGTATTCAAGGTAATTATAGTACTTACTAATGTTTATTCCCTTCTAACCAATTACCTGAATGCGTTCATCTCTGGTGTGCTTTCAAAGTACTGTGCCCCTTCTCACCCTATCATTTCATCTCCACAGCTCAGTGCTTACTGCTCCCTCCCTTCTCAAGCAATCCGTGGTCCTCAGCTTCCTCCACTTCCTGAATATGCTGTCAAGCTTTGCTTTCCTCTCCTAGAGGTTCCTGCAGCCCTTCTTCATACTCTGCTGTCTAATCCTGTTACAGAGAAGGGATGTTTGCTCCGTCTTGCAGGGAATGATGGTTTAACTAACCCACCAGATGCTAAGGTGCTTTGCAATGAAGGGCATGGATACCAAGAGAAACTGAGCTGGCACCATGCCACCTCCCAGCTTTCTGCTGACTGCTTGTGGCCTGCAGACAAAATCTTAAGAGCTCCTGCTGAAGGGTTTGACCCTTATGCCTGCAGTGTTATCTGGCACCTAGAGCTGGAGTTGGAGCATGCAAATTCCAGTGCTTTCTTCTGACTTGTGATATAATTGTAGGCAAGTCCCTCTATCTTTGCTCTCAGCTTCTGAAAGGAGAGAGTGTGGCTTAAAAGGTGTCACAGATTTTTTTGAAGGGAAAGTTCAGTGTTAAGGTTCTGCTTGCTGGTGTTAAGCATGCAGGCTGCTTTTTTCTTATACATGTTGGGAGCGTAGCATGAAAGAGATTGGTGTGCCCTGATTGATTTCACTCTTGGTGTTAAGAAAAGAAGAAAATTGATTTTTTACTTTGGGCTCTGTGGTGTTACTTACCTGCTCAAGCTCTCTCACTTATCCTGTGTGAATGGGACCAGCCTCTCCATAGAATCATAGAATCATAGAATCCTCTCCATGCCACACCATTATTCTTGTGGGGCATAGCCCATGTGATTGTAACTGGGAGCTGCTGTGATTCATTCCAGCCATCAATGTTACAGCAGCAGAGTTAATCTTTGGGTCACTGGCATGTAAGGAGCTGTTACGTGTAATCAGTCCCATGCCATGAGCTAGTCGGCAGTTAAATCTAATCCGAAGTGTGTAGCTGCCAAACGCTCTAAGTCATCAAGCACTTGCTCCTTTCTGCTGTAAATAAGGCAGACTTGAACAAGATCAGCTTCAGGTGCCCTGCCTGTGAGCAGGGATCAGAGTTCAGATTCAGCCTGGAATCCCTGTGCTGCAGAGGGGCAGAGGTTGTCTAGAGTCTGAAGGGCTGCAAGGTGGGTGTGAATCTACCTACTTGTCTTCATATGTAGATATCAAAACACCTTCCTTTTTCTCATCTCAAATTGCTCTTTCTTCCACGCCCTTCCCCTTGCCTAGGTATAAGGAGAGGTGTGTTCAGAGCTGGCCTCTTACATACTGGTGTTGTTAAGAGTATACAGGGACCCTGTCTGCATTCTTGAATGTGTTTAAATCTTGCTTAAGATGCTTGGTTTTGTTTTGTTCTTTCTTTGTTTCCACTGCTCTTACACCCCATCCACTCCTCTTGGATTTTCCATGTGTACCTGCAGGGTCCCTCTGCAGCCCCAGCTTAACCTCTTTCCTGTCAATAGTGAGAGCTCTTCTGCACCACCTCCTGCTGCTGAAGATAAGGAGTGGTGGGGCTAAAAACTTGCTTCTACTGCACATTCCCCTGCCTTTGTGGGGCAAGTCATGGGAGATGATCCCATTTATCTTTTAAATGGAATAACTTTCCAGAAGTAAAGGATGAAGATTACCAGTTTGCTACGCACACGAGTCTGCAGTCCATTTGTTTTGGCTTGGGTTCTCCCAGGGAGCTTGGAAGGGGACCCTCACTGGCCTGCAAAAGAAGGGCAGTGCTTAAGGCAGCAGTTACTTGGATTTGTGCCTGGCCCTGGTGCTCAGGCTGATGTTTTTTTTAGCCTTTGCAGTGGACAAGGTGTCAGTGAATGCGTGGTGGCAAGGAGGTTGCTCTCCTCCTGGGATGGGGAGTTACCATGTGTACCAGGTGGCCATCTGAGACCCTCCTGAGCTGCATGGGGTGGCATAGGTCAGGCAAGGGGTCAGGGAGCCATGCCTTGGAGAGGTTTGTTGCCTCTTCTCGGAGGCCTGCCCATGCCTGGCTGGTGCCACCCTTCTTCTCCTGCCTGTCATCTGGATTGCAAAGCTGTGTAGTTAAGTCTGTCCCTGTCTTTTGCTTGGCTTGTTTTTGGGGAGCATGTAGGGATGAGAGAAGTGAGTATGAGAAAAGTTTTACTGTGCATCAAATACCTAATAGCAGCTCTGGCAGATCCACTGGGATAAGTTACTAAAAGCATCCTAATGATCTTGACGTAATGGGTTTGAGCCTTGAAATCCTGCTTGCTGGGAAGGGCAGCCCAGAACTTTGTGCTCAGCTGCTGGAGGAGGAGGGCTGTGTTCCTGGCAGGGGCCAGGGGAGGCAGTAGGAGCTGGCTTTTCGGGGTGCTGGCAGGTCCCCATCCTTCTGAGAAGATTCCAGAGGGGAGCCATATGCAGGGCTTTGGCATGGCAGAGGAGTGACTTGGGAGGCTTGGCCAAGCACCAACTACTGCTGTTACCTCGGAAATGCAGATTACAACAATTGCAGCTGTATGGAGGACAACTGAGTCCCTGAAGGGATTAATCTGAGGAAAGGGTAATTTTCTCTATGGAGACATCTGGGTGTTAGTGGAAGAGAGGGAGATACACAGAGGTGCGTGGCCATAGCTGAGGCCAACAGCCTCTAAGCCTGGGTGCTGGCAGCACATGCAGGAGGAAAAGGTGCTGGGGCATGTGGCTCACACTCCAGCTGCAGGGAGTCTCTGCTGCTCCAATTTCTTCTGACCACTGCTGTTCCTGAGGTGGCAACATCTAACCTCCTCCAGGCAGTGGTGGTGGCCTGGAAAAGAGGTCAGCCATTTCTCACCTGCAGAAAGGATGGAAGCAAGGGTCATGTGAGAGGGTTCGTCTGTCCTGGAAGTTGCCAAGATGAAGACCCCTGAGATGATGAGGTGATGAGGAAGGGGTAGAAACGAGACCGGGAGACAGCAGGAATCCGGTTTTCCGGTGGATGCAGTAATGCATATATATGATCCTAAAAGTGCAGTGGTAGAGGTTCCCTGTAGTTACTGGAGCGATCAGCATCAGTTTATAAATTATTCTTCATATGTGGATGGGAGTCTTAAGTGTGGGTAGGGTGAAGCAAGGCTTCTGGGGAAGTATGGTAGTGGGAGGCCAAAAATAAATTATCAAAAGAAATAATTGAGAAATTAACAAAGCTAAGCAGATGTATGCAGCTCTAAGAGTGTCATATTTGAAAGCGTATTTTTGAAAATCCATTTGCTTAGTCATCTTACAGATAACTTGGCTATTTTTACCTTCTTTGCTCTGATGACACTTCACTGTATAATGGGTTTAGCATCCACATTATTTTCTAGTGTACAGGGAAAAAGTATCTGCTAATTTTGAGTTGGCTGTGTAGAATTGCTGTACTTCTTGACTGTGAAATAAGTAAAATACTGTTCTTGAAACTATTTTAAAGGAGCATAGCTGGCATAATTTCCCTTCTAACCCTGTGTTTTTTTTTAAACTCATCTCCCATGTCTGCAATCAAATTTGAATAGAAAGTATATTCCCTTGCTGTTTCAAGTGTAATAAAGACTGTGCCCTCAACTCCCCCAAACAGAAAAGTCATGATGTTTGGGTTAAGCACAGTAATCTGCTGGGGAATGAATGCAAGATCAAGGGCATTTGCAGTTTTTTATTTCTGTCTGTTTGCAGGGACTGTGGCATTGCTAGCAGGTTGTTCACAAATGATAGCTTAGATTACTTCTCTTGCAGGCAGCAAGATTTGCATCTTGCCGTTCCTATTTGATCTGCAAGTGGTGATGAGAGCTGTGTACTTGAATTCAGATTTCTGAGTCTGCAGTCATTAGGGCAGTGCTTAGACCCCAGAGGCTTTTTCTGTGTTTTCATCCTGTTTCAGTAACTGTGTCTCTTGTTATCTTGTTCCTGAATATTTTCTCTTGTAAGAGGAGGCTGTTGCAGTTGTTAAACCTCAAATGTCTTGAATCTCCCTTAGGGAAGGGGAGGAATTGTTCCTGAGGTTTCTGCGTAAGTAGACTATAGAAATACCTTCACGTTTTTCCCAAGTATACAGCCAGGAGGTATTCTTGGTGCTCTGCTAACCAGCTGATGAATTCTGGCTAGGTCAGCCTTCAACTCCTCCCTGTGTTGAAGGGGTTTCATAAGGGAGCTGGAGTTTAATTTCTCTTTGGCATGTAATGGTACTGGTTGCCTCTGGTTGCTTTTGTCAGAGCAGTGTAAGCTAGGAGGTGTCAGAGGAAATTATGGATGTTTGTTTGGTCTCTTGGCTGGATAGAAGGATGCAAGTTTTAGTGAAATGTGCTTTGAATAAACATTGGGTAAATCTCCTAGGACCAGCACTGCCTGGAAGCCCGTGTTGGGAGCTGTGCTTATCTTCATGGCGGGATTTAAAAAAAACATTTGTACGAGGACTTTTGCATGCTGTGTTTGGTTCCCATTGGTTCAGTGATTTGTACTGTTCCCCCTTATGTTCCCTTTAAAGCTAGCCAGCCAAGCTTGGGAGAGGATTATCAGAGTAAAATTCTCCAAAGCCTACATTGCCATCAGAGTTCCTTCTTTCCTCCACTTCCACAGTGCCAGTGGCTAACCTAAGCCCAGGCATGAACCACTGCTGTACTAATGTGCTGGGATCGTCCCCAGGGCGTGCTGTAGTCCCTTGGTCCCACCTCAGGAGTTGACTTCAGAGAATCACAGAATTGTCGGAGTTGGAACAGACCTCTAGAGATCATCTAGTCCACAGGACTGCATCCAGGTGGGTCTTTAATACCTCCAGAGAAGGAGACTCCACAACCTCCCTGGACAGCCTGTTCCAGTGCTTCGTCACCCTCACCGTAAATAAGTTTTTCCTCATATTTAAATGGAACTTCCCATGTTCCAGCTTGTGCCCATTGCCCCTTGTCCTGTCACTGGGAACTACTGAAAAGAGTCTGGCGCCATCCTCCCTGCACCCACCCTTTAGATACTTATAGGCATTAATAAGGTCTCCCCTCAGCCTTCTCTTCTCCAGGCTAGAACGTCCCAGCTATCTCAGCCTTTTCTTATAAGAGAGATGCTCCAATCCCCCAGTCATCTTTGTTGCCCGCCTTTGGACTCTCTCTAGGCGTTCCCTGTCTCTCTTGAAGTGGGGAGCCCAGAACTGGATGCAGTATTCCAGATGTGGCCTCACCAGGGCAGATGAGAGGGAGAGGATGACCTCTCTCGACCTACTGGCCACACTCTTCCTTATGCAACCCAGTATTCCATTGGCCTTCTTGGCAACAAGGGGACATTACATTGCTGGCTCATGGATAATTTTCTATCTACCATGACTCCCAGATCCTTCTCCTTGAAACTGCTTTCCAGCAGGTCCACCCCTAACCTATGTTGGTGCATGGGGTTCTTCCTCCCCAGATGCAGGATCCTAGATGTGCCATTGTTGAACCTCATTAGGTTCTTCTGTGCTCAGCTCTCCAACCTGTCCAGGTCACGCTGGATGGCAGCACAGCTCTCTGGAGTGTCAGCCACCCCTCCCAGTTTGGTATCATCAGCAAACTTGCTGAGTTGTGCCCGATTCATGCTGCTTCTTCCTTTGCTGGGCAGTCATGGGCAAGTGAGCCCAGAAGGGGGTCAGAAAGGCTAGAACAGCTGCAGAGCAGTAGCCTGTCCTCCTCTGTGCTGTCCCGGGGAAAGCCAGCCCTCAACACAGGGCAGGGGCTGAGGAGGAAGGGGGCTATCACTGGCATGGGGTGTATGCATGGCCACCCTGCCATGGCTATGGCCTCCCTCCCTCTTAGACATGGGTGGTGGTGGCACACTGTGCCATGTCCCCTCCTGCACCCAGCCCCTTGCCGTAGAAAGGGTGGGAGCTGCTGAGAGCCACCAGTGTCTCTCACCCTCATGGTGTTACTCTGTCCCAGGTGTAGAGGTCTCTGTCTTCCCCCCTCGGGGCCTGGCCTGAGACAGAATTCTGGGGCAATGTGTGCCATGGTCCATTCATTCCTGCTGCCTCCTTGTATCATCCTCACTCCTCATGGGGAGGCCCAGGGGATGCTGGGGTGACAGGAAGCCCTGGCAGAGGGGGGTGCTGTGTGCCCTGAGGCCAGGTGGGGAGCAGGTGGCTGCAGTGGGCTTGGAGGCACCTCCCCAGCTTGGAGTGTCTGCAGCTTTGGGTGTTGGGGTGGCTTTCACCTGCTTTGGGATGTTTACCAGGAGCAGCCATGCACCAGCTGTGCCCTGACCTTGCTTTGAGAACTTCTGCAGGGCATTTAATTTTGCCTCCATGTCTAAAGGTAGTATTTCATAGCTGCCACAGGCAGGCACTCACTCACAGAGTGGTGCTAGGGCATGCTTAAATGCAACCAGTGTCAACTCTTGTCACTTGCAGTCTGCTGCAGTAAACTGAGGAGGGGGGAGGGCATCAGCAGTTCAGTCAGGCTTGCTTTTCCCAGCTTCCTGGGTCTGCCTCCCTCTCCCTCCCTTCTCCCCATCTTTGTGCTGGTCTCCTGCAGCTCTGTCAGTCCCCAACAGGTCTGGAGCATGTGTGGTGTTTTGGTGCAGTTGCTGTATCTGTTCAACTTCCATCAGTCAGTCGTTAAGGCTTTTAATCAGTGTAAAATCTCTGGGGCGCAGCTATTTACAGAAAAAAAACCCCACCCTTCTAGACTTGCATCAAACAAGAGTTTTATTCTCATTAATTGAATTCCTCTAGAGTCTGATAACTTGAGCATGTTGAAATCAGATAAGTAAAAAGCCTCCCTCCCTGGTAGCCATATAAGCCTTTCCTTAACTCCCTGATCAGAGGGGACTAGGCTCTGCTAAGTAACTGAAGATCAAAACTTCTGCATACATCTGCTCATCATGGAGTGTAGGCCGGAGGATGCTCAGTGTGGTGTATTGGCAGAGGAATGGTTTGCTTCTTCCTCCTGCCCCCCTTTTCTCAGTTGATGGGAAAGACTTTTTGTTTAGTGATAAATGCTGTGTAGTCACCCTCAGACATGTATTCTGTGTCTAGAAACTGGGACTGTGCTTTCTTCAAGACCATCAGATAGACCTACAGCCCTGAAAAAGGGGCAAGTCTGCTCTTGCTGAAGTCAGGGTGTATTATCTTTGGAGCATCTCTTGGGCCGTGCTGCCCCATCTCATCACGTGGGTGTCGAGAGACATTGCTCTGGGAGGCAGGCGGGCGTTTGGACTTGTGCCCGAGGTGTGGTGTTTCTGAGCCGATGCTGTAATCCTGAAAAAATCCAACTTGCAGCTTTTTCCAGACTCCATACATCAAGTGAGACTTGCGGTCATTAAGGGCACATCCCTTTCTCCTCTGCATCTCTCATGTGTATTTCTTGTTGTGGTGATAGAGGATGGACCCTCTCCTGTTCAGCAAGTGCTGTTGGTTAGTCCAGAGGCCTTCTTCCTGATGCCTACATCATCTGTGCCATAACAAGTTACTTAGCTTGCCAGCCAGGTTTTTGCTTGTCTTGGTTTTCAACCAACACCACTCTTCTCCCTTGGGGTCTTTCTGCTTTCTCTCTCCCCTGCTACACCTGGTGCCACCTTTCTACTTGCACCCTGGGCTTGGATTTCCCCCTGCCACTCTTCTTTTGTCAGTATTTGTGTCCCCTAGCTGTTTGCACAACCAATGCAGTGGCATCTGCGCCCACCCTCCAGGAGACTTTTTCTGCCCTTTATCCCATCTCCTGGCCCCACCATCTGCTGCATCCTCTCCTTCTGTCATGCAGTGGCACTCTGCTTGGCTTGAGTCCCGACTGTGCTGACCTCCCTGTTTCAGAGAGTGCTTGGCTCCTTCCCTCTGCCTTGTTCCTGGTAAATGCTTTTACTTCTGCTTTACTGAATGCTGCTAGCGATATTTTCTCCCCCAAGCCTGGATAGCCCCTTCTTCCTCTTCAGATTTGCTCCTCAAACCTTAGTGACTTTACAAAGAGGACTGGCATACAAATAAGGGCCTGCCTTTACGTGGGGATTTGCCCTGTGCTCCCTCCCTTCTCCATGCTTTTCACAGAAGTAGATTTTCTCAGCCTTTTGCTTGCCTTAAGGGTCCCAGCTTATTTTCCCATGTCTCTGTTGTTTGCTTTGCTACTCATAGCCTCTCTCCCTCAATGCAAAGCTGCTTTATCCCCTCCTCCTTCAGCAGCTGTTCTGTCCTCAGCAAGCCCCATGGGATGTTCTGTCTGGAGCTCTTGCCTCCCAGCTCTCTGCCAGTTTAGTCTGTCTCTGTGATTTACTTCTCAAGGGTTTTTTTAATAGCCCCCACTGCTCTACATCTCAGTCGTGATCCAGCATTACTTTCCTTGACTTAGCAACTGTCCTTGCAATAGCCAGTTTTGGTCTCTTTCTGGAATGGTCTCCTCTGAGTCCTGTTGTTTTTGCCTTTTCATGCCTCTCTGACACAACTTTTCTTATGTCCTCTTGAGTATATCCTGCCCAGCTTCAGGGTTTGTTTTTTTGTGGCTATAAGGGGCCTATTCTGTGGTGCTATCCCCCTCTTCCTATAGTCCACACCTCTTGGTAATTTTATCAACTAATAAAAATTGGACTGCCCTCTCTCTGCTGATGTTACAAGTTCTTACTTCTGTTCAAATTAAAATGACCTCTGTCTGTGGTGCATACTTATATGTATGTGCAGGCACCTGAGTCACTCTCCTTAAGATGTGTAAGCTGCAGCACTTCTATCCATCTCTACTTCTGAAAATTGTTCAGCTTTTTTTGTTGTCTGTGCCTTCCCCTGAACTCTCAAATTCGTTCCTCCTCCAGTGCCCTGCCAAATGCAAGATGCTTGTCTTGCCTTTAACAGCCCTTCTCAGCCTTGTTCTACCTTGTCTTTTCTGGCACTTCTTCCATATGTGTGGTTTTTGATTCCCAGCCCCTGCCTCTCGTTGGGTTTCCTCAGGCTGAGTTCTCAGAGAAAGATGGCTTAGCTGGTCATGCTGCCTTGACTGCCACCGCTTTGTAGATAACCAGCCCTTTGGTCAATTTCACACAATTTGAGTTCCTGCAAGCCTTGTGAAGAGTAGGTAGCCGAGTTGGGAGGGGGAGGGGGGGTGGCAGGGGACTGAAAGAAACCCTTTCCTTAAAGGGCTCTAACAGTGCCTCCAAATGACTGTGCCAGCCATAGGAAAAGCTCCAGCTGAAGCTTTGAGTAAAATCATTAGTCTCAGAGACAGCCTCCCTCTTGATGACATAGGAAGCTAGGCTTCATTAAGTCCTTTCCTCTTAGGGCTGTCTGCTAAAAATGATCGCTTGGAGCCCTTTTATTATCTTCTGTGTGCTTGGGAGTAACCTGCAGCAAGCATCTGCAGCACTGCTTCACCTGATGCTTTGCCACAAGGCCTGTTAGAGACCTGCCATCAGGGCCTCCCAGCAGAAAGACATCATGGCACTCCCTCACACACTACCTCACTCTGGCTCCCCGGCCTCACTTGACCCATCTGCTGCCTGTCTGAAGGTGCCATTTCACAGTACAGCTGAACTGATGGAATATCCCAACTGCTAATGAAAAGGGTTGTTTGCCCCTGTCGCTGAACTCCGAAGAAAAAAGTGTTCTTGGTGTCCTAGCGGAAATAACTAACTCTTCCCTTGGATCATTCGTCTTTCAGCTCACTATGGGGGGTCAAGTAGGGGGAGAGGAGTCTGGATGTTGCTAGGAATAAAGCAAGTGAGAAAGCAAGACTGCTTTTTTTTTTTTTTTTTTTTCCATGGCAGCTGGTACCTAGATCAGCTTAACTGCATTGTGAAACCACTTTTCTAAACTGAATTTCCTGGGATCAGGGTGTTCCTGCTGCTGTTTTCTCTGGAGGGGAGCTGTCTCAGTGAGGCTGCTCTGAGTAGGTGTTTGGAGCTAAAGTAAATAAGAGCCTATAGCAGCAGCAATGCAATTCTGTTGGAGTGTGCTTCACAGAATGGTTGAGGTTGGAAGGGACCTCTAAAGGCCATCTGGTCCACCCCCCCTGCTCAATCAAGGCCACCTAGAGCAGGTTGCCCAGGACCATGTCCAGACAGCTTTTGAATATCTCCAGGGTTGGAGGCTCTACAGCTTCTCTGGGCAACCTGTGCCAGTGCTCAGTCACTGTTTTTTTAGAAAAGCAAGTGCTTTCCAGATGGTCAGTTCCCCTTGGTGCATGAGTTTGTTTCTCCCAAGAGAGGAGAACCGCATTTGAGTCTCCTCATTGTTTGTTGGTAATAGTATTGTGTTATGAATGGAGGGAATGATTGTACTTTCTCTCAGTCTGGAAGCAATAGTAATGTACATGCTTCTGCATCTGTTTGTTTGCTTTTTTCTTTGTTTCTTTCCAAATACCAGAAAGCACCTGTCCTCCCATTTGAAATGGGAGCCTTGGTAGTTTGGTGACAACTGCTGATAGTCTCTGTAGCATGTCAAACTAATAAATTACAGTGTAAGGAGCTGAAGAGTTCTGGCATCCTAATTAGCAGTAAGAGGCAGCAGGTAGCTGAAGAATCTCTTTGGATCTGTCTCTCTCTTACAGGGATGATGTGTAACTGAATAACAGGTTTTGTGTGGCAGCATCTTTCTGGTGCTTAGAGAACAGAGAAGAAACCAGAAAAAAATGGGAGGAAATGAAAACTGTCTGCTGTTGTATGGCCATGCTTTGTATTTTTGTGTTCCTTTATGGTGGGGTGGGAAAATTGTTTTGAGAAATGCATGCTTTTAGCCAATACACTTGACTGTGGGGACAACTTAATTTGCTGTTTACCTGAAAGCTTTTTTTTCTGAAGAAGATGTACAAGATGGCAGCTTTGCTTTTCAAATTAGGTATTCTCTCATGCTAATGGCCATGGCTGAGGGGCACAAATGTTCCTCTAGCATGCCAGAAGGAAGCAGGAGAGATTGCTCATGGCTGCATTCATTTCTAGATATTAACACTTCTTAACTTTTTGCAGTGGCACTCCTACAGAACCATGTGCTCAAAAGCAGGTGCAGAGCCCATGCCTAAGGATACAACTGAAGTGCTGGAGGAACTATATGTTTTGGGAAGGAATGGTGTGCAACAGTGCAGTTTGTTGTCAGCTCTTCAAACCTGTCCATATCAAACAGATTATCGTTTAGTCACTTTTCTTAGAAAGCAAACTATTTGAGGTTGAGCAATTCATAAATGGCTAGTTGAGGGAGCTGATTTGGAGTTGTGAAAGGAAATGCTCTGGACCTAGCCCAGAACATCGACATGCAAGTAAAGGTCCTGGAGAATGTCAGGGTGCTGAACTTCTGAATGTCATCCTTATCAAAGTAAGGGAAAACCTGGAGTCTCTGGTGCAAGGGGAGGGGCAAGAAGTCAACTAAGCAACTTATATAAAGAGAGGGAGAAGCTTTGCTTTTCTTTAGGAAAAGCAAATTTGAAGGAAGGTAAGGAACCAGGCTTTCCATGGATCAGAAGTATTTTGAGAGGCCTCTTCATGAAAGAGAGACAAATAATCCTTTAGTGAAAGACCAGGTAGTAAATGCTGTTTCCTTTTGGCAATGAGAAACGTGAAGGTGAGATTTGGGACTCCGCACTCTTGTCTCCTGGGAGAGCATTTTAAGCATCTGGGATGTATGAGGTGAATTACAGTAATAAAGGGGGCATTCAGTTGTTTAATATTGGGAGGGATTGCAGAGCATGCAGGAAAATGAAAAAAAAAAAGATGTGACATTAAAACATTATTGACTGTGAAACAAAATGATGTTTCTTATTGTCTGAGAATGAGTGATCGCTCAGGGAATAGCATTTGACAATTCTAAGAGTGACCCTGGCTGTTGAACATGTAGGACCTGAAGACTAAAGAACGATAATAAAAAGAAATACAGAGGCTGCAGGGCATAATGAACTATGTCAGAAATTTCCTGCCTAGCTTTGTTGCTCTAACAATTTGATTTCCCCCCTCCTCTTGATAGGTTGGGAACACATACCAGCAAAGAGTTCAGCAGACTGAAATGGGGGTTGATGCTTCATAGCTTTTGTACTAGCATGACCATGCTGAGTCTTTTAGAGGTCTGGGAGCAGTACTAGAGACACCAGGGTAAATGGTGCATCCTTACATGTATTTTAAGAGCTAAAAGAAGAGAAGAAAAAACATACCTAGGAATCTTGGGAGACTTTTTGTGCAGGTCTACACTAAATCTTATAGTGAGTACCTGTGGTTATAGCTTCAAAGCTTAGGCTGGGAAGGCAGTAATGAAGCTATCACTGCTTTTCATTGGAAGATAGAAAAGTAGGCATTGCCTTGAGCATTCTAGCAGGCCACTGCAAATGCTGCTGTCTATCATAGTGCTTAAGCAGACCTGGAACCAGCAGTAGTGATATATATTACTAGGGCATGCATTCAGTGGGCTGTAGGAAAGAAGAAACTCCTGAGGATAAGACACAAGGAGTGGTGCAAGTTAGAAGTACTTCATGGGCACTACCTTTGACATCAGGTACGCCTTGATCCACGAGCTTCAAAGCCCCTGTGAAGTAAGGAGGATGAGCATCATGAGCAGCCGAGCTCAGGGACCTGTGTGCAGAACAGCTGCTCTGCCACCCTCCTCCCTTCTGTTAATATGGGGGTTTCCTCTCTTCTCTGACCACAAGCATGGCTGACTGGCTTCTGGATTATTGGGCTCCGTGACTTTTCAAAGTAAAGCTATACTAGGTTAAAGGGTAGCTTCAGACCTTAGTGCAGCCAAGTAACTTTCAAGTCTGCTTTCTGATGGGATGATCAAGAATGATAGAACTGTAAGAGCAGAGAGACCTCATGTCATGCATCCCCCAGACCAGGTTCATCTCCACCTGTGGTATTCCTGAAGAAGGTGAATGTCTGTCAGAGGGAGTTGTAGTGTAAGAGGCTCCAGACTCTCAAAGCAGTCTCTCTGATACCTCACTTTCTTAAGTTTAAAATACACCTAGCCCACATGGCCAACCTGAATCTCTGCTGTTGAATTCCAATCCTATTGTTTCTTGTCTTCTCGGTGTCCAGTGTAGATAATGAATTACTCCTTCCTTCTTACAGCATTTTTAGAAGCCTAAAGATTGAGATGATCTGTGGCTCAAGAATATGTCAATCTAAGGCAGTGTTAAAACTAGAGTGTGTTAACGTGCCTAATTGTAGACACAGAGAAGGAACAGTTAGAGGAATATGAGTATTCCATGTAGTATAAGGTTTGCTTAAAAAAGAAAAAGAAATCCCAAGGGCAGATCACATTTAACACTGTGCAGCTGTAGAATACTGATGCCGTACTGGGGAAAGTAAGGAAGTTGTCTGTCAATATAAGGCCCAGATCTGAGAAGAACCAAAGGATGAAAAATGGCTCTGATCTTGGTGAGGGGGTTGGATGGCTGACTGGATGCATAATTATAACAGAGGTACAAGACCTCTTTTGCAGTCAGAACTGAGGAAGTTAGTCACAGGCCAGAACAAGCTATGGTGATTAAAAGAAATGTCACCTTTTTCATATTTATTGAAAACATTTTTCCTAAAAGACAGTAAACATCTGCTGTGGAAGTAAGTGGCTGTGAGACAGAGGAGCTAGCAGAGATGAGTGAAAGCAGTTGTATTGGAAGAACAAAGAGCTTCCTTGGCGGCTCCTGTCTGGTTTGCCTGTGCTTTGATATTCCCCTACTGATTGTGATATTTCCATACCAATTATTGTATAAATTGTTCCTGGCTGACCTCTCTACTTAGCCATCCTTAGTTGGCTCAGCAGTGGGAGGAATCTGATTGGGAAATGAATAGCTTTTTAAGTCAGTTCAGGAAGGGTGGTCCATGTGCTGGGAGTGGAGGGACGGTGGCAGGAGTGGATGAGGAGTATTAGGGGGATGAGACACCCTTGGTAGCACGATTTAAACATCAAAGCAAAAGGGGGGGAGGATAGGGACAGAGTTGTTCTGCAGGTGGCTCCAGCCAGCCTTTCAGTACAGTGGACTATCTTGGCTTGACAAAAAATACATGAAGCAAAATACTGTATTTTTGCAGAATGAGGCATTACAGTAATAAGGGGGGGGGGGGGGGTTAACCACATGTTTTCTTCTGATAGCATTGTTTTTTTCCATCTGGCAGCAGGTTGCAGTATACAGAGATTGTCTCTGCTGTGACTCATTTATGCAAAAATTAAGCTTGAACCTAATTTTTATTTGTGTATGTTAACAGGAGACCTCAGAATAGCAGGTGTGTGTTGCTAGAAGATCGTCTCTGTTTTGGTGTTGCCTGTTGGGACAGGGTGGCCCTTAGAGATTATGTTAGTCTTCAGGCAATGAAAAATAAGACAGCTGCTTGGGGAAGCATCCTCAGTGGCTGGACAATTACGAGCTTGGAAGAGCCTTCTTGAAACAAAACACCAATATGTGGAAATCAGTCCCTGCTTTTTCTCCAGACTCCACAATAGGGTTAAGGAAGGGGCTGGTCTTTGCAAGAGCCATCTGTGTCCTCCCTGGGGGACAGAATGGAGAGAAGAAGGGCCATCCCCTGGGAAGCATTATGCCTAAGGGTTACTGAGAAATTAATCTGAATTAAGACAGACCATGAGCTGGAGGATGTTAACTGTCCCTGAGAAAGTCAGTGGAAGCAAAGGCCTGTGGAGGGCACGATGTTCTTGTTCTGGGGTAGAGGAATGCAAACACTGAGGAGGAGTGGGTTGTAGGGAAGCCCTGCTTGCTGGGCTACAGTTAAGTGTGTGCCCCGTTACTTTGTGAAAGCAGCCAGCACACGGACTGCTGCAGCTTGAAGGCTGCTTCTGCCTGCCCCACTGTAACCCATGGCACACAGCCTATGAGCTGTAGCATCGCCCCACAGTGCTCCTTCCTTGGTTATGGTGGGCCACCAGCGTATGGGAGGCAGAGGGGAAACAAGGAATTAACAACACTGTCTAATAAGGTAACAGCACCCTTGGACTGGATGAAAACACTGTTTTCTTCTTACAGGCATAGCATCCTTCCCTCACCCCACCATCGGAGTGGGGTGCAGGTATGCCTGTTGCCTCCTGCGGCGTTGGGCCAGACAGAAGGCGCTGAATGCAGCCAGAAGAGTCTGCTGGCACTTGCCTCGCCTCAAACAGTGCCGTGGTTTGAAGAGCAGAGGCCAGCTGGGTGGCAAGCCTGGGCTCCTCCACTGCTCTCACCTGAGCGAGCCCCAGGCCTGTGGGAGAGCAGCAGTTGCCACAGCCTGTAGTGCACTTGGTGCTTGCCCCTGCTCTTGGACTGTGTGTGCCCAGAGCATCTTTCAAGCTAGGAAGTAGGTGCTTTAGTGTAACTGCTCTTTAGCGCTTGTGTCTGAATTGTCTTCATTACGGGAGACTTTCTGCCAGGTCCTGTGGTCTACTGCAGATGCTAATTTATCGTAGCCAAATCGGATTTATGCACGCTTCCCTTCCCTCCCCTCCCTGCCCTTGGGCACATGCTCCTGCTTCAGTTCTGAGGGTGCTTTGGGAGAACCAGTTCTGTTGGCCATGTTCAGAGCAGAGGTAGGCATGCTTCTAGAGAAAAAGCTGTAAGGGTGCCTTTTTTAGCTTGTGTTGTAGTATAGCCAATGCATAGTGTGCAAACGAGATGTGACCTGTATGGCTGAAGAGCATAGCCTGCAGTGACACAGGTTGTGAAGGAGCCTGAGGATGGCTGTATCGCTTCAGACTAAGGGTACTCCACCTAGGTCAGTATTGCATCTCAAAAAAACTATAGGCAGACAGCTATGCAGTTGTAGCTTGTTTTGGGAGCCTCCCGAGCCTGATGTGATCTACATATTTCGTAGTCCTCTTTCAAGTACTTGTCCCACCACATTTCATCCCATGTAAGCTTCCCGTATCTTCAGCATCTCTTGGCAAGGATATCCCCAGGTCTGCGATGTGCAGCTGCAAGAACTGCCTCAGTTGTTATAAAACTAAATCTGACCAGTTTTGGTTGACAGCCTTTGGTTTTTAAACTGAAAGAGATGGTAAATGATTGGTTCTTGACCGTCCTCTCCATGGCATGTGTATTTGTGTAGACCTTTACCAGATCTTCTTAAGGTCAGCTTTTTTCCAGGGCAGAGTCCTCACCTGCTCCATTATTTCTTATGTAGAAGCTATTCCCTAGCGTTTATTGTTGTTGCTCTTCTCTGACACTTTTTCAGGAGCACTTAAAAATTGAACAAACAATAGCGATAACAAAAAACCCCAAATGTGTGCTGTGTATTTGCGTAAGGGACAGGGATAGAGAGAGAGATGTCTTTAGGGATGTTTTATGTCTAGTAATTATAGTCAAAGGTACAAAGTAATTTTAAGGGGAATTTGGGTTTAGCATTGTCAGTTATTGACAAGTACTGCTTTAGAGCTTCTGAGTGAAGGAAAACTGCTGTAAAGGTGCAGGGGTAGAAACATCCCCTCAAGCTATGCAATCCATTTGGTGTTCAGCACTGTTGGTCCTGTTCAGCTTCTGGAAGACACAAAAAATATAAATCTTTTTTTAATTGCTCTCTAATTAAAAGCGACCAAGGATAAGACTCTTCTAAGAACTCAAGTTTCTCTTCTAGATTAAAGGTCTACTGGCAGTGGTTATGGATATCTAAGAGACCTTGCTGAAACTTGCTGCGGTGCCTTTGGGTGTGGTGCAGGCATAACTCTCTCTCAGAGATGGGAAGAGCATTTATACAAGAGATTCTTGGTCATTCTGTCCATAATTTTTAGTTATTATTTTGGTGTGTCAGTGCTGTGGCAGAGTTTCTGTGTGCACAGCCATCCTTTCTTTCATTACACTCACCCATCCCTTGCGATAAGCCTTGAATCAATGTTCTTGGATACAATTTTGCATGCCTGTTCCTCTGAAAGGGGACCTGAAGGTCCACCTCCTTCCCAAAGAGTAAATGTATGGCACTTACTGAAATAGGGTGTCTTCAAAGTGTTTCAAATCATGCACCTGAAATTACCAGTCATGTCTGGAAAACCTAAGCTCTGAGTTCTGCATGTTGCCACATGACAGGGTCAGATCTTGCTGTAGTCAGCTGGGGTTGCTGGGAGGGTGCAGATCTTGCTAAGACAAAGTGTGCTCAAAAGCTGAGCCTCAGTGCTTCTGGGTGAGATGCCTGGCTGGCAGGGATGCTTGATGCTCTTTTCTTGCCTGTAGATTGAATGGAGAGGCATTGAAGTCCTGGCTCTGATCTGACAAGGAAGGCAGGAATGGCCAAGTGATTCTGACAAGGATTCTGGCACTGTCTTTCTCCCTTGTCTTTCACCTCTCTTTCAGAACTGCTTTGCGTAACATCAGCGGTGGCCCTGGAGCCTGCTGGGCAGGCTGACGTGGGGGAGGTGCAGGGGCCAGCATCTGCTGGTGCCTGGGTCCTGTACGATCCCCTTACTGCGTGACCTTGAGTCTGATCGCCTGACTGCGCCATCCCCTCTTGCCACTGCTGCATCCTCTTTCCCCCACGCACCTCCTGTCTCCCAAACAGGGCCTGGGAGATGGGTAAACCAGGGCAAGTGTTGAGAGCTGCCTGGCTGTTGTTTGGCTTGCAAAAGGCAGGCCCTCATAACAATAATCCTCATCTGTAGTGTATGAGGATCAGGGAATGCTGCTTCCTTATTGTGGGGGATTTACTGCCTTTTGGGAAAAAAAAAAAAAAAACACCAGATGCACAAACCTATCATTTCTTACTAATTTTAAAGTAGCTCTTGACTCTCTACCTTCTCTGTATCAGCACTTGCATTGTCAGTAAATTATACTGGATTTGCAATTAAAAGCCAGCTGTGCCAGTGAAGTACCAGCCAAATACCACTGTAACTGTCTCCTGGGCGTCCTAGGGGAGGTGTGGAGCCCAGAGCTCCTCCTCCAGTGAGCTCTTCTCTCACTTCAAGAGGGAAAGATAAGAGTTTAAAATGGGATCTCAGGGCATTATTTTTGTTAATCAGAATGCTTGCTCACTGAGAAATGCAGTTATTTTCTTTATACTGCATGTTCGTGGATCAGGCAATTCTCAGATCTTGAAAACTGCTGAACACACTTCACCATGCAAAAAGTTAACCATTTGAGGAGACAACTTGTAGTGGTGGATGTCTCTCAGGCTATTTGTTTTTCTTCTTCCCTTTCTTGTTTAAAGTTACTAGTTGGTGAAGTATCTCTGCTTCTGCTGTGAGGGGTTTTCTAAGTGTTGAAAAGTGTTTGTTCCCGTCACTGTTGGAGCAAGAGTTTGCAGCCAGGTAAGGGGAAGAACACTCCAGATGTGCCCTCCCTGCCCCTTTGGAGATCCACCCCGTTCAACCAACTCCTGAGCCTTGTAGCAAAACCCTGACTATTTTGTCTTCCTTCCATGCTGGAGCTTTTCCTTCACAGGCTTCTCCTGTCCTTCAGCTATTTGGGCTCCTGGAGCCAGAACAGGAGGCAGGGAGCTCTTCAGCTCTTACCTCTCACTTTTGGAGGTGCAGTAATCCAGTGCATAAGGGAACAGGAGAGGAGGAATGTAGAAAGCAGGTCTCTTCTGAACCTGGAGCACGATTCCAGGTTGTAGGGTTACAGGCAAGGTCCCAGAAAACAATGACGAGGTAACTAACTCACAGAAGCCCACATTAGTGCTGGCCATGAGGGCAGTGGGATTTGCCATCTACCAAAAGGCTGTGCACATCAGGGCACAGACACCTGTGGGTTCCCAAGACTGTGATCTTGCCAGCAAGCTTTGGAAGAGCCAATAAGTCTCATAAAAAAAAAAAAAAGTTTTTCAACTGGATAGTTGGAAAACTGCTCAAAGAATTCCTACATTGAGAAAAATAGCACTGCATTAAAAGCTTACAAAACAAAGTCACACATTCAGCTGAGAAATACCTGAATGAGTGTTGTGTGTGTAAGTTTAGTTCCTACCACTGCACGTTTGGTCTGTGGTGCAATCTTAATTGTGTCACTGCATGCAGGGTAGCTGTATGCTGTAGAAAGGCTACACGTGCATGCAGAAATTGTATTGTGAGCCTCTTGAGGTGTGCAATAAAGATCTTACCCTTCCTGCTGCTTTAAAAACAGTTCACTTCAAAGGCTGTAGTATTTACTTTGTCCTTTGGCCTTTATGGGGTGAGAGAAGAGGCTGTCTGCACCTTAGATGTGTTAGTTGTCTCTAGCGGTATCTTTCCTGAGGATTAAGAGATTGGTGCAGCAAACAGTTGCAGAATGTTTGCCTCTGTTGTTCCTCTCCCTATTCTTTTTGAATGTGTTAGCTTTCCCTGCCCTCCCCTTAAATCACATTATTTCATAAAGAATAAAAAGAAACATAATTTGGAGCAGCAGCGAGCTGAGCACAAGTTAATAGTTTGAATTGCACTCCATCTGTTCAGCTGCATGGCCTGATGGATGTGCTGAACCCATTTTTCACAATTTGTTTTAAGCTGGTAAGAAGCATCTTTCCTGGCTCTGGTCCAGGCTGGCTGTAGAGAAGAACTTTGTGTCTGGACATCCATGTTCAGGGGGTGGGATTGAGTCAGTAATCCGCAGATACCAGGCAATCTCTTCCACCTGCAAGTTGCTGTTTTTTGAAAGGTTAAGTTCTTCTCTGGACTTGAACATTGCTGTCAAAAATTATCGAGGAGAGGAAAAAGCACCGATGTGCACGTGCACACAGAGGATGAAATTTGCAAATGTGATTATGCAGGACCCACTTTAAATCGGCTTATTGCTGTTTTATGATGGCAAGCAAGCAGTCACAGAAGCCAGGGTGTTTGGCCTCGCCATGTGTGCATGCTGCTGGTAACTCAATAACCGATGAACACCCACCGTGGTCTCCAGACCTCGAGCCTTTGATGTAGCAACAAACAAGATAGATTGCTGTAATTTATCTAGCCCCCAGAGGGCTGTGCTGGTAATGTGCCATGAGCCCAAGGGCCAGCCATCCATAATCTGTGTAAAAAATACAGCAGATAGCGGTCGCTGTGCTACGGGATTGTCTTTGTTCCGTGCTGCTTGAGTTTGCATGTGTACAACACTCGGTACTGTAGGCTCTTCATTTCCAGCAGCCAGGGGCATAAGTCTTCATGTAATAGGCCCACTCCCTCCATTAACTTAAATTGTTTTTGTTATGTACTAAATACACTTCTTTCAAATAGAGTTGGAAAGGCAGTGCTGGAAACATGGTGTTTCCCTGTGTGCCTTTGTAAGTGTAAGAGACTAGAGAAAGGTGTGCTGGGTTTGGGGGAAAAAGAGTGGCATTTTGTACCAGCTAAGTCTCCAGTCTGGAAACCCAAGGAGGGAGTGTAGCCTCCTGGGCCTCCCTCCCGATGGGCAATAATCTGTTGGGCTGTGCCAGGAGAAGAGAGAGTTGCTACTGAACCAAGGAGTCCCACCAGCGGCACTGGGGTGCTGCAGGGCAGCTGCGTGCCACCATCTAGTGCCCTCCAGCAGCAACCCGTACCAGGGCTTGCAGGGTGATGGGGCTGGAAAATAAGAGTAGTACTGAAAACAAAGCCTTGTCAGCTTGAGTTTCTGGTTTGTTGCTGTGTGGCACAGTACCTTTTCATGCCTGGATGCTTATCACTACCAAAGAAAGGCTTTATATTATCTCAATACCAATTATTTTTCCACAGGGCATTTTAAAAAACACTTACCTTGAGTCTGCAAGAAAGCTGCAACGCAGCTGGGGGAGTGCTGTGCCAGTTTTAAAATAGGATGTGAGGGCTCACCTTGCTGAGTGCAGCTGAGGAAGGGGCAGGACTGGAAAATCTTGGGAGAGGCGTGGGGGCTGCCTGCCGTGAAGTAATGCTGGGTTCCTCTCCTCTGCAGGCATGGCCTTGGCCCAGCGGCAAGTGGCGGTGCAGGAAGGGCCCCTCTACCGCACGGAAGGGTCCCACGTCACGCTGTGGTGCAAGGTGAGCGGCTACCAGGGCCCAGCAGAGCAGAACTTCCAGTGGTCCATCTACCTGCCCTCAGCCCCTGAGCGGGAGGTGCAGATCGTCAGCACCGTCGACCCCTCCTTCCCCTACGCCATCTACACC
Source organism: Hemiprocne comata (assembly GCA_020745705.1). Taxonomy (NCBI): domain Eukaryota; kingdom Metazoa; phylum Chordata; class Aves; order Apodiformes; family Apodidae; genus Hemiprocne; species Hemiprocne comata. Next base: position 131,244,469 of record CM036586.1, on the reverse strand, counting down.
CAGCGGGTGCGCAGCCGGGGCATCTACGTGGAGCGGGTGCAGGGGGACGCCGTCCTGCTGCACATCACGGAGCTGCAGGACCGGGATGCTGGGGAGTACGAGTGCCACACGCCCAACACCGACGAGAGGTACTTTGGGAGTTACAGCGCCAAGATGAACCTCGTGGGTAAGCTGTCCTGCTAACAGTGTGCCTGGGGCAATGGGGCGTCTCCCAGCCGGTGTGTCGCTCAAACCTGTGAAGCCTTAGAAATAAGGCCCTTACAAAGAGGAGACATCAGGCAGCATAGCTGGGGGGAGGAACGTTTGAAGCTGTGGCTGAAAGTAAGAGGGATATGGAACTGGTTTACACAGAGAGAGAGGAGTAGAGAGGCTGCTCCAGATGGCACAAGCTGCAGAGGAGAAAGCTGTGTGCCAAAGGTGGCGAAATAGTGGAGCGGGGAAGAGAGGAGTGATAGCGAGTGGCACATGAAGGGAACAGAAGAGGCAGTCATCTTCAGGTACTTAACCAGACGGCAGTGCTGAATGTGTCCTGAAACCAGCATGCTGATCCGATTGAGCTGTCTGTAGATGAATGTGGAGGAGTTGGTTTGGGTGGGTTGTTTTTTTTTGTCTGTGTTAGAAAAATCGAAAACAGGTTCTTTAAAATCTGGAGTATTTCCATGGCACCTCTCTGACTAGCTCATTTGACCTTTTCAAGCTTCAGCTTCTTTCTGAATCTCAAAATGGGATTGGATTTGAAGTCTCTAACACGGCTAACAGCAGTCTAATAGCTTTCATCAAACTGTTTGACTGAAGGACTCCTAAGAGAACTCCGCAGCAGCAGAGGCACCCCTCTAGCAAATTTAAGCCCACAGACAGCAGACTTGCTTTTCTTAGGGGACACTGGTGAGCCTGCAAGTCTCTGGTTTGGAAACCACTTTACCATTATGCAGAGGTGCTGGTCATTCAGGGTGTTGCCGGTTCAGGCTGTATTGACACAGGAAACCCATTGTGAAAGGAGCCAAGGTGTGAACGTAAATCACAATAGCCCTCCTTTGAGTTGTGCTTCTTGCTTCCAGATTGTGTGCAACTTTGCTCCTTCCCTTCAGAGGTGCAGCACAACCACTCTGCCATGGCTTGGGTACAGGCACTTATTTAGGTGCCCGCTTTCCCTCCTGATGTCTATCAGCAGCTGGGAGGTTGATGCCTCTTTTTTCTGTGGTTTTTTTTTTTTGTTTTTAGGTCTGCGATTTACTTCAGGTGTCCAAGTTTGCGGTTCCCCTTTTAGTTTAAACAAGACTTGAGTCAGTGCTGCTGCTGTAAAGTCACCTCAGGGAGTGAAGCCTATTGAAAACCAACACCCGGTGAAAAAAAGTGCCAGGGGGCAGGGACGGGTTACAGCAGTTGGAGTTTGCAGCTGTGTTGCTCTGCCAAGGAGCTGCACCCCAGTGGAAATCAGCCCATGAGCTGGGGTCCTTCCAGGAGGGCTGTCAGATCAAGTGAGAATACCTACTCCAGTCGCTGGTGTGTGGGGCACAGTGTGGGATGGAGATGTGGGTGGGCATAGCCGGTGTGTCCGATAGCTGGGCAACAGGGAGCCCCTCTACTGCTCTCCCAGGGGAGCCAGTGCCCTCCTGGTTTTAACCATAGCTCAACAGCTGATTTGGTGGCCAGCCCAGGGCTTGCTGGGCTGGTATGCTTTTGCTGTGGCCTACTCTTGCCACAGGTACAAGGCATGTACGATTTGGGACTCCATAGACAACCATTAATAGTGCTTTGAGGATGCTGGCTTCAGGGCTTATATGTGTTGGAGATGCTAAACAAAACTGATCTAAAGTAACTTTTAGTGAATTGGTTAAATCATGTTATGCCCCATCATAGATGCTTGTGCTCAGAATTTGGGGGCCTAATTTGATTTCGTTGAATTAATTTCTGAAAATTCACTGTGAAGTGGCTTAAGGTCACTTGCGCTTTGAATATTTGTATCCGTATAGGTGTTTTCAGTGGTTTAACCAAAATCTGACAGAAACTGAATTTTCCAGTGTCCCCTGCAATCACCTGTAAGCCACAAGCCTTTATGGAGGGTCTCCCCTCTCGCTTCTGTTCTTGTGAACCAGTGCTGACTTCAGCTCCATCGGACCCTGAAGTCCTGCCAGGAAGATGGGCTCCTCTCTGCAGGCATGGGCAGAGCACACACCCTGTCACTTTAGCTTTCAGATACAGGTCGTGGGTTTTCAGGCTGTCTTAGTTGCTGCAGACAATATGCAAGAAGAGGTACACGAGAGCTACATGAGAGTTATTGTTCTCATTTTCTCAGAAACAGAACCAAACTTTGTTTTTCTTTCATCCATTTATGAATTTTTAATTGACTCTATTCTCTTCGTTTCTGTGTGAAATGGATGGGTTTGGAGCAGTGTTGATTTTAGACTTGCTGCTCTGGGAGTTTGGAGTTGTTGTGTCCTGTGGTTTGGGGGAAGAGATGAAAGAAGAGTTTATTTTCTTTTCACCCAGGTAATACAGCCCTGTGATGGGGGAGCTGGGAGTTCTGGGAGAGCTGGATGGGACACTGGCGCAGCAGCACATGGGGCTGCTGTCTGCACCGGCACACCTCAGCTTGCAGCAGAGCAGCTGGGATGTGTCTTGGCTTCTGCCATTTGAGCAGCATTGAGGGCTATTTATCCAGGGCTCTGCAGCTGCTAAAAAATAGTCCTTGTCAGCTTCAAAGATGTGCAGGTTGGGCTTGAAAGTACACTTCTGTCTACCTCACAAACAGCAAGTGTGGTTGATTTGTCTCTCTCCCATTTCTGACGTCTCCACTCGAGGTTCCTTTTTGTTCATCAAGATCTTGGTCAGGATCTAGTACCACTCTGAGGATCTGAGGTCTCTGATGGCCTGGAGTAAGAAATACTTCCCAGGCACTTTGTGGGACTCTTATCTGAACTCAGGCATGCAGAGGAAGTGTTGATCTCACTGAAGCTAGGAATGAGGCCAGTAATGTGGTTCAAGCGCCTTCTGCCATGGGCAAATGTGTATCGAGGCTTAACCTTTTCTACCAGTCTTCAGTTTACTTCAGTTGCTTCAAAAATAAGTCTTTCAGTATCTTGCTGCCCCTTTTCTCATCTCTTTCTGATCTGCATCATTGGGAAGGAGGAGTTATACCTGGGCTGCAACATGAGTTTGGTGGAGGGATTTAGAACATTACAGTAGGAGTTGCAGGCGCTAAGACAGGTGACAAAAAAAAATAAATGGGTGCAGCTTTTCAGGATGTTGTGGAACCGTGGTGTTCTGATTGATTTATGAGAAAGGATTAGCCCACGTACAAAGTCTGCAACTCCATTGTTTGCCTTCAGAGTTCAGTTCCCCAAGGTTGTCACGAAACTGCTGAGGCTAGTTCATGCTCTTTCACTCAGGGTGGAGGGAAGAGATTTTTAGAAGATTGCACGAAGTGGCCTTCCACTCATTTAACACTAGACACATTGCCTAAGGTAGATGTTGAGGCAATCTGCCATCAGAGGACAGAGAGACAAATCTGGAGAGCAAGCCATCTTTGTTTAAATTCAGTGCATCCTTCTCTAAGTTGACTGAAGAGAGAACCTAGATGTTAGACTTGGGCTGGGCTGCTGGTGTTGAGTGAAGTGAATTCTTCCAGTAGGGGCTGAAGACTCAGCTGCTTTTGGAAACTTCCCTCATGAGGCTTCTAAGGAACCAATGGAAATTTTGGTTTTGTGGCTGAATTACAACGACACTTGGGCACACTGAAGAGGGGAGTTACAAAACTGGATTGATTAAATGGGGGATCTTTCTGGCAATTGTGTCAGGGTCCTGGTCTGCTTGTTGCTGGCTGTGAGAAATACATGGGCTGCCCCTTTGCTTTTTTAAGACGTTAAAGACAGCGAAGAATTTGCAGGTGAAGGAAAGCAGCTTCCTGGTGACAGTCTTACACTGGCAGGGTTGCAGTATTTTCTAGACTGTCATTGAAATTATCCCTTGTCTTAATAACTCTTGAAATATGGGCAGAAGAGGAGGTTTCTGTGTGGTAATTTAGGTGGTGTAGCTGCAGGGGTGCTGGGGAATCTGAGATGCTGGTTTGCGCTTCTCATCTTGTGTTGATGGTAAATAAACTTGTGTTTTGCTGTGGGGTAGAAGTGAGTACATGGCAGTTACTTCAGAGAGCGTGAGTCACTGCAAATTTGTACTCCACTATATCTCTGCAATGAGTTGTTTGTGTGCCTGTACCCTTACTTAGATAACAGCAAAGAGGCCCAGGTTGAACCTCGTCAGAAGCTTCAGACTTTTATCTCAGTGGTTTTCATCTGTGCTCCCGAACAACATTGAGCTCTTTTTCAGAGTAAGTGGTTTGAGAGAAGTAATGAAGCTTTGACATTTTTCTTAAACAAGTGGGAACAGAGCAGGAGAAAAGGTTTCAAAGCACTTGAGGAGGTGGCAGCTCTTGTACTTCTTATTTTGGGGGAAGCTGCTGTACAGCATCAATCCTAAAGAAGTTAAAGCAAAAAAATGAAAGGGATTTGGACAGGAGGAGAGACCACAACCTCCACAGTACCGCAGAGTGGGAAGGAGCAATTTCAGTGCAGATTCGAATAACAAGCAGCACTCAGACATGGCTGTCTTGGCAGCAGGCTGGGACTGCTGTGGTGCTGGTAGTGTCTGCAGGGACAGTCACAGGCATCTCCTTTCTGCCAGGCTTGGGTGAGATGGGCAGTGAGGATTCATGCTAGCTAGGTGCTATGCAGTGGCTCCCCTGTGCACCCTCTCAGTCCAGCCACGCTTCTGCTCTCAGCTATTTCTCACTGGTCTTCTCTTGCACTCAGGTGGGCTGGTGTCTTGATCAATGCCCTGTTCTCCTGAGGGCTGCCTGGCTGTGATGGTTCCCAGGGGTTGGGTTTTTTGGCTGGCAGTGCCATTGTGGTGAAGTTTCGAAGTTTCAGCATTGTGCCAGACTTGGGAGTGGTGGTGGGCAAGGGTGCTGATGGGATGAAGAGCCAGCTGCCTCTCTGCCTGAGGTCAATGCTGGCTGCAGCTGCTCCTGGTGGGGTCTCATCTCCGAATGTCGAGCTGCTCGAGTCGCTTGCAGCTCTCTGCAGACCAGAACTCAGTCCCCAGGTACTTTGGCCATGCCTTTAGGAGTGTGTTTTTTAGGGGTCCCCTGTGCCCTTGAACTCTGGCATGTAACTGTGTGGCCACCTGCAACCCCATGGCTGGGACCAGAAGGATAGCTATAGGGTGTAAATGAGCGGCTTTGGGGGCACAGGAGGTGGACAAAAGATTTATGCAGGCCGTATACTTAGCACTGGAAGGGAAGGAGCTGCATGTGTCTCAGTCAAGCATTCAAGAGAAGAAAGCAGGTTTCTGTTGTTGAACTTGAAAGGAAAAATCTCCAAAATGTCTCTGTGGAGAGCTAAAAGACATGTAGCAGGCAAAAAAAGAAAAAAAAAAGAAAAAAAAGAAATAGAAGAACTTCTATTAACTCTTACTAGCTGCTGCTGCTTGTTGCCAGCAGCTTCCCCTCTTCTTCAAGTGCTGCCATATGTGTCTGCATGCAAAGCAGAGGGAGGAAGTCATGTCACAGGTTTGCCATGTATGGAAGAGCACCATCTGCTCCTGGGAATCTGGGGGGACTTAAGGAGAGAGAGGTCACTTCTGCTCATGTGGGGCACATGGGCCTCAGTGGTTGCTAGTTTATTCCAGCCGTCAGCTGGGCTGAAGGTGGCTTTGCATGAGGGAGGCATTGAGAAGAGAAGTGGCAGTCTTGTATATAGGGATCTACTGGTTTTGATAGCGTCTTTGAGGGTTCTTCTCTCTATGCTGCCGCCTTCTTCTGAGAGACAGGGCAAAGTGTCACTGTACATGAGCAAGCAGCTTGTGTACTGGGGAGATCAGGCTTTTTGCAGATGAGTATCAATAGGCAAAAATCAAAAGGAGCAGTTCAGACTTTCCCAAGAGGTTGCACAGGCTCCACCTCTGGAGGGTTTCAAGACCTGACAGGATCAAGCTCTGAGCAGCCTGGTCTGACCTTACAGCTGACCCTGCGTGACTCTGTAGTTGCATTACAGACCCCTCAAGGTCCCTTCCACCCTGAATTGTTCTGTGATCCCACCTTGAACTGCTTGGCTGCTGTGCCATAGGAACCACTGTTAGGCACCAGTTTGAAGTGAGGAAGAGTGTTTAAAGAAAGGTGTAAAATGCTATATAATGGTGATGTCGGTGCTAAATAATGGCATAACATTGGTGATCTCAACCAGGTGAGAAAAGCAAAGACCTATCATACCTCCCCAGACTCTTTTTTCTGGCATATTTTTTCGTGTTTCATATGTTCCGTATTTCTTTAGAGAGGCTGCAGGTGTTTGTCTGTATTGCTCTGCTCTGGTGTACGAAGGTAAAATTTGGAGATTCTAAGCTCAGATGTCCCAATTGCTCTGAGGTTATCTCAGTGGCTTTGCTGTCTCTGTGGAGCTTATATATGTTTTATTTGGCCACGCTCTCAGTTAACCAAAGTGAGTTCTAGAATTGTTGAAATTTCTGCTTTGTGATTTACATTCTTCTTTGCCTGTTTGGACTGTGCTTGTTGCAGTAATTAGCTCCCCAGAGGGGTAAAATGTCCTTCACTTTCAAATTTCCCTTTAGCTGACATTTAAAAAAGGGAAAAAAAAAATCAAATACCTTCTCCTAGGTGGTCCTTTGCAGCTAGACACAGGGTATTTTGTTCTTTCTGTCCTCCTTTAAATGCCCAAATCTCTCTGTAGTAGCCTTGAAAAAAAAATTGACCTATGCTATTTGGCACTTTCTTTCCGTTCTTGCTATGGGTGGGAAGGGAGTGTTTGGCTGTTACTGGGGGAGGAATAAGGAGAGGTAAATATAGTTACCTCTGGCTGTTCCTATGACACAGCCTGGGGGCTTGTACCCACAAACCTGAGTACCCGGTTTCTGATGCTGTGGAGCAGTGAGGGGCTGCAGGCATCAGGTCCTATCCTGCATTATGCTGCCAGCTTGCTGTATGTCCTTTGGTACAGCGCTCTCCATCTCCCTCACTGTTTTCCAGCTGGTAAAATTAGGGATAATAGCAGACAAGCCTTCCAGAAAGTCTAAGCTAAATAATTGTGAAATGCTTTGAGCTCCTCAGATAGCGGGAGTTAGAAACAAAGGCTTATGTTTCAGCTCTGCCTGGTAATGATGCTGAATAGGATTCATCTCCAGTCCGGCTTAGTCATTTCTGATTTCTTGAAAGTATAGCTGCTTAAGCTCACCCAATTTTGCCCTTGCAGAAGCCATAGTGCTGGGCCAGGTGATAGCCCAGTGCAGATAACCTGCAGCTCTGGAGCTGTCAGGAGGGGCTGCTTCCTTCACAGCCTCCAGCACCACAGGCATGCATGATCCAGTCCAGAGGCTCCATGCCTCTTCCAGGTTTGAAACTCCTGCTGTTAGGAGGAAGACATTAAGACCTGTTTAAATTTCCAGTCCCTTTTATCTTGGCTTTAGACATACACGGTCTGGCAACAAATTGCATGGGCTAGTTCTTTTTGCTTTCTAAAGCAATTTTTTGCAGATTCCATTCAGGTTATGTCTGAAAACTTATAACAGAAATCTCTGTACATGTCCGCACATTGCTAGACAAGGTTCAGTTATTGTTTTGTGTATCTTTATCTCATCCCCTGTTGCCCTGTGTTTTCCTTCTAAACACTTCCACTTACTCCTGTTCTGTTGGGGTATGCTGTCTCCTATTCTTTCCCATTGGAATTGCTTGCCTGATTTCTACTTTTTCATTGTTACATTACATCCTTTCTCCACCTCTATCTGCACAGGAGAAAAGGAACCAATTTTAGGCAGACCATGCCTGAAAAAAATGTGTAACCCATTGTATCCACTCTCTGCCTTCTTAGCTGTTGGTGATTTTCCTCCCTCACCTTTCTGCCCTGCCCTCAGAACTGTAGGCACCTTGGTGGCATGACATGCTTTGCAGGGGGGGCTCTCAGCTGTGGAACTAATTCTTTTTTTTCTACTGTCCACCTACCCATTTATCAAAAAACTGGCATTAGACACATTTGGGACACATCACTGTATTCCATATGTTTTTCCTACATTGTCCCTTTTGAGGTCGAGGTACTTTCTTAAATTTAGCTAGTGTGTGGAGAAGGTTTACAATAAGAATACGTGTCCTTTTTTATGTGTGTCTGTACGGTTGTACCGATGCATTGTAAGAAAAAAATGTATTCTAAAATGCATTTCTAAAAATGTAAATGAATATAGCCTCAGGCAATTGTACAGCCTTCTGCTTGCAAATCTAGGCTGGTCTTTAAAAGGAGCCCTCTTGCTTCCAGACTTTCTATGTCTCTTTCTTGTCAGGAAGGGAGGTGCAGGAGCCCAAATGCTGACTTGCCTTTAGACTGTGAAGACCTGCAGTGTTTTGCTTGAGTAGGTTTCTGTGTAGCTCTGAGCCTGAATAGTAAAATCAGACCAGTCAGTTAAAATTATCTTTGAAAACTAAAGCAGTCTTTCCTGCAAAAGCCTCTTTACTGAAAGCTCAGAGTCTTGCTCTCTAGTCTGCTCTCTTGCTGACTATAGCTGTGCTTGGCTCCACGTAGGCATCTCTCAGGTTGATGGGACTGTGGCACTTGCTCTTCTGCCGAGCCTTTTGCCTCTTCAGTGTCAGTGACACAGGAGGTTGCAAGGCTTGGGGTCATCTGCTGCCCTGAAGGGAGTTGCTGCAAAAGCCATGGTCTGCTCAGCCCTCATGCCCCTTTCACATATGCTGCTGATTCTTCTCATAGGCTTTGCCAGTTCTTGGTAAAATTGGCTATTTTGTAATCCTAAATGCCTTATTGATTTATAGGATGCCTCTCTGTCCCACTGAGAATAGTGATTAGTGGTATAGGCTGTTTGTGTATATTGCCATAATGTCCAGGTGTTAGGTATGGGTAGGAGGTAAAGGATGCAAAAGTTTTAAACTAGGATAGAAAAATCTTTAGCCAGAGATTCTGCTGCATTTGAAGGTCAGCTCTACCACAAAGGAGTTACTCAGGACCCTAGGTTCAAATGTTGGGCTCTCTATCCTTTCCAAGAAAGTGAACTTGGCATCTGAGGGAGCTCTTTCAGGTCGGGATATGCTTGCTAATCATGGGAAACAAAAGGTGGTCTAGTGTTAGAAACAGTCTTGTGCTACCTCCCATCCTGAATTTAACATTTTGTCCTAGTGTGTTCTGGGCAGCTGCCAACCTCTTTCCCCCCCTCGCCCCCTCCAAATGATGACTTCTTCACTGCATGCACACCCGAGAGAAGCTCTGGAGGATGAAAAAAATTATGAGCTCAAAAGGAGAGCCAGGAGGATCTGGGCTGGGTTGGGTGAGCAGGTGGTGGAGCCAGCGGGCTGTAATGCAGGATGGGCAGAACCTGGTACCTTCCTCCTGCATGCTTGGTGGCTTTCCAGGGCCTGCCTCTTGCCATATCGACCGCCTTGCTAGTGGGTGGCTGAGGGGCACCCATCTCCTCTGCCTGTGCCTCCCTGCTTGTGATGAGTAGCAGTGGGGCTGAGGGGCCAGCACAGCCTGGTGACTCCCTGGCATGGGGACCTGTTCCTGGACTTGCCAGCAGAGCCTGTTGGCATTTCTGGCAGCTTTGCCAGAATACCAAGTGGTGGGGAAGAGGCACCAAGTGTGCAGGTTTCTTTGCTTCTGTGCCTCCAAACGGTCTCTCAGCATTAAATGGAGAAAGCGATAACTGTGAGCGCAGCTGGTAACATATGGCACCCGTCCCCTGCCTTAGCAATTGCTCAGTGAACTCTGAAAGTGGAATACGGTCCCTGTGGCTCCAGCCAGCTGCAGCACTGAGAAATCCTGCAATGAAGCAGCCCGTTATTCGATTACCAGCAAAAATTTCACGTTCCACATTGCCTATTTTTCGTGCTGCCTCCCTGGGGAGGTTTTGCTATGCTTGCTTCTTCCTCCTACTACTTTCTCCTTTTTTTTTTTTTTAAAATAAATTTTCCCTAGAGGATGGCTATATTTTTTCTTTAGTTCCAGGCTCTTAGACCTGGTTGCTCTGCATTTTTGTCAGTGTGCTGCCCTGAGAGGCAGGGGCAGCTGTTTCTGCCATTGATGCTGATGCTTTTCTCAAATTGTCTCGCAGAACAAGTAGGTTTGGTGGCGAACAATCGAGTTCCTGTGTGGCAGAGAAGAAGCACAGTGCCCACTGCTGAGCCAGCCTGCTTCTGTGCCACAAAGCTGCATCCTGATCGTGGTGTGGATGCACGTTGTTTTGTTGAAGAATTAGAAACCAAACAAAATAACGTCAAATGGGCCCAGCACTCAGGCAAACTGCAGAGCAGCAACAAACCCAAAAGCCCCTAGCAGCATTATCAATCATACGTCAGATCCTTTCTGTCCTATCAGATGGGATAGCACAAAATTTGAAAGCCTGGTGCTTCCATCCCACTCCTGGGAGGGCTCAGAAGCATAAGTGGGTCTCCTCTGATTTGGGCTTCTTGTCTGCCAATTTAGAGATGTTGCTATTGAGCATCCTAGGGAAGGGAGGTTAAAGCATCAGAGGGTCTCTGCCTCGCTTCAGCTGCTTGCTGAGGGTGCATGAAAGGGAGATCAACGCTTTGGTGCTCCAGTGGTAGGCTTTCGGTCCCAAAGCAGCCTATCTTCCTTCCTCCTCCACCCTGAAGCACTGGCAGGACTGGCCTTTCTCACTCTGTCCAGCCCCTGCCAGGCAGTGCAGGGTTTTGCTTCATGTGCTAAGCAAAAAGCCTGACCTGCACTAGAGCAGCCCTTCAGTAGGGAGAAACTGGGAGGAGAAATTTTCCATCTTGATTCTGTGGCTGCCCTGTCACTTTAGCCCTGTAACAGTTTTACAATCTTTATCTGATACGGGTTTAAGAGGATTTCCCTGGGCGCAGGGGGATTATTATAAGTTGGAAAGCAGTCTCCAGCTGATATTCCTTCGGCAAGTATTTATTTTAAGTGGGTTTAAGAGTATTTAATTTTTAATTTTTTTTTTGCACGTGTTATAAGTAAATTGTTTACATTATCAGAGAAGTAGAGCCTGAATAACATGAAGAAATATATTATTACTTACCAGGCTGGGGCTGGTGAAAGGAAAGCAGCAGCTGGAGGCGGGAAGGAAAGAAGATAAAACAGTAATGTTGAGGGAAACCTAACATCATTACACGCAGCGCTGATTAGTAATACTGCCAAACAGCTGCTTATAAATAGGAGATAGAATGGGAAGGAGAGCTGCAAGGAACGTGAGAATGCTGCAGGCAGGGCTGGCTCATTGTTTTAGGAGGGGGTGGCTTGTATCAACCGTGTTTCTGCCCCCTGGGGGTACCAGGGGCTGTGCTGCTGCAGCCCACAGGAGCACAGGGGGGCAGAAAGTGCCCCATGCACCCTCCCCAGCCCTTGGGGATGTTGCTCAGTCAAGTTTACACTAATGTGTAACCTCCAATTTCAGGTTTTTGTGCCACCTTCAGAAAAGAAGAGCAGTATTGACCCTTGGCATTGGGAAAGCTTTGCGTGTAGGAGAAAAGTCTCCTTTTAAGTCACGTGCCAGCTGTTTCTTTATGCTCTCCCTCCCTCCAGCAGGCTTTATTGATGGCAGGTGCCTCTGGGGCTGGATGTGTGTGCACATATCCAGAAGCCATGCTGGCTTAGTGAGAGCCGCCTTCTGCTCCCCAACAGCGTCCACAGTCCTTGGAGTATTTCAGAGGATGTTAATGGGATGGGATTAGCCGCCCCACTTGCCCTTGCCATCAACGAGACATTTCTAGAGAGCCTACAAAGAAGAGCAAAGACAGAGCTAACAGGGCGAACCTGAACAAAGGCTCTTTTGAATGCGGAAAGATTTTATCCTCTAGCCTTACAGAGGCAAGAGGTGGGGCTGCTCTGCTCCCCATTTAAGATCTGAATGAGCCTCCGCCTTAAGGGATCATTGTTGGCCGAGTTGGTACTAATGGACTGGATGCCCTTCAGTGTCCCTGCTCTGTCCTGCTCCAGTTCCCTGACACTGTGTTTCAACATGTTGTGCCCTTTAGGGCTTCATTCCTTACTGCGTACTAGTTAGAATTATAACTTAGGGCTCTGCAAATGTTGTAGCCAGGAATGTCTGCCGTGGGGAAGTGTGTCATGGCAGGCAGAGTTTTCTGGACAGGGATGCTTCTGTCCTAGGCATGATGTGCTCTCACCACTTAACTTTCTCAGTCCCTGCCATTCTTCATTTTTAGCTGCCTATTCAAGAGAATGGGATTGTTATAAAGCCATTCCTTACCAAAAGCATTCCACGACTGTAACTTGTAGTGCCAAACTTATTGAGAGTGTGAAGACTTAGAGACCAGGTTTTTTACGGCATTGTGCTGCTGCCTGGAAACAAAGAGAAGAGATCTCAAAGCAGCAGGTTAATTATCAGAGGGTTAATGTGAGGCTCTTGAGTCTTGTCCACTGAAGAACTGCATCATCGTGCCACAGATGACCACAGGTGCTCTGGCAGTCTGTTGTCACCCTTTGAGCTCTCTCAGGTGTACTGATGCCACCTGTCCGCTGGTAGGACTCCTTGCAAAACTGCAGGTGATGGTTATGTGCAACGGATGGCCCACCTGGCACTTTGGCTGGAAGGTGGGAGCACTGGAGCAGCAACGTTAAGCTACAGAGAAGGGAAAGCTGGTGGAGAGGTGGAGTTGACAGAGCCATGAACTGTTGTTCATTTAGAGAGACTGTACTTTGGAGGAGCTCCCTAGCTGCAGGAGCTGGCCAGAAGGGCTGCCCTGGGAGGGGCAGTTGCTTTGAGACAGTGTGGAGACACGCTATGACCACAGGGATGCTTCCAGCCTCTTTCCTTCTGCAGTGATATCCTGGGTTGTGGTGTGTGGTCAGGGTGAATCAAGGGGCTCCTGCCCCTCCTGGGGAAAGGGAAGGTTGTGGTCATCCCCATACTGGGCAACATGAAGGGGAGAGAATGAAGATGTGCATGAGAGAGTGAGTGGGCTGAGGGAGGCTGGAGGTGAGGGAGTTAAAAAGAAGAAGAAGAAAAAGGTGGGGAAAAAGAGAGAGTTGAAAAGGGAGCAGGAAGGGAAGCAGGAACAGCAGCACTGGGAATGCAAGAGGAGGAGAGAGTGTGGAAGTTGCAGGTGGAAAGACCTTGGACAGGAGTTTTTGTGTCATGAAGAGCAGTGGGGCGTGTGGGAGGGTGGCATCCTGAAGGCACTGGAGCAGGGAGAGCTGCATGTGGATATGACTGGTGAGGGACTGTGGCTGGATTGGAAGGAACATGCCTGCTCCCTCCTGAAATGAGAGGAGACCCCAAAGCTGCCGGAGGCATGGGTCACGGCCTCTCCAGCTGGCCTGCTTCTGCAGGGGCCATATGGGGGCTTTTCTCCCACCTTTTCCATGTGTGCTTCGAGTGCCCTAGATGCTGTTTCAGGCTCTTTTGACTTCAGAGCAGGCAATGAGGATTTCAGTGCTGTCTTCCATCAGGGCCATCGAGATGCAGTAATTACCTTTGTGCTGCCGCCTCCTACCCTTTCTCCCTATCCCCTTGTGACTGGGAAGTCAGAGGCAGTGATGGTGCTTTGAGGAGCTCCTTTTGAAGTGACTTTGTGATTCACAGGGGCTGATGAGTGGGGGACGAGATGCTGGCACCCAGCATTCTCAGATCATTTCATCTCCCTTGTGTCTGTGGCCAGAGCAGCGTTGCTGTGTACCAGTCCTTGGAGACACAAGGCTCCTCAGATATCATGTGTTTCAAGAGGCTCCTGCTGAGAGTCTGGTGTGATGGAGGGAAGAGGAGAAACCAGGACACGTGACGTGCGCTGAGCTGGGCGGCAGTGTGGTTGCTTTTGATTGTGTCCATGGGGTCAGGCTTAAACAGAGCCTGTTGCTGTAGATGAGTGCAGCGCTGGCTCAGGGTGCTGCAGAGGTGCTGAGCTGCCCTGCAACAGTAGTGGGATGAGATTATGCAGGCAATCCTCTCACAGACCATCAGTGCAGGAATATGGACTTCTCATTTCCTGTGGTTCAGGCCACGGAATGCTCTGGTATGGCAAAGTCAAGCTGGATAACTGTGGACAGTTGGCACTAATGAGATGTTTTAGATGACACGTGTGCTCCAGGAGCCACCCCGGAACCCTCCTGTCCTTGGACCCCTCCCTGAAAGGCTAGAAGGTGCTTTCTGTCACTGCTAAAGCGTAATGGGCTTGAGCCAGATACCACAGTCCCAGTCCTGTCCCTTATTATCTGCTGATTGAAGTTGTCAAGACCAAAATGCAGATCCTCCTGCTGACTGCCAACATGCAGCACTGCTGTTGAGCGTTCAGGGATGCTGTCTGGAGCAGCAGGACAGCCAGCCTGCCAGTGAACCTCTGTATGCCAGCCAGAGCAGAGCCTGATTAAGCTTATGGAACCTGACAAGATCACAGCCCAAAGTGGTACTGCTGGAGGCTGCTTGACTGGGAACCGTGCTCCTGCTGCAGCAGCACAAGCATTACAGATGTGTCACTTCAAGCCTGTCATGACACACATCTATCTGATGAGCAGGGAGCATGTGGAAGTCTCTTGCAGTTGTTAGGCCTGCCAGCAACGTGCAGAAAGAGGCACTGGTTGCATCTGCCTGCAAATGAGTAGCAGCCTCGTGTTCTGCACTGAGCGATGCCCCATTTCAGCTTTGAACGGGTGGTCCCACAAACAAGCAAATGCTGGCCAGGACGCAGCTTCTCCATCTCTTCAGGTACAGCAACCCTTCCAGCTTGACTGGTTTGTGTGTCCCCCCAAAACAGGCTCTGTGACCTGTGAAGGACATCCCTGTAGCCCTGCTGCTCCACTGGTAGCCTGTGTTGCTTTGACCCCAAGCAAGGAGCTGTTGCCTGTTTGTCACAGCATGGCAGTCGGTGCCCAAGGGTGCTGAGTGCTGCCTGCTGTAGGTACCTGGCAGCTGGCAGAGCAGGTGCTGGTATACAGGGTCCCGCGCTCTGCTCGCTATCAGCTAAAATCAACTCTAAAGCAACGAATCCTACGGTACAACCTGGATAGGAGCCTACCTGGCTTACCACCTCTGCCGTAATAGCTATTGCAGGGGATCTTCATGCTGCCTGTTGTGTATCTGCATAAAATCAGAGGCTTGTATTTCCTAGCAATCCATATTTCTCATGCAGGCGCTGCCCTCCTTCCTGCTGGTCGGATTTGTGTTTGTGTCAGAGAAGCAGCAGCTTCTTAAACAGACCAGCTCTTACGCCTTTGTTTCCTTCAGTCCCGCAGGGTTAATCTCCTTTTTGGCACCTGATTATTTGCCGCTGCAGGGAATGCGCATGGGTTTGCCAGATGCATGTTTGAAATTCTCATTTTGCTGGATTTAATCCCTGTCTGGGAGCTGTGGCCAGGTCCCAGGAGCTGGGTTAATACCTGAGCTCCCGCAGGAACCCTCTCCCGTGCAGCTCTGTCGCCTCTGCCTCTACCTGCAGCGGTGGCTCTTGGGTATCTCCGAGGGAGGTATTGTAGTGAATAGACCACCTCCCATTTTGCATTTTGCATCCCTGCGAGACCAGTGAGCATTGGTATTGCTGGTTTAGCAGTCTGCCAGCTGAGAGACAGGGATGAGGGCTTCCAGGGCAGCGTGGTCAGGCAAGGGACAGAGCTCCCCTTCTCCTGCTCCTGCCGTGAGCTCCTCTCCTCTGTCTCTGAAACACTCCAGGTGTGTTTCACTTGCTCACCCCCACAAGCCACCAGCTTCTCTATCCCTCCTCAAGCTCCAGCTCTTTGCCTGTTGCTTCTGCAGAATACAGTCCCCAGAACTTTTCAGCCTGGTTCTCCATGTCGCTACATCTCCTCCTGCTGGGACCCCTGGAGATTCCCACAATTTCCTTCTCAGCATTCCTCTGCCACCCCACTGCTTTGCTGCCTGGGCAGGGCTGTCATGCTGTCCTCTTACTTTCCCCCAGCACCCTCTCTGCTGTGATGCAAGACCATTCTTGGCAGAGCTCAGGGTGCTTTCTGTTCCCCGCCATGCATTACCCATTCTCCCCCAGCCCCGTGGGAAGTATGCCTGGTCTCCCTAGCTCCTGGTGTCCTAGTAAGTTATCTGTTCTTTTTTAGGATGCTTGGTTTCCTTTCTTTTTCATTTTCTTCCCTCTGGGTGCTTTTGTTGGTGTGTAATTAGCTGGCCTGGCACTGAGGTGTCGCTCCCCTGAGTGCTCTCTCGCTGACATTAGCAGCAGACGGTGACTAAAACAAAGAGACAGCTCAGCACACACCACACTCTTGCTTTGTATGTCTTGTACTCCTCGCCACTGTTGGGAGCTCAAAAGGGATCGCGGATGTGGAATAAACGGGAGTGCTTTGAACAAGTGGCACTGTAATCCCTCCCTGCCCCCTCCCCTCTATCCCCCTTTTTGCAGACATTAGTTTGATTAAAATTGCATGAGCCCACACACGGGTGTATTTTATGTTATTTATTTCCTCATGGCGAGAGACAGGTTTGAGGTCTGCCCTGTGGGAAAGCAGCCGAGGGGATGCTGGGGAATTTGGGGTGTTTTCAAAAGCTTTCCCTCTGCAGAGTTTACAGCCAGCAGGGCTGGTTGTACTGGCAAGACCTGCTTTTCCTGCAGGACACTAAAACGTGAGCACCTTTTTTACCTGGATGTGCGCAGGGCAGGTTGGGAACCCTTCCATCACTGACTGGGGACAGCAACATCTGGAAGGGTGTGCTAGGCTTGCTTTAGCAAGGCTGGGTCTCTGAGGGCATCTCCATGGTTGAGGGCGGCCATAAACAGCCAGTTTAAAATCTAGGTGAATGGGAATTAAAATACTGATAAAAAAAAAAAAAAAGGTATGTTTGGTTTTCTTCTTTAGCCAGGTTTGTGCCCCCAGGCTGGTGAGAAGTTAAGTCTTCTACCATTTGCAGCAGCCTTCTGTCTCCCCTGGAAACGGGGAGGTGCCATGGAGAGTTAGGACATGATTTTTTACTCCAGTCCCATTCCAGTCTTCCCAAACACAATATTTTTGCTGATATTGTGGCACTGCTGTGTCAAAACCCTTATACTCCTTGATGGGCATTTATAGGATGGGCTTTGTCTTACTGCATCACCAAGGGATATGTATGATTCAGTTTTTGCACATTTTCCCTGTTTTGGAAACAGAAAATGCTATTTTCTTCTCTTCAGGAGGGTTTATTTTAATGTTTGCAGAGTGCAGTAAGACTCTCCAGCAAGAGCTCTGTTATACTCCAGGTATGGTTTCCTTGGTGGCATCCTCATCATGCCCTCCTCAGGCTGTGTGCCAGGCCGGCATGAACCGTGCTTTGCCCTCCTTGTGCCTCTGCATTTTTGACGGGGAGGAGCAGCGAAGAGGGCTGGCAGCTCCTCCACGTGCGTATCCTGGGGCACTGTGAGCTGTGTGCAGCTTTAATCTTTCTTCTCGGATGTCAGGGGTGTGTGACACGGGGCTCTGACAAGTTGGGCTGGGGGAGAGCTGGTGTCCTGGGTGCCAGTAGGCTGCTCTGCCCTGAGCTTCTTCAGCTTAGCTGCTCTGCGGGCTGTCAGGTGCGGCTCACAAGCCTGTGTGCTTTTCTAAAGGTGGAAATGTGGGAGCTGTGCTTCCTCTCCTCCTCCCTTCCCTTGAGGGCAAAGCAGTCTTTTGTACCGTTTGGAGGGAAGCAAGGTTGCATGCAGTGAAAGTGCAAGACCCTGGCCAGTGCTCTTCAGAACCCTGGTGGGTGTGCCCCTAAGGCAAGAGAAGCCTCCCCACACAGAGACAAAGCCCTTCTCATCAGCTGGTGCGCAGTGTGACCATCACCTGGTGTCTCCAGGCACTGAGGCCAACCTTTAGTGACACCCCTCCATTTCTACCCTCCTTCAGGAGAAGTGGCTCCTCTGCTCAGTGAAGGGAGCATGCCCCTCAAGAGACTGTGCCTCCTCTGGCAGGTCTTGCTAGGGGACACAGTTCTCCAGGCTGGACAGGAGTGCGGCTGCTTGCCTGTGCTGTGGACTGGAAATTTTAGGGCAGCCAGAAGAGGTTAGCATAACAAAGCGGCAGGTGAGAGGGAGGCATTGGATTGCAATAAACCAGCAACTGGGGAATGAAATCTCACTTGTAATTCAAGCTCTCCACTCCAGCGTCCCTCTCGCTTACCTTGGAGCAAATCTACTGTAATGCATAGGAAACAGCTCAGCAACTGCAGCTCAGGCTGCCGTTAAGGTGGAGGCCAAGGTTTATTAAAGACCTGCAGAGCTCTGTAAAGAAAATAATGTTATGATCTTCTTGGACTTAATCATTACAATTCAAATATTTGAATATGTAGGGGCAAGCGTTTTGCTGAAATTGGATGATCCCTTTCATATTTGTGCTTGGTTACGCTTGCTCCACGTGTATTTAGATGCTTGGCCAGGGGCAAGAGGGAGGTGAGGGATGAAAGGAACTTAGTACAGAGGGGAAAAACAGGAGCAGGGAGAGATGGGAATGGAGAAGAAAGCAAAGGAAATTACTGAAGGTTAAAAATAATAGCAACAATTAGGCTGGGGGGACCAAGAAGAGGCAGAAAAGTAAAGCAGGGCCTTTGAAGAGAAAGGGGGTAAACAGTGAAGCCTCATATTAAAATGTAAATGGCTGAGTCTGAAGGCAAATGAGGAGTCTGCAAAAAACAATGGAAATAATAAATTTTTAAAAAGTGGAAGACAGGAAGGAGGGAAATACTTAAAAGAAAAATGTGTGGTTCTCACAGGTGTATGCTGTGAACATGTCAGCAAAGATGATCCCCTAATCTCCTCTAATAATGTGATGGACACTGGGGACTTTGTAAAAATGAGGCAAGCCCAGACCTTGCAATTTTTTATTTTTTTTCAGTGAGGTGAAGCTTCCTGGACATGTAAAGCTGTCGATGTCCTCCTTTTGCAGGTCTCCCGAGCTGTATGTTACAATCCAGCCTTTCCTTCCCAGGGGACTATATGCCAGGAGCTGCTGCTGCTGACAATAAGCACAGCCTCTCCCAGGGCACAACAGGGGGTGCTTGGTTGGGGTTGCACAGCTAACAAGGTGCTCCTTGCCAGGCAGTGAAAGAGACTTTGATCTTACCTTGGGAAAATGCTGTCATTCTCTACCCGGAAGTGCTGGGCTGCAGGGGGCTGTTTGTCATAGTTTGGTGTGTGTTGCTGTGTCCTGATGGAGGTGGTTGAGGATTTTGGGAAAGAGGGGGGACACGGCATCCTGCTTACTAGGGAGGGACCAACTCCAGCAGTGGTTGAGCTACTGGAAGGATTTGTGAGATGATCACCTCTTTTGTCAGTAGTTAAGTCCTTGAAACTGTAGGGAGTTTCTTGACTTGGGGGAACGTGGTTCTGATACATCAAGAGATCAAAATCTGCTCTGGGAAGGTATGGTGTTGCTTGCATTTCTGGGTGGTCAGGTCTAACCCACAGGAAGGCATGTAGAAGAGTATGGTCGATCCACGCCTGCCTGGCATCTTCAGCACTGACCAACTCCATGAGTAGCTGTGTACAGCAAAATGGGAAAAGACTGCTCTCACTGCCTTGTTCCTTCTCTCCCAGTGGAGGAGTTTCTTTATAGTGTGCCTGACTCCCACCAGGGACAGTCTTGCTGCCATCTACACTGTGCTTGCATGGATGGGGCTGCGTATGTCAGTCCCTCCACAGAGAGAAGGTTTTCAGGAGGGAGCCAGTGCTGCATAGTTTAGTGGAAAGTCCTGTCTCAAAACCTGTCTGAACAGTGTATTAGTCAGTGTCCAGAGTAAGACCACAGCAGTCGCCATGTACTCTAGAGGCAGAAAGCAGATGTACAACTCTTTTCCTTACAGGAAGAATGTTGAATCACAGGGACCCAATTAACCATAGCTTAAAATAAAAAAAGGAAGTAGGAAACCAATGGAGATGAAACTCAGCAAGCCAGTTATCGCTGTTAGCCTGTTAGGCTGCATGTCCATCCCCTCCAGCTCCACTACTGTGCTCAGGGTGAACATTGTCCATTGGTCAGGGATGTGGCTGCCTCTGCCCACACTCAGCCTCTGTTTCCATTGTGCAAACGTCTCACAGGCCATGGGAAAGGGCTCCAGCATCAGACTGAACTGAAGTGGATGGAAGGCTGTGCTCTCAATGTTCTCAACACAGTGGTGTGCACCTCAGCAACTCTATGGGTAAAGGAGGAGCGTTTGTCAGCCTCCAAGGAATTTAATGTTCACATTTTTCTGATACTGTTTTTGAGCACTCTTGGGGGTTAAATTTGCATTGCTGGCATGAAAGGAATTGGCTTTTCACTTCCAACATGTGAGGTAGTGAGTTTTGCGTTTGGCTTTTGTGTCTTTTCCACACTCTTATTACTGCCTTCACCCCCCCATTATGTGGACACCCTTAAATTCCTTAAATTATCGAAGTAAACTGTATGGATTAAAGTATGCTGCAAAACTATTTTAACAGGCAAGTATAAGAGGCTGCATTAGTTTAACCAAAAGCACTTTGCATGGATTTTTCTGGCATAAACCAGTCCTTAATAGATCCAGAACGTCTGAGGATGATGGAGTACTCAAATAAACTTGCAATGAATTTTAAGGGGAAACAGCTTTCTGTCTCTTTTATGTTAGGGGTTTTTTTCAGTGATGGCTAGAAGAATGAACATTTTTCTTAAACAAGGGTGTTGGATTTTTCTCTTTTTTTAAATCACTTTTGTGGGAGTAGTGTGCAGTGTTGCTGTATAATTAATTTTGCTACAGAGTGGTGGCATTTGGAAGAATGTCCCTGGAAGAGCTGGTTGGAGCCATAGGTGTGAGTAGAGAGTCTTCTACCATCTCTGGCAACGAGCCACAGGCAGTAAGTATTTCCTGAGGAAGTTTTCTCCCGAGTGCACCTGTTAATAGGAGCAAGCCAGGACTTGGGAGCTGTAAGCATCTGACTGAACCCCATTCTCTTATTGATTTCCCCACTCTCTCTTGTGTGCTGTCCTGTTTCTACCAGTCCTTCCGTCACCCTTGAATATGCCAAGGCACAGGAGACCTGAATACCTAATGTGCTCAAGCAAGGGTTTTGGGAAAAAAACAGAATAATTAAAGAACAAAAAATATTTTTTTTTTGTCATTTTAATGTAAAAGAAAAAAGAACAGGCTAAAGCTGTTTTCTTCTTCCTTTTTTAAGGTAATTTTACAGGAATTTAGCTGTGATCTGAAATTTAATAGCATTTTAAATGGTTCTGCTTTGTATGACTAGGTTACAGGGAACAAAACACTAATAGGCAAGGAGGGAGGACATGTCCTAGCTATGCGACAAAACAAGACTCCCAAGTCTACCTTTGGTGGGTTTTTGTTTGAGTGGATCCCCTCCTTCAGACAGGATAATGTACTGATGCCAGTGCTGAGTTTGGAGATCATGTATTTTAGAAAATAAAGAAGAATAAATAATGTGAACAGAGGCACTAGTGAAGCTTGGTTTCCCAAGGATTTTGCTTCGTGGTTGAATTCCTAGGTATCTCATGAGGTGCAATCATTGCTTTTCCTTGAGTATGGTATCCCATAGTTGTCTTCCAGGTGACTTGCTTGGTGTCTGAGGGTTGACCAAACATTGCAATGCTCCCCACAGAGAAATATTAATATGTGGTGGGTGTCTCCTATACTTCTCCAGCTTTTTTGTGAAACATGTGAAACTTCTTTTAAGACTGCTTTTCATCTCTCAGTATTTGTTTGAGAGCTTTAACCACTCTCAAAGCAACAGCCACTTGCTAAGGTTAGGGGGAGATGGGCACGCACACCTGCACTGTAATGACACACTCTCATTTCGCTGGTGGACGCACACCCTGTATCCTGCTCTTTCTTCAGCTGAGGCAGAAGGGTAATGCTTCTGTGGAGCCTGCATCTTGAACAGCAGGCCTAGTTGCCTTGGGGGCTGTGTACAGGGGCTGTGTTGCAGCAGAACCCCAGTCCCCACGGTGGTACTAAGAGGGGATCAGCCAGGCTCCCACATAGGCTCCTTTCATGTGGCAGGAGAAAAGCTATTAAATGGGTTGTTGGTCTGTGCACCTGCCCCAAGTTAAATAATTCATTTGCTCTGACCATTTGCAACTGGGGTACTCTGCTTTTGGTAATGTGATGATCATTCACATCAACTAATTGGTCATAATTCTGCAGATTGACCCATCTTGATTTCCAGTTCTGCTTGCTTATAAAAAAGCCACTTGAACCAGATAGTTGTGAGAAGTTTATTCCCCACAGATGGTACAGAGCAAGGGTGATGCAAGAGTAAGTATCTTATCAAGTTCCCAATGTGTTCTTTATTTGCATATAATAGCTCATCTGCATGAGAGATCTTGGGCTTTCAAACCCCATTATCTTTGTGCAGGAGAAGGTGAAACAGGCCCTGAGCAGATTCAGCCCGAGGCACAGATCAGGCAGAGCTGGTGGCACTTCTGGATGTGAAACATGGGTGGCTGAAACACTACAGGAAAATCTTACTTGTTGTTGTCTCCTTTGGAAGCTTCAGTATTTGTAGGAAGAGGTTAACCCAAGAATGCCTACCAGCCAGAGGCTGATGTAAAAAGTAGAGATGCAAGAAGATACTGTCCAAAGATACTGCTGTGCTGAGAAGCCCATCCTGAAAACTTCTGCCTTTCAGTCTTAAAAGCATTATCTTTGGGTCTCACTCCCTTATTCTTCTTTCATAGGAGTCCAGGACATTTAGAGATGCCTCTTCTTATAAGTCCTGAGAAGACCTTCCCTCTCCTTCCTTGAACCCAAAAGTCTTTTCAGACTGATGAGAGTTGGTGATGTTTCCATTATGCTGTGCTTTCCTCAACCTGCTGAGCAGATAGCAACCAGCAGAGTATCCGCTGCTGTTCCTGAACATGCCCCTCTTGATGTCTCAGCCAGTTAACCTCCAAAGCCTACCTCATCCAAGAGCATTCCCCAAAGCAGCTGTGCAAGTGAAATGCTCATTTTGCTATTTACCTCTACAGGGCAGCAAATAGCAGCTGGGAAACTAGCAGTTTGCAGAGCCTTTTGCACTAAGATGCAATGGTGAAACAAGCACTGACTGGGAGAACTGGAGGTGTCTGGAGACCTGGGCATAGCAGTGTGTTAGCTGTGCTTTGCTCTCACTCAGGGGCTTCACCAATAGGAGGCGGGAAGTGCTATAAATAAAACCCTGGATTCTGCTGGAGTCTGTGATATTGATCTTGCACTGGAGACATCTTGGAAACTTCCTTTTTACCAATTCATTTTGTGACTTATTTTCTTTACTGTTTTGAGTGGGTTTTTTAATGGACTACTTTGATAGAGTGTGTGCCTTTGGGTTAATGATAGGTGCATAAACAGCATCTTCTCCTTATTTTAATGTGAGATTTATTTCCTGAACGCTTATTTTTAAATCCCCACTGGCATTTAAAGGATTTGGCTATCCTGCAAAGGATTTGGGCTATCCTGTAAAACTTGGAGCACTGTGCCCTAGAAAATCTACCTGTATTTTGCAAGACTCGGGCCTTTCTCTTCTGACTGTAACCATCAGTGTTGTGCATCTCTGCTGCTGGCTCTGAACAAGCCATCTTTCTAAAGGGCTGCTTGCCACATGGGGTCATTTGGTGAGCAGAACAAGCAACCAGTGACTGTAAAGCTGGAGAGACCATCCATCTCTTTCTGAAATGATGCTGCCATTCAGCATTTAGCATGTGTTGTTGGAGACCACCTCTGGCTAACTCTGCTGTCAGTTCATTGAAGTTGCTTGGAGCACTCACTGCTGAGGAAGAGGAAAGCTTCCCCTGGATAGTCATTGCGCTCCCTCCACATTAGAGGGGTCCAAGGCCATTCAAAAAACAATCAGAATACAGTTTGTATGGCAGGAAATAATTGTTAAGTGAATCCTTTCTGCCTGTCTGTCTGGTTTAGAAGCTGCTGCTTTAAAGGTGGTAAACAAAAGGGTTTCTTCACATGCCAAGGCAGTGCAGAACTTCATGATGGAGAGTGTCAGTATTTCCATCAACTGATCCCTGTTCACAGCTCTTCCCACTGCGTTGACATGCTCTGTCATCTTTCTCATCTCCTGCGAATATAGCACACTTTGTAGGGAAAATTGATGTCCCCTTCTGTAGCTGTGTGTGGTGATGCCTCTCAAGCCTTGCAGACTGTGCCCTTTTGCAGGGAAAGCAACTTGATGGTGGCTATCTGTCATTGGGGTGATAACCAGAGAGGTTCACAGAAATCTGAGAGAAGGTGGAATGGGAGAAGGGGGAGAAAAGAAGGGCACTGTGTGCTTTGAAATGCCCAGATCAATGAATATAAAAATAAATGCATTTATTAAAAAATTTCAATACAAAAATGCCAGTCACTCTTATGCAGAAAGTCAACGGATTGTGTGTGCCAGACTAGCTGATTGCTACACTGGCGCAAAAGAACACCTTTTTGCAGTCTCAAAAGTCCTCCCAAGCACAGCATTTCACCTCCCCTCTTCTTATCCTTTGTCCCCCAAATCACTTCCACCTGAGCTAGAAGAAGCTTGGAGCATGAAGAGTTTGAAAAGGAGAGATGGCCTTAGCCATGTGTGTAATAGGCAAAAAAGCAGAAGTACAGTAGAAAAAAAACTCTTCAGGAAAATAAATTTGCAGAAGTGGATGTTACCTGGTTTTACCTATGATGCCTTGATCAGATGGCAGAAGTCTGTCAACTGTTTGCCTGACTTTGCATTACTCCTTGGAAATCTGCTTTTCACAGTCTCTAGTGCAGGAGGAGAGCAGGTGGTCCTCGTGGTTGGAGAACTTGGACTCCATCCTGCAAGAGCCAGACCATGCCTTTCATTCATCACAAGAGTGCCAGCTTCAGAATAATGGTTCTGAGCTGCCAAAACCTTGTTGGTAGCTTGGAAATATCCAAAAGAACCAATGTCCCTAATTCCAGCTCCTAGAAGTCCCTCCAGCTCATGCTGACTTCATGGCTCAGTTGATAGTTGTCTGGTGAAGATATGTTTCTATAATATATTACAAGCAATTTCCATGCTTTAAACAGGATAGCTACAGAAAGAAAAGATTTCCACTGTGTTTAAGGGATTTTTTTTGTTTGTTTTTAGATTTCACAACTTTTTCTCATCTACTTACTAGCCACTCTGTCTCTCAGTAATCTGCATGTGAAGAAGATACGATTGTGGTCTCTTTCCCTGTCTGTGCATCAGGATATCAGCATTTTCACTTTGCCTTCCTGTGGGAACTTAAGATCCAGACCCGGGCTGAACAGAAATTTAGGCTGTAACAGAGAATAAAGCCTAATTCTGTGCTTCTTTTGGTGCTTTTCTTCTGAGGGCTGAAATGCTCTATTCTTATGTGCTCAGCAGGAAGGTGGGTGTTGGAGGGGATGGGCTCAGATCCTTGGTTTGGGAGCCTTTAGAGCCCTCAGTTTAAAAACTGCTGCTCACAAAAATCATCTCCCAGGTGTGTCTTGGCCTGTGTCATCTTGCTCGGGGGGCAAAAATCGATCATTGCTGCTGAGCTGAAAGAGTGGCCAGAAGAGGTCATTGGAAGCTCTGGTCCTGGGTTTTGCAGCTCTTTGGACCGGTCAGGTCCCCAGAAGGCGATGGGAGAAAGGCGCTTGCAAGGTCTCAAAACCTTCATTATTGCATAAATGAAGGAAAAAAATGTGTGTGCCTTGACCTCTTGTGTGATCCCTGCCAAGGTCTTGAAGTAGGGGTACTAATCTGTGAAAGCAGCTCATGTATTCTTATCTCCAGTGCTTCTCCTGGTCTTACTTGTATAGTTGAAGTAGAGGAGAATCGGAGAATCCTCCTTGAAAATTGATTTTTGAGAAGGCGACTCATCTGACTGTAAAGCACTACAAACATTATTATAGTCCAAGGGGGAATATGGCCTGAGATGTGTTTTTATTGTTTTGAAACGATACTACATGACTCTTCCTGTTCAGCTGTTTGTATTGCCTGCCTGCCTGCCTAAGTGCGCTAAGTTGAATTAAACAAGGCTTTTAAAAAATTGCAGAAAAGAAGATATATTTTTTTTAAGCTTCCCATGTCTATAATTTCTCAACTTCAGCTTCAGAGGTGTAAAACATTAAGGCAGCGTTGCATGCACAGCTTCAGAGGAGCCCAGGTTGCATCAGCTCCTCAGCTCTGTGTTTGCTGGGTTGTTTGGGTTCTTTTTTTGCTTTTCCCGGCTGTCCTGTGGAATCCAGGTGGCTGTGGCTTAGCAGGTTGCTCTGTGCCAGTTTAAGCCACACAAATTCCCATGTTTCTGCTCTTAGCTCACAAGTGCTGTAAAGTAAAATGTACCAGCTTAACCCTCAGTGGAAGAGTTGCGTGCTGATGTGCTCTGCCCTTGTGTTTGCAGTGGTTTAGGCTTGCCTTAAGCTGCGGTGGCTCGCTGGTGCCACTCAGGGTCAGCAGGAGAGCTAAACCCTCACAAAGGTGAGATTGTAGGAGAGGAGATGGAGTGATTTGTGAGCTGACTCACCTTGACTTGCTGCCTGAGGTTATTGCCTCTGCTGGTGTGGTGTGTGGTAGCCTGCAATCCCGCTGCTGTCCTCCTCAGATGTCTCCCATGGACTCTGTTTTGGAGGGGGTTGGTGAGGTCCTCATCAATAGTGGGCAGGTCTGGCAGCCCAGCCAGGTGTCACTGAGCAACGCAGCTAGGGCATGGGGAGGTCCCATGGCTGGGAACATGCCAGGCAGATGCCAGCATTTGAGCATCACCCTCAGCAGAGCTGCAAGAGCAGAGCAGTGCCACAGGGTGCCTGAATCTCATCCAGGTTTGCCTGGAGTGCTGAGTGGGTTACAACGTGACCTCAGAGCCCACCACTGAACTGCATCTTGTCAGGTGTTGGGTAGCAGAGCAGGGACATCTGGGCTGTCAAGAAACACGCATTTCCCCATTGCAGGGAAAAGTCCCGACCCTTTGCATGTTGTTTCTGCCACCCCCTCATGCCTTTTTTCACTTGCAGGCTGGTTTGGACTCTTCTCCTCACAAGAGAGCATCTGCCTCACAGAGCAGGATTGCAACAAACGTGTGCATGTGCGAGGAACTATAGGTTTTCCTCCTTTCCACATCTGGGAGATGGAAGCAGACATGAGGTCTGTGCTTTCTGTCCCTGCCACATGCCTGGCTCTTCGTGCTCTTTGGGTGCATCTCTGCCTCTTAGGCTGCCTGTCATCATGAGTTTGCTCCACTGATGCTCCAGCTAATTTTTGCTTAATGAATAAACTGTGACCCTCACTGCTGGGTGCTGCCTGTCCTTTTACCACCCTGTTCTGGTTTCTGCTCTTTTTTTTTTTTTCTTTCAATGAGGTCATTTGAACTTCTCCACCTAAATTAGCTGTCCTAATAAGCTTCTCAGGGTGCTTTGGGACAGAGTGAGTGGAGAGAGGAGAAGCAGCTTGTTAGTGGG
Organism: Hemiprocne comata; assembly: GCA_020745705.1. Classification (NCBI taxonomy): domain Eukaryota; kingdom Metazoa; phylum Chordata; class Aves; order Apodiformes; family Apodidae; genus Hemiprocne; species Hemiprocne comata. The sequence continues at coordinate 131,217,136 of CM036586.1, read as the reverse complement.
AGCCTGCCTTTCCCTGCTTTCTGAAGCAATTTTAGTGAGGGGGCACAACAAAACAGGGGCAGCGGGTGTGAATGGGCTCCCAGCACCTGCCACACTGCATCTGAAGCAGTTGAGGTAAGGGGACCAGCAATTTTGGAGGAGCACCCACCACTTGCCGGTGGGAGAAGGCTTGGAGAACTGCTCTGAACAGCACTGTGCTGGTGAGGCTGGAGCCCCAGAGTAGATTCCAAGGGCAAAGAGAGGGTGAATGCCCTTTCTCCTGGAGCTGAAGCACTCGTGAGCAGCTGGGAATGGTATAGCTCCCCTGGGCCCAACAAGGACAGCTAGAGCTGGGACTGAACACGTCTGTTCCCTCTGCGTGCCTGCCCTGGTGTGCACAGGGAAGGAGTTGCTGGTGGAGCCACAGGGCACCTGCTGCCAACCCCTGTGGGTTGGTGTGGGACTTGGGAAGCTGTGGGGGAGCTTCACTGCCCCGTGTGCCTGTGTTGGGTGCATGGGCTTGCGATTGTGCCATTTGACTAAGCAGTCCCACGCAGCTTGGATGCATGGCTTTGGCTGGGAAGCTCATCTTGTAAGGTGCATCGTGTAGTGGGGAGCCCACTGTGCCACAGGATCCTCTGTTGCAGAGGGAGGGAGCACAGTGACAGCCTTGAACAGGTGTGTGGGGTGGGCTGGGTGTCCAACTAACGGAGCCTGCAGCAAGCCAGAAGTTCAGGCCCTCAATCAGAAAGCTGACCTAATTTACAATTTTTGTGTCTTCCGTCTGATTCTCATTTTGCCTTTCTTCTAAATCAGCTTATTTTTTCTTTACTTCTACTTCTTTTTTTCCTGTGCCCTTTCCCACTGCCTGCTTGAACTCACCCACTTGCTTTGGGAAATGCATTTCTGTCGGCATAATCCTTCCAGCCAGTCATTAATATACTAACAAGGATACTATTGTAATTGGAGGATTTATTACTACTGCTGTGAAACAACTGCCATGCCTTCTTAACTCTTCGTCTCCCCTTTTGCCTGCTGCCAGCAACTGAATCAGTAAGAAACTGCCCTTTTAAAAAGCTGCAAGCATGCAAACTTGGAATGTGTTCTTTTCTTCTCTTTTCTTTTCCTGCTCTTACCGCAGAATGTTGCAGTGATACAGTGCTTCACCCTCTATTTCTTGGTTGTGCAGCAACTGGTGACTTCTTAGTTCAACTTCTTATTTAAAATAAGGATTAAAATATTTGCCCAAAGATCAAAAGTATATTCTGACCACAGCGCAACTTCTGCTTATCCCTTCAGGAGCTTGAAGTGAATTCACTGACTAATTCAGAAGAGCGTATGACTTCTTTTCTAGTTTAGTTAAATAAGTATTAGTCTCTTGGCTGCCTTTCATTTAAACCTGACTCCAACCATCCTTATTTCTCAGTGCAGGTGGTGCTTTACTGAAGGAAAGTAATCCCCAGACCAACCAGATTATTATTAACACTTGTTTTTCATTTTCCATGTGGTACCAGAAGCCTGTTGCTCTATGTTGATAGGTGAGGAAGAGGAGAGGGAAGGTTTTGCACGGAGACCTCACACCCTCAGTCACAAAGTACACCTTGGGGTGGCAGGTTTGTCTCCTCAAATTCTGGTCTCACGTAGGACCTTCAGCAGTGGGGGATACTCAGAAGCAGCAACAACAGGAACAAAGTGTTCTGCCCACCCCAGGCCAGCTGTGGGTTTCTAGTCAGGACTTAAAAATAAGGCAAGCAAGGATGCTACCAGCAGCATGATCTGCTCAGCTTTGTCCACTTGCAAAGGTGACACTGGAGAGTCTTCATCAGTTTTGCAGCATAACACAGCATGTTTTTTCCTCTGTGCTGAAGGTATTACATGAGCTTTTGATTGATGAGGAAGAGCGGTGTCTGGTGTGCTGCAGCAGGTATGGATCAGCATGTACAGCTAATTGCCAGGCATGAGGGCTTGAGAGGATTACACTGCTAATCTAGGTATCTTTCCTGCCTTATCACAACCCCCTTCCTCCTGCCACACGCATGCACACGTATTTGGATCCTGTAAGGAATGGAAATCAATAGCCGTGTGGGGGAGGGATATAAGGAGTGTGGCTTCCTGAGAGCTTGCAGTGTCTGGGAGAGGACAGGTCCCTTCCAGCTGTTTCTGTGGCATCAGGGTGGCTCTGGTGGCTGACCCTCCCTCCTTCTGTGTGATGGCATGGGTGGCCACAGAAGGGTTAGCAGATTGCAGAGGTTAATAAAATGCTGTGTCCCTGAGTGCCTCTCGCTCTCAGCGATGGTGCTGTTTGCGGTGCCGTTTGGTGCCTTCCAGTGCTCATCTCTGGACTAGTGACAGTGACATTCCTCTCTGGCATTCCACTGGTTCCTCTCGAGCAGCTTGTTTTTGTCTTGCATGCACAACCAGAGAGTGGCTGGGGAAGGAGGTTCATGGTGCTGAGCTGGGATCCCTGCAGGGCAACAAGATGTCATGGGGCAGATGGAAACGTAACTCTCACATTAATTCCCTGCAAAATCTAGAGCATTATTTCTCTGCCAGAAGCAGCACCCTAGGAGTAGGCAGTACATGTATTTGTTCTTCCTAAATAGCTCACACTTGACACTTGGCAAGCAGATAGTATGAAGTGGGCAGCTGGGGACACAAGGTAGCACCATACAGTGCCTCTAAAGTGATAAAACCTGTAACAAAATCCAAGGGAAGAAGAGGCTACTGAGTTTTACTTGTCCTACAGTGGCCCTGAGATGGTCCCACTGTAGTAGGTAGCTTATGTAAGTAGCTTTACTCCTGTAGAGCCTCCAGTGTGTAAGGCTACCATGGTGCTAAGTGATTTTCTCTGTGCTGTTTTACCAGCTTGAGCTAGGAAGCCTCTAGCTCCCAGCCTGTTGCTCCTACTGCATCACTTAACAAGGAAACGGCATCTCAGGCAGGTTTGCTGTCTTGTGGGTAGATGAAATGCTTTTAATTTTGTGTCTACAACATAAAAGCTTTGATAGCCTACCTCTTGGAGATGGTTGGGGTTTTGGATACCCAAGAATGAAGCAGAGCAAGCTTAGGGAAAAGGGAGATGGCAGTTGTCTTTGTTTGCATGAAGTAGAGTTCAGCATGGTGCTGGGAGCTGCTGGAAAGGGAGCTGGTCCTGGGGCTTGGAGGAAAGCGCATTGAGGTGTTCATCAAGTCCAGACCCAGGAACTCCAGTCTCTGCTCCCCATTTGTTTTCTGGGAGACTGTAAGCCAGTTTCTTCTCCTCAAGTTAGCCTTAATTAGGTCACCAAGTGCTAATTGATTGTGCGTTATTGAGATGTGTGCATTTGAGGTGGGTTAGACTGGAGCAGGCTTCCTGAGGAGGGATGCCTATGGGCACTATCTCTGGGCTCCCTCCTCCTCCTCGTCCTGGCAGCAAGGGCATGGGACTCTCCCTAGCTGGGTCCCTGACACCCTCTAGTGGCAATATTTACATTTAATATTTCAGGAGCTCTCAAAACTTGGGAGTACTTTTGAACATGCTTTGCTTAGCAGCCCACCCACCACTGAGTACCTATCCCAGTGCCCTCTGCAGTGACCTTTGTCTTGGGGACTAATAAATGCTGTATTCCTTACTCTTTTTTTCAGTGCTGTAAGTACAAGGTCAATGCTGTCAACTGTGGCCAGACTCAGTAGTCTGGCTCAGGGATGGTGGTAGCGCAATAGTTTTGCTCCCAGCAAGTGTTTTTCAGCCACTTATCCCCCTATCCAGCCACTTGCTTAACCTTGATGCTGGAGAAAGAGGAGCTCTGCTGACACTTCCAGGGGTCATAACAGCTGGAGGTGTGCACTTGTGTTGGGGGACAAGGAGGAGGCAAGGCTGGATGCTGCATGAAATGCAGGCGGGATGCCTGGATGACATGTTGAAAAGAGGTGAGAAATAGGGAGGAGCTGGTTGAGAAGAGCAAGCGAGACAATGTGTCCCCCAGTATCCATCTCAGCTCTGAGTCAGGTGTGGCCCTGCTCCCCTTCACACAGTGACAACTCTTATCTAACCTCACTCTTGCTTTCAAGTGGAGCTCAGGTTGCAGAGTGCCCCTGGAAACCCTGGTGCTTCCTGTGGCGGATGGCTGCAGGATGAGTGTGAGCAGCTCAGCAGTGTGATGGCGACCAGCGGAGCCAGGGCTTCTGGGTGAATGCCATGCAGAAAGTCACTCGTGTCCTGATACGCAAGCTTATGTCTTTGAAGCTTGAGCAGGATGACTGGCTTGGGAGGAACTTCTCTTCTGATAATGCACCTCCCCACTTGTGCCACCATGCCCTGGAGAGCACCTTCATGGTGTTCCCTGCTTGCTTTTCTCTCCCTGACTTCCAGGCCTGATCTGCTCCAGCCTGATGGGCTAAGCCATGCCTGTAGCCCTCTTGTTGGCACAGGCCAGCGGGGTCAGTGCCTTGGACTGGTGCGTGAGCCCCAGCAGACCTGTGACCCTGCTGCAGGAGTCCCCAGCGCTCAGCAGCACTCAGAACGAAATGCGTGTTGAGCTTCTGAAATGAGCTGTGACCTACTGTCACGTTCGGCTGCCTCTTTTCCCCATTCTCCTACCCGCTTCCCCCCCTCCCCAAACCTTGTACTCGAGGCGCATCTTACAGTGTATCTAAAGAAGTTGTTTGTGCTTCACTAGCCAAGGGTGAGAGCAGTGGTGTGAAGCACAGAGCCTTCCCACTGGTCAGGCCAGCTCAGGGCTCTTCTCTGTTTCTCCAGATGTTTGATCCTTTGGAAACTGGGCTGTCATTTAGCAAGTGGGTCTCTTCTCTAGTCCTCCTGGTTAGGAAGGTGACCAAATGTCAGGTGACCATGCCAGGCTGCTTCAAGACGAAGGCCTCGAGGCTGCATGCAACCCAAACAGTCTTACTGATTCCTCTATCCAGGAAGATGTTGACTTTTTAAACCGAATGAGCAGGAGGAATGCAGCACAGCATGTCAGGTGTTACTGTGCTTAAATTACAGCCTTCAACAGCATGTCACCACTGCCTCCTGATTTTTCTCCAGGGATGCATTTTGCAAGAGCTTGCCCACGTAGTGTAAAAGATGCTAACCCTCCAGTCAGGTTATGAACTGGAAAAACAAAGTCACGGTTCCAGCTGGTGAAATGGTGCCTGTGCCAGCCTCTAGCCTGCTCTGGGAACGGCGTGGCAAGTGCTTGCTTGAGGCCCAGCCTTTAAACAGGCTTCTCAGCATTGCTCCTGGGCAAGCTCCGTGTCTGGCAAGCCAAGTGCCTGCCCTGTGCCTGCCCTGTACCTGCCCCACAGAGCCAGGGAGGCTCCCAGGGGGAGTAGGGCACTGCCTTGCCCATAGCCAGTGAGCAGCCATGCTGCTGAGCAGGGCTGGGGGGCACACAGGCACCTGGTGAGGTACCCAGGACTCTCAGACTGGGGGAAGGAGGACAGACAGGTTTGCTTCATGGATCCCTGCTTTCACCCCATAAGCTGTTGTGTGGAGGCTGGTGTAGCAGGGAGGTCCACCTTCGAAGCAGCTCAGCAGGAAACTAAATCCAGCAAGGTGATGATGAGGTTTAATTTATTTAAATAACGTAAGAAACGTTCTAAGAGCCTGTGGCTGGAGGGCAAAGAGAACTGAGCTGCACGGCTCTGGAAATTATTCAGAAAGGATTCAAATGAGAAATTTAAATCTCATCGTGCATGTGGCATGAACCGGCAAGGTTAGTTGTCACTGTCACCTCTGCTTTGCTGGGAGTCAGAGGGAAGGGAGAAAGATGAAGCAAGGTGGGCTTCTGGCTGCAATCTGCCAGAGTCTATGGCTGGTGGGCAGGGGACGGCTGAGGGGATAGGAGGGAAGAGGAAATGTGGCTGCAGGGACAACGGCAATAGCCTGCCACGTAAATGGCCTTGCCAGGTACTTTCCCTGTCAGGGGCAGTAAATTCCCTGGGTAATGAATGTGTGTTCAAAGCAAACACTGCTGTCCAGCGTTCAGGAAGATTTCCCTCTTGTTTACTCCCACTCATGTCTTTTTTCTTTCCTCTCTTCTGCTTTTGACTTTTCTGCCATAAATAATCCCAGCAGTTGTCTTTACTGCTACTCATTGCATTTTGTAGCTATGCCTGAATGAAACAGATGCAGCTTTCGGCAGCTCAGCTAATTTTGTCAAACCTGCCAGTGCTCTGAATGAAACTGAACTGAGATATGTTAATTATATTCCATCGATACTCAGCGAAACCGTGGGCATTAGCAGGGCTAACTAACACTGCCTTGACTGCAGAGTTGGGGAGAACGTTTGCTTTCTTCTTTCCATGTGATACTTCTTGAGACAAAAAAGTCTAAAAAGACTTCGGAAAGTCTCATATTGCTAAAATTAAGATTCTTGCTAAAAGTAAACAAGTTTGGGGTCTGCAATTTCTTTTTAATCCTGGTTTTAGCAGCTGTACTTCCTTTCTTCTGGTTAATCAACTGGAAAAGTAGTCAGCAGTTTGTTACCAAGTGCCTTGATGTGTCCCGGGAGTGGGCGCTGGGCAGGCTGCAATTGCATTGCATGGCCCTTAGAGAAGCCACTTGTCTCTGAATGCTGAAACCCCTTCATTCAGCCTGAGGGGGTCATTAAAACATGAAACGATACAAACAAAGGAGGAGGGAATTGAATCTTCTGACTTTTTTATGAGGGAAGATTAAAGGAACTAACTAAGTTTAGCTTGGCCCAACTGGTGACTTGAGTGGTGAAGACCATGCCAGGGCTAAGGAGTGGCTAAAGGATGTGGGCAGGAAGGGGGTCACAAAGCAGGCTGGGGGGCACACAATGAAGCGGTGGGCTGCCCATGACAAAGTGCCTTGATGGGAGGCAGATGTATTAAGCTGTGCTGCTCTGCAGCATGATGGCAAACCCTGTGTGGTCACTGGGGCCATTGGGCAGGAATTTAAACACAGTGCTGGAGTATGTGCTGCAGGTTGCATGCAGTCTTGCCCAGCTAAGGGGTTTGGGAATTATTCTCCTCTTTTTGTGGGCTTTGCTAATACTTAGTGATTAGTTATAACCCTAAAAAGAAACCTCTCCCCCATGTCTCCTTTATAATGCCTTGGCTTTAGACTCAGCATTGGTAACTCTTGGGCTGTGTTTCCCCATCCCCTATTGCTGCAGTGATCCCTGACTCGCTTCGAGTGACGGTAGTCCCGCAGACACTGAACAAAGTGGAGCATGACTCCCTGGAGCTGAAATGTGAGGTGTCCAAGAGCACGGCCCAGCACAGCCATGTCTCCATTGGCTGGTACCGGCAGCGAGGCAGCGAGACGCCTGTGGAGGTCATCTCCCTCAGCCGTGACTTCGTCCTGCGGGCTGGTAGCGCCTATGCCCAGCGGCAAGCCACGGGGGACATCCGCTTGGACAAAGTGGGGGAGACCACCTCAAAGCTCACCATCTACAACCTCCACCCATCGGATCAGGGCGAGTTTTACTGCGAGGCAGCAGAGTGGATCCAGGACCCGGACAAGTCTTGGTATGCCATGACCCGCAAGCGTTCCCAGGGTGCCATCGTCAATGTGCAAGCCACTGGTCAGTGTCTCCTCTGCCTTTTCTTGCTTGGCTGGGCAGTGGGAGGAGGTGGGAAATGGGGCTGTGCCTTGTTAGGTGGCTGGGGCTTGGCTCCCTCCTTTGCCGTCTGGGAAGCTGCTAGCAGGGTGAAGGAGGGTGAGGAAGGGCCTGAGTGCTGTCCACGGGCAGGGCAGATGTCAGCAAATAGCAACTAGGGGACACCAGGGCAGTGACGGGGCTTGGGTGGCAGCCCCTGTCTCCTGATGTAGCCAGTTATCTGGAACTTCCCTAGGAACTAAAACATACACCTGAAGCACTTGTTGCTAGCACAGGCAATGAAAATTTTGGACAGCGAGGGAATAAAAGGGGTACAGCAGAAAATAGAAACTTTCAGCAAGCACGTCTGTATTGCACAAGGTCCATTTGCAAGTAAAAATCCTTCTCCTAGCCTGCAGCATGGGTTCCTGCTAAGGATCTAAAGACCCAGCTGAGCTCTTTCTTCCTCTCTGATATTCCTAAAGGTCCTCCCTCTAAATCCCAGCTGAGCAGGGTGCACACAGGACTAGGCTTCAGCTTGCATCCCACAATGCCACTGGATGGGAAATGGCTGGGGAAGAGGATTATGGCTGGGAAGGCCTTGCAGCTCTTGCATGCTGGGCAGCAAGCTGCCTTTTCTGCAGCACAGCCAATCTGGGCTCTCATAGCAAAAGCAAGTCCTTCTGCCATCCACCATCACATGTGTCCGAGGGATGTTGACTGCATAGAGAGTGATAGGTTCTAAATACCTCACATGAGGTCTTCTGGCTGTCCTGGTGGGCTTTGCCACGCTGACATGAGTTGGTCTGTCTCTCCCCAGATAAGGAATTCAGTGTCCGGCTGGAAACGGAGAAGCGGACATACATCGTGGGTGAGCCGGTGGAGTTTCGGTGCATCCTGGAGGCGCAGAATGTTCCTGACCGCTACTTCTCCATCTCCTGGGCCTTCAACAGCTCCCTGATTGCCAGCCTGGGGCCCAACGCGGTGCCGGTGCTCAACAATGAATTTGCCCAGCGCGAGGCTCTGGGCCAGCTCAAGGTAGCCAAAGAAAGTGACAATGTTTTTGTGCTGAAGATCTATCGCCTCCGCCTTGAGGACAGTGGCAAGTACAACTGCCGGGTGACTGAGCGGGAGAAGACAGTGACAGGGGACTTCATCGACAAGGAGAGCAAACGGCCGAAGAATATCCCCATCACTGTCCTGCCGCTCAGTAAGTAGAGACTTGCCTATCCCCTCCTGGGGCAATTGCTTTGCTGGGCAGCAGTGGTGAGGCCATAATGTGCCCCAGCTTCGGTGGTGGGGAAGAGAGAAAATAAAAGTTAGCATGCTGTGGAAGCCTGAAATTGCAGCTGGCAGGATTTTTTTTTTCATGGGAAGGGTGTGGTAGAGAAGGAGGGATATGTGTCAGGCTCGTAGGTGAGAAAACATGCCCCCGCCTTGGGTAATGGCTCCAAGGTGGCAACTTTGGCTTTGAGCTGAAGGTGTGTGTGACAGTCCCTGACTTGCTCCTCACACCTCTCTCCTCACCTTGCTCTGCAGGGAGCTGGGTGCTCTATAGTACTGAGTGGGCATAATGGGGAGAGCAGCTTGGCACTGGTTTGTCCTAAGAGTTGCCAGGTTCCTGCAGGCTGTTCAGTGGCCGTTGCTCAGCTGTCTTGCAAGAGAGCTGTACTGGGAGAAACCAGGCTTCATGTACTCCTTGAGCCCCTCTCTGCTCTACAGCATGGAGCTCTCTCATGGTCACTGTGTGTCTGCCAACCCTGGTGAAAACAACCCTGCCCGAGGCTTGCGTGAATGCCTTTTATGTTTGTCAGATGAACGTGATAAATACAGACATTAAGGGGTGAGAGGAGAGGGTCCACTGACTCATTCTTTGTTTTGCTCTCTGCAACTCAGGTAGCTGTGGCATGATGAACCATGCACGTGTTGCCCAGGCTATCCTGGCAGTGGGCTTTGACCAAGGAGAGGGTAGCTGCAAGAGGATTTTGTGCAATGTTTGTTTCCTACTCTTACGTTTGTAGGGAAATGCAGCCCTTTCCTCTAGCTTTTTTTTCCCTCCTCGTTTCTCCAAAAGAAATTCTATTTCTTTTCTCTCCTGCCAATGTTTGGTCTCATTTATTTGGCTTTGAAAATTACTCTAGCTGGAAATCTTGCACTGGACAAGTGTCTAAAACGTAGATGAATGTCTACTTGTAGGTGCAGCCACATTTCAGACAGATTTCATTCTTGCCATTTGATAAATCACCAGCTCTAGGAACAAATACGATGATTTTTCAAAGGTGCTAAGTGTCCATAACTCAGCCGGAAGACAGCAGGAGAAACCAGCACTCAGTATCTCAGAAAAACCAGCCGTAAAGCCTTACATCTCTGGGAAGCTCAAGATGCCAGGTTTTTTTGATGTTACCAGACATTGATAGCTACCTCTAGTGTCACTAGCAATGGGAGTTTGGGAGAGCTTTTCCCAAAAGGTGTTGTAGGAATGGACGTGGCAAGACGGTGATCAGGATGACGTGAATTGAAAATCCCAGGGAGCTGGAAGCTTTTTTTGTCAGAGCCAGTTGCACGCAGTGTGTGTTGTAGTAACACAAATTCCCTCAAGTTTTGCTGAGATCCCATCCTGGACCTGTGACCAGAAGATGCATCAATGTCTCATGAGCCATAGGCAGAGAGATTTCTCCCAGCTTTGGCCTACACCTGCTTTGAGTGTGCAAGTCACCAGGAGCAGCTCGCTGCCCACAAGGTGTTTTTGGTTGTGGTCACGCATGAGGTTGAGACGTGCCTGGACCCAAATGTGTGGGCAGTTTCCTGCACCTGGTATAAAGCCTCTCTGGCCAGCAGCGTCCTTCTTGCAGACCGAAAAGTGGCAAGTGTGTATCATCTCCCCTGTGTGTATGCGTTTTTCTCCTTAGAGACCAGCATCTCCTTGGAGATTGTCAACAACGCCAGCAATGTCTTGGAGGGAGAGAGCCTGCGCTTTGGCTGCAACGTGCGCTCGGGCTTCGGGCCCCAAAGCCGCCTCTCCATCATCTGGCAGCTGGTGGACAAGCTGAACCGGCGCAGTGAAATTGTGCGTCTGGATCGAGAGGGCACCCTGCAGCCGGGCCCCTCGTATGCTGAGCGCAGCAGCTATGGTGGCATCCAGGTGGAGCAGGTCCGGCCCGGCTCCTTCACGCTGGAGATCTTCAACAGCATCAAAGCAGATGAGGGCCACTACGAGTGCCGGGTGGCCGAGTGGACGCGGACAGTGGATGGGGAGTGGCAGATTGTTGGGGAGCGGCATGCAAGCACCCCGGTGTCCATCACTGCTCTGGGTGAGTACTTGAGTACTTGAGGTGTGGGGGCTGTGGAGCTGTGCTCCCTGCGTGCCTGCCCCCCGCCCCCAACCCTGAGAAGGTCACCTGCAAATAACCAGGGCTGCTCTTGGCACTCCTGCCCTTGCTTGCAGGCAAAATGGAGGTCCCTGGCAGCCCACCCACAGCTCCTGGTTGGCTTTTGCAAAACACCTGCATGCCCTGTTGCTTGTGGGGGCAAAGTCTGAGGGGTGGCTGTGGCAGGAGCAAAGCAGGGGGTGGCTAAGGAGAGGAGCAGTGCTTCCAGCATCCTTTCAAGAGAGAGGCTTCCCATCCCATGACATGTTCCCCCAATACTGGAGCCAGGTTATGGGCAGTGCAGTGGTGGTGCTCCATCAGCAGCCTGTGGGCATTGAAGCCTTCTTGCCTGCCCTGGATAAACGTTACCAGACCAGGAGAGACAAATGCTTGGCATCTGTTGGCCCAGCCACCAGAAATGGGCAAGCACCTCTGAAAGCATCAGAAGCCTGCAGAAGACATGGATCAGGAATGGCCTTCGCCTCTGCAAGGAGGCATTGAGCTGCTGGCCTGGAACGACAACGTTGTCCATGACCGAGCCAAACTAGGATATGGGATCATTGCAGCTGGTACTCTGCTCTGCCAAAGAGCTCCTCCATTTCAAACACAGTGAAGCCACATCAGTATAGGGGAGGGCAGGTAGTGCATTAGGCATTTTTCAGGGATTGTGAATTACGTTGGTCCTTGTCATGGTTGGCTCCGGGTTGGCAGTCAAACCAATAACAATAATGCTCTCAATCTACCCCCAGTCCTCCAAGGTAGGGAAAGAGGGAGAAAAATGAGAAAGAGAGGTTTTCTGGGTTGAAAAGTGAAACAGATTGATTTTAATTATTAGTCATAAGGCAATATGTATATTTATAAAGGGATGTGCAACACCCAATCCCCTCCCCGCTCCCCCAGCGCCTCTCACAGCAACTCTTCTCCCTGGTGACTCCCAGCTGAAGGGGGGAGTGTCCGGGCGCACGGACGGGGTCCTCAGATGTTGGCTGTGAAGAAAAAATGGAAAGAGAGAGAGCCAAAGAGAGGGTGATAGAAGCGACAGTAAGCAGAAAAGTGAGTGGAAAAGGAAACAAAAGGCTTGACTTCCATAATGTCTTAACCTATACTGGAAGACAAATAGAATATTATGAGAAGGGAATATTCTGATTTGCTGATCCTGCCTTCAGTCTAATCTGCTCCCCCATGGGGGGGAGGCTGCAGACACTCAGAAGTGACCTTGGTTATTATCAGTCCCACTGGTGCTGCTAAAAAGAAAGTTCACTGAAAGAAGAAAAATCAGCAAAGAGAAAGTTTGCTTCATCCTGGCTTAAACCAGGACAGTCCTGCTCAGGTCTTGCTGTATCAAGTCCTGGACTAGTTCCCAAAGTGCTCTGTAAGAGACTGAAGAAGGAATGACTGCTCCTATGAGGTCACTGATTTGCAGAATGCCAGGGCTATAAATAATTGGGGAGCTCTATTGAAGGGTCGAGGTAGGCATTTTGGGGGGTTTTTTTTGGTTCTCTGCAGTATTAAGCTTTGGCAAGATTTGTGCAAGACCAGACTTCAAAGTTGTACCATATTCTGATTAAAATCTTGCTTTTTTCCTGCTTCCCTTCCCTTCACTTTTGACCTTTTTTCAGAGGCTGTTCTTTCTGGAGCTAGAAGTCTTTGCTATATAGCTTCCCAAAGCATGTGGGGATGTTAGTTTTTAAGGAACTAAAGGCACATTCCCATCTGCTTTCAATGGTGTCTTCCTCATGATGTCAGCAGCGTTTGGCCTGCTGTAAGTCCACATATTGGCCTCTTTACTCTACCACTTGCAGAAGTGTTGAGATTAAGTGCTGAGATTTTTAAATGTATCACTTTTACTCTTAAAATTTAAGATGCTTGGAATTGCCCAACAGTTCCAGAAGTTGTGATGGAAAGGTAGTTGTCCATCCTCCTCCATGCCTTGTCTCAGAAATTGCCGTCTGTTGAGCACATTCTGTGAATTGCTAAGAAATTCCTAGATCCTCTCCCTATAAGTAGCAAAGCTGAAGTAGCTCATGAACATTTCGTAGAGAAAATAGTGAGTATTGTTTCATTGCAGCTGAATCTGATAATTTTTCTTCAGAGTAATTTTTTGAAGAGTCCTGAGAAGCTCAAATGGAAGGTGCTAAGAAAGAGCAAGAGAGGTTTATGACTACAGAAATTGCTAGTAAAAAAATACAGTAAATTTAGTGGCACTCTCATTTCAAGTTAAGGTCTAATCATTTGCCAGTCTGCCAGGGTAAGAAACTCTTTCGCTGAACCAGCACAGATGATGTTCAAACCCATAAATCTATCTACAGGGTGGTTCAGAAGCAGTAGCCAAAAGAGAGATGTGCTGTCAGATGAGACCATATGTCCCTGAACTTCTCAGGACCTTGAGTGCTTGGCATGGACTTCAGTGCCTGCCGGGCTGGGTCAGGAGGGAGCAGGCAGGGTGAGGGGGACTGCTATATTCTTGTAAGAAAGTCTTGCAGAAAATCTGCCTGCTTTTATGTGTGGCTTCTCTCCTTTTGTACCAAGTCTTAAAGGAAGAAGGACCTTTGTGTGTTAACTTAAGTGCCATGAGCATGATAGTTGAGTGGAGGACCTCAGACACCCACCTGACTTAAACACAGCAGTCAAGGGAAGTCCCTCTGTGAAGCTTCCTTGCCCAGGCCAACTGGCGATTAAACTTTATGAAGTCAGCTGGTCTTGGTGAAATTAATTTGGCTTTCTAGGGCCATTGCTGGCTCAACAGTCCTCTGAGCTGGGCCTGGTAACACACTTGCCGGGGCTGGAGGGCTGCTGCAGGATTGGAAGGCAAGGGCTTATGTGGGAATGAGATGCAGCAGTCCTGCAGGGGAGACAGCCTGAGTCTCACTCTGCTCTCCTGGCTAATCGCTGAACATGCTGCTAGAGGCTTTAATCCCAAAGACTGACCTGTTTTCTCAGCAATTAGACATTCCGGATCTCTGGAACGGTGACACCATGGGGCCGCAGAGGTGCTGGCTGGAAGGGTGCAGATACACTAGTGTCTGTGCTGTGGCCGGTCTGGCCTGTGGCAGCAGCTCTGTGGGTTGCAGTGAGCTCTCAGCTCATATCTCGATCTATACTTCCAAGCTGGTGTCAGGCTGAAGCTCTGTACTGATCCAGAAGATGTTCCTGTTTCTGTTGGGCTCTCCCCTGGGGCGGAGGCTGTGCTGGGTGCCAGGACAGTCAGTGCTGCAGGGGGAGAGAAGAGAGGTGCCAGCCGGCATGGGACACCCCTTGGAGCTTCCCACCAAGGGAGAGCTTCTTGGGGATGTTGACGGTGGAAAACAAAGTCCATGCTAAATCTGCTTGCTGCACTGAAGTGATTGGAAGAGAAGAAGATACTTAACTCTGCAGCTCAGAACAAATGAGTGATGGAAATATTCCAACCCAAAGTGTAATATGGGAATATGTTATCTTCATGATAGACTGCTGCGTTTAAATTCCCCTAAACGAACAAGGTGCTGGGAGTAAAAAAGTCAAAACGTATTGACTGGCTTGCAGAGTGGTGGATGTGAGAGGATAACTGCATAAAGCTGTCCTGGAGCTGTGATCTGGAAGAGAAGCAAAAGCCGTGCTGTGTGAAGAACAGGAGCAACCAGCTTCTCTCTCTTTCAGCTGCCTCCATCCTGGGGTTTTGTAACTGGTGCCACCTCTCTGATGCATGAACAAAGGCTGCTATTTCTCACTTCCTTCATCTTTCCTTCACCTGTGCAGCCAGCCACAGACCTGGGGTGGGGAATGGGTGGGGACCCCCTGTCCCAGAGGTGAATGTGAATGACAGGGTGTGCGAATGGTCAGGCTGGCATGGGGAAGCTGCTCTACCTGTCATTGCTCCCTTGCCGCTGTGTCGATGGGTTTCCATACAGGGCTTTGGCAGCATGCAAAGGCTGGCTGCTCACCCTCTGGGTCTCAGGGGATCTCACTTCTCTGGGCAGAAATTGAGCACAGTTCTGCTGCTGCTGCAGCCAGTGCTCACACAGACAGTCCCCACTATGCAGGCACTTATGTGTGGTTTTGCCGCTGCTTTTCGTGCCACTTGCCAATTGCAAATGTGGAGCCAACACAATTGGCTGATTATTCCAGGCCTGTGACTGGATGACCACGCTCTAGCTTTTGCATGCTAACAGCAGGGCTTCTTTAGGCAGGTGTCTCTCAAAGCCCTTTTCTCTTTCCCCAGAGGCCGGCTTTGCTGTCACAGCCATCTCCCGCACCCCCGGGGTGACCTACAACGAGTCGTTCGACCTCCAGTGCATCATCAAGCCCCACTACCCGTCGTGGGTACCAGTGTCAGTGACATGGCGTTTCCAGCCAGCAGGCAGCACCGAGTTTCATGACCTGGTCACCTTCACACGTGATGGCGGGGTCCAGTGGGGAGACAGGTACACGGGTTTCCGGACCCGCACCGCCATAGAGAAGGCCGAGTCCAGCAACAACGTGCGCCTGAGCATCAGCAGGGCGAGCGACACGGAGGCCGGCAAGTACCAGTGTGTGGCTGAGCTCTGGAGGAAGAACTACAACAGCAGCTGGACGCGGCTGGCAGACAGGACTTCCAACCTGCTGGAAATCAGGGTCCTGCGGCCAGGTGAGTGCTGAGAGTGCATGAGAGGGGCTGGGGATGGGGTACGTACTCGTGCTGCGGTGGTCTTTCCGGAGCAAGGACTGCTCTCATGGCTGTGACTGAAGTCACACGCTTGCACACGGTACAGGTGGGACTGCTTGGCTTTTCGGCTGTGGATATGTTAGAGTTCCCTTATCCCCACCTCTGGGGAACTGGGTCCTCTCTTTGCTCCTCATGTGAGGTTTTCCTCTGGGAGCTGAGGTGACTGCAACTTAGTGCAGTCTCTGGGCTGTTGTGAGTCAGAGGTGGCTTTCAGCTTGCCACCTTGATTCATCAGAGCAGACTAACCTGAGGAAGAGAGGGACAAGGCAAACAGGATCAAAGAAGAGAGTCATGCTCCCACCAAAGCCTGCATGTGCACACATGCCATAGGTGAGGTGTTGCAGCTCTTGTCTAGTAACTGGCTGCATCTCTCGCTCTGCTGGAGGTATCTTCAACAGCAGTTAGTGATCAAAGAGCCTGACTTTCATCCCCAGGAGAAATTGAGGCCTTTCCAGCTGGAAGTCACCAAGGTTATGGATGCCCACACAGAGTATGCAACAGCTAGGCAACAAACACCTGGCTTGGCAGGGAGAGTCAGAAAACCTACAAGGTGTTTATGCTCCATGTAGAGCTGGTAGAGTTAGGTGCCTTCTGTAGGCCTTATCACTGATATTTTGGTTGTGCCTTCTGATGTCCATGAAGGGTGTAAAGATGCATGGTCAAGGCAGCTCTGGGCCATCGCTGAGTTGAATGGTTTATTGCTGCCTCAGCCTCAGGACTGGACTTGGTGTTTGAAGTGAGATTTTTAGTGTTTTTAAGATTCTTGGCTCAGGTCCTTGCAGCATTGTCAGTCTTCCCTTTGTGTTCTTGTGTAGAGGGAGTCCTTCCTACGGTCTGTCTGCTGGCCTGAGCTTTGTGTTTTTCTCCTCAGTGGCCCTTTCTATACTCTCCTCCACCTTCCCCAGCCCGTAGCATGACTTTGGAAAAGTCTGCTGCCATGAGCGCCAGGCACCTCACGAGTTCTCCGTCCTCTTTCTTCCCTCCCTCCTTCCTTACCCTCATCTCCAGGTTAATCTTCTCCATTTATCTTGATTAGCCTGCCTTGTAATACATGTTTTATTGCTCGCAAGGTCAGGTCAGTGATGTTCATCTTTTTAGCTTATTTCCCTAGGAAACAGCTTTGGCTGGATATGGTCCCTAGAGTAATATGCTTCTTCATCGTATGTCTCTGTGTGTGCATGTGTGTGAGACAGAGAGAGAGAGAAATCCTTGATAACAGCTTCCAGAAGAAAGCCTCTATGTCACAGCTCAGGTTGGCCAGGAGGACATTTAAAGGACATTTAAACCATGCTCTAGCAGCCAGTTCTTCTTTACTGGAGCAGTAACCATCAAGTGATGCCTTAACAGAACAAGTCATGTAGATCTCCATGGTTTTTACCTCTCCCTATCTCACTGCTGCTCAACAAACTACTGCTACACAAATCTTAGCTGTCAGTCCAATGAGCCTTGCAGAATGTTTGTGGTTTTATGACCCATAAGAGGATGGAAGAGAAGAGGGGGGCCTCCTCAGAGCATTCCCAGCACGGTGGTTGCCCTCTCTCTGTGTTTTGTTTCCACATCCCAGGCAGCCTCTGAGAGCAACTGGTTGATGTTCTCTGTGAATGCAATGCTTGTAGTTGTAGTAGTGACTGCTGTGGTTCTCTCTGGTTTTACAAGCTGCAGGTGGACAGGTTGGGTCATTGCTGGGTGTTTGGCTGGATAATCTCCAGACAGGAGCCAGGATGATGTGGGAGTTGCCTTCCTGAGTCACCTCTGAACGAACTTGATAGTGCCGCCAGTCAGGCCTTTGCTGATGAAGCAGATACTGGTTTTCAGTATCAGTCTGAGTCTGTGGCTCTGAAGTCCCCTTAATATGACATAACTTCAGGCTGCTATTTAATATCTTAGTCCTAGCTTTCTCCTTTCCCTTGCCCACTAGCCCAGGGTTCCTGTCTTGACCCATATGCCAGAGAGTTTGAGGTGAACTATCTCCACTACTGATCCACTAAGGGATACTGTAAAGAAGGCTTGTCTGGAGGTCTTTTGGCAAATCGAGTCAGCATGTGGTTACAGATTGCAAGTTAATGCTGGGATTCTAGTTACCTCTTAAACCTGTGCTCCCTGTTTGTCAGAATGACCTTTCTATTTGACAGGTTCCAGGTACAGATGTGGCAATCGATATATGTCAGCCTTTAAAGTGAGAAAGGTAAAATAGCGATTGCCTGATTGCTTCATTAATCTTTTCGCTTGGTAAAATCCCATGTCTCCAAGGGACAGGGTGCTGGAGCTTCTCCTGGTGTGTCAGTTTGCTATTTCAGTGCTCAGGCTGTCTCTCCTTGGCACTCTTGCAGCGAGTAGCGTTTGTAGTTGTCATCTATGCTGAGTGGTAACTGCAGAGGTGGCAGTGCTGGTTTTGAATTGCATGTAATAATGTGGCTGTGAAGTAATTTCATCTATGGCTATCTCATGGCCAACAGGTAATGTTGAGGAAGTGTCAGCAGCTTGAAACACTCCTTTCCTACTCCCAGGAAGAAACAAGCAGTATTTGAGAAATGGAACCCATAACTCCTGAAGGAGGGAGTGAATAAGGCAGGCAATGGCAGTCAGTATTAACCCAGCTCTGAAGTGAAGGTCTGTAGCTGGGATTGCAGAAGTGCCCTGCAAGATGTCTGGAGCCATATTTGGCCTTTGAGTGTCATGTTCCTGGCCCCTTGAGCATGCAGCCATTATAAGGACTGGCAGCATGAGGAAAGGCTGTATAAAATGTGCTGGCTGTATGTGTGAGAGTTTACAGGGCATTTAGGTATCATGAGACTATGCTGTCCATCACTTGGTGGTTCATGAAAGCTGAGCAGCTGCAGGATCTGAAGCTCCAGTGTGTCCCCCTTTCATGGCCTGCTCTTCTCTGTCACACAAGCCAGCACGCATTGGGTTGCAAAGTAGAGGGAGGCTGGTGCACAGGTAGGGGCATGCAGATGCAGCCCCAGGTAGCTTGTGTGTGCTTTGCAGGGGGAGAGACCTTCAGTGCTGTAGGGTGGGTGCTCAGTTTTAACTTCTGTAGGCTGGGGCAGAAAGCCAGGATGCTGTGGAGGTCTGTCAAGCAGGGTTGTGGATCAGACTACTTAGATTGCCTGTGGCCATTTCATGTCCTGACAATACAGTTCTCTCCTTTTTGCTTCCCTGTCTTGAGCTGCCTGTCGTTTCTTCCTCAGTGAGTTCATGTTGCAGCAGAGAGGGAGGAACAATAAAAGTACAACTTGGTTCATGCCAGCTGCTTTCCCAAAGCTAAAGCTGGCAGGAGACCATGCAGAAGAGCATAGGCTGAGATTGGAGTGAGCCCCAAATGCAGGAGTAGAGAATTCTCACCCACAGCCATGTGTTTGTGGCTCCCCTTTGCCTGTGGTGCCTGGCCTCCCTGAGCTTGCCCTGAGGGTTCACCACCCCTTTCTCTTCTAGAGCCATTTCCTTGTTGCTTGCACACTTGCCCTCTTCCAGGTGGAGAAGAGCATCCTCCGTACAAGTTTTACCAAGCTGGTCTGCAAGAGATCAGTCAGGACAGGTCTGTCCTGTCCTTGGAGAGGACAGGTGTGAGGACTCCCTGGCACTTGCTCATCTCTCAGGTTTAAGGGGAGGCAGAGATGCAGGTGGCTCCTTTTGAATCCAGGTGACCCTGAAAGCCTTTGGATATGGGCTAAGCTCTCAGTGTGAGGATGCCAGTTGAGCAGTACCCCTGTGCTGCCCCCTTCCTCATGTAGCATGGAGGGGGAACAGTGTTTGGGCTCCAGGTCCTGCCCAGGGGAGGAAGGTGGTAGATGCATGTGGGACAAGGGGAAACCCAAGGACTGTCAGGTGGGCTGTGTTCCCAGCTCCTCCTTGGATCGTGCTTCTCCCTGTTGTCAGATGGGCTCTGTTCCTGGCTCCTCCTTGGATCTTGCTTCTCCCTGCCAGGTTTTCAAGGATGGAGCTGCTGAGCTGGGAGGTACTGTCTGGGAGCAGTGTGCGTCCGTGAGGTCTGTGGAACTCAGACAAGGGCAGCAGACAGTCTCTGGTGGCATGGTGCATGATGGGGACTGTGCTACGATCTGGGCAGGCTAGGACATCTGGATAGGACTCTGTTGGCAAGGAGGCTTGAGCAGATTTGTGCCGGTGTGTTAAATTGCCATTGTCCTGGTGTGCATTACCGCACTTATCTTCTCCCTGCAGTGCAAGGAGGGGGGTGATTCAGCAGAGTTTTGAGAGGGCTGGAGGTCTGAGCACTGGAGAGTCTCTCTGGCAACAGCAGAATAAAAAAGCAGAGTTCTCACACAAGCAGGAGGTTGTGGCAGCTCCACCTTGAGCACCCCGATCACTTCTTTCATATTCAGGCACAGAACTGCCCATTCTGACCCGCAAGGCACCCACCTCCCCATGCCTCTGTACTCTTCGCATCCCTCTGTCCTTGCATCTGCCATTGGCTGGTTCCTTCATGACTGATCCTGAAGCAAACACATGGGGAGAAGCTGCAGTTGTTTCTATAAATCTGCCCTCTTGCTGCTGAGTTTTTGACAGTAATGAACGTGGGAGGAGGGATGGGGAGGGGTGGTGGGGGATGATAACCAAGCAGATGCCACTGGTGCTGGGCTCCTCGCTGCTTTTTTGTGAGCTATGCTATGGCAGATTGATTGACCTGGGAGCTGTCAGGCAAACAAGGCAGTCAGGCTCTTCATTAGAACATTAATTAGCTTCCAGGGGCTCTCCAGGGGCTGCTTCGTAAAGTTTGGTTTATTAGGAGCTGTCAAGTTGAAACCCTTGTGGGGGGAGGGTGAAGGCTCCTCAAGCTGGCCTTGGAGAAGCTGGGGGAGGATTGTGGCTGAACCTTACTTTGAGAGTGGGGTGAGCCAGAGCTTTGAAACCCTGAAACCTTTAAGAGCCCCGAAACCCTGCACCTGGGTGGTTGCAGAGCACTCTGCCACTCTCCTGTTGTCCATGAGAAACCACCACTGACATCAGCCTGACTCCATGGGGGTAGCAGTGGCCAGAGAAACCTAAGAGAGCAGAGGTCCCTTACCTCTTTGTCCAAGTGCATCCCTGGCAGCCGCAGAGAAACTGCTCAGTATCCTGCTCATCCATCCCTCTGAAGATTCAGTGAGTGGCCAAGAAGGAGGTGGTTGTGAACGTGCAGGCTGGGGATGCTGGGAAGATGAAGAGATGAGGCAGAGGAGAACTGGAAGAACAGGCTGCTTTATGGCATGCCTAATGCTGGGAGAGGAGGGCTGATTTTCAAACAATTGCCAGGACATTTGTGGAGTATAAGAAGGCTTTCCCTAACAAACGAGAATTGGGTATTACTGTTACTGCCTTTTTTCTATCTCATTTCTTACTAATGTCTGTGCTGCAGGAATTCTCATGTGGATGTATGTGAAAGATGCCTTTTCTACATGGGTGGTCAGTGGGGTACTGACCAGACTCTTGAGTGGAGGCTCAGACAAGTGTTTCCAAGGCCCACAAAGTGCCTACTTAAAAACCTGACACTTCTTGCTGCTGGCAGCATCCAGCAATAAAGTTAAACAAGGAAAGTTAATGAGCTGGAAACTTCCTTACAGAAGTGAAGTCTGAAAAGTTGCTGCTTGCTTGATCCCAGAGTGGTTTTGCTCTGTAGAATAGCACTGCTTCCCTGCTCTACTGCTGCCTCCTCCATCTGGCAAATAGTTGTACTCTTGCTTAAGTGATGAAGGAGTTCAAGAAGTGCTCAGGAGAGACAGGAGGCTGTTCAGCAGCAGCCATGACTGTGGCACAGAGCAGACTCCTCTCCCCTGGGTGCTCAGAGACTTGCTCCTTTTCCTTCACTGCTACAAGGGTAAGACCTGCTGTCCTGCCTCAGAGCAGTTTCTTTCCCATCGGCTCCCAGCACACTGAGCTGGCAAAATAAAGAGGTTCAGTGTTGCATAACCCAGGATGTTGCCTTGCATAGACCTGCATTAGCGACCCGGCTGGTGCCCTTTTTCTTTTCCAGGTGGCTCAGGTGGGTTTACTTCCTCCACCTTTAACCTCTGTTTGTGCATGTTCGCCCTAGGGAGCTCTGTCCCCACACTTGCCAGATCTCCTGGGGCAGCTTCCCACTTAAACTTGCTGCTGCCTGCTTGGCACAGTTATTGATCCCAGGCTGGCACCCTGGGGTGCTTTTTCTCTGCTCTTAGCCATCAAACCCTGCTCTCAGCATCTCTGTCCCCCATTTCTCTCTGTACCATCCCTGTCATGCACACCTGAGAGCCCCCCTCTTCTTGCTGCTGCTGTCATACCCTCTACTGTCTGGGCACTAGTTTGTAAATACAGATTAGAGGTGGGGTTTTTCCCATGGGCACGCATCCACATGAGGATGCTCTCCCTGCCCCACTCCCACTTGCTGGCTCACCTTGTCAAGCTGGCTGTGGTTTTGCTCTCATAGGTATTGGAGAAGTGCTCTGCCACATCACTCAGCTGGATAAATCTGGCCTGATGCAGGTCACACATGGGCATGAGGTTTCATTGGTGTCAGTGGAGCCCAAGCACCCAGAGCAAATGCTGTCTTGATCCCACAAAACCATTGGTAAGTGGAAACAAGCCCATCATTGTGAGAAGCAGGGGAGGGAGCTCACGCTGGATGCCCTGCAGTGTTGCGCACCCCATTCTGGGGATGCTGACAGTGGCCTTGCAGAGTCCAAGCTGTGTTTCACCTCCCCTTGACTCTGGTTTCCCATCTGGGAGCAGTGACACTTCACTCCTCCGAAGGTTTGTCCGTGAAATGTTTCTGTTGGAGCCAAGCATGTTCAGCTGACTGCACTTACGTACAGGGCTTCCCTTGTGGCTTCAGCCTGGAAAATGTACCTAAGGGCATAACTTGAGAAGTTGGATTTTAAATATGTAAAGCACCTCAAATGCATTTCACAAGGGTGAAGGGGGTGGGGATGCATCCTTGCTCCTAGTGGGGCCTTGACCGGGCTCAGCCTGCTCTGTGTGTGCCCATTGATCTGAGTGAAGGCAGCCTTGCTTTTCAGTCCCTGAACCAAGACTGACAACACCAGGAGACCTGGGCTGTATTCGGAATATGTTACTCTGTTCATATTAGCTCTCTTCAGGGTTATTTTTGTAGGAGCAATTTTTTCACTTCAATTTCAAAGTATTCTCTGCTCCTCTTTTCAAAATCTCCTGAGTGGTTTTCCACTCCCATTTGCTGGATGCATATACAGAACCACAGTGTCAGCCTGTTTGCAGTCCATGCACATGCAGCTTCTTTGATGTTGTCTTGAACGTCTTTTCTCCTTACACTTTAGCTTCTCATCGATTCCCTGTTTGCGTTTCTTGGACTAAAATAATCTGCATTGAGTAGTACTTAGATGTTGCTCAGCTCTAATGCTCTGTGCATCCCTCATATCCTTGAAGTCTTCAAAAGCAGAGTCAGCAGGGGCAGCCTGTGGGGCAGAAGGAGGACTGGTGGTGAGCAGGTTTCCAGCTAGGTGTTGACCACCGTTCTCTTTCCATGGTCTATGTATGCAGCCCCAGTCCCGCAGCTGCCCTGCTGTTCTCCACAAGATGAGTGGCCTGGAGGCCAGCAGGCTCAGCGCTGCAGCAGCATGATTTTTCTCTTACTGCATTCTCCAGTCAGAGCAGTACTCAGCCCAGGTGTCCCTCCCAGCATGCCCGAGCATCAACTTTGGCTGACCATCCTTGTGCATGGGACCTGTACCATTTTTCCAGCTTCTGTATCACATGGGATGCTTCTCCTGGGATGAGAAACTACATACTCCCCATCCGTCCTTTGCACAGACAGGCTGTGTCCTGTTTTGAGGACAGTGCTGAACAGCCCAGCCAAGCCCCAGTTACTGTAAATCCCCTCCCTCTTGCCTTTGTGACATTGGTTCAACTGATGGTCTGGGGGTGTCTTCTGCTGTTTGGGACACAGCTGGCTGGACACAGTGGCTTTGCTTTTCAATGCTACAGTGAACCTGCATAGCCAGAGGGTGCAGCAAAGCCCACATAAAGGAAGCAACTTCAGTAAAATAATCCCAGCCATTTCTTCCCATGGTGGTTTTACCTTGTGAGATTAATACCTCTGTGTCAGAGAATAGACAAGGGCAATTTTTATCTGAATGCTTTTCCAGAAATTTAGTTCATAACAAACTGATTATTTGGGGGTTTTTACCTGTTCTGACATTGGTTGAAGACTAAATTCCTGGGTTCACTGAACCTGCAGTCTGCTTCCTCACAGCAGAACGGCAGGCTCTGGATGTGCTGAACCTATGGCTCACAGTTTTTTATTTTAACATATATACATAAACGTTTGTTGCCAGGGCCATCTTACTTGCTTAAACAGGACTTTGGGATGCTGTTGAAGACAATTCCTACACTTATCCCTGTCCTATATAATAGAGAAGCAGGGAGTCCAGATAATGATGGATCTGTAGCCCATCCTGCTGTAATACTTCTTCTATCCTTAATAAATTCAAGAAGACGAATTTCTTGAGAAATGACAGATGGCTCATTTTGCTTGGTTGTTGTTCCACACAGTAGACGGATTTGCCTGTTAATTTATGGAGGCAGCAGTATTGTGAGTGTTTAGGGTGCAGGTGGAGCTGATCTAGCACTTGGTTGCACAGAAGGAGGTGATCTTCATCCTTGATGTGTGCTGCTGGCTGCATGGTCCTGTCCCATTCCTTGTGCCAACATCGATCTCACTGTGCACCAGCTCGGTTTACTAAACCTGCAGAAAATTGACCTGGTGGAGAGGAATAAAGGTGACTGCAGTGAGCTACTTCTTGGATGGATTTGGTTTGGTCCTTCTCAGAGGACTTCATCTTTGTGTGGACGGCAGCACTGACAGCCTGGGACTGGCAGGGCTCGTGCATGCAGCGACCAAAAGACCTCATGGTTCTGCCTGAAACCTGACCAGAGGGCTTGCTCTCTGGATGGCAAGAAAATGATGTTTCATACCACCCTCAGCATCTCATCTCTCCCTCTGTGTAGCAGCCACCTTTTCAGTGGTAGCAGCTGAAAATGCTCAAATCAAATACAGTGCATGCAAAAGTCAGCTGTGTGCTACAGGGTGCAGTTGTACTCTTAGTGCGCACCTACACCAACTTGTCCAGTATTTTTCTGACACCCTGTTAGGAAATTCAACCATTAATGGCCAGCCTCCAGAATGGCATGGGAGTTTGTGTGTGGTGCTGCTGTATGTGTTATAACTTGCTCTCCAGGTACATTTAATTACTTTTTTTTCCTAATTGATGGAGTGCTCCTTTGTTTGAAATCTTTCTGATGAGGGGTTGATGAAATATCTCAGTACGTTATTTTTTCTTTCTTTATCCTTGGTGGCTGTAGCTTGGTACTGAATTTATCTTCCAGTGATCCTATCTCCATATTTTAATTTGCAAGTCATCAGCAAGCCGTATATTGTTTTCTGACAGCAGGCACAATTCATGCTGGGAATCTTTCTTGTATTCCTCCCTCCCCTCCTTTCTCCCCTGCAGAACTTTTACACTCATTTCAAGGTCTGGCAGAAAGGTTTCTGGGTTTAGCTCTGTGGGGTGGTTTGCTTTGGGGTATCCTTGTTTATCTTAAATTGGTCTTGAGTCCTTGCTGTCCTTCAGAGAGACGTGGTTTCTGCTTCTCGGGGAAGCTCGCTCTTTTCCCAGGGCAGTGGCATGTCCCAGCTAGTGGTCTCTGGCTTAGCCATGGCCGGACCTTAGAGGCTGTGAGCTTCTCAGCTTTCTCCATCCCTGCAGCTACACACACAGCCTTCTCCATATATGCTCACAGATGTATGGCTTCTGGGTTTTAAATAGACTTTCTGGGTCACATATGCACGCTTCCCCAAGGCTCTGCTTGGTTACCTGCTAATTTGTTAGCTGCTCCACCAGCTCCAGTGTGACATGGCTGGTAATCCCAGGCTGTCCTCTAGCTGAGCAGATGTCTATCACTGCCTGCAGTCTTCATGCCACAGCATGAGGTGTGCAGCAATGGACTTGACCCACGGCCCATGTGTTTGTAGGTCAACAGTCTGACTGTGCTGCTTTTGGAGAGAGGGGGAGCGTAGGGCCCCTTGTCAGAAGGTTTGGGTAATGGGGTGCTCACCCTCTGTGGGGCTGGAGCTGGTGTGGGTACAGCAGAGGATCTAATGCAGGCAGGTCCACCACATGGTACGAGAGGAGATGCCCATTCTGCTTTGCCACAGCATCCACCGGCAGCATTTTGAGTGCGTCAAGCTGCACTTCCCCAGGTTACAGTAGTACTGTGTGCCTCAGGGCATGTGCCTGTGTTTGGGGCTCAGTTTTGGGCTGGTGCTGTTGGAATGGGTGATGGTCAGCACCTGGCTCATCTTGCTGCAGCCGCAGGCTGTGAGGCCAGGGAACATCTGCACCTGCTGGGCTATGGACTTTGTGGCAACTTGCTGAGCATATTGAAATGCAGGTCATCTGGTGGCTTATTCCCGGCTGGGACACAGCCAGCTCCTAGGCTGGGCTGGAAGCACCCACCAGTCTGTGCTGCAAGGGGCATTATTTGCAGCATTCATGTAAGAAACTAAATTTGGGAGAGAAATGTCATGTAGCTGATTTTTAGCAAAACATGGGCAGTACTTGTAAAGGGGAAGAGACCAAAGGCAGACACACTCAAGCCTCTCAAAACCCAGGGGAGTGGGTGGAACCCAGGATGATGCTGAGGGGTATGGTCTGGGTGGATGAAGGCATGCCTGCTCCTTCCTGCTCCCCACAGGGGCTCTTCCCTGGCATGGCCCTCTGGAAGGGCTTTTCCACCGTCTCTCCAGGGGAATCTGGCAGGGAAGAGCAGACTCAGATTAACAGCCTGTTGGCCCACGACACAAGTAGAGGGTAGTGCCCCTGCAAGGGTGAAGGGGGAAAAAGGTGACCCACATCCAACTAAACTAGCAGTCAGTCAGTTTGGTGGCTGGTCCAGAGACTGATCTTCTCTATGTGAGAAAGAAGCAGCATACAAAAGAAAGGATTTAGCTTTACAAAATTAGTAGGCTAGAGCTTTCCAAAATTAATAGGCTATCTCCTGCAAAAATAGGAGAGCTCCAGCTGTGGCTCCTTATTGCTGCTGCAGAGAGACATGTATTCTGCTTTTCTTTGCACATCCAACCCAGAGCAGCCCACCTGCAACCAGAGCTGTGTGGTTTGGGGACCATAGGAAGTTTTGGTATTGCTGTGAAACCAGCACTGCTAAAGATGGAGATGGCAGATTGGTGTTCAAAGTCAAAACCTCGGCTCTTTTGTCTGCCAGCCTGGGAGGGGGCAGCAACTGAGCCTTCCTCAGGAAAGGGTTAACATTGTCTCTCCTTCCCATGGAGCTGCTCTCCTAGTAATTCAATCATGTCAGCCTGTTTGCAGGCAATAATTCATTGTTATAGGAACACTACAGTAAAGTGACAAGTTAATAATGGCAGTAATAATGGCAGGCAAAGTCTAATGCTATTTCCCTTTCTCCTGCTCCTGTTGCACCAGCAGCCTCCCATGTTGGCTAATGCAATTTGCAACCTCACTAATCCAGTTTCAGGAGGAATTGTTTTCTGTTAATAGAGAATAACAGGAGTTGGAAGCTGTGCTGCCATGTTCGTACCATCTCCAGGGAGGCCTCCCCAAGTGCTGGAAGTCTTAGTCTTTCCTTTGCTGTGATTTCTATGCCACAGTTAAGCCTAATGAGCAAGGTCCTCCTAGGACCATCTCATCTTCCCTTTTGTGAATGCCTTTCCTCTGATGCCTCTTCTCTGCAAGGGCTTGCACATCTTTTCCTTTTGAACACTGATTTGCTTTCAGCTAACCTAGTAAATGTGAGTCACCTACCCCTTGTCATGCTGAGTCAGAAGGCTGGCATGTACTTGCTTGACTCCCATTGCCCCAGTTTCCCACGGCCACGAACATGGGTGTCCTTGCAGTGTGTGTGGAGGTGGAGGAGACTTTTCAGCCCTGCTATGTGGAAGGGAGAAGGGCTGGCAGAGGTGCTGAGCATTAGTGCCTGTCTAAGCCTGTGTCAGGGGACTGACCTGCACCCAGGTCCCGGGAATGCCAGACAGACATCCCCAGAAGGAATTCGGGCACTGAGTGTTTTTTGGGCTCTAGCGGGGGAAATGATGGGGCACCTCTGGGTTGTGACCACAGGCTGAGGTGTTGGCTGAGTTTGTGCCAAGAGCCCAGCCGGTGCCCTTCCGGGCTGTATACTGAGGGTCCCATGGAGAGATGGGTTCCTCACAAGAAGCGTCGCCTTGGGGCCATGCTCCTGGAAATGAGTCTTTCTTGATCGACCTGCTAAACCCCATGTGTGGTGTTAAACCATGAATAGGTTCGGGTTGGACTGGCCTCGTTTCTGCTCCCCCCCGCCCCCAGCGCACGCACCCCTCAGCACAGTGAAATCCTGACGGAGGCTTTTAAAACTAGGACATTCCTCAGGAAAACTTTTTGCAACACTTCATCAGTTCTCTCCAGGCAAGACTGTCTTGTGGAGGAGCTCTCCCCAGAGGGCAGCAGCCTTCAAAGTGGGACACCGCCTCCCCGCTATAGTGACAGGGCCCCCTAGGGACTCTATGGCTGGTGGTGGCTGTCCTCCCCACTCCTGTGGCATGGCCACTGGCTTGTGCAGAGCTGGCTCCTTCATTGGCTGGCAGTCCCCTCCTTTGCTGCAGGGCAGCACACTGGGCTTTTGTAAGGGGCTTTTTTTGGGGGAGGATGTCTTCAGCTGCAGTTAAACATTGCCACTCCCAGGGCTTGGTAATAGTGGCTCCCAGGAAGGAAATTAACTCCTGCCGTTGCATTTTCTTGCTTCCTACAAGGAAAGATGATGTAAGGTGTCTGAGACAGAGCATCTTTTTATCACAGCATTCTTAGGTACAGATTGCAAAGTGCTTTGGTAAAAGTAAATGTTGTAACCTCCCCTTGATGATTAGGAAACAGAGAAGGGAGCCAAGTGGCTTCACCACAGCAGCGAGTCAGCAGAAAAGCTGTGAATCACGTCACTGCCTCTGTCCTCCTCCTCTGAAGACTGCTTTCCCTTCCCCCAAATATTTGTGTAACTGTGCTTACCACATGCCCAGTCTGAAGAGTCTGATTTCTTGTTGACTGGTGTGTAGACAAACCCTACTATATGTATCAGCTTGTAGAGCACCTAGCTGTGTTGTAGCCTGCCGTGGTTGTAAGGTGTGTCTGACCTGGTCCTCCAGCCTGGAGGTGCAAGCTTTGAGGACTAGAGGTTGCTGCAGGTATCCTGAGACAATGTGTGTCCTTGCAGATGAAGGGGGATGTTTTCCTCAGCCTGGGAGTTAGTGCAAAAGGACTGTGACACTGGAGGACAGTCTGTGAAGTGAGGTGTCTAGTAAGTGTGATTTGCTGTGGACACCTGCTGTCTTTTCCAGCCTCTCCCACCTAAGAGGCATGTAACGTCTCCTGTGTCCTGGCCAGGCTCAAGCGCTGGTCATTTTCCATTGGACCTCCTGCAGCTCCTCCAGCAGATGCAGCAGGATGCCCTCAGTGATGCAGGAGAGCATGTCTCCATGCCATCAGTTGATATCTTCTGTCCTGGCACTGCCTGCAGAGCCCCTGCCTGAGCACCACTGCAGAGTTCAACACCTGCACACGATCTTCACACAGGTTGCATGGCTTCACAGGGGCTGGGAGACCAGGCTAGCTTAAAAAAAGTATGAGGTTCGTAACTATGACTTGTTGCCAGTGTAAATTGAAAGACTTAATAGTGTATGTAGGGCCAATTACAGTACATGAAGGTATGATATCCTCTTTACTGGCAGCCTCCAGGGAGCCAGGAGACATTGTGGCAACAGGATTATGGTTTGCAGATGATGTGTACGATAACTTCACCTAGACACATGCACCTGTTTCCCTCACTAAGCAGATGTTTGGGAGGCTGTTAAGAGAACATCAGCCTCTTGACAACGCAGCAGAAAATGCCATGTTGCTGTGCCTGTTCATATTGCTGTGCCCACCGCCTCCGCTGCTTGGCAGTGGGCTGGAGCAGCCCTGCCCTGACACACTGAAACCTCAGCCCCTGGGGCAGGCTGGATCAACTCAGCATTTGAAGGCCAAGCCCTTTCCTGGCTCTCTGCCCAGGCAAATCCCCAAGCCAGGAAAGGGAGTTTCCCCCATGTCAGGAAGGCGAGGTTTGGCTGGCTCAGTGCCTGGGTTGTCAGTCTTCCTGCAATCTCACTCATGCATCAGCAGCTACAGTCATTTCTGTGTCACACAGGCATCTTTAAACATGACCTGGCAAGCTGCACAGGGCATGAAACCTACTTTGCACTGGGGTAGACTTACCACCAGAACGGAGAGAGATGGAGTCTCTGGCCTTGTATTACACCATTACCATCACCTTGGATGCCTAATGTCAGGATTTTTTTTTTCTTTTAAATCGTTGTTCCCAAGTGCAAGATGAGCCTTTTGGATTAGTTTGCAGATCTGTGAACGGTGGCCGATGTTCTGCCATCCTGTTCCTATGGAAAAGCAGAAGTGCAAGAAGCCCCACAAAGCTTCCAGTGCCTTAACCAGAGCGTGGGCAGAGGATCTCTGCCCTGCATGAGCAAGCAAAGCAGCCTGCAGCCAGAGGGTGAAGCTGCCCCAAGGTCACCTGTGTGCAGTTTTCAGCCTGTGGTCTGTAAAAGCCGTGAATTATTTCTATAGGATCTGCAAAAGGTAATGAAGAAGAGGTAGGTATGCATTTACTGTGCAGGAGCCGGTGCCTGGATGAGAAATCATTTGGTGTTCACAGATTGGAAAAGACTGAGAATACTCTCTCTAATGCTGTGGGATGGAAACAAAACCTGCACTTGCATTTTTTCATGGTGTGTCTCTGTTAGGAAAATAAGTCATGTTAGATGAGAAGTGCATTGGCAGGAGTGTCATTATATATCACCGATACCTTTAATCTAGGTGAAACTTTGCGCATGGTGTTATGAACCTGTGCAAGCACATGCAGTCTAGCAAAGGAAAGACCTGTAATTCCCTGTCAGGGTCTGCTGCTCCCACTGGTAGCAGCAGTAGAAGTGATCATCTCACCAAGACTTGGGGGACTCTGTGCATGTGTGGGCATATTTCTGAACACTGGCTGCAACAGGTGCCAGGGGGTGCTGGGACATGTGCGTGGCGTTTAAGATCTCAATTTTGCTGGAGTTAATAAGATTTCTTCCCCATCACCCTCATCCCCACAAAAGAAGACATCTTCCCAAGTGTCAAATGGAAGCAGAAAGAGCTGCATGGAGGCCATCCAAGAGCCCTTGGATGACCTCAGGGGTCTGTGATGTTTGTACACAGTGAGAATTGCCATGATTATGGTCTGGTATCAAGCTGTCATCTGCCCTGAAATACATCTGTCACGTGCAAGGTGCAGGTCATTGCGCCAAACATGAGGCTTAAAAATAAAGTGCCTATCCTCCTCATTTTCATCTCCTGGAGGTGCTGCGATGTGGGAAGAGCACTGGAAGGGATGCTTGCATTTCAGCAGCTCTGGTCTGTGCGTACCCTGGCTGGCTCTGTGCATGTATTGTTGATATTGAGCAACCCCACCACACGCAGCATGTGTGTATACTGCATTTTAATAGATATAGGGCTACTGACTTAACATACACAGTTGCTATAGTAACAGAGGTTTCCTTAGTAACGGTTGCAGAAAATAATCCAGTACCAATTAAAAATAAACTGTTTGGAAAGGGGGCTGGGGGAGAAAGGAGACTGCTGAGAATCACCTTCCCCTTTATTGGTTCATCTCTCAGGGACTCAAAAGATTGATTAATGCTTGAAATAACCATTCTTAACCAATGGTGAGCCAAAAAGGTGGGATGAGTGTGGGTGGGGTGGCTAAGGCTGCTGTTCTGAAGCGAAACAAAGGGGAGGGAGTGTGTCTGGGATACAGCAGAAATACAACAGTGTGATGCTAAATCTCTCCATTAGGTTGAAGTCCCTAGGGAGAAAAAACAAGGGATTATTTCCCTCCTTCCCTCCCTCCACTGTCTTTGTGCCATACCCGTAACACAGCCATCGAGTATATTAGCATACTGATTAAAGCCACGGGCGATCCAGGCTCCAGGGGAACGTCTAATGCGTTACCAGGATGCCTATCTCAGTTGCTGTGTTAGAGCAGAAAGCATTGCTGTGGTGGGAGTTCCTCCCATTTCACGTTGTTTGCCTGTGCCCGTCCTCTCCCTTGGCCCCACTGCTCATCGCTTGTGCCGACAGGCATCCGAGACCACGGGGCCCAGGGGAAGCTGGAAGCAAAGCGTGATGCAAAGAGAGGAGCCTGTGCCTCAGAGAGAGAGAAGACAGCATTGCTTCCCTGCAAACACAGGATGCGTAGGATGGGTTTCCAGTATGCAGGTGGGCACAGCTCCCCTGGCAGCCTTCAGTTGTTCGTGCCCGTGGTGCCACATGCTTTTGTCATGCTGCTGGTGCCCAGAGTGCTTGCTAGCTTTTGTTGGGAGATTTACCAGTTGTCAGCAGAATCGCTTCACCTGGCGGCAAGGCAGCATGCCCACTTTGAGAGGGAAACTGATGTGCGAGTAGAGATGAAGGAGGGGAGGTTCTGGCAGAACTGCTAGGAGGAGTGGTGTGTCTGGCCAGGAGCTACTCCTCTCGTCGGGCCTGTAGCCAGCCAGATTCTGGGGCACACCGAGCACAAGTGTCACAGGAGGGCGCACTGTGTCCTCCCGTGCAGATGGGAATGCCCTGGGTCAAGGTCAAGGCTCTGGCAACAAGGCATAGCCTGAGCACATGCAGGGGAAGCTTTACCTCTTGCTCCTGCAGGGAGAGAGGAATTGGAAACCGGTGTGTCTCTCTCCCTGCAGGGACAAAAGCTGATGACACTGCTGTGTCATCCTTGACACTGTGTGACCACTTAGCTACTTTTGTGGGAGCTGCGGCCGCACTTGGGAAGCCGAGGGAGGTAATGTGCCTGTGGCTTGTCCGGGCTGTGAGGTCTGTGGTGGACCTGAAGCTAGAGCTCTGGCTGCTGGAGCAGAGCTTGCTCCCCCCAATCCTTACCAGTCTAGTGCTCTTTTTTCTTTTTCAGTCGTGCCCGTTTGCTCCCCAAACTATTGTGTGTCTGTGGGTTATGTGTTACTGAGATGGCTGGCATGTGACAGGAGAGCCTTGTTTAATTCACTCTTCCTGCAAATGGTTTTCTCTGGAACTGGTCAACAGCTCATTGCCCTGAGGCACGAGTGGTATGATTTCACTATGAAAAAACCCACAGAGTCTGGGTGTAGCCTTCTTGCTATGTTTGATGCCTTAGACCACAGTGAATTTAGAAAGGGAATCTTGCAAAGGACAGACTGTGAAAAAGCAGCCTCTTCCTGAGACACATGATGGGAAGATCCAGGAGTGGGGGGTGAAAGACGAGAGAAGATTTGGTAGGAGAACTTCTAAATGCCTTTGTCTTAAAGGTCTAGTGCGAGTAGGACCCAGGCAAGAGCAGCCATCCCTGCAGCTGGGGTGTGTTTCTTTTCTACATTAATGACCCACCTCTCCTCACGCTTCTCCATTTCCCTCTCACAGTGACTAAGCTGCAGGTGAGCAAGTCAAAGCGGAGCATCACTCTGGTGGAGAACCGGCCCATCCCCCTCAACTGCTCAGTGAAATCCCAGACCAGCCCTGACTCGCACTTTGCCGTGCTGTGGTATGTCCACAAGCCCTCCGATGCTGACGGCAAGCTCATCCTGAAGACCACCCACAGCTCGGCCTTTGAGTATGGCACCTACGCAGAGGAGGAGGGGCTGCGGGGCCGGCTGCAGTTTGAGCGCTCGGCGTCAGGGGGGCTCTTCAGCCTGACGGTCCAGCGGGCAGAGGTCCGAGACAGCGGCAGCTACTACTGCCACGTGGAGGAGTGGCTGCTCAGCCCCAACCACGCTTGGTACAAGCTGGCGGAGGAGGTGTCGGGACGGACGGAGGTCACTGTCAAGCAGCCAGGTACCACGCAGCATGCCAGCGGGGTCCTCTTGGCATCAGCCTCTCATGCACGGCTCATGAACTCGCCGAGCTTTCCTGGTACACCAGGGATACTCTGCTTTTCTTTGTGCTGCAGCCTTGTCACCCCCTCCTTGCATCCTCATGCCTGCATGTCCCCTACATGAAGAGGGATGTTTTCCCCCTTCGGTGTTACCCTCCTCCACTTAGGCTGGGTTGGCGTGCATTTCAGTGTCCCCACATGAAGGTTGTCCTTCCCCAGCTATCTAGAGCACCAGTGTATCCAGCCAGGTTTCTTTATCCTCAAGAGCATCATGTAGCAAGACTGTCAACTAGCGACCTACTGTGAGAGAACTGGTGTGTGCCTGCCTGTGAAAGCATCTTTATGTTTTGCACACAGTCCAGTTTTACTCTGTGCTTGTATCCTGGCAGGCGTGGGAAGCCTTGTCTCTTTTCCCTCTGCGCTGTGCACATGAGATGCGAGTAACAAGTTTAATGAGATGGGAGAGCTGGCTGCCAGCAAAGGAGAAATCTGCTCTGCTGGTGGTTTCTGTGGAAGCAGACATCACTGGTAAAGATGAGCTGATGATGGAGCTAAAGATGGCCCCCATGATCTGAGGGCAGAACCCTTATTTCATGCAAAGACGGGATGCAGGGAGGCAAACACCATCTTTGAGAGCAGCCTGGTAATGCTGAGGCAGGGCAACAGTACTTCACAAGGAAGCCTGCCTTGCTTGTTCCACATGCCTTTTTCTGGAGAATAAAATCCCTCAGGCAGGAGGGACACACCTGGATATCAGGGTTGAACTAGGATGCTTAATGCATTTTCTCTGTCTGGATTTGACTGGCTCAACACAGGCTCTGTGGACAAGGGTGCAAGAGGGATACTGAGTATGGTCCCTGGTGCAGCTTTGCCTAGTCACACAGGTAGTGCAGCAGGCCAGAGCATGCCACTCACTGCCAGCCTGAGCTCCTTGGTTTTGTCTGCAAAGTCCTGTGATGCCTATGGGGTGGTCAGGGAGGAGGGAGCTGTGATCTGCCCCCTCCTTTGCATTGCCCATCTCTCTCTGGGAAGTACAGTACCCATCTCTTGCTACAGCGACTGTGCCAGGAAAGTCCAAACCGTGCCCCTGGAAAGAAGTGGTGAAGGAGTTAGAAGTCTACAACACGTCATTTCACATAAAAGAGCTGTACACCCCCCACCCCCCCCAGTGTATCAATGAAATTATGGAGCAAAAACCAGGGACGTTCCAAAGGCAGCAAAACACCATGTGTAACTTTGCCCTTATGCCACTTCTCATTTTGCAGCGGTGGTTCCCTATAATCAGCCATTTGTTCTCCACCTTGATTTTTTCCCTTTTTTCACTGCGGGAGGGCTTACTGCTCAGGGTATGTCTGGGCTACTGCCCTGTCCCTGGAGGAGAATGAGAAAAGATTGAGGTGTCACCTCCTTTCACAAGGTGTCTGTGCTCTTAGGACCCCTCCAGGTCCTACTGGGTGATTGTGGGTTTCAGGTTCTCTGTGCTGATGAATGGGGTGTTGTTGGTGGCTAGCATGAGGTTTCCAGAAGACCCTAAAATACAAAAGTCCTGCATGATTTTCCTCCTCTTCCCCTGTGCCCCCATCACTTTTTCTTCCTCATTTCTTTCATCACACGCCAGGATTGTGGCCATGTGGGAAGGGCTTGTGCATAGACAAAGACCCCTTGCAGCCCTCAGTTATCTTGCATTCTAATGACCTTTTCCCATAGATAACCGCCTGCAGGTGAACCAGACCAACAAAAACATCACGGTGCTGGAGAACCAGTGGGTGACCCTGGAGTGTCTGGTCAGCAGCCGAACCAGCCCCTCATCTCAGCTCTCAGTGGAGTGGTATGTCTGGAGGCCAGGCCACCCGGAGAAGGAGGCGGTGGCCCGGCTGAGCCGTCAAAGCATCCTGCGCTACGGTGACCTGGCAGTGCTGGGCAACCTGCGGAGCCGGCTGCACCTGGAGAGCCCATCCCCAGGTCTCTACCTCCTCTCCATCCAAAACGCCACTGTGCAGGACAGTGGGGCCTATGACTGCCGTGTGGAAGAGTGGCTCCTTGACCCCAGTGACCGCTGGTACAAGCGGGCAGAGGACCTCTCTGGACTCACCACCCTCACCGTCAAGCAGCCAGGTGAGGAGGGTCTCGTGCCAACAGCTTTGAGAAGTGCTCTGCCCTCTTGGACCAAAGGCATGAGTCACCATCTCTCTGCCACCAACAGTGGGTCTGGGCAGAGGGCAGTGGTATCCAGTATAAGCTTCTCTGTATTTTTTCCAGGAACTGATGTTAGACTAACAGGTCTGTAGTTTCCTGGGTCTTCCCTCACACCCTTTTTGTAGATTGGAATAATGGTCTAGCTTCCAGTCAGCAGGGACCTCCCCAGCCTCTCAAGAGCTTTAGTAAATGATCAAGAGGGGTCCTGTTATAACATCTGCCAGCTCCTTTAGAACTCTGGGATTAATGACACCAGGTCCCAAGGTCTATCGGTATTATTAAAGACTGAGGCAAAAAAAAATAATTGAATGCCTCTGCTTTTTCTTCATCCCTATTCATCAGACCACCATCTTCAACAAGTATCAGTCCTGTATTTTTTTAGACCTTGTCTTGCTATTAACATACTTAAAAATGCCCTTGTTATCTGACAGAGCACTGGCCAGTTTCAACTCTGACTGAACTTTGGCCTTTTGTGCCTTCTCCCTGTACATACAAACCACAGCTTTGTAATCTTCCTGTGAAGCCTGACCTTGCTTCCAGAGATCATACAATTTCTTTTTCCTCTTAAGCTCCATGAGGAGTTCCCTGTTCGGCCAAGCTGGTCTTCTTCCCCACTTGTTTGACTTAAGACACAGTGGAATTGCCTGCTCTTGTGCTTCTAAAAGGTGCTGCTTAAAGACTGACCAGCTCTTGTGGACTCCTAAGCCCTCAAAAGTGGATTCCCAGGGCACTGTGCTAAGTTTCTTCTGTTTTAACAACAGATACGCTGCAAAGACAATTTACCTTGGGAAATACAGATTCTCTAGTTTTTGAGGCAAATGACTCAAGATTAAATGTCTGTCTTAAAGGCTGTAGGTCAAATAACAGTTATGGTCCTCATTTGCTGGGGACTTTGCAGTATGTAAAGCAACCACTCTGCAAGGGCTGCTGTGGTTGGTGCTTTATGTCTGCCCATCCCAGCAAGGTGTCAGCCTCATAATGCTGCGATGGAGCTGGCAAAAGCGTAAGATTCTGGAAAGGTTTTAGTGGTCGTTCCTGGTAAAGAAAATTTGTACTGCGAAGGAGGAGCTCTGTCGGTGGAAAGCACAGTCCTTATCTGCCAGGTGCTTGCTTGGGAAACTTTACTAGCTGAGATGGCTGGAGCAGACCCCCACCGCAGGCAATCTCTGTACCCTGCATGCCCACACAGTTCTAAGTGCAGCTCTTCATCCAGGCTGAGAATTGCCAGCCCTGATGGAGGGGGCAATGATAAGCAGGGGAAATCCTTGAGGCTCGTTTTGAATTGCGGAAGGATGTGGAGTGGGAAGAGCAAAAGGAGTTGGAGGTGCACTAATTCAATATAATTTTTTCTAAAAATGCTTTGTTGTTGTTTGTTTTTCTTTCATAGCAGCCAATATTTAACAAAGTGACTAAACTTGCTTGTGACTCATATCTCATTAGTGAGGATCTCCATGCTCTTCCTTCAGAACTATAATCATGAGCGACACTAGTCCCCGAAATCTCAAGACGTAACTCATTCCTGTTGCTGCCCAGGAGTCTTCCCAGGGGAAGATGTGAATTGAAAAGACTCATGTTGCCTATGGCCTGAAGAGTTCTGGCCTTAATGAAGATTTTCCTTATGGGACCATTTAAAAAGTGTAGGGCAGGTGCTCTAATGAGAAGGCCCGCTGGGCACAGCAGCTGATGAGAGCTGGGGGACAGCAGCTCCTGCAGGGATGCCCAGGCTCTGCGCAAGGGAGGGCTTGGCCAGCTATCTTTGCTGGAGGAGAAAGCACCTCTTTCTTCCGTGAGCTATCAGCTTGCCCTTCTGCTCAGCTCCCACGTCAGAAAGGGCTTTTTAATCTTTAAATGAAAGCTTGGATCTGGACTGATTGTGATCCCTGGAGTATGTGTTCTCTGGCAAGATGACTAAACCAAATGTTAATTGCTCTTGAAGTCAGCCTTTAATCTGCTCATCCTAGGTTGTGGCTGCTGTATCTCAGTTAGGTAAAAACATCTCTTTAGTCTTGTAGCAAGCACTAAAGAAAGAAGAAAAATAAAATAAAATGAGAGGGAGACCTTTGGAAGCATCCTTGCTGTGTCTGTGCTGAGAACATCTCCGTGGAAGAACCTCTTACCTAACTAACTTCCCAAACTGCTGGAAAAAATCTTCTTCTGTCATACTGATTCTCAAGTCCTTTGAGCACCCTCAAAGAAATAAAAAAAATAAGCATGGAGTGCAGTGTCCTTTGCACCAGTAGCTGGGGAGTATTAGTATGTTGCTCCTCAGCACACAAGCCAAACTTCAGGATTTCAGGATGTGTCCTTGTAGCACGTCTGCATGAGCTGCAGCACCTTTCTCCTCTCACACACTCACCTGTTGGTGTGAGGGTCTCTGTGGGCAGCATGGTAGCCTGGTGCTTGTAGCCAGCTCCTGTTTGACCCTCTGCCAGGTGGCGTGCGGTGAGGTGAGGGTGCTGTGCCTGCGAGGTTGACCACAGAGGTACGTGGTAGGCTGCTTTAAGCCTTTGGGTTTTGCTTGGATCACACCCAGGACCAGAGTCATGACAGTCAGTTTGTGCCGGGGCAGAATGGCTTTAATGATAGCATTTTGCTCAGTGCTCACCTCTCCCCTTTTGTCATCTCAGATCCCACCTTGCAGGTGGACACGGCCACCGCCAACCTCACGGTGCAGGAGAAGGAGTCCTTCCCACTGGACTGCAGCATCCTGTCCCGCTCCAGCCCGGAGTCCCACTTTGCAGTGACATGGTACAACGTGCGGGCCAAAGAAGCAGGCAGCCAGGCAGAGGAAGACGAGGAGGAGGAGGAGGAGAGGGAAGCAGTGCTGAGTGTGGGCCCCGATGCTGTCTTCAGCCCCGAGGCAGGTCGCTGGGAGGGCCGGCTGCGCTTCCAGAGGCTCTCGGCAGTGCTCTTCCGGCTGACGGTGCTGCAGGCCGGCGGTGCTGACACTGGCAACTACTCGTGCCACGTGGAGGAGTGGCTGGCAGACCCCAATGGCGTGTGGTACCAGCTGGCAGAGGAGGAGTCGGGGACAGTCACGGTTCACGTGCAGGATGCAGGTGAGAAGAGGTGACCAGCCTCTTGAGGGCATGGCTCCAGCATCCCCCACATCTTTGGTTCAACTGAGGTAAAAAGGCCAAGGAGCGAGTGGGACTGGGTCTCACCGGCACCAGGATAAGTCTGTGGTGCTGGTGCTTTTCCAGTTCACTTGCTGGCTGATAGCCCAAGCTCTTGGCTGGGCTGGGCTCGAGCACCTGCATTGCATTTAGCTCTGTGCTTGGGCTCTGTGCCCCTCAGCATTAATGAATCTCATCTACCTGGTGTGTCTCAGGTCAGTGGGGGTGGACACTGCCTCCCACTGGGGTTTAGCCTTTCTTTTTGGGAAACACCCTGGAAGTTGCACTATCATGTTTCTGAAGAAGTTTGTAGGCTGTGCGTTGTAAAGAAGCTGTGATGTGTGACCATCCCGTGTCTCTTTCCAGGCTCTACCCTGCAGTCTGTCATCTGCTCCAACGATGCCCTGTTCTACTTTGTGTTCTTCTACCCTTTCCCCATCTTTGGCATCTTGATCATCACCATCCTCCTGGTGCGGTTCAAGAGCCGAAACTCCAGCAAGAACTCAGAAGGCAAGAATGGGGTCCCCCTGCTGTGGATCAAAGAGCCTCACCTCAACTACTCTCCCACTTGCCTAGAGCCACCAGTCCTCAGCATCCACCCAGGAACCATAGACTAAAGAGCCAGAGGCACCCGGGAGGACATGGAGAGAGAGAGAAGCAGAAAGCAGAGACACACCGGGAACCCTAAGGAACAGAGTGTTTTTTGTTGTTCTTGTTTCATTTGTTTCAGTGTCTGTGCTCTGGCCTGGCAGCTGAGCTCTGCAGAGTGCCCAGCTGGCGGATGCAGGAAGGTCCCAGGCTTCTTCCAGCAGTGGGAATACACCCTCTCACCCTGATGGACGAAGGGTCCCTGCACTTGCTGTACATAGCAGATGATGTTTCGCTCAGATTAATTTTGCTCCCATCAGTTGCTGTCCTTTGCGTTGTTACTTTTTTGTAGTCATTTCTTTTTCACACGCTCGAAGATCTGTAGGCTTCCTTTGCCCTCCACACAGAGAGGGGTTCCAGGGGGTATTTGGTCCTGGGACGATTTCTTTGAAAGTAAATGTATATGCTTTCCAAAACAAACTGTGGTTTTCCTCCTCAGACTTGGTGCCAAGGTGAAGGTCTTTTCCCAAGGTGCGCTGAGATAGCTGCTCCCTCTTCCAAAGCAGGCAAAGCCAGGTTCACCTCCAGAGGAGGTTAGCTGAGCTATCAGGAGGTCCATCTCAAAGCCTGTAGCCTCAGCATCTTCTTGCCTCCATCTTACTGTTCTGTCAGGAGTGGCCAATTCACCTTTTGGGAGCATTCCCCCATCTTGGAGAGACTAAATATTCAGTGTGCTTGCGGTCAGGACAAAAGCAATTTAGTTTGTCTCCAGGAGATGAAGGGTGGTATGGAAGAAGGACAGCTGAAAACCCTGCTGCCACCTCTGATGAAGTGGGTCCCCTCTGTGCCCCAGTCGCCTGGGGACAGGTGGCTGGATCCAGTTGCTGAAGACTTCAACATGACCAAAGTAATGACTCTAGAAAGAGGGAAGGGGGAAGCTCCATGAGTTGGGTTCACAGCCTCTGGATGGTTCAGCCAAGGAGTCCAGTTGTAGCCATGCCACACAGCAGAGACATGCAATTAACCACCATGTGTCATGAGTTTCCTCACGGCTTGCACTACTTCCTGATGTGAGCTTGGACAAGGCAAGGAGCCTGTGCTGCATCGGTGCCGTAGGGGCTTCCCTGTCCTCTTGGACCGAGAGAAATCTTCCCCTGCATGTATGTGTGCTGCTGCCATTTTTTGTTTCTGGGGCTTCAGGAGGAGCAACCATTTCTCCTTAAGCTCCCTCTCCTGGCAAAGACATCTGCTCTTGTCGTAGGCAGTCGCTGTGGCAGGAAATGCTGTTCTTTCTGTGAAAGATATGGCTCTTGCAAACCAAACCAGGGCTCTCACCACGTGGGGCACTTCAGCTCCCGTACCCTGTAATGCCAAGTACCCCTGCCCCGTCCTGTGGAGGAAACCGCCTCCTCCCCAATATGCCCTAAACGTTCTGTCTGGTGGAAGAAAATGTTTGCCAAAAATGGCCTTTTGTTGTCTTCCTTGATGTCTTCCTGGCAAATCCGGCCATTTATTTTTTGCAGCATGGCTGAAGCCAACCAGGGCAGATGGGTACAGCCACAAGAACTGCCCCACCCCCCCAGCCTCGTGTTCGAGAGGTGCCATACCCACAGCCGTTGTCCTCTTTGGGAGGATCGGAGTGCTCTTTGTGAAGAGAAGGGGACCTCACCAGATGCTCTGTAGCACCGGTCAGTTAGACCCTGATGCCTTGATGTTTCAGAGGTGGCAAAGCCTTCAGTTGGGATATCTGCACCGTGCATCCTTCTCTCCTGACTGAGAGAGAACCCACGTGGCCGTGGACCATCCCGTGCCACAGCATTCCAAGTCTCTCTGCTCTTCCACCAGAACAGCATTGGTTTCTTCTTCTGCTGGGAAGCCTGATTTTTCACTCATCCCTCTGCAAAGTCTGCCTCCTCGAGATGTAACTGCTTACTGACTCCAGCGTATACATAATATCACACTCCTATACATATATATCTATCACACACCCACACACTTGTCTTCCCTTTCTGGATAAGGCATCTGTAAAGAGGAGTGGGGTGAGAAGTGAATGGAAATGAAGAACTGAGGTGCAAACAGCAGCAGCTGCAGCCAGTGGGTATTGTTCTGTAAATGTAGTATTTCCTGTACATACTGCTCGAGGGCAGGAACTGCAACTCTTTTCAGCTTTAAAGGAAAAAAAGAGAAAATGAAGTCAGCAAGAGCCGTTCTTTCCTGAGAGAGCACTGGGCTGCATCCAAGCCACACTCCTCCTCTCCAGCCTGTTTGCCCTGGAGCAGGGTTCTCCTGGGGTGCTGTCCTGTGGCCCTATTCCCCTGGCTGAAACAGGTCGCAGCCCAGCCCAGCAGTTCCTGCACCAAGTGCTGGCTTTCCTGGGAAAACGACTCCCACGGTGGTCCCTTGAATGTACCTTGCCAGGGACATTTCTCCGTTGCTCTGGCACTGTGTTGCCCAGTCTCAAACTTCTGTTTTTATAAAGCAGACTCTTTCTGTAACAAGTTTTAACGTAAAGCTTTTCAAACCACTCTCTCTACTGTAACTTTCTAAAACGAACCCGAGAAGAGAGAGACCCTATCCATGCATGATGTGGAAAAATGTTTGGGAATTATTTTTTTTTTTAAAACAGCAAAAACTTTGTACTATGTTGCACTAAAACATGTTTTATACAACACACCTGAGAGCTGTAGTAAACTGTGTTGAAATTGTGAATCCTATTGCTGCTGGTTTTTATCAGATTTGGGCCTTCATTATGCCTTTATGTGCATTCCCTGCATAAAGGTGTACTGAACTCCTAAGATCTCTCCCCTTTTAGGGAGCCTCTCCCACCACCCCTATTCCCTGATTTAGCAACTCTCCTCCCGCCTCTGTAGCACATCTCCTCTCTCTGCCAAGCTGGAGCTTGCAGAAACCTTGCACCCCCTGGCTCTTCATACTTCTCCCTCACATCCATTAATTCATCCCATAATAGAAAATAACATTTAACAGAGGCATGTCAGGTCTATTTATTGAATGGGATACACCATTTTTGACATTGCTCTGAAAATAGCAAGTACTTTCCTGTGTCCTGGTCTGGGTTTGAAAAAAAAACACACATTTTTAATAGAATTATCCATATTAAATGTTAAGCAAATAATCTTTAGTAACCTTCATGTAAGCAGAAGAATATAGTTTACTACAGAAGTTGTTTAAGCTGATGCAAAATGCAACATTTAAATTCTCGTTACCCACTTTGACTAAGGGTTTGGTCAGTAGTCTTGAAGTCCCCCCATTAACTGAGTTAGGGAAGTAGCATGAACCATTCTTAATCTGTATAGCAGAGGTGCTGTGAAATTCTGCAAAATTCACTGCTGAAACAGCTGTCAGGTTGGGTTTGGGTTTGTTTTTTTTCCACATTTATTTAAAACAAACAAAAAATCCTCTGCTAAAGTAACTGTATGAGAGAACTCTTTTGTCCCTGTACACAACTGGCTGTTTGCTCCCTTCACCCCTGGCAGGATGGTTGGCTGTACCTGCTATAATCTCTGTGCTAAGGAGCAGAGAGGTTTCAGTTTTCACATGCTTGGTGCTAGATGGCCAGCAGTGTCCCTGGCACTCCTCATCAGCAATACAGGGTGGCAAGCATGAGCCAGCCATCGTGGGTTCACCAGGAGGCATCTCTGCCAGCCCATGTCCACTCTCTGCGGCCAGGTGTGCATCCCTCAGCCCCTCTGGCATGCTCATTCAGGCAGGACCCCACTTTGGGGCAGCTTGTGTTGGTTTTGCTGCCTGTTCTGCTGCTGGAGCATCACTAGCAACGCTGCAGTGGGTGCTCCTGCTCTCCTTGAGGCCCAGATGATGTGCAGCTGCCATGCTGATGAGGGATGTCTCAGCGTTTGGCTGCTCGAGGGACAGATGCACTGTTGTATCCTTCCATCAAACCCCCTTTTAACTGCTTCCCCCCACCCACTGCCCACAAGCTGTTAGCTCCAAAACCAACACACACAAACAAGAAGCAAGCATGGCTCTGGGTTATCATTGCTTGCTTTAAGCCAGCAGGTTTGCAAACCAAGTTTGGAAATCTTTGAGTAAGCAAGGGTGAGCGCACCCCTGGGGGGCCCTGCTGCCCCCCACCTAGACAATGTGGTACAAGTCCTTGGCCACCTGCTCCAGGAGGTCCCTGTACTCCAGGTGGGTGTAGAGGGAGGCACTGACGCCCCGGAAGCCATGCATGGCCCCCCACCAGCAGGCCGCAATGGCGGCAGTGGAGTCGCTGTCGCCCCCATGGAAGAAAGCCCGGTGTGCCAGCTCCACCCAGGAGTCCCCTGCGCCCAGCAGCGCGTCGTAAGCGATCATGGGGGCGTCGTGCCCACTGCTGCCCCCCCAGCCATCGTAGCTGCGGGAGGTGTAGAACAGGTCTCTCTCTTCCACACCATACTTGGGGGGGAAGGTGGGTGGCGAGACCCCATCTGATATGCCCCTCTCTGCCAGGTATTTTCTCCATTGCTCTTCA
The DNA here is from genome assembly GCA_020745705.1 of Hemiprocne comata. NCBI lineage: Eukaryota > Metazoa > Chordata > Aves > Apodiformes > Apodidae > Hemiprocne > Hemiprocne comata. The sequence goes on along the minus strand of CM036586.1, from coordinate 131,173,223 downwards.
AAGTAATGCCTGCAAAACAGAAGATGGGATGGAGGGGCTGTAAGAGACATCCCGCAGCAGCAGCCTATTCCTGAGCTCCTCACAGGCGCTCCAGGAGCCAGCTGAAATGTGCCACATCAAGAGCCCGGAGCGACGGCGTGGCAAAATGGTAGGCGTCTCCTGTTTGTCAAACTAGGGACATGATTTACAGTAAGAAGCGCAAGGACATGTTTCAGTGAGTTAGATTTCCCCTCCCTCCGGCCACATGGGAAAAGGCAGCCCAGCACCTGCTGCTTCTGCACCACGCAGGATTCAAAGGCTCAGAGTGAGAACTGAGTCATCCTCCCAGATTCAGAGTACCCCTACCCCTGTCTGGGTGTGCCCCTGCACACAGGGCCACACTGAATCTGCAGCCAGATTTGGTTATAACTTTCAAACTGAGCTCAGCCCTAAACCTGGTGCTGTTCCCTGGCCTTGCTTCCCCATCTTCTTCACAGTTGCTTGAGATGACAAGCCCAGCTACCTCATAGTGGACCCAAAAAATGTCACAACTACATGCCCTAAGCTCAACCTGACCCTTTTTTTTAAAAACCAAAAAAAAAAAGTTGGAGTTATTTTTCCCCTGGGGGACTTCAGAGACTTTCTGAATTGATTTGATCCCATGGCAGGCATGTGCTTCTCTAGGAGCTTATCATAATGTGATTACTTGAAGCTTAAGTATAAAAAGAGCTCACCCTCTCATACGTGAGGTTTTCTTAATTTTAACAAAACCCGATGCTGGGAGTGCAGCTCACCATTGCTCCATGTTCTCCTCCACGAAGAAGCCACTGTCCCGCACGTAGGCTTTCGCCCGTGGCAGCACTTCCAGCAGCCCCTTCCCCCAGGCCGGGGGGGACACGCCATTCACTGCGAAAGCTGTGAAGAGGGCTGAAGCCAGGGACCCCAGATACCCAGTGGGATGGTGGTGCGTCATTCGGCCGCTCTCGATGCTGACTTGCACCAGGGTGTCCAGCTCGGAGGGGTGACAGAAACGCAGCCCAATGCACATGGAGCGCATGGCAGCCCCACAGCCTCCTGCCCGGGGGCTGAATGGGACCCTCCAGCCATCCGGCTGCCTCGGATCCAGTTTCAGTGCATTTTCCATACACGTGACACCTGAACAGGAACAGCAGAGCCCAAGAGAGAAAGAAGGGAAAGAAAAGAAAGAAAAAGAAACATCAGTAGGTAACAGGGTCACCTAGCTCGGAAATGAAGGGAAGTCAGGCAGGGTAGCAGGAAAGGAAGCATTACTCTGTAAGGGATTTGGGCTTCCTTGTAAAAACATCAGTTGTCTGCTCACAGGTTTCTTGCCTTGCATCCTGCATATCCCCAAGCAGACCTGATAGTTCCAGTTCATTAAAATAATTCAAAAGTCTAGGGCAGTAAAAAAAGATTTCACTGCTGATTTATGTAATATACATTGTTTATTATACGTTATTTATTTAATACCTATAAAACACACTATAATATATATTAGGTATATGATGTACACATATCTCAAGATAGACGTATATAAAGGATGTCTGGAGGGCCATCAGATCACATTGATCCCTGATCCAAGGCATGCCCAAGTACCTCTGTGTTTTTTCCTGACAGTTGCTTAGTCTCTTTACAGGACCCTTTAAAGACAGTGACTCCACATGCTCCCCAGGAATCTTTCCCACTGTCTCGCTGCTAACAACATGTTTTCCGGATCTCGCTCACTACAGTTTTAGTTCATCAGAAAGCCGTAAATGTAGTATCTCCCTCACCACAACACAGTCTGCATAAATAGCTTTACTGTACTCCTCTTCAATAAGCTGAAAAGCAACTGTACTAGGTCAGACCAAATGTTTGTCCAGCCTACTAGCTCATCTCCAAACAAAGCTAACAGTTAACTACAGAACCACTATACAAAATGAGGCAAGTACAATGTTACCCCAAGAAGACCCACCTGGCTTCCAGCAGACAGAGGAGCACAGCCTGCTTGAGTCAGAAGATACATCGAAAATGCAGTGTTCAATAACCCCCAGTGCACCTAACCAACAGGAACGGGGCTACTTAGCTTGAACCCATGCACGCCTTCAGACTCCTTTAACATCCCATGGTAACCAGCGCCACAACTTTCGTAATGCAAAGCATTTCCGTTTGTTTTAAACTGCCATTTGACAATTTCCTTACATTCCCTTCTAACTCTTACATTACAAGAAATAATGACTTTTCATGCTCCACTTTATCCAAGACTCTATATATTTTGTCTCTCTTCCTCTGTTTTCTCCTGCTCTGAGCTGATACCTTAGTCTTAATTTTGCCTCTCCTGGTAGGAAGCCACACCATAACTCTTCCTTGCCCACCTCCATTTCTTTCATAGTTCTGCTATTTACTTTTTAAAGAAATTACTCCGCTCCTTCCAGTGCTGCTGCTTCACAAATTCACTTATTAGTCCAGCACATTCTGCACAAACATATCCCAATTTCAGAGCTCAGCCAGCTTGCCTAGCTAAGACCGTGATACAAGTTTAGAGAGCTAAGCCCAAATGTTCATGTGCAAGGAAGAGGAAAGAGGTTTGAAACATTAAACTATCTTTCTCTTCTTCCTTGCCTTTTTCTCCTAGTCTTCTCTTCTGGCCAAAAATTAAATACTTCTTTTCCAGCAGAAAGGTAAATAAAGGGCAGCTTTCAAGCAGCATCATTTAAATTTTAATGTGTTGGACAACAGAAAAAAGTGGACTCCAAAGACTAGTCTTCTCCTGATCATTGTGTGTCTGGTCCTCTCTCAGACACACAGGGTAACAGCAGCAATTGACATGCTCATGCACCCAAAATTAGACCATTGCTCCTAAACTTTGCAGCCTAACCAGGAGAAGTAGCTGATAAACTTGAAGGTGCTCTGCTGCTTTCAAAGTCAAACTAAGTAGAACAGAGTAGGGAGGAAGAAGCTTGGTCTAGAAACTTCATGTAACTCTACAATTCAATTACCTTTTGGTGCAATTCCATCACCATGATCTGGGAGCTTGCTAGGTACTGCACTAAGTACTCTACAGAGCTGTTCACTTCTGCATTTTAATGTACATGCTTGGCAATAGGATTTGGTATATGGCAGTGTTTTACCTGCATATGGCATTTACAGCACCCTCGTAACTGAAATACCACATCCAAGCTCAGTTAAGATTGGCTTCTGGACATGTGCTAAAAATAAGTAATGGCTGGCTGCTGTCAGGAATAAGGTCATGTGGATCCTCTCCTAGTTCTGGTCTCAGTGTCTTTAGTGTGTTTCTTTTCTGACAGTATTGCTACATTCTAGGTCTATTAGATCAGTGCAGGATATAGCCCTCTGTGCCGTGTGAGTGGATGGACTGGCTCTTCATCAATGGCTGCCTCAAACTGAAAAAGCACCTCGGTCCTGTGGCCCTTGGGCTGTTTGCAATGTGAGCCTGCCAACTGAAACCAACTTTGAGAACACAAACGGCCTTGGCAAGTCTCCCCCCTATGGAAAAATGGGTTGCTGATCAGCGCAGCCCACAACATCAGGCCACTTTAGCTCTCCTGAATTCTCCAAAGTATGGCCCAGGCACAAACCAGACCTGCTATTTCACCAGCCTCATCCATACCTGCTGTGCCAGCAGCACACCAGCCTCTCACCTGATGCCACCATCACACCCATCTCAGTAGGTGAGACCCGCTGATTTTGTGGTGCCACAGACCCCTCCAACCTCCGAATCAGTCCAGGAGCTCTTTACACATCCTTCTTCCCAGTGATTTACAGAGTGGAAATTGTGGCGACATGTTTCTCAGCTGGAAGAAGCAGTAGGCAGAGCGTCCAGCGTGAGTAGCACTGGGCTGTGCCGGGACTGATTGCCACCAACCTCTAACTGAACAGCCTGAGGGTTTGTTTTTATGATGTCTCAAAGTGGGAACATGTTCAGGCCTCTAAATCTGCTTTTCATGCAGTTTATTAATTCAGTGCTGGCTGTTATGCATCAAAATCGTTAAGAGGTATATCAGTATAATTTCCAGCTTCACACTGATTAACGGAAAGCTGAGGCATTTCTTCAAAAATCTAGCCATATTAAGTATTGCAGTTATGACCTGTAAGAAGACGTTAAAAAGAACCTGTCAAACAAAGCCTCATTTTCAGAAAAGCTGTGCCTTCTACCTTATTTGTATGTTACTGGAAACACTGACCTTCTGCCAGGAAGACAAGGGGAAGGGGAGAGACCAAAGGGACTAGGGTAGCTTAAGATCAAAATCTGCATAACAAAAGCAAAACAAACTCTGTTATCTTGCTGGAACTGTGAGAAACATTTCTTTAGAACACGTTTGGGCAGGCTGAGAGCAGGCAACTCAGTCCTTGATAAAAAGTGAGATCGTTCTTGCATCGACTGCAGTCAAAATGATGAAGGTGGCAAAGCTTAAAACTGTAAGGAAAGTGTGGTTATTATGCAATAACAATTTACTTGCATCTTTAAACCTGTGTGTATTGCTTTAGGTGATGACTAATGATAACCTGTGCATGAAAAAAACTGTAAAACAAACCAGTACACAACAGCGAAGACCCTTGTGATTTATGAATTATCACCAGTATTATCCTCATTTAAACAGTTAAAATATTACAACAATTGAAAGCCGATTTAGGAAGACTAAGCTGAAATCATGTTGTCAGGTCTTTTTTAAAAAACAGATTTAAACAAACTGCTGTAGGAGTTTTCGAATCAGGAAATTCTCTTCTGGAAATCCAACAAATCCTGGTTAGGAATCCTTTGTACTAACAATAGGAAACTATAAGTAACCTGAGGAGGGTACTGGTCTAAGGAAAGAAGAAATACAAGCAAAAAGCAGTGTCTGAAGAATGACAATCTGAAAAAGTTTCAAGTAGAACTGGACACTATTTCTGGAATAGGCTTCCATTCCACTTCTTTAGACTCTTCATGAGCACAAACAGTAACGGTTATTTGGGATTGATACACACACACACAAAGGTGAGTTAGAACAATCACACAGTGGTAAATAATCCCACAGGGAGAGGACTTGGAACGAAAGAGAGAGTTTTGAGGCAGATTTCCTGGAGAGCTGTGGAGGCAGATGTAGTTGTACCATGAAAAAACAAATACAGCCATGCTTGTGCCACTTAATTCATTGGCTTTGTTATCTGCAAAGAACAATGAATTTGGGGCTGTGGCACATCACAAAGAGCAGTAACAGATGTAAGGAGTTACTTGCCTTTGAATAAAGCAAGTTTTCTCCTGGGGCTCAGACTTGAGGGACCCTGTGTCACAGTCTGGTGACTCATAACATTGTGAGAATCCCTTTGTTACTGCAGGTTTTCATTTTCAGGTCTGGACTCCCTTGTGTGGGCGAGCAATGTGACTTTCCCCCACTGTTCTGGGGGAATCTCTTCTCTGTTGGGTGAAAGTTAGAGCAGCAACTTTTCACTATCAGCCTTAAGGGCTGCAATTCCCTGGTGAGTACTCATGTTGGCCAGAACAGCATCAGCTTGGGTTACATTCTCAGTTAAAATCCATTTACTCTGAACTGCTGAAACAAGTTATTGACACTCAGCTTCTCCCATTAGGATTTATCAATATGGCATGGATTCCAGACTGCAGACAGCCTTTCAGGATATGGATTATGTATGCCCTTTGGTAGTACATGAGTGGGCATTAAACTGTTAAATGTCAAGATTTAAGCTTTCAGAGCCCAGCACCTTTCCTGGGGCTGCAGCAGGAGCACTCCAGAATGCTGTTGCAAGAACGCTGCCAACAGACTTTGATTTTTTATTACTTTACTTTCCCCACTTCCCTCAAAATTCTACAACCTTAAGCGTCTATGGACCTACTAAAGAAGTTGCATTTCTTTGTTTAGCCAGACAACCTGACATTTCCTTGTCCCTCAGATAAGTGTCCATAGCAAATCTACTTCAAAATCCTTCACTTCCAAATGGGAACTGCTTCGGGGCATACTGCAGCTGTTACTCATAGAAGAACTGCAGCAGGCGTGCTGTTATCCTTAGCTATTAATTACTAACATTTACACCACTCTGTATTCTTCTCCTTTTCACCTCAGGTTTTAGTCACAAGCTTAGACATCAGAGGCAAAAATAGCTTTCAGGTGCTGTCTCACTGCCAGCTATAGTTCGTTTCCCTTGGCAAGCCCCATCAGCTGTGGGAACTACCCCAGTGTGTCTCTTGGAAGTTTAACCTGCTGACTCCTGCTACCCTGGCAAGCATCGGTACCCCTTCCTACATATTTTATTAATTAGGCTACTCCAACAATTGAGACTATCTGGGTTAAAGAATAGCTTAGTTCTTTAAACAAGGGTAGGAGGTCACAGTGGAAAGGTAAAAAGTTGGCTGGAGTTCCCAACCTGCTTTACCTTGGAAATGCACAGCTCTGTCACACTATGCTCAATGACCCTAAGAGAGCAATGCAGGATTTGGCCTTTCCCATGTTTAATGGCAAGCCAGAACATTCTTGATATATTCTGGCCACTCCAAATATGCATGTCTAGGCAATTTATTTTCAATGTATATGCTTTGCATAAGATTGCTGAATTTGAGTGTTTCGTGGATACTTCATGCTGCCCGACCCAAACTAGTCAAATTAGAGGCCCAGCCTCAATAGCTCCAATTTAAATTGAATTCAAGCACCCAGAAGAGGTTGGGCCAGTGGGAGCACAGAGAGAGATGGGCTCCTCAGGAAAGAGCTGGGTCAGTAAGCCTGGGTGAACTAGGAACTACAGGAATACGTTGCATACAGTGCATACAGTGCATGCACTGCCTGCTGCAGCCTGTCAAGGCACCCTTCCTGAATACTACCACAAACTGCCAGTCCCTGCTGCCAGTGACCCAACCTCAGCACCACTGTGTCTATGCAGAGAAAGAAGAGATGATGGAAGTACAGAGTTCAGAAAAATGACTGTGGCCTGGCACAGAAATTAAACATGCAGAGCTACCAGAAGGAGACTTTATGCTCAATAAACTTAATTATTTCAAGGAAGGATCTTTGTGCCTTTAAATTATCTTTTCTGTGTAATTTATTTAATTTATTACAAGAAGTTCTGTATTAATTGTTTGAAAGTGTTGCTTTAACACAGCATCTCAGGAAGCACATTATACATGGCTGAATTTGCATTTTTAATCCACAGAGTGCAGGAAAAGGCACATCCCCAGTGCAAACGCCAGCATCCTTCCCCTGAGTTCAAGACCAGGCCTCAAACATTGCTGTAAGAATGTTTTGTAAATGTGGGCAAAACAGTATCTTTTTCATCTAGTTCAGAGAAACCCAAACCACTTCAGCTTGCCTTATTCTGTCCTCTTTAGTTCATCCTGAAACATGTACTCAGTGTGGAAAACTGCCTTGACATGAAATACAGTTAATGCTATAAATGGCCAAAAGCTGGGCCAGGGCCAGCCTCAGCTCCAACATGCAGGAAAGGAGATGTTAGCAAGAGGACAGCCCTGCCTGGACAGCATTATGGAGGGATTACCTGGAGCTCTGCCCTCCATGTCATTCATGCACTCCTTGTAGTTCTTTGCAATCAGGGAATAGAGATGGGCTAAACTTGTTTTTTTTCCGGCAGCTACCAGGGCTTCAGCTGTGGCCAAGTGCATCACTGTATCATCGCTGACTTTCCAACCTTGGAGGCTGAAGTTGCCGAGTCCCCCCATCTCTGCCAGCTCCTTGTGGATGGCTGGGCCACTCCGCAGGAACTCCCATCGTCCATTGTAATAGCCCAGTGTGTCACCAACTGCGCTCAGCACCATTGATGCCACATAGTTTTCCATCCCCTTAGGACACATTTTTTGTCCCAGGACTGTTTCAATGCAGAAAACGCTAGAGAGGGGAAAAAAAAAAAAAAAAAAGAAAAAAAAAAAAAGAGAGAGGGAGATTGAAAATAAATTATTTTACAGGTTGAGTCTCTTAAGCAGGCTGGGATACCTAGCCTAGCACCTGCGTCTCCCTCAGAAGGTGTATTCCTTCAAAGCATGCACTTCCCTGTGGACCTCTGGGTGCTTGCACCCACCTAAGTCTGTGGCAGTGTGTGGTAAGTGTGTGGCAGCTCCCTCCCCGGCCGCCCAGCCACATCCTCCCGGGGCAGCAGAAACAGCCCAGAATGACGCTGCACGTAGTAACCAGGTCTCAGACCAAAAAGCAAGGGGCAGGGCTGCAGAAATGTGTGCAGGTTATGTGACTGTACCCGTGGTCACCCCCTCTTTGAGTGCAGCCCACAGCACGAGCAAGAAGGTTAGTTCAGCTCCCAGCGGCTTTAGTAACCCGGGGATAACGTGAGGCTTGGCTCCTGCATCTTAGGCAGAGGCGATAAGCACAGGGGCCCTCTGCGCTTGTTCCCCTTGCTCCACGGGCCCGCCACACCCGCGGGTGCTCGCACAGGCAGCGCTGGCTGCCCCAGCGGGTATTTTCAGCGATGCGCACCCCGGCCCCGCTACTCCTTAAGAGTTTTCTGCCCCTCACGGCCAAGCCCCTTCGCCGGGGAAGCGGAAGTGGGGAAGGACGGCGGGGTCGGCCGAGGCCCAGCTAGGGAACTGGGCCGCAGCGTGAGGGGGCCTCTTTCCCGTCCCAGCGGGTACTTACGCAGCCAGCCCTGCGAGGAGGACCTGCCGGGGCCTGCTCCCACTCGCGAGCGGCCGGCGGCTCCCCGGAGACATGAGGTGCGGCGGAAGCGGCCCCAGGCTACCGTCTCCGGTGCCTCTGCCCCTCCCTGCCCCTCCGCGGCCTCCCGAGGCGGTGCAACCGGCCCAGCGGCGGACAAGAACCTCTTTATGCCAGCCGGCGCCCGGCCCCGGGGTGTCGGTCCTACAGGACTCCGGCCTGTCCCTCTGCGGGCCCCAGCTCGACCCCTCCCTCCTCTGGCCCCCTGCCACCTTGTCGTGAGCGGTGCACAGCCGGAGGCTTTGGTCCCCGGCAGCAGCGCTGGGAGCTTGGGAAGGAGACGGGTGTTTTCTTTCTTTTTCGGGGTTGTCTCGGCGCCCTCAGTAGCACAACTGTGAACTCGCAAATGAAGCTGCCACGTGAGAATGAAGGCACTGCATGGAAATGAAATGTTCTATTAAAAAAAAAAAAAGTAAAAATGAAAGGCGCTGGTAGAGTTTCTCCCGTTTTTTCAATTGAAACTGATCACTAGCTTCCTGAGCAACCTCCCTCTTCCTGGCTGAGTGTCTGCCAGGGGCAGCTGCTGCCGGTGTGGGAGCATGGCCAGTCTGTGGGCCCTGTTCAGGGTCTGCACTGGGGGGAAGACGTTTGGGGTGGGGGTTCCCCATCCTTTTTCAACTCTCATTTCTCTTTCCCCATCCTTTTTCATCATTCATTCACTGCAGCCTGATTGCAGCCTCCAGACCCAGAGTTTTTGCCTATGATCTTGTCCTGTCCCTAGGTGTTTTGGGGCAGCTCTCTCCCCACAGCCCCCAGCATGGCCCAGCTCAGCCCCCAGGGGAGCCCAACCTCCTCCAAAACAGGACTAGAGTCTTTGCTATGTCCATTGGTGCTGCTTTACATTGTGTTTTGAGGTGCTTGATGATGCAGTTCCCTTGCTTTGTCCTTTATTTTTAATGATGGTTAGGAGGTAGCTGAAGGCATCTGGTGAATGGGCGAGGAAGGTGCAGCAGTAGGAAGAAACAGGATTGAGCACGGCTCAGGCTGCATTTTTTGGAGGCCAAACTTTTGTACCAACTGGCCATCACTTGACATGTTGCACACCAGGTCTCCAGAGCCCCCGTTCACCCCAGACAGTGCCAGCACTCCTTACACGAAGGCAAAAAAAATAAATTCCCCCCCTTGCCTGTGAAAGAAAGCAGTGGTAGTTTTGAGCTGCAGCGCTGGGGGATTTCAGGGCAACCATGAATGTAGAGCTGGGTCAAAGCAGAGTCCCTGGGGAGTTTGGGGGCAAGTGAGAGGTGGGGCTGGAGCAGAGCCCTGGGGGATTTCAGGTAGCCAAAAGTGCAAGGGTGTATGGGAGCATCATCCTAGCAGCTGTGGCAGTTCAGTATGCTGTATGCAGTATGCAGATATCAGCCCATGCAGGTATCTGCTGCTCCTCTGCACCATGCTACAACCATGGAGTTTGAGGAGCATCTGGCAGAGAAAATAGTAACAGAAAAGGAAGTGGGAAAAGAAGCTGCCAGTGTCTCAGCACTGCCAGCAGTGCCTGCTGACCTTTTCTGCTTCTCTGTTTCGTTCAATTTTATATAGAATGGATCTGAATTTACTCAGGTTGGTGCAGCATTAAAAGCAAAGTGGGTTTCTCCCAAGGTTTAGGTGTGCAAGAGAGAAAATTCCTTCCACTTTTGGCTGGCTATACGTGAGGAAGGGCTTCTGCTGCAGCTCGACAGGCAGAGGAGTGGAGAGGAAAGTTGCAGAGCTCCCCAAAGGGACAGGAAAATGGGAGAACGCCTCTGCATCAGCAGAAAATGCCTGCAGTACTGAAATCTTTGGATCTCATAGTTTCCTGGTTCCTGAGCTCTTTCAGCTTCCTGAAATCTGAAAACAAGACATGCAGTGGAGTTGTGACACACACAATGGAATCTGAGATGCATCACAGAAAAACTTTGAAGGCTCCTTGCTGGCAGATGGCGGACAATGAGCCAGCAGCAGGAGCCTGCAAATCATGGGTGGAGAGGGTGGCAGTTTTCAGGCTTAAATGCATGCATTGATCCCAAAGGGATCTTACAGGAGTCCCACGGATGCCCATGAGGTGGGTGAGGAGAGTGGTCTCTGTCAGAGATGGTGCAGGGAGCAATGGCCTTACTCACCCCATGCTTCAGGGAGGTGGGCATGACCACTCCTGCTTGGCAAGGATGGCCTTCTGGTGCTGAGCCATGCAAAGATTTAGACTCACCATGTTGCACCTCTCTGGGTTTTTTTGCTGTATTTTTTTTAAAATGAAAATTTAGACTGTGGTGGACCAATGGCCAGGATATGCCTCCTGGAAAGTACCACCTTGGAGCAGCTCACTGATATACCGCTGCCATGTGTTGGACACTGTGGTTAGCACTCACTTAGACTCAGAATTTTCCTTCATATTAATCTGGAAAAAAAGGGTAATTCTTTCTGACTAAAAAAAATATACCTTTCTAGATGAGCCCAGGGTTGAGGGCTCCTGTTCAGACAGGCTGTGGAGAGTAGCATGGCAGTGCTGGAGCTCTGTACTGGTTTAGACCCTGTGGGACATTTCCTCAGAGCTACATGAGGCCTTCAGTCCAAGAGCTAAAAGAAGATGACCATTAAAAATGCATGGTCCACCCTCTTAAACACAGCAATGCTCCTGTTCTATATCCTACAGTTGACCCTGAAATGGGACTGCAAGGGAACATCTGGATTTCTCATTTTTTACCTCTCCTATTCATCTTCTCTTTGCCCCTCAGGTTCAAAGGTGACTTTCCAAGGGATCTTCTGGGACCCTCCAACATGTTCATGTTGGACCAGTGCCAACCTCTTAGCAGCCTCTTATTCTTTTAATAGACCTTTTTTCTCTGTAATGCCAGCAGGCATTTTTTTGAGTGGGGAATATTTCTGGGTTTACCCTAATTCTCATTTCCCAGGTGCATGTCTGTCTTTGTCCCTAGCCAGGAAATAATAATATGCTGTAGTGGAGCATTCAAAAGAGGGGCAGTAAATGCCACATGAGGTCTGCCTGGGGCCTGGCTGGCTGTGGGAAGCCCGGGCAGCAATTGCTGGTGAGGCAGCAGTGCATGACCCCACATGCACGTGTGAGGGAAACACTCCCCACTGCAGGATGCTCAGGGCTGCTGTGCTCTCTCTGGCTGGACATTTGCAGCAGGGGATGGGCACTCAGCAGCAGCAGGTTCTTCTGGCTCTCTGCTTCCTTCAGCTTAGGCACAAGAGGACACTTTCTGCCTTGGTTTCTCCAGCTAACCTTGGTGGGGTGGTGACCCTCACTTTTTGCCTGACTTGCTGTGGTAATGATGTTGAGATCTCTCGCCTCTCTCCATCCTGTCCAGGGAAGCACAGCTGAAAAAGAAGGTGAGAGCCTTGGCTGCAAACACAGTCTGTGCCTGGGGGAAAGGGAGTTGCAAAGATGCTTTTGCCTGGACATGGGATCATGGGTGAGCCTATTTGGGGAATAGTGGGAGACTTTTGTCTGAAGCAAGTTTTGCAGATGGCAGCAGAGGAGGTGCCTCTGGGCGACCAACTTCGTTTCAGGTAATACTGGACTTTGGCCTCTTAACTGAGAAACCAGACTTCTCTGCAGAAATATCTGCCTCCTTCTGTCCAGTCTTGCCTCCTTCCACAAACTGTCCAAGAGAGGATCTGGCTTGCTTCCTAGGGCAAAAGGGAAACAGTAAAAAATGGGTGTGATCTGTGCATGGTGGCACCTGCCTCTCTCCTACGGATGCTTCAAAAAGCCCTCTTCAACACAGGTTTAAAAATAATAAATAAATAAGTAAAACCAAATTAGTCTAACAGTTTCAAATAACCATGATTCTGCAGGGTACAAGATAAGCACGGTAATTGGTTTACTACAGAGAGAGGCACTGCAATGCCAACTTGGGACAACCAGCGAGGTCAGTGACTCAGTGAACATCTCCTGGATGAGCTGAGGGCTGTGATCACCTCTCTTATGTCCACATCTAGCAAAAGGAATTGCAATCTCATCTTTACTGCCCCTCCATTAGGTTCATAGTTGGCTTGTTGGTAAATGGGAGTGTGTAGGGAAAGGAACCTCCCCAGCAGGCTGCAAGTCCTGCTTTTGAGGCTGGGGATATCAGTGAAGCAATCCCTGCCAGCTCCTGTAGACGTGGGGCTTGGCTTGAGCAGTGGATCTGACGCTCCAGGGCTGGCAGGCCACTTGCTCCTTGCTGTAAATCAAGTGACATTTTCATTTTCAGCTGTGTGCCAGTGCTGGCACTGTGCTCCCCACCTACAGAGTGAAGGTGTCTGCAGGCCTGCATTGCTGTCCCTTCTGCTCTTTCCGTGAGTTGCTCGCAGTGTGTCCATGTCTTTTCTGAGCAGGGGACTGAGGGAGCCCATCAGGGGGGTGTCATGCCTCCAAGCAGAGGGGCCCATCAAGCCAGCCTTACAACCACTATTAACTCACCTCACAGCCATTGTGGGGCTAAATGGGGAGGTTCTTGGCACTTGCCGATGAAGATAAGCCCTATCAGCATGTGGCGGATTAGACAAAGCCAGCTGCTTGGTGATGGGAGGGAAGGAGGTCCCATCATGCTGTAGGTCTTGAAGCAGTTATTCCATTCCAGCATTGTGGAAGCAGCAATGTTTAAAGTGTTAATTGTGTGTGCTTTCTGCTTATAGAGCAAGTTTTTCCTTCCTGTGTAAAAAGATACAGTCTGGGGAACATAATTGTGGGATGTGCTGTAGAAAAGATGCGTCAGGTGCAATGAGTATGAAGAACAGCTGCAGGACAGAGAGTTCAGCCTTCTGGGACAGAAGCACAATGCATCTCACAATCCCAGCTGCAGCTCTGCTGAGGCTCCAGGTGTTGCAGCAGCAGCAGATGTAGCCAAGCACGTGTGCTTCACACCGGCAACGTGTGCTTCCACCTGACAGGGGAGGCAAATTAACTACTGGGCCCCTCCAAAAATTACTGCTCCTCCTGTTTCCCTCCAGCTTTCCCCTCCTCCCAGCTGCGTGCATCCACTTCCTGCTGAGGGTCATACACCTGTAGCATAAAGCCTGTTTGGCCCTCCATCCTGCCAAAGTAGAGTTAGGTGAAGGTGAGAGATAGTGTGAAAATAAGGGTGAGAAGGGAACAAGGCTGGGGTGTGGGGTCTCTCCTTTCTTCTGCCAGCAAGTTGCAAGTGTGTTCAAGCTGTCCAGGGAAATCACAGGTTATGTACAGTCATGAGAGGCAAACCTGAGTGAGCAAGAGATGGAGGCACCATCTGAAGTCTGGGGAAGCAGGCGGGTGGAAATGGCACTCAGAAATTTCCATTAGCTTTTCAGGGAGCACTTTGAGGACCAGGACCTGCCAGGATGAAGGATGACTTAAATGACACTAGGCAAAATCCTAGGTTTGATAGGTTAGAAAAAGCCCTGTGGTGTCTTTGAGTTACTTCATTGAGTGGATATTTTCCACCACAGGATTTCTGTGATGCTGGGTTGTGAGCTGAGCCTTCTCTCCTGCTCTTCTTTTCTGTCTGTTTTTTCACCAGCACCCTCTAAAACACTTCTGTTCATGTGAGTGACTTCTACTTTTGGCCATATACCAAAAAAACCAAGGCCCATGAGAATTAGTGGCAAAGGGCTTAGGGTCAGCAAAACACGACATTTGAAAGGTTACTTCTGCATTTGATTCTTCATGAATTGGACTTCAGAGAATTGGGAAGTGCTTGTGTGTGGCAGAAGAGGAACATATGAACAAGCCCACTGGGTGCTCTGTTTTATCCATCAGTCTGACAAGGCTTAAAAATATCTTCCTACTTCCTTTCTGTACTTGCGTACTTTGTGTGATGCAATTCAATGGTGACATTGCCTTGATGCATGGAGAACTCCTTCTGGAAGGAGGAGCGGGGAGGTGTTACAAGGACACTGGCTGTTGGCCTCCCTTCTTCTGACTTCACCCTCACTCCATGCCTGTACCCAAAATCGCAGGGGAACAAAACCTTTGGAGAAGGCCACCGAAGACACTGCTGTGCTGTGATTAGCTCTCTGATGTGTTCCCAACATGGACAGAATGGATGGGCAAGTTCTTGACTGCAATCACTAGGCAAAGGAAGTTGCTAACTGTGAAACATCTTGCTCTTAAAACTGAGATAGCACTGAGATCTGGGAGGAGATGGTCTGCCATTGATCTGCCAAGTATATGGGTGTGCAACACTGCAAGAGGGTGAAAGAGGATCTGGTTTGGGGAAAAAAACAAACATATTTGATTGGTGATATATGTCAGACCACTTGTTGTCAAAAGTCGGTTGGGAGTTAAGGAAATCACAACTCCAGGAGACAGAGGGGGGTGTGGGAATAAGAGGGCTGACCCAACTGTAGGTCCAGTATTGCTGTGGTCCATACCCCACCGCTGACAGCAGCTCTGCACTGCCTCCAAGCAGTCATTTCAGCTTGGAGCAAAGGAAAAAATAACGCTTGCCCTTTTGTTCTGTATCTAAGATCCCTCTCTGTTCTCCACCCCAAACCTCAGCAGTGGGAGTGCAAGACAGCTTCTTGTTTGACATGGATGTGGCAAGAGCATGAGCTCAGGGGTCAGGCTTTGTGTCAGAACAGGCTTTTGCTGGGTGTGGGAAACATCTCGGTCTCCAAACTGTCAAAGCTGCTGTCGTTCTGGAGGAGCTGGGGAGCTGTAGGAGGCAGAGGAGTGTGAGATCTTTTTGCATGCTGTTCAGTCATCTGTTTGCACTGGGACTGGTGCTTGGAAAGTGAAATGTTGCTTATCCCATCCTCTGTCTCCAGAGCCTGCTCATTTTTTTCCACTGAATATCCCTGACATGCCAGCTGCTTTGATGTAACCTAGCCATGCATGGCTTAAGTTGTCTTGGCTGTGATAGTGAAACCTGTGAGGTTTGCATCTGTGGCTTAGACTGACACAAATGTGTCCAGCCATAAATGAGGCTGATACGAGGAGCCCTTTGGCACCTTGTGCCGTCACCAGGAGGAAGCAAACCAGAAGAGCTGATTGCACTCCTTGCTGAAAAGGGAGCTGTTGTTATGTGTTGGTTATGGTAAGGAGAAATAAGGGGCAACATAATCCCCAGCTTAAGGAATTGGCATGTGAAAACATAGTCCAGTGGTAAGAATTTCTACTAGCAGAGAGGAGCATAGCAAAGGTCAGTGCTATCATTAAGAAATCATGGGGAGGTATGTGAGCCGGGATCTCCAGGCAGCCCACTAGCCTGACCTCAGGTAAATGGGAAATGAGATAAAGTGCAAAATGAGTTTAGCAAGGCTGTCTCATACCAGGCTTTCATGGTAAGTTTATTTTGATAAGGCTGATAGCCTTCTATGATGATGTGACAGAACACATAGATGCAGGGAGAACAGCGGATGTTGTCTTTCTTCATTTCAGTAGGGCTTTTGACACTGTCTCCCATAACATCCTTGTGGATAAGCTCAGGAAGTGTGAGATAGGAGAGCTGACAGTGAGATGGATTGAGAACTGGCTAAACAATAGAGCCCAGAGGGTTGTGATCAACGGTGCAGAGTCCAGTTGGAGACCTGTGACTAGTGGTGTTCCCCAGGGTTCAGTACTGGGCCCAGTCTTATTCAACATCTTCATCAAGGACCTGGATGAGGGGATGGAGTGTATCCTCAGCAAGTTTGCTGATGATACAAAGCTGGGAGGATTGGCTGATACACCTGAAGGCTGTGTGGCCATTCAGCAAGATTAGACAGACTGGAGAGCTGGGCAAAGATGAACCTAATGAGGTTCAACAAGAACAAGTGTAGAGTCCTGCTCCTGGGGAGAAAAAACACCATGCACCAATATATATTAGGGGTTGACCTGCTAGAAAGCAGCCCTATGGAGAAGGATCTTGGGGTCCTGGTGGACAACAAGTTATCCATGGGACAGCAATGTGCCCCTGTGGTCAAGAGAGCCAATAGTATCTTGGGATGTATTAAGAACAGTGTGGCCAGCAGCTCAAGGCTGGTTCTCCTTCCCCTCTACTCTGCCCTAGTAAGACCACATCTGGAGTATTGTGTCCCGTGCTGGGCTCCCCAGTTCAAGAGGGACAGAGAAATACTGGAAAGAGTCCAATGGAGCGCTACAAGGAGGATTAAGGGACTGGAACATCTGTCATACGAGGAAAGGCTGAGAGACCTGGGGCTTTTTAGTCTTGAGAAGACTAAGAGGGGACCTTATTAATCACAGAATCACAGAACTACCAAGGCTGGAAAAGACCTTTAAGATCATCAAGTCCAGCCTATGACCACCACCACCACACCATCTAGACTATGGCACTAAGTGCCACATCCAGCCTTTCCTTGAACACATCCAGGGACAGTGCCTCCACCACTTCCCTGGGAAGTCTATTCCGATGTTTAATCACCCTCTCCATGAGGAAGTACTTCCTAATATGCAACCTAAACCTCCCTTGGAGCAACTTCAGGCTGTGCCCTCTTGTCCTGTCACTGGTTGCCTGGAAAAAGAGCCCAGCCCCAACCTGACTACAACCTCCCTTCAGGTAGTTGAAGAGAGTGATAAGGTCTTCCCTTAGTCTCCTCTTCTCCAGGCTAAACAACCCCAGCTCCCTCAGCCTATCCCTATAAGACTTTCCCTCTAGTCATTTCACCAGCCTTGTTGCTCTCCTCTGGACCTGCTCCAGCACCTCAATCTCCTTCTTGAAGTGAGGGGCCCAGAACTGCACACAGTACTCAAGGTGAGGCCTCACCAGTGCTGTGTACAGGGGGAGAATTACATCCCTACTCCTGCTGGCCACACTATTCCTGATACAAGCCAGGATGCCATTGGCCTTCCGGGCCACCTGAGCACACTGCTGGCTCATGTTCAACCGGCTGTCCACCAGCACTCCCAGGTCCCTCTCTGCTGGGCTGCTCTCCAGCCACTCTTCCCCCAGCCTGTAGCACTGCCTGGGGTTATTGTGGCCAAAGTGCAGGACCCTGCACTTGGTCTTGTTGAATTTCATGCTGTTGGCCTCGGCCCATCGACCCAGACTGTCCAGGTCCTCCTGCAGCTTCTTCCTACCCTCTGGCAGATCAACACTCCCCCCCAACTAGGTGTCATCTGCATATTTACTGAGGGAGGACTCAATCCCCACATCCAGGTCGTCAGTAAATATATTGAATAGGACTGGTCCCCCCAGTACTGATCCCTGGGGGACACCGCTGGTCACCGGACACCAGCTGGATGCAGCTCCATTCACCATCACTCTCTGGGCCCGGTCATCCAACCAGTTTTTGACCCAGCAAAGGGTGCACCTGTTGAAGCCATGGATCGCTAGCTGCTCCAGGAGGATGCTGTGGGAGACTGTGTCAAAGGCCTTGCTGAAGTCGAGGTAGGCCACATCTACAGCCTTCCCCTCATCCACTAGGCAGGTCACCCAGTCATAGAAGGAGATGAGATTAGTCAGGCAGGAACCTCCTTTCCTAAACCCATGTTGGCTGGACCTGATCCCCTGGTTGTCTTCCACATGTCGCTTGATGGCACTCAGGATGATCTGTTCCATAACCTTGCCAGGCACCGAGGTCAGGCTGACAGGCCTATAGTTCCCCAGATCCTCCTTCTGGCCCTTCTTGTGTATGGGTGTTACACTGGCCAACCTCCAGTCATCTGGGACCTCCCCAGTGAGCCAGGACTGGTGATAAATAATTGAGAGTGGCTTAGCCAGTTCTTCGGCCAGCTCCCTCAGCACGCTAGGATGAATCCCATCCGGACCCATGGACTTGTTGGGATCTAAGTGGCACAGCAGGTCCCTAACTACTTTCTCCTGGATTACAGAGGGGAATTCTGCTTCCCATCCCTGTCTACCAACTCAGGAGCCCAGTTGTCCTGAGGGTAGCTAGTCTTTTTGTTAAAGACTGAGGCAAATAAGGTGTTAAGCACCTCAGCCTTTTCCTTGTCCTCCATTACTAAGTTCCCCTCCTCATCCAATAAGGAATGAAGATTTTCCCTGACCCTCCTTTTGTTATTAATGTATTTATAAAAGCATTTTCTATTATCCTTTACAGAGATGGCTAGTTTAAGTTCTAGTTGAGCTTTTGCATCTCTGATTCTCTTCCTACATGCCCTTACAATATCCCTAAATACTTCCTGATTCACCTCCCCCTTTTTTCCAAAGTTGATACACTATTTTTTTATTTCTGAGTTTTTGCAATAGTTCCCTGCTCAACCAGGCTGGTCTTCTTCCCCACCGGCTCCTGTTTCGGCACACAGGGACACCCTGCTCCTGCGCCTTCATAAATTCATTCTTAAAGTAAGCCCAGCCTTCCTGGGCTCCTTTGTTTTTGAGGGCTGCTTCCCACGGGACTCTCCCAACCAGCGTCCTGAAGAGGCCAAAGTCAGCCCTCTGGAAGTCCAAGGTAGAGGTTTTGCTGACGACCCTCCTAACTTCACCACAAATTTAAAATTCTATCATATCATGGTCACTGTGCCCAAGACGACCTCCAACCACTACATCTTCCACCAGCCCTTCCCTGTTTGTAAACAGTAGGTCCAGCATGGCACTACCCCTGGTAGGTTCACTTACCAGCTGTAGCAGGAAGTTATCTTCTATACATTCCAGAAACCTCCTGGATTGGCCCCTTTCTGCTGTGTTGTACTTCCAGCAGACATCTGGTAAGTTGAAGTCCCCCACAAGAACCAGGGCTAGCGAACGCGAGACATCCCCAGGTTGTTGAAAGAACATCTAATCAGTCTCTTTATCCTGGTCAGGTGGTCTGTAGCAGACTCCCACTAGCATATCAGCCTCATTGGCCTTCCCTTTTATCCTCACCCATATACATTCTGCCTTGGTGTGTCTAGTATTGAATTCTAGGCAGTCAAAGCACTCCTTAACATATAACGCCACCCCACCACCTCTCTTGCCTTGCCTGTCCCTTCTAAAGAGCCTACAGCCAACCATTGCAGCACTCCAACCATGCAAATCATCCCACCACATTTCTGTGATGGCAATTATATCATGGTCTCCCTGGTGCACAATAGCTTCTAACTCCTCTTGTTTATTTCCCATGCTTTGGGCATTAGCACATATACACTTGAGCTGTGGTACAGATATCCCGACCACTTGTGTGGTTACCAACCTATTGGTTCTTGTTGCCACATTTATCCCCATTTCCTGCCTTGAGTGGGACAGCAGACTGACAGCTGTCCTTAGGCTCATCTCTGGTTTCATCCCCATCCCCCTTCAAACCTAGTTTAAAGCCCTGTCTATGAGCCCTGCTAACTTGTTCGCCAGGACCCTTCTCCCCCTCCAGGTTAGGCTTCCCCCACCTATTGCCATGCCCAGTGTCCCGTAGGTCCATCCATGATCGAAAAAGCCAAAGTCCTGTCTGCTGCACCAGTCCCAAAGCCAGGAGTTAATCTTCTGGCTCTTCCCATTTATCCCCTCATCAATCCCTGCTACTGGTGGGATAGAGGAGAACACCACCTGTGCTCCCGATCCCCTAACCAGCTGTCCCAGGGCCCTGAAATCTCTCCATTGCCCCTACACTTCTGGAAGCTACCTCATCACTGCCTGCTTGGAACAGCAGTAAAGGGTAGTAGTCTGAGGGCTGAACTAGGGCAGGGAACTTCCTCCTTATATCCTTAACCCTGGCCCCAGAGAAGCAGTTGACGTCC
Source organism: Hemiprocne comata (assembly GCA_020745705.1). Lineage (NCBI taxonomy): Eukaryota > Metazoa > Chordata > Aves > Apodiformes > Apodidae > Hemiprocne > Hemiprocne comata. Next base: position 131,152,988 of record CM036586.1, on the reverse strand, counting down.
CTAAAAACTGAGTCTGGCCTGCATATAGGGCCTTCCACTCCCTTCAGAAGTGAGTCTCCTATAACAAGTACCCGCCTTTTTTTCTTAACTGAGGTGGTTTTGATGAAAGGTACAGGCTGACCTGGCCTCGGCGACACCTCCAAGTTGGGTGAACCATCATCCACAATATCATTTGGTTCTACTTGTAGAGCCTCATATCTATTCTGCAAAGGCACCTGGAGAGGGGGAACACTAGGCACCCCCTTGCCATGCCGCTTCCGCTGTGCAGAAACTCTCTGCCATTGCTCCTCATCCTGTAGGCTATCACCCTCAACCAGGCAGACGGGAGATAGGCAGTGGTCTGCACCATGAGCCCCACCTGTCTTTTGAGAGTGGTTCAGGGATGCTAAGTCATGGCACCAACGGTCTATAAATATCTGAAGGGTGGATGTCAAGAGGGCCAGTCTCTTTTCAGTGGTGCCCTGTGATAGAACGAGGGGAAATGGCACCAAGTTACAACACAAGAAATTCCACCTCAACATGAGGAAAACTTCTTTACTGTGAGGGTGACAGAGCACTGGGACAGGCTGCCCAGAGAGGTTGTGGAGTCTCCTTCTCTGGAGACTTTCAAGACCCATCTGGACACATTCCTGTGTGATCTGCCCTAGGTTTTCCTGCTGCAGCAGGGGGGTTGGACTTGATGGTCTTCAGAGGTCCCTTTCAACCCCTATGATGCTATGATTCTAGGATAATTGGCTACGTAGACAGAGGACTTTAGAAGGGCAGTTCTTACAAGGCTACAGGCAAAGCCATTAAGCTGGAGAAACGGGATTAATGCAAATGTTGTAGGGATTTACCTAAAGGAAATATGTCTGGGGGTTGTGCCTCAGGGGAAGCAAGCAGCATGGAAAGAGGTTAGTATAGATGCTCCTCAAAGGGGTGGTCAGATTTGAAGGACTAGTCACTGCAGAGATTGCTTGGGCTACAACACAAGAAGAACTGATGGCACTGAGGACTGAAATAGGGGAAAAAGGATGAAAGTCAGCAGCACAGAGCTCAAACTTGCATGTGCAGAGAGTAGCTGTAAGATGTTTTGCTCTTAGCTTGTCCCCTGCCACTTGGAATTAACAGAGGAAGGGGAGTTTTGATTGATTGTTGATGGGTTCTCACCATAGTGTAGCTGAGGAAAAGAAGAAGGTGACCAGAGATGAGATCTCTTCCACTGGTTTAAAGGCACCATTGAGTGGCTATGGAGGTGCAGAGCCACTGCAGTGGGCATGCAGGGTGGATCTGAACAGCCCTGCCAGGCTGTCAGAGGGCAGGGCAGGGAGGGCCAGGCTTTGGGGAGAGCTCACTGTGTGGCGACAGCCCAAAATGCCGGGGGCTAGCACCCAGAGGTGTGCAGTGGCATGGCTGTGGGGGGGATAAGTTCCATGGCCGTGACAGCAGGGTGCTGATGCTGGAAAATGGATGGTGCCAGTGTCTCACCAGAGCATGGGGGCAGCGAGTGTGAGCCTGCACCTCCCTGCAAGTCTGCTGCAAAGGCACACTCACCCAAAAGGGCTGGCAATGCCAGGTGTCCATTGCTCAGTGTACCACCTTACCCTGGGGTAGATCTTTCCTGTGGTAGCCAGGACAGGGCTGGGTGCTCAGGAGAGCTCTTCCAGACATGTTGGCTTCAGGCTTATTTCCAAAGGTGATTCTAGGGTTGCTGGTGGTGCTTGCAACCTTCTGCTGAAGGTCCTCACCATGGTACAGCCTTCTTCTGAAGGCTGAAATCTTCTGAAAACCAGGGCTCAGCTGTGGAATGCCAGAGAGAGGACCTGTGTGTATGTGGGCACGGGCAGCACACTTGCCAAACAGGCCAAACACAGCATCTGCACTGTGGGACTGCTTTGTCTCTTCCCATGGCTTTTCATGACCATGTTTAGATCTTGAGGAGCTGAATTCACTTGAGCCTCACAGAGAGTGGATGGTGCCTCTGAAGGAAGGCACAACCAAGTAAAAGGTACCTGTGCCCCAGAGGTCCAAGGGTTTCCATCAAAAAAGCGTGATAACCGTGTAAAGGGGGAAGTCCCATGGCTCACATTTACAGAAAATCAGTCTTTTTTTAGGTCCAAAGGGAAAAGCAACAAACCAAAGCTGGACACCACATTTAGGTTTGAGGTTCAAATGTTTTCAGGTTTGGTTCTTGTTTTAGGCTTTGGGGGCTTTTGCTTTTGTATGTTTTCTCCTGAACTCCCCCTCCCACCTTCAAATGTCAACCTGGCAGGTTTCTGGAATTGAGTCCTTATGAGCTTTGCTTCCTGAAAGCCCTGGATTTGCACTTCCCTTGTTGCCATCTGACTTGTGTGTACACTAGAGTGAGCTTTGTGTGTGGATGCATCAGCAAGGACAGATACATAGCTGTCTCTAAATAAGCAAATCTGCCAAAAAAATGTTGTGTTTGGCGAGAAAACTACTCCAACGTGAGGAGTAGCCAATCTGCAGGTTGCCAACACAACCTTGCTGCAGATGGAGGTTTTGGAGACTTTCTGTACTGACCCCTCTACTGAACACATATGAAACTGAAACCAGCTAATTTTTATTTTATTTTTTTTTTAACAAGCATATCGGAGTCTTTTTTCATAGGGTCGAGGAAAGCAGGGTACCTGACAGTGCTCTTCTGATCATTGAATTTCTTATTCCAATGCAGAAAAAAGCCAGAGCCCAGTAAAGATATACAGGCACAATCTCAGCTCAAGGAAATAATGCTTATTTTCTTACTGTTAGTCTTAGATATTTCTTTTCTTTTTTTCCTTTTTTTTTTTTTTTTTGGCTGATTTTTTTAAAAAGATTAGTCTAAACTATATCTGATGCATAACATTTCATCCCAACAGAGCTAAATGCCTTTAAAATGAAGCCTAACCACAACCAAAGCAGACGACAACAATGCCTAGCAGGGCTGATTACCAGTATTACTTTCAGCTCTGCTTTAACAGAGGGTGTAATTCTGCTCTTTGGGCATGACTGCCATTGACATCAGTGTTGCATTATATATACAAAGCTGCATCAGAATGGTATTCACACTGACATACACTCTGCTTGTCCAGGTGGGGAAATTGTAGGTAGGAAGCTGAGCTGCAAGATAGGAGCATGCTCATTGGTTCTAAGTAACTCCTCATTTATATGCTCTTAGTGCGCACTGGCTGTGATTGACCTTACTCCACTCTTAAAGACAGGAGAGGTCCAAACAATGGGTTGGGTGAAATTATATATGACAGTCAGAGCTGATTGAATGCCCAGCTTTTGCCAACGGGGGCCTGTGCCTTCTCTCTGCCTTCAGTCCACCAGATCCTGCTGCTGTTGCTGGTTCTTAGGCTCGTCTGATATTCCAGTAAATTGATGCAACTCACAAAGGTGGTCAAGAAGAGCAAGTTTATTTAATTTTTTTCTTTGCTGGGTTAGCATATTGAATCAGATTCCAAGGGGGCACTGAGGGATAAATGTTCCAGGGTGAGATTTGTCCCTCTCTCTGATCAACCATATGGAACTAATTCTTGGGATTTTTGCAAGCCTGCATCTTAGAAACCAAGTACCATGTGAATCAGCTGTGGATTACTAAAATCAAAACAACATTCTGACAAGCAAAACCCACTTACAGGTTGTCAGTCCTTAGTCATATTGACAAATTCCTCAAGTTGGCAGGACAAATGCCCAGCAGACCTCATGTAGAGGGCAGATATAAAAAGCTACTTCTCAAATATGCTACTTCATACCTTGAACTATTCCATTTTACATGCTTGCATTTTCATACCTGCTCATCATCATGTTGACACACACACTTAGGTATTTACTTGCTTATGTTTGCACTGTGCCAGTTTCTCATTGTCACTGTGGTTTTATGATTAAGACAGCTTGAACTTCCATGGACCTCTGCAAAACGTCTAGGACTGAAGTCTTCAGACCCTGCCTCCACATGGTCCACTCTGAAGCCGACCCAGAGCCTTACACTTTTTCTCCCCTTGAATGCAAGGGGAGGCTCTGTTCCCCAGGTAACAGAGAGTGATACTGTCCTGTCTGGACAAGAACCAGATTGAAAACCATCTTCTCCATGATGCAGTCACTTGTGCCAAATAGCAAAATGCCTGATTAGGCAGGCTTTCCAGAGATCTGGCTGTCCTCAGCTGCGCTCCAGCACTGCTGATGCCTGGAGCAGGGAGCACAGGTGCCCTGCCTGCCAGGAGAGTAGAGGCTCCAGCAGCCCTCTGAGGCAGGAGAACAGGGCATGGAGCATGCCATAAACATGCAGCTTGGTGTACCACACAGCAGCATCCCTCTGAGGCCACACAGGTCCCTTTTAAGTGCTTGCTCTTTGCTGTATTTAAATCTCTTCCATGTAATAGCACAAAAGAAAAGGCAAGTACAGCCCAGCATGTACTTCCATGTACTACCAGGTGCTGTGTTTCAGTTGTGTCTACCTATCTCTTGCCTGGTGTGGCAGCCAGTGCTGCTGCACAAGGCGCTGTGTTGTCTCTGCTCTCTGTCCCAGGGCCACAGAGAAGACAGTCAGGACGAGGCCATCTCAGTCACAGTCATGCTCCCATAGAGCTGCTGTGCCCTGGCAGCCTAAGCTGCTCATGAAACGGGACCAAGGCTTTCAGCCCCTTAGAAGCCAGCAGAAGCCTACGACACAACAAGCACAAATACTAACTTAAAGCACGGTACAACCAGCAACATTTTGAGCCACCCACGTCCTGAAATAGTTGGTGCAAATGTTAAAAAAAAAAATAAAATCAGCCCATGTCTTCTTCACAGCCTGCTACTGCCAAGGGCTGTGACCCCCTGGCCAGGAGTCATAGCCTGCTTTGTTGAGTGGAACCAGTGTATCTGCTGCTCTGTCTTCACACAAGGGGGTGGAAATATGGGAGAACCACCTCTGCTGCAAGGGAAGAACTTGCAGGAACTAGCTTGAGGGCGGGGGGGAGGTGTGGATGAGGGCAACTGTGTGTGCCAGCTTGCATAACGTGGGGCAGAGACCTGCTCACTCTTTCCTGCGTGAACCATGAGAGCACACTGGGCTCTTCTGTGTGTTGGTTAAACAGTGATGCCTCAAAACAACAAAGTGCAGCGACTGAGTGGGTCCCATACAGCAGTTTGCTGTGAGGGTAATTGAAGAAAGTTAATTCCAGATTGTTAAGGCAACTTTTTTTTTGTAAGAAGTCCTGGTGCTTTGAGCACTAAAAATCTAATATCTATGCAGTAATCAGGACAACGTTACACTTGCCAAACAATGTGGGTGCATTTTGCATTTACCTTACTTAATTAATTTCCCACATTTTCTCCTCTCTGCTTCTGAGTTCAGATGATTTTTTTAACTTTATTCATCACTCCTGACCTACTATGGCACAGCAGACATACTACCTGTGATTGCTAACACACCATGTCACCAAAGCACATTATTTGTCTGTGTCTGGCCACTCCTGTACCAAACAGAGCTGCCTGCCCTGGGTGTTGCTGGATTTTGATTCCAGCTAGACACTCTGCTTGTGCTGAGATGAAGCATTTAACTTCTTCAAATATTGCTAGCTGTACAGTCTGAAGGTTGAGGATGGCCAGGGGGGAAAATGAGAACAAGAAATCTCTTGAGCTGGGGGGGGGTTGTTATTGTTATTTTCCTTGGTAAGATGAAAGTGATTTTCTGTAACCTGAGACTGTTGGATTTTCCTGTTTCCTCACAAAGTATTTTGTTACTGACATTGCATAGGAGACAGTCTATCTCTGTGTGAATGACTTAACTTCTCAGGATGCTGGGACCTCTTTGTAAGGCTGCCTTCTGCCTTTCTCTTACAGGAAAAAAAAACAGTTTTACTTCTACTGATGAACAGATGAGTGTTATTAGCCAAATTCAGTTCATTTCTCCATATACCTTGTATTCCACATGCTGATATTGGAGCCATCAAATGCTGACAGGATGAGAGGAAACAGCCTTAAGTTGTGTCAGGGGAGGTTTAGACTGGATATCAGGAAAAAATTTCTTCACCAAAAAGGTTGTCAGGCACTGGAACAGGCTGCCCAGGGAAGTGATGAAGTCACCAACCCTGGAGGTATTTAAAGGACGTGTAGATGTGGTGCTTAGGGACATGGTTTAGTGGTAGCCTTGGCAGTGCTGGGTTAATGGTTGGACTTGATGATCTTAAATGTCTTTTCCAACCTAAGAGACTCTATGAAAAAAAGTCCTAAAAATATTACTTTGCTTTGCAATGGGATAATTTATCTGACAAATATGTTTTTAGGGCACTTGCACAACCATTTTTTGGTGATGTCCATCTCTAGAAACACATCTTGGATACTTCCCATTCAGCCTGGAAATTCCTATCAAATTAACAGAGATGGGAATGTTTGTTCACATTAAAACCAATAAAAGGGATCCCAGTTCTGTAGAAGGGAATGTGGTTATGAATCCTCACCAGAGAGTAGGTTCTGTATTTTGGTGTTCAGTATTTACCAAGTTCTGCCCTTTCTGATACTTCTCTGAGATGTCAACTGAGAAATAAGGTGAGGTTCTGTTTGTTTGTTTGTTTGTTTTTACCAGTCATTAAATGTGCAAAATAATGATCTTTGACTGCGCTGAAAGTGCGTTTCTGCAGTGGTGGCTCTGCCATTTGGAAAAAGTTGGTGATGTCAGTGTGTATATAGGAAAAATCTAGCAGTGATAAATTTGAACAGGCTTCCCTTTGAGTGCAAAGGATTTCTACCACAAGTGCTGATGAGTTAAATTAATTTCCTCTATATAGCACATACGCTGCAAAATTTCACTTGCCTTTTCTGCTTTTTTCCTAATGATTTTGTGTGAAGCCAAAGGAAAAATGTGGTGTGTATGATGCTCTCACATCTTCCTCTTTTCCTCAGAACCTGTTTTAGCAGAATTTAAAGGCCCCTCCTTATTAAATCCAAGCTTCCCTTTTCAGGCTGCAATGCTTCTTCCACATGTTTCAACCTGTTTCTGGAGCACATATAGGTGAAATGCTGAAGGCCTATTAAAAAGCACAAGAAAGCTTATTCCTCTGAGGATTTCTCTGTGAATTAGTGGGCTTAAAGTACTCACTACAGTGCTCATCTAAGAGTCTCTTCTGAGCTGTGACTTCAATATGTATGAGTCCTTCAACTTTGTTAGCATCTTAAGGATGCATAATATCTCTTTCCTTGAAGAGATGGCTTCCAAGAATCAAGGATGTGTGATTAGGGAAGCTTTAAGTGATGGAAAAAATATGACTTCTGCCTCTGATCAAAGCAGAACAAAGCACTCCCTGTTATTGCAGTCTCCTTGCAATCAGGGAGCTATCTGAAGGGGGAGATACCAAAAGCCATGACAAACTTAAAAAAAGAAAAGAGAAGGAGCTCTGACAGAGAATAGCAACCATGAGATCAGCTGTCTATCTGAAATCTAGTCAGTCTTAATGAAGCAATTAGCTGTTCCGTGGTCCCTAGTGGGTAAGAAGGGGTATGATGTCTCCCTACTCCAGACTGACAGCTAATGAGCAAAATCGCTTTCCTTGGGACTGCTCATCTCAGAGCAGGGTTAAACCCTGAGCAATAAATGTAGATGTGGATGTAACAGGCTGAAGTTTCATTCTAGTTGTAATATGCTAATGGTAGAAACATTTTTTTAAAAAAACCTTGAATTTAAAATGAAAGGGAGATGGCAAAACAATGGATGGATAACTATAGTAATTTTTTTTTTCTTCTCTGAGTACTGTGAAGACATTTGTATGTAAACACATGGTTGTAGTGTCATCTGCATTTGCAAACCATGCTGGTAGTCCTCTTAGAAAATGCATGGACAGAGTACAAATGTACAGGATTCAAATCAGAGCCTGAATCACCAAACACAAGCATTAGAAACCCCACAATGGAGAGACACAGAGTCCCAGTCCAACTGAATGGCAAACTTCTCTCTGCTGTTTCATACAGAGTAACTTTTTTCTCTAAAGAAAATTTGAAACCTGCTCTTCTTCTGCCATTTGATTTCTCTATAGTATATCACCTGGTTAGTTATGTCAAAGTAAAACTCTTGATGTGCATTACGATCCAATAAACCCAATTCACTTCTACATCAGTGCATCTAATCCATCTAATTGAAGGCAGATATACTGAAGAAAAAATGAAGCAACATAAATGACAAATAATTTCTGATAAAAAGGTTGAATTTGCTTTAAATCAAACTAATTTGAATCAGCAAGCCAGAAATCAGCATTTAAATAAACTATTTTAATCTTGGTTTGCATTTGCACTTGATTTTTTTTTTCCCTGAAGAAAATCAGATTTTCATTGGTGTACAACACTCTCACCGTGATTTTTACAACTAAATATAACCCTTACACTATGCTGGGGCTTTTTTTATTTTGCAGGAGAATGTGCAGTATCTGTACCAATCTACATCACTTAGCATGTATTTACTCCCTCGGGCTCTTATTTACCAAGTGGTTTGTTTTTCTGCTTAGGATTTGCTTCAGACTGGTTTTGTTTGGCTGCTTGGGTTCAAGAGGCCTCTGCCCTTCCAGGCTTTAGAGCAAGTACAGCCCACTTCTCTCCCCTGCCCCAGGGGCTCTGGATGAGCTGGGGAGCAGGAGGAAGGGGCTGGCAGTGGGTGCCATGGGCAAGCAGTGGGTGCCTACTGGAGGAGGAGGGCTCAGCACTGGGAAGGTGAGAGCTCCCCCCATCTCTCCTATCAGAGCAGGTAAATGTTCTCCCAAGCACATTTGGTCCTGGTGGCACGAGGTGCTCCCTGTCCAGCTGCTCAGCCATGATGGCCAAGAGATGCAGCTAAAGCAGTCTTTCTTAAATGTTATTTATGTGACTGACCTTGATGGATTACATCCAGCTGGGTCTGAAATGATGGTGGAGAAGGGGTTACTTTCAAATATAATTGCACAGGGTTATTCCCACAGTAGCATCATGTGTTTTACTTAGTTGCATTTTAAACTTCAACTTGAGAAGTCTCACTGGTTCTGGTACCGCCCAACACTTACACTTGATGCCCGCTGGTTGCAGGAAGGGCCTTTTGCTGCCCCCTCAGCCTCTCGCGCCCTTGCTGAAGGTGCAGCCAAACTGGTGCCCAGAGGCAAAGGTGGCACCCTTGTCCCGTCCCTGGGCGGCGGGGGCGGCCGACACAGCAGCCTTAAACTTAAGCACGCCCCATGAGGAAGCCGTGGGCGGGCGGGAGGTGACTTATGAGGCCGAGCACCCTGCCGCCCGCCAGCTTTCCCCACGGCCCAGCGGGGACTGAGCGTCTTGGCAGCCCTGCTCCAGAAGCTGGAAAGCCATGGCCTGGCACTGAGCCCCCTGCCTCCTCCCCACCTCAGAGGTGGCCTCGGGCAAACTGCAGGTACCCCGGGGCACCAGGAGGGAAGCTGGTCTGGCTTGTGTTTGTGGTTTTCTGGAGCAGCAGCAGGCAGGAAGGAAGAAGGTGCAGCAGCAAGTGCAGTGGCTCCTCAGACACTTCCCTTAATCCTGTCTCCCTCTCCTCCCAGCCCAGGAGCTACAGGAAGATGGCATGCCTGCCCACCACCCCGCTGTTGCTGGCCTTGAGGAGGTGGCTGGGGCTCGGGTTCTTCTTGCTACTCTGCCTTGGTTTAGGTAAGCAGGAGCGGACGGCATGGGAGTGGGGGGGGGGGAGGCGTGCTGGGCCGAGGCAGCCAGCAGCGCCCACCTACCTGTCTTGGGGGTCTGGCAGCCACTCCTTCTGGTGTCTTCTGCCAGGGCCGAGGCTGGGCCAGGGTTTGGGGTGGCTGGCTTGCTAACCATGGTGGCACGTGCTGGGGAGCCATGAGTTTTTAGTTCCCCAGGCCAGTCGCACTGGGCTGCCAGCTCCCAGAGCGGTGAGGTTATCACCCATCCCAGCCAGAGTGAGAGCAAGGAGAACGTTTTTGGGCAGCTAACATCCACAGTGAGCACTTGGTGCAGCCCCTTGGGCTTTGGCTTCAGTCGCAGGACAGTTTCTACGTTTTTTTTGATGGCTAAAAGTGAGTGCATTTGTGGGGCAGACAGGGCAGGGTGGCAGGTTGGAGGGCTTTCAACTGCCCGGGCAGCACAGCACACAATGAGTGCTTTCTGCAATAACACAAGTCCCCATCGGAGGACTGCAAGGGCTGTCCCCTCTCCTCCTCCAAGGACCTGCTGCAGAGCTTGCTTAAGTCCACAGGTGCCCCCTGACCTCAAGAGGCTTGGGATGAGTCTTCTCAGCTGTATGAAACGGTAACCTTGAAACCACACAAAACTCACTTCTCAGCTGGGATTTGTTGTGGATGCAAAATAGGTTGTGCTTATTGGCAACTGTAGTGTTTCATTGCAGCTAATGATACTCTGGAGCAAGCCTGGGCTGAACTGAGGCTTTGATTATAAATCAAGTGATGCAAAATTAGGAGTTTTTTCATGCTGATGTTGTGAAACTGGGAGATATTTGATGCTAAGTTTCATTTTGAGTTTTGGTCTCAGAACCTTAAAACTCAGATAATTTAACAGGGATCGAATCACAGAGCTCACTTGTAAAGAAAGCAACAACCTCAAACGCCACCTGTGAGATCTCTACTCTCCTGTCTTCCCCCACACTCCTTCCCCTACCTCGGCACTTGTGAAGCACATGTCAAGCACAAGATGCATTTTGCCCATGCTGAATGGGGAAACAATCCGCTGTGTACAGAACTGTTTCTCTCTTTGTACTGTAAGAGCCTGTGGTATGTTACTAATGTAATTATGAGCATGTGGTAATTAGCCAGTCATGTAGTTTCTCTAAAAAGGATGCTGATGCCAAGACCAATGACTGGCAATACTGGGATATGCAGTATGGTACATGCAAATATTGAGTACCAGAAATAGGAGTGTGATAACAGAAAACGAGATGTTCCTGCAGTTGTACTTTTTTTATGTGCCTGAATAAGGGAATGATCGTTTATCCTGCTTTTCATCTCTCCATCTGTTTCTTTGGGCCCATTCTTACAACTTTGGAATCCCCTGCCCAGTTTCAACCACATTTGACAGGGAGGCAGAGCTGGCAGACATATGGCATCCTTACCCCCCTATATGTAAGCCCCTGGCCATGGGCAGCTCCCAAAGAGCCAGAGCCTGTGCTGCACTTTCTTGTCCCCACCTGACACAAAGAGTGAGAGGCAGCTGCGAGGGGGCTGTAAGGAACGTGGCAGCACCGAGGGCTTGGGACTAGACTGAGAGGCATGGGAAGAGGTGCTTGGGCTGGGAAACACAAGGCACAGATCCATATGCCAGCAGGGTTTGATCATCCTGCTGCTGAGAAGACTTCTCCAAATCTCATAGATTACAAAATTCTGGGGTTTAATTCTGCAAGAGTCTGAGTGGAAAAAAAAAAAAAAGCTTTTTTAAAAGCGTTGTATCAGCTTTGGGGGCATAATTGTTAGATGCTTCCCACCCAATGAGTTTGTGGAAATTCTGGTGACTTGGGAGCAGGTTGCTTGGCAGGCTGACAAGGAGAGCACATCTGATGCACTTTCCTTCTTCCTCTGTATGCACATATACACCACCCTGCCACTTTTCTCTATGAAAAGAGATATTCCTATGTTAGTGTCCCTTGAAAAGACATGCTACAGTACCCACAAATTAGTGGTTTTAAAAGCTTTCCTAGAACTTGTAGGCGATGCCTTCTCTAGGTCACCCACGGGAACCACAAGGACCAGCTTCTGACTTTGTCATAGCAAAATAGTGAAGCCCAGAAAGGGAGTCTGCCATGGCCCTGCCAGTGACCTCCCACACGTTGTTAAGTGGGTCACCAAGGACAACATTTACAGAACTGACCCCATGTGGGACTGGTCATGACCACATCAGGGCATGGTCAAAGCTGGCACCCAGAGCCTGTGGCTACATTTTGCGTCGTTGGGCTTCAGCCGGGTGTCCTGGTGCTTGCACACAATCATGCTGCAGCACTCCAAAAGGTCAAATAGCATGCTAGGATGAGAGCAGGTGCTCTCCATATGCCCTACATGAGTGAAATAGCAATATAGGCAATGCCAGGCTGAATTTTTACTTTGTGGCAGAAGGTAGCTTTAAGAGGGTCTTATTTGAAAAGGATGATTTGAAGGCTGTATTTCATAGAAAATCGTGTATGCCCAAGCTATGTAGATACATTTGTTATCCTTTGAACTGAATTCTGCTACCCTGGGGTTCATCTGAGGTGACCCACTGAAATGCCAGTGTAATTTAGAGCTGCTTCTGAGATGTCATCTGCTGCTGGAGATGCTGATGTGCAGGAACACCCTGCTGTCTCAGCGCAGTGGAAAAGTGGCAGAAGAGCCTTGATTACAGCCTTGATTACAGCACAAACTTTTATTTACAATCTGAACGCATTGCTGGTATCCCCATGGGTTTATTTTTCTCCTGCAAATGTGCCTTCGTGCCTACCTATGAATATCATGATGTTCTGAGTCCCAGTTTGTTGTGTTAGGAGGATGTTGTTACCCAGTACGACCTTTCCCTACCCTGTGTGCAAACGTGCCGTAGGAACTGGTTGCAGGGCCCCAGCCAGCCCTGGTTTTGTCCCTGAAGTTTTCCCTTTAGACTTCCCTAGAGTCTTTTAATCTGTCTGAGGACAATCTAGTTCTTGGCTTCTTCCCAGTGGTGAAGTTTTTGGGAAGTTTTCAGGAAAATCCCTTTTCTGAGTTATTGGAGAGTTGGGAGGGGGGGAATATCCACTTCTCTCCACGTTGCAATCGTGTGCTGGCTCACAAGTAACTCACTCTGGGAATCCCCTCTCCCATGATTCTGCTAGTAAAGAGTTCGGAGTGGAGCTGGGCTTCAAAAAGGATCAAAGAGGGTTGAAAATGAGAAAGATTCCCTATTTTGTGGCCAGCCCCAAATATTGAAGTGCCTAAAGCAATGAGCTTTAGGTGTTTTGCATCTAATTTCTGTGCCAGCTCCAGTACGGGCTGTGCCTAGGGCAGATTTCATGGTGAAGATGGCAGAAATTTTTCTCTATGTACCAGATTTGCCCACTTGATCACTGGATGCAAATTGAGTTTCTCTCTTATTGCTCTTTCTCCCTTCAGCTGTTTGGTTGGGTTTTTTTCCAGTTTCTTTTTTTGGATGAGTTTCTGTTTCCTCCTGTTCCAGACACAGAGAAAAGAAATGTCTTTGGTTGAAAAACAAAAGCAACAGAACTAAGGGACTCCTTTTTCTGTCTGTCTGTCCAGAATGAAACCTGCAGTAGCAGCCTGTCTGGAGAACCAGAAACCAAACTAAAGGCTCTTGCTTTTGCTTATAAACCTGTTTTACTTCTGTTGTGTTTTTTTAAATGGCAAATTTACTTAGAAAAAAACCACAGAAAATGGAAGTTAGACAAGCTACATTCTTGCACAGCCAAAATACAGTTATACACTTGCATGCTGAGTTTGTAAAGTTGCCGATGGAACATTCTTTTCAGCCTCATCTTTTCCTTTTTTTTCACTTAGAATGAACCCAAATAACTCTGGTGACCTCACATTACTCTGAGGGCAACAGCTTTTTTGCATTTCTTGGATCACTGAGACATTTGTACCTTTTTTGCAATGTGAATGTCAGACATTCCTGAATTTAAACATGCAAAATGTGTGGGGTTCAAGTTTTTACACACTGCGGTAGGTTACCAGCAGAAGTTGCCTCTCTGTACGCCCTCACACCTTTCCTGCTCATTGCTACCTCAATTCTGAGTTACAAGCATGGTTTAATGGGTGTAATTAATCGGACATAATTGAAGGCTGCCACTGATGGAGTTATCCCCCTGCCTTGCTTGTGGTGAGTTAGTTTTTGGTGAGGGTCAGCCGACTTGCTTCAGTGCCACTTTGCTTTTACACCTGACACTGTGTACCCCAGAAGGGGATCATGGAATCATGGGATGGCTTGGGTTGGAAGGGACCCATCTAATTCCAACCCCCCTGCCATGAGCAGGGACACTTCCTACTAGACCAGGTTGCTCAAAGCCCCATCCAACCTGGCCTTGAACACTTCCAGGGAGGGGGCATCCACAGCTTCTCTGGGCAACCTGTTCCAGTGCCTCACCACCCTTACAGTGTAGAATTTCTTCCTAATGTCTAACCTAAATCTCCCCTCTTCCAGTTCAAAGCCATTACACCTTGTCCTATCACTACCTGCCTTTATAAGAAGTCCCTCCCCAGCTGTCTTGTAGGCCCCCTTCTGATACTGGAAGGCTGCTATGAAGTCTCGCTGGAGCCTTCTCTTCTCCAGGCTGACCAACCCCAACTCTTGCAGCCTGTCCTCATAGGAGAGGTGCTCCAGCCCTCTGATCAACTTTGTGGCCCTCCTCTGGACTCGCTCCAACAGCTCCATGTCCTTCTTGTGTTGGGGACTCCAGAACTGGACACAGTACTCCAGAATGCAGACAGGCTGCATAGCCAAGGGGGCCAAACAGGTCATTACCACCAAAAGATGAAATCCTGCTCCTCTTTCTTCTACTTCTGGCTACATGCTCCTCTTCTCCTTTGCACTAGTTCTGGTATGTGTCTGATCCTTGGATGCTCTAGTTTGTCTTACAGCTTAGCAAAAAGTTGGTTTTTTTCCTTTGTTTTACCCCAATGTGGCATATTGAACCAGCCTCTGGACAGCCCTGTAAGGAATGCAGTGAGAGCATGCAGGGTTGGAAGGGAAAGGGGAGCCCTATGCATGAGATCAATGCCAGTTTTTTGTCTGGCTGCAGACCAGGGTCATACCAGGCTGGAGGAGAATTTGCACGTTCAGAGAAGCTCTCCTCCCTTTTAAACATTTCCTACTATAAGCGCTGCACACCTGTAGATGTTATATTTTTCATGAGATGGCAAGGCAAATGTGCTGAACGCAGTGAAGTCAGTTTGCTTGGTGAAAGGAGGTCGGTTTTGTTTTTATATAGATTAATTTTATGCTTAATTGTAGCTGTTCTGTCCCCTTGGAGGGACATCACCATTGGGAGTCTCAGGAGGTCATTTGACAATATGTAAATCTTTTCCAATGCAGAAATGCCACGGGCTTTGCTTCTGCTATTTCACTGTTATGCTTTTAAAATATTATTTGTCCCAGGGGATTCCCTGACTGAAAATAAAAGTGCTGACTGCTGGGTAATGGTGGCATCTCTAGCTGTACTGCGCTCTGAAAATGTTCAACTTTTGGCGAGTCCAGAGTGCCACCATGCCCTGTCGAAAGTTGTTAGAAAAGACCACCGAGGCAAGTCTTTCTGTGCACCACTGCTCTCGCCATAGTGGGTACCCTCCAGCGTAGTATTAAATGCCCAGCAGACAAGGATTTCATCCCTGCAGTGGAGCAAGTGCTTCAGTCTGAGCAGATTTTGCTGTCAGACACTGCTTCCTACCAGCTGAGAGAGCCCCTTCCCTACACTGCCCTGCCCTGCGATGCCCCCAGAGGTGCCTCCAGCAGCTCCTGCACCAAGTCTCTCATTTCACTCCCTCTGCAGCTTTTGTAGCTTTCAGACACCTCTAGGCTGCTTTGGTCTCATTGCCTTAGTCATCCTTGAGTTAATTACCATTTGCCATGCTGCACTCTTATTTAGGGCTGCTTAATCTCTTCTCCAGCCAGTCCTTCAGCTGTGGGGTCATTGTCAAGGTTGCCATCTCCAGAGTGTTCATGAGTTAGTGCCTGAGCTAGAACCAGGTTTTTATAACAAGATAATGGCTGGCAGGCCTGTAGCAGCTAGCAAGCTGCACTGGTGAATATTGCAGGGGAAAAAATTAGCAAATTTATTTTTGTCTTTGTCTGAGACAAATCTCCCCCAAAAGGCCTGTTTTACACTACTGCCACATCTAGTTTCTGCCCCCCCAAACTGGGAAATAATAAGAGTGCTGAGCCAGTTGCAGGAATTTGATCTCAAAAGGAACTAAAATACATAAATCCTCTGAGGACATCCAGATTTAGTGAGTCCTCCTCCCCTTTTTTATTCTAGTGGGGTCAGCCACTCCGCGTGCTGGGAATGGAGAAAGGGGGAAGGTTCAGAAAGACTCTTCCCTCTCTCCTTTCCCAAGTCACAGATGTTCAAAGATGTCCGTCTGTCCTCATCCCGGGTGTCCCTGCCAGTATGCAGCACAGGAGATAAGCAAGCCCTTCTTTCCTGTGCTCCCCAAGCAACACATATGCAGAGGGCTCTGTAGCAAAGGGGAAGATCTTAAGACACATTATAGTCCCCATCCCAGCCCCAAGTACTTTGGCATCTCATCTCCAGCTCCTTGCTTGGATATGACCGTCTGGCTAGGGCCAAGATTAGAAAATTGCCAGCTGACTTGTGAAGAGTTGCGATCTTACTCATGTTATGAACAAAGCAGACTGGACATACCCAGGTGGTGAGTTTGTCCCAGCCAAAGCTGTGGTGACTCAGAAAGCAGTAGATCTTTATCTCAAGAGGCACCAAAACAGAAGCTGGGCACTGCAGAAACAAGCTGACTGGAGCAGCCCCAACACTGCAGTGAGCCCCTTTACCAAAATATCTGAGATTCCCTTTCATCTTCTCAGTTGCTAATTGCACATCACAAAACTTTTTTTGTGATTAATGGAATTTCCTTCTCTTCAAACCCAGGGTTCTGACAGACTAGTGACTCAGTAATGGCACTTCCTTCCATTCCGCCTCTGGCTGGGTTGCCTTGCTAGCTTTCATGGCAAAAAGGCAATTGGGGCGGGGGTGAAATCTGCTTTGTGGTGAACAGCAGGTAAGATTAGAGAAAGCAGAGTGTTCGGTCTGCAGCTTACAAAGGGAACTGCAGTTGGAGGGAGGGCTTCTGTGGGAGGCCCGCATGTCTAAGAAACCGGGCCCACATTGGACACCAGCATATGCTGAGAGGGCCCTGCGAACCACTCTAAAATGAGTATTACCTACCATACATCACTGCTTATCAAATTATGCTCAGGAGGACAAATGACATCAGTAATTTCATTTGTCATCAGTAGGGCCTCCAGTTCACATGATGCTGGGAAAAAAAGAAAAAAAGGGACTATTGCGCACCCCCAGAGATGAGCTGTCTTTCTGTCTATAGATGCAGGAAGGTGTCCTCTGGTTTTCACAGCTGCTTCAGGACTTCAAGGAGTTCTTCACTAAAGGCTTTGCACTTGGAACAAAACAGCATTAAAATGGAATGAAGGATGCTGAAGGAGTCAGGCACCAAAACAGCTTGGGGATATTATAATCATTGACAAATCAAGCAGTATAGAGCTGGGCAAAGCAAGGTTACTGTTTTGCTTAGGAGGAATGTGTCAGCATGCAGATGAGAAATACATAAAGCCAGGTAAGGGGTGCCATGCCCTGCCTATACTGGTCCAAGCAGAGTGCTCTGCGGTTGTGGTGCGGAAGCAAGCAGAGATGAACTTCTAGAAAAACCTCTTCAAACAATTTCCCTACCTCAGGCCTGCCATGATGTCATCATAAGCCAGGATTAATCCCATCACTTAATTGCTGCAGGCACGCTTGACTAAGTGTGAGCACGTACAGGGAAGCGGGACTGAGTGGAACTGCTGCCCAGTGAAGTGTGTCACTGTTTTTCTTTGGGTCAGCTTCCCTTCTGCTCCTCTCTCTCACCACATTTGGGATGAGTCAGGGAGTATGACCCCACAATGATCACTGTGTCATGAGTGAAGCACTCTGGGTTTGCAGCTGCTTTGCTTTACCAGAGCAGTGCAGAGCAGCAGCAGGCCCGTGGTTCATGACCGGAAGATTGGCCATGGGGTTGTGCAAGGGGGAAGGGCTGCTCCTCCTTTCTCTGCATGCCAGGACTTCCCTTTGCATGCCTCTGCTTGCTGGAGTGGAGTCTGTGTAGATGGCACCTAGGAGGCTTGCCAGGCACTTGTGCCCTGGTTAATAGGCAGTCACAGACTGCTTAAAGAGGACAGCCAGCATGGCCTGCCAGCACCCACTTTCCTCTGTTTCATCCCATCTTTCTCATTGTACAGGGTCTTTACAGTGAAACACAAAGGAAAGCAGTGTTTTTATGCAGTCTTCCCCTAGAAGTTATCTGGACATCTAATGGAGTCTTTCTGTGATCAGTGTATTCACAGGAGAGTCTTCACATATTCCAGTATAGCACAGGATGTTTGCTGAATTTTAACTCGATGGAAAGATTTGGGAGAATCTGATTCCTCACTGGTAAAATCACCTGGGATAAAGAAAAGACTAAGGGGGAGTGTCAGGTCCTCTAAAGACTCAGATTTTCAAGAATGTCTCGGTTTTTCAACTGGTTATCTGTCTAGCTCAGAAATCTTTGTAAAATACTGCACTGGCCTCAAAGTATAAATCTTGCAAGTTTGGGGCGAATGTACTATTCACAGAAAATGAGGGGCCCGAGCTGCAGAATTACCCAGGGACTGTTGGGTGTGATTTCCAAACTGACCCCAGGGGATGGCTGCTAGGAGAAAGCAGCAGCTCCACAAGACAAGTTTTCCTCAACTGGCCCAGCCCCAGTTTCCAGAACTTCCCTTGCCTCGCCACAACATGATGTGCACCTCCTCCCAGAGCTGTCCCTAGTCACTTTTTCTAGCCCTCACACGGGCAGAGGGCAAAAAAATATGTCGGTGCCCTGGCAGAGCAAGACTCCTGGGTGCATGGTCCAAGGCAAAGTTAGTGATGCCAGTGATTAAGAGTAGAGGGACGAGCTGCTGTTGCAAAAATAATTAGGGATCCTTACGGAAAAAAATCAGTGCAAGGCTGTTTTGACCCTCCCAATTTTGGAGAGCCACTGACAAATTGCCTCAGATTTTTGTAGGACTGTTGGTCAAAAAAATGCCCAGATCCACTGTCTTACCTGCAGCTTACATAGGAACAAAGGACTCCAGGCCCACCAGGCAGGACCTTTCCCTTCATGTGTGTTGCTTTGTGGTTGTGTGCAAAGCAAAGTGACACAAGGTAAGACCAAAAAAAGGCAAAGCAATTCAGAAGGTCAGAGAATGAGGTACAGAGGGGAAAGAGAAATGCTTTGGGGTTTCTGTTCACCAGGAATTATCTGAAGGTTTCCAACAGAATGCTGCATGGTCTTTTAACTGCCTTTTACAGTCAAATGTCTCTGCAGGACTTCTGTCCCAGAGGCAATCTGCTCTTCTGTACCAACTGACTGCATGTGCAGTCAAGGATAACCAAGATCTCAGTGACCAGGGAATCTCTGAAACATGGCTTGGGCAAGGAGTGAAGGACATAGAGATACGGACTCAACAGCTCTCCTGCTTTCTAACGCTCGAAGCAAACAAGACAGGTTTCCTTTGCACTCGACTTTTCATTCTTGTTAGCCCTGCTGTGTGGGGTATCTGCAGCACAAGAGTAGTTTGAATGAAACATGTTTTTCTGCCCGAGGAACAGAAAGTCAGCCCCTTCATCAGCTCAGTGTTGCCACACACCATGAACTTCCAGTGACAGAGCAAAATGGGAGCACAGCAAGGGAGCGGGTAGGCTTCAGGGGTGGTAGGATAGGGAGGGATCCTCTTTTTCTACAAAAGCCATTAAAAATTATTTCCACAGTGGATACCTCCCCCACAGCCCAGTTACAGAGAGCATTCAGCACAGAAATGGGACAGAACTGCATTTTCATTTTTGCTTTGCAGTTCACCTTTAAAGTGAAAGGGGACTTTTATGGGCCTGAATGACTCTTCGTGGACTTTGGTTCCTTCAGGCTCGCAGCATTCAGGTTGCAGTTTCAAGGGTGTAGAGTCTTTTAAGGGTAGATGTGACATCAGCAGGAGTTTCCAGCCCCTGCACATGTAATGCCGAGGAGGTTTTTGTTCTCCTTTTGGTTGCAAAGGAGACTCTTAGGGGCACAGTGCAGAGAACCTCATGCAACTCATGATGTGATGTCACCCTGACATTTACTGTACGCCTACTCTTGCCCTGTTGCTGCAAGAGAAAATAGAAAATTGGCTTTATCAGTCTTGACAATCCCAAAGTTTGACTGGCTGCTCTTGTGTGTCTCTCCAGCAATAGTAAAGCTGAACTGTGAGAAAAGCAAAGATGTGGTCAAGGGAAAACACACACACACAAATGCATGCAGACACACAGGAGGAACTTCAAGAATCACAGCCCAAAGTGGGCTGCTTTTAAGGCAAACAGAAGGAAATGCTTTTTCATGCAGCATGTAATCAAACCTTGTAACTCATTATCACAGGATGCTGTGGAAAACAAAACGTGCATTTCCAAAGGGGCAAGATCTCTTCCTGAAGAGTTGGTCTAGCAGTAGCTATTTAGAATACCAGTGCCAAGAAATCCCTAAATTCCCAACTGCCAAAGGTTGGCAGGGCATGGCAGTTCTTTTCCCATGTAGTGTGGAAGAACAGTTTTTTCTACCATTTTGCTACTGGTTGCTGGCTGACACACGTCAGTGGGTTGAGTGGGCTCCCAGTCTGCCCCAGTCTGGTTGCTCAGAGTCTGCGATGCATTGTAAGGGGGAGCATGGGTAGTGGGGGGGAGGTTGAAATTGTGTTTGAATCTGTCCCTTTGGAAGGCTGATTAAGTGGCTGAATGGAGGGAAAACAGTTAAATGAGAAGTTGCTCATTTAATCATTTTATTTCATTAATATTAAAACATTCCATAGTGTTGCCAGGACCTCCCTGGTATTTTTCACTGTGTTTCCTACAGATGTAATGTAAAGCGTGCAAGTGGGACAGGAGAAGGTGTGCCACAGGGAACCAGGGTGAAAGCTTATTTCATGCTCTCTGTCTGGGCTTAACTTCAGCAAGTGGCCCCCAGTGCTGCCCCAAGATCTGTACCAGGGCACCAGCTGAGCATCTGCTTGTCTCCATCCAGCACCAGCAGCTGGAGGGTTGCAAAGCACTTCATCAGGGTGAGCCACTGGGCACAGGTCAGCACACCACAGGGATCTTGCTGCTGACTGTGTGACAGTGTCCCACGGGCCTATAAGTCACCGCTAAGCAAATGAGCCCTGGTGGGCCATAAGCTTGTGGCTGTTTTGAATACTTCCCTGAATCTGAATGTCACAGTACCCTGGTCACTCCTGAGCGCTGTGCTCTGTACCCTTGTACAGCCTGGTTGTGTTTAGGCGTTAGCAGTGACAATAAGCTCTGAGCCAGCATCAGCCAGACTTTGCTGGGGATGGGTGTTGGTTTTAAGGCTCAGCTTTGTCAAGCATTCACTTTGGGCTGAGGCTTTGCACATGGACGCTCACCTCCACTGACAGCTGATGCTGCACTCTCCCCATCAGTGACACACTGCCTGGTCAGGACTTTCCTGCTTTCTCTCTCAGACATGTTTACTGAGATCTATTCTGCAGGGAAGGAAGAGGGAATTTGAATCATCTCTATCCTGACGTTAGCCTGTTTCCTTGTTTTTCTGCTCTCAGTCAATGCAGTGCAGCAGATTGGTATCCCCCTCCCACTGCCAGAGATGAGTGCTGAGAGGTAGGGAGGCTGAGGCAAGCAGGGCAAACGTAAAGCAACCCAACTTTCTGGACTAACAAAGCAGGGTGCACATGGATGAGCATCATCTCAAAGGCTGCAAAAACCCAGGCAAAAGCCCAACCATCTGCACGTCAATATTGGGTCATTCTTCCAGCAACAGCAGGAGCTCCTTGCTTGACTGCTCCCTCACTTGTCAGTCCTGGCCCTTGCGAGCACCTTCCCACTGGAAAGAGGAAGAATAGTGGGAAAGCAGGGCTGATCACAGCAGCAGCATGCATAGAAGTTGTGGTGCGAAGCAGGGGGATTACTGCTAACCTGGTCAAAGTTGTACTTCATTTCTCCCTTGCAAGGGCCTCAGCTTGTTATTGTAGGTACATGCCTGTATACTAGGTATGGCACCAACTCGGTCACTGGGCAAGGAGTTGGGGAATGCCTGTGCTGGTTTGCAAGTAATCCTGAGGGAGGCCCTTAGTCTTAACTAGACTAGAACAAATCGTTCATTTGCTAATACTAGGAGGCTGATAACATTGTGGCTGTAACCTTTGTTTGTCATTGTAGGGTTGTTTCTAGCTTCTGGAATCGTGAAAGGTTTGGGTTTTTTTCTTCTACAAAAAAACCTCCAAACCCCCAAACTACTAGTCCACTGTGGCCCTGTTTGGCATGCCTGGCAACCCACCAGGGGGTGACACAGATTTTCCAAACACTGAGCTCTGAAAGGGTAAGCAGAGGAGATAGCAGTTTGGGCATGACAGTTTTATCCCTTAATTAATTGGCATTAAAATAATGCCAATCCTTTACTCTGAGGTGTGGGTTTTTTAAGGGGCCAGCAAAATTTCTGTTCAGGCAGGTAAGTCTCCCGCCTTTGCTTTCAGTAATCCATGCAGAAATCATTGCGTGCCTGCTAGCTCAGGATCCCAAGTAGGACTGGAGCATCATCTAAAAGGCAATGCCAAGGTAGGCCTCCCCTCCATGCACAGCTGAAGTTTTGAACAGCTCGGTGGGTGACGAGGTACGCTAGCAGATGCAGACAGAGCCAACAGAGGTGAACTCTATGCAGAAGATCCCAGAACAATGCTATACCACTCTCTCACTGACATTTGTTTGCCCCCCACCTACAGGCCACGCACTGGAGAAGAAAATCATCAAAAGCAAAGTGGGGGAAAAAGTCGGCCTCCCTTGTTGTCATGAAATTCCCAGCTCAGAGAGCCTACATAATTACCGGGTCTACTGGCAGAAGAACACCACAGACGTAGTGCTTGCCTACGCAGAGGGGGAGAGCCTCTCTGAGCATGTACCTTTTCTGCAACGGTACAAGAACCGGACAGAGATGGACCCCAGGAACCTCACCCTGTGGATCTCCCCCGTGGAAATCCTGGACAATGGCTCCTATCATTGTGTAGTTCAGCACCTCAAATATTTGCAGAACTCATTTGTTTTGTGTGATGAGCGTGTCACCCTCTTTGTTACAGGTAGGTGGATTGCCTGACACCTGAGGCTTTCTGGTGCCAACCTCCTCCAAGCTTTCATCATAGTGTAGCAGATAGATAGACTTTCATCAGGAAGCCTAAAAGAGTGCTGGAAGGTTTGTTAAGGTCCCTGCATTTCCATTCTAGTAGCCTCCCCCCTTTATATTTCCAAAGCTACCCAAATACAGAAAATTTGCCTTTCCCACCACCAGCCCACCATCCTCCTCTTGATGCCACCCTCTTGAGCAAGGACCCACCCCAGGTCCTACTGCCCGTGGGTGCCCTAGGCCGCCTCTGCCCCCTGCTGTCTTTTGGGCAAAACAGCGACCAAGTCTTCGCTGCTCGGGAATGATCCAAGCCGTAAGAGGAGTGAGGTTCTCTGTGACCACAGCAGCATCTCAGGCCTGCATCCAGCTCCTTGCGTGGGGGGCTGGCCAGCTTGCCGGCTTCGCTGCAGCTCCCCAACCTAAGGCTGAAGTCAGCTGGAGATTTGAGGCTTTCTACCTTAAAAAAACGACTTGAGTTCCTTTGTTCATAACAAATCTGAATCTTTCAATTGGAGGCTACAAAATGTTCCGTTGACATAATTTTCCACTTCCATCACTCTTTTTGTGACGGTTGGTTTCAACCAAAGGCAGAGTTACTGGTAACATATATAAATATATACAGACATTTGAATACCTTTAGCAGCAGAGAGTTTCAGGAATCTTCCAGACAAGCCAGTGTATGAGCATTCCCCATCTGGGATGAAATTCATGAGCAAAACAAACCAGATTCCTGAAGTCTGGCCATTGCCTGCCTGTCTGAAGCCATGGTGGACATCTGTGCAAGGAGACAAATTTAGTTATCTTTATGGAAACTGATATTAAAAAAAGGGAAGTGCACTGCCAGCACCTTATTTAGCTGTGAGGGCTGAGGAGTTAACTGCATGAATAATGTGAAACAACAGCTCTCTTTTCCTCCTGGCAAACACTCCAATTTCTTTCCTTCCATAAATCCCCTTGCTGTCTCAACAGGCCAATTGTAGTAAGTGTGGTAGGTTTCTGCTCTCTTTGGAAAAATGGGATTGGTTATTGTGTGGATCAGCAAAGGGGAAGCTCCCCTCACTCCTGCTGGAATCCAGCTACCCTGAGAGAGACAGAATGGTGTTACTCCCTGGTGACTGCTCCCAGATGGGCCTTCTGGATGGGCTCTCATGCAGAAAATATAATTCAGTCTCTTGCTGGCCATCCCAGCTGAGAGACCTTTATGTGACTCACCTCCTTTCCCAGCAGAGATGGACCTTCTGTGAGCTTCTGGCTGGCAAGGGACTAATGAGGGAGGGAAAAGGAAATTGTCTACCTTTACCTGTAAAACAGATTTTTATTCAGTTCTGTATTTTTCCTGCCTGTTTTGTGATTCCTTCTGTTGTTCCACAAACTACTGTTTGTAGAGAGAAAAGGAGGCATTAGAGGGGTGGGGTCACGTGTGCTGCCCAGGGAGGAAAAGAAGCAAAGGCCAAGGCCACATCCAGTCAAGGCTGTGGGGAGACAACTAAGGCACGAGAAAGGCCAAACAGATTATAATAGAGGAAGAATACCCTGTGGGACAGACTTGTTTTGGCCACGGGTAATCAGGACTGCAGGCCTTGCTTGTAATCTGACAGAATGGTAATGAAATCTTTCTTGCTTCAGCTGACTTCAGCGAGCCGAACATAACAGCAGAAGTATCTGCTAATTCTTGTGAATCAACTGAGATGGTGGTAAGATGTTCTTCTTATGGAGGTTTCCCCAAGCCCAAAATCTCTGGAGCCCTCAACAACACATCCGTGGTGTGGAATGTCAGCTGGGTGTTTGAGTCCAGCCTCAGCCTATACAACGTCACTGGTGAAGTGCAGCTCAACGTGACCAAAGATGTCAAATTCACCTGCTCCGTTGAATACGATGGCTTTGCCAAGTCCACCAGTTTGCTTCTGAGTAGGTTTTATTAGTAGCTTCTGTTACAAAACCATTTTGGTGAACCTGCTGAGTGGCCTGCCAAAGCAGTGGATTTTGTGTATCTGCTCATGCAGGGGTGACCCAATGATGCTGCCTTGTGAGCTGCACACCAAAATATTTCAAAGACTGTTAGACAGCTGCAATGGGAGAGGAGAATTATAACAGTGACTGTCAAGCAGAGACTGCTCTGGCTTCCTGCTCCTCTACAATGAGTCACAGCTGGGCTGACTCAGCAGCTGGATCCCATTACGATCTGGTACTGTCAGGTTCAGTGGCTCCCACAGGTTGGGGTTGCCACCATTTAGTGCTCCTCTGTACCAGCATGGTCTTGCATGACACATACATGGTGTTCAAATGGAGGGACTTGAGAAATGTGTGTGCCTTAAAAGCCACAGGTTGCCCTTAAAAAATATTTCCTCATTTAACAAGCTTGTTTGTTCATCCTAACCAAATTAATGTGAGGGTGGTGGGACACTGGAACAGGTTGCCCAGGGAAGTGTTCAAGGCCAGGCTGGATAGGGCTTTGAGCAACCTGGTCTAGTGGAAGGTGTCCCTGCCCATGCAGGGGGTTGGGACTGGATGATCTTTAAGGTCCCTTCCAACCCACACCATTCTATGATTCAGTGACAGAAACTGTCACTGGGTTACTAGGCAAAATTCTGCTTTCATACATGTATTTAATACAGGGTTAACTCATACAGAAAAAAATCCATCACCATGCGTGGCTTAAAAGTGATAAAGTAATAGAGAAGTCTGTGCATTGAAAAGCTTGAGGGAGAAGTGGAAACAGCATGAGGGAAGGCAGCACAGCACAGTCCAGATGTTCTGCAGTAGTAGGGGATTTGCAAGAAAATTCTTAAAGCCAAAAGGACTTTTTTAAAAAATGTTGTTACCAAAAAGAATTCTGAAATGTCTCTGGGTCTGATGTTTTCACTGTAGAGATATGGGCACCTTCAAGGGAAACTAGAGAAGAGCTGTTTTTCCCAGGGAATCGTACCTTATTCGTCAAGGTACCTTATTCATCAATCTTAACTAAAATCAAAGGGGCTTGTGAGGAGAGGTGCTATTCGGCACCAGGATCAATGCCAGAAACTAGTGCTTTATGAAGATTGGTTATGCCTGGATGTAGTGCATAATATCCCTAGAGATGGTAATGAAAGAAGGTTATGAATATCATACTATGTAGAGAAGGAGAGCAACAAAAAAAGGAATAATAGTAATGCGCTGTCGTCGCACAGATTCTCAGGGGAGGGTGCAATCAACAGTGACAACAGCAGTCACAGAAGCCCCAGTTTTGATTTTTAAGATGTGGAACAACTCCTAATTTGCTACGATGGAAATGGTCCTCCAAACAAGCCTTGAATGATGAAAATCTGAAGGGCTGTGAACATGCACCCAAGTCTGTCCCTCCTGTTGAATTAGGGTTGTCCTGCACTGTACAAGAACGGCCTGTTATCTAGTCTAATGTCCAAGTGGCAGAATAGTCATCTCCCGTGGTGAAAAGCCAAAGGCTCCAGATCCACTGAAACTGAACTCTGCCACAATATTCTTTTCCTGCCATGTAGAAAAAAGTCTATTCTATTCTTTTTAAGGCATCATTCTCCATCACCTTTGAATTCAGAAGGAAAAAAAAATAGGCATAAATCTGGTGAAAACAATAAAAAAAACTTGAGAGTACCTTTGAGAATGGAAGTTTTCTAGATAGGGTCTCAGAATTTTCCACCAAGCCTAACCAGTTTCTTTAAAAACAGCTTATGTGGTTTTTAAATATTACCTGTCTCAGTCCTGTTCTGGACAAAGACCCAGCATTTCAGATTCAATGGATGTGTTAGAAATTTCAGCACATAGCAAATGTGGGGAATGCTAGAAGTTTAGGTGCCAGCTTTGCCTGTTTATTTATCAAATAGGTAAATTTTTAGGCTGAATATTTGCATTAGTATTTGACCAGAACCACCAAAATTCATGTACCTTCTCTTTACCTTGTCTTAATACATTGTCGGGCCCTTTATTTATGTTTTATTTCTTCTGTCTCAGAAAACACAAATTTCTGCATTGTCCCTACTGTACCTCCATCTTATAATGTCATTACTGCTTCAAGTATCATCATTATCATCTTCCTTGTGGCTGTCATCCTAGCAGCAAGATACCTCCCAAGGCATGGTAAGTGCAGCTCCTTTTTCAAGAAACAGTCTCTTACTGCTTATGGGATTTCTGTGTAAAATACACATTTATAGAAACTCTACTGACACACTAGGTATTTTTGTACCTTCTTCTCATTTCCTTTTTCTTTATTTTTATTTTTTTCCATGCAACATCTACTGTCACAAAAATCTAAGTACAGCTCAGGACTTCCCTAAATTTTGTGTGCAGGCAGCACGAGAATTCAGGTTTGCAAGTGAAGGGGTGATAGGGAGTTTTGATAGCAGATCAGAATATTTTCAAAATCAGGGGTATACAGAACTGAAGAGATTCACAAAGGTCCATTTTGATGTATTAAGATGCTTGAAGATGCCAAGAATCTTGGTGATCATGATAGATACAGCCAAGCACTGACAGTTTCAAAATGGGATCTCTGTACACACCCTGTTTAGACAATCCCTCAGAAAAGTCACAGAGCCAAAGTTAAAAAAAAATCCTCAGTGCTAGCCCCACAGAAAGCACTTAAGCATAGCAATGACCCACTTTTAGAACCCAGCTCAGGAGAGATGGATTTGTCTTCCCTCTGTGACCAAAAACGTCAGAGGCGAGGTGCCCTATCCCACCCTATGAAGTCTTCAGTAACTCCAGACATATCTCCAGGACTTTTTCACTAGCAAAGGGCACATCAAGCATCTCAGCTGGCAGCGGAGTAGATTTTTATTTCTTTGTGGCTCAAAAAAAATCTCATCTATTAGCTGTTGCTCCTAATCATGTGTAGGCTGACCTAGTCAGAACGCCCTTGATTATGTGGGTGGACATCTAACAGATTTATAAATGCAGCTAGACATAGGCATCCAGCTCGTATTGAAAGTCAACAGCAGTAGATGTCCCATCCACACCCTGTTAAGCAGCTTTGAAAAGCAGTCCTGGAGAAAGACAGCAGGCTTTGCAACATGTTATAAATATCAAGTTCTGCCAGGTCTCTGAGGAAGTCAAGTCTGGAGACAAGAATCCCCCACTGAGAGCACTCCATGGTCAGCCCACTTCAACTAGGTGCCATCAGTCCATCTTCACTCCTCATGGTTGCAGTGGTAGCCCCCACTGGAAAGAGGTTATTTGCTAGGCAGCAGAGACTCAGTTCAGCTAGAGACACCTGTAAGTTTGTCATGCTTGTGTCTTCTGCTAGCTCTGTTTCAACTTCAGAAGAGTTCACTCACAAGTCAGAGGTGTGGAGGTAGCATTACTATTTTTCTTTTCCCCTTCTCACCAACCACGTCCCATGTCCCTTCAAAAACCAAGGTGACCACTGACTCAGGCTGGGCTAATTTTGATGTTTTATCACAAAGAAAGGAAGTTTCTGGAAGGCAGGGACTCTTGGCTACACCTGTGCAACTCCTCATTTTCCACTCATAAGCCCCTATGACATGAGTGCTGGTTCTCCCCTGCTGTTCCCTGGGGCTGTGTCAATGGGAAAGCAGGAAGCAGGTTGGAACCAAGAAAATGACAGCTGATCACAGCCGGTGCTGCTAGCCGCATGGATAATGAACTTCTAGTTATAGGAGAAAACAAACTGGAATTTGAAGATTTGGCTCTAGACAAATATAGGCTGAAAATTAAAAGGCTCCTTACCATTAAATTAGTAAGATTCTGGGGCATTCTGAGCCTTTTATGTAGAAACCTAATTGCTTCTGAAGTAGATGTAAAAAGCATACTGATGCAGTAGAATGTGATCACCTGCAACAGCATGGGACGTGGCTGCATCAGCTGGAATTTCCCTTTCAGTCCCATTTTCCTAATATGCACTGCAAGTAGATTTGCCGAGTCAGGTGGTGCCATTTTGTACAACCACTTTCCAGACCAGGCATATACTGTAAGAAACTGAAGTTAGAGCTTCAATTCAACTTCCCACTTTGAACAGTTGTCACATGTTGGTGCTGCTGTGCGTCGCCACCTGTCTGGGAAGGGAAACGTCTGTCCTAAGAGTGCTTCCTGCTGGTGTTGCTACAGGTCACCTTTCAAGAGCTACTGTGGGAGCTCAAAATATGTCTGAGAGTACCTCTGTTATTATGGCATATGGAAAGCTGAGTGGGGAGCTGCCTTGATGCTAAGAGTGGTTTCTGAGCTCGAAAAAGCCATGCTTCAAAGAGCTGAAGTGTGGGCGGGAATGATAGAAAGATAGAGCAAAACGGAAATAAGAGTTCCCAGATGTGTGATTGTGGTGGTGACCAAATGCTTTGTTGAGGTTCACAACCCCCTACTTTGAGGACCTCACAGCCTATCTTCGCAGTAATTTTAAGAATGGAACCTCTCTAGATTTTTTTTGCTTTGTCTTGTTTTTGTTTTTTTGTTTGTTTGTTGTTGTTGGTTTTTTTTGTTCTTCAATAATTTTAACATAAAGATTAGCCTAAGATTAGACCATGATTAGAGGTCACTTAAAGAATAGCTTAGGACCCATGTTGTAAAACTTGTGCAAGTACAATTTGCTGTAAGAGGACTAAGGGGACCTGTTTAATCTGAATCCTTTTAAAGCACTGAAAGGGTTGGTTGGTTCTGACACCAATGTTCTTTCACTTGCTCGGGAAACTGCTTTTAGTGACATGTAACTTGTACCATTATTTCCCTTCCGACCTTACTTTAGTACATAGCAATCTGTCTTTACGCCAGGCTGAGGTCCTAGCCCTGTACTAATGAGAACAGTTTTAACCCATGTGACATTATATAGAAAACATTTATATATGACAGAGCTTGCTATCAGATCAGAGTATGGCTATGGGCCAGCCATATTCAGATGCAGGGATGAGTCCTGCCCAGGAAAAAGAAAAGTAACGAGACCTAAAATATTTATTTTTCTTTCATTTCTTCTCTCCTTTCTTCCCACTCTTGGTTCAACACTTTTATGTCTTCTGGAATTCCAAATGCTAATGAGGGATATTCTTTTTCAGTCTGTTCTCACTGTTGTAAATCTCAGGACTCTGTGGAAGAGGGCGTGAAACAATGTACGAAGCTGCCTGTGAGCTCTAAAGTGACATCTGAGACATCCTCTGTATGACCAGATTGCATTTGCAGGTAGTTTTCTTCACCATTATTCTCTTGGGAAAATAGCTTCTCAAATACTATTAAATTCTCCTGCAATGTTAGCTCACAAAACCTTGTATGGCCTTTAATATGAGCATGTGCTGTCCTTCAGGCTAAATAAAAGTGGTAGGGCCCTATTGCCAAAGACACATGGTGTTTCCCAGTCAGGTAACTAGTGGAATGCTGCTTGTAGGGCATTACTTTGTTTGGGTTATTTCAGATGCCTATAAATGAATCTAGTGAAAAATGTTAGAGGATCAAATTTCCTGGGTTGCTAAGCTCCTTTCTCCATAGAATGGGCCCTGCATGGGTGGCATGTGCCTGATCTGATGCACAAACATGGGAACATCACTGATGATAAAAATGAAAGATTAGCCGAATGGTGGTGAGGGAGAGATGAACGACAAGAGAATGACTCCAGTTTTCCCAGCAAGATTAGCAATGCCACTCTGCTTCTGAGATCTCCATTCCCTTCAGCAGCTGGAGTGGAAGGAAAAGTTTCCCCTCTCAGACTTACCCAGGAAACACTCATACTTTAAAGGGAGTTACTTTTGATAATGAGGTGTTGAGAAGGATGTGCTGAGGAAAAGTCTGGCTTACCAAGGTTTTATGACCACAAAGCATTACATTCATTTTGGCTTGAAAGCTCAGCTGTGTTCAGGGCTGTGTCCTCCAAAAAGACATTTTTCAAGTTGAGACACAGAGCTAACTGTTCTTACTCACATCATTATCCAGGTGACTGCATTTTCTGCTATCACCACAGCATGCTGAACTGCCAGGGTAATGCCACAGAGTAACAGCTGTAGAGTCCTAGATAGTCATGAATTTGTGACACTGCGTTGCAGTAATCTAAAAGCTTAATATTTTTAAGATGGAAAGGAGGGGAAACTATCATTCACACCACTCATTTCCAAACTTGAGCACCCACTCATGTTTTCTGCTGGGGAAGGCCCTATCTGGAACAGATACTAGAGCCCTGGTTAGCATGAATTCTGGGGGGTTTTGTGATGGGAGAGTAGCAGGAGTTCACCTACTGAATAAATCCAGTCTGCCACATTCTGCTTTTGATATAAAAGTTTGCCAGGCTTTTTCTGTAAGTGGCTGGCATTTCCCAGGGCCTGGAACAGCTGCTGTCTGTGGACAAGGATGGAAGCTGTGTGTTAGGACAATGTATTGCTTCCTTAGTGGCTCACTGTCACCTAGTAACTGTGTGATGTGCTGAGCCATGTTCTGTTGCTGCTTAAATAGGGTAGCACATTCATTAGTCATCCTCACTTCACAGAGGGATGGCACCTCTGTATGGTCCAGAGGTTTTTGCAGTAAGTGTTGAGCCAGGCTGTAGCTCACTGTAGTGCCTGTCTTGAGCTGCCTAGCTCTGAACAGCTCTGTCTTTACTGTAATAGGAGCCCTCTTGTGGAGAGAGAGCTGTGGCAGGTGATCCCCATTTGTCTCGGCTCTGCAACATTCTGGCTTACATTTAAGATTAAGAAGGAAGGGGAGGGGGGAAAAAATCAGTAAAATCTTTTCTTCATGTTCCTCAGGTTTCTTATCCTGTGTACTCTGCACTGCAGTCGCCACTGTCGTTGCACAGCGATGCTTATTGCATTGACCCTTTGGCTCTCTGAAAGGGGATGACAGCAGTAGAAAAAAAGCTCAAGAAGACTGACGACGTAATCTTGTGTGAACCAATACGAAAGCCCACCTAAGCCACAGAAGCTGTGGGGTGGTCTTGTTACAACGGGGTCGCTGGAATTCCAACAGGGAGGACACTCCGTGTTCCTTCAATGGGGCAGAAGAGTGTCATCAGCCTTGACAACCGAGTTCAAGAGTCTGGGATCCTCTGGCTTCAACACTGTCTCGATGAAAATCAGGAAGCCTGCAGAGCCCACACACATCTACCCTGTTAGTAACACAGAGCTGGCCGCTGGGAGACCCCAAACCCCAACACACAATCTCAAATCAGGCTGTGCCTCCATGTTGTGACTGGGAGCAGCTAAAACTTCATTTATATTCAGCCTCGCAAGGGTATCCTCCAGTACTGTTCTTTGTGCTGGAGGACTTTGGATTTTGACATGACCATTACAGATACATGGCCCTTCTCCCCCAAAGAGGCAATAATGCACACACTTTTCATGAAGAAGCACCTTGAGGTGGGACTGCATACCTCGTGCTTCTTTTCAGTGCTATGAGACTTTTTAGGGAATGATACATACTGACGGCACACCTAACAGCTAATTCATATTGCTTATCTGCAGCAGTGGCAGAAGTTCTCGTAACCTTTCTCTCCTGAAAGGATGGCCTTGCCAAGCCAGGCAGCAAGAGACAGCTCCTCCATTAATTTCCGCAGAGATCCAGCAGCACATCTGACACAGCACAGCCCGCTGGTGGTGCGTGTGGGCACACCTTTGCACATGCACAAGCTTTTTGATGCATTCCTTCCCACCCATGCTTCTAAAGCCCCATTTAAATTTCTGTAGCACTCAGAGGTTATCTCATACGTATCTACTGTAATGAAATGTAACTCAGGGCCTTGCTTCATAAACATAGGTCTGCTTTTGTTTGTACATTTGCCTAGGAATGCTTGTCAGGGTAGGCTCTCCAGATTCTTAGGAGTCTCTCACGGCAGCATAGGGATTTACTTGGTGTTGAACACTGCTGCTTTCTGCCAGCGTTTTCTTGAAGTTCCCTACAGGATGCTAACATTGGATAGGACTCATCTGATCTGGGTGACATCCTTGCCTACCGTGTAGGAAAAAGTGGTTTCTCATTTTGAGGGGAAAAGAGGATAAAGCCCTAAGCCCCAACAAGCTTCTTAAGCAACTCAGCATACTAACCGAACTCAACCCGGCCCTGAGTTTGACAGGTTTGTTTTTCCCTTTTGCTCTGTCCCACTGCAAGCTCTACCCGTGTGTGTGTAGCTGGCAGGGCACACCAAAGTCTGAAAGCACCGTGCCATCCTCTTTGTGGGATGTTTCATTGCTTGAGCTGTTTTATCTCACTAGGACATGGCAAAGAAATACTCCATCCATTCTAGCAGGTACATACTGAGAGAGAAATTGCTGGAGGAAATAGGAGGACTAAAAGCGGTTTATAGAGGATTGAACTATGAGAGGCTAAGGGATCAAGTAGCTAGTAAAAAATAAGAGACTGCTCCCTTTCTACTCCTGAAGAGTCATGCTGCCCCATCAGCTTTTTTACTGCTTTCCCATTGAAGTGAAATAGAAACTTCAGAACATACTTATGGAGGGGTTTTTGTCAGAGGAAAGGAGATAAGGTGGATGAGAAGCTAACAATACTCTTTACACTTGAGCATTCTGGTTGCAAGCAGAACATAGGTGACACAGAAAGCAGTGTTTCCAAAATGCAGCCCGACCTTATTGCAGGACTTAATGTACAGGCAATGGTGTCCCATGCTTTTTAGGTTTCCTTTTCTTTCAGTCTATGCTTGTTCTTTCCAGCAAAAACTTCTTGTAGGCTGAATATCCTCTTTTCGTACTTACTTGGCTCATTTTCAATATTGTGCTTCCTTCCCATAACCATGATGCATTTCCACCTTACCAACCACACCACAGCTCCAACAGTTGTACTGGCACAATGTTTTCTGCCTATCCCATGCTGCTTCTGGCTGATGACTGCACAGTCTTCTGGAGAAGGGTTTGTCTTTTGCACTGTGCCAAACCTTTCTACATCGCCACACATTTCTGTGACACTTTAAGTAACTCCTTCTAAAGGAAACAAAAACTTCCACTGACAAATAGGTCTAGCACCAGGGTTTTTTTACATTCTTCATGGGCAGGTTATTTGGTTTATTTTTTCCTTAAGCACTTATACTAGGAGTCGTGTTTTCTATTGCCTCATGCTGTATTCAGTGAATTGCACACAAATGGTTTCCATGAGACCTTTTCAGCTTAATATCTGGGTCTTTGTACCAGGTGAGCTGCTCTGTTCATCACACATATTTTGTACATAACGTTTTTCCCAGGGTTCCTCCTTTAACTGTATTAAAAAATAAATTGTAAACTCAGTTTCCTTTCCTCAGTAAGAAAAAGATGTCTGTTCCAAGTGCTGGGAAGTGGCAGAGCCTTTCAATTACTCTCCTGAGCTCCAGTCACCATTTTGCAGCTGTGTAGCATCAAGGTAGGTGATGCACCTGGCTGAAAAAGCTGTAACAGGTAGAGCCCGCATGAAGACACAGCTCTGTTCGATGTGCTCAACAGCAATGCCAAAATGGCACTCAGGTGCCCAGCTTGTAAATTCCACAGATCTCACATCCATCAGTCTGTCATGGATTAACTGAGCAGTGTAACTAACAGTGCTCGGCCCTCAGTTTGCAAGCAGTTTTCCTTCTCCCTCCCAAAAAGGGAGGTTCTCTGCAAAAGCAAAATCCAGCATAAGATGTTCTCGCTGTATCCC
Source organism: Hemiprocne comata (assembly GCA_020745705.1). NCBI lineage: Eukaryota > Metazoa > Chordata > Aves > Apodiformes > Apodidae > Hemiprocne > Hemiprocne comata. The sequence goes on along the minus strand of CM036586.1, from coordinate 131,118,576 downwards.
TGCTACTTGTGTTACCTATTCTGAAAGTGCAGGACTGATAACTTCAGTGCTGTGCTTTTGCTGTGGGGCACGGGAGTGGCGGGCATTAGTGGGGATGTGAAGAATCCTTACATTTGTATTTAAAAAAGCTTTGAACCAACTCCCCACTCCCGTTTTGGACACTGACTTTGAATACAAGAAATGAGGAAGTGCAGGCAACTAAATTCATGAGGAAATGGAGCCAAAAATGGCTGCTGATCTTGTGTGCAGATGGGAGTCTCTGCTTGCCCTTGCTAATGTGCAGCATAAGGATATCTAGCAGCCCTCCCTTCCTTGCGTGGAGAGAAAATCCACACAACTGCCACACCTTGGCTCTGCCTACCCTCCCACGGATTGATGGAAAGAAAACTAGCATTCTTTAGACATCACATCAAATACCACTAAATAGGAATGGAGAAAGACTGAACAATGACACAGCTAAATGTCATCAGAACTGCTGTGCCAGATGAGTGCAGCACATTGGGTGGGGATGTAACAGCAAAGAAAGAAGAGAGGAAAAAAAAAAGATGAAACACCGCTGTGTAACCACAATGGCAAAAATGTGACTCAGAAAGGCCTACTATTTTGTTTCTTGAGGGGGGCAGAGGACAATAACACTACTGTCACCAATGCATGCAGAGCTTAAAACAGGAAGGGGGAGAGACATATGCAAACCTCTGCTTATTCAGATCCTTCACTTATACATAGAAAAGGCAAATCAAAGGTAGTCAGTTACAACCCCAAAACAAACTACATTGAGGTGTTTAAAAAATAAAATGCTCATTTCAGAAGCCAGAAAACACAGCACCTTCTTGGAAGCAAGCTGTGCCAAGAAGGTGATTTGAATGGGGGAAATACACTGTGTGGAGTCAACTGTTCATATTTCAATGAAGAGTCATCAGCTGTAACAGACAAAAGCATTCAACCAGAATAGACTGGCTACCCCTTTACTGTGGGAAGGAGACTTGAAACCCCTGCCTGGATATAATTCCCTTTAATAGGAGAAGAAACTTTAACAAATAAAGCAGACCAGAATTCTGACCTTCTGCTTTGAGGGAAATGGTGGTGGGCCACCTGGCCCTCCTGGGTACCGACCATTATTAAATTAAATTCAGCCTTACACATAGGGAACAGCTATGATTTAACAGTTGATTTATGTTACAAAATAATAAACAGAGCCGGCACTGTCCTGGGTCTTGTCTTTGTTACTGGGGGGGTAGAGGAATGTCTGACACACCACCAGACTTTATGGTGGGATCTGGTGGAGATCCCCCCACTGGTGGGATCTTGGACAGAGCTCTTCTCATGAGATACCACTCAAGTACGTTTCTCTAATGCAAATACTGTACTAACATCAAGAGCTTACAGACACATTCACCACTGCTAGATGGCTTTATTGAGTGCCTTGAACCTCAGTTCCCCCAAAATGTAGTTCCCTAATTTCCAACCTTCAAATGAAATTAGAGATCTTCGTATTGTTGTTAAACTGTCCACAGTGCCAATTCTTCCCCCATCACCATCTGAAATAAGTCATCCTTCCTGTGGCCTCCTCCAGCCACACTTTTTATTGAAGAACCCAAAACATGTCTTTTTCAGGGTATTTGCATATCAACCCCAGCTCCTCCACCCTTCCTCAGCATCGATTGCAAAATATCCTAAGTACTGTAGGAACCAAGTGTGTTTCTCTGAAAAAAGCCTGAAGAAACCACTGTCGGCAAAAGAGCATCAGTCCCATCCAAGGCCCCATCAAGCTGTGGGAGGGGGATGGCAAGAAGAGAACCATGTGCTCTGGTGCTGCCTGCATTGCACTTTGACAGCAAGTTCAGGAGCTGTCTGAAGAGCAGCTTTCACCAGAGCACAATTTGCTTTTGGAATCAGGGTATCTTTAGCATCCAAACTATTCACAGGTTCCTCTACCTTGAATATTTCTACACTGCTGGTCGTCCGGACATTTTCAGCAGTGAAATGGGTTCAAGACGAGGATCTGGGGCTGCCCCCACCCCTTGCCAAACCTAGATGACACTTCCTAGCTTGCACTCTTCATTTCCACCTTCTCAGCTGAAACAGGCATGGCCCTTCCAAGCTCTTGTGCAGTGATATGCATCCATGAACAATGTTTTCAGCAAAATGCTTTTTCAAAAGTGTACAGTATATAACTGCGTTCACAGAAGACTTCCATGACCCCTTGACTGAAGACTTTTACAAGCAGAATCAAAATATTTTGTAGCTGCTTACAACAGAGATCCAGGGGAGAATTAGTAGCTCCTAGATTCTCTTGCTGTCTCCACCTCCGGTCTTCCTTGGGCATCGCTTTCTGTTTGGCCTAAAACTTCAGTCACACTGAGCCTGGATTGCCTGAAGAGGGAAAAGAGAGTGCAAAGTAATTTAATGCCTGTATCCTCCTGACAAAGGCATCACTGCAGAATCCCAACTCTGGAAAAGTTTGTTCAAGAACCAGCACTATTTGTGAGTTTCTGTAAGTCACGCAATCAGTGTCATAGCCTTTTCTTCCCAAAGCCTCCCAGCTGTCCTTCTTCCTTCCTCTCTTTAACAGGGATGGAAAGAAAGCAGCAATGAAGTAAAAGCCAGAGTTCTAACCTCTCTCAATCTTGGTAAATACTAATGTGCTTGCCCTGCTTGTCTTCTTGGCCACTGCAAAAGTGAAAAATGGATACAGAGTTTGTGGGCAGGGCATGAATTTTCAACAAAATACCTTGTTACATCTAACCCTGGGAAGGCTAAATCCGCAGTTCTCAGAGTGGTGTGTGAAACACACCAAAAACTGAAGAGCAAAAGAACTGAGGTTTAGGAGGCCTAGCGTGCCGTGGTTTCTTTAGATGTTTGAACCCCACAGGCCTTGACACACTTCTAGTCAAAGACTCGAACAGGCAGAGCTCTTCCTTACCACTCTGCTAACTTCTGTTCATACAGCTCCCTGCGCTCACGATTTCTCTTCTCCTGCAAGGTCTCACCAGCGAGCTTCTGCATTATTATTAAGAGGCCTCCTGCAGGGATCCTAGAGGAGGAAGCAGAGAAGTCACAAGTCACCTGGGAGACACACAACAGTAATAACTCACTGGCATCACCAAAAGGAGCATGCGGGGGCCAGCCACCAGATCAGTGGAGTGTAACATTCCCCAATACTCACATCACACCACAGACTAAGGGAACTCCTATTCTACTGCCAGCCACCAACCCCAGACTGTCTTCAGCTGTGACTCACTGTAGCCCCTTCAATAACACACACAGGGCAAAGGGGTGGAAGGATAGGTGCCCAAACCACCCCTGTAGATCACCTAACCCATAATTTGGACAACCACACCCCTGTTTAGCTTCTGTCCAGTTCTGGAGATACTCGTGTTTTCACTGTTAAGGTCCCTTAGGCTGCTTCCAGGCATGCTCACAGCTGACACCATCCCAATGGTGCTAAGTGGCAATACAAAGCTGATTCTCTTGTCCCAGCAGAATCCCCAAATTCACTTGTGACGGTATTCACAAGTCAGTACTTCCAGAAGAAATCCCCTGGATAGAGAAGCATGGATTCCTCCACGCCCCAGGGAGCTTTAGGAGATACATGACTGCAAGAGATGCGTGGGCAATCAGCTATGGGTAGCGGCCAGCCTTGATCTCGACAAACTACAGCTGTGCCCTCGAGATTGTGGGCAATCAGCAATGGGCCACGGCTGGCCAGGATCACTATAAACTACAGCTGTGCCCCTGAGGTAGGAGCGCCACAGAGATACATGAAGAGATGTGTCACCTTCCCACCTGGGGTTGTGCAGCCCAATTATGCAGCTGCTTCCTCAATATTTCCTAACAGCTGCTGCTCCACATTTTAGCTTTGATGGAGTCTACTTTGTAAAAATATAATTTTTACTCAGATCCCTAACCAAGGGGCTGGCAGTTCCCAGGGTGCCCCCTTCTTCAAAAGATGTCGTCATGACATCCAACACCCTCTGTGTGCTGTCTGGATTCTGAGCTGCTGGAGGAGCAGTTGCTGATGAAGCTGAGAAGGGAGCCCATGAAGCTGTATCTCTTACATTCCCGCCTTTATCCATAGACAACACAGTTCCTTAAAACAGAGGACCAATTCTGCACACAACCATGGGACTCATTAGTGACCACACCAGGGAAGGGGGACAGGAGACATGTCTATAACCCATCCTCATAATTTCCTATTTAACGGTAGTTGGTGTCTCCGCTAATACACAAACAGCAGCAAGTAAGATGCTCTATTGAGAGCACTCAATTCTCATAATTGAGGAAGCAGCAAAACACAAATCAATTAAAAAAAGAAAAAAGAAGAAAAAAACCCCAAATGGTTTAAAGGCTGGAAGAAAAGTCATCATCATAATGTCCCAAGAGAGATATAGAAAATCCCTCAAGGCAAGAGAGGAAGGGAAGCTTCTGCAGCCTCACCTGATTGAAGCTTTGGTGTGTGCAGCCACTGTCTTATCATCAAACACCCTTAAAGAGCAGCTGTGTCTCAACTGCTCAGTAGCAGCAGTCATAACTCACCCAAACACTGTTCCAAACACGAAGCCTCCTGCCAGTCCCTGCAGGCCCAAGTGCATTCTGAAAAGGGCTCCTGTAAAGGCTAAAAAACCACAAACCCATTGAAACCACAGACAGCCCCCCACCAGCCATCGCATACAGACAGAGGGAGCTGCTTTGCTGCATTTCTCCTCCCCATGAGCTGACACCCACTTTTGAACAGAGCACAAACCAAGCGTGGTGGCCAGCAGGAGGGACCCTCACCATACAGCCACCCCAGCCTGAGAGGCAGGCACTTCCACAGCCAGAGCTGAGCAGCTGCTGTGATAGTTTCCCAGGTCTTTATACAGATAAACTCTGAATCAAAACATCACACAAAGCTCCCTGCGCTTCAGAAAAACTACCTAAGAAATGCTAAGAGGTAAAAGTATCTATGAACGCAAAAACAAAGCTCTCTCCAGGCTGGAACACGATCCTCTCCCCCCCCTTTTTTTTTTTCTCTCAACAGCAGCTAATAATAGTAGCTGCCATTTAAGGCAGAAAAGATCAGTAAAACATGTATCCAACTGTAAGGGCAATACAGCCTGTAAAACTCAACAAGCAGACCACTTACAGTCCTGTAAGTCCTGTTTCCAAAAGCAGACATGCAAAACTTAGCACAAAAACGGCAGTTTATAAACAGCAAACTGAACTGTTATAAAGAGTGGAAATAAGAAATTATTTCCCTGCTAAATACGTGTTTGTTATGAGAGCAGGTTATGCACCAAGTCTTGCCTTCACCCAACACAAGCATTTTTGACCCAAAAAACTCCAGCAAGTATGTTGAAGATGAACTGATGACCATGAAACTCCCCAATTGTTTCAAAAGTGCACTGATATCTCTGTTACAAATAAAGGCAAGCAGCAGTCAAACAACAGAACAAAATCACAACAGCAGTGGGTGGAACAGGAAACAAAACTCAAGAGCACAGAAGCTGGAGGCCTGCTCAAATCTGAGAGAGGGGGATTTCTGCTTATGCTTTTCTGTTTATGACCCTTGCTCACAAAGAGAAAAATACACAAGGTTATAGTAGTCTTACCTCCTGCCGAAGCAAAATTAGTGATGGTGGTTTTGTTGCGGTACAAAGACAGACCCGTGCTCACTGTGCTGCAAAGACAAGGCACAGAAGTCAGCAGTCACACATGGAAAAGGTAGCAAAACACAGCCTGAAATAAAGCTGGATTTCATTAAGACAGTCCTCAGGTTGCCTCTAACTGCCTGGTTGCCCATCTGTCCAGAGTGCACATGTGCTGGCTGATTTCTGCGACTTTACTGAAGGCAGCTGCACAGCCAGAGACTGGGGAATACCAGGATGCCCAGCCTGGATCTGGGATATTCTTTCTTTTTATTTCATAGTATCATAGAATGGTTTGGATTGGAAGGGACCTTAAAGATCATCTAGTTCCAACCCCCCTGCATGGGCAGGGACACCTTCCAGTAGACCAGGTTGCTCAAAGCCCCATTAACCTGGCCTTGAAAACTGTGAGGGAGAGGGCATCCACAACATCCTGGGCAACCTGTTCCAGTGTCTAACCATCCTTACACTAAAGACTTTCTTCCTAATGACTAACCTAAATCTACCCTCTTTCAGTTTAAAACTGTTACCCCTTGTCCTATCACTGCCCTCTCTGGTGAAAAGCCCCTCCCCAGCTTTCCTGTAGGCCCCTTCAGGTACTGGAAGGTCACTATAAGGTCTCCCCAGAGCCTTCTCTTCTCCAAGCTGAACAGCCCCAACTCTCTCAGCCTGTCTTCATACTAGAGGTGCTCCAGCCCTCTGATCATCTTCGTGGCCCTTCTCTGGACCCTCTCCAACACCTCCGTGTCCTTGTGTTGAGGGCTCCAGAACTGGACATAGTATTACAGGTGGAGTCTCATGAGTGTGGAGCAGGAACTGAGCAATTTAAAGGTCCTGTCAGTCAGTCAGTCCTGATGTAGCACCTTTACCCCCAGAAGCTGAACCCATGTGTCATTAAGATCTTGCCTGATGTAGACAGCTCCCAACCCTAGAGCTAAGTCACACTCATGATGTCAGCAGGGTCACATACTCTTCTGGCATGAGATGTCCCACCAGGGGTAGGTACACTGTCTCCTCCAAAAACATTCATTTAAGCCCCAAAACACTCTCTGCTCTCACTTCAGCAGCCACATCCTCTCCAGCCCTTCAGCAAACCTTCTGCATGACACCTACAGGTCAAGAACAATTTTCCTCTCCTTCCCAACGCTGTAACGTCACCCTAGCCTTTCTGCAAGGTGAACAATAACAATAAACAATTTGGTTTTAAACTGCAAAACTCAAAATTTGCAAAACTGCAGGACGAAATCTTCAACTTGGACTTTACAGAAAAGTTAATGCTGAGAGGCAAATTTCTTCTTCCGAAGCCTTTTAGAAAGGGGTAGTGGGAGAGGGTGATGATCTGACAGCGGGGGACATCTGGTGGAAGAGGACGAGGTTACATGTCAAGCCCAGGAAAATAAAAAAATCAAAAGCTCCAGGAAAGAAAGCAAACAGTACACTAACTAAACCTGAGGACAGATACTAAACCAAAGGGAGCCAAAGAAACCAAGAGACTGAGGAAGACATTCAGAAAGGAACAAAAAAATTAAGGAGACAGAAACATACAATAACACTACTCAAATACTGCTGGTATCTTAAAAGCAGAAGGGGAATTTAAATAGAACATACCTGCAGATTTAGTCCCTGCAGGTTTAAGACTAGACATCAATTTACCAGTCCGAACGTTAGGGAAGGAGATATCCCTAGTTTAAAAGGGCTTTACTTGGAAGAACACGCTTAGTTTGATGCTGTGTTGTCAGAAATGGCACTGACATGTCTGAGGGAGAAAATTAGGGAAACGGAACACCATCTCTGCGTTGGTTGTGTGTGTAGGAAAAATTTGAAGGCCTAAAGAGGCACATACAACTCATAGGTCTGATGTTCAGCAACTGCTAAATAACAAGATCATCTGCAAGCATTTAAGAGCAAAGAATTCTGAGTAATGCTAATGTATACATAACAAAAAGGAGAAAAATTAGCATGGGATAGAAAGCTCTCCCAGAAACACTCAACACACTGAAATACAATTCCAGAGAAAAATGAAAAACAAAAAAAAAAGAGATTAAGCAAAAGCAGAAAGAAGCCATCGAGTACAGGGAAGAACAGTATTCAAGTCAATAACAGCGTGGATTAGATGTAAGGAGAGAGGCTTTTCCAGTTTTAATGTTGGTGTATTAGAAGAACTGAATTCTGGGATAATTATAAAAGGTTAAATCCTCTTCACGTTCACACCTTATCAATCAGACTCACTGTTAACACAGATCTTTGAACCCACCTCAGCCACCAGAATTCTCACCAGGAGCTACCAGCACGACAGGCTCCTTCCCACTAGTGCCAAAGCATAAGCCAGCTCTTCTCCCACTACCATCAGGAAACAACTTACTTGAATATGGTCACAAAAGCAGCAACTCTCCAGCTCCAGCGCCAGCCGTACCGGATGAAACTCCTGAGACCAGCCCGATGTGCTGATTGCTGGGGGAGAAGAGAAGACAAGGAACAGATCACAGCCCTGCTCCTCAGAAAGGGAAAGCTTTCTGAAGACAGTACAGGAGTAGCAAAATAGGGGGAACAAACTAGTTCTTCACTATTACGAGTTCCTAAGTATTAATAAATAATAACCACAGAAAGTAAGTAATAATCACCTACTTTAAATGTTAGGAGACCATCAAGCTCTGCAATTAACACTGGCAGTTAAACGTTTGGCAATAAGTGGCTCTTAAAAACATGTGATAAACAAAGCTTCATAAAAATTAAAAATATTCTAGTCAATACCACGAATGGAAATAAATTCTCTCTTCAATGCCTGTGGTGTAAGTGCTCAGCCCGGGTGCAGATCCGCAAGAGGGTCAGCAGAAGGACAGAGTGAAGCCAGGCACTGATACTTTGCTGGCTGCTATGTCAGGGGTCAAATCTAAGTAGTGAACGATGTAAAATCAGGGACATTTTTAAAGATTTTTTTTTCCTACTAGTCCAGGTAACCAACATTTTAACTGAAGAAAAAATCCCTAAAAGTTCAAAGACATCTATAAAACCTCACAAATGTTCTTTGTTGCAAGGTGGAGCAACAAGGTGAAAGAATCTGAAATGGTCTTAAAATAACTCACATTAACAGCACCGGTTTAACACTACGGAGTGAAGACTCTTTCCAAAATACTAAATTTTCAAAGCCAAAAGACTTTGGAAGACGTATTAATTAGCCATTTAACAGAATGGTAAACATTGTTACCAAGCTTTTCTGTACCTAAGGTCAAAGTCTTTTAAGTGAACAGTGTGGAATTGGGGTAACACGGAACAGCTAACTTACAGAACAGCTTTGTAGCACTTTGTAGCAAACACCTCGGTATTTTTGCCACAAACTATCAAAATCAGGCACGCACTCGGAGCTGCCTGTTCAACTAACATGACGCCGTCCGGTCTCACACGGACTCTTGTGCCACCACAAGCTGCAGCCTCAGGGGCAACTTTTTTTGCAGCCGGAGTCTTCTCGAGGTGCCTGTTCCCGCAGAGCCCGTCGAGGCTTCTGGGGAGCTGCCCCGGGATCGCCGGGGACGTCTCAGCCCCTACCCAGCGCTCCCCTTCAAGAACCCGGGCCGCTACCCCCGTGTAATGTCCCCCTCGGGCCCCTGCAGGGGCGGTGGGGCTCATACCACCGCATCGGCGCGGTTCTGGAAGAGCTCCCCATGGCTCCTCTCGATGAAGGCCTTCCGGGCCTGGTAGAAAGCGGGCAGCCCGCCGTACAGCCAGCCGACCAGTCCCCCGGTGAAGGCCGATTTGATGATGTTCACCGTTTCCTCCGGATACCGCTGCAGCTCGCTGCAAAAGAAGGAAGGGCTGGGCTAGGCCGGGGCACGCCGCTGCCGGTGTCCGCAGGCGCCGGCGCTGCCTGCGGGCTCCCCAGGCCTCACTGTCCCCGGCCCGGCCCGGTCTGGCCCGCCCATGCCCCGCCCAGTCCTCACTCGCGCCGCCAGAGCTCGCTGAGCCGCTCCCAGCCCGTCTGCGGCGGCGGAGCGGGCCGGCCGAACCGCGAGGTAGAGCCGAACCCCTCTTCCATGGCCTTCGCCGGTGGCGGTGGCGGTGGCGGCGGCCCTGGGCGGGCGCGGCAGCGCCCCCTGCCCCCCGGCGGGGCACGGCACCGGGCAGCGCGGCGTGAGAGGGCCGGGCCGCGCTGCCTCTGAGGCAGCGTCCGCGGGCTCCCCCGGCGAGAGGCGAGGGTCTCATCCTCTCTTCTGAGAGCAATGGGTCAGGGCTGCATTAGCAGCGCAAAAAATAAGGGAATCGGGCTGAGAAGGAATCGACACCTGAAGAGGCCGACAGGAAGGCTGGGGAGGCACTTTTTACAAGAGCGTGTAGCAATAGGACAAGGGGTAATGGATTAAAACTGAAAGAGGAGAGATTTGGGGTAGACATTAGGAATAAATTCTTCACTATGAGGGTGGTGAGACACCACAACAGGTTGCCGAGAGAAGTTGTGAGGGCCCCATCGCAGGAAGTCTCAAAGGCCAGGTTGGATGGGGCTCTGAGCAACCTGGTCTAATAGGAGGTGCCCCTGCCCATGCAAGGAAGTTGGAACTAGATGATCTTTAAGGTTACTTTCAGCCCAAACCATCCTATGATGATTCTATGAAAAGTCCCCAGTTCACACCAGCAATTGAGCAGAGGAAGCTGCCAGTCACGACAACCCAAGGCTGGAAGTAGAGACACCCTAAATATCTCTGTGAAAGAGGAAAAACAGAAAGACACGCTGTTGCGGTCCGAGTTTGACCCGGGCTGGAAAACTCGAGTCGAGACACGAATCGCCCCTTCTCTTCTCCTCAATTAGTGGAGGAATAGCCCCTAATTGGCTGGTTTTAATTTCCCAGTGGGTCCGTCCCTAGGTTGGGACTGGCTGGCTACACCGAGTATTTCTATAGAACACAAACCCTGCCCAGATGTGTGCGTGCACCAGCACAAACACAGAGATTTTGTGTTTAAAATACCATTTTACTGTAATAGTTTTGGAGCAGAGTGGCTTTATCTGCAGCGGGACACGGTGACGAGCGGCCACACGCTGGAGCTCCAGCACAGGTGGCTACAGCACGTGCTGACCATGGCCGTGGCGGCTGCCTCGGCCTGGGCAGGCAGTGGCTGGGGCTGGAGCTGCTCTGACTGGCCTGGGAGCACTGATAACGGAGGCTTTGGGGGAGCAAGCAGTGATTCCAGCTCTTTTAGTGTGCTCTAGCTCTCTTCTCCGTTTCTTCAGCTCCTTTCACGCAGCTCCTCAGTGAGCAGGCTCCACGAGAAGAGACAAGAGTACGAGCAAGCAGGAAACAGGGAATAGCAGCAGTCCCGGAATGCACGGGTGCAGCAAGTACAGCCGAAGTCCCAGCCCAGCCACCGCAGGCTTTTTGATTCTGTGTCCTATTCCTTTTCCTTCTATGTTCTTTTCTTCTCTGTCTTTTCTTCCAGCAGCAAAGAACAACATACGCTGATGACTAATAATGATCGTCGTATTTACATGCTCATGCAGGCTGGTCTGGCCTTTTGTCTGCTCAGTCCTCAGCTCATACCTGTGGCTCCTGTAACAATATTTCCATGCTCCAGCCAAAGGCTGGGTCCTGGCTGCACACATAGCAAGGGGGGCAGGGGTCTCTGCCCTTCCTTGTGTAAATCCCAGCCGCACCCCCCCCAGGGTTGTCGCTGCTTCATTGTTGTTTTTTTTCCTTCAGCTTTTACGTCTCTCTATTGCAATCAATTCGTGTGAGAGACATACCTTTGGTGGAGGCCAGTCCTCCACACACACCTCACCATCTTGGGGGAAAATGGCTGGGGGCTATCCAAATCCTTTATTCCAGTCATGACTAAGCAATGATGCATCCAACATTTCATTTTCATTTGTTTTATTCCAAAACCATGTCACTAAAAACAGTTTAAAAATATTTATACAGAACTGTTTCAGTTTCTCAGAGTGCTGTGTCCGTTGACTATAAATACAAAATCAGACAACCCCTCCCACTCTTGCACAGTTCTTTTCCTCAGAACCCAGGCTACTTTAATGCCTTGGTTTCCCTTGCAGGCTGGAATAACCCAGGCACCGGTCATGTAACTGGCGTGCTGCTCTGGAGACTGGAATTTGATTAATGGATCTGGCAGCAACACCCCTGTCCCAGGGCCTGGCACTGCTGCAAGGCCTCTGTGTGGGCACACAGATGTAGAGGTGCACTTCATGTTACTGTTCCTTGTAGTGGTTTCTTCTTCTCTGATCCAAAATGGCTGCAGAGGAGACTGGGAGCTGTTGCTGTCATTCTCTCCCATTAATGAACTCAAATTGTACCAGGGAAGGTTTAGATTAGGTATTAGAAGAATCTTCTTCACTGAAAGGGTAATTAAATACTGCAACAGGCTGCCCAGGGAGTTGGTTGAATCACCATCCCTGGAGGTGTTTAAAAGATGCATAGATGTGGTGCTTAGGAACATGGTTTAAGCACTGGACTTGGAAGAGTTAGGTTAATGGTTGGTAGAGTTAGGTTATGGTTGGACTCAAAGATGTTTTCCAACCAAGAATGATTCTGTGATGTGCTGCTTCATACGCCTTGAGGCTACTTCACCTTCACAGGTGCTCACCTGGGAGGCAACATCCCTCCTGGGATCCTGTGCTGCAGCCCACACTCATCTGAGCACCAGAGAAGATGCAGCTTCCTACCAGGCCTCTCAACACTGGGGCAACAGAGCACAGGGAATTGCAATCCCTCTGGGCTGGGCAGCCTGCAGTGGGCATAAATGCAGTGAGCACAAGCAACCTGTGACTGCACCCAACAGGAGTCATGTGAGAAGCAGCTTCTTCATTCCCTCAACATGACTGAAAGAGACAAGGAATGTCACAACAGTGGGAAAGAAAGGCAAATACTGAAGTGAGCAGATGTGTTACCAGCCTAAAATACCTGAAAACCTAGTAAGACTACAGAAGGGTATCACAGCAAAGAATCTGTGAACATCTGGAAAAAAAGAAGAGCTGACTCCACTTCTGTATGTACTTTCTCTGGATTCTTAAGGATGTCTGGCAAGTTAACAGGGACCCAGCTCTGCGTGGCTGTGCAGGCACCCAGCTCATCTGTCTGAGTATGAACTGCCTTTACCTCAGTTGCCAACAGCCTGGCTGCCGGCTACTCAGGCTTAGCACTGTGGCAACATCATCATCACGGCTGCTCCCCTGTGAGGTAGGTAGTTTACCTGTGCAAGGATCATTCATCCCTTCAGTGGCACATCAAAGCCTTACTGCACATAAAAACCTGACATAAACATCAGAAAACTAAGCTCTAACCTATCTAAAAAGCTTACCCCAAATCCCACTACCTGCTTCTGTCAGAGAACACCTAATATCCTAAGTGCTATCACACAGGTGAGAAAACAGTGACCATCTGCCAAAAGCGGGTATGTATCTCCCAGCTGAGTGTAGCTGTCTGTGTATCTTGCCCATGAGTACACAGGACTTAGTAATAAGTCCAGTAAAATTAACCAAAAGGCTTCTCATGGACTGTATGGGATTTAGGATCATTCTGAGACAGGTAGTAACTAAGTCCCAAATGCTAACAACCCTCTTGCAGGCATGACCATAACCATCTCATTAAATGGCTGTAATCCAACATTCTACTCAATGTTCTTATGGATACAGTATGACCGGGTCCCGCTGTGTGAGAGCAATTTCCAAGTTAGCCTATTGCTGTTCTCTGTAGTTCGAGCGTAAAAGATAAGAAGTCTGAGAGGACAAGAAAGAAGATACACTGATCTTCAGATTTCCACAGAGATCAGTTTGAGCTGAAGAAAAAAACTGAGAAGTCTCTACAGTTCTGTTTTCAGCCATTCAGAAGTGATCTCGCTGTAGCTCTTCCTTCTTTTCACTTTGTAAGTCAAGGCTTGGGAATACTCAGACAGCAGATGCTCCCAGTAGCAAGAGACATCCTCCATCTTCAAGTGCTCGGTGATGAATTGGCGTCCCCTAGAGACACACAAGGCACAGTCAGAACCAATTTCCAGGTCCCTCAAGAGTCTTTGGTTTTGTTTTATACGTGTATCAACTTTCGCTCTTCCGTGTTTCAAATAAGAAACAACACATGCTGCTCTGTACGGTCTATTTTAATTTCACACTTTTCACTCACACTCACAGCTCTGCCAGTTGCAGTGCTTTTGCTATCCTCAAGATGGTATTTGTTATCTGGGATAATAAGTATCAGACTTCACGTAGCAGATACAGCCTGAGCAGCAGGGGCGTGTGCTGCTTCAGAAGCCGGTCGCTGCCAGCCGGGATGCAGAGTGCTTATAATGTAGACGCAGTGCCCAGGGGTCAACTCACCTCAGACAGAGATGAAAGCTCCCAACTGCTGGTGGCTTTCAGTGGGGTTCCTGACACGGGTCACATCTGAACCAAAGACCTCGGCATACAGTTTTGTTCTCCAGTTCCCCCTGCTTGCTACAAGCTCCCAAACCCTCCTGCAGTTATTACAAAGCAATTATACTGCACCCTATTAACACGAGGGTTAGGAATAATTACCTATTCTTTGATAGGTAACCCCTTCATAAGCTGCATAAGAAAATGTTTTGGAAGAAGAGTGCCTGATAGAAATGACACACAACTCACCTCTCTGAGATTTCTTGTGCTATGGCATCATTTTCCTTTACAAATTGCAACAGCTCCCTAAAATGAAGAAAAAATGCTATGAAAGAACTAATTCAATGGGAACACTGTCCCTTAGTGAAAGTATTGTGGAGGATGAGATTAAGGATCTACAACTGAGCGAGAGACAGGTGTTCCTCATTTCAAAGCACAGAAGAAACCTGCCATTCTTAATTGCTCTATATCAGTTCTGGACAGCATGCTGAAATCTGAAAGCTAACACATTTCTGGCCAAGCAGTACGTTCCTCCTCCCCTCATCTGTGCTGCAGATTTAAGTGTCTAGTGCCTGCTGCTTTCAGTGAGGGTGACAGGCCTCCATACTCCAGGGAAGCTGTAACCTCTAAGTAATATGAGCAAAGGCTTCTTTGGGGATAGCAATAAAGAGACAAGAACACGACCTCCACAAGCCTTTTGCCCCGATGGCTAAGAGTGGAGGCACTTCGTAGCATAATACAAACCAAACTGCCTTCCCAAACACAGCGGTACTCCTGCGGCACAAAATGCTCTGCTGAGCACACCTGAGGTCTCACACCTGACGTTAGAGAGGTCTGATCGGACCGGAACATAGTGGACCCAAGGCTTCAGCTGAGGGTAGAAGAACTCCAACCACTCTTCTCCAACGTGAAAGACGAGTGAACCACACAAGAAGAGGTGTTTCAACCGGAAACTGGCAGCCACTCCCCGGAAATTAAACAGATACCTTTAAAAGGAGCAGCAAAGAGAGGGACCTGATTACATTCAACATTTTGTGAGGAAATACACTACAAAGCTGGGCTTAGAGTAGCAGTCAACCTTCCCTCACAGGTAGCAGCTTGGGGGGATCTCCCTCATGCTGAGCCAAGTTCCTGTTGTTGAAACAAAAGGAAGACATCTATTTGAAGCTCTTCACAGGAAAGGTGAGGTGAAGTTAAGGATGTGCTAGATGAGTTTCTGCTGCCTGTCAAAACTGAGGTTCAAAATCAAGGCACACTGCTTTGCCTCTGATAGACACCTGCCCACAATAATCCAAAAAAAGGCCTCACGGACAACCGCCAACAATGCACGGAAGGTGACAGCATGGATGCTGATCCTGTGACCCTACACTTCAGAGACTCTGTTACCACAAGGAGCTTTTTCCCAATTCTCTCTTGTCTTACAGTGAGTTTTCTGTTCATTGTTCTGCTTAGATTTTGTTTTGTTTTGTGTCTTTTCCTCTGAGATTCTGCTTTAATCTGAATCTAATTGTTTCACATGAACTTGGGAATGCAACCCTAGGAAGTAGAACCCTAGGAAGTTAAGCAGACTAGCACACAACAGATGGACTTTGTGGATAACAAGGAATCCACAATTTTGTTTTTGGTATTTTCTGCCAAGTTAGTAAAGTGGTCTTGACTGGGGGGGGCAGTTCTCTTGATAAACTGTATCTCAGAAGGATGTTTGTTTGCTTACTTGCTTGCTTTGTTAAACCCACATTTCTCCAATTATATGGAAAGCCGTTTCTTCCTGTGGGTAAAACCCCTCAGTACATACAACTGATCTTTGAAGTCAAACGTTCTGGGCTAGGGGAAGGAAGTTCTTCCTTTAATTAAGCTATTTTGGGTGAGATAGGGATTATATATTTGGGGTGAGATGGGAATTATAGCTAAACTTAGTTCAGTAGTAAGTGACAAGGAGTAAATCTGACATTATTTTGCATTCTTTCTATTACCTAGGCGGTCAAGGCAGGGATAAGGAGCTCGTTGTATTACAAACTGTGCAAATACAGGTAGAGATGTAACAAGAACAGTGGTGTGGAAGCCAGGAAATCCAGACACAGCTCCCACCATGCTCCCTCAGCCAAGTCACCAAGGCTGCTCTCAGCCAGCCTGCTACAGCACCTACACTGAAGGAAGTAGCGACAAGTTCATGGTGACCCTACCAGATCCTGTGCTATGACAAAAGTATGTGAGAATGTCTCAGCCAACAATGTACAAGGGGATTAGGAGGCATCAGGAGCTGGGAAGTCTATGTGTAACAGAAGGGAGAAATCTGGCCAACAGTCTAGTGAAATACAAAATGAGACAAGTCAATCATTTGCACAAAAACACAGATCCAGCCAAATGACTGAGCTCTTACATCAGTGGATTCTAGCGGGTAGAACTGTAACTAAGTCACTTTGAAGCAAAAGAAAAAAGCAAAACATCATGCCTGCACACTAAGAGTTTATATTTTTACACAGAAACCCACAAGAATATGACACCAAACACCCCCTCTCAAACTAGCTAAAAATAAAAACCTTTGTAAATCAAAACCACATTCTCCCAAACAATATATAAAGTATGAATCAATAATGTATCTGCTCAATCAGTTTTCACATTCTCTCTTTTACTATAGACATCCAATGGTAACACTTGCCCCAGTATGCATTTGAAGACATGATTCCTTAGGTCCTTAAGTCTTTGAAGACAGTAATGTTACCACTGTAGCATTGAAAACAAATTTTGAACACAAAGCTTGGTACAGGAATATAAAGAAAAATTTATAGAAAGCCTTTTTGATTAAGAAAAATAACAGAAATTTTTCCATCTATATTTTTATTAGTGATCTTTACTTTCCCCAAAGCACTTTATTTCTCCTGACCTGACAGAAGCAAGCTGACACAAAGAAGCCATGCTAAGTTCTCAAATTTTCAACTGCCTTAAGTCTGTTCACAAGCATTCTTGTATGCTTGGAGCTGGTTGCTGAAATTAGACCTTAAAATAAAATGAGACCTTACACCATGCAAAGAAAGAAATAACCCACAGCCCTCAAACAGCTCTACTAATCAAAACTCTTACTTGTATTTGCAGTGATCAACCAGTGGAATTTCTTTTGCAGGAGGCTTCCCTAAGGTGTCCTTAAAATAAAAACAATTTTAAAAAATCAGTAAGCTTTCTGTGGTGAATTCGTATTTGTTTTCCTTCTCAGTTAGAAACAAAGCTGAGACCCAAAACCCTCCATGCCCACTTCTGAGAAAACCTTCTCTGGTGGGCTTTGAGAAGTATGATGGAGAATTCCCAGCCCTTCAAACAAGAAAAAATGTTCAGTAAATTACACACTGCCTGTAAGCAAACGCCAGCACAAACACATTAAATGATAATGTTTAGTTGGCAGCTACAGAGTGGAAAACAGCTTAGGACAATGGACTGTGTGAAGCCAAGTGCAACCAGATTAGCCAAGACTGTCTGGAGAGAACTGGACTTCAGACTAAGTATGGAACTAAAAAGTTATCCGCAACAGTTATCAGAAAGTTATCAACAAGACCAAGAAATGGAGATGACAGAAAAATGTTTAAAGAGACTGACAACACCACACAGGCAGCTCAAGGCTAGAAGAGGAAGAGTCGGCTAATTTTGATGTAATGGAAGAGGAGGAGATTGGCATAGGTTCATGTTCTTATGTGTGCTGGTTTCCTTGAACAAGAAGTGTAGATGGGAGAAAAATGTTTGGCCTGTCAGGCTCTAGAGACTCCTTCCTTTCATCCGTCAGTTAATTGTGGCCATCAAGGGAACTACAAGCCTCCCCCATTCTAGAGGATCACCCACAACTCTCCAACAAGATGACTTTAAATCATCAAAACCATCCTGCAATGCTACCCTTTCTGGCCTTCATGCTCAGGAGGCAGACAACACCCATGCACCTTCTCAGATCTCCAAGCCTGGTTTTTAGTGTACTCAGCATCAACGAGCTCTGGGTTTTCTCGGGACAGCAGAATGAGGGGATCTCTCTCAGGGCTCGTTCTGCAAAAGAAATGCTGTCAGTCATTGCCAATACACCTGACTCAACACAGCCAACACAGCCAACAAACTACAGAACACTAGATCCTGCCTCTTGATGAGGCTGACTTCCCTATGTTCCCTGAAAATATTATCAAGTGTCTACCATAGAGGGTGTTTCTGTCCAAGGGTGTTTTAGCAGAAGAGAATTACTTATATGTACCGAAACTATTTGAGGTCCTGTTTATTTATTTCACTTACTAAATATTTAATAGTATTATTTAAGTAATTCCCAGAACAAACCAGCAGAGATGTTGCTTCCTTCAGGCCTCATCCTGATGGATGCCACATACTTTAGTTCCCTTCTAAGTCAGAGAGGGAGCTAAGAGATGCTAAGCACCTTCAGCACTTGATCCCTCCGACACTAATTTAGAACACGATTGATAAACAAGGTTAGGACATCCCTGATACCCACACATCATCATCTCCTAAGCCTACCTAGTCAGGCACCAAACCCATCTTTATTTGGGATGGAGCAGGACTAAAAAGGCGTAGGGGTTCACACCGTTTTCAAACTGTCACTGGAGAGAGGGCAAAAGTAATTTACTCTCTTATCCCCCACCACTCAGATAATTTAATGCAAGGATACTTGTCGATTTACTGTTGAGCACCTGCATAGCAAATGAAGTATTCACACTGGCAAGAAGCATGCACATCAATATCAAATCTTTGTATTTGTATCATGCACCTGCAGTTCCCCTCACAGAACAAGCTGGTTCCTAGTGTGACAGTTTTACTCATTAAGAAGTAAGGCAGCAAATCCATCACAACTGCTGTTTCCAATATTAGACTTATAATAAACTAGTAGCAAATTGCAGTTCTTACGGTGAATCACTAATGGGGAAATGCTGCTGTACAAAATGTCTCCCTTTCCTTACTTTTAAAAACATACATTCTGGGCTACATTTGTTTAGGTCTTGGAGAGACAGAATAATTGCACAGAGACAGCTCTCATGGCATATTTTGGTAGAATCTCCTGCTATAGGAAAACATGCTCACCTGGATCCTCGGAAGTATCCTTTGGAGATTTTTTTTCATCCATGGCCATTTTTCTGCAGATCTGAAAATATTGTTTATACATGGCAATAAATGATTTAATATAATGATGAAATAGCGTTCTCATCAGTTTTCACAGCATGATCTCTTTCTATTATTCTTCATTTTTGATGGAAATCACTTCCTTCATTATAGCAGAAAAAACTCTCAGCCAGGTCCCATGAAACAGGTTTTCCTGTGAATATTGTGTTTAAGGCAACATGATATAGGCTACTTTTCAGAATACTTTTCAGTCAAAACAATGAATTACATACAACCCCCTCACCAAATATTTAAGGATATTAAAATTTACCTAAAATTTGAACCCACTTTTTGCATTGCTGTTTTATTTTTCTGTACTTCACTGAATATGGATAGTGTAAAATGACTAGTTTCTAACCATGTCATTTCTCATTAAAAAAACCCCAACAAACCAACAATAACAAACAAGCAAACAAACCTGCCTAGTGTTTTGCATTAAAACACAGGGTCTCATTGTTTTCCCAAGTAACTAATTTTAAATCTGAATGGGTCCTTCAAAACAGCAGTTTGCATGTTTTATTTCTGTCAGTGCAGTCACCTGCCTCCTTCTAGGAAGTTCTTTGTTGCACTTTTTTATTTCACTTGGCTTGACTTGTAAGTCCTGATCCCCAAAATGATCTGTGCTGGTCAAGCTCTGCATCTGCTTGTAACCAAGTGACACAAATGGGGTTCACTGGGAAAAAGGATAAGTAAATGCTTTGGACCTTCATTGTATGATATCACATTAGGCTTGATTAGTCCCACAGCTATGATTAGTCCCACAGATATTCAGACTTTGAAGAGAGAAATATTCAGCCTTGCATTCTGATGTCAAGTGACTGACATAAAGGTGTTGTTTCTTTTCTTGTTACGTTTCTATGTTCACTCACTGTTGCACACTTTGTTTGTTACTCTCCATGGGAAGCAGCCCCTTATTCTGCTAATAGTCAAAGATCCTGCCAAAAGAAAGTCCCCAGTCAGAAAAGTCTTCTGTCTTACTCTCAAGCCCAGTAATAACTCTTGATTCTCGGGAATGATTCCAGGTTTCTCTATTGCACAACAATACTCAAGTAAAAGCAGATCTAAAGAAGGCTTTTCTTTACCCTTCCAGAAGCTTATACAAACATCCTGGATCATCCCTGCAGTGAAAAAACCACAGCTCTTAGAGAAGTAGTTGGAAACAAAGGAAAACGTTTCCATGTGTCAGAGGAGATTTCTGCAGGCAAAAGATAACTGCTGCTTTATTGACAAACCCTATCCCAGCAAAAATGATAGTAATCTGGCTCTGACAGTATGAAGAATGTGTATACTTTGTCCTCTGCATTCCTTACTAAAGTGCTGGAAACAGAGAAGCTAATTATAACTTCTAGTTACATCACCCAAGGTTTCCATGGAGAATTCTTAAACAGCAGTGAGGCTGAATGTAGTGTACAAGAGGCAGCAGGACAGAACACAGGCCAACAGACCTATGGTCTTAGACGTCAACGTTGCTCTAACGGTGTCCAGTGCTAGACGGCTTTTCCTGTGAGTCTGTCTTCCATTAAACCTCCCTCCCCCACGTAACCATTTCCAAAACATACCTCTTGAGGTCCTCTCTCATGAGGTCCCAGCGCCCTAAGCCTGTCGGGTAAATTGGCCAAACAGCTGGTCCTCCTTCCCAAAATGTCCAGGCAGGGTACATAATATCATTGTATTCAGGTGTCTTAGGGAAAAGAAGAGTAGAGTTAAGAGTAAGGAGTAGTATCTACTTCAGTTTACTGACTGAGCCCACCAGCAATGAATGAGCCTTCCAGGAGTTCTGTCAGCTTTCTCCATTACAAACAGCCACAAGAGCTTTGTGGTCACCATTGTGTCACTGGGGTTAATATGAAGACAACCCAATATAGGGATGTTTCCGTGATTTAAAAAAGGCCATGGTTTGCTGCATGACAACATGTTAGAAAATAACAAGAGTTCGACGATATAGCTGATGTAGTAGATCTAGTAAATAGCAGAAGACCCAAACTCCACTCACCTCTCTAAAGACTCATACCTATGTGTAACTACAAATGTTTTTTACTGATCCTAAGTTAAGAGGCATTATTATCTCCCCTGAGACAGAGGCACTTACAGACACTTTGACATTTACGTTTCCAACACTTCAGTTCATTCCAGCCTTCCTAGAGATCACTTAACAATTCACTGTCACAAATATCCAGGTCATGTAAGAATTTCAGCTCCTCACTCCTATTTGGATGCTTAAATTCCCATATAATAAGAGGGAAGATCAGCACTCCAGAAAGACTAAACCCTTTCATGAAACCAGACTATAGGTCACTTCTTTGCACTAGTAATAAACTTCCTATACAATTATCTGTCACCTGGAGATACTGGACAGAGTCCAAGGCCACCAAGGTAGTCAGAAGTCTGGTGCACATGACACATAAACAGGGGCTGAGAAATGGGTTTGTTCATGCACAGGAAGAGAAGCCTTGGGAGAATCTAAATGCTGTCTCCCACTACCTGATGAGAGACTTCAGAGAAGGTGAAGGCAGACTCTTTTCAGAAGTGCAGAGACAACGAAAGGCAACAGGCTTTGATTGCATGATCGGAAATTCCAATTAGATATTTGGAAACACGTATTCATCCTGAGGGAGTTCAAACACTGGCTGTGGATACCCTGTCCTCGGGAAGCTCAGACTGGGCAGGACACAGGCACCCTGATCTAGCTGTTCCTGCTCTGACTGAGGTGGTGAACTGGGTGATCTCCGGAGGTCCCTTTCAACTTAAATGAGTGCATGCCTCTATGATCTGCTCCTTCTCAGTCTTGCTATAAACAGACACTGATAACAAACCATGACAGCTCCACCACCATCCCAGGGTGGGCCTTCAGAGATGCAGAACAGGACAAACCTGCAATCCCTTATGCTTTCAGGCTTAGAATGGACCCTTTCCTCATTCTGGCAGTGACTAATGCTGCCTGGTTAAACGTAAGCTGTGCCTGGGTCACTGCATTCCAGTGAAGGATATGGCTGAGGTTATGGTTCAGATACCAGACAATGGTGACTGGAGAACTCAACTTCTTGTGAGGTCCTGCAAAGCACCCAGGGGCAGGATGATGAATATGGCCACCAAGATTAAACTCTTGTAACCTGCTCTGCATCAATTTGGGTTCTGCTAGCTAGAGTTAAGGCTGTGCAATGGTCACAGGGCACCACTACAGCTGGCAGCAACATGGCTTGTGAATGACAACGCTTGCAATGCTGTACTGAAATTCTAGAGTTTTAGGCAATAGTTATGGATTGTATTAGCTTCCAGACTGCATGAGTTAAAGACCTGGGTAAGATGCTACAAGTTAGCTAAAACAGAATAGGGCTGAACGAGCAAGAGTAAACAGTTTATAGCTTCTTTTTGCATCTTACTGTCTGCTGGGCTTCAGCCAAGGACAGGATCACGATCAGGGTTAGATAGCCAGGGTGCAGGATTTGGGCACACTGGGCACACACTAATGCAAAGCCAGGTTAGCTGAAGTTTGAGGTGTAACAATATTTTGTTGGAAAGGATGATACACTATGCTACACTCATGTTTAACAATGGGAGAGGCAGGAAAACATAAGGAAGGGCTCTCCAGTCTAGGAACAGAGATACAGAGTGAGTGCCTCTATGTGTGAGCAAGTCTGAAGATGGAAAAGGGAATCCAGGGGAAAAGGGTTCACAGGAGACAGCCATATTACAGAAAATAAGATAAGAAACACTTATCTGTGGTACCAAAAAAGGGCATAAAATATTAATATTAAATGAAATTAACTTTGACAATTGACTGATGATCAAAAATACCTAACAATGCTGATAAACTATGGCTACAATTGTAACAGAGGCATAGCAGCAAACGACGGCGATGCTCGCACATATCCCATCTAGCTGTGCATCATTCCACTGTGACAGAGGTACATTTTTTGACCTGGAAGAGGAGCTAATGAGGGGAAACACTGTCCTATTGAATAAACCTGCAAGTCTGCCTGCCAGAAAACTGGAAGTAAAAGGAAACATAAAGAGCAAAAAAGAGCAAGCAATTCTGACACACAGAAAATCTACGGGGAACCATCATCAAAAATATGTTCTCAAGAGAAAGGAGAACATGCATGTCTCAAATGTTCAGCTTTTAAAGGTGTGAGCACCTTACTGAAAGAGAAGACTGGGATAAGGGGTTTCATCCACTTGGGGACCTGGGGGTAGTCTCGCACATTGATCACCATTTCCATGTCAGGGAGGCGGCTGATGACCCCCAGAAGGAAGTGCTCAACTCCACTGCATCTGTGGAGAAATGACATATGGCAAAGAGCTATAAGGAGAAGGCACAATCCTGCAGTCTCTCACAGGCCTCTCTCTCTGTGCAGGAGTAGAAGAGAGTCAGCCAGAGCCATACCATGACGCAGGCTGGGAACTGCCTATAGCAGCCTCCAACTGACCACAGTCACCAATGAAGCAACCCATCCTGTGAAATCTGGCCTAAACTGCAGCTTTCTCTGGGATCCCACAATCAAACAACTGAAGTTACACCAAAGTGCAACAATGACACTTACCTCTTCCTACATTTAAGCTGCATACACAATTTTCTAGGCTTCTGCTCTGATAAGGAATTCATAGAATCATAGCATCATAGGGGTTGGAAGGGACCTCTGAAGACCATCAAGTCCAACCCCCCTGCTGCAGCAGGAAAACCTAGGGCCGATCACACAGGAACGTGTCCAGATGGGTCTTGAAAGTCTCCAGAGAAGGAAACTCCACAGCCTCTCTGGGCAGCCTGTCCCAGTGCTCTGTCACCCTCACAGTAAAGAAGTTTTTCCTCATGTTGAGGTGGAACTTCCTGTGTTGTAACTTGGTGCTGTTTCCCCTCGTCCTATCACAGGGCACCACTGAAAAGAGACTGGCCCATTCCTGACATCCACCTTTCAGATATTTATAGAGATTAATAAGGTCCCCTCTTAGTCTTCTCTTCTCAAGACTAAAAAGCCCCAGGTCTCTCAGCCTTTCCTCGTATGACAGATGTTCCAGTCCCTTAATCACCCTCGTAGCTCTCCGTTGGACTCTTTCCAGTATATCCCTGTCCCTCTTAAACTGGGGAGCCCAGAACTGGACACAATACTCCAGATGTGGTCTTACTAGGGCAGAGTAGAGGGGAAGAAGAACCTCCCTTGAGCTGCTGGCCTCACTGTTCTTAATACATTCCAAGATACCATTGGCTCTCTTGGCCACAAGGGCACATTGCTGTCCCATGGATAACTTGTTGTCCACCAGGACCCCAAGATCCTTCTCCATGAGGCTGTTTTCTAGCAGGTCAACTCCTAATTCAGACCTCTGAAATACCTCTGGGCTCAGTGACTTTCAACTTGGCAGATTTGGAAATACTCCTGTGTCTCAGCTAGGGTGATGAGATCTTCTGCACAGCTCTTACCTTGCAGGGAACAAGCAGTCCTGCTCACGGTACAATTTGTTGTTAATGATTTGGTAGTGTGTCCCGAGCTTTCGGCTCACCACATCTGATATTATCTCCTCAGAAATGCCACCTCGAAAAGGAGCCAGGTCCTGCTTCCAGACACTGAAACAAATCAACCAGCCATTATTATGTAGAATAGGGAGCTCTGATACATAAGGCATAATCAAGAATTTAATCTAATTCACTCAGAAGAGCTGTTACTCAGAGACTCCAAAGTCCAAGCTTCACTCTGACTGTATGTGCTCCTTGCCCGAACAGAAAGCCCAGGACGGGACTCTTGAGGCTAAATCAACACAGACAGATCTAGTTACTTGCCCAGAAACACCTAACATACCCTGTCAGGTTATGGGTAAAAGCCTTCAGCTCACTTAACCTTTGAGTTGTGAAGCTTGTGCTCTGGCCTTCTATGAATGATGGGCCACACCAAGACCTAACTCCTCACATAGAAGGGCTTGTAGCGAGAGGACAAGGGGTAACAGACTAAAACTGGAAAAAGGGAGATTTAGGTTAGACATCAGCAAGAAATTCTTCCCTGTGTGGGTGGTGAGACACTGGAACAGGTTGCACAGGGAAGCTGTGGATGCCCCATCCCTGGAAGTGTTCAAGGCCAGGCTGGATGGGGCTCTGAGCAACCTGTTCTAGTTGGAGGTGTCCAGGCCCATGGCAACTAGGTCAAAACTAGATGATCTTTAAGGTCCCTTCCAACCCAAACCATTCTATGATTCTATGATCATGTCATGCTATTTAGACATAAAAAAGAAGGCAAGAGTCTAGTCACAAACCTAACACATGTAAGAAAATACAGAAGGAGAACGCAGTTTATATTAATTTAGTCTGAAGATCCTCAGATCTGACTGAATCACACAATTGTCAGAGTCAGAAGGGACCTCTAGAGATTATCTAGTCCAACTCCCCTGCTAAAGCAGGATCACCTAGAGCACATCACACAGGACTACATCCAGGCAGGTTCTCAATGTCTCCAGAGAAGGAGACTCCACAACTGCTTGGAGCAGTTATTGAACACTGTTGCAACAGCCATGGAGACATACTCCCCACTTTTTGGTAGACACTGCACCAATGCCTTGGTTTCATACACACTGTCAGGGTGAACTCACTGTGAAGGTGGTCAAACACTGGCACAGGTTGCCCAGAGAGGCTGTGGAGTCTCTCTATTCTGTGATACTCAAAACCTGACTGGACAGTCTTTGCAACCCTGCTTGAGCAGAGGGGTTGGACTTGAAGATCTCCCTACAGGATTCTGCCATTTTGTAATCAGGTAGAAAACAGTAAAACTACATAAAGAATTGCAGTTTTATGGCACATCCCTGTCATTGTAACCAAAGTGACAACTGAAAGGTAGCAACCAACAAGTCAGGAACCTTCAGTCTTTGGCCACTGAGTCAGAGAAAACTAAACACAAGTAGAATCTACTATATGAGGAAAAGTACTGGCTTTCAGTGTTCTACTGCAGATTTACACATCTCCAAATCAACTATCAAAATGAACAGTTTCTTAAGTGTCACACAGTGTACAAGCTGTATTATCTTCCCGGATTCTTTTGTAAAGCCTGTCACTGTAGCAGTGCTCCTGAGCAACCCTTAAATGAACTACTGCTTTAGTGAAAACTACGTTCCAAGACTAACAGCAACCTCAACTTCATGCTACTAGCAACTATCATGATCTGAAGCAGATTTGGAGGTTGTAACCACTTGGGAAGGCGTTGTAACCACTTGGGAAGGTGTTCTACCCAAAGGTGGGCAGGAGATGGTGTAGTGTATGTTTAAAGATTAGGAGATGTCTTTAGGTGGTATCTGAATTGAAACTTTGGAAAAAGGCTGGGAGGATAAACTAGAAGAGACTTTTCCCCAACAGTATTTCAAGAGCAATGAAGATCAAAAACTCCAAATACAGTGTACAAACAGTTGCTCAGTATGACTTGTCTGATATTAAAAGCCAATATAGTGCCTAATCTCACCCAAAAATGGGTGAGTATATCTGGTACTTCTAAGTAGGAGGCTTAAAGTTGGGCATCTGTGTTTCTGCATTTGGAATCCTAATTCTAAAGGCAGAAGAATATGTTGACACTTTCCTGAATTCCTTCTTCTCCTTTAAAAAAATATGCTGCTTAAGGGTAACAAAAATCCCTGCCCATATGACAATGATGACCCAAGCACCTGTAACTTTTGCCATGCTGCAGCTGTGCTCTGTCAGTGGGAACAGAAAGGAAGCTTGGTTTGGCTACGTCTACAAGACAAAGCAGCCTGCACTTTTACTGCCTGCAGTGGTCTTGCATCACATATAAGCCTCTAGCACTGTATTCACTGTAGGCAGATCAGGCCAGCATTTCAAGTCGGAGTGATGGTATTACACATAATGCTTTACAGTTATTAAAAAATAAACAAGACTTATGTCTTCCTGAATGAGCTCCTCTTGGATCGTGCTTTAATAATGTGAAAGTTAGGTAGTTAAATATCCACCATCACTCCAATTCTCACAAGAAATTACCTAAACTCCCTAGAAAGAACACTAAAAAGTACAACACGCTATCACATCAAATGAATCCGTGTTCTGTAACAATCTTTCTTAAGCTAGGTACTTAAAATATTTTGCACATACTTGACTTCTTCCACTTCAAAAAGCTCATGAGAAAGACTTATTAGCAATGTTGCACTGAGAGAGAAGGCAAAATTGGATTGTTAACACAGGAAGATCACCAACTGTGCATTGGTTTATTGTATGATCACATATGAAATGCTGACAGTGCCTGTTCATAGAATACCAGGTAGGAAGGGACCTCAAGGATCACTTGGTCCAACCTTTCTTGGCAAAAGCACAAAGTATGGCAAAAACCAAAGTTTGTTGTTTGATAATCACAGAAGACAAGAAGAGTGATCAGTTTTAAGGTGGACACACTTTTTATTGGAACTACGGAGGCCAGCCTGTTTCAAACAGTGCCATTAATAACTTCCTCCTTGCAAGCTCTGCGACCTCTGATGACTGCAGACACGACACTTTAGAGCCTAAATATTCTCCAGTTAATTCCCATCCATCAGTGCTGGCAAAAGCATTCCCCCTCATGGCCAGAGGCCTGTGCGGACAAAAGAAAACCTGCCTCTCACCTTTGGTGGCAGCTACAATTCTCCTTTACGCACGGCTTATAGACTTCCATAGCTTTCTTGATTTGGTCAGTTATAGTTTGCCACTTGGGATCTAAAACACGCAGGAACGAAAAGTTAGAGGAATTAACCCATTCAACTACCAGAGCAACTCGTGGGAGCTGAACAGTATTTCTGCTCCAGCTGGCTACAGCAATGCACCACTGCCCCGCAACACTCCAGTGCTGCTCCAGCCCATGCAGCTCAACTTCGGCGGGCCTAAAGCAAGAAGGGGAGAGAAGAGCCATCACGGGTAAGGAAAGGGGCGACCTAGCTGAGTGGGATAGGGATGGGGCAGTGAGTCGGGCATCCCGTAGGGGTTCCCGAGCTGAAAGAGAAGCCGGGGGGAGCCTGTGAATCCTCACGGACTCCCTTTCAGCCCGGAGACCCCCACGGGGTGCCGGGGAATCAGCCCGGCCGGGCGGACGAGGAGGCGGCGGCGAAACCCCCTCAGTGCCCTGACAGGACGCGCAGGCTCCCGCGCGGGCCACCGGCTCTCCCCCCGGCCGTGAAGTCGCGTCCCATTCCCCGCCCCCAACAACACCCTCACACCGAGGGGCCCGAGAGCCGCTTACCTGCCAGGTCTCCCGCCCCGGCGAGCTCTAGCCACCGCACGGCGATAGCTGCCACAGCCCACAGGACCACCACCACCCGCCCCATGCCGCCGCCGCTGCCAGCACCGCCCTGCGCATGTGCGACCGACGACCGGCGGGCGCGGGTAGGGGGAGATGCCCCAACCAAAGATGGCGGCTGCTGCCGCCAGCCCCGCACAAAGATGGCGGCGCTAGAAGTGACGTCATGCCGCGGTGTTTGATGGGGCCTGTAGGACAAGGACATGGGGACTGCGCTGCAGAAGAAGGCACTGCCCAGAGAAGCTCTTAGTGTGCACCTGTGATAGTCATAGAATCATTGAATCGTTTTGGTTGGAAATGATCTTTAAGATTATCAAGTCCAACCGTTAACCTGGCACTGCCAACTCCACCACTAAACCATGTTCCTAGGCATCACAGCTACGTGTCCTTTAAATACATCCAGGGATGGTGGCCCCAACACTTCACTGGGCAGCCTGTTCCAGCACCTGACATCCCTTTAAGTGAAGGATTGTTTCCTAATATCCAATCTAAACCTCCTCTGGCACAACCCGAGGCCGTTTTTTCTCATCCTATCACTTGTTATTTGGGAGAAGAGATTGACCCCCACCTCAGTACAACCTCCCTTCAGGTAGTTGTAGAAAGCAATAAGGTCTCTCCTCAGCCTTCTTTTCTCCAGACTAAACTACTGCAGTTACGTCAACCATTCCTCATAAGATTTGTTCTCCAGACCCTTCACCAGCTTTGTTGCCCTTCTTTGGACACCCTCCAGCACGTCAGTGTCCTTCTGGTAGTGAGGGGCCCAAAACTGAATACAGTATTCGAGGCATGGCTTCACCTGTGCCACATACAGGGGGACGATCACTTCCATAGTCCCGGCCACACTATTTCTGATACAAGTCTCTCCAAATAACATCCTAACTCTATCCGTGTGCATTCCAGGAGCTCCTCAAGCCTTGTGCAGATGTTGTGCACCTGGTGGCCCTCTCTCCCTTTGTGGTTTTCAGGGGAAGAACTTCCCTGGAGACTTGAATTCGTCAAGCCGTTTGCCCAACCTGTAAGAAGTTCATTCTCCCGGCCCCACCCCTTGCTGTTGCCAAGGCCTGATTCAATTTGAACATTTAGGATTAAGTCAAGAATCTCATTGTTATGGTAGAAAGGTTTAGATTGATTTGTATAAAGTCTTCTGCAGCTCCAGGGATGTGAACTGCTAGGAAGAAGAAAAAGAGCAGGACTAAGAACTGGACATTGAGTGCCATCAATGTAATGTGTAGGACCTTCTCTTTGCAAAATGGTTTCTAAGAATACAGTCTTCAAAACTATCCCAAATTAGTGTCTGGGTCAGCTGAGTCATATGTGGCCAGCCTTCAGGAGACAGGCTCATTAATCCAGTGCTGGATGTAATAACCATGCTGATAAGCAGCCAAATTAATGCAAGCTGCTTAATTAAGAAGACCCTGGCTAAGCAGGTACTCTATTAACATGAATCCAGACGAGTAAATTGATGTTTCTTACCTAGGTTGGGTGTGGGAAAGCCTGTCCTCTCTTCGTGGGGTCTGTGTATTCAAATCTGAACACTAAACCTTCCTCTTCCCTAGCCCTGATCCAGCTTGGTGATTTTAGATTCCAGGAGGAGGTACTGTGGCTGCTTGTTAATAGGAAGGAACCACATTTATATTATGTTTGTACCTATAGCATGAACACTCAGTGATTAGCTGTACAATCCACCCACTAAACTTGTAATAAAGACCTCTTTTGTGTGAAACTGAATTGGTCCTGTAGGTATCTGTAGGTTTGGATGGAGAAATGGTTACCAGAAAACAGACCAAAGAGCATGTGCTGAGAAGGAATGTGAAGGTTTCCCAAGAACTGCTGAATTCTGGAGAGCAGTTGTCTTGCTGAATCTGCAAGAGCTGATAAACTCTGGGTACCAAGTGTCGGCTCAATCTGTACAAGGTCACAAGTGAATGCTGGTATCGATGGTGGGTTGTGTGTCTGGAGGGCAGGTGCTCCTATATGCAGACAAAGATTGCATCCATTGATATAAATTACTTTGAAGGACTTTCTGAATGCCTACTTGGATGAATAGACTAGACTAGAACAGAATTAGACTACACTAGGCTATTTCAGTTGGAAGGGACCTACAATGATCATCTAGTCCAACTGTCTGACCACTTCAGGGCTGACCAAAAGTTAAAGCATGTTATCAGGGCTATTGACCAAAGGCCTCTTAAACACTGACAGGCTTGGGGCATTGATCACCTCTCTAGGAAGCCTGTTCCAGTGTTTGATCGCCATCTTGGTAAATAAATGCTTCATAGGTCCCATCTAAACCTCAGCTAGTGCAGCTTTGAGCCATTCCCATGTATCCTGGCAATGTATACCCAGGAGAAGAGATCAGCACCTCCCTCTCCACCTCTCCTCCTCAGAAAGCTGTAGAGAGCAGTGAGGTCATTCCTCATCTTCCTTTTCTCCAAACCAAATAAGCCCAAAATCTTCAGCTGCTCCTTATAGGACATTCCTTCCAGCCCTTTTACGAGCTTTGTTGTCCTCCTCTGGATGCATTCAAGGACCTTCTCATCTTTCTTAAACTGTGGGGCCCAGAACTGCACCCAGTAAGCTGCCAGTATGTCAGCATAGCACTTTATTGAGCATGCAGCTGGGGTTGCCCTCCAACTGTTGCTCCAGCTGGATAACTGAGTGATTGGATGAGTGAACTATGAGGCAATAAGTGAATGTCATGTGTATTATCTGCTATTATTAATAACACCTTCTGAGAGTGAAAATCTTGAGAACTTCTGGCTGTCCCATCCTAAACTCCTGCTGCACAGCAAAAGAATTTTTTAAGTAAATCAGGGGAATCAATCCCTTTCTTGCATCTTCTCTTAGAGTCCCTCTGTCTTCCTTTTGGTTTCTGCATAGGGTCTGCTTTCTTTTATTTCCTTGACTGTCGCTTTCACAGCCCCAGTAGCCACAGATCCATAGTCGGAGGCTGGCCTGAAGACCCCCCCCAAAAGTCTGAACCATAAGTAAGGTAAAGACAAAAATTGGTGATACTTCTATATATCTACATTTGCCTCCAATGGTCTCCCTCAGTCTTAGCCAGCTCTACATGGCTAATCCACCCATTATTTCTAGCATAATTTTCTGTCTTCCCTTTCAGGTTCCAGACCAGATTTTCCTGCTTCTTTCCCAGCTGACTGAACAGGGACATAAGCACGCTGTTCCAACACCATTGCTGGTTGTTTCTCACAGCTCCCTGCTAGTCTCCTACACGGCTGGTAGAGCTGTAGTATTTTGCTCTGTAGCAAAGGTTATTTCGGGTGCTTTCTCTGAGGCAAAGAGTAGGAGTGGTAGTCAGCATAAATGTTTAATAGGCCCTGAGAGCTAAGACTTTAAGATGAAGCTCCTTTTGAAGCTACGTTTACAGCCTCTGCTCTCCCAGGCTTTGTATAATGAAAGCACCCCAGGCCACTGTGGTGTGGTTTTGGCATGCGCTGTATTTCCCCTCCAGCACCTTGGATGGTTGTAAGCTTCAGAACCCCTTGACTCTCACTTCAAACACAGCCTTTGCCTCACCTTCTCTACCTCCTTAATTTCCTGCAAATCCAAAGCTCTGTGCAGGAGCATCTGGCTATGATCTTTGATACCCTCCCTCAAACAGTCCCTCCCTCATTTTTTTTCTCTGCCAAATCAAGCACAAACACCCACAAACTTACTTTCATCATGTTCCATGTGCCTCGAGTGGAAAATCACTTGGCTGTAAGTCTGGTGTCCTTGCTTTACATATTTAACATAGGTTAGAAGAAGGGTGCTTGGGAAAAGGTTTGGTTCTCTAAACTGGTTAAAAGACTGAACTAAAGGACATGTGCTTTCTAGATCTTGAGTTTCTCTCAGAGCCGTGGTCTGGCTTTTCCAGTTGCTACTGTCTGCTTGTGCAGGGGTGCCAGTGGGGGATTTTCTCCTTTAATTCATCCTTGTGTGGTAAACGGAAGTCTTAGGTGTTCTGAACTCCTCAAATAAAGGCAAATTTTTCAGATGAAGAATGGCCATCCTACCTGCACTGAAGTTCTCCAGAAGTGCAGACAGCTAGAGAAGGGTTAAGTGCAGCTGGAAAATGTGATGCTAGTAAAAGGGGAAATATCCTGACAATGTAAACAGAGCTTCCAGTAGTTGTGAGGAAGCTGATGTGTGGTTCTTCATATAACTTTCACGCTTGGTCATCAGTGGGGCTAGGCTGCCCCAGAAGGCTTAGGTAGTCTCACAGCTCAGCGGAGGGAGGAAGAAAGCTACAGAGGCTGCTGAGGTTCAAAACCCGTGATTGCTGTTTCCAAGGCTCCTGGTGCTGAGCCCAATCTTTCCCATAAGAGTCAAGATTGTTTACTGTTGGTGAGCTCCTCATGGAGCTTCTTTTCCCTTTGGCTCTGAGTGGTGTCCTGTGACACACAGGCCTGTGGAGGTGTTGGGCTGGGGCTGTCAGAATTCAGGGAAGCTGGCCACATCTGCAGTACATGGCCTGGGGATGTTTAGTATAGAAAATTCAAATATTTTATGAAAAGGAGGCTAATTATGAAACTGTTACAACAACTGGAACACTGCATGAGAAGTGTTGCACCAGAATGATACCCAGTAAGGGCTGGGGTCATGACCTGAGGCTCAGACTAAGACTCTGCAAGGCCTGCAGAACTGCGGAGTTGGACTGGGCAAAACAAGTACAGGAAATCCCAGAGTTTGGTCTTGATGAAACCCCCATCCAAGTCTGCCAGTGAAGGATGTCAGTACCCCAGGCCTCAGCTCAGCCTGAGGGTTTATGAAGGCAATGGAAACAATGGAGGATCCAAGAAAAAGTGGACAAGGCGTCTGTAGCTCAAGCCTGAGGTCAAACTTCAAGTACTGGTGCATGCTGTGGGAGCAACACATATCAACTACATCTGGTGTTTGAGATGCAAGAACTGCAGTGGTTTGATCCCTTGAGGAAATTGTATGTGCAAGGGAATGCCAGTGTTCATGACTGTGCTGACAGTATTATAACAAATTTTTCATAATGATAACAGAGTGTAGCAACCCCAAAAGGGAAGAGGGACACCTGTTTAGTGTGAACTGTGTGTATAAGTGCACACATAAATGTGGAGTCAGAAATATTTTTAAGCCTTTTTATTTGTACCCCTAAAAAAGGGAATGGGTAAATCCAACTTTCCCAGAGGAGTTAAGAAGATGTGGGGCTCTCACACAGAAGAATGAACTGAGAGATTAAAGGTCATCAACACTCCTGCACAAACTCGGAAAGGCACAGATTTGAAATGGTGGAGCACGGGGGGGATCTGGTAAATTCGGAAGATAAAAAGCCCTTTGTCTCATCAAATGGATGTATTAAATATTTGTACCCATTTGCCTTTGCATTTGAGTGGCAGGGCACCAGCACAAGCTAAAATTGAGTATATTCCTAGAGAAAAAGCCTTGGCATTAAGCCATGGCTGTAAAGACTTTTTAAAATCTGTTTGAGAGGCCATGTTAACTAAAACTGATCATAAATCACTTTTTGCCATTGCCAGTGGGGATCTGGCAAACACCTTCCTGCAAACAGAACGCCTCTTTCTTTAGCTACAGTTGTGTAACTTGCAAATTGA
The DNA here is from genome assembly GCA_020745705.1 of Hemiprocne comata. NCBI lineage: Eukaryota > Metazoa > Chordata > Aves > Apodiformes > Apodidae > Hemiprocne > Hemiprocne comata. The sequence continues at coordinate 131,084,645 of CM036586.1, read as the reverse complement.
ATGTGAACCTGAGAAAGATTTAGTATTTGCAGGCATACTCTCTAGAGCCTTTGACAAAAATGCTGTGAAACAAAGTCCCAGGCTAGATTATGTATATGTCAATTGGGGAAAACAAAACAGAAAAACCCAGCCCTGTTGGTTCTCCAATGAAATGCAGAATTTTATTGCTAGTGGTTTGCTGAGGACGAGACACTGCAGGATGTAATTAAGGTTCTGCTAGAAAATGATTTGCACAGCTTATTCTGTCCCTGCTTCAGTTTAAAACGATTTAGATACCACTTCTCTGAGGCATGAAGAAAACTGATCCTTGAAGTGTTGCAGGAAAACAAGGATACAGGAAGCCATTGGAGCCTGAAGGCAGTGCGAGACATCTCTGCCTCCCTCAATAGTCAGAAACACAAGTAATGTTAAATGGAGGAGCTCATGCTGGTGGAAAACACTCACCCTCTAGAAGGAAGTTAATGAAGGTTTGCATCAGCTTGATGTGGGAGTCCTGAGCAGCCATTTTCATATTGCTGGGTAATCTTTACTGGAAGGCACTACAGCACCATAAGGGAGCAGGTCGCTTATATCTGCTAACAGGGGATTTCACACACGTAGCAATAATGTCTGTCAATGGACTACAGTTCAGTACAAGCTTACAAGTGTTGCAGCTAAGTCCCAGTGCCTAAACCTACCACACTGGTGAAATGCAATGTCAAAAGACTGCCAGAAAGGGGGCAGTGTCAATCTGTTGCACTTCTGGCACTGTTCAGTTGCAGTGGATTGTCACATCTGTGCTAGCAGAAACTGATATCATAGACGGGTGGGCTGGTGGAGATAAGTAAACAGAAGAATTGAAACAAAAACCTGGTATGATTTTGTAGTCTGGGATTGGCAGCGTTTCACAAGTGATACGGACGCATAGTAACAGGAAAAAAACAGCAATTAGAGATGGGGTGTGCTCTGTGGAGATTTTGTGATCATGTGAAGTAGTTGTTGCAGGCAGTGCATGCTGCGGAGAAAGAGATTCATGTTTCCCAAATTCCAGAGAGCAGTGGGAGAATGTAAATTGCTGCCTTTCATGGTTGTCGTGTCAGGTTAGAGTGGCTGTAGCCCAGAAAGGCAAGCAGCTAGAAGTAGTGGGCTTTTTGCCAACTAACTATGGTACTGGTTTTCCAGAGGACACAGGTGACAACATGGGACATCTGGGACAAGAGGACTTTTTATTACAGAGGGCATACAGCTTGTTGGTACTTGCTGTTGTCCATTAGTTGGGTATAGTTGAACTTTGCTCCCCAAGGGGAAACTCTGGGGACCTGTACCTTTGAGAAGCTCCCAGAGGAGGTGCCATTGTACAGAGGCTCATGGTGAACAGCACCCATCAGCTAGAGCTCAGACAGTGATTAATGCAGAGCTCTTTGGGGTAAACAACATGGAATACAGGAGTTCTCACGTGCTAATTCAACTGGCAACAAATGGTGTGTCCATGTACAGAGTGCTGAGTATTGAGAAGGCTCTAGTTCCTCCTAAAGTCCTAGGGGCAACAAAGCTGGTAAAGGGTCTAGAGCACAAACTTAAGAGGAGCAACTGAAGGAACTAGGGCTGTTTAGCCTGGAGAAAAGGAGGCTGAGGGAAGACCTAATCGCTCTCTACAACTACCTGAAAGGAGGGTGTAGGGAGGTGGGGGTTGGTCTCTTCTCCCAAGTTAACAAGCAATAGGACAAGAGGAAATGGGCTCAAGGTGTGCCAGGGGAGGTTTAGATTAGATATAAGAAGTAACTTCTTCACTGAAAGGGTTATCAAACACTGGAACAGGCTGCCCAAGGAGGTGGTTGAATCACCATCCCTGGAGGTGTTTAAAAGACATACAGACGTGGTGCTTAGGAACATGGGTTAAGGACTGGACTTGGTAGAGTTAGGTTAATGGTTGGTAGAGTTAGGTTGTGGTTGGACTCGATGATCTTAAAGGGCTTTTTCAACCAGAATAATTCTGTGATTCTGTGACTTGTCACTACCAATGTCATTGATCCAGCAACTTTGTTTCATGAAGACTATCATTGCTGGAGAATTCCTAGATGTTTGTGACTCTGTAGACGTTAATTCATTCAAGTAGTTAAATCATTGAAGCATGGCCCTGAAATTGTGAGCAGCTTTGTTTCAACTACTTTGTTTTTGCAGAGCTGCACAAAAATTGTGCTTTTCTGTGTCTTAGCATTGCTTGAATGTAATAGAATTTCCTTCTGCTAATAAACGGAGGCATTAAGTTTCTAATTTAGGGATGGTATAAAGTGAGTTGTGCTGTGATTTCTAATCATGGGAGAAATCTTCTAATGTGCACACGTTCAGTGTTTGTCTTATAAAAATGTTTTCTTAACAATGCCCATTGCAGCTAATTTGTAACAGCACAGTGTAAACATTGATTTCTAAAGTTTTTTAATAGATCCCCAAGCTACTTAATTATCACTTACTGACCCTTGTTTTCTAATGGTGATTAGTTTAGTTTCCTCAAACTTTATGAAAGCTGGGTCTCAAGTGGTGGTAAGATGGACAACTTCTCATTCCATATGTAATAGGATAAGAAGGTCTCCAAAGCATTACTAGTTCATGTCTTCCCAGGAGTAGGATCTTCCCTTCACGGTGATACCCTTCTTAGCTGGACATCTAGAATGTTCAGTCTAGTTCAGCTAAAGCTTGTATTAAAATAAGGGAGAAGCAAATTCAACTCAGAACTTATCCAGGCTTTAAAAAAATCCTTTCTCTCACTAGGCCTCTTGATTGTGGTAGGCTTCTTTCAGGTCTGGCATACCTTTTGGTTCATGAAGCAGCTGGATTCTTCAGTATCTGTGTCTATGTGAGTTGAGGGGAGAGAGCAACCTGATTTCTGAGAACAGTTTGCCACAAGTCTTTAGGCTAACTAAATGCCTGTTACAGTTCAATTGGCTTGAATGGTTATCAGAGCTGAACTCTTTTAGAGATGGAGTCTTCCACTGCAACTTTGCATCCCACTACACTATTTAAAAGACTAGCACATTGGTTGTCATTTAAACATGGCTGACATAAGAGCCTCAAATCTTACTCTGATCTTCTTATAGAGCAGATGGTTAGAGAGCAGTTCAGGGACTTGGCCACCTTGAATGAGCTCTCACCAACAAGAAAGGGGATGGTTGTAGAAAAAGGTGATCAGTCTCTATCTACATTTGGAAAATAAAAGGTGAGACACATGGAGGGAGACTGGGAAAGGATAAGAAAATTATAGAAGGGCCACCAGAGACACCAGAGATTTTAAAAGCTTTCAAGGCTATTGCAGTCCACAAGGTACATTCCTCACTGTCTTTCTTTTGCTGTAAACTAATCACCAGTCTGTAGCATGCCATAAGCTAGCAACCCAAACACATGAGCTCAGAATACCCCCTACGCTGACTGTGGTACAAAAATAATAGTTGTACTTTACCTGTTCGGTAAACCCTACAGTTTATAAAGAGTGAATAATTACCAGCTGTTGAAGATCTGAGGAGCAAGAGATACATGCATCCAGAAGAGATTTGAACCAGTTGCCACTGAGTTCAACAGACAGCTCGTACTCCTCTACAGCAACCTGAGATGTCTTCTTGAAACAGGACTGAGAAGAATATCCTTGGGCTAGGAATCCAGGTCCTTGAACCATGTGCTGCAAGCAGCTGTGTTGTGTAGAGTGCCGGATAAGGCTAAACGTACTTGGCTTATTCATTCACCAAAACAAGATAATCCTGTCCTGATAGTATTGTTGGCTATAATGAAATGTATTGAGAGGACAAGAAGACAAGTAGGAAGTGTGAGAAAAAGTGCTAATGAAATTAAAGGGTATAAAAGATAAAAGGTAGAGACTGATTTTGACTCTATTTAGGCAGAAAATTTGAGAAAGGCTTTTGCTGATCAGAGAGGAGAGCTTCTGGAGCAGACTTCGAAAAGCACTAGTTGTTTGTTTCCTTGTTACCTCCTATTGTCAGAAGGCTAGATCTTTCCTAAAATGGATACTGAGACAGTCTGTCACTGATGATAGGGCATGGCTCAGAGATGCCCACCAGTCTGAAACAAGCAGTGAAACTTTTCTTCTTGTCAAGTACAGTATCACTAAAAACTCAGACAATAAGACTGAAAGATGCATTGGGATGCCTCCTAGTCCGATAGCATTGTCTAACCATACCTGTCATTCTTGACCAACACTTGCCCTCTTCTTAAAGACATGCAGTGATGGAGCCTGCTACGACTAGTAGGAATTTTTGGCTCATTTTGGGCTTGCTTCCATGGCAAGTCCAAATCCTGTCTTCCAATGCTGCATTCTATCTCTCATTAAGCTAGTCCTACCCCCATCTACTACATTTGAATAGCTGATTTTTCCTAAGTAACTGCAGAATTTTGCATGTCTTTTTTTAATGACTTTTTTTCCCTTAGACTTTCTCAGATAATCAAAGCTGTTTTGAATGCTCAGTCTATTTTCCAATGTATCTGCAGCCCCTCCCAGCAAGGAGCCATTGAAAAGTTTAATAAGCTCAGCCTCTGTTCCTTCTTTCTTGTTATTAATGAAAATAATTAATAATGTAAGTTCTGGGAGAGTTCTTCACAAAAATCTAGCTTGACGCATCTCTCTAGTTGATGCAGAAGCAGCAGTAACTTCACTGGATTACCCCCTCCCTCAGTTGACAATCATGAACAATTTGCTTTCACAGACTGAAATGTTCCAAATTTAAAATCTGTTATGAAGAAAAGTCTCCAAAGGCTGGGGCAGTGTAGAATATGCCTAGCAGCAGAATTTGCTCATAGATGATAGACGATCCATGCTCTAGCTTTAAAATCTATAAACATTTAAAGTGAGAAGATCTGCTCAAGGAAACTCTTTAAGTATTTATGGCACCCTGCCAGACAGCTACCAGGCCAAGACTCCTAGCCTTAAAGCTGGAGTGTTACAGAAATAGTCACAGCAGATTGTTGAAAAAAATAAATGTGGAATTAAGTCCTTTGGAACAGGTATGACCACTATAGAAAGCTTGGAAATTCCTTAAAGTTTTTAATTCTTTGAAAAAAGCTCTCATGATTTGATACTTTTGACTCTTGAGTCATACAGTGATCTCGTACGGATGGTACATTGATCTGCAGATAGCTAAGTACTTCTCAGACATACTTTTAAGCTGCTTAGACATTTAAATGACCAAGAGGAGTGCTTGAATTTTTAAAGTAATGATGCCTTGTACCTTCAAGATTTAAGCCAACCTCTTAACTTTTTGGTATCAGGAAAAGCACTCTGCAGATGGCAGATTATTCAAAATGGTTGTGCTGCCATTCAAAGGGACCTCAACAGGCTGGAGAAATGGGGCAAGTGGAGTCTCGTGAAGTTCAACAAGGGGAAATGCCAGGCTCTGTCCTTGGGCAGGAATAACCACATGCCACCAGCACAGGTCAGGGGCTGAGAGGTTGGAAAGCAGCTCTGCAGAGGAGGACCTGTGGGTTCCAGTGAGCACCAAGTTGAACACAAGCCAGCAATGTGCTCTTGTGGCAAAGAAGGCCAACAGCTCCTGGGCTGCATTCGGAAGAGCATCACCAGCAGATCAAGTGAGGTGATCCTTCTCTCTCTGCTCAGTGCTGGTAAGGCATATCTGGAGTGGTGTCCCAGTCTGGGCTCCCCAGCAGAAGACAGACATGGGCTACTGGAACAAGTCCAGCAAAGGGCCAGAAAAATTATTGAGGGCTTGGAGTGTTTCTTACATGTGGAAAGGCTGAGAGGGCTGGGAGTGTCCAGCCTGGAGAAGGGAAGGCTCAGGGGGGAGCTTACCAATGTGCATAAATGAGCACTAAAGAAGACAGAGCCAGTCTTCTCTCCATGGTATATAGTGAAAGGACAAGAGGCAACAGGCACAAGGTGACACACAAGAAGTTCTGTTGGAACATAAGAAAACACATTTTCTTTTTTTTTTTTACTGTGATGAGGGATCAGGAACAGGAACACTGGAACAGGTTGTCCAGAGAGGTTGCAGAGTGTCTGTCCATGAAGATATTAAAAAATCTGACTAAGCCCTAAGCAACTTTCTCTATTTGACCCTGCTTTGACTAGGGTTGTACTACACAATTTTCAGAGGTCCCTTCCCATGTGAATGATTTTGTGATTCTTGGGGACACCCTTACATGTTCCTCCAAAGCATCCATGTGTGGCCCCATCATAAGCAAGGCACTGACTTGAATCTCAGTTTGCACAGAAGTCCAAATGCGGAATTTACATTTTGATGTAAGGGAAAGAGCGAAAGGTGTCTGTTCCCTGTGTGTCTCACACTTAGCAGAGACACCTCTACGTGTGCCAACTGATGTCATATTAGCATTTTACACATAACTAACTCTGGAAAGGCAAAAGGAGGCAGTGAAGAAAACCCTGTGTGATGTAAGCATAGACCTTTCTATAGGTACAGGTCTGGATACATAATTAAGAATGCTCTCTCTCCAATAGTAGACGTTATCCTTTATTATAATAGTTATTGTTTTCCTATCACTATGTTTTTAATTACAGGCCTAGATGGATATGTAAATCATCCCCAGTCTGACCTAATGATGAAGCAATTGCATGTTCTTCCCCGTAGTGGGAGAGGACACAGATGAAGCCAGTGCCCCCAGCCACAACCCTAAGCACAAGTTACCATTACTTTCAAACAACCTGTTTGAAAAACAGAGCATGGGGAGCTGTGGGGCTGCCACCACGAAGGTCTGTGGGAAGAGGTGGGAGCACAGCCTAGCGAGGAACAAGAGACAGCACTTGCTCCAAAGACAGACTTAAATATCTGTACGGGGAAACGGCCTGTCTTTGTGCACTTCCTCAGCATGTAGGGGAATGGGACTGAAACAAAGGACAGAAGCTGTGTACCAAGAAATACTTTGCTCATGCAGCTGATTTCTTCTCCACATAGAAACAGCCAGCAGAGCCTCAAAAGCTAGGCAATGAGCAAACAGCATACTGGATTTTTCTGTACGGTATATTAACAGTGTGTATTTTTTTCAGCTTCTTGTGTAGATATTTTCTATTCTTTCTATTTCATATTTCAACATCCTTTTTTTCCCAAGATGTACAGCCTTTGTATGCACTGGAGAGATACTTCTGTGAATATAGTCTGTCTGATAGGCCCCTGATATGTAGTTAAATGCTGCTTTCTGAAGGCATCTATAGGATCCTGAGAAAGAAATTATTCTTTAAGAGTAGGTCAGAGAGCATTACCTATTGCTCAAATGCAGGATTCCTCTCTTAATTTGGGGTGCAGAACCTGGAGCTCTGCTTGTGCTCATACTTCAGGTTGTTCTGTGACAGAGCTGCTTGGGTTACTCTGCAACAAAAGTTGAAGGCAAACATTTTAAGGGACATTTTAAGATGTACGTAACATCTAATCAGTATTTCCATACAGCTTCTCTGCAGAGCAGTAGTGGTCCAATCTTTCTATACTAGCATCCAATGATTCTGGACTGAATTTGAGGGCTGGCCTGTCACTAGGATGTAACTGGTGCTGTGTGAGGGAAAGTAGCAGAAAAGGCTATGATATCACTGCATCCGGCTGCCATATCAATTTTCTCAATGTCCTGTTGTCAACAGCTGGCCTGCCTAACCAGGTGGTTTGAACTGGAATTGCAAAATGCTGCCATGATCCTGGTAGCAACAAGTTCCGGCTGCAGAGGCATCAGCTTCTGAGTGCCACCTTCTGTGGAGCTAAACTGGCTTTCATAGAAGCATAGAATTGTTTAGGTTGGAAAAGACCTTTAAGATCATGAAGTCCAACTGTTAACCCAGCACTGCCAAGTCCACCACAAAAGCATGTCCTTAAGAACCACATCTACATGTCTTTTAGACACCTCCAGTGATGGTGACTCAATCACTTCCCTGGGCAGCCTCTTCCAGTGCCTGACAACCCTTTCAGTGAAGGGTCTTCTTCCTAATATCCAATGTAAGCCTCCCCTGGTACCACTTGAGGCCATTTCCTCTTGCTCTGTCTCTTGTTACTTGGGAGAAGGGATCGACACCCACCTCGCTACAACCTCCTTTCTGGAGGACTTTTCCAACAGAATCCAAGATGCTGTGACAACATCTGTCTGCCACCATGACATCCAGAGAATGTAGCATGCTCTCTGTCTGGTACAACTGGCTGCTGAGCTCTCTGAATCTCAGCCCTGCCATCTTTCTATGATCTCTGCAGTAAAATAAAATAGCCTGCAGGGGTGGGGTGAGGCTGCTGGAACTTCCCGTGTTATCCCAGATCTGAGACTCCAGGAAGAAGGAAGAATTCCTCCTTCCCAGAACAGTGTTTCTTATTAGCCCTAGTTTCAGGCAAAAAATTTTTGGATTAACTGTTACCCTTCCACGGAACAGTAGTGCCTTAAATGTGCTCCTTTCAGGGCCATGTGCTTTGTGCGTTAGTCCCTCCTGCCTTGAAAGAAGTGATGTCTACATTTACAGGTTTATCTGGACAGTGTTGTCATATCCATGTGAAGAAGCATACACTGAAACTTCAAATTGTGCCAGAATCCCTGCCTTTTTTTCCTTTAAGCCATAGGGTGTTTCTGATTTGTTCTCGACGGCGCCCTCTTTGAAACGGGGGAGGGTTGTGTTGCTGAAGTGGCAGCCTTGGGCAAGATGTGGTGTGTGGTTTCTCCCAGCAGGTCTGGGGTCAAGTCGCAGCACCGCGGTACTGTACTTTGCTCTCCCCTCCTGCCCTTCTTTCCCTGTCAAGAAGCAGGGAGAAAATACTGCCCCTGTCATTAGCCCACATCTATTCGGGACAATGGGGGCTTCTGCCTCGGTCTCCAGGAGAAGTGGAGGCAGCTCCTGCTGCTGCAGCATCTTCAGCTGCAGCCCCGCTGAGGTGCCCCTCCTGCTGCTGAAGCGTAAAACCCCAGCAGCTCTTTTAACCACTCTTCTCATACTACTTGAAGAATAACTTTCTCTTGTCATTAACGCTGATCTATAGCTGCATTAATGTGTGAAATCACTGGGTGTGAAAATAGTGTACTAACCACTACTTAATGTAATATTACCACAGTAATGTCTCTAAAAATATCTTGTCCACTTGATTGCTTTCATTGTGAACTAGAGATAATGCACCACTTACAGCTGATTATTAAAATTCATAAAGCTTTGGTTCTTAATTACAGCAACTTGCAATCAAAGTGAAATGTCAGATCCTGAATGTTGTTTATCTGTATACAAATTCACAAAACTAAGAAAATATAACGATAGTCTACACAACAAAGCTGAGCTGCTTTGCTTTATGGTTAAGTAAAATAAATACCCATGTGAGTATTTATTGAGATAGTCTGGAATTGGTGAGTGTAAGATCTTTGACGTGACAGAACTCGTCTCGTTTGAAACTCGTATCTTTGAGAATATTCAAATGTTTAAATTATGGAAGAGATTTGGAAAATATATTGATGAAGATGGAAATGTAAGATTCATAGAAAACTATTGTGGGAGGATGGAAGTAACTATTCAATGTGCTACGAATCAAAATTTTGCAATTCAGGCTCAAGGTTAAACCAAAGATGCAGAGATGGATTTCCACCGTCATGGAGAATTACCATGGTGGTTGGTAGGAGAGGGCAGCGTCCTTGGTTTCAAATGTCAAAATTACATAACTGTAATTGCTCTTGCTCAACAGTGGCACTGTACAGCAAAATAAAAATTTTTTGGCTGCCCTTAGCCCCCCCTTCCCCTCCCCTCCCCTCCCCTCCCCTCCCCTCCCCTCCCCTCCCCTCCCCTCCCCTCCCCTCCCCTCCCTTCCCTTCCCTTCCCTTCCCTTCCCTTCCCTTCCCTTCCCTTCCCTTCCCTTCCCTTCCCTTCCCTTCCCTTCCCTTCCCTTCCCTTCCCTTCCCTTCCCTTCCCTTCCCTTCCCTTCCCTTCCCTTCCCCTCCCCTCCCCTCCCCTCCCCTCCCCTCCCCTTTCCCTTCCCTTCCCCTCCCCTTTCCCTTTCCCTCCCCTTTCCCTTCCCTTCCCCTCCCCTTTCCCTTTCCCTCCCCTTTCCCTTTCCCTCCCCTTTCCCTTCCCTTCCCCTCCCCTTTCCCTTCCCCTTCTTTCCTTTCCTTTTTCTTTTCCAAGATAATGCTAAGCTCTGAGGGTTTACAGTGCTCTGGGATGTATCTTACCCTGTATTTACTAACACATACTCTTAGCCATAACTCCATGTCAACATAGCTCCCCCCCTTGCCTTTTCTGTTGTTGTTGTTCTGCTATGTGAGATACAGGCATAACTAAGTGTAGAAACTACAGTTCTATTCCATTTATAGTCCTACTGGCACTGCTCATTTATTGTATCTGTCCTATGCCAGTCTGAAAAAATTCAAACCAGAGGGAGACAATTTCCCATAGTATCAGTAAAATAAAACAACACTAGAACAATGGGATCACTTCCTTACTAAATCTGAGTAGCACCATTTCTTTATTCTGATTAAATGTCACTTTGAAGGAGATCTGGCCCATTGTTTGGAAACTTCTTTAGAAAAGCTAAGTTTTTTTTCCACAGGATATACCCACTGTCTACACACTTTTGTTTTGCATCCCTTTTGCCAGTAGATTAAAAAAAAAAAACCTTTGCATAAATAAGAAAGCAAACCTTGACAATGGTATTAAATTTCCTAGGCTTTCCACACCACCTGTCCCCTCAGGTGTTGATTTCCTGGTGGTTTTGGTCATCTTTGCAGTGACAATAGTGAGGAAAGTGCTCAGTTCTAGAGCTGATCCAGTACACCCAAGTGTTATTCCCTTGGCAGTTTGTCTCACAGACATTTGATATTTGCCCACCTCTGTTCCAGCTACACTGACAAACGTTTTCAAAACAGGAAAACCATTTCCTACGCTGGCTGCATGATGCAGTTCAGATTCACTGTGACTTACCCTGGCATAGAGTCTGTTCTGCTGGCTGTCGTGGCTTAAGATGATGTTGTAGCTGTCTGCTGTGTGTACACTACTTATGGATCATGAACAGCACCGCTAGTTTGGAGCAGGAAGGATTTCTATGGCTGTATGGCTTAGTGAGGTCCTTGGTATATGCTCTCCTAATGTCAGCCTTAGCCATCAGCAGTTCCTAACAGCTCAGCACTTCTGGGGTGTCATGCTGCTACCAAAGTGCTCCTGCTTGGACTGCTGCTGCAGCAAAAGCTGCTCTCCACATGGCTAATGCTTAGACTGGAGTGAGTCTGTACATTGTGGTTTTCCATACCTGTTCCATGGGTGCCATCCAGAAAACATGCTCAGCCACAAGTAGAGCAGAAGCCTCTGAGCAATGTGGAGCCAAAGTCAGTTGCCCTCCTCCCCACTTCTGCCCCTTTGCCTGGGGCATGGGTGTGAGCTTGCTGGGATGTCAGCTGTTTGTAGCAGCCTCAAAACGTCTCTCACAGAGTCATGCTCAGAGCTTTCCCCTATGTAGTATCTGATCCCTCTTTCAGTGTATAAGGTGGATGTGGCACAGCCCAGGCCAAAAAGGAAGATTTTCGTAGTCAGAAAATACTCTTTCCTTCTCTTGACATCCCAGCCAGAAAACTGTTAGAAAATGTGATGCACAGGTCCTGTTCATCCTTATGTTGCAGGTAACTTGGCCCCTCACATCTCAAGCAATGGGTTTGCAATATATCACTTCCTGCAAAATCTGTATGACATTTACCCATCCTTTTCAGTGTCAAATGCATCATATTTTATGTCAGGTGACTTGCAGCTGCAAGGGGCATCTGTATGTACCTCCTAGGCTGCTTCCAGAGTTCCTAGTCTGCTCCCAGAGCCTGAACAAGTTCATTTGCAGGTAACTCAAGTATCACTTCCCTCCATGGCAGTGAGCAGTGTAGACCTACTCCTCTCAGCTTACTTTTCAGGTGCACTCTTGGGGCTGTTCACTGCCCCTGGAACGTCTAGGCGCTTGTCTTAGGAGTTTGCAGCTGTGTTGGGGATCTGAAAGGAGATACACTTAGCTAAGCTGTGTCGACATTGCTCACAGAGGTATAAATAAATGCCCCAATTATCACAGCGTGGTTGCAGCAGGCAGAACCCGACACAGCAGTGCAGAGACAGGTAACTAGGAGCTGCCTGGCCTGGCTTAGGGACCAAATCAAAGATTTTTCCGAGCAGCCCAAGCCCACTGAAGAACGTGTCCTCAAGAGGCAATGTCTCACAGCTATCCCACTCGCATGAAACACCACGTCAAGGAATTTAATGTGAGCACAGCAGGCCAGGTTTGCATTTCAACCATTGCCTCTTCACACTCCCCAAATGTTGCAAAAAAACCCAAGCATCAAAGGGGAAGCAGCCCCTGGCAGTCATGCTTTGTGCCACTGGAAATCTTGCAGGCTCACGCTGCCATATGCTGCAGGTTGCTCAGGGAGGAAAGGCTCTCTTGTGCCTCTCACATTAGCCTTTTATTCTGTGTAACAGGTTCGGAGCTGGTGATGACAGCTTTGCACCTAGGGGTGAGACAGTTAATTTAGATTGGGCACGTGTGGCTCCCTTGTCCTCTCTGGTGGAGGGCAGATCTCCTTTAAATACTGTATTCATTACCTACTCTGTGAGCAAGAAATTAGACTCAGCAAAGGAGGCACAACACGTGAAAAACACATTCTCCCTCTGTCCATTTTCCACAGGATAGGTGATGTTTGACTTCACACTTGAGGAAGCAGCTGAGAAATCCTTCAGATGGTTAAACAGTTCAAACAGCTTGCATGGGTAAATGCCTTAGATTTTAAAAATTTCACAGAAGTACTTGAGTTACAAAGTGGACCATGAAATGTTTGTGGAGATGTTCTTACCCTCCTGCTACTGACTGACATCAGAACAGGTAACGGGGGTAAGGCAGGAGAAGCGGGGATTTTAGGGTAACAGGAAAAGTAAATGGGTGATGCTAGGCTTCAAAATGCATTTGTTATCCTTAGAAAGGACATGCTACACTTGCCTGGTTTTGGTTTCCCTTGTTTCAGAGAATATTTCATTTCTGTGAAAAATTGCCATTTCAGTTTAATAGCATTTATGTTTTGAGTGATGCTTTCCGCCTGCGAGGGCTGTGGTTCTGGTGACCCCAGGCTGAGGCTTGGGCTAACCGATGGTCGCTGGGGAATCCGAAAGGGCAAATTGCCAGTGCTGGTAAATTACCATTTAGTGAGAGGAAAACATGTATTCTGGAATACATAATACTGCTCCTCAGCAATGCTCAGCTTCAGCTTCTCATTCAGCAGCACAGACATGAGTGACTTTCCTTTCACTCTGCAGTGAATATGATGTTGTTGAAAGGTCCTGGCCTGACTGCCCTGGGAACTGAGCCCTGTGGAAGCCCTCAGCAGAGAAGCAAAGGATCCTGGCTACAGGCTGTTCTTCTCATCCGATTTCAATGATGGAAGAGGAAACAGAGTTTATACAAAACCAAGCCCAACCCCCAGGAACATCTTGCTTTGTTTATGTTCCGAGCTAAGCCTGTGACTCTCGCTGTTCGTAAGAGCTATCCAGACATTTCTCCATCTGACTGGCTTCACATTGATTCCTTGATCTCATAGAGAGATTTGGCTTTTAGCTCATGCTCATGACGTCCTGCTTTTCTCTCTGCTTTCCAGCATCTGAAAGATCCCTGTATAACGTGATTATGCAACCATGCAAATGGACACGGTTCTTTTCATTTACTGCAAACCCCGCTTCAGGTCTCCCGTTATGAAAATAAAATCATCAGTGAGAGACACACTGTAGAAGGTAGCAGGAAGGGCGTTTTATGTGGCTGGGTTTGAATGCTTGAAGGTAGCATTACAGATGGAAACAGACTATTTGAAGCAAACCGGTGTGCCACCATATCTCCACAGGAACCAGCAACAGTTAATAGACTCAGACAGTTCTCCTCTGAATCCTTTCCCCCTAGGAAACAGCAGATACTCGCCTTCCTGGTTTTGCTCAGCTGGAGGTCTCCCCCCGCCCCTTCTCCCTGAGCTCCAGGGAAATTAGCGGGGTGGCTCTCCCAGAAGGGTAATTTGCACCCTCCCACTGTAAACAGGCGGGACCTTCTTCACTTTGCACCCAGGCGGGAGGGCCTCTGGAGGCATTTAAACACGCTGCTGCTGCTGCTGCTTCTGAGCATGGTATTCAGCACAAGGGCTGAGGGCAATCGAGAAGTGAGGGAGTCCCTTACACAGAGAGGGGAATAAATAAAATAAAATGCACAAAGCTTGTGCCACCTTGGGTAATGCTTCAAGACACCTTGGCCACCTCTTGTTATCCCTGTAGGTAAACATGCCCCTCTCTACCATGGTAGGAGTAAAACCTGTTTAGTCCAGGTGGCCTTTCTCATCACAGTGCCCAAGTCCCCTCACTGCAGCTTCACGGCCTTTACCCCACGGCATGATTCCATGGACCATCCCCATGTTACATGTGCTGAGAGCAAAAGTATAGGGCAAGCTGAGCTTTGCCACTGCTGCAAGCTTGTATCCAGCTTCCTCAAGCAACCCCTTCCTCACTCCTTGGTGGTGGTACTGCATTGCCTGCTTAGTGAAAAGGACACATTAGCCCTCTCTGATTCTCTCCAGAAAAGCTGTTTTTTGCCATTTCACTGCCCTTGAGGAGGGCCCTACCTACCCAAAAAGTTCCCCTTATTGAGTAACTCCTGTACCAATCCAGTTCCCCAGATTGGGTAACCAGGCCTCCTTCCCAGATTTGGGCAGCAGTTTGCAGCTACTGTGTTATGAAAAAGCAGCGGGGGGGGGATCCTCCTCTGGCAGGTGCCGCATAAGAGATGCCTTAGGCCTTGGCCTGCAGAAGCCAGCCGACACAGGTGAGCCAGGTCGGCAGGACAACCTACAGGGCGAGCAGGCAGGAAGCAGCGGGGTCACTCACCACGGCTCTACCGCTGGCGGGGAGGCGGGATGGAGGGCGACCGAACTCGACTGGTGCCGGCTGCGGGGCGGACCCGGAGGGGCTGCCCCGGACGGGGCAGCGGGGGCGACCGGAGCTCGGCTGTGCCGCCTGGCCGCGCCCCAACACCCTGCAGGGGGCGCCCCGCCACCCCCCCGCCGCGCCGGGCAGGGCCGGGCCGGCAGGGGGCAGGCGCGGCCCCGCCTCTCACGCCGCGGAGGGGCATGGGGTCGCCCGGCCCCAGCAGGGCTCGGCAGGCCGCAGGCTGCCCGCGGGGTCCCACCTGCACCCGCCTTCTCCCTCCCCTTTTTCCCTTTTTTTTTTTTTTTGGTCCCCCTTCCAATTTCCCCCTTTTTTCTCCCTCTTTTTTTCTTGCCCGCCCTCCCTTTTTCTTCTCTTTCCCCTCTTTTTTATTTTTCCCCTTTTTCTTCCCCCCCTCCTTTCATCCCCTTCCCCCCCTTTTTTTTTCTTTTTTCTTCCACACCCCCCCCAACCCCCCCCTTTTCTTTTTTTCTCCTAGAGGGGCGGTATCGTTCTTGCTGCCTCTCGCCTCGGGTTGCATTCGTCTCTCGCTGCCCTCTCCGCCCGCCTCTCTCCATTTCCTCCCGCTCCCTCTGTCAGCTCTGCGTAGCCTGGCGTGTTTCTGTGTTCTTCTCCCCGCCGCGCAGCCCTCCCTCTGTGCAGCTCTTGCCGTGAAATGGAGCTGAACAATTGCACCGGAGCAGCTTTTTCTGTTGCTGCCATATGTCCGTGTGCCGAGGCACCATTTCTCTTGCAGTGCTTTGAATGCATTCGTGCTGGAAATACTAGGACAATAACCAAACTGTGGATTTCTGCCTGTGCCTTTTTTTTGTTTGTTTTTCTTTTGTTTTTTGTTTTGATTTGTTTTTTGGCTTGTAATGAGATTTGAAATCCAGCATGAATGAGATGAGATGGATGGTTGTGCTCATGTTTTGAGCTGGTTTAGTTCAGAGTCATCTGAGAGCACTCTCCTGAATGTTACCTGCTGTCCTAGCACCAAAAGGACGTACCAAGTCACTGAAGTGGCGACATCCTTTTTTTCTTTTCTTTGGAAGATAGATACTGTTCTACAATTAAATAATCACTAGTAATTGCCCATTTCCTTAGATATGAAAAATTATGCTTGCCTTCATCTGCAGGGTACCTGGAATGACAGTAGCTATGATCAGCATGTACACTGCCCCATTCACCTTAATATGGTGTTAACTGAGGCTGCCTCAGTGGCACAAGACATTCTCCTCTTGTCCCCTGATCTGCTCCCATGAAAATTTGGCTGGAGCACCCCGTAGGTCTGTCCCCTCTCACACACGTGAGATGCACAGCCCCGTGTCCCTCCTCCTGCTAAAAAGGAGCTTTGAGACTGGGAGATGTACTGCCCTGTAATTAATGTACACTCAGCCTCAAATACACAGTGACAACAACTTAAATGTCAACATTCCTAGTTAATCCCCTGTTAACAAAATATGCCTGGAAAGAGATGGCTCTGCATAATCTCCAGTGAACAAGATCTTATTTTAGCAGTACAAACACTTGGGACATTTCTCCAGTTTGACCAACAAAACCAAAAGATTTGCTTTCATAATCGCAGCTGTAATTGATGCGTTTGATCCCCTCAGTGGAGAAACCCACTGCATGTGTCAGAGCATACAAATCCTCCCCTGCCCAAGCCCTCCTCCAGAGCAGCAGCAGGCTGGTCTTCCTGGGTGGTGCCTGTGTAACAAGGGATGTGATTTCTGTTCTCTGATGTTCACCTCTCTCTTCTCTGTTCAGCAAGATGTCCACAGACTCTTCCTGAGTCATGTTTTCCAGCCCAAACAGCTAGCAATATTAGAAAGGAAGTTATAGGGGGAAATTGATTTCAACACCCTTGAAGGAGCATTGGGCCAAGGACCACAGACATGTGGTGTTTGGTTTCCTCTATGTGTGGAGGCCAGACTTTCGCTTTTCCTGGGGAGCCCCGGGAGACCATGAGTGGTGTCTCTGCAGCTGTTTTAAGCCTTCGGTGTAGGCGTTAGGCAGAGCACCCAAGGTGAGGAGATGAAAATCCTTGCTGTACAAAGCAGTCTGACATTTTCAGCGCCCTGGCTCCCTGTAGGCAGGATACCTGTGCTTCCGAGGCTGGCATCCTCAGATACAGGGCAGCAGCATCAGCCTTGTCAGGCTGCACTGAAACAAGGTTTCTTGCCTGTGGTGGATAGCTGCCTGAGCTTTAGGCCCAGCACAAAAACACAGTAGAGAAGTTGGTGGGCCATCATTCTTCTGGGGATCACCCCAGTTTAACACACAGTCCTTGCATCCCCTGGTTCTTTGTGTCTGTGGTGTGCAAGCACGTGTTGGGGAGTTCTGCAGTTCTGCCTGTGGTTTTCAATCACTGGGTTCTTGAATGCCAGCATCACCTTACACTTGATAATAAAATAATATCCACTTCTTTCCCTTGCATTTTATGGGATTGTTTTATTTTTTTTTCTCTTTGTCACTTCCTTTCTAAAGCATGTCTTGAGGGGTGCTCTCCCCACCATTATTTCAGTCTGTCATTTCAGCCTGGCTCCATTCACATTCTCCTTCTCACACTGCCTCTCTTTTATTCTGCTTTGTTCCTCCACCACCACCTGTCACCAAAGGCTCCTCCTTCCCTATTGCGTTATCTTCTACAGACCCATCAACCTCCTTTTTCTCCATTCCTAATCTCTCCCTTCCATTATTTTATAAAATACCTTCTCTGTCTCCCTCTTTCTCACTGCCTAACATTTGCTCATGCCTTAGCCATTCCTTCCCTGCTCCCCACCATGGAAACACCCACCCACCCACCTCACAGTCATTACATTCCTGTTGTACGCCATGACTGCAGCAACACTCCCTTTCATAAAATCATAGAATCATGGAATCATTTAGATTGGAAGACCCTTAAGGTTACTGAGTTGAACCATAAAACTAGCACTGCCAAGTCCGCCACTAATGCATGTCCCTAACCACCACAGTTACATGTCTTTTAAATAGCTCCAGGGATGGTGACTCAATCACTTCCCTGGGCAGCCTCTTCCAGTGCCTGACAACCCTTTCAGTGAAGGGTTTTTTTTTCCTAATATCCAATGTAAGCCTCCCCTTGTACCACCTGAGGCCATTTCCTCTTGTTCTGTCTCTTGTTACTTGGGAGAAGAGATCGACACCCACCTCACTACAACCTCCTCTCTGGAGGACTTTTCCAACAGAATCCAAGATGCTGTGACAACATCTGTCTGCCACCATGACATCCAGAGAATGTAGCATGCTCTCTGTCTGGTACAACTGGCTGCTGAGCTCTCTGAATCTCAGCCCTGCCATCTTTCTGTGATCTTTTCAGTAAAATAAAATGGCCTGCAGAGGTGGGGTGAGGCTGCTGGAACTCCCCCCACCTCACTACAGCCTCCTTTCAGGTAGGTGTAGAGAGCAATAATGTCTTCCCTCAGCCTCCATTTCTTTTGCAGCACTCAGCCAAGCTTGTGTTCACTCGGTGCCCTGCGTTCACTCGGTGCCTCTCATCCCCCAGAGGAGTCTTTTCCTAAGGATATATTTGACCCAGTATTCCCCATCACTCATCCGCAGGGGGTCTTCGGAGCTGCAGCTGTTAGCCTTCTCCACCTCCCCTGCCCACAGCTGCCTTTCCTGCCTAGCCTGCTTCTCACCTCCGGGGCCAACAGCCCCCATGCTGCTCGTCCATCCCCCAGTGGGATGGAAATGCAAAGGCCTTGTTCAGCGTAAGTGAACGTGGGAAGATGTGATTTCTGGGCTAGGATGGGCTCCCTAATTATTTAGTACTGAGTCTAAGGTGCTTGAATCCAAATAACGGTTAGAGATGGGTTTGTGTAGCCCTGATCCACCCTCTTTGCCATCTTGCTGTGCCAAAATAAGTGTGAACACAGTCAGGCTTTGGAGATAATTGTGCATTTTCAAAGCCTCCATTCTTCTGCAGGACTTGCAGTGCTTCCATCTTTCCCTGTCCTTGCCTTATTCCTGACTCTCTCCCCATCTACTGTGACTGTTTTCTATTTTTACTCTTGACAAAGGGTTGTGGGCTTAGAGGCTGCTCTTGTAGCTGTAGATGTAAAATGCCTGCTGCGTGGAGTTTGTAATGAAAGAACCGCTCCTGGAAATTAACTAATTCACAGACCTAACTAATTAACTCTGCAGCCGCACGGAGCAGTGGAGGAGTGTCAGTGTGGTTTCACTGCCGAGGGCACTGGGCTGAGGGAGAGAAAGGAGGTGGAGAGACCCGTTCCTGTGATCCCAGCTCTTCCCATAGCCCCTGCCCCTGTGAGCAAGTCATTTCCCATCCCTGTTCCCCTTCCCCATGCCCTAGCTCCCTTCTTCAGTGGAGCTGCTCAGGGCAGGAGCTATTTCTCATTACACCTATTCAGTGACTTGTACAGGGAGGCCTTGACACTGGCAGGGGCACTAATCACTGCTGTTGTAAAAACAATAAATACAGGAGACACAAAGTATTATGGAGTCCAGATACCAGTTTGTCCCTTCCTGGATTTTCTTCCTTTGCTATCTCTGCCTCTAGGAGAATGGCCGCATGGCTTTGACAAGGACAGGTCGATTCCTCCATGGTGGCACCACATCACATCTCTTCTCCTTCCCTCAGGCCCTAACTCAGTCCTCCCTGGAACCAGTGAAGAGATTCCTGCAGAAATACATTGGAAGTGGACCGGCACCTTCCCCCCTAAGCAGCATAGTTTTGATATCAACCCCGACGGTGTTTAGAGTGCACTGGGAACAGATAAGGTTGCCCATACTATTTCAAGGCTACATGTTTGATGGGAGAGGTTTCTATCCATATGTGTTCCCATGGAGGTCTGGTATGTCCACACTATCCACTCTGGCTCACTCTCCTCTTTATGGGTGCAGCTGGAGATTCCTGGGGAGCTCTGCTGGGCACCTATCTATGCAGCAATGGCCAGCAGCACACTGATGGGGTGAGCCCACTGCCGAGGGGCTTGCTGAGAGACTGCCAGAAGCTTCCCTGACCCACAGAAGGGTCAGCCCTTCCTTCTGCCCACTGGCTGCCTCTGAGCAGGCAGCACAGTAACTGTGGCTTGTCCTTGCTGGGATGGTGATTAGGACGAGGGCTTGCTGAGTAATACACAGCTTGGATGGGGTTTCTGAGGCTTAGGGCAGCCAGAACGCACAAACTGGAAAAACCCCATTCTGCTGAGTCCCAGAGGGTCGAGGTGGTGCCAGCTGGTGCTGTTTGGGATCGGGGATCAAGCTTCATGTTGCGGCTGCATGTGCTCCCAGCTGACATGCAGGGCTGAGCACTGCTGGGACAGCATCCAGCATGTGAGGAGGAGAGGCACTCAGGATGGGGACATAGAATGAGGAAAAGAAGCAAAATAATTGCTGGATGAAGGTGGAGATATATATATTCAGCTCCTTGACTGAAGTGTGCCTTCCTGCAGGATTGCTGAATGTGAGCTCTGGCCACCAGAGACAACAGAGTGGGAGCTTTTCTGGCAGTTGATGGCAACTCGGGGAGAAGGTTCAGAGCTGGTCAGTGTTCATTGAGGGGATGCACAATGATGACTGCTAGGCTGGGAATATGTGAGTGTGTGTGCTGAGGCATAACTGGCACTGGGACAGGTGACAAAGTGTACCTGAGATCACTTTGGGATAAGCTCTCTGGATTCCCCCAGCAGAAACAAATCTCCTGATGTCATTCATTCCTCCTTTTGCTCCCCCTGGATATTGCAAACATGTTGACGCCATGACGCAAAAGGTGGTGCAAGGATGTCCATGCCAGTGAAGACCCAAGTCACTATGCCCATGCATAGCCCTGTAGACTTCAAAGCTCTGGCTTTGATCCCATGGAGCCATGGTACCTTTTTGAAGCTGTGCACGACATAGAAAGGGTGCGGCTTGTTACAGAAGGCACACTGCTGAACTGAGGAAGGACTAGTACTGGACTCAAGGTGACTCATGTCCCACCAGCTCTGCTATGTCTGTATGCTCTGGTACAGAGTTAGCGGAAGCAGAGCTAACTCTCTGTATTGCAGAGGTGTCAGTGTCACCGAGGTGGCACATGCTGCAGATTGGCTCTTCAGGGCATTGGCTGACCTGCCAGATGGGTGAGGTGTAGCTTGTCACCAGATTTTACCTCCATCACTGTAGAGATGTCTTTGACTTGATTCACAAGAACCCTTGGACCTGCCCCAGGTTTGGCAACTCTGCCTGGCTTCATAAGGATCACTTCAGTTATTGCTGTGGTTGGTGACTCTGAACCTGTAGAAAACCCAAAGACAAATATAAGTAACTGGAGTGTTGAAAGCCTTCTCTTTGTAATTGCATCCTGCAGGACTTAACGTGTTTGTCAGGGCAGATGGTCAGATGTCAACTATGAGGGCAGAGCCAGAGCTGAGGAGCCATAAGGAATAACCTAGCAAAATCACTGTCTGTCGTTCAAGACCACTGTGCTTTCAAGTTCTGCCAAGCTACTGTGGCTGGAGGTGGTATCAGTCTCCTGTACTGAGCTCATATATGTCTCAGTGGCTGCACTCCCTTTTATACTAGATCTGCCAGAGATCTGGAGAACCATCTACTGCACTGGTCCTTACGATGCCAGCATAGGTAGGTTTGCTCTTTTGACCTGGTAGTGCTCAGCACCATGCGTTAAGCTTGCCTCCCAGCACCTCTGCAGTCACTTAAATGGTCTAGATATCAGCTCATGCTGAATCTGAAGCAGGTGGCTCAGACTAATGACTGCAGAGAGCCATTACTGCAGCAGAGTTTTTTTTCTAGCAACTGTGGCTGTTGATTTGCCCGATAGTAGCAACAGATATTTGGGCAGGAAAAAATCAGCAATAAAACACCAGTTAGCAGTTTGAAGTTTTAATTCCCTCACTGTCCCCACTCGTGGCTCCCAATCTCTGTGGCCTCTTACTCTGGATCCTAGCTGTATGCCCCTCCTTTGCTAGGTTTCTTTGGACCATCACACACACAGCCACATGCCATTCCTCTGCCTCATCCCAGTCCCTGATCTGTTGTCCTGCCCTGATGTGTGCCCCTGAGTTCATCCTGCAGCACTGGTGGAGAAGGACCTGGGGGTGCTGGTTAACAGCTGACTTAACATGAGCCAGCAGTGTGCCCAGGCGGCCAAGAAGGCCAACAGCATCCTGGCCTGCATCAGGAATAGTGTGGCCAGCCGGAGTAGAGAGGTGATTGTGCCTCTGTACTCAGCATTGGTGAGACCACACCTCGAGTACTGTGTGCAGTTCTGGGCCCCTCACTACAAGAAGGATGTCAAGTTGCTGGAGCGTGTCCAGAGAAGAGCTACCAGGCTGGTGAAAGACCTGGAGGACAAGTCCTACGAGGAGAGGCTGAGGGAACTGGGGTTGTTTAGTTTGAAGAAGAGAGGCTAAGGGGTGACCTCATTGCTCTCTACAACTACCTGAAAGGAGGTTGTAGGGAGGTGGGAGTTGGTCTTTTCTCTTCAGTGAATGATGACAGGATGAGAGGAAATGGCCTGAAGTTGTGCCAGGGGAGGTTTAGACTGGATATTAGAAAGAAATTCTTTACTGAAGGAGTGGTTGGACAGTGGAACAGGCTACCCAAGGAGGTGGTGGAGTCACCATCCCTGGAAGTGTTTAAAAGAAATATAGATGTGGTGCTTAGGGACATGATTTAAGCACTGAACGGGTAGAAAAAGGTTATGGTGGGTCGATTTATGTTATGGTTGGACCTGATGATCTTCGAGGTCTTTTCCAACCAGGATGATTCTGTGATTCTGTGATACCATCCCAGGGGCCTCTGGGTGAAAGGTTGGGCTGGGGATCATTGGGGCTGGACGTGAGGGACCCTCCTACAGCACTAATCATCCACTCACAGGTGACTTTGGAGCACTCTGCCCCAGTTCTGACAGCAACTGGCTTAGTACTTTAGCATAATTGCTGGAAAACTGGTCTCCGGTTACCAGCTGTAATCTAGGTTCATCCACCTGAACCCAAGCATGGACCTCTCTGCCTGTCATGTAACTCCTGCTGTGCAAGACAAGCTGTCGGCATGCTGCAAGCACGGAGGCACCATACTTGAAAGGTGCACAGCCCTGCCCCAACCCCCAGTGCACCGCTGCCTGGTGGAGTCCGGCTCAGCAGGGGCTCTCCCCTGTGAGCTGAGGGCTGGGAGAGGGAGGATTGCCAGCCCCAGCCCCACGGGAGGGGAGAGGGGTGTGTGTGCAGAAACAATTCAAACTGCCTGGTGGTAGGGAAACCCTAACAACGTTGTGAGCTTGGAGCGTGTAAGTTCTCCTACTGAAGTAACTGCCGGTGAAATAACTTTTTTTCCCTTTTCTTTTTTTCATTATGACACAGAAGTTTTCCAGCTTGTTATACCAGGGCCAACAATATTCTTCAGTGTTAACAGGGTCTTGGGTAAGCCAGCATTTTTCCTTCTAAGCGTTACCAGAGAAAGAAGAGCAGCACATTGTATGCCCTTTCCATATGGTAGTCCCTGGGAGCATTCCCTGTCTCCTTGGCTTGTGAGCAGGCAGAGGGTGAGGGGGGTCCCGGCAGGGCAGCAGCGGCTCTTGGAGATGTACTGCCCCTCTTTTCCCAGCAGAAGTCCGCAGGGCAAGCACGCTGCAAACGACACCCTTTGGAAAGTGAGGCTGGGACTGCTGGAGCGAGTCTCTCTTTTCCTCTGGGAGGTGGCAGAGCACATTCTGGATAATCATTTCATGCTGCTTGGGAGTGGTGCGTAGTTTAGTTTCTCTTTGGTTGTGTTAATTGTGTGGTAAGGTGCCTAGAGCCTTCTATTGGCATCTTTATTTAAATGCAAACGAAGAAGGCATTAAATCAATTGTTCCTTTTTCTTTGCTTTCTCTTGCCTTATCATTACTTCTATCACAGACTCTTAGCTGTACTAAGCTTTTGCTTTTTCAGCTGAATCAGGTACACTGAGTGAGAGTCCCAGGCTGAATTTCCTGCAGACTCAGGGAGGCTGCACTGAGGGAGCAAGCATACCTTACATCACTGGTTTCCCCTAGCGCTATTTCACTTCTATTTCAGGGCACTTCCTAACCTTATTTGCTGACCAAGGCTTTGGTCTGAGGCCCGCTGTGCACCTAACCCTCCTGCAATGCCAAATAAAACAAAGAGAGACTAGCATATACAGTTCTTACCCCTTCAGCTACTCTGCCTTTCATGGGCTAAATCTACATGACTCAGTTGGCCCCTCTGCTATTTTAACCTCTAGGACCTATAGCTAGGAGCAGAACCCAGGATTCCCGCGTTGGATCATTCTCCTGCTATTTAGCAGTTTGTAACTAAATGGCAAACTATGAGCTGAGGCCCTCTCTCCTCGCCAAACTCCATAAAAGATAATTACTCTGGAGTTCAAGTGGTGGCATGTTTTGCAAGAGATCTGGAAGCCTAGTATGCAGCTTTAAGATAGACATTGTATTTGTGCCTATGATTCCCCCCCCTCCCCCCCCATTTTTTGTTCCCAGAGATTTATTAAATTCCCATCTTGAAAACTTGCTGAAAAACTAAGATGTCTGTCAACAGTCTGCTCATCGTGGTGTGCCACAGATCAAAATACCTGTGTGCTGATTTGGGGACATTTGTTAAGCACATGGGCTGGTGAAATCAGGAGCGTGTGGTCCTGAGGGCTGAGGACTCTGCATCTATCATTACATGGTAATAGCAGGATGAAGGCAGACCTGGTGCTTTGCAGAGGTTCAGCTCTATGTTTGCACCATGCAGAGGTCAGAGCAAGGGATGCTGTTCATTATGGACTGGGCTCCCTCTGTTTGGAGTCTACATGTTTTCCTTCAAACTCTGAGTACTCTTTGTCTCTGGTGATATCTCCTGCAGACGGATGCTGGCCTCTTTGCTTGCCCTAAATTCTGTTGTACTTACCTCATTACTCTCCTAATGATGAGCTGACAAATGCTTTTGCTTGATTTACTGGCGGTGTTACAGGTGTGTGGAACACTTGCTGGTACCTTGCTACTACATGCCTAATTTTTCAAACGGCTGGGTGTGCTAGCTTCCTTTGCAAAATATCCCTGCACATTTACCTCGTATTATTCCCCTGCTGTGGGCTTTATCACATACCTGCACCCAAAGCTTCCAGAAATATGCCCTGGGATTTCCTACAACCCCAGAAAAAATCAGGCCCTACATGTGGGTGTTGATATAATTGGTCTTCAGTAAAGGAGAAGTGGGTGGAGAAATTACATGATGGAGTAGCTGTCACAGTGGCTATGGGTATTCTGGACCAAGGATGGTCTGGTACCCACTTTGGGACAGGCAGCAGGGCAGTATGTGTCTCGTCTCCTACTCCTTGTGAGGAGCTCCCAGCTGCCACAGCTATGGCACAGGCTTGCACCCTGCCTTTCACCTCTTCTCTGTTCGTATTTTTAAAACAGAAAAGGATGTTTCCACTGATCAAACCCCAGAAAACAGACCTTGCCACCATATGGAGTGCATTACTAGTATCAAACAGAGGTTTTGGCGCAAGGGAGCAGGGCAGGTGAGAGGTCTCCAGGCGTCGCGCAGCGATGGAGCAGGAACTGCTAAGGAAGGGAGGAACATCAACATTTTGTGCACACATTTCTTCACCAGTTGGGCAGAGCTCTTCTGCTCTTCTTCTGGTTGTGTTGCTAGGAGAGGAGTGCTCTGCCCTCTTCATGTCTATGAATAGCTCGCTCTTGTTTATTCAGCTCAGCTCCGCCTGCTGGTTGCAACCACAACCGGCACCATCTCATTGCATGACACCACCATAAAACAATGCAACTGCAAGAGGAACAGTTCCCCCTCCGGCTGAGAAGACTTCAGGATACCTCTCTACTGCACCGCTCCAGAGCCATCCTTCTCCTCTCACCACACTCCATGGCACATCCTCTGCTTCCAGTAGAAAGGTCTAAAACCAGCCGAACACCATGCTGTCACCCCCACAAAGCAACACTGAGAGGCAGGACTACAAATCAGTGCATGAGCTCAGAAATCTGGCTTGAAAATAAATGCACGATCACTTCAGAGTCCTTTTCTGCTATTCCTGTGTCAGAGCCTTTCATGAGCTAGAAAAGTTACTTCTTCTTTTTCAGTGAAGGCTGAGATTCTTGCATAAGCCCCTGAATCCAAGATCAGGGAACTTAAGTAACAGATGGCTTGAAAATTGGCAATAATGGGATTCCTGAGATTTTCTTAAGAATATTTTGTCTGAGGTCTGAGCAGGAATGAAGCATCTATGGCAAACGAGTTAGATGGGCTATACTGACAATGGGAAAAAACAGTGGGGCTGAGCAAAAGACTTTCCAAAGTGCTGCAAAAGGTGACCAAGCACAGCATTTACTCCAGGGGACACAGGGACAGGCAGCAATCACAACCAGCCCACACATTATGGGATGCGTGTGTACCAGCAGCCACAGAAAGCCATGCAAGTTCAGAGCAGCAGTTACACAAAACTCCCATCTTTCAGAACAGCCTGGGCACTCCACTGCAAAGAGTAAGTACTAGTCAAGGCAGGGCAGCATAGATTAGAAGAGGTATGGATGGTTGCTGCACGGGTACAGATGAACCACCCCTTCTTTTCCTGCATCATGGGCTTCCACATGGGCATATTTACCTGGACATCTCATCTTTCTCCACCTGGGAATTTTGTTGGGATGAAATCTCAATACTGCATATGTTTACCCAGAATTTCCACATGCCCATCAGGCCTTTCTGATAGCCAGGCTGCTGAGCATCCAGAAATTCAGGATAGGTCGACTGCACACTGGGGAGGTGAACTGTATAGCATGCACGCATTATGTCTAACGAATCAAAAAATTGTCAGACCTGCTGTGCATATGCTGTGCAAATGATCTGCATATGCACAGTATGCCCAGTGCATTCTAAAGGTGTCTGGTCTACCCTGCACGTGCAGAATGTCTGTATGGTGCAGGTGTACATATTTCTGCTTGGAAAACAGAACAATCATAGTTTTTTTTTTTTAGACATTCTTGATATATTTGTAGAGGAGGGAACAGCTGAATGCTTCAGTGAAGTAGACAAGAAAACTTAGGTATATTCATATGTATGGAGGTGAGACTATCCTATTACATGCTACTTGTTTTACAGCAGCCACCTAAACAATGTAACTGGGGTCAGGGTCCTATTATACAAGACATTGTACATACAGATAGTGAAAAAGTGTTACTCCCCCTGGTTCCCTGCCAAAATCCTCCACCATATAATCTAAATTAATATTGGTGCAATAAAGGGCCATTGTAATTCCTACTTGACAAAGGATGAGACAAATGAAAGGAAGCTCTTAGTCTACTAAAGCAGGACACAGGGGAATTTTAGACATCTGAGTGCAAATTATGCTCCTGCAAACTCCTGGTCAGTTGATGCCTGGTGCTGGGGATGCCGAGACCCCTCAGCTTTCACAGTGAGGCCCCACAGCTTCAGCAGCTCTGCTCCACACCTATCAGGGAAAGCTTCCTGCTTGACAAAACTAAGCACAACAGCAGCAGCAGAAGAAGCCAGCCATTAAATGCTGCTTTGCCTAAAGGAGCAAGCCTCCGGGATGGACTCTGTGCAAGCCCCCAGAGAGGCTGATGTTTCTTTTTTAAGGCACAGTGACCAAAGGGGTTAAAGCATCCACGGGAGGTTAAGGAAGACCCAGCCTTTGCTGCCTTCTCTGCCCCAGGGCTTTCCTGTCTGCATCTACCATGGACATGCTCCAGCTCTGGAGCTGCCAGCTGTTTGGGAAAGAGAGGGCATGCTTACCTCTTCTGCCAAAGGCATTATGATTTTCTTAAAAGAGTTGTGGCTTTCCTGGGCACAAACACACTGGGAAGGAAGCATCTGCAGGAATCACCAGCCTGGCTGTTGGGAGTTTCAGCAGAGAGGCAGGGACAGCCCACACTCCATTCTACTCTCGAGCAACCACTTCTGACTTCTACCTCACGTGTCTTTAATGTAAAATTCACAGGTAGGTGCTGGGCAAAGGGACCCATGTTTTCCTTAGTACATGGAGTGCCATGAGATCAATGAGATTAAACATGTGCTTACATGCTGTCCTGAATTGGGGCCATGAGGAGCAATGGGAAAGTAAACAGAAGAGAAACGTTATGGAAATGAAGGAAGAGGGAAAAATCCGCCCTGCCAAGAGCAGCAGCTCTCATCAGTTGCAAGAAGATATGGCCTCATTGGGAGCTGATTAGGCATTAGGAGGTC
Source organism: Hemiprocne comata (assembly GCA_020745705.1). NCBI lineage: Eukaryota > Metazoa > Chordata > Aves > Apodiformes > Apodidae > Hemiprocne > Hemiprocne comata. The sequence continues at coordinate 131,056,580 of CM036586.1, read as the reverse complement.
CAGGGACTTGAAAAGAAGATGAAGTCATCTTCATCAGGGTCCAAAAACAACCTGGAAGAGTAAGACTTGGAGCAGTGGTGAAAGGCTGTCTAATGGGCATAGCTGTTCCCAGGAAAGGTAAGTTTAGCCCTGGGTTGTTCTTCCCCAGTAGCAGAATCTGGGTACATGAAATTATCAGGTTTTAACTCTGACAACCTGGAGAGGCTTTTGTTCTCCCTTAAAAGACTCAGAAATCCCAAACTGGATGTTAGGCTCAGGAAAGGTGTCGGAGTCTTGCTGCAGAGAGCATGCAGGGCTGCAGACCCTGCTGCCCTATGTCCTGTTGCGGACACTGTGGGAGATGAAGCTGGATGTGATGACCACTCTGTGCAAAATCTGTCTTTGCTTTCAACAGGATTAGTGTGGCAGCCCTCCTCTTCTGAGGACTTATGGTGCCATGCTCCCAGCATTTGCCAAGGTGAGAGTCCTGTTGAGGACTGTGTGCCTGCCCCTGCTGCTACCTGCAGCCTGCTCAAGGAGGGTTGTGAGACGCCTTTGCCCAGGGCTCTGGTGAAAAAGCATGCTCTACCAACTCCCAGCTGCCTGACTGCAAATAGTTTGATTTGGTTTTCTTGCCTGTGCAACTCTAGACTGTATGTTCTTCCCCCTTTTGATATTCTTCATGTTGCCTTGTGTCCTTTCACCCAGATCTCTTGGCACTACCCTACTCTTCCAGCTAGGAGATTTGTAAGAGTTTATGATTCTCCAGCCTTCTCTCCTGGCTTTGCTCTTCCCCTTCTCCTTTCTCCCCAGTCATTCTTGGTTGCAGTCTTCCTTCCCTGCTTGACCTCTATTTCTCTTTCCTAGGAAGCACCTCATTTGCATCTGTCCTAATATCCAAGCTACAAATTAGACCTGGTTAAAATTTCTCACAGTGAAACCCTGACTTGTATAAAGCTTTTGAGTTTGGGGTAATTGTAGGAGCTTTGTTTTTGGCAAGTGGCTTTTCTATTGAGCACTTGAGTCCAAAAATGTGCATTCTCCCTTCTGCTACAGGTTCAGAAGGAGACCTTGGGTAGGTCACTTCATCTGCCTGAATCTGTTTTACCACTTGTTAAATTTAAATTAAAAACAAAACAAAACACCTTTGAGATAATTGGACAAAAAAAGCTATCTGAAAGGTGATTATGATTATTATTAGAATTATTTTTATGAAATGAAACCAGCTGATGCTTGCACAAGACTCTTCTGGGCTCTGCAGACCTTCTCCACTGAGACTCAGAGAAAAAAAAACTTTTTGTCACTGGACAGGGGTGTGTTTTTTGAGATTGAGTTTCGTGGTTTCATTATGAAACGTATGACAGTAGGTCATGTGGTTTGCTTTCCGGGCCGAGTGAACCCTGATGAACCCATACAAAAGGCAGCATGGAGTTTAATGATTCACACCAGCTATGTTTTGGTTTAGCTTTTGCTGGACGGAGGGTGTACAAACCTGAATGCCCAGGGAACCCTCTCAACTGAAGTAACTGAAAAAAACACACTGCCCAAATCTCTGTGAGCCTGGATCCAACATGGCCCCACTGTTGTGGGAAGACACTTTTTTGGGTGTCTTGGGTTGTTAGTGCTGGCCATGCCTGGAGACACCAAGACTTTCCCACTGGCAAACCAGGCTCCCTCACCCCTGTTCGGGGGGCCACAAACGTTCTCAGGAGGCCACGAGGGCTTATATTTTGCAATTCCTCTCCTTGCCCTTCTCTCCTGTCTCCTGCCACCATGTCTCCATGAAGGAGGCCTGTAGATGCGGGATGAAGTTGACCCCAAGCCCCCGGCGCTGTCTCTCTACCATTTGGTGTGTGAGGTTATTTGTGCGACCTTGGGGGGGAATCAGACAAATTCTCCCCAGCTCCTCTGTCGATAACGATCCTCGAGGAGCAGGAGAGTGCTGGAAGACATAGTTGGCAGCGCTTGCGAGGGAGGGATGCGGTGGACCGGTAATATGTACTTCGCAGGTTTCCCGTTCTCTTTGCTGCTGGAGCCCGGCATGCCGGCTGAGGGAGGCTGGGAACCCCTCACCCTCCCAGCGAGGCTCTCGGTGCGGGGAGACCGGGCTGGACGTCTGCCATTTTCCCGGGGAGACGGCGAGCGGCCTTCTCCCTGCTCCCGCGCCCCGGCCACCGCGGGTGGGGCTACGAGGAGAAGTGGCGGCGAGGCCCGGCCCGCCCGCCTGTCACCGGAGTTGGGAGTTCGCATGGAGGAGGCCGGAGGAGGAAGGAGGAGGGAGGAGGCAGGAGTAGGAGGAGGAGAAGGGAGGGGGACGTCTTGTTTGTGGCTTGTCAGCAGCCGCTGGAGACAAGCCTCCATGTGTGAAAGCCGCTTGGCATGAATGCCTGGGCCGTACCAAGCGCCGCGGCGCCCGCGGGGGGAGGCCGCCCCGCCGCCCCGCCGCCCCGCGCAGACAATAGGCCCCGCAAGGGTTCCCCCTAAGTTGCCTTGATGCTGCCCTAGCGCCCGGCCAGCGCAGGCCGCGCCGCTGGCAGGGTCCCGCTCCCCGCGCCGCCCCCCGACATGCCGCTCCGCGCCCTCGCCGCCTGAGGCAGGTAAGCGCCGGCCCCGCCGCCCGCCCCGGCTCGGCTCGGCTTCGCCGCCCCCGGGCAGGCTGCGCGCCGCGCTGCCGGCGGGGGGCCGATGGCTGGCGCCGCCGCCCCCGGGGCCGCCTCCCCGCCGCCGGCTCCCCCGACTCGACTCGGCTCGGCGCGGCCCGGTTGCCAGCAGCGGGGGGCAGCGTGTGCGCTCCAGCATGTGTGCATGCGGGCGGGCGGCTGGTGTGCCGCAGTCAGCCTCGGCATGCTGCCCGGCTCCCCCGGCCCGGCCCGGCCCGGCGGGGAGGCGGAAAGTTTCGCAGCGGTCGATCGGTCGGCGGCTGTCCCCGCGGCGCCGTGCCTCAGTTTCCCCCTCGGCGGCAGCGCGCAGGGGGGGCCGCGGCGGCCGGGGGGATCCCGGGACCGGCGCGGGGGAAGAGAGCCGGGACCGAGCGCGGAAGGGACAAAAAGCGCCTTCCACCTGTTGGCTTCTGTCTTGGAGCGTTTTGGGGGGGTAGTGGGCAGAGGATCGGGTGGGGGGAGAGCCGGAGCCTCCGACCGTTCTCCCCACTGCCTTGCGGCGGGGTGAAGCCCCGTGGGGAGGCGAGCGGCCCGGGGGAGGGCGGAAAGCGGGGTCTTTGTCACTGCTCCATCCCTCTGCCTCTCGAGCCGGGCAGACCCGAAAAGTCTGCCGCGGGGATGGGAGATGGTTTTGCCCTTCTGGATGCTGGGAGATTAAATGAGATTTATTTACACTTGACGATTATCGGCAAATAAATACCTTGTTCGGCGTGAGAGCAGCAATGTGAAGCCTGCTTGCTGGAGGGTTTGTGGCTGTTAACCTACTGTTGGTGAGGCGATAATGTGCAAGAGCAAAAAACCCAAAACAAAATAAAAGGCAGAGGGAAGAGAAGCCCCGAGCCCAACGCCCGGCCTCATTCCAGCATCGGCACTGGGTTTGGTTAACATTTGGAGGGTTATTTTTTCTCTTTTTGGCGTGAGGTGCAAAAAGCCTCCCAGTACACTAGGTGCATCCCCACGAGGTCTTTTAAGTTTGTCATCTGCCATAATTAAGGTTGCATTGATTCTCGTTGTTTTGTTAAAAAAATAACCTACAAGAATCTGAGCTGTACAAATGTTCGTCGTCCTAATGTCCTGACACAACCTAAGCAAGGCAGGAGCTGAAAGAGGGGGAGAGAGTGAGGATATGTGCTTTCCCAGTCAAGGCTGGGAGGAGAGCATCATGTGTTGAAGAATATGAACACGAATGGGAGATGGGGGAGGGAGTCTAAATTGTCCTGAGACCCTGTTCAATCCAGCAAGGAAGATGGAGGATCTTGCTGCTGCAAAAAAAATGTACGGCAGAAATCTCAGCCAGCTTCTCTCTGACTTGTTACCACCCTTCCAAAAATAAATAAATAACCAGAAAAAGAATCAAATCAAAACCCTATGATTTGCTGTAACGTCTTCCATGATACCTTTATCCCACATGCTTTACAGTCAGTCAGAGAGTCCAATGATGGAGGTATGTGAGAAGCAGGGAGAAAGGCTCAGGTTTATTGTCACAGAAGGGGAGAGTTATCAGATCAGGTTTGAAAGGAGACTTGTGAGGCAGTGAGGAAGGGAGGAAAAATGCCTGTTCCAGGCAGCTGGACCTGGGGAGGAGGCAGCAGCTCTGGCACCTAGGGTTCTTGTGCTGAGTGAAAAACCTGTGGAAGGAGGATGTAAACAGATGGGGGAGTGGGGAGGAAGGATATTCAAGGAAGACCCTGGACTGGTTCCTTGGAGGGCTTAAAACGAGGGCGAATTTTGAACGGAACCAGAACATGAGCAGGGATGGGCCATAGCTAAGCTGAACATGATGTAGCAGGACTTTTCAGTGTGGAAGAAAGCGCAAGTTGAGTTTTCTTGACTTGACAGAGTTTGGGGCAGTTGGTAGAGGGAAGAGATCATTGTAGGCAGCTTCGAAGGTTGATAGCAACTCAGGCAAGGATTGCAGCTGAGGGGATGGGGAGAGAGTGCGTGGCTCACCTTTTCCGTGGGTAGTTTCTCTGGTAGGGGGGCCTTCTGTTAAAATGTCTGTAAATTTCTGTTAATTACGTTGGAATCTGGCAACCGCAAGGACAAAATATCTGTCCCTCGTGAAAATCTGTGTGGGGATGAAATAAAGGTTTTTAATGAATGCTCCTGTACTCCCTGCCCCTCTGCATGTATGGAAACAGCAAGTTTTTGCAAACACGCCTGCTCGTGTAGCACATTATTCCTCCTGAGGGACAATGTGCACATGTTGTAAGCATGGTTCCTGCACAGACACAGCCCAATTCTCTTTCCTCAGTTTACATAATAGCTTATTCTATCAGCCTGGTAGCAGTAGTATTTGACAGCCAACTTTGCAATAGCACAAATTACGATATGAGGCGCAGCGTAGCTGAGACTTAAAACCAGCATGTGCCATGTTTTAGCTTTTCCATTCACGGTAGTGTTCCCGTGATGGAGCAGGCACGTACCACAGACATGGCTCGCACAAGCGCTGCCATAAAAATGTTACACACACACAGAGGACTGATCTTGGGTCAAACACCCTGGAAGTTGCTCTCTTTGGGAAGAAGCTGAAGCAGTGCCTGCTCGTAGACAGAGCTTGCGTGCTGCTCCCGCACACGTAGATCACATGCATGCACGCTCCACCTTTCCTCTCTGGGATCACCTGTTTGAATTCCAGCTGGGCTGTCAGTGCAGGGAAGTTTTGCACCCCCCTGGATGGAGATTTGATGCCCTTTCTGTTCCAGCTTGGTGCTGGATGGGCTTGAGCCACAAAAGCTTAACAACAGAGAACACTAATGAGCCCCCGCTTGGCATGCTGAGAAGAAAGGCCAAGGGCTGAGCAGGCATAAAAACAGTGGCGTGGAGCTCCCTGGCCAGAGCCTGAGCCTCAGCATGAAGGCTGGGGAGGGAGCAGAGTCTCCGGAGCTGGGAACAAGACAGCAGCACTGCAGCAGAGGCATGAGAGGAGACCATGTTGGGGGGAGGAGAGCAGGCTGCTGTTTCCACATCATCTGAAAACTCAACCTGCTGTCAGGACAGAAGGAAGGCTTGTGCATATTTTATGTCACTTTTCTCCTTCTAAGACAAGCTGCTGATTTGATCAGCTATGTGCTTTAAAATCCTCAATGTGCTGATCAGCAAGTATGACCGGAGGCAAATAACCAGCCTTGGCCTCCTGCCTCTGCTCCTTTGTGGGCAGTCAGTTGCATCCCATGCCGCCTTTCCCTGGAGAACGTGTGCACAATTAAACTGTGCACACCACTCCTCAACTACAGCATGGGATGTGACTAGCTGCATGGAGATGGGGACAGAAAATGGCAACGTGTCAGGGCTGGGGGGCGGGAGGAGGCGGGGAAGGGAGTTGGCCATTTCTTACACTGTTTGCTGATGTCTAGAAGGAGACTAAATGGGTAAATCTGTCTTCCTTTGAACTGGTTGAGCATTGCTCCAGTCAGCTGTTCTCCCTTCTGAGATCTCGAGCTGAGTGGTTGGTGGGACTGGCAGTAAACAAGATGGATTTCACTCCTTCAGCCTGGATTTTGTGGCGTTGGGGTCTGTCAAACGAGGATTTCTCCTCAGTAGTTACTCAGTGCTGCTTCTGTGTGGCAGAGCCACTTGAGCCACCGACATTGCTTGTACCCACTGGAGATGTGAACATCACCAGTGCTCCCTGCCTACACCTAAGGGTGTAGACATCTTGGGCATCATAGTTTTGATAACGGTCTCACACACATAAACACATTCCTGTGTCCTGTAAGCAAACTCACTGCCCTGAACACCATTTGGGGACACATTGGGAAGCAAATATTTTTGCCATGTGATGCGGAGTTTTGTACCTAACTTGAGTTAACCTTGTCCCTGCTTTATCCTTCACTTGTACCGCTTGAGAAATGGTGGTCTTGAACACGAAGGTTTCGAACACAGAGGTCTCAGGCATGGAGGTCTCACAGACCTTGAGATCCTGATTCTGATTTGATGGGCAGCCTTAGACAAACTGCTTTAAAGCTCAGATTGACTCTCCTGCTGATATCTGTAAAATGGGGGTGATGCTTGCCCACCTCCCAGGGAAGGAGCAGCACACCAAATAGCTGGGGTTATGGTTGTGAAGTGCCATGTGCTCCTGTGTGGGCATTACGTCGGGCTCATGCACCATCGCATGAACACAGCGTGTGGTTTTGCACCGCGTGTGACTCATGGTACGATAAATTTTGCTAGAAGTATGTGCGCACTCGGTGCTCTGTTGGACAGTGAATTCTGTTTTGTCCTTCCAACAGAAAACAGCGCAAGTTGCCAGTGACACGGACTGTACATGTATTCCCATAACAACAATACTATAAACATATGGTAAACCTGGTATAACAACTGCTGTTTGTGTCTCCACGCAAAACAAGGAGCCGATTAACAAAAAACTTGAGGCTGTCTGAGGCTGTCTCTCCCCAGACTGTGATCTCATCAGCTTTCCCAAGCTAACCGCAACCTGGTCACTGCTCGGATTGTAAACTTGGGGTGGGGTGGGGGGGAGTAGAGCAGTTTGCAGGAATGGCTATTTGTGATTCAGTCTGCTTCCCTCTGACTCAGTATGGAACCATCCCTCGCTAGGCTGTTTGGGAATAGTACGCTTAGGATGTTGTACACCAGTTTAGTTCTTGCAAGAAGTTCTGCAGTACTGGGGCTTGCTTACGACTGAGTTTTGTCTTGGCGTCTTTTGTAAAAACAATTCCCTAAAAACTACTTCTAACTATTAAAGACGCCATGGTAATTTTTGCCAAAAGAAGCAGGGGGTGGGGTGGGGGTGGTCTTAGCCCTGGGCACTTTGCCAGACTCAGGCTCAGGAAATTGCAGTCTATCTAGGTAAAACTCCCCTATAGTTTAAATGAAAAAAAGTATTAATCTCTTACTGTCTTAAAGGGTTAGTGCTGTGTTTCTCTGGAGCCTTAAACAGACTGTACATTCTAGCTGGAGAAGTGGTTACAGTTGATTGCTGGGAGAAGAATTTTTTATGCAAAAACTGGGGCCTTTTTTGCATTTTTGGGACGCTTCTAATTGCAAAATGCTGTATACATTTCAGGCTGTTGCAAGGCTCAGATGAATGTGTGGATCAACATACAAATATACGTACGTGCAAGGAAATATGCTGGTGTGGTGTTTGCGCAGGGGGCAGGCAGCTAGCAAATATGTGTTTTTTCTGTAGCAGAAAAACAAGGACTAGTTTTTTAGTCTTGCGCGTGTGCATCTGGGGGCTGGATTTTGTATGTTTAGCAGCAATTGCTTTTGTAAGCTGCTGCTAAGGCACGTAACTGGCCGTGCGCAATTGCAGTAATGGAATGTGAAAATGCAACTACCCACAGACTTGTAATCTTGCATGCAAAATACTGCTGGTCTAGTTCTCCAGGTAGAAAAAATGGTCTGAGATTGTACTTGCCTTTCCATTTAGCTGTGTTCACCTGCATTTTTCAGGTGGCAACTGGGCGTATGTAGTGCCGAATATCCTTGCTATTTTTAACCCATGAAGGAGGAGGAAATGAAATCATTACTAGTGATTGGGGTAGTACCTGTGTTGTGGTAAGTGCAGGATGAAGTTACAGGGGTGGAGGGGGTTACAATGATAATTGAATAACTCTTTGAAATCCTAGGGAAATGTATGGCCGAAGAAGGAGAGCAAAGAGGTGAGCTTCTGTTCCCACTACAGACAAGGAGTATTGAACCATTGATTTGGTCAGTGGTGTCAGGATCTGGCCTCGCCTTCTGCCCAATCCGGTACTTTCAGAGCTTCCCAAAACAGAACATGCATTTGGGCATAGATGGATGCAGGACTGAATATCAACACTGGTGAGGGTATCCTTTGATACTCTAGCCCAGGGCAGCGTGGACCAGTGTGGAACAGGATTCCTACTTCTCACTCAGGGGATGTGTATCAGCAAGTCAGAGGTGGAGGGGCAGATGGGGGCAGGGGGACACAGGGGACTGGGAATAGCTCACTCTCTCCACCACTTCACTTTCTGGCTTCTCTGGTGACAGTGATAACAAAGGGCTGCTTTAGGTGATATGGATCTCTCTCAGCCCACTAAATCTGAGTCCCGAGGGCTTCTCACTAGCCCTTGAGGCTTGGGTGTCACTGTCTGCTCACTGCCAGGGGTGGCCTGGAACAGTCCTCCTAGAGACAGAAGCCTGCACCTTCTCCCTGAGGTCCAGAAGCATGGATTTCTTCCTACCAAAAACTGTGATTATATTTTGGGGATTATTTCTCGCCATCCTGGATCCTTGACTGCAGTCACTTCCATTTTGCATGCTCTTCTTTGTAACTGAATCTATCGATGTATATTTAATCCACTTGGCACCATGGTTTGTAACTAGGCACTGCTTCCCAGCCTTCTGTTCACTTGTTTTCACAATTACCATCTTTAAGTTAGGGTGGATGCCTGCCACTCAGCTTTTCTCCCGATTGCTGTTCTGTCTTGGAGGACCTGTGCTTGACGGTCAGGCCCACAGTCAGCATGACTCCCGTCCTTTGATCTGAATGTCAGCTAGGTGTGTAGGACTTGGGTCATGGAAGCTAAGCCTGTTGGGTTTAATTCTCCTTTCTGCCACTGATTTGCTGTCTGTGATCACGGGCAAGTCCTTTAACCTCAGATGGCCTCAGCTGACTTATCTACTCCAGAAAGATGTTGTAATGCTTAATTATTGCCAGCTCTTCAGAAACCCCCAGAGGAAAAAAAAATAAAGCATTTTATTCAGAAGTGTCTCTGACCTCTCTGGCCTTTCTAAGCTATCTTGGTGGTGCTAGGAGATACTCTCTTTCCTCCCTTAATAATGTTTCTTCAATTTTTCATCTGTACATTCACCCACTCTCTCAGCTGCATGTAAAAATGCCAAGCTGTCTGAAGTCATGGAAATATTTTTATAAGCTTGACAGCCATGACAAACATTCCTCTTCAGCAATAAACAAACAAGGTACACAACCTGCCATTAACATCAGTTTATAGCAGAGTGACCTTCGTCACTCATTGACGAGGGAATCCTAGACAATTCCTGTGCTAGCAAGCCATAAAGTAGTGTTGTCTGAGGTTAGGAAAATACTGGATCCTTTGGGTTTCTGTGTGCAGTGAGTAACTGAGAAGCTCTGTTTGTGTGTACGCAAGTGCAAACAGGCACCAGATATTTGGTTTATTCAGGGCTCTTACAAACTAAGTTTGGCTTGGGCGTACATGGCATTGGGGGCTTGGTGTTTGTATGCACAAAACCCTCGTTTTCCATAGTGGCAGTTGCAACATAAAGTTGGTACAAATTAAGCTGGACAAATATTAGACACTTTTTAAAAAAGCTGCAAAGGTGTTAGTGAGCAGACCTCCTGTTGCACAGCCTCCCATGCACCCTTCTTTTCTCCTTGCAGCTGGCTGTGAGCTGGTAGAGTTGGCAAGTACCTGAACCCACACTGTAACATCTTCTCCCCGCAGGTAATTCTCCATGTAAACACTCAGACCTTACTTGTTTTGGAGTGTTCTAATTTAGCTTTCTCTGAATATGTCCAAATCCAGATCTCCAGAGACTTCGATGTTGGTGATGAAGAGCACATGCTGCTCTTTTTCCTGTACTACTTTGGTTTATCTCTCATTCTTCCAGCAGGCTCTCTTCCTTCCTATCTTTGGGGAGCAGTGTCTCTAGGATGCTCAGGAGAAGAAAGCCAAGACTGTTCATCACCTGTATCTTTGATAGAAAACTTTAAGTAGGGAGCTAGGCTCCTTTCTACCATCTCATTCATTCACTGTCTCTCTGTCTCTGCACCTTAGTTCCTCCATGCTTAAAATGAGGATGACAATTCTTCAGTCTGCTTTTGCAAAACCTTTGAAAGCTAAGGACAAAAAAGGTGCAGGGTTTTCTTCCTGCATCTCAGGGAGACCATAAATCTCCTCCTCTCCTCTCCTCTCCTCTCCTCTCCTCTCCTCTCCTCTCCTCTCCTCTCCTCTCCTCTCCTCTCCTCTCCTCTCCTCTCCTCTCCTCTCCTCTCCTCTCCTCTCCTCTCCTCTCCTCTCCTCTCCTCTCCTCTCCTCTCCTCTCCTCTCCTCTCCTCTCCTCTCCTCTCCTCTCCTCTCCTCTCCTCTCCTCTCCTCTCCTCTCCTCTCCTCTCCTCTCCTCTCCTCTCCTCTCCTCTCCTCTCCTCTCCTCTCCTCTCCTCTCCTCTCCTCTCCTCTCCTCTCTCTCCCTCTAGGTCTCCTCTACTTCCACCACTCCTGCAATCTGTCTCTCTCTGCTGTTTCCACATCCCCTTCTATTTGCAGCTCCCTTCCTTCTGTTCATGTCATTTTCTTCTCTCACCCTGTATCTTCTACCCTCCCCCACTATTCATGTGCTGCACACTCTTCCTATCGCTTCTCTCTAGTTTAGCCTCCAAATTCCTCCCTTGCCTCTGTCTCTGCAGTGGACCCCTTTTTGCTTTCCCCAGTTGTATGTCCCTGTCAGCTTTGGAAGGGGCTGCCTGGGGTTTTGTTCTGAGCTGCAGCAAGGTTGTCACTTCAATGTCTGTGTGCTTTATTTCTCCCTGGAAGCCTGATGAAGTCTGTAGTCTCAAACTTTGTCTCCTGGTGTCACCTTACCTCCTTGGACATGGCCTTGCTAATTGTTCTGGTTCTGGCCCATTCTTCTTTTCCCCCAACTTGCTCTTAACTCTAGATACTCTGCCCTGAAAATGTGGTTGTGCTCTGCCTGGCTGCTTGGAGACATCTGTGGTTGTCAAGGGGAGGGTGACTGTCCCCCTGTGTCCTTTCCAGCTGAATTCAGGGTCCCATGCTCTGCCATGGAAAACCATGATGGAAGGGGGAGAGGACTAGCACCAAAGGTCTGGGGAGGTCTCTGCATCTTGTTGGAGAGTTGCATTGAGCCAGCAACCCAGTGCCCAGCGAGTCAGGACAGCTGTGTTCTGTTCCTGGGAGACCTGTGCTTAGCAGGGGAAGAGAGTTACTCTTTGGATGGGACAGGGGCAGCAAGGTCACTGTGTTAAAGAGAACCCGTTTCCCATCTGCCCAAGAGAGCCACCTGATCCCATGCAGAGGCTTTCCCACTATCTATTGTAGGATAGAGTTTCCTCCAAGTCATCTGGAATGGGTACATCCTATTTAACCATGTCCTTGCAGGGACAGGGTTTTGGCTGCAAGGATTCTGGCCAGCAGCAGCAGTGGAAAGGTGGTGGCTTTTTAGATATCCCTTCATGGACTCTGTTTGGCCTCCCACAATGGAGATGTGGTATGGAGAAGACCTTTCCCTAGGGTAGGTAGAAATGGCTGCAGCTAGACTGATGGGAGAGCTGGGTAAATCAGGGCTTGTCAGATGTTCCTGACAGCAGGGCACAAAGAAGTCACACAGATAGCTGTGTGTTGAAGTTCATCCTGGCCTCCAGTGAAGTTTACCTCCATTTCTGGGTAGCACCATGTTTGCACCAGCCAGGTATGTCTCAGTCCCAGGCTCATAAAACTCACAAGCCTCAGCTCTCCTAACCAGACAGTTCCTGATCTCTCCCTTCTATCTCTGCAGCAGACCAACCCTTCCTTAGTATGCTGAGATGATATCCCTCGTGCTCCATGCAAGGTGCCATACACCTTTTCCCATTTTTCCCACAGCTGTTTCTCTCTCTCTCCATACCCGTTTCTCCTGTTTTACCTGCTCTTTCCCTTCAGCTCTGCATCTGGGCTAGGTCTCTCTCCAGACTCTTTCCAGAATTGTGTTCCTCTGCCTCATTTGCCTTCCCAGCTGGCTTCCTTGTCTCTCTGGTCATGCTGTGAGCTGTCAGCAGCTAGGGGAGAAGGACCATTGCAAGAGCAGGGCATAGGCTGGAGGGTGTCTGGAAGAGCAGAGGGGGAAGGCAGAGTATTACTAGAGCAGGGTTGGTGGTTTGCTGGTATGTGCTGTTAGCAACATGGCAGAAGTCCCCTTCCCTGAGAAGAGTGATTTTCCCATTGCTTCTACTTCACTATTGGCAAGATCCTGAAAGGTTAATGAAGTCATTCACTGCAAAGGGAAAAAGCATGCCTTTCTGTGTTTTGCATAAATTAATCTTGGAGGTTATGGAGTGGCCTGTGTACAGGGCACAGGACATGCAGCTATGTCGTCTCACCTAAAATGCAGCTCTGAGAGTATCACATAGATGATACTGTCCACTCCAGTCCTTAAGATCAGCTTAGGTTAAAAGTTAGGTAGAAAGCTGTGGCATCCCCACCCATCTTTAGTCATGTTTCATTGCATGTAATGGGGACTGGGGAGGAGGTACCCAAGAATGCCATCCCTTTCCTCCCATTGCATAGATCCTTGTTTCCCACAGATCCTCTTTAGAAAATGCCCTCTATCAGGTTTCATTTCCACTGGATTTTTTCTGAGAAGTATGGAAAAAAATCATTCAGTTGGTTTTGCATTACATGAGTGGGAGCTGGGACTAACTCCAGAAGATAGGTGTTCTGACTCTTACCCCACTCAGATAACTGAAAATAATAGCAAACAAATGCATCTTGTTTCTAAACCTAAGTCTTAGGGATGTTTCCCTGCCTTATGCAACAAGAGCCTGAGCCAGGGCTCCTAGGAGGGTTGAGGATATGAACCTGGCAGCTGTCTGCCACAGGCAGCAGCCCCTTTCCTTTTGGAAATTGCAGGTGGTACCAACCCAGATATTGAGGATGGGAGGGTACAGGGCCAATGTCCCCACTGTTCTGCCATCTTGCTACTGGGACTCTGGATGTTTTCCTGTGGCTTGTGTTCCAGGAGAACAAGAGGTTGAACATTTCTGGCCTGTATCTGTTGCCTTGCACTTTCTGCATCATCTTCTCACATACAGAGTTGGCCATATAGGGCCATACGAGGCTGGCCACCGAGTGGACCTCTGCATTTAGGCAGACCCTGAATGGGAGTATGGGATTTGGTCTGAAAAAGTGTGTTAAAGCCCTCGAATTGTTGAGTGTTTGAAAATAAATGAGGAAACCTGGCTAGGAAGGGGTCATGTTGAACTAGGACTCACAGCAAACTCCCTAGGACCTCAAGTCACTGACTCAGACCTCCATCACCCCCTGCAAGCACCCCTGGGGAGGTCCTTCTGAGACAGCCTCTCTTTGCAGGTACTAAAGATTTGTACACTGTGTACTGAAGTGAGGGTATGGGACTGGGGACCTGTTGTGCAGTGTGCTGTGCAGACACTGGAAAGAGACAGTCCCTGTCCTGAAGGACTTATGGTAGTCCCAAATTAGAGCATTCGTGGTGCTTTCTGTAGCAGTTGTGACTTGATGTTCCTCCACCAGGATTTTGCTTCCCTTCCCTCCTCTGTTACATAGGGAGCTTGTTTGCTCAGTTTCTGCCATCCAAACCACCACTGACTGAAAAGACGCCTGTATACAGAGCTTGAGGAGGATGTTAGGAGGTGTCTGGCACTCTGTCAGTGTAAAGCATCTTATTTATTAGAGCCTAAAGCCCGGTTGGGATGCACTTCTCTGGAATTCCTCCCTTTTAACGCCGAAGATGCCATTCAGAGAGGCCCCCTGGGCCCAATGTATGCTTCTGCTGAACACTGCCCTGATCGTCTTATCTACCACTGTCTTGCTCAGGCAGCGGGTTTAGAGATTTTGTTTCCATTAGAAGATCTCCTCCAACTCACCTCTTCCTGCAAGGATCCCAGATACACAAATAAATATTATTCAGTAGGCTGTATTGCAGCATGTGGAAGCATGTGCATTTTGAACATGCAACCTGATACGTGTATGGATGCTTGCATTGGTATTTGCTAGTGCGTTTGGGCTGGAGGATATAGCAGCAAAGGCCTTAGCAGCTGGGAAGAAAGGAATGACAGGCTTGCCAGGGGAGGGAGGAGAGAGTTTGGTAGCTGAGATGAGGATTGGGTAACAACTGGAGGGGGAGATCAGATTTAGGATCCATGTTACTCACTTAAGAAAACAGAAGAACTAGTACATTGTTTATTGGGGATTGTGTTAGTCCTGTACATTATTTATTAATCTTCTGCTAATAGTACTGCATAAAGAAGTGGCACTTCTACAGAAATTTCACAGACAGCTGGAGGATCAGTTCCAGGAGGTATTGTAACCAGGTCAGGTTGGTGTAGGGAGTCCTGCTGGGCTCAATTTTGACAGGCTTCGGAAAAGAGAAGATTGTTCAGGAGGCATTTGGAGGGGGAAGGGGGGGATGTTGGTGGCTCACCAGGGAACAGTGATTACTGTGAGGATAAAGGGGCAGGCTGGAAGAAGACCTGCAGACAATGGTGAGTTCCTGGTTTCAGTAGCTTCAGGATTCTAGCCTGAAATATGAGAAAGCATAAGAAAATGAAGCATTTAGGAGGAAGCTTTAGGAGTAATAAAGGCAACTGGTGAGGAAAGCCAGAAGTAAAGAGAAAGCAGGTTTTACTACATGCTGAGCCTTGAAGTAGATCCTGGAAGGCTTGAATTTGAGGCAGGAGCTGGAAGAAGCTATGTACAGAAAGGGGTGGCCTGTGCAATGAATGTGACCAAACCATTCTTCACTTACTATACTGTCAGATTGCACAAACCCACCAGTTTGCAGCCTCAGCAGACGTGACAGGCTAAGCAGAGGTGTTGATGTGCTCTGAGCACCCAGGGACAGGAGGCCAGGTAGGTTTGTAAAGTTTGTATTGCAGACAAATGAGTGTCAGGGTGGGTGCTCCCAGCCAGATCTCAGATACAAGTCATCCCTTGCATTTGAAAGATGTCCAGTTGCTTTGCAAGGTGGAACTGGTATTTTGGTAGGTGGCAATCTTTCACTCAGCAAAAACTGCAGGAGGAAATCATACTACTGGTGCAAACCATCTTTGAGTGAGAAGCAACAGCTGAAATCCTGGCGGACTCATAGTCTGCAAAATACCCAAAAATGCAGTGCTGAGAGGTTTTAAGTTTTGTTTTACCCACCAGTTCAGCCATGTCAGTGTTAGGCAGGGAACACCCTGCTTACTGGCTGCGGCTGTTTCCATAAGCCAAGGGCAGGTCTAAGTGGTAGTTGCCTTGGTGTCTTTTCTACCTGAGAATCTCATTGCTGAGCTGGTGCAGAAATTTCAGCATTGGAAGGGTGGAGGAGAGGCTGCAACATAAACACAGCTTCGTGGGCTGTCCTTTATTTTTCTGTCTGCAGTTTAAAGCCAACTTTGTTAGATGCAGTCAGACTGTGAACATGGGGAATCTTGTAGCAGAGATGGGCTTTGCAAGGAACTCCGTTAGCTGGAGTCAGCCTCTTCCTTTGGCCATCATATCCAGCACAGCTGAGCCACCGTTACTAAATGGCCTTGGGATGTAATCTCTAATTATATGCAGCATTGATGCAAATCATGCAACAAGTACATATGGCTATCAATGTGTTTAAGAACTTTTTTTTTTTTAAAGTTATTTTAAGTCTAAGCACTGCACAGCACCCTACGGCAAACCTCCTTACTCTGTGCAGCAATTGTGGTGGTAGAGGTAGTGCTAAGTGCACTGAGAATTTGTAACGGTAGCCTGAAGGTTCTGAATGAACCAGGCCATGGTGGGACACAGCTCCGTTAATCCACTGTGTCTGTTAAAGCCAGAAAATGACTTGGGCCAACCAACAGAAATACCTTCAGAAAGGATTTCTTTACTTTGGAGGAATCTGAGATCATCCAAGATCTGGGACTTGAGTTTTAACAAGGCTTATCCATTTGAGAGGGACAGTCCATTTCAAAAGCTAAGTGCTGATGAGTCTAGGAATGATAAAATCACTCTTGGAATTTTTTTTTTTTTTGTGTGTGTGTGTGTGAACTCCTAGAAGTCATCTATGTTGGTATAAATGAGATCATTTGGCCTAATTAGTTCCAAGCTTAATTAGCAGTAATTATCCCAACATGGGAGTAATACCCGAGTAGGAAGTACTGAGTCCTCGATTAGATAGATCTCTAATTGGTGTTACAATATTGTAATTAAAGCATGCTTATACGCCTCTGCCTCTGCAAGTGATTTGTTTTATGTCTGATTAAACAGGGAGTCCGGCAGCCTCAAGGAGGCCAGGACATCACCACTGATTGAAACAGTGTATTATTCTTTGTTATAGGAAAGAAATTATGAATCACATATACTAGGAAACACTGTGGGCCAAATTAATCCTTTGAGTAGTTGCTACAGGAGTTAGGGAAATTACAACAGGGGTGAATTTGGCCTCAAGTGCATAAGCTCTATCTGTATATCACACAGTTAAACAAATACTCGTTTGAATGTGCAGTCTGGCAATTACACCATCAGACAAATGCAAGTAACTTAATCTGCGTTTGTGATCACTGCACCGGTGAGTTTGTGTGGCTGCTGAGTGATCGTTAATAGATTGCACGTTCTGCTCAAATTTTGCAGGAGGTGATGCCATGTGTCCTGGGATGTGCTGCACCCCAAAGCAATTGGCAGAGTTTGAGATGGCCGCTGCTGACTGCAGTGTCCTCTTGTTGTCAAAGTGAGACCCTAAAGGTACTGCTAGGGTCACCAGGAGCACTTTGCTAACGGAGGAGATGGACAGTGTCCTCTTTTCTTCCAGCATTGTTACTTTTGATCTAGCTGGTCTAACCTTTGCTAGCAGAAGACACTATGGAAGAGCAGGTAAACAGATGCATTTTGGAGAAGTTTAAGAAAACGAGAGCAAAACAGGAACTTTCTGAAATTAGTCAGCTTCAGAACACGAAAGCTTCCTATGTCTTTTTAAGAAACCACCTCCTTAGAAGTTGGCAAGTGCACTGCTTTATTACTTATCTGTTCGCTACATGAGTGGGCGACTGTACTTCCTGATTTGGTTCTTCAGTATAGAGAGATCATCAGCATAGGTCTGTAGAGGACACTAACTCCTCGCCTACAGAAAGTAAGAAATAGGAATAAGGATGCATGTATCTTCTGGCTGTCACAAAGGATTTCAAAGCACATTCGAGTCATATCCGAAGTAAGACGTCAGCTTATTTCCATTTTACAGCTGCAGAAACTGAGGCATGAATCAGTTACTTCTCTTGCTGTAGCTCACTGACCTGGTGTGTATGGCAGCACCAGGAATGCGGTGCAGATGTCATCACCTTCTTCTTCACCCACAACAACATGTTTCTTTTCCAAGGGGGAGAGTCCAGAAGGAGGGAGGTGACTTGAGCAAGGAA
This sequence comes from Hemiprocne comata, assembly GCA_020745705.1. Taxonomy (NCBI): domain Eukaryota; kingdom Metazoa; phylum Chordata; class Aves; order Apodiformes; family Apodidae; genus Hemiprocne; species Hemiprocne comata. The sequence goes on along the minus strand of CM036586.1, from coordinate 131,038,853 downwards.
ATAAAATACATACAATTATGTTAAAGCAGTATTAGGGATAAGAATTTAAACACTCCATATACCAAATTCAAAGCAAGGGTTTCCATAGCAGCATTGCTTGGCCATATTGTATATACACTATTTTGCATTGCTCTCATGATGTCAAAGGCATATTCTAATATCTGTGTGTGCAAGATGTCTGAATCAGAGTTGCTATGAAACTTAAGGCTGAATTACACCATGGAGGCATATTCTTGTGCGGTGCTGGAAGGAAATAATGGGACTAGGTTTTGCTGGGATTTTTCTCCAGTGATAAATTTTTCTTAGAAAATTGCTGATTTGCCAAATCTGTTGCTATTTTTGGGAAAAGTTGGTTCCAGTTTCACGTCCCATCTTGAAAAAAAAAGAGGAGAATAGTTCTGAAGCTGTCAAAGTGAAGTACTTCAGAAAGGTAAAATGAAATCTTGTGTTTAATTAATTTGGTCATAATTTCTAGGTATAAGCTTTAAAAAATATTTTTTCCCCATATCAGATCTGGAAATCTCTGAAAATCTTGAAGGAATAAAAAGCATTACCTTTCACCCTACATAGTCCCAAACTGTCCTGGGAGCAAGGGGCAACAAGGGAGCGACTGCCTCGCTCAACGCCGTGTGTGGTTGCCTGGTGCGTTGCAGTGGGAGAGGTTACCCCCCCAGTACCTCTCTGCCTACCTGGTATAGGGCAGCTGTCAGGTAGAAAAAAGTGCCTCTGCAATAATGCTCAAATCTTTCACAAGGCCCAACTCTCACCAAAAACCCCAATATCACATGGGTATCAAAAGGTTGAGCCTTTAGACCAAGAGGGTTTTGGGTGGGAACCACTGTCTCTCACAATGTTAAACCTCCCTTCAGCAGGGCATGGGAACTCAGTGAGGGGGGCAGCCACTGCCTCTCCCTGATTGATGCCGCACACTAGGGGTGATGGGACCTGTCCTTCTCACCTCCGTGCACATGGCAAAGCACGTCCTCTGTGGCAGCACAGCTCTTCCCTGCACTCATCCTCCTCCACTCCCTGCTTGCAGCACCTTGTCCATGCTCTGAAGCTCTTTGAGGGAGAAGGAGGGTTGTTGGGGGAGAAGGAGGGATGTTGGAAACAGGGCTTGGAAGCAGTGCTCGCATTCATGGAAAAGCCCTTGAGTTGGTTTGATGTCACTCTTCCTGCTGGCAGCACGTTTCCTCACTGCCAGCATTCCCAAATGATGGCGTAGCCTGCATGCCAACATCTTCTTTTTCCCTGGTCCCTCATGTCGCAATTGCTAATTTCTGTGCCTCTGCCTGAAGAGCTGTAGTTTAGACTTGCTTTGCTGTGCATCGAAGTAATTCTTGTTTAGGAAGGAAACTGCAAAAGGGGCGTGGGAGAGAGGAAGAAAGGAGAGCTTATTTTTCCTATATGGCAGCGACTGATGCTGGATATTAGAGAGACAAGCTGACAAACATCTGAATGAGTGGAAGAGACTCCTAACCCAAAGGGAGGAGTTGTGGTTTAGGTTAAAGCCACAAAGGAAGTGAAGGAGGTTACCACTTTCCTGTCTGTGGGCAGGAGGTTCTCCTTGTGCTCATTTGAAGGCTTAGCTCTAGCTCATTCTTCCCTAGGAACATACTCATCTGTGTATTTCTTGAAAAGCATTCGATCTGACATCTGATCTTGGGAGTGCCAAACATCCCCTTTATCCACAGAAATCAGCAGGAGCTGGGAGCTAGAGAACTGGGTGGGAATCACAGCATAATTTATGGAGCCAGATATTCTAAAGCATCTTCTTAAACCATATGTCTTGTTTGGTGCTAGAGCAAGTAGCACATTTCTCTTTGACGCTTCCTCTTGCTGATTCCACTCAAGATTTTTTGTTGTAAATATCTTTACCTCTGGGGCCTGCTGGCTCCTCGCAGGTCTCACTTCTGTCTTCTTCCCGAGTGATTGGCAAACTGCATAACTATCCTGCCAGGATATAGCAGTCTCTTGTGCTGATACAGGGCAGGTTCTGAATGCTATCGGGCCCCTACCAGCATGGCCTGCGATAATTATTTTCCTTGATTTTCACTGCATGCTTTTCTTTTAATGGCTCAGAGGCTCTGCCTGTAAGTGGTCAAAAAGTTTGTTGTCTCAGCTCTATAGCTTCATTCTTCATCTATGAGGAGAGAGTGAGTGGTTAACCCAGGTGTGCTGCAAAAGGCATGCCAGGAGGGAGATGGAAGAATACAGGATTACTCTTAGAAGAGAGCGAGTCTTACCCTGAGTCTGAGGAGTGCTGGCATGCAATCAGGCTATCTTAACCTTGAGCTATCGACTGGCGACTGCACAGTTAGAACCACTGTCAGTGACAGTGACTTTAGTGTGTGCTGCCAGTGTCTTCTGATCACTGTGCGTTACTGTACATGAGAAGAGCATCTGAAAGGTGCTCCCTGAAGAGCAGTTATGTGGTCTCTTAACATCCCATTAACAGCTCACCGTAGCCCCTAACCCCAGCCTCAGGATGCAGCAGTTATTTCATTTACCAGGTGTGAAGATCTTATTTTGCCATGTGAGGATGGTTGCTCTAACAGGTGTGTTACAGTATCCATTTTTGAGGTTTCTTTGGTGGTTTTTTTTTTTGGTTTTTTTTTTGTTTGTTTTTTTATAAAAAGGCTTTGTTAGAACTACAAGATATCATTAAAGATTTATATGTGGCAAATGTGTCCTTTTTTGCAGAGTGTTTCCTTTTAGAGACCTTCACGGTATTGATTTCAAGTAGATTTTCCTCCTCTGTTTTAAAACATTTCCTTTGTTTATGGATTTTCAACTTTACTTACTGGATCTGTGTGCAGTATGTTCCCCAGTCTATGCTATCATGCCAAAGACCTTTACTGCTGGCCTTTAGGGACCACTTTTGAAGCTGGAAAGACCATTCATTTGCTGTGTTCACTCAGTCCTGAGCAACTATGCAGCATTCCATCCTTCTTACTCTGGGTTGTACGCTGTTGTGTAACTGAGCCGTTGGTCTGCTTTCAGCATGTGCCAGTGGATCCCAAACCTATTCTGGCAACAGCCTCGAGCTGTCCCTTGCTTGGAGTGAACGGTGTTTGTTTGGATGTTTTAGATGTAGAGAAAAAACAAGCTGTATGATGGGGAAGTGAAGAAACTGGAGTGGTTAGCAGCTGAAATTGTAAGGTGATTTGGTTTTTTTGTATCAGTATTTTATTGCTCAAACTCATCCGTGTGGCATTCGAGTGGTGTGCAGGGTTCTTTTTGGAAAGTTCAGAGGACTCAGCAGGGAGGGTGGGAGCACTGACACAGTGTGGAGCCTCAAGGAGTGAGGTATCACTGCCCTTTCAAGGGGAAGTGCCTGCTCTGCCTCAGGGTGAGGCCCTGGGGTCTGTGTTCTGCTGGTGGGTGAAAGAGCTCTGTGACAGCCAGCTAAAGGTATGGGTTCAGTCATCTTTTGGTGGATCATATGCATAAGACATTGAAGATTTGGATTCAGAGCTTAAAGCATCTGGCTTACAGTATTTGGCTTTGTTTACTGTACTGTTATAGCCTTAGGGCCACAGAAAGTGCAGCTTTATTGAAATCACTGGAGTTGTGCTTTCTTATGGCAGCAGGGAGATGGGGACATGCTTTTTTGGAACATATTGCCAGAAACATAAACCCTTTTCTTCAGAGGACGCTTTGTAAGGATGGCTTAAGCAAGTGCCTGGGAAGCATTGTCCTAATGGAAACAAGATGCGGAAATGATAGGGTCTCAGAACAACTGTTATTTCTTCCCCACATCTGTGACTTCAGAGTCCACTATCCTAAGGCTCAGTCCTTCCCCTTTGATTACTGTCAAATCTTAGTTTTGAACCTCATATACACTAGCAAGAGCTGAGACACCATGGGGGATACTGCAGACTCTGCATACGGGGAAGTAGGGACCTGGATGAAGAAGCCAACTGACTTGCATGGGACCCAGGCAGGCTGAAATTGTGTTAACTGGACAAAGCAGTAGCAATCTTTGTTACCTGATTGTTAAGGAAGGTGCCTGTGCTAAACCATTTAAATGTTTACAAGAGATTCATAGAAACATATAATTGGTTTGGTTGGAAAAGGCCTTTAAGATCATCAAGTCCAACCTCTAACCCAGCACTGCCCAGTCCACCACTAAGCTATGTCCCTAAGCACCACATCTACACATCTTATAAATACTTACAGGGATGATGAAAGGGATTCATGCCACTGTATTTGATGCCAGATACTCATATAAAGCAATTACCAAAAATGCAAGTGGTTCTTAAAGATGCTGTTGCCGGAGTATTACCTGCATTTCCTGCATAGTGGCTGGACTGCTGGCATTCATTTTGTCTTGTTTTGACAGAGAGGACAGGCAAAAGGTACAGGTTGTGTGTAGGAACAGCCCATAGCAAGCCAAGGCACAGGGAGGTTATACCATCAGAGTGACATTACCAAGGCAGGTACTCTGTGCAGCACCACCTCACATGTTAAATGGATGCTCTAAAATATGATAAAGATACAGACAGAAGAGAAATATGCTGCCATAGGTGTCTGTCAGGTCCTGCAAGGCAGGTATTGTAAGCAGATGTATTCATGCTAAAGAATAAAGAGATATGATTTAAAGTAAGCTGGCAGATTTTGTGCTCATATGGACTAAGAACATTCATGCAGTCTGTTATTGCAGTTCAGCTGTGAGAGGCAAACACCTTCAGCTGAGAGGCACTAGCAAAATGTTTGGGCAGAAGTATGTCCAGTCATGACATCTATTGTGGTCCCGAGTTTGTACCATAAAAGAGGACAAGTAAAAATACAAGTGAAGCTTATATGTAGCTAAGTTAAACTCTAGAGTGCCCTCTAATAATGAGGACTCAAGTTTTTATTGGTATAGCCTTCTATCATCTCAGATCTTGCAGATCTGAAAGCTGATGATGATTGCTGCAGAAGAAAGTCAGCACCACACTGATGATAAGCCAATGTCTAAACTAAAGAGCAAGGGAAAATCTGCTTGTTTTCTTTGGAGGATCTCACTGTTTTATGTAATCTTTGTACAGCACCTGTGAATCAGTGACGGGTACTTTTGAAATGTATTTCCTTCATCAAAAGCTATTTGAAACAACAGGTAGCACCTTTCCATTCAGTCTAAGCTCCCTTGACATTTTTAAATGACAGATAATGAAAACTGTCTTCATTATAATTCAAGCAATTTCATCAGACTGTCACCAGCAAACAATGGCAAATTAAAGACTGAACAACCCTCAACTCTACCCTCCTAAGTAGCTGTGCAAGAATACCAGTTATCTTTTCTACAGCTTCTAGGAAATAGATGAGGCAATTTTTCAGGTGGGAAGTGTTCAGGTGTGCAAGGCACTGGAGGTCAACAGGAAGATGTTAAAATCTGTCTGGAAACCAGTGGTCAGATGGCATAAAAATGGAGCACAAATGTGTTGATGATTGTGGGCGAGAGACAGGGCTTATCTCACAGAGTGCTGAATTCTGCACTGCCTTCAGTTTATGAATGGATTTAAAGCATGGTGCCAAACAGAGCATATTGCAGTTGTCTAATCCTTAGGTGACAGAGGCAGGCATGATAGTAGACAGAGCTGCATCCAAGAGGACTCGTCAGAACAGCCCAGTCAGCCTGGCATTATTGCTACCTGATCTGTGGGAATCAGTCCAGGCCCCTGAGTCTGAACTGCCGAAGGGAAGCCTAGTTGATGGAGCAGCTGTTGAGGTATGGTGCTAGTTTATTCTACCCTGCTTGTCTCTCCCCAGCCAACATTGCTTCAGACTTGCCTGGGCTACGCATCAGTCTCCTGGGTCCTTCCTGCTTCCCCAAATTCTTAGACTTAATCAAGCTACCCCCCACAGTTAGATTGAAGGGAGACAGAGAGCAGAAGGGGCATTTCAGTGAAACATCATTTATATGACATGGCCATGGTATGGAAAAGGCTAGCACCAGGGAGTGAATTATAGGGATCCAGAGAAGAAAGAGGCTGTGGCAGAAAGAGGGTTGTTATTGGAGCACACAAGGAGCAAAATGACTGAGATAGAAGATGTAGATAAATAGTTAGAAATAGCTGCAATGGTGTGATTTGGAAGGAAAAGCAGTCACTACTTCAGTCCCCAGTGGTGTTCAGTTTAGGCAGCTGAGTGGTAAATTACAGGCAGGTTAGGACTCCAAGAACATCTGTGACCCTGTGAAATGCTGGAGAGAGAAAAGTTGCAGTAACAGTGAGTAAGATTCAGATCTCATCTATCTGAGCATGAGTATCTCAAGGTGAAATAACAGAAGGAGAGGAGGCGGGAATATTGATTTCTGCCTCACAAAACAGACAACAACGCCTACTTTTTCATAGCAAGAATTTAACTATTCGCTTTAACGGGCCAGTCTGCAATACAGTGGGGGCTTGATTTCTTCTTCGTGTGCAATCTAGAGCGGAAATCATGCTGAAGTTATTTTTATTTTATTGTAGCCTTGCAGGAGAAACATGAGCAAAATTTTACCCTCAAACACCTGTGCGCTGACTGTAGGGGGGCAGCTGTAGGCTGTGTGTGTAACCTGTCTGTGCTGCTGCCCTGCTGTACAGCAGGTGGGTACCCTGCTCAGCCGGGTGCTGGAGGAGCAGCACTGGAAGACACAAAAAGCCTGTTATGCCCAGAGAACTGTTGTATCTGTTGGCGACAGATGACTTCTGTCTGTCTAAGGGCAGATTTAGCTTCCTTCTATTTATCCCATGAGAAGGATGCTCCTAATGAAAGGTGCTTTCTTAGCTGGTCGTGGCGTTCTCAGAAATATTCCTTTGGGAATCCAATTCCATTTGGTTGTTTTTTACACCATGGAAGTGCACATGTTTTTATACTGGTGCTGTGGGGCAGGCATTACAGAGAATGTAGCTGCATGGCTGTGGAATGGGGCTTGCTCTCTTGGACTAGGCTCAGCAGGTGGCTGAATGGAAGCAAGAGGTTAGGCTAGCAATTTTCTGAGCTGCTGCCATGTCTTTTCTCATTGAAGTAAAAGATGATAATACACATAAAATGGGAGTGTAAAGTCATGGCTGAGAATCTTAAAAGGTTCAAGGGTCAGGCAATTCCACAGCCAAATTCTCCTGGTGGCACCACAGCACTTGGTGTGTGGTAGTAGTTCCCTGTAAAACATGGGGACAGTGTAATGGGAGTGTTCCTGGGCAAGGAACAAGGATTTTGAAGTCTCCTGTATGCCAAAATTTCCCACCTTTGTTAGCATGAATTAATATTTTTCATGTGTTGCAGAAGCATATGTTTCCCCACATTCTGTTTACCTGATTTCCCTTCTGATTCAGTATCTCTTCTCTCCTCCTTCCTATTCTCCTTTTTTTTTTTTAATCAGAGGAGATAAAGCTGAGCATCTGTCTCTATGACTGTATGGTATTTGCCTCATACCTGGTTATTGACTTGACTTTCTAAATAGGGCAAGAGCTTCCTGCCACTGGAATGTTATCATATGTGGGATTTGTTCATTGTGTCAGAGTTTTGATGTGGGATAATGTCTTGAATGGGGGCAGATCAACTAGAAAGCTCTCTGGAGACCCAGAAGAGTATTTTAGCCATAGGCCCAGTTCCATGCTCTAGCAAAAACTTGATTAAGGCTCAGATTGTTTGAATGTTCATGTGAGAATAGGAGAATACAAGATCAACTGTTTCACTCTTTTAAGTGATAGGAAAGATAGGAAAAATGAGAGCAGGGCCTTTCTTGCCCAGCTGAATTTGCCATAATCTGTACACTATGAGTGCACAGTTCACTGCCATAGTGATGTAGTGCAACCAGTGGTCAGATCCATCAGCCAATCTCCTTCCTAGCAGAGCTCTGTGCACTGTGGAGCCAGTGAGGCAGTGGTAGTTGGTATAGGTGAGATACAGGTGGTCTTATGCTAGTGGTGGGGACAGAGGTGGGGTTTGTGTATGTGTGTTTTGGCGGTAGAGGATGTGTGTGTGTGTATACATATATATGGATACTGACATTGTTGTGGGTATATATGCATTTCCCTCCACTGTGAGTCTGTGAAGTCCCGCACAAGTCAGGGTGCAGAGGGACTGTTCACCTGAGCCGAGTTATGAATGTCCTCTAATCTGTGTGGGACTGAGGTTTGGCAAAACTGGGGAGACTCAAGGTAATGTAAATTATCAAAATACACTGAACTAGAGAGAAAGCCACAACAATCTGTCCTCCTCCCTCAGGCCTGATTTCCTAATCTTTTAGGAATGATTTACAATAAATAAAAGACTTCATGAAAGAAGTTGTTTTTTTTTTTTCCAAGTTAACAGTAGATGTTTAACTACTCTACCCTGTGGTCCTTTTTTCCCATCTCTTTCACACTGTCCAGCTTTTGACTTAATCCTGCAGCAGGATTCATGAAGGCAGCTCCCCTGTGCCCATGCAGAGAGATCATGGCAGTATGCGAACCGTAATCACCTGGATTCCTTACAGAAATGGGTTATTTCCTTTCCAGAAGGCTCATTAGAGCACGAAGCCAAAGCTCCTAAGAAAAAGATTTCATAGAGCCTGATCTTGCTCTCATCCTGCAGTGCCTCTGATCATTTACACCAGAGCAAAAAGAGGGCAAAAAACCCCCAAACCTAAAGCAAACAAACAGAGCAAAACATCCTCCTAATGATGTGTGTTCTTCACTTCCAACAGTGATAGTGTTTTACACCCACTTTGCACAGGTGTACATGAATACAGAAGTCAGGAGGCAGTATAGAAAGCAAAGCTCTTAAAGAGTTAGTGGAGCTTCCCTGCTGGAAGGTTATAATCACACTCAGAGAGGGCAATCTTGTCTCAGCAGACAGGAAATATGTGATGCAATTTCAGCACTGAGTTGCTAGAGATAAAATAGCCCATAAACTGAAAAAAAATGTAGGGAACCCTTCGCTTGGCCCAAATGTGCCATGGCAAAACTAATAGTGAGGAATCCTTTGACCGCGGAGGAAGCAGCGCACTGGCTGCAGGGGCACATGGTGACTACATCCTTTACCTGCAAGGAGGAGTGCACATCCTTGATCCTGGGTGTAGTGACCATTGCCAGATTCTTCCTAATGGGGACAGACTTTCTTGAGGGAAGGTTTTTAAGCATTAATAACTGAAAAAGCTCAATCTCCTGTTGCATTTGAGGTGAAACTTGTTTCATGTGGAATGACTGTGTGGTTGGGGAAGATGCTTCGCTTCAGAGAGTGGATGGTCAGGAGCAGGGTGGAACTTCAGAAGAGAGTAATGCCTCCAGCTTTCACATGCTAAGGCTCTGTGTTGCCATTTTGCCTTCCCTCAATCCCATCTTCAAAAGTTCCTGTTCCTCAGATGTTTCCACCTCCTCCAGTTGTGCCAGTTCAGCTGCTTGTGGGGATGAAGAGCTACATTGGAGCTGGTCTGGCGTTAAGTATTTGTTCTTGTTAGTAGGGCTTTTTAAAAAAAAAATTGATCGTTTAAACAGCTCACCTATAAGTGTGGCTACATAAATAGTTTAACTGACACAAGTGAGTGGCAGTAACTGTGAGAGAGCACGGCAGGATCCTCTTAAACTGGGTCTGTTGCAAAAGGAATAGTGAAACGGAGCCACAGCCCCACATGCTCTTAACTTTATTTGCATGAGTAGCTCCATTGTGTTTCAGTGGGACTCTACTTACACATGTAAAATTGTTTGCAGGGCCCGGCTCTTAAAGAGAATAAAAGCTGTGATTGGGGTGTGCCATGCTCTGAACCATATATAGAAAGTGTAATGCAAATGTATTTTGCTGGCTGGCCTATCTCGTCTGATCTGTCTGCTCTGAGGAACAGGAGCTAACTTTCCTTAGGCTTGGTTTGCTCTAATGGAAGAGGATCCTGCATTTGTATAGAAAGGCTGATCTTCTGTCCCTACTGCAGCCAGGGCGTTGTGAGTAAAGTGTATGCAGTGTGGTGAGAGCTGTAATGTTTCCAAGATGTTCTTGGATTTGCCAGAGTCCTCTAAAGAGCCAGGACAGCTGGCCTTTCTGGAGCAGCTTTTACAGACTTGGCCAAGGGAGGGCAAGGCCCCAATATAGAGGGATGCTCTCCAGGTTGGCAGTGGCAGTCCTGTGGTCTGGGGCTCTGCTACCTGAAATCCTTCCTGCCTTACAACCTGTCATCACAGTTAAGATAATTTGAGAGCCTGTTGTCAGTTCCCATGGTAAAACCCTTCAAGGACAGCAGGAGGGATTTCTAGCTGAGAATCCCTGCCTTGGGAATTCACTGCTTGTGGCAGTTTGCTGTGGCAGATTCCCAAAGGTGGTGGGTGAAGTAGCAACTTCACTCTTGAGAGTGAAGCAAAACACCTTGATAGTTACTATCCAGAGCCTCAAAGAGAGGAAGGAAGAGACATAAAGCCGTTGGAGGGGAGAGGCTTGGTGTGGTTATTTGAGACCGCTGCCTGCAGAGTTGCACAGTCATTTATAACTGTTTGAAATGTGGGGGGATGGGGTTGGGGGGATGGGAGGGGAGTTGGAGGAACCACAGCATCTGCGAACTAGTAGCATTTTATGCTCCTTTTCCCCAGTCTAACTCTGCAAGGGACAAGACAGCAAAGTACCGGGTCAGAGGAGGGAGGAGAACAAAACAGGCAGTCAGCTAACACCTCGTATTTTATTGCTGCTGTTGCATGTGCCAGGATTCAAGCACAGGCCAGGATTTTCAAAGGTAACTTCAGGAAACGGAAGATGGGTGCCTGGCTTCCTTAGGCTCCTTAGGAAAACCCCAGCCTCTACTGCCCAGGGGAAACAAACTTCCTTTTAAGTGAAGCATGATGAGTCCCTGATGTTGGTGAGAGCAGGTATTCTATCTGGTGTTGCAGTCTTTCCTGAGCTCAGTCCACTGAGCCCTCTCTGGTGGGGGCTGCATAAAGGAGAGGGGGAATTGTAGGTGTTACATTAAAAAAACTTCTCTCAGTGTGAAAATAGAGAAGGTTTATACATCAGGTAAAGGAGCAGGCTGAACCGATGGGAACAAAGGTGGTTCTAGAGGAGCTGATCAGTCAGGTTTCACCAACACTTCAGCTTTAGAAAGCGCTGCCGTGATCGGTGGAAAAGTACAGGTAGAGCTAGCGTCGGTGAGTGAGCTGGGAGGATTGGCTGGAGACAAACGGAACCCTCCCGTTTGTGGATTCTGGGAACTTGTAGCCCGAAGGACTTGTCTGGAGAAGGTAATGGAGAGAAGCAAGCAGGAGACATCAGTGGGCTGAAAGTCTGTCCAGCACGAAATGTTTAGGAGGTCTGGTCTGCAAATCAGAAGGGATTGAAAACCCCTGCTAAGAAGCATCCCCCTCAAGGAGGAGTAGCTATATAGGCTAAGAGGTGTGAATTAGCTACTGTCGAAGTGCTCAGAAGCTGTAAAGAGTTCTTTAACAATGTTACCAAGTATGCATGGACAAGGAAAGGAGAAGAAAGGGACAGAAAGAGGAAAAGCCCCTTAAAGGGGCTGAGCAGAGCGAGGAGGTGGTTTTATCTGCCAGAGTGATGCAGTCTACATACTCGGTGCTGAAAGGGTCTTCTTTCAAAGAGTTGGGTTATCTAAAAGTGGGAGGTGGACAGGGTAAAGACTGGGTCGTTTGAGGAGAAAGGAAGAACAAAATCTGCATTTCTATTAACTTCTGTTGTATTGGCAAAACAGGTTATTCAGGCATTGAGGATATGCAAAAATGATCAGGCTGCTTTCTCCTGTTAGGCTGCAGCGGTTCTGTGCATCTGTGTGCCACTGGTGGTTTGGAAAGCTCTTCCTTACAACCTACAAGGTCGCCCATTTTATGAACGTTTTGTGGAGGTGAAGGAAAAGGATTAGTGGATGTTGAAAGTGCTCTTTTGATAAAGTCGCAGACTGAAAAGGGCGGGGGATTGCTACAAATCTTCAAAACTCTTTAATTGCCAGCCAGTTTCAAACTATATTGACGGTTAATTCTCCAAACATGGAGCATTTTATTCAGGATAGGGCCCTTGAGCATATTTAGGAGTTGATAGGTTGTGTCTGTTTGTCATTACTGTCTGGTTCCTCCCTGTTTAGTTGCAAGCTGATGCTTAACCCACTGCTTTCTCCCATCAGAAACGGCCCTCAGATCTCCATCAACCCACTGGTGGGCAGGGTCAAGTTTCGCAGCTACCAGGTAGAAGAAACGTGCTTCTCCAGAAGTTCCCTTCTGCGTTCTTCCTGCCTTGCCAATGGCCGGCCATCCTCTTCCTCTTCAGAAATATGTGGAAGGGAAATTCCACGGTTGGTGTCAGCGGGCTGATGGAAGGGTGCAGCTCCATAGCGGTCCTGCCTACCCGCCAGCCGGTACCTCTAGCCCCTGTCAGGCTGACGGCTGCGCCCGTGGCTGGTCGCAACGTCCAGTGCCCACCTCGGCTTCCCAGCGTTCCTCTCCGCGGGCAGCCGCGGTGGCGCTGGGCAGGGGGACTGGCTCCCACAGCACCCCGGGTCCCGGCTTGCGCTTCCCCCGGGGGTCGTGCGAGGCCTCAGGGCTTGGCAGCCGGGCGCCCCCGGCCCCACCGCGGGGCCCGCGCCGTTTCCGTTAGGGGTGCCATTAGGGGGCGGGCCTCGCGTGCCGCCTCAGGGGAGCGCGAGGTGCTGGGGCGGGGCGGGGCGGGGGGCACCGGCTCCCGCGCCCCGGGCTGACAAGGGCCCATATCGGCCCCTCCCCGGGCGCCGCCCCTGCGGCTGCGGGCACCGGGGCACGCGGAGCCCCCGCCCCCCCGCCGGGGGAGGGGACTCCCCAGACTCCCGACTCCGCGGAGGGGAGTTGAGAATAGTGGGTGCGCGGGAGGCACGGCGCCTTTAAGAAGCGCCCTGGGCGCGAGGTCCCTTTAAAATGGGAGGAGGGGGTGGGGCCGTCTCGAGGCGGGGGACAGGCTATGTTAATGGCGGGGGCGGTGCCACGGTGAGAGGAGACAGGCGGGAGGGAAGGAAGGAGGGGCGGCGCTTCACGCGGGCCCGGGGGGCGCTCGCCGCGGCGGGCCTGTCCCTTTAAGAGAGCGGCTGCTACCACTGTGTAGGCGAAGGCGGGAGGAGAGCGTGTGCGGGGAGGGGGGGTAAAGATACAGTCTCCGCCCTCTCGCTGGGGAGGGGCGGGGCGGAGGGCCGGGCGAGACCACTGCCCGGAACGGGGAGTAAGAGGCGGTCCCGCCGGCGGAGTGAGTAGGGACAGTTACCATTCCCGGGGCGGGGCGCGCGACGGGCGGTACCATTCCTCTCTCCGGGTTGCGGCACGCGGCGCGGGGGAGGGGGGGGAGGGTGAAGGGGGGGGGGGAAGAGATGGGGGGAAGAGCGGGGGGGGAAGAGCGGGGGGGGGGGGGGGGAAGCGGGCGAGAGGGTCTGCGATGGGCGGTACCATGTGTGCGGGAAGGAGGGGGAGGAGGCGCTGGCGGACAATGGAGCCTGTGTGTGTTTGCGGGAGGGGGAAGGACCCGCCGTCGCCGGGGGGAGACGCTGCGCCGCCCCCTCTCGCCCGGGGGCTGAGAGGAGCCTTGGCCTCCGCCCCTCCCCCACGGTCCGGCGGTGAGTGAGGGGGAGACGGCGCGGCTGGCACCGGGGCGACCACCGGCCGCCGCCCGCCCAAAGTTTGAGAGTTGGGGGAGGCCCGGGGGCGGCCCGGGGGGGTGCTGCGGGAGGGGCCGCCGCCGGTGGCTGAGGGGAGCGCTGCCCCAGGACGGTGGCGCCCCGGCGGCTCCGGTGCTCTGCTCGGCTCCGTGGCATGCCCCGGGGGGCTCCGCTGCGCTGCGTAGAGGGGTGTGGGGTGCCCTGGGGGTGTGTAACGGCGTGGTGGGGGTTGGAGGATGCTCTTAAGATGCGTGAGGTGCCCCGGGGGCGGCGCGCTGTGGAGGTCCATGTGGGGCGCGCTGGTGTGCGGGAGGTGCGCCGGGAGGTGCCCCCAAATGAAGGGGGTGGGGATGCGCTATGGTGCAGGGGGTGCCCCTGGGGGCTGCCTGCTGTGGAGGGATGTGTGGGGTGCTTTGAGGTGCATGAGAAGCCCCCCCTGGAGGCTGTGTTATATGGAGGAGCGTATGGAGTGTTTTCCATTGCATCGGGGTACAGGGGGTTGCCTGGGGATTGTATTATGTGGAGGGGTGTGTGGGGTGTTCTGGTTTGCAGGGGATGTCGTAGAGATTGTGGTGTGTGTAGGGATGCGTGGGGTGTCCTGGATTGCACTGTGGTGCATGGGATGCCCTAAAAGCTGTGCTACATGAGGGGGGGGTGTGGGATGCACTGTGGTGCCAGAGATGCCCTAGAGGGCTTCTGCTGTGTGGGGTGCTCTGGGGTGTGCGGGGTGGCCACGTGGCAGGGATGTGTGGGGTGCCCGGGGTTGTGCTGGGGGCGTTGAGTGCCTGTGTGCCTGTCCTGGGAACTGCAGCACTGGGCTGCTTTGGAGGCCGTGCTGTAGGAGTAGGTGTGTGGAGTGCTCTGCTGGGCTGAGGTGCACTGATATCCTTGGGGTGCTCTAGGGGCTGTGCTGTATGGAGAGGGCGGTGTTGGGTGAATTTGAGAGGTAGTTCTGAGTCTTTCATCCCAGTGAGGGATTGAGACATAGGATATGAGGAGCTGCAACACTAGGGCTAGTCTGTTGGGCATTAGGAGTGCGGGCTATCCTAGGAAAATAAGGTGTTGTGAGTGAGGTGGAACCTGAGTGTGTGGGCTCTGTAGTGGAGCTGAAGTGAGAGGCTGGAGCATGAAGGCCTACAATAGGGATGTAGGGAGTGGGATATGAGGTGAAGCATTCAGTGAGGGGATGGGAGATGGTATGTGGCATATTAGATCATCTAGGATGTTCTGTTAGGAAGGGATAGGGGACTTCGTTGCAGGAAAAACTGAAATATGGGTGTCTTCAGGAAGGAATGTGGAGAGGTGGATGAAGAAATGTGGAGTATGAGGTATGCTGGGGAGAAATAAGTTGATACACTAGGGAATGGATGTAGTGATGGGAGGATGTGAGGAGCTGGGACTTGAGTGATTGAGGGGAGAAAAGGGATATGGGACTGGGATTGTGATATAGGGAAGCATTCGGAGCCAGAATATGGGGTAGGAAGTGCTTTCAGCATGAGGGAGGTGGTGTACATTGTTGCAAAGGGACTGTTTAGGGGTCCAGAGCTGGGAAGCAGTGTAAAAAGTTCAGGAGAGCGGGAACGCAGGGAAGCAAAGCGTGTAGTGTCAGACTGGTATGTGTGATAGTTGTGCAAGGAGTTTGTTGTATACTAAGACCATGGGAGTGGATCTTTTATATAGGGATCGTGGGGAAGAGCAGTGTCTGACAAGGCAAGGGAAATGTGTTTATGCTGAAGTGTTTCTACTAGGTAGAGAAGAGGTACTGTGTATCCGTGCATGAGAGGGAGTGTGTGTCCTGGCCTACTGCAAAGGGTGTATGGGAGGCTGTCAGTGGGATAAAAGGGGCTAAACCTGTAGAGATACTGTAAGTTCAGGAGGTTAAGGGTTGGATGGAGGGACACACACACATACGGATGGACAACACTGGAGACTCCAAATGCTTAGGGAAATGATGGGACAGGTAGATGCATGCAAACAGCAAGTCTCCACTTCTAGGGTGAGAGAGACCACCCTGTATTTCTATGCCGTTCAGTTTTCTGTCCCTGAGGCCAATGTGTAGGTGACTGGATGATGCGACTAACAAGGCTGCAGATGATGGAATTTTTGGGATGTGGAATGTGGATGTTATTCTAGGAGGGCAGGTAAAGCATGAGAACAGAGATGGGAAAAATCTGATGCGAAGTCAGTTGTGGGTTGTTATTTGGGTACAAAATATTAAGGTGGGATTATTACATGGTTAGTGGTTTAATAGTAAACAAAATGAGAAATCAGGAAATTGTCATGCAGCAAAGAAAGAGAGAATGAAATAAGAAATGGCAGTTGGGAGCTGATTGTGGACCAGTTCAAAGCCCACCAATGTGAAATGGAAGATGCTTTTGTTCTCCAGATGCCAAACTTCACTTGGACTCTAAAACTGGTCTGGAAATAACCATGAACCTTACTTTCTGGGAGAGGAGCATCAAGTCTTGTAGCTCTTACCTTTTAAGCTAACATCTTCTCCAGGGTTTGAAGATTAGCTTCACTGACTTTGGGGCAGAAAAGAAAAGCTTGTGCCAATTCTAGTTTGTCTCATTAAGCCTCCCTGTTGATGACTAGTTGCTTTACTGTCAAAATGCAGTCGGTGGAAGCAGAGGAGACAGTTCTTCCAATTTTGAGGGGTTCCAGTAATGTTTTTATTTTTCCTTGAAAGTATTTGGTCCTCGATTTCTCGAAGGAAGAGCCCACACAATCAACACAGGATGCTCTGAAGCATCCTTAAATGTATTGGGCTTTAAAAGCAGGAAGAAGAAAAAGTGATGTAGATTTTTTATTTTTTTGTTGGAAGATAGAAGTCAGTGATTGCCTAAAATATTACAAAAGCATATGTTTGAAAGCTAGGCAAGGCATTACATGACATAAATAAATAATAAAAAGATCACAGGGTATGGAATGAAAGAATTAACATAGCTAAACAGCTTTATTCCTGTCTTCTGTTTGTTTACCTCTCTTCTGCTTTATATTAGGGGCTGTAATGCCCCATAGCTGTCTACAGTGGGGTGTTACAGGTGCTGAGCTGGTGCAGTTAAATAGAGGGTAACACACAGGAGTTTTTATTGTTCATCGTATGCTTACAGCAGAGCTGTGATAGCAGAAGTGCACATGCCTGTATCCCGTAGCAGACCAATCTGCCTTCTCCTGGGAATCACAGGAGTTGCTTTGGTGAAATATTATAGCCGTTTTGGACAAGTTGGCGTGATAGCTCTGTTGTGTGGTGTGTTTTGGTGGTTTTTTTTTTTTTTTAAACAGTAATGTCCGAAGATATTATTTTTAATGAATGTGTACTTTTTTTTTGTACTCAGAGCATAAAAATGGCTCAAGGAATAATATTATTTCTCTGTCTCCCTTGCTAGCCCGTCCTCAAACAACAAAAGAAAGGCAGCTTTCCTTTTTTAAGTTGGAGTTAGCAACGATGTCAGTTTTGGGATTTTGGAATTTTCCCAGTGGGGAGGGTAGTTTTTTTGTTGTTCTGTTTTTTGTGTTGGGTTTTTTTGTGGAGGAGGGTCTGGGGATATTGGGTCTCACTGCACTGCTGTGAACTCTTAACACCTTAATTGAAGGGGTGGAGATGCTGAATCACTAACAAAGACCTCCTTTATCCAAAATGTTAATCAATCATTGACGTTAAATAAGTGTGAACAAAACCAAACAAAAAAAACCCCACCCTAAACAAGTTTTTGTCTAAGCCCCCTCCCATTCAGCTGCTCATCTTTGGTCACATTAACATTAGGAGCTCTTTTGGGGGGATAGATTTTGTGTATATATGTACTTGGTTCTTGCAATGTGTGGTAAAAGTTCTGTTGCTGACTTACCAGTATAGTTTTCCCAGTACAGATTATTTAGCTCATAGATGAAACGAAGATGTTTTGAGAGAAACTGTGATCCTCCCTCGTGTGAGGGAAGTAGCTACATTATTACAGTACTGTTGTAACCATCTTTTTGTGGGCTGGGGGTGTGCATACAGATGTCCTTTTAGGTTTTTGCGGTCTTGGAGAGGTGTCTTGCTTTCCTTTCTTGTAACCAGTTTGATTTGTTTATCAGTTAACATAGTCTTCTAAGCTAGGCAGGACCTGAGTTTTCATGTGAAAGTAAGTAAGTAGGTTTCTATTCATACAACCAGAAACTTGGTAGATCTCTTCTGTATATTATGAATACAAAGGGTGTGGACTCTTTCTTCCCTGTGCTTCCCCCTCTCCCTCCCCCCCCATCTTGCATTTCATCTTTACAGTTCATGTACTTGGATTGTTTTCAGTTAGGGTTAGTCCGCAGCCAGAGAAACTACATTTGTCACTAAATATCCAAATATAGAAACTAAGGCAACTATAAGCCACAAGGCTGAAATATTCATATACAACAGCTTTTCTGAACAGTTTATATGTTGAGGTGGATAAGAATGGAGTACCTTTGATCTGTATTTCCTAGCTATTCAAAAGCTTGCTACTCTGTAATATATTGACTTTCCATACCTATTTCTACATGTTTCTTTCTAGATTTTTTTTCCCTCTTTGAGTTCCTGATGTGCTGTGTCAGTTCTGTTGCTTTACAAACTGTGCCTGTGGCTTAGGAATTTGGTTGGTCTTTTGTAAATTCAATGAGGGGAAAAAAAAAAGCAACCCACAACTTTATCCTGTGGAGTAATTTACACTCAAGTGAGTATTCAAACTATTTCCCATCTTAAATGTCAGCTGTGCTACCTAGCGGGGTTTGATCTCTTCTGCTTTCTAGAATTTCACCAGAATTTCTTCAGAGCGATGCAGGCAGCCTTCATAAAATCTTTCTATCTAGTTTGTGTGGCCTTGGACTTCACAGAAATATCTGCGCCTCGGTAAGGTCTGTGGTCTGTTTACATAGATACGAAGTCCTTTAACCCAGCAAGATTTGCTCTGGGCTTGGATTTCCTGCTTACAAGCTCTGCTGGAGTCCCTCTAGTCTTCCTACTGGCAAAATGAAGGTGTTAACTCAGGTTTTCAGAACAATTTGTGAATGGAAGGAGATTTCATTGCTAAATTTTTGTCTGAGCACTGCTCTGCCTATCGTATTTAAAACAGTTTTCCCCCTGTACCTTTACTTTTCTGTTAGGTTTTTTTGCTGTTTTAAAAGTTTAATCGTTTTGGAGCTGGGCCTCCTTTCTGGTAGGGACTAGGTAAGTGTGGAAGAACAGGAACCTTATTCAGAATTAGGAATTCTAGAAAATCTTTAAGAACTTGAGCAAAAAAACTCCATCTATTGGGGAATTTGGAAGAGTGGCCTTTAAGACCACAGGGTCTTACAAATGCTTGTTAGCTCAACGACAATAGCAGAACATAAATAAGGTGGCATCTTAATGTGTGCAGAATCCAGCTGAACTGTTCCAACGTTGATTTTTAATTTATTTTTTTGAAGAAGTGGGGTTATACTTTGTGACTGTAGCCTTACTTATAGGCCTAGCTGCCCTGTGTTAGCATACCTGTGAGCATTTCTTTTGGTGCTGGACTTAGCTTTGAGGAGTCCTCGGCGCTTGCCCATTTTGACTGCACAACCTGTCTTTGTGTAGTGGTACTGCTGCTGGAGCAACGGTGTGCTGAAACGGATCAAGGAACTGATGTGCATTGTGAGCATCCTGGCAAAAAAAAAAAAAGCAAGCCTGCATCAGTTAGCCAAACTGGTTCACTGTTTGGCCATGAAAATGGTTGTATGGGCACATCAGACAGTGTGGTGGTGCAGGGGTGGAAGTAAGTATTGGTAGCAGCAGTTTTTTTTAAGCTGGTGTTGCTGCCAAAATGAATGCTCATCTAACTATACCCTTCAGACTCTGCTCAACTGTCTGAATGTTATTTACACCTGTTTATTACAGCTTCCCTTCCCTCAGAACAGTTCCTTCAGCTTACCTTGTTCTTTTTGCTGAACATGTTTCTCATCTGAACATAAATATAAAATGTGCAAAAAGAGAAACCCTCTGAAACCCTCTTTAAGAAGCTTTAAACAGGGCAAAAATAGTATGGTGTTTTAGCTATGCAAAAGTTTCTACTAGTTTAAGACTGTCTGATGATACAGAACATGTAGTGTAAATTGATGATAGACTGTTTAGTATGGTTGCAATTAAGAAGTGAAACTCATGCTGTGAGAATCATCAGGAGCAAGAATTCAACAAGAGTTAAAAAGGATCAGATGTCTGTAGGAAGATGAAGAATATTCAATTCTAATCAGTGACAGTAGAAATTTTGGAAGAGGTATTAAGCCTGTGGTCTAAACCTTGATTTTTATTCTTCTCTAACAGATGTGCCTTCTATATTGGGAAAGAGAGGGAGGAAACAGCTTGTCATGCCTGGGTTTGCTGCAGGGTTCTCCTGTGCTTCTCTGGAAACTTGATTGAGACCAATGTGTGAGATGTGCCATTGAACTGCATAGGCTGATCCTGGTGACCCATCTTGAAATCTAGTTTGACTACCAAATTGTGGCTGTTGTGAAAAATGAACTGCTGCTACCTGACTACATTTGTTTTACTCCTGCTTCTTTGGATTGTTCTTTCCTGCTCTTCAGCAGAGTCGGATCTCGGCTCTCTGTTTTTGATCTACTTTGACAACACTAATCTAATTTATTTTTAAAGACTTAAGAAATTGCAGTTTACTATATCTGAAGAATGAATGTTATCTCTTTAGAGTAGATAGAGGTGTTCCAAGATCCCTTTTTATCAGACAGACTTAAAAGCAGAGGTGAGCTTTTCCTTGTTTGGTCTCTGAGAAGAAGCTTGTGGAATAGGGAAGGGAGATGAAAAGTAGATCTGTAAGGTGTTGGATTGTTTGTTTGTTTTTTAAAGCCTAGGCAGAATCAATGAGATCCTTTTGAAGGAAGGAAAATGGAAAGTATGCTTCACCAGTGATATAATTTCTTTCAACAAAGCAGGGCTGAGAAGTGGTGGAGCAACGTCCTCTGAGAGTTTGCTGGAAATTGGGTGCTGTATTCTTGAAAACAATACTGATTTTAAGTGCTCCTAAGAGGCATGATCTATGGCAAAAATAGTGTATGGTATACACAGTAATTTAACTGCATATAGAATTGAGGGAGAGCTCGCTGCTTTCTGTATTCAGTTCAGAGCAGTTGTGATTCCAGTATGGATAACCCTGCAGCTGACTGCTCAACTCCCAGTGTTTGCAATTATTCCGAGCTGGTTTTCCTGTTTTCATGGCTGTTTGGCCTCATGAGAAAGCAGTGCCACTATATTCTTGCTGCTCAGCTTTCTGGTGGGGCTGTATGCATAGTAGCAGAGCAAGGAAGCTTTAGATTGTTGACCCTTTTTGTTACTGGACGGCTTCCATGTGCCTGTTGTTGTCCTCTATGCCCTCTGAACAATGGGTGCAGATACCTGTTTTACCTTATCAGTAGGGCGGCTGGGGCCCATGGGCTCTTGTAAAACCAGGTTAGGTTGGATTTGGTGGTGAACTTGAGAACAGAACCTGACTCTTAATGTACCTGTGATTTATCTACTCAACCATGTTACTTATGCTCTGCAAATTGACTTAAACCTGTGCATCTCCTGGTGTATGTTGCATGAAGCCACCTTTGCAGTGTGTATAGAATTACGCAAAACCTGAAGGAAAATTCTGGTTTAGTTGTTTGCTGATAAAAAAACCACAGAGGAAGATCAAGCAATAGACCCTTTTTCAGGTTGCTCAGAGCTATGCTTTCTTCATTTTGCTAAACTGACTTTTTCAGGTGTCTTGATATCGCTGTTCCACTGCCTGTGAAATAGCAGTATCTTATCTATGTACCAATCTGGTTTTGTTTGAGGGTAATATAAAACAAAGCTGCAGCCTGTTGAAGTGAGCAGCCACAGCTTCTACAGTGAGGGTGGTTACGATGGAGAGTTTAGGCAGTCTTCTGTATGGAGAAACATTTCTCGGAACTTTTGCTAGTGGAATTGAAGTTTTCCACCACGTCTTATATGTATGTATGAAAAGGGAGTAAAGAACTTCAGGCCGAAGTGGCTTGACAGCTTGTTAGCAAGAAAATGGTTTCTTCTGTCTCTTAAAAAATATATCTGTTAAAATAAAAAAAAAAAAATTAACCTTCTTGTGGTTGGGGATAGAAAGTTAAAACTGTCAGGCAAATAGCCACCATCCAGAAATGCCTCTGAATGTTCTTGTGAAAGCTAGCTTTGATTTGACAGTTATGGCTCTTTGAAAATAGCGGTCTGTTTATACAGTACAGTAAATACTTTGAAGTACGTTAGGCTTTGCTGTACATGCGTGGCTAACTAGAATATTAAACGCGTACATCTTGTGTTGAGTGAGGGAGGATCCCGCAGCAATTGGAATTGCATACTTTTCATACTTCCATAAGATCGTGTCAAAGCAGATTATTTGATAATAGACCTGATTTTACAATTGCTTAAATTCTTGTCAAAATAACATTTTTACATGCAGTGTTTTGAGATCTTTTAGGTGACCTCATGTTATTTATCAAATGTCAGTTTTTCATCCCAGCAGCTTTGATACAATCATGTAGCATCGTGGAGTGCTGTGTATATGCAGTCTTTGCTCGCTGGAGTTCTTTGAAGTGCCTTACTCCCTAGAAGAGTCATTGCTCTCTTTAAGATCCTACACTTAACGACTAGGAGACCAGTATACAGAAGCACTGCACTGCATCGCTAAAGGTTGTGCTTGCATCTAACATGCCTAATGGGGTCTAAAAGCAAAGAAAGAAGAGGTTCAGTGCACCAGGAACACATACCCCTTGATGCACGTCTTACCCAGCAGTAAAGCTGCATGGGATGTAGTGATTCTTCAACTCTGCTCCTGCTGGAGTGTCTGCTTTGCGGTGCTGAGCTCCCCAGGTGTGAGTGCCTGGTATTATAAAAGAGCAGGAGGGCTCATGTAAGGGAGAAGAGCAGGAGAACTGCTGGTGACAGTCCTGAATGAAAACTGGTCTCGCAGGCAGCACTGGAAGGTAGCGATGCTTGGGGAAGCCTTGAAAAACTGCTAGGTTGGGGTGAGAGAGACCAGGCACCTGTTAAGGTGAAGGTTGACATGAACACAGGTGCGTTGGTTGCCCCCAGCAGTTCTGACAGGCAATCCTGTGTGATGTCCCCTTGCAGCATACTTGGGAATTGCTGCTTGCTGTAGCACTGGGCTTTTCTTGGAGGAGGTCTGTCTTGTGCTGACCCATCTTGCCCCCACTTAGCTTATGAAAACTGACAAGATTGCAGCCTGAGGAGTTATGCCTGAGGACTGTTTCTTATCTTTCATTTCTTAAGCCAAGTGAGGGGATGCTAAAATGAAAATAAAAAGTGCTGTTTGTTTTTTTTTTCTGTGCTGAACTGATAGGTGGCTTCTTTCTCCCAAGCTTCTGCTTAGACAGACTGCATGTTGAAGAACAAACTGGTGTCTCCTTTGTCCTGTCCTCCCATACGTTATTTCCACATTGGTTTCTGTTGGTTTTTTGTTTTTGTTTTTTTCTTCCTACCTCTCCACAGATTAGCTTCTGAAGAATGGGCTGCTGGCAAGCTTGATGCAGATGTGTTTTACCTATGGTGGTTCATGCTGATGTTTTACATTTTAGAAAAAATAAACCCGGAGGAGTAAGGGAAGAGAGATTGCTTCTGTCTCTGAACATGTTACCTACTTCCCAAAAAGTAGATGAAGTTTTGACAGAAGGCAAAGCTATGGAAGCAGCCTGTGGAAAGCTCTAGTCTTATCCACCCTACTCCTGCATGTAATGCTGAGTGGTGCTGGGACTGTTAACTGCTAACATAATGTAGTAAGATGCAGAAGCCTGTCATATATTAGGGAAATACTGTTAGAACACTTCTTGAAAAATCCCTTGTTGCTAGAGCTTTTGATCTTTATCAGTGTTAACAATAGTAGGAGCTCTAGAGCAGACAGGCAGCTGCTAAGGTAAGTGACGCTCCATGTAAAGTGCTTCAAACTCCAGTCGTAATGTACATAGACTGCTCCCAGCATTGCTAACATAGGTGGAGCTGAAACTGGTGTTGG
Organism: Hemiprocne comata; assembly: GCA_020745705.1. NCBI lineage: Eukaryota > Metazoa > Chordata > Aves > Apodiformes > Apodidae > Hemiprocne > Hemiprocne comata. The sequence goes on along the minus strand of CM036586.1, from coordinate 131,015,294 downwards.
CAGCTGAGCTGGAGTACACCGAGGCTAAGCTGAGGTCAGCGGGACGTCACGGTGTGCTGTGGGTTACATGAACCTGCAAATGCTGCCAATGCTGGTGAAGCTGATATAGTGTGAACTGCAAAGGGAAGTGTTTGTAGTATTCCTGAACAGAAGCAGATAGCTGTAGCTTATGCTTTGCCTTTTTTTTTTTTTAAAGCATTTTTCTTTTGGCTTTTTCCCCCAAACTGATTTCTGGAACTGTGTCAAAGTCTGTCAAGAGGTCGTTCTAGTCCTCAGTGGACACGGAGTTGTTCAAGTTTTTTTTTTTTTTTTTAAATAATAGCAGCTGGGAATTCAAAAGGGACTTCATTTGTATACACCTTGAATCTGCTCACCATAAGTGTCCATGAGTGTATATCTACTTTGTCGCTTTGGGGAAGGAGTTGTGGCAAGAGTTATACGAAATTAGATACTGTCTAGGATGGCCATTCATCCCCATTGTATTAGTAACGCACTGAAGTGTTGTTAGATGTGCTGAAAATAAAGTTTAATGGACATGTAGTTGTCTTTTTGAAAAAAGTGTTAGTGTTACTCACAACTCATAAAAGTGATGGTGATGAGAGTAGTGGACAATGTGTCTATTGCAAAAGGCTATTTTAGAATTATTTTTGTAAATACCTAAAAAAGAGTAATTGCTTAAGTGGCCTTTACATCATGGCTATTGTTAATTATCTGTGTACTTGTGAGAAGGAGTAAGGAAGAGAATAGTTGGTGGTCATACCATTGTCCTGAGAGCAGGGGATGGTTACATGACAAATGTCATAAAACGCTTTATTCTTTCAGCCTATGGGTTTGTGTTATGCTTTGTCAGTGGTTGTCTTGACTGCACTTTTTAAGGATGGAGAGCAAAAGTTTGAACTTTCTGTGGCCACCCCTGTTTTGAATAAGCTTCTGAAGAGACTGGTTCTTTATGAAATGTCCCTGTGTGTGGTGATAGGAGTTGGAGGGGTGGAAGCATGGGAGGAAAGGTATCTGTACTATCTTACTCAAGATAGGTGGATCAGAAGGCACAGGTAGGCTCAGCAGAGCTACATTTATGTGACCACACATACAATACTTGCATGAGGATGGTTAAGTATATTCTTAAAGTTTCTGGAAGGTTTATCCTGTTGTGCTAAATTCTTGTCTTAATCTAAGATATCCAAATTACCTTCTCTCCCTTGTAATGGTATAGAGTCTTGCATGCTCTTTCTGCATCAGTGTGGTTATAGGTGATCTTGTCTTTGCTCAGCCCCTTTCTCTGTGCTTTAAAGTGTGGAGGTAGTTGTGGGGCAATAACCTGCCCACGTTTTAGAGGTTAACAGAGGTGCATACACAGCACACGTACAAGAGAAGTTGTTTCCTTTGTGGAGGTTGTAACGCTGCTTGAAGAACATTGTGTAGTCCTCACATTCATGTAGCGAATTGACTTTAGGTGACGAGTTCTTGATTCTTTTCATCAAGAGTCTCTTCTGGTACAAGGCTATGAGCAAAGAGGTAATGCTAGGCAGACTTGGGATTAGCAGTGATTTCTCTGATGTGCATAAGGAAGAATTCTTGGCTTTGGGAAACTGTGAGGACTTTGCATATGCCGTTGTTTTTATTGCTAAGACATAAATGTAGAAAAGTCCTTACTGTTTCAAGATAAGTTGTGACCATCTAGAAATTGGTGACTGGCTGCAAGATGCTGTCTAATCAGATTAGTATTAACAAGTTAGCTCTTGATGTTGAGAGAATTATTTATAAGCAAACTGGATTTGTGACTTACAGTGGAATGACAGAACATGGTATTTTCCCCAAATCAGCAGCTGTTTTGGATAGAGTATGGTCCATGTACCATATCAGGTGCCTCTGGTGCAAGTGGCCACTGCCTCTCCGGCAGATAGAGCATGTGAGCAAATCAGCTAAAAGTCTACTGTGTGATAATGGTACAGTTTGATGCAAGAATGAGGCCTGCAAACCCTGCTATGGAAAGAGCTGGGACAGTAGGTAGTCAGGCCATCTGCTGATGACTTGCTTGGACAAGCAGAGTTGTATTGTGTCCAGATGACAAGCATGTTGATGCTGTGTCTTCAGCCCCAGCAGTTCTTTAGTTACCTGCTGCATTTTCTGCCCTTACTTGAGAAAAAGGGTAAAGGGACCTGGCAGGAGAAGGATGCCAGTGTATTTGAACAGCTAGCTTAAGCCTGTCCATGTCTGTGCCATCAGTCACTACTGCCTCCTTTGTGCCAACGACACCAGTCACCTTGTGGCCTCCTGGTTTGCTGAAACAGGAAGCATGTCTCCTGAAAATTAATCATATCTTATCTAGAGTTAAGTTTTCAACTGGGTCACAAGTGCTAGTGATGGTTGGAAGGGATAGAGTTGGATAGACTTGGGCTGGTTGAAGTTGCTTTCCTGTGTCCAGCACACAGTTGGTGTCCAGCAGGTAAGGTGGCATTTTTGACAAACCTATTTGAATGCTGGTGGGCTCAATACTAGTTGTATTACAAGCACGTGCTTTATGCATTCATGGGAAAGGGTGGGGAGGACAGCTTTTGCTAAGAGGTAGGCAGATTTAAAGGTGTAGCTAAAAGCCCTTAATAGGGGCAGTATCTAGAAATAGGGATGGGTTCAAGTGATTGAAGAGTGTCCTGTGCCCCCCTGTATCTTCAAGTGTCATGGGGAGATGTGTGTAGTGTAGAATACTCATGTCACTTAATCTATCTGCTTTTACTTTTGTATGTTCTTAAGGGAGTCTTGACAGTTCAATTAAAGCATTGAGTAATACTTCCTGTGTCGTCCTTGTTTCCCAGTTGCACTCTTTATCAATGAGGTGTGTAATCGAGTACTTTAGTAAACAGCAGCTTACTAAAAAGTAACGTGCAATTCAACTGCAAGTGTGCAAAATAAGCAAACACTCAACAAAACTGGTAAGTGCAGCACATAGTGAAAACCAGTGGTAGCTCTTGGGTTGTCTTGGGTGTAGTGGAGTCACCTTTTGCCAGTGCAACTGTTTTCCCTCTTATGTGGTTGAATGAGGTTTGGAGGAATAGGATGTGCCCTTCCCAGTAAAATTGTGCTGAAGGAGCGCGTCAGTTGATTCATTGCCTTACCCCACCTCTCTGGTCGCACTGGGAATCCACTGGTGGATGCACATGCAGAGGTTTGCTTCCTGGTGGCAGTCAGGATGAGCAGTTGCTCAAACAGCTCCTGCTGCTGGTGCTGCTATTCTTGGTCCCTCCTGAAGCCACTGCTTTTCCCGGAGCAGTCTCTTACTCTGCTCTCTTTCTTTCTCGCTCCATGACCACAGCTACAATTCAGGGTGCCAGCTCAGCTTGCATTCAGAGTTGTCATTTGTTTTCTGTAGCAGCGGGTCTCTAGCCTTTTTTCTTTTCCATTATGATTTTGGGCTCTTGCCACCCTCAGTCTAGCACAGACTGACAGTCTCAGGCTGCAGGGAAAAAAGAAGCGTGCTCTTTCTTGTACATGGAGGAAGAAGTTTCTTACCTTTAATGCTTTGTGTCACAGTCAGGCCACAAGTTTGATACTTTCATCTCCTTGGTATGCCTTTATTTCATCTCTCCACATTCTCCTTCTCAAAGAGGGAGAAAAGACAGAAGTGAATCAGTGATAACTGCAGGCCGAAGCAGCCATAATGCTGTACATCTCCAAGTACCTGACCACTAGTTACTATCAAGTTTTTGCTGTTTAAGGACTTAGTTTGGGTATTTTCCTTCTGTGTGCAGTAGAGTAATATGGTGGCCAGTTCATAGAAATACAGGGGTGAATCACAAATAAGTTACGAAAAGGCAGGCTAAGGTGTGCATTTGTGTTTTTTTAGTTACTATGTGGTGTTAGCTGCTTGTGTAGATGCTCTCACCCTTTTGCTCTTAAATTCACTGTAAAGCAGGCTGTCTTGCACAGGCTGTGGGCTAAGACCCTGCAGGTGAACAGCAGAGATGGTAAAGCAGAGGATGGAATTACATGGCAATAACTGCCTGGGAGGCCTTAAGGATGGACCATGTCTGATCATTTGTGTCCCTATTGCAGTCCTGAGCTGTGGTCTGTAGGGCTGCTGTGCTTTGCCAAGTAGGACTTGAATGTTTCAAGCAGCAGATCCCGGACCACTGTGATAGATTCTCTCCATCCTGGTGTAAGCTGGTGTTCATGTGTTTTCCCTTTCAAGGGAAAAGGTGATTTTTGTCACTGCTTTGATAGAGGTGTGTCAGTATTGGCACTGGCATAGCTTAGCCTGTATTGTTTTGTTGGGTGGGGTGGGGGAAAAAGGGGAGAGGAGATACAACTGGATAATTGGATCCAGGGATGGTTGTGATGCTGTGGTAGGTTTTACTGGATGAAGCAGCTTGTTGCGATAGGTGTTTGTTTCAGCTTCTGTCTGCAGGTGTGACTTGGCTAGATAAGGGAAGGTCTATCACGTTGATGATTTCATTGTTTGATTTGGCTGGACTGGGTGGAGAATGTAGCTGCATTGTTTGGGACTAGCTTAGTTTGGTTTTGTTGAAGTGGATTACATGGCAGTTCATTGCTACATTATTAAGGTGAAGCTGCAGTAGATAATAGCTGGAGAATGTTGGAGGGAAGAGAATATGCACAGGGTTTCACAATGCGTAACTAATTGAGCCTCGCAACAGCTCCTGTGTTCCTGTTGGGAGATCTGGTCAGCAGAATGCACTGGGATTACACAGAAAACCTCTGGTAGTGATTTCAGTTTTCAGTCATACTTTAACTGCAAGGCTCTCCATGCTGTGTAAATAGTTGAAAGTGCTCTGAGAGACCATGCTGGCCCTGACAATGTGAATGTTGTCTGGATTCACACTTTTCTTGCAGCCTCTCCAGTTTTCACAGTGGGCAGGGGAGAAGCTGGCAGGTAGCTGCTTTACCAACCTCAAATTTACCATTGAGCCATGCCTCAGAGTCTGTGTTTCCTTGTATTACGGAACTTCCAGACACTTAAACTTGCTGTAACATGTGAGTGAACATTAGTTGATGTAGGGTTGTCTCCATTACTGAAAGTGTGGCTGATCATTTCTTGGGCCATGAACTCTTTTGGCCTTATAGGAAATAACCATAGTGCAACTTCTCTATCTTGAGCAAACTTGCAGTGTTTCTTACTTGGGAAGGTTTGCGGTTGCATTCCTTTCTCCCTTTAGTCTAGCACAATGATGTGAAGTAGGAGCTGCCAGAACAGTTGATTGTGCTTCTTACTTCTAAAACCTGCCTGGTTTTCCCCTAGATGTGACTGAGCAATCGCCCGGCTTTACTTGGTGCTTGATGTTTTTATTTATACATTGTCTGGCTGTGGAGGAGGTTTCATGTATGAAGCACAAGGGTTTGGCAGAAGTTGCTTCCCCTCAGTGAGGGGAAGGTGAGCCTTTGAAGAGAGGTGGTGCAGGTTACATGTCCAAGCTTTGTGCCAGCTTCTCTAAGCACAGATGAGCTCATGGGAATCCAGCTAGCTCAAATGTGGGAGTGCTGAAGCTGGTCTGACCTATTTCCCCTCCATGTGCAGCATGCATCTTCAGACTCTTCCAGTCTGTTGGTGCCTTTTTTGGTGCTGATGAATCTTGCCAGTCTGAGCAGAGACTTCCCTTTGTAGGTAGTTCAGAGCAAGTTTTGATTTCTTTGCTGCTTTGGCTGGGTGCATGGGAGGGACACACAGCTTGGCTGTGCAGTCTTGTTGGTGAAACTCTTTTCTCTCTTCTTTTTCCAGGTGATCTTTTCTTGTGAGACGAGTGGTTCACAGCTCATGGCCTTCACAATGAGTAGTGCCGTGTCGTGACACCAGGGGTCTTGGTAAGCTACTCGTTGGAAAGGCAACGATCTAGCATATCTCCACAAATGTGGATCCATCTCTTTTGTCTGTGCTAATAAGGTTTGAAGTAATTTTAAGCCATCCAAATTTTAAGCTGCAACCAAGTGGGGTGAGGCTACTTTTCACTGGTCTCGCCTCCTCCCTTGAGCTTGCAGTGGCACTGATGTCGTTATGTCATCAACCAGATCAGGGGACTAATCCAACTGAATACAGACTTCTGCAGTTTCCCTTGGGTGAGTTCCCATTCACATCTTTCCTGATCTGGTCGGGAGAGAGGTGGCAAGAGTAAGTAGCCAGTTGAACCATCCCTTTTCCTTGCAGCTGTTACCTGGGCATGTCTTGAAAGCAGTCCTACATTCAAGTACAGCCCTTGGATGTAGCTTGCTTAAATGTCTTGGAAAGTGGCTTGAGTGTTCACTGTCAGTGACCCTGCCTCTAATTTTAGAGCAATGATAAAGGTTTTTTTATGGCAGGCAGACTCAGCTGCAAAAATACATTTCTCTAGAGCTTTTCCATTATTGAACCCTGGATTCCCAGACATACATATGTTAGAAGTGCATTTAGAAAAATCATGAGGCATTCCATTTCACATTATAAAGAAGGGTACATTCCCAGTGTGCAGAAATGAGAAGAGGAAGAAGTTGAGTTGCCATTGTTCCACCAATGAATATATTGATGTGTCCTTTATAACTCTCTGGTAAGAAGAAATTTAAACTGAGATTGAAAAACACATTCCCCTTGCAGAGCACATCAATTCTAATAGGTGGAGGATACATTTGTATAAGATAATAAAAAAGTAGGGTTAAAAAAATGGGAGGTTATTTCCCCCCCCCCCCCCGTGAAGTACTTGAAAGTTTGGTGATGTTAGTGTGATCCTGATTCTGTTCTTTACATTTCTTCATTGCGCTGTGCAAGACTGGGAGCCTGAGAAAATTCTCATAATTAAAGGAAACATGATAATGCATAAATATCAAAAGTGGAAAAGCAGAGGATGAAACAACTAGAATACTTAAGTTCATCACACAGGCATCTACATCCTGCTTTTAGCATTGAGTTCTGCTCACTTTAATGCTATTGTTCCTTTTTTCTCTTTTACCTGAAATTCACCATATTTTCAGTCATACCTTTACCTTAAGTGAGGACCCTGAAGTATCACTAAGTTCCACTGACTTGTAGATGCATAAATCTCTTGACAAGTGGAGTTGGGTGCTGTTGATAATGTTACGGTTTTGTTGTTAAAACAGATGTAGGAGCCAAATTTGCATGCAAAGATGGTACCATTTACATACTTGGGAGGACACTCCCTCTTGTCTGTAATGTATCTGTATAGCACTGGCTCAAATTACAGCAGGATAGTAGTAACAATAGTAATAAAGTAACTCCAACGTTGTTCGCAAAATCCGTGGGATAACTAACTTATAGCCCCAGAGAGGCATGTGGGTCCTGTGGAGCGCGTGGCTTAGACTGGATTTCATCTGATTGTGCCTAATAGGAGGCATTAAAAATGATACCTTCATTGCACAAACCTTCCCCATGTTAATGGGTTTGTGCAGTGCGGTAGAGGTGAGAATAGAGAGCATTTCTTTGACATTTCTCTGGCTTATAAAGGAGGCATGTGGTAGAGAGAATTTTTGGAGATGATGCAGAGCTTCATGGAACAACTGCAGTGTGGAGTACTATTGTGTTAAAATTCAGCAGTGCAAAGTCATTCAAAAGTGAAATGGTACAACCTCTCAACAAGGTACATTTGGGGAACTGGAAAACCATGGTGCTCAATACTACAAGTTACTGATAACTTCATGGCCAAAGGTGGTCATACGGTGCCTGCGTTTCTTAATCTTCCTGCATTAGCATGTAAGCGAACCAATTTTTGTTTTCTAAATCCAATTTGAACAGTAGTTTCTTCATAAAATTCAAGACACTCCCAGTCTGGTGAGATTTATTTAGTTTCATTTGATACACACAGGAAGAAACTGGTTCTTTGGTGCTGAGAAGGAAGACTGGGAATATTTACATTTGAGTAATATTTAACTAGCAATGCTTAATACATTAACAATAAATCTCAGTTAAGATTCTAAATAAAGTGGATTTGCATCTGAGTAGGTGAGATGAGCAGGAGAGATTTTTTTGAAACACAAAAGACAGGAATTTGTTCCAAAATAATTTAGCCCAAAGGACGTAAACAGTAATGTTCAGTAGATACCTCTTCCAGAAACAATTTTATGTGCCTTATTGTCTGCATCATGCATATTGTTTCCTGGGAAGAACCTAAAAAAATACTTATATTTGGGGTTTTTTGTGGGTTTGGTTTTTCTTTTAAAGTCTCAATAGTCAATGTAGTGTTGCTGAGGAAATTTAGAGAGGGGTAGTTCTTTAGTGATCTTTAGGCCTTTCTAATAGTTATAATGAGTGACTAACCTCTGGTGGTTTCAGAGTAATCACAGCATAGCTGGTTGCTTACAGGTGGTCAAGAAGACATTTTGTTTTATTTTCCTTCTTGTGTGCAATCCTTAGTGCACATCACTGAACATATTGGACCAATGAGGCAGAGAAAGATTTGAGTAGAGTTTATGTTCTTAAGAAATATCAGATTACTGCCATTCTCAGGGAAATTCTGGATAGCTAAGTCATGTTGGGGATTTGTAATTCTGGGTTCCTACTGACTTGCTGTGAGGTGTCTTCAAGCTGAGCACAGATGCAGAATCAAAGCGTCCAGACACAAGGTGCTTCCCTGTTTTGTTGACTCCAGAGTGATTTGCTTTGGATGAAGGGAAGATTGCCTCACTGCCTGTAAACTGAATGGCCAACCAGGGCTGCCTCCAGGTTGAAAAACTCAGCTGTACTGAGCTATCTGAAAGCTCTTCTCCTGTCTTCTCAGTAATGGGTGAAGAATTGCCATTTACTGCTTCACACGAGACACATCTGCTTGGTAAACTCCTCACTAGTTTTCTGTTCTCTTCTTGTGGGGTGGTTTGAACAGTGTGCCCTGGAGATGCGAGACTTCCCCTGGGCAGCAGGAGGCACGCGTCTAGAGAATGCTGGAGCTGCAGGAGGGAAGCGCCCAGTGCAAAACCAGAGAGGAGCAAAGAGAAAAAAGGCAAGCAGACAGCCAGCATTGAGAGAAGCGGGTGGCAGAAAGTGCTTCGGCGCTGCCTCTGGCGGCACGCTCCCTAGAGGAACTTGACAAGAGCCCATCTGCCTGTGTGTGAGACTGTGAGCTCAGGATTTCTGTCAATGCATTCCAGTAACCCCAAAGTGAGGAATTCCCCGTCAGGCAACACACAGAGGTAAGGAAAAGATTCTGCGGTCAGCTGCTCTGGATTGGTGTGTGATGCTGTCCTTGCTCTGCTGCAGGATTAGCCAAGGGCTGGTATGTGTGACTTAATGGTCCTTCTTTGTGCTCCACTCGGACCCTCTGAGCACCTGAGTGTAGGCTGCACACTGCTGGTGAGCCTCCATGTTTGTTAGGCTCAGGATGAGCTGAAAGCTCTAGACCCGTGAGGAGCAACTTCTTCATTCTTTGCATCCTCCTCCCTCCCATCAGGTATCTGAATAGGCTGTAAAGAGAGTAAACATGCTGTTTCTATCTGGTGGGGGGTTTTTTGTTCTTTTTTTCTTCCCCCTCTTCTAATTAACTGTTTTCCCAAGGGGTGGTTGGGCAGCAGAAGGTCTTTCTTTCTGTGCTTTCACACAAAACACTTCCTCCATATTATTGGCCTGAACAGCCTGGAGAACCGATCAGCTGTGCACTGAGATCCTCTGCATCACTCACCTGCCAGTGCTAATTTGGAGGGGGAAAACTATGGAAGCAAAGCAGTGTTCAGGGCCTTACAATGGTCTGATTGACAGCATTCTCAAGTTTGATTATTTACTCCTAGAGGTCATCTGGAGCTTAAGAGTAATTCAGAGAGAATGCTTCCGAGTCAGATATCTGTCCAAAAGGGGAAATGGCTTGTGTGAGTCCTACAGTGAGGTTGCTGGCAAACGCTGCCTGTTGGAAGTGATAGTGATGAGGAGAAAACAGTGCAAAAGACCTGATAGCCATGCAATAACTGAAGAGTGAGGAGGATGGGGTGGCTAATATGTCTGTAAAACCCAGAGGACCAAAATATTTTTAGGATGCAATTTTCTGAATGAAAGAGGGAAGGAAAGACTGAATCTCCTTTGGCAAATTGAAGAAGCTTCATCTGCCCCATTTTGCAGGAGTGTGCAGGGAGATGGTATCCTTCTCTTATTCAGAGGCAGGTTGTAGCTGGTTTAATTGTTTTCACGGTCAGAGGTTTGTGTTTTCCTGGCAGCTCGCCCCAATGTATGATGAATGCTGCAGTAATGCTGGGTTTTCCTTGTGCTCCCTGTAGAACTGGATAGGGAGGCACAAGGGAGGGGGCGGGGGTCTGTTCTGCTCAGAGCTGCAGTGTGTAGTTAGGGTCCAGGAGAGTGGTGAGGTGAACTTTATTGTGCCTTGTTTGTTTACTCTGAGCCGGTCTTGGTGTGAGGCGCTTCTCTGTGCCCATAGAAACCGTTGTCTTTATTGACAGAAGCCCCAGAGGTAGGTCCTCATGTGACAGCAGTTCCTGGGATCTGCCAGGTCTATAGCTTGCCCTGGTGCCTTCTTGAGCAATGAGATCCCATCTTGGATAATAACCCTTTCAGGGCATGTTCAAAAAAGCACCTGCATCACTCTAAGCTTGCGGGCATTTTTTTATTTGTCAGCAATTGTCTTAGCTTGCAGAGGTGGCATTGGTTGTTTCTGTGTCTCCGTAATCTGTTCCTACAGGGTTGAATGAATCAATGGTCTGATTTGTCACTTGTTTTTTTCTTTTCCTTTTTTCGCTCTGTCCCCAGTAGCCCCAAATCAAAGCAGGAGGTGATGGTCCGTCCCCCTACAGTGATGTCCCCGTCTGGCAACCCCCAGTTGGATTCCAAATTTTCCAACCAGAGCAAACAAGGGGGCTCCACCAGCCAATCTCAGCCCTCTCCCTGTGACCCCAAAAGTGGAGGTCACCCACCCAAAGTGCTCCCTGGCCCAGGTGGGAGCATGGGGCTGAAGAATGGGGCTGGAAATGGTGCCAAGGGGAAGGGGAAAAGAGAGCGGAGCATTTCAGCAGACTCCTTTGAGCAGAGGGAAGCTGGGACTCCTAATGACGACCCTGAAATCAAAGGTACGTTTGCTAGGATTCGTGTGCAAGTGCAGACAATTAGTCTGAACCCTCAGTGAGATGGAGAATCGCTATGCATGTGTTATTAAAACATTTATTTGTTTGAGGTTCTGTAAGTTCTAGCCAATGAAGACTAAAGGTCTTGAGAGCAGGCGAGGAGGAGAGGTTGTCATACTGGCATCAGTACGTGTCCTGTTCACACTCAGTTAAAGCGTAGACCTGACTCTGGTGGGAAAGTTCCTTTGGAACTCGGAAACTCCCCCAGAGGATTTGAAAGTACAAATGCAACCTGTTGGTTTCCTTCTGGCCTTTGGCCTTTCAGGAACTCCTCTGTTGTAACTGGGGTTTTGAACAATATGCAAGCCTGTTTTGTCAACACAGATACATAACCTGTGGCACCCTGACTGGTAACACAAGCCAGAGAGTTGGGATTTCTGTATTCTGTTCCTGGCTCCAACATTGCCTCTGTGAGGCAATGCAAAAACAGACTATATGTGTAGTTTTCCATCTTTCCTTTCTTATCCATTTGCGAGGCCACCTGGCTAAGGTGGCTGAAGGAAAAAAAAAGTTTTGCACATAGTGTTCTCCTTGGTTGCAGACATACTTATTTTTGTTCATGTTAGTGTGCAATTTTCCTCCTATTCTGTGTGACCATTAGAGAATTCAAAGAGCTCCGTTCTGGGAACTGCCACTTGCCTTGGAAAGGGACAAGATGAACTTTTTCTCCCTGTGCTGCTTGTAGGGCAGCATGGGATTAGAGGGAAGATGTGTAATAGAAGAATTGCCTTTGGTGGTGCTTGAGGGAGAAGTGAGAAATTTCAGAGGAGGAAAAGCTCTGATCAGTTTCCAGAAATGGTTTCCAAATTGGTCCTGAGATAGTGATTCACATCTTTTCCTCTTTCTCCCCTTCTAGACTGCAATTCTGCTGATCATGTGAAATCCCAGGATTCTCAGCACACACCACACTCCATGACTCCTTCAAATGCTTCAGCCCCAAGGTCTTCCACACCTTCCCATGGCCTGACTGCTGCTTTAGAGCCTGCAAGTGGGCAGAAAACTCCATCCAAAGTGGTTTACGTCTTTTCTACTGAGATGGCCAACAAGTAAGTAGGTAGATGCTTGAGTGTCTTCTGGGAGCAGGGCTTATTTTGTGCTCCCTTAAGAGATTCTGAAGTGTGCTCCCTCCATCAAGTGTGTTCTTAGAGCAAGAAGTCATTGCTTGTTTTGGTGATGCTGAAGGGGAGAATGTCACTATCTCTTGCCTTCTGAGGAGTGATTATTTATTCATCCAAGGTGTTCTGGGTTTTTTTGGCAAATGCTGGTAGATAATTGTTTTGCAATCCATGCAGTGGGTAGCAGCCAGGATGGCTTAAGCTGAGGCATGAACCCTGAATACTAATGAGTTTGTCGATGTAAGCATTTCTCTTTTGCTACTCATCTAGAGTGAAATGTGTGGTTAAGTCTTTCTCCCTTCTGCCATCTGAAGGATAGAAAGGAGGGTGGTTAAGAAAAATAGATACGTAGCTTCAGCTGGATGTGTGCATCTGCCTGTCTGTCTTTCCAGGGCTGCAGAAGCTGTGCTGAAGGGACAGGTGGAAACCATTGTGTCCTTTCATATCCAGAACATCTCAAACAGCAAGGCGGAACGAAACACTCTACCCTTGGTAGGGAATACCTGCATGTGGGTGGGAAGGGAACTGGCAGATGTGCTTGTGCGTGTGATTCAGAGAGATGGATGATTATTTACACTCTGAAGAGAGAGAGACAGTTTTTGTTCTAGCCTTCTGCAAATTAATGTCTTGGATCATCCAAAGAAGAGCTTGAGTCTGGCAATATTTGTGTAGTATGTTTCTGACCCATTGGTTCATGCAGAGCTAGCAAGAAGCAAGGAGTTCCTGCTGTAATGCTTGAGCAAAACAGTTTTCTGCATGGTCAAGATGCTTCTCTGTAATAGCTGTGTGAAGGCTGCCCTTCCTTGGAAAGTGTGGGCTGGTGGGGTTCAGACAGGATGTTTTGTTTGCACTGCTGCTTACGTGGCATGGCTGTAAGAAGAGTGAGTGACAGCATGTGGCTTTCTCTTGCAGAACCCCCAGATCACTGCACTTCGGACTGAACCCAAGCCCCTGCCGCAGGCCCAGCCCCCCACTGCCCAGGACCAGAACCCTCCCCAGAACGCCAAAATGCAGCCGACTCCACCTGTGTCAGCGCCAGTATCCAAATCCACTGCCCCCCCGTGTCCCATAGACCAGGACAGTCCCAGTGTGGAAAGCAAAGTCATGTCCGTGGGCAGCCCTGCCAACTCTACCCCATTACAGACAGAAGGATTTGGGCAGAGTTCAACCCCAAATAATCGAGCGGTTAGCCCAGTTTCCCAAGGTAGCAATAGCTCTGCTGCAGACCCCAAAGGTCCTCCCCAGCAGGTGTCTGGTGGGGACCCATCCAGTTTGGGCGAGAATCCAGATGGACTGTCACAGGAGCAGCTGGAGCATCGAGAGCGCTCGTTGCAGACCCTGAGAGACATACAGCGCATGCTCTTCCCTGATGAGAAGGAGTTTGCGGGAGGGCAAAGTGGGGGGCCGCCCCCAAATGCTGGGGTGCTGGATGGTCCCCAAAAGAAACCTGAAGGGCCAATACAGGCCATGATGGCTCAATCCCAAAGTTTAGGCAAAGGGCCAGGATCTCGGACAGATGGAGGGGCTCCGTTTGGCCCTCAAGGTCACAGGGACATGCCCTTCTCCCCAGATGAAATGGGGCCACCACCAATGAACTCCCAGTCAGGACCCATAGGCCCAGACCACCTGGACCACATGACTCCTGAGCAGGTGGCCTGGCTCAAGCTGCAGCAGGAGTTTTATGAGGAGAAGAGAAGAAAGCAAGAGCAGGTGGTTGTGCAGCAGTGTTCCCTGCAGGACATGATGGTCCATCAGCATGGGCCTCGTGGGGTGGTCCGAGGTCCTCCCCCTCCCTACCAGATGACCCCTGCAGAGGGCTGGGGACCTGGGGGTCCAGAGCCCTTCCCTGAAGGCATGAACATGTCACACTCTCTGCCCCCCAGGGGCATGGCCCCTCATCCCAACATGCCTGGGAGCCAGATGCGTCTGCCTGGTTTTGCAGGAATGATGAACCCTGACATGGAAGGCCCTGGTGTCCCAAATCCCACCTCCCGGCCTGGGATTTCAGGAGTTAGCTGGCCAGATGACGTGCCAAAAATCCCAGATGGCCGAAACTTCCCTCCTGGCCAGGGTGTCTTCAGTGGCCCTGGCCGAGGGGAGCGGTTCCCCAATCCACAGGGTCTGCCAGAAGAGCTCTATCAGCAGCAGCTGGCTGAGAAACAGATGGGCCTCCCTCCCGGTCTGAACATGGAAGGCATCAGGCCTGGCATGGAGATGAACAGAATGATGCCCTCCCAGAGACACATGGAGCCTGGGAACAACCCCATCTTCCCTCGCATGCCAGTGGAAGGGCCAATGAGCCCCTCCAGGGGAGACTTCCCAAAAGGAATACCCCCACAAATGGGCTCTAGTAGGGAGCTGGAGTTTGGGATGGGTCCTGGCAGCATGAAGGGGGACATGGGCATGAATGTCAGTATGGGCTCCAACCCGCCCTTGGTCTCTCAGAAGCTGAGGGAGGCAGGAGTTGGTCCCGAAGAGATGATGAAACTGCGCCCTGGTGTCTCGGAGATGCTCTCCTCTCAGCAGAAAATGGTGCCGCTGCCATTTGGGGAGCACCCACAGCAGGAGTATGGCATGGGTCCCAGGCCTTTCCTTCCCATGTCTCAAGGCCCAGGAGTTGGTCTCCGGAATCTCAGAGAACAGATTGGGCCTGACCAAAGGACTAACAACCGGCTCAGCCACATGCCGCCACTACCTCTCAATCCCACCAGTAACCCTAATAGCCTCAACACTGCTCCCCCTGCGCAGCGCAGCCTCGGCCGCAAGCCCTTGGATATCTCTGCAGCTGGTCAGGTGCATTCGCCAGGAATCAATCCTCTGAAGTCCCCCACGATGCGCCAGGTCCAGTCTCCCATGATGGGGTCTCCCTCGGGGAACCTCAAGTCCCCTCAGACACCCTCCCAGCTGGCAGGAATGCTTGCAGGCCCCACTGCCGCAGCTGCCGCTGCCTCCATTAAGTCTCCCCCTGTCTTGGGGTCTGCTGCTGCTTCTCCTGTCCACCTCAAGTCTCCGTCTCTGCCCGCACCTTCTCCCGGATGGACTTCATCTCCAAAGCCTCCTTTACAGAGCCCTGGGATTCCCCCAAACCACAAGGCTTCTCTCACCATGTCTTCTCCAGCCATGCTGGGGAATGTGGAGTCGGGTGAGTGCTGCCTTTGCTAGCCAGATTTGGCACTTCTGTTCATGTCAGGTTACACCGAGGTGTGTAGCAAGGCAGGGAGGAGGCTTCTTGCAGGGTGGTGGAAGCTATACAACGCTTTGCCCGTTTGAGGGAGGCTGTACCTGAGGGTCTGCTGGGTGGCTATGCGAGTGGACTGCAAGTGCTTTTCCTCCTGCTGTATTTGTGGGTTTGCACCGTGCCTCCTGCATGTCGAGATGAGAGCTGGTCACTTGGAGTACATGGAAGTGAAAGGGTAGGGCTAAGAGGTGTGAAAAAATGTGGTGTGTTGATAGGAGAAACCTCTCTGAGAGTTTTTTGGCTGTTGCACCATAGCTGCTGGAGATGGTAGCTTTGTGGAGAAGATCCTGCTGATGTTATGTGTATCTAGGTATGGCTCAGGTATGGTTAGTGCTCTCTAGGTTTACTACCGCAGAGGGGTGTACTAACATTTGTTCAGGCTTCGACCATTTTGGAGAGTAGCATTTGGTAGCATGCCTGGGACCTCGGGGTGCAGGTGCTGGCTCTTCCCCATCTGCTCCTGAAACTTCTGTGGGCTGTCAGCAGCATGCTTCTGCCTCCCCCTTCCTGCTCCCATACTCTCTCAGGGCTCGCCCTGGAGCACTCTCCTCCCTGCTCTGTCTAGGCTGCCAGCGCTACAGCCCTGGCAGCCTCGTGGGAAGTCTGCTGGCCCAGTGGGCCCGGCTGCCTGCCTTGCCCTTGAGCACGGCTGCAGGTAACTCAGCCGGGGGAGGACTGCCTGGTGGGGCTGGGGGAGCGGTGGTGGTGGGGATGGTAACCCCTTGCATCTGCTGGGAGGGGGGCTGGCCAGGTCCCTGTGCTCGTGAAGGTTGCCTGGATGTTAGCATCCTTCACAGCTGATGAGGCCATGCCGAGTGTGAGCCCAAGCTGCTACAAGTCAGAACTGAATGCTCTAGTCTGTACCTAACTTTGCGCTTTCTGTACCTAACAAATGCTTTTACATGTAGCTCTTCCAAAGCGTAAATGTTTTGGCATTGTAGGATTTTTGTTTTCTCTGTTCTTTCCTTTTTCTGGGGGTGGGGCTGAGGAATACACAGTGAATTTTCAGTGGTAGTACCACTTCTGTTTAGCATCTTTCCTTAAATGTGGTCTGGGTGTCACAGAATTAATCGGTGAAGAACAAAGGAGATTGCAAGTGGAGTTGTTTCTAGTTTTGAGAAAGCAAAGGATGATGATAAGCTTTTAGGGGCAGAGAATGCTTCTTTAACTGGAATGAGCAGTAAATATGTGCATATAAAACCTGAAGTGAAACATAAACAAGGGAGTTTTACTAGTAGCTGTTGATGCTGCTTGTCAGAAATCTGCTTGCATGTCTTAGCATAATACCTGCTGCAGCTTTCATTGTGCTGCCTGTGTCTTTTGTGCTTGTTTGATGCCTCCTGAAGAAAAAGGGAAAGGAGTTACAGCTGACATTTGGTGGGCACAGGAATAATTAATTGACTATAGATTTTGATTTTTCACGTCTGCCTTCAGTGTATGGAAGTTGAATAGCAGGATTTTCAGACTTACCTGATAATTCTATGTGTGGATTTGTAGAGGCTCAAGATAGTTCCAGCAGAAGTGCAGAATCCAAGATAACAAATGTTAACCATCTTGAGCAATAGGCTTATTTTTCTGGATACCTTTCACAAACATTGACCGCATTAGTCAGATGGTCTCTTGCAATTAAAGGGTTTTCTAGTTTTTAGATTTCTGGGAGAAAAGAGTGTGATTTAAGGAAAAAACTGTAAGAAAGAAAAAATAAAAGTGTGTGTCTCTCTTTCTTTTTTTCTTAAGGTGGTCCCCCTCCTTCCACAGTCAGCCAGTCTGCTCCTGTGACTCTCCCTGGAAATCTTCCCTCTAGCAGTCCCTATACAATGCCTCCAGAGCCGACACTCTCCCAGAATCCCCTCTCCATTATGATGTCCAGGATGTCCAAATTTGCCATGCCTAGCTCTACACCACTCTATCATGATGCCATCAAAACTGTGGCCAGCTCGGATGATGACTCCCCTCCAGCACGCTCCCCCAACTTGCCACCTATGAACAGCGTACCAGGTAAGAAACTCAAAGGAACATAAGCCCAAGCTATCAGGCAATACACTGAGGGTGATTTTTACGGAAGCTTCATCAAATGAAGATGATGAGAGGGATAAATCTTAAATAATATATATCCATGGGTTGTTTTTGAGGAAGGCAGTTGCAATTCTCTGAAATGGGGAGATGAAAATTCTCCTTGCAACCAACCGATTTTTTTGTGTCCTGAAAGTGTCTAATCTGGAAAACCCTTATGTATGGGAGAGATTTCCACTCAGGCAGACTGGAATTACTTGTGTGAGTGAAGGCTGCTCATGGGAATAAGGGTCAGACTGACAACATGTTACCCAGAGGGGACGATGCAGTGTCATAGAAGCTTCACAGGTTTGGGGTTTTTTTGTGCAGTTTTTTCAGACTGAGTCATCTGGTCTTTTCCTGGATTTTGTGGATTGCCTTTGTTACAGAAGAGTATTAGAGCATTTTCTCAAAACATACATATTTTTGTACAGGGAGTGTGTAATGGTAGGTGACCTCAGCCAGGACTGAGGGAAATTGTGCTGGCCCCTACCTGAGAGATTTAAAGGAAAAGTAAAATAAAATACTGTCCTTTTGGGCTGTCTTGTGGGTGAGCATGTTTATATAAGAAATCCAATCCCTGCTGATAATGTAATGTTTGTGGGTACATATTTAATACAAAAGTGGGCTGTAGCCCCCCCATCCAATTGAATTAACATAGATGAAAGAGGATGAGTGGATGTTCGAGGAGAGCAGCAACTGGTAATGAATTCTTGATGAGTTTACCTGTAGCTTTGTTGTCTGATTCATGCAGTAATGATCAGAGTGGCTGAATATACCTGGGGAAGCGGACTAATTACATAAGTTCATGATGATAGCTCATTAACCTCATTGATTGCCACCTTCTTAGTCTTATGAGGGCCACCTGATTCATCAGTTCTTGGGTTTTGAAAGGAGACTCGGTCAGCTGCCAGTGGACAAGTGTCCGTATGCTAATAATCTGCCACAGCCGTGTTTGTTACTGCCTGTGTCACCTAGACTGCCAGGGAAGTAGTAAAGGTATAGGTGAAACTGTGGTCCTCCTTACAGAGAAGGCTTTAGGCACTTTTTATTGGGCAGTGACAAGCTTAGGGAGTCTGCTGTGCAGGTGGCATAAATTTTCCAGTTAAGTGACATTTTCCAGAGCCAGTATTGATGCTTTTTACTGGCACAGATATTTTTTGTGTGTGTGTGCGCAGTTATGGTAACCTTGCAGGAAGCTCACTGATAGCTTTGTTGATTGTTGTTGGCTGTTATCTAAATGTGATTCTTTATTTCTTCCCTAGGAATGGGCATTAATTCTCAGAATCCTCGAATTTCAGGTCCAAACCCAGTGGGTCCAATGCCAACCCTTAGCCCAATGGGAATGACCCAGCCTCTTTCCCATAACAACCAGATGCCCTCTCCAAATGCTATGGGACCCAATATACCTCCTCATGGGGTCCCTGTGGGACCCGGCCTGATGTCACACAATCCAATGATGGGGCATGGTTCCCAGGAGTCTCCAATGGTACCTCAAGGACGCCTGGGCTTTCCACAGGGGTTCCCTCCTGTACAGTCCCCTCCACAGCAGGTGCCATTTCCACACAATGGGCCCAGTGGTGGACAAGGCAACTTCCCAGCAGGAATGGGCTTCCATGGAGAAGGACCTCTGGGGCGCCCTACCAACCTGCCCCAAAGTTCAACAGATCCAGCACTTTGCAAGACTGGAGGCCCTGGCGGTCCAGACTCCTTCACTGTTCTTGGAAACAATATGCCTTCGGTTTTCACTGATCCAGAGCTGCAGGAGGTGATCCGTCCTGGAGCCACGGGAATACCTGAGTTTGACCTGTCCAGGATTATCCCATCAGAGAAGCCTAGCCAGACACTACAGTATTTCCCTCGTGGGGAGGTGCCAGGCCGCAAGCAGCCGCAAGGTCCTGGGCCCGGGTTCTCCCACATGCAGGGGATGATAGGAGAGCAGACCCCAAGGATGGGACTAACGTTGCCTGGCATGGGGGGCCCCGGGCCAGTGGGAGCTCCGGATATCCCTCTTGGGACAGCGCCATCCATGCCAGGTCATAACCCGATGAGACCGCCTGCCTTCCTGCAGCAAGGCATGATGGGGCCTCACCACCGCATGATGTCACCAGCACAAACGGCGATGCCTGGCCAGCCCGCGCTAATGAGCAACCCCGTGGCCGCCGTGGGCATGATCCCAGGCAAGGACCGAGCCCCTGCAGGGCTGTACAGCCACCCGGGCCCTGTGGGGTCACCTGGTATGATGATGTCAATGCAGGGCATGATGGGACCCCAACAAAACATCATGATTCCCCCCCAGATGAGGCCCCGAGGTATGGCTGCTGACGTTGGCATGGGAGGATTTAGCCAAGGCCCTGGAAACCCAGGGAACATGATGTTTTAAGCTGCTACCATAAGACTGGATGTTCTGATCCTTGTCAAGATGAGATTCCAAGTCCTGAGGGCTTTCTTGGGAGCTTCAGGAGTACGGTTTGGCCATGCAATAGGTGAAAAGAGACCAGAGGACGCTTTGGGAAATCTCGAATGTATGGAATTACCTGAAAAAAAAAAATTATTCATTTTAACAGGTTGTGTTTTTTTTAAGATTTATTTTTTAAAAATTATTTTTGTGGACTTGGGTATCCCGTGACGGCACCTGCTTTGAGAATCTGTAGCTGTATTTTGAGAATTGCCATTTGTCACAAGTTGCACCATTCTCTGTATGTTTACGTCCTTCGGACTGGCTTCTCCCAGGACTTCTCGGTTATTTTTGGGGTTTTTTGTGTACTGTACTATATTGTAAAAGGGATTTTAGCAGAGACTTTAGTCTTTGGGGTGAGAGGAGAATGGGATTCTAGGCTGTTTACTTTAGGTGGAGAATCCATCTTCAGAACTTCAGACTATTTTCCTTCAGCTCCAATGTATAGAAAAACCAAACTACGACCTCAGAGCAGAGTATTAATGAAAAGCACAAAAAGGAACTTAAGTTCAGTGAGGGGAATCTTTTAAAAGAAATAAATAATAAGTTAAGGACATATTTTTCAAATTATGGCGTGCTGTCCAGCACCTTCTGTCTCTCCCTCCCACTCTTTATTAAATAGGCTTCTCTCTCTCTCCGTCCCCTTTCTGTCTCCTCCTATGGCAGCTGCAATACATTGTGTTATTTTGGGGAGTAAATCTAGGAGAGCCTCTCCTCGCGTGGGGACTCTTCCCACATTTAGGAAGGGGCTGGACTTGGACACTGTTACATCCTACAGTAGTCTCTCTCACTGTTTCCTGGTCTCCTTTTCTTAGAAACCCCAAGTGATTTTATTAATGTGGGAGTGGAACAGACACTAAAAGTTATCCAGGATTTTTTTTGTGGTTATTTTTTTTCCTCCCCAGCGTAAAACGTTCTGTGTAACCTCCATTAAATTTGGTACAAAACCACTCGCCAGGGCTGTGGTGTCAGAAAAATAAAATATATTGTTTCTTACAAAAATGAACTGTCTTCTTTATCCAGTCCAGTTGTTTCCTTGTACATCAGATGGCTGGCCAGATGTCTGTTTGCTCTTCCTTATGATCACAGCCAGTGCAGAGGCCAGGTGGGGTAAGCTTTGGCAACTCCTAAAAGTCTGGTCTGTGTAGGCAGCTGCATGCTTCTTGCAAGGCACTTCTGTTTGCTTAATCCTGAACTGAGTTTGTTTTTCTTCAGAGTGAGGTCTTATTTTGGAATGCCCCAGGGATGATAGTCTTTCCTCCTCAGTTTGTTGAGGGTAAAGGAATAGATGAAACTTCTTGTCTCTGTCACTTCCTCCTGGTGAGTGTTTGCAGCATTACAAGGTATGTGGTTTTGAGCTTTCTCGAAGCAGTGGTGTCTGCCTGCCGAGCACTGGAGCCACATGCTGTGTGGGGCACTGGGTTTGTGTGTCCCCCTGGGGGCTTTGGATTGGATAAGGTCTCTGACTGCCATTGCTCAAAGGCTGAGATAGCAGGAATGGATGAACTTAAATAACAAAGGTGAGAGACAAATCGTCAGTGAGCAGATTTTTGCCAAGACAACCCTGCTGGGTAAATTGTTGCTTTGCTGCGGTTCTCATCGATTGCTTCCTAATCCCCTGTCTTTTCAAATGTGCCTTTTGAAAGAGTTTCAGCAAGAAGGTTTTACGGTTTTGTCCGCAAGAAGTGAAAGACTGGATGCTGAAACGTGAAAATGGAGTTGAGCCCCACTTCTGGAGAAGACCAGGAGGAGCCAGATGTAGATCTGTGGGACAGGGTGTGGGCTCTGGCTGTCTGCTCTCTGGTCCCCCCGGCACTGTGTACGGTGTCTGTAAACTCTGTTCTTCCACATACTGTTACTAGAAATTATTTCAATGAGTAGCTTCGTCAAAGGGCTCGCTACTAGTGTGAAACTTCATATGGAGAATGAGTATCTTTAATATGCTTATGCATGAGAATTTTTTATGTAACTGATATCTTTAACAGGTGGAAAAAGAATTTCTGTCCACAGCCAGCTTACCAAAGTTTTGTTGCTAGTGTTACAAAATGAGCGAAGCCATGCATCCTGGGAGGCACACAAGCCTCGGAGCCTTCTGTTGTCTGCTTCCAAATTCACCTTTGTGCTGTCATGCAAATTTGCAGTGATTTTGGGCGAGAATTACTCTTTTGACAAAGTGTAGGATGTATGTTGTGGTGCTTCCCTCTAAGAAGACAAGCAGCGTGCCTGAAGCATGGGCTTGTCAAGATTTTAGAAAGAGCTGACAATGATACAGTAAGTGTTATTTCTGAAGAGTAGAGTTACCTCTTCTTTAAATGGTTACACAGCTCCCTTTTGAGGACCTTGCATGGGAATTGTCACCGTGCAGGCTTTTTAAGTGTTGCCACTTCTGCATCGACTCCTGACTGTTTCTACCATGTTGAACAAAGCCAACTTCTTGATCGACATAGAAATAACCTGGAGGGTTTGTTTTGGTTTTTTGAAGTCTTTCTCAGTGCCTTTTGTGCTTGTTGAGGTATTTTGACTAGCAAAGGATTTGAGATGACTGCAACTTATTCTAGAAAAGTTAGAATAGGGGAACTCACTGTTTCAAAGCCATTTGATAGTGAAATAATACATTTTAAAGGTGCTGGGTAATTTAAAGTTCCTTCTGTGTCCACCTAACTTAAGAAGCTGGTATTTGGCATCTTAATGAGATTTTTCCAACACAAAATGCAGATGATGTGGATTCTCCTGAGTCCACATAGGTGCACTTCACCTCACCGGCCTTGCCTGGTTTGCACCAGCTAATGGACAAGAGATGTTAATGCCTTGGCTGGCTCTGGCTGGCAGAATTACTTGGTAGATTTAGACTGAGCTTCTCTGCTGTGCTCTGGTTCTACTTCTCCCCTTTTTGCTTTGCAAATGAAAAAGCTTTCTAGCTGCCAGCTTTGCAAATTCACCTTGGGATCTGTAAGTCAGGCTCTGTTCTCTCCTGCTTATATATAATCAATAGTAACTGTGACTCAGCTCTGGTAGTCATGGTGCAGTTGAAGACGGAAAGTGGGGTTGCCATATTTAGTTTTCTTCCCCTCCCCCTCCTCTTTTTTTTTTTTTTTTTTAACTTTCAAATCATCCTCCTCCACCTTTGTTTGAAAGAATGAAATAGACTTTATTCATACATGCTTGGCTGCTCTTCCTCTCTAGTAACATGGGAGGAAACAGTCTGCTGTTCAAATTATCTCATCCCAGATGGCTGCGCAGCCGGAGTGTGGAGAGACTTAAAAGGTAAACCCAGCAGATGGTGAACTTCTGCAACGCAAAGTAATGTGCCTGCTAAATCAAAAGTTTAAAATATTTGAAATCTGTTTGTTTTAAAGTAGTAGACTGTTGCAGACAGGTCATCTGTGAAGTACACTGGCAGTTTTAAGCACCATCCAAATAAACTCAGGCTTGGTATCTCTATCATGGGCTAGTTAATCTACCAAAGAACATGACAAGTAAGTAGCCAACCTCACGAGTTTAGTCTGGACCTCTTTGTGGTAGCTAATGGGTAACGTTTCAGAAGACAGACCAGTATGTGGAGAACTAATCTGCATCAGTCTTGGTTGGGATTTGAATATGGGTGGCACTTCTGGTACAATACATGTATACTGACTTGAAGAAGATGTGAGTGCTTGGCCCTTCCTGAAGGGTAAGCGTGAATCCTAAACACGCTTCTTAGACTGTTGGAATGCAGAATTTGTTGTGCTAGAATGTTGAGGCTATAACAAATACGGGATACACAGGGCTTAGTTTTGTGGTGCTTGGTATGCTGAGTGTCTGCTGTGCTGCTTTTCATTCTGGTGGCAGAAAAGGCTATATTTCATTTTTTTGGTGGTGCTCTTCCTCAGTCACAATGTTGAGTGCCTTTCTCATGCAGCCTTGGCAGGCTGTTGGCTGAAATCTGTTCCCTATTTGGATACTTCACGAGGACAGATAATTCATGTTTGATGTAGGCTTGTATTTAGTAGAGCACTGTATTGACTGGTAGTAATTCTTAACTTTAAAAAGGTGAGTTCTCTTCCATATGTGCTGTGTCATCTTTCTGGCCAGGTGACCTCTAATTGAAAGATTTTTCCATTTTTAGCTAGTCCGCATAGTTTCCAATTATTTCTGTATGTGCTGTTGTGATAGATATGTAACACTTGGGCTTTAATCTTAAGCAGAAAGAGCACAATAAAGCTATAATCAGGAGTGTTCTTCAGGGCTTAAAAAGACCTAGACCCAAACTGGTAGTTTTATTATGTTGGGCATATAGACAAATAATACCAAGCTTACTGTCCTCTTGATCTTCTTTGACTTTCAGCCAACAAACCTTTTGTGCTGAGATGTAGGTCCTCATTACACACTCAGGTTTTAACCTTACGTTTGTTTTTCAGTCAGAGCATGAGGCAGCAAAGAAAAGTGATGCTGTTTTGTCTGGGATCCTGGGAACTTTAAGAGGGTGTTTTACATGAGGAGAAAACAAGCCCTTAAATTTAAGTTAACATTTTTCCTGCCAATTACCTACTGTACTAACATTGCCTAAAATAAAATATACTATATGAGGATAGGTTTGCAATGCAACATGAAAGGGAAGTCTTTTAGGTTTACGTTGACCAACCTGTGTAAACTGCATTGGACTGTAATAGCAAGGGAGGCAGACTAACTTGGGTTAGCAGCTCCAGCTAAAGTTTGGAGGAACCTCAGATTGAACATTTTAGCTGCTCATGTCAGCAGTTCTTGTATTAACAGCACAGGGTAAGACAGTTTTGGATTTTTCTGTCCCCTGGGATATGTGTCTTCCCCAGTTTTTGCAAAGAGTTGACCTATTCATGTAAATGCACTGGTTCCTTGGGACATTGTCGATTTCTTTAAGTTTTTATTCCATATTCTCAGTAATGCCTCAGCTCTTCCACACTGTGTTTGCAGTTCAGCACTTCCCCCTTACCTGTGTCCTTTGATCTTAAAACTCTTTCTGTGTCCCAATACTCTTCTGAAATCATTATTTACACCAGTTGTGGTCCTGCAGTTCTGCACTGCAGAAACCCTGTAAGGGACAATGATGAAGTAATCTGTTCCCAGCAGAGGCTTCTTCCTAGCCACTGCCAAGGAGCTGGCTGGCGTTGTCTGCTGTTACCAAAATGTATGTTACCCTGCTGAGAGTGATCTGATTATTTTAACAGTGTGAATACAGTGCCCTTTAACAATCTTATGTGCACTAGGTCAGCTCACACTGCTGAGTTCTGTGGGTCTTGACCATGTTGCAGTTTATAACCCGGTTGCTGGTCAGTTTTGCTGGGAGATGCTCCTAGATCTTGTTTAGGAGAAGGTATTTCTGTTTTGTCTACTGGTATGGCCAAAGCTTCTGATGCTGTTCCCTCCTGCCCCCATCCCAAGCAGTCTGTGCTTCACAAATAGCTTGCAATCGTATGGCTAATGTTTCCATCACTGTTCTCCAAATACTTTATACCATGCGTAAGAGAGAGCTTGATTAGAGCAGAGCGCTTGATTAGAGCAGAACACACTGTTCTTAAGCAAGGGTAGGCCATTGATTTTTATATAATGGCATTATGGTTTTAGGCTGTATAAAAACTTGGTGAAAAATAACAGTGCTTTGATTGCTTTTTTGACTGCTTCTGATAACAGTTCAGTGAGACCTCCAGCAATGTAGTTAGTATTCAAATTTTTCTGTTCACTGTGCATGGTGTCAACATATAATTGTGGTGGGGGCAGGCTAATGAGAGAGTAGAGGTAAATCCAGCCCACGCTTCTTGGGGAGAAGGTACTCAAGTGCCTGCAGTCACATATTTGTCAATGACTTGAGTTAACATCACTGCAGTCTGTTTTATTTAAGAGAAGGGGTAACACAGAACTCCTTAAAATGATGCAGTGTCATTTTCATAAGTGGTTCCCCTGTTTTAGCCTTTACATATACCAAAGTAGGTAGGTCAGCATCTAAGTTTTATTTACTGATTGAAAACCAGGGATTTCAGCTACATGGTGATCCTTAGTGCAGTCTTATAGGGAAAAGTGTCATCATCTCAGCTAGAAGCACTTCTGTTGGCTATGCTGGTGCATTCCTGTTTCAGCAAGTGCAAAATAGCTGCAATGCTGCCCAGAGCTGAAGTCAATAGCAGCTCCACAGACTTCCTTGTTTAAAGCACATTATGCAGAGTTCACCAAGAGTGCATGTTCTTGTACTTGGCCCACTGAGGTTGTTTTGCATGTCCGTAACAGAATTTCCATAATTACAGGAGAGCAAAGGAAGAGGTTTGAAGGCTTTCTGTCCCTTTGGAGATGTTTTATGTGCACAAAAATGCCTTCAAGAAGATGGGGTAGATAAATGCTATGCAATTTGGGAGGTTCATCTGTCTGTAGAGCAACCCTCCAACATGACAAAAGAAAAGGAAAAGCATAGTGGCTTCTACAGTTCAGCATACATACAAGCAATCATTATGTCAAAACTCCAAAGTCTGATAGCACAGAGCAAGCTGGGCTTCATCCCACAGGTCCAGCATATAAGGAAAAGCTATGTTTTGTCTGGTATTCCTGAAGCAGCAGGGCAATTCAAAAAGTTCTGTTCTTTCTCTTGCTGTTTTCAGCCTCTCTTGTGCTTTTGTGTGGCTACCTCAGAAGTGAACTTGAGCCATTCTGTTATGCTGCTTCTTTCATCTTGCTGCTAACAGTGAAAAGTGACACTGTGCCACCCTGTGTCTGGCAGGAAAAAGTCCCCTCATCTAAAATATCTTTAGAATAGAGAAGGCTGGCAGGAATAGAAAGAAAAACAGTCAAAGATTGTGACAATAAACTAATTTTAATTTAAGATAACTTATTCATGAGTAATTTTGCTGATTCCCCTCCATTTGGGAACACAGGTTATTGTACTCCTCTGGACTGACAGAGTACTGTGAAAGAACTTCTAGAAATTCTTCAAGGGGGCAGATGGCTGCTCTACATCCTTTCACCACTTGTTCCTGCAAAGGCAAAGAGACAAAATCACAGATCTTGTGTATTGCCACAACCCTTTTTTGCTGATACTGGTGCATTCTGTGGCAGGGAACTATGCTAGTTGAGGCAAAGACACAGAGAAGCAGAGGTTCAGTCTATGCCTAAACGCACGCTAGATCAGTAGCCAGCTCATCAGGAAAGATACCTTGGCTACCATGGATGTGCTGTAGGTGTCTTACTGTATTGTCTGGCTTGAGAGCATGCTCGGAACAAGTCTTGTTTCACATGCATGCATGGCAAAACCAAAAGGCCAAGATTTGTATGATGGACTGCCCCTGGGATCTTACCTCTCCACAGTAAGACATGCGGACAAACCACTCTTTGGACTGCCTGTGCTGGTAGAGTTCCAGGGTCACATCTGCAGCATAAGGTGGCCACTTGCGATCAAAGGTGCCCACTGCCACCAGGAAAGGCAAAAGGGTAACGTCGTGAGAAGCATAGAGAAAGAGCTTTCTGATAAAAATGGAAGGAAAAACAAACAAAACACAAAATCAAACCTAAAATTTTAGCTGTGTTCCTCCAGTAGCACTCATACTTTTTCTAGCAGATGAACACTCATTCTTTTTACCCCACACATTCAACAACTTTCTGAACCAGCTTTTCACATTAACAGCAAGTCAGAATTTAGAACAATTAGAGGAAGAGATCTGCCCTGTACCTGGTCTTTTCAGCTGTAGATGAGGGATCTACTGCTTCTGTAATGTTCTTCTGTAAGGTATAGAACAGGAGACCAACACTCATCCGAAGAGTTTCTCTACAAAAGAAACAGAAATAAATCTACATTTTTTTAACCTTCAAATTAAGTAATTTCAAACAAACACCTGGGAACTTGGATTTCTCTTATAAATTGGTAACAGGTATTGAGCATAGCTAAGAACAATTATATGCAGTCCCTATGGTTACTTTTTATTTCAGCAGTTGCATAGTCACCACAGAGATTCCAATGGGATTGCAGTCTGGGAGGGGAGAGGTGTTAACAAGCAGTCTCATGAGGTGTGGCCCACATAAAGGGAAACCTAGAAACTCCTTGACGTTCTCTATTCTATGTTGTTTCCCTAATTGGGATATTTTTATGTGTGGTGCTCAATTAGGGAAGCTGACTGTAGTTGACTGCAAAATGGCAACTGAAGTGGCTGGGGTCTTTGGCAGCAAGGGGGCAGGGGGGACACAGGACTGAAGAAGGTGGTGGCTATATTTAAAAAGTAGCTTTTGTTCTTGTACTGAACTAAGAGATCTTTAGACAGCTTGTGGTGTGAAGATACTCCCTCTACCTAATATATCAGTGGAAATGGAGGATGAGTGTAATGGTGGCTCTCCTGGGTGTTTTGGGAGCAGGGGAAATCAGTCTTTCAGTACCTGAGATCTCCAATACAAGTTAAAGAAAAGGCTGAGGGCAACTTCCCTAACAGAAAAGCCACTCCTATACCACCACTTGCGAAGAGCTTAGTGAATTTGGCAGCTGCAAATGAATCTGAGAGGAAAACTGCTGCTGGGCTTGCAACTCAGCCACCTTTACAGACAACTGAGGAGGAGGTAATGAACTGCATGTTGCAGCAGATTCTTTTGCAAGTAGTTACATGCGTGCAGGGCCTGGCATCACTTTTTCTGCTAACATCAACACTTCTCAGCCCAGCTGTGCAGGTGCCATCCCTGGGATAAAC
Organism: Hemiprocne comata; assembly: GCA_020745705.1. NCBI lineage: Eukaryota > Metazoa > Chordata > Aves > Apodiformes > Apodidae > Hemiprocne > Hemiprocne comata. The sequence continues at coordinate 130,986,713 of CM036586.1, read as the reverse complement.
TTCCCTGGTTGGCATTCAGACTGTAGTTGTGCGTCTGCAAGGGCAGCCTTGCCAGTGCAGCCTCAGCGCTCAGGCAGAAGTATCTCCTATTCTCTTCTGCTTTTGCCTTTGGCACAGGTTCACATTAACCATGGCAACTGAGACATTCACTGCCTACCTCAGTGGCTTACTACTGTTCCTCAAAAAACTACTCTATCCACAATTAGCAAACCGGACGTAAGCCCACATCTTGGCTACCTCATTCTGGACTCCTTTTGTCCCAGGTCATGTTCCTGACTCAAGGCACTGGACTTTGCCCCGAGATGGCTGAGGCACAAACCTCTCAGGGGACCGTAGCCTCTGGTGGGGGAACGCAGCAGGTCAAAAAGGACAGTCTCCCAAGACTGGAGGCATGCATAAAGGCAATCACCTTGTACTGTCTTCCAGAAAGACTAGCAGTGAGTCAACACATCGATGCTCAACTGTTTGCTGAAAGTTCTTCAGCACAGGGCAGCTCGGCAAATTGTGCACCTGGAAGGAGAAGACACAACCTAACAACAGGGTTTGCCCCTTTCTGAACCCAGCCTGAAGACATGGGTGACTGCCCACAGAAAACAGCTGTTCATGTCACAGCATTTGTACTACAGTATGCACTACAGTATTCATGTGAGGAGTTCTAGGATGATTTTAAACATAGACTTGCTCCATGTAGCAAAAGGATGGATGCTTGTTCTTGAGGATACATTTCTGTGTCAAGGAAATGTACTGCCTTGAGCCATTCAAGTGGCAGCCCAGACCAATTACCATTAGCTCCAGCAAAACAGAGATAGTAAGGGGGATAGAAATACAGTCAGGTACTTTCCAGTAGTAGAAGCAATCTAGCTCACAGGCAGTATGCTGCAAGCAGGATTAAGATGACTCTGTTAGGTCAGAAAAGGGAAAGCACTTTGTAATGGGGTAAGGCCCAACTGCTCTCTTAACTCTAGTTCATTACACTTGAAAGATGTACTGGATTTCAAGGTAAGCACATAAATACAGGAGATGACTCTTCATCCATCCTACAGCAAGGCTTTTTATAAAGACTGTGCTATTTTTATGAAGTTCCTGCATTGCACAGATAGGTACTGGGGTACCCACTGGTATTGGTGGGTGTTGGCACTCTGTGGTTTCCTCTATGTATGTGGTAAGGGAATGTTTGTTTCTGTGACAGTGCCAACAGATGCACCTTGGCTCACCTGCTCAGCAAGAATGTTATCAAGCAGGAGAAAAAAATCCACAGACTTATCATCATCAATACCCATCTTCTCCTTAATTGTTTTCAAGTCATCAGAGGCACCTGGTTGTTGCATAGCATTCTTCAACTTCTGCCTGTCAGAGAATTAAGAAACAAAAACTTCACACATCAGATTTTCTATTTTTTAGTTTTTTTTCTGTGACCCCAGCCCAGCAAGAGTTGTCTCATGTCAGTGAGGGGTAGAAGAGAAGCGCCACAGGATCCTGAGGGATTCTTGATGCTGTCAGTCTAAGTGGCAGAGTGGACAGACACTATGCCTAGATGTGAAGAATCGGAGCTAGCTATCTGCTCTCACAGAAGTGGGGGAAAAAACTGAGATGTTAAGACCTCAGAAGTGGTTCCCATAAGTAAGGGCTGTGTTGCAGTTAACAGATCTGGTCATACTGGAACACTGCAAGTCTGTGTCTTCAGGGAGTAGCCTTTAACTGCCTCATCAAAGAAGAAAGGGTAGAAGCTTTGAACTGATTGCTGTATGGTGTGGGAAAAAGGAAACACCCAGATACTTCTGGTTTAAATCCACCTCCTGCTTTGTTAAAAGCCATTTGCCTCTTTACACTGTTTTACATTATATTTAAAAAAGTTTAGTTAAGAATATCCATGCTGGCCATGGACTTCAAGCAAAATAAGTTGCATAGGTTTTTTTTTTTTTCTGACACTGATCTGTTGGGGAGGAGGTGGGAAGAGTTTTTTAAGTTTACTTTTAATGTTTTTTTGGGAATAGCTCTAGTTCTTCTTTACAACCAAATGTGCTAGAAGTTCTGGCATAGGTAGCCTGTAAGCTGAGGCAGTGCTTCTTACTGCAGCTTAAAAAATCCACCTTGACATGGTCACATTTGTTGAGCTGGGAGGGGAGAGGGAGCAGAAGAGCTTGCAGTTTTACTCTCTTTTTGGATGGATGGCTGAATGTACTGCTTCTGAGGGCTGTCATCTCACCACTGTCAAGAGCAACCCTTTGCCTGCAGAGTCAAGTATTATATAATGAGTGTTTGCAAGTGAATGCTGACAGCTCTTGAATTTTGGCCAAAAATATGCTAATGTATAATCCAACCATGCTGTAATACATTTGCCTCTCTTTTTCCCTTTCCATCCCATGTCCAGCCTGGCACAGACATTTAGAGTACCTGACTCTGCAAACATGAGTGTTCTTTCTGTGTAGGATGTTCCTTATTTTACTTCATTAGTCTATGTTGAATGTGTCAAGGCCAAGTATATTTCAGTTTCTTCAAGGTATAAATGTGACAGGAATGTTGTAATAGCCCCCAAACCAGAAGCTGAAAATAAAACGGAGGCCCAGTATGTTTACACTTGAAAGGTGTGTTAAGGGATGTAGATGACATTAACTTTGCCCTGCAGCAATGCCACTGAATAGCTGTACATTAGCTAGTAATGACTGTTTGCTAGCCACAGACTAAATTAAATTGGTCTTTCAAGAAACAGTCGTTTTTCTTTTTTTCTTCTGGTGCCACTGCTTGGTATATGGCTCTGCTCACAGAGTATTTTATACAACTAGCTAACCATTCCCAAAAAACAGTAAGTGGCAGGGGAAGAAATTGGGAAATGGGAAGAAAACATGCTGTTTTAAATTACTACTGCTGAAATGAAACAGCAGTGAAATCATATGGGCAGGTATGGCTGGCGATTACCTGCTCAAGTATTTCAGGCGCTGGCAGTTGGAGGAATTGGGGTAGAGGATTTCAGAGCTTGCTTCATCAGTGACAATGACAACAGATCCTGTGGAAAGAAAAGAATGCTTCTGTGATCACTAGTGCATCTGTGTGTCTTCAGACTGCTTTAATCGCTCCCAGTCTTTGTGCTCAAGTCCATTGTTGTAATTAGCAATTCCCCCTGAGCTATCACCTGCAACACAAGCCACTGTGCTTGTTTCTGTGCACACAGTATTTAATTCTACAGGGATGTCTGTTGTGCACCATGTAAAGTTTTCAGTTGTGTGTTCATTTTTTCTAGTGTTTGTAAGTGACAAAAACTAGTTCCTATGTCATGAGGTGTAAGGAGCTCTGGCAAATCACTTTGGCTACTTGTTCCTGGAACTGAATACAGAGGGAGCAGAGGCAAGGTCTTCAAAACCCAGAGCTTATTTCTAGGACATACAAGTAGTTGTCAACTGTAGGATGCAGCTGAAAGTTACTCCAGATACTGAACTTGTAAAGGATCTTGGTGTTCCTCTGGTTGAGATACTAGGGTTTCCCTGAGAAACTTTTTTTCAGATGTGCATCTTTTGGAACTTTTTGCCTTCTTGATTCTCAAGAGGATTAATGTTAACCTCCTCAGTAGGTCTGAAATTGCAGCATTCATAGCAATAGATCCAAGCCTGAGCATCAGCAGAAAACTACACAAAGAGAAGGAAGCAAGTGACAAGTTGATAAAGAACATATAGAACTAAAAGAGTTTGGGGAAGAGGGCCAGGCATGAAGAACCAGGGCAGTAGTAACAACCAGGAGCCAGAGAGAGTTGAGAGGTGCAAGGTGTGTGCAGCTAGGGAAGACTGAGAAAGGAAAGGCACTGCCCAGAATTCTCTCCAACCTTCTTTCTGCTGTTGATACAGCCCAGCTAGAAGGCACCGTGTGGACTCCAGATTCCGGAAAATATTAGTGGAACGGATGCTGAAAGAGAGAAAGGGGTTTATGAGGTAGTACTTTCTCCTTCATGTGGATGCCGTTGCAGCTGGGGAGGACTTGCTGGAACGGAGGGTTCTGCTTTCACTGTGGCTTTTGAAACCCAAGGTGGAATTCATCTTGGCTGACTATAGCTATCTTAAAAAATAGATACCTATATGGGGACTGCCATTTAACTTCCCTTGAGAGACAGCAGAGATAAAAAAATCATACTTCTCATGTCTTCTTCGTAGTACTCCTCTGGTATGATTTTTCTCTCATGCTAAATCAGACACTCGCAGCATTACTGCTGTGAGCAGCAGGCGTGCACTGTCTTTCACTGAACTTTAGCTATGTAATCTACAGGGAGTTAACTTGTGCTCCAGAAATACCTGTATCTCTTCACTCACCATAATAGCTCAAAGTACCACCATCAATGGCTAAAGGTAGGGTGAGATGACTCTGTCCTTTGCATTCCTCTCAGGACTGCTGGGAAATGGGATGCTTTGTGTCACAAGCAAGCTTTAGTAGTGGGCTCTGCAGGCTGGACAAGAGAGAGGCCCAGAGGCCAACCAGTCTGCTGTACAGTGGAGAAGGGAATGCTGGTCCAAAAGTTCCCCTAGCATAGGGCTGCTGGTTAGGAAGGAGGAAGCAAGGGAAGGTCCAGAAGGGAAATGAGAGACTCACAAGACCTCAGAAGGCTTAAATGTTGGTGAGAGAAAGTCGACTTCTTCCACATAGCTTCTCCTCAGTCTTTGCCCCAGGGCAAACATCTGCTGCATGCCTACTGTTGTCAGCTGTCCTGCTATCACACCACCCTAAGTGCAAAGAGAAGGAAGGGTCTCCAGTAGAAAATGGAAATAAACATGTCTACAGCAAGAACATGAAATCACAGTGAAAGAGCCTCACCCTGAATGTAGTCTTTTTGTATCTCTCGTCATCGGGTGAGGGAGGTTGAGGCCCTCCATTCAGGTCAGTCACTGTGTAATCAAACTTAGTATGAGCTGGTACATCTAGAAGAGTAGGATGCCATTCCACCTGTTTCAAAACAAACAAATCATGCTTCAGTAGAAAAGGAGAACTTTCAAGAGCATTAAACCAACGGTGGGGCTTTTACTGTGTGCTGCCCTGCCAGTGATGCAGCACAGAGCAGCATGTACAAAAGTGACAGCAAATTCTGCATCTTGGCTTTGCTCATCTGCTGTGCAGGAACTGCAGCACTTGCTTTCCTCTCCTGTAAGGAGAACTCACCTCTACGAAATCGCTTTTGCTGCTGTTACGGACTGAAAAGTTTCTTGAGCAAACTACCAGAGCTAATAGCTGCCCCTTCCAGAGGTTGACTCGTTGAGGAAGAGGGGGAGACGGATCAACCCCAATGGCACAGAGGCAAGTAAGCATGCGTTTGCCAAGTGTCTACTGTAAGATGCAGCACTGCGGGGAAGGGCTTCGCGCTGGGTGTTAAGGAGCGAAGTCCCTGGAGATGCAATAACTGGTCCTGCAGCAGCTGTCGCCTTGCGGTGCCCTTCCCTTCATCCTTTCACCGAGGGCTCCCGCCAGCCGCAGCGGACATGGCTCCTTCTGGCACCACCCGTCCCGCTACCGTGCGGTGGGACCAAGCTATCGGCACTCCACTTGAACTTCTACATTCCCGCGTTTTCCCCAAATTTACTCTCGGCAGTGCCTTGGAAGTGGAAAAAGACACTGATGGAAGGGCAGATGGAAGCAAGGCATCAGCTCAGCAGCGGGCGCTGCTCCGCGGCCCCAGCCGGCCGCACCGCTCCGACCCCGCCCCGTCCGACCCTCACCGGCTCTGGTCCCGGGAGGGGCCGCAGCGGGGTGCGTGCTCCATGCCGGAAGAGCACCTGCACCAGCTTCAGCTCCAGGTCCCGGTCTCGCTGCTCCCTGCCGCCCCCGACGCCGTCGTTTTGGGCGGCGGCCGCCGCTGCTCGCCTCAGCTGTGCCCACAGGGCTAGACCGCCCAGGAGGCGCAGACGGGTTCCCCAGCCCATGGTGGAGTCGCTTTCACTGCCGGCACCCGGCGCCACTGCCGCGCCGGCCCGGGGCGCCGGGGCCGATGGGAAGCGGAGTCCCCTCCCTGGCACTTACTAGCGGCGTTTGCTCGGCGGCGGACTACAGCTCCCAGCTGGCACTGCGCCGCGGGGCGGGCTCTCCGGGGAAGCCTCCGTGAGCCGGCGCACGGGGCTGGGCGCGGCCCGCGGGGGTCCCCGGGACAGGTGGGGCTTGCGGCGCCTCCGCCCCGTGGCCGCTCGGCCCCGACCGCCCCCGGCACCGCCCTGGGGACGGTGAGGCAGTGGGGTTAGGCTGCCGCACTGTGGCACAGCTGCTGCTGCCGCCTGGTGTCACTTGTAAATTTATTTTTTCGTGGGGAAGCTGCCAGATGGGCGGTTCCCGCGGGCTGACTCACTGGGTGCGAGTGCGCGGCTTCCTGGGAGGAAGAAGTCCTTCTGGGCTTGTATTTTTTCCTTCCAGCTTTTCCTTCTGAAGGCACGCTTGGCCGCCGGAGTGGGGCGTTTAGGTGGATGAGCCCGTGCAGGTGCTTACCGGTGCATCGAATTTGGTACCGAGGGAAGAGCTTGTGAGGAGGGAGAGAACCCCGGAGTCCCTTCCCATCTGGTCCCTTGTTCCCTCCTGTTTACAGCCGTGGAAGAAAATTTTGGGGAGGGGAAGATGCTGCATTCAGGTCAAAGCTGTTAGACCCCGACAGCCCTTCAGTCTCTAATTGGCCCGTGTGGACGTAGGGAACAGCTCGTTACCCCTGTAACTTGTTTCTCTCCCTGTCTGTACTGGCTCACTCTGTCAATCCATCAGCAAAGCTTTGCAGTTAGTTGCTAAATGTGGTAATTGCAATTTTTTGTGTTGTTCTTGTTTAAATTCGGGATTTTCCCACTGTGAATTTGCTAAACAAGACTTTTTCAGTTTGGATGCCTGGGTGCAGACACCCTGGGAGTGGAGCAGTGGGCCTTGGCCTGGTCTTGTCTAGCCTCTCATTCCCACCACAGCTTTGGGAGCCAACACAGAGCTGCCATGACCAGAGCTATAGGAGAGCTGCAGCAGTGAGGCAGGTGAAGGTATGGTCCCACCATGCAGGTAACCTGATGTTGCCTGAAGGGGTTCAGGGTTGTTTGTGACATTGGAGCTGCCTCTTGGCATCCCCCAGCAGCACCAGGTGAAGCTGTGCCAGGGAAATGTGAACGCAGTGCATGAAGGTGCATGTTCCACTTCTCATTTCTCCAAACTTGTTGCTCCTCCTTTCCTGGCAGCGATGTGCAGGACCAGTGAGTCTGTACAAATTAACTCTTCAATGATATTTAGCATCTTTTTAGCATAGCAGCCAATAACTTTGATATATGTGAAAGGTAGAGAGCTGTGCATTCATACGGCCTTTCTTGGGTGTTCTAGATGGATTGACCAGTTCCTGTCTCCTTGGTTCCTGTGACGCCTCTGGTTCAAGGTGGTGACATCACTCTTGCATAAGCAGTATTTTTATCAGGCAGTAAGCAGTTTGCTTGTTCCTTAGACCACATATCTTGATTTACATTTATTAGGGATTCCTGTCTTCCCTCTCTCCTGCTCCCCTGCCTCCTAATGTATGTCATAGGCATCAGTAATCCTTTTCTTGTAGGCTTGGGTCTCTACCCAGGAACTCTTTTATCCTCCCCTTTCTTCCCACTTGTGCTGGTGGTTCTTGGTGCTCTGCTTTTCCTGGTTACGCTTGTCCTCTCTGCCTCACCCCTGTTTCTCTTTACTCTTTCAGGGTTCCAAGAGTTTAAAACTCTCTAAGATGATCAGAGGAAGTTTTACAGAAGTTTGGGATGTTGATGGAATCTTATCAAACAGTTATTTTACTGTCTGTAAAGATCAGTTATTTAACTTGTCCGTAGGCAGCTTCAGACCTGTCTACACTGCACTCACTATCTTCCTCTTTCCAATTTTTGAGTTTGGAAGCAGGAGCTGTCTGTTGAGAGCTGGGGCATTTCCTGAAATACTGTAACTGCTGGAAAGTGGTCTTTGTAAGGCAGTGCACCAGAAAAGTGCTTTGGAGATTGAGCCAAAGAGGGTGTCTACAGTAAATGAGGCCTTCAGAAAGCTATCGAGTGGATGCTGCAGTGAGGTGTCGGTGTCTCTGGGGCCTCATAAAGTGCCTATGGTTCATTGAAAGAGTAAAGCAGTTCCTTCTGTGCTTCACTGTTGCCCTAGTCTGAAGCATCCCTTCCTCTGGGGAGGGTCTTGCCTCTGTTTCCAAGACTTTGATTTTCTGCTTGGTCTGAAGCATGCAGGTCTGTTGCCTATCTGGACTTTGAACTTTCTGGTGTCTGTATGCTTCCTCCTGCTTTTCCTTTGGTCTGTTGCCAAAGGCACGCCTGGGGTGACACAGAGGGCGAAGTTTGTCAGAAAGCCATACCTGACACTTAACGCTAGGGCTGACATCAAAGTTGCTGGTCTGGCATTGGCAGCCCTCTACACCAGCAGAGACCCTTTGCATGGCCCCACCTACAAGCTCCTACAAGTCCCCCACCTAGCTCAGCACCTGTAGTGAGTGCTGGCAGCCTGTAGGCTGCCTTTGCTGTCTGGGGCCAGCTGGGGCAGTGAGGATCAGAGGACAGTGTCCCCATCCCATCTACCACTTCTTGCTTCCCAGCTGTCCCACTTTCCTTTTCTTTTGCTGCAGGCAATTAAAGAAATCCTGGAGAGAAAGGCGAGATTGTTTCCCATGAGGTCATCCCTGAAAGAAGGAGAAGCCCCATGTGAACACATGCGGCATGGGTGCCAAGCCGATATCTAGGCTGGGAAAGAAGCTCAATGCAGGCTGAATATGTGTGCCTGTAAATGTCCACTTGACAGCACTGGGATCTCCTGCTCCCAGGGGGACCCACTGGAAGCTCATGATCCCTGTCAGCAGAAAGGCTCAGTGCTTGCCAAACTTTAAAGACAAGTATCCTCAAACAATTCTGGAATACAAACACCATGTTACAGATAGAAATCTGTGGCAAAGGCAACTAAATAATTTGCTTTGTGTTGGGAGGAAGACCTGGGCTTAGAAACCAAGTCCCTTGAGTGTCAATTCTGAGGATGCCTTTATTTGTCTCTTAGGAGCAGTACCCAGCATTGCTTCAAGCAGAGCTCACAGGACCTCTGGTTGGACGGGTGGTGGCAGGAGGCACCAGAGAAGTCACAGGCAGCTGGTGCATGTGAGGTGCAGGGCAAGGGTGAAGGGGCAGTAGGAGAGAGAGGATGGTGACGTGCACGAAGGCCGGAAGGAGGAGCTGTTGCAAGTGATAAGAGGTTGGCACAGCCACCAGAACGTGGTAGAGGGATTTGATGATCTCCTCATATCTCTCAAAGCAGTGCTGTTCTGAAAGCGTTACCTCAGCTTTTTGACCTTAGAGCATGTGATACACAGAGGCACGGCCAGAACAGAGTGAGAAGGAAAAAATATTTCAGAAGCCATGAAAATAACGAAGGAATCAAGCCTAAACCTTGTGTTGTGGCAGGGTGAGGGGGGCAAGAATGCAGCGGGAAGAGGGAATAGGAAAATGTAGTTAAGGGGAGGGTGAGTGAAGGAGGAAGAGAACAAGAGGTGATGTGATAGAAATGAGCAGAGATGGAACAAGGAAAGAGGCTCACAGTGAATTTATTTGAATTTCCATTCAAATGTTGTCCTGGAAGGAAAGCCCAGTTCCTGTGAAGCTGTGAAGGCTTGGACTGCAGGTTCCCTCCTGTGGGGACTTTGCTGCTGCCAAGCAGTGGTACTGTTGAGAAATATTTTAGAATATACTGTGCCACAGCAGGTGCGTGCAATTAGAGGAGAGCTCTCCAAAATAGCAGGCGGCTGACAATTTTTTAGCAAATGGTGTTGCCCTCTTTTTTCTTTGTCCAACTATGTATAAATTTATTCTATATCATCTTTACAAAAACATTTTCAAAGGACCTGTTATTTTTACACTTCTGTTGCTTTTTGTGACCAGATGAGGAGCAGAAGGCTATTCCAATGGCTGCTGTGGGTGAGCTTTGTTTCACTGATGGAAGTTAATGAACTCTAATGAACAAACCAGTTTCAGGAAACCTTGCTCTCTGAAAGCAGCCTCCTGGCTGGAATTTAACAAAATTATAATGACTGTTACCTTTGCAAAGTATTGCAGTTGCTATCATTTACCTTTATATAGTGTTTTACAAAACGTATAAGTTTGCATTTACATCATCATTTTCTTGAAGAGGAAACTGAGTTATAGTGAGTTTCATAATTCAACCTAACCATGCAGTTGTCATGTGACTGATAGATACATTGATAAGGTATGTGACCAGCTGCCATGATTAGATTTGTGTTCTGTGATATGGCTTGAGATTAAATGGTGTTTAAAAAATACCCACCAAAGAAACAATTTAGCCTGATGAGTTCCAATGTTCTGTTGTTTCTTGGATTGGGCAGACACCTGCTTCCTGAACAGAGGGCTAGAGCTCTTGTGGTGTAAATCAGAGATTTCTTATAAAATGTGTGCATGGTAGAAACACACAAATAGCATTTGGACACCCCTTAGGTAGGTGGATTTTTTCCTCCCTGAATGTTAGGGGTCAGAAAACAGGCTTATATTGCCTTGGCTTGTTTGGTTCCTTCCCAAGTGCTTTTTGCTCAGCAAGATGGACCGGGTGGAAACGTTTTCTGGCTGCTTAGTGCAACACAGGCTGCAGCTGTGCTAGGAACCTGGTGGTGATGCTGGCTGCCAGTGGCATAACAAGGCTGGTATGACTGGTCACGGTGAGACAGGCATGAGCTGTGCCAAGCATGATGTCTCTCTGCCCCGGTCTTGTGGGGCATGTGCCTGTTTTGGGGCAGCTTTGTGGACTGCATGGAGCACATAGAATATGTCCTAATGGCCAGGTACTTTGCTTGCTGGAGCCACTTCGGGGTGGGGTATCTGCTGCTCTGCTCTAGCACAAAGTGTTTTCCTATCTTTCCAATTCCTTCCTATCCCGTTCCCCCCAAAAATGTTCCCATGACTGGATCTCTAATTGAGTACAATAAAGTGCTACTTTTTGCTCTGGTCTCTTGAAGTGACTGGCTACTGAAATCTTGGGTGTTCTAACTGTTCACTCCTGCAACATGGCCAAGAAAATATGCAGTATCCATGTTCAAAATCACAGGCTGCTTTACACTGCGGCCTGAAGGGCTTTTGCCATTCCCAACTGTAGAGCTACTGATGATGTCTCTGTGACCTGCAAGGATTGGTGGCCACAGTGGCTATTCTAAACCAGTCAGTCTGGACACGTAAGCTGTATTGCGTTCATAAAGAGCAGAAATTTATTTATAAATTGTTTGAGTGTGCTGTATTGCTTCCTGTGGAGCTGTATCACTCTTGTCTACTCCAGTTTGTCTGTCGTTGTGAACCTTGTAGCCAGCTGCTTTGTAAGCAAGACGCCTGGGGAAATGGAAGGAATGTTTCCACTCCTAATTTCTGTGATCCTTTGGGGTGGAATCAGCAAAAATAAACTCATAAATACCACCACAGACCAAGCCCTTCCTGCAAGGCACCATTCATAGCACAGTGTCCAGATCTATGCAACTCGTCTCCTTTTCTGCATGCTTTCACATCAGTGGTTTACCTTCCAGCAATGAAATGGTGTGTGTTGATACTTGCAGGTTGTAATTTTATTTCTGAATTCCTGCAGGTTATATGGAACAGTCCTGGAAGTCAGGTTCCCATTTTGGGATGGTATCATGAGGTCATTTTTTGAGATTTTCTTCCGTGGATTTTAGAAAAAAAGGTATCAGACAGTTAGTTTTTTCATGTCCCTTTTGCCTGGGACCATATGATTTTCCCTCTCTTTTCCTTTTAAATTACAGGTTTCTGCATTTGGCCACTGTCCGTGTGGCAGTGGGAGAGCTGGAAACTGGCAACATACTGATTGTCTGAAGGTTCATCCGCTGCCCTGTAACCTCGTGCAGAAGATGAGCTCCCTGCCTTCTGTTTTTCTTTTGTTTGAACTTTGTCATCCTAAACTGGATGATGCCTACAGCCATCTGCTGCATTTGGTAGTTGGCGGCATCATGCCGACTCAATTATGCGCCTCTCTGGGATAACAGCAGGCCAGTTTTCCCTTCAGTGTTGAAAGAGTGTTTTTTCCCGTGCAAGTGAAGGCTGAGATAAGTAGGAGGCTCCAGAAGCAAGCTGGGTAAGCTGTTCCCAGCCATGTCAAGTGGACTCACAGTGTCTGTGTGGTGGAGCTGTCTGGATGCAGTGGAAGAGCTGCCAGTCTTTGTGGCCGAGTTGCTGCATCGTGGGGCTTGGTGCTCTGGCGTGGTGGCAGATGTGCTCCTCTGTGGCATCATTTAACTATTTGGCACTTTTAATCTTTACCACCTCCTTTGCTTCTTGTGGATATATATTGTACCAAATGGCTAGGGAGGACATGAAATTAAAAGGAGGTGTGTAAATTATTACAGTTGCTTTTTTCTAAGCACCCAGGGGATGAGAGCTACAAAAAGATAATTTTGAGCCTTACAGCGCGTTCTTAGCAAAGTGAGTTGTTTCATTATGTTTTCATACTCACATAAAAGCCACCAAACAGTAGCATGTGCGTGTGTGATACAACCCATGACCTCTGTCTTCTTCCTGTCATGGGTTGAAGATGCATAGCCAGAACCTGGGGTGCAATGTTATCCTTTTGTTTTGCTGCAGGCTTAGGTTAAGTTTTGAGACTCCAGGGCTGCTTCCCGTTTTCTTCTTTGCCTTCTCTGAAGGTGGTGGACCCAATGGCTTTCAACTTACTGTCATCCAGACTGGCTCATTGAGTCCATGTGGGATGTCCATAGCACCCTGATCCTCTTTTCCATTCGGTATATACTCCTTGTTGTTATATGAGGTTGGCGGCAAGATCAGGTGGTGGGGAGCTAGAACAGAGGACATAAACTTCATCTCAGGGACTTATGCTATTTACATTCAAGAAATTTCTGGCCCCACCAGCTGTTCCATGTGTGTTATTTTCAGTAGGGCAATAATCCGCAGGAGGTCAGGAGGGTGGAATTGTGTGAATACATCGGGTGAAGGAGATCAAGACTCTTGGAAGTCCTCAGGCCTCATCATGACAGAGAGTCAAGATCCCAGATGATTATGGCTTGCAGACTGGGAGAACTCAAGGAGAGCTCTGAATGCGCTACTTGTATGGCTAGGAAAGGCTGCTTAGCTGGATGCTTGTTAGCTGTTTTCAAGAGTCATCTGTGTTTACACTGCTAGCAAGACCACCTGTTCTTTTTTGAACAATTATATATATATATGTGTGTGTGTATATATTGCTGCATTTCTGCATTTATTTTTAGCTCTTTCTAAAAAGCCCCGACAGGTTTGAAAGATGCTGTGGATTGTGAGTGGTGCCTGGCGGCATTGCTCACATTGATGGTTGTCAGAATTTCCATGATAAATCTCTGCTTTGAAAGGCTTATAACTCATCCTTCTATTCTTGGTCCTGCAGCTCTCATATCCTGGAAAAGATTTCTTTTTTAAAAAGTGTATTTTCCCCACAGGTTAGTGAAAATCAGTTTTGTTGGCCTAAACCAGAGCTTTATCAAAGTAGATGTTGAGTTTTGTCACTTCATTTTTCAGTGTCAAATGGCAAATGTGTGGCAGGTCTCTTTAGTATGTTTCATATGGTCAAATGGAAAAGCTGTTTTGCATATCAGACTGACACAGACACTGGATGGTGTAAATCAGTAGGGAGCCAACAGCAGTTGGCCCTTTACTACCATCTATAAGGAAGCACAAAACCAGCTGAATTCTGGCGAAGGCTGCGCAGGCTCCAGATTTTGTGTGATACCAGTTACAGAATTATAGGGTGAATGCTCCTCATATCAAGAACTAGCAGAGAGGTGAAACATATGGGATTTTTTACATTCATAAACAAACGACATACTTATTGCTATTATGTGCAGTCAGCAAGAGAAATCCAGTACAAATCAGCAGCCAGTGATTTTAAGGAAGAAATACATAATTATCCATGATGAACTTTATGGTTCATATGTCTGTCCTGCCTTCCACCCATGCAGTGCAAAGCAACTCACGGTGGTTAATCTTGTACCACTCCCCAGTGAAGTTGTACACACATCCTTGTGATTTCTAGTGCACGCCAGGGAGAGACAGTGTTGTGAGGAGATCTAATGATGTACCCTGGTGACACCATGAATCCGTGGCAAACCAGAGAGCAGCACATGGAAGCCTGAGTCATACAACTGTGCTGAAAGGACTGAGCTGCATCTCTTCTGAGGGTTTTCACGGTTTTTGAAAGCTGTTGAAATTTTAGCTGCAAATAATACATTTACATGCAGATGGCAGGTGCTAATTCAAAACATGGAGGTAATGAACTTGAAACTGGTTCCTGACACACAATGGGAATTGCAGAGGGAGCATTGGGAACTTGAGCTGAATCAACGTCAGTGTAATTTCACATGCAGCATTCAGTAGGCCATTCAAACTCAGATTGTCTTTTGGCAGATGGGAATAACACTTATTCTCTGCCTCACCAGGAAGGCTGTGAAGTAGTAAAGTGCATGCAGAAAGATTTGTATATGAAGGAGCTCGGCTGTTTTTCAAACTATATTAATAGCTGTTTGAATGAGGGATATGACTTTTCCTTCAGGTCTTACCTGACACCCATGGCCCCTCATGGTTACAAAACTGCTGCTATTGCAAAATGGGAGTAGTTGTGTGTTGCTTTTGTGCAAGTTGCATGGATACGCACACAGTGCCATTTATGTGTTTTACTGTAGCTCCAGACACAGAGCTTAAAATTCTTTATCCTGCTTTTTGTTCCTCTGCAACTGATTTTCCTTTACATATCAAGTTTTTTTGTTCTGGTTCCCCTGTCCATCTCTTGTCTATCTCAGGATGCTGCATTCCTGTAGGATCTCAGCACCTCCTTGGCAGGAGGTGAGGGCCACTATATTCATTTTTCAGATGGGAATTTCAGGCAAAGAAGGACTCAGGTGACTTCCCTGTTATCACGCACACAAAACTCGCTGGAATAGGGACCTGAGGGCACTCTCCAAAGTTTCAGCCTGATGCCTGAGCTATTTGTCCAGACTTAATGTTATCTTTTGTTGCCATTCTGATCCCATCTGGCTGTCAGCTGTACCAGCCGGTGCTCCGTGGGTATTCATGCTATTGCCAGTTCTCATGTCTCAATTGGGAGTCATTTAATGCGGGTGACTGAGATTCCTTGAGAGGAAGAATTTGAAGTATCCCAGACAATGGTATGGTTAACATAGGTTTTGTTGTACGACTATTTTTTAGTATTTATTTTAAGGGTTGTTGACACACATGAGTTTTTCTAGGGCTTTTAGTATCTGTGGTTTCAGTCATGAAAAAGGGTCAGAGGAAAACGGTCTTGGTGTCAGAGTTTAATATGCTTTCCATGTAAGATAATAGAGTAAATGGGAAGGGAAACATATGATTTAAAAATCTTCAGTGACAGTGAGATCATAAGAAAGGGACAGCACAACATTTTTCATGATGCATTTGGCATTTCTGAAAAAAGATTCCGGGTAAAACATGACTGCAAGTCAACAGAGTCAACAAATGAATCAAAGAAGGGAATGGAGAGTGTCTCCCTTAGTAAAAAACTTTATTACATGTTCTCTTACTTTAATTACCCTAATTTGCAGTGGAGAGCTAATGAATATTGCTAAATGGATTGAAACAAACAGCAGCACCATGGACAAAAAATAATCATTATGAACTGCAGTGTGCCAACCACAGTGAATTTTTCACAGATTTGTAGGTTTTAATGCTGGGGTGACTGATCTGACTGTCTGCCTAGTGTAGGGAAGAGTACCTTAACCAGTAATTTCCAGTGGGGTCAGTAACTTCTATTAGTACTGGTGTGTACTTTTTTAAACGCCATTGCAATAATTAGAAATTACCTCATCCCTAGACTGTGCTTTCCAATCATTAATTAAAATAATAGTTCTCATTTTAAGAGTGCTCCTGTTAGGAGAGCAATCGGTTGTTGGAAACATTGTCCCCATTGTAAGTGCTGGTGCACCAGGATTAAAATGCTTCTTAATTTCGTCTAGATAAGTTAAATAGACCAGCTGTAGACTCCCATTGCAGGCCAGTCTGTGGTGGAGAGGTGCTGAGGGTGATGCTGGAGCTGGTGTTGTGTGCCAGTATGGTGCCACTGGGCCTGGCTGTATTTGTATCTCTGGGTCTGAGATGCTATGGATGTGTGATGCCGTGATGCGATGCATGTAGGAATGTGCACTGCAGCCTTGCTGGTGGCTTAAAAGTGCACATGGGGTGGTGGCAGCCCCGAGTGGAGTTGTGGGGAGAGATACTTTGGAGAGCTATACCTTACTTACACCATAGGAAGCAGGCTGTTCACCTTACCTACAGCTATGCACTGGGAGAGGAAAAGGGTTGAGGCACCTCAGTGCATGTGCTTCTGAGGATCTCCTCAAGCTCTTGGGCACCTCTCTGTGCTGGGAGCTGCTGTGTGCTTGTGTGGTCACATATCCATCAGGAATCCGTGAAGGTTGTTCTGAGTTCTCTGTCATGTAATGAATGTCTTTATTGTTGATTTAGAGCCAGCCACTTTAATGAACTTTTCAGAAGGTCCTCAAATTTGGCATTTCTCTGGAAATGCCAGAAACAAAAGGAATCCGGAGAAACTAGATATATGCAGAGAAAAGTATAATTATAGCCTAAGAAAATACCAGACCACAGGGTATCTGGGGAGGAAATAATCTAAAGCCTAATTTCTGAGGGAAAAAAGATGAGAAAAGGGGTCTTGTGATCAGTAAGGGGAAAGAAAAATTGAAAAAAGCTCATTTTTTTAGTGGAATACCAGTTTCAAACCACATGTGCATGGTTTATGCAGCAAAGGTGATGGCAGTTTCTACTATAAAAGTGCACCAAAGTGCTGTCTTGAATCTGGGCTGAAGTGGAAGAAAAGCAAGGTGGGAACTGAACCTGACTTCTCTGGGCTATGTGATTTAGCAATGGCTAATTTTAGGCACTTATTTCTGAAATGTCTTGCCCGTAGCCTGGCACCCATCAAACCGGTTCTGTCAGGAACACTTTTCAACCTCTAACTTTGTTCCCAGGCTAAACAGCTGGCACAGCATTTACTTAAAAAACAAATCCAAACAAATAGCAGCAAGATTCTGACCTCAGGGTTGCCTCTCGTTGCTAATCTGATTCCTTTTAAGGGTAGGAGCTGGTGGCTAATGTGATTTCTAGTGAAACCCTGTGTGTAGCTGAATATGAGTGTGTGGGGGTCTGCTGGGGCTGCCATTAAAAATGTCATGTCCTGGCCACCCATATCCAGTTTCTAGAAAAATCACTCGCTGTGTCTTTTGCTCTCTTTATATTTTCATATAGCTGGTCATCACCAACATGCCTTTTTAAGGTTAGGTTCATGTCCAACATGAACAAGAAAGTTTTAACTCTCTTGTGGGTCAGTAACAGTTAATTTTGATTTCTAGCTTGGCCCCATCTGTCCTGGCCCTTCCTGTCTAAATTAACCTTACAGTAAAGAGGGGCTCCTGTGTATGAATAGTGAGTCACAAAACCCAGCTTGGGGTAATCCCTGAGCACTTTACCTGCTGTGAGCCAGCCCTGAGGGACGGAGATGTCCTCTCAAAAAATAGCAGTGGCCTGCAGAGAGCTTGATCTTGCTCCTGCAAACACTGCAGCAGGGCTGTTGCTTCACAGGAGCTTGTCATGGGCCAGAATGACACATACAGAAATGAAAGAAGAAAAAAGTGCCTAATCCGCTAATAAGATGTAGCCACCTCAAGGGAGGAAAGTGGCTTAATGTAGCAGTCCTACAGGCCTTGGTTCAGAAATAATTTTGAAGTAATACATAAATATTGCAGCTTTTTGCATTTTGGTGCCTGGCTTGCTTTAGGGGAATACTTTTTGCCAGCCAGCATGCTATGATTGCTTTTATTCATCCAGAGACTAGTGGTTTTGTGCTAATAGGTAGGCTACAAAGCCTGGTGCAGTGAACTGCATCAGAGGATGGGGGAGTGTGTTTAATGCTGGCACTGTAGTGCCTTCATGGTGCTTTTGCTACTTTGGTGCTTGGGAACTGTAGGAGCTTGTGAGGGGGTGGTGGAACCTTCTGTGTGGGAGCACAAACTGGTGAAAAGTATTCACATGGTGAAGCTGCTGAAGGACTCAGACCTTCCCATGGGAACTTTGTGAGCAGCCGAGAAAGCCGGATCTTCTGTGTCGCTTATCCACATCCATCCTTCTGTAGGATTCCTGTGTGGACATTGAGGATTGCTACTCATGTCGCAGATGATGCTTAGAGACCGGTGGAAGGGACCTAAAATTGCTCTCCCAGATGTTTGCTATTACTAATCTAATGCATAACTGTCTTTAAATAATTTTTTGGTGTGTGTTTATTGCATGTACTCTCCAGTGGAGGTGCATTGCTTGGTTTGTGATTGGCAGGATTGGTTACACAATGTTGTTTGTGCTTCCCGATGGCTGGAGGAGCACACAGCTGCCTCTGGGGTGGATATTGGCCCATATGAATTTAAAATTTAGTTTCCATGACTGGCATTCGTTTTCTGAGAACATTGTTGCCCATCAAACTCAATTGCTCAGATGTCTGTGGGAAACCAGTAGTGATATGTGAACATGGTCTCAGCAAATTAATTTTTAAAAATGTAAATCAATGTTCACTGAAGGAAAAATGATTTGGCTAGAGTGCATGTTATAAGCTCATTTCAACCTCTTTCTGTCATCACGTTTTCATGACAATGTCATATATATATATATATGGTATTACAATTCCTGTGGTCCCCAGAAAGATCTTTAACCATCTAGACCATATAAGCAATAAACACATAAGAGAAAAGCAAACCTATTTATTTTGCACTTCAAAATCACAGCTTCTCCTCCTAAAAAATGTATCTTAAGAAGCTGCAGCTCTCCATCCTCACTCTGAGTCCATCTGCACCTCTGCTGCAGCTGGTCACCAAATCACTGAAATGTTGCACTTTATTCACAAATGTGTGCAAAAAACTGGCAACAGCCCTGTACGGGTTTCCCTCCTGTAACCCCTGCTGGGAGGAGGTGTCAAAATCCCCCTGGGATCAGCCTGCTGATCCCAAGCTCACAAAGAGCCTGAGCATCGTTTTGGCCAGACTGCATCATTACTGAGACCCTCCCTAGGGAGCAGCAGCGACAGAGGGGACTCCCCCGGGGACAGCAGTTCCCTTTGTGCCTGTGTTAGACCCAGGCTTCCCAGGAGGCAGTGTTGGCAGGAGAGCTGCTCTTCCACAGCTCCTGCTGCTGCTGGCCATCAGCAGCACTTGCCATTGATGCGAGTTGGGCTCACTGCTGCACTACACTGACTTTTTGAATTGTAAATTGGTGCGTTCTGCAGACTTTGGCCATTTTCAGTCCAGTCAAGCAGGTTCTCATTCCTATGAACACGCAGTACTTTTATTCTTTGGTATTTGGATCTTAAGTCCTTGGCCACAGTGATATTTTGCAGAAAAGTGACTGAGGGGAGGTGCTGTAGCCTGGCATCTTTTTACCTTTTCCCTTTTGAGTCTTAAACGTTATCAGCTTTGAGTTTGCTTGAGTGTTGCCTTGCTCACATGCTCTGAAACAGGAAAAAACTCGCTTGACCCACATGCTCTAGATCAGCCTTTACTTTTAAGTGTTTCTCTCAGTTTCTCCCTCATTTGTCTCCTTGCCCACTCAGCTGTCCCACTGTGCTGTTTGGAGAGAAGAGGGGGACTTACAGGCATGACCTTGTCTTGATTCATTACTTTGTTAGTTTTGGCATCCTATGTATTTTTAAATATAGATTTTCCTTTTATAGAATTAAGTATTTTTGTTTTAAGAGCTTGTTGAAACAAACACGTTTCCCTGTGCTCCTATCTTAGGCTCGGCAGCTGGTCAGCACAAGGCTGTAGATCAGAACTGACTCTGGGCTCCTTCAGACACCAGTTTGAGGAGGACATGATGAACTGGTTTGAAACGTGCTGACTAAGGATATGACTGGGGACAGTATTTCTGTTAAATGGTGGTTCCAGCTGTCACTGGGAAATTCACAGTTTTGAGCAGACCTCAGCAGGTAAGACACTGGAGAAAAGAGGTACAAGAGCAGAATGAAAAACTCCCATTTTTTTTTTTTTTTCCCCATCTTGGTGCATTGTCTTTGTAATGCTACCATTTAAACACTGAGTGCCTATCCAAGGCCTGAATCTAATATATAATGTTGATTTAGGTTACAACTATAAGGTCGTCTATCCATCCATCTGGTACAAAGCAATAAATACAAAATCTGAAATGACAGGCCAGCCCCTCTGCTCACTGGCTGAAGTAAATGTGCTCCTATTGTGGTGTGATAGCCTGGCTGGCCTTGACAGTGGATTCTAAGAATCACAAGTTTATGGTCTGTCAGCCAGTGCAAACATCCATCCATCAAATAATCCCTGCTTAGAATCATAGAATCACTTAGGTTGGAAAAGACCTTCAAAATCATTGAGTCCAACCATTAACCCTACTCTACCAAGTCCAGCACTAAGTCATATTCCCAAGAGCCATATCTAGGTGACTTTTAAACACATCCAGGGATGGTGACTCAACCACCTCCCTAGGCAGCCTGTTCTAATCCTTGATATACCTAGAAACAGTGGAGTTTTTAAAGTTTTGGCTCTTGCCTTTTATAAGCCAAGAACAGTTTATTAAACAGGGCCTGTGTTAGTGCTTGAGTGGCCCTATGGAACATTAGTATCAATCAATAGCCAAGTTTTCCAAGGGCAGTGATCCTGACATATTCATTTCATACCTCTCCCAGCAAGACAGTCCCTGAGGGACAGGCATGCTCAGGGCTGTGCACATGCCAGTTAAAAACCCCAAGCCCGCAGGACTAATCCTGCATCCTTGCTGCATTGTGTGGCTGTGGTTGCTCAGGTGGCCCCTGTCTGGGCTGCAAACCGCCAAATCAAAGCTCCTTTAATCTTACAGAGTCCCTGCAGTTTCCAACACAGTCAAGAGTCCTTGTCCCAGTGTCCTCATTGCATTTCAGTTTAATTCTTTATGCCCCCTCTCAGGCTCCTTGCTGGTCTCCAGCTTCCCAGCCTGTAGAGTCCCATGGAATGGGAGATTGTGTGGAGGAAGGAAGGGCACTTCCTTTGAGTGGATGGGGGGATCCAAGATCAGAAGGAGGGAGCCTGTGAAATTCAGAAGGTAGGAGCAAGGGATGAAGTTCAGAGGAGATGCACCAGCGGGGGGAAGAAAGGGTTTTCTTTGGGCTGGGCAACTACATCATCAGAGAGCTGAATACCCACAGGAACACTGCAGAGATGGTTAGCAGTGGATTCTCAATGTCTCTCCAGACCTCTTAAAAAAAAACTTTCAGGGCCCTGTTACTGCATGGCCAAACAATCAAATGCCTAGGGTTCATGCTTTGCTACCCTTTTCCTCCTCAGTTGGCCTTGTGTTGTTAGGGGGATGCAAGGAAGCAGTGTTCCTTCGCAAGAGGTTGGAAGCCCTGCCCTCTGGCCAGATCTTCCCAGTCTTCCTTAGTAATGTAGAGACAGGAAGGGAACTGGAGGGGGTTTCAGTTAGCCAGTCAATCAATCATTTCCTGATGTTTATTATTTATCCCCCTGGCTGAGCCCTCCCCACATCCCTGCCATTCTGAGCGATGGGAATTTTTGTGATCTCTGAGCAGCAGAAGCTGGCAGGCAGCCTGATCAATGCTAGCAGCTCATTCTCAGCCATGTGAGAAGAGAAACATCAACAAGGAGAGATGGAGTTAGAACTTTATTAGGAGAAACCTAGGTATGATTGACTAAAATCTCATGTTAGGGAGAGCACACAAGTCTTTTCAGGATTAAAAAATACACATATATAAATCACCTTACAAATAAAAAAATTGTTTTCCCCTCTCTGTGTGTGAGTATGTATGTATATGTACAGGGAACTGTACCAAAGTTAACTGTGTATCAGGAGCAAGGATTCATAATCCCTTTCAGCAGCCCCTAAGAGAGGGAACGGCTCAGTCCCCTCATAAGCTGGTCCCAGGCCTTTCACTCATGTAGTCCAACATTAGGAAGCTGTGGCCCATGTCTGAAAGGGCAGCACAAGGTAAACAACAGGGAGCAGCTTAGCTCTGTTTAGAAGTTCCCATTAAAACAGGGATGCCAGCTCTGCAGTGAGAAAAAGTATCTGGAGCGGGAGCTGTCTACAGACATCACCCAGCAGACTCACTGTGCAGTGCTGGGCCCCAGTGGCTGCTCTGAGAGGCTACAATGGTGGAAAGAATGGGTCCATGGGTGGTTTCTTATGCCATGTGTGCTAGGGAAGGAGTGGAGATGAAGCTGACCTGATGGCAGAACAGGGACTTGCTGTGAGGACAAATATCTTGGCTTGCACTGGCTGGCAGGCTTGAGAGAGCAGCCTGGGGCTGAATGATGTGCAGAACCCGGAGAGGACTTTTGCTCCTTGTAGAAGATGCTGACGCATTTTGGTAGGTTAGTAAGAAATGAAACAGGCTGTACCTCTTCTGCAGATAAACAGAAGATGTTCTTTCTCTCAAGTTGGCAGCTGCCAGCAGCCTTTCAGCAGCATTCATGTTGCTTGAAAGTTGAGTTTAAAAAGTGGAAAAATCACTTTGATTCCACATGGTAATTCCTCCTTTTTTACTAGTAGGTTATTTGTTCTGCCAGGAGAGTCTCTATTTCTATTAATAGATGTCTTGCTTAGGATTGGTGATGTGTCTTGGGAAAATTCCCTAGTGTCCATCAACTGGCCATCTAAGCGATATCCCTGGGCGCCGGGGCCAGCCTGCTGCACTGACTTAGGAATGGGGAAGGGATTCCAATGTTAGACCTGAGGCAGCTATGTGTGGGGGACCACAGATGTCCTTATCTACAGGGAAGTTACATGCACAGTGTCCAAAAATTCAAGTAGGATTTATTGTATAGGTAAACTGGTTTAAAATATCTGGACTCAGGTAGAGAAAGGGAGGGACTGACAGAGTGAGACCAAAGCAGATGAGAAAGTCTCAGAAAGACTACCAGCGTGTTTCTTCTCCCTGCAGGGCAGTGAAGCTTCAGCTCAATAGAATTGCCAAGCTGATGTAGCAAATATTGAATAGACGCTAAGGAAGATGCAAGAGTGTTGAGGTCCAGTCAGTCTGTTGAATACCGTGTGGCAGTGGATACCTGCTGGGCAGCCTGAGGAATCTGCTGTCCTGTGCTCTACCAGGCTAAGGATGGCAAGTCTCCAATTCCTGTGGATCTCATGATGAAAATATGGCTGAGAGCTTCACATCTCAAGATTGGTGCCTCTCTTCAGCGCGTCTCCCCCTGCCTTAAGCTGTGAGAGGTGCTGTCTGCAATATAACAATGATGTTCACTGAAAGGGAGCAAGAGGGTGTTAAAACAGAGAGAGGTTAGTGGCAGGAATCTAGACTCCACTTTGCAGAAGTGTTACAAAGCGCTGAGACTGCTCCTTCTCCTCATCCCTCCTGGAGACAGGTCACACAGACAAATCATCTGACCTCGCCTTGCTGCTGGCACGGCTGGCCTTGCTGAACCGGCGTTTCTCATGGAAGTAGTTCTCAGGGAAGGCAGGTGCTGCACATTCGTTGGACACCTCTGGACTCTCCACGTAGCTGGACTTAATGAAGGGCCCTTCACCAGCAGCATCCTCCTGGCTGTGGACTCTCTCAGTGGCAAAGTTGGCAGTGTTCTGCTGGGAGGCCATTTTGTTGCTGAAGGGGCTAATGAATTTCCCGTTGGGACTTGACAAGCACTGGTTAAAATCTGGTGGAGGAGTGTACGTCTGGGCCCTTTCTACTTGTGGGGCAGACTCCAGTCTGCCAGAGGCTGTGCTGGGGCTGGGTTTGTAAGACCGGGAGCACCTCTCTTTGGCTTTCTTCCAGCCCAAGTGGTATAGCTCAGCCAGGCTGAGGAACAGGGAGAGCACTGCCACAGCCAGCATGAAGACAATGAACACGTTCTTCTCTGTGGGACGGGAAACGTAGCAGTTGACAGGGTGGGGGCAAGGTGCCCGCTGGCAGATATACAGGGTCTCCAGGAAGATCCCATACAAGATGTACTGCCCCACAATGAAGGCCACTTCCATGGCAGTGCGAATCAAAATGCTGTAGACGTAGGTGTTCAGCAAACTGCCCCTGAGTATGATTTTGCCTCCTGATTCATCCCAGCAAGATAGCTCAGTCTTCTCTGCTGCAGGGCACTTCTGCTGGTAGTATGTGTCACCATTGTTTTTCATCTCCCGGGCCTCTATTTCTGCCTCCTTCATTTTCCGCTTCTCCTCCATGCGCACTGTGTGCATTGCGTGGCCCATGTACACCAGAGATGGGGTGGAGACAAAGATGATCTGGAGGACCCAAAACCGGACATGGGAGATAGGGAAAGCCTTGTCATAGCAGACGTTCTCACAGCCAGGCTGCTGGGTGTCGCACATGAAGTCAGACTGCTCGTCCCCCCAGGAGGACTCAGCTGCTGTACCCAGCACCAGCATCCGGAAGATGAAGAGCACAGTCAACCAGACTTTCCCCACCACTGTGGAGTGTTTGTGGACCTCCTCGAGGAACTCTCCCAGGAAACTCCAGTCCCCCATTTCTGCTCAGCAGAAAAGGTGAGAAGTCTTGAAGGGAGAATTGAATGCAGCCCCTGTGGGAGAAAATAGAAGAGAGTGGTTATAAGAAGGGTTAGGAAATGACAAAGCAGGAACGCATGGAGTGAAATGATTTGCTTTGTTGCAAAGGAAATGTTTTAATTTGACTTGAAATGAGTGAGGTCTGGTTTCCTGAAACCTTTGTTGCACATACACTGAAAGCAATGTGGTTTTGTTTTCTTGTTTGTTGAAATTATTATTTTATTCAGCTACTGAAACAAAAAGCAATCTTTTTTGCATAACCCAACTCTAACCTGTTAAACAGACTACCAGACTTTGAGGATGAGCCAGATTTATTCTTGGTTCAGAAAGTCCTTTCACTGCAGCCTGTATATTGTATTCTCTGTGGACTGTGTAGTTAAAGCAGCATTCATCTGCCTGCAAACTGGGCTCTGGGGAACCCTTAATGGGCTGATCCCCAGAGACATGAGAGTGGAGTCTGCAGCTTGGTTGGAGCAGTGCTTTGGCATTTTCATATGTCACCTTCGTGTAGTACCTGCACCAGCACCTGGAATGTGAAGTGCTCACAGCTATGGGCTTCATTTCTGAGCTCAATGCCACCACTGAATTAAATGCAGAGTAAACCTTCCTGTTGCCCATCTGCCCCTTGCCCATAGGTTTTGCTTTGTTTTTGCAGTGTAATTAGTTGCAAGTGTTTAATTTACAAGCTGCAGAAGTTTTGGGGAGTGTAAAGTCTTTTGTGAGCTGTGCCAGTCCTGTAAACCTAATCTGCTGCCACCCCATCACACGTCTCTGGGAGGGAACTGCTGCAAAATATAAAAGGTGGATCTTGCTCCCTCCTCTTTTATTAAGCTCTGAGACAAAATTCAGTTCAAATGACACAGTCAAAGGAAAAAGGCTCCTTTGAAATGCCTCCCAAGGGCCAGCAGCTCCTGGGAACTGCTGTTTAGTAGATTGTCTGATGAGAGGAAGGGTTTGGTGGGCTGGTAGTAAGATTGCAATGCAAGGATGTAGGAGAGCCTGCTTCAACGTTGTTTCTGACTCTGACAGACTGTTTCTGGCCAAATTACTTAACCCCCTGGATAAAAAAGAGATGGATGGGTTTAATCCATCTTTTTGTGGGACACTGTGGGAGTGCTTGAGTAATCATTTGATCCAGTTATACTCACCATGCTTTACCTTCCCAAGGCACTGCAAAACTGGCCCTTGTGCATGAGTTAAGGGCTAGGTGCTATAAAGTCTACCACGTTGCCTTGGAGATAACATTTTCCCACAGTCGCTCTTTTGGAAAATATAATTTTAATAAATAAATGAAAATAATCATCATAATCAAATATTAAAAGTACTCAGCTAGGTAAATCCCAAAGCCATAGGGACCAAAAGTGTTTACTCTTCTTTATTGTCCCTTGTCTTGTCTATAAGAGCCAATTTTTTTTTTACTGTACAAAGAACCTCTGTGAAGAGTAGACACTGTTAAACACTGAGAATTTACTGCAGCAATATTGTGTAGATTTTCTGTGAGCAAAAGCTGGAGGTCAGAGAGAGACGCTTGTTGAGGGAACAATATCCCCTTCTCTGGTTATGTGTGTGATATAATTTAATGTAGCAGTGCACGCGATCATTTATGTCATTGTTTGCCTATGTGCAGGGTCCATCTGCAAGGATGGATGGGACAAAGTTGAAAAGTCAAATCCTTAAATGCCTCGTGCTGCTGAGGGCTGCCCCGAGGAGAAGTAAGCGTTGTCCAGGTAAGGAGATGGGAACCACTTGCTGCCTGACCACCAGTCGGAAGCTGTGTGAGAAGCAAAGGCTGGGCTTTGGCTCTTTCCTGCTTTGGCAGGCATGCTGCAGTTATGCTGGTGTAGATCTTGGTGGCTGCTCACAGTATGCTGAAGCTTTCATCTGCTGCCAGCCTGGAACTGGAGGAGCAATAACAGAATATCAGCTAGTCTTTCTGACTCCTCTTTGTCTTTTGGTAAAAAAACTGGCAAATCTGTGGGTTTGTCTTAATTTTCTGAAATGGCTTTGGTTCAGTTACTTCATTTTGAAGAAATTAGCATATGGCTTTATTCTGTGGGCACCAGTGGATTACATATGGGCAGATAAATCAGTGATGGGAAATATTTACAGACAGGTGCATTGAAATCAGGATTTTTAATATTTTTTTTTTTCTCAGAGTGCAGATAAGGCAACCAGCAACTTTCAGTTCATAATACAGGTGCATCTAGGACAATATGGTATAGCACAATGATACAGGTGGAATATTCCTTCCAAGACAGCATGAAGAATGGTGTGTGTCTTCATTTTTCCAGGTGAGTTTGTATTGTTTGCAGGTGCCCTCTTGCTCCTGCTGTCCTAGTTGACAGGTTTTTCTTGATTCACCTTGCTTGTTGAGGTAAAAGTGAACACAGGTCTCCCTGGCTGTGCCAAAGATGAGTTTTCCCTCCTGCCATGTACATGTGAAATCACAGGCTTAGCCCCTCTTCCCATCAGTTCTAGCATGTGCAGGTAGTTTGGGGTTTTACTACAGCTTATTTTCCCCAGGGAAGGGACACTTAGATGCTTGCAAATTGTAAACATCAATGTGTACAGACAAGATTGGCAAACGTAAGTGCAAGAGGAGTCCTAGAAATAAAAATTGTTAATGGATGAGAGAATAACAGTAATTTACCTACCCCACATGCACAATATTTTCTAAAAGGAGGTAAACCAGAAGGATCTAAGGCTGACAGCCATGAGGCTTAGGCTATTAGGGCCATTTCCTCTGCCCTTCCCGCTGGCTGCTCATCAGCACAGGCTGTTTAAAGGAGGGGCTTTCCAAAGAGCAAAATGCTTTCATGTCACCCTACAGCCCCACAGAGAGCCAGGTGGCTGCTGCAAGGGGGTAAATGGCCACAGGAAAGCGGGTGTTGAATGCTCAGAGAAGAGGTTTCCCTCCTCAAGTGGTGTTTTTGGCTTAGATGTTTTTCAGTTATTAGCGAGCTATTCTGGCAATGGCAGTCCGAGGGCCTCCTAGAACAGAAGAGCTCTCTGCTGCCAGCAAGCAAAGAAGGATTGTTGTCACCTCCTGACAGCTTTTCCTGGCTATACAGGACTGCCTCTGCCTTTCTTCCTCAAGTCTTTACTATTCTTGGGAATTTTCCATATAGTTCCCTTTCCTCATTCCCAGACTACTGCTGTCCCCATGTACTTTGACCTCTCAGCGTGTGAGTATCCGCAGCCTTTTATATTCCTAGTTTGGACTCAATTGGATGAATCTTGTCTCAACCTGGTGTGACTCGGCGAAAAACACCTCTGGGTATCTTCATGGGGTCTCAGCACCTGATAGCACACTGTCTTGACAGTGGAGTTGTGCATATGCATGCAGGGTCATGGGCTATGCCACCGCCCAGCCATGCTTTTGACTGTCAGCTTTCTGCTGGATCAACAGAGGAGCTGGGTGCTGGCATGGGACCTTGGCACCAGGAAACGCGTATGTGACAAAGACCAGTGCAGCCTGGCACAAACCCAGCAACATGGCTGTCCTGGCTTAATCATCACCTGGAATGCTATTAAAGCTGGAGAAAACTGAATATCACAATGCAGGCCAGGCGTGGAGCCCATCCAGCTCTGGGCTGCCATGTGACTGCCAAATTCCATGACAAAAATACCTCAATGGGGATGGCACCAGCCACAGGCTGCTCTCCCCCATCCTTTTTTTCCACTATGTTTTTCTGTGGAAGGTGAAGTGTCCAGCACCCTTGGAGCAGTTTTGTCTATCCTCTTCATGATGCTGTGTGCTCTGAATGACAGGCAAGCATTTTGCATTGCTGCTGTTTGCTCTAGTTGGCGCCCTTGTTCTGGATGGACCACCCAGGGCTTTGGGGAACAGCTAAGAAATTCACACCAAAGAGGCATGAGGGCTGTTCTTCTTTTTTTGACATGAGTTAATTTCCCCTGGAATTCATAAGAAGAAAATTTTCCCTTCTTTAGAAGACAAGCGAGACTATCAGCAGTGATATAAATAGCTGAGCTTGACACTTCATTCTAACTTTTCCCACAAGGAAGGTGACAGGAGGTTACCATCTCTGCAGGATGTTTCTAAAATAAAGTGAAGAGCCTGATTATGACACAGTTTCTGCTCTCCCTTGCTGGGCTCACCTCTTCTCCTTGGCAGGTCCCAGGTGCACAGAGAGACTCTTCAAGGAGGTCTTCTTTGTAGGAGGGAAGTGTGGTTTATGAAGTCAAAGCCATTGTATTTTTGCCACTCTGCATGTGTGATTTGCTCAATTGGATACCAATGTGTGTATCTGATAGTTAATGAGATGCCCCAATAACCTGGAAGACTGAGGCCCATGATCTTGACACAGACACAGGGCTGTGTGTGGAGGCCATGCAGCAAGTCCATCCCATCTGAGCTCCCAAATGGGAAGGCAGCAATCTCCTTTAGGTACTGGGCACATGAGAAGTGACAGCCCCATGCAGTGGGGCATCCAGACCAGCTGTGGCATGGTCAGTGCCTAGGAATTTCTTGTGGCCTTCCTTCCTCCAGTGGTGTCACCTCATAGCAGGTCCAGGCACGGTATGGCAGGTGTGGCACAAGAGATAGCTACTGTGGGGGTATAAGGGTAGAGATCTTTTCCCCTGTGTTGACAACTGTCAGGCTGCAGCCAGACCTGAGTGGTCCCTGCACTGCAAAAATTGACGCTCTTACATATAGACACTCAGGAAAGACACTTTCAGCTCTGCCCTGGAGGTTAGTTAGTGCTGCTTTGCGATACAGCTCAACATTTTACCTAAGGATCTCCAGCCCTGTTAGCAGTCCCGTGAAGTGCAGATGGGGTCATCTTTATCTTGCAGATGGTGATCACTGGGGTACAGAAAGGGCAAACTGCTTGTTCAAGGTCACTGTGTTAGTGGCAGTCTGGGGATAGAACTCAGGGGTTGAGACTTGCAAACTTGTGCCCTTTTTTCTATGTAGCACTGTCTCTTAGACTTGGTGGTAGTGACACAGCACCGCTTGTACAGCACAAGAACATCTGCTTCTACAGACCACAGCCCTTCTCTCCTGTGCTCCAGGACAATACTATCTTGTTGACCTGAAAGAAATCCCTTCTGTGTTACCCTTCTAAAACAGGTACACCTGGCAGAACCAGAGGTTCTCTTTCTCTCTTTTGGTGTTTCTCTAAGAGATGAACATCTTGTTATTGCTGGCAGAGCCTGCAGCCATGGTCAATGCACAAAAGGAAGAAGCAGCCTTTTCAGCTTACATACACAGTGCTCCTTTGTTGCTAAAAGCACTTTGGAAGCACATGGCTTACAACAGTAACAGATGAATAAGGTTAGAAATGCGCTGTTCAGTGTGGCTGCCATGCTTGGAATTCCAGAGGCTTTTCACTGCTTTGTGACATAGATGGATGCTAAAGCCCACCTCAGCAGGTATCTTTTTGTTTACTGTTTACTGACATTGGCTCCTTCATACATGTATACAGTAGACAAGCAATAGCACATTAGGCATTTTTGTCAAAGCTCTATTCCTCTGGCTTTATGTATGCAGCATGTGCTTATCATAAGTTTCTGTCTGGAACAGGCGAGTTCAGCAGCCAAATTTGTAACTGATCTGGGCACAGATCTCAACTAAATAGGTTTGTACTACTTTATGCTTTACAAAAAAAAAAAAAAAAATCAGACATGATTGTGTAGGTTCTTTTCTAGTTCCTTGGGTTCAAAGTACTGTGCTGGGCCAGTATCAGGGAGAGTCATTTTGACTCCAGTGCTCAAATCTCACAGGAGAAGCAGAGCTCTGTGTTAACAGCTTATGTCCTAGAAAACAGACATCTAAAGTTTCTCATCTTTCTGCTCCTTCTGAGCACACTGCAATTTTTGAAAGGGTCATAGTGGTCTCCAGCCCACAGACTCTGCTTGCAGTTGCAGACAGCTTGTTATTCCTTGATGAGGTGTGCTTTCCCCCTCCTCTCCAAATGTGGAAAATCTCAGAGTTCACAAAAAAGAGAGTGGGTGAGAAGATAAGGAAGCTGAATGACCTGTCACCTCCTGAACACACACACACAACCCTGACGCACACAGTGACACAGACAGAGGCAAATCACTCAGCACTTCCAAGTGTGTACATCAGGGATGTGTTACACACACAGATGACAGTATTATGTAGAATATTTTCATCTGAAGTAATGGTGGAAGCTGCAGACTTCTAGTTAGCTGAATTTTTATTTGTCTATCCAGGACACGTAATGCCATTTTTTCCCCGCCCTTGGCCAGGGTAAAGTTGTGCTTTCGTATATCCAAACATTAAGGCAAAGCTCTGCCTGATGTACATGCAGGAGACCAGGAACAGAAAAGACCTCAAACTCAGATGAGTCAAGCTGAGGAATGAATTTGTCCCGCTGTCTTTCGAAAGCCCACATCAAATAGTTACATGATAGTGGTATCCAGGCTTACACTTAGCATGCAGGGAGCACCTTCTAATTCTCTTGGGATTCTCTCTTTGCCTTAGAGAAACGTGGGTCCTTAGAGAGCCCAACTCATGTGACAAAACTGGACTTGGGATAAGCTGAATGAAAGCTCTCATGTGCTTTTTGCTAGAAAAAGACCCCATTAGTTCTCTCTCTGTAAATGCTGCAAAGAGGCTAATGGATATTACTCAGCTTACTCCTTAACTAACAGGATGAAGAGCATCCCATTCAGGACTGCAGAGGTTGGTGCTCTTTCCAGTTTCTTTATCTTTGCAGGCAGAAGCTAACCTAAATGAATTTGGAGATGATGCTAAATATGGCAATGCTATACACAGGAGACAGGGCAGCCAAACAGGACAGAAAGAGCTCTGGAAAGCAGAAACATGCTGAGAAATTTGGGTGCTGCTGTAGTAAAGCTGTTCCTGAGCTCTGCTGAGAGAAGCTCATCTTAAGCACTGCTTAGTCAGTGGAGGAGGCTGGTATAAGGAGATGTGGCAGCGATGGCAGGCATCACATTGGGCCCAGTATAGCAGCAAAAAACCTGCCCATGTCATTTTAGGCTAGTTCATGGACTGACTGCATGAAGTGTGACTTGTTACAGTGTTGAAATAAAACAGACTGGAGAGGTAGTGGGAGAGGAAGGAGAGGGTTCTCATTCAGAACTTTTCCCTTCTCTACCCCCAGTGTCTCCCTGCCTATCACTTCCCCATTGCTCTCTTACAGTCAAGCTCCCCCCGCAGAGCCTTGCCTCAGCTTTTTGGCAGTTTTGACCACTTAACTCTCTGCAGCACCCAGATTGCTAACGTTTTCAGCTTTAGAAAGGGGAAATTTTCAGTGACTATCTACTTCCCACTTAGTACTACCTTGTCAAATATAATTTCATCTTTCTTTCCAAAAATCTGCTGGATTCTTTTCACACTCCAGCCTCATTGCTGTATCCTTGCCTCAAGTATTTAATTTCACATTCACGGTGAAGTCTGGCTATAGCTTGCGAGTGGATTATTTTATATATTCACAGTATGTACACATATATATGCACCACCACTCCCCCACCCCCCCTTTAAAAACAACTAATATTAAATTTGAAAAACCCAGCAATAGAGAGTTAGGAAATGCTAGAGTTACAGTTCTCAGTAATCTTAATTCAATCTCTTTGTGCCTGTGTCGCATAGCTATGAGTCCTTAACCACATCCTCACATTGTCACCTCATTCTTCACACAGGATGCCTGCCTTGTTCTGTGCCAGCCTGGCTGGGGCTTTATTGAACAGCAGCTATTCAATGTTTTGTTTTCTCCTCATTGTTTAGTGGGTGGCCTGTGCCTCATTTACTGTACATTATTCAAGTCTAGTTCTAAAGAGAGAATTATTTGTTTCCTCATGGGTTTTCCTATGGCTTTCATCACACCAGTATCTGATTCCCTCACAATTAATTTACTTATTTTCATTATGACCCAGAAGTGAGGAGATGGTATTGGATCAACCTGACAACTGAGGAACTAAGGCAGTGAGAGATTAAGATAAAAAATGTTCATTAATTTTGGAAGCTGTTTGGTGATATTGCTAGTCAGGATTTTTTTCAGTGTACTTAGCACTATATAATGTATATTCAAAGCAGAGCTCTGTCAGGTTAATGCTGGAGTGGGAGAGCTTATCACTTCCACCTGTTGGACCACAGCTACGAGTCAGATATCCAGAAGACGAGAGACAACACCAAGGGGGCATTTGTGAAGAAATGTGGCTTAAGTGATTTGGCCCATCATGACAGAGGAAACTGGAGCAAGAAGCAAGAATTAACACCAATCCTCTTGGATAGCTTTTATCTGATTTTAAACTGGAGATAGTTTTTCTCACATCCCACTATTCCCTCACTTCTTCACTAGACATCTGAATGCAGCTGAAGACCCTGGAGCTCTGCAGGAGTCACCCTCGCTGGACTGCTTCACTTCCTGAGTCACCCTGTGTCCCGATCAAGGCATCTGTCAGCTTTTCTGCTTCTAAGGGAGAGGAGTTTCATATGGAAATTCTCAACCATTCTCAAGGCATGTCAGTAATGACAAAGATCATGAAGAAAGACAGAAATGTAAGTGTAAACCCCTTATTTCTTATGTTTAAAACCACTGACCCCTTCTTAAAGATACACTAGAGAGATGCAGAAGTGTGCACCTCTATGCTCATTACTTACTTTGTGGCTTGAATATTTCTTTGTTTCTGGAAAAAGGTGGCATGCTAGAATATTGTTCATAGATACCTCTCTGTTGCCTATCAACAGCCATAAAATTGATCTCCCTCCTGCTTGATGAATTCTTAGCCCAGAGATTGAAGTTTCTCTGGTGCCTCCTGGGAACTATTTCTAATTTTAAGCCTCCGTCCTCGTGCCTCATACAGCACCTGAGGTGTGGAGCAGTCTCTGAAATGTGCTGCCTAATGACATGGCATAGTGCTGAATTACTCATTCCTTCTTGTCTATTTTCAATGCTGTGAGATAAGTCAGAAAACAAGGGCAAACTTGCAGAATGTGTGCAATCTGTCTGAAGGTCAAAAAAGAGAAGAGAGGCTGGGGCATGAAGTTCTGTATTTTCTGGCAAGGTTTAATTTTTTCATGTGAAAGCCTGTGGTACTAAAATATTGTGATAATCTATACTGTTGAGTGGAAAAAACCCAACAACCACAAATAGCTGTAGTAGCAGGAATACTTAACATAGTTCCCAAGCGACCGGAGCCTGATGAGTATTTTAAACCCTGGAGTCTCCGGAATTCTCCTAGTGTTCTGCTTCCAAGGAAAGGAGGAAGAAAGCTAGAAATCCCTGCTCTTCTCAGAGTAGATTTTTTAAAAGACCAGCAAATTCAGAATTTTTTGGCTTCTGGTGCAAATACTGAATTTTGTGAGGCTTCTGAATAACAGTTTAACCCGCTCCTAGCTGCACATGCATATGCACACATATATTACATGCATTAAGTTCTTTAGCCTTAAAGAGAGGATCAAATAGGCAGTAGTAGGGAAAACCTCTCACACATACTGCTTCACCAAGGAATTTTGACAGGTTTATTAGCATGGAGGAAGAGTTCAATGAGTAAGGCTCATTCAGCCCATGACTTTTTTAGCTGCATTTCATCCATAAATGCTACTTACATGATCCTCTGATCATTTTTACGGTACTTCAGGGACAGAGGCGCTGCCTCAGTTTACCTGAGCTGTTAAAATCAGAGTGCTACAAAGCTCATTAGACATGACTAATGGCCTGTAAAATGACCTTTTAGGAAATCAAAAGAGTCATCACAGCTCAGAGGTGGCAATTAGCAGGCAACCTCCACAATCATTGTGGTTGCTGCTTTCCAGGTGGACATATTGGGGTGCTGTGCTTTCTAGCCGGGCTATTCTTTGAAACATGCAGTTGCAATGCTAGAAGTATAAATTATGGAAATGTAAGAGTAATTATTCCAAGTACAAAAAGGGAAAAAAAGTTAGGAAGGCAAATAAAACGAAGCAGCAGCAGCAGCTCGTGGGAGAGGGAGTTTGGCCCTTTAGGTCCGTGTGCCTCTTGGCTGAGGCTGCCCTGGGCAGTGTCAGGATGGAGAAGAAAGGCATTCCCCCAGCGGCGTGCAGTACGGGTGACTGGGAGATATGAGCAAGGCACTTCTCTGCATTTGAGTTATGATCCCAGGCTCCATGTCACCGACCAGCCAGGACGCAACACACTCAAGGAAAAGAAACTGCGATACTTTGAAACCATCCTGCACGTTTTGGGATATAGGCGGTTCACGCAGACACTTGATGAAGTGTTTATACCCTGAGAACCTCTCATAGGTAAGAGTTCCCTTCACCACCCTCCTTCCCCTGAGCAGCCTGACAGCATGCTGAAATGGGATCCGACAGAAACTGCGATTTGTGCATTACGCTGTCTGAGGGTACTTGGGGCTCTTCTTCCACTTTCCTGTACGTTGCAATCTATCAGTATCTATGTGCATTACAGGGAGGCATCCTTGTAATTTCTGTAGCTGCCTGTGGCAAAATGAGTTCAATTTTTGAAATTTCTCTAGCCCATCTTGTTACTAGCGGGAGTGTTTTGGAGAGAAATTCAAAGAAAAAGTAAATTTCTAAAGTTACTTTTGGCCATCCTTCTTTTGCTGCCTCACCAAGTCCTTCTCCCCCTCATACTGTTTTCCCCTTAAGTGTAACAGCTTGATCTGACATCGATGCTTCTACAATTCTGTAATTTCCCCCTCATGGTTACTTACCTGATTTCCAGTATCTTGTCCTCTGTCTCCTTTCCTTGCTGTAACACTTTTCCTTTCTGTAGTTGAGTTGGATTCCCTGTTCTCCGTTGCTTGGTTTTATTCCTTTAATATGGTTCTCTCTCTCTCCCTCTCTTTTCTCCACCCCCTTTCTGTGTCACTTTTTGTCTTCCCTACTGCCTCTCTGCCTTTCTCCCTCTTCTTTCTTCACCCACTTTTCGTGTCTCTCCCACCCCCTCCAGCTTAATCTTTCTATTTTCAAACCTAGTTTCCTGTGTTTTTCCTTTAAAGACCATGGATGTCATTCCTCTCTCTCCATTCTCAGCCTCTCCCCATGCCAACGGGATGCACTCACTCCTGGCTTCACACTCTCCCATCCAGTTGCTTATACCAGTGTTCTGTGCACCTCCTTCCCCAGGTAACATGCCAGGGTCTAAGCCTCCCTTAAATAACAAGAGACAGATTTGTCCCACAGTTACAGCAGCCAGACCCTAGGAAGACTTTTTTCATGTAAGAAATCAATGAAGGGCATTTTTATGACTCATTCAAGCTTAATCTGGCAAAGCAGAGTTCATGTGGAGCACGGTCCTCCACCTCTTTAAACAACTTGCTCTGCTGACTTTGACCAGGGGCCCAACACAGCTGAAACCTTGTCCCAAAGGGCACCTGTTGCTTCCCAGGAGGGCTTTACAGATCCCCTTACTGATAAACAGAAAATAACTTGCCTGTCAGGAGAGGTGCTTTTTGACACAACACCCCCACCACCACCTCCCTGCACACATACAGTCTGATGCATGAACATTTTGGCCTTTTTAAAACACTTTTGGCACATCAAGTGTTGGAAGGTCTTGTATTTCATGTAAGTGTCAAGTTGAGCCTCTGATTCCTGCATATCGGGCCCCAGAGAGGAGGGTGAATCAGAGATGCCTTCTGGCTTTTATAAAGACTGATCTCAAAGAACTAGTGTCAGGAGAGTGAAATTTACACTTGACTCTGCTACCCTGAAAACTAGCTTGCTGCATACAAGCTTTGGCGGGTGTCCCTCCAGCAATCCTAGATTGCTAGATATCTCCCATCTGGAACATAATTGCCCAATGGTCCCTATGGAACAGCTAGGGTAGATCATGAAGCAAAAGCAGTCCAAAGACTAAAACAGAGGGCTGGCAACTCTTCTAATCTAATAATTGTTCTCACACTAATTTAGTATCCCCTTTAGTCTCAAGATTGAAAGCCAGCCTACGCAGGGACAGTGCTGTGCAGAGGTTACCTCTGGAGGCATGTCCTATGTGGACACTCACTCTGAAGTTAAGGGTGCAATGCCTTTACAAGAGGGCTGAATCCTCACTGGTGATTAGTGCCGGATGTACGGTGCTCAGTAAATTCCCGTAGCAGCTCAGTAAACTCCTGGTATAGAGAAACCCACAGGCATCTGCAGCCTCATTTCTAACTTTATTGAAAGGCCTTATGTGACTTCAAAGAAAATAGGACTGTTTCTGGAGTTGTTTCTCTCTCTGCTGCCTGGCAGTTATATACCTGTGATGGAATTTCATGGGAAGGAGCATACCACTGTGTTCTTTCATCTTTCTGGAGCAATTTCCATAAAGCATTATTATGTAAAGTCCTGTTGATTTTGTGCCAGTGAAATTGTCAAGGACTTAATCATAAAAGTGTCCAAAAAAAAAAGGTGTTAATAGTACAGATCTAGCTCACAGATGGCTTTGGGATAGGCTAGCTAAGGCTTGTCAAGTGTCTCTCACGTGCTATAGAGAGGCAGGTCCTGTGACTGAGCGGTCTGAAATGTAATCCCCTTTCTGTGTGGCTGACACTTCGCTGTACACTCAGGGTGATCAGGTCTGATTCTCCCACTCACTCCTTTGTGTTTCCTATCCCAGTATTGTTCCTGAGCATCATACTCATTCTTCTACAGATTTAATCTCTGGATTCAGCAGATAGAGCCTAGCTCCATTGAACGGATGAGGGAGAGGAGAAGGTTTCTGTGCAATACATAAATAATGAACGTGAGGTAACTGTTACGGGGTTTTTTGTTTGTTTGTTGTTTGTTTGTTGTTTTTTTTTTGTGTTGATGGTAACAATTTGAACTTTGATGAACAGGAGAAAAATGGGTTAAGGCAGACAAGGTGGCAAAAGACAGAAAGGTGAGTAGAAGTGTTGTATGGATGCCTTAGCCAGCCCCTCAATGTCTTGTCCCTTCTCTGTTGCATCTTTTTCAAGGGAAAACAGAGATGTCATGGGAGCTTCTCCAGCTCCACAGCTAGAGAAATAGCTGTTTTGTCCACTGCTAAACTGGGAAGAAGGATTTTTCCTCCCCTCCCCAAGAGACTGCTATGCAAAACTTGTATGACTTGAGTGAGGAGAGCAAGTGAAAGAGAATTCTCCCCAGACAGTGGAAATGAGGAGAACAGCTGACAGCTTGCCACGTGCAGCTTGCAGATCTCAGCAGTTTATGATACTGTGGAACGGATTTTGAAGGAAAGGAGAAATAAAGCTAGGAGGTAAGGGAAAAATAGGACAACATGCACCATCTTTTGATCAAAGGTAAATAGCCTTACTGGGGTACAATTCTTGACCTTCTGAGTTAAAGAAACATAGCAGATCTTATCTACCTGCACTTCAGTAAGGCATATGATATGGTGTCCCAGAAGAAGCAAATGAGTGGAGAAGATTCAGCTGAAGAAGACAGGGATTATTAAAGAAATCCTTAAGTGGGTAAGCAACTGACAGAACTGAAGACACTGGTTCCCTGATAGGTTGAAAGAAAGTTATCTGGGAGGTTGCTCAAAGATTGCTCTTAGGACTGATCTTTTTTAATATTTGTGTTAATTACCTTGGCACTGAAAGTAGAAATGCTAACAAAATCTGCTGATGAAACAAAGCTGGGAGGTATCATCAGGGCAGAGGTGGATTCCAGCATCAGCAGAGATGAAGGCTTTTTGTGACTGGAGCGATCGAGGTGAGGTTAAATGGGATAGTGCAAAGTCACACTGGGAACTTGTTGCTTGGAGAGTAACAGGAATCTCTCTTAGCAATAGGGAGTTCCTAGTTGGCAGGACCAAGACGGGGAAAGTCCTGGGTGAAGGTCACAGAAGGAGGAGGAACCAGCAATGCTATGTGAGGGTGAAAAAGGCAAGTGAACTTCCAGGACATAGCAGTATTTCCAGTTGCAGTGAGTCAGACTAATGTCATCCAAGAGGATGTGAGACCCCACCAGAATAGTGAGTGCAGTGCTGCTCACCCACATTCAAGAAATATATTCAGCCTGAAACAGGTGCAAAGAAAGGCAATGGGGTGATCAGAGGGACAGAGGGTGTCTTTTGGCCAAGAGTATTGTTTACTTATCAGTCACAGAAGTGACTGTAGAGAGATATTTGAACTGATTTGAAAATAGATGCGGTACCAGTTTGAGCCTTTCCACGTTAATTATTTTGCACTGAACTTCATGCTAGTGCAGCTACCCAAAGTAATTAAAATATGGTGTGATATGCCTGCAGGGGGAATACTATAAGGGAACTTAGTTACTTAGTCTGGCAGAACAAAGGTTAAGAGAGGAAAGATTTACTGCCTATAAATACTTTCAGGAATTGGGGGTTGGGCAAGTAAGTGCTTGGGAGAGAGGAGAGCTACATAAGCTAAAGGAAAATGTGGCACAAGAATAAATAGATATAAATTGGCCATGAATGAGTTTAGGTTGGAAATCAGAAGGTTTCTAAGCAACAGAGCAGGGAAGGAGGTGCTGGAGCAGCATTTCTCGTAGCAAAAGTGAAGATGAAAACCTAATGATATTTAGGACAGAGCTTAGTAAGTTTAGAGAAGGCCATTTGTTTTGTACTTGCCTGTTATTCAAAGGGGTTGACCCTGATAAGCCAAGAGGTCCCTTTTTCATTCTATTTCCTGTACTTGCCTTTATTGCTTTATCAGAACCGCTCGCTTTCACACAGAAGGCAGGTAAATCCTGAAGAGTTTGTGTGATGAGGTTTTCAGCATTGATCCCATGTATATTTAGTGGAGGATTCATTCTATGTCAGAGATTTAAACAAACAAAAAGAGCAAGCCAACACAATGCATAGAGAAGGTCTGCAAATAAGCAATATATAGATGAGCTCACATATGAAAGAGCTTCTTCTCATAAAACAGATGTTCTTGGAGCATCTGGCTTTGCTGGAAGGCTGTTTCAAATGCGGGTAGATGCTCTCCTGAGATTTGAGAACTTCAGGAGACTGTCTGCAGGGAAAATGTCTTGTGCTTTCCTGCCATTACCAAGGACTTTGTGCTTGGGGCTGATATCAGATTTACTTCTTTGGGAAATGTCAGAAAAAAAACACCACCCAAGAGTGGTTGAGATAGAAGCTTCTCATATGTATTTAATCTCTGCTGTCTGGCCACAGCACTGCACTTATTCTGATTCTTCATATTGTCCCATGCTAGACAGGCACATCAAGTACCTTCTCTAAAGCATCAATGGATGCTGGTTCCTGGTGAAACATTTTATCTAAAATCTCCACGCATGGATATGATTGAAAAAGAAAGGGAGAGGAAATTTCTCTGTTATACATTAGACCTCTGGTTACAGCTTGAAGGCATCGTCCAGTGGGGGAAAAATTCCCGAGGACAGGCTGGGCCCAAGTAGCATGTGATGGTGGGCCCCTGAATGAGGGAGAACAGTTTTATAGTCACAGTTCCTTATTTAGTAAAATATCTGAAATTTTTCCGATATAGATGGACACTTTCCCCTTCCCAGCCCAGAGTACCAAACCAGCATAGAGTGAGAAAAGAGGAAACAAAAAACAGCAAGGCCTGACATGTCCCTCTGTGTCAGTCTCATTTGCTGGTGAAGTTTTCAGTGAGAAAAACTGGAAGAGGATTTCATCTCACTGAAGAGAAATTGCCATCTATCTCAAAGTAAATGCTTGCTTGTCATCATTATGTTACTGGAAATAAAGCATCGCACTCTTATGGCTACTGCTTCCACTTCTCAACTCTGCAGCATCTCTGAGTAGTTGAGAAGTGCTTTGCAAATGACAGTGTAATTACAGCTCCTTATAAACATTCTCCTTGCTTTTACAGGTTGAGGTACAAAACCCTGGAGATTGTAAAGGATTTGTCCGAAGGATCAGCAAGTAATTTTCAAGCAAGAAGTCCTCATCTACCTAGCCACCAGACATTCATCTTGTCCTGTAAAATTCCAGCTAGATGAATTGCTGCTTTACAAAAATATATGTGTATACATGTATACATATATATGTTCCCCAAGGTGGGAAGAAAAGAAAGAACAGACCTTTACCTCTTTTTGTTGAGCCTGCCCAGGTAGAAGGAGGAACAGGTGAAGCTGTTCACCCTTTAGCACAGCCCCTTGGTCTTGCTGGAGCACAACTCTCTGTCAGTGTTCGACTCCCAGAAGAGATCCGTGTCTGAGGGAGGACACGCTGGACAGGGTAAGCAAACTCCAGTCAACTCCCAGGAGCTCAGCCTCTTGCTATGGTCTGACAGTGGCTCACTGGCTGGAGATTCCCTTAAGCCTGGAGGACCGATGCTGGGGGAGACTAGCTCCCAAGCTCTTCCTGACATGCACTGGCAGCTGTCTGCCTGCTATTCTTTTAAAGAGTCTTCATGGATCAGGATAAAAATGTGATCTTACGCAGGCGGCATTGTAAGCACAACTTGGCTCAAGTTCAGCTCTTCCTCTGGCTCCCAGCTACTCTATTTTTATTGAAGGAATTTGGGGCTATCAGAAAGGAAGTCAAATTGTTTTAGGAAAACAATAGAAAAGCAACTTGAAGTTTATTAGCTTCCTGCCCAGGGCCTGGGACCAACTTGTCAAACTTATTAGAGCGATGGCAGAGCTATTTATTTAAAAGGGCTAGCGACAAGACTCCCAATTTCATTCCTGTTTAGGCCTCAGTGAAAACAAAGGAAAGCCATAAAATAGTATCTGAGGGGAGCAGATGGCTAACTGGTAAATGGTGCAAGCAAGGTTGGCCTGCGAGCCACTCGTGGTGTTCACCAGTGCAATGGCTTTCGTGGGATTTTGTTATCAAATGAATGCCTGAGCTCACATTCATAGGCTAGCCCCATCACCCCAAATTTTTTATTGTGGCTCAAATTTTCAAATGGAAGCCTCACACCTAAGATTACAGATTTGGCAGGAAAAGGTCTTAGTCTAGAGCTACTGAAAGGAACAAAGCAATACGGCAGGTCTGCAGAAGAGCCAGGAATAGAGCCCAGGTGTCCCTGATCCTATTGGATTGCTGGAGCCCCCTGACTGAAAAAATATTTATATCCTTCAGAAACAGCTGCAGTCTGCTTCCCCATTCAGCTACCCCAAAGTAGCAGTGCCATTAAGTCACTGAAAATACACTGGCATGTGACTGGTGAGAAGAATGGACAGCCAAACTGCCAGACTCACAAGCAGAAAGTGTCTGTGCTGCCTGAGCCTTTCTAAGGAATTTCATTGTTTGCAAGGAAACAGAAGAGAATGAAACAAATAACTGAGAAGCATTTGCAAGCTCTGCTTAATGCAAAGCCATAGCCCTTTTCAGAGGGCTCTCTGCTGAGTGTTTAACCTGCTTCCAGGGAGCATATAGGAAGAACTCACCTCTCCTTTCAACGGTGCAGTAGTAGTCTCTAGGAAGTCTGGTGCTGAGAGTTCCTGAGCCCGCAGAGCTATGCACACAAGCTTTGAACAACTCAGTAACCCCTTTTCAGATGAAAGGAAGAAGAATGCACCTCAAAAATTCTCTTCCTTCTCCTCATTAGCTTAACTAAAAGCGGGAATGCAAAGCAACAGTTTTCTCTGAGGCCTAAGGCAATCATGCCTCTTGTATTGGCAAGGTGTAGAAGAGCTTGGTTTATATGCTCCTTTTAATTTATCCAGGTTAGATGCTTATAAGAGGGTCAAAGTGAGTGCATGATCTCTGGAAGGGCCTAAGAAACTGGGTTTTAAACTTGGTACTTTCAATGTAAATGAAACAATCTTGCATTTATTTAAGGTATTCTTACAGCTTTTAGGAGGTTTATCTAATTTCTGTCCCTCTGAGATATTTCCTCGGTAAAAAAATCAGCCAAAGAAGCACACAGAACAGTGCAGCATCCTAGTTCATTACAGTTCGTAGGCGTTCACTCAATTTTAAATACATTCTTGAGTTGCATTGATTTCAATGAGATTTAATAACCTGGAAGTTAAGCACCCTACGTTGCCAGCCAGGCCAGCTTTGCTGGGGGAATTCTGAGCAGACAGCAGCTAGTTGATACGCTTCTCAGTTGCCTCTGCTGAAAGGGATGCCATGGGGGAATCACATGATGGCAGTCTGGCAATGGAAAATTTTGTATTTGCACTTATTTGAAATCTGTGTCATCTGGACTGGTGCCACTTTATTTGCAATTTGTTCTAATAAGTGGTG
Organism: Hemiprocne comata; assembly: GCA_020745705.1. NCBI lineage: Eukaryota > Metazoa > Chordata > Aves > Apodiformes > Apodidae > Hemiprocne > Hemiprocne comata. Next base: position 130,944,076 of record CM036586.1, on the reverse strand, counting down.
TTTCAACCCCAAATGTATGCTGTGAGAATCTTTTTGTCAGTCCCTCTGGACTGTCTGAGTCTGGGTAGTCCCTGAGGCTGGGATCCTGCAAAAACTTGGTCATGTGAGGAACTTCATTGAGTTACAGCTTGGGGCCATTCATGTGGGTAAAGGACCCTCTGTGTACAAATGTCATAGACTGAAACATGTTGTAGATTGTTTAACCTCCCGTTTGTTCTACCAGGAGCCAGTATGCTAAAAAACTTCTGGGAAGACAGAAGTTACTAGCCAGCTGGATGGACGGATCTGGGGGACCTCTTACCCAGAAGGCTGCAATATGCTGCCATGTGGTGCCAGTGTCAGCACCCAGTTCCTAGGACATGCTCTCCTGTGGTGGGTCTAAATAGCTGTGCTGCTGCGAGACCTCACAGCTTTAAAGCTTGAGGCTTTAGAAAAAGGCTGCTTAACCAATATTGTCAATGTGGAAAGACTAACAGGCACACATCTTGTCATACAGCAGGCTAGCTTTGCTGAGGGATAGAAAGACCTCAGTCTGCTCTATATGTTCTCTGCAGGGGAAGACAGATCAGGACTTGAATCTGCTCTGAAGGATAAGATCTCTACAGCTTTCCCTGGAAGTCAGCCTCAAAGGAAGAAACAGTAAAAGAATTTGAAGAAAAAGGGGCATGTGCTTGGACGGTGGTGACTGGAACTGAAAAGTAAACAGCCTGAATTATGGGAAGATTCTCAGATGGTGCTTATTGCTCCCAGCCAGCTTGTTCTCTTTCACGATGATAGCATTTCAAGACAAGATCTCCTGGATAAAATTAAGAACGTAATTAATTGCACAAATTTATGAGTAATGGTTTTTCCCACCAATTTGGTGATGTGCATTGGCTGGATTCTGAAGCCTTCTGTTAACCATGCAAATTACAGCAAATGGCAGGGGCAGGAGGACACTGCTGGCCCAAGCAGATTAGAAGGGCACATTTCATATTAGAAGACCAAATATCTATGCACTAGGTGTGTGTTTGCACACACACAGAATAAAATTATGTTTCAGTTGTTGGCAAGAGCTTATAAGCTAGACTAACTCCCAGCAATGTTGTGGTGCACAGCGTGCAGGGAAGGTGCCTTACAAGGGTCTTCCCTTTCCAAAGTGTGCCATGAGGATGACTTGAGTGATGCGAGGGAAGCAGACAGCCCTGCTCCTTCATGCTGCACCTTCTGCATGGCTGCATAAAGGCAAATAGGCTTACAGGGGTGCATTAGGCACCTATACTTGTCAGCCTTGTGTCCTGAGTATTTATTAGAGGAAAGCGTGGAAAAGCTTTGTATCCAGTTTGGCTTTCTGGAAGAGTGAAGGGTTTGGCCGATACAAGTCTCCGTAATTGTGTTTCTGGACACCTGGATTTCCTGGTAAAATGCCATCTGCTTGACTGTTTCTAACAGCCCCCCACCCAGAAGAGGTGACAACCTGCAGAGGAAGCAGGTGTGGGCGTTAGTCACCTACAGCCACAAAGGCAAGGAAGTGAGTGCCCTGGCTTCTCTGCAGCAGCTAGCCAAGGCCACGCAGAGAGCCACGCTGGCTCTCCAGGTGGCCATAGCCAATGCTCACGTTTAAAGCTGAGAGGAGTGGGGAGAGAGCTAGGACATTTTCTGAGCACTGAAGTTCTGCCCATGGCCTAACGTAGGGCTTTCCCCACTTGGCTTCCCACTTGATTTCACTTAAATTCTCTCCCCTTGCTCCTCATGCATAGCATGATGCACTCTGCTCGATCCTAACTGCCAACCACTCTGTATAAATTTCAGCACTGCCATCTCACTTTGTGCACTGTAGCTTCTTGTTTTTAATGCTAGCAGAGGCAAAGATGAAGTGTGATCGTGGGACACCTAACAGAAAACTACATTCAAAATTGCTAGCCTGTACTGAGATGTTTTGTTTGTGGGCTGCTGTTTTTATGTCTCTCTGATTTGGTGATTGACGGATGATATCAAAGTGGGCTTGCACTGTGCTAAGACCCCTGTATGAGCTCATGCAGAAAAATGGTGATAAAATCTGAATAGTAAGTGACATCAGAGAGGATTGTGTTTGTTTGCTGATGTTTATTGTTTTCCTTAAAATTATAGAAAAGGAAGAGATATTTAAACTTGATTGAAACAAGTTGAAGTAGCTATAAATTTGTTTTGAGCTGTATCTTGCAGTTCTGTACTCAAATACAGTTTGGCTTCTTGGTGAGAAAACTGAAATTCATCTTCCTTAAAAATGACTCCCCATGCCCAATTGAGATATGACATAAATAGCAATTAAAATAATGAGCTTTTTTTTTTTTTTCTTTCCCCTGGTTGGGGATGATGGGTTTTGGTTTTCTGTGTGTGTGAGAAACAGAGATGCTTAAGCAATGCATGTTAGTAGGATAGATGGTTTTTGCATGTGATACCCACATGGTATGACGTGGAAAACTCCTATAATTATCCTATGCCTGTTGAAGGAGAAAAATAAATTGGTTCTTTCAGACCAAGAGGAACCCAAGACTGATTTTTTGACAATGTACTCAGTATTTAGGAGCGTTGTCACCAAAGTAGGGACACCACTCACAAGTGCCCACAAGAAGCAGAAAACAGGGAAATTGCAAGCCTTGATGTTGTCTGCTGTTCCACCACTCTTTCTCCACTTTCTTCTTAGGCCAGCTTTGTGAAGAACCACTTTTCCCTCTAGGGGAAAGTAACAATTTGTCACAGCAGAGAACAAAGAGGTTTTGCAATGTGCTGCATGAAATGATGCAGTATCACTCAACTAACATCTGGTAAAATGTTCTGTAATAGTCTCATCTTCCTGCATCAGCATTTCTAACATCAATAATTTTATAGGTAGTAATCAGCAAGGGCTGAGATTTGTTGGAGGAGGATGGATGGCTACATTTGAGGAGAAAACCTAAATGGCTTTGAAGTAAGCTGATAGAAAAATATGGTGGCAACATCACAATTACTGAGCTGAGAAATCTGCACTGATTTGCAGTTCCCAAATTGTTTGGAAAACATGAGGAGCATTGCCTTGAGAGTAGCTTCTTGTCCTTTAATGCCATAAGATTCCTAAGAGCTGGAGAACCCCCCAGGTACCACAATCGAGGGTCAATCTAAACCTGACTTAAACGTTTCTTCTAGAGCTCCTGTGGCTGCCCATACTGGTATCATGAGGTACTTTCTCTTGCACTCCCTACAGCCCCATCCCAAAAACCGTTGAGAGAAGTTCTTCTCCCATTCCTATCTGATAGGTCTTGGCAAATCCAAACCAGTTTTCCAATAAAATTCTTTCCAATCCAGCTCACACAGCTTTTTTTCCTCCCGAGCAGTCCTTTCCATTTTTCCTCCTCTGCTCAGAACTGTGTGATAATCCTTGCATTGAAAAAGGTATGTTGAGGAATTGCTGCAAATAATTAAAAATAATTATTTTTCACTCTGAAAAGCAGACCCACATGAAAACTTCACCACAGGAATGATGCAAGATTATTTTTCAGCTACCAAAGTGATGTGAAATAGTAGCCTGCAGCTGGGTAAGCAAATAGACCAGCATTACAGGAATCCACACAGAGGTCAATGGTGATCTGTGGAGTGGTATCTGGCATGCTTTGTGCAGGCAGTCCGCTTGGTGCTGAACTTGATGGCAACTCACATTTTTGTTTCCAAGTGCAACGAAGCTGTGAGATGGTTCAGCTATGAAAAGAGAAGAAGATGGAGCTGAAGAAACTTAATATGATACCAACATTAATACTATCTGTGCTTGGTAATGGCCAGAGATCTTCAAAGATGGAGATTTCTGGGCCTCCTGCTTCCTTTAGGCTTCTACTTTATCTCCTGTCCAAGCTGCTGAACCCAGCTGGTGATCGTCAGAAATGCCCTGCAGCATTTCCAGTTGTTGGAACAGGTGGTGTTCCAACAAAAAGTAAGTGTGGTTAATATGAAGAAATTAATTCTGGACTGCAGAAAGCTGCAGCAAAGGAGAATGGGGACACAACAGAGAAAACCCACCAACTGCATACCTTAAGCCATCTTAAAGCCCACTGAGCTCTGGGAGGCTTCTCTGAGGCTTCTTGCATTACATACAGCAGTCTCCAAATTCTTGTATCTGTTAACAGGCTGCCCTCTGAGCTATACCACTCCTCAGCTTTGCCACCATCAAGGCTAGACAGACTCCTACTCTGTTTAGTGTTAGTAGTAAGGATGAACTGCTGGGGAAACTGGTGTCAAAAATGAAGGCTGGTCTTGGCTGATGAAGTTAAAGAACACGAAGTATAAGCCTCCTGAGGTCCCTTCCCACTTGAATTATGCTAGGATTATAAGTTGCTGGAAGCAGATGGTCTATAGCAGGTCAAGGTTGGTGCAACAGCTTCTATACAGGTAAATCATGCCAGTGTACAGAATTTATTCAGCATATCAATAAAAGTAGTAACAGGAAAAATTATTAATCTTATTTTAAAAAAATTCTTCAGATTAAGCTATTTAGGAGACCAAGTGGCCTTGGCTTGAGGAAGCTTTGTTATAGATCATGAACAAGTAAAGAGAAGGAAATTACTGAAGTAATTTGCCAGTCTAACAGAGAGAAAAATTAATAAAGGCACATGTCCCAAAGCATATTGTAGCACAGATGCCATTTAAAATGCATAGTAGTGACCTGGATAGGGACAAGAATATGACCAAATTCCCAACTAGCACAAATCTATGTATCTGGTGTGTACACACAGGTACGTATGCCACGTGGCATCAATAACATTCCTAATTTGGAGGTCTGATTGCTCACTGAGGAAGAGTCTTCTGTGTTTAAAAATACATGTTATTTGCTTCTCTAGGTGCAGACCTATCAGAGTGGCTTTTTTTTTGTCTGGTTGCTTGGGTTTTTGTCGGTAGAAAAGTATATCAACACTTGTATTCATGGTCATCTTTTCTCAACAAGAAAGCCTCCTAAAAATGGGTCTCTGCATTCTGGATTTGTTTGCTTCCTTCTGGAAGACTATGTCATAATTGTGACTCCTTTGGCAGAGGATACTTTGTCCCCAGCTTTCACATAGACTATCCTTGCCTCTAAGTTCCCATTCCAGTTAGGGAACAATAGTTGAAGTGCTTCATAGATTGACATCTTTCTTTTTATGTGCCAGGGGATTTCTGAGGCAGTACTGAAGAGCCATCTCTGCTGCTCTGTGAGATACCATGTCCTAAGTCCTGGGGAAGTCATAGCTTTGACTCATGTGATGGAGTAATCTAAAATGGCCAGGAGACAAAGCAGTGTGGTGACAGGTGAGATTCATGGGAGGAGTGTGAGCCGCTGTGTTGGTAGAGGAAGCGTATTGATCTTTAAGTTCTCCAGGCTCTTGAATAAACTTAACTCCTCATAGAAAAAGTTGTAGAAAGCATTCTCGTGACCAGCTCCCTGACAAGTGAGGAATGCTTTGCTGCAAGCAGAGGTTCTGAGGTTTGAACTCTATGGTGGTAAAAGACAGTGGTCTTGAGAGCAAATGACCTGGCACAGCTTACGTCCATTTGGCTTTCTTCTCCCTTCCTCAGATTCCAAACAGGGTGCTTTTGTCCATGCTGCCTTGTGGGAGCCGTTACTCATTAGGCCAGCACCTGGACCATCCTGGGAGAGCATCATTGGCCTGGAGAGATATTGCCAGGGAGCATGCTGATCATTCAGCAGTACTGATGATAGTGGAATCATATTGGAACCTGTGCCTTGGTCTTTTTAATTTGTGAGTTATAGATGGACCTTCACTATCTGAGAGAAAACGAGGTTTGGAAGACAAAGGTCAGAATGTAAGTAGTGAAAATATGACCATGCCACTGAGCTCAAGGAGAGAGGAGCTGTCCCTAAAATTGCAACCTGCTGCATTTATTGGATTGCTTTTTGGACTGTGGATTTCACAACTCCTGGCTGCCCAAATATCTGGATAAGGACACAAAAAGAAATGTTGTGGAGTGTTTCTAGATGCTGGAATAAATATCTAGTGTCCACAGAGAGCAGGCCCTATGTCTGGAGATCCACTCTCCAGTACACTGCGTGCTTTCATTTAGGGTGTTTTTGAAGTGAATTAATATCTTGATGTTTGTCCAGTCAGCGCCTGAAGGGGTTTTTGTTTGGTTTTGTTTTTTTTATCTTAAGGGTTGGTGAAAACAAAAGCCTCATATGTATATATAAGGTGGTCATATGTGAGATTCCGTTGCAAATGAAGAACAAACCTACCAAGAATACAAAATCAGGAAGCAGCTGTACAGCCTTGAGGGGAGCCAGAAATATTTTGGCTAGCTGAAAACCTGGTTGGTGGTCACTGTTTGCCCCCTACTCAGTCGAATCGGATGTGTTCAAGTACTGAAATGTGTTGCTTTTTAATGCATCAAGATTCACCAGGAAATCAAAGATTTTGCTTCATGCCTGCCTGGAGCTAACAGGAAACTGTATCATTGTCTGTCGGTTCATTTGGTAGGGACTTGTGTTGGCTTGTTGGTAGGCTGTAGGCACCTGGATAAGTGGCAATGATGCATGCCACCCCGCAGTTGTTTGGCTCTGTTGAATAAGGAGGAGATGCTCTCACCTACTGACATGATTGTGCTAACTATTGCAGGCTGGAGCCCAACCTGGCTAGCAAAACCTGCTTAAGAGGAGGGATAAGGACATGGGTGGTGAGCCTATTGTCTGTGCTGTGCCATACTGTTTACAGAACCCAGTCTGGCTTGTGTAAAACCAGGGTGGGTATGTTGATAGGAGCAGCCTACTAATAGTGGCTACTGGGGCTCAAGGAAAAACCCAGAAATTGTTAGGAGGCAGAGATGTTTTCTTTCTGCACCTCTCTGAACTCACTGGAGCCTGAATACACCTCAGGAGAAATGCTGGACTGGGGGTGTGCTGCATCACATTGGTGTGTTTCAGAGTTGTTAGCATGGCCTTAGAGATCTCAGAATAAGGCTTTTGCTTTGAATGCCTTTTCTTAACTATCAGACACACCATCTCTGGTTCCCAGAGACCCCTCTACTCAGCTTAGTGATAAAAAACACTTTTTGACACCAAAGCTGCTGTGTTCCCACGCCTGTTGCTGTCATGAGGGAGGCCAGTCTTAAACAATAGCAGAGGAATGAAGAATAGCCTTGCTAATCGATATCCTGCCTAGACGCTGAGTCAGGTGGCAGCTTGGGCCTCTTTAAAATTCCTTCATTGTTCCTGATTTTTCGTTTGACTGGGGTAAATTTTTATCTTTAAGGAAAGAAAACACACAGGACCAACTGTCTCTGCCTGCTCCACTCTTCCCTTCCCACCTGCCCCCACTCAGTTTTGGGGTCTTTGTCCTGTGGTAGCCTCCAGCATTGAGGGTTATAGATATAATCTGCTAGTTTGGACTTTGAGCTGAGTGTGATATGCTGTGGTTAGTACAAGGCAGCAGTGGTCTGAGCTGGGCTCCCCAAGTCACATACATCTGCAAGGCTTTGGAAAACACAATATTTCACACCTACATTTCCATGTGTGCTCTTATTTATGTGATTGGTCTTAAAATGATCAGAAACCAAGGCAAGGATGTGGGCACAGGTTCCCAGAAAATTTCTCTAAAGACGAATGTTTGGAGCCCTGGCAGGATGCTAGGACAGTCTGTGTGTGAACAGACATTTGGAAAATTGACAGAAGTGGTATTTGCTTAAACAAACTGGAGGATCCTGTAGCTCAAGTGTTTGAATCCACCTCAGCTGCACTAAAAATGTTTCCTAGAATGTGAAGTCCAGGGTGGCTCTTTGTAACCTCTAAATCTCACAGAGCTTGCAGGGTCCTGTGTGGGGGTTTCATTCTGCTCCTCTCATCCTTGAATGTCATCTTGGGGTTGCTCTCACCAGCCTGGACTGGAGAGGCTGTGGCTCTGCTCCTTCCCCTAGCCATGATCCCTGTGGCAAAGGCTGCAGAGAAGAAAGGTCAGAGATGCCCCTAGTATTTTCCTCAAGGCTGGGGTTCCCTAGGAGATCTTTGTGGCTCTTTGGCACTGCTTGCCTCCTGCTAAAAGGTCTCAGCAGAGGGGAAAGCGTGGTCCTTGCTGTGCCGCCGGGCAGGAACTCTTGGAGCTGGAAAGGGAACTTCTAAGGGTTACAGTTGTGCATGTAGATATGAGATAAGAGCTGACCTACCCTTCACCCCAAACTGAACTCCCTGAAACTCAAACAAGGTAAGGCGACTTCTTGTGAAAAATGCTGGAGGGAAGCCTGCCAGACCAGCAAACTGGCTGCTTTTGCCTGGGGTTGGGAGCAGACATTGAACACCCATCCATGAGGTACTTGCTAGGTCTATGAGGAGCTTGCTAGGTCCCTGACTAAAACACTTGAGGACCAAGTGGTGGTACAGAGGAATTAGGAACCAGGACGAGCCCTGGAGCAGTGGGTGCTGGGGGCTGCCAAGCATGGCTCCCTGGGGGCACACACCATGCAAGTGCTGCTGAGGCCTGTAAACCCAGTAGGAGGACATCCAGCCCAGCCACAGGGCCCACTGTACCAGAGGATGTTGGGTGAAGGAACCTGTTCTCTAAATTTATTATTTCTTTTTCCCCTCAGATTTTTTTTTTCCTTTTTAAAAGTGCTGAAGTTCTGGAAGAATTCTGTGTTCCTAGTGGCTAAGGGAGTGAGAAAGCTCATGTGGCAAAGGCCCATTTCGTGGGCCACAGAGTACCATCAGGCAAGGGAGAAGCCCAGTTGGTGGCAGGATGGCAGGGGGAATGACTCTCCACTTACTCACTCAGGCCTGCTGTATCTGGAGACAGGGAGGATAGAGGGGCCAGCATTTTTGTCTCCTGTGGAGAGGGCACCGGGGAACCTGTGTAGGCAAGCCCACAAGCCACTGAGGAGGTGCTTGGAACCACCAAGGAAATGCTGGCATGAAGACCCCCATGACACCCATTTGTCCCTCTCCATGTATACCAGTATCCCTGCCCACCATTGTGGGCCCCTCCTGACCATTGTTCTCTGGCATTTTTTGTTTCAGGGATTGCATTTTTTCTCTCGTTGGAGACAGGGGTGTGTTTAAAAACTAATGCAAAAGAAAAGAATCTGAAGCAGGACAAACCCCTGAGGTTCCCAGTGTGGTACTTGGCAGAGGCACAATCCTGTCTTCAGACAAAGCCTTTGTCCTGCAGGGTGGGGGTGGAGTGAGAAACAGAAATTACAGACAATGGAGAAATCATTTCAGACTAAGCTGAAATAGCATCTACTCAGTATTTGAGTGGGGCCTTTACTGCACATAGCCTGTGACTGTTGATTTCAGATATCCCTACAGTGATACACATTAGAGATACTCTCACAGCCAGTGCAAATATAAACAGGGCAACATCCACAGCTAAGTGGCCTTAGATGGAGTTCCTGTACTGGAAATCTGTTTCTTCTGGGAAAGAAACGTTTCCCTTTAATGATATTCCTTGGTCTTTAGGTCTCTTGGGAGCCTCAGATCTGTTTTGCACAGCACAGGAAGCAGTGCCTGCCAATGCAAGCACAGTATGCCATGGTGAGGGCTGGCCTGGCCCTCACACCATGCTCTCAGCACTAAACCCAACGTGTCTGCTCTCCCAGGGGTGAGCAGGGGTCTCTGCCAGGGCTGCCTGCTGCTTTGCAAGCTGCATCAGCAGGAAGTGTTTTTTATTGAATGCCAAGGAGTAGGGAGAGACTTTTCTTGCCCCTGGCATCTTTATGAAGACTAGGAAACAGAAAGCATGCATACATCAGGAGGTGTTTTCCAGCAAGCATGCGCCAAGAAGAAATGACTCTGTCTTCTTTCTCTATAAATGTAAATTCAGGGTGCCAGAGGACCAGCAAGATGCATTTTGCCTGGTTAAATGCTCAGTGTTATCTCAGCCTTGCACAGACATGGCCTCACTGGAGGTGAACAGAGAATTTCTTTCAGATCTGGACTTGTGTGTTGAGGCTGCTGGTAAAGACTTCATTGGCATCAGCTGGGAGAGGCAGTGGTTGTGACAACCACACCTGCCCCATGGGATTATAATGGACTCCTTTAGCTCATTGGTTGTGGGATTTGCTGTGTGTGAGAGTCTGTTAGTGGTGCTCTGGTGAGTTGTTTGCTCTCCAGAGCAGTATTCCATGAGCCACTGGGCCTCAGCAGTGATAGCTCAGGCAGTGAGAGTATCTTTGGTGTCCTTAGTATGTGTGGTTCCTTGTTACTTAGCTTGTGGAAGACATTATTGAGTTTTGGGTTGCTTTGAAACGCTCTGATTGGTCTGTGGCTACTTAGGCTATCTCTGCTGCTGCCAAGTGGAGTTGATGGTCACTACAGCAAGGAGAGAGCCAGGATGTTTTGCCTCTAACAACATGTATTGTCCTGTGATGTGGTTAAGCCTACAGCTCGCTGGCTGCTTGTGTGATTCCAGCTCAGGGACTGTGGTTGCACAAAATAAATACATTTCTTATGAGCTCCTTCACCTGTCCCTGAAGACTTGGTGGAAAAAGACTTAGGTCCTAATCAAGCTGTTAGTCACAGCAGGTTTTCTCAAGCCTTGGGGCTTGCCAGCACAGGGGTGTTTGACAGGTATGCTGCTGGGGGCTCTGCTCCACTCCAGGCACCATGTGTGAACACTTGCCTGAGAAAGCAGTCACTTCAGGGAAAAGATCTTTCCTCTCTGGGAGGGAATGGTGGGGAGGAACTGAAGCAACCACGCTATCCCTCCATCTGCACATTTGAGCAACGAAAAGATCTCTTTAGTGCTCACAGGAACCCACAGGAGCTTCATAAGAAAAGATTTGTTCTCTGCAGGCCTGAAGCTGTGACAGCTTCCAGCGGAGATGATCTGGCTGGCTAGACAGGAGGCTGTGTACTGAAAAGAGAGGGTGAAAGGTGCCTCCTGCCAAAGCAGCAGCTGGTGAGAAGGCGACTGGACTGCACAGCGTCAGCGCACATACGATGGGTGGGGAAGCGCGAGCCCAGCTTCAATCCTTGTCAATGGCACCTCGTTGACTTTTAACACTTCCTTATCGTGTCTGCCCTCACCTCGTAGCAGCACTGATAAAATGCCATGGCCGGTGTAATCTCCTGAGCAGCTCTGCAGAAAACGTTGCAGAGCATGGGAGGCTGAGTTGCCTGCAGCCAGTGTGGGACTCCAGTCCCGGGCAAGGTAATAGAGAAATGGCCCTAACCTGAGACAATGCGAGGGCAGAATGATCTCCTACGTTTGTGGAGCATCAGGTGTGCTGATATGACTGGCATGGCAGCACATTAATTTTGTGCTAGAACTGGGGTTTGCAGAAGCTGGGATAGCTGTCACTTTTCTCTACCTAGTGGAGCTGGTCATGTAAGCCATCTGCAGTGATTGCAGCATTTTAGAACCCAGAGTTATAGAGTTTTGTTGGCTTTTATTTTTCCAGAAATAACTGATTTCTCTCAGTGTATTAAGCACCTAAGTAGTTCTTGTACAAATCTTAATTATCACTAAAAAAGGGTATAATTTTTCAACATGTAACTGATACCTGTAGGCCCATGGCAATTTTAAAAGCAATTTCAATTTTTAATTTATTTTTTTTTTACAGACAAGCAACCTGATACACTTGGGAGAGTCCTCCTTATGGGTTTGAACCAAGGACCCCTGAATAGAAAACGATAAGCAACTACTGAGCAGGTATGTAATGTTTGGAACTTGTAGCTGGTGCCAAACTGGTGCACAGTATCTTGCCACTAGAGGAGAAAACAAAACCTGTTGTAGAACTGGCTGGAAAGAAGAACTTTCCATTTGTGTGAGAAAGTTGGATGTTTAAGAATGTGGTGGGTTTGTTTTGGTGTTTTTTGTTTGTTTGTTTGTTGTTTTAATTAAAAGGATCCTAAACCTAGCGTCCTTCTTCCTGAGTTGGGGTGAATAGTCATGATGCAAAGATTTCTTGCTGGAGAAAAATTTGTGAAGATTTTATGAAAGAACTTGGGGCCAAAGTCCTTCACTTTTTTTATGGTGGAAGATTTGTTGGACCAGTGAAGCTGAAATCTGTTTTAAATTATGAAAGGTGAAACAAGGGACTTTTTTAGAGGAAGAAATTATCATTAACAACAGGAACTTCCAGTGAAATCAAGGAAAAATTTCAATTTAACCTGTTGTTTCCCTTTTCCATCTTATTCAGAAAATAGACTTATGCAGCTCTCAGCATATTTTTTCTTCTTGGGCTACAGCTCTACTCTGTACTATGTTATTTATTGAATATTATCCTGTATCTGTTATATAGCACTACTCTTGTAATCCAGTAACTACTTCCACATGCTGCAAACTTGCAAAATGGAATAAACTCCTTCTGTGTTCCCTGTATTCACATTATCTTTGCCAAGTTCTTCCTCTCCAGTACTTGCTTGGATGCCTTGAAGTTTATTTTCAGTATCATAATCCCAAAGTTGTTCTCACAGGAATATCTAGCATTGCACCAGCCACCTTTAGGAGTCTCTTGTTTTCTCTCCACCAGCTTTGATCTTTCCTGTGCTTTTGAACTGCTCACCCCCTCTGTTCTCTTTCTCTTGTTTCTGTCCAACATCTTGTACTATCGTCTCTTTGTTCCAGCACCTCCCCATTTCTTCATCTTCCATCATCCTCTACCAACATCTGGAACTCGATGTGTGGGAAACCTGGGCCTTTTCCCAAGACTATCTCTCTTCATCAGCACCACTTCTGCTTTCTCCCTGATGGTGACATCCAGGTTACCACGCATTTTATTGTATCCAAACCCTATCTTGCATACGGACCTGCCAAATCTCACCAGTATTTCCTCTAAAACCTGACTTTTTGCCTATGCTAAGTGAAAAGCTCAGCTGTCCTCAGTTACTGCAGTGCTGATTGTAGTCCCCAGCCTCCCACCTCCCAGATCCTGCTGCCTTGTCATTCTTCAGCTTCAAGTTCCTCTGTGGCTTCTCCATCAGGTTTCGGTCTCTCCATGTCCCCATTTTATGGCTGTCTGCTATCGCCTCACACTTGCCATCTTCCTGAGTGGTGTTTACCATCTACTGACTCTGCTTGCTCACCTTTATGCCCCTTTTCAAGCCTTCAAAATTTATTTTCCTGCACTTTGACATTTTTGGTTTTCCTTGGCCCTGTTCATACTGGGCAGGATCAGGAGCACACTACCTCAAAGACAGTAAACACCTAATGCACCTTGAAATGAATACTGACTATCTGGGCACCTAGGAGTTGGGCAGCTGAATAGTGTTCAGGTATTTGTGTACAGTGTGCCACCTGGCACCTGCTGTTAGCTCTTGAGACTGGTGCTTAGATTCCCTACGCTGCTGATGCCACCTCACCCTGGAAGTCTGTGGTATCTGTCAGTGATGTCCCCAAAGTATGCATCTGGTAAAAGCCTGAGAAACTTGCTATCTAGTTCTTGCTTCAATCCACTGGGATCCATAAGCAAGCTGCCCCCCTGCCTCTCTGTCAGGGCCTGATCTCATACAGAGGTGTACCAGATGACTTGATGCACAATGTAGGGCTGGTGGAGAAGCTGTTATGGCTAGTGTCTAAGATCAGGAAGTAAATCACCAGATTTAACTTCCTGCTTTTTTTGGAGGATGTGAAACAGCACCTACCCCCCTAACCTCTGAAATCCACTGTTGGCAGAGACAGCTATGAACTCAGTTTGCTTAGTGGATCAGCAGAGCATATGTGATGAAGTGTATGTAATGTTAGGCGAAGCTGTCGTGGTGCTACAAAGTGGGACTGTGCTTCCTTTATGTCCCTCTGGTAATCTGCCCATTTAAGACCAGGACTTATATTTCCACTTTATCTAGCTGTCTAGTTATTGTTCTTTGAAATCTTAAGGAGCTTTCTTGTCAGATTTGAGTGAATTTCATCCTAGAATGTGCTCCAGCCTGAAGGGATGCATAGCTTGCCCAAGACACTGGAGGTAAATTGGAGAAAGTGTTGAGCTTGACTTCTTTCCCCTCCTTCCGTCCCCCCCCATTCTAGTAAACTGTCCTGATTAGTGGCCTACTGGGCAACATCACCACCAGCCTAGCTTCCTAGCTTTTTTTTTTTTAGTGCTTTTTGACAAAACGTCCCTGCATTAGGTACTTAGACCAAGAAAAACAGCAAGGTGATGAGACCCATTTTGAGATGTATGCTCCTGCTACAGGTAGGTGTGAGATATCTGTATCCTTCTGAAGTCATGTCCTAGGTCAGTGTTTTTCCAGGGACATCCTATGTGGTGTCCCTTAAGGGTGCTGATATTTGCAGGTGCTCTTCTGAGGCACCCAGCACCAGCCACCTCCACTCTTTGTCCAGTGTGCAGCGATGAGGGGATGTGAATTCCTAGCTGAGCTGCTCCTGTGCTCAGCACTGCCCAGCTCATGTTTGCTGCCTAGTGTAACAGTTCACCATGCCAACAAAAAAATCAAGGAGGAGAAGAAAAAAGGGAATAGAGAAAATAAAAAGCAGGACATGGAGATAATGAAAGTGGGTGAGTACTTCTGATATTGTAACACGAGCAGACTCAGATTTCTTTAGCCGCTGCTATCTTTTATTGAAAATGAGGCTAGTTAGAAGTAGCAGATATTAATGTAAAAACTGATGGGGGAATGAGAGAAGAGATGAGAAATCCATGAATTAAGTATATTTTCTTACAGTTTTTGTGGGAGGCTTAGAAGTAGCAGCTTTTAAACTGTGGCCTACTTGTTGATGTCAAGTGAAAGGGATACTGTGGAAGGTGAGAGAAGGGTGGAGCAAGCAAGATGCATGATGTGTCTTCAGTCAGGAAAAGGAGAGCACTTGAGGGATGGGTTACTGAAACTACCAAGGGGTAATGGTGTAGCTGGGAGGAAAGATGTAGCTTAGGAGTAGATGTTAATGTGGAAATGGGGATGGGGATTCATGTAGCTAAGAATAAAGGGGTTTGTGGAAAGGATACTGGTGGTTATTTGGTAACCAGAAGCTTAAATGATCAAAGAGTTCAGTAAGCCCTTCTGAATTTGCCTTGCCCTTCCAAAAATATATCATCTGTTTGTAGACATTAATCACCCCCTTTAATATAGGTGACCTATCAGATTGCATGGGCTGAGTAAAAACTGGGATATACGATAGCACATTTGCTGAGCTGCAGGATCTAAAGGTAGGGTTGATATCTGGAAGGCCAAGACATTTGTGAGGGGAGGCAGGATTCCTGGTCTCTTCAGCTGCTTGCCCTCAAAATGGAAGGAGAAAGCATTTCAAATTCCAGAAGTCTTTGCAAGCTCCAGGCTATAAACCGGCTCTTCCTGTATAAAGCAATAAGGATCTAACAAGCAGGAGTGTCTAATGCTACTTTTGTGTGGGTCATCCAAGAATATGCTATTGAAGATAGAGTCATGGGGTAAAGAAGAAGTGAAAGCCAGTCAAGCTAAAGAAGAGGGAGACAGAAAGGAGGAGTCGAAAACAAAAAGAAAGGTGGAAAGAGGAAGAAAATAATTAGGGAAAGGCAGGAGAAGTGTTGGCAGTGTTTTGTGTATTGAAGAAGTGTCCCAGCCATTGAATACACTTCATAAACACTGTACTTTTTTAGCTAGCTAGGCTAAGGGCCTCTGTAGGGGCAAGCACACAAATGATGCGTGCCCAAGTCCTGTTGCTCTCTCCACATTCCACGAGAACAGAATTTATCCCCCATATAACTATCCTGAATTTATATTGGGGGACTGTGGCTCTAGCATGGTCTGGATCCTCTCTATGAGATCTCTGAGTAAGTCTGTATTCCTAAAAGCAATGTGGAGGAAGATACAACCAAAGGAAAGTATTTGCCATTTTACTTTGTGAATCACAGGGGAACTGTCGTATGCAGGAGTTATGGATGCTCTGTTTATCCCCACCTCTCCTGCTAGCTTGAATGCAATGGTACTGCAGCTTGGAACTCTGAAGCTGTTCTTGGTATGTAGGCCCTTTGCATTAAAAGTCTCCACAGGTCTGTCACCACAGGCCACACCTATACCTTGGGGTCCAGAGTATGCAGGGTGTTGATGTTTGGAAGTGCTTTTAAAGGACTGCTTTGTATTGCCTGGTTCTAGTCAAGAGACTAAAGTGAGGGCTACTAGAAGTTTAATACCCAGTAGGACATTGCAAGGGCTGGTGTTTTGTGACAGCAATGACTACTGTTTCAACCACATCTTTGCTCCCAGTCATAGAATCAGAAACACCAAACCTGAGCAGCCTGGAGTGTGATACCTTCTTCTCTGGTGCATGGTCTTACACAGATGAGCAAACTGCCTGGATGATGCAGGAAACCAAAGTGCCCCTCATAGCTAAAATGAAATCTTCTAGAAGGTAGGTTGTTCTCACATTAGTCAGCTATGACAGTGGGGGAAAGAGCCTTTCCAGGAAGACTCTGTAGCACTTGGATTCTTTTTTTACACTGAGCAAAGCCATTGGATTTCATACCTTCTCATACTGTGAACCTACCAAAAAATGGGAAAGGTCAGACATCCCTGTAGATACAGACTACTGGAACTCTATACCAGATGGGAAATCTGCACAGTGATATGCCAGACCCATGAGCCCTTCTCCTCCCTGGGATGGAATAACCCACCTTTTTTTCATAATGAATCTTACCAGTCAAGGGTGTTGCCTCACCTTATTCGTTAACCAGCCAGTGTTGGTATAATTAGGGGTTAAGTAATTAATCTTCAAAAATCCCTTGGAAGTCATGGAATCCATATATTTGCTTATTTGTAATTTGTGCACTGCCCCTGAGGCAAGCAGGCATGGGAATGCAATCCCGTATTTGTGTATTTAACAACTGAAAGGAAGATGTGAGAAGAGGTTTAGATTTACACCAGTATAAAGGAAAGCTTTGAATGTCTAACCTCCTGTTTCACTTTCCCTGCTGCATTGTTATCCATCTTCCTTGTCCCTCGTCCTGCAGAACCAGAAAGCCTGTATCCTAGTGTGCATTGAGACTAGCTCCTCTGACATAGGGTGATGCTAAGGAGGTGCATAAGCTGGCTTTTGTCCCAGCCAGAGAGGACGACTGCTGTTTCTTAATTAGGGGCCCACTTGTGGTAGGCACTCCAGAAACATCTATCAAATGGTAACTTTTACCTTAAAGCACTAACAATCAAATTACACAAGGTAGACTCAGCAAGGAATAGATAGTGCTGGTATAGTGCTTTTAGAAATTTTTGTTGTTGCTGTTCCTTGCAACACAGACGTTAGAACTTTACAGGAAATGTGTTGGCCTCCTTAGTGCATGGAGATGTGGAATTGTAGGGGGGAATAAGCATTGTAAAGTTGGTCATTTGTGGCTGTATACTACTGAACTCTTCTATCAGTTGTCTGAAAGACAGCAAAATAGTCCTTGATTCATAGGAATGACTAAAACATCAGTAAGCTAGCCTTACTGCAATAGTCTGGATCAGCCAGAAAGATGGGGCCAAGCATAACATTAGCTGCTCTAAGTCACAAGTCAAAGAGTAAGGAATACAGGCTATACTTATCAGCTGGCAAGTTTGCCTTGGGAAGCAGTGACAGGGCAGAAGTGGGGGCTGGTGCAGCTCACTGGCTGACGACAAAATTCCGGGATGGGGCTGTAGCTGGGGGAACTCATGCAGCTTTCAGTAAATAACTTCAAGTTGAATAGCTCAAGGAGACGCTGAGTGTGTGTGTCATTTAGCACTGACACAGTCACTTCCCATGTACTCTAGTGCTTTTGTTGGTGGTTCCTGGATGGGAGAGGTTTCAGGGACAATGCCGGAGGGTGTTAAATAATTGAAAGTGTGCCTTCCAGTGCAAAAGGTTGAAGAGTTGAAGGGAAAAGGGAAAGCTGAGGGCTAACTTTTTTCAGTGTCTATATATAATTGCATGGGGAACAAACTCTCTATGGTTGAGCAGACTGAAGGGTACTAAGATCCATAAAGTGGAATTTGAAACAAGGGGAAAAAGTCATATGAGAAAAACTACTATTTTTTTAACATTGTCTGTAATTAACCCCTAGAAAAACTCACTGAGGTTGTAGAGAATCCTCCACGGGAGCCTTTTAAATTGTGGCTGGATTCTTGTCAGAAAGGAGACCTTTGAAGAGATGGGAAGGATCTCTGTCAAGTCATCTGACCCCAGTTTTGAAAGGTGTGGGGCTAGATGACCACAGCAGTTCTTTCTGGCATTACAGTCGGATGTTGGCTCACTGCTGGCAGCTATGGGGTTAGGACCTCAGGGCAAGAGCAGAAGGCATTCCCTCTCAAGCCAAGGTATTATTCCTTTTCACCCTGCCCTGTGTAAACAGCCTGCAAACAGCCAAACCACATCACTCCCCCTCTTTATGTTTCAAATGCTATTGCTCCAGTAAGCAGCATTGTGCCCCCTTCATTCCTGTTTCCCATGTAACCATCTTCTCTGTTCACACTCCATGACATTGGCAGCCACCTCCACCGAAGATGGTGGAGGTGAGCACCAACATTTCAAGATGGAGATGCCACCAGCCCCTCATTCCAGAGCACTGTTCCACTGGCAGTGGTGGCACCCAGGCATCGTGCTTTCTGGTTGTACAGGGTGGGAGAAGTCGGAGTCCCCAGCAGGAGCAACCAGGCACCATCTTTGCTTGGCTAGATACAAGTCTCTCACCCAAACTCAGAGAGCTTGGTTCACCTTTTTATTGGATTATGCTGCAGTGATATCCCAAAGTGAATGAGGCTTCATTAGTGTCCACTGCAGTGCTCAGTTATAAGAGATATTAATTGTCATTTATCAGTGTTGCTTTAATTCTCCTGTGGCCGAGCCAAGTCATTCCTTTGCATACCATCATCTATGGCTTTGTCAAGTATTTCAAACTTTAAACCTCAAATTCTCTTTCTGAGCTGAACAAGAATTAGGTCTTTCCCTCCCCAATGGACATACTATTTTTTTTTTTTTTGAAAAACAATATTTCCATGATGCGAGGGATTTTCTTCATTTCTTATCTTGTTCCCCACAGACTTAAACTTTGGCAGAGGCCAAGAGTGTGCATGTGGCAGAGTCAGTGGTGTGACGTATCATTAGAAACTTCTGAGAATAGTGCTGAGAAGAAGAGTGCTGATGGAAATGGAGGTTGGGGCAGCAATATGTGCCAGCAGAGGCTCTGAGCCTTCGTGTGCAGCCGGTATGAGCAGGTACTTGCTGTAACAGTACTTCCTAGGAAACACAATGGCCACTTGTGAGCCAGCCCTACCCCAACACAGTGGAAGTAAGCCAGGCAAGAGGGATAGCTGGGTGGAGCATGGTGAGGGGCAGTCAGTGGGTGAGGAGCTGTGGATGTGACCGCTGAGACTGCGTGGGGTGGGAAGCTTTTCCTCTTGTGACTTCACCTGAATTGCATGCCAACCTCAGCACACAATGTTATCACTGCAAGCCAGCACACGGTCAGGATGGCTGTGCTCACACAGCTGGGCCCCAGGAGACTTTCTCCAGTCCTTACAGCTTTTGGCTTTGACAGCTCTCACCAGAAACATGCCATGATCTTATTCCCTGGCTTTGTTTCCAGTGGTACCAGGACTGCCTGTGCTCATGGATGACCTGTGCCATCAATGTGGCTATCTAGTTGTGGGGAATCAACATGAAAGGTTTTGTCAGGAACTGAAGCTGGGACCTCTGCTCTACCCCGCCCTTCTCTGGCAAGCTGCGCTGTTCTTGGTTGTTTCCTTATCTGGGGTTTATTGCTGTGAAAAACAGCTGAGTTAATGACTGAAAAAGAATGCTCAGTTCCTGGTGCTTGAAGGCTTTGCTGCTCTGATAGAAATCCTTCCCAAGAAGCCTGTTCCCCTTTGTGTAACAAACACACAGTTGTTGAAACCATGAGTACTCTTGGATAAAAGCAGTCCTTTGAGGCTCAGACCCAGTTTGTGGCAGTGGTTTCCATGGGTCAGTGATGTGTGGTCTGTGTACAGCAATCTTAACTTTTGTCCCTGTTAAATATCTTGCCTAAAAGGTACAGCCAGGCCTGCATCATCAGAAGCACTTGTCATTTTCACAGATCTCCTTCCATGACAGTCTGTGGAAGTTTTATCTTCTCTCTAAGGGACACGAGCTAGATTAAATGCTGTGTCTAGAAGCCTGAGCCTGCCCTCTTTGCTGCACTAGCAGAAAGACTGTATTATTTATTTTGTTTTGCTGTTCTACAAATAAGAGTTTTATTTCCCCTGGCTTGCCTTTTTGCCCAGGCAAGCCCAGGCATCCTTTCTTGAAAAGAAGAAATTCATACCCTTTCCTTAATTCCTTGGCAGCCTTTGTTTTTCCCAGGACAGATGTCTTCTAGGACAATTCCAGGTTTTCCATGCTTTGGCAGGATAGGCAATACATGCAAAGAATATAACAGCACTGCACTAGTTTGCAGGAAATGAAGTGGTTCCAACCTTTGACACCTGAGATTCATTAGTAAGTAAAGTCTTTGGCATCAGGGAGTCCTGTTAATGCAAGTGTCAATTTCCAGCTAAATTAAAAGCTACTCATAGGACAGTCATGTGGCTTTCAACAGGCATGACAATGTATACAGCAAATAGCATCCAAGAGGACTTGCAGAAGTTTCTGTATTTTTGGGGGTCTGTTCTGGGTACGTGATTGGTGGCTGGTTGTTCGTAAGTCTTTGTAGGCTCACAGGCAGCCCACCAGGATTGACATTTGTACTCCAATAAACAGAGTTGAAACAGCCCAGTAACAAACAGGAGGTTGCTGGCACCCTCATGCTGGACAGATACGAGTCTCCTACATGCAGCTCAAGTGCTGGTCCGTGATACCCTTTGATACAAACACACTTAGGTGCTTTGTGGGGCATCATCTATATTAAGCTTGAAGGAGGCAGGATCTATGTTCAAGTTGTCTGTGAGCTGTCCTTTGGCACACGTGGATTATACCCTGGCACTGTCTTTATTGCTTTGTTTTCTTCTGAGTGTTCTTTACTATTCTCATTCTGCTTTGCAGTAATTCCAGTCTTCTCTCGTCACATCTGCTTCTCACACAGTCTTGCCTGTGTCCTTCAAACTGCTTCCTTTATATGGATAGCAAAAATAGGCACTGTGTTTCCAGGACTGGGAGATGAGACATCGCTCATAGGTGGGAAAAGCTTTTGAAACGCATGAGCAAGAATCCCCAGGATAATGCTGTATGTCCCTGCTCATGGCACTGCTTTCTGGGCTACCTCACAAATCATTAATTATTTTTGGGAACTGGACTAGAGAGGAGCAGATTTAAGCCTTTAAAATTACATTCTAGCAGCACACATGTAAATCTAAGATCTCATATGATTAGTACAAGGTGAGAAGACAGTCCTGGGAGGTACCTTTTTATTCAAGCTGGCAGATAGTCATTAAAGCAAGCTGCTTTTGAACCAGAAAATAAACACTTTCTCCAATTTGCCAAGTTAGGGGTCATGTAGAAGACAAAATGGGGAGACTTTGACAGCAGGGAACTGTCATGAAAATTGGAGAATAAAGCAGGCAGGACTGAGGTGATACAGGTACATACCCTGCCTCTTTGTGTGTATCCAAGGATCCCGTCAGCCCTATCATGCACAGTGTTGCACTGAGAGCTCACATGCAGGCCCCCAACCACCCTAAGCTTAGAGTCCTCTGTGGAGTCATTGCTTCCCCAAACAAAGTTCCCCATAGCAGAACCTACAGCTGGTCTCCTTGTGGGTGTGAAAGACATGAACTTCCTTGTGGCAAAGCAAACCCTTTCTGTGTTTGCCCGACTCACAGTGCCATCAGGGTAATTGGTAGTTTCTTTTTTCATTATTTGTCCCTCTCATGGACTTAGTGACATTTGCAAAATGTTTGATGTTTTCTTCCAGGTTATTGACTAAAAATATGGTGACACCAAACACCCTTGAGGATCTTGGTACAAATGTGCAATAAACAAAACAACCACTTCTAGTTCTCAACTGTATTTTGGGACCAGTCTGATAGGTCATTTATGGTCTGTTTAATGACTGCTATCTTTTTTTTTATGTCAAGCAATTTCTTTACTCAAATTGCCATGTGATAGAAGGGAAACTGCCTTCCAGGATCTTAAGTATATAATATCAGCTTTGTTATATTTAACAATGGTATGTGCAGTTTCCTCAGAGAAAAGTATTAACACAGTTCACTGGAGTGAATTTTCTATAAACCCATGTTGATTACACCTAGTTATATTTCTGTCCTTTTATTCCCTGTGTTCTGTGTTAGCCACTTCATTATTTAGTCCAGGATTCAGATCACAGGTCTGTAGTTACCTGTGAATAATTACAGTTGTGAGATAATTATAAAATAATTATGCCCTTCTACAGAGCCTTTAGAAAATACCAGACTACAGGTTTTCTTCTTGTCTTCCAGGACTTACCCATTGCACCAAGAAGTACAGAAAATCAACCTAAATAGAGCAGAGACATTCTGTGCAGCTTATTTAAAAAAAAAAAAAAAGTTTCAGTCTGAGGTATCCAGTCCTGCTGATTTAGAATGCCTGATTTTAGTAGGTGGTATTTAATTCCTCTGAGATACTACAAGAACAGACATGTCATCAACAATGTCGTCATCACCTACTTGCTTTTTCCCAGCAGTAGGATAGAAGTATTTATTGATTTAATTTTTCTTGTCTGCATTATTATTGAATAGTCTAACATTTCCATCTGATAACAGATCAATACTGTGATTTGGACTCGTTTTGTTCTTAATTTACTTAAAAAAAAAAAAAAGCCTTTTCAGTCTTCTTTTTTCCCCCTTTTACTTCCATCATCATTTTTTTATAATTCCTATCTTCTAATTTATATTCACCTTCTTTTCTCTTACTACTGGTTATATATGTTTTATTTACTTAAAGTCACCCCCATTTTAAATCTGATTTATTTTTTTTTTAATTATGCTTTTCTTTCTTTACTGGGGAATTGTGTATTTTTGGTGCCTAGTAAAATTTTTTAAGCTATTCTCAATCATCATTTATTTTTTCTTATTTAAATCCTTTCTTTGTATTTATTTAACCCAGAATTCTACTCAGTGCTGAGAAACAGGACTTTTGGAAGCATCATGTCTTTGAAAGCATTGCATTACCACTTTGGACCTTCTTCTGCTTCCATGTAACAGTGCAGTTAACTGGGGATCAGTAAACCTGCTACCTGCCTCTCATTTCTGCCACCACTTTACCCATTTGGACAAGGTGAAATACAGGTTTTGTTCATGTTGGATTTAAGATTTGCAAAATGAGGAAGCCATTTAAGAACATTTAAAAATCCTGAAGGTTGTTTTTGAGTCAAAAACATCAGCGTGTGTTAAGTTAAACAATAACTTATGTCTGTTTTTCCTTTGGTCAGTGCTCAAATAACCAGTGCTCCCATATTCCAGTGTTGCTGGGTTATCAGCTGTAGACCCAAATCATCAGTCCAGTTACTAGAACACCAACTCACAAATATTGAAGATTGTTAACTGGGAAATTATGATTAAAAATCACAAACAAGCTGGCAGGTAAAACTTTTTCTTTCTACCCCAATTCTGCCCACTAAGTCTTTCTTAGGGCTATAGCCATTGATTTTAACATTCAGTCGTACAATCCATCCCAGCATCTTTTCCAATCTCGTACAGCTGTAGCCCCCTGGGCAGGCAAAGCCTTGATGAATATAAAATGGAAAGGGATGCCACAATTGTATACAGCTAAAGAGGATGTATTAGAATGGACTTGACTTGTATATTGTGCTTCTGTAAAAGAGGGCACGATTTTGAAAGGAAGAGTGAGGGCTGCAGCTGAATACAACTAGCACTGGTCAGTGGAGATGATATGCAGCAGAGGGATTAGAAGCCCACCAGACCTGCTGTACCCTGAGCCAAAGCAGGATGGCCAAAAGAAATTAGTATCGGAGTTCATGTCCTCACTTCAGAGCTTCAGGGACTGAAGAGAGACAGGCTATTGAAATGCATGCCTGTTTTTTGCTGAGGAACTACCTTTAGTAATAGCTGTGTTCATTATGATGGTGTTTATCAGTCGGACAAGAATGGTGCCTCGTAGTGCACAACATGTAGAAGAGTAATCAACAGTTGCTGTGCCACGGTAGGACTAGCCATAGAAGTAGCTGCTGAAAGTTTTGCTGGGTCTGACACAGGACAGGGGACCCCCAAAGATTCTCAATGCTTCTCTTAAAAGGATCCTGATAATGCTTTAAACCATATTGCTGTTAAGAGCATCGTATTCCCTGAGCAGTAACAGAACTTCAAGGGATTGAAGTTTGCTGGAAATAATGAAGAAAAAAAACAAAACAGGTTTCTCCAAACTGGAAGCCCCTCAGCCCTACCACTTATGTTTTCTGGCAGGTCTGCACATAGATAATCTCTACCTCCTTCCACCCTACTGTTTAGTAGTTGGAGGCCACATCCAGGGAATGCTGAAGACCTTTGGATGGATGATTTATCTATGGACAGGTTATCTTCTTGATCAGGAAAAGAGAACGACTGGCTTAACAGCTTCCAAGTTCAATAACCTCCTTTTCTTCTTAATGAATTGCTGAGGCATGAGAGGCTTCCGTTCCTTGCTGGCATCTTTTACACCATGCCCAAAGAAACAATCATATCAGGCTCAGGAAAGCAAATGACTGAAAGGGCAGGGAAACAGGAACTGTCCCCACGGATGTCCTCCCCAGAGAGGCTGGGAACACGCTCTGCTGTGGTATATGGGAAGCTGAGGTCAGCCAAAGTGCATGGCAGGTACGCACATCTCTGGGGTATGGAAGAACAGATAATGGCCAGTTATGCCTTCCCCATTGCTTCCCTGTCCTGTTTATGAGCTCTCCTGGGCTACCTCCACACCTCGTATGCACAGTGCACCTCCACCATGTCATTACATGGTGTGGAAATGAAGGCAGGGAGATAAAGGTGGAGAGTGGGTGGTGACAATGCTCCTGAGAGCCCTGAGCTTACCACTCAGCAAGGCGGGCCTTGGGGATGTTAGAAGAGCCCAGGAGAAAGGAGTAAGGAGTAGGGAATGAGCCTCTATCAGAGAGTGGAAGGCAACAAACCTCATGGATGGTGAGGTAATATGGGATGTTTCTGACATACCCACTTGTTTAGATCTTTCAGAAGCTTTGTCCTGTCCAGCTTCTTGTGCCTGAAGTTGTTAAGAGATTGTACAAAAAGTCTTGATAAAATAAACATACAGAGGTGTCCTCAAGAGGCTCGGAGATATTATTAGCCCCTCTTTTACTGGCAGGCCTGGAGCAATTCATTATTACCAGAAGTATTATCAGGTACTTGTCACTGCTTTCCCTAAATCCACTTCACATAGTCCAGATTGGCAGCAAGTAACATGTTCCCTAACTGGTCTGATACCTCACAACTCCCCATAGTAGTTAATTCATTTATCTGAGTAGGATCTCAGTAGTGGTGTAAGGGCCATAATCTATCATATATGCAGAGAGAAAAATGAGTTTATGAACCACCTAAGTATGCATCATGCCTAAATTCTCAGATCTTCTCAGTGATGTCCTCCAGCTGATGTGTTCCACCTCCATGTTGGACCAGGCAGTAAGTTCTAGGCAGGGGGCAGAGAAAGGGACAGATAAAAAGAGGGACCTAGGAAAGGCATTTTGTATATGTTGGCTCCATAACGCATGTGCCACAGCTTGCCCACAAGCTTAGGGCACTTTCCCAGTCTGTCTCTTCAGAAATAGCATCTGCACCAGCATGAGAACTTAGAATTTCTAAACAGGACACCGTTGTAAAGTCTGCATTTCTAGAAATAGACTTGTCAAGTTTTAAGCAAAATCATGCAAATCCATGAAACCATAAATCTACAAGAGTATTCTTCTCTTCCTAGTCCCATTTGTGCTGCTTCTGCAGTACCATAGCACATACCTTTGACATGTGAGAGTTTGTTTCCTTTGCCTTGCACATTCTTTTGAAGTTTAGTGCAGTTTTTATTATTAATCATGCTGTTACTAAAGGGAGAATCATGCAGGTCATCTGGTATATATGAGAAATATTTGCTGAGAAAAAGATGCAGATTCAAGTGAAAATACAGATTATACTAGCAAAATGAGTCCTTTGTCAACAAAGTTTACACTCATTCTGTAGGTAAAATCAATGACATAAAACATTGAGGTGCTGGAGCATGTCCAAAGAAGGCCAATGAAGCTGGTGAAGGGTCTAGAGCCCAACTCTTATGTGGAGCAGCTGAGGAAACTGGAGTTGTTTAGCCTGGAGAAAAGGAGGATGAGGGGAGACCTTATCACTCTGTACAAAACTACCTGAAAGGAGGGTGTAGGGAGGTGGGGGTTGGTCTCTTCTCCCAAGTAACAAGCAATAGGGCAAGAGGAAATAGGCTCAAGTTGTGCCAAGGAAGGTTTAGATTGGATATTGGGAAAAACGTATTCACCAAAGGGTTGCCAGGCACTGAAACAGGCTGCCCAGGGAAGTGTGGAGTCACCATTCGTGGAGGTATTTAAAAGACGTGTAGTTGTGGTGGTTAGGGACAGAGTTTAGTGGTGGACTTGGCAGTGTTAGGCTAAAGGCTGGACTCTGATCTTAAAGGTCTTTTCCAACCAAAATGATTCTGTGATTCTAAAAGTGATCTGCGTGTCAGTTTAACTCCATCTATTTAACCATTATAAAAGTACTATAAAAATGGTATTCACAAGAGGTATAACCTATAATGCAACCTATATGTATAACCTATAACCGCAACTTCCCTGTGTTTGCTTTGCTTTAGTTTTGTAACTGCAGAAAAGGTTTACGAAAGGCGGGCTGAGGCAAGAGAAAGGCAGGGTTTAGATACAGCGTAACCCACACACTGTTGCTTCTCCTTTCTCATTCCTAGCAGCATCCCTCATACCTCGGACTCCCCTGGTGCTGTACAGTGAGAAAACACCGCCCGCTAGTGGCTTAGGCTGCAGGAGCCCGAGAGACCGCATGGCAGAGGCTGCTCCCTGTTTCTCTGCTTTGCTGATGCTACTCCAGCAATTTTACTGGGACACGGTGGGTGGCTCTTATTCCTTCTGCCCTCAGATAAAACCAGCATCTCTGGAAAAGGTCAGCGCTGAACTGAGCGAGAAAAGAGGTTCTTACTGAAAGCACCATGGGTCACTCACACCCCGTTTTTCATGTTTAGCATTGGTGTCCAGATGAAACACTCTAAATAAGTGATGGCATTTAATCTTAGAGTTACTACTTAGAGAACAAATCGTTTGAAATGTGGTTATGGTGAGCAAATGCCTCCAAATCCACAGCATATCTGAAGCCATTACTGAATTCAAAGAGCAAAGCAGTAACCCTCCTGAATCTTCCCTGAGGACAGCTCTCCTCACAAGGCAGTGTGGAGATACCTCTGGTAGCCTGGGGTCAGCTAACACCGGCATGGGAAGCAGCATAGTACCACTGTGCTTCATGCTGCCCCTGCTAATTAGCCCCACTCCAGAGGAGATAATTAAGTCAAGAGGAATGCTTTGCTGACCCAGCCAAACCTGCTCCCAGACCTGAGCTGGTATCTCCCCAGCTCAGCATTGCACTGGGTGATGTAGACAATCCAGGATGTCCAGGGTGTTTTGAGGGTTAGTGGCAAGATACCTTTAAAAAAAAAACCAACAAGCAACCCAAACAAACAAACCCGGAAAGTATTTCTCTGAGATTGGTCTAGGTTTTTGGCCCTACGGTTTTCCATGGGTCCAAAGACCTCAGAAAGATTCCTTCTCCCCATGATTGTTTTCCTGCTTATGAGGTAAGATCATCCTTAACAGATGTTTGTTTACCTCTTCATAAAAACCTCCTGTGATTCTACAGCCTCCCCAAGCCGTGTGCTGCAGTGCTTTGCTATTCTTACCATTGCAAAATGTTTTTCTAATGTTTAGCTGGATCATTTTTATTGCAAATTAAGCTGATTATTTCTTCTTCTACTCCTGGTGAATGTAGAGGACAACTGCTTAGTCTCTCCACCCATTATAAAAAATGTTTATGTGCTGGAAGACTGTTATCATGCCTCCCCTCCTGTTCTTTTCCTAGAGAAAATAAACTCAGTTATTTTATCCATTCCTTATAAATCATGTTTTTTTCGCATCTCTTATCATTTTGTTGTTCTTTTTTGGACTCTCTCCAATTTGTCTACATCTCCAGTAGAATGTAGTGCCTGGAACCGGACACACTGTTCCTGCTGAGAGCTCAGCAGTACTGAGTAAATGCACAAAATAATTGCTTCCTCTGCCTTACACACAAAACTCCCCTTAAAGCATCTCAGAATGAGACTGGTCTTTTTCTGCAGGAATCTCACTTAACAGACTCACATTCTGTCCCACCCCAGCTCTTTCTTTGCTGCACTGCTGCTGAAATGGTTATGGATCTAGTTTTAACCAGCACATTGGGTGCCTGTGCAGTCACATTTCCTGAATGCTATCTTGGTGCAGTCACCTCTGCAGAGGTCAGCCCAGCTCTCCAGTGTCTCACTTTCCTCTCAAATTTTGATCGCTCCAGCCCCCCTGCCTTCAGCAGGGACTGCTGCCCCACCCCCCAGCCCAGCTGTCATCCTTTTGGTTTTCTCCTCTAGTCTGTTGTCCAAAACAAGCAAGGAAATACTGAGCAACCCTGAAGGCAGAATTTCAGCAACATGATCCTACCAGCTGGAAAAGTGAAGCCCTGATAATTACCCTTGATTATGGTACTTCAGCCTGTGTGCCCTCTACATGGTGACTTTGCTTGCTGCCCTAGGAGTCTGAGATCCAGATATTCTCTAAACACTCACTAAAGTCAAAGTATTTTATACCTACCATTTCCTCCTTATCTACCAGACCTGTTAGTCAAAGAAGGAAATTAGCCTGGTTTGACAGGGTTTGTTCTTCAAAATTCCCTGCTGGTTGTTTCTTATCACCTTATTGTCCTTTAGCTACTTATAAATTGATTGCTTCATAATTGGTTCCAGTATCTCTCTAAGTATCACAGTTAGGCTGACTGGCCTGTAATTCCCCAGGTCCTCTTATAACAGTATTTTTCAGAGAAAAACTGCATTAAAGTTAAATAGATATTGGAAGACATTCCACTTTTGCCCTCCTTATCTTTATTCATTGTCTAGTTTTGATCCATCCCTTAAATTAAAAACACATTTCCCATAAGTATCCTCTACTTGAGGCTCAGCACAATCCAACCCTGCCTTCACATCTTCTCCTGTGTTCTTGCCGAAACCTTCCTGTTTCTTACATACTTCCCCAGTTTCCGGCCTTCTTGATGTTTTGTATCTTTCTCCCTCTTTTCTTTATGGTCTGTTTGCAGTTCCCTGGCAAAATACATTCCCCAGCAATTTATTATCCCCCAGTGCCCAGAAGGCTCTGAAGAGAGTCCTGGAAGAATCTCGGAGCTCTGCCCTTAAAATGTGGACAGTGACATTTACCAGTCTTGTAAGGATATCGTAAGTTCTCCCTAAAGATTTGCCCAGGGCTAGCTACATTTAAATTATTTCTGACTCTAGTAGGCAGCAGAGAGAAAATGAAATCTGAGAGACTGGTCCTAGTGATCAGACGGATAGGTTGCTTTGGCTCTAGGATGGCCAGAGACGTGTTATTAGAAAGCAGGTATTAACTAAGTTGGGTGGCGTCTAGCAAAAAGTGTTGGGTAAAGCTCCCAGCTTCTTGTAGGGGGGCTGAATATATCTAGTGTTCAGCTTCAGCCATGAGTGAAAGGTTTGTGTGTTCAGCAGAAGAACAGGAAGCATGTGCCACTTTCTAGCTAAGCAGATCAGGAGAAGATAACTTTGTTTGAGGGAGAGGTATCGTTATCCAGGGTTCTGCACTATATAATTGCACAATCTGCTATCATGCATGAACAGAGCTGTTCAATAGCATGGCCCTGCCTTGTCCTGACATCATGTCTGTGCTGGAAATCCGTTTGGAATGAAAAATCCCACATTCCACAAGTGACCTCGTAGTCTCTGAGCAAAAGGCTGAGTTGCAGTGGAGACTTCATAGTCTCAGTGGTGCCAGAGACGGGACCTCAGTCATCATCCTCAAAGCAGCTAAAGGATGAGCAGTCAGCAATGAAGCAAACTCCTTTCCAAAGAAAATAACATTTTTAAAGCACAGGAGATGGACATGGTTCTTTGAAGGCAAGAAAAATTCCAAAGGCAAGAAAAAGTTGCTGAGAGGAACAGTGTTACTCTCAGCTGCTACTCTTTCAGCACTTCTACAGGTTGCCTAATGATGGCGGAAATGCTGGGCCAGGTACACAGGTTGGAAGTGTTGGCCATTATCAATCTGGCACTGTCAGTGTTGCAGTCCTTTTGCAGACTCAGTGAATGTCGCGTGCTCTGTGTGAGGTCTAGTCTTCTAGACCTTTGGTTTTATGGTCTTTACACCTTTCTTTCACAGCCATTGCTTTCATATTACAAACGCAGCCCTGACTTCTAGCATTACCCTGATGCCTGAGAGAACCAAGAGCCCTTGCTCTTCTGCTCTGCCCTCTCCTCTTCATCCATGTCTCGAACATCCATTTCCCTATGTAGCCCCAGTGCAAGAGGAATTCCTCCTTGGCCATCTTCATTTAGGCCCTTTTCTGGGGCCATTTGCTGCAGGAGGAGGACCTAGTGAGCTGGATAATATGGCCCAGAGCTCAGTGGTGCCTTCTTAAAAGTCATCCAGTTGAAATGATTGTATGGCTTTCCCCAAACCAGAAATGTCCAGCAAACTCAGTGTGCCCCATGTTAAAGGTTCTGCACTCTAACAATAGCAAAGGAAGTCCCCCTGATCATTCAGATGAAGGTAACATATACCAAATGATCAGTGACTTGAATATAATTTCTGCATCAGCTGCATCTTGCAAGCTGTTCTGCAACTTGCCAAACAGTATTTGATATTTGGATAGTGTTGGCAAATGGCAGATAGAAGGTTAATGGGAAATGTCTCTGACAGTAGCTGGATGTAATTTAGAGATGGACTACAGCCATGTAGTTACATACCAGATTTGGGTTTGGCTCGTTATATTAGAGAGATAAGGCCCAGAAAGGGATATGCATATTCAGGCAGAGCTGACTTTTCCAAAAAAACAGTTTCATTCTGAAAAGGGACGGGCAGTTTAACATCTGAACCATCTGGCCTCTCTGATGCACCAGATTGCAGGCTCTCTTTAAAGGTGTTAGCTGCAGTCCTCCCTCTCTTACTGCTTCCCAGAGAGGCGATGAGGGTGTCCATGATGACCAGTCACTCATGTATTAATCCTAGTTTATCTCAGTAGCATATAGCAAAACAAAGCAAAAAAGGTATTCCTTACTCTTCCTTACTGTCCTTATTCCTCTTGTCGATCACACTGTGCCTTTTCTTATTCACTAACAGAGAATTAGGAGAGGACTATACATGACATTTTTCAGCCTGTGCTACATAAAGCATGGGAATAGTCTTCCTGGAGAGAGGACACACAGATGAGAAGACACAAGTCCCAAGAACATTAAGTGAATGTTTTATTAAGAGAATGTTTTATTAAGGTGTTCAGAGTATGACCTTAATTCCAACTGCATGCATAGAGATTGATTTTAGTTGTGTGTCTCCGAACCGGGCCCTCTAGCAAAAAATTATTCTTTTCCATCTCTCATTTATCCTTTAGTTCTTTTGAAATCCAGTTTGAAAAACATCATCTCTGCTGCCAGTTCTGCTTTGATCTTAAAATTCAGCTTAAAAGCTGTTTCGGAAGACAACTGCTGAAATGAGGCTCTGAACTTAAATGGGCACAAGTGCCCAGAAACACTGAAGAGAGGCTTGAAACCATTGGTTTGAAGACACAAAATTTTGTGGACCTCGTTTTACAATATCTCACTCAAATAACAGCTTTTCTAAAGACAGAGCATCTCCCAATACCTTTCTGTAGCATTTAATTCAGTGTTGAGTCTGCATAAAAAGATTGGAGATTTACTTGCTGCTTTATCACTTTATGAGCCTGGTATCTGTATCATTGCTTAGCAGATCTTACTTCCAGTAATCCTCTTTTTCTTCAGAGCCGAGAAGCAAGAGCACATTCTGAGCAATTAATACAGAAAGACTACAAAAATAACACTTCAGAATAAAGTTCTATCTTTTGGCTTGTAATCAAAACCCACAGGGCAGTTAGTTGTACTTGTGGATGTGTTACTGAGCCTGTGGTTTTTCTCTTCTGCAGAGTCTCTAGCGTTTTTGCAGATGGCTTGGGGACAGGCAAGTGCGCCTGGGGTAACATTCCTGTTGCTGGGTTGCTGGAATTCGACTACACTCCTTAACCAAACAGTTTGTTTTAGACATTTTTGATGCATGTGCATGTGCAAGATGCATTTGGAGGAAAAACTAAGCAGAACTAAGGGACTGAAAGGTGAGGTTGTAAAATTGGTATTTCTCAGCTTGATTAATATTGACTGATGATCTAGTTTTCCCATACTGCTTCTTCTTCCTGGTAAAAGATGTTAAAGAGCAGTCCAAAGTATCTGACTGTGCCAAGTACAGGTTCAGTACCTTAGTGACTGCCCGTGCTGAAAATAAGTAATGTGACTTGGCTGTCAGAGCTGGTTGTAGGGTAACAAATTAATTCAATTAGTTCTGCCACTATCAGAGATGTTGGCACTCCCTTTTCACTTGTCACACCACGACACCTAAAGACTAGCGAGTGGTGACACATGCAGAGCTGTGCTGAACCATAGCAGAATTGCAGAGATGCTTTGGTCCCTGCTTAACTGTGCAAACTCCCATTTATGCATGTATTAGGTTTTCACTGCCTGTCGCCAGTTCCTCTCCCCCCTCTGCTTTTTCATGTTCAGTGGATTCCCCTCTCTGTGTCTCTGCCTCTCTTTCTCTATTTTTTTCTCCCTATTGTTCCTCACGTCACTAACTGTCACTCACTTCATAAAGCCGTCTGGCTCGGAGCTTAAATATTGCAGGGCAACTAAAATCCACCATCAGAGCCAATTCAGTCATATCTGCTCAGTCGTGCGACAACATTGGGACTTTTAGGGTAGGGAAGAAGAGAGACAAAAGTTCACTCTTCCCTGCAGAGTGCCAAGAGAGGAGGGGGACACATTTCTTCGCTGGAACCTTTCACAGTGGCAAGTTGCTTGCTCCAACGTCCTTAACCTATACAGTCTTTTTCGCTGGTAGCGTGCTCAGGTTGCAGTGTCTGGAAGTGCAGGGTGGGGGTTTGCAACAAGCCCATGTGAGTTGAGAACACGAGTCTGTTGACTCTGAGTGGGCTTAGGTGTTCTCCTGCTCTTTTCCTCATGACAGGCAATTTAAGGGAAAGGGTCACAGCCTAAATTCAAGGCTTGCACCTTTTTTGAGACTTGAGGGGCTGAATGCTTACAGGTGGAATCCTAGACATTTGAACTGGTTGTACCACTCATCTTCAGTCCACCCAAAATTGTTCCTTGCAGTTGATCTGACTGAGCAACCTCGAACCACTCCACTTGCAGAAAATAGAGAGGATAGTCGTGGCAGATTTTTTAAAAACATGACTAGTTTGGAAGTGATCTCAGGAAGAGCTCAGCCAAATGTAGCAAGCTGCAAGCGAGACAATTCATGGAGTTAGACAGGAAACATTCTTCCTTCTCTTGTAGAGTGAGTTTTCTGTGTGGTAAGGTTTATCACATTTAGAATGTTGCCTGTGCGTGCTGCAGTAGAAACATTCGAATGGTGGCTGTAGACATCAGCGTGACTCACAAAGAAAGAAAGGGATGGAGTTAACTGCAGTGCCTGGGGGACAATGAAGTTTATATTGTGTGTAGTGTTTTTTACAGTTGCACATGACTGGTAACTGCTTGGTGTACTTTCCTCTGTGAATTTGCAGAAAGAGAATGTTTAAATCAGTTTAGATAATGTATGTAAACAGCATAATCTTCTGCTAGACTTGTTAATGTAAGTGCTGACATTAACACACGCTTTTACACGGCTTTTATGACTGAGAATGTAGCAATTTTCTTTGGTGGTTAAATTATATGTTTGCTGCTTACGCATGCAAGGTGTTCGTGCAAGCTTAAAGGACTGTGTTCTGTTCTTCATTTTCTGACGTGTACCTGGGGTTAAAATCTTACAAGCTTTGAAGGCAAGGAAAATTAGTCCATATTGTTTTAGAAGAATGACATCTGAAGGATTTTTTTGGTTGAGATTTTTTGAAATTCCCCAGAGTCATAGAACTCTCAATATTTTGTGTGTTTGTCTATGTGTGAATAGGTACACACAGTAGGTGAGACAGACTGGTATGCCTTGGTGTGTCATAACGTATGGAATTACAAATACATCCCAGTGGTATCTGAAGGAGGGAACTTTAGATACTCAGATTTATGTGCTGTTGACTGTATCTTCTTTTTCACAGCACTCGTGTATGTGTGTCTGCATTTAGGAAACCATAGATGGAGGTAGTATCTAAGAGACAGACTTCTAGATCCTTATTATTTTTTAAATAATGTTTCCTGTTTCACTTGTCATGGTCTGCAAGTTGGTCTTCTCGATCACTGTAATATTCTACATTCCTCAGAGATTTCAGGCTGCTGTGATGTGTTAAGTCAGCCCATCCCAAACAAGTTTCTTTATTTTCCTCATTCATAGATTTTTCTTTGCCTAAAATTATATAGTGAAAAGTTTAGGATACTCAGAATGAAGTCCTCGGCTAGGAACAATTTCTTATCACAAAAATATTGACAGATGTAATGCTTGACTTGCATGACTTGAAAATGAACTACTTTCTTAGCTTTCCAGTAGGATATCTGTAGGTGGCTTCCAGCTCTGTGTTAGCCTGAGATAGCAGAACTGACATTTTAGAGGGAGAAAATAGTATTTTAGGTCCCAGTTATAGACCCTTGTGTTTCTCTCCAGACTGATCAGTGTGGCAACTAACTTCAGAAGAGGATACAAAGAATAACCCAAATAACAGTGAATAATTATAGTGTATATAATGCATACTATACCGCAAAACTAGTATATATGGTAGTTACTAAACTTATACAGTATTACTAACATAGTAGTGGCGTTGTTATTGCTATTCTTACATAACAGAGTGATTTCTAATGTAGAAATAATATGTGCAACCTACAGAGAATTCACGTTTGTGTAGGTGCAAGATGGGCACCAATTTGAGATCTGTTTGACCCGTGTGTGGTTCTGCTGCAGAACAGCTTGGGTGTTTGAAAGGTTCCCTCTCTTTTCTAACCTCTGCAGCTGCATGCTGATAAATCCCTTTTACTGTACTGCTGACGAGTGTTTTTATGTGTACAAAATCTAAGCAGGCTCACACAACAGAGCCTACAAGGCACCACAAAGGTCTCTTACCTGGAAAATATGCTCCCCTGCTCAAAAGTAATTGCCCATTTAGAGTCAGGGAAGAAAGACTTTAGCAAGCAGTTTGCTCTGGCTTCCCAGCCCTTCTTCTGCTAGTAAATCATTGTGATCAGCCAAAAGAGCAAGCAAGAAAACTTCTTCCTGTTCTCAGTGTGTATTAGGGAAATACTAGTTGAAAGCAACAAAAGGCTTCAGTGGGAAAACCTGAAATCTTTTAAATTGAGCATAATTTGTGGTCATTCTCTTTCTTTTTTCTTTCCTTAGACAGTAAGAAATGGGTGACTGGAGTTTCTTGGGGAACATTTTAGAGCAGGTGAATGAGCAGTCCACTGTCATCGGGAGAGTTTGGCTCACAGTGCTCTTCATTTTCCGCATCCTGATCCTGGGAACAGCTGCCGAGCTAGTGTGGGGAGACGAACAGTCAGACTTTGTGTGCAACACCCAGCAACCTGGTTGCGAGAACGTCTGCTATGATGAGGCCTTCCCCATCTCCCACATCCGGCTCTGGGTCCTGCAGATCATTTTTGTATCCACGCCTTCGCTAATGTACTTCGGCCATGCAGTGCACCATGTCCGCATGGAGGAGAAGAGACGAGAGAGAGAGGAAGCTGAGAGGCGTCAGCAAGCTGAGGTGGATGAAGAGAAGCTGCCCCTGGCTCCAAATCAGAACAAAGGCAACAACCCTGATGGGACCAAGAAGTTTCGCCTGGAGGGCACCCTCCTGAGAACCTACATCTTCCACATAATTTTCAAAACCCTCTTTGAGGTGGGATTCATAGTAGGTCAATATTTCCTGTATGGCTTTCGAATTCTCCCCCTTTACCGCTGTGGGCGGTGGCCCTGTCCCAATCTTGTGGACTGTTTTGTCTCCAGGCCCACAGAGAAGACCATCTTTATTATGTTCATGCTGGTGGTGGCTTGTGTGTCCCTCTTCCTCAACCTGGTCGAGATCAGTCACTTAATCCTGAAAAGGATCCGGAGGGCTCTGAAAAGACCAGCAGAGGAGCAGCTGGGAGAGGTCCTGGAGAAGCCCCTGCCTGCCATCACAGTCCCCTCCATCCCAAAGGCCAAAGGCTACAAGCTGTTGGAAGAAGAAAAGCCAGTGTCCCACTATTTCCCTCTCACGGAAGTAGGGGTTGAGCCCAGTCCCCTTCCATCAGCCTTCAATGAGTTTGAGGAGAAGACTGGGATGGGACCATTGGAAGATCTCTCCAGGGCATTCGATGAGAGATTACCATCGTATGCACAAGCAAAGGAACCGGAAGAGGAGAAGGTAAGAGCAGAAGAGGAGGAGGAACAAGAAGATGAGCAGCTGGGACGTCAGGAAGAGCCAGGGGTGAAGAAAGTAGAGGAGGTGGTGAGCGATGAAGTGGAAGGGCCTTCAGCACCTGCTGAACTTGCCACTGATATGAGACCCCTCAGCAGGCTAAGTAAAGCCAGCAGCCGGGCCAGGTCAGATGATTTGACTGTATGAAGGTGAAGAATACAGGGAGCATATGATAAGGAAAAGGTTGAAGAGAAAAGGAGAGATAGAGAAAGAATCTGAAGATATTTTTAAGCAAAGTGATAAAATGGCCATTTGAATATTATTTCCTCTTGAGATTCTCAACTGGAAAGGTACTATCATGGTAACTGTGCCTTATTTGCCCTGTATGTCCATTTGATAAGGAACATTTTCCCTGTTTCTACATGCCAGCTCACTCCTTATATGGTAATATCTACACTGTACACATAACTGATGTCTTTAAAATCCTAATGTGGCAGTGAAAACCCAATTGTCATCACTGTGATCGTATTTACTGGAAGCTTTGTGTTCCACCTTTCTCTAGGAACGTGGGGAGGATCTGTCCCTTCAGCCAGCGGGGGTGAAGACTGATCAACAACTGTATCTAATATTTCTTTTTCTGTTTCCACCTATGGCATGCTGAGCAGATCTCCCCTTTACTGTTGGCATGGAACTGCAGTTATTGCAAATTCACAAAGTGAATTCTGTGCTTAGCATCACCCTACTAAAATAGCAAGCACTATTTCCCCTCTCTATTCAGAACATAAAGGCCAAGATGTCCCAAATTTCCTGTGAGTGAAAATCTGAGTTAGCTAAAAAAATATTTTCCCTTTGTTAAAAATATTTCTGCTCTTCAAGTGACATTGACAGTGGGCATGGCTACCAGTAGCTCTCTCCTAGGATTTAGCAGATGCCCACAGATGGATTATTTGTCCCCAAGAGGGTCAGCCAGCCCCAAGCCTATTTCAGAGCACTGAAAAGAATAAATTCAAGTGATATTTTTTACTTGTAGTCTTGCGACTTAAAGATCTGAAACTCAATTTAGCAAAGCAAGCGTGGGAAGTCTTCTGTGAAAGGAGGAAGCAGCTACAGCCCCTAGAGCATGAAACCAAATATAAGCCTTCACGGCATGATCCTGACATGTGCTCAGTTCCTGGAGCTCCCAGACTTACAGGCACTAAGCAAATTTGCGGTACAGAGTCCTGAAGGTACCTGTGAATCTAAACCAGGGGTCTGGGTAACTATGTCACTACTTAAACTTTGAAATACAAAACTGTTTGTTCAAGTTTTGAAAAGTCTGATATGATAATAGTCTTCTGACATTTTGTTTTCAATTTGACAGATGGGAGCCATCCAATGGTCTACTTCTCTATTAAATGCCAAAGTCTCAAGTAAAACAAGGCCTTTCAAAAGATGATTTAGACCTTTTGTGCCAACAGGTCTGTACAGAACTCTCAGAGCTTCAGCAAAATCTTTTTTGTTCCAAAAGGCACAAAAGCATGTGCTTGCAAATGTTTAAATGTCTGTGGATTTCTAATTTTAGGACTACAACAGCACCTTTTGGCTGGGATAGTGCAGCAATGTGTTCAAAAGCTTCAGGTTAACAGCTATGTCCCTCCAAAACTGAGCCTCATGCCAGAAAAGTGCAGGTATGCATTCTCATCTGCTCTGCTCTGCAAACCTCAGACCCTGCCAGCTCAGCAAATTCTTTCTGCTGGGCAGCAGCCCATCCCATTGTTCCCAGGGCAGGCTCTAATCCAGGTCAGGAAAAAAAGGTCTTTGGCATAATGCATAAAACTCATCCCGCCATTAGCTAGAAAAGACCTCCTGTGTTCTCCCATTGTAGCAGGGCTGACTCCAAGCCCATTGAAGTCAAATGGGTATCCAAGAGAGCTCTGGGTAGGCTTGGGCTCACACTTCCAGTCCTGCTGCCCTGTGTCCCAGCCCAGACAGCCACCAGTACAGTCAGTTCTGTCACTCACTGCTCTAACCTCTTTGGTTGAGCTCCTGTGCCTTGTTAGGCAGCTGCCCTATACGAGCACAAAGGTGGCTGGACTTCACTGCTCAGTGAAGCTGTACATATGTAGAAAGTTTGTAGGGTGTATTTGGATTCTTCAGCACCATAGAGGTGCCACTTTCTTTTTCTTTTCTTTTCTTTTTTCTTTTTTTTTTTTTTTTTACACTATTAATCCTTTTGCTTCTCTTGGGCCTGTGTATTTTCCCAAGGTTTGCAGCCTGAGGTCAAAATCTTTGCTCCCCAGAAACAGGATGATTAGGTTCTCCTTCCTTATGAAGGAAGACTGGCAGGCACCTCCTCAGTTCTGGGAAGGAATATGACACAGCTACATATGAGAAGAAACATGCAGAGAGAGAATCTGGAGGCTGCCATTTATCCACTCTCTTAATACAGGAACAGGAGAACAGTTAACACCGATGAAAAGCAACTGAGGAAAGAGAATGTTTTTCAGCAGGAAGAGTCCACAGTGCCCAACTAAAAATACTAGAATTCAAGCAAGGGCAAAGATTTAAGATGACCAGCAAAACCTGAACACTTATACTAGATGAGATCTATTACTTTTTCCTTTCTTCACAGAAAGATATAGGAGAGTTTTAATGGTTCTAAGCATAAACCAGCCCACTTGTTGAAGAGGGGTGGAAACACACTTTCCTGTAGGTAAAAACCAAAACCCTGTAATGGTTCAGTATGAAGTATCTTCTGCACTCTTTAGAGCATCTTACACTTCCATATATCAATGTACTGGACTGGATGACTCAATCCCACCCTTGTTTACTTCTAATTACTTGACAAGTCCTTTTAACTACCAGGTATTTTAATAACCATCTCTATTCCTGACCTCTGACATGCATACTTTCATTAGATCACTGGACTACTTAAAGATGAGTGCTTATTCATCAGAGATATCTGGTTCACTATATGGCTGTCAGGCAGTCCAGTCTTTAATCATCTGGTGTTGAGTGTGTCACACTTTTCCCCCGGAGTGCCTCAGCTAAATGCACTACATGCAACGTACTCAATGGACACTGTAGCTCTTTCACGGCTGCCGCAGAAAACTCCTTTCTTCCTCCGGGTCACGACAGCACAATGAAACAAGCCAGCGTTTTCCTCCTGCATCCAGTCAACTGCTTGTTGGTTTTTTTTTCAAGCCAGTTTTCAAGGACCCTGTCAGGCTGATAGTGAATCTGTAGCCACCAAGTATGAGCCACGGCATCAAGACAGAGAGAGCTTCTCAGCAAACTGGCCAGGGAATTAACAGTCCAGTCTTCTGGCATTCAGCCTCATCTCTGCAACGAAATCACTGTGGGACTGTCAGCAAATCATTCTTTCCTCTTGTACAGTTTGGAATAATTTCCTACCTCACAAAGATGATGTGAGGCTCAATATATTGTGTTAGTAACAGAATGGGAGGTCCTTGGATGGAAGGCCCTACAGATGAGCAAAGGATTATTGCAATTTCTGGATGTGATAGCATATAAATGTGTTTTATTCCCTCTCAATGAGACAAATTTAATAATTTATTCAAGAATTTCCTAATGAAGTTGCAGTTCCTCAGAGCTGTGAATTTAGTATATGATTCTGCTCAAAAAATAATTAAGCAAAACATAAATATATATGTAAAGAACAGGGAAAATTATCTTCTTGGGAAGGGGGAAGTCACCGGACAATTAGAGCCATGGCTGGATCATTTAAAGGTGTGTGTACCCCATTGGCTCCCTGTGCAAATAAATTACTAATGGATCACATGGCTCTCTGCAAGGAGCATAAGATGCAAGTGCCAAGATCACCAAAGGAGGTAAAAGTAGAAGAAAAAGATAGTGTCTTAGTTTACAATAGCATGTGGGAGTTGGTGTTCTCTAGTGTCTAGAGCAGTGGACCTAGGATAATAATCTTAGATTTATTTCCAGCTCTGCTTCTGACTTGCTGTGATAATCACTTTACCTCTCAGTGCCTGTTTTCTCCACCTGTAAAATGGGTGTAAGAATTTCTACCTACCTCACAGGGATGTTGTGAGGCTTCCTTAACTCTGTTTGTAAAGCAAGTAGGAATGATCTGATGAAAAGCACTGCTGAAATGCATGGTATCCTTGTTATTTCCTGGCAGAACTGCTAACTTGGTTAATATAGGACTCCTTTATAAGAAGGGCGGTAGTTTGAAAATTGCACTGACAACATCAAAACAGATGTGGATTTGCCATGAGTAAAAAACACTCCACTGATCCCTCACCCCTTTCTCCCACCTTAACGTTGGCCCAGCCATGAGAAGCAGTGGTGACAGTGTGGTTACATGGACCCCTCTTCTCCATCCCCAGCATTCATTCTGGGGCAGCATTTATGCTTAAATAAGAGAGTTCCTGCAGGGGGGTGCAGGTTGGTGGAGCTCTAACCATTTTAAGGTCTTTGCAAGGCATGTGGGAGAGGGTTGTTTAATGCACAATATTGCTGGGCTTCTGTTTTAAATCACTCAATGCAAACTGCAAATAAATTTTCCAGAGTCTTCCTGGAAAAGTTTACAATTGCTTATGGCACACGTAAAAAAAAAAAGCCACCCTTCATGAATGCAAACCCACAAATTATCATGTTATACTGATTCTTTCCTTTAAGTGAGATAGATACCAACAATCTCTTAGTGCTGAAACACAATGAGGTACAGATTCCTCCTTCTGTAGGAGGGGAGAGATTTGGGGGATCTCTGCTCTCTAGGTCTGTGTGGGCATGAAATCTACTTACTGAGGGAGGAAAGTTCAGTCTCTCCTGCCATTCAGTAACTCACTGACTGTGCAGTTTTACGTTTAAAAAGCAGCTGTGTCACACAATGCTGAAAAAAGTGGCAGTTTGCTGTTTTGTATAGAACATGGCTTTTCAGGCTGACAACTGAAAGTAATCCTAGCCTAGGCATAGTTTTGTTTAGTAAAGACAGGAACATCCATGAGAACTAGACTAAAGCCTTCCTATAAGCCCAAGGCTATTGCAATAAAACAGTATATGGTGCCAGACTTCCTGAGGGCCAGGGTCGGATAAAAGTACCAAAATCAGGGGACTTTTCTAAGTATAGGAATAATATTTTTCCTCAACAGAACAACACTGCCATTTCCTAGGCTCTGTGTGTGTTCTACACCTTTTAATACAGCTCAGGAAAGGCTTTTTGCCAACACCAAATGTGCTTTAGACAGTTAGAGTAGTAACCATGGCAAATAAATGTGTGTTGACTGGCTAAGATGTAGCCTGGCACACAATCCTTGCCTTGCAACTAGCTTGGCATGCACCTATTTCAGTAGAACACACATGACTCACGTCTGTGTCAACAATTCAAGTTTTTCTCTCAGCAGTGTGATGTACAATGAGACATTGAAGATTTGTTCAGCCTAGAGAGGAGGGGGCCCTCGAGAGTATGGGGAGCCCTAACTGCTGTCTTCAGGTACCTAATGGGGAGTTACAGGGAAGACGGAGACAGACTATCAACAGAGGTGCACAACAAAAGATCCAAGATCACAATGAGCAGCAAGGAAAATTTGGACTAAAACATTTTGATAAGGACAAACATTGTTCGAATGGAGAGTGGTTCAGCCCAGAGACATGGTGGGATCTCCGTCCTTGGGGAATGAAGCCTGACTGGGAAAAACATTGAGCACCCTGGTGTGACGCTGCACTGAGCTGAAAGTTGGACCAGCTAGTCCCTTCCAGCTTCAACTCTCCACCTCATGGGAGGCTGAAAGCTCAGTGCAGAAAATGAGTGGTGGAACAAGAGGTGTAGGGCACTTTCTGTCTCTCTGGGGTGTTCTGGTAGAGCTTGCTTAGACTGCCCCAGCAGGCAACACCAACTAACTGGGCACTCCAGTGGAGGCTGATGCACAAATATAGTCAGCTGATGTTTGGTAGCTGGAAAAGCTGCTAGAGGCCAGAACCACGTGTTGTGTAACTGGTTTGGAAAGAGCATTACAAATAAAATGAAGAAAAAAAAAAAAAGCTTATGCTTGTCAACTGAGAAAATCATGGAAATATAATGGGCTTAGGTCTTTCCAGCTCCCTTTAATTTCAGTGTCAAATGCGCCTTTAAATCCATCTGAAAATGCAGAGGGCTGCATTTTAATCTTCTGTCAACAAAAAACTCTGTATTTTAAAGCTTGCTGATCTGGGATGAAGCAGAACTGAATAGAAATGGTGATTACAGAGCTACTAACAGAACATTTTGAAAAAAAAACCCCACAAAGACTGTTGTCCTTTGCCTTGCTAGATCCAGCCTGGCACAGTAAAAGCAAAACAAGCCATTTATTGGTTTCCAAGGAGGAAAGTCTATACTGCTTAGAAAAGTCATGGAGTAGCCTATCCAAAAACTTTCAAGTCAACACAGCAAGGAGTTTATGGTGAAACATTAATGTTGGTTCCTATAGTGTTTCTCTGAAGCCCAGGGAAGAGTTGGATTGAAAGATGATGGGGATAACAAAACCCAGTTACAAATGAGCATACAAAAAAATTCTGGGATACAGGCAGCTGCAGGGCAGCGGCCACGCAGGAGGGCATCAGGGAATCCCAGGGATTGGCACAGCACCCCTGCTGACAAGCAGGCTGCAGGCAAGGGCTGAAGTGAGGGAATCTGAGAGTTCATTTGGCTGAGTACCTCCTTATAAAGATAAGGCAAGACAACTTGAGACATGAATTAAACCCAGCCTGTTACTCAATCTGGTATTTTTGGATTTTAAGAAGGTCAGCAACTTTAAAATAATGTAACTGAACTTTTATGTGCTGGTTCCTCTATTTATCTGGTAGAATTTAACCAGAACTGGCATGGGCAAAGCTTTTTTTTTTTCCCAATTTTTCTACCTACGTATATGAAGAATTACTGGGACAAAAATGTTTAGGTAAGTTTCTCAATACATCCCTGTTAGTTCAAAGAAAAGTCAGACAAGCCTATAAAGGAATTAATGAATTGTCAGTGAGTATCATCCTCTTGAACTCACCACAAATAAATTAAAAAGAGATTCAAAATCAGAACGTTGTTGGATTACCCCCAGCTTCAGAGCTCCTGTTTATGAAAATCTCTGGAGAGAACAGAAAAGAAAATGGATGGCCAGCTGCCAGCTAAGCCTATCCGCAGCACCTTCTGGAAACCTGTGCTATGTCTAAATACACTCTTGGCCAACAAACTGTTTTAATTCAACATGCGCCACCTTTCTGCTTTACTTGAAAGACTTGACTTCAGTTCTCTCTACAGACTGAACAGAAAATACCTACATTCACACTTTAATGTGTGGAAGAATAAAATAAGGAACTGAGCGGAAACCTGCCAATGTACCGACCAGCCCTCCTTCCTTGTGTGCTGCCCCCACTCTGCGGCCACCTCCCTCTGTCTTCAGTTTAATGAAATGATCAGCCTCCCACGACTGAGAAGTTGTCCTTGTAGCTGTGGAGTGCTGTTCACCTTTCTTCCCACACATGCACATCAGTGGCTATCTAAGGAGGAACAACACAGAATAAATTTCCCATTTTCTTTTTGCACTTTCTGTCTTCCCTGAAGGAGAAGTGAGTTTTTTCCAGCAGGAATTATCTTTTTCCCCTTGTGTTTCTCCCAAGGCTCAGGGATCAGCAATTTACAGCTAAGTAGAAGAATGTTTCAAACATATTTATAAACACATGCAAAGAAGAGAGTTTAAAGACCTGTGACCAAACACTGCCTTGTGTGGAAGTGAGCAGTTGCCAAGGTGTAAACAAGAGAAGAATTTGGCTTTGTATAATTTATTTTTAAAGGATTTCCTGTTAACTTCTGTCTTTAAAAAACAACCAACAACTAACCTTGCCTCACAACCTACCACTACAGAAAAAAACACCCACAAATCCCTCCAAGCTTAGGAATCTCATCACTTTAGGAAAGATCAGTTTCTAAGTAGCAGATAAAAGAAAGGAAGAACAGGGAAGCCCTGATCTCAGCTCTGCATTACCTGGCAGCGACACCACAAACTGTAAAAAACAGAGGCCTCAGATCAGATACAATAATCTGCTGCTTTAGTTCATTTCCTGATGAAACCTGAATGTTTTTTTCTTTCCCTCTTTGCAATGCTGTAGACAAGGAGTCAAAGATCAAGACAACTGACAGCAAGACAGAAAGCCAGAGACTGTGGGACTAACCCGGTGACTTGGCACAACCAAATGTAGATTTGTTTTCCTAGTGAAGTGAGTTGCAATGAATAAAGATTCCTGATTTTCAATCAGCAGGGGCTCCATGCTTTGTTAAAACTCCAAAATAGCCCCACTTGATTTTTTCTTTTCCTGTATGATTTGTTATTCCAAACAGAGAGCTTTGAGTGCTGAAGATTAGGTGTGTTTTTCAGAGGAAAAAAAAGATACAGACACTGTGAAGTTCAAGTGGGGACATGACTGTGACATGAAGGATTGGATGTCACACCGATAGGAATCAGGAAATTCTCTGAACTTCTACTTCCC
Organism: Hemiprocne comata; assembly: GCA_020745705.1. Lineage (NCBI taxonomy): Eukaryota > Metazoa > Chordata > Aves > Apodiformes > Apodidae > Hemiprocne > Hemiprocne comata. The sequence goes on along the minus strand of CM036586.1, from coordinate 130,899,180 downwards.
TTCGGACTCCATTACTTACTACACTGTAATTGCAAGGCCTGAAAGGCATCCCCAGCCTAGTTCTTGGCACAGGGGGAGGATGGAAAGGGCCCCACGTGGGAGATCGATCTCCCCTCAGGAGTGGAGATGGGTCTGGAGCAGTTGTGGCTGCCCTTCTCCACCGCCGCACAACTCTTGCACAGGGGTCACAGCGCTGGTGAAAGGGCAGAATCGTGTTTACACCTCCCTCCTTCCCCGGCCGGCAGCGGGAAACCCCTTCCCTCGCCTTCCATCTGTGCTCAGAGGGGCGCCGCCTACCCCCAGTTTCGGCAGCAGCCGGGAAGAGCCGCCAAGGTTCTCCCCGGGGTCCCGCTCCGCAGGCTGCGGCAGCTCCACACCGTTGGTCCCACTCCAGTTTCCCCCCTGGGCGGGGCGAGGCCCGCCCCTGCAGCCGCCGGCGGATCAACGGGAACAGAGGAAGCCACGGCCTCGCGCGCTCCCCAGCCTGGCCCCGCCCCCGAGGGGCGGAGCTCCCCCTCCAGCCCCACGGAGGGGCGGAGCTATCCTCCAAACTCCCTTTCCACCCCGCCCTGGGGCGGATGTTCCCATCTCGCCCCGCCCCTGACCCCGCCCCCGCGGCGGCGAGGGCCCTGCGCAGGGCCTGCGAAGGAACCCACGCGCCTGCGCGCTGTAGCGGCCGGTGGCAGCGCGGGGTCGGAAGCGGTGCAAGAGGCAGCGGCGCGGGTGGCCGCCATGAGCTTCCTCATCGACTCGAGCATCATGGTCACCTCCCAGGTAACCCGGCTACTGTGCGGCACGGTTTCCCCGCCCTGGAGGGGTGAAGGTAGGGGCGAGCTGGGTGTCGCCGCGGCCTGGCCCCGCTCGCCTCCCCCCTCACCACCCGTCACCGGGAGCGGCCGTTGGGAGCGCGTGGGGGCGGTGCCCCCGCGCGCACGCGCACCTGCCGGCGCCGGGCCTTTCCCTCCGCCACTGGACGCGTTCGCCATCCGCCGCTCAGCAGCGGAGATGGTGAAAACCCTCGTCACTGTGTGCGTTCGGGAGCGTGGGGGTGCAGTTCGTCTCGTCGTGGCTGCCCGCCCGCCCGGCTTTTTCTGTCGCCTGAGCGGCTGTTGCAGGAGAAGATTAGGTGTAGGCATCATTGGGCTGCTTCCTTACGTGTCACGGTGACCGTTGTCCCCGTGCCGTGGTCAGGTCGGAATGTAATGTATAAAGGGGTTCAGTGAAGCAGGTTGTGGGGAACGGAGCGTTTCCTGTAATACTGCATCACAGAATCACAGAATCCTAGGGGTTGGAAGTGACCTCTAAAGAACATCTAGTCCAACCCCCCTGCCAGGCAGGGTCACCTAGAATACATGACACAGGAACTTGTCCAGGCGGGTTTTTCCTGATATTTACATGGAACCTCCTATGCTCCAGTTTGCACTCATTCCCCCTTGTCCTATCACTGGACGTCACTGAAAAAAGCCTGGCTCCATCATCCTGACACTCCCCCTTAACATATTTGTAAACTTTGATGAGGTCGCCCCTCAGTCTCCTCCAAGCTAAAGAGACCCAGCTCCCTCAGCCTTTCCTCATAAGGGAGATGTTCCACTCCTTAATCATCTTTGTGGCTCTGCGCTGGACTCTTTCAAGCAGTTCCCTGTCCTTCTTGAACTGAGGGGCCCAGAACTGGACACAATACTCCAGATGCGGCCTCACCAATGCAGAATAGAGGGGGAGGAGAACCTCTCTTGACCTACTAACCACACCCTTTGTAATACACCCCAGGATGCCATTGGCGTTCTTGGCCACAAGGGCACATTGCTGGCTCATGGTCATCCTTCTGTCCACCAGGACCCCCAGGCCCCTTTCTCCTGCACTGCTCTCCAGCAGGTCAGCCCCCAACCTGTACTGGCACATGGGGTTGTTCTTCCCCAGATGCAAGACTCTACACTTGCCCTAGTTGAATTTCATCAAGTTTCTCCCCGCCCAACTCTCCAGCCTGTTCAGGTCTTGCTGAATGGCAGCACAGCCTTCTGGTGTGTCAACCAGTCCTCCCAGTTGTGTGTCACTTCTATACATTGAAATTTTCATTGTTGGAACAGACAGTAAAGTTCATCCTGCTGTTCTCTCTGTAGTACTTACTTTGTTTCTGTTATATTTCCAGAAGGCTAATAATTTGTGTTTTCTGCCTCTGGTTTGCTACTGAGGAATTTGCTCGTTTACAGCTTTAGAAAGACACCACTAACAAGTCTCCTTCTCCATTAATCTATCTGTAATTTAGCTCAGCCATCAAAGTAATCTTTCAGCTTGTCTTTGTTTTACACTACCTGAATTCACCTAGGAGGCCGTTAAAACATTCCATGTCACCCTGTCTTTATCATGAAGTAGGTTGTAGTCTTTGCATACTTGAAACTGTTGCACTATTTTGTGAGAGGAAACACCTTCTCCTTGTTCATTAACTTCCTTTACTAGTGATTTATCTTTTCAGTGTGTTCTTTTTGACCTTCCTTCTCCTGCCCGCTACCCCACTCCCTCCATCCTTTCTTTCCTCTCTGGCAACTGTGGTGGCCTAACTGTTTTCTTCTGCCCAAAGAGGAACACTCTGCTCCCTCTTCATCTCCACTTTGCTGCACAGTCACGCTGTCTTATTTGTGCTCTCTCCAGTATTTGCTTTAAGTAAGTTTAACTGGATCACAGAGGGATCTGATAATCTTCAGAGCAGGTGTGAATTTTTTGCTCTATAATGAAGAAGGGTGGGCTGAGGAAAGAGGACCTTTTCCCTCTCAACAGTGGTTTATTGTCTTATATAGGCCATTTCTTAGAGGTACAATGCCCTCCTACTAGATAATGCTTTGATTTTTGTTCCTATCATTTGCTTTGAATTCTAAGGTCTAACTTACCTGATTGCTTTTCTTTGATTTTTGATGGCAGCTTTGCATCTTACCATCATCTTCAAATGTATCAAGTTAGATATTTAAATTGCTGCATGTAATTGTCAAACGCTCAAGAATTTTCTGACTTAACATGTCATAGTCACCTGTCATGTCTTAGTGTGTGAACTCTGAAGATAGTATCTTTCTGTGTTTTTGTACAGTCCCTAACACAAGGGAAATCTAATCTTTATATATAACTTTCTCTGTTATTGTACTTGATATCTCCTCATCCCTTTCTTTTACTTTATTTGCATTTTTCATTTCAAAGTGTTTGTCTCTATCTTTTTCGTCCTTTACACTATTAAACGTGGAATTACTTTATGTAAGTATCACTTGCTTATCATACTTTGACTTATGACCTGTAGATAGGAGGCTTGTGGAGTATTTTACCTTTTTCTTTTTGCTATCAATTATTTCAAAGTCTGAAGTCCTCCTCAAACAAGTTTTGCCAGCTGTTAACAGTCACCAGACCTCATTTGTATTTTAGTTCTTCTTTCAAGGCAAGTCTGTGATCTTCCTTGCCCAGCTTTCTAGGTATTCTTTGTCTGTAAATCATGTTTACATGACATTGTTGGGATCCAGTTGCTCTTGTTGCACAGTGGAATCATCCACAACGATTCCTGTATTTTTGTCTCTGAAAGTTTTCTGTCTTCGCAGGGGGCCAGAATGCCCTGGCCTTTTCTGTGTGTTCTGGAGAAGAAATGCTGTCTTTGTCCCATGCTTTCTGACATATACTGATTTTACTCTTTGCTTTGGTCAAAATTACCTTTATAAAAAACATTTAGTATCTTCTGATGGCTCTTTTTGCTGAGGTTCTTTTATGATCCTTCCACTCATGTGCAGTGTTCCGAGGAACAGATGAGGCTACACATGGAAGGCCTGACAACCCAATCTCCTTTTTCAGGCTAAAGATGGGTAATTATAGTTTTGACCACGTTGCTCGGTTTGTATTTATTTCATTTAACTCATTTGCAAAATAGCTGTGATATTAAGTCCATCACCTCAGGTGTGTGTTGAAACTTAACTGAATTTTGTAAAGTGCTCTGAGAGCCATTGAAACGCAAAGCTTTATTGGCTTGTCCTGCCTTACCTACCTTTTATGTGTGGCTTTCTGCAACTCCCTGTTGTGGTCTGAGTCATTTGACGCTGCCTTTTCTGTACCTTAGAGATGCTTTTAACACCTTTCTCCCAGATCGTCTCAGTGTGTAATCAGATCTAGTGTTAGGACCTCTCCAGAAAAATGAAATGCACCTCTAGTCTTAAAGAAACATCAATTATTTTTAATAAAATTTACTTATTCCTAGAAGATGTGTATGTTGTGGATGTTCAGATGTTTACTTTGTCTCTGTGGCTGTGTTTCCTGTAAAAACTGTAAGCTTTAATCTCTAGATTAGAAGAGTGAAACAAGAAACTATAGTGTCAAGGATTCTGGCATGCCAGGAGCTGAGGAATTCTGAAAAGTTGGGAATGCAGAAATGGGCTGTCTTGACTGGATCTTCTGTAATGTTGCAGCGTTCTGTGTCTGCTACACATGAATATTCAGAATTCCTTCTAGCTCTGGTACCGTAGCAAATTTTAGTCTTTTGTGGCTCTTGGGTACTTTGGCTCAGTTCTTTTCCTTTGATTTCTTTCATCTCCAGTCAGAAATGAAGTAACCTTGTATTTTGCAAGCTGCTGGGTACAAACATTAAGTGGTTCATCTCTTCTGCAGGTGCTGTTCTTTGGATTTGGGTGGCTGTTCTTCATGCGTAAGCTCTTCAAGGATTATGAGGTGAGAAGGAGCCTTTCATTACAATTCTATATCTTAAGAATTACTTCAAATTATAGAAGTATTTTTGAAACTGCATTTGGCTATTTTTCTCTCTTTAAGCTCACAGTATTTTTGTCTCTGCAGTTACTTTATTTTTAATTTCCTTTTGTGCTTCTACTTGAAAGACTTAGTTATCTGAGGAAATGGGTTCTTCTGGGGCCAGTGAAAGTTTCCATACTGGCTACTGTTAAATGAAAAAAAACGGGAGGAGGTGCAGGGGTAATAGGAAACTGTCTTGCCTTTTGCTTGAGTAAGACTGCCTTTCTTAATTGTAAAATTTGGTGAAAAAAAAATTTCAGTGGTTAACTTTAAACTCAGTGAGGTGTGTTTGTTGTGGCTGAATTGTTTATGAGGATTGGATGGGATAAAACTGTTGCATTCTCTTATCCCTAGAGGGGTATGAGAGAATATCATCTAGGTCAGAGATGCCTTAAGTGCAAGCCAAATCCAGACCCAAAACGTTTTTCTGATGTGGATCTAATTTTTAAATCTAAGGTTAAGATCAAAGAGCTCTGTTAGCAAGGGTCTATCACTAGTCAAGTTGACACAGGGCACTGCATGCCTGACATCCCTTCTGTGTAAGGCATTTCTGTTAAATATGCCCATGGATGCAATCAGTGTAATTCTGAGCAACATATGAGTTTCCCGTCTGCTTTCTAACAGGCAGTTGGTTTCTTCCCATTTAGATAAAGGGCAAGCTGCCTTGAAGCAAGAAACCCAGTTGTGTGCCATTGTACCTTGTGATTTATTTTTTATTACCACAGGGATATCAGGATGCCATTCTAAGAATGGAAATGCTTGATGTCTCTGGCTTGTTTTCTCCGTTGCAGGTGCGACAGTATGTGGTCCAGGTGATCTTTTCTGTGACATTTGCCTTCTCTTGTACCATGTTTGAACTCATCATCTTTGAGATTCTGGGGGTGCTGAACAGCAGGTGAGTTTGGGAGCTCACTCAAGGACTAGCCTGCCTTGTGATCAGCAGCTTCAGTCCAAATTCTAAATCAATGGGGTAGTCTTGGGTTAGGGGAAATTGTGTGAGAAAATTGTCAACAGCTCAACAAAGATGTTTGAGCAGCAGGATTTTTTTGACACCACATGAGACTAGAAGCCCTAAGCTTCTGATTTTCTGTGCAATTGCTGTTAGTGTGGTCTTGGTCCTTAGGGCAAGGCTTTAGTCTTTGACTTTCCTTTTGAGAATTTACAAAGAAACTGTTTATTTAATGGGAGTGTTGTGAAGCTTCAGATGATGCTGAACAGCACTTTCAGGTGTTAAGAACTATAGAAACTATAAGCACTAGTTTTTCTGTGGGGGTCAGACCAGTGAATAAGATGTGAAGCTAGTTATGGAGTGAAATCTACTTCTTTAACAATATGGTATTTGTGAATCAAAGGCATGTCCTCCCCAGACATAGGGTGAGGACTTCTACATAAAGGGAGTGTTAAAAACTGTCTACTTCAGAAGTCAGTAGGAAAGAGAAGATAAGAACAGTAACATGTAGAGTCTAGCTAGGTTTCCTATTTATTCTCTCTCATCATACTAGTAAAAGAGAGCAGTCAAAAGAGTTGAAAGGCAGGAAGTACAAAACTGATGAAAGGTGGTGTTAGTTCTGACTGTATTATTAATCTGTAGAGATTGCAGCTGGAGAGATCACTGAGGAGAATACTTTTATAAGCTTCAATAAAGGGCTGGACATCAATATAGATGAAAATGTTTGCCTCTGAATTAGCTAAGAAAAAGTGACAAGGATCCTCATAATTTCTCCTTCCCTGAGGCATGAAGAGGATATGAGTTAATATTGGGAACAGGACATGTAGTTTTCTATTCAAGCTAAGTTAAAAGTCAGCTCAGCCAAGATGAATCTCATCTGCATTTGACTAATATCCTTCGATCAGAGGAGTATTGATCGTTTTGGTATATATGTGTATTTTTAAATTCTTGCTTTGCAATGTCTTGCACGTGAGACAGCCCACTTGGAAGTGAAACATGTTGAATTATTGAATTATGAAAATTAAATATTTTTCATCTTTTCAATTTGAATTAGCCCCTTTTTGACTCAGCCACTCATTACAAAATTAATTATTGCTTATACTTAGTTTTGATTTACTGTTCAACTAGATATGCAGTAAATGAAATGAGTCATGCTGCAACTGGCATTAGTCACCATACAAAATAGAGTATTTTATAAAATAGCTCTGCGTTTTTCTGGATAGTTTTTAAATTTGAAATGCATATTCTTGAGCTCTGCATTAAAATCCAAACCAAAACCCCAGAACAAGCACCCGCCCACCCCAACCCAAAAAAACAATAAAATCCAGAATATTCTATATGCTAGGCCAGTATTATCCAATGTTTGATGTAGTGGAAAGGATTGCATTGACATATGATTGTCTTTGAAAAATTTGTTGTAATATGATAGCATGCTAATCAGTATTTTGGCTTGATTTTAGCTCTCGGTATTTTCACTGGAAGCTGAACCTGTGTGTCATTTTGCTGATCCTAGTCTTCATGGTACCCTTCTACATTGGTTACTTTGTTGTGAGCAATATCAGGTTATGTGAGTACTTTGTTTATGATACTGGGGCTTCTAACTTCAGACTATGCGTACAAATGAGAAATAACTTTTCTGAGAGAGAGAGATGTGTTGGTCACTGAACCCGTAGTTCACTCCTTCCTCTGACTACCTTATGACTAGGTAACTCCACTTTGGAACTTAATTCTTTAGCATGAACTGTTTATCGGACAGTTAGGAGGTACTTCACATGACCCCAACAAATGTGGCTTTCTTTATGGGTTTCAACGAAGTTGAGCACTTTAAAGTAATATAACTGGAATTTGTTTCTTTAGATTTTTAAACTTGTGGCCAAACCCTGGAATCCTTGGCAAGTCTATGTGGTTCTGCTAGGGGGTAGAAGAAATGAGGCAGAGAAGCTCAATTAATTACTTTTGCTTTTTTTGCTTACTATTGTCTGTATGAGGCCTCTTCCATGTGCTAATGGACATTTACCCTTGAGCTATTGATATTAATCACTCTTTTGTATTAAGCTTAAGCATGTAGGTTGGGAGTATTGCATGTGTAGTGCTGGCACGATGATGGAGTTTCCAAGTTTTGTGTTCAGGGTCATGCAAGAAAGACAAAGCTAAGTGATCCCTGTTAACAATGCAGCCCTCTACATGCATCCATAGGGAAGAGCCAGAGTGGTGTGTTGCTGCATTAGCTCTTGGATGGTGGAGTCTCAAATAGCTGGTTCCATAGAAAGGGAAGGGGGGCATACTCCTAGCTGTAGCTCTGTCAGTTGACACCTGTTTTGCCCACCTGTGCTCAAAGTAGCCTTGGACCGATGTAGCAATTTTGCAAGCTTGAAAAAGCCCTAGAGGAAGAACTTCTTAAAAACACTATTGTAGGTTTTTTTTCTCTCCATTAGTGCACAGACAGAAACTGCTTTTTGCATGTGTTCTGTGGTTGACGTTCATGTATTTCTTCTGGAAGCTGGGGGATCCGTTTCCTATCCTCAGCCCGAAACACGGTAAGTTTCATATTCTTGCTCATTCCTTCTGTCGTAAAATAGGCTGTGTTATCTCACTTTTATCTTGGAACTATTATTATACTATCTCAGCTTTATAGCTGGGACTGTAGAAAGTAGTTCTTGCAATTGAGGGTCTTTTCTGCTTTGAAATCGGCAATTTGAAGGCTGTCAGACTGACAGAAATGGGTGGATATACACTGAATTATTTGCGTTAGTTATCTTCCAATACCACAGGAAGACTTCAGGGAAGTAAATGGGTCCTACCTGAACCTATTGTATGTAAGAACACAGTATACGTTTTGAGGACTTTCTTTCATCTCCACAAAACATTGATCACAATTTTTATTCACTTGTTTCTTTCCATGGGGAGACTTAAAACTAGTTTATGTAAGAAGAGAATTGACAACCAGTCCTTCATCTGACTTTTTTTCAGGCAGATTATTGTTTCTGGTGACTGAAATCAGATCAGTTTAACATAGGTAGCTGTCCAAGTGACAAAAGATGGCAGGGAACCTAACCACCAGAGCTATATCAACTGTAGTCAGCAACACGTCTGGCAGTGTATGCTAACTTTGGTACAGCTTCATACACTGCCTGAGCGTAGAGGCAGTGCAGTTGCATGGTACTAAAATGTGAGTTGGTAAGTTCTGCTGGACATCAAAGCTGTTTTTGTGCAGAATTAGCTTGGGTATCTCTGCATTACAGTCACGGAACCAATAGTATTTACAGTGTATAGATACTGTGTGCACTTGAGTTAGTTTGGGTTTGACAGAACTTGTTAAGATGTACGCAGTTACTGAATCCTTTGGGCACTTAATTGTGTCGTGTACCACTGTAAGAACAGGACTGCTTGTCACTGTGGTTTCCTGTGTAACTTATGTTGCCATTGGCTGCTGTGCTGAAAAATTGTGTATTGTTCTCAACAGGTGAAGTTCAGTCAGTTTCACTCTTAATCGGTGGTTGTATCTGCATACATAGATAACTGTCAGCTTAATCTCTCTGTTCTTTAGGAGGCTACTTAACTCTGCACTGATCCTTAAGAGAAACATTGACGGACACCAACTACTGTAGGGTCTCTTCACCTTTTCATCTGTGATACTAAAACTTTCCTAAGAGAAAGTGTGTATCTGTGTTTGCAACTGTGTCATTTGCCACTGAAGTGCAACCCCTAGTATATAGTGCAGATCCCTCTGCCCAGTGTTCCATTGCCGAGATAAAGGTGTATCCGCTTTGAGGTACAGAAGGCGCTTGAGCTGGCCGAATATAGCCTTGAGGTTTAGGTAATCCTCTTCAGATCACTGAAAAGGTTCTGTGAAGCTGTGTAACAACTGCAGATGTTCAGAACCTGTAGTGGGGTGTTTTCTGTTTTTAACTTGTATTTTACAGGAAGATACCTTCACAGTTGTACAGTGGCTTTATCCTACCAGGTGTAGACAGAGGGTTAGAGCAAAGGATTCTAGGGTTTTTTTTCCCCTGCTGTCCTGCATGTATGGACAAGGCTGCTGCAGGGCTTTATCACATGGTGGTGCTCAGTTCAGACAGGTGGGATGCTCTTGTGGAGGGAGATGTGACAGGAGGCCATGCTTAATGGGCCCCCCACGCTGCAGTACCTTACCTGTAGTGCCTTTCTCAGTGTGCCCCACCCTGCTCACCTGCATGCATGAAGTTGTGCTGAAGTGGGGCCCTTTCAAGTACCTGCACTGACAATGAGTGCCAGGGGAGCCTTGCCTGGGGATGGTGGTGGCAATGTGCTGCCCTTGGGAAATGTACCATCAATCAAGGGCTCCCAAGTCAGGAGCTCTGGTTGGTCTGCAGCTTGTTTAATAGTCTTGAGTTTGGGAACTTGGAAGGTTATGCTTTACTCAGTTACGTAGTAATATTCTAGTAAAACTCCTGTCTTTATCAGAGTTGATAAAACATTCATTTTATCTGACCCAATCACAAGAGTAGGGTTGCTGTGAGTGTTATGGGGAAGCATTGCTTTAACCAGTGGCGTGTCATGCCGGTTTTGAAGGCACCCCTGTTTTAACTCTTGCTGTCTGAAAGTGAGTGGGGCAAAAGGCCAGTGTATTGTAGCACATTCTGTAGCTTGTGTAAATCTCTGTGCAGCTGCACATGACTGAGTGTCTCGGTCTCTCTTTGTGAAGTCTTTTTGCCATGTTTTCATCATTTATTCCACTTCTCTGAAGCATGAAATGTGGCTTGGCACTTGGCCATATCAGCTTTGCAATCATGTAAGCTCCAAATCTGCTGTGTGTGGCAGCTGCTCTATAACTAGCTCTCTAAATAAGTGAGTGATGTTTGGTAGCACATGGCACTGTATCGTGAGAAGACAGGTTGAGGTCTGTGTTTAATGACCGAGAAGAATAAATACAACTTCAGTGTTGGTGTTGGTTACAGCACAGGCTTGACATTCGTGCCGTATAGCATGAAGACATGTTTTAGAGTCTACTTGGTGCTCAGGTGGAGTGCCTTGGTGGTGGTGATCTCAACAGAGATGTTGTGTGTGTGTCCACAAGGTACATACTGAACAGCCAGGAGCACCATAAGCTTCCCATGCTGTCATAACTCCCCTGTCCTACCAACACAAACTAGTCTGTTCTGGAGGGGTCACTTTTAATTATAATTGTAAGGACAGAGCTTCCTGTCTGTGGTTCAGACATTTTGAGGCAGTTTGCCGGGACTGACTGGTTTGGTAATTCTAAAACTGGTTATTACAGAAGTGGCTTTGTGGAAGATGCCTCCTTTATATTGTCTGGTGGATGATCTGTGTTCCCACCTCAGCAAGGTGCAATCACTAATGTTTTATTAATTTAGAACCAAAATACTGACCGTTACTCTTCTCCAGATCTGTCTTAAGCTTCTTCATAGCTAGAGCTTCTCATCCATGTTTCTAAGCATGGTAACATGCTTTCTGAGGGACACTTTCTACCTCTTTCTTTTCATAGTCCCTGTCTGTACTTCATATTACCTCTGGTCATTGGAGTGGGAAGGCAGTCGGATTTGTTAAGCAGCTCTGTATGTGTGTTATGTTTTGAAGGCACTGAGTGTGGAGCAGAGCAAAGACAGCAAGGTTACTAATGTAGTATTTCTCCTCTCTCAGGAATCCTGTCTATAGAACAGCTCATCAGCCGTGTGGGTGTGATTGGGGTGACACTCATGGCTTTGCTGTCAGGATTTGGGGCTGTCAATTGTCCATACACTTACATGTCCTACTTTCTCAGGTAAATGCAGCCTTGTGAAATATTTTGTCCACTTTTTTGAGATTATTCTTCTGCTTTTTCTGTGGCATTGATTCCAGTTTTTTAATTTTTAATTTTTTTTTAATCTAGCTACTGCGGTGTTTACATGCTAGAACCATTTCCATTGCTGAAGCATATTCTCCTTATACAGGCTTCTCTATTTCATCCCTCTGAAATGGGATAGCAGGCCTAATTGGATGTCTTTGTTTTGCAGGAATGTGACAGACACAGATATTCTGGCTTTGGAGCGACGGCTCCTTCAGACTATGGACATGATTGTTAGCAAGAAAAAAAGGTGAGAAGCAGCAGTAGTGTGAAATTATTTATTTCAAGTATTTTCAATCAGTATGGTATAAGATGGTTCTTGAAATTACCAAGATTATTAGTCCTGTCAGGGCTGCGTGTGGCTGAATTGGATTGAGCTATGTGGTGTTTCATTCTGGCTTGATACACAGTTTTGTCTTTTTCCCAGACATCTGCACTACATAGTACCCTTTCTTACTGCACTGGCACAGGTTAGGCTTCCAAGACAAATAATAACTCTCTGATGGCAGCTTGACTAGTCTGTAAGATGGTCATATTTCTTTTCTGATGAGTAAGTGACTCTTAAGCCACTGCAGCTGGCTCTGTTACTGGCCGTTTTAGTACAGAAATTAGTTCATAACATTGAACTCTCTTCTGCTCTGAAGATCTGGTGTTTCCTGGTCAAAGCTGAAGCAGGCTAGTGATCTGGTGTGGACACAGCTATATTTTGGCAAATGGCAAGGTTTACATTAGTTAAGTTTTGCAGAATTGCAAAACATTGCTGATGTGAAGGTGGTGTAGTGCACAAGTGTGCTGTCAGAACTCTGCTTTTGTTGGCTTAGCTTATTCCATGTACCCCTAATGAAAAAGTTACTTTCAGAAACAATGTCATTCCATTTACACTTAAAATATTTTTTTCTCCTGTTACAAATTACATATTGCATGCCATACTAGTTGTGCAGAATAAGTACGATTACCACAGTCACTTCAAAGGTTTGAATATTTTAATTCTCACAGCAGTGCCCCAAACTTTACTTTTGGCGTGCTTATGTTTTAACAGAACCATTTAATGTATGACAAGGGAGCTTTTAGGTAGTCTAACCTTGCTGAATTAGTCACCAGTATGTGTATCTGCTGATCAGTATTAGCATATCAAAATGTAGCTAAACCATAACTTTTTTCTTCCCCTTTGAAAATGTTAAGTGGTCAGTGAGTGTTAACTCTGTATTTGTGGTCATGTGTGGGATGGTAAGTAGTGAGACAATTTAGTTACTAATTTTTAATTGATATAATGAATTAGGAGCATACTAAACTACTGGCTTTGTATTTAAAAGATACTGTGTAGTGCTGCTTCTGACTCTGCTCTTTTGTTTTGTACAGTGTTTTTGGACCTCTGGTTCAGGGAGGGTGGTGGTGGGGTAAAAGTAAGGATGTCTGGAACTTGTAACTGACTAGCACTTTCTTGTCTTCCTATGGCCAGGAGATCTTCTGAATATAGGATCTTTCTCGCTGTTACGAATTGCTATGTAAAGTGTGTTAACTGCTTGGGAATTATAGTGAAGTTCATGTATTTGTGTTCAAAACAAAACAAACCCTAAAACTCTGTAGTCTGAGAAATGTGCAAGAAGTAGCAGAAGCTCCAGTTCTGTGGACTTTGTTCTCTTTTTGCTTTGGCATGGAGCAGTGGCTTGCCATTATTGGGCTATTTACTCATATAAAGCAGAGCTTTAAAAGTTAGATTTGTATCAGTCCAAACACAATCCAAATAATTTAGCAGAACAAGTGGGAATAGCAGTATTTTACAGCGTAGCGTAAATGTTATAGTTCTGTAAAATGCCAGTTACTTGATGGCCACCTTTTCAGTACTACTGGTAAGTCAGAACTTCTCAACGCACACAAGGATTATAAGGCAACAGAACATAAAGCTTTTTTTTTTTTTTTCTTTGCTGATCTTGATGTTTCTTCTTGTACCAACCCTTATTCATACTGGCTTACTTGCCAGTAGGAGATAGTTGTTGAAAGCGGTTTTCTGTGACACTTTTTGCACAGGACCTACTGTTCTCTCCTGCCTGAATGTAATCAAGTAAAGCCTTATGGAAACTCCTCTAGGGTTGGCAGGTTCTTTTATACTCATCCTTGCAAGTATGACATAACTGAGCCTCGGGTTTGAGGTGCCTAGATTCTGTGACACCATTTCACGTTAGAGTCAAATCAGCCTATCTGTAGTAGGTACATAGCATATCTACACCGGCAAAGTGTGTGCTTTTTGCCTGTGCATCCTTTCTGTGAGGTCTTCAGAACTGGTAACTACTGCCGGGGTACAGAGATCCCTGTCGCCTCTCAAAAGACGAGATTTGTCTTTGTGTACTTAGAGCCTTGTGCTTCAGCTTGACATAGCTGCATTTTTGCTGCAATGCTGTGGCTCATTTGGGATGGAACGTGTGAAGCTGGTACTAGGAAGGAACTGAGGATTAAAAATGCAATTCTTATTTTCAGTAGCTATTAGGATGAATTGAATCATTCTAAGATCTCTATTATTTGTAGTCTGTGGCCATATGTGCTTTTATGTCTGTTATGTGGGGTGCCCCAAAGGTGTTTCTTTTGCTGGATATGAAGGAAGAGTGATTTTTTTTTTTTTCTTCTTATTTTATTACACTGCTTATCAACAACCTTGAAGAGGGCTCAGTGCCAAATGTAGCAATACTGGCTGCAGCTACAAGAAAGGACCTAAACACTGTTGAATCATGGATTGCCTTCACAATCCTATGAGTAGTTTACAGCTTAGGAGTGGATAACTGGCTCACAAATTTCAATGGAGAGAAATGTGAGGGAGTGAGGCCAGAAGCCAACACTGCTTGTGGGGATTATGCTGCAGTGCACACAGGAGTGTGAGGGACAATATGCAGCTGCTGCTGTAGTGTTGGAATTAGCTTCAGGAGTCACGTTCAGGTCACCTGAAGCATCCAGTGGTTCAGTCCAAGAATGGATTTATGTGTTTCTGCTTCATAACAGCTTGTCATGCAGCTCAGGAGCGAGTGACAGCATGTCAGAGAGTGCTGCTGCGTACCATCCAGCTCTCACAATTTTGTGGAGGAGGCGGATGTGCAGTGATAAAGAAGTGTTCAAGGGGAGAGGGGAGCATGAGAAGTCTTCCAGTTCCTGAACTTGAGATAGCACAGTCATGTGTTTGAGGACAGTGACTAATCATATGACTGAGAGATCCATTTGAATTTTTATTTTTAATTTGGTTTAAATCCCTTTAAGGATTGAAGCAGGATCCAGATGGAAGTCTTGGGAAGTGTCTCATTGAATCTTGCTTGATTACATCTGGGCTCTACTCCAGAGCCAATCAAGATAATGTTATGAAGCAAGATTGCTGCTTAGGGGGGATCAAAAAAAAGGAGGCATCTGTTTGCTGTGAATTTAGTTCAACAGTGTCTTCTAAGGAACTGCTTCTTGTGTGTTTTTTTTTAATGTTGATGTTTTATAAAATACTTTATTCCTAAGGACTTGTATTTTCTGTTCTTTCAGGATAGCAGTGGCTCATAGAACAATGTTCCAGAGAGGAGAAGTGCATAACAAACCCACTGGCTTCTGGGGTATGATAAAAAGTGTTACAACATCTGCTGCAGGCAGTGAAAGTATCCTTCATCTACATGTTGGCACCTACCTCAGGAGATGGGTCCAGCTTTCTTCTGTTTTGAAAGAGAGAGTGTTGGTTGGCCCAGTTACAAAGCATTTGTATTTCAGCACATTGCAGCAGTCTGAGTGAAAGGCTTAATGCCACCTGGAAGTTTGCTCTCTGTCACTCTACTGTCGACCTTTTGCCCAGGGATTTCATACGTAGTTTTACTGTGACTAGTGGAGTCCCTCAGGGGTCGGTACTGGGACCGATGTTGTTCAACATCTTCATCAACGACCTGGATGAGGGTACAGAATGTACCCTCAGCAAGTTTGCTGATGACACTAAGCTGGGAGGAGTGGCTGACACACCAGAAGGCTGTGCTGCCATTCAGAGAGACTTAGACAGGCTGGAGAGTTGGGCGGGGAGAAACATGATGAAATTCAACAAGGGGAAGTGTAGAGTTTTGCATTTGGGGAAGAACAACACGATGTCCCAGTATAGGTTGGGGGCTGACCTGCTGGAGAGTAGTGTAGGTGAAAGAGACCTGGGGGTCCTGGTGGACAGGAGGATGACCATGAGCCAGCAATGTGCCCTTGTGGCCAAGAAGGCCAATGGCATCCTGGGGTGCATTAGAAAGGGTGTGGTTAGTAGGTCAAGAGAGGTTCTCCTCCCCCTCTATTCTGCATTGGTGAGGCCGCATCTGGAGTATTGTGTCCAGTTCTGGGCCCCTCAGTTCAAGAAGGACAGGGATCTGCTTGAAAGAGTCCAGCGCAGAGCCACAAAGATGATTAAGGGAGTGGAACATCTCCCTTATGAGGAAAGGCTGAGGGAGCTGGGTCTCTTTAGCTTGGAAAAAAGGAGGCTGAGGGGTGACCTCATCAATGTTTACAAATATGTAAGGGGTGAGTGTCAGGGAGATGGAGTTAGGCTCTTCTCAGTGATGACCAGTGATAGGACAAGGGGTAATGGGTGTAAATTGGAGCATAGGAGGTTCAAGGTGAATATCAGAAAAAACTTCTTTACTGTGAGAGTGACAGAGCACTGGAACAGGCTGCCCAGGGAGGTTGTGGAGTCTCCTTCACTGGAGGCATTCAAAACCCGCCTGGATGCGTTCCTATGTGATGTGCTCTAGGTGACCCTGCTCTGGCAGGGGGGGTTGGACTAGATGATCTTTCGAGGTCCCTTCCAACCCCTAGGATTCTATGATTCTATGATTCTATGATAGTTGGGAGTCATGTGCTGCTGCCCTGCCCTATAAATGTGTTGTTGCAGCCACATCGTTGAGGTGTACAGCAGGGCACAGGAGAGATGTGCACTCTTACAGTGTCACATTGCAGATGTCTACCCCATCCCATCAGAGGTGTGGGAGGCAACTTTCTATTCTGATGTATCCTCTGCTCATATGACTGACCTGCATGCATATTTTTCTCACAACTTGAAATACGCTCTTCCAGGATGGAGAAACCTGTGGTATACTTGAACAAAAGGGTGGGCTGAAGTGCTGGAACAATTTCCCTAACCTGTAGTTGGTTTTCTTGCCACATTGGAAAGCTATGAGAAAAAGAAAGGCACAAAGCAACTTGTTGACCAATTAAATTGTTCTCATGATATGTCTTGATCACTAGTGCTGCAGCAATGTGACAAAAAGGTGGATGGGAACGGCCGAAAAGAAGTTGTTCTGTCGATGTGAAAGGTGTAGAAGGAATCTGTTGGGTATTACAAGGGCCTGTATTTCTCTAACTTACTGTTGGCTACCAACAATTTCTGCCAGACCACCTAAAGTTTGCAATTTGTATATTTAAAGTTGAGGGCTCTTCTTCCTCTCCTTACTACTAGCTGTTAAATTCAGAATTTGGCTTTTGACTAGACTCTTCATAATAATCACTGATCTATTGGAGAAGTCAGTCAGCAGTTTTGTTTCTGTAGATGATGTGAGTGACATATAATGATGCAATTCAGTGACAAGGGACACTAATCAAAGTGGAGCAGCAGTCTTTGAGAGCTCTGTTTCTGTTCTGCAATGTGTTTGCCAGGCAGAGGATTGAAGAGCTTGTTGCATGACTGCCTAAATATTATGTACTGCCTACCTTCTTAAAATGGAGTAGTGTGCAATAGATATATCCTTGAGATTTCTTTGGGTGCAATATTAACAAAGAGCATTAAGACTGAAGCAAAAAACTGGTCTGGATCAAAAAAGTGGTCAAGCCGTGAGATGTGGTCTTTGGGCTGAAGGTGGGGAATGCTTTGTTTTTAGTGAAGAATTTGTGCCCTGTTCTAGCCTTGACTATGCTGGTTTGCCAGATCTGTCCCTTATCCAGCAAGAAGTGGATGCCCTAGAAGAGCTGAGTCGGCAGCTTTTTCTGGAAACTGCTGACCTGCATGCAACTAAGGTACATAGCAAAGTAATGGCCAGTTGTTGGGACGCCACAGTAGTTTGAAAGACAACGTACGTCGCAAGAAATTCAAAGCTGTTCAGCAGATAAATGTTGAAGTGTGATGTGTGGGAGTGAGGATCTGTTTCTTTAATTTGGGGGCTAGATGGCAGCTTCCTTCCAGTTCAGATGCATAGCAGTACATGTCTCTGAGGCCTTTTGGAGGCTTTTGAATGACAGTTTTTGAGTTCAGAAACATTTGACTTAAAGGGGTTGTAGAAGGATAAAGGTGTGTTTGCTACTATTGCTGCTCCATTCAAATTTTGCGGTGTGGATGATTGTGGAAATTATTATTACTATTTTTTTTTATTCTGTTCCCTCTGCCCCTTTTTCTGTTTTCAGGAGAGAATAGAGTACTCAAAAACTTTCCAGGGAAAATACTTCAATTTTTTTGGGTTATTTTTTCTCCATATATTGTGTCTGGAAAATCTTCATGGTACGTAAATGTTTTATGTGAACATAAGCAAATGTTACGCTATGCATAGATAATGCTGCGCGTACAGTTGATCAAGTAATGCCTTAGTTGCCTTAAAATCCTGCTTCCAGAAATTCTGATGGAAACTGTCCGTTGATTGGAGTAAAGGTCTGCATCTCCGTTAGCAATTCTTACTTGTGTGCATTTTGCACCTCTGACAGTCTCATTGCTCCCTGTCCATTTCCTTGGTTATACAAAGTAGGAGTCATACATGTGTCTCACATGTAATAGTGAGGTATGCTTTTTGTTTTCTTGTTTTAATGTAAATGTGTTTGTTTCTTGCAGGCAACCATCAATATTGTATTTGACCGTGTGGGGAAGACTGATCCAGTCACAAGAGGAATTGAGATCACTGTAAACTATCTGGGAATTCAGTTTGATGTGAGACTTTATGAATTCTTCCAGCCTTTTCAGAAATTCCTACCTTATCTAAATAATAATGCTGCTGACAGGCAGAGAGTGATAGAGCTCTGAGAATGTGCCTTTGACTTCTGACTATTTGAGGAGGAAGGGAAAATACACCATGAACTTTGCTTTCACACTGATTTTGTGCTGGGATGGTAATGTAGTCATTGCCAGAGAGGCAGTGATTTGCTTGTTAGTTTTGGGCAAATGGAAACATGCTAGTCACCTTGCTTAGATTAATACATTTATCTACAGAGTAATCATGTCTGTCTGTACACATAGGTTTTCTGTCATTTACACCTATTAAATATATCCCTGTGAATATTTGTGATTGGTGTCAACTAAACCTGTTTTTCTCTTGTGTTTGGAGTAAACAGTTGCTAATATGTTTGTGAAAATGTCTGTTATATAAACCTGTCTGCTATGGATATCTGTACAATTAAGAAATACAGAGATCCTGAAGAATTGGCAGCTGTACAATGTGGTGTAAATGGGGTTAGCATTAGAGATTTAACTGTATTCTTCTTGTTTATACAGGTGAAATTCTGGTCCCAGCACATTTCCTTTATTCTTGTTGGAATAATCATTGTTACCTCTATCAGAGGATTGTTAATCACACTTACAAAGGTAAGAGCCAGGACTCTTATGTGGTTTTGGACCAGGAAAGCTGTTAACAGACCTTTAACTTTAGATGGGAAAAATACTGTATAAACTTTCAATATACCTTTATGTGTTAAATATCTGAATATAAAAACTTGCAGAGAGAGGAAGGAAGGAACAGTAGCTTCTGCAATATTTCTCCCACTCACTCTCTATTGTTAGTACTGTTGGGAAGAGATGTAGATGTTAAATGAGATGTTAAATGTAAGCAAGGGTTCAAAATGATGCTGTAGCCAGGGCTCATCAGTAAGGTTGATGAGATGGTGATTAAAAGAGTTTAGATTGCTTAGTTTGAGCTGCTAGTAGAACTGGAAAGGCATTAACTCAAGAGACATGTGATTCATTGCCTTGACCTGGCTTTTGGTACCTAAGCTTAAACTTCGAGATACATCCTTATATGACTTTTACCACGTGGTGGCACTGGCTTAGGGAGATTCATGTTTAAGGCTAAAGCTGCAGGTTTCTGAAAGTAGGGTACAGGCACCCCTCCAGAAAGTATGCTTTTAATTGTGTTTTTAAGTGAAAAAGTATTGAATGGTATGTAGCTTTCATGTTATCCTAAGGCACAGAAGACTTACCTGGCTGCTTATTTCCAGTGCTTCTTTTTCCCCCCCTAGTTCTTCTATGCCATTTCCAGCAGCAAGTCCTCCAATGTTATTGTTCTGCTTTTAGCACAGATAATGGTGAGTATGGAGCACTGTGTGCATGCCTATATACATATATGCATGCATACATTTTTGTGTGTGTATGTATACACATAATAAAATCTTTGTGTGCTGACCCATGTTAGCCACATAACCAATTGTGAAACAATAACTATTTTTATTCGTTTACAGGGTATGTACTTTGTGTCGTCAGTGCTCCTGATCCGGATGAGTATGCCTCTAGAGTATCGCACTATTATTACAGAAGTCCTGGGAGAGCTCCAGTTCAACTTTTATCATCGTTGGTTTGATGTGATATTCCTAGTTAGTGCCTTGTCCAGTATCCTCTTTCTCTATTTAGCACACAAACAAGCCCCAGAAAAGCACATGGCCCTCTAAGTAAGGACTGCAGTCACACGCTGCTCTCGGTCCTTTCAACTGCACTGCTGCAACTCCTGTGGACTGCAAAGCTTGAAGAAAGCCAGGACTATTCTGTGTGTTCCAACAGTGTGACTGGCTCTTTGAACTTCCACACACGTCATCATCAAGCTCTGTGGCTCATTTTGTTAAGGTGCCACAGCTTGAAGGAAAGGGAATGCACATATTGAATGTGAGAGTTTATTGCCAAGGAGTGAGGGCACTCCTTGGTACATCAGTATCTAGGGGCATCGGAATTTGCATAGTAGGCTGTCTGAGGTAAGACCTCGTACTGTTAGAAGAGTATCTTCATAGAAGGCACCAAGGAAATGTGATTTTTCTTTTGAAAATCAACTCATAATTGGGATTCAGAGGACGGCAATTCTGGAGTTGAATGTTTGAGTCTGTAGAATTAAATAAGCTGTTATAGTATCTCATGCAAGCATCACAGTTGTTTTTTGTAAGCCCCAAAGATTTGGCTGGAAGTGAGCTAGTAAGTCAGCAGAATTTGCTGTCTGGCGGAAGTGGAGAGACTTTCGCTCCATTTCTGTATGGAGTGTGTGCTAGTGGGTGTCACTAGTGGACCTACTGTCCTTAGGAGGTGGAGATGAGCTTTCTATAGCAGAGTTTCAACTTTTGTTTTCTCTCCCTGCATAAATGGAACTGAGGTTTTGGATTCTTCTTTGCTAGAGTTCAGTGTGCAGTCAAAGACCACAACTATGTGTTGTTTACCTTATGTGGTACAAATTTCTTTACCTTGTATGCTGTAAAGTTGGTGTTACCCACAACCTGTGTATTTTTCTACAGTAGACAATTTTTCTTTCTTGATGTGATTCAAGGCATAAAAGTAATTTTATTGATGTGGCTTAAACTTGTAGCTTCCCATAGCCACTCTTCTAGGCTTTATTTGTTTAAAAATTCTTCTGGAACAGAAATCATAGGTGGTAAGAGTAAGACCTGGGGGGGGGGGAATAGCCATTCTAAATGGTTTATTTCTGTGTTGTCTTCAGTGTACAGCAAGGAGGCAAAGTATACTGCAGCAGTATTACAGAGCCATTTATTTCACATTCAAGACAATGTGGTGTTGACCTGGCATTAGACAAACCTGCATCACTGAATTATGTATACTATTCTAACTACCATGATCCGCAACTGTATGCAGAGGAGAGAGAATAGTGCTTAAATGTCTTGAGTTATGAATTAGAACTTAGCTTAATGTTTCAAAGACATTTCTGCAATGTTAGCAGGAGAAAGGGATGTAACACACAGAGTACATTGGCTCCTGCCATTTCACAGCAGTTGTACTGCTCTAAATATACCATAGGAGAGTTGCCACAGAGATTGAGTTGATGAACTTGAGTTGGGGGGAGAACTGCCTCTCCTGGGAAATGGGGAGAAACCAGTTGCTCTTTATTAAGAGCTTATCCGTAAAAGGCTAAGATGCTTACGAATCTGTAAAATGTTTCTGCCTTCTGCTGCAGGATGCATTATTATATACTTCTAGTTATTTAAGCCTTTACAGAAGTGATTAACTGCCTGCTTTACAAGGCAGAAAGCCAATGAAGTACAATGGCAGTGTGTTAAATGAATGCAAGTTATACTGAAGTGTTTATTTCAGGCAGCTGCATTTCAGCAAGAGATTGCAGTCCTTTGCAGGTGTGGCACTCCTAGGAATAGTCAAGTTCTGGGACGTGTGGTTGCAAAGAATGATTGGAGAAAGAGGATTTGGGAGGTTTCTTTTTTTTTGTTCTTGGTATAGTTTGTCTCCTCACAACTGTGTGTCATCATTGTTGTCTCTGTCTGCTCTTTTAGAGGCAGCTGATTGTGAAGAGCAGGATGAACTTGCCTGCAGAGAAATAACAAATAAGTTCTGATTATTTTTAGTTTGCAAACATGCTTGATAGTCTGCAGTGTTATGAAGCTCTCCTATTTTCATCTGCACTAATGTACTTGTTTGATGGCAGAATGTGCCAACTGATGTGATTTTTTGCTCTTGAAGTGCTTTTTGGTTGAGTACATTTGGAGAGAAATTAGTTCAATACAGGTTTCCTGTTTAATTCCCATACCTGCTGAATTTGCACACAAAAGTGGTGCCAATTTCAGATCTGCAAAATGCAGCTTGGTGATTAAGAACATTTTGAAAAAAACTTGCGGCTGGACATTTGCAGACAAGGCTAATGAAAAATAAAGAGGAGGCAGTATTGGTATTATTATTCCTTGTCTGTGTCTACTGCATGATCAGAAAAGAAGCATTTAAATATTTAAGGCTCACCACAGAGGGGTTCAGAATTACTTTCAAGAGGGAATACCTTCCTGCTTTTCTGACTTTTGTCATGCTTCAGATTCTTTCTAATGGCATGAAGTGAGTGAAATGATTTCAAATCAACACATTTCCTAGAAAATTTAATCATAACCTATTAGTTGCTCTTCTCTTTCCAAATGGTCTGTTTTGAAATGTTTCATGTGATTTCCCCAAAAGTGGTTTATGCTTTTTGGTGTATTTAAGCACTCTTTTCCCTGTATTTTCAGGATCGTATCACCTGTTACCTATCTTCAATTAAGGATTACTGTACTTGGATTATTTTGTTCCATAAGATCTCATGTATGTGCACCCTTTCTGTGATTTAATCTTGTATTAAAGATACTCACCTGTATTGTGTGGCGGAAGGAAGATGAGTTTATGATAATCAGAACACAGCTTCCCTCTAATAACATAGACTGACTTGTAAAAATCTAGGCTCAAGTTAAAAATCCTAGCTCAGGAATACATACTAGTTGAAAAGAGTTCTTTTCCTATCCCCTAGATGATCCCTCAACGTAGACTTAACGCCGTATTACTCACCCTTTCCCTGGGTTCAGGTGAGTTTTTGTCTGGCACTGATGGATGGTTTTCTGTATAAGCAAGAGGTTCAGAACTGTCACATAATGGATCTGCCATAGAGGCTGTGATGGGAATGTTCTGGCCCTGGAAGTATTTGTAAGCTTCTTTGCTGCACACCAGTAGTGTTAGTCTGTCACCACTGTCTTTGATTCTTGCCACCACTTTGTCATAGGATTCATTGGTCACATTTACCCCGTTCACTTCCAC
The DNA here is from genome assembly GCA_020745705.1 of Hemiprocne comata. Taxonomy (NCBI): domain Eukaryota; kingdom Metazoa; phylum Chordata; class Aves; order Apodiformes; family Apodidae; genus Hemiprocne; species Hemiprocne comata. The sequence goes on along the minus strand of CM036586.1, from coordinate 130,875,918 downwards.
CAAGAAATCGTTATTTTCTACACCTGCTGTGTCAGCTGGCCCATGGTTTTGTACCTGCAAAGGCAAGTTCAAACTGTGATATTAGCATAAAATTTGTAAAGGTGCATTAACAACAGACATAATTTGAGACAGCAGAGACTTTTTTGAGACTTTTGTCAGCTGTGGAATTCAGAGAAAGGGGGCAGAGAAGAGTGAATGTCTCTTACATTTTTAATGTTCTACAGACAAAAAAGCCTATTTAAAATACTAACTTCAGCTTGCTGGCCTTATGAATAAAGCAAAAATTATGCAAAAGCTGGATTCCTCTTTGCTTTTGTCAAAGTGAAATTGTTAATTGACTTTAACAATTACAGCTCTTGTCTCATAATGCTGGAGAAGACACTTGTCTTTTGTGGCTTTTCTTGAATGTATTTGCAGGATGGAAGGGAGGAAACTGTCTGACAGACTACTTGAGCTTTTCCTTACTCCTCATTCTACGTTAGTACCTCATTGATGAACAGTCCAGGCTTGCTCTTGATCATATTTAAACTGAAGCCAAATCCACTAGGCCCTTTTGCCATCGTGCAGATTCTTGGCTTGTGGTTCACTTTCTGCTCAGTATGCAATTCCACTCTTTCCTCCATTTTAGCTGAAGCTGGATCTTGTGCTTTGTAGTAGTATGAGAAGGGGGAAATTTGAGCCTGAAAAAAGTGACAAATAAAACTTTGTTAACATAAAAGCTTTTGTTGTGAAATCTGTTTTAGGCCTTCATGCTCAACATGTTTTGTTTGAAACCTTTTTAATGACTCAGAATTGATCTACAGAGAAGAATTCTGCTGTTAATTTCTGGTGGAGTGGAAAACTAGTGTTGATTTATGTGAGAAGGGAATTTTGTTGCTTTTTTTGTTCATAAAAGGTTACACAGACATGTAGCTCTGAATTTGCTGTCTTAAACTTATAACCTTTCTTGTGGTGTGTTTAAATCTATAATTGTTCCAATAGGGCCTGTAAAAATCTGGAAGAGGACAAAAATTTGCGTGTTTAGTGACAAGGACAGTTGCTGAAATATGGGTGTGTCTTAGACATTTCCTGCAAATTGAAAAAGTGTCTGTCAGAGAAAACTGGTGGTTTCATTGCTGCATGTCTCTTCATAATGATAAATAATCAATTCTTAGCAGTAATTTGCATTTTCTTACCAGTTTATACATGGTGTCAGTCTCCTTATCCACTACCAACAGTGTGGTTTTTGCCTCAGACTGCTTAATTTTTTCCACTACGCTTTCATGATCCAGACCATCCACTTGCTCACCATTGACAGCTACTAAGATATCGTTGTCTTTGAGACCTGCCTTGGCTGCTGGGCTGCCAGAATCAACATCCTTGATTATATGATCTAAGATCAGAAGGGAAAAAAGATTGATGTGAAGGCATATGCTTGTAAGTTTAAAGGCATTAAAATGTGTGGCAAAGGCTAATAGTCAGAATTGCATTTCAGGTTGAAGCCCTTTCCCTGGTGTAGCCCTGTTTGCCGTATGTCTAGAGGGGACGTCTAGATGACCAGTAATAAGCCAAAGAGAAAAGACATCTGCAAACCTTGTACAGGAAGAAACTGTATGGCAAATATGGTCTGTGTGTTAACTTGGTTCTTACCACGAGTATTTTGTTCCATCCGTAGATAAAAGCCATAGCCATTTTTTCCTTTCTGGATCTCAGTAAGTCGTGGTTTGAGGGGAAGCAGCCTTAGGTTGGCCATCTCTTTGCTCAGTACCATCTTCTGGCTTGCATAATAGCGGTCCGTTTCTTCATTTGAAAGTAGAAACATAACATGATTTTCTGACTTCTTTACCTGTGATAGTACACGTACAGTCTCAGATGTCACCCCTTCAACAACATGTGAGAATTGTCAATGCTTTGGTAACTGGTGTACTGATACATAGTGGTGTGTGGCTGCTGTTGATAAATGAACCATAAGGTGTAGGTCATGCTACTTTTTAGTTGATTTTCCCCTCCAGTCAGAAATTCAGACCATGACAAGACTTCAGGCATGTAAGTTCCAGCATATGTATGAGGAAACTTTCTGTATTTCATACTGTGTACTTGACCTCTAGGGAGTTAGCTGTAGAGTGCCATGGAATGGCATACAGTGCCAGTAGAATCCAGTGAGCCTCGGTAGATAGTGCATGGCTTATCTAGATGTGGAACTCTACAATATAGACATACCATCTATACCACTGTTTTAGATTACAAGTGACAAGATTTTAGTGACAAGAGTAAAGTTTCTGTCACTCTTGGTCCTCTTCCATCTCCCTGTATTACTGATTCTGAGGTTTGGGGTTTCTTTTTGTCTGTTCAGCCTATCCTTTCTAGTCTAATGGGTGTCCTGTGGCATCTGAAGCAATGTCACTCTGCTGCTGATGCTATAGCAGCTCAACAAAACACAGGTGTTGCACAGTTCCATAGTTAGTAATGTGCACTGAACTGTGATGCTGGAATGTTGGAGCATGTACTGCCTGTCTCACGGCTCTCTGAAATCTCTTCAGCTCCAGCTGCATTTTAGCAGTGCCAATAGTGGAAAGCTGGATGCCTCATTAGCAATGTTCTTTGCCACTGGGGCCAGGTAGTGAGATTACTTGCACAGTAATTTTCATTAGTTTTTGACAGGAGAAAGGAACTACTGTCTAAAATAATGAATTTTCCCCGTTCCATCCTAACTTAATCATCAGAGAGTTTCCTCTCTTCCTGCCCTGAAAACTATGTTTGATGACTTGCCCTCTTACCATTAGGAGTATTTCCAGGACTTCTAGGAGCAGAGCATGATTAATTGAATAGGGTTTCTGGCAGCAGGATACGTCTGTTATTTAAAATTCTTTGGCCTGTCTTGATGGCAGTGTTCATTCAGAGGCAGTTGAAGAGGCTGCTTGACAACAGAGCCAAAGCAGAGGGGTGCTCTGCCGTGTGGATGATACACAAACAGTAGCTTCCAGAATTTACTGTGAAGCATTCAAGTTAGCCAGACCTACCTCCTCCATAACCCTGATAGGGTGCTATGAAAGTGGGCCAGAACAGAAGATGAATCAGTATACAAATAAATACCTTTTCCACCACTTCCCCGTGTGTGTCATTTTCCACATTTTTTCCATTGATTTCAATCAGGCGATCGTTATTTTGGACACCAGCCTTTGCAGCTGCTCCTTGTGGTGAAAGCTCTACTATGAACAACCCCTTGTGTCCTAAAATAAATGAAAACTCATGACACAGGGTAAGTCATAGAAATATGCCTGAATTTAATGGTTAAGGAAACTCAGCATCGATGTCCTTAGAGACTCTGCTTACATGCAGATGACGTGGTACCACAAACCTACCACACAGGCACACCTCTGCATCTTATTCTGGCCTGGAAAAATCACTTCTGTGAGAGAGGCATTTGTTCACTCTCTTCAGCTCAACCAATCTTTTGTTTCTCTACCAAGAGTGCCAAAGGGGCTGATTAAGATAGCTGAAAGGGATTGGATTCCTGCCCCCAATTTGAAGTGAGGAGCTGCTTTTATTGTTGTCTTATACATTGCATAATTTCATGTTTGGAAGGCTTCCATGTTTCATCTCTCAGTTATATTGCATTCCAAAATGCCCTCTTTAGAGGTGATGCTTTCCAGTCTATTCTGTAGACTGGCCTTGGAAGAAAGGCATATGTGGAAGAGGTTCAAAATCCCTTGCCTTCTAAGTGAAATAACTTATAAATCAGGAAAAGCATTTATTGCAGCTGTCTAGAACCTTGTGTGCTGATTCCTGAGGTGATTTGGAGGAATGGAACAGGACTTAACGTAGCACCTTGAGTGTATATCTGGTATTTGAGCAGGGGCTGTAAATTTGGTTTTGGTAAGCAGGCCTAAATAATAAACAGAAAATAGTTCATTCTTTTTATCTTTTTCCCCCCATCTTTACTCCACCCCATAGGAAATGTGGTCCTCACAAACTGCACTGCATATACTTTGCAGAAATGGACTAGAGATGGACCTGAACTCATCTTGCTGCCTCTCACTTTCTGTTAGCAAGAGCAGTTTGTGTGTCCACGTTGGCCCCTATGTGTTAACTGTGGTTGGCTCTGTCCCTGCTGCCACATATACGTATATATACACACACATGTGCACACACCATCTCTTCTCCCCAGGCTCTCACCTGCTGTGGTTTTCAGAGAGAAGCCGTAGCCTTTCTCCTCCTTCACTAGGTAGCAGAGCCGGGGTTGTGGAACTGCCGTGATGGCTCCATTGGCCATGGGTGGTGGGGACTGCTGCTCCTGCTGCTGTCCCAATGACACTTTTTGACCCAGCTCTTCCAAGTTCACTCCCTCCTTTTCTGCCTTTTGATAGGATGCATCATCCAGAACAAGAAGTACAACAGAACTCCCGCTGTTTTTGACAATCTCCACCACCTGTAGTGGACAAGGTGAAATGACAAGCAGGTGCTAGAGTGATTGACCTAAAAGTTCTCCCCAGGAAGGGTTGCATTGTCTGCTGTTTTTGTTGTCTCATCCACCTGCTTATTCACTATGGAGGCACCTCAAAGACATTTCATGCCCTTGGTGTGTAATGAACGATGCAGCGAAATACTCAGAGCAGTTGACTCAGCTCTTGGATTTCCTAGCTGAAGGTGCCATAAAAACGAAGAGAAAGCTTCACTTAGTGGCAATGGGTCTGGGTAATGGGGGAGTGGTGTGGATCCCAGACTAAACAGAGATGTACCTGTGCGTGCTCCTCCTTGTCTACAAACACACCATTAACCCTGAGGACTCTGTCTCCGTCCTTCAAGCCAGCCTTTTCAGCTGGACTGTTCTTTTCCACGTTCCGGATGAGATGCCCTGATGTGTCTTTCTCAACACGCAGGTAGAATCCATAGCTCTTTTGGGGGTTTTTGGTCACTTTACATTCTCGAGGCTGGAGAACAGAAGTCATCTCTACCATACAGGATGGAAAAGATATAAGTGAGCAAAACCAGCAAGCTTACTTAGATATGTTCCCTTTAAATACATGTTGAGACAGTTTGCTTCAGAATTCTTGCATTTCTATATCCCAGGAAATCCAGGTGTGCAAAGCTGAAGCTAGTTAACAAGGCTAGGGAGCAGAAACCAATCCTTTTTCCCTCTCCCTCCTCTTTTTTTCTTGTCTCCCTATCTCAAATGAAGTTAAGCAAGATGCAGAACTGAAAGAAAGAAGTTGCCTGTGAAAACTGAGGTGAGGATTTAATACCTGAATTAAGTCTTATAGAGGAAAAACAGCAGCACAAAAATACTGGAACACTATAGGAAAGTTATGTGACAAAATGGGATGTCATGAAATTGCAGGCTGGTCAAGGTTGGAAGAGACTTCTGGCGGTCATGTGGTCCAACCTCCCAGCTTAATCAAGGTCACCTAGAGCCAGTTCCTAAGGACTGTGTCCAGACAGCTTTTGAATGTCACCAAGGAAGGAGGCTCCATTATCTCTCTGGGGAACCTGTGCCAGTGGTCAGATACTCTCATAGCTAAACAGTGTCCTTACCTTGAGATGGAGCTTCCTGTATTTATTTCAGTTTGTGCCCATTGCCTCCTGTCCTGTCATGGGCACCACTGAAGAGAGCCTGGCTCCACCTTCTTTGCGCTCTCCCTTCAGATATTTTTATATATTGGTAAGTTTCCCCTGAGTCTTTGCTTCTCCAGGCTGAACAGACTCAGCTCTTTTAGCCTTTTGAATATCTCCAAGGATGGAGAATCTACAGCCTATGAAGATGGATAAGCAGGTGGGATCAATGAAGGACTTCATTGTCCTAACCAAGCTTTCCAATTCTCAGTTATTTTAGCTAAACAAAATCAAGTTTCAGGAAAAGACATTATAACAAGTGTTACTGTTAATGAGTGCAGGGTTTGCATCGGAGGGTCAAAAGCAGGGACTATAAAGGAACTTGGAAGACCCTTACCTCCACTTACAAAGCTTTTTTTCTAGCTGAGTTAGATACCTCTGTATCTCAGTTTTCATACAAAATGGGGACCTTTCTTTATTTCTGTATCTTTTAGAAGTTACTGGTAGAGTAATGGGTACTGGCAGAGTTCTTGGAGCTGTTCATATTTTCCTCTGTCTCTGAATCCTAATTAAACACTCTCTGATTCTGTTAAAAAGAGGAGCTAACTGAGCTATTTCACTTTGGTATATCATTATATGCGAGACTTTGGTAAGATATAAATACAGGTATTATGAGGTCTAACAGAAGTGTGGAATATTCAGGCATACATCTGCTGCTGATGCGAATGTGCCATCAGGTAATCACTTGCAGGAGAGGTAATTAAATACTCCCTGGTCTGTGCAGAACAAAACAGAGGAATGGAGACAGTATGCTTATCTTGCACTTCTCACATTAATCCTGAAATGACCGTAAAGCCTCTGTTTGCTGCCTGACTAAACTTTGCCTCCAACCCTGATGACTTTAACAATGACATGAGATGTAATCAATATAAAAATGTGGCATGTTGTGAGAAAGGAAAGAAATGAAATTTGGTTTTGATATAACAGGCTGCTGAAGGAACTGCAGTAGTTTGATTCAAATGATTTCTCAATGAATTTGTAACAACTGGAGCAGAATTTCCGGTCAGTGTCTCCAGGGTGCTGTGTTACTTCTCCGGAAAACTTGAGGCTGGCTGGTTAAAGAGTGTACTGGATGCTGAGGGTTGCTACCAGATTGCTATTAGGCAGTGACCTTTGTTCTCTGGAGGTTTTGGAGCAAATCCTAGAAACTGTGTCAAGGACAGGAAGGTGTCTGGGATCAGACTGTATGGATTTACTGATTTTTATGATACCTGATGAACGATGAGTAGACTGGCTCTGTGACAGGCAGAGAGCAGGGGATACTGTTCACCTTACGTTTTGCAATCTGTAGTACAATCAGTGCAGCCAATTTGGTGACATATGTACTGGATAAGCAGACTACTAGATGATGCAGAAAATTGTGTGGCCCACTAGATTTAGATTGGATATTAGGAAAAAATTATTTACTGAAAGAGTGGTCAAGAACTGGAACAGGCTGCCCAGGGAAGTGGTGGAGTCACTATCCCTGGAGGTGTTAAAAAAAGTGTAGATGTGGCACTTTGGTATGTGGTTTGGTGGGTGTGGTGGCATTGGGTTGATGGTTGGACTTGATGATCTTAGAGGTCTTTTCCAACTAAAATGATTCTATGACCAGGGGGTTGATCAGTGGTATATAATTCAGCTGTTGGCTGGTTATTAGTGGCATTCTTTAGAGTTGGTACTGGGGCTGATACTGTTTAATATATTTATTTATGATATGGATAGTGAGACAGAGTACATCCTTAACAGGCTGATAGGTGATACCAAATTGAGGGGAAGCAGTCAATAGGCTAGAGGTTAGGTTTGCTATGTAGAGTAACCTCAGCAGGCTGGAGAAATGGGCTGACAGGAACCTCATGAAGTTCAACAAAGAAAAGTGAAAAAAAATCTGGAGCATGCACAACAATACAGGCTAACTGCTGGCTGATCAGAAGGCAGCATTGCCGGACAGCACTCAAGTGCCCAAGTTGAACATGAGCCAGTGGTGTACCTTTGCAGTGAAGAATCATAGAATCGTAGAATACTAGGTTGGAAGGGACCTCAAGGATCATCTGGTCCAACATTTCATGGCAAAAGCTCCACCTAGAAATGTTGGACCAGCACCCTGTCCAGCTGAATCTTAAAAGTGTCCAATACTGGGACCTGGGAAGACATAACCCAAGAGTGCAGCACAAACTGGGATCCACCTGGCTGGAGAAAAGCTCTGTAGAAAGGGACCTGGGGGTCCTGGTGGACAACAAGCTCAACATGGGTGAACAGGGTGCTGCTGTATCAAAGAAAGACAATGGGATGCTGGATTGCATCAACAAGGGCATCACCAGCAGAGATGAAGTCATCATCCCACTCTATTCAGCACTTGTCAGACCACGCCTGCAACACTGTGTTCAGTTCTGGTCCCCACTATACAAAAAAGATGTGGATGGGCTGGAGAGGGTCCAGAGAGGGGGCATGAAGATGATCAAAGGACTGGGAAGCCTCCTATATGAGGAAAGGCTGAGAGAACTGGGTTTATTCAGCCTGAAGAAAAGAAGGCTTAGGGGAGACCTCATCACCATGTTCCAGTACTTAAAGGGTGGCTACAAGAAGACAGAGACTCCCTTTATACAAGGAGTCACATGGAAAAGGTGAAGGTTAGTCCTGGGCAGATTCTGATTGGGCATGAAGAAGATTTTTCACAATGAGAACAATCAGCCATTGGATTAATTTCCCCAGGGAAGTGCTGGATTTAAAGGCTGACTATCTACTGAGTAGTATTGGAATGTAGCCAGCAGGTCAATGGAAAGGACTGTTCCTTTCCCTTTGGCACTTGTGAGACCACGTGTTAGTACTATCTCCAATTTTGAGCTCCCCAAGTAATCGACATATTGGAGCTAATCCACTAAGGTGATTTAAGTTTTGGAGCACGTAATAGTTAAGGAGGTTGAAAGAGCTGAGTTTGTTCAGTCATGGGAAGCAAAAGTAAAGGGAAGATCTTAGTGATGTCTTCAGCTGCCTAATTGGATTGTGTAGAGAACACAGAGCCAAACTCCTCCTGGAAGTTAACAGTGGTAGGATGAGAGGCAACAGACACAAGCTGCAGCAAGAGACATTCCTATTAGACAGCCATAAGGACAGGTTTTCATCTTGGGGGCTGCCAGACACTGTAACAGGTACCCAGAGAGGATGTAGAATCTGTCCTTGGAGATACTTACCTGGATGAGGCTCTGAGAAATGCAACCTAAGTTGGCCCTGTTTTGTATGGGACATTGGAAGGGAAAGGACTCCAAAAGTCCCTTCCAACCTAAACTCTTTTATGCTTTTATGATCTGATGAGACTCTGATTTGAGTGATACATATAATTAGCAGGAATAGTACGTACTGAAAGTAAGCAGTAGTTCAGGGAACAGCTCTAAGATCTAAGAGTCTTAGGAACTCCTGCCAAAGATGCATGATGGTACAGGAACACGACAAGCAAAGACAACTTCCTCCAGTTGGAAAGTCCAGGTAATTAGCAAACTTGATTTGTATTTTACTGCAAAGATTATTTTTTTCCTGCCTCTCTCTACTGACAGAAGTCTGTTAAAAGGCCAAAGTTGTGTTGCAGAGGTTAGCCATTAATCACAGCCTAATAAATATGAAGAAAATTAATCTGTTTGCATGTAAAGATTTCTTTGCAACTCCATGGTTTTTCTTCTCTTTATATCACTTCTGTGGCCAATGTCTGTGGGAACTGGCCTTTTTTTTCTTTTCCTTTATTTTTTTTTAGAAGCAGCAGGCAGTCAAATCCTTCCATGATAGCAGCCTACAGCAGAACCACCTCTGTGGCTACCTGTGCTGCTGGCTGTTTGCTACCTGAGCTGAAACTGCATTGCTAAGCTTAGCTGGGCAGGATATAGAGCAGTATGTATGTGTGGTGTGGGGTTTTGGCACAGGCATCACTGGAGATGGAGGAGATGGGGAATTTCAGCATGCAGGGATAGGAAGCCTGCAGATCATGATTCACTTGTGCCCCTTGGTCAGGTGCCTTGTGCTTTTTGAGTCTCTGTGTAGTTGCACTGGAGCTAACTCCATACAGGGATGGACTGCCCTATTATTTGGATATTTGGAACACATCAGACTGTAGTGATCGCAGCTACAATTCAAAGCAGTTTTTCTTGAAAGCACTAGGAATCTCTGCTAATTCCTGAAGTTAGCATGCAAAACCAGTAGTACACAACGCTGAAAAAACAGTAGGCTTTTAAGGGAAAAATAATTTTTTCATATTTAGAAATGGAGGGTAGGTTACAATGCACTGCATACTACATTTAATCCATGAAAGCTTTACATACAAAATTACTGGGATCATAAGAAGGAGCTTTCTAAGGGGAGAGGAGTTAGTAAAAAAGGCATTTCTTACCCATGTGTCTGTGTGGAGCAGCCTTCGCAGGAGTTCTCTTTTGCTGTCTCTCCTGTGGCTATAAGTAAGGTTGGAATTTGGTTGGGCAAAGGTTGATTTAAAAGATGATGAATTTAACCAAGTTATACTGAACATGTTCAACATCTTGATAAGCTGCCTTGTCCTTGCCTGCAGAAGTGCTAATCACATGCATTTCTCAACAGCTTTGGATTTTTTTCTACTGATAATTATACTCAAAAACTCAGTCAAGAAGGTCGTCTGAGGCAAGCCTGATCTTTGCCCTGGGCAGGAGCCTTCTCCAGCTATAATAAATGTCTTAAAGGGAACAGGTTAGGCTTGTGGTGGATTGGTCGGGGCCAGCAGCATTTGACTGCAAATCAAGAGGTTATCAATTCAAATCTGCATACCCCATGTTCATAGAATCATATAATGGTTTGGGTTGGAAGGGACCTTAAAGATCATCTAGTTCCAGCCCCCCTGCATGGGCAGGGACACCTTCCATTAGACCAGGTTACTCAAAGCCCCATCCAACCTGGCCTTGAACACTTCCAGGGAGGGGTATCCACAGCCTTCCTGGGCCGTCTGTTCCAGTGTCTCACCACTCTCACACTAAGAAATTTCTTCTTAATGTCTAACCTAAACCTCCCCTCTTCCAGTTTAAAGCCATTCCCCCTTGTCCTCTTACTACAAGCCCTTGTAAAAAGTCCCTCTCCAGCTTTCCTGTAGGACCTCTTCAGATACTGGAAGGCCACTATAAGGTCTCCCCTCTCCCCTCTCTTCTCCAGGCTGAACAACCCCAACTCTCTTAGCCTGTTTTCATAGGAGAGGTGCTTCAGCCCTCTCATCATCTTTGTGGCCTTCCTCTGGACTCTCTCCAGCAGCTCCATGTTCTTCTTGGGGGCTCCAGAACTGGATACAGTACTGCAGGTGGGGTCTTACGAGAGCCGAGTAAAGGGGGAGAATCACCCCCCTTGAGCTGCTGGCCATGGTCCTTTTGATGCAACCTAGGGTACAGTTGGCTTTTCTGGGCTGCATGTTGGATGCCAAAAGGAAGGACTGTGTGTGATGAGGGAACCTGGCCAGCAGCCAGATGTCCACCAAGCTGTTCTCACTCCCCTCCTCTACAGGACAGAGGGAGAAATTAGGATGAAAAAGCTTGAAGAAGTCATGATAAAGACAGTAACTGGGAGAGATACAAGGAAGACTGAGCTCATGATTGATGGATGGCCCTGACTACTGTCGAGGCTATCACACATGTGAAACACCTACTGCAATCAAGTGGCCTATGTGAGTGAAGTCTCCCTGGGATACAGGGAAGGAGGTGGCTGGGATATCAATATGGTGAGGCCTGGCAAAATGACCATACTGGACTACTGCTCTGTACCTGCCAAGACAAGTGCTAGGTGTTTACTGTGGTGGCAGCATCTACTGGGTGACTGGAGAGGTACCCTGTAAGCCATACCATTGCTTGAAATGCTATCCTGAGCCTTCGAAGTCAAGTTCTGTGTTGTGGTACCCCAGAAAGAATAGAGTCAGACAAGTACAATTAATTTCTGAAATAACCCCATACACTCCTGGGCCAAGAAACATGGCATTGGCTTGGTGCATTGTGCACCCTACCACCCACAAGCATCTGGAAAGACTGAATAATACAATGGACTGTTAAAGACTACGCTGAGAGCATAGGGTGATGTGGAATGGAAGTAGCGGGATGTAAATTTAGCAGAAGCCACTTGGTTAACACCAGATGAACTACTAGCTACCCTGGTTCTGCCCAAACAAAGCCCCTACATACTGTGGGAGGAGATGAGGTGCCTCTAGTACATAAATGTAAGTGGCTGGGAAAGGCAGTGTGGGTTGCTCTCCTTTGGGACAAGAAAAGCCCATTTGTGGGATTGTGTTTGCTCAAGGACCTAGGTGCAGTTGGTGGGTAGTTCAGAGGAAGTGGAAATCTGGTGTGTGCCTCAAAGAGATTTATCCCTCTGGGAAAATAATCCATTATTTGACTTGTATGATAAAGGAAGTAATACAGCAGGAACCACCTGAACCAATGGAGAATGCACCTCACAAGGAACCATGTGAGTGCAGTGCTGACCCAACCCAAGCAGTCTTGGTGCTCAACAATCCAACACACTGCTTCTCCTGTCTTGAATGATCTCCTTGACAGACAGAACCAAAGTCATCAAGTGTTCTTATGGGCATTTGGGGGAGGGGGATCATGAACGGAGAAATAATATCTGTATATATGTCAAGGGACAAGGTACAGTGGTTAATGAGGATGTGTAAAACCTGACTATTGAATGTAAAGATGGTTTAAGTACATAGTATAAGTTGTAAGTGTTGGTGAGAAGGAATTTCAGGAACGAGAAATAGAATGAAAAGGTTTGAGTAGGGTTTAGAAATTAAACACTGTATGAATGGGACAGAGGACACTTAGATATATCAGATAATGTGTGACCTGAGCATGATGTGAATGATACAGAATAAGGGGTTGAGATTATACTAGATCTGGCTAGGATGGAGTTAACTTTTTTCAAGGCACAAGGCTGTGCTTTGCATTTATGGCTAAGACAGTGTTGGTAACACACCACTGTTTTGGCTGTTGTAGAACAGTGTTTGCTTTTCTCTCCAGGCTTTGTCTCCCCCATGTCCTCCCAAGTGGGAGGCTGGGGATGAGCAAGAGGTTGGGAAGGGACAGTGCTGAGACAACTGCTGTGATCTGACCAAAGGGATATTCCATACCGTTTGATGACATGCTCAGCATTAAAAGGTCAGGAAAAGGAAGGGGAAGTGTGGATGTTTGTGGTTATGGCAATCTTTCCAAGCAACTGTTGTGCATGTTGAGGTGCTCCTTCCCATGAAGTAGCTAAATATCCTCCTGCTGAGGGGAACTAGTGAATGAATTCCTGTTTTCTTTGCTTGTGTGTGCAGCTTTCCTTTCCTTATCAAACTTTCATTATTTCAATCCACAAGTCTTCTTGCCTTCCATTTATTTTTTCCCTGTCCTGCAGGAGAGGAGGGAGAGGTAGTCAACAGGGGGGTTTGGGTGTTGTTTAGGGTCAACCCATCACAAGGACAGATCCTATCCACTGGCCATAAACATGTGAAGGATACACTTACAGACATAGACTGAACTGATGGTGTTTCTAATGAGGGGGGAAGCTGTCAAATTGAGATCTCGCTATACTAAGATACTTACAGAATTGACTGTGAAGTTCCTGTTAAAAAATCTCATTCAATTTTAGAAAGCTTTAAACTGAATTATTTCCCTCATTAACTTGCTGTGGAATTGGATTATTAGAAATAATACCTGTGTTTTCCTTGGCTGACTGCTCCAACTGTTTAATTCAAAGGAAAGGTAATAGACATCAGCATAACCTCAATGTGCTGCAACAGGACAGTTATCGATGTTATCAAAGCCTAACTGTAATCCACTTAAAGTAAGTGGATTTGCATGCCTGTTGTGACTAGGCGTTGTTCCTCTTTGTACAAGATACAATCTAAAAACCTAAGTAAATGAGCCCCAATGTTGTAAGCACAAGAGAAATCAGATCCTGCCCCGTCCTCTGCTTGGAATCTTTCAGGCACTATAGTCAAAAGACTGGATGAGGAGTTACATAGAGAAGTGGAATCACAGTGGGTCTTAGTTTTGCAGCTAAGCACAGAGCAGGTGGGAGCACATACAAGGATCTCAGGTCAGCACACAAGGAAACAACATAGCTTTTGAAGCAAGATGTGGGGTTTTTCTGTTTTGTTTTGTTTTTTATTGTAGTGCCACTGTGATTGTCACTTGAGGTCATTTTGCATCCAGACAAGAATTTTCAAGAATAAGGTGCTACACAGATATAAAATGTTAGCGATACACTAAAACATTGTTTCTAGAAGGGAAAGTATGGTCATGTTCCAAATGGGAAGGAGGTGGAGGCTGTGCAGGAGTTTCAAAAGGCTTTGAAAAGAAAGTTGAGGGTGAAACATCTAGTAGTCAGAAGACTGCTTAAGCTTCTGGTGTGGTAAAATATGAAAGATTAGTAAATACAAATGGCAAGGGGAAGGTTCTTTTGAGTTGAGGCTGGTAGTTAGTTCTGGTGCCATGACAGGAGGTTGAATGAGATGCTGGTGTCTAGGTGCTAGGAGAATGTATCTCCATGTGTGCTCAACAACAGGACCCTGCATGTCTTAGAGCTGATCTTTGCATCTGTGGGGCTGAGGTGTAAATTATATCAAAGGTGTACTAACTCATTCAATACTGACAAGCTGGTGAGGTCAAAAATTCTCCTATCCCTCCACCAGTAGTATGAGAATTTAAGAATGTATCAGAGTAAAGGCAGCTTGCAATATCTCCTCTTCTGGTTCTTGAGCCTTTTGAAAGAGTGTTCTCAAGCATATTTATATATCTACAAAAATGAGGAACCTAACTGAAAAAAAAATAAAGTAACCTTTTGATACTTCAAGGAAAGTGATAAGACCTGGGAAAACCTCTGAATTCACAGTGTAGGAGTTGAATTTGTATTGTAGGAGTTGGCCACAGTGACTTATACGGTATGGTTCTGTTAGCCCAGGGACTAGACTTAGTGGGGGGTCTGCTTTCTCCAAGGTATGTCCCTTTTCATCTGTAGCCTGGTTGTAGTAATACAAGGACCTTTGTCCCTATCCTCATTGCATTCGTCTTCCATTTACAAAGTATTTTCAATAATTTTTTTTGCCAAAGCTTTTCTGATGTTTGGTTAGGTAATACCTACCTGTGTTACCAAAAAATATCATAAATAAGCATTTTCCAGTAGTTGTATGTGATCATGTGGTTTCCTCATCATGTAGGTAAATGGAGAGGAGGACCTGTGTTCTTAACTTTGATACTTCCTAGGATCTTTGGCTTTAGGAAATGCACAGATTTTGGTAAGTCCTAGCCTCCTTCCCCCAAAGCAAAAGCTTCTCAGTTTCCAGTGCTTTCAGCAGGCCACCTGGAATAATAGCATGAACTGTAGAGTAGAGATGTTTTCATATTGTCTGTTGAAGGCACCTTATTTTGATCCTCTGGAAGGCTTTCAAAGGAGTTGACTTGAGCACATAGCAGTAACAGAAAGTGCCTCAGCATCCTTGTCCTCACATTCTTCATAACAACCTGAAGAGCTGCCTAACTTCAAGGAAGGTCAATGTGTCTTGCTGGCAAATGGGCAGTGGTGATAGTAAAAGTAATGGTATTTTTTCCTACTTAGCATTTGAAATAAGATGAGAGCTGTGCTGCAAGCATTCTAGTAGCCTGAGACTCTGGGTACATGTGGCTTGTTGCAGAGCCTCACAGTGCTGGCAGAGTGCTGCAGTGTGGAGCCAGACCTGGTGCACTTGGTATTGTGCCAGAGCATAGTTAAATAAGTGCTATTTACCAAAGTCTCATACTTTGTAAGTCAGGTCACTTTCTGGCCCTGTTTTGGACACAGACATGGGGAGAGTGTGTGCCCATTGCTGTCAGCATGATGGCTCTTATTTAACTTACTTATTCATATCTGAAGAGTTTATACAGATTTAGGTCTGCGTTTTAAAGAAAAAAAGAGAGAGAAAAAAGATGTAGCTAGCCTCTGGATCACTTCTAATTTTTTTTATAAGCAGTTTTGTTTTGTTTCTTTAAATAGTGACTCACAGAAATTGTATTAAGAGATGGTGAAGAAACTATTTTCATGGCCGTTCCAGTGGATGTGAGGAGTAGAAAACAGAGCAGTTAATGAAAGATGGGTGAAGTAGACCTTTAATGTTTATAATACAAGTAAAGTTACAAAGGTCAGTCGACTAAAAGGTGCCTTTTCTTATTAACACAGTTGTGCAAAGAGTCCAACCATAAATATGAATAAATATAGTTCATATGTTTGGTTATGAAAATGAAGCTGTGCTCAAATGATATGAATCAGTGCCAGGATTGTGCTGTTGACAAGAGGTTGATGTGGATATCTTGTTGGTGTCTGTACTGATCACAGCCAAACTTTCTTGCCTGGGAACATATACACTCCTTAAAAATTGATGTAATGAGGACTGCTAAATAGTGCTTGTTCACCTGTGTTGCTTACTGTATACTTGCTGACCACGAGCCCACCAGTCTCCTTACTGTGCCATCCTTTTCTTGGATTCAAAACGAACTAGTTAATGAAAATTCATTTTCAAATGCAGCATGTTGGGAGAATACAGGCTTATTCGTGTCCTCTGCTGACTCCAGCTGGGACAGCTGTAAAGTTGTCCCCTACTCCCTGCAGAGGATGATGCCCCTGCAGCTGAGTCCCAAAAGGTGGTCTGGTCTAAGCCTCCACAACCCAATGTATTAACAAGAGGCAGCATCACTTTCAATTTACATTAATATGCAAGGCTGTGAACTGCAATGGCTCAAGTCTGTGATTCACAAGCTCTGTCAGGTGGAGATATGCTCCCTGAAGAAGTTGCTGCTCCCATCTGAGGGGGCAGCGGCCTCCTCATCTACATCTTTCCTTCCACAGCTAAGTCTGACATTGTGAGTCAGAGCCTTGGACTGCTTTAAGGTCTCCTTCAGCAGAGTAATACAAAGGCATATTTTATTTGTTCTTTGTATTTAAGCTGTTCAAACTCAGTACAGCCCTTTCCCTTTGCCCCTTATTTTGCCAGTGACGGTTTTTCCACTCTAGTTTGGCAAGTACTATATAAAAACCATGTGATTTGGTAATAGGGATATTTGGTTCACTGAAGTCCTCCTTAATCATGAAGCAAAGTCCATTTGAGCTACCAAATGAATATTCATCAGCCATCCTGCACATAGCCAAGTGGTATTTATTTCTTTCTCTTCTGATGACCACATGCTCCTGATACAGTAGAGAATCAGGGGGAAAAAAGGAAGCAAACAGGAATGACGTTGCAATCCTGTTGGTATACAGGCTTGCAGAGGAAGGGGAGAATACCCCTCCTTCTAGTATTTTTGGCTTCTGTCTTTCTAAAATAAGGGGGAGGAAGACAAAAAATCATTTACTGGCCCTGTGTTTGCAGCAAATAAAGGTATTCTGTTATCCCCTGGACCTGTCAGTAAAGAATTACAGTGGGAGTCCTCTTCCCCCAGGCTTTGCTCTTTGTGCTTTAAATATTGAATTTTCCTCCCTAGTGACCTTTTTACTGTAGAATATAAACTATGAATAATGCTTTTATCTTTGGCTATTCAACAAATATTCTGTATTGATCATGAATTTGAGCTTTAAGATGCAGAATTTTTCATGGAGTTAACTGTGAGGGGTGTCTGTGCAGCTTCTTTTGCTGTCATGTCAGGATGAAATCCATGTTGCAAACTGGAAATTTCTGTTGAAGCAAAAATTCAGAGATCTTAAAATGAGGAATTATGTGTGCTAAATAGACTTTTTGGTGGAGTTATGTGATTGTTCATGGATGTGTGCATGTATGTAGATTCATATGCATGCACAACAATCAGGCTGTCTGCAGGACTGTTTGGATAACAGCAACTGGATTTGATTAATGCTGCTCAAATGGCAATGACTTTGGAATTCTTGTCTTCTCGCTGGCACTCATAACACGTGGGAAGAGTTTTCTTTCTAACTCCTTCTGTTGGCTACTTTCTGGACATGTATTTCTTTGGTTCTGCCTTTTAATTGCTGTATCATTTGGTAGTCTTTGGACATGCAAGATGCTGAGACATAGAAGATAACATTATAAAGCTTCTGTCTTCTTCTATTCAGCACATGGAGCTTTGTTTTTCCTAGGGTATGTACCCTTATAAAACTTTTTTTTTTGTTTGTTCTATGATAGAACAGAATAAGTTACTTAGATCTCAGTTGCATGTGCATTTCTTGCCCTTTGGAGATGGATTTCTGAATTTGACAGGAGACTCTGTTCTTTTTCCTTTAAGCTTTTGAAATGTATAAATAATAAGTACTCTGTCTATCTACTTCACTATTTTCTTCAAGGAGCATGAAGAAGATATGCTTACACAATCATGAAAAAAAGCATGTAGTCTTCTTTCAAGAATGCAGCTCTGGGAGACAGGAGGTATCGAGGCTGAAGGCTTTGAAAGCAGCAAGTGTGAATCTCTTTCTCTCCTCATCTTCCATGCCTCTTCCTGCTGCCTGTGTCCCATCTTGTCCTGTCTGTCCCTGCCCCGTCCTCCCCACCTGTAATCCATCCAGGAAATGTCTAATTTCTAAATCAACCTCTATATTATTGAGTATTTAGTTTCACTTTGTCAATAAAGAAACTACTCTGACATTTCATTACCCTAAGCTCAGACTGAACTGATGTCTGGAGGGTTAAGGTGCATTAGCCTCAGCAAACATAAGTGATGTTGCTTCATGGGATCCAGAATTACTATTTTGACTCTTCGTGTGCCAAGGACCTAACTTTTGCTTCAGATTTCTTACTGGGTGCATCCACTCTTGCTACAAGAAGGATTTCAATTGGAATAGCATTCATTGTCCTCTCTTTCTGAGATCAGGGATCACAATGGAAAGTCTGAAAGTAGCCTTGAAGGCAAAGAGAAATATCAACTTCCTATAGAAGTTTCCATCTTCTTGGTCACTGTGTGCTTGCTTTTGTGTTGGGGGAACAATTGTGTTCTGCTCTGATGAGGCTTTTATGATGCTTATAGAACTGTTAATAGAAATGAGGGGGTGGATAACGCTTGCTCTTTATTAGTTCTCATCACTTCGTGGCTTTGAAAGACTTGTTATCTGTTATCACTAAAATGGAATGGGTAATACTTTGCTTGGCGTTGCAGAAATGCAGAATGCAGCCTTTTCCTGCGTAACTATTGAAAACCGTTGTTATGAGCTTTGGGAGGAATATAAATCTAGACATAGTATAAAAATTAATCATTTTAATACGATGTAAAAGCCAGTAGAGTTGGTGATGAGCTTATATTTATTTGTTTAAAATCCTCTCCAAACAAGCAACAGATCCTACCAGAAATCCATGCCTCAGTACTAAGGACAGAATAAACCCCCATGAAATGCATACATGGAAATTGTCTTGATTGTAAAACTGGTTTTGGTCACAGAAGAACTTGTGTTCCTGATTTCAGCTAGAGGATGACTCTCAAACTTTCTAGGAAATACCCACCTGTCTTGAAGATGATCCTGAGTGACCTGACTATATGTGGGTCTACAAAACTAAGTGATCCTGGAAAAAGAAGAATTCTGTTACTCACAGACATAACTGAAGTTGCATGAAGCTGTTTTCTTGGGCAAGTCATCTGGAGGAGAGAGAATTAAAAGATTTGTGTCACGGGGGAAGTCAGCATAAGCCTGAATGAAACCTGTGTGTGGGGCAGTAAGCTCCACAGTATTTGAGTCCATATAGCCAATGGCAAGATCCCAAGAACTTAAGCAGAAGTAGTTTGTTCTGCTCTCTTTAGCTTTTTGTTTCACCTTTGCAGGGGGGATTTGTACTGTTATCTCTTGGTTTTCATTTGTCTGTGCACATGAGAGATTCCCCGCTGAGTCTTTTAATGATTTCCTAAACATAAACCACAGCTTGTCACCGAGGCAGAGTCTCTTGTGTCAATGGTTGTATTTTAAGCTGCTGCTATGTGATTTAACTGTCATATCTCCTTTAAAGCCCACTGTGTCCTTTTGAAGAAGAGGATGATGGAAAATAAACCCTCTGTGATTGTGTTTAGTGACAATAAGGTGTAAGGAAAAAGTAGCTAATGGACACTTAAACCAGGTAGGCATTTATGTTAAGCAAAGAAATTGAAATGGAAAGATGATGTAATTGTTTTAAATTTGTCCCTAGGGTTAACTTTGTGAGTGGTGATAATCTGTTATATTAATTCAAAGGTTTAATCACTTGACTATGTTAGTCTGTTGCTTCACTGTTAATACTGTGAAGTTATGTATTTAATCAGCTTAGATAACAGTGGAGCTTTGATTTCTCGAGGTTTGCTTGTCTTTGTGTTATTTGATTGACATTATTCATTTTACTATTTTAATTTTTAAAAAACTAAGAAAAAAGCGCATCTTTTTGATAACTGCAAAGAGAATGGGTCCAAGTACCAATTACAGAATACATATGTCTTGACGTACAAAATATGTAGGATCTCTGTGTTCTCTTCAAAATTAGTTATCAACTGCTTCACAGCATGATTAATGAAGATAGTGATCACTATGGAAAAAAGCTTTATTTTTTAATTCAGTATAGAACTCTTGGGGTGTTGATGTTGTTTATTTTATTTTATTTTAGATATAAGAAAGTTAAAAGTTACCCATTTGTCATTTATAGAAGTCAATGTATAAGATAGATAATGATGAAGTAATATTCTACAAAAGCAAACCCAGCAACCTAGGTCTTAAACTGAGGTAAAGCAAGAGAGTAAAAGGATGCCTTTTGGTTATCATTGAGTTGTATACCAATGCATCCAAAATGCAGTCCTGCCACATGATCAGGCCAAATACAAGTGTCTAGTATAGACTACAAGCAGGACTATTAAAAAATCCTGAGCATCTGGTGCACAGCTGTGTCATACCTGTTCCTGGTGCGCTTGTGCCCAAAGTGATGAAGAAGCAGTTCCAGACCACTTAGAGGATACATCCTTCTTCCTGGATTTGATGAAGACCAGGCTTTCCCACCATCTCATGTATAGGGCTGAGAGCTGGAGTTGTCAGGATTTGGTTCTAGAAAAACTTGGTAGGTCCTCTGGAATGCATTTTTGGAACCTCTGTTACAAATACAGAACGTGGTGATATCTAGTTATAGATGAGTTGCTGTGAACTGCTTAATGTGACTTGGTTATATCTGCTGTATATGTTTTTCCTTGTGACTATACTGTTTTTCCTTTCTAACAGATAATTTAGTTGAAACAACTTTCTCTCTTGCTATCTGGATATGATTTGCACACCACTGAGACAAATCCTGGAATTTGCCATATTTGCAATTTTTCTTTCCTTATCATGAGTATGTATACCTGAAGGTGACAGCAGCCTTGGGACACATTTTTTCATGCTATGTATTTCTCCCATGTTGACTTTTTTTTTTAATTTTTTTTTTTTTTTTTTTTTTTTTTAGTTAGACAAAGTAGGATGAAAATATCAGGATTTCAATAGCTAAAAATCTATCACTGGTTTTATATTTTGATTTCATACAAACACCAGAAGAGGTGAAAGCAATTTTTTTTATTTTCATGAGGAGGTAGGTTCCTAAAGCAGGAAATACATAGGATACATGAGGACACCAGGGAATATATTTTCTAATCTTGCGATCTATGTCTTTCCTAGCCCTGATAGATCCTTGCCTTGCAATCCTGTAATGAAAATTTATTAAATGTTGTATTGAATCCAATTGATTTACTAATTCTGAGACATCTGAGATCTCCCTTGCCTTAAAATAAATAGGCACCTATTCAGATTTACTCAACAAGTTGAACTTTGCTACTTGCTTTTTTTTTTTTTTTTCTTGTATGGTTGAAATGAGTGATTTTTCCCCTCTTTTAAGCCTTGTTTGAAGTACCACAGTAGGTGTGCTAGGGGATATTCCCACATTTGCACCCTCAGTATTTTCCTATGTTACTCAGCTCAGATACCTATTGAGAATGTAGGAACAGGTCACAGTGCTGGCTTAAAGCCTCCCTAGGCCTTTCTCAAATAAAAAGCTGTTCACTGCCCTATTTCTGTGGAGAAACCTCAAAGGCACATTCAGTCGTGTTTGCTTGTGAATATGTATCCACAAGGCTGCAACATGAAGGCTGAGTAACTGGGATTATGCTCCCCTGACAGACCTGATGCTAAATGGACTTCAAAGAACATGTTGCTTGCTTTGCAGGTGTGTCAGTTTGGCACCGAGTTGGCAGTCAAACCAATAACAGTAACACTTTCGATTCACCCCTCGCCTCCCCCTCCGCCCCTAAGGTAGGGAAAGAGGGAGAAAAATGAGAAAGAGAGGCTTTCTGGGTTGAAAAGTGAAACAGATTGATTTTAATTATTAGTGGCAAGGGAATATATATATATATATATATATTTGCAAAGGGATGTGCAACACCCGATCCCTCCCTCCTCCCCCAGCGCCTCTCACAGCAACTCTTCTCCCTGGTGACTCCCAGCTGAAGGGGGGAGTGTCCGGGCGCACGGACGGGGCCCTCGGGTGTCGGCTGGGAAGAAAAATGAAAAAAAAGAGAGAGCCAAAGAGAGGGAGATAGAAGCGACAGTAAGCAGAAAAGTGAGAGAAAAAGGAAACAAAAGGCTTGACTTCCATAATGTCTTAACCTATACTGAAAGGCAAATAGAGAAACATTATGAGAAGGGAATATTCTGATTTGCTGATTCTGCCTTCGGTCTGATCTGCTCCCCCATAGGGAGAGAGGCTGCAGACACTCAGAAGTGACCTTGGTTATTTTCAGTCCACTGGTGCTGCTAAAAAGTTCATTGAAAGGAAGAAAAAATCAGCAAAGAGCTTGCTCAAACCAAAACAGCAGGAGAAGTGGTTGCTTTGGGATTGGCTTGAGATATGAGAGCAAGTTTAAGAAGAAAAAAAAAATAAAAATCTTGCTTTGCTCTCCAGATTTTGAATGCTTTGTGAATGGCTGATGTTTGTGTCTGAGCTCTCAAGTCAGCACCTTTCTCAGATGTGGAGTCTTCTTAAGGAGGTTTGGAAGCAACTCTGGAAACCAATGGCTTTGCTGCACAGAGAGTGTACATTTTCAGTAAATGTGTCTGGGACACTGAACTACTTTCTGCTAATAGCAAGGATTTGGATGGCTGTAATGAGTTGCAGAGCCTGTGAACTGGCATCTCCGATTATTCCCCTTACATTAACCACTATGCTCTGTGCATCTCAAAAGTTGTTAAAAGAGCAACTGAACTCATGCTTCTTGTCTCTTCTGAGTCTTTTAAGTGTCTGAAAATTACTGGGTCGTTGAAGAGGAAACGTTAGCTAAGCTGGCCTTACCTGGTAAAAAGACAGTAAAATCTTCTGGTCCTGGGTAGCTGACCCATAACTGAAAGCTTGACACCAGAAAGTGTATGGGGACCCTTTTAGAAAGCAAATTAAGAGCTGAAAGATAATAAAGTGCAGAATAGATATTGTAGTTAAAATAACACAGAAACCAACCAAACATTCAACTTGCAAGTATTGCCTGCATGGGAATTTCTTTGCAGAAGTTTTCACTCCCACCCTTTTGCTGTCATTCCCTGCCAAGAAGGTTAGAGCAACCTGAAAGAACTGATTTAAATCACACAAACACACAGATTAAAAGCAGTGGATAATGTTGGAACAAGCAGAATTCCTGCAGTGTCTTTCTTCCATATCTTGTTCTAAGGTGGTAAGTGAGAGAGGAAAAAGACACAAACCCCAAGCAAACAAAGCCAAGGATTTTGATTTTTGGTTACTTATTTAACCTCAGAATCTTTCAAGGCACCTACCTATTTGGAAAATGGAGGCCAAGCAAACCACTGTTGCTTTTCTCCTTCCCAGCAGCCTGCCACACTTCACTTGTGGTCTGGCACTTAGAGACATTTCTATAAGACAGCTTCGTTTTTCTAGACAAAAGGAAAATCTATATTCTGAGATAAAGAAGTAAGCTCTCCTGCCTCTTAACACTACTCTGAGACAGGAGGAGGTTGTGATAAGCATTATTTTTTTTTTTCTTCAGAATCTCTATTTTTTCCTGATGCCCAAATAAACGTTTTCCTACTCACAGTACAAATACAGTAAAGTTAGTAATGAGAATTGATTTTTTTTCATCATTGAAAAAGAGATGCCAGTACCCTTTGTTCTGTACATTCATTTTAATGTCCTGAGACAGCCTGCTGGGAGCCAGGCTCTTTGCCTGTGCTAGCCAAATAATTTGATGCAGGTGCCCTCTTGAGGAGGAGAAACTGTTACAAAGGAATTTTGCTAGCTTTTAGGAATTTCTTGACAAGTTGTTCAAGTCACTGTAGACTGCAGCAATAATTGTGTGATTGTGGTCTAAATCCTGACCTTCAGCTGTTTTAGCTAGTGCCTCCTGAGCCTTGATAAGCCTGTTGCCTGCAACATGAGTTTACAGATAGTGTGTGTTGGTGTTCTGGTTTGTGGCATCTGTTGCCTTGTTTATTTGTCTGCTTGCTTGTTTTTTGTTGGTTTTTTTTTATTTATTTTTTTTTTTTTAAGGAGATATGTGGTTTCATGTCTCTGTCTTATTTAAATGCAGGGGCTTACTTTGTTTTTTTACAAGCTCATTGCTTCAGAGGAAGGTCTGTGCACTTTTGACTGCTCTGTAAGTGCTAGGGCAGGCTTCCAGTACCAAGCAAAGTGATACTAGCTCTCCTCTGTACCATGAGAAGAACCCATGGATAACTGCTTATGATTTTTTTTCTTCTCTTTTTTAGTGCAGAAGATGGCTCTGATCGCAGGGTTCCTCACTAGGGGTGGAGGCAGCAGCCCCATTCTGGTGTTCCAAATGGCAGCTCTGGAAATGCTGGCATCAGGTATGGGGAAGCCCTGGCAAGGAAAAGCATGCTATTGGTACTTTTTAAAATCCTGTTTAGCAGTTACTTGGTGTGGCTGAGAGATGCTGCCTGGGTTATGGGAAAGAAAGAATATGTATTGCAATAAGGTTCCAGAGTTGCATGCTCTGCATGATATTTTTCAGCCTTTTGTTTTCTCCATGCTGAATTTTGCCCAGGGAGCTAGGAGGTGCAATCTGATCCCAAAAGACCAGTATTTTGAGCCAATCAATACTTTTATATTGTCATTCCATGGAATAGTTCAGTATTTGATGAAAGCAAAAACCTTCAAGTTGAAGAGAAAAACCCAAACAACTCCCACAAATATCCATCTCCCCCAATGCTTTTGCTTTCTTTTTTGAAGAAATTCATTCAATCTTCCATTTTTATGAAAGCAGCAAAGCGTATAGAGAATATTCTGTTTACATAATGCTTTTTCTGCAAGATCTATGATAGGAAACAGGTTTTTCTTCCCCTCACATGAGGGAAAAAGTATTGTTTTTACTGTGGTACCTGTTGTCCTGCTCTCTGTGCACATCTGGAGCATAAGATAGCTCCTGCTTTCACAGTTCATCAACAAATGAAGAAGTGTGGTGAGGAGGAGTTGGCCTGGCACAAAGGTCAGTTCAGTTACTGTCTGCTGTCTTCCACCATAGAGCACAGTATGCTGGAAATAATTTCTGCATCTACCACGAAATACCTGGAAAAAGGAGAGACTCTGAGTTTGAATTGCTTCATCGGTCATCAACAGGATCAGTCATCACAAATGGAGGCTCGGTGCTCTAAAAAAAGCAAAGAAGCAAAATGGGATTGGGTTTGGAAAGGAGATGGAAAGCTTTGCACCTCTAACAAAACTCAGACCCCAAGGTGGAAGTCATGTCTGCTGCTGAAAAATCAGAAAGTCAACCAGTCAGACAGTAGCCACTATCAACGCAGGGCCAAAATTAAGAATACTGTCCTAACTGCTGTGGGCCACTTTATTAGAATTAATAACAGAATCACAGAATCACCAAGGCTGGAAAAGACCTTTAAGATCATCAAGTCCAGCCTATGACCAACACCACCACACCATCTAGACTATGGCACTAAGTGCCACATCCAGCCTTTCCTTGAACACATCCAGGGACGGTGCCTCCACCACTTCCCTGGGAAGTCTATTCCGATGTTTAATCACCCTATCCATGAGGAAGTACTTCCTAATATCCAACCTAAACCTCCCCTGGAGGGGGAGGGCTTGAGGCTATGTCCTCTTGTCTTGTTGCTAGTATCCTGGAATAAGAGCCCAGCCCCCACCTGACTACAACCTCCCTTCAAGTAGTTGAAGAGAGTGATAAGGTCCCCCCTGAGTCTCCTCTTGTCCAGGCTAAACAACTCCAGCTCTCTCAGCCTCTCCCTATAAGACTTTCCCTCTAGTCCTTTCACCAGCTTCGTTGCTCTCCTCTGGACCCGCTCCAGCACCTCAATGTCCTGCTTGAAGTGAGGGGCCCAGAACTGCACACAGCACTCAAGGTGAGGCCTCACCAGTGCTGTGTACAGGGGGAGAATTACATCCCTACTCCTGCTGGCCACACTATTCCTGATACAAGCCAGGATGCCATTGGCCTTCCGGGCCCCCTGGGCACACTGCTGGCTCATGTTCAACCGGCTTTCCACCAGCACTCCCAGGTCCCTCTCTGCTGGGCTGCTCTCCAGCCACTCTTCCCCCAGCCTGTAGCGCTGCCTGGGGTTATTGTGGCCAAAGTGCAGGGTCCTGCACTTGGTCTTGTTGAATTTCATGCCGTTGGCCTCGGCCCATCGATCCAGCCTGTCCAGGTCCTCCTGCAGCCTCTTCCTACCCTCCAGCAGATCAACACTCCCCCCCAGCTTGGTGTCACCTGCAAATTTACTGAGGGTGGACTCAATCCCCACATCCAGGTCGTCAATAAAGATATTGAATAGGACTGGGCCCAGTACTGATCCCTGGGGGACACCGCTGGTCACCGGACGCCAGCTGGATGCAGCTCCATTCACCATCACTCTCTGGGCCCGGTCATCCAACCAGTTTTTGACAGGTAAGCTCTGTGTGTCCTGGAGCTTTCTTGCAGAGGGACTTCGGAGACCACATGGTTGACTCTGAAGCAAAATTTCTGCGTGATAAAAACTGTCTCTGTGAGGATGTGTCCTCTCCTCTTAGGGTGTGAAACTAAAAATGATAGTTGCCACGCTGTGACATGTGAAATAAGTTATTCCTCTGGCTCTTCGTCTGTGTGTGCTAAATGCAAGACCTGACATGTGAAAAATGTTGGGGTTTCATTTTAGATTGGCTGTGGATTTCTCTGAGCTAATGTTTCCCATGGGATTTCTACTCCAAGCACCGTTACTAGAGCTGAAAGGAACTGAGTGGAAAAAGCAGCGTGGGAAAATGTTAGTCTTGGGTTAGATGCACATCTGCCCCAGTTCACCTAGCATCTGTTCTGGGTTTATAGCCACAGCTACATTCAAAGGCACTAAAGTTATTTTCCCTGAAATGGAGGCCTATGTATTTTCTTAAATTGAGACATTTGTGTATGTTAACAGTCTAACCTTACCACCTGAAATCATTGTAG
The DNA here is from genome assembly GCA_020745705.1 of Hemiprocne comata. NCBI lineage: Eukaryota > Metazoa > Chordata > Aves > Apodiformes > Apodidae > Hemiprocne > Hemiprocne comata. The sequence goes on along the minus strand of CM036586.1, from coordinate 130,848,964 downwards.
TGCATGGAGACCTCTGGGATGACTGGTGATTAGAAGGAGTGGGACTTGAGATAAGGCATCCAGCACTATGAGTTATTTTGGTTTTATTGAGGGTTTTTTTTTCCCTTTTTTTCCCTCTTGCTTCATGACTTAGAAGAAAAAGTAGTAGTGTCCCTGTGCAACCACTGCCATGGTCTTAACTGATTGTGTGGTATGGTGTCTTCTACTTGTGCCAAGTGACTTCAGCTGAAGGCAATATCTATTTGGCCTGACTAGCTGAGGTTCATATCTGGTGGTTGTGGTTGTGGTGAGCTACTACAGCTTTCTAGGCTGGTTCTGATCAGTGGTAGACTGAGAAACCAGCTCATTTTCCTTCCAACCTATTCTCCCTGCTTTCTTAAGAAAGCAAACTGAAGAGCACAAAGGATAGAGCAGAAATATGGCAGAAGATGTTTCAGAGGAGAGAAGAACCCAGGAAATCATTCTCTGCATTGAGAACTTGTTGCGGTTTGGGCCTAATGCGACAATAAAGAAACAGCCACAAGGCCGCTCACTCAGCTTCCCACCCCCAACCCCTCACACACACTCTGGGATGAGGAGGACAAAGGCCTACTAGAAGCTCATGGGTCAAGACACACTAATCAGATGCACACAGGACACAGACAACACAAGAACAGTACTTACATACATTACCCCCACCCCTCCCTTCTTCCCAGGCCCTAATTACTTTGTTCCCGATTTCTCTACCTCCTTCCCCCCCAGAGGCATAGGGGGACAGAGGGTGGGGTTTAGAGTCAGTTCACAGTCTGTTGTTGCCGCTCCTTCCTCCTCAGGAAGAAGGATTCCTTGCAGTCCTCCTCTGCTTCTCCATGGGGTCCCTTCCCATGGGAGAGAGTCCTCCACAAACCTCTCCTTCATGAGTCCTTTCCACGAGGTCAGGAGCAAGCTGCTCCAGCGCAGGCTTCCCACAGAGTCACAGGCTGCTTCGGGAACAGTCACCTCCCCTGGCACCAGGGTCTTCCACAGCTGCTTAATCCGAGTCCACTGGCCAAGTTCACCCCTCCTGGCACCTTCAGGGAATGTTTCACCACTTTCCTCCATGAATGCAGGGGGACAGCCTGCCATCTCGCCATAGGTTGCAGGGAAACTTCTGCTTGGGCACCTTCTTCCCCTCCTTCCTCATCAACCACGGGCACCGCTCTGCCTCTCCATCTCAGCTGTTTCTCCCTTCTAGCTGTGCTCCGGTCTTAAATCAGTTCTTTCATATGTTAATCGCAGAGGCGCATCTATTGTCCCTCTAATGGCTCCTTGGCTGGGTTTGGAGCAGGGGAGCTTCTCAGCTTCTTACTGGAGCCACCTCTGGGGCACTCCCCCCACTACCAGAAATCCCGCCAAACTAAGGCAGCACAGAGCTGTAGCAGAAAGGGAAGACCTTCCTGTGTGGGGAGGTCAACCCCATTAGTATAATCCCATACGGAGGGATTATACTAATTTTTTGGCTAAAGTTTTCTGCAACATATTTTGACTAAAAAGAAATAAAAATTACACCTTCAGTCGCCTTTTGGCCACTAAGCTTTAGGTAAGGAAAGCTGCAGTTCAGCGGACTTTTTATTTGCATGTTGGTCATCGTTATATCCGATGTGAGCATTTTCAGTACAACAGAGAGGACAGAGTAAAGCCTGGAACAGAGTAAAGGTCTGAGGGTAAATTCTGAGCTGGAGAACATGTGGGCTGTGGTCATGGTGTCTTGGATAATTGTCTATATTAAAGGTAAGAAAATAAATTAAAAAAATATTTTCTGAAGAAAGAGCTTATGATTGCTTTTATAAAATCCCAAGTCTCTCGGGTGGATTTCTGGCATGGCCCTTATATTTACTGATTCCCCTTTCCTATTGTAATAATTCCATAGAAGTTAGTGGGCTAAAACTCCCTACACAAGAAGGGGAAATGATCCCAACGCTCTTGCATTGGTTTTGATTTTGAGCGATTTTGCAGAAGGTGCAGCAAGCTGGATTTCCAGCCAACATCCACAGAAATCATCTGGCTCAGTGTCCAATTCCTGGTTGCGCCAAAAGAGAGTGCACTGAATGAGCACAGGACCATTGTTTTATGGACTTCAGATGCTTTAGATAGTCAACCTTTGACAGATGCCTCATGTATGGCCTTTTGGGAGTATGTAGTTGTGATAATGGGATATCAGGTATCTTGCCAATTAAATACTAAGCCTGATCTCTGGCAGTTGATTTAGATGTGCAAAAGGCTCTCTGAGATGTGGCCTTGCACTCGTCACTTTTTGAATAAGCTTGTGTTTTATTCATTTGGATTGGTATATTTTGCTCCTGAACACCAGTAGATTTTTTTTTCTCTTTTTGTATGTCTTCATCTCTTTTTCCAGCCAAGGACTTATACTGTGAAGACACTGCTGGTGAAGTCTGAGCTGCTTCCGTCAAGCAAGATAATATTCCGGAGATGCTATAAGAACAACTTCATTTTATTGTACGTGATGAATGCCTGGGATTCACGTTGTGTTTCACAGCACAAATCAAGGTTTTGCGGGACTTACTTCTGAACTTCCTGTTACTAGTTCATTGGGATTATTCACTTTGCCTGTTAACCCCATCTACTTCCTAGGTAGAGAGGAAGAATTTCTTCATGCCTTTGCTAGTCTAGAATTGAATTTCTCTTGAATCTAGTGTCAGTTTTTCCAGGTATTGCCTTCCTTGAGGCAACAGATTTCTCAGTGTTGTGCTCTTTGAAATGAAGAGCTGGTTTCTTTCCAAATGTACTTTCTGGGATCTGCCTCCCATGCAGAGAGGTTTTCCCTCTCTGGTACAGCTCTCAATGCAAAGAAGGATTTCCTGGATTCTTCTCTTCTCTGAAACATCTTCTGACATATTTCTTCTCTACGCTCTGTGCTCTTCAATTCGCTCTGAGAAAGCTTGAGGCCCTTATTCAACTCTCAGCAGTATGAGCTCAAGTGGGGGGATGCACAGGAAGCAGAAAGGAAGTCAGTGTCAAAATCACTGTTCTGTAAACAAGAACCAAATAACAGGCACAACGTTTTACCGTCACTGTTGTGAAAGGCTATTTTGTCTACAATCTTTTAACAATGTTGTGTTCCTCTTCCCTTTTTCAACTATTTAAGTAAATTTGCCTTTCGCGTTAAGGGCTTCTCTCTTAGGACTTAAAATTTGGTACCAAATGACAAAGGGAAGATGGTTACATCTGTATCTGTTTCTGTGGTTACTAAAGCTTGTCTGATGAGCGTGTCTGACCTTCCCATGTGTTTCATAGTTGGGCATATATGTAGTGCTTTTGAATGTCGAAGCAGACATGCATCTTCTAAATAAATGAGGGAAGTAATCATTTATCTCCTCATCACTTTGCCAGGTATCTGATTGCTTATCAGCTCTGAAGGCCTGCAATTGCTGCTGCTTTGTGAGCCTTTCCATCAAAGGCAGCCTGATTTTGGATTCTTGTTGAAATAAAAGTGTATGTCACATCTGACTGAACCAGCTGCTTAAAGGGCATCCTTGATGCTGAGTAGTAACAAGCAGTATAGATGTCTTGCTAGCTGGGGGAAGGGGGTGGTGGTGGGGAACAGGAAGGGTTTTGTATGATCCTATGTTTTGGGCTCCACTGAGCCAATTCAGACTGCAGATATTTTTAGCAGTATTCTTGAGCAGGCAGCATGCTGTACAATTACACACCAACACAATGTTTCTCTTGTAGGTTGGTGTAGCTATGTTTCCACCTCCTGGCAACTATAAGGAATAGCTGCAAAGACACTAAAGAGAATTATATTTTTATTTTTGCGAGGCAATAGAAGATGAAGCAGGAATTTTAAAGAGGAACTTCTCTTAAGCTCAGAGAGATTTTTAACTCTTCAAAGTTCAGTAATCTATGCTATGTGTATGCATTGAAGCTGTCTCCAAATAGTTTGCTTTGTGACTACTGTGAAAATGAGTGCTTGAGCTGGAAGGTCATAAATACAAGGTGCTTGCAGCAGGACTGTAAGTAATAAGACACCAGACATTTTATATTGAGGGAGGGAGCATGAGTATATATCCATGGTAACTGGGCATATGAACACAGTGAAACTCCAGTCTCTAAAATCCCTGTGCATTGTATTAAGAACAGCACTTGTTATAGAGGTACAACTGTTACAGAGGATATGTACTCAAGACTGTAGGCATTCTGTGAAATAAGGGCCCTTCAATAATAAAAAAATGTTAATTTTCCCACATGAAAATCTCTTTCACAAGTCAGGATGACCTTTCCCTGTCTTTGACAACAGTGTAGTCAGAGCTGGGTTTTCTTTCAGGAGCTGATCAGAAAGCTGTAGTGCCTGTTTCTTGTTCTTTGCCAGGTCAGTGCCATCTGCCCATGTCATGGGAAAGACGAAAGGTCCTTTTGGTAGACATCTCAGAACTGCCCTGTATAAACAGGAAAAAAAAGTCTGAGCAGATAGCGAAATATGTATTTCTAAATCCTATAAAGAAATACATCGAATGCTAGTCCAAAGCTTCCAGATTCTTTTGGTGAAAATCAATTTTCAAGCTAACTGTCCAAGTATGCATTCAGCCAGGATCTCGTATGGGCATAATGAGATCACTGTTCCTGATGCCCTTGTTAATTGCATTAGGGCTAGTTTGGAGAAGTTTTGTAACACATGTACGTAAGCCTGGTTGAATAGAGCTGCTGGACTCCAAAGCATTGAATCTGGACTTTGAGTGAGGTCGCTTTGTTTGTCATGCAGTTGCAGGAACTCCCACATAAGCTGCAGCCAGTGTCCACAACTTACCTTCTTTTACATGACCCACTGCCTCACTTGGGAAGATCATCCTGTTCAAAGGGACTTGTTCGAAGCCTATATAGTTCAAAGGTGCCTCCAGTGTATCCCTTTGGATGCATTTTTTAATTCCTGTAGTCAGAGGCTATTTATCATTACAGAAGTTATAAACTAGCTCTGACAATAAACCATGCAGAAGCAATGTGCAACCCAGATTTCTAGCAATGGAGACTTTGCAAACAGGCCAATTAACTTTTCCTGCTGCGTAGGAGGGCTGTGAGGTACGCAGCTCTTGGTTCTCCAGGCATGGAGCTGAGGAGGAAAAAAGGTGAGGAAAACTGAGGAGGCAGCACTGCCAGCACCATTTTGCTCTCCTATCTCCATTTTGAAAATAGCTGCTTGACTCTGGGTCCCAGGGCTGGAGGCATCCCCTTTTCAGGAGGGGAGGAATGGGGTGGGGGAGATGACCCCATGCCACACCATGGGGTGTGATGCCCTGCTGTGGGGTGAGTTTTAATGGCTGCCTGCTGCTGGAGGTGGGGGGCTGACAGTGGTGAGGGAGTGCTGTGCCTGCCTGTGCAAGCTGGACTTCTTGCGAGTGGCATCACTGGCAGGGTCCAGGGTCCACTTTAATAAGAGAGTTGTACAGGAAGTGGTATATAATCAGTGACATAACCTCATTAGCTAATTAGATACCTTGACACTTAAGTGCAGCATCTCTAAAAGTGTGTGCATAATGTTGTATCTCTACATATTGACTTTTATAAATATAGATAGCTGCATGCACATATAAGCACAGCCACAACACAGATACTTTTAGCAAATTAAGGTGTTTTACACATATTTTAAGTAGGTCCATAGCTGTGCACACATAGCTGACGTGGGTTCTACAGGCCAGAGGGCAGGGGGTGGGAAGAAGGCAGTGGTCTACAGCATGAATGCATGCGGTAAAAGATTTCAGGTGGGGAGTGGGAGGCTTCCTGAATCCATTTCTGACACTTCCTGCACACACCATGCTAGCTGACTTTTTTTGCATCTTATTTCCCCCTCTGTCACTTGTTTTGTGATGCCTTGTCTTGACTTTTCAATCAGCACCTAAGGAAATTGAATAAGGAGCCAAAAGTCCTGATGTGCATGTTCTTCCAGCCTGGAGCAGGCATTGCTCCAGGATCCTGTCCTCAGGAGCTTCCCCTTGAGGCTGTATTTTAAGCAACTCTGGGAAGATGAGAAAATGAAGACCTTTTACCAGCATTGCCCACACTCCTATAACAGCATCTACATCTGTGGGAGGTGACCTGACTCCTTGTCACATTTTCCACCTGCAGACCACTACAAAAAGGGCAGGCAGTTCAGTCAGCACAAACCTGCAGAAGGACATGCTGTAGGACTGGGCTTCCCCTGTGTTTTGGTTTGAGCAAGCTCTTTGCTGATTTTTTTTTCTTCCTTTCAGTGAACTTTTTAGCAGCGTCAGTGGACTGAAAATAACCAAGGTCACTTCTGAGTGTCTGCAGCCTCCCCCCCTACGGGGGAGCAGATTAGACTGAAGGCAGGATCAGCAAACCAGACTATTCTCTTCTCATAGTATTTTCTCTATTTGGGTTTCAGTATAGGCTAATACATCACGGAAGTCAAGCCTCTGTTTTTCCTTTTTCTCTCACTTTTCTGCTTACTGTCGCTTCTATCACCCTCTCTTTGGCTCTCTCTCTTTTTTTTCCCCATTTTTTCTTCACAGCCGACACCCGAGGGCCCCGTCCGTGTGCCCGGACACTCCCCCCTTCAGCTGGGAGTCACCAGGGAGAAGAGTTGCTGTGAGAGTCGCTGGGGGAGGAGGGAGGGGATCGGGTGTTGCACATCCCTTTACAAATATATACATATTCCCTTATCACTAATAATTAAAATCAATCTGTTTCACTTTTCAGCCCAGAGAGCCTCTCTTTCTCATTTTTCTCCCTCTTTCCCTACCTTGGGGGAGGAGTGGGGGGGAATCGAGAGACTGTCAACTCGGTGTCAAACCAACACACCCTGATAGCTCCGCCCTTCGGCATCATACTTCCTTGCATCGAGTGTAAAACCTGCCAGAAGTGCTGCTAACCTGCTGTAACACAGGAAAGAAATGGGGTGAGAAATTTGACTGGAAACCACTGTGGAGAATTTTTCTAAACCGCTAAGTGATGCAGAGCTATAGGTGTTAGGCTGGCTCATAAGAAAGTGAGTTTATGACAGCAAAATAACCTGTATGATGAGGAAGGAAACAGGTAAAGCAGAAGCATCCACTTTGGTTTATTATGCTTCACGAGAAGATTGTGGGCAGTGATAAATGCCATCCTGACACTGGTGTCACAACTTTTGGTTTGCATTAGAAAGGTGCGATGTGTAGTTTTTTCCAATATAGATACAGGTTTCTGTTTCAGGTGTGCTTTGTTGCACAACTGGTTTGTTCCACTTGATGTAAAAATCGCAGAAATGGAAGCCACTATGAGGAAACTATTGAGCCTTCTCTTTTGCCATGTGATAACAGTATGGATTTCCTATTTACAAGTGTTGATCTAGCTGCTCTAAAAATACAGAAGAGGAGACAAGGTTTTCCCTTCCTAAAAAAAAACAAACGCAAAAACCAAACAACCAAAACCCAACAAAAAAACCTCAAACAAAACAAAAAAAAGAGATCTACTGCTATGTGATGAATCTGAGGAGGGCCAAGTTTGCAGCTCCTGGCGGCTGGAGTAGATGACTCTCAGCTGAGTCTGTTGGGGTTCCTGGGACTTCTTGCAGGATGTTCGCAGCTCTCCATGGGAGGGGGAAGCTGTAGCTTTCAAAGACAATTAGCTTCCCTGGGGTTTGGAGGAGGAGCAAAAAGCTGAAGGAGATAGTCCTGTGGTAATCCTGTGTCTCTGTCCCTGCTTGTAACTGCCTAAACCATGGTTAGTGATGCTACATGTAATATTGACCGACAGGCGAGGAAGAACCTCCTGGGGTTTTATTTCTGACATATACCAGTTCTTTTGATATTTCTGTTCTTTTTAAAGTGGGAATTATTTGAGGTTTTGAGCTTCATTACGTGCAGTTTGGGATGTGTAGTGTAATTACATCACATTTGGCTGTGGAGTGGGTAGCCAGTACCTCTGGCTGAAAGAGGGGTAGGAAACTTTCATCTGGGGAATCTGAGATATGTATCAATTCTCACTGAAGTGTTTTGGGAGTGAAGTGTCTCAGAAACCATCTATTTTCTGTTAATCTTTGAATACTTGTATGGAAGAGTTTTCTTGGATTATCCATAGCTCTGAAGGCTCTAATTGTACTTGCGGGTTGCTGGTTCCCAGGTTCTTCCTGGGAAACTGGCAAGAAGGTCCAGTAGGTCCATGAGAGGCAGAAATTAAAGTAGTTAAGGTCATGAACACCTCTGTTGTAGTTAGATATGGTTGCTGGAGTATGGGAATGGAGTGAGAAGCCCCTGAAGTTAATGACCCACAGGTAGTAAGGGGATTTTGTAGGGCCAGAAGCAGAAGTTGCTGAGCCATGCTAGTCTGGTGAGTGTGTAATTAGGGGAAACTTATCTAGAGTTAAAAAAGAAACCCTTTTCCTTGGTCTCTGGAAATGGTAATAAAATTGCCTCTGGATGTTTTCACCTGTAAGTGTCAGGTTTCAAAGGCTGCCTTATCAGTGCTACTTCCCCCCCATATGTTTGCTGACATTGGGGAAAGTCACAGACTATTCATATCTGGGAAAGCCAGGTTGTTAGGTACAGGGACTAGGATTTTTTCCCCATACGACAGAAAGTGTAAAGCAAATGCCTTCTCTGTTTCTGAAAGGAAGAGAACAGGCTACTGGGAGTGATAGTGTTCTTGTCCATCCTTTGCTCCTACTCTCTGTTCCCAACACTGGGTTCCTGTGTCTTCTGAAGAGGCTGGTTGTGAGGAGCAGATACAGATGTGAGGTGCACAACTTTGCTCATGTAACGACTTCATGGGAGTAAGCTATTTTCAAGATGGGCTGGTGTTAAGGCAAATATTTCTGAGAAGAGAGGAGATGCCCATTTGCTTTCTTGAATTACAATTATTAAAGATTAAACAAACAAACAAACAAACAAAACCAGACAAAATACTGATGTGCTGTATGGCATGGTTTGTTTTTGTTTTTTCCCCTGGGAAAAAAAAACAACCAAACAAAACACTTTGTTGCAGGGTTGATGTTAATTTCATTCTAAATATTAATATCTCAATGAATTCAACACACAGACACTACAAACCTCTGCTCTGCTGTAGAGGAAGCTTCAAACCTATTTATCTTCAGGTCTGTGTTACCAAAATACTGTAATTTTACAGTTGTTTGGTACAACATTTTCCTAATTTTTCTGAGAGCTCCTTCTATCAGGCTGGTTCTCTCTCTCTTTCAGAAAGCCATCCACCCTGTATTTCCCAGTTTGTAGGGAAAGCTTGAGAGTTTTACATATTTGCAACTGAATGAAACTAGCTCGTGAAGTGGATGTGTTCAATTTTACAGCTACAAACCATCTGTGGTTTCCACTGATGCCAGCAAGTATAAAACATCTAGGGAGCCTGAGAAGAAAGTGCACTGTGGAGGTACAGCTGCTCCAGTCCTAACACTGCTAACAATCTTTTGCTGTGCTAGTACAGGGCTTCAGGGCCAGGGTATCTTTCAGAGAATAAAAATACCAGGAGCTATAAAGTCAAGCCAAAGGTCCATGAGCCCAGCAGCACCTGCAGATGGTTAAGGAGGATATCTAAGAACAGAGCAAGAACACAACCTCTGCTCTCCCCCAAACACACTTCAGTTTCTGAGAATGAACACCTTTCGGAATATCTATGTGCTGCCTCTTTTGGTATGATTTTTTTTCCTCCCAGGGCATTTAAAGTCTTCCTATATTTTGCAACTTCATTTCCAGTGGAGGGACTTGAGGAATTCCCAGCAGAGGACCATTGTTTGGGAGAAAGAGGGGCAGCAGCTGAGCCAAATATATCTCCTGAGTGGGGACTGCAGGCTGCTCCCAGACCTGGGGCAAAACCCTTCACAAATAGTGAACGGGCTGCACAAAAATAGCCCGGGGCCTGGCCCCTGAGATGTACAGGGAGTGTGGACCCACCTGCTGCTACATTTATTCAGGTAACTCTTACAACTCAGATGCCTAGAAGCTTGTGTTAAAACTTTGAGGAGAAATGGGATACACTCTTAAATTGCCATTTGAACTGCTCCAGTTGTCCACTGGAAAAGTGGATAACCCCAGCTTCCAGAGTTTCTCACTCTCAAAAGGACAGCTAAAAGTAGAGGCTGACCTGGGAATGTTGAAAATACGGCATAACCAGCATTTCTTACTTCAGAAAAGGTGTTGGGTGTCTGTAGGCTTCTGAGCTCGTTGCTGTGTGGTTGGCAAGTGTTCAGTGTGAGGGTTCCTGGCCCCCTGAGATGACAGCCAGCCCTGTGTAGGGTGCAAGGGATCGTGTCTGCAGATACCCTGCCTCCCTCTGAGACCTGAGTGACAGAGGAGCCTGGCTTTGAGAAGAGAGGTCTTGGTGACAAGGTGGAAACCTCAAATGCCTCATAGTGAATGATGCTGCTGCTTGAAGGCTCTGACTGGTAAAAGTGTTGTTCTGAATTTTAAATAATGTAGCCTTGCTTTGCATGGGAGTTACCTGTGGAACTGCTTCCTCTTCTTGCTGTCCCTTCCAGCCTTCCCCTGCCCAAAGACACTAGGTGTTATAGAGAACAGGCTTTTAAGGCCTCAACCCTTTAAAATGTGCTTCTACCGCAAAGCAGAGCCATATTTTGCTGAGTTAATCATGGGAATGGCTATGTAACATATTGGTTATTCTTTAAAAAGTTGTGGTTAATATCTGATTCTTTATGATCTGCACCTTCTCCTCCTTCAGATATATTTTCATTATATTGGACTTTGCCTTTATTTATCTGATTTTAAGTTGGTGCTTTGTGTGGCTCAAGGCTTGTAGCTTGTGTTTGACGTGTAATAGCAGACAACTTAAGGTTGTGGTTTGTTCTTCATGTCAGAAAGCAGTTTGTTTCCCTAGTTTGAACGGTGTCATATCCTCTTCAGGGGAGTGTACAAACAGATGGTTTGTTTTCACTGAGCTCTTTTGGAGGGGGTAGAGGCTATGTCTGCCTGAGGATCAAACCAGCTGTGTCTTAAGATCTCAGAAGCATCAATGAAAAGGAAATTAACGAACTGTGCAGCTGAAAACAGGGGCTATCTGGGATGGATGATCCTAAACTGAGATAGTTCTCACTTCTTTGCAACTATATCCAGGCCCCTCGTGCGGAGGGAGCAGGAGGGGAACACCAGATACATCTCTGCAGTTCCCTGGTGTTCAGGAGCCATCTCCTAAGCAGTCTCTGAGACCAGCATCCACACTGGACCAGCATCCACGCTGGCTGCGTGTGCCAGCGTCTCTCTATTCATCGCCAGGACTGCCAGTATTGGAAGCCCATAGTGTGCCGGCACTGCTGCTGTTTGTCTCCCAGAGGAGAGGAGGGCTCTCCCAGAGGAGGGCGAGAGGGCTGACAACCAGGTAACTTTCCTCCAGCCTCAGCATTTGTTGGGATGAATCTGAGTGTGAGCGGTGCCATTCCCCAGCTGGAAGGCTGAGGCTAATGGAAAAGCGATGCACAGATTGCACAGTCTCGTGCCAGCCACTGCTGTCAAGACTGAGTAAAAAATTTAATTTATTTTAATGTAGTTATTGAGGCATTTTAATTCCATCAAAGGAAATAACACAATCTAGAAATACTCATTTGCTACTTTCAAATGAATTTTTTTCAGCTGTGCTCGCTTTCTCCTTTTTGGGTTTTGAGACTTGCTTCTTGCTTACAGGCACAAGTATTCAAGGCTTGCGAACCTTAAAAATGGCAGTCTAAATTCTGTGTTTCAGACATGAATATTTAAACAGAGTAATATACTCTGTTCTTTCTGTAAGGCCCCATTTTTAATCATTAATGTCTGTTGTTTTGAGCAAATAAACCGCATATATATGAGACTCGTGCATTTAAAAAAAATATACTTCTCTGGGACAAGTTCCAATATGACAATATTCTGTTTTTGAATATTTATAGATTCATCAAAATTGGTGAACACTGAAGTTACTTATACACTTTTGGGAGTTTTTTTTTTTTTTTTTTTTTTTTTTTTTTTTTTTTTTTTTTTTTTTTCTTTTGAAAGAGGCTGAAAAATTATTTGCAGATTGGGTCAAATTCAAATTCTGGTCAAAAAGGGTATTTTGTTTTTTTTTGGTGAAAAAATTTTCAAACTTTCAAACTTTTTGATTTAAAGCCAATTTTGCATGCATAATTTATCCAAATTGAAAAAAAACAAACAAACAAAAACCCTAAACCTTTTGACAGTATTGAATAACATGTAACAAACCAAAATACTTGAATTGTGGCAAAGATATTAAGTGAACAAAAATTAAATTTGGGAGGTTTTTTAATGTAAGAATTATGTTGCCTATTGCATGTTAGCACCAGAATACTGATCAATGTGGTTGTGCTGGCACTGTTTCCAGGTTGCAATGAAAGCTTTTCATCCAGATGCATCAGTGTTTTGTTGAAACTGTGTAGAAAACCATCAGGCTGTGATCTGAACATGCACATGTATTGCATTGTCTTTAAGAAAATACTTTTGCCTCTTGCACTCAGCTCAAGGAAGTGGCAGCATTTGTTCTTTCTGTGCTACAAGTATGGCAGTGTCCTGGTTTCTCTTCTGTGCACCAGATGTCCTCACTTGATATATTTTACATTTAAAATGAAATGTGTAATGCTGCATAACTGAAGCCTGTTTCTTTTACAGCAACTGATACCAGCTGAGGCTTTAGGTTTCTGGGTGCACAGTGAGCCCTGGCTGCCTTTCCTCCTCCTCTCAGCAGACACTGAGAAGCATTATTGTAGTTAAACAGGGGTGTGAATGGTGAGTGATGTACATAGCCCTGAAGACAAGTCCTGTTGTAACACTCACAGCATTTCTGAATCAACCTCTGCACAAAGATACTTGCTTGTCTGGTGCACTTTGGGTTTTAACTTGGGAATGAAAACAATGTATCAGTATTTCCCATGGGATGGAAACACAATTTTCCAGTCATCTCTAGTGGCAGGTGACTGATTGAGAAACTAAAAGATTAAAGAGATAGAAATGACAGCTTAAAGGAGAGATGACAAAAGGTCTACCAAGGAGACAATTTGAGGAAGTGCAGAGGCGAGTGGTGGAAAATGAAATAGCTTTATGGGCAGGCTATAGGGAGCCTCAAGACAAAAGTGTGCCATTAATTTCTGACAGTAACAAAACTGCAGTCAGGATGTGGCTCCTGTAGTGTTGTGGAAACAAGCACACGCTCCAAGACCTTGGCTTTATCCCCCAGATGGCTGGAGGCGCAGCTGTGCATTGGTTGGGAACCTTTCTGCTGTGACAGAACCAGCATGAGTACCTGTTGCAGTAAGGTGCTCTTCTTTGAGACTTGAGCAGAAGAGGTTGGGAGTTTGATGGTGGGCATACATTTGTATATTGTTCAGTACACCATAGCACAAGTTTGCTGGGCCAAATTGGGGTCATTTATTTATGACATCTGACCATAGGAAATTATCAATTATGTTCTTAGCCAAATCTGTGTTCAAACAACAGCTTAATGGGTTTACATAAAAATTCTCCACTGAGAACCATCCATATTTTGATTGGAGAACTTTTGGATAGCATGGAGTAGTGCTTTTTTGTGTGAACCAGAAAACAATGTGCTGGGATGACAGCATTGTCTCACTCTTACCAATGAACCACTGCTCTTTTGCCAAAAAGGAGTTAGCAATTTAAATGCTATGATTTGTTAAAAAGCATATATAGTTGTAGACTGGCGTAAGTTACTAGACGCCTCTTTAGTTCACTGTGTCTCTGATAGCAGGAAATAAACTCACGTTTTTGATCTCATGCAAAAGGATGGTTGCCCTTTTTGTTCTACTACAGAAGCAGAGTTACCCTTCAAGAAATTAAAACACACAAGTGTTAGAAATAATTTTGTCATCAAATAGTTGATAAAGTCTAGATCCTGTGTTTTCCTATACATGCTGTTACCTTGATTTTTCAGAAAGAGTTGTAATGAGTGCATGTTTTGCTCTTGCAAAACCTTTTTTACATCTTCTGCAGGTAAGTCTATGGAAGTGGCAGTGAGAGGACTGTATATATTTTTGTGCTAGCTAGGCTGGGCATGAAGAGCAAGCAGCTAGAGATACCTGTAAAGCGGTATCAGAGATCCTGGATTAATAAAAATTGTTTGTAAACTGTAGAGGTTTTTAAATTTTGAAAACCCTTTTTGCTTTGCTTTCTTCAGTATAAGAATGATACTTGGTGTGGGGTCTTGTTTAGAACTTCTGCTTTCAAAGGAAACAGATGTTTTACTATGTGTTCTTTTTGAAGGGATTTGCACAACAATTTGTGTCTACATGCCATTTTCTTTGCCTTCACTTTCTGCAGTGCTGATTCCTTCTGCTGAAGATGACTCAAACACAGGCAGTTCTGGCTGCACTTCTTTTCTTGCTAATCAGTCTGGCTGAAGGACCAGGTAAGTAAGAAAGACGCAAAACTACATTCAGCACTCTTTGGTACTCTGTATTTCTAACTTACCAGTACACTGAAACTTCACTGGGGGAAATGTTGCTTATTGTTTAATGTGAATGCAAAGGCTGATGTCACCTCAGCTGGCAAAACAATCGTGTGCCTTGCAGAGTGGTAAAAGATGACAAATCTGATAGAAATCCAACACAGATCGTCTGAAGACCCATTTCCTGTTCAACTGGAATGATATCAAGAGAGCTATGATTTCTGGTAGAAGAGGGATCTAGATATGCCCTTTACTAAATATGCGTCATGAACTACTGCACCAAGTTGTCCTGGATTTTAATGTTGCTACAGGTGCATGTTCCACTGCTATCTCTGGTTTTACTTGCACTTTAACTAAGGTGCCTATTTCAGTAAAACAAATAATTTTTTTTTAAACAGTAATTTCCTTTCACTTAAGGGTGATTTTTGCCCTCCCCATCAGTTTTCCAAGCCCATGGTAAAGTAATATTGTTGCCTAAAAAAAGATAAAGGACTTGAATCTCATCAGCATGCATCGCATACCTGCACAGTGTCCACAGCAGAAAGGCACTGTCTCCACTGCATTTCCAGAATTCAAAGAGACACAGTGAGAAGCTGGACATGAACATTACATACTACTTATATGTGTCTGCACAGAGCAATGTGTCCCCAAGGTTGCCAGGACAGTAAGGAAGTGAAATTTTTAATTGTACACTTCTGTGTATGCTTCGAGTATGGCTTGGTGTATGCTTTGATGATGGCTGTAGAATAATTTTTAATGTCTTTTTTCTTCTTATGTAGCTTACAACATGGTGAGTGTGGAGGCTGGTCATGAGGCTGTCTTGAGTTGCCCTTACGCCTCCAAGATGTCTTTGCTGATGGTGACATGGAAGATGAAATGCAGCACTTGCTGCTTGCTTGCCTATAGAAATGATCACAATGAGACAAGGAAGTTAAACTGCAGCGAGAGGATGACGTGGAAATACTCACCTGACAGTGACCCTGCTCTTCGTATTTACCCTGTGAACCTTGGTGATGAGGGAAATTACACCTGTGAAGTTGTCAGCAGTGCAGGGAATTTTCTTTTCTTCTCTTCTCTGACTGTGATAGGTAAGACACACCTTGTGGCTTTTTTCATTTTTTTTTCATTTTTTTGGGGGGTCAGAGGTGTGTGTGTAGATAAAAATTGTTTGATTTGGTGGTAAAATAGCAAATTAATTTTGGATGCCTACTGAAATTGAAAATAAGGGGGTTAGCTGATTTAGCCTGGCTATTTGGAGAGGGGAGGTTTCAAAATGCACAAATCCAGCAGTCTGCATAGTTTCTGAGAGAGTTCTTTGGGTGTAACATGGGCTTTGAATGTTGTGTGAATGTTCACACAACCAGGAGTATGTACTCTTGGTCAAGTTAATGCAAACAAAAGACATCAAATAAATATTGCTACTATAAGCTGAGACAGAGGATGCTGAAGCAAAAATCACAATGGGGTCAATGCGTGTTTTGTCTGGTTAGAGCTGAATAGGAAAGAAGCAAAAGTTTCAGGACACTATTCGGAAATACTTCACTCTTCCAGAAGTACTGAAAGCTGTCTATAAGACTGCATCACTAAAATAAAAATCAAATTAGTCTATTTTCAACATAGGCAGGAACAAAAGAAAATTATTAAGAAACATACTGAATGCATCAACTCATCCTTTTCAGATAGTCCGGTAAACTATCTCTAGATTTCCATAAATTAAAAAAAAAACACATAGGAGATTTTGTGTTCTAGCCACATCAGTTAAGCCTTCTGAATATAACAAAGAAATATGGGAAATTAATATTTGAACTCTGTAACAGCTATTACTAATTTTTGTCACTTGATTTGTTCTTCCATGCAAGGTCTTGTCTTTCTGATAGTGGCTTAGGTATTGCCCGAGCCTTTGCCTGTTTTGTCAAATGCAGATTAGTTTTTTGGACTTCAGGCAGAACAGTTTTGTCTAATTCCTTCTTTATTTCTCTACTATCCAATTCTTGATTCTACGTACCCAGATCTCTCAAATATTTTAGATGGAGCTTCAGCAAGCTGTGTTTTCTTCAGTATGTGCACTGTTGTACTTACAAGTCTTCACTTCACTTCACAGAACCATTCTGGTTGAAAAAGGCCTTTAAGATCATCAATTCCGATGATAACCTAACTCTACCAACCACTAACCTAACTCTACCAAGTCCAGTGCTTAAACCATGTCCTGAAGCACCACATCTGTATGTCCTTTAAACACCTCCAAGGATGGTGATTCAACCACCTCCCTGGGCAGCCTATTCCAGTGTTCGATAACTCTTTTGGTGATGAAGTTTCTTCTAATATCTAATCTAAACTTCCCCTGGTGCAACTTGAGCTCATTTCCTCTTGTCCTACTGCTTGTTACTCCTCTCTGTCATCCCACCTTCTCCCATTACCACTGTGGTCACATTTTGGAAAACATGAGGAAACAGTACTTTCAGATGCAACTCGCTAGTTTTGGAGATACTCACCTTGGAATTTTTTTTATGTCTTTATTTCCCTAAAGATCATTGATGTTAATATTCAAAATTACTTTAAAATCTCTTGAATTCGTTGTGCAAACTGAAAAATACCATCCATTTTTCAGTTTGTCAGTTGGTGATTTTTTTATACTGAACTAGAAATGATGGTCATGAGCTTTTTATTTTCTTCTTCCTTAGTCCCTCCTACTGTGACTCTGACCTGTGATATGAGCAGGGTGGCTGTGTGTCGTGCATCTGCTGGAAAGCCAGCTGCTGATATCTCCTGGATCCCTGCAAGTAATCACAGCACCGAGGAAGAAGTCCATCACCTCAATGGAACAGTGACCAGAGTGAGCTACATAGGCTGGGTGAACAGCACACTTCCTGCTGTCACCTGCCTGGTTACCCACCCAGCCACAAACCAGACTCTGTTCCTAGACCTGTCATGTAAATAACACTGTTTTGTAATTGCTCTTTGTCGTGCTCTTGGGCTTCTTTGTGCTGCTCTGAGAAACTGTTCCCATTGAATGCCAGGGCTCTGCAGATTGTTTAGTGGGGTTATAAGCCAAAGGCCTAAGGCATGTTGATAGAGAAATTAATAATTTTGAGTTAGTCAGTTGAAACCAAATGTTTTGTGGCATTATATGGAGAAACTTTCAGTGTGTACTTCTTTCTATATCTGTTATTTTTTACAAGAGTTCCTGATCCTGCTTTTGGTGTGCTGACGTTGGCTGGATGCCAGGTGCCCACCAAACTACTCTATCACTCTCCCTTCTCAACAAGATGGGGGAAAAAGATACGACAAAAAGCTTATGGTCTGAGATAAGGACAGGGAGATGACTCATCAATTACTCTCATGGGCAAAACAGATTTGACTTGGGCAAATTAATTTATTGATAATTAAATCAGATTAGGATAGTGAGAAATAAGAATGAATCTAAAAACATCTTCCTTTCACCCCTCCCCTCTTCCCAGGGTATGTTATCACAGAGATGCTGTCAACATTGCTGACTGGCTCAGCTTTGGCCAGCAGATCTGTCTTGGAGCCAGCTGGCGCTCGCTTTGTTGGACGTGGGGACAGCTTCTGGCATCTTCTCACGGAAGCCAACCCTGCACTACCAAAACCTTGCCATGCAAACCAAACACACTGCTTCAATTATCTTTTTAATCACTGATGACAGAAAAGTTGCTTTCCGCAGCCACCATGATACAGGTCACTAATTTTTACTGTGACGCTTTTGAACCCCTGAAGTTGAATTTTGTCCAGGTTCGCACAGTGGTGATGGTTTGTAGAAAAATTCCTTGGATAATGTCTGTCTTTGACTTTGAAATGATCTTTCCCAGGGCCAAAGGTAGTAAAGGGTAAAGTTCAGCTTTTCAGCTGGCTGTGCTGGACCTGTTACAAGTCTATTCCACTAGAATGTGTAAGAACAGCTAAATAAGTGCTCATATCACCAAAATATCTCCGTAGAGGCATGAAGGACAGAAGTCAGCATAGACCAGTAATTAATAACAGCATTTTGCAGGGATGGCTGGTCATTATGTTGTTGTGGGAAAATATAATTTGAAGAAAATGAGACCATGCAGGCAAACAAGTTGAAAATGAAAATGTGTTTGTACACACAAATGACTGGATGTGTGAGGCAGCTTCCTATTGCTGGTTGGCATCCAGAGATCTCATCTGTGTGTCTCAGTTCATTTGCGCTGTGAGGGTAAAGGATTAGCTTTCTCCTCTGGTTAAGGCAGGTAGGAACACTATGTAGTCAGTGGATACTGACATCTAGCTCTGTAACTAGCTTTCTTTTCTCCTCTCTCAGACACTTCCCCCAGCCTTCCTTATCTCCTGATCGGAGGATCAGCAAGTGTTGCTGCTGTCACTGGTGTGACTTTATGCTTCATTTTCAGATGCAGAGGTAAGCCATTTGATGATCCTGAAATATATTATAATTCCATTGCTGACTATGTGCAGGCATAAGGACATGTACTTTATTGCTGAGAGTGGAGTGGGAGGTAAGGATTGAGGAAAATGTCCATATAAGATGTATTGACCCCTTGGAAAAGTTCTAAGAAAATAAGAGGTGGAACATTAAAACAGGTCCTGAGTTCAGTAAGAGCCATAGTTATTATGATATTAAGACATTATATATATGGCAGAGAGTAAACCAGGATGGAAAGGATTCTTTCTGGGAGTAGGGTAGGTTCTGAGTTTTTAGAATTATTTTGATCATTCTGCATTTACCGACATAAAATTCTGTACACAAGAATGAGAGTTCACAAACTAGTCTAATGACTAGAGACAAACAACCTCCCTGATCCCATCAGCAGTTGTATCTTTTCCCTTGAGCAAGTGTAAGAAGAGGCCAAATCTATACATTTTTCTCTGGTACACTCAGTTTCTCAGGGTGTGTAGATTTCATTGGTACTGGGTCAGGGTCATACTGAATAACTTGATATTGAGAACTCAGATGATGGTTTTCTACTCTTGGAGTTGAGTAAGATGGCTGTGATGGGGTATGAAGGGAGTGGAGGCTTGAAATGACAGAGAGAGACAATGGTAGGCTGAAGGCAAGAGTGTTTTCAGGAGAGCAGAAGATGAAGCACTGGGAGAAGGCAACATAGACATGAGTGAACTGTAAATGGAGGGAACTTGCAGAGAATCGACGTGCCTGATTTACTCCCCCTCATTGTCTTGGTTCTGCTCTAGAGGTGAAATAGGTGAAAGAGGGTTGGCAAGATGGGTAATGAGGGGAGGTGTGTACTAGAAGAGCAGAGAAGGCAGGGTGAGGAAAAGAGAGAGAAGAAAATAGAAGAGCAGTTGTCATTGGCAATGGCAGCACTGACCAGTGCTTGCAGCACTTTGATGGGAGCCTGTCCCTGCCACAGAGTGACATGCTTCTTTGTGACAGGTGAGGAGAGGAGAAAACATGCTCAGATGTGTTCCCTGGCCCATCTCATTCCCACAGAAAAGTTAATTCAGTCATGTCTCCCAGGGTGAAAAAAAATTTCCATGAAGGGCAAATAAAATAATAGCGTGTTCAAGAGCAGGACATAAAAAATAAGAACTTAACCAATGAGTGTAACTGTATTTTGAAGCAAGTCTTTCAACATCTGAGGGCAGGTAGAGGATAAGTCCGGACATAACAGCTGTCCACTCTTCCCCATCAAACCATTTTAATTTCCTGACATCCTACTTTCAGCTTCCCGGTTACGTAAATTGGCACATGGGTCAGCAGTACCAGTTGCAGTAAGTGGGCTTTTCTTCTGAGTGTTTTTTTGTCTATTCTTCACTAAAGCATGTACTTTGCATGTACTTTCATTGCAACGTGTCTGCTCTGACAAAACTCCTGTTTATCTGTCTGTGTCCTTGGAGGGGGGAGTGAGGAACAGTGTTTCTAGGAACGTGTCAATTGTTTGGATGGCCCTATCTTTGTGTTTTCTCAGAGTATCTGAGTAATTGCTGAAGCCTAGATGGAGAGTGGAGCACTGCCTAAGAATACTATAAATTACATTTACAACACCAGTGGTTAAGCTGAATTTTAAATCTCCCCAAAGTTAATGTTTTCACATTTCTGCTTCACAGAGTAATCTTAACTCTGATCTTTTGCTTAAGAATGTGTATTGCCCTTGATGGCAGGAACCTGCCTGATTAAAGACTGAATAAAAACAGACAGGCGTTTTACAATAAGGGAAAAGGGTGCACTTCCTTATGTTGTATTAGAGACAAACACTGCTATTCAACTGTTGTTTTTTAAGCTGCAGTCCAAACACTCAGAAGCTAGGAAACAGCAGTGATAAAACTTGCCACTGCAACTTTTACTTCCTCTCTAATTCCAGTGTGTCGTGATACATATTTAACAGCATGATAATATTCTGCTCTTTACTCAGGGCCCCTGCTTCATTTAATCCACACTTAAAAAGCAATTATTTAATATTTTGTTTTCTGCTTTACATTTAAATTAATGGTCGCGTGCCTTGTTTTTTACAAACTAGTCAAACAGTGCTCTGAAGTTAGAACGATTAATTTTCTGATATGCTTTGCTATGGCATTCAGGACAATTTGACTGACGGGAGTGGGAGTTGCAGACATCAAAGTCAAAAGCTTCCAGTAATTTTAGGTGCTTAAATTTGATTGTCTGTGGCTTGCCTGTATTTTTTTTCAGAGAAGTTAACATTGTTCATTATAATGTATTTTGCTGAAAATACAGGCATTTCAAAATTTGTTTTTAATCGCATTAAGAAAAACAGAATTCAAAAGGCTGTCCTTCTTTCGGCTACGTGAAATCCATTGTTGCATTTCTGCATCAGTTCAGGTTTCGCTCTCTGTGCCCCACCCCTTTGCTCACAGAACTTAGAGAAATAACTTCACATTTTCTTTGCAAAAGCAATGTTGCCTCCCAGGTTTCTTCTGGTCTTGTTTTTTGTTTGACCTCTATAGGTGTATGATGGTTCCACAAAATTCTACCATGTAATACAATGGTATGTGTTTTTCTTTATTTTGCAGACCAAGACCTTCAGGTCTATACCATCACATGCGAAGAAAACAGAAGTGGTCAAGCCTCCTGTCTTATCAGAGAGTATCTATCAAAATTACAATCCAAGAACAACATATATGAACTGTTAACAGTGTAGGCACAAGCAGTCTAATGCCAGCTCAGCTACTACTTATACTCAGTTACTTGAACTCGTACTTCAACTAACAAATCTCAGACCTTACCACATAGCGGGCCAACAGAAGAGTCAAAACTGCTCCCCAAAAGCCTTTGTCTTTCCTGGCCTGAAGACAGTAGGGGGGAGCAACCTATTCTAGTAAATTATTTATCTTTCTCTAAATATCAACTTTTGAAACATTTGAAATTTGTAAAGACTGAGTTGGGGAAATAGATATTTGAATATTTTTGAAAATGGACTCTGATACATGTGCTGTCTTCCCTCAAATCAATATGACAGACTGTTGGTGAATATGTAGCACTTTTTCTTCCATTTTCACAACTGGATTCTTTTTGCAATTTTCTGGTGGAAACCGGAAGTGACACAGGGGTACCCCAAATCATAGAAGGTCAGAGAAATACATCCAGCAGAAATGCAGAAATAAGAGGTTTTTTGAACTGGGTGGTTACATGAGGCAGGTGACAATCTGGTCTTTGTCAGCTTTATTTTTTATTTAAAAAAATTATTTATTTTTCAATTAAACTTTCTGTTTGTATTGTTAACAGAAGAAAAAAGCCAATTTGAAATTGTATTTGAGACAGAAATGAGAAATAGCAATGGGCAATTTTCTAAGATTAATTTTAAATTAAACATACAAATATTTACTTAAATTATTTCTGGGGCTATTTGGATAAATTATTCCAACTTATTGCCGAGTTTCTTAGAAGGTGAGATCATAGCATGCTTTTACTGAGAACAGAAGCATAAAGTTGTGAAAAATGCAGGTGGTGTCCTCGTTTGAAACAAACAAAAATAATGCCTACCCCAGTAATTTCTTTCTCATCCTAGTGCCCCCAAGCTGAAAAAAATCCCACCGATTGGTTGCTAATTTCAGATTTCTTTCGTCAGATTTGTCAAACCTTTCAAACACTAACGCAGCACTAAGTTTACTCAAATGTGTTTTTAATGGCCTTTGCCTGCTCATCACTGGATAAATTCATCTCTGCTTCTTCAGTGTTTTTAGGCATGAAGATCTCCCAGTGCCTTCTAATTGCACTTCACTTTATCACTTCTAAATATACATGGGTGGTGGGCACCTACTGACATCACCCCTGCCTTTCATTTCAGTCAGAAAGGCATGAAGAGTGGCTCTCTGCCTTAATGAAAAATGCCTACAGAAGGCCGTCCCTTCACGCCTGCTGGGTAACTGAGCAAAGCCTTTCTTGTGGTGGTAATGTCAATGATGGGTCACTATCTCAGAGACGTGTACCGCTTCTTCATGTCACCTGTGAGGAAGGAGAGCTACCACTTAATGTATACAGCCTCTGGGAGAAATAAGTGACAGCTTGGAATTAGTGGAAACAGGTCACCAGCAACACTAGCTAGGAAAAGTGTTTTGTAGCTCTAGTGAAATTCACAGCAGTGCCTTCATCTCAGGAAATGGTTTCCCAGTTCTGCTGGCCTACAGCTGGCCGTGTGTTGTGGGCAAAATCCAGCTGCTGGGACCTGTCAGCCAGGCCCTTTCACAGTTAGAGAGCTCTCAAGGAGTCGATTGTGACTGAAAGCCTCTGAATTAGGGGAAAAATCTACTGTTTCTTAGGGAACTGCCGAGTTAGCTCTAAACCTGGGCTCCTAGGCTGGTGTTGCTCAGTGTGACAAGTAAGCGTGGACTGTTCCTGTGGACAACTACAGCAATTTGCATCTGTTGTATTCAGAACCTGGACAATTGCAGCCAGACCAAAGGGTGACATGACTGTCAAACTAAAGAGTTGGGCTGTGGAGCAGTCATGGTGCACGTGTGTTATGATTTTCAGGGTGCAATGCATGAAGTTATCAAAATTTCTTTTCTCCGAGTGAAATGTTGAAGAGTAAGATCTAGTGGAGACAGGGAGATGATAGTGTGTGGGGGTAAAACCCTCTGGAGAAACATCACTGTGATAATTAGCCCTGGCTGAAAACCATGGCTTCTGTGCTCATGATTATATTTTCCATTTAATTTGCATTTGGTAGAATTGGTCCAGTCACCTGCAAGGTGTCAGCTTTTCCTAGAAATTCTGAGGAGACTTTGTTGATGTGCTGAAACGAAGTGCTCCGGCAATGAGATGGGTCCCTTTGTGCTGCAGGTACTCAGTGAAATGGGCTCTCCCGGCAGTTCCACATCTCTTAACAGCCACGTGGACTATGGTTTGCCTGATTTCTTGTTTCAAGAGCAAGTCCTGCTGCAACCTCCCAGAAAATTAGCTCACAGCTTTGCAAGCCTCATCGGGCTCTGATCATCACCTGTTTACTGCCAACAAAAAGCTTGAGTTAGCAATGCACAGCTCAGGCAAACCCACATGTTGCAGGCACTAAAAGGCCTCAGTTGCCTAATTGTTGTATCTTCCTTTTGCAATAAAATTGGCCCTCATCCTTTTCAAGCTCGTTGTGTATGATTAATAAAACTTATTAGGCCAAAGAGAATAATGTGGCTAGTGGGGGTGATTACAAGAAAGGCTGGGACGTGAATAATGCTTCTAGGCAGAACATAATAATTGAACAAGCTCAGTTAATTTTCTGCTAATCTTTTGTATCTTGTAATACTGGCACAAGCGGCAGGCAGTTTCAGATACAGAGTTTGCTTCTTTTTTAGCTATCTGCAATTCACTGGAGCTTTTGACCACAGCAGTATGCATTACATCTAGGCTGCCAACAGGTGATAACTCTTCCAGTGGGCCTGCCAGCTCTGCTAATAGCATCCTCTTTGACAGGAGGAAGATGGGCTTAGCCAAGCAGCGGGCCTGTGCATATGCTGAGAAAGGAAGCCCTTGTTGCTTGGGATAAGACATGGAGATCTGCGAGTTGAATGATTTTGTATGGAAGGAGAGAGAGGAAAATGGGAGAGACTGGAGAAGGGTGTTGACAGAGGAAAACAAGAAGACTAAGAGAGCAAGCATGACGTTGGGTCGTTGCAGCTCAATACTTAACAGTGTGATTAAGTTCTTTCTCCATTCACACTGCCTGTCCTGTCACTGGGTCCCTTAGCTGCTGATTGTGATGGGTGAAGGACAGGCTTTTGTCAGATGGGAAGCTCTCTGCACTTCTTTCTCTGTGTGAAAAAGCAGGCATGGGCTTTGATGCTGTCCTCTCTGCCTGCCATCGCCAAAGAGCGGGGTGTGTTGTGCTTCTCGGTCTTATGAGCTGCAACCCAAAGGGCTGAAAGCCATAAGACATACACCTGAGGGGAAGGAGAGAAAGGCCTGGCACTGCTTCAGTGGCTCTCTGGGATTTTAACTCCTCCTCTGTCAGAAAGGCTGAGATGGGCTTGCAGCTAGGTCCACCTCTGCTAACTTCCTCCCTCCCAGAAGCAGGGACAAGTGTGCAACAGTGCTCAGCTGCCAGGCCAGTGCTGTCAGCTGGGTGTGGGAGACCCCTGTCATCTGCCTGGAGGAGCTAGAAGGTGCTAGCTCCTGCCTGAGCTGTCTTCTCCTGAGCTGGCTGCTGAGAAAGTGCCTATTTCCCACCTGGATTTAATATTGCAGTTGATCTGTTGAGTGTTTGGAGAATCAGAGGAAAAATCACTTAAATATTTTCTGTTGAGCTGATTTTGTAATGGAATAGGCATCTTGGTGCGATCCAAAGAATAACCCAAATGATGTATTTTGTCTCTTGTAGGAATTTAGTCTGGGAAATAACTGAGGATGTTTTCATCAGTATATTTACCAAGCATTTTTCCTTCATTGCAAGAACAGTTTAGTGATCTTACAATGAATTTATTTGAAGTGAAAGCAAATTTAAGCAAGGCAAATGTTTTAAACTGCAAACTTCCACATATTCTTCTGTGGCCCTGTCAAAATGGCTAGGAAAATGCTGTTTATTGAACAATTGTTGTGGGAGAGCTACTAAAAGGACACGACTGTTGCTGTGAGCTATTTGCACATTCTGACCAAGATATAAATAATAATAATAATAAATAAAAAGGCTGGGAGTACGAGTCCCTATTACAGGGCTGTTCCAACAGCTTTTCCTTGCTGTCAAGGTCCAAGGCCCCTAGGGTGAGTGACGCAGTGTATGGATGAGTGTGCACTAATGTTTCGTGAGGCAGTGTTAGTGTGATGTTTTATAGGGACTCACGAACGCTCGAGCCACCTTCCACACTAGCCGCAGGCACGCACTCTTACACGCTGTCCTTACGCGCCTTTCGCTTCGTCTCTCACTGGCCGTTTCCTTTGAGGGAGAACGGAACCGCACTTCAGGACTCTGCTCTTGCTTCGTGGCATTTACCACGTCTCGCTCACCGCTCACTCTGGTTTTGTGAATTTGGGTAGCCCCTGTACTGTGTACGGATACCCGAGAGTTAGAGTTCTGTGTTTTACCCCCCAGCAGCCCCCCCCCCCCCCCCACGGGTATTTGATTATGCCGCCGTGGAAATAAGCACTGATAGAAGGGGCAATTTGATTTATGGGCTTTTACTTTAACAATTCAAGAAGCACAGACAACACATATAACACACAAAAGGAACTAGCAGCCAGCATATAACTTAATAAAGGAGAGGAAGTCCCGAAGCAAGAGGAGGGATTAAAGGAGAGTGGTAACAGAGATCCCAACAACCCTTCCCAGGAGGTTAGGAAATGGGGAAGACGCGTCGGATTATGGGGAAAGGCAGAGTCTTATAAAGGGGTATTCGTTACTCCTCCCCGAAGGTCAGAGTCGGGGACCAGCCCCGGCTCTTGTTGGCCAGCATCCTCTGGGCGACCTTTGGAAGGCGAGCACACGGGTATTTCGTTCAGCTCTTTAGTCTTTAAAAAGGCTGTTCCCCAGCTCGAGCCCTCGTTTCCTCTACAGAAGGTGTGGCAGTAGCTGGCAAGGTGATCCTTAATGGCAGCACGGCTCCAAAGAAGGGACAAAATGGAGTCAGCAGCTGGGTCGCTGGTGCTTCTTTTATGGAAAAAGTCAGCATGCACCTGAGGGCCCGATAGGTCCGTTCCTGAATCCTGTGTCTGATTGGTTGAAAATAACCAATCAGGTGTTGATATTTTCCCACTTGAAACAATGTTTTAGAGTCCTTATTCACCTTCCCGCCACCTCGGCAGTTTTCAGTTTTCATTAGGGTCTGCCTCAACCTCCGTTCTCAATGTCTTTGTCTTATGATGGTTACTATGAGAACCATTATAGTCTGTGGGGGTTTGTCTCTCACACTTGCCACTGCTGTTTCAGACTGACTATTTAGTCAAATCTGCAGTTGATCGAATGTCCCCTGTGCTTTTTAGTACTTCATGTGACTGTAGATGAAATGCTCCTGTTTATTGTGTGGATTTTCACTCAATGTTTACAGGGCACTCTCAGTACTAGTGATGATTATCCGGTTCTCTTTCCTACTCTTTTTGGCATCAAACACGATTGCATTCTCCATTCAGTTGCATTAGTAGGTGCCAGATCCTCTCAATGAAATTTGTTTTGTTTTGTTTTTGGGAGGAGAAACAAGGTTTCAAATTGCTACTTGTTTTGGAATTTTCTTGTTCTTTTCACTGAATTTCTCCTTTGAGAACACATACTTCAGGTCTTCTTGATTTTTTTTTGTATTTTTATTATTTTTTTTGGCCAATACATAATAGAAAATTAGTCACTCTTGACTATATTCAGCTTCTGCAAAGCTCACCTACCAAATCCAAATCTGTAATATGCAGCATCTTATTTGCCCTTGGGTGACACCTGTCTTGCATTATTATGCAAAAAAATCATAGCCAATTTACTTTTTTCCTTCATAGTTTACATGCTGCCTTGTTCTATTCACTGCAGCAATGGGCACCCAGCTCAGAGGAACTAAGCAGGCATTTTCCAGTGAGGCTTTTCAGATAGTCTTAATTATCAGTGATTTTACTTAGTTCAGACACAATAACAAAATATCTCTGACTTAATAATGTCATGCTTTCTCTGAATGGGACTATACCTATGTCTGACTCATACATTGTTAATAACATTGTATATAACCAAGAAATTGTGGACTGAGCTCCACTGTAGAAAGTACAGTGGGGCTATTTTACCTGATTAATCATATAAGCAATAATATTTTCAGAGAAAAAGGAAAACCACAGACTCCTTTTGCATTTCCAAAAACTTGCATTTAAAGAAGAGCAGAAACAAACAGCATAAGGAGGCTTTTTGCTTCACTTCTTCCAGATTCTGTCTCTTGTCATTATCAAGCTATCACTACATCTGCTGCTGGGTTTCCCATGTATATATTCTAGTGGTTTTGATTATGTTACCAAATCAATTTGCACAGAGTTTAGCACACAATACCTACAGAAGCCTCAAGGACTTCCTTGTTCAGATTGGGGCTAGTCTGAAATGACCTCTGTTTTTACTCCTGATTCCTGCACTCATGTTTCTGTGAAGGCTTGTGCTGTTCTCTAGCACTGATCCAGGCTCCTTGATGCCTTGATAAGATTTAATCTGATGCCTGGTGTGGAGAACTCTGGAACAGCCAGGGATAAGCAATAATTTCTTGCTGTGTGAGAAGGAAATATTCCTTTCATTGGGACCTGCTTGGGATATCTGGCCTGAGTCTTAACGGCTGCATTCTATATCCTTGGTGAAAAAGGTCTTGAAAAGTCTGAGCAGGCAGGGGAGCCTGGCTGGTAATTTGTCTCACAGTCACAGAGGTTGTGCCCAAACCTCTGCATCTTGCTCCTTGTCTTACCCCAGGAAGCTTCTTCAAGAACTTTACAAGTCTGTTCAGTGGTATATTCCTCCAGGCAAAACTTCTCATCCCTCTGTCTTCTCTTTGAAAAAGAAATGGTACCAAGGCCCTTTCTCAAAGCAAAAGCATCTTGCTTGCAGATAAACCTAAGAATTTAGGGACTGCCTAGATGGGGTGCATAGTGCTACAGAACAGCCACAGGTCCAGCTCAGCTTGGAGTGTATCTCCATGACCCTTCAAAACTGGGCTGATCATCCTCCTCCTGAGTTAGCTAGAATTACCAGCCTAGGTTGATTTTGGGGATTTGCACTAAATCCTAGGCTGGCAGAGTCATGCTAATGTAGTATCTGTCTTATCTGAATGTAAGCCAGATATGTCCTCTATGACTGCTGTTCCCCAATACAAATTTGCATTTATTTGTTCTCAGGGGCATTTTGGCTTATCTTCATGGGGGATTTTTAGTTTCTCCTCTTGTTACTTATTTGCATGAGTTTAGATTGATGTTATATCAGGAGCTAATATTTTGTAAATTCTTTCTTATGTTTAAATACTACAAAACCTTCTGCCAAGTAGATCCTACAATCTGCATCTTAGCACAACAAAGAAAAGCCAGATGTAGAATCTCAAGCAATGACTCTTAGCTTTTCCAGGAGAGAATTCTTTCAATTTCCAAATGATGCTTCAAGAAATACCCAATACTGGAGTAATGTTGGCAACTTGGTTACTATAAAAAGTCCAGCTACATGTTGTGCAGAAACAGGTTTATTGCACAAGACAGAGAGGCAGCCAGACTGGACACAACCATCAGCGACCTGCTCTAGCTGCGACCCTGCCTGAGCAGGGGGCTATACTAGATGACCTCAAGAGGTGTCTTCCAGCCTCAGCTATTCTGTGACTAGTGCCAGAGTTTCCAGATGCTGAACTATCCAAGGGTTCATTCCAGCAGAGGGTCGCCAGGTCTTAGTGTTGGTGCTTTGTCTATGGGAGCAGAATATTGTAAGAGACTGCTAACGCCATGCATGCAAGATTCAGTAACTTAGGAGACATTGTCTGAAGGCAGAACTCCTCTGGGAAGTCAGTGGTCCTTTGCTTGAACACTGATATCTGAAGGAAGGACTTGGCTGTTTGTGAAGTGCTGTCTTTGCCTGGTCAGTGTTACACACAGGTGTGTGCTCCTCTGGTGTGCTTCTGGGTAGGATGGGATACACTGCAGGATAGGATGAGCAACCAGTGTCTGCACGTTTAAGGTTGTGCAGTACCAGCCCCAGTCACAGAGGTTTTTTCTTGTAACTGAGCATTTTTTTCAAGTGTTTAAGTCACTACACAGATAGTTCCTGCTTTAGCTGAGTGTGTCTTGGTAGTGCCTCAGCTGAGCAGGACTTCCATGTTGGTTTTGATGTCAGAATAGGAGGATACTTGGACTTCCAAAAAATTTACAACTCTTACTTATTACTGAAACTTTTAAAAAGAAACAAAGCTTAAAAGAATGATGGCGGGGAGGTGCAGAGGTGGCTTCTGAAAGAAAAAAACAGGTGCAGTGCCCCATGTTGGATAGAGCCAGCTCCAGCTGGCTTCAAGACGGACCCACCACTGGTCAAAGCTGAGCCCATCAGTGACACTGGTGGAGCCTCTGTGATAAGATATTTAAGAAAGGGTAAAAAATGCAGCACAGTAGCAATGACGAACAGGAGCTGGTGAGTAGTCTCCCTGTCCTTTTCTTGACCCACAAGCTTTTTCATCAGATCTTCTCCCTCATCTACCTCCTCCTGCTGAGGAGAGGGAGTGAGAGAGCATCTGACTGGGCACCTGGTGGCCAGCCAAGGTCAACCCACTATGTAAGGTTTATTCATGAGCAGACCTATAATGTGAAATAAGGATGCTGTAAACTATGAAGGCATTTTATGCTTATGATACATTGCTAGATCCTCTGATTTTAATCTTATCACTCTGTACTGAGCTCTGAAAATTTAATTTCCTCCCATTCTATTCTCTCAGCTGACAATAAGTACTGCTGAGCAAGCAAAGGTAAGTGCTTTTTGTCTGACTGTTTCCACAGTCCAACAGAGTTTATATGCCATAGTGTGATGTTCGTAGCTGTGCTTATACTTTGGATTTCCATTCCTCTGCATGAAAGAGAAACCATGGACAGAAGCCCTGAAATCCATCCTATGTTACGTTTATCATCTCTGAGGTATACAAACCCCTTTTCCATGCAAAACAAGTGTCCACATGCAGAACAATGGGCTTCGTACATAAATGCCTTGCTTGGACTTACTTCATCTCTTGTGTGAAAGAGGAGCGTTGTGTGGAAAACAAAGATGAGTGAGCCAACTACTGAAAAGCTGTGGCCTGGCTGCTTGCCTTTATCTTCAGCTTGCTTGAAATATTAAAATTGGGAGGATTAGAATCGAATAACAGCTGTTAGTGTGTTGTTTGGGTTGCCTCCTTAATCAGGCAAGTTAGTGACTGCAGATCTGCAATACCTTCATGAGCACCGCCTGCCTCCAGGTCTGAATCTCTACTGGCTGCACCTACTATCGCATTCTTTATCATTGTCATTCCTGTGTAATCAACAGTGGCTGCCTATTTCAAGGCGATATATATAGCAAAAATAAAAATATACACATATGTATATTCCTCTGTGTGTGTGAAGCTGTGAACATATACAGAAAAAAGTTATGTTTTTTCCTTGAGAAATTAATTTCTTAATACTTCCACATCAATAGAACATCTCACATATATACATATTGTGAAAGACCTTATTAGACAGATAAGACATATGAGGGATAAAATTAAAAGTTGCTGTGGAAACCATAACCTGAAATAAGTCTTTCTTTCGTGCACTCAAAATCCCAATCTTTGTCTTCTGTTAGCATACTCTTTGCATATAATTTCTGTCTTTAGGAAAAAGAATCTCAATCACTGATACACAAATGGAAATCCCATCTGAATGTGACTGTAAAGTGCATCTCAGACTAATGGAATTTTTTTTCCCCTTCCTGTGAGTAGTTTAAGCCCCTCTCTTGTCCTGGTATCAGTCTGGTGTAAGGCAGAAAAAATTTAATCCCTGGTGGTCATTACTGCCTGTCTATGACCAGCTGCAGCAGTTGGTTGGAACTGTTGATATTCTTGCCTTCACTGCAGTTAAATGTGAAGTAGGTAACAGGCTGGGGTAGCGTACAGAGGAGGGAAGTAGAAAGACTAAAGAAGATGTTAAGGCATGGAGGAAATGTTTTGCTAAACACAAAATGTCCTTTAGCTCTCTCAGCTGCAGCTGTCATCGTCCCTCTATAGCACATTCTTATAAAATCACATTTCAAATATGGCTCGTCAAATAAGCAAAAAGCAACTTGACTGCTGTATGTCCCAACCACTTTGGTACAGAGAGGCTTGATCACACTAAAGTTGGTGTCCATGTTCTATCCTTGAGATTCTTCTGTAGCTGTCATTTTCTGGAGTCATCTGTTGGCAAGTAGATTCACATAGTGTTAGCCTGGGTCAGGAATGTGCTTTTGAAAAGAAACTCCCAACAGTCCAGGCTTAATGTGCTGGGTTCATATTGTCATGCAGCCTTGGAGCACACAGAAAACGTGGCATCTTTTCTGAGGGAGCTAAAGCAGAATATGTACCTCAGGGGTACACCTAATGCTCTCCAGCTGCTAATGGGCGTTCAGTTCACAGGCTCAGACTGTGATTAGCTCAAAATAAAATTCCCCCAACCCATGCTGTGCTCTGTCAAACCACTCCTGCTGAGCTCCACAGCTGATTAGATAAACATAGCTTTTGTTAAACAAGCTCTTCCTGCAGTGCGAATTTTTTTTTTTTTAATCTATTTATATGCAAGAAATAACTTGAGCATCAGCTCCAAGAAGGCACTGAATAATGCTGATCTGCAGTGCTCATGTGCTGAAGATCTCTCTTGATGATTATACAAATGATGTGCATGGAAAAGATGGGGCCAAATATCAAGTATGCGCCTGTTATGTGCCTTTCTCTCTTGGAAAAAGCATTACAAACTGATTCTTCAGGTGACCTGCTAAGCTTGGATTTTTCACCAAGAAAACATAGGAGCCATGGCTGCATGCAGGCATTGTTTAGAGCTAAGCCTCATGTTTTCTTCACAAACGCCGAAATACCACAGAGAACGATGTGATGTTGATTTGTACAATTATTTGCAAATTCATGAGTCCCGTTTGACTTATTCAGTAGTTATATCTAAAAAAATAAACTGGCAGAGAATGTCTACTGTTATCACATGTCAGCTTGCATTTAAAAAGCCATTGTGCTTAAGTGCAAATTGAGAATTAGCATATCTGCAAAAAAGAAAAAAAAAAGCAAAAAGCCAAATGCACAGAGTACATCTACTAAATACAATGTCAAGACCAGTCCCAGCTCTGGCGTTCACACTAAGCAAATGCTTCATATACAGACACTCTCCAGTGGGCAGGCAATTAATTGCTTTGCCCTTCTAGTTTTAGTGCCATCGATGTAGAGCTCAGCCCTGGTGGAATTGCACTGAACTTGCTCTAAACCAATATTTGAATGACTCTATGCCACCTTATAATTTGAGTAAGGGATCGGCTGTGAAGCAAGCTAGCCCAGACATTGTGAAATCCATCTCTTAGGTATACAGGACATCCTGGAGATGGCTCTGCACTGTTCTAACTTTGTATGGTATTTCCCAGGGTGGTTTGGAATTGAAATACTAGACAAAGACATTTTTATTTAAAAGATAAATACTAGGTGATTCTTTACAAGTTTCACCTCAAATTGTTAAAGAAGGATTACGGACCATTTCTATCTGCCAGCATGGTTGACCTGCATTAAATGAGCTGTACATTCCTAGTGAATTGGTGTCCATGCCATAGAAAACAGGTTCTACATTGGCATCTTTGTGATGGGTTTTTGCAGAGGCAGATAGTGAATGGGTATGGAGGGAGCTGCTGCATTTCCCTGCTGTGTAGCTAGTGCTAAGCTGAGGAAATTTGCCTGTCCTTGTAATCTCAGCAATACATAGGACAGTTTCTGTCCACGTGGCTCTTGATCAATGAACCCACGTATTTGTTTTGGTAAAAAATGTTGTTTGTTGCAGTATAACAGCAATAGAGAGGCAGAAAGTGTTCTACTTTAGTTTATTTTTTGTATATGTATGTTACCTGCCATCTGAAACATATGAGCAAACATCCCCTGTCCCGGTGTTTTGGTAAGAGTAGTAAAAGTTACTGTCCTGAGGTACTATTTTGGCTTTGCTCACTTCGCTTTCATCTCTGACAGGAGTAATCCATCTGTAGCTTAGTGGGTTTTTTTGGCTGCATTTCATACCGTCTGCTTTAGTTGCAGCTTGTGTTTTACAGAGGGTGCCTGGGATTGTGTGTGCTAAGTAGGCTGGATCCTCATAGCTGAGCATTCAGAAGTAGCTACTGGACTTTGATCACAAATAATTCATTGCTGAGTTACTTGGGAGGCTATTGCTGCATGGTAAGAAAAAAACCCAACATCCACATGGGGTAGAGAAATTATAAGTAGAGTCTAGGAATAATTTAGGTTGGAAAGGACTTCTGGAAGTCACCTGGGCCAAACCCCTGCTCAAAGCAGGGCTAACTTCAGTTCTGTACCTTGTCTTGAACGATGGCCAGCAGCAGAGAAGAAAAAAGAACATAGAAGAAACCAGCTGTCTTACCTTTTGGACACCTTCTCCAGCTTCTTACAGTCAAGGGTGTAGGATTTTGTGAGATGGAGGTTGCATTTGAATCATCTCTCAATCGCCATTGATAAAGCTGTCCTCCATAATGACTTCAATCCCTTTTAACCCTTTCATTTGTTTGTTTTTAATCTCAAAGACAAACTGCAGCAATTAGTTCCACAAATTTAATTATGTTCTGTGAAAAAATACTTATGCTGATGGTTTAAACCCACTTCTTGGTAATTTATCTGTGTGCCTCCTGAAGAAGCTAAGTGGCCTAAAATAAATACAAAGCACTAAAAAGAGCAAATAGGGTGGGGTGTTCTGCTGCTTTGGCTGTTGTTGTTTTCTTAAAGGGAGGCCTCAGAATGGAGTTCAGTAAGTTCAGCTGAGTCACCAATGGAGGAAATGAAGAGGCTTCCAGAGATATTAAAGACTGGATGTAGAAGGTGTAGGACGCATATACTGCAAGATTTTTATGTGTAGTATTTTTATGTGAAGTATTTCTGCTATGAGTGGTGGCACAGAAACACCATGGGCCAGGTGTGAAAGTAGGGGCAGTGTGGTAAAATGCCAATGAAGTGATGGTATGATGGAAAAGAGGCTACATGGACTTTTCTTCATCACAGCCCCTGGAAGTTAGGTGCTGAGAGGAGGAGGGATTGCTGTGATAGAGCTGAAGACTTGCTCCCTTGCAAGAAGAATACAAACAACTAGCAAAAGAAGCAGAAGTAAGTGGCAAAGATGAGCAAAGCAGGTCACACCTCAAAAAGAGAGGCACAAGTCAGAATGTTAGTTGTTCAAGGCTTCAAGAGGGAAAACAGCAACATAAAGAAGTATTAAATCCTGAAGGAAAAAAACCAGCAGGCTGGTCAGGCTAGTTGGACAGCCAGGAAACACTGAGCCATTTGGTGAGGTGGTCAATGCCATCAGTGTCAACAGAGCTGGTGGCAGAGGACCAGGGGTTCTGGGGGATGCTGCTGCCCCTTCTGCCTGCCTTTCCTTGGCCAGAAAAAGCCTTGGATGCCTTATCAGGATCTTATCAGAAGTGCTTAGCCTAAATTAAAAAAATCCTAGCTGTCTTTTATGTGTGTTAGCTGATAAATAATTGCTTTACACTTCACAGTTACGTGTATGGTATTTTTTTGCCTGGCTCAAGGTGCCAAACAAACTGACCCAAAGGAGAGACTGCAACAACATGAAGGACAGCAGGGGGAAGATCTCAGTGATTCCCATCTGCCCTCAAAAGGGCACATCTAGGAGGGTGAACAACCCTGGCTGAAAAACTCATTAGGTTGTCACTAGTGAGTGGGAGGATCACAGACTGCAGCCCTGAGGAAGGACCTGGGACAGAATGTTGAGGCTGAAAAAGATTCTGAAGGTCGCAGGAAGGATCAGCAGTGGATTTTTCCCTACTTAGACAAGTGTCAGTGCCTGGAGCAAATAAAAAATAACTGAAAGCGTGAAAGCCAGAAAAATTATTGCCAATTAATACGATAGGTACAGGATTGTGGTTAGGAGAAAAAGTCATGCAAAAGGGCTTTGTCTGAGGATGGATAATGCTGGAGACATAGCTTCCTGGGATCCCACTTAACAAGTCTCCTGAGAAGAGCTTTAAACTAAGAAATGAGGAAAATGGTTTGGGAGAGCAGCAAAATCCTTACACCTGTTTTTATAATAAAAGGAGAATGGAAAAAAGGAGTAATACTGCTGCTAACTGTAGTCAAGCTGGCAATATTAATAGTTACATTATTGACTTTTATATGGCTAGAAAGTATGTGGTCAGTAGGAGAAAACAGACATGTCTGTGTATTTACACCAGGCAAGCAGATTGCAGGTGATATGCAGATCATGAAACTGAATACAATGCAGACTGCATCGAGGTGGAATAGCAGCAGTGATTATTACATGACAAGGAGCAATCATGTTGGAAATGCACTGTACAGAAATGATAGAAATAGCAGTTTAAAGGTAGTGGAGGAGTAGAATCATATTTTGAAGAGGTTAAGAAGTAATTTTTAAAAAGAGTGATAATATGGATAAAGGAGATTAGTTAAGATGAAAATCATTCTAGGAAAGGATATCAAAGGAGGCCCTTCCAGGATAGACTGGGGAGTTGAATTTCAATATGCACAAATAATTGTCTAATACTATTAGAGAGAGAAATACTCCTGAGGTTTCTATCACAGGAAATGTTAATTTTTCAGTCATTGAGACAGAAAACCATTAGCAACTTTAGGCCATGGGTGCGACAACCAAAGGATCTGTGTAACTGAGCAGTCAATGAACCAACAAAGTGTGGTACTACTTAATTTTTTTTTTTTCTGTCACTAACATGAGCAACTTATGGGAGATGGTAGTGGAAAACAACCTTGAGTGAGCAAGTGAGGTTGATTTAGTTGATGTGACCTGGAATGTGGGTCTGTGACTCTTATTCTCAGTTTGGAAAGGGAAAACCATGCACAACTGGACGGAACTAAATGGTGAAGAATGGACTAAGTAAGAATAGACTAATTAGGACTAATTTTAAATGAAGTCTGGAATTTATTAATGTTAAAGATGTAAAGCTGTTAGGGATTTCTCTTCTAAAGCAAAGGAAACAATAGCTCCAGCCAGCTCTGGAATAGGGGCAATTCCTCTTGAAATGGACATTAGGAACACAGAGACCTTCTAAGGACAGAGAAGAATGGTTATGCAGCAGAGAAACTTGTTTTAAATATCAAGAAGATCAGGGAGAAAATGGGAAGTGCCAGCAGCTGTGCCAAGGCTGGTCTTGCAAAATAACTTCAAAAGCTAAGCAGTGGGATCTCTCAGTGTGTGCAGAAGGAGAAGAGCTGTGATGGGAGCAGCCCTCAGCTTGAAAGCCCTCATCATGTTTAGGGGACCCTGTGGGGCTTGTGTTTGGAGTTACATACTATCAATCAGTGGTCTGCAAGTAGAAAAGTGTGTGTGTGTGGGGGGAGGAGGGGGATAAGAACTACCACAGATGAAAGTTTTGCTATTTTTTTTCTGTAACAAGGTGAACATTTTGGTCCAAGTTTGCATTTAGCAAATACAAAAGTGGGCCAGGCCAGACACCTATTTGGCCTGAGACAGTTGTTCAGGGCAGAAAAGGTCAGCACAAACTGTGAAAAGGTTAGAGACGTAATACAAGGTCTTTCAGTGCAAAGTGTTAGGCAATTTTAATTAGCAGCCTCATCACTAGCTTGATGTGTAATGACTTCACAGAATGAATCAGAGGATTCAGCAGGTGTCTGGGCAGAGAAGAAAATGTACAAATCTGTCATGACACAAGATGAACATTTAAGATGACTCCCATTAATTTTTTTGTGTCATTCCTTAGGAACAGGGATGCATGCACCAAAGAACCAAAGAGATGTACCTTCCTCAAACCCTGCAGTGACTGTATCTGGATCCAACAGCTGGCTGTGATGATGTGACAACAGTTGGCTGGCATGCAGGTGGCATTGCTTAACCCATGTCTAGAAGATGACAGCCCTTCCTTGGGATACCAAGTGCCAGTCTGGTGAGTTTTCTTAGGCTAACGTTGAACAGAGTGAGTGGGAATTTGGTTCCAGACTTCCACAGAAACATGCTTGACATTTTTCCTCCTGGCTTCATAAAAAATTTCCTCCTGTTAATGATTTTTCACCTCCCAGTATCTCTGACAACACACGCTTATGACAGCATTGTTCGTTCTTGCTGGTTACTCATAAAGCCTCTGATGCTTCTGTGTTTCATTTTACCTGAAAGTCCTACCTGTCTGAGCCCCAGTTTTTGTGTTTTGTGTACTCTGTGACTATAGAAGATCTGGATCTGAAAATAGTGACACTAGATAAAAATAATAAATACCTGTATATTCTTTCAAAAAATATCTACTCTAGACCTTGAATTTTTATGTCAAAGGAGCTTGTTTTCTGACTGAAACCTTTTACAGACTTTTAAAAATGCTATAATGAAACCCAAGCAGAGAATAAGATGATGTCATATTAAGTGAGGAGGCTTGGGTTTAATTCTTTGCTGCTGTTTTCTTTTATGATCTCAAGCAAGTTGTTTCTCTCTCTCTCTCTGCTTTGATTCTTCATCTCTAACTGAGGACAACAGCACTTTCTTGATTATCCTGGAGATGCATTATTTTAATCACTATAAAAGATACTGAAGAGCTCAAACACTACAGCAAGGGGGATTGTGTTAAATCCAGCAGCTCAACAGAAGTAGGAAAAAACTTCAAGGCTCCTGATGTTTAAGGCTGGATTGTTTAAATATTTCTATCAGTTTGTTGTGCCCTCTGTAAGCATGGGAGGTAAGGATACCAATAACATCTGCATCTCAGTGGGTTAAAGATCTGAACCCTGCTGCCAACTCAAACCTTGGTCTTACTAATACAAATGTCTTTTAAACTGTTAATCTCTGATGTTGAAAAAGGCTGTAGAAAACCTACACACCTGGAAGGGTGGAATGAGCTCGGGTTTTTTGTTTGTTAAATAGGAAATAAGGTACTTACTGAATTGCTCTCGTGCTGCTTGAGTTTTGTGGCTAGATTGTTATAGCTCGGGCCTAGTCATATATTTAACCAACTTAGAAAAGAGATGAGTAGATCAGCAAGGAGATTGCACAGTGCATCAATCCCCCACAGCTATAAAGGCCGTCCATAAAACACACTGGCTAATACCTTTGGATTTGATGAACTCCAGGCGCAAGCAGCCTGGAAGGAATTCCCCAGCTACCTCGGACAAAACAGCCACCTGACAGAGGAAACTGCTGACTGATAGCCCTGTCATTCAAATAAATGTTTGGTTTGTCCCCAGTTTCTTTTTCTTTAATCTCCATTTTCTTGGGGAGCACTCTTTAGTCTTTTGGGGACAGAATGATATATTTATTTCTGTACTTTACTGGTTTATGTTGGAAAGAACTCTAGATTCTCAATTTTGCTCTCTTGTCACATTTGCAAATGTGCAAATGGAAAAACATGAATTTGCAGGCAGTGACTCTACAAGTTAGAGCCACGTATTAGACTCTGGCTGTCTTGTGGTCTGTGAAGCCTCTCTGAGCAAAGCAGTGGGCCACCTGTGAAGAAGTGGGTGGTACCAATGTCAGAGGAGAAAAAATCAAGATGATGGGGTTAGAGCAAGGAAACCACCAAAATGTGTGGGACATTGTATGAAAGGAGAAAATAGAAATACACCTCTAAAAAAGAAGGAGAGAAATGGTAGTAGAAATGTCAGTCTTTTGCTGGATTAGTAAAGGATTATTTTGTATTTAAATTTCAGGTAACTTTGCAGTGCTTTAAATGTATATACAACCAGACCAGAAAATGCATTGCTCAGGGAAGTGATACTTGTCATGCCTCTTCCTGGCAGCAAAGGTCAGAATCATACAGAGCATATTCACGCTTTGCATTGTTCCTGCAGCATGATGCTAAGCAAATGGCAAGCTGTACTAATCGGTCAGCAGGGGATTTCCTTGCATGAAAAAGGCCTTCAAGGCTCAGAAGTGCCCCTGTTTTACAGGACAGCAGCCTGTATAGGAGGTAAGGCTTGAATTAAGCAGAGGTACTATAGGGATAGAGGTCTGGGAGCCTCCTTGGCTCTGTGTAAGGGCTGGTGTTTCTCTGCTTGCAGTGACCTCAGCTCTGTGGACCCAAGTGCCAGCATGTCCCTGTGAGCAAGCATGTTCCTGCATCATCTTTCTGCAGTTGCAGGTAGAGGGGACACCAGCTCAGTTGAAGAAGAGAAAGAACTGTTGGCAAAGTGGTCTCCCTAGGTGCTGGATTGTGGATTTCACTCCTTTTGGTTGTGCTTCAAGCCACACTCAGCAGTCTGGCTCATCATCAATCTTAATTTCCTTGTCCAAGGCCTGGGGAAGCTGCTGCTGTCCTTACCTGTTTTAGATCATTAACTTGTTTCATTTTACCTTGGGGTCTTTGACAGATACTTTCTGTAATATAGAGAAGACAGCTCATTTTGTATCTCTGATGTCCTGCAATGCTGATGGTATTGGTTCAATTCCTTGCCTGTTTCAGCAATGAAACTCCAGGAGAGATGTTTGAGCAGGGAGACCTCCCATGCCAGGGTATTTGTCTGGGTATGTCATGTAGTAACAGAAACAATACGTTGCCATAAGGGAACAAGGGAAGGGGCTTACTTCATATTTGCTGCTTATATGGTGAAATGTTGCAGGTAGAAAGAGTCTCTGTGTTATTTTTGCATCAAATGAATGTTAAATATTATGAAGAGTACTACCTGGCAAAAACTCTTACCCATCCTCTCCTGGGCTATTGAATAGGAGGATGTGGTTTGCACCACCTTATGACCATGCTGAATGTAAAGTTATTTTTTGCATGGCTTCCTAATCAATCTGATAATGTGAGCTCTCCTTGATTTAAAACTAGTTTGTCTGTCAATGTGTATTTCCTTGGAAATGCAGCATAGATAACTCCAACCTCACACTTCCTATGAAAGACTTGGAGAACTCTTCTTATTTTTTTTTTATTTTTTTTATATCCTCCTTAGAATTCAACAACACTTGGAGAAGAAAAGAAATTTCCAGGTCTGGTGATTTTTTGTCTGTATGACAGTGAAAAGAGCATATGGGACAGAAAAAAAGAAGATGTTGACAGAAGCAGAGGAATCAGAATATCTGTCATAATTTTCCTTTCCACTTTGCAAAGCAGCTCAAGTGGCTCCTGTGCTGCATATATTAAAAAATACATATATATTGAAGCTGCAAGTGAATTGCATAAATTGTTCTAGATGGACTTTCTCAGTAACAGAAATGGAATTGGACAGTTGAGAGGTACCAACTGAAGCACTTGGATATAAATCAATGATTAGGCAACGCAGGAGAGATTTCTTAGCATGAAAAATGTCAGGGAAATTTGAAACAGTCCTTTTAGCTCCTCAGTTCTTGTCTTGCTCAGAAAAAATTGCCATCATACATCACTTATATTTGGTAATTTCTGTCTCTGGAAAGAATAATTTGGGATGCTTCTCCTCTGTGTTTGTGTACACATATTTCTGTGGCCTATATATGTTTCTTTTTGTACTTTTTCCAGTCTCAGTTGTGACTTTAAAGCTTCTCTACTCAGGACCTGCAGTTTGCATTTATATTACATCCAAATCACACCTCAGATGCTCCCAAAGATTTATCTTTTGATTGCTGTAGTTCTCTTTTTTCAAAGCTGGGTAGGGGACCCTCAACCAGGACTTTCTGCAAGTACTTGGCTTTGTCACATGCGAAACTCCTCAGTCCATTTTTCTCTCATCTTCCCTAGTGTGACCTTGTGACAGGAACACAGCAAAGACATTTATTAATTTCAACACTTCCTCCTTCTGGCCTCTATGTTGTTACTCTGTTGTAATACATTTCTTCTCTTTATTTCCATCCTTCTTCTCCATCTGCCTCCCTCTCTGTTGAGACAGTCATAAAAAGCCAAACACCATGTTATGAGTGTTTTGCTGTCTGAGTTTCAGGCAGTTAGACAATATTTATTGATGGAGTACACTTGTCGGGTTGTAATTGTACAACCAGTGCTGCAGTCAGCTCAGAACGGAGTACTCCAGATGCAGCCCAGAAAAGAGGGAAGATGAGTGTTGAAATCCCCAGGATGCTGCTTTTGTGAATGTGTTTGTCTTATATGCTCACTACCCTACAAACCTGGTGTTCTGGTTTAAATATTAAAGGTGAACCCCAAACAACCCAGAGGACAGAATTGCTCTCTATTACTCCCCCTCCACCCCTCCCAAGGACAGATAGAAAGGGGAATACGAAAGAGAGATTTCAACTTAGGAAACTGAAACTAGAAACAAGTTTACTATAACACAAGGAAAAAGGGTAAAACGAGGGGGGGGGAAGAGCGGGTAAATATTTATATACAAATACACAAAACCGATCTCAAGGATGGCAGGGATATGGGGAATGCAGGGCCGCTCCAGAAGAGGTCCACGGCTCCTCACAGCACCCGATGTAGTTGGATTCTGGAGCAAGCACGTGGGAAGCCGAAGGAAGCCAGCAGCACGCCTGACAAGGAGAAAGGAGTAGGAGGAAGGAGAGAGTGGTTTCCGGCTCTCCTGGCTTTTATAGATTGTGACAGGCAGTGGGTGGGAATACTGACCCCTGCCAGTCTCTCAGGATGCTAAGGACCCCCTCTCTCTCTGATAGGTGTCCAACACAGTGCCGGGGTCTCCCAAACCATAACACCTGGATGATTTGTAACCTGCTGCCCAGTATGTCACCAAATCCAGGGACCCTGTCAGTAGGATTTAACAGAAAATATATGAAGACAGTAAAACTTAAATTATGTCAAAGTCCTAGAATGAGATTCCAGTCATTTACCAGCCTATAGTTTAGAGCACAATCCTCCACTGCCCTGTTCATTGCTTTTTACAGCAGTGCAGTATGAGAGGGGTTACAGCTCTTGGAAATGAGGAAGTTTTGGCCACTTTACCTAGTACTGTGCAATAGCAAAAGGTGGTGAAGATCATCTGTGAACGAAACCTCTAGTGTGGTAACCAGAAACAAGTCCAAATCAAAAATAGTTATCATTAATATCATGACTTTAAATGGAGAGGCAAATTGCTATTTCGTGCATGCTTGGTATTGCTCATGACTCCTTAAAAAAACCAAGAACATACCCCAAAAGAAACAGCTTCTCTAGAAACATCCTACAAACTTTTAAGCTGCAGGTGAGGCCTATACTATTGGATGTGTTTTGGTTTGAGCAAGCTCTTTGCTGATTTTTTTTTTTTCTTCCTGTCAATGAACTTTTTAGCAGCACCAGTGGACTGATAATAACCAAGGTCACTTCTGGCTGTCTGCAGCCTCCCCCCCCACTATGGGGGAGCAGATTAGACTGAAGGCAGGATCAGCAAACCAGAATATTCCCTTCTCATAATATTTTCTCTATTTGGCTTTCAGTATAGGCTAATATATCATGGAAGTCAAGCCTCTCATTTTCCTTTTTACTCACTTTTCTGCTTACTGTTGCTTCTATCGCTCTCTCTTTGGATCTCTCTCTTTGTTTTTTTTCCATTTTTCCTTACAGCCGACACCCGAGGACCCCGTCCGTGCGCCTGGACACTCCCCCCTTCAGCTGGGAGATTGTCAGAGTGGTCAGGGGAGGAGGGAGGGGGTCAGGTGTTGCACATCCCTTTGCGAATATATTTTCCCTTGTCACCAATAATTGAAATAAATCTGTTTCGCTTTTCAACCCAGAGAGCCTCTCTTTCTCATTGTTCTCCCTCTTTCCCTACCTTGGGGGAGGAGGGGGGGAGGGGTGAATCGAGAGACTGCCAACTCGGTGCCAAACCGACACAGGACGTCATCAGGGAACCTAATATCTGATGATCCGTAATACTTTTTTTTTGCCTGTGTACATTTTCAAACTGCATAGTGTTTCTGCACATCATTCCAAACAACAGCCATTCCTGACCTTTGCTTGGTTGGTCTCATGAACATTGCTGAACTCCCTATATCTGTCAGCTTTAACTGAAATACCCTAGAGTCTCTCATTCAGGTAACAAAATGTTGCAGAGATATAAACTACCTCAATCTTGAAGCAGCAATGAGACGGAGCAAATGTCACATCCCCTTTTCTGTCCTAGGAAACCTTTCTTGTTGCTGGAAGATGCTTCTCCCAGGAGCTGCATGCTGCAGAAGTATTACTCAGAGGAAAGCTGTGTCGTAACTCTGTGCCCTTCTCCCACCTACCCAGTCTCCAACCTGCTGCATGTTTGGTGACTCCTCTTGGGTTATCATTGAATCACAGAATGGTTTGGGTTGGAAGGGACCTTAAAGATCATCTAGTTCCAACGCCCCTGCCATGGGCAAAGATATCTCCTACTAGACCAGGTTGCTCAAAGTCCTGTCCAATTGGGCCTTGAACACTTTCAGGAAGGGGGCATCCACAACTCCCCTGGGCAACCTGTTCCAGTGCCTCACCACCCCCACACGAAAGAATTTCTTCCAAAGTTCTAATCTAAAACTACCCTCTTTCAACTTAAAGCTATTGCCCCTTGTCTTATCGCTACAAGCCCTTGTAAAAAGTCCCTCCCCAGCTTTCCTGTAGGCTCCTTTCAGGTACTGGAAGGCTGCTCTCCCTGGAGCCTTCTCTTCTCCAGGCTGAACAGCCCCAACTCTCTCAGCCTGTCTTCATATGAGATATGCTCCAACCCTCTGATCATCTTTGCAGCCCTCCTCTAGACTTGCTCCAACAGCTCCATGTCCTTCTTGTGTTGGGGGCTCCAAAACTAGACACAGTATTCCAGGTGGGGTCTCATGAGAGCAGTAGAGGGGGAGAATCGGCTCCCTTGACCTGCTGGCCGCACTTCTTTTGATGCAGTCTAGGATACAGTTGGCTTTCTGGGCTGCGAGTGCACACTGCTGGCTCATGTTGAGATTGGCATCAACCAACACGCCCAAGTCCTTCTCCTTAGGGCTGTTCTCAGTGCGTCCTCTGCCCTCTGCCCATTCTGTCGTTCTGGTAATGATCCCTTCTGTTGGTGTACATGTTGATTTACCTTCAACTGACCTCTTCTTTATGTGTTTGTGTGTTTGTCGGTGTCTACCTAGTTGCAATATGTCTCTAAATTACTAGACATTGGTTGTTAATGGTCATATCCTGATGAAGGGGAGCACAGGTAGACATTTGAGGTCTGAGAACCTTGCTGGGAAGGAGAGAGATCACACACTGATGGCTTCTTAACTTGTCTAGCCCTTTGAGCCAGGTG
This sequence comes from Hemiprocne comata, assembly GCA_020745705.1. Lineage (NCBI taxonomy): Eukaryota > Metazoa > Chordata > Aves > Apodiformes > Apodidae > Hemiprocne > Hemiprocne comata. The sequence goes on along the minus strand of CM036586.1, from coordinate 130,804,372 downwards.
CTAACCCCCACCACAGGGTGCATCCACAAAGCCGTGGCCACGGGGAATGCCCCAGCAGAACTGTGCTAGGTGACGGCCAGCCGCGAGTGGGGTTTTCCAGCCAGACCAGCGGAGCCGACTGCGCGGGCAGACCGAAGTGGGTGTTGAATGCAAAGTGCTTAGGCGAGGCCGGGCAGGCAGCCCGGCTTGTGAGGGGGTACGCCCGATGGGGGACCGCGGCCCCTGGCTGTCCGGGAAAGGATACGGGGCAGGGGAGCGCTCCGGAGCACGGCGGAGGCGCTGCCATGAGGAGCCGTGCGGCCGCGGTCCGGCGGAGGCGAGCGGGCCGCGCTCTCGGGCCGCTAGGGGGAACCGCCTGCCCAGGAAATGGCCTCTCCTCAGCCGGCGGCGCCCTGCGGCTGCGGCCTTACCCCCGCCCCGGCTTGCCCAGGCGTGCCCCGCTGATGCGGTACGGGCTCCGATTCCTGGCGAGCGGGCGTGACCCAAGTCGTGGCACTGCAGCAGGTCTCCTTCGGCACGAACGGCCTGGGACAGCGAGAAAGATTTTAAAACTGCCTCTTGTTTCCTCTGTTTGCATACTGCCTGATTTCTGGCCTCCAGATAGACTGCTTTTTAGTTTCAAAGCTCACTTAAAAAAATGTAACCGAGCCTGAACTTCACAGAGCTTATCAGAGCCAAGGCGATTCATGAGCAGAGGGGTGAGCTGCCACCCTGCTCCTCTGGTTTTGGCCCTGATTTTTGCTCCCCCACGCCACTCTGAGCTTGCAGGAGGGTGACTGCAGGAAGGACACAGCCTTGTGGTCACTCCATAGCCCAGACCCGGGAAAGTGGGTGCTCGGGCTGCTGGCTGCACCCTCACGGAGTGTCAGGGGGCTGAGGCAAAGCTGCTCTGCCCCTTGGGAACTTCCCTCTAAACCGAGGCTGAACCCAGCCCGGGGTGAAAGCCTGCTCTGCTGCTTTCTCCTTCTCTCTGACACTTCTTTCATCTGTGCTGTCTTTCCTTGTCTGCACTCAACCTTCAGTTTCCTTGTGCAGCTAAAGATGAGAGAATGCAGAACAGGTTATTATTTCACTGCCTTCCTCATTCCCCTGAAGGATCTGATATGTAAATGAGCCTTTTTTCCAGTAGCACAAAATAAGTCAAACCCTCTCCTGAAATAACTCTTACCCTTCATTCAAGGTGTGTGTTTTGAGGTGGTTTACAAAAGTCAGAGCATGGAGCAGGGTGAATAGAAGGGGTGGTTCAGAGGAGTGTTGCTGGATTTGTTTGCTGTTGAATCTAGACTGCTTAATTTTTATTTTATTTTTTTTTTTTTTTCTGTCTTGTTTACAGGTTTGGAGCTTGGAGGGTGTTTCAGATGCTTTTTGTTATTCTTCTCCAGTCAAGGAAAAAAGAGAAGCGGTGGAGTAAATTGATTATGAAGTGCTTTAACTCCATGTTCAGTGAGCTGGAGACATAGGTGAAGGCCAGGCTGGCAGGGGCTGGGGACGATTGGCGTACACCAGGGTATTTAACAAGGAGAGGCAGGAAACATGGTAGTAGTTTGACTTTATGTAACTTGTATTTGTGGAATATAAAGCAAGCTGAGCATATGTCCCTGGCCATGTCTAAAGCAAGAGACAGAGTCTCTGTTCAGCACCCTTCCTGGGCTCAAGCTAGCTTTTGGCAGGGCAAGAGGGCAGTGTTGAAAAGTAGATAAGATTTTAAAATATGTGCTTTGATACTACTTGATTTTTTTCTCTGCAATTTGTAGCCTTTGTACTTGCAATTCCTCAGTCTCACAGGCTGGACATGTCTGGTGCTGACTGGTACCGTCACTTGTCTTCAAGAAAGATCCCGTGTGCTCAGATAGAGTGCTGTACTGACCCTTTGTAGGATGGAGATGGAAAAACAACCTCCTCCCTTCTTTGTCCTCAGCTCCTGGGAGGTGCCAGGCAGCTTCAAAGTGAAGTGACGCTTCTGTTAGTTGGATTTGAGCTGTGATGTTTATTTCAAGGCTGCCTGGCTCTATAATGAGAAAATGGCTCAGTCTTTGTCTCTTCCTGTTCTCTTCTTCCTTCCCCCTTCCTGATTTGCTCCACTCCACAGCGCTTATTTTCTTCCCTCAGATTTTAGTATGTGATTCCTTGTGCAGTTCAACCAAGAAACGATCAAAATCCTGCACCTGGGAAGTAACACCATGAACTAATAAGTGCTGCAGGCTGACAAGCTGGAAAATACCTTGTCAAAAAAAGGACCTGGGGGCATCTTGGTGGACTAAAAGCTGAACATGAGCCAGCAATGTGCACTTGTGGCAAAGAAGGCAAATGGTGTCCTGGGCTGTGTTAGGAGGACTGTTGACAACAGGTCGAGGGAGGTGTTCCTTTCCCTCTGCTTAGCACTGGTGAGGCCATACCTGGAGTACCGAGTACGGTTCTAGGCTCTTCAGTACAAGAGCGACATGGCCATACTGGAGAGAGTCTGGCAAAGGGCCACTAAGATGATGAAGGGGCTGGAGCATCTCTTGTATGAAGGGAAGGCTGAGAGAGGTGGGACTGTTCAGCCTGTAGAAGAGAAGGCTCAGGATAAACTTTTCAATATATATACATACCTCAAAGGAAGGTGCAGAGAAGATGGAGCCAGGCTCTTTTCAGTGGAGCCTAGTGACAGGACAAGAGGCAATGGGTCTGAAACACAGGAGGCTCCATCTGAGTGTAAGGAACACTTTCTTGCTGTGAGGGTGAATGTGTACTGGCACAGGTTGCCCATAGAAGTGGTGGAGTCTCTATCCTTGTAGATACTAAAAAGCCATCTGGACGTTGTCCTGGGGAACTGGCTTCAGGTGGCCTTGCTTGACGAGGTGGTTGGATTAGATGGCCTCCAGAGGTCCCTTCCAACCTCAACTGTTTTGTGATTCTGTCATTCTCACACTAGCTTTGAAAACAACCTTTGTTTTCTTCTCTTGTTTTGTATACTGAATGGCACCCCAGGACCTCACCCAGGTTGAGGTGCTGGGTGCCTTCTTCCCTCAGCTTCTGGTTTTCTACCTGTAAAAGGAAAGACCTCCTACCTACCTCAGATGATTAGTTAATTAATATTTCTTCCAGACTTTGAAAACAAGATGGGAGAAATACTTGTCAAAATGCCACAGGCCATCAATTAATGAGATCACAAACAATTCAATGGTGATATATTTGTGTGTGTGAAAAGTAAGGTCATGCTTAACTTTTATTTATTGCTAGGAAAACTCTTCTGGATTTGAAATGACCGCAGTTTAATTGCTGTCAAAGGAGGTGTGGAAGAAAAATCCACAACCTGAAAACCCTTAACATGAATTTTTATCATCTTAAATTCCAATATTTTTGCTGAATGATGACCTAAGCTTCAGAGCTGAACTTTATGATGACAGGGCATGCAAACTCTGTACTAACCATCACAGGGCTGATGACGTAGTTCAACACTGTCTTGCTAAGCAGAAGGCTTGAAAGGGCCCAGCTCAGTTAGGATAAAAAATAAGCTGCAGGAACCAATATTAAGGGACTGTTAATATCTGGTTGAACTCCCCTTGCCAGGGAAGATGGACCAGCTGCTGGGCTGCTCTTTGTTTTGTTACTAGTTGGCACTGACTAAGCTTGCTGCTGGTGGCATTATCCTTGAAGGAATCTCTTTTTGCACCTGTACTGGTCTGTGTTGAGTCCACCTGGTCATGAGTCAGTTCAGGCTACCTCCTGACTATCTCCAAAATAATAAACGGATGTGAAAGATTTTGACTGTTTTCGCTCTGGATGAAGGCACAGGTTTGCTCCTACTGGTTAATGGTGTATGTCTGTGGAGCAGCTATCTTCTAGTGACTGCTAGACTAGAAACCACTGGTGTACAAACTGGCTGATTTCTTATTTCATGCCTGTGCACTATTTTATGCAGCGTTTTACTGTAAAATATGAGAAACCAGGCTTAGCCAAAAGTGAGTTGCTTAGCAGACGCTTGCTGTCATACAAATTAGCCACAGCTTCTGCATCTTGGAGTGCTGCCAGCAGAGAGCGAGCTATTGCATTAGATGTCTACTACCAGTCATGATCTAAACTGAAAGCGAGAAGATTAATTGCTCTTCTAGCATTAGCTTAGCAGTTAGTGCTTTTTGTGGTGTTAAACATGGTTTTCATTTTTAAACCCAAACCATAAAATACTACTCTGAGCTTTAAGTCAGTGAGTGTATGGGAAAAACAGGGAAAGGTTTAATATAGTGAAAGTATCAAACATGTGTAAGAACGATCTTGTTTTAAAGAGGAAAGGGAGCCTAATTTTATTTGTGCTGCCCATCTGGTATGTAACAGCAAATACCTTCAAAACTATCGTTTAAATAAGTACATGCTTTAAGGAGTGGATACAATTGATTGGAGCTACTAGTGGATAGAAAGTAACAGCATTCAGTAAGCATCTTCATTGACTTTAGTCTGCTTCAATCGAGATTCTTAATAAATAATTGTACTAGTGTAGTTTGACTAATGAAAAATAGAACTTTTTCCTTGTCTAAAAATATTTCCCTCTGAAATTTTCCTGAGTTGCAGAATTCTTACTTAAGAAGTAACTCCCTAGAACATGAAGTGACAACTGGAATTTAGGAAACTCCTACTTCCCTTTAAGTTCCTCAGGATACAATGTTGCTTTCAGTCTTTGGTATCTGTTATGAGTGAGGGAAATTACCATCTTGCTGGTAATTTTTTAGCAGTTCTGCTATTGGTAGCACTGTCCTGGTATTGCAGCAACACTCTTTCGAGGAGGAATACGAGAGCCACCAGGCAATGCCATTTACTGCTTGCTTGAGTGTTGGAGTGCTAGTGAGTGCCTGCCGTGACCAGTAGGTGACTGCTGACCCATTATTTCCGTCTGAGAATAGCTGCCCATGCACTGGCGCAGCTCTTTTTTTCCTAGATGAGACACAGTGTTAGGTTTATGCTTAGCCCTTACAGGGCTGCTACAAGGATTTCCTCTCCCTTTTCTTGCAGCATTTACTTGTTGGTGTGTAGAGTTCAAAGAAGCCTTTTCTTCCAACGGCTACAGCAGTGATTTTCTGTTTCCCTTCTGCAAGGGAATCTGAAATGCAAAGGCCAAATAGTAATGTGTACTTGCCTAGAATAATGTGCTGAGTTTGTAACTACTGGAGAAAATAATTTGGCACATAGTTATTTCCGTGTACCTCCGTAGCACCAAGAACAATTAGGCACCAGCTGAAGACAGTGACTGCCAAAAGCACATTTGGATGAGGTGGGTGTTTCTGGGTGTACAGTCATGTGTTAACAAATGTGACTGCATCACTGAAACAAAACTATATTTGCATCCCCAAGCCCCTTGTAGGAATATGTCATCCTTGAGAGGAAAGGACACCAATAAAGCATCTGGCAGTGAGGAAAAGCAAAGATATGAGTAAAGGATAATGAGGTGTATTTAACTGCTTGCTGGTAGCAAAAACCATCCACCTGCACTGGTTGTAGTGTTCACAGCTGCTTCAGGAATCATTGTGTGTGAAAGCTGAAGTGGAAGCAGGTCAGCTTCTCCAAATCCAGTTCTCTGGGTGTTAGGGGAAATCTAAACTGGTGGGTGGATGAGTGGCAGCAAACAGCAACAGGGAGGGCAGCTGCAGCGGGGATAGGGATCGAGGAAGCTTTGTGCAAACCCTAGGGGAGATGTAAACCCTTTCCCTGCAAAACACACACAATCTTCTAGAGAGATAGGACATATTTTTTTTTCTGTTTGCTGAGACTGAACTCTCACAGAGCACAGAGCTACTTGCAAAAAATCTTATCTCCAATACATAAAATCTTGCTCCGTCTTGCTCCTTGAATCCAGTGCTAAGCTCCAGTGGATGCCTGTGTACTTCATGTGAAGGGGAAAGCAGCATCCCACAGAAATCTTGACCTTTATGCATTTTGAAAGAGGAACTCATGCTTTTGCTTATACATGCATGGATAAATGCTAGAGATTAAATGATACTGTGTGGGGTTGTGTGATAAAGTGTTTGGTACAGTGGATTCTGTTAGAGAACGAGTGATGAGTTGCAGTCAGACACCAAGAAATGATGGTCCTCAAGCTGCAAGTGCTTTTAATAGGATAATTACCCACCAGTTTGCTTAGATTTCTTGTAATTTCATCTTCCACCACTGGGGTGTTGAAGGATGAGCAGATACAGCTCAGTTAAAATTATACAAAATAAACCACCCTACGTCTTGAGAAATGTTTAGCAGCTTAATTAGATTCAGAGTATAATACTGTTAACAATGCATAAATGACAGTTATTTTCTGTTTATCTACATATTGTTCAATTCTTTGAGCATTATCCATTATTATTTAAATATGAGTACTTTAAGTATCTTTTCTCCTCAAAAGCAACACCTATTTTTTCTTCCAATTTTATTTCACAAGGTATTGTCAAACTTCTTACGTGTAAGAGGATAAACAACATACCCTACCCTCCAGCAGTCATAAAGGGAGAAGCAGGGGGAGAGGAAGTCCTGCCCCTACATATCCAGTGTTATGACTCAGTACTCAGGAAATGAAATCGAGCTCTGCAATCTTAAATGTTTCAGTGGGGTTTTTCTTTGCTGCTAATCCTTTTAGAAAGCTGAATTCCATGGCTCTTTCTGGAGACAGTAGAGCACAGCTGATGTTTAAAACAGTTTTATTCTTTCAGCGTAATGCAGGCATTGCCGAGATCACGGGGGCTGCAGAGGCTGTGCTCTGACTGCAGTGGTAGTAAAGTGCACTAGCTTGCACTGTGTGTGAGCCAAATTCCATTCTGTCACATATCTTCAAAATTTAGCTGTGCTACTGCAGTGCTAGAGCTACACAGCATGACAAGTGAGCTTTCCATTAGATTCCTGGCTGGGTTAAAATCAACAGTAAAGCAAATGCACCATTTCTGGGACTTCTGAATAGCATCTCATTTGAACCTTGATGTGAAAGCAGAATACAGTAAGTTGCAAGTGACTGAAACAGATTAGTTCAATGTTTTAGGTTTCAAACCTTGTCAGCTTGCAAGAAACATCTCTGACAGCTGTTGTGTCAGCTGATAGCTAGTGGGCAGAATACCAAAATTATTGAACTCCAAGGTTTGTAATACAGGGGAGGGAGAGGGGCAGAGAGAAACAACAGTGATGGCTTCTTTCTAGGTTTTTGTGTCTAATGCAAACTGCTGAAAGCCTCTTGGAAGAACAACTGCAAAGAGCAGTGAAACCATTCCCAAACTAAGAGTGTGCATAGTGGTCTCATGTCGCAGCTTCTTGGCTATGTCGTTAAGCTTTTGGCCCATGTGCCAAATCAGAATGCCTTTACAGGAGACTGCTGCTGCTGACAGTGGGGTTTGTAATTCCTGTGAGGAGCATCAATTCCCTGTTCCTCCTAGGCAGCATTGAATGGCTGCCAGTGAATTCAGAGTGGGTCTTAGTGACACAGCCTGAATCTGTTTGTCCTGAAAAGTGGAAAAGCCATGCCTGGGTTCTGGTGTGTCTCTTAGTGACTCCTCTGCACTCAGGAGTAAATGCCCACTGGTCTGTTTTTATCCTTAGCTGCTGGCAAACTCGCACTGCTGGTTTTGAGGCAAGAGCTGTTCTTGCACTCATTAGCACTGCAGCTTGGCATATAAGAGTGTGTAAATCAAGATTGGCCAAGGTAACGTCTTTGAGGCCTTAGAAGGCAGCACACAAAGGGATTTGTTCATTTTTGGCTTTGACTGAACCAGCTGGCCAGGGCTGGCTGGAGTGCCTACAAGGTCCTTTTAGCTCTGCTGGGACTGGGGACATGGACTAGATGCACTGGGGGAAGGAGGCGTTTAGAGGTGGAGGGGTTTAGTGAGTATCCCACAGGATCCCGCGGGATGCTCAGGTGTGCACTGCATAGAGTCACTCCCCCTGCCGTTACTGGAGAAGCTGCTGCACAGCCTTTTCCAGAGACTGACACATGCTGCCAGCACTGTGGCTGGTCTCTGCTTTCTCACATGCTTGAAAAGAGGCTGCACAGCCCTAGTGCTTAAGGCAGTTGAGAAAAGACTCAGGAGATATCGGGCTTCTGGAGGGGGGAGGGCTGAACATGCTGTGCTGTTGGCCCTAGTTCTTCATTAGGTATCCCTCAACCAAACCTCACCAAGACACCCACCATCAGCTGTGCTCGGGGGGCCAATGCACAAACTGTGCTTGGCTGGCTGGGTTTGGTGCTGAAAGTCACAGGGGCTGTGCCAGGTATGTGAGGTAAGGATAAGAACATGAAGAAAGGAGTGTCTCCTGCTTCTCTCCTCTAACATCTCCATAAGTAGGACCAGCTGCTCTTTATGAGCTCACCCTCTTTAGTCCCTTCTGAAGTGGTGCCTCAGAGCATCAGGCACTGTGTGTACCCAGCTCACTGGGGGTGTCCCAAATGCCTTGCTGTTTCCCTTGGGGCTATGCCCACGCCACTTGTGGGCATGCAGTGGCAGAGGACTCCCAACACCGGCTCACGATGAAACTGGTAACCCATGGAAGCACCTTACCTGCTGCTGGGGTGCTGTGAGGGCATAACACAGGGGCATCCTTTGTCTATGGAAGAAGGCAGAGCTGCAAGCTGTGCTCAGCTAATCAACATAGGATGATGCTTGATATGTTTAAAGCTACTACCATTTGGTGGGAATGGCTTGGCTCGACATTGCAGGCCTGTGCCAAACTAATAAAATAATATCTTAATTCCAAGGTGTATTTTCTATCATCTTGTTTGCACTTAGGGTTTAAAACCTGTGTGTTGTTTTCCTTAAAATTTCATTGGTGACCGAGGGTTACTTTCTTTTTAAGATTTTGTTTCTTTGTCTACTTCAGGTGTATGCTTCCTTCATATTCATGTTAATACCTTATACTTTAAGCTAGGCAGCTCTGCAAATCCCAGCTGGATCAGAGCCACAATATGTTACTTCTTTTTCCAGAGCAAAATTGATCCCAGATGATCCATCTCTTTAAAACTTGGGCAATTTATGCTCCCAGTATTACTAATACAAAAAAAGTCATAATGTAAATGCAGGGTCTTAGTGCTTTTCCTTAAATACAACAAATGTCATTTCAGTTATACAAATTTATACAGGTTAAAAAACAATGAGTATGTTCTCCTTATATGAACAAAAGCTCTTAAAGTTATTGCCTACACCGCACAAGCTTCTGGAAGGCTTTCTTGAAGTCTTCATTAAAGATTGTGTAGATTAGAGGGTTAATAAGGGAATTTATATAGCCCAGCCATGCTAGGAAATTAGACATGTCTTCTGAAATGTGACATCTTTCACAGGTATTAACAACTACTTCTTTTACAAAAAAAGGGAGCCAGCAGATCACAAATGCCCCCAAGATCAGACCCAGCGTAGTTGCTGCCTTTCGCTCTCTTGTGCTAGAGATTCTCTGTTTTTTCCAGGACTTCTCGTGCTTAGATTCAGACCTGGGGCTTCGTAGAGTGATATTGATTTTATCGTAGTCCACCAGGGGATCTGATGTCTTCTCTGCTGTGCTGGGCATTGAGGCCGATTTGGTGCTTCTTTCACCTGTGTCCAAAAGGACTTGTCCATTTACCTCCTCCCTTATGATCCGGCTGACGCTTCTTCTGTGAAATGTCTTTGCTGCCTTGTATATCTTGTAATAAAGGATCAGAATCAACGCCAGTGGGATATAAAAGGCGCCAAATGTAGAGTAAATGGTGGAAACAATGTGGTCGTGTTTGATGATGCATTCGTCATCCCGGCTGGTTGTCTGGTGCCGCCAAAACAAAGGTGGCATGGAGATAAAAATGGATATGATCCATACCACAGCAATCATGATGCCAGCATGCTTAGGTGTCCTTTTCCGTGCATATTCCACAGCATCCGTGATTGCTCTGTACCGGTCCAAAGCAATGGCAGAGAGATGCAAGATGGAACATGTGCAGCATGTAATATCCACGCTCAGCCAAATGTCACACACCACTTGCCCCATGATCCAGGTCTCCTTGACAATGTAGACAATGCTGAAGGGCATCACTAGGACTGCCACAAGGAAATCAGTTACTGCAAGAGAGCAGATTAGATAGTTGGCAGGGTGGTGGAGCTTTCTTGTCACAATTATTGCAGTCATCACAAGAGAATTGATGGCTGTTGTCATTAGTGCAAGCACAGATAGGGTAATGGAAACGAGAATCTTGGATGTCACCCATTTGAATAGTTCATCTGATGTACCATTTTGTTCAGTTGAGTTTATTAAATCCATATTCCCTGTTAAAGTGATCTTCACCAGTAGCAGTTACCTGTTGGAAAAGTAAAAACATTCAGAAAGTGCATCCGTAGTCTCCAGGAAGTCTTGATTTTTGTCATCTTAAAAGACTATTGGCCCCAAACTTGCAAGAACCTCAGACTTATCATTGGAAATTATTCTGGGTCCAGACAGATTTACCTGGCTAGCAGTATGTGGGATGCTATGGATCCAGAATAGGGGCCTCCTCTTTCTCCTTGGTCATGCTGTTGAGAAGGGGATGTTGCTCCACGGGGTAACCAGCCTTGTTCCTTGAGCAGGGCAGGGGCATCAGTGCAGTCCCAGGGGTGCAGAGCCAGGACTCCTGCTAAATGCTTACTCTGAATGGATTGTAGTGGAGTCAGGAAACTGGTTAAACATGGAAAATCTCATCCTAAAGTAAGTACTAATGCTGCTTTTAGGCTAGCACTGTCTATTCCACTAAGCAATGTAATGACTGTTGAAAACTTTAACCCACAGGAAGCAGGAATAATGATCCTTTTCTCTATATAAACTCCTTTTTCCCCATCAGTATTTGAGTCCTTCTTTGTGTATAGAGAAGCATGGGCTTTCTAAACTTGGACATAGTTTTCAAGAGAAAACAGAAATGTAAAATATTGCAATACAAACAAGAGAAGAAACAATTGCGTGTTGAAAGTTTCATTTTAGGTCTTCCTTTTACACAACTCTAAAATGAAACAGCTGAATGTATTCTCGAGTTTCAAATTGTCGACTTATTTTCTAACTGAAACATTATATATAATTAGAGTCTTCAGAACATCGTTACTTTTCCTCAAGTTTTACTATTCTGTGGTTGCTGCTGAAGACACTGCAGAAAACTTCAATGCTAGTTGTCCTGCTAATGACTGTCTCTACAGAAACAGTATAACTCCTCTTATGGCTCTTCAGAAAGCAAAAAGCAGGGAAATACCAATGAAATACCTTCTTGGTTATGCTCAGAGGATGTGCACCTTACTTTCTCATCAAGAAGGGTTTCTGAGCACTGAAGTATGAGTTTCCAGGTTTTTAGACTGCAGTTTGTAACTCACGGTTAAGAGGATCAGATTTCATCCTCTTGAAAGTTTTGACATGCAATGTCTTCTGTGTGCAAGAGCTACCAAATGCAGGGGGGTTTTCTCTGATAACTTTTGGAGTTGAGGGAGGGGGGTTGCACTTGTGTTGCATTGGATGCCACTTGTAAGGAGGTATGTAAAATAAGTGAATATTTTTTCTTAGGAAAAATAGGACTCTTTAACATAACTAAAGGTTTTTGGTATTATGCTGGAGTGGCTTAAAAAGAATCTCATATACTGTATATAACCTTGGACCCAGCTCACTAATTTGGTTTGATATTCTAACCTGGACAACGCTTAATATGCTATTGACCTACTAAAAATGTTTTTAGCTTTGCTTGACCAACATTTAATTGTATGGAAGAACAAGAAAAGGAAATGTATTTTACATGGTGATATTTGCAACTGCTGAGCAGAATCTTGTCCTGTACATGAGCTGATTACAGCATGCGTGCACTCTCTTTCTCTCTGTGTTCCTCTCTCTTAACTTGAAATATACTTCTTATGCATAAAAATAGATCTTTCATCATGTCAGTGTCACCTTAAAGCCTTCTGAATCCACAGTAATTAGTAGTTTGCAGATATTTTTGTCTATGGCTAGCCGCCTTCCAGAGAAGGAAATGGCATATACAGTATTTTCTGGTGAATGTTCAACCTCTGATAAATAAATCTTCATTTTTGAGCTTGTATAACTACATGAGGGGGAAAAAAAAAGTTTATTGGGAAAAACTAAGACTTCTGTTGATACCCAGGTGTTAATATTTTAGAACAGCTACTCATTATGGTTAATTACCTTATAAATTTCTTACTCTTTGGATATTAGTCCTTAATTGCAAATTAAGCATAAAGCCATTTAGATGTAATGAAAGCTGATTAACAGCTTTTGAAAGATTATTCAGTTTGAGACTGTAGAGTAAGGAAGACAGCATGGGTGGGTTCACAGAATCAGTGTGTAGGAATAAGTTGGTTTCCTTGGGGCTGCAGTGACTTGGAGGCTCTTTATAAGAAGCACAGTGACAGAAATGTGCAAACTTACCATGTGCACTGGTTAAACTTGTCTGTGTGGTTTTAAGATTATCAGCTGGTACACTCAGATTTCATTCAGGCTGCTAGCATGGAAACACCACAGTATTAAAGACTACCACACCAAGTTTTTAGTGTACTATCATTTGATAGATAATTGTGCTGGGGTCTCCTGTTTGTGGGACATAACCTGTACTTCAGTGGTACCTATCTGGACATACCACCCTCCAAGGGAGACAGCAGTATGGTGACAAGATCTGCCCTCCAAGGTGGTGGCTCCCTTTGAGGTTACCGAGCCATTCAGTGGGCTGGGCTGCTTGGGACTGCCAGTCATAAACTTTGGTGGCTTTCCTGTCCAAGTGGGATGGGGATCCTTTGCTAACTGTGGCAGGAAGGTTCGTGCAAGGTTTTTTAGGTGATCATTAGTTAAAAATATTGTTTTCTAAATAATTGGAATTGAAACACTGGCAGCATTTAAGGACTGCCACTTCTCTCTATTTTGGTCACTTCCAAGATGAACTAATTCTGGATTTTCTTTTGCTCAGCTGAATGCAGTTCAGTCAGCAGTCATCACTGGCTTCTGTCCCCAGCAAGCAACTGAATCACTTTCAGGAGAATGAAGGATGATCCTGTAAACAATGCACTGGATTAGGATGCAGGACAGGGGGCTTCTGTCCCTCTGCTGCAGGCTTCCCTTGTCAGTTTTTGAGCAAATTCATTAAAGTGCTTCCATTCATTCTCTGTAAAATAGCTACAGGAGTACTTCCCTGCTACCCTCCTTTGCATATTTGTATTGCCTTCTCTTAGTAGCATTAATTATCTCTTGTATGCATTTAGTGCAGGAAAGAAGTAATCTCAGGTGATGCCCCTGGGTGCTGTGGGTGTACTGGCATAACTACACACTACTTTTCAGCTCGCACTTTGCTGTTTTCCCTGTGTAAGTCTACCAAGCTTTTGCCTCACAGAGCAGGCACAGTGCCTCTGTCTATAGTGTGGGCATCTTATGCCACATACCTGACACAAGACTTCAAAAGGAAGCAGCGAAGACTTGGAACCTTCTTCTCTGATAAGTGAATTTACTTTGGTGAATGAAACTAAACTTGCAGCCATGCTGAACTGAAAATAAATCTATATTTCAACAATTATAGAATGGGTTCAGCAGTGACATTGTAACTACTTCCAAATAAGTTCTTACAGTCCAGATGTTTCTAAGGCTATTTTGTGGAATTGACAACTCAGTGAATCTATCAGCTTATCACTAATATTTCTAATTCCACAGAAGTTGCTCTTGCTGCAGCTGGAAGTGTTGTCTTTTATTATTACCTTTTCAATAAGCAGCTGTTGTTGGAAAACTTTTGAAAGACTTGAAACTTTGATTCTGTGTATCGCACTGCATTGTCTTGAATTTAAGATTGGTGAAAATGATGTATTGTACTTTATGTTCATTATAGATCTTAACACAGTAAATTATTCTATAACTGCTGTTAAAATACAAGTATGACATTTCAGTTGACCTGTTAAAATATTATCCTTCGATTGCTGAACAAGAGCCCTGCAAGCAAAGGAAGCTGCTGTTCAAGTAAGATAGCATGTTTATTATCTTGGATGCATGAACATTACTATTTTTGAGGAATTAGCCACTTCTACAAATCTTTTTGTTTCCCTCCCAGATATGGCATGTTAAGGTGACCGGAATATTAAGTATTTCCTTGTCTGTGAAAGCACACATATCATCCTACTGATCTTGTTTAGAAGGCATGGGGGAAAAAGTCTGTGCAGCCTTATCACAAAATACTAGTTTGTCTAGTGACCACTCGAAGGGAGTGTTGTTGGTGCTCCTCAGTATTGCAGCAGCATGTGTATATGGTATTGAGCCCCTCATCACCCATTTATGTTTGAGATTTACAGGGTAGTAATAAAATTGTTCTTGTTCAATAGCATTAGTCTGTCCATCCAGATTTGGAAAACAGCACTTCTCTGCCTTTGAGTAAACGTGGAAAATAATATGAGACACCAGTTGCTGGAGAAACATAGCTGGGAATTCCTTTGGGAAGGACATTGTGAGCCTACTCTTTGGGATTCTGAATTTAGACTGAACTGTTAGAAGCTTACAGCTCTTGATTTTTGATCCTGGTTCATCTCATATTGCTTTAAGCACTGGCAGCAAGAAAACTTGCTGATTAGAGTTTAAATACCGCTTTGGAAGTTCTGTGACTGTACTGGAGGGGTGTTTGATTGCTTTTTTGCATGTGGTTTCCTTAGAAAAATGTATCTTTAATTTAAACACAGTAACAGTACTCAGAAAGCAAATGAGCAACTGATTGAATGAAGGGTATTTAAATTGCTACAGACAGCAATAAGAGCCTTTGCGCGTTAAGTAAACACGAAGTTGGGCCAGTGACAAAGGCAGATCCTTCACATCTCTCACTTAAACAAGCTTCAGCTGGCTTTGAAATGATGATGTGTTTCACCTGCTAGTGAGATCCCTTGCTCTATTGGCCAAACTGATCTGTAAGGCTATTAGAAAGGGCCAGCTTTCTTGCTCTAATGGAAATTGATCCTACAAATGTTTTTTCCTGATGAAGGCTTTATGCTTTTTTTTTTAGCATATCCTGTTTTTATCATATGTTCATGTAAAGGCTAACTAGTCACTGGAGGTAAGACTAAAATAGCCATAGAAGGATAAAGTAGTTATAAGTACTAACCTTCCTTGGGAGGTGAAATTGTTCCTGAAACCAGTATTTACAAGCTTGTAAAAAATCCTTTCTGTTGTGACTGTGTGCCTTTAGATACCAACCATGTGATGTACTAATGATGATTAGCTTAGTAATGGTCTATTGCATTAAATATTAATTGAGGGAAATAATGCTGTTTTGGATTAAACAATTACGTTTAAAGAGGGTGAACTTGTACTGGATCTGATAGGGAATGTGTACTTACTGTTGAGCCTGAACCCTAGAGTCCCAGCAGATGAAGAGGAGAGGATCATTTCATTTTGATTCTTAGTTCTCTGTCCTTAAATTCTTTCCTCCCAATAATTCTTTCTAAGGCTCATAAAGTCTCAGGACATCCATTGGGATAACTGGGGTGACTGGAAGGTTTGTAAGAGGAGTTGCTTGCCAGCTGAAGGCAGCAGCTGGAAACCTGCCCCTCCTGGAATGCAAAATAGATGTCTATCAGCAGTTTGAAGTGTGAAGCAGAAATCACAAGGTTGCCAACTGGCATTTCTGCATGCTTAAACTTCCTCCCCACACCTCCCCCCTTGCTATATCTGCTGCTAAACTAGGAGGTTATTTCCGTTTTTTTATCTGTCAGAAAATATTTGTATGTGCGTGCTGAAGTAACGCTTTGGTTCCCTGTTTTGAGTGGTACTCTTTCAGTCCACTGAGCTGTGCACCCCCTGGACCAAAAATGTATGGGTAAGCTGGAGGAGTAACTCAAAAGCTGTTTAGATTTTGCTATTTGAGTCATGATTAACTGGAATTATTTATAATTTCCACTTGTAGAAGGTCATAACAGACCTATTTCTAGAAGCATGGACAACAAATACCTACAAAATCACAGATAAATCAATTGAACAAATATAAACTAAAGGTAATACAGAATTTTGCATCTCAAACACTCCCTTAGGAGAAGTATGGGTAAATAGGCTTTGCAGCATGCTCTATCAATATAAAACATGAAGGAAACAAATCTGAGTCCTGGAGAATACATGCCTCCATCTCAGAGATGTACAAATCCATTTATTGCCTGAGCACAGGTGCTCTGGTTTCTTACAGAATGGTAAAGAAAAATCCATTTCTGTGCTTTGAATGCAAGGCACAGAAGTTGCATAGTAAACCTGCATTTGACACTTCATTAGCTGTGTTTCCAGTCTAAGAGTCCCTGTGTTGGCAAAATGATACAGTGCAGTATATTTTGTGTCAGGCACAACAAAGATGATGCATGCTTTAATTTTTTGGACGGCTCTTTAAATTCTTTCAGCCAACAGAAATAATCCCAAATGGCTAAAATGATGAAGCTTGACAGACTTAGCACTGAAAGTTACCACCCTGTATGTCTGCTCTGTCATGTTATTGCTCCTGGAGCAAAATCAACAGTAGGAAAATAGTGCTTCCATTGAAGCAGCTGAGATGCAAAGTGATGGCTTGCTCAAGCTGCCAAGGAAGGTGAACTTGCCATGTGCCACTGGATGCTGACAAGAGAGAAGCAAGCACCAACTCCATCAGGACCAGAACGAAGGCAGTAATCTCTGGCAAGATGGCAGAGTGAAGCCCTGAAATAGCTCCTGTCCTCATCTCCCTGGTGTAAATTAACTCACTTTCATGTTTCCTATTTAGGCTGTATAAATTGCAGCGTGCTGGCTATGCGTCCTTTGACGCGTCTCCCTCCAGAAGGCTTTGGTCCTTGCTTTGTTACTTCATGGGCATTACCAAATGCTCTGTGTTTTCCAGTCTGAAAAATATCAGACTCTTCAAGCCCAAACGTGACAACCTCACATAACGGGGATTGCCACGCCCCTGTCACAGGGGGGCAGCTCCTTGCCTCCTGCCTTTCAAAGGTGTCAGTTTGGGTCAGCCTGGGACACGCTGTTTAGTTCCTTTGCTGTGTTTTCCACTTGCATCTGTTGGACTGCAATGTAGTTCTATGCTGCTTGTCAAGCCTGCCTGGAGGATACCTCCCCTGCTTATTGTCATTATATCTATAGCAACTGCTGCGTTTGCTGACATGG
This sequence comes from Hemiprocne comata, assembly GCA_020745705.1. NCBI lineage: Eukaryota > Metazoa > Chordata > Aves > Apodiformes > Apodidae > Hemiprocne > Hemiprocne comata. The sequence continues at coordinate 130,787,302 of CM036586.1, read as the reverse complement.
AAGCATCGTGTTCAGAAAGTAATTATGCATCCCTTTCTGAATTTTTTCCTAGTGTTGAAGTTGAGAGTTTGTTGTGTTTTGTTGCTTTGTTGTTGTTTTTTTTTGCTTTTGGAAAACTAGTTACTCATCTCTGTTTGCTTTTTATTTCATGTCCCTCTGCCATCTGTTTTAATCTAGTTGAGGGGGATGGGAAGAGGCAAGCCAGCTTCTCAGCCAGTCCTCTGGGAGGGGGGAAGGGTGAACAGTAAGAACAGCATGGTCCACAGGGTGACAGACTTATATAGAACAGTAAACATGCCTCCCAAATGCAGCTGCAGTTGTTGGGTAACTGGACAGTGAACCTGTTATTAATTTGATAATTTTGGTGGAGAAAGGGAAAATATCTGACCCATATTCATAATTATCCAGAGGAGATGGCAGTGATTTAATTTTATAATTCATTAGATGAGAGGATTCAGGCTCCTCTCCTGTTTGAGGCTGCTCTGAATCCTTAGTGGTCTGGATAGTTGTCCCTTATATTGCTTATGATGTGGAAGAGTCCCAGAGAAACTGGTACTGGACTGTAGTGCTTGTGGGAGTTGCTTCCTGCCATTTCTTTGCTGTTGATGTTCTGAGCTATGTAAACTAAAGATCTGTGAGAAACGAAGAAGTGTCTGGGCACCCCATCTACTTGTGTGAGCTCTCCATGGAGCAAAACAGTACCTTTATCCTGGCAACTAGTCTATACAGACAGACTTCTATACAGAAGTCCCATGTAACCATGTGGTGAACACCATAAGATGGATGTGTCCCCTTGGATGGGTGGTTTCCATCTGAAGTTGGAACATTTATACCATGAGAAGGCCACTGACTTCCTCTCCCTACTCTTTGGCCACCCACTTTTAATGTAGTTTGATCTGACAGCCTGCAATGTTCTATTGAACCAGAAATATTCTGTATTAGAAGATGTTTTTTTTTAAACATATTTTTTTAGTTCTCTTGAAGAAAAAGCAAAGGTTTTCTTAGGTTTTGTTTCAGGTTTTCCTTTGGATTGGCAGTGAATCAAATAAGTGACTATTCAACCCATCTCTATATAATTTGTACAGCTGGTTTCATACTCTGCAAGAGGGGCATTCTTTCATGATTGTCAACTAAATCTGTACAGCAAGGTGAAAATGCAGGATGGCTATGTTTGTGTTTCAAAATGATGACTTTCAGAGAAGGGCTTGAAACCTGTAGGAATTGTAAAACAGCATTGGAACAAGGAGGTTTAAAGGTAGTTTTACTTCCTTTGAATGGGAATAAAATGCAGTCTTGTTTCTCCCACTTCCCACTCATCCTTGTGCTTCAGGGCCATGCGTTCTTTGCCAGCCCTTTGAAAACACATGCATACACAGTTGTAAGTCACAAACCTTTTCTGCCTGATACACCTACCTCTGAAACTCTATTACAAGGAAGAGTTAAACTGGCAAACACTTTTAAATTTTCTGTCCCTGACAGTTAATAGCCATTTTGGTGGAAGAGCTCCTCTTTTAACTGACTTCTAAGATAATGTGGGTACCTTTTGTCTTAGTTCCTTGGGAGTTTTATCAAATGTTTTTATTATATAACAACTGTGAAAGCATTTATTTGACTGGAAGAAACTACCTTTTTTACTACTGGACAGTAATAAGCATATCAATATTTTCAAATATGTGTCTGGAAGAGAGCTCTATTTCAACCTGTAATATAAGAAAATGTCATTTCAAAACTATCACCTGAGTCAACAGTAGGATACTTCTTTTTCTGCTGTGTGCTCACCAGGGTAGCTTTCAGGGAGAACTGGTTTCAGAGGAGTTGAAAGAGTAGAGGTGATGCATCAGTGTGCTCTTCCTCTGCAGCAGGGGGTCTGCGTGGCACAAGAAAAGTACAAGTCTGTGCTTAATCACTTACAGTTTGGATTTATGACAAAATTCCTATAATCTGCAAAATCATCTCTGCCTGATTTTTTTGATACATAGATTTTTACAAAACTGTCTTTCTGCATACATCCCTCTGTCTTTCCCTGTACTTTTTTTCGCCATGTAATTTGTCTTTCTTTTAGTACTCATCAGATAATCTCATAGACTAAAGATCTAGGGAAAGATCTTATATCAATATGTGATGGAATGGGCCTATCAGATAGTAAACTCTGTTAGGGGTTTGCAGCTTTCTAATATTTTCTTTATCAGGACTAACTGAGACAATTAAGGCTGTTTCCTCTGAAAGATGCACATGTAGCCCTGGCCAGTAAGTATTTTAAACAAAACAAAATAATATTTCGAGTTGGTGGACTGGGAGGTGGGAGGAAAATTAAGAATATCAACTTTTTATCAGAAGTAGGTGTTGTTTGTTTTTTTTTTTTTACCAGCCTCCTTGGGAAAGACAGAGAGAAGCGGCCCTATGTGCTACCAGAAAACCAGGCAGAATTTTTTGAAAGCTTCCTTAAAGTGATGCATCTGTGGGAAATTACTTTTGTTGTGGAGGAATGTTTGGTTTTTTTTCCTTCAGACAATGCTTTTCAGTCAGAGAGTGCCAGGCTGCCCTGCCTGGATGACTTCCACCAGTGAACAACGGCAGCTCTAGGGAGAGATCCTGTAAAGGGTGTGAGGAGGGGAAGGGCAAGTGCAAACTCCTGCCGTTTGCCTGGGTGGCAAAGGGACCTGAGTTCTGCTCTGTGCAGAGCACTGCTGCCACTGCATGAAGGAGGACGTGCCATGGGGGAGTGCATGACACAACAGACCCTGTCCTGACTGGAATGCTGGCAAACTGCAGGCCCCCGGGGAGCAGCGAGTGTGGAGGGTGGCTTTGTTAATGTCTGTAATGCACAGAGTCTTACTTGAAACTGTTATGCAAAAAATTAGTATGAAAAATGTGAGCTTTGAGAGTGCAGGCTGAGCTCTGAACAGGCAGATAGGACACAGGAAATCTTACTAAGTTGGGTCTGAGATACTTGCACAGGAAAGTCCTGTGGAGCTATCAGATAAAATCTTGACTGGGGAGCCTCCCCAAGAGATTGGCAGCAGTAACTAAACTATCCTCAGGTCAGGCTGGCTTAGGTGGCTGTGGTTGGAGTGACTTGGAGAGGACTGGAAACTACACCATGTGGCACTGTGTCAACCTACAGAGATCCAAGCTATTGGCTTTCTTTGTAGGTAAACAGACTCCTGTTGGTAGAATTTGCATAGTGGAGAGGCAAAGAGGTGTAATTACGCAGTTGAGACTGGTGCTTCCTAACTGGCACTGCGATGTTTTCTAGGTGTTTCTACTAAGACTAATTTTTTCACTGCTGTGAACACTTTGGTTGGGTGCTACCTTTCCAAAAACCAGATTCTGTGCCTTCAAACTTAGTCTGTGCTAAAAAGGACATGAGTTATATTCTGCATGGAGTGTTGCAGAGCTGGTAATAGAAAACATAGAGCCATTCTTTTATGTGCTTTCTCCTGTGTGGAGGCAGAGCAGTAATGTAGGCATGTAACTGGTTGGTCAGACTCCCCATGGGCACAACAGGAAACTTTTGTCTAGACAGTGTATCTTTCAAAGGGAGGGAATACCAGATACCTAGGAAGTCCTTGTTTGCTGCTTTCATGTGCTTTTCCAGTTGTGTGAGGTTTTTAACTTATTTTATAAAAGTTTTCAATCCTAGCATTGACACAATGGAATATTTTAGACAGAAGAGTTTAGTTCACTCAATGAATTGGTATATATGAGTGCTAATGGCAAAACAGCATTTGTTCCAGGCCTGTATAAACCATCTCCATATGAGATCTAAGATGTAGCCATGCTGGTGAAACTTCTCTAGTGCAAATTTGGCTTTAGTGTTCCTCATTTTCACAATTTCAAAATATATTGCAGCTTTTGAGTATGCCTTTGTTTCTACTCCAGTTTATGATTGCATGTAACATGCTATTTTTTAAAAGTGCCAGTATTTGTAAAAATGAGTCCTGAGGCAGCCTGCATAAAATAAAAAAAAAAAAGTGGCTAGGAGAGCTTTGGAGATAGACGAGAGTGCATCAGATGGGAAAGCTGGGGGAGAACTTGAGGGAGTGGGCTGCATGGGGAGGAGGGATGTTCCACTTCGGGCTGCTGCAGTGAGGACCAGAGGGAGGTGAGCCAGAGCAGCTACCACCATGTCCAGACCAGCAGCTGGTCTAGAAATGATGTGTGCATGGTTAGGACAGGGATCTCAGTACCATGTTTTGGCATGGAACGACTGTCTCTGTGATCAGCTGGCACAGCTTGCTGAATCTTTCCTAGGAGCTTTTGGACTTGGGTATACTTTTGGGGTACAGCACTTTACAGGCAGCTTGTAGCAGCAAGACAGTGTTAAAATGTGTCCAGACACAAGCAAGGATTTAGCTTCCCTAGGAAGCTTGCTGGATCTGTCAGGTCTGTTGCAGGCACTGTGATTACTAAATAAGGTCTTAAGCTTTCTTAACACTTTGTGAACTCATTTTCATTTCTGATAGGAAAATAACAGACTGTCATATGCAACTTCTTCCCTTTGCATAATTCTGATGCAGTTGTGACACTTAACATACAGCACAGATGACTGTGAATGGCTTCTTAAAATTTAAGCAGATGATTCAGAATTAATGATGAAAAACAACCTTATTGTTGTTCCAGGAATTCAGTACAGGCAGCAGTTGTCTAACAAGATTATCCAGCTTCTATTGATCCCCAAAACCTCTCATTGATAAAGTAGATAAAAAAAATCTTAAATGCTAAATCTAAGAAATTATGTCCAAAGAAAATCACAAAAGTTTTTTTTTACTGTTTTTTTTTTTTTTTTTTTTCTCTTTGAGAATGTATTTACCTGGGCTTCCTAAGATCTTTTAAAACATAACTTTGCGATTATGAAACCCTTCAGCACTCCAGAGAAGTTTAGATACTACTTTATTCTGGGCATACTTGTAGACAGCACTTCAGGTCTTTGGTTCTTCAGTAACAAAAAAAGTATGCAGTTTTATAACAGGGTTGAGCAAGGCTATCTTTTAGATTTCAATTGTAACACTAACATAAAGAAGCAATAATTCTAGCAGCTGTTTTTTCCTTAAGTTGAATGCTGAGAAAATGAAATGAATCTTTTTGTATTATAAGACTATTTCTTTGTACTCTTTGTGTATACTTGCAATGTATTTCAAAACATTTCACTAGGACTGTTTAAAATCGTGTTTGACAGTACTTGCAGATGACAACATGTAATATAAATTTGGTGTGAAGAGAAGCATCAAACTGACTGTATCTAATTGCCCACATCTGCAGAAGGCACATCAGTACTCTAAACTGCTTTCAGAGTTCAAAAACCTCCAGTGGATTCTCAGCAATTGTAGGTTGCCTATGGCCTCTGTAGTTTCTGAGAGAGATAAAGATTATAAGATGTGCTTTCACATAATAAGGTGGTGAAGCGCAGGAGTAAAGGACAGAGGCAAATGGTTAATGTACTGATCTTTGAAGACTGGAAGAGGCCTGGAAAATCAAAGGCAAGACATTGCTTCTGTATGATCTGGCTTGTTCATTATCTATGGGAGCAGCATTGTGCTTAGTGCAGTTGGAAATGCTGAATTCCTTTCCCTGGATTACTTATAGCCCAACTCTCACATTGGGAAGGTGGAGGATTTAACTATGGATGGTAGCGTGGTAAGTTATTTTTCTACCAGGAGACTGGAAAAGACTAAATTGTAAACTTGAAGCTGTCTGCTAAAATGCCTTTTCGGTTATACCCTCTGAAGCTGCTGAAATGTATGGACAAAGGGTTTTAACATTTTAACAGCAATATACTGTTGACAAGTAGTGAGATATATTATACAGGGTCTCACATGGTGTGCTCTCATGTAGGTACACGTGTATATATTGCATCCTATTTTTGCCCATCTTTTCTGTTTTCTATCTTAGTAAGTCATTATTGCAAACAGTGTTTCCTTAGTGTTAAAAAATGAGTGTTTGGTCTTTGAAGCTGAGAAATATTTCGATGTTAACTCTTCTGGAAAGGAGCAATGGAAAGATTCAGACAAGTCTCCACATCTGCATAGCCTCTTGTTTCTTTTTCTAATTTCAAGTTTTCCCATTTTTAGCCACTAAATTATAACATACATTACATTTTGGGATTCCTTTATCTCTTTGTTTATTGATTGACAGTCTTTAGGATGTAGCTAGGTTGTACGTATCAAACATTCCCCATAATAGTCCCCAGGTTTAGAGGCTTGCTTAGAAAGAGATCTAGCTACAGATAGTTACGTATGCACACATAAAGGGGGAGCTCTCTATAAACAGTCTACCTGAGTATCTCTGGCTTCAGGTAAAACTAGCAAGCCTGAGGAGAAATTGCCAAATCACCAGCTGATGACACTAAATTTATATGGCCAGTCCAGCTATATCACAGCGCCTTTGTGATATAACACGTAGTGTAGCAAATCCTAAAAAAGACCACTGTAGAATGTAAGGTCTGAGTACATAAGTCCTGTGGTTTGTGGGCTCCCTTTCCAATGCTTGAAGATCAATGTCCTAAAGATTGTGCTGTTGTTTCTCTGGGGCATGCACTTTAAACAAACCAACCAACAAAAAACTAAAACCAACCATCAAAACCCCCAAATAAAACGCACCAGAAAACATCAAACCAAAAGAGGGAGTTTGTGAACCTCTGTGAGCAGTGGTACCTCAGGTAAGGGAGGCAGTGGAGCCTCTTGCCTATCTGATGTGTCTGGGAGGTACTGTAACTTTTTTCTCACTTACATGTACAGCTAGAGTATGCAGCCAGCATAAAAGCAGACCTGGTCAATCTAAAAGGGCACACAAATAAACATTTGCCTGCCTGGTACTGCAGAGTTGCAACATGGTGGTCAGAAACAGGTGGCAGCAGGGAGTGCTTTGGCTGTAGGCATACCTCATCTGTATATTCTTGCATTAGGAAAGTCTATAACCTGCTTTGTCCCATAGGAAAACTCTGCATCTCTCCTCTGGATGGGTTGTTGCCTCGGGGGTGGCTGGGCTTTGGCTGACCTCATCACTCTCCTTGGCTTGTTTTGCCTTGCTGGGGGCTGTGGGACAGGGCTGGTTGGGGAGGGATGGTACCACACTGCCCTGGTGGCTCCCAGCCTGGCCAGGCCATGCTGCAGTCAGGCACAGTGAGGACTGGGGAGGAATCTGCCCTGCAGTAGTGGTGTTAGTCCCTGAAGGTTGTGCATGGGTATTTGGGGCTCCAGTAAGACTTCCAGCCCATGAGAGGGTGGGAGACCTGTTGCATCTGCTGTCAGAGCACAGCCAGTGGCCACTGCTTCTCCTGCTGTCAGTGCCCACCTGCTGGTATGTGAGGGGTGCATGTTCCTCTCCACCTCCAAGGTACAGCTCCTGCTTAAGAGGGGGATAACTGAGTCCTCAGGGTCTGGTTAGTGACTTGCTATGTTAGGAAAAACTGTTAGAACTGATAAAAATTAGTGTGGTTTCCAGTATTTCCCTCAGCAAGTTTGCTGACAACACCAAGCTGTGTGGTGTGATTAACATGCTGGAGGGAAGGGAGGCCATCTGTAGACACCTTAACAGGCTTGAGTGGTGGGACTGTGCAAACCTCATGAAGTTCACTGAGGCCTAGTGCAAGGTCCTGCACATGAGTCGGGGCAATTCCAAGCACAAATACAGGCTGGGTGCAGAATGGATTGAGAACAGCTCTGAGGAGAAGAACTTGGGGGTGTTGGTTGATGAGAAGCTCAACATGAGCCAGTGATGTGTGCTTGCAGCTCAGAAAGCCAGCCATGCCCTGGGCTGCATCAAAAGAAGTGTGGCCAGCATGTCAAGGGAGCCGATTCTCCCCCTCTACTGCTCTCATGAGACCCCACCTGGAATACTGTGTCCAGTTTTGGAGCCCCCAACACAAGAAGGACATGGAGCTGTTGGAGCAACTCCAGAGGAGGGCCAGGAAGATGATCAGAGGGTTGGAGCACCTCTCATATGAAGACAGGCTGAGAGAGTTGGGGCTGTTCAGCCTGGAGAAGAGAGAGCTCCAGGGAAACCTTATAGTGGCCTTCTAGTTCCTGAAAGGGGCTTATAGGAAAGCTGGGAGGGACTTTGTACAAGGGCATGTAGTGAAAGGACAAGGAGTAATGGCTTTAAACTGGAAAAGGGTAGATTTAGGTTAGACATTAGGAGGAAATTCTTTAGTGGTGAGACACTGGAACAAGTTGCCCAGGGAAGTTGTGGAAGCCCCATCCCTGGAAGTGTTCCAGGCCAGGTTGGATGGGACTTTGAGCAACCTGGTCTAGTGGGAGGTGTCACTGCCCATGGAGGGAGGTTGGAACTAATGGTCTTTAAGGTCCCTTCCAACCCAAACCATTCTGTGATCTGAATATATCAAATATATGGTCTTTACTTGGAAGATCCATCTGTTTGTAGGTGTTTAAGTCTGGGTTTTGGGGTTGAAAACTTCCAACACCATTAACTGCAGCTCCCTGGATTACTGTTTCTTGACTTCTGCCGCAACATTTATCCTTTCTAACAGGTTGAATGGATTGTTTTAGATGCCCACGTGCAATCACGGAATTTTCCTTCTGCAAATAACTTATAGCAGTTGATTTGTTCTTTGCCCTAAAATCTTTGAATCCGTTGTGTTGGAAATGACATTGTATTCATACTGGCCCTGTATTTTTTTTTTTCTTTTGAATACTCCAGTATGACCTGAGTTCACCACAATATTGACAATCAATATTCTCAATTCACTAGAAAGTATGCAGCATGGCATGGAAGAAAAAAATCATAGACTTACTCATAAACTAATCTAAATCTAAACTTTAAAAGTATCTCTAACAAACAGCATAGGGCCTTTCAGAAAATACATGATTTGAGATAGCACTGTAGGAGGGGAAAAATGCTCAGGTGTACTGAAGTCCTTGTTTCCCTGTTATTTTCAGCTAGCAGTGGAAAAAATGCTGCAGACCTTTAAACACTGTGAAGGTTCCTCATATATCTCAGTTGGAGATGAGATATAATGTGGAAAGTAAGTGCAGAAGAACACTGAAGAAAGAAACAAAACAAAACCCACCCTGACAAAAAAAGCAAACACAAAAACCACCACAAAGAAAAACAACCTCTAACCAACCCCCAAAATAAATTTGACTTCTAATAACCATCAAATACAGTACAGGATCATTTGATTAACCTTTTATGATGAAAATCATTGCTGTAAGATGTGTTTCAGCTGTATTTAATGGGATCAGTAGGTTTATGCTCCTTATTACATTGAAATGGTTGAAGATTTTAATTTAGATAAATGAGTACCTCACATGGCCTGTTGTTTTTTATGTGTATCTTCCACTTTTATGTTCTCTTGTGACTTCTGTGGTGGTTAATGGATAATTGCTTTTCCTGTAGGGAGCAGTGTTGAAGTTGAATGGCAAGAAAGAATGCTCTTTGTGCAGATACTGCTTCTGCAGCAACATCCAGCAACAATGATGGAGATGGTGTTTGTGTGTGTGATCTATGACAGAACAGCTGCCTCTGCCCAGGGCAGTGAACTTGGCTGCTCCTTTTGGTGTTTTTCCTCTGCCCAGTTCAGAGAACTGTGTCAAAGTGTGCCTCTTCAGGATTAAGAAATAATCAGTTTGAACACTAGAGATAGTTATTCTGTTAGAAGAAGTTATCTGTGCCAAAACTATTTTGGGAAGGTCCCTGTTGGATGCTGGAGCAGGGCAATGCAGATCAGGCAAGTGTGCTGGCACCTTTATGCCTCCCTGAACTCATTTCTCTCTCTTCTGCACCAGGGCATCTCCTTGGCACTTATCCTCACCCTGCATGCTCGGGATCCCACACACCACATGATCCCAAGCAGATGGTGCTAAGCAGGGTGGTGGGATCCCTTCTGTACCTTTGTGACCGCAAAGGTACTACAAGATCTTGGGTGAATGAATTACTTAAGTGTCCCTATATGTAAAATGGACATTCCAGTACTTGTGCTTCATAAAAATGTTGAAAACTGTCCTCTGTGAGGATAGTCCTGGAATTGAAGGATTGAAGTAAGGAATAAAAATGCACTTAGGCTAGAAAGTATCTGGTTCAAATAATCTGTTAAAACTTTCAGTTGTTCTTCCTTTAGTCTGAGTGTGGAGTAGTTTAATCAGAACCATTTAATTTCATCAAAGATTGCTCAGATGTCTTGGTGTGGAGTGCCACTAATGATGTTGCAGAGCAAATCTGAAATAATGATTCTCAGTATTTACAGACGTTAGCATGGTCAAATGCTTGCATGTTGCTTGAGGTAACCCTGTAAAGACAAGTGATGATTATTACAAGTTAGGGTCTCTGAAACAAACCTGTGGTGAATAGCTGGAGCCTTAGGGGATAACTGTTTGCAGTGCTGCATTCAGGGAAGCAGGAGATCTTTCTTCCTTTCTTCTCTCATCCCCTCCTGGTGGAATAACAAAAAAGAGGTTTTGTTTATCAGACATATCAGGTGTTTTGAACACAACCTGATTATTTCTCCGTCCTTTTTTGCCCAGAATTTTCCTTCCAGCTAGAAAAATTGAGGAACTCCAGCTAGGACTCCTTGCCTGGTGCCACTGACAGTCTCAGATGTGTTTTTCTGTCAAGCTGAACATTTGCCAGACCAAGGCATAAGGTCTGTTAGCCTTAATAGGCTTTAAGGAAAGAACTGTTTAGTTGTTTGTTTATAATGCCTTTTTTTTTTTTTAGCCTAATGTAATTAAAAACCATTTGCTGCCGTGATGGTTGTTACAAAATATTCAGAAGGAGGATATTGACCAGTCTTCAAAGTATAAGAAGTTAGTGTCTTGGTGACTCTCTTTTTGCAAACATGTAAGAGTAGAGAAAAGGTACTTGTGACCTTCTATTCAGCTTCCTTGAGCTCTTTTGTGCATAAGAGGTACACCTTAGGAGGAAGCTTGGCTACATCATTGATGGTATTGTGCTAACAAAAGTCTGCTGTATACTTGTTGAGATATCCGTTTAGGAAATGGGTAGCAGGGGGCTTTTAATTTGCTTGGTTCAATGGCAAGTTATTTTCCAGTCTGGAACTGAAGCTGATCTATTTGGGTTTTGACTGCAACTGTATGTGCCACTTTCATCTTGTAAGACTAATAACAGTTACTTCTTCAGGCTTCTTCAGCTGCATGTGTTGGTTGCATTGTAGGTTATTAACAAACATGGTTTTATAAATTGCAATAACTTCTGTATGGGAATAGGTCTTTTTAATGTTCTTAGTTTGCCATAGATGATGATTACTGCACTTGCACTTCAAAAGTAGTTATGTAAAACCAGCAAAAGGTGCGTCACAGGAAAGGTGGCTGCTTTTGAAAACTTTTCATAAGCTGTGCTGTGAAGTATTTATATGTGTGGTCTCAGACCAGGCAGATGAAAAAGTAACTGCATCTAAGGATGTCACAAATGTTGCTTGGGATCCCTGGGAGAAGCAATATCCAGATCATTTAGCTGTCAAAAAAAGACTGAGTGCAGGACTTTCTTCAGACTACAGTAAAAATGTCAGTCTGTGCAATTCTTGCTGTTTGAAGCCTTTGCTTTTCATTTAAGAGTCAACTGCCCTTTAATACCATTTGATCAGAACGTGAAAGGTACGTTCAAATCCTGTGTTGTCTTCAGTTGGGGTATTTTTATTCCTATATGTATGCTGCAGATGTTAGAGAATTAATGATTCAGTTGGTAGAGGGTGAGGAATCCAAATGTCCCCTTCTGAGCCTAGTTTTGTGTGGTTAAAAATTGTATTTTACCAGGAATAAGGAAGTTGTTGAAAAGACAACCAAGACTGTCTGTATTTATTAAGTTCAGCCAAAAGGCATAGAAACAGCTGCTTGTTTTTTTTCTAAAACTTTATGACCAGAGGAAAGCTCATAAAGGTGTTCTATTATTGAAGAAACAAAATAAAGAACCTCGTACCAATTTCTTGAGAGAGCTTATCAACATCCAGTTGACTTCCTGCATATCTCTGAACGATATTTCATCTTGGCTAAATACCTAAAGTAATTGAGTATCAACCTTAGGAAAGAAGTTATACATAAGTATCTAAAATTTCCCTCATCAGCTATATTGCAAACACTATGTCAGGGACTATAGTTATCTGTTCAATCTTATATTCAATACCTAGGCTTAATGGTGTCCCTATTCCTGTAGGCACTACTGCAATTTTCCTACCTGTACCTAATGGAGTTAATGAAATAAACCTTCTCTATAAAGGAGTTATAGCCCTTCTTTCAGTACACAGAACTATGTTAGTAATGCTAATAATGAGTGGCAATGGAAAATTCACATACATATAACTTTAATTATCCATATTTTCTGTATTTGGACATGTCAATTGCCAATGCTACATGATACTTAAATTGGCTAGGGTTTTTTTATTAACCTTTCAGATAATTGATAATATTAGCAACAGAATGTCTATGATCAGGGAGAGACGATGACTATTTCCTGGCCCCCTACTGCCTTCCTCATGTACTAGAAACAGAAACTAGTGTAGTTTACTGACAAGTTTTTTGCTTTAGCTGCAAAGCAATGTAAAAAAAGGATGACGTAGTGGTCGTGGAGAGGTAGACTAAGTACTTTTGCTCTAGGGGCAAAAATACCTTGAAGACAAGTCAAGCTCAGTCCTCTGTTTCGTACAGCTTTTAGGATATCTTTCTGTGCAATTTGGCCAAATGCTCCCCTTTTGGCTGTCTTTCCCCATCCATAGCAATTGGTTACATTTTCCCTGCCTATCTCTGTACAATCTGTAAGTAGTCTGAGCAATGAGCACTGCCCATTAGCTCTGCAGCACAGAACCCAGCAGCAAATCATTCCTGATACATCCCCCAGGTTGGAGACTTGCTTTTCAGCTCCAGTGCTTCTGATCCGTAAAGCAGAAACCCAGCTTCAGTGCACTGAAAGGTTACAGATAGCCTTTTTAGCTCTTGCTTGATGTTCTCAAGGACTTCTGATGGAGACAGAACAATGTGGGCCTTAGGAGTGTAAGGGGGAATACTGAAAACACTGGGCAGTTCATTAAGCCTGGAGAACTGGGTGGAAATATAGTGGGTATCTAGAATGCTGAAAAGACCTTTCAGACAAGGACTTTACCGTTAAAAATTACTTACTGTTCTTAGTGATACTTGGCAATTATAATGTTTTTTATCTAGAAGCAATTATGATTTCACTCAGGTGTGGAACTGTAGATGAGTTTTTGAAGGTGCAAGCTAGGGTTAGGGTGAAAGCATTTTGATTCCCAGCCATCTGTTCATAGAGTTAGAAAATTCCTGCTCTCCTAAAGCACCAGTGTTTAGGAGCCTTGATGGATGTGCAGGGTGAATTGAAATTAAATGCTGAACCTGTTAATTGATCCATTACAATCATCCTGCTAAAAGGTGTCTCCTCCAAGGGAGGGTCATCAATGTTTAAGTGCCTTAAACTTCTAAGAATGTGGATTCACGCATGGCAAATATACATGGCAAGATGAACATTTTTAAGGCTGCAGTAATTTTCTTAGTTACTGTGCTGGTTTGGTTTGGTGGGATTTTTGGTAGTGGGGTAAGGGCCCCAGGGGTGGCTCTGGTAAGAAGTTGAGAAGCTCCCCCTGCTCCAAAACCAGCCAGGAGCCATTAGAGGGACAACAGATGCACTTCTGCTATTAACATATGAAAGAACTGAGATAAGACCTGAGCAGAGTGAGCACTTAGAAAAAAGAAAGAGTTGAGCTGGAGAGGTGAAAGGCAGTGCTGGGGTGAAGATCCCAGTGGTTGATGAGGAAGGAGGGGAAGAAGGTGCTCAAGCAGAAGTTTCCCTGCAACCCATGGCGACATGGCAGGCTGTCCCCCTGCATCTGTAGAGGAACGTGGTGGAACATTCCCTGAAGGTGTCAGGAGAGGTGAACTTGGCCAGTGGACTCGGATTTGCTGCCAGTGGACTCGGATTATGCAGCTGTGGAAGACCCTGGCGCCAGGGGAGGTGACTGTTCCCAGAGCAGCCCATGACTCTGTGGGAAGCCCACGCTGGAGCAGCTTGCTCCGGACCTCGTGGGAAGGGCTCATGAAGGAGAGGTTGGTGAAGGACTCTCTCCCATGGGAAGGGACCCCATGGGAAGGGACCCCATGGGAGGGACCCTGTGGCAAAGCAGGGGAGGACTGTAAGGAATCCTTCTTCCTGAGGAAGAAGGAGCAGCAGGAACCACCAGACTGTGAACTGACTCTAAACCCCATCCCCTGTGCCGCTGGGGGGAAGGAGGTAGAGAAATCGGGAACACAGCAATTTGGGCCCTGGAAGAAGGGAAGGGTTGGAGTAATGTATGTAAACACTGCCCTTTGTGTGTCCTGTGTGCATCTGATTAGTGTGAAATTGAATTATTATTTTTCCCCAAATTGAGTCTGTTTTGCCTGGGACCTTAATCAGTGAAGAACCTTCCTTGCCTTTTGTCTCGACCCATGAGCTTCTAGTTGGCCTTTGTCCTCCCCATCCCACAGTGTGTGTGTGTTGGGGATTTGAATGAGTGGCCATGGGGCTGTTTCTTTGTTGTTGTGTTAGGCCCAAACCATGACAGTTACTAGTGCAACAAGAGAACAGGGTATTAATAACTTACAGCTACTGACCAGCTAAATTGTCTTTAACCTTCTCTCCAAGTAAAGCCAGTGGAATAATTATCTAAGCACTCCTTGATGTGTTTATATTAAGGATAATAAAACAGGAGGAGGTCCTTGGGTTTTCTTGTAACCAAAGCAGAGGTACAGGTTGAAGGTCTCTTACGTAAAAAGGTGTAACTCAAAGATGTATCGATGAAGAAGAATTTTTGTAAGATTTCTCTCAAAGTTTTATTTTCTCTAGTAAGAAAATTAACTTTCCAGAAATAAGAGTGGCTGAAAATAACTGGGCCACATTCAAAGGGCCACATCATCCTCCCCCTCAAGTTAACTTCCTGCTTAACTAGAAAGTCAGTTATTTTTCCATTTCAGGTGGCTGAAGCTAAACTGACACTATTTGACTTCAGTGTTTTGGCAAGAGTTATTGTTTGAAAGCAGTGGGACCAGAGAAGGGCTTTTCTACCAAGGATAGCAGATGACCCAGCACTAGATAAGGCCTCACTGGAGTTGTTCTGGGGCAGGTTATCCATGCCACATGCTTGCAAATGGCCCACAAAGGGATTTGGCATTATCCTCAGTGCACTTAGCACCTCAGCAAGCAAACTATGCACAGAAAGTTTGGGAAAGAATTTGGAGCAATTTGTGTAATGGGTAGGCTGTCTTAAAGCACATTTAACACTGGCATCTTCCTCTCTTAGGCTGAGCTTTATGTCCATGTTTTAGAGTGAGTGAGCCTGTCTTTCTTGCCAGAACAGAAAGCTTTTTTCCTTTTTTTTTCCCTTCTGTCTTAGAAAGCTATCTTTAGGCTTAAGCTCCTAAGAGTGGAGAAAAGTCCACAGTTAATATTTATTCTAACACAGTGGTACCTTGCATAAGTGTAGGGATGAAATAAAACCTAGCTGGGTCTGTCTTTGTACTAATGACACTAAATACAATGGACTTGGGGACTGGGAAAGTCAGCTGGTTCCCAAAGCCACCACATTGTGTTCCTTCTGGGAAATTCCCTTTTAAGAGCTCAAGAGGAATGGGCCTAGCAGCCACCCATGTTATGAATCCCAAAGGGGCAAGCTTCAGCTGACACTCCATCTCCCTGTCTGAACTGGTCAAAAGGATTAAACCTAATCACTCAGGAAGTGGGTGGGAATGACGGCTGCCTTGTGCACCTCTAGCATTGCTGGAGGTGGTGTATGTCCTCCCATTGCTTCTTCATCCGTGAACAGTAGCTTGAAAGCCCTATGGGGAAGCTTTTCTCACAGGAGGGCCTTCTGCTGTGCTCAGAATTAAAAAAAGTACCATGCTAGAGCATTAGAGAACAAGCTGGAGGTAAATTAAGACAAATCAATTAGCTACAAGTGCTATTCAGAGAGCATTTGGGATTGAAATAGGCACCTGAGAGCATGAAGTATTCTGTCAAATTATCGAACATAAGAGGAGAAAATGGAAGAAGTCCAGTTCAGTACACACATTCAGCCACATTAATTAGACCACACTGATTATTTCCTTCTGTTGGGAAATGTTGAGTCTGTACTCTGAAAACAAGAGCAGCTCTTCAGTGGGAGAACTCTAGCATGCTACCACAGAATCACAGAATCACCAAGGCAGGAAAAGACCTTTAAGATCATCAAGTCCAGCCTATGATCATGTACATCATGTACAGGTTCCTCTTATGGCTCTATAAGATACCAATATCCCTGTGTCGTGCTCCACATTGGCAGCATGGGGGTAAAGTAGTGCTTTAAAACACAAATAGTGGAATTTATTTGACTCAATGTGGCCACCTAACCCTGAATGGTCACCCTAATAGAGAAGCAGACACCTCTAGGGCAGTTATTCTCATCCTGAACTAGATGGTTTGGTTGAGTCAGATGAATTACGCCTGAAGATGCTTATTTCTGATTATAAAGGGAGCCTAGGAAAACTAATTCAGATATAGAAATCTGCAACGTGAACCTCTAGAGCTAGAGGAAATGAATCCTGCCCAAGATACCTATAATAGAAACTTTATAGATAGATTTTCAAGCATAACATTTATCATGTCTACAGTGATGTTACACAGTGATCCAAGAAGGTTGTAGAAGTACTTAAAATCTATGG
The DNA here is from genome assembly GCA_020745705.1 of Hemiprocne comata. NCBI lineage: Eukaryota > Metazoa > Chordata > Aves > Apodiformes > Apodidae > Hemiprocne > Hemiprocne comata. The sequence continues at coordinate 130,770,650 of CM036586.1, read as the reverse complement.
GGAAGTCAGGGCTAAAATGGTTCACTAATTATAGAATCATAGAATAGTTTGGGTTGGAAGAGACCTTAAATATCATCTAGTTCCAAACCCCCTGAGTGGGCAGGGACAACTCCCACTAGACCAGGTTGCTCAAGGCCAGGCTGGACAGGACTTTGAACACTTCCAGGGTATGCAAGAAGTGTATTTCAGGATCTTTGTGGTAATGTTAATGTTTAGATCACTTCTCTTGGAGAATGCATCCCACAGGGGTTTACCAGCTATCTTTACACCTTCGTAAAAGGGAACTCAGTGGAGAGGCCAATAAGGAACTGGGGCTTCATCTCATTTCAGCCAGTCTGTGTAACTTCTTGCTTATAAAAGGTAGGAGCTTTTCCTGTAATCCTTTTGACACTAAAATTCTCCTTTTCCTTCTCTCTTCTAATTGGAAAATAGTATATGGTGCCATTTGGATTTTATCCTATTTGTAGTAATCTGTTTCTCAAAAAAGAGAATACAGAAACCTCAGATATGAAGTAGTGGCTCATGTGTATAGACTTTTTCACAGAATCACAGAATGTTAGGGGTTGGAAGGGACCTCTGAAGATCATCAAGTCCAACGCCCCTCCAAAGCAGGACCAAAAACTAGGGCAGGTCAGTCAGAAAGGCATCCAGACAGTTCTGAAAGTCTCCAGAGAAGGAGACTCCACAACCTCTCTGGGGAGCCTATTCCAGTGCTCTGTAACCCTCACAGTAAAGAAGTTCTTCCTCATGTTGAGGTGGAACTTCCTGTGCTCGAGTTTGAATCCATTGCCCCTCGTCCTATCACTGGGAACAAGTGATAAGAGGTTGTCCCTGCTTTCTTGACACCCAGCCCTCATGTATTTATAGGCATTAATTAGATGCCCCCTCAGTCTTCTCTCTAGACTGAAAAGCCCCAGGTCTCTTAGCCTTTCCCCATAAGGCAGGTGTTCCAGTCCCTTAATCATCCTCGTAGCCCTCCATTGGACTCTCTCAAGTAGATCCTTGTCCCTCTTGAACTGGGGAGCCCAGAACTGGACACAATACTCCAAGTGAGGTCTCACCAGGGCTGAGTAGAGCGGGAGTAGAACCTCCCCCGATCTGCTGGACACACTCCTAATGCACCCCAAGATACCATTGGCCTTCTTGGCCACAAGGGCACATTGTTGTCCCATGGATAAGTTGGTGTTTACCAGGACTCCAAGGTCCTTGTCCATGGAGCTGCTCTCTAGGAGATCACCTCCTAACCTGTATTGGTACATTTTGTTGTTCCTTCCAAGGTGCAGGACTCTGCATTTGTTCTTGTTGAACCTCATTTTATTCCTCCTTGCCCAGCTCTCCAGCCTGTCCAAATCTTGCTGAATGGCCACACAGCCTTCAGGTGAATCAGGCAATCCTCCCAGCTTCTTGTCATCTGCAAATTTGCTAAGACACTCTGTGCCATCATCAAGGTCATTGATGAAGATGTTGAACAGGACTGGACCCAGCACTGACCCCCGAGGGACTCTACTAGTTACAGGTCTCCAGCTGGACTCTGCACCATTGATCACCACTCTCTGGGCTCTATTGTGTAGCCAGTTCTTAATCCATCTCACTGTCCATTTTTTATCCCACATATCCTGAGCTTGCTCACGAGGATGTTATGGGAGACTGTGTCAAAAGCCTTGCTAAAGTCGAGGTAGACTACATCCACTGGTCTCCCTGCATCTACCCATTTAGTCACAACATCATAGGAGGCTACCAGATTAGTCAAGCATGATTTCCCCTTGGTAAATCCATACTGACTACTCCTGATAACCTTCTTCTCTTCCATGTGCCACTAGATGACCTCCAAAATGAGCTGCTCCATCATTTTTCCAGGGATGGAGGTGAGGCTGGCTGGTCTGTAATTTCCTGGATCTTCCTTCTTGCCCTTTTTGCGGACTGGAGTGCCATTGGCTTTCCTCCAGTCCTCAGGCACCTCTCCTGTTTGCCAGGATCTTTCAAAAATGGTGGAAAGTGGTAGGGCGGTAACATCAGCCAGCTCTCTCAACACTCTTGGGTGCATCCCATCAGGGGTCAGGGACTTGTGTATATTCAATCTTCATAACTGATCTCTGACCCACTTTTCATTGACCAGTGGAGAGTCTGCCTTCCTTCAGGCTTCCTCTCCTATATCCAGGGTCCGAAGTTCACGAGGGTTGGTCTTAGTAAAGACTGAAGCAAAGAAGGTATTCAGGAACTCTGCCTTCTCTGCATCCTCTGTTATCAGGGCTCCCACCTCATTCAGCAGTGGGCCCACATTTTCCCTATTCTTCCTTTTACTACTGATATATTTGAAGAAGCTCTTTTTGTTCTCTTTTATTTCTTTTGACAGTTTAAGTCCTAAGAGGGCTTTGGCCTTTCTTGTTGTCTTCCTACATACCCTGACAATGTCCCTATAGTTGTCCCAAGTGACAAGTCCCTTCCACAAACTGTAAATTTCTTTCTTACACGAGACTTTTTTTCAGAAGATCCTTGCTTATCCATGCAGGTTGTTTACCACCGCTACCTGATTTTTTTACTTGAAGGAATGCAGCTATCTTGGGCTTGGAGGAAGTGGTATTTAAAAACTGACCAGCTTTCCTGGGCTCCCTTCCCTTCCAGTGTCTTAGCCCATGGGATTCCTGTAAGTAGATCTTTGAAGAGTCCAAAGTTAGCCCTATGGAAGTCCAGGGTTGTAATCCTACTTATTGCCCTTCTTCCTTGTAAAATACTAAACTCCACCGTGTCATGGTCACTGTCGCCAAGGCTGTCCCCAACCAGACCTCCTTTATTCGTTAATACAAGGTCCACCAGTGCACCTCTCCTTGTTGGTTCCTCCACTACCTGCATTAGAAAGTTATAACGGATGCACTGCAAGAACTTAAAAATTTCTAGTGAGTCTACAATAATACAATTAAAATCTCAAGAATGTATATGTTTTTAAAACATGTCAGGGACATTGGGATGTGTCCAGGGCCTATGTCTAACACTGCGAAGTCTATTGCCCTGTATTAAACCATACAAGCATTTCTAATTTCAAGGACATGAAATTGCAAGCTGCTCTCTCTCTATATATATATTTTAAACCAATATATGTCTCTATAAAGACAATGAATTGTGACTGCCTTCTCATTTCGTGCAGAGAACCGTAAGTCTTAGAAGGCAGAAGCTTTAAAGATTGGTAGTTTAATTAGAAAGTGCTCTAAATGAAAAGTCTCATAATTTAAATAAATTTCCTTTGGGATGAGAGAACTTTCTCTCAAATGAAATTGCAGCAGATGAGTGAGTATTGGGGATCACTAGGGGGACCTTGGCTCTTGAAGGCAGGGAATTTTTAACAGTGAAGCATTTGCTCCTTGTAAATTTGCAATACATGTCTACGGGCAAACACTGTATGTATGTATATAAAATTGAAGGATTTATGTACACATACAATGAAAAGACAAAAAGAATAGGTGTCTTTTGTAGTAGCACTGAGGGGGCACAAGATGGTAGCAGGAGAAGTTGTTGCAGAGAGTAGTGAGGAAACCACACAGCCTGAAGGAGACACCTGGAGCCAAAGATGGGACCCCTGCTGCCAGGGCTGGGCAGCCTGCACAAAATCACCTTTTGCTACATCCTGCATCACTGACTGGACTTCTGAGAGTTTATTACATGCCACGTGCCCTTGTCAAAGCAAAAAATGGAAGGGATGGAAGGAGGTGGTGGACCTCTGCTCAGACACCGTGGCTTTGTGTTCCACACTTGCATCTTCCAGCCCACCCTGGGGGCCAGGTGGGTTGCAGTAAGGAGGCACCCCTTTCTTCTACACTGTTGGCAGCTGCCCAGCTGCCAGTACCCCCGCTGCCCACATTTTCCCCAGTCTTTCACACTGGGAAGGGCCCAACAAGGCAGGCTCGGGGTCATCCTCACCATGTGGATTTTGGTTACCTTACTCTTCTCACACTGATGCTGTTGGGAGTTACTTCAAATAACTCTCACAACCTTCCTCCTAAGCAATATGTGAATAACTCAGAAGCTCCTTTGGGCCATGATTTTAAAATGGCTGTTTTGAGTGATGCTGGTATAGGGTCTGCTACAAGAAGCTGATACACTGTGTGTTTTACTCCTTTACAAGCTGGTTGATCTAATATGCTGGTACTTAGAACAGGCTTCAAGGGATTTTACTGCTTAATCTGTATTTATTTGAAGTAGCATTTGTTCTTAACTTTTTTTGTAATTAAGCAATCATAGAAAGTTACTTTTGATAACGTATGCTGCTAGACTGGCTTCCTGGTAGTTTTCACATCAGTTAGACTAATTTTCTTAAATCTGTGTAAAATGTATTAAATCCATGAATGTTTTATATAATTTTATTCCACAGTTCAGCCAGAAATATTTTATAACTTTCTCTGCAGGAAACATCCAATTTACTGGTTTAAAGTTTCTTGTCAGAGTCAAGATCATACTAACGACTTTACTAGCATAAGGGGGGATTGTTGAAGAAATATCTGCTTTGGAAAGGATTATCAAATTTTCACCCCCTCATTATCAGATTAGTGCTGTCTTGTGCATTCAGGTGCACAATTTCAAAATGCTGTCTGACAATTTACTGCAGTTTTCTGCTCATTTCTTTGACCTAGAGATTGGGTAGTTTACAACTACTAGGCTAGCAGGAGACATTGTTTTAAATGGAGACACATAAATAATTCCTGCATTGTAGCAGTTTTAATAACACTGGTAAGCAAAAGGCTTTGCTTAATTTTCAAGGAGTGCAACGATTGCATCTAATTTATTACAGAGTCCCCAGATTGCTGTTCAATAAATCAAGCTCCTCTATTGCAACGACAGCATTCTATATGGGGAGGGGCAACTCAGAGTTACTCTGCAGTTATTTGGTGTTTAGAAAGGATGACTGGCAAGGATTTTGAAGACTTGTGCACCCAGAAACATCAGAAATAGTATCTCTGCCCATCCTGCTGTACCTGAGCACTGTCACCTACTTGAGTCCTCCTCAAACTGCTCAGCTCCTTCACCAACACCCGCAGAATTGGCTCAGGAGTCAACAACTAAGTGGGTGATCTCATATTAATTGTCATATTAATTGTCTGTGAATTTGCTGCTGAATTGGATGGTTACAGGAAAATGGAGGTCCTCTCCAGATCTTCTTTTCCTTAAAGGGGAGTCCAGGCCTCTAAAATCCCATCTGGGATACTACAGTGTAGGGTAGATGAGCAAGGTTTTCTGCAATAATAATATCAGTTCTGCAAAGACATTGTTTTTTTAATTGAATATAGTTTATCCAATTATCTTATTTTATTTTGAATCCTATAAAACTTGTACAAGCAAGCTGCTGATGAACATAATGTAACATGAAACAATAATAGCGCAACAATAAATGTCTTATGCATTTTTTGTAATGATGCATTTTGTAAATAATTGTATAGCTGTTTTTAGAGCAGAAATTATGTGACCTATTACATTAATTTTTGTGGAAAGTATTAAACTATGAACAATTTTATTGGTATAATGAATGTAAGCTTGCATACAGCTAATGCTAAATGATGGGGAAAGGCAGATTATTAGAAAGACTTTTTGTGTGTATATATATAAAGTGATCCTTAAAGATGAATCAGGAGAGAAATTTGCTAAGCAAGCATGTTTTACTGGCTTGATGAATTTTTTTTAATTTGCTGGACTCCTGATTTAGGCAATCCATTAAGTATCTAATGGAAATGTTTAAAATAAGTATTTTAAAATGACATTTTCAGTAATAAGCCAAGTACAGATATAGTATATAAAGCAGATAATAGAGTTCACGTAGTACACAGCAAATTTACTATGGTCACATTTTCTTTCTAGATTATATTTGTCGAAGATTGAGTTCACATCCTGACTGCACAGGGTTGTAGTAGTAGGACAAGATATACATGGGCCTGCTTGCAATATAGAAATGCTAATTCTGTCTTTCAAAACAGATAAAAAGCAATCTGCTTAGGGCTAGGAAGAAATTTTACCTAGGAAACACTGCCAGTTTCTCTTAAATGCAATTTTGTTCTGGGCTTGTTATCAGCTTATCTTGCTGATATCTTAGGGTAGTTGGGAGAGGGAAGCAAGTGTGGGAAAACAATCTGTCCCAATGCATGCTTATATTTACAACAGGTCAGTGCAGTATTTTGAAGTCTGAGTACACTGACACTGTTTAGAACTTGAACAAAAGAAAAGTGAAATAAAGCAGAACTTGCTCATTCTATGAAAGGTTTGCAGAAGTTCCTTAACAGAAGGAATTACATATTTAGTGTTTTGAACAAAGCATAATGAGATGTGGGAGTTGTGACTGACATGGTTCAGTTTAGAAATGGTAAAAGTTTGAACTTTTTTGAAAAAAGACCTTAAAAGTCAAAATGGTTGAATCACGCTGTTTGCTTCTCTTTTCCATGATATCCAGTTTGAGGTGCAGAATGAGGTGATGTAGCTGTTTTCCTTCCCCATTGAAAAGGGGAAGGAAAACTGTTTTCATTTAATGCTTTAAGTATTTTTCTCTATCTGTGGATATTAAAGTGGCTGTTCTTGTGAAGAAAAGTGAGGGTTGAGGAGGAAAGAGACTTCCAAGTCTCTCCTGACTGCAGAGGCTGCATTGCTTGCTAAAGATAATAATTTCATTTCTTCTTCGGAAACTCTAAAATTAGAGCAGCTTGGCTCTGTGTTCATATCATTGCAGTCTCAGCAAGCACAGGTGCAAATGTGGAAGCCTGCAGCATTAAGGCTAGTCTCCCAATCAGTGCTACTGTTGTGTGTTTCTTCCCCAAACAGAAGTGCCTTGGTCCTTCATGGCTGTCAGACTCCAGTTCTTGTACAACAATTTGTTCCATGTTATACAAGGCATTCTAAAGAGAAGCGTTTTAGCAAAGCAAACACGAATGATGCTTTTCTGTAGCACCTTGGGGTAAAGGCATGATCGAGAAATTGGCAAGCTGCTTATGGCATTGCAGAGCTGGCTCAGGTCTCCTCTGAAGCAGGGCAAAAAGTGTGACTAATGCTGCCTCGAGGGTGAAGGGGAGGTGTAGGAGGGAGGAACTGATACTGGAGAGTCAGAGGACTGCTGCATTTCTTTTGTCAGGGTAGAGGTGGTGGCAGCAGCTATGCTGGGATGAGCCAAGAGCTTCCTTCCTCAGTGCAGTTGGTGGCAGCAACCAGCCCAGGGTGGTGGTGGCTAGGTTTGTTTGAAAGGCTTCTGGCAGAGAGAAACGGGACATTCTTGCCAGCCTGATGTCCTAGGAAAATGGAAATACTTAATGCTATAACTGGCTGTGAGTTGCTGTGGGTCAGGAGCAGGAGCAGGCATAATAAGACAGATCTCTTGGCAGCATCAGTTCAGAGCTTTAATAACCAGAAGGCCAAGTAGGAAACAATTGCAGACAAGCTATGGAGCTTAACTGAGAAGTATCGTCTTCCTATCTTGGCTGTAAAGAGTTGGGTGACTGAAAAGACAAGATACTACCAAGGAAATGGAAAACATAAAAGGTGATGAGTGCTTCTTGTTCATCCATTTTTTTTTTTAATATGAAGAGAGAGTTGCCATAGAAATGTTATTCTCTGCTTGATTCAATTTGCACCAGTTCCAGGAAGCCCTCGATGGTTGTCACAAATAGCTTTCCATAAATCTGAATATCTCAGAGTAATGTAAGGTGAAATATGTCCTTGTGCTTTCTTATAGAAGATCAGATTCTGCAAGATCTGCAGTCATTAGAAGTGGAATATGACTGAGTTGGGCATCAGCCATTGCATATGGTCTTCAAAGTGAAGGTAGCTGCAGTTTGCTTTACTTGTAAACAAAAGACAACATATGTTTTTCAGAAAAAAAAAATAATTTGCATCTTTTAAGACAGTTTTGATAGACCAGAACTTGCAAACAATCTCAATTTACAGTACCAGACATTTACACATGTTAATTTGTTTCAGAAGACAATTTGGCTGTTTGAAACAATGTATTCCATGAGAATGAGTGCTCAGCAAGAAACAGATTTCAGGTGTAAATGGTCTGGGATATTCAAACCTTCATAAATACAGCTAATAAGTGTATTATGAAAGGTCAGTTAGCAAGAAAGAGACTTCTCAGTTCTTTTTGTGGTTAAGAGTTACTTATCCCAGTGGTGTGCCACTATGGCAGGAGGCAATAGCAGATGGAGGGAGAGCATCAAGTGTGTAGAACTACACAAGCTTCTGGTCTGCTTTTCTGGTTAGCACCTTGTTCTGCAGAGTCCAGCTGAAAGCAAACTCCTTTGGGCACAAGCTGTTTCTTAGAGCCATGAAAGCTGATCTACCACAGGGAAGGAAGAGTGACCTGTACCAAACAGCCTATTGAAACAATATTTAAAAAATGAAAGCTCTAGAAGTACTTTGCAAATGAAAGAGTCAGTTCACAGCTAATTTAGTAGCTCATGCTATCCATAAACTTTTGGCAGTCAAACATTATGCTTATAAGGAACCTGTTTCTTTTATTCTGAAATGTAAAATATATTAAAATTAAATCTTGTTTTATGGGACTAAATCTCTTCATAGAAGACTAGACCCTTCTGCAAATTAAGATGGGGCCAGTTGATTTTCTCTCAAAGCTTTCTGGACTGGAACAGCATCCTTAAACAGCCCTATATTCTTTAAAAACTGAGTCTAAATTTAAAAAAGTGAAGAAACGTGCTGCTTTCCTTTTCTGATAGTTAAATTTAGATCTGCATGAAGATATCCTAGTAGTATTATAAAATCTACCTATCTACCTATCTACCATCTATCTGCCAAATGGATGTGCTGATGTGCTGCATTCCATACAGATGGAGTGTTTACTCAAAAGCTGCAGTCAGAGGGGTGTTAGTATGCTTCTCTTGTGTTTCCTTTCTAGTCTAAAGGGACCTCCCTGGCCCATCATGCCTTAAAACTTTAGGGTAGGGCAGCTTCAGGCTAGTACATTCATTAATGGGAAAGCTAAGTCTGTGTGAGAGTCTAGGTCAGAGATTGTTTCCCTTTTCCTTTCCATGGAGTCTGCCAGCCACCATAAATTGCCAAACAATCCACTGCTACTCTGATGGGGAAGAATGAGCTCAACACTGAGGCAGCACCCAAACCACCCTTAGGGCACAGTGATCTGGCACTTGTCTTGCTCCAGGGCCTCTGGATCCAGAAAGTGAACATCACAACCTTTTTCTCAGACTCAGAGCCTCCCAGGTGTCCTGCCTGCTCTGCTTGTTATTAATTCTTATTGTGCAGCAGGGCTCCAAGGAAAGTCTGCTCAAGCTCCATGCGGTCAAGGAGAAGAATTGTTAATGATTCCCCTGTGTTGGAACTGACTGAGCAGAAATGAGTGTCACCCAGAGGGCAGCAGATGCTGTAGTGGGAACCCTGGGGACATGAGGGTCCCAAACCAATGGCCATCAGCTACCATATGGGATTCAAGGTGCAGAACTGTGATGAAGGGTTGTGATCATGCCCTCTGGAGGGATGCCATTGAGCAGCACTTTGTGTCTTGAATTTGCCAACTGACATCTAGTTTATTATGGGACAAACTTAATTTGGCACTATTGATTTCCAGAAGCCTAAGGCCACACTGAGGTTTAGTATTGTTTCCAGAAGCCTAAAGCCACAGTGAGGTTTAGTGTAGTTTCTTACAGTTAGTGTAAAATAATGTATTGTCTGTAATGTACTTGTTCCATATTAGAGTTATAGACAGCTTTATTTCTAGGAATAGTGCTTTTATTCATCATTTTATAAGAAATTGCAAACCTATTTTCTCAACATCAATAATGATCCTGTTCTTAGCTTTTCAACCTCTGATTTGTCAAATATAATTGATCTTGATAGAAGTCAATTGCTTGAAATAACCAGGTTGTCTATCCTGAAATGGCCTGCTGTGAGGCTCTCAATTTTGAGGACTTTTAGCTCTCCAAGTTAATTTACATGATGCTGCTACCATCTTGAAAGTACTCATTTCAGTTTGTAAACAGTGTGGTTTGATGAATGGCAATCTATTTTCAATGATCCTATTTTTCAGCCTTCCCTATACCTCTGTTCTTTCACACGCAGAGACAGGACAAATGTTACCCATGCTATGTGTGACAGATGTCTTTCTTCTCTTTAAGAACATATATTCTGTTCCATTTTGTGGAAAAGGATGAAACTGCTACCACTTGGTGTATGGATCTGGAAGCACTACTATCCATCCATGGACAAAATAAGTGCCTAGTAATAAATTATGACCAACAGACTAGTTCTATAGTTTTCTATTACCTTATCTTAAAACCCTTTGCAAACCAATTCTCAGTGTCAGAGCATTTCATTTTATACCTTGTTCTTTTGAAAAAGAAGAGAAAGTATAGGAAGTGTCCTACCTCCCAGAGGAAAAGGGTGGGAAAGAGTACAGAACAAAAGTCTAGATTTTCTCTGCCTCAGCCTGTGCTTTTCTTGTCATCTTCCCCTCTGCACTCTGTGGTACTGAGTGTGTTTTCCACTAGAGGTGTTTACACCAGCAGGAGTGCCAAATATAAAATCCACCTTCAAAAAGAGATGAAGAGAGCTGAGGAGTGCTTTCTAGTGGCTATACTGATACGCTTAATGAACAAGTTAGGGGAATAACCTTCTTATCTCTTTTTCTAGCTGGCCTTTCCCTTTAGTTAGCAGTACTAGCTGTGCTTGCTCCTAGTTAGAAGGTAAGGTTTTTGGTGGCTTACGTGCTCACCTGCAGCATTGAGAAATGAACAAGGCAACCTTCCTGGAAAGTGTGCTGTCCCAGCTTGAGGCTGCCCTATTTGAGTTGCTCCCCTTAAGAATAGTTACAAATAATAAGGATTTTGCTAAAAAGGAGAGATGCTGCAAGCGTCTTTCTTCTTTTTGCGGTCCACAGCCTGTGCTACAAGATGCAGCTCCATAGGGATCACTTCCTTACCATGCTCTCCTAAATATTGATACTTGCACCTGCTTAAGAGGTGCACCTTATGCACTTGAACCTTTTCCTCTCATGGTGATTTTTTTTTTTTTTCCCCTGCCTGATGAGGCTTTAGATTTACTGCCTTCTGGAAACATTTGTGTTTAACTTCAGACCAGGGAGAGCCCAATACACTTAAACCAACCGTGATTGCCTCCAGGGAATGGCAAAGTAATCTATTCAGTCCTGTAAAGCACATAGCTGTCTCCTCTTAAAGAAGAGGAAGTATTTTGGCTTTTAAAACCTTTGGTTATGGAAAATACAGAACAGTAGAAAACTGCACAGTCTGTGTGTGCTAAATCTGCTGGGAAGTTGGGCAGGATTTTTTAATTTTTTAAGAAATTAGTTACCTTAATAGCTCTGCCTCTAAGTCACTGGTATTGAAAAGACTTTAAACTGCTCTTAGAAAGTGTTGCAAGACTTCTTATTGTCAGCCCATTAAATGTTATTTTGTTGTCTGACTACCTAAACCTCTGGTAAGAAAATTCTCCACCAGGAAAACCATGGACTGTGCAGAATGCAGGGCAAGTCCCTGGAGTGCATGTGTCTAGCACCCAATATACAAAGACTGATATCCACCTTGGAGTGGGTGGTGTATCTTAAAAACCTCAACTGGGAAGCAGATGCAGTATCACTGTGATGTCTTGGTGACAGATTTGAAAGTCTCTGTTACCAGCCTGGTTACAGAGCCACCACCATTTAGAATTAATATGTCTGACTCACAACTGAAGGCATTAAACAAAGATTAGTCCAGCTTCAGAACACTTGATTAGTGATGGGGTTTTATTATTTATTTTTTTTTAACCTCCCCTCACTCTTTATTTTGCTGTACCTCAAGATCAGGTTATCCTGATTTAGAGGTAGAAGGTGGAAAAAACCCAATTCTGTTCTTAGAGCCTGGCTACAAAGCCTCATGTATTGATGATCTGTCTGATGAACAAAGCTTTTCTGAGCTCTTGAGATGAGACAATAAATACACTTTTAGAAAATAATTTAGAGTAGGAAGAAACACTATTTCTTGGTGCTTCTGGGGAATTTAAACCCTTCACCCCTCTGATGCCTCCACCCTCCTGGGACATTTTATAGCCCAACAGGTGCTATGTGCTCAGTCCTAGAAAGCACACGTGTGCCTCAGTCTCAAGGTCAAGTGTCAGCTCTCCTATTCCCACTGATTGCATCGACAGAGAATATTTGCTGGCCTAGGTCTTGCAAAGAACATGGGTTGGCTTCACCAAATTATGTTTGGAGTGCACTATTCTGGACAGCTGGGCTGTAAGTATTGTTTGGCAGACTCATACCATGATGTTTTATTTTAACCTCCTTCACTGCATGCTGGCTTTAGTAGGATTAGTGCTTCCAAGAAACAAATAAAATTATTCTCTTCCCTAGTGAATTACTTCCTTTCAAGAATCAAACAGCCTTTTTTCCCTGGATCGCTTTATCTGACTGTGTAGTTTTCTAGATGGTTAAAATGGCCAGTAAGATCTTACATATGTCTCCTGACCCAGCATGAACACTTTAAGATGGGTCAATACAATGAAAGTCACTGCTGCCAGGTGGCAATGTGCTGTGTTGCAGTCAGCTCAGAAAAGTCTCCTGCAGTGAAACCTGTGAAATCCTTCATCAAATGATAGCAACCAGCATGCTTGCAGCAGGGTATTGAAGTGGCATAAATTGGCCAGAGGGCAAGGTAGAGGATATGCAGTGTAGAGTTAGGGAATGTTTTGTACTTTTAATCTTGCTGTGTGAGTGTTTGTAGGCTGAATGGGCAAGAACCACCCAGCCCCTGAATGTGCATGGCATTGGGGTCAGCAATAGTGGTTTCTGTCAGGCACAGCCTGGTGAGGCACCCACAGGAGCCCTTAATTCCTTTTAGTAGTTGAACAGCGGGACCTCAAAGGACAAAAAGAAGCAGTTTACAAGGAGAGAGAGCCAGGAAATAAATTAGCTGGGAAACAACTTGTCAGTCCCCTAGGGGGTATTAAGAATCGACTATCCTAGGAATTTTTCCAAATTTTTAATAATTTAGCCTAAAAGCTTTCAGTGAAGAAGAGGACTGAAGTTGCATAAAGCTGTCAACGTTGCCAGCTACTGCTTCTTCCAGCCATCTGGAGATTTTGAGAAGCTGAGGTGTCCTGTGGAGGATTTGGATGATGTCCCACATGGATTCAAAGGATTAAATTATCACAGAGAAGAGCTCTAGGAGAACATTATTAGATGTCTTGCATATGAACTTGTGCCTCTGAATCCTAGGAAGCCTTGCAAAGGTTGGAATTATTTCCTGAAGGTATTGTCTTTTGAGTTGTTATTGATGATATTTATCACTCTTTCAAGTATTAGGGTATATGTATTATTCAAATGCTGTATACATGTTTACAGTTTAGTATATTTGAGGCTATAAAGGCAAAAGAAGGGGATTCATGTGATGTCTTTGCAAATAAAATTTTCTTCTCTATAAGAAAAAATCAAATGTATGCTGCATGGCTACACTATACATAATTTCATTATATGATTATAGTTCATTCCAACTGAACACATTTTATACACAAAACACAGACATGTAGCTTTGGCATATAGATAGGACGTGTTGGAGGCAGGAGAATAAATAATTGAAGTGGGGGCCAGGATCTTCCCAACTTTCAGGCTCTAAAAGGTTTTGATAGACTAGATACTTTTTGATAGACTTTGACACTGCTTGATTTGTAGAAAATCCTTAAAATGCTCCAAGAGCATGACTTTGCCTATACACTGTTGTCCTCCTAACATTTTTTGAGAATTAGGTACTGTTAAAAACAACCACTGTTAAGCTCTAGCACTTTCCCACCAGGTGCTGCAGACGCATCCAGCACCACCTCAGAAAGCCCGTGCTGGCCCTGTAAACCCACCAGTCCTAGCAGTCTGCGTTCCCCTGTGCCTGTCAATGCTGGGCTGCTGGGACTTGGGGAGAGTGCCAACCGCAGCTATTGCACTCAGTTCTTACATACTGGATGCTATGATCTCCCCGAGTGTTTATTTGTAGTGGTTTCTGTTAAAATGTGGTCTTAACAGCTCTTCTCACTTGCGCATATTCTTCTTCCTCCTGCTGCTCCGCCCCCTTCTCCCGTTGCTCAGAGTTGCAAGGGGAGTGGCTGGGAGACATTCAGGAATTTAATCTCAAGTCTCCCTACATTTTCACTTAAACCTCACTGCTGAAAAAAGAAAAAAAAAAAACCAGCCCCAATACACATATGCAGCACTGTTTCTAATTCTCCAGATGCAGTGAGATTTTTTTGGGTGTATTGTGCTTTTTTTTTTAACATGCTGCCATTTAGCAGAGATCTCATGTTTGCAATAAAAGTTATTGCTGTGAGTTGGTAGGAGGTGCAACACCATTTGCCTTTCAGCATTGTTGTCACCTGGAACTTGTGGGAAGTGTCTCCCAGTGTTTTTCACCTATTCTTGCTGAATTTTCTGGTGAATATTGTTATCTTTTGGCATTTCTCTCATCCCCTCACTCGTGGTTGTAAATAAGTTCACTATCCTAAGCAACAGCATTTCCAACACCACGCATGCTGTAGTGAAAAATGTCATTGATATTACGTGAAGAGGAAAGTTAATTACTGTTTTCAGTGCTGCTTGGAGCATTTAATTTCATGTTCGATACAAATGAAACAAACTGCTTTCACAAAATAACTTGCCAGTCTCTTTCCATTGTGGTTCCACTGAGTAAGACTCTGCCTCTTTTCTGGATTACCTACTCACTTAAAAGAATACTTTTGCTATGGTTGAAAGTCCCTATTAGGACTGTCCCCTTTAAGGGAATACTGAGTGGGAGACACTAACAGGAGTGAACTAGGGATTCTTTACTTATAAATATCAGAAAGTAACAAGATAGGTTGCTTGAAACTATCTACTTGTTAATATGTTAATCCATAGAAAAGATTTTTTTATGATATTTGTGAAATTCATGATAATTAGTCAATTCATGATAATTAGCTTTATCAATAAAAGCAGAGGATAACAGCTTGCTACATTAAATTATTATCTGCCTTCCAAAGGAGAAGCCTCAAAGGGGCTACATTTCAATGCATTGGAACACAAGACCAAGAACAGGTAGATGTGCAACCCCTCTGTACCTTTTTGCTTTCAAGTACAGCTACCTAGATAATTAGTTGTGTGGCCACTTTAGCTGTTGTAATGGCTTTTAGTCCTCAAGTTAACCATCTCCTTATTTTGAGTCTGTAGTGATTGTAAGTGTCTAAAGAGGAAGTAAAAGGTGCAATGTTTAGTTCCAGAGTATTGCTTCTGCCCTGTAATATTCTTTTAAGCAGTGACTTTTGACTTTGTATGGCAATTCTTCAAAATGGTAGAGACTAACAGCAAAGTTGTGACAAAGCCTGAATGGTTACAAAAGTAAAGGGATAAACCAGCATATAATTTACAACATTGTCTCCCTTCTCCTTTGGTATCACAACAAGTCTTTCTTCTAGTTCTGGTAGAAAAGAAATAATGAAAGAGTGGCAAATAGGAGGCTTCTGGCTTGCAAAATATCTCTAGCACCAGGTACAGCTTTATCTGTCTGCTGCAAGATCTGGAGTCTAGATTATCTATGGATAATCCTCATTTCACAGCTAGAGAAGGCACAAGAAGGGAAAGAGAGAGCTGACCTGAGTTTTGTCATGAGCTGAAGGCTGAATTCTGCTTTAGGTTATGACAAGAAAGAAATAGAACTTTCGGTAATTCTAAGATTGTTAGTTTCGGTTCCTGAGAAGCAGCTGGCCTGATGGCTTAGTGGTTGATTTATCCTGCATTGGCCTGACCCTGTGTGTGCTTTGGTAACCTATTGCTAGGCTTCTGCTCTTGTACAAAGGTCCAGATTTCTGCAAAATTGTCATCCCACAGCATCTATCTGCTGCTTGGGGATTGTGCAGTCAGTAAATCAGCAGCTGGATTATAGAAGTTCTATTAGGAATTAGGTCTTTGCAATGCCCTTGGTGGTTCATCACTGATGAGCAGAAATATAGCCATGTAATTTCATAAAGGCCAGTTAAACCTTTCAGAAATAATGTCAGTAGTTGTGTTTATAGATTAAAGGCAGGATCTAGGCCTCATTTCTGGTTATAATGCATTATTGTTCATCATAAGGTACAAAAATTTATAGCTGAAGTCATCCACTTGTGAGAGATTTTCCCTCTGTGTTCAAGTGGGTTGATCATATCTAGAATTTTATTATCTGTATCAGCACACATTTCTTAAGTCAGACAAGTTGTTTGCATGTAATACAATAATACCTACCACCTGCCATTTTATAGGGAAGACTCTCAGAGGGAAGAAAAAAGAATTATTGTCATTTTCACTAACCGTTGTTTGTGGTGACATCTTTAGCTACAGGCATGTCTTGTTAATTGATTGAATTATTTAAGGTATTGACTTATTTACTGATGGCAAAGTTAGTATTTTTGTTTCTGGCAGCCTTAGGTCTTGGAAGAATAGTCAAGGTCTTTTTACTGATCCTTCAATACATTAAATAAAATGTATTTTCTGTGTACTGGGTGAAAACAGATGGAGAAATCTGTTATCTTTCTTTCCTTTCTGAAGTGCTTACTTCATGGTCACTAGAAATTTCTCTTAGCAGCATTTTTGGTACAGTACTCTCTCCACAAATCTTATCAAAGATCAGGATTTTACTACAGCTGTAGATGAGCCATGTGAAATGGTTTAGAAAGGTAAATATTTTTTATCTGCTAACATATGTATAGATATTTGTAGACGTTCATTCACTGTTTATAATGTTTGTCTGCATTTATAATGTGAAAAACATTGACGTTAGCTCAGCAGTAAGCCCTTCTGGGTTTGCATGCTGCTGCTTCTTGTGCAGTGCAATGCCTCCAGCTGTACAGCCTCCTTGCTTCCCTCCTCCATCCTGCCCCAGTAAAAAGGCACGAGTTGTCTTTCTCACCTCAGAGCCCTTTCCTTTCCAAAGTGTGCACAGCCATGCACTTCTCAATAGGTTGTTGCAGAGGCACCTAGTCACTTGTAATTTGTACTTTCTTCCACAAGAAACAACGTTGCTAAGTCCTTTTACTGGGGGTTAATCATTCTGTCTCTTGCCCTTTGAGTTGCTGTCACTCAACTACTATTTATAAACCAATCTCTTGGGTGATGATGTAAAGATCATAAGTCACTGCTTAGTTTCTGCCCTAACTTACTTGAGCCTACTGGCATAAATTCACCATGTATGGCTACCCAGTTCTAATTTGGTCAAGTAGCAATTAATTTTATCCACATATTACTATCCATACTGGAACACCAAGCAAGAAGCTAATGTCACTTTTCATTTGCCCCATAGAACTGTAAAGATGAGAAATACAGGGCAAGAGTTACTTTGCTCTGGTCTCCTGAGAGATCATTCAGAAGTGCAATCTACCCTGCTGTGCTTGAAAACAGGAACACTACAACTGAAATCCCCTCCAGAAGAATGTGCTCTTGGAAGAGAGAGGGGCTCTGAATTTCAGAAATTAAGGTTCTTACTTTCGAAGGTGTGAAAACTGAGCTTTAGCCGTGTTTGTATGGAATGGCCTTTATAACTTGTTCCTTTCTTTGCCTCTGAAGCTATCTCAGTGTTTCTGATAAAATCTTCGTACCACATTGCTCCCAAGAGAGATGTGGAAGGAAGGAAAGGGATGTGCATTATTTAATCTGTGTCTTGCACTATGCTTCAGCTAGTCTCTAGATATGACATGGATGGTTAGTGTTGTGTTAAGCACAAAGCAGTTCTGTTCAGAAAAGCCTTGGCAATTTTTGATGTTTTATGCAATGTAAGTCTCTTGAAATTGGAAAACTTTCTGAAATAACAAGCTGTCTGTGGGATGTCAAGTATTCTAATTCCTGCTTCAGGCTTAGTCAAGTGCCTTGAAAAACATTTTCTTACTATTTTGCAACATTCCTACTCCTGATGTTACCCAAGAAATGCAAAACCCACAAATGTGAGAGAGGCCTGTGCTAAATAACCTTTTGAATGTGTGTTAAAAGAAATCTGACAAAAACCATTTTCTGAATTTGGGGCACATATTCAGATTGCTTTACTACTAAGTGTACAGTTTGTCCCTCCCATAGAAGATATGCAGGGCCAGTTAAAATCTTATTTTGTTTAAATAAAGTACTCCACTATTAAAAACAAGTAAAAAAATACTGCCAGAGGCTTGTTTGAGACCTGCAGTTACCAGTCGTGATGTCTAGAGCTAATTTTTTTAACCATGCCCCATGTGTAATTTGTTCCCCAGCCTGCAATAGCCAACTTGAAATTTACTGCTTTATTTTACTTTCAGCATTGTTTTGCTTATTGCCTAGAGATTGTTAATGTAGCTGATGAATATCTGTATTCCTTGCTACATTATTTTCAGAGGCTTTCGTTTCCTGTTGCAGGTTGATCCTACAGATGCTTACTTTGAAGCATTGTTTATAATATTGATGGGTTAGGTGGGATAGGAAAGAGAGCGGTGAGCTTTTCTTTCTAATTTATACAATCTATAGAAAGGCCAAAGAGATTTGCAGGTCTGTATTCTCCTGCAGGCTCAAGAGGTTCACTCACACAGCTTCATTCTGTGTAGAGATGCTTCTCTCCCTAAACCCACTAATAGGAAGATTCCTGTGGGGTGTCACTGAATCACAGAGGTCTTGGTTGGATGGGACAGCTGGAAGTCACCTTGTCCAGCCACTTCTACGTAGCTGGAGGCTTGCTAACATTGCAGACCAGGTCAGCCATGGCTTTGTCTAGAGTAGTTTTGAAAATCCCTAATTACTGAGACACTACAAGCTCTCTGAGCAACGGCACTGCACTATCCTCCCAGTGAGAAAGATTTTCCTAGCCTCCAGCCTGAACCTCTCAGGATACCATTTGGGAATGTTGTCCTTTGTTACATTGCCTGCCACTCTCAGAGAAAAACTTTGGCTCTGTTGTCTTTAACTTCCATTCAAGTAGTGGTACTGAAACATGCCTTCTTTAAAGACTGAATAAGTCCTGCTTCTAACCTCTCCTCACAAGCCATGTGCCCTGGACCCTTACCACCTCAGCAACTGGAATGTCTCTAGGTTGTCCACATTCATCTTGAACTCATCCTGAAAGTGGATGAAGTACTGCAAGTGCGGTAGTAGTGATGCTGACTAGAGAGTGAGTAGTAAACTCTCAATCTGCTGGACATGCTTCTCTTAATGCAGTCATTTGCCTTGTTTGTGACAAGAATGAAGTATTGGTTTATATTAATCTGGCACCCACTGCAACCTTGGCACAGCTTCAGTAGGCCTACTAATCAGCCCATTTGGTTTCCAGCCTTTGCAAGTGCCTGGGGTTGTTCTTCCCTCAGTGCACAGCTTTGCACTGTATTGAACTTTGTGATGTTTGCTTGTCCAGAGATCAGATTTATGGCCAAGTCCCTTTGGGTGGAAGAGCTCTGCATTTTGTCATGTCAAACACTTCTCCCAATCTAGTGTCCTGGAAGACAAGTCAGAAAATTTACAGGCAAGTTTCTGCTCTTACTTATTCTCTTGAGGGACATTTCTCTATCCATTAACTACAGAGGGAACCATAGAAAATGTATTCCCTAAGCTGAGGTTGGCTTTTGAGGGTCTTCCCTGCAAAAAGACAGTGTATATTTGCTTTAGCTTTCAGAAGCTAGGACAGTGGGAGCTACTGAGGGACTACAGTTTTCTTTTTACCCTGCTGTGCAGTGCTCAAGTCTGAATGGAACAAGAGCTATTTGTCTGCTATGATGTTCTTCTGCTTTATGTCTATTTCTGCCTTCCAAATATTGTGTTTCATCTTAGATGGTTATGGCACACATTAGGCAGAGAACAGTCTTATGACTGAGCCAGCTCTACAGACTGTTAGGCTCATTATGGAACCTTAACTTAATGTTCAGACTGTTGGTACATTAATAATTGTTCAGCATAAAATGTTGGCTTGCCTTCATGCCTTTTTTCCTCTATTAAGATTTTGTTATTTGTAAATAGAGTAACCTATGGCCAGTTAACCTATGTTGTATTTTTCTTGTTAACCTTGTTAACATCATATTAACTACAGTTACTCTCATTTTTTATCAGCTCTTCACCAGACCTTTCACTTTAATATCTTAGACAATAAAATCCCAGTAGATATATTTCTGTGTATATTCTTTTCTTTATTTTCATGGCCTCTCTCAAGGGCTATGTGTCTTCTGCTATTGAGCATGGAGATGTCACTTGGGGGTATTTAACTTCTGCAGTCATTTTCAACCTTCTCCACCCCCTGCCAATTTGTAGACTGCTAAGAATCTTGCAGTAGATCTGCAGGTCCCTGTGTGCTAACTTGATAACTCTGATGTCCTGCACCAGTCATGTGATGGTTTTGGGTGTTGCCTCCCTAATTGCTTTTGGTGGATCTCTTAGAAGTAGTTCAGAAAAGGTTTACAGACCCCTAGATGAAAACAGTTGTTTTGTTTTACATGTGAGGAAAATGGAAAAAGGATATTCTTAGGCTCTTGCTTACAGTAGAGAACACAGAATGTGCTAAGTGGTGATAAGTATATGCAACATATTCTGGCTAGTGTTGCCTACAGGATTCACAGCAAAACACATATTTGACTTGCTTTGTTCACGGAACGATAAAGGTCTGTTAAGCAAAACCTATCTTTGAGAAACCACAAAAAAACCTTCTCTTTGAGAAACCACAAAAAACTTTCTCTTTGATACAGCTCTTCAACCAAAACTTACAACATGAAATCAACATACCTTATTTTATCCTTTCTCCTACAAAGCAAATACATACTCTCTCAATCCAGACAAAGGACTAGGTTAAAGGGACTGTATTTTAATGGGAGAAAAGGTGTACTACTACTGAGGACAGCAGGAAAAAGGGACCAGGCTGATGAGTGACTGGCTCACTCACTCTCAGCCGTAGCAACTTCTCTTTTCAAACACTAACCATTCTGGATGCAGCCATATGAAAAGCCCACAGTTGAGGGGGAGTGTGACATTCTCTTCATGGGGATTCAGAGCTAAATTAGCTCAGTCCTCCTCCCTCATGGATTCCTGTACTGTGGCTGTATTAATGAGGCACTGGCCTTGTACGGTATGTCTTTCTAGTGCCAAAGTTCAGCTGAAGTTAGATACGGCTGTCTGTAAAGGTTTAGTTTTCTACAATTACAGGTTAATTTTTTATTATTTTTTTTAAGAATGCTTCGTTAATTCTACAATGCATCATCCTTGTTTCTTTCCTTTTTTTCCAGTAAGCATTGAAAAATGACCCATTTTATATAAGGAGATGCCTAGGCGTGCAATTTCATTGTCTTCCACCCTGTTCTAGCCATGGATTTACCCAAGTCAGAGGACATGTCTGGTGGTGCCAGTGGTAACTAAGTGCCATGAGTATGGTGGTTTGCTGTATTCACAAAAGTGAAATTGTAGATAATAATCCTGAAATTTTCTTGCCTTGTTTACCCCTGTGAAATGTGAGGTGTGTATGAAAGATGACCCAGAACAAGTGGTTCACAGAGTGGTCTCTGGATCAGTGGTGGTTGGAGGGCTGGCAGCACTCTGCTCTTTAGCTAAAGCAAGTATCTGCTTCACACTTCTTTGTACAGGAAACCACCTTTGGCTTTCTCAGTGTTTTCTTTTTCAGCCCCAAGATCCTGATTTTGTTTGGCACTAGGACTAGACAATAAGGAGGGGAGTACAGGAAAAGCATGCATAGAAAATTATGAAAGAATGCATAGACAATTATGAAAAAGCTTGCTTACATAAAGTGTTTGTTTCTGACTGCCACAAACTGCAGGTTGGCTGATGGTTGGATAATGAGTAACTGCATTCCTTTTAAAATCACATACTTCAGAAGTGGTGTCAATATTCCCTTTTTCATTCGGTCACATGTCCTCATCCAGCAATGCGTTTTAGTTCTTTTTAAACTTGGATGAAATTTTACAATAAATAAAATTAGCATATGCTTCAACACTGTTCTTAAGCATAAGTCCTCTCCAATGTCCAGTCTCTAACTTTTTAAAAAGCAATTATTTTAACAATCATTTCATGCATTTAGTATTCCCATATGCATTCAGCTGATGTGCCTCATGGTAGACACCCAAAACTTGGAGCAAGTGTGTCATAGGATGTACTCTAGGTGACCCTGCCTGGCAGGGGGGTTGGACTAGATGATCTTTCGAGGTCCATTCCAACCCCTAGGAATCTGTGATTCTGTGTGATAGGCCATGCAGAAAATGATAGCTGAACCTGTCAGATTTGTTGCATCTTGATCCTCAGCCCAGTGCCTTAGCCATGATCCCATTTCCCTCCACTGAAACAACAGTATGCACAAGGTAGGAAGTAGAAATCTGTGCTGGTTAACCATGCTGGTGATTTAAGTGCTGGAGCTGACAGAAGAGCAGAAGCAGAAAAGTGCACTGAGGGTAGCAGTTTTTAAGTACTTAATTACAGAGTGCCTGAAGAAGCCTGGGTGGTTTCTGGAGTACAGATCGAGTGTTTTCTCCTCTTACAGGATTAGGCCACTTTGGCTACTTGTGTCAAGTCCCTTCCAGACATGCAAGCACTTTGATTCCTCCCACTCCCCAGAGGACTGCAATTAAGAAGTTGCTGCCTCTGAAGTGTGCAGTTCTGTTCTCTGAAATGCAATAACAAGCCCTTAGTCTGAAAAGTCCCCTGCTTCACTCATTAGCATTCTTCTGATAAGTAGGTACCTTATTACTCTTTGGTAGACTACAGAGGGATGTATTGTCCTTCAGACAATTGGCTGAATGCAAAGAGTCCTAAGAGAGAGCATCAAAAAGAAGAAATTATGTAGGTAAAGTAAAAATAAGTGTGTAAGTACGCTTGATAAGCATTTTTTAAATAAAAGCTTATACAGAAGTCTATGTATTTGTTCATTTTGCCAGAAATGAGCAATGAGAGATTTCTGAGGACTGCAAGTTTGGGTTTTGCTGTTTGTTTTTTTTTTTTTTTTTCCCAGCTATTCTTAAAAAATAGTAATTCTAAATAAAAGGTGGAAGAAAACTACCCAAAGAGTCAGAGTCTCTGCTGGTGACAAAAATAAAATTCAGAGTTACTAACTCTTAAAGCCCCAAGTATTTAGACTAGCCAAACACTCGATTATGTCAGTCCCAATGTAAAGTTTCTTTGAAGACAAGACCTGTTCTGTGAAAACTGTGGGTACAAGGCACACAATATAATCTGCTTGAAAACTAGTTTTGAGCAGTAATTTTAATTATCCCACCACAGCAATGTTACTGTCTCATCAGACAATTATATTTCTTTGGTTTAAGGCACTCCAGCAATAGAAATAAAATAATTCCTAGGCATGATCTTCCAATGCAGTCACAAAATCTTGAGCTAAACCTTCCTTGTTGCCATGCACGCCTTTGTGCTGTGCTCTGGGTGGGCATGGAGACAGTTTTATTCTTTCCTTCACTACACAAGCCTTTAAGCTTCCCAACATGCTTTCTCCCTGCTTTCCTTTTTTAAGACTAAAGAACATAATTTCTTTGATATTTCTTCTTAGGCCATGTTTTCTTGCTCTTTGGATTTTTTTCCTTGTTCTTTTCTGGGTACTTTTCAATATGTCTCTGCCTCTGTGAAAGTGCAGCGATCAAAAATGGACAGAGGGAGTGGTCTGGGTGATGCCTTGTTAGTGCTGATCTGAACAAAAGGATTGTATTCTTTTTGACGTTTTGTTTGTTACATCCTTGTTTTATGTATTACAGTATAATTTCTCCTTTTTTTTTTTTTTTTCCCCCCCTTCAGTAGCATGGCATTGATGACTCATGTCCAGCTTGTGGCCCCCTAGGTCTCTCTCTGCAGAGTTCCTCACAACCCTGCTTTTTTGCAGGTGATTATCCCTACCTAAATATAGGGTTTTGAAATTCACTAAGAATAACAGCTATCTCTTTGAAAATAGGCTAGTTCTCCAGTTTGCCACAAACACTCTGTATTTAGGGCCTAATTGTCAGAGTTGGGCCACAACCCAGAATGCATTTACCAGAGGAAAGCAACTGTCTGTACTTGGACCATTGTTCCAGGAGAGGACTTGAAGCTCAGGAGATAGCATTGTAGACCTTCAGGGAAGACTAAGAAAAATAAAAGTAGGAATATTCTAAGGAAAATGGCAACTATATAGTTTTAAAAGTAAAGTTCATTGCCTAATGCCTTTATGTAGTAACTTTTCTCAGTTCTACAAGTTACGGCAAGTTTTAAATAAGTTGTGTGCAAACAATTAGGCTGCTTCCACACCAAGGTTTAATGGCAATACCTTGAGGAAGAAAAAAAAAGTAAGCTATGCAAAAACTGAAGGAAACACAGTGGCAAAACTTTGGTTTAGTAAGAAATTGTGACGTAGCTAATAAGGTGTCAAAAGCAATGCTAGAAACTATATAATACAACCTTCAGTACTTCGTGTTCCAAAACTACTTTTGTAATCACTGCTGTTCTCTGCCAGTGTCTTAGTACAAACTATTGCCATGTCTGAACTATGAAAGCACTTATAAGAACTAACCTGGAAACATGTAATTATGTCAGCTGTTTTGGGCAGGGAAAAGTGGTACATGCACAATATTCTAGATTACTGTTTCTTCAAAATGTGTTCACGTCCTGAGCATTGTTCATTAAAAGCACTGGGATCAAGACATGAAAATAAAGGCATCATCTGGTCAAACTGGCATCTCTATTACTAAACATGCAATAGACTATGGTGTCTTTATTCTGCATCCTGTTGGCTTTCATGGGGCTTTCAGTTTACTACAAAATATTTCAGTTCATGTTGATAACAGCTCCATTTAACTTGAATGTCCCTGTACGGATGAAAAGAATCTGGATTTGTGTAACAGAAGGTAGAAAATCTAATTTAGGCAAATATTTTAAAGTGTTGTTGAATATATTGAAAATGATCCTGCACCTGCAATGAAAAATACTTGTAAAGGACATGCCAGCACTCTGCTGTCATAATACACTTATGGTGTACGACATTATTGAATCTCCAGGTTTATTAGCGAAGAATGAAAAGAAAAATAGAATTGCTACTTCATACCTTAGCGATGCATGTAATCATCACAGAATTAATTCAGGTGATGATGCCTGAAACTATCTGCATATTTTCCACTGTAAGATGTGATTTTTGACTTCTTGTAGCTTTGTGCCTTGGGATGAATTGTAGTGGAATGAACTAAAATGGCTGGGTTTTTTCAGAGAAAGTGGTTAAGGTAAAATGTATGATTTTGTCACTATTGAAATTCTTATAGCAGTTTGATGGTGACAAACTTCAAAACTTTGGGAGAAGGGAGATGGGAAATTACGGTGAGGGGGAAGATACATGGCCATCTCACTATAAAGGACCTGTCCTTCTGGGAAAGTGCTCTGAGGAGACTAGTGTGGAGAGGAGACAGGTTGAAAGTGGCTAGTTGTTAGTGTTCACTCTCCAAAGCTGGGAAACAATCCCTGTGCCTACCATCTCTGTTTTTTTCCTGTAGGCCAACAGCTGTGACACCCACTGGCAAAATGTGTACCCATCTTGTGCTAGTGGCAAGCCCAGAGGCCGTAGCAGCTTAGTGCTTTCTTCTCTTCTGTCAGCTACATGAAAGAAGCTGGTGGTAACAATCCAACAGTATTAAACCCATGTGTGAAGTTAACAATACATAATGGATATTCCCTGGGGTCTCCTTGTTTTTAAAAGGAACAAGATTCTGCAAAATTAACTGTATTGAGAGAAAACAGCAGGTGCATGATTGCTCGTGCAACCTTAAGATGGTGCTCAGGGTGTAAGTCAGGATTTTACAAAGAAAGGAGCACTTGTGTGTCAGACTTTTGCCTGCTTTGTTACAGAATCAAAGTGTATGGTATGAAAGAGAAAAGAAAATAAAGACTTCAGGATTAGACGTTTGCCTCTGGACCTTAAATGAGTTTAAGCCCTCTTTCTGTCCAAATATCACTTACAAACTCTCTGAAGTCAGTTAAGTAAAGCCCTCGTCCCTCTGTAGTCTTCAGTGCTTCACTTTAGAGCCCATCTCTAATTTGCAGAAGAGATAAGCTACTTTGAAAAGCTGATATCTGGGAGGTGTATTTTCTAAGTAAAAATAAAGTGCTGTGCATTGCTAAAACCTCTGGCAACTAAGGCTATGCTCTTCTTAAACTGGGATCCTGCAATTAGTAGATACTACTGAGTGTCTTCTTTCTGTCTTCAAAATGAGAATGATGCTGCAAGCCACTGAGGTATTGGGGCAGGAGCCTTCACTGGGCTTTGGGAGAATGCATTTTTATAATGCGATAATTTTTTTCAGTTCCAGTAGAAAGACCCAATTATGCAAAAAGCTACAGTGCTAAGATTAGAAAGACTGGGATTCACATGAAGTATTTTCAGTTTTAACATATTTCTTTTGGTATCTGCACTTTGGATGTTTACAGTTGTTTATTTTACATTTCTAGGCAACAGAAACCTACTTTATACTATGTCAAAGAATAAATTAAGTAGTCTTTCAGTGTGTCACTTTTAATCTGGATATCATTCTGAAGATATTTTTAATGACTTTGCATCTAGAAATATCAGCCCGATAATTTGTCTTAATGCCTTGAAAATTATTTCTGGGGTGCACTTATTTAAGGAAATCTATGGTTTAAATTGCAACCTCACTGTACATCAAATGTGCTTCTTAGAAGTCTCCTTTTCTTATAATTTACATGTATAAATATTAATATCTCATGACATTGCTGTTGTCTTTTTTAGGATCCTGGAAGAAACTAATTTGATTCATAAAGAACATCTATTATTTTTATTTAGTTAGTAGGCTATTATTCTCAAGTTGTATTGAAATTCAGCTGAGATACAATTGTCCTATTTAATTCTGTCTCACCCACAGACCTGATGGACTGTGGGTTTGACTTTGCCACCATTAGCTATCAGAGGCAGGGGAGAGGACTTCCTCTAAACTTCGCGTTGCATCTCTAGTGCCTTTCCCAAATTCTGATCCCAGTGTGCAATACATAAAAGCAGCTTTCATAGGAGACCTAGAAAAATTTTTGGGAGATTATGAATTGTTATCCCTCATGAAGCCTCTCCTGCCCTTGTACTGTGACTACATTACTACATTGTCTTATGCCTTCTGTTTTACTCCAGGTCTCTGATCCTCTTATTTTCAATAATGTGTATGCATTAAAATTGGCTCCCTTGCAGAAGAAGCCAATTTTTAATAGGCCAGACCCAAATATCAAAGCCTGGAGGGTTTTATACCAGAGCCTGCTGCAAACCAGTAGTAGTGACACAAGGCAGCACCATATCTCTCCCCTTTCCAAAGCAGCCTTTGTGTTTTCAAAATTCGTACACCCTCTTACATGCGATAGCACAGTCATGTAATAAAAACATTACTCTGGTAGGCCAGGACATGGGGTGCTACATAGAGACAATTTCAATGTAGCTTCAGGTGCCTATTCTACAATCATAATGTTTTCTTTTTTCTACATAAGGATTAAATTCTAGATGTCTACTTTTTCTGTGTGGAAAACGACTTATACCTCTGTAGGAATATCTTAAACTGGAATGGGAATTCCTGCTTTCTCTTAAGTGGCTTCCATGTTAATTTGCATATTGGCCTCTGTTGGTCATTTTTAACTGAAGTTCTATACTTCCTGTCCCTTTGGCTTCTTACATGCTGCTGAACATTGGCTTGGCATGCCTGCTCTTACACTCTTACTGATGCATTTGGTTTTGTAAAGGAATAAGCACAAGGCAAACAAGGTCAGAAGTGTCACAGCTCCAAATGAAAATCAGAATTTCAAGTCGAGGAGGAGATTGACTTTGCAACACTGTCCTTTGAAAAGCAACACTAATGGTTTTTCAAGTAATAAAAATCACCTCTGTAACTAGAAGTAAGCATGTAATTACTGCAAATATATTAAGAGCATTTCTGAAATATGCATGCATTTAGACTGAGATGTTGAAAGTGTGTTTCAAATTTTTCTTAATTATGGCCTAAACTTCTAAGATGATGAAAAATACTATTTCCCTTTAGTAGGAGTATGTGATGTTACCTACTAATGAAAATTTGTCACACAGTAACATTTAAGGGCTATTTATAAGTGAAAGACTAACAAGCAGGTGTGTGAATATAGGTCACAAAGGGGAATTAGAGAATGGGAATAATAACACCTCTGGCTACGTGGGCTGGTAAAGCACCACTGCTACTGGGGGGAAAAGGAGGAGAAAAATAGCCTGGTGTCTAAGTAAACTGAATTCTTGCAGCAGCACAAAATACCAAACATTATGACTGTGCTTTACACCACTTTGGACTCCCTGAGATGCTTCATGTTTCACCCCAGAGAGAGGCAGAGGGTACTTATTATTCAAATAGCTGCCACTTAGCCTTGATAATGCATTTCAGGCATACCTGACTGAACTGTAAAAAACTCATCCGGTCAAGTCCCGTTGTAATATGCACAGACACTGGCTCACAAGCCACTATAGGTTGTTTCTATAAACTACGATTTAAATGTCAAAATTTAGTTAAGAGGCTTTGGAATAAACAGAATAGTCAGGGGTGTTGAACAAGTAGGCTGTGTGACATTGCAGTGGCTTGAAAACTTGTGTGCTGACAGAGTTGTCTTCCCTACAGTGAAGAGGGGCAGGATTGTTTTAAAAAGCCACCAAACCCTGAAGCATTCACCTTACATATAATGCACATGATAGTTTTGCATCGTTCTCATCACTGTCAGCCAGATTAGGTAGTTGGTTTTTGATTGCATCAACCTTTCTATTGCAGTCTTGAAAATCCTGGGGAAAGGACACATTTTATGGCTCTATAAACCCATCACTTTCCTGTCCGCTTTTCTGCTATTATACGAAGATTATTACATTCCCTGAAAATACATAATGGGTTTAATCTGAAATAGGATGGTTTTTTTTCCTGTACAAGCAAGATGTCTGGCAGACAGCAGGAGATAAAGAGAATGTTTACTTTTAAAATTGTATTGATTTAAATTAATATTTGTATAAATGTGTATATACATGTAAGTATTTAAAAAAACCCACGCTATTAAAGCTGACATAAATGTCAATTTTAAATAAAATTTGGAAATAGTGAAGCCAAAAGGACAGCTAGACATCATTTGTTGACACAAACTAATATAAACTAAGAAATGTTTCTGCTGAAAGCCTAGCGTGTTAAAACTAAACAGTATTTACTCTATTATCTCTGAATATAATAAGGATGGTGCATTATCTGTTTCAGTAATGCAAAGCTAATTTTAGCTGTCAAAAGGCTAGAGTTGAAGACCTATAAAAGAATATGTTCCCTGAGTGAGATCTGAAGGGACATTTTAATTTATTTCTGTTCCATTACTTCTGAATAAATTGTTTTGAAGCAAATAATGAATTCATGTAAGTGCTAGTCTTCTGATCTGGTCTTAACCTTTATAAAAGCTTTCTTAAGAAATCTCTTTGTTATTTTTTAAAGTATAACCAAATAGGGGTTTCTTCAGTGTTAAAATGCCTGTGTGAAGGTAGTCTAAGCAATAATTTTCCAAATTCAAGTTACCCTAAGTAACATTGATATAGTTGTGACAGACTTGTTTAAAATTTTAAATATGTATTTTGTGTATAATTTTCAGGGCTGTAACTGTATTGGCTGGTCCCAGATGCTTATCACATGGAAGAAGAATCCTAAACTTGGATAAAGTTTATGAGATTTGAATTCCATTGCTAAAGTGATTATTTGAAGGTAAGTAATTTAATCTAGAACTGTTTAGGGATGAAATGTCAAGCAAAATCCTTTCTTGTAGTTTTTACACTCAATATAATGCACATTCTGTTTATGAGGCCCAAAGTAACAAATTTGTCCTTCAGTTATGACAGAAATTACAGAGAAATTCCATTGGAAGCAGTGGAAGTACCTGAAAGCACATTTTTAGTAACTAAGGACATCCCCATTAGAGAATTCATGAGGCGCTGGCTATGAAGTTATTAAAACTGCAGCATTCGTTGCCACAGGATGCTGGAACACTCAACAATAATAATAGAATGAAAATGGATGGTAGCCAATTCAAGGATAAAGATCCAACAATATTATTGAACATGATGACTCTACATGTATCCTCTGTCTCAGGAACTTCTAAGCTGTTTTGGGTAGAACTGTCCTGATGTGACCATGTTTAGAAGCTATCACAAAGGTCTAACCCAGTACCGTCACATTTTCTATGCCTTACTGAAAATAACCTGTGTAGTGACATGGAAGATCTTATTTCTGTTGGTTCATAGTAGTGAAATATAAAGGACTGAACAGGGACAATGTTCTATTTAGTGTCATGGGATTCTTGTATTCAAGCTGAAAAGCTTTTGCCAGATGGTTAATTGATAGAAGGAATGCTTCTATCCCTGGAGAAGCAGGCTGAAAAGTTTTCTTTTTCTCACTGATTTTCCCACTGTTCAACAAACAAATGGTGTGGCTTGGGATGGTGAAAGACTGAATCCAGCAGCATTGTCTTCATTATGGAAATGAAAAGCATAGTTGCAGTTGAGAACTCAACAGCATCACCTACAAGTTGTAAGAGCACAACTGTGACAGAAGTTGTGGCTTCCCATCTAGCGGTGGTTTCTGTGCTGTGGTTAGCCAGAGACCTCAATCATTTCCATCCATCAGCACCATCGTTAGTTTCACTTGCTTCTGCTTTAAGCTTTGCCTTTCTTCAGTTGAGAATATGTGAGACCTCTGCTGTACCAGAGCTCATACCACATTGGGGTACAAAAGCTGTCACATAACATGAGTCGTTTTGTGTGTGCATCTCATGAGTGAATAACCGAATGAGAGAGACAAGAGTCAGCAAGCTTGTCCAGCACATCAAGGTACAAAATGTGTCTGGTTAGTTTGGCTTCCTTAGGTTTTCTTCTATACGCCTTGGGTTTTCATAGTTAGATCTAAGATTAGCTCAAGAATGTGGATACTTCCATATTTTCCACAAAATAATGACTTTCCCTTCTATAGGATAAACTGCTAAACATTGCCACTAGCTCTTTCTAACACTGACATACTGAAGATACCAAGAAATGTTCTTCCAATATTCTGCAGATCAGAAGGCTGATTTATTTGAAACAAGCATGGCTATACTCTGCACCTCTACTAGGCTGTGTGTACAATGCTGGTCAGCAGTCTGAAGTGAGGCAAAAAAGAGAAACCACTCAAACAGGGACAGGGATTTTGCATGTGCAGTGTTAATCATGCTTTTCATACCAGCATCCACTGACACTTTGTGATGTTGCAGTTTAATGCAAAGGCAGGCTGAAACCATGGCTTGCTGTCAGCAAAGAAGGCTGTGTTGGCCCTTCTGCTTTTCAGACTGAGGTCACATTGTTTGTCGTCATGCTGTATTCAAGGGGCCTGAAGTCACACTGCTTAACCTGCTGCAAGTCATTATGTGTGACCCAAGGACAGCTGAGGACAGGAACACAGGAACATTATGTATAGGATCAAACAGGGGATGCAAGTTTACAGCTGAAGGTGCATTTGATGGAAGGCAGATGTGAACTATTAAGTCCCTACATATGCAGACTTCAGTTGCCTGCCATGACTTCAGTTTCTGAAGGATTGTTAACTGCTACAATTTGCCTATCTAAGCAGGACCACAATTATTTTCAAAACCAGTTTTTCCCAAGCCTTCATTCTGCTTATTTGCACTGAAATCTATTCAGCAAAAGGACCACTTACTACTGTATGTTTGTTCAGTACAAGATGGGTTTCTAGGCACTCCTGTAATAACACAATTATGAACAAATAACCACTCCAGAAAAAATATATAGAGACCTTCATATTCATGTTTTTGTACCTCAGATACAGTCACAGATTATGCAGTGCAGCAATTAAGGTACTGGTTACAGTCACTGAAGTACAGGGGCTTGCTGAGGGTCCAAACATATGTGCAACATATGTCTGTTGCCTCCAAGTCATGCAGCTGTTTCATCCTTCTGAATTGCAAGTGTCAGAGGCTGGATCCTATGTTTGTCTGTCTTAAAAGCAGCAAGGGAGAAAGACAAGAAAAAAGTCCAGAAACAACAGCATCTCTGCGCTTGTGAGCAAGAGCAGCCAAACTGTCAAGCCTTGTGCTTTCTTCTCATGGGTCAGTTCGAAATCCATCTTCTTGAGAAGCATCTCAGCATCTGGCCATCAGAGTTGTTGCCAAATGGTCAGTTTCTGTTATTTTAAATACCTGCCTGAATCCGCACCAGGTTTCTCAGCTGCTTCCTTATTTTATGTAATAGATCAGTGCAATTGCTGCTAATCACTAAACTCTAAAAATCATTTTATGGAGAAGATGACCAAGATAACTGACAACACGAAGTTCAAATACGGGTTTAATGTCTCCTCCTGTTCAAACAGCATTCAGGGTTGCCTTTTGTGTAAGTTACAACAACTAAATGTAAACTGCTCGATGATGCAATTTGTCTTAATTATATTTAAGCAGGCAGTTTCTGATTTTGTTGGCTTTTTGTTCCTGTCCTGTTGGTAGTGTTTTAGGCATAGTTAAAGGGATAATCTGTGCTTTTCCATCTTAGCAGTACATTCTCTAACCTAACCTTAACCAGCTGGTTCACTTTTTCAGTCTGCATTGGATTATTTTTCTTCTAGTAGGGAAAGGAAGAAGCATTTCCAGGAAATATATGTTAGAATATTTTACAGGACCCATGTTTTCCAGAGGCAGACATAGAAAAGTTAAGCCATTTTGCAAATGTAAAACATCTCTGAATATTTTTCTTGTCTGAGAAATTCTAGCAGACTTTTTGGACCTTGACATTTGACATTTGACCTTCACATTTTCACCTTGCTGGTGAAACACATGTCCTTGGCATCTTTGTGAAAGCTCAAATAAATCTGTGTTACTGAAAACAAAAAAATCACAATGTATACAGGCTTAGTACAGACTTCTAAGATTTTTTTGACAACTAAATTCTGTGAAGAATACCAGTGCTAAGTTTCTGTTTACTCATAGGAAAAATACAAGGCAGTAGTTTTTTATCCCATTTCCAGACCATCGGCAGACTCATAGGTGCTTAATCATTTCTGGTGTGTCAGCAGTGTGACTCTGAAGTATCCAGCTTTGTCAAACAGCTCTTTATTAGGAGATTAACCTTTGTGAGCTGCTCTGGATTACAGTCATATCAAGAAATCCTGTATTTAGAAGTAATATTTTCAATTGGCTGCCTTGCATTTTTTCTCTGTAGACATATTGATCTTTCTTTCCGAGGACCTAAAAGATATCAGGGGAGAAATTTCTAATGATAGATTCAGTTAAAAAACAACATGTTCTTTCAGGACAAGACTTACATGCAAGCTTTGATTTTTAGGAGTTATAGCCCTTAGCTGTCATGAGAGACAGGGCTTCACAGAATCACAAAATATCAGGGGTTGGAAGGGACCTCTGAAGATCATCAAGTTCAACCCCCCTGCCAGACCAGGACCAGAAACTAGGGCAGATCACTCAGAAAGGCATCCAGACAGTTCTTGAAAGTTTCCAGAGAAGGAGACTCCACAACCTCTCTGGGGAGCCTGTTCCAGTGCTCTGTAACCCTCACAGTAAAGAAGTTCTTCCTCATGTTGAGGTGGAACTTCCTGTGCTCGAGTTTGAATCCATTGCCCCTTGTCCTGTCACTGGGCACAAGTGAAAAGAGGTTGTCACCGCCTTCTTGACACCCAGCCCTCATGTATTTATAGGCATTAATTAGATCCCCCCTCAGTCTTCTCCTCTCTAGACTCTTCTCTTTATAAGCCTCTCTACGCTTAGATTGATTTACTCTATGAATTTAAACTTTTTTTTTTCTTTATTTTTCTTCACTAAGTTTCTGGTAAACTACTGTTCTTCCTGGAGTTATTCACTCCTACTAAGTAAGATTGTTTCATGCACTGGTTTATATACAGGTAAATTAAACTCTCCAGTTTTCTAAATATTCCAGCTGCTTTGGATGGGATTCATGTCACTTTTAGATGTCTGCCTAAGGTAAAAGAATGTGTTGTTTTTGTCTGAGCTAGCTAGGTAGGTGCCCCTTGGCAGCTTAAGCACTCTATGGGCAAAGGAGTGAAGTAAATGCTGGAGTGTGATTGTGCTGAGCTATTTAGACCAGATGACTTGCACCTTATGGTGGCTGTTTCTCTCCATTACTGCAAAAGGAAGCCTGAAGTGATTGGTTCAGGTCCAGATGTCTATCTTTGGTCAGATGAACCCTATCCTAAATTTACAGGTACTATATGTTTCAGCTTTTACTGAGAACAATTAGGGATGTACGGCAATTTTCTGCTGGGAAATTTGTGTTTTTCAGATAGTCAGCAGGAACAGATTCTAGTATGGCATTGCCCTGTTGATTAGTATCCTAAGAATCCCACATTTTGAAAAGGGAAAGAGATGTCTCTTCTCTGAAGTAGATTGCAGTGGAACAGAAAAAGTAAAATTATTACTATATCTTAGGTCCTAAGTAAAATTTAAGTGTTTATCTGCTGTGCCTTTCAAAAGGGAATCTGCTCAGCTTTTCTGTACCAACCCTATCTGCAATACCAGAGCTTAGTTTAATTAAACTAAACGTGCTTAAGTGATGACAATACCATGTTCAGAAAAGGACACAAACTTATCAAACAAATTGCAGTTGCCATAATTTTTAATAACACATTTAAAAAGCCTGAACAATTTTTCCCCCATTATAAATCAATGTATTTTACTGAAATAGCAGAAACTTGCCTTCCCTTAGCTCTAGTGTAAATGACCCTTTTCATTTCTAGCTAAAATTATCCTCCCCAGAGTACACTGACTTCAATAGAATTACAGCTTCCATGATTTCAGCTGATGGGGTCAATGCAGCTATAACTTAAGAAGTGACATATTTCTTGCAATACATGATAAAAGAAGCACTTGGCAAAGGCCAGTTTTTCAGATATGTTGTAGAAATGTCATTAAGCACAATATTCTGATAGTTCCTCTTCTTCTGCCTCAGTGTCTGTACCAATTATCTGGAATTTCTGATTGAAGTGCAGCACCTCAGTGACTTTGTTAACTTCAAGTTAGAAGGTTCCAGTGTAATTAAAATATCCTCAGTCAGTTTTAGCAAGTAGGAATTTTGATAAAACTCTTTGAATGAACTCTGTTGTATGAAAGCAAAACGATTTGTAAATTATCAGTACTTCTGAATGTACCTAAGGCTGCTAAGATTTGTCAGGGAAAGGCCTAAATATTTGAACAAAAAACCCTGATAAAAATTTTATTTTGTATTAATGGGGCAAATACTATGCCTTCTGCAAGCAAGGCCTATCTGCATTTCATTTTTCCGTTTTAAATCCTAACTTTTGTCTACCATGATGACTCCTTGATAAGCTGTCAAAAGACTAAATTAGTGCATCTGTTGAAAGTGTGCAGGTACAGAGAAGAAACCAGATGGCCAAAAAGTTGGAAAAGTTCAGTGCTGAGAAAAAACATATATGTAGCAGGATTGTTATTGCCTATGAACTGCAGAGATTGTTTTAATTGAGCCATCTACAAGAGGGAAATGCTAACGTTTACATGGTGAACTTCTGTATGAACATCTGTGTAGCTGTCTTTCAGTTGGCAGACTGCTATAAAACAAGAGGGATGGATAGCAGGAAAGTGGCAATGGTCAAATACAAAAACCAGTTTAAACAAGCAAAAAAAAAGCTGCTTTGTCTTGCTGGAGATGCTTGTACATGAAAGCTAAGTACTTCATGACTTCGAGTTTTCAGAGCATACTTCCTCTCTTTACATGGGCACCAATATGTGAGTTTAATAGGCTGGCACCTAAAATCACCGTTACATTCCCCTTTGGGAAGGACTAAGGTATCAGAGAATCTTCCTGCATATTTTAGAAGATTCTATGAGCCCAAATGATTTCCTGACTTTGTACACATTGAGGGTCCATTATTCCAGATCCCAGCCTTACAGAGATCACTGCAACCTCTCCAGCTTCACATGGGTCTTCGGATTGAGTTGGCTGACAGGAGATTGAGTAGTAAAAAACACACCAGCTCTGAAGAGCTAAGGGTTGAGTTACATGGAGCACTGCCAGCATTGAACTCTATGGCATGTTCTCAGCTGAGGTACTGATGAACTTGTATCATGTGAGCTTATTGGTCAGCATGAGTCTGCAAGACTCTCTAACCACTATTCAGTAAACTTCAGGATTTTCAGTAACTACACTCAGTTACATTGTGTTGTGCTGAGAAAAAAAAACCCTGCAAGATCCAAAACTAAAAGTAAAACCAAATATAGTTTGGATGGTCTGATGGATGTCCCAGTGAAGGCATTATTTAGCATGCATTCTTATGGATCACCCCTAGCCTAAGTGATAGCAAGTACCCTGTAAGATCACAAAAGAAAAAGAAGTTTGGAGTACATCTAAAGATAGATAGATTGTAAATATTTACGTGGTTTACAAAAGAAGTGGCATGATAGAAGCCTAGCAGACTTTGAAAGGTGCCAGTGCTTAACACATTGGAGAAAAGATGCCAGAATAACTTGTCCTCTTGGAATACTGCTCTGGCAATGTATTCCAAGGACAGACTTCAGAAGCTAACTGCCATCCATTGAACTAACTTCACTCTCAACCTTACTGAGGTATAAGAAATATATTAATAGTCTACAAATATGCTGGCAATTAAAATGATTAATGCTGATAAGTACTTTCTCCTTCATGCCTAAGCATTACTGAGTCTTCCATTAAAATATATAATTGGGTATCTAGACAGTTGCATTTTGATTTGCACCTATTGCCAAAACAGTATGTCTTTCAGATAAGACTTTCATGCATTACTTTTAATAATACTGTTTTAAATTAAAAGACTGCTTCCATCAGAATAATGAGACAAGATAGCCAAGAAAATAGCTATGTGCCTAAGCACAGAAATTCATTAAAGTAAGAAAAATTCTTGCAACAGTGATGATAATTATGAAAGTATTGAGCCTCAGACTGGACGATACAAAAACCAGAGGCTGCATTTAGGGCTTGCTGCATGGGAAGGGCTGTTTTACTCTTTTCAGGTATATTTGTCTCTTTTTTAAAATTCTGAGAAATCAAAGAAAAATATGGCAACTCAATTACTTCTACATTGCCATAGTCATACAGGATTTTACTAACACAAAAACTGGGCCTGATAATGCTATAAGGGAGAATCCTTTGTTTTACTTACATGAGTATTAGTATTAATTATTTCCCTTTTGGTACTAAGAAATATACTATCATTTAATAATGACAAATACCACTGCTTAGAGAAGGCAATTTAATGTAATCAAGATACACTGCTTTCTAATTTCCCTCCTGGTCTCTGTTTAAGTTGCAGATAGTGTAAGTGTTATCTATATTTATCTTCGAAATAAGTTGTCTTTAGAAAGCCTTTTAAAAAAAGAAATATTTGACAAAGTGCTGTTTTCATCATTAAAATATTTCTATCATCTTCCCCAGAATACAAGGAACTTGCATAGCAAGTGCTGCTGAGACACATGCTTGCATTTCAAATGCATTCCCTTTTCCTCCTTTGCTTGTTATTTCTTTTCAGCAAGTCAAGCCAGTATTAAACGAAAAGTGGCACTACCGTAGCAGTAGTACGTGTCTGATACTTTGCATCCCTGCCTGTCTGCTGAGCTGTGCTGCTGCTCTTGACAGGCTGTGGGAAGTCAGGAATACAGAGAGGGCTTACAGGAGAAGCTGACATTCTGCATACATCCAGCCAGAGACAAGTTTTATAATTCTGATATCTGGCACCATTGACTCCTGTGACTGTGCAAAGACAAAAGGTTTTGCCTGGGACAGAGCAACCCGGTGCTGGAGCACAGATGGTATGAAAGTGCTTTATATGACACAAATGGTTACAAAATGTTGGTGCACTAAAGTGTGCTGTCAAGACCTGTTTTCTTTAAGCTGACAGTCTGTCATTGTCTTTTGGAAACTAGCATGGAGCCAGCAAACCCATTTCCATCAAAAAAAGTGAAAAGGTCCTGTTTATAATCCCTTCAATTTTCTCCTAACAGGTAATTTCTCTCTGTGATGTTACCTCAGGTATTACAGTAGAATTAATGAATAGCCAATATTTCTCCTGTAGTAGATAGAAAAGAATAAATAGGAAGAGAGTAAGAAGGTTTTAAAAATGGTAAGAGAAAAGCAAAGAGAAGCTTTCAAACCAAATATTCCTCACCCCTGAATCTGCTGAGCTTCCTAGATACAGCAGAAAACTTATCCTTTTCTGTATTATGGGCACAGCTGTGCTGAGAGGCATTAACTTCCCTACCTGCAGTTGGTTCTGACGCTGCTCGGTTTCATAGCTGAACCCAGTGTGGACCAGAGCATGCATTTCATGCAGCCTAGCACACAACTCACAGGCTAATACTCTGTTAGAGACAAAGAGCATCATCTGCCTTGCTGTTTTCCTGCAGCCTTGACAGTTATTCTGCCTTGCTACATGAATCTCATTACAGATACACAATGAATTTTTCCTGATTTACGATGCATTCTTTAATCCCCTTTTAAAAGCAGCAATGTGGTGAGGTCATGGGGCAGAAGAGCTCTCATTCAGCATATACCTCCAATACCTGGTTCATTCATCCTCTAATGTGGCAGTTGGAGGAATTCTTGGCTGTGGTAAAATCTAACTTAGAAGTATAAAACTATGCAAGTCGGGGAACTGTTGTCTTTCTGTATGTGTTCTTCATGGAAGCAGGCAAGGCTTTTCAAGGCTGAAACTGACTTGTATTCCAACCTATTTTTCTCTAAATTCTTGGTTTCATTAAGATTACTGTGAAACAATTCCATAACTTTATTTTCATAATTTTTGCAGTTACACAGTGACACTTTTTAATTGTTCTGTTATTACAAGCACAGAAATTTTGTCCTTGCCTCTTTCAGTGTGAATAAGAGGTTTAAAGAACACTTTGCTGCATCTTTCAGACACTGAGGGCATGGATGCAACCCGGAGTTGCTAGGAATCTGAACTTGTGTAGATATAAGCAAAGGTAAGGAGCTCTGAATATGTGAAAACATCAGCCTGAGGGTCTCTTTCTTCTGTAGCTAAAGAAATAGTAAGTTTAAATACCCCAGAAAGAATGTCTTCAGATGTTGAAGACACAACTGCACATTACTCCCATGCGCAGTTTTCAGGTCCACTTAAGAGCAATCACACTTCATCTGCATTTGCTCAGGCAATTGACTGCTGAAGATTTTAATTTACTTCTTGTTACTTTATTATCTAGATGTCTCAATATTAAATGACAATTTTGTCTCCTGGTACTGTTGCAGGAAGTTTTACCCTTCTCTTTTTAAATATTTTTGCATTAAAGCCAGTTTTAAGTGTCTTATGTAATGTTATCATTAAGCTGTTGTATTTGAATTACCATGGGAAACAAGGATTTTGGAATTTCATAGAATCACTGAATCATTCTGGTTGGAAAGGACCTTTAAGATCATTGAGTCCAACCGTAAGCTAACTACCAAGTCCAGCGCTTAAACAGTGCTCTAAGCACCAGCCACCTATACCTCTTTTAAACACCTCCAGGGGTGGTGATTCAACCACCTCCCTGGGCAGCCTGTCCCAGTGTTTAATTACCCTTTCAGTGAAAAAGTTTCTTCTAATATCTGATCTAAACCTCCCCTGGCACAACCTGCGCCCATTTCTTCTTGTCCTATCACTTGTTAGTTGGGAGAAGTGTTGCTAAAAATCTACAATTATGTGCTAAGGGTGTTATGGGAAAAGCAACTTCTTTGTAAAACTGCGCATGGCAAAAACAGAAATAAAAGCAAGCATGCAGTGTCATGAAATGACTGCAGGGCAACATAAAAGAGAAAAAATCTCAGAAAATATCCTTGTGATGAGCTAACATCAAAAGACTTTAGGTTCAGCTAGGCATAGAGAAATTTAGTTAAGAAAAGTAATGAGTGCTGCTGTGCTTTTCATCTTCAAAATGTCTTACAAAGGTTAAGTCTTTAAAATATATCTGTGAAATGAAGCATTATATTGCCACTGTTGTTTTTATCCCCACAGTTGAAGTGGATGTTGAGACCAAGGCTGCAGAGAAGGTTGCTCAGACCCAGGACTGCAGACTAAGCTTCTCCTGTGGTGTCTGTGCTGAATATTCTTCATTTATTCAGTCATCCCTTCACCAGCCACTGCCCTCCTTTTGTCAAACCAGTTGTCCTTTTTGACATCTCTTCCCTGGCAGGTCTGCAGCTGTCCATTGTGCTGTGTGTGCTGGGGTTGTCTGCTAAAGCCTACAATCAATAACCCTGTGTAGGTCAACCCTCAGCTGGCTGTGATTGCCTTCTCTATTACTCTAGGCTTTTCACAGTGCAGACTTTTCTGTCTTCCTGCACTGCTTTACAGAAAGATCAGTCTCACAGTGCTCAGGAAAACTCTCTCTTCAATGTGCTTTGCGGAACCCCTATGGAAGACCCAACTAAATGAATTTGATCATCTTCAAATAAGGTATAACCCTCACAAATGCAAGGGTAGAGTCTCTCTGTACATGGGTAGAAAGAAACTCACCATGTCCAGTGTTTGGAATAGCCTTGGAAAAGCTGCCTCTGTGCCAGGAAGCCTGGGGTTTGGATTGGAAGTAGGAATGAAATCTCCCTTAACAACACTGGATATTGCCAAAAACCTGCGAGAAAGAAAAAAATCATCAATATAGACTCTGTAACTGACAATGCAAGATCTCTACTTCAGGAGAAGGAAAAGATCTTTCAGAAGGCCTTAACTGTAATTTTTAGGATCTCTTCAACTAACTGGGGATGATTCTTTAAAAGCTTAGAAGCCAGCATCAGGAAAACCCCATGGAGTTCATGTGAGAGCATAGCTGGTCGTGTCTGAAATTCTTTATAACGGGGTAATGATCAGCAACAACCTTGCAGGATTTGACACTCCAGAAATTGGCTTCACTTGAGGAACTCAAGAAATTGAAAAAAACTGACCTGGACTTTTCTGAAGATAAATGGTCAGTAAAAGGAAAAGGAGGAGAGAGCCTGTACTGTTTAGCTATTAGCACCCGAGTGCATCTGTGAGGTACTAACAGTCAACTGTATTGACTGCAGTGAGAGCCCAGGGCCCTTGGCATTTTGCAGCATTACCTCATGTTATTAGGATAAGGACATAAATGTGCCAAAGTATGTGCTCTTTGAACTGCAAGGCATTGTTTCTAGCTTTATCAAAATATTAAAGATTTCTTTCCCCAGTTAGCACTCTCTCACAGTAAACATCTACTTAAGAAATGTACCTCAAAGGAGTATGCACTAGCAATAGTCTGCACTATGAAAGAAGAACTATAGCATTCAACCAAGAATAGGATGGTTTGATTTTACATATATATTCTTTAAATGACTAATGTGCTTGAAATGTAGAAAAACAGATATCAAAGGCAGTTCTTGTTTCAAAGCAGAAGAGCAGTCAATAAGAAAAATGAACAAAACCAAGGCAAAGTGACAAAAGAAATTAGGAAAGATTCCTCAGAAAGAAAGGATAAAAGCTAACAATTTTGCACACATTATCGAATAGCATGGTCATTTATCCACAATAAAATTCTACTAACAGGTTACTGTGACTTGGTACCAGATGAGTTCTTACAGCTCAAAGCTGTCTGGGGCAGGTTTTGAGGATGGTTACAGACCTCTTTGTTGTGAAATTATGGCCTAAAGCCTAGACTAGGATAGTCAGTGATGTGATTTCTTGAGGAGTGCAACTTTGGGAAGTACAGGTTTCATTATTGGTAAAGGAATGACAATAGCCTCCCTGCCAGGGAAGCAAATCAGGAATTATATCATCAGTCCTGTACATGTTGAACAAATCTGGAAAAGTAAAAGCTATTAATACTTTTGCATCCATGCCACTGGTAAAAGTAAGACTTAAATTTTTCAGCAATTAGTCCCCTGCTCAGTACAGAACATTAACCTTCAAAATGTAACTTATTGACAGTAATACTAGAGTTTAAATCATAACAT
This sequence comes from Hemiprocne comata, assembly GCA_020745705.1. Classification (NCBI taxonomy): domain Eukaryota; kingdom Metazoa; phylum Chordata; class Aves; order Apodiformes; family Apodidae; genus Hemiprocne; species Hemiprocne comata. The sequence goes on along the minus strand of CM036586.1, from coordinate 130,728,741 downwards.
GAGAGTCCATGCTCTCTCTCTCCCTGCCCTCCTTTGCAATGCAGATTTCTGTCTCTAGGCAAGGACAGAAGGTACAGTGGCCAACACTGTTTGCTATGGGAATCTGCAGTGCTCAAGATGCTTATTAAATATCCAATGGATGATCAGCAACAACTGGTCAAGGCAGAGGCAGAGTAGCCCTCTTGTCTGGTTTTTATTGGATGTTGTTAGCATATCCATTGTCAGTATCCTCTTCCCTCAAAATATGGGGAACGTTCCCTCCATCGGGCATGGCAAAACTATGTTCTGTACGAGAATGCAAGAGTGCACGAGAGCTGGGATAATTTTAGGGTGATCTTAAAATATTCAAAGGGTATTTGATGTCTTAAGAGGTGGAGGGAGGGAAGGCTGGCTTCAGTTCCTATTTGAGATCTTGTATCCTATGTTTCATTCCAAGGTAGAATTCATAGGTATCAGAATGTCTAGGTTGAACCTACAAACCTCAGAGATTAGTTTTCTTTTTTTTCTAGAAAAAAAAAAAAAAGGTTCTGTTCCTTGTAAAATTCGATGTCCTTTTTGTACATGCCTTCCCCCTACAGTCTTTTTCCCATCCTCCTTTTGTTCCAGCTTCTGGGTCTTCATATTTTCTTCCTCTTTCTCTCACCTGTGTTTGCAGGCAGCTGACTTTGCACTCAGGCCCTTCCTAATTGTGCTGCCTTCTTTCCTGGTCCTCTAATGCAAAAAGGAATATTTCTGAAATGTGTGTGCTTGCTTAGTAATGAATTTCCCTGTTGGCATGTCACCCAATGACCTCATTCTTGTCCGAATGGAGAGTGTCCTCTGGAGGGGACTGAAAAGCCACTATTTGCACCTTCTTTTCTAGGCTGGGGTGCTGCCAGGCATTCCTGCACAGACAAATTTGTGAGCTGCCTACAAGCTCTTGTGAAGACCATGTCTGGATGGGAAGGGAGGATGGATGTTGGAGGCTTTGTTGATGTTATAGCAATATGGATGTAGCTGGTTTTACTCTTATGATTTTCAGCCTAATTAAAATGTAAGTCCCTTAAACCTAGAGGTCCATTGTAGGAACTGAACACACATGTCCAAGGAGAATCCTACATAGCCAAAAGGTAAAGTTCATATGGAATTAGGCTTTTTTTTTTTTTTTACTTTCTAGGACTATCTAATGTTCAATCACAATCTGAGACTGTTTTTAGAATACTGATTGTTATAAACTGGGAATGGAGAGGCAGATGTTACAGAACTACAGAAATAAGGACTGTTGAACTTAATTTACAACCAGGGTGGTTTTTGTTATAGCTAAACATCCCCAGGCAAAAAGAAAAAATCATGAGATTGTCCCAAATCCTATGGTCTCACTGTTTTGTTTAATAAACAGAAGCCAAGCTTTTAACATATGAACAGGGTTGTGTTGTACATACCAGGATTTAATATTTCTAAACATAAACAAACCTCTTTTTACTCAATATTAAATAATTTCACATGGGTTCAATATCCCAATAATCCCAGTTTATGCATGGTAGCAACTACCTATAGGAAGGTAGTCCAGCAGAAATTATTCTAGACCTGCCTCCTTCTCTGAAGCATATTCATTGCTTCCATCACTTGTCAAGACTTGGAGTTCTCCTGTTGCAAGTCTGAATATTTATTATGTCAGGTGAAAGTCTGCCAGTAACCAAAAAGCAGAACTACCAATTCCAGCCCTCTTTTCCTAGCAAAGACATTGATATTATGAGGGCTTTGGTCTTGTGAAAAACAATGGGAAAATGTCTCGTGAAATGTGTGGAATACAAAGGGAAGCTTTCTCTTTGTGGTTAAAAATAGCATCTGGAATAATTCCATGACAAGACTAGAAGTTACTTTCTTACTGTGTGGAGGATGCTAAATAAGACTTTTTAAATGGTATCTTGTGCTAAGATAATTATGGGAAAAAAAGAGCTTTACATGAATCTGACAGCTGTTTTAAAAGCTCAACGGGTAGCACCATTTGCTATAATGCAGAAGTCCTAGGTTCAGAATCACACACAAATTTTTGCCTTCTCAAAAGCCAGCAGGAACTGAAGATGGCATAAAGAAAACAGCAGCCTTACTGCAAAGGCAAACAGAAATCAATCTGTGTTCCTGAGCTAAGTTTGTGTTTCTTGTGTAAAGGAGGCAAGGAGTTAGAAGTAAATAATACTTGCCAGAATAGCTTTGTGTCCATAGCTGGATGAGAATTCTCTTTTTATTTAAATTTACAGTGGTTACATTGGATGTGCCAGAAAACGATGGATTAGTACAGTCCTATAAATCCCTAACACATATGTAGTATAGCTTTTCAAAAATAACTTAGAAAACAGCCTTCCAGGAGAAGAAAAAGTCTGCAATAATGACAGCACACTGACAGTGCAATAAAGAGGAATTAGTTGTTCTGACTGCAGGGTTTGACAATGACCAGAGGGTAAATGCATAACATAGGAAGGAAGAGCTTATGCTCAAATGTCAGAAACTCCGTGCTGCAAATGAAAGAAAAAGAAATATGCTCAAAATGTGTATACATTGTACAGGCATTATAATAGTAATCAAAAAGAAAATTTATCTGACCACAATAAATATTTCTGAGCTTGAAGATGAGGATGCAGCATTACATAATATAATCTGTTTATAAAGAAACAATTCCTGTCAAATGTTCAGTGTCATGAAATTAGAAGAAATATTTGCCATCCAATGGGGAAGAAGGTGGCAATGAAAATGTAAACTAAAATCAACAGTAAGCAAAGGATTAAATATCTAGGATATTTGTAAGTAATTATTATTGACAATTTTTAAGCTACCATTCCATTATAGAAACAAATCTGATTATTAACATTATTTCTTTTATTACCTAAAGAAGATAATTTCTACTCAAGTATGATTAGTTGTGTATAAAATTAATTTTGCAGGCATAAATTGAACCTTCAAACAACATGTCAATCCCACAAAGGAACAGAAATAAATTAAAAGACCATTTGCTTTTCTGAAATGATTTTGTTCTAAAAAACCTTCCTATGCAGTCTGTCTGCTTTCTATTTTTGTCTTCTTTGTTATTGAATGCCTTTTTAAGAAAGAAGGATTTTTGTTCTGAGTTTTTCGTCCCGTGGTATTTCCCATATGAACTTACAATCCACTGATAGTTTGTATGAAGAGGATTAGAACAAGTCATCACTAACTGCAGATGGGGATTTAAAGCAGGGGTGGGCAGGAGCAGAGGAAAGATGAGGTTGCCCAACTTGTCTTGTTTCAGACAGTGTGGATGCTCTGCTTCTATCTCTGCTGTACCAGGAAGTTAGCCGGGCTTCCTCATCTGGCCTCATCTTATAGCAAGCGAAAACTGGGTTTTGTTGAACATGAGGGAAGACTAACTTTTCTGTTAAGGGATTGATTTCTCTGTTGTACCTTATTCCTAAAGAGCCATTTCTACCAGGAGGACTACACAAAAGTGATTGGTTCATAAAAGCACAAGAGAAGGAGCAGCTGCAAACAGAAATAATCTCTAAACAAAAAAAAATGGCAGATTTCAGCTGTGAGATTATACCTTCCTCTTCCACAATTTTTTGTTGTTTCTGTTAGACTGTAAACTTCTGAGTACTGTCATTGTATCTTCCCATATATCATACAAGTGCTTCCTGTGACTGTGGAAATTGTAACAGTAACATACGCAAACATTACTGTTACTTCATATCAACAACGGGTAGCAATTTGACTAATAAGGAATTACATAACTTAAGTAGCAATTGAACTGAATTATGTCAGCATGCATTTCCCCCTCTTTTGCTTCAGGATGAATAAATTATAAAACACAAATCAAAGTAATGGATGCACGTCCGTAACAATTTAGGGTCTCAGGCATTAATTAACCATGACTGAGAGAACTTTCCCTCATGAAGACAAATGTTTTATCATAAAGGACCTAAAAGCTCCCATGTGAGGCTGTGGACTACTGTGAAGGACACTTAGCCCTAACATTCTTTGATGGGTTGACGTCTAAGAAGATAAGGCAAAATAAGCAAGGCTGAGTAGTCAGAGTCGCTCTGCACTTCTTTGTATGGATGGTTCCTCAGTAAATTGTGTAACTAAAGGCAAGAAGTTAACATAAATGCCTTCATCTTCTTTTCAAAAAGGTTCCTTTCTTTCACAGCCTACTTTCTTCAGACCTTGCAACAAGATGAAAAATTGGCTCAGTAATTTCAAAAAATGGCAAAAGTGAGCCAGGGGGAATTTAATTATTTTCAGACATCTAATGAAAACCACACTGCTGTGTCACAATTTTCAGGACTTATCTGTCAAACCTTGACAGACCAGTAAACTGAAAAAGACAATTTCTTAAGACTAAAAAAGAGTTTGAACTTCATTTTCAGGGATAAATGATTGGTTTTTATGAATGAAGATAAGGAAATATGCAATAAAACTACATTCTTGTCTAAACCATCCACAGAGTTGTAACCAAAGTTCCACACCTCTCTGTCCTTCCCATGTCACATTTTGAGCTTTCATTTTTGGGGATAGAAACACTTCTTTCTAAGTAACTTAGAAAACAACCTATGATATAGTAAAGGAAAGAATGAAATGTTTCTGTCTCCTCAGGGTTAAAGGAGAATAACAGTTTCAGTTGTGTTAAATAGACTTGTTGATGTAACATGCTTGTTCTTGGTCATCTGTACTCTTTGCTGTACACCAGTATCTCTCTGTGGAAGCTGTGTTACTAAAATGACTTAGGTTTTTTTTTTTGTCATTTAATCACTTAATCAGAGCACTTCTAGTGAGGAAAAGAAGAGGTCAACTGACAGCAGGCCTACAATTTTAAAATTTACATGCCATTTCTTGGCTGGTATAACAGATAGATTAAGCATGTTGAATCTCTCACAGAGCAATATCTTACATAGCAAAAGGGTTTATATTTAAAGCAGGCAGCAATTTATTTCAATATAACCCTCATAGCTCAAACATTTCAAAACTGAGACAGTGACTGTGCTTTAATGTATAGTTGTTGGTGATGCAGGGCTTAATATAAAGTTTTTGGACAAAGTAAGGAACATTTGCTGTAAAAGTTATCAGTGGCTTGGCAACTGACTGAAAGAAACAACTTTTCTATTGGTTCATCTTTTCTGTCAGAGTTTGAGTTACTGAACACCATAGTGGTTTACAGAAACTTGCTCAGATTATTTAACTCCTTTCTTTCCATGCTGCTGTTCAAATAGGTTTTTGGGGAAAAAAATCCTGCGTGGGGCACAGAAATGGTGATGGATATGACTGGGGCACAAAGACGCTGATTATATTTTTCTTCCAGATAAGGCAAATAAACAGCCTGTAGACCTAGCATGAGTAGTCTTGGGAAGTGTTTCTATTATCTTGCACTGCTTTGGATTGCTTTCTTTGTCAGTATTTTTTGAAGACAAATGGCTTCAGCCAGCCTGGGCATGAAGTATTTCCATCATTTTTTGATTTATTTTTCAGCAGTGCTGGGCCAGCATTGGAGAAAATGTCTAGAGCTGCTGCCAGGGAGGTGCAGAGAGGAGTGCATGAGCAGGCTGTGACTGGAGTGAAACCTCCCCCTCAGCCAAAGCAATTTCTCATCAGTTTTCTGAAAGTTGCAAGAACATACCAGAAAGAATCACCTCTGCAACTCATACAGCTTAACAGATAATGGATCCTTGTAGGGGCAAGTACCATTGTAAAAGGAAGACACGATATGATTTGGGCAATCGAAGAATCTCAACTTCTACTCAGTATTTTCAAAACTGATGGGTGTGCTTGTGGTGCCCTGATGAATACAGCTCCACAGGATGCCACTTTCAGAGCTACCTTTTAAAACAGATTTATATAATGGTGATGTGCACTCAAAGAATTTATCCACATTCTGCTAAATTACATTTAATTCCAGGACTCCAAATCTGAAGCCTTACCCAAAAGTTGCAAGAGCTTAGAAAAATCAGCCAGCACTCTGGCCAAACTTACATGTCAAGCATGTTGTTTTTATATGCAGTGATAAACCTCTTCCTAACTTTTCTGCACAAAGGGTGTTTTCTTGTTGATGTATTTGAGAACATTGTAGGGAGTTTGTAACTAAATAAGGGAAAAGTAGGACTTCTTTTATGAAGAAATTATTTTTTAATGCTATTGGGATCAGGGAGTTTTGAAAATACCATGCGTTGGTAATTTTTGCTTTGTACCTGAGAGCTGCACAACAATCACTACTTTTCTCTCTGAAAGACAGTGAAGTGAGAAGCATAATCTTTCTTTTACATTGATGATAGAAAATTTATCAAATGGAGAGACTACAGATTTAGGGAAAGATGTCTGGATTTTGCCTGAATTAAAATATATTCAAGGACAAGCTTTCCAAGGTCTTTTGCTTAATAGTGTAGTAAACCACACCTCTCTATTCATTAGAAGTGCCTATGCTTCACAGTATGGTATAGTTTAAAAAAATGACCTGTTAGAGGTCAAAAAACATGCAGTTCAGTGTTTAGTGCCAAATATATAAAATGCCCTACTCTTCTTTATCCTTCTCCAAGCTGAGTGACCAGCTTCACATTCTGCCTGTTTTTGATTAAAGATGAGGTACACATCTGCTCCTGCATGGTAATTACTACATTCCCGTGTAAGTCACAGACCATTGCTGCTCTTATTTATTCTCTGACAAAACCATTTACCCCCCCAATCTCCAACTACAGGCTGCAAATTTTTAATGGCTAGCCTTTTGTTATGAGTAAAAAATACACTATTTCTCACTTGCTCCAGTTGCTGTGGACCACCTCACCTATGACAGCCAAGATAGCTGTCCTATCTGTTGTCCATTCTCTGGAATTTTCCAATGCTTTCTTTCACTATGACTCAGAAACCAGATAACTTTTGAATCTTAAGGATGATCACTTGCACCTGATCCAGTTTCTCCCTGTTTAAATGAATGCCCACACACACTGATCAGATCAGCCTGTCTAAATAAATTATCTTTTTTCCTTCTTAGAGTAGGTGGGGGTATCCGTGCATACTTGAGCCTATCTTGGCAAATTCGAAGAAAAAAATGGATGGTAGACCAATGAGTTTATTAAATGTCTTTTCTGAAGATTTTCCCCACTATGAGGAAGCTAGGTGTACTTGATTTTATACAAAACCAGACACTACTATGGAATGGAAGTCTACACATAAGCAAAAATACCCAAAAAACCAAAAGAGCCCCCAAAGCTCCAACTTTGTCTCCCAGAGCTCTTTAATGTGGGAAAAAGTTGACTGCACGAAACTACTCCATCGTGAACTAATGAGTCACTGCCTCCAATATGTACTTCTTAGGTTGAGGCTGATGCATTTGCAGCTGAACTTTTTAGGCTTGCCAATTCTCTGGAACAGATGTATATTACAGAAAAGTTAGGAATTTCAAGATCTATCTCATCAATTTACCATGTGTAACAGATCTGAGAAACATGGCATCTAACAGTAAGGAGAAGGAGGGAGATACTGATCAGACTACAAGACCTGCAGAAGTGCTTTCACCTTGTTAAAAACTTTTAGTACCTAAAACTTTTTAATGTTTAAAAATCTGCCTTGAAGAAGCTACATGCTATAAGTAGTAACAATGGGTTAAAGTATTTTTTAAAAGTGAATACATCTGTTGATTTGTTAATGAAAAAATTCACACAATTTGTCACAAAGTGGTAGATGTTCTTCAAAGTAGACAAATACATCACTAATGACACATTACCTGCCATATCTTACTAATGAATAAAATGTTAGGAAAGGAAAGAGCAGTCAAAGAAGGACAAGAAGCTTGAATGAGGCGTGCATTTTCAGGGGAGGGGATAGAGGTAGCAAGCTACCATAATTAACTATAATTGAAACAGCTTTTTTCACTGCTTTCCAGCACATGGAAAACAAGTTTTTCATTGTCATCAGCATCTTTTTACATTACGAATAGCAGGAATGTACAGGTAGCAGGAAAATCAGTCTTCAAAATATGAACATTTACTTTATAATGGAAAAAATACAATTGATTTTAAGTACATAGTATTTGTACAGAAGTTTGGCTGAATCAATTTTCTACTGAAAATATGTAAGTGCCCACAGAGCATTTTCTCTGGAGTAAGAGAATATTTTCTGGTATATTTTTATGAGAATTCTGTTGCACTCAACCCACCATAAATTTTCCACTGTTGTTTATAGACAGTCAAGAATTTGAAGCCAAGACTCGATGCTGCAAAATTTCAGATAAAACCTGTGAGGTAAGAGGGCAATATGCAGAACATCTCAGAGTTTCAAATTCAGATTCCCATAGAGAAAAAGCATCTTTAAGAAAACTGGATGTATAATGAAAAGGCAAAGAAGTGTTTAATGTAATTATTTTCCTTTTTTAAATCTCAGTCTTATACCCTCCCCCTTGGCTTCTGAAAACACCACTGCTTACTTGTGAATCATGAGTAATGCTTCCTTTCTCCAACACCTTTCCTCTACTTAAAATCGGTTCCAATGTTGGAGCATGGTACTACCTAAGCCAGAAGTAGGAAGGTCTAACCAAGTGTCGCATTATCCTGACTGAAGAGTTAAGGAAGGATGGCAAGTCTGGCCAGTCAGGATGTAAACAGCAGTCTTAGAATAGCAAATCCCCTAAGCAAGAAAATTTGAACAGGAATGATCCCAGGGTTTTAAGACAGGCCCTGTTGTTTGAAGGCTCTTTTAGCCAATGTGGCACCTGTCAAGGCTTGGACATCTGTGTGTTTTCAGAAACGTGTGACCTGATAGATGCTGTCATTGTATCTCGCCTCATGTGGTGCACAGGAGATCTGACACTGGCCCTGGGGTGGGTCCTGTGAAGACTAGAACTGCTCTGGGACTGCTCCTAGCGTGTTCTGTCATCTCCATCTCCAGCAGCATCTGATCTGGTTGCGGGGATGGTAACACAAAGCAGACCAGCCAGACTGTGCCTGTGGCAGGCCTTATTTGCTTAGGAAGGAATGAGTCAAGCCAGGATCCTTCCCTACCTTACTGGGCTTGTTCTCAAGCTACTTCACCAGAGCAAGAGGTACAATAAAGAGAGCAGAGTGGTGCAGTGATGGAAGAGTGCTGGACAGAGGAAACCTGCCAGCCCTCAGCTTAGCCATAACCTTCAGATTATGCAGGATTCTGCAGGACAAGAACAGTTTGGATGAGGAATGGTGAAGATGAGACAAATGCCTTGTAACTCGCCATGGACTGCTTTGTGTGTTACTGAGGATGTGGTTAATGCTAGTCTTGGATCTCTGATTTGTGCCTAAAGAGCTTGCGGGAGTAGGTTCATTCCTAAATACCACAGGATCCACATGGATAGAGGAAGGCTATTGCCTGGAAGGGTTTATGTGGTGGAAAAGGTCTCTGCGGTGGTTAGTGCCTTGGTCCCTACTGGAGACAGTAACACCCGAGATAATATGCTCAAGCTTTGTCAGTGGCTGAGACAAAGCTGAAATTTTGACCAAAGGATGAAGGTAAGGTCTGGCCAAGACATGGGAGAGGGAGGCAGAAGGCAGGACACTGGGGTGGGGAGACTCCCATTTGCTGCTCTGGCTGTTGCACGGGAAATGCATGGGAAGCCATGACTCCCCCCTGCATGTTGTCACTCTGCACTGCTGTGGCAGCCAAATGGGATTTACTGGGCTCTGGCACTGGCAGACTTGGAAGCTGAGCATGTAACTTGTAATGTCAACTTAGTGAAAGCCTATAGCTGATGCTGATCTGAAGATTTAGATTTATTGCTAGTTGCTGCAGGACCTTTAGGACTTCTGCTGACAAAACCCACTGGCATATGGGTGCTTTTGCAGGAGGAAGACATCACTGCACTCTGATTTAGGTTGCACTTCAGGCAAGGATTGCAGTTACAGAGCCTGGCAACAAGGTTTCAATAATTATGTTTATTTTTACCTCCTAAGGTTAATGGTTAAGGAAAGGCTTTGTGATAAAAAAGAGCAGCTGGCTCCAGCTATGCAGGAAGGATTGGGAGGAGGAGAGTAGGTGCAAGCAGTGGTGAATGCTGGATGCTGCCAGTAATAGCAGAGTTTTCAATGGAGGCTGTTAGGAGTGGGGAGAGAATAAAACGGAAAAAGGAACGGTGAGGGAGAAAAGTGTGAGGGAAGAGACAAAAGCCAAGAGCAGTTTCCTGGGCTTCTCTTTTAATCTCTGTCCTCCTTCCTGTCTTCAGTGTACACCCTAACTTAAAGCATGCCTTCTCAAAAACTGAGCACACTACAGCTTTTGTTTATGTTTACAGTAAACGATCTGACACATGCTTAAGTGACCTGGCCACCTTTCACATCTTGAGATCACTTCAGCCTCTTGTTCTCCCGTGCTTTTTCACAGAATCACATGATCACTCTGGTTGGAAAACACCTTTAAGATCATCGAGTCCAACCATAGCCTAACTCTACCAACCATTAACCTAACTCTACCAAGTCCAATGCTTAAACCATGTCCCTGCCCATGGCTTGGATGGGCATGCGCTCTACTGGGTAAAACACTGGCTGGGTGGCCAGGCTCAGAGAGCAGTGGTGAATAGAGTTAAATCCAGCTGGTGGCCGGTCATAAGTGGTGTTCCTCAGGACTCAGTATTGGGACCACTTCTTTTTAACATCTTTATAAACAATCTTGATGAGGAGATAGAGTGCACCCTCAGTAAGTTTGCAGATGACGCCAAGTTGGGAGGGAGTGTTGATCTGCCTGAGGGCAGGGAGGCTCTACAGAGAGACTTGGACAGACTAGATTGATGGGCTGAGGTAAACTGTATGAAGTTCAACAAGGTCAAGTGCCCGGTCCAGCACTTGGGCCACAACAACCCCATGCAATGCTACAGGCTTGGGGAAGAGTGGCTGGAAAGCTGTCCAGCAGAAAGGGACCTGAGGGTTCTGATAGATAGGTGGCTGAATATGAGCCAGCAGTGTGCCCAGGTGGCCAAGAAGGCCAATGGCATCCTGGACTTTAGGAATAATTTATTTACTTTAGGAAGAATTTATTTACTGAAAGTGTTGGGCACTGTAACAGCCTTCCCAGGGAGGTGGTTGAGTCACCATCCCTGTATGTATTCAAGAAATGTGTAGATGCAGAACTTGAGGCTAGTGGCTGAGATTGTAGGTTGGGTGTTTGTGGTGTTGTGGGTTTTTTTTTGTTTGGGTTTTTTTGTGTGTTTTTTTTTGTTGTTGATATTGTTGTGTGTTGGTTTTTTTTTTTTTAATTGTTGGACTCGGTGATCTCAGAGGTCCTTTCCAACCATTACTGTTCTGGGATTCTGTGATTCTATATTAGAAATAGTGTGGCAAGCAGGACCAGGGAGGTTATCGTCCCTCTGTACTCGGCATTGGTGAAGCCACACCTTGAATAAGTGTCCAGTTTTGGGCATCTCAATACAAGAAAGACATTGAGGTGCTGGAGCGTGTCCAAAGAAGGGCAATGAAACTGGTGAAGGGCCTTGAGAACAAGTCTTATGAGGAGTGGCTGAGGGAACTGAGGCTATTTAGTCTGAAGAAAAGGAGGCTGAGGGGAGACCTCATCTCCCTCTACAACTACGTGAAAGGACGTTGTAAAGAGGTAGGAACTGGTCTCATCTCACATGTAACTGGTGATAGAACAAGAGGAAATGATCTCAAGTTATACCAGGGGAGGTTTAGACTAGACATTTGGAAGAATTTTTCCCTGAAAGGGTTGTCAGACATTGGAAAAGGCTGCCCAGGGGCGTGGTTGAGTCACTATTCCTTGATGTGCTTAAAAGTCATCTAGATGTGACACTTGGGGATATGGCTTAGTGCTGGACATGGTAGAGTAGGGTTAATGGTTGGACTTGATGATCTTGAAGGTTTTTTCCAACTTAAGTGATTCTGTGATTCTGTAAGCACCACATCTATACCTCTCTTAAACACCTCCAGGGATGGTGATTCAACCATGTCCCTGGGCATCCTATTCCAGTGTTTAATTACCCTTTCAGTGAAGAAATATTTTCTAATGTCTAATCTAAACCTCCCCGGTGCAACTGGAGCCCATTTCCTCTTGACCTACTGTTATTCCCTTGGGAGAAGAGACCAAACCACACCTTGTTGCAACCTCCTTTCAGGTAGTTGTAGAGAGTGATAAGGTCTCCCCTCAGCCTCATTTTCTCCAGAGTAACAACCCCAGTTCCTTCAGACATTCCTCATGGGGTTGCTCTCTAGACCCTTCATCAGCTTTGTTGCCCTTCTCTGGCCTTGCTCCAATACCTCAATGTCCTTCTTGTAGTGAGGGGCCCAAAACTGAACATAGTATTTGAGGTAAGGCCTCACCAGTGCCAAGTACAGGGGGATAACCACCTCTCTAGTTTTGCTGGCCACGCTATTTCTGATACAAACCAGGATGCCGTTGGCCTTCTTGGCCATCTGGGAACACTACTGGCTCATGAGCTCATATGCTCAACACCTCCAGGTCCTTTTCTGCTGGGCAGCTTTCCAGCCACTCTACCCCAAGCCTGTATCAGTGCATGGGGTTGTTGTGACTCAAGTGCAGGACCTGGTACTTGGCCTTGTTGAACCTTCAGCAGAAGACAAGTCTCAGCTAATTTTTTTTTTATTGAGGGGGCTTTTATTCTGAGCATTTTAAATAAATACTTCTACATTGTGTGTCCTCAAATATCTGGATATTGGTATTCCTCATTCAAAAGAACAAGAGTAATGTGTTAAATAAGTTTCCAGTAACTATAGATCATGAAGAAAATGTGTAAAAGGCTGTTATATGTATATATCTATATCTATGCATGTATTTGTATATAAACAAAAGCACCAAGTAATCAGCTTTCAATAAAAGTAAAGTAGCTTCTGGTTTGAACAAAAGAAGCAAGATCCTGACTGTGCGGGTGACATGATATTGCAACTTGAAAACTAATTAAGGAACGAACAGAATTTAAATAACATTTGGATGCAACAGCAGGAACCACAAGGAGCAGGTGTTAAACAAGATTTCTTTTGACTGTTTAACCTCTTAATTAATGTCAAAACTCAAACTCTGTCAGACTTTGGCTTTACATAGTTTCTCTAGTTGTACTGTTGGCTGATTCATGTCTCAGGGCATTTCTTCTGCTGTTCATTTGTCTCTAGGGATCTGCGCCTCTGCCTTTAAGTACTTTTAATCTCCATTCTATGTGTCATTTTCTCTTCACGAATCAATAGGATTACATGGCTGTGAATAAGGCCCAGAATTTGTTACTCTGCAGGTCCACTAGAGCATCTGCAGTAGATATCTCCTTACAAAAGCAGATGAAACTTTTTGGCTAAGACCTAAAAACCAGGGAATGCTTGTCTTTGTGATAATTGTAAAATATAAAAGCATAAATAAGTGTTTTTCAGTGTTTGAGGTATTGGTATAGTCTGGAGGGATACCTTTTAATGGGAAAGGTCTCTCACTGCTGACACCTTGCTGAGTGACTGGGACTACTTTATACTGAAGTGGCCTTACATCTTCAAAGAAGTTCCTGGTTTAAATGACCTCTGATAAAAGAGCTCTTTCTCTCTAGCATTTTACATTCTGTTTCACACTGTTTCTTGAATTTAGCAAGTGCAAAGAAACTAAAGTGACATCTGCTTTAACAGTCACCTTCTAATAATATGAGTGTTTACTTCTATAATTATTATTAAAATCTTTGTCCTGAATTTCTTTGAAGGGTTCAGGGTCTGAGGAGAAGAAATTACTATAAGATTGCCTCTGTAAAAGCATGCTTTCTTTAGGATGGGATTTCAACAATTTTGGACAATAGACTGAATCACTATGTGGTGTCAGATTATCCCTGCATGAACCCCCACACTCTCCTCCTACACTTATTTGGACATGAAAGGGATATTTGCCTAAGTATCTCTTAACTCTTTAGGCTTGTTTTCACAAAAACTTATCCCATTAGCTCCTGCTTCTTTTTGTTCTTATTATTCTTCCCTCTTCTCTTCCTCATTGCTTTCCACCCAGCATGCAGTCCAACCTGTGAGCTGATGTTATTCTTCAAACATATTAGTAGTTTTGACACTAGAATCTTATTACTTCCTCCTGTGTTTTTTTTTTTTGTTTTGTTTGTTTTGTTTTTCATTTTGCATGATTAGCTATTTTTTCTGCACATGCTATTTAAACCTCCTTAATAATCCCACTCTTCTCCAAAGACATTGATTCATCTTCTCACCTCATTCCAATATATGTATGTAAGATAACTGACTGTGGCCTGTATCATGCTCTCGCCTCCCTGACCCGCCTTTCTACCCAGAGGAGGGTTAGACTTGCTTTTAGGACATTGAGTGCATCAGGCACACTCTGCAACCTCTCACTTAGAGGGGTATGGCTGGCTAGGCTCCTGGCTGTGACATTTGTTGTCAGCTTTTTTCACTTCCTGGATGTTAGCTCCAGGGCTGCTGGTGGCTCAAATTCCCCTAACAAAGATCCTGCCTAATCTCCTTCCCTATTGCTACTATTGATTATGTTCTGTAGATATTTCATTCTTATTTTCCAAATTCCACTTTTATTTTTTCCTGATGACAGTGTACCAAAACCACACTGGCAATGTGCAGGGACCATGCTGATCTCCAGGATGTGGCTGTTGAAAGGGGAAAGAACAATTCAGACCTGTAGGTATACATCGCTAGGTATACCTAGCTCACAACTTCCCTTAGATTCCCTAGCTTGAACAAATGTTGTGATCTTGAAGTCAAAAGTGGAACAACAAATGGAAACAGGAAATACATTGGGTAACATGGTCCAAATCCCTACAGTGGTTTGTTTAAAACCAATGTTTTTTACTGTCTTGCTAAACTAATAAGTACAAAAAACCAGGTTGAGTATATCTACAGGATACAAGATGCTACATGTATGAATCATAGTATCAGAGAATCATAATGGGTTGGGTTGGAAGGGACCTTAAAGATCATCTAATTCCAAATCCCCTGCATGGGCAGGGACACCTCCCACTAGACCAGTTGCTCAGAGCCCCATCCAACCTGGCCCTGAACACTTTCAGGGAGGGGGTATCCAAAACTTCCCTGGACAACCTGTGCCAGTCTCAATACCCTCACAGTGAAGAATTTCTTCCTAATGTCTAACCTCAATCTCCCCTCTTCCAGTTTATAACCATTACCTCATGTCCTATCACTGCATGCCCTTTAGTAAGTCCCTCCTCAGCTTTCCTGTAGCCCCTTCAGGTACTGAAAGGCCACTATACGGTCTCCCCGGAGCCTTCTCTTCCCGGGACTGAACAACTCCAACTCTCTCAGGCTGTCTTCAGAGGAGAGGTGCTCTAGCCCTCTGATCATCTTTGTGGCCCTCCTCTGGAATTGCTCCAATGGCTCCACATCCTGATAGATTCCTATCTAGCAGGGAGGTTTTGAGGTGCTTAGACATGATTTAATCCATTAACCAGACAGATGCTTTATAGACCTATTGTTATACCACTTCACACCCTTGAGAGTTTCTTCCTGTATGACACTTCATATTTTATGATCTTAATTAATACTAATTGTTATATGATTGCCTCTAAAAGTACTACTCTGTGAGGAAAACTAATCTTTGATGTTAAGGGGAAAGATATTTGTGAGAAATCATAATGTGCTACAGCCCTATGTAAATGATTAAATAGATCTTCCTCTGATTTGATTTGTGTGCATTTATCTATGTTATTTTGTTTTGTTTTTCTTAATAGCTTATATTGTAACTCCCACCACATGTTTTTTTTTTTTTTATCAATTCCGGTTTTGAGAAGGAATCCTCCTACATATATCCTCAATGTTCCACTTCTCTTTCAGCAAGTATTGCGATTACATAAAACTAAAAGCAGAGAACTTAGATCCTAGTAAACAAAACCAGAAGAATGACTTAATCTTTAAAGCTGGCTATGACACTAAACTCACAATTCACATATTCTTTTTGTCAGCAGCATGTCCAAACAGCCAAGGCTGCTCTTGAAAATCGCAGCTGTGATGTCTGCAATAACTGAACTACAGGAAAGCTGCAGTTAGGTCATACCGCCTTGGTACTGTGGATGAAACGAATGATAATAGTTAGCATTTCTGCCTACTGATTTTGCTGCATGTTTTGTTCAGTAAGAACAATTCTAATAAGTAACAGCATCATAAAATAGTATGCTGAATGGCTTTCCCCCTGCCCTGCATGGCTGGCTCAGGTAAGGAGCATGATGGTCCAGATCAGCCCCAGCTGCATCAATTTGGTCTCTGTTTATGGTGGGCAAGTGCAGAGAAAGCTGATGCAATGGGCTGGGAGTGGAGGGTAGGAAGCAGGGTGTGGCAAGGTAGTTTTTAGGGGCAGTCTGGGTAAGAGGAAGTTTTCAAAATGGAGCCAGGGAAAGGCAAAGGCCAGCAAGCAGACTTCTAGTGGAGAGGAAGAAACACTCTATGCTCTCTTTGTACAGGAAGTATTTGCATATGTTATCATAAGTCGGAAGAGGCTACTCACTGAAGTTAACTGCTGTCAGCCAGAGCTGCTGGTCAAGGAGAAGGTGCTAAAGTTGGACTCTGGGCTGGAAAACCATTAGGAAATTGATTTGGGCATTTTACTGCTTTAGCATTCTAATTGTCAGAGTAAGTTTTATAGGGCTTGCTGCCGATTATTCCAAACTGAGCTTGAAAAATGCTCCTGCCTAATGTAAATACTATCAATTTCAGAAGAACTCAACTGCTTTTTCAGAGCACTTACATAAACACACATTCCACATATACAGTTATTTGTTTTACAGAATTGAATTTTTTTTTAAGTGCTACTAATTTTTCAGAAGGCTCGTACGAGCCTCCTGCTTGCATATATTTGACTACAGGCGTCTGATTTAAAAGGTCTGCAAAAAACATCTACTTTGCATGTTTGCAAACAGTCCAGGAACAAATTGCTTGATAATGCTGTTACAAACACAGGCTATATGTGGTGAAATGACAGAAGCTATGGACAAATAAGGGTATTGTAAATGCCCTAAGTACTTGCAGTAGTAGGTAATATGATGAGAGAAATACCCAGATGTCCAAAAAAATTGTATCTCATGTTAAAGGTAAGGAGCTGCTTGGGGTTTTTTTATTCTTTATTTTCTGATATTTTTTCTTTCCTCAGCTTGGGCTGAGGTGGTTTGCCTTAGCCTGAGGGAAGTGTAGAGAAGCTGCTGCCCTAGTCCTGGGAATTGAATGTTGGCAGGCAAGCTGGCACATGCTACTACTTGCAGCCTTTCTCTAGCTGCAGCCAATTGATCGGCCAACTTTGAGGCAATAAAGCTGAATGCTGAAGGACAGTCTAGACTTAGTCTCACAGGATTCAGAGGAAAGAGAAGAAAACCTCAGAAAACAAATGATGTGTCATAGGCAAAAAACTTTCTTGTTCTTGGCAGGTGACCAAAAGAAATTCTGATGCAAAGGTTTAATACGGTATAGGTGTCATGCAAATAAATTTTTTGGCTGTACCACTGCACTTGCAATTCAAGAATCTGTAGCACAGAGTTGGTTTCCTGTCTGCAGCAATCCTTAGGTATATAAATCCCTGGATGCAGTGATTGAACTCGATTTTAAAACAATATAAGTTGCTTGTCTCAGCTGCATTGTCTGGAAGGTTGATCCAGAGTTTCATGCTGATAAGCATGAAAGGACTTTTTTTTTTATCTTTCCCAACTTCTAGTTTCAGCTGATTCACTTCCAGTTTGTATTTACTTGGCCCTTTGCTGATGTTAACTTTGAAACAGATCTTCTCTTACCTTCCTATTTGCCCCCTCTCAACTTTGTTTGGTAAGACAAAACTGTCCAAGTCCTTGTAGCTTCTCTGCTGAATAATCCATTCCTTTACTCATCTTTCTGTTGTCCTTCTCTGTACCCTTTTAAGTTTATATTAATTTTTCAGAATGTCAGTGACTAGAGAAGTAGTCCAAAGAGTGACTCAGTGAAGCCTTTCAAAAGGACAGTCTTCTCTCTCTTCCAAAACTGTCTTGCCTAAAGCATCTTAAGATGTCATTAACTTTTTCCACACCTGCATTCCACTAACAGCTCACAGCCATATGCTGATTGACCAGTGCGTCCTGATTTTCCTCCTTTTAGCCATCTTCAGTACATAATATCCATGGAAATACTAAGAATTTATTGTTATTGATGTCTAATCCTACAGCTCCATCTCCTATACTGTAAAATGCCTTCTCATTTTTATCATGAGAACATGTTATTGCCTATTGGCAGAGATACCCAAGAGCTCCAGTCGTATTGGGCAGCATTCTGCAAGGTCACATCTGAGGAAAAAAACCAAATCTCTTTCACCAATCACATAAAACCTCCAAACTTTCCTGGGCCACGTATAAAGCCTAAAATGTGATCCAGAATATGAAATGTGAAGAATGTGGTTCACACAGGCTGGTGGTCTTCATTACAACAGCCTGGCAAGTCCTGATAAGGTTTCAGTTGCTATATCCACTATTGTGGATTAAAATTGTAAATAAAACACAATAGGCAGAACCAAGATAATTGATTTTGTAAGTATTCAGATTTACAAACTTTATGTATTTAAAATGTGTAAAAGCCAAAACAAATACAAGTTTGAATATAGTAGAAATACTATAAAATAGAATGACTGAGTTCTTATCATAAAGACATACTTTGATCACTGATGTTTAAGTGTATACATTCTAAAATAAGACACTTGTTAAAAGAGCAACTCCAAGTTGCCATACTAATGGATTATCTTGAAGTTTTACTATAGCTCTGTATTAAAATATTCTAGGCTTTACTCTGATATCCTGTCTATAACTAGAATATGTATCAGCTAATCTTTTATTTGGGAGGAGCTAAATGAACAAATGGCACAATCGAACAAAATACATGTAATTGCAAAAATTTGAGATTATTTACAGTGTTTAAAGTAGACTATTTCTAACCAAACAAACACCACTATTCTATTCCCCAATAGCCACAGATTACAAAAAATTACAATCCGCATCTCCCACAAGTCTACATCTGGGAAGCTTGAAGAGACGAAACAAAAATCTCTATTTTCTCAAGGAATATCAAACTGTGAGGGATGCTGAAAAAGTTGTGGGATGAGGGAGGCAGGGGAGGATGGAGGGAAGGGCAGATGATGTTCTCTTCTTGATGAGATGCACAAAAGTGAAGCAGCCCAATTCTATACCAAGAGCTACATAATTTAAAAGAACTTTAGGAAAAATATTATTACATCTGACTTCCATCCCCAAAGCAGAGCTTGGAAAGCAGAGGTTCAAACACAGTCTGAATATAGGCAGATCCGAGTTCTAATCATAGCCTTTGCTACTTTAGAAGCTTTATGCCATCTACTTTCCTCAGTATTTCTGTAGTGAAAGGCACTAATGATACTCTGAAATCTTATCCATGCAGCATCTAAAGACAAGGTTTGCAAAGTGTTTTGATTATTAAAAATAGCACCAACTAAAAAACACCATTGCTGCTACTGGGACACCTGTAGATTCATTGATAATAGGGGGAGGTAAGCAGCTAAGTGTGCCTGGCAAACAGAGCCTTGTCAAGAAGAGAATTTTACCAAAGCGTTACAAATTCAAATTCACAGAAAGCTGGAGAATAAATTGCTGCATACAAAATTCATATCTGAAGTGCTGAAATGAAATGCTTATACAGAAAAAAGGCTGTGCAATAATTGTTTGGCATGTCAAGAATTTTTTGTAGAATTTTTTGAAGGGTAATATAAGTAAAGGCTATTTGCTCAATAACAAGGAAGCTAAGCAATCAAGAGATCCAACAAATATCAAGTGTCAGAAACCTCTTATTTAAAAGTCATCATAGCAGCAATTTAATCTTTCTTGCAGTATGTAATATATGCATCTTAGTTGGTGAACAGTTAGTTAATCTTGGAAGGCTAGAGGCTATAAAAAATCATGGACAGCAGCATGGGTGAGCAATCTTTACATCTGAAAAAGAATACATGGTAAAAGTAAAAGTTTTTCAGATCCACAGACAGCCGGAAATGCTTTATGTTCAATCTCTCATATTATGCTTCCCTGAAAAGAGCTTTTTGTTTTTAATTTTTTAAAAGTGTTTAGGATGAATCAATCTTCTGGGAATCAGCTATAAAGATCTCTATCCTGCTTTCAGTGTTTTGCGCCAGCTCAACCTGTGACTGAGAATATTTTTACTGTAAGAGTTTCTGTGTCACTTGAAAGTGACACAATACTAAGAATAGCATGATTTTTAAAAAATTTTAATCCATCCATTTAAAAAAAGAGATGGAGTTTCTACTTCTAACGGTATTAAGTTCAACAATGTGGTCTGAAAAATCCAGGGAAGAGAGTAATTTAATAAATGTAGACACACAGAACCACTTAAGTTGGAAAAAAAAGCTTAAGATCATTGAGTTTATCTATAAACCTAGCACTGTGAAGTCCGTCACTAAACCATGTCCCTAAGCACCACAGCTACACATCTTTTAAATGCCTCCAGGGATGGTGACCCAGCCACTTCCCTGGGCAGCCTCTTCCAGTATCTGACACCCCTTTTGATGAAGGAAGTTTTCCTAGTAACCAATCTAAACCTCCCCTGGCACAACTTGAGGCCATTTCCTCTTGTCCTATTGCATTATTGTTATTTGGGAGCAGAGACCAACCCCCACCTTTCAGGTAGCTGTAGAGAGTGAGAAGGTCTTCCCTCGGCCTTCATTTCTCCAGATTGAACACCTCCAGTTCCCTCAGATGGTCCTCCTAAGACTTATGCTCTAGACCCTTCACCAGCTTTGTTGCCCTTCTTTGGATGCATGTAATGCAAACATATAAACTATGGGGTATTATGCTTCCATTTATAGTCAGTAGACTTAGGTGCAGCACTTTACATCTGAAAATAAAATGTCTAAAACAGATGAGAGGACTTGCATTCTGTTTTTTTCTCTTCATGGACAACAAAGAGAGTATAGGATCACCTGCACAGACTGGTTTCTAAGTTACATATGAAAATAAAATCTTGCCTCAAGCAATGGCACCAATTGTTTTAACTTCATAAAATAAACAGATTTATAGAAATGATATGCAAAAGATAGTATTGTATCAACTATTAATATCTGGCTGGGCTGAAAACAGGCAATGATACATTCAGTGTACTTCAAAGAAATACCGCTTGACAAATCTCACCTACTAGGCCAGGGTTGGGTTTGTTGTTTTTTTTTCTAATGAGTATGTGGGGATAGGGCAATTCCTTTATAATGCACTTAAGCATATAGTCCATAACCCACCTGGCAGTAGAGGTGCTAGGTAGCTCATATTATTTGCATGTCCTAAGCCTAATCTCCTGCAGGAGTCAAATAGCTGTCAATATGAAGTGACCTTGGGGCCAGTTAGACCAGAGAGTACTGACCTGTGCTCAGCAGCAGCTCTTTACAACAATCAAGAGCCACCGAAAATAAAATACTTTAGGGGGCCTTTATCTGTTCCAGAACTCTGCAGGTGCTGTAACTTGTTGTTTCCACAGTCCTAGAAAACTTGTGTTCCCTAATAACAAATCTTTTTTTGAAGGTGTATGTTAAACTAGAATACAGAATATATGTTATTTATTTAATCTATGTCTCAAGTGAGCACTTGTAAACCTTTCCTGAGCTGTGCACAGTATTCAAAGACTGTGCCAAATCTGAAACTACCATGAGTTAACAACTATGAATTTATCATCTTGCAAATTTAATTTTTATACGAAAGTGAGAGAACTAACTCAGCTTTCAGGTCTCTGAAAGGGTTGAGGCATTTTGGTTGTGTTCCCTATTCTTCTTTTTGCCTTTTCATCTGTTGAAGAGTGAAAAAAGGACCAGAAGAGTAGAAGTCATTTGGATATTGATCCAATGTATTAACACTTCTACCATTGCCTTTAGAGCTACTATATTTTGAAAATAAAGCAAAATAAATATTAATCTTAAATCCTTGCAGCTGGAATGCTGCATTTTTTACTCCATATTCTTCACAGAATTACAGAATGGTAGGGGTTGGAAGGAACCTCTGGAGATCATCTAGTCCAACCCCCCTTCTAGAGCAGGTTCACCTAGAAGAGGTTGCACAGGATGGTCTCCAGTTGGGTTTTGAATGTCTCCAGAGAAGGAGACTCCACAACTGCTCTGGGCAGCCTGTTCCAGTGCTCTGCCACCCTCAAAGTAAAGAAGTTCCTCATGTTTAGATGGAACTTCCTACGTTCAAGTTTGTGCTCGTTACCTCTTGTCTTGTCAGTGGAACCACTGAGTGGTAGAGACTACTTTTATTAGTACAATACTAAAACAAACAAAAAAAGAAACTCCACAGACTACTTTTGCTTGCAGGTTTGAAATGTTAGCCCTGATGATATTTCTCTTTTTCTATATTGAAGATTAGGACAAGTATAAACCAAATGACACTCACAGGAGTCATAGGTATGTAAGAAGGGACTGAAGCAGTGACACCCCACTTGTGATAATCCAAAAGGGAAAAAGTAAAACAATATTGCTTTCCCCTTACAAGAATGTTGCAATTTGTGTTTCCAGCTCATAACAGTAGGAACAGTGCATAGGCTAAATTATTTAACAGCTAATAAACGAGTTATAATGTCCTAACTACTTGGTACAAATAAAAGGTTAGATCAAGTTCTCACTTGGCTACATCACATCCAAAACGTCTACACCTGCAATAAGAATTTGTGTAGGGAAGTCATAGTGTTTAAAATACTGATGAAAATTCAAAGGTTCTGCAACTGTGCTAAAATTCATGCTTTAGACGGAGCCATGAGAGAAACATAACATACTGGTGTGTGTCAGAAAGCTTTAGGACTTTAATATGTGCATGTTGATGAACCGTATTAATGTGTCATCTGCATCTAAAAAATAAAAATGACTTTATCTTCCTTTGAATATATGAGGCCAAGAGGAGCAGATAAAGCCAGGCCACAGGGGGCAGGGGACTTACGTCCTAGTTTTGTGGGGTTAGATATAGGGGATGGGACTTTCTCTGGGTATGCCCCTGTGCTTGGGGTGGTCCTAGACCCACGCCCAGCAACCCATGTGTCCTTGTGCCACTCCTCAGCATGACACCCTGAACCCTCAGGTGGTGTGATTCTGACACTCTCAGCTGCAGAACCATGCAGAAAAACCTCATCCCCATGTGCCACCGGGAATGGAGTCATCCTGAAGCCCTGTGACTTGTGGCCTCAGAGCCAGAAGTTGTCTCTGGCCGTCATTATATTTTGCCATACAGCAGAAGCAACCTTAGCTAAGCCTGTTCTGGAGGGGTAGTCCCTGAGGAGTTTGAACATGAGTCAGCTTGCACCCATTGGCTTGCATGGTCCACACACGGGCACGGTTTGTGTCCTACTGGTGCTATAGGCAATCTCTCTCTTCTTCCCCAAATAAAAGAGGTGCTGTCTTTGCTGTTGTCTTCCTCTCTACTTTTAAGTGTGCAAGGGGTGATGGGATAAAGAAGGGAGAATAGTTATGTATTCATCCTCTGTAGTACCTCCTCTTTTTACTGCTTGGCAGAAGAACACAAGCTAATTCTTGTATCTTCTTTCTCACAATTTTTTTTTTTTTCTTCTTTTCCCTAGGCTGTAGGGAAATGGGAATCAGGGGACTAAAGCTTTCTCCTTAGGCTGCTGCTTTAAATCCATGCCAGGCTACCAATGGCTGTCTTAGTGCATGTAAAATTATTTTTCCCCAGATTCCTGTGAATCAGGGGCTCAAAATAATTGATAGTAATACTAGAGGTCTTAGCAGATAATCCAAAGACTGAAGTCTGGACATTCCCAGAGATCTCACTGGAGATCTGAGCTGAATCATATCCAAGAAGCAATGGAAGATAATTATGTAGTTACCTGTTTTGGAGGGAAAAGAAACATCCATGTATTCCCAGGGATATTTACCAGGTACATGACCTATACACACACACTTAAGAAAACTGTTTAAGGCTTGTAAAATGTTAAAGGCTTTTAAAACACTAAAGGCTTGTAAAATGGTATAGCTTGCTGCTCAAGTATGAACTAGCTATCTCGTGGTTTGCTGAAGGTCTGATGAGGATATTGCAATAATATTTTACTGATTGCTTCTGTCTTTCTAGAAAAATTAATGCTTCCTTTAGTTTTAAGCCATAAAGCTGTGTCCAACTCTGGATGCCATGGTGTTTCTGTCCCATCAGTTCAGCCATTCTGCTAAAAACTGTTGTTAAAATTATTTTAAATTTCTTAGAGGATATTGCAAAAGGATGGAGGAAAACAGCAGTCTAAATAAATGAAGATAACACTGAATCAAAACACCAGCATCTCAATGCCCCTTCCTTAAAGGCTTTGTTATTGACCATTTATCTGAGAGCTAGACACACAGATGGCACTAATCCCCCCCAATGTACAGTGCAGCATATATGTCATGCTCAAATAATGTATTACAATAAATTACACACAAGTTTCCCTGGAAGTTCAGTCACTTTGTATTAAAATTGATGTATTCATTTATTAATATTTAATGTGGTTTTTTTTTCTGTGAGCTCCAGAAAGATGTTTCTGTAGGCAATTTGTCATTTATTTACAGGCACGTATAATTGTATTTGACAGCAGGAACGTAAAAATATTTGCAGATAAATTTTACTCAAAACAATTAAAAATCCCTGCAATTTAAAAATATTCAAGGATGTTGAAGAATGTATTTTAAATGTTAACTGAAGAGCACTTAAACATGGTTCAAACTGCCCCATCTGGCACAGCTGTAAATAACAATCTGTCTGTCTTAAACAGTCCTCTGTTGACTATGTTAGCAAATGTTAAGATCGTTTGCTATTAACTGACAATTTCATTTTTGAGTATATTTATGAAGTTCTGCAGTGTTGACACTAGTGTGTATTTCATCTCTTGCAGACTGGTGTAATGCTGAGACTCTTTGTGCTATCATATTTAAATCTCTTTGCCTTCATGTCTGAAGATGTTTATATGGATGAAGTTAGAGATATTTATCACCATCTTTACTTTGATGCCCTTTTCTGCAAAAAGGCAATAAGCTGAAAAATTCATGCATCTGGAGAAGTGATTACTTTCATCTGCCACTGAAAGTAATCACTTAGGCATGAAAGATTGGCTGACTTCTGGATGTGAGTGGGTACAATGTAGATGTCTCACAGACATTACATGTTGCGTAGTGGTCTTTCATCAAAGCAGAGTTTATGGGTGTTTCCTCACTACTAGACCAGTGGTGGGTAATACAATTCCATTAATTATGAAAAGGAGATAGCAGTACAAGAAAAGTAAATATTGATAGCAGATACCAGTGTATGTATTCCTGTATAAACAAAGAAAAGGGGGAAGATCAGGTCACTCCTGTTGATGTGTTTAACATTGAAATGAGATTTCCTACCTGTGTTCCAAATGAAAATCAACTTTTGCTTGGCCCTTATGGCAAATATCATATGGTAAAGTGTGTTTTATAAAACAAGTTTCATTCTTTAAGTAGCAGTTACCAGTTTGTTGCCTTCAATTTAAAATAACGGCTTTTTGTATGAGAGAGAGAAGCCCCAGTGTCCAGGCCATGCACAACGCATCTAAAACTTCCCAGCTTTCTAAGGCCAAAAGTCTTAGAAAAGATGAAAACAAAAGTGGGACATTTGGGCACTAAAATATGCACCATTTTGTAAAGAAAAAAAAAAAAGGAAGAAACTAATTAATAGAATCATAGAATGGTTTGGGTTGGAAGGGACCTTAAAGATCATCTAGTTCCAAACTCCTTCGATGAGGAGGGACACCTCCCACTAAATCAGGTTGCTCAAAGTCCCATCCAACCTGGCCTTGAACACTGCCAGGGATGGGGCAGCCACAACTTCCCTGGGCAACCTGTGCCAGTGTCTTGCCACCCTCACACTAAATAATTTCCTCCTAATGTCTAACCTAAATCTAACTTCTTCCAGTTTAAAACCATTAGTCCTTGTCCTCTCACTACATGCCCCCTTTATGAAGTCCCTTCCCAGCTCTCCTGTAGCCCCTTCAGGCACTGGAAGGCCGCTATAAGGTTTCCTTGGAGCCTTCTTTTCTCTAGGCTGAACAATCCTAACTCTCTCAGCCTGTCTTCATAGGAGAGGTGCTCCAGCCCTTGGATCATCTTTGTGCACCGGATCCAACAGCTCCATGTCCTTCTTGTGTTGAGGGCTCCAGAACTGGGCACAGTACTCCTGGTGGAGTCTCATGAGAGTGGAGGAGAGGGGAAGAATCACCTCCCTCGACTTGCTGACCACACTTCTTTTGATGCAGCCCAGGACACGGTTGGCTTTCTGGGCTACAAGTGCACATTGCTGGCTCATGTTTAGCTTCTTATCAACCAACGTGCCCAAGTCCTTCTCCTTAAGGCTGTTCTCAATCCATTCTGTACTCAACCTGTATTTGTGCTTGGGATTGCTCTGACCCAGGTGTAGGACCTTACACTTGGCCCTACTGAATGAACTTCATGAGGTTGGCATTGGCCCACCTCTCAAGCCTGTCAAGGTCCCTCTGGATAGCCTCCCTTCCCTCCAGCATGTCAACCACACCACAGTTTGGTGTCACCAACAAACTTGCTGAGGGTACACTCAATTCCATTGTCCGTGTTGCCGACAAAGATGTTAAACAGCATTAGTTCCAGTACTGACCCCCGAGGAACACCACTTGTCACTGGTCTCCATTTGGACATTGAGCCATTGACCACAACTCTTTGTATGCAACCATCCAGCCAATTCCTTATCCACCAAGTGGTCTGTACATCAAATCCATATCCTTCCAGTTTTGAGACCAGGATGTCATGTGGGACAGTGTCAAACACTTTACAGAAGTCCAGGTAGATGATGTCAGTTGCTCTCCCCGTGTCCACTCACGCTGTGACCCCAACATAAAAGGCCACCAGATTTGTCAGGCATGATTTGTCCTTGGTGAAGCCATGTCAGTTGCCACCAACCACCTGCGCATTTTCTGTGTGCCTTAGCAGAGCCTTCAGGAGGATCTGCTCCATGGTCTTGCTGGGCACGGAGGTGAGACTGACTGGTCTGTAATTCCCTAGCTCCTTCTTTTTTCCCTTTTTGAAAGCGGGGGTTATGTTTCCCCTCTTCCAGTCAGTGGGAACTTCACCGGACTGACACCACTTTTCAGAAATGATAGAAAACAGCTTTGCAGCTTAATCAACCAGTTTCCTCAGGAGCCATGGGTGGATCTCTTCAGATCCCATGAACTTGTGCGCTTTCAGGTTCTTTAGATGGTCTCAAACCTGCTCTTTTCCTACAGCAGGTGAATCTTCCTTTTCCCAGTCCCTGCCTTTGCTTTCTGTGACTTGGGTGGTGTGACCAGAGCCCTTGCTGGTGAAAACTGAGGCAAAATGTCATTGAATTGAAAGTCTTCTCCATGTCCTGGGTGACCAGGTCTCCTGTTTCCTTCTGGAGAGTGCCCACATTTTCCCTAGTCTTCCTTTTATCAGTGATGTATCTGTAGAAACTTTTCTTGTTACCCTTGATGTCCCTGGCCAGATTTAATTCCATCTGGGCTTTAGCTTTCCTAACTTGATCGCTGGCTACTTGGACAATGTCTTTGTACTCCTCCTGGGCTAGCTGTCCTTGCTTCCCCCCCTCTGAAGACTTTCCTTTTACATCTAAGAGTGTCCAGGATCTCCTTGTTTATCCGTGCTGGTTTCCTGCATCCTTATCTACACTAATTGACTAATTATCTCTTCCCAAGCCCTGAAAACTTACGCGTCCTGGAAATGTTTTTCATGGAGTTGGGTAAAGCGAAGGTGCTACAAGTGTCCAGAAAAGGGCAGAATGAAATAAATGTGAAAGACAGCAGCAGTCAGTCCCAGGTATGTCAAAAGCTGCACTGAGACTTTATCTAACATCTCCCACTCTGATGTAAAATTACCGCCTACTCGGTGTGTTATTTATGTGTATTCAAAGTCATAGCTGCTAGCTCACATTTAAAGCTGGTGTTTTAACTATTTTCTTTGGTGCCTAAGTGCAGCAGAGGAGATGTACTGACAGCAAATCAGGTTCAACATTTTCTTGTATATTGGCATTGTGTGTTAAGTTCTGATCTGCACTGACTATGCAAAAAATGCTGACGGGAAACAAAATGCTCAAGTGTCAGTGAATCATTCTGGCCAGAGGACTCTTCATTAAAAGTAATTATGCTTCAGAAGAACTTTGCTTGATTGTCAGCTTGAATGTGTAGAACTGGCAGATTGGAGAAAACAAAATAAATTTAACTTGCAAATACTCCATATTTTACATGAAAATAACGAACAGACAAGAACTTACAAAGTTCCTGCCTGCTGCTTTTATGGCCATTTCACAGGCAGAGCTATCATTTCTATGGAAGTAGTATTACCACCCTCTCCTGAAGGTTTCATTGTGATCAAGATAAATTGGTTTAGAATAGGATAGCTGGGGCCGGAACCCCTTCAAAGGCAACATAAACACCCTGTTGATGGACAGCCTGTCCCTTCCATGAAACAGAAGTGCAGAAAAAACAGCTTTAATAGAAGTGTCTGTGAAGTTTAGTGTCTGTGTTGTAGCCACATTTAAGATAGACTTTTGTTTTGGTTTAAAGTAGATAAATATAAGACTTCTTAAAGTTTAATCTCTCTTCTTTTGAAAAAAAGCCCAAAAAACTGGTCTTGGATAAGCAGGACGAACTTAATATGGAGGTGGCAAAATCAAACAAAAACACTTGCCCAAAAACACAGTCCACAAACCCTCCTCCATGTGGGATCTAAGAGTAACAATGTTGTGGCATCTCTCCAGACCCTTCCATGCTTCAGGGGGTGAAGAAGGGGAGTGGATTCTTTGGGACTTCACACAGTCCCCACTTCTCTTATTTCTCTCTGTAACTCTGGTTTGTAGAAGTGTTTACCCCAAATACCCCAAAATGATGTTTTGAGGATGAGAAAATAGATGCTGGCAAATCTTATTTCCAGATTTAAGAAAAGCCTGTCATCAAATTGAATTGCATAGCTATATATAAATTGTTCTAAAGCCAAAATACATTAAGAAGATTCAACAGAAAAAGGAATTTTATTTAGGAATAAATAAATATAGGTTAGCTATGAAATCTCTCTGCTCAGTGGCTGGGATATGGAGTACAACTGAAATGCATATTAGTTCTACGAATTTTTCGAGTTCTTTCAGGAATGGTGGAAGTTAGAATTGACTAAAAAGGAGAAATTACAGAATTGAAATTTATGATAGATATATTTGCACTTGCTACTTAATAAGATACATTCAGAAGTAGTGAAAGACGTAATATGCACTGAAAAGAGCAGACATGGAAGAAAATTGCATCGAAAGAAAAAAGAGGAATTCAGTTGGATTTCAAGCCATCCATTACACAGTGGAAATGAACTTAAAAGAAGAAGATATGGTTTGGCATGCAAAGTAATTATTTTGAATGGATATATGCATTAAAAGGTTCTGTCAACATGCACACACAAGTCCAGTGACCTTGTCTGGCAGGGGATGGGGAATTTTGCCTTCAGACTGCTGCAGGCTAATTGGCACTGCACTCCTGTTTTCCAAAAATAGAATAGTTAAGTTATTCTTTATTTGCAGAACCCTTTTTGTCTTGGACTCTTGCAAGGCTTTTTAATAAGAAAACAAAGTATATTTGTGAAGCAAGTCAGCTATTTTAAATGGGTATGTTGAAGCAAATGTAAAAAGAGATTTATCAAGGTAATTTTTCAGTTGTAAAAAGTTGGCTGTAGAGTTCACAAAAAAAACGTGTACTTAATTTTGGTTAAACCTGTGGAGGGAATATCCCGTATACTCCAAACTTGAAGAGCATAAAGGTAATTATATGAAAGGACTTGTGCTTTCTTTTCTATTCTCATATTTCAACACTGTCAATAGTTTGTTTTAGCTTTGACAAACTTTGCATAAAGTTTGTGAAAGTTTCAAAGTAATGGACTGAGGGAAAATACTTCACAGCTTTTCCTTAAATGTGTGTCTCATCCGGGCAGCATGGGTGCAGTTGATTATGTGAGTGGTGGCTGAGCCATCTAGGGACTTCAACCACTGTTACAGCAGGCAGAGCTTGAGTTTTCCATTTCCTCCCTCAGCTCAAGGAACAACTGGCAGAACTAGATAAGTCTGTGCCATGTCAGCATGTCCAGCAGAAAACTTTGCCTTGTGAGGGAATACTTGTACCCTGTTTGTTGCTGGAGTGAGAGGTAGGCAAGATGGAGGATAGTTAAACTGACTGCAAGTAGTAACAAGGCAAAGGATTATTGCTGGATGCTGAAATATTACCTAGTCAGAAGTCTAGGAAACCATGGAGGAATCACAGAGACTTGATTACAAAGAAACACATAGAAAAAAGGACTACGAATGGTGTCTCTTCTATCTGCCTGAGGAAAATTTGTCATTAAATTTGTTTTCTAAACTGACCAATCTCCATTTCTAACTAGTTACTCTCCTTGGAAAATTGTTCTCAAACTTCATTGCATTGAAAGTTAGAAATGTTCTTCTAACTTGATGTGTTTATTCTCATGTCGATATTACCCATTAGCTAAAATATTATTTTCCCCTTTCTGATTTTTACTTCAGTGATATGTTTGCAGACAGAACCCCTATCCTTATCTCAACTGTTATTTTGGCAAGCTCAAACAGTCTTTCAGCAACATCTTTGCAATTGTATAGTTATTTAAGAATGGATTGACCTGGCAGAATTATTGAAAATACTATTTTCCCTACCTGCTATTTTGTATTCTGTTCTTTCAGAATTCTGCTGTGTTAATTATTTGCTCTCAGAAGACCAAATAAGCTCTTTAGGAATTTTGCTACCCTGATTCCTTTTAGCCATTCTGCATTTTGTTTCATGCTCAACATCATCTCTGATTGAAATGAGGCCAGAGTATTTACTTAATTTTGGGGCTGTAACTAGATTATCTTTAATCTCCGTTCCATTCTTCCTGCATAGCAACTCCAGTCCCCCTAACCCCCCGATTTGTTGTAATATCCTTTGCAAAGTCTAATTTTCACTGTGTGTCCGTGTTTCTTCCTCTCTAACACTCAGCTTGCTTTGCTGCTCAGTACTTTCTTGTTGGTTCTGCATTCCCAGCATCTGCTTTTTTGCTACTGTTCATCCTACTGGGCAAACCTATTTACACATTTAAATAGCAATTAAGGATTTAAATGAGGAAAACACATTTCCTGAATGCAGTCCTGCACTATGCTTCAGAACTTCAAGGTCAGGTTACTTTAGCAGCTTGTTTTTGATACACGAAAGAAAATGTAACCTTCCCTTTGGTTACTTAGCATTGCTTAGTATGTACCATTTTGCATTTATATGTTGGCTCCCAAGTTACAGTGAGGGTGAAATATCGATTTGTGTTCTATAAATATTTATGTAGCTTTATGTCATTCTCATGATTGAAAGAAACTTTTCTGTTTACTCCATGGGTGGCATTTATGGACTGAGTAGAAATGATGTAAAGTACTCTCTTTGGTAACTCAGAAAAAAACCAGAACAGCTATATTGGTTTTCTCATGGTAGACATGAGTTTTGATATGGTGGTGTAAAATGAACACTAAACAGAATTTTAGCAATAAATAAACTTTTATAAGAATGACAGTAAATTAAGCTCACATACATATTTATGTTATAGCACAAGTTTTTAAATCGGCCTTGTACCTGTGTTTTACTAATTTGTTTTCTCATATTCTCTACCTGCTCCCACACTACTTATTAATGTTGCCTTTTGTTGCCTCCCATCATGTTTCTCTTTGATTTGCTTGAATTGCGTCTTTTTCCCATTGCAGTTTATTTTTAACTCCTACTTTCAAAGTCATTTCTTGCTTCACCTGACTGCCTTCAGAACACTAAGCTGGTTTTGCCTTGAATATTTTGTAACAGGCAAGTTTGCACACTGTAAGGTCTCTTGCCATCTCACGCTAGGGGAAGGGAAGCTGTCCTTTGCAGCATCTGTTGCCTAGCAATCTTTTTCTCAGGTGCCTTTAGCTGTGCAGCATTGTGATCAAAGCTTAAAAGGCAAGCACAAGAGAGAAAGTGAAAATGGGCTTGAAATACACCACAATCAAAGCACACTATTTGCTGTAACATTTGTGATTTTTACATGACAGTGAAGGGCCTCCAGCAATACTTTATACCCTACATGTGATTATGTACAAAAGGCTTAACTCCTTTTGCTAAGTGCGCTCTGCTCCTTGGAAGAGAGAAAGCAGTTGTCACCATCTAGCAGCTCTCTACTGGACGGTGTGGCATGAATCTGCCTGTTCAACTACTATCTGCCTATTCAAACTACTGCCTCCCAGCCTTTTTTTCTATTATGTATATTTAGACATTTTCACTAGCCATCAGGTGACATTCATATCAGAGGCCAAAGAAGTAGCATGTTTCCTACAGGAAAAAATTTGTGAAGGTGGGATGAAGTACCCTGAGAAGCTGTTTGTCTACTAATTGTCATTCATCTATTGTTCTGAGTCAAAGACCCAAAAGTGGCTTTGCATGGAACATATCATCACTTTGATCAATTTGAGCTATTTGATGACACAGCGACTAGTCCACACTGGCCCCCACTAAAGACACAGAAGTTCCCCACACCTTGACACCAACCATGTTGTGTTTAGGCATAGAAAGGGCATTAAAGAGATGTTGTGTAATATGGTTTTCTCAATATGAATGATGCCCATGTTTTTGTGACCTTGAGCTGAACTTATTTGTGCCATGAAACTAACTAACTAATACCATCACTGAACAAAATTAGATGGAGTGATTAGTACCATTCATGATGATAGAGGGAAAATTAAATTAATAATCTTTGCAAAACCAACCATCTCTCAGTGACATCATCTGAATGCGAATATCTAGATTAAGACAGAAGGACCCCAGCATAACATAGCATTTTCCAAAACCATCTTTGTAATTTGGTTATTTGAGTTGTATTGACTTTCAGTGTGATTGAGAAGTGAAATAATTTAGGCATTCATCCAAGTGTGTTATCTATGAAGTGAGCACTGAATAGAAAACATGAATATGTACTGTGTTAATAAAATTGTATTCTATTTGTGGTATGTAAAAATCCAGGCATAAAGATAAGTAAATAACCATAAAAAGAAAACTTCTCAGAAATCCAGAAAAGTTAGGGTACAATAGCTAAAAAAGATCTCTTGGTAATCTCTTGCCTTTCTTTAAGTTTCACAAAATAAAGGATTTCATCTGCTGTTCTTTCAAAACCTAAACAAGGAAATGCAGTAGAAACACTAATTATTTTAAACTGCACTCAAAGTTTCTGCACCACTAGAGGATTAAGCAGGTAATTCTCTTTCCCAGCTAGGCAGCTGCTGAGCAAGTCTCTTGACTGTGATTTTGGAACTTCACAATGACCTTTTCACATATCGGGCTTTTGGCATGTGAGCAAAACCCACACCCTGCTGCTTCTCCCATTCGTGATACTTTAGCAATTAGAAGATCATAGTTATTTTTAATAATGTAATTTATTACATTTCATAAACAGAAACAAGATTTTCAGGGAATGAGTTAATTAGTAGCATACTCATCCAGGTTACCATATTTTCAGAATTTAGCTATTCTATAGTGCATCTGAATTTCAAGTTTAAATTTGTTATTTGCTACTAAGATAATCCTTTAATAACAAGCTAATGAGAAGATAGCCAGATGCTTTGTTGACAGAAGAAAAATTAAATCAAAGGGTTGATTTGGAATGACCTTTTCCTTTAACTTTCTGAGCTCGAAAGCACAGTGTTTTTTTCTGATTTCACATCTGTTTTTAAGTTTTCTCAGAAATGTGTTTCCTTACCTATGCTGTAAAAGAAAATAAAAAGTGTAGGTCTTCACCAGAAAGACAAGGGAATGAATCTTCAGAATTAACAGATGTAGGACTTCTAGTCTCTAGGTATTTTCCTTTACAAGACTGGAGGAGAGAAGGGGGGATGGAAATGAAATGGTGAGGGTGAAATTATAGTTGGACTTGAGAGCCTCACTGAACCTTATTCTGCTTTTTGACTTTCCCAAGCTCCCAAGAAATATGCTTTACAGATCAATAAATGAGTAGAGACTCCCCCTCATATTTAAACTCTTGAAGGGCACACATTCGTTTCCCTGCTTTTGAAGGCTTGCCTACAAGGGCAGGTAGAGAAATTATGGCTTTATTTGAAAATTTTGCACAACAACTAATAGCCAAAATTGGTAATTTCTTGCTACCCTTCTAAATATATGCAGCAGTGTGTCTTTGAAACCACAGCACCACACCAAAGGCTGATCTCATGGTGCTCTCTCCCATCATGGGGCTTGAGGCAATTTCCTGTTTTTTTTTTGCCCCAGCTCAAAGCTCGGTTAGAAATTGTATAGGAAGCTCTGGGAATGCTGGGACAGGAAAGCAGTAAAGACTCAAAAGAGTCAGCTGTACTTTCCACATGCCTTTTGCAAACTATGCCAATTTTCAAGTTGTTGTCAGCCAGCAGGAAAGGAAGGTCTTGAGCAAGATCCCCAGAGCCATCACTGTGGGGATGCTGCTGTCTGTGTGTTCCATCGCACAGGCAGGTGGCTTCAACAGCCAGTTGCTAGGTCATCCTGGACAAAATCTAAGGGGTAGTTTTGGTGAGCTCTGCCTGCACCAAATGTTCTTCCCATAGCTCAGTTTCTGCACTTAGAAAGTCTGTATTCATTTTTAGGAAAGGACATGCAAGATGAGGATATATAACAATGACGTGTGAATGCCCCCCTGCTGCATTTTAGGCCCTTTTTGGAGCCCCCTGTCCCTGGGACTGGAGCTCTGCTCCCAGGCAAGGGGTGGCCAGGCAGGGCCAGGCATCCTGGCGCTCTCCTGGGAGGCACATTTTATCCTCTGCTTATTGACTGGTTTATGGCGTCTTCTGCTAGCCAGGGAAAATAAAAAATCCACCTGTAATTTTGGCTGTAGAGGAATACATATTTGGAAGAGTGAAAGAACAAAATATTTGGAAGCGTGAAAGAACAAAGTGGTGCTTGCTGCAGCACCAGAGGTAGCAGAGCAGGACTTGTTTGCTGAGTCTTGCACAAGGGTTGTGGCAGCAAGACACAAAATTATTGGCAGGTGAAAGATATTTGCAGACACACTTTACACAGCCAGTGATGCTGCCTCTAGCACTTGCGGTTAATTGTGAAGACTAGTGGATCAGAAATGCCTTATCCTTCTAATTTTCATCTGCAAGATCAACTGCATCTTTATTACCCCCTTTTAATGCTTTTTCAGTGTTTCTGCAGAAGGGCAGGGAGTTCTGTTTACAGTGTTAGGGATTTTAAGGAAAGGTATCGAACTCATGTCAACAACAACTCGTACATTAGCAGTGCAAGCTTTAAGTCATGGGAACACAAACCCCATAAAAATGGCACAATCATCTAATTGAATGTAACAATGTGGATGTAGAAAACTGTCTAAAATAATTTAATTAATTCCAGGTTTTGCTTGTCCTCTCAGAAGAAAGTATGATGTTTTATTTGGTTCCTAGAAGCTTTGCTTTTCCTCTCAGTGCTGAAAAAGGTAGAGGCTGTTACATAGAGAGATGATGGTCTTGGTATTCACTGCCAACTGGTGTGCAGCCATGAGGAGCAGAGCTTCATTAGGAAGGGTAGAGGGTAACCATATGGTACCATTATATTTTCCATTTCTGTTTCTGCGCCATCTCCAAAAGCTGTTTTTCCATGTTCCTGCCTATTATAACCCTCCTCTTTTTTTGTTTTGTTTGTTTTAATTCTTTCCTGTTTTCCAAGACCTTCCCTCACTTTTTTCTTCCCCTTTTCGGTTCCCTGGCCAGACTTCAGTTGACATGTTCTGCCATTCCTTTTCCTGACCTGGAAATCTGCTAGGTATGCTGGGATGTTGCTGGGACATAACTGAAGCAGAGCAGAGTGAGGGAAGAAGTTAAAGATTGGAAGGCTTTGAAACAGAACATAATAGTTGTTGTGCTAATTTCATCTCCATAGCAACACTAATTCAAGTTTTTACCCTCACTCCTGGAATTCCCCTCCTATGTTCTCCTTCTGGGCTGAGCTCAAGGCTCAGCCTGGTGACCAACATTGGCACAGGATCTTGGAGGGTTCCTGTGTGGTTTTGAATTTGTGGCAGGGCTGTTGGGAAGTCGGTGAGAGAGGCAGAGAAAAAAATTATAATGTCCTTGTGCAACACAGCTGGCTTGCCTCAGGCGGGGGACAGGTGCCATCAGGAGGTTTGCCACTGAGGAACAAAAAGGGTCCTGTTGAAATGGCAGCTGGCACACTAGGCAGAAATGTTTCTCTTGGAAGGATTCTTGCAGAGATTCTGTGAGGTCCATATTACTTTTATAGGTGACCTTGCAGAGAGACCCTCCTGCCTTTGAATGTATTCTCTTTACTTCAAATTTAGTTTCAGATCATCTGAAGGTCTGCACAAATTGCATAGCAAAAACAGACCTTTGCAATACCTTTTTTTTTAAAAAAATCAAACCATTAATAGTGCTGAGACTGTGATTAATGCAAACTGAATATCTTAAAACACATCTTTAAATCTCTTACTTTGGGGAATATATCTTATAAAACGTAAATGTAGCCAATAGCTCAGAGCATCATTCAAACTGTAAAGCAAACTACTATCTCAATTACATTTTCTCCTATACCTGCTATCTTGGTAACCATGCTTGCATTGTAATAAGCTTGGTTTTCTAACCCTTGTGGTACTTTCATACTGAGTGAGAAAAGGTGGTTACCTGGGAGGAGGGAGATGTTTTTGATCTTCCATAAATGCAGGTGTCTCAAGGTGTATTTGTCCCTGCTTAACACTGCTGTGCCATTTGGAGAATGCCAGAGGACAAACTTTGAAAAGGCACAAGACGCACCAAGAGGGAGAAGAAAGTCTTAGAAAATGCTGTTGTGACAGATGGTGAGATAGTAGGCTGTTCTCAGATGGAGACGTTGAAGAGTTATACTTCTCCAGTTTGGACAGCTTCTTGGGAATAGGCTGGGGGCAAAAAAAGTCCAGAAAGCCTCAGAACAGCTTTAATCTGTGAACTTCAGCTACTGGCAGAAAAAAGTTTGCTAGCAGCTCTCTAGGCAGCTGTATTAGAGTTGAACACATTCTGCTAGCAGTGTTGGCTGTCCACAGAGATCTATCAGGAGTCCTGTCTGGAATTAGTCATGCCTCTGCTGAGAAACATTGGTGCTGGCCGTAAGACATGAGAACACAATGGTGGTCTTCCCAGCAAACCACCAGGGCCTTTTGGAGCTAAACGAGCACCCGTTGGGAGCCTTTTTTGCCATCAGACCTTGACTTAACTTGAAGTAGTGGAGTATCCAGATGCTGCTTTCTCAGCTAGTGGCCCTGCTGGATGCATACCATCAGGTCTGGCTCAGCTAGGACTGAGCACAGAGACTTCTTTTGAGTAGATCTCTACTCGGATTTGCTGAGGTTTTGGCTAAGATGACTGTTACAGTCTTGAGAAAGGGATTTAATTCTGCATCTAGAATGCACCCAGCTGTGCAGCAGCATTTGAAGTGGACATGACACCTAGGCACTTCATGGTAACAATGAGCTTCTAGGCAAACTGAGGGTGCAATGAAGGAAAGCTGCAGCAAAGTTAACTCAAAAATATAGAATTGCTTGCCTTAACAGCTGACTCTGAAGGTAAATTGATAAGTCCCTTTCAAGCAATTGTTCCATTTCACCAATAGTGTATACTAATTATATAGATATTCTCCTACAGACATGAGGCATTTCAATTGAAAATAAAAATACAATAAAGGAATAAACCTAAGCATCTTTTACTTCCTCCACTTCCTTCTGTCCATCCCCATTCTCCAGTCTTTCAATCATATAGCCTTGATACACAATTTAGAGACCTTCCTTTCCCCACATATTCAGAGCCTATTGCGTACATGTAGTTTCCAGAGCACTGAGTGGGCTTGATGTACCATCAGGCTGGAACGTGTTAAGAGCTAATTCTGGGATGTGTGAGTACAGGAATTGTCATGGGAACACAGCCGATAATCAAGAGGGATAAAAATTCCAGTAAGAAAACAGGCCATGGGAGGCTTCCGTCATGTTGCTCAAAACAACCTTAAAGAGATAATGATTTTGTATTATTTCAAAGGAGACAACATGCAGTGGAAATCCCTGACAAAGTAAATAACCAGTAATTAATAAAATGGGCACTTGAGTTGAGTAATTTCTTCTGGTTATAGAAAAACATAAAACTGTCCTTTTTCTAAACTCTATTAAAGAAAAAAAAAAAAAGGGGAGTTGTTTCCCTCTGACTGAACCCAGCTAATAATCAACATTGTTAAAAAAATTCTCACCTTGTTTTTTTCTGACAGAAAGGAAAGTTTTGAATTAGCCTACCACACAGCCAGACGCTTCTCTTTTAATCCATTTTCCTTGGGAAATGACACTTACAAGGTAGTGCTGTCTGTCAGTTCATATGATTTCCTTTTGAACTCATTGCCCAGTTTCAACAAAGCTTGCAGAGAGATCAGGAGTCCTATGTTTGTTGAAGCATGCTGCCAAACAGGCCAAAGGCAAACCCCTGTTAATGGAAAGGCTGCAGTATGTGTATTATTAGACATTAGAGAATCTGTATGAGGGAACAGAAGGACTGAAAACTTTTATAAGAACAAGAACTACAGGAAGGCAAGCTTCCAAAGTTTCACTGCTCAGGTAAGTTGTTGGGAGTCACTATACTAAGCTCTGTGATATAAGTATTCTTGATTTTTTAATTCCAACCTGTGCAGGGCCTGCTGATAATTAAAGTGTCAACATTTCAGTGATGAAAAGCCATATTGAAAATCAATGATCAGTTGACATTGCAGGCAAGGAAGATGGAAAGGTCTCATGAAGGTCTGCAGAATCAGCTGTGAAAGCCTTCTGTCACCCTGCCAGGAGGGAAGAGCTGCTAGACCAAACCACCATTTGTTCATTCTCATCCTTTAAACTTTCAGCTGGCTGCAGATAAAATCACAGAGGCATATATATAAAATCAGAGCCATATCTCTTATGCGAAGGCCTCCAGAACTGCATGTCCTGCTTAAAACTTCCTTGCAGGTATTTTGCATGTTCCCATACCAAAATAACAGCTTGAAGCTGCAGGGAAGGTCATCATAGGAAGATCTGTCAAACTAAGCAATGTGTGCATGGCCCATACTTGCAGTGTTCAAGTACCTATTACTCTTCAATGTATTTTTCTTCCTAGTTCTTTGTTAAACAGGAGAATGCTCCTCACCTTGCCTTACGAGTCAGGAAAGCAAGATGCAGGGCGACTAAATGGTGAGACCAAGGTCACACACTGTGTCAGGGGATGAAGTCAAACCCAAACCCTCTGAGCTGTGGGCCAGCAGGAACTCTAAGAACCATGCTGCAGGAAGGGGTAGTCTGAGGTCCCTGCTGGGAGGAAAGGTCTTTCATGTGATGTCTGCTCGTCTTCTCTCCTCAAACCAGCTCTGTGAGTCCTGCTTCCTGCCTCTTTCCAATGGCACTTTGGCATATCAGATGTCCCAGAACTGACCATTATGCCATCACTTTTGAAGTGACTTTTTATGTATATCACAGAGCAAGACTCAGTATTACAAACTTAAGTACAAAAATTGTTTGCAGCTCTCCCTTTCAGCATTCATAATCTAGGTATGTCCAGAAATACTCCAAAGTAGTTGCTAACAGCCTAGGTTGTGATTCTGACTGCGTAAAAGATAAGTAATTTCAAACATAATTTGATTTATTCTGTTACAATCTCTGTGAGTTTTTAATCGTGGTACCTTATCCCCAGCTAGTGCTTTGTTAAGGCTGAACTGACAGTATATTGTGTGGCTCAGAAAGGTCTAATGAGAGGGTAGTATGAGGGAAAAACAGGTTAAAGATATAACAGCAGTTCTATTTTAGTCTCTCGCCTGTAATTATCCAATCTCTTTCACAGAATCACAGAATCATAGAATAGTTTGGGTTGGAAGGGCCCTTAGAGATCATCTAGTTCCAAACTCCCTGCCATGGCCAGGGACACCTCCCACTGGATAAGGTTGTTCAAAGCCCCATCTAACCTGGCTTTCAATGTTTCCAGGGAGGGGGCATCCACAACTTCTCTAGGCAATCTGTGACAGTGTCTCACCACTGTCATAGTGAAGAATTTCTTCCTGATATCTAACCTAAATCTAACCTCTTCCAGTTTAAAACCATTACCCCTTGTTCTATCACTACATTATTGTCTGTGTTCAATCTATTGCATTTTGATTTAGCAGCCTCATTAAGATAATGTTTAATATGTACATTTACATTTTTAATACTACTGGAATGCCTGGTTCGGACTTGCTGCATTTCTGCAATTCGTTGATGCTTCTCCCAGCTCAGACATTACTTTTCTGTTAAGCAGGCACTATCTGGGAGTCTAGCCCAGCTCCTGCTTTCTTGCTAGGGAAGAACCACCCTGCAGCCCACTCACAGGTACTGGCATAGAGAATTCTCTTCAGGGCAAGGAGACTGCCCATTGTTCAGAAGAACCAGGCAGGCGAGGAAACTATAGAACCAGCAGATCCCCCACAGCTCACGTGAGGCTGGAGGCAGCAGCAGCTTTCATACCTCCATTAGCTTGGTTTCTTCAGAGCAGGGAAAGGAGGCAGTTTCTCAGACAGTGTGGTCTAAACCTCGTTCCCTAAGACAAGCCTCCTGCCTTCCAAACTCCCTCACAAGCAGTGCTGTAGTCAGGGCCGACTATAAGGGGGTGGTGGTGATGGCTGGTGTGCGTGCGCCTGAGAGGCGGCAAGTTAACTGTAGGACAGCCTGTTCAAATCCAGTTTTGCTTTTATAGTCATACACATGGCCTAGTGCTGCAGGCTGTGGTACAGCCACCTTCTTATCACAGTGGAGAATCTGCAAAGCAGAGACTGCGCTAGGAATAATTTTATCCTTTCAGTTTTGTTTTTTTTTTTCCATGTATTTCCTTCGTTCTGATAGGGTCCCTTCTTCTACTTCCCATTGGTCCCTGCACTCACATATATAAAACAGGGTAAATAACAGACAAGCACTT
This sequence comes from Hemiprocne comata, assembly GCA_020745705.1. NCBI lineage: Eukaryota > Metazoa > Chordata > Aves > Apodiformes > Apodidae > Hemiprocne > Hemiprocne comata. Next base: position 130,687,784 of record CM036586.1, on the reverse strand, counting down.
GTACACAAAAGCAATTGGGTCTGGGTGCTGAGTACTTAGAAGTGACTTGAAATCTAAATTGCAAACAAACGAAAAGCAGGAGAGTAGCTAGCTGGATAACCTTTCAGAAGGCAGAAACATCTTCAGAAATTACCTCTTTAGTTCCTTCCTTTTGCACATTATCATCACTTTGATCTAAATTGAATTGATTCTAAGCCAGTTTATTGCAATGCATGAGCTGCTTCCCTGTAGATGCTGGAGATGAGGCTCTTGCCTGAAAGCTAGGTGTGACACTGCTCACTCTCAAAGGCACTGAATGAGAGAGGTGAGAACAGATCCTTGTAGTTCTCTCCACTACAGAGACAGAAGAAAAACTGATCCTCACTTTTAGGATAGGTTTTGGAAGGAGGTGAAGATGCAAAGAAAGGAAGAAAGGTATTTTTCTCACCTTCTTTCTTCCTCTCCACCTCAATCAAAACTACCTTTGTTTCCCTCGCTGGGAGGTAGCTGTGGTCTGAGACGGAAAACAGTTCTGCCAGCAGGGTCTTTCCACCCCTTCAGGATATTTCTTTGTTGCAGCTCAGCTGTTTCAGAGCTGGCAGCTGTTGTAGACAGGAAGAGGAGAGTCTGAAGAAAGGAGACAGGACGCCAAAGCCTTTCTTACAGAAAGCAAGAGCAATACTTCTTGATCCTTACTCTCACTGATTTCTACAACTCTTTAAAGGGCAGTACATCCAGTGATAGTACTTGCTTGACAGGTTTTGGTCCAGAAGATTTGTAACAGGGAACATGAGGAGTATGATCTGTTCTCACTGCCGCATAAAGAAACTTTTTGTTTCAGTCAGGATGAACAAGTCTTTTATTTCCTGTCTTCTTCAATTAATTCACCAATTTATTAAAATACTTATTTTTATATTCTCAATATCCCTGCAATGGTCTGAGTTCTTAGGTCAGTGACTCATTCCTACAGTTGTACAAGAGCAAACCCATTTTATATAAATGGCTTAATTTTCAGAACGACCACGTAATTTTGTCGTTCTGCAAATGATCTATACTTCTCTAGATTAAATGAATGAGTTTGCAGAAGGTAAATGTGTTTGGGCTCAAAAGAGAAAAGAGAAAGCTTTATGTCAGGTCACTGCCAAAGAAGTCTACACAGTATTGTCTCAATAAAAATGAAAGAGTGAAAATCCATTAGTCAGAGATATACTACACCTGTACTTCTCTCAGTAACAGTTAAGGAAATTTTAGAAGAGTTGGTTACATCTTGAATAAGTATTGTTTTTCTGAAAAACACTGGCTGTAAAAAAGTCAGCATTGGATTTCTGAGCAAGGTAAGTTCTGATTAATTAAATCAGCTCCAGACATTTATAGTGCTCTCGCTTGTGTAAATGGTGTTTTGTCCTACATGTAGAATCATAGAATTGTTGGAAAAGACCTGTAAGATCATCAAGTCCAACCATTGTATTTTCAACATATCTCTCTGTCAGTCTGCCTTTAACTTCAGTGCAACAGCATAGAGCCTACCTAGATTCCCGTGCCACTTCCACCAAGGTGTCTCAGAGGTTTATGTAAGAAGAAAAGATACATGTACTTTCCCTTCTCTTTCCTTCTTGGTTATATACCTCTTTGATACACACTGGAAATTGGATTTCAGTAGACAGATGCATCCAGGTCAGAAAAAATATAATTTGTTTTTTCATCTTTCTGCATTTTAAGTCAATTTTGATCCCATTTTTTTCCTCCAGATAAATTCTGGCCAAATCTTTTTTCCCAATATTTTGTACAAAGCTTTTTCTTATGAATTTTCTGATGACAACAGAGAAGAGCCATTTCGAAGCCACTAGATGAAGTTGCCTTTGACTGTTACATGCTGATACTCGTGCTGCGGTGGTCCTGGTAACTCTGCAGGTGGTCACCAGTTTAGCTGCACCACACCCCAGAGAAGTCAGTGAGCATCATTGTATTACTTAGGAAGATGAGAGGCAAACTCCCTGGCCTGGAATATCATCCCTGGCTTTTTTTGTAGGCAAGGGTCTGCCTCTCTCTCTGAATCAATAAAATGAACAGCTACGTTTCCACGTTGCAGACTATGGCCGGACATTCAGTAAAAAACAGGTGATACTAGAGTAGTGGACACTACCCGAGTGCTTTAAGGAAGACAAGCATCTCTGTGTGTCTGTAGCAGAAAGCACTTGCCAAAGAGAATGAGGACTCATGTTCCTCTTTCTCCATCCTTGCCTCAGGATATGGTCAAGTACATTAGATACAACTCATTATTGCAAGTGATTTACATGGATGCAGCACAAACTTCCTATTTCTAGACTATTTTCTCCGTGATTTTCATGTGTTGCATCACAAAAAGGTCTTGAGAAAGAATGATTTTATGGGATTTTCTGCAAATACGTATTGAAAAGATGAGTTTGCCAAAAATAATGTTCCCCTCTTCATTTGGATTTGAATAAAAAAATGTTGAGTGCTGCATCCCTTGAGTTTCTTTTTATTCACTTTTATTCCAGCAGAGGTCAGCTCTGCCTGTGTTGGGGTAGGATAAAGCAGTTAAAAGTGTAGGCACCTGCATAACCAGCAACACAAGTGCTGGCTTTTTCCTACTCTTCTCTCACAGCTACTAACCAGTGGTGCACTTCAGGCACTTATCTTAAATGGAGAAAAATCTGCTTTGAAGCAGGAGGAAAATGTGCAAGATGCACTTATCCTCTTTTCTTTTGAAAGATTAAGTTATTTCTACATTCAGAATTTTTGCTAGTTGTCATTAATGATTGACATGCTTTGCAGACCTTTGAAGTTAGAAATTAATGACTGCTCCTCTGGAATTAAATGTCACGCTTTAGACAGAAATCTTTCATGTAACCAGTGATGTGCACCATTGAGACAGCATCTGCTTAAGAAGGATAATGTCTAAAAACCCCAAAGAATCTCACCATAAATCTAATATCTGGTTTTCCTCATTCATATTTGTCACGCTTTTCTGGTAGGTTTTTCAAATTCAGGTTTTTAACATTAAAAAGCAGGTGAAGTTTCAGTTCAGCTATGAAGACTCTTTCTTCTGTTAGAGAGATTTAGTAGTTTGATTGATGAATAAATGTGGTCTGCTTATTTCTTATGTGAACCTATATATAACAGAGATTAATATCATTAACCTAACAAACTACCATGAGAGCCAATAAATAGTTTCAGTACAAGTTCAAGGTTGGGGTTAATGAGCAGCAGGCTTGATTTGTTACCTGAGAATGGAGAGAAAACATAACCACACTAGAAAGAGGTAACTAAGGCATTCTGTCATGGTGAACTTGCACTCTGTGTGTGGTTGTGTTGGCCCAACTGCAGCCTTTTGGAGTGTCAGATGAATGTTAACGAAAGCAAGTAAAGTAATTTTCCATTTTAGCACTTGTTTCTCTTGATGGCGTTATCTGTTATAGGTCAAGCAGCTACAGATCACAGCTTAATAGGTCATGTTAAAAATAAGATATACACCCAGAGCTGTTGCCACTGATTAAAGATCACACAACTAAATGCAGATGACACACTTGACTTTTAGGTGGCCATGGTGGATTGAGAATTACAGTGTGAATATCAAATAATGTAACAATATCATATATGAACAGTTCAGGCTTGTAGTTCAGCAGAGACCGTGCAACTGCTTCACCAAAGACCAAGAAATATTCTTGAAAACTGTCAGTGTTTGGAAATCTACCATTCTTAGCTGTTACTTGGGGATCTGGATAGCCCACAACTTACAGGTACAGGCTGTCAGTACAGACAGTCATGAACAGACTCCACACTTAAGCCTTCTTTACTTTTCTTTCTTTAGTAGCTATATCCAAAGATAGGTCTTTCCTAGGTCAATTTTGACTTTACAGATAGTTCAAAGCACTGCTGACTTTTGTGCCAAGAACTAATGGAGTCATCCTAGGCTGCTCATCTTGCTGCTTCATTTTGTCATCTGGCACTAACTGGCTTACTCTGGACTGAGGAGAGCCTTGTCTGTTTTCCCCAAGGAGAAAACTTAGTGTCACTAGGCCATTGTCAAAATCAGAAAACACAAAGAATTAAAGCCTGAACCAAACATGAACAAAAAGAAAACAAAAAATAAACAAAGAGAAAATACACCTGTATTGCTGAGAGATCCCTGCTCCCTAGCCTAAGTATGGCTGGTGCCCACAATATTTGTGTTAACTGCATTTAGAACAATGCAAACAGCTGTGCCCCAACTGCATGGCACCTAACGCAGGTCCCTGTGGCTGAAATAAATTATTACTGTTTTTCAGAGGTTTTATGGTTCAGAATACCTGAATTGTTGTGAGGGCTGACTCAGTGGAATGCTAATTTGACAGCATGATACCAAGGGGAAAATAGGTTGCAGGTCCTTGGACATGCCATGAGGGCTTGTGAGCGATTAAGGGTGGAAGGTCTGCTGGGAAATGCTCCATAAGACAGGAGGATCCCAATCTGGGTATGGTCTCAGCTATTGTGCTTGTTTGAAATGGTGTTCTCAGCAAATCAGCTCCAAATCCATACCTGGCTTTTGTCTTGGAGGAAACTGGTTGGTTTGCTCTATAACAGAGTCCAAACAAACTTAACATTGATGCAGTTTGGATGATCAGGAGATAGGGACTTAAGAGCAGAAGTGAGAATGTACAGATACCCACAGATCCTCATTATTAATAGAAAATATTTATTTATTCTAGATCTAAGTATCCTAAAATATTAATTTAAAAAAACAAACAAAACCACAAGCCCCACAACCACCCAAAGTTTTTTATCTAGTGAAAAGAAGCACACATTTAATCTTCTCCAAAACAGGAGGAGCCTTTTTTGCCACTGGCAACTGACAACTGTCAGTCTTCAGGTCATCTCATAATAAGACCTGCAGTAAGGTCCTTGAGAAGAGTGAGGGTTGGCTGGATGAAAAAAATTAAAAGCCTTCAGTAAAAGGCAGAGTGAAAATGAGCTTAATTTATAACCCTAATGTAAAAATTCTTTGTGCAGAAAAGATGGTAATGATGCCATTAGTTGGGCAAGCCCAATATAGAAGATTGTTTATGTAGATACAAGTGTTAGAGAGGGCAGAATGGAAGTAATTTCCTTAGGAAAGAAATCAACAGCCTTAAATGCATCTTTTACAGAGACCAAAATGCTATTAGACTTCTGAAGTTTGACTTCTCTGTTTTTTTGAGCAGATAATTATACTATTTTCTTGTTTTGCGCAGTACATTTGGATTTTTTTTTTAATGTCACTGAATAATGTCAATGTCATTTTTTCTCCTGACTGCTCCTTCAGGTGCTCCCTGGCTCTGGTTCATCCCCTTATGGTGCTGGGGCTGTCCACGGGTCCCATTACCAGCACTTGGCTCTGCTCTGCCCCCTTGGCGAGGGAGTGCTCGTGCTGGGGTCACCTTGGCTCCCAGCACGTTCCTCCTTGCAGAGCAATACTGCTCTCTCTGTTCCCCACATGCCCAGATTCAGGATGTGGATGGCCATGTGGCAGTTCCCCAGAAAGGATCTGCTGGTTACATCATCTGAGGATGAATCAGCTCTGTAAAATTGCTCACATATATTGGGATGTACATCTCTGCCCAGTCAGTCATTTCTGCTGCTGTATTTGCACTCTTGGTTGTTCCTGCCCAAGACACTTGTTCTATTCATCTATGTTTCTTAAAACAGTTTTAAATTCTAACTCAGCTTTTCAACCCGTTTGCATTCCTCCTCAACGTTTTATCACCTGCACACTTTCCAAGTGTCCAGGTTATTCCCTTGGCTAAACTGTTAGTGCATAATGAAATACTAATTCTTATTAAACTGTTAATTACAACATTACATGATACCCAGGAGAGTCTCCTGGACAATCATAAGTGGTGCAAGTCTTACACTTGACAGTAGTTTTTATAATGAGTTATTAAGACTTATTTTCTGAGTCAAGATTTCCAGACAGTGGTACACACCCCTTTGAGTACTTCCACCCAAGCCACATTTATTGCTTTTATGTCTGTGGCAATGTTAGAAACTTTTCCTGTAGTTTTTAGGACTTATCATAAAACCAGTTAGAAGAAATACTATGATAACTGCTGCATCTGTAAACAATACAGATGTGATCCAAATTTGCCTACATCCTCTAACGGTTGAGATACCAGTAAACCACAGCCTGCCAACTCTCCCAAATATAATATTTTGACAATACACCTCTCCTTTTCAGTTGCCTCTTGGTTTCAGAGCATCCTTTCTCATCAGTGACTCAGTGAACCACAGTAATCACAGTGAGTTAGCAGACTTGTACTCCGTGGGCTCCATCACCGCCTACTACAGTGGTTTGTCCAAGCCATGCTGATTGTCTGTAATCTAGCACAAAGCTAAGGATAAGAGAACAAGTACTGATGGCTACTTTATTTTTCACAGATAATCCTATGCTTAGTGCAAATAAACTGAATAGATCTAATGCTATCAAATCAACTGCGTTTATGCTAGGTAAAAAAAAGACAGGAATGTGTTCCTTTTCTCCCAGAGGAAGAATCACTCTTCTTCAGCAAAAGACCCAATTAAGGCCCAAATCTATGCATCTAGAGACTAACAAATGTGCTCATGATACAAAGAAATCATCTGTACTTACAACTAGAAAATGCTTGTTTTTCATGTATTGTAGCAGCCCTACAATAAGTGTTATGCACACTGACTTCTGGACTCAGGGAAAACAACAGCTATGATGATTATTTCTGCCCACACAGAAAGTTTTTCAGTCAGAGAAGAGTCAGCGCTTTCACAAAGTACAAACAGTAGCAATGCAGGAATTCAGGAGACCAGGAAACTCAGACAGCAGAGCATGAGGAGACCATGGTCTGCCTGAAACCTAGCTGCAGTGAGGTAAGAAAGATGGTGAGACTGGGAGAAATAGGGAGGAGAGAAGATTCAATGTGATGCTGAAGTCACACTATGCTGCTGACCTTCAAGGTGATTCACTGAGTATTGTGTCCTCTGTCAGAAGTAGGAAACAATAAGCAGAGATCATTTGACATTCCTGTCCATGAAAAGACCCAAGCCAACTGTTCTGCTCTCCTCATTTCACCGCTGTAGGAACCAACTACAGACACCTCTAGGAAGAGAGTGTTACTATGGGGAAAAGGAATGCAACTTGTTTAAAAAAACCTTTCATTCCCACTACTGTGAAAAAGGAGGAAGAGGAATCCGACTGTTTTCTGTTTGCTCATTATTGTTATTGCAGACATGATTACACAGTTACAGGTATAGTAATTAAACACTCATAAATTCTATTTTGAAGGTCAAAGTTTCTAAAATTGTAGTATTTTAGATTGTGACTTATAGCAACAGAGTTCAGAAATTCTCCTTAAGTCAGGGGAAGCTGCCAAATGCAACCACACTTCAATAGGTCCAAAGTACCCTTTGGAGGAATTCCTGGTTTTGCGTTATCATAAAACATTAATCAAATTCTAATCACCTCTTTACTGCATGGACAGTAGATTTTCTGGGTTAGGTAAGCCAGTTGCAGTCCTTCTCACCTACTCTGTCCAAAATTTACATAATGGATCTGACCTTTCTGTGACACTCTTAGTTTTAATTTCTGCTCCTTTTTTGTTTCTTTCCTCTTTCTCCAACAGGTCACATTCCCAATATTCCATCAGAATTCACTGCAACTTTTTGCTTATTCATATGAGTTTTATATTTGGCCTCCATAAAACTGGTATGTGGGCTTTTGTACATACACATATAAGCACACCTACTTATTTATGTACACAAGCAGGTAGCTAGATCACCTTAGCCTCTCTTTGCACCTCATAGTGACAGTCCTCCTAATATGCTATCTATGCAGTAAATACTCCCTGTGGCAGAGAATGACTTTCTAACTGTTTAGCACCTAAGGCAAAACTGCTGTGTTTGATGTGGGCCAGATGACTCGCTGACTCTTTTTTACATGTTTTTGCCATCAGACCTTTCTATTTTCCACCATCAACAAACCCCCAGTTTCTGAAAGAGTAACGCCATCATTTAAAATAGTGGAGTAATATTTTCTTGCAAAATGCAGTTAATTAGGCCAAGATAGTGACAGACTATTTCTAGAGAAAAAAATAATTAAAAAAATTAATTTAGGTGGCCATTTTTTCACTTTGACCAACTTGCATTTTGACAAGAAGCAGCAGCAATGCTTAAACATACTCAATAAGGCTACTTGCTTGTATGCTGATACATTTTTCCAAAAGATAGGATCACAACTAGTGCTTTGTAGAAATCCTTTCATTATTGGATGATGACAATGATGTGGGAGTCCTTAGGTGGGGCTTTTTGTGGTGCTGAGCTGCTGATGCTTCATGGTAGAACAAGCCACGTTTGCTATTTAAAACTAGCTATCCAGCCTTTAGTCTTGGGCTCTCTGCAGAAAACCTGCAAATTCATCCACAGAGATACACAACTATAAGAGTCAAACCCAGTTTCATAACTCTTCCAAGTAAGCCTCCCAAATTACAATGTGATATGCTCCTACTATAGGCAAGGGAAACTTAGAAGTATTTAGTCAATTCTCAGGATGTCTAGGTCTGCATAGTTTACTGCACTCCCATGTGCTTTTCTTCCTCCAGAAACTCCCTTCTCTCACTCCATCACTAACTTGTATGATGAACCATCCTGAAAGTAACGCTGGCAATTAAATCTATACAATATGCATTCCCAAGACTTTCTGAAGTATGTCCTGGTCTTAATTACAATATGAAGGGTGTATACTGAAGGACTTGCTCGTCTGTCATGAGCTGCTGTCATGTGCCCCTTTCCTATCATGGACATCAAACGTCAACTGAAAAAATACTTTGTTTTGTTCTTGCATTGAAACGTCTCCAACTTTACTACAATTGGAAACCTAATGTAGTAGTAGAGGGCAACATTATGTCAGATATATATAATTATTTGCAAAAAAAATATAACCAGGGGGACCCATTTTTTATAGAATCACTTCTTCACACAATAGGTACAGAATAATGGATAACGTTGACTGAACCTTTTTGCTAAATGCTATGACAAAGTAAATGAGCATTTATATAAAAATGCCATAACAGCTGAAGCTGAATTAAAGATTCTGTAACCTCCGTTTGTGATAATAAATTACTGGGAAACCCTGCAGGCAAGTATGTAACACTGGGGGGAAGCAAAAAAAGAGCATCCAAAGTCAAGAGATACAAGCCGTCAAATACTGAAAATGTGCACCTAACATTAATCACTTAAGATCGTATTGTACAAATTGCCTCCAGCAGTTTCTAAAGTTATCTCACAGGTTAAATGGACACTCACAGGTGGAGATTAGTAATTTAAAAGTATAAAACCTGATTTTGAGTACTAAAGCTGTCTTCAAGTCAATTTCTCGTTCATTTTGAAGCTATGCATTTCCCCCCCCATTTCTGGGTGAAGGGCTAATACTAGGGGTAAGCCACTGAATCTGGAAGTATATAATACTTCTTCCAGTTAATTACTTACAGTAAATTGGGGCAAAAAGGTGTTACTCTTTCAGATCTAGTAACTTCAGTTGTAACTTCTAACAGGTATGCAGGAGTAAGTTATAAAATAAATCTGTATTTTAATCACTTATGCCTTCTTAAACACTAAAAGTAGTGGTACATCATCCTCAGATGTGGAATTGGCACAAAATGTCATGACCACCTGAGAGCTGTCATGTGCAGCATGAGCCCTTTTTGTCTGTAACCCTGGCTCAAGAAGTATCTTAGTATTGAAAAGTCAGGTTCTACAAGTGGTAGGTGCCTCCTGCCTGAGTTTATTCTCTTAGCCCTTTCATTTGCTGCCTAGATGAAAAAAACAGGTAATCTGGAGATCACAGGGGAGGGAGGAAAGGAAAGAAGGAAGGAAGGAAGGAATTTTGAACTTGCATATTTGAGTGTTTCACTGAAGGCAGCAAGAGCTGCTGAAGATGCAAAAACTTCTGGGAAAAAGAAAAACAACAGAGGATCAATTAATCTATTCTTAAGAAAGCCAAATTTCTAACTTACCTAAAAGTTGTTTTTATTATTGTATTAAAATTTCATAATGGCTTGGAGTCAATTACCTTTGTTTTCTCTTTTGACACTCCAAGCACTTCAGTCTCCACAAAGACAATGAAGAAGATTTCAGGTATTTATGACAGGTTTGGCAGAAATCTGGGCTTGGCAGAAATCACACCAAAGGAAGAAGGCACCATCTTGCCTGTGAATGGTAATTGCGAAGAGGCAGAGGTACCAAGAGCAGTGTGCTGACAGTACCTAAAAGCAACTGATGCAAAGATCACTGCTGTATCTTTTGCAGTGTTCAGACAGTGATGTTACCCAGTCACTAATGCTTTGAGCAGTGTTGCTGGCCAGTCACTTAAACCACTCATATCCTATGTGTGGGAAAAACAATGTCCCCCACTTCCATATTGCCATTTAATGCAACACTGCGGAAAGTTAGCATGCAGTGTCAGTACACAGCAGTTTGTATGTTCATGAACAAAGATTATTTTAGGACCTAAGCAAAATGTTTGCCTCTTGGGTCAACGGATCTTAATATTCAGAAATAGAAATAAAAAAAAATAATGAATTTTCTATGCCATTTTCAACATTAACAAGATAAATTATGGATGAACATAAGTTTTTGGAAGACATATTGAAACAGAAATGTAATCACAGTGATCAGCAGTTTAGAGCAGAGGCATATGCTAGGCACTTCAAAGGACACGTGAGGTCCTGTGTTTCTTCTGTGACTACTGAGACCAGCCTCCAGGATAAGTTCCTTAAGGTATGTGCCCAAGATTACATGTTGTAAATCTCTTCTTTTTCCTTTCCTCACCATTTTTTGCAGTCCTCTGCAGCTCAAAAACTGGAATCACAAGTTCCTGTGCTTGGACACTTGAGTTGGTATGTTTGCTTATGCAGGTGTATATGCATGTGTATATACAGGTAGGCAGACCAATACATGGGTGACTTTATAGAAAGGAAAGAAACAAAATCACTGAAGAGCTACGGAGTCTACACTAAGCTAAGTTTTTCCTGAGTTAAACTTGCTGGTTTGGCTCATATTTTACAGCAAAGTTGAAGTAAGTCATTTTTACGAACTATGCAATTGATACTCTGATTTTCTCTTATTTTATGAGAATAAAGGAGTCCTTTCCATGTATATACTGATTTATTTTTTTTAACTGACCTCTTATTTTTATTTTCCTCAGGTAAATATCTGCTGGGTTAATACTCCATGAAGAAGAATAGCTAATAGTAGAGAGCATAACTGTCTATGAAATTACAATATTTAACAAAGCAAAAACATATAATATCCTAAAGTTGGTTTTCATAATGTGCAGCGAGCCTGGGGTTGCCCAGTCTCATAAAGCATCCAACTAATACAGTGACTGTATAAAACAAAAACAAATAACCTCTCAAACAAAAGCCTACTGGATTAAGAATCCATACAAATTGTGCAAACTGTACAAACTCTATCACATTTCTGTCAGTTAAATGGAAACTAAATAATTACAAGGCTGAGAAATACCACTTGATTAAATTTGGGTGACCTTGTCTTGGCAGGATCCACAAGTGGAATTGGGATGAGAACAGAAGACAGTTCACTTTTTAACATCATAGACTAGTAAGATTCAAAGCCTACTGGGATTTTCAGATGTGAATGTCAGTATACAAAATCAACCATCATACAGGATTGCATGTGTGTAGCATGCACCCATCTATGCTGTATCAGATAACATCAACAAAAATTAAACTAAGGAAAGGCAAACTCTAGGGGATGCTGCCACATGAAATTTCATCTACATTCAGGTTAATAAAACAAGTAAATATATTTGCAAGGCTGGAATAAAATAGGAAGGTTTTAATTCCTCAGTCCAACTTTAGGATAAAGCAAAAACAGAGTCCAGCTCTGTTTGAAACCCCAATATTTCAAGTTCCCTGGCAGCACAAGAGAAACCGATTAATGAAAACCAAAGGATGATGAAATGAAGCCAGATAAGCCATAAATATCTACATATATAAGCACACAGCAAGCAAGATAACGAAAAGTTAGCTAGATTTACCGTTTTAGTTATCCAAGTGGGTGGTTTGTTTGGGCTGGGTTTTTTTGGTTGGTTTTTTTTTTGAAACGTCGGGAGCTGCTTTCACGAGGACTGGTCCATATGCATCCGCACCGCGACAGGCGCCGGTCCGGAGCGCGGAGAGCAAAGCGCTTCCTCCGCAGCAACCGCTCCCCCCGCCAAAAATGAAAAAGAAGAAGAAAACACGACGAAGGGAGGGGAGGGATGGGAGGGGAGGCACCAGCCGGCCGGGCAAATTCCGGCGCCACCCCGACAGCTTCTTTGCCCGGAGGGCTGCGGACCAGGCGGTTCCGCGCCCCTCCGCCGCCTCGCAACTTGCGCGGGAGCCGCCGGGGCGGAGCGGGGAGGGGCGGGGAGGTGCGGCTGCCGGCGGGGGAGGGCGCCGGGATGCGGCGAGGGGATGCTCGGCTCGGCGATGTTCCACCCGCGCTGCTCGCGGCTCCCGGGCCGCCGCGGAGATGCGCCTGCCTGCCGGGTGGTCCCCCCTGCTCCGCTGCAGTGTGCCATGGGGGTGGATGCCCCCCCGCGCAAGGAGCAGCGGGGGTCCCTTGCGCGGCTGCCCGGTTCTTGTTCCACCTTCCCGGCTCCCTGAGCCGGACGTGGGTTGGGAGGAGCAGGGAGAGTCCTCGGGGGGGCACTTGGTGTATCCTAAATTGGGTGGAAACTCTGCTTGTCTAGACGTCGTCTTTTCAGTTTCTGCCTTGTTGGGGCGAGAAGGGAAAGCTCTGTTTCAAGCACCCGACTTCTGGGGGATTTTGGATCCTCAGAAGTGTGTGCTCATGGATGAAACTGCTATCCACCTCCAAAATGTTATGACCAGGCTGTGAGGAAGAGGTACCAGGCTGCATGTAATGTGATGCAGAGATGGGCAAGTATGTGCTCAGTCTCCTGCAAAGGCAAAAGAGCAGCTGGCAGAGTCATGTATTTGGACCAGGACATTTTGGAGTGACATACCTTAGTGATGTCCTTAGACATGCCTGGGAGGTGACCAACCTGCTGTCCCTGGGCTGAGCCCCAGGCTCTTCAGCATCTACCAACACGTGCACACCTTTTTAGTGCCTTCTCTTTCCCTCCTTTTGAGACTCAGCACTGGATTTCAACACATCTCAGTGGTTGCTTCTAGCCCATCATCTGAGGAGGCTAAGTAGCACCCAGACAACCTATTTGCAAACAGTGTTTTGTGTTCCTCTTTACATGCTGTGTGCAATTCACTTCCCTGATGCATATTTTGCCTTGGTACTAAGTAATCCTGAGTGCTAGTTAGGAAATCACATATACCCTTTCCTTCAGCTCATGATGTTTGTTGTTTGCTCCGACCTCCTTTTATACACATTTATTTTTTTTTTAAGCAATCCAAAATGAGTTTCAGTCAAACCAGCACCTGCATACCTTTGCAAACTTTTGTTCCACAAAAACTTTAAAAAGCCAAAAGTGCTAGAAGTTTATATGTACCTTTGGTTACTGAAAAAGGCAAAGGGAAACCTTTATAAATAGCATCTCTAAGAACTACCTGCATCACACAGCTACATTGTAGTTTTATCAGTCTAGTTAGAAGCAGGCTCCTGGGATTGTTCTGAGGTGGCTGCTTAGAACTTGTCTTCTTCAGGCTTTTGAAGTTCCAGTTTTGTATGAGCTGAGCACAGGTGTTTCTTTTGAAAGTTTTGGCACTAGTCAATCATCTTCTCCTCCCTCAAGCTACCAGTCAAGTATATTTCCTGCTATTGTTTGAATTAATGAATGAAGTTTTAATTATACCACAAGTGACCTCAGAAATAGCAGAGGTTAAGCAAAACAGTCCTGCTCTGTCCACTGCTCCTGATGAGTAAGAGTTGGCTGTTTATGATTAACCTGTGTTTGCTCCATGGTCTTAATCTGGCTTCAGATTGATGCCATTACACCCAGTCTAATGAGAATGTGAAAGTCCCTCTCTAGAGCTGACAATTTAGTCTATGATTTTTCTGCAGTGCCTATAAGCTTTTTGAAATTGTTTTCTCCTAGGGAAAACTGCTCAAGTGACACTGATGACAGCAGAAATTCTCAAGTAATTCCCAAAACAGTGTTCAAGGGCACTGGATGTCACAGTGTGAGCAAGTAATCTCTCCAGCTTGTTCTTTGTCTCCATAGGACCTCTTGCTTCCTGTGGTGTTTGCTTTGTGTTTGCTCATTGCTACTTTGCTCTTTGTGTGTTCTTTAGGTTTCAAACTGTGGCTCATCCTCAGGTTATACTACATGAGTAAAGCTGCCCCTTACTCAGAATAGTGGCATCTTGATCAGCTGGTGGGCCTCATAGCAATAGCTTTGATCATAGCTAGAAGCTGGGCTTTTCTGTTTTGATTAAACTGGGAGCAATTTAAAGCTTATTTTTCAGAGTAGATTTTTTCTTCTGTTCTTTTACATAGGAAGAATCATGGGTCAGGCAGAAAGTCCTGCTAAGTCCATTGTCTTCCCTCTGAGGAGAGCTGGCAGTGGGTACTTAGGAAAAGAGAACAAGACCTGGGGAAATACAGAGAGGCCCTTATCCTGGTATACCCTCTCACCTTGCTGAAGCTAAGGCAGTACAAATTTGAACTGGTAGCTATGCCTTTTTATGTAATCACCTCGAGGGAATTTTTTTATGAGTGTCTAGAGACACATTTTGAACACGTTTATAGTTTCGGTATTCACTTTATCCCTCCAGCAAGCTGTTCTACAGCAGACCTAGTCATTTGGCTTATGAAAAAGTATTTCTTGATTGTTTTAAACTTCTGTTTAGAAAAAGTGTATGTCAAGGAATGGTGGGAAAGTTTTACATAGCTGAAGTCATACTTGCATTAGTTCAGATAAAGCTATTTAATCCCCTGCATTTGAAGAAAAAAATAGGTCCATAAACAGCTGCTTACAGGGTCACTATATTTACTGGACGAAGAAGGCCTACACTTCTTATATACTTGGATCTCAAATTTTTTGAGATTGTCTTCTTCTCCTGAGTTTCTACAGCACCTACCACATTGAAGTCTTGACCCTGGACTCAGGGTCCAAGACACTATGACAACACAAATAATAATAATGGATTTCTTTTGAATGGTAAATAAAAAGCAAGGGAAAAATTGTTTGTGGTGACTCTGCTGTAGATGCAGAACACTGTGGAGTTTTGTGACATGCATTTCAGTCCCTTTCTGAGAGACATGATGCAGAGAGAAACATTGTCTGAGATAAACAATAAAATAATTGGGTTCTTTGAATTCAAGATTATGTTGCCTGTATTTTGCTTCCGAACGATGTTCATCACTAGTGGTGATGCTAGTCCCAGCTTCTTCCTTGGGCTGATAGAGTAAGTCACCAGCATCTCAGAATTTGTTCAGAGATGATTCTCCAGGTATATCTGTGGCCAGGAGAACCCCAAGAGGGATTTCTGTTTCTTTTATCATAAACTCTCCACAAACTAAATCAGAAAATTTGGATCTGAAGACATCAGCAAAACGATGGAAGATCGGCATGAGTCACGGTCACCCTCCACTTCAAAAGACAGGCTTTCCTGGCTCTGCATTTATCACCTTGGGGGCATAAAAAATGCAGCACTGACCTGCACTGCATTCAGAGCCTTGGGAAGAGATGGGACTTATGAAGATACTTATTCTCTCTACATGCCAGCTAATGGCCTCTTTGGCATCTCAATTCTCCCTCCCCAGTGCTGCTGTGGTAGATAATAATGGGCTGGCATGTAAAGCTGGTGTGGGAGAAGAGTGGGGTAGGGAATCCTCAATTTTGCACCAAGTGTTAGAAATTCCAGCATTCATCCATGATGTCCAGGTTTCTTTTCTCTTTCTTTGTCTGAAAACTCTGCCTCACACCAGTATGGAGTGAAAGAAGGATTGGAGCTGGTTTGTAAGCTACCATTCTTTG
Source organism: Hemiprocne comata (assembly GCA_020745705.1). Lineage (NCBI taxonomy): Eukaryota > Metazoa > Chordata > Aves > Apodiformes > Apodidae > Hemiprocne > Hemiprocne comata. Next base: position 130,671,844 of record CM036586.1, on the reverse strand, counting down.
TAAGCTCTCCTTCATTGTTGACACCACAGGCTTGATACACCTGAAATTCTTGGTGCCTTTTCACCACATTTAAATCCCCCTTGTGCAATCAATCAGATGGATAATTTGTATTTCCTGTGTGGCATTCCTTTGTTTGAAGGCTCTGTTTCTTTCTGGGACATTTCTTTCCAGGGATGTTAAGAAGCTTTAGTTGTTCCCTGCTGCTTCATCCTTACCCATTCACTAATGTAAACCTGGTGACTCAGGTTAGCTTGCAGCTGCCTTTCCTCTCAGCCTGGATCGTATCCACAGGACTGGAGGTTAATCAGGTGGGGATGCTGGGATTTTTTCCTCATATAATATCTTCTTTTCAGGCATGGGTTTGAGAAAATAAAGGCTTTTGCTCTGGAAGAGCATAATAGCATGCTGGTGGAGATTGTGGTAAAGCTCCCACTTCTGTGCTGCATATAGATTAGGAGGTTAATGAGTAGCTACTATTCCCTTCTTCCTCAGCTCCAGGTGTGCTTATGCAGAATTAAAGAGCCACATCTTTCCAGGAAACAAAGCAAGACCAGAGCAAGTACTTGAGCATGAACATATCATTGACTATACTGTGTAATTTGTATCACAGTCATGGGTCTGATGATAGCTTGTGCTATCACTCTGAGATGATGTCCAGGCATAGTTCAGATGAGAGCATAGGCCAAGGGCTCTAAGTTAAGATAAACTGGGGTGGGGTTGATTTAAAGTTAGTTATATATAGACACAATCAGTGGCTTCTTTAATGTATTTTAGTTGTAAGAATCTCAGCAGAATATTTTGTAGCACGACGTAGTGTGTATGTCTGCATATAATACGTTGAGATCATGAGAAAAGTATTGTGGCAGGTAAGAATGATACAGTTTATTCACCACCAAGATAATGCTAAGAAGACAAGAATGTTTAGTTATGTAGCAGAAAACAACAATGCAAAGAAAATAGCCATTCATTTGTGAAGGACTTTTGTAGCTTTCTCCTACATACATCTTGTCATGTTCAGCCTGAGGTCCTACATTCCCATCCTCTGTGGCCTTAGGGACAGTAAAATCCCTGATGAGGGTTAAAGTGCTGGTGCCTAAAAGTATGGGAGGTCTGTGAACTGTTCTGCACTGCTGACCACCCTCTCACCCCTAACCCCACCCCAGCCCCCCCAAGAACACCCCACTGTGGGGTAACACTATTTACCTGTAGTAGCAAGCAAGTTACATGTTGTAACTTGGTATTTGCTATTCTGTTGTTACCTGATGCCTCCTTGTTACCTTGTTATCCTTCTGCTGCGTGTCAGTCATAAGACAGAGGGACAAATAAAGGGTTTAGTGGGGTTTTTAAAGATGTGATGGGGATGGACCTCACTATGTCCTTGATTAGAGCCACCCGTGGACAGAACACATTTGCTTTCTTGAGCAAGAAGAAGGGGCTCTGACCATGTTTGTGTGGACGTAAACAAAGACACCAAGCACAAGACAAACCAGCTTAAATTGATACCATAAATTAATGTGGTAGATAGTGCTGCCTGAAGAGATTTCTTCCCACTAGGTTTCTGAAAGGTAAGTAGGAAAGTTGCTGTTTAGTCTCTAGGGCCACACAGTCTTGGAGAAGCAGCTCCTCCTTGGCAGAGACATTTATCAGGGCAACAACTCAGCATCACAGGGGAAACGTGCCTTTTTCATTTTTACTGCTCTGCTCTTAGGAGAGCTCTGGTTGACCATGTTTCCCCCTTTTAAAATCTCTCTACTTTTTCTGTCTCCCTTCTGAGCATATCTGGCTGTTGTACGTATCCTGTATAGCTGGTATGGTGTGAAGGGAGACTGAATCAGTCTGACACTGAGATTTAGAGCAGGCTCATCTCAAGGACAGAAACCCCTTGGAGCAGTGTGAGGGGGCTCAGTGGGTGGCTTTGTGGACAGGAGAGGTGAGAAGGAGCTTGCTGAACCCACAGTGCTGCTCCAGTGTTTGGCGTCAGAGCCTTCTTTAGGGGCTGTTGCCAAGTCTCAGGATGACCTAGGGACTGATGCCTCAGAGCTTTTGCCTTTTTTACCTCAGTATAAATACCTACACATTTGGGATAAATATGATATGCAGATGCCAGGTTAGCTTCATTTAGATGACAGGGGTTATGATGTTATTATTTACATTATGGTGCCTAGAGAGTATGGAGTGTGGCCTTCTTGACTCTGCCTCGCACAGCCGTCACAATAATGTGCTGTGGTGTGCCCTTAGCCAGGGTCAGCGGAGAAGTTCAGCAGGGGCAGTGACAGACCATCTGCAGTTTGCAATACCAGGTGCTCAGCATCTCTCTAAATCAGGTTATTTTTTGCACCCTTTAATTAAAACACTCTCAGTTCTCTTAAAGTCTGACTATTAAGTGAGAATGAAGAGTGCTTCTTAGGAGATCAGCCAATCATTTTTGCTTAACAAAATGTTTGTATCTCATTGGATGTAAAAATGTTTACCCTCTGTAAATAGTACTTACACTCCAGTAATTCAAACCTTCTCTCATGACAGAAACCATTGGATTAAGCTCAAGCCTGCCCCACAGCAGATGGGGCCACAACACAGCGTGGGAAAAGAGATATACATTAGAAGGTAACTGAAGAACAGGAAAGGGGTTGGGGCTTTAAAAAGCATGAATGTTGCCTCATGATGGACAGGAAAAGAATGCAATGGAAAGTCACTCAGAAGAAAACCATGAAACTTACTGTTACCAGAAAAATTCATTAGAGTTTCCAGAATGTGAAAACTGAATAAGACACACAGCTGAGAGAGAGGACAAGGATGCTTTTATCTTGATTTACAAATAGATTACGACAGCAAGATGTTTCAGATCTCTTTCTTAGACTTCGTAATTTCCATTCCAGTTGTTGACTGGCTTTTTAGTCACTTTCTTCAAGCCAACATACATCATTGTGTATATTCATATAGTGAACAGAACTACAGAGACCAATGAAATGCCTATCTTATCTTATCCTGTCTGTCCTGTCCTGTCCTGTCCTGTCCTGTCCCATCCTGTCCCGCCCTCCTTCCTTCAAAAGTGAGGATGTTTTCTGTATTTAATATTTTTCTAAAGTTTAGGGAGTATGCAATTATTCATCCAAAGCAATAACTGACTAAGAAATTAGGTTGATATGTCAGCCCTTGGTAAGTATTGAACCTATTCTTAATTACAACAGAGAACACAGGGGTCTGAGGGAACCTTCAGATGAGAGCCACCAGAGAAATCTTGATAATTTTCACCACTGAATTAGTGGGTTACTACATTTAATAGAATATTTCTTTAGGCAGATTTTTGTCTCTGGGAATGCGTGTTTTTTATTTTCTGGAAATTGTATTTTCTACTTGGCTGGGTGCTGCTCTTCTGTCAGCTGCTGTGATCATGCTTGTACACAGGCATACAAACACACAGAAGCTGGAATCAGAGCAGTGCAACTGGAAAAGGATGAGTTTGATTAGCAAAAGAAGAAATGCTAATTACAGGGCAAAATGGTTTACAGTATGATGCTAGCCACAGGTAATAGTCCCCGTACTCAGCACAGCATTAAAATATATCTAATACCTCAAGCTAAAATGGTTGCTGGAGAGTGTAATACAGCATTATAAACATCTCCAGAACTCAGCTCAGTAAGGAAAAAAAAATGAGAATATCTTTTCCCCTGAAGAGAAATGCTTTGCATAAATACTGATCATGAGACTTATTGATGTCAGCAGTGCTTGTAGAGATGTGTCAATGCTGATAAAAAACTCAGTGGCATGGGGATGACTTCTGAAAATGCAAAAAAAAAAGCATACTGTCTACTTAAATACATGCCAAAGTGCGAGTAACAGAATTCAGCTCTGAAGAGAAAAAGATGCCATCCAATTGAGAGAAAATATGATTTCTAATAAAGTTGCATTTGAGGGTCTTGACCAAAGATGGAGTGGCCACTGTGTGAGGACAGCAGATAGTGTCAATAGACAACAATCTCTTCTTTCCATCTAATTAGATAAAACGGCAAAAGGGCATAGAAGAGAAAAAAAACACTGGCAGGTAAGGTAACTTCTTGTCTTTCTTACCTCTTGAAGCTCTCTCATATTTACCTGAACAATTTTGCTACTTTTTCATAAAGGGAAGGTTCCAAGCAACAAAATAACAATAGAGTTAAACAATAAATTATGTAATAAATTAGCAGCTAGGGACAAGAAAACTGTGGAGAATAGAAGAAATTCCCACCTACTTAAAATGAAGAACTTCCCTTCCATGTTATCAGTACTAAGAAGCTGTGCCTTTGCTCTTTCACATTTGCATGAAGACATTTCAAAATCTTTGGGAATGAGGAGATGTAAGTGATGTTAATTGGAAGGGGTAAACTATCATAGAATGTCTTGGGTTAGAAGTGACCTCTAAAGGTCATCTAGTCCAACCCCCCTACAATAAGCAGGGACATTTCACACTAGAACAAATTGCTCAGAGCCCCATCAAGCCTGACCTTGAATGTCTCCAGGGATGGGGCCTCCACCACCTCTCTAGGCAACCTGTTCCAGTGATCCACCACCCTCATATTAAAGAACTTTTTCCTAATGTCCAACCTAAATCTACCCTTCTCTAGCTTGAAACCATTACCCCTTGTCCTATCGTTACATGCCCTAGTGAACAGGTCTTCCCCAGCCTTCCTATAGGTCCCTTTCAGGTATTTGAAGGTCTCTATAAGGTCGCCCTAGAGTCTTCTCTTCTTCAAGCTGAACAACCCCAACTCCCTCAGCCTGTCTTCATAAAAGAGGTGCACTAGCCCTCTGATCAGTTTCATTGCCCTCATCTGGGCTTGCTTCAACAGGTCCACATTCTTCTTGTGTTGGGGCCTCCAGAGCTGGACGTCCCATAACACATTCTGGTGTTACAACTGCCTTTCCCTTTGGATATTTTAAGAACATTTTGTTCAGTCAGACTCCTGCCTAGAAAACCCAGAACTTCATTCCGCTCTAAGAAGCTACCAGAATTATTTTCATAACAAACAACTTTGGTCTCTGCCTAGGGTGTTGTTTCAGTAAGCAGGCTGATTTTTTTTCTAATTCCAATTTGTTGAAGATTTACTGAAGTCTGTGGGGCTCCGTAATTTTCACCGAGAAGGAGAGAATTTGTCATCATTGAGATATTTTCAAAACTATTGAGAATGTTCTGAAGTGAGTAACTGCCTCCGCCCTGATATTAAAAAAAGCAGTTCTAGCAATTTAAATCTTATGAGTAGCTAGATCTGTTTTCTGCAGGAAAGAAACAATCATGACATCAGTCCTCAGGGAAGACGCAGAAGGTTATCTACATAATCTAATTAAAAATGAACTAAGAATCAGATCCATGCTGGAGAAGGCACGGAAAAAGAGAGCCAAACAGCAGGGGAGCAATAGCTAAAGGAAAGCATGTCTTCCATGGTGGCTGAATGGTGTGTGTGCCTTTGTCTAAGTGTGATCAAGTCCAGTATGCCTTGTTCTAAGTTTTTCACTCTGTTCGTGCACATTGGTGGTGTTTTTGACTGAATGAGACCAATATGTCTTTTTCCATGTCTAAATCAGTATTCTCCACTGCTAATTTCCACCAAATGCTGACTTCCACTGCAGTACTTCTTGAAAAAAATTCTCCTCCCCTTCCCTTACCCTTCTAATCCAGAAAGATATTGATAAATTTCCAACCCAGCCTGGTACTAAATAGCTGCTAATGGTTCTCTTAAGGAAATCTTTGTGTGTGGTTCTGATTGACTAAAAAGTAAATAGACTGCACAAGATATATAAGGTTTGATTTAAGTTTAAATTATTAGGGTTTGCTCAGACATCTCTGAGTCTTTTTGTTTTCTGCTGCTTTGATTCATATTTAGAAAATTCCACTGGAAAATTAAAAGCCCAGGGACGTATTTATTGAAAAGATTTTGAGTCTTCCATTATTAAACAATCTGACTGATTGCATTGTTCTTAAACAGACTGAGCTCAGGTGAGGATATGGAAGAATAAATGAAATGAATGTTCTAATGGCTTCTAAATAAATGCATCTTTCCGTGACAACATTTCCTTTCAAAGATCCCATTCTCTGAAATAGCTTCTTGCATCATTAATGAATGGTGTATAGCTGGCTGATTGCTCACCTCTTTTTGTGCAAGAGCTTGGTGGGTTTGCTTTGAATACAGCCTGTGGAATGGATGTATTTGAGATTTTAACTGTCTCTGTGTTCTAAAAAACCAGCTTTGTCACTAAGCTACACCTCTGGAAATGTAGTAACATTATCTTCTCCCCCTCCCAGTTTCTTAGCTTGTAAAAATGTAAATTGTATTCCAGGACACCCACCGGTCTATCTCTATGTTTTCCTCTGTTTCTGAACAACCATACTTTTTCAAAGCTCAGATGAATTTGAAACCGCAAAGAGTTCTGCTGAAATAATATAGGAAAAGTTTCTTTTGTGTTATTTTCTAAATAAGTAACTAGGTTATGCCTCTATTTTTCAAGAGATATTTAAATGCAACTTCGTAATTGATGGTGAGATTGTAATGGGGAAGTATTGGTGGTTAGCATGTTTTCTAAAAAAAAAAACAACAAACAAAACAGATTTATACTGACCAGCAGCATATTGCAGGAGATCCCTGAGATCTGAGGATGGTAAAGTTCATGGTCATTCACTACAGCTAGCCTTCCAGTTACTTACAATGGAGGGAAACCTTCTAGTTGCCTTTTTCCAAAGACAAGAAGGCTGGGGAAGTTACTGGCAGTTCTGTTTGCCCTGAAAAACTTCAGCTAAGCATTCAAGCATTTCCCCATAGATAATCACCTCTCATAGGTTTCCTGCCTTGCATTACTCACCCCTGTGCCTTCCCTCTTTTTGAGAGATGCAGGGCTCCCTCTATCACCATGGAGCTTTGAAAGATTTTCTTTCATACATTTCCCAGAAACATCCACTTTTCTACATCTTTTTTTTTCTCTCAAGCCATCTGTATTTTCCTGTCTCTTCTATACTGCAAACTCTTGAATGAATCCAAGACCTTCACCTGCTCCCTCATAGAGAAAGACACTTTCTGAGGTATCTTCTTCCCTGTCATTCCTGGGCTGTGCACACATTTTGATTTCTCTAGTCTCCATTCTACTCCCCCACCTCTAATAAAATTTTTGCTCTTAATGTTTAGTAGGGAAAATCTTTCAAAATTTCACACACTGGAGGACAGGTCTTGCTTCCTACTCCTGTTTTGTCTTAAAATAGCCTAGAATATTTAAGAGGAATAGTAAAATATAATTAGTAGACCTGTCACATCCATAATCGTAAGATTTATTAGATATAGGAGCGACCAGTGGCTTATTAGTTAGTTTCTGGCATTGTCTGTGTGAAGCTCAGCTGCTGCTTTCTTTCAGCTATAGCCATTGTCTGTTTGCTGTTACTTTTATGAAACTATCTTTGCAAGGAATGAAGAGAGTCTTAGATGAAAACCAAGATTCCTCCCATGTGTATTATGCTGTCCATCAAAAGACTTGCAGCTTGGTTTCCTGGACTTTTATAAGCATTTAAGAGTATGGGAACTTCATTCACCAATATGTTGGAAGGTTTTTATGAGGGAAAGCATTTGCAGTTGATAATAAAACACATTAAAACCTATGAATACATTATTTTGAGTTTATAAACGTAACAAGTGATCTGCTTTGCAGAGCAGGCAGAGCTTGAGGCTAGGGAGCCAGCTGGCTTTGTTTGCTATCACATCCAGCTGGGAAATAGCCAGGTGATTTCCATAAGGGGATAGAAACCAAGTAGGTGGGTTTGGTTGTTTGAAGTAGGTGGGGGGGATGAAGTGCTTGTAGTCTCACTTGGCCTGGTGGGCTCTTTGTTTCAGCAACACAGCATGTCCTGAAAAACAAAACCTTAGTATTAAACAAAACAAAAACTCTAGTCATTTTTGGGGAGCTGTTTGTTCGCTTGCTTTGGTGCTCTGCTGTTGAAGATTTAGCTATTGAAAGAGAAGATGATGGGTGTTTTAGAGTTGGCACCTGAAGTAGCAGCAGAAAAGCTTTGGCCTGTCGAATGCCAGGGAAGAGGCAAGTCCAGCTGAGTTCTCAGTGTATCTCTTCTCTCATCTGCTGCAGCTAAGTCAAGGTAAGATGGTTTATGGCTGATACATTTCCGTGTTCCTCAGGTTATATGCAGAAGGTAGAATGTGGCTCCACCTCTGCAGGGTTTGTCTTTTAGGGTTTGGGCTCCAGTCTTGCACAGGGCTGCCCCAGGGGCCCCTCATGTCAGCTGTAGGTGTTTTGAGGTCTTGGCTTTGTTAGCTATCTCCATATCACTGTTGCAGGACTGTTGAGGCTGTTTTAAGAAGCAAAGTAAAGGTGGTTTTGATGCCTGCTGTGATTGTTATACCTGATCATGAGGAAGTGTCTGATGTTGAGCACCTATCTTCCTTGCCAAGACCCTATTGTTAGTGAGTGGTGTGGCCTTTAGTGGAAATGTGTGTGACTACAGTGTAGGGGGGATGACTCCTACTGTTCTGCGGAGTTTAAGCTTCATATAAACATTCTGTTGTGTGTGGGGAGAACTAGTCTGTTCCCCACAACTTCTGAGAATGTAAAAAAATATTTTGCTATTAACCTTAAAACAAATGTTTGGAATCGAGATAGCCAAGTGCTTTGATACTCTGAAAAAACTTATCCCTGTTTTAACTCTCAGCATATGCATTTTTCTTCCCCTTTGTTAAAAAGTACATATATTAGCCTAAATCAAATTCCATGAGGAGGGTGAAAATATGAATAGGATAGATTTCATGAAGTTTTTTTAATGAAATAGCAAAATCAAGGCCTTTGGTGAGGCTTTGTGGTTGCTCAGGAGTACCTGTTTCCTTTTCTGTGTAATCACTTCTACATAAAGAAAGCTTATATTTCCAATATAAGTTTGGAAAAAACAAAATGTTCATCAAAATGTCACGAAGTATTACTGAGAGATGGTGCCTGAGATACTTCTGAACTATAAAAATGTCTTTACTATCCATCTGACTCTTCCTGCTCTCTTGCTATTTAAAGCTGATTTTCCTTTACGCTTTCTTGGAGAACTTAAATATACTGAACTTAGGATGTGCTGTGTATAGTATATTGCCAATCTATCAACATACATTCAAGTAAAGAACATGTTTTTTTTTGCTGAATGTTAAGGTGAAATTCTGCAGGTTCTGCAGAAAAGACAACAAGAAATGTTATGCATTAGTTATTTCATGTAGAACTCATCCAGTAGAAAAGTGTCAGACTACTTCTTTCTATTCAAAGGTCTGCATACCTAAAGATTTTGGACAATGAAAGTTTTCTGATTGTGTATGTAGGAATGTGTGAAACACCTTCAGGATTTGTTCCTTTAATTTTGCAAGTTTGTATAACAAATATTGAGTACCTATTTTATAATTGTAATTTTTCAGACCCTAATAAATTTACCCAAAAAATCCTCACAATGTGGATGAAAAGATCATGCTCAAAAGTAAAATTACAATTAAAATGTAGTTGGAATAAAAGCCTGTGATTGTTTTGAGCAAATGTTGAAATAGAATGACCAGAGATGACTGTAAATATGCCTGTTTGTAAGTTTTATTACTGTCATGCTATTGTTTACTAAACCCCTTTTCTTGAAAGGTGGGAAGAAGGCTGGTGAGAACACAGAACACAGAACACTCTGTTTTGGCTAGATATACGTGAATCAGCTAGTGAATGCCTTTACAGTAGTAATATAACTGCCTGACAACTGTTTTTAATTTTTTTTCTTGACCCATTCAGGAAGAAAGCTGTGCTTTGCAGGAATAAAACATGTTAAAATGCTGGATGAAATGCTAATGTTCAAGAGTAGTATAATTTTGAAATAGCTACACATCATGCTGAACAAAATTAAAGTGCTTATAATTCAATATCTGTTTCTGATGCATTAGAGAGTTTTTTTCCAAAGCTTTCTCTGAAACCTAGAAATAGAAAAGTCACTTTTTCTGTACGATGTAAGACTGAACATATTAACTGTACCTCTATAAGACTTTGGCAATGACTTGTTTTTATAACTCAACAAAATAGAGTTCATTTTTTCTTATTTGTTCTGCTTGTATTGTTGCAAATGACTCCCACTTTTCCCCCTCAAAAGAGTGGAAAACAATTCCTCGTAAATGTTTCTCACTGAACAAATGGTTAGATATGTTACAACACTTGCTTTAAACACTTGTCCAAGAATATGCACTGCTAATAGCCTTTTTCTAATCAATAAACATTAGCTGGGGAACTGGAGAATACAAATTATTTTTTTTATTGTGCATTACCAAATAACATTTTCAAATTTGAACTGCCTACCTTCCAAATCTCAAATTCCTTGTAGCCAGAATGTTTTTTTCACCTCAGAATAACTCATGTGAACCTCAGGGTGTCTTTTCTGCCATCATACTGATACAGCAGATAATTAGTTTTATCCAGACATACAGGACATAGTCAATATATATAAATGCCTGATTTGTATGAAGCAGGATTTGCACACTTGCTTTTCTTTTGTGAATGTAAATACCAAAAGATGCTGTTAGACTTTAGCTCAAGGCTGCAACACTACAAAATGATCTTGGGAGACTAAGAAACTTGTTAACTTTTCTAAATATGTAGAAATGCTCTTACACTTTTTGCTAATAGTGTACTATTACAATATGCCTTCGTACCAACATCCTGCTGTACATAAAATGGTCAATGCTTCTTTTTGTATTACTAGTAAGAGTCAACATGCTTTTGCTTTAAATCCAGCATTATCATTCTTCCACGTTCAGAGCAACGTAGGAGTTAGGAACTGCGCAGAGGGTGTTTGGGGATTGATGTGTTGTCAGCAACTGAAGTGAATAGTGTTGAGACTGTGTTCTATCTTCACAGGACTTCTCCGGGGGAGCCTCTCTGGGATGCTGTGCTGCCTGATCCTACACAGGTTCCTGCTCCACAACATCATTAATTACCCGTATTCAAGACCTTGGCATGATCTAGTGACTTCTTGGTGTTCCTTACCCTAGTCTCTGAAATATGTATCATTCCTGCCAGCAGCCAACTTGCTTTTTATCCAGTCAGGATGCTTGACGATCGTGCACAGTTAGCAGGGATCTTATTAGTCTTGGTGCCTAGTGAGACAGGTGAGTGACTACCCCATGGAAAAGCAGCCCAGCTCTTCAGAGCTGCTGTTCTCATCTTCTAGGAGGATTGCTGCTGTCATAGCCAGAGACCACTCACTGAATATTAACGCTTGTATGAAGATTAACTACCTTGATTTCTTTTGCCCTATGGAAAGGCTGGAAATAATTTGATTTCCAAGGAGGTGCCTCACAACCCCCAATCAGCAGTTCAGGTGAAGGAATTTATTATGTGATGAGACCTAGAGTAAATGTGGAATGATCTGCTAAACTTTCCTGATGTGGAGAGGAAAGGATTTTTGCTTCAGAAAGCCTTATTCTGGAGATGCAGACAGTTTGGGTAGGGATAGCAGTTATGGTTTATACGGTTGATCTTTACCCTGATGATCTCCTGGTGTCCTTGTCTGGAGTAATAACCAGTAGTTAAATACAACTTATCTCCCCTTATTATTGGTTGTTTTTCCTTCTCCAGCAAGATTAAGACATTAATAAACAAGGAACGTTCTCTCAGTTTTGCAGACAGCTTATGTAATGCAACCATGAACCAGAGAAATAAGGGGAACATCATCCCAGATTGCAAATATTCTTTCCATGAGAGTATAAATGAGGCAAAAAAAAAATAATTTAGAAGATGACAGGGTGCAGAGACATTTTCTTCAGGATAAAATAATATATTGGGTAAAATTCCTGGTTAATTCTGGAGTAGCCAGCAGTTTGAGATACCTGATAATAATTCTAGCCTCTGAATACTTTGTTCAGTAAAGGGCCAAGCTGTACTAGGAAAACAGTTTTTATGGAGACTCCAGTGCCAACACCTTTCTAGGAGTCTGGATAAAAACAGGGCAAATGGATTCTCAATCTGACACTGCATTTTCCTGCTTAGTTAAGTAAATACTCAAACTATGAAGAATTCTTCACCTGTTTTTTCTTTTTTTTTTTTCATTAACTTTTGGGGCATTTGGCTTAGATGTTAATATTCCCTGCTTCGCGTATGTGCTGTATGAAGGAGAAGTGGAAAATAAACATTTGTATGGCCAGGGTTTGGCTCTGTGATGTAGGAGCAGTTACACCAGTTATTCTGAAGAGGTAGGATTACTTTGATGGTTATGTGGTTTAAAAGCTTGCAGATATAGCAAAAGGCAGTTAGCAGGTAGCATACAATTTTCCCGTGGATGACAGTTGTGCTGTGTTTCCTAGGACAAAAGCCTCAGTGAATCTCAAGCTGTGGTCTAGCATGTTGTTTGCTGCCATAGCACAGTCCTGAGAAGGGAGATTAAAGGATGCTTCAAATAGGGCAGGACAAAGATGATGCCTTGGGAAAGACTGTTGACAGGAATTATTCCTTTGCTGTAGTTCTTCTCCTGGGGAAGAGAAAAAAAGTGGTGTTCTTGGTTGCCTTGTAACTGAGATTGGAGAGGTGCGGGTTTTTTTATTTATTTGGTGAAATCCTTTCTTTTTCTGGGTTCTTGCATGTGACACCTCATAGTATTTGAGCGAGAAAATGTGCTGATCTCTGCTATCTCAGATGGGATGGCGAGTGCTGGTCATGCAGGCTTTGTCTGAAGAAAGGTTGCAGATGTTGTTGTATGGTAAAACATGTTGCTTTAATCTTTATTCCTTCACTATGTGTGTGCTTCTTCTAGAATCATGCAGAGACCTGCAATATCAAGGATGGTATTCACAGAAATAACACACTGCTAAAATGTAGTCAACCTCTACTGAGACCAAAATTCTCACTTACAAATGCACACCATCCCTTCAACTTGTGAACTATCTTGCTTGCTGAATAAGCACTTCTGCTTTGTCCCCAGTCTCTCTGAATTAGTTGGCTGCAATTTGAAAGTCACCTGGGGAAAGCGAATACATACTGGGATGTGGTTTTTTTTCTTCTTTCATGTAGTAATCACAAAATACAGCTTGCAGTACACTACATATCTAGCTGCTTCAGAAGGAGGGAAATCTTCCTTCAGTGAGACAAATGCCATTTAATAAATGGATATTTATGATTCAGCAAAGAAATAGTGCACTCCAAGGGAATTTGACATTTTTCTTACTTTAGAAAATGGGTATTTCTAGCAAAACCAACTCTGCCTACTATATGGGAAGGGAGATGATGGCAAAAAATTTAACTGCTTCTTTCTCTTGACTGTAACAAGTTTCTTGAATAGAAAGAGACAAAACAGTAGGAAAAAGAGGTAAAATAGATGCTTGTTGAGTGGAGACTTGGAGCCTTAAATGTAAATAATTCAGACTATAAACTTGAGTAACAGCAATGTTGCTGCACAGGTGCCACAAAGGTTGGTGTCAAGAAAGCAGATTTCTGTCATGGATGGCAGCAGTTTGTAGATTTTTGCTACTTATATGTACAAAATTGGTTACAATGAAATCTATTTTAGCTTCCAGCTGGTATCTGTATAATCCATTTACAACAAATAGTGGTCACTCCTGTTCTTCATCCAGCCTCATTTGTCTTTCTGTGAAATAGTCTCTGTACTCTGTTTCACAGCACCATAGGTGAGGATATCACAGAGGTATCTCAGCATCATGCACTTCCAATCTGCCTGTTTTATTATTAAAAAGGTATCTTCTTTGGGTTAGCAGTGGGAGGAAAACAACATTTGAAAAGGTATGAAAGAGTGTGAGGAGAAAGGGAAGCTCAAAGCAGTCGAAGACAGATTTACTGCTTTACTGATATTTTATGGTGTGCTCCTGAATATGCATCAACAGGTTGTAAACAATCCAAAGGGAGGATTTGCACAAGCGCTGAAAGGCTTTTAGAGTCCCAACCCAATTTCAAGCTGTGACAAATAAGCATAAATACTGCAAGCAGCATTTTGCTCATGTTTCTAGCATTCAATCACTTGTAAAACTCTTAAAAGGAACAATGCTGTGAAAGCTGGTTTAGCTGACCACTGGAGAGAATGACAAAAAGGGGGAAATACTGATTTAATAGATTTAAAAAAAAAAAAATCTGGAATGCATTATGGAGAAGACTTTTTTGTGTTGCAGAAGTGAGTTCTTTCATGGAAATGAATTCTTTCTTAATGTACAGAAAATATCAGTTATGGATATGATGGCTGAGATTTCTTCCAGCTGCAAAAACTTAGTAAGCAGCAGTAATATCACAGTGACCTCTTTCTTTTCCTGAGATCTGGCTATGTGAGGATGCTTCAAAATAGTGGTGACAGTGAACTTGCAATGGATATCTCCCTTAGAAATGTGCCAGTTCAGAGAAGACTTATTTAGGGGGAAAAAAAGCTCCTCTTGGGTCCTGAATGAAATTTCTAACAATAATGAGGAAGATAGAACCCTCTGCAGTAGGAAATAGGCAGTCCCTGTTGTGGTGAGGCTTTGTTAGGGGTCAGTGAAGCCTGTTGCATGTTCTCCTAGTGCATGTAGGCAAACTCTGCACAAGTGCTGAATGCAGAACTGTGGTGTGCTTGCATAGAGTCCTTCCTTCTTCCTTCAGCTTGGACCTGCATCTACTATTGTTCAGAGTGTCAGATACAAATATTCTAACTACATCAAATAATGTGGGGATTTGACCCTGCTTTCTTTGTAACCTGTGGAAAAACTTTGACTATTGGTCACTCTAAACAAGTATTTGTTTTAATGGACTTCCTAGAGGGATTGGTCTTAGCATTGGATTTCCTCAAGTGGTACTTCTACATCCCTTTGAAAGACCCAAATCCAGCTGAGGTTGTTACTGGTGGAAGAGGGGAGGGTTCTAGGAAGTCTTGGAATCTGGAACCTCATAAATATTTTCAGATATGTGATCCAAATAAGAAGTATTTATTAATAAAAGTTCATCAATCCTTTTAAATATATAATGCAAATATGCTAGTGCACATGCAGTGCCTGAATATTTTACATTAGGGTGTTGAAAGCTGCAATCCCAGAATAACACAGTAGATCGGTGGTGAGTATCCTTCTTGCTAATGACTGTATTGAGCAGTTTGATCAGTTTTGTGTTGTTATCAAGCTTCAAACCTTCAGTTACTATTTTGGGATAATTAATTACCAGTCACTGAAAACTTGAGGCATGCTGTTTCTGGGGGTACCAGGTTTTTCTTATGCTCTGTACTAGAGGAAGCAATGCCCACTATGTTGGGCTGTGCAAGTGCTTATATTGTTTACAAGTGAGTGAGTTGATGAATGAGCAACAGCCCCCTTCCCTGGTGCTCTGTAAGGAAACTAGGAATGGGGAGAGAGGGTTCAGTGCAATGGCCAAGGTAATCAATACGTAAGGAGAGAGCTCTATAAATGGGGTTTTAAACAAACTCAGAATGTGTGCTATCAAACAGAACACTTTTTTGTAAACTTTTAATATGCTTGACAACCATGAAAAACAATCTCCCAAATCTTCTTCATCATCAAATTGCTGAACTGATCATGTCAGTTTTGTTGCTGAGATTTGCCTCCAGATGTTGTAGTAAGCAGCTAATTCTTCTCAGTGCTGTTCATTTGTATGTTCCTGTCTACATCCTGTGGTGTACTACCCCCCAGTTCTGACGTATCTATGGTGCCTTGACCAGCTAGAGGTGGCTTTCACTTTGTGTCTCCTGGAGTGGGCTCTACACACAGGAATGTGATTTCTGTGAACTTCCTAACCTCCTCGCAATGTGTGTGTATAACCAGGTACATACCTACATGAACACATACATACTAAATTATAAATTTAATAAGAAGCTGTTGGTTTAGCTGTGAAAAACCTGATCTGTCTTGGATGTCCAGATGTGAAATCTACTGTGCAGGGATGTATCTGTTTCTAAAGCAGGAATTAAATCACACTGCCTTCATAAAACCACTGTGCAGGGAAGGTTGAGAAAGCGCAATCCATTTTTTAAATCAAGGCATGGTCACTGGGCTATGGTCACAGTGGCTGAAAGAACAGCTGGTACTCCTTCATGTATCAGCCCGTGAAATGGGCTGGCATCATTAATTCTATAACCAAATAAATGCAGATCTTTGCAAAAGCTTCTGGGGTTTTCTACCTTGGAATATCCAAAGGTCACACAACTTCTTGAGGGTCTACTGCTAGCAAAGTATCTCATTAGTTTAAGGACAAACACTTTGATTGTTTGCAGGCAATGCCCATACTGGAGATGGGGAAAATCCTGAAATTTTTTTTGTTGTGTTATGAAATGCTGATGCTTGTGCTGGGTGATTCAAGAAGCTCTGCTGTGTCTCTGTTGTATACTGCCCATTTCAACCATTGTGTCTTGCTTTTCATTCGGGGGCAAGCAGATTTTCAGGAGGACAAAGAAAGATGTTTTTATAGTTTGCCTCAACTCTACATTTTCAGTTAAATAAGGATTTGTAAATTCATGGAAATAGAGGTAGGTGGATAAGCAGCTGTGTAAGATGGGGGAAGATAGTACATAACTGTGTTTAAAAACTAAAACAAGCTTCTGGAAGCCAAAGCAGTTCAAGGTCAACAAACAAATGTTTGCTAGTTCACTTTTCTTTAATGAAGAATTGTTTCTTCCTGTCATGAAATCTTGACATCTCAGATTTCTCAAAGTTCAGATTGTGACTTAAGCTGTTGAACAGTTTGGTTCATATTAATAGGATTTATTTTTTGTGCTGATATGAAATCAGGCTATTTGTCAGTTCTTTTTGAGAAAGATTGAACAGCAATTTTACAAGCTTTAGTTAATGCTAGCTTAGATAAGTATTTTGAGACTGTCATTTACAGTAGGAGGCTGCTGTGAAATCACAGGGTAGCCCCAGATTTATGTTTTTTGTAATTCCAATTAATTTAAATGACTTATAACTAGCTGAAAAAGTACCTTGCTTTATACCACACTTTTATACCCCACCAAGCTTCCCTATGAATTCAGATGTTTTTATTTTTATGAGTACCTAGGCTTGAAATTTTGCTGTTCATCAATTTCTGTGCACAATATAATAGCTTTAATGGATTTTATGTTGTAGTACAATGACAGAGGTATTAGTGGAAATTTAAAAAGATGCCTATAGAACACTAATGCTGTTGCATGTAGCACATGCTGAAATATCACCTATATGAATAAATGAAGCCAGACCTTTGAAAGTATATGGTCCTTTTCTTGATACTGCAAGATTCTAAAACACGGATATTTACTGCCTTGGCTGTTTTGGAGATTATTTTATTCAAACTGTTTAGGCTTTCAATTCCAATATAAATATAATATTTTTTAGCTGCCTTCCTATTTGATATGACCCTTTAAAATGTTTCTTAAAGTATTTATCTCTCCACTGGCTGTGTGTGTGTGAAATGATGATGCTAACAAGTCCTCACTGATGAGAACCCAGAAATTACTATTTGATGTTGATAGAGCTGGTTTTCTGATACTTGGTGACTGCAGCCTGATCTGCATGAATAAAAATGTTGTTTTTGGCTTTATGTACAAACGCAGTGAACTGCAGCCTTGGCCCTAAATAAACAATATCATTGAGTCACTGCAGAGATCTGGATGCCTATTTTGTCTTTAGTGGAATTTAGATGTTCAAATCTCTTAAGTGGTTTTGAGGCTCTTGTCTTGTATGGATGTGCACCTGAACACACAAATTGTTTACGTTGTATTTTTTCTTCTTGTTTAAAAGTGTTAGTCAGCTGCTTCTGGTACTCATTGATGTGGCTTCACTGGTCAAGTTAATTTTATGTAACTGAAGTATTTTGGTACTCTTCCACTAATGATGACATATTATACCACTAAAGTCTAAAGGAAAAGGAAACAAACTATTCTCCCTTCTATTCTTCTCATCTGTTTATATTATTAATATAATACTGTTATATAAATTTGTGCTGGTTTAAGCCAGAATGAAGCCAATTTTCCTTTCACTTTGTTTTTTTTTTCTTCACTAGGCTCTCTTTTAACTAGCAGCAAATCTTCCAGCTAGGGAACTGATAAAGCTGAAATGTTTGTTACTGCTGAGACTTCAAGGTCCCTTTGCTCTATTTGTTCAATCTGCGGCCTCAGATGCTACAGGAGTAGAAAAGTCGTATCTGTAACCCCCCCGCAGGGAGGAGTGGGCTAGACGGACAACAAAAATGACCAAAGTATTCCATTCCATATGTCTACATAAGCTCAGTGTAAGGTCAGGGATCACGGAAGTCGAGCCCCTTCCTGCTGCTTCTTCCCTTTCATTCATGGATGGCATCTGGGGAGGACTCCATCTATCCATCACAGTCAACCCCTAGGCTCATGCTTTCCTGACCCTCATAACTCTCCCCTCAGCTCCTGTCTGCTCAGCCGCTCTCTCCGGCAGCGCTCCGGGACACTTCGGGAGTGCTCACAGCTCAGGAGAGTGCCGGGGGAGTTGCTGGGGGTGGGGGGAGGCAACAGGGTTTTGCACATTCTGAACACATCTGTATATAATTGTACATATTTTCTTTTGTCATTAGTAGTTAATTAAAACTGTCTAGTTCAGTTTTCAGTTTGGGAAGTCTCTCCTTCATTATCTCTCTCCTTCCCTGCCTGGGTGGGAGGGGGAGGGGATCAAGAGCATTGTTGTTGTTGGCTCAATTGCCAATTCTGAGTCAAACTGACAAAATTATTAAAAAAAATATGTAAGGTGAAGTCTTGTTACCACTGGTGGTATTTCACTGCAAGTTTCGTTTACATGCCAATCTTATCCAGGGCATTACAAAGTCATATCTAATACTATTTTTATCAACTGTGATAAGGAGAAGGCTGTTAAGGCTGTGTTTTTCAAGGATTCTTTATGCAATGAATTAATTGTCAGCAAACCTATTGTTGAATTCTACATCCATGTATCTGGAAGGACAAAGTAATGGGAGAGCTACTTCAAGGATTTTGTTGATGGGCTTATGACAAAAGACAAGGTTAGTAAGGCTAGAATTTAATTCTGGTGTGTACCTTGAAGTGCCTTTATTAGCTCAGATTGAAAGCACTTCTCTACTTTTAAAATAGAAAAAAAGAGAGAGAAGAAGAAATGAGCCAGGCATAATAACTAAAGATGATTTTGGTTTAGCTCTACGATGAGCAGCAACTTGCATGGGTACAGTTGCTTTGGATGCTGTGTTGAAATACTATCAATGACCAACAATTAAGTCAACGTTCTTTTTAAGCTATCATATGTATTTCTAGCTCTTGAGCTGTGCATGGTCAGAGCTTACTGATTGGTCAGACAAGTAGCAAGCGGTGAGAAAGGAAAGACAGCTTCTTTCTAAAATCCACTTTGAGACCATAGATTAAGCATTTTAGTAAGTGTTGCTCCTGACAAAAGACTGGATGAATTGTTTCTGTGTGTTTGCATATCTAGTGTTGGTTGTTTTTATATATTCATTTGGTTACATTTTTATATATATATATATCTCATGAGTTTTCTGGGGTACTGGCATTTCATGAAAGACATAATTGTCTTGTCTCTAACTCTTTCTACAGAAAGAATTTTCTTGTTTTTAAAAATATCCATAGAATAATAAACAAAACCTTCCAACCTTGAGCACAAGGTAACTATCCCCAAAAGTTAAAAAATGTGGAATATTCTTGTTTAGCATGCTTTCTTATACCAGCTACTTTTTCCTCCTTGTCCCCCACATTTCATTAGTCACTTAGGTTTCCCTTTTGATTCTTTCTTTTACTCTCTCTCACTCAGATGAGACCCCACAGCCCCTTATGAAAAACCTAGTATGAAAGGCAGAGAGAAAGAATTGCAGTTACAGTAATGAGACCATGCAATTTATTATGAATGATACCGTAATTCTCAGAATATATGATTTATTAGAGAGAACGGGCTAGTTACCAGGCCTGTTGACATAAACCACCTCCTCTTCATGAGAAGAACCGAAAGGTAAAATGGTGGGAAGGTACCAGTGATTATCCATTTCTACTTGGCATTTGCAACAAGATGTTTTGGTTTCGGTCTAAGCCAGCTCTGGAACTAACATGAACAAAGTTATTTAAGTGATGTTTAAGAAGTTTTAGCATTGGTATAAAGCAAGAGATGATTATGCCGGAGTTTTTATCTTGATAAATTTAAATCTCCATAAAGGGTTTTAAAAGCACTGTGTTCGTACCTTTGCAAGGTTTTGTGTTTGAGACAGAACATACTGAGCAATGCTGCAATAGTATCAGTACAAAACATTTCTACCCCACTAAGAAATGAAGACATTCTTCTATTCGAGTTTATTACTGCAACACTCCAGTTAGAAATTATCTGGCCTTTGCACTTTGGAAGAATTTGACCACTTTTTTAAGGAGAAGAAATGTGTTTTCTTCTGATGAGATACCTTGCCAAGAACCTATGCTCTTTCAGTAATCTCCATATGTTTAAAGTCTCACTGTGGTATACTGAGTACAACTCCGAGACAGTCAAAGCTCTTTAAAGCTCAGCCTGTAAGTAATTTGCAAGGCCATTATTACCTCGCTGTTTCCCATCTGTTGATTGAGCTCCAAGAGTCCCTTTCTCCATTGTGAGCTTTCACAACATTTACTGACTCTGACATGTTTAATTTGCTTTGTGAATTAAGTATGACAAGAAACATCCTGCTCACTGCACAGGAAGCAGCCTGTGCTGTGATCTGTGGTGCTTGGCTGAGATTAGTGCCACATGCAGCAGACACAGATATTCCTAAAACACTGTGTAGGATTAAAAAAAAATAATAATTTGGGATAAAATATACCTGAATAGTGAAATGGGATTGAAGAAGTTTTGACAAGACAGAAAGCAAGATGAGATGTTATTTCCTTTGGCATATTCAGTCATTAGGTTTTACACCTGAAAACTCTCAGCCCTTGCTTCTGCTGCCTGTAAGCCACCAACAAATTATGTGCAGAACTCCCCATTGATTCTGGATACAGTGAAAAAATTTCTAGAGCATTGTCATGAGATAAGTATATGGCTCAAACATCACAGATCAACGTGGCTTCAAATCTCTTGTGGGCTTTTTCCAAACAATGCAAGGTATGCTTTTTCTGTCTCTAGAACAGGTGAGAGCCCTAGTGTTTCTGTCCCCACCTGTTTTGGGACTTCTAAAGTGTGTGTGGGAACTGCTGGTCTTGGTGATGCTAATGTGAACAGAGAGCTAATGTGAATGGATAGCTAATACAATGGTATTATGTCAAGTGAAATTCAGGTTGATGTTTGAACCAAATGGTTTCTACCCTGCCTCATATGGTGACACACTGCTGCTATGGGTGTAAATCTAAGGATTTTTGGATGGAAACCATTTATCTATTGAATTTGTGTTTATTGGATATTAGTTCAGCATCACTGTCTGGTTATGTGCATTCACCCTCCCCTCACTGCAAATAATGATAAACAACTTCATTGTACTTGAATGTGTGTCCAGAGGATCTAAAGCCTCACTAATATGAATCCACTGAGCTGCTTTTACACATACCTATATATTCTTTTTGCTTTAAAAAGACATACTGATGTCTGTTTAACATGTTCAGTGTAATAAGATAAAATGTTGATTAAAAAGCTTTTCTAAGGGGATTAAAAAGACTTGGAGTGGTTTTAGTGTATTAATCTCAAATTTTTAAGAGTGATAAGGAATACTAATATTCCAAGGATAAAAAGAACAGCTCTTTTTACTTTTTGAAATATGTTGTTTATGAGGGTTGAATAAAAAATATGGATTGTAAGATTAAAGATCAATTTATGCTTCTATTACAGTCTTTGGTTTATAGATTACTGGAAGATCTGAAATAATTATGGGGTAATATGGAGGGAGGATGGAGTTGTTGAGTGAGGTAAACCTATATGAAATGTTCTGAGATGGAGAACCGGAACCTTCTGCCCATTTCAAGTAGAAGGTTTGAAGTCTTTTCTCTTAAACAAGGTCAGCTGTATTCTTGAAATACAGTAGGTGTGTTTGCAATGTTTGAATACTAATTGCAAGTATAATTTGGACTTGGTCTTTTTATTCACATGTTTTTTTGTGGTTGCATTTTTCCTTTTGAGAAGGAATTAAGTTTTAATATTTGTTTAGGGAGACAATTCAAATGGAATTTCTACACCTCAAGCTTTTAAAAAGTTGGTATTGCTGTGTGACGAGTATTATTCATGCTACTCTCTGCATTGTTGAAAGGCTTGGAAAGATGGTATGCAAGCTTTAGACTTGGTGACTGTCAACATTCGAGCTAGTTAGTAATGAAACAATAGGGAAAATATTTGCTTCAGTGAATTTTATTTCAAGCCAACAGAGTTGTCTGGTTTGGAGGACCTTGGAGAGGTCTGGTGATTTTTCCAAGATGAGTTACTACATGTCTGGAACAAAAAATGCTTTGTTTACTGCCAGTTTATTGTGCCACTTTATCTCCTGGTACAGCATTCACTGGTTTGCTTGTATGCAAATGATTTAGTTCCATCTTTGTGAAGAAAATGAAAAAAACTTCTTTCCCTCTAATCAAACATTTTGAATTTTTTCTAGTGATTGCTTTTCAAAATAATAAAAAATATGATACATCTAATTAAACTTCCTTTTTAACACTGCATTCTCTATGCAATATTTTGCTTGAAACTGTCATGTTTGTCAAGAGCACATGCCTCAATCTGTAGTCTTCAGTCTCAAGTCATCAAATTCATTAGCTCGATTACACGGTCTGTTATCAGACTAATAATGCATATCCTTGTCTATATCCAGATTCCATTGAAGTGAGTAGGAGTTCAGCTATCAATTTCAGTGCAAATAGTTTCATATTTAACATCAGGGAAAATATTTTACTTGTAGAACTGATATAAATGATTGGAAAAATCTGAAGGCTTAAATAATGGGTGTAGAATCCAAAAGTTGAGATGTTCATCCCAACATCTGCAATTGGGTAAACTATCTGAAGTTCTCATTTGTAGAATTTGTAGAAGTCCTGATTTAAGAGCAATAAAAAGACTTTCTACTTATGCCTTTTTTTGGCGCTGTGTTCTAGATTCACTTGTAAAACATAAGAGCATCATAGTTATGAAGTTGTAAAAGAAGAAAAAATAATAAAAGCAACTGAGGTTTGAACTGTCAAAATAAAAAAATTCATCAAGCCTATTTTTTAGTATTAAATCTTGCTTGTATGATGAATGTTAGCAGAATACTTCAGGATGTACACTTGAATGTATTGATCCAAATTGTGATCAATACTCAAGAATAATAAATATTGGAATGCATAAATAGTGGTGAATACTTTATTTTGCAAACATACTTGCCTTCCAAATACTTCGATATTTTTCATATTTGTTTAAAATATAAAGGGTGCAGCTACAGTGTACAGCAGAATTGCTCTTGCAATGTGACACTGTCCTGCAGTAAGCCTATTACCTTGTCTGTGATACAGCACGTGTCCATCACTGGGGACATGATACATGGGGGAGTGGAAGAAGGTGACTGTTAACAACCTTAAGAGAAAGACAATTGCAGTCTGAAGTCTCTCTAGAACCACCCTCCTCTGTTGAATGTGTGAGGCTGTGGGGTTTCTGAGTGCATACTGGTTTCCAGATGCTCCTGACAAGGGTCAGAACTACTCTCACCAGACCCTTGGTGTGAATTGGTTCCCTTCTAAGTGACATGGGATAATAACCCTTAGTAGAGTACATGTTGTCCAGTGTCATACTGAAACCCCTATTTCTGCAGGGAAAATAGTGTCAAAAAAGCAGATTCTGCTTTAATCTGTGTCAGTAGTGGCTGACTGGACAGACTTTACCTTCATGGGGGAAGAGGTTTGTTAGGCCTAATCCCATCTCTTCTCCTGAGTAAGGTGGGAGACTTCTGTAAAGTGCCCATTTCTTCTGTGTGGATCTTTTGAGATCCCTGGCAAGCCTCGTGGCTAGACTGGAAAGAAGAAAAATAGGAAAAGATTTTAGGCAAATGAAACTTGCAAGGCTATGTAGTGAAAGGAAAAGTACTGGAACAAAGTGTTTGAAGGCAGGTTTTAAAAGCCCGTATTTTTGTCGCAGCAACTTTCTAAGCCTGACTAACTAAGGATGCACTTGACTCTGGGCTCCACATTTGTGCTGGTACCTTTTTTATCAAAGTCTGTACAACTTTACTGCAGTCACCGAACAAGATCCTTATGGAGAATCCACATGGTGGAAGTAAAAATGGAAGAGCACGATTTTGCCTTGTCCCACTGTTGGTGTCACTGGCTGGGAGAGCATAACTGTGTCCCAAGGCATCCAACAGAGCTGTTTCCTTAGTGCTTCTGTTGTGTTGATGGCGCTGCTTCCTAGTTCAAGTAGCTGTTACATGTTCAGTTTCATTTGTACATTTTAAACATGGGGAATATGTGGACCAGATGGTCCTTGAGGTTGCCCTTCCAACTTGACGTTCTATGAATATGGACTTTATTACAAAATGTCTGTATTGTTAAACATGGAAAACGTCCCCTGTATTTCAAATATTTGAAGTTGCTGTGACACTTGAAGACTGAAAAGTGGTAGATGTGGCTTATCCACAGCAATAATACAGAACAAGTGTCTATTTAAATTCAAGTGAACAAGTATCAATATGAGAACAGCTCTTATAACTTGTCAACTATCAATTTATTAGAAGAGACTCTTACATGCCCCATGCTGCTATTCCTAATGATGTGCTCACTGCATGGACTTGTGCTTTCAGGCAAGGAGAAAAACACAGCTTGAAAATGGTACTGGCCAAAAATTGTGTGACCACAGAAATGTTGTGTTACCTGTCACAAATCTTGTTAGAAGAGATGATGCCATCTTCCCTTTTGCTTAAGCAGCCACAGGGATTGTTTTGCAGAAGAGAAGGTTCAATTTAAAAAAAAAATAAAATTTCATTCAGATCATCCACCAAGGCTCTTCAAAGCATGGGCAATTAGAATGGATTATAATTATTATCTTGGCCTTCACTTGCTGTCTAAGAAACTATCTGGTCAATTAGGGACCCATGTTTGCTGATTAAAGTGGTGATATAACAGGCCTCTGATACTAACTCAGCTTTAATTAGAGAGGTACTTTGGTCCTGCTAGTTTGCTATGACAAATGCAGTTGACTCTTCTGGGGAGGAAAAAAAAAAAAAAGAAGAGTGGATTTCCTCTCCACACCCATCCAAAACCCCCATAGTGTTAGTGTTTCTGGTTACAGATCTGGCTAAAAGACCACGCAAAGTGAGCTGCAGTGTGTGTGAATGTTCTCATAGAACACTGTGGGAAACCCACTGGGTTTGCTGTTGCCCTTCTCATATAGGTCTGCACTTCTCTTCTGCTTATATGTCATGACTGAAGCTGGGATTTAACCAATACTATAAATGTGCTGTGTGACACTGACACTGAATGCAGGAAAAGTGTGGTGCTTTGCTCACCTCAACAGTTGAAATTGTGAAAGTTGTGGAGGAGAGGTAAAGTACTGCATTTTTGCAGCATTTGTCCTTCTCTGGTTAATATCAGCCCCTAAAGATGTAAATGGGGCAATGAGTGGTCTCTTTAATCTCATGACATATTTGTCATGTGCATTATCTCTGTGAGGTATGCCTTTATGCAGTGTAAATGGCACATGTCCTGTAAACTGGTTCTGGTAGCTGAAGCCACATCTTTGTTGGCTGACTCAGCCTAGCCTGTGGAGAATGTGGTTTTTAGATCAGGCTTGGGTTTAGGACAACTTGCTGCCAGGACAGCCCTCTTCAGGGACAACTCTCTGTGGATTGGCAGATGACACAGAGCTATGCTGCTCCTCCCTGGTTGTTTTTAATACTGTTAATGTTTTCAGTACCGTTTTAAGGCACTTAAAAAACAAAACAGTTTTAAAAGTGATATTACATGAATGCAAGCTGTTTGTAATAGGCATCTCTGCCGTGTGTTTTGATACTTTTGTAGTCCTCCAAGTAGGAGAGGACACAGTAGACAACCTCCTCTTTTTCCACCACCCATGTGGAATCTGTTCGAGAGAGCATGGAACTCTGAGGATCAGAAAAACCACCATTCAGAAGCTGCTCCATTGCCTCCATGCTGAAATGGGAATGTTCCTCCTGACCATCTGGAAGTTCACCGATGGTCTCTGAAAGGTGCAGAAGGGCAAAGATGCCTATTATGAACAGCTTGCTTCAGGACACAATCCTCCAGTCAAATTGAAGAAAGAACAGAAAGCTGACCATTTTTCAAAGACTGTGTCCAACCATGGCATAGAAGTCTTGTAGAATACCTACATGCCATAGCACACAATTTTCAAGTACCTTAAGAATACTTTTTTGCCATTTTATACCCGCATTTGTGTACTATCACCATTAAAAATTGTTTTTTGGTGCTTACCATCAGTTTCAGAGCTGTATTTTGCTTCTTAACTGCCTTAAAATAGTATTAAAAACCATTGTATTTTTAAGTTATATTTTTATATCATGACCTGCTGCTCCTCCTAGGTACATCTACCAGCATGGACAGTATAGCCTAGTAGTGGTAATTCTGCCAGTATGGATAATATGGCCTGATAGGGGTTTACATTCTGGTCACTTAGCAGCTGCTGAAAAGGTTGGTTGGAGATGTCTATGTGAAACATCACTGAGAGCAGCACTGAGTTGGCAGCTGCTTCTATTTTCTGCTCTCTTGTCACTGCTCGTGTGGCTCAAAGCCAGCCATGGCTCTGTCTCCAGCAGTTTCCTCATAAGACTGCTGAGCGGGCTTCTCTTGAAGATAAATGGCTCTTGCTCTCTAGTGCAGCCAATGTGGTGCACAGAGAAAAAAACTGTATGTGTTAGTCCTTTCCCTCTCACCTCAGAGAAGGAAGAAGCTATTCCCCAGACCTCTGTGCAAGTCTGTCCTCTGGCACTGTGCACAGAGCTTGTTAGGTCTAGGCTTTGTCCTGGGATTTACTACTGTTACAGTGTACCCAACTTCCTATAAACATTGGTTAACCTCTAACTTAGTCTAAACTATTCTTAGTGCAGCTTAAATGAGTAGGTGACCAAGTATCTTCTAAATGATTATTCGTGTTGTCCTGAGAGAAGCAAGATGGGAAATGCTGGAGGGAGAAAGACCTGCCTTCCCTCAATGAAGCATAGGCGATGTTCTGGCCAGGTCCCATCATACAGAACTGGCTTACAGACTGCCTTGCTCCTGTTTTGCCTTGACTGTTGTCCTGGTTTGAGCCAGGGTGAAGCAAACTTTCTCTTTGATTTTTTTTTTTCTTTCAGTGATATTTTTTGACTGAATATTTTTATATAAACTCCTAATTGGTAAATGAAGTTCCAAACACTTCCGATTAAAACCAGCACACAGTAGTTTGACCAAAACCCAACACTGTAATACCTCAGGGGAGCTGTATACACTCTGAATTCTCATTTGTTAAAGACTGGATTGTGGTGTAATTGCATCTCCTGTGATGCACAACTTGGGAGCTACTGTGGGGCTCTGGTAAGCTCAAAGCTACAAGGTGACAGAGAAGACTGGTTGTCTGAGGAGCCTGTACAAAGAGGAGAGAGAATGAACCAGACCTCAGCTATAGTTCTGAGAGCATTGTGGTCAGTCATCTATATGGAAGGAAATAGTATAGCTTGGGCTAGAAATGCTTTTGACTTGCTCTCTTCTGAACTATGTTTCCTGTTGGTTACCTATGCCTTATTCCAAACTTTATTTAAAATTTTATTTTTGTTCCACCTGCCCCCTGCCACCCCCTCTGGCAAAAAATTCTTACCAGTAGAGGTCTTGAGGAAATAGTACAGTCAGAAAGCTTTGATAAGGTTGGGTAGCTGCTAAAATACAGCAATCTTGATTTATGATACCTTTATGAACCCCAACTATTCTACTTTTTAAGAAAATAGAAAGCTTTGCTCTTTGAGGATGAAACATTGTTTCCACATTTTAGTCTATCTGCATGAGGAAAATCTTATCTATGAGTTCATCTTCTGTTTTTAGCGTTCATCAGTTTTAGTAACTGTTGTCCTTGTATATGTTGCCATGGACAGATACTGTCCTGCCACTTAAATGATCATCTTTGGGTTGCTTGGTGTAGGAATGTTTTGCTAAGTCTGTGCATAATCTTCTGCTGTAATTCTCATTATAGAAAGAAAGAGCTAGAAATAAGGGTTTCAGACTTTTTTTTCCACCTGTGTAACTAGTGACAAGGCCATTATATAAAGATTTCTCCTGAAATGAACTTCTGTAGTCGTCAGAGTACTGCAAACTGCTTGGATGACATGCTTTTAAACTGTGAATTTGAAAAGATTGTAAGGATTAATATAGCCGAATTTGAAAACAATGACATACCAACGATGTTGGAATGAGATATTTTAAAAGTCTGGACTTGTCATTGGAAGGTCTACAAGTTAATTTAATTTTTCATTAGCATAGCAGATAAATATAAATCTTTCTAATATGACTGTTTTGTAGTGCTTTGTCAGACAATTTAAAGCCAGTCGTCCTTCAATCCCTATTTGATGGATGCATAAGGGACTGGAGGATTGCAAGTGGTTTGATTTGTGCTTTTGCAGCACTTCCAGTAGTTTGAAATGTTATTACTACTTCAATTTCCTAAAGATGTACATTTGTGAAATTCAGATAAATTTTGGCTCACTATATAGAGCAGGGTCATGATTAAAGTCCATGCAGCACTATCTGAATCTTCATTTTACAGTGATATCATTGAGTCAAGTTCATTTTTAGCATCTTTGTATCAACAAATTATTCTGGTCATGTTGGTCAGATTGTCTTCTCCTGAAGAAAAGGGTAAGAGAGCTTTCTCTCTCCCCTCCCTTCCCTTCTCCCCCACCCCTAATAATAATTACAAAGAGACAAGGCAGCTTGTGTGATAGCCAATACACTGCATTAATATGAAAAAATATAGAAAAAAATTCAGAAAAAAGTCTGAATTCCTGACTGCCACCTTGTTGGGAAGAAAACAGGCCAGCTGAAAGACAGATGTTTTTGACATAATATGAACATAAATAGATCTAATGTAGATGAGGAAATGAAAGAAAACTACCTTTTATAAACTCAGGACTGTCTTTTAAATATTATGAATGAATGTTTGTGTATTTTTTTTTAAATATTTAATATTATTTGAATATTAGTTAAGTTAGCAGGAAAATAGCAAGGCATTCCTTAGCCAAAATCGCAGTATTTTCTAACCAGTGAGCCTAAGACACAGTAAGTGCCTGAGCACTCACTGAGCATTCGCACTCACCAGCAGGCTACACTGCAATTTGAGGTCATAGCATGGGCCCCCAGCTCACCTGCATGTTGCAGGTAGTAGAAAGCTTGTAGAGAGGATCATGAAAATGCCTTCCAGCAACTGCAGTCTACATTGAGAGTCTTGGGCATGAAGAAATTCAGTACATACATCAGCAGCAGGTGCCACAGGAGAAGCATATCACACCTGCTTCATTGTCCTTCTTAGTACCTTACTGTCTGTTGACCAGCCTCTTAAGACACCTTAACAAAAATTCTGCAATATCATTACTGTATTAATCTTTGTTACACTGAAACTGCTGGTGTGCAATATCTACCTCCCAAGTTTTAAAAGCAGTTTCCTTTATTTAAAAAAAAAGGCATGGAAAAAATCTAATAATACCTGACAAACAGACATTACTTTGGTCACGCACCTAAGTGGTGTTTCCAGTTTCATTACATGAAGCTATGCAAGAAAGGAAAGAGCTGAATTATTCTTAAACTGGGATCTGAAAGAAATATTTTCCTTTTTTTTTTCTTGTGCACCATCAAAAAAACTAGACAGAATCATAGAACAGTTTGAGTTGGAAGGGACCTTGAAGATCATCTAGTTCCAGTCCCCCTGCCATGGATAGAGGCACCTTCCACCAGACCAGGTTGCTTAAAGCCCTGGTAGGTTCCACTGAGAGCTCTGATCAGAGTGGTGCTGGTCAGACAAATAATCTTTCTAGATAAAAAATGAATAGTTTAGATTCTGCTTGAAGTATTAGGACTGAATCATGCAATAGGTATCTCAATTTTTTCAGCGATTGAAGCTTTTACATGTAGATAACCATTTAAGCTTGTTCTGCTTTTGAACTGGAAAAAGCAAAATAGTGATATGAGAGGGTAATTATAAGATGAGTGCAACATAAAAAAAGATGGGCATGAATGGAAGGGCGAGCAGGAAACAACAAAAGTTCTAGTTTTCCTTAGAGTGAAAAGCTGTTACTGCTGAAATAGTGATTTTTCAGCTACCCTAGCACACGTGCTGTAATTTTTACTCTGCTGCAGTGGATATTGTTATAATGTAGAAAATATCTGAATCATCTTGCCATTGGGGAGGCTAATGAGTTGAGCTATGCTACAGCTTGTTTCCTGAAAGAAGATCTGGAGTCCTTCAGTGGTGTGTTGCAATATTTCCAAATTGGTGAATAAATACATCTGAAACACACTCTAGTTGATACACTACTTATGATTTAAAGCTGCTTGTTCTTGAAAAACTTCTGCTACAAAACAAGGCTTTAATTATATCAAAGGGAGCTGAAGGAAACAGGTATGAAGTGGATAATAATTTTGCTGGCTGAAGTACCACAATGAGTAGTTCAGTGCTTCCAGTATATCTTACTGTACCTTCCTGACATCTAAGATGCTGATTCCTGAAAGCCATACAGAGGGATGTGGAGTCACTATGCTTACAACCTTGCAGTGTCTCTGTCCCTGAAATGGGTACCCTGAAAGGTGAAAGGTCTTTCCAAAACTGAATGACTGCAGAATGAGCCCAAGGGCTGATATTTGACTATGCAACTCTCCACTTGTGGAGTTGTTGTCAATGTGTTGGAGCTCACATTACAAATTCTGCCTTAACTTACTCCAGTCTTCAGAAGAAATCTCAAGATGTATGCAGCTTCCACTCAGTCAGTGGTGATGCAGCAGATCTGTTAATTGCTGCTGAATCTTGGAGAGTGACCCCGCTTGTAGTAATTAGTACAGCATTATCTTTGAAAGGGAAGTCAAGAAAATAATGCCTACTTCGCTTAGTGTCCAGACCACGTCAAAAATGAGTTGTCTCACTGATGCTCCAGTATTATTTTTATTCTTCCTATTCCTAGTGAAAGAGATTTGAACTTGAACGTGATTATTCTTACAATTGTCACATTAGAATTGCTATGATAGGATTAAGTAGCGTTTAAAGCTGGGGAAGAAAAGTTAGCAGTAGGCTTTGTTATAAGTTGGATTCACGAATTGAGGTGAGTCAGAACCAATTACAAAATTTAAAGATTTATTAAGCAAGCGATAGCAAGCAAAACACCGCTGGGCAGCCGGGGAGTCTCTGCTCCACCAACGGCTCGCACCCCCCTTCCCAAAGTCACTGCTTTTATACCCTTCGTCTTCCGGGTTACGTGTCTCTGTTAGTGGTGTACTCTGCGCTTGTGTGACTTGTTGCTGGGGGGTCGTTCATTGTCTTCCTCTGTCTCCTGGTGGTCGTGGGGATGAAGGCTTCTTGTCTTCCTCACGTACTCCTCGTCTTCATATGCCCCCCCCCCCTTTCTCCCAAGTCCTTTTACAATATTATTGCTGACACGTCACAATCCACCCTTGTAATCCGGCCCCGCATAATTTATGTAGCTTTCTGTTATCTGTTTAGCCTTGCATAATTTATGTAACTTTCCGTTATCTTGCAAATACCTTAGCTGCACAAAGAGCCTTTACAACTTAAAAAAAAAAAAGCAAGTTAAAATCCTTAAAAAGCAAGTTAAAATCTTCGATATCCCTGTGGCCGAGTTCTACTAAAACAAAATACATTTGGTGTTGTTATTAGAGCAAATCATTAAGAAATTGGCTTATTTGTTCCTTTTAATAAAGTTTGATGAACAAACCATTTTCAGTTTATCACAGGCTTGCATTTGTATGCCATTATGGAAGAGACTACAGGGGAGCGATCTCATGGAACAACCTGTGCTGTGCATGGGGTCTATGATTCCTCTTTGGTCAATAAGGTGTGATCAGTCTCCCCTAACTAGGTCATCTAGAAGTCAGATGTCCCATCTGGCAGACACCAAAGTTCCTTTTAGAGTCACAAGAGACAAACTGATGTCTTTTTGAGACTTGGATATTAATCTTAGAGATGCATTACCCCCCTGGAGAAAGATGTACTTCTTTGGCTGACTGCGGAGAGTCTAGCCTAACTGTCTAGAAGTTCATCCAGTGTGAAGTTTAGATAAGGGTCTTGCAGCTTACCATTAACAGAACCATTAAAAACTAATACAAAGCAGGAGAGGACAAAGGTTTCAAGTGCATGAACATATCCGATTATCATGCTGTAAATACATTTTTTTTTTTCCCCCAGGTAAATATTAGATAATGATCTTTAATTCTGAATTCTTGCTGGCTGGGGGACATCTTGATGAGTCTTTTGGAGAAAATAAATTTTTTGCTGGTAAACTGAAATGATGGAGTTCAAGCTCTCAGCTCTGATACTCAAATGCAAGCAAAGTAACCACTACCTATTGTGCTTTACCTTTTACATTTGACTACAAAAATCCAAATCTTCTTTCAGGGTCTTGACTTTGAGCTGTTGTGCATAAATGTTACCTGTGTGAATAGTAGAAATGCAAAGTGCCATCAGGGAAGAGTGTTGGAGTGTTGTTTGGGGTTCTTTGCAAAAGTTTAGAGCAGGTTGATAATGCAGCTGAAATTGGTTTTAATTTCTCATAATGCCTATTAGTAACTGTTAATGGTTTAAATGTCTTTATCTTCCAAACATGCATGCTATTAATTCTGTTCTTATTATTTGCGTTTTGGGCTATTACCCATTCTAACTGCAGTATTTTTCTGGCTTGACTGGGAAAGAAAGGTATGCTGTTGTAGGAAGAGGGAGAATAAAAGCTTACGATGTGATGTGCTAGACAAATTAATTTTGAATCCCAGCAATTTACAAAGGGTGTGGAGCTGTGGTTTTTTGTGTGAAAATAGGTAGATTTAGCATTGCACACTTCTTATGTTTTCTCTTTGGATACTTGTTCACAGGAGATTTGTTCTAAGGAAACTTTCAGCCTCATGAGTGGAAGCCATATTAAAGGGACTGTTTGAAAAACAGCCATACTGTTCTACAGGTCCTTCTCTGTCCATTTAGTGCACCTGTAGCATGTCCTCTGAGACGAAATAATCTGAGTCTTTTAACTTTGTAATGGAGTACATAGTCTTGCATGTCTGTGTTCCATTTTTCTTCAAAAGATGCTGTTGAGTTAGTGCTTCGGTTTGAATGGTGCAGTCTTAGTTCTAGTCTTAGAAGATGTTTGTCTTAGTTGCTAGCAGCCCTTAAAAAATATAAGCCAGAATTGAACATTACAGTGTGGTTAATTTTATTGTTCTCCTTACTTCTAGTTTGACATAATTTTTAGAATAATTGAAAAAGCAAGTGAGCTAATAGATGGTTTCCAAGGTTTTTTTATTGATCAAGCATAAAAGAAAGATACATGCTGCTGCTAATGCATTTCACTGTTCATTATCCTCTGTGGTTGAACTGTGATTTAATTTCTACGTGCTACAGCAAGAAGATACTCAACCAAAGTATCTGCTTACAGTTCCGTAAATCAGGTCTTTTTGACCTAGACTCTTCACTCTGTTTATTTCACAGAATCACAGAGTTGTTAGAGTTGGAAGGGACCTCGAGAGATCATCTAGTCCAACTCTCCTACTGAAGCAGGATAACCTAGAACACATTAAACAGGGCTGCATCAAGGCAGGTTTTGAATATCTCCAGAGATGGAGACTCCACAACCTCTCTGAGCAGTCTGTTCCAGTGCCTTGTCACTCTCATTGTAAAGAAGTTTTTTTCTTATGTTTAAATGGAACTTCCCATGTTCCAGTTTGTACCTAGTGCCCCTCGTTCTGACACTGGGAACTACTGAGAAGAGCCTGTCTCCATCTTCCTTGCACCCACCCTTTAGATACTTGTATACATTGATAAGGTCTCCCCTCAGCCTTCTCTTCTCCAGGCTAGAGTCCCTGCTCCCTCAGCCTTTCCTCATAAGAGAGATGCTCCAATTCCCCAATCATCTTCATCACCCTCCTATGGACTCTAATAGTTCCGTGTCTCTCTTGAACTGGGGAGCCCAGAACTGAACCTTCCTCGACCTGGCCACAGTCTTCTTTATGCAACCCAGGATTCTGTTGACCTTGTTGGCCACGAGGGCACACTACTGGCTCATGGATAATTTACTGTCTATCAGGACTCCAAGATCCTCCTCTGAACTACTTTCCAGAAGGTCCAACCCTAACCTATATTGGTTCTTGGGGTTCTTCCTCCCCAGGTGCAGGACCCTACACTTGCTCATATTGAACCTCATGAGGATCTTCTCTGCCCAACTCTCCAGCCTGTCCAGGTCACACTGAACGGCAGCATAGGACTCTGGAGTGTCAGCCACCTCTCCCAGTTCTGTATCATCAGCAAACTTGCTGAGGATACACTCTGTCCCCTTGTCCATGTCATTGATGAAGACATTGAACAAGACCGGACCGAGTGTTGATTCCTGGGGGACATTCCTGGTTACAGGCCTCCAACTCGACCCTGATCCATTGATCACCACCCTCTGAGTTCTGTCACTCAGCCAGCTCTCAATCCACCTCACTGTCCACTCATCAAGCCCATTCTTCCTGAGTTTCCTAATGAGAATGTTATGGGAGTCAGTATCAAAAGCCTTGCTGAAGTCAAGGTAGATAATATCCACTGCTCTCCCCTCATCTAGCCAGCCAGTAATGACATCATACATGGCAATCAGGTTAGCCAAGCATGATTTCCCTTGGGTGAATCCATGCTGACTTCTCCCAATGAAATTCTTCGCTTTCACATGTTTTGTGATGACGTCCAGAATAATTTTTTCTAACACTTTACCAGGGACAGAGGTGAGACTAACTGGCCTGTAGTTCCCTGGGTCCTCCTTCTTGCCCTTTTTGAAGACTGGAGTGACATTAGCCCTCCTTCAGTCCTCAGGCACATCTCCTGTTCTCCATGATCCCTCAAAGATGGTGGAGAGTGGCCTAGCAGTAACACCTGCCAGCTCTCTCAGAACTCGTGGATGCATCCCATCAGGGCCCATGGATTTATGAATGTCCAGTTTGGCTAAGTGGCCTCTAACCTGGTCCTCCTCTACTGAGGGAAAGTCTTTCTCCACACCTTATCTCTTATCTCTGGGTTCTGGGATTTAAGAGGGCTGGCTTTTGCAGTGAAGACAGAAGCAAAGAAGGTATTAAGTAACTCTGCCTTCCTTGTTTCTTCAGATGTACCCTTTCTGCTATGTCTTTCATGCTTTCCTAATACTTCAGTAATCTCACTCTGAAATGTTTTCTTGGTGTGTTTCAGATGAAACTTAGGCAGTGAGGTTTATTTTTTTGACATAGCAAAACCTGACCTGATTTTTGCTGCAGGCTTTGGAAAACTAAACAAACACTTTTATTCTACCATATCTCTTATATTCTGGACTCGTTGGTATCTGTTATTATAAATTTCTACAGCTTAAAATATAGTACCGACACCCACATGTGTTTTGGGGAGTGTGTGGGGTTTTATATTTCAATTAAATTCCCAGATAAACATCACTTGCACTGAAGTTTTTTGCTCTTTATTCCATTTCTCAACCTGAATGTGTATGGTTGTGGTAGGAACGCAAGCTGGATTCTGGACATCTAAACCCTTTTCTCTGCATCTGGATATAAGCAAGATCTAATGATAACTTTTGTTTTAATGTGGGATGAACATTAATTATAGACTTTAAAAGGATCCTACAATCTTAAAATTTAAAACTTAATGATGAAAGATTGCTTAATATTAAATGAACTAATAAAGACAATACAAGGATTAATATGGTGCTCAAACTGAAGTTCACTCAAGAGCCTGGACCCATGTATGCTGATGAGGATGCTTCTTTCACTCCAACAATTTGTAGTGTTGCCTCTCTCTCTGTATATGATGTTTTTGTAATGGCATAATTTCCGATGTTTCCTAGCAGCTGAGTAATATTTCAGCTAATGTGGCTTTATGGTTTGTTTTACTGTGTATTCTATGAATTACTTTCCAAACTGGAGCTTTTTGAGAGTGGCTAGTGGTTTAGGTGTCCCTGGTGCGTGTCTAGTGTTTTTCTTGAAAGGCTTCTGTCATGAGGAAAGAAGAATTAACGGTTTTGCGGTAAAACAGCTTTCTGATAAAAGCGCAGACCTCGGATTTCCTTCCTCATGGGCAAGTTACTAAGGTACTTGTTTTTATCTTTGAAAAAAGGAAATAATAGCACAAGCAAACACAGCAAATTAATAGCCAGTGTGTCTTGGTGCAACTTGCTATCAGGTGTTGTGCAGCAGGCATCTCTCAGTGTCTGTACTTTCTGTGCTACTTCATATAAATAAATATTCCCTGGGCCAATTCCCTTACAGATTTGTCTGGACTACTCATGGAGCTGTCTGCTGGTTTGAACCCCAGTTCTTTAAGGAAAGTGTATATGCTGGCTAAAGTGTCCAAGGCTCAAGTTTTATCATCCTCTGGGATTTATACATATACACTTTTTATCTGTCCTTCACCTTCTTGTTCTAGAATAAGCTGTAGGAAAAACAGAATCTGTCCTCTCTCCTTGCTTTTACCAAGCAACTGAGTTTCAGTGAAGCCCCAGGGAGAGTATCCACAGCTGTAGAATAGATACTCTGTGGATTCATAATCTGGGGTTTTATTTCTTCCTTGGTCATTTGATCTGGCTGCTTATCCTGAGGTGTCTGGTTGTTGCTTTTCTTAGGTGAAAAGATTACTTGAATTGAGGGAGAACTTCCTTAAGCACTGGTCACAAACTACGATTTGAGGTGTTGGTGCAGGTATTAGGAGGAAATGTCAGTACAAATGCTAAACTGGATTAAGTGATGGCTGAAAATATATGAAATTTTGCTCTTTATCTGGGTGATAGTTGTTGCCATGCGGAAACATTACTTTACAAAACACTTCTCTTGATGTAGTGCAAAGAAATTAAATAACCACAAACTGTAGATTTTATATTTTTCTTCCAATATCATCACCATAACAGGAAGGGCAGAAAAGAAACCTTTTTTCTAGCAGAAGCTAACTATATGCAGCACTGAACCATGTACTGCATTCTCTCTCTGAAATACAAGCGCCAGTGATGTTTTCATAAGAAGTCTAGAAAACTATTGGAAAAGGAGAATCAATGATGTATTTCACTGCACTTACCAGCTGTCTTCATGCTAGTAGTAGCCTGGTGTTGTTTGCAATGGGGTGATGTGAAATACTGAATGTGGTGATGCTTATATAGAGCCTTTCTCAGAGTTGTATAAGGATTTGTTGAACGTAGGCTAATTGATAGTGAACTTCTTGCAAGGGAACTCTAGCCTTACACCCTCAGGGATTTTAATAGCCCAGCTACAAAAGCCAAAGATTTCTGCTGCACATGTAGTGTTCAAGTAAGCTTTTGCTTTGTAGGGTTTTGCAATTACAACACCACTTTCCTGTTCTTCCTGTAACTTCTAAATTACTTGTACATCTCTGAATCCTAGGCTTCCCTATCTCATGATAGTGAGGTTCAAAGGACATCTTATCTTATTTTTTGATGTTAAGGTGTTGAAAAAGCTTCTCAAACATTTTATGGACCTTTCTATTTCTGAGGCATTTTATACCTCAACTGTTTTAAACAATTGTCCTGGATTTTTAAAATTGTCTTTAAGGGCTTTTTTCCTTTCAGAAGAAGCTTCCTCCCTGCACCCCACACCCCCGTGTTTTCAAATGACCTTCCGTAAAGTTGAAAATATATATATGACTTCTGCAATCTGGTAGTTGTGCAACAGAGGCATACAAAAAATTCCTCTGAAATAAAACTGATTTCTATGTCCGCCTCTTTCCTACTGGCTGTTACTTTTGGTTGTTTCTTTTTTGGTAACTACAATATTTTATGGCTCCATTACCTTTGCCTTTTTTGTGTTCCTTTTCAAGCATTTTAATGTAAATGTTTAAATTCCTGAGTCATCTTGAAGAAGTGTTTTCTTGCCTTCGTTCCTATTTTCCTTCTTTCAACCCTCACTGTGTTGCTTTTTTACTTAAATTCATGCATTATGTGCTCTCACACTGTTATTGCTAGATAGGTAGAACATACTAGTCTGTGAAATTAATTTCCTCAGAGAGACCTATCTTATATTTGGCCAGGCAGACTTCTTACTGCTCTTTCTAATCACACTGCCAAGTGGTGAAGCATTGAGATTACTATGAAGAGCAGCCAGTGTCTGCTTGTGGACCACCTTGCCTCATATCAAATAGTAACCTATTTTAGAGAGCTTCAGTGGTATAGTCATCTGCTGGCTACCTATTTGTGTAACTGGATGCAATTTGGAGATGAGCTAATGAATGCATTGAAATTATTGATGAAGGACTGCTCCTCAAAGTGAACTGTACCCAGAGAATGAGTTTGTAGTAGTAAGTATCAGGAGACCAGCTTTGAGCTGTGAAGGAGATATAGATATCCTTGAATTTGCAGAAATGGTACCTTCTGCCTTCAAACTGAGTTGAGGTACTTTGAAATTATTTAGTCTAAAGGATGCCTCCACATGTTCGTGGAGGAACTGCATGCACAAATGTGATGTTATTAAGACCTGAGGTCTGCTGTTCAATTTAAATTTGTGTCTGTCCTCTGGTCACCATGCTCTGAAAAGTGCCAAACTACTATGCCAGTGAAACCAATAGAGAAGTCCTGAAGGAGTGTAGTAAGCTACAAGAGGAAGATGACTGTTTCAGGCACATCAGAGAAAATACTGGATCCAATTTCAGATAGTCCTTGTTTAAGTCAGATTTCTTGAACCCTGGGGAGTCCTGTTTGCTTCTTGATAATACAGACATGTGCCCTACGAAGGAGCTTTGCAGGTATCTGTCAAAAAAGAGGCAACTGTATAACATATGGTAGGTCAAATTGACTGATGTATGCAAGTTAATGTACACCAGAAAGAATAATGTGTGCTGTTTATAGTCTGCTTTGCTGGCTTCAGAATTAGCTGCAGTCCACAAATAAAAATGGTTTGGTATCAATAAGAAACAAAATCACAAGCAGGTTGTGGAAAGAGCAGAGGAAATAATATGTCATGTCAGTCACCCTTGCTGTGGTGTGCAGCCACCTGGAAAGCAGTGTGTGCTCTCTTCTGACAAGAGATGGAGGTGGAAGAAGCAAAAATAATTAGGGGTATGGAAAAATCCTGCTAAGAGGAGGCGTGCGAAGACTGGAAGCATTCTCCCGCAGACAAAATGAATAGAAAGAACCACTGAAGAAAGCTTCAAAATGGATTAAGTTGTATTTATGAGTTGAATCGCTGGGCAAGAGAAATATTAATCCCTTTCTCTGTTTCTCATGACTGCAGAATAACCCTTTCAGTTACTTGGACAATCTTCATATGTTAATTCAAGAAGTGCTACAGGCAGACGTGAGAATGATGGGCAACAGATGAGGACAGTTGAAGGGGGGAACATACAGAGTGAAACGTGGAATTAGAGCCAGCAGTGTAAGAATATGTCTATTATGTTAATGCAGGCAAGAGCTGTAGCAGAGAAGCAGCAGTGTTGAGTGTCGGGGTACTGTGGGCTGGCACAATTCTAGTGGCTCTGAAACATGTGAGAGGTGTACCTGGTGTCTGTAGTTTCATTGTTTAAACCCTGTAACGGTTATGCTCTGCAACTTCTCTGCAAGTGCTTCCCGGTGCCTGGTGGCTGAATGCTGCCTCCTGCCACTTGGGTCTCCCGACCTGGTGGGGACTCAGTGAGCTGCTTAAACCAGGTTGAAATCTGAAGGCAGTTTTTAACTTTCTTTTTCCCTGTGTAACGTGTATATCAAACACAGTTTCTTATTTGGCTAATTATGTTAAATACAGCTGAGATTTTTTTACAGAAAAATATGAAATTCTAAACTCCTTTTTAATAAAACAATTTTCAGTTTAGAGATGTGAGGGTAAGTGGCATAAAAACGCCTGTGGGAGCTACTGTTCAGCATGGTCAATGTCATTACTGTATTCCTACAGATATGTGAGAAGTTATGGGAAAGGTTAGCTCCAAGGTACCAAAGAATTGCTGACTTTTAGCTTGGTTTAAAGCCAGAGATTTTGTAAATTTTGAGTGATATCAGTGATTTTAGGCAGGTGTAGTTTTATTAGTTTTAAACAAAAAGAAGCTAATAATATTTTGTACCATGGAACATAAGACCTCTTAAAAACCTCTCAAAATTGCAACTGCAATTACAGATATTTTTTTCCTTTGGTTTCTATGTACATAAGAATAATGATTGTTTACACAATACTGTTGCGTAACAGTTTTCCTTGTTTCAGATACTGATTAACAGGATCCTAGCAGCATTTGTCTTTTGGTTTCTATCAGTCTTGTTTCCAGTATACCAAAGAGTTAATTAGCCAAGATACTTAATAGCACAGAAACATTTCTGTGGCACAATAAATGCCAAATGAAATACCTGATTCTATTAAAGCTTCATACACATCCAAAATAAATAACTTTTAAATTTTTATTTCAGGATGCACAATTGTCTAGGGAATATTATTCTTGGCAATCTAGTGTCTTTAATCACACAGCTGTCTACTGTTTGGATGTGTATGTAATATGTTCATGATGTTGTGGGTGTTGCTCCAGAGTACTGAGAAAATGAGATAAGGGTACATAATTTGGTGATAATGTTAACTACTTCTACATTATTAACAATAATATTGTCAGGGTTTCTGTATCAATCAATTTGACCTTCTTTTACTTATAAAAACATGATAGTAATCTGTAATAATACTTCATAAACACCCTGGATTTTCCTGATGAACTGTTGCTAACAATTCACTGAAGATATTTCTTTAGCATAAACTGTCTTTGTATACTGGATCTGAAAGCTGCTTAAGACCAAACATCCATTTAAAATGACTTTTGCTTTATTATTGCTTAGTGGAGAGTGTTATGGAAGATACCTCAGCCTGTGTCTGACTTGGACCATCTTCATAAGGTTTGTTTTTGGAAGCTGAGTATAGTTTAACCCTCTGACAGCAGGAGTTGGCCAACAGGGACTGGCTTTTGCTGCAGGGCTAGATTTGCTTAGCAGTTCTCTTGCTTGCTTCAGGAGAGGCTGGGTGACCATTAAATGGTAGCTTTTGAGTGGCACTGGTGCCCTCCTTACTCATCCTGCTGCTGGCTCTCTTGCAGCCATGTGCACTGGGGAGCTGGGAGGATAACTGGCTCTGTCACCTGTGGAAATGGGCAGGGACTCCAATCTGTGTTATTCCTTGGGAAAGGAGCAGGATTGTCAAGAGCTATTCCTCATGCCAGGAGGTCTCCAGTTACAGAGAGCAATGCTGGGTAGGCAAGGATAAGTGAGTGCCCTGAGGCACTGGTATTTTCCCTTCAGGAAGGGTAATTTCTCCAGCATGACAGAAGAATGTGTTGAGGGCAAGCACTCTTCTCCAGTTCTTTGTGGAGCTCCTACTAGCAAAAGGGGTGTTTCTAACTTGTACCCTCCTCCAGTGGAAGCAGGATCACTATAAAATGTGGGGGAGGATGTGTTTTTACATCTGAAAATTTAAACTATGAAGCAATTAGATACAGAAATCTTTTTAATCCGTTAGAAAGCAAGCTCTCACTAGAGCACTATTGCTAGATTTTCTAAGCCATAGTAGAGCTGTCTCAGAGGAGGAGGGAAGGTATTTAGTTATGTAATTTAGTCTATAAAGTGTGTAAGGTGTAATATAACTTGGAGCTGATGAGACATGTCGTGTCAGCTCTATTGAGCTGAAAGAGCTCACTTACATCACATGTAGTAGATGGTTCACGGATATTTTTAAAACATGGGCATGTTATGCTCTGTCTGTAAAGTGCCCAGGTGCTGGACTAAGATACCAAGATGCCTCACAGGAATACAACTAACATTGTCAGGGTTTAATGCTGGGCTGGCTGTTAAACAAATGCCAGATGTTCTCCATTAACTCCGCTCCCTTCCCATATAGTGAAAGGAAAGAGAATAACGGGAGACACAGGTTGCAAACTAAACTACACAGCTTTAATGGAACAGTAAAGATGACAAAGAAAATAATGAAATACATACAAATACCTACAAAGCCACTATCACATCCCAATGTGCTCATGTCACCACCAGCACTGCAGGGCCAGCCCTGGAAAAGTCCCAGGTTGGACTCCTGGAGTCACTGGCAGACAGGAGGTGGATGCAGAAACACACAGATTCAGGAACACATAGATCAAGACCAAAAGCAGATGAATGGATGGAGTCCTCCGAGGACACCAGTCATGAACAAAGAGAGCTTGACCCTTGTGATCCCTCAAATTTATATCGAGTATGACACATATGGGATGGAATAACTTGTTTGGTCAATTTTGGTCACCTGTCTGGTCTGCTTCTTCCCAGAGGAGGGTCACGGGTGTGACCTCTGTACTCTTTTGTTTCCTGTGCATGAGATTTCTTCAGAAACAAGCAGTGGCCTTGGTTCTTGTCATGGTCTAGGCCCAACATGACAACAAAAAACAGCCATATGGCTGCCCACTCAGCTCCTCCAGCTCCCCTCCCCCACACCCTGGAATGAGGAAGACAAACCAAATTAGAAGTTCATGGGTGAATTCAAAGGGCAAGGAGGGTTCTTCACCGATTAAGGTCCAGGGCAAAACAGACTCAACTTGGGGAAATAATTTAATTTCACACTAATCAAACACATGACACAGAAAACACAAAAAGCAGTGCTTACATATGTTACCCCACCCCTCCCTACTTCCTGGGCCCAAATTATTTTGTTCCCAGTTTCTCTACCTCCTTCCCCCCCAGAGGCATAGGGGGACAGGGGATGGGGTTTAGAGTCAGTTCAAAGTCTGGTTGTTCTTGCTGCTCCTTCCTCCTCAGGAAGAAGGATTCTTTGCAGTCCTCCCCTGCTTCCCCATGGGGTCCCTTCCCATGGGAGAGAGTCCTCTACCATCCTCTCCTTCATGAGCCCTTTCCATGAGGTCTGGAGCAAGCTGCTCCAGCATGGGCTTCCCACAGAGTCACAGGCTGCTTCGGGAACAGTCACCTCCCCTGGCACCAGGGTCTTCCACAGCTGCATAATCCGAGTCCACTGGCCACAAAATCCAAGTCCACTGGCCATGGCTCTCACTCCTCCTGGTAATCCCAGGGAATGCTCCACCACATTCCTCTCCAGATGCAGGGGGACAGCCTGCCATGTTGCCATGGGTTGCAGGGAAACTTCTGCTTGGGCACCTTCTTCCCCTTCTTCCTCACCAACCACCAACACAGCTCTGACTCTCCAGCACAGCACTTCTTCTTTTAGTGCTCGCTCTGCTCAGGTCTTGTATCAGTTCTTTCGTATGCTAATCACAGAGGCGCATCTGTTGTCCCTCTAACGGCTCCTTGGCTGGGTTTGACACAGGGGGAACTCCTCAGCTTCTTAATGGAGCCATCCCTGGGGCCCTTCCCCTGCTACCAAAAAATCTGGCCAAACCAGCACAGTTCTACATACCATTCTCTAGCAGTAACTAATAAACATTGAATGTTATCAGCCCTAGAAGCAGCCATTGACTGAAAAACATGCTGTTAGCTTCAGCAAGTGCAGCTACTTAGAAGAGACTTAACTGAAAAGTAAAATTACTAGAAAGAAAATTGGATCTATCTTGGATCAAACCAGTACAAAAATAAAAGATTTGGTTGCTTATTTTAGCACCCCATTACCTCTCTCCCTCAAACACAAAAAAACCCCAACACTTTTTTTTTAAGTCTAAAGGGGAAGATTTTCAGTCGGGAATACTTAATGTCTCAGGAAGAAAACAGCAATACCAAAAAACAAGGAAATCAAATAATATCTGATGTGTCTCCTTTGGATCTCGTAGAGAAGAGTGCTAGAGAGATCTTTTACTCTGGCATTTTTTTTAGTGTTGCTGTTGCATATGATGTGACTCTTGCATGCATGATGGCATTTTTTGCTGGGCTCTATAGATCTGGACTTGCCTAAGGTAATGAGA
The DNA here is from genome assembly GCA_020745705.1 of Hemiprocne comata. Lineage (NCBI taxonomy): Eukaryota > Metazoa > Chordata > Aves > Apodiformes > Apodidae > Hemiprocne > Hemiprocne comata. The sequence goes on along the minus strand of CM036586.1, from coordinate 130,627,874 downwards.
TTTGAGATGAGGTTGTTCAGCATGTTGTCCAAAAGATCAAGGTTGGAAGTCAGAGGGGAGACACATGAAAGTTTGTGCTTTGAATATTTTTGCAAGGCTCAGAGTCACTGTAACAGCAGAGCACATGTGCCTTTAAGAACTGTGAAACATACTATTGTTACTACCTAAATTCACAGTGGCAATATCTGCAAAACAGAACTTTAGAAAGAGTGTTTCACCTGAGAGGTTAATCTGACTTTGAGAAGCATTGAAAAATCCTTAAGTCCTTCTCATATGAATGCAGGCAGAGGAGGTACCTGAGTGGATGGCCTCCCACTAAGCTGTGTGACTCCTTGCCATGGGGAAAGTGTAAAAACTAAAAGCTGAAAGAATTCATTGTGGTGAGGGAGAGGGACTCTCAAGGATCAACCACCATCACTTGTTCAGAAAGTCTTTGCATCAAACATCAGTGGTGCCTGTTCTGCAGATGTGTGGGCACAGGCATGCTCTGGCTTGGTGCTGTTCCTACAGCAATTGCTAATGACTAGTGATGACAACAGGCTGTGAGGCCAAGGACCCCTTACATTTGATCTGATTCTGTGTGTCTATCTCCCCCATGTAAGTAAATATTTGCTAAAAAGCAGTATTTCACAATATCTTGTTTAGCTGACAAACTGATAGTAGCTCTACAGATATTTGAGTGACTGTTTAGTGATAAAAATTTGATACTGAGATCCCACCATTGCACTGGTCTATTGAGAGATAAGGCCTATCAACTAACCTTTACCAAATTACTAGATTGCAGGCTTTTCTGACTCCTTGCGTGACAAGAGTTGAGTTTCATGACTGAGAATACTAGGTTTGTAAATAGTTTCTGTTGCTGCTTCACTTATTTGATGTACGTCAGTAGAAGTGCACTTTCACAAGGCCCTGCTTAAGTTTTGCCTTACTCCAGTGGCTGTGATACTGGGTTTTATCATGGCAGCAATAAAAGCATCTCTTAATTTAACGAAACAAAAATGTGTTACAAATCACTGTACCAAAAATACTGATGGGAAATCTGCTTTGTGGCCCATTAAGAGACACTGAACACTTTCCTCCAAGCTCCCTATAAGAATTTGAAAAGTTGCAGGCCAGATGGACAAATGAGTTTTCATTAGGACAGCTGTTTGGAGATTATGAATGTTGTGTAACGTGCCAATGCATATGATCAGGCTTGTGTCCAAAATCTGTTCTTCATATTGAAATGATTCAGCTCTAGGTCTATGAGAGTTTGGGAAATGTCTTGGTACAATAGGAATGATGTGGAATGTGTTTTGTTTTTCATTTTTAATCTCTCACTTTCCAGGACAGAATGGACATCCTGTCCAACTCTCACCTTATGGTAGTGCCTTCTTCCTCCCCTGTTCTCACTTCCAACTCCAGCACATCCTGTTTCTGATCCCCACTGTTCACTCTTTCCCACCAAACCAGGATCCTTCAGTCTCTGCCTACCAGCTGAGCTTTAATCCTTTTTCCTTGCTGCCCCATCCCCAGGTGTTCACCGTACCACTGCATTGCTTTCTCCTGCAGAGATCTCCTCCATCTTATTCCAGGTTTGTTTTTGCCTTCTCTTCTCCAAGTGACTTTGTCCAATCTTCTTCACTACCTCTGTTTGTCTATTGGAGATAAGACTCCCTTTTCTACCTGCTTACAAACAAAGACAAGACTTTTGAGTACTGAGATATGCTGGGAGCTTGTGGATGCTGGAAGAATGGTCATGTAGCTACTTTGGAAACATTAGTTTCAGTATCTGACCTAGAAACTACATCGGTCTGTCAGAGCAAGATGGAACAGCAAGTTGAATTTTATCTGCTTGGTGAAAGCTGGTAAGGAGCAAAGCGCTGTTTTTCTTTTCTGATGCTTAATAAGCTTTGGTTTTCTTTTTGTGCTATAGCATTTGAAAAGAAGAGGCTGTTTATTGCAGCTCTTCTGCAGCATCCCGTCATCTTCATTTATCTGAAACATTGTGTAGTTCTTTGTTGTCTTTGTGCACCTACACTGGAATCTAATTACTTCAGCCTCTGGTCTCCTGGTGCAATACCATAGGTTTTTAGAAGTCAGACTACTTTACTGGGTAACACACAAGACAGGGCAATTCAGGACAGGGGAAAAACTATCAAAATCCATAGTGTGAACCTTTCACTATTATCTTTTGAGGTAAGTAACCATATGTGGTCTCATCCCACTTCCTTCCTTTGGACCTTCTGGCTCAACTTCAACAGCAGGTGCATCCCTGTTTCTCCCTTAGAAGATAATGTTTCACCTTGGAATATAAAAAGGCACCAAAGGAGGAAACTTGCCTCCTGGAAACTGTGTTCACCATCTCACTTATTCTGACTTCACAGTTTTTTACCTCAAGTGGAAGCAAAACAAAATGGATTGATATTTGTTGTGAGGAAAGCAGGCTCACAGGAACTAGCAACCAAGTTTTGGAGCTCTGTGCTCCTGCTACTTTTCTGCAGAATGCTGCACTGCCTTGTTTGCTTCTTCCTGGCAGGCTGCCATACCACACAGGGAATTCTCTCAATTTTTAAAAGAGAAAATAGTAATGTTTTCTACTCTGCAGATAAATATAGCATATGGGAATAGCCTATGTACGTAGTCCTTTGGCTGAAGGGCCAGATAACAAGTATGTTTATGGCCTTGCCCTTTTTAGAAGGCCTTTACAGATCGTCAGTTTTATAGAAAGATGTTGGGAGTGGAGGTGGAGGAACCCTCACACTTTCACTTTTTAATTTTTAAGTTCCAGGGAAACTTAATTCCCTTTTGCACAAAATGTCTCATATCAGAATTCCATGCTGTTGTGGTTTTTTTTATCTACAGGCTTATTTCATGGAGGACTGATTTTTTAACAATTCTAGATCCCTTAAAACTGTCATACATTAGTGGAAATGGTTGTACCTTCAAGATATTGAATATTTTGCAAAATCAAGTTTTAATATTATTCTATGGCACAGAGGGAATCCAGAATAAGACATCATACCGTGTACAAAATATGCAAGTAGGGGGGGTTTCTATACAGCGGAAGTGCATCATTCTGGTGAAGGGTTCTGCTAGTCTTACAGCAATATCCTTATGACAGTAAAAGGCAGCGGGAACCAACAATAAGTGCCTTTTAAAGTCAGCTTTTCAATTGCTTTGAAACACGTCTGGCATAACTGCAAACAGTTCTGGTTATTGATACGACTTCCACTAGTGGGGAAAAGAGGCTGCCCTGAGGGAAGGGAACACAGGAAAAGGGATAAAAGCTCCATCTGCCTGACTCCCTTGTAACTTACGGGGTACTGAGAGAGGGTGCATCAGTCTCTGCAGCACCAAGCTCAGCAAGTCCTCAGCCCAAAATATTTTTATAGGTCACTAAGGCAACACACAAGTAGCTGATGTATCATCAACTCCTCTTCCTAGCCTTGCAGTGATATCCCGCAGTGGGTCTATTCATGGCACTGATGAGCAAATATTGACCCTATGGGGGCTTCTGTATTCGTCATTCAGTTGAAGCAATGAAGGATTTTTTCTAATTCAACAGAATTCCTAGATTGGTCCCATGTGTTAAAGTTTTTCTAAAAAAAAAATACCGAACCACTCCCATTCCCTCAAAACCTAAAAAAATTTAAATACCTAAAATTATTGTAGACTATAGTCTGGAGTGTGTATAGAGAGTAGGTTTTTATGTTAAGAATTATTCTGGTTATATGCAACCCAAATTTTTTTTCTTCAAACAACAGTGAGTGCCTTCTAAGTTTTTTTTAATATATATATTATTAAGTATTGCATGCATCCACACAAAATTACTAGTGTGTTGTATGAAATTAGAAAATCTTCTGAATTTTAGAAAAGATAATTTCTTCTATAAACCAGCCTGTAGGGCTTGAATTTATTCCTTATGATTGTCTAATAAATGCTCTATATGGTTTTGTTTTGTTGTTTGGTTGGTTGTTTTTTTTTTCCTTTCATTTTAGGATGGAAATATCACAGAGTAAAAATTGCTATGGATTTTTTAATCTCTGTAGCTAAAGTTTTGGCTTTACCTGACATTCTGAACTTTGTAGCTACTAAAACTGGACCTGTAGTTCTGGGGTGGAGGGAATGACCTGGTTGCTTGACTTGCAGTCTGTAGCATCAAAAGTCAGCTGGACTGTCATCTTCCAGCTTGAAAGACTTCATAGGCATTAAAAATTTTATCAGGGCAAGTTTTGTCCTTGACCATTAAATTATTAGAATTTTCCCTTTTAGATTATATTGCATCTACCTGCCTCTGTATTGAGCCTTTATCCAACATTCACTGGTAAAAAAATTATACCTGCTGGGTTCATCCGATGATTTGGATTCAACTCTGAAAAAATACCCTTAATGTAACATGACTCAGAAAATGCATCTGTACAGGCTGCTGTATTACTTCTGGTGTCAGAGGCTGAAGGCAGGGCCACCAGAGAATAATGATGAGAACAGACATATATTCTGACCTGTTTTCTGTGAATTTAGGGTGTGGGTTCACTAAGGGAAGATAGGAAGATCTGCATTAATCTAATCACTGAATTAAAAAAAAAAAAAAGTTGTATGCAGATTGATTTCCTTTGCAAATATCGCATGCTGAGTCTGCCTTGCTATCCTCACTTGACTCAATTTTATGTCACTAGCTCAAGTTAAAACCCAAGACATTCAGATATTATGAAACCATATAGTTGATATTTTGGAAAACATCGGTTCAGGTTAGGTTGATACATTGGGGAGAGAATAAAATGTCACTGATTTGGTTAAAGCACTTTTCTCTCGTCAGATGTCATTTCACACTTCTAATGCCAGGTAAGTGATCTTTTGATTCATGGAAAATAAAAATATCAGAAGTCAGGTTTCATGGTATGTCAAAGAATGCTTCAAAGCAATGTTTTTCATCACCATTTTGACTCCTTTAGAGGAAGGTCTCTGGATTTTTTAATCTATTTATTTTAAAAAATCAGATTAAAGATACTTTGTCCTCTACCAAAGCTCTTCCAGCTCTACCAAAAAGATATGTTCAGGGCAGTCAGTGGCTCTGAGCTTCAGAGGCAATCTGCTGGCTGATGTGGGAGGACTGAAGGGAAGTGCTTTAGTTCTGTGAAGCCACTGATTCTCTTCTCGTGGAGACTTGTGCACTGCACGTTCAATTTTGCAAAGGTTTCCATATGGCGATTTTTCCATTCTTCCTGGGCTATGTTGGCTGCTGTGTGCTTAGTATTATTGCATCACACACAAGAGATATACACCTGCTGGAAATGCCACTTCTCAGCTGCTTTTGTGACTGCATTTGGGACACAGGACATTTGGTAGAGGAATTTTTCTCTTCTCAAGATAAACATTGCCATGTTACTACTGCTGTGAAGGTTGCTCTGAAATATTTTAGCTCAAGATTCATCTAAGACCGTTCTAAGGATGAGGTTGTCTCAGTTAATGGCCCTATGAGAGTGTCATTGCAAATAAAATTTCCTGCAAGAGATATATGGAACATCTTCAAACAAGCCACTTCAGAAATTTTTCTCTTAGCAAAGAATTCTAAGTATTGTAAGGGGGAAAAAGCAGGGAAAACTATTACAAAGTTATCTTCCACTTTTAACCTCACAAGAATATATTTGAAGACAATACTCTTTGTTCAGAGAACAAGCTTATGGAGAGTTTTCTTCAGCAAAGTAAAATTGTCAGAGATGGAATATCTGTGTATAAGTGGTATAAGAAACATTGTGTTCATGTTTCTTGATTCAGTATCATTTAAAGGGCACAGAGGTTCCCTCTTATTTGAAATTTCCTTAAGTCAATATGTCACTGAAAGGTGAACAGTAAAGCAAGAAATCTGTATTTAACTCAGTGGGAGGCTTTAACCATAGGTATGCTTAAACTAAACACATTCTGAAAATTCTTCTTCCCACTTGTTCTGCTCTTCATTGTAATTCTCATTTACTTAAGTTACCTCAAAATGCAACATCACGTGTGTTTCGTCACCAGGGTATGAGAACCAGGAGCAGAGGAAGATTTTTGAACAACAGCCTGGCTATAAAATACAGAGTTGGTGAGATGTCTTGCTGTGTGAGTTAAACACCTGAACTAAACTCACTCCTGTTATGAACCATGTTTAACAGTAGAGGAATTTGGCCTTGATATCATACTCGGTTGTGTCCCTGTAGTTGGGGCTAGTGGTTGGGTTGGAAACCCCTGGACTTGCAAGTATGCATGGGGAATGGGGTGAGGGACGTAAGGGCACTGCCCATCTTCTTTCTCTTGATCCAAAGTATTCACTTGTTCTCATTTTATTTCTCATGTACCACAGTGTGGTTAAGGAAAGAGTCTTCCCTACAATAAAAAAAATTGGAAATGACAACTTCTGATATGTCTGAGACAAAAAATTAACTCAGATATTTGCAGTTTCTTAATGACTATTTCTTTATATTTGCTCATTCTTAGGCTGTGGCGTGATTTAGCTAAAAGCTATCTAAATTTTCCTGTGTTTGTTTCTGAAGCACTGAATCAGGTGGTTAATAAATATCCATGTCCATGCAGTGCTGCTTTTTCCTTCACACCATGCTCAGTCATTCTTGTGACTACATCACCTTCAGGATATATGCTGGAAAAAACCCTATTTTTGCAGCTCATGATTGTTACTGGACTAGGAGGAAATGCATATGGTTCTTGACATCTGGGGGGGACTGCTAGTTTTCCTAGTAGAAATAACCTTATAGCACTGTGCTTTTCTGCAGTATCTCCAGTGTATTATCACCCACTGGAGATAAAAATAGATGCTCAAGCCTGTAGCTGCCTCTGGAGGAGATGGGCAAGGAGATGTGAGGATGCACAGGACAACTTATTTGTCCTTCTAACACTGCATCTCTTTTAAAAATGACTTGTTACTGAGTTTTTAGCATAACACTGAGAAGGCAATACTTTTTTCCCCTGAAAAAACACCCACATTTGTAACACTAGCTTCAGCAATGAGATTAAAATTGCTACTTTCTTGGTCTTCCCAGGCTGTGTACGGGGTAGAGCTTTTTCTGGTAGGCGTCTGTCTTGGTAGTAGAAACTCAGGAAAAATGGGTGACTTGTAACTGCTTAATGGTTTCCAGTCTGCTACCAGGAAGGTAAGTAGTTTAAATATAAATAGTGCAATTATCCATGGAAACATTGATTTCTTTCACAGAGAGTAAAACTTACATTTTAATAAGCAAATACAATCTAGTAAGACCGTGTTGTCCTAAAGCCAGCCATTAGCACTCAAACAGCTGTCAGTACTAAACTGTTTCTCATTACTTCCTTCTGTCTGAGGAGAGAGAAAAAGGAAGATAGTAATCCCTTTTATTCTGACATCCCTGACTGCAGGAGCTCAAAGTGGTAAGTGCTATTTCTACTTTGGAGTACCTTATCTCAGAACTTAAATCTTCAGTGACCTGAATTCTGGAGACAGGAAGCTATGGGGAGGGGTAGTTGAAAATCACTTTATCAAATCAACAATTCAAAAATAACAAATTAGTAGGTAGCAGAATTGAACACAGTTAAAGTGGCTTTGGTAATGTATTTCTAAACAGTTGAAATGTGATTTTACTGTTGAGAGGCTTTGTGCTGAGGATAATAAGATTCTGAATCTTTGTTTAGCAGAATATGAATATAGTAAAGCACTGCATATGCTTTAGGTTCAGTGTTACTCTTCCGGGAGGAGGAGGGATTTTGGATCTTTTGTTGGGGGAGAATTAGGTCCTTGCTTAATTAAAAATGTTTTGGACTCAGCATTTTCTTTTCATCTTATCATGGAATCATTATGGTTGGAAAAGACCTTCAAGATCATCAAGGCCAACCGTCAGCCCTACACCACTGTGACCACTAAACCATCTCCCGAAACACCACGTTTACCCATTTTTTGAACACCTCCAGGGATGGTGCCTCCACCACCTCCCTGGGCAACCTGTTCCAATGCCTCACCACTGCTTCTGTGAAAAAGTTTTTCCTGATTTGAACCTCCCTTGGTGCAACTTGCCCCCATTTCCTCTTGAACTATCGCTAGTCACTAGGGAGAAGAGGCCAACACCCTCCTCACTACAACCTCCTCTCAGGTAGTTGTAGAGAGCAAGGAGGTCTCCCCTCAGCCTCCTCTTCTCCAGGATGAACAGCCCCAGCTCCCTCAGCCTCTTCTCAAAAGACCTGTTCTCCAGACCTCTAATCAGCCTAGTTGCCCTTCTCTGCACCCTCTCCAGCACCTCGATGTCCTTCCTGTATTGCGGAGCCCAAAATTAAACACAGTGCTCGAGGTGTGGCCTCACCAAGGCTGAGTAGAAGGGCAGGATCACCTCCCTGTTCCAGCTGGTGATACTATTTCTAATGCAGGCCAGGATGCTGTTGGCCTTCTTGGCAATCTGGGCACCCTGATGGCTCATGTTCAGCTGGGTGTCAATCAGCACCCCCAGGTCCCTCTCTGCTGGGCAGCTCTCCAGCCATTCCTCCCCAAGTCTGTAGCCCTGCTGAGGTTTTTGTGGCCAAAGTGCAGGACCTGACATTTTGCCGTATTGAAACTCATGCAATTGGCCTTGGCCCATTGGTCAAGCCTGTTCAGATCCCTCTGCAGAGCCTCCCTGCCCTCAAGCAGATTGACACTCCCACCCAACTTGGTGTCATCTGCAAACTTACTGAGGGTGCACTCTATCCTCCCATCCAAGTCATCAATAAAGATGTTAAACAGGAGCAGTCCCAGCTCTGAGCACTGGGGAACACCACTTGTGACCAGTCGCCCGCTGGATTTAACTCCATTGAACACAACCCTTTGGACCCGGCCATTCAACCAATTTTTTTATCCAGCAAAATGTGTGTGCATCCAAGCCAAGAGCAGCCAATTTCTCTAGGAAAATGCTGTGGGACAAGAGTTTACTACTTTCTGTTGACAGATCTGTTGCTTTCTACTGACCACCTAAATATTTATCTTTATGTGGAAATAATATCAGCAGTCCTTGAATGTCAGCTCACTCTTAAAATACATATTCTTCAAGATAAAGTGTAATTACTTCTTTTTAAAACAGAAACCTTTCTCTCATCTGTAATCTTCTGAGTAACTAGACATTTTATTTGCTTAAACAAATAATAATTTCCTTCCCATTCAACACCTTCCCACCTTCAACATTTTCATTCAGCTTTATACATTTTTATACAACAATAAGTTTGTGAAATGTACAGAGGCAGTTTCATAATCTATTAGAAAATAATATTCTTATTTTAGCTTAGTAAAGCAAAGATCAGTCACTCTAAATAAGCAGCACAACATGAATAAAGGTTGGGTCACTACAGACTTTTTTAAAGCTTCCTCACAGTTAATTGAAATGTAGACTTGTTAAGGAAACTCGATAATGAGATATACTTTCACCAGATGGGAAGAAGGAGAAAGGAGGTACAGATATGTATTTCTCTTTTAACGTTGTTTCAAATTGTAATGTGCAGAGTTGTACATGTATCATAGAATCATAGAATCCTAGGGGTTGGAAGGGACCTCGAAAGATCATCTAGTCCAACCCCCCCTGCCAGAGCAGGGTCACCTAGAGCACATCACATAGGAACGCATCCAGGCGGGTTTTTAATGCCTCCAGTGAAGGAGACTCCACAACCTCTCTGGGCAGCCTGTTCCAGTGCTCTGTCACTCTTACAGTAAAAAAGTTTTTTCTGATATTCACCTTGAACCTCCTATGCTCCAATTTGCACCCATTACCCCTTGTCCTATCACTGGTCATCACTGAGAAGAGCCTAACTCCATCTCCCTGACACTCACCCCTTACGTATTTGTAAACATTGATGAGGTCACCCCTCAGCCTCCTTTTTTCCAAGCTAAAGAGACCCAGCTCCCTCAGCCTTTCCTCATAAGGGAGATGTTCCACTCCCTTAATCATCTCTGTGGCTCTGCGCTGGACTCTTTCAAGCAGTTCCCTGTCCTTCTTGAACTGAGGGGCCCAGAACTGGACACAATACTCCAGATGCGGCCTCACCAATGCAGAATAGAGGGGGAGGAGAACCTCTCTTGACCTACTAACCACACCCTTTCTAATGCACCCCAGGATGCCATTGGCCTTCTTGGCCACAAGGGCACATTGCTGGCTCATGGTCATCCTCCTGTCTACCAGGACCCCCAGGTCTCTTTCACCTACACTGCTCTCCAGCAGGTCAGCCCCCAACCTGTACTGGGACATCGTGTTGTTCTTCCCCAAATGCAAAACTCTACACTTGCCCTTGTTGAATTTCATCATGTTTCTCCCCGCCCAACTCTCCAGCCTGTCTAAGTCTCTCTGAATGGCAGCACAGCCTTCTGGTGTGTCAGCCACTCCTCTCAGCTTAGTGTCATCAGCAAACTTGCTGAGGGTACATTCTATACCCTCATCCAGGTCGTTGATGAAGATGTTGAACAACATCGGTCCCAGTACTGACCCCTGAGGGACTCCACTAGTCACACACTTCCAACCAGATTCTGCCCCATTGACTACAACTCTCTGACTCCTTCCCATCAACCAGTTCCTGATCCACCTCACTACCTGATCACCAAACCCATACCTGATCAACTTATCTACAAGGATGCTGTGGGAGACAGTGTGACAGTTCCTTTTTTAACCATGCTGGTCTCCTAGCTCCCTTACTAGATTTCCTAACCATTGGGACGCTCTGATCCTGTGCTTGCAAGAAGTGGTCCTTGAATGTTGACCAGCTATCTTGAGCCCCTTTATCTTCTAGCACCCTGTCCCATGGGATTTCCCTTAACAGTTGATTGAGGAGGCCAAAGTACAATGTACAACTGAAACAAGTCTCCTGAACTTGGGACTTAAAATTAAGTTTTTATTATGATGGTGATACAGGAGGTTGTCAAGATTTGACTCAGGATCAGCAATTAAACCAGAGACAACAATGCTCTCAATCCCCTCCCCCTCCCTCCCAGGTAGGGAAGGAGAGAGAGAATTAAGGAGAGACTTTGCTGGATTGAAAACTAAACTAGACAGCTTTAATTATATGTACAATTATAAACAAGTATGTTCAGGAATGTGCAAAAGCCTCTTGCCTTCCCCCACCCCCAGCAATTCCCCTCACACTCTCCTTAGCTGTGAGCAGTCCCAAAATGTCTCAGCCTGTAGGCAGGAGATAAGGCAAAGCAGACAGGGGCTGGGTAGAGTTATGAGGTCAGTGGGATGCCTGAGCCTAGGGGTCAATGGTGATGGATGGATGGAGTCCTCCCCGGATGCCGGCCATGGACAGAAGAGAAGGGAAGAAGAAGCAGGAAGGAAGTTGTCTTCTGTGATCTCTGACCTTCCTCGGAGCTTACATAGATACATGGAATGGAATACCTTTGGTCAGTTCTGCTGTCTGTCTAGTCCAGCTCCCCATGGGGGGATTGTAGATACGACTCTCCTGCCCCGGTAGCCTCTGTAGCAGCAGAGCTAAGAAGCGACCTTGGAGTCTCAGCAGTAACATAAACATTCCAGTGTTATCAGTCCACTAGCTGGAATGCTTATTGCTAGTTAAAAGAGAGCTTACTGAAGGGAAAAAAAAATCAGTAAAAGGAAAATTAGCTTCATCCTGGCTCAGACCAGGACAGAGGTACAATTAATTCAGTACAGCTACCTCATTTAATAAAACTCAATTAATCTCCGTTAGTCCTACTGATGCAGCCCTGCAACTTGTAGTGCCTGCTTTAGCTTGGATAATGCTGCAGTCAAGAGTATAATTTGTGGAATGATAGTTGAAGAAAATGTGTGCTTTATTCTTGTTAAGGTTTTTGAAGTTATTGTGTGTGGCTTTGTTTCATATTAGCTCTGCAGCTTAGAGAATTGCTGATCTTGTTTATCCATAAAATTACCTCTGGCTTTGGAATCTGCAGGTTGTTTACAATCCCTGGTACTTGAATGCCTGATTTCCTACTTTTTCTGCCAAAAAGAGGAGGGTGGGATTTTATGGTGATGGGTGCTTTGTTCACCCCCACCACCCTGTGATATGTTAATGCAAATTGCTAAACTGAATTCCTGTACCTTTTAGGGAAACTGCAGTGGGTTTGCTTAATATATTCTGTTCAATTTAGAAAGAACTTGTACAAGATGAAGAATATTTCCAAATGTTGGATGGCTGTTTCTTGTCCTGCAAGTCTTGGGGAATGCTTGTACTTGAGACACATGCTAAATCAAGCCACTTCTGCTCAGCATAATGTAGTTGTGGACATTAAATCTGCCAGGTGTCTGTCCTCCAGAAGCAGCCTGCTTCTGTGGGCTCTGATGCTGTATTCTCGCCCATATTTCATTTAATAATGCTTTCCTTTATAGAACACTTTATTTTGCTGTTGTCTTCCACTAGTCTCTCTCCTTTACTCCCCCAAAATTAGGCTGTTACTGAATCTTGCCAGCACTACATACTAGGAGCATATTACTGTTTTGTTGACACCCTACAATCAGTTCAGATCTACAGCTTTGCCTGTGCTACCACAGTGCTAAAACCAGCCACTTTCTTCTAGTTCTTCACTCTGTTTTTCCCCCCAAATCCCCTTGGGATTGGACACTATATGCCTTGTGGTCTTTTGCGTACATCATATAGCAATTGCTGGGCAAAGTCAGGTGGTTTCTCAGTTAATATTTTTTTATAAAATACAATTTGGAGTTTACAAGGGAGCTTGTAGTGAAGCAGCAAAAAGGCAAAGATCACAATCACAGAATTGCCTTGGTTGGAGAAGACCTTCAAGGTCATCACCTCCAACTTTTAACCTGACACTGACAAGTCCTTAACTAAACCCTAAGTACTGTGTCTGTAGGATTCTTAAATACCTCCAGGCATGCCTCTCTGGCCAGCCTGTTCCAATGCCTGATTACCCTTTCAGTGAAGAAATTCTTCCTAACATCCAATCTAAACCTCCCCTGGTACAACTTGAGGCCATTACCTCTTGTCCTATCACTGGTAACTTCCTTGAACAGACCAATCTCTGCCTCTTTACAGCTTCCTTTCAGGTAGTTGTAGGGAGGAGGAAGGTCTCCTCTCAGCCTCCTTTTACTTAGGCTAAAAAACCCAAACTCCCTCAGCTGTTCCTCATAAGACACATGCTCCAAACACTTCATCAGCTTTGTTGCTCTCCTTTGACATGCTGTGGTAGCTCAATGTCCTTTCTGTAGTGAGGGGCCCAAAAGTGAACACAGTACTTGAGGTGGGGCCTCACCAGTGCCAAGTACAGAGGTAAGATCACCTCCTTGGTCCTGCTGGATGCAGTATTCCCTATACATGCCAGGATGCCATTAGCCTTCTTGGCCACCTGGGCACACTGCTGGCTCATGTTCAGCTGGCTGTCAATCAACACCCTCAGTTCCCTCTCTGCTGGGCAGCTCTCCAGTCACTCCTCCCCAAGCCTGTAGCACTGCTGGGGGTAGTTGTGGCTGAAATGCAGTACCCAACATTTGGCCTTATTGAAACTCATGCCATTGGTCTCAGCCCATTGATCAAGCCTGTCTAGATTCCTCTGTAGAGCCTCCCTACCCTCAAGCAGATCAACACTTTCACCCAGCTTAGTGTCATCTGCAAATTTAGTAAGGGTGCACTCTATCTCCTAATCTAGATCATTGATAAATATATTAAACAGGAGTGGCCCCAGTACTGACCGCTGGGGAACACCGCTCTTGACTGGCTGCCAACTGGATTTAACTCCATTGAACACAACTCTTTGGGCCCAGCCATCCAGCCAGTTTCTAACCCAGCAAAGCACATGCCCATCCAAGCCATGAGCAGCCAATTTCTCTAGGAGAATGCTGTGGGAAAGGGTGTCAAATGCCTTACTAAAGTCAAGATACACAATATCCACAGCCTTTCCCTCATCAATAAGTGGGTCATGCTGTCATTAAAGGACATCAGGGTTGTGAAATAGGACCTGCCTTTCATATACCCATGCTGACTGGGCCTGATCACCTGGTTAATTCTGCATGTGCTGTATAATAGTACTTGGGATAATCCACTCCATCAGCTTCCCTGGCACCCAAGTCAAACTGACAGTCCTGTAATTTCCTGGATCATCCTTCCATCCCTTCTTATATATGGATGTCATATTGGCAGACTTCTAATCTGTTGGCATCTCCCCAGTCAGCCAGGACTGCTGATAAATTATGCAAAGTGGCTTGGTGAACACCCCTGCGAGGTCTCTCAGCACCCTTACATGTATCCCATCCAGCCCCATACACTTGTGTATATCTATGTGGTGCAGCAGATCACTGACCATTTCCTCCTGGGTTGGGGGGGGGTCATTTTGCTCCCAGTCCCTGTCTCCTAGCTTGAGGGACTGAACTACCTCTGTATAACTGCTCATATTACTAAAGACTGAGGGAAAGAAGGCGTTAAGCACCTCAGCCTTTTCTTCAGCCTTTGTTACCATGTTTCCTCCTGCATCTATTAGGGGACGGAGGCTCTCCCTAGACTTTCTTTTGCTATTTATGCATTTGTAGAAGTGTTTCTTGTTATCTTTTAACTCTGAAGCCAGATTAATTTCTACCTGGGCTTTGGACCGTCTAATTTTCTCCCTGCACGGCCTCACAACATCTTAGTAGTTGTCATGCGTGGCTGGCCCTTCTTCCAAAGGCTGTAAACTCTCCTTTTTTCCCTCAGTTGCAGCTTAACCTGTCTATTCAGCTAGGCTGGTCTTCCATGCCACCAGCATAAGGGGAAAGCTTGGTTCTGTGCCTTTAAAACTTCCTTCTTAAAATGTATCCAGTTTTCTTGGACTCCTATACCCTTCAAAACTAGTTCCCAACAGATTGTATTAAGTAAAACAAGTCAAAGTCTGCTCTTTGGAAATCAAAGGTGGTAGTTCTGCTGCCCTCCCCAACATCTCTGAAATAGAGAACTCTATCATTTCATGGTCGCTGTGTCCTAGATGGCCTCCAACGGTTACGTCAAGTATTAAGGGACTCATCTGGTATTTTAGCAAAGAGCTCACTGAGGGGGGAAAAAGCAGTTAATTGAGAAAATATAGCTTGCAGCTCACAGAACCAAAAATGCCAGCTTCTTTTGACAGTCTGATTACAGAAGTCCTTGAGGGAAGAGGGTTATGCTTCTGGTGGGACCTTAGAGGTGAGGATCTGGGCATTACCAGCAATGTTGCTGGGCTCGAAACTAGTATCTTAGCCTTTTTCCATGATAATCTGATGGTGGTGGTGTCTTAAATTAAAAAAAAAAATAAAAAGGAAAAGAAAAAAGACGCTGAAGCCTTTGACAAAAATATTTTGAGGGAAGCTTTGCTGCCATACTTTGAGAGAGTAATATTTGGGATAAGAGTGTTTTGAAAAAGACTGAAATGAATCTTATCTTTGGAGAACAGACATAATATTGCTGCATATAGAAGCTTTGGTGAGTGGTCCTAAGAACAGGTGATAACATGAACTGGAGAAGGTGGCTGTTTGATTTTTTGTTTTTAAATTCAAATTGAATACTGAGGATAGAAACATAGAATCACTGAATGTTTTGAGTTGGAATGGACCTTAAAGATCACCTAGTTCCAACCCCCTGCCATGGACACCTCCCACTAGACGAGGTTGCTCAAAGCTCCATTGAACCTGGCCTTGAACACTTCCAGGGATGGGGCATCCACAACTTCCTTGGGAAACCTGTACCAGTGTCTCACCACCCTCATTGTAAAAATCACCGCTTGAGATTCATTAAAGTTACCTCTCTTGACTACAGGATGACATTAGATACCCTGATGCTTCACTGCAGGGTCTATGATGACTTGGGCTCAGTCCAGCTCTTGGTGCAACTCCACTTGCAGATGCAGGCATAATCTTGTTTCTCTACTTCTAGTTACTACTGGTCCCACAAATGAAGTTTGTCTCATTAGACTTATACCTGGCTCTTGAGCATGAAACAGTCTTCATAGCTTTTTTGGTTTTTTTATTAAGTGTAGATATTTAAAACAAATAATCTGATTGCCTTCCTCCCTTGAATAAGCTGTATAGACTTGTCAGATGATCCCCATAATAGGCTTACCTTCTACACGATTACTCATGTTGGCTTAATGTTGTTAGAGAGTGAAAGCTATGTCCCTAAACCTTGTCTTGCTAATCAATTTTTTTTGCTTATTAAAGTAAGCACCTTTGTTGTAACATGAACTTGTTACATTTGACTTTCTAGCCTTTGGAAAGTAGATTAAAAAGACTTTTTGCCAGAATTCTGTCCGTCAAATAGACAAGCAATGCAATCAAATCCAGTGCCTTCGTCTATCTTGTTGTTAAACTATATAAATTGAGCTTTAGTCTGTTCCTATTGTCATCTTGTTAATTCAGGATATGATGGATGGACACACCTCCTTTCTGTTTTGAACCTCAGAAAACCTGTAATCTGTGGTGGCGCAGGCATAAGAGTTCCATTTGCTGTTTAATTACAGGGGGGTTCAGTTCATTTTCTTTCATATTCTCTGGTGCATATTTCAGTGAGGGTAAAACACCAGGATGAAATGCTGCATACAACTGCTGTGAGAATTCAAAAAGCATAATATAATCCAAATTCTCTTAGTCATTTTTTTTCCTCTTTGTGATACCAAGATTTACCGTGATGCTTGGAAGAGGCAAATGTTAGTGTCATGGAATTTGATAGGTGAGGTATAACCAAGGCCCTGGGTCGAAGTTGCTGTTCTCATCAGTTATGTCAACAAAGTCACATAAGTCTGTCATTCAGGGGGTACAGCTTGTGCAAAAACTTTCCCTAGTATAAAGATAAAAGTAAGAATAGTCTTAGACCTTCAACAGTCCCCTTTCTACAAGCTGGGAAAAGCAAAGATATACTGCTTGAATATGGGAAGGGATGTGTAGCAAAAGCATTTAATTAGAAGACAGGAGATAAGGGCATTTCTGAGCTTAACAGCATGATGTCCTCACGCTCATAGAATGGAAGGCAGCCTTGTGGTAAGCAAATGAATGTCTTTTGACCTCAATTAACATTTGTTTGTGGAGGACTGAATTTTTTTCTTCCAGATTGCTAGGTGCATGCTAGGTGAATAGCAAACAAATGTAAATGACCTCGTTTTATCACTTGGATGGCATGAATACCTCAGAGTCCACCTTTAACAAAATTAGAAGCCTAGAATAAAGAGTTATAGCTCTCTGTGTGGTCCATGGACAGAGCTGGACTCCTGGGCTGTCCTAAATCACACTCTGTGTGCTTCAGTGATCACATAGGAACATAGTCATAGCTCAGCCCAATGTTAATGAGAATTTGCTCTTTATATCTGCATGCATCTGATCTTAGCATGGCTGACCCTGAATTTGCCTCTTTTTTTTTTTTTTTAATTATTTCTGGTGTTCTCCTATAGAAGAGAAATTTGTCTTACTGTGAGACAGCACAAGAAATTGTAGAAATCACAAACTGGATGTCACATTGTCTCTGTAATTTATGAGGAGATGCTGTACCTATAAATCACAAAAATTGAACAGCTGCAACTGCAGCCAGATGAAACACTGATGCAAGGGCTGCTGAGAAACAGTGACAGACAGAAGAAAGTATGACTTTTTGTCAACTGTTTTTGCCCTCCTGGAGAATATCTGGTGTCAAGCTGTCAGTCTACTTGACTTCAGAATGAATAAACTGAGTGAGCTGATAAGACTGAGTCCTGTCACCTCTCCTCTCTTGGAAAGTTTTAGACACTGGTATAATTCATGAGATGGTCTGCCTTGTTGCTCCTCTTCTCCCTTTTTTTCAGTTTCTTTTTTCCTCTCCTGTATTGTGTCAGCTTGTAGCCTAAAACTATAATCTGTGGTGGTCCAGAATTTGGTTAAATATTATGCCTATACACCATTATATGAATATGTTGGCTCAGACAATAAAAAATAATTAATGTAAATTCAGAGAGGTCTTGAATCAACTCTCAATAAGCATTCTCTTAAGAAGTGCACCACTTGCAGAACAGGTATGGGACTCTGCAGGAGGAGCTGGTTGTGAGTAAGGATCGAGGGCTCATGAAGGCCCAAAGTGCCACCAAGGCTGACTCACCTCAGGCTGGTCATGAAAACAGACCCTGAAAGGAAAAATCAAAGGGTCATTGTTGTAGGTGACTCCCTGCTGAGGGAAGTGGAAGGCCTGATATGCAGACCAAACCTGCTTCATAGAGAGGTCTGCTGTCTCGCTGGTGCTCAGGTAAAGGGTGTCATAGGTAAACTTCCCACCTGTGTGAGTCCTTCAGATTATTACCCACTTCTGGTCTTTCAGGTGGGTGGTGATGATGTAGCAATGACAGGCTCACAATCAATTAAAAGAGATTTCAGGGCTTTGGGCCAACTGATAAAGGGATCAGGAGCTCAAGTTGTGTTCTCCTCCATCTCTCTGACATAAATGATGGATAAGAGAATATATAGGAAGAGCCAACAGGTCAATTCATGGCTTCAGGACTGGTGTTGTCGACAGGGCTTTGGATTTTACAATCATGGCTCCGTACACAAGGCACCAGAGCTGCGAGCAGCTAATGGGACACACCTATCCCAGGAGGGGAAATTGATTCTGGCAGCAGGAGTTGGCAGTGCTCATTGATAGGGCTTTAAACTAGATTTGAAGGGGAAGGGGTTAATAATTTCATGCTTGCCTGTGACAAACAGTAGGGCAGCACACCAGGGGCAGATGGATGGAGTGCTAGTAAGGGCTCTCAACTTGTTGCTCTGAGGCAAATCAGGGACCGTGCACTGGGACACCCCAAGGGAATCAAGGGGGATTCGCACAGAGGGTGACACGGCCAGCCCAGCTGAAGTGCCTCTACGTGAATGCACGCAGCTTGGGTAATAAACAGGATGAATTAAGGGCCACTGTGCTGCTGGAAAACCATGACATAGTGGCTATTACTGAAACTTGGTGGGATGATTCCTATGACTGAAATGTAGGGATAGACGCATACAAGTTCTTGAGGAAAGACAGGCAGGAAAGGAGAGGAGTAGGTATTGCCCTCTACATCAGTGACCAGCTGGAATCAATGGAGCTCCATCTAGGGAAGGACGATGAGCTGGTTGAAAGCACATTGGCTAAGATTAAAGGGAGACAGGGGAAGGTGATGTTACAGTAGGGGTCTGCTACAAGCCACCTAACCAGCAGAACTAAGCAGATGAGGCCCTCCATAGGCAGATAGAAATGGCTTCACATTCACAGGCCCTTGTCTCCGTGGGGGATTTCAACCACTTGACATTTGCTGGAGGGACAACACAGCAAGATACCAGCAATCCAGGGTATTCCTGGAGTACATAGATGACAACTTCATCCACTAAATGGTAGAGGAACCAACAAGAAAAGGTGCTATACTGGACCTTGGTCTCACCAATAGGGAAGGGCCGGTGGCCAACATGAGTCTTAGGGACAACCTGGGCTGTAGTAACCATGAAGCACTAGAATTTAAGATCCTCAGGGCATCTAGGAGGGTGTATTCCAACCCAGGACTTTAGGCATGCAGACTTTGATCACTTCAGGGTGGCCCATGCCAACCTCAGGAAGTTCAACAAGACCAAATGTAAGGTCCTGCAGCTTGGTTGGGGCAGTCTCAAGCAACAATATAGGCTGGGCAGTGACTGGGTTGAGAGCAGTGCTGAGGAAAAGGACTTGGGGGTACTGGTGGATAAGAAGTTAACATGAGCTATCAGTGTACACTTGCAGCCCAGAAAGCCAACCGTATCCTGGGCTGCATCAGGAGAAGTGTGACCAGCAGGTTGAGGGAGGTGATCCTCCCCCTTTACTCCACTCTCATGAGACCCTATCTGGAGTACTGCGTCCAGTTCTGGAGCCCCATTACAAGAAAGATATGGACATGCTGGAACATGGGCCACGAGGATGATCAGAGGGCTGGAGCACCTCTCCTATGAAGACAGACTGAGGGAGTTGGGGTTATTCAGTCTGGAGAAGAGAAGGTTCCGAGGACACTTTATTGTGGCCTTCCAGTATCTTAAAGGGGCCTACAGGAGAGCTGGTGAGGGACTTTTTAGGATGTCAGGTAGTGGTAGGACTAGGGGGAATGGTTCACAACTAGAGGTGGGTAGATTCAGATTAAATGTTAGGAAGAAGTTCTTCACCATGAGGGTGGTGAGACACTGGAACAGGTTGCCCAGAGAGGTGGTGGAAGCCCCCTTCCTAGAGGTATTTAAGGCCAGGCTGGTCAGTGCTCAGAGCAACATGATCTAGTGGGAGGTGTCCCTGCACATGGCAGGAGGTTCGAACTAGAAGTTCTTTGAGGTTCCTTCTAACCCTAACAATTCTATGATTCTGTGATTTAATTCTAGTTGCACAATATTTAAATACGATAAGGAAATAACATGCAGATAGGTCTATTGTTCCGCTATGGGAGTCCTGTGGCTGTCACACTTTCTTTCTCAGTTTTTTTCAATGCTCAGCCATAGTCACATATGCTTTATTCTGTTGTTTATTTAATATGACATTGAATAGGTCAAATCATTACAACAAGATTTCCTTCAACATCATCAAATATCAGAAGCTTTAGATGACGGGACTCATGCTGGTATATGAAATCACTGATGGTCTTTGATTTATAAGTCCATGAGTTACCATTATTTTATCACTATACAGATAATTAAGAGGCAGACAAGAGTCAGTAATGAGGATCTTGTTCACAGATCTTGATTTGTCTTCCAAAACACTTCCTAGCTTCCTGTGCCACTTAGGCTTATTATGTTAAGAGTGCTTTTGTTCTTTTCTTCTATTAAACCACCCTAAGATACCTTTTCTTTTACCCAATGGTTATATTTTTTAATATTTGCATTATGGCAAATTTAATTTCACATAAGCTTTATTTGCTCCATCCAGATAGATCTAGTTTCATTATGGACCATGGGAAAGGACAACTAGAGATGCTTTCTGGGTACCTAACTGCAGAGATCCTAATCTCGTGTCCACATTTTTATGGGACATGCAGACTGCATAGGTAGAAGCTTTGTGAGAGGGAGGAGGAAAGTAGACAGAGGAGGAAAGTAGACAGAGAAGGAAAGGATCTTCACATCAGTCTCGGAAGCAGCTACACCAGGCTACTATTTTTACCTTCTTATATATTGCTTCATAGAAAGAGGTTCACTGTGGAGGAAGCTCTGGTTCCTTTTTCAGTTTAGGGATTTTCCAAAAGTGTGATAGCTCTTTGAGCATGCTTCAGTAGCTTCATTAGGAAACTTCAACATTAATATTTGAAGAGAGATTTTTACTGTGAACTATGGTAAACAAAGTCCAAGGTGCAGTAACTTCTGTTGTGTTTTAGCAGGCTCAGGGTAGGAATTGAAAGAAATAGAGTATTTATGTGGTTATTTGTTTGGGTTCTTGGATTATCTGGATTAGTTTTCTCTAGTTATTGTGTTTTACTAAAAATCTAGTTTGAATTAATACCTGGGGGAAAATGTTGACTGTTTTGTTTAGGTTTTCTAATTCAAAATAAAATTAAAAAACCTTCAGGTGGAAATGGTTTCCTGATGTAGTGAACTGTTTTGACTTTACTGGGCTTTCAAAGGAACTGTATGCAAAGCAAAAGTGAGGCACAGATCCCTTAGCACAAAGTCTAGAGTAGGTGCTTCATATGTGGAGGGCCTTGGCTTGAGGCTAGCTCTGTGCCCTGGTCACTCACCTCCTTAAATGATACCTTGGCTAGCAGGCATGTTCTGATGTGGGCACCCAGGATCTTTGCACAGCACTGGCATTTGTGATCTCTTCAGTGCCTTGCAGAGATTGAATTGATTAATATGGAAGCTAGTTCAGTGTTGATCTTTGTAAAAATCGAAAAAAAATATGACCATAAGCCAAAACCCTGTAGTATCTATAATATTGAGACTAGTACAAAGTACATCAAGAGTTATAAAAGATAATGCAAGACCACAATCCGAGGAATATAGTCTGATATGCAAGCTAATAGAGAATGCCTGTTGGGTTTAACTGTTCATTTTTAAAAGTATATATACAAAATGGATAAACATGAAACAAAGATAGAAGATTGTTTATCTCCCTCTATGGAAGACTACATTCAGAGTACCTATAATGACCTTGGCATTCTGTTTAATGGATAAATGAGTATTCAACCATATCTGATAAAGAAGATGAGGCATGCTTAATTGACTTAGCACCCAACTCATCAGCAGTTACTGCAGTCCTGAAAATTGCTACGTTATTTCATCTTGGAGGGGTGAGAGCATGTGTGTAGAGAAGGGACAATCTAGGTTTTACATCTTCAGCATGAAGTAAATATAAATGGCAAAAGTAATTGATGTGGCCCAGAGGTTTCAGTCAGTAAGGTGGCCTGAATCCATGCTGTCCTCAACCATCTGCGAAGTGTTTGTAATTCTATAAAGAAACTTTGTTAGTTGACGTCCTGCAAGCAGTTGCTCTGGATGATCTGTTAGATTGTAAGAAATTGGAGGGCCACCAAGTTAGATTAGGTAAACTGCAAAAAAAACAAAGTATGTTTTTTTAGTTGCCAGTGCATGAATGTCCCAGAACAGCCTGCTGGGATTTTTTTCAAAGAACATAGTGAGTCGCAGTGCCTGACTTGACACTTGCAAATTTCACTACTCTGATTTTACTTGACTACAGACAGTGATTCAGAATTATACGGGATAATTTCTTCCAAAATACTTCCCTCTCAGCAGGGATTTTTTTATTGTTTACCAGAATGACTTGATATCCAGAGCCAAAACAGTTATATTTGAGGAAGAGGCCATTAGTTTAGTTCCCTGCACATAGGATAATCAATGGAAGCCTTGTTTTCACCATTTGCATTCAGAAATCCCAGGTTAACAAAGGACTTAGTACAGCAGGAATCCTCATTCCTTTTTTTTTTTTTTTTTTTTTTTTTCCATTTTCTGTGAGCTGTTTCTTTAGCAATTTTTTTCTTGGTTTTAAAAAATATTAAAATTTTTAATGCAACATCTTGATGAGCAAGTAACAACTATGATTTCTTTTAGGGTTTTTGCAATTATTTAAAACAGCTGACTGTTTAACATGCTAAAATAAAAAGTAGCTATGTGACCTGAATCAAAGGGAAGAGCAGCAGTGTCTGAATGTTTGCTCCACAGCCTTTGAGTTGCTGTCTTGTTCCTTCTAGCAGCAGATGCCTTCAGAGGCCAGAGGATTTACTATACTTCTCCCCACTGGAAAGCAGCCGTGGAGCATTGCAGGTCTCTCTGTGAAATGCAGGGGAGTGGGGAAAATGAGGCCTTCACCTTCCTCTTGGGCTGGTGGGTGCTTTGTAGATTTATCTCTATAGAAGCATCTGCTGCTTTCCTGTTGGTAAAAATTGGGACATGATACATGTGAGCTTGATAAATAAGGAGCAAGTGTTAAAATATGGAGGGAGTCTATGTTCAACTTTTTCTCCTTTGTCTCTGTCCACCAGCTTGCTGATGTTGTCTATCTTTGAAAATCATCATAGATATAAACCAGTGGAAAATTATTTTATTTCTTATTTATTTGCAAGAATACTCCTTTCCACTTTCTACTTATTTGCAGTGTCAAGCTTCAGACATTAATGTTTTGTGAGCAGACTTTAACCTGAATGTATTCTGAATATATAACTCAAAATCCAAATCCTTGATCTGGCATCAGCAAGCTTCATTTAAATTGATGTTAAATTTGATCTTTGTACCTCATCTGATGCAACAGCTGTTAGGGTCAGTGTGTCAATTGTGAATTTTCACAAACTTCAGGAGCTTTGGAAGTTGCTTATGGAATAAAAGGAGGAGCCTTGCCAAGCCCGCTCTGAAAAGCATCATGTAGCTTTTCAAATGACAGCTTTTACTTGGCAGTGTTGGATTTCAGTGCAGCCGGGAACGTACCACAAAGGTATTGACAAAGCATCCTGTCCTCTAAGATGAATGATTATTATAGTGATGCTTGAGACTTCAGCTTTCTTGGTCAGACCAATGCTGCAAAGTGTACATAGACACTAACTGAACTGTTAGCAGGGTTTGCAAAGAATACTGATAGGATTATTACAACAGTGGTGGTCTAAGAATAAAAGCGAGGTAAAGGTCACATGCAGAAGCAGCATTCTTAGACTTACTGATAACTACCTATGTCCTGTAAAGTTCCTAGATTAAGGCATTTCTGTTCAAAAAATTTGGAGCCCAGACTAGAGATTTTCTATAAATATGAATCTAGTTTTTCGACTCCCTTTGGAAGGAATGCAGATGTGGTCTTTGTGTTTCAGTCCTTATTCTGCAACTACTCCACTTTGCCAACTATGACTTTAACTGAGTCTGTTTACCTGTGGAAAGTAAGTGCTGGGTGTTTCATTCTCTACATGATGTTGCACTGGGTTAAGTAATGTGTTTTGTGGAGAGATGCACAGAGGAAAATGCTGAATGGCATGTTTTTCTTGGATATTTCTAAGTGTCTTGTTTCTCTTAGTGTTCTATAGTGAACACTGAGTATTTGTACAGCCCACTTGAGATGATGATGATCTCTTATCCTGCTGTGATGCTGGTGCTTGCTGTCCTTGTTGCTGATATTAAGTGTGTTTCACCAGTCTCTCCTAGGATCCACCCTCACTGGGTACTAATGTTGATCCTTATAATTGAAGTGGATTGTAAAGGAGACATACTTCACTTGCGTGCTGCCTTGCAGTTGTCATTGTACATAGCCTGGAAATAATGTTGATTTGGTATCATATTTGATGGTCAGAAGGTATGGTTGATGAAAACAGAAGTGCTACCAAGACTGTTGCTGAAAAGAAGCAGAAAGGAGAACAGTGTCTTCCTCTCCACTGCCCATAACATCCAGCTTTGACACAACTCAGCTGCATCCTTTTGGAATCATCATGGGGCAGGAGTACAGTGGGCTGGTGTTGCAGTCTGGCCGCTACTGCAGCCTTCAGACCGTGACAGCTGGGATAGGTTTGGGTGCCAAGCTGCTCTTGAGCATCCTTGGGAAGGTACCCAGACTTATGCTATATCATGCTTCAGTTTTCTTCCCTCCCTGTGTAGCTCTAATTGAAGCTCCATACTGGAGGAGGGCAAAGGAGCAGGGCAAAGGAGCTCCTTGTGCCTCCTACAGGGGACAAGAATACAGAAGTCAGACTCTTTTGGATGCCTTCTGCACATTGTGATCACCTTCAACAGTGGTGGATTTGAGATCAGAAGTCAGCTCTTCCACTTACGGACTGACAGTAATGTGAGAATGGTGGTTGTCTCTAGGAGGACTTCCTTTCTCTGCAGGTGGGGGAAAAACCCAAATATGCAGCAACTTCAAAATAAGAAGGAGGGAGGGTGGTTGTTTTTCCATTAGCATGTCAGCAAACTTCAGGTGAATACCTATGGCTGAATTGAGTTAGCTCAATGGTTATAGAGGACTGATAATGACTGAATTATAGTGTATATATATATATATATATAGGTGTTCTATGTTGGATTTGAGAGCGTATATTTCTGTCTCAGTGTCCCATATGCTTTGCTTCTGGCATGTAGTCTGTTTTCCATGTTTACTTCATATAGCTAAATGAGCAAAAGCTGTAGTTTTTCAATGCAAAATGAACCACCTGAACTCTTTAGAAGAGTTATTCTCTGTAGATCAGAGATGAAATCTCATTTAGAAAACTTTCCTCTATCCAGTATCATTTATTTAGAAATATACGTACATAGATCTGTATAAACATATACACACACACTTATGTCTGTATTTGTTTTATGACATGGCTTCTGAACTCTCATAAACTCATAACACTGTTTCCTTAATAAAGGAGTGTTTCCTATGTGTCTGCAGCTTTCTGGATTAATTCAAACTGAACATCAGTGACTAAAGGATGTAACTTTAAAGATGAGAGCTTATGAGTGCTCAGTACAATAGTAAGCAGTCTTTCTGATTGCTTGATGTATTTGAGATATGCCTTTCTTAGGTCTGGTTACAGCCATCCCATGATTGTAGCCCTATTATCTTGTTCAGTCACTTTCAGCCAATGAACTCCAAAACTGAAACCTGAAGACTTGCTGTTAGTTTGTAAGTGTTGCAGTTATTACTTTGTGTGGGATGTAAGTAGTATTTAGTTGATTGGAGGGTTGAGGTGGGGAGGAAGCTCTTTTCTGTTTAATATTTCTCATTAGCTTGTTTCTTGTTTTTAGCATAACATGCAGGTATTTGCCTACACAATATGCCCTATTAATGTAGAGGAACTAAATATGGAAAAGACTCCCACTTCTCTTGTCTCTTTTATTCTGTTCCTTGAATGCCTCATTTGGATTTATAATTAAGTATTTCCTCCAGCTGTCATAAAAGTTTATAATATAATCCTAACTTTGTTTCCTAGCAACTCTGCATCCTTCCTCTCATAAAGGAGGGTAGCCTATACTTTTAATGAATTCTAGGCTATAGCCAATGAAAAGGAAATACTGTGGAAGAATTAATGTTATCCATACTTTACAAAGCAATTAACAAATTCACATCATAACTGCTTGTCTGCTTTAGTATTCCATATGATTTTCATAGAATCATAGAATACCAGCTTGGAAGGGACTTCGAGGATCATCTGGTCCAACCTTTCATGGCAAAAGCATGGTCTAGACAGTTTTAAGATGAATTTTTCTTTATATGTCCTTGCATTTCAAATTTAAATTTTTAGTTGTGGTTGGCAATGTGGATATGACCACCCTCAACCATTTGGCCATGGAACAAGGGATTGCTGCTTGTAGAAGTTTTGGCGACTTCTGGTGTTTAAACATGACCAACATGTTACTTGGAAGGTACTAGGGGGGTTGGATTAGATGACCTTTAAAGGCCCCATCAAAACTGAACCATTCTATGATATTGGACTTCCTATTTATTTTATTATAATTTTGTTTGGCTGCTCTGCTTTAACTTGAGTTTTTTTACTTTGATGGTGGTCGACAGTCTGTAGAGCTGAATTATGGTGAAATTGATCACAAGTCCTACATTAAAAGATTTCATTTTGTGTTTCATCTTGCTCTTTAAACACCATCCTGCATAAGCTCCCTCGTGTGTATCTTATACCCATTCTTAATTATGAGGTCACATATTATTTAGAATCATAGAATCATCATCAAGGTTGGAAAAGACCTTCAAGATCATCAAAGCCAACTGTCCGCCCTACAACCCCTGTGACCACTAAACCATCTCCCGAAACACCACGTTTACCCATTTTTTGAACATCTCCAGGGATGGTGCCTCCACCACCTTCCTGGGCAACCTGTTCCAATGCCTCACCACTGCTTCTGTGAAAAAGTTTTTCCTAATATCCAATCTGAACCTTCTCTGGTGCAACTTGTCCCCTATTTTCTCTTGTCCTATTGCTAGTCACTAGGGAGAAGAGGCCAACACCCTCCTCACTACAACCTCCTCTCAGGTAGTTGTAGAGAGCAAGGAGGTCTCCCCTCAGCCTCCTCTTCTCCAGGATGAACAGCCCCAGCTCCCTCAGCCTCTTCTCAAAAGACCTGTTCTCCAGACCTCTAATCAGCCTAGTTGCCCTTCTCTGCACTCTCTCCAGCACCTCGATGTCCTTCCTATACTGCAGAGCCCAAAACTAAACACAGTGCTCGAGGTGTGGCCTCATCAAGGCTGAGTAGAGGGGCAAGATCACCTCCCTGTTCCAGCTGGTGATACTATTCCTGATGCAGGCCAGGATGCTGTTGGCCTTCTTGGCAATCTGGGCACCCTGCTGGCTCATATTCAGCTGGCTGTCAATCAGCACCCCCAGGTCCCTCTCTGCTGGGCAGCTCTCCAGCCATTCCTCCCCAAGTCTGTAGCCCTGCTGAGGTTTTTGTGGCCTAAGTGCAGGACCTGACATTTGGCCTTATTGAAACTCATGCAATTGGCCTTGGCCCACTGGTCAAGCCTGTTCAGATCCCTCTGCAGAGCCTCCCTGCCCTCAAGCAGGTCAACACTTCCACCCAGTTTGTCTCATGAATATTTGCTTCATGCAGAGCTGCAAGATGGATGACATTTAAAGAAAATTGATATTAGTTTCAGATTTTGTGTTTGAAAGTGGTCCTGTGTGTTACCCATGTAGTGTCATCCAAATCCTCATCTGACTACAAAGCATTTATTATAACAAGAGTTTTCTGTAATGCTTCTTGCTGTGGTATCTTACAAGCTTTGTCATCATTAATGCATCTATTTTCAAGGAGTTCAGTGAGGAAAAGGGATGTCTTCCCATTTTACTTTAGGGGAATGGAGAGGCAGAAATGTCAGGGTCAAAAAAAAGCACTTGAAATGCTTAACTGAAGAAACTATAAACACTTGGTCTTTCTGTGTCTACAACACAGAGAACTGCATAAATTCAAAGTGCACATCAAGTTCAAAGCTTGGTTGCCTTTAGCTGCAGCTGCTGCAGAGCTCCTATGTAAAAACTTCTTTTGTTATAAAACACTGTTTCATTCCCTGAGAAGCCTCATCCTGTGCATTGGCCCATCCATAAAAAACAAAACAAAACAAAAGAAAAAAACAAACAAAAAGCAAAGGATTATCAGAAACTCTACTGATCCCAGTGTCAAGTCATCTTCAGTGCGAGTGAATAAAGCTAACCATTACCAACCAAAGGCTTTCGATCATTGAGCAGATTAGGATTAATGGATTAATGGATTAATCCTCCATTAATTAGGAAGGACAAGTATCTTGCCAGTGAGGTCCACCAGTATTTTTTGTGAGGGAAGGATGGGACAATGTAGAAACTGTGGGCTGCAGTTAATGCTGTGGGGAGAAGCATAGGTTTGCTACAGCTCAGCTGCCTCCTTAGTGATAGACTCTAAACCACTCGTGATTATTATATGCACACAACACCCAGATAAAACAAAAAATTGCTGTTATTTCAGCTGTACATATAGAGATATGAGACAGAAATGAAGTAGTATTTTGCAGCTGTGTAAGAAATCTGTGATGTGACAGACAAGTGGCATGAGCTTCAGAATGATACCTTAGTCATAATTACTACAGTGTCCATTTGTTTCTGGTAGTCATGGCTATTCCTCTCCTCTTCTTTAAGCATCATCATTATTCTTGCTCCTGTCCTGCTATCCTGGTCTCTCCACCCTGTCCCCTGGCTCCCAGTGCACTCTGCCCCTCGGCATTCCTGCTCCAAATTGCACTGCACTCAACCTTATCCAGGTGCTGGAGTTCCCCACCTTTAATTCTTTATTGTAGTGTACACTGTAGTTCCAATATTTTGTTTTCTTTAGCATGTTTCTGATGTACAGTAGGACTCTCGCTCACCATTAGAATGTGTTTACCTAAATACTTTTTTCCAGCACTACATCAAGAAGAACTTTGTCTTGTGTTTACTATTATTTTGCCCTTGGCATTATTGCAATTTTATAGGCAGGTTAGGGCCATAGAGGGAAACTTTTTCTGCACTAACTTATGTGCAGTACTTACTAGTACATCCAAGACATGTATTTGTTGAAACTGTAAATGTTACTTCTTCTTTTAACGTCAAGAGGATTAAAATTTGTCTCCTGGGTATGAAAGTCTTGATGTCTCTGACTATTTAGCTTCAATATATTTTTTTTCTTTTCCTCCTTTGGCTGAGTGAAGTTTTAAAACATGACGGCTCATTGGAATGTGTAACAAGGTAATACTGTAGGGAAATGAAGAAGGATAATACCTCTGTGACTGCTGTGCCTAACATGATGGAAGACAAGCTTTTAAAAACTCTTTAAATAGGCATTTATCCTGTCACTTTTATTCCACTGTGTGGAAAGTATTAGATATCAATTCCCCCCTATTTTAAAAAAAAATAATGTAGTTGGTGTAATGCATGGGTAAAGACACTGAAGCATCCCGCAGTTCCTGCAGCTTTTTTACTGTGGGAAATTTATAGGATAATATCACCTTCACTAATATCTCAGCAATTGAGACATCTCATTCACATAATCTTTCAGAGACACAGAAAGAAAATCTGTCCCAGACCAAATTTCTGCAGGTTTGTAATTGCTTTCTGTTTTTGAATGGCTTGCAAAACTTCTGTGCTAATCAGAAGTGTCATTATTCAAAAAGGACTCAGAAAAATCATTCAAACGCTTTCTTAGAAGAGGAAGGCAGGCAGCATTGAATCAAAGGCAAAATGTTCTGCCCAAATGCTCCATCATCATCGTCATCTCATCTCATCTCATCTCATCTCATCTCATCTCATCTCTTCTCGATTTGAGTGGAAGCTGACCTAGAAGTAGACAGACAGATGCTTCTGCTTCTTTTTATGGTGACTAAAAGTCACAAGTACTTTTGTTACATCTGTGCTATATTTGCTGAGCTTTGTAGCCAGAGCTTTCGTATAACTATCTGTTTTCTAGTGCTTCTGAATTGTGACTATTAAATCAAACAAACATTTTTGGGGGCTGTTTTTTCTTTTTTTTTTTGCCAAAACCCTGTATCCCCTGTCCTCTTCCATCCCCCAAATCAAGCTGCAGTTCTGAATGCTTAGAAGCTGTGCAACTTCATGAATTATTTCTGGTGTAAGAACAAACCACGCCTCACTACAGCAATATCAGCAACTTCCTGCAGGAAGTGCAGTGTTGCATTCTCCAACAGAGGCTTATATTCCTGTCTGTGAGCTATTACCAAAGTACTTACTGTTATCATCCCATGAGTCCGCTCTAAAATATTTTAAAGCCAGGTATTTGATCACTTAAGCCAGCACAGTATTCCACCACTGCAAAAGCTTACATATGACCACCAAAAAGGACTAATTAGCTTTCAACTGTTTAATGCCTGAAATTGCACGTTTTGTGGTTTCTTGATTTAAGATAGAGCAGAAGAAATACTCTTCTTTGCTGAATCGAGTCAAGAGGAGTTGATGAAGGCAAGAAAAAATTTGCATAGTTTTTATTTCAGTATGACTTACTGTTCAGAGCAGGATCTATCCCATTATACACACAGTGAGGTATGTACATGATTAGCAGGCAAAAGACATTTCTCTTCAGTGTTTAAAAAATATGGTCTTATACAAATGGATACCATCAACTCTTTCGATCTCAAGGATTTGGAAAATGAAACTTTAGCACCCAGTGCTGACGTTCATGCTTTAGAAACATCTTTGCAAGAGTTTTGTGCTTTTCCTGTCCTTGAGGATTTTTTAAGATGAGTTTGACTACTGTGGAAGAGTGTAAGGTTATCTTCAAACAAGAAAGCTGTAATAGAGAGTACTCAGATGAAGGCCTGACTGTTGTGCATGATTTTTGAGTCATTCTGGCAGTGAAGTCCAACACTTGAAGAGAAGTAGTTGCCTCCCTACAGCTCCAGATGGAGATGGCCCATCTGTGATATATGCCCATATAAGCACCATACAGGGAACAAAGCATGGGGTTAAAATGCTCAATTTCAATAGGCAACGTTCCTTAGAGTATCTGCAGGTAGTACTGAATTATACAGTTACGAGTGGAAAGTGTTTTTCTTTACAGTCTAAGTAATTAATATTAAAAAATAATTATGTAAATCACTGAACCTTTTTTCCCCTTCCCCTAGAGTCTTCCTTCAAAAAGTTTATGAAATGTGTAAACCATTTCAGTACTCAGATGATGAAGTAATGCACCCAGATTTCTCCTCCTTCCACACCCCCTTAGCCTCTGTAATGTTTGGAATGTGCTCTCTCTCTTCCACCTGTTCTTGTATTCCACCAATACACTTAGGCTTCTGAAGACTAGTCTTGGATCTAATATGGGATTTGCCCAATTTGCCACTACATGAAGTCTTTTACCAGTAGGTGTCTAACTTCTGTTTTAACAATCTAAATATAATTTATCTTTTTCAGCTTTTCAGTCCAGCTGCTAAACAGACATATCCATTATTCACATGATGTTAATGATCTGTACTGAATTATCTGGACCAAAGATGAACAGTGCAGGGAGAGCTTTGTGTAAAGAACACCGGGGTAATAGTCATACCTTGTACTGCACTCCCATCACAAAGGGCAGGATTCATATAATCAACTATTATATTTCCACAGCATTGACATTTTTATTTGAGCTCTAGCCAGTCAAGACACTTAATAGTCAGGGAAGAGGCATAAGTTCTTTTAGGTCATTATTTGTCTGACCTGCTTTAGATGTAATAGATGCTAGCTTGAGATGACTCATGCCCTATGAATGCCCATATTTCTCCATGGACTGGAAAAGGAACCTAAGGTGACTCTCGCAGATGGAGACATCAGTATTTTGTTGTGATCTTTTGCAATACATTTAGTGTAGTCATTCTGAATTTAACAGCATTTTTCTT
Organism: Hemiprocne comata; assembly: GCA_020745705.1. Taxonomy (NCBI): domain Eukaryota; kingdom Metazoa; phylum Chordata; class Aves; order Apodiformes; family Apodidae; genus Hemiprocne; species Hemiprocne comata. Next base: position 130,595,699 of record CM036586.1, on the reverse strand, counting down.
CAAAAAAAGAAAAATCATATATCAAGAAATATAATTAAATTAGTTTTTGCATATCTGTAAAGCACAGACAAGAGAGTTGGTTGATATTTGTGATGTTCATAGTAAAAATGTGTACAGGGGGAATAAAACATTGTAATGAAATTAGCAAAAATGGAACATTTTTCAGCTCCTCGTTTCCTGCCTCACTTGAGACATCCTTGCAGTATGTCATGCCTGCTCATACCAGAAATGGGACTGCTTTATATTTTTTACTGCATGTGATTGAATGTGTTTGCTTTAGCCAAAAGAAATTTGAAAATTTTTAGCAATTGAATTCAGTGGATCAAGTAAAATGAGTAGTTGTGGGAGGGAAGAGGAATATTACAGGTTATTGCAGAAATGTGTTTTTTATCCTATTTTATTTTCTTGTCTATTTATTTGGTACTGGGGAAAATACTTCCAACTTAGTGAGAAATCTGTTTCTGTAGGTCGTATGTGATGAATCTGTGATTCAATAGGGGATTTTGTTCCTCCTCTTAGGAATGGTGGGATAAGAGAGGAGGCAGAGTTTTTTAACAATGCTCATGAAATGGGTATGTGAAGAGAATTAATGAAGGCAAAAGGGTTTATTCTTAATGGATTTAAGCCAAGTGATAGTGCTTTGCAGTAACAAAATTTGTTGTTGAACTTGAAAAGAAAACCATTTCTGGGTGGAAGGGAATAATTTTTTGTGAAAATATTTGATGCCAGCAAAGTGGTAAATGTTTCATACAAAAAATCCTGACCTGCTGTTTAGCCACTCAAAAACATTAGTTATTAATTACCCAGCACTAAGGCAGTTGTTTCCGTTTCTTTCACTGTAGGCATCAAGTTGAGCACAGGTTTTAAAGCTTAATGTAGCTTCAGCTGTGGTTTCTAGGTGTTCCATTGAGGTTTCTCTCTGAGGAGCTAAGAAACAGGAAATTTCTGTTCCTCAAATTATTTGTGCTGAAAATAATGATTTTTCTTTGTATATGACTTGAGGTCGCCAGCCAAGGCTGCTGATTGGTTCTTCTGTAATTTCTCTTATGTGGGGTAGAAGTCCAGAGGGACTGGGTTGAATCCCACTATCAATAGGGAGAGATTACTTAAAATGGTTGTTCAAGTTTATCATAACACTCTGAAAAGTCTGAGTTGCATTTTCTCTTGACATGTTCTTTTGTCTGTGTGTAAATATGTATACTATATTATATATACAAATGCAAGTGTTGCTAATAGCACGAGTATAGTGTGGTGTGATGCAAAGAGTGCCAAAACTCTTGCAATGAAATCTCAGGAACAGCAAAAGAAGGAAAATAAAAAAGTGCTGATTTCCCTGGTACTATGCTCTTCTCTCACTTAAAATTTACTATTGACTTGTTTGTTAGTTCAGTGCAGGCATTACAAACGTGACATACCAGATTTGTGGAAATGTACACATTCTTAAATATATCATACAACATCAAGAGAGAAAATTAAGGAATCCAAACACATGTATACTGAAAATGATTCACAGATTACAGATCATAAATATGATGTTAACATCAATAATTGTTGCCTTGATTAATTTCTCACACGATGTCATGGACATCCAATCAAAATGGTGCTTTCATTTCTAGTAAGATTACATATCCTCCTGCCTGTTTGAGGAGCAGATATTATCTTGTGGATGAAGTCAGACTAAGTGAACATCTTAGGTATTTTCTTCTAAAATATCTGTGAATGAAATTGATCAGGGCTTTTCCCAATGACAGTAACATGGAGAGGTAGAGAATGTTGCTGGTTTTATACCACTGTTTTGGAGAAAACAATTTTGTGTGGCTTGTAATTCACATGCCCTTGGTTTTACTAGTGCTGAGGACACATTTCCTACTCAGATAAGTTAACAAAAACGTTGCCCACACTAGGTACTCTTAAGGATTTTTTCAAATTCTAAACTGATTATGAAGTTGCATTAATTTTGCATTTAATGAGTATCAAATTATTTCCAGGGAATTTGAAACTGGAGGCATTAATACAAGGAATTGCTCTATGAGGAGTTTGAATTTTATTAAGAAATGGCTTTATATGAATAGTCCCTTCCAGCTCCGTCTAATACTATTGATGTACATCTATTGAGTTCTCAAATGTTCTGACCAGTCTGCAGCAGCCCATGGTATGCTAGTAATGAGGTAACAAGATGTCTGGAAAAAAAGTTCATTTTAGTTGCTGGCTAGCACTGGAATATGGTTTTCCCTGTAGCTAAGAAAAGCCAAGTACTGAATGATACACAGCCGTATGGCTTTGCTCTTATATGGTATGGAAGGCTGCTGCTGGCTAGGTGAGGGAGAAAGACGTGAAAATGAATCCCATGCTCCCCTTTGAGCAGGATGGAGCTTTGCCCTTTCCTACTCACTTTTACCTTTTCTCCTGGTAGCATCAGGAACAGCAGGCTCACCTGCCTGCAAATTTTTCCTGTTCCCTTTCCCTGAGCTGTGCTAGCTTGGTTGGTATTCTCCTCTGATCTTCCCACTTGTGCTACTGCATGTGTAGGACAGGGGGTGAACATGCACTCAATGCAGGAGATGAGATTTTTGAGCCCACCAGTTGTTTTATCAAATAACAGTAGATATGCTTGTGATACTGTGTTTGGAACTGTGAATATACAGAAAAGATCTGGGAAAAACATAACAAAACTTAGAGGGGCTCTGTGTTGGTTTTTTTCCTTTGGTCATATGGGTTAGGAGAAGGGTGAGCACCACAGCAGTACCTAGGAATGTTTGTGAAAACACTCTCCTTTTTGTTTATAATCTGGGGACTCTTCCGTATGACAAAACTTTAACCTTGTTTGCTTTTGCAAAGAAATCTAGCTGTTTGTTGAGTTGTGTGGTTTTTCCGGACATTGAAGGCACCTACTGAAAGGCCAGTGGTAGGATGGATGCCTGTGCCACTGTGGAGTGCTCTGGCTGATCTGTTCTCTCCAAGAGGCAGGAGGCCTTTCGCAGGTGTTGGTCTCTGCTTCTATATTGGCCAGACAACTGGCCATAGATAGTGGTCTTCATCTTGTTATCAGTTCTGGTCTCTGTTCTTTCAGGTGGAAGGACTAAGGGGACAGGTAGAAAGCTGGGTAAGAGCACACTTTGTGGCAAGTGTAAGCAAGGATGACCTGCCTCTAATGGCAGGGTGGCCAGGATTGCAGTCAGAGAGGGAAATGGAATGGTACCCCACAGATCTGCATGGCTGCTGCAAGGGTGCACACCAGGCCCAGTGGGATGGCTGGAAGCCCCCCATGAGGGGAAGAAACTGGGCTGGTGTTGGGGCTGCTCATACAGATGACTGTACATGGGAACGGGCACTTGTTTGTGTGTGTACACTGGGAAAAGAGGAAGCTCTTAGTTCTGTGTGGCCATCATACTACTGTTTTTGTTGAGGAAATATAATGTTTTTACTTCACATTTTCACTAGCTTGATTAATGGAGTGATACTTGCAACCTAGTCTTATCATATGTAGACTTCCTGTAATCCTTTATCCTGTCACAAATGTGTATTTGTTAAACTGCTTACTTGATAAGGTTGCTTGTTAACCTATTTCATGGGCTGGCTTTTGAAGAAAAAAATCTGTCAGATCGCATGATGGCAGTTGGATGGAATTACCTTGAAGAACCTGGATCCCATCGGTTTCCACTAGGTTGAAGACTAATTTTGCCATCTCTTCTCTTCTGACAGGCCATGCAGACAGTTAAACCTTGTCACGTACCTCTGTGCATGGGCATGTTGTGATGGGAAAAGGTGGTGTGTGGGCCACATAGCTAAGGGGCTGCCCAGGCAGGGGGTTGGTGGGAGCCTCTATTAAAAGACGGTGACTCATTTTGCACAAAAAGTTGGATACTACCACTCCAATTTATTCTAATGTTTTTAAAAATTGTAGCTCATATTTAAGAGCTATATCTAGGTTAGAAATGTTTCAGGTTTAAGGCTAGTATCAGTTTTGATCTTGAAAAACTGCAACTAGTGCCTTCTGTTGGTTGCTGTTCAAAGTTTTTTCAAGTGGAAAAATGAGCACTTTCCTTTTATACACCTTACAAATGTTGTGACAATGTGAATCTGCATACTTCTGAATCAAATTGTTATACATATTTGCATTGGCATTGCTGCTGTTGTGCTTTCTGCTTATTTAAATGAGAATTTTGCAGGAAAATGTAGGAATTTAGTGGGCATCACGGCCAGAAGACGCCCATCTACTGATTGTGGAACTCAAAGGAAACTATTTCTATTTTTGCACTAAATTAGAGTGGTGGATTGACCAACTAACAGCCAAGCCTCCACCCAGTAGCTTGCTCATTCCCCACATAAGTATAGGGAAGAGAATTAGAAGAGAAAACTTGTGGGTCAAGATAAAGACAGCTTAATAAGTGAAGAAAAGCAGTGCATGCAAGCAAATCAAAGCAAATAATTTATTCACTGCTTTCCATCAGCAGGCAGATGTCCAGGCACTTTCTGGCAAGCAGAGCCTCAGCACATATAATGACTGCTTGGGAAAACAAACGTCATAACTACTAATGTCCCTCCCTTCTTTCTTCTCCTTTCTTGAAGCTTTTATTGCTGAGCACAATGTCATAAGGTATGGGATATCCCTTTGGTCAATTCAGGTCAGCTTCCCTGATTGAATTCCCTTCCAACTTCTTGCATATCTCCAGCCTACTCACTGTGGGACAGAGTGAAGGGAAAAAAAACCTAACCAAAAAAACCCCCACCCTCAGAACCCTTAATGCTGTACAAATGTTGCCCAGCAGTAGCCAAAACACTGGTGTGTTTAGTCATAAATCCAAAGCACAGCATTATACAGGCTGCTATGAAGAAAGTTAGCTCCATCCCAGACAGGTGCAGTACAATTAAGTGGTCTAATTGTGTATTTGTTTTACTGTCTGTTCAGTACCTGGTAATTTGGCTTTTCTGCACTTCCGTGGCATTCAAAATTCTAACACTGTTTTTTGTTTGTCTCCTGGAAAATTACTTGTCTGTTTCCTTGGAATCTGTCAAATAATCTGGAGTTCTCCATGCCAGTTGCTGCTTGTCTGATCAAGTTGCACCCACTAAGAAAAGAGGGGATGTGTCTGATAATTCCAGACAGATGCAGTGGTCTTGCCACAGCAGCTACGGAGTGGCAACTAAACAGATTAAACTTGATGAAGTCATTGACAGACTTGCACAATTAACATATTGATGCATATCTCCCCTGCTTCCATCTGCCAGCCTTGCACTGTGACATTCACTTGACTTGACATTCCAGGCTGATTTTGTACCACAATTTACCTGCTGTGTTACTCATGCTTGTCTTGAAACAAACCCTTTGAATAAAAGCTCTTTGAGTAGTATGCTGTGATCCTTTCATCTTTAGAAGAGATTTTACAGGTCTTAATATTGCAGCAGCAATGAGATCAGAATTCTAGTAGCCAGTGACTTAAAGGGCCTGTCAATTATTCAACTTTATAAATGTGGATAATATTCTTCTTAATAGTTTTAAGATCTTTATCTATTAGTTTTGAAACAATGTGAATAATAGAACTATGAAGGCGGATCCTACCTGTGGAGCATTGGCTGGATGGCTAGCTGCTGCAAGGATCCTCTGACCAGAGTATTGTGACTACTGAATTATGACATATCCTGTAGCAACTTGTTTTTTGTATACAAGGTAAATCACGGGTCACTGTTGCTCAGAGGACCTCTCTCATATGAATTCTGAAGTTATTCCTGTGCTTTGAGTTCAGTGAAATCCAAAATTGCAGTGATACAAAATAAGTTACTTCATCCAGCAATTGTTTTATCATGTAAAAAAATATTTCCAGTTACTAGCTGTGATGGTTTGGGGAAAGAAAATGTTTAGGGCTTAACAGTCCTCGTTCCTGTCCTGAGGACAATGACTAATAAAACATGAACACCTGTGGAATAATCTGTGGACTTGTCAACACTGTGATTTGTTTTGCTTGGATCACAGGCAAAAATTGTTGGTTGAAGCTGTTCTGTTGGTAGTGTCTCTATATGAGGTCCACTGCAAAAGAAATATGTTTTATTTGCAAGGAATCTGATGTTCTCCAAAGGTGAGTCAGAGAATCCTAGGTGTTGATGGTGGCCATCAAATGTCACAAGTTGTATATTGTCACATTTTGACTCAGGATCAGCAATTAAACCAGAGACAACAAGCTCTCGACCCCCTCCCCCTCCCACCCAGGTAGGGAAGAAGAGAGAGAATTAAGGAGAGAGACTTTGCTGGATTGAAAACTAAACTAGACAGCTTTAATTATATGTACAATTATATACAAGTATGTTCAGGAATGTGCAAAAGCCTCTTGCCTCCCCCCACCCCCAGCAACTCTCCCGGCACTCTCCTGAGCTGTGAGCAGTCCCAAAATGTCCCAGCCCACAGGCAGGAGATAAGGCAGAGCAGACAGGGGCTGGGTTATGAGGGTTATGAGGTCAGTGGAATGCCTGAGCCTGGGGTCAACAGTAATGGATGGATGAAGTCCTCCCCAGATGCTGGCCATGGATGGAAGAAAAGGGAAGAAGAAGCAGGAAGGAAGTTGTCTTCTGTGATCTCTGACCTTCCTCGGAGCTTACGTAGATATATGACATGGAATACCTTTGGTCAGTTCTGCTGTCTGTCTAGTCCAGCTCCCTTATGGGGGTGTCACAGATACAATTCTCCTGCCCTGGTAGCCTCTGTAGCAGCAGAGCTAAGAAGCGACCTTGGAGCCTCAGCAGAAACATAAACATTCCAGTGTTATCAGTCCACTAGCTGGAACATTTGTTGCTTACTGAAGGAACAAAAACAATCAGTAAAAGGAAAATTAACTTCATCCTGGCTCAAACCAGGACATTTATGCTGTGAGACTTACAGAACAATATACACAGTGTATTGCTGTCTTCTGGATCCAGAGGAATTTGGAAATGCAGATGTGATGCTGCTGCCACCCTTTATGTCAGTATGGATGAATTAAGTTTCACTTATCCATATTTACATAAAGATCCTTAATTGTGATATTTCATTTAATTGATAAATTGTTGATTAATAAAAGACATGGATTGGTAAAAGTTGTTGATCAAGAAATGCTGGCTTGTTTGGGAAAGATTTTGTTGTATCTCTGCTTGGTAACTCCTCAAGGAGCAGTGCAACTAGCAGTGATGTCTCAGCAGTGATTAACTTTCACTTGAATTGACGGAAGACCCGTAGAGACCTTTGGGGAAATCATTGTTTCATCTTTGCTCTGTCTTTATCTCTCTTTTGTGCTGTTGCCTTACTTTCAGGTATTTAACTTAGCCTCAGTAATAGTAGTGTCATACCCCCATTTCGCAGGCACAAATGGTTAGGAGTGGTGTGGCAGCCTATTGCTGAGTTACTTGCAGTCCTTGTTAGGCTCAGGATCTCGTAAAACAGGGAAGAAGCCTTTTCTTTTGCTGTTTGCTTACAGATGTGCTATATAATTGCATATTTTAGTGTGCCAAACTACAGCACCAGGATCTCAGGTGTGCTATGTGCCTCTTTGTCCTTTCTCTACAGCACTGCTGCAGGACTCTTTTCTTGCAAAAGGCAAAGATTTAGGCCTGCTGACTTTCATGTCCAGAGAGATGCTAGGAGAAGCCTGGAGCCATAGTACACTTGTAAAGGCAAAATTTTCAGCCAATCTGTGTGACCAGATGCTTTGGGTGCCTTCGTTAATCCTTGTGCTGCTGACTCACCTGGAGCCATTTATCCCAGAGATGGAAATGGCAAAAAAATAACTGACCCTACTCACTACAGCTCTAACATTGGCATTGCCAGAACTCCTGTGTGGAGGTACCATGGCCATTAACATACAGTGGGAGTGAGGGGTTAAATATGCCAAAGGAATAAAAAGTGTCAAGGGCAAAATTCTCACTCGTATTAAAACACACTGCTAGCATAACCTTTTATTTTCTTGTATGTTACTAAATAAATTGAGGATGTATTTCTATGCAACTGGCAACCATCTTCTTGTTTCTGTGTAGAAATTGCTTCCATGATTATGATGAGCCCACAAGAGGAAGTTTGTTTTACATCCAAGGAATACTTCCACAGGTTCCCTTTTTTCTCTTTCTAATGTTTAAACTTTTTAATTATTTTTATTTAACAAATAAACTTTCTGCAGACTACTTTCAAGGTCTTGGTGTTGTGTCTGAATAGGGCAAAGAAATCAGCTACTGAGTCTCCTATTGCCATGCCTGTGTCTATCCTGAAGTTAGGTCCAACTTCTTTCTTTTTTTAGAAGTTCTTGAAAATGTCACTAAAATATTGATGTCCATCAAAATGTATAGCTTCATAGGCTGGTAGCTTTGAATGAAAAACTCCTACCTTGAACATATCAGAGCAGATCTGTTTAAAATGTCATGATGAAATAGAAGCATGGGAATAAAAGCTTGTTAAAGTAGTCAGTGTCTCTGTGTACGAGAAAGCCAGAGATGCAGTTCTGCAGAATCTTACAAGAGAACTTTGAACTGTCTAGTCTTGCTATAATGAAAGTATTATTCTGTCTTCAAACATTTCTGCCCCTCCTTCTGCTGCCCCTTGATTCTGCCTTTACTCTTACATTGTCTCAGAAACATTTTCAAGCAAGGAAGAATATATATTATTATATATATAGATAATTTTATAAAACTTGGACTCATAAGAAAAAAAAGATTTTTGATGAAAATGTAATGCCAGTATAAATAATTCTTAGATGCTTTTACTTTCTTTGGTCCAGACAAAACATATAAATAGCTGGCTATATTTTTACTCAACATGCTAAGCCCTACAGAAGCTGCATAAAGCTTTATATAAGAAGAGAAAAAGGACAGAAGACTTAGCACAGATGGTGGACAAATTTGAGCAGTTATCCCAAGACAACAATACTATGGCTTCCATAATCTTAGTATCTGTTACATTTTGTCTTTTAATTCACAATCAGAGAACATTCAGGCCAGCCCATGTGCTAGATGCATCCCTAATGAGAAGAAAGAGAAACATTTGGAGGCTTTTTAAGCAATTAGCATTTCACTCTTTCGCTATTGTGTCAAATGTAGCTATCTCATTCCCATTGAAATTTTGGCTTTTTGCTTTCTACTATGCAAGATAGTTCTGAGTTAGATGGCAGGACTCAAAAGTTACGTTTATAAATGCATTGTAAATATTCAGATAATTTAAGGCTACGTAGGTCCTTCCAAATCTGTATCACAATTAGCAAGCTGCTTTTAACTTTGGTTTGCTGGCCTCTAAATCTTGTCACAGATATGCTGAGTGAGATGCTAGGCTGAACTTGATTCTCACCAGTAGTCTCATGGTGAAAGCAAAGTGCTGAGCTTCCATGTCTAAATACAGAGACAGAGGGTGAGTACTTGTGCGTGGTTGCTAACTAGACCTGATGAAAAAATTATATGGGAAGATTAGTAGTAAGAACTGCTTCACTACTTTTTTCAGTTCTGGTATTAAATCTGAGGAAACAACAAAATTTCATAGGTAAGATAAATAGAGGTTGCCAAGCTTTTGAGAGTCTTAATATTTCTCCAAATCATGAAATGAGAGGTCTCACTCCTCTATTAGCTGTTCCTGCCTTTTGAAATGTTTGGGATTCTAGTTTGGATTAGCTTTCAGCCTTTGCTGATGTTCTACCAGAAGACTTAGTTGAGATAATCTCAAGTCTTTAAAGGTGGACTGCATGAGTAGAAGTAAACAAGGAGAACAAAGATGGAATTACAAGTAGAATCAAACCTCAGTATCTCCTGCTCTATCCTATCCCAATGATCTGTTTCAATTTTGGGTTGTTTTACCTATGATGGTTCCAACTGAGACACTAGTGTGCCCATATTTATTGGAGGTGGATGTGTCTCTGAAGAAGAGAAGCACCAATTACAGGAGGGATTCAGGCTAACTGAATACATTCTGAAGCTTTGCAGAAGGCTAAAATGGTAGCTATATTGCAAGCTGCTTTGCTTTTTATAACTTTGTCAGTGGCTGGTCTGTCTCCTATGAGAAGTAGTGAAACTTTGGGTCCAAACTCTGCACTTTCTGCTGGATAATCACAAACCCCAGGGGAGGGAGGAAAAGGGAGTATGAATGGAATAAGAAAGTTAGTGACCTGACAGTTTTATTTTTTATCAGTGTAGCAAACATTTGTTGCTCTGTTTCATGTGTCTTCAGCTGGATTTACAGTACAGATAGATAACACCAATAATGGTTGAAAACCTATTAAGCAGGGGAATATTCCCTTCCATGTCTATTGATAAAAGAGAAGAGCACGTAAGGATATATTGGGTGTGTTCACAGCACAGGGGCTCATCTCATTCTTTCTGAACCTAGTCTTAATCCTGTTGTAGCTTCCTTCTTCTGAAGAAAACAGACTATTAAAATGTAAAAGTGCACGAAGTGCTCTTGTCTGAGAGCTGCTTAGGAAATATCTGCAGTTGTTCCTATGTCTGTCTCTGTAGATGTGGTTGTGGATGCATATTTCATTTTGGGAGTTCTTGGTATGTATTCCACTTGGAATTTGGAGCTATCTTTTGGGCTTGTGCTGTTTGCGTTGCACGCTGGCTGTTTGTGTTGACAAATAAGCAAATTCTCTTCTGCTATTTTGAGATTAAATACTTGCAGCTGGAAAGTATGTGTGTTCTTTCACCAAAATTATTCTCTACTATACTGGAGGCTATGTTGTTTGGCTGGAAAATGAAGTTCTGAAAATTCTTTTGTATAAAATTTGCTCCAACTTGAGTCCATGTTCATAGGTATTTAGCATTAATCTGGCTCGTGTTGTAAACATGGCTAAAAAAGAGTCAACACATTTGCTATTCCTGACAGAAATTAAGTACATTAATAGTGTCTAAAAACCGTATTCTGCCCCTTGACTTATATTGATATCAGTGGAAATAATATTGCTCAGTGGCATCAAAGATGGCAAAATCTGGGCATAAATGAGAATTGATTAAACAGTGTCTGATTTAGCCTTGCATGTGAATGAGCGTTGAATTGGTTTGTCAAATGAAAATAAATGACAGTATTCAAGAAACTGAAAACATAAAAATGTACTGCAGTTGAAGGAAATCTGGAAACAAGAGTGGGCGCGATTATTTTATGTGGGTTTTGTGTTCTTCATTCATCAATGCCGATGGTACTATCCTCATAGTAGTAGAAAATAAGATGGATTTGGTCTAAGATGTAGCAGAACGAATAATAGGTTGTAAGAAGGTAAGTACATAGGTATACTGTTACATAAAGGATTACCAAGGACTTGTTTCTACTTGACTTACGGTATCTGGTCTGTGAACCTTGAAGTGGAACAACATTTAGTTCCGATATTTTGAAAGTATTCTAGTTTACTTACCATGAACATTTTCATAGTGGTATTCAGGGCAGCTCTTCAAGAAAAAAACGTAATCTATTTATAGTGATGTCTCAGGCATTTTTTGAAAAGATACTAAAATATAGGAAAACTTCAAAATTTATTTGTTATAATTTTATACTATTTCAATGTGTCATATAAATTGCTCAGAACCTTTTAAAAAAACATTTTAAAATTATAACCGCTATGGCTCTCCTCACTTTTTGCCCTCCATGCACTATTATAGCATCACAGCATGCGCTAAGACTGAACACTTGTTTTAATTAATTTCTCACAATTCACATTTGATTTAAAAATTAAAAAGGAAAAAGGAAAAAAATAAAAAAAGAAATAGGACCTTTTTCTGGAAATTTATTTTTACTTTTGCCCTATGAAGAATAGTCGACTGCTTATTTAGTGTTTGAGAATCATAGTTATTTGTATTACCACATTACAAACTGAATGTCATTCAAAATGAGATAATATTTTTCTAATATAAAGGCATTATCTAGCTAAGGTACAAGGTACAAATCTAGAAGTCAGCTTGGCCAATATCACAAAGTAAAACATTTAGAAAATATTTCTAAACACATAAAACCATATTATATATGTTAACGCTAAAAATGAAGAAAACCTGAATAAAACTGTGATCTCTTAGAAGCTTTACAGTCTTCAAATTGAAGGATAAACAGATATAATATGTTTTATTAGATTAGTCTCTGAGAAACTGTTATCTTAATAGAATGAAGGCAAAACATAGCTGCTAATGTATTACAAATTTCATTTATCAAAAGCTTTTTTGTTTCCTAATTTTAATGCTTCTTAAGAGTTGAATTACTTCTGTATCATCTGTCTCTATTCTGAACTAAAAGTAAAATTATATTCTAATTTAGCAATGTTGTTATTGCTGTTATCCAAAACTAAAAAAACAGGCTCTTGGTAATATTTACAAGAATGTAGGTGAGCAGGGCATTCATGTTTTGAGAGAGGCTTAGGCTGGAGTTCCTATCTGCAGTCTTTTCTGTGCCTTTCTAATAGTCATTTCACTTGCAATGTTTCCCAATTGTTTAAGCCGGACTAGGCATAATGTTCTAGAAATTTAATGGATCATGTGTTGAATCCTACAGAGCAGCTGTTCATGACTCTATGAATAATTTAGTGATTTAATTATACATAGTCCTTTAAACTACTACTTCTTATCAGTTTGTTTTAAGGCCTAGAGTCTAATACCACATGACACTGACTCAGTGACACGGCTTTCTAAAACATTGAGATAGCTTTCTAGCTAGTGTCTTTATTTTGGAAAAAATGACCCAGTGTTGATTTTGAATCTTTCAGAAGCCAAGTCACCTGACTATATGACTTGTTCCTACCTTGTATCTCTAGCTGTGACCTTCTAAAACCATTGTAACACAGGAAAAATAAGTTGAGAGTTAAAGTCTGGCAGCTATAGTGCAATTTTTCTTCTTATTATTATTTTTAATTAATCCAAGTAGAACTAGTATGAACCTAAGAAACAGAACTTTCTGGATAATAACAGTAATAGAAAAGCATTACTTTAATCACTGTTAGGCTAAGTTTAAAGTAAAAGAACAATGTATAACTTTTTTCTCAATCCCCTAACATATGGACATAGATTTTAATCCTTTGATAGCAGTATTCTAAGACTTTTCTATAGGTAGGCTATCTTCTCAGACTCCATCACCCTCAAGTGAATAGCTTAACAAGGGAAAATTCTATTTTTTGGGAAGGTTCAGTCAAAACTAAGAATCAGAGATACGCTAGCCAGACATAGGTTCTTGTCATAGTACTCTGGCCCTTAATATTATAATCTGGAGGATTTTTCTGATAGAAAAAATTGGTTTGTATGGGAAGTTATCAAACTGAAAAGCTCATGTCTACCATTACATCATTATTTATGTTGAGAAAATAATTGTGAAGGAGCATTACCCATGAAGTATGTAAAAGGCTGAGAAATCATCTGTTTATGTAACTATCTTTCTAATTGTCCACTTGCAGTCTTAGTGACATCAATGTGTGGGAAATAGCATTAGTCTGTACTCTTATACAAAATTTCCCAAAAGAAAAGCAAAACCAGAAGAGATGTCTGTAGCACTTCCAGTGCCTCAGAATGGTACTGTCCCCTTCTTACCGTGATGTTCACATACGAAAGGGGAATACGCTGTGTTAGAAAGTACTATGTTCATACTTGTTGTAGATGTCATGGTTTCTAATAGAGCTGGTTCACCAAACTGGTTGTTGCTTTTTGGGGTTCGGCTCTGAAAGCAGCAGGATGTTTGAAATGAGATGCAAAACAGCTTCATTTGCTTCTTGAAATAGAAATAACAAGGTTACTTCCTTGCTGATACTATCCCAGGTGCTCAAATTTTCATCTCAAAGTCCATGGGCTTTTCATTGCTGTGTCAACTGTTAATACCTTCAGTTCATTAATGTATAATATAATATCTCCTACAGGTGCATGAGGAAATGAGTAGATTTGTTAAATTAACAAATAAGGAAATAATGTTATGAGTCATGGCAGTCTTGGGCTATCTTTGAATCTGTATCTCCTCCCAGTTTGTTTCCATTTATTCCTGGACAATAGTTGTGACAGATCTTGCCTGAAGGCCATAGCAACACCCTTCAGGGGACAGATTGATGTGCATGTTTAGTTTTCTATAATCAGTCATAAGCCCACTTAATGTTCTTCTTCTGTCTTCTGACCCCATGACATGATTTTTGATTCCACAGGGCAGATATTTTGGAGCTGTTATGTATCTCAATGCAGAAAAAAAGCAGCAGTCACAATATTTTGTAAGCACTGAATCATTTCTGCAGCAGCTTATTTGTTCAAGTCTTACGTGCAATGTGTCTAGTTATTTAGAATATAGTGGATTAAAAGTCCTGATGTTTGTTTTGGCTGGAAGTTTCAGTATCACTCTGCTAAATCAAAATCCCATGTGACATCAATATATGCAAATAAGTACATTTGGTATTAAACATTAAACTCCCCTTGTGTGGGACATTTAAAAGAATCTAGTCAGAGAGTATTAGACTTGGGCAGGCATGGAGGCTGTTTTCTACAAGAACAAAAGTAACTGCTGTTCAACTTTTCTATAACCATGTGTTCCTACAAATCACTTTTGTCTTTTTGAGGATTATCAGCCCATTTATCAGGTTTTTTTTTTTTATATTATCTTAAATTATATTGATTTTTACTTATTGTAAATCTGGATCAGGTCCAAAACATTTGATGTGTTTATGGAGAGACTTTCTGAAATCTGATGCTGAGCTGGGTTAGGTTACAGGTTAATCCTTCTCTGAAACACACTAATTGCTAGTGAAACATCAATGGAAAAAATGTTAAAGTTGCCAAGTCTGACCAATCTTTAGGAATTCTTGAGTTTTTTTATAAGTAAAGGAACTGGTGTTTCTTTAAAATCCATTAAATAACACAAGTGTTCACTTTATATTGGAATCTTCTTGGTTTTATTCAGCATCTTGCTTTTCCTAGAAGCTTCATGTGGTTTTGGTTTTCATTTTCAATACAAATAATATAATAAGCAAGGATTTTTTCCCAGCTGCTTTGCAGGTAGTCATAAAAGTTTATTAATCACTGCAGTGATACAGGTCAGTGACAAATATTAGCCAACTGAACCTCTTTGCTCTGGCTTCTTGCCATGGACAGGGCTAGTTCTACAAAGAAGACAGATAGCTATCAATCCTTTTATTCTTTGTTTCACTGACAAAGGAGCAAGGTCACGAAGAGAAAGAATTAGAAATATATTCTCCACTTGTTTCATTATTCTAGATAGAACTTCCTCCCAGTACAAGCAGAAATGCACTATGGAGAGAGAAAGAGACTAAAAACTCCCATGGCTGGTTATCAGAAACTGTGAGCTCAGACATTAATATGGCTGACATAATTTGATGGTGTAGCTTAGCTCTGAGTATGAATGACATACAGTTTGAGGTAAATGCTGGAATATTTGTTTCTGAAATGCAATGTGAAAATTTGTACCTAATGAACTGATCTGGATTTACATGAAAGCTAAGTCTAAATTAAGTAAGGGTTTACACTTCTATATGAATAGGATCTACTATCTACATCTACTCCTGTTTAGAGAAGGATGTTTAAAAGAAAACAGGATCAAGGCAGTGGAGAAATCCAACCTATGTTCCTTTTTTTGCTTTTACGTTTGTAACAATATAGTGATTAAGTTATTTTAAGACTGTTTATTCATTTTTTAATCAATTCGTATGTAAGATTAAACATAATTTTAGAATATGTGGAATGTTGGGTATTAAGGCTGTGTCATACTTTAAATTAACAGTTAAAATTAAATTAACATCAAAGAAGTTTGATTTTACTGTAATGCTATGGTCTCATTTTTACCTCCGTGCAAATGCCAGTGCCCACTTGACCTTTGGAATGAAGGCTTTAGGCTCTTGTACAGCTAAATGCCATTGAAAGTCCTGAGAACAAATCTTCATCTTCTCAACAGACTGGGGAAGGGCTGAGGAATTAATTTCCTTCTTTCCCAGGTGATGTTGGTGAAGACCCTGTGTAAAAATGCGGCTTCCCTGACTGTCATGGTTCCTGTTTCTTACTAGTAGGCACTTGTCATCCAGGTGCTAATTCTAAGGTGCAAGTGCTTCAGGTCCCTTATGATATTGTAAGGATTTTGTTTGATTATGTGGCAAGAGAGAAGGGATATTTCTTTTCTTTGTGGTCCAGGAAACACTAAATCAATCTTGGCTAATGATGAAATAATGAAGCTAATGTTTATACAAGTTAATCTGTTTTCAGAGAGATGGAAGCTGAAGTGTATTCAATAGTTTCAGATGGTGGGCCTCCTCCACTGGAAATACTTGCTGTTCCATTGTAAGATGAAAAAGCAGCTGCACTGAAATGCTAGGTAGTTGTTTGAAAAACAGCATATGCTCTGTTATTTATATTTTATTCAAGCAACTGGTTATGCAATATGGTTTGCTGTTTGGCTTGTCTCATTTTAATGACAGCAAAGATTAGTCTATGCCGAGGTTTTGACTAGTTGTACTCTAAATGTGTACTCAGAGTAAACCTTTTTTTCTGCTTTTTTGTCTCTCCAATCCCAGAGCACTACCATGCCTCTGCCAGCAGCAGTGATAATTAATGGTACTCCTAATACTACACATGTAATATGTGGATACTGGTCTTGTGGGATCAGCAAAATTCAGGGCTCCTTTTTTGCTGAAGAGACAGGAAATAACATGGAGTTTGTATCTTGGTCAGTTGCAAAAGGTAAAAGTGATAAACATTAGGTCTTATCATAGATTGTTTTTAATCTGGAGTGATTAAGGGATAATCTTGCTATTGTGAGTTTTTACTATGTCATGGTTTGACTCAGGATTGGCAATTAAACCAGAAACAACAATGCTCTTGATCCCCTCCCACCCAGGTAGGGAAGGAAAGAGAGAATTAAGGAGAGAGACTTTGCTGGATTGAAAACTAAACTAGACAGCTTTAATTATATGTACAATTATATACAAGTATGTTCAGGAATGTGCAAAAGCCTCTTGCCTCCCCCCACCCCCAGCAACTCCCCTGACACTCTCCTTAGCTGTGAGCAGTCCCGAAATGTCCCAGCCCACAGGCAGGAGGTAAGGCAGAGCAGACAGGGCTGTGGGGATAGTTATGAGGTCAGTGGTGCCTGAGTATAGGAGTTGGCGGTGATGGATGGATGGATGGAGTCCTCTCTGGACACAGGCCATAGACGGAAGAGAAAGGAAGCAGCAGCAGGAAGGAAGTTGTCTTCTGTGATCTCTGACCTTCCTCAGAGCTTACGTAGATCTATGGAATGGAATACCTTTAGTCAATTTTGCTGTCTGTCTAATCCAGCCCCCCACAGGGGGGCCATAGATACAATTCTCCTGCCCCAGTAGCCTCTGTAGCAGCAGAGCTAAGAAGCTCCCTTGGAGTGTCAGCAGTAACATAAATATTCCAGTGTTATCAGTCCACTAGCTGGAACACCTGTTGCTAGTTAAAAGAGAGGTTACTGAAGGAAAAAAATCAGTTAAAAGAAAATTGGCTTAATCCTGGCTCAAACCAGGACATACTAAACTTTATTTTACCATGTTCTAATTTTACTGATTAATTGGTAAGGGACAAGTTCAGAAAGTGAAAAATTTTTCAAAATGTGGTTGAAACAATAATGAAGTACCTGAGAGGGTTTATTCAAGTAAATACAAAAATATTACACATGGCAGTTTTCCTTCTCATGACAGTAGTTTTGTAAAAAGATAAAAATCTCAAGTATTTCTGAATAATTAGAAATGTGGACATAAACTAAATCGGTGATGGATGTCATTTGACTTGTGTTGTCTAATGGCTTCCTACTGTGGCACATATCCTTTGTATGGTGTAGGACTCCAACTGCATTACTTTTAAGACTCTCTGTGTTCTACTTCACGTGATGATCAGTCAACTGCTTTCAAATTACAGAAGTAAGTTATTATGATATTTTTCAGTACACTCTGAAAGGGTGTATTATGAAAAAGGATAAAATAAAGAACTGGTTGTCTTAAACATGAGGTCCCCTACCTATTGATCAAATTGCTGAAAGCTGTACTCCAGTCATTGGGAACTGGTATTATAGTATTTGAAATGTGAGCTCAAGTACAGCAAAAGTTTTTTTTGCAGAATCAAGTTTAGCTGTCTGATTGGAAGGATTTTTATAACTTGAGCTGGGAATTGGGTTAAAGCCAGTTCACGCAGGGGTACATTCAAGCTGAGAATGGCTGCTCATCCATGACTGATACTGACTTTAGACTGTTTTTGAAAGTCTCAAAAAGTGCTGTGGCAAATGCTTGCCAGTTTCCTGCAGTTTCATGACAAACAGCTTGTACTCAATGACTCCAATCCTTTTGTTTGCTTTCAGCTTTTTGAAGCGACCCTTCATTGATTCTTGAAGTTCTGCATAAAAGCACCAGTGTAAATGAATGCCACAACAGAGCTACACCTTTCCAAATTGTACTTCACTCACAGCAGGCCCAAGAGCTTTATTCTGAGGAAGTGGAATAATGGTGTGAAAAATTAGGAGGCCCTGTATTGTAAAACTAATAGAGTACATGTTGTGCAGGTGGTTGCTTCTCATCATTAGATGCCCATTTTTATTAGCCTACAGTTATTTTCTATTTTTAATCCAATATGACATTCTCTAGATGTTGCTCCAGGAGAACAGGTGGGAAAGAAAAATTATGCCTGAATATCTGTGGTGATTAAGTGCACGGACTCAAAGTTTTCAAAAAATCAAAGACCCGAAGACCTTTATTGTTTTTACAATGAGCTAGTTATACCCTTTGTTAAGCTGAGGCAAGCATCTTTACTGTTGTAACATTTTTCTACGGTCCGTTGTTAAGCTGAATGTGAGCATTTATGCAAGCAGTTACAATATTCTTCTGGTTTGCAAGCAGTTGCAAGAGTCCTCTGGTATTCAGCCTTGCAGAAGCTTATGTTTCATATTTAGTGGTTTTCTTGTCAAGGTAGTTACACTGCCTTACAACGGTTTCTATGTTCTCTTGTCTTAGTTTCTTTTACTGTGCTGAACACATACTTTTAGTTCAGCTTTCCCATGGCTTCAGGTCCATTAAAGCAACTATATCCCTCAGGCCTGAGCTTGAGTCTCCTTCTGATTCCCCTATTCCTACAAATATCGAAGCCGCTGTGGTTCAGTTACTAGCCCATGGCTCATTTAAAAAGAGACAGGCTGAAAGTAAAAACTTAAATTTCTCAAGGTGTTATATCTAGTCTTTTTTTTTTCATAGAATCATAGAATGGCTATGGTTGGAAGGGACCTTAAAGATCATCTAGTTCCAGCCACAGGGACACTTCCCACTAGACCAGGTTGCTTAAAACCTCATCCAATCTGGCCTTGAACACCTCCAGGGAGGGGGCATCCACAACCTCCCCGGGCAACCTGTTCCAGCATCTCACCACCCTCACAGGAAAGAACTTCTTCCTAATGTCTAGCCTGAACCTCCCCTCTTTAAGTTTCAAACCATTGCCACTAACACCCTTGAAAAAAGCCCTACCCCAGCTTTCTTGTAGGCCCCCTTCGGATACTGGAAAACTGCTATAAGGTCACCCCGGAGCCTTCTCTCCTCTAGGCTAAAAAACCCCAACTTCCTCAGCCTAGACTCCAAAATTGGACACAGTACTCCAGGTGGGGTCTCACCAGAGCAGAGTAGAGGGGGAGAATCACCTCTCTCGACTGGCTGGCTATGCTTCCTTTGATGCATTTTGATTTTTGTTTGTTTTGACTGCCTTGTCCATTTTGTATCTAAAGGAGCAGTCTATATCATAATGGTGCAACAGAAGAATGTAGCTGAAGTTGTTGGGACAAGAAGGTAACACATCTAAAACTCTTTTTAGAAAAGACTTAACAGATAGAAATGAAGCTTGCCGGATCTTCTCTGTGAGATTATTTTCATTGGCAGAACAGAAAGACCTTTTCCACATTTTTTGGAGTAAAGTTATTTTGGGCTTGATCTTAAAAATCTGTAGCACAGAGTGCTGTCTCAGAATTCAGCGACATTTTACTGCTTAAAGATGTGTTGGAGAGAGTGTACTGCTAGGTTTCATGAGAAGTTGTAGTTTTGCTGCTTAAGCGTGATTAGTTCAGAGGATTAGAGAGCATTGGTATTTTTTTGGTGTTGGATGCTGTTGTGTGTGTTTAATGTGCTCCTTGAAGAAGCGTAAGATAAAGCCCTTCTATTCTCTATAATGATTTACATCTGAAGATAATATGAGTCATGGAATAAATGAACAGTGAGAGAAAGAGATTTCTTTTTCCTTTTTGTAGCCAGAATCTGGAAACTTTCTATGACACTATGTACCCACTGTCAGCATAATGTGACATTGCCGGGCTGTTGCACAGGCAAACCAGTTGAGATAACGAAGGAAGAAGAGGCAAATAGCTCAAGTGCTGGGATATGGGACTAAGGAGACCTGTGTTTCATTGCCAGTTTGTTCACCCATCTTCAGGAGCCTGCTTGCTTTGTTCCCTCAATACCTTGCCGATCTTGATGATTAATAAATGTGAAGGAATGGTATGGGCCAGTACATATACCATAGATCTGCTTACATCACTGAATGCAACTTAGGTTGTACTAGTTTGTTCTGGAATTGTATACTTTACAAATATCAGCTTTTTCTTATCTTGTATACTGTAGTTGTCTTACACTGTTTTGAGTATGTGGGTAGATACAGGGCAAGAGCTTTGGAGCAGTGAATGTTATTGTGTTTATGAACTGTAACCAAGATGTGAATAAAGGACCTGTCTGAAATACATTGGTTTTTAAGACAAGATCAGATGCAGTAATCAGCCGGGAGGGGTTTGAGGAGCTTCCGTGTTTGGAAGTCAATTTCTGGATCTAATCTAGGGGAAATGCTGGAACCTTCTGCTAATCCTAAACACATGTGGACCCTGGGAAGAGGAACAGGACTTCTTAGAGACTGCTGTTTCTACTGACACAGACAATTCTCTAGAACAGTGTTGTGATTTAACCCCAGCTGGCAACTAAACACCAGTCAGCCACTCATTCACTGCTCCTCCAGTAAAATGGGGGAGAATCAGAAGGGTAAAGTGAGAAAACTTGTAGGTTGAGATAAAGACAATTTAATAGGTAAAGTAAATGCACCACTCATAAGCAAAGCAAACCAATGAATTCGTTCACTAAGTTGTATTGGCAGGCAGGTGTTCAACCATCTCCAGGACAGCGGGACTGCATCACGGGTAATAGTTACTTGGGAAGACAAACACCATCTCTACAAATGTCCCCCCTTCCTTCTTCTTCCCCCCCGCTTTATAAACTGAGTATGACAGCATACATGATGAAATATCCCTTTGGACAATTTGGGTTACGTGTCCTGGCTGTGTCCCCTCCCATCTTCTTGTGCACCCCCAGCACACTCACTGGTGGGGCAGGGTGAGAAGCAGAACAGCCCTTGGTGCTGTGTAAGTGCTGCTCAGTAATAACTAAAACATCCCTGAATTATGAATAGTTTACAGCAGGAATCAAAACACAGCCCCATATTAGCTGCTATGAAGAAAATTAACGTTGGCCCAGCAAAAAACAGCCCATGCACTCTTTCACTGCAGCCATTTCCACCCTATTTCATTGGGTCTGAAGCCCTAGAATATAAAAGTTCTGCTACTCCCCTTCCCTCAGCATATAAAGAGGATATTTAATTCCATGTTTGATCATGTCAGCTAACAGCAGTATGCAAGAACTGGCTGTTCTAAATATGTGGTTTGTTTGCACTAAGAACAAAGCACTGGTTACGTTTAACTGGAGAATAATAATTATGCCATATTTTAAACCAAACCAAAATTACAGTGCAATCTCAGAAACTTTTTTGGGATGTCAGAGGTGGGACTTTACACTCAGATTTACTCCTTAGCTTAGCCTCATATATTATGTGAAACACTGCTACAGGTCCAAATGCAGCAGTAGGGTTAACAGATGGGATTGGGGTTGTGCTTGCAGGTAGGAAGTGCTTGTTCCAATCTCCAAAGGCAAATTCTATTTTATCCATGATACTCTGGCTTGCCCAGTCTTTGAAAAATGTATTAGTATAAAATTTCTCTTTATGGATGGATTTCAACTTAGAGCACAAACATGGGGGCAGGTTCCATCCATGTTGGCACACTAGAATTGTTTTTAGCTAAGACAGTTTGGCCTGGCATGAGCAAGGAGTGTGTTGCTGAGGTCCCGGAGAAGCTTAACAGAATGCTGTTGGCAATTGAACAGACACCTAATTTGTTCTGGGTAAATTTTGGGTGAATGAAGCATGTTATTTTTCTGTCTTATGCTTACAGAGAAGCCATTTTTCAAAGGGGCTATAAAACTGAGGTCTTTAGTACCTGTGATTTATCATAGCTATCTTAACACTGTCAACAGAAGTAAGATTTGACGTTAATAAAACACTTTTGTGGTCTGAACAGCTGCTTTCTGCTTACCTGTGTTTTCTGTTTGGAAAATAGGAAAACCTGTGTTTTTTATTTTATATATTTATATTTCTTGGGCTAAAAATTGATTGTAATAATGTTGTTATGTTATGCAAGTTGTAACAAGTTCATTATGCCATTAACTACTACTACTTTATTGTAATCAAAGCGCTTCTCAGTATAGAAATTAATTTTTCTCTTTTTTTCTTTGCCTGCACCCTAAATAACAAGTAACCCATAAGATAAACACAGGGAACAATAACTGCAGTGAAAGTAAATAATTTTGAAATAATTGAAGTTAGAGACTCTGGGATTAATTTGATGTATAGTGTAGTTTTGTTTCTAATACTTGTCCTGTCTATGAAAATGGTGTTTGTTTCTCTTGCATTTTCTCATACTTATATACATTTCAGAGCTGGATTTTGTCTTGACAAGAAAAGCATTTTGCTGCAAAAAATTCAGAAAGTAAAATTATTTGATTTTTTAGGACATACTCCAATAGAATAATGGATGGTTACTCTGAAGTCAATAGAAGTAAGTGGGGCTTTGTATTAACTCTGGAATTCCTAGGGCCATGCAACTGTAAATCGAGTTATGTATTTAATGCAATATATTTTTTGGTCCGACTGTGAAAATGTGCAGTGGAACATCAGTCTCTTAAAAGTGGTTTTGGTACTTTGTTTTCCACTGTAGCTTGTTACGCTATTTGAAAACAACTGGAGGCTCAATAGCTTTCTAGGTCACCCAACAGATACAAGAGCTCTACAAAAAGGAACATTCTAAAGGCCAGCAGGAAAGAAAAAAAAAAACAGCACTGAGAAGATTACCTTGTGTAAAGCACAACAAAAAAAATATTAGTGAGAAAAACCTCAGAAGTATGCATAGCTGCTGTAGGATTAAGGTTCAGTCAGATTTTCCTCCTTTAAAATTTTTTAATAAACCTTATTTCCTAGAACCTCATTTTCATTTGATCTATGAAGACAACTTCCTTTGCATTTCGCTTTTGATTATTCAATTTCCATTTGAACCAACGCTCTGTGGGAATAGTCCCAACAAGGTAATAAAATTGTGTTCAAGTTTTGGACTATTGCTGCAGAGTGGTAGTCTGGGTTTTTTTTTGTAATTTCTCTAGGGAATCCTTAATCTGAAAACAAAATATTGCTTGTGTTCCATTCTTATCAGTTTTGAAGCTACCACCTGCTTTCTATTGAAGTAATAATGCAATTGTAGATAATTTCTTTACAGAAGGAGGAGATGGAGGATGGCTTAGGGCATTACTATAGTGTTGCAGTAATTAGGGTAATAGATGCGTGCATTGGGAAACACTAATTATTAGTGTTCAGACAATGTCTCAGTATGCTGTTAGAACTCTGTTATCCACCAGAAATTAGGAGACAGGTAATTGCAGACTGCAAGTAATAGGCTTTGGGGAGGTATTTCTTTCATTGGGATTTTCTGATGATTTTTAACATAGTAGCTCATATGAGTGCTTTTTCTCTCAGTAGGGAGGGACCTGTATAGGGTGTGCAAACACTATTTGATCGCTTTCATGAAACTTGAATTATGCTTGACACCCCTGCATTTCTTTTGGGACTAGCAGAAATAAACCTAGCAAGAATAAAAACTGCAGATGAAGGTGAAGACATAAATGTTTAAAAGCAGTATTGATCATATATAGCTAGCCCTTACACTTGGGAAAACTGTCTGCAGACCAAGTGTTTAACGAGTGACGTTCTTGACACGTATTCTTTCGCATTACTTGTATTTATTTCTTATCCCTATGAAGATGCTCTCTTTCTGTTGGGAGGGGGCAGGGCTGTGTTTTCGAAGTTCAGGTGAATACCCATTGGAATGAGTCATCTCTGCTCTCATATCTGTGTTCTTGCTGCTGCCAGGTAAGCCACAAGCCAACACGACAGAATATGAGCATAGTGTGTTCAGACATCTCAGTGGTGCACGTAGGTTCTTATGTACTCTTGCTTCTGGACAGACTGCACCTAGGCAGCTGCATCTCAAAGAAAAGCAGAAATGTAGGGCTCAGCTTGGTTTCTCTCTGAGGCAGCAAGACAATACAGTCCTTTGCTGAGTAGTAGACTGGATTTGCATTGATTCAGTTATCCACACTAGTCCTAGAGGAAATCTGTTCTGCGTGGCAGGAAGTGTATGAGAAATGCTGAGAAGTTTCCACAAGCCACCCAGTGCAAGACAAACAGCACCCCAGGATATATTTCATTCTGATCAATATGAATTCCTCTCTAGTTTTTTAAATCAAGGTCACACTGTAAACCATAGTGTGAATACTTTTATTGAAGTGTCTTGATGACAATGGCACTTTAAAATTAGTACCTAAATATTGTAAATTATGGTGGAAGTGGTATTTTTTTTTAAGTTTCAAGGCTAAGAGACCTGGTGCTGTTTAGTCTTGAGAAAAAAAGACTGAGAGGGGACCTTATTAATGTCTATAAATATCTGAAGGGTGAATGTCAAGAATGGGCCAGTCTCTTTTCAGTGGTGCCCTGTGATAGGACAAGGGGAAATGACACCAAGTTACAACACAGGAAGTTCCACCTCAACATGAGGAAAAACTTTACTGTGAGGGTGACAGAGCACTGGGACAGGCTGCCCAGAGAGGTTGTGGAGTCTCCTTCTCTGGAGACTTTCAAGACCTGTCTGGATGCATTCTGTGTGATCTGCCCTAGGTGTTCCTGCTGCAGCAGGGGGGTTGGACTCGATCTTCAAAGGTCCATTCCAACCCCTATGATTCTATGATTTTCTTCACTATGTTGTGTATGTTTTATTTTTATAATAAAATCTGTAGGCAGCAGTGTTCTGTACTTTGCTAATATGAAATTTATGAAAGTTGAAACAACCTTTTGAATGGAAAGCCAACATGTGGTGTTCTTATTACAAATACTATTGAATTATAAAAATGAAATTATGATCCTTCCAAAAATACCTTTGCATATTTGCTATTCTTCACACTTGTCTGGTGTTCTCTGTAATTGTTTTCTACTTTGCCACTGTCACCCTGTAGTTAATGATACTGAGGCTTTTCTCATGGCTCAAACAGCTTGATTCTCCTCATACCAAAAGGAAGTAATGTTGTTACACAGCACTTGTTTTTGGAGACATTGAAAACTGTTTGTTGTTCAGAAGGGCTTGCTGGGCAAGTAATTATCTCCTGCCTCCTATTTAAAGAAAAATCAACCATTCAAGATATTCTCCTGGCCCAGAATATAGTCTGCGCAAAGGGAAAAGCAGTCTTAGGGGTCAGGGTAGTAAAGCTGAAATCTTTCATGTACAGTGTTTTGTTCTGCAAAATAGGCTAATATATAACTATTCCGTGCTAACGCTAGCTGTGTGAAATTATATGGTGTAACAGGGTCATTTTTTGTGTGTTTTTAATATCTTTATAAACAATCTTGATGAGGAGATAGAGTGCACTCTCAGTAAGTTTGCAGATGACACCAAGTTGGGAGGGAGTGTTGATCTGCCTGAGGGTAGGGAGGCTCTACAGAGAGACTTGGACAGACTAGATTGATGAGCCGAGGTCAACTGTATGAAGTTCAACAAGGTCAAGTGCCAGGTTCTGCACTTGGGCCACAACAACCCCATGCAATGCTACAGGCTTGGGGAAGAGTGGCTGGAAAGCTGTCCAGCAGAAAGGGACCTGAGGGTTCTGATTGATAGGTTGCTGAATATGAGCCAGCAGTGTGCCCAGGTGGCCAAGAAGGCCAATGGCATCCTGGCCTTCAGGAAGAATTTCTTTACTGAAAGTGATGGACACTGGAGCAGCCTTCCCAGGGAGGTGGTTGAGTCACCATCCCTGGATGTTTTTAAAAGTTGTCTAGATGTGGTGCTTGGGAATATGGCTTAGTGCTAGACTTGGTACTGTTAATTGTTGGACTCGATGATCTTAAAAGTCCTTTCCAACCTAAGTGATTCCATGATTCCGTGTTCTGTCTGATGCCATGAACTCCCTTCACTATGCCACCTGAATACCTTCTGGGACTTGGAAGCTTTTACTGGATTTATGTTTCAGCTACTTTCCTCAGGTCTGTGTGCTCCTTCCTACAGTATGACCCTAACGCCTTTTAACGAGTATCTCCCTTAAATTCTAACATAGTCAAGACCTGAGTGTTGTAGAGCTCAAAGGTTTGAATATATTTTAAGTCTTCAATATTCATGTCAACTTACAGGAGGAAAATAAACAAAACCCCACCTTCAAGGAAGCATGGATGTCTAGTTTACCTCTTAGCTGCAGATTTTGCACCTGCTGTTTTAAGATTCTGTTATCTGCTTTTTGTAAAATATCATTATTGGTTTTAACTATGATGGCTTTGTATATTGAAAATGAAAAAAGGCTGCTAGTAAACAACAATCCAACTGAGAATACAATATGAACCAAACTTTACAGTAATTAGCAGTATCTCAAAAAATATCCATTGTTAATCATATCAGCCACCTGAAGAAGGTAATAGTTCCACTCATATCTGATTAACTTTGGATGGCTTAAAAGAAACCCCAAGCCCTTCTCTTCCATCCTTTCTAAAATATTTTTTTAATCTAGGCATTTGTCCTACAGGCTGCACAACTCCCCTGTATAACACCATAGAAAATGTGCAACAGTTAATCCAGAACTGATGCTCGAAGCCAGGAAGTGCTTTGTGGATGGCTTTGGAAGCTGTGTTATTAGCCTTTTAGGAGGCAGAGTTTAAAAACTTACTCTTGCACCTTTATTTTCCTTGATTGGTCACTACAGAAAATACCAATTGTGAGAGTTAAATACCAGATTAAAACCGTAGAAATTAAAACTTTTCTGCTCTCTTGGTTTAAAATCTACTATGCAAACACTTCATAAGCATTATTTAAATGCAGAAATAATCCTTTCTGTGAATGCACGCAGAAGCACTTAGTATTCTGGAGTTACTTAGTCTCTCTCTCTTGGAAAGAGTTAATTTACAGTATCTTTCTGATGTCTTAAAATACCACTATGCGCATTCATCTCTGCTGTTTCATCCACTGAAAACTTGGAGATTTGAGACCAATGTTGTTCTACTGTAAAGTTGTCATCTCAAATGTATCAGGTTAAGTTCATGAACAGCAAAATCAAACTTGACGTCCAACATATACATAGAAAGAAAATCCAGTAGAAAGACAAATTTATCCCTAAAAACATCTTACATTTAAGTAGTCAAAGTTTTCAGAGCAACTATCTTGGGGAACCTCTGGTTTAATAGCTAATTTCAAATATCTTTAGAATCATGTATAAGTATCAAGATTATGCTTTTGCATTTATCAGGATAATCACTCAAGAACTGAAATGAATTCAACTAAGTAATGACTCTTAGCAACAGCTTTACTTTTATAAAGTCTGTCGCTCTATTCGTAGTAATGAACAAGGTCTAGTAATCCAGTCCTTTGTATCTGAAATTCCTCATGGAGACACTTCCGGATTGTGCTCTTGCATAGATCAGCTCGTATTCCTCCAGTCAGAAGCTTCATTGTTTTCTGACTGAAAAGAAGGGCTGCAAATTCGAGATAGCAAATTTGATTTTATACAGGGACTGTGTTATTCAAGAGTCACGTACCATTAAAAAAATATTTCCTACCCTCAGCTTCTGAAATTCAGTAGTTTTCCTGCTATAAAATGTATTGCTCCAAATGCTTAAGTTATCCTGATCTCTTTGTACTACTTTTCCCAGTACAGAGACACGTTTGGAAATGAATTTGTCCTTCAAATCCATCTTAACTCTTTTTTTCAATGATTTGATGATGTTGATTTCCACAAATCAAGAAGAAAACACCTCATATCTATAGGAAAAATATTTTTATTTATTGGAGATTAATGAAAGCCACTGTACTCTAATGCTATGGCCTCTTTTTGGCTTTGCATTGTGAAATATGACAGAGGTCAAATAATTGCCTTTCCTTAAATGAAATTCTATTTTTTTCAGTTGATTAAATGGGACGTGACTTTTTATGTGGAAGAAGCAGCAACCTTGTTAACAGAAAGAATGCAAGTTTTGTTCAGTTTTTGAGCATTTGAATGTTGCATGTAATCTCCATTCGTGGAAAGTGACAAGATATGAAAAAAATAAAATGCATTAACTGTGTATAGAACAGGTCTTTAACCAAACTCTTTCATGAATGATTGCATGTAACTTACCAGAGAGTAAGTCTAGTCATGACATTAATTTTAGTGCCCTCAAAAAAATTGCCAATTGCACTTCTTCAACCTTTCTGAAAAAAACATTCTAAATAGCATCGTTGATTGTCACTACATGTTATAATATTTCAGGAAAGCTCTGGAAAATTATTCCTCCTTCCTCTCCTTCCAGAAGAAAATGATCTCTCTTCCACTTACTCATGGAATTTTTCATTAATAAGAAGAAATAGCTTTCTTGGATTTTGTCATCTCTTTTGGCATCTTACTAATCTGTGACCTCTGTGATCCATTGTCCTTCACTTGTTTGTTACTCTCTGCTGTGCCTGAAAGTTCTGTCCTAATTGGGTGTCTTCCTTCTGCTGACATTTCCCTCTATAAAATTACCTACAGGTATGTCATGAGGGGAATATAAATGCATTGATAGACTGCCTGTTATTTGACAAATGGGTACTTAGGAATTTATGTCTCCGGTAGTTCATTAATGTACTCTGATCATCCGGATGAAACGCTTGGGCACAAGGTTATCTAAATATTCTAATGCTACAGGATGTCTATTATGGTCCCACATAAGACAAATGAAGTAGTTAAAAATTCAGTACTCATCCATCAGAATCCTCCAGTGCATTTTTATATTTGTGTGTCTGATGTCCATATTCAGGAACTTGCATGAAGATTAATTTGTATTTGTGCTTGTATTTTGTTGGGAACTCTTTGAAATGTACATTTAAAAAAAAAAAATACAGTATTGCCTGACCTAAAAATGATGTATTTTCCTTTGTTTTCATAATCTTTCTTACAAGAAAAAAAATAATCCTACAATAAGGTGAAACAGGGCTACGAACTGTATTAAAATCTATAGATTTTTTTGTTCCAAATGTTGGAATATTTCTTTATGTTGGAACATTTCTTTATGTTCTTTAATATCTAATAAGCCGGTCATTTTATTTTCTTAAAAAATAACATTAGAAAGCTTAAAGGTGTAAGATGAAAAAAAGATAAGTCATAATACAGGCACATTTCAAAGTAATGCTGTGTCTATGTATGTCCTGTTCCTCAGAGATATGTTTGAAATCAGTGAAGTTAAACCAGGGCTGAGCTTATCTTTCTCTGTCTTCTCCAATTTATATTTGCCATCCTGGCATTTAACGTTAATTATCTCATGAATTATGTTTGTATTGCAGTACCTGGGTCTCATTCTTAATCACTTACGCAATGTCTGACTACCTTGTTGAATATTAGGACTTCGATGTGGTGGAAGTACTGAATACAGCTTGCTCTCTTGAGTCACAGGCTTTTTCTATTAAGGCAACTTAGATTTGTCTTGATGAGATACTAATTGAGCTTTTTCTTGTTTAAAATAATATTACTGCATAAAGGATACTGTGTAAAAAATATAAAAGTATGAAGGGAAGGGGAGGAGGAAAGACTAATGTCATTTTAATGTATGCCTTTCTGTTAAATTTACTTAGGGATTAAAAGAATTTTATTTCCATTATATAGTTTTACCAATTACACAAATGTGTTTTATGGTAAAAATTGAGCTGTTTTATACTGCTGGTGACCATGGAGCTGTTTTCTGCTTGGAAGTCACAGGTGATTAACAGAACATAGGTTCTATTTGAGTCTATGCAAGTTATATGAATAAAAGTGCAAGTATGTGAGCATGAAGATACAGGATAGCATGACTAGGAGAAGAAGCAGATTGAGTCATCTATTAGCTTATTCCTTACTGTTACAAACTATTACTAGACAGCTCAGACTAGAGCTTAAAAGCATCTTGTGGTTAGTTCCATATTAACTAACTTGTGGTTAGTTAATATGGAAAAGTAGGATTAAACACATATTTAATAACAAAGATTCTTCCATGTTCTTGAAAGCAATCAGTATTTTATATGTATTTGCAAACATATTTACTACAGTTTTTCAGTTTTCCCTCTGCTCCTCTTGCTTATCTCTTCTGCAGCTTCTAGTACTGAAGTGTGAAGCCAAACACATTTGTTTCACTGTGGTACGTGTTGCTTACACCCAGTCATGGAAAATTGGAATTTAATACTTCCCAGTTTTTAACAAAAAAGGGGTTTCCCCACATTATTTACATTTCAACTCTTGGTAACCATGCAAGAGTTGCTCCAAAAAGCCCTCGGGCTTTCATAATACAAGATATCTATAAAGATGTACACACGCAGCATATTTCTGTGCTTCCTAGAAAATAACCTCTTTAACACAATGTTCAAACTCACAGACCTGTTCAAGCTCTTCTTTCTACCCAGAACTCCTACAAGGAGGATTTGCCATTTTGGAATGAAGGGGTCTCTAAACTACTCTAAACTGGGCCAAAATAGAAAGATGGAACATAAACAGAAAAAAAATGTGCAGCATGTTCCAAGAGAGAGAACTTCCTAAACGTTGATTTTTTTTATACTTCTATGGAGCAAAAAACCCACAGATGAAGCTTCAGAATTAGATTGTTGCCTGTAGTGCAAATGTTGGTTATTTTGGGATGTAATTTGTGATTTAAGCAAAGCCTGTGTGATAGCAAGTAGAGGGGAAAATTGCAGATGGGAGAGTGTGATACTTTGAAGCGTGGATTGAGCGAGCTTTTGGCTTAGTCCTCTACTTCAAACTTTTTCTGCAGTGCAAAACTTATCCTTTAGTGTTTGACATTATGACTAGAACTTCTTCCCTGGAGCCTTATGGGGATAGCTGGTAAGTACCTACCTTTCTTATATTTCTTCCTCTTACTAAAAATGCAATAAACAAACCCTGCTAATCAACTTTTCATAGTGGAAGACTGCTTTGTATGAAATCTCTTAAAAAATTCCTTTCAAGTAGTATGTGTGTGTGATCATCATGAGTTTATTCCAAAAATAGCAATGAACCTTTTCTATTTGCTTTCCTAGGCCAGTGGTACTTGGTGAAGGACTGACTGTCTGAAGCAGGTAGGGTCACACTTACCAAGCAGGTGTATCTGCAGCTGATTGTGGTTTGTTCTGGTAAAGGCATCTGTCAGCCCAATTAATCTACCCTGCATAATTTTAAGCAGGATCCTTAGTGTCATATTAATGGAGCTCTTTGTCAGCCTAATAAGGTCTGTAACATTGTTTTACTCAAAGAATCCATGCAGCTTAGGGGCTAAAAAAACACCCTATTCCTCTTTCAGTGTAGTAATAGCAAGTAAACAGGAAGACTGGATTATAAGAAAATAATTTTTTCCTATGAATGCAATATGATAGGTTTAATGAATTAAGACCTTACTCTTAAAAAACATTTCAGAACATTAAATTCCTGTGAGGAATGTCTCTGTGCATCATTACTATGTGGAACAGATGACCTTCTAACTTCATTGTTTATAGGAATGATCTGCATATCTGCCACTGAGGCAAAGAAATGCCACTGCTATTCATCTTGTATTCAGTTATTTCTTGGGATGAGGAGGAGGTGGGGAAATAAAGAGCATTCACAAGCATACACAACCAATCTGAGTGTGTTTTAAACACTGAACAGTGAAGAAAAATTTGCATATTAAAGCCACAGGAAAAATGTACTATACTGACTCAGTGGAAAAGTGTATTTTAAATTTCCCCTTATTGGGATCTACCTTCCCTTCCTTCTGTGATGCGGTGATGCAGAGAGAGGCCTGATGTCCATCCAGCAGGAAGCTGGCAGCATGGCAGGTAAACAGTGGCTGCCTTTATTTCTGAAGCGTGTTGTGGCATTCAGAAATGTTTGCACAATGCTTAATCTGCAGGCTTGATGTATGTGTCTGGACATAAACAGGATGGAAGAGGGAAGGAAATAGTTTACAAGACATCTGCTAGTTCATGACATATTCTATTTGGAGGTCAAAACAATTTACACCACAGTAGGATTATGGGTGCCACAGCTCTTAGGAGCAGGGGGCTCTGTTTTGTGCCAAGTGTTCACACAGATTCTTCTGTGGCAACTGAATGAGAAAAACAGCTTGAGTGATCAGAAGTATTAGAGAAGCAACACACCAAAACAGCAGGTGTATGGCTTCTGGCCAGGCCTCTCTGATCTCTGAAAGATCACGCACCAAAACTTCCCTTGAAGGACCATGCCTTGCTGCATCCCCTTCCTGTTACCAGAGTGGGATCCTCTGCTCTGGTGACTGGTACCTGCCAAGTTTCTGTCTCTCCAAATCCATATGCGTTTTCCTAAACTTGATCTGGTCCCACGTTTGGCCAGATAGGAAAGTCCTCCATGTGACTGAATTTCTGAGCCAGCTTCTGTGGTGTATATGGCAAGGAAGGTGCAGGAGAAAGTTAGCCCAGAGAAGGTCACAGTGCTAACCTGCTTCCACCTAAAGCAACATCTGTTGCTGCCTGTCGCGGGCCTGTTTCTCCGCCAGTTCTGTTTCAGTTCGTCCTTGGCTAAATCAGCAAAAGGCACTTCGCTGGCTTGAAAGGCATTCCATCCAATCTTACGTGGGGGAAGGGAAAATGGTCCGTTCCCCACATTTCCATACCAGGTCTCTTCACACCGATTACTGCGTCAAAGACTTTTCTTCCTGGTTACAGAGAGAAGTATTACAATACATGGAGACCAGAAAACATCCAGCCATTTAAGTAGGCCACGCTTGAACTACCTGATAGCTCCAATAAAAAGAGCATTTGCCATACCTCAGTGTTTGGCGTCAACATGAGAGAGTTCACCCAGGTTATTGCCACTATTTGTTCACCGGGACAGAGATGGTGACTCTTCATTCTAGTACTGTGCTCTAGCCTGAAATTCAGTGTTTTCTTGGGTTTTGTCCCTGGTCTAAAGCAAGCTGCTGAGGTACTTAAGGCTTGGTCCTTCCTGGCCCACAAATGAATACCTGTGGTGCCTGGTCTCTGGCTGTTCTTCAGTTACTCTTAGGCGCTTTTTATCAAAATACATCCATTCTGTTAAGGCAGTTTTTTAAAAAAAGGAAGAATACTTCCTTCCCTTTCCTCCAAACAAACCCTTTGACTAGTTTTCAGAAAAGTGTCTGAGAAGTTGCTGAGGATAAGTGTTATCCCACAAAGTTTTCATGCACTTGTATTATTTGGTTTGCTAATTCAAAACTAATTGTGGTTGCTCCAGTCAGTTACTAATTTAATTTGTAATACTGGGAAACGATGGCTTAAATTATTTGATCAAACTGAGATGATTTTGGCCCATATGTATAATCTGATCTTGATACAATGTGAAAGTGATAGACTTTAATTTAGTTGAGTATATAAATCTAACGCAAACCAAAAGCAAACTGGGACTTGTGTGTCTGTGAACACTGGGGCTCCCAGTGTCATGGTGCAGAGAGGCCCAGGGACCAGGAGCAGCCAGGCCTCCCCATGCAGAGGTGGCAAGGCCTGGCAGCCAGGGCCTGCCTCTCTGTCCCAGCCATGGAGCAGGGTGGGCTGAGGGGTCCTAGGGGCAGCCCCAGGAATCAGGCACCTCCCTGAGGCCAGCCCAGGATATGGGCCTGTGGGAGGCCACGGCAGGGCTGTGACATGACAGGGTTGTAGCTCGGGCAGGGACCAAGCATGGGAGGGGAGCCTTGGCTGAAAGCAGCTCCCACAGACAGGGTTCAGCCCTGGCGCACTGTTGGGGAGCCTGTCCCAGTGGCCCAGCGGGATGGGGCCATCCTGGGCTGTGCTGCCTCTTAGGAGGCCCTGAGCCTATAAAGTCAATGCTGGCATTAACTCAGTGGGATGCTTGGGAGTGAGCACTTCCATCATGCAGTTTCTGTGACTTTATACCTTGTCACTCCGTGACACGGGGTGACTGTCTTGGGATGTGACTGAAATAATGGAACTGCCTTTAACATTAAAAGTCTGTGAGATCACTGCATAAATAATCTATGCCATTAGCTTCTTCTTGTGTCAGACTACTGCTTTAAGCAAGAAAAAAAGTGTATAAACGTAATCTGGTATTTGAAGCTGTATGCTTCTACTTTACTTGCACAGCTGAGACAGACATTGTGGTCCTTGTAAACAGAAGTACCTTCTCAAACTGATACTGCATTTTATTTTTTTTTACCTTGGGGGTACTTGTCCTGGTAGTTATTACTTGAACAGCAGAGTTTCACACTGTCTATGAAGAAGGAAGCTGAATGCATGGAAAGGTGTAATAATAATGATACAGTGTTTGTTCCTTCTTAAATGCAGTTTAGATTGTAACCACACACTGAACAACATACATCTTTAGCTCTGGCGGTAGTGATCTTGCTGCTTTGGGATCATTAACCAGCAGACCCAGCGACTGGGTGTTGGAGAAAACTTCACTGCCTTCCACTTGATTTCCTGTTTGATTTATCGCATTTATAGAAGCACACAACTTACAAAACCTGCCCAATTATTAGAACAAGTTTCTCTTTATGACAAAACATAATCCAATGGTTTGCACCTGTGAGTTGACAGCTTGACACTGGGAAGTCCTTGACCTCCAAAGATGATAGATGAAGAAATACAGAAACATTTTTGGTGTGGAGAAGGGGGCAGAGTGAAGTGGTAGATAATGTGGTTTACTATGAAAAGAAGAGGATAGGAAAAGATTGGATGTCTTTGAACTTAGATCAACACACTAAGCAGAAATTTAAGAACCAGGAAAAAAAAAGGGGGGGGAGGGGGATGGAATAACAAATCTGAGTGAAAAGTTCGTTTTTCCAGAGGAAAAGTTGGAAACTTTTAAATGTTCTTTAACTTTGAAGAAGGAGTAGGCCCACTCAACATACAGTGCCATGAATCAAAAGTAGAACATGTTGCATCTTGGAGTGTCTAGTGTTGCTGGTTTGATGGTCTCAGTGTTATTTTTAAAGCAGTTTTTGTGTAGTCCTCTTACAGATGAATTGCAGAAAACTTGATCCTTAATTGGGTCAGTTAAAAATGTGAAATATTTCCTAGCTGTGTAACCATCTGGTTATCCTGGTGTTTCTGTGAGGTCCATTCTCAAAACAGCATCAGTGACAGTTGGGTTGACAATGTCCTATAATTTGTCAGCATTTGTTCAGCTTATTCTGCATACATCCCATGACAGTATCAACTTTGAACTTTAATTTAAGGTCACCTCTAGGCTTCACTGGAGGCAAGACATAGTACTTTTAGTACAGGCACTTTTAGTACCTGCCCTCAGACAAACCCAAAGTTTCATCAAACAAGCTTCTGATGGTTACTGTAAGGAAAAAAATATGTTTGAATGTAGAAGTTGGTGTATCTTCTCCATCTCTAATTTCTATGGTTTTGTGATTATTGTTTGTTGTTGTTGTTTTTAAAGTGAAAAAGAGTCGTGTATGAAACCTGTGAAAACTTTCTCAGGGACTTTCTGCCTTTAGCTCGAGAGTCCTGCTGGGGCCTGGAGTTGGCCAGGCTGTGGCCAACTTTGGTCACTGTCTCCAGCCCATCTCTCCTTGTTGGGGGCTGTGGGATGAGGCTGGCTGAAGAGGGAATGAAATGCATCACCCTGGTGGCCCTGCAGCCTGACCCTGAGGTTTGAAAGTCACTGCAGGGGAAAGGCTAGAAGAAAATGTCCTGGAGATATGTATTTAAATGATGTAGGAGGATAAGAGCTGAGGAAGGTAATTGGTTGAGGTTGAAATGTCGGAAGTCAGAGATCTGGAAAGAGGTGGAAAAGTGGAGAAAAGGTGTTGAAAACATAGGGAAGCAAAAGTCGCCTTTGTGAAATGGAAGAAGGTCTGGTTGGAATCATAGTACATGCTTTAGAGGGGGAAAATATTAAATTAAGGAAGAGCAACAGAAGGTGAATTTAAGTGCTAACAGTAAAATGTAGAAAATACTGTACACTTCATGTGGAGAAAGGGAGAAAGGAGATGAATATAGCAGTGAAGGTAAGGCTGTAGAAAACTTGAATCTCTCTCCATACACTGCTAAATAACAGTTTATTGTGATTATGTATTAAATTTGAATATTTTACCTTTTAGAATGTTTGAAATTTTGCTAAAATGTAATTCTTTCTTAAAAAAAAAATAAATTAGATATCGGGGTCCTCCTCAAGAGATCTAATCGCTCTCATAAAGCACCATTTGATTTTCAGAAAAAGTCCAAGTTTGAACATGTGTGAGGTTCCACTCAGACACCTCACAGTGCCCTTGGCTGAGGCTTCTGAAACTGTGTGGGCACCTAGACCTGTTATCCAGCAGCTGAAAACTTGTGGCATTGCATTGTTTTTATTTTATATCTCTACCTCTAGAGCATATCTCATGCTTCAATATGTAAGCATGGCCGTGGTAGGAACCTGACTTAATAAAACCTAAGCTTTTGGTGGTTGTTTTGTTTGGAGTTGGTATCTGAAAGTTTTGTGTGGTTTTTAAGTCAAGTAAGTAGTTATTCAGATTCATTTGCTTAAAAATTAAATATCATAATACTAGCCTGGAGTCTTCTAAAAGAAACAATTTTACTTTAGAGCCCAAAATGCTCTATTAACAAGTTCAAATGCTCAAGTGGTGAAAAAAAAAAAAGAATAATTTATTGGAAATACGTTATATCATCTGTCCATACCCCTACCTCTCTCCTGCCTTCCCTCATCTTCCTCCCCTGAAAAGAAATATGGGCATCTATTTTGGTCAATCTTCAGGCTGCTCCTTCTCATAGGAAAACTACTGAATTTAGGAAGAAGAATTAGAATTGAGTAGCAGTGTGTCTAGCACACACGCTGTATTAAGATTTACACACAAACAGTTTTTTTTTATGCCGTTTAACTCTGCCGTCTGGGGTAAGTGCACATCTCTTCTAATACTAGCAGGAATACTGCAGAATGTCCAGGGCAGGAGAGCTGTTCTCTAGTTTGTTCAGTTTTATATCTCCACTGAGGTTATTTACACCCTGAAGCTCTCCCAAGCACTGTATGGATTGTAGTCATTCAGAGGCTAAGGAAGCAGACCTGTCTGATTCTTCAACAAGTCATTGATCTGTAGTTTCCAGGAGCATGTTTGCAGACATGAGAAAAGTTAAAAAATGACTGTTAGTGCTTTTCTTCTTAATTTTTTTTCCCCAGTAATATATATGCTAGTAGGAAAGCATGGAGCAAAAGGTCAAAGTGCCTTCAATGTGTGAAAAATGTTCTCCTGTGCTTGACTTCTGGATGGAGGACTGTTTTAAGCTCTCCAGTCAGATGTACACAGAAAAATCCCATAGAATTATCTGGGTTTTCATCACAGTCACTGTAAAAGACCACATGTTTCTCAGTAAATTAATGCTAAAGTTTCCTTTAATATTAAACATTAAAGTTGTGAGTTCATATGTTGGCAGGATAATTCAGGTTGGAAGAACAGGACCAGTGAAGATCTCTACTTCAACCTCCTGCTCTAACCATTGTCAGATGTCATAAGGTCAGATAATGTTGCTCTGGACTTTATGCAGACAGGTGTTAAAAATCTCCATGATCTTTCTGGGCAAACTGCGCCACTGTCTGACATCCTTACCCTGAAAAAGTTCCTCCTTATATCTAGTCTGAACCTCTCTTGTTTCAGCTTACTCCTGTTATCTCTTTTCTTTCCACCATGCACTGCTGTGAAGAGTTTGGCTCTACCTCCTCAGTGCCTGTGGGCACTGGTAAACTGCTGTTAAATTCCCCTGAAACCAGCTCTTCTCCAGGCTGAACAAGCCCAAGTCCCTCAGCTTCTCCTCACATGGCAAGTGCTCCAACCACCACTGAACCCTGATTAACTTTGACAATGTTTTCACCAGTTTGTTGATGTCTGTCTTTTACTACAGGACACAAAACACAGTGTCCAGTTGTGGTCTATCAAGTGCTGAGTAGAGAAGTGGTCATCCTTTCACACAGTCTGCCAGTTGTACTCCTGTTAATACAGCTGACAATGCTGTTCAACCTGTTTGCTGCCAGAGGATGCTGCTGGCTCGTGGCCAGGTTTCTTTTCTTAAAGCTGCTTCCAACCTGGCAGTTCCCACACAGGGGGTCCTTCTTTCCAGGACTTTGTATTTGTTCTTGCTTAATTTCCTAAGTTTCATGTTGGTCCGTTCTTCCAGCCTGTCTTAGGTCTCTCTGCATGGTAACCCTGCCCTCGAGTATATTGACTGGTTTCTCAAGCTGGTGTCATCTGCAAATTTGATGAGAGTGCACTCTTTTCATCTTCCAGGTAACTGATAAAGATATTAAACAGGACAGGGCATAGGAGAGACTCCTGCAATACTTCACTTGTTACAGGCATCCAGGTAGAGTATCATTCGCTAACCAATACCTTTTGGACCTGGTCATTCAACCAGTTTTTTTAATCCTTCTAATTGTTCACCCACTCAGACCATAATGTTCTAACTTGCACACAATAATATTGCAGGAAGTAGTGCTGAAAGCCTCCCATAAAACATAATTCCAAAAACATGGCTTTCATTCAAAAAAATATCCATTTTGTTCCAGTTAAATATGACTTAAGATATGAATTCAGGTTGTGGTGTTTCTTAGTTACTACTTTATTTGGTTTTGTAAGTATGTCACTGTGTTTTTAAAGAGAGAGTAAGAAATGCGATCTGGCTCAGAAAACCTTAAAAAAGCTAAGTCATGTGAGGATGTGATGCAGCAACAAAAAGTGTTCAGATGTTGTCAATGCCTGCTGTAGAAGAGCTGACATCTGGTTCCTACATTATGTGTGTGCTTCTAACTATATGGTTCTCTTTGTCACATGTTTTGTGGCATAAAAGAAATCATGCTGTAGTCATTGAATTAACACTCCTTGATTTACTTCAGCTTTTGCTACGATGTGTTACTTAATTTGTACGTAATTTCTTTTTAATGTCAAGGTCTGGGGCACTTCCTGTTTTTACCCATATTCTCCATTTGGTTATAGTTGGTATAATTATATAGCCAAATGTCAAGTATAATTATTTGGCATAGCATTCATCTGAGTATATGTGGACCTTCACAGTGTAGGTACGCTCCCTTTATTGCTGGAAGAGCACTAAATTACCTCTGGCAATCAGCACATTTCTTAATAAAACAAACAGCAAAAACAGGTAAGATGAAACATGTCTTGAAAGAACCTATATCTCTCCATTGACTGTAAGAGATTTTAAAGTTGCCTACTCATACTCAATCTTTCTACTTCAGGTACATAAAGATAGGGGAGGTAAATCCCTCTTTTTCTTTCTCCTCAGAATTCTTAGAATCATAGAATGGTTAAGGTTGGAAGGGACCTTAAAGATAATCAGGTTCCAACCTCCCTGCTATGAGCAGGGACACCTCACACTAGACCAGGCTGCACAAAGCTTCTTGAGCAATGGAAGCTTTTGCATTGAGTGCAGTCACACGGTGAAGATGCAGCTATGGCTCTATTGGCTTACAATGGCTGAGGTAATTTTTAAAGAACATTCAGATTTAATGTTACCTAGCAGGCTGCTTCTATGAAGGGAGTCCTGGACTATCTGTAACACAATCTATGAATACATGAGAAGTATGACCATTGGCTTTCCTTGTTTTGTACCGTTCTTCAGTTTGATCTTTGGAGCTATGGTTTATCCAAAGAAGAAAAATCCAAGACCGAAAGTTCTATTTTTCTGCAGGTCAGATTATCTTGTTGTCTACTCTTAAAAATGTTTGCCTTGGTGGTGAAATAAAACACCGAAATTATATTACGCTTTGCAGTTTTCCCCTCCTTTCAATGGCTGTGTTTTCCAATGAGTTATCTAGATAAGATTAATTGCTATTCTTTCTTTCTATTTTCTAAATACTCCCCCATCTTTCCAAAGTAATCATAGTAAAACATGCAAATCTATTCAAGAGATTTGCGACCAAGAATGAAGCTTGCAGTTTGAGCAGCTGCTTTCCTCCTGCCTTCTTGAGTATGGCTAGGGATTTTTTGTTCTCCAAGAGGGAATGAATGTAGCCAGTATAGTGATTGGGTTTTTTAATGGTGCAAGCATCTGTACATAGGGCTCTCTCACACGTCCGACCCCAATGCTAGCAACATCTATGCATGATGCATTAAATGTTTGCACAAGGGTCTAACTAGTTGCCAGTAAGAGAACAAACCAAACAGGAAAGTGTTTCTTTTGTTTGTTAATTTCACAGTAGTAATTTGAAGCTTTCAACTCTTGAGCACGTGTAGCTGGGCTAGGTTCTGACTGTTTTCCACCCTTGTTATTTGGAGATTTTCCTGTTTGGACCTCCAAGTATTCAATTGTTTGAACACAGGAAGCAAGAAAGACTCCTTTCTTCTACTTCTACATTCTTTCCTAGATAACCTTTTGTCTCCAGTATAGAGAAACAAAGGAAAATATTATTATATCAGCTTTGGTGATACTAACACAGCATGCTTCAGCCCTGTTAAACCTCTGCTGTTGAATGTCGATCTCGGGTAGGTCAAGTTGCTTTGGAGTAGTTTGCAAATCTAAGGAACAGACAAGAACAAATGCATATGGGGTGCTGTGACATGCCTTTCAGTGCTTAGGATAAAACCAAGCACAGTGAAAAATAAATAGAATTGTTTATCTGAAAGGAAGTAAAATTCAGTTCTGGTTTACTAGATATTTGCACCAGTGTAAGAAAGGAGAGAATTTATTTGAATGTCAACGAGTGTTTATACTGTCTTTTGAAAAGTCTGCAGAGTGAACATTACCACCTAGTGGTTAAGAACTGTGAATGGGAGAAAAGAATTGCACACTACTGCATGTAGACCAGGTATTTGCTTTTAAAAGCCTGGCTGCCATATGCAGAGACTTAAATATCTGAAAGCAGAGACGTGTTGGATTTCTGTTCTGTTTAGTCCCAAAGTATTGCATCATACTCGGTATCACAGAATCACAGAATGTCAGGGGTTGGAAGGGACCTCTGAAGATCATCGAGTCCAACTCCCCTGCCAGAGCAGGACCAAAACTAGGGCAGATCACTCAGAAAGGCATCCAGACAGGTCTTGAAAGATTCCAGAGAAGGAGACTCCACAAGCTCTCCGGGGAGCCTGTTCCAGTGCTCTGTAACCCTCACAGTAAAGAAGTTCCTCCTCACACCGAGGTGGAACTTCCTGTGCTCGAGTTTGAATCCATTGCCCCTCGTCCTATCACTGGGAACAAGTGATAAGAGGTTGTCCCTGCTTTCTTGACGCCCAGCCCTCATTTATAGATATTAATTAGATCCCCCCTTAGTCTTGTCCTCTCTAGACTGAAAAGCCCCAGGTCTCTTAGCCTTTCCTCATAAGGCAGGTGTTCCAGTCCCTTAATCATCCTCGTAGCCCTCCATTGGACTCTCTCAAGTAGATCTCTGTCCCTCTTGAACTGAGGAGCCCAGAACTGGACACAGTACTCCAAGTGAGGTCTCACCAGGGCCGAGTAGAGTGGGAGGAGAACCTCCTCCGATCTGCTGGACACACTCCTCTCAATGCACCCCAAGATACCATTGGCCTTCTTGGCCATGAGAGCACATTGTTGTCCCATGGATAACTTGTTGTCTACCAGGACTCCAAGATCCTTCTCCGTGGAGCTGCTCTCTAGCAGATCACCTCCTGACCTGTATTGGTACATTTTGTTGTTCCTTCCAAGGTGCAGGACTCTGCATTTGTTCTTGTTGAACCTCATTTTATTCCTCCTTGCCCAGCTCTCCAGCCTGTCCAAATCTTGTTGAATGGCCACACAGCCTTCAGGTGAATCAGGCAATCCTCCCAGCTTCTTGTCATCTGCAAATTTGCTGAGAAGACACTCTGTCCCATCGTCAAGGTTATTGATAAAGATATTGAACAGGACTGGACCCAGCACTGATCCCTGAGGAACTCCACTAGTTACAGATCTCCAGCTGAACTCTGCACCATTGATCACCACTCTCTGGGCTCTATTGTGTAGCCAGTTCTTAATCCATCTCACTGTTCATTCTTTTATCCCACGTATCCTGAGCTTGATCACGAGGATGTTATGGAAGACTGTGTCAAAAATAATAAATACTTTCAACAAGAAAACACAGAACAAAGGAAAAGTAAACTTGCAATTATGATCAGAAATCGATTTGCCTGAGATTAACTACAATAGCATAACTACTGTACAACAGATATGCAGAGCTGCAAAGTAGGTTCTGCAGTAAAGGTGTAGTGGCTGCAGCCAGTGTTCTGCCTGGTGAGAACAGACATCATCTCTGCTGAGGGGCTGGCTGAGCTTCACTTAACTCTAATAGAAGTACAGGAACTGAATTTGTTTCATTTGCCCTTTGTTAAAATGTCAGTTAAAACCAGCAATTAGTTTGGAACTTATTAAATAAAGTGGAATAATTTATTCAAATGTTTAAGCATTATTTTAATTCCCTAAAAAAAAAATAAAGAAGTCTTAATGAAGTTTGATTTCTCTAATGCCAAAAGTACAGTTCTATTTCTTCATATACAGAAAGATTTATCAGCTCATTCTAAAGACAAGAAAATGAGTGAGCTTTGAGTCTCTGAAACAGCTCCTGTATTTGTGGTTAAATTTAAGTTCTCCATGTATTCCTTAATCCTGAAATAAAAATAATTTATGGTAACTTCTTTTGATTTAATTTGAAAAACCAAATCAATTATGCCAAAGGGATTGGTATCACTCTTGGTATTCCTTATCATCCCTCCAACTTCTGGTAAGAGTGGGGAAAAAAGCAGTGTATGAAGGAAAGTGTTTGGAAGGGGGGATTTTTTCCTTTCTTTTTTTTTTTTTTTTCTTTTTTTTGTGTTTAAGTATGAAGAAACTTTTGTTGTTAAATTTTTTTGAAAAATTAATCAAGAATGTTACATGAAAACTTTCAATTCTGGGACAGGATTTTCCCTAAGTTTAAGCGATGATATTCATTGCAGATATTACAATGAATTTGATATTTTTTGCAGATAATTGATTTCAGAGATCACTGGGAAAGAATTTGACTAAGGCTGGCTTGAGTAGGCAGCAGCCTGATGAGCAGACTGCAAGCTTTTTTATGTTTTTGAAGACGAGGATCACCTGCTGTAACTTTGCTCCCTTGCTGTTGCCACAAGATTTTGACCACATCACCAGAAACTCTGGAGTCACTGGGATTTCAGTAAGTAAGCTATTAAGAATAGCTAGTAAATACAGGTAATTCTGGTAAGAGGACCAAGCTAGAAGCTGAAGTGGAAAAGCTTTCTTTTTTCAAGCATGAAAAGTGGACCAGAAACTGGAATAAAAATATCTATATTCATTCTTATGTTTGTAAGATTGAGATTACAATTGATTCAAGACAGGAAAATGAAGCAAAATATTCACTATGAATACTGAAAAAAATCTACTTATGAATTTATGTATTTCCATGCTTGTTAGTGTAGTCTTCTGAATATCTTATTCTCAACTTGTGGGTTTTATTTTCTCATGGACCAATTTAAAAACTTTTGCATACTGCAAATGCTCTAAATTGTAAATGAGACTTTTCCGCTGTATAGTAAAAACACAGGTGTTTCCTTTAGAGAAGATCCTAGATCTACACAAACGTCTTCAAATATATGCACTAGGATAATGCAAAGGAAAAATGCCTGGAGTTTTCACAATGAGATCTGAAACGATTTTATTTCTATGGTAAAATGAAACTTATGGTGATTACAAATACCTAAGGGAATTGACAAGTAAATAAAAGGGGAGGAGTGGATAGCTTTTAAGCAATTACAAAGTTGCTTTATCAAAGGACCTGATACCACTAGTGTCCTGTTAGACAGTAAAACATCTCAGAACTAATCTCAAATGTGCTTTGTGGTGAAAAGAGCTGTACAAATCAAATCCAGGAGCTTGCAAATGAGTCTCTGTGACAACTGATGCCAAGTTTGTCTTTTGGGTGTTGATA
Organism: Hemiprocne comata; assembly: GCA_020745705.1. NCBI lineage: Eukaryota > Metazoa > Chordata > Aves > Apodiformes > Apodidae > Hemiprocne > Hemiprocne comata. The sequence goes on along the minus strand of CM036586.1, from coordinate 130,551,462 downwards.
GTTGTTCAAGGTTCCACTAGTAAAGAAAGCATTGACTTATAAACGCCCAAGATCACTGTCACGCTGCATGAAATGGGAGATGAAGTTGTTACTTCTTGAGGGCAACACCTCAGTGGTAGTAGATGGCTGGGGAAAAAAATGGGACAAAATCAATAATTAATATTTTTAGTAAAACTCTAGAGTGTTCAAATACCAATTTTCTTAATCTGCCCCATACCACTTCAAGTTTTTCACACTCCACTGCCCCCTAAGGGAGGAGATCTACAAGAGTAGTTTGTAAACTAGATATTTTTTCTTCTGTGTTCAGCTGAGCATCTGTTTAAAGTCAAAAGGCCAACAACATGTTGCTGCAAGTTAAGAGTCTTTAGAAAACGTGGGTATTTTTTGAAAACAATCATTTATTGACATAAGTGCCACAAAAATAAGTATATGGCAGTATATTGATTACTGCATAAAATGTGTTCAGGGAGTCCAGAAGCTAATTTTCTATCTATAGGAGAGAGGCTGAGAAAAACTTTTTAAAGAGAAAGTGATTTTATTCGAAGATTAAATGAAAATCTGAAGAACACACCATTCACTCAGACATTGACAATAAAGTTCTGGCTAGCCATTTAATATAAACCTCTCTTCAAAAATAATTGCCAAATCTTTATTATTTTTACATTTCTCAGTGGCCAAAGAAAGTAGCTGCTGTAACTGCTGAAGACACAGCTAGAAGCCTGTGAATAATCCTCATTACGGAAGGAAAGACTTCTTGCATATATGAGCCAATAAACCATTAATCAAAGAGGTCACTTGTTTTTCCTAATGACAGATTCTTTATATAAATGACAACAGCAAGGGCAAACAGGTATCAGTGGCTTTAGAAAAATCCAGTGTTTAAGACGTTTAAGGTGATGGATGGTCCACTGGTACAAAGCTTCATGTACTGAGATTGGCAATGTGTGTGAAGTATTTATTAGCAGAATAATGATGTATCTTTGGAAAATCAGCTTTCTTCAGCAAAGGAAAGAGTGACTAGGGAGGTCACTTTTACACATGAGAAAAAATTGGCAGCGTTTCTGTTATAGATGCACCCTGTCTTCAGATGTAGGTGCATCCTAACTTCATTAGAATGTACTTTATTCTCTGTTGACTCCTACAGGACTTGAGCACATCCTAAGTGGCTACTGGTTGCAGTACTGAATTTTGGCTCATGACAGGCTGTTCATAGAATCACCTTTGTGGTTTTATCTACATTGTTAATTTTCCATTCCTTTTCACTGTGAGTTCTCAGTGAGGTGTACTGACAAGGGGTTCCCAGTGATTTTGTGTGTGTGTGTGAAAATTCCTTCTGTTTTTGTATTCAGAGTGGAGTCATATCTGTTTTTAACCAAAGACTTTTTTTGGTAGTTACTTGGTGATTGCATTTTTTGGTAGGGTTCCTCCATACCAGATTCTTCAAGTAAATCCCTATTAATCCTTCTCTTATTTCTTATGCTCTTCTTTTCTGGTGTGGGTTACACATCAAGGCTGACATTTCCTAAAATACTTCAGGACCTGAGTTACTAATAACCTCATTATTTGGAATGGTAAGAGATATATTGTCAGGGAGTGTTTATTAGGTTATTATGTTCCTCCTGTAATACCGTTATTGTCTTATACTTCAAAGAGATTATTTGAGTGAAAAATCAGAGATTTTCCTTCTGTTTTTTCAAATTTCTTATGGACCATGTGGTAGAAAGTGCAACACAGGGTTTCCCCATTAAAAAACAATCCCTTTATTGTAACAATTGATTAATATGACTGCTCGTGACTGATATGATTACTCAGTTCATCAGAAAAGTTTGGTGGTGTTAGTAGCCTAGAAGTTATGTGTTGGTAAGTATTGCAAAGGGAGAGGATTTGATTTATTTTTTTCTGTCTGGAGCATCTCTCTTACAAGAAAAGGTTGAGAAAGCTGGCACTATTTAGCTTGGAGAGAAGAGTGAGAGGAGACTTTATCAATGTCTGTAAATATCTAAAGGATGGGTGTAAGGAGGGCAGAGCCAGACTCTTTTCAGTAGTGCCTGGTGACAGGACATGGGGCAATGAGCACAGGCTGCAACACAGGAACTTCCACCTGAACATGAGGAAAAACTTCTTTACTGTGAGTGTGACAAAGCACTGGAAGAGGCTGCCCAGAGAAATTATGGAGCTCCCTTCTCTAGAGATATTCAAAGCTCACCTGGATGCAGTCCTATGTAATGTGCTCTAGGTGATCCTACGTTAGCAGGGGAGTTGGACTAGATGATCTCTAGAGGTCCCTTCCAACCCCAATGATTCTGTGATTCTGTGATTCTGTGAAACATACCCACACTTGCACGCAAGCACACATACTCTTTGCTAAAAGGAAATATGATATAGGCATGGAAATAGGAAGTATAAGAATTTACTGGTAGACTTAAAAAAAATCAGTAAGACAAACCTTGTCTTAATTACTTGAAAGTCCTTTAATGAACTGAAATTTGCAATGCAAGACTGATTCTGAAATAGAAATCAATTTTGCAAAAGAAGACTAAAGCATGACAGATTATTAATTTAGGATGCAAAGTTATATCTATGGCACTATTTAGTTAAAATTCTTTGCAATTTTTTTTCCCTTTTATAATTTAAGACTGAAGACTGCTGTATTTTCTAATCGGACTCTGATTAAATGCTTTAAACAAAGAATTATAATGGTAGCTGCAGCATCCATCGATAAAATAAGCATACCGATGTCAGTAATGTGACTAAATACTGAGACAGAGGTATCTCTTGTTTGTACGCCCTACAGCTGATTAACATCATCTGTTCTTGGTTAAGTAACCCCATGAATTCCATTAGTACCCCCTGGAGAGTGAACCAAGCAAGATCTAGCTCTTAGAGATCTGTGGATCTGTACCTTGGGCTTCTGCCAATATTATTTAATTGGGAGGAAGACTGAGATTAAATTATAGCCTTTTGAATGCCAATGTGTGCTTGCAGTTTTGTTAACCCACTTTTTTGAATCTCAATGAAGCATTCTGGCTGAACAGAGAGCTTTGGCTGGAACTCAGAAACAAAAAGAAAGTTTATGGTCTTTGGAAGAGAGGACAGGCATCTTATGAGGATTACAAAGATGCAGTGAAGCTGTGCAGAGAGAAAATTAGAAGGGCCAAGGCCCAACTGGAACTAAACCTGGCCACTGTGGTGAAAAAGAAAAAAAATGTTTCTATAACTATATCAACAACAAGAGGAGGGCTAGGGAGAATCTCCATCCTCTATTGGATGCAGAGGGAAATACAATGGCCAAGGATCAAGAAAAGGCTGAGGTACTTAATACTTTCTTTGCCTCAGTCTTCAACAGTAGGACTAGTTGTTCCCTGGACACACTGTCCCTTAAGATAGAAGACATAGATGGGGAACAGATTAGGCCCTATGTAATCCATGAGGAAATGGCTATGGACCTGCTTCACAAACTAGACACTCATATAAGTCAATGGGGCCAGATGATTTACACCCTAGAGTACTGAGGGAGTTGGCAGATGTGGTTGCCAAACCACTCTCCATCATCTTTCAAAAGTCCTGGCTAACTGGGGGATAGCCCATTGCACTGGAGACTAGCAAATGTGACACCCATCTTTAAGAAAGGTTGGAAAGAGGATCCCAGTAACTATAGACCTGTGAGTCTCACTTCAGTGCCAGGGAAGGTCATAGAACGGATAATCTCAAGAGCCATCATAGAACATTTAAAGGTCAACCAGAGAATCAGGCCCAGTCAGCATGGGTTTATGGAAGGCAGATCCTGCTTGACAAACCTGATCTCGTTCTATGACAAGGTGACCTGCTTGGTGGATGAGGGAAAGGCTGTTGATGTAGCCTACCTGGACTTCAGTAAAGCCTTTGACACCGTCCCCCATAATATCCTCATGGTTTTGATGGGCACATACTCTGCTGGGTTAAACACTGGCTGGATGGCCGGGCCCAAAGAGTTTTGGTTAATGGAGTTAAATCCAGTTGTGGCCAGTCACGAGTGGTGTCCCCCAGGACTCAGTGCTGGGGCCACTCCTGTTCAACATCTTTATTAATGATCTTGATGAGGGGATCGAATGCATCATCAGTAAATTCGCAGATGACACCAAGCTGGGAGGGAGTGTCGATCTGCTGGATGGTAGGAAGGCTTTACAGAGGGACCTGGACAGACTGGATCGATGGGCTGAGACAAACTGTATGAAATTGTGGAGGACTGGCCTCCACAAAAGGTATGTCTCTCACACAAATGGTTGCAGTAGAGAGACGTAAAAGTCGAAGGAAAGAAAAAAAAAAAAATCGAAGCAGTGACAACCCTGGGGGGGGTGCGGCTGGGATTTACACAAGGAAGGGCAGAGACCCCTGCCCCCCTTGCTCTGTGTGCAGCCAGGACCCAGCCTTTGGCTGGAGCATGGAAATATTGTTACAGAAGCCACAGGTAGGAGCTGAGGACTGAGCAGACAAAAGGCCAGACCAGCCTGCATGAGCATGTAAATAGGACGACCATTATGGAGCATTATCGGTCATCAGCGTAAGTTGTTCTTTGCTGCTAGAAGAAAAGACAGAGAAGAAAAGAAGATAGAAGGAAAAGGAATAGGAGCAGAATCACAAAAAAAAACTTGGGTGGCTGGCGTGGGACTCCTGCTATACTCCCTGCACCCCTGCACTCTGGGACTGCTGCTATTCCCTGCTTCCTGCTTGCTTGCATGCCTGCCTCTTCTCGTGGAGCCTGCTGACCAAGGAACTGCGTGAAAGGAGCTGAAGAAATGGAGAAGAGAGCTAGAGCACACTAAAAAAAGCTAAAAGAGCTGGAAACACTGCTTTCTCCCCCAGACCCTCTGTTATCAGTGCTCCCAGGCCAGTCGGTGCAGCTCCAGCCCCAGCCACTGCCTGCCCAGGCTGAGGCAGCTGCCACGGGCCATCATCAGCATGTGCTGTAGCCACCTGTGCTGGAGCTCCAGTGTGTGGCCGCTCGTCACCGTGTCCCGCTGCAGATAAAGCCACTTGCCGCCCAAGCCACCCGCCCGAGCTGCCTGCCCAAGCCGCGCTCACTGAAAACTGCGCTCACCGAAAGCCCCGCTCTTAAAGCCACAGACACCACCAAACCTGTCATTGCTTCTGAGCCTGTAAGAATCTTTCCTTTCTTTGCGTACTTTTCCCTGGATAAAAGCACTCGGCCACAAACACACACGCACCTCATCTACCTTATATGGGAAAGTCGTCGGGCACCCTACCCCCAAGTATAATACTGTTTCTTTCTTTCTCTTTACCTGTCACAAGTTACACACCCCAAGTTTGTCTCCTTACCTACATTTGCATATCCAGCTCCCCCCCTACACTCCCTCTGCTCCAAAACTATTACATTAAAGTGGTATTTTAAACACAAAATCTCTTTGTTTGTGCCGGTGCACACGCACATCTGGGCAGGGTTTGTGTTCTATAGAAATACCCGGTGTAGCCAGCCGCTCCCAAGCAAGGGACAGACCCACTGGGAAATTAAAACCAGCCAATTAGGGGCTATTCCTCCTCTAATTGAGGAGAAAAGAAGGGGCCATATGTGTCTCGACTTGAGTTTTCCAGCCCGGGACGAACTCGGACTGCAACAAAAATTCAATAAGGCCAAATGTCAGGTCCTGCATTTTGGTCAGAACAACCCCAGGCAATGCTACAGGCTTGGAGAAGAGTGGCTGGAAAGCTGCCTGGCAGAAAAGGACCTTGGTGTATTGATTGACAGTCGGCTGAATATGAGCCAGCAATGTGCCCAGGTGGCCAAGAAGGCCAATGGCATTCTGGCTTGTATCAGAAATTGTGTCTATCAGGAGTAGGGAAGTCATCCTGCCTCTGTACTCGGCACTGGTGAGGCCCCACCTCGAGTATTGTGTTCAGTTTTGGGCATCTCAATACAGAAAGGACATTGAGGTGATGGAGCAGGTCCAAAGAAGGGCAACAAAGCTAGTGAAGGGTTTGGAAAACATCCCCGATGAGGAATGACTGAGGGAGCAGGGGCTGTTTAGTCTGGGGAAGAGGAGGCTGAGGGGAGACCTTATCACTCTTTACAAATACCTGAAAGGAGGTTGTAGTGAGAGTGTGGTTTGATCTCTTCTCACTGGTGACTGACGACAGGACAAGAGGAAATGGGCTCAAGTTACGTCAGGGGAGATTTAGGTTGGATATCAGAAAAAACTTCTTTACAGAAAGGGTTGTTAGGCACTGGAACAAGTTCCCCAGGGAGGTGGTTGAGTCACCATCCCTGAACGTGTTTAAAAGTCGTCTGGATGTGGTGCTTGGGGACATGGTTTAGCAGTGGGTCATCAGAAATAGTGTGATAGGGTTAGGATAAGGTTGGACTCGATGATCTTGAAGGTCTTTTCCAACCTGAACAATTCTATCATTCTATAAAAAACCCACACTATTAATAAAATAAATTATGTGCAAGATGTATTTTATGAAACTAAGGGATAACAAATTGGACTGGGTTGCTGGCTGTATATAGCTTTGCTCTCTGAGGTACCAAAAAGATAATGTATCTGAGATAGTGTGCTAAAAGCCTTGCCAGAAACAGCATGAAGAGAAAGGTGAGATTGCAGATAAAATATAAAAAATTATCTGCATAGTAAATGTTCTTTAATAGTCTTGGTTTCAGAAGTCTTTTTTTTCAGAAGGATTAAAACGCAACATGATAATTTAGTATTAATCCAAATCCTGGCCATCTTTTGTTTGGAAGAATTTGCCTTGAACAAGTAGCAAAAAGAAGCCTGTCATGGGACAGACCCTTTATGATATATTACTTGCCCAGCTATCGGCTCATTACTGGTCACTTGAAGAACATTCTCAGCTGTTCTATTCTTTTACTTGACCACCAGATGACCCCAACTGAAATGACTGGCATTACACAAAAAAATAAAAAAGAAAAAAAAGGGGAGAGGGGAGAGAATGTAGGGAAGTACAGAGCATAGATTTCTCTATTCCTCCAATTAGTTTTTAGGCCTACTTCAGCTCCTGAGAACAGGGAGCATCAGATCCATTGGATCTTAAAGGGACAGATAAATGTTTTCTTGAAGATCAGTGTAGCCATAGAAGTCCACCTCCTGATATTAATCCCACCCTCTACTGAGCTGTATTATGGGACATGTGAGACCATGATAACTCAAGGTCAGTGGAGTCATTCAGGTCACAGTGATCTGGGTGAACCAGTCTTGTTCTGAATGAAGTGATGTGGAGTTGTTTGTAATCCCCTGGTAAAGATTAACAGTGGGGTGTTTAAGAAGAGTTCTGAGCAGTACCTTTTAAAATTGCTGCAATTGCCTTCAAGATGATCCTCTCCAGAGCTTTAAACACTCCCTTACAGCATAATTTTAACTGGGTCACTTCAACAATTTTCTTGCCTCCTTTCTCAGCCTTTTTTCAACCCTTTGGCATTACAGGAGCCAGTCTATGTCTGTAAAAATAGTTCCTTGCAGACCACACAGCCAGTTACATTACTTGCCTGGTGCCAGCCTAGCATTGGCACCAAGACATAGTATGCAGCTATGCTTATGAAGGTGAATTTTCTAGCCTGAATGTCTTACTTAATTAAATAAAACGAAAATTAAATGTACACCATATCTTTTGCTGAATTTATCTAGTAAAAGAAGAGACCAGTGGAGGCTTTTGCAGGGATTGTTTAAGAGTCTTTGCACATGGTAACATAAACTGTATAAATACATATTTCAATATTAGTAAAACTGAAATTAATGTATATATTGCATTTGCAGTCTATCATCATGTTTTATGTCAATACATAAAAAAAGCCTCCGTCCCTTGAAAGTCTCAGCTGCTGTCAAATTTTATTAATCATAAATGAAAGAAAAAAAAACAAGTAGATGTGGCAGATAAAATTAATGAAGATATCTTTATAGCAGCACAGGTCAAAGACTGTAGGCCAGAGGTTTTACAAACTCCAATGAAGATTTTTTCATACGCATGGGAACTCTAGAAATTATGTTGCATGAAAATAAACAGAATTTGGCCAGCGTTAAAGAAAAGAAATACGTAGGCCTGGGTCAGAAGGAGAATAAAACTTTAAGTGCATGCAATACATCTTGTTCTTAATGATATTTATAACAAGGTTCTTCCATGATCCTCAAGAGTTTTGGCCATTAGTCAGGTTACACAGAAATGTGCAGTTGGTTCATTTCCCATAAATTAACGAAGTAGTCCAGAATGAGTTGCTTAGTTATGCTATTCAATCATTTCAGCACACCAGCTAACCTGGCTGAACTTCATGTGCCTGAGAACAATCTATTTAGCTATATAAAGCCAGTTTATCTGGGTATATGAAGGTTAGAGAACCGTTGAAGAAGTGGATCTACAATGTGTAGAATAATTGCTTAATGGAGAATGTAGCGTACTTCAAATAGACCTGTATTAATTAGTAACGGGGGAGGGGGATTATAGCTTTATGGAAGTCATTGGTATCTTCTTGTACAATACAACGTATACACCGCCTAGTGTGCTACTTATCTGAACGTTCATTAGGAGGATAGGAGGATCAAGGCTAGGAAGCTTCATATGGAAAGCAGTTTTTAGGTAGCTCTATTTTTTGTAGTTTTGGAGAATCCAAATATGTTGGTCTTTTCTCACTTAAAACTGTGTGTTTAGTTCCTGAACTCAATCACATAGAACCAAGGAAGTTTTCATCTGAATCACTCTTGGGACTGATGTTTGTGTTTGATACCAACATCTCAAAAGAGATACTGTTTCTTCTGTACAAAACCAATAAAACATAAGTATTAGCATTCGTAAACATTTTATTACTTATTCTTCTTTTAGCTAGGTATAAGCCCCAAGATGTGAAGGTAAATTACTGAATTATTCTCACCTACAAAATTTTGTAACCCTTGGGGCATTTAAGAAACTGTTAGGCTAGTCCTTTCCATATAAATGGTGACTAGGATCCAGGAGTACCCAATACCCTAACTTCTTATAGAGTGTGTAGATGGAGTAAAACACTGAGCAGGAAAGTGGTAGGTATTCATTTTATTTGTAGAATTCACAGAAAGCAACTAGAGCTCTGCTAATGTTGAAGTCAACATAGTTTTAGATTAAGAGTAATTGACTGCATCTTCACCCAATTATCCAGACTGTACTGCCAATGATATCAACTGGGGTCTTTTTGCTTCTGAAAGAGTTGCTTCTGCACAACTCTGATTTCAAGATGTGAAATGTTTTTATTACTTTTTACTCCTGTCCTTATCCAATTCTTGTTGACAGCTCATGTGCTAAGAGGTGGTTGGGAGAATGTATAGGCTATTAGGAGTATCTCCTTTATGTATTTGATGGAAAAAGCTGAAGTTTTGATCATTAATTTGATTTTATTGTAACTTAAATTGGAATCAGATAACATCCTCTGAACAAGAAAGCTTCAAGGACAATGAAATCTGTCTTTTTTCTTGTACACTGTAACAGGTGCATCTTCCCCACACACTTACCCCTGCCCTCTGAAAGTTTATAGAACAGTCTAATCCCCTAATAGGGGTATGCAGCATTGCAGGTGTGATTGAAAGGAGAATCAGACTATTTTTTTAAGATGCACTTTCCATTTTTAAAGGATCCATCAACAATAATACATATCTAGGAACAAAGTACACAACACCAAGGAAGTTGGGAAAGAGGAGGAATGTTTCTACTTAATCCAATGGGTTATCAATAAAGTCCTCTTATCTGTATTCTTGTTTAGAGCGCTTGGTGATGGACTTGTATAACTTGACTTGTTAGAATTTTATGAAACTTTCTGTTGGATAGCAAATTTATTGGAGAACAGTTCTCTAGACACTGGGCTTGTTCAGATTTTCAGTGAATACCTTAGGCCCCCAAAAAAGGATAGGGAGAGAGAGGTGCTGAAAATTTACTAAGAAAAGTATTTGCCCAGGGAAGTTGTAGTAGTGGTAGTTTTCAAGGCCAGGCTGGATGGGCTTTTGAGCAACCTGTTTGTGGGAGGAGTCTCTGCCCATGGCAGGGGGTTTGGAACTAGATGATCTTTAAGGTTCCTTGCAGCCGAAAATATTCTATGATTCTATGATTCTGTTTTCCCATACATGTTATGATTAGCCTCATTAATATTACCATTTACTACTTTTTTCCACACTGGAATATTTTCTTATTCACTGTTCATACTGGAGAGCATTTATTTAATAATGACTGCTGCTATCTGAAAAATAGCTCAGTGATGTATTTATTTAACTATTTTTTTAAACTTCCCCTGAAATTTGCTGGCCACAAAGATGAACAAAGTGGCTCCACCTCCCTACAGAGTAAGATGAAGTACTGCTTTCTCATCTTAGGGATAAGGGCCTGAAACAGAAAAAGATTATATCAAAAGTGCTGCTAAATCTGAGTGCCTGCTTGAGGATGCCTTTTTGAGTGATATTACCACTAAATAACATGTTTCATGCCACAACATAGCTGTTATTAACTTCCACTACCCTCTCAAACAAACCTGTTCTTCTTGCCCTAAGCTCCAGTCCTGGTCTTTTCCAGCTGAGTAGGAGTCTTAATTTTAACTCTTAGAGCTCTGCCCAGTCTCCTCAAAAGGCTTAAGAAGGACTATATAACTAAATGTAGGCATTTGCAATGTGGACATTTACGTTTGAACTAGTAGCACTGATCTCCTTTGTGTAATCAAAATAAAGAAACAAATTACTAGAACGAAACTGATCTCCCACAGATGGCATCTAAAATATAGCAATAGAATTGCATTCTAGCACCTGCCTCTGAAAGAGAGTGAGTAATCCACAGACATCTAAAAGTATGTGAAATTAATCCCACCTTCTGTGTTTCACCCAGCTGGCTCCTTACTCAGCTGCCTGTGCCATGCTTTGTCTCTTTGGCTAGTCAGAGCTGGCTTTGACACCAACTTGTCTTCAGTTCTTTTCCTCCATCTGTCTGCTTTGCCATCCCACCTGCACTTTATTAAAGTAAGGTATTATCTTTTTCCATGCCTTGTGGGGGTTCAAAAATGGCAGGTTAGTCAAGAACACAAGATGGTATTTGTGTTCCTGCACCTCTTTCCAAATCTGTGAAAGGTATAGGGAAAATACTGCTAATCCCTTGCATTCTGCTCACTGCACTGCAGTATAGTGATGGGTATAAAAAGGTCAGCCTATAGCTTCCCCAGAGGGCTGGACCTTGTCTAATGATGTTGATGGCTTCTGAAAATGAGTTGCTTTTTTCAAGCTGTCTGCTGACTATATATGACCTCAGAGTTTTGAAAGCCATTTAACTTGCCAAATTTGAATAGATACAATTATGTATTTCCACTATCAGGGGCTCACTCATTTCTTCTACCCATTCTTTTGTTGGTTTTAAAGGAGACATGAAAGTTTTTAGAGAATATTTTATCCTTCCTAAAATAATTTGACCTGTTTTCTTCTGATTTGCTTCCCGAAATGGATGACTCCTTTAAAAACCAACCCCCACTCCTCCCAAGAACTCTAAAAAAACCCTTACCATAAAAATTCAACTTCAAGCAACAGTATGATACAGACAGCACTAGCCCCAGTAATTTCAGCTGTTGGTTATAAAAGAGAGAGAAGAAACAACCTTACAAAATCTTATGATTAAAAAAAGCAAGGTCTCTCTACAGATTTTTTTTTTTTTTACAGTGTATGCTTCTATATTAATACTGTATTCAAGGCTGCAACTGCTTTCAGCTAACATTCTTATCAGCAGAAAAACACAGGCTTTAGATACCACAAAACTACCTGTTAATTTACATTATGCTTATAAAATACTTTTAATTAGGAAAGAAGGCTTCACCAGAAGACTGTTTTATGACATACTCCATAAGGGATAAAGAGGAATACTAAAGTTCAGTGCCCTCTTTTGTAAGCAGATTTGAACTACTGTTTTCCCCCTCCAAAGGAAATTCCCTGATCCCTTTTATATGAGATACTACAGTATTGGGTGTTTCTGGCAATTCTGATTCAAACCACTGCATCCTAATTTAGCTACTGCTGCCTACCACTATTTTTTGCTTCATTTTGTTTCAGGTGGCTGAAAAAGAATGCTTTGATTCAAGTCAGGCCAAATTATATATTAAAAAAAATAGCCTGCCATTTGAAGTAATCTGTAGCATTAAGTAATATGAAGATAACAGAAATGCATCTTTTATTAATTCTTCCAAGGTTTTAATGACAGATATTCTCCTGCAAACTTGCATGCTGGGAAGTTCCCTTCTATCTGAAGAGTATTTTTTTTAATAATCCTGAATACTGTCTATACTTTCTATAAGTAAATTGATCTGTGATAAATTCTATCACATTTTGATGGTAACAACCTTTGTGAAGCCTTGCTAACATGATACATTTGCAAAACAATGATCTGTAAAGATTTTTATTAAATCTTTTAATTCCCATTGACTCCGACAAATTTCTGTTTACATTGAAATTGCAGAACATAGTTTGTTCAAAGTAGTTTAATAAGTTCTTCTGTTTAAGAAGAAGTTAAAATATAGCCTAGAGGAATTTTTTGTATTTCTTGTGCCAACGTTTTGAAATTTCATTTCTGTGGCTTATTTGCCAGGACTGGAATGTTTGCTTTTTTCATGCATATAGTTGTTCACTGTTCCAAATCATTAACACAAGAATATCCTTTTCCAAGTAGCAGAATGGTTTTAATTGCTTCAATAGGACTTCTGTACAAATATACAGTTTTTTGGGAGTGGCATTTTTTTACATTCATCCCCTCTTTAAAGGCCTTACATAACAGCTTGCAAAGTGAGAGTTATCCTTTGCCAGTGCATCATTACCCTTATATACAAACACATTGCTATGTATGATATAATTTCCTCAATGACATATGGCAACTCTGTGAAATTATGTAGTAATCCTGGAATATTACACTTTGGAAGCATTTTGTACTTAATTAGTGACTTATAGTAGAGTTGTATCTTACACCTACCTTATATATCAGTCATCTACAGGACAAGGATAAATAATTAATTTGTAATCAATCCTCTTTTTTTGGGATATCTTTTTTGAATTATGTAGTGCTGCATATGTTTGTATTGTTCAGCTGTCATACCTGTGGGACAAAAGGCAATTTAACCTTGTTTGTAGACAAGCAAATAAAAATACAATGAAAGATGTTTCATCAGCCAGGGACTTCAAGATAAGAAGGTTCTCTGCAGATTGCACATCAAATGTACAACATGTTCTGGATTAATAGCTTGAACAGTTTCTAACAAACTGTTCATTCAGCAGGAAATTAACATGTAGAAGTATGGAGTGAGACAGTGATCCTAAAGGTCTGACTGGAAAGCATTCCACCACAGTGTCATGCCTGGAACACAGTAGCTCTGTTGGTCGGTTCTGCAGACCTGAAACCCTTACTCAGAGACTTGGGCTCTGTCCCTGGGCCACAGGAGGCAATTTCTAAGGTCTGCTAGCAAGTGCCTCAGCTCATCCTACAAGTTTTGAAGTAGATATTTCTATGGCTCTGCAATGTAATATGAGCAGAAGAGATACATTTTGTTTCCTGCAGACTATAACATCTCTGGCTTTAGGAGCACAGCATGCTACTTACAAGTCTTGACTACTAATAATGACTGTGCTTTCACTTTATGCTGGATGATACATACCTTGCAGTAATTTTCTTATGAGGACTCCTTTTTTTTATGTAGTATGGAAGCAGTCTACAATAAGGCTAGTTACCTTGAAGTGTTTCTTAAACTGTTACTTAAGTCAATAAAATATCTTAGGCTGTTTGAACTGATCCGCAACTGCTTTTGTGAACTTGGTGGAAGTTTTCTTGCTTTAGCAACAGAGTAACAGAAAGTAAATTCAGCTTCTTCCTTTCAAGTGAAGGGGAAGTAGAACTTTTTGTTCATGTGGTTTTTCTAATCTGAAGATGTCAGTACAGTGGAAGGAAATATATGTGAATTTAGTGTTTTGATGAAAAATTTTTGGAAAATCTTTGCAAAACTAGAGTATGCATGTATGTGAAAGCCATCTTTCCTGTAACATCCATTAGCTAGTTCTAGTTGTACTAACTGTATCTTTCTCTAGGAATGAGGAAGACTGCAGAGCAGTTCACCTGCTCTACCTGATTCAGAGGTTATGTCCACACATATGAATGTATGTACTTGAAGATTTTGTTTGAAGCTAAAGGGTCTAGGAAGCAGCTGAGAGTGTGCCATGCAGGGAGTGGAGGTGACCTCAGTGCTTGTTGTGGTGTCTCACTGGTGTGCACCAGAGAGGGACAGGCAGAACTGGGTGCTGGTATTGGGATCCATTGACAGCTCAGGCATGGTGTGGAGAAGAACCAGGGTCAGGGTCCACTCGGAGGGGTCAACAGGAGCAAGTGGAGCTGGATCCAAAAACAAGCTTGACACAAGGCTGCAGTATGCATCTGAGGTTTGTCCAGGAGGCAGGGCTGAAGACCTCTCCAGTGCTGCTGAGCGGGTGACTAATGGCTCCTGGCAGAGCTGAAATGGGGTCTTTGGGCCCATTGGCAGTGTCAAGAGAGGCTGGAGCAGGGCCAGTAATGCTGGATTTCTTCACCTTGGAGAAGAAATTATTCAGAGAGATTGTAATGGCTGTTTTCAGGTGCCTGAGGGGCAATAAAGAGAAGATGATGTCAAGCTTCCCTCAGCAGTGCACAGTGAAAGGACAAGGGGCAATAGTAATAAGTTGTGAGGTGGAAATTCCAATGGAAAACAATGAGAGAATGGAGGAGGAGTGGAATTAACTAAGAGAGAGATCTAATACTGCAGCAGATGCCCAGGGAAACTATTTAACTTTAATTCCTGGAGGTATTTAAAACTTGACTGGATGAAGCCCTGAGCGACTTGGTATGACTTTGAAACTAGCCCTGCTTTTAGGAGAAGGTTGGACTGGATGATCTCCAGAGACCTTTCCATTTGAATGATCTGTGGTTCTAAAAAAAGATTACTCTCATCTCAAATATCTGAACATGTGGTTGGGTTCCCTAGTGTGGGGGCAGAGGATATATAAAACAGTTTGCTCTTTCTTTAAAGGTCTAAGGTGGAAAAGAAAAGACAGACTAGTTATGAAAGGTCTCATTTTGTCTTGATGGGAAGTAAAAGCATGCTTGAAACCAGACTTGCAAATTGAGAAAACTGTTTCCTGCCATTCTTTAGCAGCAAGAGAAACTATTGTAATCTCAAATTGCTACTGTACACCAAAAGAAAGCAGACTTCTGTCTCAACTTTTCAGTGATGGGTGCCCTTCAGTATAGTGCTATGAATAAAGACCTTGCTTAGGTCTTCGGTTTTAAGTCATTTTTCAATGTCCATTTTTCAATTATGCCATCATCTTCAGTACTGGTTATTCTGTTTCTCCCCAAATCCCTTAACAAAAACTCAAAGAAAATAATCCAGCTCAGTATGGCTCATTGCCACCTGTCGCTATAATAGCATTTGTGATAACTGTAATAAATTGGACCATTTCATGTTACCATGGCAGCCAAATTGAAAGTAGCAATTTTTTTGCCCTAGGTTGGTCACAAATATTGTTGCAGGTAGAAGATATAAACTAATATTGATTTATAATTTTCATCTGTGTTATACCAAAATATCTTTTACTAAATTCCCATTCTCTGTGATAATTACCAATGGTGTAAGAGTTTCTCATTAAAAAATAACTGGAGACAGAAGACTTCCTTTATCGCGTGTATCAGTGATTAAATGAATCTGATATTTTATCTTGAATAGAATAGAATCATAGAATGGTTTGGGTTGGAAGGGACCTAGAAGATCATGTAGTTCCAAACCCTCCACAAGGGCAGGGACACCTTCCACTAGACCGGGTTGCACAAAGTCCTGTCCAACCTGGAACACCTCCAGGGAGGGGGCATCCACAATGTCCGTGGGCAACCTGTTCCAGTGCCTCACCACCCTCACAGTGAAGAATTTCTTCCTAACGTCTAACCTAAATCTTCCCTCTTCCAGTTTAAAACCATTACCCCTTGTCCTTTCACTACACACCCTGGTAAAAAGTCCTTCCCCAGCTTTCCTGTAGGCCCCCTTCAGGTGCTTGGGGTTGCCCCAACCCAGGTGCAGGACTTTGCACTTGGTCTTGTTGAACTTCATGAGATTGGTATGGGCCCACCTCTCCCGCCTGTCAAGGTCCCTCTGGATGGCATCCCTTCCCTCCAGCATGTCAACCACACCACACAGCTTGATGTCATCAGCAAACTTGCTGAGGGTGTACTCGATCCCACTGTCCATGTCACTGACAAAGTTGTTAAACAGCACTGGTCCCAGTACTGACCCCTGAGGAATGGAATAATGGAGAATTTCAAAAACTACAGTGAAGAACAGTGAAGTTGGAGGTTGCCAAAGAAAACTTACTACCTTGTACTGCTGTAAGAAAAAAATTAAAAAATCAGATTATGTTCTAAATTGAAAGAAAAAAACACAAAAACCCAAAAAAACCCAACAAAACCCAAACCCCACCATAATTCAAAATTAAAATAAAGCTGTATTTTCTGTTCTATTTGGAAAGCAAAATGTTGAAAAGATTTAAAATAAATCCTATGGAATCTTGCAGGGACAGGTATCATCTGCCTGTTGTATTCAGTCCCTAGCTCTCCATCAGAATTTCCACTGAGGTCTCTCTTAGCTCACAATGTAGTAACCTGGTTCATGTATTCAGAGACCCTAGAAGTCTGCTCTTCCTGGAATTAAACATATTCAGTACTTTCCTTGTGCATTCAACTGGGCTAAAAAAAGTTATCGGCTTATAAAGACATGTTTGTAAGGTATCCTGTTGGAAGTAATGCACAAGGAATAGTAAAAGATTAACAGAAGGCTATGGTAATAACTGGAAAATTGGGATCCTTTTAACAATCATAGAATGCCAGGCTGAAAGGGACCTCAAGGATCATCTGGTCCAACCTTAATAACTTAGGTAAAGAGTCTGATCTCAAATAAGAGCTCCAAGTTTGGAAATGCTAGAATCTAGATATTTATATGATTTTACTTAAATGTGCTATCAATACAATAGATTTGGTAATCGGACGTGCTAAAGAAATACTCCAGCAGTGGGAAGGCAATGTTTTAATGTGCATATGGGGAAATGAGGCAGTGAATTCACTACAGTGTAGTCTGTCTGCAGCTCTGCATTCCTTTCTCTTGTGTAAACAGTGTGTTTGATTGGGAACTGTGGCAGTAAATAGAAGATGCTCATACAACACTTTGCCAGAGATGAAAAGGAAACCTCAAACTCTGATGTTGTGGATGTTCCAAACACCCTATTCCATTATGGCTGCCATTCTACACGTCAGCTCCTAAAAATCCATTGTGTGATAGAAATGGTTCAATGTTTTACAGACATTCAGCATTAGTAAAACAACAACTTTAGAAGTTGGAGGTATTTAGTACTTCAAAATCAGACCATTTCTGTAGGGAGTGTAAGCCTGAGATGGATCCTCATGGTCCCTGAGTGCACCCCTGCCAACGTCTTTGTATGAATAAGTAGTGCACTTTTGATGTGAATCTTCTGGTCTTCCCTACCATACTGCACTTTGGTTCTCTTTGAACTGCATTACTTTTGGATGCAATTGAAGTGGAAGATCTGCTCCTGAACTGTATCTAATATGCTGCAGACACTAATGTGTATGGAAATATCTAGTAAAGATAGGGTGACTCACACCCATCTCCCAGCACATATTGAGATGGTCGGCACTAACAGAAAGCTCTTGGGATTATCAAGGATTTGTGCAAGGCTTCCTCATTCTTCACGCCACATAAAGAGCCAGGTGGGATCTACACTTTGTCTGCTGTCTTCTGCTTGCCTCTCCATTCCTTCCTGGCCTCCACACAAACTATGGGTCAGTTTGGCTTCCTCAGGAACACAGCGGGCTTTTTGTTTGTGCTATTTTGCTGACTTGTTTCTGTTTGGCTGTTGGGATTCCTTTCCCAGACTTATTTTTGGCCAAAGTCTAAAGCTGCATGCCTTCACAGGATAAATGTGCTCTGAAGAAGGTGATTAGCAGCTTGGATTCCAAGGTGGTTATTGGTATCCTGTCATGAGGGTGTCAAGGCACAGTCCTGCTCTGAAGATTTGCCTTTAGAACAGAATCAACTACTTGTTGTTTATAATGTGATATTTGCCACAATGCAGGAGATGTAAATGTAAAATCATGTTCCCTTGTCCAATGTTGTTTGCTCCTTGACACTGCAATTTTCTAGTCTGTAATAATGACATGACTACCAGTTGACCTGGATATGTGTGTCTGCTTGAGTGTCTGACTCCATATATATTAAGCTCCACCTTAATGTACATATACACTGATATATATCTATATTATTGCTTTGTTCCCTTTTTTCTACCCAAAATATTGTTTCATAGTCTCATTATTAAGATCAATGGGAAATACATTTTAATTTCTTATCAAAACTTAATCCCACCAAATCTACCTCGTGTCCTAGTCTTCTGCTGTGGACAGTGCTATTTTTTTCGCTGTTGTATTTGCAAGATGCAAGCCTACCCACTCTGATTTATGTTGGCTAATCAGAGAATCATTGCAGTGGAAAGGCATCTCTGTAGACCATCTGGCACAACTCTGCTCAAAGTAGGGCCAAATAGCACAAGTTAATCATGGCAATGGCCACTCAGGTTGTAAATATCCTCTTTCAGAGATCCTTCACTTGGATGACTCAAAGCTTGTTTGATCAGTTAGTAGACTCAAATCCCTTTCCTCAGTTGTCTTCAGACAGTAAAATCCCACTTAAGTTAGACATTTTCATCAGTCCCTGGGTGCATGTATCTGAGAAACTGTAGCGCTCAGTTTCATCATGTTTTACTTCCTCTAATCCAGCCTTATAGTGGAGCTCCTCCTGATACAAAATTCCTCTTCCTGAAGAAAAATCAAGAAGATTGTGTCTCTTGGAGGAGAACAAAGGATGAGTGTGATGGTTGGATTGGATTAAAGGAAAGCTGGGAAATGAGTGTGGAGGAGTCAGGAGAGGGAGGTGCCTGTGGGTAAGGTGGATTTTAAATGTGGCTTGTATTTCTTTAGTGAATTCTTAATGGTCTGCCTGCTCATTACAGTTATGGCCCTCTGATCAAGCCCTTGACATACGATGATGGGTCTCTAGTGCTCCCCAGGACCGTGTGCAATCCTAAATACTTTTTTATCTGTGTCAAAGTTACTGGTGTAAAGCAAGTGGGGGGGGTCCTTCAGTTGGCTGTGGCCCTGGATGAACTGCATTAGTGGCCTTCCTCCTACGTGGTGGCTTGTCTTTCAATACAGCTGTAATTGTAAACAGTGTTGTAAGGAGATCCTCATGCTTGCATGAGTTCTTCTGTAGTCATAGCAGTGGCATTTTTCCACTGTCGCAACTCTGTTTAAAAATACAATCAACCTTTTGCTTGTTATTCAGTGTTTCATCTAACTGTATTTGCACACAATAATTTGTGTACAAAATCCCTTTTTCATCATATATGTGTTAGTACTATATTGCTGGAGCTCAGGACATTTGAGTTTGAAAAGAAGACAAAAAATGCAAAAGCTGACTAATAGGGTAAGAAAAAAACCACTTTTTCCCCAATGTTTGCCCCAAATTAGTACATAAATATCTTCAGTTGTTCATGCCAGCTCTTTAATCTTGAATTCATCATTTTTCCCTCTAGCTCTGTCCATCAGTGTTCTTGGGTTTTGTTTACTCCTTGTCCTTTAATATTACTTTTTTTTAACATTTGTCCTCCAGTTTGTATGGGGACACTGGGAAAAAGTCCAGTAGTGTAAGATCCTCTGGGAAATTTTAACATCCATAGTCCTACTCTTCCAAGGCTCAGCTGAAATCTTCCTGTCTGAGTGGCAGCTTCCTCATACAGCTGTATTTTTTCCCAGGTTGTCTGGCAGATGCTGACCAGTAAATGAATGATCTCTTGCCTGCTGTGATGCAAATTTACTTTCCTGCTTGTCTTACTAGTAAATATTTTCTCCAAGATAGTTACAGTTATTAGAGTAGAGAGAGATTGCTGCATTTATGTCTTAATAGGTTTAGTGTTCCTTTTTTTTTTTTTTAAGTAAAAGAAATACCTCTACAGTGAGTTTGGATGGCAAATCTTGCCTGGAAACTAACTAAAACTTGCTTTTGTTGCTGAACGATTTTCGTTGAAACATCTATCAGTAGGAAAATGTGAAAGTGAATCATAGACTTGGAGGCAAGTAGCTGGGAATGGCAGGCTGTGAGTAGTATGGACTTGTGTGAAGAACCACTGATATTTATGGAGCAAGCCTAAGGCTAACTTCATTATAAAACTCCGCAGGTTCATAATTAATTTTCCCTTTTCCCTTTCCCTTTCCCTTTCCCTTTCCCTTTCCCTTTCCCTTTCCCTTTCCCTTTCCCTTTCCCTTTCCCTTTCCCTTCCCCTTCTCCTTTCCCTTTCCCTCCCCCTTTCCCTTTCCCTCCCTCTTTCCCTCCCCCTTTCCCTCCCCCTTTCCCTTTCCCTCCCCTCCCCTCCCCTTCTCCTCCAGGAAAGAGACAGTCAAATGTGTCTGTGGATTTGTGAATAAAAGACACAACTTAGAACTATACATTAAGCATAAATAGCTGCCGTGTCATATCATAGGGCAGAAAAATAATAGGCACATCTGGCATAAAAGCATAATATATAATCTGCAGGTGATTTTGTCAGCTAAAGAGAAGATGACAGCATGGAGTGAATGCTGAAACATTTGTTAAAAGGCCAGCTCTGGAAAAAAAAAGACTTTATGCAGCCACCAAGGACAGAAAATCACATGTGTAGCTCGAAGTAGCATTGAACCAAGGCACTACAGGTGAATTGCTTCAGAAAGTCAGCTTTAAGGAGCTTCTGAGGTTACTGCCTTGACAATATACTGGAACTGTAAACTTTGTTATGTGGAAACTGAATCGAATTGACTTTCCTGTCCAGTATGTGCCATCTCTGCTTGCCTCCTAACTGATCCTGAAGACTGCCAGGTGAGAAAGCATGTAACAGCCATGCCTCAAGAAGCAGCAACTGTTTGCGTGTAAAGAACTCATGCACATGAATTCTTGAACTCCCAAGGAGTCTTTCCCAAGCATTTATTTTTCCTCTCCTCTCCACTAGCTTAACAGTGGTTACAGTGGATCTGGGACTGTGGTAGCCCACTTCAGGATGGGATAGAGAGGAAATATTCAGAATCGATTGCAAAGTCATCCTTGTCCCCTTCACTCAGAATGAAAGAAAGCAGAGTCTGCCTTCCCACTCTGTCATGGTCGGTTAACCTGTAACCTACCTGTCTTTTCCTCACCTATCTTCTCCTTTATGACTGTTTCTTAGATATTTGGAGATAGTGCCATTGATAACAAAGTTTGCAAGCACATGGAGGCTCTAGTGGAGGTCTGGGGTCTAATGCTATTGTCCTGTTTGTCCTTCAACTTTTCAAGGTGTTAATGTGGCCATTTGAAGACCAGTTCTCTTCAAATTTACTTTTTTTTTAATGTCATCTTTTTCTGGGGTGGGTCATTCTCGCTCAGATTTGTGAGCAGTCTTAGTCATTGGGACTTTTGAAGTGAATGAAGATTATCAGGATTTAGACCATATAGAAGCATCAGGACTGTGCTGATGTCTTTCTTCATGATAGTAAAGATTAAAATTACATAATATGACCTTCTCCTGAGCAAACACAATTCCACAGTTTGCAATTTCTTCATCTGTGACAGAAGGTAACTCATAATGTTAATAAATTTTTGGTCTTTTGAGGATCCTTAAGAGAGATTTTTTTTTTCACTCAGGATATTAGAAACATTTAAGTAGGCCCCGAGTAACTAAAAGTTGCAGGTTTTATCTGCCTATTTCTCTCCAAAGCAAATAATTAGTGCTGTTGATTTTATGTAGGAAGACAACAGACTTGAACAGGGAGAACTTTTTTTCGCTGGCCTGGTGCTCTACAAGGCCTTTGAATGACAAGAAAGAGATTTGTTCACAAATCACCATGTTATTTTCTGTACACTAACAGTGGGAGAAGTTGCCTCCTTGTTCCAATTATTTTTAAAAAGAGATTATGACTCCTTGTGTTTTCCCTGTGTATCTTTTGTCCCTGTATATCTTTGGAAATTGGCTTGTAAACTTTTTGATATATCTCAGCTCCTCCGCTTCCAGCATTGGGCCATTCAGGTATTCCCTGGTACGGGTTTAAGTTGTACTCCTTACGTGTGATAAAGTTTGTTAATGGCATTTAAATGTTCTATATACAGAAAGACACAGTTACATTTCTACCATGTAAAGGAAATACTCAACCCAAAGATTTGTTTTTTAAGATGTGGATAGGGACAGAAGATCGTTTGCTAGGTTTGGGGGAGTTTTTCCCTAGCAAAACTGGAGCTTCAAATACAGAGTCCTCTGTGTATGTGTGTGAGTGAAAGCACCTTCTCCCGTGTGATCCTTGATCTACAATCTCTTGGTCTTTTAGACATGCAACACAGGATTGGCCAGTCCGTCCTTCTTTTTTTCTGCTGTCCATTCCTCATCTTATCCAGTGGTCTGCCAGACACATTGCATATTTGCAGTCCTTTCTCTTTTCTGGCTTTTGGGAATGTCAAATGACCCTACTGAATTGCCAAGGAAACAGGCTATTGTGTCAATGCAGGCAACTCTGTCCTTGCTTTGAGCATGTTTCACGTGAAGGTAGAAGGGCAGTGCTTCAACTCTACAGATAGTAAAAGACTAAGCAGCAGTAAAAGTCACAGGAGTATGGCATGTCTCACAAAACTACCTCTGAGTACAAGACACTGCAATTTTTCTTACGAGACCAAAAAATTCTTAGCTGTAACAAGTAGCAGCCTTCCAAGCCACAGAGCATAATTATTTTCCTCCTTCTCAGTCTTTCCTTCCCCCACCCCAGCACACAAAATCTTGTATTTGACACTTACAAGGCAGAAGGAACTCAGCAATGACATTTTTTCTATTCAGAGTATTTAAGCCCTGAGCAATGTTCTTTAGAACATTCTTTTAAAAATAGCATATTATTTTAGTGCAGAGAAGTGTGCAACATAGACAATTTAGCATCTTAACTAGAATGTATGGTTTAAGGCCTCTGTGCAGAAAAAAAGAGTGAAATCAATAAAACTACAGAGCTGTTATCATTTACAGTCCAAAGCCGTAAGAATAATTCTTACCATGTGCATACAAGATGATGTTTAGATGTCATTCAGCCTATGTAAGATGTTTGGCATGTTATTTGAAGCGAAAAACATCCTTAGACAATCCATTAAATAACAGTTTCATAATCTGTGTTATAAAGAACCTACTGTTAATATCAGACTAGACTGAGACACGTTTTTTCAGAAATAGCAACCCTAATGCAAAAGATCCCAAAGTACTTGAGGAACTAAGAGTATAATACTAGAAAACATTTTCTTATTCAGAAGACTTTGCAGTAAATAAAGCAAGGGAAGAAATGAGAGAAGACCAGCATTTTCAGTAGTTGCTTTGGGTATGACTAATTTTTGTCCTGCGCACTGTAAAGATGAGAGACTTTGTAGAAAAACAATGCATAAGTGTTTAATTGAAAGTGGTATAGTAATATCCAGAGTTGAGCTTGCATGGCATTTTCTTACATTCTAGTATTTCATCACTTGTGTGTCTGACTTTGTGACTGTAACAGTCTTTTAATGTTATCATAATTGTTTTTATTTTTCCTCCTTCTAATGGAAGTGGATTGCTCTGGAAAACACTGACTCTCTATTTCACCTGAGACTAAACAGGATATGGGTCTTGACCAAGTAGCACAATTATTGGTGGTTGAGCCAAGTAGACAACTGTGTAAGGCCTGGCTCCTGGTGGCTATTCCTGTGCTCCTCACATCGCCTCAAACAGAACTAAATCACAGGCCAAGGAGCACAGATCAGCATGATGGAGCAGCAGATTAGATTTTTCACTTGTTCACACCTAAGGAAAGTTACTCTTTTTTGATCTCTTTATCTGATGAAATGTGTGACATGACATTAAAAATGAGTGAGTTGATTCAAATAAATCTGAAATTGGTGGATTTTGTTTCAGTGATTTACCCACTTAGGATATTGACCAAATCTTAGTACACCACTTACAATTTTGTTCTAGCGCTGGTGGTGGGAGCATATTTCAGCAGCAGGGTATTAGTAAGATTGTTAATTGATATTTGCAATTTAATGAACTCACCAATACTAATGCATCAAAGGGTAAATATGCATTAGAGATGGTGAAAAAATATTGGATGTTTGCAGAATAATTGATTTAGCAGAAAGTTTTGGTAGTGAGGCCATGTGCTAGCAAAACCAACAGTGTTTTTTCAGGAATTTGAGTTGTCCTGGAAACGTGGAGGTTTTTATTTTGTTTTCAAAAGTTTGGATTGTGTCTACAATGATGTAGTTTACACGAGAAATCTGGAGTTCCAAGGTCAATGTGCAAAGTTTTTATATAGTATTACAAAATATACTTTCAGTATGATATTACTTTTTATTCTTGAGAAAAACCCAGGCTAAAATCAAATGTTATCAATCTGAGAAAATTCTTTGCATGGTGGCTGTTTCAACTGCTGTCTGTGTAGTGACAGGAACAAGGCACAAATGAATGATTTATTTCTAGAATCTGGGTTGATTGCTTGGCGGTCATTTCAAAATTCAAGGAGGGAGGGAGTGCTGGAGTATTTTTTGTTGGTTTGTTTAGTGTCTTTCGTGTTTTGTGGGTTTTTTTGTGTTGTTTTGTTGGGGTTTTTTTGCTAGTCTGAATACACAAATTGTTATCTTGTATGCCTGAATTTGAGCCAAAAAAAATTTAGCCTGGGCCTATGCCAATTCTGAATTTTATAATCGAATATGTAATTCATAATTTTCACTGTTGTTGGCTTGCAGCATAAATAGAAGGAGTAATTAAATCATAATAGGAGTAATCAGAATGTTATGCAACTTATCAAGGAGATGTGAAGTTTGCTTTTCTATTATAAAATAGGGTTTTGAAATGTTTGTTGAAACATGAATTTTGAATGGTTTATATTTCCCTAGTAAATTAACAGAAGTAAACAAAAAAATACTCTAAGATAAATGGTCTGCATTCTTTTGATTGTGGATTGCTGTATTAGGCATGCCATAATTTTGTAAACCAAGATAAGCTAAGAGATGGGGGAGATTTTTATGACAATTTTAGGGATAAATTCTGTAAGAGCTTTGACTTCTCATATCATGCTATACAATGACCCACACCAACTAACTCTTATTAAAATATATATTTTTATGCAGAATATGTACCTCCATTCCAAGAGGGATAGTTTAGCTTTAAACAATTATCTGCCTATGGTTAGATGACTAGACCTGATCTGTTCTCCTATGCTGAGTGGGAAATGTAGCACAAGGGGCCTGGACTTCCATTTGGTCCAGTGGATCGCGCTATTTAGGCAAACTTCCTCTCCCAGTTCTGACTCTTTACCAAAAAGATCCAACAAAGAATATATTTGATAGTACTAATTTGGGTTTTCCACAGAACAGGTAAGCAATTTTTCATAATTCTGCACAAATAGTAAGCAACTGAGCAACCTTTTGTGTTGTGCTACATTGCATTTCCAGCTCAGAAGTATAAGAAAATTGTCACATTTCAAGACCAGTGTGTTCCTAGTAACACTTTCACGTGTGGAAAGAAGATCCAATAAGGGATAATCATTATCCATAGTTTACATTCCCAGCAAAGTATGGCTAATAAGTGCTAAGAATTATTTGACTAATTGAAATCAGTGTGTTAATCCCTGGTGAAGGATCATATTATTATCTTTTTTTAGGATTACTTCTAGTATTCCCACCTTTGATTTACCTAAACAGTGAATAGCTGGATATAATTTTACCATGAAAGCAGGGTGGAAAGCAATAACATGGATGACCTTGCTGATGTAATGAGCAGAATAGTTATGAGACAGTCCCTGCCCACTGCTGATATTATTTACAGTGACATCCAGAGAGACAGGAACTGTGATTTGTGCCTTCTTTTATGGACTATTTTACAAACTTACAAGCTAGTATGTATTTAAGGAAAACGATAGCAGACAGAAAAGCAGCATGTGCAGCTTGCTACTTCTTCAAACCCACTGCTATCTAAGTATAGCTGATTTTGTAGTCTTCAGCCAACTTCACTCGCATTTCCACATTCAAAGTGCATTTAGTTTAACCTGTCCCCACTAAAGAAATGACTTGCTTATTTAAGGACAAGGTTATTTTAGCAGTCAAATGGGATCTGTAGATTACTTCCTATTCCGGTCTTGATCATGATACCTGACCTTTACTTGGTGTAACCTCAGTGAGCTAATGAATGTTATGGTCTCCTGCTTCCTCCAGTAATGAATTTCCGTTCTTTCAGCTTCTGCCCTTCTTCATTTTGTCCATAGATTTAGTAGGCATCCTAATGACAATAGAAAGAGTTGAGACAATGATATAGATGCTACTTGACCTATCTGTCTTTTTTGCATCTATTTATGATGGTGGGAGTTTAAAAATGACACTTCCTAGTGGTCTTTGTTAACTGTTTCCAGTATAACTCAAAAGGCAGTGATTAGCAGTTGTTTCATAAAAGCTCTGATGTCTCCACAATAGTTCTGTTCTGTCCCGTCACTGTTGCAACAAAGAGGTCTCAAGTGAAATGCTTTCTCTAGCATAATTTAAAATATCTTGAGAGATCTAGGAAGGTGTGTGTGTGTGGGTTCTTTCTATTGATGACTGGGTTAAGGAGAACATATGCTGCTGTTTCAAGGTAGGTAGCAAATCTACTTCAGTACAAGTTCTGAGACTACAGGCAATTAAAGGCAGGTAAAGGAAAATTTTCTGTTTTGATGTGCCTCTATCCTCAGCATTTGTCTCTTACACACATGCTATACAATGAACATAAAACAGCCACAGCTTACCTAGATATAAAGAGCTTATCAGAAATGGAAAACCACCATGTCTTTGACTTCCAGAAGGCATGTACAATAGTGTAAGAGATGTACCTACAAAAACTTTTAGCCACCATCTGGACAAAGCTGTTTCTGTCCAAGAAGCTGAATATTAACAGAACAACAAGATATATCACTTGTCATATATTGACTAATGCAATCAGTTGACAATTTTTACTATGCTTTGGTTTCCAGGTTTCATTAGGGAACAATGGTACCTTTTGGTAAGTGTTATCTCATGCATAAGAAAAAGAAGCAAAGCCTTTGACAAGTGCATTTGCAAAAGACAGGATGCAGTATGTTTGGACTAGAAGTGAAAAGTGGTTATGTATACCTTGATTGAAGCCATTGAAATTTAGGAGAGGGGTTTTCAACTCTTTTTTTTTCTTGTTGCATAGCATGGAGACAAGACTACATTGTATTTGAAAGGCAGTACTCTTCAGTACAAAAGAATAAGTGCTCTTTGACAAAGTATGTAGTCATCTTATACTAGTCAGTACTACAGGACAAATTGTAATATCATTTTGGTGTGGGTGTTGTGTTTGGGTTTTGTGGTTTTTTTGGGTTTTTTTTAGGAACACTTACATACTTTCTCTTGCTGGCACGAAAGTACCATTATAAGACTGTGCATCAGTAGTATAGGTGCCTGAATTTCATGCTACTAGATGCAAAAATTGCTCTTCTCAGAAAGGGACAACTTCTTCCTAGATGGATGTACATTTTTTGATAATTGACTATACTGCTTTTATTGGAATTAAATTCCTTGTATAAGGGCAGGATACTAAGTCAAATAACTAGTGCAAAAGAAATTAGAGGCCAGCATGTACCTTTTCCATCATCACAGAATTAAATCTTGCTCTGAAAAAGACTTGGAAAAAAAAGTCTCTGAATGGTTGGGTAACAATGTGGCAGAAAAAACAACTAAGCATCTTGCAAAGCCATTTAATGTTTCAGGAAAAGAACATCTCTTCACAGACTAGAAATCTTGATTTATTGTTTTTCATGTACTTATGAATTCTGTATTACTTCATGATTCAGTATAGCTGACTTCAACAAAATGTACAGTATTGTTATAAATCACAAGTAGAAGACTGTTTTGTTATATTTTTGTGTTCAGCAATTTGAGCAACTTTTATTTTTTTGGGGAAAACACTAATGTGTGAATCCTGATCCATTAGAAAGAAGGACCCTGCACTTGTAAATCAAAGACAATGATTAATAGCAGGTATTTTCCTTCTCAAGTGGCAGGCACACATAGGCAACAGAGAAACACAGTTTTCATCTGAAGGAATTGTACTTAGAGTGTGGTACTTCTGCGGAACAGTGGACAGGTCTAGAAAAAAGATTCTCCAATTTGCCTTTACTACAAGCCAGAAATGTAGAATCAAAACATAGCACACAAATAATTCCTATTTATTCAGCTGAAATGCCCAGCAATTTTACAATAATGGCTTCAGCAGAGAATTAAATGAAAATCCAATCCTCTAAACTGCCACCACCACTCCTCCCTCATGCTAATGTGACAAGAATGATACAGATAGGTGTGATTTCTTCCTGAAATGTTACTCTAAACCAGCTAGAGGACTATTTGGGCTGCTGGATTCACGTGGTGGGAAGCTCTGGATGGACCTGTTGTTTTGCTGGAAACTGGTGGAGGACTATGAAGAGAGAGCCAAGGGCTAGGGGCTTCCCTGCTTAAATGGGGTTTAGTAACCCATTAAGCAGAATCCCTCGATGGGAGAGGGAAGCCAGCAAGGGTAATCTGATCTTCAAGAGAGCAGTGAAAGAGTAAGTCTTGCATTCTTCCTCTAAGAGAATGACAAACTGCATTTTTCAAATCTGTAGCTCTGAAACTCCTGAAAAGAGCAGGTCGTTATATTTATTGCCTTTTTTTAAATTTTATTTTTTTATTACATCCCACACAGAGGAAGATTTCAGGCAGATATCTGTAACTGAAGCTAGTCATAGTTTCAGTTGCTGGTATTAAATCAAGATTAATTCTATAGCCATATAGTATATTTTTCTTTATTTAAAGAGAATAACAAGTTAATTTGCATGCTTATTTTCTGGCACCAACTGTTACGAACTTCCCTGTAGGATTATTTCTGCTTATAGAGGATGCCCTGCTAGGACATGACCTGGCAAAAAAAGGCAACTAATATAGTGCTCAACTAACTTAGCATTCAGCATACCCAGATCCTGGCACTTTGAAAGCTACAAGCATGCTCAATATTACAGTGTCTTCTTGATATACCCACTTATAAGAAGATAAAGGCAAAGACACATCTAAAAAAACCCCACCCACTCAAAAACGCTTGATTTTTTAATTTTACAAATATAATGAATTTTGGAAAATAAAGAAAATGCATCAGATATAAGTGGCCACTGAAGAAAAGAAACACAAAACAAAACTAGACTAATTGCTCACCTGATGTTTTCTATGCATCTTCCCCAAATATACATATATATATGTCATTCAAAAGGAAACCATTGCAATATTGAAGTTGAATATTTAGGAAAGTTAATATACACAACATAGAGTGTAGTAAATCTGTTTAATGCTTGTTTCCCCATCACTATCCCTGTTCTGAGGTACAGGAAAGAGCATTTTATCTGTAGAAAAAAGAAAATATAGACTGGCTTGTGGATCTGTAGCCTTATAGAAAGGGAAATTTGCTATACTGAAGTTAATATGCCTCCCTTAAAAGGAGCTTAAGAACAAGTGAAGTGTTAGAACAGCACTTTCATGAAAACGATGAACAAAGAAGTCAAGGTAAATAATATTAAAGTAACACTAATCCTCTGAGCATTATGTGATTGATTTTTCAAAGGTGGGCTGCCGTGTCAGAAACTCATCTGCTTCACCATGTTGCCATGGAGGAAGGGCATGGACAGCGTACAAGTAAGAAAAAAAACCCAAACACATTTCTGTTGATGTTCCAGTGGTATGAAACTATAGCAACTTTGAAACACAATACCAAGTGCAGGATGCATTAAATTCTTCCACATGCTGCCTCCTCACTGTGGTGGTGAACAGAGACCTAGAAAAGGAAAACAGCAGCAGCTGAAATCCTAAGAGGCACACAGAGAGACATTTTGAAGGCAGGCCTCCTCTTCTTACAGGGGACCTGCTGCTGGGCTTATAGCTTCATCTTCTTCATACAGACCTAGTGGATTTGCAGCATTTCAAAGTCCAGTCTTATGCTGTCCTGTGAAAGCACTTCTTCTGTGAGCACAGCAATTTTTGAAACTACCATTTCAATCTTTCTGACATGTTTGAATATATAACCTGATATTTATGTCTCATATGATTTAATTATATGGCTCACAATATATTTCACCCTCCATTTTCAATATCCTCTCTCCTGCTACTTTGTAAATAACTGAAAAAATATAAATCATTTTGACAGTTAAAATACCCTTAGCTTTTTCTGAAACAGATTTTGGTTTCCAGAGTGTAAAGAACAGATGCTCCTGCTGGCTTGTGCTTTGAGTTCTGTGTGTTGGGAGAGAGGAGGGGTACTTTGGCAGTTTTGTAAAAATGCTTTCAGAATTCCTCCTGGGTCAGTTTTCCCTAAACCTGCACATCTCAGTACCTCTGAGAGGCCCCATCCATGAGTTATTTCAGGGTTTTTTCCACGTATTTGCCATATGTTACTTGTTTATTAACAGTGATTAAATATAATAATGCAAATAAGCTAGGAATAGACAAGTGTCTGACCAGAAATCAACGAAGAAGTTAAACTTTTTTTTCTTTTCTTTTGTGAAAACAGAAACACCTTGCTTTCAAAAGGCTTCTCATCCATGTATCTTAAAGCTTGTCAAGTACAAATGTCTCCTTTTGGAGATGGAGCAACTGGAGGACAGACGCATGACCAAAATTCCTTCGACAGAATGCAAGAAAAGTTCTAAAAACCATCTCTGTAGTTACTAATTCATGTAGCCTTCCTCACTTAGGGCACTGGATGCTGCTTAGGAAACTGAAACTTTTTGAAAGGTATGGAATATACAAACATATATAGTAAATTTTCTGCTTTTTCCCTTTGATATACATCTTCCATGTTCTGGAAGGATCTCTGACTGCCTTTGGGATGGCCAGCAAACTTGTTTTAGTCTTCTGAATCTCTGCTGAGATTATCAGTGAGGATGCCAGCACTAACTGTGGTGGGTCTTTTGTTTGTGATCTGGATACCTGCACATTAGGAAATGAATTAGAACGACTTCGTCTTTTAGGGATTAAGCTGAGGGAGAAAAACAATGTCAGTTTCATCAATGCTTAATTCATATTTTGCATTGTGCAAAGGTTAATTTCCTGAAGTCCAGATTCTGAAATCACTGAGAAGAACATCTGTGGATTTCAATGGGAGTTTTGCAAGAGCAAATGCTGTATTTCTGCATATAACAAACAAGGAAACATGAGTGCAGCAGTGCAGGATAACGCAATATTTGAGAGAGGACTACTTCTAAAATGTTTCCCTTACTGTTTTCCTGGAGGAGAAACAGTTTGTTTAAGAATTGACAGACCGGAACTCTGGGGATCTACAAGACATCCTTTAACAGCAACACTATGTCTTATACTTTATGCTTGGGGTTTTTTGCTTCTGTGTTTGGGTTTTGTCTGTTTGTTTGGCTTTTTTTTTCTGTTTTGGTGTTGTGGTTTTATTTTTAAATTAAAAAAAATGAGGAACTAACAAGGCGAGTTGCTATGCTGGACCTTGTTCTCACCAACAAGGAAGGGCTGGTGAGAGATGCAAAGCTCAAGGGCAGCCTTGGTTGTAGCAACCATGAAATGCTGGAGTTCAAGATCCTTAAGAGGGCTCTCAGTAAGCTTATTACTGTTGACTTCAGGAGGGCAGATTTCAGCCTCTTCAGGGACCTGCTCAAGACAGTGTCATGGGATAACATCCTGGAGGGAAGCGAGGCCCATGAAGACTGGCTGATATTTAAGGATTACCTTCTCCAGCCCCAAGCGTGATGCATCCCAACTAAGAGAAAGTCACGTAAAAACTCCAGGAGGCCAGCGTGGATGAGCAAGCAGCTCCTAGAAAAGCTCAAACTTAAGAAGGAAGCATACAGAGGATGGAAACTAGAGCAGGCACCCTGAGAGGATTACAGACAGGTTGTCCGAGCAGCTAGGGATCAGGTAAGGAGACCCAAATCCCAGGTGGAATTAAATCTTGCCAGGGATATAACGAGAAATAAGGAAAGTTTCTATAGGTATGTTGGGGATAAAAGGACAACCTAAGATAATGTAAACCCTGCCCTGAAGACAACGGGAGACCTAGCTATGCAGGGTATTGAGAAGGCTGCGGTTCTCAATTACTCCTTTGCATCAGTCTTCTCTGGCAAGTGCTCGAGCCTCATTGGAATGACCACAGCAGGTGAAAGAAGGGACTGGGAGAACTAAGTACCCCCCACTATAGGAAAAGAATAAGTTTGTGGCCATCTAAAGAACATGAAGGTGCACAAGTCTATGGGACCTGATGGAGTCCATCCATGGGTCCTGAGGGAGCTGGCAGATGCTGCTGCTAAGCCTCTGTCCACCATATTTGAGAGGTCATGGTGGTGTTGTGTTTATTAAACAACCTGTATTGTGTTATTTTTCAAACTACTAAAACATCAGTGAATTTTCAGGAGATCAATTTCAGTTGAAAGTCTGTTTTCAAAGCTCAAAAGGGATGATGGTTTCTTACTGTGGAGCTGGGAGGTCAGGAAGGAGTTTACAGAGTTAATGCAAGCAAAAGCAAAATACATCCTTTAAGGAAAGGGTCTGGGGAAATAGCTATGGTTCAGTAGATTTCAAGTCTAGGGAATCCCTCAGCAGGGGAAACCTGAGGATCAGTAGGGTAAAAGTAGGATAGTCTTTCTTGTTAAAATCCTGGGAAGCTGTAAATTTCCTAGCATCTATGCTCTAGTGATTGTTCTCTTCTGTGCCTAGCAATGTGTAATGCTTCCCAGCTCCTAACTGGAAATCACCATCATCTTAGATGTAATAGCCCTCCAACAGAAAGAAACCAACCAGCCTTGCCTGGAAAAAAACAGCTCTTTAAGTTAGTCATGCCCTTCAAAATTATAGAGGTACCCACCTGGATGAATAGTCCAAGGAGCAGAAGCCTAGAAAATTGCCATGTACACTCAAATCCTGCGTCATCTCTTCTGATTATACAGTCAACTCTTGCTGCTCCTATGTTTTATATTATGGAAGTGAATCAGGAAGTTATGGGTCATTTTAAATCTGTATGTAACTTCTTTCAGTGTAATTGTCTAGCTGAGATGAAATAGACTAAAGTGTATTCAGATATCTTGGCATATTGAACCTTAGACTGCTTAGGTCACTAAGAAGAGCTGCTTGAAGTGTAGTAGTTACTCTTTTCTGATGTCTTTCTAGATGGACTAATATCTAAATCAATAGATGGATATCAGGTGAAGTATCAGTTGCAGGGAGACAGATAGTACTAATATGGATTCAGTCATGCATGTGAGAAAACGTTACTGAATAATGAAGGAAATTGCAAAAACAATTGAGGTGATCACGTTTGTCTCTTTGTTTTTTACAGTTCAAAAATTCTGTTTTCAGTTATACATGGTAAGATATCATACAAGGACTAATCATTTTCCTGTGAACATCAGATCCTTTCAGCAAATATCTATAACTTAAATATACCTTGATGGGTTTTAGACATATTAACAGTCAACCTGACCCACAAGATTATTTTATCTGATGGCCTGAAAAAGAATTTAAATGAAAGAGGATATTTAGGAATTGACAGAAGGAAGGTGCAATGTGAAGCTCAGAGTAAATCTGTCCATTTTCTAGAGGAATCTCCTTCACTATTAAGGGTAATACTTCCTGCGATCCCCACCCTGCCAACTATCTGTTCAGATTCTTACTGCAAACCTGATTCGCTGCTTATAATTCTCTTTAAAGATTCTCCATGTTCCACCACTCAATTTTTGTAACTCTGGCTTATGAGCCTGGGCCCCATTGACTTCTCAAGCTCTGGGTCAAGCTCTGAGTAGCTTTTCCTGCTTTTGAACAACTCAACTGAAAATGAAAATCTTCATTATGTTATTAGGCTTAAGTGTGGGTCTTATTTTTTCAGTCTATGCCTAGACTAAATAGCATCTTTAAAGTTCTGGATATTCTTATACACATAGAAGGGATTTGGTTGGTGAACTCCTTCCTCTGAGCCCTCTACCTTGCAAATATGCAGAGGAGGAGGCAGGCCAGGAGTCAGCATCCACAAATGGTCCTGGCACCAGGGCCAGCCCTTGGCTGTCAAGACAGTGCCTTCGGACACCTTCTGCTGGGTTGCTAGTAGCTTCTAGTTAATGGCCTGTTCTTATCAACTCTACCTTTCTGACCTCATCCCTGTTCCAGCTTCCTCTTTCAGCTGATCTTCTAGGAAGCCCGAGATGGCTGTTTCCTGTATATCATACTTGATGCAAGGAGCTTTGTACCATACTCCCCATTTTCTTACCACAGATGAAATCAAAGCTTTACTTTTTTTTGCTCTGTTTACAAACTAGGGTTTGGCCACAAGAGGATAGTTAGGAACTGATAACAGCTCTTTTTTCTCCCCCCCTCCCCCCCCCAATCCATCTTTGGTTAGTGTCATTTTGTAAGGAGAATGTCTTCAACTTCTGAAAACTGTCTCTCCTTGTATAACACAAAATTACAACCTTTTTCCAAAGCCATTTGAGGCTTTTGAGCTAACGAGAGCCATATTACTTTTTTTTTTTTAAATCCTAGGGTTTTATTTTATTGCCTCGGAACTTCAGCGAGCACCAAGAACTTTAGGTTGTCATTTCTCTATTAACAAAGAAAGCACATAGAATTTTGTGCATAAGAGATTCACTCAAGAATAAGTTATTGTGGTTAAAAAAAGCCAGATCAGAAGAGAGTTGTCCAGCCCTAACAGTTAGTTAGTGTTACAATACTTCTGAAATATTATCTCAGACCAGTGATGTTTGCTATTGCTTGTTATTTGTATTACAGATGTGACAATAGGATTGCAAATTAAGCTGGATGTTTATTGATGCAGAAATTATTTATGAACGTAGAAAAGTTATTGCCTTGTAAAATGTGCAAATCTAATGGACAAGAAAGAAATTAAAGTTTATCAATTTTGATGAAATAAGCAAAATTAAAGGATTACCTGTGTGTTGCATAAGAAGCCACGGACTGAATTTCCATTTGTCAGGTAATCCAGGTTTGAATAGTCTCAGATGCTTTCACTTCTTGTATTCTAGCACAAAATAATGGAAAAACGCTTTTTTAAGTGTGGTTAGGTAGCTGGATTTCCTAAAGAAATGAGAATTTGCAGTCCTGCTGGTTTAGTAGTTTTCGAGCTCACTGGCCAATTTCAGTTCAATTTGATAGGAGGCTGGCGGTCTTAGAAAGCATAAGATTCATTGAAATATTCAGCTGAGTAAAATGGAGCTGCAGAATGATCTTATTTGGTGTTAAACACTGGGGAATGAAGGGATGAAAAAACCCACATAATATTAAAGGAAAGGATTCACACATGAGCAGGCAATCCATTGGGAAGCGTGACTTCATTTGTCTTATACAGGAAATTGCTTGTTTTTTTCTGAAGAGACTGTAATTGTTTGGTGCCACTTGAACTGGACTTTTCACTTGATTAAACTTGTGTTTGAAGAAACTCAAAGGTGCATTAGTTATCATGGTGGGTGAGAGGGAAAACCAGGTCAGGTGTGAGATGAGCCCCATGCTCTTCTCCCACCTCTTTACTCCCCGAGACTCTTAAGGCTACTGCAATGGAGCATCCCCTTCCCAAAGACAGGGTGACGGAAGAGTACAGAGAAGGTTCTTGCTTGGCTCCAAGCAGGGAGTTTCAGTACTCTCTGCATCATTCAGTGTAACCTGTGCCTCAACAGTCTCATTGTAAAGAAACATGTAGGGTAGTGTATTTTCTAATCCCCAACAGGCAGCATGCAGCATTTGGAGAAGGACTTGGAGACGTATAGGTGACAAAATCTGAGTGGCTGTTATAACTTAACTTACACTTTTGAAGTTGTTTTTTCAGGAGGGAAAACTTAGGGGTATCAGAGAACTCAAAACTATACTGTTAGGATGTCCAAAACTGGAGGGAGCCAACTACCACTGTAGGGTTCATGGCTTGATGGCATCCCCTTAAAATAACTTTGTGATTCTTCCTAAATGATCAGCCGTCTTAGTAATTAAATATGAAACATATTTTTTTCTAACATGTAACAGTGGGGATTTAGACTATTGGGTTACAGACACTGTGATAAGAATCAAGCAGTGGAGTTGCTGCTCATTGCTTTGAAACTGTAGTTCGTGTGTCCTCTTATACAAGTGTCAGATCTGTGCTCAGATACTCAGTTGCTATCACCCATTTTTCTGCCACAGACAGCCAGACATGGAGATGTACTAAGAGTAATACAGCTGTTAACAGTACAGATATTTGTCAAGTCCTTCTTCATATCTTACCATGAATGTCATGATTGACCAGAACAACTATTTTTTTCCACATGAAAGATAACAGGACATTTGCAATTTAACCTGGTAAGCAGCTGTGTGTGTGCGGAAGCAACTGCAAGACGGTCTGTGTGATCAGAGGATGGTTCAGAACTGAAGTTAGAGTGTGCAGATTCTTTTAAAGAGAGGGTAATAAATGAAACTCTTGGACTTTTTCCCCTCAAATTAGCACACACTGATCTTTGTTCCCTTTCAATGCTGGAGGTTTACGTGGGGGAACAGTGGTGTGGAGAGCTTAATCTGGTAACAGAATCCAGAACAGTATATAGCTGTCTTGAACATTAGTACCGACCCTTAAAATAATAAATTGATTTAGCATGAATTTGGTAATGTGGTACTAAATTACTGAAGTTTGCATTGAACATAGTTTGGAAGTACTACTCTAGTGATCACTATAGTGATACAGTGCCCCCTTTTTGGCCATAATTAAGTTTCATTCAGTATTTAAAATTCTTCTTCTGCCATGGATCTGCAGAACAAACAATCAGTGCTGACCAGTGCTTGTTCAAGTTTGTAACAGCTGTCCTGATTCTTTTAGACAGTGAAGAATAGTACACCGAGCAAAATACCATGCTCTCCTTGTCCTTGACTCTTCAATATGAGAAGTCTTTTCAGCGGTTCACTGACATTTCCATGGCTTGGCTAGTTCTAAAGCATTTGATTCCTTAAGCACCCTCCTCACAAAATGAGTATGCACAGTGGCAGCACATGAAATGACAGCCTGTGCAGAAATCTGATGGGGAGCCAGAATCCTTTCTGCCAACGGCTGTTTGGAAAGTTCCACTGGTTACGGCTAAAGGTCTTACTAAATGCCTGTAAGGGAGAAGCTACAAATGTACAGCTCCCTAGCAGAAGTATCTTTTATTATCCTCTCCCTCATACCTTTCTAGGCAGCAAATGTGAAAGATACTACGTACAACAACTTCCATTCACCAATTGAACCTAAAGGAAAAGCTAGAGCTAGCAAAAATTTGGCTAAGTTAGCTGCACTGAGGATTGACTTACAGACATACACTGCTTAGGAGGAGAGCATAAGCCACATGTGCAGATTGGAACTTCTACCTTGAAGCGATGATCCTAACACAGTAGACAAGATTTTCGGTAACGGTTACTGTGAACGTCCCTGACTGCCATAGAGCTGGGACTGACATGGATCAAGTGTTTACAGGGTGCTTAGCTTATCTCAAAAAGATGTTGCTAGGTGCTACTGTGATTAGAATAAATACTGTATTGAAAACTGAATGGACAAAGGGTTGTAATTGTGGTGGGATTAATTGAGATGGATTAAACTGTTCCCACAGCTTTGTCAGGTTATGGTCAAAGAAATAGAAGTAAATGTAATCAGCTAAACATCAAGAATGAAGATACTTTTCTTCTCAGTGACCAATATGCTTTTCTGAGAGCAATAATGACTTAGTTCTGCAAGCACCAAATAAATATAATTTTGAGACCACTGATGATATTTAAGAATTTGAAGGATTGAACCTTTTGTATTCAGAACACCCTCAAAGGCTAAGAGCTTAGCCCATGAGAAAAATCAGTTTGTCTTGTTCTTTCACTACTTTTACCATAGATATGTGCATGAGACACTTCTATCAAAGGATTAAATTAAATGCTTACAGGTTAATTCTCTCAGCTTTGCTGAGGTGGTCAACTTGATTTATTGATCTTGACGCATACAGATAGCAAGTCTTGCCAGAGTTACCTTACTCTCTCAAGAGGTGGTTACATAATTAAACTGGATTTTTATAGCAATTAGGTACTCCATATAAAGCGTCAAGATTTGCCTTTTCGCCAGGAATCACTCATAATTTAAACCAGTGTATGAGAGCATTAAATGTATTTGATGGAGGGAGAAATGGCTTACGAGTGCTGGAGAGAAGTTTTATTCCTTGGATCATCTGACCTCTGTACATGGGCAGTCCAGATTCTTCAACAGTCTGTCACACTGAAGTCTGAATATTGGTTCTCTTGACATGTCACCCTTGTTTTGTCCCTGCTGAGATGATACTTCAGTCGCACAGATAAAAATAGTGTTGCACCACATGTTCCTCTGCATTATTACCCCTTCAAATGTTGCAGCCATGAGTGACTGTTAGCACTTATAATATCCATGAGGGAAGTTGGTAAAAAAGGGATAAACACCTAGTGTGTTATGCACTGTGTATTTGTATAAATAACCTTTTAGTGCACTATGAAGATTTCATGGAAAAGCTCTCAAGACAAATGAGGTAATCTGGGGAAAGGAGAGAAATCTCCACCTGCAAGAAAGGCCTGACGGAATGAAATGATGGAAAACAGTCCTGGGCCACTTCAGGCATGTTGTAACTTGCAACAGTTGACCAACAGTACATTGGTATACCTTGAGTAGCTTCCTGAAACACCATGTTCATGTCCCAAAATGTAGTGCTAGGTTCATACTTTCTTGCTTTAAAAATACAGATGCTGTTTTCATATGCCTCTCTTTGTAACGCTGCACCTTTTAAAACCTTATCTGAAAGATGCTTATTTTTCTGGGGAGATGGAGAAACATTTTATAGGCATGTGGCTGGGTTGCTTCTGAACTGATAATGTTAATGGTGCAGAGGACTGATAATGGCTTTTCAGATCTCCAGGGGAGGAAAGGTTTCACTGAGCAAATGTGTATATAGGCATATTAAGTCTGACCTGGTTGTCCTGGATCTGTTTATGGCCAATGGAGAGAAACAGGCACTTCTTGTTGCTATTCACCACATCTGGGATGAAAAGTAGTCTAAAACATCAGATAATTGTGCTCTGAAGGACTTATTTCTCACTGTTGATTATGAAGAGAGCCTAAGGTGACAGGCTCAGCTGCTGATATCTTAGCTAGAAATTTCTCAACTAAAGTGAAATAACTCAGCCTTGGAAATAAATGGAAAATTAATCCCATTTTGGACACAAACACAATTTGGTTTCTGTCCTTGACTCTTTGAACTTTAACAACTGGACTCTTTTATGTACTTCCCTCCACCCCAAAGTATCCACCCAACACTAGCCAGAGAATTAAAGCCAAGCAAGCTCCAGTGACAATGAGACTTTCCACTGATTCTCTGGCTTTGTAACTTTCTGTGACGGTCCAAGCAGCAGTGGTAAGGGCCGCTGGACACGTCCGGGGTTGGGCACTGGGACCGATCACAGACAAGCGGTCAGGAAGGCCGCGTCACAGACTGACGCTTATTGCAGAAACTTGCTTTGAGTGAAGGAACCGAGGCCTGCGCGTCAGTCCGGGGATACGATTAGAGGCTAAGAGTTAACCGCCCGAACAACCCAGCAGATCCCACCCCTACCATGCCTCAATTAGTAAATTCTGACACCAAAATTAAGTTTAACGAATTGAAGCGGTTTATTTAGGGTTTACCAAATAAAGAGGGGCGAGGATTCAGGGAGAAGAAAATAAAATAAACATATAATTCAAAGAACACCTTAAAGTGAGCAGATGAAACCAAGGAAAACTTTATCCAATAGCAGATGTACTTATACTCTATATGGAGGGGAAGGGTAAGTGAGGGAAGGAGAGGAGCGAGCCCATCATGCTTATTGTTATGGGTAAGGGAAAGGTGGGGGGAGACGCTCTGCCTTACACTAAGGGACGTGTTGGTGAGCAACTCCTGATCAGCAGCCAAAGTTCACTCTAAGCAGGTAGCTCCTGGTGAGTGGCTAGATGTGGAGATGGCTGGCTTGGATCCCTCAGGATGGTAGATTTCAGGCGATCAATGGCAGCCCCAAATGGGTGGTTAACCGGATCAGCAACTGAAGTGTAAATATCCAGGAAAAGCTGCAGCTCAGGAACAGTGATTATAATCATAGTTTGGCACATGAAGCAACACTGAGGCAACAGCAGATAAGTACCCAATCAAAACAGCACAGCAGCAACAGGTATTTCCCAGCAGACTGGACAGCATGCCAACAGCAGTGACGACTGATCCCAAAGAACCAGCAAGATGCTGGTGCTTCAGTCTCTCTTTTATTCCACTCTGGACCAATCAGGTCCCTAGCTACTTCCCCTTTACGCCTTTAAGGCCACTGAA
Source organism: Hemiprocne comata (assembly GCA_020745705.1). NCBI lineage: Eukaryota > Metazoa > Chordata > Aves > Apodiformes > Apodidae > Hemiprocne > Hemiprocne comata. The sequence continues at coordinate 130,510,971 of CM036586.1, read as the reverse complement.
CTTCCTTGCGGAACAAATCAGAGTCTAGTCTCTGGGCAGTTTCAGGCGGGGCAAAGGCTGCCATTCAGGGTCTGCAACAAAGTATACAGTTTCCCGCCTTTAGGTCCCTCACTCAGCCTGCTTCTTTGTCCTTGATCTCTGTCCTTGGTGTAGTGATTGGCAGGCTGAGAAGGCCACTTCAGCTGTGTGGCTGCTGTTCCAAAGGGCATAATTATAGTACGTGGGGCCCATTCCCCACACTTTCTTACAGTCTGAAAGGGTTTTTTCGTTAAATTGTAGGAGTTTGGGGTTGGTTGGTTGATTTGAAAAAAATAATTCTCTTGAGTCCTGGAGACATTTTAGAGATAAATGGATTTGGAGGTGATGTTTTTGCCTCTCTGGTTGTTGGGGATTGGCATAACTCTCTCGTGTCCTGGAGGCTGGGGACCAGGAAGCATCAAAGGGTTCTGGCAAAGCCAAAATGGTGTCTGCTGAAGTACTGATCTTGTCTGACATTCAAGACACCAAGACCTGAATGAACCTGCCACAGTCCTTTGAGTTGGTAGACTGAGCTCACACTGCACCTTCTTCACCCCTGTTGAGCTCTGTGCTCAGCTGCTTTTATTTTGTTGTCACACCTGGACAAATAGAGATCACCGAGAGAGAACTTCTGATGTGCAAACAGATGTGCACAGATGCCTTGTTTCACTGAGAACCTAAGTTAATTGTTTGTTAGCTCTTGCTTTGTTTTTCGGTTTTTGGTTTTTTTTGTGTTTTTTTTTTGTTATTTTTTGTTGTTGTTGTTGTTTTGGTTTGGTGTTTTTTTGTGTGTGTTTCTTTTTTTCCCTAGGAGAAAACGCGGGGGGGCGGGAAAGCAGTAAAGTCGTAGTGTAGTAAATGTAATCACATGGGAAATGCAATGCTTTAGAGCTGTGGCTGTTTTCTGAACGTGACCGTGTGAAAAAAACGCGTGTGCCCCCAGAGCATTTTGCAGTGTTTGCTGCCTGTTTGAGGTTGCCACCTGCTGGTAAAAATAATGCATAACTTGTTTTCTCGTCTGGGAAACGACAGAAGCACAAACGAGTTGCAAAGTTTCCTTCCCTTTCTCTTTTCCCTTTCCCTTTCCCTTTCCCTTTCCCTTTCCCTTTCCCTTTCCCTTTCCCTTTCCCTTTCCCTTTCCCTTTCCCTTTCCCTTTCCCTTTCCCTTTCCCTTTCCCTTTCCCTTTCCCTTCCTTTCCCTTCCCCTTTCCCTTTCCCTTCCTTTCCCTTCCCCTTTCCCTTTCCCTTTCCCTTCCCCTCTTTTCTCTTTTCTCTTTTCTCTTTTCTCTTTTCTCTTTTCTCTTTTCTCTTTTCTCTTTTCTCTTTTCTCTTTTCTCTTTTTTTTTTTCTTCTCATTAAATTATCTCTTTTTATTTCCTTGGAAAATTGTTTTCAGTGTGGCTATGTTTATTGTGTTTCTCAAGTACAATGTGTGTAGCTTTACTGGTTTTTTATTATTACTACAGATACTGCAATTTTCCAAATATTCAAAGAGCAATGCTGAAGTTATTGTGTATACTGCCAAGGCCCAGTTCTCATTTGTTGCATTTTGGTTTTAACCACCGTAACAGTAGAGTTTTCAAAGGCACCAAGAGGACCTGAATTTTGCAATCCTGTTAAAACTCAAGTGTTTCAAATTGCCTACAGCAGCCTTGGAGAATGAATCCTGAAATGCATTTCAAAAGCAGGTCAGGACAAAAGAGATTTTTTTGTGCCCAGAGTTGAATTCACATGCAAAGATACCATATATTGCACAACTTCTGTTTTGCCCAAGGAAGACCCCTTTCTTGTTAATTTTTCATTTTTTCAATATAACATCCTCCAGAGCATGACTGAGATGACACTAGGAGGTAAGTGCTTCTGGATTTCCTTCCAGAGTTAAGTGTGACCACCATTGTTTTTGTCCCAAGCTCAAGCACACGAGTTGTGGTGGTTCACAAGTTGTCATATTAGTAATGCTATTGTAGTAGCTGCCCTTGGACATACTCCTGCTCTGCTGGCTACCTCTGAGTACACAACCTCTGCTAGCTTGGACATCTTATGCACCATATGGCATTAAAACTTGCATCTCTGCTGTTTGAATTCAGAGATGTGTAGCAAACATGCCAGGGGGTGTGAGGAGATGTTATTTTCTCAGAAAGGTGCAAGGACCCCATGGAAAATGCTGCTTGTGTGTGCTGTGCTGACAGCTGCTGGACAACATGGACTTGCTGTTTGAAGCAGGTCAGCCTTAACAAGCAGGCTACTGGGAGCCCTGGGGAGAGGGCAGTGGTGGCAATGAGTTTGGTGGCCCTTTGCTAGCCTCACAGTGAGAGCGATGTACGTGGGAGGGGGAGCTTAAGAATCCTATTGCTTTCTAAATGATTACGCATAAATCCCAGCTTAGGGTTGCCAGCCCTTTTCAGGAACTATCTCATTGTCTTCTGAAGAACGTGTACTTTTGCACAGTACAATAATTATCAGCTATCTCCTGGCAATTAATAATTTAAAACCCTGTGGAGTATGTGCCATTTTGTGCTTGAGCAGAGATTTAATGACTTGTGAAGCGAAAGCTGTGTATGAGTGAAGTCTGAGACCTCCCTGGCAACTGCAGGGAGGGGGAGACAATTCAAAGGACTCGTGTAAAGACCTGCAGGTCAGATGCTTGTAGGGGACTTGCCATAGGAGAGTGGTCTTATTGAAGACCATGAAGCCACTGCTGCCTGGTCCTGTTCCACACCATTGTACATGCCTGTCATTTGCCCCTAACAGGCACAAAAAGGATCAGAAGGATCTGAGGATTTGGGCTCGTGAGGGTGGTTCTTCAATGGGACCTGCTTTCCCTCCTCTCTTCTCTGTACAGCTACAGGGAGGACATGGGGTTCCCTCTGCATTTTTAAAATGATGATAATAATAACAATAATAATAATGATTATTATCATAATCATCATCATCATCCTTCCCTCCACTTTGTGAAATGGTTGTTTTCCACTTCTCTCCCCTGATGAAAAATCAGTTGAGTTATAGCTAGGGTTGCCTGTTTTTAAGCGTGTCTAGCCCTTTGTGTGATAGCATTTTGCTTGTAGTTATTTATAGCTGTCAGGCTTTGACAATTCAGGATGAAATTTTCATGCTTAGTGGAAGTCTCAAATTAATTCTTCCACTTTTTGTAAGGGAAGAGCAATGGAAAATACTTTTCTTGTTTTTGAAAACAAACAAAAAACCCCTAATGAAACCAAAACCCCTCTATCTTGAGTTGCTTCTATTTTGTCCCCAAGATTAAGTTTGGAATCTGGATTTTATTTTGTCAGAGAGCTGTGTTTTAACATATCTTTGAAAGCTGGGCTGTGCTTAGTCAATGAAATAGCGTTGAAAAACTAGTTTGCTCCAAACCAGCAAACATTTTCTGAAGATTAAAAGGATGAAATAATGAACATTGATGAATCTTTCTTCTTGAGAAAGGTCAGGAGAGTGCAGTAGTGATGATGAGCCAGAGGTATTCTGATAAATATGACACAGGGGCAGACTGGAGAAGATAGGTCAAAAAGGGTTCAAATGTATAAAGAATTGGCAGTAGTGAAGACTATGTATGTTAACACCACTAAACTCTTATTCAGGACATGTTTATTTTTAAGCAGTTGGGTGAAGGTATCCTTAATTTTGAGATATCTGCACTCTGAGTATTTGACTTTGCAGATGTCATGTGTGCCTAAGTGGATACTGGTTTTGGTTTGCTTGTAACCAGTAAATCTTATGGTAAACAATAAAAGTTGATCTATTTATATGTCAGAAAACTACTCTGAAGATAGGGTTCACATTTTTTTTCTTGAATATCTTTATTCTTTTACCACATAGCCAATACGACAAAGATTACCCTTCTGCCCAGCATAAAATTCAGGTGCATGTGAGAAACTGCACACAGAACTGGGCACAGCCCCAGCAGAACTGGAGGTCAGAGGCTTGATGTTAATGCAACCGCATCAAGCTATAGCAGCATTTGTCACCGTGTCCAGAGCTTCAGCAGAGACCATAGACCCTTTGCACTCCTCACTGCTTTGCAACTGAGGAACGTGTCTGACTACAAAACATTTCAGGTCTGGCATGTGGCACTGACTTTGGATAGATACTGGATATGCTATTTGATTGAGTAGGAGGAGAAGAATCCAAAGGAAGCGGTAAGGAAAACCTTCTTGTTGGTCACAGGAGAAAGTTATGTTCTTGCACCTGTATTTTAAGAGGCAACCTCTCTCTCCTTCACTAAGTGCAGATGAGGTACTTTTAAAAAGCAGTCCAAATAGCTACCACTGCAAACCTAAAGCTTTCAAAGATTATGTCTTGGTGTCCCCCTAAGAACTGTAGCTCACCAGTAAAATACAGTTATCCTCAGACTTCAGTACTAGGCCTCTAATCTCTGAATATAAATGGCCCAATTTTAAAGGCTACAGTGCAATGAATGAGACTGCAGAGACCAGAAAGCTGATGCTCTCAGCAGCTTGCTCACAGGTCCAGAGATACCCTTGGAGCATGTTGGAACAACTAGCAATTTCTCAGCTTTCAGAACAAATCAAGTGCTCCAGGTGTGCACATTACCAATGCTCCTGGCTCGATAGGTAGGAGAAAAGGCATAAATCTATTTATCTTTCTTAAATAACAACACACTAAATTTAAGGTCAAATGTTTTTCACCCTAAGGTCAGAAAAATTAACAGAGACCATACTTTATTTGTTTAGGATGGCAAAGCCCATCGTGGTAAACAGCACCGCATAAGAACATGGTCTCATCTTACTCACTAGTAACATGTAACTTTATGCATGTCTCTGCTGTCAGGAGTGAGGTCCAAATATTCAGTGGCCCCTGTTAAGGGAGGTGAACTTGAGCTATGACAATAAGCCTCTTCACTTGTGCAAGTATTCTGTAGCTCTACTTTCTAAGAAGTGGATCAGCATGTTATTAGAGAGGTATTCAGACAGACTAGCTTAAGTGTGTTTGATGTTGGGGACGAAAAGGTGTGGGACACAAGAGGACAAGAGTTGGGTGATCTGAGTTTCCATTTCTGACTACCACTCATTATTTTGTGAATCCTGACCTAAATTCTGTAGAGAAGCTTGCAACAAATCTTGGGTACCAGTTCCTCAAATTATAGAGTGAGTAGGTGCCAGTACAGCACAAAGAATTTATAGCTTCTGCCTGAAGTGTTACACTGACATAAAAGAGAAGACAATGAGACCAGCCTATGATTTTTTTTATGGTATCTGACTGAGTTTGAGAACTAAACCTTGTCACGCTATTTTATCCCCTGTTGTTGTAAAATGAGAAGAGTAATGGTGCAAATGTACACCTAAAATCTCTGTGGGGTAGTATATCTGGCCCTCTATAGAAAAGCTAAATGAAGACTCCATAGAATTGAACATTGGATTGACTATGAGGGGGTTAATTTATCCACTGTGCTTTAGTTTGAATAAAAATATAAAATGCCTGCTGAAACAAAGAAACCTTACTTTTTATTTTGATGTGCCAAATATTCAAGCCAATGCTATGGAAAGAGTACAAATATAGAGGAGATTAGTGCATGTGCGCATGAGCACACAACTTTTCATAATTGGTGTCTTTGTAACATCCAATTCATTTTTATGCTTTTTTTTCTATAGAAAAGATTCAGTGTGTTGTAAAATCTGGCATTCAAGGCATACTGAATGCTGCCAGCTACTTCTTTTTATGAAAGATGAATCTCAAATCTGTTTTGTCGCTCCTTTGTTTTTCAATTACTAAAGAAAAAAAATCCAAGCAATTTGTTTGTATTAGTTTAACCGTAATTATCAAAGTTTTTTCTAGGTATTTGATGTGAAGGCTTATCTTCATATCTTAAATGTCCACAAGTCTGTACTCTCTCTAGCAATGATCTTGATACTGCAGCATCTGAACATCTTCCTGTATTTTATTGATGACTGTGGCTGCCTGTTTTAATGGCCATTACATTTCTCACTAGTTCATTTAAAAAAAAATTAAAGAATCTGTCTTGTAACTACTTAAGCTGTGGAAGAGTGTTTCTGAGGTGCTAAGAGGGAGTTTAAATATATGTGGGGTTTGCATTAGAAAACTGAAAGTAGATAGGTACTGAGTAAACTTAGTGAGATTTGTGAGATTTCATTCTGTGGTGAACCAATTGCTAAGGATATTCTGTGTGTTACACAAATAATCTTTTTTCCTCAGTGAATTTCATTCAAAGGTTATACATATATATATGTATATACAATATATATATATATACATTGAACCTCAACCCTTGGTGATTTTTAATGTTTAGGGGTATTGTATTTAAAGTATGCAATAGCTCTCACTACCAGAAAACACAAAAACTATTGGCTTAAATCCACATTCGTGTACATACTCTTATATCGCTTTTTATTTTCCAAATCTCAGTTAAAAGAAGGTTGTTGTATTTAGACATTCTCAAAAAACAGACAAATGCTCAAAAATGGACATAATGCTTTTTTAAAAAAAATTGGCCTTTATTAAAATTTTCCTCTCTGTAGGAATTCAGGTTGGCAGCTGTGGAAAGTGGAACTAGCTGATATGTTTGAACAGATTTGTAGTCCAGCTTTCACATAATTCACTTTCATCCAATTAAGTAAAAGGAGGATAATTCTTTCCTTGTTTACATACAGGTTTCAGTGTTAACTGGACAAAAGTGAACTTTATGCAAAATGGTGTTTGGTCATGCTTGAAGTTTGGAACAGAAGCTCTGAAATCCCCAAACAAACTTGCTAAAGCATGGTAAACTTTCACAATGGATGATTTCAACAATATTTTCTCTGAAAATTGTATTGAAAATAATTATTTTGAATAGTCTTCCAGATTTAATTTGCATTTGTGTAAGAACAGTAAAAAAAGATACTTGTGTGGCAGTTAACTACAAATGGATATTTATGTTCTGTACCAGTTATTGTGCTGACCTCACATGCCCTGGTATTTCAGTGCTCTCAATACTTTTTAGAAGTGCACTTTATGATATGGCTGAAAATGTGTCAAAACATTTTATTTTGTTACTCCTATGCCATTTTTGCTAATATTTTTGTTCATTCAGCCTTTCTCAGGATGGCTAAGATGAATGAAAATTATTAAATTATTAATTTACAGTGTCATTTCATGGCATTAACAAATATCTTAATTTTGAAAGAGGCTGTATGGATATTAAAGATTCTTTGTTTCAGCTGTTTTCATGACATAAGCACACAATCAGCTCCCTCTCTCTGTCAAAAGCAAAGCTATGAAGTATGTCTATGTATTTGTGTATAAACAAATGTATATTGTGAACCTTTATAATTTTTGCCCATGAATTTCCTATGCTTACAAGATGATTCTTGATCATGGAAAAATTCTGATCTTGCAGAATTTACCTTTTAGGAGTCGACGAGTCCGCAGTGAGAGCAAAGCATGTTGCCAAAACTACTATTAGAATAGTACCCTGATTTTTAACATGTAGTTTAATGAAAAAACATGGAAAATCATACTGGATTATTTATATGTTTAAATCCAAACTCACACTAAAATGGTGTCTTGCCTATCTCTTTTATGGCAAATAGTGTTGTGTCAGCATATACCTCCTTTCTATCATCACTTTAGTATCTTTTGCTACAAAGGTGATACTTTCGAAACAGGCATCACCTAACATGATATTTTACTGGTTTATATCATTCTTAACCATTGAACAAAGAGTGAAGATTTAAATAAGCAATCTTTATGAAAGAATGACTATTTAAAACTAAGCTATTAATAAAATCCTCTGACAGGTGGAGGCACTTAGTAATATCAATTAGTTCTCTCTTTAGATATGAAGTATTCATTTTATAAATTTATTTATTCTCTATATAAAGTTTGTTGCCGCTTGAGAAATGGCTTGCTGTTGGGAATACATCATGCTATTCATATAGAGGAATATCCCGTAGATGATATGGACATGCTTTCAACAGTTTTGGGAAAAAGAACAAGTGGTTATGTTTTGCAAACATGAAGATGAGTCTGAGTGTTGGATTAAGAAAAAGATTAAGAGACGGCTTTGTGGAAATCTTCTGCTCAGGTACCGCATTTGCTATGTGGAGACGATAAATTATCTTAGTCATTACTAGCAACATATGTTTTTTTCTATAGTGCCATATTTCTTAGTGATCTTTCTTTGCGAAAGCTTTTGTGAAGTCAAAGATAATTTGTTTCAGACTAGTATAAAACAGTCACTGAGAGTGGTTGAATTTCATCATAAGGACTTAATTCATCATTCTGATTGCTTGGCTGATGATCTGTATGAAAGCTCTATAGCAGAATAAATAACAATAGCTGTAAATCACATCAACATGGGGATGTTAAAAAAATCAGATATGTTTTTTTCCCAGGCATTTGGAAAAGTCATTGGGCTTTCAGTGTGCCCGGGTAGAGAGAAGTGAAATAATTTTGTGTTCCTTTCGCTCTGTGTTGGGGTGTATGGTGCAAACAGGGTGGGGGGAAGGGGTGCAAACCCTCCAACAACACTGAAAATCCAGAGCTGGTGTTTATTCAAATCTAATGAAGTGTCTTTCCTGTGAGGGAGGTAGCTATTTAGTCAGTCTGAGACAATACAAAAGGAAGTTCTGGAAGAAATCAACTTACTGTTTATAAAACTAATGTTAAAGAAAAGAGATTGGAATATGGTTGTATTACTATGAATGGCTTCTAATAAATGCCACCTGTCAGAGAAAACGGTGATGGTTTTCACCTTTACTATGGTTTTGTGACAGGGAATGGGCTAGTGGGGTTTTTTTACTTTCTTATTTTCATTGAGGAAACAATAATATACCTCTCAAATTTGCTTCCAGTTAAACATAAAAAGGTTAAATTGTACCTAATCTCTGAACAACTGTGCTAAAACTGGCTTTATTTTGGACATGTCAGATCTTTTTTTTAGTGTATTGTATTTGGTTTTCAACTTGTAATTTTAAATTTTACTGGACAATAAGAAAAAGGAGGTGTCCTGTAATGCAAGTGATTTTGCACCATCTGATGGAGTCAACTGAAGAGTTGGAGGGAGCTTAGAAAAGGGAATTGTGGCCAGTTCCAAGTTGAGGGGAAAGAAGGGTCTGAAAAGAGGAGGAAACAACAAAAAGAAGTAACAAGGTGAAAAAAAAAGTGAAAAATGTCTGTATCTAGTTGAGATGCACTCAATTAGATTACGTTTTGCTGGGTAATGTGTTTCACATAGATGCTTGGTTTATCTTGTGGTTTATAATGGATTGTGTTACACAAAGGTTAGTAAAAGTAGCCTTTTCCTTTTTGTTTTTGTTTTTTTTTTCCTTCACTTGAACTGTTGACATCCCGAACTGCAAATATATTTTGTAGTGCAGTGGTGGGGATATGGCGCCATTGTCAGTGTAGACCTTAAGACCATGCTGAACTCAAAGATGTGGTTTACAAACCATCTCCCTGTACTTGTTTCCCCTTTGCTTCTGAAAATACTCTTTCATACTGATGGCATGGTGATCATCATCATCATCATCATCATGAACCAGATGGGCATGGCTTGGCAGGTGAAGCAGAGGAGGTCACCCATAACTGAGCTACTGAGCTGAGAACAGTGCTCCCTATCCACAGCCAACAGCTGCTCTCCCCATAGAGCTTCCTTGCATGGGAAGAAAGAGGGCATTTCAAAGGTCTAAATGCTGTTGAGCTGAACTTAGGGTTTGATTTGCCTGGGGTGAATCTCTCTAAAGAAGAAGAATGACTCCCTTCTTCTGCTTCCCACCTCTCACATACACGTTTGAGTTGTGCTCATTTGTTGTAACACCTGGAAAATGGCATGGTATTTTATTTAAACATTCAGGCCAGCACACCTGCTGGTACAGTAAGAAGCTTCACACCATGTGTAACGTGTACATTGTCAGACTAGAATGCAGTGCTGTGATTTAAAAGGAAATTTCGAAGCCCTGTTGTGCCTCCCTCCCAGCACGGTTTCCGTAAGCACAGTGCTGGTGTGGTAGGGCATTTTAATAGGAGAGCAAGGCCCTAGTTAGCACAGCAGTGGTGTTCTGAAGGGGCTGTAGATGCACTTACAATGAGAAACATTTAAATACTTGCCCTGGGGAGAAAGGAGCATGTCCGGAGTAAGATTTTAAGAGGGGAGTGTACATGAACAAGATAATTTTCCTTCTCACTTTTAAAAAAATCAGAAAGCCTCCTCTCCCTAACCCCCATTCTTGCTTATAATTGAAATGAGAAGATGGCCTCTCAGCTGTCAACTTGTATTGAGACTGCATCAGCTCAGATGTTGGACAGCAGCTTTAGAATTTGGAGACTGGTCAAGTATGCCCTTGGACACACCCCAGAATGTGCAAGTGGAATTTTGAGTCATTATGTCCACCTAGTGAGACACTTCAGGCTTTTCCCCACGGAACAGGAATATATTTAAAAGCTGTATAGTTTTATAAGTGAAGCATTAATCAAAATGTCATTGATAGATCTGGTTGCTATTAATAGGATGGCCACAGATTTTGTATTCTCTTGGGGAAGATATTTAACACGTAAGTTTTCTCACCCATACAATGGAAATAATACTTCTGGGGAAAACAACAAGATCTTCAGGAAGAAGGAAATATTGAAGGGCAAAGTGGTGCGATCCTATGATGATTATTCTTTTACTGAGAAGGTGCATTTTCAGGTTTAACATTTCCTGGTGATGATTAATCAAGTTATGTGGATTAATTTTTTTAGCAAGAGTTATGAAATACTTTCCTAAAGAATAATGCATTTTAAATGTTGTATGAGATTTAAGAATTAGAATTGTCTTCTATTTCCAAGAATTTTAAATGACCTTCAGATTGAGCCAGTCTGTGGTTGAATATGCTAATGAAATCACTTTGCTTGCAAGATGTTTTGTTTGGTAATGAAACTCAAAACTACTGACCGTGTTGAGCTGATGATGTTTGTCTGTCTAATATACTAATATTCATCAAAGCAGCATGTGCAGACAAAGTTCAGGTATGAATAGAGATGACTAGGATTTTCTGGGAGCTCATATAATAGTCTCTTTTAGGTCTTGATCTTTGTAACCAGCTGATGACCTTTATTTTACACTGATAATGAAAGAAAGCAGTATTATTTTATCACTTAGCCCCATGAATACAGAAATAATTGAGTTCTCATCACTAATCATTTTAACAAATTAGAAAATCCCATTTAGCCCAGATATTACCAGATGTACTTGTGCTGAGCAGTGTTTTTGAAGTATTTTGGGACTGTTTACTGCTAAACATACTGGTCAGTGAGGATATGAATGTCTGACCCTAGTATTTTTAATGTATTTCAGAGTATAGTTTTAGGGCTGTTTGGTTTTATTCCTTGATCATTGCTGTCACTTTAATTAGACTGAACCCAGATTAATATAGGCAAATTTTCAGGATGAGGTATGAATGTTCCAGTTATTTTTGTAAGAAAGAGCAAAATTTGTTTGTATAAGCTCTGATCTGAAGTATTAAAGCTGTTTAAAAAATAAAAGGGTAGCAACCTCAAAAGATTCAAAATAAGTTCAGAAAAATCCACAGATTTCTCTTTTATCTTGTGCCTTTATTACTCTAAATCTTACTCAGTGACATTGCAATCCTATAAATTACCACAAATTTAGATTAATCCTAAAAGAGTGAATGTCTAAAGTTGCAGTTTGGAAAGTTTTCGTCCCACTATTTATTCTGTATAATATATATATACTGTCTGCATTAAACAGTACTGGTAATACTGCAGATCAAAACTCTTTGAATATTTTATCTAAAACAACCTCAGATGATTAAAAAGAAAAAAAAAAGCAAATAAAAACATTTATTTATGAAGGCTTATCAAAGATGCCCAGAGCATTAGGTGAGACCTTTGATATTGTTTCTGAAATTCTGAACGACTTCCCATTTAAATACATTTGCTTCATTTATTTTATACAAAAATTATTGAAACTGAAGAGTTTGATTATAGTTTTTGGAACAGTTTTATAGCTGGAAATTTTTCATCAGCTCTGCTGGTCAGATATCCAAATATAATTGGGAATATATCAACCTGTTCCTCTTTCCTGTGACATGTAATGAGAGAGAAGGCAGGTGAGTACATCAGTAGGTGATTGTTATGCCGGAAGGAGAAAAAGGGAAAAAAAAAAATGAGAGAATCCTTGTTATTCAGTACATTTCGCTTGAGACACAATTCATCCTTGTCCCAAGTTTCCAGTGAAGTTGAGCAATGGGCAAAAGTACGAATCAGTGTCCTAGAATGTGATTTTGATTGTTACCTATTGCACATCTTTCACACTTCCCCAGAGAGGCCTGGGCATATGAGGCACACCTTTGCCTCTGGCTGTGAATCATGTGAAATTGCTGGCAGCTTATAGTAAGTGTCTAGACTACCATAGTCGCTTTGATATTCATTCCAATTAAGTTAATTGTAAAGAGTTGGAAATGAGGTCACATAAAGAAAATATGACAAAACACTTTCTTTCACCGTGTGGCGTGAATGGCATGAAGATGCTCATGTTGACTGGTTTGCTATGGCAGAAACTTCCCCATGATCATTAAATTCATCTTCCCAGGAAAACACAGAAGGTGTATGTTGCTCAAAGAAGGCACAGGCTGTAATGCTGAAGGTATCTCACTGTGATGAACGGCCACTGAAGAATATTTTGAGCCTTTAAATGTACTCTGATCCTATCAGGATTTTTGACCTCTAGAGGGAAATTTCTGAAATCCTTTCAAAAGGTAGAGAGGCTAGTATTCAATGCCCTCTCTGGGAAGGAAAAAGAAATATTGCTTTTGGAGAGGAGAAGTGAAAGATACTTTCAAGAAAAATATTTGGGGGGTTGTTCATTGTCATTGTTTAATACAATTGCTTAATTGTATAAACCTAGTTTCTGAGAAAAAGCTATGTTTGGTGGATTTTTGGACTTTGGATGGGGGAAAGCTTGTACTGCCAGTTAGATTCTGGCTTTTCTAATAGCTCTTGTCACCTTTGATAGTAAATGGACTAATTCACAGCAAACTGAAGAACTTAGATGATGTGGTTTGAGGCTATACATCATGTTGATAAATTTCAGTATTATGTCGGTAGCTACTTGGATGGCAAATCTGGGTGGTTCCAAGGCATTTCCTGGGGCGAGCTTTATGATCTCAGGGATCTGGGATAGCAGCTTTACCCTAGCAAGCTCTCTCTCTTAGGTCTGATTCATCTTCTGTACTTTCTTCACCTTGGTGTGCTTACACTCATTCATTAACATTTTGCTTCCTTCCATCTTTGTGTTGCTTTAGGATATAAATGGGCATTTCTGTAACCTTTCAGACCTAGAGCTGGTCACCCCTCCTTCCTTCCATTATTTTTGTACTTATTTTTTAAATAAACATGAGTTCTTTATTAACTGTATTTGGAGAGAAACTATTTTGGTAATGAAAGTATAAACTGAGAAGTAGAGGATGTACATGTTTGCATTGTTTTGGGGAATGTGAAGGGACCTTTAGAGTACAAGTGAACATAATTAATTTCTATTCTATAGTAACTTTTAAATTTTAGAATTTTCCAAACATATCATGTTACCATTTAGCAGGCAACCCTCTCCCCCCCATATTTAAAAATTATTTTTTGTCCAGCTACCATGTTGAGAGCTTTTATCTTTTTAAGAATGAAATCAGCATCTTGACAGGTGATACCGTTTTACAATGTTTGATCCTTACAAAACTTCTCTGATTTTCTTGTTGTTTGTTTTAACTACATTTTAATAAACATATACTATATGGTATGAATGAATTACGTGATATTTTGAAAGTAGTTTTTTGTAGGTGGACACACTTTCAAATCTGGAAATATCAAGAAATATTACTTCTGACTGCGGAAGTTTTATTGGCAATTGATAATTCAGCTTAGATGCAGCTAGATAATGAAGTCAAGTACTTTGAAGCTGCAAGGCCATGTAGAATTTGCAAGATTGACAGTACCATTACACTGTACTCAGTGTACATTAATATTTATAAAAGCTTTGTGAAAGCAATGTTTGTCTTGTAATATGGAAGGGAAAACTGCAAATGAATTATTGGTCTGGCCATGTTTGCATGATAAAAGCTTCCAGGTGATCCAGACACCCTTTCTGAAATGACCAAAGAAAAAGTGAAAGAAGTCCCTTGGACAGTAATAAGAGTGCTCACTGAAAAGTTAGGTTGTTAGAAATACCACTGTGTGGATTTAAATTCATAACTAAGTATATGAAAATCTATCCCTGTGTGGAAAAGTTCAAATTTTCCAGATGAAATATTATGTGGAAAAACCCAGACTTTTGCCACTGAAATGGATGTTATGTGGGTCCTGAATTAACTGAAGATGAGTCAGCCATAACACATCTGAGTTAAAACCTGGCCTTTAACAATTGTGAAATGGTTATTAGTAGTAGTATTCTGTAAATGTTTTAAAGATGTTAACTATAACTTTTTTCCCCACATATTTGGCTAAATTCATGTCTGGTATAGATTCACTGTCTGGACTCATTCATAACTGTTTGCGGGTCGATCCTACGCTGGTTTTCACTGGAGTTACACTGGAATGAGCTTGGACCATGGCAATGAAGTGTCAGGGTCTTTCTCCAGCTGTGTATGTGCAACGTGTAACATTTTGAGAAGCACCAGCCTGTCTGGGAGCCTGAAGCAAACCAGTGGAACTTGTGTATCTGTGGTATTTAAGTTTTGTAGATTTTATCTATAATTTTATACATACTTTATGATGCTCCCTGTATGGGGAACTGCTAAAAACAAGGCTCAGGTTGTTCTTTGAGAGCCGTGGGAACAGCACCTTTCCCTGCAGATAACAGATCATGTCTGTGCTGTATGTTCAGGGGCTCTTTTCTGCAGAGATGATCTAACGTTAAGGACAGGTGGTTCAGAGAAATAAGTAATCTTACGTTCTTTATGGTCTTTATCAAATAGTCCCACTTGGTCTAAATCGGGATTTAAGGCTATTGTTTGCTCTAATGCAATTACACACGTTTTTTACTCAGACTCCAACAAACCAGACTCTGGCAGCAAGATTGGATAAGCCTTCTACAGGTTTTTAAAAATGAATTGCATTGTGTCGATCCCTGGGAAAGTGTCTTCCTTGAAAGTGTTTAATCGTCCCACCCTCCCCATCATTCGTGGATTAAACCATCCATGGCAAACACTGACAGTTAGTCAATTTATGTCTCACCTAAGAAAGAAGACTTTTTTCACCTGTGCAAAGTGTAATGTACTTAGAGATATCTTTTTCATTTACGGTGTGGGAAGTAAACCCTAAATCAATAACATCCCTCTGTCTTTTTAGTATTTCAACATGAAGCATAGTAATTTCAGTGAAAGAGCTTTCTGCACAGTAAAAATAAGGGAAAGTATTGTATCAACATGGAGATCATTAGAGAAGTTTTGAACTACTGAAAATATTAAAATGTTGCAAAAATGACACAGCATGTGCAATTATATCACTAATGCTTCCTGCCATCCAGGTCACAGTTTTTGTGTGATAATACTGGCATATTTAATGCTTACATTCTGAGGTGTGCTGAAATCTCTCTCAGCCTTGCCTTTTTGTGATGGTCAGTACTTCCAGCTCCAGCTGATAACACTTACCTTTGGGACCACTCACTCTGTGAAAGCAAGTCCTTGAAAAATAAAGTGCACTTGTGACACTGAGGAGCAGCCCAAGCGTCTGTATTTAAGAGGTTACCTTTGCCATTACTCTGGGCTTCACAGACCAGCTTTCCCATGTAGCCTGTGCAGCAACTGTAGAGTATTTCTGCCTGACAGCAGAGGCCCAAGTGTGCCACCAGATTGGCATGGGGAGACATGGAATGGTGCACTTGCTGTTCCAATTAGGATCTTCTGGAGTCTGTGTGCACGTGAAATGGCCTCCATTATGTCTTGCAGATGCTCTTGTTACACAGCATTGGGTGAGCAGAGCTTGGATGCTTCACGCAGAACAGTTCCCACAGACTGCTCAGCTTTGCGTGACTGCTGGGCAGTGTAGAGTGTGCCAGGACTATGGTGAATTAATAAAATACCCTACACAGAAGACTGACACAACTTAAAGTCCCAGTAAAGCTGGAACACTTTGGAAATCTGGAATGCAGTTGGAGCATGCTCAACTCATTGTTCTATTGTGTGTCTGAAAAAGACAGTTACTGGCAAAATAGAAACAAGTCAGAAGAGAGTTTTCTGTTTCCTTTCTATTTATTTTACAGTTTTGACCCACTCAGTAAAGCTAACCATGAAATTATGGATTTAAAACCTGGGAAGTTAGGTATTCTATATAAAAAATGAAACATGTCACAGAGGAATTTTTACATACATTATGCAAAAACGTACAAGGGTGACAGGATGCAAGCTGTAGTGATATCAGAGGCAGCAAGAGTTTAAGATCCCCCAACCCATATGTAGTAAAAGCAAAAGTGAAGCTTACTCCCCAAGGAACCAGAGATTCTCTGAGAAGTGTTAGTGGGAAGGAGGGATGCATAGATGCATGTGTATATACATCTGTGTATACATACTGCCTCTCTCCAGAGTGCAGATGTACATTTAGGTGATTATTTGAGTGGGATGTGTTTCAGCCTTAGAAGTTTCGTAATGATTATGCTTGTAGAGATTTCCATTTTTACAAGCTCTTTATTTGAACAAGCATTATAATTGTAACTTATCTAGAATAAGATCTTGGAGAGTTAAGAAAAGGAATGAAGGAATGATGCTGCCAAGACCTACATTGTGTCTGGTTTCCTTTGCAATTCTGTAGTGCTGGCAAAGGTAAGGATGGAAAATCCATGTTGTTGATCAGCATAGGATCATCTCTTGGGAACAGAGGTCCTGTGCTCATGTAAATATGGTGCTTTCCCTGGCTGTCTCACAGACAGTCTTGAGAATTTACAGTGAAAGGCTATATCTAAGCTAAGAAAGCCATGTGAAGGGATCTTTCTGCCATGAAAACAAATAACTTAGGTCTGTCTAAACAAAATCGCAAAGGTTTTTTGAAGGTTCTCTTCAGTATATTAGTATTCATTCAGAACAGTTTTAGGGGGAAAAGCATCAGTCTCCTCACGTGATGTAAAAAGTTGCAGATAACTTAAGGGAAGAAATTAAAGTTACCTCAGCATTATCCAGTAATGGACAGTGTGAAAAAGGGCTTAGTAATTAAAAAATTTAATTTTCCCTGGTCCTCTGTGTAGCAGTAACAGCCACTTAAAAACCCAGTTTCAACTGAGGATTCAGGAGGAGGGAGATGGGCTTTACAGTGGCATGTACCAACATCTAAACTGGAGAATGGGGTCTGTGTCTCAGGGCAAAACAACCTCCACTGAATTTTTGAGACCACTTGTAAGTATAGGGAAGGGACAGTCTCTTTCAGTCAGTGGCAGCAGGTCTGAAATTGCTGGCAGAAATCCTCAGCTGAACTGTTACTCTTTTATATTTACTATTAGAAGACAATTCAGAAATAAAAGAAGAGAGGGCTCTCTGGGTGATAATAGCTTCCATGCATATTTCTTGCTCCACTTGAGTATGTTCAGTGAAGCCTTTCTCATTCAAAAGGTACTCTCACCTGAAAAGGAGACATCCACTTGGTTTTCAAACTTGGGATGCTGACTGTTGAGATTCAGATGGTGATTAGGATTTATCAGTACAGTCGTGCCTTAATTTTTAAGATCTGACCAAAGACTGCAGTTTGGAGGCAGGAGAGATGTAGATCATACAATGAAGTAAGGGGGGAGTATTTCAGCTCTAAGGCTGTAGATAAGCTGGCACATCCTGTTGATTTCTGAGGAGGAAAAAAGAACCTTGGGTAGCCCTTACAGCCTTGTAAGATTAAGATTTAAAAAAACCCACCAGAAAACAACAACCAAGCAACCCCAAACCCCCGCATCACTCCAGGTTTCCCATTAGTGGAACAACTTGGGTCTTCTGTGAATATAGTCAGAAGAGAGAAACTGCTGTTAGTTCCACCTGACTTTTCCAGTCCCAAAATTTGATTGCTTCTTGACAAAGGAGAGGAGCACTGTGTCATCCCGTTTGCTTATGATTAGCATGTTCTTATGGCTAGGATGGAGTGTCCTTGGACAACGACCTGGCACAGGTTCCTGAGATATTAGCATGGCAGTAAGGAGATGCTTCTCATGTGGGCACAGGACCTCCATAAACAAGCAGAAGAGATTTTATTACTGCAAGTCTATCTGAAAGCTGGAATAAGGAGAGCAAATATTCGCAAAATCCATGTGGGGCAGAGTTTTAAAATGACCATGATATTATTATCTACAGTGTCATAGGGTAACTTTGAGTAAGACATAGTCTGAAGCCCAGCCAAACCAGCTAAGTGTGGCTGGCATGCCACAGCTTCACCATCAAGAGGTTCTTGGCAGAACAGAAGTGGTAACAGATTAGCAGAGTAGCCACAGAGGGTTATAACAAAACTTTAGGAGAGATGTTATTCTCTTCAGAAATTAGCTTAATTGTTGTATCTGAGGAATGTGAAAATTGCCAAATACCTAATATTAGTAACAGAGTCTGGCTATTCAGGATCCTCAACAATGCAGCCAAATAACTTTATTTTAAACTGAATGCAACTAAAAACCCAGTCATAATAAAAAAATAAAAGAAAAATAGTGGTTACGTGTAGTGAGAAGTAGGCAATGTGACACAAACACATCAAAATAAGAACTTAAGTCATTCAGCCATATGAAACACAACACTAAATAGCAGTGGCATGAAAAACTCATTTGAGGTGGTGTTTGGGATGATGTCACAGAACAGCTTTTTACTGTGCTCTGAGGAAAAGTTCAGTGCCTCATGATTGCTAACTGCACGTACTTTTCCAGTCTGTCTTGGTCCCAGCTTCTGCAAGTGAGCACGCTTCATGAACCTACTACAACCTCCTCTAATGAACTGTATAGGTCTGGAAAGCTTGAGCACCTGAAAAAAAAAAAGCAAGGGAAGTCTCCTGTCCTCAGGAAGAAATCAAAATCTGGAGTTGAGCTGCATCTTGCACTTGAGGATGTGCTACAACCTCTTTGCATCTAGCTATGAGTTTGCAGTAGAAATAATATATGTAGGGGTTTGAGAAAAAGAAATTGTCAAGGACAAGGCTGTAAAGTTATTCTCAGTGTTTCTTTCTCCCATGGCTTCAAGGCCCCAGTAGGTAGGGGGACTGAAGCCCTTCGTGGATGTACCATGCTTCTTGCTGAGGAAGAAAAGGTCACCAGAGGTTAACATGCTTAAAATTATTGTTGAATTGCAACTCAATTGTGTAAGAGTTTATGTGCTTACTGTGAGGTATAGCACTCTGGTCAAGTGTGCTGCACATCTGCCATTGGAGTTAACAGAAGTTTTTGTGCCACAACAAGGATATACTATTTGAGAACTGTTTATAGTCTGTAAAATGTTATAAGGCAGTGTCATTGTTGTTGACTTCAGTGCCATGCTCTGAGCTGAGAATTACAAGGGTTCCAAATACACACTCAGCTGAATGAAATACTAGAGTTTAAGACTCAGTTCTCATTCATTAGTCACTGTACTTACGAGTCCACAGACTTTAACATATATTTAACCAAGCCAAAAGTAATATAGGTGGCAGTTCATTTGATGGTATAATCTCCCATAACGTTGCAAGGATTATGTTAAAGTTCTTCTATATTTTGCAATATGAACGTGCACATATGGAGAGTAGTTATGAGCATAGAGGCTCACCACTGCTACAGCACATGTGCAATTTGCCATATGCAGTACTTCTGAAATTTCTCAACAACCTCAGATGCAGCCATCCTGAAAACACGTCTAAAAATAGAATCAAGAATTCTAAAGAATGGCTCAATATATTACCACTTTTCTGCAATAATCCATGAAAAATGACACAATAACATATATGATTGCTCCCATATCACATATCTGAAGTGTATGCTGCCAAAATCCTAATTCAGACATTTGAACCAGTTTGGAATACCAAATATACAGAAAGTATAATCATCTTTACATAAAATAAATAAAAGCTGCAACCCAAATATCTTTGGTCACAAAACACCAAAAATCCCACCACCCCCAAAAACCAGAACACAAAAAAACCCTCCACATCAATAGATTTTACCTACTAAAAGGTAAAAATAAATGAAATAGACCATCTGTCTCATTTTTTCCTTTAAAATTTATGGCATATTCATAGAATATGTGACTGTGGTGTACTGCAGTAATGTTCACCATTTTGAGAGTAATCTCTTTGCTCTTTACTGCTCCCAAGTAATTCCAGCTTTTACTTAGTGTGTAGCACAATAAAGACCAGGATCTTCTGGGAAAGGCTGTAGATGATCTGGTAGTATAAATTAATAATAGGAAGTGTGAATGAATTTTATGTGATGCTATGGTCTCTTTCAAGAGTTTACCCTAGATAAACATTTAGCACATCAGGTTTATGTAAAGCTATCTGTTCAGAAACTTCCTCCTGGGTACAGCTGCTCCATATTATACATCTCTGATTTATGCTAGTATATATTAAGACAAATGATCACTGTGCAACTGCTGGGCATTAGGTTAATTTAGAGTATTTTGCTATAACTTCTTGACTTTTGCTGACTTTTGATTGAGCTCTCAGCTGGGTTACCTTCCAGACAATTGCCCAGATTAGATTTTGGGGGCAGGTGTTAACTGTGGAAACCTACTTAGTATTAAACGTACCTGTCTCATTGCTACGGACTCTGGAGATGATAGTCTTATTTTTTTCTAGTCATTGTTCTTCTCAAAAGACCTAATTGAAAATATCTGTCAAATGGTGTCTCTGGTTTCCCTCTTCTTCCCTCTCCCCCCCTTAATTGGACACGTATTGTGTTTGTGTGGGAAGGAAAGAGGCTTTATAGCCTTATAGCAATATTGCTGGGAAAAGAACATTAAAATGGATAAAGGGATTTCCTTGTGGTATAAATACCTGCACACGACCTCCCTGTGCTCTGGAGCCCTCCTGTATATGTATATGCAGGTAAAAGCCTGGAATAGAGCTTGAGCTGCTGTTAATCACTCAGGATCTGTTCTGATAGGAAACAGGGGCAAGTGGCTCTTTAGCCTGTTGGAGGGTATGACTTGCCAAGCGTTTGCTTCATCTGACACCTTTGTACCCTTGAATTCTGACTCTTCTCCCTCTCTGCCTCTGATAATGCATCACAGCGCTGCAGAGTGCCTGCCGGTTTCTAACCATGCCACCAATGTTGTGTCTACAGGTACTTTTCTAGAAAGAATCTTGTTCTCAGTAACTCTCATTTGTAATGCTTTTGGATGAACTCATTCATCGAGTTCTGCAATGTTTAAAGTGTTTGGTATCAATGTTATGTGTGATTGGGACTATATTGAAGTAGAAGCATTTTCACAAAACTCTGCATGACGAGTGAATCAGGAAAACGCAAAATGTTTGTGTTTTAGCTAGATTTGTAGCTTTCTCTAAGTTTGTTACAAGATTAGGCTCAAGTATGATCCCAATGCATTAACTTCGAAGAGGTTCAAACACTGTTACTGTTTTTATGACTATATAGTCTTCAATGATAAATGTGTAAATTAATTGAGTATTTGTTTATTATGTAACCACAATTTAAAATAACATAAATTACTTTAAATAGGAAACGTATTTATAACAGGCCAGGTAAAATTATCACTTGAGGAAGCTTTCAAGAAAGAAAAACAGTGCTTTACAAAGCATTTTGTATACTGAATCAAGACTAAGATTTAAGTTCGATATTCAAAATTGGTGGCAGAATTGTCATAAGTATTTTTGAATTTTGTGTGCTTGTGTATGAAATCCTATTAATTGCATGTAAATTCTAGAACTGTGTAATCACTGAATTATCTGACAGAGAGACAGAGTTTTCTTGCAGCCTTAAACCTGCAGGAGTGGGATTCAGGAATACAGGAATTGTTGATGGAAAACTCTCAGGAACAGAAAAAGAAATAGTTTTAATTTATTTGAAATTGCATTAAGGTAAGAATCTTATTCGGACTCTTAACAAGAAACTAGCCTTCTCCCAAAATGGTAATAAAACATTTTAATAATAAGAAAAAGCATGTAAGTAGCGAAAACTGATCATTGTTGATAGGTAACAGGGTCTTATACATAAGGCAGGAGGCTCAAAATATCCTAATACATCTGTTGGTTAGTGGTGGCAGTAGGGAATAGGAAAATTTAGATTTTTTATCAGGTCAATTTTATTTATCTCTATCATAGTATTATTTTCCAGATTAATATGATTCATAATAACAAGTATATGGTGACAGCCAGCCAAAAGCACTTGCTGGTCTGCTTCAGATTTGGTTTTTGATATTTTGTAGCTACCACCCAAGGACAAATACCATTGTAGTTTGTATTTTGAACTGCAGTTTGCATTGTAGTTTGAATTTTGTTTGCAGGATCACATCTAGTATATGACCCTGTGAAAATGGAAGCAATGGAAGAGGGTACTAACTATAATGAGTAAAGGTTTACAGATTTCATACATAGCTTCAGAATTTGTGATAAGCAATGCTACTCTGGTGTAAGCATCCAAGGAGAATTTGTGCACAAAGGGGATGTGAAAGAATTTTGAATAATGACTTACATTGAATGTAAACATTTAAATGCACATAGCAATTCTTCACCACAAAATAGAGATGAATATACTTCTGTTCAAATGCTATACCACGTCATACAATTGATCTGCAGTATGCTCAATGTTTTAATCATTATTCTTTAATTTAAATGGCATCATCATCACTATTTTATTTTAAATCCTTATTAGCAAGTTGATAATGATTTTTTTTTGCATAAAAACTATAGTCTGTGCATTATGAAATCATAAAAAAACCCCAGGAAACACTGAGATCTTATCTCAACAGAAAAGTTGCATTGCTTTAAATGTTTTAGTATTATTAATGCAATCTTTATTTTGCCTGCATTTATACTAGTATAAGCACGTTTGTTTTAGTAGATTTTGTATCTGTATAAGTGTACCAAAATAGGACAGTTCACCATTATGATTACTGTTGTGAAAAAGCAGAGTTTCTAATCACTAGTTAATTATACTGCTTTGAACAACTGGAATGTGTGCTCTAAAGTGCAGTTTTACTTATCTGAATGTTCACGAACATGGATTTTTAATATTATACTTTATAGCAGTTGTTAGAGGGAACAGTATATACTTTTCTGTGCCTCCTTACGCGTAAGAAACATCTCTAATTTTGCATTCAGTACAAAATGTTTGATTCTCCAGGCACTGGTGATTCCTGAGTACAGATCTGAAACAACCCTGTGAAAACACTAGAGACAAATTAAGTGTGTGTTGTTTGGTGCTGATGATGGAAAATACTGATTTAGGCCTAACTTTTTAGAAGAGCCTAGAGTCTATCATCCTGTTTCCCTACCAGCCTGCCAAAGCACTCAGAAATGTTCCTGGTGGCTTGGCACTTAAGAAAATGAGATTTCTGGATGCTTCAAAGCAAATGTCTCAAACTGCTGCTTTTTGGAAATCCAGGTCTTTAGACAGGCATAAAATATTGCCTCTCCCAATGCCTGTGTTCACTGTGGGGTTTGCATGGCAGTGAAGCAAATCATTTTTTTGGAAACATAGAGCAATTTTTAATGCAAAATTAAATTAAATGGGGTATGGAAGTTGGATGGGGAGAGGAATTGGTCTTCTGGAGGGTTCAGTGGTTCCCCTGCTCAGCAGTATATGTAAATGGGATTATGTCCATAGATTATACTAATAATAATGCATTGAGACCACAGCATGACAATTCCTGGTCTTGGCTCAGAGGGTTTCTCCCTATTTATACTGGCAGTCTCATCTGTTGCCACCTGGCCAAGTGTCTGGACTTCCAGCAGTGTTAACCTGATGGTATGGCTCAGAGTTAAATGTTTACAGAATGAAAACCACGTACAAGAGTACTGTCTGCCTCCAGACTTAAAGGTTGTGCCTTGAATCCCCACCCATTTTCTTACCACTTCTGTCTGTTTTATCTTTCTACCAAACTTCTTTATGCTCCTGTATCTGCTTTGCCATGATGACTTTGGGAAATGCTTTGGCAGGACTTCATTACTCTGTGCCTTCCTGTCATTATGGAAATCAACCATCTACATATGGGGTGATGGCAGGTAAGAGACATACCCTCAACTGGGTGAAATATTAGCATGTTGATCTTGGGCAGTTTTCCTTTAGAAGAACTGATCTGAGACAGTGGCCTAAAGGAGACAAGACTGAGGTTAAGGAGCTAAACAAGGAGTTTGGAAAATAAGTGCCAACGCCCAGTGTTTCCCCAAACCTCTCCATCTCTCAGGACATCACTCTATCTTATTTCTCTGGGACTGGGGCAGTGCTGCTCTTTTTGCTCACCTATGCCTGCTTTCCCTGATAATAATCATTTTTTGAGCGAGCAGGAAATAATGTACCTGGTATACTTGTGTACTACCAGTACCTGGGGTAATGCAGCCCTGACTAGAGCTATAAAATAAAATGGTGGCATAATGGAAGGATAGCTGAATTCAACAGGCAGATCATATATGTGATTGTCGATTTTTACACTCATTAATGTATGCTAGCAGCTCAATTTTCCCTATCCCAGGCTCAGTAAGAAAGAACTGCTATTAAATGCAAGTTCAAGTAGCAGTCAATGAGGTAATGCCATGAACCAACTTAACACATCTCCCAGGAGAGAATCGTGAGCCAGAGCTAATCCAAAATCGAACTCAGCATTTTATTTCACTTAAGAATGAAGGAAATTATAGAGTAAACGTGCATAGATTAATATACTTGCATAGGGACTTGTTAGAAACAGAGAGCAGGCATTCTTCACAGTATTTTTGAATCCTTAGAGGTATTCAAGAAATATGTGGATGTGGCAATTCAGGGCATGCTCTACTGGCTGAGATTGTGGGGTTGGGGACACAGTTTTTTGTGGCTGTTTTGGGTGGAGTGTGTGTGTTTGTTTTTGTTTATTGGGTTGGTTTTTTTTGTGTTGGTGTTTGGACTCATTGATCTCAGAGGTCCTTTCCAACCATGAAGATTCTGTGATTCCATTATTCAAATGCCCAAATGGTCCTATTTCATTGTTCATTTATGTGTCTTTTGCAAACATGCCTGGCATTGCTCAGATCCCTGGGAAAAGGTAATAGGTATCAAACAAAAAGTATTGCTCAGCAGTTAATTGTGTTTCATTCCAAAGTAAGTCCATCTTCATTTTTCTCCCTTCCTTTTTTTACCTTTACCTTTTTTTCTAGGTATCAAGCCTGCAACTCCAGAGATGCTATCAGCAAGTCTCTCCCAGAGTCGCATCTTACAGACATGCAGCATGCCACACCCCAGTGTGGTAAATGGTGTCAACACCTTGCAAAGCAAGTCGTTCTCTCTTTTAGTCTTTTCTTTATTCTTAGAAAAAGCTTGTTATTGTTGTTGCTGTTATCTGGGTTTTTTGGGTTTTGTTTGGTTTTGGTTTTTGTGGTTATCCTGGGGTTAGAACCTCTAGCACTGGTGAGAGCAATCGGAGCAGTACAGACAAGAAAAGTAAATGAAGGAAGGGGTGGGAGGTTAATGAACTCTGAGTTCTGCTACAAGGTTTTGTTTAATTTAGAAAATTGAAAAGGATGTCCTGAGAACCTGGAATTTACTGGCTTCTCCAGATACACTAGAGAGTGTTAATATCTATCCAATGATTTTTTCTTTCCCCTTCAGGTCAGAGACTTTTTAGCTCTATGTACAATATCTAGTGAAAAAACAGCCTTCACACTTAACTGAATCTGCTTGTTAACTCTGGTATTTGTGAAGAAGTGTTATCATGAGATAGTTTTTGTTTGGGGTGGAGCAATTTCTTTTTAAGCCAAAAGATCATTCTAAATATGTTTGGTTTAGGTTTTTTTCCTTTGAACTCTTACCTGTGTACTTTCATCAAACAAATTTTATGCCAAAACTGAACAAAGGTAGTGTCTTATCTGGACATCAAATTATATTTACATGTAAATATTCATTGTACCAGAAGAGACCGACACATTTTAGGTGGCTCAAAGTGACACAAATCCATCAATCTCATTATGCCACTTAATTCCAGCTGAGGTCCTGGATTGTTGTCTAAGTTTGGACCATTCACCATCTTATTTAAGTGCATCGCAGTTTGCTATGAAAAAGGATGGCTATGGCCTGGGAAAAGTGTCTGTTTTCATGTATGAGGACAAGAGAGAGACTGCATCTCCTAGGAGATCCTCATTCTTGGATACTTTTGCTTGTTATATGTAATAAATATTACAGACATCAATTATGAGATGACGAAGGCATGTTTTTATTTGGTAGCAGCAGAGAATAACTGTACTAAGTGGGTTCTTTGGTTTTCCTCAGGTAGCCTGACCCCTTGCCTTTACAAATTCCCGGAGCATGCCCTGAGTGCCAGCTCGTGTGCCCTGGGCCACAGCTTCACGCCCATGCACCAGTCCCTCCTCGCAGATGATCCCACTGCTGCAGACTTCAAGCAGGAATTCCGCAGAAAAAGCAAGTCTGTTGAAGAGCCTGTCGACATGGACTCCCCTGAAATCAGGGAACTGGAGAAATTTGCTAATGAATTCAAGCTGCGGAGAATAAAGCTGGGTATGTGCTTTGTGTCCACAAACACAAGGCTGAAAAATTCCAGTGGAAGTCCAATTACTTCCGAATGTTTTATGGTCTAGCCTCTGCAGTTGTCTAATCATAACTCTAATCCTGCCTTGCAGCGCCAGATTTTCTCCATTCCTAGAAGAGTTGCACAGACTTAATGAACTTCAGCTTTTTGCAGCTTAGTAGTCAGAAAGTGATTTTAAAGTTTCCTGCCCTTAAGTTATTTGTCTTAAGTGTAGTGAAAATTATTGCTGCTCATTAAATTACACTCAAATAACAGGTACCTTATTTTGCAAAGCCCCAAATTTTCTGCAACTGAGAAAATGAGAGCATATGCTCCCACCTCTTACATCCATTCTCTTCCCCATGAAGCGCTCCATCTCACAGGATGGTGCAATGTCATTTTTAGTGTACAAAACAAGTGACATTCATGGCAAAACTTTCATATGAGTGGGAAGCTTCTCTTACTATTTTCTTGTGCCAAGACACAGGTACAGCAGCAGCCGGTGTCTTTGTTGCTAACTGATAACTACTGGGGCAGATCCGAGATGGATTGCATCAGAGGGTCTTTGGTGATCTGCTTTGCCTTCACTGGGCAATTTTAGCCATGGAAAAAGGTGAATTGAGCCCTGCCTTTCTCATCACTAGGGAATTCTTCCTTTCTACAGAAGGATTGAGGTACATTGTAAAGTAAAAGCCTATCTCCTTGTTTGAACTGTACTGAAAAACCCCACAACATTTGGTGCTGCAGCTTCATCCTGCTTATGAACATTCAGTATAACAAATGAAGAGTTGCAACATTTATATTATCATATAATATTACATTGTGTCATTGCAAAATTAAGCGTCCTACAAAAATCTGGCTTTGTATATGTAAAAAAAACTATATAGTTATTACAGGTATCTATGTATTATTTCAACAGCCAGCAAGCTAGCGTGTACCATTTGCAGTGTAAAATAGCACCTGACACAAAAATTTAGGGTTTAAAATAGTATTTGCAACTTAGTCAGTTTTGCTGTGTATGATACATTTAATATCAGCCACAACAACAGAAAGGTTTTCTAGGCCTCAAGCTATTAATCACTGTAATTGTTACTGCATCTTCATCTTGAATTTGTGAGGGAATAAAACTTCCCCTGATGCAAACAAATGGCACAGAGCCTGTAAGACTGGGCTTAATGTTCTGATGGGAAACATGCAATTTGCACAGGAAAACTAATCTGAGGTTGAGCTTTACAAGGGAAGACAGAGTTAATATGGGCTGTGGGTCTGAGGCTCACAGAGTTAGTGCAGTCAAAATGGAGGTTAAAAGCTGCCTTGTAAGATATTCAGCATCTGAAGAGATGGTGCCCATCCTGGCACAGAGGCAGAAAGGGAGGATGATGAGCCAGACCCCTGAACGTGGCAGATACACATTCAGACCACTGAACAGGGAACTGCTGTTAAAAAGCCAGTGTCTGCACAGCAACTGCAGCATTTCTCTGATTGCTTCAACTTAGTTGTCACAACAAATAACAGGAGGCTAGTGGTGCCATCAGGGATCAGCTTATTGCCTTTGTTCCCTCTATAGAATGAAAGATATGGGTCTGGATCCTTCTCAAATCCCTAATCTTGGAGTGTAAAACTACACTAAATCAGTTTATAGTCCCACTGAAACCAACAGGAGACTAAACACATCTCCAAGGTGAGCTCAGAGTCAACCACAGAGACCTCTGCAGAAAGCCCATCCTGAAGACACTGGGAGGCACACACCATTTGTAAGAGCTAGCTGTGAAGGGCTAAGTCTCAAGGAAAGTAATGCTTTCTAGAAAACTCCAAAGTGACTTTTTTCTCTTTGTTTTTAACAGGTTATACACAAACCAATGTTGGAGAAGCACTGGCTGCTGTGCATGGCTCTGAATTCAGCCAAACTACTATTTGTCGGTTTGAAAACTTGCAGCTGAGCTTCAAGAATGCATGCAAATTGAAATCAATACTGTCCAAGTGGCTGGAGGAAGCAGAACAAGTAGGAGGTAGAGAATTGGAATCCTCTAAATATTGATTTGCATTTAAAACAAAATCCTCTATTTATATTGAAAGACTAGAACGTGCCTTCTATATACTAAGGTTTTGTTTTACCAACTTTCACTACTAAGGTGTGCTTTTATTAAATTGTGGTTGTCTTTTTTGGGTGAGCAAGGAGAGCACAGAATAGCAGAAACATCATTTACTGGGTATAATGTGTCAAACACACTCGCTGGAAGTAGTTTCTTTCAGTCCCACCCCAGCATACTAGTTCCGCTCCTGTAGCTTAGCTGTTATTAGCATCTGCCAGGCAGCCCATTTAGCAGCATGCAGAGACTCTTCACTAGCAAAGGACTCTTCCTTTCAGCCTCTGGCATATGAGATATGGCCAGAAGGGAAAGGATTTGAGTTCATTTATGACAGAGGTCTTTAAACCCTGAGGAAGAATAGCACAGTATAGAGGTTTTTGATGCAACCTTTTTGCTGTAAAGGGGTTTCCATCCTTTCCAGTTGCAAGAAGAGTCACAGGTTCACTGGGCAAAGGTACTTTGGAACAGGCTGGTTGATTTAAAGGAAATGGGGTGCTTTAAAGAACAGCCATTTCAGCTGGATGAATTGTGAATGCTAGAAAGCAGTATGCCTGGAGGTGACAGCGAAAGCCAGAAATACCATTGTTCAATACTCACCTAGCACGGGAAGAAAGATGGTGATCTTAATGCTACTTTTTTGATTTGCCATTGTATTCAACAGTAGGAAATGATGTTAAGCAGCTGCCTCTGCCACACACTTCAATTTCGTTTGAGTCAAATGTAGAAAGCTTCCTTCTCCTGTAACTGCACTAGAATCCAGAGACTTTCCTAACGTGGCCAGCATGTTGCAAGAACTGCAAGGGGTCTGGGGTGGGTAGCAGCTGGTGACTGTGTGAGCAGTATTACAGGCTTGAGCTGCAGGGTAAGATCATGTGCAGGCAGCAGCCTCTGAGAAGCGAGGGGAGACATGTCCATCAGAAACTGGAGTGGAAGAGGCAGATGAATAAATGGGGCTGGGAGCCAAGGCTGAAGAAAGAGGGTGAGCCAGGGGATATGGAAATAGACTCCGTCTCCCTCAACTGTACCATGCAGGGTAGGAGGAAGAAGGTATGTAAAAGGAGGGGGCTGAAGTATGACTCCACAGATACACAGGGCACAGAGCCAGCGCTGTTTGCAGCTTTACTGGTGGCACACCATTTTTTCTTGTAACCATTTATAGCTGGAGGTAAAACAATGACTAACCACCTAAAAGAAAAACGTGCTCCTATGTGTGGTGCAGCTTTTATTCGGTGGCATTATCTGGCGGCTTTCTTCCATCTTCAAAGAAAGGGAATTTGTTTCTAGAGATAAACTGTGCTTGTTTTCCATCCCCTGTGGAAGGTAAATTGTTTTGTTTTTAATGCAGCTTTATACAATGAAAAAGTTGGAGTGAATGAGCGGAAGAGGAAGCGCAGAACCACCATAAGGTAATAAATATTTAGATTGTTATATGGTACCCCTTTGGGCAGATGCTTCTCTCGGGCTTGAAATCAAAGCATTGTTCTCTATTAAAAACAACTATAGCTGTTCTTTATAGCTAATGTTTCAAAATATTTCACTAGCTTGAACATTCCAGTGAAAAATAACAGCATAACCCTCCAAACCCCCAGTATGCTCCAAATATACTAAGTTTCCCAATAAAAAACTTTTTTTCAACTTACAACATACTTCAACATGAAAAAATATGTTTATCCCAGTTCTACCTAAATTACATCACAGAATGGTTAAGGTTGGAAGGGACCTTAAAGGTCATCAGGTTCCAGCCTCCCTGCTATTAGCAGGGACACCCCACGCTAGACCAGGCTGCACAAAGCCTCATCCAGCCTAGCCTTAAACACCTCCAGGGAAGGGGTTTCCACAACCTCCCTAGGCAACCTATTCCAGCATCTTACTACCCTCATGGTGAAGAATTTCTTTGAGATATCTAACCTAAATCTACCCTCTTTCAGTTTAAAAACATTATCACTATTACTGCCCTCTCTGTTGAAAAGTCCCTCCCCAGTTTTCCTGTAGCCCCTTCAGGTACTGGAAGGCTGCTATAAGGTCTCCCCAGAGCGTTCTCTTCTCCAGGCTGAACAGCCCCAACTCATTCAGCCTGTCTTCAGGAGAGGTGCTCCAGCCCTTTGATCATCTTCCTGGCCCTCCTCTGGGCCCTTTCTAACAGGTCCGCGTCTTTCCTGTGCTGAGAGCTCCAGAGCTGTACACAGTACTCCAGGTCTGGTCTCACCAGAGCAGAGTAGAGGGGCAGAATCACCTCCTGGCCCTGCTGGACACACTTCTTTTGATGCAGCCCAGGATGTGGTTGACCCTCTGGGCTGTGAGCACACACTGGCGGCTCATGTCGAGCTTCTCATCTACTGCCACCCCCAAGTCCTTTTCCTCAGGGCTGCTCTCTAGCCATTCTGCCCTCAGCCTGTGTTTGTGCCTGGGGTTGTGCCAACCCAGGTCCAGGACCCTGCACTTGGCCTTGTTAAACTTCATGAGGTTGGCACTGGCCCATCCCTCCAACCTGTCAAGGCTGGATAGCTATACAGTGAATGAAGTATCAAAGCAACCTTTTTTTTATTATTACTTTAGGAGGGTCTACATTATACCAAATTAAATTGCATTGTTTTTCCAGAAAACTGAGGTCTGGGAAGTTTGAAAACAAGCTTTTACACATAATATTGGATCCCCATCCCGATCTTCCATAGTTACATTATTTGAAGATCCCAAAGAAGCACTTTAATGAGACAAATGGAAAAAAAGGTTGTTGTTCTGGAATGCCCTTCTCCTGCTTCTCTTTGGTGGCCAACATCTACCATCTATCTAGCATCAACTCTATACGGAAATCAAGTAGGCTGGTAAATCATATTACAAAAAAATTACCAAATAAATAAAATCAGTCCTTATATCAAGCATTTTAAAATTATTCCTGCTCTTACATCTAACTCCACTGAACTGGGAGTATCAAATACGGCAGGTTGTCAGGTGTACAGATAATTGAGGGGAAGTTCAGGACCAAATCCCACGTAATAAGAAAACATTAATTGTTCCTTTGAAAGCATAAAAGACCTCAGCTCAAAGACTTCAAACAGATCAAAGAGATGACCTGCAGCCTTACTCTCAGTAATTCTTAACGACTGCTTGAAGGTAAACTGGACATAAAACAAAAGTCCCACTAACTAAATTAGGTTAGCCATACCCTGAGTAAAAACTACATAATTTGAATTTTTTGAAGTTATTTTATTTTCTCCTTTCATCAGAAAGCCTAAGAAACTGTTAGTCAAAACCAGTGATTTTTCTATACTTCTATTTGTGCAGAACACCATACTACTAATTAAGTAATTTTGGTAATGTTACTAAATATTGCAAAATAGACTTATAAATTAAAGACCAACAACATATTACAAATGAAGAAATGAAATAACCAGAACTCCAGCAGATACTTTGTGTTTTTCTATAACGGAAATAACTGCACTTAATTTCCAGAATAATGCATGAAGTGCCCTCTTGTGTTCAAAGACATTACAGCTACTGCTGAAGCCAGTTCCCGATGCGTCCTGGTGGCACACAAGCATGTCACATATACTCTTCATTTTATGAGAATATGTAATGCGAACAGGAAGAAAATTCTATCTGGCAATAAGTCTTAAATTGTTTTGTTTATTGAACCACTCTACTTTGGGCACTGCTGCCTGTGAGGAACAGACTAAGGCAGACTTTTGGAAAATGTGAGGATTGCTAAAACATCTTGGTGTAATCTCTGTGATTTCTAGAAATACTCTAGTGCTCTCTTTATTACAAAATGAGATGCAGAACTTGAGACAACATACAACAATTCCCAAATTCTAAGCGAGGGAGCTCTTCCTCTTTGTAAACCTAATTATTCAATACAACCAGGTAATTCCAGTAATGTGAATTTGCTGAACCCCCACGACACTGCTGTGACTAGGGCAGAATGGGTGGTCAGGCTTGCTCCAGTTCCTGTGATCCCATTCATGTCTAGCTAGTAGTTGTAGCTCCTAGAGAGTATCAAGAAGCACAAACATGTTATGATTACCACTGAAATTCCACTAAACTTAACACTGGCTTTGCCTTTAAATGATTCTGTGCTGAAATTCTGCGTGATGTGATGCTGTCCACGTCAGCAAGTAGCCTCAGTGTACTTCAGCTCTTGGGGTTTCCTTTGCATGAAAAAAAAAAACAAAACAAGAAAAAAAAAAGAAAAAAAACCAAGTCACTACCTTCACTGCTCTTACTTGACTCTTCTGAACTAGTGGTGAAAGCCTAAATATTTCAGAAAAGTTTTTAACAGTGATATTTTATCTCTTTATTCAGTATTGCTGCTAAAGAAGCCCTAGAGAGGCACTTTGGAGAACAAAGTAAGCCTTCTTCTCAGGAGATTATGAGGATGGCTGAGGGGCTCAATCTTGAAAAAGAAGTTGTGAGAGTTTGGTTTTGCAACAGAAGACAAAGAGAAAAAAGAGTGAAGACAAGTTTACATCAGAACACCTTTAGTTCTATTATCAAGGAGCATCACGAATGCCGGTAAAGCTTTTCCATATGTAGATGTGGATTTCTGGTGTGCTTTTTGTAAATATTGTAAATACTACACTGTTTTGAAAAATAATCAGTAAAACCACTTGTTTCTCTTACAAGCTAGCCAGCTTCAGATGTAGTGTGTTGTGAAAGACCTGATTTTAATGTGAAAGGTTGGAAACAAATTAAATGCTACTGCATACATTGAAAGAGTTGAAAGTCTCTGCTTAACTGCAAGGAACCTATTAGGCATTATTCAACTAGAAGTGCTTTCCAAGTTGTTTGCTATGCTGTGCCACCTTTCTTGCATCTGTGGTACATGCAAAGATTATTGGAGAGCCTCATGTAGGTAGGTACCCTAAACATCAGGAAACAAAGCCTTTGTGTGGTATGTGAAGAAAGGTTACAAAGCTTGACATCAGCAGCTATAATTTTGAAAGTATTTTGCCTCTGTATGTCCATGCAGGTGCTCTACCCTCACCCCACACTAACTAGCTAACTGTGCTAACCTTGGTGAGATTGTAAGCCTCAGGCACGTGGAAGGGTCCCACCTCCCACGGTGACCACTGAACATCAGTGAGAAATAAGAGCTTCAAAGAAGAGAAAGTGAATAAGCATCCTTAAACAAGCAGTGATGACATTGTAGAATATCTAACTAATGGCCAAGGATGGGATATACTAATGGGATGATCTGAGAGCCAGGTTGAGGAACATTAGCTGAAGACCTGTCTTTCCAAATAACAGCTCAGACTCAGCTACCTGCTCACACCAGCTGTATACCTCTGAGGGAAAAATTTTGAGTAAATTCCTTGTGTAAGTTCAGGACAAAGCCATTAGAAATGTGCAGTAGTTGCTGTCTTTATTTACAGTAGAGTAAGCTTACCAGGTATGGAGGGGTCAACACTGTTCTTACTGTGTGCTCTGTCTCAGTGTACCATTTGACTGCCTTAAATGAGTGCCAAGTAGAAGTGACTTTTTTTTAATGCTTGTTATCAAAGGCAATTCTTGCTAACTTATTATATGCCATAAAGTTTTATTTCGATAGGCTTAGCTATAAAAATTGGGATACAATTTACCCTACTTTAAGACTTTGTGACCTGAGGGGAAAAGACCAGATAATTATAAAGGGTTTTATTACTTAGGGCTTTCTCTGCATTGTAACTTTTTCTGATTAAATCCATATGTGGACATATACCATAGACAGTGTGTTAAGCTAAAAAAAAGAAGGCCCTAGTGCTCTGAAAGAAGTAACCACACAAAGCATTCATTGCACTGTATATTCCCACTCTCTTCCACCCCAGTAATTGAAAATAATCCCTTATTTGTTATCCTCTAGCCTAGAGAGATAATTGGGGGAAAAAAACCCCAGTGCCAGAGCTCCACCTCTCAGAAAACCAGGCACCGAGAAACTGGATTAATGACTGTAGTACTCACTTGGGATAGATTATCCAGCCATCTCATCAGCCCTGCTCATTGTCATTAGAATAGCCCATTACCATACATGTGTTTTTGACTGTTTTCTCAGGACTGAAATTGAGTACATGCAAGTAGTAATGGCCAGATACAATTTATCTTTCCATAAAATAGACCTGATGATTTAGAAAATGTCGAGATAATAGGCCCACAGAAAGCAAAAGGAGTTTAATGTTCAAGACCACTTAGAAGCAGTGTGTACAAGTTAAGAGCTACCTCTCTAGTGTACATTAAATTATCTTCAATGCCTATTACAGTGACCATAGGCATATTCAGCTGTGGAAATTAGGCTCCTGGATTAAAAACAAAACAAACCCCCAGATGAACACATTGATATAACCCCTTAATTTAGAAGAAAATTTAATAACTCAGGGGAGAAATTGTGCTAGGTACTCTCTTCAGGTTGTTCTCATCACTAGCATAGCTCACCCACTAAAGCAGAGAAAGACCAAGCCTTAGCCTTTATCCACCACATGTATATTGACAGATCATGAACTTTCCAAAAGGATAAAAGATAAATACAGTTAAGATTATCAGCAGTCAGTAAAAGTGGTGACATGCATTTGTATACCTTTGATGTTATGCAATTTAATGTTATGTATGCTGAAACTATCTGGTCCATAATTTTTATTTATATTCTGAGTTATTTTATTAATTTTAAAAGGCTTCCTAAAAATGCTATAAGCCTGTACTTTCCCTCTCCCAATAAAGTATTCTCATACATTTGGCATTTTAGGTAATGGTTTGTAGTTCTCTTTTGGTAATACTTCACTATTTTAGTTGCATATCATGTCAATGTTCTTACTCATTTTACCATGCTGTAACAGCTAATTCAAGAGCAGATTTATAACAACATTGTGATTTCTAGTCTTACAAAAAGTCTCACAAGTGAAGGCTAATTGCAGAAGCATAGCAAAATAAAATGAAAGATGACACATAATGCCATTTTCTTGCAAAACAATGAGGAAAGGCTAAGTAGAAGAAGCACCCACCATTTAAGCACATCTAGCTGTTGCCACAGAAGCACAAATTAGAGCAGACTTGTTTGAAGAAAAAAAAAGCTGGATGAAATCAAGTGCACGTGCTGCAGCTGCAGCCAGTAGACTTGGAGAAAGTGGAAATTCCATAGAAACAACTTACTGGGTAATTGCCATCAATCACTCTTTATTGGGGGAAAAAAAAACCCTAGATAAGCCTTCTGAGGGATAGTTTTATAAACCTGCAAGGAAGACTTTAGTTGGCCTTTTGACTCATGGGCTACACTCATTTTCTTTAAGATGTTTGTGGCTTTTTTTCTCCTGATCTTACTTTTCCCACAGTAACTTTAGGCAGTGTTAAAACTAGAATAGAAAAAACAAAGAAACAACAAAATCAACAAAAAAAACCAAGACAATATGATACTGTATAAATCTGCAGTTCATCTGTCTCTGAAGTAGTGTGTAGCATTCTGCCCTGGTCATCTGAAGGATACAACAGAGAAAAGGCCCCTATACAGGCAAGGCTGATGATTAAAGGTAAGATGACCGTTTAAGCTACACTCTCTCTTCTAGATTAATATGTGTGTATTGTATGCTGTAGATGTCTACTGAATTATGAGCTGGACCTGCTGGAAAGCAGTTCCAAGGAGAAGGATCTGGGAGTCCTGGTAGACAGAAAATTATCCATGAGCTAGCAATGATGTGCCCTTGCTGCCAAGAGGGCTAATGGAACCCTGGGGCGCATAAGGAAGAGTGTGGCCAGTAGGTTGAGAGAGGTCATTCTCCCGCTCTGCCCTGCCCTGGTGAGACCACAGCTGGAATCCTGCATCCAGTTCTGGGCTCCCCAGGTCAAGAGAGACAGGGAACTACTATAGAGTCCAAAGGAGGGCAGCAAAGATGATTGGGGGACTGGAACATCCCTCTTCTGAGGAAAGGCTGAGATAGCTGGGACTCTTTAGCCTGGAGAAGAGAAGGCTGAGGGGAGACCTTATTAATGCCTGTAAGTATCTAAAGGGTGGGTGCAAGGAGGATGGAGCCAGACTCTTTTCAGTAGTTCCCAGTGACAGGACGAGGGGCAATGGAACATTGCAAGTTCCATTTAAATACGAGGAGAAACTTCTTTACAGTGAGGGTGACAGAGCACTGGAACAGGCTGCCCAGGGAGGTTGTGGAGTCTCCTCTGAAGATACTCACTACCTGCCTGGATGCAGTCCTGAGTAACGTGCTCTGGGCAATCCTGCTTCAGAGGGGGAGTTGGACTAGATGATCTCTAGAGGTCCCTTCCAACTCTGACAATTCTTATTCCATGAAAGGCTGGATGTAGGCATGCTGTTCACCATCTTGCCTAATGTAAGAACTAGGAGTAAACGTGAAGCTAGAAAGCAGCTTAAGAAAAAACAAAAGTGGTGGCTCTTAATGTGGTGGGGAAAAAAATCTGTGGAACTCCTCTGTTAAAAATTGTTGGTGCCAGAAGTTTATTTATATGAACAAGCTCAGAGATTAGAAAGCCATTTAAAGCTGTAGTACATAGAATAACTTACATATGGTTCTGGAAGTGCTCTAAATTGAAAATTGTGCACGCTTCATTCAGAAAGGACATAAGCCTTGGTGCTCCACCAAAATACAATCAGTCTAATATTTTATACCTAACTGATTTCACATTGTTTTTTTCTTCAATCCCTGAGAGCAGTACTTGGGCACCCACTCACAGACAGAAGGGAATGCAAACTTGATCAATTCTTCACCAAATGTTGAGTTTAAGTCAAAGGCCCACAGGTAGCTAAAACAAATAGTATGCTGCTTTATAGTTCAGGTCAAAGGAAAATTTATCAGATCTAACAGGAGTCCAAAGAAAGCCCACTAAGAGACAGATGTGCAAGACTAACCCTACAGAGGACAAGGTCATTGCAGAATAAAAAACCTTTATTAGATTTTTATAAAATAACTTGTAAAAAAAAATCACCTTGTATCAGATATAAGCAATATATTAACTTACATATTCCTAGTCACTACCTCACAGATTCATTGTTTGTCCATCACTTCCTTCAAAGAGAAAGAACACATGCATTTCTATGCCAAAACTCAGATGAAGGCTCATCCATGTCTTCTATTTATCTGCTGACTTCAACCCAAAAAAGCAAATGGTGTTACAGCAGTAGATTCACAGCAGTTACGGTTTCCTGCTTCACTTTCTTTGGCAGCAAAAGTCTCTAAAGTTTGTCCCCCCCGAGTTATCCTGGTTTCACTCTTGGGAGGGACTTTGCTTTTCTCTTTTTTCAAGCCAAGATGATTGTTGTTTCTGTTCAACGAACAGCCCCACTCAATCAGCACAACTGAAGGCAAATCATCTCCAGTAGAGTAAGGGCTGAGGAACTTCACACCATCTGGGAAGTCATAATTGGGAACTACATTCTCAGACTTTGTCACCTATTTAAGATATCAACAGTTCTTATTAGCCCAATGCATTCAACTTAAAGCTAGAATCCTGCTGATGCAGTTCTGAGACCATAGAAAAACCTTCACAGAACACTTTTATTATAGTGCTTAGACAAGTAATTATCGGGTATCATCCAAAGTTGTTCTCAAAACTAAAATTTAGATTTAGATCAATTGTATCTTAGTAAACAATACAATTATGCACAGTTATCTTTCATTAAGAAATACTTAAAAATATATACAAATGTTTTTTCAGGCAAATATCCTTTTCGCAAGTGTGCAAGTTGCATTTCTGAAGAAGTGCATTTCTGAGCTTCAGCACTGAGTCCCATCAAGTGCACACGGAGGTCTCACCATAGTGTTTTGTGAATGCATCTCAGTTGCAAGTTTACTCATCTTTCCAAGACTTTTTGAAAAAAAAAAATCACAAAGGTACAAGATTTATATACACAAAGGCACAGCAATTCTCTTGAGACCAGCTATGTTACAGTACAATACAGTTCAATCAGTGCCTTTCATGCAACAAAGTTCACTAACAAATTTAAATCCTCTTCCAGTAAAATTAACTGCGCAAGGACTGTATCCTTCCCTTCTGTTGAAGAGAATAACCAGCTATTATTTAATCAACTCAAAGTTACTACAGAAAGCCATTAAATGCTTTTTCTTTCTGCCTAAATTTGCTACACTTTCAAGTCTATTCCTCAGTTAAAGAAAACAGTTTCCAACTAAAAGCAATGGGAAGCTTCATTTGTGCTAAGATGACCGACTAAGAATTTTCCTATAGCAATAGTTTTTTAAAAATTATATATATTATATAGGTGCTGTCCTAGGAGGCATCGCCACCAGCCACAGAACAGCTAATTCTAAAGACAGATGAGGAACTGAGACAGAAGAAAACTTTGAATTCAGAGGACAGATTCACATCAGGTGTAAAATAATTTATGGTTAGAAATACATCCCTTGTTGGTCCAGTGCTCAAAAAGACTCCAGGCAACGGACATATCAAGTGTATTCTCCCTGTAAATTGATTCAAAGTATTCTCCCCTTCTCCTTCCCCCAATATCAACTTCAAGTTGTCATTTCTGAAGCTTCAGAGTTTTCCTAGACATCAGTTGCATTGAAAGAGCATTTGCACTTTTTACATCTGTCTGCAGCTGAATAATTAGAAGGCAGACTGCATATTGCCATCAGGCTAATCAACTCCCAAAGCTTTGAGCTGTCGTTCAATCTCTTCATCTGATATGGTAGCAGCTTTTGAGGTTGATGCAGATGGTAAGCCTCTGGCAGCTGACGGAGCTTTGGCCATCTAGAAGAAGATACAAGTTTTCTTAAATTAAAACAATACATGTTGTGACAAGCTGACTTTTAGACTAAGACTATAAATTAAAAGCTGCTAAACTGTTTTTAAAAAAGAGAATTAAGGGGAAGAAGCACATGAGCTGGGTAAAAATAGCCATACCTTCCCAGAGATTTCAATTCCTATCTCATCAAGCACTTGGTTAACAATATCTTGGCTTTCTTCCTCTTCATCAGAAGCGTCAAAAATATCATCCAGAGTATCATTAACTTAGAAGAAGAAAAAAAAAAATCCACACTGCATTAAGGAAATAGGTTACTAAAATAACCTAGTACCATCTTTCTACCCTCCAAGAATGTAGTAGCAATACTACTGTTTGAGATAACAACAGAAAGCAGCTGTATATTGGAGAGGCTTTCTTACCTCTGTCTTGCAAAGCCTGTAAGCATGGATAGAACAACAACAGGGTAGGGCATGGCTGCTTTTATAAAATGATTAGTTTCACCGTAATAGTTTAGTTGTTCTACCTTCTGCTCCACTAGCTTTTAATTTTACTTTAAAACATCCTCTCCAGTTCCATGAAAATCCTTTTCCTCTTCCTCCTCCAAGTAAATTGCGGCATTGTTGACTACTCAGCTAATTTCTGAATTGCAACAATGAAGTTCTATGCAGTTGAGGTGTTCACATCTCGCTCAACAAAGTTTCGAGGTCATGCTACTTACTATGGCCAATACAGGGGAAGGGATTAGCAT
Source organism: Hemiprocne comata (assembly GCA_020745705.1). Classification (NCBI taxonomy): domain Eukaryota; kingdom Metazoa; phylum Chordata; class Aves; order Apodiformes; family Apodidae; genus Hemiprocne; species Hemiprocne comata. The sequence goes on along the minus strand of CM036586.1, from coordinate 130,470,825 downwards.
ATGAAGAAGACTGTGCTAGCAACACCAGCTAGCTTGGTATTATTTAGCTGACAGTGGCCAGATGCAATTGGGAACAAGGAACCTGCCACTCCCCTGGAAGTTTGTGGCTTAAAACGAAAAAGGGAGACAAAACCATCACCATGCACATTAAGTTGATATTACCAATATTACCTAAACTGTGTCCAGTCCCAGAAGAAAAAGCACATGCAGAACTATCAGCTACAGAAAGGGCAATTTTTCAAGTTATTTACCACTTATGTCAACAAGGATTTGGAGTGGTCTCAAACCACTTTCCCTTGAAGCATGTACTTTCTAGGAGTATGATGGGTGTTTTGCATGAAGATGGGTGGGAATTCTAGATTTACTATCTGGAGCTACTAAAAAGCCTAAGGCTCAGCCTTGCATTGTTTTGTTTGCTCTTCAATTTTGCTGTCAATTTCAGTGTGGGCTGCAGCTAGCTGTTACCTACAGCACAGAACTTACTCATTTCTTCAGTCATTTCCATCTTCATGTTTTCCTTCTGGAAATTCTGCATAGTTTGTAGCGTCTTCTGTGGATCCATTTTCTTATTAACTGCTTGCATTGTCTATTAATATTGAGGGGAAAAAAAACAAACAACCTTAGTCACACAATGAGGCATTAGTAAACACCAATATATACATTAAGAAGGAGTAAGACTTTTCTTACAGAAAAACCTTCAGTCCAAATTTCACCTTCCTTGTCTCTGCCTCTGGTGAGAACCATAGATACACAATAGATGAATAGTACAGTCTACACCTAGTAAGAAATACTGCTATCTACTACTATAATAGATATGTTTTTAAATGCATGCATCTATCTTGCACCACAACCTTCTCCCGGAGAAAAATCTTTTAGGGAAAAAAAAATTTATTAGGAAAAACTGTATAATCTAGATGAAAGAATGGGACAGTATGTCCTAACTTGCAGTCTATACACTTTAAAGAGGTAAATGGCTGCAGGTTTTTTACTAAATATGGAACATTTACTTGAGCAACCACAAGAGGCCAAGCATTAAATTGCAATTATTTATGTTATAATTTAATGGTAAAGTTACTTTTCTCTGAAAAGCAAATATCAAAGTGCTCAGGAAGTACACATTAGCTTAAGGTGAACCTTTGTAATGAGTAGAGATCTTTCTGTGGCAGGGTAATAAACTTCACCTGTTTTACTACAAGTATGCAGCACTGCCTTTGCAGGTAGCAGTATTTAATACCTTCTTCTTTCCTAAGAAGCAAGTTACTATATCTCTCATGGGATGTCAAAGCCTATATACAGACATGAGCAATTCAAATGTAAATCAAACCATCTTTGAGAAGATTAAAGGGCTGATTAATTAAAAGGGATGCTATCAGGCTACTACAGCCAATACTGGCTTCATAGAAGCTCTTCTGCTTTCATGTCTGAGATTTTTTTTAAGTTATAATGTTTTTAAAGTGATTATGCTTCTAATGTTACTTGAATTTCAAAGGCTGTGTGCATAGTCATATTATTTGAATTTTAAAAGTTCTAGACTTAAAGGGTGTTGGTTCTTTCGAAGTCTTTTATAAGAGTTATAGATGGACATTAAAATATTTGCACTAAATTGGTACAGAATTTGTATATCTTCAGAAAATATCAACTATTAACTGGACTTTACTATATGCAAAATATGAGCCATATATGCTAAAAATAAAGAGGAAATACTTTGAAAGCTTCATATTCATTTTTTTTTTTTTATTCTGTCTTGTTGAGGCAAATAATCTCATGTATTTTTCACTGATGGTTGTGTAAGATTAAGAATAGTATATCGGCTTCAAAATGAACAACTGAATAGTTTCCTCTTTTAAGCTTCCTGTATTGATAAGGCAAAATACTAACTTTAAAGGTGAGCAGAAGAATTTAACACCTTTTTCTCCAATATTACACAAATCAGTCCAGAAATAGCGTGGCCAGCAGGACTGGGGAAGTGATCATTCCCCTCTACTCGGCACTGGTGAGGCCGCACCTTGAGTACTGTGTTGTTTTGGGGCCCTCACTACACAAAGAGCACTGAGGTCCTGGAGCATGTCCAGAGAAGGGCAACAAAACTGGTGAAGGGTCTGAAGCACAAGTCTTAGAGGGAGCAGCTGAGGGAACTGGGGTTGTTTAACCTGGAGAAAATGAGACTCAGGGAAGACCTTATCAATCTCTACTACCTGAAAGGAGGCTGTAGTGAGCTGGGGGTTGGTCTCTTCTCCCAAGTAACAAGCGACAGGACAAGGGGAAATCACCTCAAGTTGTGCCAGGGGAGGTTTAGATTGGATATCAGGAAAAATCTCTTCACCAAAATGTTGTCAGGCAATGGTACAGGCTGTCCAGGGAAGTGGTTGAGTCACCATCCCTGAAGATACTTAAAAAGACATGTAGATGTGATGCTTAGGGATATGGTTTAGTTGTGGACTGGGCAGAGCTGGGTTAACAGTTGGACTCAATGATCTTAAAGGTCTTTTCCAACCTAAACAATTCTATGATTCTATAGAAGTACCTGCTGTGTTTCAAAAAACATTACTTTTCTGGACACTGGTTAATTTATTTTTTTTTCCTGCTGACTTAACCTTCATAATTAGCCTATTGACACTTCTTTTGTTTTGAGAAATTTAATCCAAGACATCTCATAGACAAAAAAAAGTCAACCATGTTAAAACAAGACCAATCCATTCATGTGTATGGAATACTCTTGTAGGAACACTGAGTAAGCTGTTTAAGTTGACCAGTTGTGCAGTCAGACAAGCTTCCCCCTTGTGGGTCAGTCATGGAGGATTGGAGGTTTGCTACACAGCTACAACTTCATCTCAACAAACAGCTGGTATCTACAAACATACTGCTAAAAGACACCAGACAGCAAAGCCTTAGCAGTAATTACTTTCTGCACTAAGTTGCACTGCATTACTGTATTTAACTGGATTTAACTTAAAGCACAACTTGTCTACAATGACATTTGCTAATTCTGTTTCCTACACCGTACGCTGAACGATCCTGCCTCCCAAAAGCAAACTCCCTATTTATCAGTTCAGGGAAATTGGGGAGTTCACAACTAACTCAGATAACCGAGATGACCTTTAAAGTTCATAGAATCATAGAATCACTAAGGTTGGAAGGGACCTTAAAGATCATCAGGTTCCAACGCCCCTGCCACGAGCAGGGAACCCTACCACTAGACCAGGTTGCACAAAACCTTGTCCAACCTGGCCTTAAAAACCTCCAGGGATGGGGCATAAACAACCTCCCTGGGAAACCCATTCCATTTCCTCACCACCCTTATAGTGAAGAATTTCTTCTTAATATCTAACCTAAATCTCCCCTCTCTCAGTTTAAAACCATTACCCCTTGTCCTATCACTGCCCTCTCCGGTGAAAAGCCCCTCCCCAGCTTTCCTGTAGACCCCTTTCAAGTACTGGAAGGCTGCTATAAGATCTCCTTGGAGCCTTCTCTTCTCTAGGCTTAACAGCCCCAATTCTCTTAGCATGTCTTCATAGCGGAGGTGATCCAGGCTTTTGATCATCTTGGTGGCCCTTCTCTGGACCGTCTCCAGCAGCTCCATACCTTTCTTGTGCTGAGGGCACCAGAACTGAACGCAGTACTCCAGCTGTGGTCTCACCAGAGCAGAGTAGAGGGGCAGAATCACTTCCCTGGCCCTGCTGGACACACTTCTTTTGATGCAGCCCAGGATGCAGTTGGCCCTCTGGGCTGTGAGCACACACTCGTGGCTCATGTTGAGCTTCTCATCTACTACCACTCCCAAGTCCTTCTCATCAGGACTGCTCTCTAGCCATTCTGCCCCAGCCTGTATTTATGCCTGGGGCTGTGCCAACCCAGGTGCAGGACCTTGCACTTGGCCTTGTTAAACTTCATGAGGCTAGCATTCACCGACCTCTCCAGCCTGTCAAGGTCCCTCTGGATGGCATCCCTTCCCTCTAGGGTGTCAACCACACCACACAGTTTGGTATCATCAGCAAACTTGCTGAGAGGATACACTCAATCCCACTGTCCATGTCTCCAACAAAGATGTTAAACAGCACTGGTCCAAATACCGACCCCTGAGGGACACCATTCATCACCTGCCTTCCATTTGGACATTGAGCCATTGACCACAACTCTCTGGGTGCAGCCATCCAGCCAATTGCTTATCCACTGAGTGGTCCATTTGTCAAATCCATGCCTTTTCAGTTTGGAGACCCAGATGTCATGTGGGACAGTGTCAAAACGCCTTGCACAAATCCAGGTAGATGACATCAGTTGCTCTGCCACTATCCACCATCTCTGTTACCTTGTTGTAAAAGGCCACCAGATTGGTCAGGCATGACTTGCCCTTAGTGAAGCCATGTTGGCTGTCACCGATCACCTCTTTATTTTCCATGTGCCCTAGCAGACTTCCCAGGAGGATCTGCTCCATGATCTTGCCAGGCACAGAGGTGAGACTGACTGGCCTGTAGTTTCCTGGGTCTTCCTTTTTCCCCTTTTTAAAAATAGGGGCTATGTTCCCTTTTTTCCAATCAGCAGAAACCTCACCAGACCTCCCAAATACGATGGACAGATGATTACCAATTGCATCCGCCAACTCCCTCAGGACCCGTGGGTGAATCCCATCAGGTCCCATAGATTTATGCACCTTCAGGTTCTTTAGATGGTCACGAACCTGCTCTACTCCTACAGTGGGCAGTAATCCACTCTCCCAGTCTCTGACTTCACCTGCTGTGGCCTTTGTGCTGAGGCTGGAGCACTTGCCACAGAAGACTGAAGCAAAGTCATAATTGAGGACCTCAGGCTTCTCAATATCCTGTGTTGCTACCTTGCCTGTTTCCTTCAGGAGAGGGCCTACACTCTCCTTGGTTGTCCTTTTCTCCCCAGCATACTTATAGAAGCTTTTTTAATTGTTCTTAACATCCCTGGCGAGATTTAATTCTAGCAGGGATTTGGCTTTCCTAACCTGATCCCTACTGCTTGGACAACTTCTCTGTAATCCTCCCAGGATACCTGCCCTACCTTCCACCCCCTGTAAGCTTCCTTCTTAAGTTTGAGATTTTCAAGGGGCTGCTTACTCATCCATGCCAGTCTCTTGGAGTGTCTACTTGACTTCCTCTTAGTTGGGATGCAACACTCTTAGGCCTGGAGAAGGTGATCCTTAAATCAGCCAGCTTTCATGGGCCTCTACCCTCCAGGATGTTATCCCATGACACTCTCAAGCAGCTCCCTGAAGAGGCTGAAATCTGCCCTTCTGAAATCAAGGGTAGTAAGCTTACTGTGAACCCTCCTTGCTGTCCTAAGGATCTTGAACTCCACCATTTCATTGTCACTACAACCTAGGCTGCCCTTGAGCTTAACATCCCTCACCAGCCCTTCCTCATTGGTGAGGACAAGATCCAGCATAGCACCTCTCTTTGTTGGTTCCTTGATTACTTGGAAAAGGAAGTTATCATCCTTGCACTCTAGGAACCTCCTGGATTGTTTGCGTTTAGCAGAGTTGTTCTTCAACAGATGTCAGGGTGGTTGAAGTCTCCCATGAGGACCATGGCATGTGAACGTGAAGCTGCTCCTATCTGTCTATATAGTGTCTCATCTACATTATCCTCCTCCTCAGGCAACCTGTAGCAAACCCCTACCATGATGTCACCTTGGCCTTTCTTCCCCTTAATCTTAACCCATAAGCTCTCTGTTGGCACCACATCCATCCCCAGGGAGAGCTCCATGCACTCCAGCTGGTCTTTGACATAGAGGGCAACATCCCCACCCCATCTCCCCTGTCTGTCCTTCCTAAAGAGTTCGTAATCCTGCATTCTGATGCTCCAGTGATAGGAGCCATCCCACCAGGTCTCAGTGATGCCAATGAGATCATATCCCTGCAGGCTCACCTTCATCTCTAATTCCTCCTGTTTATTCCCCATGCTGCGTGCATTTATATAAAGGCATTTAAGCTCCAGTGAGGTTGCCTGACTAGCTGACCAGACCACTTCTGTGGTTACTAACCTGTTAGTGAGCCCTGTGTTTGCAGGGCTTCCTGCTCTTCCTCTTTGTTTCCCGTGCTGTGTGCATTGGTGTAAATGCACTTGAGCTGGGTCATCAATTTCATCCCTGACATGGGCACAGCACCCGTAGGCTCATCTCTAGTAAGCCTGGCTTTATCCCCCACCCCCTGCCAACCTAGTGTAAAGCCCTATCAATAAGCCCTGCTAACTCCTGCCCTAGTACCCTTTTTCCCCTGTGAGACAGGGTCTTCCCATCCAATGTCAGCAGGCCTGATGTCCTGTAAACCAAACCGTGACCAAAAAAACCTAAAGTCCTGTTGGTTGCACCAGTTTTGGAGCCAGGCATTGATCTGTGTGGTCTTCTTGTTAATCTATTCATCATTCCCTAAGACTGGAGGGACAGAGGAGAACACAACTTGTGCACCTGAGCCCTTCACTTGTCGTCCCAATGCTCTAAAATCTTTATTACCCTCAAATCTCTTTTCTCCACCTCATCACTACCAACCTGAAAGATCGTAAGAGGATAATAGTCTGAGGGCCGTATCAGACTAGGAAGTTTCCTGGTTATATCCCTTACCCTTTCCTGTGGGAAGGGTCCAGCCGGCATATGGGACCTTCAGTTCCCCTCAGAGTGGTATCACCACATCATCCTCCAAACCCAAACAACTCTATGATTCTTTGATTTTTCAGACTCTCCTATGAGATGAGGAAACTTCATGCAATACTGTTTTCTTAGAGCACGGAGAATGAGAATGACAGGGAATTCCAGATTATATTTCCTCAGGAACTTAAGATCAGAAGCAATAGCCTACTTTTTGCACAAGCCATAAAGCCACTGTGACAAACTGCCTTGAATTCTTGACAACACATGTCCTCCTTTTTCCTAATAAAAACTGCTTGCAACAAGATATAGAGGCAAGACACTGTAGCAGTTTGGTTTGGGTTTTTCTGATGTACTTTAAGAGTTCTTCCACTGGGTTTAAGAGTTTATTTTTATCATGGACACATTGGACAGATGTCTAGCCCAAAAAAACATGCTTAGTTAAGTGCTAACTTGCTGAAGTGATTTATAATATAAATGAAATTACATTTCCTTACTGTATCCTCAACATCACTTGGGGTATTAAACAGCAAGTTTTATCCTTTCAAATTATCTTACAAAATAACACAACTTCTGCAACCATATGCTGCATTTTAATATAAAAGAATGTCTTGTAATGTCTTACTTTTGCTGTAGTTGACATAGCTCCTGCCATCTTCATCTGAGAGTTCATCACCTTTGTTTGAGTTGACATAGAAGTGACTTTAGAACTAACAGCATATGTTCGATTTTTCTGCTTCCGCAGCTGTACAAGCTGTTTCGCTAGCACTTTACAGGCATCTTTGTTACCAGTCTTAGCCATTTTCTTTATTTCCAGTTCCTGTTAAAAAAAGGTATAAGATTAATTCTACAGAATTTCCATTCAAACGAAGACTGTAATTAAGCCTTAATGCTAATAATTCAATTCCAAAAGTTAGCCTCTTCATTTTTTTTTAAGGTATATAAGTCTTCCTTGTTTTCTACCATGGCTATTTAGCAGCATAAATGCAATGCTGTTACCATTTGACCAGAAGAAAAAAAAACACAACAAAACTGAATTATACTATGATAGCAGACAGTTCCCCAAAAGGCTTCAATTTCTGCATAATGTCACATTCACTTACATGTGCACATTCGACTTCATATCTGGATAGGGAGTAACATTTAAAAAAAAGTGAAGAAATTATTACAGCCAGCCAACTACTAGTGCCATGACTCTAATCATCTTTGATTTCTCGCATTCATGGGCAATTAAGTGACAGCACCCATGGAAGAAATGAGGAGTTTACAGGTTCTTTTTAACATTTTTTCAGCCTCAAAAGAATCTCATAACCCTTTCGGGCAAGAAGGAGATAAAGTTAGATGACCAAAAGTTATATGCTGTTTGCCCACATACTTTAGCTGGACTTAACTTAGCACATAATAAAAGCAATATAATTTGTCTACACTTACATAATTTGTTTACACTTCTGGCTTACAAAAAAACCCAAACCCAAATCTACCAATTCAAGGAGAAATAGCAACCTATTTAGTTCTGAAGTACTACAAAAACATTCCAAACAAATAATCTTGGCAGCTGGGATTTTTCAAACTGTGCCTTCTGATTTGTGACTGTCATGTAAACTTTTCAACTCATTTCTCCTTTTCAACCTTTTTAAGTAGGGCTTGCCCATAATATCTCAGTTCTTTGTATAGGTCCAATTGTACATTTTGATTTTTACCATTAAGTAAAAGCAGCCTTTGAAGACCAACTTTCTCCTTTGATTGTTCAGAATATATTTGCTACAGGAACACAGTTATTTCACTTTATGGACACTCGTAGCCCAGAAAGCTGCACTTATAAGGAAGTATGTTGCTCTGAAAAGGTAAATACTGGTCACCAGGCTCTACCAGTCATGTTTAAAGGCAAGTATACACTGACCTGCTGCACTAGCTTTACTATTAAGATAGATCATGTTTAAGTTTACTACAGAGATGGCACTGGCACAGGATCTTCTCGTAAATCCATAATTTCTGAAAGGCTGCATCATACATATTTTTAATCCAAGAAGGTAGATATCAACAAGTAAGGAGCACAAGACTGTTCAAACATTAGATGCATGAAGGTCCAGAGGACAGCAACAAGGCTGGTGAAAGGACTAGAGGGAAAGTCTTATAGGGAGAGGCTGAGGGAGCTGGGGTTGTTTAGCCTAGAGAAGAGGAGACTCGGGGGGGACCTTATCACTCTCTTCAATTACCTGAAGGGAGGTTGTAGTCAGGTGGGGGCTGGGCTCTTTTTCCAGGCAACCAGTGACAGGACAAGAGGGCACAGCCTGAAGCTGCTCCAAGGGAGGTTTAGGTTGGATATTAGGAAGCACTTCCTCATGGAGAGGGTGATTAGACATTGGAATAGAAATAGACTTCCCAGGGAAGTGGTGGAGGCACCGTCCCTGGATGTGTTCAAGGAAAGGCTGGATGTGGCACTTAGTGTCATAGTGTAGACAGTGTGGTGGTGTTGGTCATAGGCTGGACTTGATGATCTTAAAGGTCTTTTCCAGCCTTGGTAGTTCTGTGATTCTGTGAAATATATGTAAAGCTGTGTTCCTTATAAGTAGCTCACAGAGATCACAAAACCAAATTTCTATATCATGCCCAGAACATTATCTCCTTTTTCATACCTCAAGTATATGCAGGATAGGAGGCATTAGTTTGCACACGAGTTTTAACAGCAAACACTTGAAAAGAAGGGATTTCCTCACTGAGATGAAATACCTAAGTAGCATTTATAACCAGATTTTCAAAGCGAAATACAAACCTACACCAACTATTGCTGAATCACTGCAGATAATAGAGCTGCAGGAATAAAACTCTATATAGATTATTTTATTCTTAATTAATAAGAACATGGGTAAAGAGCTGCAACACAGTATTTGCTTTAGAGAGGTTTGGGGCAAACCTATTCAAGTTGGTTACGTTCTTCTGGAAAATAAATAATCAAAATTAATATAGTCGTATGAAGTTACTGAACTGAAATGGAACTCTCTGCATGGTATTTTTACACATAGAAGTAATACAAGTAGGTTTTCTCAGAGTAAGTACCTTATAGTTAAGAAGAAAAGAATTTCTGAAGAAAGCACATAATAAAACATTGAGATTGACTGACAAACCCTTGGTCCTTTTTCATCTGATCTGACTCTAAACATGAATATTTACTGTTTATTCATTATCTCATCCTAACAGCAAATTTTAACTTTTTGAAAGACATATTTCACTTCTTCTTTCTTCTTCTGCCCAGAAATCAAACATTTCTGAAACAATTCACTGTAGTAAGTAATAAAAACTTCAACCCAATTATTAACAAAATTGAAGGTTATTTCCAGACTCAATATATTGAAAAAGTGCCTTATCTATGAGAAACCTACTATATCTTACATGTTCAAGGCTTCCAGAAACCATTTCTGTGACCTCTTGTAGTTTATTATTCCCAGTTCTTGGTACTCATGTACCCTGCTGCCATGAAACAACACTGCAGTAACTACTGAAACAGTGGCTGGCTTTGCAGAGCTCTTCCCCCACAGTCTGAGCATGTCTTCATGCATCACACCCCACCATCTGTTTCATCCATTTATCCAATTATACTGCCACACAGGTGCAGCACCTATTCACAGAATACTTGATAGCTCACACAAAGTTTTAAATAAATCTTAATTTAGGCAGATAGTTTTACTATTATTAGCTAGCTTTAGGGAAGTTCTAGATGAATGAAAATAAGAACCCTATAGGGATATTCGTAATACCCTATGGCTTTTTAAGTACTCTCTCCCACTGTAGAGTCATGGTAACATATGATAGTACTGACACTTCTTTTAGTTAGAGGTCTTTTACAAGACCACCAATTTACAAGCCTGTTGGAAAAATCCTTCTGAAGGACAAAGAATGCTAAGAATGAAAGGGGAAAACCAATATAGTTATTTAATCTAAAAGCATCGTTTCAGATTTTTCCTATGTTAAAGACTGAGAATCACTTTTAGATGGTAAATTTTCTCCAACACAATTTTAATAACTGAAAAGTCAAAAAGAGGAAGACAACTTCTTTAGTGTTTAATTATTATACGTTGAGTTGTATCTTTAGCATTGTACAAGTTCTCTCTTACACTGGGCGTGTGTGTTTCTTTTTAAAGAGTAAAATAAAGGCCCCTGCTCTACTTACCAGTTGTTTTTCCTGTTTTTCGAGTGCTGCTCTATCTCTGGTTATAGCCCTCTGTGTACCTCGTAGCTCTCGATTTTGCTCCTTTATTATGTCTGGAAAGAAAATATTTATAGATAGGAAAAATTTTCAATACTACATAAACATGTTATCTGCTAAGCACAGGGCAGACATGCAGTATATGTTTGACAATCTCCCTTTTTCAGAATGAACTATCAGCCTCTCCTGGTTTGAGCCAGGATGAAGCCAGTTTTCCTTTTACTGATTTTTTTTTTTTCCTTCAGTGAGCTCTCTTTTAAGCAGCCCACTTGCTGAAACTAGCAGCAGGTTTTCCTGCTAGTGGACGGATAATGCTTGGTGTTCATAGATACTGCTGAAAGACCAAGGATGCTTTGCTCTACTTGTCAGATTTGCTACACTAAAGGAGCAGAAGGGTCATATCTACAACCTTCCCCTAGCGAGGAGCAGACTAAACAGACAGCAAAATCGGCAAACCAAAGTATTCCATCCATGTCTACATAGGTCTTGGTATAAATTAATGGATTGTGGAAGTAAAGCCCTTCTTCCTCTTCCTTCTTGTCTGTTCCTGGCCGGCATCCAGAGAGGACTCCGTCTATCCATCACTGTTGATCCTTAGGCTCGTGCATTCCTGACCCTCATAACTCTCCCCTCAGCTCCTGTCTGCTCTGCCGCTCTCTCCGGCAGCGCTCCGGGACATTTCGGGACTGCTCACAGCTCAGGAGAGTGCCGGGGGAGTTGCTGGGGGTGGGGGGAGGCAATAGGGTTTTACACATTCCTGAACAAACTTGTATATAATTGTACATATTGTCTTTTATCATTAGTGTTTAATTAAAGCTGTCTGGTTTAGTTTTCAATCCAGAAAGTCTCTCTCCTTTCCCTATCTGGGTGTGAGGGGGGTGGGATCAAAAGCATTATTGTTGCCTGTTTAATTGCCAATCCTGAGTCAAACCATGACACAACTATCAAAGAACAGTCAGCATTTCAAATATATGAAGTGCTAACAAAACACTATTTTATGTGTAACACATGATTATGTTTTGGTAGCATAGGCCGTATCCCTTGACAAAAAGGCTGTTTTACCTCATATGTCTCTTTGCAGCATAGCAAGAGCCTTAACGACACAATAAGAGTTAGGTACCCATACTTTTATCCAAGTTCAACCCTAACTCAGCAATAACATATTAACTGTGAGTCGACTGCTTTTCAACCAGTCAGGTCTAACTGCAACAGGTAGATCAGCTGAAGAAACCTTATATATGCGATCTCAGAGCAATTGAGGAGTTCCCAAATCCATTAAAATACTGAAGATACTCAGTTGGCAAGTCCTGGATGCTGCTCTCCTCTGTCCTTATTCTGGTTTGATGGAGATTACTCTCCTGCACAAGTGTATCTCATCTGTGCAGCCCAACTTCAAGACAGACTATAAAGCAATAGCATTCTAACTTTTTCAATTTGCAGATGCTTAAGAATTTTAAAATATGAAAGTGGAGGCCTTTATAGCAAATTTAAGTTTCCTGACAACTGACATGGCCAGCAGAAGCTTGAACGCTGTCAGGTGAAACATATCCTACTTCACAGGAGTTTTGTCCACTGTACTATTTAAAAATTATTTACTGGTAACATCAACCTATTAAAGCAAGTATTATGTACAGCATAGGCATCAGTCAGGCTTGTTGCAATTAACTTTTGTTAGAACTGACAGCACATGGTTAGGCGTGATTCACCTGGTCAAAGGTAGGGAAGTCTGCATCTGACTCAGCATCCTCTGACCTTTACAGAGGAAAGAAGTTAGCACTTTTATTAAGAGATTCATCTAGTTCTAATGTGTGTGATTACATGACATTGGACAAACTTTGGGTGGGAGTTTAAAAGGATCAAACAGCCACATAAACTTAGTTTAGAGCTCTTTCCTCTAATCCACACAATTAACATCATAGCTGGGCACAAAGTTTGTAGCACATGAAAATCAATACAAATAGGCAGTAACTAACAGAAATACAGCATGAAGGGTAACTCTAGAAATTGCAGCCACCCTCTTCATTTTTTTTACGGCTTGTGTTTTTCTACAAACAGAAAGAAGCATTCACATTCTTCATTCCCATGACCAGGAATACTGTAAAACATCAACTGCTGAAATTATTTAAACTTTAATAGGTTTGAATCAGAAAACCCTCAAACCTTCAGTGGAATTTTAAAAAGGGCATATACACTACTCCCTCCCACCAATTGTTTTTGGCCAAAAATATAAATACTCCAAACAAACTCTCTGAAAGAGAGACCTGTTTTTACAGTGCTAGTACTGCAGTTCCAAGAACTGCACAAAAAGCATCTTCAGAAAATGTAGACTTTTCAGTGGACAATAATGAAGAGCTGAAAGATGACATAGAATATAACACTGAGTTCTTCACACCATTAAAGCAGGAGTGGAAATTATTCTGGAAACAATGCTAAAGGCAAGAAATTTTGAAGGCAGACAAATGTGTATTACTTACACAGCTGTACTTGCAAAAATGAAAGAAAAAGCTTAGTAGCTAAATACACAACTGTCTTTTCTAACTACAATAACTATTAAAAAACCCACCATCCCTTAGCTAGAAGACTTGAGAAGTAGGAATTTCAAGACAATAAGAAAAAAAGAACTGTACTGAGACAATAAAGGACAATGCTTCTTTCTGTTGTTTCTGATCTCACATAGTGGCTCACACTAAAAAGAGGAATAAACCGAAAACAACTATCTGCAATTACAGGCTCTCTCATTTGTTTTTGCAAGTGAAGGACAAGATCTTTAAGGTCCCTTCCAATCCAAACGATCCTACAATGATTCTTCAAGAACTTGCTTCTGGTTTCTCTGTCACAACTGACACATATTCCTAGCTTTACTCCAGCAGACAGAAGATGAGCGGGTTATTCCTGAGACAGCCTTTTGCCAATAGCCACCCCTGCACGTCACGCTGCTGCGTCACACGCAAGGGTAAGGAAGAAACACCTCCATTCCTTAAAACAGGTTGGACAAGAGACACCTGGCAGGGCTTAACCTGGTTCCTACCATCCACCTGGATGGATCATGGAAGCTTAGTGTCATCTCTCCCTTCCTCGCCTTCTCAGGTGTTGCACCAAAAGTGGGAAAAGGCAAGTGGGAAATACTCATGCTCTCCTTCGGCGACACTCAATTGGTTGGCTCACAACGTCATTTTTGGTCTGCCGTTTTTGAACGAGGATCCACCTGATTCGACCCAGAGCACCCAATATGCCAGCCAACCAGCTCTGGGGCTCCTGCCAACCCCGACCAGCCCCTGCCCCACCACCACGCACGGGGCACACCGATGTGGAGGGCTGACCGTTGCCCACTGGACTGCTGTCAGGTAAACGATCTTTTTGGCTTTATTTGAGCGCTATTTCTGTGTTAAGTTCAAGCGTCTTGACAGCAAACCGACTACAAAAACATCAAGACCAACTTATCTTATGAAAAGCCAAGGGTGGCAAGCGGCGGCGGCCCGGCAACTGCTCTCTGCGCAGCTGGGCAGCGAGTGGTTCCCGCACGCCGCGACCACTCCTTCCCCCCGCCGCAGAAAGCAGGCTCCGACAGAGCAGCACCCCTCGCGTCCCTCTCCGTTCCCGGCTCCAGCAACTATCGGCGGGCCTGTTTTGTTCCCTCGCTGACAACGACAGATGTTCCGCCTCCTCCTCCTTCACCCACAGACTAGGATCACTTGGGCCCGGCTCCCATCACAGCTTGTTCCCACAGGGCCCGGGACCCAGGAGCCCCCCTTCTCGTTGTCCCAGGGGGCCAGCTCGGCCTAGGGACTCTCCCGGCCGCCCCGCCTGGCCCGAGCGTCGCCAATGAGTCACCCTGCGTGGGCTGTGGCCTCCTCGCTCTCCCTAAGAGTTCCCACTCCGCCGGGACACAGGGCCCGAGGCCGCCCCGCAGCTACCACCACCACCTCCGAGCTCCCACTCTCCTCCGGGCCCATCTCCCAGCCCGGGACCGAACGAAGGCTAGGGGCAGCCCCCTCAGGGCTGCGACAGGGACGGCGAAGCCTTCCCACTGGCGCCGGCGACCCCGCATCCCACTCACCGTCCACTGTCTTTTTTTTGAAGAGCGAGGCCATGGCGGCAGCCAGACCCAGAGCCCCCCGCTGCCGCCTCAGCAGGCTCTTGCCTTCTCCTCAGGTGACCAGGAAGCAGCCAGATCGCGCAGACCCGCCCCACTCCGCCCACCCGCCAGCGAGGGGCGGGACGAGGACGCTCCGGGACGGGCTGCCACTCTGGCCCCGCCTAGCCTGGGGCGGTGACGGAGGATCCTTGGGGTGGGTACCCTGCAGCAGGGGCCAAGCAAGGGCGCTTTGGTGTCTGAGAGAATGACTGCCCCGGGGCGGGATGGGGCAGCGATGGCGTCTCCCTGCTGGCTTTCTCTCCGCATCATAGGTTCGGTCACCCCGAGCCGCGGGGTGAACGACTGGGAGAACGAGCCCGGGACCTGGCGGAGGGGAGGGTGGGGAAGCTTGCCCGGCGGGGGTGTGCGTGCCGGGCCGGGGGGGCTTCCTGCTGCATGGTTTAGGTTTTCCTCATGTATACGTAATTATTAAAAATTAATTGCGTCTAGCAACGTAGCGCTCTTCGGGAGCAGCTGCCCCGCCTCCTACCCCCGTGCAGCTTCGGGCGCGGGCAGCTGGGGGGGCTGGGGCTGAGATGGTGAATGGAAACAGGCGGGATGTCAATGCCTGCAGGCAGTGGGGGGAGCTCTGCAGAGGCCGGGGACAGGACACACTGCGGTTTTGGCAAGCGGCTTCCCAGCTCTGACCCCTAGTCCTGAGCCGTTGCTGTCCCTAGGACACTGATGACACGTTAATGTCCTTAGATAAGCCTTTGAGGATCACAGCTGCCGTGATGCACAAGATTCAAGAGAATGGGAAAAGGAATAATAATTTTCTTGGTTTCCAGTATGTAGTTAAAATCCTTAATTTTTAATAAGGTAGTTTATGACAATTACCTACGTGCACATCGTGACCTTAGAAAATAAAAAAGGAACCATAGTAGAAAATACAGAGCTATTGGTTTGAATACTAGCTTGATTCACCTTTCCTTATTTCTGAGGGGGTTTATGTTAAATTACAAGGAAAAACAAGTGATTGGAATGTAGTTATGCATTTTGATAGCTAGATATAAATTTAACCTGAGGAAGAACTGGAAGTTTATGGTGGCAGTACCCTAATAAACCATACTTTTATAACCCTGCATGGAAAAACAATCTAGTAGAATATAATAGTAGCAGTGTAAAGATGTATGTGGACATAGGAAGGTACAAACATTTGGTGTCAGTATTTCTTGATTTTTCTGAAAATACTGATTTTATTGCTAATAGCAATTTTTCATTGTTTTTCACGTGGCCTTTTAGATGTATTTCACCGATTTTGCTAGACTGATATCCAAATCAAGTGTGATGACATACACTATGGAAGTTTACTGATTCACTGTAAGTTAAATAAAATACCATGTACAAGTTTATTCCTGTATGTCTGTAGTGTCTATTACGTCAAATCAGTCAGACACGAATCAATTTGCAAAACTGAAATTGCACAGATGAAGGGGAGGAGAGCTCTTGTAATTTAGATTCAGTTCCCTACTTTCCTTGAGAGAGGACCTGGGCAGCTTAACTACGGGGTACTCTTAAATTGTGCTAATTAGCTAAAAGACCAGAAGAGCACTTTTCCACAATTTTCTTTATGAATGTTTACTTGTGGTGAGATAAACGAAGACATGCCTAATAGGCTTCATGATAGCAGTAAATAAAATAAGTCTAAGCTATTACTTGCCAAGACTTACTTTTTTGGGCTATAAATATGAGTGCTGGGATGCTATTGTATACTTGATTTGAATCTTCTTGGTAGTAGTGATAGGATAAGAATTTAAGGATAAGAACCCTTGAATTTATCTTTTAAAATAATAATGCTTAAACATCAGTGTTTCTTTTAGATTCTCAATGTCCTGTTTCAGGATCTCTTTGTGAATCAAAATGTAAAAATAGTATCTTAGTCCTTTTGTGCTGTAGGCAAACTTTAAAAATCAACCAGGTGGAATAAATAGCCTTTCCTTAGTGACTGCATGCAAATATCACTAGCAAACAAGAGGAAGGACTGTGTATTTCCATTTTTTGGATATTGATTAAAGTGGGACACAAAAACTGGTTCAGAATGATGATACAATCTCCTGTATTAATTTGAAATTGAGCACTTTCAAGTTAAAGTATGAAAAATGGATTTGAATAAGAAAAGCAGATTAATTGTAGGAAAGATGGTCTGTGTTCCAGATATGTACCTAGAAAAGGGTGATGATTGTTTTTAAATACATATATAAGCTACTCTAGCATTGGTCCATTGGAGTATTTAAGCATATTGTTAATTTAAACCAGGTGACTAGGTTCAGTCTGCTTAAAGCTAAACACGTTCAGGTGCTCAGATGAAATGGATGCTGTGAAAAGACCATTGCAAATTTGCTCTTTCAGGTGCTGTTCTGTAGAATAGTAGAGACAGTGACCATTTTGAAAAAAAAAAAAAATGTAGGAGAAAAAGAAGAGGTGAGCTTTCAGGCATATGAGTCTCAAAGAAACTCTCAAGGTTATGCTTTAAATCTTTTCAAGCTTTCTGGCAATATTAGCTGATCTAATGAAAGTTGTTAGTCTTCCTTATTCCCCCTTCTAGTCTGAGGGAAACATTGCAAGTGAACTTTAGCTGACAAGCAAAGGAGACTGTCTTGGGTTGCTTCATAGATAATGACCCAAATTTAGTACTCTGTTCTATTCTGGGCCTGTCTAATTTCTCATGTGTAGATATAAAAAAATGAAATGAGGCCATATGTAGAAAGAATGAAGTAGTTAAGTTGAAAATTACAGGACCCTGAACGAGATAAATGATCAAAGACTGGTATAAATGTATTGTTGTATGAAACGTACAGCACTTGATGTATAAAATAAGGTTATGAGAAGTGTCTTGGAGGCCTCAGCATCTGGTTATCTTCCAAATCCTGCAAGGACTTGCTAACACTTTACTGTATCCTGCAGGTGCTCTGCTGAAACCAAATGACACGGCACTTAGAAGTGTAAGAGCTCGTGAGATTGTGCTGTACAGGATACGTGATCTTATACCTTGTCGTATGAAGGTAGGCTGAGTTAGGAGGGGTACAAAAAGGAAAAACAGGGAGGGAGTTGCAGACCCTGTGGAAACTCAGGCTGCAGTTAAACTCAAGACCTGGATTTCTTTCCTGGGTAAGGATCTGCTGTGGCACAGGCTGAACATTATGGCTGTGTTTAAATGAACAACCTCGCCCTTTCATGTGAGGGGCTTTGTGATGTGCAGGTTTTGCCTGATTATCCACTGAATTCACTTGACAGACTCCTGAGTAAGTAAATAATGGCAAGAATGAGTTAAAGAAAAACTAGATTCTTAAATGTGAAATGTTACTGTAGAGTTTGCTGAAAAGCCTTTAGTGAGCTGGAACTCTGAACATTTAAATTATGTTATCTGCATCTTAATTTTTTTCATTCCTGGATATATTTGCAAACTATTGTGGAAAAAAAGCTAACCAAAAACCTCAACTGTCAATATACATGACTAACTAGGCAAGTAAGTTTTTTCTGTTACATGGAAACAGCATATCAAAGTAAGATACTTATGTATGCAAGATTACTCCTTAGTTTCAGTCACTTTCAGCATCTTAATAAAGTGTAAGTACTTTGCACCATTTAGTATGTGCATGAAGTTAGGTACTTTGTATAACCTTTTAAATGCCTAACCCTTCCTTACAGAAATCTGGTGTTAATTATTTCACTGATTGGTGATAATAAGATACTTTTGAGTTGCAGGCTACATCTGTCATAACCTTCACATCTGATTGCAAGGTTCTTCCTTGGTTAAAGAGCTAAGACTTTATTATAAAACAGTGCTGTTACTTTGTATAAGCAGTTTTCGTTTTGCTCCAGTAGTGAAGTACAGTAGGACATCATACTTCTGTAGGGCATTCATGAAACCAAGGGTTATATTTTTCAAAGCATTTGCTTGCAAATATCATATCTTTAAATGACTTTGCCCAAGGAGAAAAGAAAATCTAGGTTAGCAACAAAATAGGTAAATACTGTTAGCATTTTATCACAAGCTTCAAGAACTCCTCAAGGCATCAACTTTAGAAAAAAGAGGAAGAGATTATGGGGAGGATATTTATTATTACAAACCGTAAAGTCAACAGGGACTGCTAAACGTTCTTACAGTCATAATAGCCTATCTCATGTTAATTCTAGCCTGAAGCTCTGTGACTTTTTATGTGCAAAGATAATAGGGGGTAAAACTGTATTTTTAGTTTAGCAGCAGATTCCTCCCAACCATGGAAAATAAATTAGGGAGCTTTGCAAACTAAAAATGACTTGGGCTTTGAAGGAATTCCCAGCAATAATATACAAGACTTATTACCCTGGGTAGTTAGAGGGTCTCGTATGTTTGTGGCTGATAGTAGTCAATTTGATTGAACATTGCCTCAGTGACTTGTTTTCAAATAATTTGCCTTTAACTCAATTCTGTTAAAAAGAGGACCTTTTTGGTAATGTTCTTATTGTTTGTATTTCCTATGTTTATCTTAGATAAAATTTAGTGTATGTTTCCCAGGCAAAGTGCTCCATTAATGGTAAAGTTGTTATGTTTCACTTAGATGGAATTCACAATACATCAAGACCTGTGTTAAATAGGTTCATATTTGAGAACGTTTCAAGTAAGACACACTACAAGTAGTTGTTCTAAAATACTGTGTTACAAACCTAGGAAATTCAGTTTAAGGTTGTAATTGTTCAGTATTAGTTTTACATTATTATCTAGGAAAATGACTGTTTTGGGCTACGAATGCTATAAAGGTGAAAGAAACCCACTTCACCCCCCAGATAATATATTGTCCCAATATAGTAATAAATAACATGTGAATATCAACAGACTAGACAGCATAAAGAAACCAGAAGTTTCCTCAAAGACTGTGTATAGATGTCGAGGTAAGAAGTATTTAAGCATTTGAAAGAAGACCTTTGTGTCAGTTTGTGAAGTAGTATTTCCAACAGTGATATGTAGGTAAGGAGAAGATGAAAGGTGGTTGTCAGAAAAAAAAAATGCTTGCTAAAAGTTAATGTGAACTGAAGGAAGGAGTCACTGTAGACTGTGAATGGGAGGTGGTACAGAGACTGGGATAGGGAAGGCATAGAATAGAGACGTTTTTTTACGGTGAATAAGTGAAGGAACCTCTTGGAAGAAGGCAATGAAAATAGCAATGTGATTGAATTAATGAAGTAAGAATGTGGCATTTTGCAAAATGTTTGAAGGAGCCAAATTTGATTCCCCAGAGACATGAAGAAAGATGTTGCGCTCATCTTGTACTACAGTAACGAGTGTGGGGTCTACAGCTTCAGCTTCGTGACTTGATAGGAAAGGCTGGCCTAGCAGAGCTGCTTTGCAAGCAGAGGTGGTAAGATTTTTATAGAGCCAAAATGAGCATCTGGAGATCACACTAAGCTGAATGCTCTCAACAATGGAGGTGAAGGTGATAGAGATCATACTGATGAGGAAAGGGAAAAGGTTGGAAGCACTGGGTAGGTGAAATATTTGAAAAACTACCCTATAGAGCTGAATATCTGTAAGCTAATAGTGGACAAAGAGAATGACATTTCAATTCAAACAGAAATCCAGGGTAGAGAAGCAGAGCTATATGTTATGACAATAAGCAGGATAGTGGAGGTTTTGTGCTAACCAATCAGACACTTCAGAAAGAGAATAGAGAGAAAGGAAACCCAGGATAGGGCCTTCTGAAAATAAAAGGGTGCATCCTTAATATATGTAATTCTATTCTTTTTTTTTTTAGCATTTTTGAAATTATATTTATGGAGGGGATATTTTTTAGAAGCTTCATAAAGTGGAAGTACTTTAATATTAAGTTTATTCTAAATAAAGTGCATGGTATTCTTTATCCCTTAAGCAGGCAAGATTTTTTTTTGCACTTGTGGTGGTTTTGAAATACTTTGAAACATTATTTAGACTTTTGATAGCTGTGAGAAGAAGCAAATTTTTTTTTTAGTGGAGTTGTGATGATATTCTTGCATCCACATGAAGACAAGGTAATTTTAATATTTTTAGAAAAGTCATTGTTTCTTTTAAGTATAAAAGGGATAAAAAAAATACCTCTTAACACTGGAAATGTCAAATCAAGGATTTCTCATCTTGATCTTTTTGTGAATGATTTATATTTTCACTGGGGCTCAGAAAGCTTGTCGTTTACACCATCCTTTGAGAATAGCTATAGCTACCTAATGGTCCAATCCAACAAAAAATATGTTCGGTTCCTGTATCACCGAAGTGTATATAAACCTCGAAGTCACTACAATCTGCTCCCAAAGCATATACTGCCAGAAAGCTAGATATATTTTATATTGCTTTGGGCCCTAAAGTGTAATAAAAAAATGCCATATCCCTTTTTTGCATAGCTTTATGACCAGCGAGACAGCATCAAGCAGTTTATTGCAGACCCTGTTTATGCCTTGCAGGAGTGCAGCATAGTAGACCCTTGTGTAAGCTTTGTTCTCAGCACTGACTCTACCAGCAATTTCGAATCTCATTTGATTTTAGTTGAATCTGTGTTCTCTTTGTTGTCTATGTGTGAATCAGTATTGAAAAAATTAGATCGATGTTATTTTCACTGTTTAAAAAAGCATTCTGTTTATTTTAGATTAGTTTAAACTCTACTTTTACATTATGCTTAACAATTTATTTATTAACCCTTTAATGCCATTCTCACTTTGTACAGCTTGGGTAAAGCAAGTGCCATTTCCAGAGATGGGGTGGAAGAGGTAGAGCTCAGTCACATGTAAATGAGGATTCAATTCTACAAAGCCAGAAGAGACATTTGGCGACATTAATTTCAGTGAGAATTCATATGGATAATCCCTTTATAAGTTAATTGGGATGCTTTTTTGTTAAATGAGGTAGCCAGGATCCACATGCAAGTGTCTACAGTCTTCTGGGAGATTCAGCTGTCACTGAAGGAAGTGATGTTGAGCAGCCTCTCTTTTCCTCATACAACATCAAGTCACCTGAGCTGAGCCTTTGGATCTAATTAGATGCCTATTCAAGGGACTTGTCTGCCTTAACCTTTGACGTCATCTGAAAAATTATGACTCTGTGGTGGCTCTTTTTTTTCACAACTTGTATCAAGTTGTTGAAGTGATTAACTTAGCAACTGTTTGCTTGTAAAATAGTATCAGTTAGTATCAATAGTATCAGTCCTTAGGCTGATAGGGCTTTAGCTGCCATAGGTGTTTGTGACAGTTATAAATCTTGGTGCCATATTAGAGGGAGAGCATGAACCACAGGTTGTTTTGATGTTCCAGCTCAGCAAAGCTCTTCTGAACAGCTTGTCTGTGTGCAAGTGCGTTCTCAGCAGGAACAGCCCCTTTAGCAGGGCTTCCTCCAGTTTTGGAATGGAAACAGAGATATGGCTATTTTACTGGGAACGAAGACTTGGTGACTGCCTCTGTTTTTTTGTTGTTTTGTGTAATGTGCAGTGAACTGTAGTAGGATTAAATGGTGGTCTGTGTAGCAGAGAGGAAAGAAACACAACTGTGTTTTTTTTTTTCTTATGTCCAGGAGAGCCAAGTCTCTCCAAGTAGAAGGGGATCCTGTGGTTGAGAGAAATACAGCTGTCTGGGAAGTCCAGGAAGAGCAGCTCTGTGTGATGTGATTTTTTGCAATAGTGATTTCTGATTGTAACTGCTCCTGGGAATTACAGATATTTTGGTTTTAGGAACAATCCCTGTACAACAGGATATTGTATGTGATGATGACAGAATTCTAAAATGGGCTGTTTTGCTCAGAGTTCTGCTGACTGTATCACTTAATAACAAAAGATCTCATTCATTAAGTACTTGATCAGAACTACTGAACTTTATAAGGTTGGCCAAATCCACGAATTTGCAATTTAGCTCGTACTGCAGTATCAATTACAGCTGGTTCTTGTGTTCATTGTTGCCATTCATGTTTACAGAATGCCTTAATAAAGAGAATTGAAAGAGGATTATCATGTGCTTTCCCGCTGTACAGAAATAGAGATAAAAGCACACCAATTTTGTCTCACTTCTTATAAATAGCTTCTGGAAATAGTGGTCTATGAGGGAATATGGCTGATTGCCTCATACATTGTGCATGATTTAGCCTGAAAAATTTGCATATTTGTACATTTATTATCTGTGAAGAACTGAATATACATTAATCTATTTGTTATTCATAATCTTCCATTTAATAATTTATGAATTTATGTCTGGGGTTTTTTAAGTGTTTATTTCACTGTTTTGTTACACATGATGTGTGAGGGTGCTCTGAGTCATCCTGACAATTTTTGAGTCCTCACTGGAGGACTGAAGCTTTTAACTAGGGAACCATTACAGTGTCTGTTGCTCTTTGTGGTCACATGAGAAGATGGCTCTGCTGTATGAAAAGGACTCATGTGCCAGCATTTTTTAGGAAATGTACGTGGTCAAGAGAGACTTGTAGTTGTTGTGAAGTCTGTTTCAGAATGGTTTTTGAATTCAAGTTTGTGCAAGACCTCATAATCTGGCATTCTTATCAGAGCAAATTCCCTTTTCTTTTGTGAGAGGCAGGATAACACAGGGTCAGTGTGGGACCTGGAAATGTGATGTCCATAGCTGCAGATCCCAAGCATGAAATGGTGCATGTGGAGGTGATGGAGTGCCTGCTGAGCAAAGTAGTGCAGGTGCCAGAAACAGAGCGTGTACATTAGCATGGTGTTCTACCTACTAAAAAATGGGTAAATAATAAAAGAATATATGAGGAATATGAGGAATAAACAGGTTTAGGAATTTCTTGGATATGTCTACTGAATTGTGTTTTGTGTGTGTACATGTATTTACATGTGTGTATATTCATTATATACACACACCCCTATAATGTGTACCAGCCTCCATTTCACTCTTTCATTAATTTCTGCTCTGTGTGTGAGTGGCCTTGCACAGATCCGTTCTCATCAGCAAATAGGGATAGCAACCATTTCACACTTCCTTATCAGGATTGCTCTATTTTATTAGCCTGTGTTTTTGAGATGTTGTGAACATGTTGACCATTTGTATGGAAAACCCAATAGTGCTGGGTTGCCAGGGTGCACTAATGAGTGCCAGGAGGAATTAATTTTATAATCACACAAGCAAATGTAAAAAAAAAATAAATCACCGAATGCTAGTTTTATGCATGGTTACAATCAACGTCAGAACTATAGGATGTTGCATAATCAAATAATTTATTAGACATAGCTGGTTAACTGCTTAGAGCAAAACAACCTGTAGCTTAATTGCTCCTTTTACAGCACTGGTTTTATGCATGGTCTTTCTGGCCCTAATACCCAAAGCAGAAAACCCTGCCTTGGGCTTCTTGAGAGTTCTGCAAGAAACAGTGGGTCATAACTCATCCATGTCAAATTAATGTTGTTGTCATGGGACATCGATGGCAAAATGAAGGGAGGGTAAGGGCATTAAGGAGAGTTAGTCCTTCAATAGACTTCCCTTCTGAGTTCATTGATATGCTAAATGTGATTGTATCTTCTTCCCCATCGCCCAAGATACCATGAAAATGTCTTTAAATAATTACCTATGGGGAAAAAATATGACCATTATTGGTTTTAAACATTGATAATTTTGTTGCCATTCAAAATTGAATTGTTTTATACATTTAGGAATACAATAAGGGAAGTTGCTACATTACATCAATTCTAAAACATCTTTTCCTCTGAGGTAGGTTTTTGGCAGTTCAACTATTTTACTATATAAAGTACAAAGTTAGATGTCTTGCTCTGACCCATGTTTTGATTTTTTTTTTTTTCAGGATCTCTCATAGCCAGGTAGGTGAAGAATACCGATTCTTAATTACTTGCATTCTTGGGCTGTTGATTTGAACAAAATCAAGACAGTTTCTGTGAGTCATTGATTGTAAATAAGAGAACTGGAGAAACAGTGCTTCACTTAATCATTTAAGTCTTTTACATGAAGTGTTGGATTTTCAAAATAATCTCCTTGATTTAGAAGCATGAGTCTATTGGGACAGGTGATGTTCATTGACACAAAGTGTCTGTGTTCAAGTTGTTAATTTACCATATCAAAACAGATAGCTGTTCAGTCCAATATTATGATGGTAGATAATTCCTAATTCCTGTTCTGAAGAGAAAATGGGCAATCTGGCTGCTTTAATTATGTCCATGTTAGATTATATCAGTTTAACTGTTAAATGCTGCTGATTTTAATAGCTCTGCTGCTAGATACTATCACAAATTTGTTCATAGGACTTCACACTTTCTGTCTTCATGATTAGAAGCAGTGATTTCTTAAGTAAATAGAACAAAATTCAGTAGTGGCATAAGTTAGTGTATCAGGTAAAACTCCAGAATTTTCTTCACTATTGTGCTTTCTATTTATGCTGTGCTCAGTCCAGTGGGTCTGTACTAATTCAATGGGATTGCAAGGTCCTAGTGCTTTACGAATAAATACACAGATTGGCATGGGAATTGCTTCTGCTATTGAACATTGGGATTGGGCATAAGCAGTTTTCCACCTTTCTTGCCTATACTGTATCCCCTATGCCTCCCTGCATGTTTTCTGTGGGCATCTTAACTATACCAAAGTTTACCCTCTGTGCAGATCATTTAGCACCTTCTTCTCATGCGTCCTTCAGTTACCATGTGTGGCAAGGCAGCTGCTCCAGTGTGATTTTAAAGTCACATCAGTTCGCACTGTATTTTTTATTTGTAGCTTTAGAGTTGAGAAGCCATGAACTCTGCTGTATCTCAGCACTTGTCCCAAAAAAAACCAGCACTGAAATTCCATTTCATACCTACTGCTCTGACAGAGTTGTCTACCTTGGCAGAATTTAGCTGAGTTTACCTTGAATATTTGATGGGTTCTGAGTTTTCACACATGCATTTGAAGGGAAAGAAAAATAAGTTTAAAATAAGTTTTCTGTTTGTGTTTTTGGCCACTGGCTCTTGCTTAAACTGTCAAATGCTGCTAATGTACTTTGTATATAATTCTGTCTGATAATTTCTTCCAAGATAAGTAACTAGATTAAGTTTGCTTTTGCTTTGCTTTTGTCTTTGGCTTTGTCTTTAATTCCTGGCAGATTTGTTTTTTGGTTTTTTTTACTCAAGAGCAATGGGAAGTTGGAAAAAAAAAATCTCTCCTTTCACTTACATGGTGAGCTACCACTAGGGTCATTTTGTCAGAAAAAACTTAGATAATCGTATGTAACAGTTTCCAATTTGTTCTACAGAGCCCTCAGCAAACTTAATGCCCGTTTATAACAGGGCTATGAAAAGTCAGTCAGAAAAATAAGCTCTGCAGTGGGCTTCAATTGATTTTGCAGATGTTCACACTTCTTTGGTAAAATTGTTAAGGTGACTTCCGAACAATTACTAGTTGCAAACCAGTGCTATAGGGTGATGATGCACACAGAAGGCTGCATGTCTATTATTTATCTGCGTATTTTATGCAACTAACTGAATAGCAATATCAAACAGGAATAATTTTCTGTCACACTATTATTTTTTAATCTTGAATCTTTCTTGATTGGTGACTCAGTTGCTCAGTTTTTCTAAGTACTTTACCAAATGTAGTGATTTCAAGGAAAACTCAAAACACTTGACCATTCTTCTTCTTCCCCATTTCTAAATAGGTAGATTGAGTGCTAAACTCGGGGTGGCACCACTGCAGCTCCATAAAACCACATTAAAACCCTCATGAATGGGAATTGAGCCTGTTCACTGTATACATCAACCCACTATATGCTGGGAAGGAGAGACAAGGGTAACAAATAGTATAATCTGTTCTGAGCAACAATCTCTGTGCTTAATGATCAGAGAACTAGACCAGAGAAACTAGAAACTAGATCAGAGAAAACACAGGGAAGTAAACAAGAACTAAAGGGAGCAATCTGCTGAGAGGCGAGGAATCAGCCCCATGATTCTTCCCTTCCCTGGTATGAATGAGTTTAGAAACAGTGCCATATATTCAGTGCACTAACATTTGCATTACAAATGCTTGTCCTGCGTTTAGAAAAGAGCTAACAGATTGTCATTGCCCAGAGCACTGGCATTACAATGATTGCTCCAATATAACACTGCTGTTAAACTTTCTTAACCCTTGTTTTACCTTCATCCAGCTTGAGGAACATTATTTGCCAAGAGTCAGCCTTCTTAGACAAGCACACATTTTAATGCCCACAGAGATCTGGAGAAAATGCTTATCTGTTTTAATCACAAGCATCTGAGATGTTGCATGTTTTAAGATGTGTGGATTTTCTAAAATGCTGGAGTAATAGATGATGCACAGTTCAACCTGCAGAGCACTGCCGAGGTTGCACCCTTGGCTGGTGGGAAAATGAAGGATTATGCAAGGCTTTTCACACATTTGTTTTTCTTGTATCCTCTACAGTTTTCTGAAAGCTGCAGGCAATAAAATTAATATCCTTTTGTCATCTAAGCCATTGTTACGATGCTATCATTCAGTTTAGTATCAGCTGTCCTAATCTAGATTGGTGGAAGTTGGAAGAAAATTTTGTCCTCTGGTTGCATAGTGAATCCTTTATAAATTCACATATCCGAAAATTGTGAGGGTTTATTTCGTGATTATTTTATTTTAAAAAATTATTCTTTAAAAAAAATCCTAAATTTCATTCGTCTTGAAGTTCCACAGCTAATTGAAAAACAGTGAATTTCACAATTTTTTTAACTTGTCTTTTTGGATCTCGATTTTGATATCAAAGTTATTGTACCTCTAAAACAGCATTAACATGGGGAGAGGCATAGGAACTGTTGCAGGAAAAAAAATGGAGGATGCTCGGCACTCTTTTGCTAAATATAGTCACAAAAACTACTTGTATGACATTTGCATTTTATTTTATTCTTGTCTGCTTATTTTTACTTGCTCACAGTTATCTATTGTTATCCAGTCAATGCTTCAAAGCTTTTTACTGGGTAATTCTTAGTGCTTTCCATCCCAGTGGAGAACAACAGATCTATGTAGACATCTGTGAGCCCAAGTGTGGTTATAAAATTATTAATCATCTCAGCAAAGTGTAGCTGACAAGTGTTAAAATGTTCCTGTTTGTACCACTGCATCAATGACCTAATGACCTGGATGAGGGGACAGAGTGTATCCTCAGCAAGTTGGCTGATGATACAAAACAGGGAGGGGTGGCTGACACACTCCAGAGGGCTGTGGTGCCATTCAGTGTGACCTAGAAAGGATGGAGAGCTGGGCAGAGAGGAACCTAATGTGGTTCAACAAGGGCAAGTGTAGGGTCCTACACTTTGGGAACAAGAACCCCAAGCACCAATATAGGTTAGGGGTGGACCTGCTGGAAAGTAGTTCTGAGGAGAAGGGTCTGGGAGTCCTGGTAGATAAAAAATTATCCATAAGCCAGCAAGGTGCCCTTGTCACCAAGAAAGCAAATGGAATCCTGGCTTGCATAAGGAAGTGTGCGGCCAGTAGGTTGAAAGAGGTAATTGTCCCCCTCTATTCTGCCCTAGTGAGGCCACATCTGGAATCTTGCATCTAGTTCTGGACTTCCCAGTTCAAGAGAAACAGGGGACTACTAGAGAGAGTCCAGCAGAGGGCAACAAAGATGATTGGGGGATTGGACCCTCTAGCCTGGAGAAGAGGAGGCTGAGAGGAGACCTTATCAATGCCTATAAGTATCTAAAGGGTGGATGCAGGAAGGATGGAGTCAGACTCCTTTCAGTAGTTCCCAGCACCAGGACAAGGGGCAATGGGTACAAGCTGGAACATGGGAAGTTCCATTTAAATATGAGGAAAAGCTTCTTTATGGTGAGGGTGACAGAGCACTGGAACAGGCTGCCCAGGGAGGTTGTGGAATCTGCTTCTCTGGAGATATTCAAGACCTGCCTGGATGCAATCTTGAGTAATGTGCTCTGGGCCATCCTGCTTTAGCAGGGAAGTTGGACCAGACAATCTCTAGAGGTTCCTTCCAACTCTGACAATTCCATGAATCTGTGAAAAAGTGTGTCTCTGAAGAAATACTCTTAGTAAAGTAACATAAGACCTAGCTGTACTCTACTCTGTAAAAGTATATTAAGGGTAACTATATCAGCTTATGAGTTAGGAAAGGAATTTCTATTTAAGCAATAGTGAATGCAATTTTATCAGTAATAGAGTGTATTAATGGAATAGGTAGTGATCTTAATTACAGCCTGCAAACCTAACAGAAGTATTTAAACTTTGTTGCTTAACAAGAGCTCCTCAGAGTCTCATACTTAATGAACCAACCAACTGGTATTAATATACTTGCATTCAATGTAAATTCCACTATTTTTTCCCTTTTCGTAAGATCAATTCACATCTCTCTCTCTGGAAACAGTGTGAACAGTCTGGTCTATGCCAGGGCAATGTGCTATCATGCTATGTTTTAACAGAACTTGAATTTGCTTAAAATAAATAAAAACTGCTGATAAATCTTGTGTACTTTTAGAAACCCACATCTTACAATTAAACCCTGAATTATTAGTCATATTGGAGAAATGTCTCTGTTGAGATGAATATGTTATTCTTCCGATTCAAAGTCACTTAGGAGGTGGAAGTTACCACTTTCATAGTTTTTTTGGGGTCAAAAGTGTCTCATGATGCTTTTATTGGTGGCTCCAGCTCAAGAACATATAGCAAGGTCGTAACTCTTTAACTTTTTAAGTTTCTTTGCTTTTGTCTTTTGGTCAGGAAGTTGTAAGAACACCTGTAGAGCTTTACCTCACCTAAGACATTAGCTCAGCTCCATAAAACTTTTAATACGATTAATAAAAACTCCAAAACCCAACCAAACACACCCTGACAACAATTCATCTTTTGTTATGTTAATTCAATTAAAATAAAACAAACTTTTAACATTTGAACAAATATTAGTCTTTAAATTTAAATTGTTCTAAATTTAACCAGTTAATCAGTGTTTTTTATTGTAATGTCATCTTCCATTTACAACTGATTATATTACCAAAAAATCCCTTCTCATTGGCATACAAAATATCCTTGATGTTGACAAATGTTGCATTAGGCAGTTGTAATATGACAGCTTGCACCTACATGTAAAGTTTCTTAATTATCTGAAATAATATATCACTTTAGCATTTAGTTAACAACTGAAGTAGACACATAAAAGTAGCAAATATTATCATAGAATCATAGAATGGTTTGGGCTGGAAGGGACCTTACATCTAGTTTCAATCTCCCTGCCATGGGCAGGGACACTTCCCACTAGACAAGGTTGCTCAAAGCCCCATCCAACCTGGCCTTGAACACTTCCAGGGATGGGGCAGTTGTAACTTCTCTGACAACCTGTGCCAGTGTCTCACTACCCTCACACTCAAGAATTTCTTCCTAATATCTAACCTAAATCTCCCCTCTTCCAGTTTAAAACCATTACCCCTTCATCAAATTGATACACACCCTGGTAAAAAGCCCCTCCCCAGCTTTCCTGTAGGCCCCTTCAGGTACTGGAAGGCTGTGATAAGGTCTCCTCAGAGCCCTTTTTTTTCCAGGCTGAACAGCCCCAACTCTTTCAGCCTGTTTTCATAGGAGAGGTGCTCCAGCCCTCTGATCATCTTCGTGGCCCTCCTCTCGACTTCATCCAACAAGTTCATGTGCTTCTAGTGTTGGAGGCCCCAGAACTGGACAGAGTACTCTAGGTGGGGTGTTGCAAGAGTGGAGTAGAGAGGGAAAGTATTATCTGGAAAGTATTACCCTTATATAAAGGGTCTTTATGGCATTTGAGGAATGAGGACTTCAGAAAATTTGCAATATAAAAGAATTTCAATGCAGATAGGTAAATTTGAAAAAAAGTTTCTTCTTGACATAAAGAAAAGCATAAGGTCCAGTTTTATGACTGGGTAACATATACAAATTAATTCATTTTTTTATTCAGATATCCTGTACCCAAGTGCATTGTCACACTGAAGAAACTGAATGTATAAAACCAGACATAGATATTCTAAGCAATCTTTAATTCTGGATAAAATTATTGTCTCTGATAGGCTGGTGTCTTGCATAAAGGGTTGTCATTAACTTTGAGAAGAGACCATTTGATGGGGACTAGTTTTTGGCTCTTGGTGTTACTGTCTACCATTATTAATTAATCTATGACTTGCAGTTAAAATCTTCCATCAATATTCTATGTAAAGCACAAAAGTGTCTAACATTCATGTGTTTCAAAACACTGCGTGAAAGAGAATATAATGGCATGGTAAAAAAAAAAAAAAAAGCATCATAAAGCTGCATTCCAGAATTTGTGCAAATGTCCTATGAAATAATAAATAGGAACTTGTGTTTGAGGGGTGGTCATTGTTTCTTTTTTTTTTTTTTTTCATATGTGAGAGAAATGAGCTGTTTCTGCAATTACCTCCCTAATTTCATCAACCTAAAACAACCTATCATTCTGAGTTTTAAGGATGTTTTTTGGCTGAAAGATAAGGGCAGATTTGTGATTGTCTAAATTGTGAGGAGACATAATATTTTATTAGCAGTGTTGGCAACTGTATACATATATGCAAGTTGTAGCACAATCTATGGTATTTGTTACTGTAAAATCTAATTAAAATTTAAACTAAGCTGATGGCATTCAAGCTGTGTTTGGAGATGGAGGATCATACTCTGTGGGTCTCTTTTTATATATGTGCATTTGCCATTTTGTTCATTTGTAGCCAAGCAGCTTCTGTCTGAGCTCAAAAATATGTTAGTCTGCAGTTGTTTTGTCTGCTGTTGTCAGAAAGCAAATCCTTAGCCTGTTGTTTGCCACAGTTTTGTGTGATCCTTGATAACTTCTCTGGCCAGACATTTTCCACTATCAAACATTAGAACCCTGTTTTGGTCTGCAGTTTTATTCAGTACCATTGTAATGGAGATTTAGAGATGCAAAATGTTTTCTTTTTTTTAATGAGTTTATTAGATAAAGGTTAAGTCAGAATAGTTAACTGCCCACAGTTGTGATTGCTCTTTTAGTTCACGGAGGATGGCAGTAGTAAATCTTGTGTTTCATTTTTTTTATCTGAAGAATGACAGCTGAGTATGATGTTTCACTGTACAACATGTCAGTCTGGCATATAAATGTGCTCCTCTTCTCGATGTGCTCCAAAGGCTTGAGACAGGATTACAGAAGCTGAATAAAGAGCAGTATGTGCCAAGGTTTGCTTTTTCTGATGAATGCAGCTTAGACAACTGTCAGTAGGGCTTAGAGAGAAC
Source organism: Hemiprocne comata (assembly GCA_020745705.1). Classification (NCBI taxonomy): domain Eukaryota; kingdom Metazoa; phylum Chordata; class Aves; order Apodiformes; family Apodidae; genus Hemiprocne; species Hemiprocne comata. The sequence goes on along the minus strand of CM036586.1, from coordinate 130,438,723 downwards.
TATCTTTTAAGTCAGGACTGTGCTGCATACCTAGTGAGCCTCTTGTCCTGAAAATTAGCAGTTATTCTATGCAAGGATCTGCATTGCCATTTTACTGGATTCAACTCCCACTGTTTGTATGGGATGCAAGCAGCAAATTATCCATTTCCTTCTCTGGTTTCTATAATATTTGTTTCAGAAAAAATGCCCAGTAATGGTGGAAGGTCTGTTTCTTTGTGATGCTTATTCTTTCTCTTTGGTACTTAGCCAGAGAAGACTAATCTGAATATATCAGCAGTGGATACCAAGTCGTAAATGGAGGCAAAAGCAGGGAATCTGTAAAAGAATGATTGCTCAAACATTTTATGTAGGTGCACAACAGACTTTTTTTTTTTTTTTTTTAAATGAAATTCAAGGAGTGTTTTTGCATGCATGAATTTTAAAAAGGAAAAAGAAAAAAACTCTCTTAAAATTGTCAGGATTCTTTGTCAATACAAAATACTAGAATAATATCTGTAACATCATTTGACTCTTGTATCCCAGGTTTCAGTATATACAAAGATGCAAGAAAAGTTAGGGGGCTTTTATAGTTGGTGACAAAGTGTCTGCTGGAGAAGTGAATATTGATCAAAGATTTGAAACAGTCTGAGAGAAAATTTGGAAAGAAGCAGCAGAATAACACAGGAATATCTTTTACTGCTGATTTTATTTTATTGCTGTAGTTATTTGTGTCTGCCTCAGGAAGTTTTTGCAGTACAAAATTCTTAAAGTGCTTTCATTCAAAGGGAGTTTTCATTTATGTTATGTTTTCATATCTAATCGAATAGAAAAGGTTTGTTCTGTAATAATTAGCAGATACGTAGAATGATTGGGAGCACAGAGTCTAATGGAGTTTCATGAAATTATGATGTAGCCTGAAATTTCTTTACAATGCAAACTTTTTATCAAGTACAGTGAAGCTCTCTCCTGGTGTCCCTCAGGAACATCTCCATCTCCCTGGAAGAATATGAGATACTTTTTTTTCCCGCTCTTTTCTTTCCTCCCCCTAGTTATGCTTTGCTTTATTTGAAGTTAAAAAAAAAAAAAAAAAGTTTTGTAATAGGGTATGCCTATGGCAAACGTAAATGGTCAGATCCTTATTGAGAGAGAACTGAGTTCCGTAAAACTATGCAAATACTTTTGCAATTATTTATGCCTTTGACAATCTAACCAAAAGACATTATGGAGTGTAACGTGCTGCTGTACTTTTGTTTTGGTTTGAGCCAGGGTGAAGCTCTTTGCTAATTTTTTTTTCTTTAAGTGAACTTTTTAGCAGCACCAGTGGACTGATAATAACCAAGGTCACTTCTGACTGTCTGCAGCCTCCCCCCCTACAGGGGAGCAGATCAGACTGAAGGCAGGATCAGCAAATCAGAATATTCCCTTCTCATAATATTTTCTCTATTTGGCTTTCAGTATAGGTTAAGACGTCATGGAAGTCAAGCCTTTTGTTTCCTTTTCCACTCACTTTTCTGCTTACTGTCGCTTCTATCACCCTCTCTTTGGCTCTCTCTCTTTTTCCATTTTTCTTCCCAGCCGACACCCGAGGGCCCCGTCCGTGCGCCCGGACACTCCCCCCTTCAGCTGGGAGTCACCAGGGAGAAGAGTTGCTGTGAGAGGCGCTGGGGGAGGAGGGAGGGGATCGGGTGTTGCACATCCCTTTACAAATATATATATATTCCCTTGTCACTAATAATTAAAATCAATCTGTTTCACTTTTCAACCCAGAAAGCCTCTCTTTCTCATTTTTCTCCCTCTTTCCCTACCTTAGGGGAGGAGGGGGGTGAGGGGTGAATCAAAAGTGTTATTGTTACTGGTTCGACTGCCAACTCGGTGCCAAACCGTGACAACTTTATTGCACTTAATGGAGTAAATACTTTGTCACAATAAAGTACACTGACAATTTCATGTGCAGGAGATCATACATATATGGAGTAAATAATAATGACATATTACAGAGGTTTTCATTCTTAACCCAAAATATATGCAGTGAAGAGAAAATTCATAGAGTGTTTTCATCCCTCTCTCCTTACAAGGACTTCATTATGTATGGAAAAATCTGCTAAAAGTCACTGAAACTTCATTGTTCTTAAGCATAAATCTGCTTTTTGGTGAGTGGACATAAAATTCATAATCTCTTAATATCTGTTTCACTATTACCCACCTATCCTTGGTTAATGGCATGGCTGCAAAAATTATCTGTGAATGGAAAAAAGAGAGCAGAGACCAAAGGTAAATCTAAATACATAAATGTATTTCAAAAGTGATGTCCTTGATGTTGAATATTTAAAAGACCGTCGCTCTGTCTTCATGTCATGCTGTTGCCCAACATCCTGTGTAAGCCTGCTCCTACTTGCTGACAGCATAATCATTAGCTCTTTAATCTCTTAATTCCTATGTGAGGATTTGTAGAGAAATGTTTGCCTGGAAGTGTATGTGTGAATGAGGGTTCTATGACCATACAAAGCAAGTTTTATTTCTGTTCCTTCTTGTGTTCTTGCCCATACTTTTGTCCCTGCATCCTTACAAATGGCACCATAGTGCCTACTACTCAACCACCTTCTGATGTCTGGTCACTGGGTAAACAGAAGTGATATTTGGGGAAATGTTCCTTCCTCTTGAGGCTTTGGCAGCTATTCTGGAAAGCCGCCCCTCTCCAAGAAATTATTCTCTCCATCCAAATGTCCTGTTGTCTGACAGACACTGCCAGTCTGGCAGTCCTTGTCAACAGACTGCTATATCCTCAACTGGCAGGAAGCTGTGGGCCTGGGCAGCGTGCTCAGTCCTGGATGACCACATAGTCCTTGGGATGTGGGGAAAACAGCAGTGCATGCAGAACTGTAAGGCAGAGGGGCACAGTCCATGCTGTTGCCTGTGAGCTGGCACCAGAGCTGGAGCCTTGTTGGATGCCATTTCAGGAACTTCTTTCTGCATTTCAAATGTGCTATCATGGCCCATCAGAGGCCAACTGTATGACCTAGGTGCCATCTGACTTATTACTTGGCATAAGAAGCACTTCAGGATGTCATATGAGCTCTCAGCATTTTGAGAGCAGTCTGTTCCATCAGGCAAGCTGCAAACATGATGGAGGACTTCATGGCTGTACAACATGTTCATTAATTCAGACTTTTTTCACCCCATTAGCCACTGGAGTGTGCAGTGCATACATGTGGAGCACACCGCCAGTATCAATCTAGTTCTTGCCCACCACTCAACCATCTGATCCTGTGTGCAGTTAGCAGGGAAGATCTGAGGATTTGCTTCAAGTGCACTAAAGCAGTAAAACAGCCACACTCTGAAAACTTGTATGCGAGTATACACCCGTGTACGTGGCATAGCAATAAAAAAATCCAGTGTTAAAAGTCTCTCAAGGTCAACCATATGTGGTCAAGTAGAACTTCAATTCCCCGGCTCTGTGTCGGGGTGTTGTGGTCCCACTATGCCTTGCACACCCCACTGTGAACTCAGTACAGCGTGGTTCACCATTAAGACTATTCAGGTGGTTAACTTTGCTGGTGTGACACTATGCATAACGGGTAACACTTCCGCCCGCAAACCTCCGTTGAATCATGTCCATTTTAAATTGACCAACAGATGGCACTATCGGTCTCCATTTCTCTTGTGACTTCGAAACAGATCTTAAGCAAACTGTTGTCTGGATCTCTCTTGCTGCTAAATTCAGTAATTTCTTTCTAATTATTATTTCATTTAAATTCCTAATGTCTTGTAATAGTACTTAAAATCTGTGCACGCCTACATGTTCAATGAAAAAAAAATAAGGATACATATTCATAAATTTAGCCTTTAATGTTCCTGCTAGTGTATTAAATTACTCTTGATTTTCAAGGGCTGTATAATTCAATCCTGAATTTGAATAATTTAAGCAGAAAAGGCACAGCATGTGATCCTCTCAGGTTAACAGATGTATAAAAATGATGTGGAGAGCTAAAAGACAGTTTGAAAACTAATGGAACAAACTAAATTGCATTTAAAGTATACTGCACTAATTTCTGGAAACTCAACCTTTCTTACCTTTCTCTTTTCTCTAATTTATAGTAAGTTTTGATTGCATTCTGTAACTTTAAGATGCATCTTCAGGATCCATAGAAAACACCATCAACTCATAAAAATGATGACTTATAGCAGCTACATTCTCCTGTTTTATCTGAATTGCTAATGAGATTTTCAGAATGAGACATTACTGAGAAAGTGTCAGAAATAAGACGTTCCTGGGCACAGAGAGCAATGTAGAGTTTAAAGGAACCATTTTTTAGTTTTGAAGGGATAAATGCTGTGCAGTGTAGATATCTAGCTTTGATTAGCTACCATGAAAAAGAGAAACTGCTGAGGGTACACTGTTTGTGCTACCACTCTCATGATAAAGAACGTTTTTTTTCCCCTATGTTTAAATGGAATTTCCTGTATTTCAATTTTCTGCCAACTGTCCCTTGTCCTTTCACCAGGCACCACCAAGAAGTGTCTGCCTCCATCTTCTCAAACCACCTACCCCCATTTATACATATTGATAAGATCCCCCTTTGCCCCCTTCAGCCTTCTCCATGCTGAACAGTTCCAGCTGCCTCAGCCTCTCCTTATAGGAGATGCTCCAGTCCCTTAGTCATCTTTGTGGCCCTTTGCTGGACTTGCTCCAGTGTGTCCCTGTCATATACTGGGCAGCTGTTTTGGTTTGAGCAAGCTCTTTGCTGATTTTTTTTTTTTTTGTTCAGTGAACTTTTTAGCAGCGCCAGTGGACTGATAATAACCAAGGTCACTTCTGAGTGTCTGCAGCCTCCCCCCCCTACGGGGGAGCAGGTTAGACTGAAGGCAGGATCAGCAAATCAGAATATTCCCTTTTCATAATATTTTCTCTATTTGGCTTTCAGTATAGGTTAAGACATCACAGAAGTCAAGCCTTTTGTTTCCTTTTTCTCTCACTGTTCTGCTTACTGTCGCTTCTATCTCCCTCTCTTTGTCTCTCTCTCTTTTTCTTCCCATTTTTTCTTTACAGCCGACACCCGAGGACCCCGTCCGTGCGCCCGGACACTCCCCCCTTCAGCTGGGAGTCACCAGGGAGAAGAGTTGCTGTGAGAGTCACTGGGGGAGGAGGGAGGGGATCGGGTGTTGCACATCCCTTTACAAATATATATATATTCCCTTGTCACTAATAATTAAAATCAATCTGTTTCACTTTTCAACCCAGAAAGCCTCTCTTTCTCATTTTTCTCCCTCTTTCCCTACCTTAGGGGAGGAGGGGGGGGGGGAGGGGTGAATCGAAAGTGTTACTGTTATTGGTTCGACTGCCAACTCGGTGCAAACTGACACAGGAGCACAGAACCGGACACCTGATGTGCTCTCACCAGGGCTGAGAGGAAGCATCACCTCCCTGTGTTCACAGACATAATTTTTCATTCATAGTAGTCCCAGCTACCTGGACCACCATTGTATGATGATAATGGTGATGTCATTTTAGGAAGATACAAAGGTTGCTATTGAATTTCAGTATTTGTTATTTTATCATGAAAGGTGTTAACTGCTCTTAGTATATAGCCTTTTTTCTGAAAGGCCAGCCATGGTATAAAGATGTTTTACAGGCTGGACTCTTCGGACAGTCTTAGGCCAACATTTCCACAGTTGTCGTCCCTGGATACTCAGTATGTACCTTGCACAAAGCACCTCTAAAATACTACTGCTCTGAATTGCTAGGTTTTGCCAGTTGTTTATCAATTTTTCACCAATGTACATCACTAAATAAAATGACAGTAAGGTTTGGAACAGGGTTTTATTTTCTAATAAGAGAACGGCAGTATTATTCCAAATTCCTAATGGTGACTGAGTACAATTATATGCTTAACTTGGAGACAATCAAGACAAACTCTATTGTGAGGGCGCAAGAAGGCAGGCTTAGGGTCTTCTAGTGAATGTAAAGTGTGATTCCTTTATACTCAAGGTCTTTTCTTTTTTTGTAGAGGTATTTTTATCACCACAGGTATTTCCGTTATGTTTAATTAAGCTGTGTGATCATAGATGCTTGTCAACAGAGGACATCTGGGTAATTAGAATTATAGCATAAGGGATAATTATAGAATACGAAGAGTAGATAAAAATGAGTCTGTTGTGATGCAGTTAAAACCTGCACAGCCACTCTGTTTTTCTTGCCCTACCTCACTTGGTGCTTAAGCTACTGGCTAGCTGTCCACTCACATGACATCACTTTAAACTGTAGTAGGGAACTGTTCAATGTGAAAACTTTAGACACAAATCCAGCAGGGATGTGAATGGTGGGAAAGCAACAAATACATAATCCAAAGCCTCTCTCATGTATCACAGTACAGTGTGTTGCGTGACAGACAGAAATCCTTCATCAGCATATGCCAAATAAAATGCTTTTTTTTTGCAATAAATCCTGTTTAGACATCCCCAACAGTTATGTGCAAGTAAAGGTTGCAAAATAAGAACCTGTTAATAAATACCTGGCTTTATTAAGCTAGGATTTGTTAGTTCTTTTCTATTGATGTTTTCTTAGGTTGGGTTTAATTTGTAAGTAGAGATTTAGCTTTAGCTACTGAAAATCAGCAGTAATATATGAACAAATTATTCTTTATTTTAGGTCTGATTTCAGAGGCACAAAGTAAGTTAATTAAATTTTTCCTTAAAGTCAACAGGGAGCAGCATCAGGCCTTTGCATTCTTTAAAGTTTCCTGGAAAACCTTAGATTTTCTTCAGTGCATGCATCTTAATATTTTACAAGCCCTGAAAACACCTGTGAAGAAGTCCAATACGTATGAATGTGAATCCACATTTTTATGCAGAATTCTGAAATCGAATACTTCTTAATTATGTTATTTGTTGAATAAAAACCTAAGGGTTAGAGTGAAAGCTTCAGAAAAGGCAATACAATTTCTACATTCTAACCCCCCCATCCAGTTTCGAATATAGTTTGTAGATTGTTGAGGTGTCCTTGCTTTTTATGTCATAGTTATTGTCTTTAATCTGACTTCTTGAAAAGGGAAGAAGCCAGCATTTCTCTCATGTGCACTCCCTTATTATTTGAGAATACAGTAGGAGAAAAAAGTACAGCTGTTCCTTTTCCTCTAAATCTAAAGGAAAGTTTCTGAGTTAAGGATTTGATTTGCAGCCTCACTGGGGCAGTGGTAGCTATTTAGCTTTGCTGGGCTTTCATGAGGTTCATATTCTGTTGATTTATTGTGAGTAGGGATAATTCTATAAGATACAAAGTACTGTATCTTAATTTGTGTGCTGCAACCTCACTGTAAATTTGTTGTCCAAGACGTTTCCCTTTCATAATTAAATTGCAGTAGCTAGTTTTATTGCTGTTCCCAGGGATAAATCTTTGATCTCAGAGCTTTCATGCTCTGTGTCTGTAGTGCTCACCTTTTTATTATGGGTAAGGAATTATTTTTTACTATCTTCCTGGTGGTCTTGATAGACACAACTTATATTGGTCTGTGCCTTCTAATATATTTGTTGACTGGAGAAACCTTGTCTTAATAAGCTTTTACATACTGGCCATACTGTCATGTTCTCTTCAGTTTATGAGCAGGTACATTCTAGTTTACTATAGATTTCTTTTAACCTTGTTGGTTTCTGTTCCATAGAACATCTATCATGCTGTCCTCGGGCAGCATGTGTAACTGTTAGTACTATCAAATGAGTTTGTATAGCATCTTATATAGCAACAAAAGAAAAAAAATTCTGGAAAGCAGAAGATCAAACTTGTGTTCATTTGTAGCAGCAAACCCAGAAACCCCCCTGTGCAATTACTGTCTAGTTCATCTGTGGTTTTCTTGGAAGGCAGGGGGAACAACAATAAACTCATAATTGCTATTTGGTATAGGACTTTTCTAGGGAAGAGTTGAACAGCTGAAACATTTGGGAACATGCGATGGATAACCTTGTCTGTAAAAAGAAAATGAAGTTCCAGATACGAGAGTTAGAACAGAAATCGAAAGCAATACACAAGAATTATAAACCGCGTAAAATGTAATTGCAGCATTTAACATTTATCTTGTAATGTCATGAACATCAGCCAATAGTGCCTTCAGCAGAGATTAAACTGCCTCACTTCACCAGTGGGATGAATACGTGTGGTAATCATTCCAGTTGCTTTTTGTGCACAGCTGTTCCAAGATCTCTCTTGGTAAAGAGGATGCTTTTTGCTACCTTTGTATGTCTCTTCTCCCCTTCTGGGATTTGTCAGAATTTTACAGAGGATTTATGTTAATTGCAGAGCCAAGATGTTGCCACAGTGATCTCAATTGTTTCCTTTACAGCTTTTTCATATATACACAACATTCATTATAGTACTGCTTCTGAAAAGTCTTTTTCTGAAAGAGATGCTTTAGTAACAGGTAAACACGTTATGCAATGTTCTGTCTTTCTGCTTTTACAGGAAAGAAAAAGGAAATGAAATCTGACTTTTTTCCCCCTACCTTAGATTAGGTATACAAAATTCAGAAGAAAACCTGGATTGCGCTTTGAACCCACAACTGACTGCGTTAAAATTTGTTAATATTCACATGTATTTCTCTTAGTCAGTCTTTGTCGGGTTGGATTATATTTATGAAGCTAGAGATGCTCCCTCTGGTGGCTAAATTATCACTTAGCATCTTTCACATTTTTGAAAGCTGGTCCCTGTGATCCCGTGGATAAATCATGGGCAAGAACCAAGTGTTTGTTGAAATGCTGTTGAAAATGTAGCAACGTTTTAAAATTTATGTTCAGCAAATGGTGATTAGTGGGCACTAGTAGGAGTACTTTGTTGAGCATGCACAAACTTTATTATAAATTTACCTGCAAATCTGAAACATGACCACTGAAGTGTGAAAAATCAGTTGTCAGTGGTTGAAATTTAGGAAAGCTGTAGGATATGACAAATTCAAAGACCGTCTTCCCCATCCTAATTACTGTGTATTTATGTAAATCTTATGGTCTTTTAGAAAAAAAATAAAAATCACTATGTTTATGTTGTGAAAGAGAGGGAAAAGAGTGCATAATTTTTAAATTATATTTTCCTGGCAAATCTTGTGATGTGAAAAAATACATTGTTTGTAGAAGGAAAAAAAGAACACAGATTTCAGCAATAACATTATCTCTGGATTAGAGAGCTTTGGAGCTCAGGGTCCTGACAGGCAAGCCAATTTTACCAACATGGTGCCTACAACACTGAGGGGGGCATTTAGCAATATATAGGGCTTGCAAGGAGATTTTTCACTCTTTTAAATGACAATCCCTTCTCCAAACTCTTGGATTCAAGGTAATTAATATCCTAGTTTTATGAGGTGTAACTTTAAAAAGGTTAGAGAACAGCTTAGAGAACTCATATAGGAGAGATATTTTTAAGGAGGTTCAAGTTAATTTGAAAGAAGACTTAATTTCATATGCAAATGCAGGTTTTTGAAGCAGCTGCATGAGTATAAACACAATATCCAGTGCTGTTCAGCTTTTGGGGTAGCCTTTGTAATTCATTCAGTGTGCCCCATGTGATGTGATTGTGATGCTGTTAGAACTTTGATGGTGTTATCCTCTACTTGCTCTTTATTTGTTGAAGCATTTATAAAACCAAGTATTTAAAAATCTATGAAAGGTCTTTTCAGCTTTGACAACTTGCATAAGTTTTGTATTTGGATGTTTTCCCAACAGGCTCAACTACTGGAATCAATAAATTGTAGTGAGAACATTGGTTTTCATTAAAATTAAATACCATAAGGAAGCCTTCAGTCTGACTTTCATTTTCTTGTTCTGTTGTTCCTTCACTCCTTCTTTCGCTCATTTTCTCATTCTGTCATTTCCTTAGAGAGGCCAGCCTCTTTGCTTCTGGTTTACACACACATCCATTGTATTTCAGAGCTTTATGCATTGTAGTAGGACAAAAGATTAAGAGAAGGTTGGAGAAGCATCTCCAAGTACAAACTTTCCCCTCGTGGTCTATAACGTGGAGATTCATTTTTATTGTTCTTTTTTCTGTCATCTTCATAGTCTCACATGGGACCAGCTCAGTGAGGCTCCTGGAGCAAAAGAATAAATTACTCTGAACTGGTGGCCTATTTTGCTTCAAGAAGGAAGCACAGGACAGAGGAGGGATGAGGAGGGGAAAGCTATAAAGAAACATGCCTCTGCCTTGCCTGAAATTTTCTTTAAGCATGCTGTAGACAGAATAGAAGAGAAACATTTCCCTGTTGCTTGGTAATTGATTATGGATGCAAAAGCAGTCTCATTTAATTAAACAGGTTAGCAAATTAATTCAGACTGACACTTGGTGACTTAAGATTTTAGCTCAATTTTCCAGAAGACCCTCAGTGCACTTGTGGAAATGGAGCAGTCTCTGTAGTCTTACAGATTTTAGAGATAATTCAGGTTCATTTAAATAAGGATTTCAGCAAAACAATAGCAGCAGAGTAGCAGAAGGATAGCCTTACAAGATGCCCTTTACTGATAACAAAGCATAAGTAGTCATAACTTGCCTTAAAAGGGACATTTTCATTATTTAAATTTCCTTGTCCTTTAGAGAGTTCCAGATCTGCAGCCTACATAGGAATTAATGTGTGCTTCCACTAAGTGCTCCTGCAAAGTGAGCCTTAAGGGTATAAAAAAAAATGTTTCCTATTATGCAGTTGTTCCTCATATTTGGGCTCCCCAAATCCCATCTCAGTGCCTTACTACCTGCTCCTGAGGATAAAACCAAGTCCAAACGGATCTATTGCGGAAACTTCCAGCCTAGAAGGACACACTTTTTTAGGGACAGGTTGGCTTTTTTATAATGGTTTGTATTACTTTTTTCTTTTTTTCTTTTAAAAAAGAAAAACACAAAAAAAAATCCCAATAATTGAAGTGTTAGTGTTCATGTATGTCATGTAGGAAACCTACTGAGTCATTGATATTTATGACATTTTGAATTTGATGGTTTTATACTTGTGGAAAGTTTACATGTATTTTCATGAAAGTCCCCAAGTAAATATCTTCTAACCTTGACCATGATACCTTTATTGTTTTGGGTTTTTTAACTACATCCTAGTCTGCTGAGATTAGCTGCCTAAAGGTACAAGGCATTTCCTGTGAAGACCAATGTATTATTTCAATTCTATTGATTTGTTGTAGCTAAAGATGAGTTGATAAATTCAGTTTAGCAAGCAGACTTCTTTGTTTATGCACTTCTGATAGCTGTCTACACTAAACTGCTCCATTGAAGACAAGTACTTCTATCGGTTTGGACATTGATTGCTGTTAAGTGCCACATCAGCTTCTTCTATTTCTTGTAGTCTTGGTCAAAATCACCTGTACTCTCTTTTCCTGTGGTGCTTAACGCTGTTTCAAAACTTTTATAGAGAATTAATTGTGTTCATGGAAGTTTGTGCATAACTTTTGAATCTATTTATGGCTATGTGATGCTCTTAAAGTACTTGGAATTAATATCTGCTGTTCCTTAAATACTGACTAAACTCAAAAACATTTTTGCTGTTGCTCACAGAATCACCAAGGCTGGAAAAGACCTTCAAGATCACCAAGTCCAACCTATGACCAACACCACCACACCGTCTAGACTATGGCACTAAGTGCCACATCCAGCCTTTCCTTGAACACATCCAGGGACGGTGCCTCCACCACTTCCCTGGGAAGTCTATTCCAATGTTTAATCACCCTCTCTGTGAGGAAGTACTTCCTAATATCCAACCTAAACCTCCCCTGGAGGTTGTCTTGTTGCTAGTTGCCTGGAAAAAGAGCCCAGCCCCCACCTGACTACAACCTCCCTTCAGGTAGTTGAAGAGAGTGATAAGGTCCCCCCTGAGTCTCCTCTTCTCCAGGCTAAACAACCCCAGCTCCCTCAGCCTATCCCTATAAGACTTTCCCTCTAGTCCCTTCACCAGCCTTGTTGCTCTCCTCTGGACCCGCTCCAGCACCTCAATATCCTTCTTGAAGTGAGGGGCCCAGAACTGCACACAGTACTCGAGGTGAGGCCTCACCAGTGCTGTGTACAGGGGGAGAATTACATCCCTACTCCTGCTGGCCACACTATTCCTGATACAAGCCAGGATGCCATTGGCCTTCCGGGCCACCTGGGCACACTGCTGGCTCATGTTCAACTGGCTGTCCACCAGCACTCCCAGGTCCCTCTCTGCTGGGCTGCTCTCCAGCCACTCTTCCCCCAGCCTGTAGCGCTGCCTGGGGTTATTGTGGCCAAAGTGCAGGACCCTGCACTTGGTCTTGTTGAATTTCATGCCGTTGGCCTCGGCCCATCGATCCAGTCTCTCCAGGTCCTCCTGCAGCTTCTTCCTGCCCTCTGGCAGATCTACACTCCCCACCCAACTTGGTGTCATCTGTGAACTTACTGAGGGTGGACTCAATCCCCACATCCAGGTCATCAATAAAGATATTGAATAGGACTGGGCCCAGTACTGATCCCTGGGGGACACTGCTGGTCACCGGATGCCAACTGGATGCAGCTCCATTCACCATCACTCTCTGGGCCCAGTCATCCAACCAGTTTTTAATCCAGCGAAGGGTGCACATGTCAAAGCCATGGATTGCTAGCTTCTCCAGGAGGATGCTGTGGGAGACTGTGTCAAAGGCCTTGCTGAAGTCAAGGTAGACCACAGCCTTCCCCTCATCTACTAGGTGGGTCACCCAGTCATAGAAGGGGATGAGATTAGTCAGGCAGGACCTTCCTTTCCTAAGCCCATGTTGGCTCATTTAAGTGTTGCATGTGTCTGATTAGCAAAGCAAATGAGAGAAAGTTTATATGTGTCACCTAAAAAGGCAAAAAAAGAGAATTTCAAACATTCAACTACTGCAGATGAGTTACACATGTTCTCTGTTTTCTAACCCCAGCACTTCAGAAAAATGAGAGATCCCTGTCTTCTAAAACTCACATGCTTTTATTTAATGAATAATCAGAATAAACTGCAAATCGGTGAAAACGTAAGTGCTGGGACAACATGCAAGTAGGTGAAATAATGTCTGCATAAGACTTGGGCGATTAGTAACAATTAGATGCTGCATCAAGTAATTTATTGAGACTCTTCTTCTGTACCTAATGTCTGTAAACATTAAACTGAGTTGGGTCTTTGTGAAAAACATGGAAGTGTGCATGTGCGAAGTTACGGAGGGTCTTTTTATTAGGTCTAGGCAATGTGCTTATGTGTTTTACTGAATTTGGATTTTGGTTGGGAAGGTTCAGTAATAACTCATTTTGTCTTCAATAAGCTGTATGAGAAGATATGGAATTAAGTATAAAGGAACAAGAACCTAACAAATGTCTCAAGAAGTCAAATAATTATTGTTAATAATTATGAATATATGTCTAAACTGCTCTTCCACTGTTTCTAAGGTTATCCAGTACTATTGAGATATTTTTAAATGGCATCTGTTACAGTAAATGTTCTTCTTATTTAACTTTGAATAACCTTGCTGTCTAGGAGGGCAGCCTGTGCTCAGGTCCTGCCAGTGAGCAGGATTGGTTTGCCAAAGCTTAAGAACCTGGCGTTTCTTAATTTCACAATTTACTCTGAGTTGCTCTCAGCAGGGACTAGAAAATGAAGACTGTCACCATCATTAACTTCTCTTTAACAATGGCACAGATAAGGCAAGGTGTTCTCTGGTAAAATGTGAGGTACCTGAAGGATATCTGCAGGATTTGCAGGCACTGAATCACAACTTGGTGTTATGATGGTCCATTGAAGGTTGTAAACTATAAACCAAATCAAATCAAAGGGAAGCAGACATGATAATGGAAGTAACTGGGTCACTCTCTTAATTTCAACATCTGTTATTCAGAGGCTGATTTAAAACCCCAATTCTTCCTCTAAAGCTGTTCATCTGAAACTAGCATTGGAATTTGACTTTTTTTTTTCCTTAATCAGTATTACTTTTTGCATCATTTCTCATGCACCTTTTCCCAGGAGAAAAGAGATGTAGCTACTGGAAGGTGTCCAGTAGAAGGCCACTAAAATGATTAAGGGACTGGAGCATCTCTCATATGAGGAAAGTCTGGGACAGCTGGAGCTGTTCAGCCTGGAGAAGAGAAGACTCGAGGGGATCTCATCCATGTTTTATACAGTGATCTTTATTGTCTGAAGGAAGGGTTTAAAGAAGGTGGTTCCAGGCTCTTTTCAGTGGTGCCCAGTGACAGGACAAGGTACAATGAGTATCAACTGAAACACTAGAGATTCCTTCTGAAATTCCTTCCTCCTCTCTGAAGGAGACATTTATTTACTGTGAGGGTGACCAAGTACTGGCACAAGTTGCCCCAAGATGCTATGGATTCTCCATTCTTGGTGATACTCAAAAGCTGTCTGGACGCTGTCCTAGGCAACTGGGTCTAGGTGGCCCTGCTTGAGCAGGGGGCTTGGACCAGATGAATTCCAGAGGTTCCTTCCAACCTTTACTGTCTGGGAAACTACTTCTGTACCTGTATTTTTATGCCCTTGTTATGCTTTGAATTAAAAGCTAATCCTGCATAAATTCACATTTAAGCAGTGCCAGTTTCACAATTCCTTTGACTTCCTGTACAGTGACACACACATCGATAGCAAAAACTTTTAATTTTCTTTGTGGCATCTCTTTGGCATATGTGGCACAGCCTTGAAGGTACTAAGAAGCTACCTAATAACAGTTTTGGGGACAGATCTCTGAAACTTAGTCTCTGACATTTAAATATTTGATTGCAAATGCAACAAGTAATAGGACAACTGATTATTCTAAAATGGGCCTCAAAATGATTGCTGAATAGAGCAAAACTATGTCAGCATTTACTTGTGCATGTAAAACCGCGTATCAGAAAGTATCCATACTGAAAGTCAGACCTTTAAAAAAATTACACTAGAAATGCAAGGTCCTTAATGCAGAGTATTGTATGGGGAAGAGGAAGTATAACTCACTCCCTTAAGTATTCTAATTTGCAGGTTCCTGTTGTATTATAATTTAGGGATAGGAGTAATAAATGGAAAGATAGCATTCCATGAAGGAAATAAGATGGAATAATGAATATATCACTTTTACTTCTTCTATAACTTCTCCTTGGGTTATTTCCATGTCATCATTTTCAAGTGATTGTTAGCATTAATCACCCCCTAGCCCAGAGCTGAAAATAATAAAGGTAATATTGTTCCCGTGGGTGCTTTTACTATTTCAATATCACAGACATCACCAAAGAATTCAACCTCTTTTTTCATAAGCAATGATTGAATTGCAGGGATTTTGGAGGGGAGGGAGAAGAGAGGTTGGGCAAGGAGAGGCTGGCCAATGATCTAGTAATTAACCATGTAGTAAATCTGAAAACACTTTGCTGTTCACAAGTTTTAGGTATAATTGAAGGAACTATGGGCACTAGCAAGAAATTTTAAATTCTGGATTCAGTTTTGAGTTGAGGGTTCGTTTCCCAGTCACGTTTATTTGCCCTTTTTCCATAGTGCTGCACTGAATGAAGGGGCATGAACTCTATAATAGGATTTGGTGCATCTATAGAGAAGTACAAACAGCTTGTAAATCCTTCAAGTAATCAAAGTGAAGAATATGCTTCCTCCAAATGTCTTTATACTCTCACTGGTGGTATTTTGGCATTAGGTAGAAAGGAATATAGGCAGCCAAAACTGTTTTTTATCTAAAATAAGTGAGGATCCTCTGATCAAGTTTCATTGGCTTTTGGATCTTAACAAACTGCGTATGTGAGAATTCATAATTATTTTTTTTTAACTTATGTAACCTGAAAGCTAACATGGGATGGTATTACTTTGCTTTATGCTCTATAGACTCGTGGGAGTAAAATACTGCCTTAAATTTGTTTTAGCATTTTGTATACATCCAGTTTACTCAGAGATAATTGAGAGGAAAAGATATGAGGGAATCATTGAGAAAGAAAAAAATGAACAGAAAAACTTTTCAGATGGAGTGTGCATGTTTATGAGTGAGAAGGCAGGGCAGGGATGGTCTTAGAGTGTCTGATTTTTCATGAATGAAGAAATTTGAGGCATCAAGACTGATATTGAGTTATATGAACATGCTGTGTATATAAGGACTTCACTATATATTATGGAAACACTCTCTTGATAGAAATAAAAGGTGAAAAATTTTAGGATATTTTTTGTACTTAGTATCTTTGATCCATTGATGAGACTCACTAACTCAAATCTAATGACTTTTTCACTAGCATCTTAACATAATTTAAGTCACATCACTGTTTCCAGTTTCCAGGTCTTACCATAATGACAACTGTCTTGAAGTATTCAGGTATTGCATGTAGTAAAACAATGGGCTGTATTGGTAGTTATTCTCTCCCAAATAACAGACAGCATGCTGATAACTACCTACTCCTGCTAAATGCGTAAGTGGAAAGAATTATATTCAAAATGTGTCTCTTGCCCTCTCCTGCTGCCAAAACTTTTACCTCGTTACATGACATATCAAGCTGTCAACCATATGGATGCCATTTTTGCTTCTGGGGCCCACACAACCAAATGTCCATGCACTCTGCAATTCAGTGTGACTCAATAAAGACGAGAAAAAGATAACTGTTTTCCCAAGCGGCAACAGGCACCTGTGTCTTTGCTTTACTCATCTTCCCATCAAAAAAAAACCAAACCACCCTCATGAAAGCCAATTTAAATTATGTCTACTGGCCTGCAAACTCGTATAGCTATCTGTTTTACTGATGTTGTTTTGCAGCTGTAGCCTATAAGCAATGTTAGGTAAGATGGATTAAAAAAAAAAAAAAAAGAGTATAACAGTTTATAATAACTTTGGTCAGGTTGCAATAGAAAGGAGGAAAAAAAGGATGACAGTCCTCATATGAGAGCTGCTTACTAGTGTGGAGATGTGGTTATTAAAATGGTAGTGCTACAGGAAAACCATGGCTCAGACGAGCTAATAAGAGATTTCCAAGCAACCATAGAAATTTACGCTCATATTAAAGTGTTAGTTTGCTGTTGCACTTCATAACAGTAATGGCTACTAACCAGCAAAAACATCCTAGGAACATTTTCTGAAATAATCGTACCATTGGCTTAGTTATGTAGAAAAGCCCAGGAAGCCAGCAGGCTGCCTGTGATGGCTGTCTACTGCACTGCATTTAAAAAGGGGGCAAAGAAACCTTTACTCTATCCCTTTTATTATGATTTCATGGACCTGGATGCCTGGAGTTTTAGACGCTGGGAAAAAAGGGAAAGGATCCATGCCTAAAAATTAAATATAATTTTTATTTTCCCCTTTGCATTGAAACTTTATGACAACATCCAATGCAAGCAGAAATACCAACCCAGTTTGGTTTCTAATCCTGAATAGTTATTTGGCCATCAGTGGGCCTCTCTGATGAAAGTAAGAATATTTTTAACCATTCAAAATGATCACAGATTGGCTTAGCTGCCTACACTTTGCCATGGTTATGTGAAGAAGTAACTTCCTGACACATGGTTGGCATTGTGTGCATTTGTTTGTTTGTTCAAGCTCCAGGAGGGCTATCAGTGATACACATCAGAGAGAGAAGGTTCGAGTTTACATCCCTGTAGCCTCCAGACTGTTAATTTTAACAATATGAGTAAATTTGTCAGAGTTTCCATATTCAGCATGTTTGGGGCATGCCAGGGTGGGGGTGGTACAAAAACAGCAGATGAAGGCAGTTTCATTGCCATGGGAACCAGACCGCCTGTGGGGAAGGGAGAAGATCTGGTGAGCTGGGGAGGGGGCACAGAAAAGACATGTTATTATGTAGTTGTATTTATTTTTAAAACCGTTTGTGGCATGGAAATGTCACTGATAGACTCTTAACTTGGAGAGGACTAACAGCAACCTTGGTTTTAAGTGTGCAGCTCTGCACCTGCAGGGATTATCCTTATAAAGTTGGAATGTTTTATTCTGATACATTGGTATATTAAAATCAGTGATCTTGTGGATATACTTCCTTTTAACTGGCAGCCGTTTCATCCATTGGGCATTTCATTGTGTGGGTCCTGCCTGAAAAAGCAAGTAAATGGGTTTGGTTCTTCTGAAAATTAAGATCATATCAAAGGTGGCACAAGCAAGGTGTTGCTTCTGTCATCTGTGTAGCTCCAAAACCAAAATGCTCTTCTGTCCATTGTTCTTATGATCCTTTCAGTTTCTCAAACATTGAGATTTACAATGGATAAGTTATAAATATGACATCTTCACAGTGCTATATTTCAGCTGTGACTCAATCAACAATGTTTTCATTGCAATGAAAGCCGCAAAGATTAAACTGAACTCAACTGACTGAGTCATCAGTATTATTTATTATTCTAATCCATTATCAGGATGAGTAAAATAAAATAATAGTTTTAATGTTGCCTTACATTTGCACTGATATAGTCACTTCTCTAAAGAAGAGTTGACTCCATTTGGCAATGGTTAAAGATGTAGATTGCAAGTGAGTACAAAGCTCATCTTTCCTAGCAGAAATATGCTATGAGAAATATTATGAACACTTATTTAAGAAATTATTTAATAAAGTACTTGATAAATACTTAGTAAAGTAAATGTATTTGGCCTTTTTTGTTGTTGTTGTTTTTTTAATATTTTATTATATTTTATTTTGTGTCCTTAGGCAATGGTGAATCATAGAATCACCAAAAAGAGCATTTATCATTGAAAAGAGTATTACTTTTACTTAGTTTCCACTCAGTCAGATCTTGATGCAAAATAAGATTCATTTGAAATTTAGAAAAACATTAAAAAAATATATAAAGTCAATAAAGCTTTAAACATTCTTGAATTGCAACATAACTTTTTTGCTATGCTTCTAAACCAAAGGTGACATTACCTATGATTAGTGGTTACCATATTTGCCCACTTTTTGGGATTTACAAGATCTACTGCAGCATTCAGAGTAAAAAAGAAAAGTAAGTTCTGCTGAACTAATTACCCAATTAGTTCATAATATTGTATGGGCTAGGTATTGAAATAATTTCATTGAATTAATATTCTTTACACCTGCAAGTGGAGCTACTGCTGCCAAAAACTGAAATACTGCTTCAATAAACTTTCATTCTCCTTAATGGTTTCTCCCATTGATCTGCGGTTTGGCCTGTTTTAAAGCTTCAGCACAAATATGAATTGCTTAAGACATTAAATATTAGATTGCATTCTGAGGATTTTAATAAGTTTTAGTAAATTCACAACTTAATGTACATTGTCTTGCTTTACATTTAATTTTAAATAAGCTTGTTTTATGAGACCTATGGAAGAACATAGGGCTTTTAAAAATAGATTTATACACCTCTGGAATTCTGATTTAACTGGTTTTGTACTTCATTATGTCCACAGATTTCAAATAGTGCTGGACTGGATCCTGAGTATTCTCTTAAACAGACTTTTCAGTATATATTTTATTAATTATATCTATTTAAATACAAAGAAAGTATTTGTTAATAAGAGGAAATTATTTTCAAGTTTCCAGAGGGGCTAATAAAACCTCACTATTACTTTCCAAGTTACGTGGAAGAACTTTTCAGCCAAGGACACAATTCAAAGCTAAGGACCCATAACAAAATTATCTGATTTCACTTGGCATTTGTTTAACTGCTATGTATATTGCTGAAGGTCATTTGCTCTGTAAAGAAATGTAAAAAATACCATTAATAAATCAAAACAGGAGATAGAACACAGTTCTCCTTCCTTTTTTGATACTCTGGCAAGGTAAAGAGTGATATGCGGACTACTGAAATTCAAAGGCCTGGTCACGTATGGAAAAATATTTTTTCATTAGGAAAATTCTGTAAATTTAATGTGTTATGAAAGTTGTTCTTAATTACATAGTTTCATGGTAACTAACTAGTAGTATGTACCGTCTGTTGCATACATTCAGCATTAGCTGTTTCTTTTCAAATAAATATTTTTTTCCTCCTTCTCTCCTTCTATAATACAGTAAAACATTTGGCATGAGTATCTATGTGTCTAATGCATATGCTTTCATAATATAGTCCACTTCCTTGTTACTGGCAGACCTTAACAATGAAATACTAGTCAGTTAGTATACTTGCTTTTCTAAACCCTGAAGCTTAATGGTAGCTGCACTGGATTATGACCACTGTAGATCAAGGAGCATTAAATTTTTATTTATTAAGTCAGATTATTTTTTTTTAATGGGTTACCTTTTTCCCCCCTGCTTTCCTTTAGAAAAATAAATCTGTTTATCAACTTACTGGGATAACTATTTAGAATTTTACTTTTTTCAGAAGAGTTGGACAGCTATGGGTCAATGCTGGACCCCCATCAGTCCTTTTGTGAAACAACAGAGTTTTTGCTGCCAGTTGACCATTTGGTGACCACATCATAGAAAGCAAAGCAGGAAACTCCTCTGCTGCTTTTCACTTGATTGCACTGCCAGTTTTAAACAGAATGTAGTCCAGCAGATGACAAAAAATTGACAGGCTTTGACAATAGTAAATGGCTCTTAGTACAGATGAATACATCTACAGAAGCTTCAGTGAAGTTCTCTCCTTTAGACCAGCAGAGAATTTAGCCTATGTTTTACAGAAATTCTAAAGTTTAAAAGCATCAGTACTTCCATTTATAAATTTAGTTGTAAAAATAAGTTGGTAGACTGAAATAATGTGAAAAATATTTGTCACATGCTTTTTTACTGCCTTGCATTTCTATAAATAATCCTTCTTTACCAGGATGGCTGTGTGATTGAATATAGGATAATTTACTGGTTCCACATCACTTCTTTCCAAAAGAACAATTTCTATATCAAATTAGAAAAAATAGAAAGAAGTAATACTGGTGGAATAGTTCAAAGAGATGTAAGAACTTTTTTGATGTGAAAAGACATCCCAGTCTCTAAGCAGGGCAAAACAGCAACTTTATTTAAGATGCAAGACGGAAAACAATTCTTTAAAATATATTGATGAAGTAAATACCTGTGGGAGCTTTGACTCATTTGTGTGTGCCTTTTAATGGTATTATTTTTGTGCCAACAAAAGAAAAATGCACAGTAGTGTAATGTGGTGTTTGAATGTTGGAAAAAGTACAAAAATGAAGTATTAATTAGCTGAATATAGAAGAATATGTTCTACAAAATGTTAATTGACAATATCATGTCAATGTTTATATTATGGCTTCTTCCAGTCTTTTGACATCTGTTTGTCACTAAGTAAATCATACCTTTTTTTGCCTCAGCTATGTTATCTATTTTCATGTGCCTTACCTCATGTAGTCATCCAAATAATTTTGAAGTTAAATAATTTTGATTTAAAATTGCTGGTAAGTAGTGGAGAAAAACATAAAACTTTTTTTTTTTTTTTATTTAAACACCTCGTTCTGTTAATATGTTGTTTTCATTATACGTTTTCATTTGTTTTTAATTACTAAATACATTTCCTTGAAATACATGGTCTTCTGTGGGTTAAGGGTTCCTCTGCTCCTGCTGCTTATTTCTTTCAAGCAGACATACTTCACTGTTTCCGGCAACCAGATTATCTTTAAAGCAGCACATGGTAATGTTGCAAACAGTGAACACTGACTTCAAGCAAGCTTTCAAGCCACACAAAACCTGGATCAAATCTTGAGGTGGTGTAAACTGATATATTTCTGACTTGAGTCAGACTTTCAGTTTTCCACTAGCTGAGGATCTTACCTGTATATCTATCCTCATGTAAATGTCTTCAATAAGCATCAAGAGAGGTGAAAAATGAAAATGCATAGTGGCAGAACCTCTGTAAATAATAAAATGTCAAGCCTGCCATACAGCATTCCTTTGGCTTTTGTGGTTGACTTTGTACATATGGTATAAACATAATGAGTGTATGAGATGGGTTTCAATGAGAGCAGTATCTGTATTGCATTAATTAAGAGTAGTTGTATCAGGGATGGATGAAGTCTTGCTCTAAATGGAAATGCTGCTCAGTTGCATAGTTTTGACCTCATCATACATAAGGGGAAAGTGCAGTTTACTCAACAGTAACACTAGCACTCAACAGTGCTAGTAAGGCTGGAAGGGACAATTAAACCATCTTCGTTAATCTATAACTAATATTTTCCATCTAACTTTACTCATGATTTATCTTCTATTTCAAACTTTAAGATGGCAATGTCGCAGACAAACCTTCCTCCAAAAACAGGAAAGAAAAAAAAAAAGGCAGCAAAAGATAGTCTCCCTCCAATTTTTCTTTTGAATGTCTTCCCTCCATAGGAATTGTGCTAATTATGTTCTAATGTAGCCATAATTTTTCAGTACAAAATGTTAGGTGGCATTAAACAATGTTAGGCAGCTGGCTTCCCCAGCTCATTTCCACTTATGTGGCACAGACCTTGTTCCCGTCCTCCAAGCTCTGCTGGCACAACTGCTTGTGCAACAACCTTGTGAATGAGATTGAGGGACTGTCTGCACTTAAAAAATGCAAAAGGTATGATTTTAAATGATCACCAAATACTACCAGTGCCACAGACTGACCATGCTTTGACAGATATGGGAATCTCACCTAACAAAGTAGTCTTACCAAGGACAATTCAGGTGAGCCCAGCCACATCAAGCTGGTTTATCCTTTATCAGCATCTAATTAATTTGTATTAAAAGCTGGATAGATAGCCAGGAATGTCAGGAAGCTTTTATGCAAATTGCCATTAAAATAAATGCATCAAAGCCACTGGGGCATTTCTGTTGTGTTTTTGGATTATTTGTAAAATTATGAGGTTATCAAATGCGAATGAGAAATTGTAGGCATATGCTCAGATATCATCTTCCTAAGCTATGCAATTACTCAGATTGTCATCTCAGTCTTCAAGCAACCAGAAACTTCTGTTTCTACATAAAACATCATCAAGGTATTAGAAAGCCTTTGGCAATAGAACACAAGTAAAATACCTCAAGCAGTGAAATTCATTAATATAAAGGAGACTAAGTTCAAGAACAATAGTCAGTACAGTGACTGAGCTGCTATGCTTAAAGCTGATTTGAATATCTCTGTGCTATGCTTCAGTGACTACAGGCAACCATGGTCCTCCTTTTGTGAGGGCAAATCTTAGGAAGGCAGGAATAGTACAAAAAAATACAGATGTTTATGTTGCCAGCTTCATACTCAGTTGTACTAGATTGAATGTCCTTTTCTACTAGTGACTTCCCTTGGTACTGTGGCTGAGTCCTTCCAGTGCACCTGTGTGAACACACACAGTTTGAGCAGCTTGGATGCAAGCCACCTCTGTTTGGGACATCAACGAAGCTGTGGCTATTATGGGGCCAAACCTGCTTTAATATATTCTGCAGGACCAATACAACCAAGGAAACATTCCCCCAAATCACAATTGAACATATTCTTTGAGATCAAGAATTCTATGCCAACATGCTGAGTTACAAAACCAAATTATACAGGCTTCTTCTTAGCATTTATACATTACTTTTACAATAAAACTATAGAGATAATGAAGTTTACATCTCTTCAGCATGAAAATTATTAGATACACCGCACTGAAGTGAAATTACTTTACTTATAGATGATTTGCTGAGCTATCTTTATAGATGATTTTTGGAAACATTAGTTAAATGTTCAGAATGGTATCCAGACATTTAAAATTCATATGCAAAAATTATGTGCTGGAAACTTCCAGTTCACTGTTACTGCATTTACACTACAGATAGTTTACATTATGCACATAAAGAAAACACCTGTATTTTCTAATTATAGAAGCTTTAATAAACACAAACTTTGAAACATGACTTTCTATATATCCATAGAAACACAGAATACACAACTGCAAGAAGTTTCCATATGCTACCTTTCTGATATGTATGGGACCTGACCCCAACCAAACAAGCATCTCTATGCAGATAAAGGTAGGGCCTGTGTACACTTAATTCTTCAGCTCTATGGAAATTATCAGCTGTGAGGATTTCTGCAA
This sequence comes from Hemiprocne comata, assembly GCA_020745705.1. Classification (NCBI taxonomy): domain Eukaryota; kingdom Metazoa; phylum Chordata; class Aves; order Apodiformes; family Apodidae; genus Hemiprocne; species Hemiprocne comata. Next base: position 130,414,849 of record CM036586.1, on the reverse strand, counting down.
TGGCGATATCCCATCATTAGAAAAAGAGCAATTTATTTAATGTAAACTAATTTAAAGAGCTTACAGATGAAAATTGCTCTCAGTCATTACTTACATGGCCAGGCCTTGAAAGGTTCATCAGTTTTCTTTTGTTTCTTCATCATAACTGAATTTCTTAGCTCTCATTCAATGTGCTGCATCCTCAAAATATGGTAGACCAGATCTTTAACTATCATTCCACCTCATGAGGCGGTGCCCTCAAGAGGGCAACATCTATTCCCATCACAACAGTTATGGAATGGTAGAGCTATTAGGGGTGCCACCCAGATGTATGTTTTACAATTTTGTCCAGGCAAACTAGAACTATATATCCCTGTCCAATGAAATGATATATTCTAACTTAATATTTTGCCTTTCATTTTTCTAACAGACGGCCTCTCTGCTGTGGGCAATAAATTTGTTGTTGGAAATTATCTATCTAGCAATAATAATTATACCCAGAAAATTTTCCTATGTTAGTCTTTGTCATTAACTTAAAATTTATTTTTGCATTTAAATGTTATGAGGCTGTGTACCAGGTACTTTAATGAAAACTGCATATAATATGTGCTATACTTCCATTTTGGAAGTTTTTATGATTTCATGAAGTACCTAGTCAGAATCTCTGGCATGACTAGTAGCTGGTTAATATTCATAGCTATAGTTTCCTATAAGTACTTACAGACCTTCTCATTAATATTTCCACTGCTATCACAATTGATATTACACATCAGATGACACTTGCCAAAATCAGCTTGCCCCCTGTAATGTAGCGTGGCATCCTGCCAGTCTCCATGCTCTCATAGAGCTCTGAGAGCTGCCTCTTCCATCACAATTCCTCATGCCCCTGATTGAGTTCTTGTATCACCAGTCATACTCTGCAAACTGCTTTTTGGTGGTCACTATACAGGTTTTGGCTCTCTTAAATTTCTCAAGTAATTCTTACCCATCTATTTTCATTTGATTTAGTGAAGCCTTTTATTTATAAGGTATGAAGACCAACTCACTAAATAACCATTATCATAAATGACCCCTTGAAATAATGTGGCAAACAATTATTTGAATGCCTCAAAACTTCTTTCCTTGATTGGTATGTAATCTTTGTGTGCAATGGCATCTTTAGCTTCAGTGGAGATTTCTGTTTGATGATAGGCTCTCACTGTTTGTCCTAAAATAAACTCAGGGGAAAAAACATCATCTTCCAGCAAACTTCTAGAAATATGCATTTTTTTATGCTCCTGCATCTTTCTTATTGTGTACCTCTTTACACAGTCATTTTCTTGGAGGTTTCCCTTTGAAATCTGGAGACCAGACTACCTGCAACAATGGAATTCCCCACTTCCCAGCCTGAACAGGGGAGGATAAGGAGGAGGCAAAAAAAATACCATCAGGTAAACTCCATGATTTATAACCTCATTAGAAAACATCCTGTCTCTGGGTTTACTGAAATTGGTTGCTTTGGTTGAAATTCGTTTTAACTGCAGAAACGACAATTATTATGCAAGTGAGTAGGAAACTGCTATACAAGTTTTAAAGTGTGTCATCTTAAATTTATGCTTGGATAATTTCAGTTTGGATATAAGACTGACACTTAGCAAGTACAGCAGAGAGTCGAGGATAGTGGACAGAGCATGAATGTTTTGTCATTACATCCTGGAATCTACAGGGAGGGTGATGAAATCACAGTTAACTGGACAGGAACAGGAAACGTGCTCTTGACCAGATAGCTAATGTGTGGCAGGCAGTATTAAACTTGTTATCACTGGAGAGCATTAGACACACAAGTATGTACAGGACCTATGATCTAGGAGGCCTCAGGCTGGAGGAATGCTTGTTGAAAGTAGCCACTTCCCAGTTTCTCTTCAGGTGCTACTCACACAAGCAGGGACCAAGCCAGCAGCAGAACTGCGGTGCATATGATGCAAATCATTGCTTCAGGCATAAGCCAGACATATTCCAGTAGTCCCACGAAGTATTACGTGCAGTAAGTATATCCACAGTAAATCAGGCTTTGCTGTGTCTTCATGGCAGGTGCAGATATACTTCATGAAAGAAGCCACTTAAGGCTCCAAGTGGCACTGTGTTTGCAAAAGACGGTCTATAGAGGGCTGTATGTGAAAGGTATTAGTTACTTTATACTTCCCATAGAAAAAGGCAGCTGTTGTCTTGTGTTCCCTAAGGACAACTGAGTTCTTATGGATTGGAAAAATCAGCTGTGAAATGGCTATGAAAAATGTAGTTGAATTTCACAAAGCCAAAATTAGAAACATGCTCATATAGTAGAGATAGATAAATCCAGCACTTCTTTCTGCTTTAGGTAACTAGCAGTAAAGTTGCCTTTTGATGGGGACTTCTGTTGTATGACTTCAATGTCCCACTGTAGGGAACCCTTCATTGCTTTAAAAGAATGTTTTCTTAAAATAAGGTTATCGTTGGTTAGGTTATGATTAGTTGTATCAAAATACATCTGGCTATATGGCATAAGTCAAGCAAGAAACATACTCTTGCACTCTCTTCCTCACAAACACGTAACCTATGTCACTGTCATCTGGTAAATAAGGCACACACACACTTACAGTAAGGCAAGATTCCTGAGTGAATCTTGAATCTGCAATTCACAGAATCACAGAATGTCAGGGGTTGGAAGGGACCTCCGAATATCATGGAGTCCAACCCCCCTGCCAGAGCAGGACCAAAACTAGGGTATATCACTCAGAAAGGCATCCAGACAGCTCTTGAAAGTCTCCAGAGGAGATTCCACAACCTCTCTGCGGAGCCTGTTCCAGTGCTCTGTAACCCTCACAGTAAAGAGGTTCTTCCTCATGTTGAGGTGGAACTTCCTGTGCTGATATTCCAGTTGATTTTTCAGAAGCTTCTTCACATTTCTTGGATTCTGTAAAACAGAGAGTGATAACATCTGATAGACTTTGATCTCAAGGATTTAAATGCTATTTGTTCCCCCAATTCTTTTGATATCTTCTTTGTTTTAATGCAGTAAATAGTATTTCCAAATTTCTTTAAAACCACAACCAGCACCTCTCCTGTGAAGACAGACTGAGAGAGTTGGGGTTATTCAGTCTGGAGAAGAGAAGGCTCTGAGGAGACCTTATTGTGGCCTTCCAGTATCTTAAGGAGGCCTACAAGAAAGCTGGGGAGGGACTTTTTAAGATGTCGGGTAGTGATAGGACTAGGGGGAATGGCTCCAAGCTAGAGGAGGGTAGATTTAGATTGGACATTAGGAAGAAGTTATTTACCATGAGGGTGGTGAGACACTGGAACAGGTTTCCCAGAGAGGTGGTGGAAGCCCCCTCCATAGAGGTATTTAAGGCCAGGCTGGACGGGGCTCTGAGCAACCTTTTCTAGTGGGTGGTGTCCCTGCCGATGGCAGGGGGGTTGGAACTAGATGATCTTAAAGGTCCCTTCCAACCCTGACAATTCTATGATTCTATATCCCTGTCAATGTTAGTTACTTGCCTGATTTTCAACATAACTTACTGCTCTTATAACTGATCTCCCATTATGTGCCACTTTGCCTGGATTCTTTTTCAGAAATTGCCATTAGTGCTTAGGTAATAAAAGCACAGCAACCTGTACATACTTCACATCACCCAAGAACTTAGCTGTCAGGTTTGTTATTCTTCTTAGTGGCTTTTGTACAGGAGAAAATAGCAACATCTTAGAGGCTTTTATCAATGATTAGCGTATTGTAGAACATATTTCATATACTGGGAAATGTGCTGTAGAACATTTTGGAATGGTATTGTGGTTTGATAACATCCTATCAGCATTTAGATGCTGCAGTAAGAAGTCCCTGATTCTGACTTTGCTGTGACTTTTTGCCAGCGTAACTCCATTGCTTCAAATGGGCAGAAGTTAAACCAAAGTCAGGTCCAGTAGAGCTGCGCAGATGAGCTGGTAGGCTAAGCAGAAACTTTTGGACTTTTTTGGAAGCTATAAACATTCTGAGTTCTGCAGGTAAATCTTAATTATTCTTCTTGGGCTTGTTCATAAATGTATAATGGTTTTGGTACTTGTAAGCCCCAAGTCTGTCTGACAGTTTTATTTGTTTCCACATGTCTTCTTACCCAGCACCAGGAAAGCAATGAGTGGAGCAGTACTAAGCACCACTCATAGTGGGACTCTGTTGCTTTGTTACTGCTGCTCACATAGCTTTTCCCAAATTAGCTTTAAACTGTCTCTTTGGGTCCCTCTAAGAAAATAGCTGCAACTGCACAGAATATAGTGCAGCTGCCAGAGAGGTTTGGTACCTATCCAGTCTGTGCTGAGATCCATGTTGCTGTAACTACACAACTGTCAGTAACAGACTTACCTAGATTAAAGTCAGTTTGAGCAGAGTTACTTAAGCTGCAGTCAACAAACACTTTTTGTTCAGGGTAGATGAAATCTCAGGTCCAAGTGTCCTTCATTGCCATGCAAAGCACAATCTTATATATACATTATATATACATTTTTTTTTGCAATTATTTCCACCATTACCTGTCTATATGACCACTAGTATAAGTCTTAGTTAACGAGATGACTATATGTTGGCAGCTGCTCACAGATATTATTTTTTTAGAAATATAAACGTTTGCTTCCCTAAACAAAGATTTTTCATGTGTAAAGATTAGTGGAGTCTGATATAATAATTTTTTATATACTGTTCCTCATTTGTGGTGGCTAAGAATGTTTGTATTAACCAATGTGGGTGCCTATTTTACACTTTGTGGAGTCTTATAGCCAACCAAAATATATAGATCATTCTCAGAAAATTAGAGTCAAAAAGAGTCAAAAAGAAGCATCTGAAAATGTTCCCCTGGAACTACCCTGCTCACCCAGCTTTAGATTTTTTTTCACCTTTTTCTACAGTCACAAAGCTTTGCTGGCCCATACCATGGAACTACGGTGCTATATTTGTGCTATGCTGTATTTCAACTCCTGTTTCTGCACTGGATGTCCTGGTAATGATTTCCGTGATTATCCTTAATTGGAAGCATTGTCACTTCAACGAGTTTCCTGCAGGCTATGTTGGCCTACAAATCTACCCTCCTCCTTGCAGCTCCAGTGCTCATGGCTCTGTCCTGGGCAGAATGAACAAATACTGCAGCCGTAAGGGTTTTGAAGCCTTGAAGAAGTCAACTTCTCCTCTGCTGTTATGAGCAGTAACAGACCCTCGGCTGAACCAGCACAGTGGTACCTGCAGCACAATGTGTGTGGCTGAAATTGCTTGCTTCCATGTTCACCTCTCTGATTATGTTCACTTTACACAGTATTCACAGCCTATTAGAGAAAACAGTAATAGCTTAAGTAGCTAAGTCCCCTTCTTGTAATTGTTGTAATGATAATGTTTTAAGAAATTGCCTGCTGGCTTGGGCTAGCCATGTCTTGGGCTAGTCATGGGCTGGGGCAGTCAGAGCTGCTGTTAGGAGAGAACACAAGCCCATCCACATATTGCTGTTCATTCCCTTCCTGCTGCCACAGAGTTACATTTTTTGGATTAGGGATATCAAGGGATATTAATGATATTGGGAATATTCTGGTCTGTTGCTCTTAGTATCCATTTATGGACCTGTTGTCCATGAATAGGTACAGCTGCTTGTTGAACCTATTGGTACCCTCTGCTTCCACAAACTCTGCTGGTGAGTCTAGAAGGGCAAAATTCAGCAAGCTTTCTAAGTGCTTTATGAAAGGTATTTCTACCATAAATACAATCTGTCAATACTTTGACTTACTGTGTCAGACAGCTGTACAAACCCTGAAATCAGCAAAGCAGAGTGATACTTTTTTCTATGTCATAAGACACTGAAACACAAGAAAGGCTGTGGTAGGTCAGATAGAAGTATGGCCAGTTACGGGTTTATTCAGTCTCCTCTTTCCAGCACTGGCCTTCATGATTAAGGTAGATCATTAGCAGAGGGAATACTTATACTATAAATTTCCTAGCACTTTTCCGAAGCTTCCAGTGATTTGCAACTCAAAGAGATCCTGATCCAAAAATCGTGGTCTTTGGATTTAATAGCAGTTTGCTGGATTTTTCTTTCATGGAATTATCTAGTTGCTTTTGAACCCCTACAGTCTGGGCATCCAAAACACTTTGTGACAGCTTGTTCCCTCATAGGAATTCTGACACTCTAGTATTTGCATTGAGGTTTTTGTCAGTGCCTTATGTGTGTGTGTGTGGGAATTATATAGATAAACCTGTGATTATTTTGAATAGAAAATTCAAAGCATGTTTACAAGATGTGAACAGGAGGGAATGTTTTATTTTGATTTATTCATTTGAATTTTTTAGTAGTGCATGAGATGCGTGGACAAACTGCCTGACTCCTCACTATAATAATAACGAAAAATAAACAGAAGAAAATATGGTGTAGGGTTCCAGGCATACATGCAAGTTTTATCAGTTATAGTTCTATCAGTTTATATTAGTTATCAGCTATAGGCAAACATAACTTTACATGTATGTGGAATCAGTGGTCCTTTTTTATAGTCATGGGAACTTGTTTGGGTGGATCCAAATGTAGAGTAGCATATTAAACTGCTGAAAACAACAGTCCTGATTCTGCCAGACCCTTGAGAATAGCCTGTGTTTTAAACAAATGTTCCTTCCTGCTTCAGCCCATTATAGCATTGTAGTGCTTATCCAAGAAAGACAGGCTTGGGCCTTCATCCTCAGCCCTGAACTGGAGCCTGTTGATGAAGCTGGGATGGTGGAGGAGAGTGGGAAAGGTTTGTAAACAGCTGAAGTGGAGCCTTCTGGGTTTATTGTGTTCTATAACCAGTTGAAACAGGGCAGCGACTGAAGACCCCAGATGTCAGAGTTACACAACAGCTCCTTCAGAAAAGCAGCTTTAAGTTTTCAGTGGGCTTTATAATAAAGACTATTCATGAAATGTTCACCCACAGACAGTGAAGTGTTTGGTTTACTAGCAGTACTCACTCACCATCAGCACTCAGCTCATCTTTTCGTAGGAACAGAAATGAATCTAATATTCTTCTTCATCCCTAATGCATGTTTTTACATTACTCTTATGTTGTGCATGGGTTGTGTACAGCAGACTTAATGCAGCAATTTCTAGACCTGCATCAATTTAGTGCCTTTTTTTTTGTTCTTAAAGAAATGCTACATTGAGTGTAAAGTCTGAGGCTTTTTTCCACATGAGCAAGGTTGAGGGCTTTGAATGAAAGGCAGGTTTATTTTGAAACTAACAGAAGTTTGGTATTTTCTTTTCATACCTGTAACTTTGTATCCCTGTAGTGTTCAGTTGCATCTGATCTTTTCCAGCCATCTACCATGGGATGTGATAAACTGCATCCTATAATAACTCATTTCTCCCCTCCTGTGAAGGGAGTCAAGACCGTGAGCTCAAACATCAGCTCTTGTACTGAAGCTGTTCAAAGAATCTCACAGCAGGTAACTTGGTTTTACGTCTTCAACATTTCTAAAATTCTTCTATTAATTTCTGCAAATTTAATGTTACTAGTGGACTGTGAGGTCAGGATTCTTCTGCATGGCACCTGTATCTGGCAGGGTATTATTCTTTTCTACCATGTTATGGGGATACAACAGCACTGCTACTTGTTTTACTGTCTTGCAATAACTGAATTAAAAACCTCTAGTCTTTTAAAAGAAAGGTTGTTTTGATCCTGAGGAATCATTTAAAAGGACCACTATTGATCTGTGTATTCTTACTTTGATTAAGACTCGTGCTTTGGTTTGGTTAAGAATCTAAACCACAGTGAACTATCATTAACATGGACTCACACAATCATTAGTTTAATTAACTAGCTTCACTTTAATGCAGCCTTTTCATTCAAGGTAAAAAGAAGGCTGTAGCTCTGACATCCCTTCAAATCCAAGCTGCCCCATCTCCTCAAATCTCACAGTGGTGGGCCTACTTGAAGGTGGAATACTCCTGGTTCTGAATGCTGCAGGACAAAGATCTTCACCTGATATTCATTGCAAGGCTCAATGCTCCTCTGCTGCTTCAAAAATTATCTCATTATCATGCACAAAACCCTTCAGCTTTGATGCTTCCCATCTGCTTAGACCAGCTTCAGACTGCCTGGAAGGTTTTGGCACAGTCAGGACTTGGCTGAGCACTGTCTGATCTCTTTTACTTTGTATTTTTCACTGACTTTTCCTTCTCACTCTTTGATACCGTCTGTCATTTATCATCAGTATGCTGATCTGTACCCAGGTGTGCTAATGACTTTACCCCAGTCTTTTCATGTGACTATAGTAAAACGACAGAAGTTAGTCAGGGTGTCACATCTCTCCTTCTCACACCTCAGTATCTCCCTTACTCTACCTCTGCCTCACTAAAATAAATACTAATGCCAACCTCTAAAAATCCTATCCACCACTAAAAAACTTCTGCTGAGAACAATCTGTAATTGCTGACTGTCTCTACTGGACCACTTTAAGGATCTTAATATGTTCTTTTTTCCTATCAAGGCTTGGTCAGTAAGGCTTGACACAATATTTTTATAATGACGTGTCTGATTGTTCCATGGACTGTTTGTTTTTCATATTGTATTCACTGAACAGTGTAATATTCTAAAAAATGAGAGGGTACATCAGAGGCTGATTTGAATTTATTAAAAATCAGCAGTCAGTAGTCATATCATCTTACCTTATTTTGCCAGACAACATCATAAATATAATAGGAATACAAGTGCTGTATCCACAAGTGTGAGGAAACAATTAAATGACAATTTCCTAGGTGACTTTTTAACCTTCCATATTTCATCAGCTGTACAACACACTACTTTCTCTTAAATGCTCCAGACTTGGGGGAAATAAGAGCAGAAGAATCAAACAGTTGTCTCTAGTTAGCAACAAACCTTGATGTGACAGAACATGAGAAAAACAACTTCCTGGGGCCTGTTTCTGCAGTGTTCAAGCAGGCAAGCTGCTCACAGCTATTCCTTCAGAGGTTTTCTGTTTTCAGGGTCTTGAACAGCTTTGTTAGAGTGGGTTGGTGTGAGGCTAGTGTATGTGTATGTGACTCTTCACAGATTACAGGGTCCTACTCCATGCCCATGCATCGGAAGAAGCAACATCCACGGTGACACCTGCCCTGCACACTTCATGGCACAAAGTCAGAATGAGCCTGTGCTGCCCATTAAAGCTTCACATTTTTAATATATGGAAGGTCTTACATGCATTAAAGCATCAAAATCTTCTATGCATCATCAAAGTAGCATCTACACAGTCCTATCTTTTGAATTGAAGTCATCACTTATTTGAGGATTGAATTTGGGATTGAATTGAATCTGTCATTTATCTGGGGAAAATTGAGAGATTGGGAACAGTGAGTTCTCTCTATACTCTCAATATGTTGTGTGCTTAGAACAAAATCAGTGTTTCACAGTAGTGGAGATGAAAAGGTGTTTATTAGTATTTAGCACGGTCCAAAATTTGAGCCTCTCTGAGGGGTACCGAAGCTATCCTTGTGACTACTAGGCAAACCATAAACTCTTTACCTATTTTCAAAAACTTTTAGTTATTTTATCATTTCTGTTTCCTCTTTCAAATTGGAGCTAATATACCACAGGTATTAATTTTAAACCAAGGTCATTTTTCTTCACAATGAGATCAAATATTTTTTCTGTATAGAGAGTTCTCTTCAGTGTCCTTGATGCAAGTGTGGAATGTTTTTTTTTAAACAGATAGGTTTAGCTGTTGCTTTAGCCAGGTGGCCACAACCCTCTTCTCTGGAAGAGACTGATGACAGCAAATGATGCTGATGAAAGCCTTAAAGGATTGAGAAACATGACGAATTGTCCATTCTGCTCCCTCCCATATTATGCATTTTTCCTGGACTCTTTTGGTGTGGGAAGGGCTGTAGCATAGGAAGGAATAAGCAAATTAATAACATTTGTTTCAACAGCCTCTGTTGGCAAGGTCCAAGGGTCCCTACATGAAAACTAACAATATATCTATCTCTAACTGAACTGGCAGGATTTTTTTGCTGGAGTAGAGATACTTGTAGGGTCTAAATCACTTTTAGTTTTGGGTGGTGAGTGCCTCTTCATGCTGGGCTAAGGCAAAATTTCCTGCACATAGTCCTTATACTGAGATTATCCCCTTCCATCTCTCTTTCAAATGAGAAGACCCTACACCAATACAGATACACTGAATTTGTTACTATTACTTAGCTTTTTGGTTGACTGCAAGATTTATCATGACCTTTCTCTCATAGTTTTTCTGTTATGGAGATAGCAGCTTAACATAGCTTCTGGAATGATTGGATTGTGGTAAGGAGCAGGTAGAGCTTGCACTGAAGGGTGTTTTCAAAGTGTTGGCTTTTCCAAGAGCTCTAAAGGTAGGGAGGGTTTACTTGAAGATTAAACAAGTGGACAAGGAGGCTGGTCTAAGCTATCACAAAAATTGGTCACTACATACATCTGTCTGATCTTCAGCTGACAAGGTTGTTGTCAGCCTAACCTGAACATACAACTTAAAACCACCAGGCAGGGTGATAGCACAGAACTCAGCACGATCTACTGTCTGAATAGTTACACTGAATGAAGGTGTTGGAAGAGAAATAGGGACAGAAAGGCAAGTTTTTCAACTTCCAATGAACATAATCTTGTTGCAGTGATGCTGTTGGTGGTGCCCAGTGTAACTAATACAAAAAGCAACTTGGATGTGTTTACACAAGCTGTCATTAACACCTTTGTATTCCAGTTGCAGTTCTTAAGTGTGGTAGCTAGTGTGTTTTGCTCTGATTGTTTTCAGACTTGGACACTCCATAGGACAATGTCACACATACCAGCAACAGATTTTTTTTCAGTGTCCAGGCTCATCCCCATAGCAGATTCAAACCGACACTCCAATGGAAAGAAAGCTCTATCAGGTATGAATATTTTCCCAAATCAGCTGATCATCCAAGAGAATAACATGAATAACTAACTGTTCCTCCAATCTGGGGTTTATTCAGGGCTCTTTGAATTCAAATTATGGCTTCCTTTTGACTCCAAATAATGTAGTTCTTGTCTTTTGTAATTATTTTCTAGCAAGTTACAGTCTCATTCAGTTAGCATGGTATGAAGTCCTAATTTGTGAACTGCTTTATTTTGAAGGTTCGACTTTCATCTAAATTATTAGAAATACGTGAAAATAACATCCTCTACTTATCATCATAGAGATTTATTTTCTATAATTTCTGTGAAACAAAAATAGAAGTAAGGTAAAAAATGTGACAGATTTAATGTGATACATAACTCTGGAGGCATCGCTATCTGGCAGAACAAATCCTAATGAAATCATCATTCAAAGGAAACCTTGCTTCAAGTTACAGAATGAATATGAAAATGACAGATTAATATGCTTAAAAGAAAAGTAGATAAATAGACAGAAGGCATAACTGGATACAATTCAGCTAACTTGGGTAGTTTGCATTTCATTTTGTACTTATAAATCCATATTATATATGCCTAGCAGAGACTTTTCCCCTATCTTTCCCTGAGTAAGTCATCATTGCGGATTTCTCTGCTGTACCCTTGGTTGATATATCACTGACTATCCTGTGGCAACTACTCCTCAGCAATTTAACACATCCATATTACTCACTTTTAATCAGATAAGATATTTCTGCTCTCATCCTCAGTAGGTTTTCTTTAAACTTACATGAATGTTACTCAGAACTGATTTAAGCCCAGTGTGGTATCCGCAACTAAAAGAAAAAAAGTAATTTTCTTGCAATATAGAATAAAACTTACTCACAGTTTTGATACTTTGAGGGTCTGTTTTACAATCACATTTGATGTGTTTTATCAGGAAGTTGCATCTATTTATTTGAAGTGGTTTTATCTACCTATGCCCAAGAAGGCACTGCCTCATTCTTGAAGTCTGGCTCCTTCTGCAACTCAAGCTGCCCCATCAAGACTTACATCAGACAATTTTCAGATGTTTCCTGTAGTTTTTCAGAGCAAGACACTTTACTAGCTTCCATTTCTGTGATGCTTGTAGTTCCTGTGCTCCCAAAAATATGCAGGTTTGACTTAGGAGACTGCTGGTGTGGTGCCTGTGGAGTCGGTATAAATTACTCCACAGCTCTACTGAACACCATGGCTTAGAGTCACCATCTGAATTTCTTCTCCCATGATGAGCAACTTCTTCTCACCAAGCACAGAAAAGCATCACTCAGTATGACTACAGTTAGGAGCAGCATTTTTATTTCCCTGGAGGAGGAGTGGTCATATTATCTGGTTAAAATAGTCCAGGTTCTGATTTTTCATTTGAGAAAAATTATTCATGGCTAGCCTGAGATATGAAAGATTTACTTGGAAGAACAATACAAACCTGCTGATGCAATTGAAATGAAATTATTATTCAGAGGTAAGGCTATAGGAAGAACAAGGATATATAAAATCAATTTAATTTCATGGGTTTTGGAACCATTGCTCTTCAGCTATTTAAGAACTATTTTTATTAAAATTTTGCAGCCCAGAGGTTTATTAATTTTTAAATGGATGTTTACCTTTCAAAAGCTTACTGATTTAAACACCTGTTTGTAGGGCAGTGGTCTAGAAATATGAATTTATATGCACTAGATATTTTCTCTGCAAGCTACACAAACAGCTTTTTATGAAAGTTTTTTCACCTTGTCACTTTTTTGGAAAACTACCCTAGATGCAGACTGGTCCACTAATGAATTGTTCCATGATCCTTAGGATAATGACTTTTGTTTATACAAGTCCGTGCCCTGTGTCCTTTACTTTTCCCACCAGGATCTTTCCTATTCCCTGCTATGTAATACCCTCAGATTGCTCACTCCACTGTGCTCTTGCTTCCCTCTCTTGTCCCTCAAAACCAACAGGTCTCGCTATAGGCCTTGCCTTCATTCTCAGGCTTGCTGGCTGAACAAGCAGCTGAAATACCCACAAGCTGACTGGCTAGCTAGCACCAGACTGCCTTGCTGGAAATAGGAACTTCTCAAGTGAGTACTGCTCTGTACTGTCAATTATCAGGGTATTCATCTAATTCATACTCAGGGGCAGCTCATACTGCGAGCCATATCTTTGATTGACAAAATCATGTGTGCTCTGGCTAAACCAAGCACTTTGCTGAAATAAACCTGAACCTAACCCTTAAAGTGGGAGTAGTAGCTGTGTAAGAAACTTCTGGATCATCTCATAAACTGAATTTCTCAAGTCTCTGATCCTGCAGTTTTCTACAGGTTGCTATTACTAATTCATTCTTACTTTGAGCCTGCCCTGCATTTCCATGCTGCTGTTGCAAAATACTTCTTTCAGATGTTCAGTATGTTCCAGGATTTCTTGGAGAAATCCATCAATGAGTTTAGCTCTTGAAGCCAGGTGGCATTCCAATCCAGAGGTAGCTAGGCTTATTTTGCAGGTGATTCAAAAGGGGCTTTTATAGCTCAAATCTTAGTTTAAAAATATGTATGGTTTTAAGCAGAGCCATGTGTTTGCATGTGCTTTCCAAAGTGCCTGAATGTATAATGTCAAATAGGAGCCTAAAACAGTAAAAAAAGGAAATTTATTTATTCCAGTTTTCCCAAAACTCGTATTCTTTTTGCAAACCACACAGTATTTGCTGGGGTGACATATCTAGCCTTTGAGTTATGTGATTATTATTTTTTACACTACTTACCTTTCATTTAAAACAGAAAACAAATATTTTCTCACAGCTACTAAGAAAACACCCAAATGGTGTTTTTCAAGCAATCCAAACCAAATAAAACCCAAGGCAGGGTAAAACCAGAATAAACCCAAAACCTCAGAAGCCCAGAATCTAACAAGAAATCCAGATGGGCTCATTCTTAAAGATAAGTTTTTGAAAGTTGCTTTTGAATTATGATTTTAGAAGCACACGAACTCATGAGTTTTGATTGCAATAGACCAAAAATAGTGCCTTATTATAATCGGGTTATTAAAATTGAGAAAATAGCCATCAGTTCTTACTTCATGGGCAACCTTAACAGAAACAGTCAATGCTTCTGTTTGCTAAGGCAATGACAGTGTGGGAATGGACAGATCAGATAATCTGTGGAGATGAATATATTAAGTTTTCGCTACTCAGGTCTCTGTTAAGTGTTACACGGAAAAGAAAGTGCACTGTATGGAGTTGTTAAATTGAGCCGGGCAGTCCAGCGCAGATCCCAATCTTTCAAATCCTTGAAAATGTCATCCATCTAGTGGACACAGCTCGATATTACAACAGCAAAAACCAACGGCTTCTTCGAAGGTTCGTTAGCATTGTCTGTATGTATAAACGTGATTTATTTTTAAAAAGGAGAAAGGTTTATTTGCAATTTCTTGAAGCCTGAAAGAGAGTTTCTCTGATGGGCTCCTTTCCTCACTAAGCCTATTGTTCTGGACGAAAGGGTTCTCTCTTATTTTTTTTCAGATTCCTAGCTACATCCTGATGAGGCAGCTGGTGTTTCCTTCAAGTTCAAGTCTGGACTTTGGCTGGCTCCCTGCTGATAAATTTACCACCAGAGAAAAAGTGGAAATTTTCGAGAATGATTGATCACTGTCTGAGAGATCTACACTGTATAAATGAGTTAAAGGCACAATTCCGCCATCTCTCTCCATTTGCTTCAGGAGACAGTACACTTGGGAAGACTCTGGAGAGAATGAATCCTCGTACTTGTGTGCACTAGATCTTGCTGCCTAGGAGATGCACAGCTGGCATATGTAATAGCACAGTGTACCTGAACTGTGTTTAAAAATAGGAACGCTGTGAAACAGAAAGATGAATCTTGAATTAGCATGATGAAAAACAGGTTTTCATATCAATTTTATTGATGAAGAATAATTGAGAGTATCCCAAGTCTTTTGTTATCTTGACTACCATAACCCATGGAAGTAATCCTAAGACAGAGAACAAGAAACAAATCACAAAAGCTTTTGAAAATATCATGTGGTTTTGAGACCATCTAATCAAAATTATTCAAAAGTAAAGTGATTTGTAACACTAAACCAAAGTGTTGGACTGCCAGAAATGAGAATCCTGCTGCAGTTGACATTGTCCCCCTATGTCAACATGGAAGAGTAGCTCTGTTGCTGCCTATATGCTTCTGTTATCTACTCTCCCTGGAGCCTCCCTTCACCTGTGCTGCCTGAGTGAAGCTGCCTGAGTAACTGATAGAGCCAAGTCTGAATCCCAGCCAGCACAGTGATCATTTACTTCAGTTGTTTAACACAAGGCTGGTGACCACTGTGCAACTAGAAAGTGGTTTCCAGTCTTGCTTTGGTGACCTCTGACCACTGAGCACTGCTGTGCATGCTCTTTTTCTCCACCAAATACGTGTATCAGACTAATTACCCAGTGAGCTGTGTTGCCCCCAACACTTGGCAGAATGAGTAGGGCAGCATTCCTGACCATTAACTTCTCTTAAAAATTGGTGTTTGCAATTTGACAAGACATTTGCTTCTTGTGATGTGTTTTGAATGCTTGCTACAGCAAAGAAATTCCACTGAAATGAAATGCCTCTACCAAGAAGCTTCAGGGTTACCAACTCAGCAATTCTGTATGAAAAACACATGTTCTCAAAAAGTTTAATTCCAACAGCCTTTTAAGGCTGCTCTAAACAGAGAAAGTCAAAGAAACCCTACTCAAGCTGTCATTCGGACAATTCAGATGCATACATGTTGCTCATGGAGAAAGTCTGTAGAGAGGCCACAAAAATGATCAGAGGGCTGGAGCACCTCTCCTACAAGGACAGGCTGAGAGAGTTGGGCTTGTTCAGCCTGGAGAAGAGAAGGCTCCGGAGAGACCTTATCGCAGCCTTCCAGTACCTGCAGGGGCCTAAAGGAAAGCTGAGGAGGGGCTTTTTACAAGGGCTTGTAGTGAGAGGACAAGGGGTAATGGATTAAAACTGGAAGAGGGGAGATGTAGGCTAGACATTAGGAGGAAATTCTTTAGTTTGAGGGCAGTAAGACACTGGAACAGGTTGCACAGGGAAGCTGTGGCTGCCTCATCCCTGGAAATGTTCAAGGCCAGGTTGGATTGGGCCAACAGCCTGATCTAGTGGGAGGTGTCCCTGTCCAAGCAGGGGGGTTGGAACTAGATGATCTTTAAGGTCACTTCCTGGTCAAACCATTCTTTGATTCTATGATTGTATGATAATAAATAGACAACTGGTAAGTGTTGTGTTGGTGTGTGTCGGTGCTTAACTATATGCAATGGCTTAACTTTCTGATTTGACTAACTTAAAATTCATTATGTGGACTCAGCTTTTTTCTTTTTTTTGTGGGGGGAGGGAAAGCCATGAATAATTGTAACAACTTTAATCTCTTTTGCACATCAAAAATGTTAGTTATTGCTGTTAATACTAGCACTCTTGGAACACCAACCCTATTCCTTGCATAAAGCAATATAAAAAACCCTACTGTAATATCTCAGATCTTCCACCTGTGCACTCTAATGTTTACATCGTCTTCAGAGAGGTGCAGGTGTGAAGGCAAAGAGTTGGTTCAGTTACTGGAATAGATACACATGTCATTGTGCCTGTTTTAGAGAAAGCAATTGCTTTTATCTGATGGAAGTGATACTGATATTTGCAAGGACTCTGGGGGCAGCTGCTCCCTTTTTATCTGCAGAAAGTTCTGTCTTCTGTAAAGATTCTCTGGAGCTCTGGGAGCTCTACCCTCACCTTGGGGAGGCAGAAAAATCATGCCAAACAGGCTTTGTTTCCAATGAGTTTTTAGTATGGAGCATTAGGAAGTCTTTCCAGTATCGTGGAGTGATCTCCAGGTGCTGACAATTACAGCAAGTGAAATATAGATCAGAACCACTCCTGGCACTTAAGACCTATTTTGATATTGTTTACTATACAGATGCTATTCAAAGCAAGGGGAGTATCTCTGCTAAGGTTAAATATTCTGAGAAAAGAGCAATTACCTTTATAAATATTGCAATATGCCCTAAAGGATATTTTTTTCTTACATAGCATTCATTTTAAAACTAATCAAACTCCAAGGTGTGTAATGTGACATTAAGTGATTTAAAGTGTCAGAAGACAAACAGTAAAGTGAACACTACCATTTAATCTTTGTCAATTTTCTCCATTATGGCCAAACTTTGCAAAATGCAATAATCATAGAATCACAGAACGGTTAAGGTTGGAAGGGACCTTAAAGACCATCAGGTTCCAACCTCCCTGCTATGAGCAGGGACACCTCACACTAGACCAGGTTGCTAAAGCCTCATCCAACCTGACCCAATGCATGTAAGAGATCTAGCAGTCTGACGTCTGTCCATCCTGATGCACAATGAAGAGAATCAAGAAAAGAGCAGCTGCCTGATTTCAGATCTTGTTTTTTATAGCCTCTTACATATACCTTTTTTGATTCTGACTCTGTATTTACCAAGTCAAGGGTCTATCTCATTGTTCCATTAATGCGCTACCTGAATGCACAGCAAACTAATGAAATATGAAAATAAATCTTATTAGATGTTGTATGTGGCACATAGGTCAATCCCAAATTCTCTCCTGAGAGAGCTCCATTGGTCTCAAGCAGATTTCAATGAGAATAAAACGATATGTGACAAAGAGAGCAACTAACTTTTTCAAAATGGTGATATTTAAATTGCATGGAGCAAATGCCATTCTTTGGGAAAGCAAGATTTTTCAAATGATTTGTGTATAAAACCACTGTTGGGATGTGCGAGTAGAATGTACAAAGTCCTCCCACCCTTGTTCCTGTCTCTCTCATCCTTGTTCCTGGTAGGACTCTAAGTGGGGCAAGGCTACAGGGGCTGCCTCCATGCTTTCAGACACTGCAGCTGATGATCTTCAAACATTAGTCTGACCTTGGTTCAGCTCATGTAAAGGATTAATTTTCACACTTTGGTCTGAAGGGAGAAGATGCAGGGTTTTAAAAAGCATGTTTTGTGCCTTCCTATGGGTGAGGTACCTGTCTCATCTGTCCATTATAATTTGCAGCTCTGAGTGTTTCTGGGAGCATTAGGATTGCCTCTCTGCTGTATTGCTTCCCATTGTGTCACCATGAGATGTCCTTGAGCAGGCCTGTTTGCTTGTTATATGACAATTTATAATTAGGCTGACTATGTTTATAACTTACTCAAGAGACACTGTTAGGCTTTCAGATGCTTCTGTCCACCAGAAAAATGTTAATCACAGCTGAAACCTCTCAGGCTTCTGGCTCTCAACTGGCTCAGCACTGGGCTGACATGAGCCTCCTCAGCGCTGTCAGAAATGAAGTGTTTCTTGGCACATGCAGAAGCTGAATGCTGGGCACCTGGAGAACTTTAAAATTGAAATAGGTATCTACTTAGGTTTAAGAGCCTTCAGAGTTGGGCAGCAGCTGAGCAGAGGTTTTTCGTATCACTGTAATTGCAGCTGAATTCTTCTTAGCTGCCTATTTAGGTACCCAAGTACCTTTTTGGGATCTGGCCCTAAGGATTTTTTTTAACTTTCTTATCCATTAAATAATAAAGAGCAGGCAATTAAGAAGTCTTACTTAACTGAGTTAACTTATTGGAGAGAGCTACAAATCAGCCTCATTTCCTCCTCCAGAGAATCGTTAGATCATTTGTTACAAGGGTGAAGGGAGTCTCTGCAGTATTTCATGGTAGAAGTGTGTGGGGCTGCTCCATGGAGCACTCTGTTCAGTTGTTTACAAACCATGTGTGCTACATTGAGCATCCCAGTTGGATGTTTAGTTTGAAAAGCAGTATGTCAGTTGCCATTTAATTAGGACTCTGCAGCCCACCTTCTCAGCTGCTGCTGCTTATTAAAGTGTTCCCTGATTGGGAATATGCAGATGCTGTTGGTGGAAGAAATAGTTGCCTTGAGTAAGAGGCATTTCACTACCTCTAACGTGGCCTTATGGCAGTAGACTTGGACCCCAGAGGTTAGGTGTAAGGACAGAGGAGACAAACAGACTTCTATTCTCCTTCCAAGGAAAATGCTGTCAGGGAGGGGTGTTGCTGTGGTTCCTGGCCCAGGTAGAGGAAATGTTTCTCCGTCACTGCCTATGTATCCTGCTTGTGTTACTTTTTGGGGTTTCTCTGCAAGAAGTTCAAGAACAGGTGAGCAACTTTTCTTTGCTGCTTGCTTGTTTGGGCTGGGATATGAGGGCAATAGCAACCAAAAATGTTGGTGTTTAATACCTCTGAGAGAGGCCTACAAAGAGTAAGCTGCTTACAGTAAAAGAGCACGGCTCATTCTCTAGTGGGCCAGCCTTCTCTTATTGGAAGGCAATTAGTACATCTTCACAAAACTAAAAGCTTCAAGACTGTGTTTCTCCAAAAAGACTCCACAGTGTTCTCTACTGAAATTGTAAAGATACCTTTGAAATAAACTGTAGTGTGCCATTCAAGTGCCCTGGCTTAGTACCAGTGTTGTTAACTAATTCTTGTCTCTCAAACTTATTGCTGCAAGTTTAAAAAAAAACCTAGAACCTGAAACCCTCACCAAAACTGATGGTGCTCATGGGAACTATGGTACCGATATACTTGGAGAATTAGGTTGTTTATTCATGATCAGTTATAGTAGTTATGCCAGGCTCTTAGCCCATCTGGTTTGTTTCCTTTAAGACAGGAAAACAACATTTTTCTAGATGCCAAGGTTAGTGCATGTGTATGAATAGGGGTAAGGACTATTTAACTGGTGAGAAAATTCCATTTTGGGGGAAAGAAATGGAACTTATTATTCAGCTCTCTTATCCCTGACTTTGGGAATATTATTTCCATTCAGTAGTTTGCTTTAGCTTTGGTGCAAGCAAAATATATTATACTGTATTTGCCCCCACCCTCTGGCTTTCTGGGAAGTGAAGACTCATCACTATGAGCGATATACTTCCTCTTTAAGTTGCTTTCTCCAGTTTCAGCATGCTGGATTTGCTCGCTTGAAGACCTCCTTTTTTGTTAAGGCAATCACATCCTATAACATAGAAATGCCCATGGAGTAGGGAATATTCATGTCAATGAATCTTGCTCCCTACAGGGGACCAAAAACGCTGCATGACTTAAACCCATGCCTGCATGGCAAAACTTCTGGTGATAATCTTGAGTGCATTAAGCCCACAGCCTTTGTACCTACAACTCTAAAATAAATAGTTGTGACAGCTCACAAAGTCACTGTTGAAATTAGTGCATTTATATATAAATATTTTACATATTTTACTATAATAAAATATTAATTCACTAAGAATTAACTACTTGCTTTCCCACTCATACAGAGTATTCAGGTTTTGCTATAGGAAAGGAATGATTCCATAGAAGACTGATAAGAGCTGGTTAAGTGTTATTGATAGATGCACTTTATTTACCAAGAGACTGGTAATAATCTAAAAGTATTTTTCCAGCCATTTTCATATGCATGCATTCTTTTGGTGAGCAAAGAAAAGCTAATTAAAAGCCTATGATAATGAGATCACAAGAGCAATATGAAAAGAAACTGGGAAATGCTGATAGTCTTTATTATAGTAATCTAGCATAGGAACAAATTAAATTGTTACTGTACTATACAGTCTGGGCAAAAGGAGTGAAAAAAGACTCCAAGCAATTGTTAAAAAGTGAAAAACATTTAGGAAACTGTGTTCGAGGAGCAAAACAACTTTTCATTCGTGTTTAACATGTATTTAGAGTTGGGAAATGGTGTGTGGTATTAAAAGTATGGTAGTGTTTCTTGTAGTAAATGGTTTCTGTCATTTAAGGCAAAGAAAGGATTTGCATTGCCCGATTTCAGCAAACAAGAGTGTTCATAAAATGCTCCTATAGTCACTAACCATGCCCAATAAAACATATGGAAGGTTACCATTTGAATTACTATAGAAACCACTTATTTCAAGCAAAGGAAAAGGAGAAGGAAGTAATATGAGTGCAGCTCAGCTGAGCTGGGTGTAGTATTGCAATGACTTTGTTTCGTAATTATCTGATGTAGCCTACCTGGGAAAGATGGATTTACTACCTCTGGTAACAAAACTGTATGGTTGCAATAGAGGTCTGAGGGAGAGGCAGGAGTGTAAAATCATTCCTGTTCTCCTGCAGATTGCAACATTTGAATGGAAGACTTGAGGGCGGTGGAAATGTTATGACCATTATTTTACTGATTTAGTCCTAGCTTGGACTGATCTCTGTCCTATTAACCCTATAAACACGTGTCTGTGCTGACATGAGGGGAAGCAAAGGTAAGCAAGGAGATGGGATTTTTTTTTTTAATAGCAATAATGGCTTAAATTTCATCAAAAGCCATAACCCTACTTTAGGGTTTGTTTGACTGGATCAAAACCTTTGCAGTTAGCTGATGTAAACATGCTCTGGTACAAACTCACTTTGCTGGTTCAGATTTGTTCTAAATGTGCTGCCAAGCTAATGTTTTGCTATGGGCTTCAAGCCAGGCCAGGCATTGTCAGTTTTCCCTCAGCTGCATAAAACTGGCAGACACTCTGTATTGTATTTGGGTTAATTAATCAAAAAAGTGTCTGTATGGATGCCAATCAGCAGTTACAGGTGGTGTTTCAAAGACTGGAGGACCACTGTAATATTCTGTGAGTGGCTATGCTGATGACAACAGAACTCCTTGCTGAGCATATTGTCAGTCAACATCGATGAACTGGTCACTGGTCTCCAGTCTGCAGAATAATAAACTCATATTCTCCCAGGCTTTTTAGTCGCCAGGAACTGCAGGGCTTTCTCCTCAGTTGCTTCATATTCACCACTTTTGCTGCAGCCTGAGTTTGGAAGGCGAGCAGGAGGTGAGTTTATGCTCAATCTTATGTTGGGCCAGCTACTGTACCATCTGCAAGTTTGAGGGAACACCCCAATGTACTTTTTTCCTATGGGGAAGAGGATGGAAGAAAAAGGTATCATCCAGTATCTGAAGGTTTCAATCAGTCTTCTGCTTCTTTACAGTTACTCCCCAGCTGCTTTGCACTTCCCTCACAGATGCAACAGGGCCTCAAAATTCAACTGCAGAGATGGAAACGTCTAATAATATATTATGAAAAAGACATGGTGAAAAATTCCAATATAGATGGAGGATTTTAGTGCCAGATTGTACCCTGCAATTCCAATGTATATCTTTAATGAAAGACATTAAAAATGTTCCCATTTCAAGGAAGAATGTGGACTTTTGACACAATTCCCTCTTTTTCTTTGGGAGCCAAATATTTCTGTGGTAACAGAAAATATTATAACAAGAATAAATATAATGCATTTAGGCATTAAAATGAATAACAGTCCTTGATCTATTTGCTGTAGATTACAGGCATGAGATGTGAAAGCTGTTAGTGGCTTGAAGGAACGTATTTGTTGTAATCGACACTGCCACTTCGCTTATAGTACAAAATATGAAGGAGATGACTAGCAAGTTGTCCAGATCCTCACATCCTATGGAGAGGTTGCAATGGAACTCATGATCATAACTTTGGCCAGTAATTTGCTATATTTCACTGCCTTTTGAATCAAACAATTTCTAAAATCCCAGGGTAATATACTTGCCACACAAGAGGTGCTGCCTCATATTCCAGAGGGGTCAAAACCTTGGTGGTGAGTGTGTAATATTTATCAGTGAAATGTTAGGCCTGTTTCCTGTACTCCCAAGGTGTTACATGAATGAAAATGGCATTGAATGAATGGAACACTTTTTTTATTTTTCTTTTTTTTTTTCCCCAACACTCAACCCTTCAATTTTCATATTGTTTCAAACTGGAACAATAGGAGTATGTATAGAGAGAAATTTTGTCCTCAGGAAGGGAATAATTCTCATCCTTCTCTCTCCCCAGATGTTTGAGGCAGTCTAAGTATATTTCCATTCCCTTTCTTCAGGAATGAGAGTGCCTGCCTGCCTCTGTCTTGTGCATCTTCCCTGGGGCATGTGGAGGGCCTGAGCTTAGCCCAGGAGTTTTGGAGCCTTCTGTGCCTCCTGCACTTCTGGAACTTAGACTGTATCATCTGGAAGTGTAGATCACGATGGTGATGGTGCTGCAGCTTTACAGGAACATGCCTAGTAGCCCCTGAGTCCCTAGGTCAAGCTAAACTCCTTAGCTGGGCTACCCAGCATCAAGTAAGTTGGTGTGAAACCTTTAGAAATCTGTGTGGCAAATTCCACCAGAAACCGAACTTGCTTTAGAGGGTTTTTGTCAGGATTGAGTCTTCTCCACTAAAATGCTGTTTCATCAAAACTGCCTTTTTTTATCCATCTCATCAGAGAATTCCTAGCCGGTTGTGAACATACATTATTTTTACCCTTCCTATTCCTTTGTATAAAAGGCATAGAAAATGCCTGATGGTTATTTGCTTGGGATGCACTTATCTTAACTTTGATAACGTTGTATCTTCAGGTTTTATGTCCTCTTTTAAGAAAAAAATAACATGTTAAGTTTTTGCCATTGAGCTGACTGTAACAAAAAAGCCAAGGGGCTTTGTCTGTAAATAGTAGCCACAGCTAGCTAGGGTGTGGCTTCCAATTATTTAAATACTTACAGAATGCTTGCAGAGAGTGAAACAAGGGAAGGGACAGGGCTGGGGGGTGGGGTGGTTAAAGGAGAGCTTGTTTGTTTTAATCTCTGTGGAGCTGCTAGTTCTACCGAGTTGTCTTCTCAAATAAACATTTGGAAATAATTGCATAGTGGTGAGAAGGGAGGAGGAGGACCCTTACTTCTTGCAGTTATTGTTCAAAAGGTTTAAAAGGCTTGCAACTGCTTTCCGGCATTTATTCAGACCTCTACATAGATTTTCTGATCTGTGGAAGTAGCGAGCACCCTCAAATCCAACGGGAAAAGCTCATCTCAACTCAGACAAACAAACGAATTCTTGAAGAGCCTGTGCAGAGATTGCTTCCACCACGTCCTTATGCTCTTCCTCTGTCCTCCAGAACTACAGCGTACCAGACAAGTCACGTTCCCTTGATGTTACAATCCGCATAGCTGCTGTACCAAGTTGTATTTGGCTGTGGTACTTACTTGGTGCTCTGAGGATTTTCTGGTCTTTATTTCCATGGTTGCTCTTAGCACTGCTGAGTTCAGCTACGCCAAGAATTGGTGTAGCCTGATGGATTTGAGAAGCTAGAATACAGAGCAAAGATGAACGAACTTTACTTAAAATACAGCTAGTAGTTTCTTTTTTTTTTTTTTCATTAAAGAAACAGACCGTGGCAAACAGCTGGGGTGTTTCTCTTCTGTGAAGAACTGGTACCAGTCATACCTTAGCCTGTTCCCCACCTCTCCTTTTGTCAGTGTGATGCATCTACATTAGCAAGCTGTGCTTTTCATTGTGAAGTGATGAGACAACAATAAATTACAATGTCATTTAAGAAATCTCCAGATCTTATCATATCTCACATTTCATCCTGGCTGCTTTTTCATGCCATTCTTTTACTCTAATTGCCACTGAAAATTTACAGTTTGCCACTGATCTTGGGCACCTAGCTCTTGAAGCTACTGTTGTGAAATAGTAGGGAGGCAGACAGCAGAGATCCTCTTTCCTCCTTTTTTGTTTGTAAATTCCTTTTGAAATCCCCAAATTCACAACTTCCCGTGCTTCTGAAAAAAAGTGACCCTCTAGGTACTCCAAGGTATTGTTTGAGTGATAAAAATGGAAAATTGATGCTGCTTCTTGTGGGGTGGAGGGGAGAGTTGAGAAAAGTGGCAGTTTTACCCCAGCTGTCTCATGACGCTTGAATGCTTGGAGTAGAAAGCAATATAACAAATATCTGAAAAGGCAGCCACTTACCACTCTTTTCTATAAATTCCAGATTACAGGCCAAACTCACTGTTGACATAAGCAGATGCAAATCTAATGAAGTCACTGCAGTTACTTCTACTTATGCCAGAGGTGAATTTGTCCCTATTTTTGGAACATGCTAGTTTTGTGCTAGCGCATTGGCACCCTGTATCATGTCAAAATCCTTTTCAGTGATGGCTGTGTGCCACTGGCTGACTGACGTGCTGCATCATGTCAAACATCTGCCTGATAATGGTCCCTTTCTGCTTTTTGACGTGATGTATCCTGCTGCTGCATTGTGCCCGAAGGCATCCGATAAGAATTGTGACAGGATCTGATGATAAGGAATGTATGCTAATTGAATATTGGAGCATTTTGGCATCCCATGGAAAACAGTGATGTCTGTGTTAGTGCAACTGTAAATCCCTTGCAAGTGCTTCATGTACCTCAGTGAGCAATGAGCAGTCATGTATACCCATCTCAATGCATTGCATCTACACAGTAAATTACAAACCTTTTTCTTTTTTGGTCTGTTTTTTCTTTAAGGACCAATAGCGGATTTTCTCCTAAAAATGACCAATTGGTTTTGAACGAACTTGTTCCTGTTAATTATTTTAGAGACTTGTTTTGTAACTGTTTATGTAAGTGTAGAAGGGTTTTGATTTGGGTTTTTTTTTTGACAGATTAGCATTGAGCCTTATTGCCATTGCATCTGAAAGTGTTTTACCTCAGATAGAATGGTGACAGGAAACATGTTTCACAACCCTCTGCAGCAAGCAGCACAGCTTCCCTGAGAGGATCTGCGAGGGTGGATAGCAGCCAGCAGTCCAAATGTGAGGAGGCCGGGCGCCAGGAGACAGATCGGCCAGAGGAATGCCTGGAGGCAGCCTGGCCCTAAGCTCGTGGTAAAAACCTCCAGGTCAGGATCAGGCACGTGTCCAGGAACAGCAAACTTCAGAAGGTGGTACTTGTTATTGCCGATCGATGGCCTCCGGCTCCTGCGAACTTTGCAGTCAGGATAATGTTCTGCCTTAGGCTTGTTGTTGCAGTAGGAAACAAGGGGGAAGAGAGGTCTGTAACGAATACAGCCCAGAGCAATCTGATATTTGTAGTTAGTAATCAGAACCCGGATTTTCTGTTTCCCTGAAGAAACTGTTCGGAAACCAATATATTTGGTATAGCAAAGTTGTATATTTTATGTGTACTGTACCCTTGCAGAAACTTCTGACTGGCTGAAAGGTTAATACTAAAGACTGAATCCACTTAGGTGGATATACAAAATGCAACAGTAACCAATTACCAGAGTGGTATTTTAAAAAGCATATAGCTACCTTAAAATCTGTATGCACAAAACTTAAAAAAAAAAAAAAAAATAAAATAAAAAATTACATGTGCCTGAAGGAAATTGGATCTTTTTAAAAAGTATTGCTGTTGAATGTTTTGGAGAAATGCTTTCTATAAGCAGGGAATCCTACTGGGGTCAGGTATTTTAACCTTGTGTATTAGTCTAACTGTTCTAGCCAAAGAGGGGGGTGTGTGTGTATACATATATATACACACACAGAGAAGCGAGAGTATAAATTTGGAATTTTTGATTGGAGGCTTAAATTTTTAGCCACTATTAAATGTAGGTAAACTTCAAAACATTTCTTTTTTTAAAGAAACTTGAAATAATTAATCATAGGCTAAATGAGAAGGAAATGAGAGCAAATGAATGCAGTCACTTCCAGGCTCATAAGCTGGGATAATGCTAACAAGCCATATGCGTAGTCTCTTCCATGTGAGGAATGGCATCGAAAGCCTTCATGTGCAGGACTGCAGTAGGGCAGCTCACAGGCAAAAATGTGTGTAGAGAGGTAGGCTGTGAATATATTTGAGCAGGACTGGGGCCATTACAACCAGATCCTGGTTTTCCACCTATATTTCAAGTCAAGCAGTGCACTTAATTGATTTTTTTTTTTATTATTGTATTTTTAAAACACTGTGGACCAAAGGTGGGAAGGGAAGCGACAATTCCCGGGCTAGTTGGAAACGCTTCCAACCTGCTACCTCGTATGGGACAAGTAGGTTCCTCCTTCCTCCCGGCTGAATTTCCAGGATGAAGCCCTAGGGAGGTGAAGCGTGGCTGATGCAGGTGACGCTTTACTATGGAGAGTCCATGCTGCTTAAGCTTGGCCGAGTTTCTCATGGACCAAAACCCGGCACTGAAGCGACAGGGACTCACACTGAAAGTGAATGGATGCATGGCGGCCAAACCTGCTCCTAAGCCGCGGGACGGGCAGGGCGCTTGCACAGGTGCTGCGCTCCCGCGGAACCGCTGCGAAGGGGGCGGGCGGGGCGCGGGCGCGGTCCCGGTCCCCGCCCCTGCGGCCGCTGCTGCTGCTGCTGCCGCCGCCGCCGCCACCGGGGCGCCCCGCGCTGCGGCCGCCGCGCTATAAGTGCGGGAGCGGGGCGCGGCGGCCGCCGAAGATGCGCTGGCAGTCGGGACTGCGCGGCGCCTCGCCGCGGTCGCCCTGCGCGGAGGAGAGGGCTACGAAGAAGAAAGAGGAGAAGGAGGCGGTGGAGGAGAAGAAGAAGGAGGAAGAGGGGGGAGGCGGCGCGGAACGGCCGCGACCGCGGCCATGAGCTGCTCGGACGTGGCCATGCAGCAGCCCGCCCCGGCGGCGTGCGGAGAGCCTCGCTATCTGACCGCGCCCGCGGCGGGCTGCCCACAGGTGAGCCACAGGGAGGTAAGGGTTGCGCGGGGTACCGCGCAAGTCGTGGCGGTGAGGCAGACTGTGGAGTGGGGGAGTATTTTGGGGAGGCCCCCCTTAGCGGGCTGCAGAGCGCACCGCTGGCTGGCCGGGGCGGAGGTCTCCGCCCCGGCCAGCCAGCGATGCGCCCTGCAAGCCCCCGGCCTGATTTGGAGATGCGGGGAGCTGGTGAGGCTGCCCCAGCGCAGCGGAGCCTGGTAAGACCTTTTTTAGGCAGAAAAATATTTTTTCCCCCAAATTCTTGTTTTTAGGCGGTGGGTGTTGGGCTTGCTCGGCTGGAGTGGGGAAGGGGGAAGAAAGTTATTTCTTGCCGCCTTCCCCCCTCCTCCTTCCTCGCTCCTGACTTGACGGGCCTTCCCTCTTGCCCGTTTTGCCGTCGCAAAGCCGCGCCTTTGCCGTCCGCTGCTACGGACACGCACACGGGCGGAACCTCCGCTCGCCGACGGGAGGGGACCCGCGCTGCTCCCCGCGGACAGGGCGCGCCGCGCTGCGCCGCTCAGTCCGGCTGTCCTGGAAGATGGGCTCCGGCGAGTTTCCAGCTGAGTTTGGTGATCAGATGTGTGGGGTTTTTTTTGGTTTTTTTTTTTTTTTTTTTTTTTTTTTTTTTTAATGAATCAGGAAATTCTTATCAGGCTGACAGCATTTTTAGACTATGCAGTGCGTGGGTGAAGTGGAACTAATATTGACTTGGCCCTCATGTAGTCATCTGAGAATACATTTTTTGGTTGTTGCTGCATTCCATAAGGTTTTATCATTATTATCCATGAAGATTGTTTTCTCCGTACATGGGAAGTGACCCCTAATATCAACTTGCCTGGGAGACACAAATATGGGCTAAAGCATTAAAATTCCTATCGCGTGTTATTGGGTTTTTTTCTTTATTGTTGGGAGAGAGAGCCCTTTGACAGAAATGATACCCCAGCGAACTTTTCCAGGTTGCTCACGTTGTTCTGTGTAAATGTGGGCTCTGGAAAACTTGTGAGTTTTGTCTGTCGCAGCGTGCCTTCGTTATTATTTCTCCTCTAATCTAGGCCACAGCTTGCAGAACCTTCCATCTATTCAGTAATTTTAGTTACGAACTTTGTATTTTAATATCTGGAGCTCTGGTTGTTAGCTTGCATGATTTGGAGAGAAAATAAATAAATAATCTTGAATAACTTGACTTTGACTAAGAGACCTAGAAGTAGAAAACTGCAATTGAAACTTCAGTGAACTTTCTGGCATTTAACTCTGCAGGTGATTAGGTGTATTTCTCTTCTAGATCTGAAGTGTGGAACACATAGTACATGAAAATCTATTAAATGATCATTAGCAGCTGTGTCATGGTCCAGTGCATTTCGTTTTTATTTTTAAACCGAATCATGAAGTTTCTGCATCAGCTGTAAGCAGTACCATATATGAAATGTCCCAGAGGCACCCTAATGAATGCCAAAGTTTCTTGAAATTTCATTTTAAATAAACGGAGTTCTTGTGGGTTATGCTATTTAAGAGAAGTGGAGGCAGATATGCAAGGCAAGAAACACAGATAGCTCTGTTGAGCCAGTACAGCTCACGTGTCGAGGCCAGCACAATATATCCTATTACCACCAAAAAACATTCTAAACCTCGCTATCCTACATGATCTAGACAATTTGTTTCAGTTAATCCAGCTTGCGCTGGTTTTCCTGAAATATTTAGAGCTGGAGGATCTTTACAAGCTAGTCAAATGTCAGATTGGAAAACCAGGTTCTTGCTGCTGAACTAAGAATGTTGCACCCTCAAATTCTAGCAGCTGCAAACTTTGGAGCATTTTATGTATTTTCTCTGAATCCAATGCTTTTTAAATAAATTAAAAAAAGTAAACACAGAATGAGCTCCTCATGTATCTGTAGTCATAGTCAAAAGATTTATTGTTCGGGTAGTGTATGAAATTTTGCAAGTCCCTGTTTCTTCAGAATTGCCCTGTCAAGGACACTTAATCAACTGGTAAAGAGCATAAGAAAGGAGGATGAAGAATCTGTTGCCAGATTTTTGTTTCTTCTTACACATGTGTTCAACATGTAAAATGCTCCTGCACTCTTCGTGAGGATCATAACCATTTTAAAGAATGTTCTTCTTTGCCGGAATTAAAACTGTGGTTTAAAAAAACAGTGAGAGAAGATGAATTAGTGGGATATCTTAAAAATAAATCTCTGCATTGGAGCTGATAAAGTGGAGCTCACTCTTGAAATATCCAAGCACTCCATTGAAGCATTTTTCAGTGTCATTGTACTACTCTCAAGTCTTTTGGTAACACGGAGGAGCTGTGCTTCTGTTGACTTTCCTTCTAATTGCAAGGATATGTAGGTGTGCAACTAAAACTTGTGCATCTTCATAGATATTTTTAATAAATCTGTCACAAACATGTAATTGGTTTTGCCAGCTTGCAGTGTTAGTTTTGTAGCCTTTAAAGAGCCAAGCAAGCTTCTTAAAGCTGCTGTTGTAGATGTATAGGCTTAAGTTCTAGGCCACGGTGTCCCACTGGAGAGGTAATCTCATTGTGTTCCTATAGGTTATATGCTGCATATGTGGGTCAGGAGAAGTGTCTCCAGCAAGCATCTGGCATTGTGTCACTGCTCTGCAGTGAAAGTGGTATGAATGGTGGTTTGTTGTTTGGGGGTTTTGTTCTGTTTTGTTTTGTTTTTTAATAGTGGATCTTGTATTGCTTTTAAATGATGGACTAGCATGCATCTGGCTTGTGCAGAAGTGACTTTTTTTTTAAGGGGATTGTCAGTCATGCCTTTTAAAGTTACCCTGCACTAAAGTTACTCCCCCATTTCTGTATCTATAGTTTTCACTCCCTTAAAATCAGCCCAGTACTGATTTTTGCCTTGCACAGAAACACAGAACTTCTGGAAGCCTAGCTTTAATCAGTCCATAGGCAAGAAAGGACTTACTGGCAAATTAACTTAGATGGGATTTTTTTTTAAAGTGCTTGGTGGATTGAAGCCTGAATTCCTATTGAATGTTCGTGGGAGTGGAGGCTTAGCACCTTGGATCTTTGAGATTGCTGAAGTCCAGGGTGCTTGCTGGAGGGAAGTAAGTGGACTATGGATATAAACACGCTCATAATGATGCCTGAAGAAACTGATGAAAATGGGGTGTGGCCCTGATTCTATAGATAAATTGGGCTTTCCATATTATTTTGCCAAAGGACAGAGCGAGTGTGTGCCGGTGTTACAATGCAAGTGTCTTCCTGTGTGTGGTAAGGAGCCGTGCCTGTGTGAGGGTAAAGCAGAATGCTGAAATTGAAATGCTCTTCGTTGTAGTCTTTCCTGAGGGTCTGGGCAGCTGTAGTAGTTAAGTTTTGGCTCTCCTATGGGTTGAGAGAGGAATGAGTGTGACAGAGCTGCTCATTCGAAGGGACTCTGGGAATACATAATCAGTGAAGAATCCTGTTGTATTATTCCTGGCGCACAAGAAACTCCATGACGGCTTGCCATGCCCTGTCAATCTAGGTGCACCAAGCTGCAGAGCTGAAGCTAAGGTAGGATTCACTCTGTTTCACTAACGGCTGAGCTGAAGGCCTCTGAAATAGGAAGTTACAATAAATGGTAGTTTTGGAATTTCTCCATGGTATGTAGATGTAGAAAGCCAAGCCAACACCATCCTTGCTAAATCAAGCCTTGCATAAAGAGTTGTGATATGCTCAAGTCAGACTTATTGCTGGCAGTGCTGCAGACAGACTTTTTCCAGATAAGGGCTTGTCTCCATTAGCAAATTAGGTCACTAACTCAACTCTTCCTTTCAAAATAACAACATTGCAGACAAGGACGAGTGGCGTTTAACATGTCAGCTGGCTGTACCTAAACCACTCTAATTCACTTTCTGTAACTTAGTTTTTCAGTAGACTTCTTTGTGTCACATGTTCGCAACTTTGTGGATGTGCTTATATTGTGAATGCTGTGTGTGCGTGGCAGTCCACAGTATCTAACACAGCAGATAACGTATCAGAGCATAGCCTCATTTTTAGTTTTTTGTATTTAGGATGTTTTTTCAAGGCTTGCTCTGAAGCAAGGACTTCACTGGAATCTGAATCATACCTATGTAACTCACCTTTAAAGGCTACTCTCAGAATTACTGGATGTAAAACCTGAATTAAGTCTTGCCCTTCATAAAGGCTTTTGTTGTGTGGTTTTGTTTTGTTTAGTCCCTTGGGACGCTGTTGGTTTAAAAAAATTTTGCTTACTTTATTTTGTCATGCTGTTTGGGACCAAATTCTATTTGACCTTCCTGTATCTACATAAAAATAGATTTTTAGACTTTAATGGTACACCTCTGTTTAGATGTACAGCAAAAGATGTATAAATTCATTCTTTTTCTACCACTTCCCTCCATCAGTAGAACACAGCGGGAGCTCCAGGCTGAACTGCTGCAAATCCAGTGGCTCACCTGAGAGCAAGCGTGTGTCTGCTCTCAGCTTGCTCATTTGTGAGGGCAGAAGTTAGCATTTCACGTTTTCAGGCCTGCAGTAAATACTGCTTTCAGGCCCAACATTCCATGCCCTGATTGCATGAAATTGTCCTCTTCCTTGAATACTTTCTGTGTTATCAGTAGAAGCCTGCTTGGCAGACAGATCCACAAATGGAAGACTGTCTGTGATTTGCCTTGAGTTTGTCACTAAAATTCTTTCTCAGAAGCTTATGTCAAATGGCAACCTTTTTCTCATGATAGGGTCATATAGTGTTTCCTCAGTGTAGTTATTCTTTATTTTTGGTTCCTGATCTTTCTCTTATAATGGAAAATCTGGAACAGGTGGCCACAGGCACACCAGACTTTCATGCTTTGGAACAGAAAGGACCATATGCTGTATGATGGCATGTATGGAGATAATAAGTTGTAGGAGTAGGCAACCAGCTTATATGTAAAATAAGAGCTGGCCTTAATTTCCCATTTAACTTAGATAAACTAAAACTTTCTCCATTCTCAACTGTGTTCAGCTGTTTTCCTGTTTTGCTGTATACTAGCTGGTTTCAGCTGGAAGTGAATTTTTTTCAGTTTATGAAGAAGAATGTTCTGGCATTTTTACCAGAAACCCTGGGTGAGATCTGAGACCCTTGAAGTCAGTTGGACTTCTGGCCATGTGAAAGCCAATGGCAAAATATCACCGCACAAAAAACATTTTCTTGGTTCTGGATAGGGTATGTTAGAAAACAACAGGCATCTTCAAGATTCGTTTTTTGTGTGTGTGTGTGAAATTTTAAACAACATGCTTTCTTGGTCTAAAAGTGGTCATTCTTCCTCCAGAAGACAGGATGATGCTTATCCAGCATAAGCCGCCTCTTTAATACTGCCTTATTAATGGTGATTTGCTATTGACCTTTCATTTCCTTTTGTTAGGCAACTTGCAGTAAGAGTTTAAATTCTCTGTGGAAGAGCATGATTGTGAATACATAAAATAACAAAAGTAACGTTGGTTTAAGCTGAATTCAGCCTATGCTGTACAGCATTACTTACCCGGAGGTTGTACCATTCATCCTTCAACCACAAACTTGGGTCTATTATCTAAGCTGGCATCAGGTGCTATAGACGTTGGATTTCACTATTTCCCAGTACAAAAAGCTGATTTTTAATTCTGTATTCTGGCTCTTGGCCAAGATGAGATTTCTTGTGTTTATTTTGTTTTGTTTTTCACAGGCTGCAGAATCTTAGTCTCAAGTTTTTAATGAAAGAGAAAGGTGGAATTAATGAATATATGAATGTATTTGAGATTTGAACATAGGGAAGAAATAACATTGTATTTGGTCAGAAAATACTCTTTGAAAACATATTACAGGTGCTGTTGGTTTCTTAAATATATGTCAGAATTGTATGAAAAAAGTAGAACTGAAACTGGTTTAGCCCAGGTTACTTATCAGAAACCTAACCTGTTTTTTTGTTTGTTCTGTTTTATTCCCCCTCAACCCATAATGGTGGGACAGATTGATTATCTTGCATGTTTTACCACTCACACAGTGCAGTCAGAAATGCTATTAGAAGATTACTTTTAAGTTCAGAACAAGCAAAACAGATTTTGTGTGCAGGCAGGGTATTTTAGGGAGCTAGGTGGATAAAAAACATTATTAAAGTATATATACAATGGAAAGGATGTGTATGCATTGCATACAAGGAAAACTTCTTGAGTCACATCACCTCACTGTAGTCTCTTACTTAAAAGAGACTTGAAGTGGGAAATGCATTAGATTCTTAGGCTGTGCAAGGGGGAACATTCCTGTGCAGAGAAGCAACTCTGGAGATGAGTTTTAATTTCCTGAGCTCCAGTCCCTATATAGGAACATTGAAAGCCTTCCTTCCTGATAACCAAGTCAAGCCAGAGGCTATATTAAATGATGTGTTTCTGTATATAATTGCATGCTTTTAGATGTATTTACATACTCACAGTATAAATAAAAATAGTGTACCTATAGTGATAGAAGTCAAATTTTAAATGTGTTGCATGTATTCAAGATCTGGCACATACACTGCACCTGAGATGTTGTAGTATGTCAATACCTATTTAGACATCTATAAAGCATCTCTTTCATACTCTGTCTCTACGTAAAAACCAGAACCTAACAAAAAATTAAAATGAAAAAAACACCCTCCCCACCACTTGGCTTGCATTTTAAAGAGGACCTGGGTTGTAGTGCAGTTTTAAGAATGATCAAGTCCCTGAGGTAGATGTCTTACAGATTTCTAATGCATATATCTCCTGTATTGCAATGTTGTAATAACCATTTTTTGTCTTACTAAGGTCTCATCATTCTGTGATTACTTAAGCAAAAACATGAAGCTGACTATGAGTGATATCTTAATAAACATTTCCAGAACAAATAGTAGACTTTTCTTTGTTTACAGAAGATACAAAGCATTTACAAAAAAACTATAGGTCACCCCAAAGTCTGCACTTGCAAAAATTAATTTCAGAGTGTCAGACTGTTTCCTTTTATCTATTAGTTTCTAGTAAAATAGTTTTCATTTGCTGTTTCCATCTTTGCTTCTTTCTTTTTAAAAAGTGAATCTCAGTTTTTCTTTATATATTAAAGGGTTTGGAGATAAAACTGTATGTCTGAATAAGTAATATTGTGCCAAGCAGAGCCATGGTATAACTGGCTTTCTGAAAGACAGATTTACTTGAATTTAAGACCATCGTCCAGATATCTCAAACTGAAAAATAATATTACTTATGTCCCTCGTTGCAGTTTGTGTAACAGCATCAGAATAAAAGGTGTTACTGAGCTGTTCTATGTTTATTGGTTAGGCTGTTGTAATGTCAGATACATTGCTCAATTTCCATGAACTTCTAGTATTAGAGGTTTTAGTTCCACTTGTCAATAGCTATTTCTTACAATTAATTTTTTTCATAACCATTCATAATTAAGAATTAGCCCCAGAGTATCTGTTTTGTGTCACTATGAGAGAATTTTTATCAGCTTATATGATTTTAGAAAGCACGGAATGTAAATATATTGATAGTATACAAGATTGGAAAACAACTTTCAATTATTTCTAAATGGGACAAGCCTATTTATTGTATAAATGGAACTTTATAGCCTGTGCTGTTGCTTAACTTTTTCTTTAGAACAACTTTGGAAAAAGGGAAAAAAGCCATAAACTTAAAGAGATTCTGATGGTGCTAAAGCATTGCCAAGCAAACCATAAAAGATAAGTCAAACTGTAATTCTATAGAAAAGCTATGAAATACTTCTACACATGTGCTGTACTTGTTTTTGCGTTCCTGAAGCTGCTTGTGTGTAAAGTCAGCTGTGGAAGTGGCTAGCTAGCTAAAAGCTGTGATTCCTGCAGCTTGACTGTTGTGGAGAGATTTTTTTTCTGTGAAAACAGTTGTAAAGTGGAACATCTGAAAAATATGTTCCATGCAAAATGGATCTTCACACACATTTATTTTGACATTTAGGTTTGATTTGAGAGAAAGAGAGAGAAGACTCTGAAATAGCTATTCACAGATGGCTTGTGTGGGTTTTATTTTTTATATGCTTCTCTGTGTTTTTGGTTTGGAGTGGATTTTTTTGCATGTGTTTGCAGACTTGTCAATCCCCCCTTTCCAGCAGATCACATGTTTAATTTTTTATTACTTGAATTTTTGTCCTTTTTTCCAGAATCTGATGTTTAAAAAAATAAAAAATAAAAACCCCAACAAAACCACCAAGCCAAAAATACCACTCCAGGCCCAAAACAACAACAATAAACCACCCCAAAACCAACCAACCAAAAAATCCCTCAGTGATGTCATCCCCCCCCTCACGACCCTAAGGTATAGCTTCCTATGATTAAAATATTTTTGGCAGTGAGTGAGAATTTATGTATTTTGTCGACTTCAATCATACAGTGGAAAATTTTTCAGGAAGCACCAAATTCTCCCATCTTTACACCTTTGGCAATGAGTAGATGCGAGGAGTCCAGAGGGCCTTGTACTCTCAGTTGTGGGAGTGCAGCTGGCAAAAACCTGGTATATTTTCAGCTGGACAGGTGAAATGCAGACCTTGTGTATCTGGGCATCCTTCTGCAGGGCTGGACTTGACCTCTGTAGCCTTTACTGATGGGAATATCCTTTCCAGGTGGAACTCGGGAGTCAGTTGTTAGAGCCTGTTTTCTTTTGAAGGTATTGGGTGAAAGCCATTGCCCTTAAACTATGGTTGTGAAATCAGCCTAAAAAACAGGTCCATCTGTGTGTGAGGAATAAAAACTCTGAGTGGCACTGGTGATCTCTTCTCTGTGAAATGTCAGTGCAAAATATCCCAACAGCAATTACGAAATGAATATTCAGTGTATTCAATTATTTTTCTTTAAGGAAACCAGATGTTGAGCTTGCACAGAGTGCCATCAGTGATACATCTCTTGTTTGTTTTGTTTTTAATCCCAGAAAAAGTTAGCTGTGTACAACAAGATGCAGGAGTCTCTGGAAGTGACCCTTCCCAGCAAGCAAGAGGAGGATGAGAAAGAGCAGCCTGCCGAGATGGAGTACCTTAACTCTCGCTGCGTCCTTTTCACTTACTTCCAGGGAGACATTGGTTCAGTAGTGGATGAACACTTCTCAAGAGCCTTGAGCCAAGCCAGTAGCTTCAATCCAGAAACTGCCCTTACCAAGAGCAAGGCAGGACTAAGTCCTCTGTGGAGAGGTAAGAGGAGCAGTAAATTGTTCTCTATTTTGTGGCTTCGCCTGTGTTATGGTAATGCATATGGCATTGCAGCTGAAATCTTGCTCTTTTGTGGAGGTGGAAAACTTCCCCTCAAATTTGAAAGAACAAAGCTGGTTCTTGGGGTTGAGTGATCTCAAGTGTTAAAGTGGGCAAGAGGCACCAAAGGCATGGAAGAAGCAAGCATCTTCCTCACTTGCCATAGCCTGCATCTCTGTCTAGGCCTGGAAAGAATGGGACAGAGCTCAAGTGGCCTTACAAACATCTGCTGGAAAGTTGGAAGCTTATTTTTAAACTCTAAGTGTGAAACTTGGCCTGTGAGGCATGAGCAAAGCTGTTTTGGGATGTCTTTGGACATGAGGTGAACCAAGCAGCCTTCTAGGGTGACTTCGCTAGGCAATTAAGATTCATCTACGACTGCTTTCCAGGTAGGGGCAAGTCAGCACAGGTTGGAACAGGCTCGGGGGCAAGCTCTGGCTCATTTGGCTGCAGTCATGTGGTGTGGTGCATTGCAGCCTGCCCATGGGCAGAGTTGGCAGGAGAGGTATGGCCATTGTTACTGGCTTCCCCTGTGTAAAATGGGAATGACGTTACTCTGCTTCTGATCAAGGAGTAGAAACATGGTAGGTACTGTGAGGCATTTGCATACTGCCATAACATGTTTTCTCATGTATATAAGCAGTATCAACCTAAAAAAAAGCAGATCTTGCCATATATATTAGGGAGACCTGACAGGATTTCAAAATTGGTGATTGGAGAAAGTGTGCTGGTAAGTTGCTGTTTCCATTTTGTTGAAAGTAGCAGTCTGGGGAGTTTTTCAGATCCACAGCTGCATAATTTCTGAGCATGTCTTTATGTGGACTGGCAAAGGGGCAAGAACTAAGCATCATGAGTGATGGCCTCTAATCAGATTGGATGAAAGAGATACCATGAGGATCCTTGTAGGAGTGGTGGTGTTCGTAATCAGTGATGTTGAGACGAGAGTGTATTGATGAAAGTCACAGATAATAGAGAGAGGATTTTTGGAAACCCCTGTGAAGAGAAGAATAGCACAGAAGGACTTGCTTTCCAGAAGGATGATGACAAATTCAAGGAAGTTTAAGCAAAGGTCAGCACAAGTGGCTAGGGAGCTGGAGGAATTTATGGCTGGAGCTGGGACCATTAATGTTAATGGGAAATTTTCTGTTGACTCGACTGAGAGCAGGATTGAACCTCTGCTTACTGAAAAGGAGACTGGAGCATTATAAATGGCCAGACAGGTTTTAAATGTTTTGGAGATGGGATCAAGGCTGTCCCCAGAGACCCCATGCCTGTGGCAAGCCCTCTTCACTGAGCTTGGAGACATACCATGGGTGGGATTGTGTGTCTTCTCTTTGGCCTCAGACATACCCTGCTGTTTTTCCCTTGCTCTCCCCGTCATTGCACAGCCGTCCCCAGGGGACTCTGCAGGGGACAGGGTGGCCTGGTATAAGGATTCTTCAGCCATGCTGCCTCCTTACCCCGCATGCCCTGTGCCACCAGCAGGGAACGGAGGTCTGCATGTCCTGAAAGTCTTCCAGGAATAAAGTAAGGGGATATGCCTTTTGCCGTCGCTGCACCTGCTGAAGCAGTATGAAAATCCCTGTGGGAGGCTGCTGGGCAGGGCTGCTTGGTTCTGCGCTATGGACACTGAGAAAGCTGAGGGCATTTTCTTCTCCAGAGAAGAGAAGCTGAAAAGAGTTTTATCAGGCCCAAATGAGTTTCTGCAACATGCCTGCTTGAAAAAAAGTGAAGCAATGATGCTAACAACTTGCTCTTCTTGTTCATGTACGGTTGTCAAAAATGCTCAGTTACAGCAAATGGGTGGAAATTTGTATCCCATTATCTAAAGAAGTTAAAATATCATTAGCTTCAAGATCTTTATTTATAAATAACCTTTGTGGGTAGTTGAAATTTTTGTCAATAAATTATTCAAAGATACATTAAAAAAACCCAAACTTTTGTGTTTCCATTCGCTGTTTTGGAAGTTACAGATTTAAATGGAAAGTGTGTGGGCAAGAACTGGCTACTCAGCTCACTGCATTATTTCTCCCTTACCTGAAAGGAGGGATTAGTAATGTTTTCTGCTTCTTTTTTTTTCATCTTGTTGTGTTTGGTTTTTTATACAAAATAGAACCTGTTGTCCTGAAAAGAGCAAGTTTTCATCTTTTGTATGTTGAAAATAATGATCAGTTCAGGCTCAAATTAACATAAAAACTGACTTTATAAAATATAGTTCCCTACAACAGGCTCCAGTAACATGGACTATGAATAGTCAATTGTAGATGTAGCTATCTGAAATCTTTTGCAGGTGCTAGTGAAACTAATAATACCTTGAAACTAACTTTACTGTAACGGTATTTTTATCAACCTGTTTCTCCTAGCTGAAAGTGTTGTATTTTTGTTCTTTCTTGGGTTTTGTTTTTGGTGTTGTTTTTTTTTCCTTCTGGCTTAAATAAGAAGTAATGTTTTACTACAGAAAATTCCATACATTGTCTTCTTTACAGCATGTCCACTTTGGCATATTTTCAGCGTGAGTTGGCCAGCCACCATGCACATTTATATTAGTCACCGCTTCGTGGTATCTGAGATGTTGCCATCTCCCTGCCTCCCTGTACTTAGAATAGGAAACTGTGGTAACTGTAGTATCTTTCTTGGCAGACAATTTTTGTTAATTGCCTCCTTACCCCCCTCATGAAAGCTTGTTGAAGCTACTCAGGTTGTTTGGGTTTTTTTTTCTTTCTCAAGCACAGTGCTAAAAGGGCTGTCTATTCATTGCCATGTCCCATAGAGGCAAGGTATCTGACATGATACATGGTTGTGTTTTTTGTTTTAAAAGTGGAAAGGAAAGGAGACCCTGCAAGCACTGTGGAAATGTATCGTGGTTGGGGGTTGTGGTTCAATGCAGAGATGGTTCTCGTTAATGGGGTTGCTGCACACTTAATATTTAGTAGCATCCTCTGTGAGCACTCAGGGTGGATGAAGTTGTTTTGCATGTTCATATAACCTGGATGGATCCAACATTTCCACAGGCATGACTTGACCTTGAGCAGTGAGGTTGGCCTCTGTAGTTACACTTCAATGGTGTCTCAGTGGGGGCTGATCCATGACAGTTTCTGACAGTGGTAATGGCTTTGTGAAATTTGCACAGTTTTGAAAAATGAAGATGGCCAAACATTTTTTCTGTGGTCTAGACCTTCTGCATAATTGATAAAGCCAAACTGGTATGCAATCTGAGATGAATTCATAGTGGCAAATCTGGTGGTTTAAAGTGCTCTCTCCTGGTATTAAGGTTGGCCTGCAGATACTTTGTGGTTATCTGTGCTTTTCTGAACCGAGATGATTTAGGGCTTTTCCATGCAGATAACAGCCAGATAGTTTCCAAAGCCAATAGATTGCAGAGGTTAATTTTCCAGAATAGTGGCAATGCATCTTGAAGCTGTGCTTCTCTGTTAAGCAGCGAGGAAAACAACAGACTGGACATGAAGAAGCTTAGTTTTGCTTGTTTTATAAGCCGTGCTGCCAATACTGTAAGCCGTGTGCACTTTCCATCTCAGCTTAATCCCTTGTAACAAAGAACAGTTTACAAACAAGGAACAATACCAATTTCAGAGGGCTGCTGAGGCTTCTATATATGCTGGAATCTTTCTCCAGTCTTCTACCATGGATTACAATAGAAATGCGTTGCTAAAAAAAAGAAGCTGCCTTTTTAAGAAAGCCATGTTGGAGTACAGTTTGCTACATAATCTTGCAGCTTCTGAAGCTGTTTGGCACAAAGAGGAGTTCTCTATGTTTGTCCATAATGCATTTGCAAAGTTTATTTTTGATACTGGAAGTTAATCAGGCTCAGTGAACTGCTTAAATCAAAGCCAACTGATGTATGGAAAAATTTCTGTGATTTTAATGGATTTTAAAACAGATACAGGAGTTTCCTAGTGATGCTGTCAAAAAGCAATTTTTTTAGTTTCCAAAATATTTTTGTGTAAGCAAAGTTCAGAGGCAGGAGCGTTTGAAGAATCTGTTCATTCTCAATGGTGTCTTCACCCGAGTCTCATTCCAGTTGCTTATTAAACAAAGCAAAACAAAAGGTCATTTTAAACAAAATAATATAAATATTTTTGTAAATGTTATATGAGGAACAGAGGATTCCTCGCCTCATCAAATATTAAACTTCCCTGGCTTTATTTCTCCATAGGCTATTTTTATGACTGTTTTTTCATCAGGGGTGAAGTCCTGTATTTTTATGTTTCCATCTTTGACCAAAAAAAAAATCCAACCCATTTGAGCTGAGGCATATTGCATGAAGTAGTACTTTCAAACACGAGCTGGCGAGAGGTTTGTGAGAATGGAGATGCCAATACTTTCCTACACATCTAAAGCACTAACCGCTCCTTTAAAAGAGGAATTTTTAGAATGTGATTTCATAATGTAGAGGTATTGGAATTGATTTAAATATAAGCTGAGCTCTGGCTGTAAGAAGCAGCGAGTTTCTTACTTCTGACAAAAACTTCTTTCAGTTACATAGATGTCTCTGCTTGTCTGATCCTACTGGGTACCGGGCACCATGATATACTCTTTAAGGGACTAACATAAGATGTGTTAGATATGACCTTTATTCCATCAAAGCATGCAATTAGTTTGAGAAGATCTGCCAAATGTCTCCTATTCTGCAGTGTGTCCTGGTTCTCTGTCCTCAGAAGCATTTACAGCCACAACAGCTGCCTTTCTAAATGATGTGTTCTGACCCAGTCAGGAGTTAACCTCTCCTCGAAATTCGGGTACCGAGATCCTGAGAGAGCTGCAACTCTTCAGCCTGAAAAAGAAAAAAATTTCAGGGATGATTTTATCAATATTCGTAAATACCTGATGAGAAGGAATGGAGATGGGGGAGCCAGGCTCTCCTCAGCAATGCTTGCCAGCAGGACAAGAGGCAATAAGCACAAATTAAAAAACAGGAAATTCCATCTGAACACAAGAAAACACATTTGAAATTTGTTTTCTTTTCTTTTCTTTTTTTTTTTTTTTAAATTGTTGAGGGTGGCTAAACACTGTAATAGGCTGCCCAGAGAGGTTGTGGAGTAAGGATCTCAGTCAAAATCTAACTGGACACAGTTCTGGACAACATGCTGCAGATGAGCCTACTTGAGCAGGGGGTCAGACTAGACAATGTCAAAAGGTCTCCTCCTACCTCAACTCTCCTGTGATTCTGTAATTGTTGAGGAAGTTCAAGTTCAGTGTTAAAAATTTCAAAGAGTAGAAAATCATTGGGGGTTTTTTGTAATTAAATTTGTTGTTCCGCTTCAGTTATACTTTATTTCTCTCCTCTCTACAGAAAGCTCAACAATTTCAAGCCAAAGGAGCGGTTTCCCAACTTCATTTTGGACCAGCTCTTATCAGCCTCCCCCTCCACCATGCTTAAGTGGAGTACATCCTGATTTCCCCGTTACTGCACCAGGCACCTTCCCAACACCAGATCCCAGCAGCTGGCCAGGACATGGCCTTCATCAGACTGCCCCACCACCTCCCCCTTCTGCATCTGAATCCTGGCATTATCCTTTAGCATCTCAGGTGAGCCCTTCATATGCACACATGCATGATGTGTACATGCATCGCCGTCACCCTCATCCACATATGCACCATCATCATCCCAGCTCGCACCGCGACCCCCGGTATGGGTCCCTGCTGATGCCTTCAGTTCGTGCAGCCAGGATTCCTGCTCCCCAGTGTGACGTGACAAAGACAGATCCCACTGCTGTTACCAGCGCTACCTCAGCATGGGCTGGAGCCTTTCACGGAACCGTGGACATTGTGCCAAGTTTTGGGTTTGACACAGGTAAGATGATTCAGTTGTGCCTGTGACTTGTTTTTGCTGGAAGAATTTGAGCAAAAAATTTAAATCCCTGTAGCTGAAGCAGGGTTTGTTCTCAGAGCCTTCTCCACATATATTTCCAGGTGGGAGTAGGAGTCCCTGATGAAATTGCTGTCAGGGCAGATGAGCTGTGAAACATCCAACTCTTGCTGCCTTTTGCTGAGAGACCTTTGCCTGCCTTGGACCCGTTCAAGCCAAATGAGTTTTGACATGATATGGATTTTTTTGTTTAAATCTTGTGGGAAATAGTTAATTAAACTTCCATGTGGAAGCTTCCAGCTTGTTCACCCAGTTCATACGTGCATTCACCAAAATATAGCTCCAATGAGGACTGAAGTAATAACTTGTCAGTACATAAGGGTTGTATCTGAATTGGAACGGATCAGAATTTCCTTCCTGCGCAGTATCCAGGTGTCATGTAGAGAGCAGAGGTGCTTGTTGATCTGTGCTTGCCATCAAACTAAGCTTCTTTCTGTAGGGTCTAGGCAGAGGTCTGTCAATTAAATTCACTGTACTGCAGGGTCTGTAGCCATAGGACAGCCTACATAAACTACATCTGCATCTGTGAGCCTTGACTGGCAGGCTCTCATCTCAGTGTTTCACTATTTGTAGTTGCTTGTGATCTGGTGAGGGGTGACTAACAGTTTCCAGTGCACCCATCCTGGAGCTCATGTGCACTACTGAGGTCTCCTTTTTGTGCTTGGTGTTAATCTGATCAGCAGCAATCCTTGCAGATTAGTACTTCTTAAACACATTATGTTATTTATTAAGGAAATACAAGGTTTGCATCTATCTTGCTTTTTCTTTAAGGTATCTGATTGTCTTCTTGATAGCTCTAACTAACTGATTCAATGTGCAAGAAGCACTTCCTTGCTTTCATCAGTGTGCAAGGGAACAAAGAAATGGTGGAGAAAAAACCCTTGCTGTTTCTTAAATATGAAATAATACAAACCCAAGACCTGATTGTAAGTGAACTAACCTAGCACAAATCTCTTCCCTTAACAGCAACTGGGAATCTTTTTAAATACCTTGCTACTTGTTGCCTAACACAATTAAGAAAAAGCATAATAGAATTCTTAACACTGGGCAGTTTTGGATCTGTTAGTAACATTTCCAGCCATGCCAATTATACAAGAGGAATTACATTTTGTGCTTTTGGGTATAAAATGGTATTCTGAGAGGACTGGGATCTTGAGATTTGCCTTTCTGACAAATTCCATGGTGGGAGTGAGCTGCTCTTCTCTGAAGTGTTCACAAATTGTCACTGGCACTGGTAGAGGGGATGAGCCTCCTGGACTGACTGTAGCCCCCACGGTCAACTCTAGAGCTCTAGTATTTGATTTAGCTTTTGGGGTTGGACCTGCGAACTGCATAAGGGATTGTTAGTTAGAACTTATACCTGGTTTATGTGTAAGTCCAGCCTCGACTGAGTTGTTTTGGTGCTGGGCAAGTTGGTTTGCCTACTGCTGCTTTTTTGGTAGCAGTACCAGGTGCTTTTTCTCTTT
This sequence comes from Hemiprocne comata, assembly GCA_020745705.1. Lineage (NCBI taxonomy): Eukaryota > Metazoa > Chordata > Aves > Apodiformes > Apodidae > Hemiprocne > Hemiprocne comata. Next base: position 130,370,858 of record CM036586.1, on the reverse strand, counting down.
TTTGTAGGAGCACAGTACCTCAAAAAGATTGTGGGTCCTAGCACTGCCTTACAGGACTAATAATAGCCTTTGCTTGGTGCTGTCTGTTCCTTGTGAAAATCCCTATGGAAGGATACAGTTAAATGCTAATTTTCAGGTTCCTTATTTGGCAGTGCTTAACTGTGGCTTGCATGTCTTGTAGTTGTCTACTCAGGGTGAGAGGCAGTGGAAATGGCCTAAACTGTTAATTTCTGGCCCATGCCCAATGTATGGGTTTCAGTCCATGAGTTCCTGTGGGGGAAAAGAAAGAGGGGAAATGTGTGACTGGTTTGCAGGAACAGAGGATCTTAGCAGACCCATGTCTCTCTTGTTTGTGACTATTCAAAATGGCCATGCACTGAAACACAACAGCAAAACCTTATCAGGCAGCCCTAGTTTGGCACATAGGCTTTGGAAAGGAGGGAGCAAAAAACTAAACAAATACAGCAGATAGTGGTAGCCTGTGACATGACAATTATTTGCTCTCTTACCCCTGCACACTCATCTCTCCTGTGCTTTCTAAGCAGAGGCTTGCTGGGAAGGGCAGAAAGGCTCTGAGCTGCATTTTCAGCCTTGCCTGCAGCTTGTACATTGGAGACAAATGCTTTGGTGACAGGCATTTGAGGCAGTCATCATGGTGAAAAGAGGGAGCTTAATTGCCTCAGTGTTTCGCATGCGTCTCAAACTGGTGTCATCCCAGGGAAGGTGCCTTGTGCTGCCAAGGAGAGGAGGGGGCTGCTGAAGCACCATATTGAGTTGCATCTGGCACTCACCAGTACAGGTGAAGATTTTTTTCTTGCTCCATGTCCACTCCAAGGGAGAATTATACTGGATAAGTCTTCACATCACACAGAATTTCATTACATTTAACTTTAATGTGAGACAGCAAACTCAAAAGAGTGGCTAAAACTGGAAAGGCCTGTGGAAGAGTGTACTGGCTTTCTGCAGTGTAGAAGTGGTTTCTGCAGAGTAGGGTGAGGCCACAGTGGCAGGAAAACTTCATTTCTGTAAGTCTTTGCTCATCTGTCCCTGAAAAATAAGACATCAACCTGTGGAGCTGTCAATATATCCAATTCCATGAGCTTCAGATTATTTATATTAAGAAGTTCATTTGGTATATACCTAGACATTACTTTTCAGAGCCCTTCAGATATGAAAATTATTCCCCCTCCCTTACTCTGGGTCACATTTCTTCTGCTACTGTCACATGCGATTATAGAAACATTTGCAAAATTCCTCACGCTGAATTATATGGAATGATAGTGTTTGGATCAGGGCAGACTGCCTGTAATCTTACCCTCTTCCAGCTACATTGTTGCATCTCTGCCATACTAAGCCAAATATTTGATCTCATGAATGGATGATGCTGAATCACTTCAAAGGTTAAGAGGGGATTCCTCTTGCATGCACGGTATAGTTTGGGAACTTATGTTTCAGAACAGATTGTGTGGGACATCAGTGTATCACCATTCATAGAGCTTACAAAGTATTGATCTGTCTTGCACATCTGTTTGAACTTACATGGTCCTATTTTAGAGGATGAGGGATTTAGCTACCTGATTCCCATTAAATGTGGCTTAATCCTAACATTGTGTGCTGCAAATTAACCCTTTTGGAAGCTTCTTTATTAGTACAAGTGGGATTAAAGAAAATGCTAGTCTGCATCAGAAATCTGTTAAAACATGTTATGTTTGTGTCTGCTGGTATGCAAAGCTGAAGTTCCCAAGCTATAATGCTCAATATAAAAGTATGTTTTATATCAAGCATTGATAGAAACACATTGATATAAGCAAATGTGTTTGTACTTTAGACCACAATTCCCTGCCCTACCGATGTCAAGCAAAGCAAGATCAGCTCCTAACAGCAATGACTACATACATAGAGCATTGCTGCAGCCATAATCCCACAGTGTCAGAGCTAAATCTTTGTGTTTATGTTAAGGATGCACAAGCCAAGTTAGGCACTTAAGACCAGGAAGGTGGGGAGGGCAATTGCTGTCTTGCAGTGGAGCTGATGGTTACAGCCATCTGTGCTTTCCTCAGGAGCAGGGCAGGAGACTTCCCTGTGCACCAGGCACTTAAGATGGTTAGTGGCATCTGGCTGCACTGGCAGCTGCCAGGTCTGCAGACAGCCTCGTGGGGAGGAGAACAGAGCAACTTCCCTGCTACTGCATAACTGAGGAGGATATCTTGTTTTGCTGTTGGGCAGATGTGCTGGAAGGTGCTTCAATTGGAGCAGGATTTTGGTGTATCTGAGGGCTGTAAGTCTATCTTAAAATTGAGGTGCACATCTTTGTATCGTGCAAAGTTATGCACATTGAGGTGCATAACTTTAAAATTAGGTGAATTAATTTATATACTCTAGTCCTGGCTTACTATGGAAAGTCCACTTTTGGAAATACCTGTATGTCAGCGTGTCACATTGAATACGGCATTTTAATGGTGAGTCTACAGTCTTCTATAGAGTTGTCTGTTCCCACACACCACAACGAGTTTGTCACAACTCATTAAGTTTGTTTAGAAGTTTCCACAGAACCTGCATTTTGCTCATGTGACAGTTAGCTATAGTGTTGCTATCCCAGAAATGGGGAGCTGTGCTGTTGTGACAATAATGACTTATGCAACATAAGCGAAGATGGCTTTGCTAAGAGGACAATGTTCCTGCAGCAGGCTGCAAATGAAAGCTTTTGGTTAGTAGCAGGGTTGCACTTGGCTGACATGTTAGGACTGCAGATAGCCTTGCTGTGAAGGAGGTGGGAATATAATGAGCAAAAGGCATGGGAAGTGTTCCACATTCAGTTCCGTAAGGCAACTTTTGGGTTTTGGATTGTTTTCCATGGCTGTTTAGACTTCATAGCTATATCTTAAAACCTCCTCATTACAGTTACTTCTGTTTGTTGCAGAGATGTTGCAGAGGCACCTAGCTAGGAAGGTGTCTCTTCAACTGGTTATTCCCTTTCTACCAGTTGCTGCCATCAGGTGGACATCTACTTAAACACGTGTGTTTGTGTGGGTTTGTTTTTTTTTTTTTAGACTGCTAGGAGCTATATAAACTGTTTCTCTTCTCATGAGCTTCTCTTGCCTCTGGTAGCCTTTAGTGTTCCGGTGGTGAAGCTAAACTACTTCCTTACACTATTGAGGTTTCTCCTGTCTGACTCCCTCTTGGTTTTGTTGGTATTGACTTTGTTTAGAAAAATTGTGAATAGCAGGGGAGAAATAACACAAAAGTGTCATCAGTAACTTTGAGGCAGCTTTGAAGGAAACTTAACAGGAGTTTATGATGACTCTGCACGTGAATGATGCTGCCAGGAAAAGAAGTAACTCTTAAGCAACAAGGAGACATTCTCGTTGAATAAAGCGCCTCTGAATGTGTTTTTATAGGCATGCTTTAGTTGAGGGATTTTTTCAATCTAAAGAAACAGATGGGAGAGCCTCTACTTGGCATGGGTGAAGCCATACCTTGAATACTGTGTTCAGTTTTGGTCTCATCACTACAAGAAGGACATTGAGATGCTGGAGCGTGTCCAAAGAAGGGCAACAAAGCTGGTGAAGAGTCTGGAGAAAAAGTCGTATGAAGAGCAGCTGAGGGATCTCAGGTTGTTTAGTCTGGAGAAAAGAACGCTGAGGGAAGACCACCTTGCTCTCTACCAGTACCTGAAAAGAGGCTGTAGTGAGGTGGGGGTTGGTCTCTTCTCCCAGGTAACAAGCAATAGGACAAGAGGAAATGGCCTGAAGTTGAGCCAGGGGAGTTTTAGATTGGATATTAGGAGAAATTTCTTTATTGAAAGGGTTGTCAGGCACTGCAACAGGCTGCCCAGGGAAGTGGTTGATTCACCATCCCTGGAGGTATGTACCTGTGGTGTTTAGGGACATGGTTTAGCGATGGACATGACAGTGTTAGGTTAATGGTTGGATTGGATAATCTTAAAGGATTTTTCCAAACAAAATATTTCTATAATTCTTTGAAAGTGTGCAGAAAGCCACTGAAGGGGGTTTGGCATGCTATACCTCTGTGCTCTGCCTTCCCTATCTGTTCACTGCTGGACACACAAGTGTTTGGACGCTGCTTAGGAATCCTCACGTGGATAGTGCCATATGCTGTCATCTTTTATGTGACTGTTAATTGCTTTGTAGCTGAACTCTGAAATTATGTTAGTTGTCATTAAAGATTTAACTCTTTGTTCTCCTAAAACGTGGAAGTGGTGGTCAGATCTGAATCCATTGTGCCTATTAGGCTTTCTGAAAACATACAGGTCTTCCTTTGCGTTTCACTATGTGATCAGTTATGGAAATGAAAGATCAGTGCTTAGCACATGGATCTGTCCATTTTCACAGGTTAATGATCAAATTAACATGGAGCTTCAATGGTTGCAATATCATTAAGGTCTGGAGTTGCACCTGCTTACATTTGTGGTGAAATTGGCCCTAAATTCTTAGCTGATCAGGTAGTCTATGCATTGGTCTTGGTACACTATATAGCAGGGCAATATATAGTATGACACAGAGCAGAGCATTGCTGTCTGTATAGCAATTAAGATTTATAGTGGGCAGTGCACCTTCATTTCACAAAATGTGATTTGCTTGGCTCAAAATGTCAAGGGGCAGGTTTTAAATCAGTGAGACCTAAGTGCCTTACTGCCTCTCAAAATACATGCCTGTACCTCTCTCCTTTCTACTTCTCCTATAAATGAGCAAGTATCTTCTTTGGGAAGTTTCATCCTCAGGTCCCCCTGTACTGTCTGGATTTTAGGTACACACCCTGTCGGGTGTAAATCTAGCGAAGATTGAATCCTTCTGGAGAAGACAAATCCCAGATTATAACACAGGTTCCAAGTCTGTAATGCTAAAGCCACAGCATAGCACCACATTTATTAGATAGTCCTCACTTTTTATAAAGGAAAATGTTAGAGGAACTCATAAGAAATGCAAGCTGAAAATCATTAATTTTTCCCCCATGTGGAAGCACTAGCCATTCTTGGCTAAAAATCTGACACTCCGTAGGTGAAATTATTTGAGTTTTTTACTTGCTGCATGAACATTTTCCCTCTCTCCTCTGTAAGGTGGAATGCCCTAGAAACTTGAGATCCTGAAGTATCATAGGCCCTTTCTAAAAGATGTAGGCTCTGTGGCTGGCCCCTACCAAGAAAAACTGTTCTGTTGCATACTGGATTGTCTGTGCAGACCTTACTGAAGATATTATCATGCCATGCCATGCTCTGAACGAGGACAAAACAAGAAAGTGCACACCGGATTTTATCAGCAGTCCCAGACTGCTTGATCCAGTCTGAAACTTAAGTATGGTTTAAGCTTATCCCACATAAACTGTAAAACTTGGAAGAATAGCAATATTACTAATACATTCACTAGGCTGGTAAGTTGTGGGATTTTTCCTTTTTTTTTTTTTGTTTAATAAGAAATGTTTATTCTTACTTCAGCTGCTTGAGGAGGAAGAAGCTGTATCAAATTTTAATTTTATTTTTTTTTCTTTTCTGGAATGTAGGTCTACAACATCAGGACAAGAGCAAGGAAACTTCTTGGTTCTGAAGTTCAGCTAAATAAGGACCAGTTAGAGCTGGAGTGAACACAGCTGGGCAGGCGATATAACAGTTGTTGACTCCTTCTGCATGGGACAAAGGACACACATGAAGATGGAAGAGCCAACCATCCTGGTTTTGCTATTGAGCCTTTTGTTTGTAAGGCCATTTATGGGTCCCACAGTGTTGGAAAAAAACAAAAAGCCTAATTTTTCTTTCTTTCCTCATCTGAGCCTGCTGCAGCTGGGCAACCTAACTCCTTTCTGCTCCTTTAACAGTGTTTTGTTTTGTTCAGCTTGATATTTTTATGGACAGTCTCAGTTGTCAGGAAGAAGACTTTCACTTAACTACAGTGTGCCTCCCTTCAGGAATACAGTATTTTGTAGCTCTTTGTGCATCTATTTTTGTAGAAATACAGAAAGTTTGGGTGAGGATTGATGGGCTATTTTAGGATGATGTATTTTTTTAAAAAAAATTGTAAAATTGTTAAGTTCTGTTTAAAGAACTTGCTCTCAGAGAAGCACTGGCAAAAATGTAAAAAATGCTGTTTTTAGATGTCTGTGATGTGTTTGTGCATTTTGGTTTTTTGTTTTGTTACCTCAAATGTCTGTTTTCCTCTCTTTTTAAAGCGTTAAACCTTCCTTGTTTCCACCTTACTAGATTTTGATGCTTTTGTCCTTTTGTTCTAGCTTCAGCAAGTATAATTCGCACCTAAAGTTTCAACCAAATATTTTTCCTGCTGGTGTTAGATTGTAATAAGGGATTTTGTATTTTCTTACTTCTAAATGTGGCTTTGCGCTGTGCTGATGTTCAGAAACTTGCAAACACCTTTAGCATGGAGCAAAGCCTGGGGTTACAGGAACTGCATTTCCAACCCATCCATTCTTTCAAAATGGACCAAATACTCTTGTGGATTTAAATCATCCATGATCCACTGAAGCTGTTGAACAGGGTCCCCTGTGGGTTTTGTTTCAGGCCCTCAGAGTGCTCGGAAATATTGGTATACTCTTACTTTAACTCACAAGGCAGGATTTTCAGCTAAGCCATTTTAAGGGTGATAACGTACAACATGAATATTCAGGAAAGAAATTTCAGGTTTATATAAATGTGCGACTTGTGGATACAAAATGTTTTCAACTAGTCTGATCTTGTCTGCTGAGCACCTCAAGGAAAGTGCTGAAATTTTCAAGTCCTGTTGACTTCAAAATCTGTGTGTCTAACCTAAGGTCTGCTGTGGGTCTTATGAGACCCCAGCTGCAGCTCTTGGATTTCGTAAGAAGTTGCACGTGCTCAGCGTGCACAAATTCAGGCTTGGCTTCTGTCTGGGTAAGAATCTGAACTTGGAAATGACATGGCCATGTGTAGCCACAGTGCTCTGCAAAGGGAAACCCCATTTCTGGCCTGGGCCTTGGGTCTGACTTGCATAATAGGACTTGCAGCCAAGGTGAGCACAGCACAATCCTGAATAAGGGCTACAAGATGATCCTGGGCAGCATCAGTCCTGCGATGGGCTACAGCCGGGTCAGCCCCCAGGCCCAGTCCTAGTGACCCCAGTGTGAGGGTCAGCAGGTGCTTAGGTGGGGCTGAGTGCAGTATTGGGGCTGTGGTTGCCAGACCCTAGCTGTTGCTTGGAGATTTTGCCTTTGCTCTGTGCACCCACGGTCCCTCTGTAATTTTTCCCAAGGCTCTTATAACCTATTATATTTCTGTTACCACTCTTTTCGGACATTTCTGCCTGAAAGACAAACCAGCTAAATGGAAACCAAGACATAAACATGTGGCTGATATAAGAAACAGTTTAATTTTAAGGCAACGAACATTGCAAATGTAGGTTTGTCAGGTGGAGACCACATGGATCTGGGTGTGAAAGGGGAGGGAGAGTGTTGGGATCTGCATGCTGCTCCAAGCTTCAGCCCTCCCTCCCTGCACTGCTGCTTCTCTCTGGGCTTTCCGAACTTGCTTCTATGAGGTGTTGAGCATTCTCCCTTGCCACGTAAGAGGGCTTGACATGCTGGCACTGGAGGCATTAAGATTATGTCACAATTTGGCAAGACCCTTAAGTGTGTACCTTGCTGATTTGAAGTTTGAGACAAAGTGCTGAACAGACTATGCTTAAGTATTACTTTAAAATAGTAGGGTTAGTTATAGTTTCTGTGTTAGTATGCTGAATTAAATGTGGTGGGTTGTTGTTTTTTTTTCCTCATCTTTGTAGACCATCAGCATTTCTTTCTGTTAAATTTCACTTTCATTATAGTTTTATATAATATTGCTGCTCTGGCAGAGCTAGCTCCTTGAAGTGTCAATGAACTTATAATGCAATAGGAAAACTGTATGGGAAAGAACATAGTAATAGTTGCCACAGTTCACTTTCTCATCAGGACAGTATGGTTTAAGAAATATCTTGAGCAAGAGTGCAGACTCAGGAATTCTGATAGTGTTAGAAATACTGGGTGGAAAAAAATGCCAAGCTTTTTTATTTTTTAAGTTTTCTGAACTTAGCAAAGCTGGAAGTCAAAGAGGTGATGTATCCTCTTTGAACTTTAGCGCAGGAGTTTGGGTGTTGGGGGGGAGCAAAAGAAAAGGCAAAATTTCTTTTTGAGGTGTAGTATATTTGACTTCCTGAAATATTTTAAAGGCTAGCAACACCAGTCAGTTCATTACCTTTTGCTTTGCAAGTTCAGATTATGAGGTACCTCCTCCTGTTCCCTGTAGGTTTCAAAGCAGAAGAGGACCAGGAAAAAAAAAAAAAACAGGCCTGCAGTTTGCACTGGAATCCTTTCTGGATTGTTTTGTTGACTCGATGGGTAGTGGGGATGAATATGTGGTGAAGCTATTGCCTCTTCCACCACAAGGACTACTGTTAGGTGCCCAGTTTCCACTGCTGAACCTGTGAGTGTGCTGAAGGAACTTCTGTTGCTCTGCAGGCTCTGAGAGACAAGTGCCAATAAAAACCTGCTATCATCTATAGCCATTCATGCACCAGCCAATCGACTTTGAAAGTCAAATAAATTTATTTTTTTTCCTCAGTCACCGTCTCCCATACTAACAGGCGAGTTAAAAGTAAAAGCAGAAGTGCATAGCAGTAGCCTTACTTCTATGTTGTACCATTTGAAGGAGGGGAAAGAAAATATTCTTCCTTGTGACAAACTTTTAAGTTAAATTAAGCAGATTTACTTCTCTCTCTCTCTCTTTCTCTCTCTGTCTCTCTTTCTCATACACGCACACTTATACACACGCACAAATGTGTTTATGAGAAGCAGATGCTGTAATGGTTTTGTTCTTGGAAGAGGAGGGGAGTGCTTGCTCACAACGTTGCAGTTACAGAGAATTGATGGCAGTGAAAAAGAAACAGAAATGTTAAGACTGTTCATGTTTCCACAGATATGAAAAAGGCCCTTAAAATCAGGTCATAGACAAATAATGTGTCTTAAGACATTACTAAAGGAATTGTTTAATTCTGTATTTGGTGAGTTCAGATGCTGTCCCAAGAAAGTGGATGATTCATTTTGTGAGGACTTAGAAAACATGATGTACTCTGTCACTATATCTGGAAGGACATGGGGAAATTATTTTATTGCAAGAAAATCTAAATACTAAACTCCATAAAGTTGTCTGGGATTTAATTTTATTTCTGTTAATGTTGAGAAATCTGCTGTCAATTTTTGTGTCTTTATTTGAAGGCTGAGCTGTCCCCCAGTTTTTGAGAAGCAGATAACAGTTTGTTTCCTTTGGACATTTCCCTCCCAACAAAATCATGGAGTGGTGCAGCTGCTGCCCACTCAGCAGATTTGATTTCTGGAGAGGTGAATAAGCTATGCTTGGCAATAGTAAAATGCATTTTGTTCTGATTTCTCCCCTCACCTGACACTCAAATTCAGTCATCAGTTTATCTGATACCTCTTTCACAATGTGAAGGTCTTCAGTGGATGGCAATTTTCTCTCAATCATCTATTTCTGCCTCAAAACATGCTTTGGAGGATGAATCTCTCATAAGAGCTTTCAGAGAGAGCAGAGGCTGTAGGAGAGGAATGTCATGTTTTCCACCACCTGCTCTTAGGATCAACTTGCCTGTACCCAGCCTTTCTGCTTCCAGGCTATTGTGTATGTCTTACTCTCCTCCCACAATCCTTTATGTATATGTATATATTTATATACATATTTACACACACATATAGCTATACCTGGCTCCCTCCATTCCACCCTCATGCTTCAAATCCATGTGCTTTGGAAATGAAGGGATTTACATCACTGAATCTCATCTGAGACTGAGAAAATGTAGGCATTTTATTGCATGCTCTGTAACCTCAGGAGTGAATGGAATTTTCCCATACCTGTAAAAAACCTAAACCAAGCAACAAGAAAAAAAAAACCCTTTTAAAGCCCCTGATTTGTTGTATCTGTAAAGATGACCATGGAATCAACAGTTATTGCCTTTCAGCAGACAAGCATATCTTCTTGAATATGATTCTTTTGATTAATTTCAGGTACAAGCTTTTTCTCTGTATCTATGGACCAGCAACATGTATTTCTTATAAAGGATTTAGAAATATATATATTTTTCAAATTGAGTTTTGGGCTTTAATATGTTAGCCTTTGAGCTTTTAAAGGGTATTTGGATGATAAATATTGTTTATGTGTGGATTTTTAAAAAAAGTTGATGCATGTTGTTTGGAACTGAAATCTCATGTAAAGCAGGAAGGTATTTAAAAATAAATACTAGTTTTACATGTTAGCCCTATGGGCACAATCTAACACTTGTGAGGCAGGAAGGTGTCACTTTAAAGACTAAGGCACTCTTGCCTGAGCATGGTTAAAATCCAGTTCCTGTGACAGGAGAAGCAGAAGCAATCTTCTTGCAAGGGTGAGCTGGTAGATCCGTGAGCAGAGATGATCCTCTCTAGCGTTCTATATAGATGGTCAGACAGTCACTGCTCAACATAGTAAAATTAGACTGTGTTGGCAAGTTTATACTTGCCCTGTCTTAAGGGGTGAACTGGTTGCCAAGGGAGATTGGAGATGTCCCTGGAAACCCGTGTTTTAGCTGGCCTTGTTCTGCACAGTGCTCACGTCCCTCTCCCTGTTCTTGCTCTGTGGTCTCAATGACACCACAGTGAGACTTGAGAAAGCTGGGCTGGAATTCCCTGTGAAATGCAGAATGATTTTAGTTCCCAATAAAGGTAGTTTAGGGATGGGATAATTAAAACATCACAGTTATTTTATGCACCTGCCCAAAGGCTCAAGCCTTCGAGATGGATCAGCTGTGCATCATTGATCATGGCCGTTTATGTACAGGAGCCCAAATACTGTTTCCTCCCTTTGCTGTCTTTGGAAATCTTTGATGTTATTAAAATCATTGGGACCAGCTTTGAATGCCTGAATTGCAATCCAGTGGTGGCCTTGGTTCTGGTCCAACACTGGTGGACATCAACTGGAATCAGCATTGATTCCAGTGAGCTTGGGCTCAGGTAACTATTACCTATAGCAGTTGAAGTTTACAGTAATCTAGTAAAGTTTCTGCAGAACTATGCTGCACTTTCCCTGCTAGCTGTTTGTAGCTGTTGTTAAAAACCATCAGTCAAATCAGGGTCCCTCTCCTCTCCCCACTTGTTTTCTAACCCTGCTTCCCTTAAAACTCCATTGAACTTTTTTGTCCCTCTCGTCAAAACTGATGGGGGGGGGGGGCTTTGTATAAAGAAAAGTGTCACTGTTTTAATTACTGAATAAATAATTTAATGTTAATTTTATTGTTCTATTTTTTATGTAGCATTTTTGGTTTGGTCTGTATTTCTCAACAATTAGTTAATGCTTTCTTTTTATTCTTATGCATCCGAAGAACTCATAAATCTCTTTGTAAATTACAACATCTTGAGTTTCCATTTTTTTGGTGAGGTTAATTTTTAGAGCCAAGGATTTGTCTTTTGTTGAAAATGTTGTAAAACAAGTGTTCTAAACTGGTTCTCTACTAAAATTGGATGGAGGGAAAGCCTAGCATCATAGGGATTTCAAGCAGGGCTCTCATGAAGGCACTAGCTTTCTGTTTCAGATACTGACACACTTGTCAGTTGCTCCTGCTACAATGTGTTGTTTATTTGTTTTAAATGCCTTTTTAAGTTACATTAACACTAGAGGCTATTTTACAATCAGACCTAGTAGAATCCCTACCTGACACTTCTTAGTTTAAGACCCTTTTTAATTTTATAATTTTCTGTCAGTGTTTACAGTCTTCAAGTAGAGACTTTCCATGTGAGTTATTTATCTCAAATTGACTTTTTTGGCAATGTTCAGTTATTCCCACTAATGAGGTAACTTTGCCTTTGCTAAAATTATTTTGCAACTGTTTATTGAAGAAATTTTTGCATGTCTGTGTTCTGGTGGATGTGGTTTGTCTTTATTTCGGTAAAGCATTTGACACCGTCTCCCACAGCATCCTCGCAGCTGAGCTGAGGAAGTGTGGTCTGGATGATCGGGTAGTGAGGTGGATTGTGAACTGGTTGAAGAAAAGAAGTCAGAGAGTCGTGCTCAATTGACAGAGTCTACTTGGAGGCCTGTATCTACTGGAGTCCTTCAGGGGTTGGTATTGGGACCAGTGCTATTCAATACATTCATCAACGACCTGGAGGAGAGAACAGAGAGTGCTGTCAGCAAGTTTGCTGATGACACACAACTGGGAGGAGTGGCTGACACACCAGAGGGTTGTGCTGCCATTCAGTGAGACCTAGACAGGCTGGAGAGTTGGGCAGGGAGAAATGTAATGAAATACAACAAGGGCAAGTGTAGAGTCTTGCATCTGGGAAAGAACAACCCCATGTACCAGTACAGGCTGGGGATTGACCTGTTGGAGAGCAATATAGGGGAAAAGGACCTGGGGGGCCTGTTGGACAGAGGAATGTGCCCTTGTGGCCAAGAAGGCATCCTGGGGTGTATTAGAAGGGGTGTTGTTAGTAGGTCAGGAGAGGTTCTCCTCCCCCTCTACTCTGCCCTGATGAGGCCACATGTGGAATATTGTGTCCAGTTTTGGGCCCCTCAGTTCAAGAAGGACAGGGAACTGCTTGAAAGAGCCCAGTGCAGAGCCACAAAGATGATTAAGGGAGTGGAACATCTCCCTTATGAGGAAAGGCTGAGGGAGCTGGGTCTCTTTATCTAGGAGAAGAGAAGGCCAAGGGGCGACCTTGTTGATGTTTATAAATATGTAAAGGGTGAGTGTCAGGATGATAGAGCCAGGCTATTCTCAGTGATGTCCAATGACAGGACAAGTGGCAGCGGGTGTAAGCTGGAGCATAGGAGGTTCCACGTAAACATAAGGAAAAAATTTTTCACTGTGAGGGTGACAGAACACTGGGACAGGCTGCCCAGAGAGGTTGTGGAGTCTCTTTCTCTGGAGACTTTCAAAACCTGCCTGGACACCTTCCTGTGTGATCTACTCTAGGGGATCCTGCTACAGCAGGGGGGTTGGACTCAATGATCTTTGGAGGTCCCTTCAAAACCGTAACATTCTGAGTCTGGCTCGAGGGCTGAAGGTTTGGTGTTTGGTCAGAGATAGATCATTTACTGTTCTAATGGGAAAAAAAACCCTTCAAAGTTTGGCCAAGCACTGAGCTTTTGAAAAATGTCATTTGCACGCAATCAGCAGGGAGTTATTAAGAGTTTAGTTGCAAAATTCTGTGAAGATCCTGACCATATGGGATGTACTCTGTTTCAGAGAATCAGGAGATGAGTGGGATTTTCCCTGTACGTCCCACTCCAGGCCCTGTTTCCAGGACCAGACAGCAAGCAGGGCAGGTTTTTTTTCTGTGCAAAATCACCATGTTCTTCCTTCTTAGGCTATGAGGAAGATACAAAGAGAGCTGCAAGCCAGAAACTGAAGGAAAGGAGGAAAGGCTAGGAAAGGAGGAGACTGGGTTCAAAAGCTTCCTATAGGAGACAATGGGGTTGGGAGCTACCAGGAGAGAAGCAGTCTCCATGGACAGTGGGGATGAAAATGGTGTGCAGACCACTGAAAAATGAGCAAATAATGCCCAATGGTCACTTGCCTAATACATGAAAGATGTAGAGGGTGACGTGACAACCATCAAAAATGCCAGAATAATATAAGGACTTAGAAATTCAGTATAAACTAAGTGTCAAGGAAACCTTGGATAAACATTGCAGGAAATTTCCTACTTTGAAGTGAGCTCTGTACACTGCGGTTTAGTCTGTGAGAAAAGACATGAATGCCCTGTTGCTTTAAGACAGTCACAATTACCCTCAGTGAAGCAACTGTAGTTTAGGAAGCAAGAGTGTGTTAAGCTATGAGATGAGCTAGCTGCAGTGCTTTTTCTTCTCTCTGTGACTTCTACTGTTGTCACCAAAGTTGAACTTCAGCTACGTTGCCCTACACTTGGGTTTCCAGTTGCTCATGGGTTTGTTTCTACATGCTTTCACTGTATCAAGAAATGAGAGCAGGGAAAGTGATGGTCAAGAATAAGCATTATTTTTGACTGATTTGATTTGTGATGATCCATGGCCCCCATTAACGTATATTTAATTAAATCAGTGTCACTCAGTTGGCTTTAGTGACCTTAACGCCCATCAAGAATCTTGTCTATTACATCTGGTTAAATCTTGTTTTGGGAGTTATCAGCTGGAAACTGTGTCTCAGCCTGGTGCCTGGAGGAGGTGCTTCCACTGGAACCAGGATCCAGCTGGGTGACCTCAGCAGTGCTCAGCCTGCTTGGTGTGGGGGGAAATGCCACACAAAATGTGAGGAGCGGGAGTGGCATCCTCTATGCTGGCAAGAGAGGCAAACATGGCCAGGGGCCAGCTGCTGGGGCTGGGGCTGGGACTGACTGGGACTGGCACGACAGGGGTGTAATCAGCCTCAGGTGTGGTGGGGCTGGTAGTCCCGGCAGGACCTTGGGCTACGAGGGGTTATGCTGCTTGCATGACGTGGGAGGCCGGGTGGGACCAAGACATCTGGTGAGAATTCCTCACGGCTGAGCTGTGCATTGGGCTGGGATGCCGATCAATTTAGCTGATTTCTTTTTTTGGGGTTGCTGGGAGGAGGAGGGGGGCTGAATGCCACAGCCTTCCAGTAATTGTCTCTCCTTCAGAATATCACTTTTGCTTTCTTTGAAGACAACTGAGAAATGTCATTTAAAAAAAAAAACACAAGAAAACCGAACCAACACCAGGAACTTTGCCTTGACAATAAATGTACATCTGCAACTGTTTATCACTGAGAGAAAATGAGCAAATAATAAAGTTTTGATATTGGCCATTGCATGTACAGGGGTATCACAGGCTTTGAAAATAAATATTAGTTTCTTGAATGCCCATAGTAGCACCAGGGTTCAAAGGGTTTTTCATGCCCATATAGTTATGAATAACACCAGCTCTAATTTCTTCCTCCCACCAGCAAGCAGAGAGTCCTTCACTGGAAGCCAAATATAGCAACAAAGATTTCTATATCTGGCCAAAAAAATCTGTTCCCTTTTAAGAATAACACTCTATTCTTTTCTGATTGAGATGCATAAAGAGAAAATTCAACTTTAAAGAAGCCAGTTTCTCAGTGGGAATTTCCCTAGTCTCTCTTAAATGCCCAGTGTAAAAGGTATGAAGTTATTTTTTAGTGTCTGTGTAGGAGCCAATGGGGAGACTTCTGTAGAGCCCGATCAGTTATACGCTTCTGGGGTGGTGGTCTGATGAATCCTCCCCACTTGCTGGTGTGCTTTTTCTGCCCTGGTTTGTCTTCTGAGCAACAGAGCCAATGCTAAATGGGAACTCCATTAGTTGCACAACTACCCCTTCTTTTTGTTCACCCTTTTCTTTCTGGTTTTCTTTTGTGGAAAGTTAATGCCTTGGCTCTGAGGGACAGACCACTGCTCCATCCAGCAAGTAAGCCTGATGAGACAGCATGAAGCAGCACTGACACCCCATGCTCCCTTCTTTCTGGGCTTTCCCATCAGGGGAGTGTGCAGGCAACCAGCCCTGTGCTCTTTCCCATGGCCAGACTTTCAAGCTGTGTGGCGCGCACAGAGGGTCACCAGGAACAGTGTGGCTACCCAGTTCCCTGCCTGACTGGTTGGGCTCGCAGAGAAGGCATGTCTTACAGATGAAAACCAGAAATGTTTGTGGTCAAATGCATCCTCAGGTGATCATCTGACCTTTTCTGAATTGGAGTTAATGCCACCTGAAGATGAGCAGGTACATGGGTGTAACTCTACCTGTTTTTAAGCTGGAATATGCTTTTAGAAGAAGGCAACACCCCCCATCTCTCCACTTCTTTCTGATCTTGATCAGTCTCTTTGACTTCTTTGCACTATCTGAGGAAAGCTATTCAGCCTTTCCTTCAAAGGCTTTATTTCCGTTTCAACCCACCACCCACCCATAAGCAACTGGTATCTGTGACATGTGAGCAAAAAAATCCCTTTCCCTAATGTACCGGCTGTCCTTGTTTCAGAAGTGTCGCCTCATTCATTTTCAGACTGTTTGGCTGAAGGCCTTTGCTGTAAGGTGAATACTTCAGGATTACAGATTTAGCTCTTCCTCCTTTGGAAACCTGGGACGTTTTTTCCTTGGCTTCATTAGAAGGATCCTTGGACCCCTGATACATTTTAAAAGCAATGCAGGGGAGTGTCATCCAGTGAATATGTTTGCACTGGATCTGTTCTGCCACACATGTTACTGATGGAGTTTTAAATAAACACAGGGATGTTTGGAAATATTTTGTGTATGTAAATATGTAAAGCATGCAAAACAAAGCTAACAGCTGTGGGGTGTACTTGTTGCTCACGTGAGGAGGCTTTGTGTATTTTTTTTCTATCATCCTGTCTTTATTTAAGCATCTGTGTCTGTTCCAAGATAATAACTTCTCTGTGATTCCCACTGGACAAACAGGGAGGTGGCTGGATGGGCCTGTATGATGCCTTAAAGTCTGCCTGAAATTCTGTAAAGAACCTCCTATTGTATGGTGAAACCTGCTTTCCCCGGAGCACAGGAGCACATGCCCTGAGGGCTGCACACAGCAATTGTTTTTCATGAGAAATGGGAGGGTGCCTGGGTCCGATTGAACTTGGTAATGCAAGACTCAACACATAGCACACAGCAGTAATGGCTGTCCTCAGATGCTTCATAACTAGCCTGACAAAAGCATTAGTCACCGATGTATGAGTCTTAATTTCCTGAACTGACTCCGTTGCTTAGGAAAGGGCTAGTTTTGCAGCCTTAAGTCCTTTATTTAGCCAGGGAGAGCTGAAACCTATGTACACCTGTGACCCTAATGAAGATTTTGGGAGAACTGCAGTAAGAACAAGCTCAGTCCTTAGCACTACTAGGCTCTTCATATTATCTTTTTTTTAACTAAACAATGTGCTTCTTTTTAGACGTCCTTTCAGAGAGGGTAATTCATCCTGCACAGTAAGTCTCTGCACCACTTCTGAATTCTACAGGATATTTTGTGTGGCTGAGCCACCTGTTGTTTTTAATTACTTTTTCTACCCTTACCTTTGCTCTTGTTTTCCAGTTCCACTGCTTTAAGGGCTTCCAGTTCCACTGCTTTAAGGGCAGTCTATCAAACTCCTGGCTATCTGGCAATGCGGATGTCCAGGGACATGGCACAGGGACTCTGTGTGACACCGTCGGCATTTGTGTTCACGGTGAGTTTGACCTGTCCTTAAGCTGTGATGCTTGGACTTGTGGATGTCAGAAGGTGCAATACAAATACAAGCTCCATTTGTTTGTTTGGTGGTTTCAGTCACTGCAAATGGAAGTGCTTGTCAGGAACAACAGCTCTAGGTAAAGGGCAAAGGGGAAGTGTAGCATCATTCAGCAGGATCCCAGGGCACATTCTGGCTCCATCAGAAAAAGACACAATTATTCTGGCAAGGGAAGTAGCTTCAGTGTATCCTACAGAGCTGCTGCTGCTTATTCTCCTTGCTCCTAGTTAGCCTAGCTGGCCTTTTTGCCATGCTGTCAATGACATTTCTGTGCCAATGGGCTTAAGAGGATCTTCATGAGATACAGTATGGTTTGGAACCTTATCCCCACCTTACCTGTGTCTGGATGCAAAAAAACCCAAAAACAAACCCAAATGCAACGTCATGGGAAGACGAAATAGGCAATCTGCAGCATTTCACAATGCTTTAGTGCTGTATTTTACTAGTTTAAACAGTGATATGTTCCTTATCTCTTACTTTCTCAGCCCTCGTCCCACGTGTCATGTTCCAGTGATGGTATATATTCTACCACCCGTTTCCCCTTGCAGTGACTAGCAATTGCTGCCAGCCTGGGTGATGCAGTGAAGTCTCTGAGGCCGCTGTTGAAGCCCATGACTTGAAAATAATTCACTGTTTTTTGGCTCATTTGTGGCCTGGTTAATTTTCTGTTATATTCTGCCATAGAGAAATAGTTACTTTTTGAATGAAAGTAGATACCAAAAGACCAGAAAACCCTGCTTTTGCAGAGAGTCCCAGAAAAGGGTGAGACAAGTGGAGGCTCAGAAGCAAAAACAACTGAAGAACAGGGCACTGAATTTCTCACTTTTCCTCTCACTGCAGTGTCTGCATGTTGTCCTGAAGAGACCAGCACAACAAGAAATGATATTTCACACTTTGCTCCCGTATCCCTAGGCAGAAAGTAATGTATTTTTGTTGCTTTGTATTTATGATACTTTGCGATATGTGCTGGTCTCATCAGACATGGACAGCAAGCACTGGAACCAGTTGGCTAGTGATTTACCTGCAATAGCTGATGTTGTCCACGAACAAACTCATCATTCGCAATGTGCGCTTGCAAAGCAGCATTTGCAATGCAGGGGTCTGGTAACAAACAGGGAATGGCATCAATTTTTTAAATTTGGATTTGAAACACATAGAATCTTAGAGGAACACTGAAACTAAGTATTATACTCAAACTTCAATCCTTCCTCTTCGGAAATTATTCCCTTCTAATATTTTGGACTGTATTTCAGTGATTCTTTAGAAAGGCTCACCTTAGTAAAGGAGGAAAAGTATCTGTCATCCATGGCAGACGTTGCCAATTATTTTTCATGTGGCTGTTTCCTGATTTGAAGAGGTCTGAGAAGAAATATAGAGAACCTAGATCAACTGTCTGCTAAAACCTCCAGTTCTCCCATGCACAGTTTAATTCATTGCAATGACTCGTCTATGGATCTCAAACCTGTTATTTTCTTTATATGAAATCAGCAATCATAATTTCATCTCAGCTGGAATATTATTTTTCCCCTTTTTTCTATTCTCCTTTTGATGGGTCAGATTTAAACCATCTGCAGGCAGATGGAAAGGAAAAGTGGAATTATTGTTTTGACCAAAAAATTTTGCAGCTGTCAGGGTGTGTTTGACACAAGCCTGATGGCTGAAAACAAAGACAGGACACATTGTCCCAGCTGGATATCCGAGAGTATAAGAACTCTTCATGGCCAGCTCCTGCTTGGAGGACTTGGGGCTAAATGAGGTAAACAAGATCATTACTTAGCCATACTCAGGGGCTTTGCTGAGAGAATTCTTCACTGAATTATGTACTGCTTTTTCTGGGCCTCAGTGGGACTCTGTTGGTTGCAGCACGAGGCAGGTGACCCTCTGAGTGATAGTCACAATATATCATATTAGACTCTGCTTCGTGACTGACCTGCCACATGGCAGAGGCTGCAGCCATTGCTTCCAGTACCTGTCATGACATATTGCTTTTATAATTCAGTTTAATTTATGGACCTGTGGTTAACAACTGCAGCCAATGAAAAAGGCTTAAAGCAGAGTTTTCAAGGAGGGACACCAGGAGCTATGACTCAAACCCTCTCAGCATGGACTAGAAGATTACTTCATTGCTTCGTGTCCAAACACTAGTGGCTCCTTGGTGACAGCAAAACTGCTTCTTTTCAAAGCAGGCCTTTCCACAGGAGCTTAGTCTGTGTGAAAGCCAGATTCACCACTGGGAACTCTGCATCTTACTGCTGGTGTTCTTGTTACGGTTTGTGACAGTAACTATCTGCTTGCACCAAGCTAGCGATCTTCAAGAAACATAAATGAGTTTCCAAAATGGACTGAAATTCAAATCTTCCTACACACTTGGAGGTGGCTTTGCCTGTAGGAGTGCAATTTTTTCACTGGCAATGTGAAGTTTATAACTGCAAGGCTTTCCTGATATATCTTTTTTCCCATTTAATAGCAGACTTTTGCTGTGGTTCTATGTGTTTTATGTTTTATGGTTTGTTGTTTTTTTTAGCTACTTCAATATTAACATCAGCAATGTGGGCTAAGACAGTTAACAATAACATTTTTGTCCTTTTCATCATGAGTTTTGAGAGTGATAACCCTATGATGTCATTGGGAGGTGTATTTTTCTGCTCTGAAGTGACAACCATGTATCATTTCCATCTCCCAAGGCTGACACTGTTGTGTTGGTATTTATTCATGTTGGGTTTTTTCCCCTCAAATAATTTGTCCATATACATCTGTAGGCAGAATGTGCTTGAGCTAAGCTAAAACAGAGTAAGACATTCATGAACTGTGAACTATTATCTATCATTAAGTCATCTACATCATTGCAGTGCACTAGTTTTGAGTTGCACTCCTGTTATTCTGTGGTTACTGAATGTGTTGTGCAACAGCTCAAACTGAAAGCAGTTTTCAAAATAGTTCATCAGGTAGCTGATCTTCTGAAACAGCTCAGAAGACCCAGCTTCAAACAGATTGTGTGTCAAGGGAAGATGGGACCATGCTGCTGCATTTGTCATAATTTGGCTACTGTGTGGGAAAGGGAAAGCCCTGAAGATGCTTCAGTTCTTTTATTTCACCTGTTCAGGGAGCTAGAATCCTAACTTCAACAAGAAAACCAAGAAACCAGAGATCTATTGGCAGTGTCATCAGCAGCACCCCAGAAAAGGTAGATGACACAGATTATGGGCTAGATCCTATTCTTGTCACTCTCCGTAATCCAGCAATCATAAACCTATTGGGAAGATTTAGCATTAAGTACATCAAAACTTACTTTAACGAAGGGAATCTTTCCTCCTACCTCTGTGCTTCATATGCAGTGCTTGGACATATACTATTTACAGCCTTAGCAAGAGGATATAAGGGGCCATGTTCCCAACTCTGTACTTTGCATAGTTATTTACACCTGCACAAAGTGGGTGTGAAATGTTCCCCTTCAGCACTGGTTACGCTCATTTGCACTCACTTAACACTGAAGTCAAGGAACACTGAAGTGGCCCAACAGTGGAAAACCATCCCCAGCATCCTGGCTCAAACACCCTCCTCCGGACAAGCCGTGCCACTGCTGCAGGTCTGATCTCCGTCACCTCCCACAGCTGGTAGTGTGAGAGCCAGGTGCAGGGGCCTTGTCCAGCCAACCCACCTCTGCTCCCCTGGCAGCTGTGCTGCTGCAGGAGATCTGATTTCTACATTGTTTTTTAAACTAGACTTGAAGGGGGTAGGGGACAAAATTCCTGAATTGCTTGATGTACAGGACACCAAGCCTGCTGGCATTGAATGGGAAGACCCTGTCCCACAGGGGAAAAAGGGTCCTAGGGCAGGAGTTAGCAGGGCTCATTCACAGAGCTTTAAACTAGATTCAAAGTGGGAGGGGGTTGTAGCTGGGTTTGAACTAGTGGGGCATTGTTCTAGTTTTAATGAAGACCAGAAGGCCTCCTGCTTCCCAAGGGTGCCACCAGCATGCTCAGCTCGATCCCTGAAATGCCTGTACACCCATGCACACAGCATGGGGAATAAACAGGAGGAGTTAGAGGTCTGTGTGCGGTCTAAAGGTTATGATCTGGTGGCAATTACAGAGACATGGTGGGACAGCTCACATGACTGGAATGTGGTCATGGATGGCTATGTCCTTTTTAGGAAAGACAGGTCAGTGAAGCGGGGTGGTGGAGTTGCTCTTTATGTGAGAAAGCAACTAGAATGTATTGAGTTCTGTCCAGGGGCCGAGGAGGAGCAAGTGGAAAGTCTGTGGGTACGAATTAAGGGGCAGGCTGGCATGGGTGATACAGTTGTGGGGGTCTATTATAGACCTCCTGATCAGGACAAAGGAGTTGATGAGGCTTTCTACAGGCAGCAGAAAGCAGCCTCGCAATTACAGGACTTGGTCCTCATGGGGGATTTTAACTACCCAGATATTTGCTCGAAGGCCTACACAGCCAGCCATTCACAGTCTAGGAGGTTCCTCCAGTGCATTGATGATAACTTCTTAATGCAAATGGTGGCCATAGGAGAGGAGCACTGCTGAATCTCATACTCTCCAACAAGGAAGGTCTGGCTGAAGCGGTGATGGTCAATGGCAGCCTTGGCTACAGTGATCATGAGATGGTGGAGTTAAGATGGTGGGAGGAATAGAATACCTAGCAAGACCACAACCCTTGACTTCTTCAGGGCCAACTCTGCAAACAATTGTTAAGGGAAGTCTAATGGGAAAGGGTACTAGGTGGTAAAGGGGCTCAAGATAGTTGGTCAATATTCAAGGACCACTTCTCCCAAGCTCAGGATCAGAGCATCCCAATGGGTAGGAAATCAAGTAAGGGAGCCAGGAGACCAGCATGGTTAAACAAGGAACTGCTGGGCAAACTCAAGTGGAAAAAGACAATCTATGGATCATGGAAGGAGGGGCTGGCCACTTGGGAGGAATATAGGACTGTTGTCAGAGGATGTAGGGAGGCAACTAGGAAAGCTAAGGCCTCCTTGGAACATAATCTTGCAAGTGAGGTCAAAGACAATAGAAAGGGCTTCTTCAAATGCACTGCAGATAAAACTAACACCAGGGGCAATACAGGCCCACTGCTGAATGAGGTGGGTGTCCTGGTGACAGAGGATATAAAGAAGGCAGAGGTACTGATGCCTTCTTTGCCTCTGTCTTTAATTCTGCAGACTCTCCCCAGGAGCCCCAGATCTCTAAAGCCCCAGAAGGAGTTGGTAGTTGAGGATTGGGTTAGGGATCAGTTAAGCAATCTGGACATCCATAAATCAATGGGTCCAGATGGAATGCACACGCGGGTGCTGAGAGAGCTGGCGGAGGTCATTGCTAGGCCACTCTCCATCATCTTTGGTAAGTCATGGGTGACAGGAGAGGTGCCTAAGGACTGGAGGATAGCAAATGTCACTCCAGTCTACAAAAAGGGCAAGAAGGAGGACCCGGGTAACTATAGACCGGTCAACCTTACCTCCATCCCTGGAAAGGTGATGGAACAACTTATTCTTGGCACTATCTCTAGGCATATCAAGGATGAGGGGCTCATTAAGAGCAGTCAACATGGTTTTACCAAGGGGAAGTAATGTTTGACTAACCTTATAGCCTTCTATGAGGAAGTAACTAGGTAGATAGATGATGGTAGAGCAGTAGATGTGGTTTATCTAGATTTCAGTAAAGCATTTGACACTGTCTCCCACAGCATCCTCGTAGATAAGGAAGTATGGTCTTGATGATCAGGTAGTGAGATGGATCGTGAACTGGTTGAAAGGAAGAAGTCAGAGAGTTGTGGTCAATGGGACAGAATCTAGTTGGAGGTCTGTGACTAGTGGAGTCCCTCAGGGGTTGGTACTGGGACCGGTACTGTTCAATATTTTCATCAACGACCTGGATGAGGGAACAGAGTGTACCCTCAGCAAGTTTGCTGATGACACTAAACTGGGAGGAGTGGCTGACACACCAGAAGGCTGTGCTGCCATTCAGTGAGACCTGGACAGGCTGGAGAGATGGGTGGGGAGAAACATGATGAAATTCAACAAGGGCAAGTGTAGAGTCTTGCATCTGGGAAAGAACAACCCCATGTACAGGTTGGGGGCTGACCTGCTGGAGAGCAGTGTAGGGGAAAGGGAGCTGGAGGTCCTGGTGGACAGAAGGATGACCATGAGCCAGCAATGTGCCCTTGTGGCCAAGAAGGCCAATGGCTTTCTGGGGTGTATTAGAAAGCGTGTTGTTAGTAGGTCAAGAGAGGTTCTCCTCCCCCTCTATTCTGCCTTGGTGAGGCCGCATCTGGAATATTGTGTCCAGTTCTGGGCCCCTCAGTTCAAGAAGGACAGGGAACTGCTTGAAAGAGTCCAGCGCAGAGCCACAAAGATGATTAAGGGAGTGGAACATCTCCCTTATGAGGAAAGGCTGAGGGAGCTGGGCCTCTTTAGCTTGGAGAAGAGAAGACTGAGGGGCGACCTCATCAAAGTTTACAAATAGGTTAAGGGGGAGTGTCAGGATGATGGAGCCAGGCTTTTTTCAGTGACATCCAGTGATAGGACAAGGGGCAATGGGTGCAAACTGGAGCATAGGAGGTTCCATGTAAATATCAGAAAAAACTTCTTTACTGTGAGAGTGACAGAGCACTGGAACAGGCTGCCCAGAGAGGTTGTGGAGTCTCCTTCTCTGAAGACATTCAAAACCAGCCTGGACAAGTTCCTGTGTGATGTACTCTAGGTGACCCTGCCTGGCAGGGGGGTTGGACTAGATGATCTTTCAGAGTCCCTTCCAACCCCTAGGATTCTGTGATTCTGCAGTTCTTTTCTTTGAAGGACTGGAAAGAGGAGCAAATACTCACTTGCATGTTTATTCCTTTGCTGTCCCTTGCTATCTTTGTAAACAGAAAAGAGAAAGGATACAAAATGGTCTTGTGGAGCTGAAGCTGTCCTGGTCTCTAATAGCCATTCACTTTCATATGGTTTGCTGTTGTCCAGGTTTAAAAGATTAATTCCCATATTGCAGATCCAGTTGCAAGTGCCTCACTGTGATCTCTAAGCAGGTGCATCTGTAGAAATCTTTGTTCTTCTTTGAGAGAAGGAGGAGAGCAGGTTCAGAAACCTGAAATAAACCAAGAAAGAAAGTGTCATAAGAGACACTAACTGAGCTCTGAGCTGATCTGTGGTATATTTTAAGAAGAGAAAAACCTGATGCCATCCAAAAGCAGTTAGTAGATAAAGCATTGTGGGATACAAATGTAACTTGTAGCTTCTACAAGCAGTCCTCAGCCTCTGTCTCTCAGCAAGAAGACACAAATTTCCACAACCCATCCAAACAGCCAGGTGTAGAGGTGTGCAGGTCCGCCAGTGGTGCAGCTCTGCTCCTTAGTGATACATGTTTAGCTCCTTGCAGCTACCATAGCAGTGGTTTCTAAAAATCCAAATAGGAACAAGTAAACAGTATTCAGATTATGTTTTTTCCCCTCTGCCTCCAAGCTAACTTACAAGGGCAAAAGTCTATGACAATTTCCCAAAATCTCAGCAAAACAATTCCTCCACTTTGTTCTTTCTGTCCTATTATGGAAACATTTTAATACCAAGAGGTCATGCAAGAGCAGTACCACCACTTGTTCTGGCTGGTTTGTGCACATCAGAGTCCTGTAACAGGTGTTGCCTTTCTCACTACACAGCTGAATATTATTTGACTTCTTAGCAGCAGTGATATAAGGACTGGAGGGGGGAGACACTGATTAGAAAGCATAGTGTGATGGATGCTGCTCTGTTTTGTTGTTGTTTTTTTGTTTGTTTGTTTGTTTTTTTGGTGTTGGTTCACTGAATGGGCATCAGTAAGAGAGACTTCACTTCCAGGATGAGATGAACATTATACTTTGATATCTGTGTATTCTAATATAAAACAAAGCAGCTTGATTAGGTAATTCTATGTCAAGGTAATAGCATAGAAATACACTGACCAAGCTGCAGAAAAAGAGTAAGTTTGTATTTCACCAGACAAAGATGACAGCTCAAAGATGAAAGCTCAGGTAAGCTATTGTTACTTTTCACTGGTGAAATTGTCTTCTGTTTTTTTTGTAGGGACTAATTGGGAGCACTGAAAACTTGGTTTCTCAAAAACTATTCTATGACTGTTCACTTAGTAAAACTTAAAAAAGCTGGCTGAGATATTGAAGTAGGAGGAAGCTTAGAGGCATAGCATGATAGTACTTTTGGTGTTTCCTGTATTTTGAGGTACGGTTACTACTTATGTGTGCAGCTTCTTTAATGAGGGACTTCTGTAGCCTTCTAGATTTTAGGTTCTTTCCTCTCTTTGTTTTTAGGTTTTTTTTTCTTCTGGGAAATATTTATAGAAGCTTGTATTTGAATCTTTCAGGGGTGCAGTTGTTTATTGTTCTGGATGCACAATAAAAGGGGTGTGCTTATGGGAATGAGTGTGACAGCATGAAATCTCCTGCTGTCTGAGTCCTTGAGTAAAATTCTAGCCCAGCTGAAGGCAGACAGTGTTTTGATATTGACTTTATAAGGTACCTTTTTTTTTCTTTATCTGCTTTCCCACACTGCATGTACCTAATTGTGAGAAGCATGGGCATTTTGTCCACTGCTTCAGAAAAATAACAACACACGTAACTTAAGACTTCAAGCTTGTTATGAGGATAAGTACCTTTTTTTCTGAGGACAGCATGTATTTGTTTCTTGGTTGTGTATGTAGCTTTACATTAACTACATTCTAGTGGCTCCAGAGGCTCATTCTGTGTTAACTGCTGCACGTAAATACAGTTTATGTTGGAAAAATAACCTTCTGGCTGTAAGTGCAGCTGAGAGGATCTCAGAGAGCAAGGAGGTCCCCCTGCTGTCAGGAGGCAGGTGAATGCAGACACGGACAGTGTTGTGGAAAAGCACACTATAGTATCCAGTAAAACAGCTGTCCTGATGTTGACAGACAATGACATTAATTACGAAAGGAGGAGATTTAAACAAAACAAGCAGCTTGAAATCTCGAGAAAGGGCTATTCAGAATTTACCTTAGTCAATTTTTGTGTGGATGGTTATAATTGTAACCACTTGGCATGGCTTGTGTAACAGCTTGGCTGTTACCATTTACAAGCAATTATTAATAACACTGTTTGATTGCAAGCTAATTTCCTCTAAGGAGGCTTATGCTCGAAGATTTTGTGATTTAAATGTGAAATGACCCTATTATACCTTTATTTAATTGATATTCACTAAGACTAACACACAAGTTAAATCTGCTTTAAGTAGAAAACCATCACTGGCACCTCTCCAATTAGTATTGGAAGCAGTAGCATTTTCAGTGTCATTGAGCTGTTAACATGAAAAGTACCTGTATTAACCATATTGAAAGTAAATGGCTTTTGACTGAATATACCTATAGAGATTTTGTCTTCATTTTTTTTGAGAGATAGAGATTTAAAATCTAAATCTACCCCCAAACTCTATGTACTGGCTCTCATATTTATAAACTATTCTGAAGACACTTCTGTATGTATTTAGCTTTCCTGGTGCATTATTACAGCAGGCTGCTTTTCAGTCCTTAACAGGGAAGTTAAGATTGCTCTAATTTTCCCCAGTTCTACTAACAAAGTCTCATTCACAGCAGGGTAAATTTCTCCAGCTGTTTATGGACTGGATATGAACAGCTGATCTCTTCTAAAGAAGTCAAGCTGGGAAACAAGAGGGGGAAAAAAGCTGTTGAGCAAGAGGTCAAATAGGCAGTGATGCAACTTACTGTTAAATTGGTCATTCAGGAAAGCTGTGTGCTTTACCTGTACCTGATTTTACAATACTATTTGGTTTGCTTTTAGGTTTTTGTTTTTGTTTTGTGTTTGTGGGGTTTTTTTGTTCTTGTGTTTTGTTTTTTTTTTTTAACATGATCATTTTAGCACTGTAGAATAAATCTGTGCTATTATAACCACCTTAATGTGCCAATAGAGACATACAGCGTGGTCTCAGGTGTGGCCTTAAAAAGGAAAGTTTTTACACTGGTTAAAAATAGAGTCCATGAGCAGGAAGGAGTATGCAACGAGAAGAGTTTGCTATGTGGGAGAGATTCTCTAATTTAGACCCATAGCACGAGGATGGGTTGTGTCTGCAAGCAGCCTGTCCACAGCTGTCCACCAAAAACCTCCTAGCTCTGTCTGTTGGGGGAAGGCTCCCAGCAGAGGCAGGGCTGAGAATGAAGGCTAAAGCACAGCCTGATGTTGCCATCAGTACCATTGTTTTGGGGCTGTAGATCATAGACACCATCTCTGCCTACTAGCGTTCACTGAGTTGTCACCTTTTTCTGGTATTGGTTTCATTGAATGCATTCAAACCCTCCCCAAACTGTCACTTCTGTGGGCAATGTTGTTCATCACCGTTGGGTTTTTTCAATATAAACTTTCTTTTGTGCTAGGAAGATCCTATTTGAATGTCTCTTGAATAGCTGCAGCACTACCTGAAAAAGCCAGCAGACCAGTTTTTTTTCTCTGACACTGATTTGAATTTTTTTCTTTTGTGTAGCTCCCTCTGTGTGACAGAGAAAACATTATCTAACTAGTTGCAA
The DNA here is from genome assembly GCA_020745705.1 of Hemiprocne comata. NCBI lineage: Eukaryota > Metazoa > Chordata > Aves > Apodiformes > Apodidae > Hemiprocne > Hemiprocne comata. Next base: position 130,343,068 of record CM036586.1, on the reverse strand, counting down.
GGAAACCTCTGATGCATCAGTCCATCTCCAGGAGGTGTAGTAGAAAGATACAGTCCTACATATGTGTATGCAAAGAGGAATAAGTACCTTTTGCATATTTGTCTCTTTGTCCATTGTATTTTGTTCACGTTAGAGTCACCTCTTACACAGGATTGGATCAGAAACTTAAAAAAAGGTGTATAGCATTAAAAAAGTGTATTACTCTAGATTAATGTGCATTAGTAAATAAGCATAGTTAAACTGACGTGCACAGCTCGGTGGGTACACCAGGCTGAGGGACACAGCACATCTCTGGTGACAGTCAGGCAGGCAGTGGGCAAGTGAGAACTTGTTAAGCTACAAGATCTGGGTGGCCATGGGGCTTCAGCCTGTGGCTCCCAGAGGCTTTATGTAAGTTTGCCTTGTAGTTGTTGTGGGTTTGTCATGTTCCGTTTACACTCTGTCATTTTTAAATTGAAGTGACATGTACTATGGATATCAACTTCAGAAGCCAGCCCATTGCAGCTTCCTTTGCTATCAAGGCCTTAATAAGACCAATATATATTTTGGTTAAGAGAAACATTTTGCACCTGTCCCCTGTAAGCCATATCACATCAATCATTCTTGCAGTGCTATGTGGGAACAAAAAAGAAGCTAAAGAGTACATAAGAACACAGTGTTGGTTTCTGAGAGCAATTTCAGTCTGTTCCAGTGAAATCATTACTGGAAAAACTATAATAACTAACTGAATTCACAAACTAGGCTTGCAAAACAAGATAGACATCATATCAGAAACAGGAAAGAATGTTACAGTATAGGAATGTGTTTTGACAAGCTGTAAGATTCTTGAAAAGACTTCTGAATTCCTGTGACAAAATAGGAAATAATAAGAAATAATTATTAACGTTTCAAGGAGGAATCCTCCAAGTGTCTATTACTAAGGCGTTAAGAAAACATTCTGAATTATTAATAGTTAATCTCATATACCTGTTTTAAATTCTGTGACTCTTCTCAATAAATGTCTTCCATCACTATAGTTGAAGGAATAAATACAAGAATTTTGGGGACCAAAGGAATGCTATGAAGAGAAACAGAGCAACTGAACATCTTTCTCATGCTAATAACTGACGGACCAATGAGAGAATCTCACCGATAACACAACTAATGTAACTTTTATAGCATATTATAAAATGTAGTAGGTATTTGAGATGTCATTCTCATCTCTTGTATACATTCTTCCTTTTAATACATGTATTTAAAGTGCTAACAGCAACTTCATACACCTTTGTAAGGGCATTACTTTCAATTTGCATTACAAGACATTCAAAGATGTGTGGTTGTTATCACATCTAGACAAAATGGAGAAGGATATTCTGTGAAAAGTGAGAGCACTACAGAATCAGTGGGCAGAAAATATTAATAGGAAAATCTTACTGGAATATCAGTTCAGTTACTCCTATAAGCCACATTTTTCTAAAACTGTTTGAATTTGCATACTATTATGCTTATGCAGGGGAATTGTAGTTCTATTTTAAAATCTGAACAAGAGAGTGGTGGAAAAGACAAGATATGGATGCTACAGTGCAGTGGTAAAAGAAATGTAGCAGAAGTAAAAAGCTCTCTTTTTTTCATTACAAAGAAAAATAGTTTTGGCCAAACCAAATTGCACTGAGTGAGGGAAAAGATCCCCATTTACCTCTGTGCAGTTGGATTAAGTCTTCAACTGGTGTAACTGATTTCCTTAGTGAATCATATTCTACATCTCATCCTGTATGTTAAGCTTTTTCAGCTGCATGCTGTTTTAAGTAACATTGTTAGTACTCTGCTTTTCTCATTTTTTTTTTCCTTAAGCATGAAAGATGCCACTGAGTCTGAGGAAAGAAATCAGTCACCAGTGGATAGAGCTTGGATCAGTGCATTGAAAACCTGTTGTCTGAATGCTATGGGAATTGGATACTTCTGTGGAAATTTGTGTAGAGCCATTGACTTAAATAATTCAAATTGGTCATGAACTTCTGGAAATCAGAATATCTTCATTCATCATTAGGAATTCATGTTAAGATTCACGACAGGTTTTGCATGTTTACAGAAACCAAGGGATATAATTGAAAAAACAGGAAAAAAGTGCTGGCTGACAAAAAGGTCTTTAAGTCACATTCACAAGATAAACAAAATTAAAGTTGCTTTATCTAAAGGGGAGTAGATTTCTTGTAGGAAAAAAAAAGTACTTTTATGGCAAAAATAGGTCTATATACCATTGCTGAGCAGTCATTAGTTTTTACAAGTTCCTTCCTTTTTCCAGCTTCTAATTGTTGGCCTGTTGGGAGCCCTGAGCACAGAGCTGTCAAAGCAACCCCTTTTTTTACTTTTTTATGTCACATTCCAATATAATTAGACAGATTATTATAGTAACAAACACAGTACCAGCTGTTTGAAGCTTAATGCTGTTTAAGTATTACCATGCCTTTATTTTAAAGGTACCAAAACATATGGGAGTCATAAGCCATTTCTCTCTCTCCTTTCTCACTTGAGCTAGACTTCTGTATTCAGATGCTAAGCCTGTGTTTGAAGAAAGGGGAAAAAGAGAGAATATTTCTGAAATACTCTGTAATAACTCAGACTCATCTGTCAGTCCTGCAACTCCCCTTTCTACTGCACCTCTTTAATGACATTATTTCTCTGGGCGCAGAAGAGTGACAATGATGCAGAAACAGGTTGGTGCAGCTTCAGCAGCCTAAAACTCAATGGCAATAAAAAGAGTAATAACAGTAACAAAGATTTTTGGAATGCTCTTTTCCTTGAAAAACTCCTTGAGACAACAGATGTACACTTTCTAGATGGGGCTACATCACTGCTTGGACAGCTACTGGAACTAATTTCTCTCCCAGCATTCAAATTTTCTACCGTGGAAGTCACCGTCTGTTTTTGAGATACTTATTTTTCTCACTTCTCCAGTATGTTTTAAAAGGAAAACTTGTATAAAAGACAAAAAAGACAAGAAAGGAAAATACAGCAGTAAGTAATTTAAAGATATCAAAAAAATAACAGCAAACTTGCCCTGTGCAATATTACTCAGAAATCTGCAGAGCTATTCCAGGGATTAAACTAACCGCAGAGCTTGCATTCTTGGTTATGCAGAGCTAGCTTTCTGCCAAAGTACTTTAAGACTTTGGCATCTCTTGCTTTCATGTAACCGGGAATCAGGTCCTATAGCTTTATCCCCTCCACTCAGAGCTCTGTTCAGTGAAATTCCTGGGCTTTGCTTTCTGTGTTTATGATGGGTGGGAGGAATGTGCAGCAGGAGGCTTGAAAAGAGTGAAGCCCAGTATAATAGCAGCCTTGGTGCTGCGGTGTATAACCAGGTTGTTATGCTGTGCTTATCACTGGGGCATCTCAGTGTCTCACAGGAGTGTAACAAATGGGTGTACTTAGTGTCTGTGGGTACAAGTCCTGCTATTCCCATCTTTCATAGCAAGACACTTTCTGCTGCATGAGAAGACTGTGGGTCTTGATGATTTATTCTCTTTAAATTCTAGGTGCATTCACAAGCCAGCAAAATGTCTGTGCTTGGAACCCGATGCCTGGGGTTGTCAGTGAAGAAGCAGGTTTGACTGAGCTCCCAGGAAAGCTGCTCCCCTCCCTCCCTGGTGTGGGCAGCAGTGCAGGGCTCCCTGGCCCAAGAAGGGGCAGCAGGTGCAGTCGCTGCCTGCTGGCCAGGTGCTGGCCTGGGTTTCCCAAACTGCTTGTTTTTTGCTTCTACTGAAGGTTAAAATCTCATAGAATGAGCTCTGTGTTTTGGTTTCTTTTAAAGGATTGTGTGCCTATGGCCAGTCTTCCTTTAAATATGAAATGAAAATAAGCATAAAAACTTCTGCAGCCATAGCCAACTGCACAAAGTAGCACCCACTTTTCTCAGAGGTACTTGAATTCAGACTGTATGATGGGAATTACTTCCTGTAAATTCTAAGTAATAATGGTCATATCAACAAATGCTTTATAGATATTGATAAAAAAGCTGAAAGGAAAGAGAAATTTAAGATAGAAAAATATGGTTAATTTTTGTGGAAAAAAGTTGATCATATGTGTCAATGTTTTCATCAGAGCCTTATGAATGGACACTCAGCTGCATAAAAGATGAAGTGCTTTTTCCCTTCCCCCCCCCCCCCCCTTCCTCACCTCCTTACTTCTTTAAGTTTTGAAAATTAATCCTTTCCAACAGGCTGATCTTTTTTGAAGTTGAGTCAGTGAACAACTGAGTTATTTCACACTTGGGGAGCCAAATTTTGTCTCCTATTGCACATGTTCAAGCCTAAGTTTGGGCCTCAGATGTTTCAACAGAGACAAGATAACTGCAGGCACAAGGTGTAGAAATCTGTACTGAAGCTTGTGAAGATATGTTGGGGAGATAACACTTCCCAGAATGGGAAATAATTTCACATTCAGTAAACATTGTTCAAGTAATAAATCTGCTTAGAAAAACTGAAAAGAAGATGTGGTTTATTTGCTCATTGAAAAGGCTGAAGGGAGCTTTAAAGTCATCCTCTTCCTTTTGCAAGGCCAGTCAAGCATCTGGCATAAATCAGAGGAACTTAAAAAGTGCTCGAGTTAGTGTTGTGGATCACCACTGTCCTGAAGGTACTCCTTTGCTCTGGCCTGACCCTCCCTCACCCCAGGACAGAGTGGTGCAGTGATCTTAGCACCATTTCAGGACAAAAAGCCTGACTCTCTTTCCACTGAAACAGAAGTGAGGAAAGATGGGGGGGTGTTGACTGTGTGCAGAGCAGTACAGACTCTCCCAATACACTGGACATGTGAGTCCTGTGAGATTAAGGTAACTCTCTGAGAATGCATATTTATTTTTTTGTATTTATATGTATATAATATTATTGGATTTTAGCTTTGAAACTGAATGCCTTTAACCTATAGTTTGGCCCAAAGCAATCTCTTTAATGGTAGTACTGCAGTGAGAGCATATAGACAAACACAGCTGTCACTTTATGCTTAGTTGTTGTTCATGACCAGCCCTAAGCGAACAAAAATGTTCTCTTGAGATGCTGGGAAGGACACTGAGGTGACCCTTGTTCTCTCCTTGCATGAACTCTGACTCTGCAAGACAGTGCTCAGCAATGGATGAATAGATGGACCTCAGTGTTAAACTTTATCTGAGTAGCGGTGCCTTTGCCAGCTTAGTGTTTCTCTCACTTTTTTTAATAATATATTTGTGCTGAAGCTTCCCTGCTAGGAATAAGATGGTGTCCTACTGGGATGATTAAAACCACTTGGCTGACTCTGAAGTGAGCACACTATATAGTATAGCACAGGACATGAGATGCTCTGAGAAAGCTATTTTTGTCATCTATCTGCTCTACTATTGCACCAAGTAAAAAGCAAGCAAACAAAAAACAAAAAAGACATGTTGCTCCCCCTCCCCAACTGTGTTTATCTTAAGAAAACCATCTTGAATAATCTAAAAACATCTAATCTAAAACAATATTTAGATTGCTCCAAGTGGACTAAAAGCATGACAGTATCAGAGAAGTGCAAGATTTGATATTCAAGACTTTATGTACTTTCTTAAAGAAAAATTTAAAAAAATCATTCTGAGGATATGCAAATGCAGTCCATGTGCTGCACAAGTCCATGAAGGACAGTACTTGGAGTGTGTAATATCTGCCTACCAAAAACAGGCTGACTGTGTGCTCTCCCTAGTGCTTCCTTCTAGAGTTATATTCTGGCACCTTTTAGTGTGAAGTGGAGTGAAAATCATAGCCAGCTATTCAACACTATGAATGCAGGGAGGTGAGATGCCAAGACAGAAGCATGAGGCCATACGATTTGTGCAACTACTTAAATTAAGCTGCCCAATGACTCCTTGTGAGGAAGACTACAAAATAGGACCTGTATGTATGATAGTGATAAAGTAAGGGACTTGTGTCATACCTGACCTTTAGGGGAAACAAATTATTTCCAGTTTGGTATATGATACAAAAGTTATTTATCCTTACTGAGCATTTAGCTGCATTTAGATGGCACAGATTATCTTATAGAAGATCCCCATAAACTTAACAGTATCCAGCTGTTTTCATAACAGAAGTTGCTATTTACCAATATTAATTGTTTAGCATTTCTCTTACTGGAAGATAGTTGCTTATATGTCTGGATGATAAACCAGACAGAGTGAGGTTAGTCATCCTTATAAGTCAATGGGACCTGATGAGATTCATCCAAGGATACTTAAAGAGCTAGCGGAGGTCATAGCAATACCTCTTTCAATGATTTTTCAATGCTCTTGGGAATCTGGAGAGGTACCAGTTGACTGGAAGCTGGCAAATGTTGTCCCAGATTTTAAGAAGGGCAGCAGGGATGGCCCTGGTAATTACAGGCCTGTTAGTCTCACTTCAGTGCCTGGTAAGATTATGGGGATTATTCTGGGATCTATTGAAAAACACCTAAAAGACAACACAGTCATTGGTCCCAGCTAACATGGGTTCATTAGGGGAAGGTCCTGCTTGACCAACTTGGTTTCTTTCTATGACAAGGTTACCCACCTAGTTGACCAAGGGAAGCCAGTTGATGTAATCTTTCTGGATTTCAGAAAAGCCTTTGATACTGTCTCTAACAGTATCCTTCTAAACAAAATGTCCAGCATCCAGCTGGGCAAGCCCATAATACATTGGGTGAGAAATGGGCTGATGGGTCAAGCTCAAAGGGTCATAGCAAATGGGATCACATAAGGCTGGTGACCGGTCACTAGCAGGGTTCCACAAGGATCCATCTTAAGGCCAGTACTCTCTAATATCTTCATAAATGACTTAGGTGCAGGACTTGAAGGCCTACTTATCAAGTTTGCAGATGACACTAAATTGGGAGGAACAGTTGGCACTCTTGAGGGCAGAGAGGCCCTGCAGAGGGATCTGAACAAATTAGAGAGCTGGGCAATCACCAATGGCATGAAGTTTAACAAGGAGAAGTGCTGGATTTTACACCTGGGACACAGTAACCCTGGATATACAGACAGTCTGGGGAGTGAGAGGCTGGAGAGCAGCCCTGTGGAGAGGGACCTGGGGGTTCTGGTCAACGGCAAGTTGAACATGAGCCAGCAGTGTGCCCTGGCAGCCAGGAAGGCCAACCGAGCCCTGGGGTTCATCAAGCATGGCATAGTTAGCTGGTCAAGGGAGGTGATTGCCCCACTTTACTCTGTACTGTGTGCAGTTCTGGGCGCCACAGTACAAAAAGGATATGAAGCTGCTGGAGAGTGTCCAGAGGAGGGCCACGAGGTTGGTGAAGGGTTTGGAGGGGATGCAGTATGAGGAGTGGCTGAAAGCACTTGGTCTATTCAGCCTGGAGAAGAGGAGACTGAGGAGAGACCTCATTGCAGCTTACTGCTTCCTCACTAGGGAAGGTGGAGGAGCAGGTGCTGACCTCTTATCTCTGGTGACCAATGATAGGATCCGAGGGAATGGTAGGAAGATGTACAGGGGGAGGTTTACAGAGGGTGGTGTAGCACTGGAATAGGCTCCCCAGGGAAGCAGTAATGGCACCGAGCTTGACAATATTCAAGAAATATTTGGACAACGCCCTCAGGGACATGATGTGAACTTTGGGGTTGTCCTGTTCTAGGGTGGGAATTGGACTTGGTGATGCAGGCTGCCCGAGGAGGTGTTTGAGCCACCATCCCTGGAGACATCTAAAAAGACAGATGTGGTGCCAGGAGACAGGGTTTAGTGGTAGACGCGGCAGAGCTAGGGTAGTGGTTGGACTTGATGATCTTGAAGGTCTTTTCCAACCAGAATGATAATACTATGATACTATGAAGATGCACTTAAGGTGTTAAAATGTCACTCTCTGGAGGCTGATCACAATGTAGCTGTGGCACTGGAGGACCCCATGCACAGGCTGGTGTTACTGTGGAAGGTGGAAAATACAAATGGGTTCTGGCCTGTGATGAGCTCTGTGCCATTTAAATATTTGTACCTGAAAAAGTCTGTTTGGGTTCAGTACTAAAGCAACCTGCAGGTGCATTTGTTTATTGGTGGATAACAGTTGGTTTGAGAGTAAAACATGAACATTTAATTTTGCTTGGAATGTGCTCTGGTCAGAACTCAGAGATGCTGTTTTCTTGTCTCCCTGTCTCTGAATGCTATCAAAATACTGTTATATTCATGATCATAAAATGTAGTATGAGACCATTGTCAGAATTCTGAAGAGAGGCAGCAGTGTCACTGTTCCATTTAAATGGTATTTGGAGTTTTCTGTGGGTTAGCTTTGATGCCACAACTATCTATTTAAAAGACCAGTATGGGTTGTTCTCTGTGCTTCTTAGCATGAGACTGGCTCATAGCAAAATATATTTTAACCATGAGAGGAAAGAAAAGTACCACTTCTGCTAAGCCACAAGAATTTTGTACAGAGATATGTTTTGATTTATCTTCCTTCATCCACCCCAGACTATAATTTGCTTTGCTGCAAGCTCTGTAAGACTATGCATAACGTGTGTACTTTTGGCTAGTTATTTCAAAACAAACTTAGAGAAATCTTATAGAAGACAACTGAATTTTGTGGAGGAGAAAGAAGACAATATTTTTATTTGAAAATAATCAGGATACATGCCCAGATACTGTTTTTGTTCACAATATCAGGGATGGCTAAGTTCAGCTCTAAAGACCCATTTAGCCTTGGTGTGTGTGTGAAGAATTGCTACATCACTTTTTCACAGAATGACTGAGGTTGTAAGGGACCTCTGGAGGTCATCTGGTCCAACCCACCTGCTCAAACAGCATCACATAGACCTGGTTGCCCAGGTCTATGTCCAGATGGCTTTGTAATATCTCCAAGGTAGGAGACTACAATTTCTCTGGGTAACCTGTGCCAGTGCTCAGCCACCCCCACAGTAAAAAAAGTGTTTATTGATTCATATCCTTTTTGGCTTGTAATTATTCCATGAGGCATCACTAAGAATTTTGATTTATTTAGTGGCATCTTTTGGGTGGACAGTAGGAGGGAAGCAGTCAAACCCTTGCAACCCAAGTCTGATGAGGGTGAGTGCTCAACACCTTGAACTGCTTACCCTTTTCCATAGGTTGCTGTACAGACTGAGAGCCAGCAGTGACCACCACAATGAGCAAGGCTGTCTTGGCAATCCTGGCTCCCTACTCTTTCCTCACCTGCCTTCCTTTCCTGTTACCAGGAAACAATGTTAACACTTCTGCCTGTGGATCCACCTCACTGACTCATAGTCTACATCCAGTGGTTATTAGCCATTTCCAAAACTTCCCTGAGTTTGAAAACAAATTTGACTTCAACCATGCAATGTGAGAGGAATGGTGTGTGTGCTTGACCATGCTGGCAGGGAGAAAGCAGAGGAAATGAGTGTCTCTCCTCCCTGTAATCAGTGCATTTTTTTCTCTCTGTGCAGGGGTTGGGGAAGTGAGAGGGATAATTTATACTCTAGTTTCACAGACATAAGTAGTTAGATGAAGGGCTTAAAGCTGACTAAAATATGTCTACTGTTGCAAAGCAAGGGAAACACCTGTAAAAGTGAGTTACTTTACTTTTACTGTTCCTGCTTTAAGTCTGTACAACTGAAAAGAGTGAAATACTCTGTCAGAAAAGGGCTGGAGGTGGCAAGCAGATGGGAATCAAGCTTTGATCAGAAGTCAGCTGGCCAAGGTTTTTTTTCATTAGTTGTTTTTGGGTTTTAAAACAGGTTCTTCTGTTATGCATTCAAATGCTTCCCTACTTTTAGGGACTGTCTAAGATGCCCACTGCAAAGCATGCAGTTCACATCCAGAAGCAGCATCAGCAGTTCAAGTCTGTGTGAAATATTTTGGCTACTTGCCATTTATTGTCTTTTTTTTTTTTTTTTTTTTGCTCATGTATTTAATATCTTTCTTAATGTCCTGGTTTCTGGATTAGCAGAGAGACCAAGCAAATGGAAGCCAAAGAGCTCTGTGTGCATGCTTATGGGTGATAGGCACAAATTAGAAGGGCTGTGGGAAAGAAGCACCCTGAAGAACAGCTGCTGTGCCATGTGCATGCCTAGCCTGGGGAGGGGGAAGGCAGGTGGTTTTCTGATCAATAATGTTATACTGGTCAGAGCCATCTTGTGGATACAGTTATGGATTATGTCCTTTTCACGTACAATGAATTTATGCTTCTATCCCCATAGGAGGATTGGACTGCAGTGAACTATACTTGCATAGCTACAGTATGGTTCAAGTTATGTGAGTAGACAAGACTTATTTCCAGTTTTTAATGAAACAATAGGGACAGAGCCAAAGACTGTCAAAATTAACAGCAGGATTTCTGTGGGCTGCTTTCCGTTTAATCAAGAGCTACCTAAGAGGGCACTTTACCCTCTAGAAAGAATTTTAAATATAATTTCTCAGACTTGTGGGCATATTTTCCCTCTCAGGCTAATGGTGAAGACCCTATTATTGCTTTTGGGAGGTGGTTCAGACTCTGGTATTGGATGTGAATTCTTTCAGAATGTAATTAGGAAATATATCACTTCAGCATTTTTTATTGTAAACATACATCACTGTAATACACCATTGTTATGAAATAAATATCTGATTTTCTGGAAATATGGAACAATTCCATTTGTTTTAAGAAGAGAAGGAAGACAACTTTTCTTCAAGATCACAAAAATGTCTCTTGCTGCTGAAAGCATGCTTTGTATTAAATTCCAGAGCCAGTGGGTCTAGGCTCACGTGTGTTGGCAAGAGTGACTGAATGTTGGATGTATAGTTCATGGAGATGGCAGCGAATCAGTGAGACTGATTAATGAAGATGGACACAATTTCTGGCTCTCCTTGAAAACATCCATTTCCCTGACAGTCTTGTAGATTTTTGAAAGGCATCTGTCAAGCTTGCCTGTATGCAGTGTTTTGTGTTGCTTGTGTGCACCTTTAGAGAGAACATTACTTGTTGTGTCCCAGTGGAAGCAAATATATGATGCTGTTGCTGGTGCGCTCTTTTCCTTCCATAATGTAGTTTTTTATTTCAGACTCTTCCAATGAATAATAAATCATTGCCCCACTCAGAAATCAATGGTATTTTGCATGGGCATAAAGGCTTACTTATGTGAATCTCTCTGTACTTATGTGAGTTGGAAGTTTAATGTTGTTTGTCTGATCCAAGACACAGACTGAACCTGTGTTTGTAGCAGTTTTACTTGACATTGTGTTTACTCTTTAGTTATTTGCCACCTTTGATTTCCTGCTTTTTTGCTCATATCAGTGCTAGCTACTGATGTAGCTATGATGTTTGAGTAGTGAATCCCCTGAACATGGTTCTGCCTTATGCCAGCACAGCTGGTGGCTGAACTCCCCCTAGAAAATGGTCATTTGTGAAAATAAAAGCTTTTAGCAGAGATGAGTTTGAGGCATTGTTGTTTTTCTAGTGGATTTTTAAGCTAAATTATTATTATTTGTTTGACAAAACCACATTTTCGTGGTTTCGTCTTTCCTTCTACCTTTAATAGATCTGTCTCTATTTGAAAAATAGCCACAATTCAGGCAAAAATTTGACCCTGTTTTTTCCATCCAATTGTTTAAGTTGAGGATTTATTTTCAGAATTTCCTTTTATGAGAAATCGATTTTTTTTCAGCCTAAATCCACACAAATAGCCTATGTCAAAATGGTTGAATTTACACACATGCCAACTTCTAGACACTCTTCTCTGAAAATCATTCGTCTGGTGCCATGGTGATCTAACTTTAACTGAGGCAACAGTTTAGCTGAGATTATACAGAGCCTATCATTTGAGGTAAATGGTACCCTCCACATGCAGGTGTTGCCATGGCAATAGTTGGCTCCAGCAGCTTTGACAAGTAGCACTTAAAAGATGTACCTCTGTCCAGCCTGGAGCATAGATGAACTTAAGGATGGCTATGGTCCTGGGATGGTGATGTTTCAGGCCATCTTACAACAACTACTATATTTGTTTCTGATCTCCTGTCTCTTGCTTGTTGGAAAGGAAAGGCTGTGCTGCAAAACTGCATTGTCAATGGAGTGCAAGACCCAGATACAAAAAACATCTGGTGTCTCATGGTAAAGCTATGACCAGGACACAGTTTTCTGATGATTAAAGCAAAAAATGGAGCTGTCCTATCTTGGGCCATACCCTGACTGACTGTGGGTCTGGTTCCTGAGTGATGTCCCAGTACCAGCATTTCTGGTTTGACCTTGGGTTACTCGCTCTGTGGTATACTTTGCACAGGTCTATTTGAGGAGTAGGATGAGACTCAAATGAGGAAAGAAAGCAAACTTATCCCTGCTCTAAACTGACTCCAGAAACAGCCTCCTGCAGAAGGGCATACATGGTGGCAGTGGTCTTTGGCCAAGAGAAGGGTTTAAATGTAAACTCACCCTTCCCCATGCACTTTAAAATCACGTTTGAACTGATGATTATCGCTGAGAGTGTAACCAACTTGCAGGCACTCATGCTGCCCTGAGAATTAAAAAATGAGTTCCTCTTCCCCTCTTCTCCTGTCCTCCTTGCTGTGCAAACATGGGAGTATCAAAGGGAACAGAAGCCAGAGCTCAATGTCCAAAATGCTTCTTCCTGTGAGAGTTCATGTACCAAGGAAAAGTATCCCACTGATTTTTTCTTCTTTTTTTTTTTTTTTTTTTTTTTGAGCAGAAGCAGTTTACCTGCACCCTACCAGGAAGCCACTGTACTACTTTCTCTGTGGTAGATTCCACGTTCACCCAGATACCTTACAAACAGAAACACCCTTTTGCTGTCCCACTGTTTCCAGAGAGGAATATGAAAAAAAAAAGTACACCACAAGGGAATGCCCCCTCTGAAGTGAGAGCTCAGAAATGAACTGTGCTATAGTACAACTACATAGGCACCTCAAAAGAGTATTTGGCTATAGTGAGAGCAGTTAATTTTTAGATTGGTCAGCCCCTCACTTCATCTATCTGTATGCCTTCTCATTAGCTCAGACTTTACAGGAAAAAGTAGTGTGGACCAATTCATTGTTTTGGATTAATTTTGGATATAACTTTCATGATGAATTTACCAGTTTGCTGCTAAGTTTCTTGAAGTCTAGACTTGGATCTTGTTGCTTTCTGTTGTTGTTTTCTTGGCAATCATATTTGTTAAAGTACTTAGTTGGGAATCGGATATTAATCTTTCCAATTTACACAGACTCTTGGGATCTCAAGGAAACTCTTTCCTGGAAACATCCAGAGTATGTGGTTAACACATATTCCTGTCTTCCTGGGGCCTGTGCTTTAGGGTAGGAGAGAAAAAGAAAATACATAGTTTTAACACAGGTTTATTTCACACATTATAAAAGTATTCATGTACCCTTACTGCATACAACATTCATCTCTTTGTCTGGCAAGTCTGGCTTTCCTTATGGGTTCCTTTGTGCTCTTAAATCTCAAAAAGTGAGTATGCATCAAGTTAAGCATGGGAGTCCAAGGTTCACTCCTCCACTTGTTATTCTGAGGATGTCAAAGCCCATAGCTACTTGGTGTTTAACACAAAAAGTAGTTCAATCTGACAGTCAAATTACCTGAAGCTGTTAAAAATCCTGTTCTGTCCAGTGTCTCATCTCTTTTTGTGGTAGCACTTGAGTGCTCTCCATGGCTAGAAATGAACTGGAAAAATTCTGTTAGTCAATATAGTCAGTAAAATTTTGTTACTGTTTCTTTCCAGTGATAAGTTACTGAGATAGCTATTTACCTGATTGCTTGTTTTTTAAGATCCAAGTGTGTGTCTGTAAAAAAAACCTGAAAGTTAAAGCGCCTTAGGGTTGTTTCGAATCTGGGTTCAGCTGGTACTGAATTGCATGGCTTTTGGCCTGAACCTGAGAAGGATGGATGAAGCACCTATATTCAGGAGGTATCAGTGCCAAATACTGCTAATCATAGCAAAAGAGAACATAGTGCAAGGCTTAAATGCAAAAGTAAACCCAAGCCTAATCTTGAAAGCTGTTACCAAGGGGCAGACTTAAACCTCAGGATTTCTTGATGAGAAACTTGAGATTCTCTCAAGTTTTGCATTTTTTGAGACTGACTATTTCTAATTCAGATTAATTCCAGATCTAAAATCTTGTATGGAAAGACAAGAACTTGTGTAATTGGAGTCAGATCATCGGCAGTGAGGAGCTGATGGAGTCTCTGACCTGCCATTGTTTATTACTGGCAGTGCAGCCTTTGAGTCAGTGAGGAATGCAGGTCTCGAACTTGGGGTGTCTCCTTGAGGACCTCTTGATGTACACTCTTAACCACTGGAGACAGCTCTGCAGCAACTGCCTCCCAGAAATGGCACTTTTTTTTGCTTGCAGATGTAACTTTTCTTGTGTGGATTTAATTCTGGTCAACATATTCTGTGCCATGTGATATGTCCAACCTAGCACTCTTGGGTAATGGTGATTGAACTCTGACCCAAGTTACTGAAGAATTCCAGTAATATCCTTGAATCACCATTCAACGTCTCTTGTTTCCCCCAAGAGAGCAGTAAAGTAGCTGAGAAAACCAAGAAGGGCTTGAGGTTTCATTCCATTGTTCTTTTGTGAAGCTGAACCAGAGCAAGGTGGGCATACAACTGGCTATCTCTTCCTCCTGCTGCAGGAGCAACATTGTCTGTGTGCTACTCAGCCATCCTCAGTGGTGCAGGTGTGGTGTAGTGTAGGGCTATCAGAGTAGCCCAAAACTGCCACCTGGTTTAAACCTTTTGGTGGCAGCCACTATAATCGTCCTTGGCAGTTTGTTCCAGTGATTAATTACTCTGTTGACTGTTCAAATTATCTGAATTTAGATGGCAAACCTGCTGCTGCAGAGATTAAGCCAGCCCTAGGAGCCAGTCTCTGCCACCTTCGCTCATGTTGACTCATACTTTGTAATACACAGGAAGTACTTAGGATGAGGAAATATATCAAAAACAGGCCTGGCTGTATATTCACAGCAATCTACATAAGAGACTTGGCTTCTGGCATTCTCTGTATCCTGGAAAAGCGAGAAAACCACTTGCTTTCATTAAAATAAAAGCCTGTTTATCAATTACTGCAATTTAAAGTGAGTCAGTAACTTACCCTGGGATCACAGAGGAGTAGCAGCTTTCCCTAGACTGATTTGATGCAAATTAGGAAAATTGTATCCACAGACCAGGAAGCAAAAGGCAGGACGTGGTTCTGCCTTTCCTGGGTTAGCTCCTGGATGCTGATTTTATACTAAAGTTCTTGGATGACATTGCTTCTTATTCAGGGATGTTTAAAATATTCGTAAAATACAGTAAAATATTCATATTTCAAAAGTAAGGAATCGCCTGTGAATTTTGAGATTTTTAGGCTGAAACACCTGGTACAACTCACAAATCCTGCTTAATAGAAACAACTTGTTTTATTAGCAACTAGTCCTTGGTAGGTTCATCAAAGAATAACTTCACTGTAACCACACAGGCAAAAAGATGGTTTGAGGTTCTGATAGTGCCATCTTGAACGAATTACCACACTTTCTCTACTCCATAAGAAAAGACCACAGTGGTATTAGTGACACACCACATGGACCAAAACCTGCTTTGACTAGATCTAGAGGTTGATACACTTTGGCAAACCAGACATCTGTCTGAGTGAATGGCAGAATTTATTTATCAACTCCACTGGATAAGTGAAAAAGACTTATCGCAATGACTTTTCCTTTGTTGAATGATTTAAGATAACTAAGATAAATCCTCTGTGGGGAATATTTATTAATATTTGAATGTCTGAAAGTCTTTGGGATACAGTATATGCTTGTACTTTGGTAACAGGTTCTTCCTCAGCCGCATAGAAATAGTCTTGACTAAAAAAAGTTGTTCTGAATATTGAGGCTAATAAAGCTCATTACACTGGTTCAACAAAACAAAGAGTTTACCTGGAAACCATTCCTATTACTCCGGACTACAAATCTACCAAATTACTATAGGATTTATAATATCATGTGAAATTTTGGGGTTTTCAGAAAAAAAGGCTTATTTTAAGAAATTATAAAGAATTTACTATCACTTCAATATTCTGTGAAAGTAACATCAACATTCACAGCAGACTAGAATTTAAATATTTATTTTGTTTATAAACATATATCAAAAAAGAAAACGGATAAATTGATTTTTGGATCATTTTAGTCAATGAATGTATGTTTAGGATTAATGTGGGATGGAGGTATATGTTCATATATGAATCTTGATATATATATTTTTTTTTTCTACTATCCTGAAAGGCATTTTTTAATCACATTAATACATCAGCAACTGATTTTCTGACTTCAGGATTAGTTTTGCTTACATCATTGATGAGAGTTACAGAAGCCAGAAGTTGTGGAATCTTTTCTGAACAACAGCTAAAGACATATGAGGAATTCATAGTTCTGTAATGCCACCAAATAACAGGAAGCTTAGAATTAGAACAATAGTATGGTATATAGTAATACTGTATACAAGGACCTTCTTACAATAATCTAATTCACCATAATTGATGTATTGTTTCTTGACAAATGGGAACTCTGTAGTTTTTATTCACCCAAATTTTATACACACTATTCTTTAATTATCTTACTTTCAACAAGTTTAACATCTAGAATGTTTTAAGACAAAAATAAATAGTCATGGACCCAAGCTACTCTCTGATCAGAAGAAACATTAAAATACCATATATATTCTGTCAGTGGAAGCATTTTAATAAACTTATTTTGGGTACCCCCACAGTGTTCAAGAGATTTTTTTTCTTTTTTTTCTTCAGTCAGTAGGATCCCATCATGCAGTGACACTGCTCTTAGACAACTCCTTCCTTACTTACAAGAGTTTCCCTATGTACAAGAGTTCCTTGGTAGCAGCTCGTATCTGCTTACCATACCTCGACACCACTAGTGAAACTTGCCAGTAGTCTAGTGCAGTGAATTGGTGGTGTGGTTTGGAATTGCTCTCAGAATAAAAATTATCTATTATTGTCTTTGCCCATACAATGGAAATATCTTGCAGATTCCAGCAATTATTCTTTCGTTCATAATCTACAGGGATTTATTTTTCATTTCTCCTTTATACTTATCACCTCTTTGATCACCTACTTAAAAAGTGTGGTAGGTTCAGTGACAGTTTTGGTTAAAATTGTTCAAACCAGAAAACAAATAGGAAAATAAGAATTTGGAGTGGCTTCTTTTGCGCTTGTGAGCATTTGGGACTCATATTCATGGATGCTTGTGCGACTCAGAATAGGTCATTTCATGTTACCAGATGTGTTAAAATAACAATCTCAAAGAAGTTTATTTAAGAATCAAAGTTAGCTCATTATTTTGGGTTTACTTTAGTAAGTAGGCCTTTAAGCAAGCCAGTCTGCTTATTTTGACTGAAGTGTCCAACTTTCTCCTCCTTGAGAGAGAAGCGAGGGTAATTGTGCTGCAGCAATGCCAAGCAGGGTCACCAATATGCTTTCAGAGAGACTTTACTATTTAGAATATTTTGGAATACGGATTGAGCCAATGTTTACTTTCTACTTTAGAAGGGCCTGTCCTCAAACACCAGATACTTACACAGATTATTATAAATACAGCAAAAATATAAATAATGACAAAGACTTTCAGACTAAGCCCGATTCCAAAACATAAGTAACCAGCAAGAAGAGAAATGTTTTCCAGTGATTTGCCTTGTTTCGATACAGTTTTTGCCTTACCAAGAATTTTGGCAGGTAAAGTTGTTTATAGGGGTCCTTGAAATTTAATGGATTTTGGTGTGGGTCTGAGATGACTGAGAGGGGATGATTAGTGGGTGACCCTGAATGGAAACATCACCCTCACCAGCCCTCAGTCTGTAACTGGGAACCTGATAGCATTAGTAGTCCTGCTGGTTTCAACTGCAGCAATAATTAAAAGATAAATTCACAGGCTACTAAGTTTCAGACCACACAGGTCACTGAAAGCAGAACTGGCAAATCACATGTTCAGAGTATGCTTTTGTCCCCTGGAATTTCTGCCTGCATCAACCCTGCCTTCCTACGTGTTTAGAAGAGAAGAGAGTCCTCCAGATGTGACTTGAAGTACCTGTACTGGGAGGTTAGCTCTCACTGTTGCCATAGGAAAGAGCCAATGCTCAGGCAACAAAGTTAGAAGGTGCAACAATAGCCTGTGGTATGAAGCACCAACCCCAGTGTGAACTACTTTATGCAAGCCATATGAAATATATCCTTCAGCACTGACTTTTACTTCCAGTTTCCATGGAGATGGATGATCTGGCTTCTTATTTTTAACTAGAACTCTTCTGGAGAGGGAGGAACACAAATGAAAATGCACAATAACTTTGATAAATGTATTTTTGACTTATTAAGAGAGGTATGCCATGCTTTTGAGACAAAGACAAGAAGTCACATTGATGACAAGCTAATTATGGCAAATCTTTTTTCCATGATTTTGAAGTTGCAGCAAAGGGTTAACTTCGTTTGTCTTTTGTTTCATTAAATAAAGTTACAAATTTTATGTTTGGCTCCACTGCAGTCAATGACATTGCCTACAACAGAGTGGGTAAAGTCCACTGGCATCTGAGCAGCCAGGTTTTTCCCGAATGGCAACTGAGGGGATTTCTTACAATGAACTGGAAGACAAAATAAACATTGCCCTTAGTGTGTCTAAGGCCTCAAGCAAACAATAGTAAAACCTATTTGACTGTGACTGGACTCTGAAAGCCCTCTCAGTTGTAGAACCACTGAAATAATCTAAAGTCTCTTACTCGATTCCTCAACAGTTGATTTGCTATGTATTAGTGCACATCTTGATGCTATTAAGTAATAAGGAATAGAAAAATATCCTGTATGATTGTAAGCTGAATGAAATGAAGTTGTGCATTATAGTTAGTCTTTTGATTCTAGGTGTCTTTTTCCTTCTTAGTAAGTGTCCTCTACTTTTCGGAACCAAATAAGTCAAGAGTAGTTTTTATCACTGCATTTGGAGAGGACAGTAATTTTTGGACAGTCATGAGTGCATAATATAAGGAATCTCATACCATTGTTACTAAGACAGTCTTAGTCTTTTGTGTCATTTGTGACTTGTTATTAAACTCAGAGTTTTAGAATTTTAAATTTTTTAATTGCTTTTCTGCTTCTCTAAAATCTGGTACTCAGTTACCACAAGTCTACTGGAGTTTGCAAAAGTGCCGGTGTACCTGCTTCTGGCTTTTCTCAGTACTGTGACAGACTTGAGAGGCTTTGTTAAAAATGCTGTTTTTCTGATGCATGTTTCTGGCCTTGGAATACAAGAATTAAACATACAGAAAATGGATTAATAGGCTGAATTCAGGTAAAAAGCTAACGCAAAATGGAATTTCCTTTTTTATCAACTAAAGTACCACTAAAGCAAACTTGAGACAAAATATACACTTAGTTTCTGCCAAAATTTCTCCAAATGCCAAACCAGCCAGTTTGACATGTGAAGTCTGGAAGAAATCAAAGGCTCTGCAGCCTTATTACATACTACTACAGCTTTTTCACCCTACCATCACCTATAACAATGTGATGTGTTCATACCTGTAAAGTTGGTAGGGGAGGTTATCTATTTTAATAGTTGTGTAACATTAACCTAGGCATAAACATCTACACCTAACATTTTTTTTTTTTTCTTGGTTCATTCTGTGCATGAATGTGGGACTGACTCTTGAGGTGGATGAAGAAGATCAACACAGGGTAAAGGCAAGAGTCTGTTTAACTGCATCAGGAAGATGAGTTGGAGGAAGGGGGGAAAAAGCTTTGTGCTCCTGGGAAGGAGTTAGAAAGATTTTTCTTTGCCAACCAGTGAGATCATTTGTCTACTGTGACAAATACAAATGTATCTACTTGTAGGCATGCACCTTGCTCTGTTTCTGTAATGTCCAGAAAAAAAAGAAAAACTAATTGCATACTTAATTTTCACTATTCCTGACACGCTATTCCTGTTCCGTGAAATGAAAATTTTTGAGCTGGGGTAAAGCATGAGTTCAGCATTCAGGAGTAGGTACCTGCCAAATCCGAAGCCTTACAAAAAAGACAGAGGAGGAGAAAAGGGGAGCTGATTTATTCCAGCTCAATAAAAAAATTTGACTGTGTGTAACAGCTGGACAACCTATTATTTTTTACACGTGGACAGCCTCAGAAGTGTCCAGAAATAATAATGCAGCTTGGGTATTCAATATGTATGAGAAGTTTTTACCTAAAACAGTAAAAAGGGAGGGGAAGCTACAGGTCTTTTAAAGTGAAGTTTCACATGAAAATATTGTCACAAATAGCTATGCCATGGCAGCAGAGATAAACTAATGCTAGGGGACAGCAATTATGAACATTGTAGTAACCTCTAACAGGTGCCAAATGAAATCTCTAAAGCAACATCTGCCGTCAGAGGCTGCATATTCCCAAAAGGAATATTCCCTCTTCTACTCTTATCTCCTCCTCCATCCTCTTCTACCTGCCAACAGCTGTGAAGGCTGGCGAGCTGCCTAGAAGGCTCTATGCAGTCTAAATTAAAGAAACATGTTAATTTGGAAACACTTCTTCAGATCTCTAGTAGGTGGTGGATATGCCATAATTCTGCCTCATTCATGCTGTTCTTGTGAAGAGAACCTTTTTCAAAACATACTTATATTGAGACACATCTGATAGGCCAAAGTTGATTTTTCTGTTCCCCAGGTTAACTGCCTAACCTCTGATCAGACGCTGGCATCTAGGATAGTACCCATGCACTGCTTTTATTTTCTTTATTATTCTGGCACATGAGTCTATTGACAGTATTGGTATGAAGTAGTTTTACAAAGGCAGGGATAGCTGCTGTCATTTGGGGGAATATGTCTGGAGCCAAAGAAGGTGCAGGCAGGGTGAGAATGAGAGTCCTCAGTGAGCAAGAAGTCCTCTGGGCACAGTTTAGAGCAGCCTTGACACTAGTCTAACCTGTAGTATGGGAAGGTAAAATGTCTTCCAGCTGCCGGCTGGATCTGGAAGCAAGAAACATCAGCGGCCTTCCCCTGTGAGGCCCTGAAGAAACTATGTGCAGTAGCAGAGAGCTGCTTAATTTTAAAGGAACAAAATCTGGGAATTTTTAGAAAGTTTCAGAAATTAATTGCTTTGGGTTTTGAGGTTCAGAAGAAAGCAAGAGATGGAAATTCTTTGAAAAAAAAAAAATAAAGAGATTGTGCGAGCCTCAGTTTAGCTTTCCAAAATCTTAGAGTCTGCCAGGGAGGTCTATGCAGGATTGCAGACCCAAGGGAACAACAAACTCAGTTGGCTTAAACTGGCTTTCCTGCCAGCTCACTAAGACAAGTGGGAAGTCTGAGGTCTGTAATCTCCTTTTAAGTTTTCTCTGGACTTAAGTTGCTTAGAGTTTGTTTGCTTGTTCCCTTCCCCCCAACTCCCCATCATTTAATAGGAAAACCAAGGATAAAATGTTAAGTCTCTCTTCTCTTATTAAAATACCCTAAAACAAGTACAGAACAGAGCACAGAGAAATAACCCCAGTGACCGTTAGCCAAAACTCACAAGTAGTATGTGCATATCTGAAATAGTTGGTGCACTCGCATAGGAAATCGTTGGATATTTTACACCTCTTGCAGTGGTTTAGTAACTGGCTGTGGAAGCTCATTCCCCACTTGAGAAAGTAATGAATTATACAGTTTTTACATCTGTTGAGCATGTTGTGCTTCTCAATCATCCAACTATACTGAGCTCTAAGTTTTCAGCCTTCACAATGAGATCACTGTTTTCAAGCACGTTCTAGTGGCATTTTGTCAAGCCATGTGTGTTTTCAGGATGGGGGCAGGGAGGGAGGAACAAAAGTATGCTGCCGTTTCACAGGATTACAATCTACTTTTCAGCCTACATAAAACTGCAACTGACCCATCAACAAGAAATATTCTTTGTTTACTGCTGTTTCTCCCCCTCGAAATGGACTGCCTGTTTTTAGGAAGAGACGCATAAAAGGGAGGAATGTGTTTTTCTCTTTGGACTCCAACACCTGATGATAAAAATAACCCGCAACCAAAACACCAAAACCCTCAACCAAAAAACCCTGAAAACAACAAAACAGAGCCATAAAACTTCAGTCATCCTTAATCCTCTTATTAATGTATTTATTTCACTATTTGAAGACTCTTTTTTCCTTCAGCTGCATGGTATTTTAAGTGAAACTGCTATTAATCAAGGGCTGACCATGTGAACCCTATCACAGAGATTAAGGGAGATAGAGTATTTAAATTTTGCCTCAGCACTGCCATGAGGAAATTGCGTACTTTAATTAGCAGATTTTAAATCAAAGTACTCCAGGTTTTAATAGCAGGAGCTAGATTCCACAGAACTAAGAACAAGTAACTTGGAAAGGGGCAAAGAAGGAAAACCTTTGTAGAAATTATCCATGGATAATCTATTGCAGTGGGGATGAACAGAGAAATTAACATGTTCATCTTAAGTCACCCAGGACTCATTGAGATCTCTCTAGGCTGAATAATTCACAGGCAGATAGTAAGTTCTTGCACTGAATGGGTTTGATTATTGCCATATAAAGATTTTATTTTTTTTTCTGGAGACTGTCACTCATTGTTTAAACAACAGCCAGCCATGGTAACACTTCCACTGGCCAAAATGCAGATGCAGAGAACACAGAAGTAATACGTGTGATGAATGTTGACTACTCAATGTGTAGGGGCAGCTTAAGGTTTTATGCATCTTCTGTACTAGCTTTTTGGTTTTGGACTAAAATCTGCTTGCTTGTGTAGTTTACATCATTTGAAAAAGAGGAATGGGCATTCCCAACTAAATAGACAACAATCATGGCACCAATAGGAGGGCATTGAAAATTACAGCCTTGCGTAAAATAAGCTGGACTAGCAGCTGAATCAAAAATGTTTCTGTATCCTTGCTGAGAAACAATGCAAGCAGAAAAAAACCCTCTAAAGGCAAAACTCTTCTAAAGCGCTTAGATTGTCAGTGCTTAATTCAGGTAGTCTAAGTGACTGTAATTCATATGTTTTCCCACTCTTGTGAGTGTGGAGGGCCAGCTGGGCCCAGCTGGGCTGGGGGTGTGAGAGGAGGGAAAAGCTGCACCACTCCCTCCTGTGTCCTGGGACAGATGTCAGACCTGGCAGCAGCACATGCTTTCTCTGCTGCCCAGGGCTGTGCAGAGGGATAGGCAGAGAAAAAAGCAGGTTGAAGAGCCAAGGACACCTACACAGACCTTACTGAGCCACTGTGCTTACTGCCTGTTGCTAGTCCCTAAGCCTGCCTGAAGTTCCCTCCTGAAGTGCCCAGATTGGCTGTGGCTGCTGCTTTGTGGCTGTGCTGACATGCCCAGAGAAATGTCTTAGCTCAAGGACTAATCTTGACAGGGAGATCTAGCTTAAGTTTGGCTGGCAGAGTTTGTACCCACCAGCCAAATGTGACCAGTTTCAGCCATTTTCTCCATTAAGTTCAGGACAAGCCATACATGGACTGGATAAACTGAACCAACATCTCTTATCCCAAGCCTACAATACACTTTATTTTCTCCTTTTTCTCTTCTCCTTTCTTTTTCTCTCTTTTTTTTTTTTTTTTTTTTTTTTGGCTCACTACCATATTCTAGCTAAGCTCAGTAACATCTCAGTGACATTTTTAAGAGGATCAAAGGCAAGTTGTCTTTAGCCTGCTCTAGGATGTGATTATAGCACTCCTGGTGGTAATCAACACTCTAGCTGACAGCCCTTTTAACAAGATGGGCAATGGGCACCAGGTTTTGGCACTGCAACTGCCAGCTCGTAGTAGGGGCTTTGGACTGCACAGCTCCAACCAGCCCCCATGTGGGGCTGGCTCTACCAGCAGGGCACTTTGGTACATGTAGGGTGCTAGTAACCATGTTGATGATTCATGGGTACCTAAGGCTATTTCTGCTTACAGAGCAAGAGAGAAAACATCAGCAGTTTCCACAGATATGCTGGAGAGTGGTGACTGGTTACCACCCTATAATGTGACTATGAAAGGAAGAGCTAGGCCCAGGTTGTAGGAATAATCCCTCTTTGGGCACAATATAGTTGTGGTTAAAATTCATAAAAATGCTTGCCTACCTGCAGCTAAACACAAGCTGTATGTTATTTATATTTTAGTTAAATAGGAAATTCCTTTCCATATCAAATGAGACAAGGCTGAGGTTTCTGCTGGTTCCAACTGCTACAGATAATTGTCCTCACACTGTATTTAAGTTTTGGCCACCTAAGTTCACTAGGGGTTTCTGATTAAACTTTAAAATCTGCAGTGCTTCTGCCTTTCTGTTTAGATTGTAACACTCAGTGTTTCTATTATATGTATGGAAATTACCCTTACCCTGGTACGATTTCTTTATCTTATTGCAAAACATCTTGTGTTTGCAGAAACACTATTAAAAATAAGGAATAAATAATCTGTGACTGGTATTCTTCTTGGCACATGACAGCTGAATGTAAACTGATGTGTAAAAATCAATGCTGGCTGGAAAAAATAAGTGAAAGGGGATGAAGCTCATAAATGAAAATATTCACTGTGGATAATTAAACTACATTTTTATTTTGTGTTATATATGCTGAGCTCAGTCATGACAAGAGTTAAGAAAAGCGATGAAGACTTGAGGTGGGGGGAGAGTCTAGGGACTAGTATTAGCTGCACTGTTTTGTTTCAGGACACTGTCACAAAGAAGATGAGAAGCTAAAGCATTTTTGGTATTACCACTTGCATGTTAAATGGGATTCCCTCCTTGAAGATATTTTTTGCGTTGTCAGAGGAAGGAAACGGCAGCTGTGAAGTCGGGCTCCTCTCATGCTGACCGCAGAGCCCACTCCTCCCCCCTGGAAATTTATGCCAGATGCAGGAAAGAATGAGCAAGGTTTTCAAAGTGGACACTCAGCATATGGGAGGGAATATTTTAGCAACTAAAAAGCCTTGGATAATTTCAACAACTCTCAGTACTTGTAGCAGTTCTTTAAGAAAATCTGCTCGGAGGCTCTCAATGGTGTAAAATAGCGAGCTATGTGTCTTCTTCCCTCTACTTGAAAAGCCAGTTTAAAGCCAGCCTGCTGAAAGCCTCATTTTATGTGTTGCTTGTAGGCTTGCTGTGAAGCAGAAGTAGTAAATGCTGGGTTTGGAAGAACACTAAGCGGAGGTGATGAGGTATCTATGAGAAAGCAGAGGGCTTTGACCAGTTTCTGAGACAATTAGGCCTTTTCTAGCTCTCTGTCTCCACTCTTTCTGCAGTTCCTCAGCCAAAACCCATAACTGGGGTTGATTAGAAAATGGTGTTTTCCATGTAACAGAAAAACCCAAGAAATGTTTTGTTTAAAAATATTAACAGAAAGGTTCAAATAAAACAGCTGAGCACCCAGAAGTCCAGTTTTATTTTCCAATTTTTTGAAATGTTTTGATAAAATCTTGGCTTTTAGAAACACAGATGAAATATTTTTGGCTAACTTAGCTATAGACAGAAAAGGAAAAGCCTGAACAAAACAAAATGTCTTCAAAAGTATCTGTTTCAGAAGAGGCCTTTTCCTTCTTTTGCTGAAAAATGTTTTGATTGAAAAAATGTGACCATCTACATTATTGCACTAAGTATAGAAAGTTAATACAGGGCATCTCAGCTCTGCCGTGAGCACTCCTAGTGAATGAACTCACTCACTTCAGAAAAAAACCAACCACCACCACTAAGCAAATGGAGCTTTTGGTGTGCCATGCAGCTAGAAGTAGATAGAAGCTGAAGAGAAAGAAATTAGACGTGTGTAAGGAGCAGAAGAATGAGGGCAGGCACTGGACAAGGTTAGATATGCTGAGAAAAAAGATTATTCTTCAGCTAGGAGGTAAATTACAGGCAGAAATGAGTGAGATAAAGCAAGGTCACATGCTTTAAAAAAATGTATGCTTGCTGGTTCCTGGGCTTCAGTAATAGACTTGTGTTCTTTAGTCCTCCACCACAGCCATCTCTGTAGTCCCCTAATTTCTTGACTCACTAACTGATAAACAATTTTAATGACAGAGTACTAGAAATGTTTTCTGAAGAGCTTTTCATATTTTCTGTCTTCCAATGTTGTAGCAAATTGCAGTTATTTAGGCGCAGCTGCTGCCTGCTCCAAGCATACTTATGGTGTCAAGGTAGGCTGTATGTTCATATCTGAAGGTTGGGTCACAGAGCTCTTTCCATCAGTAATATACTTGTTTTTCTCTTGTACAATGTGCACCTTATTCTTCTTCATGAGCAATGGATTGAAGCTGTACTCTTATTTCAATTTACGTCAGCACTGGATATAAGTGGAAATACTATATCTCATTGTAAGTGCCGACATTTATTCTTATATTTGATGTTGTCTGTCTATCATGGATATGCTTAATATCTGAGCTGCACACAATATAGAAAATTATATTAGGAATAACTCCTTTCTTGGATTTCCCAGCTGGAAGCAATAAATCTTTTTCTATAAGCTATACCCGGGGGTTCCTGGGCACTCGGAATCAGGAGGGTGATGCAGAATGGGTCTTGGTAGGAAAATTCTGCTTTGCCTTTCATATTGAGCAAGGACAAGGACTGTTTTTTATAAAACTATCTGGGCTAAACTGTGTGTTAGAAACTCTTGCTCAAATACAAATACAGTGCTGAACAAACATTAGCTTTGGTGCTGTAGTCTACTGACTGAGAATTACACTTCCAACAGTTATTTAAACACAAGCTTAAATAGGCATATTCTTTTAGTCTAGTATAAAGACGCCCAAATAATTGTTAAAATGATAGAAGAAGATGTGAAGTCTAGGAAAGATTGTTATGATTGTCCTTGATTAGAATATGTGTTTAAATTCATTAGTGGATATCAAGCATTCAAACTGGTCTGCTAAGTCATATCTTTCTCTCTTTTGCTATACATACCTTCTAATATGAGTTTTACTTGGTACAAAACTTTTCAGCACTTTCTGGGATGTGGATCATTCTTGGTCTTCATTTGGAAAGGTGTAATTCCATGATGTTGGGATGTGGAAAAAAATTAACAATAGTGCTGGTAACTAATCTGTAAACAGCAAATTCCTGAAAGGCTAAACTTTAAGTATATCACATGCAGGATTCTGCTTTTAGCAATGTCTGCTCTGAGTTGACACTCTTCTTTTGAAATCCCCACTTCATTGCCAGAGTCATAAATGTGATGCAATACTGAACTAGAGGATGCAAAGAAACTTTTTTTTTTTCTCCGAAGAATTTTCAACTTGCAAGGTCTAGACACTGGAGGCAAACCTAGCAAATATCTTTCAGATAGTGGAAATAGTGCAGCAGCATAAAGGTACGGTTTGTCATGGTGTAATGCTATATTTCTCTAAGTCTTGCTTTCTTGACCCTCAGATTAAGAGGGCAAGGCACTAATGGCATTGAAATTGCTGTATGGGACTGTCTACATTATTGCACTAAGTGTGTGTGTGTATATATATAAATATATATATTATATATATATATATATAAAAAAATACCTGGAGTGCTGTGTCCAATTCTGGAGCCCCCAGCACAGGAAGGACATGAAGCTGTTGGAGCAGGTCCAGAGGAGGGCTGCAAAGATGATCTGAGAGCTGGGGCACCTCTACTATGAAGACACGCTGAGAGAGTTGTGGCTGTTTGGCCTGGAGAAGAGAGGGCTTTGGGGAAACCTTATAGTGGCCTTCCAGTGTCTGAAGGGGGCCTACAGGAAAGCTGGGGAGTGACTTT
Source organism: Hemiprocne comata (assembly GCA_020745705.1). Classification (NCBI taxonomy): domain Eukaryota; kingdom Metazoa; phylum Chordata; class Aves; order Apodiformes; family Apodidae; genus Hemiprocne; species Hemiprocne comata. Next base: position 130,315,423 of record CM036586.1, on the reverse strand, counting down.
TTACAAGGGCATGTAGCAATAGGACAAGGGGGTAATGGCTTTAAACTGGAAGAGGGTAGATTTAGGTTAGACATTAAGAAGAAATTCTTCACTTATGAGGGTGATGAGACACTGGCACAGGCTGCCCAGAGAAGTTGTGGCTGCCCCATCCCTGAAAGTGTTCAAGTGCAGGTTGGATGGGGCTTTGAGCAACCTGGTCTAATAGAAGGTGTTCTTGCCCATGGAAGTGGGTTTGGAACTAGATGAACTTTAAGGTTCCTTCCAGCCCAATCCACTCTAGGATTCTTTGATAATTCTATGAAATTTAAGCTAGGTGAGGTCTAGCAATAGTATATTTTGAGCAATGGCAACTAAATATAGATTATTCCATTAAAAAAGAAAAACAAATCAGAGAAAGAGCTATTCTGAGTTTTCTCTTTTTTCCCCTCAGTAGTTTTAAGTTCAAAACCTTAATACCTTTGGCAGGAAAAAAATCCACAGTATTACAATAGCAAAACCACCATGTCCTTTATAATGGAACACCTACTCAGGATATCAATGGGTTAGATGAGCCTTTCATAAAAGCATAACAAAAAAAAAGGGAGAACTATGCTTATCATTTATAGGAACACCTCCTAGATAAATTACAAATAAGGGCAGTTATGATACTGCATTCCATTTCAGTCACTTCTACCAAATATATAGGAAAGGATGTTTACCATGATCTGGATTAAATCAGGAAGGTCATCTAAAGACAGATTTAGATCTAAGGAGAACTAGGACTCAGTAAATTCATTTTAATCTGGCCTGTGATACAGTGACAGCTTTATAAAGAATGTCGTTTGAGAGACTCCTGAATGATGCTGCGCAGAAAATAAAGTTCTTTGGGGTTTCTTTTTCCTGCTGAGAGGAGCACTCCCCTTCTTTTTATAAGATGTTTTAAAAGAAAAATTGTGTTGCAAACCAAAGTATGTAGGAGTAGACTATTTCCATTAAAATTATTAACTGAAAAACTACCATTTCCCCATATTCTTCCTCCATTCTCTTCCGCCTTCGAAAGATAAAGAAAATCCCACTAGCACACCATGATTAAAGCAATTCTGCAGGAAGAAAAAGGATTCTTCATGAAATGTGGCCTTGCATTGCTTTTAATATATAATCACATGGAGTTGTGACAGGGATGGAGTAAAGATGGTGAATTCAGCAGATTTTACCTTTGCATTGGCCTGTAGCAACATCTGCCATGAAGTAAAAAGGCTGGAAATTCTTGTAAACATATTCAAGTAAAACCAAATTGGAACCAAAACCAAAACACCAAAATGAGCCAAAAGGATACTTCCAGTCATTGACTGAAAGCTGAGCGTCATAACCTTTTTTGAGATTTTACTCAATCTATGTGCCATTTCTGCTCTCTGCACCTCACCCCAAGTCCCTCTTTCCAGGATACTTGAAGAACATGAAGGAACAGGCGAGGTAGAAGGCAGACCCCTTCTTCACACTGTGCATACAGAATTACTCCTTTGTGGAACTCCTTTGTGTGTGATGAAATTAAGCTTCAGGTGATGAGCTGAGCTATCTGTATAATCGCTCATGGCACTGGAATTGTCCAGATGGAGCTGTGTAGAGGCCAATGTCTTGGTATTAACGACTTCCTCTTGCTTCAAAATACTTCCAGCATTCCCTTTTCTACCTCCATATTTATGTCCCAGGTATAATTTCTGAGTGAAGTCAGGTGCTCAAGCCTGTTACCATGAGAGCTGCTCTTCAGTGCATTTGCTTTAGTGTGACTTAAGCATGAAGTAAAGAGAATAGGGCCCTTTTCCAGAATAAGGGCCTTCCCTTAGTATTCAGAACAGGCTTTCTTCTAACCAGCCTCTGCACTTATTCTCTAAGCATGAATATATTGCCTTATAAAATTGCCAAAATCATGGATATAATGAGTTTTTGTCACATACTATACTGCAAAACCTGTCATGCAAGTAAAACTGAAGTTCTGCATCCAGATCTGTAGGAAGTTTGGAGCCCAAACTGGATTAAGATTATTTACTTTGATTTAGGTTTTCTTTTCATCCTGTTCTTTTGGATTCACATGTTCTCATGTATGCCATGAGTATGGTAAAGCAGAGCCAAAAATTAAACTGGTAGTTATTGTGCCATTTTCTTCTGCCAAAATCAAATCTGTTCTGTCATACACATTCATACACAAGATGTTACTGCTTTTAGTTTGGGCCGTCATGGTAGTAATACCCTATGTCTGATAGATAATTAATCCTTGATGTTACTGAAACGAAGGCTTGCCTTAGTAGTCCTTTCTCAAGCAGCAGTGGATCTATGAATGGTAATAATATTACGTATTCAGTCTGGCTTCAGTTGTGTTTCCAACTTTGTCTGCAAGCAAACTCATTTATACTTACATTGTAGATGTGTCAGTCTTTGTATTTTTCCTGCCTAAGAGCTGTAGACATCTGCATAACTAAATGCTAACATTCTGTTGTTAGAAATGAAACATCTTCATCAATCTGCTGGCATACTCTGCTTTCACATTTTGTTTGTAATCACACTGATAGCTCTCCTGTGGAAGATCCCTCCAGTGAGAACAAGGGAACATCAGTGCCTCACAGACTATACTCACATACTTTCTGTTTAAGTCCTAAGTGATAATGAACAAGAAGAAAATCAAGTACTGGTAAGCCATTACATTAAACCAAGCCCATAGATCTACCCATTACCCAAAACCCTCTGAGGCTACCAGAGGCTTCAACAGGCTCTAGATCATGCCTAAGTAGGCTTTGATCTCAAAAAAGATTAACATCAGTACAAACTGTACTGTACCACCCAGCTATTTATTCTTCAGCTAGCTATAGCAATATCCTTGTCAGATGAGTGTTGGCGGGCAAGGAGAGGCACATTAGAGCTGTCTGCATCTTGGGCCAATTGAAAGCCATGGTTAAAGTAATTTGCTGAATTATACTGAAAAGATGTGCTCCTTAAAACCCTTGTTGACTTTACTGTAACTAATGTTTTAATTAGGCATCAAATGAGTTGCTGTTTGCTCCTAGTATATTCATCTGTCAACAATATTTTCACAGCAGTAGCTGCATTAAACTGATTTTATCTTCATGGCAAAGGTGTACTGAAAATGAGATGGAGAAAAAAACCCCAAAACCCAAAGCCACCAAAAAACTGTCCTGCCTTTGCTAAGACTGGATCTACTGATGGGTGAAACTTGATAATCAATAACAACAGAAAACACTGGGTGAGGGAAAAGCATGACACATATCCCAAGAGGAATAATAAAATATACCCAGCTTATATGGTTAATCTTCTCTGTAGGCTTGCTCTGCAAATTTAAGGAAGATTAAATTTCAGATATGCTGTTTCTTGTTTTTTCTGGCAACAATAAACTTCAATTTGGAGGAGGTGGGGGAGGGAGAGGCTGAGTGGGGAGAAAGAGCCACAGTAAAGTGTCTGCTGTCCATGTAGTTTTGCCAGACTGCTGTCTCAATTGAGAGCTGTGATCGAGATTTATTGGGCTTAAAATATGAAACAGACCTTTCATGTTGGAATTCTAAATTTCTTCTTAAGCAGGAGTGAGTACCACCAAATGCTTAAAGGCAACAACACACCAGAGTTCAAACCCATACAATAGTTTCTTCTCTCTTGTGAACCATCAGATTGTAGGAATCTTATTCCATCTTCCTATTTTTGAACTGGGAAAAGAGTATGTTGGATGTTATCATCATCACCTGAAAATCACTTTGTTTTTTTGTATTATATTTTGGCTCAGATGATCAAGATTTCTAGTATTTGAACATGTGCAGTGAATGGGCAGGTTTATCACTTAAGTTAATAAAGAAAATGCTTGAATGCATGCAAGATGTTTGCATCTTGGTAGCACATTTTTTTAAGCTCTCAGTTATGTAGTGGCAGTAGCAACAGCTTGGAAAAGCTCTAGACTATTTCTTTCATGCCAGTCTCCTGTTCCTCCATTATGCCAACAGATATGTTCTACAGGAAAAATAAAGCTATCTGCCAGAGAAATAAAACCAGAGCCAAAGTTTTCTCTGTGGTCCCCAGGGGCTAGAGAGCTAAATGCAAAACCTGCCTCCTTCCACTACTTTCCCATCACTATGCTTTAAAAGTATATTTGGAAGAACTCATTTTCTTCTTCAACTTATTTAGGAGGGGCAACAACAGGAACATATTAAGACTGTTAGGCGGTGTGGTGTTGTTTATACTGAGATCTGACTAGCCTGCATGTCTGGTAGCAGAATTTTTGGTATCAAATCTATAGATTTGATTATTGTAGATTTTAATTATTGAATGGAGTTCCAACTGGTAACTGGATAATTGTTTTTTAGTGGCTTACATGAAATGGTTCTTCAGTAGCAGTTCTATCAATGATAAGTGGACAAAGTGATCTATTAAGCGCCCATTACACACGTGCTTAAGGACTTCATTTTCACCAGCTCTCCCAGTGGCACTAGTTAAGTTGAAAAACATGGGAGAACAAGTTCTACAAGCCATAGGAAAGAGCACAAATTTCCATAATTTTCTTCTCTTCACAAAGGATGTCACTCACAAAGAATGAAAGAGATTGAGATGAGTAGAAAAGTCCCTTTCCCTGCTGCCTGGTAGGTACGTAACATCTGATACACAAGATTCATCACCTGAGTTTAATTTCTTCTTTGAAGATGCTGTGTTTCAGCTATGCTCACAGGATTTTTACATCCCTTTTATTTGCCAGGCACTCACTTTTCAGTTCTTCAGTCTGGGAAACTAGACTGTATCTCATCTGATTAGTCCATGTTAGTTTCCCATAGTAGGCTAACATGAATGCAGAATCCCACTGCCTTTGTCATGTGTAATTCTGTTCTTCGCTCCTGTATTGACATGTCTCCTTGGGTTGAAAAAGACACCAGAAAAATCTTGCAGGTGTTACCCAGGCCATTTCTAACTTGAGCTTAGAGGATGCATGCAGCCCAAGGACAATTTGAAAGTGCTGTGCTTCTTTTGTGCATTAGAATTTTGCACCAAGAATGCAGCACACTAGTGCTCTGTAGTTTGCTCTGCCTGTGGAAAAACAGTGAGCTGAATTTAGATTTGGTTAAAATGGTTTGAGAAGTTTTTAGCTGAAGGATGATGATACCTCTGAAGCTGACTAAAATCCTGTGAAGGATACTTCACACTGAAGTTCACTTGCCACTGCTGCTCCAGAGCCCAGATTTGTTAACATTCCAGGCATGCTGCAGAGCTCATAATTTACACAGTCTTTTGACTTGGAGTGGGTTGAAGAGTAATGAAGATTGAATGGGTTCATTAAAATTGTTGTTTATTTTAAGCAGTTGTACATCTTTTCTTGTTGGACAGTCTTCATTGGGCAGGTCATTTATGGTTTTGTATTGTGAGCTTTATTCCTTTTCTTCATTTGTAGTTGTTGGGCCAGATTTAGAGCAAACAAATGTTGCCCTTATGAACTGGACAAAACATTCTACTCACAGTATGTTCTCCAGTTTTGTCTGTTGTAACTGGTATTTGAAGTCATATAATAAAACCATCTCCAAAAGAAGTGCACTGTTTTCTTTCTACTCTATTTTATATTCCACCTCTCTCAGGCTACAAAAAGCACTACTTAATAGCAAACTTGATGTGATCACGAAGATCCAAAGCCCCTAATTATTCTGTGAATGCTATAAGAATGGAGAAATATGAGTTTTCCCTGCATAATAAGTACTGTAGATATGTTTCATTATTCATGCATCATCACTGGAGGAAGGCTTAAGGTTTGCTGCAAAGTAAATAAGTAAATTGCGAGGCAAAGGAAAAAAATGTTTAAAAAGCGCCACGTGTGTTTGTTTCACTCTCAAATTTGATATACACAACACAAGAGCTGGTGGTCCAATTATTGGTCCAAAATCTTAGGTCTGGAATAACGAACGTGGTTTGGAATCATTGCATTCCCCTATGCAATGACCCTGATCCGCTTTTCATTTCCTGTATAATGTATGCTGCGTGGCACTATAGCTCCACAGTGGCCTGACATTTGCATTGGCAGCAGAAAGATTCCTGGATATAGGAAGAATGACAATAGCCAGTGTGGGAAGGAATGGGTGACAGTCAAGACACTAAACAGATGTAAAATATCTTGTCATTCTTCTTAACAGCTGTCAATCACAGGTTCTTACTAAACAAGACACCCCTGAGGGTGAGTGCTAGCTAGTCCTGTTATCTTTAGAGAAGTTGCCCAGCAGGAAGCATGGTGAGACAACTTACCTGGGAAACCCAGGGTTCTGCAACCTATAACTTTTAGGCAAGTCTAAAAACAAACAAGCATGGGAAGTGGGATCTCATTTTCCCGGGAAGACCACTTGGCACAAATGGCCTCGCTAGAGAACTAGTCACCATGGAATTAACATCCAATTTGTATCAATTTCAATTAGGGTCAGATCAAACCATGTTACCCTATTAGCTTGCAGCAGTTAGAGAAACACAGAGATGTGTCTATGTTCTGAAGACCAAAACAAAGCCTTGTTATGCTTTTTTTTTTTTTTCCCCCTTTTCCCTCCAATAGGATTACAATGGTCCCTGTTTTCTGTCTTTGTCTCAGTAGTCCTTGATTGACAATACCCTGGGAGATGTCACTGTCCCTGCTCGATGCATTGTAATAGCCTAGGGTACCAAGGGTGCTTTAGGACCTTCATCCTCTCTTCTTTTTCAGGTGTTATAGATGTCTGTCACTGCACCACAATGACGACCTCTTGTTGAGCTTACATGTCTGATGCTCTATCTGTCAGTGTCTGAGGGACATGCAAGAGAAAACTTTAGGTAGTGACATGAATAGAGGGCAAAGAAATAGGGCAACTTTATTATGGCCTGTCATCAGAAAGTAGCATGTGTGGAATGTCAATTTGATAATAGAATTGACAGCTTTTCTCTGGTTTCCGCAATGCCACAAGTGTTCCTTTGACAGTTTAAAAAATAGGCCCTTTGTAGCAGTCAGTGAGTGGCACTACATACATTTGTGAATGCCCTGCATAACTGAGATTCCCCCAAATGCCACTGTCCAAAGACCAGTCTCAAGAATCCTTCTGCATTGACTAAGGTTAGTGGTGTATAGAGACCTGGTGAACCTAAGCAATGTAAAATACTATGTACAGTAGCTGGGAGGATGCAGAATGCCTAAAAAGATGTTGAGTTACTATTCTATTGGGAGGAAGTTTCTCTGTCAAGGAGAATACATGTGTCATGGTAGAAGTTGCTACATAACTGGTCATAAATTTTCAGATTTCCAATAAAAATAATTTTTCCAGTTTTCATTCCAGCTTCCACTTGCTCACCACAGAAAAATACTAGCATTTAGTGAAAAACTAGAGATCCACACCTTTTACATTTTTCAACCAAAATGTGAAAGAAATAAAACCTCAGAAATTTACATGATTTTTCCCCTATTTCTTTTTATCTGGTGAAAAAATGCTAGTTTCTCTGTTCTTGTGATCATGAGTACAGGTGTTACAGAAAACAAGGTACATGGTCTGGCTTATAATACTGCTCCTCTACAAGCTGCTCACACAATAATACATTAGAGGTCTCTCTATTATTTTAATGTGGTGTTTTCAGTGTTGAATTTGACATTAATTACCTTAACAGAAGGTCAGGCATATTTCATAATCTGTTTGCAGTTCTAAAACCATAAACTTCAAGATTTTTTTTTTAATTACAATCCTAAAATTACAAATAGATACTACACCTTTGTTTAGGTGTCAACAGAGTAATTTTTCTTCCTCTTTCGAGGAAGAGAATCATTCTAGTAAAGAAAAGATGACTGAGTAGCATGGAAAATAGAGTAAAATAGAAACTGTAATGTCTGTATTTTGGAAAGAGTTTTTATTCCTTTTTCAAACAATCATATGCTAGATCATTCATTTTGTACATTGGACTTTTCTACCAAGGCTAAAAGTAAAAACGCCACCTAACCACTAAGGATTTCCAAATGGAAGCAGAAAGCATCACAACCATTAATATACAGAGGCAGAGCCTGGTAGAAAGACAACAAAAACCACAAAGCATCATTTTATGGCAATGAATCAGTAGTTACACTACTGGTGCAGTCAATCAAGCCTAAAGGGCATATAAATCATGATGGTGACAGAAACTTACAATGCACTGTAAGTAGACACCAACATAGATGATGCCTCATAACATAATTTACCTTTCTCCGTGGGCGTGGGCTTTTTAATTAATTTTGTTTTATAAGCTGAGACAGCTTATATATCTTGAAATCTAAGGAGAATGCCATCCAAATACTAGCTTTTATTAATTTTCCCTTAACAGTTTTCTAATACATGCAGACAAACATATGGTAAACATATAATTAGATGAAAAAAAGAAAAACATGTTTCCTTGCCATTTGTTGCTTTAGTAAAATTCATAGATGCAATTGATAGTCTTTAGTTGAAATTGAAAAGAACCAAAGTCAAGGAAAATGCATCAAGGTTGAGATCCCTTATACATCCATATGACAAAGCTAAGCAAGTAATCTTTGTTTATTCTGTGATTTGTTCAGAAAAAATAAATAAATAATTGAGTTTGATTTTTTTTTTTTTTCTAATGAAAATTCTTTTGTTGGCAAGATCTGCAAAATATCCTTGGTTTTCCTCCTGTCACTATTTCATGAGGGAAAACAACTATTCACTATGAGATAGTCTTATTTCTCAAATGACTGACCTACATACTCTAAGTCAGACTATTTAATAACTTCTTAAATTCTGAATTGAGTAGCACTTGGACATAAGACAGAAAAATAACTGCTTAAGGATTTTTTCACTCTTCTGGAAGGAAGGAATCTTTCAAAGCCTCTGTGGTGTCACAAGTTTCTAATAGGTGCAGTCTTTCTTCCTACTTCTATCAAGGTTTCATGCATTAAGAAAGAGAAATCATCCATTACCTGGTTCTCAGAGGTCAACATGAATGTTCTTCTTTCTCTGATTCTTTCATGTACTATAGTTTAGAATTAGAACATTAGTACACTTGTCAAATATAAACTACATCATTTGTTTCCCTTTTAAACATTCAGTATCTTTGAAGTCAAAGCTTAAGTCAGACAAGCTTAGCTCAGAAAAAAGCATAGCATTACACTGCCGTCACTACTAGGAGCTGAACCATGGCCAGTTTAGGCAGTATTATATCATTGGAATTAAACTGGTTTCCTGTCCCCTTGAGAGAAAGCCTTTAAAAAGAGAGAGAAGAAGAAAACAATATTCTTCTTGTTTGACTTCTCAAATTTATGGCACTGTGCAGTCTCCCTGTCACTTCCATTATGCGAAGAAGTATGTTTCTTTGTTTGGGCATACAGGGCTTGTAATTGGATGTTGTCTCTAGTGCAGCCTTTATGGGCTATATTACGTGAGGTAGTTGTGTCGTCTTTAACGAGTAACCCATCCACATGGTAGCTGCAGGAGATGTTCTGTTGCTGGAGAAAACAAACTCTCTCAGAACAAATTATGTTCTTCAAAGGCTCAGTCAGAGTGGAGGACCATAGTATTAGACCCCTCAAAGCTTACACCCAAAGAAAAAAGTACTCCACCAGGAACTGACGGGCCTTGACAGGCTTTGTCCTGGGCCACAACAGTTGGTACAGAGTGTGCTTGTAAGTCCAACCTGCACATACTGCCAAAGAGTTAAGATCAAAATGCCCTCTACTGTCCTGGATGGATGCAAATGCTCTACAAATGCCTTTGGTTTTCCTTTTTTTTTTTTCTTTTTCTTTTTTTTTTTTTTTTTTCTTCAGCTGAGTCTAAAAAGACAGAGAAAGCATGAATTAACTTTTGGATCTGATCGTGTTTGGGGGTCTGACAATGCAAAGAAAAAGAGATAGTCCAGCCCTTACTCATGCCTCTGTGGTCACAAAAAAAATGGCTCAATGAACAACTAAGAACACATTTCTGAGAGTTTTAGTCTGCTTCCTGTGTGTTAAAAAAAGAAAAAGAAGACCTTATAAAAAATGTTGCTCACAAAACAGTTTGTCCATATCTGCCTGGAGACAAGGTTTCAGTCAGCTTGACCTCACAGTTAAATAAGACTGGTGGTCTCAAACTGACACCTAATTAGTATTTCCCCACCTTGCCATTATACTGTCTGCACTTTGGCATGATCTGCTATTTCTCCTCAAGAGACCCCAAGTTGTGCAACGCTGAGGCAAATGTAGGCTGGGAGAGGAACCTCAGCTGAGCTCCTAAGGGAAGTTTGCGGAGACTGCATCCACAATCAGCCACCATCATCAGTCCCATACTTTCACCATTAAACTGAAAAATAACTAATGAAGCCTAGAGACTGGGTTTAGCTTCAGTGAATCAGAATGCAGTATGCAATATTTGTGGTGCCTTGTGGAGGCTGAACTCCAAGCGAACTGTGAAAATTTTCCAGGGTATAGCTGTTCCCGCACTGCTCATTTGCTCTGTGACTAAAAGTTTGCTGGGCTCCTAACAACTGCTAATTGGGAGTGATAGTACAGACATAGTAGAGAGACTATGCATTTGTAAAGCTTTGTATAACTGCCAGTAAAGGCATTATGGAGTAAAGTGCAGAACATCCCAATTCACTGAATTAAATTTGCACATTTTATCTATGGGGAGAAAGCAAGTTTTCCAGACTAAAAATAGTTTCTATATCCTTCCTTATTCTTTAAGGGCTTTTTGAATTATTATTTTATTTTAACATTATCACTATACTTTAAACTCCTCAGGGTACAACTAGAGCTTTTGCTGAAGAGTAAAAATTCTTTAAAAAATGTTGAAGAGTCTTATGTGGCCAAAATGTTAGCAGTTGACACTTCATGACAGAAATTTCATATATTGAATGCAATAAAAAAAAATAAAAATCTATTTCAAATAGAGGAATTTCTGCAATTTAGCATTTAGGACACATACAGTACAGGCACAGGGTGAGGTGATGATGATTTCAAGTAATTGGAAATAGGAGAAAGACTCACCTGAGCCAGCACAATAAACAAAATAGTCCACAAAAGGATGGCAATTCTAGCCACTGACTAGTAAAAAAAGGTTCTGCCCCTGATTCATTGAGTCTTAGGCCTTGCTTCCCAACAACCCCTAAGAATCACTCTCGTTGGCTGGAGTGAGTCATCAATTTATCTTAGAGAGGGAAAAAATTCTGGTATTCTCTTTTACCTTCAGGAAAATTTTTACTGTGTTAACCTCTATTCCCTTTGCCATGAGGGAACCAATGCCTCCTTTACCTTCTAGTCCAATCTGAATTCAGTTTTCCCTAACCTTGCAAAATATACCCTTCCTGTGCAGATTCTGCCATTACATCCCTCATGTTCTCCTTCTCCACTCCCATATACTTAATCTTCTACACTCTTTCCAACAATATACAATAATAGAATCATAGAATTATTTAGGTTGGAAAAGACCCTTAAGATCATAGAGTCCAACTGTTAACCTAACGCTGCCCAGTCCACCACTAAACCATGTCTCTAATCACATCTGTCTACACATCTTTTAAATTCCTCCAGAGATGTTGACTCAACCACCTCTCTGGGCAGCCTGTTCCAGTGCCTGACAACACTTTTGGTGAAGAAATTTTTCCTATTATCCAACCTAAACCTTCCCTGGCACAACTTGAGCCCATTTCCTCTTGTTCTATGACTTGTTACTTGGGATAAGAGACCAGCCCCCACCTCATTACAACCTCCTTTCAGGTAGTTGTAGAGAGTGATAAGGTCTCCCTTCAGCCTCCTTTTCTCCAGGCTAAACCACCCTGATTCCCTCAGCCACTCCCCAATAGGACTTGTACTCTAGACCCTTCGCCAACTTTGTTGCCCTTCTTTGGACACGCTCCAGCACCTCAACGTCCTTTGTATAGTGAGGGGCCCCAAAACTGAAGACAATACTAGGGGTGCAGCCTCATCAGTGACAAGCACAGGGGGACAATAACTTCTCTAGTTCTGCTGTCCACACTACTTCTGATACAAGCAAAGATGTTGTCGGCCTTCTTGGCCACCTGGGCACACTGTCGGCTCATATTCAGCTTGTTATAGATCGCCACCTACAGGTCCTTTTTCACCAGGTAAAGATCAGGTCTGATAATCACAAATCAGGTCCTACAATTTCTAGTAGACATGATATTGAGAGAGCTGATTGAAGGTCCAGCATGTCTACCAGGTCACTAAACCCTGTTGGGCTGACTTGTCATGCAAGGTCTGTGAGAGAGGAACAGGCTGGGGTCAGCCAACATTATGCTCACACCAGTAAGGGTAAGGGGGATCAGCTTTTACAGAGAAGCTTCTCAAACTCATAAACGCTGATCATTCTGGTATTCCCACTCAATTTCTCCATACTTTTCAAATCCCTCAGGCTACAGTATTCGAGCATTTGCAAACCCAGGGTCCTGTTGGCAGCTAATAATCGTAATGTGTAGGGCTCCTAGTGTCATCAAAATCACTGGTCAGCCTGCCACCGACACTGGCATGTATTGAGTTATTTCTGTCTGGTTTGCTGCAGTTTTTTCAGAGCTCTTGGCTATTTTGTCCCTCTGCAACTGGTACCGCATGTACTAGAGCACACTAGGGGCACTTCCAGATGCAATGGAGTGGGGAATCTCACTCGATACAAAGAAGGCCAGGCCTTGGTGCAGCCCTGGCCACGGACATGCTGCAGAGCCCTGTGCCTCCTCCCTAAGCTCCTCCTTCACCAGGAGCAGCTGGTGAGCAGATCACGGATGAGAGCAATCAGCGTAACATATGAGGTTACAAAGCAGGAGAGTGTCTGCTTTGCTGCACCACAAATGCTGAAATACCAGGATAACTTTTGTGGGGAGGAGGGAGCATATACTTAAGGTGGTGCTAGGTGAGGAGGTCTCCAGCACAACGCATATGATTTGATACAGATTTTCCTAGCACCAAATTTTGTAGTCAGAGGTGCTCATCATCTCTGAAAATTTAACCTGGAGCAGCACTTCATGTGCAAACATCTCCCTTGTTATGAATGTTAACTCTTCTGGATCTTCCTAGCAAAACTACATGGAGATAGAACACCAGCTATGTCACAGCAAAGTATTTTACCAAAGAGGTAAGTTTCTGTTTTAAGACACTTATGTACAAACTCTCTGTCTGTAGAATGAGACATATTGCCACTGCAGTAAACAGGTTTACCCACTGCTTATATAAAGCTCTTGTATTTTTAATGAGTACCTTGTAACCCTTGGCACATTTACCCTCGGTACGTTCCCACAAAGCAATGAACCCTGTCATACTTATGTTGACAGGGGGTGATATGAGGCTTAGAGACTCAGAATGGGGTACGAAAGTTGGTCAACTGGTACCTTGTATTTGCCAAAAGATCACCTCTCCACTTCTCTTGGGCTGGCACTGACATTCATCTCCCACCCTCATGAGTGCAGGTGGTTTTCCTCTCTATCTCTAAAAGAGATAGAAACCTATTATTCTTGCTTGCTGATTAATTTTCTGGCAATGTAGAGAGTTCAAAAAATAGCCAGGATGAGGGCAAGAGAGGTGGTCGCAACCTGAAGTAAAAAATATATGCATGAAGTGGGGCTATTTCTATTACAAAGGAGGTTCTTAATAAGAAATAGCTATTTTCTGAAGCTGACATTTTCTTAGTAATACTGGCATTTATTGAAAAGCAAAAAGGAATCATCCACGTTGTAAAAGTTCAGCTGAAGTGCCTTAACTCAGATTACAGCAGGGCACCAGTTGTTTAGTAGACTGGATTTTAGGCTGAATTCAAGTCTTCATCACTGTACCTATGGAATCATGCTTTTGTTCTGTGGTGTTGTCCTGAATTCCATAAAAGGAGATTACAGGAAGAGAGGATTTTCTTGATTATAGTGCCATTAAATACACATGCTCGCAAACATGCTCCATGTCTTCTATAGTAATGACTCATCAAGCATTACAGTAGAAAATAGTTATGTATCACATAGGGCTGCTATGGAAAACAGGAAAGAATGTGGTTGTGCAAATAAAGTCTGTGTATTAAAGCACTTGAGATGGAGAGCTAAGTTACAAATAAAGCATTCATTTATCCATTTCCTTACTATAATTCTTTGACCATCCAAGAAGATGGTTGCATTAACCACAGGGTGGGTTTTTCTCATGTAAAATAGGATGTTGAAAGTTGTTCCTAACTTCAGACACAGCTTCATTCATTAACTTCAGTCTTGGCTTTCCCTAAGGTATGATCTACCAAATAGGTCACATTTTAATCGAATCAAACATTCTTTACATTAAAAAAATGGATAATTACTAATAATAAAAGTTATGGGTTTGAGTCAAGTTTAAAGCTACTTTTCTGAAGTTTTACATTTGGGTGAGATATCTGTATTTTGGGAAGGAGGGAGTCTGGTTTGAGTTCAGCTGTTTGAAAACAAACACCCTCAGATGTTTTTAGTAACTAATAATCAGATATTTCTACTATAAGAAAAGCTTCTTTCTTACTAGAAGAAAAATGTTGTCTGAAGTAGAATTGTTCTTAGCAATATTGCCATTTGTTAAAAAGCAGAACAAAAATATTTAAGTGATTTTAAATGAATCTCACATTTACCTAAAGAAAAACTTCAGCTCAACCATCCACAGGAAAAGGCCATTATAATTCAACTTTCTATAAACACGCTGTGATGACAGGATTTTTAATACTGCACCTGAAGGAAAAAGATAGTGTACAAATGTAATGCACCTGCTGGCTTGGGTGTTTATATGATCAGCTAAGCAGGAGCTCTTAATACTTCCCAGCAGATCTCTGCCAGTGGGCCTGCTATAAATCCCTCCACAGCCAGACAAGTTGGCCTTTATTTTTTCATATTGCTCTGGGCATCTCACATGACATTCCCATATAAGGAATTGTACTACAAGCCTGCTCTGATTGCTAGTAATGACTTAACTGCAGAGGAATTATAACAGTATGAATAACAGTGGTTTGCACTGTGAATGCCTAAGCTACTCCAAAAATGCCAGAGCAACCAATATAATGCGCTTCTCACACATAGCTTTGAAATGGAAGAGAAAGTCAGGGCACTTTACAACTGCTGCTAATCTGTAAACACTGATTGTTCATTCAACAGCAGAAAGCAGAAACAAATGGAAAGCAAATAATACTATTAGCTGTTACTGGATGCTATGGAAGCAAAATTATGCAAACCATTAAAAATATAGGAAGGGAAATAAAATTCCCCGTTTAAAAAGGGTAGTTTGAATATTTTGTCAGCAAAAAGTTTCTCTGTGTGTGCAAGTCTTATTAAACAACATTAGATTTCTGACTTTAGCTAGAAATAAACCAACACTGTTTGTATATGAATTAGACTGCAAACTCCTTGAGGACAGAATCCTCTTAATTGTTTTTCCTTACAATTGTTTAAACTTGCCTGTAAGGTTGGGCGCTACTTGTAAACTGTTGGTAGAGTAGATATAGAACATCTATTTAGTAGGTATCTAATAAAACACACCAATAAAAAGGCTAGGGGCTTGAAATATTTCAAAAGGCAACAATCAGATTTAAAAAAATAATTTAAGACGTATGTATCTTCAGCAAGTCTATCAGGCTACACATTGTGCAGGGAGGTGCTCACAAATGGTCACTGACTCTCAGTGCTTGCTGCTGGTAAAAGCTGCCAATTGCTAATATATATGTAGGGGTGCGAGGAGGGGAAAGTAGGACCAAAAAAGCAAGTTGCAAATCAAGCATGGGGAAGTAAGGAAAGCCTGGGCTTAAGCTCAGCAATTCACAACCAATTTCAGCTTCTCTCCAAGCATGATTTAAGCAAATTCTTTGGACAGATTTCACTTTGCAGTTGCTGCTGTGCTGCCAATGACTGAAGCAGTTTTCCTAGGTGTGGCCGGTGCTGCCTGGCAGCACTGGGGGAATGAGAATCCGGTGCCTAGAAAGTCTGTTTAATACTATGGACTGAGAGGAGAGAGTGAGGTTGTTAGAAAGACACTATGTAGAAGTCTAAGGGAGTTTAGAGCTTGTTATGGTAGAACTTGCCCTTTGCCTCCTACTGGGAGGGAATTGTGATGGGCTTTGATACGCTGTGCCTTAAAACCAGAACCCTGAAGGCTGAATTTTACCTTTTTGGCAGGGGGCCTTTTGCAGGGTACCGAAGATATTTCTCTGCAGTATAGTGGTGAGGTGCATCACCCAAACCAGCGAGCCGGTGTGCTAGGGTGGGCAGCACTGGGCCTGGGAAGTAACAAGTCTGTCCACTGCAAGGCCAATGCATCCACAGGAAAGCTTCAGTGGGGCTTCTTCTTGGGATAGTTTGGGAAGGTATGACACCCTGAACAGCCCAGGTGGGATGGTGCCTACCATGACACCATGGAGCACCTTCAGGGCAGACCCTTGCCACAGACACCTTTGGTATTTGGAGCTACAGTGAGAGACCAAAAGAATTCCTCCTTCCACACTATAAAAACCTGCATTCCTCCCTTTGGGCAAAGCAGGCTAGATTTCTCCTTGTCTTAATTCTCTGACTTAGTTGTGCAATTTGCCAGAAAGTCTGCCTTCCTAGAAAAGAGCAGTTACCACTAACTGTTTTGCCTGAGATTCACTCTTTTGAGTTGTCAACCAAAGCTGCCTCCTGGCAGCTGCCCAGGTTGCCATAGTTCTAGACAAAATGAAAATGTTACTCAGCGAGGCATCTGCACCAAAAAGAGAAGTGATGGAAATATCGGTCAGCAAAACTTGTGATGTTCTGCCTAGGAGGAGCTGTGTCTCAGTACTTTGCCCCATTGCAAGAATGGTGCTTGCAAAAGGATGAAACTATGAGAGCTGGCTGTGGTTTCATAATTCCATATAAGGAAGAATTCCATTTTTCAGATTTAGTTTTCCTCAAGATAAAGTATTCCGTGGGCTAGAATCACTGTTTAATCATCTACTTGGCTACCTGGGCAGAAACATAGGGGAATGAAGATCAGTGCATCATAATTTGTACAGTAGACTTCAAAAAATAATTTATTTTGAGATCTTACCCACTCCACTAAAACAAAGTTTAATGTTATGAGAGGGAAAAAAAAAACACAACAAACTTGCAAATCAGAACACAGACACTGTGTTCTCTGGGGTGACAGTGTGCCCCAGTGCTCAGTGCTCATTTGCACTGTAACACTAGGAAAATACCCTAAAAGCCAGATTTGGTTTATCTTCTGATCTTGAATAGGACAAAACTCCTTTATCCTTCAAAGTGCTTTGTCTGAGTTAACAGGAACATACACTCTTTCTCTCTTTCTTTGGTTTCACAGAATCACTTAGGTTGGAAAAGACCATCAAGTTAAACCATTAACCCTACTGTACCAAGTCCAGACAACACATCCAGGGATAGTGACTCAACCACCTTCCTGGGCAGCATGTTCAAACGTCTGACAACCCTTTCAGTGAAAAAGTTCTTCCTAATGTCTAGTCTAAACCTCCCCTGGTGCAGCTTGAGGCCATTCCCTCTTGTTCTATCACCAGTTACTTGTGAGAAGAGACCAGCACCTACCTCTTTACAAAGTCATTTCAGGTAGTTGTAGAGGGCAATGAGGTCTCCCCTCAGCCTCCTTTTCTTCAGATTAAATAGCCCCAGTTTCCTCAGCTGCTCCTCATAAGACTTGTTCTCAAGGCCCTTCACCAGCTTCATTGCCCTTCTTTGGACATGCTCTAGAACCTCGATGTCTTTCTTGTATTGAGGTGCCCAAAACTGGACACAGTATTCGAGGTGTGGCCTCACCAATGTCAAGTACAGAGGGATGATCACCTCCCTGGTCCTGCTTGCCACACTATTTCTAATACAGGCCAGGATGCCACTGGCCTTCTTGGCCACCTGGGCACACTGCTGGCCCATATTCAGCCACTTATCAATCAGAACCCCCAGGTTCCTTTCTGCTGGACAGCTTTCCAGCCACTTATCCCCAAGCCTGTAGTGTTGCATGGGGTTGTTTGGGAAGAGATGGCCTTTTCCTGCTATCCCAGTGTTTTTTAAGCAACAGCTGAGGCACTGCTCACATGGCTTTTGTGAACTAAGAGGTGAAAGACAAAATTTGGGAAATGAAATAACTGCAAAAAATGGTAGCTAAAATTACAGATCTGCATGGGGAGAAAGCTTCATTGGCATTGCCTATCAGGATTTCCAAACAGCCTATGGCAGATGGAAATTATATTGTCAACCTTTCTGTGTAACCTCCAGACCTCACCATGTGAAAACTCCTGCTCACAGGTGACAGATTGGAGTCTTATGAGTATGAAGACATATCCTTTATTATATGGCTTTTTACATGTATGTATTTAGATATATAACTGTCTATTTAAGTAAATACTGATTTTACTGTGGGACCTCTCTAAACTGACTTTTGTCTATTTAGGTATATCAGGAGCTATTTAATTGAAACTGGTTTTGGTAGCTACGTTCAATTACAGTATGGAAATATCTCTGCCTGTGATACTGTGTATGCATCAATAAACCAGTAACCTTTGTGTAATAATTTAGTAACAGGATTCTCTTATGTATGGCAACTCCAAATATAGCAGCTTGGACCTTGACTTCAGAAATTACTGCTACCCGGGATGTAGGTTTTTTAAAAATTTTAAATGAGTTGCTAAGAATTTTTTTTCAAGTGTCCATGATTTGGTAGGACATTTAGTAATTTGATAATTTCTCTTGTAAGTAAATAAAATTATTGAAAGTAATGGCTGAAATGGTGGAAATGTTTTCAACATTCAAAAGTCATATAGAAAAGAGAAGCAGAGGTTGTATTCAAATTATAAAATATTTTTTTAACCACAGAGAAAGATCAACTGGTGCTCCTATTTTCTTCTATGGTGATCCAGTTTTTAATGGCTCACAAGCAAAGCATTTTTTGAAGTATTTGTACTCTTAGAAAAAATGCCAAATGATGTAGTATAGGTTGACTCTTGATACAGCTGGTCATAATCAGAACAGAGAAGAATAGGCTGACCTCACCTCTGACTCCTATCCAGGATTCTCCTAGAGCACATACGTGGCCACATTTCTGACTTTTTTGTGAGGCAGACTTGGTGGGTTTAGCCACCTGCTTAACACTTTGGGTCAAGGGATTCTAGGCACAAACAAAGGTTAATTTGCAGGGGCATGGGAAAGAGAAGCCAGAGCTCCTGGTGAAGTCAAGGAAGGCAGTCCTTGTGCTTCCTGAGGTGGTTGTGTTCTGTCATGTAGCAGAGCACAGTGCCTCCCTGGTGTGCCCTTAAATGGCAGCAGTGAGTGACACTAGTAGTATCTGCGACACCTGGGTATGGCTCCTGGCTTCCTGCTGACTTGTCTGTGTCTAACTTCGAGGTGAACTCATGTCACTTAGGGTCTTGACGAGGTGGGTTGTGAATATCTTCAATGTTAGAAATCACTTCATATCTCTGGGCAACCAGTTCCTGTGTTTAATCAACCTTGTTGACTTCACTAAGTATTTAGGTCTGTATGGGCAGAACACAAAGGAAACATGAAGATGGAGGTGTGAGCAGGTGGGTGTTGTTTGTACATTTGCTTTTTAAAAAAATTCAGGTTCACTCCTCATTTTTTTAATAACTTCTTCATTCTGACATCTTAGTTATGCAATCACCCAAATACGAAATTATTAACAACTGACCTTGTATATCACAAATATATTTTGCTTCAGCCCTGGCTGGACCCTCTCTTCTGCTGGGTCCTATCATTTGAATCATGTGAAGATACCTCAGAATTTTGGAATAGAGGGCAGACCCTATATTGGATGTGATGATGTGTAGTTGAATGTTTGGATGAATAGGTAAGCCTTCCAACATATAGTTCCTACGGTCCAAGACAGCTCCATTGTGACTTTGCAGGCTATCAAGATACTGTTATATAAATAGTTTTGGTCATATCCAGTTATATAAAAAACCTGAATTTAAAAGAAGCATAATTGTGCTATCCTGTCAGTTTCTTTTTGTACATGACTGTCACTAATGTGATAAGCATTTCTGTCCACCTCTGGAATTTCACTGATTGTTTTCTTTTAACAATGGGAATTGTGTGAAGTGTAGTCACAGATAATTTACATTCGGTTTTTCCAATGTGCATTCTTCAGAGTCCCAGGGCAATAGTGGGATGCAAAGTCTTGTTAGATTATTGGCTTTATTATCCAGCACATGATTCACAGTAAAATGCTGTAATGACCTCTTGCACCAGCAACTAATTCTTTTAAAAGATGAAAGTTGTTTCTTCTCCTGGCACAGATATCAGAATCTGCCTTCAAAGAATGATATGGCATTAATAGTACAAGCTGCCCAACACTTCTAAAGGAGTAAAAACGGCAAGACTTTTTTTCTTTTTCTTCAAATGTATACACAAGCCAGCTGTATTTTTTTTTTTATTTTGTGCTTCAGAGGCGGAACAGTTTCCTCCTGCTACTCAGGCACAGCACATGTTAGCAATAAGTGAATCATATTTAAGATGGAGAAGAAAAACAACTCTGACCAGAAGACCCAACTTCCAGATCAAAATTAACCTATAAAACTTTGATTCATTCGGACAACCTTTCACAACTATGCTGGCTGCTATTAATACAAAAAAGCACAGGTTCTTATTCCAATCTGGAGTGTGTACCCCAAATGACCACCTAGATAAAGAGGTCCAGTTTTTGCTGCCATGAGCATTCATGTAACATTTGTCTTTTCTGAACTATACTACTAAGATTTCTCATCCTGGCTGTTTTTTATAACTATCTGCTCCAGAACTGTCCTTTGCTTCTCTTTCAAATTTCTGGTCAAAATTTGATGATCATCTAGGAAACTGAATCAGGGGAGGTTTAGGTTAGATATCAGGAAAAGGTTTTTCACCCAGAGGGTGGTCGCACACTGGAACAAGCTCCCCAGGTCACAGCACCGAGCCTGCCTGAATTCAAGAAGCATTTGGATGATGCTCTCAGGCACATGGTGGGATTCTTGGGGTGTCCTACACAGGGACAGGAGTTGGACTCCATGATCCTGATGGGTCCCTTCCAACTCAGCATATTCTATGACTCTACTTAAGTTCAATGGGTGATGTTGTCCCTTAGCTTAAACAAGTCTTCTACTTCATCAGGATGCAACAATTTCATCTTAGTAGACCTAGTGAATCTCTTTCTTCTACAGATTTTCTGATTGTCATACTAGTGGCCTGAGCGGTTTAGAGATGTGTTTTGTTTTGGATGAATTTAATTATAGTTGAAGTACCTTGTATCTCTAGTGACTTGCTTAAAAGTGTTTTGTACTTTCCTGTTTCTTTGGAAAATTTAGCCTGATATATCACATTTGTCCTTTCACATCACTGGTGGATTCACCATTCTCTAAGGCAACTGCATCTTTTTTCTTCTCAGTCTATTTTGATGCATGAGTTTTCATCCACACCATAGATTCAGTATATTGTTGCATTTTTATGCCACCTGCTTAATTAAATATTTAGCATCCATGTTTTTGGAGTTTCACTCATAACTTTCTTCTATGCCAGTAGTTTCACTGTCAGCAAATGTTGTTCTCATTTTTCCCTTAGCCAGTTCTTCATCTGCTTTATAATTTTTCTGCTAGTTATTATCCTTACCTTTTTGATAAATGGTAGGGGTAATAAATACATTTTGGGCCTGTTAGACCAGATCAACTGTGCTAAGCATATTTTGGATCAAAGGAACTCCTTTGCTGGGGAAAAAAACCTATGTTAGTAAAAAAGAAGTGGCTTATCTAAGATACCTTCAGTGAACACATGCTGCATTTTCTTTCTTTTTCTTGTTTGTCTGTTTCTAATTACCTCCTCCAAAACTTGTCCATAGCTCTTGGATATTACTGAACACATATTAATGGGTATCTCTTCTCTCCTTTTTATGTTACAAGTATTATAGGTCATGGCTATTCTTCAGCTACCTTAAGTTTGACATGTTTTAAAGCAAAAAAAAAACTAAACCCCAAAACCCTAGTCCTGTAACCCTTTTTATAGCATGTGTGATTTCAAGTAAAAAAACTGTTAGCATTTTGGGAAATAAAATACCCAACTCATCTGATTTTGAATGTATTTGGTGTAAATTTTTGGCAATGTGCTTCTATACTTCATGTAATTATTCATCATCTCTTTAGCTACTCATCCTCCCTTCTGCATTTAAAATTACTTTTTTGAAAATGGAGGCAGAATATTAATCTACCCTTAGAATTTGAATGGATTCGTTTTTATCTTAAATTCACTCCTTCTATACAGTAAACTAGCTTCTATTCTTTTTTTATGGTATTTTTTTCCCAGTGTATGCCTACTGAAATATTTTGTTATTTCTATTAATTTTCTATTTCTATAAGTTGGCTTCATAAATTCTTACTCAACATCTAGCAATGCTTGTGCTGTTCCCATGCTTGATGACCAATAACATGAAGCTCTCTCTAGTGATTAGTCCCTTTGCCAATCTTTGTGATTATGTCCTTATTTCAACTATCTTTCTTACCTCCAAAAAGAAAAAAGGATTATGTTTGATCCTGTACTATCTTCATATGAAGATGTGGCAACAGCACTGATGCACCCTGCCTCAGTGTGTACTATCTCTGCCTTGGTTAAATTCCAATTCAGATGTTTGAGTTTTCAGTCCAGGTGAATTCCCTGACTTTTTAGATTTGTCTTTTTGAAATAATAATCTAGATTTGCATATCTCTTATGTTATAAAATTGTGGTAGCCCTATTCAGAATAACTTTTACAATCAGTTTTTCTCCAAGTTCCATGCTACCTTTTAAAATCGTGTCTAAGATAGCATTATCTTAACCAAAACCATTGTTGCCTTAGTAAATGTTGAAAGATAGCTTCCTGTTACATTCCAGTGCTTCTAAGCATTTCATTACTTTCATTCAGTCTCTGTTCTACATAGAGGAAGCTAATGTCTTTTAATAATCAAATTTTAGTCATCATCTCTGAAGTTATCTTTAATTATGGGGAAAGTTTGTAGCAGAACCTTGCCTATATTGTCTTAGATGTCTAATGCATTTCTGACCTAGCTTAAAGAATCCTACTTTTCTGATTCCTTGGTCCCAGAATGCCTCAGTGTGGCAAGATAATGTTGCTAAAACACTTCCGTATATAAAGATTCAATTAGCTGCTCATAAGGGGAGAAGTAAGGAAAAGGGACAGTCTTTCTTCATAAAACACGCATTCTATACCATGATAATTGTCAGATCTTTATGATACTTTAATTATTTTTAAGTGTTCTACTGAAAACTGTGTATTATAACACAGGTTTTAGCAGTTCAGAATAAAATGGAAGGATTACTGTAAGAGACTACTGGGGCTTCCTATTTACATATCCCAGAATTTGTTTTCGTTTGGTCTTGGCATTGTTTTGTTTTATTAAGTAGTCCACTTTAATCCCAAATCATCTTCAGCACTTTGCTGGCTGACCAGTTTCCCATCCTCTTTTGTGCACTTGCTTAACCTTGCCCAAACACATACCCCTCTGTATGTCATCTGAAGGAATTTTTGCATGGTATCTTGATTTTTTTATTATTTTTTTTTTCTCCAGGCTGCTTCTTATTGTTACTTTTATCTTTTTGCATTTCAAGTCCTTGCCAGGGTAGTTCCATTTCCAAACTGACTCGGGACACTGTCCCACTGCATTCAGGTTTCTATAGAAAACTTGTAACAGTACCAAAACCAAAACAATTCCCTGCACAACCCTCTCCCTTTCCCTTTGATTTAGGAAAAAAAAAAAAAAAAAAAAAATCAGTGATAACTCCTTTAAGTGTTTTGGTTTTTTTAATATACAATTTTGAATTTGCCACACAGTCCTCCTTCCTAGAAAGAATGTGATTCAGAACACCACCACGTCTTAGTAACATCAAGATACAAAGTCTACTTTTCTCTTAGTCCCAAGGCTTTTTACCGTATCAGAAATTACATGGGGTTAATATGGTTTGTTCTGTACATTTCCAAGGAGCACCTGCAGAGAGGTTGCTAATGAACGCAGAATCCATGAGAACTTCAGATGAGGCCATCACCCCTCTGCTGGACACAGGCTGATTTATAGCCTCTCTGCAGTGGTGGAGTACCAAATTTGCATGCTTTTAAAATGAATGGCAAAGCAAGACAGTTTAGCCTAGTACTCAAGTCTGATGCAAGTGAAGAAATTCCTGAAAAGACAATATTTTCATTCTGGTTTTGAAAAATAAGTTTAATATTTCATGACTTTCCTTCACTTTGGAACTGAATTTAGCCTATCAGTGTCCTTATGAGACCAAAGTAGTATAGTGTGAGGATGAGCTCTCACTGTCCTAAGGATCCTCAGTAAATCCATGAAAGGGAAAACATCAAGATCCTTACATTTACATGTAAGAAGTAATGGGTTTGTTCTTTGGTTAGCATCAAAAGTAATCAGTAAATGGCAAACACATCTTTGTTCATTGCTCTGTAATTGCAAATCTGGCACTTCCAATGCTTTGTAGCAGCACGCTTCGAAGTAGTGCTAATGAGAGAATTAAATCCATGTGATTAGAAGCAAAGTACAAATGATGTAAGAAAATGCTGGTGAGCATCTGATGATCTGAAGATGGGGGCAGGCTAGGAAAGAAAACAGTCACATCTTGTGCTCTGGATGTGAGACTTGCCACCATCTCTGGCTTCCCTGTCTCTGTTGAATGATTGGGGATTTTTGTGTGGGGTTTTTTGTTTTGGTTTGGTTTTGGGTTTTTTTTGTTTGTTTTGTTTTGTTTTTTGCTGTTGTTTATTGTATGTTTGTTTGTTTTCTTCTTTCACGTACGCTCAGCACCAAGTTTTCTCTGTGGCTGGTAAACATTCAAGGGGCTGAGAAATGGAGAAGACATCCAGGTGCTCTGCTTTGGTTAGAGTTGTGACTCCTGCCTTCATGACCCTGTCACACACATTGCCTCTGTCCATGTATGCATGTATGATGACCTTGACCTGTCAGGTCTTTTCTCCTGATCCCAGCCGTGACGTGTCAATATTAAATGAGATGAAGTCTGATTTCAGGGCTATTGTGTCCAATATTGCCTTGATGTTGTTGAAGTTGCATTTTGTCTACTGACTTACTGTTGTTTTATGGAGAAAACTGACTTTCTGCAGTCACTTGTATTGGTGAAAAGTCCTGAGGTCTTCACCACTGTCGCGGATATATATCAATAGTATCAATATCAACCCACAAAATCTTATGTTTCTGCAGAAAATGCCTCTTTCCGCCTCCCCTCAAGCTGAGACTAATTCTCCGTTGTACTTAGCACTGTCATTTAGCTTTGAAAGTTCCTAATTACTAAGACACCACCATCGAAGTTTTCCTACTAGCAGAGCACACATAAATCTGCAGCAGAGCTCTGTCACAAGTTGCCTGCAGCACGATTTAATCTGTAATCTTAGAAGCCTGATAACTGTTAATTTTTTGGCTTCTTAAACTTCTCACTGTATGTTAGGGGTAGCTATTTTCTGTGCTGCATATAACAAACGAGAACTTGGTTACTTCATGCCTCTTCTTCAGATGCAACTTCCATATTGTGGTATTTGTGTTCTATAAACAAACAACAACAACAAAAAAGTCACTTAAACACCTGAATAAGAATGGTATTAGGCATTCTCACCCCAGGCTATTCATTTACATGAATTACCAACTTATGAAAAACATTTTTCTGCATATTCTTTCTCACGGGTCATATTTTGGCCAAATTTGAATAATCTCTCTAAATGTCTTTTGTCTTGTACTGAATCAAAATTAAGTGAATACTATTTAGTAATTGCTACAAAGCCAGCAAACTTTGATTTGTTTTAATTAATGGTTGTTGCCTAACCAGTATGTAATTCCCGAGAGACTGATCCTTTTTCCTGTGCCCAGTGGTTGTGAAAGAAAAGGAAAATGTACTGAGTGACAAATAGAGTTTGAAATAATTAAGAGGATGAAAAAAGCACCAATTCTAGGAAATATGGGCAGAGGCTGAATTTTTTCATTACTCATTCTTTTTATTTTTAACTCAAATTAGGGACCTACTTTTTCTGTACAAGATCTAGTGTTGTGGCTTGCGCTCTCTTGTTGTTGTAATATGGATAAATATGAAAGCACTAATGAGATTTCACAATAAAAACACTTGGTATTCCAGTGTTCCAGTTACAAAGTGTGAACATCACTGATGGATGGTTTTAAGTTAGGTCACAATTTTTTTTTTTTTTTCTTTTTTTGCCACTGAGTTCCTTTACAGTTTTGCCTTTCTGATAAATTGAATACTGCAAAACTACTTTCTATAAAATGAAGTTGGAATAAAACTGCAGTTGAACTCTAGATATCAAATACAGTGCCGAAATGCTGTTGCAGATTGGATTTCCTTAAAAATGGAGTGTAACTGCATATATTACACACCACACTTAGATGTTAGGTCCAAAAAGCAAGTGATCAGCAAGAGGCTTTTCTATTTTTCAGTAACGCATGTGTGGTCCAGGCTTTATAACCTTTTCTTCTGGTAACTCTTGTATTCTGCAGCTCATAATAGGTTTATTAATTAGTAGAAGCAGTTCCTGCTCCTGCATTACAACTTGACACGAAGAAACCAATGAAGCTTTAGTTAACTTTTCCTGCCACCTCGTGGTCAACATCATAAATAGCTTTTCTCACTCGTCACAAAGCCTGCGGAAGTACAGCCCTCACATTATCAGCTATTGACTTGTGAAATTATCTTGGCCTCCCTGCCAGCAACTTTTCAACATACAATGATAAGTAGAATGATATAAGTTAAACTTCTTTCCCAGGGAGATTCTCTCAAAACCCGTAGTTAAACACCAAACAGTAAAATGAAATGTTTTAATTCAAGTGAAAGTAAAATCTCTTGGCACAAAAATGTCAAGGCCTAAATAGCACATTATCTATCTGAGATAGTGCTGCCTTTCACTGATTCTGGAGCAAGACAACAGTAACATAGATCTTGAACAGCCAGTGTAACAAAAATCTTGAATGTGTGGGTGCTTAGATTTTGAAGTACATAATGGGACATCCTTGTCCGAACAGTAGACATAGTTGTTTTTAATGGCTGGGTTTTATATTAAATTGCCCTAAAGTAAACAGATAATGGTGCGGAGGGGTAAATGATGGTGGGATTTAATGGCAGTCATTACAGATGTAGCCTTCCAGTTTGTGGCACTCTCATGCACTTAAATGCACAGAAGCTTTCTGTTCTAAATCTGACCACCATGTTTGAATGCCGGTTCCTGAAGTGACATTCAAGAAGAATGTTTGTAGTACTCTGTCAGTGGCAAAAAGCAACTTAATTTCCCTCCTCAGCATCCTGAGTGGCTGTAAACACTTCTGCTGACATTATTTGCAACTGACATCATCAGAGATGATCTACATTGTGAAGCCACAAACGGAAATAAATAAGCACTACACCACATGCCTTATATGTGCATTAATCTCACTGTTTTTTTGAATCTGCTCTAATGATTTTATCTCCCTGGATTACTATATATTTTATTTTAAGTATTAAATTTCTTAGCGTGATGGTTTAGTTTGACTGAATTGTCTTGGTGTGTATCCCTAATGTTGTTATATTCCAGAAAGACAACGTATTGCTTCATACCAGATGAAGGTTTTTTATATTTGCCAGTATGTTGCCATGTAGTTTAAGATTACTACTTTTTAGTACTTGCCTTCCATTAGCTAGTGAAATTATAACAGTTGCTTTCCTATCTTCCAGAATATTTCCCTGGCATGGATACGCTTAATTTTCATTTGTTGTGGCATTGCTCTTTGTGGAAGACTCAATTAGCAGAAACTTTGAGATGGAAGCAGTCCAGGGAGCTGATATAATTGTGTTTCATCTCCTGTATAACTCAGGCTGTAACATCTTGTCTTGTAATTCCTTCATCAAGCTTGTAAGTTATATTGGGACTGTACTGTCTCAGAGAACAATATCCAGGCTTGGGTGTGCAGCATTTCTTAGTCCTACTTCCCAGTGATCGATTACCTCTTTTTTGGAGTTACTGATAGAGCAGTCAACTCACTTTTAGGCCAACATATCTATTGCTGACATGGAAATGGAATATTAAAATCTGAGGTACATAGAAATAGTAGGTTTACCTCCTAAAATTGCTGCTATTGGAGGAATTAGTGCTATGTCAACTCAGATTAAACTTGGCAAACTGTTCAATGCTAAAGTAAAGGTAGAAACCATATTTATGTGATATTGCCAAGGTGAAATGTTGCAACTCTTCTCAAAGATTTTTAAAGAGCTAGAGCAAAACTGTGTCTGGTTTTGAATTAACCTAAATTTTTCAATTTCTCTTTCAGTAAGGAGAGGAGGGAATTAAGCTGTTTTTCATATATTCCTCTTAAGGGATGTGACTTCACATTTTTCTGGTTTCTTTAGCATGTAACAGTTGTACATGTGGAACAACAGTCACCTGTATGATCAGCCAACTGGGAGGCATTTTGCGGTTTCAGAAATAGTTCTTTGGGTAACATTCCACTTCTTATGCCTCAATGGATTGGTTAACAAGCTTCGGTGTCAAAGAATCTCTTAAAGAGAGTTTGGCCCATAGTTTTATAGCTCATGTAATGAAAATACACTTGGTGAAACACGTGAGAAGATGTGCTAAGCAGAAACTACCCTCTTTACAAAAAAAAAATGGAAACACACAACAGAAGTATCGAGTCTGATTTTCTCAAAAGGAGACAGAGGCAGTGTGGCAGAAAAAAGGCACAGAAAAAATAATAGCTGTCACAAAATCAGAAAGGAGTCTGACTGAGCTGAAAACCAGTTTCAGATCTTGATTTCTGGCCTCTTGGTTCAGCATCAGAACCTTCCCATTTATCAAGAGAGAGCTCAAATACAGTATTATAGCATATACCTTGCCACAACATTCTTTAATGAGCTTTTATTCTTCCTAAGGCTAGCATTTGTGTGAACCCAACGTTGACACAGAAAAGAGAAACGGCCCTTTTCTGGCTTTGGTAGGGCTTCTAGCTTAGAAATACACTGCTGACACATCTTCAAATCTGTAATTCAAAATTTGAATTGCAGATTAGAAATGTGTAACTCTCTCTACATGAATGCACTGTGCTTAAGAGTTGTCATATCATTGTAAGGGATTACTACCAAATGAACTTGAGGACTTAACAGGAGTTTGGAATCCAGCATGTTCTTAGGAGACCTTGTCAGACTGTGGAGTTACGGCACCAGAACTGCACATGAGGGACTGAGAGATACCTTGAATTCTTTGCAGTTCTTTTAGAAAATCCTTTTAATTTTTTCCTTCTGTAAGATATAATAACTGTATTTCTGTAAGCAACTGGTATTACAGTGTCTAGAAGATTTCTTTTTGGTTTATGTTCTGTTTATGTTAAGACTTTTACAGCAGTAGTATAGACAAAAATAGACCAGATATTTGAAACATGTGATGGTACTGGATGGTTTTGGATGACAACAAATTGGGGCAAGAAGGAAATAAACCAAAGAGTTCTCTGTTTGAGGGTGGTTAAAATTTTTACCACGCTATTTTTTAGGAATCTAGATTTGAAAATCAATTCCCATTTCCACTGGGGCCAGCAGCCTTGTTCCCTTCCATCTGCCAGAGTATGAGTTTTCTCATCCTAGATGAAATGTTTTGGTTTGGTGGTTTACATTCCAAAAGCCTACAGGTACAGTGCTCAAGTATTGAGCATGTACACTCTTTCAGCATGTGGCATAAAGCCATACCGTTCATGACATTGTTCTGTCACTACACAAAATATGCATTAGTAAAGAGGAAAATGGAGAAAATATTATGTGTAATCAAGTATTTAAAATATTTTCTGGACAGGTTTAGAAGCCTTTTCTTCTAGCTAGAGCCACTTGAAATTAGTTCTATAGTATGAGAAGTGAGATTTGAAACTTTCAATGCTGAAAACATAGAAACTGAGATGTATTTCTTGTAATCTGATATGTAAATCAAAAAACCCACTTATTGTTCAAATGAGACAGCAGCCCAGACTACAGTTTACCTTGTGAATACTAGATTGCTATCTATAGTTGTTTGAAACAATAAAGAAAAAATACTTCAGATATACATGTAAACATCTTGACTAGTATTCTCTACATTTGCTTCCTTCTGTTTTGCAAATATATTTGTTATGTTCTGTGTGTGTCACTGGCAAGAAAGTATATGGAAATAAATCTTTCCATAGTTCAACAAGCAGTATATTTGCACATTTCCTGTGCTAATATGATATGTTGTATTGGTTATCAAAGTATATAGCTATGTTTAGAAGAATTTCAAAGGAGTTTCCATATGGATTAGTGCTGTCAGTCTGTTACAGGTGTGGGGTTTTTTGCCAGTACAGCTAAGCCAGTGCTGTCAAAGAGATATTTAATTTTATCAGTTTAGGAATGCCTTATATTGTTATTACTGCTTTTCTGTAGGGGACAAAGATGTATTGACAGAGAGATGCTTTCCCATCAGGATAACAGCAGCATAGGAAATATATGCTTTAGTGTAGTTAAAATTTTATAGATTTTAGGTGAGAACAAGCTCTAAGATATCTTGGCTCTCAAACCTTACCAAATGCAAATGGCATACACAAATCTTTCACGTTCCTTAGTATATACCTTTTCCTAAAGATCATTAGGAGAGTAGCTATGATGAAGCTGAATGTTTTCTTCATAAAGGGGATCAATGGACAGGAAAGAGGAAAGGATCTCAGCTGAAAGAAGAGTACAAGCTCTTATGGTCATTTGGTCAATTATTTTTGTATAGTAACTTATCTTTTAATAAAAGTAAGTTTTTCTTGTAGGGTCTATAAGCATAAAAAAGATTGGGGCTTGATTTGCCATGGATGGCAGAAGAGCAAAACCCATTTTTGTTTGTTTTCCATCATTTGCTTAAATGTTTCTTTTTCCTAGTCTACTTGCTGCAAATTTAAAGTGTAATATGCCTCCGACTTCCTTTTTCTTTTTTTTTTTTTCATTAAGGATAAAAAATATTCTCTTTTATTGTTCCTAACAATAAGATCTATAATAGAAATTATCAAGTTGTTGAGCAGATGTTCTCCAACATCACTTATTCCTTCATCCCCACCTGAGCCTGAGCAATACAAATATCCTGCCTTTTCAGTACAGTTTAATGAAAAATAATCTTGGTGTATTATGGATAGAGCCAAGAAATAAAACCTGCAGGAGCAGAAGAGGAAGTGAGGGGCAGATGAATGCAGAGAAGCAGGAAAAGGGAAAGAAGAGCCAGAAGATGAGCCTACATCTGACTCCTATATTTTTCCCTGACAGACAGAAAAAGGAATGCAGTGGGCAGAAGCAGTGGGGCAGCAACACTGTGCCCCCTTGGCAATTGCAGCTTAAATAGCCAAACGCTTTTGCACAAATTCTTTGCTTCATTTTTTTTACCATGGGGTGATGTAACTGCTACTTTCTCTTCCATTACTGACTACAGGCTGTGGCAGCAGAGAAGCCTTTCCATTCTCTGCATTTCCAATTGATGGCTCTATTGCTCGCTTTCAACTTCAGTACAGTTATCTTCACTGTTGCCACCCTCTTTTGCAGCAGGTTGACTTCATACCTACATTGCTGAAATCCCCTTGAAGTACATGCCTCTCTTTCTTGGTTATCGTTTGTTTAGTGACCAGCAAAGAGAGAGAGGTCAGATTGTTTTGTCCTTTAAAGTATGTGTTTGGTTGGAGATCCCCCATTTGAGTGGGTTGTAGCACAGATGCCTTAATTGCCAACTAAAATGATTTTGGAAGCATCCTTTCTGTCTAGTGAACTTTTAAGTCAGTACTTGCAGCATGCTACTTCATTTTATCCATGCTTATGCCTCACAGAATCAAACTGAGGCAGATTTTCTAATTAAAACAGAGACTATATATTTATCTGTTGCCAGAATGTTAGATAAATGCATTCTGGATGTAGTTAGTCTCTTGTATCAGCAGAATTTGATGAATCCCAGTTTTCATTAGCTATCTTGAGTGAGGATAGATTATTGCACATTTCCTGTAAGCAGCTTAATTTTAATGTTATATGACATTCCTTACTTAGCATAAAAAGTGAATAACTGAACAGCATTAAAAAAGCAGAGAACTCTCATCAGTAGCTGTGGGGGAGTGTTTTCAATCCTAACATGACAAAGATGCCATGTGTATGAAATAAAGTGTAAGTGTTCCGATTTTTTTCCACAAAGCAAACTTTCTTCTAAGCGCTAGCTTCAAGAGCCACTTTACTTCATTAAGGGAGAAAAATCCTAAAGGCTTAATGATTTCAGAGGCAGACAATGCATGACTTCTCTACTAATATAATGAGCCATTTCCAAAAAGCAATTCATCAACAGTTTGCTGTTCTGCAGCAAAAGGAGGCATAACATAACCTTTGTTGGTATTGATTTGCTGTTCTGGATCAGCCTAAAAGGAAAAATAATTCCTGTTAAAACTGTTGAAATTTATCTGTCCTTGTCTTTAAACTTCGATCTGAGGTTACAGATGTCCTAGAAGTTTTCTAACTTGCATCTAAACACTAAACAAATAATTCACTTTGTGTGAAGTGTAATTATTAGCTAAAGGAAAACATCTGTAAATAATTTCATATGTTGAAATAACTTTAGATCTGACCCAATAATGTAGGATGAGTAATGACTAATCGTGGCTTTTATTTTTCTGCTTATGTGATGCGAATGGCCAGATCACAGCTTAATTTAATTTTATTAGCAGCTTCTGATGAAGTTCATGGATTATTTTAACTGCCTTTAGTTTACTGATTTTTCTAAAGACAATTTAGGGGAAGGATCACTCTGTTTTATCTATTATTTGTTGCTATTAGAAACTGCGTGTTGAGCGGATGGGTCTTTGGTCTGGTTTAGCACAGCTGTTCTTCTATTTTTGTATGGCTGTGAACACTGAGTGTTATTACAGTGGTTAGAGAAATGTGCCAGCATTTCTGATTCAAATACTCATACATAAGATTTTTACAGTTTAGTGTTCAGGAATTCTTTTGCATGGGACACTGAAAGTTGCGTTTTGTGAATTTTAGCAGTAAAATTAAATATAGATTTTTTTTCTTGTTTTAAATTTCCTTTCTTTTAGTAGCGAGCTCAACAGATCAAATACACCCAGCAGAAGACTTATAGTTCTTAAGGAGGCTTTAACTGTAGGGTATCTCTTTCCCTTCTTCTACTATTTCTATACATTCTGGCCAACAAAAAAACCCCAAAACTGAAACAAAGCAAAAAAACCCCAACAAACCCACAAAAAACCAAAATAAAACACAAACAAAAAACCCCCAACCAAATAAAAAAATAAAAAAACCCCAAAACAACAAAGAAAAAAAAAAGTTTGGATGGATATGACAGTTTAAGATTGTCTCAGAATGGTAATTCTCATTCCAAGTGAGCTGGATCTGAAAATCCATTTTCAGATGAGTTATATTTTCTCACTCTTCTTTGCAGCAAAGCTCTTAAATAAGGTGTCCAATAGCAACTTGTCATCAGGGAGAAAAGATGAATAAGAAATATGTTTGTCTTTAAAGTATCTCAACTCTTGGAAGAGCAGAATACAGAGATTCCCACCTTTTAATGAGCAATCCCTTATGCCCATGTTGATTTTACTGCTGTTAATAAAGCTCTGTTTGGCAGAAAAAAAAAAAAAAAATCTATTTGCACATATCCCTTCCCAAGGAATATGTTTTAGAGCTGATTATTTCTGTAGAAAGGCAGAAAGAGAGAAAAAGAGTCACTGGTAGCTTTTGGACCAGACCTGCTGTTCAGATAGTATCAAATTCAGAAAGTTTAATTTGAGCAGATGTTGTCTGGCTAGGGGTGTGAAGAAATGTTGTCAGTAACTCCTTTTTCCGTGAGTCTTTATTTTATTTTTTAGTCAGGAAAATCCTCCAAGGGCCATACATTAACACATTACCCTAATTACTCTTGCAGTCCCGTTACAGGGAGTAAGTCATTCTGCTGTTTGCAGCCTTACAGATGAACATGTAGTGAAATTTGTAGCCCATAATTCACAACTGAAGAAGGTTAAAAGGATTTGGATAAAAGTGTCCTTGGAGGCTATATATTGCAAACAGTGTGTCAAGAATAACTATCACAATCTGTACTCCTTTGCTGGCATAGGCAATCTTTTATTGACTCAAATGTGAATTGAAGGCTGTCATTGTGGTGGCAATAAAAAACAGGTACAATCAAATTATAGTCTAACTTTTTCAAATTACTTTTTTTTTTTTTTTGGTGCCAGTGAAAGGAAGGTAATGTCTACCTACCTCACTCACCCTGGTCTGTGACTTGTGTATCTGAGAATGTAATTTAGATAGTAAAACTGCAAAAGAAATGCCTGAGTTCCACTCCTAGTGTCGCAAACCGAGATGGGAAACTGCGACTCACTGCCCTACACAAAAGGGAATCGAGGGCTGAGGACCACTCCCTGTCACACTCACAAACAGTGTTTAAAAATCAATAGGTTTATTAAAGGCACTAATATCTAGGCGGGGTTATTGCTACAGAACTACAAAGCCACAGCAATCGTAGGGAAGAATAATGCAATACAATACAGCAACAGTACAATACAATACAATACAAACAATCCTATTCCCCCCCCCAGTCCCCCCCCCCAATCTCGGTCCCGGACAGAAAATGAGGGAGAGAACTTGGAGAGAGCCTTTGGGGAGATTAAAGGAAGCAAGTGTATAGTAGAGGTGTGTGTGAATGGGTGAATGTCTGTAAATGTTAGTAAGAAACGTCAGAGTGTAATCAAGTTCGCAAATCTCACCACCGGGGTGCGGCCGAAGCCGATCCCTAGTCGGGACCCTTGTTCTCCAGCGAGTCCAGGCGGGCAGTCCGTTCAGCGTGCTCATACACCGGCAACCACAGAGGAGAAGGTACGCAGCAGCTACACGACAGCCTCCACAGCGTAGGAGTGTTCGCAGAGCGCGCCCGTTGCTCCCCTCCGGTTCCGGCCTCGCCGGGCCCCCTGGGAGCTGTAGTCTGAGTCTGTGCGCATGCGTCTGCTGCCTCTAGCCTCTTCTTGTGCCGGGGAGTGCATTACCAGGAATGGTCAGTAGATGTCGCTGGATTAAAGGCCATAATAGAGTCCGTCTCTCACACCTAGTTTTGGCTCTGGCCCCAGACCTGTCACGTTGGCCCAGATCCATCAGTGAGTGTGAAAGTAGTTGTGCTGAACATTGCTGCACTCAAATTTTAGGCAGCTGCTTCCAGGAGTGGAATTCGTAAACCTCAACTGGGTGCTGAAACTGCCTGCCCAGTGCACTGGGGGAGGTACGTGTCCCAAAAGCTAAGTGGGGAACACATGTTGGACAGCCCACGGAAGATGCAGGAGAGTCCAGCCGTGTAGTTTGTGATTGCAGGAAACATGGCCCTAATGCAATATCTGCTTATAGATTTGTGTTTATTAGTCCCAGGATGTGTTGCCCAAACAGCATCTCAGGCAAGTGGCCTGTAGATGCCAATGCTGGGAAATCTTGGGTTCAGTTTCTAATACTAAGGAGGTTGATGGCTCCTGCTGTGTGATCCATATGAAAAGTTACCTCCAGGCAGAGAGCAGAGCCTCTCCTCAGGGA
Organism: Hemiprocne comata; assembly: GCA_020745705.1. Classification (NCBI taxonomy): domain Eukaryota; kingdom Metazoa; phylum Chordata; class Aves; order Apodiformes; family Apodidae; genus Hemiprocne; species Hemiprocne comata. Next base: position 130,279,912 of record CM036586.1, on the reverse strand, counting down.
AATGCTTTTACCATTGGATACCACGTAATACTCCTAGCTAGCCACTCAGTGAATAATTCAGCTCCTCAAAGCAGCAGCACTTCAGGAGGACTTGTGGTTAAGCACTTCTCTAGGGAGACAGCTGGCAGGGCTGTGGATGTGCCTCAGGCTGAGGATGGCAGAAAATTCAGGCTTGCAAGAGATGAGACCTCCAGCTCTCCTGAACACTCTTTTTAATGGGAAGATGCCTGTATCTGCCATGCAGTTATGTTGTAGGGGCTCTCAGCAAGTTGTAGGCCAGGAGAAGCAGATTTCCAGAGCAAAATAGTTGGTACAGAGGAGCCAGCAGTCACAGAGCAGGCGTTTGGGAAAGTTTACCCTGGACTAGCACTAGTCTGGACATGTGTGCAGAGAGTTCATTAGCAGTTGGAGAGCATCAGGTGCACACCTGGTCCTCATCTTTTGGGACAGATTCACCTGAAGGCCATTGTGCATGTGTGCACATGCACATGTGCTGTGGCCAGTCCACAGTGTGAACTAAAATACCATAAGTGGGAATCAGGGAATAATTTCAAAAGTCATTCCTGGTCTGGACTGAAACACTGGTGTTGACACAGCTAGAAGCAAAGTGTGCCCATCAAAAAGTATTCCCTAGTTAGGAGATAAGATGGCTGCATGACTCCACCAGATGCTTATAGTGTCTAAGCCCCTGATTGTTTAAACAGCACATCTGGATTTCACATTGGAACTGCTTGGCATAAGCAGCATTTTCAGTGCTTCTTTGGGATGCAGACCTTCCTCATGCTTTGGTTCACTTGTTTGTGAAGTGTACAAACAATGGTATTCATTTGTTCTCCTCTCCAGGATTCTGGAAGCTGTCTGAGAGGGATATTGAAATAATATTAGGGTTAGAGTTATTATGCTTTTCTTAAAGTTCACTATAGGAGTTGAGCATCCTTCCAGCAAGAACATCTGAGCTGCTGGTGTAACCAAATAGTTTTCAACTGTGTGGTTTCTGTTGTGGCAAATAGCGAGCAAGTGATGACATCGTGTTGGCATGGTACTACTGGCTCTGGCCTTTTCCCAGACTTGCACACATGCTGGGACTCCTGTTTCTTTGCTGAGAACTTAACATTCAGGAGGGCATATCCTACTTCATTCCAACAGCTCAAAAAATGTGGAAGGAACGCTGCCAATATTTCTTCCATCACAGATTCCATCTTCTGCATTGTAAACCAAAGGTTTGAATCTAATTCCTACACAGCTAAAACAGAAAAAACTTAAACCAGCAGTTCAGGAAAGTAGGAGGCTAGGAGCTCACCTTTCTTGTTACTGCATAGGGCACTGAAGGCCACTACTCTGTGCTGTACTGTCTATAAATGTAGGAGGAATCCCTCTATCCCCACTTCACAAGCTCTACTGCAACACAATCCCCTGTGCGTACCTACCTGAATGGGATTTAAACTCTATGATTTCTTCACTCCAAACTCTTCACCTATATGGTCAAAGGCTTTCCCACCCAGATACACCAGCTCTGGCATCATGCCCCACCTGCCTCCTGGACCCTCATCTGCCGTAGCTGCTCTTTACCAGCCCTGTGTTCCTTTGCTCCTGACACAAATATCTGCATTAGGAAGTGTGGGGACAACATTGGCTAGCTTCCTCTAGCTTACTTTTTACTGGAAAAACCTGGGGAACAAGAAGCTCAGCTATACACAAACACAGGTGGTACAGTATCTCCATTAGTCTGGAGATGCTGACCCTATGACTCAGATAGCTTCCTCATAGATAGCTACCCAGGAACTGTCTGGGTGGAAGCATGCAGCTGAGCTGTGAAAGTAAGTGCTTTAAGACAAATATCTCCAATAATAGCAAAAGCTGTCCTTTAAGTAAGCATCTCCAGTCAGGATTAGGACCTGTCACTACTAGTTCATAGAATCACATTATAGAATCATAGAATGGTTTGTGTTGGAAGGGACCTTAAAGATCAAGTTCCAACCCTCCTGCATGGGCAGGGACACCTCCCACTAGATCAGGTTGCTCAGAGCCCCTATCACTCTCATATCATGTATGCACCAGCCTGTCTATCACACATTAAATAAATATACTTAGGGTAGAGTTATAAGACTCTCTAAAGCAGTGAGTTAAAATAAATACAAGGGCTGATGAAAATCCAAAGGAACAATTTCATAACTTTTTCCAAGTCTGACCTATCATTTTTCTAAAGTAACCTAGTCCTCCTTTATAATTTAAACAATTACTGAATTTAATTGTTATAATTTGGCCCTCCTTAATTTGTCCTCAGCTGCCCTAACTCAGGATCCAGGAGGTAATTGAATCACTCATATGAGGAAGATGCAACTGCAGATACTTTATCCCATGAACAGAAGTGCAGGTGCCTCCTACCCTCATGTTCATTTTGGCTCTGATACTATAAAAAAGCTTGGCACAAGGACTCTGAGTTTTGATGGGGTGGATGTCAGTATCTCAAAGCTGACATGTGCATGGTTCTGTGGCTTATTGCTCATGAGCTGCTGCAAAACTCAGTTGGTCTGCACTCTGAGCAAATAATTCCCTTTATTTGGCAGACTTTAAAAAATAGAGAAAGAGAGAGAGTAGGAAATAGAGGCCATCAGACTGTTCCCAAACAAGAACATTGAGAATGGTAATGAAAAATGTTGCTGCTGTGTTACACAACCATTAGAATCTCTTACCATCAAAGGTCAAAAGCATTAACCACATGTTGGCAACATTTATAAATAGACTCTCTATGGAGCTTTACCTAAAGTGGAATGGCTAAAACACTTTGACTCAGGAAAACCAATTAGAACTAGTAGCTTCTTTTAATTTAATAGCTGCATTAGGCAAGATGCATGAATGTTGGTATGCATAGGCATAGAAAACTAGACAATTTCACTGCTTATGGAGTCTGAAATAGAATAGAATTTCAACTTGACTAACAGAAGGTCACAGTACAGCTGGTCCTGGTGTGGCTATGTAGAAGAAGAAAGGCATAGAAAGTTTTCTCTAGCCTCAGTAGGGCTATGTGTCAAGTAATGCACCCCTTGCCATCATTAATGTGTGGAGGCACGCTCTTTGTATCTGCAGGGGTAAAGCGACTCCAAAAGTGACTGGAAGCTTAGTTCCCACTCCAGAAGTTGCAGACATCAGATGCAGGTAGTTCTAACATACCATTTGTAGCATTTACCATTGCATACTGATGAAAGATGCTTGACAAACATTAGAAAGAAAACACTAGGAAATGCTAGAATGAAGCATTTTTGACAGTGTGAAGAACAGGAAATAAACAAAAAGATAAACTTTTAACAATTCAAATACTTTGAGTCAGTTTTTAAAAAAACAAGAAACCGGTTCAGAAATCATTCTGCTTTTTCAGGTTGAGGGGGAGGTGACAGGTTCCTTTTTTCAAATCTTTTGCTGGGCAGAAGGCAAACTCCTGCATGAGGCATAGCTGAGATCCTGTGAATGTGAGAATGAAAACTGTGCCCCAGTACTGGACATTTTGAAATGGTCAGGTTTTCCCTTGGTTCCTCTAATTCCAGTAACATGGGTCAGGTCAGTAAAAAGGATCAGAAAGTAGGAGATGGTAGTGGAGTGCAGAGACTGACTTGATGCCAGCAGTTCATTGCCGTAATTTGCTTAAACATTCCTCTTGTAGGCAAGCAACTGCAAATAGAATTTTAAAATAATCCTAATCACACTGGGAGCACAGTGATTACCTTTTGATTACCAGAGAGGAAGCACAGTGGGTTATCAGGTGTGATACTTTTCAAGCTTATTTATGAAGCAGGTGTTTTCCAGCCTGTTTGTATGCATGCCACCATCTCCCTTTAGGGACTTTGCTTTGATTTACTCATACCTATCAGGTGTATCTCTGCTGTCTTCTCTTCAATCCTTCACTGTCTCCCTTACCGCCCCCCCCCTCCCAAATCAAAGGACATTCGTTGGCTATAGCAACACTGTGTAGCCTGCCAGATATGTTCCCAACCTTCTAAGATATATGTGGGACTGGAAGCTATGACTGTGCTGGACTTCATCTGAAGTCTACCTGCTGCTAGTGCACCCTCTTAGTTTTACTTCTTTTCACTGTGTTCCCCTGATGCTAGGTAACCTTATCACCATGAAACAATGGCAAGGGTAAATGTTGGGAGAACAAAAGTTACAGGTAAATAAATATAAACTGTTTTAAGCAACAATGTGATCTCTTAATCTTCCTGATAGAATATACAGTGCAGTCTTTCAAATGTTGAATGGTCTTCAGAGCTAATGCTCAGTTTGTAAAAGGGTACCTGAAACTTCAAAATCTATTTCAGCTCAGGATAGCTTTACTGTGTTTTTTCTTCTACTTTGTATCATATTCCATTTCATCTGACACTTGGACGGATGGTATTTTTGCTATTCAGAATGTTTTCTGGTTTTTACTATCCTTCCTTTCTAGTTATTTCTCCCTTGTACTTTCATGCAATTTCTCTCAGTTCCTTCCTGCCCAGATGGCCTAATCCTTTTTTTGGTATTATTAAAACTACTTCAGATTTATAGTATGCTCCTTTTCTCACATTAATATAGGAGAGTAAGTCCCCATCCTCTTGCATGTCCTCTCTCCTTTGAAGGCTCCCAAGTCACTGGAGTGGTGCCATAGTCTTGTAGCCAAATAATGTTTAATGCACATTCATTCATCTGGTTTGATAAATTACAAAATTAAAATAGTCCCTATTTATTTTTTCCGCTATAGGTTATCCACAGACTTTAAATGTAGCTAACAGATCCCAGCCTAGAGCCAGTGCTTATAAGTATGTCAGTTATTTCAAGAAGGATAATAGTTCTGAGAATTTCTGTTTTAATTACCTTTTAGCCTAAGCTTTCAAAATGGCTAATTATTTTGGCTGCCAGAATTGAGAAACTGGAGAAGACTGTGATTTTCTAGAAAATCTGAAGCACCTCTGTACTGAAAATAAAACTTGTCTTAAAGAGAGATGTTTCAAAAATTGAATTGGTCTTTGGATCACCATTCCTTTCTAAAAATAGAGGCCTCACCACAGCATCCTGCTGTTGTCCTTGTTCAAATTTCAGAAGTGACTCACTACGAGTTGCTTGGTTACTTACATAGCTAAGACAGGCGACAAAATATTCAACCCAAATAGATAAGCCCAGACTTGTCTCCTAAACAACTGGGAGAATGAATTAGGGAGTGACATAATCTTCTAAATTACAAGTATTATGACATAATAATGCAATGGGCCAGGAGGAGCATGAAACTCTCATAAAGGCTCTTCATTTAATTTTGTTTTGAATTGGCAAAACACACTCAAAACCAGCATACTTGATTTAACTAATTTAAACAATGTCAGCATTTAACTAGAATATGAGGATAAAGTGATGGGATGTTACAATCCAGATTTCTGTGAAATTTTACTACTCTATGGGCAAGAACTTATAACATTCAGTCCATAAAATAAGGTACTAAATTTAAAATATAACCCTATGCATATTAGCATAATTAAAATGCTAAACTTTAAAATGCAATTATCATGTAATAGGAATGCCATGCATCTGTAATACTGGAATTTCCCTAAAGCACATTAAGGACATGCAACACTCAGCAGATTCCTAACTACTACTTAATTACCCTTACCACTTACTGCTGCAGAGATGCAGAGTACGGAAAAGATGTACATTTCCCTAAACAAAAGAAGCATTAAGAGATTTTTGTATTTATAGTACAGATAGCCTTTTAAAATCTACTGTATACCTTGCGCAGTGCGTAACTAATGAAATAATCTGTAAATCTAAATTCTGAAACTGTAATTTTAATACTTCAGTTAGCATCAGTGCACCCTATTACATGAATCTCTCTCACCCTTATACAGAATTCAGTGGTGTGAGAGTTTCAGAATGCTCCTTGTGAGGGTTTTACCCCTCACCAAGGGAAAATTGTCTCCCATAAAGAACTATTCACCTGGTAAAGGAGACAAAAGAGCTGCACCAGGAACTGCTATTCAGTCAAGGACAAGCTTGGACAAGTCAAGGACAAAGACTGCTGCTAAGTCCCCGACTGGACTTTGAAGCCAGCTAAAGCAGCTATCTGATTGGCAGGAACTATATGCAAATAAGCAGATTGGAAAAATACACCAGTCAGAAGGCTCCCAGGAGCTATAAAGTGACTGTTTGCCTGGCCTTCCCTCTCTTTTTTTTTCCACCAAGGAGGCTACAGCTGGTCTGCCTGCTACTCGCCACTGGCCCACTCACCAGAAGGAAGAAGGAAGAAAGGAGAGGAGAAAGAGCAATGGATCTTGGCTACAGTGGCTCGGTCACCAACCGAGATTCCAAAAGGGGGAAAAAAATTAAAAGAGCTGTACACTCACTACTCGAGAGCAGGGATGAAGGCAGGAGCTGTTAGCTCAGTACCTGCTAGCCCCACTGCCTCGAGAAATCCTAAAAGAGCTGTAAATCTCCCCCAAAAGTCTCTCTCCCTCCTTCCATCGGGGAAGAAAAGACGCCTGCAGCCAAAAGCTGCCAGGTGTAGCCTGCAGCATGCCACCATCATCTTAAAGCCACCACGTGTAGCCTGCAGTCCGCTGCTGCCACCCGCAGCTTGCCACCGCCACGTGCCAACGCTGTTCGTCTCTGCCATGAGCAGCCTGCCAGGACTGTAAGCTTTAATAATATTTCTTTCTATTCTATCTCTAAGCACAATCTCTCCCCAGGATAAAAACCATAAACGGCCCTTACATCCACTCACAACGCTGACTCTATCAAGAGGGAACTGCGATGCGCTAGATAAACCACCTCTTCTATCATCATTTTCCCTCCTTTTCAAACCTAAACGACTATCTGAATACACACCTTACACCCCATGTTTCAAGTTCTCTCCCCACATACCTTTAATTCCATCTAAGTTGTTAAATAAAGCACATAAAACACATCCCAGTGTCCAATTTCCATTGCGTGTGGGCGTGCATGCTCTCATATTTGGGGCTTCTGGTATATGATACATTGGTGTCATCACCATCCCCAAAATCAGGGGCAGATCCTAAATACAAAGGGGCTAACTGCTCGGGCCCATCTGAGTCGCTTGGACCAGGACATTCTAATTTGGTGTCAGAAGTGGGATATACCATAGAAACCCTGAGCTGCACACCGAGCATATCGGGACTTTTGGACATGATGCGCCCCAAATCTGACAAAACATACGCCCATATCACATCTCCTTTTCAGGACGAATTTAAGCATTTCCCATTCGTGACCCCTTTTTACAGCCACCTATAAGCCTGAGGGTACATCCCCTCAAGTGCTTATTTCGAGATGATGAAGGAATGTTACAATGAGGGCAATCTGGAACAGATTTGCTGTGATTTAAAAGCCCTAGAGGATGATTCAAAATTGTCTAGAAATCAACAGCAAAGAGTGAGGGAAGAAGGACTTGATTTTTATAATGCCAAAACCTTTTTTATATTGGCAACATTAATTTGGCAGGAGAAGGAAAATTTAAAGCAAATTATTAGGGAAAATGACAAAAATAAGGGCCAAGGGGCTGTACCAGGTGGGGGAGTACGTGACTCAAATTCATCCAGTGATGAGGAGGTGGATATGACATCACACGGGGGTACACCTCCAATAGAGGAGGAGCTTATTGATATTGGCACATCTGGTACTGACAGTGATGAAGAACCAACGACATGCACACTACCCAAAAAACATGATATTTGGCAAGAGGAGGGCCCAGCAATAAATTAATTCTAAACGCAGGCTGGCTGCCTTCTCTAATATTACCGAACTGGAGAAGGACCTCACATCCCTCAAGCAGGATGTGAATAACTCTTCATACCCTAATGGATACTGGACATAAGGAAATGAAAAGAATGGGGAAAAAACGGAATCAATTGGTGACTTTGACTGAAAGTCATTAAAAAAATTCATCCCGCAATTCATCCCATCATCAAAGATGTGAGAGACGGACTCTATAAACAAAACAAAAACCAAAAAACCCCAACAAAAGAAAACAACGCAAAACACAAATAAAACCAAGGAAACCAAACCAAACAAAAAACCCCCAAACCCAAGCAAACAGACAAACAAAAAAAAAAACCACAAGAAAAAGAAGGAAAGGAAGAGAACCTTTGCAAAGGAACATCACACCAGAAACAGCAATAGAGGAATATTGCTGAAGGGAAATATTTTTGTGAAGAAAAGGATAATAGCATCTGGGGAATGGGTGTTAGCACGTTTAGAACAAAATCTTTCTCTCTCTGAACACTTAACAAGCTGTGTGTCTCCTCTGTACTGTCTCTTCTTTGAACAGACACAGGTGAGAGTAGGAGACTGAGTTATTTTCTTCAGCACAAGCCCAGAGACTCTGAGTTGTGTTGGCCTCATGCCCTGGAGCACTCTTTGTGCTCTCAGGGAAGGCATGAGGCATTACTTTCAAGAGACAGGGGACTTACGTCTTGCTTCTGGATTGTTTTCCTTTATCACTAACCCTGTGGAGAAGGAGTGTTGACCAGCTTATGCACTTCCAAAACGTAGTGACAGTATTAATGGCTCAGAGCATGCAACAAGCATGTCATTTCAGTTTAGCCACCCAGAACTGGCACGCTGAATAAGACTGGAAGGAAAAAACTCTCCAAAGAGCAGTGGGTCAGGAGTTAATTTCATTTTCCTCTACATTCACTACATTCACTAGGCTGATGAGCAAAATTAAGAGCTGCTTCACTGGAAAGAGTTTTCACTCAGTTATTTCAGACTTGGACTCATTCAATAATTATTTTTACCTGCTGATTTTCACATCATCAACAGATCTTCCCAACCTTACATAGTAGTGACAAAGGAATTATAGTAAAGTCAAATAATTGTGGTTTACTCTTTCCTTGCTATGTGCCTACTTTTCCTACAAGTCCAGTAATTTTCCCTGCCATGCTGAGAGGTGTACTACATCTTTCTTAGAACAGTGTATGCATCTGGTCGAATACATCTGCCAGGTAAGACAGATGACATATTTTCAGGTGTTCAGAAAACAGATTCTTCATTGAATTAACTACTAGAAAAGAAGATTTTCATTATTGCAAAGAGCGGTAAGATTGCCATCAGTACTCATTTCCTATTGGTATGGCATGGATAAAGCATCGAAGGGGAAGTCAGAAATCTATCAAATGGCTTATTCACCTTGGACAACTCAGATTGTGTCTTCTTCTGGAGACTGAGGATATGTGGATCATAAAATCATAGAATGTATGGAGTTGGAAGGGACCTTTAAAGATCATCTAGTCCTCCCTGCAGTGTGCAGAGACCTTTTTGACTAGATCAGGTTGCTCAGAGCCTAGTTGAGCCTGACCTTGAATGTTTCCAGGGATGGGGCCTTCACCATATCTCTCCTGTTTAACGTCCTTATCAATGAAGAGAGGATAGAGTGCACCCTTACTAAATTTGCAGATGACACTAAGCTGGGTAGGAGTGTTGATCTGCCTGAGGGTAGGGTTGCTCTACAGAGGGATCTAGACAGGCTTGATTGATGAGCCAAGGCCAATGGCAGGAGTTTCAATAAGGCCAAATGTTGGGTACTGCACTTCAGCCACAACAACCTCCAGCAGCGTTACAGGCTTGGGGAGGAGTGGCTGGAGAGCTGCTCAGCAGAAAGGGACCTGAGGGTGTTGACTGACAGCCAGATGAACATGAGCCAGCAGTGTGCCCAGGTGGCCAAGAAGGCCAATGGATCCTGGCCTCTACAGGGAATACTGCATGCAGCAGGACCAGGGAGTTGATCTTACCCCTGTACTTGGCACTGGTGAGGCCCCACCTAAATTACCATGCAGTTTGGGCCCCTCACTAGAGAAAGGACATTGAGCTACTAGAGTATGTCCAAAGAAGGGCAACAAAGATGATGGTTTGGAGCATGTGTCTTATGAGGAACAGCTGAGGGAGCTGGGCTTGTTTAGCCTAAGGAAAAGGAGGCTGAGGGAAGACCTTCTCCCTCTCTACAACTACCTTAGAGAAGGTTGCAAAGAGGTGGGGATCAGGCTGTTCAATGAAGTTACAAGTGATAGGACAAGAGGTAATGGCCTCAAGTTGTGCCAGAAAAGGTTTATATTAGATGTTAGGAAGAATTTCTTCATGGAAAGGGTTGTCAGGCATTGGAACAGGCTGCCCAGAGCAGTGATGGAGTCAGCATCCCTGGAGATATTTAAGAATCCTATGGACATATTACTTAGTGATTTGGTTTAGTTAAGGACTTGTCAGTGTTAGGTTAACAGTTGGACTCGATGATCTTGAAGGTCTTTTCCAACCAAGGTAATTCTGTGTAATTCTGCTTCTTGACTGTGAGCCTACTTCTGTTCCATATCAACTCTGTGGAGGAGAAACCATTTCTGTTCTTGTTTGTACAACCTCTGTTTTGCTTGGAGTTTCCAGGTAACTTAAAATATGCCTCATTTAAAAACAAAGCTGCAGAGAAGTGCAGCTCCCACTTGTTTCCTTCCAAATTCCACAGAAGTAAATAGCTTCACGTGATACGAACTGCAGTCCTTCAATTTGGATTAAAATGATGTGCAGTTCCAGTAGTTGTATCATGTGGCCTCAGGAGGTGTTTTGTTGGGAACTACTGCTCCAAGCCTTCTAAAGCAAAAAATGCTTCAGCTCAGCCTATGGGATGAAAGTCAACAAATGTGAAGGTGTATTAGTCCAGTTAAAATGGACTAACCAAATATATATATATATGTATAAAGATGGGTAAATAATTGGTACATGGATAAAAATTAAGAGAGTAATACTGGTGTCCTGGGCAGCCACTTAAACAGTAACCAGAGTAATGAAAGCTTAAGCTATTTTCTCCATCAGCCCCTCTCTATCTCCAAAAAGCAGTAGTGTTTCTGGAGAATGCCAGAAGAGAGTGAGCTCTTCCTTCAGAAATACAGCACCACTGGGGATGACATTCTCCTCTTGAACCATGTTCCTATTTCTCTGAGTAGCTGCAAGGGACCCGTGTGTCATCAACATCTCCATTATCTTCAATAAAATTTCTAGTCAGTGCGAGACTATGAAACCTGAAGTCCTGCTCTAGCTTGTCATCTACTTTCTCCCCCCCACCCCAGTGTAGTGTATATTTCTTCCCTTCTCATCCTCTCCTTTTGCTTTTGTTCAAGAGTTGGGCTTTGGTAGCTAGGATTGTTTTGTAGCATGTCAGAGCACCTGTGGTCACAGAGGTGGCTCAAGCAAAGTTTTGAGGGGGTTTCCCCAAGTGACCAGTCATGGTTACCATTGGGCTAGCTGCAGAGGTCACACCTCCATATGGTCCTGTCGAACGCCCGTACGGGTAACAAAGCAGACCTCGCCCCAGTGGACGATTCATGTCCCCTGTTGATGGGCCTCACCAACCCGTTGATTGTGTGTTCCAGCTTGGTGATACAAATTCAAGCATGGTCTGTGGTCACATGATCATTGCCCCAAAACTGCTTCAGCCCACAGGTGTAAAATGATGAGCAAAGCTGGGTAGCTCTGGAGGGGGAGCTGCTTGTGCAATGACCACTCTCTTCAGTGGGAATCTCATTATGATTACTATTAACCATGACATGTCACCCAACAAGGCAACCACTGGCTAGACACAGGTGGACAGGCCACCTTCTTTAACCTGGCACAGAAGCATGTAGCCAATTCCAATACTTGCTCAATAACTAGACTGACTTGTAGAGGTTTGTCAGATCTAAGCATGACAGGTAAGACCTTGTGCTGGGGGACTTGCCACCCTTTGATAACAAGTGAAAGACAGCCTCAGAAACAGAAGCTGTGTTTTTTTAATCTCTATAGTTCTTATTATTTTCTGTACTTTCCAAGCTTGTTTTGTCTTTGAGGAAAGAGGATCAAGCTACAAGAGAAACAGCAGTAGCAACAATAATTCCAGCTAAGTTCAGCATCTGTTTTTCTTTGCCATAAAAAGACCCATTATTTCCCTTGTTAGCACCCTCTGATAGATTTGCCAAGCAGCATGCTTTTTGTTTTAAAACTCTGGTGGCAAAAGAGAGAGGGAATAGAAAAGGCTGAAAAAAACCCCACAAAAATGTTATTTAATTCTGTAACTTCCATGTGCGTTCCCTTATTTTCATTTTTATCCTGCCCTTGTAATAATCAGTTATGAAAATTCCCGTTCTATGATTGTTTTCCATACGATTAAGGAGGCTAAAGTCTTTGCTCTTGGAACCCAGATCAATGCAAGAATTTAGTGTTGTCCAAAACCAAGATCACACAAGCACCTTTGACTTCCTTGGCCGGTTTCTATGACCAAACACAGAAAAGCTGAGATTAGATGCAGGTCTCATGAAAAATATTCTCCAACACAGCACTAGACCAATGGTAGAAAATAAGCTTTAAAATTAAAATCTATGTATATAATTAGGTTGTATTTTTGCTACCAAAACATGGTCCACCTCCCCTCAGCAGGATTGTCATTACTAATAATATATATTAAAAAAATGTAGCTCTGTTTGGCCTTAGGCAAACAATTTGAGAAGGGACAGGTATTTTGGGGGCCTGTTTAAATTATGCAGAGCATTTAATAATTTTTAGACTCTGTCTCATGGTAAGGGTCTCGATCTATCAAGGCTTTGATTTGAAAAGAGAAACCTATTGAAATTAAAATGTCATCTTCTAAGCCTGTGGGAAAGAACTGAAAGGGAGACTGGGCTTTATAACCACTGCAAGTTTTATGACTGACCAAGACCAACTCGGTTTTGATGTTTAAGTCAGCGTCCTTTGCTAGAAGATAAGGTGACTTGTCCCAGAAGTAAAATTCATTGTATGCTTGAAGAGTCCTGGCACAGTGGAGCCCACCTGGCTGTGGCCGTTATGTGTGACCTGTGTCTCTAGCTACAGCAACAGTGTCTTTCTTTGAGGTACAGCTTCCCAGGGAATGGTTTGTTATCCTATGACTGTCTTCTCAAATGTAGCAAGAGGTGTTCTTCAGAAGCTGAAAGTTAATATGCATGTAAGGAGTAATTTGCACAGAATAGTAAATACATATTTTTAGCATTGCTTGTTCTGAGCGCTAGGGTTGAATTAATGGAGCTGAGAAGAATTTGCTGCATGTCTTTGCAGTACATATTTGAAAATGTCACTGTTGCTGGTGATTAGGGGAAATAAAGGTGATAAAGGTTTATGGCTTCCTCAGAGATAGAGGATTCCTTTGGGATCTGGGGGAATAAGTGAACTGTCAATATGTACTGAATAAATGAATTCATGAGGGACACTAGCCTCATCAGGGAAAACTACAAATCTAGTGGAAGGTGGGACAGCAAGGTATCCCTGAAATATATTAAGAACCAAATATATCATAACAATGTTATAGTTTGTTTTCCGAATAAAAATTATATAAAAAGACTAACAAGCAGGCGTGTGAAGCTGTTTTCTCCCCATATGTAATGTTTCCAGTGTTACAGCACTGGCAACAGTTTTAGTGCCCATATTTTGAAAAGGCTGTTTTGAAGACAGAGGGAATATGGAAAAAGCCAACAAAATAATCTGAAGGCAAGAGAAAAATTTCTTTGTTTACTTTGCCAAGAAAAGCCAACTGCTTCATGCTGTGATTACAGTACCTGAAAGGAATACAATAACAAATGCCTGTAAGTGGGAGCTAGACAATGTCCAGGTAGAAACATGCCATTCTGAGCAATGTAACAGAGACTCCGTCCATCCTGATAAATGGATTATTTGGGGGGGACGTGGATTCAAAACATCTCTTAATGGCAAAAACCCAGAGAGCATGAGCATACAAGCTAGAAAACAACTTTACTGAAGATCAATGCCATTAGAATGAAATCAAAACATTGAACAGTATACTTATGGTCCAGAGGCACAATTACCCATTAGCATCAAGTCTGTCACTGACCAAATGCTTTACTTTTCCTTTTTTTTAAGAACCAGATTTGTTAAAGAAATATGTAACTTTCAGATGGCAACAAGGACTTCCAAATGAGATGAGTATACAGCCTTAAAGTTATACTTTTTGAAGTGATGATGACAACCTTTCAGACACCGCATTTTAACTTTAAACAGTGACTATCTAGAATTTTGAAAGATCAGAATTCTGAGTCTGAAGGAAAAATATTTTTTGCCCCTTTTTTTTTTTTTTTTTTCTTTTTCCCGTGTTTAACAATGCTGGAAATTATTATGACTATTGAGTGACATCTAGTGGTTATGATGCTGAATATCACTATCTCAAGGTTAAAAATCCTTTGAAGTAAGTCAGAGCTGTAGTGCTGACAAAGTGACCATGTGATTAAAATATTGTACATTGTAGCAACATGTAGGTAACAAACTTTAGCAAATTTAAATGTCAGATTTTTCTTTTTTAGATCCCTCTGATTGTCATGTAAAAAACCCCAACATACTACTTGCTGCACATTTTTGATCACCTAATGTACTCATACATAATCTACATTTTAATCTATACACACATATCCTTTACCAGCCCGTTCACTGTAAATCTGTAAAAAGGTTGGACATTAGGAAGAGATTCTTCACCCAGAGGGTGGTGGAGCACTGGAATAGGCTTCCCAGGGAAGCCGTAATGGCACTGAGCCTGACAACATTGAAGAAACATTTGGACAATGCTCTCAGGGTCATGGTGTGAACTTTGGGGTTGTCCTGTTCTGGGGAGGGAGTTGGACTGGCTGATCCAAACTGTCTGAGGAGGTGTTTGAGCCACCATCCCTGGACACATCCAAAAAGACAGATGTGGTGCCAGGGGACAGGTTTTGGTGGTGGACATGGCAGAGCTAGGGTAGTGGTTGGACTTGATGATTTTGAAGGTCTTTTCCAACCAGAGCGATACTGTGATACTGTGAAAATCACCATCTGTCACATAATACCACCCACATGTTGAAGAGGGGCTTCTGATGTGATTTTTTGATGGATATTTTTTCTTTTCAGTTTCCATTTTATTTTTCACCATTCACTATGAACTTATACTTGAGGCTTGCAGAATACAATAAGTCTGGAGTTGCTTTACAGTGAGTTGATGATGGAAAAATTGTGGGTTTTCAGAAGAGATTGTTGAAGAATAGCTAAAACTCTTGCCTGCCTTAATTCTCTTTTTGGAAAAATGTATTTCTGGGAAGACCACATTTCAAAAATTGAGATACAGATACTCCATTTTCTGAAGCTGAAGGAAAAAAATGTCAACAGAAATCTTTTATATCCTAAGGGCATGATTCATCCAGTGCCTTACTGTTTGCTTAACTTTATTGATCATTAAGCATGTATTTGTGAACTCTGGGTTTCTCACCTTAGCTACAGAGCTCTAACAGGACTCTGTAGCACTTTTTAAACTCCAACTAATTAATTTTATTTTACCCAGATTGTAAATATAACTCAAATTTTTTACACATTTATCATATACAATTTGACCAAGCCGTGGATACAAAAAAACACTGCTATTCCATTGATAAGATAAATCCAAAAGTCACTTACATGGCCGATCTTTTAATTTATTGTATCAGTTCTATAGATAAGATAAATGAAATCTAGCTTAGACAGATATAATCAGTAAAGAATACACTAAATGTAGAGAATAGAGTGCAGTGAGGTCAGTGATTTTTCTACTGACTTTTGTACTTGAGAGGGGGTTTTTGTTAATAAATTAGATTTTAGAGATATATGCTGCTTTGGCGTATCTGTCATTTTGAGGATTGGCATGCTGTAACTTCATCTGTACCCACCTGCTGATCTTTTTATTTATTTTTTTTTCTCCTCCTAAGTCCAGTAGGATATTGGTTACACAGACTGCAGATATTCCAAGATATGTCCCTACTGGAGATGCTGCTCCATGTCCTCAACCCTCCCATCTTTATTTGCAATCTCATGCTCTCTTGATGCAGACAGAAGGGGAAGCTGGAGCTGCAGCAGTTACTGCTCCTGCTCAAACCAAAGCCAGAACGGCTCAGTCTTGTGGCAGGTGGTTTGCAAAGCTGCAGCCATCTGGTAGCAAAATTTCAAATAACTGTTCACAAGCCACTGCACATTCCTACCAATGAGCATGTCAGAGTGCAGGAGTGCTTCATCCATAATGGTCTATTAAGACTAGGAAATCAATACCAGATACTCATAAGAGGGGGAGGAGTGGACTGCAGGCTGTAAGGAAGGATTTAGAGGTTGTTCAGATTTTAAATCTCTTCCTCCCTCCTCCTCCCCCCCTTTCCCCATCTGGAATGCAGTGACAGTTTATCTTAAAAGGGATTTTATTTGATTTATTCTTGTCTTTCCATAAAACCTGCACTGTATTAGCATGCAGGCATACCTCTTCATAATAACTGCTTGTCTTTCTGTGACATCCTGTACTTGCATGTAGGCTGGGGTTAAGCTTCTATTGTAGAAGAAAGGATATTTTTTAAAATACAAGACTGTTTTCTGTTTTATTGTATATTAAGTTTAGGTTCACTAAACGAATGAACTGAATAGCCTAATCTCTGTAAAAGTTATGTGTTACAAAGAAACTAATTTCAGCAATACCAAGTTTAATTTGTAACACAGGATCCAAGTAAAAAACAAACAAACAAACAAACAAAAAAAAAACAAACCCAAAACCCAAACAGAAAGCCCTGACTCACTGGATCTTGATTGAAAGTCGAAGTTTTCTTTCCACAAACATTTTCAGTGTCATGCTAGAAGGAGGATTTATGACCCAAATGTGAGCTGCTACTTCTATGGTGGGAGATAAACTAGTGACATACCCTATTTAATTCGAAGTGTTATATCAAATTAATATTCTAGTGCTGCCAACTCTGAAAATTTTATCTTCTGTTTTGTATTTGTATTTGTATTTAATCCGCTTTTAAAGATAAAATTCTCTCAGACCTTTATTTTTCAAAGAGGAATTTTGAGACCATTTTAGAGGAAAGCTGGAAAAAATATGTGAGCCTCCTGATATTCATAAATGAGAAAGCAAGCAAACCGGACCCAAACATCTGATTCAGCATATGTGACTCATGAGTTAGGAGGTGCTTTACCTGACACCAGTGAAAAATAGCTGAGACCCAAGGCTGCAACACGAGCCGCCCCCACCCCAGAAAGGCAGGTGGAACATTTTGTGCTGTTGCACTGCTGGTGCCCGACAGCAGCGGGCTCTGCAGCAACTGATGCTAGAAGAGGCAAGTTCCTATCCAGGGCTTGCTCTTGCTGTAGCTAAAATACTCCTGCAGCCTTTTAGTGTAATAGACTTGGGAGAATTAGTTTACCCATGTGACTTAGCTACTTGATATGTCCCTCTCAGATTACTGAGCATTACATGCAGTCTCTTCCCTTTCTCTCCTTTTTCATCCCAGCCCCATACTCTGATCTGAAAACTGGCAGGTATCTTGAAACATTTCTGCAGATGCACTCAGAGTTTGCCGAGCCCTTCAGGAAGGAGGCAATACTCTGCCTTGCAGGGGTCAGCTATGACCTACAGGACTGTTGACTCATGGGTTTCAAATTAGTGCTGCTCCTGATTTCAAATCACTGCTGAGCTGTCAGTACAGCTATGACACTCAAACAGGGTGGCCTTTGCATGAGCAGTAAGACATCAATTGGGAATAATAAAAAATGCTAATAAAAAGCTGCTGCCACAAGGCAGGGCAGCTGCATACTAACAGCTTCTTCTGAGCCTCACAACCCAAGAATGTGGAACTTCATATAAGATACAAAGTGCAGTTGAAAGGCAAGGTACAAGGGCTTAGGGCCTAGAGCCATGTTAATGTGGTTGGTGGACTGGAGCTGATCTGCCTGGAGAACTAGGAGTGTACGACACTGTTTAGACCTGCTGTTAGTCTGAAAATATCTCTTTGTGGCTCTGGTCACGTGTATGCTACCCAAATAACAGTATTCAGTTCCCAGGAAGAGCCCAGGGAAAAAGATGGTGCTCCAAAATGGAATTAAGTTTGCTGGAGTGTTGAGTATTTTTGCTGTAGAAGCAATTTTAATAGCTACTCTGGGCACTGACTGTAATTTTTTTAACATCTTTGTTTATCACATTGGACTGGCCTGGACCACAAAGTCCAGGAACCACCCCTGAGGCTGTGCACTTTTCCTCTTGCCACAAGCAAATACAGGCATGCTGGGGTCCTCAGAAAAGAAAAGCAAGAGAAATCCTGTTTCATGGCAATTTTATAGCAAGAGAATTTTTTAAATCAGTTTTCTGAATGTGAGGTTGTTAACTTTGCAGGTACTTGAAATTTAAAAGGTTTGGGTACTTCTATTTATTTATTTTTGTTAGGGATCAATATCTCATCTACTTCCAATACTCTAAGACTCTTACTTGCCAAAAAAGTTTCCACTCCAAATCTATTTTTTCTCTGCATGTACAGAAAGAATTTATGCTTTTAGCTATTTAGCTATTGCTGAGTCAGGGTAAAAATAAAAAAAATAAGGATTTTTTAAAAATATGTATTTTTACTGCTACTAAGCCTGCAACACCTGTGGTTTTAAGTATTGTCTCAGAGAGTGTAAATCGAAACATTAGTTCTATACTCATTCACAGAGTGTAAACTTGTGAAGGTAAAATACTCAATGTCACAAGTTCCTGTTTTCAGAATGGGAATAACTGACATCTTTCTTGTCTTGCTAAGCACAGTTTCACAGAATCACAGAATGTTAGGGGTTGGAAGGGACCTCTGAAGATCATCGAGTCCAACCCCCCTGCAGGATCAAAAATTAGGACAGATCACTCAGAAAGGCATCCAGACAGGTCTTGAAAGTCTCCAAAGAAGGAGACTCCACAAGCTATCCGGGAAGCCTGTTCCAGTGCTCTGTAACCCTCACAGTAAAGAAGTCCTTCCTCATGTCGAGGTGGAACTTCCTGTGCTCGAGTTTGAATCCATTGCCCCTCGTCCTATCACTGGGAACAAGTCAAAAGCAGTTGTCCCTGCCTTCTTGACGCCCAGGCCTCATCTATTTATTATTAATTAGATCTCCCCTCAGTCTTTTCCTCTCTAGACTGAAAAGCCCCAGGACTCTTAGCCTTTCCTCATAAGGCAGGTGTTCCAGTCCCTTGATCATCCTTGTAGCCCTCCGTTAGACTCTCTCAAGTAGATCCCTGTCCCTCTTGAACTGGGGAGCCCAGAACTGGACACAATACTCCAGTGAGATCTCACCAGGGCCAAATAGAGGCGGAAGAGAACCTCCCTTGATTTGCTGGACACACTCCTCTTGATGCACCCCAAGATACCATTGGCCTTCTTGGCCACAAGGGCACAATGTTGTCCCATGGATAACTTGTTGTCTACCAGGACTCCAAGGTCCTTCTCCACGGAGCTGCTCTCCAGCAGACCACCTCCTAACCGGTATTGGTGCATTTTGTTGTTCCTTCCAAAGTGCA
The DNA here is from genome assembly GCA_020745705.1 of Hemiprocne comata. NCBI lineage: Eukaryota > Metazoa > Chordata > Aves > Apodiformes > Apodidae > Hemiprocne > Hemiprocne comata. Next base: position 130,260,582 of record CM036586.1, on the reverse strand, counting down.
GGACTCTGCATTTGCTCTTGTTGAACCTCATTTTATTCCTCCTTGCCCAGCTCTCCAGCCTGTCCAAATCTTGCTGAATGGCCACACAGCCTTCAGGTGAATCAGCCAATCCTCCCACTTCATGTCATCATCAAACTTGCTGAGAAGGGAAGCAAAATGAGGGTGAGCTATAAAATAATTTCCCCAAATTTTTTTTTTTTTTTTTTTCCCCTTTGGTCAGAAAGCTCTTAAATATGCAAGTTAAAACGTGCAGGAGAATTCCTGTTCCTGGGACAGATCCTGCTATCATTAGTCAGTCATCAAGATGTTGGTCATCCATTTCTGATTTCAGCAAACCTATGATTTGCTGAAAATGTCTTTCTTCTTCAAAGCAACTTTGCTAAAGCTCAGAAACACCATGACATTGCTTTACAATGCATTGCTATGTTCTGCTTTGCAGATATCCAGCCACACACAAAAAGAGCCCCATTGTGAAAAATATTTCACACCAAAAATGCAAGAAGGGTAGATGATGCAGTGCTGAGATTATGTTGCGGTGCTGCTTACTTTATTAGCATCATCTTGACCTACACCCATGATTTCAACAAATCACTTGGAAGAAAGGGCCAGTCTTGAAAAGTAGAAAACCTAACCAATCCACTATTGGGGGGTCACAGGAGGTCAAACGCCTCCTCCCTTTTAGCCTCTGTGTCTAGGGGAAGTCTGCTCTTGCACAGGATGGAGACTTCTTGCAAAAGTTTGATATAAAAAGTCAAGTGAAAGCCATGCTACTCACCAGCACAAGGGAATGTTAAAAAGCATAAATAGAATTATCCTTTTGAAGGTCAGAAATATTTTTCCTATGAGAATCTTCTAGAGCATATATGTATGTTTTATGGTCCATTTTGTCTTTTAGCAGTTGTCAGAGCAAAATCTTCCCTTTTTAGCTATGTTTTACAACAATATAATGGTCATTTTATCTAGTGAAGCTAAGAGGGAAACAAGACAAGCCTACGAGACCTGAAAATGGGACAGAGATAAAAATTAGTAATGCTTACTGTATTTGCATAAAAAATTTAGCAGCAATCTTGTTTCTTTCACTTCAATATACTTCAAAGGTCACCATTCAAATATCCCAAAAAAACAAAGCTGGATATTTTGTTTATTCATTGTAAAGAACACTTGCTCTCTTTCAGAGCTATAATAGAACTTAGGCAGGCTCAGACCCTCATCTTTCACCAGTATTAACATAAACAGCTTGGAAGTTTTAAAAAATGTATGCCATGAAGAAAAGAAGAGTAAGAGACTTTCCAGCTGAGCTGTACACAAGTGTCATGATCCTGAGAGGCACAGTCTTGTGCAAGTGAATCATCCCAGTGACTTCACTGGGATTTACTCATAGGAGCAGAGCTGCTCACAAACAAAGAGCATGTGCACTTCCGAAGCCATAGTTATTTCTTTACTATAGAGATAAATAGAAAAAGATTGGTAACCTTACCTGTGGCTGTACAATGTGCCGAAAGCAAAAATATGTTATTCACAGACTGATCAATGATAATAAATCTTAAGAAAATCAATTGTTTCTTTGAATCAGGGTTAACACGAGCCAGAATTACTTGCAAAAATGCCACAAGCAGGCAAGAAATGCCAACAGCATAAGCAGATGGAGAAATTAACATCAAGCTCTCTAATGTCCTTCCCATTATCTGATGGACAGCAAATAAAAATACAGAAACAATATAGCAACTAGTTTTTCTGTGTCAAGCCTCTCCAGTGTTTAAATTAGGTTCATAAATTAAATTAGACATGCTATTCTATACTAGTTGCTGTTAAAATCGAATGCTGTTTACTGCTTGTATCAATATATTACCCAATTACATTTGTGGTTTCACCAGTGGTCATTAGTTTGCCTTTGGCATACCCTGTGGGATTTTTACCAAAGAGCTATTTAAAACATGTACCTTTCCCTATAAAGTCCAACCATGAAACCAGTGATTTGAAAGCATAACCTGCCAGAATTACTTTTAAGAAAAGTGTCCTGAAAATGTGCAAACTGTCAAGGTCAAATTACAAAGTTATGATCAATGGATGTGAGACTTGACTAGATGTTATTTTGTGGGGGGAGAATACTTGTACATTTAAATCCTATCAATACATAGTGTTCAGGAATTCACTACAGCTCTCTGTGTCTCTGCTTTGTCTAGATGGCAGTTGGTTCCCACTGTGCTCCCCAGAAGACTCTATAAAAATTTATTGCAACAGTAGAAAATGATCATGTGAAAAATCCCTGGGCAAACTTTGGGCTGCTGTTATAGCTACCTCCTCCATATGTTGGCAATTTTCAGGATGACTGGAAAAGTTTTATTACTTATTTGTAACCAGGATTTAAAAAATTAAAATAAAATAAGCATTTTGCTTGCTTGGTTATCTTTCTTTTTCCTTCCTTTTCGCTTTCCTTCCCCTTCCCCTTCGCTTTCTTTTTCTTTCCCCTTCCCCTCCCCCCTTTTTTAAATTTTTTTTATTATTTTTTTTTATTTACCAGATGAAAAGACAAATCAAGTTTTGGAGGAGAGCTTGTAGTGACTTTGGCTCTTATGGCAATGATCATCATGGAGGCTCAGTGAATGTTTACCTTAAGAACTCGTACTGTAATTGATGGTGGTTGTTGAGATATTGGCAAAGACAATCTCTACCTTCAGCATTCATTATTTAGTGAAGTTAAACATGTTTTAACAATGTCAAGAAAAAGGCTTTGTCTGAAGTTAGAGAAAAGTGAGAAAGGCATATTAAAGGAAAAAGAGTCCGTCTTAAACCCACAAGCACTTAGTTCAGAAAAAAACATATAGTTTTAAACAGCCAGTATTTTATTTTATTTTATTTTATTTTGGGGTTTTTTTGTTTGTTTTTTTGTTGTTGTTTTTTTTTTCTGCTTTGTTCTGATTCTTGTAGCATCTTTAACAGCATTGTTTCTAGAGTGCAGTAAGTCACTGCACATCTATTGCTGTGATTTTTTTTCTGATTATTTCCCCAGGGAGGAAAAAAAATCGAACAGAACCAAAAAACCAAAATTAGAACTACAAAGAACAACAGTATTTATTCAAGTACTTGTTTTGGAAAAAACTTGAGTTAATTCTGTATTTATTTTTAAATGTATATGTAATTGTGTATTATGTGAGAGAAGGCAGGGTTAAAGAAAATTGTGGTTTGCTTAAGCAGCACTAGATGGTGCTGTGAAGAAAAATATCTAAGCTAGCTTTCAGCCGTCTAACTTGGGTGCTGAAATTTGGATAGCCACTTTTGTTAGCTGTATAAAGCAGATATATATTGCTGTTTAGGATTGCACTAGAATGCTTTCTCTAGGATTGGAACGTGTTGAGAACCATCATCTGACCAGTACCCAGGAGAGGTCAGGTCCTCCAGCCAGAAACATGTAAATGTCATGTATAACCTTTAGCTGGGAGTCACAGAAAGCTGCTGAGGCATGTGGTCAGAGAACAACCAAAAGGTAGGACAGGATTTTAAAATCTATGGAAAATCACCATAGAGAGTGGATAAAGGTTTTACAGGTCTGTTGCAGCCAAAGAGATACAGAGCACAGTTCTGAACTAATTAAGGCACCAAGGTTTTCCTAGCCTGTTGTAGGTGCTACAAAAGGTTTACCTTCAATTGCTGCTAAGAGGGAACTTCAGGATGAAAAGTACTCCTCCACCCATTATTTATCCTTTCTTGACAGACATGTTCATCTGCTCAGATACAATGAAGAACTTATCCAGCTTCCAGGCTTTGTCTCCTTTTGAGATTCTTCCTGTGTTCCAACTCTCAGCATGGACTGCACATGTACTACTGCACAGACTGATCTGCCTCTGCAGGCAGTGGTGCTGAGTGCATGCCTTCCAGGCTGCAGCAGTGAGGTGAAGTGCTGTCACTTACAGCTTTGAACCATCTGTCTTGAAAATGGTCCAGTCCAGTGCTCACAATGAGATGAACATACACCTCATTCAGCCACGCTCAGCTTTGCAACTATTTGAATCGTGAACAGACACCAACCAATTATTTTTCCCCCAGGACAAATGGTGTATTAGCTTATCACCTGAGAGGCAAGGCCAGCCCCACAAGGTATCTATACTTAACCCTCCTGTACCTGTGTTAGACAATTCCAGTGGCATTGTTATCGCCATCATCACCATAGATTCATCCAGAAAAAGCTCCTTCTACACTTCTTCCTAGCTGCCTGGGCCTACTGCTTGAGTCTGGATCTATCAATAATGAATTTGTGCCACTTCATTTTATGCTGGTGCTATTCCTAAGCTTCAAGAGACATAATTTATTTTGCCATCTTTATGGTGTTCTCACTTATTCTTTAAGCTCCTCTAAACAGAGAAGATATACAGAAAGGTACTTAAATGTCCGATGACTGGAGTTTTTAAGTTAAAATTATAGTATTTTAAAACTTCATATGCAATGATCTCTCTGTAAAGTTTTCATAATGTCAGACAAGTTTATAGAGTAAATTAGTTTGACTTCACTCAGAGTGCTAACATTTATAAATCTACAGCGTTGCCTCTCTGAATATATTTACTGCTGCAGAGAGGAAGGGGGGATCAAAGGGCTCTAACACTTATTTCTGCCATCATTTCTCATCTTCAGCACAGTTTGAGTTTTGTATACATAGCAGTTTCCTGCTCCAGAGATGTCAGAAATTATCTGGAGCCTGTTTACAGGACATTAGAATAGGATATGGAAGAACCTGCAAAGGAGTAGGTACTGCATTTATTAAAATATTAATGGCCCACGTAAGTAATGAATCCAGATTCACTTGCCGATTTATTGTGTGCTGTATTTTGCAGTGTGGGTGTGGGAATAAAACCAGAATCTGTCTTTGCTGAGTGCGTTTCTCCCCCGCATATTATTTTAACCTTGACAGTAATAAAAGGAGAGAAATAAATGGTGTAATATCAGGGATCAAAAGTGTCAAAACACATGAGGAAAATGTCTAATTGTAAAAGATCACCAAAGTAATAGCATCAGTAATTTCTGGTTCTGCATGGCTTGATGCCTTGAGATGTTTAATTCCCAGAGCTTGAAAGGAGTTTTGAGTTCTTCACATATCACACCCATGAAATGCCAAACCACCCAACAATGTGCCCTTTTTCCCCTCAGCAAAAAGAAAATCAATTTTTTAATTTATCATCAGCATTGCCCACTCTAGGATACTTCAGTTTTGGAAAGCTCCACCAAACGGAGTCATACGATCTCAGGAGAACTTAATGGTTTTGACAAAAATGTTGATGTGACTCCTAGAATTTCAGCCCCTCAAAAAAACCAAACCAAATAAAAAAACTCAACCAAAAACAAACAACAAAACAAACCCCAAAATTAAAGAGAACCAACAATTTCTCAACCATTGTTTCTTGGCGTGGAGTTCATAATTTTTGAGTATTTGGGAATGGTAGTACCACGAAGACCACATCCTGCCCTTATTGTCTCAGCAGTTTCTCATGTGATTGAATGAACTGCCACCACAGCAATTTGAAGAATCACAGATGCTGTATTTCTGGCTGAGAGGAGGGTGAAGAATTTGCCACCATTAACTCTGGTTTTGGGCAATACTAAATACATCTGGAGTTAAACAAAGAAGAAACAGATGCTGTGATCTATTCTGTGAATTTAGAATAATTGGGGATTGTAACTATTGGGTTTGACATTTCCTGTAGTACACAACAAAAATCTCCCCACTTGAGCTCAGTATGTCTGAAGCACAGCATTGCTTCTGAAAGATATCTGGTTTTAAGTATTTCCAGTGTCTGCAGAAAAAGGGCAAGTCTATTAGTGCAATTATTACTGAATACAATTAATAGTGTTAGAACTCTCATGATTGGAGTGAGTCCTCCTGAGGTCACTGACCTCTGAACTGTTCCATTGACCTACAGCAAGCTTAGCTACACCTGCCTATGTCACCCCAGATGGCTCTGCCTAACCTGTTTTTTTTAAAGACTTTCAGTGCTGGAGGCTCCAGAGCCTCCCTAGGAAAGGGGCCCCTAGGATACAGTTGAGCCCTGGTTACCATTTAAGGCCAGTGATACAAAACGAATCTTTTCTATAAAATATGAGCAGACAGTTTTTACCTGGTGAACTGTGGGAAGTTTTAGATTGCTGCTTTTTCTACAGATGGTGTCCATTTCTACACTTTACAATCTTACAACTATTGAAACTCCCAGTCTCCACCAAATTGTCTGTTTGGCTGTAATTTGGACTTTTTTTAGGAAGTACATTTGTGGGATTCAAAATAATCTACTGTGCAGGCCCTGCTGTTCCTTCAAAGCCAGTGAAAAGGTATTCTAAGGTGATTTTAAGGCTCTATCTTCTTTTGTAAGAGTTATGGAATAGAAGTGACGTAATCACTTACCCACTTTGCTAAAATTTTGCTACTACCAAGATGTGTTAATTACATTTTATATGCTTTCTTCTGATCTTCTTCTACCCTTATAGTTCTGAACTGCCAGTTTCACACCTTCTATCAAACGAGATGTTTATAAAGCAAATGAGCAAACAGTGGATGCTTGTTGTGAAAACCAGTCATGTTTCAGAGAGTCACTGTGCATATATTTGAGGAGGTGGAAATTTCATTTTTGAACACAACTCCCTAGGCAGCTTCCTGCACAATCTGGCACTGTCAGAGAGCAAAAAGAGATTTTAGGGGATGTCTCACACAACTGCTGCATTTCTTTAGTCACAGAAGTATTCACAAATCAACAACATCACAGTATTTACAAGCATCCTACCACCTTCTGCAGTGCTGTTGATGTTAGCATAAAAGGCAGAAGTGAACTTGTTAGTCCTCATAAAATTGGAAAGAAAGGGCTTTGTAACAGAAATTTGCAACATGTGAGGAAATGAGCATATACACTTTTAAAACTATAGCACAGCCGGGATTTGTTTCTTCCTTTTTTCAATTATCCTTTTTATTGGCTGAGTTAAATTTTAACAAGTAATTTAGTAGAGCATGGTGATATTTTATTCATTACTGAATTATGATCCTATCCACAGTGTTACATTTGTTATTATTGTTATTACTATTATTATTATTATTATATTCCTTTATCTTCATGACCACACAATGCAGCTTCTGGAAAATAAGTAAATGCTGGCACTGCACCACTAGCAAAATATGTACATGGGAATCTGACTAATATTTAAATATATTCACTTCTGTTCCATGCAACACTTTAATATCATTTGCTTGTCTACTTTATGTGGTAATTTTATTTCTGTTCACTGTTAACTTAGAATTGCTTTCTACTTAAATAATTAAACTCATCCTGAATTATGCAACTGGTGTCTGAGAGTATCTGCATTCTCACTGCATGGTTTCACTGAGTCTTTTAAAAAGATCAACATATGTCCAAGGAAAAAGCGTAAAATAGTTACTTTTAAACTCACTTGGCATCTTCTAGGAAAGAAAGAAATTTAAAAAAATGTGCATGCCACATAAGAATGTTACCAAGAATATTGCTTTAGCTAGACAGTTACACAGAGGACAGACTGAAACCACTAAAATGCAAGACAATGTCAGACTTGGAATTTAGTTTTGAAAAAGTGTTTTCCAGGCATCTAGTATCAGAAAAGAGTTACCAAGCAACACTGTAGATATTGGTAATGCAGGCAGATCTATTCAAATAAAATATATTAAAACCATCGTCAGCATCAGTGAAGCTATGTTATTACTGGATTCATAACAATTGGTATCTGTACATTTTCATATTCTATTCCTTAAGCAAAAATCTGCCTTTCCTGAAGAAGGTGCCCTTAATGTTACTTCTGTTAGAGTAAGCCTGCAGCCACCATCTGCTGTATTTGCACCTGTATTTTACTGGGGTGATACACTGATGGATGCCAACCAATGAAGGGCAAATACATGTCAAGTACATACATATACAGTATGTGTGAGAAGAAGCAAAGGAACAGCTTTTTCCTAAGAACACTTGTGCAATGATTGGCATGGGATTTCAGCAAGAGCTTTTGTGTTGAATTGTTCCGTTGTTCCTCAGGAAAATAGCAAATAAATGGGCTAGATCCAGAATTATCTCCTTGTTACCTAGAATCAGTCTACATTTTAGAGAAAACAGACCAGACAGTGAAATTGCTGAGTGTGTTCTGTAAGCTGGCTGCAGTAGGGAGAGGAGTCAACAGAGCCAGGGGTTATTATTCCCTTGCCACACGACTTTGGGTAGCTGTGCCTAGGATGTTTTTGCCGATTGGGTCAAAATGTTGGGGAAAATCATAGTCCTTCAAGCTGGGTGCAAGAAGCTCTAGAGCTCCTGAAAGCAGATGGCTGAATTAATGGTCATCTCCAAACCCCAGAAAATAGTCTTCCACTCCGTTCAATCCAAAGATGTGTGCAATTGGAACCCTGCTGGTCAGAACAATGGACTTTCATTTAAATATTGTATTTAGCTTGAAGGGTGTAGGTGATACACAACCACACACTGTAGGCAGGCAGTAATGCCTGTTCCAGCACAACCCAAGTATGTAAGGTAAGTCTAGCCCGAGGAAAGGCCCTGGGAGGCCCTTTCAGGAAGGAGATTTGATTCTTACAGCAGTCGAACAAAATGTATGTTTTTCAGTTCCTTGTGAAATGGCAAAAAGGGAGATTTTGCTTGTTCTTGACAAGAACAATTATCTAAAAGTTACCTGGTGTCCTCATCAAGTTCTCCTCCTGGATGAAACAGACAGTAAGACCCTGAACCTTTTGCTTGACTGCTTGGGTCAAGTGGGGAAATGGTTCTGAGACCTGTGAGAGAAGGAAGTTAAAATGGTAAGAATTCAGGGAAGAGCTATAAATAAATGCCAGCTGTTTGGAAGGTCTGACTTACAGCAATAACACCACATCACTTTAACCTGTTTGTTGAACAAGTTGTTCTAAAGACACCTTGAACTACTCTCTGCACTTCAAAGGAGGATCTCTTGTGCTGTGCTTTTTGCTGTCTGATACAGCACAAGGTGAACATTTAGTTGTGGGGTTTGCAGCATCCCATTTCCAGCTGGCATCTCACTCTATAAAACAGACAATATCTGGAGCAAGTTAAAAACCTTGAGCTTGGGGCAAAATCAGGAAGTTGTAACTGCTGGTTTCTCCAAACAGTTCTGGGGTCAGCAGTCACAAAAAGCTGGGGACGACAGAATGGCAGTCTGCTTTTGTTGTTACTGGTCTCCTGATTCAAGCAAAACAAATCACAGAATCACACAGAATCACCAAGGCTGGAAAAGACCTTTAAGATCATCAAGTCCAGCCTATGACCAACACCACTACATCAGCTAGGCCATCGCACTAAGTGCCACATCCAGGCTTTCCTTGAACACATCCAGGAATGTTGCCTCCACCACTTCCCTGGGAAGTCCATTCCAATGTCTAATCACCCTTTCCGTGATGAAATGCTTCCTAATATCCAACCTAAACCTCCCTTGGAGCAGCTTCAGGCCGTGCCCTCTTGTCTTGTCACTAGTTGCCTGGGAGAAGAGCCAAGTCCCCACCTGACTACAACTTCCCTTCAGGTAGTTGAAGAGAGTGGTACGGTCCCCTCTGAGTCTCCCCACAGCTCCCTCAGCCTATCCCTGTAAGACTTTCCCTCTAGTTCCTTCACCATCCTTGTTGCTTTCCTGTGGACCTGCTCCAGCACCTCAATCTCCTTCTTGAAGTGAGGGGCCCAGAACTGCACACAGTACTCGAGGTGAGGCCTCACCAGTGCTGAGTACAGGGGGAGAATCACATCCCTACTCCTGCTGGCCACACTATTCCTGATACAAGCCAGGATGCCATTGGCCTTTCGGGCCACCTGGGCCCACTGCTGGCTCATGTTCAATTGGTTGTCAACCAGCACCCCCAGGTCTCTCTCTGCCAGGCCGCTCTCCAGCCACTCTTCCCCCAGCCTGTAGCGCTGCCTGGGGTTATTGTGGCCAAAGTGCAGGACCCTGCACTTGGTCTTGTTGAATTTCATGCCATTGGCCTCAGCCCATCGATCCAGCCTGTCCAGGTCCCCCTGCAGCTTCTTCCTCTCCTCTGGCAGATCGACACTCCCCCCCAGCTTGGTGTCATCTGTGAACTTACTGAGGGTGGACTCAATCCCCACATCCAGGTCGTCAATAAAGATGTTAAATAGGACTGGGCACAAATCCCTGGGGGACACCGCTGGTCACCGGACGCCAACTGGATGCAGCTCCATTCACCATCACTCTCTGGGCCCGGTCATCCAACCAGTTTTTAACCCAGTGAAGGGTGCACCTGTCCAAGCTCTGAAGCAGCCAGGGCTCCTCTACTCACCTCAGTAATGCAAAAAGCAGAGAACAGCAACAGCCAGCAGGGAAGGGATGTTTGCTTTCTAGCTCCTCTCTCCTGTGAGGGAAAAGGAAGCTGAGGAAACCAGAAAGCTCTCTGCTCCCCTTTTAAATTTGGGCTGAAGGAGATGCATCCATTTTAACATGCAGCTCTGAGAACAACTTTTCAAATGATAGTGATGCCTTCCTTTCTTGAGTCAAAGGCTTGTAAGGGCCACAGTTTAGATCCTCAAGGGACACATGCTGTGGGCAATTAAAAGGTTCTGGTAAACATAAAGGTGATCCTTTATCACAGCCATCTCTCTTCATAGGCAGTCGTAAGAGTACCCCTCTTAGAAGCTGATGAACACTCTAAGCTGTTGATTACAATTTTTAAAGGCAAACCCTGTAACAGAAAGCCACACGGATGATCTTATCTTGTAAAGATGCTACATGCTGTCTATGTCTGAACTGCTGTCTTTGCCTATCTTCTTATAGTGTAGAGAGAAAATTATTTGTTACAGTGTTTGTACCCAATTTAATTTAAGATGATAAGTCAGTGAGTAGAATGAAAGGGTGGAAGGGAGGGATGGCAAGACCTGCTCCATTTACAGCTCTTAAAAATAGCACGCGAAGCCAGAAACTCATACAAAACTGAACCAGTCATCATCCACACGCAATGCCTTTCCAAACAGAGGATATCTACAGTACTTCCCAATTATGTTCAGTTCACTGCAGCAGGTGACCCCAATTTCTTTGAAAAATCTTTGTAACAGTTCTTTTCAGAAAAGCTGCATGGGGTGCTCAGAATAAAAGTCAAGGCCTTAGATTTTCACTTACTTGGGCTTCCTTCAAATAAAAGTGTGTGTATTACATGACCAGGGAGAAAGCTGGAGGACAAAGATGTGGCACCTGCACATGGGCATTTAAAGCCAGTGGCAAGACAAGTTGAAGATTATCAAAATGAAATTTTGAGACATCTGTTGTGTTCACCACCTGGAGAACCTATGCCCTGCCTCTATTGCTTTCTCTTATTACTACCATATGCCCTGTGGTTGCTGTGGATTGGCCCTGCTCTTGGCATCCTGGTGGGGTCGGTGCTGTCGAAGGGCCCTGGCAGACATGACATTGCTCTGGTGGCTGGTGCATGCATGGGAATGTCATTGCCCCTGGGCTGAGGGAACTGAGCAGCAAGGAGACCTGTGCTCACCCCAGCAGCACATGGCTGTGTCCTGTAGCTGTGTTCCTGAATGCTTTGGCTCCTGCCTGGCACATCCATATAGTGGTCTGCATGGTATGTAACCCTCTTGGGATGTGCCTCCGAAGGAGCAATAGGGTGACGTCCTTAATGCAGATGAAGCTGTAATGACTTGGGGGTGGAGGGGAAGGGGGCACTTCTAGGGGTGTCAGTACTTGGCTGAGCACTTTTCTAGCAGTACACTCATGCACTTTTTAAAATAATGGGCTCACTTTAGTTTAATGGGTCTTTTCAGAACAGTGCAATAGGGAACATGGCTAGTTTTACTTAATATTTATTTTAGCAGTGTTGGCTCGTGACTGATGCGATGTAGCACAAAGGGCACAAATGAAATTTGCTGATAACACCATAAGGAGGCACCAATGTAAAGAGCATCAAGCTGTCATGGCGAGAGAACTGGATGACCTCAGGGGAAAAAGTAATAGAAGTGGAATTAAATTTTACAACACAGAGTGTAAATGGACTTGGGCTTGGGGATTATTATCATTTTTTTGCTTTATACTGTGAGCTCATTAGCTAGGGATGACTGACGCTGAGAAGGATCTGGGTGTATTGGCCATGGGACAACTGAGAGCCACCAGTGCTGTAAAGAGGCAATGGCAATCCAAAAATGCCTCTGACAGGGTATTTTCAGTAGAGATAAGGGAGAGTTCATGCCATTTTACAAGGTACTACTGAGACCTCATCTGCAATACTGTCTCCAGTTTTAATCAGCCATATCTAGGAAAGATGAATTCAAATTGGAGCAGTTTGCAATGAAAGGCTAGCAGGTGTCTGAAAAAGGAGAAAAAAAAGTTGAAAATCACCATGCTGGAGGAAAGTGTCAAACTGAGTTGGAATTCGTCTTTTTCATTACTTCAGCTCTTTTTTTTGTGTTGCTTTAGCACTGGACATTTAAACGCCAGATAAACAAAATACAATTTGTTTTGCAATGGAGAGTGTCTCCTCTATCAATTTGCAATAAAAAAAAAGTCTGTAGCCTTGTGCTAAAATGGCCAATTTAAACTGGATTTCAAAGTTATAGTTTAGCCATCAGATTGAAGTTTGTTGCAACATGGGCCTGAATATCTAAAATAATTTCCAGTGGTCCATAAATCACTTCATGGAATTTGGAAATGTGCACAGGAATTGCTCCCAAGCCAGCAGAAGTTAATGAAAAAAAAAGAAAAAAGAAAAAAAAAAAAGAATATTTTCTCTATTTTCAAAGCAGCCTTAATTCATTATTATATCTACCAGAACATATACTATTCTTATGCAACCGTGATTGTACTTCATCAGCCTTGTTATGCCACTACACACTTTCTGACTAATTTATCCTCTTTTCACTGCTTTCTGCTCAGATACCATCTGCATGGCATGGCAGGCTTGCGCTCTATGACCTGAAGCTGGAACAGGACATCTTGCTCATAAACTGAAAACAGGCAGGAGCCAAAACATCACAGCTGTTTCCTCTCTTGCCCTTTGCCTTGGGTCTCTTTTGCGGCCTGGAGCCAAGGTGGTGGCACGGTGATGGGGTTCAGTGCTGCCTGAATTTCTCCCCAGCTGCCCTGTGGTCAGTGCAGGACCCCAGTAGCTCGTGTTGATGCCAGACATCCTTGGCCTGATGGTGCTCAGCTCCCAAAAAGCCAGTCTGAAGAAATGCATCAGTGGGTAGCTCGCAGCTTTGGCTCCATTATATTGAGGAGACTGGAAAGAGTTGAACCATTACTGTTGACTGAGGGCTATTTCCTGAAATTTCTGTCCAGTTTCAAAAGGACTGGTTGAGGAGGGAAAGTCTTAGAGGGTGGTCTCACTAGTTTTCTTCTCCACAGCTTTTCACGGGATGAGTGAAATAAAGTTTTTGCAGAGAGATCATATTTTAATTCTGAAAGTTGCTACACTTCCTTGTTTTTGGGATTGGGCCAGCTGTTTACAATGAGAAACGTAATGGATATTAAATGCAAGTAAACTGTGATCTTTTCTTGGAAGCTGCTTGATTTCCCTAGCTTTGCGTCCACCCTCTCTTCACACAAGCCTTGAATATGAATGATGGTTCCTGTGAGATGCATCACAGTTACCTTGTCGTTTCACTTACTGCCAAAATATTTGATGTTTAAAGGAATTCCAGTGAATTTTGATGGAAAGCTTGAATGAATGAAAGGTCTGGAGTACTGTTTTACTAAAGAAATAAATGGTGAGCAAACATTTTCTTAAAGGCATCTCAGGGCAGGGAGCAGGCTGCAGCCTGCATGAGTAATCCTGTGTCCTTCTCTCCTCTGCCCTTTTCCTGAGGGACCTTCTGCCTCTCCCTTTTCACATAACATGATGTGCACCTGCTACTTGAATAAAATTCAGATATTCTAGCTGTGTGACAGATGAGAGTGTGGTCATGTTCAAGGAGTGCTCATATACTTCATAGCACTTAACAGCGAGTTCTTTCACAGTGTTGTTACCTTTCCAAATGCCTTACCCGAAATTAGTGGATGCATTTTCACCAGCTAACAGCTGATATCCTGTCCTATAATAGAGGATGGGAATGGTCTGACGACCTTCTGATACCTTCATACAGGGTGCAAGCAGTGTCTCAGTCAAAAGGCTGGATTCTGCTGTCCAAACTTAACAGCACTGCTGTTTGTTTAAGGCAGAAAAAAAGTTTCCAGGCAATAGATAAGGTGATGGAGGGAAATATTTGCATTGAGCATCAATGTGCACATTCTAGGAACTACTTGCTTCAATATTTTGTAAAATATGTTTTGAGACTGAAATGCCAAATGGTATACAGATGCTAATCAGCTTAAACCATCCATATCTCTTTTCTAAGCATGGATCAGAGAACAGTATCTTGGATGCAGCACAAACCAACAGACAATATTATTGTCAAGCAGAGAAGCTATCAGGTCGTACTTTAATTCTTCTCAGCTGTCCAGGGAGTTTATTTAATCTCCACCGCAAAGGGAGGATTCACAGATATATCTAGCTGAGGCAGAAAGGATGTTGTAAAGGCATATTTAATGGCATGTTGTTAAGATTTTATCATGCCCACATGTGAGACTGGAAATGTGGAAGGTGCAACCATTCTTTTACCATAGTAGAGAAGATGCTTCTTTAACAGTTTGTGATCTGCAATACATAATCTTTACTGCAGATAGCATCCTGAAGTTACAGGTTTTATCTAGTTCTTGGTCAATTTGAACTCTTATTTTATAGCCGGTGAAAATACCTGTATGCATTTTTGTACATGTCAGCCAATAGTGTTTATAATGTGCAGGAATACTCCCTTTTTTTGCTCCATTGTTTCAGGAGCATCAGGAAACTTTCTGTTCTAGAAGATGAGATTAAAACAGTTCTGCTCTGAAGGATCCCTGTATAAACCAGCCTCAGATCATCTACTGGTACATGCCTTTCCTCTTAGAGGTTTCAAGAGTTGATTTGGATTGAGAACAGTTTAGTTATTTTTTCTAGTTTTGTGAAGTTCAGACATTATCCTGGAGATGAGATGAGCTGTGATGTTTTGCAAGGTTCAGCCTCAAACTACGGAGTTGGTTATTGGCATAAAGTGAAGGTTCTTTTGGATGACTGCAGTGACTACTCAAAAGCTGGTGAGTTTTTTACTATAAAGTTTTGTAAAGAGCCCTGCAGGCATGCCACCTGTTCCTTTTCCTTAAGAATTTGCTCTCAGTATTAAAAATGGATGCCCCTTTTGTGCAGATCCATTGTTTGACACAGAAACATGTTATCCAATGCAATTTCAAGCTACTTGGAATTAGGCTTATTGTTATTGTTTTTCTGTGTTTTTCTGGTCCATGGCTGGAGCTCAGAGACATTTCTCCACTAAAACTAATCTAATAACATATGTAAAAATATCCTTTGAAAACCTGCTTCTGCAGGGTTGTATGCTGGCTTCCTCAAATAATCTTTCAATCCTGTCACTATGATAAAAAGAGGTTGTTGAGTTTTTTCAGCCACAACCTGTCTCAAATTCTTCTGTTATCTCAGGCATAAAGTTTCTATGAAGGTATCGCCTTCACAGAGAAATCAGAGATAGTTTGGCATGAGCAAAAGAAGTACTACAGTCTCTGTATTTGGACAAAATGATACATCAATCATGCAAGTTCAGCAGTTTGATTCAGCTATGAGCTGTGAGTGAAACCTGGTGTTCAAACATGTGTTATTGATCTTCCATGGTTTTCCTTCTGATTAAATGCCAATCATACCCTACCAGAGCTGGACAAATCCAGCATGTCTTTGTTGTACTGCCCATTGCTCATCTTATGTGTCATCATCTTGGTTAAGACCGAGATGGCCAGTGTTGCACATTCCTGTTCTGCTGATCCACTTCTTGCAAAAAAATCTCTTTGATGACAACAAACCAAAAAAATCCCAACAGTGACATAGTGCATTGCACACCATTTTCCATTTGAATAAGGTAGGCCATGTAGGTATATGCTCTCCTTTGAACATCTCTGAGCAACCTGATATAGTGGGAGGTGTCCCTGCCCATTCAGGGGTTTTGGAACTACAGGATCTTAAAGGTCCCTTTCAACCCAAATAATTCTATGATTCTATGAAGGAATGTGATGTATTAGAGCTTGATCCAGCACCTTTCTGCCTCTGAAACTTCCCACGTGTAAAAAGGCTCATTTAGTTTAATGGGACAGCTCGTGTTGGTAGGACTGAAGCCTTGAAGTGGACAGCTTTCATTTACAGTGATTGCAGTTATTTATCTAAATCCTTTGGGCATCTATGGACAAAAAGAAAAAAGCAGTACATTGAAAAAATGAATATTGAATATGTTTATGATTAAAGTGACAGGTAATACAATATGAAACAATAAAGCCCACATAGGAGCTGAACAGTTACTTTAAATTCAAATAGGCTTCATTTGACCATGAAATAATATCATTAATATCAATTGACATACACTACTGCTGACTTTGTGACCATAATACTTTTCACAGAGAAGAAAGTCTGCATGGAACTTTAAAAGACAATTGGAATGTTGATTTTTTTAAGATAATTTGGTGGAACAAGAAAACCAGTATTAATATTATTGCTTGGTTGATTATTTCGGGTACTGCTAAATTATACATTTTGAGTGAAGCTCTTATTTCCTTGGTGGTTTTCCCTTAGAAATCTGCAAGTTCAGACAGAAAAAGGGTTGAATTTTGAAGTGTGGCCTTTCAGATATCAGTCTGACTTAGGCTTTTCTCTCCACCACTGTCCAAACTACATCAGGTGCAGCAAAAATCACAGTTGTAAAGGTGATGAGTTAGCATTTTTTATTTAAAAAAATTCCAAAGGGAAAACAAATAGCTTGCTAGATATTTGTTTGTTGAGCTTGTCTAGGCTTGCATGTTTGCTTAAGCCTTTAATATACCATTAAAGGTAAGATGGACAACCTGCTGTCACTGCTCAACCGCATCAGTACAATGCAATTATAAATATTTCTTTATTGTAGTAACATTGCCTTTTAAGTCACTATGCCTTTCACACACCTGCATCACGTCACTTTTGCCATAGCACTTCTTACCTCAGGTGCATGGTTACCACTGTTACTGCAACTTAACTTTGGAGGTGGCTAGCCAAAATTTCAGCTACTAAACCTAGATGTATCAAAGAAACAAGTTAGCCTATCTCATACTCTGTTGCACAATTATCACAGTTTCTTCTTGGTTAAAATAAAAGGAAAAAAAACAAAACCCATTCACGATTATTTTATCATTGTCCAGTCATCATCTCAGGCATAAAATGTTCTGCTTGCATCTCTGAAGAGTTGCAAATCTCAAGAATTAACATATTGACCAGGTGAAAATTCAGTACTTGCGGACAGCGCACCTGGGGGGGAGCTAAACCCAACAAAAGCCATGAATGCTTGAGCAGTACTATCATGCTACCAGAACAAGCTGCATTAAAGCTGACTAGGACAATATTGTCTCTGGTTCTGTGTTTGTTAAGATATCTGTTGTGTAGCAAAAAAATAAGACCACAACCAACAGTGCTGTCATGCTGGCTTGCTGCTCAAATCTTTGTGGGCGGAGGAAGAAGAAAGAAGACAATATTGTTGACAGTTCTGTTGCATAATACTGCAAATGCTGCTCCTTGCTTTTCTGTAATCACTTTTGCCTTTAAACATATGATTTAGCTATAAATTTTCACCCTAGCCATGAGTACTCCCTTCATAAACTCACTGAAAAGCAAATTAACCTTTTCTCTCTAGAATGAACTCTCCTATTAATATGAAAACCAATGCAGTCCCATTTGTTTTGGTTATTCCAGCCTGTCTACACTTCTCAAGCTGAATAGTAAATTGTCTAGTTACTCACTTAAGCATAATTAATTTTAAGAGCAAATTAAAAACAAAACAAAACAAAACATGCCACCCAATAATATAGTAAATGATGCTCTGGAAGGCTTTCATTACTTCATCTGTGATTTCTAGTTGCAAAGCAGAATGTCTAATTATTGTCCTGATTCTTCCATCCTGACCTTGGACAAGATCCACAGGTGAACACCAGTGCATTTTAACAGAAGTACATGTTACCTACACATTTTTCAGCTGGCTGCAGCTCTAGTCCCTACATGTTTCTCAGCATATCTTTAAGGTACTTTTTATAATTACTGCTTTTATCAGAATGAAACTTTCCTTTTTGGGTTATAAACATTAATCAGCATTTGCTCTCAAGTGGCAAGCATGAAATCTTACTCTCAGAAACACGTGGACCTTTTATCACCCATAGAAAAATACATCCAAAGAACAGAAGTCCACCAAGATCAAAGGAGCAAAGTCTGTGTGCAGTGAAGAAAGAGCTGTAATAGAATCCAAGTGCTGAATCAGTATGGGCATAGAGGCTAATGGGAAAGGTTATGTGGGATTTTCTTTGTTCTCACTTTCCTGCAGTCATGGCAGATGCTAAGGAGTATTTTCTCTTCTGCTTGTCATGCTTCGTATCCTTATACAAAGGATTTCATCACCCTACTTTATGCTATCATCTCTCACCTACAGGCAAATATGGTTAGTAGAAAGCCATTTTTTTCTCTCTATGCTTTCACCTTTTTTTTCTACACAAGTGATAGAGCTTTGGTTCTCCTACTCCCACTGCAATCAATGACTTCCTGTTTTGCGAGGAAGAATGCAGAACAAGATGCTGCTATATCCAGTCTCACTAAGGAACACACCCTACAAAATTAAATATATGTAGACTTCTGATAGCAATAAAATAATTAAATCTGCAGTAAAACACTAATTCAGATCACACCTTATCAAAATGTCTAATTTCATGGTGGCACAGCATAATTTCTGTCCCCAGGGTCTCAGGAGTGTTGTTTTAGGCTTTTTGATGACTCACTTGAGATTGAATCCATGTGTTTTCAGGACACTTTCAGATAAATAGAAAAGAAAAAAAAGAAGAAAACTGAGACTCTGTGGCAAAGACTGAAGGTTCCTGCAGTGAGAAATGCTGAGGAGAGCTCCATCACATAACTACTGCCTACCTGCAGACTCAGAGGCAGGATCCAAAGCCCCATCCAAACTCATTGCTGCAGCTCTGGAACACCCTCACTGATTAGTGTCAATTAACCCAAGTATTACAAGCAACTTTCTTATGTCCCTGGAGGTAAATGAAGAACTACTCCAATTCTCGATGGCTCACAGCAAAGCTCAAGTCACTGGAACCTAGAAAATAATCCTTCCTCCAAATGAGGGCTGCTCTGTAGGGTATTTGGAGGGCATGTTGAGGGTACACAGGCAACAGCTGTCTTCTTTTAAAACATGGTCAAAGGAGGAGGCAGGCACACTTTTCACATGACAACCTTATTATCTAGGCAGTCATCAAACATACAAGAAAATGAGAGCTGCTTCCAGGACTGTTTCAGTGTTTTATATCCTTTGGAACATGCCAGCACTGGATAAACATCCTTGGAAGTGAGGGACCTTCTCTTTCTTTTCTGGCCCAGCGCACCTTAGGTTCATTTCTGCAGCACGCTCACATTCTCTCTGTGACCCAGCAGAAATTTAACTATTTCTTGCAAAGGTAAGTGTGAAATTTCTTCCATTTCCCTGAGAATAATTGCCACATTGCAAACACTGCAAAACCTGTAAAAAAGGAAAGGTGAGAGCTCTCCCAATTCCTCAGGGTATATTGTACACCATAGAGCACATGTGGCCTCACACTGGCTGTCAGCACAAGCTTCTTATTCCCAGAACAAGCAGCATTTGTAAGGAGAATCAAGTATACAAGTAGGTCTGGATCAATTTACTCAGCATTTGGGAAAAGGCAAGGGAACCTGGGTACAGAATGGAAAGTTAACAAATAGGCGGGGGGGTTGAAGAAGTAAGGATGCATCTTCCTTCCATCTTTAATAATCGTACAACTGCATGCTGCTGAATTTCATGCACAAATGCTACTAAAAATGTCCTTTTCATTATAGTTGTCTCCTGAAAAAAACAGCTCATCATTTCACTGCTTTAAAAGAAATCATTACCTTTTTGCCAATGTATACCCTTATGAAGGGAACACATAATTCTTTCCAGAAGTATAACTTTAGTATCTGTAGAGATACTGCTGGCCTCTTTATCTTATTGTTCTACTGCTTGTCATGTGCCCCAGGCCAATTTTGCTCTAAAAGCCATATTGAGTATTACAAGCTTAGCAAGAGCTTTGAGGTAATTTTATGTCTGCTCACTTGCTAAATGTGTATTCTGCTTTTCTAATGAAAAAGCAGAAACTAAACTGAACCCCTAGATTAAGCAGTTAATATAGCTCAAAATTAGTCCTTCAGGGCTGGGCCAAAGACTGCCTGCTGTTCCCATTACCTGTGAGCTTAAGCTACGGTATTTGTCTCCCTCTTTCAATACTGTGGTGTTGTCAAGTACTTTTCAATATTTTCAAATACCAATGATAGCTTTGCTAAAATCAGCTCTCTCTAAATCTCCTCTTTAATATGCAGCTGCTTAGTTTCTAAGTTTTTTATGCTGATTCAGAGCTACATTATTAAGGAATGCATACACATCACCTTTGTCTCATAAATACAAAGACCTCCCTAAAGCTTTCAAAGTACTTAACTGCCCTGCATAGAAGAGGGTGAAATGGAATATATTATGAAATGTCATATCGAGTCCAAATTGGATGAGCAATTAGTGTACTAATAGTAAGGTTGAAGTATTATTTCTTCAGAAAACTTTCATTTCGACATCAATATGCATCATACGTATCTCGGTGTGAAATAACTTTATAGCTTTGGTTGGTCTTATGGTAGCAATGTTTAGAAAACAAAATAAAGGCATCTATGGCACTATTAATGGAAAACTGCAAATGAAAATGCATAGAAGTCAGGATAAGAACTGTAACATTAGCTAATCTACTTTTTACTTTTATACTGTCTACCATAGGAGACTGTTGGAATCTAGGTCTGGTTACACAAGTTCTGCATGACTGCTAGCTTGCTTCACACTAGTTGTATTAATCTCCCTAGGCTGCCTCTATAGTCAGTGAAGAGATAGAAGCTTTGCTGTGCTACTTCGAATTTCCCTGTCACACTAGGCAAAAGTCATGTTTTTTGAATTAACCCTTCTGCCTCCCTGCATATTAGTTTAGTAGTTAAAGTTGCTACAAATAATTTTCACTGTTTCAGTTTCTGATGTTTGCACATGGAAATGAAAAATCTTGCTTTGCGCTAACATGAGCTCTTGCATGTAGTCTCCTAGGTTATCTCTTTTTTTAAAAGAAAAAAAAAGGGGACATTGGACAAGTTTAATGGCATTTTAGCTTTATAGACCTCAGTACAGGGTCCATAATTAAAATTAAGCATGTGCTTAATTGGTTTTCTAAATATGGATGAATTTCAGCACATGCTTAGATGGCTTGCTCACTTGAGGCCCTAATAGACCATGCAAACTTAAAAGTTCACGTCTCATTGAGATAAATGGAGTGGGTAATCATACTTGTATCAGAGCAGAAGCTGCTGCTTACTATATATGTAGACAGTATCTTGCAGTATTGTCCTCTCTCTCTGGCTGGGATATCTAGAGCTTGTGGAAATAAAACAGTAACAGCACAGTAAGAACTGTTACTTCTCACTCAGATCAGTTCAGCAACACTGTATTTGATAGTATGATGTCTGTGCATTTGCCGCAGATAAAAGACAAAAACATTCAATGAAATCTTATGATTTACAAAATAGGTAGAAATCAGGTGGAAGCAAATAGAAAGGATACTTAGAACCAAAGGATCCACCAGCTACTTTGTGACTGCACACTGTCTTTCCTAGATATGAATTTAAAACAGATTTTTTTTTATGTTTCAAAGAGACAATTGCTGTCTCTCAGGACTTGTCTGTACTAAGGGACTTTGCAAAAATATCATGCTTTTGGTAACAACAGCAAAGTCCTAAAGATATTTCTAATTTCAGCTGAGTTCATGGTAGTGCTAGCATTTTCACTATTAGTCCTTTATTTTCTGACCCAATCATTAAGTGGTGTGAATCTCCATTTGCATTCCTATTCATGGTTCTGTTGTTTGCAGGACCTTGCACTTGGCCTTGTTGAACTTCATGAAGTTGGCATTGGCCCACCTCACAAGGCTGTCAGGGTCCCTCTGGATGGCGTCCCTTCTCTCCGGCATGTTGACCGCACCACACAGTTTGGTGTCGTTGGCAAACTTGCTGAGGGTACACTCAATTAAATTGTCCGTGTTGCCAACAAAGATGTTAAACAGCACTGGTCCCAGAACCAATCCCTGAGGAATGTCACTCATCACTGATCTCCACTTGGACATAGAGCTGTTGACTGCAACAGTTTGAGTGTGACCATCCAGCCGATTCTTTATCCACTGAGTGGTCTATCTGTCAAGTCCATGTCTCTCTAACTTAGAAACAAGGATGTCATGTGGGTTAGTGTCAAATGCTTTGCACAGGTCCAGGTAGATGACATCAGTTGCTCTTCCCTTATCCACAGACATTGTAGCCCCTTAACAAGAGGCCACCAAATTTGTCAAGCATGATTTGCTCTTAGTGAAGCCATGTGCCTTAGTGAAGCTATGAGTTGCAGACTTGTGTCTGGGTTGTCACCAGGATTTTCTTGAATTTGATAATGATTGAAGTTTCCCTCAGTAAGAAATCAGTATTTTCTGACATTAATTACCCCTGTTTTGAATTAGATGAACTGTGGGAAATAGTAAAAAATCTTTTCAAGAAACAGACCAAAATAAAATATTCAGTTAGATACCATGATCTCAAATGTCATTCCTTAGGAAATAAGACTATGAGGTTTCATTAAAGCTAACTGTGGTGGACATGTGCTGAATAACCCAGTGATAAGGTCTGGACATGTGATGCAAAATTTAACACCATGTCCTTTATGATAAATGTCACTAACCTATACATGTTACATTATATAACTATTTCGTTATCACTCTCATACATTACAGAACATTACTGAGCACGTTACTGAAGGTCACAAAAGAGAGTGAGAGGTACTTAAAAGAACTACAGAATTGTTTGGGGGTGAAATTAAAGTTTTATAGTAGAAGCCTAAAGAAGATAACTCTGTTTCATGTCTGTAAGAAAGGTGAAAGATATTCTACAAGAACCTACTGTTATTACATTGATCTGTAATACAGTATTGACATAGTTAGTAACATGTCATAAGCTTTGCACTGAGTTTGCAGGGTGTCACAACTTGCTCTATCTGAACTTTCCTTGACCTGCCTGCAGCCTTGTTTTAGTTGGCTTAGTTATCACAGCAATTTTTTTTTAATCTTTAGGACTTTATGTTTGGTTTGCTTTACTTCAGTTTATCTTTGTCTGGTACCACCATGATTTTACCTGTACAGAGAAATACAGGCAAGGCAGGATAAGAGAGACATAGGGTCCAGTGTGGAGGGGTACAGGCTTGGAATTATATTGGGCACAGGCTCAACCTGGAATACTGGAAACCCCATGGCTAAAGAAATTAAGACCTAGAATTGGACAAAATTGGGGTTTAGGATAAGAAAGCAAACAAATGAATAGTATCTGACATACGTAAATCCACCATAAAAAACTGACTGTAACATGGCAGTGTGGAACAATGAAATAAAGGCTAGGTGTAAAACCATGTTAGCCAAAATATAAAAGTGACCCCAAATGAATACAAGACAGAGAAAGAGGAAAATACCTATGTGAACACTATATTCCTACTGGCAAAGGACTTGGGATGCTGACAGCTCCCTGTTAACACCACCAACTCCAGAATGAAACCCTCGACCTTAAGGCTAAGAGGAACAACAGAAGGGTAAGCATAACATCAGGAGAAGTAGAAACTAAGTGCATGTGTAAAAATTTAACTGTATTACTATTATTATTACAAAATATTTTCTACTTAGGCATATTCTTTCTCTTTCCATAATAATTATATTTGGACAAATAATGATTCTTGTATTAAACTTAGGATTTCGACTGCACTAATGAGAAACTTTCACTTTATGTATAAAGTATATTTCCTCTTTGCCTGTAAACAAGATTTTTAACTACCAAAGGATGAAATTTTGAAAACATACAGCTCTTTTACAGTAGTAGAAAATAATGTAATAAGATCCAGTGGTTAGAAATTGATGTGGATGAAACAATGGAATGATATTTCTCATATGCTGTCAGCAGCAATAATTAAATATGAAAATAAAAAGCAAACTGTGCAAAACAGAAAAAATGGTCTTAATACGGAAATGTTAATCAGGAATGTGCATTTCCCCATAGGAGTTTGTTTTGGCTTTGTCTTCTTACCAATGGCAAATTTTAGTCACGAGGGAAATAATGTACCACTATAGCTCATGGAATTAGTCTGCCCTCGCTTCTACATTTGCCAGAGCATTGCTGCACTGGCTGTTAGCACTGTCAGGCTCTCTGTTAATTCTCCCACAAGCTCTGTGAAAGAAGCAGCACATGTTTAGGCTCATGGAAGTTTCCCATCAGGGGAATGGAGGGGGACATCATCTACATGTTGCTTCTCTCCGACTTGAGCTTAGAAAAAACATGCCCTGTGCAAGGTTCACTGAAAGGCCTTGGATTTTCAGGGGCTGTGAAAGTTGTACATAAAATGAATTTTTATTGCCAAGATGGATCTTATTATTTGGAGTGTTTTAGGCTACATGTGTACAAAACAACAAGTAACTGTTCTTTGGAGAGATACAGCAAGGCTTTATAAGAACGTGAAATGGAAGCAAAGAGGTCTCATTAATTTATGCTTTCATAATATCAAGACTGTAAAGAAATATATTTTAAATAAAAATTGACATAGGAGACCTCCATGATAACAGCTTATATTGATGAAAATCATTCTTATACAATGCATTTCTCAAGGCTCATAAAAGATAACAATAACAAAAAACATTATGCAGTATCTGGGAAATTCTATTTACTTAAAATGCTTTCTGCTTTTATTATTATCCAGGCTCATTCCTTCAGTGGAAGTTCTGATTGCAGCTTGAGCAATGTGTATGATCTCATTACAACAGGGTTGTATTAGAAAATCTGATATTGATAGTTCCAACAATGGCACCTTTTTTCTTACTATCTGTCACTTGGCTACAACAAGAGCTGTGCAAATTTCCTGCCATCAAATTCTGGCAGATGGCTGGAAATCAATCTAATATGCTGTGTATATCCTACATGTACCCTATTGTGCTGGGGAAAAAAGTTTGTTCAATATCCTGGCTGTGGCTAGTTTGGAGCATGGACTGCTGCACAGGCAGTGTTCAGTAGTGGATGGGTTTGTGTTTTCCTGGGGAGCATATAAAAGGGCCATTATGTAGCCTGTAATATGGTTACACATCAACATGAATCTTTTGACCATACACCCTCAAGTGAGTCACAGGCAACTTTCAGGGCAGTCATTCATTGATTTCTAGCAACCAGTTCCTTATGTCCTCATAGTCACTCTTCTACTGCATGTTCATGTCCAAGACCAGCTAGATTTTACCTTTGAAAGGTCTGAGAGGCTAAGTGCTGTCACTTAGTTCCAAGGGATCACAAGTACTCAAGATACATGCTTCCAGATTTTGGTGCCGTTATGAGAAATGGAAGGAGAATTGTCCCTATACAGTTCTCCTATGGTATTTGCTATCCTCTACTTTTGTGGGGTTTATCAGTACTGACAGCTTTGACTGGTGGTGCAGGCTTACCTGCTCATAAGCCCTACACCAGAAGGTTGGTGAAATAGAAAGCAAATCTTTAAAATTAAGATTTATTAAGAAAAAAAGAAAAATCCCAAAATTTCACACACAGTAAAACAATGAACTATATAAACAGGGAAAATTCAAAACTTACAAAGTTAGAAATAAAACATATGAAAAGCTGTAAAACAGCTACTCTCTCAAGAAGGACGATCCTTTTCCTCAGGCTTTCCTTTAAGTTCAGCAACTTTCAGTGTTTCTGTGGTTGAAAGAAAGTGCTGTCTCAACTGGCTTCTCTTTGCAGTCCTTAAGAAGGTCACTTTCTGTCAGTTGTGCAGCTTGGTGTAGGTCAGCTCTCCACTACACCTGGCCTTTTGCTCCCTTCAGGATTCCTCCAGTCCCCACTCTTTCAGTCTTTTCCCTGCTTTCCTCTTCTCCCACCACTTGTCCTGCCCCTTCAGAGGGATTGGCAGTCTGGTTTGCTAGGATACTCTTACTGAAGGTGTGGTTTCCCTTACTTCTTTGTAGGGTGTTCCCCTTTAAACCACAGTATAGTGACCAGGACCAGCCTTCCTCCCACCTGCCCCTCTTCCCATCATTCCTGTAATTATATAGTAGCATGATATAAATAAAATATGTAATCATGTAAGTACCTGGTCAGGAACTACATTAACCAGCCTAGCCTGCTCTAAAATCTTCTTGGCAAGAGTAGCACAAAGTCCTGGCTGAAGACAACATGTTGCCAGCTCCCTTGCTCCTTTCTTGACTTTTTCTTATTTCATGACTTTTTTTGGTTCTTTTTTTTCTCTTGCTTAGCTGTTGATAAGTTTTGGTGGAAGCCTCATGCTTCCATTCTGAAGACATTTTCTGGCCATCTGGTAGACATACCTGCTGAAATAGAAGATTTCTGTTTTGAGAATGTTATGGGTTTTCTTTTCTGAGAATAAAGGTATCAGAGCAAAGTTGATGAAGAATAGGTAATGATTTCCCTTTGTTTATGAATGCACATTTTGATTAAATTCTGTGACTAGATAGCTTCTAAAAACATTTAACATTATTAATTAATGAAACTATGATTTTTGTATAAGTATTTTGAAAGGTATTTCATGTTGCTGATTGCCATCTTTCTTAGTGGAATAAATCTTTCTGCTTGGGATTGCTCCAGTCTTCACAGCTGACATCTCAAAGTAGACAATTTATTTGGGGAGTAAAACAGATTTAATGAACCAGAGGAAACACACGATTTTTCAGAAGTGACCATAATGACAATGGTTCGTAGATAATAATAGGCTATTTACCTGTGCCTGAATTGCTTTGAACTTATTTCCTTCAGAAAATTTCCTAACCTCAGCTACAGTAACAATATGATAGGGCTACAGGCCCACAAGCAATTTATTAATTAAAATTAATGTGCATATTGAGCCGTAGCATTAAGAACGTAGGTCTTCTCAAAGACAGTATGATCAGCTAACCAAAAAAATCTTTGGGTCTAACCAGCTAAAGAGAGAAAGGATTTCTCTTCAGCTACCTACAACCTTCGTGATAGTTGTATATGCTTAGAATCAGCATATCCTTAGGAGTACTGATTCTTCTCTGTAAACTGTAAAGCCTGTTTCTGTTGACGTTTAGGTTATTGGACTGATACGTTTACCAAAGGGAACAATAAAACTCTTTTACATTCTTATGTGAGCTAATCAGCTTTACATATGATCTGGTCAAGTATGATGGATTACATGGATGGATGATAACTGGAGACAGAATCAACACTAGAGCTTTTCCTGCATGCCAAATGCTTCCTATCTCAAGGTTACTGGACTCTGGGAGTGAAGAGAAAGTAGAAAGGAATTTGGTCTCACCTGTGTCAAAATTTAAACTGATATATTACGTGGCAGTAGTTGCAGGGTTAACATGCATACTTTTATAAGAAATATATCACAGAACCACAGAAAGGTTTGGGCAGGGACACTTCCTGCTAGACCAGGTTTCTCAAAACCCCATCTGACCTGGCCTGGAACACTTCCATGGATGGGGCATGAACAAGTTGCCTGGGCAACCTGTTCCAGTGTCTCACTACCCTCACAGCAAATAATTTCTTCCTAATATCTAAATCTAAATCTATTTATATATTTTTATCTACCTCTCTATGTATATAAAAATAAAAGTTTTCAGGAAAAAAAATGTGGAAAAATAATCAATTTAGCACAGAAAGTTAGATATCCTGGGTAGGTTTACTGTGAGATTTAGACACCTGAATCCAAGAATGTAACTAATGAAACCCTTGCTTAACCTTCTGAGTATCCAAAAGGCTAAGGATACCTGGGTTTTCATCAGGAAGTTCCCTGGTGAAGCCTGTCTTGCACCTGATCCTGCTCAGAAGTGACAAAAAGCAGTATATCTCTACAAATAGTCCCTTCTGTGTAAAGAGGAGCAAGGCTTCTCCTACTTGCTTTGGCAAGTGTTTTGTAATTTCCTTTAAAGCCCACAAATTCAAGTCACCATTCTCACTGGGCTACAGGGCTGTGCTCCATTTTCTGTCCTTCCACTTTGGCCTCAAAATCATATACCATATCATATAAATACGGGAGATTTACGTAAATAAATCTTAGGTGCTAAGAACCTTTGAGAGTCTAAGTTGGAGAAGTCCAGTGTCATTGGCTTTCATTGGGCAGGCAGGCTTTGGTCTTGGGAATTGCTCGAGTGAACGTGGATTTACTTTATGTTAATATTTTATGTAGCATAAATACCAAAATACATAATATAGCTTTCACAGACAAGCCTGCATTTCAAAATAAACTCCAGGATCTACATGATGGAGTATGAATTTTAACCATTTTAAGAGGCAATTTTGGCATTTGTGTAAAGAAAGAAGGAGGTAGAGAAAAGCACTGCAATGAGTATTTCCAGTGAGCCAAAGTAATCCTGATACCTTCTTTCACATGCATGCCACATCTTTGAAAAGATATGTACTGTGTATTTTATAAGTGGCGAGTTTTGAGATGTGCAACATTTCCTGTGTAACAACATATCAGTTTCAGGTTGTGATGAGAAAAAATTGCTTTCCAATATCATGGGTTCAAAAGTGCAGCTGAAATTTTAAAGTATTAGTTTCACATTCTACTTAAGAAACACTGTGAAAAAAGAAGTGGAGAGGGGACTGAGGATAAAATTCCAATAAAAATAAGATAACTGTATCTAGCCAGACAGTTGGTGTTATATATATCTATATAATACTGTGTGCATGACAAATATGTTAACAGAGCACTAAGACTGCATGGTTAGGCAGTCAAAAGTTTGGAAACAGTCTAGTTAAGATTGCTCACTATGCTGCTCTGCTCCCTCACATTGTGAAGACTTTATGCCTTTTTGTTAACAATTATATTTCTCTGCATAGTCTTTCTCAGATAGAATAAATATTTCTTTTATATAATCCCGAAAAACTTGAAATGTTGTTTATTCCTCTAAGCATTTGTGGATTTTCATTATCATTATCATAGTGGTACAGACAGTAACACAGATGCTCAAGCTGGTTTTTAGCCTTTTGTACCATTCAGATGGCTCAGAAGGGCCATAAACCAAACAGCATCAACTCATCTCTCCACGCACCTCCCATATTTCCTTCTTCTTTGTTGGAGGTGGATGCTTTTCTCCTGCCTCCCTCCTTCTGCCATTTTTGCATGGTTAAGTAAAATGACACACAGCAGTAAAGCTTTTCAAATGAGGAAAATAGCTGGCAAAACCCCTCCATCATAATTCGTGTGCATAACAGAAGGTATAAGGCAGCATGTCCTGCAAGCCTTCATGTGATTTTTCCTTGTCTGTTTCTAAGGCCAGGATGAAGACCCTCTGAGCTTAGGGGATCTAGGTCTAACTTTTATTTTGTATCAGTCTTTTTTTTACCTCTCTTACCCTCCTCCCACAGACACATGGTTTCCCTAAGTCCTCTGTTTGGAAGGACCGATGAGCCTACAAGGAGTAACATTTTCCTACCTGATTTCTGAGGTGGCCTTCTTGACTCAGTATGGTCAGTCAACAGAGAAGGTCCCCAGCTACCGTGCTGCTAGGAGTCAGTTCACCTACAAACTCAACTGCTTGATAAATAAGCAAGATTTAACTGCTACTCTCTGGAGTTTTTCTTGACAAGATATAGGCTCTATAAATATGATTCCTTTAATTTTCATGCTGGAGACTTTCATGGCTTTGAACTGTCATTCTTGAAACAGTGCACAGCATTGCAAATCCTGTACTCACTGAGAAGGGGACCAGCCTATTCCCTCTATTAAAAAGAAAAAGGTATATAATTAAAACTACAGCATCTAATCCAATCCCTTTGACACTCATCCAAACCTTCTGATATTAATGGTCTTACCACAGAGTTGCAGACCCAGACAATGACTTCTGATGAGGACTCTGAGGGTCCAAAAAATATTTCAGTATGCTTGCCTCTAGTTTCCCTCTATGATTCAATTGTTTTTCATCTCTCTATGTTACAGGCCCAGTCCCAGAGTGGAAAGATTCCCCTGGGAAAAGGAAAGGGCCTAGCAAGCTCTGAGCTGGTAACAACCTTGAAAGTACAAACAGAGGCCAAGCTGACATTAAGCAATCTTTCATCTTTAAGTTTTACATTTAAAGTTTTTAAAATCCTTTTAAAGTCAGTAATTAATGTTCTAAATCTAGTATAAGACTTGTTCATAAGTAAGCTGCTAGCATTTAAATGGTATACCTTTATTGTTTTATTTGACTGTTAGTGGTATATTTTATTGTTAAGATACTGTCACGGTTTGACTCAGGATCGTCAATTAAACCAGTGACAACAATACTCTCGATCCTCTCCCACCCAGGTAGGGAAGGAGAGAGAGAATAAGGAGAGAGACTTTCTGGATTGAAAACTAAACTAGACAGCTTTAATTAAACACTAATGATAAAAGAAAATATGTACAATTATATATAAGTATGTTCAGGAATGTGCAAAACTCTGTTGCCTCCCCCAGCAACTCCCCCGGCACTCTCCTGAGCTGTGAGCAGTCCCGAAATGTCCCGGAGCACTGCCGGAGAGAGCGGCAGAGCAGACAGGAGCTGAGGGGAGAGTTATGAGGGTCAGGAATGCACGAGCCTGGGGATCAAAGGAGATGGATAGATGGAGCCCTCCCCAGATGCCGGCCATGGACAGAAGACCAGGGAAGAAGAAGCAGGAAGGAAGTTGTCTTCTGTGATCTCTGACCTTCCTCGGAGCTTACGCAGATACATGGAATGGAATCCTTTGCTCAATTTTGCTGTCTGTCTGTCATGACCCACAAGGTAGGCATGGCACTGTGTCATGGTTTGGCTCCGGGTTGGCAGTCAAACCAATAACAATAATGCTCTTGATCCCACCCCCCCCTCTCCCCCAAAGTAGGGAAAGAGGGAGAAAAAATGAGAAAAAGAGGCTTTCTGGGTTGAAAAGTGAAACAGATTGATTTTAATTATTAGTGATAAGGGAATATGTATATTTATAAAGGGATGTGCAACACCTGATCCCCTCCCTCTTCCCCCAGCAACTCTCACAGCAACTCTTCTTCCTGATGACTCCCAGCTGAAGGGGGGAGTGTCCGGGCTCATGGATGGGGTCCTCAGATGTCGGCTGTGAAGAAAAAATGGGAAAAAAAGAGAGAGATCCAAAGAGAGGGCAATAGAAGTGACAGTAAGCAGAAAAGTGAGTGGAAAAGGAAAAAGACAGGCTTGACTTCCATGATGTCTTAACCTGTACCGAAAGCCAAATAGAGAAAATATTATGAGAAGGGAATATTCTGATTTGCTGATCCTGCCTTTGGTCTAATCTGCTCCCCCATGGGGAGAGAGGCTGCAGACACTCAGAAGTGACCTTGGTTATTATCAGTCCACTGGTGCTGCTAAAAAAAGTTCACTGAAAGAAAAAAAAAATCAGCAAAGAGAAAGTTTGCTCCACCCTGGCTCAAACCAGGACACACTGTCATGTTCCACAGGGTGGGTATGGCATTATCACGTCCCACAAGGTGGGCACCGAGCATTTCGAGTCTGCCTCTGTTATGGCACCTGGCCCCACCTCTCCTGGTGAGGCTCAGCCTACTTTGGGCAGACTCAGTGTTGGATTTGGGATTGTTCTGGAAATGAGTTGGTGGGGCACAGGGGTTTAGGTGATCACTTGGCCCCCCCCATCCGGGTTGACCAAGAAATGACCTTTATTGTTACACGTGAGCTCTGTCCTTAAACAGGACAGTGGTCTTTTGCAAGATGGCACTGTGCCTCCACGGGGCTCCTCTTGCTGGCCACTGCTCCTTATCAAGCAAGGACAGTGTCTCATTTATCAGAGTGGCTGCCTAAGGAGGACCTCCCCTTTCAAGGACAGTGTCCACTTTATCAGGGTGGTTACCAAACAAGGGGCTCTCCTTGCAAGAACAGGGTCCAGGTGGTTATTGAATGAGGCCCCCATCTGAGCACAATGTCCAGTTTTCAGGGCGGCTGTTTTGAGACAATTATTCTTTCAGGACTCTACACTGCCTAGTCCACTCCTCTCTACAGGGGGATACTGATATGACTCTTCTGCTCTTGGTAGCATCCCTGAGGCGGCAGAGTGAAGCGACCTTGAAGTCTCAGCAGTAACATAAACATTCCAGCATTATCAGTCCACTAGCTGGAAAACTTGCAGCTAGTTAGAAGAGAGCTTACTGAAGGAAAAAAAAAATCAGTAAAAGGAAAATTGGCTTTGTCCTGGCTTAAACCAGGACAGATACCTTTTTGCATTATAGCTTCAACATTCTGCTCTGATCTCCCAATTTCCCCACAATTTGACTGTGCTTGTGCCTTTTACTTTAAAACACTTAAGACCCTGGTGCCGTTTGCTATCAGTCTTGTTCAGTGCATATACATCTCATCTGCTATTTCGCCCCATTCGGGACAAGCATCTTACGGAGAGAGGAAAGTATCTGTAACAAATGTAAAGATGTCCAGTACCATGTAAAAGGATCCATGTTCTAGGTTGTAGGACAGTATAGAGGGCAAAATCACAGCTGCATACATATCCCTTCCCTTTCAAGTTAAGGAGCGGGCAAACACCCCGATTTGGATGTGGTTAATAATTTTACTAGTTCCAGATTACTATCATCACTCACTTGGAAGAGATCACTGCCCTCATTTTTGAAACTGCAGACCACAAGTGATCCTTCATTCATTTTCATGTTAAATCTGCCAAGTTATTTTACATCATCTTTATTATCAGTTAAGCTAATTTGGAAGTCTTGGCACTGAGGCAGATGAGGAGTAGCTACTGGTAGCTTTCTATTAGGACTACTGTATATGTGATGTGTAATCCTCCATGAAGAAGCAGCAGCAAATGTGGAGAGGTGCATACATTTGCAAAGCAAAGGCATTTATATGCATTTATTGTATCTGCAGGAAGCTTCCTATTCTCATATTTGTTTTCTCAGAGCTGAGGCTTCAGCATTAGCTTGACTCTTACATGTTCTCTGTAATGGATGTGCAGGGGATTCAAACACACTTTACTGCATGGCTGACTAAGAGACTAAAGTAAAAGGGTCAAAATACAGACTATGAGTATGAGGTGGAAACAACGTAGAAAAATTTCTCATATTATATCTTTTCAGCTCCTAATTCATTTTGGAGGATGGAGAGCATAAAATTCTTACCTGGAGCTATGGCTTTAAAGCTTGAGGAACGTAACATGATTCTGTAATGCACCTCCATGACAATTTTCTTCTATTATAAACCTGAGCTTAGCTTAATAGATTACTGTTCTAAAGTTACATTATGACAAATGAGAAAACATGGTGTGTTAAAAATTCAGAACAAGATCAGCAGGCTGTATGAAAAAAAGAAAAAAGGCTTAACTGTGAAGGTCAGCAACTCTTGTGCAATTTTATTATAAATAACTCAATTATATTTATAATTCCCATGATTGCCAGAGACCTCATTGGTTACTCACAGTGGTACCGCATTGGGATGCTGATAATGAGATGTTTATTTTAATAACTGTTCTCTATGTAGATGTGCTAGTTTTCAGAAGCACTAGGTTAAGGATACTTCAGTTAAGTGACTCCTGAATGAATTTAACATAATAAGAAGGACAGACGGGCTTTCAACTCTGTAGCAACAGTAAAGAAAACAAGACATCAGTGAAGCATAGATCCTTTCACGTTGTTCTTTTTCCAATACAATGTACTGCCTTTCAGCACATTAGCTATTTCCACTTAGGGTGTTTATGTCACATAAAGAACTCAGAATTTGAATCAATAAAGGCTAGACACTCCTGACACTTATGTCAAGCAGCAGCTTACCCTGGGAAGAACAATTTTCCTTGTTTTTTGACAGATAAATGGAATTGCACTGAGAAACAAGGTAATGGGTACCTTCAGTAATGGTTGCAGATCCTTGCCTAAAATTACTGATAAAAATACTGAGGTTTGATTTTTACCAGAACTTCCACATGAAATTAGATTCTTTCTAGCTGTTCCTGTTCCTCATCTCCACTTTGCAGTCAAATCTTGGTTCCTTTTACTGTTCCGGTATTACGTCTTTGATGAGCAGTTTTCAATATGTGAGCTATTACCCAGTATAGAAAGCTCTCCTGAGAATCCAGCTGCAAGTCCATTTCTATGCTCAAAGTCATTATCACTCTGTCTGGATCCAAAGGCATTCATAACATCTACAAACAATCAAAGAATGACTAAAGTTGCAGTTCCAGCAACTGGAATTTAAAAATCCATTTCAAATACAGAGATACTGTAATCTGTACAGAATGACTAGATTTCACAGAACGACTGAACTATTTTGACAATTTAGTCCTTAAAAATCTGTACCAATAACTATATTGCAAAACACAGAGGCATCAGCACAGCATGGTGCAAGTCTCTGATCTCAAGTTAATCTTTAAAATGACCTAGAAAGAATTTATTTCATTTCTTATGTAGCTGAGGGTTTTGTGTTACACTCTGCAAAGACTGGGAGATTATTTCATTTGCTGCTTCTCGTCATTTCTGTTGAGCCGTCACTTATTCTCATTAGTCTTTCAACAGACTCTGCCCAGCATCTTCCCATGTAAGCAAGACTCCCCTGTTGTGAAGCCTGAGCAGAGTGCTTGGTATAACTTCCAACATTTGGGCCAACACATCATACATGATGCATGGAAATTTTCCAGACAGCTTTCAGACTTGTAGCTGCAGGCACACTTTCCCACTGAGGCTCTGCAAAAGCCTTTTGGAGAGAGCACCCAGTCTCCTCTTATCCTTGCTTAGTCTGTATTGGGTTTTGAGGAAACCCAAGACTTTCCCTGCCAAATACTTAAAGCTCTGTCAGCATCAGTGCAGCATGAGTGCTGCTCCATGAACCCTCTGCTTTCCATATTTAGTGCAGTGATGTGTGGATGAACCCAAAGGGAGGCTCTCAACAGATGGGTCTGTGAGTTGCTATCAGTATTAAACAGTCTCACTCATCACAGCTGCCCTTCAAACAATATAACAACCCCATCCCTACTTTGGATAGATCTGTTTGTAATCCAGATTTAATATTACTTCTCAGAATCAAAACAAAAACAAATTCATCGACATATACACAAGGAAAAAATTGGGCAGGGCCATAAAAAGGCCTTTTTGAAGTAAAATGCATTCATGTATACATGTATACCTGGGTGTCATGGCTATGGATGTATAGATAAAGGAATTAGAGAAGGTGCTGCTTTTATATATGTCTGACAAATAAAGGAACTGTCACATGTATACCTGTCCATTTAGTAGAAAAAGGATTATAAGGGTTCTCTGCTGATTATTACAATCTGTCATGCTTTCACATAAAAAAATTACACCAAACATATAATGAAAATATTTTAGTGGATGCTCAGTCACTTTGAACCAAGTTATCCATCATGCTTTGCAAACAGAATCTGTAATAGAGGGAAATTTTCTCATTTTTCTCCAGAACAGAAAAAGAAGTATATAAACAAAGTTTATGGTAGTTCATCTTCTTACACAAAGACAAAGGAATTAAATGGAACAAGGACTATTTCAGGTTCATGGTATCAGTTTTAAGAACCATAATCAGGGCTAGATTTTCAGTTGCAGTTTTACTTTGAATCTTAAACTCTAAGAAGTTCCCAGGAGACATTGTGTTAACATGCATTGTAGAGTATAAAACGTCTGTTATATGTACAGTTTTAATAATTTTAACTGAAAATAATTGTCTATGTTTAAAATTTTACCTTCCTATTATATTAGATAAAATTATAATATTTATTTTCTTTATTTTTTTTTCTGATTTTTTACTTTCAAATATAAGAATCCTATGGGAAGATTGGAATTCTTCTCTGATTTAATCCCATACTCAGATTTGTCTCTGACCCTACTCAAATCTTTCTCTTGCTCACAAGAAGATAATGTAATTATAATTTTCAGGCAACAGCACTATCTGAAAAATAAGGCTAGTTTTCAGTCAAGCCTAAATGACAAGCTACTACAATATTAGCTGCTTGTATGATTTATTAAAGTAGCAATTCTTAAAAAAAAAGAAAAGAAAAAAGTGTGTGAGACCAAACAAAATTAAAAGAAGCAGAAGATTCATATATAATCCAGGGCAGAAAGAGTTTCCAAAGAAAACTCATCACTATTTTGCTTAATCCCACATTTTTAAATTTTGTGCCTAGATCTTTTACCATATTTCTACATGAATTTAATTATAGAATCATAGAATATGCTGAGTTGGAAGGCACCCATCAGGATCATCGAGGCCAA
This sequence comes from Hemiprocne comata, assembly GCA_020745705.1. Taxonomy (NCBI): domain Eukaryota; kingdom Metazoa; phylum Chordata; class Aves; order Apodiformes; family Apodidae; genus Hemiprocne; species Hemiprocne comata. The sequence continues at coordinate 130,224,160 of CM036586.1, read as the reverse complement.
CTCCTGTCCCTGTGTAGGGCACCCCAAGAATCACAGCATGTGCTTGAGAGCATCATCCAAATGCTTCTTGAACTCAGACAGGTTTGCTGCTGTGACCACTTCCCTGGGGAGCTTGTTGCAGTGCTCAACCACCCTCTGGGAGAAAAACCTTTTCCTGATATCCAAGATAAACCTCCCCTGATTCAGCTTCCTGCCATTTCCCTGAGTTCTGCCATTGGTCACAGGAGTGAAGAGGTCAGTACCTGCCCCATCTCTTCCCCCAGTGAGGAAGCCATAGACTGCAATGAGGTCACCCCTCAGCCTCCTCTTCTCCAAGCTGAATAATCCAAGTCACCTCAGCCGCTCACCAGAAGCCATCCCTTCCAGACCTTCACCATCCTTGTGGCTCTCCTTTGGACACTCTCCAATAGCTTGATGTCCTTTTTATATCGTGGTGCCCAAAACTGCACACAGTACTCAAGGTGAGGTTGCACCAGTGCAGGGTAGGGTGGGACAATCATGTCCCTTGACCAGCTGGCAACGCCGGCTTGATGCACCCAGGACATGGCTGTTAGGGTAGTTAGGTTGTTAAGGTAGCTTGAGATCTCTCTTCACCTTAATTTCAATTATTGCAGCTGTACATTCCTTAACATGAGGACCACAAAGCTTCATTGCTTCACCAACCAGTCCCATTTCTAATTACTTGGGTGCAGGAAAAGACTTTCTACCTTTATGCCCAATGTAAGCCTCATTTTTATAATCTGCAGGCATTTATTCCCTAAAGTTCCTCTACATCTGAATAAGGTAGTTGGTTCCTTGAGTGTTTTTCTCAGCCTTTCCATTCCCCTGCCCTCTGATTGATGGTATCTGCAGCCAGTATTTAAACTTTAAACTTTAACACTTTAACACAGAAAATTCATATTCCATCACCTCGAATCTATAGAACAAAAAGGTGAATGAAATGTATACTTGCTTCCCATCCTGCTTTCAGCATACCACAGCAAGATGAGTGTGCACAAGGCAGGGGAGAAGGGGAAACAAAACTGCAAAATAAAATGGCTCTTGAAAAGTAGGAAAAGATGATGTTTGGTGCTCAGAAACTATCAGAAAAGCTAAACACAAATTTGCCCATGAAGAAAGAATTTCAAAGGAGAAAGACACTGGAAGGAATTCAGGAGCTTGAGTTCAAGTTTTCTTTTAAGTTTCAAGTTTGTCTGAAACAAAGTTTGACTCTCAGTGCTGCTGACATTGCATAAAGTGAACCCACCAGTGAGGTTTAGATGAAACCTAGGTAAACAGCAGCAGATTTCATGCTGTTCTAATACAGACCCCTGCGAAAACACAACTGTTTGGAAAAATATGTAATATACTTCAAGTATGTGGGCCTACAAACCTCAAGAGGCACCACTGCAATGGTTCTAGCTGAATGACTTCTAATTTGACATTGAGGAGGCAACCTACCAAGTAATAACTATGAAAACTGCACAGGGACAAGAATTCAGCTTACTATAGCTATGTTTTAAGCACAAGGAAATCTGCTATATATTAGTGCTACCCTTAACACAAAGCTTACCTTGCTTTCAAATGATTGCTCTGTTTTTTAATGTGTGTGATCCAAACAAACCACAAATCATAGAACATGTTTTAGAGTAAGCATAGACATTTTTGTACCACACTGCATATACTAAAAGAAAAATATAAACATTTGTAGCAGAATAACAAGAAAAACAAAATTCTCCCACTGAGCTCACTAGCAAACTAGTCATGATTTTCCTGGACAGGGTAAGTAAAGTCCCTCTAGGTGTCTCATCTTTGACCAGGATCAATAGTGAAGCCCTGTTCCATTACAGACTTAAACCTTCCTTCCCTCATAGCACTTCCTTATTCAAAGAAGACTTGAGCAGCACAACAGCTCAATGGGTAGTGCAAGTATTGTGTCCATTTTTCATACACACAATGGAGTTCAGCAGTACCTATCCAGGCCCAAATAGGAATTAAAAATTGTCCATTCTGGCCTGGCACTAGTTCCTGTAGTTTCCATGAATCTATAAGCAAAAATTAAGGAGGAGAATAGTCATTTATTGATGCTGTTCTGAGCTATTATGCATAAGATGCATACTTAATTCCCAGCCCCTTGCTTTGCAGACACCATGAGCACTTAAACAAGAATTCCTCATCACTTCAGTAATAACATCTCCAGGGACCTCCAGTGCAGGGCCAATGTGCTACAAAATCTGAGACAGTGACTGATTCTGTCTTTCTTGGTGTGAATACGGATGCCCTAAAATAAGAGCACAAGAAGCTGTTCCAACATGTCGTTACTTAAATTCTTAAATATATATGTTTATCAATGCATACCTGAGATTTTTTAATCATCTAGACCCCTCTGGTTTTGGGAAATCCTTTTTAAAATGTGTGACACGAGGCTCCCAAATTAATAGGCAGAAAAAAATTGTATGCTCAGTGAAAATAAAGTGCAAGAGATAAAGTACAGAAACACACTGCGGAGAAAAAGAAAACCCATAGATATCTCTCTACGTAATCAGTGTACTAATCCAGCCATCAGTCAGGACTAATAGGACCTGTAAATTTTTATTCTGCAGTGCTTCAAAATCTGGGACAGCCGAAGCATCCCTGCCTGAGCCCCAGTGCTCGCCTGGTAGAAGGAGGCATTGCCGGCTCTGACCGCGCTGAGGAGCCAGAAGGCAGCAAACTACTGCTTAGTAAAATAAAATCCAGCTGGCAGAGATGTCCATTTTGTTTATAACACAATCTCTCTGAGCATTATAAAACTTCAGAAATGCTTAACACCTCCCGGAAGTCAAGCAGGATTGCATTTATGATGTCTCAGAAATAAAATAGCTGACATGTCCTGAATGCAGGTAGGAGATTATTAAGGTGTTTGGAGAAGGTTTAAAAAACTATTTGAGATATTTGAGACATAGGAAAGCTGTTTGCAGGTTGTAGTGTGAACACCCCTTAGGGGAGTCACACACAGCTGGGGAGTGGTGTGAGATCAGCACACTTACCTGTCTGGAGCCCAGAATTTTGGCCTCAATGGCACCCTCAGTGTTAATTAGTTATTAGAAAAACACCCAGAAAGGTGGAGTGTGCTGCTCCTTCCCAGAGCAGGGGGCTGAAGAGAGGACAAGAAAGGAGGCAAGGGCTAGCAGACCTTTCAAGCAGGATGCAATGTGCTGGGGCCGGGAGCACTGACCAGCTCTGCCACATCCCTCCCTGCTAGGCACGATGCTCACCCCTGCTGCAGGGCCCTGGGTCAGGCGTCTGGGTGGTTCAGCTCAAAGAGAAAAGCATATATCTATGTATACACAAGAAACATACACCACCTGTGACACTAAACCAAGAGCCAGAGGCAGCAATGCTTGCCCTCTCCTTGAGGAAATGAGTAGAAAGGGGAAGGGAGAAGTTGCAGCTGAGGCATTTTCCTGGGACCATCTGCAACCCCTTCAGCGACTCCTGTGTCAAAATCGAGATAGCTGTTATAGGTTTCCTTGAAAGAACTTTTTCTCTGAGGAAGTTTTGTCCAGCTCATATGGAAGACTGTTTAAGTTTTCCTGGACCTCTGAAATTTTTTGCTGTACAAAGGCTCTACCATGTGCCTGGGCCTCTCCGATGTGTTACGTCTCTGCTTTGGCCTTGGTCCAGGCATGTGCTGAGATGCTCAGGGTTTCTGTAGCTGTGCTGTGTAGCAGTGCTCAATCAGGCTGATGCTTCCAGGACCTGTTTGCTGGATATGCTGAGAAAGAGCTGTGTGTATGATACATCCAAAAAAAACGTTCTTTACTGCTTGTGCTCAGAACAAGTGTTTGGCACATAGGTACATGCTTCTGCCTGCAAAATCCCTTGTAGGTATAGCTGTGTGGAAAGGAGACAGCAAGCAGTGTAGCAGATGTAGCAGGGAAAAGAAGGCTTTGAAGGCAACTTACCCCACAGGAATGACTCGTGCAGTGACTTCCTCACATTTTCACATTTACTGTGCTTAAAGACTTACATTTAAACTGTGCTGAAAGTCATGAGAGTGCTAGCCACTCTCTCACAGACACCTGCATGTCTTTAGTATTGCGTACTTTCTATTATGAATAACAGTTACTCCTTGCTTTTGTGGCAAGATTGCAAATAAAATCTCTTGTAAAATCAGCCAGTGCTGTGCTGACAGCTTCAGCCCTGTGCAGTCAATACTTTATGGATAAGTTGACGCATGCACTCTGAAGAAAATTAAACGAAATGTACCATGTCAGTTTGCATAATACAAGAGCTGATAGCCTTCATTTTCTGAGGCAGTAAAACAAAGATATAAAATAAGGAGATTCGGAGGGTGAAGTTTAATCTCTGTATACTTTGCATGTTCCTTTTTTTTTAAAAAAAAAAATGCCTCAACACCTTTTTAAGGGGGGAAGAAGAAACTAAGAATGCCATAGCATTTCAGACATAGGCTGGAAAAATGCTGCAAGCTGGAAAAATGCTGCATAAGCACCCTTCTTTCTATGTTGGCTGCTTGACACATCAGGTAAGTCAGCAAAAGGCAAGTTTTTAGCGTCTGTCATCTAAATTTACCTCAGGACTTCAGTTTTAACTTTATTTAGGATCCTGTAGTAACCAAAAAGAATATGTGGGTAGTACTTCTGTGACTATGGACAACCAGAGCCAAGGCCATGCTGTAAAAGCGTGGACTCACAGATCCCTGCTGTCCCTGCCTTTGTTGCTTTGCTGCTACAAGAGTGCAACCTTAGAAGGTTGTTTCCATGATGAGAGCTCTTCAGGGTCTCTTGTTTAAGCACCATGACTTTCACATGCAGGTGATGTCTTCCACAAGTTCTGTCAGGTTCAGGTACTGATTATTCATCCAAACATGAACACAGCCATGCTTTTGCATATGGTTGTGCACAAAATTCATGGCTAGGTTGGAAAATATTGGCTTGTAGTAAAGATGGATCTATTCTTCCTGTTCATCCTCTCATTGTTTGAAATAGGTTACACAGAAGAATTAATTTCTTCACATAGAGTGACTTCAGACAATTACTCTGATAATATGGCTCATCAGATGTATTTATGCAAGACAGATACTTGACAGTTACAAGAAAATGAAAAAAAGGTATTTTCTATTATTTTAAACAAATATCATGACAATTTTTATATAAATAGATAAATGTTGAAAATAACAGATACAACCTCATGTCTGCCAAGTTGGCAGTAAGGTGCCCAAATACCCTTACAAATCTGGAACACCATGGTGCTACACTTGGTCTTACCTCTCCAAATTACCCTTTCTATATTTTGAGGGGAAAAAAACAAACAAACAAACAAAACAGCTTTGGCTTTGTGCAACCTGGTCTAGTGTGAGGTGTCGCTGCTTATATCAGGGAGGTTGGAACCTGTTGATCTTTAACGTCCCTTCCAACCTTAACCATTCTATGATTCTATCATTCTAAGGACTTTGAGAAAGGAGGATAAATAAGTTGCCTTTTATGTAGATATTTATGCTTGTGCTGTAATATTTACATATATATCTTCCGGTTTACTTTTTTTTACATTTACTTTTTGCATTCCTGCAGAGTTCTGTAAATTGACGTGATTTATAAGATGAACTAAAAGGTTAAAGATATAAGGATAAAGAGACACTACAAAATCCCTTAGTTTGGACAACTGATAAATATTATTTGAATCTATTTCTTCTTGGGCAATATTTCTGTTCCATTTAATCAGGTAAGGTATTAAGTGAACAAGCAGTTGCTGATTAGTCTTCTTCTAACCTAGGGCATCAACCAGGTTATCCTAAATCCCCTAGCTATTCTGAAATGTGCTGTTAGAATCCACTTTATGGTGAGTGCCCAAGACATTTAAGAGATGGACCTTACTGTCTAGGGGACCTTGTGGTGACAGCAGTGGACATGCTGGGAAAGCAACAGAGTCTGCATGGAAGATGCACCCTTCAGCTGAGTGAAACCAAGGGCTGAGGAAGAAGAAAGTGTTTTAGTGTAAATGGAGATGTCAAAACTGACAAGGCAAAGTCAAAACAAAGCCATCCACAGCAAATAATGTAGTTACCAATTATTGAAGAACAGAACCTGTTGCTAGGTGCTGGCCAGAAAGAAAATACATGCACTGTCTTCCCTCTTTTCATTTCCCCTGTCAGCTTGCCTCACTAATTCATTTCTGTACTACATTCTCTCCTCACTTTAGCTTCCTTCTTGCGTTTTTCATCACAGTGCCTTTAGGGACCCTTTTCTCCATCCTGGGCTACTAATCTGTGAGATGATAAACCCAGGAGATTAAGCTTTTTCCTGCTGTTGCAGTCAGCTACTTTTTTGTTTTGTTTTGTTTTGTTTTGTTCTTGCTCTGTCTGTTCTCCCATTCTAACTGATCTCCTCTGAAACACACAGGACAAAGGACAGTGAAGAAGCACAGGAAGAGAGGTGAAGTATAAGTGAAGTTATTGCCCAATGCAGAAGAAGGCTCAAGTCACAACATCTTTAGATGGAAAAACTATCAGAAGTAAGGTTTTAGAAGACACCTCTTTAGAAGAGATGTCTTCCCTGCTGACAGCACCATGAGGAATAGCTTTAGGGCAGAATTTTAAAAAAAGAGGTTGTCTTGACCTCTCTCCAGCCTTGCATGATGCTCAGCATGATAGAGCAGGAAAAAGAATTATACTGGGTCAGATACAAAGACACATCACGTTGCAGCAGAGAAGTAATAACCTCCCTAATTTTTCTTTGGCTCTGGATGGCAAAACTAGGATACTGCATTCAATATGGTTACAAGAAAGATTTGAAAACAGAGAGTTCAGAAAAGAGCAACAAAATAATTAAGGGGCTGGAGGGATTTACCTATGAGGAAGATTAAAGGAGCTAAATAAATATGTGTAGTTTGGCTAAGCGATAACTAAGGAGAGGCATGCTAACCATCTACAAATATTTGACTGGCATACACACTGGGGAGGCAAAGGAATTACTTAGCATGAAACAAGCAGGTATATCAGGGAGTAATGGGATGAAATTAAGAAATGGAAAATTGAGGCAGAATTTAAGGCAAATCCTCCTGACAATGTATTCTAATAGTTTGCAGAAAACATACCAGCATCTGTGCAATAGGGAACAGTCCTGCATTGATAAGAAGGGGGACTTAAATTACTTTGTGGGCCTTTGCAATCTCAAATATTTATGATTCTATAATTAAGTATTATTAAATTTAATGACATGTGCCATTTTTTTTTCCCAGCAAGTTCTGACTGTTGCCTCAGGTCAGAAGCATGCAATTATTTCCTAACTAAAGGTCTTATATTTTAACTTGAGTTCTCCTGAAATTAACTAGATAGGTCTCTTTTTTCTTTTTTCTTTTTTTTTAACCTAAATTGAATTTCTATTAATGCATTTTCTCTTTATTTTCAAATGACAGTTATCTGCCTTTGCTAGTGACTCAGAAATCCCTCTTCATGCAAGGCACACATGCACACTTAAGGCTGCATGGCTCAATGCCTGAACCTCGACAACCTCAGGTTGTGCATCTGCTGTGTTGAAGGCAACCACTCTTCCAAAGCTCAGATGAGTATTGAGTCTCTTCTTACTCAAAAGGAAAAACTGCAAAGAACAAAAGAGTTACATATTATTGCCAATTAAAACCTGCTTATAGAGTTTTGAACCTAGATCATGTCCATACGAAAAGCTTCACATTGCCACTTAACCCTGTGCCACAGCACCATTCATAAAATACAAACAGGTGTTTATGTGGCAGTAGCCCAAACTCCCAGCCAGTATCCCAGCTGGTGGATAGCAAGTTTCCTATACTGCACATTGGCAATGTCCTTTGTTGTACGTATCCGCTTCTGTCAACATACACTCCAAAATATCTGAAATGGGTACAAGCCTAGGAAGTGGTCAGAGGATCATGTGAGCAGTCATTTTTAGGATCCAAGTGATTTTTTCTCATCTCAGATAGCATGTGCTGCCTGAGGTAGTTGTACAAGAAAGTGTTCTAGTTTTTGCTTGTTCTATCATTTCTACCATTGGATGTATTACATGCACATGCACCAAAGAGAGTTTATACAGTCTAATTCTTTGTGAAATATTATGTAAATATATATTTTGTCTAGGTAACACTGCTGTTCACCTCCCACTGTGGAAAGGCATCTGTGATGTTTAACTTTGTTGTGACACTTTTGGTTTCCCCAAGTACTGCAGCTTCCAACTGGATAATTTACCAACACTATATCAACAATTTATGACATTCATATTAACTTCATTCTTCATTAAGTCCTTTTTATTATATGTGTTGGACTTCAGCCTCATCTAAGGCAGTAAATGACAGCAGAGTTTCATCTGGAATTAGGATGTGGTGACAGTAATGCCTAAAAATACGCTGGTGTAACACAGCTAACGTTGGCTTTGTCATGATGGATGAACTGTATCTCTCTCCAGCCCCGACTTTTAGCCCCCTCTTCATTTCATACCACAGGAGTGCCTCTCATCTGGGAGCCTGGTGCCCTTGCCTGCCTGCATGTCCAATAGCTAGTCCACTGAGGAGATTAGAGAATGCAGGAGGCTGAGTATTTCTTCCTAGTGGGAGTAAATCCTCAGCGAAAGATCCTGGGCGCTAGTGTTGCAGTATTCTGATCAGAACCAGAAATTCTAAACCATAAATCTATTTACCAAATCCGTGCACTTTTAAGATAACACTGTAGAAATCAAACCAAAGTAGCATAATTAAACAAAGAGCTTTCTTCTCCCTCCCCCCTCCGCCAATAACTCTGCAGTCCTTTTTGTCATTTCTCAGCACCAAATTGCTAAGATGGGGGTGGCTGATATAAAAGCTCCATTTGCTGCATATATTTTACAGGACGAACAGCTTCAGTACAGCTTTCTCAGAAGGGACCAGCCACAAGGAGCCGTAGCTGCTTGCTTGGATAGTTTAGCACTGGACTGTGTCCAGCCAGAAGTAGGTGAAAAATATGTAGCAAGGGCAGGGAAGAAAGAATGAAAAGATTTGCCCCCTTTCCCAAAGCAATTACAGACACAGTCTTGCTCTTTTTCTGAAACAAAAAGATTGTGAATCCAGTGTTGGCAGCAATGCTAAATGTCCTGAGAGATCTAAACATTTGGTGTGCAAGAACTGGATTGTTCTTGCCAGAACTTGTCTATCTTTCTCATATTCTGTCCAAAGCAGTAGGCAGTGATAACACACTTCTGGCAGCTCTCTATTAGGGTGCATCAAGCTTTAGCCATCAGTCTAGTACACAGTCCTCTCTTTGCCTCCACAGCTTCCATTAAAACAGCTTCTGAGACCCTTTATATGTTACAGTTTTGGTCTTACACCCATGAAAAGAAGGATTGTCCTTTCACTTCTAGCCACCAATATAAAGTTTTTCTCCAGTTCTGGATTTTTAAGGAACCTATGCCGTTACCATTCTGGAAAGTCTTTTAGAGTATCTATTACAGTGAACATCAGTTTAACCCTTGTATTAGCAATTAAGGGGCAGGAAAGATAAAACAAGACTCATGACTTCTGAATATGCATTGTTCATGGTTTTGCATAGAATCCATCTTAGTCTTGTGTGCATTTTCACGTTCGATAGCTAGGTATTTTTTTACTTCCTTAACAGAATTCACTGTTACAAAATGCCTTCCACATTTTTACTTTGTCAGTCTTAGGCCATGGTTGTTTCTTGCATGTGCCCAGCCCCTGTGAAAAAGATCCAAAACAAAATAAGTACCCAAACCCTATACTTTTTGTATAATTTTGCTTATCATTCAAGGAAAATAAACAGAAAAAAAAATAACCTCCTTGTATTTTCTGTAGGCTCTTTGCTTAACTTTTTCATCAGTTAGATTTTTCTGAACTTTTCTGTCGTGACTGTTGTTGCTTGTCTCTTCAGTTCATTGATTATTTCCATAGCCTTCAGCACAGACACTGCTCAGGAAAAGATAGCAATATAAAATCAAGAGGCTGCTTTCTCAGACTTCTGAACTGTAGATCGGGCACTCTGCACAGTTAGCATATAGAACTAGAAGTAATTTATATATTTCCTTTCACAGAGAGTTTCTGTTGAGTGGGAAACAAAATACATGCTTCTGGAGATGCACAAAGCAAAATAGCAGTTTACTCATGCATACAGAGCAAATTACTTTTGGGTAGAATAAGAATGTTACAGTCCAAAATTGATGTGGTTTTCATATTATCTTAAAGAACAGTGTCAAATCTTTCCTCAATGAATTTTTTAAAAATGAATATGAGAAATAACTTTGCACCACTGAGGTACTTTTGGATTCAGGACATTTCCACACTCTACAACTGCTAGCAGAGCTCCTGGCTTACTTCTGTGAAGGTAATTTCACTGTGACAGCTGTGAGATAACATCTACAGATTGTTCTGCAAAATGTAACTTTCCATTAGGAGCTGAGGTGACTATTCTCTAGTAATCAGAACTCTTTGATAAACATTTATTTTTGTCCTCTTCATCTAGATAAGACTCTGCCACAGACTTTGGAACATCTGCTGGGCTAGATCTAGCTATATGTCTTGTAGCTACTGGAAGTCTATATAGCGGTAGTGTCTAGCAGTGATAACAGTGGCCAGACAAGCAACACCATTTTTTAAACTTCTGTTTACTATATCCCATGTCACAGTGAAGAACTTGTCTTCTTTCTACTGAAGCAAAGCCGTGAAGGGGCTGGTGAAGAGCAAGGGGACACACTGCAATTGTACTGAGAGCTGTGCTTTTGGTATGCTCTCATGCATGTCAGAGCGATTCCTAACCACCATGACATTCTGATCGCTGTGGCCTCATGGTGGTGGCAGTCTGAAATTTAAGCTTACTTCCTCTACATTAATCCCTCTCCTGTGAGAAGCCAAACGAGCTGACATTATCATCTCCACCACTTCCCTCTCAGCAAGCAGCTCACCCTGGGAGTGGGAAGTTCAGGACCAGACATTTACAACAACTTCAGATACACACAGCACAACTTGGGCAATGCACAATCAATGAAAGAGTAAAAATGCTCTTTATTTCTGATGAAATACTGATTTGATCTGAATGGATGTGCTTTTGTTACAACCGACTTGACTCTTCTTTCGCTGGAAAGGAGGCATATCATTTCACTCACCCCGCAGTCAGTTTGGTGTTCTGCATGACTTCCTTGTTAATCTTCAGGTTTACCATGACAGCAATACACCTTTTTAACACCACAAATTGCTGTGGGGTTTCACACTCCATAGTTTCTATTCTTTCTCTGCTGTTGCTTTTTGCAGAGCGGCTAATTTTCATTCCAGGGATGATGTACAGAGCAGCCCACTAGTTAACACAAGAGGTGGCTATCTGACAAAGACTGGGAAAGGAGTTGGGATTTCTGTTCTAATAATCACATATGCCAGTAACAGGACAGGAGGAGAGACTCAAGCACAAACAAATTAATTAGCAAGGACATTATTTATACACTGGGAATCCCTAGTTTATGTGTTGTCTGCTCCAATAACCCATGGACAAATAACCTTCCCCTGCTATAACACCTTAGGGAGAAAGCAAGCAGAGAAAGACAACTGTAAGTTCCCATCTAAAAGGAAGAGAATAAGAAGCAGCTTGAAAATCTGCAGGGAAAGACCCTGCATATGCATAAAGAGCAGAGTGGTCCATATGGACATCTACACCTCATAACAGCTCCTCTTGCTCCTGGCTAGATGTGTTACAGAGTGATCTGTGGTTAATGTCAACAGGATCATACTACATGGGAATTTGAATGCTCCAAGCTTTTTTTTCCAAATGCAGTGAAACACAGGTGTATGTGGATCTTGCATGTTGTCAGGGGAGCCCAAATTCTTATGTATGGCCCATAGTGACTGACCCTTTTTTTGGGGGCAGTTTAGTTGTCTGTTTCATAAAAGAAGAATTAAAAAGATAAACTCTGATTTCTTTGCTATAAGTCTGTACATGGTGTATCATAAGATTCTGACCTTTAGCCTTTGCTGAAAAAAAAAAGAAAAAGAATGTATCCTTAAAAAAGTTGTTATTTATGGGCATACCTATGAACCGTGTGTTCCTTCTGTATTGCTGAGTCACTCCAGTGTTCAGTACTATTCAGAATAACAACTGGGCTTTTCTTGGGAGCTTAAATTAATCTGTTATTTTGTAAAGAAACAAAAATGCTTTTTTACACACATTTTTGTTTTCTCTACCTGGCCAGCTAACACATAGGAGCTGGGGCTTTAGTTACATAATGTAATTTGTCACATTTGTTGCTGCAATAGTGATAGCTCAGGATGGTATGAAGGTATGATATTTAAGGCAGAAAAGGGTGATGGTATTGAAATCCACAGCACCTTAAAGCATCTGAAGTTTTTAAAAAGGAAAGACAAAAAGAAAAATAAAAGGTTTTCACAGCACTTTTTAAAGACAAACATAACCGTATAATTGATGGTACATGGCAATTACTTCTCCTTTTGAGATGTTCACTATTTTCTCTCATTGCAATTTCACATACTGGATAATGAGTATCCTCTGCACAGAAACAATAGTAATGCTGTACAGCGGGAGGATGGTTACTTGTTCATTTTAAAAGTAAACATTGTCTGACTCCTTCTCAGTGCATGACTCAAATACAGGTGTGCAGAGGAGTAAAACTGAAGGGCCAGAATATTAAGTTAAAAAAAAAACCAAGCAACAAACCAAAGATACTTTGTTGAGCAGTCCAGCAGAGCGAAACAAAGTCATACTATATAAAAATGATATGAACGTGAACATCAGTTCATGAACTGATATGAACATGAGCGTGAAATTCACGATTTCAAAAAATCCCCTGCAGATGACCCTTAGAATATAGCCATTGACTCCGTATGGAGGTAAAAGTCTGCCTCTTTTTTCTGAAGGATCACACGCAAAACATGAAATAACAAAACTATGTAGAGTTTTGTCTGAAATACAGATTCTTAAAAACAGTCTAAAGATTGAGTGTAAGAATATCACAGTTGTATCCAAACTCCCTTTCAGTTCTATAGGAGCAGAGTATGATTTGTTAGGAAATAAAGATTCAGTTTCCTTTCTAATATAAACCAATTAATGGAGGATTATTTAATGGAAAATTTAGACTGTATGGGGAATACTGATATACTTAACTGTTCTGTTGGGTTTTTTGCAAAAACATTTGTTAAACTACAGTTTGTATCAGGCTTTAGAAAATCTCACCAAACTCTGGACTAAATGCTGTTAAACTTTTCCTTTGAAACCATTGTATTGCTTTTGTTTGAAATATGCTTGGTAACAGATAAGGAATTCAAGTTTATTACTATGCTACTGAATACTTGTGTTACAGAATTTGTATAACTTTTTCCAATGTAAACATGGTAAATATTGCCTACACAAGATAAAGCCTAATGCTTTGACAGGGCATGAGTTTACTGTGATAGAATGAGAGATGCCAAGATATGCTTAGGGGAAAAAAAATGTTTCCGTAACTTTTGAGTGATAAAGTTTGCATTTACAGATCTTCAATAAGATCTGAACGGATACTTCAATCCTTTAACAAAGATGCCTTTCACTTAGATTGTTACAGTGCCATTCCATATTTTAAACAGGGAATAATTATTTTCCTCATGGAGATGATGTGTCAGCTGAAAAATGGAGGGGAAAAGAGAAAGGAGTGGGGCTTTGAGCAACCTGATCTATTGGGAAGTGACCCTGGCAAGACAGGGGGTTTGGATGTAGATGATCTTTAAGGTCCTTTCCAACCCAATCCATTCTTGGATTCTTTGACTATCTGAGATTGCTAAAGAGGTTGGTTAAAAAGCTACTTATACTGTCAGGTTTCTGGATGCAAGTACACAACTCCAGTCGCAGTCAGACAATGGATTAGAACAGGAAGTATGCCTGATCTCAGCCAAACCTGGGAAAAAATGTCCTGCATGTAGCCAAGAGGAACTAAAAATCCTTCAAATCATACCAGCCAAAACAGGGTAGAACACAGTCTCATTTGTTGCAGAATACAAAGAATAACATTTAAATACAATGCCATCATCCTGTTTCCAGGAAAATATGATTTCTGTAATTCATTAGAACATTAAGAATTTCAATACATTGAAAATCACTTTGAATTAAACTACAAACTAGCTCTCAATACAAAGATATAACTTAAAGAGGAAAAAAAGAATCTTACAGAATCCTCCCAGAATTAATATTGGATTTCTCCAAGTTCAAATTACCATAATACCACAATCAAGTTAGTGCTCAATTAACCTGCTCTGACACTCCAAGCAGAATATTTTAAGGGTTTTGAAGGATGCAAACAGCATCTTCAATTAAAGACCAACTTCATACATTGGACAGCCTGTTAGAATAATGTGAAAAATTATGTAACCAGAGTGGTGCTTCAGTAAACACCCACAGATGATGGAGAGGAGGCTGACAAAATTGAGAATCAGCATCCTACTTCCTTTCTAAGGGAGAGCCTAGAAAGATTAAAAGCTTGTTTACACAGGGGAGCAGGGGCTTCCTTCTCATTCACTCTGAGCTTGATTTCTGCATCTTCAGATGGCCTATATTCATACAGCACAACTCTTATAAAGAATTAACTGCTGAGATAAAATATGTTCCCTGCTCCCTTTGAAACCATAGTAGATTGTCCTGGTTTGTCAAACCAGGACACAGATTCAGAGTGCATCAGCTGAAAGCATACTAACATTCACTGGGTGCAGCTGAACCACACACTCTCCTGGAAAGCTGCCAAATGCTCCCGCAGAGGACAGCTCTGCCCGCCCACTCCTGCCCTTGCTCCTTCACCATCAGGCGTTGCTTCCCAGTTAAAGGCTGGCTCACAGCTGGGGCAAGACCTTTGCTGGTGGCAAACACAACCCAGAGATTGCAGAGGCCTTATGTATATAACCACACTGTGGCACGACAACATTGCCTGCCTCAGTAGGGACTGACATCCTAAAAGGAGAAATATGAAGGTTCATGCTGCTATGAGATGAAGTGCGGCAACAAGGGTGTCTCTTCAGGTGGCTGTTTTGCTGATGGGTCAGAGCTGGGTTTTTCTGCTGTTCTGGACTGAATTGAGAGGCCAGCATGAACCTTTTCACACACCTGGTGTAAACCCTGCCAGGACTTTACATAGGAAGCTTGTTAGTACCAACAAAATTATCTGGGCTTGAGTCTATTTTTTTCCTTGCCTTTTCTGACTTTTACCTTTTCTTTTGCTTCCATTAGATGTAATCAGTATAATATATTTTGATACACCTCCAGGACCTGTTGTTTTTCACGTATCTGCTGGAGACTTGTAGCTCTTTGAATTTTTAACCTTTCCTCATGTGCTGAATGCAGTGATCGTGGCAGAGAAAAAGCTACTCTGACTCACTACTTGTTGTGTACATTTAAAGTTCCCTGCTCCCAGTCTGACTATCAAATAGGTATTTGCATGTTTCTGCACAAGCCCTCTTTTTTCCTCCTGCATGCTGGTAACCCTTTCCCCTAAACGTTCAGAAGAGTAACTATTTTATCTGTTGACCCTCAGTACTACCGGTTCACAAAAAAGTTGTGAGAATGTAGTAGTTCACTACATCTCTCCTATTCGTTCCTATCTGTTCTCCCTTTCCCTTCTGCCGCCTGACACATACATTTTTTCCTTCTACTCTTCTTTAGTTCCTCCCAGCAGAAGAGCTCCTCTTCCCATAATACTTCCAAAATGGTGACTGCCAGCTCCTGCCTTTTGAGGGGGCGGAAAAAAAAAAAAGAAACACTGGCCCCCTGTCTTCCCCAAAGAAACCTATTGATAGAATTGCCCTTACTGTGTACAGTGCACACTAAGAGTAGTATTAAGTACTATCACCTTATTAACAAGGTACAGTAATGCTCTCTTTTTAATCAATGGGCTTTGAAGTTCCAGCTTTCATGCTGTGTCATGAAGTACATTTTGAAGTGCTGTATCATAGAGCTCTGCAGCATATTTTATAAGCATTTTCTTCCCCAATTACAAAGCACAGGCTTTCTGTAACAGAAACACAATTTTGAGGCATTTTCCCAGGACAAAACTTAGCAGTGCAGCTGTATATCAGCTCTGCATAAGAAATGCATACACTTAGTGAGCTATGAGGCAGGAGGCTGTGGATCTTGTTAACCCCTGATGTTCTGGACAGTTGTTTCAAAACAATGTTGCTGCATCTGTGTACTTTGTGCCAGTCCTCAAGCGGGGTGACATGAGGTTTCTGGTACAGAAAATTCAAGGTGATAAGCAGAAGGAAAAGAATTGATGGCAATGTGAGGCTTAAAGGCTGCAAGGTTTTCCCTCTGTCTTTTTGTGAATTAATTGCTTCGAACTGTCACACCCTCATAGCCCTCACTATTTCTTTCTTGCCTTCAACTTGGCTGATTTTCTTCAGAAATGAGGCTTATACAATAAAGCTTTCCATGTACTGTATTTTCTCCTTCCCTTTCAATAACTTTCAAACTGACAGGAGCATTTCAGCCACATTTGACAAAGACCATTAAGTTTCAAATATATTATGCTCCAAGAAACTTTGGGAAAAAGTGGGGCTGAGTGGAAGAGAGAAACACTCTGAAGGACAGGCAGGGATGGCTCAGCCATCTGCTTAACCTTTCTGCTTAGCTCTCGCAGCAGCCACGGGCCACGGCTGGCTGGGCAGGCTCCTCATGCATAGCTCCAAACCGCTGATGGTAGACGATGCTTCTTGCATACCACATGAACGTAGAGGAGAGGGCTCATTGCAGTCAGGAATATTGGGGACACAGAGGGGAAGTAAGAATACAGTATGTGAGGGATCTAGAGAAGATGGAGGTGTATTGCTGTGATGTGGTGTGTGTGGGAGGGGTATGAGGAGGTATGAGTTTATTACAGACATGGGGGCTGCAAGGCGAAGTGATGTAGGGCACAGATGTGTAGGAAACCTAGCTTCATTTCTAGCCATGGATTTGAAATAACATGTTGGTTGTAGCATGTATAATTTCACATAGTTTCTTAAAGTGGTAGTTAAATAGTTATATCTTCTTACCTGCACTATCAAAAAAAAAAGATTTGCTTTATTCATCTGAGATATGTTTTTTATGAGGCTTGTAATACTAGCTGCATAAAGGAAAAATGCATTTCTCATACTTAATATTTTTTCATAGTTCAATAGACTAAGTTTAAAATAAAAAGGAAAAACAGTGGGAACATTACCACACCATGCACACAATGAAAGCAGTGTTTCCCCACTTTAAAAAGTCTTTGTTCAATACCCCTGCACATTCATAAAATAGTCTGTGAACTCCTTTAGAAATAAGCTTCATTAAATACACTATAAAATGCTACACACAAAAAAGTAGGAAATCATATAGCCCCTAAACTCTGAATTTTCAACTACTAATGTTTATCCTCCATATAGAACATAAAAGTCTTCTCTGATTAAGTGTCCAGGGCAAATGTATTTTGAGGAGGGAGTTTCTCTTCATTTCTCTTCTCTTTTAGCTGTACAAATTGTAGCATGCAATTATGGGAGAGGAGCAGGTACTGCCCAGCAGCTGGTAGCCTACTTACAGCACAGCCTACTTATCATCTGTCCTCACTTTCCAAAGCCTTCTCTCATCCTCTGGTAGCTTAGGCAATAGTTAAATTGCCCTTTCTTGTAATTTTTATTATTTAGAAAAAGGCAGGCAAGAGAGACTTAGTAAGGTCTCCCAGGATAAAAGTTCTGTCATCTCTATTAAAGTGATGAAGGTGGTGAGAACAGTGCTATCTGTTTCACTACAGAAAATAGGTATGGCTTATTGGCAAGCAGTGTATCTTCTGCTTTTGCTAATCACACTACAGTGATATTGATAAAGCTGCCAGAATAATGAACAAAGCCAAAAGTGTTACAGAAGCTGGTCTGACTCGGAGCTCTCACTTACAGAGCCGAGGCCAGCAGACAGCAAGGTGTCGAACCCATCCCCTCCCCCAAACCTGATACATATTGGTAAAGACCAGCAATGCGACACTGAGCACTTTTTATTCAAAGAAGTTTGAAAAGGTACCAGACTGTCAAAACGACAGACCTAGGAATGGCTCTGTGTGAATTTAGTCCCAGAATTGCAGTTGCAGGGAGGTAAGGTTCACAGCACAGAGAAAGAAAGAAAAAAATTCACAATGCCTATCGCCTACACACACAAAAAATAGAATAGAGTGGGTAGGGAGGAGGAAGCAAACTCACTGAGATGGATATAGTGCAGTACTGAATATGCAACTGCTAAAGGGGTCATGCTTTTGTGCAAACCAAACAGGTCATGTAGGCAGGTTTGGGAGAAGCTATTTTTGCTAATACTCAAAGCCGACTGTCCATTTCAGAGCGTCATTCCCTTGTTCTTCCTTATACTCATTTGCAAAGTGAGTCTTTTCCCCATATTCTGTACTTGTAATTGGTTGTTGTTTGGTATGATCACCTACTCACTAGAAATAATAATAAATAGAATACATACATTAAAAAAGCAAGACTCTTAAACCTGCTAATTTAAATTAGTTTAAGAAGACATGTTCAAGATAATCTAAAAGTAAATTAGATGAAAGCCAAGCTCTGCCCAAAAGATTGCCTCCACCCACTAGAGAAAGGAGAACCAACTCACTTCCCCAAAGAGAAATCAGCTTTTACACAGTGGCCAATATCACAAAATTTATTTTTTCTGTCTTCTTGTTACAAAGATCCTTACCAGATCCCACTGGGTACATAAGTAATCAGAGAAGTTTTAATCGTTTCTCATAATGCAGTCCCCTCAGCAATCACTAACATTCATGTCTTTGAATTCCCTTCCAACTGTTCTGCAACATTATGGTAAGAGATTGTTCAGTCCCATACGGTGTCTTCTAAGGGCCAGGTAGCTTCCACATCAGAGGCACTCAAGGGCATTTGGTAAGTGACATGAAACATCTTGTGGGATCAAACAAGATTTTCCATTTCACCATTGTCAAAGAGAACAGGATTATTATTCCTTCCTGACTAAAGGTGTGATGGTTCTTCATCTACAGACTGAAAAAATAAAAATAAAATAAAATTAAAAATTAGGTCTTTTGCTGTGGTACTGCATTGCAGATTCACACCTAATTTTCTGCCAATATTATCCACTCAGTCTTCTTCAACATTGCTGTTTTCCAATTTTTTCCTCCCACTGAATCTGTATGTTTGATTAATGTTTTTCCAGATGTCTGAACCTGGGGAAAAAAAGCACTTTCAGTCTCATTTTGATAAGTGCTAGAAATCTCTTTGATGATCCATAACTAATTTTACTGTACTTGTCACAAAACAGATGTGTGGCAATAGTCCCCTAAGTATGCTGCATTCAATCATTACAAACTCCAGAGTTCTTTTTTCTTCCCCCTCACTCCTTTTTTGTGTTTATTTTTCATTAGTAATTAACCTTCACAGTTTATCATATTCTCTTTCACTGGTTTAATGAACACATTTGACACGAGTTACACAGTTGGTCCAACCTCATTTTATCCCTCTCTTTTTAGTTCCATCCCTTTGTAGAATATCAGATTAGGATGCAGTTTCAGGAATATAATAAGTCTTCATTTTAGCTGTTTTGTCTCAATCACTTAAAGCATTAACTCCCTTTATTTCTAATTTATCAGAAATATTTTTCCATTCAAAGGATAGAGAGTCTTCAAACATTAAGAGGAGGAACTGTCAAAATGAAAGACTGTAAATAATTCCTACTTCAAGAGAATGTATTCTTTTATCTCTAACTCAGCATCCATAATTTGCAATAGCTTTAAAGCCCACCTTTGTTTCAGCCCTCTCTCCTGGAAAGGTAGAAATTGCTTCTGAATTTTTCCTCTTATTTCTGATAAGTTTCAGCTATCACAAAAACAGAAAGATGACTGATGCTATTGAATCTGACAATGGGAGGAATTAATGGAACTATCTAAAAAGAAGCAACCCCTTTGTGACTTTACAGAAAACAAAACTGTTTAGAATCACAGAGTAGCTGAAGCTGGAAGGCATCTCTGGAAATCATGTAGTCCAACCCGTCTGCTCAAAGCAGTGTCAGCTATAGCGGGTTGCTCAGGGCCATGCCCAGTTGGGGTTTGAATATCTCCAATGATGAAGAGTTAACAGCCTCTCTGGGCAATCTGTGCCAGTGTCTAATCATTCTTACAGTAAAATAAGGGTTTGGGCTTTTTTCCTTTTTGTTTAAAAGAAATTTTTTATTTTTCACTTTGTGCCACTTACTAATTTGGAAAGTCACATCTCATTACAGTGAAAAAGCAGGTTTCTTGCCAGGGTATTTTCTACAGGAAAAATAAATCAGCTACAAAGGTGCATCTATTTTTCTGTAGAAATTGTCAAAGTGCAATTGTAATACCAACCTAGATATTTGTGCTACTAGACATATTGAAGTCCTTATGAAACAAAAGTTGCGTCTTCTTCACTCTAATGCATATGACAAATACACTGTCTATATACATACGGAAAGGAATTATTTGACACGGAATGTTGGAATAGAAGCCATACAATAATTTTTATCATAGTAATATCAGTAGGTATTGATCCAGAAATTATAGTAAAACTATAGGAGAACTAGCTTGTTTGGTTTTTACTATTAAATTCAATTTTACTTTATGTGAGAGGTGCTCACATGTATGTGTGCGGTTGCACGCACATTAAGTCTCTGAAGAGAACATTACATTCAAATGTCGATAAATCTGTTTTAATCTGAATCTCAAACACAAAATGGATGTTGGAGAATCCATCAGGAGTCTATGGTATAGAGTTTGAGCAGGAGCATCGTGGTAACTATCAAAAATATTATCTGGGTGACTCAAACAATTGCAAAACTTAAACTTGATCAAATTCAATACTATCAGAGCCATCGTTTCTGATCCCTTCCTCAGGGAGTGGCTGAGGGAATTGATGTTGTTTAGCCTAGAGAAGATGAGGCTGAGGGGAGACCTTATGCTCTTTACAAGTGCCTGAAAGGAGGTTGTAGTAAGGTGGGGGTCTTATCGCATGTAACTGGTGATAGGACAAGAGGAAATGGCCTCAAGTTGCACCAGGGGAGGTTTAGGTTGGATATTAGGAAAAATTTCTTGACTGAAAGAGTGGTCAGGCATTGGAACAGCCTGCCCACGGAAGTGGTGTAGTCACCATTCCTGGAGGCGTTCAAAAAACATGTGGACAGAACACTTCGGGACATGGTTTAATTGGATGGAGGTGTTGGGTTGACGGTTGGACTTAATGACCTTGGAGGTCTTTTTCAACTTCAATGATTCTATGATTATCCTGTGAAGACAGGCTGAGAGAGTTGGGGTTGTTCAGCCTGGAGAAAAGAAAGTTCCAGGGAGCCCTCATAGTGGCCTTCCAGTACCTGAACAGTCCTAAAAAAGTGTTGGGGAGGGACTTTTTACAAGGACTTGTAGCAATAAGACAAGGGGTAATAGCTTTAAACAGGAAAAGAGTAGATTTAGATTGGGTATTAGGAAGAAATTCTTCAGTTTGTGGGTAGTGATACACTGGAACAGGTTACCCAGGGAGGTTTTGGATGCCCAGGGAGGTTGTGGATACCTCATTCCTGGAAGTGTTGAAGGCCAGGTTGGATGGGGCTTTGAGCAACATGGTCTAGTTGAAGATGTCCCTGTCCATGCAGGGGGTTGGAACTAGATGATCTTTAAGGTCCCTTCCAATCCAAACTATTCTATGATTCTATGATTTTATGATTCAGAAAGTCCTTAGTGCCAAGTCCTTAGTGGCAAGCTGGCCACTTACATAATTTGTATTCAAACTGATTTATATAAAGGAAGGTTCTCCTTTCTTTAAGGGACATGAAATACAGAATTCTGACCACCTGGTGAAGTCAATTGAACCTGAGTTTTTGTCAAGGGTCATTCTGCTGAACTTACACAAGTGGATTGCTTTGGGCAGATATTTGCAATAAATGTTCAGAGATCCCACCTGGTTATTACCAGGTAGAGTTGCTTTTCTGTTAAAGGTCCACATGAACTAACAACTCACTGGCCTCCGAGGGACTGAATACTAATGACATTCATTGTCTAAAAAAAATTATCATAGGATCATAGAATATACTGAGTTGGAAGGAACCCATCAGGATCATCGAGGCCAACTCCTGTCCCTGTGTAGGGCACCCCAAGAATCACACCATGTGCCTAAGAGCATCGTCCAAACGCTTCTTGAACTCAGGCAGGCTTGCTGCTGTGACCACTTCCCTGGGGAGCTTGTTCCAGTGCTCGACTGATATCCAACCTAAACCTCCCCTGATTCAGCTTCCTGCCATTTCCCCGAGTTCTGTCATTGGACACGGGAGTGAAGAGGTCAGTACCTGCCCCATCTCTTCCCCCCTTGAGGAAGCCATAGACTGCAATGAGGTCACCCCTTAGCCTCCTCTTCTCCAAGCTGAATAATCCAAGTCACCTCAGCTGCTCCCCATAAGTCATCCTTTCGAGACCCTTCACCATTCTAGTGGCTCTCCTTTGGATGCTCTCCCATAGGTTGCTATGCTATGGCTTGTAAAGCTATATTTAACCTCAAGTGGACCACATTCTTTCTAGCCCTTGGGACTGACTAGTCACAGCCCCATATTTGGGTAATCCAACAGCTCCCTCCTCCACACAGCAATACTTTGTAGGAAGGGAGTCAAGGGGTACTGGCTGTGTTCCCCTATCTGGATGATAGGGCAGGAGTTGGACTCTGAAATACGTTATCATGTATACCCATTATTCAGCCCAGACATGGCAAATAGCTGGAAATGGGTAATTGGTGTAATAGGAGATTAAATTTTAGCAAATAAAGTTGCTGATCTGACAGGGACCAAGTTATCATCTTCAGTTTGAAGTTTTGTCAGGTGCAGAATGAAATTTCTCTTCAAAACAGGAAAGGCAGGCCCACTAAGATGCAAGTGGCTAGCTAAAGGAAAGATGCTACATTTTGCCAGAAAAAATTGAATTTGATATCTCTCAAATCACAGGTAAGTTCCTTGTCTTAGCTATTTGTATCTGTGTTTATCCTTATTTCTGTCCTGGTTAATACTCTTACTCTCCTGACATAAAATGGGATTCCAGGATGCAAAAAAACTGTTTCCTGCAAAGTTGTGGTCAGAATTTTTTGACAAAAAAAAAAATGAGAAGATATTGGCACTTTTTTCTTTATATATATAAATATATACATATATATATAAAAGTATATAAATATACATATAAACATATATGAATATATATATATATATATATATACACACAATAGATTTGAGAGTGGGTGGAAAGTGGTGACTTAGACATTGCCAGAATGTTGAACTTACCGTGCTGGAAGGGTGCTCTGTCATGTGCTCTGGGAGAATAGAATGGCATGAAGGTGGAAAGATGAGAGAACAAGGTGCCATTTCTTGGATTAGAGTTTTTGTAAGCTTCCAGAAGAGAGGAAATTCAGATGTTTAGCTGGCAGCAGTTGGTGGTGAAGGAAGTGCCCTGGCTCAGTTCTCTGTTGGGTGCAGGGAGCAGTTTCCCTCCATCTGTTTGGAGCGTCTGGTTAGACGAGGTAGGTTAAATCTTTTTTTCTTCTGCTCCCCCTTCCCAACGGCTGTGAAATCATTTATTTGTGTTGCTGGGAGCGAAGAGAAGAGAAATGAAACCACAAAGCCAGTGCAGAGCTTTTTATGCTCTTTACAGGCTGCAAAGGCTGGAAGGAGATGATGAGAGTGACTGAAGATTGATGGAAGTGATAAGATGGGTGAAAGGGTACTGAAGGGAGCAAGGAATGATCCATTTACTTAATGGGATATCTTAAGCTTCTCTGTCAGACTGCCTTGTTTGCAATCTGTTTAATACTTGCTCTTACCTTATAAAGAATAACAGTGGCTTATTGTACATTTTCTAAAATTGTTTTCAGAAACAAAAAATTCATATCTGTAAGTGTGTGAATTGGTGCAAGAAAAGAGGAGTTACTACACACTTTCCATGGGCCAACATGGCTTGTCTTGACGCCATGCTGAAGTAAAATCAACTACATCACATTATAGTGATGATTTTCACCTATAGGCACTTCTTAGCTGACTGCCATAGTGATTAAACTGAAATTATACTGTATTGGAAATACAGGCCAGTAAAAGCTCTTCAGGCAGCAACTCACTGACATCAAGCTCTGGCAAGTTTTAAAGCAACAAAACAAATACAAGGAAAAGGCTCAGATGCATAAAGCCTTCTTTGCCTCAGTCTTTAATAATATGATCAGTTGAACTGAGGGAGCTCAGCCCCTCAATCTAAGACACAGGTACTGGGAGCAGAATGATCCTCCCCCAATCCAGGAGGAGATGGTCAGTGATCTGCTGCACCACATAGTGTATGCGGCTGGATGGGATACACCCAAGGGTGCTCAGAGACCTGGCAGGGGTGCTCACCATGCCATTTTCCATCATTTATCAGCAGTCCTGGCTGACTGGGGAGGTACCAACAGATTGGAAATCAGCCAATGTGACACCCATATATAAGAAGGAATAGAAGGATGATCCAGGAAATTACAGGACTGTCAGTTTGACTTGGGTGCCAGAGAAGCTGATGGAGCAGATTAACCTGAGTACAGCACATGCAGGATAACCAGAGGATCAGGCCTAGTCAGCATGGGTTTATGAAAAGCAGGTCCTGTTTGACTGACCTGATCTCCTCTTATGACAGGGTGACCCACTTATTTGATGAGGGAAAAGCTATGGATGTTGTGTATCTTGAATTTAGTAAGGCCTTTGACACTGTTTCCCACAGCATTCTCCTAGAGAAATTGGCTGTTCATGGCTTGGATGGGCATGTGCTTTACTGGGTTAAAAGCTGGTTGGATGGCTGGGCCCGTTGTGTTGTGGTCAATGGAGTTAAATCCAGTTGGAAGCTGGTCACAATTAGTGTTCCCCAGGGCTCAGTACTGGGGTCACTCCTGTTTAACATCTTTATAAATTATCTAGATGAAGAAATAGAGTACACCCTTAGTAAATTTGCAGATGACACTAAGCTGGGTGAAAGTGTTGATCTGCCTGAGGGCACGGAGGCTCTACAGAGGGATCTAGAAAGGCTTGATCGATGGGCCAAGGCCAATTGCTTGAGTTTGAATAAGGCCAAATGTTGGGTACTGCACTTTAGCCACAACTACCCCCAGCAGCGTTACAGGCTTGGGGAGGAGTGGCTGGAGAGCTGCTCAGCAGAGAGGGACCTGAGGGTGTTGACTGACAGCCAGCTGAACATGAACCAGCAGTGTGCCCAGGTGGCCAAGAAGGCCAATGGATCCTGGCCTCTATAGGGAATACTGCATGTAGCAGGACCAGGGAGTTGACCTTACCCCTGTACTTGGCACCGGTGAGGCTCCACCTGAATTACCATGCAGTTTGGGCCCCTCACTACAGAAAGGACATTAAGCTACTACAGCATGTCCAAAGAAGGGCAACAAAGATGATGGTTTGGAGCATGTGTCTTATGAGGAACAGCTGAGGCAGCTGGGCTTGTTTAGCCTAAGGAAAAGGAGGCTGAGGGGAGACCTTCTCCCTCCCTAGAACTACCTGAAAGGAGGCTGCAGAGAGGCAGGGATTGGTCTGTTTAAGGAAGTTACCAGTGATAGGACAAGAGGCAATGGCCTCAAGTTGTGCCAGGGGAGGTTTAGATTGGATGTTAGGCAGAATTTCTTGACTGAAAGAGTGGTCAAGCATTGGAACAGGCTGCTCAGGGCAGTGGTGGAGTCAGCACACCTGGAGGTATTTATGACTCCTATAGACATAGTACTTAGTGATATGGTTTAGGTAAGGACTTGTCAGTGTCAGGTTAACAGTTGGGCTTGATGATCTTGAAGGTTTTTTCCAACCAAGGTGATTCTGTGATTCTTTGAAGACTGAAAATTTTCAAATTTTATTTGAAAATAAAAAGAGGCCCAGGGAAAGGCTTTTCAGCAAAAACCTCAAATACATACAAGAACACAGACAAAATCTGAAAGAAAAGAAAAAAAATAAAAATAATATTAATTCTGAAGGAGAGGAGGAAAATTTCTTCTTTCCTATTGTAGACTCTCCTCTTTCTTCACTCTTCACCTTCTGTGACTAATCTCTTTGAATTCTTTACCTCTCCTGCTGTGATATCGATACATCTCCTGTGAGGACATTAAGTTGCATAATACACCAATACAACAGACTGCTCTATTTGTTTGGCAGCCCCCTGTTAATTCTTCAATAGTCTGGAAAAATACTAAAAAAAAACCCAGCCATAAGCATCACACAGCCCAGGGCAGCATTGTTTCACTGAGTGTTACCGGACCACCTCTCTCCACCTTGCCAGCCCTGCATTTTTTAGTGCTGGGTCTCTGCTTTATCCAGGCATTGGCATAAGAGTGGAAATGACAGCAGCCTCTTTCCTGTAAGAGGTAAAATGGATTTTGTGGAGTGGATTCTATATCAACCACTAAACCAGCAGATTTCCCACTGGGGGATGACAAGAAGATTAGGCTGCGATTATACAAGACCCAGGTAAAGGTGGTTGCTTTTGCTAAATTAAAATTTATAATGTCAGAAAGTCACAAATTTGTTTAACCAGAAATCAAAAGGTGCATTTTTTTCCTGTCTAGGTAAGTGGAAAGAGGCACTTCTGGAAAGGCAAACACTTTTTCATTCAGTCAAAGAACCACAGAATGGTTTGACCAGGAAAGGACCGTAAAGATCATCTAGATCCAATCCCCTGCCATGGGCAGGGACACCTCCCACTAGACTGGGTTGTTCAAAGCCCGATCCAATCTGGCCTTGAAAACTCCCAGGGATGGGATATCCATAGCTTCTTTGGGCAACCAGTTCCAATGTCTCACCACCCTCACGGTAAAAAATTTCTTCCTAATATCTAACTTAAATCTACCTTCTTTTAGCTTAAAACCAGTACCCTTTGTCCTATCGCTACACTCCCTGACTAAACATACCTCTCCAGATTTCCTGTAGGCCCCCTTCAGGTATTTAAAGGCCATAACAAGGTCTCATAAGGTTTTCTCCTCCCAGGGCTGGAAAATCAAGATGGGTAAGAAAGCTTCCATGAAGTATTTTTCAAACACGTTCATATATCAAACAAAGTAGCTAATTTACATATCCATTTACATATATCCCACAGTACTTTTTCTATTGATTAGACATCACTACATTTTCATTTCCATCACTTCCACATAAACAGCTGTGGTAGGTCACAGTGACCTTACAGATATCTTGTCAAATCCTTTTGTGTCAAAACAGCCCAACCTCAGAAATGCACTATCAAAACATCCCCATCACCCAGTGTCAAAACAGCCTCATCACAGAGTCTAAGCACATTCAGATCGAACTAATTAACATATCAGGGCTTTATTGCTTTAATATCCAAGTAAAAAAACAAAAACCTAATGCCTTCCATGTGAAAAGTAAATTGGTCTTACTCCCATTTCCCATTGCTAATTAACGAAGTTCCTATCTACTGGGGTGTCTCAGGAGTGATTTTTTTTTTTTTAATGACAGTGCCACTACAGTGACCAACATTTTCATTTTGTCAAACTTGCAAAAATGGCTGGAAGATGCTTCTGGGGACTTTGCCTCAGTGATGTTCAAGTCACTAAAATTCTTGGCTAGATACAAGAGTATTCAGCAAAGTGAACAACACAACTAAAAAATTTTGTAAACAAACCAATACACAGTTCTGGATCATCCCCCATTGAATTTTGGTTATCTCATTGTTCAGTTTTCAGGCTAAAGCTACCTTAGTGCTTGGCTTCACTGCAAGTGACTAGATGAATGGGAAAGGGGGAAGCAGACACTACACTTTTTTTTTTTTTTAATTTAAAGGAAGTGAGATGAAATCTCACTGTTTATAAACCAGTCTCAGTGTTTCCCTTGCCCTCCTGCCCATCTGCATAAAAATATATATATAAAGTACCTAACTCATGGATGATTGCACAGTTTCACACCAGTGCAACTGAATCTACCCGAATCCTATAATCGGAATTGTAATGCCACCTCTGCTTTGTGAGTGGGGTGTTTATATGGAAGGTTTTCAGGGACAGATCTCATCACAGTACAGCGTACCTGAATGTAAATGTACATGACAGCCACACATAAAGGCAGTCAGGACAGCAATGTTTAGTGTATTTTTGAATAAGGACATGAATAAACCATCATCTGAAAATGCAGTAATACAGTAAGCTAGTCTGGAATGTCAGCACTGCAAATAGTCATGTTCAGGCAACACTCACAATTTCAGGCAATCACTTTCTTAATAAGTAAAACTTTCAAACATAGAATACATAAATATAAATCAGCCTGTTACATTCCTTTAATTTTTTTTCAGGATATTAGCTGACAACCAAAGCAATTAAATCTACAAGCAAGAAGAAGGTCATAGGCAATCTGCTCTTAACTGACATTGTAGTAAGGACATTGAGTCCCACCCATTTGTACTAGGGCAGGTTTTGTTGCATTTTGCTCTGTTTCCCACAAGTTATTTTTGTGGAGCACAGGATGATACCATGAATTCAGATTGATTATATCAAGGTGGAACAAATCAGGAGGAGCAGTTTCAAATTTGTAGAAACAGACCTGACTAGAGTATTACTGTTAATCCCAGGAAAAACAAGTCGGGATAGGAATACATACCTTGATCTTGTATAAATTCTTTCCATTTAAATTTTTAGATTTGGCTCACTCTGGAATTAATTATTTTAATTTTTTAGTTTTTTTCTTCTTAAAAGATGTACAGCAAGTCCCATTTAAGCTCTCCCCATGAAAGCGGAGTCTCAGTATAGGAGATATTCCTTCTATTTTAAATTAGAAGGCTGTTGCAGAATTCATGAATTTCTTAAGTGTGACTGATGTGAAAAGATAGAAAAACTATTCACTCTGCTGTAATTGTCCCCTTTAGTTTATACTTAACTATGCTTTAATGAATCATTACATTTATTCATACTTTTCTTTCATTTTCTAAAAAGTGAAATACTGATTTCCAATCTTTAGTCTGAGAACTAATCTCAGGATTTCAATGACCAGCTTCACAGTAGTAAAGCCTCTTAATGTTAGTGCTTCTTATTTTCATCTGGTTCTCCAAGTTCTTAACTGAATACAGTGAACAGGCGTAAAAAACCAATTTAAAGTCAAGGAGGGAAGTACTGGTAGAAACTTCTGCTGCCTGAGAGCTGGAAAGGAAATAGGAGCTGTTTTCATAAGTTGATGTGTCCTAAGGGAGTTAGACAAAGTGACACACACATGTGAAACTAACATATGGAGAAAGATGAGCACCATGGGGCACTACATTTATAGAAGGGAATAGAAAAAAAGAATTGAAGTGATAGGAGGAAGAATCAGAAGACAGACATATGTATGAAGGAAAAAAAGACCTCATGAGATGGAAAGTGGGGTCGATTTGTTGCTACATAACTTTGATTCCACTCATTTTCTTCTGTCCAAAGAGGCAAGGCTGGCTTCACATGAAGGGCAAGAGGATGGGCTGCTGCTGCCATAGGGCTGCATCTGTAGAGGGACTTCCAATGAAGGCAATTGAAATGTTTGCTGATGGTGAAATAGCAAAAAGCTGCTGGTACTGTGGGACATCCCAGAGCAGTACTGAGAGACAGGTTGTCTCAACTGGACAAAAGAGTAATTATTAATAGATCCAAGGAAGCAAGAATATTAGGGGTGGTAGAGGAAGAAATTTACTTAAAATCTACTCAATCATCTAACTTCTTAAAAAATTTACAGTAGGAGTGCCAGTACCCCTTTATGGCTGCAGCTCGTGGGCCTAAGCTGTCAGCACTGTAGGAGTCAGTCGGTGATAGCTCAGAGATTGCTTTAGAACACCAGCCCCACAGCAATGTGCCATAGAAGAGAATCAGCTCTTGACATAAGAAACCTTCTTGTCAGCAAGGAGTCTAGCAAATTGAAGAGGCATTTCAGTGTTCTTGTAATTTGTGGTACAAATGACTTCTCCTGGAATTTATTCCAAGCAGTAGAACGGCTCTGTGAAAAGGGCACCTGTGTGTTGCCCAGCACATGTATCAATGCTGGCACAAAACATCTTCAGATTCACTTTCCAGCTAGAGGTCAGCTGTCTCCATGAAGTCCAATAATCACCACGGACAAGAAAGTGGAAACAACTCTCAGAGTAAATGAGCATTCAAGATTCAGTTTAGATATGTCATTGCAAATTGCAATTGCTTCTTGATTTGATCACTAATCTGATAACATAACTGAGAAACTTAGTGTCATCTTTCTGACCAGTTCCTTTGGATTGCCAAGAAAGTAAAGCAGAAGCCAAAAACTTCTCAGAGATATAATCCTGTGTCAAAGACTTCTCTGCCATGGGAAATAATTCCAGTGGAATACAAAGATGGGCACTGTTTCAGATGACTAGCCTATGGTAGTACAAATACAATTCTCTTGTTTAAAGGAGGGGGGGTCACATTTTACATAGCGTTATTATGCAATGAGCTGTTTGCCATTGCTGCAAATGAAACTCGGTTTTAAGCAGCAGTCACATTATATTATTTCCATGCTGCAGTGCTGAGCAGAGGGAATCCTGTCTGTGCAGGTCACTCTTTGAGAGCTAGCTGCACTGCCACCTCTTTGCGAAGCCAGATTGTCCCAAAATACTGTCAATGGCAGTGGGGTGGAGGGGTAAACAGTTTGGACTGAAGGAACAGGAAGAAAACAAACAAACAAACATTTAAATGCAGAACATGTTTCAGTAATATTCAGCCATCATCCTAGCTTTTGTAGGCAATTTCTCTTTTATTTCAACATTTTAGCTCAACCTGCTTTAGTCTTCAGAGGCTGAACTGACAAGCAAAAATTCTAATTACCATGTTTAGTTTGCTCTTTTTAGCATGCTCTGCAGGTCTTGTCATAATTTCACTGTGAAAAAAAGTTGGATTTTTTTTTTTCCTTTTAGCAAATTCTTCTCTACTATTCTTGTTAAAGTAATACTGCACAAGAGATTCCTTTGATTGTTCGGTTATGTTAAAATTGCCATTAATGATGTTCTCCTTTGGAACTTCTTCCTGTCTTCCCATGGGTTTACTTTTATATGACTGGTGGAGAACTTTATTTGCTTTTTTGTTTGTTTACTATCACACACAAGAGAAGCTTACATAAATCAAATGCTTTGTCCCTCAGGCTTCACTTGTTTTTCTTCATGTTCTATCAAAAATTTCAATAAAAACTGTTAAGTAATAATCCTCTAAGTGCATGAAAGTGGAATGTGGCACACTGATAAATCAGAGGGGTTGGATATACAAATAATCTCTTTGAAAAAGGGAGGAAGTCTCATTATAGCCAATTTCTTTATTTTTTTGTAACGTGAAGTTTAAATAGTTTTTATTTACAGGATCATATACTTGTGAAACAAAATCTCTTGCATCACAGTAAAGATGGATATTTGTAAAGAATATAAAAGCACCAGTTGTATAGAACATGTCCTTGTTTTTCATCTGTTTTCAATAAAAAATTCTTATTATTACAAAAGATATATCTTGACAAACACTGACACTTGAACTGGCAGCAGGCAAAGATGTCTGGAGAAAAAGATCACCTGATTGTATATTATTGCATATTGCACATCAGTAGGGTACAGAATTGCAGTATGCAAAATGCTGTCCATGGAGAAAGGTATGATAAAGAGTATTGTGATGGGAAGGAAAAAAAGAATCCTAAACTTTTAAAGTTAGGAAGTGAGAGAAGTGAGAAATAAAAAGCACTGAAATAACTTTGCATTTTCTTCTGTGAAATGAAAAGACCATGTCAGTCATTAACCAGTCTAGTGCAACAGGGGAAAAGCTGAGATGAGAATGGAAATTTTAACAATGGCACAATGTCTTAGAATTTTATGGATCTTTTCAATTGATCCAACTTTAACCTGACTCTTTTTTTTTTCTAGTCTTTCTACTTTTGCGGGTGTTTTATGTGTGTATACATGACTTTTTCTTTCCTGAGCATTTTTTTTCCTGAAATGCAACATGGGTTTTCTACTTTTGCTGCATCCTCCATCTGTTGCATGTTTCCTGGCTCTACAGTCCCAAACCAATTCAGTGTTAATCTCCATACAGAACTGTGCCAATGGTAGCATAGGACCCAAAAATCACAGACCAGATATGGCAACAGTGACACTATTGTTATCATTTTGGAATAAGTGTAATAAACCTTGAGGAGTCACGACAGATACAATAGGCTGTTTTCTGTGATATGAAATCCACACACAGTGGATCACCTAGTTTCTCTTTGTGTCCATGGTCAGAGTTTAAGAACTGATGCAAAAGTATTAAACCCCATACTGGAAGTTATGGGAAGACTGGCTTCTTTTCAGTTCAGCCATGCCTTTGATCAAAATACTTATATGTCTGATTGTAAAAGCTTATTACAAGCCACCA
Organism: Hemiprocne comata; assembly: GCA_020745705.1. Classification (NCBI taxonomy): domain Eukaryota; kingdom Metazoa; phylum Chordata; class Aves; order Apodiformes; family Apodidae; genus Hemiprocne; species Hemiprocne comata. The sequence goes on along the minus strand of CM036586.1, from coordinate 130,191,823 downwards.
GATCCATTTCTTTGTTGCTGTGCTATACACTTTAAGAAAAGGACTGGGATATCCAACCAAAAAATAGACGTTTTGCATGAAAATATGTTGCAATAAATATATAATCATGTCACATGCAAAGAGAAGCTTCTAATGGAAGTCAAAGCACTGAGTAATCAGAATCCATGGCCGAAAACTTCGTGCAAAGTTTCACTTAGTTATTTACAATGAGTTTTCACTGCTTTGTGTGCACTTCCTTTAATTTTTCTTCTCAAGAGCAGGCAGGGGATGTCTTGTTCGTTTGTTTTCTTTTAAACTACTAGGGATGTCTGCAGAGAAAAGAACTCCCAAGTCCTCTCTACACGATTTGGCATGGTTATTTATTGATTTGATGATTTGGATGTTTGAGCTTGGAGCACCTGACTGGTCATCCAGTTGTCACCAATAACACAGTATGAATAAGAAGTGTCAAATTCTCAGAAAGACTCATGTGTATGTGTATATATTATTAAATGTCTGAAATCTTATTTTAAAGCATTCAGCTTCAAAGATTCACTTACCATTCAATGGCTGCATTCATATCAGCACAGTTTTAAGCAAAAGAGTTCATTCCTTATTTTGATGTAGGATCAGTCCTGCTGTTGTGTCTAAACCTTATCCCTTGTCATGTAGTAAAGCTGACAGGATGACATAAAAAGATTTTAGTGCTAACAAACTTTGTCTGTTCCCCCTTTTGGCTTCCCAGAAAACATCTGACAACTGTCACTAGTATTTATTTAGAAGTGGAAGAGATCAAGCACATATAGGCTATTTAAAAATAACAAGCTGTTAGAAAAACAAAAAAAAAACACCCTGAAATCAAACAACAACAACAACGAAAAAACAAAAGCAGTATTTACAGCACTGTTAAAGAACAGGGATTAATTTGGGGTAAGCCTGTGCTGTTTGCAAACACATTTACTCTGTGAGCTATGAGACCTGATCTCAAAGGAAAGCAAGAAACCATGCTTCTGTGAACACTTTCACCCTCTGCCTTTGAGAAATGGAAAATCAAATGTTAAAGAGAACAACAAATAAAAGCAATACAGAGAATACTGCCCAGATCTTGCCCTCCTCTCTCTTCCTTGTCTCCTAGCTTGGACCCAGCAGAAGAAGCACTTGTGTACAGTGTACTGTGGCTGCAGCTATGGCTTTGGCTGCAGTGATCCCACCAGCTCATCCAGGGAGCAGCCCCAGCAGCATCAGCAGCCCTTGGAAAAGGTGTTTTCCTTGGAGAGGTGACACAAAAGTCAGGAGGCATGGCAGTGCTGTCACATGAAGAGAGCAACACAACATGTCTCCTTACTGAGGACAAGTGCCTGATCCTTGTTATCAGGAGACTGGAGCTCAGAAGACAGTTTTTGAAAGTTTGAAGGTGTTTTAAACTGTCCACGTAGACCAAGACAGTGAAATGGAGAAGAGGCGACATTCATCACATCAATTGTATTACATCTGCTAGAGAGCTGTGAGCTCAGAGAACTGCAGTGCATCCATCTATGGCTTCGATGGCAGGCATCCCTCATATTCACCAAGGAAAATGGGGAATAAAAAGCTTCAAAATGTGACTGATAAAGTGCAAGGAGAACTTTCCTTTCCAGCACAAAGTACGGTGATGGTGACACATATGAAAGGAATTAATTCCTATTTCACTTCGTTACTGGAGTCTGGTGGGTGACTTAGGGAGTATTTGCTTTACTTCGTTCTAGGTTGCTTTTATATGTGCAGGCAGAGACTACGAAGACAGATAGTTTTAACAGAAGAAAAACATAACATGATTTGTAATGCTACCTGCCATCTTAGGCATTGCTTTTAAAAACGCAGGTTTATATCAGGAGCTAATGGATCCAAGTGACTGCCCTTAAAGGGGAATTGAGGATATTCCACCTGTTGGCACTTTCTCTTTGGATGGTGGTGCAATTTCTCAGGCCCCATTTTTCTACACTCTGCACAATTTGAAAATAAAATATAAATACTAGCTTCTCTGAAGTTAGCACAAGTTTTGCCATTGGCTTCTACAGATTTCATAAATACAGGGCTTTTTTTCTGTTGACTAAAGTGTTCTTACTGCTTTCAACATGGCTCCTTAAGGTTGATACCTGCACCTCATAAGATTAAATGGGCCTCTGCACTGTACGGAGCATAACTTCTGATTGCTAGCCACACTGTCTGCTCCCTTTCACATCAATGAGCAGAGAAGGAGGTCCTGCCAGTTATTTTTCCCAGAAAACAAATATGTTCAACATGGTGGGATCTTATGGCAGAGGAAATTTTTTCATCAGGCAAACTGCCAAAGCTGAAAAGTGACCAGGTTTTGAAGGGTACAAGGTCTTTTCCTGCTCTGATGAGAGCAGACATGTCTCATATTCTTAGACCAACATCACAGCTATGTATAAAATCATAGCATTAGGACTATACTCAGGAAGGAGATGGTCCTATTAAAAAAGTAACATTACTAAATCACTATAGATCTGTTGGAAGAATAAGTGTGCAAAATATGCTTAAAATTGTGCAATAGCTTTGCAATCAGATAAGTGTTAGACTTGCATTTTTGAGCTGAAATTTCATTAACATCTTAAACAGAGGCAATAGGTAAGGGAGATTAACTATTATATTATTGGTTGTTGGGAGGAACCGTCTGCAGATCAAAGACTTCAGGTTATTGGAAAAGAACTTTCCTTTACAGTCAGAGAATGAGACAGAGGTGAGTTGCTACTGGCCCTAGTTAGCTCCAATTCCCCAAGAAAATTACCCAAATTCCTAAGGACTGAGAGGAACTTGGCAGTAGCAATCAATATGGTGCAGTGGTTCTTTGATTACTAGACAAAAGTTCAATGATTAAACTTTAATGCAGAATCTCAGAACAAATGTTTTAGAAATTTTGATTGTGTTAAAAAGGATTAACTAAAAATACTGTATTCAATTTAAAAAGCACAAAGATGTAGAAGCAGGCTGGAATGTAACTACAACAATTTTATTAAAACTGCACTTACAGGCAACTCATTCACTTGTAAGGACTTTTGTGAGGGGGCAATGTTTTAAAAGCCAAAATTTAATTACTAAGCCGCAATACAAGTGAAATGTTAGCTTCGCTTTTCTCTACTATTACTCATGTTGCATGTAGAACATGAATTCATTTGGCGCCAGTATCAATTCCTGGAAAGGCACATATTCCCAAAAGCATTCAAATTTGTTTAGTGGACAATTTATTACATCACCTATGCTACACATTAGTGTTGTATTTGTACATCTGTGTCTACCACAGGATGTCCTGTCTTTTGTTCCTTGTACTTCACTGGGATCTCAATTATTTTAATGTGCATTCTTAGCTTTTAATAAATTAAGGAGAACTGTCTGTAGCTTAAACACAGAGCAAAGTAATTTAACTGGGCAGTTTCATCACCCATACTGCATATTTCACCTCTGTTTATTTCACATTTGTTTCTCCTGGAACTCTCCCATAAGGAGAATGAAGATTTCAAGGAAGTAATAAAGTAATAATCTTATCAATAATAAAAAAAATAAAATTTCCATCTGTGACACTGTCCATGTCACAGAGGCATTAGAATGATCAATAGTGTAAATTGATTATATTGTAAAGTAATTATGCTTCAACTTTTCCACTTTTTTACCTTTGTAACATGTTGCTGGTATCTATTCTCTTCATGACAAGGCATACATAATGACAGAAATTATGGCAGTTGTAACTAATAATGATGCCAGTACAAAATCAAACATGATTCCCCACAAACTCAAGCTGAAGTCCACAGCTGGATCTGTGCAAATGGTTCTGCTGGAATTTGACAGGAACTTCTTACACTATACATACCCAAGACAAAGTTTAGCCATGGTATCACTAGGTGTTTCTTTTCCCTATCTAGATCCAACTTACAATTCTTTAGTTTCAGCCAATCTTAAAGCTGCAAAACACTTCTCATTTTAGGATGTTTTCATAGTTATCTACTGTAAAGCTCCCAGGCTTTTGTAACTTTATGTGAATTTTTCCAAGCTGCTTACTTCTCCTTTGGGCTAATTTTTGGAGTGTGTTGGGGTGTTTGAGTTAAGGGGGAGAGGATTTTGAGACAGAGTATTTCAGCTGTTTCTCGGGGCAGGATATGGTTTTCTTATGTTGGGCTGAGAAGCTCTAACTTTCATTTGCTCTGCAGAAAACATTTGGCAAAGTGGCAGTAGTAGCAGATGGTAGAGTGGGACAAGAGAGCCAGTCACCTTCATGTCATGGACATTTCCACGTTGTTCCCATAAAAAAAAAGTCATAACCAGGCAAGTTTTAATATCTGAAAAATCTGTAAGGTCACTGAGCAGTTTTTAAGGGGTGACAAGTAGTAGAGGTGAGAAAGAAAAAGAAGACAGCAGCAGAGATAGAAAGAACAAAAGTAGTCATTACATAACAGTAGAAGACAGTGGAGGAGGCTAAGAGCATGGTACTTTAACACAGCAAAGATCCAATTTCCCTTCACAGATAAGGAAAATGAGGAAACCAGAGAGGTGAGTCATGAAGAATCTACTAGGTGAACTGTCTGATGGAGGGAAGCATGAGTGAGATCATGTTTTATAGTCAAAACCATTTTGTCCTTGACTGATAAATGAAATGATGCAGAAACTCTCAGTAAAAATAATGGCCCTAAAGCATTGCACAGTATCTCAGAAAAAAAGCGAACTGGCTTGTCTGAGTGGGAGGGAGATCTCCTCTGGTGCCTTTGAGTGCCTGGCAACTGTCCTAAGTACACTTGATGAATCCCTATGCCTACCAACACGTATCTTCAAAGCAGGAGCCTAGCTTTAGTCCAGACACAGAGGGACTGAGAGCTCCTGAAAAGGAGCTGGGAGACAGCTCAAATGTCTCTCTTTCTGGGCTGTTAACTTCTGTCCAATGAGCTCTTACATCTTACCTGGGTGACCTCAGGAAGCAGGTCTGACTCCTTATGTCAAAAATGTTGGAAAGAGACTCTGAAAAGGTTTTTCCAGCTTCTACAAGTAGTACAAACTCTAGGTCCTATGTTAAAAAAAAGTGTGATGCAGGGACTAGCCTTGGTAACACATTGTATAGCAGTGGAGAATTAATGCCTGGGAGAATGGAGCAGCTCCTACCAACATTTGACCAGCTTCTCTCCAAGCTGCTGGTAGCACTGGAAACCAAGCCTCTGAAAGACACAGACAGCAATGCAATGCTTTTTCTGCTGCATTTCCCTCAGTACCTCAGAAGACATCCTCCAAAGCTCTCGCATGCACAGACACCTGTGCAGCCCTAAGAAAGCCTGCTGAAGACACAGATATAGCCACATGAAATCAAATGTCAAAGAACCTTAAAGTCAGGCTTCTGATTCTTGAAGTCAAAACTGGAAGTCTACTGGCAAGAGTACCTCATGTACAATAATTATTGTATCATTTTGAATTACACAATAATATTTTGTTATTTTCCATCAGCTGTTGGTGTGATGGCTTTCTGATTACACAAATGTTCTGGTTTAAATATTAAAGGTGAACCCCAGACAACCAGAGGACAGAATTGCTCTCTATTACGCCCCACCTCCTCCCTCCCAAGGGAAGATAGAAAGGGGAATAAGAGAGACTTCAACTTTGGAAATTGAAACCAGAAACAAGTTTACTATAACACAATGAAAAAGGGGTAAAACGGAGGGGGGAGGGGTGGGAAATGAGAAAACAGAGGCGGGGGGGGGGAAGGGTGAGTAAATATTTATATACAAATACACAAAACCGATCTCAAGGATGGCAGGGATATGGGGAATGCAGGGCCGCTCCAGAAGAGGTCCACGGCTCCTCCCAGCACCCGATGTAGTTGGATTCTGGAGCGAGCACGTGGGAAGCCGAAGGAAGCCAGCAGCACACCTGACAGGGAGAAAGGAGTAGGAAGAAAAAGAGAGCGGCTTCCGGTTCTGGTGGCTTTTATAGATTGTGACAGGCAGTGGGTGGGAATACTGACCCCTGCCAGTCTCTCAGGGTGCTAAGGACCCCCTCTCTCTCTGATAGGTGTCCAACACAGTGCCGGGGTCTCCCAAACCATAACAACAAACTACTAAGATCATGCTAAAACTGAGTGTCGGACTAGATTAGATAAAATATTCTCTCAACTCTTTTAAAAATAGGTTTTCCATTGCTGACTTTTGCCATTTCTTTTCTCTGTTAGGCTAATTTCCCTTCAGTTAGCCTAATTTCCCCAAAAGACAGTACCCCATAAATTCTTCAAATGTGTAATTCTTTGAGATTGTTGGAGCAGGACTCACCATTAGCAATATTACAGTTACAGGCTTTACAATAATATTTTCCAATATTCTGGATCTCACACAGGCTCAAGTAGACTGAAATGGCTCCAAAAGAGCCTCTTTTGTTACCAAAAGCAGTTTAAAGTATGTTTTAAAATAATTATCTGCTATTTTGTTTGTAGAAGAGAACATTAAAACCATATAACTAAAAAAGGACACAACATTAAAATAGTATAATTTCATGTGATTTATGTGTGAAACATACATCTTTGCAATTCTTTAAATTAATACACGAGAGATCTGAGTCCCCATAGACTAGAGTGGTTCACAATGAGCTGAGGCAGTTTTTAAGACTAAATTTCTACCTGACTTTGAGCCCAAAACATGTTTGAGTGTTATAACTTTGATAACTCATATCTGTGATTTGACTGTCATTTTTTGATTAAATGTTAGTGCTGTATGTATTGTCGTTACTGCTCTGTGGCAAGCAATCACACATAGAAAGAGAGAGTGAAATGGCATTATCAGGAGCCACTATCTCAGACTCTGCTTGGAATTTGTATACAGAGCTGTTTTGGTACCCTGCTCTGACTGATGCGCTAATGTTTTACAGTACAATTTCATCTACAGATGTTGCCAAAGGACAATATTCCACTACATTGACTAATGCATTTCTCTGGAAATAACCTTCTGATTTTAGTGGGACTTGATGCTGCATAAGATGCCATTCAGCATCAATAAAGGTGTCAAAATATGGCCCGGAGTTATTATCCATATAACCTAAACCTCAGCAAAGCAATGAGATACTCAGATTAATAGCTAACGCCTTGGATGACATTCCTATCTTCACCAATGCTGTATGACCGAAGGTTAGTAATGGCATGTGCATAGTATGTCACCAGCTTCTGAAATAGAGTCACAATAGTATGAAATTTCAGAATAAATATCTGCCTTCATTCTCTTTTATTCCCCCTGTGGATTTAAGTCAGTTCCTTAAAATATTGTTTCATACAGTTTTAGAGATATAGCAACAATCTATTGACCAAGAGAGGACAAATGTCAGTTTTCTCCCCAGGTTGTTCTCTGTGGCATAAGTTTGTTTGAGAATGCTTTTTCTTTTTAGTCTTCCACTAAGAAACATGTTCTCAATTCTAGTTGAAGCCATCAAACAGCTTTTCCTATTTAATGGGGTTTTTTTTAATAATACCTAACAACAATAGGTTCTATAAAGTATTTTGGGATGCCTTGAATATAAAAAGCATTAAAACAAGCTGGATTTCATTTTTATGATGCCTTGTATTATTTTACATAGCAGCTGAACTGCTAATAACAGCAAAATCTAACTCACACATGCAGAACATGAAAAAAATTAATAATAAGTGATAATTATATTATTATGTAACTTTGACTTTTATATGGACATAAAAGAATAATGTATTTTACTGATTGCATGAAGTACTCCTGCACTACTACCTTCTACTCACAGAATATTTCTCAATGTTTTAAAAGAAAAGAGAATTAGTTTATGTATCACTCCTTATTAGGTCCAAAATTGTCTCCTAAGTGAACAGAGACAACAAGACTTCTAATTAAGAATGTGATTTATACCAACCCAAACAGCCTAAGTGTTCCCAAAAGAACTGCACATTTGAAATGTTGTCTTTGACTCGGGGCTATAATCTATACAAGACTGGGATACGTATTCAGGAAATGTATCCCTGTGTTTATGTTCAAAGTGAGTTTTTGAGGAGGATGACTGGTTTTAGGACAGTAAGACCAGATGAAGGCATATCATCACTACCCTACAGTTACGCCAAAATAAATTTACCTGAGATTAGAAGTGTAATTCTTGACCTTCCTTAGCCAGAAGTAGTTTAAATTCATAGCTTTGACCTTTGTGTATGATGTCCTGAGCAGATGGCTATCCGCTAGGCTGAAGCAAAGAAACACTTCATTGCCACCATACTGAAAAAAAAATTATAAATTTATAAAAAAATTTCCAGGATTCAGAGGGCCAAGCAGACAAGAGGGAAATTTTTAAAATAGTGATCATAATCATTAATGAAAATGCTCAACTGGTAGCAAAGTAATTTAGGTTTGAACTTTCTGACATTTAAGAAGGCAGCTCTTCCATTTCCCAGATAGGAGCACATGTTATTAACTTATTCAAAAAATTAGAGAATGGCATCATCTCCTCTGGTTGCAGTTTTGATGGAAGTGCCCATCACTGCTGTGATTGCAAAGGCAATACACTGAGTTTACCCTGCAGAACAGACTTCTCAAAGCATAGAAAATGGTATTAAGGCATAAAATTGTTGTGATTAGCTCAGGCATGATGGCCATGCTACGAGTTATATACATTAGCAGAACCTGAACAACTTAGAAGATGAAAGTTTAGGTACCAAGGGGATCTCACAGACTGAAATGGACATTTGGGGATTTATGGTTCAGATGGTAGCTTGCAAGTGTTCTTCTTACATTGCACTTGAGAGTGTCCAGCAAGGTACATGTCACAAAGACAAATGTGTTTTAAAATAATTGCAAAGAACTTGAGAGAAAAAATAAAAGTATTTCAACTTTGAAAAAATGCACGTCAACACCTTTTCTTCTGCCACAACTTTATTACAGGAGTGTAGCTCATGCAAATACACTGGGACGTTTCCTTTACACTGGTTTCAAGTGTGGGAGAACTGCAATCAAGTCTTCAAGAGAGACAGGGAACTAGTAGAGAGAGTTCAGCGGCACACAATGCAGATGACTGGGGGACTGGAACATCTCTCTTATGAGGAAAGGTGGAGAGAGCTGGGACTCTTTAGCCTGGAGAAGAGAAGGCTGAGGGGAGACCTTATTAATGCTTATAAGTATCTAAAGGGTGGGTGCAGGGAGGATGGAGTCAGACTCTTTTCAGTAGTTCCCAGTGACAGGATGAGGGGCAATGGGCACAAGCTGGAACATGGGAAGTTCCATTTAAATATGAGGAAAAACTTTACAGTGAGGGTGACAGAGCACTGAAACAGGCTGCCCAGGGAGGCTGTGGAGTCTCCTTCTCTGGAAATATTCAAGACCCACCTGGATGCAGTCCTGTGTGATGTGCTCTAGGCGATCCTGCTTTAGCTGGGGAGTTGGACTGGATGATCTCCAGAGGTCCCTTCCAATTCTGACAATTCTGTAATTCTGTGATTCTGTGAACTAAAAGGTCATCCTTCTTCACATATGTCAAAATATGTACAGCAATGAACTAAGGTATATTTTAATAAGCACTTGGTTTATAAATATGTGCATGTGTGTGCTTTCATGTACTTAAATGCATGTGTGTGTTCGCATACTGACACTCAATAAAAACTGAAATAGAGTAAACATATTAGTATATCTAGTAAACAGGTATGTCGGCAGTAGAATTGCAAACCTCACAGATAAATAAATGCCTTCCACAATTACAAAATATAAGCAACTCCATAAAAAAGAGTTTAATTCCTGCTAAGCTATCTTTGAAATGAGATGGGATTGTAATTTGCGATAAGTGTTTGCTGTTGACTACAATTGAAATAACTCTTCAATTGAACGTCACAGGAGAAAAGAAAAATGCGCTTATGTTGCAGATTTCAGCTGAATGTATATTGACAAATCAGTGCTCTTAATTTGGTGGGAAAATAACTCAAGGCAGTTTTCATTGACTTCTATTGTAACATGAGTCACAGAAGGGAATATTCTGAGTATCTGGGATCAAGCCTGATGACTAATCCAACTCACTGGGATAACTGGTTTGTTGGGGTATATTTCAAAGGTTTGGCTCCCTTTTATTTTTGATTTTTTTTTATTTTATTTTTTTTAATTAACTGACTGATTGACGAGATGGACTATTTCATACAACTGAGATACTGAATGAGCTTTTGATATGCAGAACATCATCATAAAACTCTGAGGTCTTGTTCCAAAAGTAATTATTTAGCTTTTCCTTGAATAGCACTCTGTGAGGGATTATAGAAGAAAATCATTATAAGATTGCACATCAGCCAGGATACCTTCTGCCCCTTGTCTTTTAGACATACACTGCCAAACAAATCAAAGATAACACTTGGGAGCTGCATGTTGCTGTGATGGATCTCTGGAGAGGAAGAGAGAAAAATGAAGTTGAAAAAAGGAGGATGAGACACATGAGGAAAGTAAAAAAAAATTCAGCAAGTGCTGGCTCTGCTGTCAGTCAAATGAAAGAGAAGGGGCAATTTGATCTATTGCAAGCTCATAGTCAAGGATGAAGAAATAGAAGTTATCTCCCTGACAGAAGCAAACACAAACATTAATTTGATTCACCCAGTTGTTCTGATTTTATTGTTCTTTTATCTACAACGACTTTCTCCCTGTTCTGGTGAGACACCAATGCACCAGCATAGCCTCTTGAGTGCACGTAATGCACACATTCTAATTCACTAAAATATGTCCTGAAATTGAGAAGGTTGAGAAGAAGCAAATAAGGATGTTTTCCATTCATTTTATATCTATTAAAGGATATAATCTTATTGCCTCAAAAGACCCAACTATTGAATTTTGACTACAACTACCGCTAGTTAGAGGTCTGAAGCACTTGATACACCTTCAGAGAAAAAATTTCAACAAATTAGATTATTAAAGCTGTAATGTTAGCTCACTGCAAACAGCTGCCAACATGGGCGATTTGGGAGTGCGTGAGGAATTAGAGGGGGAAAGCTTCTGTAAGTACAGTTAAGAGAAGGGGATGCATCAAAGCAAGCAAATTTATTTAAAAGAGAGTGAGTTTACGTCAGAGATTCTGAAACTTCTGTAGCTGGAAATGACTAAAGTAGGTAAGGCACCTTGCTTCTGGAGTTGCCTCTGATAATTACACATTTTCCCCTTGTGTAAAGTTTTCTGTGGTGACAGGACAAGCTGAGCTCTTGGAATTTCCTAACTTAGTTGCATAAAACCGTTCTTACCTGTGACCATACACAGCATACCTTGTTTGAGCTTCACCACAAGAAGTGCTTTACTCTGGAGTGAAGAGGCTGAAGGCAATATGTAGGACAGATACATGTACAGGTCATTACAATAAAGTGCGGACTGAAAGCAACGACTCCTTCAAGATACCCAAATAACCTTTACAAGATAAAAAAAAAACCAAAACAACATTAAATTGCTTTCCAAAAGCAATATAAAACTGAAAGCGATGCTAAAAAAAGATATCTCAAACTTCACTTTGCCCTAGAATTATTGTGATGTTATAGCATGCTCAGATTGAGGGTGAAAGCATCTCAATTTCATTTTTAACACGCTGCCTTATGGAAATCTGTATTTAAGTGAGAGAACTCATTAAAAAGTGTAGCAGAGAAAAGCGCTGAACTAATCTATGAACTTTTATTCATGACTATCTGGCCTTAGAAGATTATTTGGCATTGCATATGGATGTCAAACACTTGTAGACTGAACTCTATTACATATAACTATCACTCCCAGCTTGCAGCTATGATGGTCTTACACTTAAATACTTTCATAACTATACATATATCTTAACTATACTTCTATATGTGTAGACCCTGCATGCAGAAATAACACCATGACAGCTTTAAGAAAGTGCATGTAAGTTTTAATTAACAGTACATTTTTTCTGCCTTTGAACATGTCTCCTCAAAAGCAGAACATATGCTTTGAAGTTGAAAGTGGTGGTCTCTGGGTGTCCAGTGAAAGAATACATAAAATGCTAGCATTTGTACACATGTGGGAGAAAGGAACCTAAGTGCATTTTAAGAGTATTCCAGCTGGTCTAATGAAATCCCAGATTTGTATTCAGAACAACAGTCTCTGGTAAATGCTTAGTGCAAGAAGTGCCTTTTTTTAAAAACTATAAATCAAACTTGAGTGTTAAGTTCAGCTCTCCTGATTGAAGCAATATTAAAACTGATTGAACAGGTGTGGCCTGTTGCACTTTCAGGATTTGTTCAGTACATCTAATAGCCTAAAAAATAATATGCACTCAAAACAATGTGTCTGCAGATAAAACTTCAGCTGCAAGTGTTCACCTTAACCTGGCAATTTCACTCCTTTAAGTGGGGCCAGGAATCTGTAGGAACCCTGTATATGAATCTGCAGGATTTTGTCCATGAAAAAATTTAGAAAGTAGAGAAGAATAGTCCCACTGGTTCTTATGAGACCTTATGCATGGTTGCCTTCTTGTTCTTGTTCCCTCAGGAAGTCTTCCACCACCTGTAGTCTCTGACCAAAACTGGCAACTCCTGCTGTTTGACATGCTCTGAGAGATGCATGAAGTGAATTATTTCTAGTAACTGTTCTTCCTGGTGTTATTGTCACCTCAGAGCTGGATGCCTACTTAAATTTGAACAAACTTGTTTTCTTGGACATATAAAGTTTATTTCTCCTTTTAAACTGAAAGTGAATTCAAATTTTAAGTTTCCCTTGACAAATACCAACTTACAACACTTTCCCACAAACCCTTTTTTTTAGCTTAAAAAAGTGGAGGTTTCAGGAGGAATTAATGAACTTAAATACATGTGAATTTTTTGACAGAATTTAAAAAAAAATTCCTAAATTCAACCCATTTTCTTAGATCTAGTTTGTGCTCCTTGTCTCCTCAGAAACATTTTATAGCTAAAGCATGGATCCACTTCTGTCTGATTTATTATGGTTTAATAAACTGAAATCAGGCTGGTAGGATGCTTCTAGGAACTTGGTATGGATTATCAAATGCTTTTTTAAAAACTGCTGCTGTTTTTTTTTACATCTTTAAAAGTAGATGAGGTAATACAATATAAGGATTTCTCCTGCATCTGAAAACATGAAGCATTTAGGTATGTGTGGACTTAATATTCTATTTTTTCCAACCATATGTTAGTAAAGTACTATCTGGGAATGATGTATATTTACACACATGTAGTCTTATCTCTTAGAATACATTTTTGTGTGAATGCTGTCTTTAATCTAGTTTGCATGAAACAAAAAACAGCATAAGCTAACAATAAATAGACATTCAGTTCACACAAAGAGTTTCTCTAAGAAAGCAGACAATTGGAAACATTTTATTTACATATTTATTTATCTCTATATGGTTTCACCAACAAAAGTACTTTTTAAAGATATCTGCTTTGATTTTAATTATATCAGATCACTGTAATAGATACTGACATTCTAATATTCCAGAATCTATTGATTCTAAATCGTTGTTGGAACAGTCATAAAGAAAAAAAAAATGCAACAGAGGCATGCAATACAGTCTGCTCTACGGAAAACACAGTCTGCAAAACCATTTTCCCTTCTAATACTGTCAAATATGGTTATTATGCTTTAAGGTTGCTGCACTTGATCTAATTTATTCTTCCATTTCTTAACTGCCTAAGCAGTTTTTTTCAAATGTTGCACAGTCCATCATATGCATCTACTTTCTGTATGAGAGAAATTGTCTTGATTTCCATAACAAAATAATAACACTTTGTGTTACTGTGATAACAATACCACAACGATCCAAGATAGCCACCAGTGTTTCACTCTCCGCCCTTGTGCCTAGTAAACTGGGATTTCATCATCACCATCCTAATCCAGTAAACCAGGGCAGATGCAGTGGTCAACAATATTATACATATTAGTAATGCTATTCATATGCTGATAACTCTTTTGTATAGAAGGACTTCTTTCTTTCTTTTATCAATAATACTTTAGATCAGAAAGATATGACAACAGATCTTGTAGAATGTGGCTACTGCTCACTTAGCTGTGAATAGCCTAAGCGTTTTGTTCACAAAGGAAGTCCAGCTTTCTTTCATAGCATTGCAAAGAGTCAGTACTGAGAGAAGTTAATGGACTAGCAAAGTATTTTTCTGGTTGTTAGTATCATATTGAAGCTTAAGCTTTTTGTTGTGAATTGTACTTCCTAAAATGACCATCTCTATCTCCCTACCAGACCTCTCCTTTGTACTCTGTCTACCAGCCAGACATTTTCCGTCTTTCACTTCTATTTCTATTACTTTCTACTAAAACTTTCAGCCTCCAAAACTTCAGTACCTTCTTAGGAACATCAAGTCACTTGGCAGGCTAATTGCTTTTCTGCTTGAAGAAGTTATCAAGTGAATACACTATTTTCTATAGTAATTACAGAATGACCCTAGGGCAGAATGTGTACAACAATAAAACTCAGAAAGAAGGCAGATCCCTGTTATTGTAAATGGATAAAACTCCTCTCACATCAATGGGGTCATATCTATTTCTATGAACAGATAATTTGGCTTGCATTAGTAAGCCACTGGCGGATACTTGCCTTGTCTTTTTAGGAAGTATTCGTATATGAACTCTAACTGTCATTGCAGGAATGCAATTACACCTTTCTTACCTCCAAGGTTATGGTGACTCTCTTAGAACCAAAAGTAGCAAAACTAATTCAAATCATTCTCTCCTTTGCCAACACATGGATCAGTCTGATCACTTTCAATTTAAGAATATTTCAAACTGCTGCTCAGAAAAATCCCTAGATGGCAGAACATTTAGCTTTCCTTCCTCAGTCAATAATAAATGTATGCTCCTTTTATTGCATCTATTAAAAAGCTCAGGTGCAATTACATTAGAGAAATTTGTTCTCTTTCCCACATATTCCATTAAAGATGAAATGTCTCTTTCTACTAAGGCAAGAATTTAATGCTCCAAGGGATGAGTCTGTGGCTTGTTCAGACTTGACTGCTTGTACCAATGTGAAGCAGTGGCCATTATTGATCACGTGGGGTCATGAACATAGAAGGATCAAAAATAAAGCCTGTTAACCTAAAACAGTCCATAATTTATTTGTTGCATAGTGAACAAAAATAATTGTTGCAAATTTTCTGAAATTACAGCAGCCCTAAGAGCTTCTAACCTTGCCATTCTTCTTTCTTTCCCTTCTCCTTCCATAGTCAAAGTGATGTAACTTATCAATTGAAATAAGTAAAAATTAAGCAAAAAATCACATTTGGAGAAACATCGCATAAAAGAGAACATAAGAGACACACAGAATAAAAACAAGGCCTAGATAACAGTGAAAAAGTAAGAATTAGACAAAACTAGATTCCAATTAGAGAAAAGCACACCCCAAGTAGTCAACAGCCTGGCCTTGAGACAGGCCTGCAGAATATCTTCAAGACAGATGAAAGGATGGAAAGGAGCACTCCCCACAGCTTATCTTGGTTATAGCCTTGAGCACTGGAGGCAAAAACCACTGAGTAATTCAAATCACCATATTAATATATTAATGAGCCATTAGCATACTAAAAGTAACACCTGCAGTCTAGAGGGACCCCTACTAACAACCAGCCCCTTACTCCTTGAGCATATGTAGTGAAATTCCTGAGCATTGCCACTTCAAATGGAAGCAAGGAATTAGGTGACCGATTCTGTGTGCCAGTGATAGAATAATGTTAGAGATAAAGTCCTTTCTCACGTTTTTGGGTATAAAAGTAGCACTTGTGTTTAGGGAAACTGAACTAGCTTTATGGAATACCACCCTGCTCCCTTTCTATGCAGAACTGAATATTAAAGCAAATATCTCCACTCTTGCTCATGGCAGGACACATATCTGAAGACAAAGCAGGAACAGGTTTTTATCAAACAAGGTCTCAGTTCTTTCATAGCTATTGCCTAGTACGTAACGTGTCTGTTTAATCGTTCAACTCCCAGCTTCATTTTTTTCCTCGTGGTTATTTTGTCTACAGGAAAAAAAATGCTGTGTTTTATGTGTTTTATGCTATTAACTCTTGTCAGTGCCCTGAGAGACAACATAAACTGCAAATAATAAGCTAAAGTCAGAGTTGTTAAGCTGATAATGGCAAGGGGCTTAATCCTTAAGCCCATCTTCACAGCAAAGGATGAAGGCTACAGGGATAAAGGTGATTGTTGGTGGTCAGATGCCTAAGTGAGATGCCTTGGAAGAACCCTGTAGGCTGTCAAAAGGAGAGTTAACCCTGAAATTGCAAAAAAGTTTTTCTTCTCTGGAGTGGTCCTAGAAAAAAAAAATATCCTAGAAAAAAGCATTGCCTGGCAAGATAAATTATGGCACAGCTGAATCTCAAAGTCCATATTATAGTAAATAATCAAATTAACCTACACACATCTATCTAGTTTATCTCCGGAAAATTGTGGAGTGTTTGAAAATCCCATAAGCAGAAGCAGAGGAAGATCTGTTGTGTGAGCTCCTGCAGAATCAAATGAACTCTTTAAAGGAACAGCAAATAAGGCCCTTAAAGGAAATCTGTGTTGACTGAGAAATGTAACCTGACAATACTACGGTATCTTTTTGGCAAGTATTTTTACAAAAGTTATAACACTGCCAGGTGTTAAACTGCCAGTATAACCATCACTGCCAGTATTCACCATCAGAACCTTGACACATTTTACTTTTTTTTTTTTGTTTGTTTCGGTTTCGATTTGTTTTCTTGTGGGTTTTTTTAATAATAAATGTACAAAATATTTCCAGGGAAGACCCATGGCAATGTGCTAAGGTTAAATTAAGAAGTAAACAAATCTTGGCTACATATGTTAAAATAAATTTTAAAACTGAACCTGTACACGTTCAAACCCATGTTCTTCCAAATTCTAGATTCAATAGTGTAACTTCCACAGTTTAAAAAGAAGTTTGACATTTCCCCTATTTCAAAGAAAAGGAAATATTACTTTTGGGTACTTCTTGCTCTACCTCAATCTTGTAAAAAATTGCAGTTGTTTCTAATAATCAAGATTAAGGTTGGCAACTGTTGCTTCTTAATACATTTGTTGTAGTCAGCTTCTCTCACAACAGTCCAAAAATAAGCCTGTCCGATTCATTCCTTTATGATCAGTTTTCTTCTCTTCCTCAAGTCAGATAATACTTGATTAGTTTTATCTGCACCGTGTGTGACCTAATTTGAAATTTTACTTCAAATATACTATGTCTTTGTCTTTATTTTGTTTTTGAATCTGGATTTTTTTTTTTAAGTGAAAAAAAGTATTATGTGCTTTATTGTGCTATATCTTGCCACTTTAAAGCTTCTCATGTCCTTTCAGATACCCTAATGGCCTTTTCCCTCAAAGAAAGATGGCATTTACTTGGAAATAATCAAGCCACTTTCAGCTACCTGGAAAACAAGTATGAATCTGCCATGACTCTGATCAGACCTGTTTGTTTATTTGTTTACAATAGATTTGTTTCAAATTCTGTCAGTAGTTCTATATAAATTTACGGTAAAAACACTGCCATGGTCACCAGAAATGAAAGGATGTTGATGAACACAGCTAGCCTTATTGAACACCAACAGCAAGCATGGCCACAACTTGAGAAAAAATAAAGAGAGTTGAGAAGAGAGACTTGAGAGGTTACCCAGAAAGTCAAATCCAAATAGGAAGAAAACTCAGGCTAGAAACTCTTGAGATCTCCATGAGAATGACTGATTTTTTTACTTGAAAAGGTAAGTACATTTACCTCAAACCCAGCTGCCTCTAGTTGTGAAGTTAAAACGTGGGGAATTATTTGGTTGTCAACACCAAAGTTTACAGCAGAAAAAAGACCCCTGAAAAGGTGCTCACAAGAAATCCTGATTAGCCATCTTAGGAAGTATGTTTCCATCATGTTTACATCTCCATAACAGTAGTGTGGATAACATCTCAATCAAATTCATGTATTCAAAATGTAGATGGATTCATTGTTCATGATCCTGAGATCACCTTTTGATCTCGAAGTGCATCACAGTCCTGACTATTCTGCAATGACAATATACTTTGAAAGACACCAGAATACTTGGTATTTTCATTTCTATTTGCTAAGTGAACGAATAATTTCAATCTTGCTAATAATATTCCAAGTTTTCAAGCTTGCTAGGTAGCAGTTCTCACAGATATTTCACCCCATAGAGTATGTATCTGCAAGCAGTGCCTGAATTTTTAAGCAGACTTTTTTCCCCCAGGGCACTGAAGTTTCACTTCAGAAGAGCAGTAAGTCATTTAATCTTCATAAACAAAATAAATAAAAAAATTCTAAAGGGTTGCCTGCTATTTACAGTAACCTTTCCAAAGGTCTTCCATGTTCTGTGTTATTCAAGACAATTTTTATTCTCATCCTTCATCGAAAAAATTCAGATTGATACTGAAAGCTGCATATTTCTAAAATGTTATAACTCCTCATAAATTTTCCTTTTCCACCAAAACAGCTGTGCTGAGTGAATTAAGATTACAAGAACATTGCCATTTAGCACAAAAAAAAAACCCAAAAAACCAAAACAGCATCAAAAATGAAAATGAAATTGAGACACTGTACTTAACAATATGTATATATCATTCCATTATAAATGACTCTACACTTAAATAAATAGATCTACATTGTAAAACAAAAGTTCCAAACAAAAATACCCTTTGCCATCAGCTGCTTTTAGAGTCCTGGTTTTAAAATGTGGCTGCGAGCAGATATTCCAGGAGGTGGGTGTAAATTTTAATACAGTGTTGTCTAGCATTTCTGAACATGGGTACAAGATGCTTTTGAAAATTTTATCCATATATTTTTCACAGAACCATTAAGGTTGGAAAAGACCTCTAAGATCAAGTCCAACCATCAACCCAACACCACCATGCTAACTAAACCATGTCCTGAAATGCCACATTTACATTACATCTACTGGTGTATCATGTAAGAATGATACTCCAGTACAAGCACAGAAAGTGATTAACATTGCCTCATTAATGATTAGCTTAACTGCTTCTCAGAGAGTGGACTCCTAATATATCAAAAACTTGTAAAGAATTTAATCTGTATTCTAGTGGCTTCCCTAGATGTCTAGAAGCAATTTTTACTTTTCCCACTTATATCAGGAAGGAATTTCAAGCCAGTAAGTGGAGAATGTTCAGAGTAAGAGGCCTTAGAGTCAACATCACTTTAAAAATGTTACGCATGCAGTGAAAATGCAGCTTAGAGATGCAATGCATGCTTTGAGTAATTATAGCTGAGATTTTTTTTTCAGATAGCACATTATTGGTAATGTCTCATTAAATTGACAGCTTCTTGACAAGAGAGAGAAATTTGAACTATTTTGCATTATATTTATTGCCATTCTGTTACTGTAATTCTTAATTACTTAAAATTAAAAGCATAGGCTATTTGTGGGTATTGGAAAGTGAATTTCAGGAGAAATTACTACGTAGCAAATCCCTTTAAATTAATGAGACATTCTGTCTGTATGTGTGCAAGAAAGAAAACATATGTTACCAGTAGTAGGAAATCTTTCAGTACAACTACTAGTTAATTAAATATTTTGATAGACTTCCAAGTGTCTTCTGGATAGATTCTTTTTGAAATTTCATTGGAAAAAATTTGCCAGTTTTGACTAATTGATTGACAAAGATGTGGATTGAAGAACTGTATCTGTGTGACGTCAAAATAAGTATATGCTCCAAAAAACTCAGAATTGCAGTGATTTTATTTATTGCTTCTGACTAATGAAATGGTAGGTGTGTTTATTTTAGAGAATACATCTCAATGCAGATTTCTTCAAGCTAGTCATGAATGTGAGGTTTACCGCCAGAACCAAAATAAGAACAGAAAAGGACTTACTACTTTGTCTGAAGAGCTATATTACAAACATTTTGTTTGTTTTTCTTTTATCCATTAAGAATCAAAGTAGCAATTGTGATCAGCACAAAGCTGAGGTATTTGGACACATCTTTCAAAATATGGCAATTTACTTTATTCCTTCTTGATTTCCGTGTTGTCTGAATCCATAAACTCCAGAAACAATGATGTCATACATCGTGCTAATGTCTTATCAGATATATATTTATGCCCTCGTTTCTGTATTTATTGTAAGATTTTTCCATCTATAATAAACTTTGGAGCAATGCAATAAATTCCTGAAAAAAACAGGCAGGTTAATTGTTACTTTTACTGCAATGTTAAATTATTTCATAAGACATGTTTCTCTCAGTATTAAGATTACACAGTTTTTATTTACAAACAATACTAGTTTATATTATAGGCTAAATGAGAGAGCTTATATCTAAACAGAGTGGATTCACTGAGTCTGTTAGAGTACTAAAAAGAGATATGATTTATTTTTTTTTTTACTTATTACAGTGGTTTATTTAAAACAGCTTCAGCTATGCAGAAATGAAAGTTTACAAAAGGCCCAGAGGGGACAAGGGGATCAGAAAATTATGATGATTCCATAAACCAGTGGGTAAGTTGTCTTTTGGTCTCAAAAGGCTGAGGCTTAAACTGAGATGAGCGCATATTTATAAAGAAGCTGAGCTGCACTATCCTTACATCCCTTTGGTCTCCTAACAAGATTTTAAAATGTCTCTAGACAAGTCTAAAATCCTTTTTAGGGGAAAAAGTTCATTGCTGGTTTTCATTTGTCAACCATGCTGTTTTCACCACGTCTGTATTTTACGAGAGAGGTTCCTCACTAAAACATTGTAAGTCATTACAAAGTGGACCCTGCCCACCAGGAGTTCCCATAAATCATAAGGGAGGTCAAAAAATTTTTTTTAGGATCTTTCAATTTTTCAAACTGCTATTTTCTCCACCTGGCCACAGCTGAGCTAAGTATTTTCACTCTGTTCTTTCCTTGTCTCCTCAGTTCTTATTTTCCCCCATTCTTCTGCTTTTTTATTTGGTGATGCTCCTTCACTTTCTGTGCTTCAGCCCCTGCTCTCTTTTATTATTGCTCCCTCTTCCCATCTAGTCAAAACCAAGGCAGGTGCTATGTAACCCCACATGACTACACGTCTCACCTTTCCTGAGTACTCTAATAGCTGTTTCTACCGATGCCCTGTTTCTGTCCTGAACATTTCCTGTGTCAACCATCCCACTGAGTTTAGTGCATCTACACATTCAAGTGAAGTTGCTGAAAAATATTTTGAAGCATTTGCTAGATAAGAACATGCAACCAAATCTAGCATTTTTGTAGAAATACTCAACATGTGTTCCACCGACCACTTTAATACTAGGAATGTCCCTCACACCAGGGTTTTTGGACTGAAGTGCTGCACAGACCTGTCTCTGGCCCTCTCTCTTGCCTGAGAAAAATGACAGGAAGACCTGATTTATGAACTATGGTCGATCATGTTGGAGTAAAAGTGATAATGACTCAAACATCCTTGAGCAAAATATGAGAAAATTAATTCAGAAAATGGAATGTTTATTTATTAAAATTAAGAAAAGTACAGAAAATTATTGAAGTATCTGGTACTTCTCAGCTCTGTGCACTTCTGGCACATAGTGTTATAGCAACAAAGTAAAAAAAAGAGGGATATGTTTTGCCCTTGAGAGTAATTACTTGATTGCAACAAGACAGTTTCAGATCTACTGAATGGTTTAAACTGCTCACTTTCATGTGTGTTTCATTAACTTTGGGGTGGGAATGAAAATAAGGCTTCTTCATGCAGTTTTTCATACTGTTCCACTTGATTATTAAGCAATGATGCCAAGCAGTTCACCAGGATTGCTGCTAGCAGGCTTGATCAGCTTCTGCCAAGTGTGATTAATGCAGATCAAACAGAGTTTATTCAACAGATAAGACTGGCAGATAACATTTATCATCTCTTAAGAAAGTTGGGATTTCCAGACTGACATCAGGCTGGTGATAAACTTAGAGGCTGAAAGATGTTTGACCAAGTAATTTTCATATTCTTTCAAAAAAAGTTGCATCCATTTTTATTAGTTTTGAAACCTGAAGAGAACCTCATTTACACGCAAAGCCTCTTCCAGTGGTTAACTTTGTTTTCAAAGGGCAAGGCATATGGACACCCTTATCAGGGATTATATTTTTTTATAAGCATAAGACGTCTGTGTTAGACTGTCACTGACTAGTACAGAGTAGTCTGCTACTGGCCAAAACAGCATCCTCAGGCTGTATGTAGGGTGGGAGAATAAGGCAGTCAGGGTTTAATTCCTGGATTTGCTTTGCTACCTTGGTTAATCACAGAATCATAGGAGTTGGAAGGGACCTCTGAAGACCATTGAGACTCACCCCCCTGCTGCAGCAGGAAAACCTAGGGCAGATCACACAGAAATGCATCCAGACGGGTCTTGAAAGTCTATAGAGAAGGAGGCTCCACAGTCTCTCTGGGCATCCTGTCCCAGTGCTCTGTCACCCTCACAGTAAAGAAGTTTTTCCTCATGTTGAGGTGGAACTTCCTGTGTTGTAGCTTGGTGCTGTTTCCCCGTGTCCTATCACAGGTCACCACTGAAAAGAGACTGGACCCTTCTTGACATCCACCCTTCAGATATTGCCTCCTACTGTTTTTTGCTCTTTCTGTCTTCTTGACAGTATAAACTTTTCAGAGGCTTCAGGCTCAATGGATGGCTGAAATACAAAACAGTAACTTGCGGTCTTAGCTGAACATCTTTCTAAATAATGAAAAGATTTTAATGAGGAAACTGAAAAATATTTAGTCTTTATCTTTCTCAAAATCATTATCTTCAGGTCAGTCTTCTGGGTGCTGAGCAACACAAAAGCTGTGTTGAGAAACTCATCGGTTTCTAAGATCTATTGCTTGGCTTTGAACCTGCACGAAGATCTTAGGATAACAGTTTTCCACTTCCTCTTCCTTCTTCAGACAAACACAATCCTAATCGGAGTCAGCATAAGAAAAAATCTTCAACACATAAAAGCAATTTACTATCTGTTCTAATCTCTGAGAAAGTCTCACCTATTCTGAGGCAGTAAAAAGCTCATTAGTACCAAATGAATCATGCCCCCAGGTTAAGCGAGCTCATCCCAGGCTGGCTATTGCCCACCTATAGCTGCCTTGGGCAGAAAGACCTTTGCTTCCTTCCCAGTTTGGCAGTACACTGACGTAACCTCTTCTTCCAGAGCATGCATTTCTCTGCAGTGACAAAAGTCCTTTTTGATAATGCTGTGACCTGCGACCTCTGTTTCTCACAGCCGATTTTCATAGACTCAGTCTCTTGAAAATATTGCAGCTTCCAAGGCTCCAAACAATAAAGTTTGTTTCGTTTGCGTTTTTTTTACAGAAAGGATAATTCAGAAAAAAAAAAAATAGTTTAAAACAAGCACAGTTTCTTTTCTATACAGGAAAGGTAAACAGAAAGATACTGGATTTCTTATCTCACTCTATAGACATTTTTAGCTGTTGTAGGTAGTGTTTTTGGCATAGTGGTTTCCTCAGTATGGCTGAGGCTATGGGTTAGATTTTCAATTCCTAAATTGAAAAGGGTACCCTTTTCAAGGTACTCTTATATTTATTTGTTTTCTGAAGCATTCTGAACACCTCAGTACATTTAAGAAACACTTGTCTGCTATTGATAACTGACTTTCATATTGATAACACAAGTTTAGAAATATGCTCTCTCATACACCCTAATTGCTTTCTTCGGAGTCTCACCCTCAGCAGTAGATTTGGCAAAAAGCATTATTTTATTCAAGACCAAACAGCAAGTTTAAAAGAAAACAGCAAAACCCAGCAACCACACATAATCTAACACTGGATTTTATGCCATGGCTTATCTGGCAGATGTTCTGAGGAGGATGCCTCTATTAGAGCTCTGGTCTCTGTTCTGTTCACAAATGACCGCTTCTGCTTTCAGTGGTGGTTTTATGCCAGATCCCTCTGGCCAATGGCAATATGTTCCACTTAGCTTCAGCCTTCACTTGTCCAATATATTTTTAAAGTAACAGTAATCTGGTGTTATGACCAGAGTGGTAATATGGCTGTGCTCCATCTATCCTTGGGGTTGTTTGCAGACAGCTTAGTCTTGCACTTAGTGCTGGAGAACCTCAGTTCTGAGGTCCACTTAACATCTTACTCTGTGCCACACTGGAGGATTTGCAATCCTTGTCCTTTGCCTGCCACCACACAGCAGCAACTTTAGGTTGCTTTAGACTCAGGCAACATCACAGCTACACAAGCTGCTGTACAAAGTTCATAATTCTGTTTCAGTTCTTTGGATATCCTGAAGGGCTAGGAAGTGAGATGCTGCTCTGCTTCAGGAGCTCAGAAGAGAATAATATCAGCCCTGCACAATACAATAGCTATTTCTACCTCTCTCTTGCGAGGTCTCTTTATAGCTTCCAAATTAAATTTGCTCTTCTTCAGCTCCCTGTAATTCCACTCTGAGAACTGCTGCAACTCATGTCTCCTCTGCTAAATGTCCACTGTCTCTTTGTATCATAGTTAGCTGCAGTAAAGCAGCTATAGCATCTTCTGATTACATTTCAAGATACTACTGGAATAAAGGCAGTTCAAAGCTTTCCAGCAGTATAGGCAAAGTCACTTTTGACACGAGAAGAAAAAGGGGCATAAGCCACATCAAGTGGTTTCTGTTCCTGTTAAGGACAACTCAGAAGTCATGGGGCTTGGGCAGGGAGGTGGAGTTTTTTGTCCCTATCATCTACAGAGCTGAGAGCTTGCTTGCCTCCCAGTCACCATCCCCACCCTACGCACCACACCACTGCAGCAGCTATGCTGGGGGCTTCTGGAGCCTCACCATCTTCAAAGGAGGCAGCTGAGACCATGGACACAGCAATTTGCCTCTTCCCTGCACACGTCCAACCTAGGAACCTGCCTTGTTTGCCTAAGCCAAGGAAAGAGCCCCTCACTTTCATCACCAAGCCTGCCTTTAGCAAGAAATGGCTGCAGCCCCTGCTAATGATAAACCAGCACTGAAACACAATTGGAATTTTCATAATCTCTGGCATCGGGTTCTAATACCATTAATGCCACCAGTGCTGTGACCTTTTCACAAGATATCAGGAGTTAGCAGCAGGCTCAGAATTGCAAACTTTAATTAAAAACTGTATTTTAAAATAAAACCCAGTTTAGATGCACTGATAAGTGATTTTCACCATGTGAAATTTCAGAGTGCTTTGCTGAGAAAAAATCATTGCAAGCTTCCTATTAATTTCTGGTCTAGCTGGGTTTCATGGACAATTTATTAAAAATGAGCAGAGCCTTATATAATAAACCCTTTGCAGTTGTTATGACCACCTGTGCTACCTCCCACCCTGATCGACCACGTGGCATACATAGCACAGGTAATTTTCCCACTTCCCAGAAAGGAAATTGAGCTGCTCCAATTTTAGACTATGGGGCTTACATGCACATATTTTTCACTTCGTTATTTTTCTGTATGGCAAAGCTGCAGCTGGCAGAGTTTGTACCTAAACACCTTTGTCTGTGCAGAACAGTATAAAAGTTCAGATAACATCATAAAGTGTCTGAATGGGCGTGAAAGCAAGAAACAAGAGGAAAATAAAAACAGGTTCCTAGTTGAAGTGCAGAGCACAGACTGTACAGAAAAATTCTTAAAAGAGACAGTCTTAATGTATTACTGTTAATAAACATTACAGTTTATTAAACAGTTTATAAAACAAACAACAGGATGGCACTCATCTGAACTGAAACACAAACAGGGAAATTATGACTCTTGAGGCTTGCTCACCACAGATAAATTGCTTCCTGCTCTCTCCTCAGCCCTAGGTCTAAGTTTTATGAAAACACTAATTGCTCCCCACTCTCCTTCTTAACCACCAATGACTCAGTGCAAAACAGAAAAAAAAATTAAGAAAGCATACACCAGCTTGATCAGGTCCCCATGGATCAGCCTTTTTGGGTTGTGCCCATCTCTTTTTAATTTCATAGGGATAGACATTTAATCATAGCCAAAAACAAACCCCAGATGACTCCTTCCTCTCCACATAGGAAGAGCAGGACAATTCAGTTGGGGGAGAAACTTGGCAAGCTTAAAAATGAAAGGTAGGGGAGCAGATTATAATTAATGCATATGGGTAGTTTACATGCTGTCTCCTCTCCATGGTGAGAATGCAGCAAGCTGTCTAATTGGAGCATGGTTTTTGGCTCCTCTTAAATTTCTCGGAAAACATTGCACTTCACAGTCTGCATAGTTAGATTTTGTAGCTTTTGGCCACAGGAGAAGCCTAATAAAAATACTGGGATGAAGAGGGCAAGCTATTTCAGGCATTTCTGGAGCAATGCAAAGAGGTCACAACTGGTGAGAATCTACATGAAATTGCATTAGGCACAGATGAAGTGTCCGGTCATCTTTCTGCCCAAACTTGTAAATATATTAACACACAACTGTCACAGCCACATCCTATTTTTATACTCAGCAACTGTCCTCTTCGTTGGTCTCTGACAATTCTGATCAATTGTTGCTGCCCTTCAGAATAGCTTTTTATATTGATTTCAAATCCCACCTAGGGTGTGGATTTCTATCTAAAAAGAGTCAGTGACACTCTGACAGCAGAGTGGATGGTGATCTCTCTTGCATTTGCTCAGAGGTTGTGCAAGACTGGCAAGTGAAAGCTTGATTACCTAAATATACGCGGTTCAATTGGTTATTTAGGTTCAAAAAAATATTCCTTAAAATATAATTTCCAATATGCAAAAAACTAATACTAAACCAGCAACAATATCTACTAGTTTAGCCAGATAAAGTGGGTACCTAACCAGTAAATAATGCAGCCAACTGCAAGCTTTGTGAGGCAGATCTTAAAGGTGGAAGCCCTTAAATTTTCGTATCTGGCATTCAGGGGAGTGAATTGATTGAGTGAGTAAAAACACATTCACCTGGCAGGGAAATGGAAAGACTAGTCATGAGTATTAACATGAACTGTGTTGCTGTGGGCACCAGCCCTGGCTTCATGACTCCCTGTGCCTAGGCACTCCGGCATCCTCTAGCAAATGAGTAACAAGAATTTAAGTAAAATACGGACTACAAGATACCTGCATCTAAGGTATTACTAAGATGCAGTTAGATATATGACATTTCAATTTCAACCTAATGTTTCAGCAAAATGATGTGAGTGACTGCTTTTGAGTGAAGTTAGGAAGCGCAACTACTAAAAAGGTTTAAGGAAAGATCACGCAAAAAAATTTATTCACACAGAAGGGCAAAGCTACATCTTCAAACACTTACATGGAAGTATCCCTGCTCTGAAACTATTTACTGAAGTCACAACCTTATTAACTGCATTCCTTTCCTTCTAAATGACAGAATTCAACTATAAATTATTTGGAAAGGCCAGAATCTCCACATTAATTTACTGAGGCTTTCATCCTTCTACAAAGCAGTGTGTTTTTTAATACTGCTCAAAAGATATCAAGTACCTTCTTTCCAACCTATTCACCAGCTCCAAATGGGATTTGACATTACGAGGCCAGCTTTGCTTTGCCTCATAGATGACTAACAAATTTGCAGAGACACAGGTTCACTGTTCTCACATGGATCACTGCTCAACAGACCACCAGTTTTTGATGGCAAATATTTAACTTCCAGCCATTAAATAGAAGACGAAATGCAGGTTGTAACAAATTACCTGGCATCTAAACAATGTTAAAGTTGCCCATCAGGAGTGCCATTAGACAGTGGAACAGCACATTAGTTTTAAATTTCAAAGTGCAGTCAGTGGAGTGATATAGTTCAGATCTGAAATGTTTTACTGAGGTATTGAAAGGCCTGCACAGTGAAATGTATTTATAGTGAACAAGAGTAGAATGGAAATCCATTTCTATAGTCAGAAAAAGATTGTAATCCCCCATGTCTTCTCCTTCCTATCCCCCCCAGCAAAAGCAAACAAAAATACTGAAATTCACTGTAAAGTATAATGGTAATAATAACTGATTTGTCTATAAAATTGTAATATTAAACTGATTTCACTCTGCTTTGAATTGTGTGGGCATCCTGAACCAAATATATTTTCACCATGATGATATTGCAGTATCTTATTCCTATCTGCTATTAATTACCCTTTTCCCCTTTATAATCATGTCACCTTTATGGCTGTTAACATTGGCTTCCCAGTTAGGAGTGTTTTCCACCCTGAATAAGACTGGAAACCTATATAAGGGAGAGGAATAGAAATAAGTGGAATACAAATAAGGAACAAATGAATAAGGGATGCAGATATTGGTACTGTTTTGGGCTGAGGTGGAGAGATGAAATAATTTAACTGTTTGCACTTTAAAAAAAGCTTCACTGAAAAATTTTGCAGCATTTGGCAAATTTTATTTACCAGTTGCTTTTTACTAAATCATGGGTGAGTGAGCACAAAATGTATATCTCTCATGAAAAGCTTGTTGCAGAAAAGGTTAAAGATGCTGGTGAGAACAAGCTTCCAGAACAGATGGTAATCGTGGGTTTGTAACTGAACTGTCTGGAAATGCAACTATCAGCATGACTCAGGGAGCTCTCAAACAGACCATTTACAGGTGTGTGGTTGATTCTTGGTGGTTTTCTCCTCAGCCTTACTCCCTGCTTTGAATTTCTCTATTCCACGCTTTCTTGGCTTTCAACTGAAATCTCTTGTATTCATCTCCACTTTTAACTTGTAGTGCAGGTTCTTGAATAAACACATCGTTCTGCTCTACCAGAGATCCTTCTCTGGAGACATTCAAAACCTGCCTGTACGTATTGCTGTGTGAGCTATTCTAGGTGATCCTGCTCTGGCAGGGGTGTTGGACTAGATGATCTTTCGAGGTCCCTTCCAACCCCTACCATTCTGTGATTCTGTGATTCTGTGATTCTGTGATTCTGTGAGCAAAGCAGTGATATTTCTGTTTTTCTTTTCTATATATCAAATGTTTAGAATAAAGACATAAAAATTTTTCCTCTCTTGAAGCATGAATCCAAAAAGTCTTCATATATATTTTGAAGCATGTGATTGGAAAAGCCAACATGGATTTACCAGGGGCAAATAATGCTTGACAAACCTGAAAGCCTTCTATGACAAAGTAACACTCTTGGTCGATGCAGGGCATAGTGGTGGACATCATCTACCTGGATTTTTCCAAGGCTTTTGATACAGTCCCCCACAGCCTCCTCCCGGTGAAGCAGACTTGTTACAGCCTTGACAAGTGGTCTGTGTGGTGGGTGGGGAACTGTGCATGACACTTGTTTACTCCCTAGTGAACTTGTTTTTCTCTACACACATTTTTTAACAAGTAGCATGAAAGCTACACAGTGTTTGAGATGAATAGTCAGCAGGCTTTCAAGCATTAAATACCTTTTTTTCTGGATAACAAGTTCTCTTTTGCTTTCCATATATCGTAAGTCTTATTACTGATTGAGTTACTCAGAACAGCTCTGAACTCTTTTTCCTTAGTGGCTACAAAGAGCACAAGAAGTCTTAAAAAAGTCCTTGGGAATATTAGGATGTTCAGCAGAGGACAGAGCAACTTGGCAAGATCTGTAGGAGTTTTTCTCAATCATTTCACATTTGTCAAGGTCAAGTTTTAAATTTCCCAGTTTTCAATGCTTTCTTATTCTTGACGCCTTCAAGTTATACTTCTGCCTTCACAATCACATCATGCTACACAATTGCACCATTCTCCCAAAATACTCCAGCAGGGAATAGGAAAGCATCCAGTCCCATTACTTTGAGGTTTTTCTTCACCACTCCCTGCTCTGCAAAGAGAATTTCTGTTAGTTCTATGCAAAGGGTGTGAGCAATGAAGTTCTGCACTGTGTTTTCCCAAGTGATATCGGCAATGAGTAAGAATAACCATAACAGATGTGGCAGAGCAATATTCTTCCTATGCTGTTTTCCAGTAAACCTTACTATGGTTGTGTAAATTATAATTGTTTGACAGTGTATAGTGTTGAGACTGGGTGGCTGAGAGCCTGGGTACCGGATCAGCTTTCATATGCAGTTGTAATTCTAAAACCTGTTTACTGGAAAATGTTGCCCTAGCAGCAGAGAAATCACAGTTGAGACAGGCATTAACAACAGAAGCAATTCCTGTATACATACAAAAATCAGGGGGAAAAAAAAAGACATAGTAATCAACAAAAGCACAGAGTGTGGGTTAAAGAAATAGCGTATTCTCAATGTTACCTTGAGGGAATCTTATTTTTGGCAAAGACAAGGATATCTCACATGAATACCCATACCATTTAAAAAGTATCACCAGCTAGGGTCAGAAGAAATAAGTGCTAAACTCACCTTTGGTGACCTTGGCATTTGCATATTAAAACCCAACAACTTTTATCAAATAATAAATCTATTTTATTCCTTTTAAAAAAACAAACAAAAAAACTTTTTTCCCAGTGGAAGCATTTCAACAAAGCCCATTTTAACACAATTTTCCATAAATTACAGATATTTCAGAAAAACAGCATCCACCAAAATATTTTGGTGAAAAGTGACCAGATATCAGTTTGCAAAAACCAAAGCACAAGCAACTTATTGAATAACACCATAGTAAAAAACAAGTCTCACCATGATCCCAGGAAAAATGCCCACTCTCCAATTTCTTCGTGAGATTTCTCATTTAAGCCAGTTCTTAATATAGTTCATGAGAGTTGCAGCAGGTTTTGTACAGTGCTGACTTCTACACATAACATGAGGCCATATGTCAACTGCTATAGCAGCCCAGTGGGAAATGCAGGTTTTAAGAAACCTGCTCTATAATACATGGCTTTCCCAAGGATTTGGAGTCAACTAATATAAAGCACTGGAGAATGTAAATTACTGTATAGGTCTTTAGAGGTCAAAACTGACAACATTATTAATATTATTACCAAATAACTCAACTGTATAAGAAATATAAACATCAACAACACAAAGCGAGGAAGAAGAAGGTTTACAGATGATATCTATTCATCATGTTTCATCTTGATAGGATAGCTGATACTTCCAGAAAAGCCTGCTAGGCTGTCACCTGTGCTTATAACACTCTTGGTTTCTTCACATATGCATTTTACCATGCTGCATTAAAGTTTCTCTGTTCTGCTTTAGAGAAACTCATCTACTACACAGTGGTGCTGTCTCACCTGAGTTAAAGCCATATGGTGTTTCTTTACAGATAATATGTTGTACTGTCAGGAAGATAATCGAATGTAGGGTGGCAATACACATCCATTTTGTGAAGTCTCCTAGAACTTACGTGGGTATCAATTTAAACCTACTAGGTTAAAACATCTGTGAGAAATTACGATTGTAATCGACTGTCTTGGATAACATGCTGTTGCTGTGAAATCCTAATGCTACTTTCCAGTAGCATAATGCTTTCCAAAAAGAAGGAGAATGTTGAAATGAATGATGTGACAAAACTATCAATGTTAAAAAACTAAATCCAGAAAATAATGATTTTTAAATTCGTCAAGTAGAAATGCAGTAAGTTAAACCTAGGTAATATCAATATACTGGGAGAATATGTACAAAAGGAACATCTGACATGGATATATAATATTCAAGCAGAATGCATTTCTGTCCTTTTGAAAAATGTCCATGTTCAGAGATACAGAATAGTTTTATTTGTACCCAACATTAATCCAATCAAAAATGTCAGGAAAAAGCATAGTCTGCTTCTCACTCTTTAAACCAGGGACCTATACTTCACTGTGAAGTCAGCTGCAGTTTGAAATTCATAGCATAATGCATCTCCAGGTTTGAAATTTTTCCAGCTTCTGAATAAGTGTTTGAATAAATAACTTCTTAAACTGATTAAGTTCCTTGTCTAAGAAAAATAAATGCAGGTATTTTTATGTCAACTGCAATTCATATTTGTATACTGACGTTTTTGCCAACTTTGAAACATAATAGCATAAAAATAACTTTTAAGAAACATTTAGATGAAATGTCCTGATTCAGCCTGTAAAAAAATAAATATTTTTCCATAATGTCTGACAGGTTTGTAAGAAAACCAGCCTAGGTATCATATCTTTCCTTGGCTGCTGAAGGAGATGCCTTAGGAATGTGAAATGATGCTGGCAAATGGTCTTGGTAACTTCCCCAACTGTCAAATCGGAGGCTGCACAAGACTAATAGCTCTTTTATAAAGCATCTCTCTTAGCAACACTCCTCAAGCCTAAAGGCTTAGAACATCAACTTTTTAAGGGAAAAGCGATAAAGGTTCACTAACATTGATAAGCTGCATTTTGATACAGAAGAAAGTCACAGAACTCATTAGGAGGTAGAATTCTAAAGATAATGGGCTAAGACTCCTACGGCTTGGTCATATGGCAGCTTAAAGTATTTAAGTTCATTTTGCTTTATTACAGGGTTTATGGTAATTTGGAGTCATAGTCTGCATATTTCTTCTAAATGCTGTTTCTCTGCAAAGAACCCAAAGGGAGGCACGAAGAGCCACGGAGTTTATTCTAGGTCTCTAGGTTTCAAGCAGCAGTGACCACTCTATGGCTCACACACCACAAGGGATGCTATACACTGCTATACAGCTGTGACAGAACTCGTATCTCAAAGACAGAAAGAATTATACACCAGAAAACAATCCCAGAAAACAAACCTGTAAAGCAACGAAATTCTGTAGTCAGGAAGACACTCAGTGATGAAAAGTTCTGCTTGTAGTCACAGCAGCACAAATCCTTAACAGCTGCCTGTGGGCCTGGCATTGCACAGTGCAAGGTTTGCCTCATCTATGACTGATGATGCTTCAGAAAAAGAAAATTATTAAGGGCAATAAGCCCTCAGAGAAGGCAGCCAGGGTCTCACCTGCATAATTTTAGGAAATAACTTAAAGAAGATACTTAAAATTTTGTTATAAGTGGGTATTTTGTAATAATGAACAGGAAGACAAAAACATCACCAAAAAAAAGGAAATACAGGATAATGACATAGCAAGGAAGAAAAATAATACAATATGGGAAAGCCATGCCTTATTTACAGACTAATTTTTAGCCTGTCTGGCCAGTAAGGCTACAACCACAAGGAAGTTCAATACAGGATAGCATTTCATGGAAACCATAAAGAAATTGTTCCACAATGTCCTGGTAAATGTGTTATGTGATCATCTCTCATACCAGAAAGGACAAGAACCAGCCAGTAAAACATTCGTTCCACATGCACACACAGAGACATACATACATATACATCTATATGCTTTTACACACACACATATATAGGCATGTAGATGTATAATAGCATAGGAGATACACAAGACATACTTCTACAAATAATTCTTAATAACTTAAAATGTAACCTGTGATGATGACATGAATTATCCCTAATTCCAGTTTACAGGACACAGTAAGGAAGTGAAGGAATCTGTCAGCGTCGATACGCATAATTGTGACCCAGAAAAAAGAGGTAACAGTTGGATGGCACTGTACTTTCACATAATATAATCATGAAAAGGATTTGTGGAAGTGCCCAATGATATATCAACCCAAATTACTTTTTAAACAACCGCATATAAATAATTTTCACTTGCAAGTCATGAGAGTTGTGATTCTATTCTCACTACACAGCTGAATGGTTTTGCTCAGTTTACACATGGAAACTGCTATAATTGAAGAACTGCCTTTGCTCACTTTTTTTCTACCAACACCGCCCAAAGTTTATTCCAAGAGTCAAAGAAAAGTCCCTAAAGTGTGACAGCTATTGGAAATAGTAGGCTTGACAGTGTGTGCTCAAATGGGGCACATGCCTTGACTGATGATGAGAACTGTTGTGTTGTCTTGCTAGAACGTGCAAGAAGGAAGCTTTCCACTGTCAGTCTAAGTTTTTCAGA
Source organism: Hemiprocne comata (assembly GCA_020745705.1). Taxonomy (NCBI): domain Eukaryota; kingdom Metazoa; phylum Chordata; class Aves; order Apodiformes; family Apodidae; genus Hemiprocne; species Hemiprocne comata. The sequence continues at coordinate 130,158,110 of CM036586.1, read as the reverse complement.
TACTATTATGCTATTCACCTAGAAGCTCCGTCTGAGTCAAAGACTTCACACATTTGTTCATATTGAAATTCTGCTGTTCACTGCATCAATTAGGTATATGCTCATTACATCACCAAAGTGCTCATAAAGCATTCATTGAAGAATGAGACAATATTCTACGAAAGTGCTCATTGGCTGCCAAAAGGTAAAGCCTTTCAGAGGTTTGGAAATTATCAGGCTAAAATGTTTGTAAGAGACATATGAAGATGTGTTCATTAAGACTGCAACCCATTCAAAGACAAGACAAGGACTGGTTAAGTGATCTAGCTTTTCTTACAAACCTGTATTTCATCTCAACAGCTTTACATAGTTACTGCAGTTGTAGATGTCATTGCAAATGCTTACAGAAATCCTACACTCCATTGCTTTGTCTGTACTGTAAAGTCCTTAGGTGAAGAAGCCCCATATAATTTTTCGTTTCCTTTCTATCTAGTTTGGTAACTGATCTTCCATACTCTTACTAAGCCTTTGGAAAAATCATTGCTTTTCTTTCCTTCACTGCACTGGATTTTTGGAGCAAATTACTTTCATGCCTCAGCCTTTTTTTTTTTTTCCCTTGATAAAGAAAAGAAAAATGCTCAATCAGTGCAGCTTTTCTTCTCTTAGGTGAGGGAAAACTGGACATCACAAAAAAAAAATAAATAAGTAAGATAATGAGAGTATTTTGAAGGAATTCCAGACCTATGTCATGGGTTACCTCTCACCCATACATAGAAGTAAGGCTGTGTGATTCTTACTCAAAAGAAAACTGCTGAAAGATGAGATAATCTAAACCACTACCCAGGCTCTGAACGACACTGAATATCTTTTACAGAATGCCTTTGCATTAGCTTGTCAGTTCAAACCAGCAATGTGGTTTTGAATTAAGTTTTGCTTGTTCGCATTCACTATGCCTTGATCTGCATCACAAAGCAATCTCAGAGTGCAAAAACTGATTCCTTTTGGATCATGCTAAACTGAAGCATACACTTAGTGATCTCACCTTATTTGCTTTGGTCACGTCTGGGTGTTCTGTCCATGTGACCAGTCTAATCCAAAGGAAAATGCAGGAATACCCACAGCATATCTGTTGGATGCTCAACACCATTTGCTTTTATACACAGAGTCTCTCCATTGTGTAGCATATCTTGCTAAGATATACACAACTTTGGGAAGGCTGCAAATTTCCACTGTGCCTAAATATATCTGGAGAGAAATATAAACAGCTTCCATCTATACCTTGAATAAATCCAGCCTATAATTGCAAATAAGTCAAGCAGCACTGGCTAGAATCCTTCAGGATTACCAAGAAAAACATGAAATTATAAATTTCATTCTGAAAGAATGTTTAATTCTGAAATAATCTGTGGCTTAAATAAGGACAGCACAATAGAAATCAATGGAGTTACAGCTGACTATGCCATCCGTGAACTTGGCTCACAGACTCATTGCTAGTGGATGATGGACATGAAATTGTAATGCACTGATCACTTGCTTCTTAGGATCCCTGTAAATGCATTAAATATAGCAACAATATGCTTAAGCATTTTTTCCATAGGTACTGTTAATATAATGCATAAGATTTATTGTGACCCAGATTATTACCCTTTTCTATAACCTTTTCAGGAAGCTAATAAAACCATTTAATCATTAAAGTTTGAAATAATCAAAATAGTTAGGTGTTTCGTGTATATTGTAAATTTTGTAATTTTAACTTTATTTTAATAAGGTAAGTTATAGAAAATGGCATGAGAGTCTTTTTTTTTTTGCCATAAAGTTCTGAGACTGATAACTGTAGAGTTAAAAAAGAATAATTACCTGCCTCTTATTTTATTGTTGATAGGCAGATAGTAGACATGAACATGTACTATTGTTCTTATCACAATGTTTGCAATGCCACTGAAAAATAATTAGTATTACTTTAGCATTCATTGAATTCCAGACTCCTGAAGTTACATTAGTTGCTTGCAGTGAAAAATAGAAGTGCTTTGTGACTAACTTTGTGCAACTGAAATTTCTAACATTATCCTGTGCATCCAGGTAGTTCTTTCCTCCCTTGCTTATATATTTCAAGCCAGAATGCTCACAAACTTTTCCATGTATGGTCTCCAAACCTTTATAATGCCTGCGATGTTTCAAACGCATAGTTTCCATTCCATGGGGCCAGATCACTCTGCCAGGCTGAAGGGCCAGGGTAAACACATTTCCAATTTCAAAGCTGTTTGGGTAATTCTAGATAGAGAGGTTCTGAAATTGGGATACATTCATTTTTGTGTTTATCAAAAGGTTGTTGCAGATCAGAATTATTCCCATCGCTATTGACTTGCCAGAGTCCACATGTGTAGCATAGTGTCTAACAAAGAACCAGAATAAGAGACTCCAAATATTTACTACAGAAAAAAAGAAGCACCCCAAACTCAGCATCCTCAAAAGACCACAAACTTCATTCCACTTAAGAGATCACACTTGCTATATCATCATTTATGAGGGAGAAAGTGTTGTCTCAAAGGTAATTTTAACAAGAAAATTGAGAGGAAAAGGAGCTTTTAAATGAAACAGAATAGTGATAACTTTGACTCTAATTATATACATGAAGAGAGCCCTCAAACTAAAGGACATTTGAGAAACACGGAGGTTTCACGTTACTGTCATAAACTAAACTGCAATTGAGAAGATGCCTTGGATCAGATACTTTGGTTAAAAATGTGCAGTGCCTTGTCACAAGTTCACTGAGGCTATTAACATCATTATTATCTTATCTGTGTATGAGTGGTGCTTAGAAGATTCTGATTAGATCAAATCTTTATCACTGTGGGCATTTTACAAGTGCTCTTGTACTCACTCTCACATAAATACCAACAAAATGCAATTAACTAAAAAAGGAAAAGGACAAAGAGTTGGAAAACTAGTTTCTCTGAGTCAAATAGAGCACACCTACACTGCCTCAAATTGGTCTAAGAGTGGACTCAGGCATGCTGTACTCATTGTACCCCACAAAACCACACTGTCAGAGGACCATACCGCTAATTCACTGCTTATCCATCTCTTACAAGATGACTGCATACCATAGTTGTGCAGAATGACTCAGTAGGAGATTTATTTATTGAGTCCCCCACTTGGTGGCAAAGATGAGTTCACACCATAAGCATTTCAGTGGGTTTTACTTTGGGAGAACTAGTCTTGGTAGCATACTGTATAACATTTTCCTGCTTAATTTCATGTCAGGGGAGAAGTCATGGCAGTCTGGTGAAATTCCCACTGACTGGAAAAGGGAAACATGACCCCCATTTTCAAAAGGGAAAAAAAGAACAGCCGGGTAACTATAGACCAGTGAGTCTCACCTCTGTGCCCAGCAAGATCATGTAGCTGATCCTCTTGAAGGCTAAGGCACGTAGAAAGTGAAGGGGTGATTGGTAACAGCCAACACAGCTTTACCAAGGGCAAATCCTGCCTGACTAATTTGGTGAGCTTCTACAATGGGGTCACGGCATCGGCTGACAAAGGAAGACCAACTAACATCATCTACCTGGACCTGTGCAAAGCCTTGGACACTGTCCTGCATGATATCCTGGTGTCAAAACTGGAATAGTATGGATTCCATGGATGGACCAACTGTTGAATAAGGAACTGGCTGCATAGTCACACTCAAAGTGTGGTGATTAACAGCTCAATGTCCAGACTGAGTTCTATAACAAGCGGTGTTCCCCACGGGTTGGTACTTAGAACGGTGTTATTTAACATCTTTGACAGTGACACGGACAGTGGCATTGAGTGCACCCTCAGCAAGTTGGCAACTACACCAAAGTGTGTCGTGAAGTCAACACACTGTAGGGAAGGGATGCCATCCAGAGGGACCTTGACAGCCTTGAGAGGTGGGCTTGTGCAAGCTGCATGAAGTTCAACAAGGCCAAGTGCAAAGTCATGCACCTGGGTTGGGGCAAGTCCAAGCAAAAATACAGGCTGGGAGGAGAATGGATCAAAAACAGTCTGGAGGAGAAAGACATGGGAGTGATGGTGGACGAGAAGCTCAACATGAACCAGGATTGTGATCTTGCAGCCAGAAAGCCAACCATATCCTGGGTTCCATCAAAAGAAGCATGGCCAGCAGGTCAAAGGAGGTGATTCTCCCCCTTTATTCAGCTCTCATGAGACCCCACCTAGAGTAGTGTGTCCAATTCTGGAGGACATGAAGCTCATGGAGGAAGTCCAGAGGAGGGCCACAAAGTTGATCTGAGGGCTGGAGCACCTCTCCTCTGAAGACAGACTGAGAGAGTTGCAGTTTTTCGGCCTGGAGAAGAGAAGACTCTGGGGAAACCTTTTAGCAGCCTTCCAGTGTCTGAAGGAGGCCTACAGGAAAGCTGGGGAGGGACTTTTTACAAGGCAATGTACTGAGAGGACAAGAAGTAATGGATTAAAATTGGAAGAGGGTAGAGGAAATTCTTCAGTGTGAAGGTGGTGAGACACTGGAACAGGTTGCCCAGGGAAGTTGTGGAAGCCCCATCCCTGGAAGTGTTCAAGGGCAGGTTGGATGGGGCTCTGAGATACCTAATTTAGTTGGAGGTGTTCCTGCCTATGCAGGGGGGGTGGAACTAGATGATCTTTATGATCCCTTCCAACTCAAACCATTCTATGACTCTATGATTAATCATGCCTGATAAATTTGGTGGCCTTTTACAATGGGGTGTTAGTGTTGGTTGACAAGGGAAGAGCAACTGATGTCATCTACCTGAATTTGTGCAAAGCATTTGACGCTGTCCGACAAAACATCCTGGTCTCTAAATTGGAAAGATATGGATTCAATGGATGGACCACTTGAAGATTTGTGATCAATGGCTTAAAGTCTAAATGGAGACCAGTGCCATGTAGTCATGTTGGTGGTGGTCATAGGCTGGACTTGATGACCTTAAAGGTCTTTCCCAGCCTTGGTGATTCTGTGACATGTGACATCCCTCAGGGGTCAGCACTGGGACCTGGTGCTGTCAGCAACAAGGACAATGGGATCAAGCGCACCCTCAGCAAGTTTGCTGGCAACACTAAGCAGTGTGGTGTGGTCAACACACTGTAGGGCAGGAAGGCTATCCAGAAGGACCTTGACAGGTTTGAAAGGTAGGCTTTCATGAAGTTCAATGAGGCAAGATGCAAGGTCCTGCACCTGGGTCAGAGAAATCCCAAACACAAATTCAGGTTTGGTGGAGAATGGATTGAAAGCAATCCTGAGGAGAAAGATGCAGGGGTGTTGGTTGATGAGAAGCTCAACATGAGCCAGCAATGTGCACTTGCAACCCAGAAAGCCAACTGTATCCTGGGCTGCATAAAAAAACCCCATTGTCAGCAGGTCAAGTGCAGTGATTCTCCCCTTCTACTACACTCTTCTGAGACCCCACTTGGAGTACTGTGTTCAGTTCTGGAGCCCCCAACATAAGAAGGACATGAAGCTGTTGGCAAGAGTCCAGAGAATGGCCACAAAGATGATCAGAGGGCTGGAGCATCTCTCCTATGAAGACAGGCCAAGAGAGTTGAGGTTGTTAAGGCTGGAAAAACGAAAGCTCCAGGGAGACGTTATAGTGGCCTTCCAATACTTAAAGGGGGCCTACAGAAAATCTGGGGAGGGACTTTTTACAAGGGCATGTAGCAAGAGGACAAGGGGTAATGGCTTTAAACTGGAAGAGGGTAGATTTATGGTAGACATTAGGAAGAAATTCTTTAGCGTGAGGGTGTTGAGACACTGGCACAGGTTGCCCAGGGAAGTTGTGGATGCCCCAACTCTGGAAATGTTCAAGGGCAGGTTGGATGGGGCTTTGAGTAACCTGATCTAGTGGGAAGTGTCCCAGGGAGTTGGAGGGGAGGCAGGGGAGTTGGAACTAAGTGAACTTTAAGGTCCGTTCCAACCCAAACCATCCTTTGATTCTCTGATTCTATTAATCTAGTTTGTATTCTCTGAGGCTGCTTCACAGTGCAAGCCAAAGCTCATCACATAAGCAAGTATGTGAGGATAACTGGGGGATTTGATTCAACACACACACATACGTAAGTGTTGTGCCACTCTAGGAAGAGTCTTACCTCCTCTGTCAGTCAGCCCCATGGCATTACAGGGTGGGGAGAGGTAGATTCAACCAGATGCAGCCCATTTGCACTGCGAGAGATTACATGCTTTAGGCAACTGGTCAAGGCTTCCCCCTCACCAAGCTCTAGGACACCAAGATTTGAAGCTTAAAATGACCTTGTATTCAAAAACCTTGAATTGGAGTGTCTTCTGGGTCAACCACGTATTTCTGGGAGAGCAGTCAGAATTCGTAAACCCAGTTCTTCTGTCAGCCCAAAGGCTCAATGTTCAGAGCACATTTTTTCCTCAGTCAATATATACTCCACATAGATGGTTGCCAGAGCTCAATGGATCAATGGGCCGAGGCCAGTGGCATGAAATTCAACAAGACCAAGTGCAGGGTCCTGCACTTTGGCCACAATAACCCCAGGCAGCGCTACAGGCTGGGGGAAGAGTGGCTGGAGAGCAGCCTGGCAGAGAGGGACCTGGGAGTACTGGTGGACAGCCGGTTGAACATGAGACAGCAGTGTGCCCACGTGCCCCGGAAGGCCAATGGCATCCTGGCTTGTATCAGGAATAGTGTGGCCAGCAGGAGTAGGGATGTAATTCTCCCCCTGTACTCAGCACTGGTGAGGCCTCACCTCAAGTACTGTGTACAGTTCTGGGCCCCTCACTTCAAGAAGGATATTGAGGTGCTGGAGCGGGTCCAGAGGAGAGCAACAAGGTTGGTGAAAGGACTAGAGGGAAAGTCTTATAGGGAGAGGTTGAGGATGCTGGGGTTGTTTAGCCTGGACAAGAGGAGACTCAGGGGGGACCTTATCACTCTCTTCAACTACCTGAAGGGAGGTTGTGGTCAGGTGGGGGCTGGTTCTTTTTCCAGGCAACCAGTGACAGGACAAGAGGGCACAGCCTGAAGTTGCTCCAAGGGAGGTTTAGGTTGGATATTAGGAAGCACTTCCTCACGGAGAGGATGATTAAACATCGGAATAGACTTCCCAGGGAAGTGGTGGAGGCACTGTCCCTGGATGTGTTCAAGGAAAGGCTGGATGTGGCACTTAGTGCCATAGTCTAGATGGTGTGGTGGTGGTGGTCATAGGCTGGACTTGATGATCTTAAAGGTCTTTTCCAGCCTTGGTAGTTCTGTGATTCTGTGAATAACTTTACCATTACAAGGAGTGAATTCACTCCCCTTCCAACATTTTTGTGTTGTCATAAGTTCATGTAAACAACTGTATTTTAAAGCTAGCAATATGAAATCTTCAGTGGGACCACTATCTTTATAAAAGTTATACAATAGAAGGAAATTTTATCTTCCAGGTGATTAATGAATTACTTAAAATTTTTATTTTCTCTTGGTAATTTTTTCTCTCATCAGAAAATATTTCATGGGTATATCATGTATCGTATTTTAAATAACAAATTTTACTGCATGATATATTGCATGATATTCAATACCACATTCATTATTTTAAATAAGACTAGGGAATCTAAAACTGTAGGAAAAAATGTGTCATATATGTCTAATGCATAACAAACCAAGGTTATTAAACACATTAATATTTAAAAATCATAGAATTGTAGAACTGTTCAGTCAGAAAAGACCTTCAAGGTCATCGAGTCCAACTTTATCCTAACCCTGTCACCCTATTTCTGATGACCCATTACTAAACCATGTCCCCAAGCACCACATCCAGACGACTTTTAAACACATTCAGGGATGGTGACTCAACCACCTCCCTGAGGAACTTGTTACAGTTCCTAACAACCCTTTCTGTAAAGAACTTTTTTCTGATATCCAACCTAAATCTCCCCTGATGCAACTTGAGCCCATTTCCTCTTGTCCTGTCATCAGTCACCAGTGAGAAGAGGCCAACCCCACTCTCACTACAACCTCCTTTCAGGTATTTGTAAAAATTGATATTGTCACCCCTCAGCCTCCTCTTCCCAGACTAAACAGCCCCAGCTCCCTCAGTTGTTCCTCATAGGCGATGTTTTCCAAACCCTTCACTAGCTTTGTTGCCCTTCTTTGGACCTGCTCCATCACCTCAATGTCCTTTCTGTATTGAGGTGCCCAAAACTGAACACAGTACTCGAGGTGGGGCCTCACCAGTGCCGAGTACAGAGGCAGGATGACTTCCCTAGTCCTGATAGACACACAATTTCTGATACAAGCCAGAATGCCATTGGCCTTCTTGGCCACCTGGGCACATTGCTGGCTCATATTCAGCTAACTGTCAATCAATACACCAAGGTCCTTTTCTGCCAGGCAGCTTTCCAGCCACTCTTCTTCAAGCCTGTACCGTTGCCTGGGGTTGTTGTGACAAAATGCAGGACCCAACATTTGGCCTTCTTGCGTTTCATACAGTTGGTCTCAGCCCATCTATCGAGTCTGTCCAGGTCCCTCTGTAAAGCCTTCCTACCATCCAGCAGATCGACACTCCCTCCCAGCTTGGTGTCATCTGCAAATTTACTGATGGTGCATTCGATCCCCTCATCAAGATCATTAATAAAGATGTTAAACAGGAGTGGCCCCAGCGCTGAGCCCTGGGGGACACCACTCGTGACTGGCCACAACTGGATTTCACTCCATTAACCACAACTCTTTGGGTCCGGCCATCCAGCCAGTGTTTAACCCAGCAGAGTATATGCCCACCAAAACCATGGGCAGCCATCTTTTCCATGAGGATGTTATGGGAAAATAAGTGTTATATTAGAATTTTGGGGAATGCTGGTTTATTAAGGTAGTTCTTCAAATCTAAATGGAAGAGTGTTGCTCCTAAATATATAAACAGCCAACCATCTGAGGTAGATTGTTAATTGTCCCATAGAAAACCTAACATTATATTTGACAGAATCCTACAAATACTTCTGTTTATATGAGATTTTATAGATATGTGTATATGCATATTTATGCATACACATAGATGCATGCATACCTAAAATTATTTAATATGCATGTACTGAATGTTACATATGTTTGTAAACATGCAAAACTGAGGCCAAAATGAGCAACTCCTGTTTAAATACTTTGGTTCAAAACACATTATTTTAGGCTTTACTCTCTCTTGCTTACTTGAAAAAGTCATGTCATCTTTAATTCATATGGACCAAAGCAGGAGGAGATAAATATTTTTTACTTTTACTGAAAACTTTATGACTTATGTAATTTCTGCCCTGACCTTGGCAACACTTAAGAAGCACTTATAATAATATTTAAAACATTTCATGAATTCACAAATATTACATCTCCTCAGAAGTATGAAAAAAGCAATCAGAAGAAACAGAATGGAAATTGGAATATTTACCTGCTTTAAACCAAGCAAATTCAGTGAGCAGCCAGAGGTGGCAAAATGGCCCATAATGGGGTTCAACAGCTTCGTGTTGCAAGATAGGGTGGGGAAATGGTTTCTCGAACACAGCAATGGTTAGAGTAAAGAAAACCAGAAAACTCTCAGTGAACAACATATTTATGCATAAAGATACTATATCACAGTGCAAAAAATTGCAAAAATAATTTCTAATTTGCCTTGAAAAGTAAAAATTGAACTCTTTAGAATTTGTAATAAGTATGCATTTAGACAAATGTCAATGAATTTAAAAAATGTGTATCAGTCTAAAATGTGTAATGGTGATACCATGTCTTGCTTAAATCTGACTTCAGCATGACTCTGTTTAGATGGAAAAAGCCCCATTTGGTATATGGAAATCAAGGGCAAATATACAGCACACAAATTTCCGTGAGGTACATGACTGCATGCAATAATTGCCTAAAAAAATTGAACTTCTCTGAGGGTACCCAGTTCAGCCAGTACCTACTTTTGTGTCACTTAGCTTTCCAATTGTGATCAACATATAGTGCAAAATTTAATCATGCTGCACTCCAGAATCCTAACACACTATTTTTTCTGAAATATTTTATCTAGTTAAATAAAATAATGTAGCTTAATTTGTCTTCAATACTTATATCACCTCCATTACTTGAACACCTGAGCTCCCCACTGTATTTTAGCGTGGGCATCCATTAAGAAAAGTAGTTTTTGCTTGTGGTTTATAGACTGTGAACCTCAGAGCAGAGATGCACAAGACAGTTCATGTGCTAGTCTGAAGGTCCTCTCCCCTACCAAAAAAGCATCTGAGGAGTACCAAAGTTATGCATGAAGGAGGAAAAAGCAAGCTTACTTCATTTTGGATGAAAGGCACAAGATCAGCTCTGCCACCCAGAAAACCACAGCTTCCAACACCATGCTGTTCCCAACCTTTAGCTTCTTTGCTACCTACTGCAATCCCTTACTCAAGGTGAGGAGTGTGTGAAGGGTGTAGGAAGAGATTGGTGCCTCTTTATTGGTTTTCACCAATCTCAGCTTAGGTCACCTAACTTAAATAAACTGAGACACATAATTACTATTCTCAAAGATCTGCAGGTGCTTTATGATGAGCTGCAGAGAAGCACCTCACTTTGATCTCTATTTGGGATTAAGATTCTCTCCATCATTTCAAGATTTAGGTGTCTATGTCTGCTGTTTGTCACAAGGTCTTCCCTGTGCTCAGTGACTGTGTGGTTAGCTGCCAAAGTCCACTGTTAAGGCATTCAGAGTCTTCTACAAACTTAACTCCTTGCATATGCAAAGTCAAGCTTTTAACACACCTAGAATACCTCTCCCTTTGATCCACATCATCCAGGTTTTCTGCCAACAAATTATTTTTCCACCCTGCAGAGCCTGAGGATTTTGACCATCTGAGCAGGAGGTCTGGCACTGTAGATTCGGAATCAACTTAGAGCAAATGTTCTGGGAGTCCAGTGTGTCTTGGATGTGCTGTATACTACACAGATTAAATCTGACACATTCTGGAATTGCTGGGCTCAGCAGATGCACAGTCTGGTAGTTCTGCAGACATTTTTAAGTTTATAGCCAGAGTTTATAGGGAGAATGTAATCTAAGAATATTTGAACCCATATTCCCTTTCTTCTTAAGAAGGTGTTCTAGCAATGAGTGACAAGTATTCAGGAGGGATCAGAGGATCTCACTTTCAATACTAGAAATTGTTTTGTATTGAAAAACTAACTGGTAATTGGATCAGGAAAAAGGAAGGAGGAAGCTAGAGGGGATGTTGCTCTTTAGCCTGGCAGTAAGAGGAAATAAAAAGAGGAATGGAATGTCCACTATGACCTGCCATCTTTTGTGTAAGAAAGCATTAGGGAGATTTGCTTTGTCACACAGTAGATCTGGCCACACAGGTGAGACAGGGGAGGAAACCTTTCTCTGTAGGTTTTTTATCAGGATTCAATATTGTGAGGCACACTCAGAAATATCTCATTTGAGCAGTTTTACTCATAATAGTATAGACCTCTGATGTGTTAAGCAATGTGTTCTGAGGAGCTGTCCTTGTTCTTACAAAAATAAAAGTGAATAAGCCAGCACATATCCTGGTGGCTCTAGTCACTCACCTAAAAGCAGGAACTTTTACAGCTGGGACAGAGCATGGAGCTTGAGTGTCTTGAATGTCAAACTGGCCCTTAAATTACGGAACAGAGTCATTGATACATCTTCAGCTTTGTAGACAGTGAAATAAAAACCCAGCAATAAACAAGAACAATCCAGATGGTGTAAGAAAAATATAGCAAAATCACAAAATTATTATCAAGTAGTTGCTGTTTTATGAAATTACATATTAACTGAATTGGATAACTGTCTGGATTCCCTGCAGACATACTTGGAGAACTGAAAAACAAAATAAATGAAATTTGACTTAGGTACTTATTATGATCTTCTGATCCATGAAAGCACTGAAACACCTGCTTCAATCCATATTTATTTTACCATAAACTTAAGTATTTGTCTTAATATTATATTGAATGGAGATATTTTCCAAGAATGAGGTGTTGGCTTCCAGAGACACTTTGAGGTTGGTGAAAACTTCCAACTGTATTTGTTTGTATTTCACTTTTAGATCTTTTCAGAAGAATTCTTTATCAGAAACAAGTCACTGTTTAAGGAATAAAAATAGAAAAAAAGAAAAGTCAAAGAGAAATAGTTTAGGCCACTTATCCTTCCAATCTTACGCAGTCGTGAAAGTTGAGAAGCATGTATTCCCTCACCACACTCCATGTATTTAGCAGAAGTCATTTTTAGGAAGGTGATTTAATATGCCATGCCTTACTCCTTTGGTTTTGAGATTTTGGGCTGAGATCTTCAAGCTTTATGCCACAAGCCCTTTAAGAAATTTCTGTAAACCCATTTCACATATGAATCCCTAAACGATAGATTTTGAATTTGGATCTTCTTTTATATACAGTTAATATACAGTTATATACAGTTTTGTCCTTCCAAAGATCCTTCAAGCAAATTCAGTTTAACAGTTTAAGTGACAACCAGATTTAAAGGAGTCACTTACCGGCTGGCAGGTGAGCATGGTTTGGTGATGGGGCTTCCTGAAGGGTCAGGAAGGGCACAAGAAGTTGCAAACTGATATTTGGGAGTTGGACTCAGTGATTCTTACAGGTCCTATACAACTTGAAATATTATGTAATTTGTGTGGTAATGGAAATGTTGTAAAATGTTGAGGCTTTCCACATCACAGGAAGGACTACAGATGAGTGAGATGGAGTTGTAGTGTTATTGGGTAGATAACAGGGATTTGGGGTCCAGAGCAGCTAGGGAAGAAAAGTAGAGCTGGGGTTCTGCATGGAGGAAAGAGACCACAGTGGGAAAAGGATAGAAGGGTATTGCTGGAATAAAGGGATTTCTGATAAGGGAGGGAAGAAGAAAGCCTAGCTTGGGAATTTCATGTGTGTCTTCTGTTGCTCTTATTCACTCATGAGTCAAATAACAGCATCCCAGTCCCTTGTTTTCTGCTACTATTACCCCTGGGCCAGGGCAGCAGTGCAGAGCAGAGGTTTGGGAGTAATAAAGCAACAGCTGCCCTCATACCTGGTGCGTGTTAGTGCCACCAGAGTGTGAGATGGAAGGAATATATCTATGCTGACCCACATGTCCTCCAACACAGGTATTACAGCCTTTCCCTGATACAGTCTGCCTCCTAAACCAGTGACTATATTTCCTAAGCTATTTGCTGGCTCTGCTTCAGGCGTAAGCTCTAGCTTCCACAAACAGATCCACAGCAATCATTGTGACTACTCATGTGAGTAATGGCTCACAGCTGGATGCAGACAGTCATGAGCTCCCTACACTTTTAATTTTTGAATTTTAGTAGTTTTCTTTTGTTTGGTTTTGGGTTGGGTTTTTTTGTTTATTGGTTGGGTTTTTTTGGGTTTGGTTGTCTTTTTTGTTTTGATTTTGTTTTTTGTTGTTTTTTTCCCCATGAGAAATTGGATAAGTAAATTGCTTTTCCTAAACTCCTCTACATTTAGGATCACAATGATCATTACAGTAAGACATAAAAAGGAAACTTATCAAGTGAAGTTATCCTAATGCTGCTGCAACTCTCAACATTTTGTGTTGTCATTCTGTCCAACCCTTTTGCTGATCTGATCTTTAAGAGCACTGAACAACTCTCCTGTGATTTCAAGGCATCCCCAATTCTACTAAGTCTAAGGTCTTCAGACTTTATCAGTTCAGTCAACTTTTTGAGATCACACTGAAATAATTTTTCATCATATATTGATTGCTGGTAGTATGTTTGTTCAGGTATGTAAGTATTAGTCCCTAATGACCGTGCCTTAGTCACCCTTGTCAAAATTGACTAAAATAAATTGATACTTTTTTCTAGATTATTTTATTTTAATAAAACTAAAAAAAAAAAAAAAAAAAAGACAGGAATCTCAGGATAAAAGAAGGGGATTTTTTTTTTTTTTACTGAGGAGCTGTTTTTGAAATGCTTATGATTACAGTCAGACACACTTTCAAGAAGTGTTTCATGTCCAGCCATTACTTCTGCGAAAAATGATGTTTAGATCTTTGGAGAATTCAGATAGTTTTCCACTGGCTACTTTACTGATACTTTAGTTTCTCTTGAAAGCTTGATTCTGTAAACAGGCAATGATATGCCCATGTAGGGAGACTGGAACTAGATGATCTTTAAGGTCCCTTCCGACCCAAACCATTCTATGATTCTATGACTCTACTTTCTGAAAATCCTTGTACTTCCTAGCAAATGTCACAAAACTCCTTCCTCACAAGGATGTGTCAAAGAACTTCCTCACTGATTCTTAAAGAATTGAGCATCTAAATTAAATCTATTTTAGCTGAAATCTAGCTGAAAATTAAAATTAAATCTTATTCTTTGTGTAATTCATTCTCACATTCTTTATACAGACATATTGCTTTATTTGCTTCTACATAATTATCTCTCTGTCCTCCCTTCCCTGTAGCTACCTCTGTACAGCTTCCATTCCCTGACAGCTATGTCTGTCTCTGGGTTGTATCATTCCTCATTGTTCCTACTGCTAAGCCTGTTCTTTCCTTTGCAATAACTAAAAATCCTTATTCCATTTTCTGTGCTCATCTCCTCTTTCTGCCTCCAGGCCAAGTCTCTCTTCCTTTCTTGCTGCAGCTGTTGCAAGGTCATAGTCCTTTTTTCATGCTCTTCCTCTCACCCCATTCAGTTTATATACTCTGTCCTCATGTGTCTATAAAACTCTTCCTCTGACCAGAACTGACATGTTCTTTCTTTGTAGTCTCTTATTTCAGGTGTACTTGAAGTTCAGTGAAGGACAAATATATCCAACAAAAGATGAGTTAAGAAAGCCACAGTGGTTGCACAGGACATTCCCCCTCCAATTTTCAGCATTAACGAGAACTTTTGCTATTGTCTTCTATTTCAATGACTTCCTAATTCTGCCCCACACCTGTTTGTGACATCAGAACTTCTATTTGTAAAATTTTTAGCACTGAAGAATTTCTTATGAAATTTTAAGTCAATAAAGCTATAACACCTGAAAAGCATAGACAGATTTTTTCAGCTTTATTCTCTTGCCATAGATATCTAAGCAAGTGGACTTTCTGGAAAACCATTTATAAGATGGTGACTTTTAGTCCAATAAGACAAAAGATGACTATTTAAAAAACTTGTGTTTCTCTGAAGAGGAAACAACTTTGAAGAGAGGTACGTCCATCTAGCTGGAGGCAGAGGCATGACGCATGTTTTAAATTTGCGTTTATAACAACTAGCAGTCTTGCAATATAATGAATAGGTAAGGACAGGCACATTGGCAAGATAATATCTTCCTTCTTCCAGAGTTTGTCTGTATTATCAGGACAGTACTTCTAATGAAGTGATCGGGAAGCACAGGCTGCAAGTGCCTGCCCCCTGCCTCAGCTGAAAATAATTTCACTTACCACTGGTATGAGCACCACAAAAAAACACACTGAGAATATTAACACACATTGCAAATATGAGTTATACTTGTAAACTGAAGTCATTTTCTCTGGGCTGTTGGGTTTTTCTTCTGTTCAGACACAGCAAATAGATGTGTCAGCTTTCTGTTGGTTCAGTAACAGAGAAAAATCTTTAGAATCCGATTATCCCAATTTCTATATAGTCTGCAGTTATTTAAAAATAAGTAGTCTGGAGATTTAGCTTTGCTTCAGAAGTCAAAGTAATCTTATTGTTCCCCAATAAGTATGGCATGAGTCACTCCACTGCAACAGTCCCTCTTCATTCCAGTCTTAATTGCCTCCAAATTAAGAAAAGCGTTATATGCATCTTACTGTGAGAAAATAAATACTTCTGATCCCTGCTGCTAAATAACATGGCAGAGAATTCCTCTGAACGTACACCAGATCAGTTCACTAATATGAAAACCGTCCCTTGAATGCATTATTAATAATTTTTCATTTCAGCAATTATTTATAATTTGTAGACTAATTTCACAAACAAAAAGTTAATGTTACTTTTTTATCAAGAAGGGTCTCTGTGAGCTCCCAGCCTTTCTTAGCTCTTGACAGAAACTTGATTGCAATAATGAAGCATTACAGATACAGCTCTGTTAAAAAAACCTGCTTTTGTTTTTGAACTAAGTTGTGACAGTTGCCTCCCATTTAAATCAATTTTACACAATCTTCACAGCAATTTTTTATTCTTTGATTATTCATTACGCATTATTACCTGAGTGCTCAGTGCCTCCCATCACTGTGGAGGAATTGTCCTGCTGAGAGCAATATAAAAATTGGCGGGCAAAGAGCCTTTACTCCAAAGTGTTTGCAGTCAAGGGTCCAAAACATGCCGTGTGGAGTGACAAGAGGAGCTCCACCGCCCAAGAGGCACATTGAAACTACGGGTACTGATACAATCCTGCTAGTGCCAAGTACTCTGGTTTTGATCAGCAAGGTAGCCCCTTTACACAAGCACCTAATATTTGGGAAAATGGTTAGGTAAGGCAGGCAAGTCTAGGAAGTATAATTTACCTCACTGGGAGCAGGTTCTCCACCTCCATAAGTATGGAAGAACAGACTCGATTGCACAGAAATTTTCACTTGGCTAAACAGTTGCAGAAGGGAGACTTACATCTTTATGAAAATGCTTCCCCTCACTACAAAGAACCTTATTTTTGACAGATTTTAAGGAAAGACATGTTTGTCTTATATTAATGCAGCTTCCACCCCAGTAAATCAGTGTTGTTCAGGAAATACCTTTTTGAAAACAGGTTCTGGTTTTGAATATCTAAGAAACCATGCCTAACAAAACTGAGCTGTATGCAGCTTCTTGTTTTCTTAGCTTATTCTGCATTATCTAACCTCCAAACATTTCAGAAAGAGTATTTTTGCATAAAAACCTGCCAACAAAAATCAATGTATAGGTAGTAGAAAAATAATTTTGACTACTGCCTGTATTACCTCCAATACATGAAATTTAAACAGCAGAGCTTGAATTCAATGAAAAAAATACATATTAAAAATTAAAAACGCCAATGCAGAAAATTGAATTGAATCAGGATTCTCCTACCACCTGGGAAAGCATGTGTAAAATGTTTTATTACACAGGAGAGTCCAGACAATATTGACTGAGCCCCTCTTGACTTTCTCTAAAACATTTGTTGCATTAAAAACAAACCCTTAGAGCAGCGATTTATTTCTGAATTCCCTGGGTGTGCTGAGAGACACAAAGGTCCTAAATCTGCTGACTAAGATAAATTGCATGTTGGAATATATTTAACAAATGATAATGCAAAATGCAGGAAAATGTACAGAGAAACAGCAGATAGCAGTGGAATGGAATACATGACCTGCCTGAGAAGTTACTACACACAGCCAAAGAGCAGATATAGAGACAAATTCCCGCAGCTTTCAATCCCTACAGAAATAAACTGCTACTAAGAGAACACATATTTCTCCCTGTGAGTGAATCTTTCAACTGCTTAGCAAAGATGACTGGGAAACTGCTATTACAGTGGGAGAAACAAACTTTTTTGGAGTGGAGGAAAGGTTAAGAGAAAGGAACATGCTGAAATTCATTTAATGAGATAAGCTTCCAAGGCAAAACCAAGCAGGAAATAAAAAAGAAAAAAAAGCAAGTTATTAATAGACACACGTCCTGCTACTATGGCTGCCTGCTGCAGAGTGCCTTGTTTCATGCATTGAAGCATCTGGCATTGGCCAGGATTTGAGTTAGGACACAAGACTCAATGGACCAGTGGTCTAATAGGGCATGGCAATTCCTGCGGTCTTATTTTGTAGACAGATGCAGTCAACCCTGGTTTTGGTTGATTTGTTTGTTCATTTTTTAAATATACTCCCCTGTTTCTCTCTGCACATAATAACTGGAGAAGCATCTCATCAAGATGTCACTGCAAGCTTTTGGCAGACCAGGTCCTACTTTGGGCCAGGGCTCAGCAGCCCAGTATCAAGTACAGAGCAACAAAAGCAGCTCATGAAGCAGTGCAGGTGAGAGAAAGCAGAACCTGCCACAGCCTTGCACTCACCTGCCTTCAATTTTATCTCTTGCCCTGCTTCCAGGAACTCAATGAAGTGTACCAAAACAGCCCTCTGTCCCCTTCAGGAAGCAGCTAAACTTGGAGTTAGTATCAGAGAACTCCAAGCTGAAAAATTACAAAGACAGTCTCGAGAGGATAGTGGAAGGGAAATTTGTCAGTGGTAGCTCGAAATAAGACAATTTAATAAAAAAAACCCTAAAAAATAATGTTTATAAATTAATCACCTTCTCCTGCCAAGACTCCTTCACATGCATGTTGTCGCATTGTTTGTACAGCACTACTACAGTGTGGTGCACAAGTACTAGAGATGGAAGTCATTCCACAGAGGATTCAAGGAATTGTTCTGGAGCACAGGTATAGATTAATCTCTACAGAATCCATGGTAAGGCATGGATAAAACCATTTAAAAAAATAATAAAAAGATCTCCAAGTGAGAACTGGCTTCACCAACTGAGCCAAAAAGGGAGAAAAGAAATAATTTCATGAAGAGCAGATCTTTCCAGAGACAGGTTTCACTACCTTCCTGTTACCAGAACACTACTAATTCCACATATGAGTTAAAATCCAGGGCCATCAACTGTTGAGCAGTTGTTGTACATTTTCCTTTGTAGAAGCAAGGACTCCAGTTTTTCTCCTGGACAAGCTTTCACAAAATAGGATTTTAATCTTTGAGGTCTCCTATTGTATCTAAGTCTTGGCTAAACTGGGGAACAATTCAAAAGCAGGTGGAAGCAGTACTGAAACAATACGATCATCTGCTCTGTCTTGCCTGGAAAATCAGACCTAAATCATAAGACTTCAAGCAAAATAAATATTCTGAAACAGAATTATTTAGTCAAATGGAAATTTATTGATTTCTTAAATAGTTGTTTCATGTTTCTAGCTTTAGCAAAACATTTATTCTGTTTTCTCACCCTGGGAAGGTCTGCTGCTGCCAAGAAAATGCAGATGAGGAGGGGCTTCCAGACAGCTCATCAAGAAAAAAAAACAACAAAAACCTACCCTCTATAACTAGCTGGATATTGTCACTGACAAGGAATGTCTCCCATTAATATTCCTCTTTTGTCTTTCACCAGCTCATGTACTGTTTCAGTGTGGTAAAAGAACTATTATGTTTAGCTAATTAAAGTACAGTGAAGTCTCAATTTAGATAAGTGTCTATCATAAGATGAGAAAGTTCTCACCCACTACACAATTCAAATTTGCAAGGCTATTCACCCTCCCATCAGATTGCTAGCTGTGCAGCCTGCTGCAGAAACATAGATCACAAATTCTTATGCATTCTGTGCTCTAATGACCTACTGCACTTCTGAAACACAACCACAGAAACTCTCCTGGTACCCATCCCAGGACAGCTCTGCTTCTGTGAGATGAAGGTATATGGAATATTAAAGGGCAAGCTAGCCCACAGATAGGGCCTTGATTCTGGCACGCAGTGGCACTTAGCAGAGCATTCAGTCATTTAGTTACGCTTATCCTTCAGCACTAAACATTTTGTAATAGGCTCTTCACACTGCTTTGCTTAAGCTGGACTTGATATTAGCAGTCATATCTCAGCAGTCAGAAGGGTATCCTGCCAGTGACATTAAGCTTTGCTTTCCAGGGACATGACTAACAGCCACGTTTACCAACTCTTGCCTGTGAAATGCACAGAGGTGATGCTGTAGCCACCAGCAGCCTTCAAACACATTTGTTAGGGTGCCTGGCAAATACAGCAGATACAAGTTGAAGTATGTATGGGGAAAGAGGGAAAATTGCAAGGATGCAGGGTTTGCTGTCAGTCCACAATAAGTTCTTCCAGAGCTGCCACTTGATGAGTCTTTTTGTGAGGGGTTAAAAATCCTGTATTTAAAACTGTGTCTCAACTTTGGAAGAGGCAGAGAACAGGTTACTCGGGACAACTATAAGAGCACTACATGCTCCACTACATGCTCGGATGTAATCTACAGAAAAGCAGATGACTTGCTAAAGATGTGATACCTGAAAGTAATAAGTTGAAGAAAAGCAACTGCAACACTCCAGAACATTCTGAGCAACAAGAAAAAATGAGAGGACTGAGAGAGATTGCAACTGATTTATTTTTTTTTAAATTGAGCTGTACAGCCAACCAGATTTCTCTGCTACCCCTATGTTGTTTATAGATGAGTCATTTTTGTGCTGCCACTGCTCTCAGCTCCTTCCTACCCTGTCTAGTGACATTTCTTTCATCCTTGCCACTATCTTCTATAAGGTCTGACCAGTCCCAACAACTGATCAAATAACAGATTGCGAAAAGTAATCTACAGCCAAGAGAAGATGTGAAGAATTTCGTCTGTTTTATTTTTTCCTCCTCTTTTTTTCAAGCATGTTAACCCAGCACCTACACCAAGGTTTCTGGTGCCTTACACAAAAGACCAGATCCTGTCTACCTTTAGCAACATGCTAAAGAAACACTTATTATTTATTGGATATGACATAGCATTTCCTAAATTCCTGAATAATACTTTGATCTCTCCTGATCATTTATTTTAAAGAATTTTGCGAACTTGAAGGATTATAACTGGTACATATATTTCTTTAAAAAAACAATTAAAAAATTTAAATGCTTGAAACATCATTTATGCTCTATTTTTAAAAAGTTCAACCAAGTTCACATTTACCAGACAGTTAAGAAATATTTATATTTGTTTTCTTTCCCTTCAGCAGCAAACCACTAATGCCTTAAAACACCTTTATGACACCATTCTCCTCTGAACTAACTGCTCCTTTCAATTCTTTGATCATGAGCCAGCAAAGATCCTCAGTGTGTCACCTTGGTACCACTGCCAGTCGTGATTGCAAGGTGAGGGTGCGTGTTCTTTTGATCTTATGCACATTTAGTAACTTGTCTTCACTGAAAAAAATATATTTAAAAGCCTTGCTATTAGTTGGGTGGGTTTCTTTTGTTTGTTTTCTTTCCTGGTTGTCTTTTGCTTCTTTTTCTCTTCTTGTATGCTACTCTTTACTAACAAGAAAGGTAAGTTTTAAAGGGTGCTAAAGCCTAAGTTAACATTCTTCTGTGTATGTGGCTCTATGTTTCTGCCAAGATCAGCCAAATTTACTCCTGGAATAAACTTTCAGAACTTTATCAGTCAGCACTACTGAATTTTTAATTGTCCCTGTTCACTTTGGGTGCCCATTCTGGCAGTCCTGTATCATTACTGCCAGCTAATAAGCACAAAAAGATCCGGTGCCTCATGACCAGTACTTGTGTGAACTCCATCTCTTGGGTGGCTCTGTGCCCCATGATGCACAGATACAGCTGCAGTGTGTATAATGAGATGCCAGCTGAATTTCAGGAACTTAATTAATTTTTTTCTATCCTACAACGTTTTATGAATATTCCTGAAATAATAATCCTTTTGAAAACATCCTAGCATTCCTTCCTGACTCCTGCATGGACATTAACAAAAGCTGCAACATTCTTGTGTCTGATCTATAGATGACTAGGCAATTCTTCTGCATATGCAGAAATTAATAAAATATAACTAAAACAGCATTTGAAGACATCAGGAAGGGGATCCAGAGTTTACTGAAGTGAAAAAGAAAACAATGCTGGCTAGTGCAGGCACCTATTAGCTACACAAGGAAAAATGATACTTCAGGGTCTAAGAAACACTGATAGAACCGCTCTTTGATGCAAATCTGGGACTATTGGGAAACGTTGCCAAACTTTTTGGCCAGGAATCAGTTTCAGCTCTGAAAATACACAGAGAAAAGGACTGTCTCTCAGATATGCAAGGACACTACTTGCATGATTCTGTGCAAAGTTAGAAGGAAACAGCCTTCTGAAGAGCAGTGCAGTCTGATATAAGGCCCATATCCTACTGACTTTTTTTTTCCTATGACTATATTAACAGGGAAGCTGTTGATTTTCTTCAGTTATGTAAGCACCTGACTCAAGTGGGAACATTTCACTGAATATTCAATCTGACTGGTCAAAGGTGGTGTGTAACCTAACATTTACATTGTTATGAACATATGTAATTTTCAGAAGATACAAGCAGGGATCTTTTTTCTTGACACTCAACATTTCTGGAATTGCTCTATCAAGGGTAAATTTATCCTGTGCTTCCCTTAGTTTAGGGCCCATAAAAGAGACATCTGACCAGTATCATAAAGATTCAGCTAACATTTGAGAACATCCACAGATTAAATTTAATATATTTTTAGTTTCCTGAAACAATATGAAAATATGAGTCATACTAATATTAACAAAGTTAATGTTTCTATTAATATTGCTACCTACAGTGTACTGAATCATCTTTGTAAGCTGACTATTAGTAGCAGAGGTTAAAAGCATATTAAAATCAGAAAAATTGCTTGCTAGTTTTCAACACCCAAATACAAAAGCAGTTATGACAATCTACCAAGACCCTGCTCAGATCAGAGAGGCCCTACAGGATCTTAACAGTATGCCTGCTTTTTTTACTGTGTGTTGGCTAAAACATTGCAATTAAGTGCCATATAAACAATTTATATGAACAGTTTTGAAGAGAAGAGTGCTGCTTGGGCATCTATGACCTTCTAATAAAATTGATAAATGTATGCATTTCACTGAATGCAAGCATGAGGAAAGGAAGCAGTGTAAACATATCAAACAGGAAAAGAGCAATACATTCTGTAGATAATCTTCCATAACATCACTGGGGAAAAAAAAGTGCTTGTATAGGATGATTTAGGGATATAGGGAGTGTCACAGATCATCTTGATTTTTCACTGGCATGCACTTGAAATAGAGAAGGATGCTGGCCATCTGTGTCTGTCATAGTAGGGCTAGTACATGGTCTCCAAAAACGTGATCAGATAATGGCTTCTGCTGATTCTAGTTCATAATAATCTGCAGTACTACTATCTGGTGCTTGAGAGTTAGGCACTATTTTAGTACTTTGCCACCCTTCCCTCAGGCCTGTGAAACACTTTTTCTTAAGAAACTCTTGGTGAGTCTTCCAGTAAATAGAGAGGTTACTGTCCTGCCAGACAAATCTGTCAGAGAAAACACAAATTTTTAGATAAAACTGGAAAAAAAAATAAATCTTAAACTTCCTAATGTCTTCTCTGAGAAACTATTTTAAGAACAGAGAATGTGGAGAATAAGGAGTGTCACATCACAGTGAGCCCACAGGAAGGCCAAATTTGCAGAGAAAAATAAACTTTTTCAATGGGTCTCAGGTTACCAGGGTGGGAACAGAAGAGTGGATGCCACTAAATTACTCCAGATATGTTGATTACAGCAAACATATTGCTCTGAAGGTTGAAAAGGTCTCAGGTGCAACCATTGGAATGAAGGCCTCACTGCTGCTCAGTTATTTGCATGAAAGCTAAAGGAAGGGTACAGGAAAATATTTGATCAGGATGGAAGAAATAAAACTTTTACTCCCAGAAACCTCAGGAAAAGTTTTCTGAGCTAATAAGTGCTGTTGTTTAAAGTGAAGCATAAAAAGGACATCTCTGTACAGATCAACACAGCTATCACACAAGGAAAGTTGAGTCGTCCTTGGCACGAAACACTGCAAGACAAAAGAAAGCAGAAGTCAAAAATCAAATGGATTGCTGTAGTAATTACTCCTTTACCCTTGTGAAAGTACAGTGCAGGTGTGAGACCTTGAAACTGGCAAAATTGGATTTCTAAATGGGACTACAGCCTTCTTCAATTTTTACATTTTCTGTGTACTAGAGGTTTATGAGAATTTATTGTTAAATTCTGGGACCACAGACTGAATCACCACTGCTGTTTGCGAAGAGTGTCTTGATGTAGTCTGTTTTATTTTAGCTGCATACCTGGATCTGTACATTTTTCTTTGTTGCCATGATCAGCATTTTGTGATGTTGTTTCTTTGTGACAGCTGAAATTCTAGCACTGTTATTAAGATGTGGTAGATAACTAATGGCTCTAATATTCTCTTGTGTTATTGCTAGGCTTTTAAATAAAAAAAACCCCAACAAACCAAACATATTTTAAAAATATATTCTTATTACTTTTAGCCATAAAATGAACACTATTTTTTGAGGACTGTTTGCAATATTTTTTGATTGGAACGATAATCGTATGTATCATCTTTACCTTAACTTCCTCCTGTATTGGGCTTTTTCTAGCTTCCCTAGGTCTGATCCTACTAAATTTCAGGGCACTACAAGTGTCTAACAGAACCTGGATTGCATCCCATGTATTACTTCTTCCTGGCCTCTGATGAAGTTATCTTTTTTGTGGTTCATTAGTGTATTTACAGCTACATTCAAGTGAAAGCATGTTCCTCCTTTTGCATGTGCAACTATATGAGTGAAACATAACTTGCTGTACGTATAAAAACAGTCTTGTTCATCTCTTCCTTCATACACATATTTAGGTAGGAGGGTACCAGTGGAGAGTTAACAGATGCTGTCATGGTCTCCTCTACCTTCTGGTAGGCCTGTCAGAGAACTTTTACCTTAACTTGCTGGTACAACTCATGCCTTTTTTTGTCCCTTGACTAACTGTCTCTGCAATGCTGTTGACCTGAATGCCCCTGTTTTCATTTCTGCCTTGTGGAAACTCCTGCTCAGCCCCTTAAACCATGAAGGGAGTAGGTCTTTATTCAGGTGTCAGAAAGGCAGTAGGATTAAACTGCTTCAAATTTGCACATGGGTGCATGCAAGCCTAAAGAGAGAAACCAGCAAATTTTTTTTGTAGAATAGAGGAGGGAATAGGAATTAGTGCTTGTATCATAATGCTTCCAGTGCAGGCAACCACAGACCTGACTACCAAAAGAAAAGTATTTGACATTGGGCACCAACTGTGCATTCAAAATAGAAAAGGCAGCAGGTCTTCTCTTGATGAGTTTAAGTATTCAGGGACACATTCTGTCTCCTTTTGTGCTCACTCTGATTAGTCTCTCACTCCC
The DNA here is from genome assembly GCA_020745705.1 of Hemiprocne comata. Taxonomy (NCBI): domain Eukaryota; kingdom Metazoa; phylum Chordata; class Aves; order Apodiformes; family Apodidae; genus Hemiprocne; species Hemiprocne comata. The sequence goes on along the minus strand of CM036586.1, from coordinate 130,133,260 downwards.
TTTATATTCCTGCTGTATCTGGGAGGGCAGAATGAGAGCTATACAGTAGTGATGTGGATGGCAGAATGCAGTCTGCAATAAGCCACAAAAATACAATACCCAAAAAGAAAACAAAATTACTAGTATGGTACTGAAGAAAACCGACACTGTATAATCAAAAAGCAGGATATAGGTGGTAAAAAAACAACAACAAAAAACAAAAAAACCCCGACGATATTAACTCATTATATTTATCATGTATTTGTGCTTTATTATTTTACTGCACCTTCCTGGTATATGTTTTATTTCTTAAGTTTTGTAGTAAAAAGATTGGATAACTGATCTGGATTTTATCACTAAATGATAGAGTACTGAATACCTCTTCCTTGACTTAGTGGTATAAGTAGTTTCCAAAGCTTTCTTCTCCACTCTTCCCAGTGTATTTTCAATGCTAAATGTTTAAGCACAGAGCTACATTGTCCAGCTCCTGCACTATGGGATTTAATGTGTTTCAGCTTTTATGAAGAAAGAAATCTCCAGAAATACTTATGTTGAAAAGCCACTTGCCTGAGCCTTCCCCAAATCAGTTATGACATCATTAGATTCAAATGGATGGGTGTGACAAGAATGTGAATATTCAGGTCATGGGGTGAGTTCAAATAATTTTAAAGCTCACTCCAACGTTGTCAGAGCAATCCTATTTAAAAGTTTGTGTAAAACTAGGTTACTCTTACAGTCACTAATGCTACGAAACACTGCTGTCTTTTTAAGCACCACAGTGGATGGATGCCAGCGTGGCATCCCAAGGAATGGTAAATTCTTAATGTGAAGAATTATTTCTAAATGTTGTGGGGAATTACATGAAAGATTGAAAAACCTTAAAGGACACAGCTGCAAAGCCAGCTACTGCATATCCTTGAGATGTTCATACAAGGACTCTGTGATGTACAATGCCAAAGGAAGAGAGATCTGTGGAGTCTGTTGAGACAAGGTACTTCTGTCAACGTTAATAAGAAGCAAGGTTATCTCGCTGCTATGTTTGGGTCAGAAAAACGCTGAAGTTTTGCAGAAGACTCATGACTAAATAGATAATGAAGTAACTGAAGAGTTACCATTTTTCCCATAATCTTTCCCCTGTATGAGAAGATTAATGATATAATGATAAATGGCTTCTTCATCTAAAGGAAGTGAGGGATTATTTTATTCTTTTTCTTTCCTCTGTTTTTCTTGCTTACAATTCAGACACTATTTTAGGAGTCTGTAGAGCTTTCTTGATCTCACATGAAAATGTCATTTTTATGGATATGTGCAATGTCTAGGCACTTTAAAGTAATATATTTTTAAAAAATCTAAGTAAAGAAAGAGCAAACAACTCATCCCAAAGCCTACATGGCTATAGGGATGAACTAAAATTCATTTAGGACTGAGGACTCTGGTTGAGTCGGACCTGTTTAACACAGGTTGCCACAAAAGGAACATGCTGAAGGCTCCATCATATGAAGAGACATCATAGGGGAGGGTGCCTGTTGCAGCGAACCAGCCCCTTTTTGAAGCCACAATCCAAGTTCACCTATCATCAGCCAAAGCCCAGAATGGATAGAGAAAGTATATGCCCTGCTCCCTCTGCCACCTCCCCTCTTGGCCCTTCTTTTTTCATCTCTCTTCTGTCCAGTCAGCCAAAGAGTCAGAAATATTTTGTTGCATCAGCCAGATCAAGTTTTGCCTTTGGGTTTGTGTTTTTTCTCCTTTGCCCCTGAAGGATAAATTTGTTTTGTTTGGTTTTGTTTTGACAGTGTAAGGTGTGATTTTGACTTTACCTCCTGACTTAAGTATTTGCTTTAATACAAGCCAAGACATGAATGATGGTTGTCAAGTAGGATCTAAATTAAGGATGACATTTGGCTGTTGTGTCCACCAGAACTGATCTCATCCTGCAAAGCCCACGGGTGCTTTAAGACTTCTGCACCACAGGGGACATCTACAAAGCAGAATGAAGGTGTTAGTGTCAATATTCTCCTTGCAAGTTGTATCCAGCTAGCAAAGTGATAGTAGTGAGGCAATGATGATGTACATTTCACCATGCAATGGTAGCCAAAGTAGCTACAGAAGGTTTCTGGAGCATTTACAAGCACATATCATTGTGCATCAACTACTTTTTTTCAGCAGAGTAAGGGTTATCAGAAACTGGTTGAGCCCCTCTTGAGTGTCTTCAATCTCCTAAAACTTCAAAAGAAGCACATTATTTCCTTGTCTTTTAAAGCAGGGAGAAATACGATGAAAGTTTGCATGTAAACTTTTGGTGTCTGCAGTATAGTAATATTCCTTCCTTAGCAGAGTCTCTTCTTCTTCCTCCATAAATAATCTGTCCTTTATTCTTACTGTTTTCCAGGTCACTTTGACCTAGTATGTTGTTCCTTGTCACATTTTCCTTCCTGTCACACTCCAAATTACCAGTACCCTTTTGCTACATGTCAGCGGAGCTACATCTGGAACTTTTATGCACTGGGAAAGAGAGGATTAACCATCCCACCTTTTTACTTGTCCACCAGTGACATTATGCCAACTTTTGCCTGATAATCCAATTCCTAATCCTCATTTACTCTTTTACACAGTAAGTCAAGAAACTTCTGAACTCTTCCCCTTCCCAAACCCTTCCTTATATTTCTGCATTTTCCGATAAATTGTATTGACCTGCTACAATTGTAGCCCACTACACTGTGGGTTTTATCCCACCCTAAGCAGGGAGAATAGATCAATTTTTCTATCCTTCCAGAAATTTTTGTAGTTTTAAAAAATAACATATGCCTCTCTTTTTTATTTTTTTTGGCTATGAAATTCCTATTTGATCTCAGATGATGGTTTCTAGATATCTAATAATTCTTGTAACTTCCTTTTAAAGTGTCTCCATCTGATTCAGATCTTTGTTTCAGTGAGGGCCTCAAATTCAATATAGCCCTTTAGCCTTGAGGCTTTTGAATCTTTATCAAAGTTGAGCAGAATAGAAATAATACCTCAAGTGCCTTGTTGACTCCCAGTATGGTATTTGAATTCACCACAGCAGTGTGGCATTTTTAACTCATGACTCATATGTATTAGCTTGTGGTTCAGCACAACCCCTGACCCTTTTCAGTATAACAGCTTCCTAGCCAGCTGCTCCCCATTCTTTATTTATACAGTTGACTCAGCTTGCCTACGTGAAGTACCAGGCACTTCCCTCTGTTCCATTTCAGCTCATCTTCGGCAGGTTCTCAAGATCATTTGAATTCTGCTCTTGTTGTCCAGTGTATCTAGTTTCATCCTCAAGTTGCTAATGCCTTGAGGGTGGTGATCATTAATGAATAACCAGCAGTACAAGGCAGCTCAATAAATCACTCTATTTTGATAGCGAAACTGAGAATTACCTTCTGTGTAGAAGTTTCAAAAGATTTTGTATATACATTGTCACAGATCTCTGCAGACCATGCTTTCTTTACATTTGAGAATGTCAGGAGTGACAGGGTCAGCAAACTTCCTAAAGTCAGAACACAGGGGATTCAGTTCTTCCTCTACTGCATGCTGTAGAAAAGAAGTAGGTTGGTTTGACATGATTGTTTCCTCAAAATTCCATAACATAATAAACAAGTAACAGAATTATGATTCCAATTTGTCAGTAATATTATGAAATGGTGGAAAAACACCTTTCTATCCATATTCCCTGATGATTTATAATATTTTTTAATAAAAAACCCCTCAATTACAGCTATAGAAATCATCTTAACTTTTCTAAATCTATCTCAAATTCATTATTATTTTCCCTGAAAAAAGGCATTTTTCAGAAAATCTACCTTTAAGAAAAGAAAAAGAAGTAGCTATTTTACTCTAGACTGCATAGTCTCAGCACACTTAATTCAGTGTAGACGCACAGTACGTTCCAGGCCTATCAAGACAACTTCATTCATAATGTGATTTTCAGTGTTTGAAAGAATAGGTTATTGGTTAAACAGATAGGGGGAAAGGGGAGTAAAGAGAGCTTTTGAAGTTCTGAAATCATAGAAAATTTATTCGGATCATCAAATCAAGGGACTTGAATACTGGTGATAAAGAAAAGGATTTTGTGTTTTGTCACGTCTAGTTAAATTTATATCTACTCAGGGCATTGCCCTTACACTGCAGTTGAAAAACCTCTCAGACATCCATGGTTACACTATAGCAGGGCAACTTCCCTGGCATCTAATAAGTTTAAACCAAGAGTCCCCTCCTAAGATATTGAGACTAAAGCTGAAATAGTCTTCTGTCTGATGGGTTAACAAAAAACAAATGAACCTACCCAAAAGGATGCTTTTTGCTGAAGGGACACTCAGGAGTCACTCTGCTAAAATTTGTAAAAGTGATGTCAAAACAAATATTCTTATTTGTGTCTGCAATTATGATTTATACTCAGTATAATGCATGAGATACAACAGAAGGAAAGTTAACTTTAAAAGGTGGGGTATTCAGAAAGTGCAGCAGTGGAAGTTAACAAAAAGTTTTGAATCAGTTAGCAAATACCTACAAAGAAAGAAATTAACTCTTTGGAGTTGACTCAGCCAGGTGGCATAATGATTTACTGTGGGCTGTCACCAGTCCTTCCATTGAAAAGCCTTTGCAGGGGTCAGCCCTGAGCTCTGTGTCCTGGCAGAGACAGAGTGCCCAGAGCAAGGGGCAGGGACATCTCCAGGTGCCCCCAAGATGCTTTGGCTTCAGCTCTTCCCCTGGCTGGCTGCCCATCAGAAACTACAGCTCTCTTCCCCTAAAAGAGGGCTTTCCTCCCTCAAAAGCTGCAGTGGCAGACAAATTTCCTTCCCTCTCACTCCAAGGGTTTTTCTTGCTCCCCCTGGCACAAGGCACACAATTTATGTCACTCTGCATCTGCAGAAGTGCTTATTAAAACTTGTGGATCACTGTCCCTATGACTATCCCACTTTTCTAATATTGAGTGCATAAAAAATTTTCATAGTTTTTCCCAGAATGATAAATACACATGTAAATAAGCAGATAAGGTTCCCTCTGTCTCCTTAGGGAATTTCCACACAGACTAAATGGGTATAATTCTGCTTGCTTGCCCCCAATTAGAAACAAAATACTCCCCTTTTGTCATAAGTTCAACATGCCTGTTGTTGTCATGAGTGTTATCAAGAAACTGAGATATTAAAAAATGTTTCTAGTTTTTAGTGCTGGTACGCAGCAATAAATCTGTGTGTCAAAAGTGACAAGAAAGGAGCTCTGTAAGACCTATAGAAGTTTAGTATTCAAATATTGCTACAGGTATTTAAATAACTAAATGTGGAGATACATATCTTCCTTTTATCACTTACTTCAACAGTTTTGATGTCAAGTATTTCACCCCACTTAAAAAGTCAGACTTGAAAATTCATATTTTCACATATCCCCATCAGCAGCATCACGAACACATAGATAGCCTGTGCATGTATACTCTCCAAAACTCTTGCTTCTGTCAAAGGGAGTTACACCTTTGTCAAGATAGTGGGTTTGTGGGGGGATTTTTTTGGCAAAGAATTCTCACTTCTAACCACAGCTTCAGTAGGCCACACTAATGGTAAAACAACAATAATAATAATTATTATAAAATTCAGCAGCACGTAAAGACGTGTAGAACAGTAATAGCGGGACTTTTTCCATTTTTATGAGGTACTAATCGAGTTGCCTCATAAGGGAGCAGATTATGGTCTCATAAAACAGCACAACGGAGCTACGGTATAATGACTTTAGTAGTTACAGCAGTAGTTTTACTATAGCTCCTCTCTCAACAAGTTGCATGATGTAGAATGATACATATAAATATAAAATCAATCTAAATTTTATTTTATTGTGATTTCTACCTTCTCATGTCAGAAAGAGATCACAAGAGAGAATGAAGTAGCAAAGACAAGTGCAAAAATCCAGCCCATAATAAAAGACAAGCTAACATTTTCAGCTGCCTAACCATACAAATATTTCAGCAGATACCCAGAATATTAAAGGTATTTACATAAATCATACAAAGTAGCAGCTTAAGAGCAAGTCATCAGCTATACAATAGGAAAGAGTAAAAAGGCAGAATTAAGTAAATGGAAGTACCCCTTCATAAGCTGTCATTTACATTACATCATTTTGCTTCATTTCTCTGTATAGAAAACTATTAAAAACATAGCCATTAAATTACTATAGCACACATTTTATGCCAGCCTAGGAAAAAAGCTAAAATATGATTTTTGCTTGATTGTATATTTTTTTTTGCTTTGTGATATTGCAAAAGAGTCATATGTCATTTTATATATTCATGCAAAATGAAAACTAACAGTATAAGACTCATCATTCCAGTTATTTTCAATACAAAGACTAATAAACAATATACAGTGGCTTTATGTATATTTATGCTTTATATAAATATATACCAAGGGCCTAATCCAATATTCAAAAGTCCCCTGGATGCCTTTACATCAGCTACCAATAGATACTCAAAATATTACCTCAATTTTTGTGTGATGTTGGATTTAAAAATCAACAAGGAGCTGCGCTCATTTCAGTGGTTGTATAGTCTTGTAGCAGTGTAAAATCCAGGGAGTGCAGTGCCTCAGTTCTAAACACCACTTCTAAATAAAACCTGAATGTCTCTGATCACTTATGATAGGACTGTGGAAACGGAAGTTATTCCCCAATTTTTTTCAAATTCTCATTGCACTTACATTTCTATTTCAGAGCCACTAAAAAGCACTTTGGAGGGATTGTAACAGAATAGTTATTATTGTGCAGTGCTTCTTTGCAATTTTTGACAGTCTTATGATGTACAACCATCAGGTGTACTAATATCCTTGCAAAATCAGCCCTACCTGCTTCCATTTAAATGCTGCTTCTAAAAACTGTTGCCCTTACACAATTCCCACAGTTGTATGGCAGGCCCTCATACAAGAGATGATCAAGTGTACTTCTCCACTTCTCCACATTGCTAAATTACTATTTGTGTTCTAAGATTAAGACCTTCAGATGTCAGGAGAACAAATTAAAGTGCCTACTCTGAAGAGTCTGTAAAATGGAACCTAAGTTCTGCATATTTCTAGTATATCTTATTCATGCACACCCCTGCTCTCTGGAAATGGCATCTTTCTTCCATAGGAAGAAGGCATTGCTCTGCTACACATGCCCGGTGTTTCACATGGTTTGCAGGACCCTGTATAGGTAGGTAGGCAGGTAGGTAGGTAAGTAGATAGATAGATAGACAGACAGACAGACAGACAGATAGACAGCAAACTTCATGAGTCAACTACTGCACTAGTAACAACTGTCCACCATTGTCTCCTTATACTGGATGACTTGTCTTCAGCCCCAGATGTTGTTTTTTTTTACTTGCAGCATGAAATTGGTCTAAAGAATGAACAGAAACAGCAACTCAACAAGTCATAGAATCACAGAACAGTTTGGTCAGGAATGGACCTTAAAGGTCATCTTGTTCCAACACCCATGCCATGGGCAGGGACACCTCCCACTAGACCAGGTTGCTCAAAGCCCCATCCAACCTGTACTTGAACATTTCCAGGGATGAGGCATCCACAACTTCCCTGGACAACCTGTGCCAGTGTCTCAGCACCCTCACACTGAAGAATTTCTTCCCAATCTCTAGCCTAAATCTACCCTCTTCCAGGTTAAAGCCATTACCCCTTGTCTTCTTGCTACATGCCCTTGTAAAAAGTCCCTCCCCAGCTTTCCTGTAGGCCTCCTTCAGGTAGTTTAAGGCCACTATAAGGTCTCTGTGGAGCCTTTTCTTCTCCAGCCTTAATAACCTCAACTCTCTCAGTCTGTCTTCACAGGAGAGATGCTCCAGCCCTCTGATCATCTTTGTGGCCTTCCTCTGGACTCTTGCCAACAGCTCCATGTCCCTCTTATGTTGGGGACTACAGAACTGGACAGAGCACTCCAGGTGAGGTCTCACAAGAGTGGAGCTGAGGGGGAGAATCTCCTGCCTTGAACTGCTGGCCTTGTTTCTTTTGATGCAGACCACGACACAGCTGGCTTTCTGGGCTGCAAGCACACATTGCTGGCTGATGTTGAGCTTCTCATCAACAAACAACCCCACATCCTTCTCCTCAGGATTGCTCTCAATCCATTCTCCACCCAGCCTGTATTTATGCTTGAGATTTCCCTAACCTATGTGCAGGACCTTGCACTTGGCCTTATTGAACTTCATGTTGTTTACAAAGGCCCACCTCTCAACGACCACCTGTCGACGACACCACACCACACAGCTTGGTGTTGTCAGCAAACTTGCTGAGGGTGCACTCAATTCCATTGTCCATGCCACTGACAAAATGTTAAACAGCACTGGTCCCATTACTAAACCCTGAAGAACACCACCCATCACCAGCCTCCATTTGGATATCAAGCCATTGACCACGACTCTTTGAGCATGGCCATCCGGCCAATTCATCATCCACTGAGTGGTCCAACCATAGAATCCATATCTTTTCAGTTTAGAGACCAGGATGTTTTGTGGGACAGTGTCAAATGCTTTGCAAAAGTCCATGTAGGTGGCATCAGTATCTCTTTCTTCACCAACCAATGCTGTAAGCCCACCACAGAAGGCCACTAAATTTGTCAGGTATGATTTACCATTAGTGAAGCCATGTTGGCTGTCACCAATCACTTCCTTATTTTCCATGTGCCTTAGCATAGTTTCCAGGAGGATCTTCTCCATGATCTTGCTGGGCACAGAGGTGAGACTGACTGGCCTATAGTTCTCTGGGTCTTCCTTTTTTCCCTTTTTGAAAATGGGGATTTTTTTCCCTTTTTCCTGTCAGTAGGAACTTCATCAGGCTGACATGACTTCTCAGATATGATGGATAGTGGCTTAGCAACTTCATTCACCAGTTTCCTCAGGACTCGTGGATGTATCTCATCAGGTCCCATGGACTTGTCCACCTTCAGGTTCCTTAGATGGTCTTGAACTTGAGCTTCCCCGCTGAAGGCGGTTCTTCCTTCTCCCAGTCCCTGCCTTTGTCTTCTGTGACTTGGGCAGTGTGGCATGAGCACTTGTTGGTGAAGACTGCAAAAAAAGTCATTGAGTACCTCAGTCCTTTCGATTACAGATGTTTGCAAGCCCTGCCTCCAGAACTGTGGCTTCCAGAGACAAAGAAGGTCTGTATTTTTGGAGGGTTTGAATATGGGAGTTCAAGTAGATTTTAGCAAGGCTTTTTCTTTATTCAGCTTTACCAAAAACCATCTTAAGGTACTGTGATACCTACAGTCATCTGCTACAGGAATTTAACTCAAAGTATGTTTTTTCTTTATACAGCCCCCTCTGTCACTGCAGGTTAGAGCCAAAGTGATCATAAAAATGATTGGTGACAGCTTTGAGGGAACCTTTCAGACATTTTTAGGGTCTTATAGTGAGAAGGGTAATTTCAAAGGTCATTGTGCATGGTGAGACTGGAAAAACAAGAGTCCTTAGTTGAAACTGGGCTTGACAACAGATGTACATTCAGAAGACCTGGTGGAACAGAACAAAATGTATAAGGAATGCAATATCCAAACTTTTGGGATGCTAAATTGCATGTATCCATGTTATATATATATGTCATAAATTACTAAAAGAGTACCTAAAGATGTTTGAGGTTTAGCTGCTGGATTGTCTCTTCCTGTCATCCCTTTATCACAGTTTCCTACACTTTTATATAATCAGAAGTAAGAATATGTGGCTTGGGTAGCATGATGTTATCACTGTGGCTTGCAACAACCAGGCAGCTATCTAGAAGCAGGATAAACTAACACAGAAGCAAAGTTATCTTACTTTTATGTAAATTCCATCTTTGACTTGCATGTTGCTGGCAGTGCATATTTTATTGTGTTCTTTGGGTTTTCATTACACCCCTTGTCATTTGCTGAAAGGTTTTTTAACTTCATTTAAATCTCCTTGTGCCTCAGAAATGTCAATAAATGTCATTGTTAGCATCAGTTTTGTCCTGGGTTGGCTTTTTTGAGTTTTCTGTCTTTAGATTTGATTAAAATTGGGAAATAAATAGAGAATAACATATTGATTGCAGACTGGGAAAGGTTGCAGATAATTTATTATCTGATGAGCATGATACCAAGGTTTTTTACTGGAATCTTCAGGCGAACAAAATCCATTCTGATGAGGAAGAGAGGTTTGTAACTATTTCTTAGTGCAGAGCCGTTTTGTAAGTCTTTGGTCATCTATAGACCATAAATCAAATTAAGATCAATAGTAGTTACCCCATATTTTTAGTCTAGCGGACCTTAAAAAGAGGCTATTAGAGATTATTAAATCTGAAATCAAAATGTCTTGCTTATAGTGGGGGAAAAAAAAGATCAACAGAAATTGTCTGTGAACACTAATCTAAACCATAATTCATTGTATTACCAGTAATTTCATTATATTGCTTTATCCAGCCTTACAGAAGAGTGAGTATTTGGAGTTAAATGTTGCAAACTGACATTTTTTCATTTTCCAATACTGCATCACTAGCCAACAGAATGAAAATTTAAGCCTTGAACATAATCTTTTGCACTCTTCATCATATCAATGAACTTTCAAGAATCTTCCTGCTTGCAAATCTTTCCATGACTGGGATAATCTGAGCTTAACAGTGGTGATGATTTAGGGGAAGCAAAAGGAGCCAAAACCAGGTAAGGCACCAGTCAGATTCTTTAGTCTTTCCTGCTTACCTCTCAAAGACTACCTCATCTAATGCCTATTTAATATAGAGAAGCTAATTTACTATTTCAATTGTAATTACAGTCTGCCTCTAACTGCTGTCACAAGATTCCTTCTCCTCATGTCAATCTTACACCTCTTGTCCCTAATGGCAGTGGGAACCACCCTCTGTGACAATCCTGCTCTGACGGCTGTAAGGCAAATATTTTCAGCACATCATATTTGGCAGAAGAGCTGTCTTTCACTTATGGCAGCTCAGGAAATGCCTGATTCACCAGTGCAGACTCCAGGTATTACTGCAACCCAAATAGTTATCAGAAAACACCTTAATATGTCTGGTGGGCTGAAAAATCACCATTATCTTTTATTCCCCTGAAATATCAACAGGGTTGCTGTTAATTGAGAGTCCAGGACAGCTCAGCTAAGCAACTGTTCTACTACACAGCAGGAAATCACAGAATGCCAGTAAACCCAAGAGGAGCATTACCAGTATCAGAGCTGTTGGTTGAATCTGGACCCCAGCCACAAACCCTCTCCCCATTTTCAGCTCCCCAGAATCACAGTAATTGTTCTGTGTCTGAAACAGACTTAGACTGGGTGCCAACTCACTCCATTGATGCTAACCTCCAGAAGCACAGGAGAAACACATTACACTTTTCCATAAATATCGGAGACGCCCCATTTCCATAATCTCTGAGTACCTGACAATCTTTAATCTGCTCATTCTCCCTCCACTGAAGGTAAGTCATAATCCATATATTTAGAAATAACATTTTGCATCATATGGGAACATTTGCTGAGCACGTTAAAACATGTTTTGTGACTGCTATAGCATCACATTCAAAAGATCCTGAATTGTTCAAACAGTTCTCCAGAGTGGAAAGACGTGGCTGCCTGTATGGCAAGTGTAGAGTAGCAGCCATGCATAAGCAACCAACATACTAAAGGTATCATTTTAGGCATGCTATTCCATACAAAGCATGAATAATGTCTGTTCCTGTTGCCTTGCTATTTGTAGAAGGTAGCAGTAATATATATTCATAGAATCATAGAATCATAGAATCCTAGGGGTTGGAAGGGACCTCGAAAGATCATCTAGTCCAACCCCCCCTGCCAGAGCAGGGTCACCTAGAGCACATCACACAGGAACTTGTCCAGGCGGGTTTTGAATGTCTCCAGCGAAGGAGACTCCACAACCTCCCTGGGCAGCCTGTTCCAGTGCTCTGTCACTCTCACAGTAAAGAAGTTTTTTCTGATATTCACCTTGAACCTCCTATGCTCCAATTTGCACCCATTACCCCTTGTCCTATCACTGGTCACCACTGAGAAAAGCTTAACTCCATCTTCCTGACACTCACCCCTTACATATTTGTAAACATTGATGAGGTCACCCCTCAGCCTCCTTTTTTCCAAGCTAAAGAGACCCAGCTCCTTCAGCCTTTCCTCATAAGGGAGATGTTCCACTCCCTTAATCATCTTGGTGGCTCTGTGCTGGACTCTTTCAAGCAGTTCCCTGTCCTTCTTGAACCGAGGGGCCCAGAACTGGACACAATACTCCAGATGCGGCCTCACCAATGCAGAATAGAGGGGGAGGAGAACCTCTCTTGACCTACTAACCACACCCTTTCTAATGCACCCCAGGATGCCATTGGCCTTCTTGGCCACAAGGGCACATTGCTGGCTCATGGTCATCCTCCTGTCTACCAGGACCCCCAGGTCCCTTTCACCTACACTGCTCTCCAGCAGGTCAGCCCCCAACCTGTACTGGTACATGGGGTTTCTCTTCCCCAAATGCAAAACTCTACACTTGCCCTTGTTGAACTTCATCAGGTTTCTCTCCGCCCAACTCTCCAGCCTGTCTGAGTCTCTCTGAATGGCAGCACAGCCTTCTGGTGTGTCAGCCACTCCTCCCAGCTTAGTGTCATCAGCAAACTTGCTGAGGGTACATTCTGTACCCTCATCCAGGTCATTGATGAAGATGTTGAACAACACCGGTCCCAGTACCGACCCCTGAGGGACTCCACTAGTCACAGACCTCCAACTAGATTCTGCCCCATTGACCACAACTCTCTGACTCCTTCCTTTCAACCAGTTCATGATCCATCTCACTACCTGATCACCAAACCCATCCTTGATCAACTTATCTACAAGGATGCTGTGGGAGACGGTGTCAAATGCTTTACTGAAATCTAGATAAACCACATCTACCGCTCTACCATCATCTATCCACCTAGTAATTTCCTCATAGAAGGCTATAAAGTTAGTCAAACATGACTTACCCTTGATAAAACCATGCTGACTGCTCTTGATGACCCCTATGTCCTTGATATGCCTAGAGTTAGTGACAAGAACAAGTTGTTCCATCACCTTTCCAGGGATGGAGGTGAGGCTGACCGGTCTATAGTTACCCGGGTCCTCCTTCTTGCCCTTCTTGTAGACTGGTGTGACATTTGCTATCCTCCAGTCCTCAGGCACCTCTCCTGTTACCCATGACTTACCGAAGATGATGGAGAGTGGCCTAGCAATGACCTCCGCCAGCTCCCTCAGCACCCTTGGATGCATTCCATCTGGACCCATCGATTTATGGATGTCCAGATTACTCAACTGATCCTTAACCCAATCCTCATCTACCATGGCAAACTCCTCCATTATCTTGACGTCTTCTGGAGCTATATTAATCATTCCATTTAAGAGACATAGATGAACAAAACTCACCAACGCTGATATATCCATGTAATTAATATCCATTTAATAACAGCTAACACACAGTACCTGACCTTAGCTTCTGATAGGATTTTGCATGCATCTCCACAATTTGACTATCAGTCAAACAATGAATTAAGAGATTATTAGGTATACAACGTAAGCCATACTAGTTGTATTGGAAGGCCTGTATTCAGCACCTCTGAAGCATTTAGAACAAAAATATGTAGTAAAATATATACACTATAAACTTCTTTTTATCCTCAAACTTTGTAAGGAGTTGGAGAACAGAGTTACCATTTATTACAGGAATGGACTCTTGTAGAAAAGGACTAGACAGAAGAGCTGCCTCAATGATAACAGAGATAGAAATGAACTGTCTGGAGACAAGATGCCCTCATGTAAGTCACTGAGCTACATGAAAATTGTTCTGCGTCTTATTCATTTGTAATATAAGGGGGTCACGGTGCATTTACTAAAGAGCCCAGATGGTTGTATTGCTCTTGAGCTACTGCTTTTTTACTAATGTACAAACAGAAATACAGAGCATGGAGGAAAAATAGCTCAGATTTTAAGGTGAGCAAAATGGCAAATAGAGCATAGAATCATCCCTGAGACTCCATTTCAAGCTGAACTGTGGCATTAGCCTGTGAACCTCAGTCTCCAATCTCAATGCCTTTGTATCCAGATCCTGTGTTCCACCAGCAGGCTGTTAATGGCATTGCTTTTAAAGAAGAAACAGACTCTTACATCAGATTCTATAAATATAAATAAAAGATAAACATTTCTGAAGTTATTCTGTTCTTGTCCCAAATAATTGAGACAACTCCAATGACACAAGTGACAAAAGACTACTCATTTTCAGTTGCAATCAACAAGAAAAGATAGACTCTAGAGAGCTATTTAGCAGAGATGTATGTCTCATGTTTCCTCTTCCCACATTTCTAACCAAGCAAAATTTTAAAGAATATCTAAGAGATTACAGAAACATAAATTCCACTGAAACTAATGGGACTTTTGCTCGTAGCTGCTTTTCATTTTCCTCATCAAGTCTAAGGCATTATTTTCACCAGATTTGTACCTAGATTACAAATGTCTGCAGCGTTTCCCAAGGTACAATTAGATTTAGTAACTTCCTTCACTGCCCAAGTATTAATACAATCTAGCAACTCAGAAAGATTAAGTCTAGATGCAAGTTTCATGCCCTGACCACTAAGCTGCTCTTAGGCATTCATATGTAGGGAAAGAATATTTTAACACCTACGAGAATTAAACCTCACTTGTTTGGGCAATACATTTGACTCACAACAAATACAGATCACTGGAAATTCCTTTCCATGGAGTCATACATATCTTGAAGGGCTAGAAATTAATGTAGACATCTAACTGAAAATAAAGCAAATAAAAATCTTGGAATACGGGATTTTTGCATGAGTATTATTATTCTGTGTTTCTATTGCAGCTTCTCACTCTTTTCATCATTGTGTTTCAGGCAATGACAAACCCTTTCACCTTAAAAACATGGGATGTTTGAAATGGTATGTGGGGAGGGGGATGCGTGTATATAATTTTTTTTCAGATTTCCCGTGGCCACCATTTAGCAATGATTCCCTGACACCCTATCTACACACTAGGCAGCATCTGTATTTTAAACTGCAACATTGCACCACTTCAAAGCTGGAATAGATTTACCTCCTACACTCCCGATTTTTTGCTAATGCCTGCTGCTGACACGGAGGCAATGCCCAATCAACCGACTGAGCAAAGTGTTGATGGACCCCAGAGATGCTTCTCTGCCCCTGCTGTGATGAGGGGGCAAAAGAAGAAACAGAACCCATTAACAACTTTAGGGATGTCAAGGGATTAAATATTGTTCTGACTTTCAGTATGAGATATGGAACGAGTCAGAGCTCCAGCTGATCCACTGGGAAGAGAGAAGCAGGCTGCAGAGATAGAAAGGGAGGAAGAGGCTGCAGAGGAAAGATGAGAAATGACACTGCAGAGGAAAAGAGGAAGCCTGATTCAGTCCGAATCTTTAAGTACAACTGCTGTCGAGAAGAAACATGTAGTTGAGTTGTCTCACATATGTCCTCTCCTGTGGTCCTTGAAGGGTATAATTTACGCTCTTGCAGTCCCCATACCCAGCATCAGGGAAGGACTGATCATGAATGCACAGCCTCCCTGTTTCACCTGGCTTTCCCTTTGCTCATTGCCAGCAGAAATACCCAGAGTATGGAGGTGCAGCACCTGCTCTGTAAACAAAGGTGGAGGCAGCAAGGGAGGAGAGCTGCACTGTTAAACTGTCTGCTTGGCTGAGCAGCAAAAAGCCACAACTTAGTTCCTTGTGAAAATCTGAAGCTTGAATTTCATGTCAGAAAAGGGATCTGGAAAGCCCCTCATCGGGCAGACTGTCTTCTAAGGTCCAGATGTGTCATTGAGCACAATGACTTTCCTTACACACTTTATAACAGCTAAATATCCAATTCTTAACCCTTCTCTGTCTTCCAGACCCCTGTGGCTTTTCGTTATTCTTTTCACTATACCACCTTATTGTTAGATAAGCTGTAGATAACCTTTATGCAACTCTGATTATTGTAAAGTTTGCTGAAATGAATCCAACTCATTAATCAAGCAGAGAAAAAGGCATCATATCTGGGCTGTCTTAGTGAATGTCACAGAATGTACAACAAAAGAAATGTTTAATTACACTGTCACTAAGGCTTATTCAGGGCCCCCCCCCCATCTTCTTCATCCCAGTATGATAGCAATAATCAAGCTAATCAGGAAGCTGGTGTTTATAAATCAATTAATACATCAATTAATGCACTACTTAATGCACTGCCTAGAGCAGCTATTAGTGGCAGTACATGTCTGTTAATTATTTCCTTCCTGCCTTAGTGGCTCAGTGGGAATGTATTGGCAGAAGGCACCTCTTATGTTCATTTTGCTGATATTGAAGAAGATGCTGGACTCTTGCACTTGTGGGTGGTGGGATGCAACAATCAGTATGCCTCCCTGTTTCACTGCATGAAGAAAAAAGTTTGCTCCCTGACATTCTACCTTAAGTAGAGGATGAGTTATGGTTTAACCCAGCTGGTAACTAAGCACCTCCCAGCTGGCTGCCCACTCCCCATCAATGGAATACAGGAGAGAACTGGAAGGGTAAAAGTGACAATACTCCTGAGTTTCACAAGTAAAGCAAAAGTCACACACGTAAGCAAAACACAACAAGGAATTCCTTCACTACTTCCGATGGGCAGGCAGGTGTTCAGCCATCTCCAGGAGAGACCCCAGGCTCCACCACAGGTAACAGTTACTCATGAAGACAAATGCCTTCATTCCAAATGTTGCCCCCATCCTTCTTCTTCACCCACCTTTATATGCTGAGCACACCATATGGTATGGAATATCCCTTTGGTCAGTTGCTGTCAGCTGTCCCAGCTGTCCCCTCAACCTTTTGTGGACCCCCAGTTCACTCGCTGGTGGAGTGGTGTGAGAAGCAGAAAAGGCCTTGACGGCTGCTCAGCGATACTGAAAACATCCCTGTGTTATCAACACCATTTCCAGCACAAATCCAAAACATGGTCCCCTGCCAGCTACTGTGAAGAAAATCAACTCTATCCAAGCCAAAACAGGTTGAAACGCATTCCTTTGTAATGTAAGACATATAATCACAGACTTTGCATTTCAGACTGCACCACACTCGGCCTCTTCTCCACTGCCTGCTGAGGGACTGCATAAGTCACAATACCAGTCTAAAAATTGAGTCTGTAGGATGTATCTGACATATCAGTAGTGACCCTAAACCTTTCAAAAACTATTAAATTACTATTGTGTGAAGTAGCTGTGAATAATTGCAACCTGTTTTCCCTCAACGCAGCAGTCCACCACAAAACAGAAATTAGCTTCAGAGGTGTAGTCACAGAAGTCACAGAAGTTAATGTCATAGTAAGGTAAACGACCTTATGGACTCCTATCTGTCAGTCCCCTATTTTAGCCCTGCTGATTTTCCTGAGGTTCAGTTCCTTTCAATGTTGGTATGATATATAAGACACAGATTTACCAATCGAGAACAAACTTGTTTGCTAGTGAAACTTGACAATACACCTTGGAAAAGTCTCTCACTGCAATAAGATGCTGTCTTCCCTTTTCTCCTGCAGTTTCTCCTGATAACCTGCAGTTTTAGGGAAAATAGTAACAAGTTTTGCACAATACATTTCTTACGTTACCACACACTTGATTCTTCAGCGTTAGTGCATCTGTCAGTGCCTATTAAGTATGTCCTTGCACAAAAATGGCACTTTATTGTTTTGGTTTGTTTTTTTTTGTTATCTGTCCATATATACAGACCAAATATATAGCACTGGATAAAAATAGACTGGTTCAGTTCTGATTTCCATCTTTCTTTCATCTTGCCTTATTCTACCTTCCATTCCTGAAGTGTGAAGACACCATCTTAACTTTTATTATTGCTAAAAAAGAGGATAAATAAGAATTTTTTCTGCTTTGAAAGATTATGATAGAATAGCAATCAAGTTCTGATTTTACTTAGCTACATAATTGTTCTAGTTAAATTATATTACTTCAAGCACATGACATAACAATTCATGGGCTTTCTATACAATTAGAGTGCAATAAATCAAAGTAATTTGATGCTATATTACATGCAGACATTTATGTGAGGGCTTGTTATCTTCAACCTGTCACAAGAAGTATTGTACCACTGTACATGCAAATACTGTATGATAGTATATGGAAATAACTTGTCTAATTTAAAATTCGGGGATATCTGACTTTTCATACACATCTTCCAAGAGCCTATGTCTTTGTAGATATCTCTTCAATAAAAAACAGCAAGTCAGAAGCAAACATAAAACAGCAGCAACAAGATATTAATGCTGAATATCCTCCACATAAAACCAAGAAAACCTCAAAAAACTTAAAACAGCAAATGCAAAACAGATAGTGACTTAAACCAAATCAGACCAGAAAATCCTCAAATGTGGAGAAACTGACTTTAGCCTTCATCAGATAAGGTATTGACTCTGAACAACACCTTATTAAGTAAGGCACTGAAGAAGAAGAATACATATAATAATATACTAGAAAACACAAATGGGAACAAAGACATTCTGGAGCTGTGCAATTGGTGGTGGATGTGGAGTGGATGATACTTTCAAAGGTGCTCTGTATTGACTGAGCGTTGCTTCAAGTGAATGGAAATAGCTCTCTGCAGTGGAGGGAGCTGAGCTGGTTCAGTGCTCAATACTTTTGAAAAGCTCTCTCTATAGCATGCAAACCCCAGCGGTTTTCAGACTCTCAAAATACTGAATGATTACATGTACTTCCACTATCCAAAGCCATGGGTTTCACTACTGGTGCAGTTTGTAGCAGTACTCACATTTTGAACAAGAGGTATCTGCCAAAGAATCCTTTTGTCTCAAGTTAGCCATATAAATCCAAATTCATTTGAAACATGCAGCCTGTGAGCCTGTGCAATCTCAGCAGTGGAAAGAGGAGTAATACTTCAAAACTGAAGGACCATGCTGCTTCCCAAGCCAAAATGAAAGCATATAGTCATGGTTTGAAGCAAAATTAGTTTTAAAGCCTCAACACCCACTCCCTGCTGGGGAAAACACCTTGTTTGGTGTGGGTTTTTTTTTACAAATGCAAAACCACAAGGTTGCTTTTAATCTAAAAGGAAACTGTTTTGCAGGAACAGACTCTTTCATGCCATGCAGTTCACTTTCTAGTTTTCAAGGGATACACACCAAAAGAATTGCCACATTTCAGAAATACACAAGAGCCTTAAACTATACCAAAAACCTCCCTCTGGAGAAAATAAAGCATAGTTTTCAAGAGATGCACCTCTTAAAGATAAAGATGTAAAAATCTCAGGACTAATACTACCTGCTGTGCAGTACCAAAGAATCAGTTGAAACCTATGTGAAAAGGAAATTTTACATAGACATTTCCCTTAGATGTCTTGACACTCTGACAAAGTCTAGAAAGAGTTAACTGCTCTTAAGGCCACCAGTCAGCAAAGACACATGATCATCTGGAGCATGATATCATACACAATCAGAAATATTGGGCTCCTCTGTGAACTTTTCATTAACTGACTTCATGGAAGAGAAGTCTGGAGACACAGTGATACTCAAATACACTGAAGAAATACTGCAGGATATACCAGGCATGATACATTGATAACCTCTGAGCCAGGACACAGAGGGCACATTTCTGGACAGAAATGTGAAAGAATGCTAGTAAGGCAATGCTGAAGAAGATCAACAGAAGAGAAAAGGAATTTTTCATATACAAGATTTAGGATGAGAAACTGGAGTAGGACAGGGAAATAAAAAATGCAAATAGAAATAAAAGTAGTTACAGCAAATGGAGAAAGAGACAAGATTAAGCGAGATTAAGGAAAGAATGAAAATAAATAAAGAATTGCCATACTTAACCTAGCATGACTATGGGTACCTGTTAGTAAGCCTCTCATCCATAGAAATGAAGGGAACAGCAGCATACATTCTGCTGCTCTGGGGTTAAAATCAAAACATAACACAGACATAAAGAATTATTCAGATTGTGGTCTTAAAAATAGTGATGAATGCTCATAATTTCTTATATAACAAAGTAATAAGAAATGGGGTATGCTGTAAAGAAAGCAGATGTAAATGCTTTGCTGAGAAAGTCTTTCAGTGCTGAGGAAAAGAAAAGAAAGCATCAGATGGAAAATGGACGTGCCAGTTCTAAACAGAGAAGATTTTTGAGAGTCATGGACCATTACAGTGTCTCCTATGAGGAAAAGCTGAAGTTACACTTCCTTATCAAGCAGAAAAGGTGCTAGTCTCCTGGCTGAACTAATAAATTACTTCTGAATAGCTCCCAATCTATCACATCACTCTTACCAAGCAGCTCCAAATCCATCACAAGTTACTACTGAAATGTGAAACAGTGAGAGAAGTTTGTTGGTAAAGCCCAGAAGACAGAAAGGCAGGAATGGGAGACTGCACTTTTAATCAGCAAGAACCAGTTGAAATGTCTCCACAGATGACTAGTCAGAGATGAAATCATCTAACAATACTTCTTCTGGTGAAATGGATCAAGATAATTATACATAGTTACCTGTTGAAGAGGCTGGATTTGTGCAGGGGAAAAAAAAACGAAACCAACAAACAAAACAAAACACAAGAACAACAAAAAAAATATTATAAGTATTAACACTATCCAGAAGACACACAGGGAGTTAAAAACACTTTCATAAATATAGATTTTTCAGTCTTTAATGTTTTAATCCTGTAAAGTGCTATATAAACACTATGACTAAATCATAGAACCATAGAATCATAGAATATGCTGAGTTGGAAGGGACCCATAAGGATCATTGAGGCCAAATCCTGTCCCTGTGTAGGGCACCCCGAGAATCACACCATGTGCCTGAGAGCATCATCCAAATGCTTCTTGAACTCAGGCAGGCTTGGTGCTGCGACCACTTCCCTGGGGAGCTTGTTCCAGTGCTCAGACACCCTCTGGAAGAAAAAACTTTTCCTGGTATCCAAGCTAAACCTCCCCTGATTCAGCTTCCTGCCATTTCCCTGAGTTCTGCCACTGGTCACAGGAGTGAAGAGGTCAGTACCTGCCCCATCTCTTCCCCCATTGAGGAAGCCATAGACTGCAATGAGGTCACCCCTCAGCTCCCTCTTCCCCAAGCTGAATAATCCAAGTGACCTCAGCTGCTCCTCATAAGACATCCCATGCAGACCCTTCACTATTCTTGTGGCCCTCCTTTGGACACTCTCCAATAGCTTGATGTCCTTTTAATATTGTAGTGCTCTCCCCATGACACTACTTCTTTCTCTATCAGTGCATAGTTATGCCTAAATATTGACTATACAAAATAAAGTGTTTTTTCTACCACTCTCTCCTCTTGCATGAGTAGTTATCTAGACATACTCTTCAAGGGGATCATCACCATGTCTTACAAAACATCCATTTAGTGTGTTTAAGTCCCTAAACACTCACAATTGCAATTATTGTCACTGGGA
The DNA here is from genome assembly GCA_020745705.1 of Hemiprocne comata. Taxonomy (NCBI): domain Eukaryota; kingdom Metazoa; phylum Chordata; class Aves; order Apodiformes; family Apodidae; genus Hemiprocne; species Hemiprocne comata. The sequence goes on along the minus strand of CM036586.1, from coordinate 130,111,843 downwards.
AAAAGAAGTATATTTTGTTGTTGTTTTCCTTCTTATGACTTTTATTTCTCTAAGTATCCCTTCATATGGAGAAAGACACAAATAAGAACTTCCTCTGTGCTTCTGATTGTCTGCCGTTGTAACAAGTACTCCAGGGGTGTTAATTAAAAGCCTTTGTATTGCCTCCTGTCCCTGACCAAGAGTATAAACCTAGCAGAACACACATTATCTTCTATGTCTCAGAATTGAAAAAGCTGTGCATGTATAACTTTTTCTCACTTGTTTAACACCATTTCTGTCCTCTAAGAACTAAGTTTTGAAAGGTAAAGGCCAATGACCATCATATGTCTGTTTTGTGAAGTTGAAAAAACCTGCAAAGGATCCTTGAACATAGCTACCTTTGACATCTTTATCTTTACTGTTAAGCTTCCAAGCTGTTTCCCTATGCAAGATGTGAGATTTTTATGCAATTCCTAGCTTGCTTCCTACAATACATGAATGACAGCACATCTTAAGTACTGCGTCTGCAGAGTGTAAGCTGTAAGTGTTTTTCAAGTAATCATGAAATTTAAAGTGGGTTGCTTACCATGACTGAGTAATGTATTCTAGAGATATGAGTGTTTTGTATATTTAACATTTTGATTTTTTTCTTTGATCTCAGCTATTGCATTTAAAAGTACCCTAATCTTGGAGTTCTATAGTTTGTCTTGAAAATTTATCAAGCAAAACTTTCATGAAACATGCACATACACTTAGATATACCACGTATTCTTATTTCTTCGTTTTGGTAATCATCAGGCTTTTCCTCTTCTTTTCCTCTCTTTCATGATATTTTCTATCAACTGTCACATCTCTTAACTGTGTTTCAGATAGCCCATTTTAAAAATAGCCAGTCTTCCTAAACTGTTGTGAATTTTACAGCTTATTAACATATTTAGTAAATAGGAATGGAAAAAATCATCCCCAACAATATTATACATATCACAATACTTTGCTTAAGGTATGTGCTACTATGGAAAACAAGATATTTGCAACTGCATCAAAATTAATTTGGCACTGATAAAAGCAGATTAATTGCTTTTAGTGAACAAGGAGCATGACAAAACCACTGTAAATTCAGGGTAGCAGAATCCACATTTCAAAATTTTCCCTCTACTTTTTTTTTTTTTTTTAAATGGTAATGAGTTGATTGACATGCTCTCCAGAGGGACAGACTTCTGAACACTGATAATATCACCAGCAGCTGAGCTGATTCTTTTACTAACTACTTGGAATTGCTGGAACATGTAGGGTATTCCTTTGCTAGTGCTGACAGTAATGAATACCTGGTTTGGCACAGCTTTAACCACATGGGGGAATCACATTTTACTGACTGCAATTTTAGTAATCTCATATATGAGCATATTTAATGCCCCCTTGACTTGTACCAGAACACCCACTAATATCTTCTCAAGCCCACATTTTTGAATCCTTGCACTTGAAGACTTCACAAGTAGGGGGTAAATTGCAAGGATTTGCAGTCTAAACGTTTACCAGAACTGCTGTTACCCCCTACATGTGTCTCTCTCTGCCCATGCAATATTATAGACCTAGAATTACAGGATCTAACATAAATCTTAATTTTCTGGGCTTCCTCATGGAACAAATCTTGCACCTGGAATCCTATACACATCTCCCTGAAAAAAAATGAACATATTTTCCTCCCCATCGCCACCATGTCTGTTTGTGGGTGTATACAAAGAAATGAAATTATAAACTTCACAATACCTGTCTATATAAACCTAGATGTTTAGACACTGAAGTTTTCACTGCTATTACCAGTGAGCTGCCAGTCCAAGCTTGGTAAATTTCAGTGACATATGCACCATTCCATAACGTAGATAGATCATAGAAACTATGACATGTTTTTTTACAAAGAACTGTAATGAGCTCTAGGATCTTTATGACACTTTCAACTCCTGTCAAATCACCTTCAAAGTAGTGAGGTCTTATCCATTTCTCCAAACCCGTTTTGACAATAATGTGGTACTAATAGCTGATGGTTGCTCTGACTATCTAGATAACATGTCCAGCTTTAAAAGCTTCTTCTAATTTTGGGAGGTTTTGCTTGAGTTGTGTTATATCTGCCTCTAATTTATTGATGGCAGAAGGAGCTTTTTGGCTGCATTTGGGTGCTTTACTGTGTTGGATTTTTGGGGTTTTATATTTTACCTCCTGTTTTGGCCATACCATGGGAGGTATTTCTTCCTCCTCCAAGGAGTCTGATTGCCTGGGTTTGGATGCGTGAGGTTCCCTATCTCCCCTACTTGAAGTGCTTGAGCTAGTCCCTGGTATTTCAGGTGGTGCACTTGGTTCAATTGTAGTTTTCATTTCCCAATTATTTTCTCTGATTTTGTATTTTAAAGTCTCATTTTTGCACCAGATTACTACTGCCAAAGTAAGGAAAGCTTTAGCATTGTAATAATCTACGCCACGTTCTCATAGTTTTTGTTTTTGGGTCGGATTGGATTAGTCTTCTACATACTTTAGCTCATTGCACAGCTGGTCTAGATTGTCTGTTTCGTAAAATCCCCTTATTAGTTCATAAAATTGCCTAGAAGGAGCATATTTCTTTGATTCAATATGATCATAGAAGGGAGTTACAAGACGACAAGACCAAAAATCCTCTGAAAAGGGGGATGGTGGTTGGCCTTGTTCCCCGGTTTGCTTAGAATGAAGGAAATCCAGAATTCCCATGGTACAATATGTGCCGTGTGTGTGTTTAAGTGAACTAGCTGGAGGCTTATACAATCGGTACCCCACTTCTGACACCAAATTAAGATGTCACAGTCCGAACCCAGTTTGGATCGAAGCCACCTTATCTCAGGGCACAATCGCCCTGTTTGTTTTAACCAATTGATAAGCTCCTGTCCGGTTAGCACGCGTAAGCACACACACACACACAAGTAAGTTTTAACTTTTTACTAAAATATTAACAAGGACAGAGGAGAGTGGAAGAGAAACGTTGTAGATGCACCAGGGAAAATGTGTGTATGAAAGGAAATAATAATAGAGTGACTACGAGCCCGAGGCTTCCCTTGTGGGTTGATGAAACTGAATGCAAGTGAGGGGCAAATTAGACACCTGGGGGAAGAACGTATTAAAGAGAAGGTTTCTCACGTCCTTCTGGAGCCTGGGGTGGGGTCAGTTGCGGCAGCGGTGGCAGGTACCATGTAGGTGCAGCACGCCAGAGGCTGGGACGGCAGGGGTGCAGCATGCTCCAGCAGGCTGCTTTCTTCAACTCCTTTTTGGCCTTTTCCTTCTTCTTTCTCCTCAATCTCAGGAACACTGGAGAGGTGAGGAGCGCAACAAGCTGTTTTTCCCCTTTAAGCCCTGGGTCTAGTGGCAGAGTCACACCCTGTTGTGTCTCAGTCCCGCCCTGTTTTTCACCGCAGCTCCTTTTTTTTTGGTCTCCTGTTCCTCTTTGTTTTGTCTTCTTTTCCAGCATCTAGGTGCAGCCCCCGATGAAGTTCCAGCCACGGCCTCCATTGCCACCATTTTTGTTATGTCTCTCTATCACAGTCAATTAAGGTGGGAGACATAACTTTCGTGGAGGCCAGTTCTCCACACTGACTCATTCAACTGTCTCTTTTGCAACACAAAGTCTTTATCAGATGTTAGTGGGTTTTGAAATACTTTCTTATTGTCACTCAAGATACCATGGCCCTAGAGGTTATAAAAAACATATCAGAAGCTTCGCATGTACTCTGCCCCTTGATTCCTTATACAGACTTACAAAAACATTTGCAAATAGTTCCTCTTGGGAATTTAACTCTTGGATTGAATTCAATACATAAGTATCCAAATGCTTTCTTTCAGCTTCTAAACACAGAAGCAAATACAGTAAAGGGTTTGTTTTCTTTGTTATCGACTTCACTACACAGTTCAGCCCTAAGTTCCAGTACCCTATTTGTCCAAACTGTATACAAGTTAATTCAATTCTAGGTTCTTCTTTGAAGTCAAGGACCAGTTTCCACCAAACTAAAACTGAGCTGTTCCAAGTACTTCACTCCAGGGACACTTGCCTGTGGTTAATATTGCGCTGCTTTGGTTCTCACCATATGCAATACTCTAATACTACTGCAGCATCTTAGGCATCCCACGATCTCTCTGTACACTTCCCCGCTTTGTTCCAAAGTGTGCAATGTGGACCCTTAATTCTCACACTAGAACAAAAATACTTATTTTATAGGCTGCTTTAACATTATTTCAGACATTTTGAGTTAGGCAAGAAAACACACACACGCAAATAACCTTGTTTAAGATGCAATGGTAGGGCCCAGGGGAGGTCTGGATCAAATACTCAGCAGTGCTGAGACACTCTTAGGTAGTGCAGATGCAAGCTATTCTGCACCATCTTGTTTAGAGTGAGAATTATTTCCTGGGATGGAGGACTGTTGTAGTACAAATATAACCAAATACAGCAGTAGATTCTGTAAGGTGGCTGGATGATGATTTGTTTACCAACATTAGACCAACATTAGAGGAGCTGCCTATATGGATTTGCACTACTTTTTCACTTTGGGATTCACCAGCTGTCTTTAATCTGTCTTCCAGAGCAATTCCACATTTTTACTGTATTGCAGGCTTTAGAACCCATGTTGCCACAGCAAACATTGCGTGTTGTCTCATTACTTGTGATTTGAATGCTTCTGTATGCAATAATTTAAAAACTAAAGTATTTACATTCTTGAGACTGAAGTGATGTCATGGATCTTTTAATTGTGATCTCAGTGTGTTTTCAGCTAAACCAGTTTTTGCACTTAACCACTGTGGGCCTATACACTGGTTTCTGGAATGCTCTTCTTGGCAAGATGTTTGAGGGTAATTTCTAGAAGAGAGAGATGGTGGGAACTGGGGCCTCACAGGTTACTTTTGACAAAGAAAAAGGCAGGAGATTTTGTCACCTATGAGAGACAGCAGGAAACCTTGAGAAGATAAACTGTTCAGCTAATAAAAAAACACAACAAAGGTATCCAGTTCAGCATGCGTACAAGTCAACCCTCCTTAACTCAGCAAGAGTCAATGAATTTAGCAGGAGGTTAAGCACCTAATCAAGTGCATTATCATGTGCTGAATAAAATTGTAAGCAGTGAACAGTTTTTCTGAAGCTAGTAAATTGCGCTACACATATTTTAATAGCAGCAAAAAGGGGTTTTATTTTAGTCTTCTTCTCAGGAGGCTTTCAAGACCCATTTGCATGCATTTCTGTGTGACCTGCCCTAGATTCTGTGGTGGTCTTGCTCTGGCAGGGGGGTTGAACTCTATGATCTCCAGAGGTCCCTTCCAACCCCTACCATTTTGTGATTTTGTAATTCTGCGGTTTTAGGATTTCCTAACTTTATAACTCCATTAAAATACCTTTTGTAACAAAAAAAAATGGAAACATGTAAACATTCAGCATTTTTTTAATCATCAGTGTGTTCCCCTCCCTTCCCCCAAGTAGCTCTGCTACTAATAATTTCTCCAGCTACTCACTTATTGTGCAGTGTACACCATACTGGAGAATGAATGATATCCTTATGTCAAAGAGAAAAAAAAACCTCACCTGTGTTTGGCTCCTGTTAACTGTGGCAGATTGAGCAGGAACACAACTTGGATCCAGCCTAGCTGTAATGTTCCAGGGTTAGACAATACCTTAGAGATGAACACAAGACTAGGAAGTATTGTTTTTTTCATCACTGGATGTGGTCTGGAAATACTATGATTGTCAAGAGAACCTTACATTTGTATTTATAATTGTTCAGCTGAAGATGCTACCTATTTCTGGAGGGAAATTTTTTATATAATTTTGCAAGTGACCCATAAGAATCTGTGTCTGACATGATCAAATAACATTGCATTGACAGGTACATACAAACACCTTTATTTGCCTAAAAATGGATTCATAAATACCTGGGAGATGCCCTTAATTTCAATTAATTAAAAGTATTTACATTCTTGTAGAAGTCTTGGGGGGAAAAAAAAAATAAGATCCTACTCACACTTACCTGATTTCTGCAAAAACTTCTTTATGTCATTAGAACCTTGTCATTAAATTGTCTATACCTCCTGTTTCTCATTCATTATCTCCCATTGTCACAGATGCTAAAAGTATTGGATATAGCTTGCTCATAATAATAATTTACTGTTCAGAAGTTGGCACTGTGCTGATAATCAGATTTATTTTCTTATTCTATGTAATTTCTTGTGAATATTACAATTTTGAATAAAGATATCCTTGCAGTGGAAACACAGTTGCTGGGGACTTTTAATGGACCAGAAAGACTGTCATGGCATTGTGATTACCTGAGTAGCCACAGAAATGGCAAAATTGAAGGCTGGTAGCTAACAGGAATAATCAAAGACAGGCAAATAAAGAACTCCTTAGCACTGATAGGTTATTTGTTTGCAAATGAGAAAACAAGGATATGGGGAGAAAATACAAATTTAATAGAAGGTTAGTTGAGTGCACTGCAGCAAGGAATTTGAATGTAATGCAAAATTGCGTATTGTTTCACTTGGCTTTCACATGCTTTCCTGCTATGCTAATGAGAAAAAAGTCTTTAAAAGATCAACAGAGAAATATGAGTTTGTACCAGAGAATTAGATTTTGGATGCAAGGTCATAAAATTTAGGTCACACAGTCCAGTGCACAGAGCAGTGCTGATAAATTCTGACTGAGGTGGTAATCAGTGAGGATGAAAGGAAAATAAAGAATTAAGGCAAACAGTTTTCACATGGCTGTAGTGCACTAAACAGCTTCTACACTTAGAAGCAACAGAAATACTTTAAAAGAAAAGGCAACCTGCAGTGTGATAGCCATTTAGCCAAATGCTCTGAAAGCTGAAGGGTAATGTTCAGATTCTTTCCGTTTTAATAAATATCAGTGGTTTGAAACCTAGAAAGAAGAGGATAAGCAGTTGAGACCTATATAAGCTTAAAATAAAGAGCTCAGATATAAACTAAGCCATCACATTATAGACTGCAGAGTTTTTAGAATTTAGAGGCTGTTATTTACCAATATAATTCCATAGGCAAAATAAGAATACCAATTCCCAGAAAATACATCTGAATTAAAATCTTTCATAGAATTTAGTATAAATTGAGCAGAGCCTCAACTAAACAAATATTAAAAGCATGTAGTTTTCAGAATTAAATACTCACATATTTTAACCATCCTAGACTTTTAAGGTAATTCTTGCTTAAAATTCCTTAAAATAATGGTTTCATATTAAACAAAAAAGTGTACATATGAAATGACTTCATCTTTTTTTTAAGTCATACAATGTAAGAAATTGCTATATGCTCACCATTGTCATGCTGGCAGTGCACACATGTAGAGAGGCTGTGCAGAAGGCAGAGGAACAGCATGTTTGTTAAATCCTGAAGTGATGAGATCTGAAAACTCAACATTATGGTAAGGCTTAGTACGATAAATAACAAATGCTCTCAATCAATCTGACTACAGGAGCTTGCCCATTTTAGGGCTGGGTAATGCACTACCTCAGTTTCCCTCCTTGTCAAAAGAAGCTGGTTTGGCAGGCTGTATGAACTGTCTCTTCAAACTTCTTTTTTCTCTACAAAGACTGATTACATTTTAATTAAGAATTTAAGTTTGAATGAGATTACATAATATTTCCAGGATCTAATTTGCTTACACAAAACAGTACCCTATTTCAAAGTCAACACCACTCAGCATATATTCCTGTTTTCACCAGCATCCAAGTCCCCTCAAAGGTTCAATGGTTCTTATAGTCTTTACCAATCCTTCACAGTTCCCTTGGGAAGTCTCTTCAAAAATCTATTACAAAGGAATCACTTGGAGAAAAGATTCTATGTGGAGTTTTTTTGCTTGTATTTCACTGAGGCCCCTCCAAATGCCACATGAGTTTGATATCTTCTATCTATGGATACTCTAAGGTCTCTTATTGTGCCCATGACTAAGGTATGATGTAAGCTTGGCTTATGTACCTATGGCAGCCTATGATAGAATCACAGAATCACAGAATGGTTTGAGTTGGAAGGAACTTTAAAGATCATCTAGTTTCCACCCCCCTGCATTGGCAGGGACATCTCCCAATAGATCAGGTTACTCAAAGTCCCATCCAGCCTGCCCTTGAACATTTCCAGGGATGGGGCTTCTACAACTTCCATGGGCAACTTGTTCCAGTGTCTCACCACCCTCACACTAAAGAATTTATTTCCAATGTCTAACCTAAATCTCCCCTCTTCCATTTTTGATCCGTTACCCCTTGTCCTCTCATTACAAGCCCTTGTAAAAAGTCCCTCCCCAGCTTTCCTGAAGCTCCCTTCAGGCACTGGAAGGCTGCTATGAGGTTTCCTCAGAGCCTTCGCTTTTCCAGGCTGAACAACCTTATTTTCTCAGCCTGTCACAAAACAGTTCCTTTTCCCCCAGACACCTATGTATTCCAGCCTCTCTTTCTCTCACAAAACTACACCTTGAACCAAGCTGGCTGGTCCACAACTCCCACTTTTCCTAAAATGGAAACGCTGTTTTGTAGCAGTAGTTTGGTAAACATGTCACAGATCAAGCTTCCAAAAAAAACCCACCCTAAAAATATGTATTTCACTGTCGCTGTGTTAAGACACTGTGAAGTGAGTTAAATACAATGTATTGCCAGAGCATAGTAACAGAAAAAGAGGCTGAGAGTTTAAAGGTTTGTTCTAACAAGCAGACAGCACAGGACAAAGACACAGCCAGGTTCTGCTGCCTCTCCCTGCCTCACTCATTGCTCAGGGAGTAATTTTGACAGAAACAGTGTTGTGACTCACTGCAGAAGGTGCTATTTATCATAACTATGGGTAGGAGACTGAGGACTGAGTTTGAATAAAATGTCTGATTTGCATGTTTAATGTATGGTAGTTTATATTTTAAGTTATTAATGAGTATGCTGATCTGAAGGAAGAAATTTGTTAAATATTTAATGTTAAACAAGCTTTAGTTAAACAAACTGGAACAAGAAATTTCTGAAGTTGCAATCGCAGCATTTTTAAGCCACAGGTTTATCAATATTCAAATACACGTAGGAGATGTTTGGGAATCTAAAACCACATAATGATCTTACAATTCTATAACACCTTAAATTCAAAAGGATGTCAAAGTGTTTAACAAACTGCAGGCAGTGATCATTTCACCTACCATCAAAATGCAGACATGGCTGCAGTGAGTTTTGGTAGCATTCTAGCAGCACAGAGAAGCACTGCACAGCAATACAGGAAAAGAATAAAGAATGCTGCAGCTTCAGGGACTTGGTATCAATGGGGATTTGATTATTCAGGTTTATGAACTCATACCGGCCTGTCTGCAACTTTAGGTCCCCTCACAATTAAAGAAAATATAACCCATAATAAATTGAGCAGATCAAAAGCAACTAATCAAATAGGCAGAATACTGTGGTTAGCCTATAGCTACATTTTGAAAAGAAGGATGAGACAGAGCTCACTATTAATTGAAATACAGCTTTTTCTCTTAGCTGAGAGACAGACATATTCTGTGGTTCTGGTCGTGGTGTAAAGCGTTGAGTACATAATAATCCCCAAAAACAATAATCATAGAATCATAGAATGCCAGGTTGGAAGGGACCTCAAGGATCATCTGGTCCAATCTTTCTAGGTACTACTATAGTTTATATGAGATGGCTCAGCACCCTGTCAAGCTGAGACTTAAAACTGTCAAATATGGGGGAATCTACTACTTCTCTTGGGAGACTATTCCAATGTTTGACTGGCCTCATGGTGAAAAATTTACCTCTTGTGTCCAATCAGAATCTCCCCAGGAGTAACTTGTGCCCATTACCCCTTGTCTTTTCCATGTGACTCCTTGTAAACAGGGAGTCTCCATCTTCTTGGTAGCCACCCTTTAAGTACTGGAACATGGTAATAAGGTCTCTCCAAAACCTTCTCTTCTCAAGGCTGAACAAACCCAGTTTTCTCAACCTCTTCTCATATGGTAGGTCTTCCAGTCTTCTGATCATCCTTGTGGCCCTTCTCTAGACCCTCTCCAGCCTGTCCACATCCTTTTTGTATAGTGAGGACCAAAACTGAACACAATACTCCAGGTGTGGTCTGACAAGCGCCGAGTAGAGCGGGATGATGACTTCTTTATCTCTGCTGATGATGCCCTTGTTGACACAGCCCAGCATCTTGTTGGCTTTCTTTGCCTTTGCAGCACACTGTTCACTCATGTTGAGCCTGTTATCCAAGACCTTCAGGCCCCTTTACACAGGGCTGTTCTCCAGCCAGGGGTGGATCCCTATCTGAACTGCACTCCTGGGTTACATGGCCCCAGGTACAATACCTTACACTTCTCCCCATTGAACTTCATAAGACTCCTGCTAGCCTACTCCTCCAGCCTGTCCAGGTAATTCTGGCGGATGTATAATATATATCAACTCACTGGGAACACTTCTGTTTTCCTTGCCCATTTGTTCACCCCCAAAAACTATTTCTTTAGAGTGTGAGTCCTGATGGAACAAAGACCCTAGGATAGTGGTGCTTAAACACTGCCATTGCATGGTGGTACTTATGGCCCTAAAGTGCTTGAGTACAACCCTTACAATCAGATGGAACACAGGAGACAGAAAGACCAAAGCAGGGATGAATATTCAACAACCATTGCTTAGAAGAGTTTTGCTGAATTTCACTGGATTTGGTTCTGTCCATCATAATACACCCTCGATTCAGTTTTGATTCTAGTCAGCTTATTTTTACCTCATTCAATGGAGGTTCATGCAGAGCTGTCCCTGCTTCTCAGCAGCGAAATCTGATCAGCTTATGTGTTTCCCTTAATGATGTTCAAATTGAAAAATTCTGGTGCAGTCACTCAAGAATGGAGCACATCCTCAAACACATTTCTGAGGGAGACTGGTCCTTACTGGGTTGCAATGTCAGCTCACTATTTTCTTAGTATCTTTTCCTGGCATCCTGAATCTTTTCATCTGTGGTGTCACCTCCCCCCAGGAGGGACAAATCCATGCTCCTGAGTCAGCCCCGCTAGCCAACAGTGTTGCCTTTGCAGCACTCCCAGAGGAACTAGCTAGTGAAAATTCAGCCTCTTCAAGCTGAATTTTCCATTCAAGTGCTCTGCACACAACACTTCAGCATAAAAGGGAAGCTCTAATGGAAAAAATGCAGATAACAAGGCTGTTCCATGCTACTCAAGTTTTTGAAGGTAACTGTCGTAAAGAATAGGAATTGCTTGGACACCATAATAATAGGGGATCATACATGTATTATGTTAAAGAGACAAATACATGGTTTTTCTTCTTGACTGTCCACCTTCCTATACTCATAAAATAAAATCCATGAGAAAGGCAGAGAAAGTGGATAGCCAAGCTGGAAATAGGCAGCCCTATCCTGCCCTTGGTCTTGCAATTTTATAAAACATTGGCAGTCTGGTTAGTCAACTGAAGAACCGAGTCAGTACTGTCTCTAAAACATGTCCTCATATAAAGCCAGACTGAAGTATTTTGATATAGTTTACATTTCAGAAAAGTTAGATAAAAATGAATCAGCCTTTTACTCAGCCCTGCTAGGAAATGGAAAAAAAAAAAGTCTACCAAACTGACAAAATGGAAAATTCCTTCCCAGCTACAAACCTAACAATTAATTTGGTCTTTATGCAAGAAAGGAGAGTCATGTTTAACTGTGTAATTCCATGTGTTGTTTCCAGGTGGCAAAGGCCAGGTCCCTCCTTACATGAAGCTTTCTCAAGTGTGTGGGTGCAGGCACATGCACACATGCACATTTCCAGGGGGTAGAACAGTGTTTATTATTAAAACCAAAGAACCCCTAAAGGAGACAGTTAAAGAGTCCACTTAGACAGTTGCTACTGGAGTTTCACTGGAGGGCTTCTTTTTCATTAAATGAGGGCCTCTGATGGTGATAGATATTGGCTAGACTGTTTGAATGTAGAACTTTTACATCTTTTAATTAGCTGAGTTGCTTTATGAGAACTGCTTTATATCAGTCATCTCCAGTAATTCTGTATACTCTATATTAAAATTAAAAAGTATTAAGTAAAACAATCAGAACTGAAAAGACCTACATGTTTGCAATTGCTACCTCAATGGACTTCTTTTGGCTGCAGTTTTGAAAATCATTACCTAACATAACAGATCACAAACAAGTCCTCTTCTCATAGTTGAAAATATGTGACATCAACTTCAAAAAGTGCTTACTGATGTTGAAGCTTGATCTTTAAGCAACATTTCATCAGCATGTCAGTGATATGGTACAATTAGTTCCTCATCAAAAAGAAATACAGCATCTCAGAATTCAAATTTTATTATTGCAAGGGTTTGGTTTAACAGCCTGCATACTTAAACACAGATAGGCAGTGGGAATGGAATGCACTGCATTGAGATCTATCCTTTTTATTAAAAACATAACATTACACCTTAAGGGAAGTATGTTTTTCTACAGGGATTGCTCCACAATTTAATTACAGCAGACTATGCTCTCATTTTATGAGATTCATTGCAGCTCAGGAACCACAGTGTGATTTATATCAGCATATCCTGTCCTGTCAAGAGTGGAATGGGTAGCTGTGCTCTGTTCAGAAAAATAGTATGGTTGGCAAAATTCTTTGGACAAACTGCAGAAATGACACTACACTGTTGCCTCCACAAGGTAACATACATCATCCCACTAACGAACTATTACCTGCTAGAAACATCTTAGAACATGTTCTGTCTGAGGGAATATAGCACCTCACTATATCCTTTTTTCCTATACAAGTCAGGCAATGATACTAAATTTCCAAGGTGGCTTTTTCTTTTTCTTTTTTCCTTTTTTTTTTTTTTGAGGGGAGACCATATTTTACAAAAGCAGAAACACTGCAGAAACCCTCAGGAGAACAAATAATCCTTTTGACGTTTTTAATGTTTCCTGTTTTTGAACTTCTTTAAGCGCTTGTAAACAGTTGTGGAGCACATAGTACTCTTATTTTCACAGAGACATGCACAAAAAGGGGCTTTAAGTATTGCTGGATAAACCAACCCAGCTGAGGAAGTCTCATACTATTGCAGTCCTCAACTAATGGCAGAAAATAGAAAATTTAATCTGGCTCGTACAAGACAAAAAGGATCAAAGTTTGTCATTGCAGAAAACATACTCCTACTCAGCATGGCATCTCCATCTTGGGCAAGGGAACTGACTGTGTGGATATGTAAGTAAGGAGCTCAAACACAGAGTGGGCAAAAAGGGAATGGCTAAGAGAGGTAAGAAAGATTTTATTAGTGACATGGTATTTCAAACACCTGCTAGCTAAAAAACTGCTGTTCCTCTTTTACTGCTGGGCAACACTTTTGTTAAATCAGCAAAATGTTCCAAAAATATAAGCTGATGGAGCTTAGTCAAGCTTGCCAATCTTAGCACCTTGGTTGTGTCCTGTTCTTCTGGGGGGTTGGCTGGTTTGCTTTTTATTTCTCCATGTAGTCCTTGTTGACAGAATTATCAGATTGTCTGAATATATAATTTATCATGTTTTTTCTTTAAAACCAATTTCCAGCCTACATGCTTTTGAGAGCAAGACTGAAAAATGACCATTGTGTAAACTAGCGACACAGAAATGCAGAGCACAGGTATAAAAATACTACACACCTCAAAAAAATTTGAGTCACTCATTTGAGCCAAAAAAGTCACTCATGTTTTAAGGTATTCTCAAGATTTTTTAATATTTAAACTTCTCATTTATTATCTGCCTTATTGTTAACTATTTTTACTATCAAGCCTTCATGTGGTAGTCATGTGCCTGGAATGTTTAATTCTTGTTTAATACTCTGTAGCATATTACCATTGCCATATGTTGCTGTCATCCCAGTGACAGTACAGAAGGAAATGTTCTCTCACACCCTTGTTTTCCTCAATTGGAACAGTGGCTTTGGAGAAAGGACTGATTGTGGATGTCTTCCTTTTCCATTCTCAACATTTTAAGGATGAACCAATAGGAAGAAGTGTGAATGCTAGTTCCTCTAAAGCTGATTTTCTGAAACAAGAAAGGAGGTAGTAGGCTGCTGTACAGGTAGTCTCAGCATAACCAGTAAATAAGTGCACAAGAACCACAGAGAAAGACAGTAGGCTGAGGAGGAACCCCACTTATCCAGTCCCCAGTGACCACAGAGAACTCATGAAAGACACAAAGAGCCCCAGTGTCCTTTGGCAATGCGACACGGTGCGGATGGAAGAAATCCTGCTCTTTATCAAGCACAGAGGTTGTGACTGCCTTGACTTGAACAATATATCAGGTTAACATTCCTTTCACCTGTATATACTTCCCTTAAAAAACACATATAAGGCCCAAAGGCAATCTGGCAAATTTTAAAGTGATCCCAAAGAAGAGGAATAATTCTTGTGACAATGTCCCATGACTTCCATTCCTGCAGCAATAGCATCATTTCTCTCTATTTTTCCGTTGGGGCTATCTGATCTGGAATCTGGTCTCCAAGCAATTAAACTGACAGAGGGAAAAATGATGAGGAAACTGCACACACAGAAAAGGGAAAGCCTGTATCTGAGCAGCTGGTTTGGCATCATAGGTGTTGAGCTACAGGCTACTATCAGTGAGGCCTGTGACATGGGATTTGTCTGGGCAAAGACCATGAAATGATTTATAATTTAGTTAAACTTGCATTATTAAAAAGGGACTATGTCTCTTTTGAAAGGTATTTGTGTTTGTCAGTCATTCTCTTGATTTTACAAGTTAGTGGCCTAGTTGGAGACCAAGTTATTAAAAAATAACCGTTTTTTGTTGTTCTAGTCATTGAACTGATGCTATCAAAAGGATTTACAGCATCTGTCTCTAGGGATGCTTTAGTCCATTTCATTTTTTTTCTCTCCTCTCTGTGTACATTTAAATTTGCCATTCAGTGAGATGCCATTTCTCTCTTTACTTGGGTGTATGCAGACACTTGGACTACTCTGTCATTCAACCCATCTCAATGTAAGATGGTGTGACATTCCAGATATATAATGTCTGTCTTGAACAATCCAAGAAATAGACGGTGAATTTGGACACTCAGGATGCCTGGTGTTTGTCTTAAGACATCTAAGAGTTAAACAGGATTTGTTGCTGGACTATGACTCAGGACCCCACCAAGCTGTTTTACTCTCCTCTTCACGCCTGTAAACTGGGGGTTTTTGATGTGGGGTGAAGGAGCTCTTCAGCCGGTGCTGGGAGCAGGATATCCAGCGATAAGTAGGCCTTGAGACTTCATGGAAATCACTGACTTGGCCAGAAAAGTCTGACTTCCACCTGATAAACCATCCTGAGCTGCCAAGTTGTTTCCAAGTTGTTTCAACCTGTTCAAGGACCCTGTTGCTGGCCCAATGAATGGCTTATCTTGTTAATTAGCCTGACAAAGACCATCTGTAAGGTATAGCCCGGCACCATACCCCCCCCCTCGTGGTCCCTCCCGTCTCAGAGGAGCATGCAGAAGACAGAGGAATTTCCTCCCCTGTACTGGGAGAAAAAGGGGGTGGGGGGGCACTGGGCAAGAACTGCATACAAATTTGGGACACTGTGGGTGCAGTGAAGCTCTTCCTCACTGCAGCACTTCCCCACCAAAGCGCTTCCCCACCAACGATGTCGCTGGACCGTGGTGGTAACTATTATCTGGCTAATCTCTGTAATTCTGCTTTCTTCTTTTTTTTCTGTCTCTGTTTTCCTCCCTGTCCTATCTGCTCTAGGGACTTTGCTGTGTAGTTCCAATACAGTTCAGTGTGCATGTGATATCTGATCTCGTTTGTGTCTTAATTTCACCATTTGGGATAACCTTTAAACCTTTTCACAGGTCCTGCCGGACAAACGGGTGCAGCTGCTGTGTGGCTTCTACCAGGAGAGGGAAGACAGAGTCCAGCCACCCCCAGCCTCCCACTTGGGTGAGGAGTGTTAGAAAGCAAGGGGGCTCCGCCCAATCTCTCGTAACACCGCTCACCAGTGCCAGTGTCTGTTTGTGCACCTTGGTTTTGTTCTGGCGAGATGATAGAAAATTGCCACGTATCTGAATATCAGATTGTGACAAATGGGTTTAGGCTGTGGTGTATCTTTCTTTCCTGTTTGGAATTTTCTAAAATCCTTCTCACAAGCAGCACTTTGGTGATGATATTTCATTCTGGAAATGTAACCCCATAACGGCTTAGACAATACTCTGTGCTTTCTGAATCTTTGAAAGCAATATTTAAACGCTCGTGGCAGTTCTTCTGCTTAGTTTCCTTTTGCCACTAACCGTGAAAAGGTCACATGTAGCACGCAGTGGAGCAAGGTTCACACATAGCTGTGTTTGCACTGACAGCTGCAAGGTCTGCAATTGGAAAGAGGGCAATTCCAGCAGCATATCATGGTTACACAGAAAAACTAATCCTATGAAGAGGAAAGGTTTATGAGTTAGAGTGTCTATCACAGCTGCTTGGGTTTTAGTAATTTCTTTGTGTAGTACCATGTCACATGTTGGTGTCTTAAATATAGCTCAGAACATGCAATGCAAGGCTGTTGAGTTGCCCAAAAGCCTCAAAACATAAAAAATTTACAAACTCCATATATCCTTAGCCTACAGACTAGATATAGAAAGGAAGCAACCATTTGCAAGCATATGCCAGTCTGCCCTGCAGGACTTTGGAAGTCAGATCAGGATCTAAAATGCCTGTAGCTTCAAATTTTTCAGACTCCCACTTTGCTCAACACATACAAAGTAGAACAGCATTCTATTGAATATTGAGCAGTGGTATTCCACTACTCAAAAAAAAAAAAAAGTTTTAAACCTTTCCAGAACTACTGCATTTTAAGGAGGAGAGAAACGTCTGCAGAAACTTAGAGAGAATTGTTGTCTTGTTCAGAGACAGTCAAACAGGGCTAGTGGGCTTTGCCTTAGAGGGCTTCTGAGCTCCTCTGGGCAAAGCGAAGCAGGTTGCCCAGAGAACTGCTGATTAACAGCATTTTGCTCTGCGAGAGGCAGCCCCTCCTGGCTCCCAGTTACTGATGAGTTCCCGTAGCTGGGAAGATGTTGCCTGTCATAATGAGAGCTGGCTTGTACTCCCTTGCAAGGATGTGGTTCTCATTAAACTGGTAACTATATCCTCTCCCCTACCCTTCGACTGGAAGCATTGATGTCTGGTCATATACTGACCAATCAAACTGGAAAACTGAAGAAAAGCCCCCAGAGAGACATCAGTCATAAAGCTTCTAGTTTTATGTTCAACTCACACTTCTTTCATACGGTATTGGAAACACCAGCCTCCTCCCAGTGTCTTGCAAAGTAAGATACCTGTTGACCACCAAGAGGTAACTTCCTATATATTTTTAGCAAACCAAACAGCTGTATGGAATGAGCAGTGACTATTTTATAAAGTCAAAGATGAGAATCAACATTCAGCTTATTTTCTGTGCAACCATCCTACCAGTGGAAATTACATTACTGAGTCAAAAAACATTAACCGATTGGCTGACTAGTAACACCATACACTGTATCAAGCATAGAGTGATATCTCATTAACTAGTTCCCAAACGCTTGAAGTTGTTTAACTACATTTTACATTTTAGAAGGTCCTTGAAACTGCAGCAGCAGGCATGCAATGAAGCCTGATATGCATGCGCACCAACACATCTATTTGGCAATGGACTATACCTCAGTACAGGTCTACATGGAGATCGAATATTCACAGTCAGTGCAGAGAAGCATTTATTTCTAACCAGTGGCTCCTCTGATCCAGTTTCTGTCACTTAGGATGAATCAAATAATTTATTCTACTGACAATCCTCTCCCTTGATGATAAATTGAGTCTAGAAAACTAGTGCAGATCTAGATATTGTAGAAATCTGAAATTAGATGATGTGAAACCCTAATCTTCCCCAGGTTCCTACATAGTCAGTGGAGAAAGTCGTGCATCTTAAGAGTCTCTAAGTTAGGCTCACACACTGCCAAGCACAGGTAAATATTTCTATGGGAGAAAATAATCTAGGCCAGAGAAAAAAAATGAGAAAGGCATTTTTGGAAGGAAAACAGAAAGAAGAATTACAGAAAGAAATACTGTAAAACTAAGAGAGCACTGTGCCAAGCCTTAGGAATTTCCTCAGGAAACATTTTTCAAAGCAGCCTCATGCCATTGCCATAGTCCCATATCTCTTTAAGTGTTGCTGACTTAAAGACAAGCCTAAGATATTAATATGAAAAGAAATCTTAGCAGTTCTTGGCATATAAACAATTAACCCTGTACATTATTAAATTCAGATTTTCAAGGTCAATTATCTTGACTGGAAACAACCGACTCATCTCCAAGTTTGTTTGTATTTTAATCTATTTTACAGTATTGAGAAATGCAGTAATATTCTGTGAAGTAGGAATCAAAAGCTGTATCTCCTTTCTGTCACAGGAATGCCTAACCAATAAACTACATAGTGATGTTGCTTTCATTCTTTTTTTCTCTGTGGCCCAACAAATCTTACAATCTTTTCTTAAAATTGGAACAGTTTCACCATGAAGAGTTTCACTTGGTTTTCCTCCAGAGCAGCCCATAATTGACTCTCCTTAAGGACATGGGAAAGATGGAATTGAATTTGTTCAGGCTGAGAAGGAATTGAAATTCTTCCGCATCTGGTGCAAAAGCTAGGAAAGAGGTTTCTCGACATGTTTTTTTTGGGTATCCCTGGCTGAAGCAAGTCTCACCACTGTTGGTAGTGCTCACTCACAGATCCATCTGCAAAAAGGCACAAAAGAAGGCTTTTTTCTCTATATCCTCTCCTTCCTACCTCACTTATTTACATTTCCTGCCAGGATAATCCCTCTCCCTCCCATTACACCTCAAACTGCGGTCCCAAGCTCATGCTACCACATCCAGATCAACTTGATGCCTTTTTCCTGAGAATGATCCCCAAACCCATGACAGGAGAAGCTACAGAGAGAGGGGCTACTGCAACACACTGCAGCAGCCAGCAGCCAACCAGCAGACCAGAGTTAAGGGGTCCCTTGGGTATAAGGCTGCCAGTGGCAGCCTTCACTCCATAGCATGGACAAGTGACTGCACGATGCACATGTGGGAAGGGGCTCCTTCTGAGTCATGAGGGAAGTTTCTGTGGCTAGGCAGGTTCTTCCACAGCCCCTAGCTCAGTGCAGAAAAAAAAAAAAAAAAAAAAAAAAAAAAAAAAAAGAAGCTTCTCTATAATGTCCATAACTTAGGAAAGACAGAAAATGTTAAAATAACAGGTAGGAGGTTAAGAACAAAAACCCTCCAAAAAATGGGGTTTGGCTTCATCACTGAGAAACAATGCTCTTATCTGCCAAGTAAAATGGGCCCTGAGAGCTATTCTGGCTGTGGCTGTGGGCTAGCATACAGAGAATGAGAGGCTGAGGAGGGTGTGGAGGTAAATGGTGCTGTCTCCCCTGCTGTGCCTTATTCCACCCCATTCATACTTGAGGGATTG
Source organism: Hemiprocne comata (assembly GCA_020745705.1). Lineage (NCBI taxonomy): Eukaryota > Metazoa > Chordata > Aves > Apodiformes > Apodidae > Hemiprocne > Hemiprocne comata. The sequence goes on along the minus strand of CM036586.1, from coordinate 130,092,408 downwards.
CTTCCATTAATACGCATCTATAGAAGTTACCGGAGGAAGCAAGCCAGACTGTTCCTCAGCAGGAACTCGCTTTAACAAAGGGACATTGTTTCCTTACAATACTTTCACTTCAGGGTTATCTGAAACTTAACAGAAAATAGGACCTGTTTTGGTTTAAAAGCCTCAGTGGACTAGAAACATGACAAAGGACCTAAGAATGATTTCTGTCTCCTCACTTGATCCAAAAATATCTAAGTCTGCTTTTCTACTTCAAGACCCATTTTAGATACCCATGTCTATGTCTGAACTATTAATAGATTATAGGTTTGGGCTGGGACCAAAACCTATATACCTTCTTGCCTAAGGTGGCCAGGAATTCCTTTTCAATACTAATCACTCCACAGCAACAGGTTCAACAAGTTGATATCAGACTATAATTAATTTAAATTAATAAAATATTAATTTAACATAACCTAACAGGGTCTATAAAGTATATATACAACATTCAGTAAGTTGTGCAAAGATAATGTGGAAGAAAGGCTGCTTAGGTCATAAAAAAATATTTGGTATGCCTAATACACATTTTCATGCTATCTGAAATTGTAGGACTTGCAAAAAGAATCCAAGTCTCATCTGTGATCTCCTTTATGTTAGCACTGCTTCAATGACCTACCTAAAGTGTATGGGTGTGAATGAGATAAGCACCAACTCTTCTTTCCCAAATAATTCTTAAGTTTCACTTTACCTGAATTGCAACATCTACTCAGTATTGTGTAAGTATATTTCCTCACCTTGATATTTGTGACAGAAAACAGAAATCACAACACCTCAAACCATTATAATTCATCGTTTTGATTGAACAGTCTGATTTCTCTGCCTTCACTCACTGTATGAGCATGGCTGAGTGCCAGCTGAACCACAACGATGCCCAAGACCCAGAGAGATTATGTGGGTGAAACACGTACTGCAGCTGTGATGATATACAAGAAAGGGGCTGGATCACGCTGAGAGTCACTTCTGCCACACAGTAATTCAGTAGGAAAAACAAATAACTCTTTATCTTAAGCTCTGTATGGCCAGTGCTTTCACAGAGACTGGGGGGAGGTAGGGGTCTTTTGAGGTTGTTGGGTTTTTTTTTTTTATGGAGTGGGATGGTGCCTCTACAAAGAAGAGCTAAATCAGTTCATTTAAAATGCCTTTCTGCATCATTTCCGGAAACATGGTTTGCAACAAAGAAGAAACAAACTGTGCACTGTCAGCACAAATCTGCAAAGCTGTTTCACACAAACAATCACTGCATCTTTTAAAACGTCAAAATTTTCTGATTTTCATTGCCTTTTCTCCACTATTACCCACAGCAATGCAGCTGCACTCTGCTCTGAACACACAGTTGCTATTACAGTAAATTTGTAAGCAGGTAATGACAGAATCATGGAATCACAGAATCGTCATGGTTGGAAAGGACCTCTGAGATCACCGAATCCAACGATCAGTACAAAAAAACCCAACAACAAAACCCAACAACAACAACAAAAACAACCCCCCCCAAAAAAAAATAGCAAACAAACAAAAAAACATAATATCAATACAACCCTAAAACACACACCCACACACACATCCCACCAAAAAAGCCCCCACAAAAAAATCCCCCACAACCTAAGTATCACTAGAGCATGTCCTGAAGTGCCACATCTACATGTTTCTTGAATACCTCCAAGGATAGTGACTCAACCAACTCCTTGAGCAGGCTGTTCCAGTGCCTGACCACTCTTCCAGTATAAAAACTCTTCCTAATATCCAATCTAAACCTCCCCTGGTGCAACTTCAGACCATTTCCTCTGGTCCTACAGTTATTTAATTGAGAGAAGAGGCCAACAACCACCTCACTACAACCTCCTTTCAGATAGTTTTAGAGTGCCATGAGGTCTCCCCTCAGCATCCTTTTCTTCAGACTAAACAACCCCAGTTCCCTCAGCCACTTCTCATATGACTTGTTATCTAGACCCTTCACCAGCTTGGTAGCTCTCCTCTGGACAGGCTCCAGCACCTCAATGTCCTTCTTATAGTGAGGGGCCCAGAACAGAACACAGTACTTGAGGTGTGGCCTCATCAGTGCCAAGTAGAGGGGCACAATCACTTCCTAACTCCTGCTGGCCATGCAATTCCTGATGCAGGCCAGCATGCTGTTTGCCTTCTTGGCCACTGCTAGCTCATGTTCACCCAGCTGTCAGCCATCACCCTCAGGTCCATTTCTGCTGGGCAGCTCTCCAGCCACTCTTCCCCAAGCCTGTAGTGTTGCCTGGAGTTTTTGTGACTGAAATGCAGGACCCGGCACTTGGCCTTATTGAACCTCACATAATTGGCCTTGGCCCATCGATCCAGCCTGTCCAGGTCCCTCTGCAGAGCCTTCCTACCCTCAAGCAGATCGACACTCCCACTCAATTTGGTGTTGTCTGCAAACTTACTGAGGGTGCGCTCAATCCCCTCATCCAGATCATTGATAAAGATATTGAACAAGACTGGGCCCAAAACTGAGCCCTGAGGGACACCACCACATTTGATCACTAGGCCGACAACTAGATTTGACCCCATGTACCACAACTCTCTGGCCATGGCCATCCAGCCAGTTTTTTACCCAGAGAAAAGTAGACTTGTCTATGCCATCATTCGCCAGCTTTTCTAGGAGAATGCTGTGGGAGACGATGTCAAAGGCCTTACCACAGCCCAGGCAGACAACATCTGTTGTGGTCCAAGTACAACCCTGGCTGGAAAACTCAAGTCGAGTCACAGATTGCCCTTTTCTTCTCCTCAATTAGAGGAGGAATAGCCCCCAGTTGGCTGGTTTCAATTTCCCAGTGGGTCCTTCCCTAGCTTGGGACCGGATGGCTACACTGGGTATTTCTGTAGAACACAAACCCTGCCCAGAGGCATGCGTGCACCGGCACAAACACAGAGACTGTGCGCTTAACATACCACTTTAATGTAATAGTTTTGGAGCAGAGGGAGTGTAGAGGGGGAGCTGGATATGCAAATGTAGGTACAGGAGACAAACCTGGGGCGTGTAACGGTACTCGTGATAGGTAAAGGGAAAGAAAGAAACACTATTATAGTTGGGGGTAGAGTGCCTGGCGAGTTCCCCATATAGGGTAGACGAGGTGCGTGTGTGTATGTCGCTGAGTACTTTTGCCTGGGAAAAGTACACAAAGAGAAAGATTTCTCAGTCAGTGGGTCTCTCTTTCAGTATCTGGCTCAGAAGCACTGACAGGTGTGGCGGTGTCTGTGGCTTTAAGAGTGTGGCATTTGACAAGCGCGGCCCTGGGACCGTGGCGGCGGCGAGCGCGGCGGCTTTGGCAGGCAGCTCTGGGATCACACTGGCAGCAGCAAGTGGCTTTAGCTGCAACGGGACACGGCAACGAGCGGCTACACGCTGGAGCTCCGGCCCAGGCGGCTGCGGCACGTGCTGGGGGTGGCACGTGGTGGCTGCCTTGGAAGCACAGCTTGGGCAGCGGCGGCTGCGATGTCGGCTGGAGCTGGGCTGGGGCTGCGGCGGCGTCACGCGGCTGTGGCAAACGGCTGTGGCAAACAGCTGCAACTGGCTGGAGCTGAACCAACTGCTCTGGGAGCACTTGATGACCGAGGAGTTGGGGAACAAGCAGTGATTCCAGCTCTTTTAGCTCTTTTAGTGTGTTCTAGCTCTCTTCTCCGTTTCTTCATGTCCTTTCATGCATCTCCTCGATGAACAGACTCCATGAGAAGAGGCAGAAGCAGGGAACAGCAGGAGTCCAGGAGTCCATGGGGTGTAGCAGGAGTAAAAAGAATGCAGGAGTCCCACCCCAGCCACTGAAGGCTCTGTTTTGTTTTTCTTTTTCCTATTCCTTTTTCTTCTATCTTCTTTTCTTCTCTCTCCTTTCTTCCAGCAGCGGAGAACAAGGAACACCAACGACCAATAACGATCCACAATGACCATCTTATTTACATTCTTATGCAGGCTGGTCTGGCCTTTAGTCTGCTCAGCCCTCAGCTCTTACCTGTGGCTCCTGCAATAACACTGCCATGCTCCAGCCAAAGGCGGGGTCCTGGCTGCAAACATAGCCAGGGGGGCTGGCTGTCTCTGTCCTTCATTATGTAAGTCCCAGCTGCACCCCCCAACCCCCGCAGGGTTGTTGCCACTTTGGTTTTGGTTTTTTTTCTTGTTTTGACTTTTACCTCTCTCTATTGCAGTCAATTTGTGCAAGAGACATACCTTTTGTGAAGGCCAGTCCTCCACAACATCCACAGCCTTCCCCTCATCCAATAGGCAGGTAACATGGTCATAGAAAGAGATCGTGCTGGTCAAGAAAGACCTCCCTCCCTTTTATAAACCCATGCTGGCTGGGCCTGATCCCCTGGCTGCCCTGCACTTGCCATGTGAGCTCACTCACGATGAGCCCCTCCATGATCTTTGCCAGTACTGATGTAGGTCTGTAGTTCCCCGGATCCTCCTTCTGGCCCTTCTTGTAGATGGGCATCACATTAGCCAGCCTCCAATCATCTGGGACCTCCCCTGTTGACCAGGATTGTTGATAAATGATGGACAGAGGCTGAGCGAGCCCTCCCGTTGGTTCCCTCAGTACTCTAGGGTGGATCCCATCCAGCCCCATAGACTTGTGTGTGTCTCGGTGCAGAAGCAGATCATTTACTTCCTCCTGGATGATGGGGGGTCGTTCTGCTCTCTGTCCTTATCTTCCAGCTCAGGAGGCTGAACACCCAGGGTGTAGCTGGTTTGACTATTAAAAATGGAGGCAAAGAAGGCATTAAGTAGCTCAGCCTTTTCCTAATCCTTGGTTGCAATGTTCCCCCTTGCATCCAGTAAGGGATGAAGATTCTCACTGGCTCTTTTTTTTATTGTTGATGTGTTTGTAAAAACTTTTTTGATTGTCCCTTATGTCAGTGGCCAAGTTGACCTCCAGTTAGGCTTTTGCATTCCTAATTTTCTCTCTGTATCACCTAATGAGATCTCCGTACTCATCTTGAGTTACTTGTTCCTGTTTCCAAAGGTGGTAAAACCCTAAGTCCCAGCAAAAGCTCTTTGTTTAACCAGGCCAGCCATCTTCCCTGCCCTTTCATCTTGCAGTACACAGGAACAGCGTGCTCCTGGGCCGCAGGAAGATTCTGAGCAAGGGGATTCTGAGTACAACAGCTACAGTGTCCAAAGAGGCTGATACATTGCTTGTCTGAATCCAAGGCAATCTTTCAATTGACTAAAAGTGGCTGCTGGCACTTTCGAGCCAGCAGGCAAGAAGGAAGCTATCTTCAGAGCAGCTAAAGCATCGGAATTTAGTGCAGGATATATCCGCTAGCATTTAGGCTGAAGAAAAGGCCATAACAGGAAAAGATTTTAACAGCGGGACATTCATATAAAATGAGACTACTTTCAGAATTAGTATTCATCACAGTTGAATAAAATGAAATATTCTTATGCATAAAACTGTGATGGTGTAGGAATTATGTATTGATGAAATGCCTACTGCTGAGAAAAGGAAACAGTCTAATTTAACTAAAATTAACCATTATTTAGAGAAGAAACTCGTACAAAACTAAGACTTGAAAATACAATACGACAAATATTTTTGAAATGAAAATACATACAAATTCATCCATAAAGAAGCTTAACATTGGATAAACTAGGAAGGTTTCAAAAAAACATTTATCTCAATCTCTTTTTTCACTAAGATTTGAAGAATGACTCATATGTGATCTCCATCAGTGTACTGAGCTGAAGGGACTTCTCAGTAGCCACATACTTGCAAAGTGTGAACACAGTGAATATTTGAGCTAAAAATAAGCACAGAGACTCTTTTGGAAAGAGAACTCATCTCTTTCTTGGATCTGTGTTTTGAAGTTCTCTGTTACACCCAACTTTGAACACTTAATGGAATTAACATGCTGTACAGCGATATAAGGTTCCTACATTAATATAAGAAATTAAATGGCCACACTTTCATAACAACAATACTACCATCTATCCTTGACTTGGACAAGGGCATAAACATATTTGAATCTGCAGAGCACAGAAGGGTTAATAGGTAGCAACAAGATGCAGCAGATTACTAAAGAGTGAAATGAAGCTCTTGGTTAAATAATAGTAGTTCATCAGTATACATTTTAAGTCAGTCAAAAATTCAGGGTAATACCTGGATATTTTTGTGTTGCAGGACATAAGTTAGACATTGGGGAACACAGCCTTGAAAACAATACGTTGGGTGAAGATGAGGTCAGAGATCGCCTCTTCATGAACTGTGAACACAATATTACTGTTAAAAGTTATTAAGTCCCTTGAGACAGAAGAAGATGAGTGGGTGAGACAGCCATTGGAATATGCACCTAGTTTCAGTGCATACTTCATGGCAGATGTAGAAATGCTAGATACTAAAAAGTAGATGTGTGAGATGAGTTATTTCACATTCATTGACTACTTTATTTTCAAAAAGATAAAGTTGTTACTGAAAGGCTATCGTATGGGCTTCCAAGAATTTCTATCACAGGACCCCCTTGTTTCATAAATTGGTGGAATGTTAAAGTCAAGGGTTACGCAGGTGGTCACAGCAGATGATATAACGAGGTCTTGATTTCTAGTGCAGACCCTGAAGAATAGAGTCCTGATTAAGCTGAATAAATCGTGTACTATCAGAACACGTCCCCTACAATCTGCTAAATTAAGTAACTTTTTGAATAATTACAAATTTTACTTGTATCTCAAAGATTTTTCCACAGAGTTCAGACATGACTGATGTATCTGACAGAAAAAAAAATGTTTTGAATTTACAGGCTACCTTGAACTGCATTTTAGGATTAAACAAAAGGTTTTCTTGTTCCCTATTTGTCCAGAAAGTAATTGCTACAAATTTTTAGTGGTTTTCCACTGCCTTTGTTATTTCATCACAAACAAAACATTGCCGCCCCAGCAACAATAATAACAATAGCAGCAGTGATAATAATTATAGTCCAATAAGAATCAGTTGTCAGGTTAATAATAAAACTTTTTAATGATAGTAAAGATAATGTTTTTACTCCTCACTATTATCTGTAACAACATAACATTGTCTAAATCTTTTTCCTTACCGATTTACTTTCTCATATTGAATGCACACATTAGTTAGCTACAGGAGAGCTGCTCATTAGTGCTGTACTGTTGGCAATGATTACTGGAGCATTTGTGTTTTTACTAAAATAAATAATTAGCAACTTTGCTAAAGATATCAGATATAGGGGGAAAAAAAATGAAGAAGGATCATGATGTTAAATCTTTGAGAAGCTCATAGGCTGATGAACGACTTCAGTGGTAGAATACCATTAATGACCTTATAATATAGCTTATAGAGGTTGGGGCTTAGTCATTTGTTAGTGGAGAGAAAGGGCTTTTAAGGAGAGAGGAGCCCACACAATGTCATAGACAAGTCTCCTTCAGCTTTAGGCATGTCATTAATTTGACAGTGCTTATTTTCTGTCATAAATATGTAAGTCCTGTTTTCTGAGATGACAGCATGTTTGAATTACTGTTTATAAGATTAGCAAAATTCGTTTTGTGGCTTCATTTTCCTGCCAAATGTCTGAAAAGCAAGTTGAAATCAGTGCTGAGCACAAGCACTGCTAAGTCCCAATATAATTTTTTTTTTAGATCTCTTAAGTTGAAGTACATTTTCTAGATGTGCAGAAATGTAATGTCTTTTCTTCAGTTGAAGTCTAGACACTCCAACCCTTTATCCTTCTCTTTGCAACTGATAAGGAACACAGTGTTCTCTAACTGTATTTTAATCACTGCAGCAATTTCCATCCACATCTCACTTAGAGTAGACTTAGAAGATTATTATTCAATGATTGCATATATAATCTCCACATGAAAAAGGAATAGCAAAATTTTTGAGATAATCCAACCTTGTCCAATTATTCTTTCCCATTTGAAAGGGGGAAGAGGACAACGGGTAAATAATCTGATATACAGAAGCAAAAAGGGCAAATTAAGTTAAAGTGCTCTTAAAGAACAGCAAAACAGCTACAGGGAAGGGAACCAAATAGCCTACCAAGCAGCTCTTAGTCTTTTATCCAACAGCAAAGAGTATTTGAAAGCAAATTAATCCCTCCTTTGTTTGCTTTAGGTTTCTTAAAATTAGATGTTAGCATTTTATGGATCACTGTAATCACAGAATCAAGATACTGAATACACTAAACCTAGTATGATTTTATGCAGGTAAAGTAAAAAAAAACCCAAGCAGGTGTTTTGATCTCTTATGAAAATGAGCACTTTCTAATTCCAATTTGACACTGAAGTTGTTTTGTTTTTTGTTTTATTTGGTTTGGGTTTTTTTGGGGGGTGTCTGTTTTAAAAAAATAGAAAATGTGAGGTGAAATATAAATGCACAAGGATTTCAGAGACTCATGGGGCTTCTTGGCCATGACCTCCCTGTACTGATCAAGTCTGTGTGAAGGTGACATGAGAACATTTTCTTCCACCCTCCTTCCACTGCCTTGTATCCAAGAAGTTAGATCAGTATGAACATGAAATAGGTCTTTTTTGCCTGAGAAGTCAGTGAGCAGCTTCCTCTGAAGCTTATCAAGAGACTGAGTAGGAGATCACTTTTGAGCACCAAGCCAACCCTGACAGTGAAGCTTCAGAACTTGATTTTCATAGCTGTAGGTCATCCCAAAAGCATGTGCATTCTGCCAGCATGGGAGCAAGAGACCAGAGGCCACACTTCTGTTGAGCTCCTCTTCTCCACCAAAGCAGTGCTGTTTGCCAAAGTTCAGTGCCAAAAGAGAGTCCTTTTTAGACAAACTATAGTGAGCTCTCTCTGTGAGCTGCCAGTTCTCTGAATTCCTCATTATCTAACCATGAAATCCAATGGGTGCCTATTGCCAGCTTAAACTACAAATTAACACATTATTAGCAACAGGGTAAGCAGGTGTCTTCAATGTATACAAACATGGCATTGTAGGCAGTCATCTGTTCATGCTATTGTGCTGTTCCACTCCTCTAGTTATCTCTGTTACTTATAAAGGAAGCTAGAAAGCCAGATAAAACTATTTTTCCACAGAGAAATTGACAGCCTGCCTGCTACTGCCCCTGCATAAGCATCACCAGTTGCACTATTTGTCTTCCAGACAAAAGCACCTTTCCCTAGTCTTTTAATTAATTCTTTTACTTCATATTCTTCAGGAGCTTTTGGAGTGCTGTGTTAACTGAAATAAATGTGAAATGACCTCATTCTTTAACATAACCTTGCAAGAGGACTTTCCATTGAAATGGGACTTGTTCTTGTTCCTGTACATAAAGTTCCAATGCATGTTATTCCCCTGGGTTACATTCCTCCAAGCTGCATTTGAGCTCTTATCTCTTGAATAGCAGACGAGTGGGGCAGAATTACTCTCAATGAAATATCTATATTTCTTGTGATTTCATATCATTCACAGATGCTCCCATTAATTGTATGTGTTAAAAATACATGTCCCTAAGATTAACCTCCAGAAATTCAGTTTATACACATACACAAGGCTTCCCTTTACCAATAAAATAAAATAAAATAAAATAAAATAAAATAAAATAAAATAAAATAAAATAAAATAAAATAAATGTTGTATCTTGTGCCACATTAGCAGGTAACTAATGGTCACTTCACTGACTAACTGCTTTGAGAGTGATTTTGCTTGTCTCTGCTTCTCTTGCTTCCCTCTGTGTTTTACCTCATTTAAATTTTGCCTCTCTTTCTAAGCAGATTAAATTTAATCCTCTTCTATTATTTGTGCCAGTGTGTGCACAAAGAGAGGCCCATAAACTGTTTTGCTCTGGTATCACCAGTTTTCTTTCTCCCTTTTTTACTGACAACTGTAGGCTGCTTCTTAGGCTTCTGAATAATAGTATTGCAAATGGAGAAATTTAAGAATAATCTTTGCCACAGACACTAAGAGAGCAGAAAATTCATGACCTTTGTGGCCTTAGCCAACAAATACCTATGCTTTTTAGACTTTTTCAATGCTAATTTCCAGGTTAGATAGTAATGCTACTTAGCTTTTCTTAAGAAAGCAGCAAAAGGATGCCCTGGTAGTAATTAATTATGAAGCAGTTAAAGCTGATAAAGCCTCTGTAACCTCATTTACAAAACTCGTAATGCTGCTGGTAGCCACCACACACACAAAACAAAACAGGGACAAAAATGGAGCATTATGCCACTCACTTATTCCACAGCTGAGAGTTGTGTAGATAATCTTTAGCCTTTTTGCATGTTGTACAATGAGTGTGATAGCCATAGACAGTCTCCAACATCGGACAACTAAATTACTGCATGTCAAAAAAGAGATCAATATGTCTTGTTTTCAAGGTGAAACTTTATTCTGTGCTTAACAGGGCAGACCTGGAAGTGCATGTCTTCATCCCAAAGCCAGGATTTTTACATATTTGGGCGCTCAATAATCAACATACTCAAAATGAGTAATTGATGCCATTGTTTACTCAGTAGAAGTTTTGAAATTCACTTCATAGAGTAAAATTCCCTATTTACAGGCTTGTAAAGTCTCTATTCTGTGTAAGAAAACAAACCAAGTAAATGAACAAACTAAGTACATCTTGGGCTATGATTGTGGAAGCTTTCGTAACTGAATTGAAGAAAATATCTGGATTTCAGATTTAACCATTCAGATTAGGTAAGGCTCATTAATTTGATTGAAAGTCAAAGAACTCTGAACAACCAGATCTTGTTTGTTATGCTTGTCTGAGAGATGGCTGTAGATAACTTGGGTGGGTCCTGGTGCTACATTCACTCTCATCCCTTTCCTCATTAGATAGTAGTGCTGCTCTGACGACCCTTGGCTCAGCTCTCTGTCTCTCTTTTCCCAGAAGGGAAAGGACAATCTTCCTTCCCAGTTCACTTTCTCTTAAGCCACCCTCTACTACAAGAGCCTTTCCAGATTCTTTGCTCCCACAAGAATCTCATCCCTGGAATCCATGTCTTTTCTCCCATCTCTCTTCCCATTCCCTCTCCTAGAATCAAAAAATCACAAACCAGAATTTCATTTGCAACCCTGAGAAATCTAGAACAATTTCAGCCACCGACAGCATAATGCTTTATTCCATCTTACAACAGCATAGCCCCACAAAACAGTGGGAAAGACTGCCCACATTATGAACTCAATACACATTGCATATTTTGGAAAAAAAAAAGGTACTGTGTGGAGCTGCTGAAGGCATTTGATAATGTTTTCAGTCATTGCAAGATAAGAGTTTCATCTTGACAATATTTATCCTCTTTCTTTTTTTTTTTTTAAGTTTTTTTATTGTGTGATGAGACAGGTAAACAACAAAGAAAAAACTGGCATATTTGCTCTACTGATTTTTTAGACTCTACACAATGTTTGGGTTTCCATACATTAGCTCCTGTTGGGTGTCCTGTCCGGAATCCCTTATGTTTATAGCAATCATAGAAGTCTCTTTGGGTCTCCCTTGCTAAATAATTTGCATATCCCATTTCATTTAAAGCTTGTTTATATACAAATTAACAAGAAATCAGCTGATTAGAATTCTAGATACCTTTCACTAGCTCTACTAAAAATGGGTTAATTTGAAAAAAAACCATAAACAGCAGTTTAAGGATACTCTCTATAGCTGATGAAAGAATTAACTTTTTATTCAGAATTTGTCAACAAATTACGGGAACAATCATGACCACTAGATTTCATACAACTGAACATCCCAAATATTCAGAGCTAATGGCAAAGTACATGCATATAGTTTTCTGAAAAAAATATAAACCATCTTAAGAAACACCTCTAAAAGAACAGGAAGAACCCAGAACATTTAAGCAGTAGAGTTGGGGATATAATAAGACATCCTTCAAATAGGCTGAGCCTATTACTTAAAATACACCAACAGACACAAAAACAAATTTAAAAAATGAAACTGACAGACTCAATACAAACATGCAACAAAAAACTAATAATAAACCTTCCTCCAACATATGAAGGACAAGAAACCAGCAAAAAACTTGTATGACCAATAAATTACAAGGCTACAGAAACTACACTCAGACAAGGTGCTAATGACACCAAGCTGTGTGGTGTGGTTGACACGCTGGAGGAAAGGGATGTTATCCAGGGAGACCTTGACAGGCTGGAGAGGTGAGGCCCTATCAATCTCATGAAGTTCAGCAAGACCAAGTGCAAGGTCTTGAACCTGGGTTGGGGCAACCCCAAGCATAAATACAGGTTGGGCAGAGAATGGATTGAGAACAGCCTTGAGGAGAAGGACCTGGGGGTGTTCGTAGATGAAAAGCTCAACATGAGCTGGCAAGGTGCACACACAGCCCAGGAATCCAACCGCATCCTGGGCTGCATCAAAAGAAGTGTGGCCACCAGGGCCAGGGAGGTGATCCTGCCACTCCACTCTGCACTCGTAAGACCCCACCTGGAGTACTGTGTCCAGTTCTGGAGCTCTTAACACAGGAAGGACATAGAGTTCTTGGAGCAAGTCCAGAGGAAGGCCACAAAGATGATCTGAGGGCTGGAGCACCTCTCCTATGAAGACAGGCTGAGCTAGTTGCAGCTGTTCAGCCTGGAGAAGAGAAGGCTTCGGGGAGACCTTATAGTGGCCTTCCAGTATCTGAAGGGGGCCTACAGGAAAGCTAGGGAGGGACTTTTTACCAGGGTGTGTAGTGATAGGACAAGGGGTAATGGTTTTAAACTGGAACAGGGGAGATTTAGGTTAGATGTTAGGAAGAAATTCTTTACTGGTAGGGTGGTGAGACATCAGAACAGGTTGCCCAAGGACATTGTGGATGCCTCCTCCCTGGAGGTTTCAAGGCCAGGTTGGACAGGGCTTTATGCAACCTGGTCTAGTGGAAGGTGTCTCTGCCCTTACGGGGGGTTGGAACTAGATGATGTTCTAGGTTCCTTCTAACCCAAATCATTCTATGATTCTATTATTCTAAATATAGCAAAGAAACCACATGTTTTTTTTACAGAACGATTCACTGTGGAAAGTATTACAGACTACCAAGCTGTAATTATTTTGCCTAGGAGCCTTGTGAGAGGATCCATAAGAAATGAAAATCATTATAGAAAAAGTCACTACACAAATGGACAAAATGAACAGTAGGAGCTCACCAGGACCAGATGGTGTCCACCCAGGATTTTAAAGGGAACCTGAGGATGAAGCAGACAATGTTGGGTTATAAATTCCTGCCTAAAACTGTGCTGGTACCTGAAGATAAAAAATGCGGTGTCATTAAAAAATAAAAGAAGATAAAAGTAGGAAAAATATGACAAAGGAACAAGATGGAAGCCTGATACCTGCCCAGGGCCAGTTAGCAAAAGCTTTAATAAAAGACAGAATGAATAGAAACTTGGACAAACATGACATACTTGGGAAAAGTCAATGCATCTTTTCAAAGGGGAAGCAATGCCTTAAAATCCTCTTGAGGTTCTCAGTGTTGGATTTCAACAGGAATCTAGATACAGATCATCAACTTGATGTAACCTATTTTGTCTCTCAAAAAGTTTTCAACACATTATTTCACTAGAAGCTTTTAGAGAACTAGATGGCTATATGCAATGGAAAAAAATCCTAGCTAGATAATTGGCTTAATGATGGGATAAAAAGATGTAATATGACAGGATCCCAAACAGTGAAATATAACAGAGGAGTTTCACTGGTAACCCTGCTGTTCTATGTGGTCTTAAATATAACCTCCCAAAGGGGATGAAGTGGTGAGCTGACATAGTTTGCTGACAATATGAAGTTATTTAAGTAGGAAGGACAAGACTCAAGAAGAACTGCAGAAGGATCTTATGAGACTCAGAGGCTGAGCAACAAAATGTCGGATGTGGTTCAATATAGGTAAAAGTGCAGTTAGTCAGATGGAAGAAAAATATTTTCAACTCCACATTCAAAGTGATAGCTGCTGAGCTGAGCATTACAGTTTCAGAGCATGATCTTTGGACTGTGATTGAAAATTCCATGAAAATGCCTGCTTAGTGCTCAATAGTAATTGAAAAAGACAAATCTTAGGTTAGAAACTCTTTCAGAATAAGAGGGAATAAAATTAAGAACTACATTGTGCCATTTCCTGAATGTGTGTATTCCTTAATCTCAGAACAGATACAGTAAGGTGAAATACATACAGAAAAAAACACAAACAAAATTACTACAACAACAAAACACCAGAAAACCAAAGGCATAGGACAGCTTTTGTACAGGGCACAACTATGTAACAATCTCTGGCATGGAAATGAAGTGACTGAGGGAAAATTGAGAAAAATTTACAAAATCATGACTGGTATAAAAAAGGGTATATAGGGATGAATTTTTCAATTTCTCCTCTATAGTATCAGAACTAGGGGGCACCAAATTAAGATAGCAGGAACCAGGCTCCACACTCAAAAAAGGAACCAATTATCTATGCAGTATCTGGGACCCCCACAATGCTGTGGGATGCACCTGGGTTCAAGGGGAGATAGAATGCAGAAGACATATCCACTGATGTCTACTAAATAGAAGGAAACCAGACTTGGCACATGGAGTTCATTGACCAAAAATAGTTCCTCAGCTGTAACAGCTTTGAGTGAAAACAGTTGCAGACCAGTAAAAACACTGAAGGGAAGGATCCTACATCCTTACTCTCCTTTTATTTTTTCCTAAACATTCACTTACTGACTCCTATAGAGTCAGAAAACAGCATTAGATGGACCTTTGGTCAGAACCCCTGTAATTGTCTTTATGAGTTTATATACCTTTAGGATACAAGGCCAGTGTCACCTGCAACATATTAATCTTTTCCTCTGTGGATTAGTTACATTACAACTAAAAAGTGTAAAGTTATTTGTACCTTTCTCTTACAATCTTGGTACTGTGATCCATCTCGTATACAGAGCTCGACCAGAAGGAGTACTGAGCTCAACTGCTGGGGTTGCTAGTCTGCTATCTTTCTGTCACATAGAGCCCAGCAGCCCTCATGACAGATCTCTTCAGTTTTTACTAGCAGCAGGAGATATATATGTTTAATCTTTTATTTTTGCATGGAGTATGTCAGAATATTTTCTTTTGTTTTTGTTATATAATGCAATGGCCATTTAGTACACTGCAAAGAAAGAAAATGTTAGACATTATGGCTGAATTAGTTTTCAAAACCAGTTGGACAAATAAAATATTTATATTGACTAGATTTCACATTGCAGAGCCTGGAATTTGGCAGCAGACATTACAAATCATGAGCAATATAGAGGTTACAGAATTTAATTAACAAAGCTAAAGATGGAAAAGAAAGCACCCATATATATGTAATGTGGCTCTCTGCTTCAATATTCAGCAATAAAATAACCAGCCAATGCTTCTAAACCAATCTGAAATGAGTAAAAAACAGAAGCAACATAGTTGGAAGGTTATATTTCAAAATGCAATTAGTGTCAGAATATTTCAAAACTACTAAAAGCAAATAAGTATCCAAGTTCATTATAAAGGGAAGTACACATGACAAAGAAGTAATTTAGAGAAGGAAACATACTTCATTATCTTTATTATTTAAATCTAATAATCATCATATTAATTTAGAGGAAATTAAATGAAGGTAAAATGCTACATCTTCCTATTGCCAAATAATTGGTGTCAAAGAAATTTTAATCCTTCTGTGCAATTAAAGAGGAAAAAAACTATTACGTACGTTAAATAGCAGCTTTCACTGCAAAATATAGCTCCCCAAAGATTATCCACAGTTTAAGCAGATGGCCACAGAACATGTTTTCCCATGTTCTAGCTTCATGAAATTAAAAAATACTCTGAATAAAAAGGCCTATGTGAGTACATTCAACAAGAATACTGAACTGTAGTTTATTTATAACAGTACATTAAGAGCTCTTTTGGGCGAAGCTAACATTTTTTTTGTGTAAAATACTGAGATGCACTTTCAAAAGACATTCCAGCACTAATGCCAGGTGGATGCTCACTTTAAATCAGAATCCAAATATTTCCACAGTGTTCCCACAAAGCCACAACACTGAGCATCACCAAGATATCATTTCTATGAATGAGAAGTACCACCTCCCTTTGGCTGTGACATGCGAAGTGGCCACACCACCAAGCTTATGCAGACATCTGAGCATGATGGTCAAACACTGGCGATGGCACCCATGGCGATTTTCAGTGCTCCCAGACTAACCTCCTCTGCTGAAACTTCACAGACACTTCAAAAACCCTTTCAGGGATTGTGATGTTACTGGCAGTTTCCTCTTAACTACTACAGGTTGAATACTCTGATACAGAGATGGGCAAATGTTCAGATATTCAAATATGTGGCTGCATTCAAAGAAAAATGCTTCTTGTCTAGAAACATGTCTGGTGATAGGAAGAGAGAGCAAGTGACCTCCTTTCTTTCCAGTTAGCCAAGAAATGTGCCACCCTTGCAATGTCTTTCAGCCGTTTTGCTGTAACCAAGACCTACAGACAAATGTTAGAGTGAAAATAATGTAAGCTTTGTATTGTTTTGCCCCTTCCAAATTCAGGCTCAGCTTGAGGTCTGTGCACAGTCAGACCAGTTGTTGTTTTATCCAAACGAGTGCACCCATGCCTAATCAAGATGCTAGCAACCAGCTGTGTTGATTCTCTTGTATTCTGGGCATGGCCTTTCTGTGCTCTGCAGAAAAAAGTTCTCACTTTAGACTTTGCTCAGTCAAGAGTGTTTTTCCATCAGAAATCCACATGTGGAAGATCTCTGGCTTTGGCTTTGTTCTGCATGAAAGCTAATTGCATACCCCTTGGATGACCATTTAAACCTGTGCCTCTTAAGTTCTGCACCACTGGAAATAAGCCCCATGGTCAGCACTACAGTGCAGAACAGGAGCAAACTCACCTAATTACCCCTCCATGCTTCTTCCTATCGAGATGCCTTTCAATGCACTGCTCCCTCCTTGGCTGTCTTCCTACTAACTACTCCCTACTACCACCCCAGGGTAAAAAGTAAAACCTTTTGCCAGTCAGCGGAGTCATTGAACACTCCTGTCCTCAGGTCTCTCTCTTCCTAAACCCATGGGTGGCTTTCTGGCATAACAGAGCACTGGTTCCTATCCCTAGGCTTCAGTTAAATTACCTAAAGGGAAGGCATTAACAGATGGGAAGAAGGGGAGGACGCAACACAAGCAGGACTACACAGCCAGCTAAGTGATTGTGTGAAGGCGTTCAGCCAAATGGGGCTTGGTGCCTTTTACAGGAGAAACATGGAGCACATGAGGGCTGGGTGACACCTATGAACCATGGCGTGTTCCAAGGACCTGCTAATCTGTCATGTGGGTAAGGACCTGAGCAGAGCACAGTGTGCATACTGTTCAATCTGGATAATCCTATTTTTCTACAGTTAATCAGGATTCAAAAGACTGATGCACACAGACACAAGATGGTTAAAACTGTCCTCCCCTTCACATTTGATTTGGGTTTACCTGAGGAGTCCAGATTTAATGGACTATTTGGTTACTCCTAGCCCTAGAAGTCCATCATGGATTTCAGTTCCCTTTGGTGGAGGTATCAGGTTTTGGTTCACTCTTGCATGCATGTAATCCTCTGCAGAAAAGAAAACTAAAAAGTCTTTAAATCACCACTAAAATAATTATTTTCTGGTTGGTGTGAGAAGGTACAATGGAGTAAAACGTGACTGTGCCCCAACCACCCTGTCAATTACAAAAACAGAGGAAAAGGTTCACTACCAAGCCTTTGCAGGGAACCATGCCACAGGAATTAAAAGTTTCTCCTTTACTTACACTGTTGTAAAATTAGCTAAAATAAGTGTACTCTTTCTTAGCACCTATTAAGACTAATAAGACAGTAACCAACAAGAAGGAAATGAGGGAGTTGGCTGTGATCATACGTATGATAGACCTGTTGCAATGTACATATATAATACAGGCAAGACTGCCAAACAGCAGTAGACTCATCTCATCACTGTCTTTGGTTTTAGTTTGATTGTTTTTTAAATTATTACAAAGCCAGCAGATAGTCTTGTAAAGGGAATTCGCTGATGAAGGAGCTTCTCACAGATCTCACAGTATGGTGGGCTCTTTATGAAACCCTATGCTTGCCCCAGCTAAAGTATGTATTGTGTCAGTGTCATAAAGTTGGAAAGGATGAAAAAACAGGCAACCATAAAGCTGTCATGTGGCTACACACCCTCTGAAAACAAAAGACTGCTGGGGGGGTTTCTGCAGCAGAGCTTAGGCTAGCCCTACAGTTGTGTTCGATTTACATGAATTTCATTTAGATATCACAAGCATCCACTGCCCTTGAACAAGGGTCATGTGATGCACAGAACTGACAGCTTCCGTGGGGATGTCTGAAGTGTGTCTTGGAGCTTGGGCTCCTCCAGCATTTACACTGTGATAAGAAATCATGTCTTGTAAACTTAAGCCCCAAGTAGCTGAGCATAGTCCATTTGTGACAGTGTTTGTTTTCCCTGCTGTAATTTTTCAGACACTGTCATACTCGATTTACTCAGATTGCTTTAGCTTTTGGAAGACTTAATTTTCATTGATATTTTACTGTTCTAAGGTAATTCTATACTGTTATTGAAATAATAGGTGTGCCCGTGGTTTTGTTGTAAATGTATAGTCAGACACATCTATAATAATATTGACTCCTCTCAAATGAAGTTTTAGATCTTTTTAATGGTAAGAATATCACTAATATGTATTTATGGAAAGAGAGAAATAGTTCAGCCTCCACTCATCTCAAATAAACCATTATTTATTTTTTAAAACTATCATTCCCCACAACTGCTATTTAATTAATCACTCAGTGCCTGTGCTCAGGGGATAGTTTTATTTCCCTTTTATTTTTTTGGAGTAAGCTCTGAACTCTCAGTCAGTTTAACACAATACCAGTAGGTGGAGTAATGGTAAAGCAAATATCTGCTTCAGCTATTTGTATTTCTAAACAGCCATTTTTAATATGTTTTGCTGAGATTTGCATAAACCGGTTGGATACATATCTGAAACACCTATAGATATAAATATAAGTTACTTACATGTACACGCTTAAAAACATATTGATTAAAAGAACATACCTAATACCTAAGTCATTAAGCAGTTTTCTGTCTTAAAGGTAACATTCCATGCAGTTTTCTTCAATTTCTCTATATTGGGTAATAAATAATTTGCAAATTGTGCTTGAAGCCCCAAACCCTACATTCTCATCCACTTAAAGAGAACTGATCAGCGCCTGAAGCGACTAAGGACTCGTTGGCAAGTTCCGCTTTGGTATTGAGGTCAGTTGAGATTTGAGAGACAGGTTTGGTTAATAGTGTCATGCCCTTGCCAACCTACTGTTGTGTAGCATGCCCAAAGCCTCCAGTAGACTGGATAGGAGCAGCATTAGCAAGACCTTTGTCCTGTGTCAGGGTGGAGGATGGTTTTTGTGGATGAATGCACTTACTTAAAGCAAAAGTTTCTACAAATGCAGCTACTACTCTTCTTCCCCTCCTAGTTACTCATCTGCACTTCAGATAAACAGTAGCAACTTCCAAGCACTCAGGTGCAGAGCCTTAACAAATGCATAATAGCTCAACATCACTGCAGCAGCTCATCCTCTTAAAGCAGCAATTTTAAGCTCAAATTTAAGTCACTCCCATATGTGCTATTAAAATATAGAAACTTCAGAAAATGAAGCAGATATGCACTGAAAGAAATCTCATTTGGACTGCAGCCTGCAGTCTTTTTTCAAGCAAAATTCCTACCAAAGTCAGCTGTTTGTTTTGTGTTTTTTTTTCCTTTCTGGTAAAACAAGCAGGCACAAGCCTCTCAGTCACTATAAGAAGAAAAATAAACAGTATTAATGTATTTATTGAGTCACTGGATTCAGATAAGGAGAAGTGCAGTACACTTCTGTATAGCTATCTCAGACTGATGTCTGAACCATAATGAAGACAATACATTCCCTAATATCAGTGTTAATTTTCTAAGTAACACAGTTGAAACTAAGCTTTGATTGCATACAAAAATTAAAAACTTGTTCAGGTTATAACCATCATTCTTTAGCTATGAGATTTGCAAGAAAATAATGTAAGTGCAGGAGCTTCGGTTTGCTCTTAGTGATCATATTACATTGCAAATACTAACACAAAGGGGAAAAAGAAGAGGACAAGCTTTGCTCTATAAAATTAATGTTGTTCTAAAGAACTGCAAACATCAGTCTCAAGATATGCTACCGAGTATAGGTAAGGTTATTTCCTCTATCATGATTCGTTCTATGCAGCTATACGGAAATTATTAATATTAAAGAAACTAATTCTCTTCATCAAATCCACAAGTTCAAAAAAATATTTCCTCGCATTCATTTCAAAGCACTCAATCTGTCTGTACTACCTTCTTCAGGATTGTTCAAGCCCATAATAATTTTATTACAATTTTGTTTGTAAATTACTTCTGATTAATTTGGGATTATTTGTTGTCCTTTTTGTAAACAGTATTCAGTAAATCAAAAATATCTGTACTCTTTCTCCTGCCAATACAAGCATTGCAGTATGATCATCTTCTTCCAACTCCCTATTTTTCTCTAGGAGCAAGAGGGAGATGTGCAGAATAACAGATATTCTGAATTAACCATCTATTTTCTGTTAGACAAAATATAATCATATCCCTGAAAACAAATATTACCTCAACTTATACCAGAGAAAGCAAATTAGCAAAAATGAGTATAAAATACACCACAATCATTCAATGAAAAAAGTTATAAGATTAAAGGAGTCATGAATTAGCATAATCTCAAGAGATCACACTCGTAATGTCTGACATGTTTTGACACACATGGAAAAGGTAAATGAGTTTTAAAGCTGAAGAAGAAAGGAACATTTTACAGAGCTGTTGCCTAATTAGGGACATATTATTTGAGTTGCTGTGCACCTCCAGCAGCCCCCATAGCCGTGCCAGTGAGTGGAGTCGCAGCTGGGGTGAGCCCCACAGAAGAGGTGAGGCAGCCTCCAGCACTAGCCCTGTTTGCTCATCGACAAAGCAGAAGATGAGGCCTCAGTGAAAGCCGAGGCAGCACAGGCAGGTCCAAGGCTGTGAGGATGGGGCCACAGGAAGGGTGGGTGTGTCACACGTGGTCAGCATGGCCTTTTCTTAGAAGGTAACTGCAATTCTCCCCCTGCACTCTGCCTCGCTGACTAGTATGTCAGCTGTTCATTTCTTCTTGCTTTGATGCAGTAGGGAGTATGACTGTCTGGGGAAAAAAACACATGCAGCTTTTTTAGCAGCTGACTGCATGAAATTCACTTTGCATCCGAGCCTTTGGAAACAAGGGGTGTGGAGGGGAGCAAGTTTATATCTCACACATTAGCACTCATTCTTCTGTTGCCTGGCATCTTGTACACCTGGCAGAAAGGGACCCACTACCTGAATTTCAGATATGTCTTTTCCGAAGGAGAAAAAAATGGCTTTCTTCTTCTTCTTCAGTCCTTGTTTCTATCTTAATTGAGACCAAAATTGTTTTCTGCAGAGGCTTTTATTCCCATCTCAGGAGGATTTAGACTGAACAGGAATTCCTCCAGTTTTCAAAATGATTGCTTACTGTTACTCAAAGTTTGCAGGTCAAGAGCCCAAGAAAGAGAGATAATATTTTGGCAAAAATTGTATTTTCTGCTCTAATTTTCTAATTAGTAGATGTACCTCCTCTCCTCTCCTCTCCTCTCCTCTCCTCTCCTCTCCTCTCCTCTCCTCTCCTCTCCTCTCCTCTCCTCTCCTCTCCTCTCCTCTCCTCTCCTCTCCTCTCCTCTCCTCTCCTCTCCTCTCCTCTCCTCTCCTCTCCTCTCCTCTCCTCTCCTCTCCTCTCCTCTCCTCTCCTCTCCTCCTCTGCTTTTTAACAGTTTGGATTTTCACAGATTATTTGGAAGGATGCTTTACTGCAGTCCCTTTACTGCAGTCTTCTTTCTGCCCATAAGAAATCCTGCCCATGGAAAAAAAAATAATCCTGTAACACGTATGAATGCAAGGGCATTCTCCACTGATGACAAAAAAAAGATGAACCAGGTCAATTTTGCACTTATCCTTAATCTGACAACACAGTTTTCAGATTAGGTACTAGATTGTCATTCATAGTTGCCCACAGTATAGAGTTGGGAGGTCTGACATGAGGGGTAGGGGATTATTTAGTGTATAAATTTACCCTTCTCATGTGTTTCTTGATGTTTCTGAGTCTAGAGAGCTCCTTTGCATAAATCTCAGCTGATGTTGCTTAGAAAAGTAAGTTTACAATATAGTTCTTCTGCTGGTGTTATTTTATAAAACTGCATCACATTTTAGTGATTTCTGGGTGCTGTGTGTCTGTTGTGCTTTACATCATTTTGTACATTACTCACTGGGCTCAGAGCCATGGAGAAGAGAAATTTTTGAAAACAAAAACAGAAAAGAAAGTGAGTCTTAGTCAGATTTATTATGAGGCAGGAAACAAGGGCAAGTCTAGAGGATCTTGACGGAAAATAAGAGAATGTAAAGTGATAGCAGAGGAACAAATAAAAGCAGACCATTTCTGAGAACTTGAATATACTGGAGGTGAAATCCAATATTTAGCTTAAATCTTTTGCTTCTCTAAAAGAACTGTAAAGAACTAAAACAGAGATCTGCATGCAAATGTTAGACATAGATTTAATTCAGGTTGGAATTGACTTTGAAAGGTCATTTAGTCCGACCTCCTGTTCAAAGCACAATCAGAGCTGAATCTGTTCTTACTATGCATTTGTGATCAAGTATGTAATGAATTCTACATCCTCAACCAAGTGTCCTGGACTTAAAAAAAATGACGTATGACCTCCTAAAGTACCTTGACATCTGAAAGGTGAAGAATGTACCTAGCAGAAACTAACATAGGTGTTCATTACACTATTACGCCAAAGCACAGCTTTCACATGATAGCAGCAGCCTTGTTACAGCTTTGCCTTATCTGTTTGAGCACTCAACTTCAAGTAACATTCAGAAAAAATAACTACAGTGGTAGTAGTTCATTGGTAGAGGGATCAGAGGAAATCTAAAAAAAGATAGGAGGAAAACATCTTTGGAATCTTCCTAATTTTTCTATATAGAACTGCAAAACATGCTATAGCAAGAAGATCCCCACAGAGATCATGTAAATGAGAGCTCTAAAAATGTATGCTCGGTACCAGAGGATTTGTTCATTATTAAACTTGTATTGTGTTTACCTGTGTAGTGCAAGATTGAGGAAGACTTAATTGCATACTATGTCCTTGCCCTCTGACCTTCCTGTTAATTACATTTTGCTATAGTAAGAATTAGATGAACCATTTTCTCTTATTTCCCTAGGACTGAGACAGTTATTAATTCCTAATAAGCTTGCTTTTTACATCTGCAGAAGCCTATATTTTCTTTTCATTGCATGCACGGTACTCCCAGAAGCTTTTAATTTGCATATATTGAAGATCACTTCACACATTTAACACTTCCAAAGTAAACTTGCTTAGAGCCACCGTGTGACTGTGCACTGAGGTTTAATCTCTTCCCCCTCTGTAATCATAACACCCACAGAAATTAGCAAGATGAGTAGGAGATTATATATGTGTGTGTGTGTGTGTGTATATATATGTGTGTATATGTGTGTGTGCCTCCTCACACAGACATTACGAGTGTGAGTGTGCATGAGGGACATGGCTGCCTGGTAGCTTCACTGAGGTTCATTTTTTTTAAGGTGTTAAATGTAAAGACTGATCTTCAACATAGTTTTCACTCTGTCTTCTATGGAACTATTATTGCCATTTCATATGGCTTAGTTTCCAGAAAGACGAGGTTCTTTCCTGAATCAATGAAGATTTTTTTTAATCTTTGAGAACGTTCTTTTTCGTTCAGATGGGATATTAATTGAAATTATATTCTACTCCCATCCTCACCTCCTAGCTTAATAGTCATCACATTGCACAAATTATTTTTAATACCTTGAAAAATTCATTAAGTGAACAAAAGATCCTGACATAAGTCATAAGATTTTTTTTCTCAAATATGAAGTTAATAAAAAAGAACTCTAGAATATTAAAGTCTGCTTTTTAAGCCATCTTTCTTCCCATTTTAAAAAGGGGTCTTTCTGCTTATTTCCAGCAAATTTAGACACTTAGCTCTGACCAAAAACAATCATTAAATCAGAAGATTTTAACACGCATGAACCTCCCAGCATAAAAGGAGATTTTCGGCACAAGACTTGTTTTCTTTATTAAGAGACTGAGCATAGAATGCAGCAGTTAAGCCTCTTCTCAGATTTCAAGCAGATTAAAAACTGTCATCTGAAGACTCCGTCCTCAGAAAAGTCTCTGCCAAGTAGGCAAATTAGTCTGGGTGAAGAGGGAAAGAGAAATTATAGCCTATGGGGTGACAGTGTGCCCTGCTACTGCATGTAGAAGGGCTGGAAGGGCTGAAAATATGTTGATGTCACAAGTACAGCTCAATTTCTCTGGACTGCTAAGCATGAAGTTCATATCTGATCTTCATCAAAGTTCATGGAGGTTCTCCAGTGTTGGAGTATTCAACTGGGGTTATGTCCACATGTGTTCCATCTCCTCACCTCAATGAACCAGAATTATTATCAGGCTCCCCTGTTGATAAGAAAAGACTTTCTGACTCTTGCTTCAACTTCTCTCACTGTTCCACTCCAATGAGATTTCGAATTTGAAGGAATCGATCCACTGAAAGCCTGCAATAACATGAATTTGGCACAAGGGACAATTTCTATTTTGTGGTTATCATTGAGAACAAAGCAGCAGACTAATGGACAGATCCATTTATTCTCCCACAAACACATTTTCTCTGAGCCATTCTCAGCATAGAAAGCCATTTCAGTAGTTTCCCGCTCCCCAGTCATTGGCACTTCTCACACTGAAAGGATTTGTGGTCAGAGATGGATCATCATACAACCAGCAGGAAGGCACCTGGTACCCATTATTATTTTGTTCAACACAAAACAACCGGAGTGATCAGGCTGTGCTCTGACATGGCATACCAGTGCAACCTTGGAGAAGGCTCCGTGAAAAATAGACAAGCCAAGAGAAAGACCAGGGATAGGTCTCACCTGGGTTCTCCATGCACAGGATGCCCCTTGGTTCTGGAGCTGCATTTAAGTCAGTTCTGGCCAGCCCCCCACTGAAGGGACACTGTCTCCTGGACAGCCACCAGCCAGGCCTGGGTTGGCAGTTGGGGGTGGCCAGGCTCTGATTAACCCTGTCACGATCTCCTGCACTGCACAGCTTGCCTTGCTGAGGGGCTGCAGGACAGGGCTGGTCAGGGAAGGAGGACATGACACCACCTCACTGCCAGGGCTCCACCGGCGGTACACCCAGCATAGTCACAGCTCCGTAAACTATTTAAATCCTAGTTAGTTCAAAGCCATTTGGGAAATCATCAACATTGGGAATTTAGTCCAGGTCAAGACTTAAAAGACTTGCAATTGCAAATGAAAAAAATTACCTTTTTTAGAGAAAGCTGTTTCTGTTTACAGTTAAATCTGTTTTTACACATAATGTAAATACCTAAACCTGCATATGTCTATTTACAAGGCATTTATTTTCTATTTAGTTTAGATTTTCAAAGATAACTACATCAGTCAGAAATTAACAGATTATCCACAGATGGACATAAGTAAGCCATTATTCCATATCTTCTAATTACATTTGATGCTAATTTTCTCAATTGCTCTAGATTCATCCAGTCTACTTGACTGATGTGTAAAATTACCCTTTCCAAGAAGTCATGGGAAACTGCAACAGAAAACTGTTCATTCTTCCCAAAACAATGTGCTTTCAGCTCATGCTTGACTTAAAATCTGGTGGGATTGAACATATGTTTAAATGCTGTTCTATGTGAACTGGCACCCTTGGTAGCTCTCAAAGTTTCATTGTCATGTGCTTAGCTGGCTGTGTAGATCAGAAGTGTTGGGAAGACTAAATAAACCAAAAATGTCTGAAACTTCTTTTCCTTTGTTCCTTTCATGGCAAAAATAATACCCTCCACTTCAATGTAATCAAGCTTTTCATAAACAGTCTCTAGTTGGCTGATTCTGACATTGCCATGAAAATCCTTCTACAGCTCATTTTAGTAAAGGACCATCTGTATTCAAGGTATTTATCCAACTTTGCTAAACACCCCATCTTACCATACGCAGTTGATTAACAAAAATTCTTTGTAATATGGTAACATCCCAGCCATACACTAGTGATAAGGGAACACAATGCATTGCAAGAACCTGTAGAAGAGTTAATGGCTGTTTCCAAGAGGCAGCACAAATAGCAAGTGCTGGTAGTGAAAAGTTTTTAGATGTACAGGGAGAAGTTACATGAAATTTAGTAACCTCCCCAGGGTTTACAGAGAGGTTACTGAGTAAAATAATGTACTCCAATAAAGAATTATATCTTTCATTCATTGACAACTGTCCTTCAGAAATTTCCTGTTTTGACAATAAATTTAAAAAGTCATTCTACAAGGTCTTTAAAACATATGAACGTACAAGTATTTTAAACCCTACTTGACTGTTGCATGTATATTTCACATTGTAGAGGAGTATCTAGAAAAATAATGTGATAGGATCTTGAAAACTGATTAAGCCCTTGGCCCTTCTTTTATGACTTCCAATTACTGTCTAACGTAGCGATCACATTCTGATAAGCTACTGAAAGAATTCACTGTTTTTTTCCACTAAAACAAATTTCCGCATAGTTAATCAAACCAGGCACGCTCAAAACAGCTTGCAGTCCAGAATGATCTCTGAAAGCTTAGATTCAATAAATTTTCAATAATCTCAGACCTTATGGTGAAGTCACTGAGAGCGAAGGATCGTGCCAGTTGACTCTTTTGCAGTGGCTAGACCACAAGGAAGCCCTTGGCAAAACCAAGGAAGAGAAGCCGAGAGAGAGAGAGAGAGAGAGCAAGCTGCAGAGAATGCCTCAGCCTGTCACTTATATCGGAGGACAGCAGAGAGAACACCTGCATACACTGTGACCAGGTGAATGATCTACTCAGCCTAGTGGCTGAGCTGAAAGAGGAGGTGGAAAGATTAAGGAGTATCCGGGAATGTGAAAGAGAAATAGATTGGTGGAGTAATACCCTACCATCCCTGAGACAAAGCCTCAAGGTGGAGGCTCCATGAGAAGTAGAGAATTCTCTACCCTTCTCTCACCAGGCAGAGGTAGGGGACATGAGAGGAGACAGGAATCAGAAGTGGGTCCCTGCCCGGGGCAGCAGGCGAACCCTCTCCCAGCCTCCCTCACATTCATGTGTGCCCTTACAGAACAGGTATATGGCTCTGGATCTGCAAAACCAGGTAACTGAGCTTACCGACAAAGGTTCATCCAGGGAGTTGCTGAGGCAGTCAGCCCCATGCATTCGGACTGCCTCTGTTAAGAACAAAAGGGAGGTAATTGTTCTGGGAGATTATCTTTTGAAGGGAACTGAGGGCCCCATATACCAGCCAGACCCTTCCCACACAGAGGCCTGCTGCCTCCCTGGGGCCCGGGTTAGCGATGTTACTGAGAAACTCCCAGGCCTGGTGCAGCCCTCTGATTGCTACCCACTAGTGGTCATGCAGGTGGGCACTGATGAGGTTGCAAATGCGATTAAAAGGGTGATTAAAAGGGATTTCAGAGAACTGGGCCGAATGCTTGCGGAATCAAGAGCACAAGTGGTCTTTTCCTCAGCTCCTTCAGTGGCAGGAAGAGCTGAAAGGGTTAGGAAAACATGGCTGAGTAATGAATGGCTTAGAGGCTGGCGCCATCGAAGGAACTTTGGATTTTTCCATCATGGAGATGTTACACGGCACCAGGTCTGCAAGCAAAAATTGGCATAGAACTATCAACAAGGGGGAAAAGGATTCTTGGCCAGGAGTTGGAGTTAGCGGGGCTCATTGAGAGGGCTTTAAACTAGGCTTGAAGGTGGTAGAGGATAAAACCAGGCCCACTGAAAATGAGCCTGGGGACAACGAGAGGACTAGAGTTACGAGGGCTCACCCAAAGAGCTTTAAACCAGATTCAAAGGGGGATGGGGATACAGCTGGTCTTGCTAGAGAGGTGCCTGGGTGTTGTGGCTCAGCACCTGTGGGGCAGCATGCTAGTATTTTTCTCTCTTTGAAATGCTTACACACTAATGCATGCACCATAGGGAATCAACAGGAAGAACTAGAGGTCTGCATGTGGTCGCATGGCTATGATTTCATTGCAATCACTGAGACATGGTGGCATAACTCAGATGATTGGAGCACTGTCAGGGATGACTACGTATTGTTCAGGAAAGACAGGTCATCAAAGCGAGGTGGCAGAGTGGCTCTTTATGTGAAAGAGCACCTGGAATGTACCAAACTCTGGCCAGGGGCGAAGGAAGAATGTGTCGAGAGCTTATGGGTAAGAATTAAGGGGCAGGCCAACATGAATGACACTGTTGTGGGTGTCTACTACAGGGCCACCTGATCAAGATGAGAAAGTTGATGAGGCCTTTTTCAGGCAGCTGAAAGTAGCTTCATGATCACAGGCCTTGGTTCTCATGGGGGATTTCAATATTGCTGGAAGGGCAACACAGCCAGGGACACACACTCCAGAAGGTTCCTGCAGAGTGTTGGTGACAACTTTCTGATGCAGGTGGCTGAGGAACCTACGAGCGGCAGTGCGCTGCTTTACATGGTAGTAACAAACAAAGAGGGTCTTGTTGGGGATGTGAAGATTGGGGGCAAACTTGGCTGTATTGACCACAAAATGGTGGAATTTACTGTTTTGTGTGGAAGTAGGAGAGAAACGAGCAAGACTACAACTCTGGACTTCAGGAACGCAAAATTTGACCTCTTCAAAGATCCACCCAGTGGAATACCATGGGTCAAGGCTCTGGAAGGTATGGATGCTCATGAAAGCTGGGCAACTTTCAAACACCACTTGCTCCAAGCTCAAAACCAGTGCATCCCAATGAGAAAGAAATCAAGCAGAGAAAGTAGGAGACCTGCATGGATGAGTAGAGGTCTCCTGGAAAAAATCAAAGGAAAGAAAAAAATTTACAGAATGTGGAAAACAGGTCTGGCCACTTGTGAGGAATACAGAAATGTTGTCAGAGAATGCAGGGATGCAACGAGGAACACTAAATCCCACTTGGAACTAAAGCTGGTGAAGAGTATCAAGGACAACAAGAAAGTTTCTTCCAGTACATTAATAAAAAAAGAAAGAATGGGTCAAATGTAGGCCCATTGACAAATGAGACGGGTGCCCTTGTGACTGAAGACACAAGGAAGGGGGAGTTATTGAATGCCTTCTTTGCTTCTGTCTTCACTGCAAAACCAGCCCTCTTAAATCCCAGAACCCAGAGATACGAGATAATGTCTGGAGAAAAGAAGACTTTCCTTCAGTAGAGGAGGACCAAGTTAGAGGCCACTTAGCCAAACTCAACATCCATAAATCCATGGGCCCTGATGGGATGCATCCATGAGTTCTGAGCAAGATGGCAGGTGTTACTGCTAGGCCACTCTCCACCATCTTTGAGGGATCATGGAGAACAGGAGAGGTGCCTGAGGGCTGAAGGACAGCCAGTGTCACTCCAGTCTTCAAAAAGGGCAAGAAGGAGGACCCAGGGAACTACAGGCCAGTTAGTCTCACCTCTGTCCCTGGTAAGGTGTTAGAAAAAATTATTCTGGACGTCATCACAAAACATGTGAAAGTGAAGAATTTCATTGGGAGAAGTAGCATGGATTCACCCAAGGGAAATCGTGCTTGACAAACCTGATTGCCATCTATGATGTCATTACTGGCTGGCTAGATGAGGGGAGAGCAGTGGATGTTATCTACCTTGACTTCAGCAAGGCCTTTGATACTGACTCCCATAACATTCTCATTAGGAAACTCAGGAAGAGCAGGCTTGATGAATGGACAGTGAGGTGGATTGAGAGCTGGCTGAGTGACAGAACTCAGAGGGTGGTGATCAATGGATCAGAGTCGAGTTGGAGGCCTGTAACCAGCTATGTCCCCCAGAGATCAATATTCAGTCTGGTTTTGTTCAATGTCTTCATCAATGACCTGGACTAGGGGACAGAGTGTATCCTCAACAAGTTTGCTGATGATACAGAACTGGGAGAGGTGGCTGACACTCCAGAGTCCTATGCTGCCGTTCAGTGTGACCTGGACAGGCTGGACAGTTGGGCAGAGAAGATCCTCATGAGGTTCAATATGAGCAAGTGTAGGGTCCTGCACCTGGGGAGGAAGAACCCTAAGTACTAATATAGGTTTGGGTGGACCTGCTGGAAAGTAGTTCAGAGGAGAAGGATCTTGGAGTCCTGATAGACAGTAAATTACCCAGGAGCCAGCAATGTAATGTGCCCTTGTTGCTAAGAAGGCCAACGGAATCCTGGTTTGCATAAAGAAGAGCATGGCCAGTAGGTCCAGGGAGGTCATTCTCCCACTCTACTCTGCCCTGGTGAGGCCACAGCTGGAATACTGCATTCAGTTCTGGGCTCCCCAGTTCAAGAGAGACAGGGAGCTACTGGAGAGAGTCCAGAGGAGGGTGATGAAGATTATTGGGGGATTGGAGCATCTCTCTTATGAGGAAAGGCTGAGAGAGCAGGGACTCTTTAGCCTGGAGATGAGAAGGCTGAGGGGAGACCTTATCAATGTATACAAGTATCTAAAGGGTGGGTGCAAGGAAGATGGGGACAGGCTCTTCTCAGTAGTTTCCAGCAACAGAATGAGGGGCAACAGGTACAAGCTGGAACATAGGAAGTTCCATTTAAACATAAGGAAAAACTTCATTACAATGAGAGTGACAAGACATTGGAACAGGCTGCCCAGAGAGGTTGTGGAGTCTCCATCTCTGGAGATATTCAAAACCCACCTGGATGCAGTCCTGAGTAATGTGTTCAGTGGGAGAGTCAGACTAGATGATCTCTAGAGGTCCCTTCCAACTCTAACAATTCTGTGATTCTTCATGGAAAATCAGGCTTAAGCTACCAGTTCAAATAGGCAAGAGAATAAAACAAAGTTTGGTATTTGGTACAGCAGCATATCAATTACTGACCATACAAACATACTACTACCAGTACCATCTAAGCCCTCCAGGTCTTTTGTATTGGTTTGTGGTTGTGGGTTTTTTTGTTTTGCAGCTGGAGGCCTCAGCACCAGGTTAAGAATTGCATAATGTAACCAAAATTGTCTCTACCTTTGGCATTTAGTGTACAGTCTTAAATCCAATCAGGGTTGTTAAAGATTAAACGCAAAACAAATGTTTTTTTAAAGCCAGATAAGCTACATTATTACAAATTATACATATCTCAGTTCAAAATCATTAATGGTTCTCAGAGTAAGAGTTTAAAAGACAAAAATAACCTAATTAGAAAGGATTTATGGTGGGGAGTTGAATTATTTGTGCTAAGAGCAAGGCAGGATTGCATTTGAAGCACAAGACACAATGCATTGGCAGTGATGATGATCAGGAATGTTAACTAGTACAGTTCTGTCATAAACCAGTCAAAATTGTGCGAAGAATCGCAGAAAATAATTTGGATACAATTTCTTGTTATCTGAAAATTTAGCCCACTTTGCATTCTCTGAACAAAAGGAATGGTTAATTATGAGCTTTCAGATATTGCTTTCACTACACCTCTAGTATATAAAGCAGTGAATTTCAACAGCAATTTTAAACTAAAGCATGTACATTTATAAGCAACCCTTACATTACATCTGTGAAGCGAATACTCAATAAAAGGTAGCTATACTACTGGGGTTGGATTATTTTCTATCCATCAGCAGGGAAGCTGCAAAATAATTTTAACTGAACTGAGCATTCAAGGGTAACTTCAGCTTTCAGTTACCCATGTGTAATGCTGGTGATTTGCATTCAAGAAACTGTGGGTAGATTTTGGCCTCAAGGAAGCAGCTTGCGTTAGTTAGTGCCATAACCTTTGTTTTACAGGGAATACAACATTAGGCTCAGAGGAGAAATACACCTCTTGTAAACCAGGTAAGCGGACGGGCACAAACCTGCTCAAGATATCACCAGCATAATTCAGAAATAATTTTGTTTCCATTTAGAAGGAAACTAATACTGTATGAAACAGAAATCTGTGCGTATTTGTTCAGATTCTGGTCTTACAGAGGGATTTTGGATTGCACTCCTTGGATGGGTGACCCAGGTCTTTCTTCTTCATTCAAATTCCCTTGCAGTTTATCTATTAGGTGCTGATGGTGGGAATCTTAAGAATTTATTGCTCAGTTTCTTTAGTGATTAAATTCTCTATTATTATGCATATGGCTACAGCTCCATGGAAATATCATCAATAACTCAGCTTTGGTTAAAAATCTGAGAGTGGTACCAGAACTAGTCACTTTCCTGACCTTTTTTAGATCTGTTGATTAAAGACAAAAGGCTGTATATTTTTCCAAAATAGTATACCTCCTGAGGGGGGGGATCTTGGTCCTGGTGCATCTCATACCATAGTGTAGTACCCTGTGTTCCTATTCGCACTGCAGCTTTTCAAGCTCCATCCACCTTCATTTCAACAAAAGGGAAAACATTCTATATGCACCAGGGGTATGCATAGGGTACTGTATAACATCCAGCTGTGGATTTCAAGGGAACTTCACATTTAAAAAGAACCTGTATTGCACACTAAACTGCTAAAGTAAGACAAAACAAACTTGCTTGATTAGAATAGGACTTATGTGACTATCAACAGCCTACCAGCAATGTTCTTGCCTAAAAATTATTTAAATGTGATGCTGTGAAATGGAAAACGTGTGGGGAGCACATAATCGTATCTTTAACTTTAAGGCATTAACTTATCAATGCCAAAAATATGTTTAAGAATACATTTTTACATTCTAGTTTAATGTAAGATTGCTTACATTTCTGGTGGTGTCGATGCTTTCATCATTATTATTCTGTTCTGCACTTTTATAGGTTCAGTGAGTCATCTGTAGCCCAACTTATACCCATTGCATAATTCTGTAGTAATAAAAGATTTAAGAGCCAAGCTGAAGTTGCTCGATGTACTCTCTGCCCCTGCCTATAGCCAACTGGCAGAATAACTTGCTGGTCAGAGGACAGCCAAGCTGCATTACATCTATTGTGTACTTCATTGCTAGTTCTGGCCAGAAGGCACTTTATGAAGATCACATCCGTTGCCTTATCTAAGTGAAGCTCCATTAGGAATGAGTAACAGAAATATCCCTGTGGGCACACTTCCCCTTGCTAGCATGCTGCCTAGAATTCCAACTCAAAGTTTAGCTGGTATCACTGTATTTATCACGTTAACTAAAAATGAAACAGTTATCTATGCTAACACCTCCTCCTTTTTTCCTCTGGTTAAATCACCTATAAGAAGGTAAAAAATAATTTTCTAGTTCTTCCTCTAACACTGCTAATCTGTGCAAGCATATGACTTGACTGTCACCAGAATTTTATGCAACCTGAAGTGCCACTGTGTGTATCTCTCTCCTTTCCGAACTCCTGCCTCATTTACAGGTAAGGCTTTGGGTGCTAGCACAAGGAAGACGTTGGGAAGGAGGGAGTTGTAAGCACAGGGAGGAGTATAAACATCCCAAAGAGGTGTTAGGATTCCATGCAGTTTGGAAACAGTGAAAATATATCTACAAATATTATAACCTTTTGTTTTAGAAAATATTTGGAAAGCAAACAAATGGACATTCTATTGGAACAGAGCTGAGCAGCCATAAAATGGGGAAAAAAAATAACCAGAAACTTTGATTTTGTTGGGATCTCTGGACTCATTACTGCATTAGGAAAAAAAAAAATACTTCAGTCCTTCTACTGCTGTGCTAGAGCCATAACAATGGGGTATTTCCAAGTTACTCTAAAAAAGAGCCAAACTGACTCTGTTACAGAAGCTGTAATACTTGTATCAATATATTTATGAATGACTGAACTTAGGGTAAACAGAAATGAAGTTTGCATCTCAAATTCAAAAGCAAAACTTATAAAAAAACTTAGCATAAAATTTCAGCCTCAGAGGTTAAGTAGAATCATAGCTTGGTTAGAGTTGGAAGGGACCTTAAAGATCATCGAGTTCCAACTCCCCTGCATGAGCAGGGACACCTCCCACTAGACCAGGTTGCTCAGAGCCCCATCCAACCTGGACTTGAATGCCCCGAGGGATGGAGCCTCCACAACTTCTCTGGGCAACCTGTTTCAGTCTCTCATTACCCTCACATTAAAGAATTTCCTTCTGATCTCCAACCTAAATCTCTCCTTCTTCAGTTTCAAACCATTATCCCTTGTCCTATCACTATGTGCTCTTGTAAAAGCCCCTTCCACAGCTTTCTTGTAGGTCCCCTTCACATACTGGAAAGCTGCTATGAGGTCACCCCAGAGCCTTCTCTTCTTCAGGCTGAACAACCCCAACTCCCTCAGCCTTTCTTCATAAGAGAGGTGCTCCAGCCCTTGGATCATTTTCGTGGCCCTCCTCTGGACACGCTCCAGGAGGTCCACATCTTTCTTGTATTGGGGGCTCCAGAGCTGGACACAGTATTCCAGGTGAGGTCTCACCAGGGCAGAGTAGAGGGGCAGAATCACCTCTCTTGATTTGCTGGCCATGCATATTCTCCTGCTAAGTTTCTTTCCCAAGCCAAAGGCATATCTTGTTTTTAAACTTAAGAGTACAAATAAAATGTTTAAAGAATTCAAATAATATCCATCCAGTCCCTGAGAATTGAGGAAGCATCAACCTGTCTTCTTTAGTCTATTCTAAATTGATAATATTCCCATTTGAAAGGAACGCATTGCCTGGGAAGAGATCATCTTGTCCCTATCTAGTTCATCATTCAAGAACACAAGCGTCAGTCCACTTGCACCAAGTTGTACACTTTCCCATACATGCCATGCAATGCATTTCTGTGAAACAAAAATCTACCATGAAGATTTCTGTCCTAATTAAATGGTCATCTGTCCTCCACTAACAAGTTATCTTTGTACTGGCAGAGGAATATAATTTAGTAATTTTTTTTCCCATTCGTAACTAATGCAGCCCCATGTGCTTCACCACAAAGACTGGAAAACACAGTTGCATCTGACAAGGGGGCTCCAGCTTGCCAGGCCGACTGGTTCAATCAGCACACAGCACTGATCCCTGGGCAGTCAAGTGTGCATTTGGCTAAAGAAGTTTCTTCATGTGCAAGGAGGCACTCAGTCAAACATAAGAAACAAAATATAAATGATGAGGTAAAGGCAATTCAATTAAATGTATTACAAACATCTCCTTTCAGGTCATAATCATGAACATCAATGTTGAAAACTGTTTTTGTGTTTTTTAAGTACATTTATTTAACATTAGTTTTATAAAATTGTTTGTATGTTTTATAATTGCGTTTAACATCACTTTTAAAAACTCTGTTTTGATGGGTTTTTAACTGCATTTGTTTAACATTACTTTTACAAAATACCTCACATTTTATTGCGTTGCCCTTATCTCTTTCTTACTTTTTTGTGTTACAAATTGTGTGACTCATTCACTTGGACTCCTCCATATACACAGGTTCCTTGCAGAAATCAGAGCACCATGAGCAGAGTTGCCTCCTTCCCAAGGTTCTGTTCACGGTGCTGAAGGAGCCCCACGTGCTGATCAGCAGAATGTTGTTCTGGTGGAGAGCTGGTGGTGTCAAAGTGTCCAGTGGCCAGATGTCCCTTTCCCCAATTTACTGGTCAGGCCCTGCCTTGAAAACCCATCCCCGGGGGGCATCTCCAGCTGGGAGGCAATCTGGGCAGCTGCTGCCTGTGATGGCACTGCAGGCACATGCTTCATCGCAGCAGCTTCCTTGCTCTGCAAGGCAGACTAGCCCAAGCTGAGCTCTGGGAGGTTGTAGGTGATAGAGCTGGCTAATTTAAAGCTATTGGAAGCACCTTTGCTTTTCAGCCCACTCACTTGGGCACCTGCAGTGCATAAGTTATCTGAAGACGACCCTGGTTTTCAGGATATTATTTTTTTATTCTGGTCATTGATACTTAAATGACAATTAAGTGTGAGACAAATCACTTCAAGACCAAAAAAGAAAGATGTATATCACTTCTATTCAGGACAATAAATACAATTAAAAGGAGCTATTGCTGTCTCTCTTAGTTTTCCCTCATACATATCAGATGTCATTATTTAAGCTTTAAAGTGCTTGAATAATAAACCTGCACAGAATTGAATTACTTCGGTAGGAAGTTGATTAGTTCCCACATCTGATAAAATGTCTGGTGGTATCTCATATATTTGGCATTTAATGTTGTAATTAATAAGTCTTGATCATGTGCCTCTTACAGCCACAGGTCAGTAACAACAGTGACATTCCCTTTCTCAGCAGGAAATTGAGCCTCCAAGACATTTTCTTAAGACACTTTCAATTATGATAAATTGTCAGATTTGCTTCAGTCATTTCAGTCATTTTGAAAACTACTTTGAGTATATCCTACCAGGTAAAAGCAGTACTAAGATGTAGAGCAGCTTTTTTTGCTTTTTTTTTTTTTTTTGCTTTTTTTTTTTTTTTTCTTTTGCCTTTTGCTTTGTGCAAATCACATTTTAGGGAGTATTTCAGATTTTTTAGGGTCATTATAGATTCCCAACTGAAAGGCATGCTTTGAAATGAACTGATCTCAAGTACATATCTTTCCAGCTTAATCTAGCATTTCCAATAGAGAGCCAGATACCAAATTGCTTTAAATCTGTATAGCTCCATTGATTTCAATGGGTACATGTTCAATTTATTCCACACAGGGATTTGTCCCTTTAATTTAAAATGTTTAGAAGGCAATGTTACAAAAGCATTTATACTCCTTTTCTTTTTAATGATATATGCAAGAAATCATTTTTTTAACCTTAGTTTACTAAATATCAGGATCTTATTTACTCCATTTTTTTCATAGTAGTGTTGACAGTATGCAGTGCTGATGATAGAAAAACTGGTGGACATAAAAGCGTGGAACAGGTGGAAGCACTTTTATGAGTTATTACCTAAAATATGTGAGATCTAATCTAGAAAAAAGGTTGGGAAAAAAAGTAAAGCAAAAAGTAGCAATGCCGTGAAACCAAAATTGCTATAGCTACTTCTTTGGCACACACAGTAAAGGTATACTGTTTTTTCCTATTTCAGAGGTTACCAAGGTCACCTTGTTTACATAAATGCAGTTTTAAAATAACAGTCCTGCATATAAAGAAATTAAATACTGAAGGTAAGCTAAGGCTATGAATCTCTAATTGCTACTAAGAGTGAAAGGTTGCAATAAAAAGGGGAGTAAATTTTGCACCTAACTCCTCTAATGCAATATGCCAAGGGAAGATGCAGAGGGAGAGAGGGAAATAAAGCACCCTTAATACTTGTTTACCTTGGCTGGAACTTTGCTCAGTTATACTCTCTGACGTTTCCTCTGAATTGAAGACAAACGGTTGACAACTCTCTAATTATCAACCTGGCTGCACATTTTCAACATTTAGAGTCTCACCTTGTTGTTCATGTATGTAATGCTGCCAAACCTGACATTAACACACCATAGCTTAGACTCAAAGATATTATTCATTTTAAAGAGTAAAATAGTTTGAATCCTCCTCATTCTGTCCTAGTTTTTCTTTTAGCCAGTGACTTCATCAAGGTTTTTTTCTTTAAAAGCACAAGAGCTAGAAACTTATTTCGGTTAAATCTGAAATTTGTATATAGTTATGTGCCTGAAAGAGCTGGAATGTTAAGAGAAAAAGGAATATGAATTATCATGGGACTTGCTGTTACTGCAGTAAACAGTAAGAACTTAGAAGACATGATGACACAACAAAAAATAGTCATACTTTCCTCAAAAAGGAGAATTCCCCAACCTTCAGAAAACAGGTTACTAGTCGTCTAAGTTTTACAGACTAGAAAGCTTAGTGCTTTGCTCAAAATCATAGTCAATAAAAAAACAAAACAAAAAACAACAACAACAAAAAACAGACTTTGAAACTAAAGGTCTTCAGGTTTATCACCTGCTGACTGGGAGTGAAAATACCGTCTTTTGATCTCAGCCTCTTGATTTAGACATGGAGAAAATATACCCTGAGGAAACAATATCTGTTACTTGTTTTAGGAGGCAACCATAGGTGCTGGAGATAACCAAGCACTGAGAAATGGCAAGTAAGGAAATCCAAACCTTTGTAAAGGAGACTGAGGTACTGCACCCTAGTACGGTTTTGAGGTACCTTCACACATATCTTCTTTCTTATGCCAGCACCATGCAGCAGGGTGTGCTGTGAAGACCTTTCCATTAGCAACCAGAGGTAACCCCAAATGGCACAAGCCATAGCTGAACATACCAGCTCAGGTTGACCTTCAACCAATTATTGCCCCAGGCACTGTGCTTAAGTGAAAAAAAACTACTTTGCTTCTGGATGTTAGATGGGAGACACAGTAATCACCACCTCTTCTGACTTCAGAGTTAGCTCATGCAGAGCCACTTCTGACACTATAGGTATGTCCTCAATCTTGTATCTCAGAGGACACTAACATTTAAGAGAGAAGCATGTTTACTGCAGTTGGGGTTTGTGCATTTTTGAACAGACAGTAGAAATTTATTTTAGACCTAAGACTGTCTCCACAATTTCCTCACGTGCTTAGTATGTACAAAACAAACACAATTTCTTGCAACTTTTGCTTCTCTCAGACCTTTCTCTATCTTAAAAAAACTAGGCAGTGAAGGTTTTTTTGCCATTGTTCCCTAGTGAAAAAAATTACCAGTTATGAGTGTTTAAGATGACCTCCCACCTCTTTCAGATTTCGTAGTATACTTATCATTGCTCCTGAGAGGTATTTATTGTACTTCATAACTTTAAAAAAAAAAAAGTGAATAAGCTGCTGAAACACTTTAAAAACAATTACATTTTTATTATGTCTAAGTAGGAAAGATTCAGAAAATTTGTAGGAGACCAAAATCAAATATCTCCTTGGCAGCAACCAGTAAAAAACATGGACACCTATACTGAACAATTCCAAAGAAATTAAATCAACAGCAAAAATATTTAGAAGGACAATTTCTAAAATGATTAAAAAGAAAACGAGATAAATATCATAGACTGGATACAAAATAGACAGAGAATAAAGAGATGAAAGGCGAATGAAGAAAAGAGAACAATAGCATGGAAAACATTCACTATGCAAAATACCCTTTTCCACCCTTATTCTTGTAGGTGAACAACCTGACTGTGTTGCTATAATCCCACAGTTCTGGTCTGCAACAATTATATACGAAGGTGCACATAAAGGAACTTCCATCCTGTGGCTTTATAATACGTTTTCTAATCTGTATGATTCTTATTAAATTCATATGATAATCTGACTTGTTTAATATCTCCTGTTCCTGTTTGCATCACCCAGAACCAGGTAAATAATTCCTCATGTTATAAATTACAGTAACTAAGAAGGCCTCCATCTGCTAACTCTCCAAATATATTAGTTATTTCTTGTTTATAAAAAAACCGCATCCACAAATAAAATGATTTCTTGAAAACAAGGAAACTATCTAAACCAGAGATCTGGATGTTGTATGCAGACAAGCTCATTAACTTAAAACTCAGCAGACTTAAAATAAATGTGGAAAGGAACTACTTAAAAATGTGAGCAATCATAATGCATGCAGACTGTGCACAAGGACTGTCCTTTCTTATAGAAAAAAACATTTCTTGTGTCATTCAGACACATATACTTCTCTCAACAAACTTTGTCTACACAAAATCATTTCGCACCCATTTTACACACACCAGAGATACCTTCATCACATCAATCTTCATTCACTGCTTTGTCATAAAAACCCTGACTCACCCCTATTCATCTCACTTGTCTGACTCACTGACTAGCAGGGACTGGGAATTTTACTGTGGCAAGCATATCCATTGGAAATCAGTGTCTTGCCTAACCTGGATGCTTTATACAGGAAAATCTCTACTACATCAATGTTTTATGTTTTCTTTTTCAGGATGGAGGGAAGGAAGATCTGAATTCTGAAGGGAATTTGAACTGAAAAAAAACAGCATTGTATTTTTAAACCAAACCTTGACTCTTCCTTTGGTGCTGCATCTACCACTATGTTTTCCAGAGCTGCCACAGCACCTCATGGTTCTTTCCAGAACTCCCCTTTTTGCTGAAGTCATCTTTGTTGAACCACAGAGACATCTCCACACCACAGCATCCCCTCCAATTAAACAGTTAAACACATCATCTGAGTTAGAAGGCTACACTGCCTGATGGGGGATGTTTGAGCCCAAATCTGAGCCAAAGGAGACAAAGGTGAATTTCAGTTATCATAAGGCACTGGGATCACTCAGGGACAGTGTAACATCCAGCCTGAACACTTCTGAAAGTTCAATGTTTTTTTTATAATTTTCCACTATAAGAATTACTTTTTTTTCCTCTCAGTACAAGGAAAAATGAAATGTTGAAATCACAGATTTTCAAACTCTTTTACACTACCTAAGTTACTACCCAACATTCTTGCCTCTACTGCCATTACAATACTCCTTAAGACACCCATCCTTTTCTGTCCCTTCTTGCCTCTCAAAATCTACCCCTTCACTTTTCTGCACAACCTTCTCTCTTCTCTCTTCCCTGCAGGGCTCCTGGGGGTTGAAGCAGACGCAGTCAGCCACTGCAGCTGTCCCTTAGCCTAAGTTATGTCTCCAAGTCTGAAAGAGATTTACAAATCTTGGTCCCAGCCTGCTGGGAGAGAAGAGAAAGCTGTTCCCTCCCACAGATTTGGGAAGATGACTGGAATGAAGAAGCCAGAGTATGAGGCAACCTATTAGAGGTACTTTTGCAGCAGGGAAGCTGATGTCCTATGGGCCGAACCTCAGCTGGTTGCACCATGAAGAGAAACCGGCACAAAGAAGAGGCAGGAAGGATGAAGTAATTGCTGATCTTTACAAGCCCTATGTAAAATACCATTCATAATGGTGATGACAGTCACTTTCTGCACACAGGCACAAAGGGCTTTTTTCTTCCATGGCACTCTGACAGTTAAGGCAGGAAGAGAGAGGTGGCTAGTGGAAGTAAATTGTCAGTGATCTGTCACCAAAGAGCAGATTGCTTTTCCTGTCCTGAATTTTCTCTCCTGAGTTAAGATTAGTCTCTCTTGAAACCCCGGGTTCTCTTCATCACTGGCCAGCACCCATAGAGACAAAATTTCTTTATCAGATCTCTCTAAATTACTAGTTGAAGCTCAAATGATTCTGACCTTAGGAAGAGGAGGAGGGTTGTTGCCAAATACTGAAGAACAAAGCATGCTGTAAAATAAAGCTCCATAACAAAAAATCATTAAACCTATTTTTCTACATGCAGGCTGCTGTAGTACAAATTAAAGCCAATGCAATCACAAGGGATTTAAGGCCAATAAAATTATCATAAATAAATTACTAGTCTTAAAACTACTTCGATTAGTCTATATTTAGCCACGTGTACAATAACAGAAATTAATCTGAGAAGAAAAGATTCAGTTACACATGAAATGCTGAAGACTACCAGTAGTTTCTGAAAGCAAGGGGAAGTCTGCTTCGTTTTATTTTGCTTTGTTTTGATAATCACTTTGCTGTTTACCCAGGTATAATGTCATCTTCTTTGCAGAATACAAGATCCATGTGGAAAACAGAAATGTCTGCTAATTATTTCCTTCTAAAAGCAAACAAGAGAATGAAATGTCTCGTATAATTGAATATGAAAAATGCCAAGAAAGTTTGTTCTCTTTACAGCCAAAGTTAAAGCAAGTTATTTCACTGAGGGTTGAAAGAGAGGGCAGGGGGAACACAAGTTTCCATTTAATTGCCAAGGTGCACACACATTTTGTCTTCAGTCATCAAAAGGCAGCCTTTCCATAACAGGCTACAATAAACAGATGAAAAAAAGTAAAGCCTCTGTCACAGGGGCTCTGCCTTTGTTCTGTAGTTCTGCAATGCCCAGAACACTGAAGCTCTGGCTTCTAAGCAAGATATAAATAAACATGGAAGGAAGTGAAAGAATAACATGAAAGAAATCAAATAGATGGGTAACTTGAAAGAAGAAATAAAACTGTATTTATGCTGTTTAACACTTACTTCTCTAGCTCTTTATGCTTTAGACAAAAGCCATTTTATTACAAGTCAGCAATATTTGCAATAGCCTTCTTTACAGCACTTCAAAGATAGTACCAATGAAACATTAAGTACATATATATTTATACAGCAATCACGTTCTGTAACATAATAGCTCAATTTTTTCTCATGGAGCACGGCCCTCTTTTACAGTGGAGCCAATGAGAGCCTCAAGTTATATAGGTCAACGTATCAAACTTCTCTACGTATTGACAAGGAATCTTGTAATTTATTCTTAGCAGGTAGCATGGCAGTCTTCAATACCAAGTTACAGCCTCCAGAACCCCAAAATGTCTACTAGATCTCTAGGACATGAATGAGAGCAAGGTGCCAGCCCACCTGCAGAAGAGGTTTCTGCTGGTGACCCATGATCATCAGCACAAGGCCATCTACAAATACTTTGCCTCACCTACTGAACCCCACAAAGCTGAATCAGATCCTTGTAGCATGGCACAACTTGGATACAACTTTCTGCAAAAGGTTACTGTTCTTAGCCCTTTTAACACAGATGCAACTACTACCAAAAAAAGAGCTGGCAATTTTCTGGAACTGGAAGACTCCAGGGGCAGCAACAGCATTCTCTTGAAAATGATCCACTAGCTATGGAAAAAAGACCTAACAAGACTTGCCTAGCTGACTGCTTTGCAGAGGTGTTTGCATGATACATAACAACATGTGGCAATTACATATTACACTTAGGTACAAGTCTGTGAAACCAATCAACCACAATGTGCTGTAATGAAGAAGGTAAAGTTACACATACACTCACTTGCATCTACATTCAACAGGGACTATTATGAAACGAGACGCAAGAAAGAACAGCACAGCAAATACTGTCCATCCAGAGTAGAGTTTGTTCTATGTTGTATGATCAACAGATAGACATGTAAAAAATATTTTATTCATTGGATTAGTACTTTTCAATGGGAGATAGTGGAAAGAATTAATGGGATAGCTGAAGTCATCTGCATATTTTGTATCTCAGTATCTTAAGCAGCAGTTTCCAATTTTTCTGTGCCTTGGTTGCTTTGCAAAAAAGATAACATGAAAACATAGACAAAAGAAAGAAAGAGGGCTGCATTCAAAGGGGTGTATAGATTTTTTGTGAAGGTACGGGAGGAAAACTTTGTGAGCTAATTGTATCACTATTGCTAAGAAAGGACAGGGCTATGGAGTAAAAATATATTGGTATTGCTGTTTTACAATGACATGTCCCCTGACCAAGAAATGCATTCATGAAAACATGCAGGAGAGGTGGGGGAAAAAAAAAAAAAAAGAAAAAGATTCAATAATATCTCTGGTATCACCAGATGACTGGAAACCTACAGAAAGGAAAGGTTAAAATGTCACAGTGGCTTTTTTTTTTTCCCGCAGAGGAACCTGGCAGAGGAACTTTTGCTGTTGGTACAATTGCTGATGTGATCTG
This sequence comes from Hemiprocne comata, assembly GCA_020745705.1. Taxonomy (NCBI): domain Eukaryota; kingdom Metazoa; phylum Chordata; class Aves; order Apodiformes; family Apodidae; genus Hemiprocne; species Hemiprocne comata. The sequence goes on along the minus strand of CM036586.1, from coordinate 130,048,930 downwards.
GAAAAACTGACATGAGGTTCCAATGGAGTTATTCTCAAACCATCCATGTGCAAAGAAAGCATCTGTGTTCTTTTTTTTCACCAAACCACAGTGCTAGTAAGCTAAGCGCCAAAGAAAGGAAAAGCTGTAGCATCATCGTGTTTCATTGAAGACAACAAGGTTATTTCAGAAGACAGCCAGCCTGGTATTAGTTCATATCATAATCAAAACAGATCAAGCATGGACAATTTGGAACACCTAACCAGGCTTTATGCACACAAGAGGAAAATTTGGTGGTAGCCAGTGGTAATATGATTCTGATGTTCTGTGCTGAATAGCTACATTTGTCATTTAGTATTCAGAGTTCCCAGGCTCAAACTCTGCAACGTCCAGTGATTGCGGATTGTGTCCGTAGATGTGGTCAACAACTTAGCTAAATAAAAAGACTATAAACCAGGAGTTTTTCAAGATACAGCTTGTATTGGATACCAAGCGTTTGGTATGGAAATCCCAACCTGCTTGCAGCTGCTACACTTGCTGAACAGTACAGATCAACAAAGAATTATCACTGTCACTTGTAACCATAAAGCAACAACAGAAATTAAAGATGCCTACCTGTGTCACATTAAAAAAATGTTAATGCCATTTGTTGCAGGAATATAAAATAGCCTAAAAGTCCCTAATAATGAAACAGTTCAACATGCACACCTAGGTAAACACAGCCACCGAATCTGCTATATAGAACAAAAAAAAGAAGACAGTAATATGTCTTTAATTATCCCAGATTAAAACAAAGAGAATAAGCCAATTATTTTAGCCCTATGGCAAAAGGGGAGTATAAAAAAAATGACAACAAAAAAATCTATAAAAAAAAGGAAATAGAACTAAGGAAATAATTAAGATAGACACATCAGAGATGAGAGAAGAAGGTGATAAACGAAAGAAAGGGCAAATCAAAAAACTTCACACAGATCTTTTAGTTTAGCAAATCTAAAGAATGTCTTTGGGTTTTTTGTATTTACCAACGAAACATTGCTGAACATTTGAGCTGAAAAGAATGCTAATTTGAGCATGGGAAGTATATTATAGGACTAAACAGTCTGAAGAAACAGTAGAGTAAGCCAACAAAAATTCAAAAAAATACACACGGAGTCCTGCTAGGAGCTTGTAAATGGAGCTGAAAGCATGATCGGATGGCCGCAGCACAAAGGCCTTAATCCACATTTATCGATGCAAGCCTTAAATTCTGAGTGGTAGAGGCTCAGATCATTTGTCTGGCTCTTTTGAAATTCACAGTGCCAGGCTGTGGGCCTCTGATTAGCCAGGGAATGGCACTTTTCCCACTGAATCACTAAGCCAATGACCCATGATCATGTCAGGGGCAGGGAGGGGCTGGTGCTGGTGGAAGGCATGTGTGTTTGGATTAAGAAACCCAGCAATTTCCCCTCAAAATAGATACATTGGCCTAAACGTTCTGGCTAAGTGCAAGTACCATTGCATTCTGCCGAGCTCAATTTTCCCTGTGGTTTTAATTGAAAGCTATACTGCTTACTGCCTATCCTAAAATGTTGACTAATTCTGCCCTGCCTTGCTGGACAGCTGTTGTGGGATGGCCCAGAGGTAAGCGATGAAGTGATCCCTCTGTATCCCCCACTGGCTATTTCACTTAGGTACAGAATGTCTAACTCAATGCTTGTGAAACACTTGGAGATCCTTAAATGAAAGGCATACGAGCACAAAATACCATCATCATTATCTATAAGGACCACTGCAGAGCAATGGAAAATACTCCTTTTCCCTGCCCATCTGGGGATTTGCACACTGCCTAAGCAGTGCTCCCATCCCCTGCCAGCTCATAGAGCAAGAGATCAAATCTGTGCCTCTGGCATAGTAGTGCAGAGTGCTAATTACAGAACTACCATAAAACATCTGCTATAATTCCTTGGCATGCACAAACACAGCACCTAGATGTTCAGAGCATAGCTCCATAAGCAAATCCTATGAACCAGAGTATAAGCAGCTCTCAAGTGAGTCTCATCCCAGATGAAAGGAGGCAGAAGAGCATGGAAGGGCATCAAGCCCTCACGCATTCTCTTCATGCAAAGGAGTGGCAGCTGCAGGCTCTGCACTCAGAGAAACACAGGAGCAAAGCCATTGAAGCTGCCATCTATCTGCTCCCAGAGCAAAATCAGCTACCTAAGAGGAAATGAGGGCTGTACTCAAGAGCAAATAGGCACCTTTCTTTCACGGCTCAGGGTGACCCAGAATTAATTGTTCACAAGACACTGAAGACTCGCCCTGCCATGGGAAGCCTCAGAGCAGTTATGTCTGAGAAGTAGTTATCCCCAAGAGAAAACCTCTTCCAGATTTCCCCTGGTTAGACACAGCTTTTCCCAGGGCTTCCTTGCTAGCACGGCAGAGCTCTGTATAAATCGGATGGCTTTGCTCCAAGAAAGTGCTGGCATGGACAAAAAGGACAACAAGAATTAAAAGAAAGCTTCTCTTCTGGAAAGGGCTACTTCTCATTTATGCTTTGAGTCAGCATTTACTGACTGCAGGGACCAAGAAAACTCATACACCAAATATTATGCTTTATTGCTTTTTAGGATTGGAGGGATGTAGACACAGTTTGTCCAACATGGCACTCTGTTTTAAAGGGCTTGTGATGGCCTGCCTAAAAAGCCATCCAATATATCAGGCTTATAAACTGGATGATAAACTCCATTAGGATGGAGTTTCAAGGAAAGTCACCAAATGTTCCTTCATTCTCAGCTGATGTGCATGGATTTGAAAAAATGACACAGAAGGTGCCTGAGCTCGGCACCAGGGTCACAGAGAGAAATTACCTGCTGGAAACTTTTTGTTACTGTGAATTTTCTTTACCTTGCAGCCCTGATGTGTGAGAAAATATGTGCTTCAGTGCCTGAAGGAAATACATGTCCCAGCCTATTAAATCTCTCTTTTTATCAAAGAGGAAACGCTTGTAAGAATAATTTCTATAATTTAAAAATATTACATTTTAAGCATCAACATGAACGTAATCCTATATTAGGGTCCATACCCAGACCTTGCTTTACAAAAAAGGGACAAATGAAGCCATTAATTTCACAATAACAATTTCTGAACTAATGTGACTAGCCCTGAAGACAATCAGGCCAACATGAAAAAGAAAAAAAAAGGAAAAAAAAAAGAAGAAAAAAAAGCCATAGAATGGCTCTGCAGCAGTTCTGTGAGCAAGTTCTATGGAAAAGGAGAAATGCAGTGAGCCATCCTGCTAATATCTTTATTGTAAAACCGGAAATGTAGACACTTCACTTATTCATGCACAATGTTACTAGAGGAAATGTGTAAGAAAGACTCTTCAGCCTGAAATGGGTAAAGGGAGATGAAATACTGCTTTTGATGCAGGACCAATCAGAGAAGGTGAAGGCTTTTGTGCTGAGTTGCTTGGATTTTTTTCTCTGCACAGAAACACCTTTAGAAATGTCAATATAGAAATAAGCAGCTTTCACAATGCCAAAATTTAATATAAAAAAAGATTGGCACCTACATTCTAATCTCTGTGCTGGCTGTATCATATTTATCTGAAAAATCTAACTACAAATATTCAACCTATAAAATCTGAGGAGCATACCATACATGTGAACAAACTCTTAAATGCAGTATACCGCCAGTGCATCTAGAGGGGAGGCACTACGGGGAAAACAGGAAAACTTCAGAAATAAGTTGGAACTACATTTGCAACTCAATCCATTATCTGAAAAACAAGGTTTCTCAAGTTTGCAATAGAATGTCTATTATTTTGATTCATGCCTCTGATTACATTTTTTAAGTGAAAATGAATTTAGGTTCTCTTTCCATTTGTATGCGACAAAATAATAAACAGTAAAACATCAAAAAAGAAATCATAAGTGTTGCTCTTCAACATGTCTCTACCACCCAAAGCAAAAATATCTAGAGGAAATTAGGCAACATCTTTGTAACCAAAAAACCCTCTAACATTAATGAAGTCAGTAGTGAGCATAGACAGAAAAAAGTATAATATAAATGCATTTTTCTGTTTTCCTGAGAGAGATTTACTAGTACTTCCTGAACACTTTGCAGTTTATTCTGTTGACCCAAAGGTCCTTCCCTTTCATCTTTCAATATTAGATTTTGGTGGATTCAATTGACCACGGTGCTCCATTGCCTAAATCAGTTAGCAACCTAGCATGAAAGAAGTCAAGAGAAAAAAATATTTTAAAAGGTGTTACTTTCAAAAAAATCCAGAGATAAAGAGATTTATTGGTTCTGTCCTCACCATTGACCCTATTCTGTCAAAGACTGGATATGATGGTAAATGTGTCTACATGAGAAAAGCAAGCAAGAAAAAAGATCTTATCTTAGATAAGTGTAAGTATACACAGAAAATGTGTTTGGAAATTAGGACTGTATAAATAGATGTACTCACTGATGTCACTAAATAACTTATTATTTTTTAAATAAATCAGTGAAATTCATGAAGTTCTTTCAAATGAAACAATCCACAGAAGAGAAATAAGAACACTGTATGAGATGTCTGTGTTAGAGTGAAAAAAAAAAAAAGGAAAAGGAAAAGGGAAGGGGAAGGGAAAAGGCAAGTGGAAGGGGAAAGGAAATTATTGTTCAAAGTATCTCGTAGGATCTCTGCTTGGTAAGATGATGTCAAATCATTAGGGCCATGGACCATGCTTTTCTTGAGGTCTTTGGTATTCTTCCAGACCCAAGGAACCCTGTGAGCTGCTGAATATTAAGGGAGATGAGTACATTTCTTACAGTAACTTCTGTGCATTTTTAATTTTATTTACAGAACATAGAATTAAAATGGTGACTTTTTTAAATACGGCTCTATCCAGCAAAGAAAAACAGGTAAATAGACAGGATAAAATGGCAGGATATAACTGTTCTTAGAAAAAGAAGAACTGAGAAGAACAACAAAATGAAACCTTCATTCAGGAAGTTAATATATTAAGAGAACTGGTGGAGCATAGCCTTATAGGTAAAAGAGAAGCCTGGAGAAATTCAGGAGACCTAACAATTCCTTAAATAAATTATAACAAAGATAAAAAAGCAAACTAAACCTGTGTAAAGGAGGGACATAAAATTTAATTAGACCCCCATTGGCTAAATCACAAGCTCTTTGTTGACCTTGTTTTAGAGGACACCACACAAGCTTACTAAGGATGGGAGCAAAAGAATTGTGTATAGGGGCAAAGTGAAACATAGTTTACTAGAAGATAACAAGAAATCATCCTAGAAGTACACTAATGTGAGTAAGGCTAAAAAAAAAAATTAAAAGTTGACCTCCTTTCAGAGAGAGGGGATGCCCACAAAGTTGAAACACTGCATACCTTCTTTGCTGTCAGTCTTTACTAGAAAAATGATGCACAATTGATGTCAGCAGCACAAGGCTAGGTAGGGAATAAACAGCACAGAGAGAGAGACTTACCATTTGTTTTCAGACTCCATGAGTCTGATAAAATTAATTTTTTAGGAAAACATCTGAAAGTTATTTCACATTAATGGCTGGTTTTAATAATTGCTGGGAAATGGGTAAAACTCCAGAAAACTGGAAGAAATCAATTATAACATATATTTGTGAGACAGGGTAGTGGTAGAAATTATGCAACAGTTGCCTTAACCTAGTACCTAAAAACTATCAGCACATTCAAACTGTCTTAAGAACTTGCAGGAAAACAAGGAGTTGAGTAATTGTGAAAAGTGAGTTTATCAAATATATCCAGTATCTTTTTATGGTGGGATAACAGGTCTTCTGACCTTACCCCATCTGTGAGGAGGAGACTGGTAAACATCATGCACTGACTCAGTGCTGCTTATGAGGAAGTCATCAACAACACATATAAAACTTCCTGGGCTGTCTTCGGAGTACTTATCAGGTGTTCACTCTCAAAAATCAAAAGATATTATCAGGATTAGTCCAATAGGTACCAGTTTCAGTATTTTCATTAGTGGTTTGAGTGACAGAACAGAACTGGTCTATTTGTTAAATATAAAGGTGACACCAATATGAGAGATACAGCAAGCACAATACAAGAGACCATAATTTAAAACTATAATTTAAAATTACCTTGCACATCAGAGAACCCTTTTTTTTTTTTTTATTCCCTTTGAGAATGGCATTCCATGCAGCCAGCTACAGTTAGCAACAAAATAAAATATAAAAAATGGTTGCAGATACAGGCTGTAGAGCAACCTGCTAAAACCAGACAAATACGTGGTATTATAGTGGATCACGGAAAGAACATGAATCAACAGTGTCATTCTCTAGCAAAAAAAAAAAAAGTAGACATCAAAGCAGGATTATAGACAACAGCAAAAACTGTACTGCTTCTGTGTTTCCTAGCTTTCATCCATTTTGCTATAGTAATGGGCTCTGTTTTGGGCATTCCACACCAAAAAAAGCCACCAAGTTGCTTGCAAAGATTCCTGAGGATCAGAGATCCAAGATACAAAACCTACAAGTAAAGGCAAAACAAATTGGGGTTACTAACTGCAAAAGTCTTCAAGTATATTAAAGGCTTTTGCAGAGAGAGAGAGAAGGAATAACTCATTTTCTATGTCCATGAAGGAAAGAACAGGAGGCTGAAACTGCAGCCAGGGAAATCCACTTTCCATCACCAGAATTTTGTAAGAACAAGCAAGATAAGCATTTTCTAGGAAATGCAAACAAAGTTTGTCTTGTTTTCTGCAGTGTCTTCCCTCAGGTTATTCTGAAATCCCCTTAAACCCTATAATCTATGATATGAAGACAGTTCCCTGCCCATACAAAGTATTTACTAAGTTGCTATATTTATTTTTACTACCCTGACAAAATGCGAAGGAAATACTTTTGAAAAGGTTATACTTTTTGGTAACTCCTTTATGAATAAGACAGTATTTGCAGGAAGCAAAACTTAGGCCTGTGGTCTGTTTCTGATGAGACTTTCTGTTTCTACCGTGACATTTTCTAGTAGAGAAAAAACAAACTTCGCAAAAAAAGGAAAAAAAAAAAAAAGCAAGCAACAGCTTTCAAATATTGACCTCATTGACCTCAGAATACTTTTTGGCTTTTACAAAGACAAAAGCATTTGCCCTTTCACCACCAATAACCAGATATTTCTTCTCTATTGCAGGAAATAGTTTATAATCAACAGGTTTTTTTAGTTTTCTTAGTATTTAAATAAATTCTTCTATGTTCCATCTTGTGGTAATCAACCCACAGTCCTGAATATTTCCCATAGTCACAGAAGCATTGTCTAAATGGGAGAATATTTTCTCTTTCCTATCATTTAAGCTGAAGTAATACCTAACTGTTCAACCTTTTTTTTTTTTAAGAAATTCATATGCAGAAAGCTATGACAGGTCCACCTTGAGCACACCACTAACGGCTATCTAGTGAACTGATAAACAAAACAAAATTGAATTTACAAGGAAAGGAGAAAAAGAACACACATCATGCTAAATAATCTACTATAACACTTGCTACAGTGTCCTTGTTTGAAATTTCACACTCACAGCTTCTAAATATTAATGTTGTTTTTTATTACTAAGTTACTGATCTCTATCATTGTCTTCCCCCTCCCCAGGAGGTTTTCTCAATACATATTGATAAAAATTTCAGGAGAGTTTATCCAAAAATATTTCTCCTGTGAAAGAAGTAAAGCTAAAAATTTCTAAGAAGAGCAGAGTTACCTCTCTACACAAGAATGAGGGTCTTTCATATAAGAGTATATACCATATTCACATGCTTTTAAAGAATTCCTGAATTTAAATGTTCTGAACAAAAATTCTCACATGCAGTGTTTTCTTAGAAAAGGAAGAGAATATATAATCAGTAACATCAGTATGAAACGTCTTCCAGTATGCTCCTGTCCCAAAAGTTCTGTTTTAACAAGATGACCTCTTTTACCACGGTTTACCTATGAATATACAACATTCTTAAAAATGTGTCATATTATGTATGTGCAAAGTTTAGTTTAAACAATCTAATTCTAAAAATCTTCAAAAGCCCTTGAAAAGTGACCAAAAAAATCCATGTAATTGTAACAAAATATTTTGTTCAACCCAAACCAAATGTACTATGATGAAACTTTCAGTTATTTAGAAGTTTTGGTTTAAAGCTGGAGCATCTGCACTCTTCATATTCATAGCTACAAATGCAGTAGATTGCAAATTCAGCGAACCTACCAGTGTCAAGCAGCTCTCAGGCAAGCATAGTAGTTGTCTCAAGCCATACCAGGTGACTTCTTATCCTGCCTGTCATTGAAATAGATGTATTTGGAGAAGAGGTCCTGAAAATGGTGCACTCTTACATGAAGATGAGTTTCTGCTCCTGTCATTAACTGAGCAGCTCTTCAGCTGGTCATTCCAGGCAGGGCAAAAGGATCATCGGGATCCAGAGACTGCATCTCCTGCCCCTCAACTCCCACAGTGGTACTGCACTGAGGATGTCTCTATTGGAAAGTCAACTCAGCTTTTCTGGATGTTACTGTACTTCTTTGCATCTTACGGCACATGAATGTTGCTGGAATGCAAAGACATGAAAAATCAGCAGCAGGACAGCAATGGTACTGATGACTGGACTGGGATGAGATAATGTGAAAAATTTGTGAAACCAGTGAGATGTGGTGGAACAACACTGGCAAATGCTGAGAGAAGAATGTGTTTGCCAAAAGGATATGCTTGCTGAAGCAGTGAGTGACAGGATTGCCAAGGAGAGGTAGATGGCTGGGTCACTGAGGAAACAACAGGAAAGTTTCATGGCTATAAGATTACACATGAGTAATGCTGAGATGGGAATGGAATTTTTTCAAGAGGAACAATGTTAAAATAGTAGGAAATTAGGGAAGACAGCAATGGCACACACCTGGTACAGTTGCAGGCTCAGAAAAATACCAACCAAGAATTTATTACTTGTTTATTTAAAAGATGAAGCCAAATAATAACCCAGAGGTACTCAGATTAAAGTCAATCTGCAATGAGTTTCTAGTCTCAAAAAAAACTGTAGACAAGAAGAAAGAGATGAAGATGCATCTGGCTGCTTGAAGAATGAAAAAGTATTAAACAGAAAAGGGAAATCAAGAAATATAAGACTGCAACTGAAATAGTCTACATCCATCTTTGGTATAAACCACTATTAGTTCTGCCAATGTCAGCCTACACTGGTTATGGTGCTCCATTGCCTCTTACTATCCTGTAAAGAGTCCATCAGTCAGGCTCTTCTGTCGGATGTTTGATGCAAAAAAGAAGCAGAGGTTCTGGTTTAGCTGCAAAAATTAGGCATATCAGAGACAGAAAGTATATAAAGACCCGTACTTGCTTTGAGACAGAGGAAACGAGAAAAAAGCTTTGAGTTGGGGCCTGTGTGGGTGCTAGAGGTGCTTTGCTTCATTAACCCCTCAATGATGGAAACGGTGGGCAATTGCAGAAAAAATGTAAGTTGAAACAGCTCAAGGAAAGATGATGAGAAATCACAATTAAGATGAATTGTGACAGGGAAGATTTCAAAGAAAGGTAAAAACTAGAGAAGGAAAAGATTCAAATAGGAACTGACAGCGAGGAACTGCTTGGGATCATAAATGAGCTCAGTGCAAAGCAGTGTGGCACTCGCTGGGCTGGAACCACTGAATTACAAGATTACAGCCCCAGAACTCACCACTGCAGCATCGTCTCCCAGCTACCTGAGCAGCTTTAGATTTATTATATTGTACAGCTCCCCACCTTTCCTAGACTTTCCTTGTAAAAGCATTGAAGTCAGTGCTGAATGGCACATTAACCAGCACCTCTCTCTTCTTGTCTTTTCGTTTCTCATTAAATCAGTGAGAAAATTTAAATGAATTTTTCTCTCTCTCCATCTCTCTCTTCACCAGTTACAGAATCACAGAATCTTAGGGGTTGGAAGGGACCCTGAAGGATCATCTAGTCCAACCCCCCATGTCAGGAGGTAACAGTGAGAAGATTTAATTCAGAGCTTTGTGCTCTTTCTTCAGAAGACAGTGGCCTTAACACGTGGTAGGGGAACTATTCAAATTGCAGCACTTTTACTTTCAACTAGTGTTGTGACCCATGTTCAGAAAACACAAAGGAAGAACTTAAAATGAAAGGCAACAGGGTGCATATGAAAGCATTTCTTTCTAGGATTTAGTAGTATTCTACATTAAGTTCATCTGAGGACAAACCTTTCCTGGGACAATTTCATAAGACTCCAACATGAAAACTCTGGAAACACAAATAGAAAATTCAGAAGGCTGCAGATGGTGTTTGCTCCATATTATTCAAGAAAAACCTTGGTAAGCCTTTCTCTTTTTGAAGAAGGTGGGAAGAAGAGAGGGAGCTGCCTTATTTGTCCTTCAGTGGGTCTGTTTCAGATTTTTTTTATTGCATGTGATTTCAAGTATAGTGAAACTGTCTAAATAGAGAAAGCAGTGGGGGCTTTTAGATCCAGATATTGAACAGAAAAATGCAAGGGAGATGCATTTTGTGGAAGATTAAGGCCGTGCTCGCTTTTCCTTCATCTTGTTTCTATATTTCATCAGGTGTTTCCTCACAGAACTAAAAAGAATGGACACCACCAGTGTAGTTCTTCTGTTTTAACATATTATTTGGCCAGGAAAAATAAATAGTATGAAACAGGTTTCATCCAGCTGGCTAATTCCATTTTCATTAAGGTGGAATGCTATATTTAGGCGTATAATTTTAGACCAAGCATTCTCACATCCATTTACTGTTTTAAGGAATCTAGGATTTATTCAATGTCATTACTCTCAGCCTCAACATTGAGGTTTGTATGATGCCCTGACTCTCCCTCCTCCTTCCCCCAAAGTATCACACACTACAAGGTGTTTTAAAATAGAAGTTAAAACCTCATCCTTTACAAAGCAAAATTAAATGTTTACAAATAAATGATACATTTATTGGAGTGCAGTCCGAGGCAACAACAGGGCACAAATTTCTACAGCAACTTGGCTTCTAGCAGATACAGCAGTTGGCTCTGCTGTTGTCCCCCTTTCTCTGTGCAAAGTGCTTGAAGAAGTGCTGTATAGGCTATGGGAAATTGTGCTTTTTGTTTAATGGTTTTTCAGCATGAAACAACCCCACTCAGAACTTAGCAGGTGCCTCAGTGCCCACCAAGTCTCTGCAAATGTAGCAGATCCAAAACCACCACCTCTGTAGGGGCAAAGGGTCCCAGCCCTGCCAGGGCAAGGCAGACTGCCTTATGCTGTAGCTCATGGGCCCAGGTGGGACACCTGAGTCTCTACCTTCATGTCCCAAATCATCACCCTCTCTGAGAGCAAAATATTGCCAAGGAAACCTTGTTTTTGTTAGAACTCAGCATCTACCTTGCCCAGCGTAGGGCTGTGGTTTTTGGCTCTATAAGGATGCTTGAAAAATGGCACAAGGGAGAGGCTAAATCCTCCTGATCCAGCTCTCCAGCAGGGAAGTTTCCTAGCTGATGGAGCTGGGAACATCTGGGTACTGCTTCTCTTCTGACTCTGTTGGGCACCCCTCATAGATGTGATTCCTGTCATTGCCTAGGAACTGTGTGGTATTTTTCTCTCTTCTATATTTTCGTCCAAATGTATAAAACCTCTCTTCCCTCTGGTTCCTCTCCAGAGCTCTGGAAGGTTTGCTTCCGTGCTGAAACACATGGAGTGACATTCTGTGACCATGAAAGCCAACAGCAAAATGCTCAGTGGCTAATTAGATTAACTTTACTTTTAGTAGAGAGTAACTTTCTACTTCTTAAGAGGTGGGGAGGGCAGGAGACACAAAATCACATACTATAGATACCTAAAATATCTACATATTGTAGAGTTTGGCAACAAGGAAAACGTTAACTCCTATTTTCCGCTTGTTTGTATTCCCTTCAGATTTATTTAATCTTTTCTTATTTTGGGGTTTGGTTTGTGGTTTTTCTTTCAGATTGCACAACCTCTTTTAAGTAATAATAAAAGCTATTGAAGAGTGAGGCCCTTTGTCCTTCCACAGAATTAGGATGGCACAGGTTGTTTTCCTGTGCAGCTGGAGGCATCCACTTAAAAGTGAAAGAGCAGCTCATTCTCCTCAGCCAGCTAGTTCTTCGCCAAGAATCTAACAAAGGACAATAATTTTTGTGTTTATTTGAAATGTTATTCCCCACATTGCATCATGTGTTCACACTGCTGTATAGGAACAATACAAGAAAAAACCCTGCCCCAGGGAAGTTAAAAGTAATGCTTTCACACTTCTCCAACTTCCCAAGAATTGGACATTACTTGTTAAAAAAAAAAATATTAAGAGCTAAACATTACAGAGAGCAGTCAGGTTGAGGAACAATGCTCTTTTCTCTGCCCACACACCCTTTTCTTCTTCAGGGGCAAGAATACCTACTCCCATCTCCTGCTGGCCATGAAGAGAAAAGAAGGGATATAGGAGGGAAACAGAGTCTGTGGGATGAACTGTTTCTTCCCACCTGAGGTACGGAGAAAACACCATGCTAAAGAACTGGGAGGCAGCTGCAGAAAAGCCCTTTGCTAGCAGATCTCTGCTCCCTCTCCGCCTGAAAACATGGATGAGAAGATGACTCTTGAAGACAAAGGATGAGATTTGTAAGGAAGTGAGATAAGGCACACCAACAGATAATGAAAATGCTTCTGAGTCAAAGACCTTTCCACCCCCTTCCCCCCCCTTATTTTAAAATAAGTTATTACAGGAGGAAAAAGACAACACTTGGGAGACTGAGTAGGAACAAACTAAAGGCCACAACATTAACAAAAAAAAAAAAAAAAAAAGAAAAAAAGAAAAAAAAAAAGAAGTAGAAAGGGTCAAAATATAGTTTTCTTAAATAATATAGTGAAAAATAAACTTATGGAGTGCATCGGTGGACCAAGGGCTTTTTTTTACATATTGACTGTGTATGACACTTCCTACTTACTATCTATGAGCATTTCAGCCAAAATCACTCCACTGACACTGACCAGTTTGTAACAGTAGATGTTATCTACACTGAGGTCTGACAACATTTTAACACTAGGTAGCCAGCTGCAATCATGCAATGGATAGGAATTTATGTGGTTGAAGCAGTGACTTGAAAATGTTGAAAGTACTATGATGGACATCTTTATACTTCTTTTCCTACGGGCTAAGCAGCTGCACATATAGTTGCAGAAGGGGATTTTCTGTCTAACTGGAAAAACTAATTTAAAAAAAAACAACAACAACAATAACAACAAAACACAACAAAATCTGTAGGGAAAAAAAATGATCCCCTGTGCAATCTCAGCTCTTCTTATTTTTGGAGTAAAGGAGTAATAAAACATAGTAAATAATTTCTGCTCTTAGGGATAGCTTTTAGTCAGATTCAATTCTTTCTCAGGTTGAACAGTCACACAAGGGAAATCATCCTCGAGCTACTTGGCTTATCGGCATGTTTAAGAAGAGAAAAGACTTCTTGCTGACTGTCCCTTTTGCTTCACCTCTCCAACTCACTGATGGAAGCAGCTGAGCAAACAGGAGTTGGAAGAAAGTTTACAATTTACACAGTAAACTCTTCTCCCCTCCAAACAAGAAGGATGAGAAGTGATTCACAGAACTGTCTAGATCACAGTGATTCTTAGATCTTCTTAGTCATACAGTGTTTCAGACTGCCCCTAAAATACAGCTCTTGCTTGCTGAACATTTAGATCAATTCCATTGATACTTTTTTAGCTAAGATAGATAGTTGTGTTCTTTGGTTTCTTGCATCAAGCTACTATCTAATATGAAGAAACTCCATAGACATCTATAAGCAAAGAGTTTGAGGTTGTTACTGAGATGTTACAAGGAACTAAAGAGATTATCAAGTAGGCATGTGTCTTTAGCTTATTTTGAAAATCATAAGCAATTTTCTATGTTCATTTGCACAATAAGTGAAAACAAGCGTGAAATGCAGTAGTAAGTTGGAGCTGTCTGCTAGAAGGAATATTCACTCTTTTTTCTTTATTTGTTCAATCTGTGATTATGACTTCTGTCTCAAGTTAAATTTCTTTCTGAATTGAATTTTTTATCAGCTCTATTAACAGAACATTCACTGTTACATGTTAACTGGTCATACTAAGTTTCAAATATATATTTGTGGATCTTTGATAAATAAACATCTACATTTTCTTTAAAAAATAAATTGCAAGTCAACAATCAATCACAATTAGAAATATTAACTAGAATCAAAGTAATGAGTCTTCACAGCCAGTTAATGTATGCTGTAATGACTTTTTCACAATAATTTTAGCATGCAGTGCAATAGCTTGCTAAAGGATACTTTTAAATAGGAAAATATATATTGAGATGACAGATAAAAGTGTTACATGATATTTGTCCTTGGATTAAAGGTTCCTTATTTGTTTGCAAAGGGATGAGAAATGATATCAGCTCCTGAAAAACTGATACAGTTTTTCCTGTCACAGGTCCATTGAGATTTTCCTCTTTTCTGTGACTTTTAATAAAAAAGGAAACATAAAATTGCATTTAATCAAATCTTAGAGGCTTATCTTAAACCTTAAAATCAAAATAGGTGACATAATTCTTGATAAGCTTTTAGATGAGGACAGACAAATGCATAATGAGCAACGGTTTTGGATCTTGTATTCAGTTTATAAATGACTTCAAGGTACAGTCCCATATAGAGCACATTAACATTTAACCTTCAAGTAATAAAAGCATGAAGGCTTATTATTCAAAATCAGCTCAGAGAGCAAACATGGCAGTTGTCATCTTGCAAGGCAAAAGTGGAAAAAATGGTATACTTAACATGCAGGATTTCACATTCTTAATCACTAAAAATATATGCTTAAATTTCCGTTCACATTTTCATGCTGGGAAAGAGCATTCCAATTGCATTAATGCTGACAGGAAAGATAAAAGACTAGTAGTGCCTCATCTGGAAGACCTACACACTGCAAAAGTATTAGAGTGGCGTTTTCTTTTGGATAGGAATACAGCTATTCAAAAAGCAACGTTAGGCTACTAGTTTGAAGCTAAGAGGACTGAATTCATCTCAACAAAAAAGTTTACTGATATACCTGGAAGGCCCCATGAATATCGTACCCAGCAACACAGAGATGTGAGACCAGATGTTATTAATCCAAATTTTGAGCATTGCAAACACAATCTTAATGGCCAGTCATTCTGGCTTTGTCTTTCATGCTTTTCATTGCTCAACCTTTGCTTTCCTAAACATCCGCAAGACTTGAGGCAGACATGTAGAACTGAAAGCTGGTTTGCTTTGACTCAATTCCAGGAATAATCTCTGGTTGCAAGCCTCAGGAGTTACCCAAAGTACTATCGCAGTCCTCACAGATTACATTTTGGCTAGTTAATAATCTTTTATCCACACCCTCAACAGAACACTTTAATTCACTCTACTAGCTTAACTACAACAACTGACATGGTTACATTCCATGACTGCTCCTGAATGCTCCTACAGAATATATGTCTCTAGCAAGAGAGAGGTATTCACCTGTAACACCTTGAGAGGGGATTTTGGGAGAGGGTGAAGAGTGAACCTTGCTCACAGCTCCTTTTCTAGTCTCCCAGGAAGACTAGAATATAAGAAAAGAGGTACCAGAAACACATTCTCCAATGCAGCTAGTGCAAGATCTGCACTAGCACTTACATGCATACAAACAGTAAAAAAAATAAATAAATGAATCACCCACAAACTATCCACGAATCTAAAGGAATTAGAAGAACTTTTCTGTTTTGCCACATAACTGTAAAGTTAAAAAAAACATGTAATTCTCCATCAGGGGAGTTTATAAGGGCAGGGAAATTAAAGTAATTCAAAAGATGGCATCCTTGTCCAGGCGGATTCTTCTCAGTGATCTTCTACACAAAAGAGATGTGACAGAGGGCAAGAGTTTGCCAGCTTATCAACATGAGGCCTGAACCTCATAACAGTTTTTGAAAGACCTATTGGTGCACAGTACTCTCTGAGGAAAGACACGACTTCCCTGTTTCTCTCAGCAATTCTGTCTTCACAATAACAATCAAAACCCAACCATGTAGCCAAGCTAATGACAAAAAAGAATTTGTCCATCATCCTCCAGGTACAGATGTTAGGGTAAAGCATAAAAAAATTTTTGCTTTTTTGCACAGCCATAGCATATAATCTTTAAAAACAATCTATGTGTCGCAGTTGACTGGAGACAATGTGAGACCCTCACTACTTCTGGCACTTTCCTTGAAGTCAGTAAGGCAAGGGGTGTGCTGAAAGACCAACCATGTTTCTAAATTGCTTATAAAGAAAAAAAAAAAAAGGATAAACTGACTATAAATAAAAAAAAGGGAACAACTACTTTTTAATAAAGCCAAACATAAACATAAAGTTATTTCACTTTTAACAGGTTAAATATCAATAAATAAAATAATCTCTCTCAGGTAGGGGGAAGAAAAATGTGTAACAAAGGTAGCTGGGGTATTTGCATTTTTTCCTGCAATACTTGTAATGCAGTCAGGCATAGAATTCCACAAACAAAATCCCACATATTTTGGCCATATTGGAGATAATCTGAACTTTGTGTACCATAAGCATACACACCCTAATTTGAAAAGGCAGCACAATTAGAAAAACTGTTCAATAAAAGTCAATCTGAAAATCAATTATAGGTAAACTAATATATACTGCAGGAAAAATTGCACCATTGTACCTGGACGAAGATGGGAGTTCCATAATTCATAATTCCACAAAAAAACTTTGTCAAAATATGTTTTGCCACACTATTTACTATGTCACACACTATAATGAAAACAAAACAACTCCGAATAACCAAGACAAGGTGGAAAAAGTCCTCTGTAGTTTGAAATTAATTTTTGATTAAACAGACATTTTGGAGGTTCACTATTGTTGTAATTACAGTTGAGGTTGGTAGTCTAAGTTTGTCTAAAAACATCTGTGCAATTAAGTGCATTTTTATGATACCAAAGGTTAGATTTTTAGGATTAAGAGGTACAAAATTAGGTCACGCAGCCTGGAAACATGAAAAAAACAAACAAACAGAAAAACAAAAGATACCCAAACTTATAACAAATTGGGGGAGAGTTATATCACAGTTGTATTCATTTCTGCCTCTTAAAAATAATGTCATGCTAGCTACACGAGATTTTCTAAAACAGAATGAAGAAATAAGGGGGGAAAAAAATCAACGACAAGGTTAGAAGCATCTATGTTTCAACCTGACCTGAGATACTACTACTCTCCTTTCCTTGTTGAGAGTTGTTGGGAATGGCCCTATTTTGTGCCCAAATGTCAATGACCCCTAACAGATGTTTTAGTAACTGAGAACAGCAAGAGCATATTAATAAAGCAACTCAGTCATCTTCCCTGCTGAGGATGCTGATGAACGCTGATATAAAACTTCTTTAGTCCCAATTCACCTGAGCAGCACAGAACAACAACAATATTCTGTGGACTGATCTCACTCTTCTACTTTCTGAGCTCCTAAAGCTGTTACTATATATTCTCACATTTTTGCAAGGGCAGAAACTTAAAACCTAAAACCGATTAAAAAAAATATAAAAAGAAAAAGAAAAAGGAGGGCACAGTG
Source organism: Hemiprocne comata (assembly GCA_020745705.1). Taxonomy (NCBI): domain Eukaryota; kingdom Metazoa; phylum Chordata; class Aves; order Apodiformes; family Apodidae; genus Hemiprocne; species Hemiprocne comata. The sequence continues at coordinate 130,031,375 of CM036586.1, read as the reverse complement.
CAGAAGGAGCAGTGGGAGCAGTGAGAAAGGAAAATTAAAGTATTACTCACTGAAACTCATGAAGGTCAGGAGGAGACTTGAGGAGAAAAAGCTTGCTGAAGTTGGGGTTTGAGTGCTGTGGTTTTTTTAAGTGTGCCCTTCATACAAGGCACACAAAGTTCCCTGCCTAATCAATTAAACAGACTGTAGCAATGGGAAAGAAGTTATTTGCTCAAATATTACCAGTCTTTGAACAGTTTGTGCCAGAAAGGGTGTCTGAAGGTTTGCTTTCAGAGGCAGTTTGCAAGAGTCCTTCTGCCTCACTTGGATCTCTGCGGACTTCTTGACAGTATTCTGTCTGCTGCACTGACTTCTCCACTTCACCAAGGGGCTGGTTTTGCTGCTGGTATTTGTGACAGGATTTGGCCTTCTGTGACATCACGGCCCTCTCTGGATGGTGAGGAACTGCTGGGGACTGGCAGGAGGCCCCTGGCAAAGCAGGGCAGGTACACCCTCTCTGAATTGAGAAATCCTGAGAGTCCAGAGGGGACAAGCAAGCACAAGGAGGGTTGGTTCAGAGAGAGGCCACCAGGAAAAGATCAGCCATGTGCAAGGCTGGATTTTGCATAGGCAGAACTTAGCTGGAGCTGAAACAGCTGAGAGTTTAGCAGGGCAACAAGGAGGGGGTCTACAGGTACCTTGCCAGCAAAATCAAGAGACAAGAAAATACAAGCCTACTGCCGAATGGAGAGTTGACCTATATATGAAAAACATGGAAATGATTAGATACTTAACACCTCTTTTGTATCTGTCTTCACTGAGAAGGTCTCTTCTCAGTCCCAGTGTCAGCTGCAAGAGACAGGAGCTACCAGACAGAGGAGAATCAAATTATGGGATACTTGAATAAGCCAAATATATACTGGTTCATGGAGCAGGACAAAGCATACTGGCTACTCTCTATCTAATCTTCAAAGGCTGTGCTGACTCACAAGGTCCTTGAGAACTAAAAAAGTTACATGTCACTGCCATCTTAAAAAAAGAAAACACAAAAACAAAAAAAAAAAACCCATAACAGCCAAAACCAATCAAAAAACCAACCCAAATCAGAACAGTAGGACTAGGATCCAAGGAACTAGGAACCTCTAGGGCACCCTTAAGTCCCTGGGAAAATTACTTATTTGGCAAGTCCTCGTGAAACACACTTCTATGCATGTGAAGGACAGGAAGGTGATTTGGAACAGTCAGCACAGATTTACAAAATTGCACTTGAGCAGCATGATTACCTACTATGATGAAATGACTGGCTCTGAGAACCAAGGGACAGCAAAGAATGTAATTTTCTTGCAGTTTCTGAAGACTGTCACCAGTGTCTCCTGGCAAACACGTTACAGTGACTGTGAGTGAAAGGATGGTCTATGAGATGGCTAGACTGGCTGGACTTGTAGGGTCAACAGTTTAAAGCCTAATTGCCATATAAAACTTTTTTTTTTTTTAATGAATGACATTTCTTAGGGCTTGATAGTGGAGCTGATAGAGTTAAATATGTTAATCTGTGAGCTGGATGATAGGTGGGACTGACCCCTCAAACAGTTTGTGGGTGGCACCAGAGGTGGACACACCAAAGTGCAGGGCTGCCACAGTGACAAGGTGGGAGAAAGGACCAACAGGAAAACTCAGGAGTTTCAACAAGGACTAAGGAATATTTCTTCACCTGGGGCAGAATAACCCTAGGCTACACTACAGGCTGGGGGCTAATGGTCTAGAAAGTGGGCTAGAAAATTATTTCCAGCATAGCAAGTGCCTCTTCCATCTACTACCAGCAAAGCAGGCCTAGTTTGTACAGCAGCTTCAACTTCTCATTCAATTTTCCAGCTTAAAAATAAGTTGCAGTAATCTGAAAAGTTGTCAGAAGGAAAATGAATATCAGAAAGAAAATCTGTCATAACATATAATAGAAGCAACTAGGGCAATTTATTTCCTAGGTTTTCTTCCTCTCTTAAATTCTGAGTCTGGTCATCTGAACTCACCAGAAAGGGGGACAAAAAAAACCAAACAACAAACAACCCCCCCCAGATGACCCAGACAACAGTAAAATCTGGTGACCCATAGCAAACAGAGACACAGTGAACAAGATGTGAATGAAATATTTATCAGATGCCAAACAGTAGGTATCCCAGATACTTATTTGAAAATAGGATCTTATCCCACTTAGTTCAATTGACATAATCAGTTTTATAACTTAGCATTTGTATTCAACAGTGAATAGATGTCTTCTGCTTTTCTTCTGAGAAAGTTCAATCAACTTTGATATTTAGAGAAAAGAGACTGAGCAGTTAATAACATTTTCTAGGTTTTAGTAGAAATTTTATATGAATTTATACCTATATTGCACTGAATTTTGCATGCTAGACAGATTGAGTTCATGTTCTGTACATTTTCCAAAAAGCAGAACTAACATCAAAGTAAAAATTGCCCAGCTTTCTGTTTGACTTTTAGTAGGTTTGCATTTTCAAATGTAGTGCATAATGTAAGTGAAAAAAGTCGATTAAGTCAGCCAGAATTATTTCTGTAAAACAGCAAATTAAACATAGAATTTCCACTATAAGGAATAAAAAGTAGAAAAAAAAAAAAAAGGGGGGGGGTGGAAATAAGGAAAATAATTACTAGCTCTCCTTATATTGGAAAAGAGTACACAATAAGACTTTTTATAATTCAGTTCTATAAGATTTTAATGTACCTATGCTTGTCTTTATGAAATGCATCTCAGCATGAAAAGAGAACAGATAGACACACTTGACTCTGAAGTGCTGGGAAACCATGAACAAACCAAATTGCCAAAATGCAAAACACAAGTTCCCAGTTCTTGCAATTAAAATAAATTCTTAAGCATTCTTAGCTACAAGTACCTGCTTTCCAATTGTTTACAAATGTAGTGTTTTAATCTTGAACACTATCTACATACAGTTGAATGAGATTATCTGACCAGATAAATCAGTACATCTCCAATAAAGCAATAGAGCCAAATGACTTTAGGACCCCTGGAGACTTTGTCTTATACTGCGACAACTGGAAAAAGGTGGGTTTTTTCCCAATTATCTTTAGGGGCTTGACCACACCACTCTTACATGTACTTTTTTCCAGAATTGTTTTGTAATGTCATTTGCTCAAGCAGAGACCATAGCACATCAAAGCCTACTGACGCCCCCAGCTGCTCATAGGCTTCGGCCAGCAGGGATGGCAGCCGGGATCTCTCCTGCCCTCCTTGACAGCAGCTGCCAGGGCAAGGAGAAAGTTTTGCTCATGGGCTTTGCAGGTGCCAGCGGAGGAGAGCACAGAGGTGAGGACTCTCAGCTTCTGTTAGGCGTGACTGGCCACCCTCTTCCCTCCCTCCCTCCCTCCTCTGCCGGCAGCAGCCGTGTGACATTTCACACGCCTCATGGCATGGTGGTACAGCTACAGGAGGCAGAGCTGGGAGAAGAGGGGATGAGCAAGCTGCTTTTGCCCAGTGCAGCATCTCTAATCACCCAATCCTGAAGCAATACCCTGAGATGCTGCATTCCTGTTTCCAGCTCCGCTCTTGTGTGAGATGATTGCTCTTTCTCTGCCGATACCTGGGGACCACCAAAAGACATGCCAGACTCCTCTGTACCAAGGCCTGAGCCTTGGCATGCCACCTGCCAAGCCCAGCTTGGTGAGGGCAGTGGTCAACCAGAAGCAAATCAGCCTAGGCACTGCCTCCTGAAGCTGTAATTCCCAGGCTCGAGGGGCAGCCATCTAATCTCAACTTATTTTTTCTGGAGAATCAGACACAGAATTTGGGTATTTCCTGAGTCAACCCAGCAGGTCTTTTTCCCCCCTTATCATAGAAGTTCTGTAGATTGTCAGTGAGGTGCTCGTATTTAACTTACCCAGAGGAAAATCCTGTGTTTTTCTTTTTAGGAACAACATATATAATGTGAAACTTTTAAATGCAAATACACACCTGCACATTAATCACTCTAAAGCAGATGCTGGTCTTAAAAACCTTCAGTATGACTCTTAAAGTCAGAAGTTATATGCAGGTGGAGACAGGCTTTATTCTCACAAAGCCGTCCATCCATTTGATGGGCAGCACTACAGACTCTCCTCAGAAGTCCAATTCCTTTCAGTCTACTTATATTTCATTTTATATGTATTGGGCCAAGTCACATTTTAAGCTTCAATTAACTCATGTCAATTTTTATTCACGTAGTCAGCGGTCCTTTTAACAAAAGGAAGGCTTGTGGTCCAGGACACACACTGAATATTTAACAAGCAGAATCAGCTCAAGCCAAAGCAAGAAAACAATTGAGGAAGTACTGCAGACTCTTTGTGTGCTCAGAACAGGAGTTAATAGGAGAGCAGCTAGAAACGCTCCCTGAGCAGCACAGTTCTGAGCGAGTGCATAAGGCAGCAGAACGCCAATGCTGTCGGGCAGCTGCCCCAGAGGCTCCACTTGTGAAACACACTGCTCAGATCACAGGAGGTCAAGCTTTCACTAGGTGATTGCCTCTTTGTCCCATGTATCTCCTAGTCCTCAGAGACTCAACTTCTAAAACCCGGGTTTACACAGCCCAAGTCATGTTTACTGTGGGACATCTTGGCTGCTCTTGCCTTAGGCCTGTTTATTAATTTTCATTCCTTGCCTAAGGAATTGAACGGAATACTTCCTCAGTAATGGGACTTCTGAGAGCCTGGTTTCAAACAGCTAATAAAATTCAAAACAAGTCTTCCCGATTTGTTTCTTCGGTACAACGTTCCCACTTCAAATCTTGCCAAAGCTCCCCTCCCAAGGCAGGCAAAAGTTTCTTCCTAATACCTTCCTTCCATAAATTAATAAAGTATTACTCCCAGGTCTGTACTGGCATCAGGCTTTTTTTTTTTCACTGACCGCAAGGTAATTCTATACAGATTTCCAGCCGAGCACTGGTGCTAGCTTAATTTTTGCTTACTTAGGGAGTTGAGATTCTCAGAGGTTATGCCATGCCTACCACATTATAATACATGCAGTACACTACTACTATTCTGCTAAAACTTAAGCAGTATTAGTATGTATCATTAGCAAACTCTCATATTACCATGTCCTAGAACTAGCAAACAATGTGTAATATGAGAATTTTTTTTCTGTTTCTTTTCACCCTCTAGGTGTTACAATTAATTACACCAGTGTTGGGTGCTTTTTTTTTTAGTTAATGATGATCAGTGTAGATAATTTTGTTAGGTTCCCATTTTCTAGCTTAGGGGTATCACTTTCATTCTGAAGTGTTGATTGTTTCTTATCTAACTTTGAAAATATAATTAGATACATTTAAAATCATGTTTCTTATATTGTCTATGTAGATTTGTATGGTAATTTTAAATCTGATAAGCTATGAGTGGCATAAGACTGTGTAATAAAGCAATCACAACAGTTGACACTTCAGAGAGAATTAAATTGAGTCTTACTTCAAAGGAGAGACAAAAAATATGTACCACTGCATGCTGGGGACCAAAGTGCTGGGGGAAACATTTAGGGCTAGCAAGTCATTACTTAACTTACATGCAGTGCCCTTATTTTCTCTGCATGACTGGACAGGTGCATCCATTATGTGTTATTTCAGGAGGAAGAATAAAGGAAATAAATGGTCAAATACAGGAGCTGCCTAGAATGGGATTGACTTGCTGAGGATTTCTGTGATGGGACTTGGATTACAGGCTTCTCCTAATGCAGTTCTCTTTACATGCTTTTGCACAGGCATAGATGGAAAAATAATAAGGTAGGAGCGACCCCAACCCAGTGGATGCAGCTTCTAGAAAAAATTCAAATTCTCCTCACAGGTGAGGCAAAGCAAAAGAAACTCTTTTCCATTCAGATTTTAAGACAGCTTCAAAGATGAAATTGAAAATTTAATTATGCATAAGAACTCTACTCAGAAATGCCCTTTTCAACATATACAAAAGGGAACCAATAAGTGAAATGGGTGCTTTTTAGGGAAGGATGATGCCCCTGGGAACTGTTAGGTGGCACATGATTTTGTAGGATGGGAAGCTGCACGCTGATTGTCTTCTTAAAAGAAGCCACCCTAGTGTACACACTTAGATGTTAATTCAGGGCTGTCATGCTGTAGCAGGAAGACAATAGAACAGAAGAGGCAAAAAGTACAGTCCAGAACATGATAGGAGAAATGTTTGAGCAAGAGCTCTTGCATACTGGAAGCACAATCTTGGAGCCTCCAATGATTACAGCAGGGGCTGCTCCAAATAGGATTGTGCTGTTACATCAGGCCATCACCACTCCCAGACACTCTGCTGGCACCTTCCTCTGCTAGTGGAGGACACAGACTCCCCTCCTCCCCTCCTAACTCAGGGCTTCAAAGAAAGCTGGCTCCTACTATAAGCCCTCTTCATTAATTAGTGTATGGCATAGCCAAAGCATGTCATTATGCTTTCAGACTGGTGAGTGGAGAAGACTACAGTCATGGTGTACAACCTTCCTGTAATATCTATTAGGGGAACTTTGAAAATCTGTATTGTGACAGCAGAGGGTAAGATGGGCTGGGTCTTATGTAAAGATCTAGTTTTTAGCAAGACAAAAAGGAAACACAGATACATGTGTCAAGTCAATGCACGTTTAAGAACAGCTGAGTTATGGTCTGAGAAGTAGAGCTGTGTTCTACTTGTTTTAGTCACACTATCCATATTTTATGACTGGATTGTGATCAAACACTGTTATAACCATTGTTCTTGCAGATTTTATGTCTGAATGGCAGACACTGCTGTATCATCAGGCAGCTGAGCCACCACGGAAGACATATCCCTTTCTTGGCTGCACAGCATGATTAGCTATCTCAAATAAAGAGGATACAAGCCCTGGGTGAAAGGAGTTGGTAGAGATGCTTTGCTCTGGAACAGGATCATCTTGAGTTAGCAAGCAAAGCTCCCACAGAAACCAAGAGATAAGAGTCTCCTTTGCTTTTAGAAGATAATTTTTGCATTCCCCACTCTTCCTTTCTCCCCCGAAGTCCTGTGTATGGCTGGAATACTTTGGAAAAGGCCTGGAAAATATTGCTGAAATATGGAGGAACTAGCGCACTATTTGCTTTAGCTGAAACAAAAATTGAGTATCACAAATGCATCAATCAAAAATTCAACAAAACAGTGTCTTTTCTACATCTGAAAGGATTTAAGTGCTTCTGTGCTGCTATCCTCAGTTAACCAGAGTTCTGACGTATGAAAGCCTCTTCTTAAAAGCAAACACTAACACAATGTTTTATTAGAGCAAACAGCTCTATAACTCTCTAACAGCTCAGATCTGCTGGTGAGAGCGTGGTTGGCAAATCATTTTTTTCTTGACTTCTGCCCACTGCACCCTCTTAGGCTGGGCTGTTACTGCAACTGTGCATCTGCTCCCCTAAGAGATCTCCTTGCTTTATTCTGCTTTCTCCCTCTGGCCACCCCTGGCTCTACACAGTTCATCTCCCTCCAGGCAGTCCTGCTGCTCATTGGGGTGAAACGGCCTCCCACTCTCCCTTCAAAACCCATCCTGGTGACACAAGGCACTGCAACCATGCCAGAGCTAGCACCAGGCACCTGCCTCTCACCCTTGCATCTTCCCAAATTATAAAGTGAAACATGAGCAAATAAAAACAATATCCTCCCCCATCATCCCTAATAGGTTGTGAGCAACCAACATATAAGACTTTTAGCAGGAAACCCAGAATTAAGTAGTAAATCTTATCCAGAAAGGGATAAGTCTCAACTCTTAAATCACTTAATGCCTTCCCTGACATGGACCAGGGAAGCCAAATTTCCTCTGCTCCAAGGGATGAAGGCAAAGAGGGGCACTGCTGGCAGGACTCAACCTCTTATCATGCCCTTTCATCTTTAGCAATCCTTGTTTCTCATCTGACACATCTCTGCTATAGACTGCAGCACATTTAATACCAGAGATTCATGCCGGACTTTTTCTGTGTCAAACCTATAGTGACAGAGTTCTAGCTGTTCTAGCTGTTTTGCTGTAGTTCAGCTTGGAACTATTTAACATTATTGTGCTTTCATACTTCTCTAACTCAGCCAAGCAGCAAGTAGTATCTGCTATTAAAATGGCTTTTTTTTGTGAGGTGTTTGTAGATTATCTCTACATAACCAAGAGCAAAAACAGTTGCATTCCTTCATTTAGACTAACCAAGCAATGTATACTAATACCACATACTCAAGAATATCCATAATCATGCAGATATCTTTGGCCCATTGACTGAGTTTCTGCAAGTGAACAATTAGTTTCTCCTCTATAAATTTTAATAAGCAGAGGGCAAACCATCTATGCCGTAGCTGTTAGTTTTCTCCTGTCTCATTATTACAGAAAAATCATTTGGCGCTTGTCAGCTTTCTCTGTATATCTGCAGAAGAAAATTGTTCTTCATATTCATCAGCTTCCTTTTTTAATATATTTTCATAAACAAAAACATGTATTCATTGCTCCTCAGTTTTCTCTGTAGGACTTGAGAAAGTTTTGCTTGGCAGTTGTCATACTTCAGGATATTTTTCATAAGCAAATCACTCACCATTCATCAGCTTTATGTGGATCTACTAAAAAAAGGAAGTGCTTGCTCCACTTCTCATTGATGCACAGATGCAACCTCATTATAGTCCAAGGATGAGCAACTCTAGATGCATAAACTCATAACCAATTAGCATTACGAGGAGATCTTCTGTACTTTGAAAATACAATTTGTGCAAGTAGCTAGGGAAAACTTCCCCATGGTTATTAATTAGAGCAAGTAATTAAGACTATTAATCTTACCAACTTTTTTCCCCCTAATTCACTGCAATTTACTTGGGAATAAATAACCATGATCTTTTGAACAATTCGTCTTCCAGTCTTGAACGAGAAATTCCTTTTCAGAAAAACAGTTAAACATGGAAAGTGTATTCTCTATAGCCAGCACAAACCACAAGTAGCAGAGGGAAACAAAGCCTAATTCAAGTGCCTGAATAGGAAAAAATAATGAAGTAATTTAAATTGCATTTGTAGCAGGTCAGTAGCAAACTCTTCACTGCCCTCGCATACACACTTTTCCTCTCAGCTGATCTCAGGACAGACAAAAGTAACAGACAATGAGGCAGAAAGAGGAATTCCCTGATTTTATCAAGGTAGGGAGGAATATACTGCATAAATAAACTCTACTAGACCTTTATGTCTGCAACTGCTGCACTGGCATAAGCTTCCTGGTATTACGACAGCGATTGCCACAGAGCCCTACTGCCAGTTTTTCAAGAGGCTCACCACTGCCTTTTTATATATATATAAAGGCTACTGCAACACCCAAAAGCAAAATTCTTTCTGCCATCTGCATTTAGCGAAAATTTTCTGTTTGATTAGCGATTTTTTTCCTACAAGTCTTGCACCTCTGTAACGCTTAGCACCTTTCAGAAGCACACAAAGCACTATCTGTCACTACCAGCTGTTTCCTTCCTACACCTTCCCAAGAGAGCCCCGAATGGGGATTTTATTAGCTGACTCAAAATGTAGGCCAGGTGTGCAGAGAATATAACAGCAGACACTCAGTAATTTAGAGAAATAAACAAACAAAAAAATAAATGGTGACAATGAAGACTTCTGAAGAGCAGTTTACAGCTGCTACTGTACAGGTAGGAGGGGTGGCACTGAGCGACCCGTAGCTGTGGCTCCATCATTCCCTGAAAAAGGACCAGGAAAAAAGTTTAGGTACTGGACCCTAATCATCCAGACCAGTTGTTCCCTATCTGCTTTGACTATTTAAACTATCCTTCTCTATTACAGTGTCCAAGTACATCTAGAGATTAGCTAACTCCAGAGATGATACAGATGAGACTGCACAGGAGCTGGATTCTTTTCTCTATACAGTTATTTATTACTAACCTGAAGGCTCACGACCAAAGAAAACTACTCTGCTTTGCTACAACAAAATCTTGTATGTGATATGAGATTTTTCAAAGTCAGAAAACCACTCAAAATATTTCATAATAAAGTGGTCTTCGGGACCAGAGGAGTCCCAGGTGCAAGGATGACTTAAGAACTGATTTGGCCAATCTGCTCATGCAGTCTGGACATGAACTGGGGGGTTCCATATGGCCTTGGGGTGAGGGACTAGTCCCTTCTACTCAGAGCTGTAGATGTAGCATGTACACTGATATACCATAAGGGTGGCTGGTGATTACTCACCTGTAGATATGCTCAGTGCTACACAGACATATATTAAGCCTGAGCTCCATCTCTAAGGGTTTACACTCTGAAAAGCATTTGAAGTTTTGAAATAGAATCCAAATAGCCCTGAGGCTATTTAATTTTCCTTTCAAGGTGTTGTGAATTTATACTTTGGCCCCTTCCTAAAAGGCCATTTTTGACCGAATGGCCCATGATGGCTTCTTCAAAGCGAGCTACAGTCTATAAGTCAGCTTCTGTTTAGTTCACAGATCATTGATACAATGGGATTTAACAGCTCCTTGGAAGCTATTATAGTCTTTCATGCCAATCTAGTTGTCAAGGTTGTACAACAAACGTAAAAAATCTTCAAGAATAGTTTTAATTGATATTTACTGACCACACACAAGAAGTAAGCCTTTATACTCTAGCTTTTTCTCCAAAGGGTAAAACCAAAACACCCTACAACCTGGGAATTAGAGCTGCCAGAAAATACTGGTCAACACAGTAAACATGAGATATATTCTTAAACTGTAGGTACTTAACAGCACATTTATTCAATAAATCCCTGCTCTTTGTTTCACTCCTATGAAATAAAATTAGCTAAACTTCAAAAAGAAGTTAAAAAGGGAATACTTTTTGTTAAGACTTCGCATCTGTTTTACTATAGTTCTGTTTTTATTATCAGCACTTAAAACCTACCCTCAAAAATGTCTTGAAACATGAAGCCTCACAAACTAAAACGCTGGGTTATGTAGAAGAACAATCTTTATAGGCAGAAAAAATATTTTGTGAGACCAGATGTATCATTCAAAGCATGAAATATAAATACATACATGAAGTAATTACTGGGAGAGAAAACCCTTGTAAGTCAAATAAAAATAAAAAGTTGTGCTTGAAGATCTCAAAGTGCAACCCTGAAATTCAGCCCTCAGAGATCACCTAAACTTGCAGCCTTCTATATGACAAAAAGATCATCCTTTTTAAACTGCACAAGCTCTAATTTTGCACGTGAATTAAAATATCTACAAAGCAACAACTTCCTTTGAGGATGCCTGTTGCCAAGCAGCAGAGCAAGATCCTCTGCTCCGAAGCAAGCAGCCACAGTGCCGTATGCCCAGATTGCCTCTGCTCCTTTTCCCTCTGTGGATAGAAAACTCTCCCTCTATTCTCTGATTTGGTTTTGCAGGTCCATCTTGCCACCACTCAGGGCAAAGGCAAGTTGCCCGCGCTCCCCCTGCTACTGGTGCACAGAAAATAAGCACTGCAGGCACCGGGCAGGCTGTGCAGAAGCATAAGGATGGGTTGTTGTGAAAAAGATGAGTGTGATGTAGTCCCAAGACAGTGTCCTACTTACCTGGCAAACACCAGCCTGGAATCAAGATTCTTCATGCAAAGACACTCACATGATGGGAAAAACCAAGTCTGCAAGTTCCTGCTCAATGACAGGAGATCAGTGGAGACTAAGAGGATCAAAGAGAAGGGCTGGAACATTAAAACATGGGACAACAGACATCTTCCTCTTTTGGAATGGGCAGTACTCAGTTTTGTTGGCAAGAAGACTTCAGAAAGAAAAAAAAAAGCAAAGGCAGCCTCCATCTTCTTTACTAAAAAAAAAAAACGTAGGGGAGGAGAGAGAGATGCATTAGACTAGTGGCTAAAACACTTAAAAAAGAAATGCTTCACATCTTCCTTTTGAAAAACAAAAAAAATCCTGCTGTTTCCCTAAAAACTATCCTAAACACTAGGTTTTTGGCTTGGAGCTGGCTGAACGTGAGACACCAGTTGGAATACAATACTTGGAGTTAAGGGGGAAAAAAATTACAAAGGGTGCTCCGCCATTTAATGCTCTTAAGAGATGAGCTCATACGCCTGTGCATGGATAAGCCCATCTGTTCTCTGAAGTGGAAGGAGAGGAAGACAACGGGTAATTTGCATGTTACAATATTTTCTCAAAAGAGTGTTGTATTTCATATGACATATATCAAATGGCAGACACCACCTCACCAGGAACCTAGGTCTTTCCACTTCCAGGAGACACTTTCCCACAGATTGACAGGGCTTTTTTTTTCCTGTCCCAATGGATTTTGGAGATATGTGGAAAGGAATTCAAAAGGAAGAGTTGTGGCTAAAGCAGCATGGAGGTACAGGGTAGTCATCAGTTTTCATTCCCTCAGACAGAGGATGACCATATATTTACTAGAGAGTAGGGAGTAATAGCATTCACCTCCTCCTCACCTCTTTGGTAGATGCATGTTAAAGTAAGAGCAATCTTATCCAAGAGCTGTAAACTAAAGGTTTTAGGAAATTGCACTTTGTGGTCTGCATACAAATCACCACCTTGCTCCCTCAGGTGTCCATTTGGCATGGAAGGGCTGGTACATAAGGGTTGATCATGGCTTCTGAGGTTTTCATTAGCTAGTAAAAGGCAGCTAGTAAAAGCCAGTGGCTTGAAGATGGACAGCTGGCTCTCTGCACACTACTTGGAAGAAGGCAATCCTGCCCTCCCACCTATTGAGGCACCCACCACAGGGCTCTCGACTATAAATTCCAAACTGAGGAGAGAATATGCTTAATTTTCAGGTATATCTGTTATGTATCTGATTTAGCCCTCTGTTTCTTTGCAAAGAAAAAAAACCTCATATTGGAAATTCAAGTCCTTGCTGGGAAACAGCGCCCCTTGCAGAGAAAGTGAAGATTAATTAGATAACTACGCCAATTCATTAGGAGCAAACTACAAGCTCAGTCAGCATTGCCAAGAGGAGAACTTAGTCTTGGAAGAATTAAATTAATTTCAGGCAAAACAAGAGAAAGGAAAGGGGAAAATTTACAGATTAGAAAGGCCAGATTCAGGAAGGCATTATATATTCTTGATACAAAGGAGTAACTGATAAATTGGAACAAAAATTAATTCTTTAAAGCCATGTTTCTCTTGTTTCAAGGTCTGAGTGGACTCTCCCTTGCATACAGTGGCAAAACTGAGATGAAGTACCTAAACAGCCATTTAGGACTAGGAAAGAACAACAGCTTGTTTCAAAGCATGTCACTTGAAAATAATAAAATATTAGCTATTAAATAAATTCTGTGGCCTTCCCTAAAATGTTTCCAAAATGTTTCTTAAAGCAGTTAGATTGCCATAGATACGTTACAAGAATGTAGTCTATATTAATTGAACAGTTTTCTTTCAAAGGTCAGAAAAAACTGGGAAATTTTATACGTTTTTTGTTTTGGTTTGGTTTGGTTTTTTCTGTGTTAGATCTCTCTTGACCTAGAAGGCAAGAGAACAGGTTTGCTTAAAAACTTTTGACTGCTCTTCAAGCTTATTCCTACATAGAGAGTTTTGCCCATATCTAAAATATCTAATCTCAAAAATAGAGACTTGTCTAAAATGCAGAAAGGAAAGTAGGATCTTTTCAGTATCAAATCACAAGGAAAAATTAATAAGGAACAACAGCTGAAGACTGAGCAAAAACTCAGTATTTACATGCCTGTGCACAGATGGATCGAAGTACCAAGTATGAGGAAGCTATTAGATCAGTTCTCTGTAAGACATATTAACAGAAATGACTGTAAGTAAGCTGCAAAACATCCACTACTTTAATCTCTATGAAATGCGGGTCTTCAAAACAAGCTGGGATCCTACTTTTTTGCTTGATAGTTCTTTTTGGAGGTGAACATTTGAATCCCTGCAAAATTAACAGGATGTTCTCATTGTCACACATTTGCATCCCATTTCCCCCTAAAGGAGCAATCGCCTGGGAGGAATCCAGGGCTTTTGTGCCAACCCTTTGTTCCACACTAGCTACTGCACTCGGCAGGCAGGAAAAACAGCCTTGATTAAGTTATTTGTATTCCTTAGAGGTTTACTTCTGCCTGGGCTCACTCTGCAGTCCTCTAACCCCAAACAGAAACAGCCGAACAACTGAAAACTTCTGTTATATGCCATTAAGGTACAACAATTGTCTTAGGAGCAAGGAACAGCAGTGCACTTTTAACTTGAGCAGCAAAGCTTTGGCCTCACTTTTCACCAGTTTACCAGAAAGAGCAGAGTGGGTTTACACAGAAATGTCTGATGTGCACACAGAAATCCTCAACAGGACATAGAGTCCTAAACTCTCGCAGTTTACACGTGTCTGTTTCTCCCTTTTAACTCACTCTCAGCTTTCAGAGATGTCTACCAATTGAAATATTTCATCAGGGTTTTATAGCACGAATCAGTACCTAAACATATAAAACCTGGGCTGGAGAAGCCAAGGTAGCAGCAAAAAATAAGTTTCTCCATGAGCAAACAGAGAGAGGGCAAAGTGTCTACGCAGCTGCCTGGAACTGATTGTGGCTTCTAAAGCTGACTTTCCAGAACTTGAACCTTCTCTCCTAAGGATTCCCTGTCCAACTTAACCAGGTTAGAAATATTTCTAGCTCACTTATGCTTCTTCTCTTTTCTGCATTTTTACAGGTAACGTGGCTGAGGATCATTGTAAACATAATTAACTGCAACAGAGGAAGTGACTTTTTAAAATAAAGAACTGCTTAGTGTTCTGATAAAAGACTATGACAAAAATGTAGTTTTCTCTTGTCCTGGTTTCTGGTTTGAGAGTATCAAGATAAAAATTGCCTATGGCCATGCTGACCTGAGACATTCTGGGACCCCCGCCCAGGTGCTGCTGGGCTGTGGGTGCGTCAGTGATAGTGGGAGGAGCAGCTGTGCATGTGGGGAGGACCTTCCCATGCCTCTCTGGACTGGTATGGCTGATCCAAGGCTTTTGTAAACTGTCACTGGGACCCTGGACTCAGACATCCCCATCTGCTGCAGAGGCCAGTTTGAGACTTTTCTGGTTGGGAAGCAATTACCAACTGAAGAGCACGGGTTTCATCTTTACATACTTGTATGTAATTCACCATCATTATTATTAATATTTATTATTTCATTAAATCTATTCTAGGGTTTTTTGAGGTTTTTTCCAGCCTTAAAGTCTCTTTCCCTTAACTCCCTTTCTTATCTTCCCTTGGAGGGTAGTGGTGGGGATAACAGAAAACACCTGTCACCTGGTTAATGGCTAAAACCATGACATCTCTCTATCTTGTTGCTTAATTTACAGGCCCACTCCAAGGGAATTTAAGTTTAATCAGTAAAACAAGCAAATATGGTAATTCGATGAAGTGGATGAGTAACAGTGTGCCACTTTTAGGCAATCCTGCATTTAACTAGTTTGAAAATATAAATCTAAAATAATTTCCAAAATGCATTTTTTCCTTATTCCTTTCCTTTTCAAACAGAGAAAATAATGAACAAATCTTATTTAAACTCCAAATACTTTCAGGGCAATAGCAAATTCTGTAACCAATTAAAGAAAATTCTGAGGCAGAGTATAGAAGCTGCTAACCAGGAAAAATACATTGATAGGTTTCCCTGCAATACTTTTCAAAAGAATTTTCACATATGTCATTAGGCTCATTATTTCTTAAACACTACAGATATTAGCATCAGCATAATACCACCATTCATACACCTTCCTTTTTTCTGTCTATTTCTTCTCTAAACTTACTATCCTCTTCAAAGCAAAGTTCTCATACTTTAAAAAAAAAAAACACCTTCTCTCTTGTCAGCAAAGCACTCTCATTCTCTTCCTTCAAATCCCTCCATATAACCTACATTTCACTAAGATTGGCAGTAGTGCTCTAAATGCTGTCAGTATCCCACCCTATCTTACAATTTTACTCTTATCCTGTGTATCATATTCTTCTAAAATCAGATTCTAAATTGCTTAGGGCTTAAAGTTACTGCTCTACTTTCCTTTATCTTGAAACATTCAAAGGGCCAAGTGCTTCCCACCCTAACTGGTTAATTTGTAGGAGCTATGGGGCCACTTTATGGCAGCTAGAAGAAGCTGAGGTTACTGTACCCATGAACTAGGAATCAGCTGAGCACATAATACTCCATCTCCATATTTTCCACTCTGATGGACTACACTGGCATAGGACTGGTTATATGGCACTTGGGAAGCAGATCAAGGTCAGTTTGTGTGGTTCATTTTCAGAAAGCTGTCTTGACAGAGGTGTGGATCTGCTTTAATTTACTTCTAGGTTTGTAAGCTAACATTAGAAACACAGCTACTTCTAATTATGAATCTCAAATATATGATAATGTCCTTAAAATTATACAATAACTGAAAGTTAAAATTATAATAATCAAGTCCCAACAGCAAAGGATCTAAGCATGGCAAATGAACCGAGACTCTGGAAAACAAGATGCTGTGTGATAAACGGGAGGTGAATATTAACTTTACAATGGCAGAGTATGGCAAAGACTACCCATTCAAGACTCTAAATACAAAACTGATGTCTTCAGACAAAAAAAAAAAGGACTACAAAATTCAATGCTGATGTTTAATGCAATAAAATGTCAAGCTTTTTAATAAATAAAAACCTTTCTTTGGTGCTAATTATATGAAGTTATTGAACTTCTCCCTGTCAAAATATTAAACCCAACTCACCGCAGGAGTCCTGAACATAAACATACATCTTTCTCTGCTGCTTTTGAACTATCAGTATATACCAATAAGCTTTCTAATTGACAACTTTTTTTTAAATATAGCAAGCCTTCATAAACATAAAGTGAGCCAATTTAAAACCTTGATGGTCATTGCACTGAAGTGCTGATGAGATAAAAAGCATATATGAAATACAAAAAGCACAGGTTATTAGAGAAGGTACGTCTAAAAAATTATTAAAATATTTTTTGCTTTGTGATTTTCCAGTTCAAGGAAGGAAAAGCCATTTTGTACTTGCTTAATGCTTCCACAAAGGCCTCAGTCTGCTCTCGTAGCAAAATAGCCACGTTCAGCTGAAGCACAGGAGCAAGCAAAATCAGCTTTTAATCACACTGCAGCATTCTTTTCATTACCACATGGAGATGCTCAGGTTTGTTGTAAGCAGCAATAGCCAAATGGCTCTTACGGTATTTTGGTGGAAGAACTGCAGAGCTCTGTGATGCATGAGTGAGGCTCCCTGCTCTTAACCAGATGCCTTTTGCAGGGATGAGGGAACAGATGTCCTCACATCAATGCTGCTGCTGGGAGTTGGTCTCTCACCCTGGGAAAACTCCAGGCTGGAAAGCTGTGAGCACTTTGTGACACTAAGGTGGCACAGATAAAATGGGAACCAAAATCTGGCTTAAAGTTTTTATAAATTGGAATTCAGAAGAAATAATCCATTGCTTTGCAGCAGAGGAAAAATACATACCTAGGTTCAAATTAGAAACTAAAGGCCATAATTTCTTTCCATTAAAAGGCACAGCAGAGTTAATGAAAAAACAAAACAAAACAAACAAAACCAAAACAAACACACAAAACCAAAACAAACACACAAAAAAACCCTAAAAACCAGAAAAATCGAAAAAAGAGGTATGATAGGGACATGCGGTTTGGAGAGTAGCTGGAACACTGCATATAGCAGCCAATACAGCCACCTCAAAGCAACTGGACAATACAATGCACCTGCAGCCTGTTGCCAGACAAGCAGAACATAGACATCCCAATTTCCAGCTCAGTGTTCAGCTCACACTCTGCCTCATAGGAGAAGAGATTTAAAGCCTCAAGCCTCAAGAACGGCAAGCCCTGAATCCCAAATCTATCCACAGCTATGTTCTAACAAAGATTATCTCCTCTGTTGCGGCTGAGAACGCACCAGTAAAACTCAAGTGCAAAAATAGTGGGATATTTTGGAACCTGGTCCAAAAAATACAAAATTCTTATCATTCTCCTACAGTATGCAACATCTGTGAGGGATGCTTTAAGAACTGTCTAAAACATGGACCAACATCTGAAGCTCGATATACCCTTGGGATTAGCTCGCTTTCCTATACTCCTCTGCCCTTTTTAATCATTTACTTTAAGCAAAGCTTCATTTCTACAATATGGAGAACATCTACAATCTCCTTGCTGTAGGGGGACGGGGGGGGTTGGGAGGTATGGCTCTGAAAAGCTATTTTTAATAGAAATACTATAATGTAGCATAGAGGTAAGAAAAAAGCTACTCAAGACATCACATCTGAGATGGGTGGATGGTTCAACTTGATGATCTTGAAGGTCTTTTCCAACCTTGAGGATGATTCTATGATACTATGAAAAGTTACTGATCCTACAACAGTGAGTCAAGAAAGTTACAGTTTAAGATTCTCTTTGATCTGTGTGTGATTTCACCGTTTAATTTGCTTAAGCTTAAAAAAGGTGGACAAGGAAGAGAATGTTTTATGAGAGAAATGGTTTCACAGCAATCCAACTTCA
The DNA here is from genome assembly GCA_020745705.1 of Hemiprocne comata. Lineage (NCBI taxonomy): Eukaryota > Metazoa > Chordata > Aves > Apodiformes > Apodidae > Hemiprocne > Hemiprocne comata. The sequence goes on along the minus strand of CM036586.1, from coordinate 130,012,931 downwards.
TTTGAGACTTCTGAAAAATCATTAACTCATATACTATAAATATGTATCTCTTTTCGACTTTTTCCCCACAGTTTAACACAAAGTGAAAAAAGATATTTTATATCCATATGGCCCTTGAACTGCTAGGTCATAATGTTATACAGTAGACACACCTCACTAAAAGTGAGAACCTTTTGAGTAAGTTTACTAATCAAAACCTTAAAACTTCAAAATTTATACTTAAAATCAGCTCTGTATTTATGACTTTTGAAATAGACAACAGAAGTGAGACGGACTGATGGGAAACGACATTAATGGGGAGCCCTCGAGACATACTGCAAACATTGCATAATGGATCTGGGTAATACACAACACTGTCCAGAGGATTTTCAATGCCATACCAAGCAAAATAATAGACAGTAGCTTCACCAATGGCCTGCAAGTCAGAAGGGTTTGGATGTCTGCCTATGAAGGCACTGGGGTGACCCCGTGTTGTTGCTTACACCCAAGCCTGTGCTACATAGCTTTGGGACTGACAGAGGGACTTGAGAGAGTCCAAGGAGACCAAGGTCCCTCCAGATTCTCCACCACACAATCCTCTTGTACACAGACCCTGGCAACAACCATTTTTTTTACTCCTTGGCCACTTGCCCTGAGCACTGATCAGCACCACAAACGAGGTTGGCTTTTTGCCCGGGAGACTCTGAGAAGTCACTATGGGCAGGGTGCTTGTGCTTTCTCCTGACCAGTTTCCTTTGATTTGGCTGACTTGACCCTCAAGGGGGGTGGGATAAATTAGATGTAATATAGGAACTGGCCACCACACAGTTATGGGGCAGTCCACTCTGACACTGTCCCAGCATCACGTACCAACTAGCCCCAATATATTGTAGAAGCAATAACTAACTACACAGCTGGGGCGCTTTGCTCTTTTTTTACTATAGATCTTTAGAGACAAAATCACTAACCTGAGCTTCTCAGCTGTTTCATCAAATATCCCTTCTGCAAGCTTAAAGCCAGCATGAACGTTAGGGAGGTATAATTTGATCCCCAAAACCCCTTGATCTCTTTTCCTCCTTCAGCCTTCCAGATAAAGAGTGTGTCATGAGGTGTATTGTGTGTGGTTTTTTTCTAGCCAGTCCCATGGTCCCATTAAAGGTCCCAGTTTACCTCTTGTTAGAAGAGAATAAGGATTTCTTTTTCTGTTTTCTTCAGCCAAGTGCTCTCCTCCCAGGGCAATGTACTAAGTACCTGCCAGCTGTCTTCCATCTAGCAGAGGCAGCTAAATGGTTTTTTTTGTAATGAAGGCCACTATATACATCTAAGCGATTAATTCAAAGACAAACAGGCACTCCTTTGATGGAAAGAGGTGAGCCTGTGAGTTAGAAATGGGTTAATAAATGTGAAAATGAATCTTCTAAGGATAATGTGCTAGTGTCAAGTAGCAAAACAGCTGAAACACAGTTCTGACATCTCCTCAGGACACTCGATATTCTCATAAAATCCAGGCAGGGGAGAAACATTTTATGTCTGGCCCTACCATTTATATTTTTAGAAGGCTACACAACAATACTCTGACACCCCCTGAGGTATCTAATGGTTCAGCAGTCCTGTACAGCTAGGTTCTGCCTCCTCTCTGAGGCACACAAATCCATAAACCTTCACTGACCTATGGTGTCGGTCTGTTCTTGCCTGCAGCCCTTTTTTTCTGCTGTGTTAGAAAGCCCAATGAGACTGCTTATTGAATTTCTTCCTTTCAAGATCAAAGATACTAGCAATGCTCTCCAATTATTTAATAGATTCTGCTACAGTGGAGATCACTGATTCATTTTCACTAGAGATATACAGTTATAGTAAAGAGCAATTATATACAATAACAGCGTAGCAGTTCTCAAACGTTCTTTTATCAAGCACACAGTCCAGTGATTACTGAAATGGGCAATGATCTGATATTGATACTAAAACTTAATGTCTTTGCTGTTAGTTTTACCAAAATATCAGAGCTTTGCTCTGCAGACCGCAGCACTCAAAATGCAGCAGGTTTGTTTGCAATGTCTTTTGTTTAACTGTTATATTTATTTCATGGTCATTCTTTTTAAGTCTCACAGAAAGGTGTCTCTGATTTGGTTTTTTGCTGCTTGGCAGTGCTGTCTGGAGGAATGACACAAGGAGACAGGAGATGCTGACTTCTGAAGCTGGCTCAATCGCCAGGCAGCCTCAAGAAAGTTGTTTATTCTCAGTCTTCCCTTCTGTCAAACTTTCCTACTTAACTGCACACAGGGGCTGAAGATCAATTTGTTAATGGCTGTGCATTAGCACTGCACAGACCTTTGAACATATAATATGTCCTAAAAATACTAACCTTTGTGCCCTTACTCACAGATTACTTTCCAGATATACAGATTAAAGTATTCCTTTTCTAAAACTTTCTTGGAAATAGAAACTCAATGATAGCTACTTACTGAGCCCTGTCTCTCAATGACTCTGAGGTGGCAAGTCCTCTACTCAAAGTAAAAACATTTCCTGTTTTACAATTGTGATAAAACTAGAAGCAAAATTAGACCAGTGAGGTTCACAGGGCTTGCTTGACCTTGAAGCGTAAGTTGCAAAGAGCAAAATGAGAGTACCCACGTGCTCCAAGCTGGTTTTGAATCCAACTGGCTGACAGAGACTGCAGTGATGAAGATGATCACAGTCTCAAGCAGGTTTTACAGCCCCATCAACAGGAGGCAGAGGAAACACAAACCAGTTCCCTGCTCTAGAAAGCTATTATGTCCCACAGGCAGTTTTCATGCATTTCAAATAATCATTATTTTTGTTAGGCAACATGGTCCTCTGCCTTTTATTCCCTGTTCTTTCTTATCTGTAGAGCTACCACAGATATGTATTTCCCTTGACATGTTCTCTTTTTCTGCCTTAAAGTCATATCCAGGAAAACCACAACCATTTGTCTGTTGTATAGGTCATAAGTACAGTTCCCACTGGACCAGGGATTGCAGCTATCACAGATCCTGTCCACAGCATGTGCATAGGCAAATCCTAGGGGCCATTTGCCATAAGGATAGCAGGTTTGTGCACACAATAAATTTATCTGGGGCACTTCAATTGCCTGGAGCACTTAGCATTCATTCCCTGGACCTAGGAACTGCTAGATACCTCTCTTCAGGATCTCCCAGGCAGAAGCCTTAAGGTGACAAGCTGACCGAAAGGTGCTAAGTACATGCAAGTACACAAGTTCGCAAGGAATAAAGAGCAGGAGCTCTCCTGGGAGGATGTGTGGGGTGGGTGAGTGCCTTTATTCTGACACATTAGTTCAGATCTTGCACTCAAATGGAAGCCCTAGAGCCCCACACAGTCTGCAGACTCAGTTATCCTCTGGCTTTGGGCTGAAACAGGTCAACTTTTACAAAGCCAGATATATGGGCATAGTGTAGGGGGGCCCAACTTGCACTTTATTCTGCCTCTAATGGCAGCAAGGCTTTAGAGGGGGACTGAAGAACATGATACGGCTCCACAACCTTTGTACAAAGTTCAGTCCTGCAGACCAAGGAGACTATAGGCATGACCACCAGACACCAATCTTGGTGGGGGTAGGCACTGCATGAGGCCATGGCCAGGGTTTCTGGGAGTTCAGGGACTCTGCAGTGTTGCCAGCTGAAGCACTCTTAGCTGCTATTTCAGCTCTGTCACCCCTAGTTTCAGCAAAATAACTGACATAGCTTACTTACTACTATTGACTGCTCCAGCTCTGCTTTTTAATTGGAATTCATATCCTGCAAATGCTAGAGCCTGCAGCTAACAGATACAGCAAATTATTTAGCATTAACCAATATAATATATGTGGGTTTTCATGGTGCTTTTTTCCCCACTCCTATCCAGTCACGCACAAGCTCTCTCTGTGGGCACAGCAGAGCATGTGTGGAGCAGCCACAGCAAGTGTGAGGGCAGCTGGGGATGGGAAGGAATATTGCTTGTCCACATGGTATCCCTACTTCATATTCTAACTCCACATCTTTTTTTTTTTTTTTCTAACTCCACACCCGACAGCTGTGAGGTTTTGTTAATACACCACCTGAAATCTGTTTTCATCTAGCATTCAAAACATGACTGTAAATGGTTTATTGTTGTCATACTTTTAGATTACTTTAACTTTAGGAGCAGTGCCTTTATCCTCTTCATTTTTCCTGGCAATACACACCACTTCTCTTCCCTGTAAGGGAAGATGTATAGACTGCTAGTTGTCAGTGCTTGCAAGTAGCCATTTAAAAGCAGATATTTTTTTGTCAGCGTTTTTATTTGTGAAGCTTCTAAGACAGATTTGGAAATTGAAGCCCTTGATTTATCTCCAGGCTGAAAACTAGACAGAGGCAAGGACACCATGAGCCTTAGGAATGAAATTACAAACATGTCATTACCTCCTTTAATCTGCTCTTGTTTCTGTGAAATTGCTCCAGACAACCCCAAAAATCCATGCACTTTTACAACAAAAAAAATCCTCTTTTCTAGCTATTTTTCACTCATATTATTTGAGGCCATGTGCTGTTCACTTGTATAAAAACAAAGGCTAGCAGACGTACTGCTTTTTAACATGTGTAGTGAGCTGAAGCAACAGACCAAATCAACATGCAAACTAGCCATGCCTAAAATCATAACCCACCCACCCCCCTTTTTTTTTTTCCCCATTAAATCTTGTTTGGCTTATAGGAGAAAATGGTTTGAAAGTGACTCACACTAGCACTCGGTTCAGGCCACATTTGGCATAACATCACATCTGGCACATTGAAACCATGACTGACAGACTCAGATCAAGATTCTCGTGATGGGAGTAGCAGGGGTTATTGCAAAGCAAAAGAGAGGCATCAGAGGAGCTACAGTGAGAAAGTGGCAAAAAGCCCCACTGCCCTCAGCCTGCTCAAGCATTTCTATGAGCTCTTTTATTTCCACTGTGCTGTAATTCTACACAGAAATTAGAATGACTACACACGTTAGTTTTTGTTGTTAATCATGTGACAACATCTATGGATGACAGAAAAGGATCTACTAAGATGAGAAAGGCTCGAACAGGAGTGCAAATAGTTGTACAAAGCATAGTCCCTTTCCTGAGCCAGCCCCTAAGTTGATGCTGGCACTAGCAGTAACTCCTAAGCAAGTAGTGCCAAGTGGAAAATCGCAGCTGCCTCAGCTGGGTGCACAAAATTCCCCTCTTGCCAGGCTGGTGTGTTTCCTGTGTGAGAAGTACTCTGGTCTTCCTTAAGCTATTCACTACTGAGACGGCCATCCAACACCAAAAGAATGGATGGCCTTATGCTTTGTAAATTTTGCTGGGGTAAGAGGACCAGTGACAGATCTCATTTTTTTTCTGAAAAACCAGACAGAAAACTGCAACAATGGTGCCTTCACATCTTACATGCCCCCTTCTTTATCAGGTGATTTGACTTTGCAGAAGAATGGGTTAGGTCCCTAGCTGTTAATCTCGAGAGTTATTGTCATCATCATTGACCTAGTAAAGTTACAATCTTATTCTTCCAAGAGTTGGCAGTGGTGACAAACCCTGAAGCAAACATGGGTGTCTCTGAGGCCAGATCACTTTACAGGAGATCACTCATGCCAGAACTGAAAACACTGACACTGTGGGACCATTACAACCCCATTACCCTTCCTGGTAAATGTGCCATCTGACCTGATTTCTGGAAGAGATTCAGGTAAAAGGTTCCAGTACTGAGCCCAAATGAATAGTTGATTTATTATAGGATCAGATAGTTTGGCAAAGATCCAGAGAAGGATGGACGTTCTGACACCATCTCCTGTAATAATTTCTTGTTGTCTAATATTCCATATTGATTCTAAATGCATCGGTTTTCAGTGCACTGAGGATCCACATCCTAGGCACCCAAGTTCACCCACAGAGATTTAATGCAGTGCTCTGGACTCTGCTCTGGCAGGTAGGCACTAAAGGTTAGATATCAAAACAGATAGCTTTAATCCTTAAACCCCTTTACAAGTCCACCTCTTTGTGTTCAGGTTCCTCTCTGTGACATGAAACCACTACCCATCCTTTATCACAGGCCTCTGGTGAAAATAAAAACAGTAATCTCCAAGAAAATTTGGATGCTGCCCTGAATACAGGTTATTTATACTCACTGCCATGCTGCTCCACGGCTGTTTTCTGTCTTCAGATGTGCTATCACAGAGAGCTGGAAGTGGGGCAAAAGCCCATTAGTCAAGAAGGCAGAGACTAGAAAGAAACTGAAAGGAAAAAAACCCAAAAGAAAACAAACCCAACAACAAAACCACCAAACCCCAAAGACCCATTAATTGTGTAGAAGCAAAAAAGACACACAAGAGGGGTCTGACTCTTCATGTTGTAAAAAGCTGTAGTGAACAGCATTTTAAGAGGAGCAGGCTACAGGCAAAGGTAAGATACAAACAACTGCTTCTCCTCCCCATTCTTTTCCCTTCCTTCCACTCTCTGACCTACTCTCCCATACCTGCTGAAGGGTCAGCAAGAAGGGCAATAGCTGAGGTCAGTGCCAGACAGGTGCCAGACAACAGCATGGCAAAGGCAAAGCTGTGCCTCCTGATCAGAGAAGGCAATCAGCCAAACGAGCACATGATGGGCAAAGCCTGAGTGGAAGGAAGGGAGGACTGGGCATTACCAGAGAAGAGAAATGGGGTCCAAAATGTGAATTCTACTGCTTTAAAAAATATCACTGCTAACGGTGGGTCAAGCTTCTTTTTGGGAATTCAAATCTGTGATGGAATCATCAGGGAAAAGAAATAGATTGTTAATCATCAAGGATTAACAAAAGCTACATTATCGTTAGCCAATGGGTCCTTCTTAATGATGTTTTCTATTATTAGGTACTTACGCTGGAAGTCGCCTTCCCACATAAGATCTGTCTTTATGATGAATGTATCAATTTGCTTCATAACTTGACCATAACAATGCAGAATTCTACGTGTAAATTAATGGTTTAATCTTTCACTTATGGCATAAATACTCTTTATTGCACAATGTGCATAGTTTTGAATATTAACTATGTAGTGACATTTTACTATGGGCACACGATTTCACCATTTAGATGGTATTTCATATTCTTTGGGAACAGGTAAATTTAAAATACGTTGTTACATAATCTCCATTTTGGAGGAGATCTTTTGAGATAAACACATCAGGCTTTAATTTCAGTGCTTGGTACTAAAATTAAAACTTCATCTGCTTAAATGTATGGGTTATAAGTGTAGCAGAACCATTTTCATGTCAATGAGATGAAAATCAAGTCCACAGCATGGAAAGATTACTTAATCTGAGAAATTTTTTTTGTTCTAGAGCTTGTGATTGACAGACTACCTTATTACTCTTCCTTTTTTTCTTAACTAAGAATATCTAATGAAATTAATCATAGCCTGGAGGAGACAGTTTGAAACCTGCTAAGAATTATAGATGTCAGTGCAAGCTTTACAACTCACTTGGACTAATTTGCTACTGGCAAATATATCACTGTCATACATTTCTGTAAACTTTGCATTTGCAATCTTTTGAACTAACCATACAAGTGGAAGCACTAGTTTTAAAGTCTATGAGTCTGATGTAAGTGTTTCTAACTTGGCAGTAGCTCCAATAAAGATGTATTGTAACATTCCCATGCCTTCTAGTAATCTTTATTGTTTAGTCCACACCAGAGACACAGACAGAGTAGGAAAAAATAATTTTACTATTTCTAAATAAAGCAAGGAACAGCTAAAGTGAAAAAATCTGAGAACCTGGTCAGAAGCGGAACTCATACTCTGTGCAACCAGGTTGTACATTAGTATCAGGCAGTATCTTAAAAATCATTAATACTATTTTAATTAACTCACACAACAATTTATCTTTCTTGGATGGACAAAGAGGGTTGCATTGCACTATACTCAGACTATCCAAGCCTTTTATAACAGCAGCAAAAGTCAGAAGAAAGTCTCCAGTATTTTTTGCCTCTTTGATACCTGCCACCACTGTCAGTTCCCTGTAAGCTATTGATTTCTATTTGAAACAAATACCAGGAACAATAGTTATGCTATTACAACTCCTGCACTAAAGCAAAACCTTAATTAGGACTTCCTATTCTTTTGACACATCTGGCTTTCACACACTCCAACCATTTCCCAAATTGTTTTACTTTACATTGCTGAAAACACAGTAGATATTACAGCAGGAGATGAGTTGCCCTGTGGAGGACACATTTTTTCCAGTGTCAGGATTCAGAGATACCCACTTATTTCCAGACTACGTACTGCAGTTCCAGCTCTGTCAGATACCTAATTGGAATTATTAGCAAATTCAGTAGATCCTGCTGAATTCAGTTTCTTTCTACATCAGTAGTTGTCAAAGACATTCGCTCTCCTTATACCAACTTAACACAAGTGCAAATCTAACCATTCATAATAGGTGTTAAACTAACATATTAGCAAGGGTCAAAGGCTAATTTTTAACACTACAATCTCAAAGTACTTTTAAAAGTGCCTTAACTATTATCTTCATTTTATAGATGAGAAACATAAAACGGATAGGAGGCTTGTTCAAAACCCCAAGCCCAGTAAAATCTAGGTATTCTGATACTGATTTTGCTCCTGTCAGTTAAATCGCTTTGAGGAAGAAAACACCCCCTAAAGTAACTCCTCCTCCCCCAAGAAACATGTTGAAAACAAAATGTATTTGCACACATATACACAGAGTCAGAGACAAAAGGTTTTTCCAAAGATGCCAGGTATTTGAATTAATATATTTAGAGATATCAACATATATATCTCAAATACATTTTGAAATCAGATCAGTTATAGATCTGTATTTTCTAGCCTTGCTGCTATGGGACTTTTGGTTAAAAAGAGGCACAGGCACATTAGTAAGTGAGGCAGTCCTTGGCCTCATTCATCACAGCTCAAGTCCCATCTGAGATGCTGTTTTGCAATATGCCTTTTCATCTGTGCAAAGACTTTCTAATTCATTACAGTAGAAAGTGATGAGAAACCCAGGTACTTCCAGATTGTACTTTTGTTTAAAAAAAAACCAACAAACAAAGCAAAATTTTGCATGCCATTGAAACCCTTCTTTATTTCCAGTTTCCTAGTTTTTTTGAATATCAGCTCTTTCCTACAGAATGCTACCTGGTACAAATAAATTTAGAAAAGAATAGGGCATATTAAGAAGGTAATGGATGACCTCAAGATATTTTTTTAATGTTTTTAGTAGCATTTTTTATCAGTTAATGGGAAAGAGAAAGTCTCTTGGTGAGAGATGATTTGCAAAGTGACCTTTCACACAGCGGTCTTACAGAGACACTTTCAATTTCAGTTTAAAGCCTGGTTCTCCACTAAGTAAATGCTGCTGTAATCCTGTACCATCTAGATGAAGCTATTAGATCAGTCCCATCAAACAAGATTTAACTGGTTCTTGGTGCCAACTGTCTACCAACAAAGGAGTCAGTTTTTCACAGCAAGCTGAGCATCGGAGTGGCTGTTTGGCCAGCAAGGAGAACTGGGATGTGGGTTAGTCACACTGTAACAGGCTGTGTTCCTGAGAAATCAGTCATTTGTATTTCTTGGAGCTTAGCAAGAAAGCAGCTCTGCCCAGTGAATTTTATGAGGATGTTTAATTCTCAGACCTTTCCCTGCAGGCCCACAATTCTGTCACCTAACAACCTCTTCTTAGGAATATCTGCTCATGGTTTTCCTCTGTCATATTTACCAAATTCTCCTGCAGTCTACCACAAAAAATGGCCTGCTTTTCTGTCACTTCCAGTAAAAATGTAGGCCTTCAGATAAAACGAACAAACAAGATACTACTCAGTCCTTCCATTATTTTCAGTTGTGGGTTTTTTTTATTTTTTTTTCCCCTGCCCAGCTGTAACTGCATATTTTCTAACTTGAAACATGGACAATTCACTACCAGCATAAGACTGTGCCAGACACTCATCGTTCCTATTATCCTCCCACTCACCAGTTTCTATGCATTAGCTTAGAAACAAGCCATATAGCTGCCTCTGCTTCTTGGAAGAGGCGAGTGCATTAACATGCTATGGTTTTTTTCCGAGGCTAGACAAGGTGTGGGGGCAGAGCCAGCAGGACTGTAACACTTCATGCATTTTTTTTTTTATGTCTCTGATTCTGCCTAATGAGAACTTTAACTTAAGAGATCATTCAAAAGGGAGGGGAGGAGGGCAGAGAGAAGAAAAAAGAAAAAAAAAGGAAGCCTGAACTAAACCTTTCATTATTCCTTGCCCCAGGATGACACTATATCCAACCTTTTGCAAAAGCAATAACTGGGTTCTATGCTTACTTACATCCATGTAAAAAAAAGGAGTAATTTCACAGATGTCTAGGGAATTAGGCTGATTTTAAACTGAACCAGCTTTGATACAATTCAGATTTATTTCTCTGGTTCTCTGTTTCACCTTGTTTCACACAAACGTTATGTCTGCCAAGTCATTGTTGTTTTTTAATTAGAAAAATTAAATCAAACTATAAATTAGCTCACTTGTTAGGGATATGGGGCAGTAAGGGCTTTCCTTTGTCTTCATATATAATGATCCCAGTTTCTACAGAATACTTAACTTCTACTTACAGGAGAATTTCATGAGTTGTACAATGAACTCTGAGGTTCATGAAAATCTGACAATGGTCTTCACTCCTTTCTTTCAGTTAATTGTCACAAATTTCATGGCCTCGTTATAAAGGACATTATTTCTGGGAGGGCAATTCCTGCCCAAGGTATATAAGAAGGTGAGAGATTTCCAAGTTTTGTCTCTTGAGCATATTAATAGTGCATCAATGTCTAGCCTCTTTGAGTATGAATTTAACAGAGGAGGTTTAGAGTTCCTTTTTAGCTATAAAGAAGTGTGAATGTCTCTGCCATTGTCAGAGTAACCGTCTGTCTTTCTTCTTGGCAAGCGCCCCAGTAAGTGGGTGGCAGCTGGTGACAAAGGCTATGACTGCACTTGCCATTTTCTTGTGATAGCTGAAGCAGAGCATTGGCCTGAAGCAATTGCTACTGAGTTCCTTATTTCTCCAGTATGGTTAGGGAGGGGACTTATGCAGATGTAAATATTTACAATAAATACGCTTATTCCAATTGAAGCTGCTAGTACACTTATACCCCAAAAAAACAGGGAATGCTTTAGACAATGTCATCATTTCCTCTTCATTACGGAGAGGAGGCTTTTGCAGCTACAGGAACCTCAAGCAATTGCTGTCTGCTTTATTGTCCACTAAATACTTCATTCTGAAGGTGTTGCCTGTAGGCAACATGCTCTCTCTTGGACTCCCGACTTCAGTGTGTGTTTTTAGCAGTACCCTTTGCTCAGTTCAAAGGCCATCTGTGAGTGACAGTGGAAGTTCTTTCTGTCAGGAACCTGATGTGATGCCTGCTCAGTCCCATCTCTGGAGACTTTAAGGCATATCAGCAGCACCGAATGACACTCTGTCAGTCTGCCATCATCGTATTTCTTAGGCCTTTCCCTCTGTCTGCCTTTGCTTCAGAATATGTATTTAATTCCCTCTCTGAGCCCTCGACAGTTTTTGTAGTCTTTTCTGAACTTTCTGCTACGTCCTCCCTCTTTAATTGTGAACCTCATGAGACTCCCGGTGCTGGGAGAGCTACTGCAGCATTTCCTCCTGCCAGCACTCTTCTTTTTCTCACTTCTGTTTTATTTCCTGTTCTCCTCCATCCCACCCAGCCTATATAATTTTCTTCCCCCTATTCCCAAGTCCTTACAGGAGCAGTTACTTGTTAGCTTTGTGCATTAAAGAGAAATACCACATGGTATGTTATTGCCCTACAGCAAGGCAGAATGATCACAATTCATGCCTTGAATGAAAACTTGCATTCAAGGCCCCAGGGGCATTGGAACAAGCCACACTATTTCCCTCCGACTCTGAAAGAAATAAAGAATTAGGTTGGCAGAGAAAAGTATGTGATTTGGTGGTCAAATACAGCCCTGATCTGGTGCTTCTGTTGACACAGTCTGCCAAGCTGCAGCAGAGCCAAAAAGCAGAAACACAACCGTTTCCTCCCTAACCTGGGTGCAGCAATCAGCAGCTTCAGGGATTGATGTTGAATCTCTCTCCCACTTCAGTGAATACAGCCTAGCTGTACTGAGTGGAAAAATCCAAAATGTTTTCCCCCATCCTCCTTTTTATATATTACGGCCTCCTGTAGAAAGCCTGAATATGCCTGCTGGTGAAAAACTTTCAACCAAAATTGCTGATCAGTGAGTAAACCTAAAGTTAGTTTAACTGTATCACAGAAAGCATCACAGGCAGCTTTACAGATATAAAACAAACAAGAAAAAGAGAAACTGTGTCCTGACAGAATATGATAGATAGATAAGCTTGAGCTTGGAGTAGTACAGCGAGTGGAATATATCTACTGGGGTAAGAATAAGGCATAGAAAAATACATTAAATAAGTGCTGTGCTTATGTGTGTGTATATTTCTGTGCATCTGCACCGCTCTGTTAATGAGCTCCTACAGCCTGAGAAATGAAAACCCTAAATTATAGCCCACTGCTAATTTCAAACAGAACCAGAATAAGACACTGCATTCGTGTTGTGTTATTAGATGTGAAAAGACTTCTTACAGTCCATAAATTACCCACCAGAGGAGAAGCTTGTAATGTGTAAGTGAGTCTCTGTAATGACCTAGTGACCCTCTTCCCTTCTACCCTGTGAAACAAAGTAGCTCTCAAAGAGGGTTTTGTGTGCTGCACAGGGTTGCAGTAAAAGGAGAAGGTACTGACATCGCCTTTTCTGGCATGGGGCACCCAAAGAGCAGTTCTGGGAAACCATACTTCCATCCTGCAGATGTCGAGTCCTATGGGATTACTCGTCTCCTACATAAGCTTCCGCTTCCCCATGCAGACCAGAGGCTGGGTGGTCAGATGTGCTGCACTCATGCGCTAGCTGCCTGAAGAGGGCACCAATCCCAATTGCACTGAGTAAATAACATTTAGGGGTCACTCTGCCTCTGGAAAATGGCAAAAGCAGCCCCCAAACTGACACGGCAGCATTGCTACTCCAACAGGAATATTGCTACTCTCTTCTACAGCAGCAGCCATGACCATTGATTTTTACCACCTTTAGGTAATAAATGAATTTGGCAGTGGAGGCAGCAATTTATCTATGTCACCACTGACATGGGGGCTACAGCAGTGCAATATAGCTGGCCATGAAGAATGTCCTCATGCACCCTCAAAGGCATAAAAAATGTGGATACACCTTCTTCGTAACAAGCAAGCTCCATCTGCTCTGTGCAGCCTACATTGGCTTCTTACAGTTTTTCGAATTTAGTCCAAGGTCTTGGACTTTATTTTAAAGACCAGATTTTAGTGTAGCTGAAAGGCTCCCTAGAGATCACAAATGTAGACCATCATCAATAACTTTATTCCCTATCACACTGAAGGTTTTACAGGGACAATTTTCTAAAACTGGAGCATTGAATCTCACAGGAAGAAGGGGCCATCACTAACTACATTGGTTTCTTCTCCAAGTACAAAGTGCTTTTTTTAATCTAAACTAAAGGGGAAATACGAAAATAGATAAATGAATACATAAATAAGCCTCAATGCTTCATTGCTCACACACCCTTCCACAGGGAGTAGATGAGAAAATAAATATGACAGGTCTTAGTCATGTTGCTTACTGCTGTTCTGGAGGCTAATCTCATACTATGCAATATAATTATGCATTTGAACTGGATCACATCATGGTATATGCACTTTTGTCTCTGAGGTTACCATTAGATGCTCCAGAAAGCGGGAAAATGCACTGGAAAAATTACAGAATTATATGAAATATTTTATTTGTCCTGAGACAGAGCTGGCTAATGCTCTCATACAGAACTAAAAGCCCTTGCAAAAGGCTTTTTTCCATTTCAATTACTTGTACTTTCTATCCAGCTTCATCTGTCAAGGTCCACATTCTGATTTACTTGTTTCTTTTTCTTTTCTTTGTATCTTATAAATTCCCACATCTCTGTAAGTTCAATTAACTCAAAGCCTGTTTGACAGGTGTTGGCATCAATGTTTTGGAGAATGTTTCTTGCTATTCAGTAGCTCTGTGGTTCTGCTTGATGGACCAGTTTCTTTTTGCACCCCTTGTAGCTGGAGGTCTAGAAGTGAATAAAAACTGAAGAGTAAGAGGCTCCCCTTTGGTCCTACACCTAGACAAGGACAATTCCCTCTCCCATGGTCCTGGCACATGCACAGCTTTGCCCCCTCTCTCCGCTCCCTCCCTCTTTCACCCAGACAGCTGCCACAACCCAGAGGATGTACTCCCCCCGCAACACACCAAGCAGGGATGGTTACTATTCTTACCAGCTGACATTAGTGCTAATTTCCTGTAAGTTGCCACAGAATAAAGAAGAGGCCTCTTTCTGAAAAATCTTTCCGGCTTGCTTAAAAACACTCCCTGTCTTCTTTTCTTCCTGCGTGCAGCTTGCAGAATCAATAAGGCTCTAGCCTCTTAGCCTTCAGCAGCAAAGAAGCTATTGCTACGAACTCAGCAGGAGCAAGAGCTAGAGCAAGTAAGTAGCCCAGAGCTAATCAAAAGTGCCCTCCCGTGGCTCAGGATGTTGCCAAGTGCTTAAAGCAGAAGCAGAAGGCAATGTAGTACGACTCTTTTTTTCAAGCAAGGAATCCTCTTCATTATCCCCACTTGATCAGCTCTGAATTTCACTAATAGCACCTACCTTTACCTTACACTTAGCAACAGCTTGGCCAAATGTTGATCCATAACGCCACTTTTGAAAAAGTGTGTGTATCTTCACATAGGTGTCTGGTCATTATTACAACAGGTAAATAGATTCTCACATCAGTATATAAGGCAGTGTGGCACAAAGACTCTGTATTCAATGACATTATTCTCAGCATCCAGTGAAATTTCAAGCAACCTTTACAATTTAAAAGAAATCAGTTTGTTTTTTCCCTTACAGTATTCCTACTGCAAAAAAACCTTAAACCAAACAAACCCAAACCAAACAAAAAATCCAGACAAAAAGGGAACTGTTGTATTTTATTACTACTGAAAGTTGGGAGCAGGGCATGTATTTTGTTGGCTATTGATGAAAGAGCTCCCGTACTGGCATACATAGATTTAAAAAAGAATCATAGGAGGGACATACCAGGATAGGGTGGTCACAGTAAGAATCTGCCTCAGCCGGGGAAAGGCACAGAACAAAGTGGCTGATGAAGGAAAACAGGACAGTACTGAAAGAATTACAGCTTGAATGCAGAAAACTATAAATCTAGTTGGTGGATTGTGTCATTTGTTGGGCTGTGTAATTTTCCTTGGGTACACAGTACATTTCTAGCATGCTTTGCCCTAAATCATGAGCATATGACTTTGAGGATGTGGTGGAATTCTGCGACATTGCTGTATTTTAAAAATATGTTAACGCACATTAAAAATTGCTTAAGGGGACCTATTTTGGCTTAGAGAAAAGGAGTACTAAAGACAAGAACAAATACACTGAATGCAATGGGGCTGTACATTTGTTGAACGCACATTTAGTTTAGGTCATAGGAAAGCTCTGCCATCAAAGATGCACAACAGCACTGGCGTATCATCTGCACGGAGGTACCAAACTCTGTTAGTGTCTCTCTCTGCATCTGGGACTTGTTTCTTTTTCATAAACATGAACCCTCTCAAAATTTCGTCTTCCCTGTGACATTTGCCTCTTTCTCTTTGAGACCAGCGACCTTCATGCCCTTTATAACATCAGCTCAAGCACGGTAAGAGGTGTAGAAAACCTTGCATGAATTCTCTAGGTCCTTTAGGAGGGCTGAGCCACCATTTAAATCCCACAGGCTTAAGTGCTTTTTCAGCACTTGACCTCTTCCTAAGGATGAATTTCTCCTACAGTGAGGACAGCATCCAAGAGTTGTTACGTTGTCAGTCAGAAGAAACTACAAAGCAATACACAGTAAATAGTATATAAACATCAAATAAAATTATAGAATTTGTAATTATCAGTAAAATACCAGTGTCTCACAGATTGTTTTCTTGGATAACAAGAAAAATCTCAGAATAAATATTTAGAGAAGTATAGGATTGTAATGCTTCTACTAGAAACTGCAAAATCTGCTTAGTGAACAGTCTGTGAACAGCCACTGGTCTAAATCAACTCCACTGCCCAACTGGCAAGCACCAGGTTATATATTAAATGAACAGACAATTCAGAAATGTCCAACAGATAACTAAAATTGAAATTTTATTTTTTCAATAATATTCATCAGACATTTTTCTGACAAGACTTTTCTGAAGGATGAAGTGCAAATGGGAACCCTGTAAGAATGTTTAGAAGAATTGTACATGACATTTTTTAAGCGCCACTAAGTACACATTGAATACTTTGTAAGTATATAGGCATAGCAACATGCAAGTGTCATGTACCTAACATTACAATATGCATTTTGTCTGCTTAAAGTTATTAATTATGTAATTAAATAAAGTAAATGTGTCTCTTCATCAGTGCAATATGTTTAATTCCACAGATTTTGTACACAGGTTACTGGTTGCATTTCTCAACCATTCAAATATATCTGTCCCAAGGCCTTAAATTGTCAGTGTAAGAGCAGAGTATGCTGGAGTTCCTGGGAGAATACACTTACACTGACTTTGAATAGATGAAGTTGTTACAGTCCTTTCACAAATGATGCCCTATTATTTATCCTAGGAAACTTCCTCCTGAACTGAAGTTTTTTTGTAGTTAGAAGATATCTAGGCTAAAAGTAAAGGATGCACAAGGAATCCATAATTCTGTTGGATCTTTATAAGTCTGTTCGAAAAGAGCTAAATAGCAACTCAAACATGTGCATTAAGGACTTGAGCCTTGTTCTTTTGAAATCAATAGGTGTACTGTACCCAACTTTTATGGAAGCAGGACATATATGAATCCAGTAATCCGTGAGTTTGCTCTCTTGGCTCACTGTTCAGGCAGATGATTGTAGCTCAAATTTGCATATTTCTATGGAAGCTATATAGGGGTATAAGCAAATCTGCTTTCACTGAAAAAGGACAACATGTGCAACTGCATATTTACTAACACTAATCAATATGCATAGAAAGGAGAGAAAGAGGAAGTGATAAAGAATTCCGTCCAGCAATTAAAGATTTTCCTCTTTTTCATAACAACATAAATAGTTGATGATCATCATCATTATTTTCTTTACAAGTTATTACTCTAAAACCCCTCCTTTCGAACCTGTTATGAAAACCCTTCAATGATTTCACTGTAGAGTAAGACTAAGGAAATGAGTATATTTAGAAGAAAATAGCTTCAATGATTTTCAGCACTATGCATAAAGGCAGGGTAAGGCTGTCTGTAGTTTGTGCTGAAATACAAGATCAGAGCTCACACATGAAACACTGCTGGCTTGACCCAAACACAGGGAAAGTGCTAAAGTGCTGACCCCAACAGGCTTTGCACCTAAAATTTTTAAAAAAGAAAAGAAAAAAGAAATAAAAATCCTTAAACTTTTCTTTAACAGTAACACAGACTGCTCCTTTTAGAGGAAAGCCTTTTTCTTCCTACCTCCATTCCAACTGGACTGCTGCTTTTAGCCCAGCAGAGAATAAATGACTTAACACAGAGAACATGGAGGGTATATTTATAGTAAACACAGAAGCCATGGAGGAATTTTTTATTTTTTTTTTCCATCTACTGAGAGGTTCTGGAAGCTCCTATAACTCTAGAGTCCTCATGCTGGCTCCACACCATCTCCATCTGGTTGTGAGTACATTAAACGTTGCTGGAGAAAATGAATGTGGCTTGGCAACAAGATGATTCCTAGATGCTGGAAGAATTCCCTTAAGGGATGCTGGAAGTGCACAAAGCTTGGAGCATCCCAAGAATGTGAAGTGGTACAGGAGTGTGCTGTTAAACCATGTTTATACCCTTATTTCCTCCTGAGTTAAAACAAGTGCAGAGTGCTGGGTTAGATTCATCAATAGCAAGAAGGAACTGTACTAGCTTCTGTTAATACCAAGTAGACAACTCTCATTTGCTCACTAGGTCCACTCTGAAAAAACATGTAAGAAGTCCCACTCTTGATAAGAGTTTCTACTCTGCTCTGTTGACATTAAAGGCTGCTGTATCCTTTGAATTTTCTCGTTTGCAATAGTCCTTCACTGTCCCCCCTCACTGACTGTTTTTAATGTAAACATGCCCTGGCAATATTATGTCCAAATAAGTAGGAGACATGGCAGAATATCTCAACAGTATTGGTATTGCATATTTAGTTCAAAAGCTTGTATGTGCTTTTAAAAGTGCCTCTTCAAACTTGCATGCCTTATTGGAATGAACTGTGATGCAATTGGATTGCACATCATTATCTAGTGATGACTAAATATTGATGTGATAGAGCATTTTGTTTTTAAGATGTTTTGGGATGAATCCCCAGCCAGTGTAAATTGGCCCACATTTAAGGCAACAGAATGAAGCTGATTTATACCAGCTGAGGCTGTGTCCTTATGCCCTGTTAAAATCTCAAACTAGCTCAAACTTAGTAAAGAACAGGGCAAGAATTATGAACCCAGGCAAACTATTTTTTTCTATTTTTAACAGAGAAAAAAAAAGAATACAGTAATCTCATTTCAAGACTACACCAAGTATTCAGAAGTATTTTAAAATGTATACAAATATCTCATAGCTAGCATTTAGACTAAGAGGTAGATGTCATATTCTAGGAATAGTATAGTGTGGAATGATGCTAATGGCAGTTGCTAAATACATCTATTTGCCTGTTACACAGGATACAAAGGAGGGTTATAGCAATGGCAACCACAAAAAGGCTTACAATATTCTTTTCTTCTTTTGCAATTCTATGTTAACTGTCTTTTGGTGCATTCCTTCTGGAAGGTTATGATGGAAAATCGGTGAGAAGTAAAAAGATCAGTAATATAAAACTTTCCATTTACAAAACATTAGCTTTATCATTAAAGGCATCCTCTATACTTTGATGGAAGCATTTTGTACTTACAATTTAAGATTACCTGGCATTACAGAGCAAGAAGTGGAAATTCCAGGTGAGGTGATTCAGCAAAATAGGGGTCAGAAGAATGCAGGTCGCTTACTTTCTCTCTTGTTCATGCTAAAAATACCAGGGCATATGGCAGCATATTTCAGCATCTTAACATACTAGGCTCCCTTAAGGACAGAAAAAAAAAGAGGAAACTTGTGCTGTTCAGCCAGAAATTTTTTTTTGATTACAGAACAGTGTTGCCAAACACACAGATTGCTGGCAGCAAAGCCATTAGTGGAGTCAGTGTCTTTCTTTGCCTAAAGGTGTTTCAGTGCTATTTAATGGGCCTCAAAGAAATGGAAAGCAAAGCTAATGAAAATGAGAACTAGTATAAGGAGTCTTATAAATTAGTTTTCATTGCAAGTAAAGGAATTACACATATTGCATTAGGATATCCACTGCTTGTATATGTCCCTTCCAGTTCTTCCTTCTGACTGTTAGGGGTCATTCCCCCACTTGAAATAATCAAAATGCATATTATAATTACATGTTTTTTCCAATATCCATACACAGCAAGTACAAGATACTTACATGTAAGTACACTGTATTTACCTATATTTTTGCATAGTTTTTAGTGTGTACTTTGTGCCACTTAATAAAAAGCATTACTCATATTGTTGTTTATTTTTCTCTATTAGACAGCTTATTCAATTAAAGTTGAAGTAGCTGGATTTTTGGTATGTTCATCACAGATGATTACCATTTCCTAGGAGTGTAGAGATTAGACACTTGGAAAAGTCTGGATAAGCATTGGGGAAAGCTGCACTGTGAACATGAAGTTTTATATCACCTCCTTAATTAAGAAATGCAATATCAGATTTATGGTGCTAATTTAACACACTTACCTTTAATTTTAATGGATTTGTAAAGGTAAGAACTCCATTTTCCTTTTGGTAACACTTTACAATAAGTGGCACTAAATTACACTATAACTGCGATGTTACAGGGAATTACATGTAACTACACTGTAACTGTTGAAATAGCTACTGTACATGTGCGTACATGGTAACTTCAGTGCTGTTACAATCATGAATTACATAATTACAGATGATTCTGTCCTTTCTTTTCATTGAAATACTTATATATATATTATACTGTAATGAAAATGTGCAAGATGTTAACTTTCATGTCTTATTTAGAAAAGTTGGTTTTCTTCACATATTCCTCTATAGAGGGAGTCTCAGTGCAAGATGAACCATCTTTAAGTAACAAGGAAACTTTTTCCACTTTTTCCACTGTTCTAGCTTAAATTCTGAGCCTCAAGTTAAACATCAGGTTCCTTAAACTGTTTCTTGGTTTGTCAGATGACAGTAAAAGAGTGGGAGGATGCACCCCTTGTCTTCTGATGCACCACATTCTTGTTCGAATCATGAGAATGTCCTTGAAGCATTAAAATAATAATAATTAAAAAAACCTACATCAAAAGTTTAAAAATAATCAGCAGTCGACACTGTAAACAGTACACTGGCAGAAACTAGCTACCTGGTCTTGAGAAAACTACTCTGCGAGTGTGTGTGGGAGAGGATGTCACACACATTGTAGTGAGGGTGGTTCCCATTCAGAGCCTCAATTTTACACGTTGGCTGGATACCTCACACCATAATCAAAATGGTATTTCGGAATGGGATCATGGATGAAGGGAACGGACAACTGGCTTTTAGCCTACATAATGTCATTAGTGTTGAGCCATGGTTTTGCTCACGAAAAAAAGAGAGATGCCTCTTTACACCTAGGGTAGAAATTTAAACCCGTAAAGACCAGACAGGCCTGCAAAGTGCTATCCAGGTAGAACGCTTGGTGTGGGGTTTTTTTTACACCTGCTTTGCACAGATACAAAGGACATCACCAGGTGCAAGATAATGGAAGATCAACTTCATTAAAAACAAGCACATGTGAGAAGTTTTAATTTAAAACCAATTAAATAACCTATTTTAACAGTACAACTTATATATCTTTTTGCAAAGTTTAAACACTCTCTCTATGCCACTGGAGAAAATGGTTTGAAGTGGTTAGCCCAAGGGCAATCCTGCTTTCAAAGGTCCTAGCTGGCCTTGCTTGGGCAAAGGTTCAAGTAACAACCCTATTATTCAAGCAAGCCAGAGTTAGGAAGAATGAAAAAAAGCTTAAACACCATGCTGGTGGGGAATTCCACTCGAGCAAGTAAGGCCCTCATCCAGGGAAGCACTTCTTTTTAAGCATATGAATAGTGCCTTACAGTCCAATGGAACTTCTCCCATGCCTGAATATGAGCATGTGCTTAAATGATTAGCTGAACTGGGCCCCCAGATCCTGAAATAAAACCTTCTCATATGTGATACTGTTCTGTAGCTGATGTAACTTGTTGTTGTGACAAGAACCCATATTTTTGGTATTAAACTGAATGACTTCCTTTGCCAGCCTTTTACATGTGTATGTTTTGAAAGACATGAATATCTTGTAAACCTATACTAGTTTTCAATGTGTCTAGTAGCACCTACCTGGTTCTCTCAAACTACCATATTATATTAACATATTATTGCATTTTTCCACAGATGGGTATGGAGTGAACTGTAAAAACAAGCATGCAATCACATCAATGCAGACTTATTTCTTTAAAATGTCATACTGTATATGATTTATTATGTTAACACTCAACCACATCATATTATTTATGTCTGTATATTTTGAAAAAAAGTGCTGCTTTGATTGACGTCACCTTTTTTTCTTAGAAATAAACAAGATAAATGTCTCAACAAAAACAATTAAAATACTCTAATATTGTCCTTAAAGGTTTATACTCTTCTGATAAATAATCTGACACAGCACCTTTTATCTTCCATTTTACCATACCACATGATGTCATATTCCAAACTCTCCCTTCCCCACACAAAAATAAAATCCCAGGAGAAAGTCCTTTACAGCAGACCATCATGCTTTTCGGCTTCACAAATACAGCAACCAGAGAGAAATACTCTTTTATCAAAGGTGCAAAACTTCAGAGCAAGACAAGCTCCAGCTAGACTAACTTGCGTTCTCCAGTGTAGAATCATTTCCAAGAGCTGTTATAGCAACCTTTTTATTTCAGTGGAAGAGGAAATAAGCCAATGGGCTTACAGTGTTTTGTTGTCATATTTAAGAGCATGTGATTTTTGAGCTGTCAGTTACACAAAAAAAAATCAGAAATAATCCAAACAGAGACTTTCACTGTGGAGCTAAAAGCATGGCAGGAATTCTCTATCATTCACGGTGACATAAGTTTGTACCTCACAAAATGCATAGACAGGAATTTAATATAAAGAATTAGTCCATTTACTGTATACACAAAACATATATCTTTTGTTTTAACACTTCTATTTTTTCTTTTTTTTTTTCTTTTTTCTTTTTTTTTCTTTTTTTTTTTTCTGGGTTTGTGGGGTTTTTTTGGCAAACCAACATAGAGAAGCAGCTCTGGAACTGCCAAATTAAAAATTGATAATTTTAGCAACTCAATAGTATTTTTTAAGGATAGTAATCAAATGTGGTTGGAATTTAAAACCTGAGGCTGTGCACTGGTTGTTAGCTTAAAACTACCTTTCCATATAACATTGTGCTTCCATTGTATAACAAAGAAAAAACAAGAACTAGAAAAGTTTGCTGCTGAACAGTGCTAGGACATACAGACAAAAAATACTAATACATGTTATCTACTCAGAATATTGATTTGAGTCATATCTAAAGGGATATAATGGACATTAGAAAATGCTTACTTGTGACTGACTTAGCAACTGCCAAAAAAGTTAAATATGTATCAAATAATGTTTAATTGTATTTATTATATGCAGTATATACAGATACTAAAATGCCTTGCAGTTGTGCCCCACGAACACTTCAAATTTGAGTAGGCAGGTGAGTTCATATGAAGCAAATAAATTATAAAACCAGAAAATACTCAGAAAGTTCTCCAATGTTTGTGAACCCAAAATGCAGTAAAAGGGCAGGACAAATTTGATCCAAATGAAGCTCTATTATCTAACTTTGCAGAATCCGTATACCTATTCAGCATGTTTTTATCACTGCAACATGGCACTGTTGTCAAGGTACCATTTAAACCATAACATAACAAAGCAAAAAAACCCATAAAAATCAGTGGACTGATATTTTTTTCTACCAAATCCAAGCATACAAGAATCTATACTAAAAAGATTTCATTTTGTGTTTCCTAGGGTGTATGTTTCAAAAACAAGTTGCTTTTGAATTATAGATAGACATGTATAAAACACTCTTTATAAACCTCTAGTCTTAGACCCAACATGTTATGTAAGTAAATTAGGTCCTTACCTAATACTGTTTGTTATTAATATTGTTCTATGACATACTAGTAGGGACATGATTAAAGAAAACTGAAAAAGAAGAAAGCTGCATAACATTTAAAAATGTAGAAAACTTGGATTAAGATGAAGATTAACATTGTTAAGGCTGTATATTCAAGCACTGTATGTTAAGAGAGCAGTGGATATGAATTTTAGGCAATAAGAAATGTCCTGCTTTACACATGATACTGTAATTATAGAATGACGATGTCAACAGCTGATTGTTGGCATAAACTGGCTACTTATAGCAGGTATGTGAGTTAATAAAGACAGCAGAAGATGGCAGAAATGAATTCTGAGAAATGATAGCCAGTTTTCTCCAGCAGTCAGCCTGATAAGTAAAACGCCAAGATTCTAGCTCTGCATCTAAATGAAATACTCTTTTTTCTCCTCTGCATTGACTTGGCTGCCTTCTGCATTGATAATGGCTGTGTCGGCATCAGGGGCATCTTCAGCTCCTTTTGCTTCATTTGTTAAATATGTTCCTATAGGAATCAGCACAACAGAAAAGGAAAGGAAAAAAGAAAAAAAAAAAAGGAAGATTAGCATTTTTTTTTTTAACTTCACACTGCATTATAGGAAGTACATTTCTAACAGTGCTCCACTTGCTTCATGGATGGACAAATATTTTTACAAAATTTTAGTGTACATCAGAGAGGTATGCTCAACTTTCTAACTTGTCTAAGAAATATTTATAGTATTAATATTCACAATGCACAGACACAAATTTAAGTACATCCACATTACATTAAGGAAATGTTTTAATAAAAACCCACTTTATCTAACTGCAGTAATATGCAATACGTTTTGCAATTATAGAGTAAGTGATAAAATCTTGGTTATTTCACGGAATAGCTACCTACAAAAAACAAACTAGCTCTGAAGACTGAGATATTCATAAATGCTTATTTTCTTAAAAAATGGCCAGTGATTGTTTTTGTATTTCTACTTTATTATCATATCTATACTTTAATTTGAAAGAATTGTAGTAATTTCCAAGAATTACAAAGTTAAGGTAGTTTTATCAACTGAACCCACTCACATTATACTATCACAGATATTTTTATTCTCAGGATATGAATAAAAAGAATTGTGGAAAATGTTCCACTTCCCCTTTGTGAAAAGTGTTATTTATATTGGCATAAGATGTATATGTGTTCATTTAGAAAAGTACAAGACAAGACAAAAAAGAAAAAAGTACAAAAGACAAAAAAGTACAAGAGACATTTTCACTGGCTCATTAAAAAAATCTTGGTTTTGCCCTTCACATCCAATCAAATTAAAACCACATTTTTATCAGCATATGTTTGCTAGCCATTTGATTATCTCATTTAAAATAACATGTAATGAGTTAATACCAGCACTAATCCTCTCTTTCAGGTGGGTTTTTTTGTTGTTTTTGAGGGGTTTTTTGTTTTGTTTTTTTTTGGGTTGGAGGAATATGGAATCAACTGAGTTTTAACAACTGGTCTACAAACCATTGAGAAGTTAATTCACGAAAAATTACTTTGGAATTAACTGGGTCAAAATAGGATCATAGAGAAGCTCAGTCAGAAGTCACTGTCACCCCATCACTGTTATGTCTAATGGCAGGGGTACTAAAAGTGAAGGGAATAGAATCCTTAAGGTGAAATCTCTGAACAAAGTAAAGCTTGGCCCAGGAATGAAACCCTTACTCCAGTGGGAGTATTGTTAAGAGAGTCACTGATCTAAAAACTCACCACTGGCTTCCAATAGTATCTTTTAAATACACACTTAATGTATTAGAACATTTTTAAACATTGCAAATTCCTGTTCACTGAATGTATATATATTCTGCTGGGTAGATATACTAGTGAAGCTATGAGATCATGTAATCAAGTGTCTGGAGCCAAGGGCCAATCTTCTCTCTCAGTCTCACTAAATCACTGACTTATGATAAGACCTTGGGCATGGAACTTGATGTCCTTTGCCTTAGTCAGTCCGCTGGAAAACTGTGTAAAAGTCAGGTATTTCACTCATGAATGGAGCTTTCTTGTCCAAATCACTCAGGAGATGGGGGAAGGCAAAAGGGAACAGCACTCCTAAGTGAAATTATGCCTTTCTTCCAAAAGTGACTGAAATGCCATTAAATCTGTCTTACCTTTATGTCTTGCCAGGTATCGACCAAGAAGAATTATAGAACATAGCGTTACAAAGACAACGACAGCCACTATTCCTCCTATAAGAGCGTGGTCAGGCCCGGTCTGTCCAGCCAAAGCATTTGGATCTAGAGGGAGAAACAAAAAGCAAAAGTGGTCCTACACAGACAAAAAATTGACAGGAAATACCAAGTTTTATACCAATCATCCTGAAAATAGGGCATTTCCCTCTTTAATATTCAGCATGGTTATTCCCACTTCTACTACCAGTATCTTATCAAGAACATAGTGCTGCTTGTATTCCCAGATTGTTAAATCCCTGAGGACATTACAGTTACGAAAAATATTACTCTATTCTTCTGTGGCAGAGGTTATTAAATGGGAAAGGTTTCTGGTTTTGCCCTCATCATTTTACAACTGAAAACCTGGCCATAGCTATTTATAGAAGGAAAAACAAGGAACTGAGAATTGGGGATCAGATAGCATCAGCAGAATAGCGTCTGCATAATACATAATTTATAGAACTGATTCTCAGTGGGGATCCCTTATATATTCTCTTCCTCTCAATCCTATCCTATTGCACCAGAAATACAAAGGCAGATAAAGCACAGCCATGCCAAGTGCCTCTGCACATGGCTGAATCTGCGTGAATTTGGTCAGATAAAGGTATCAGGAAACCTTAAAGATCATAATTCAGTTTCAAGCATCAGTTTGTGAATTTACTATGAATACTCGATTAACGCCCAACATGAGCAAGCTGTAATAAATATAACAATGTATTAGCAGGTGCATTTTACTAACTCTGTGCAAAGCGCTAGGAATACTGCCAGATTCAAGCTTTCTGTGCTGGTCCTTTGCCTGTTCTGTTTGGTGCTTAAAAAAAATTGCAAAGAGGCGATCATAGGAAGTAACATTATGTAGGGCTGAGTAATTCTTTGGAGCTTTTGAACAATGAACCAGTAACCTCTGACTGTTAACTGACCTGAAATATGCAAAAGAAAGTAAAAATTCAATCTAAGGATCATGGTAAGATTTCTGTTTTAATGAAAATGCCTCTGCTATGAAGTAATAGTAATTCTCTCAGGATGCTATTAGCATGTATTGGATGTTGCAATCAGTCTGCACTCCCTGCTTCAAGGGCATTTCCCTTGTAGGAGCTGGTTATATTCTACACATAGCTTTCAAACAACTTCTTCACTTTGCAAAAGGGAAAGGCGGGGAAAATATTTACACAGAAAAGAGGGCAAGTCTGTAAAGATGATAGAAGGGCCCCTGATAATATCGAGGAGGTGTGGTTCCACGTTACCACAATTACACTCTGCTGACCAGGATCATGATATAACACTAAGATGTACAGATACACCTACATACACACAACTTTACACAAATATAACATTTATAGATGAAATAGAAGAATCATGTTTCCCCCTCCTTTTGTAAACTGAGAGGCATACTGAAACTAGACTTTCAGGTTTGCTGGAGCACAGTGTGATACTGCCACTGTTACAGATATGGTTCTGCTCTTAACAATCACTGAACCCAACAGGCATAGCTTTGTCACTTACTGCTGGCTTTATGCACTCACACATCTTTCTCTTCTGACTTTGGGGAATCTGTCCACGGCACTTCTGTGGACATGCTGGCAAATAGTAGGTACTGATCTCAGAAAAGCTAGATATACCTTATAAAGTCAGCAGTGCCTGCTGCCTCCTCCATCTCCATGAACCTGCTGGCATGGTGCTACTGTTGGCTGCACAACACTGAGTATGCAGGATCAGTTAAAAGGGACATCGGCTCTAATTTGGTGATTAAAAGGACCCTGAGCTCTGTGTGCCAGCAGCCTTGCAGGGAAAAGCAAGAAGGCTGAAACCTTGTCTCCCAAAAGCAAGAGCTTGGAGCGCTCAGCCATACTTTCCCATGCCTTGTCAAGGCTCTGTTTTCTGAGGGGGAAGGAGGAGGTGACTGCTGCTCGCTTGAGAAGATGGAAGGTGACAGCTTGCTGCTGGATTGGCAGCCTGCTTGAGCTGTCTAGCAAATTCCTCCTTCTGTGGAGCCTGTAGCAACGTTGCCATAAACCTCCTCCCTGCAGCAAAAAGGCAGCACTCATTTGGGCATTTAGGAGCTGCAACGTTCCCTGCGTGCGACCTGCAGGAGATGCTCTTCTCCAACACCGGGCCAGAAGCAGCATGAACATGTTTTCCCACTAAAAGCTAACTCCTGCTAGCATATGAGTAAGGAACTTAAAAAATGAAAGGAGATATTTTAAGGGATAATATACTTTCTGATGCAGAGTATAATCCAGAGAAGGGTTAGCACAGCACATCTAGAGGCATTTTTTGAAAAGCTGATTGCAGTCTACAGGCTTAGCTCACTACCCAGCTTTACAATGTATCTCCTCTGTGAGCTTTAGTAAACATTATAGATAAAAATTCTCACAATATACTGAGATGACTATGCCTCTGTGTTTTTATTCTTAGGTGATTTCCTATATATAGCTACTCACTCCTCCTGATATACCTGATGTGACTGCATGAAGTGACGTAAAGCCAGCATAAATATAAGGTTCCCATCTATTAGAGTGGATTAATGAGATTCTACTGCTGCCACTGGTTGAAAATTTTAACTTTAAAATTAATTTAGGTATTTAATTGGAATGCACGGGTAGTATTGTGTTTCTGCTGTAATCTCTTAACCTTGGTATCAAAACCAGATTATACTGATAAGTATAGCTAGACAAGTTTGTCCATGAAAAAACTTGTCCATGACCTATCACCATTAAATTACCACTCAATAATTTTTTAAGAAAAAAGCAGAGGAAGGAGAGGAAGGAAGAAACGGAAGAGAAAGAAATAAATAAAGATCCTCAAAAGCAGCCAGCATTTTCTTGAGAAACAAGCATTCTTTAATCTCAAAATTAAAATCTCTACAACATACACAACATTCTGAACAGCCTCACAGAAATAATTTCCTCATAAAAAAATAATGTTACCATTAAATATAAATATGCCTTACATTATGCATACAGAGTAATGCACTATTCTTTTGCCTTTCATGAAATGACCTAAGCCCCAAGAGTGAATTATAGATCTGGGGCTATCTACCACTGTATAAATAATTACTGTGTCAAAATATGCCTGAACAGTATTTGAAAGATAAAAATACGTGGGTTTGGAAACTATGTAATTTTGTATTTTAGGTACTTATACAGTGAACATGTATATCTATGTATTCTGGGCATTTGTATTAGCAACTCCCATTGAAGTTTCTGAAAGTGCTAAGTTTGTATTTGTGCACTGACCACTCCACAGTTTGCTTTCCAAAAAATAGAACAGAATTCAGATTCTTTTTAGATTCCAATTATAAGCTTCATTGGTTTTACCAGGTAAATCCTACCCTGCCACACACATAACTTCAGCAAATGGAATCCTAAGTATGCAGCTGGGCAATAAATACTTTACAGCTGATTCCAGAAATAAAGAAATAAAAAAAACTAGATTACTCTGTTCCTGTTTTAAATCTGTACTGTTTTTTACTGCATAAGCACAGGTAGTGGCAGTAGTCATGGCATGAAACAGTGAAATTAAAATTTTGTAATCACACTAGATCTCCTTCAAAGATCAGTTATTTTTCTGTTTATTTCATCCTTTGATGAGACTAATGATATCTTATACCAAAATAATGACACAAAAGCTCATAATTCTTTTTTGTTTGTTTTTATCTTAAATTCAGGAAGCCCCTTCAAAATACAGACTGCTGATGCTGTGAAGTCACACCCATTTCCAACTTCTGGAATTTGCCCATTACTGTTTGTTCACAAATGTACAGAAATACAAAAATTAAAATGACTAAAAGGAAATACATATATATATTAAAAAAAAGAGATGGAACATATCAGATACATTTTATCCTTATTAATTAAGTAGATATGTGCTTTTTATGACCTGCTAAAAAAGTTTCATTGTAGAATATTTTTATATGAATTCACACTTTATTTAAGCAGACAAACTCTGGGACATTTTTACATGCTTTTGCATAAAGTATATGTTAATTATTAATCTAATTGCATTTTCTTCCTACATAAGTTTCCTTCTTATTTATGCATAGCTGACTTGACTGAGCAGGCTGCAGGAAAGGATCAGATAACCCTTCCCTGAGCAAAGGTAGAACAAGCACATTTGTGAATGCTGAAATGGCATATTTCGGGGAATATATGCTCAGGTAGCCCCCTTTATTGCAGAACACTATTAACAAACATGTGAGTTTGGTTCAGGTGCTGAAATTTAAAAAAAAACACTCTGAGCATGAGATGTACCTAGATTTGAGGCATCCAAAATAAGAATTAGTTTTGATCATTTCTACTTAAAGAAAAATTGAAAATAAAGGTCCTAATTTGCTATGGAGCTTAAACAGCATTAACAAAATGAAGATGTATTAAGCAGATGCATTATTCATAAACTACTGTTCCTTAGGCAGCGAAAAGAGCAGGGATGTCCCATTTCTCAGACAAGTACTGAAACCACCAGCCTACAGTCACTTTTACTGATTTAATGAATAATCAGTTTCTGAGGCAAACTGTGTTCTGCTGGCAGAACTGTGCCAGCAAGGGATCCTGGAGCATGGCTCCATGTTACAATCTATGTGGCAAGAAAATCTCTTCAAGTGACTCCTGCTTCTTTCCCCATATTCAGGGATCCATTATCACCTCCAGTACAATTTGTCAATATTTCATACCTTTGCAAAACAATTGTTTGAAGTGCCTGGCTCAAAATCAGATCACTAAAGCAATGTGCATTTTAGGGTGGGGAAACCCAAAACTCACATAAGTTAAATAAATTGCTCTGTCATAATGAAGGGCTGTTGAATTGTTCCAGAGGAAGGCAGGTAAAAATGAGTGGGGGGAGCCAGTAAACGATTCTGGAGAAAATCCTTGTGGCTTGTCTAACAACAGTATGAAAAAAAGACTAAAATGGGAATTTACTCACAATATGGATAGGAGGTAGGACTTGAGTGATAGCCGACAAGGTATTTGCTTTAGGAAAAGTGGAGGTAGTGCTGTCTGTGTTAAATGCTGGTAAGTAGAATTTACCTATCTTACCATCTTGATTTGGGCACTCCAGAGTTCAATTTTCCTTGCCTGGCCTGGAGTGCTGAAACAGGTACTTTTAATCTCATTTAGTAATATACTGCTAACCACTAAAATACATGTACGTGAAACTTGTGAAAGTATTGTTAAAGGGGAAAAGAAAGTTTCTGCACCTTCATTTAAATTGCAAAGAGTAGCTGCCCAAAGGGGCTGGTTGTGAAAATCCTTGAAAATGTGTTTTGTTATTAACCAATTTTGAACTTAAAATATGTGACAAGCTTCTTTTTCTTTCAGTGCCTGAAGCAAAGAAGAACAAAACAGTGTAGTCATATACAGCATATATAAACTGCTATTTTAATAGTTGAACATTATCAACCATAGAGAAGACAGGCAGAAAAAAAGTTTACTTGTAAATCTGCAAAGGAATTGATAACCTTTTCTTCCTGTGTTACTGCAGTAGTACAATTGGCACATTTTGCCTCTAAATGGGTTTCTTTTTCACAGTATTGGTTTATATATACTTTCCCATTAAGAAGAGCCCACATCTCAGAGGATAAAGTCCCGTGCTAATATTACAGCAGCTGAACCTAAAGCTCCTTTTGAGGAGAATTCTCATGAATCTAAGACATCTTTCAGTGGAAAGAAAAAACCCAAATGTCTTCTGATGGGTAAGTAGGTGGCCCTTGTCATAGGTAAATAAAAACATTACCCATACCTATTTATTTTTTAAATGTATTTTTTGCAATGCTAATAAGAGAGCTGTATACCTACAATGTTAAGATGAAAAGTTTAACAATATTTTTCAGGGTCCTTAGAGCCTCGTTCCAGATTTTGTGCCTTGTGTAATTGACACAGTTTCTTAAAAGGTTGTGGGTTTCTTTGTGGTTTCTTTTCTTTTCTTTTTTTTTTTTTTTTTTCTTAATGCTGCTGTAAAAGCTCTAGTTTCCTGAAGGGAACATTTCCTCTAATTAGAGCACATAAAAGAGTTTTCTTATTGACAACATTATATTTTTGTCCATCAATAAACTCATTAATTGCTTCAGACTTTGTCAGGAAAAAAAGAACTAAAAATCTGCAAATTTTTGTCTCCATTCTATTTTCTGTAGAAGATAATTAAGTCAATTTAGGGTATGAAGAAATACTTGCAGCCTATCCAGCTATAACTTTCGACTACTGAATCAGGAGGCTGTAGGGAACGAGACAACTGTCACAGATGACTGTAGAATTTGCCTGTTAAGATTCTCTCCCTGAATGAGTCAACTGTGGGCTGCAGCAACAGGCAAAAGATAAATTAAATTTCCTTCCAGCATTCTAATTTTTGTCCTCTTGTGAAGTTTCAGTGCTCAGTGCCTTCACTGCAGAAAGCAAAAAGAAAGCAGATTGAAGTTTTTAAACTTCAGCCTATTAGAAACTTAAGAAAAGAAAATAAAAGAAAATAACTCATTCCTACTTAGAAAATCAAGATGTGTGACTTCCTACATTTTATAAGTGTCATCTTTCCTCTGATGACTTTCCATCAATAACTATAGGAGGATCTCTGCTCTTCTTGGTTTTCTTAATAAAAAAAGGACAGGCACCAGCTGGAGTAGGTGTGTGTGTGTGCACACAACTCCTTTTCCTGCCATCTGAAGTTAATTATCCACACAAATAATGAATCATCTCTAATTAACAGAGAGACTGGAGATGCCAATGTACTCTTCTCCTCCCTTCCTTGTAGTACCCTATAGTTGCGGCTTTTGGTCAGCTCTTAAAGCCTTTGATTTCCTAGAGAGAATATGAATGCATCTGGATCAGCAGGGAGCGTAGAGGGTGGAACGTGTGCTCAGCAGAGTTTTCTAAGCGTAGGCATCTCGTGCTGCCTGCTGTTGCAGGGGTTGGGATGGTCTCTAGCAGTCTTTCACAAGACATTAGAAAGCGAGACATTATCACCACCACTACACATCACGAGCTATGGTGAGATTGCTAAGAGAGTAATTGCTCAAAGCATTTAAGGAAGTTATTCTGCTAACCTTAAGGAAAGTCCCAATCACTTAAGCCTATTAGAAAGTAGTATAAATGTTTCTACTGTGACTTCTTTGCTACTTTGTTTCTCTGCTATCTGTTATACAAAATTCCTCACAGATTACTTCTCAGAGCTAGTAAGTGCCACTGCACAGCTCAAATAACAAATACTACCTCAAGTAAGCAGTGCTGAAAAAACATACTTTCAGCTGAGAAATGGTATGAAACAAATGGAGAAGCTCAGTGAAGTGTAGATAGAGGCAAAGCTGTTCCCAAAGGCAGACGCTAGGGAGGAAAAGGCTTTCTCATCACTAAAGCAGAGCCACAGACATAAGCCAAGAACATGCATGATTGTATAAGGATCAGAGAGGCATGAACAGATTCACAGTTGCAGAAGGTACATTGTACTGAATATGTTCATGAAAGTTTTAAAACTATGAAGGGCAGCCTTAATTTAATTGGGAGCAGCTCTAATTAAAACTTACTCTATGGTGGAAGAAAACCTATTGTTCAAATTAATTCTTTATGCTTGTCATACAAATTTTTTCTTACCAAATGAGATTAGAATAATTATAAGCCTATAATGACATCAAAAAACCCTGGTAAACCAACCAATTACAGCCAGAATCTGACACCTTCTTCATGCTGAATAACAATTTAGTCTGTTGTGGGACTACTCTGTATGTGTAATTGTAACAGAATTTCCTCTTCATCCATTAACAGTGTATTCTATCTGTCAATATATCTCTAGAATATTAGCCAGGGATACCTGCAGTTAAAGTAACTGACCCAAAAGAGGCTGTTGACTGACCCAGCTCATCTCAAAAACCGATGTGACAGACAGCAGCAGAGACAGTCTGTTGTAAAGCACAGAGTAACAGAGAAAAAGAGTAAATTTTTGATAGGGTGGTGAGCACCCCTGTTAATATGTGAGGCATTTTTATGGTGGTTTTAATTAGGGCATAAAATCTTATGTAAATTCTTTTGGACAATGGCAGTATCCATTAGTGTAGTTTCTGTCCAAGCAATAAAGCTACCCTCAATTTGTTTGAATTTTTGCCTGTGGTCTAATTGAATGCTATCCATTCTTTATGCCAACTCTGTACTAATGGAAACAACAATATTTTCCCCATTTAATAATGACATGCTTGATGGAATTCAGTATCTTAACCAAATTCTCCTCTGGGAACATTAAGACTTTTTTGTTTTTAGATGCCTTAAAGTTAAGTACCATCCAGCTATCAGTAAGAGACTGTTTGCTCTTGATGCCAGTGATTGGTAATGGATTTGCTAAGAATAAAGTCGATCTCTGCTTTCCTAAAGGCTTCCTGTATTCATATAAAAAAAGAAAAAAGCTACACAGCTTTTTTGGTTTATGGGCCTGTTCTTTTTTAAGTCAGCAGCAGGCATTTATTTCCAGCAGCACTCATGATCTGTATTGTCAACATCGCTAGCTGTAATACATCCGGTTTCTACCAAGGGGGTCACATCCACACCAGTTTGTAACTGACAGATGAATTTCCTACGTTCTCTTGAGACAGCAATGGGGACTGAGAAAATCAGAGGTCCACTGTAATTACTATGTATATTTCAGATTAAATAAATGTGATAAAAGCCTCCATCTGGCCATTGATCAAACATGCAGAGGCAGGCTGATTTTCAGTGACATATTACAATATGTCTCTTGTAACAGTCCCTAATGCCATCCTGTAAATTACTTACATTTGGGATTACTTGACTACGGCAGGCAGAAATATTACTCACTGCTTAAGTGCTGCCTACTGGGAGTATGGGAGACGTGGTCTAATCTTAAAGTTGTTAAGCAAGGCATTAAGAAATAATGGGGCCATGTTTATTTTACTAAATGCCAAGTGTGCTTGCACTATTTGAAGAAGGCAAACCCAATTTAACAGCAGCCTGAGCCTGTTCCTGATGCTGGAAAGCTGTAAAAAGTCTAATGCTGGGGAAACGAGCATAACTGGCGTGCTGGAACAGTCCTTGAGAATTTTAAAAGTCAGAAATTCCTGCAAAAAATGTCAATAGTTTCAAATTATACTCTTATCTGCTGAAAAAATGCAGGCCTCTCTCGGAATAGAAATTCAGAAATTCAGGGCCTTTCATTAAAAAAAAAAAAAATCCCAACCAGCTACCCGAAATAGAAACAATAGAAATTTCAAGTGAAAAATAGAAAATTATGCTGCCACTTCTCCTTTTACTTTTAACCCCTCTTTGCAATGGTGGTTGCAGTATGTGGAGAGTCAAAATGTACTGCATTACTGAAGGTGTTTTGAAAAAACTATGGTAAGAAAGAAAGGCTGGGGTAAAGTATGTGTGGGATACTCACAGAACCACTAATTGTGGTTAAATTGTGGTTCATATGGTTTACAGCTCCTTGAGGTTTACAACTCAAAGAACAAAAACAAAATTAATACAAAATTTAAAATACCAGTGCTTATCTTTTAAAAAAAGACAAATCTTGTCTCCTAGCCAAAATATGGCTATTTTTGGTCTACAGTATCACATTTATACTTCTTGAGGAATCCCAGAAAGTGTACCAGGACACTCTGTAAATCAAAGTGCTGCCCAGCAAGGAGAGCTTTGGCCCTCTAAATTCTTCTTGCAAAGCCCAGCGGAAAGCCCTTGTTGCTCTATATCTCTTAAAAGGATAGCATCTTTGCACTGCAGTGGTTACAATTGCTTTCCTTCTGTCCATTATTCTGGAAAAAGTTCTTCATAGCATTCATGAGCCTAGGAAATATGGCATTTTTTTCTTTATAAATATTCTGCTCATCTCCTACTTGATCTCTTCAACAAGTAACTTTCCCTTCCTTTCCCTATTCAGTTCTTATACTAACTGCATGAGATTTTCCATATAATCCCTTCATCCTAAATTGTCTCATTAGCCTACATCACGTGGCATCCACTTCTACTTAACTGAAGTGGTTCATTAAATGAAATTTCCTCTTAAAAGGCATCTAAAACCTTAGTCCTCTCTTTAGGAAAGCATGAATGCAAAATGTGAAAGCAAAAAACAACTTTCCAAACAAAGCTGGAATTAACACAGCTCTTTTAAATGGCACTGCTGAGCAACTGCAGTTCTGGGGAAAAGGACCTCAGGGTTCTGGTGGACAACAGGCTGACCATGAGCCAACAATGTGCCCTTGCAATGAAGAAGGCCCATGGTAACTTCAGATGCATTAGGAAGGGTGTGGCCAGCAGATCAAGGGAGCTTATCTTCCCCATCTACTCTGCCCTGGTGAAGCCACATGTGGAATACTGTGTGCAGTTCTGGGCTGCCCAGTTCATAAAGAGTAAGGAACTAGTGGAAATAATCCAGCACAGGGCCACAAAGATGATTAGGGGAATGGAACATGTGCCCTATGAGGAAGGGCTGTGAGAGCTGTTGTCTTTTTAGCCCAGAGAAGAGGAGGCTGAGGGAGGATCTCATTAACGCTTATAATTATCTAAAGGGTGGGAGTCAGGAGGATGGGTCCAGACTCTTTTCAGCAGTCCTGACCAATGACAGGAAAAGGGACTGGAGCATAGGAGGTTCAAGCTAAATATAAGGAAAACTTCTTTACTGTGAGGATAACAGAACACTGGGACAGGCTGCCCAGAGAGCTTGTGGAATCTCCTCTGGAGACATTAAAAACCTGTCTGGACGTGTTCCTGTGTGATCTACTGTGGGTGATCTGGCTTTAGCAGGGGGGTTGGACTAGGTGATCTTCATAGGTCCCTTCCAACCCTGAACACTTCATGATTCTGTGACTTTTCTTCATCCCTTTCCTTCTTCCCTTCCTTCCTAGTAAGTCCATTCCCTTTATGTTGTAGCCACAAAAGCGACATGTTTCTCTTTGAAGTATTCAATGTGCTTGAACTGATTAAAGATTCAGTGCAAAAATAATATTCTGCTAATTATGACTTTCTGTTTGAAGTGGAAACTTTTGCTAGTCAGCAAAATTTTAGTTATGACTATCTCACTAACATCTGTAACAACCGTATTCCCAAAATGAAACTAGTAGATACATAGTCAGATGAAACCAGAGTCTTTCTGAAAGGCTGAGCATATGAAGCCAAATGCAGATATTTCAAAGCTTTCTGGTATTAAAGCCCTTAATTCAGTAAAACAAGTACGCAACAAATGGGACTTAAGATTAAGTGCTTTTGTTGAGTTGGAACTGGAGTGTTAGATCACAGCTTCAGTTGACAAGACACTGACTACTAAAGGAGACACAGAAAATCTAAAGAAGGAGCTAGTATTCCTTTAGCAATAAAAAGCAGTGTTTTTAGCCTTCCTTGAGCTCTGGAAAACTTTAGCAAGCTGCTCCTCCTCCTGCAGAGGTGAGATTCATGAATTCAGAGCCCATTGCAACAGATTCTCTCTGACACCAGCATGTCTGGGTCTAGTGCTGGAAGGCAAGCCCGCGGCGCTGGCCAGTGCATAATCAGACAGTCCTCCTCCTCACTGGTAGCAGCCTCTCATCAAAGAGCTGCTCTTGTCACCTGGGCCAAGGAGGCAGCATGTGGCCTGTTCCTGCAAAATCTATTTCAGTACTTAAAGCGGAAAGGTTTTTTTTACACCTTGCTGTCTGGCAAAATCATAAAAATGAACACTTGCTCTGCCTAGCAATGACTTAGTCTACTTTCAGCGATGCATAAAGCCAAGAGGTTGTTGAGGTGTCCTGGAGAGACACCATGCTGATGACACCCTTTGAGAGGAAGCTTAGTTTTTCCAGGGATAAGTGCAGAAAATCAGTACTTGCCACGCAAAAAATATTTGGGCATGTGCTTTGGCAAAGTGTTTTCTTTATACGTGCCTCAGTTTCCCCAAAATAAATTGAGACTCATGAACAATGAATGATCTTGACTTATAGAATGACTTGTAGAACAATGAATAATTTTGAGATATCGCAGTATAGGGGTAAGGCAGATACACTCAATTTCCTTACAAGCAGTACTCTATATAACACTATTTTAAAACATTTGAAATGGACTTTTGTGGTTTTAATTTTTATTAAGCTTTATTGGATATATTTTTTGATCTTTGGATAAAAGGAAACTGAACATCTATTATTATGGTTTGCATAAGGAAGAAATTAATAGCTGGATGCCTATATTTCTGAGAGATGAGACTGAACAAGATAGCCTTACACAGCTACATTACTAAAAGTAATTCACACCAGGTAGTTGATGAAAGTAAAAATAAAAAGCAAAACAGGAATGAGCCAGAAATAGGATTAATCTACTTCTAGATTATGGAAACAAACAGAAATATTAGGGATGTTGTTAAACAGGTCAACATGAACCCTTGAGTTCATAAATAACCTTGAATTAAACAGGACAAATTGTTCCATTTTAATAATAGAATTATTGAAGACGTAGGTCAGCTGATACAAGAAGTAGCAGAGAATTAGTATTTTTAAAATTAACAGCTATAGTCCCCTGGCTTCAGTTTCCTTTTTCATGCCAGTAATGTCTACCTTCTCATAAGTGTAAATATTTTATGCATTACAATCAAACTAAAAAAAAAATAAATATTAAAACGACTTTGTACTTAGTTACACTAACTTCCTAAAATCTCAGGGGAACGTTCAAAGGTTAGTTCCTTTATCTGTATGTTATTACATGCAACAATACAGTTTGGAACTTTAAAATTACATGAAGCAAGAAAATGCACATCTAGCCGTCAAGGTTTCAGTGAACAGTATTACAGGGTAATCCTACCATTGTTCTAAAAACTGAGCAACAAAAGCAATCACAACCATCACTATAAAAAAGCCACAAAATGTTACTGTTTTGAAATAACGTGTATACAGACAGAGTGATTTATCTTAATAACTTCAATAACTGTTCAAGAACATGAACATGTTAGGTATTTCAAAGGATATTTGTGCCTCTCATTGCTGCCAGATGGTATGAGTGGTACTATAAACTAATATTTTTCCAAAAGTGATCACGTCTCTGCAAATAAAAGCCATAATATATTTCACATATGTTAAGCATGACGATCCTGGTGAATGATACACAAAAATAAAGGACAGCACTCAACTCACACCCTGCAGAGGTTGGCTAGTTAGTGGCTGCCCACATTCATACACAATAAGGGTTGTCAAGGTTGTTGGGGGCTGGAGGACATCATGTATGAGGAGATGCTGTGAGAATTGCTTTTTTTCAGTCTTAAGAGGCAGCTAAGGGAGGAAGTATCATTGCTATCTTCAGCTGCTACATGGGAAAAATAAGAGATGACTGAGGCAGACTTTTATTAGAAGTGTGCAGAGGTAACAGGCAATGCACAGAAGCTGGAACATGGGAAATTCAAACCAAATGTTAAGAAATTATTTTTATATATAGAAGGACAGTCAAACACTGGAACAGGTAACCCAGAGATGCTGCGGGTTCTCCATCCTTGAACATATGTAAAACTTACATGTATGAGCACCTGAGCAACCTGCTCTAAGCTGAGCTTGGACCAGATGATCTCCAGAGGTCCCTTACAACTTATATTATTCTACAATTCTAGGAAATGGGTCATAAGCCACCAAAATGAAGAATACACACACACAAACAAAATAGATAAAGAAGTTTTCCAGACTTCTGCATCTTAAAATAAACAGAGTTAATAATATACCAGCATCCTGCAACTGGATGCTAAGATTTGCTGTTTTACTGCTTTAAGATTTACTGTTCTTTCTGTGTTGACTTACATCGTTGCCATCACTGTTACATCCATACTGTCAAAAATTCAACACACTCTCCCACTACTTTTCTCCTGCCTTCTAGTAATGGACACACTTGAATCAGGGAGCAAGAGTTAACATAAAACTTGAGAAATTATATAGCAGCTATATGCTGGCAGAGGAAAACTCTGTGTGATATAAAAGGCCTTGTCTTCCTCTAATAATTTTTTTTTCTTTATCTCAAAAACAGGGCCATAGTAGCCATTCTGAAAAAAAAAAAACAACCATGCTAGGTTATTTCAGATAATGTTTTACAAAATATTATACATAACAAGAATGTCAAAAATCAGCAAATTGTTCCAATGGAGTTTCCATCAAATTATGTTTACAATTACTGAGAGGTTAGATTTGCAAGGAAATGAGCTGACATTTCAGCATTCCATGGCAATTGCAGTATTTTGAGTCTGAGGATTTAAGTTTTATGGCCAGCTTGACAAAACTAGTGTAATTCTGTTTTTCTCAGGTATAGCTGGGTTTATTTATAGCAAGATCAACTCATTTGGTATGTCTTGTATCTCTTTACTCACTAGACAAATTGTCATGCAAGTAAAGCTCTGGATGGTGTTGTTTCTCTGTAATAGCAGGGGGCAAGAACCAGCAACCACAGAAATTGCTTCTTTGCCTGATATTCAATGCACAAAACATTTTGCAGATAAAAATATACTGTAGCTTATCTCCATGTAGTAACAGTGGGCATGCATCTTTCAAAGTACACTGTAGGCCCCAAGCATGGCAGGGCTGTGATGGGACTGCCACATGGAAGGCCTCATCTAACACTCTGACTCCTAAATCTATGACCCAAACATTCTCCCCAAACCTGGGGAGGTAAAATCCTGCTGCAAAAATTCTGATCTGAAATTTTCATCCGTCCCCAAATTCTGGAGTGCATCAGCCATCTCTCTTTGCCTCCTGCTCCCCCAAGTCCCTTCATCTTTGGTAATTTTACTTCAAGGAGAGGAAGATTTCACAGCAAATCTGCTAATGACATAGTATCCCAGCTATATTTAGGAGTGTACATCCACATAATTTTCTGGGTCTCCTGCCTTCCACAGCTCTAGCACCATCGTCTCTGTTACATTTTCATGAAAGATGCTCACACAGCTTCAGCAAAACCAACATTTAAAATTAGTTCCACAGTGCCACAAGCATCTGCCTAAGTCCTGTTATTGCCTTGCTAGCTATTGCACTGTTGCTATTGCTTTGGAAATTAGGAAGTTTTCCTTGTCCCAAATGTAGGTTCCATGAGACCACTTGCATCTTTTTCTGTTTATTGTTACTGTGTACTCAGGATGAGAGTCAAATGCTCTCAAATATCTTTAATACATCTTAGGTCAAATTTCAGCAGCAAAGTCTTGAATTATGTTCACAAAAGTGTGGCTTAAGCCATTTAAAGGACAGTGAAACAAATGTGTCTCTGATGAACACATCCTTGGATAACTAATATGCTACTGTGCATGCCTAGAGGCAGCACAGTTTTGGCTGTGTAACTGCCTGCCCCATAAAGTTGTTTTAAATTCACAGAGTAGGTGTCTGTAACCCTAAGTTGCCAGAGGGCCAGATTGATTTTTTTTACCTCAAGAATGTTAAACACACACTTGAAAACACTGAATTCAAACCAAATTCTACTAGCCACTGATAATTTTATTCAAGACACAACATTAAGAGGAGCAGAATCATTATGTCTCACTAGGGGTATGGAGATTAACAGGGAATACTAAAATAAATACAATGTTGGCATGCACAAAGGAGGGGGAAACCCCCTGAATATCATGAGGACATCACCACAACAAAATTATATGGCATGGCCATTACTGCTATGAGACAGAAATTATGTAAAGTCCCCAGAAGTCAATACCCATGTTATCTAAGAGGCAAGGTTTTGCAACCTTAATTTATGAAAACAACATTTTGAATGGAATTGGCTTGGAGCATAGGTAGGGTTAACACCTCGGTTATCGTACCCAAAGAACAGCTGTGGATGTTGTCTACCTGGACTTCCATAAGGCTGTTGACACTGTTTCCCATAGTATTCTGATGAAAAAGTGGCTGCTCATGGCTTGGATGGGAGTACGCTCTGCTGGGTAAAACATGGGCTGACGGACGAGCCCAGAGAGTGGTGGTGAATGGAGTTAAATCCCGCTAGTGGCCGGTCACAAGTGGTGTTCCTCAGGGCTCAGTACTGGGACCAGTTCTATCTAACATCTTTATAAGCGATCTTGATGAGGAGATAGAGTGCACCCTCAGTAAGATTGCAGATGATGCCAAGTTGGGAGTGAGTATTGATCTGCCAGAGGGTAGGAAGGCTCTACAGAGAGACTTGGACAGACTAGATCGATGAGCCGAGGTCAGCTGTATGAAGTTCAACAAGGTCAAGTGCCAGATCCAGCACTTGAGACACAACAACCCCATGCAACACTACAGGCCTGGGGAAGAGTGGTTGGAAAGTTGTCCAGCAGAAAGGGACCTGAGGGTTCTGATTGATAGGTGGCTGAATATGAGCCAGCAGTGTGCCCAGGTGGCCAAGAAGGCCAACAGCATCAGAAAATAGTGTGACCAGCAGGACCAGGGAGGTGATCATCACTCTGTACTCAGCATTGGTGAGGCCACACCTCAAATGCTGTGTCCAGTTTTGGGCACCTCACTACAAGAAGGAGATCAAGGTGCTGGAACACATCCAAAGAAGGGCCACAAAGCTGGTGAAAGGCCTTGAGAACAAGTCTTATGAGGAGCAGCTGAGGGAACTGGGGCTATTTAGTCTGAAGAAAAGGAGGCTGACGGGAGACCTCATCGCCCTCTACAACTACCTGAAAGGACATTGTAAAGAGGTAGCTGTTGGTCTCTTCTCACAAGTAACAGGTGATAGAACAAGAGGAAATGGTCTCAAGCTGCCCCAGGAGAGGTTTTGATTACACATTAGGCAGAACTTTTTCACTAAAAGGGTTGTCAGACATTGGAACATGCTGCCCAGGATGGTGGCTGAGTCACCATCCCTGGATGTGTTTAAAAGTTGTCCAGATGTGGTGCTTGGGAGTGTGGCTTAGTGTTGGACTCGGTAGAGCAGGATTAATGGTTGGACTCAATGGTCTTAAAGGTCTTTTCCAACCGCAGTGATTCTATGATTCTATGCACCAAGTATCATACTGCCTATTCTTTGGCCTTATTCGTTGTTGACTAGGTGTCCTTAGAAAGGCAAATTCCTCTGGGACAAGTAACTCAGAAGATGGATGCAGAGACACATCTCTTGTCTCACCTCCCTTTCATGCCTGAGCAGGTGTATGCTGACCAGCAATGGTATCATTTAGCCCTGGGCATGATTAAAATGTTCCAGAATTCCTAATGAGATATAAACTACTTTTAGCTGGGTAGTTCCTCAACAACATTTCACCTATGAATGAACCCTGTATTTGAATACATCATATATGAAGGACATGGTGTCGCTAACATATTTTGTTATTTTCTGTAGTGATTAGTTTGATTTCTGACTGTATGTTCTATAAAATACAGACAGTTAAAATGTGTATCTCTCTCTCTTCCTCCCCATCTTGCATCAGAGGTGTGTACTTCTGAAACAGCAGTTCATTAGAACAACGTTAAGCACATTTACATTGAGTTGATAAGGTACATGACTTATTTACATTCACAACTATTCAATTTAAACAATTCCCTTTGGTATGAAAGGAATTTATCAGTCATTGAATAATTTTCTGTACTGTTCATATTTTTACAGGAACATAAAAAGAAAATAGTGCATGTGAAATCTTGGAAAGTTTTCTTCTAAGCACTGCTTTTTTACAGAATTTATTTCTATTTATTAAAATAAAATCTATAGAAACGTATATCACATTGTTGAGTGTTGCTTAAATTTGTTCTTTGAAACATCTGCTTTTCAAACTTTATTTACCTGTCTGGTGATAGACAAATTACTGCAAGACTTTTTTGCTAGCAGAGATATCTGCCATTTCACAGAGAAGATGCTGAAAAAAGAAGTTGACTTGCCTTTTCCTGAAATATGCTGGAAACTAAACTTCCCCAAACAAAACAAGTGCTTTGGTTTTCCAATATGTCCATGAAGAACAACACCAGCCAAAACTTTAAATAAATATTATCATGATTGAGCCCCTCATCAGAGGCTTAGTCATGAGCAGTTTAACATTGTGTATGCTTCATGCCTGCTTTACTTCAGTATCTAAAGATGCAGTCTTTCTCCCATCTGACTCAATGCACATGTCAATCTTTTAAATATTTTAAACAACTTAAAATTACTCCTAAGGATTGTTGGCTGACAGAGATGTTTCTCAGCCAATAGAGAGCACTTCTGGGACCTTCTTTGTGTGCAGTATGGCCAAAGTCGTGTTTCTTCTTAATCCAAAGAACACAGAAACCATTCTGAAAAGCACTGAATAGGTATTTATCTCATGCACACATTTATATTGTGGCCTGATATGTATCACCAAGAAGACTTCTTGAACCAGATTGATAGTCTTTAATGGAAGTCAGTCACATTTTGTCAGAGCAGAGATCAAACTCGAGGAAGTATGAGCAGCCTGATGGGAAAGAACAGCCCTTGTACTGGTACATCCCCAGTGGCCAAGCCAAAGCAGTAAAACTTCAGGAAGAATAATATTTATAATTTTAAATTAGATATTTTGGCATAATGCTTTTTTATGGACTGCTGATTTTTTTAGAGAACAGAGAACCATTATAATCAGGTACTAAAGAAATCTTTGTTTAAAATGCTGACATGTGAAATAAAATATTAAAAAGCTAAATCTGTTTAGTCCATAGACACACAGAGAAATGAATATTGGGAGAAGAGCTAGAGGAAGTCTCTCCTTTTAACACCCAGTTCTCAGAATCTGTTGTAAATAATTCTGCCTCTTCATATATGGATAGGATTATTTAAGGAGTAAAATACTGCACAGTTTAAGAACTTCAAGTATTGTCCTTTAAAGAAGCAACAATGTGTATGGGATCTATGACACAATGAAAGTACGAGTTCAGGGGGTTGCTTAAAGAGAATAAAATGAATGTTGTGAAACACTCTAACATAACACTTTGAAATGTCTCATGTGTACCAGTTGAGGAAACAGAATAAAAGGTGGCTGTGATTGCTTTTCATAGCTGACAACAGCATTTTGATATCAGATCTCCCTTTTTGAGGTAGAACCTGTGTGATACAAGCAGCTGTGCATCAAAACCATAATATTCTTCCAAAGAGCTACAAGAAAGACCTGAAACATAAAAGGACTGATAATTATAACAGCACAGACATAATGAGCTCTGAATGTAATTGAAGGTGAGTTGAACTGTTCTTTTAAATTAAAAAAAAAATATCAAAATTTATTTACAACATGCTTAGAGAGAGTTATTCTAGTGCATTTTAATATTTTTTTACACCTAAATTGTACAGGAATTTCTTATTCCGGGAAAGGTGGATTTTCATAGGTTCCTTAAAATAATAATGAATTAAAATGAGCATGCCCTCCTATTGGTTATTGCTCTTACTGTTAGTAGCAGGACTACGAGTTTTATGTTACA
The DNA here is from genome assembly GCA_020745705.1 of Hemiprocne comata. Taxonomy (NCBI): domain Eukaryota; kingdom Metazoa; phylum Chordata; class Aves; order Apodiformes; family Apodidae; genus Hemiprocne; species Hemiprocne comata. The sequence goes on along the minus strand of CM036586.1, from coordinate 129,968,091 downwards.
TATATATTTCTTTCTATAATTCAGGGAAATTAAAATTAGTGTTATAAACACTGCTTGCTTCCTCCAAATGCTGTCTCTTTACACACCACTTAAAAGAGACTATTATGGATTTTTTTTATAGTGGTAAGAAATAAGATACACCTTTCCCTGGATTGCATTATTGTCCACTTCTATTCTTATGGCACTAAACACCAGAAGCATACCATTTCCTTTCTCCAACAGAGAAATAAAATACATTCTTGTATATTACCCGGTGCATCTTCAATTTTCTACGTGAACACCACTGAAGGAGAGACTGAGCTTTAGGAAATGTTTCTGTTTCCTTGAGACGTAAAACGCAGCCCACTGGCACACAGAACTGCTGGGTCCCTTTTCCACGGTTTGAGAGCTGCCTCCTCCTGGTAGGGAACCAGCTCTGAACGGAGCCCTGTTTACCATTCATAACAGTTTAAGACAGCAATGGCACAACTGAGCTCCCGCATTCTGCTTCATATTTTGCATGGCTTCCTGAGTATTTAATGTAACCAAAAAGGGAGATGCAGAGAAATGAAATTACATCCTCTCCAAGAAGAATAAGGATAGGAACAGCTACAAAAGACAAACTAGGCCTCTGTTGAGTCAGCAGGAAACTTCAACTAGCAAAACCAGATTTCAGTTCAGAATACTAGCCAATGCTGTATTGTATCACACAATCAAGAATTGTTCTGGTTGGAAAAGACCTTTAAAATCGAGTCCAAACATTAACCTAACTAACAAGTCCAGTGCTAAACCATGTCCCTAAGCACCACATCTACACATCTTTTAAACACCTCCAGGAACGGTGATTCAACCACCTTCCTGGGCAGCCTATCCCAGTGTTTGATAACCCTTTCAGTGAAGAATTTTCTTCCAATATGCAATATAAACCTCCCCTGGTGCAACTTGAGGCCATTTCCTCTTGTCCTTTTGCTTGTTACTAGGGAGAACAGACCAACCCCCACCTCGCTACAACCTCCTTTCAGGTAGCTGTAGAGAGCAATAAGGTCTCCCATCAGCCTCCTTTTCTCCAGACTAAACAATCCTTGTTCCCTTAGCTGCTCTTCATAACACTTATTCTCTAAATCCTTCACCAGTTTTGTTGCCCTTCTCTGGACATGCTTCAGCATCTCAACATCCTGCTTGTAGTGAGAGGCCCCAAACTGAAAAGAAATATTCAAGCACCGAGCACAGGTGGACAATTATGATAAACAAAAGACAGATGGGCAAACAATACATATTTAAGATGTTTTTTCCCTTTTTTTTCTTTCCTTTCCCCAGTTAGTTGGTTGCTCTTCTGTTGCTAAATTCCTTTTTGTTTTCAAAGAATCTCATTTTCTGTCCATTGAAGCAAAACTAAAGAAAAGAATTGAGAAAATGACAGGGCAACTAGGCAGGTAAAATCCTTGTAAATCCTACTCCCAACTGTTTAATATTCTGAATCCATACTTCAGGGAGATAAAAACCCTGTTCGCATAGCCTGAGTTGCACTGGTGTCTGAGCAGGAAGAGTTTAGTGTAGATTTGGAAGCTTGACTTGTTAAAAAAGGAAAAAAAAAAAAAAAAGGAAAGAAAGACTGAGAAATTAAGATTCCTCTGTTATGCTGGGGTTTTCTACAACCAAGCCTCACTGATTAACAAATGTATAAACAAACAGAAATTAGAAGCACTAGAAGTGGTCACAAACTGAAGAAGGTCTCCATTTAATTATTATTCAAACAACTAGCAAACCATGTAGCTCATTTTGATTCATTATGAAACATTACTGGAGAAACAGAAAAATAACATAATTCCTAATGATTAAGACTACCATTATGTATATTTCTATAGGCATCAGATTCTTTTCAAGTTGCTGGGACCAAGCCAGGATTCCAGTTTTTGCCTGAAGCAGCAAGAGACTGCTGAAATGAAATTTTAACATTGCTATTGCAAACAAAAGTATGCTTTGAGAGCATATGCTCAGTCCAATTGCCTGGATATCACAGAGGCTGAGTCTTCTCTGCATCACCTAATGGAATGGAAGTGCTGTTATATGTTCACTATATATTCTTTAACATACTCTAGCATTTTATGTGTTACTCCAGTGGTAGCACTGTATTAAGGTGTGATATACTTTTTCTTTCCTTTAGCAACAGAAAATATATTTAGGACATAATTAATGCATAGGCTAGGAATCAACTTCTGTACCTTCGTCACCCAGCTACCCTATTTTTGTTTTGTAACTTCTGAATATATAAACATGGGGAATTTTTGTAGGAAAAACTGCATATGTATAAATTATTAATAATGTACTTCCTGTTGATATAAATCTGCCCTCATTGGTACTACACTCAAATTTAGATTTATGTAATGATCATCAGCTTGCTCTGATTTTCTAAAAAGTGTACCGAATATTTTACCTATGTTTGCTGTGGTAAATGAACTCTGATATGGATAGCAGTATGTGTACATTGTTTGTACATCAGTAGGGTTTTAATATTAAATTATACTGCTAGTAGATTTACTTTAACTACATTGGATTAAGGTACAGGGTTATTATTGTTGTGATTTAATATTCTTGCAATTTTTAGTATTTTTATCTGTGGTTAAAAATCTGAATTTGTATTAGCCCTCTATATGCTTTATGTTCCCTGCTCTTACCGTTATTATAACACATGGTCTTTAGGTTTCCTCTGCTACTTTGGTTAACTGGGAAACCATTACTGCTATTATAACCTTGAGGCATCCATACAATATTTCTTTACACATACATAGTATTTTAGACTTCCAGGTTTATAGTAGTATGCTCACCAATTAGTTTGATGGTCATTTTACTACTGAACTCACACAGTAGTGGCCATGAAGAAACATTATTTTTTCTCTTAGAGCAGTAAGAGTCACATCTGATGAGCATTCTCTGTGTTATGGTATCTTTTTTTTCTGATAAAGTAAACTATATAGTAAATCCATTTTTCATTTGTAATTTGCATTTGCATTACCAGGAAGGAGGAAAACTTGTAACTTGGTTTTTATGATTTTATGATTTCATTGAAACTGTTGAGACTTGACAATAAAGAGTCTGAATTTCCAATTCATTTTTTTAAGATGTGCTACCTCACTATTGTTTATGGCAATAATGGAGGGATTAATAGTATCTCTGTCTCCTTCATGACCATTAGACTTTTACTGGGCTTACTTACAAATAAAATCTCAAATTTAGGGGAAAACCTTGAAATTTCTGTAAAAGAAAACCCACTTTATTCAAAAGTATCCTTCAGGAATGCACACAGTACCTTACTTTTATGAGTAAATGCATAAGTTGTCACCTATTTACTTTTATGCTTTCATGGTTGAGGCCTAATTAAAATACACCATGGTACCTTCAAAAAATTATTTTCAGTGACAAAAAGTTCTAGTTTTTTTTTTCATAAGCCTGCAGAGTCAGCCTTGTCCTAGTTTTAAATTCCACACAGATAAAAATAAAATAATCCTTTATTTGTAAAAATAATCTTTCAAAACATTGTAGACTAAACGATCTGTCTTTAATAATTTTTAGCAAGACACACCCCATTTGAAACTGAAACTGCTTTTTCTTTGTACCAGACAATAAGAAAGCAGTGGTTTTGATTTAGAGTTGCAAACTATTCATTCAAATCACAGATAAATTGTCTATGTAGAGCTAGATCCACAGCAGGCAGAATGACAAACAAGTTCTCATGCTGCATGAAGACATTTTTCCAGCAGGTTTTGTTTTTCTCTGCTAAACCTCTTTTTGCCAAAAAATTATAGGAAGCCTCTTCTACAACAAAAAGCCTCTTTTACAACAAAAGCCAACACAAATTTCTGAATGGCCAGCTCATGAGAAAAACAGGGACACAGTAGTTCCTGAAAATGTTGATGATTTTTGTAATAGTTGACTTAGTCTGATTTTGTAACATTTGTATCAAATTATTTTTACCAATGTTTGCTGTGGTAAGTGAACTCTGATATGGGTAGCAGTATATTTACATTGTTTGTACATCAATAATGTTTTAATAGTAAATTATACTGACAAAAGATTTAGTCGAACGAAACTGGATTAAGGTAGAGGGATATTATGGTTGTTATTTGGTCATCTTCTGATTTTTAGTATTCTTATCTGTGAATTTGTGCTGAGGGAGCTGGCGGAGGTCATTGCTAGGCCACTCTCCATCATCTTTGGTAAGTCATGGGCAACAGGAGAGGTGCCTAAGGACTGGAGGACAGCAAATGTCACTCCAGTCTACAAAAAGGGCAAGAAGGAGGACCCGGGTAACTATAGACCAGTCAGCCTCACCTCCATCCCTGGAAAGGTGATGGAACAACTTATTCTTGGCACTATCTCTAGGCATATCAAGGATGAGGGAGTCATTGAGAGCAGTCTACATGGTTTTACCAAGGAGAAGTCATGTTTGACCAACCTTATAGCCTTCTATGAGGAAGTAACTAGGTGGATGGATGATGGTAGGGAGGTAGATGTGGTTTATCTTGATTTCAGTAAAGCATTTGACACTGTCTCCCACAGCATCCTCGTAGATAAGCTAAGGAAGTGTGGTCTTGATGATCAGGTAGTGAGATGGATCGTGAATTGGTTGAAAGGAAGAAGTCAGAGAGTTGTGGTCAATGGGACAGAATCTAGTTGGAGGTCTGTGACTAGTGGAGTCCCTCAGGGGTTGGTACTGGGACCGGTACTGTTCAATATTTTCATCAACGACCTGGATGAGGGAACAGAGTGTACCCTCAGCAAGTTTGCTGATGACACACAGCTGGGAGGAGTGGCTGACACACCAGAAGGCTGTGAAGCCATTCAGTGGGACCTGGACAGGCTGGAGAGTTGGGCAGGGAGGAACTTAATGAAATATAACAAGGGCAAATGTAGAGTCTTGCATCTGGGAAAGAACAAACCCATGTGCCAGTACAGGTTGGGGGCTCACCTGCTGGAGAGGAGTGTAGGAGAAAGGGAGCTGGGGGGTCCTGGTGGACAGAAGGATGACCATGAATCCGTAATGTGCCCTTGTGGCCAAGAAGGCCAATGGCATCCTGGGATGTATTAGAAGGGGTGTGGTTAGTAGGTCAAGAGAGGTTCTCCTCCCCCTCTACTCTGCCCTGGTGAGGCCACATCTCTAATATTGTGTCCAGTTCTGGGCCCCTCAGTTCAAGAAGGACAGGGAACTGCTTGAAAGAGTCCAGCGCAGAGCCACAAAGATGATTAAGGGAGTGGAACATCTCCCTTATGAGGAATGGCTGAGGGAGCTGGGTCTCTTTAGCTTGGAGAAGAGGAGACTGAGGGGTGACCTCATCAATGTTTATAAATATGTTAAGGGCGAGTGTCAGGATGATGGAGCTAGGCTCTTCTCAGTGATGTCCAGTGACAGGACAAGGGGCAGTGGTGCAAACTGGAGCATAGGAGGTCCCATGTAAACGTGAGGAAAAAACTTTTTTACTGTGAGAGTGACAGAGCACTGGAACAGGCTGCCCAGAGAGGTTGTGGAGTCTCCTTCACTGGAGACATTCAAAACCCACCTGGACGCATTCCTGTGTGATGTACTCTAGGTGATCCTGCTCTGGCAGGGGGGGTTGGACTAGATGATCTTTCAAGGTCCCTTCCAACCCATAAGATTCTGTGATTCTGTGTGACTATTAAATTAACATATTCAAATTTACTTTTCTTAGCATTGCAATAAAAATAGTCTTGTAGTCTACAGTTACCTTAGCCAATAAACTAAAAATTATAAAGACCTATTTTGATTTACAATTTTATTGTTATTTTTAATAATTAAAGCTATGATTTTAGGTTGATATGTCTTTATTCATTTAAATGACTATCAATATGAAATTTGTGAATTTTTTTTCCCATGTAGAAAAATATTAGAACATAAGAATGGTTTTACTAGATCAGAAAACATCACTATCTAGTCCAATTTTGTTTACAAATGGATGAAAAATGGAATACATCAAGTTCGCTTTGTTCACTCACCCACTTTCTGACCCCACAGTCCAGAAACTTTCTGCATTGGTGATTGTATTCACATAATTCACTTTTTTCATTACATTTCTGATTTAATTACTACCTCTCTTTCCAGCTATCTCTTTTCCAAGATGAAGAGTGTTAGACTGTTTAACCTCTCTTAGTACAGACATCAGTTTCAAACACCAGCCATCCTTCTCATATGTTTTGTTTGTTTTGTTGTTTTCTGGTGGTTTTTTCATTTTATTTCTTTTTTGTTTTATTTTGTTTTCTCATTTCTGTCACATCTTTTTGATGCTGGAAAACCAGAACTTCATGCAGTGTTTCAGATGCAGAGGTGAATATTAAGCATGTAAGGCACACCATAAGGTGCACGTATTTCAGGTGCACCATAGATTTATGCAATGACATGGTAAAAGATTTCTATAGGGGTTTCTAGTCCTCTCCTGCTGGTGCCATGATTTTACCTGCCTTTCTATATCGTCACTGAATCCTGGCTTGTTTTCAAAGAACTAGGTGCAATGATCCAACGTCTTGTTACAAAGTATTATCAGCAGCTCACTCAGACCTCACAATCACTGTTCAGGTGAACTTGTTTTGTAGAACCAGTGCATCACTTGCATTTATGGCTTTTAAAATTTTCACTGGATTGCTCCTGCAGCTGTACATTAGGATTCTACAACATTTTTAGGTTAGTTAAATGCCACATGCCCATGATGGTCACATCTTTTTGTTTACTGGCCTCTCCCTGCACAGTGTAATCCAGCTCTTCCACCCCCTATCTCTGGCAGTCGTCCTTTCTCTCCCCAGCAAAGAGCAAGAGCACGTGGCATCAAATGACGGCATCAATGACACAGTAGGGCCCTGTGACTTGTTTCTTGGTAGTGGAATAGTTAATACTACTTCAGAAAGCAAATGAAAAACTTCTGCACTATTTACAGTCTTGAAATATGTCAAAGTTTTTTACAAGCAGCTTGTGAAAATAGCACTCCTGGGGCAGAAGAGGTAGGGGGAATTATCTGCTTAGTACGTAAGAAAAAGTATGCATAATCTCTGGTAGACATCTATAAATACTTCGAAACTAAAAATTATGAAACTTTCATAATTTTACCATAGAAGTAATCTCAAAGGTTATGTGAATTGCCAGCTAATTATTTTTCACTACATAAAAGATCAGTGAAATGGGAATGGGGACTGTTCAGCATATGAATTCATAGTTTTAATTTATTTTAAATTTCTGTAATAAAAATACAGTCGTACTTTCCCTGTCTAGTAGCAGTAATGTGTAGCATTATCTACTGTGGTACTGCAGATGTTCACATATGTATTTTGAGAAAGAGTAAAAATTTCAAGTGTCATTACTTTTTCTTTCTTTGAAGCAGGTTCTGTGGACACTTCAGAGAGAAATTGGGTCTTATCATAATATTCACAGCTTATCAAAGTTTTGAAGTACTATGTAAAATAAGCAAATAGAGTAAATGCCTGATAAGTGCTTAACAATATAAATGCTTTAAACTTTATCATGAAAATTATCTATAATAACATAGACTGAGTGCCAAGAACAAAGAACAAACAAAAAACTTCACTTTTGTTCTACTGGTCTCAGTATGCAACAAATAAGTGGAAAAAAAAAGTCAAATTAATGGAATATTTGGGCATGATTATGTTGCAGTGCCTTTTACACAACCTTCCAAATAAACTTTCTTAAACGAAGCTCAAAGAATGAGGTTTAGCCCTAATGTTAAAACATGGTCCTAATCTCCAAAAGTCACACATGCATTTGATTTAAAAGAGAGATGCAGATTCCCTGATTTCCATGGGATTGTTCTTAAATGCACAAAGTGTGCAAATAAACTTCTGCAGGATTGAGCTGGTATCTATGGTCTGATTAATGACATATGTCCAGAAGATAAGAAATCAGAGATAATGTGAAGGCCCTTATCAAAGTGCTAATGTTAACAACGTACTGGGAGATTATGTAGTCATAAAATGAGTTAAATTAACATGTAATTGGAGTGTATGTTTATTATAATGTAAAATTGATGAAGATTTTTTAAGATTTCAGTACAGGCCTGGCAAAAAGATACCCTCTATAAAGTTTAAACTGAATAACACACTGGTAGATGGCACGCCCCATTCTTTCTAATGCTTTTGCCCTACTATGTATGTAAGTAGTGCTCCCAATGCAGCACAGCTCTGCTGCTGATACATCATTTTAGTTTTGATTGCTGAAAGAATAGCTGTGGAATGCAGTCAGAATTCATTCACATTCCTGCAATGGTTAGTGGTCATCATGTATTTTATGGCACTTATTGCCACAATTTAAAAAAAAAAACCACTTTTTTAAGAGCTACATACTTTTATTTCTATTTCTTATCTGTATTTTTCTCTCACTAAGATACAATCAATGTGACAACAGGAATTAACATTAATGAAATATCAGAGGATAAAACTGAGATCTTAAAATATAAGATCTTGATTGAAGGGATAAATTTATTAACAAGGGTTAATTTATTTAAAATTAAATAAAGAACAGGATTTTCTGACAGAAAACAAAAAGCTTCTCTTCTCATGGTAATCATCTTAGAAAATTCCATTTACTACATTCACTAATCAATTAATCATCCACAGTTATTTTTTAACAAGTTCTGAAGTTAGAAGTTAAGTTTTAGCTGGTGTTCAGGACTTATAGAGCTGATCTTTGGAACCCTCAGCTGACCAAGACTAACTCTGAGAACAATTTGACTGCCATTTTCTTTTCTCCTCTTTCCAGAAGACTTCCTTTTAGCATACTGTTAATATTGCAATGTGGCTTAAATAACTGCACTTTTATAACATTAGGCTTTTAAGTATAGTATAAAGGATCATCTTCCAACCCTTACAAAGAGAATTAAAATAGCTTTTTGAAGCATTAAATAGCCAAATATTAAAGGAATCCAGCAACTGAGGGGAAACTATAAGTGTAGCACTTCTAAACGTTTGTGTGTCTTTTTAAAAATTGTATTATGTTCTTTCATAACTTGAATCCTTTGATTATAATTTATTTGGAAGGAAAGATGACCTAGATTTTCATGTGCGATATTAAATGTAAAACTTAGATCTTTTCAGGAGCCTATCTCAACTGGAGGTTTGTGAGTTCTAGTGCAACATCAGGTACATGGTTTTTCACAGGCATGGATGGAAGAATAATAAGGTAGGAGTGACCCCAACCCAGTGGATGCAGTTTCTTCTACAAAAAATTCAAATTCTCCTCACAGCTGGGGCAAAGCAAAAGAAACTCTTTTGCATTGAGATATTAAGACAGCTTGAAAGACAAAACTGGAAATCGAATTATCCATAAGAAATAAGAACTCTGCACAGAAATGTCCTTTTCAGCTTATGAAAAACGGAGCCAAGAAGTGAAATGGGGGCTTTTGAGGAAGGATGATGGCCCTGGGGACTGTTAGGTGGCACATGATTCGTAGGATGGGAAGCTGCACACTGATTTTCTTCTTAGAATAATTCACCCTAGTGTACAGCCTTAGATATTAACTCAGGGCTGTCAGGAAGGAAGATGGTAGAACAGAAGAAGTAACAAATCCAATCTGGAGCTGTGGACACCATGATACAAATCTTGAGGGTGAATGGAACAAAACAGAACAGAAAGGAACAGAACAGAATAGAATACTTGAGGTGCAAGGGACTTAAAATGATCATCTAGTCCAACTGTCTGAGTGTTTCAGGGATGACTAGAAGTTATAGCAGTTGTTAAGGGCATTGTTCAAATGCCTCTTAAACACTGACAGGTTTGCGACATTGATCACTGCTCTCTTTAGGAAACCTGTTCCAGTGTTTGACCACCTTCTTGGTAAAGAATTACTTCCTAGTGTCCAGTCTGAATCTCCCCTGATGCAGCTTTGTACCATTACTGTATGTCCTGTCACTGGATTTCAAGGAGAAGAGGTCCACACCTCCCTCTCTTCTTCCCTGTCTCAGGAAGAGAGAGCAATAAGGTCGCCCTTTTTGCTAAACCAGACAAATCCAGAGTCCTTAGGTGCTTCTAAATTTGATGTATTAATGCGTATTATAACACTCTGAACAAATACAGCAATTTAAATATATGCATAACTACAGTATTTCCCCAAGTAAATTACTTTATTTTTAAAATCAGGTAATCAATATTAAAAGTGATATCAATAAAAAGCACTTGCTAATAACAAAAAGTGCACAGAAGATTTTAATGAATATGAAGCCACTCATTCACTCTCATTTCTCCAGCTTTTTTCTCCTATTGCCTTCCTCAACCATCTATTTGGCCAATGACAGACACATTTAATTTTAGACACATGTGATTTTAAACACTCATTAAAAGTGTGAGCTGAGTTCTCCACTAACGTTTGTGAAAGCACAAAGAATTACCAGCACTATTCTGTAGCCATCAAGTAAAAAAAAGAGAAGGTTTTGACATAAACCAAATCCTACCAAATCCTAATCAGAAAAGTCCCAAGGGAATGAAGACTGTATTGTATATGACCTCTGTGTAAATCACATGCCAGCTGTTGAGAATGTTTAACTTTCATTTACATTGAGATTAAAAATATTATTTAGGCTTGGGTTTGAATACAGAACTAAGCTCAAATGCTGCTATGCATCCACCATAGATTGAGAGAATTCCTCACAAAATGGTTTAATATGTTAGGATTTTGAAAGTTATTCAGACAGACTAGAAATTGCGACAGTATAAACAGGGTTACTAGATGGTAACATAAGACAACTCCGATATATTTTTCAACACTAAAAAAAAGGTAAAAGAAAAAAAACAACCCTGAAAGTCTTTTAGCAGCATTAACATCCAAAGCTGTAGAATCTGCTGTGTTCTGACTTTAGAACAAACAGCTTAACAGTTCATTACTTTTTTAATAAAACAGACACATTAGAAGATGTTTTAGACTGACCCATGCTTCGTTCTTACTATTAACATTATTTATTCTTAGTGTACACAAGTGCAAGCAAGCATTGCCTATAAGAAGAGAAGAAAAAGTTTCTTGCCTTTCAACTTTCCTGATTAATTTCTCAGTAACACTGCAAATATACCAAAAAGCAAGATGTTTTGCACTGCATATAGCCTGCCAATTTTATTATGTACCAAGGGCAACCACATGCTACTGTTAATTTCTCTTGCACATGAATTATTCCCATTTGTTTTGTTAAGAAGAATTTAGAATTGTGTAAAAATCCTACAGTTAATTCGTACTTCATAATAAATATGGAGAAACACATTCTGCACAAGAAATCACAACTAAAATCTCTGAGTGTCATCGTAACAATTTGCAGCAAATTTTTCCACAGAAATGATTTAGTAAGAATTAGTGGATACTACTCAAAAGAACCAGGAAGTAAAAAGCAGACATTTTGATCACACAAAAACAATTAGCACACATCCCCACAGTCATGATCTAATAGAGAAACTTATGATAATGATAACAACAAAAAAGACTCACAGGGACTAGGAATCTATAAAACCACTCACAAATTACTTTGCACAAGGTCTTGTGGTTGAAGAGAGCCAACCTGATTGTAATAAGAGACTAATTTCTTTTTAGTGTTACTAACTCCAGAAATATTGGGAACAGATGCTTCAGAGATGAAGTGGAGGGATAGGGCTCTGCAATTAAGCAACCTTTACAAACTTAAATAACTCAGGACTTCTATTGTTTTGTAAAACACACATTTTATTTAAAAAAAAAAAAAAAAGACAATATGACACATGGATGTCCATGTACAACAGCAACACAGCACTCAAAAAGATGCATTGGAGTAGGTAAAGAAGCTCATGATTGATGGCAGTGATTGCACCAAAGAATCTCAAAGTGTGCAAAAGAATGCAATTCAGCCCAGGAATGGAGCAAATCCCTGCACTGGACACAGTAATTGAGTACAACTCAAATTTAAACATTAAAAAGTTCCTCCTAAGTCTGTATCAAAAACTATAGAAAAAATAAAAACTAAAAAAAAAAAAATAAAGTGGATAAGTTTTACGTAATAGCCTTCTAAGAAATTAATATAGTCATAAAAGCTAGTTTCTGTCAAGTATGTCCAGGGACCTGGTCTGAAGTCAATGCTAAGGCACTTTCAATTCATTAAAGTGAAAGTTGTGTCTTCTCTGTAGGGTGCTGAATGCAGTTCATGACCTGATGTGTATACAGTAGAGACTTGTTAGCTACAAGAAAAGAAGTATTAAAAATGTCAATCTTTGGGATTTTTCCTTTTTTTTTTCCTTTTTTTTTTTCCTTTTTTTTTTTTTTTTTTTTTTTGATTACCCATAATATATTCTGGTCTTTGTCACCCAAGATCCTTGCCTCTTACCCCTTACGCTGGAAAAGGAAATGTGTATTAACGTAAATTGCTACTCCTGATACTTCTTTCCCTTGACTGAAAGTTTTCTATTACAGGCTTGCACGAATTGAGTCTGGAAAGAAATCCAAGCATCTTGATTGAAAGGATTTGATACATTCTTTTCAAATTCATGCTATCTAAATCACAGCAGGATGACTTGTAATCAAAGTTTTTCAAAAATAACATAAATTTGGGGAAAAAGGAAAAGGCTATTCAGCCCATTGCAAGTCATCTTGGTTAACACAGTTCCTCCAGAATAGTATCTCCCTTCTTCTTTAATGACCACAGCGCCTTCAATTCCAAACTTGGCTCAGTAGGCTATTGAAAAATTGTATTTCTCTTTGAGTGAAAAGTACTTCCTTGTGTTCGTTCTGAATTTCATTTTTCAGTCATTCCATTTGTGCTTTCACGTTCAGTCTTTTATACTCAGCCAAACAGTGAGTCAAGTGTATTGAATAAGGTTTTCTACCCTGTATTTCTCAGAGTAGATGAGTTTGTAATTCTCTCTCTTTCTCAATTTTTACGATAAAAAAAATGAACTCTGCAGTGATTAGGTACAGCCATTTATGATACCGCTTATTTCAAACCAGACTTTTCTTCTGCTTCTTTCCTCTAAGGTATGTTTTAAGCTAATCTTTTAAAATACTGGTTTTCTTTTTTTTTCACCTTTTTTCACTTCAGTTTTGTTAACTTTTCTGCACTCAGTATGGCAGCTGTACTGCTGCAAAATATTAGCCTTTAAAGATTTTTGGTTTGGAGTCTTAAAGTAATAGAACTGTACTAATGCTCCTTTTGTTCTTCTAATCTTCTTCTCTTTCTTAGTTGTAACAAGGAAACTCATCTTAACCTGACTGTCAGAAGCACAGTGCTGCCAAGACAAGCAGCAAGCCTTGCACCTCCAGCATTTTGGCATGGTGCACCAAGATGTGCAAGGCACGCACTTGGCATTCTGCTCTAGAAAAACACCTTTGTCATGCCTTTACTCAACTCGTTCATCACTGTGTACACTGCACATTGAAAATAACCCACATAAAGTTTGACATCCCACATTGTAGCCTCCAGATGGGTCTGAAAGCAGACCCAGGTCAAGTTCTCAGCTGTACTGATGCTTCTGCTGGCTTCCTGAGGGAGCTATTCCCATGAAGCACACACACAAGCCAGCCTCCTCAAGCACCATGGCACCCAGTTTTCTCTGTGATGCAGTCTCCAAAGTGAACACAGAACAGACAACCCAAACCACTAATTTAGCAAAAAAAGGGGGTGGCTGGGCAATTGATTTCAATGCTCTGAAAAATGCTAAAATATTACCTTTAAAATACACTTCTTTTTTTTTTAAATTAAATATCTAAATAACCCCACATGCAAAATTAATGGGTCAAATTAAATAATCTCCAAAGTCACTCCAAAGGTTTTGCTTTTATTTTATTGTTCTGGGGAATGTTGTAACTTCAAGTTTGACCAAGGTTATCTTTCATCCAAAAAACTTAATATAATTAGTATCAATTCTGCATTTTTGAGGCTCTCACTGGAAGCTATTAACTGTGTTTCAAGCAGAGTGTCAGAGAAACCAAGAGCAGAGAGAGTAATCTTTTCAGCTTCAAAGGCACACTTGATGACTTTAGTTCACTAGTTAGTGAGATATATGTGCATTTTTTATTAAAGGTATTAGCAATAAATTTCAAACTATAAGCATTTTTCTCTCTTTTTCTTTCCTCATTTTTAGACCCAGTCAGCACTGTTTCAGTCTTTTTTTTTAACATCCCACATGGCACTGGAACATTTGCTTTAGTTGCCCTTGTTGTTAAGTGTAACAATGTTGTATACTTTTGCTTTTAACAGTGAAGCAGTTCATCAGTATCCTGACAGCACACAACTTGCCAAAATAGACATTATGCAGTAACATCAGAAAAAAAATCTTGGTTTTCACTGGTACCAGCTTTAAATATCTCTCTAAATAAAGCAACACTATGTAAGCCTTATGATTTGATATAAACACCGCAACGACATATTCAACAGAAACTGTTTGCCTAATCTTTCTCCTTGTCATTAGAAACTTATTTTTTTTCCCCTTCAAACTCATAACTGGAGATGTGCTTGGCAACACCTTCAAGAAAAACCAAACCCACCCAACCAAATCTCTTAATAAGATCCGAAAGATCACAGATTCAATTCTTTCAAATTAAGTCCAACAATAAATTCTGAAGCATATTTACAGAGTCTTCTTTAGGACAAATATTCACTTTTGAGAATAAAACACATATAGAATGAGAAGTCTTTTTACTGGAGAAAGGTTTAACAAGAACCAATGTATGGTTGTTAACATTAGAGAAATTTAACTGAGAAGCAAGGCTCAAGGTTGTAACAATGAGGATAGTTAACTGTGAAAGAGAAACACCAAGGGAAACTGTGGATTCTCCATTTCCTTAGGTCCTAAATTAAGTGTTCATATGTTCTGGTGGATGTTTTTTAATAAAACTAAGGTTTCTGTTCCTCATTATAAATCTATGGGAGTGGAATCTATGAAAAAAATTGAGGTTAACAGACCCAGTGGTTTACTCTGGACTTAGCAGATCACAGATTTTATCTATGTACAACATACTAAAACACATATAGTCCCACTGAAAATTAATGAGCTTATGTGTAAGTAAGGTATTACATAGAAGAAAGAATATTACAGCCTGTTGTTCTGTAGAGGAAATTCCTCACATATCTGTAGGTCATTCTCAAACTTACTGGGCATTGCTGGCACACTGACAATACACTAAAAATAGTGTGTCTCTTTTTGGACTGGAAAATCCATATAATCTAAACCTCAAAACTACTTGTCACCCAAATGGGATGAACTCAGCTAACCCATTTGCGAGCCAAACTGCTTGTAGAGCTGTAAGTACTTGATCCCAAAAGTCTCTTGAAATCGGTGGAATTTTAAAGCAACAGGTATGAATATCTAATCTTTTTACTATTATTTTAAAAGCCACAAAATTACTAAGCACGACTGGAGTATGTAATTCATATGAATAATACAGGTTTCATGTTTGGTTTACATCTGAATGTTGAAAATGACTACACATCAATATAATGTAGGAAACTTTATGACTGAGGTCACCATTCAACTAGAGGTCAGATAGAAATGGTCAGAATGGTCAGTATGGTTATAGTCTTTAGTACCTGTTGACTTTGATATAACACTTTACATAGAGGTGGTGATACTGATGCTTCAGTCCTTCCCATATGCTTTTTTTGAAAGGCCTGTGTTACATGTGGAGGCTGAGCAGAAGGAGTACTATGAACCTACAGCTTGTGGCACCTGAGGGAAAGTCTCAGGATTAATTCAGAGTAAAGGGCTTCCGTGTCAGGCAATGAGCATACTCCCAGCGGAAGGTACTCTTAATTTGGAAAATCTCTCACACTGCCATTTTACAATAAAGACTGTTGGACTGCATTATTCATTTACAGTAGAAAAAGACAACAACACAGAGTGATCAGAGCTCAAGTTAAGAATGTTTGACTTCCTGATGTATTGCTGAAGCCTCTCCGGATCTCTGCTATATAATAGAAGCTTTATCAGACCATCAAAAAATTGTGATACTTATCTGTACAGCATTGCATTTTGGG
Organism: Hemiprocne comata; assembly: GCA_020745705.1. Classification (NCBI taxonomy): domain Eukaryota; kingdom Metazoa; phylum Chordata; class Aves; order Apodiformes; family Apodidae; genus Hemiprocne; species Hemiprocne comata. Next base: position 129,952,122 of record CM036586.1, on the reverse strand, counting down.
TTAAGCGATAATCCGTCAAGGCTAGAAACCATTGTGTACTTTTGAAGTTGCATACTTCATTACTGTAAGCTGACAGCTGGAAGGATTTGTTATCACTAGAAATATTTGTTCCAGACACAAAGAGCAGGTTCCTAATGTATGATATTATGATACTTCCTTTCCTTTCATGTATTCAGCGTGCCTGTATTGTAATCTAAGTCTCATTTATGATGTTCATCTACATGGCAAACTATTCAGAGTGTGATATCTATCTTTATTTGTTCCAGAATGCAACAGCCTCATTTCATGAATAATATGACCAAATAACACATAATAATGACAATGGTCTTCATCTTACATCATAATAGCTGTTAAGCAGAGAAAACTGCAATTTTCTAAATTGCATATTTCTTTGCTTTAGCTTGTAAAAGATGAAAATTTAAAAGCCAAAGTACATTTCATGGCAATCAAGTTAACTAGCATGATGTGGGTCATGTTGCCAGAATTTTTGTTTGTGGCTAGACTGCTTTACTGCCATGCATGCTGACTCAAGGATTACTCTCGGTTTGATATTACAACTGTAAAGTATATCTTAAAAGTATTGGAGAACTGGGAATTCCACACAGAAAAACTTGGGGTTTATTTTGGTATGATCAGAATATAAACATCGGGATAGTTCCATTTTTTTTAGCGTGCAAGTGATAATGCAGTTTCACATTTAGTTTCACACTGCATGAAAAAGTACTTCCTTTCATAACCACAGTCTGATGCTATGTACTGCCCTGTTGTCCTATTTCCTCTGAGCCACAGGAAGATATCTTTTGTGTATACAACAATATCCACAATTCCCAGCCTTAACTTCAAAAAATATATATTATTTTCATACTATGTTTGTATAGCCTCTTGCTTGGAGCTAGCATGATTTGTTCTATGCTGACCATCCATGTAAGCACATACAGTTTGTCATGATTCTGATCCTCTGTGGACACAGAAACCTTTAGAAATCTAGCCAGTAAAGTAAGAAACTGCTTGAGTTGGTGGGAGGTGTTTTTGTTTGTTGGATTTTGGTTTGGTTTGGTTTTTTGTTTGTTTCGGGTTTTTTGGGTTTGTTTTGTTGGGTTTTTTTCGGTTGGTTGCTACAGGGATATACCTTATACCATGACCCTAAAGCATAAGAGGAACAACTAAGGACTTCTAATTGATTTATTTATTTAGGTTTGCATCTATCAGCTCTGTGTACATGATCCACTGCACTAATATTCTTAATAAGCCACTTTCACTATATTATAAGAAGGCACTTTCTGGCTGTGTATCTATCAGACCTAAAAAACAAAGAGTTCACTAGGTTAGAAGAGATGCTACGATCTCTTGACTCTGTTGAACTTAATTTTGTAAGCTTTGAGAATTTGCAGTTTTCATTGTACCACGAAGTATGACTAGTGAGATGAAACCCTAAATAAATATTGCTTAATGAAAAGGAACAAATACTCTGTTTTTCTCTAAAATGGGCACTGTGGACTGCTAAGTCTCTTGTAAATATTCTTGTTTAACTTTAGAAACTCCAAGTCGTGTTCAACAGATAAGAAGGCACCAACACATGAAGACTGGGCAGATACAAGTTATAAGAATAATTTCTTGATAAAAAGCTGGCAGAACATACTTAAGCATCAATATTACAGAGCATTTTTGTTATTTTTTTGAATCTGTTGTAATGCTACTGTTTTTTCTCTTTCCAGAAACTCTAGAAATTAGCAAGTGTCATGCAACTTAAACAGCAAGTGAAACCAAACGAGCTCTAAATACTGAAGGAGTCAAAAGAAACAGTGAGGAGTATACAGAAACAGACAGAACTAATAATAATTTCCCTTCCTTGCTCACGCTGGGCAAAAGTATTCTGAATTTCTTTGTGTATGGTATAGTTCTTGTGCATCCTGCAAATACCACAGGAGAAGAGAGGAACACAGGACTGCCTAACATTTTTTTTTAAAGTCTGAGCTCAAATTTCCTCGTATTTCCATGAACATCACATTTGAATCGCACCATAATAGGTATATTTTGATATACAAATTTCAACCGTTTGATCCTAAAACAACTCTCAGATCTTTCCACCTTGCTCTCTGCTCTCCAGGTACATTTGATCTCTGCTTTAGGTTTGTTCTCCTGTTGCAAAGAAGCCTAGGACTTGGCCCAAGGAGCCACATGCCTGCTGATGAGTTGAGACACAAGCAGAGCTGTGGAGTTTTTCTTCCAATGTCAGAGCCCTTGGTAGCAGAGAGCACACGGAAAAGGAGGCAGAGAGTGTTACACTCCTGCTTCTCCCCTCTGCACCTATTAACTACTAGCAGACCTTAGGAAACTGGGCATAATTTCTTTTCCATATGTCCTCTACTTAGCCTACACAAGTGCCAAGGAATGGAAGGGCACTTTCTATTCCTGGCCTCTCTGTCAGCTAGTTGCAGATGCTGGCTAGGGAAGGTTTCTCAGCTACTACTCAGCTGCAGCTTGCAGATGTTTTACCTGGGTAACAGATAGCTCTTACCAGACACAGCCCTGGAGGTTTCAACACCTAGGGAAAGAGGCCTGCAGAATAGGTGTGGGAGTTCATCATGGTCTAATGTGGGTTTACCATGATTTATTAGCACACCTTCTAAACAGCTGGAAAGCAAGCAGAATGAAAAATAAAGGTAATGAAAGAAGCCAAATAATGAGATGGCAGCTCTTGCGAGATGGGTGCTAAAGAACTGCTGGTTTGAACCTCAAATTATCTGGCCTCCTGGGAAATCTAGAAGTTAGAAAAGCCAGTAGGAGATCACTGTAAGAGAAGGGAAGATGAGAAGAAATAAAAACCAGAAAGTTGCAATTTTTTTACCTGGTTTGAGTAATACCAGACCCAAATTAGATTTTATTTTACTGCTACTGCTATAAAGTAGTATATAAAACTAGTTTTTAGTATGCTGTCATACAAAACTCTTTTTAACATTAGACAATGTTCATTTTATTTATTATCAGAGTTGAATGCAAGTAAGCATACACAACTATATTTACCATGTAAGTCTACCCTTCTGTCCCTTGTCCCTCACATATTCTATAACTTTTCCTTGCTTTGTTATTCCTTCCTCTGTCAATATATCGAAGTGCGAAGTTATATTAATCAGATTATGTGAAAAGAAAATGAAATCACATGGAAAGAAATGGTAATGTTTAAATATTTTTTATACCAAAAAAACTGAGGACTACAAGGCCCGTCCAGGTAGTTTCTGCATCAAATCTGCCTATAATATAGATATTATAGTTTTTTTTGGTATTTTTTTTCTCCTCATAGAAGCTCCAATGTAAAAATGGGAGAAAAAGAAAGTAATGTAATTTTTTAGCTAAGATGGTTGAAATTTATGCTATTAAATAGAAATAATCACACTTAAATTAGATCCACAAGTTTTCAAAATGATCAAATCCTCAGACCCTTCCTTAATCCACTATAAACACTTCTTCTAAATTTAGCTCCATGGATCTCCTTTAAGAAATATGCCAAAAACAACATAAGCAAAGTGGATTGCCATAAAGCAGGGATTTAATTCCATGTGTAAATGTGTACATTAATTGACTTTGTGGTCACTCTGACTATTAAATAAACTCTTTAACTTCATTGTGCAGCTGCCTGGGAGCAGCATCATATCTCTGCTCTCTGCAGTGACTTTAGGAGATGTTTTTAGGCATTGCTATATAAAGCTTTGAACATTCTGGCACAGTCATTACATAAGTGAGTCAGCTGAGACTGAATCACCCTGATGCAGTCAGACTGAATTGTTCTATCTTTTGATTTTGCAATGCTCTTGCAATGTTACTTCTGTACCAATTTGGGGGGTGGTTGTGAGATTTCTTCAAGAATATGTCAAAATTACCAAGTTTTATAACCTCTGTGGCTTTCTTTTTTTCTTGACAGGAAAAGAATTTAAATGTAAAAAATCACAGGGGGGGTGTGTGGGTGATTAACATAATGCCAGCTGGTGGGATGGTTTTATGTACATTTACATGGACAAGCTTTTCTCCTGTGTGGATCCAGAAACACAGCTGTTCTGACTTGAGGTGGCTTCTCCTAGACTGCTAATCACACTCCCTCTCCACCTATAGGACTTTGAAGGATTGGCAAAGAACCAACTAAATTAACTTTACGCTAACAAAGAATTTCTCCAAGGGAGTCATCCCTAGTTTCACTACTGGGGACAAATACACAATTCTCTTGTGCCCCTTCCCAGTCACAAAGGGGAGCACTAGCATGGATCTTTGCACAGCTTTCACAAATAACATTGCATAAATCTACTAGAAAGAAATCTACTAATGTCGTGTATAATTATTCTTTCCATTGTCCTCTGGAATAGTTTATTCTCATACATTTTATTCTTATTTTGTTGTACATTCTTCATCATGGTGATTAGGCTTTAGGATACCCTTGACAAATATATAAAGGGCAATACTCTTCACCAGCATAAAATTGTGTTTAGATTTTTTGAGTTAGTAGGTAATGTACCAGTAAAAGAATAATTAATTTCTGAAGGACTGAGCACAAACACAAGCATACATTTGTCTGAGAAAGTGAAAAGTCTGACTAAACATGATGTTTATGAATTATCATGGTGTCCATCCAACTGGATCAGTAGCTTTTTTTCGTGTTCTTTACTTAATGCCATGCAAATTAAGACAGAGATGGTCACACAGTTCCAGAATTAACTGATGACGGTTTGGAGATTTTTTTTTTTCATCATTAATTCAGGCTTTTGATAATTGTTATGTACAATCAACTCAATGTAAAATGCCTTAGATTTACAGACTCTCTGGGCTCTTTATATCCTGTATCATATTTCTGTAAAGACATCTCTTATGACTGGATATGAAGTAACATATCCTCAAGGTGTACTATGTAAAAGTCATGCAGAATAGAGGAATGTCTAGTGGAACTTACTTGAGGTGGTTCGTAAGTATCAAGTCATAATTTTAGAGTACAATTAGTTACATCCATCCAGCAAGAGTATTATGTCAGCTATTGGAAATCCAGTTCAAAGATACTATTAACTAGTATATACCATCTTATGATATGGAGCAAAATTCTGTTTCTATAAGACTTAATCAAACGAGATTTGATAAAGTAAGATAAAAAGAAGTGCTGCTTCCAATGTGGGTGGAAGCCAAAACACAACAAAAAATCAGTCTTCCCACTCTCCTTTGTCTCCTAGATTGTATGCCCAAGAGACCATATCTACCAGTTCCTTGAAGCTGAAGTGGTCTCGTCTTCTCAGCCATTTTGCTGAATTAACTTCTTTTTCTGGGAAATGTGAGTGCTCATGTTTTAGTGATTGATCACCCTCTTTTTCTTCACATTTCCTTCTTTTACTTTCTCTTAAAGCAGTATTTATTTGTTACTGAAGCATCAAATTGCACGCATTGTCCTATGTGTTAGAGCTGAAGCTCAGAAGAGGGTTCTCTTTTTCCAGATCTCCTCTCGATGCTTGGCACACAAATGGCAAAAATGAACACTTCAGAGAAAAGGAAAATGAGGTCCCAACCCACACGTAGGAGGTAACAGAATGCCTTAACAACATTGGTGTGCTGAATATACAATCACTTCAGTGACACAGTTCAGTTATGACCACATAATGAGACGAAAAAACCAATTAATTAAGGACAGCAAACACCAACATGGCACACCAAGCACTTTGTCCTTCTAGCATCCAAGCCCTCAGAAAGCTGGCAACTTTCTGCTGCTTGTCTAAAAGAACTCTTTTATAAAGACATTCTGTTCCTTTTCAGGAAATGTTCCTCTTCCAGCTACTCAGACCCAAAAGCACTGGGCTGTTTTCCATGGTCTATCCATTTATTTTTTTTTCTGAAGGGAAAGGACTACTATAACACTCTATCTTTTTCACTAAAACAACAATATTTTTTCACACTGTCAATAATAGTAAAGCTTAGAAAATGTAATTTCAGGTTTGATAACTCTTTATTGCATGAAGGCCACAATATTAAAACACCAATGCCCTGTGGAGGAAGAAGTTGGGTGATCTGATACTATCACAATCTTTAAACAATGGACTTGCATTTAGCTCAGGTTATTCTTGCAAGTAAGGCAGGTCACTACAACTGACTCCTAACAATGGTTCCAGAAAGAAAAGATTTCATAACTTGGTCTTAACTTTCCTGCAATAATTATACCTTGTCATGTGACTATTATTTGCTCTCTCTTTGCATAATGAAAGCCTTCAACAGACCACATAGAAACCTTCTGCCATTTCAAAAACCATGAGAGATTACTAGATACCAAGGAGCTGATAATATGCAAAACCTTACACACACATCTTCGTTATTGAACAGTTATCTGATCAGTCACTGAATACAAAAGTAAAAGTTTTATATTTGGCTCATAACAAAGCAAACCATTACTAGAAATATTTAAAAAGCTGTAACAGACAAAAACCCAGCTAGATGGGAGCAGGGAGAGAGAAATTTCAACTCATTTATTCTAGTTCTGGTAAGATAAAGATACTCCTAAGTTATGAATACCTTAAATTGTAAAAGACTAACAGGGGTGATGTAATGCAATGCCTCTGTGTTATCAAGCAACATTGCATCAAGAGTAATTCCAGTGCCAAGACACCTGTCTTATTTTAAACATTAGCACCCAAAATAACCAGTCTTAAAAGGTCATGTTTATTTAAAAATAGCTTGCTTGCATTTTACATTAAAGTTAATTTACTAACCTTAAAAAAATTAAATGCAAATGTATACAAATAATTTAAGCATCCTGTCAAAGTTCACATACACTCTGCTAGAGCAATTAAAATATTCAAGGTCATAAGAAATCTTTCTTAACCACGTACCATCCGGCGGATGATTCTATTATATATATTGAACTAAAGTGTGTGAACCCTCTCTTCAGAAATTTCTATCTTTCTTAAAAATTAAACCTATAATTTCCTATTTCTAATGTGTTTTTCAGGCCATAACAAAGAAGCATACTGTACCTCTGGTGCTGATGGCTGTTGCCGATGTTGTGCTGGTTGTTAAGGCTACAGAGGTTGTGACTGTTGCAGTGGTAAGGGAGGGGATGACAGTAGTGGGAAGCAAAGTGTTGAAAACATCTGGTGAGTGGAAAAAAAAATATAAAATAAAATCATATCATGCAAACAAAGGAGAACCATAATAGTGGTTTAATTTGTAAATACAAGTATGCTGGAAATGACTAAATTAAAACATGATTAACATAAATTATTACAGGTACAACAGAGTACCTTTAAATTCTTGACGTTATATCACTCTCAATTTTTATAATAATTCTTCTAGCATATGGAATTTAAAACACTGTTAAAATGACCAAGTTTCCATAGATCTGGAGAGTGACTGTTTAAGTGACAAGAATCCATTTCTTCATTGAGCCATTTTAAATGTCTCATATAGTAGAAACCATACATGGATGAAACATGCTGTGTCAGAGTGGGAGATGAAAAAAACAACACCATCATGCTAAAATAAACACACACATGTTAACAAGAAATGGCTGTATGTTAAAACACCCACTTTCAGACAGACTCAATGGAGGGAAAAAGGGGAGAAAATGCTACTAACTATAGGAGCTGCTTTTTCCGGATTGCTTTTCTTCTTCCCACACATTTGTTTAAGACACAGTTGTCTGCTGAGATCCAGAGCAGAGTGTATTTCAAAATCTGTACCCTAATTAGCAGGAACAGTCATCTTTCAGTCACCCTTAACACTTAAAATTTATTGTTAATACATGCAACAGAATTTCTCTAAACCAGCTTAGAACTAAAAATCAGAAATGCTAATAATATTACTCTTTAAAAACCTATGTAGACAAGTCTGAAAAAATGCATAGCCCTGATGACAGCATCCTACAAATCCCTTCAGCTTTTGATCAAGTAAGTGTAGGTATGCCAGGCTTAAGTATGCTGCTGCTTTGCTGCAGAGGAACAAACAATTGCTGCAAAATGCTTCAGTACAGAGCAGAACATAACCAGATGTACATACAGAAAACACTTTGATTACACTGCCAAAAGCAATAAAGACCAGTATCACTTTGCTTATAAGGTGATTGCAGGTTTTAAAGAACAAACAAACAAAAGCCCTGAAGAGAACTAGAGAAAAGCACTTCTGTGAGGACATGAAAAGTATCTGACATTTTTCAGATTATTTATATCACAGGATTAAAAGGAAAGGACTAGTTTCTCAACAGTTAATGGTAAGTAACCCATTCCACTCTGATTTCAGTGAAAATATTTCTGAAGGGTGCTATTCAATGCAATAAAACAGTAAAAATCTATCCCACGATTTGTCTTCCCTTGCTGTGGAAAGAAATACAATTGGTGTCTGAGTACCATCATTTCTGACCGAAATCAATGGAAGCTGAAGTAGCTCGGAGCTTTACAGTATTGGGCCCTACGGAACACATTTCAGCCACAGTATCTTTGAGTTCAGCATTGCATAATTACTGTCTTAAAACTTCAACTTAGCATACTTACCTTATTTTTGTACTGCATGACAGATTATTTTGCCACTTCAAAAGCCTCCTTGTCAGTTAACTTCTATGAGTCACCTACAATTTTCTATATTCCTCTGGTTTTATAAACACCAGCACTATTCTCTCTGGTATCTATACTTGTGGGATTTTTCACTTTCAAAGCCATCAGAAAATGGCATGGGATCCCTCTTCTATCTGTTGTATACTGATATTTACTCTGTTTCTCAGTACAAAATATTACCAAGGCAGAAAAATTAAAACAGGCTTTTAAAAAACCCCACAGTGTAGCCATATTAACCACCAGGAAAAGTGGTAACATCACCTGGAGTGCAAGTACTACAACAATTAAACAGAACTGAGTATAACTGAGTCCTGGGTTGCATCAAAAGAAGTGTGGCCAGCAGATCAAGGGAGGTGATTCTCCCCCTTGGCTCTCATGAGACCCCACCTGGAGTACTGTGTCCAATTCTGGAGCCCCCAACATAATAAGGACATGGAGCTCATGGAGAAAGTCCAAAGAAGGGCCACAAAGATGATCCGAGGGCTAGAGCACCTCTCCTAAGAGGATAGGCTGAGAGAATTGGGGTGGTTAAGCCTGGAGAAGAGAAGGCTCCGGGAAGACCTCATAGCGGCCTCCCAGTACCTGCAGGGGCCTACAGGAAAGCTGGGGAGGGACTTTTTACAAGGGCTTGTAGTGAGAGGACAAGGGGGAATGGATCAAAACTGGAAGAAGGGAGATTTAGGTTAGACATTAGGAGGAAATACTTTAGTGTGAGATACTGGAACAGGTTGCCCAGGGAAGTTGTGGAAGCCCCATTCCTGGAAGTGTTCAGGACCAGGATGGATGGGCCCCCCTGAGCAACCTGATCTAGTGGGAGGTGTCCCTGCCCGTGCAGGGGGGGGGTGGAACTAGATGATCTTCAAGATCCCTTCCAACTCAAACCACGCTATGATTCTATTATTCTGTGATAACAAATATAAGAAAAAAAAAGATGTTAAAAAGATACTTCACCTGTACTGACCTATGCAACTGCTTCTCATAAAGGGAAACTCCTTCCCTACTAAGTATCTCCTAAAAATTAACTCAAACAGAAAAAAAAACACCTACTTCATATGGAGAGCAAAGCCTTGTTTATTAAGAAAGCTTTACAAATCAGTCATTTATGTAAAAGCTAATTAGTGGGACTGATGGTTCCATTCATTATCTTTCTTAACATGCCGTTTACTTAAGACTACCCAATGGCAAGCTAACTGCAAGTGGCAAATACAGTTATGGTTTTATGACAGTGCTTTCCATTCTGCAAGCATAGTGTCTATCTATTTTACCACATAATAGCTTAAATGAGTCATTGGTGAATTTTGAAGTTCATTGCTTTCTGGTTTCTCTTCTGATTGAAGTATTTCCAACAAGATTTCTTATTTTAAAAGAAAGGCTACCCAGGAAACAGACTAGTTACCAAGAACTAAGATATATCAGTGTTTTAATACAGATGTGATAAATTAATCTTTTCTGATAAGATCAAGTACAATGAAAACTTGTGCAGAAATTAGTTTCCTGATCAAGGTCACAAATTCTGATACCAAACAACAAAATGTCAGCTTGGCAGAAGCCTCAAAGAAAAACATATGTTCTCAAAAGAAACATAAATACAAGCAATAGCATGGGCTTTGTTTCTGTCTTAGAAGAGTAAGGTGAAATTCACCATGCAAATTACTGCAGTTGGTCTGTTTTGTTCACAGCATTACAATCACCTGCTCTCAAAGACTACAGTACAAGGTAACGACCAGGAATCAGCAGCCTGAAGAGCACTGCATTGCCCAAGCAATGAAATCTAAGTCTGCTCTGGACTCTAGAAATGCCTGCCTTGTACCTTCTTGGATTTGAGGGTTTGCCCATTAGAATTGCTTCTTTAATGACACCAGAGTGTGCAGCAGGAATGTATGTGTAAAGTAACAGAATAGCTCAGAGCTCTCCAGACAACACATTTTTGAACTCTTGGACCATATCCCATCCTTAAACCCTACTTTGGACAGCCCAAATCAATGTAGATTAGCATTATGAAAAGCACCTGAGCCCCACACAATCAAAGACTTAATGGGGTGCCCCAGTCCTACCAAGTCTGACAGAAAGGCTCGTTATCAGTTCTTCCAAGAAGATGTATGGATTCTCATGAAAACTTCACTTTACTTTGCCTTGAAAATGCTTTTGTGTAAGAGAATGCAGAATATGCACTTGGGAAAAAAAAGAAGTGAGGTGCAGTGCCCCTCATTCTCTCATCATGTATTGTAGGTGTAGGAGGTCAGTGGGTTTGGTAGGTCCCAAAATCAGACAGACAAGTTTAATCTGATACCCAACAGCACAGGCTTCTGTTTAAGGCATATGAATCACTGTGTTTTAAAGAGGGTGTACGGTTTCACTTGCATGCCACAAAAGGGAATTACGAATTCACCTGTTTCTTGTCCTGCGGGACCTTTTGGTCATTGGTTTTACTGAAGGGCATGCCTGCCTTATACTACTGGCAAGGCATGCACTACATTATCCAGAGCTCCCTGTTGGCAGCTGCTCAGAAACATGCTATCAAAGGGACTACCTAGATTTGTCCTCTTGAGCTCTCTGTCAAGAAGGATCATAACACAATGGATTTGCAGATTTTTTTGCCCAAGAAACCTGTGTTGGAGTGAAACTTAATTCCATTTTCTGGCCTTGCAATTTCTGAATCTAGTTGTACACAACGTTCAGCTGAAAACAATTTTTGTTATGACTCTCACACCACTAAATACCGTGACCAAGAGACCTTGTAGAGTGTAACTTTTAAATTCAAGTAGGCATACCCAAATAAATGAACCAGATCACTATTTCAGTAATACTAAAGTATTAGTCCTTAGCCTCCTGTGAAGCAGAAAATAGCTATATTTTGCAGATGGGGAACCAAAGAAGATAGAAAAGCCATTCTCGGAGATCTAGAAGTCAGGCAATAATTGTCGTCATTAATTTTGAAACTTTAGTCCTAACATGTTTGTTGACAGAAAGATATTCTGTCAAAAATTCAATAATGCATTTAAGTTGGTATTCATTTCATCACCTTGCTACCTCTGAAATACAAACAATTCACAGAGAACTAATAATTTCCATAAAAATTATTAGAAACAGAAAAGGAGTTAGACTTCATGCCACGGGGAGTTGCTGACTCCACTCCCAACTCTTTTTCACATGTGTTCCCACAGGTTATACAGGTAATACCTGGACTGCATTTTCAGTGAAAGAGACGGGCTCCTAACATCTCTCTACTGGCACAGGGGAGTTTGAGACGAGCTGCAAATGCTCAGCCAAGAATTCTCTTTTCAGTGAGGACCCAAAATAATGTCACAGTTCAGTGGATGTAGAGAAAAGTACTGGGAAGATTTTAAAAAGGCATTCTTCATGGCTACTACTCTGTTAGCAAGGCATCAAGCTACATGAGCACTGGCAAGGCGAAGGCAGACAGCAAGTAATCTGACGGCTGATTGTGAGCAGTGGAAAAAGGAGGAGAATGCAACGCTTGGCTTCGTCTGGAGGCTGCACTTTAGCAGAGGCACAGATGTAGTCTGTTTATGAGTGACAGAATAGTGTTGCACAAAATTGGCTCAAAACACCAGCAAGCCCTGCCTGATAAAAATTTCCTGCTTGTCTCTCCTTCTTTCCTGAATTGATGACGCATTCTTCTTACTAAGGCAGAAGACATTAATCCATTTAAGTGCAGGGAGCTTGGACAATTTACTCTCACTGCCGATTTGGCCCTAAGCGCTTTTACTCTCCATTTCCAAAGAAATGAGAAATGGTTCTGTTTGGTTTAGCAGGCTATGTGAAAGATAGATCTGACCTATTGAAAATATTTGACTTGCCTGGTAAAAACAAAACCGATATTCTGAAGTGACTGAGCACAATTCAGACAACAATAGCTGCAGTTGATAAAAATGTAAAGGCTTTTGTTTCTAGCTTGACAAAGGCTGACAGAAAAATTAAAGGACAAAGTGATAATGATGGATGGCCCTTGCTGTATTTTGACTGAGAATGAAAGAAATTTTAAGTGGTAAACTGAACTGAGTGATGACCTACCTGGGAAACAATCTCACTACTCTGTGCAAAATTTAATCAGTCTGTGGTATGTAGTACTAAATAATTTAGCAAGGTTTTAAATTCAAAGGGAGCTGCATTTAGCCTTGCTCCAAGAAAATGGGATTGAACAAAAAGATCATTCAGCTTGAATATCATGTGCCAATAGCTCCTTAGCGCTTAGACTGAATGATCATCAAGGCTCACGGACATGAGGTCAAGGGGTTCTCCTTACTAGCTGATTCAGATTTATGAAACTCTGAAATGGCAATTATGTGCTTGACATTTTTGCTAGCAAATAAGGTATCATTAAAAAATATCCAAACCCTTTTAACAAAAGCTCCATGTAGATGTAGATCCCTAGTTAAAATCATTAGTGACTTCTGGAGGATGAGTTCATAATGCAAGACATACAGCTGGGCTAAAATGGCTAGGCAGCTTAGAAAGAAAAAAAAATAAATTCACATAGTCCCTTGATTCTAAGACATTTAATGGGCCTGTAGATGATACTAAATGTTAGAAGATGTGGGACATCTTATTGAAGTTTGAATAAACATAGTTTGGTTGCAGAGTTAGGACAGAGGGAAAAAAATTGTTAAGAGATACTAGGATTTGGATCTCATTGCTCTTTTTTCCTAAGTTAGAAACTGGGAAGAACAGTAGATCTCTGTGAAGTATTTCAAAGTATTACAAATTTACAGCCAAAAAAGACAATGTCTCTTCTGTTTTCAAAGTCCCAAGGAAAACATTGTATCTACACATCCATTTCAATATCAGTACATACCATTAGGAGTATAGTGTCACCCCAAATCACTTAGAAGTTCATCCTTTAAAATGAGGACCTGATAGCACATCATGGCACATTTTACATCACATGCTCTGACCAGAATTGCTTATGACAAAATAAAAAATGTGATTAACATGAAAAACAAGGGTAGTAGCAAGTTATTTCTGATTATGCCATCTCATTTGACATTGAAATATGAAGAAAAAGTTAACTGCCCCTAATTTTCTTGAAACAATTCCTCTATTGAGTATCTATTATTTTGTGCACCAGAGCAACAACTGGACTGATTTTCCACCAATAAAGACAAGTCTGGCTCAGGACAGTTGTGCGAGCTGTCAAAAAACGAAAGGAGCTGTGGCTCTCAGGCAGGTGACCAGAAAGAAGCAATGGGAAGGGAGTGCCCTAATGCAAGAGGAAGGACATGCTGTGGGAGGACAAGTTCTCAGGGTTGAGAGCAGAGAGCTCCCTTCCTTGCCTCCCCCCAGGTGTGGCTGCCCAGGCTCAGGCCACCTGTCATGCAGTGCTTTGGGGCCGTGGGTCAGGTAGACAGGGAGGGATATTTACATAAAATCCATCTCTACCACCTTCCATAGGGACTCTAATAAGCAAAGCATGCTGAGCAGGCAGAGCCCCAACACTTCCTCTTGAACCCTTCCCCTTGCACAGAACAGTATTTGGGATTCAGTGGGCACTGGGTTTATGCATTTTATAATCATACAGTCAGAGTAATTTTGGGTGGAAAAGACCTTTCAGATCATCAAGCACAACTGTTAACCCAGCACTGCCCAGTCCTCCACTAAATAATGGCCCTAAGTACTATATATAATCCTCTGGATGGTGACTCCACCACCTCCCTGGGCAGCCTGTTCCAGTGCCTGACAACCCTTTCAGTAAATAATTTTATCTTTAATATCTAATCTAAACTTCCCTTGGCACAACTTGAGGCCATTTCCTCTTGTTCTATCACTTGTTACTTGGGAGAGGAGACCAACACCCACCTCACTATGGCATCCTTTCAGGTAGTTGTAGAAGGCAATGAGGTCCTCCCTCAGCTTTCTTTTCTCCAGACTGAACAACCCCAGTTGCCTCAGATGTTCCTCATAAGGCTCGTTCTACAGACCTTTCACCAGCTTCGTTGCCCTTCTTTGGGCACATTCCAGAATCTCAATGTCCTTCTTGTAGTGAGGGGCCCAGAACTGAACACAGTACTCAAGGTGCAGCCTCACCAGTGCTGAGTACAGGGAGACATCACTTCCCTAGTCCTGCTGGCCATACTAGTTCTGATACAAGCCAGGATGCCGTTGGCCTTCTTGGCCACCTGGACACAATGCTGGTTCATATTCAGCCAGCGATCGACCACCACCCCCAGGTGCTTTTCTGCTGGGCAGCTTTCCAGCGACTCTTCCCCAAGCCTGTAGTGTTGCATGGGGTTGTTGTGACCCCAGCGAAGAAAACAACCCTTGGCCTTGTTCAAACTCATACAGCTGGCCTCAGCTCGTCAATCCTGGTCTGGTACGGCCCTCAGATTACTACCCTCTTTTCATCTTTCAGGTAGGCAAGGATGAAGTACAGAGAAGTCCAAGAGCAATGAAGAAAGATTTCAGGGCCTTAGGACAACTGCTTAAGGGATCAGGAGCACAAGTTGTGGTCTTCTCTATCTCTCCAGTTCCAGGGAATGATGAATGGGTGTAAGGGTTATGCCCCTTAACACAGAAAATATGCCTCCCATAAAACTATTTCACCATATAAGGGAGACTAAATGGACATCGCTCCTGCATGGTTGGTACCTGTGGAATCAGGCGTCTTGGGATGGGGGGCCTGCTTGCCTGCGGGCAGTCTATTCTGTTCTCGGACGCAAGATTGGCTGGGCCAGGGCTGGCATGCAGAGGGACCTGGACAGGCTGGATCAATGGGCCAAGGCCAATTGTATGAGGTTCAATAAGGCTAAGTGCTGGATCTTGCATTTCGGTCACAAGAACCCCAGGCAATGCTACAGGCTTCGGAAGGAGTGGCTGAAGAGCTGCCCAGCAGAAATGGACCTGGGGTGTTGGTTGACAGCTGGATGAACGTGAGCCAGCAGTGTGCCCAGGTGGCCAAGAAGGCAAATAGCATCCTGGCCTGCATCAGGAACAGCATGGCCAGCAGGAGTAGGGAAGTGATCATTCCCCTGTACTTCGCACTGGTGAGGCCGCACCTCAAGTACTGTGTTCAGTTCCGGGTCCCTCACTACAAGAAGGACATTGAGGTGCTGGAGAGTGTTCAGAGGACAGCAACCAACTGGTGAAGGTTCTAGATAACAAGGCCTATGAGGAGCAGCTGAAGGAACTAGGGATGTTTAGTTTGGAGAAGAGAAGGCTGAGGGGAGACCTCATTGCCCCCTAAAACTACCTGAAAGGAGGTTGTAGAGAGGTGGGTGTTGGCTTCCTCTCTCAAGCAAATAATGATAGAACCATAGGAAATGGTCTGAAGTTGCTCCAGGGGAGGTTTAGATTGGACATTAGGAAGAATTTATTTACTGAAAGAATGGTCAGGAACTGGAACAGCCTGCCCAGGGAGCGGTTGAGTCACTGTCCTTGGAGGTATTCAAGAAACATGTAGGTGTAGCACTTCAAAACATGCTTTAGTGGTGTTGATGGTTGGACTTGGTGATCTCAGAGATCCTTTCCAACCAATACAATTCTGTAATCCAGCTTGTCCAGGTCCTTCTGTACAGCCTTCCTACCCTCAGGCAGATAAACATTCCCATCTGCCTGGTGTAATCTGCACACTTACTGAGGGTGCACACAATCCCCTTGTAAGATGTTAAACAGAAGTGGCCCCAACACTGAGCCCTGGGGAACACCACTCATGACTGACTACCACCTGGATTTAACTCCATTCACCACAATTCTTTGGGCCTGGCCATCCAACCAGTTTTTTTACCCAGCAAAGCGTACAACCATCCAAGCCATAAGTAGCCAGTTTATCCAGGACAATGTTCTAAAAGACTTTACCAAATCTAGGTAGACAACATCCACAACCTTTCCGTTCTCCACTATGCAAGTGACCTTGTCATAGAAGATCAGATTTGTCAACAGGACTTGCCTTTCATAAACCCATGCTGATTGGGCCTGATTGCCTGGTTGTCCTGCATGTGCCACATGATGGCACTCAAGATGATCTCTTCCATAACCTTCCCCCGTTATGCTCATGAGTACTTGCTTAAATTCAGAGACTAGCAGTAAACACACACAAAAAGGCATTTTCCATTTTTTTTTCTGGTTAGAAAAACATGACCTTTCTCCACAGTACAGATGTTTCCACAAATACGGCTTTGTCACCTGGAGACCAAAGTAGTTTGTTGCACACACAGTTGGAGGAGTTGCACACAGGGACCACAGGAAACCTGAATCAAGCATTTCACAGGAAAGAATCTAACATGAACATTTAAGTATTGCACGAGCGGCTGGTGACTTTCACAATGTAGGGTTTGACCTTTGAAGCCCTCAGTGCTTACTTTAGGGATCATTTTACTCCCCACACTACTCCACTGAATTTGTGATCAGCAAAAGCACTCTAGCTGCAACTCCCTTGAAACAGAAAAAGAAGTTTGCAATTAAGGCCCTGAGATGCTACAACACGCTCCCATTTTCTTGTCCATCAGACTCATCGTTTGTCACCAGTCTAGCCATTTACAAAGCTCATAGTTCTTGTTCTCAGTGAAGGAGAATAAAAGATGACATAATGTAATCTCTCAAAACTAATTTACCTATTGCTGTTCAGTTTTGATTGGACAGATTATATGAATTGCAACATTTGTACTGTAGAAAAAAAAATTGTTATAAGGCATTATTTCTTCATTTCTAATTGTATTAAAACCAGATATACAGAAAACACACAAGGATAAATTTGATAATAATTTGATGTGATGATTACATATTGAAGATTCTTAGTACAAGGAAAATCTGAATACTTAACTAGGCAAATTCTTTATTACTGAGGAATCTATTTTCAAGTGCTATAAGTTTTACCGTATTAATGGTTATTAGCACAAGTCATACCTCTAAGGACAAATCAAAACAAGTATTCAACAGAAAGATCAATCTTCCATGTTCTGTAGCTATAGGAATACAATATGTACTTCATATTACTCCAAAAATATAATGTAAGACCTATTTTTTCCCTAAGGTACCATAAGTTTGTTAGTGGTTAAAAAAAAGGTCCTTTTCAATTTAATAGAAATGATATTAATAACACCTATTATTTTTTTAAAAGAGTCATTCCACCTTGTATAAAAGCCCATCTTTCTAATTAAAGTAGTTACAAATACTGCATTGAGCAAATCACTGAAGCTTATGCAACTTGCCTGAAAGAAATTAAATAAAATTTGCAGACCATTCAATAGGCTAAGAATTAGGCCTCAAATGAAGTAGCTTTACTTACTAAAAAGCATCTAGGCATGTCTTAGTTTTGTTCACAACTCCACATTTAGAAACATATATGCAGTAAAGAATGGATCTCCACCTTGAGGTTTTGTAAGATCATTATTTAGACAGTACAGACCAAATATTAGGGAAAAAGGAGGTAGTATTATTCCCATTTCACAGCGGAGAAAATGAACATAGAAGAATTCTGCAGAATATCTTAATGTTTTACAAACTTCTGAGCCTGACAGTGGAGTTCAGAACATGTCTCCTGAATTCTATTTTAATCCTGTACTAAAAATAACCCCCCAAAAAATAATAAAAAAAAAAAAAATAAAACCCCCTCTATATTGTATTTAAAAAAGCAATTGTCTTTATACCTGAAGTGCCAATTTCACTGCATTTGAAAGAAAGTGTTACCACAAAAGTCACCAAATATCTTGAATGAATAAAGCCAGCACGATTTGCCCTAGAAGTGCAGCATTCTATCATTACTATGATGTTCTAGGCCCATTGCCACTGCTTAAAAATCACATTAAGGCTGTGATGTTAATTTTTATTCTTTTTAAGTAAACAGACAAGCCAAATTTCCTTGTTTCTTCAAGCCATAGAATAGGAGTATTAAATGAAATAAAGTACCAGCAGCTGGTCCTTGAAAACCTATAAGAAAAAGCTATGTACAATACAAATTCTGTCACCAGCAGTCTTGAACAAAGATGGCAGCTTTCTCAAAATGACACTTGACTCTTTCTGTGCAAAACATTTCAAAAAGTGTGGAAAGAACTGAACTAGGAAGAAGAAAGAGGCCAAAGAGAATTTTATAGTTTCCTGTTAAGGAGACAAGTGTTGAAACTAAATGGAGGTTAAAAGATTGCTGATATCTATTTTATTATGGTCACCACTGTAATTTCTCTGAGAAATTCAGGACAAATCACTGAAATAATTTAAACAACTCAAAAATCACAGCAATAATTTTAAGGTTAATAAGAAGAGATATCAGAGCACGCTATTTATTTTAAATTACTTTATTAAAAAATAAAATCAAAGGGGTCCAACACTAATCTGAAATACTTTATCTCAGTGGTATAGCTGTATCCCACTGAAAATCACCTTGGGCAAGCTTCTTTGCAACCTAAAACATAGGGTTTTGTACTTCTTTGCACTGTCTTTGACTAAAGCACTTAATTTTCACATTCTTATCACCATAGTACACTACCTGAGAAGAGAAAGCCCTGTCTTTCTAGCTATCAGTCTTTTGTGCTCTGTTTTTGGTTTGCGTTTTTGTTGTTGGTGGTGGTTGTGGTTTTTTGATTGTTTGGTTGGTTCTTGTTGGTTTTTCGGTTTTTTGGGTTTTTTTGCTAAAATAATTTCTTTACACATAGTTGAATTCTCCCTGTGACTCCTTGGCTTTGTACACAATACCATGAATCGTGGGACACATGCAATATAGTCAAGACTTAATTTTATTAAAATTATCCAGCTTCCCCTCAGGCAGACACACTTTCAGTACCTTAACTACTAAGCCATCAAATAGGACACTTCACAACTGGAATATCACAGTATTTTTTAAAAGGATTGCTTGGTCATATCTGCTAATTTATTTTCAATCAAATTATACACAAAGCAGTGCGAAGAGATTTTGGTTCCTGTTTGTGAATGATGAGATCCATCCATAGCTCTCCTTAATCAAGCCGCAAAGTCTTCAACGTCAGCCTTCTCTAACTCTTCCCTGCCTCTTACCAGTCAAGGATTAGGAAACTTGCAGGATGTATAAAACACAGAAACCACAAAGGGAAAAACAAAGCCACTAGAGCAATGACCCACAGCCATGTCTACAGAATAAAACACTTTGCCCACTAGTGACAGAAGCACAGCCTTGTGGAAGAAGTCAGGGTGTTGTGGGAGATCCCCAAATGGGACTGGTTGTTCCAATCAACTGTATCAACTTTGGCAGACCCATACTTATACTTGCTAGAAATGGTTTTTGTGTTGTTTTTTTTTTCTCCCTGCAACTTAAGAATAATTTTGAGACATACCCTTGTTATCCTCCTGGCTAGTTTTGGCTGTCTCTTCCCCTTCCTGTGGGAGTCATACAGAAAGATTGATGCAATGAACTCTCTTGAAAGCTGCCAAAACAGTTCTGATACCTTGAGACAATGCCAAAATGATTCACAGTAAGGCACAGCAAGACAGAAGAAGATCCAATGCAGAAAGTCTATGATATAATTTAGCAATAAAAATGTTACTTTAATTACAAAGCAAAGATAAATTTGTTATATTGGGTCAAGAATTCAAGCAGTAAGGCCAAGAAAAAGTAGTTTGTGATGGCAGCTTAGAGGCTTCCCTTTCAGAGGAGGGGCTAAAGATGTTTTGGGTCCCACCACAAACTGAGACTAAACCTATGCTGTGAAAAAAAGACATAATAAATATTTTTTATTTCCTTCAGAAAGATTTCAATTTTTTGTCAGTTTCATCTGTTTTTAAGTTGGAAGAACATTGAAAAAAATGGGGGAAAACCTTATTTACCATAAGTAAAACACTAATAGAATATTATAAGAAATATTTTAGTGAATATTTTTTCCTTTAAGCAATACAGAAATGCAGGCTAAGATAAACTCCAGAAAAAGTTCAGAAGACGTTAATCATTAAAATTACAAATAGCAAAAATAGAATAATCAGAACTAATAATTATTAACATCAAATTTTGGGTGTTAGAAACATGAATGGTTAAATTCTAAGTGTCTACTTCTCTCTGAGCCTCTACGCTCATCTTCACATGGAATTAGAGACCTTAGATACAGAACTTATCAAAGCCCTCTCTGAAATATGCATAATTTTTACTTAAGCTTTCCCTACCCCTCTCAAACTCAGGATTCTGTTTGCGTTCTCCCCAGAGCATTTATATCTATCTCCATTTCCTCAGAACCAATGGTTTGTACTACCCTCCCAAGGTCTGTAATTTCCATTGTAACAAAACATCGTACTGTTGTATCACCAAGCTAGCATCACCAGTTGTCATTTTAAGCAGTATCACTACATAGCATTTAATGAGGAGCTGGAAGTCATCATGCAGCAGGAAAACTATTATATCATTGCCATCACAGAAACTTGGTGGGATGACTGGAGTGCTTCAATCAATGGCTACAAGCTTCTCAGAAGGGATGGGCAAGGAAGGAGAAGCAGTGGGGTGACCTTGTATTTTAGAGGGTGTTATGAATGTCTAGAACTTAATGATAGGGACAACAGGGTTGAGTGTTTTTGAGTAAGACTCAAGGGGAAGGGCAACAAAGAAGACACCTCGGTGAGAGTTTGTTATAGACAGCCCCATAAGGATGAAGAGACAGATAAAATATTCTATAGGCATCTGAGTGAACTCTCTTGATCGCTTGCCCTTGTTCTCATGGGTGACTTCAACTTCCCAGATGTCTGCTGGAAACATAATACAGCAGAGAGGGAACAGTCCTGGAGGTTCCTAGAGTGTGTGAAGGATAACTTCCTGACACAGCTGGTGAGGGAGCCAACTAGGGAAGGATGCCCTGCTGGACCTGCTATTTGTCAACAGAGGTGGACTTGTGGAGTATGCGATGGTTGGAGGCCATCTTGGGCACAGCGACCACTTAATGATCAAGCTCTCCGCTCTTGGAGAAGTAAGGAGGGGGGTTATCAGGACTGCCACCTTGGACTTACGGCAGGCAGACTTTGGTCTGCTTCAGAAACTGGTCAGCAGAGTCCCTTGGGAGGCAGTCCTGAAGGGCAAAGGAGTCCAGGAAGGCTGGACTTCAAGAAGGAAGTCTTAAAGGAGCAGGCTGTTTCCCTGTGCCAAAAGACAAGGCAGTGGGGAATAAGACTGGGCTGGCTGAATAGAGAGATCTGGTTGCAGCTCAAGGTAAAAAGGAGAGTTTATGGCCTTTGGAAAAGTGGGCAAGCCACTTGGGGATTATGAAGATGTCTTAAGACCATGCAGGGAGATAACCAGAAGGGCCAAAGCCCCACTTGAAATCAACCTGGCTGCAGCTGTCAAAGATAACAAGATATGTTTCTATAAATATATTGGCAACAAAAGGAGGACTAAGGAGAATCTCGATCCTTTATTAGATGCAGGGGAAAACACAGTGATCAAAGATGAGGAGAAGGCTGAGGTACTTAATGCCTTCTTTGCCTCAGCCTTTAGTAGTAGGACCAGTTGTTCACTGGGTACACAGTCCCCTGAGCTGGACAAGAGGGCGTTTCCAGAGAAGGGCAAGGAAGCTGGTGAAGGATCTAGAATAAATGTTATTAAGAGCAGCTGAGGGAACTGGGATTGTTTAGTCTGGAGAAAAGGAGGCTGAGGGGAGACCTCACAGGTCTCTACAACTGCCTGAAAGGAGGTTGTAGCGAGGTGGGGGTTGGTCTCTTCTCCCTAGTAACAAGCAAAAGGACAAGAGGAAATGACAGGAAGTTGCACCAGGGGAGGATTAGATTGGATATTAGATGAAACTGCTTCACCAAAAGGATTATCAAACATTGGAACAGGCTGCCCAGGGAGGTGGTTGAGTCACCATCCTGGAGGTGTTTAAAAGATGTGTAGATGTGGTGCTTAGGCACATGGTTTAGTGACGGATTGAGCAGTGTTAGGTTAATGGTTGGACTCAATTATTTTAATGGTCTTTTCCAATCAGAACGATTTTGTGATTCTGTGATTTTCCTTTATTGAACTGAATAAAAAACTGAGCAACCTATTCTCAAATGAAAGTCAAGTTACAGAAGCACCGTATGAGAAACATAGAAACAGGACACCCTTATCTGCATTCCATGTAGTGCCTAATAGTGCAGGAAATATTTCAATTTAGAAAATTACTAAGTCACATTAATAATTTCTTTATAGTATTTGTGAATAATAAATTATCTAGATGGAAACAGACGATCATAAGCAACTGTTAGACTATAACCTTGTCATCAGTTTCAAGCAAAATTTTTCTGTTAACATTTATATTTTCTTAATGAAGATTGCATATGATGCTCATAGACCTGGTAATTTCGCAGTCTGACCCCTGAAACAAAAAAAAGTTTGATTGAAGTAAAGTTCAAGAATGTTAGAGGTATAAGCCGTAGCAAAGCCCGAAGTCCAAAAAATTACAGAGCAAATTGTGCTACTACAGCAACTCAGGGTGATAATAAACTCAACAGCACTATCTGCAAATGCATGTCAGATCAGTTAAAACAGTTATCTTCAAAAGAGTAACAGCATTATATCTAGTATATCTTGTTCAAGAAGTATTTCACTGTAGTTACCCATATACAAACATCCAAAGTATTAATTTTATGCAATTATTGTGTATGGAGAAAAAACCTCATTATAATTCAAAACTAACACGGAGTATTTTCTTTTTTAGAAATCACAGAAGGAATCCAAATCAAGAACTACCACATTAGCCAATTATATATGTACAGAGAAAATTCAATATTTTCAAGTGTTTTACATTATTAAAGACATTATCTAAATATACAGGTTTTTAGAAAATGTATAACTTCAATTAAGAATAAGCTTTATGTGTTAGAGTATGTTCTTAAATATTAGACCTGGAAAGAGCTTTTGCTGCATCCACCAGGAGAGAAAAAAATACATATTAAAACCAGGACAAATACAAATTTCATTCAACTTAAATATTCTGAATTCAATAATTTCAATGAGTACCTCAGTAAAAAAAAATAATAAAAATCTTTCATACGTTACATAACAAAATCACTTTATTTTAAAAGTCTTCTTTAATCAAAGGCAGTATTTTAATGTAAAAACGTAGAAGTGCCAAACAGATTCCCCCAAAAGTGTTAATGTCGTTTAGAATGTTATTTTCTTGACATTTCCAAAATAATTTTGAACTTATCTGAAAAAGAAATTTCTATGTTATTTTTCTGAAGTCACTATAAATGAAGAAATACCAGTTCACACAGCTCAGCTATAGACCCCCCTATTCAAGTATTTATCAACAAAAAGCAATTTCGAAGTAGCTGCCTTGTGAGTGTTCGGGGATAATAGCTGGACAACTCATCCATAAAATTAAGCCAACAATTCCATCATACATTTCATGACTAACTTCTTATACCTGAAATGTCAACTAAACATTATTGTTCTTTCGTCCAATAATAAAAGCTATATTACACGATGATTTCTTAATTCATCTGCTTGTGCAGCATTAATCTGCATTGTGCTTTGAGGTCTGAGACACCTCTTCTCCAGTAACCAAGAGTCATCTGGAGAAGTTAACGTTAATATTACGATAATGATTTAATACCTTAACATCACTTTAGAACGTTGGTGTGTATGCAAATACAAAATATTGCAAAACAATTTGAAGGGCTATGCTTTGCAGAACAACACACGAATGAAAATGCTACCTTTTAATAACAGGGTTAAAATGAATTACTTTCTTAGACCTGCCACAGTGAAACCTCATTCCTCCACACCTCAGCTTTTGCAAGAAAACCATCCAGCTGCTGTGGTTTTCAAAAGATATGAAGATGGAAAAAAGAGACTTCTTTCTGTATAAGTTACAACGCCCCCGCTTCTTTGGTTTTGTTTGTGTTTGTTTGCATGTCTGGTGTGTGTGTGCAAGCATGCATAGTGGAGAAAGGGAAGAGAGAAAAAGAAAAAAAGGTATTGTTTGAGGGGAAAGGAAGGCTTCTGAGAAGGAGAACGTATTCAAGCATATGCTTTTATTCATTTATTTTTCAGCTGAAAGCTCAGGCTCCTCTGCCTTTGAGTTCTTTTCTGTACTTTTAAATGTTATTTTTACTTTTAATAACATGATACAAGGTAAGACATTTCACCTCTGGTTTAAGGACTCAAAACTGATACACCTTTATTCTTTTAATTAAAACATAAATATATAAAATTAAAAAGCAGAGAAATTCACATGCACAGAATTTTAAGGTAAGTCCTAAGCAGTTGACCAAGCCTCATATTATTGATATGCCTTGAGTGCTGTAACAGCAAAGCTTTTTTTTTTTTTTTTTTTACTAAAAACACCCTCTTGCTGTACATGTTATTATTGTTTCACTATGGGTCTGCTCAATTTTCTTTTCCCAAAGCCCAAGCTTTGTTCAGTCAAAAGGTAGGATTTTCCCCTAGGCAAGGAAAATACGTATCTGTAAATGAGATGTTCAACTCAGGAAGTACAAAGGAGGAAACTTAAGAAATTGTCCAGCTGCCTCAGTGTCTAGGGTCTTAATGTCAAAACAGAGAGCAATTAAATTACTGATTAATGTGCTGCTCCACATGAATGCTGTTTCCATTCCTTTCAACCTCCCCCGCCCAGCTCCCTGCCCCTTCAATGAATATTTTTAATGTATTTTTTGAGACATGTTTATGAGGATAAGGTGTCCAAAACCAGTGCATAAGATTTATCAGAGGCCTGTAGTGAAAATTATCGCAAACCAGGAGATATATTGCCTAACTGATAAGCTCAGTTTTCAGAGAAAACGGCAACAAAAATCTCACCTCCTCAGTTTTATTTAAAATTACTGCTCTACTCAGATTTTACTTGCATAGAGTGAGAGATGTGCACAAGTGAGTTACAGCAATAAAGGAAAGAGAAGCCTCCTATGAGAACAGCACAACAGAAATGAAACATAAAAAAATTGTGATAGTGGGCAAATGACCAAAGATAAAGCAATCTAGAACAGATAGAGGTAATGGAGCCTGTTTAATTTCAGATGTGTTTTGCATTCCACAGAGTTTGTACTCTTTTAAAAATAAACCTGTATACAAATAAAAGTTCATGGTGCTGGACTTCTGCGTGGCCATGGAAGGTGAACTTCTATAAATGTATTTGGAGGCCAGAGTTAATAAACTAAGGTGTCAGGTGTAAATTTGGCATAGTGCTGTTCCAGACACGGAAAACAGTCAGTCACAGAGATTTACTACTAGACCAAAAATGAAGAAAAAGATTAAAAGAGACCATGAAAGAAGGAGAGTGGAGACAAGGGACAGGAATCCAGGAAATGCAGAGTCTAAGATCATAAGTAGTGAGGAATTGGGAGTGAGGTGGAAATAAGAATCTATTGAAGGGAAGCAGCATGAAAATAAAGTGGCTTAAAATGCAATGCAGCGATCAGCCTGGAAAATGGCAATATAAAGGTGGAAATGTGAACATTATGCAGATAACAACAGCTGTGGGACTTAGAAGAAGATACAAGCCACTGGCCTAAGTGGGAGAATATGTAACAGGAAATGTATTGGAATCTGAAAGAAACTATGGCATGAATGGTGAGAGGAATGCAACAATGCCATCAGAATGCAAACATCATGGTGAAATTTTCCATACTTACAGCACAAACAGCAAACAGGCCAAATAGATCAGAAAGTTGGGAAAAGTATTCTCTTTTGTTTGTTTGAGCCTGTGCTCAAAGCACATAGTTCAATTCAGAAACTTGTTGCCACAAGTTTTTGTGAAAGCTAAAATGATAAATGTTTTTAAATGGGACTGCACAAGCAGGTGGAAGATAAATACATTATAATCCAAAGAAAAGGTGCAGTGGGACATTTGGTCTTACACGTTGTAGGAGATCTTCTATTTGAAAGTACATTTTGAAATACTAACAATGATGTAACTTGGTCTTTCAATTGCCTTTATTTGCAAAATAAAAACCAACAAAAACAAGCCCACAACAAAAACAAACAACAAAAAAAACTTGTCCAAGAAAAAAATCCCAAATAACTGAGAGGCTCAAGCCAAGGGAATATGTCATGCCACATTTCATTCTCCAGAGATACTCAGTTACTGGCTCAATTGGTTTCTACTGTATGCATAATTGTAAGAACTGCCTTGACTATCTGCAGCTGCTGATTCATGTTAATTTCCATATTGCTTTGATAGATAATTGATACATGACACATTATAGCTCTGAATATTTCAATTAATCAAATGTGTGTCTTTAGAATGGCAAATCAGGATATTTCACCAAGGTACTTTACATCAAACAGGTCTGCAAATTATCAGATTTCCCAGTGATGTGGACTTGTGACACCCACTCAATATGATATTGAACTACATCTTCAGCAGTGACATCCAGAGGTTATGAACTACTGCTACATACATAAGAGCTGTGTCTTCAGTTTGATGATGATGGACCACTTCCTTTCTCAACTCCAGCTAAATCAATGTGGTTATTACCTAAGCTTTGCAAGTAGAATTTATGTTTTTGGGTTGAGCATCATGAGTTTGACAGTTAGCTCTGTTTACTGATGATTAATGACTCGTATTTGGACAAAGGTAAACAAAAATTTTTAATAAATTGGAAGAGAGTGAAAATTGCCTGGGGCCCATTACCAAAGATAGGGTACAATATATCTAGCCAGAATGTGCACTTCTAAAGTACTAAGCTTGTCAATTAGAACACAGAAATGACAACAGCTACAGGCATTAAAGCTTGTGGCTTTGTTACTGCATGAAACAAATGTTTGAGCAAACTTCATGTCTTGCCTTTGTACTGCTGCCTATAATCTCTGACTTCGTGCCCACCTTCCTGCTTCATGAAGTGTTTTCTTGACATTTATTATTAATAACAAAAGTTAAGAAAAATTAAAGTAGCAGCTGTATTTATTCAGCAAAGCAGCATGAGCATATTTATAGCCCATGCTTTTTATCTGATTCAAATATATTCAATTTCTCTGAAGTCTGATTTTTTTAATTATACTACAAATCTAAAAAGACTTTTTATGTTATCAGCTACTAATTACATTAGACAGATTGACATTCATCTGCTTATACCAATATTTTTTTCCACTACCATCACTCAACATCAAAACAGTATTACCTCTTTGTCATTTACAGTCGAAAAATTACTATTTTTCTGTAAAATTTTGTGTCTAGGTCAGTCCTGTTAAAAGCATGAGACACTGTTTGCTTGGTTTGTGTAATTAATATGGATAAATAATGTGCTTACCCTTAATCTCTAATTATGATAAACTACACTTTCCATTTTAAGGCAAGCTTCTCTCTACACTACAGCTGTCTAAATCTCCTCTGAGTTAGGAAGATAACTTCAGAAATTGAGAGAATTAGTAGACTGAATCCCAGTGAGAGGGGATTTCATAGGGGAAAATAGAAATAGAAGCCAGATGAAACTTTTACAACCTTAATAAACAGAAAGAAAGATAATCTGAGAAAGCAGGTACTGGAAGGCTGCTGTAAGGTCTCCTCGGAGCCTTCTCTTCTCTAGGCTGAATGTACCCAACCATCTCAGCCTGTCTTCACAGGAGAGGTGCTCCAGCCCTCTGTTCATTTTCCTGGCCCTCCTCTCGACTTGCTTCAAGAGTTCCATGTCCTTCTTGTGTTGAGGGCTCCAGAACTGGACACAGTACTCCAGGTGGGGTCTCACAAGAGTGGAGTAAAGGGGGAGAATCATCTTCCTTGACCTGCTGGGGGGCCTACAGGAAAGCTGGGGAGGGACTTTTCACAAGGCCAGGGAGTGATAGGACAAAAGGTTTTAAACTGGAAGAGGGTAGATGTAGGTTAGACACTGGGAAGAAATTCTTCACTATGAGGGTGGTGAGACATTGGAACAGGTTGCCTAGGGAAGTTGTGGATGCCCCATCCCTGAAAGTGTTCAAGGCCAGGTTGGATGGGGCTTTGAGCAACCTGGTCTAGTGGAAAGTGTCTCTGCCCATGGCAGGGGGGTTGGAACTGGATAATCTTTGAGGTCTCTTCCAACTCAAACCATTCTATGATTCTATGAAAAAATGAAAAACTGTATAGAAAATCACAGTATGGATAACAAAAGAAAAGCTGTGAATCAAGTTACACTCCCCTGCCTCTGTAAAGGATACCTTTCATTGATGTTCCCTGCCTTCTCACACAAGCTCCCCTGGGAAAACTGAATCAGCGTTACTATCTCTCTAAACTTGAGCCAGTGATTATCATTCTTTTCCTCTATCACTGCAACTTCTCTGGCATTGAGAGTTTCCCAGAAATACTACTAGTTGTTTAACAACTGTGGAGCTGGACTTCCAGAGGCTCTATTAAGGCAGTGGCTACTAGCACTCAGGACACTTAGGCATTACTCCTTACAGATCTGGTAAGTCACATTTCCTAGACCTTACTTCCTTGACCTGCAATTTAGAGGAATCTCTTGTGAAGATACTCTCTCCTCATGCAGATTCCTACCCTCTCTTCTCCCATACATTTGTGAATGTACTTCTCCTTAAGTTTAATCTGGCATGTACTTGTATTAGAAACGTAACATTCAAGGTAAGAAGGCGTACTGGTGTGAGAAATCCGCTCTAACAAAGGAATAGGACAAAAAAATTACATCAACACATTAGGCACAGGGGAAGGAATGAGAAATCAAAGGATGCTCCCAGATATATTTAGGAAGATACAGGAAAATTTTATCCTCTATTAAATGGAAGAATGCATCTTGGAAAATAATAAAAAAGTAGGTCTGCTAGACTCCAGAGACTAAAAAAAAAAAAAAAAAAGGAAAAAAAAAAAGGAAGAGAGACAATATTGTATAATTTTGGGAGGATTATGTTTCACCAGAGACATTAGTGAATGTAACGAGTTAAAGAAGAGGTAAGACACTGCTTAAATTGATCTATACAACTGATTGTGCTACACTTCATAAAATAATTGTGTCAGTCTCTTTTATACTTAAAATAAACTTAACAACTCTGAAACGCAGTAAGTTGTTAAGCACCAAACATCATCACATACTCTGTCACGCTACTCTCATTGTTTCAGAAACCTCAGAAGCACCTGACATTTACCTTCTCTAGTTCTAACACTGGAATTGCAGAAATGCAATTAGGAAAACTCTGGTACTCCATAACAGAAAAGGTCAGCAATGTGCAAGCTAAACCTGATAACATGCCTAATGTGCTGCCAAACATAACACAATGCCTTCCTGATAATGAATGATTTCACAGACTACCATGAAGTTGTTGCAAGATAATCAGATCAACAGGGGGCATGCCACTTTGTGAAAGACACACAGGAGATCGTGAAATATTCTTTGATAGGGGTATGTTGCAAAGTCACGACTGACAGAAAAATCTACCATTATAAAAGGCCATGTTTTCAAAAATAATCACATAAATAAACTGGACAGAAAACACAAAAAGTTTCAACATTTGGTAAGTGCAGAAACCATTACCTCATCAAAGGCAGTGCACTTTGTGCCTGTAGACATTTTACCTTTTTACCTTTTTCCTATCTTGTAGTAATCAATGTAAGTAGAGGTTAGAGGGTTTAGTTTTTCTGTTTGTCTTTAACACAGAAATACTCACGCAGCAGTACAGGCTCTGTGATCCTCATGCAAAGACCTCCTCCTTACTTGTGCCACTATATAAACTAATAGTGAACTTTAAGAAAAATTAAAAGTAAGCTAAGGGGTTCTTTTAATAAATGACATTTCATCAACAGTACCAAAAATAGCTTATTACTAAAAGCTGAAAGTAGCATTTATTAGAAGTTTCTGCCAAATATGTAAAGGCAGGTTAAAACTGTAGTGAAAAATGCTTTCTGAGGCCTTACAAAGCCCAAATAAGCATATATTTGTTATACCTGAATTCATCACAAGCAAATAAAATATATATGGTTTGTGTGTCTATTTACATACTATAATTTGTATTGGATTATTTCACTTTATTTTGTCATGGTTATAAGAAGTTGCATTTTTTTATAAACTAGAGGGGAAAAAAGTACCATAATGAACTACAGTGGAGTTTTCATCTCTATATTCACTTAGGTTAAAATTCAAATTACAGAACTCACAATCTTCCAGGAATTATTACATACATATCTGTGATAAAAGAACATTACGTTTTCAGACTAGTAGATCCATATTGCAAAGCTATATGTCATGGCTTGACTCAGCATCGGCAATTAAACAAATGGCAATAATTTACTGGTGCCCAATGAGGGGCTGTATCTTAAGCCCAGACTATCAATTCTGACTAATGTCTAAAATTCCACCTCTGCTGGGAGGATTCCCTCAAATAGCTATGGGCAACACTTCTCCTGAATATGTTGATGGGTTGAAAACTGAACAGAAAATTTCTGCAATGTTTTCACTGGACTTTTTTCCCAATATGCAATCATATATGCGCCCATGTTGGGCGCCAATACATTATTGTCATTATTTGACTCAGGACTGGCAATTAAACCAATGACAACAATCCTCCTCCCCCTCCCACCCAGGTAAGGAAAGGAGAGAGAGAAAAAGGAGAGAGACCTTCCGATTGAAAACTAAACTAGACAGTTTCAATTAAATACTAATGATAAAGGAAAATATGTACAAATATATACAACTATGTTCAGGAATGTACATCGCCTCTCCCCACCCCCAGCAACTCCCCCAGCACTCTCCTGAGCTGTGAGCAGTTCCAAAATGTCCCAGAGCGCTTCCAGAGTCAGCGGCAGAACAAAACAGGAGCTGAGGGTAGAGTTATGAGGGTCAGGGATGCACAAGCCTAGGGATCAATGGTGATGGATAGACGGAGTCCTCCCGGGACTCCGGCCACGAACAAAAGAAGAGCAAAAGGGCTTGACTTTCATGATCCCTGAATTTATACCGAGAATTACATTTATATATATATGTATGGAATATCTCTGGCCAATTTTGCTGTCCATCTAGTCCGCTCCTCCCTACGGGACAGTTGCAGATAGGGCTGATCTGCTCCTTTAATGTTCAAAGTAGTAAATCCAACAAGTAGAGCAAAGTGTCCTTGGTCTCTCGGCAGTATCTATAAACACTTAGTGTTATCAGTCCACTAGCTGGAAAACTTGTGTGCTGCTTAAAAGAGACTTCACTGAAGAAAAAAAAAAAAAATCAGTAAAAAGAAAATTGGCTTCATCCTGGCTCAAACCAGGACACTGTACTAAAGGAAAATGCTAACTTTGTCTTAAGTTTCTCCTATACCTGAGTTATATCATTCTATTTCATGATCAATGTAAAAGCTAGCTATTCGTTTCATGTGACACATATCATTGCCTAATTGATTACGGAAAACAAATAAACTTTAATTTGATGTGAAACTTCCTGTTTTTTTATTTTATTAGAAGAATTATCATTAACTTAGGACATGACATATTTTTGAGGATTAACTGTAAGGATATGTCAGACAATGATCAGCTAGCTTGTATAAACTGAACTTTCTCAGTAGCAGTCTGTAACTTGTGTGAAGAAAAGTATCTGATGTCCTGTCTTTGGTGGTCTATAAAAAAACTAAACAAAAAACCTCAAGCACCTGTCTGTCTGGTATTTCCACATTTCCCTTCATATATCCTTTTGTAACCAGGTTTATCTGAAAAGTGCGTGCCTGAGGCCAGTATATGGACATAATGCAAAACCTTTTTACTGGTGCTTATTTTGCAAAAAGTGCACAAGATAAGTGAGTGTATTTTGTTTAAACTGTATGAAAGAAGCATGCCAGTAAAAGTAAGTAAACTCACTACCCACAAGCAGATTATAGCATCAATAAAAGCGCAATTATACTTCAAGCTTTTTCTTGCTACTTTTTTGATAATGATCATAAGCAACTGACTGCATTTTCTTGAAATGCTACATATGCATAACGTGCACCAAAAAACTAATAAGAACACACTCACCATGTACTATCAGGACATATTCTGTGCTATTTCTGCCAATAGGATTTTTTGCTTCACACCGGTATGTGCCATTGTCTGTTTTGTTTAGAAAACTGATGCTTAGGACCCTGCCGTTGACAACCATTCTCTCTGGATCTGGTAGTTCTCCGCCATCCTTTGTCCACAGTACTGGTTCTGGCCTGTTAAATGAAAACAATGCATTAATTCAGACACATGAAGCATGGATAAGCAACATACACATTAAAAGCAGTAGCATCAGAAACATGAATACTAACCTGCCATCAAAGAATATTCAATGATCATTTTAGTTACTGTATATAATGAACTGTCACTACTACAACCTCACCTCCCAGATGGGAACTACTAAAGAAAAAAAGAAAAAGCAAGTAAAAGAAGAGAAACAAAAAGGAAACAGAATGGTATTGGAACAGGCCAAGATCTTCCCTAAATTAAAAAAAGAGTTCTCGTGAGGTTTCTCGGCCCACAGTTTGGCAAGATGCTTGGTAACCTAAGTGAAAAACAGCTTTCCGTTTGTGTGATGAGCAACATGGTCTTGTGTGGCTGACAGGCATCAGAAGCCATGCAAGCAGCCTGAGGTAGATGTAAGTTGTTTGTAAACGGATTCTAAAATTACTTAAGCCATTCATATTCACAAGCGGACTTGCATGTGCTGAGTGTTTTTCCTGAACCAGGCATATCAGTGTCAAAGTGGTACATCTTACACACAATCTAAATTTGTTTCTGTTGCATTGTGTCACAGCCCATCCCTTTTTCCACCCCTTCTGCATCCTTCCCTCAAATAACTGCTCGTTACATGTTACTACAAGCAATATAAGGTTTTATTTAAAATGCCGGATTTTCTCTTCTTCTGTGAAATCTTTCTCTTGTGTCTGATGAACACACATCAAACAGACCAAAGGCAAAGCACTGACAGCGATAACCCCCTAGGGAAGTTAGTGACACCAGAGAGAAGGGAACTGACCATCTTGCAGATTCACATACACCTTCTCAGCGGCAAGTGATACCTAACTCTTCCCTGAAGACTCTCACAAAGCTCCACAGTTCATGAGATTTGGCTAACAGAGAGCAGGATGTATTTATTGCTGGTATGCAGTCTTTACTTACATGTAACAAGACCTACTTCCAAATTTACATGAGGGAAATCCCCAAAAAGACAGGTGTGTGACTGGGAATGAAAAGCTGGCTTCCTGAATCCTGACTATCTCACAAAGAGACAGAGCATCTCAGGTCCTTAGATATTAGTCACTGAAGCATGATATATATAGCCTGCGGACTCACTGCTACATCACTTGTATCTGATAGCTGTCTTCACTATAACCCAAATATCAATCCCTTTCTTTAGGGTACACTACTTAAGTAATTTCAGTCAGAAGCAATTCCAGATTTGAACATTTATTTGGTAAGAGAATTTTACATGATATTTTCCTATCAAAGTCTAAGGTCGTATGACTAAGTAATAAAACATAAAATGCTGTTATCAGCAGATGCCAAATTAGTCACTAGTCTTACTCAAGAAACACTTTATTTCATGAATTTAAGCAAGTGTTTAAAGTCCATTAAAATATAATAAGTGTTATGAATAAGAATTAAACCTAAATAACTAAGGAGAGACACTTTGCCAAAATGTGGGCGGATGCATGGAAAAATAGTCCTAATGACTGCAATGACATGTTTTTCTTTTAAGTTAGCCACGACATGTAAAAAAATTGAATTTTTCTGAAATGCACTTACTGCTATATAATTTATATTACTTTTTAAAGTAAAAATACTGTACCATATGTTTCTCTTGAAAGATAACAGAGATATACACATTTAGTAAATTTGGATGACTGCTCTCAACAGCTCAAATTGTTGTTGAACTTGTTACCTAGACTGGCTATTCTCTGAAGTTATGATTTTTTTAGAAAATCACATACTCAGGAAGTAAAATAAGGTTCACATAATTTTAAACCAAGGATTAAGAACTGTCAGTGTAATGGGCCTTATTTGTACCTTACCATAAATAGGTCTCACTACCCTTCCTAAGTGCACTTTCATGTACTGGTATCTAAACACACACGACACACAATATACAGACTTCCTTTCTGCTTAATGCAAGCAGGGAATCTAGTTGTCCGTGCTGTTGCAGAAACCTTGCCCCATAGAGTTCACAACACTAAGGTGCAATTTGCTTTGATATGCTAAGTTGGATTTGTTCAATTTTCCAGCAAATTCCTCATTGTTCCCCATTTACCAGCTTACTGTGAATCTGTAATCCCAGGAGTAGAAACTCTGAAACACTTCTGCAACAATGTGCACCATTACCTTCATAAATGGCATGTTAAAGCAACTTCTGTGGTAATTTATGGAACTTACATTTTAAATTGAAATTAGATGGCATATCCAAGGGGAAAACCCATAGGATAACAAATAAGAATGAAATGCAGCCTAGATATAAATTATTCAGGGAGCTTTGTCAGATTGTAATATACTAGCTCTGGTCTTAGACAGAGTTGTTAGCTATGGCTGCAAAATGACAGAGGCAGAAAAAACGTGGCTTAGAGAGAGGCAGATCTACATACTCTGGGCGTTGGGGAAGCTGCTAATTATCAGTTAATATTAAGCTATTCTGTGCTGGCTTAGTGGCAGCAGCAGAGCAATTCCTGGGCAGCTGGCCCACATTCAACACATCATGGTGGCCAGACACAGATCTCACACCATCTCACTGTTCTCCGGGAGTATGGTGCCTACAGCAGCAATTCTTTCACAGCCACAAAATCAAATTTTGCCTGCACTGCTGGGAAGCTTTGAGACACTCTGGTCCAACCAATTAATTAGTTAGGCAAAAGTGAATTAAGAACATGAGACACGCTCATGTACCCAGGCCTGCATGCTGCTGTGGTCAGTGACAAGCAGAGCAGTGTTTAGGGAAAACATGCAAGTGTGGCCATTTTATGTGGTCCACTCCCCCTGCACTCTGCCAGCATCCACAATAATTTTATTGGAGGAAGTTTGATGTCACATCTCTTGTTCTCTTTCGTATCTATTTAATATTTAGACCTGATGCCTATGAATGTCTCTAATCTCTTTTTGAATCTGTTTATATTAACTCAGCCTCCTGTGGCAATGAATTCTGGAAGTCCCTTACCCACTGTGCAAAAACGTATTTACTTTTATCTGTTTTACACTGATCTCCTAGCAATGGCAATGAATACTGCACGATATGGTAAGTACTGCTTCTGCATATTATAACCTTATTATAAGTTAAGATAGCCTTGCAGTGAGTAGGCCTCTCGCTCCTCCTCTGTCTGTTTGAATTTGATACCTTATGGGATTATTGGCAGTGGGGAAAAAATCACAAGAAAAAAAGGTAAAAGAACTGTAAATTTATAATATATTTGCTATTCCCTGATAAGTGCTTCAGTACCTTAATTGTCCAAAGCACAAATACAGCTGAAACACTGATGGAGAAACTTTGCTTCTGTGACACAAGGCACAGAAAACTGGATCCCCCATAGTTTGTCCTATTAAAACGTGTTAATGTGTGCAGATCCAGGCAGAGGTTCTTTCTCTCACCCAACATTTTGAAAGGGTTCCGGCTCAACTGGAGGAAATTTAGGTTTGACATTCTAAAACACCCGGCAAATATTTACACTCCTAATATTGAACATTTTTCTCCATTGCAGAATTGCAGCTTTTCTTCACATATTAAAGAGTTGCCATTATGTTATCTATTACTGCATAGACTGGGACAAACAGGGTATCACTGTGCCTTCCATCTGTGGTTACTTCAAGTGGAATCACGCTTACCAGTTTAATCCCCATTTTTCTCAGACAATCATGAAAACATCTTTCTTGAAGCACAATAGCTATAAAGTCAGAATGAGCACTGTGGCCACTAATGCAATTGTGCATTACTACCTTCACACATTTCATGATACAAACGAGCTCACTGACCAGCTCTGTCCTAACAGGAGCATGCAGCCTGCTGCTACCAATGCAGTCACCCAAAGAATAAGTCTGTCCTCCCTTTTTCCCTATCTTGGATGAGCGGTTTTGATCCTTTTCATGTTGATGCACTTAAGTGGAAATGAGCAGTGCTACCACTGAGACCCTTCATTGGGTTGAGGGAGGTAGCAGAGATGAAGCAACAAGATGCTGTTTTCTTCCCCAAAACACAGCTCTGCTTCTGGTTTACCTATTCTGATTTGCTCCGACTGTGACACCTTTCAAAGCATAAAACAAACACATTATGCATGCTGTACTGAAGAAATTTTTTCAAAGACGCAGCTCAACTGTTAACAGCCCACGCTGTTTCTTTGGGTAGCATGTATTGCCTTTACTGTTTTGGCTTTGCATGCAGCTACTCACAGTGGCACTATCAGGACCGTGTTAAACTGAAAGAAGACAGAGATACTAATCACAAGCATACTAAAAGTCCTCAATTATGACCCACGAGTTCTCTGCCAGAACCTCAAAAGAAATTTGAACTCTCTACTCTCTCTGAAGAACTGCTAAACAGGCTTAAATTTTTGTATAGTTGATGTTTAATCATAGTAGAAAGGTCCAGAAGCTTTCAGTAACAGATTTG
The DNA here is from genome assembly GCA_020745705.1 of Hemiprocne comata. NCBI lineage: Eukaryota > Metazoa > Chordata > Aves > Apodiformes > Apodidae > Hemiprocne > Hemiprocne comata. The sequence goes on along the minus strand of CM036586.1, from coordinate 129,915,157 downwards.
CAAAAGGGAACTGTTCTTGGGTATAAATAAGTGATTTTGTTAACTGTCTTCATGTTAGCCTCAAAACCTGACATAAAAAGCAACAGAGTTTGGTATTCTTTCCAAGACAAATTGAAATGGGACTGCAATGAGGATATAAAAAAAATGGGCTCATGTTCCAGGACGATTCATGTTTTATACTGTAGAACAGTTTTCTTGCAAGTAAGTCAACAAAGATTTTGTAAGCAAAACAAAAATATCTTCTAATCCTGAGGCTAAGAAACCTTTTCTTCCAAAATAAGTCAGCAAGAAAGCTAAGGGCAACCTAGAATGTGTTGGAAAAAAAGTTTTAAAAACCACAGTAAGATATTATTAGAACACTGAGGAACAGACTTTTCAACAAGTGTTTACGTAACATGAAAGTCAACGTTCAATATTTAAGTCCACATTAATATTTATTGTAATCTAGGCTTTTAAAAGTTACACAGTAATATTTTAAAACAAATTCATTAATTTTCCAACCCTTTCTCCATCCTTAACAAAAAGTCTGTGATGTTTCAGTGCTTTCCTATAATACTCCTTTCCAGCGATATCTTTATATGTAACCATTACATTTATCTTAACTTAGCATTCATTTTAAAATGATACACAGATATATTTTATTGCCTTTTCCTTTTAAACAAAGTGAATTTAAGCAATGCAATCCATTCTCACTTGAAAGTTCTTGGCTCTACTAATTTTTTTTGCTCTTTTCAGATTTTTCTTTACAGAAAGGTCAAGTGCAAAGTGTTTGTGATTGAGACCTTAGTAAAGAACACTCAGATAACTTACTGGCCCATAATACTATCACAGGATAACCTTTTAATTTCCATGAGATCCACTCACAAAAACCCCAAAACAACAACAATAACAAAATAATGTTGGCTTTTTCCAAACTCAGTCTCACTGAAGATATTATCATCCATCTGGGTATCTAAGTGTCCTGTCAAAATTTTGTAGCCAATGTGGAATAAAATAAGAAAGATGGAAGGAGGATTTGTGGAACACTAATAAGACAAGTAAATTCAGTATTTTTAGTATGGGCCTCTTGAACAATATCAATTACTTCTCAAACAGGGACACACTTCCATTCTATGAAGTCCATAAAAACATAATCTAGTGGAAATGCTCAGATGAGTAATGGAAGAGGTATCACCACATTTTTCAGAGCTTTTTTTTTGTTGAAATCCTATTGCAATGTTATAAGTCATCTAAGGGAATAATTGCTTCATTAATTTGAAACTTATAGAGTTTGTCTGTATGGACAATCTGGATTTTTAACTCTGTCAGTTACGCATCTAGTTCAAAGTTTAAATCCCGAGGGAACATCTTGTTTATATAAAGTCTCAGTCTGATGCATCATATTAGGATAAGCAGGTTTGGAAGCATTTAAGCTATCAAAAACATCAATATCCACAGTCACTAGCCCTTCATAAAAGGCTTGGATAGATAGTTTTTATTTTATGACATAAAAACTCTCCATGATTTTGTAGTTCTGCAAAGCTTGAGTAACCTTTATGGAGTGTTCTTCTCCCCAGAAGAATTAGTCAAGAATATCCTAAGTATCTTTTATGAAATTCTCTTTTTCTAAGAAGGCAGCTTTGAACATCTGAATTTACTATTATGCTTGTCTACACTTTTCCCTTTTAAGCATGAGCCTAAGAATATTTATGATTTCCTATACAAATGTTTTTAAAATGGTTAAGAATTAAATTGCCAACATGTTAAAAATGAGGTGGCAACAAAATATAGATTTCTGCTTTTTATATCATAAACATTTGTCAGGAATTCACAGCTATGAAGACAAGAGGAATAAAAAGAAATGTTGACAACAGTTGCAGTGTGTTATGCCTTTCAAAGTGTTGCTTAAGTGATAAACCGGTGACAGGAATTTCAAACAGTTTTAAAATTCACCATTACTTTAAAAAACAAACCAAACCAAAACAACAAAAAAAAGATAGAACACCAAAAACTAGAAGAAAAAGGGAAAAAAAGATAGCAAAAAAGGGAAGAAAACAAAAACAACCCCAACCCTCCACCCCTTATCTTCTGTCTTGCATACAGATAAAGCCTTGCTTTTGTCCATCACAAATGCAGTTGGGTGACAGTCCTCCCTGCCAGCAGCTTGCTTTGGATAAAGTAGGCAGTTCTCTCACCTTCAGATTGGCTCACTGGGTTACAGATGCTAACCATGTTGATATGATAGACCAAATTTGCAGCCAGAAGTCCTTATCCTTCAGTAGCCTATGACAGTAACTGATTAAAAGGACTCAAGAAGGGTCTTTTCAAAGCAAAGATATTTACTCTTTTACCCAAAGACACAAAGCACAGATTGCTAAGAGGTAAAAGTATTTTTTCATATTCGTATTTCCCCCTGCCCACACCCTAATATTTTCTTGCAGCCTTTTTTAAGGTTCTTTGCAGGTCTGTTAATACCCACCTTTGCCTATAAGAACCTGACTGTTCACTTTCTGCCATAATTCTCTTTCCTTCTGTATCACTGTCTCATCAGGCTGATAACCCACTCCCCTTTATCCTTTAGAATCTTTATCTGGATAGCTTTTTCTTAGTTGATCATTAACCCATTAGAATTATAACTTCTTTGCAACTATTTACCTGTAGTTTTCCCCTTTGCCTTTTGTGTTTCCCCCTTTAACTTTTTCCTTCATGTTACTTATTCTTAGGAAGGCAAAGCAGTATCAAACAAATATATCCTGAAAAGTGCATAATCTATCTATCTATATGTATGTATATAAAGTTTATTATCTAATTCCAGGGTAGTGAGACACTGGAACAGGCTGCCCAGAGAAGCTGTGGAGGCTCCATCCCTGGAAGCGTTCAAGGCCAGGTTGGATGGGGCTCTGAGCAACCTGATCCTAGTGGGAGGTGTCCCTGCCCATGCAGGGGAGTTGGAACTCGATGATCTTTAAGGTCCCTTCCAAATCAAACTTCTATTATTCTATTATTCACAATCTGCCCAAAGAAGTACAAAAAACCTGCTGTGAATATTGTTTTGGAGATTGGCTTTCTCATAGTCATGAGACAGATCATCAAGAGATACCTTATCAGTGAATTGCATCAGAAATATCCCTTGTATTCTACTATTGTAAGCAGCAGGGAGGCTAAAGATGGACAAAAAGATGATCTCAAAAAAAACCCCCAACTTTGTGAGGGAGATGCCATAGGGATGTAGTCCAGAATTTGATCTAAATAAACTTGAAATTCATTGCCAAATGAAGGCAGATGTGGCAGGGGAGTCACCTAAGCTTTTTCATGGAGTACCATCCTCCCTAAAGCAAGCTGAATGAGGGAGGACAAGGAAGACACCAAATTGGTGTGCTCACTGCTGTGGGTGATCCAGTGCCTTCCCATGGTCCAAATTAGAAGTGAAAAGAAAGTTTGGAGAACTATAGTTCATTATCAGTAGTCATTGTGTATATGTTGGAGAAGCTTTGTTTTGTCAGGGTTAGTTTCGTTGTGACAGCACTGCCAGCCCTTCAGCTTTGAAGGAAATGTAAAATCAGAGAGCTCACAAATGTGCAGTATGGCTTATGGGTCAATGTCAGAAAAAGCTTTGCCATGGTATTGTGCAACACATCAAAACTGAGGGCAAGTCAGCAGAATTTCTCATAGGAACCCATCATCATTGCAGTATGTGATAGCACAGTTACTTATTTAAGTGATTTTTAATGCCCCCTAATACCAGAGCACGCAAATGGCCAACTCAGAATACATGCAGTGAGACATGAAATCAAACTGTGCACAGTTGATTACTAATGCCATTTATCACCTCAAGTACCTCTAACTATTCAGTCAGGAAAACACTTACCTAAAAAAGCATCTTCTTAAAACTGTTCTTGTTATTAAGATTTCTAAGAAATACTCTAATCATTTAGATTACTTGTTGTATTTTGACAGTTTCAGCAGTGCTAGCCCTAATGCTATTCATTCCTTTTAAGGCTTTTATCTGGACATCTTATCTGCTCTCCTCTTCTCCATCAGAAGGAATCTCCTTTTTGTCTTAGAGTTATTAAAATCACCTTGCAGTGAAATTACCATTGCATGCCCTAAAAAACAACACGCTAACCTCTTAAAAATGTCATCTGTCTTTAAAGAATGCAGACAAACTGTTTTGCCTCACATTTTTTAATAAGTTCGGAAGGAGATCTCTGTTACAAGTTCATTTATATAGTCATAATAAACTAGAAAAAATAGAAGTGATTCTACGCAAGACTGTCTTCTTGATCTGGAATCTTCTTGGTCTATTTTGTGTTTCTCAGCTTTATTGACCATTTTCCCTCTGTCTGGCTTTCCTCATCTCCTAGTACAAGCTACTCAGAATGAGATTAGGCTTGACTGTCAAATGAGCAAGAGAGAAGATAATTCTGGCTGCAGAGTTCCTCCTTCCCTTACAGCCCCCTATTACTTAGGCCATCACCATTAACAAAAGTACCAGCAAATCCTGACCTACCTTTCCATGGGGACAGACAGCTAAATCTTGTTCTAATAACTGAAAGATTGCAGAGATGCTCAGAAAGTCAGCTTTTCTAATTTTATTAAAAACTCCAAATCCATAGAACAATTTATTTGCTGAATTGTAACCTATAAAGTGATTTTTTTTTCTGATTAAAATGAAACAACCTATTATCTCCAATTTACATAAGAACTAGAAACCTTTTTGCAAAGTTCATAGCTTCTACAAATCACGTAGATCTCCTGTAGAGTGAACAAATTCAGATTTTATGTCTTAAAGAGCTTGATTACTCTTAAATGGAAATTAACTATAAACTGGTGAACTATTGACAAAAGGTCTTAATTGTGTGCCATTGTGTAAAGATAGCTCAGGATTGACAGGTATCTGCTATCACTTAAGGCTTACAGTTCATCCTGATTTTTTAAATTATTCAGCCTGTGTTTTAAGTAATTTATTTTCTTTCTTCTATCTTTCAGCAATTCTAATTTCTGCAAAATATTTTCCTTTGAATATGACATACTGAGAAACTATTTCAAAAGGTATTGAACCATATAGTATGCTTTATCTCCTGAGTCTAGAACTTTCATGCCACAATGGCTCAGATCATACATTAAAATATGAAAATGCATTAAAATCCTAGCCATCCCAGTGTGGATGTGGAGCCCTTTCTGATTGTAATGACCAATGATATTTTGTCCATTGATCAGTTCATTACTTGGTCCACATCTGAATCAAGAATTAACCCAGCACTACCATAATGACTTGAGAGTACTGAAATGAGTAAACACTGAGTGTGACTATATAAAAATTCTTTAAAAAGGAATATTAAGTTTTCAGTCAACATACTTGTTGTTAGCACTTAACAACAGAACACATGCAGAATATTTTCTGTTCCTAAGGTTTAAACTTGGACTTACGTTTAAACCCACTCTGAGGATACATGACTAAGAACAAAAGTCCTTTCATTTATATTATAGTTGCCTGCTTCTGCTACCATGTTTTTAGTAATGCAAAAATGTAGTATTTCATATCATTCCAATACATAAAACATATTTTCTAATAGCAAGTTCTCGAGAAAGCAAATCTGTGAAGTATTCAAAATATCCAATCTTTTAAACCTAGTATAGGTTCAGACATCTATGTTTTAGGATAAGCTGTAGCAAAGTATTTTTAACTCTTATCAAAGTTCAAAATGTATTTCAGTTTTCATAGCTGTCTTAGGAATGTTTAATTGCTTACTGATTGCCAGTCTCATTTTGGTGCAATGAAACCTCTGAATGATTTTAGACTTCGTTTCCAAGTTTGTGCTTTAAAACAAGAAACTAAATCCAAATAATATTCTACTAAGAGACGTTTACTACTTGTATATAAAAAAAAAATTTTCCAATACTTCTATTTTTATTCTTTTGCTGAACAATACCCTCATATTTGAGTTTCACCTTAAGGCCTCAGAAATGCTGTTTCATCATTCCAGTTCTACTTTTAAACCGATTTATTGTGCTACTGAATATTTCCCCAAGTACACATCCAGCACTCTTCCAAGCCTAACACATTCTCTGTAGGTATGCTTTTGGTTTTTATCCAAAATTATTTTCAAGTTTTCTTTTTTGTTGTTGTTGTTGTTGTTTTCTTTTTTTGTTTGTGTCTTCAGATTTCTTATAAAATTTCCTACAGTCTTTAAGTGGTTTATTGTTGTTATTTTTATTGGTATCCAACCACTTTGCTAATTTCTCTAATGGAACAACTTCTTCATCAGATTAAGTGGTAGATCTTGTGGCTAATTTTCTTAAAGAAATTCAAATCTCACTGTCTTCACTAACAGATTTTTTTCTTCCTTTTTTCCCCTTGATATTTAAAACTGACCACAATTTTTCTTACACTTGCTAGACCCTGCCAATACTTTGATGTGGCTGAACTTGTGGGTTGAGCTCTTAAATTCAAAATAGCATTCTCTGTGAACAGTCAGACTAGTATCATAGAAATGGTTGCACTTTACATTAGATGTGTATATGATACATATATATATATATCTCATATGTTCACAGTTTTTAGGAGGAGGCTGCCAGTTACCATTCTACAGCAGCTTTTATTTGCACACTGATGGGACACTGCCAGTAAGCTTTTTAGACCAAAATATAAAAGAAAAAAAAAGAAAAAATAAAAAAGAAAAAGGGGGTGGGGAGAAAAGGTGTTGCAGATTTGTGTCTCTCTTGCACTGGAGCTGTGTGCTTCATCTCCCATATACAAGAAGTTCACAGTGAAAAAAGAAGAAAAGAATCTTGTGCTTATACTCTCCACCTTTTTAATACAAAGTAAGATTAACAATATTGCATGCTTTCTAAGGGGCTATTCATTTGCCCCACCCTTTTTCTTGGCTTTCTGCCTCTGTCACTTCCTCAGTCAGAAAGTGGGAGCATTGCAGATGTGTTAATTTTAATGGGCTTTCATAGCAAAGAACAGTAAGTGCCTTCAGCGACCTGGTTTGGATAGTGCCCATTCTATAACCTCACCTTCTGGTTCTCCATTCTGCCTAAACCTCTCCCACATTTGTCATACACTCTATCTGCTTTCAAACTTTTGGTGTCTCAGTTCATACCTCCTCCAATTTCAGCTTTCTCTGACTCTGACCAGCTTCCCAAACAACAGATTGGACATTTCTACTCCTTCAGACTTTCTCAAGTGTTCAGATGTTTCTGCACCAGGCAGGCAATTACACCCATGAAAGGCAAAATTCACTGAACTTCTTTATTTCTGCCTTCCATCAGTTACGAATGCAGAAACACTAAATGGAGGACAAAGAAAGAGGCTGCCATATTTCCCAACTTTCAAGACCAGACCATCACTTAGGAGCAAATAGGGAACTGAAGAATACCAGCACACTGATGTGTATGTACCATGAACAGAAAAGGTAAAACTCTTTTAAATAAACTCTTAGAAGGTCAGGGCATAGGCACTGACTTAATTTTTAATTTATTCTGAAAGATACCTGGATAGGTTAAAGCATTTTTAGTAGGCAAAATAAACATGCTTAGTATTTTAGAAAATTTTGGTAGTCAGCTATTAACCACACTTTTTACATGTATTTTAAAGTCTGAGGCTCAAAACAAAAGAAGTCCAGATACAAGACTATAACTTCTACAGTTTACAAGCAGATTTCATTAAAAGTGCACTTTAAAACCTTCTGTCTGTAGAAAACATTGGCATGTAGGGCTATACTGTTCATTTTGAGTTGCTAGTTTATAAATAATTTCTATTTCTTTTAAATTTTCAGCAGGAAAAAAGTCCTCCACAGAAGCGTAACATCTCTTTCAAAAAGGTTCCTGAGGCTAAAAAGTCAGTAGGAGAGGTATACGCCAGTACAGCAGCGGAAAGAAAAAAAAAAAATTAAAAAAAAAAATTCTTATGTCATAAATCCTGCCTTACTTTGTGGGGAATGGAGGCCTTGCAGAAATGACTGACGTCAGTTGACACCAGCTCAAGGACAAAGTACTAGGTAATACTTTGCAGGGAATATCTGCAGGTCATCATGAACTCGACCACAGATTAGATAAGGTGCTTTCCAATACCTATAAAGTAGCAAAAATGCTGCTTTTTTTATCAGAAGTCTTCTATTCAAGGCCTGATTGGACAGATCGCACAACAATGAGCTGTTAAGGTGGATGCGCAATGTATTATCTGCCATGCAGTTGTTTAACAGCTCTCAAAGGCAATGGATAGGATATACCTAATGACATATCAATAATTAAGGGCAAGTGACAGCCTTGATTTTAGGACATTGGGCCAAAAAGTGAAGAGGGAGAGATCTTCTTTGTAAGGTGCATGTTCCTTATTGCTGCAGACAGATGGGGAAGGCAGGCTCGGTGAAGCTGCCACCTCATCCGGAGAATGGAAAACCAGCAGAGCCTTAGCTTCAGACTGATGGCCAGGTAATCTGAGACAGGGAAAGAAGTGAGGTCCACTCAGGACTACAGCGACATTATTCCTGTCAGAGGAATGGGGAAAAGGTGAAGCGGTGAAGCAGTGATGCCCTGAAAGCTCCTTTTAAATTCTAGAGCTGTAAGTACTCCGGATCAGTACTAAACCAGGTTGGTAATATTTGCCCTTCCCCTGTTCTGCCTGGGATCAGTGCCATATATTGATGTGCAAATTAGAAAGACAAATCCCTTTCCTTTCAGCCTCATAAGCTAAGACCTATACTCTCAGATAAGAGTGGGGAGGAGGGGAAAAGGAGAGGAGAAACTATATACAGATAGGTGAATATAAAGAATAATTGCCACACCTTGCTTAAATATTTTATTGCTGTACCTAGGGGCTTTTTCTTCTCTGCCAGAATACATCTGAGATGATGATAAATGGCATGTAAGAATTTCATTCACATGAAAAATGGTTGATTAAACAAAGAAATTTTAATGGCCTGGTTTCACTATAATTCTAGTTCTATAGGTTTCCAATTATGTAGTCTGTGTTCAAACAGCTAAATCTTCAGGCTTCTTATTCTGCTGTTTACACCTTGTTGGTTCCTTCTTAACCTTTAAGAGCTACTGAGAAATTAGTAGTTATTCTTTTTCATCAGCTGTAAGTAAAGCATGAGTATAAGAACAAAGGATGATAGAAACTGCAGTGGATTAAATGGACAATATCTGAAAAAAATGTATTTCAAAGACATGCAAATGTCAGCAGTACTAAGATAATATGGTGTTCAAGTGGATGCATCAGAATGGCTGCTGCAAATTACTGGGATTAACCAGGAACTATGCTCCTAATGTTAATGAAGTACTGCTGGGGGTAGGAAAGCAGCAGCAAAGCATAATAATAGGATGTGCACACCTTAGTTACTATGCATTGCATACAACAGAGGAAAATAACATCTTCCCAACCAGCATGTCTTCAGATCCGTTTATAACATTGTGTTTCTTAATACAAGTTTAGAAGCATACTGCATCCCCAGCCAGAGCAACGAGAGCTGTGGAAAATACTGATTTATCAGAATTAACAGAAAGCAAGCAGAAAGAGATTCACCACCACTTATTTAAAATGTTTTTACATTTCATATTACAGGATTTTAAAAATGTACATTTTCTGAAACTAGTTTGGGTTACATAGGCTATGCTGAAGTGCCACACAGTTAAAATGGTGGAGGGTGCATGAAAGAGGAGACAGGAGGTAACTACTGTCACACCACATTTTCAGTTCCCTTTCCTCTTTTTCCTTAATCAGTATCAGGTCTGTTATTGATATCCCCACTGCCAATTGAGGTACAAAGGGCATATCAAGGTATTAATGAGCAAAGATTATTATGAGCTTTTTTTTCCTCAGATGAGTCATGATTTTAGACTGCTTAGATACTTCAGGCTGAGACACTGATGGATATTCACATGCCTAACTTCCACTGTTTCCAGTAAGACATGTGTCCCAACATTCATAAGAAAGTCTGTCTCTGTTCCTACAATAAGCTGAGAAATCCCATCTAAGAAACACCAGCTGCATTTTTTGAACTAAGGTCAAACGCTTGCTGGCACAAGAATCAAAGAGGAAAATGAAGAGTGGCTGATTCACTTCTGCTTTTTCTGTTGAGTCAACAGTTGAAACTCTCATTCACAGTTACTTGCTTGTCCAAAAACTACTTGTTTAAAATAATTTGCTATTGATGTAAGGCACAGTCAAAGAGAAGTCTCATTAAACTAAAATTCCTTCCTGCACTTGAGGTGCAGTGACAACACCCAGAGAGCTGATAAAAATACCAGTGCTGCAACTTGAATGACAAGCAAGGACTATACAAAGTCTTCAGTACCAATCCTCATTAACCAAGGTATGCACCTCTTGGCTTTCAATGCATATAGAAACATCATGAAGCCTGGGAGATGCAGCAGAGTATCTGCTTTTCACCAGATAAGATAGCTTTAATAACTAGTCATAACAATAACATTTCTAAGATCTTTAGTTGAATTGTGGGTTCTTCTCAGCAAGTAACCAAATGTTTTTTGGTCTTTATAACAGCTGTAGGAGCATCAAAATAATGGAGATATTCTATAAAATTTTTGTACCTCAGTTATATTTCTTCACCAGCATTAAAAAAAGACTCTATTAGATCATAATAAATAATGAAATGCTTCATCCTTTCAAGATAATATAATGAAATCTTAATAACAATACAAGGGAAACATGATTATTTATATTTCAGAGCTAAGTTTTATACCATGGTCTTTGTCTATTTCATGGTCTTTGTCTATTTCATTTACATCTAAAAATAACTTGCGAAACAGTAATACAATAAGGGGAAAAAAGAGACAAATTTTATTTACCTCCAGGAGTTTGCTTTTCTTCTCCCAAATGTATCATTATCTCCAGACAGATGGGAGTGCTTTAGTTCACACAAACTTTCCTCCCACAGAAAATTATTCATTAGTACCTTCATGGTAATAATTTTAGCACTGTAGAGGAGATATCCTCAAGCTTTCAATGGGATCCAGCTCCATTAGCATCTAGTCCTAGCAAGTCAGAACAGTCTATGTTCAATGCTTAACAGCACAAAAACAGCTGTACTGGATCAGACTAAAAGTTCAGCTACCCCAGCGCCTTATCGCCAACACCAGGGATAAGCGGATGTTGAGGGAACAGGCCAAGAGCAGATGTTGAGGGAATAGGCCAAGCACAGATGTTGCCTCCCCAAGCACACCTCTGACCTACAACTATCTCAGGCATCTCTGACACCAAGAACAGTTTAAAAATATTCTGTAAACCTTAAACATTTTCCATTCCATGAACTTACGCAGTTTCCCCTTGAATTCCCATGAATTTTTACCCTCTGCCACATCCATCGACAACAAATTCCCAGTTTACTAGTCGTTGTATGAAAAAATGACCTCCTTGCTTTTCAACAAAACTGGTTCTTACTAGATTCATTTAACATTTCTGTTTGAAAAGAAACTCAACCAAAAATCCCTAACAACTATCTCTTTGCCATTTACAGTTTCGGAAATAACTGTAATATTTCCCCTCTATGTCAAATAGGCTAACACAGGTATATTTGCTGTGCCCTTCAAGGAACTCCAATATGTTTCTAAGATGGGATTTTCCCTCTGCAAAAGGACACCCCCCAGAAAGTTTTTATTTTATTCAGATGTCTGTTAGTTCTAGTCCTTTTATAGTTTTTACTATTTGTGAAGCCCAAATGTCAGTTCTACAGACTTGCACATTCTGGGATATCTCCTGAAGCCCTGTTGTTCCAAGTCAGCAAGGTGGTTTTAAGCATGAAGTTTCCTGTCACTTTTCATAATTCATCAGTCTCATCCTTGTATTCCCTTGAACATCGGGGTGAAACCATCTGGACCTGCTGGCTTGTTACTGCTCATGTTGCCTGTTTGTTCCACAATCTCCTCCACAGTCCATTTAAGAAAACTGTGATGGTGAGCACCTCAGAAAAAAAAGGGACTAATTCTGTAATATATCCAGTTTCTTCCATAGTAAGTATGGAAGTAGCAAATTCATCTGGCTCTCCCTTATACCTTGATCCTCAGTCAATCCCCAAAATGAACTGGCCCACTTCCTGATATATTTCAAGGAAGATTAACTATTACTCTCAATTCCCTTTGCTAGTTGCTAGTTTTTTCCAGAAAACAACTCAGCTTTTCAAATTATGGTTTCACCATTTTTATTACTTTCTTTTCTCTTTTATTTAGTCTCACCAATTTCTCCTTCTTAAGTGTTTCTGGTAAGTGATATGTATTGACATATTGTGGTGTTAAACTCTTTTATTTTGCTAACATAGTCCTCAGGCTACATGGAAAGATTTAATTCTTTTAGCTGCCACCTTTAGCTTCTTTTGACAAGATTCTTCGTTCTTATGCAGTTCCTCTTTTTGATGTTGATTACCATATAATTGCCTAAACTTTGGGTTTTGCCTCTAGATACAAACTGCATGTAAATAAGGAACATGCTGAATGTAGATGGTGCTGAGAGCTCCCTCAGACTACCACTCCCTGGGACAAACCGACTCCATTTGGAGCATCCTAGAAATTGCATCTATGAGGAAAGAAGATAGGCTAGGGCTATTTGAGAGCAGTAGAAAGTAAAACAAAACGTAACAAAACAACAAAATCACAATTAAATAGCAGTATTAAGTAGAAACACTGACATGTCTCCCACTTGCATCTCTCCTACCATCATCCCCGAGGAGCCCCTCTCCCCTGACCCTGTCAGCCTGCCCAGCTCTGGGGTGAGCACCGCTGCACATGGAGCCCCCGGGGCTGGATCTCCCGTTCCTGCTGCAGGGATCTCACAGTCCACCGCACCAGCACTTCCAATCCTAGCTAAAATCTTCATATTCTCATTTTAAAAGTGACCAATGTAGTGCTTCTAAGCAGTAATAAAACAAAACAACAACAAATCATGTATATTTCTATGGAAAACTGCCGTTTTAAGAAGTGGATCCATACCATAAAATTAATTACAGAAACATTGTGTGCATGCATGCCTGTGCAGCAGCCCTCAGCAAGGATTTAACTGCCTGTCCCCAAGCTCATTGAGACGCCCAGGGTGCCCACGGCCTGTCAGGGGCTGCAGAGCCCCCGTGGGGAGTGGCGGGGGCTTCCCCATGCCAGACACAGCCAGTTCCAGCCGGCTTCAACCCACCCCCTACAGGGCGCGGCTCAGACCCAGAGCCACTATGGCAGTGCCTCGGGGGAAGCCTGCGTAAGGAAGGGCAAAATGCTGCCCGGCAGTGAGGGGTGAGGGGAAAAGTGTGAGAAAGATCCCTTTGAGCACCGAGGGGAGTGGGAAAAGAGGAGGAGGGGATACAGGCACTGAGGCAGGGATTCCTCTGGAGCTGTGTGAGGATGAAGGAGCAGCAGAGAGGAGCTGTTACAGGCTGACTACAGCTCCCATTCCCCACCATTAGAGTGGGGAGACAGAGGAGCTGGGAATGAAGGAGGGAAGGTGAGCCTGGGAGAAAGGTGTGGGCTGGTGGGAAGGTGTTTTTAGTCTTTGTTTCTCACCTATCCAACTCTATTTAACTAGCAATAAATTAGATTAATTCTCCCCTAGCCAAGTCAGTGTTGCCCATGACAGTAACTGGTAAGCAATCTCCCTGTCCTTACCTCGATCCACGTCCTGCTGAAGAGGGTGAGTGTGAGAGTGGCCAAGTGGGCATCTGGCAGCCACCACAGATGAGCATCTGGCAACTCCTGTTAATCATGGAAGGAGTTGCACAGGAGAAAGTAACAGAGCCCTTTATTAAGTAGTAGCCATTTTTTCTGGTTTTTAATGTATAAGCATTAAATACTCTAGTTTTGTTTGGATTATTTTGATAATGTGCAGGTCTTCCTTTGTACAAGACTCTTCTCTCAGGCCTCTGCTGCATAATGCACAAAAGCAGGTTTATATGCAGCTCAAAACCTATCTATGATTAGATTTTCTATTCAGAGCCCCACCAGCCAAGACCCAGTAGACTCACTACTGTTTCCTAGTTAGATCATTACCTGACTGGGTTATCCACCATTAAAAGCCCTGGCATGGTTGCTCAGCCGCTCAGCTGTTTATAGTAAGTTCTTAAATGAGGGACAAACCAGGCAACCAGCTATAGCAGTTTCTTGGCAGTCCTCCTTACAGTTCTGCATCCTTCAAGCCCACTATTTTTGCTTTCCTGTGCAAGAAAGTGTTTCCTCAGGTCTTATAGTACAGGTTTTGGAAACAGTTTACAGTGATACTTTAAACACTAAACCTTGAATCTCGAAATTTCATTTTAATTGGCCAAACTTAGGTCTGAGAAATCTCTGAGATTTTCCTTGCAATAGAAAGACAAAGACCATTTTAAAAGAACAGCAAATAATTTGTAATTTACACTAATGTAAATTAGTAGCGAGAGGACAAGGGGCAATGGTTTAAAACTTGAAGAGGGGAGATTTAGATTAGATATTAGGAGGAAATTCTTTACCAAGAGGGTGGTAAGGCACTGGAACAGGTTACCCAGGGAGGTCATGGAAGCCCCATCCCTGGCAGTATTCAAGGCCAGGTTGGATGGGGCTTTAAGCAACCTGATCTATTGGGAGGTGTCCCTAGCCGTGCAGGGGGGTTGGATCTAGATGATCATTAAGGTCTCTTCCAACCCTAACCTTTCTATGATTCTATGATTCTAATAATAAATGGTGTTAATTTATTAATTCTCTTACCTGCCTTCTGCCATGCATGTCAGAACCACAATCCCACTTACCTTGTCATCTCCATTTCTTCTGGGGCTATGCTCAGGCACCAAAGAGTTAGTGTTAAGCTTACATTTTCACATCTGAAAAGGTCATTTGGATATTTTTCAAACCTTTTTTTTCCAGCCCTTAGTTGGCTGGGCTAAAGCCACAAAGTTGTTTGTGTGGAGAGATATGTACTGCCTTCCATCCATACAAATACCAAATATTTTTTAAATAAGCTACCCATTTGGCATGTTTGTCAAAATATATATCAGTATAATAGCCTCTCAAAACAACTGGGAACAACTTTATCAAGTGATTTTTCCCAGCAATAACTCTAGGGAGAGGAGAACAAAAAACTTCTTAAAAAAAAAACAACAGTGAAAAAAAGACCAATAACATACACATGCTATGCTGGGAAATTCAATGAGTTTGGGAACAGGTCTCACTGCCTATTCGGTGACAGGGCAAAATCTCTTTGCTGTGCAGCGGAACAATTTCATCACCTTTCAAAACAGGGCTCTTGGGTTGTCATGTAGCAAAGAGAACTGCTGTCTATGTGGAGAATGAGTCCCAGTTTTGCGAGGAAAGAAAACTTGCCAATACAGCTTTAGAAAATGCTGTAAGCAAGCACTGGATGTCCTGAATGCCTGTCTCTGGTGCAATTGCAGTATGAGTTCAAGTGCAGTATCAGGTAGGAACAGTGTAGCGACAGCGCTCACTTAAACCCCTGTAGCTTCACCTTTCACGTAAGAGGCAGCCATTCCAAAATTATGCCAAAAGACCCAACTGTATTGTTACCCACCCATACTCACTCCATTCATACTCTCTTTTAAAATTTGCACACTGACCGAGAATTTTTAATTCTGGAGAAGGACAATCAGGCAGAAGGTTACATTTGAGTCGGTTGATTGAACCCAGTCTTCCAGTGTTCATTTTCTGCTCCTCATTTGCACATTATTCCTACATGAGCCTCAACTTTGCAATGAGTGGTGAAGAAGCCAATACCTAGCGATGCAGTGATTTCAAAATCTGAGCTTGAGTTCTGCACACCAAGAGCATGGTATCATAGTAAATGTACAGAGCTCATGAATAGACCAAGTGACAGAAACCTACTTCTCCCTGTTTTGAGTGGTTTAGAAGTAGGGAAAAAAAATTGCAATTTAAGAAAATATATCTACATAGTCCCAGAAAGCTAGGGAAGGGTGAAAAATAAAAGTATTTTTTGTACTGAAAATAATGAATTGAGGAAGGTAAAGTAACAGTGGAGAAAGGAACAATACAAATTATTCTCAGTAAGGGAAAAAGTAGTAATTCCAAAATCAGTGTCATCATCAAGACAGGTTATGTCTTCAGAACAGGAGATGTGAGCTTTTGAATGAAACAATACCAAATACTACGAAGAAATTAAAAAAAATATGTTATGAAATCCTAACTTGATTTTCAGCTGCCCTCCTTAGGCTGTTCTTGTGCACACTTCTCCTTTAGAAGGATGGTGTTTTACCCTGCTGTTAGCTTACAGCATGCACGTGTTCAGGGTATCATGTCACTCTAAATGTGGGGTAAAAATGGAGATATTATATGAGCTGGTGTTCTCCATGACATCGGGTGTTCCAGATCACATCTGCCATACAGGGAAAAATTTTGCTTCTGTAATTGTGTAACAAATACCATAAGCATGATTTGCATTTAAGGATTAATACTATCATGTCTTTTTGCATCCTGCTGCTAATGGTTGATTCAAGACTGCTGTAATTTTACAAGTGTATCTAATCCCTTACCTATAGAAAATGAAGTATCTAAAAGTCTAAGCATCACACCTACTCTGAATATTTTTTTCCTCATGTTTTAGCTTTCAGTCCAGTACGCCATTAGAATTACCCATGCTTGTATTTCAATTTTATCTGTTACTCTATTCCATAAGCCTTTTTATTTTAGAATGTCTTCCCACCTGAGAACAAGGAAAAGAGTTATTTCAAAAGGTATACACACACAAAATGGATTTAATGAGCACTAAAAATGCTGCATTTAGTTGTTTTTTCACACTGTACTTTCTGCACCATTACATGTGTAAACACTGCAGAAAAGGGACACTTAAAAAAGAGGAAAAGCAATTATTGAATTGAGTCTATTAGGCAATGTGATCACTTTACAGAACACTAAGGGGAAATTCTTAAGCACTGCAGGAGGCTTTATTGTAAAGTGTAATTTTCAGACAGGCACTAATGCTCCCACCTTTCTTTTTCTGTCACACTTTTTATAAAACCTGTTTCCTTACTCCCTGCAAAATACTGAAGAAAAAAAAAAAAAAGAAAAAAAAAGAGCATCGAAGGTCCCAGCTGCAAAAAGAAGATAAAACCTTCCAGACGGCCAGGATGTTTAACACAAACTGAATTTAATCTATTAAATATACATGCTGTATCTCAGCAAAAATGTTACCTGCTTCTTAATGTGTTATCTACTATCTACCACATTAGAGGTGTAATGTCAATGAAATATTGGTGTAGAAGGTTACAAGCTGAATATTTACATAATCTTTAAAATAATTGGCTTTTTCTTGCAATGACAAACTACCTATCTGGAAAGTTTCACTAGGCAGATTTTTTCTACAATTCATGATATTCTTCATAAGGTATTAGAACATCTTACTAAAAATGAGCACTCATTTGACACAGCATAAAACAGATGCCTCCTAAATCGAGGCAGGAGATATAATTGGGATGGACTCCTTCAAAATTACAATAATTTAAAAATTGGTCAACTATCCAAAGAAAGTAATTACAGCAATGATGACAAAGTACTGGCAAATGTTGCCAAGTTTGGCTTCAAGAGAGATTTAGGCTGCCATCAGTGACTATTAACTAAAATTGTTTTTAAAAAAAGCTGGGCATAGAATTTGGATACTGAAAAGTTTCACCATTATTAACATGTATAATCCAATCTATAAAACTTTTGTCATGCGATAGGTGATCAGTCTGTGTTGCACATAATGTATTTTCTCATTTTCCTACATGTTCCTGACTGAAAGAGGTTGAAACATAATGTTTAATACTGAGGAAGTTTTATTTATACATACATTTCTGCTTACGTGGGTGGAGAATCTAGGTGCTTAACAAGTCTGGCTGATAAGAAATTCCTATGTGGTTGAAAATAACCATGGGATAGAGTGATTAACATTATCCAACATGGGTTATACCCTATCAGAACAAGTTCACACTTCTCCACACAGCAAAGAATATAGAAAGCCTAAATAGAATAAAGATACAAAGATGAAAAAGCCCTGTTTAAAAGGAGACAAATAAGAAACTTTCCAATAAACTAGAACAAGGCAGAAGAGACAGACAGGACAGAGATAGCTACTGTATTTGTAGGAGGTGGCTCTACCTAATTGCTGAATAAGCCAAATGCAAAGAAAGACAGTTTAGATCAGACAGAGTGTGAAGCAAAGACAGGAATATGAGAGCCTGATCTACCCTGAGAGCTGTTCCCCAGCGACCAGGAACACAGGGCTGAGAACAGTGAAGAGAGGTTCTTGCCTTTGTCCAAGTGTACACCAACAGATACAATACTTTGTCCCATATACATAAGGATTTATTCAAGAATATATTTACAGAATCTTGCCCAAAGCTGAATGTGACATGTGCCCCGGGAAACTTAACTGTAAACTCATAAATCTGATAAATAAAAGATAACTCAGTTACTGAGAGGTATTAGAGGTCAATACTATTTCTGGGATCAAGGCGCAGGAAGCCAGGCAGACTCCCAGTTTGTTAAATGCATAGCAGTTACAACAGAATTCAAAGCCATCCACTTTTCTGCTAAGACAAAGATTGTCCAGATCCAAACATAACAGTGGAACTCCAGTATCTAACTTACCTTCTTTCTTTCCACCTACTTGATTTCAGTTGTAGGTGGTCCTTTCCAGGCAAACCTGGAAATAGACTTACAATTCAGGATTTCTTATGAACAAAAATGTATGAAGCTTTAGGGAGAAATACTTTGATACCACCTTCATATTTTGCTAGAATAATATTTCATCCTGGATATGGACAAATTAATTCAGCTTGGCCTGTCATTCTGCAAGGTGATTTATTAACACAGAAACATGCATGCTTTTCCAGATTCAGCATGATAATTCATACAGGCAGCATTAATACTAGCATTCCTTTATAGGATGCTAGATATTCATGGCACAGTCCAGATAGTATTCTGCAGTGAATAAAACTCGTGCAAAAAAATGATGTTTTCTTACAGAACCTTCATCTCATCTGCTAGAGACACTGGGAAGTGAATCATGTGTATCATGTCAAAGTAGGAAGGAAAGAATTGTACATGGACAAAAAACAGGCCATTAGGCTAATGATTCAGAATCTGAACCTGCCGTTATGTTGCAGTTTCAAAGCAATATTGGGAAACTACTTACACCAAAATGTTAACAGATTAATGTCAAGTGGGTTTCCGCAATTTTCTCTGCTAGTTTCTGATTTCAGACTCTTGAGCACAGACTTGTAGATGTGCTAAGAACTCACTTACAGTTCAGACCAATGATGAGCTATCTTCTAAATGTGATGCTATGTCACACGAAATACTCGGGAAAATAGCGACTGTGTGCAGTGTTAAGACATAGACATGATCTATTTGTCAATTTTTATTTTAGATTTTTTTTCTGCTTCAGTTCCCAGCTGTAAATTTCAGGCAAGTCAATACCCTAATTGTCCACAGGTGTGATAAAAATAAACATTTAAATATTTGCCAAGTTCTTAGATAGCAGGAGGAATAAACATATGAACACCTAGGAAGAAATTATTTTAATTTTGTGTTCTGAGGGCATGCATCAAATAAGACCTGAGTCATACAGATTATTTACAGCTACCATTCATAATTAGCATTCCACTGAAGGAGCCAGGAATCCTCTTCAAAGGCTATGTCCTGCCCATAATGCTTCAGTTTTCACAAATCAGAGCATTATGATGTTTCTTATCATATAACGAAAATCAGGAAATCCAAATTTGCCCTTTCTAGCATTTCTCAAAATGCCTTCCTTAGGTTCAGAGGTCTTTCCACTTTGAATTGTTTTGAACTAAGGAAACTATTCAGAGTAAAGCAGAGATTCTATATTATTTTCTCTACATTTTATGGTTGAGCCTGTGAAAAAAAAAAATCATAAAATAAATGTTTCTATAATTTTCTAACTATCAAACCTGGGACAACTCTGAAGAAATTACAGAATCTGTACATGAAGAAGACTGTATGTTGTCTACCTTGACTTTAGCAAGTCTTCAGTCATTGTCTGCAATTGTATTCTTTGTATCTAGGCTGGGATATTACCCTTGTCCTGGGATGTGTGTACTACTCAATGGGTGAAAAACTGGCTGGACCATTATTAGTTTCAAGGGACACTTTACCTGGTGGTTGGTTACAAGCATGCTTCTGCAGGAGTCTATCCTGGTCCTGTTCTGTTTAATATCACCTGGCTGAGGTGGTGGAATGTGCTGTCATTAAGTTGGTTGTTTACACCAAACTTTCGCTGTACTGAGTATACTTGAGGGGAAGGCCACTATTCAGAAGGGCCTCCAGAGGCTGGAGGAAAGGTTCAAGAGGTCCCTCATGGGAAGCAGGGAAATTCAGCAAGGACAGATTAAAAATCCAACACCTAAACTGAGCAGGACCTGGGGGCCCTGGTTGACAGTAGGCTAAACATGAGTTTAGCAAGAGTCCTGGCTTCACTGCTTTCAGGTGACTGAATCCTAGTTAACTCTTCACTATGTTTTCTCTTTTCACCTAGAGCCCTGTCAGGTCCTTCTCAAATGAGAACAGCCACTCGCTGGGGTCCCTGACAGAATGGTGTTATATTTTTTTTATCATTAGTAGTTGTTTCCGTCAGCCTTCACAAAATGTATGTCTCACTCAAGGGAGTCTTCTTTCAATGGATACAAGAAAAGACAGAACTTTCTGTGGTGATACCATACATATAATTTAAAATTGCTTTATAGTGCAAGCTTGATTATTTGGTGTGCCCTCATTATTAAAAGTAATCAATTTTTCTGATATTAAAATATTTATTTGACTAGACTTTATATTACTGAGTACATGTAATATTAGTGTTTATTACTGATTATGCTGTTACCTGTAACATTTACTTGACCTTATGAATAATGTTATTCTAATGAAGGATACATATATGGGAGTTCTCCTGAAATAAAAATCTCTCCTATTAATTTCAAACAAGGCCAAACATTCACTTTACATTAGTCAACCAACTATACTATTATTCCCCTGAGCTGCATGAAATGGAAAGACATTTCTCTAAACCACACAGGAGACAGCCAATTCTCTCTTTGTTTCCTGTCCTAATTATTCCATTATATTTTGATGTCCTTTCTGCTGAAATGACACTGACTTAAAAAGCCCCATACTTCAGGCATGCTTTGGTGAGAGCATTGACTACAAATATTAAATATTGAACCTTTCATTATGGAGCAGTTTTTAAGTTCACTTTTGGGTCAGTTTTGAGTCACAATAGTGTGTAGAAACTACAACTTGCAACAAGAAAACACTGGCTTTTCAAATCTTCTGTAAGCAGAGGACTGCAAATGATAATTTTGTTCTTTGTTTTTTTACAGCTGTATTTTGTTTGTTTTAAAATATCCAAATATTGTCAGGCAATATGACTACAGAAAAGTCTAAACATTGCATATGAGTTCATAAAAGGAATGCCTATGATTCTGAAGCTTGATCACATTTCCTTCTTTGGAAAATAAATAAATACTAGGTAAAACAATATTATGCTAAAAAAGAAAAAAAAATTTAAAAAGCCACCAACACTTTGAAGGCATATTAGGCAAGTTCATTTACTAAAATGTTATAGCCTGACAACTGTCCAGGGATCCAGCCAAAACTATTGGAAAAAACAGAATAACTCTTAAGGAGACAAGAGAATAGCTTAAATTTGGTTTGAAACTATACAATAGTTATCTCCAAAAGAGGAATGCTGCTGAATAGTTATGTCAGATATAGGGTGTCTTGACTTAAGCTATGCAGAGAAATGGCTAAATACTTTTTTACCTAGAATGTAAAAAAACAGCACTGGATGTCAATATTATTAAAATTGTCGATAGGGTGAACAAACGAGCAACTGACTCATCTGACAAAAACACACCTACTAGAATTTTTCCAAAAGAAAACTCCTAAATTTGGTTTACACACTAGGCGTTGGTCAATAGCACAACAATCCTCACAGATACTATCTCAAGTTCCCTTTAAAGTATTAAATTAATATGGTATGTTTCTAGAGGGAATTATGTTTATAAGATCTGTTTAAAAACAATCTTTGTGGTAAACTGCTGAATATATTTTCTCTTTTTCCTTTCAGAAAATTTTAATTGAAAGTGTCATATCTTTATGCATACAATATTTCAAATACCAGCTTTCCACTGTTGTTTATAACTCGTGTCCCAAGCACTACACAAACTGGATCAGAACATCATCAAATCCAGAGGTCTATATCCATAAGTGTAACTTAATTTTTTTAGAGAATACTCATTCTGAATCCTAGAGGCAATACATTTAGCCAGTCACACATGGAAGCAAGAGGTAGGTCTTTTGGAAGGCAATGCATGAAGAAGCCTCCTCCTGTCGCCATCTTACGATTCCCATTCTGAATAAACACTGTAGTCAGAATGTAATCCCACCATGTGGGATTGGTGACATGACATGTCACATCAGAGCCCCTAGGGGCAAACCCAAGGACTTATGGCAGAGTCTATAACGATCTGTGACACTTTATTAATCCCCCACATGGTCTGCCTCTGCAAAACCATCACAAACCAGGCAGGAAACGTGGCTTGTTCTTTTTATTGGTATCACCACACTTTGTATAGCAGCAATACAGTGCATACCCAGAAGAACAGGTTGTGACTCCAAGGTAATTCTCCTAATAGCAATAAGCAGAGGGTGATGATCAGAGTCAAAGCTAATCTCAACTTGACAGTGATGAGCAGAGAGTTAAAAGATCGCGGTTACAGAATTTGTGCATCCCATCTTACACTCTTTCATGTCGCCTCACTGGATCATTCAAAATGGCTCACTCACATTTCCATCTTCCTCTCCATCCCTTGTCCCACCCACCCCCAACTTCTTTCCTCCTCCTTATCCCACTCTCAGGACTCCTGTTCCAACATTTCTATCTCTGCACCAAGACCACAAATGTGAGGTAACATGAACCCAGTCATAGTAACTAGCAACCTCAAAGTCTCTGATAATTCCAGCCCATCTCACACATTTTGACAATTGATGCTGCACACATGCAAGTGCCTGAGGCCATTTTTTCTCTTGTCCAAAGTCATGCCCTTCAAATGGTCAAGCGAAATCTTATATCCTAAACTATGAAACCTAAGCAGGGCCTTAGATCTGCAGTTCTAAGACCTAGTGAAGAGTTGTTCCTCAATTCTCTGCTACATCTCAGTGGGATGCTGTTTCAGCAGGAGATGCAAAGGGCAGCTCATTCCCCAGAGGTGTTGGTCTGAGCAAGGCTACCCTCCCATTCTATCTGCAAGACAGTAAGCTAGGTAGGGCATTTCCTTAGGACTGTGTTGTAGATCTGAAAAACAGTATCTAGGTATTTGTGATGCGTGTGGTTTGAGCAACAGAATACCTGCAAGGAATGGCTTGATGATGAAACGTAAGATGGGGTAAGGAAATTCTAGCTTTAGCCTTATTCTGCTCTTCCCTTTTTTGGAAAAGAATTGCTCTGCAGCAACTATCAGTATCATTAATGTCACCACAGTCACAACCTGGCTTCATCCTTTTTCCATTTTCATCTCAAATGTCATTTTGAAGCTTGTGAAAATTCCTCTGGGATACAATAGAAATGCACCTATAAGTGAGTGTTCATTTACTGGTATATTCACTGCTGCCTACAGGAAACAGGAAAGACTGTCTTAACTGTGACATAAAGTTGACAGTGTATAGAAATTAACCCATGGTGTGTAAATGGCTATGAAGGACCATGGTTGGCTCTGAGCTCTCCATGAAGCTCACAGTTCATCAGTTACCTTGTGACACTGACATATTTGAGCTTTGTCGACCTCTCCAATTCCTCTCGCTCTACCAGCGAGAAGGTAATAATAAAGTAGGTTGGGAGCATGACATTACTGTTTCTTATGCTAAGCAACTGCAAACTGCTTCCAGGAGGATGCCTGTTTATTACTGGCCATGAAAGAATGACCTAATTGAGTAACATGGAGAAGCTGATGTTGGCAGTTCTCTTGGTATAGACAATTAGAAGTATATTTATTGGCAAAATATTTGTGGCTCAAAGGCTACCACATACAGATGCCCTGCCTTGATAATTCTGTGGTGTGTAGTTTTATTTGGCTGCCCTTTCAAAGCCACATGTAAGGTTTGCATTTGAATCTGTTATGGATGCAACTGAATTTTATTTTAATAAATAAATCAATCAGTAAAGACCTCAACTGAACCTCCATTTTAATTATTACATTTTAACTAGTGTCTTCCTAATGGTAACATATAAAGTGTATCTACAGTATTATGTGTATCATGTAGGATATTTGTTGTATGTCAAGCTAAAGCATAACACTTTTATAGTTCTTTACTGCCTTCAGAAAGGACTAACAAAACCAGGTGTCTAGAGGAGAATCTACTATCTGTGAGGATTAATTGTCTCTTTTTTTTAAATAGAGTTGAACACCTTTGGCATGTGAAAAAAAATGTTCCCTCATTTTCAGTGAAGATTATGAAAATGTGGTTATAAGCTGTAGACAAAGAACAAGATGCATCTGACCAAAATTAAAAATAGTTATAAAATTTTATGTAAATGTCCACATTTAGACATCTGTATTTGGTATCCCAAAGTACAGAGGTAGGTATTAATAATACAAAAGCTCTAGAGTATGCTTTGACATTGGAAGCAAAAGCCATTTCTATGTGCCATGCAGCACTTGTAGTTCATGGTGCCAGTTTTTCTGGCTGTTTTTCTCCTAACACTAAGAAGAATTTTTGCATATTTTTACTGCTGTGTTTTTCATGATGAGAACAATCAGCCATTGGAATAATCTCCCCAAGGAAGTGGTGGATTCCCTAACATTGCACACTTCTAAGACTCAGCTGGACAGGGTGCTGGGCCATCTTGTCTAGATGGTGCTTTTGCCATGATCCCTGAGGTCCCTTCCAACCTGTTATTCTATGATATCCTATGATATCCTATATCTGACTGAACCATCATGAAAGGATTATAAAAGCAAGAAATGGCCTACAACTGATTTTTCTGAGTTACCTACAGTTATCTGTCTCAAAACCACGTATTACTTCAGAAGTACATGTGTACACAGAAGACGAACTGCATTAAGCACCACATAAGACGAATTGGACAGACCCCATTGTCCTGGTCTCAAGCAGGGCAGAAGCGTGAACTAGATGATGAGTTGCTCAGCCCAGTCAAGAAAATTATTTATGGAAATAAAGTGATGCCAGACGAAACTCGGAATACCTTTTCTAAACAGAAATTTTGGACTGAAATGCCTGACCTGACCTAAATCCGACTACAAGTTCTTACATTAAGCAATTCCATAAAGTCACTAAAGTTATGCCAGGGAGAAATTGAGCCCTAAGTGACATTTTTGGTCTGTAATCTGCCCTTTTTCTAGACCAAAATGTTATTGCAGTGTCATTTTCAAGACCATTCTAAAGCTGTTTATCAACACTCCATATAACACTATATATAAATCTTTAGAGCAGTAGGTCAGTATTTTATAAACTTGATTCATATTAAACAAGTGGATTATTTATGTATCTTTAAGGTTAAGTATATAACAGCTTAGCTGAGAATATACCATTTTACAGAGTGAAGTCTATTTAAATAGTACATTCTGTACAAGAGTTAATCTCTGCAGATGTGTCTTTCAAAAATATTGCTGGCAGAGATGTGAAGTTCCACCTAAAACAATTTATATTCTTAAAGCAGCCTATGTCTTTTCCAATTCTGGTAGAAATAGGCAGCCAACTTGCATATATCATTAAATTTCAAATTCCTCTGTAAATGACAGCCAAAGCATCCAGAAAGTTCAGTATGTTTTCTCTGAGGTTAGTTGATGCAGAAGATTTTCATGAAACGTTTTATCTTCTATCATCAGTTCAAAGATGTAAAGAGTGACTAATTAAGCCTGCACTCCCTTCAGATTGATATACCTGACTGAAAAAAAAAAAACAAAACACACACACAAAAAAAACCCAACAAAACAAAACAAAACCCCAAACAACAACAAAAAACCCAAAAACAAACAAACAAAACCACCAAAAGAACCCACTAAACAACCTCACAGCTGGAGTTCTTCCTGAAAACTAAAATAAATTACAAAATAAAACATGAATCCTCTCTAGACACTTAATGAAGACAGACTTCTAGGGGGTTTCTATACCAGAGATTATTTTACACCCCAGGATGAGACAAAACTAGCAGATTTCTGCAGCTGAAGACTGCAATCACAGCAGAATAAGGAAAATAATAAAACATATTACTTGTTAAATCACTTACACTGGTTTTCCTTTGGATTCACAAGTCAAAATTATAGATTGTCCTTCTTCAGGCCATGAATTGGAAGAAATGATTTTAACTAAAGGTGTATCTAGGAAGAAAAAGAACAGACATCTTGTTGATATATACAAAAAAGATTTATTACCTAAAAGTATATTCTTCTCTGTTTACAAAAGACTACACCGTATATTTAATTTACATTTGGAGATGCTTTCATGTGGAGCCTTGTGCAATTTCCATTGTCTTCAGGAAGACAATGGAAACAACCAATGCAACTAAATCAGTAACTTTTTATATCCCAAGGAAACATAAATAGAAAGCATGTGTATACTCAGAGGAAATAACTGTTTTCTCTGTGTATTCAATGCAAATACTCCATATGACTATTTCAAAGTCTGATATCTAATAACAAAATAAAAAATATTGAGGATGAATAACAAGTACTCTGTCCAATTGTTTCTTTGCCTCATTATAGGTGGATATGATGGAATGCTGCCATTGGAGGAATGAATGAAATAATATGCATTTGAATAAGAACACTTTTATTGTTGCAGAAGCTTGACACTCATAAGAAATCTACAATGGGTTTTCAGATAAAATACCTTGTTACAGGCATCTTACAGTATATTATTTCTGATATGCAATAATGCTGTGCCTAAAAAAGAACATTATTTTTTTTAAATATAAGTTACAAAGAGAATGTTCTAAATAACTGAAAAGCACTATCTAAAATAGTCTGTAATCTGCTCTAAAAATGTAAAAATATTATTTCTATGCATTGGAATTAAACGTATCATTTTAATTGCAAAATGATATACAATATAGCTACTGTGAATTAATGCAGAATAAAACATTTGCAGTAGATCTTTTAACTTTTAAAAAATGTTGCCAGCTTGTCTGAAAGGATATCATCTCATAATGAAAATATTTCATGTGAGTTAGAGGGGTACATCTTACAAGGAAAAAAAAGTCTATACAAAACATTTATTTCCTTAGGAAAAAAAAAAAAAAAGAGTTCATTGTCATAGTGATAAAAATTTTCAGACTCAGTAAGAAAATACCAATTCTTATGTCCTCCACAGTTTCCTAATACAAAGCACACATCTTTAGCACAATAAATACTTTAACCTGCAAATCTGGGGTATCTAAGTGTTGTCTCATCCAATTTACAATTACTATTTTCATTAGCAGGGAGGTAGTAGTGACACCACAGATGTCCTATTATTAAAGCGAAAGTGAGAGAGCATGACAATATGACCCTGTAAAATCAAATGGAAAAAAATTATATGCTGTAGCAATATAATTTCTTACTGAGCTGCTAACAGTCTGCTGAACACTAAGTGGTACATGAACAATTAAAAATGTCGAAGGCATTTTTCTAGCTTTGATTTTTATTTTTGGCATATTATAATGCATCAGGACGGCACAAGACAAGAAAAGGGGAAGGCTTGGTGTAGACTTGTCATAATTCCACTGAAAGCATTGCCAACATCATTTAGCTTTCAGTAAAGCAGCACTAACCTTACACCAGTAGCAAATCTGTTCCACAAGTCCATATTTTTAAGGACCCTGCAAATCATTATGCAGGTGACTAATCCTTTGGAGGTCATGCTGGCATTTGCTTAATTTTTAGCACATGCTAAAGGCACTGACCTCAAGTGCCTTAATAAATCAGGGCATAAAGTACTTCTGTGATTTCCATGGTGCTACTGAAGATAAATAAATTGCTCTCTTGACTATATTGAACCAGAGGAACACATCAGTATCAGATAGGAATACATGAAGACTTTAACTGAGGGAGGCAACCAATGCAACGAGATCAAGAGGTTTCCAGAGAAATACAAGACAGAGCTAAAATTTGATGGAAATAATCATAATAGCCGTAGGTGAAGAAAGAAATTAAAAGCTCATCTAGCAAGCATTACTGGCTTAAATATTTAAGAAATTATCAGCATCCTACACAGTGCTATAAATGACCCACATAAAACAGCAGAGGGGACTTGAGACAATTAAGCTTTCATTTCCATGGATCAATGCAGTGTTGTTTGCCCCAACATGAAGTTCCCATTCCTACTTTATTTAATGCTCCAGACAGCTTTCTGTTTACCATGCACTTCTAAACAGAACTTACTATCACAGAATAAGAAAGGTCTTACAGTTATGTTTCGCTCCCTAATGCTCAATTAATTCTCTTGTGGTTTTCCCTACGAATTGACTTGTCCGGTAACTACTCGTTTCATTAAAACAGGAAACACAGGTATTAATTCAAGATACAGTTTAGGGAAGCTTTCAAGTGACAATTTTGGTATTTTAGTAACAGTCCTTTTTCAAAAACTACTTGATATTCTATATTGGGTGTTTCAGTGTTACTCTTTCCATTTTATTTTCCTGCTTTGCTTGATTTCTCTCCAGAATTATAAGCGTACACTTATAAGCGGAAAACTTCTCTGACAAACTTGTCCTCCACTTTCACATTCACACTAATATTTAAAATGAGAGTATTAACTTTAAAATAATTGCATCAAAACTAACCTAAATATGTTGTTTTAACAAAGATAATAAAACCCCGTTGACTTATATTTTTCCAGAACACAAAACGGTCTTATAAAATACTACCTCCTGCTAGGACTGTGCATTTTAGATGCATTTGACAAGTGTAAATGTATTCTATCAATACTGTAAGCTTTAACCTGTCACACTCAGAAAAATTAATCATAACAACTGGAACATCACCTAATGTCCAGCAAACACCATCACCACTAGAAAGCAAAATCCAAACTAAGAAAAACATACCAAGAACAGTAATACAGTAGGAGAGATTGATTTATTTTCAGATACGCTCACCAGCTTGTTATAAGTAATGTAGATAGTAAAAAAACCTCTTACTTTTATAAACAAAACAAACAACAGGAGTAGGATGAAGGGGTTTATTTTGGATCAGATCATCTGTTGTTCCTCCTTTGAAGTCAGTAGAAGTATACAAATTTACACCAGTTAAACTTACCAGAACTTTAATAATTTGCATCTTTTCTTAGGATTTGGCTTGGTAATGTCATAGTAATAAAATACTGTAGATCAGCATTTCAAGAAGAATTCTAATGAACAAGGGGTTAGTGACTAAAATTTCTTTACCATACCTACAAACAAGCCCTTAACCTGAGTTCCAGGGACACTATGGAGGAGATAAATATTCAAAAAATAGTAAGAATTGGAAAAACCCAATTGGAAAAACCCCACAACAGCAATTTATGTGAGTCTAGGTAATACAGCAAGCCTTCAGAGTTAAAAACTCTGGTTTCAGTACTCAGTGGCTTATTTATTTACATGCACCTCTATCAGCATGAGAGCTGTTTGGTTCTTAGCTGCTTGGTCTTTAGCTTGAATAACAAAGTACTTATGAGCTGAAATTGACTGCTAGCACAAATCTGAACTGAGATTCAAACATGTCTTCAGACACACAGCAAGATATCTTCTACCCCCCATGTGCCAAGAATCTGCCTTTTTCTTGGAAATAAAAGCTAAGAAGTGGTTACAGATTAAAACTATGGATTGGTTTGTTGGTTTGGTTTATATATAAATATATATATAACCTTTCCAGTTTCAGCAGACCAAAGGCAAAAGTTCCACTGAGTGATTCTATTTCATTCATCTTTCTAGAATTTGGGTACATATCATTGACAAGATCAGGGAAGCCATTTCAAAGCTTTGGGAAGATTTATCTGTTTTTGATAGGGTAGTAGAATCTTTATTCAGCGACATAAAAGAAAAAATCAGTGAATGCATGTGGAAAATTGATTTCAGTTTACACCGGTAATTAATGTTATCTGATATAGGAAGAAATTAAACACTTCAGCACATGATTTTTGTTGTACTCGTAGCAATAACCACTGGAAACATTAATAACTTGTGGAACTGCTTTACTGATTGATTTAATCTCTTCGAAGCTATTTCAAATTAAAGGTGTTTCTTATCAGTCAACAGACCATTGCTGTTAATCAGATCTTCAATGCTAAAAGGTATGTGGAGCTTTTTTTCAAATTCACTTGCTATTTTTACATTGCTTGAAGTAAGAAAGATTCCATTATACATTTATATTATTTTTCCACCAAGCCCTTATAAGGTTACATGCAGGGTTAAATTTCTTCATAGAAATTTCTTCAGATACATTTCCTCATGTAAAGTAATTACATGGAAGCTGCTGGAAGATTCCCATATGATAAGTTATGTTAAACTATATGTATAAACCCTTGACAACCACAATGTAAAAGCAGAAACCAAATTAATAGAAGAAAATTTGCTTAAGATCATAAAGGAGGTCACAAAGAGAATCAGAAAATTGATAAATACTACATCCTTCTTGTTGCCAAGACACTAAAAAAGTAACCTGACTTCTTTTTCCTGTGTAACTTCAGAAGTCCCCTTTTCCTTCAGTCCTTAGCACATTGAATTACCAAAGCTTCTGCGTATACTTTTTCATGGAATTCTCAGCTACTGGTTGAGTAACTATATCAAAATATGACCCCTATGCATCCTAGGGCATTAATCAGCAAAAAGTGTGTGGGAATTACCAGAATTCAGGAGAAAAATAATTTTGTGACACAATTATATATTAGGATGATACTATGATTGCATCATGTTATCTTACCAAATAATCTCTCCCTAATGTAATAATCATCAGTTAATGTAATTACAATCTTAAAAAAAAAAAAAAATAAGACCACCTCTTGAGCAGATGTCAGAATGGGTGCAGTACATACATTTTGTTGAGACTTTTAAGAAATAACTATTGGAAGTAGTAGACTAGCGTAGAAACACTAGTCATCTTATAGTCAGCAGAATTCAAATAAAGCTGGGAATGCATCTATCCAAAGATGTGTGCATCAGTCTTTTCTCCAGAGAACTGAGATATATATGTATGTATGTATGTATGTATGTATGTATGTTTAGCTGTAATATAAACAGTACTTGCCACTAGACTTCACTGCACATTTTTTTACAAGGTAAATTTCTGTGGTGCTCAAATCTCAGCCTTTGTTGGGATTCCAGGGAAATGAGGATTAACAGAAAAAGTCTTGGCAGTTCTTCTCTGCAGAAATTTACAATGGAATATCATATCAGATGTAGAGATCCAAATCAGGGCTTATTATTTTCAAGTTCTCTGCAGAATTATAGAAATATTTTTTTTAAAATAAATGCAATAACTTTATATGAAATTTAAACTCAGCATCACAAATATCTTCCTATGTGGCTAAACTTTCAGGAAGCGGAATGGAGTAAGAACACCTCCTTCTTTTCACTTACAGAGATGGTGTTATTAATCCCTGAAGGAGGGTCCTGTACTTCAGCATTCTATATTTTAGAGGGCTGCTACACCCACAAGTCTTAAGAAGCCATTTCTATGCTCCCTCACTTAAAGGTAATTTGATTTTTATGAGAAGTGGTAATGAGCACACCAAGACTAGTTCTTTAGACAGAGCCCATGCAACCATTTAGAGAAAAAGGTGTTCCTTACTCCACTGAGTACTGAAGTATTCACATTAAGTAGATCAGATCCAGCAAAATACTTATTCGACAGTAATTCACTGATTAGAACATTCAACCCTTCAGAGTCTGTGGATTAAGAGATTGGTCTGACTCTGACTGCAAGAAGTTGTGTGCTGACCTCCCATGCTATAGACGAGGTCTACCATGTATTCTAGGGTCTCCCTTCAGGTTTTGAACTAAGATTTCACTTTGTGAAAAAGCTTTTGTCCTACCTACCTCCTAGTTTGCATAAATGGGATTTTCTGACACACTAAAAAATAACCGGTATTAGAAAATTCTTAATCCATTCCACATTATGAATTAGAATTCCACAAGTAACTCAGTACTGTGCAGATTTGTCCATATTTACATTCAGTAAACACATAACATGGAATATACCAGTCAACTTAGATTTTAAAAAAGGTTTCTAAAGTCAGATTAGGATATTCATAGAAAGAAAAACCTGCAAAACTTTAATGTTCCCTACATATTTCCTAGAATGCTTAACTGAATGTTCTGTCAACACTTAGCATGAAGTGCCTTTAGCACATCCATTCTAGGGCTTTACATGTAAAACTTTTACTGAAAAGTTTTCAAAGGCCTTTGAGCTGGTGAACTTCGAGTATCCTTCTTACTTGTTAAAGATGTCAACAGTTGTAATGTTTAAACAATTTTAATAATTAAAAAAAAAATAAAATTAAACATCACTAAATGTAACCACAATTCCAGAAGCATATATTACATATTTTACTAATATCAGCCTAAACTTAAGAAAGCCTTTTCCAAACTGGTAATGGATACATATTCAGCTACTGCCTTTATATTTGCACATTATTTTCCATATGAAGTACAGTGCCCCTTCAAGTTTTTTTGGTTTTTAGATGTGTTTAATGCATGATGTGGCTTCTACAAAATTTCAATGACAATCTCATTGTCATTAGGCTGGACATGATGATCTTAAAGGTCTTTTCCAGCCCTGGTGATTCTGTGATTCTGTGATCTCCCATAGTGTTAACCATTCAAGGTTTTGCATGCTATACAGTGATTTTGCAAAATGTTTGGATCTTCTTTTTGTACCTGTCGACCATGTTTTTGTAATGATCAAAGCAGTCCAATAATAAACATAAAGCAAGTTATTTGCTGTTTAAGTAATAATCAGTACATAAAGTACTTAACTACTAAAGGTCTCAACTTACAGTTTTGGGAAGGTTGGTTCACATAATTCTAAGGAAATGGGTGACAGCGTCAAGAAGAAATCACATTTCTTTTGTCTTCCATTGTTGTCCCTTCATCAGAAAATGCATTTTTTTGGTCTGTAGGATATTAAAAGATCTGGCACAGAAAAAAATGTCCCGTTTGGTGACAGTGACGTATAAGGCCCAATATGTATAAGGTGTATAGAGAAAGATTAATCTTTTGGATTATTTTAGTTTATGAGTCTTCGGGGTTCAAAAAGAAAAATCCATTGGCGAGGTTCTTTCCTCTATGCATGGCACACATCAGTGTGATATATGCTGTCTAAATCTCTTAAAACACGAGGGATTCTCAGCTTTTTTAATTTTTCACAATGTCCCACTTAGTCTTTCAAGTTCAAACTAGTACCAAAAAGAGATAGACCTAGTGAAAATAGTAGAAAGAAGAGGAGGCACAGCTGTTTAAATATGTTCTCCTGTTACAAATAAAAATTTACACCTCTATACAATGTTACAACAAACATTATTAAACCTTCAAAACAATGCCCTCCCATCTGATTAGTTTCCATGCAACCAAATTGTCAGGTGAGTAATTAAAAAACAGGGCAAATGCAATCCTTTCCCTAATCATGTTTTAGGTAACTGAAAACAGCTCACTAACATCATTTGACCCTAGGCCTCCATCTAGATACTTAAATTCTGATGCAGGTTTTCTTTGAAGTTGATTCTCTGTAGTTTGTGTTATGAACGTCTCTCCACCCGCAGTAAGAAGCTGAGTTTGTTGTAATGAAGTCTGTGATCCTTGTTGGATTTTCTGTTTGAGTGCTAATTATTTCAACAGGAAAGACACCGATACAGGGAGGGATGAATACATCAATTGCTGGGTTGGTCAGAGGAAGCAAGTGCTCATAATACATCCAGATGTGCTACAAGTGTTATTCAAATCCCTCCTTCTAAAAACATTTTTATGGCCTTCTTATTTTATCTTTTGGGATGATTACTAGATGGTTTTTATTACCTTTAGTGACTAGAAGTTTTCTTCTATACACTGTGATTTTAAAAGTCTTAAAAGTACTGCTAGTAAGAAAAGGCTTTATTTAACAATGTAATTCTGCACTGGATCAAATAATATGAAACATTGGACCCATTCAAAAAGACAGCTATGCTTGTGTAATAGAACAGTTCTTCCTGGTGTGCTCAGTGAGCTTCCCATGAATGCCAAGTTTTACCTTCAGGGACACTAAGCAACACAAGTGTCCTGGTTTCACTGGGATAGACTTCTAGAATCAACTTTCTGTTCAGGGAAGCTGCATTTTTCAGAAGACTGCAGCACCTGATCCCATGAGAACAAAGTTGATAAAACACTTGGTTTTAGTTCATGGTCAGTCATTGTATGTGGGTTTCCATAGCGACCAAGGTCTTTAGGAGTTTTGAGTTATCCAGGGGCTAAAGCTAGGAGGATCCAAAGCCAGGGAAGCTAACCCAAGCTGGCCAACAGAAGTATTCCATACCATAAAAATCACTCTCACTATAAATGGGGAAATTTGCTGGGGATGGGTTCTTCCTTAATGCCTGCCATTCCTGGAGGATCTCACCTTCTGCTTGCTAGGCCTACTCTCCCATTTGTTGTGACTATCGTGCTTTCACTGGAGCTGTAGTGCTCACAGTAATTGATGAGTATTACTCTGTGTATTTTAAATTCATATTGGTGTTGGCATTAGTTTTTATTACTATTTAATTCACTCTGTTTTTATTTCAACCTGAGGGTCTTGTTTCTTTTTCCTGATTACCGTTCCCGACTGGGGAGGTGTTATTGGATGACAGAACAACTGACTAAACAAAAACAACAAGGAATGTGTCTTATTAACTACTTGCCAGTTTGGAAAACACTCACTCGAGCTCCAGGCAGAACAAAACACATAGGCTCTTCCTATGCTATAGCATGCATGTCATGTCTGCCAGATCATTTGGCAGAGGCACTGGAATGAGGTTTCTCTCCTTCTCTAGATTAAATTTTGTTGGGATTTCTAGGAATAACAGGAAGATTTTCATCTTCTCAGCAAGCTGGTTGTGCTTTGTTGCCATATATGAAATTCTGCTTTGGTTGCTTGGGGAGGCTCACTGCACTCTTCTCTCACCGTAACTTGCTGTATTATTTCTTACAAGTGTCCCAAGAGCAATGGATCATAATATCACTATCCTCTTCACATAGTTAGGTAGGTTTCTCTCCCTTAAGGTTGTTGTTCCAAGCTGTCTGCGTAGCCAGCAATTGCCACTGCCCAGGAAAACTCACAAATTTTCCTTTGTCACCAAAAGGGACAGAACTTTATTAGCCCCCACCTTCCTGCTGCTACCTATTGACTGATCCCAGACCAGTTCTGATGTAATAATCTCACTGTGTGCAACAGCATCTCCTGCCTGGATCTGTAATACTCGGTGTACTCTGCCATTTGTAATTAATTTATTTACCTTGTTGTTTAATTTTTTGCACACTAACCACCATTGCCTCTTTGTCCCAGAGTCCAGATCAGTAGGATTGATTCATTACAACACACTTTTCTTCTTACAGGCTTAGCTAAATTATGAGCTACCAACAGAATGTCTTTACTTCATACTTTTATTTTATTACCACAAACCTTCTGAATATTGAAAGGCTTCCATAAATTTCACTGATTATTTATTGTGGCAGTGAACAACAACAGTTCTGGTGCTATCATTTTAAAAAATGTTATAAAAATCTAACAGTCCAATAATAAAAGCTTATTGCTACCTGGTAATAAATGACTGCCAGATGATAAGATTTTTAAAGTATTTCCTGAGAGACTAATTCATTTATTTTTCTACCTGTTTTTGTCTGGTTTTTGTTGGTTTGTTTTTTGGTTTTTGTTTGTTGTTGTTTTTCTTTTTCAAAAAGCATGTTTGTGAAATCTATTTATGTCACAGCCTTCTACATTTTTCATCATGCTTTTTCTCTCTTATTTCCTTGGAACCTTTCCATCCTTTCCAGATGCAAAGATAAAATAAGCAGGTACCTTTGAAAATGATGATGTATCTACTTTCTAGATTAATTAGCACTGGAGTAGGACAGTTTAAGGTTTGGGGTCTTTTTCCAGAAACCATGAGAATTTTCACATATGGACAGCAATTATAAAACTCCTTGATGATTCTGTATTCCTACATAACTTTATCCCTATTAAAAAAAAAACAAACAACACAAAATGCCTAAGTAATTAAGCTTAGAAAAAAAGAGTTTTAAAGTGAATTCCAAGGACAAACTCCTCTGGTATGTACAAAAATTAACATCACATTGGATAGCCCAAATGAAATCTGAAAGAGGAGAGTGGAGTATTTTAATCAGCTCTGTGAAAGTGCTCAACATTTTTAATAGTTTTTACATTTACCAGATGCATGCATCCTACAGCTGTGCATCAGAATTCCCCCAAATTGGGCTCCTTTTGTAAATGACAAGGAGCATGGCTTCTGCCTGTGCCCTCTTGCTTTGAATAAGCACTCACAAAGCAAGTCTGCATTGGTAAACATCATCAAATTACCCTGGGAGATGCACTAAGTTTGATGCTCTGCTTCAGAATATAATTAACTCCTCATTGCTTAAATCCATGAGAGAAAAACTCAGTATTATGTATGTGACAAAAAACTTAATTATTAGTATTTGTGGGTGAGACAATCTAGATCAAAAGATTGTATCACAGCAATGGTATTTTATTTCAATAAGTGTATTCAACAATACTATAATATTAAGCTTCGTAATATTTTCAAATACTTAGGTTTGATAAAAGTGAATACTTGGCACCATATCTACGTGAATATTCCTATACCTTCTTTTTGCACTTCTTTAAAAACTACATTACAGTCAAGCAGGACCTGAAACAGTATATGGTCCCTTTTTATCTGAGATTCTGTGATGAACATTATGTCATCCTTTATCTCATCTCTTCTAATTTAGTTTAAAACTATGTTTGTTGGGAAAAAAAAAAGTATTAACAGTTTGTACTAGAAGAGCACAAAAACACTATCCTGGATGCAAAACAACAAGCCACATTCCAATGTGGTGGAAAATAAAGGTTGATCAGTGGAATATTCCTTCCTGACACTCATAATTCGTAAGTGCCTTAATTCAAGGACCAACCTTGCAGGAAACCCTTTAGGTTACTAATTCTGTGAACACTGATTATCTGGTACTTTGTTAAATATATTAATTGTACCTGTTTCAACATCTCACCTGTCAGTCATACAAGACTGCTTCATCACAATTGCTAAAAAGAAAAAAAATAATTAAATTGTGACAGTACATAATGTGTGGCTTGGGGTTTGGGGAAGGTGAAAGAGAAGATGGCGGTACACTACCAAAGCTCTGCTGTTCTTCTCAGCTCCATTTAAAATGTGTTAAAACTTTACCCTTCCGTTGTCATCTAATGTGTTCCTTGATCATTCTTACCTACTTTGTGCTTGTTCTTAAGACTGGCAGAGATAAATGTGAGCACAGCATCGAATATATTGGTAGACCCTGCTGAATTAAGTGGTACACAGAGTGGCACTGTCACCACAGTTCTAAATGTGTGCCACTTCAAGAAGATAGTTAGCACTAGACACAGCTATTTCCTTTTACATGATTTTGCAGAATGGGTGACTGGTGCCTTAATTATCCATTAAGTACCATCCACACATGAATGATAGTAGAAATAATATTTTCTTTGGCAACTCACTTCTGTTTTCTTCAGTGAATGCAAGCAATGAAGCTTAGTTTTACAACTTTTATCTTGTTTAATTATTTCTGTCATGCCACTTCTTCACTCTAAACCATCCCCATTTTGCTAGTCTCTGCAGATGTGTAAACCTCTCTGTTCCATTTAACATCTCCATTGCCTTACACTGCACTCTCTCAAACTTATTTATATTTTATTTTATTTTTGCCATGTCACCCAAAAGGAGTAAAGAAAAAAAGCAAGAGGAAAAAAGTCTTCTGCCTAAATCACATACATTATCAACAAATGCCTAACTCTGAGTCCATGCATGACCTTTCAATGTAATTTTATGTTGTGCATCTTCTGTTTCTGTAGCTTAAGGCCTCCAGTTTTCTGGTATGTCTGACTTAAATTATCTTGAATATGGTTTGAGAATTGCAGCACATCCAAAACTGTTGATGGAGCAAAGAAGAGCTCTGGATGCTCAGCATACCCAAATACTCCCTCAAGCCTTTATCTGACATTCATAACAGATATTGGACACAATAAAAGTATAATCAATATAAAAACAACTAAGCAGTAGTATCAGGGCATGAAAATTTAACTCATTTCTTACAAATGTAAATTACATCCTCATGAAGGGCAAACTTCTGGTCCTCCTAACAATCTCTATGTATGTTTTCCTCTAAACTCTCTCTTCTGCTTGCTAGTCTTTAGTTTTGGAAATGAACAGTCCTCCAAACTGTTATACAGGGAAGGCCTGGAACAGCTCTGTCCTTCTGTCATTAGGTTGACTGCCTGAAGGTGACCACAGTTGTAATCTGGTGTGCAAATTCTGTAATTTTCAGTGTCCTTCCAAGACTATCTCATTTGAAATAACACCAAGTCTATGCTAGAAAAAAACGATAGGGTATTTGAAGCATATTTTCAAAGGCAGCATGGAGCTCAATAGATCTTAGTCACGTACCTCAAAAATTCCTGCTCTAATTGGAACCTGATGTGGAACGTCTCAGACACTAGACTGTCATTCAGCTACTCAGTCTTTATTGTCCTGTTAGTGCTACCCAACATAAAGTAGTAAGAAAAACTATATTTAAAAACTTGATTTCTAGTTTCTCTGTAAATTCAACTTTCTGCTATATATCTCTAACACAGATCTTCTAATATATTCACATTACATCCATGTAGGCATTTGTCTCATCAAATACAATGCAGAGAAAGTATTGTCTAAATCCTTTTTATAGTAACTGTTACTTAGATTAGGAGCTTCAAAAAACAGTCAGTCAGTCAGATACTGCTACTGACCTGTCTGTACAAGATCATTATTTCTGGAACCTACCTCCTTACGTAGAGAAAGGTTTATCATTCCAGGGAATCAGCTGCACTGCCCCTTTTTACACTATTACACTAGTTTTCTGGTCTTTTCAGGTAGTTAAAATAAGTTGTTGTCTTTCTTATGTCCACCTAAGAATATCCTACAGAGGCTTGACTGGCTCACTGAGGGGATTTCTACTGATGACAATGGCACATGGCCAGCTGTGAGCAAATTAAATATATGACCTCAAAAGCCTACAGCGAGCTCTGAAAGGTTCTGTCCCCAGCCTCCCCTCCAGACAGTAAACAGTTGCTAGCCCACTAGTGTTCATTAATTTGGAAATGTCACCACACTGGCCAAAGCTAGAATCTCCACAAGGCAAAGCACTGAGTGGTTCAAACATGTATTTCAAACAGGTTCAGGGATGACTTCACTGTGCTTCATTCACCAGCAGAGCCATGCCCTCTGGCTTTTCAGTCCTTTTGCCACAGGTTGCCTTTCCTGTGCCTAAAGGCTTACTCCTCCATAATGGAATTATATTTATTTTATATTTATTTCCTAAAAATCCTACTTTTAATATTACACATTCCCTCATAAATTTCCTTTGAAACCTTCTCGAGCCCTGTCTTAAACACAACAAGCAAATAGAATAACCTGCCCACACCATATTTTAAAGTTTCTATGCAGAATAGAGAAGTGACTCTGTGGATTTTCCTACAAAGTATTTTACAGATCAATACATTATATTAGTTTATATTTCACATGTAAACCATATTTGAACATAAGCCTCCAGATAGGAAAGGTCAGGATTGTACATTAACCCTTTGAACTACATATCCCCTTTGAAAGATGAAAGTTTGGCAGTAAATGGACCCACAACTTTTTGAATAATTTTGCATTTAAATAATGGATTTCTTATTTTCATCTATCATTAACCTAATTGATCTCATTTAAATGTGCAAACTGTGGTACTGAACTTTCGTGTTCACAGATATGATTCTTTACTGTTTACAGTAACCTTTATGTTTCGTTTGTTTCAAGTATTCACTAATTTGAAAAACTTAAGAAAATTTTAGTTATCATCATGGTCTTTACACAATTATTGAGCTAAATAATTAAACAGAATAACTTTTTGTTTACTTTTCTTTCAACTTGTAAAAGTGTACATGTACTGAAGCTATATCTTTTAATTTGCATTCTTATCACTACTATTTTTAAATGCATCTTACATGGGGAAATATGGAAATATCCCTCCTTTAAGCAAGACAGATGAAAAGCTGATCACCAAAGTACTGAAATAACATTAAGATATATTTATTATTCATATCACAGATTAAAAAAAAAACAACAAAAAAAAACAAACAAAAAAAACTTTATTGGCAAAACACCAACAGAGTATCTTAACATGGGACTTGGGTGGAAACCTGAACTTATCTCACAATAGAATAAGGAATCAACTGGAGAATCTTGAAATCACCTTCTATGACTGGGTGACCCGCCTAGTGGATGAGGGGAAGGCTGTGGATGTGGTCTACCTTGACTTCAGCAAGGCCTTTGACACAGTCTCCCAGAGCATCCTCCTGGAGAAGCTAGCGATCCATGGCTTCAACAGGTGCACCCTTCGCTGGGTTAAAAACTGGTTGGCTGACCGGGCCCAGAGAGTGATGGTGAATGGAGCTGCATCCAGCTGGTGTCCGGTGACCAGCAGTGTCCCCCAGGGATCAATACTGGGCCCAGTCCTATTCCATATCTTTATTGATGACCTGGATGTGGGGATTGAGTCCTCCCTCAGTAA
The DNA here is from genome assembly GCA_020745705.1 of Hemiprocne comata. Classification (NCBI taxonomy): domain Eukaryota; kingdom Metazoa; phylum Chordata; class Aves; order Apodiformes; family Apodidae; genus Hemiprocne; species Hemiprocne comata. Next base: position 129,874,407 of record CM036586.1, on the reverse strand, counting down.
ATTCGCAGATGACACCAAGCTGGGGGGGAGTGTTGATCTGCCAGAGGGTAGGAAGAAGCTGCAGGAGGACCTGGACAGGCTGGACCGATGGGCCGAGGCCAATGGCATGAAATTCAACAAGACCAAGTGCAGGGTCCTGCACTTTGGCCACAATAACCCCATGCAATGTTACAGGCTGGGGGAAGAGTGGCTGGAGAGCAGCCCAGCAGAGAGGGACCTGGGAGTACGAGTTGACAACCGGTTGAACATGAGCCAGCAGTGTGCCCAGGTGGCCCGGAAGGCCAATGGCATCCTGGCTTGTATCAGGAATGGTGTGGCCAGCAGGAGTAGGGATGTGATTCTCGCCCTGTACAAAGCACTGGTGAGGCCTCACCTCAAGTACTGTGTGCAGTTCTGGGCCCCTCACTTCAGGAAGGATATTGAGGTGCTGGAGGAGGTCCAGAGCAGAGTAAAGAGGCTGGTGAAGGGACTAGAGGGAAAGTCTTACAGGGATAGGTTGAGGGACCTGGGGTTCTTTATCCTGGAGAAGAGGAGACTCGAGAGGAGCCTTACCACTCTCTAGAACTACGTGAAGGGAAGTTGTAGTTAGGTGGGGGTTGGTCTCTTCTCCCAGGCAACCAGTGACAGGACAAGAGGGCATAGCCTGAAGTTGCTCCAAGGGAGGTTTAGGTTGGATATTAGGAAGCACTTCCTCACGGAGAGGGTGGTTAGACATTGGAATAGACTTCCCAGGGAAGTGGTGGAGGCACCGTCCCTGGATGTGTTCAAGGCAAGGCTGGATGTGGCACTTAGTGCCATGGTCTAGATGGTGTGGTGGTGTTGGTCATAGGCTGGACTTGATGATCTTAAAGGTCTTTTCCAGCCTTGGTGATTCTGTGATTCTGTGAAATTCTCGCATTCTCATGGTCACAGCAATCCAGCAGAACTTAATTGAAAGAGAAAAGCAAGAACACCATTCAGATAGTTGACCTCCAAATGATGGGAGCACCAGTCGCAAGACCCGGTACCTCTCTGACAGATTCAGGTAGCCATTTAAGAAATCATCTAACTTTTTCTCATGAGCTTCTAAAGGATTTAAATAGCTGGCAGATTTTCACTAAAGTCAAGGAAATCCTTGCTTGCTTAGGCTTACAGGGATTGTCTATGATCAGAGCGGGAGATTTTGTGAGCGATCAAGGTCCTGTCTGCAAATGACACAGAAGGCCTCTTGCTTTTTAAGCAGGAAAAAGAAAAAGTGCCTTTAATCAATAAGACCATCTAAGTTGTGAGATAAAGTTTGGATAGAGAAACCCACTTGGAAAGCTGAGATGTAAGAACCTGAGGTCCAGGCCTCCTGTTCTGTAGAGATGGAGTACGTCCTGAAACAATATGGCTATAGCCCAGCACAGGTGATTAAGATTCTGGTATCTTAAGCTAACCAGCTGCTACCCTCCATTAACTCATGGATGGGAAGTACACTTCATTGCTAAGGATAAAAGACACATGTAAAAAAGATGCCTGGGACAGGCCAATGCTGGGGCAAAACACAGCACTCATTGGAGTCTGAAGCAAAAAGATTGTTCTTACAGCACACACAGTCTTGACAAATCACTAAAAAAAATACTGTTCTGGGTTTGCCTTTTGTGGCCTATTATTCACACATGGCTTTGTCAGGTATGCTTAGTGGAAGGACTGATAAGAGATAACAGTCTGATAATAACTCAGTGACTTCCAAAAGGTTGGGTCTAGGTAGCAATATGATGATGACAGAAGACTTGTTTCCTCAAAAAAAACCCCACGTATCTTACATTTGTCTTGTTCTCAGAGCTGAGTTGAAGAACTCTGAAGAGTAAAGCATTAAAGCCAACAAAAACATTAGTAAACTCTCTGTTTGGAACAAAACAATTCTGTTTCCTCAAAGGGAAATTTTCCTTGCCTTTTGTTATGAACAGTATGCAATAGATGTTGCTGCATCTGGGCCATCATGTTACTCTTGGAGGAAGGCTTAAGCTTAGCTACTGGCTACCTTCCACAAGTTTCACACGTCTCTGAGGTGTCACAGTTCCCAAACACTCAAACCATTCTAAGATAAAATGGTTAGAGCAAAAGAGCAAATCATGCTAATTTGGGATAGAGAACTGCAAAGCCCTGAATGTGTAAATCTCAAACAAGTTCTTTATTTCATGGCCCTAAAAAAATATGCTCTTGGGAAATCCACATCTTTTCACTGTATCGGAATTTATAGGAGAATTGTGTGCTTAAGCTTGTTGACTAAAGATATCGTAGATAAACCTTTTCTCTTATGGGAAAGCCAAACCAAGTTTCAGTTCTTACAAATACTCCAGCTGTTTTCATTCTTGACTCAGTATACAGTCTGTCTGTATCTATTTGAGCTGGCTCAATAGTTTGGGGGCCTGTTAAAAAATAAATTAAAAACTGGAAAGCTATGACACCTCATTATCCTAGTTAGTAAACCATTTCTTGACTCTGGGGATGCATCACTTTACAGACTGTCCATAAAAAGATTGAGGTAGTGTGTAATCATGCCAGATATTCCCAGATTTTACTTTTAGCCAATGTGTCTTCAAGAGTGTCACATAGCATGATTAAGAGATGGTCATAAGCAAGGAGAATGACCAATAATGCTGTTGACTGATCAGCAACAAAAAAAGATGAGCATCAGTGAAGGAAATTTCTCTTAACTCTCATAGTTTCTTCACTTGGGAAAAACATGTTCTCTGCCTAGACAGTATAAGCTACTTCCAAAACAGGGAAACACGCCTTTGCTGCTAAAGCGTGGGTAGCGGTTAACTCCTGGGGAGTCCTGGCATACATGACTAAAAAATAAAAAATAAATGAAAAAAAAAATATTTAAAAGAAATAACCTGAGGCCAAGGAAAAAAGGAGATATTTCATGCCGAAGTGCAAGAGTAAAATAGTTTTTTAAGCACAAGGCTGTGTAAAATAACTAAAGAAAATAAACAGAAAGTAGCACACTAGAAGAAAATTCAGATCTTATGTCTGAAGTTGAACAGCTTCAAAAAGACAAATGTTCTGCTTCAGCCACAAAGGTGAAATAAAATTAAGGTGTGACATATTTTACCCATTTACAGTACAGAAGGACCACATGTGGGCAACAGCAGAAACTTTCCTTTCCCCCTTACACTTTATCACAGCTAAGAATTGTCCAATTGTGTATGCTTTTTCATGGGTATACATCTGCCCCTTCTGAGCTACAAAAACACAGGAAGTCCATGGTTGAGATAAATAGTGATCTTGAACAGCCACCTAAGACTTAAAATGTAACTAATTAATTAGAATTAATCATTAAGGTTTAAGGAAGATACATTTTTTTTCTCTAAACACCGTTCTGATGTGTAGCTGTAAGTGTTTTAGGCATTCTCCATAGACAACGGGTCTAACAGTCAACTATGCATGCATGACCTTTTTCTTGCTTTTTTTTTTAACAATGCCTTATTTCACATGAATGGATATTATATATTATATTTTCACATGTTCATTCCCACACACATAATATATTTAGTATATTTTTACTTTTTTTTTTGTTCAGAATGTGTAATTGTAGGAACTGTGTTACAACAAAAATGTGCAACCAGCCAAGTAAAACTACTGGGCTAAACTCTCTTAGTGAGCAACAGGTAATGTAGCTCTTTATTAAAATTACTCTGCTTTATACCAGCAGGAATTCTAACCTCATCCTGTTGTCAGAGAAACCTCTATTTGTTAATGCATCAGAAATCACAGTAGTAACTGTTGTTAGACACACATACACACAATTTTCTACACGGCTACACAAGTGCATTGCTGATTTGCTCATCTGTAGTCTGCTGCATTCGAGTCATTTTGTTTACTTAATTCAAACTCAATAAGTTTATTTCCCAGACAATAGCTAACATTCTCTTGGAATAGCTGCTTAAATGTAAAGTCAAGTTCAGACGTTCATTGCAGAAGAATCTAATAACAAACCACAAATGAAGAAGCAGCCTGTTAGACAAACATTGTTGGAATAGCCTGTAGAAGCAAGTTAGCGTATGGCTATAGGCTTGTCAGGCTGACAATTCACTGCACATCTGTGTCTGCCAATATAGAATTTACTCAAAATTGCCTCTCTAGACACTTCTTTACATAACACATATTTAACTTATTAGTGCTGTCATTTGGGAATATGGTCAGCTTTTGAGCAAAATCTCATGGAGTCTGTTAGCATGGATCATACCACAGCTGCCATTTTAGAATCACAATGATTAGGTTTGAAGTTCAAGTGATTTGATTTCACTTCAAAGCTTCAACAGCAACTCCCCAGGCAGACTTACACAATTAATTTTTACTGAGGTCTGCTGGGTAATTTACTGTGGTCAGAGAATCTTCAGTAAAGTAAGGTAATTACCCCTGGGTAATTTTATGGCACTCTGTTCAGTAGGAAGCAACATTTTGGCTGGCTTCTGCTCAGGTAAGACCTGGTGGAAAGTGAAGATGCTGCTTCTGGGAAACAACACATGTTTGTGACATTGAGGAGGGATGAGCAGAATTCACTCACTTCCCAGATACGGACCAGAGGTTGTACTTGTCCTCAAAATGTCTTTTCAGGAGTGTGCATGAGGACTTACAGTGTACAATCTCATAAATATGGTAACTGAGAAGCTTTCAAAACTGAAGTACTGCACCTGTGACTCTTCAATACAAGAACAAAGAATGCATTCTTACTTTAAATTGAACACAGAAGTAAACAATGAAACTAAATGTCCCTTTGAGATTTGTGTTTATCACTTATAAGAAGCACTTCCTAATAATCAGTGGCAGCTAGGCTGACAAGCAAACTTCAGAGTAAAGCCACGGGGGACATAGGTCTATTTTAGGTTTTCCATTGACAGTATGGGTCAGAGGAAAAATAAACTCAGCAAGCAGTGTCATGCCACCACAAACCTCTGCTGGCCAAATAGAAACTCAATTACAGCCAAACCCTTCAGCATGACAGAAAGACTTGGACAACTGGGCTGCGCTGCAGTGCACAGAGCACGACATGGATGAATGGGATTAAGTACAAGTGAGACATAACATAAATTAGTAATAAAAAAATCTCAAAAGACTGGATGAATTAATTATCCCATAGTCTGGAGTGAGGTACAGTATGCTTACTCCAACAGCATCCCTGTTTAATATTTGAAGTCTTCAAAATTAATCTGGAAAGCCCTGTGGAAAAAAAGGGCTGATCACTGTCTCCATCAAGATATCCCTTTGGTCAAGCTACAAATAATGTGGGTAATCTCTACTTCTGGACCTAACCCTTAAATACCATTACATACACATATCTATACTAAAAGAAAATATTTTTATTTTCTTTTAATCTTAAAAGTTTAGTCCTCAGCTTCATTTCATGTACTATAATACTACTGGGAAAAACTGATTTGATTGTTCCATCACACTAATAAAAGCTAAGATTTTGTAAGAGGAAGAGGAGGGAATAATTTATATTCCATTTTTATATTGCTGCTGATGGCATTACTAGACTTCGTTTTGTTAAGTTTACTTCCTATTAAATCTGATGATAAAAGCAGCTGTGTGGACTTTTAAGCACCTCTATCTACATCTCTCCATGGACTCATTACAAATATCTGTTTCATATAGTCTCATTGTCTAGGACAGATTTAATTCTATTCTTTCACTAGGCATAAATAAAAATCTGTTATTCCAACCATTGCGTTGCTTTCCTTTCTCTCTACCTATCATCCACTGGATGCAAAAACTATCCCATAATACCTACTGTTCTGTTGTTTTCCTTTTCTTTGTTTTGTTGTGGGGTTTTTTGTTTGTTTGGGTTTTTTGTGTTTTGTTTGCTTGGTTTTTATTTTGTTGTTGTTTTTTTGTTGTTTTTTCTTTTTTTGGATGAAGCCACAAACTTTTTGTCCATTGACAAGGCCTAGTTGCTTGAAACAAAGGAGACTTCTTTTACTTTCAAGCATAATTATAAAGGACAGAAACTGATAGACAATTAATTATTGTCCTTTTTTTCTAACCTTTGATGACACACTGATGATTTTTAAGGAACATCCAGGTACCATGAAGAAAATTCTTCAGATTTTCAGAAGGTGTTTAAAAAACAATCACTTTGTATCCATTCTCTCCCAAATGAATGTTAATTTCTTCTGTTCTGTTTGACCATTGAAAGGTGCTTACTTATCATCTTCCCATAGCTCTCTGCTCATCTGAAATACCCCCAGGACATTCAGAACAAGTGTCCTATGGAGCAGTGCCACACTACTTGGTTGAGATTTCAGAACCTACAGGATGTCAGATTAACAAATTCTTCTGAATTTTTTCATGGGGTCCCATAATTCAGCTGTTTTGTCAGCACTATTTTTGAAATGCTGTCAGGTGGCATTGAGGATATATTGGGTCAGCTCACATTGGGTCTTGTGAGTATGCCTCTCATTAATACAAATAGGATGTTTCTCGTATGTTTGAAGTCTTATGGATTTATGGAAAAAAAGCCATCAGGTTCCAGTGACTGCAGTAATACCCACGACGACAGCGAAAAGCACCTGGAGAATAAAATCAAGGGCCCCTGTTCCAGTGCTATGTACTCCATTCAGAGTCTTTAGGATTGCTCTGGTAAATCATCCTTCTCTTTTTACTTCAAGGCTCTCTGTTGAACCACATCGTAAGTTCCCTGAATCTCCTTCTCTTTTTATAAAATTTCCTTATAAAAGTCTTCTGAGTATGTTGATCATGGAGATGCAGGCGGAAAAGAAAAGGGCAATAATAGCCTGTTCTTAGTCTCCTTTTCACCAATAATAAAATAATGCTTTCTCCATGCTTTTAAATGATAGTTCCATCCTTTCTTCTAAACTTGAGCTTCTTTTGGCACATTTCTCACTTGTCTTTCCACTTACAATGACTCTATACTCATGCTGGATAGTGGTAAATTGATTGGTGGAAAATTAATGGAGCAAGTAGGAGCAATAGAGAATAACAGCTGGAGCATTGTGGTTTTTGTTAAGTTGGCAGTCTTGAGGGGTGGGGGCAGCAATATAAAGCACATTAGTAATTGTAAATGACCTGCACAGTTTGCTCTTGTTAGTGAACTTCAGTGAATCCAAAGAAGAGAGAGAAGGAGCTTGTTCAAAATATGAAGCAGCAGGCATTCGGGAAGATGCACTCTACTGCTATTTAGCAAGGTAGCATCTTGCTACCTAGGGTGCAAATGAGAAAAAAAGAACAAATATTCAATAAGCTTTAGGTATGAGAGGCCACAGTAAGGATGCTTTCTTTGCCTTATGATCTTGTGATGCTCATGCAAACCAGAAACATGCCTTTACCTTGAATTACATTACACTGCAGCCAGTGACTCAGTTTAAACCTTGTATGGCTGTCCCGTTTCTGTGTGTACTATTCTGTCCAATTTGGTTCATTTCCTGTAGTGCTAACATATCGAGAAGGGCACTGAAGGAAGAGCAACCAATTTGGAATGGAAGGCATGGACCAGCTCAGTGACTGATGGTTGTGGGATTTAGAATTCAAGGAAATAAAGCTTTTAGGGTTTCATGTCTTTAGTATAGATGCCATTTGAACATGCTAGGGGAGGTAGGCACTTAATACCCATTTGGTGAAGAAAGGCTTTGATTTACCTCAGTAAAATGATGGGTAAAATGTTTTAGAAAACAGTTATTTGCAGTATATATTACTTGGGGATGCTAATCCACATCCTCTTAATTTTCAGACTTTTTTTTTTTTTCAGATGGCATTTTTAGCAGTACTGTCAGCTTTTATGCATGGAGTGCTTTTGCCATTTCAGCATTTTTATGTGCACTACAAGCCTTGGAGTCTTACAGAAATATCCCAGTTTAGCAACAAGTTATATATGCCAGCAGTCCTTGACATGGTATCTCTAGAACTAGTTGCAGTTATTGGAAGCTTGTCTGTTTTGTGGACAAGCTTGTCTGCTTTAGAATAGGACCTAGGGTGTGTCCTTTGATTATACCTACACTAGAAACAGATCCATGAAAGGTCTCTCCCCTTCACTTGGTCTGACTACTTCGCAGATTCCTGTTTTTGACAGCTGGCAATCAATAGTACAAGTGTTCTGCAGAAATCCAAATAGCTGTACCCTAAAGAATGGTGAATATAATGCAAATGAATATGAAAATATCATCTGATGCTGAAAAGGCATTCTCCTGAGTGTCACAGTTTGTAAATGAAAAAACAAACAAACAAACAAAAAAAACCACCTGACTCAAAGGACAACATGACTTCAGTAGGGCACACAGATACATAGGCAGGTGCATTCAACTTTGAAACAGTGCACTGCAGAAAAGTTTCCAGAAATCCTATTTGAAAAAAATAAGTCCGTATCTAGAGATAACAAAAAAAATGGATTTTAGATTATCTGGAGGAACATTCTGTATAGGAAATTCCTAAAAATAAATTCTAAGTGATTTTTTCCTCCTGGACTTGTGTTATTAACAGCATTACACATTTTCATTATAAGGATTCAAAGTTACTGAGGCAGTTTACTGTAAACTTTGCTTCTTCATTCCCTTATTTCAAGTTTTTATATACTTTCAAGAAAAATTAGGAACCAGTATGATTTTGATTTTTCAGAACTCTTTCACATTGCTACAATGATAAACAAAAGACAAATGTATTTCCTCTCTACCATTTCTCAAAGCAATCTCAAAGGAACTCAGTTCCATAGTCATTTCACTGGTAAAGTTTTCATTACACTTTTCAGATATACTCCTGTATAAAAACAAGCAAATAAACAAAAAATAAACCCCAACCAAACAACCAAATACAAACCAGAGAGGTCAGCTAGAAGAAAGATGTTATTTATCCACACAATACAAGAGATTTTTATAATTTTCCCACAACAGAAACTCTGAAACAAAATAAAACTATAAAAGCAAGCATATAGAACATGTATTACTTACAGTGTATTTCTAGAACCTGCATTGCTATCTGAGGTGTAGAATTTAGGGACTCATGATCTACTCTGCAACTTACAACTGCACCATCATCATTGCGATCTGCTAGGAAATCCATTGTGCTGCTGACTGTGAATGTTTTATGATTTGCATCTTCTTCTTTTGAATATTTAACATCTGAAATAAAAAGTAAACAAACAATTTTATCTCCAACATTTTAAGGAGAAGTAGTCAAGCATTAGACAGCTAAATTATCTATCACACTTGTTGAAAAAACATGGCATTCATATCTGTTTTGATCTCTTTAAAACAAAAGTAATTAGACTGTAGTTATTCCTCAGTTTGTTCTGATTTTCAAGGCAGGAGATACATATTAAAAAAGAAAATTTCAAAATTGGTTACATGATACTGCTCTCAAACAGACCTGCCTTTTATCATAAACCCTTATATGTTTAGGTCCAAATTTTATATAAACTTTCTCTGCATTAGAAAAATGCAGTCTTTTCCCACCCTCACCTCCCTTAAGTAGCCACAGTGTCACTAAATATTAAATTTTCTAGGTCTATGTTTATAATCCTTCATAGTAATAGAATACAGGGATCTTACTGAAACCATGTAAGGGTTGCATGCATGCAGTCTCATGAATCCTGTGCATAGTTTATTAATTGTTTGTTCTGTTATTTTGCTAGAATTATACTAATTTATGAAATAAACTAAAGTATAGATATCAATGGTGATGAACAACTGTAAATAGAGCATGCTATAGTATTTATTGGAATCTACAGACAAGTCCCAAGAAGACTGGAAAGAAAATTAAAGAGACCTTCCACTCACTGCTTTATATCGTTCTAAGCTGGCCTACTGCTTTTGTGCAGATAGAGTAAAAAATCTCCCTGACAGTTTTCAGCCCAGATACTAGAGTGCAGAGAGCCTACAGCTATGCTTAAGAAGTATTCAACTCAGCTCAAGGTTAAGGTTCAAATTCAAAAAGGATACACATGGTAGATCAGAACTGAAGATCTGAAAGACCAAGCACTTATTTTAAAAATTTTTAATGCATTATCTGCAACCTGAGATCTTCTTACACATACTTTAGAATGCTTCACAAATACTTATAATAGTTACTGTTTTTAATTTATTTCAGCAAAATAGTAAGCTTGTTATATTTATTTGTTAGAAGGAAAGCTTTAAAAGACATATATGGATGCATAAACTTATATAATAAATTACACTGAGATTGCGTATGTCCTCTGTGTCCTACAAAAAGTGAGAGGTTTCAGTTTTACAAATTATACTAAATCCCCTTAGAGAAGAAGATGGCCTAAATAAAACTAACATGAAATACCGATTTTAGAAAGAAAATCTTAACTGGCTTAAGCTACATCTTTTTAGATTAAAAATACTTCTGAAATCAAAAAGGTGGTCTTTTTCGTTGTCTCCAGATAGATGAAGACACCACATAGTTATTCCATTTCCATTTTTCTCTAATAAATCATCATTCCTTACATATAAGCATTTTTGTGCTTGTTAGTTGCTAAGCTTTAAGAAATTTCAATTTCTGACACGGGGACTATTAATATTTAGGGATCAGTAGGTGAGGGAAATATTGACAAGGGATAAAGCAAAGTTATTATAATCAAACAACAATTGTCTTCACTAATATTTAAAGCAAACACATGAGATTTTGTTCCCAGAGTTAGGTTTCCAAATTTAATAATGAGCACCTATATAGATATCTTTCTGCTTATAAATAATGTACCCATCCCTTTGGTAACTGACTTCAGGTGGAGGACAGACAGCTCCTGAAAACATCAGCAATTTAATTTCAGTGAGAGGTTGTGGATGCTTGACCTTTAGAAAAACAAAAGCAGTTGATTTCATAAACAGATGTTTAGAAGCCTTTCTCTAGACATCTATTGTTTGGAAGAGTTCAACTCTTAATTACCTTGGTAAAAATGATGGTGATACTATTCTATAAACTGTTGACATCCACATCAACAGAAATACTTAGCTCATCCACTTTATCAGCTGTATCTTCTTAGATGGTTCTTCATAGCAAAATGAAGGTGTGATTGTGATATATGCTAACTGAATGTAAGCCCACCTGGGTGTAAAAAGCAGTGGAGACCAGGTATTGGGTATGTTACCATATGCTAGCATTCAGAGTATTTAGCCAGGGTTTTTACAGAATTTTAAAATACGTCTACTGCAGTCGATTCTTTTATTTATTTTCTTGCTATGCCTCTCTCTCCTAAATACCCGCTTGAAAAAAGATTAAAAAAGAAGACCCATTACAGAGGTGCTTTCTCTGGAAATTACTGGAATGAAACAGTTTAGGGGTTGACTGGGTAGAAAGTAGCTTTATAGGGGAGGAACTGGGGGTCTTGAGAACAGGTTAAACATCAGTGAATAGTGTGTCTTTACAGGCTTGAAAGCTAAAAACCAACAGTCCTGCATTAACAATAGCATAGCCAGCAACCCAAGGGAAGTGACTTCTTCTCTATTCAGCACTTGTGTGGCTGCATCTAGAGTACCAGGCCCAGTTTTGGGTTTTCCCATACAGGGAAGATGTTGATGAGCCCAAATGAGTTCAGCCAAAAGCTGTAGAGATCGTCAGTGTCTGGAGCATGCAAAGTACAAGGAGAGCTTAAAGCAGTTGGGTTTGATCAACCTGAAGAAGAGAAGACTAAAACCAGATCAAGCTGCTGTCTTCAAGTACATGATGCATGAAGAAAAAGTCAGAGTCCTCTTGGATGTTGTACAGCAAAAGTTGAGGGGCAATGAACACAGATTACACCAAGGCAAATTCTGGTTATGGATCATGAAATATCTAAATACTATGGAAATTTTCCAAAACAAGGGCTTTCAAATACTGAAACATCTACCCTAGAGAGATTATGGAATCACTCTCCTTGGAGAGTTTTCAGAATTGAACTGGAGAGTTTTAGTAACCTGGTATAACCTTTGAACAGCGGTTGCCTCATATGATCTCTAAGGGCAAACTCTGGGCCCACTTTTATCTCTCTATCAGATAGATGCATATATAGATATGCTCATATTAACTAATACTAGCTTACATCTCATATGTATAGGTGTTTGATAGTGAAAATAATAAATAGAAATGATAGCATGTCTATCATTCATCATTTTTTGTAAACTATTTATAAAAGCCCATACATATAACATCTATACAGAAACAGTCATCTTGCAAAAATACAGTTTTTCTTTTTTTCACAAGGCAAATAAATTTTTTGTTTACATTTAAAATCAAGTTCTGCCATGAAATGGTCTTGTTATCTAAAAAAATTTCATCTTCTTTTTAGAGGTTGATCATGACAAAACGTTCAGTGCCTCTCTGACTGCTTTGTGCAAACTAAACATACATAAACTGACTCAAAAGGTCTTAATCTGTTGCAACAAAATACACTGATATTATCTTACTTATTTCTAAAGCTAAATTTTGCCACAGCTGTGGGGGGAATCCATAAAAAAAATTGCTAAAACCTAACATTATTCTTTTACATAATATCGTTGAGATAGCGTGTAGCAAATTTTGTTGAAAAATATCTATTTTTAAAACAAAAATATATTTATCTTCTCCCATACTTTTGCTTTTAATAATCTTCTGGAAATGTCACCAGAATGCTAACTTGCAAATCACTTTGTTAATTTGATGCAGAGACAGAATAATATGAGACAGAACACTAAAGTAAAAGTAAAGTACTCAGTACTTCACATTCAGTCTTCTCATTACTAATACTCTATCAAACAGTATTCCTTTACCAGATGATGATTCCTTTTTTGAGTAATAGCAATGGAGCTACAATTTTAGAATGGCTTTTTCCCCTTTGGTGCAACTGTGAACTCAATGCATCATTTATATTCTTTTGCACCATATATAATACACTGTAACACAATTGGATTTACTGGTGCTAGACAGATGAACTCCTAACCTTTCATGTCAGCTGCATTAGCATATAATTTCATATCTATTTTCTCTAGATTTATCATTTCACCTCTTACAGTGCACAAAGCTAATGTAACTTCTGCTGATGCCCCTGCAAACTGGTTAGGTTATTTTATTTCTAACCTTTGAGAAGTGGCAATGTGCTCTTCAGAAGACCTAGAAAACTAAACTGAAATGAATGTGCTCTGTTCTTTCCTCTTATTTCTGGTTTAATTTTTTTTTTATTCCCCTTACTCTTTCTTTTTCATGTCTTCTTTGTTCTGTCCCCACCCCCTTTCTAAAAAAAACATCCTTTTAGGAACTGTTGAGAAGTGCAAATTAGTTAAAGAGCCAAATCATCGAATTGCTTGCTTGCCTTCAAGTATATACCAGCTGAAAGAAAGGCAAAGTTATTACACCAGAGTTTAAAATATAATTTTTAAAGCTACATATTTTCAGATTTGTTGCCTTGCTGTTAGGCCAACAGTACCAGTGATTCTCCTGAGGTACTGAAACTGCTTAGACTGATTTTCAATCTTTATATGTCTTAAATACATATATTAATCCAGTCATCTTTTCTGGATGACAGAAGCTACACTGTGCCATGTGTGTTAGCTGTGATATTAAATTCTTCTCTTTAATTACATTTCATGAGGCGCTGGTTTTCTTTCAGCCATCTCTTCAGATTTCCCAGTGGCTGGAAAGATTGGTATTCTGTTTCCTCATTTTCTATCCTTGTTACAAGTGTTCAAACACATTTTGAATTATTCCAGCCTAAAACTCCCATTTCCTTCAACAATATTCTGCTTTTCATCAGAAATCTAAAGATGTTTCTAGAACAGACTGGGTTGTTTGGACAATCAGCTGCAATCTCCTTTATTTACCAATTTCATATCACAGCTCTGTTGTGTACATTCAACTGTGGTAGAGAACAGTAAAGGAAGATGAATGGATTTTGTAATTAATGCTGTAACTTTGCTTGAGTCACTTTATTGAGCTAAAAAATCCACAATGTCAGACAAATATGAGACAAAGCAGATATAAGTGGGTTTTTTTTAAAAAAGGAACAGAGAAAAGGTACATTTTGAATCATTTATTGATCTGGTTTTATAGCAGAATGAATAGAGGTAACATGAATAAATACCAATACTTTATCCTTTTTATTCATACTCTCCACAATAGGCATCTCAGTTAGCTGTGGCAGATGTGACTTAGCCTTCTGTTATAGGAATCTCTCTCCACCCATTCACCATTAAAAGGGTTTTAAACTATGCCAGCATTTATGAGAATACAGACTAGAAAACTAAGTTTTAAGTAAAGAACACATTAAGTGAAAGAGAAGATAGAAAATAAATAAATAGATTTTATATGCAACTCTTTCTTATCTCACTGCATCCTCAAAAGCAAATCCTCACTTTCAGCTTCAGTTTTAGGATGATTTTTCAGTTACAGCAGATTTTGTGCAAATCCCCTCAGTCCCTATGAAGTTCTCCTCATCCTTTCTGACATTTGCTTTCTCCTTCCTCCTGACTGCACACTCTCAACTTCCTTGCCTCAGCTGCAGGTTCTCAGTTTCCCAACTAAGACTCCTTTATTTGCTACATCCCAACTCTTCCTCACCAGAGAAGGCTCCATAGCTCCTCAACAGGAAGTACAATCTCCTGTCTCCTCCAGATAGTTCTGCCTCACCTGGTCACTAAGAGAATAGTAACACAGAAGTGGTAATTGACCACATCAGACATATATCATATTAGAAAGGCAAAAAGAAATGAAAAGTGAAAAAATATCTGCGGTGAGTGGTATGGCTGTGATGACAATCATCCGTACCTGTGAAGCATCACAGTTGAACTTATTATGCTGAACAGAGTTCAGACCAATTGAAAACGTAAATTTACCCTTTGAAGAAAAAAGATGGTTATGTGACCACTCCAGTAATTTACAATCAATTCCTTATCTATGTACTATCACTTATTAATGTAACTATTAAATATGATAAACTTTCCAAACATGAAATAAAAAATATAATTCTAAGTAATACAAAGTTTTGACAATTGGACCAAATTACATCAAAGTCCTTTTAAATACCTTTAACTTCTTTGTCATTCTTGAACCATCTGATATCAGCTGCTGGTTTACTACCAGATGTCTTGCAAGTTAGCTGCATCCTCTCTCCCTCCATAACTGGTGAGGTAAATCCAGTAATTTGTGGCTTCTCGGGAACACCTACAAAGCAAACAAGCAAAATCTCTCTGATAGTGTCAGCTGCTGCCATGAATATTGACCAACTTAAAGTCCACTTCTTCATGTGCTCTACATTCGGGAAACATATTAATTATTTCCTCGGCTTCTATCAAAATTGAATGTCAGTGAATCCTGTTTCCTATTGCAAATAACCTGTCAATCAGAACTGTTGATTCTAAAGAATTAAAGAAAACAGAAATTATCTCGTTTTCTAAGGAAAACAGGTTGCATTGTAAAATTGTCTTCTCTACATATATTCTGCATGCAGGTCTAGTCTGACCTGCTATTATAAGGTTTAAACTGGTCTGCACAGCAAGTAGGATGACAAAGTATACCAGAAGTACAGCTGTGAAAATGAAAGGTAATGGAACAAAAAAACTAGTTTGGATACAGAATCCAGGGAAAAGGAAAGATGAAAATAAAGACCAGAGTTACCATATCATCGGAGTTTGCTTAACTAAAAAAACAACAGGTATAATCCCAATTCCAGTGGCTATGGAGACTCCTTTAGGTGAATCCAAGTTCTTTGGAGAAGGTTATATGATCATGACATACTACACTCATAATGCTAGATTTGGAAATCGTTGTTTTACAATGCACCATGGAAGATTTAAAGAAAAAAAAAATACTAAGAGAATTGGGAAAAAATTGATCTATACTACATGTATAAATCCATTTGACTTCCAAAACCACAAAAATACCTTATTTTAAAGTGATCCTGATGACTGTAATTTTTAAATCTCTGAAAATGTCTCTGTTATAACTTGCATCTGCAGTCCTTTGATGTATTCAGATTTGTGGCTAGATAAAGGGATCAGTCACAATAATTGATCCTGTGCCCTGTATTTCACAGTTTGTTTTGTTTATGTCTCTTTTCCAAAATGACAGATTATGTACATAAAACTAAGCAGCAGTACCTATCGCAAAGTGCATTTCTGTAATAAATCTACTCCTCTTTCAGGACAGAAAATGGTGTCTACTATAAAACCTTGACACTTAAATCTTCTAATCCGTAACAGAGCAGTCAATAGAGAGATTATTAGTACATAAAAGGATAGTTTATCTGATTAAAAGATGCAATAAATTTCAATGGAAAATATCCCCATCTCAGATAGAAAGTATTTTAAGAGTTTAAGAGTTTTAAAAATGTTATTTTGAAATAGAAGACCACAAATAGAAAATTAAAAAAGGCATCTTAAGCTTGCAGCTTCCTTCTTTGGAAGCTCAGTAGCTGATGTTCAGAAACTTGCATTAAACCCTCCTGCAAAAAGGTAAAACTAAAAGGATTGTCAAAGATCAAGTTACTCTGGTTAATAAATATTGGCTATATGTCGGTGGTTTTTTTTTTTTTTTTATCTTTGCAACACCTTTTTATGTCTTTCTGCCATTTAAATGGTACAACTGGTCTACTCATTCGTTTTTTAGATCATGAGATGCCCCTCTACAGAAAAGAAGATTAACTGTAGGCAGTTGTTATTCCGGAATATTCTGCTTTGATTGGATTTTTTTTTTTTTTGTCCTTAATGGCAAACTTGTGAAGATTTTTTTAAAATAATCTCACGGGGACTGAAAGGGCAACTTATTTCATTCCTATGTACAAAACCAATTCCCTGGATGGATTAATGTGACTATTACTGGCACAGAGAACATCTTACATTAGTCCCATTAAATTCAACTGTCTGCCTGTCTACATATAAAAATAAAACAAAAAGAAAGAAAAAGTCAAGTTCAGGGACAGAAAAAGGAGAAAAGAATAAAAATCAATCTCTAAAATCATAAAACCTCTTAGGTACGCAGGTGTGTTTCAATGAACTATAGCAATTTCAGCTGATTGGGCTACTGACATTCATAGAATCACATAAAGCTTTGAGCAGAAACTTTATTTCGTGGGCATCTCTCAAAATCTATTGCTTTTCTATGTGTATCTATAACCTTTGGGGAAAACAGCAGAGCATTTAGAGGATAAAGCATAAAAGAAGCAGCAAACCCAGAGAAAATATGCACATTATAGACCAAAAGGAAAGCGGAATGAGCCAAGACAATGCACAGCTAAGGAAAAACGATAAAGCTCTGAAGCTCGTTTTGATTTCATGCTTTCTGGTTATCTCCCCTTTGCCCTACACAATACATTGTTAGGAGATGAACACATGCACCTTCCTCACACTTCTGGTGCTTGGGATGTAGAGGGTATGCCCATTTTATGGAACACTCATACTATGGTATTTGTGTGCTCCCTAATTCATTATCCTGCCACAGCGCAAATAGTAAAAGGCATGTTATTTTTCAGCACAGCAATTCAAACAATAAACTTCAGCAAAACAAGATCAGACATTTACATGTATCTTCTACCGAGCTGTAGAAAAGTTCATTCTTATCATAGTTTGCCAAAGCCTGAGAAATTTAATACTTGTTTCTCTATGCTCATCTATTTACACTTACCGAGAACGGTAAGAAAAGCCTTGGACGTTTTGACTGGCATAGTAAATAAAGAGCAGGTGTACTGCCCTTCATCCGACAGAGACACATCACTGACACTGATACTCAGTTCATGCCATGAAGCTCGGACCAGCTCAATTCTGTTGTCCCTCAGAGCTGAAAAACAAAAATTCATGTTATAAGATAGGAATCAGTACATGAACAAAGCATGGTACGTTATACAAGAGATTCTATGGAGTAGGTCAGTGAAATCACGCCTTAGAATACAGGCATATGGACACAGTTGTCTTTAGGAATTCTAGAGGGTTTTTTTTTTCTCTATGAAATAAAGCACAAGTGTTCACCAAGTTTTCAAATAGTGTACTGAGTGACTTATAATGTATATAAACCTGGAAACTAGAGGGACTTTTGTTACCTTTGATCTTCCTCTGAAAAAAACAACATTGACTGATTTTTGCCCCCTAACTGCTTTTTTCAGTGCCTAAAACAGCTCCTTTCTAAAACAGGTTTTTTTTCATGTGTTTATGAATGTGGGTGAATTTTGAGAACCCTGCTTCATCTACTAACAACATATATTTTCAAATAAAAAGTCTAGCATTGTGCAGCTTGCCTACAGATTCTTCTCGTGTCCATAACAATTCACATTGAACTGGAATATCAGATTTCTTGAATGTTGTAAGGGGATTTTTTTAATTATGAATATACTGAAATTTTCACTTCTATGTGATATGTAATACATATGAAGTTTTTAGTGGCTTTACCTTTTTTTTGATTATGACTAAAGATCTGATCTTGTATCAGAAAATCCTTCCTAAGAAAATGTTGTTTGTATGAAACCACTGAAGGAAGACCAGGAAAGAGATCTACTTCAATTCAAAAAAGTCACTTTAGTCACTAATGCTTACAAAAATTAAATATCTTAAAGCTTATATTTAGATTAACACACATTTTCTATTTAAAAACAGTAGGAATATTCCCAAAAAACATTCAATTTCTCTCAAGTAAAGCTGTTTTGGAGATCTACACATATTAATCAAGTCTTTCCACAGCACAGAAGTATTAGTATCAGAAGTAAGTAAACACCGTATTTCTCCTAAGTGAACAATACAAAAGCCTATATAACTCAGAAAGTTTTGCTGTATACCTCTAGATTAAAATCTTTGACCTGGTAGTACTTGAATCTTCAGGGAGTCTGTTTTTATAGTAAGCATCTGATAGTCGAAAGTAAAATGGGATTACTGTAATTACTGATAGAGCTATGCTTTGATTTGTGAGAAGAACCAAGATGCTCAAGTGCCTAATGCTGGTCTTACTCATCTCTTTCTGAAGTCCTCACAGGACTTAATATTTCTCCTAACATTTACATTTTCCAGTGATAAAAATGAGCTTTACTGTGGTTCTTTTGCTACTAAATCTAGATGTTTCTTCCCCATTGCAAGGCTCTCCAAGTGCTTTCATTACAGGAAGATTTACACCAAAATATGCAGCTACAATGAAGATTCAGCGAAAATGTCACTCGAATTGGTTGTCTTCTAAGGCTACCACTCAGGTTTCCTTACAGCGATCTCAAGCTGAATTTATTGGTTATTTCAGGGTTGGCCAACTGAAGCTTGACTTTACCTCTGCAGGGTTTGATGACTGAAAGGTGACAGCTTAAGCAGACCTACCACATAAGCATGCCATGAGCTGCTCCAAGGCACATCAAAGTGACTGAGATTGTGCAAAATGGACACATTCCAAAGATAACTGAGACATCTTCTGGCCAGCCACAGCAAGAAATAAATAATTACGTAATATAAAATGCATATAATGATGGAAAATAGGCACAACATTAAAGCAAACAAGCAAGCAAAACAAGAGCACAAAATGCAAAGCTATGTATTTACCAATATGCTGACATTCAGCCAAGGAAAACTAGCTCAAGGAAACAAAAAGTACACAGAAGCAAGCTTCTACCAACCCAGAATAGCAGGCAAAGCTGATGACTGAGGCTTTAGTAGCCAAAAGTCTTCACAACAGTGAAGCTGTTGCTCTCTTGTGAGGAAGTAGATGGGGAGTCATAATTCATTTCTCAGCTTTTCAGTTTTAGTCAAATGTAAACTGAGCAGACATAAGACTGGTAGTTTATTTCACATTAGTGACCTTCCAAAAAAAAGAAGTCTTGAAATGACTCAGTGCTTCCAAATTGTTTGATTACCACCACAACCATATATACATTGGAGAACAGCACAGGTAATATTAAAAAAAACATCAGCAACCCATCATTTGAAAGTTATTATTTTTGCCTCCCCTTAATCAGAAATTATTTTTACAATATTGCAGTACATCATCTTACATGGTATTTTATGTTGTTATAATTTTCAATTACTACTGCCTCATGATAAAATTTTATGTAGCTGTTTAAATACTTTCCTATAAATGGGCAATGTGAAGAATTTCATGCATTAAAAAGAACTGTAATGAATTCCACTAGAGCACAAATGGTCTACAGATCATGCCAAGAGCACACCATTTCAATCCAACTGGTAGAGGAAAAAACAGCTGAAATACAAACCACCTGCATCAACTACATTCCTACTGCTCCCCCCTCTCACATTTCCTCACCTTCACACCTTTTTTAACCTTTGTACAACACAGAAACCTCAGCTCAGTCAATTTGCTGGAAAACTGGCAAAAACAAAAACTGATCAAGAGCTGAGATCAGATATTCTCTGCTTCAGCCTGGAGTGAGTTTTTATTGAAAGAACAGGAAGAAAGAAAGAGCCTTTACAAAAAAATGCTGCAAATAGCACCGACACAATTCTCCTTTGCAGGAAAACTGTTTGTCAGGAGTATTTTCTGTAAGTTCTAAGTCTAAATGCAATTAATTATCTGTGCCATCAATTTCAAACCTAAACATCTGTAAGCTTTCCTATCTACACAGATTTGCAAGCAAACCGATGCAAAAACTCTACTGCTATTTCTCAGACAAGGCTAGTACGTGGAGTCATTTAGAACCTTTTCTTCAAAATGTACTCCTACATCTATGTCTATAAACTTATCTATATCTCTAGAAATAAACACCAATTCCTCCTATGGAACTGATAGCTTTGCTGGCTGCCAGAACTGGTTTATTTCCATTTTCTGTGTATTTTGCTAAAAGGGTGAAGCTGGATGAGAGAAAAGAGGGCTGCCTAATGGTCTAGTCCTGGCTCCTGCACCTGGGTCAGAAGGAACCCTCTGGGAGCAAATGAGCAGTCTGTGGCATTAGAAAGCTAGAGGTGCTTCTAGCCAGCTAGCAATTTCCAGGTATGAGACTGAGTGAAGGAGGGGTCCCGTATGGGGCAGAGAGTAAAACCATAGCCAAGCCTGGCTGATGGAGTAAAGAAGCTCATGGAGCCTGAATGGAAACCAACTACTGAAAGGTATCAACTGGCAAGCAAAAGCTTGAAGGAGAAAACATTCTCCTCAAGGAGCTAGTGGTCTGGAGGGAAATTTATTTACAGTACTCTGTTTTATCCCTTTCAGCAGATCTGAGTTCTACTGGTTTGAAGAGGGATCTCATCTAATTTACTGTTCTCTATTTGAAGGACATGAGCTTCAAAAGCTTCAAGTGAGCTTTTGATTTCTCTTTCTTTGAAGTGAGAATTGCCCCTAACAGGGCAGTTTTACCACAAGGTTCAAGCCAACTTGAGGTTCTACTACAGCAGTTTAAATGAAGTACCAGAAAGTAAAATACAAAATGCTCTCTCCTATTTAATTAACAGCCGAAAACAAAAAGTAGAGTATCTATGGGGACATTCTGCATTAATTTGGATTTTGCTACACACCAATTAACAGACTTCATCTATATGGAAATGCCCACACATTGCCCAATGCAAATGACAGTAAATAATTCAAGCTCCCCACAAAAGTTAACAGGAAACACCAGGCTCCTCTTTAAGTGTCTCATACTAATTTACAGCTGTGTTGTACTTGGGTGATGGCATTTATTCCTCCACTTCTTAAGAAGGTTGTACTAATAACTCAATTTGTATTCCATGGGTAGTTTCTGAGTACTATTATTAGTTGCATTGTGGTAGTGAACAGACAGCCTAGGTGAGCACAGAAAAGAAAGCTTTGTTCTTGAAGACTTTGCAAGCTCTATCCTTGCTTGACCGGCATGGTTTTCTACCTCGCCTGCTCTTTCAGAACCTTCTCCAGAAGCTCCCCCTTTTTTCCATTTCACTTTGTTAGAAGCTAAACAGGCCTTTTTGGCCTCTTCCTTGGGCTTTTCACCTACATTCCTGAATCATTACCTTATCAATAGTTTGCATGCCTACATTTTTGCATCATACAGTGATGCCACAAAAAGGGTAAATAAGCAGAATATGTATTTGACTTCTGGGAAATATG
The DNA here is from genome assembly GCA_020745705.1 of Hemiprocne comata. Taxonomy (NCBI): domain Eukaryota; kingdom Metazoa; phylum Chordata; class Aves; order Apodiformes; family Apodidae; genus Hemiprocne; species Hemiprocne comata. The sequence goes on along the minus strand of CM036586.1, from coordinate 129,852,489 downwards.
ACTGTGTGAAAACAGTAGCAAAGAATATTACCACTGACCCCTCCTTCTTGGATTCTTATATTGCAAGCACTTATAAAAAAATAAAATGCAAGAAGAAATATAATTGCATAGTAAAGTGCAATGTACTCTAATACATTATTTCAGTTTTCTGTAATTCCCAGAAACACATGATGCAGTTAATTTGCAAGGTATGAAATATTTATGCATAAAATACCTGTTCCTAAGCAAACACACTTCATTTATTTTACCTTTCTTTTTTTCTGTGGAAAATACTTCCTTTCTGAATGTTTTCTGACACAGAAACAAGCAACCTTGATAATTTGCATAGTTTGGATTATTATGAGTAAAATATAGCAATGTATTGCAGCCACTTTAATTAGGAACTGTTGAGACTGATGACCATTGCAATAAACTGGTCTCTTTGTTCACAATCACAAAAAGCTGTAGTTAATTTTTTGCACAAAATAATATAATGATCATACGTGGTATTGTAGTGAAATCTTGCAGTAGGATTTATATCAAAGAGAGAAAAGAAACTTAGAAATTCATACTGTTCTGGAAAAAAACCCCACGTTTCATACTAAGTGGAAAAGAGAGCAGCATCTCTAAACTTATTTCCATAAATTACTACATCTTACTAGTATTTGGTGTCGTATATTTGAAGAATGGTTAAAAACAAACAACAAACCCCTGAATCCTCCAGAGTAATTTGTAGATGTTTTGACAATACTAACTTGACATATGCTGCCATCCTGGGATCCACTCAACAAAATTTTATTCCTTATGATAGAGTTGTTCCCTCTGTCATGGGAATAATGTAACCATTAGTTGGATCTAGAAAGACTTTTTATACTCTACAGATCATGCTAAACTCCCATAAATTTAATACCTATGAAACTGAAACAATCCCACTGATTTTCAGATTCCAAATTTCTGAATGCAGTATCATCATCAAATCTGAAATAGATTTCAAGGGATTTGTATCCCAGATTCATGTGCTGGGACAGAAACATTGAAATTGAGTCTACTTTCACAGGCAGAGGGAAAAGTACTTGGTAATACATTTGGCATTTTTATGCAACCTATTGCATTGGCTGATGTATGTATAATTGGAGTCTTTTCAAGGTGACATAATTTCTATGTAAAATTAGCAGAAATACAAAACTGAAGGTCTCAACACTTTGGACAGATCTTTGGCTAACTGACTGTGGAACACCAGTATTCTGGCCAATCGGCAGATACTTGGTGATTTTTTTTCCCATTAGGTTAAAGTTATTAGTAAAACAGATGAGTTCAAGCAGACATTCCAAACAGTGTCTTTCATAGTTTTGTGTCACTCATATGCTGTGCGTGCTTCGACTTCACTGAATTTTTCAACCTATTCATGTACTTAACAAATTCAGGGTACCACTGTGTTTTGTAGAAGGTGCTAAGTAAGGCTTTTGAAATGGAAGAACAACATAGCAATCCTTGGAGATTAGTTTAACTTTCATTCCAGTGCATTTCTATTTCTCTTTGGGCCCTTTCAAAATACCTGATAATCAAAAGGAAGAAACAACGGGGTCAATAGGAATATACCCCATCTACCTCTAATCGTTTGGTCATCTTACATTTTGTGCTCTGGCTTTCAATCTGCTAAGAAAAGACTAGATTGTTTTTAGCTGAGAACTACTACTGAAATATTTGATTAGGTTATTTAGAGAACAATGTTCAACAGCAAGGCTTTCTCCTTTTTATATTCTTCAGGCTTCTTGCACATTGGATAATGCATATGTCAAGGAGTATGGCATACTCCCTTCATTAGAAGAGGTACTGACAGTCTCACTAACAAAGGCATGTTCTCTGTGCTTGCTTGCTGCCTTGAAAAGGCCAAAGAACTGGGGTCCCAGAACATTTTTGTACAATGTCAAAGAACTGGGGTCCCAGAACATTTTTGTACAATGTCATCTATTATTTATCTGAGTAGGCTATATTTAAAGAACAGCCTTATATGGTTATGAGGAAAACCCAAAGACCAAGGTAATTTCTTCAGTAAAATGACAACATTTCTCCATTTCCTGCAATCTGGATAAAATGAAAACAGTTTCAGGTGACTTACAATGACTTACGATCTTGAATGCATCTGCTAAGGGAGGTTTCTCCAACTGTTGCCAACCAACAAGAGAAAGCCAGGATGATTATATGCCCTCCACGAATGGACTAAATACAGTAAAATCTTCCTACATGCCAGATTTTCTTCACTGCGCGACATTTTCTCTCACAATCATTTCCTGTATTCTCTTTGGTTTCTCTCTTTTTCAGAGCATTCAAAAAATACTGCAATATGCAAAAACAGAAGAAGAACTTGCCTCCTAGGGTGTTTATAATGCCTGTTTCTGGTGTTAAAGAAAAACTGCACTTATGTTCTGCTTGTCTTTTCAGAATCAAAAGGATGACATTTACTGTCTTAGAAAGTGTGAGCACTGCCTTGCTTTCAAATAAGAAATTTAAGTTTCAAATCCTTCCACTGAAGATGCTTGTTTTATGGTTTTGGAATAATGTTTACCTGTAACTCCAAAAAAAGCCACAAAAATCACACTAGTGAGGATGGTGTGTTGTCTTACCAGGCCTAATGATCTGGTTCCTTCTGCAAGGAGGAATTACAAGATTTCCTATTATACTAATGCAACTGGACATGTGCCGCAGCATGGTAGCCTAGAAAATCTTAAAAAAAAATAAATTACTTCTCAAATATGCAGCTGCAAAAATTAAAATTGCAAACTGATCTGGCAAGGTTAGAGATGGACAGTATTAAAATAAATGAGATTCAATAGCTAAAAGTAATTGGTAGAAATTATAATCCTACCTACCAAGTTGGAAACTGATATTTTGAAAGCAGTAATGCAGGAAAGAAGCCCTGAGGATTACAGGTGAAATTATTTAACTATACGTACAAATGCAGCACCACTTGAAAAATATGAATCCTGTTCTGGGTTGTACTGATACTGGCAATTATGATAAAACCAAAAAATTGTGCTACAATATTCCAAAACTGCATACATCATACTGTGTCATAGATTGTAAATTACAGATAGAAACTGGCTCCCAGTTGGGAAGGTAATTTCTGAAGGTCTACTAATGGAATATTACTGCATAAGTAATACTATGAAAATGAAAATAATACAATGGAGAGCTGTAATAACAGTCCACACCTACCTAAGAAAATACTAATAGAAGGTAGAAAAATAATTTCTTTCTCTACAACTTTGAGGGTAATGCTGAAAACACAGTATGTTTCAGCCTAAATGAGAGTTCATTTTAAGTGAGAAATATTAGACAGTGACATTATTGAAGTAGAAGGAATAAATAAATCCTAATGCTTTTGCAAACTAAAAGAAAGGTACACAGATTTCTAAGTTTGTTCTTCTGTGAAGAACGGACCAGGCAATTTGTCCTCATGCTACTGATGTTGATTTTAATCATTGTGTTAACAGTGCTCAAATGATTGCTGATGAAGGCAGAGTTGAGTTTGTTTAGGCATTAAAAACTATCCAGCTGAACAGCACAGAGCTCTACCAAGACAGTCGACATATTTTAAAGAACATCAATTACAGTATGCTCCCTTTTTCGTCTTTAAGAGACTGCCCTTTACAGTCAATTCTGGTGACCCTCATGTACTAGCTTTAGTCAGCTTTGGATGAAAGGAATCCTATAGGGCAGGGTACACATAACATCGAGGCCAAAGTTTACACTCTTAGCACCACTGGAAATCCAGTTTCTCCTCAAACCTGCCCATGTGCCATATGTTTTTCAAATGTGTCTGCGAACGACCATGTCTTAAAGAAGCTGCAGAAGTGAATTATACCTGTATTTCTCTAACCTTGTTGATGGTGGCATTACAGTTCTGGTCATTGACTGGCTAAACTTCATGATCCCATCATACTGAAAATGCTTTTAGTGGCAAGAGTGCATAATACATATGGTAGAGTGATGTTTATCATATTGCTTCATATTTCTTGGAAAGTCATAGTATTCTTATTTCTAAAGAGTGTGATCCTGTTCAAACATTTTCTTTTAGCAGAATTTGGGAAGACCTTCTTACTTATTAATACTCTAGGAGAGATCTCACTCTACATGAGAACAGCTATAAGATGTCCCTGTTCTTTCTGCACTTCGTGATCATTCATGTAGGTACATAAATTAACATCATTCTTCCTGTAGCAGATGGCTACATTGGCTAGACATACAGCAGGAATACTCATTCATCCTAACTATATCAAGAAGTCAGACTCCCTAAACTCCTCCTGCAATCTATAGCTTCCTCCAGAGGCCAATTAAGATCAAGTAACTGCCTTGAAAATATTGCAGAATCTGACCAAAAAAACAAAGAAATAATCAACAATTGATTAGTGTATCTGCAATCAATCTAGCAATTGATTCCAGTACCAATGTACCAAATACTGAAGATTTTAGTGGTAATAGTGATGACTCTCAGATCTCACTGCTGAGGGAAATTAAATATAGAACAAAGTCTCAGGAGAGCTCTGAGATACATCTAGTGCAATTCCAGAATGGATTCTTAGAAGGCTCTATGGTGGTTTTAACATCTTTAATGATAGAGCCCTTTAAATTTTTATGTCTCGCATATAGCCTGGCAGTAGACAATCTGCCTCTGAACCACAAGTACACAGATGCTTCCTCTTTTGCGGGATTTGTCTGTTTTCCAGATAGAGGTGTGCTGTGCAGGAAACTACTACTGAGAAATGGTAATGGAAAACAGATAATTAAGGGATTGAAGCATCTCTCATACACAGAGATGTGTGAGAGATCTGGGATTGTTTAGCATGAAGAAGAAGCAAATCATGCACTTAATTCATTGATAGCATTTATCCCTAATATCTGACATTTTCAGGGCCATTCACACACACCAGATATATTCAAGTATACCAGGAGAAACTTGTCCATGATTAACATATATGTCTAGACAAAAAACAGGTTTTTTCATTTCACAGAATCACAGAATGGTTTGACCAGGAAGGGACCTTAAAGATCATCTAGTTCCAACCTCCCTGCCATGGGCAGGGACACCTCCCACTAGACCAGGTTGCTCAAAGCCCCATCCAACCTGGTCTTGAACACTTCCAGGTAGGGGGCATCCACAACTTCCCTGGGCAACCTCTGCCAGTGTCTCACCACCCTCACACTCAAGAATTTCTTCCTAATGTCTAACCTAAATCTATGCTCTTCCAGTTTAAAACCATTACCTCTTGTCCTATTACTACAAGCCCTTGCAAAAAGCCCCTCCACAACTTTCCTGTAGGGCCCTTCAGATAGTGGAAATACCTCATACTGGAAGTACCACCTCCTCATAGGAGAGGTGCTCTAGCCCTCTGATCATCTTCATGGCCCTCCCTCTGGATTCACTCCAACAGCCCATGTCCATCTTGTGTTGGGGGCTCCAGAACTGGACACAGTATTCCAGGTGGGGTCTCACCAGAGTGGAGTAGAGGGGAAGAATTACCTCCCTAGACCTTTTGGTCACCCTCTTTAGGTATAGCCCAAGCAAAGATGCAAGTCTGATGCCATGTAGGCTATCCAATCATTAAAAAAAAACCAAACCAACAAAATCCAAAACAAACAGAAACCAACAAACAAAAAAACATTTCTTGCAGTAACTTTCTTTTTTAACAGTTACTTCTTTCTGCAGTTCATATTGTAGCAGTAGGTAAAAGATTGAAGACAATAATTCAAAAAGCAAAAATATAAAGTAAATACCATTTACAGCTACATAGCTAGAGAATGCTATATAGACTTCACCCTTGCAAGAGATTATTAATATTACTAATTCTCATAAAAACTAAGAAACCACCATAACTAACCTGTCTTCAGTTTATTACTTTTGAAGGATAGATTGGCATATCATGATTGTCATATGAAAGGAAGAACTGAATATTTAAAAATTGTAAGGAATTTTTCCAGTGTTGACTGCTTTTTGTTGTTATTTCTAACAGTCTAAAACACTTAAGTATTGGAAACAGTCTAAGAAGAACTTCTGAATTTGCTTTGCACTACTGAATTGTATATAATGGATCAAGAGTGACTTCTAGTTCTGCCTCACAAGCTGGCTGAGACACAGCACAAGCAAAGGAGGTATTTGGCCTTCAGGGCAGTGAATGTTACAATACTCTTTCTTGGGTTTGTCGGCAAAGTGCCCGTCAAAGGACATTAACTGCATATTTGGATGACAGTATGTTCTCAGCATCAGATTAGTAAAGAGTGCTGCAGTAACCATCTGCAGTGCTGGATATATGAGGTTTTTTGGTATCTAACTTATAATATCCCATTTGTAATTATACTGTGTCCTTGACTCCTTCTTCTCTCTCCTCGTTTCACTTCAGAGCTGATTCACTTAACTCCTTTTTAGCAAGCATTCAACTACATTCTCCTCTTCTCCAGGTACAAAATTTAAGAGCTCTCTTTTAAAAAGTATTTAGAAAAATAAACCTGTTGTCTATATACACCTGAATCTCCTTTCCCATCCTACTCAAGTCCTGATAGACTCAACTGGTCTGGAAAAACTGCAGATATCAAACCCACTTCCTTTGGTACACAATATTTTAACACTACCACTTTCAATAAAAGCAGTGTTTTTTTCTTCTGTTTTCCATCTTTTTTGCAAACTCTGCCAAGTTTGATGCTTTCGTCAGATCTTCCTCTTGCCCTTCTTTAATCATTGTGTTTCCAAAGTCTTCAACCAAAACTTACTACATTTTATATTTCTTTCCCCTATAATAGCCTTTACTATACTCAACATATGTTTATCTTCCAACAGACAGTATTTGTCATGCCTCACTGATCCCATACTTTCCTCATTCTTTATTCCTCTTGATCGTCCTTCTTTTTCTTTGAAATCTTTCCTCATCACATTTGTGCATGTCAGCAATCCTTGGAATAAGCTGCCTTTGACTCTACTTGTTCCTCATAGAACCATAGACCAGTTTGGGTCGGAAGGGAACTTCAAAGGTCATTAAGTCCAATGCCCTGCATTAAGCAGGGACACCTTCAACTAGATGAGGCTGCTCAGAGCCCTTGTCCAACCTGACATTGAATGTTTCCAGGGATGGGCCTTCTACAACCTATTTGGGCTTCTCTCTTCTCCATCTAGTCTCTTCCTCTTCTCCCAGTCAATCTTTAATCAATTGAAAAAAAAAACACCTGTCAGCATCCCTCTTATTAACACTTTTCCCATTTTCTGTAGTAAATAATTTTGTTTCCTCTGCATGATAGATAATTTCCTCTATGAAAATGGAGCTCCTGAAAGAAATGAGAAAAGTAAGAATGGGCTAAACCAATTGTATATTAAATATATGTCAGGAATACTGATTAGTAACACTTTAAAAGGGAAGAGTCCATAAAATTAATTTCTTTATGTTTCCAAATATAAACTCCAAAGTACATTTTATCTTTCTGTAACAGAAGTGTGAAAATATAACAACTGCAATTTCAAGTTACTTTACACTTATCAGCATCCTGAGCTGTATTAGCAAGAAGGCTGCTAGGAGGTCCAAGATGATCCTTCCCCTCTGCTCAGCACTGGTGAGGCCATGCCTGAAGTAGTGTCCAGTTCTGGGCTCAGCCAGTACAAGAGAGACAGGAACATACAGGAGTGAGTACACAAAGGCTGGAACATCTGTCATATAAGGAGAGTCTGAGTGCTGGCAGTGTTCACCCTGGAGAAGAGGAGTCTTAGGGGATATCATCAATGTTTATAAATAGCTGATGAGGAGAGTAGAGAAGATGGAGCCACGCACTTCTCACTTACGCAAACTGTCAGGCCAAGAGGCAATGGATTCAAACTGAAATGCAGAAAATTCAACTTAAGCATACAAAAATCTATTTTACTGTAAGGGTGGTCAGACACCTGCACAGGTTGCCCAGAGGGTTCTAGAGTCTCCATGCTTGGAGATACTCAAAATCTGACTGGAGAGCAGTCTGATGCAACCTGCTCTGGCTGACCCAGCTTGAGCAGTGTGGTAGGACTACATGATCTCCAGAGGTCCCTTCCAATCTCAGTTATTCTGTGATTTTCCAATTTATACAGCTTTTACCTGTATTATAATACTACAGAAAAACAAAGTTTTCAAGCATTCCTCTCCTTCTTTTTGGCTTTTAAATTGTTTTCTTGTAATTAATAACTGATATCCTGACTAGCACTCTGCCAAACTGTACTGAAGAAAATGGTTTGAGGAGTATCCATCCATAGAGATAAGTCTTACCTGGTATTGTTAACATTTTAACAGATTAATGTGATCTCCTCCAGGAATGAGTGCCAAGCTGAGTAAGCCCTTTCACAAACGTGTCTTTTCCCAGATCAACAAAGAATCTAAAAATCTTTGATTGCATGAGTAAAAATGTTTCCAGTTAGAACACCAGAAAAGGAGGAGCTGGAGAGAAGGAATCCTGACAGATATTTGTGGTGAGTAGGTATGGATGAGCTCTTGCATGTTTCTGGACTGTGTTCTAGGTGGTTGTGATCTACTCTCAGCTGCTTTTGCTACTTGTAGGATACCAAAAGCTTAAGCCCCCAAGAAAACTGAATTACAGAGTTGATGGTCAGAAATAGAAATAATAATAACAACAACAACAACAAAGTTTTGGAAGCTCTGGCAACTTAGATCCTCAGGGTTATTGAAAAGCCCAACAAATTACCTTTGTACCTAGGGTTGATTTACACATTGAGAAAGGATGTTACTGACAGCCAAAAATTTAAAATGTTTGCTCCTCAGACCAACAATCCCATGGTGTTATAATGATTCAGCTGGAGCCAAATAAATCAATTTAAGATAATTCCTAGTGAACAAAAATTGAGTTCTATTATCCAGTTATTAAAGGTTCAGTCATGAAGTACTTGCAAAAGCTGAATTACTGAGTATGCTTTTGAACCCTCTATGCTTGATAGACAAGAATCATACTGGATTTCTTTATTTCCAAGAAGTCAATTCTGAGAGCAGGAAAAAAAAAAGCCACGTATTAACCCTCAATTAAAAAATCTCAATTAAAAAAACCCACACAATAGTTTTGTATAAAAATGCTCGGAGCTGATACTTTCTCTAGTGTTTTCTAAAATTTAAACTTTCTTTGCAGATTTAATTTTCTCTAGTTGAATCCTGGAAAGTAACACCAAACAGTGATAGATTAAAACAAAATAAAACAATCCTCCACTGCTGCCACCAAAAGAAACAGAGAAAGAAAAGGATCAGTCACACATTTCTAGCACAGAAAACTTCAATCCTGTCAATTTAAGGATACCAGCAGATTTCATTTCACAGCCAGGCAGAAAAGGGTAATCAGAGCTATATGCATTAATACTAACTCAAAGGCACTGTAAAGTTCCGTAGGAGACCATAGGAATCTCCTACTGTAAAATCTAGATCATGAGCTTTATATCAATAATTAGCAGAGTGTACAACCAGGCTGTTCTCCTGGGCATACAGACAAAACAAAATCCTCATAAGCAAATCTGCCTTCCGAATTCTACCTACAGACATAAAACATTAAGTGGATTAAAGCAAAAAAAGGTGCAAAAAAAGCATTAGTCTCCCTCCATAGCACTTTAGAGGCTAAAGTTCCTTGGAGACTGTTTAAATTCAGAGAAAGGGGAAGGGGAGAAAAGACGGTGGAACTATTTGAGGATCTGGCCCCAGTCTATCGAGATCCAAGACTGACAGCTACAGATGAGCCTAGATGAAACATTACTGACTGATGGACAAAATAGGATGGGAATGATGATTACACCGCTCTGCAATGTGAATTGCTGCACCCAAAGTGATGCTTTGAATTATTCTATGAATGTAGTTGCTGATAATCCATTTTAAAATTAAAGATATATTCTTCCCTGTGAAAATGAAATCAAAGACTTGACTCTGATCTCAAGCATTATAGAACAAATCAGATGATGTAAATCAAGTGCCACCTTGTAAGGTGATCTCTACTGGAATAAATTTTCCAGCTGGGGCAGACATGTCAAAAAAGCCAGTACAACAGACAGGATAGTCACTGGCACTCTGCAACTATTTGGTTTCTGATATTTCTGTCAATTTATTAAGGAACAGTATCTAGCTCTAGTCTTGTGTTAACTTATCACATAAAACTGTAACAAACATCATAAACATGAATTCTTGTGCTTAAGGAAAACCTTTGGGCACTGCTGAAATCTCTCAATTATGCAGTGACAAGTCCCTAGTTGAGTTTCTGTGCTCAAGTCTCCCAGGATGTACAAATACCTAGGGGCAACTGCCTGAATTCTTCTGGGTCACTTAACTGCACAGGGGGTGGAAGGTAGGTCCTGTATCTGCACGAAAGCAATCCACAAAAACAGGTGGTCCTCTTATTTTACCACATGAGCCCACCCACTAGACATCCTCAGAGTTACTTCTAGATCTCTTGCACGGGAAGTGTAGGCAAACTGTGATTCTCCAAAACCTGCCTATACATTGTCACTCCAGAGTTCTGGTTAGAGAGCCCTGCTCAGAAGGGGAAAAGCCCAGACTTTCCAACTCATTTCACCATCTGCATGCCCTCACCACTGGACTGTTGGGCATTTGCCATTAAAGGTCTTGTTTGAAACTGTCCTACTTTGTATGAAAGCTCACTATACACATATAAATATAAATACATATTAATTGAAACAAACACTTGAACAATATTTTCCTGTGATTCCTATCCACTAGCTCATCATCTTTTTATGCTTCCTATCTGTGAATATTTGCAGGGGAATAGCTTTGGTCTGTGAAGGCGTGAGCAAAGCCCATTAAGAAAATACAGTCACCAGATGGTTGGGACATTCTCTGAGAAGGTTGGTAGACCAAAGGTCTTATTACTGGTTTGTATTAGAGACTGTGGCAGTGAAAAAACTTGTCCCTTCCTTACCCATCCCACTAACAGTTGCTAAAGTGACTGCTCTAACTACCTGGCTGTCAGCTAGACTGAGTAGCTTCTTCTCTGCTCTTCCATTTGTGGTGTTGTTTCAGTGCGAATAAGATCTGATCTGGTTGAAATGCCATCTTTTAGAGAGACGTGGAGAATCTCAAGAAGCGCTAAATACCTCTCTTTAGCCTGAAGTTGCTTGTCCAGGCTCTATTCCCCCTTATTAGGATTTCTTAATCATTAGCTTATATATCTTCCACTTCAGCTTGCTGCACCTTTAATAGGTCTTGCTCTCTGTAGACATCCTTCAGAAAGCTTGAACATGTAATTTGAGGCAGACATTTCCTACAGGTGCATGTGCCTTTTCGTGGAACTGGTCTACTGCTTCCCTTGTGAGGAAAAACTGTACTTTTCTTTGAGTGATCATATGTTTAGAAGTCACTAACAAAAGCCAAGTGTTGACTCTTCAACTGGCAACCATACCTACTCGACTATTTTCAAAAGCCAAACACGAGGTAAGATTCTCTTTTATTAAAGTTAGGTACTGGGCACTAGTTATCAACACACAGTTCCAAAGTCTATACAGATTCCATGAGAGGTGTACATAATGAACTATCCTAAATAAAGGTGCTTTCTTTTTTTTTTTAACATCTCAAAGTTCTTGTTACTTTTAATCTTAATGCAACTGATACTTGAATGTATGAGGTATGAAAAGTTCTTTACAGACCAGAAATGACTGAAAGAAGAAGATGCTTATTTTCCTGATTTCTGTTTTGGTGTGCCAGGAAAAAAGGTGACATTTTAATGGTTGAAGTTAAAGACATCTCTCAGTCTGAAAAATTGATTCTAGTAACATCAACAATATACAATCTATAGGAGTATGTGTATCAGCTTAAAGGAAAAAATCAGGAAAACAATCATTAAGACAAACAGCAGACTAAACTAAACCTGACAGGCTTGAGTGATGACATAATACCCTCTAAGTCTGTGATGGTGACACAAAAATGCCAAAGGACACAAAGCTGTCAGTCTTGTTGTTTATCTTCTATCTAAGACTAATAAAAGGAGTTTGGTGATTGACAGAACAAAAACAGGCACAGTCCTAGGCATACAGTTCGCACTCTGTTTGAAAAATGTATTGATGGTTTCAGGAGTGGCTTACTTTTTATTGTCTTTTCCGACAATTCTTTTGTGATCTTTCACAAACTTTTGATATAACTTTTTTAAAGCTATCATTGCTGTTTTAAATTAATGATTATTAGTCAGAATTGCTGATATTGCAATGCTTTAGTAATTTATTAACAGTATGAGTTTCTGGACAAGTGTCCAACTCAGTTAAAAACAAAACGAAGTTTTGCACAACCTCTTAGGTACTATCATGGTGAATAATGGAATATTATAAAATATTTCTATTTTTAGTTGTCTCAGAAAACAAAGCCTAAATTTATCCTGCTACATCAGCTCGTAACTACTGAAAACAGAAAATTACACAGGTCTCTATAGAGCACAACATTGAAGCAGCACCATTTAATGTTAGCTCATAAATCTTGTAAGGCAAGTAAAACTACAAAGAGAGAATAAGGAACAGTTTTTATAGTGAAGCATGAAGTGACTTATTTGGTTGTTGCACCAATTACAATGTAGGAAAGAGCTAGTAGAAAATACTCTGAAATGACCCAAGTATCTTTAAGAGTTCTGCAGAATAATTCAATGAGGAAGTCTGTGTTATTGAAAACCCAGGAGATAGCATTTTTTAAATCTCCCCTTAAATAAATGTGTGTTTGTGCATGTGAGGATGCAATGCCAGTAAAACTCAAACTATTCTGCTTTATTACTCAGGAACCTCATACAATTGGAGAAGGAACCCTATACAGCCACACTGGCTTCCAATTCATTCCTTTTGCCAGAGGGGCTGTACAGGCCTGTGCTAGCAAGGTACATCTTTAAGCCTTCCAAGTGGTTATCTTCTCTTCTAAAAGCATATACACATGGTAATAAGAATGGCCTCTGGTCCCTGGTCCTCTCACCCAGAAAATATTGTTCAGAGCCACAGTACTGAGGAGAAATATATACTTCCCACTGAGGCTAGCCTGCTCTCCTGCAAAGCATTGGATGTATAGGCTGAGAAACACATATTCTTCTGCTTTGGCTCCTGGTTTGTTATTTCACTCTGTCTGGAGTCACTTTAGCCCACTGAGCCTATGATTTCTAGCCCTACACAGTGATAGTGACTTTTACCTCCAAGTAACACTTGCTGTAAAATGTTACTAGGGGACAAGCAAGGTACCTGAGGGAAGTGGAGATTCAGTTCTCATTCCAGAGTGGAAAAAAATTCCTTTTATTAACACAGAAATATACATTAGCTGAGTTGTAACAACTCTATTCATCTTGCAGTTGCAGAGTGTTGGGGCAGCAGCACCTGGGACAGGAAGAAAGTCTTTGTCTGGAACAGCTGAACTGAACAGGCATTTCACTACACTTTTTAAGTCCCACTATATGCCCATGTGTTTGCTGCCATGGTGTTTGAGACTGAAGTTTCAATTCTGACCTCCTCACTGACTACAAACCAGTGAAACTTCCCCTCCCCTGCTTGAGTGGTTTTGACTGATGACAAATATATTTTCCAAGTTTCAACAAAACAGTTTTTCTTACAAGTTGAGCTTTGACAGTATATGTAACACTGGTCATGTAGGCATGATGATTCATAAAGTGAAGGATAATCAGAAAACTCGCCTTTCTGTATTGCAACTGCATTACGATGCCATTATATATATTATAATGAGATATGTGTCAGTGTGCACCACTGTGCTACAGGCACATTATTCCAGCTGTTGAAGTTATTTGTCTTTGGCATCACATCTCAGTACCTCAATTCCCCCAAAGCATAAAATGCACACCCTAGCATGTCTTATTACTTCAGTAATACAGAAAACCTGTCTAGCCAGTGAACTTAGCAGCAGGTAACTCTTCCTCCATCCCCTTGCCTTGTACTCCACTCACGTTTCCAATGATAACAGTGTACTTTATTGTTATTTCAGGTGCAGGAATCTACCAATATTTCAGCCATCTTGTCTTCCTTGGGGCAGGATAAGAGTAAAATATGTGAATGAAATACATGAGTGGAATAGAGGCTTTTTTTTTACTTGCTGAAGTGTGCACTAGCTGAAATCCTTCTCCTTATCACCATATGGCTGTTAGCCTTCTTAAAGAGATCAGTACCTTCTGTGAGCACATCCCTACAAATTTTATATAGAAATAATTAAATTTTAATATGAAAACCTGCCCTTATTTTGTCTGCATTTTTTGTTCCAAACAGAGACTCCTTGCCATTGTTAATAGTATAAAAAAAGCTGATAACATTGCATTGTTTCAGTATGATACATTTGAAGTGGTAACATGATACATTTACTGCCATTTAAATATATAGCCACAATACCATGTCATTACTCTCCATGCCACACTCTGTAGTGAAATCCAGCAACAGTTAAATGGAGTCATTTAAACAAATTTATGGTTTCAAGGGCAGCCTAAAAACATTACAAGACAGCCTGAAAGCACCCTGATGTCAGCCTCCTGACAAAGTAATTTAATTCCAACTATGAAAGAATGTAATCTTAACCAAAGTAACAATGAAGGGAAGCACTCGGAACTGCTCAGATGTAATTCCTGCTCTAACACATTCCTAGCTGTAAACAGATTCTCAGATGACATTGGATCAGTTAAATTTCTACCTTAAAATTTTAAATACTGTGCTAAAGTAACACCCTTACGTCTTTACAATTGTAAAAATAGAAATCATACTCAGCCACATGCAACGCCCTGAAACAAACACTGGTACTGGGAAGAGAACAGCTCTTAGTTGGACTAAAAGACTTTGAGAAAAATGAGACATGAGCAAAAATGCCTAGGAGGAAGGAATCATAAATTATTATCTCAGAATTTATACCAGTTTCTTCTAATTTTTTGTAAACCAGGTAAACTTTTTACCTTCTACTCCTATTTCAGAAATGCAGATGACAGTTACTAGGAGCACAGAGACACTGAGATAAAAAATATATAAGGCGTACAGAGGAAATAGCTAAAGAACATAACTTCTCATTATATTCAGGAAAATAAGTGACACTCCTAATTCAATTCTTTTAAGTGCAGTATCATTAATAAAATCCTACATTTTAATCAAATATATTAGCAATACCAGGATCTAAGTAGAAACAAAAAATAGCATCACAGCCACCTCAGAGCTCTGTATCTTATTTTCTCACAGGTCAAAATACAAAGATGGAAGACAAAAGACAATTTAACGTATTTTAAGGATTAGCAAATCTGTATTTTTTTTCTAATAAAAGCTGGGAGTAGTTTTCACAGCCCAGAGTTCCTTGGGGAAAATCTATATACCCATATTCCATTTTTCAATGTTCAATGCCTGAATATAGGTATATACTGCAACAGCTGCAGATCTGCAAGGTGGTGACAAACCTGAGCAAGCTCTGCTCCCCAGCCATAACAGAACATCTCATCTACACACAGTCCCAGAGAAGAGCTTGCTTCATAGTTTATGCATACTTAGCATATGAAATCCCCAATATTATGACAGGGAGGTGCCTCTGAAGGCATATCACCTGAGAAGCAGCTTATCACTGTAGACTTTCTTGGTACCAAAGCAGGTACCATCTTATGATCCCCTAAGGACGCATCAGGGGTGGGGGAGTGTCCTCACCCACTGCAAATGTGGAATCTCACTGAATGTAGTTGATTGCCATTGTATAAGGCTGAACGAAAAAGAAAGTTAGGCTAAGCTGTATCCAGAATTTAAGTGGAAACAGGATATAATACACAAGGAAAATGTGCTTCTTTGTGTAAATATACAACTTGGTAGTCACTGCTTGAATTAATGACCTTTTGAATACTCTCAAAGTAAAGCACCATAAAGCGTGCATTATAATAAGGAATAGAAGTATAGTCACCAGAAAAGGTGATTCTGTAGCAGACAATGTAGTACCACCACAGGAACATCAGACCTAGCATGCATCTAATGGCATAATGTCAGAGGTATCTGGAACGAGTCCAGCTGCATTAGCTGGGCTCAGCAGCAGCAATGTAAGCTCAGTCGTGGCTGTACTACTCTGGGACCTATGCTGGTATTTCTGCACAGTATTTTGCTTGGCTGCATGTCTCAGTCAGTATCTTTGCCTACTGACTGAG
Organism: Hemiprocne comata; assembly: GCA_020745705.1. Classification (NCBI taxonomy): domain Eukaryota; kingdom Metazoa; phylum Chordata; class Aves; order Apodiformes; family Apodidae; genus Hemiprocne; species Hemiprocne comata. The sequence continues at coordinate 129,836,382 of CM036586.1, read as the reverse complement.
ACACAGATATTTTTCAAGACTTCCTGATAGGTTTTTGCTTCCCTAACACAGCAATGCTGAAATTGACTGTGGGAAATTTCAAAGTTTTTCCTATCTACTGAGTTGAACCCGATTTTATTGGCACATTGATTGTTGTAAAAAACCCCTCACAAAAGAGAGAATTGTTTTATTCTTGTAGTTAATAAAGTGTAACCTTCAGGTTAAGGAAACCTTTTATCCTTCAGATACTCCACTATGCCATTAGAAAGAGGATAATAATAGTTTGTCTGGCAGGACTAGCAAGAGTGCATCTGAATTCATAGCAATGACTTATGGGACCATTGATTGCCTAAATATTTGATTAGGCTGTATCATTCATCTATTGTAATAATTATTCTAGATTTAAGTCATTTTCCTGTGCTCATTATCTCTACAAATCATATTGGGAGTTGTAGTTCTTTGAATAAGTTTTTACAGCATATAATAAGAAGTGGTTCTTCAGTCTATAAGCAGAAAAATAAAACAGAAATTGTTTTCTATTTTTCATTGCAAGGTGATGTTTTCGCTAATCAGACAACCAGAATCAATGCACCATAAAAGATTGTTTGGCACACAGAATATACATCATAGACAAACTTAATTACTTTTCAAAGGGGAAAGAAAACTGTTCTGTGAAATAGCAGACAGGTCTCATATTGACGTGACATGAGCAGACAGAGTTGATTGCTGCTATACTGTAGCTCAGACATGGTTGTGTTTTGTAAAACTTCTGCCAGACGTAGGCGAATTACCTACCATAACAATTCTAGAATTACTGGCTGTTTTCTCAGGTGTCTTTTTACTCTGCACTATTAGATCTAGTGGAAGAGGAGGAATAGTGAGAGCCCTCTAAAACTGATTCTAGAAATTTACAGTGAAACACTTTTTCAGTGAAGACCACACCTGTCACTTATTCACACTGAGAAGTGTCTCAATTGGCAGTCAGCCTCACTGCAATTAATTACAAGGCAGTTCCTGGCTGTGGTAGCCTTCGGTCCAAGTGTGTCATAGTCCCAACCAGAGGGATGCTTTCACTCACCTCCTGCTCCAAAGAGGAGAACGTGGTATTTTAGCAAACTTTTATTCCCAAGGACGTGTAGTGGTCATGCCCTGCTCATACCAGCACCATGGCAGGTAGCTTTGTGCATGATTGTCCTTTTCTTATCCTAAGGTAGCCTAGTTCACAGAGAAGCAGAGATGGACCATGTAGTCATTTACATAGAAATTATAGATATGGGAGACTATATAGCTCTTTGTTTAACTGCCAAGATTATGTTCTCCTTTCTTGGGCCAAAAGGAAGTGAAAAACATACTGATAACACTGTTTCATTTTTCCTGCGATTAAGATATGGGTATTGTATTAATGAGTTGTAATTAGCTTAACTTATGGACAATGAGAATTTGCAAGATCTACCTAGTTTGTATCTAAGATGGAGACCTATGTGATGCAAATTTGCAGGGCCACTGAGGCAAGCAGTGCAGGCTTGGGAGCGAAAATTGATAGTAAACATGACATTATCTTCTGAACCGTAAATCATGGTAGGCAGGCAATCTCTCAGATGAGTACATAAATACATAAAAAACACTCAAGTAGTTGTAGATGTACTCAGAACAACTTGCTTTCTTGAAGCCCATAGTTCACATTAAGTATTGGTAGCACTGATTTTGCAAAAAATGTTCTTCAAAACACATCTCAGAGGTACACAAGACTATATTACTTTCACTGAATAGGTAGATAGTGTCATAAAATCCTGTATCAATAATCTTAGTGTAGTCCTGTTCTATTTCAATCCACTTTATGCTGCTCAAAAGCTTTCAAAGTACTTTCTCTTTGAATAATGATGCTGCTGCTTTTACTTAACTCTTCGTGACTTGCACATTATTTCAGATTTGATAAATCAAGCCTTAAAATTTTATTATTATTTCTGTTGTTTCAAGATTCTTTTCCATATACTGTTTTCCTGTCTTATGGTTTCATTCTCTTTTCCTGTCTTATGTTACTGTACTTCATAAAAGCACTTTGTTTTACAGAGTTTTATTTGTCTGGTTTTTATGCTGTCTCTTTATTATATTCTACTTCTTTTATTTCTTTTGTTTTCCCTTTGTCTTCTTTCATGTCTCTGCATTGTTATGGTGTGCTGAAGTAAACAGCAGGAGCAAAGCTACCATGCCTTCTAAAGAGGATGTCTGAATTTAGAGGGGGAAGGAATTAGCCCTAACCTGGGTTCAGATCCCCCCCTTTTTTTTTTTTTTTTTGTAATAACAGGGTACTTACTCAATTGTGCTTCCAGAATCTAACTAAATTAAGTATTTTTTAATTAGCCTTTTCTTTTTTACTAATCATTGCAAGGTTTATAAACTCTTTTGTATGGTTGTACCCAACACAACGATAGCCATGGCTTACACACTCTCTTAAACAAATTGTAAACTGCTATTTGAACACAGCAGAGTGACAGCCACAATAAGACAGGACATGAAGTGAAAGAAATAGCAAATTACTCTATATGCTTTCTGAGACACTTGCATTAAATATTAAACACATTTGAAGAATGCATAACCTGTCATATCGCTCCCCTCTCATTCTCCTCATACTTTCCCATGCTCTTTTTCCCTTTATTTCAATACCTATATTGAAAATACAAATGAATGGAGATACTCTTTAACAACGAACCAACCAGCTGGAATTTAAAGTCCATGGTTTCAGATGTTAATCAAATTTCTTCTAGCATGACACAAGAATGTTACGGAGCAATGGATTCAGAGCCACACTGCCTGCATGAAATGTAGTCACAGTGATGGCACAGTAAGGGAACTTGGCCAGTACTCCACACAGGAGCGCTTAACACGTAGGCATGTGCTAATGCTGCATTTCCTCTTAAAGAAGCTTGAGATCCTATTGCTTAAAAAACCTTGTTTTCTAAAGCCAGTTCATTTTCAGAATTTACAAAAGCCAACAACTGCCTATTTGGCAATGAGAACACCAGTAAATCATTGTGTGGCAGATATTTTAATGAATCTTTTCTCCTGTTTTTCTCCTTGCTGTTTTTCTCCTGTCCTTCCTTCCCCTCCAAAATATGTATTCCTGTTCTAAGCTGTCCATTTTGTACCTCTACACAATTTGTGTACATGGAACTGACCCCAAGTAGACATGAAAAGAGGACTGAGTGGCAAGTAATTTTGTTATGTGATTTCATATTTAAAGTACCAGGGGTTTTGTTCTGTTGTTTGGGTTGTTTTTTTTGTTTTGGTTTGGTTTGGTTTTTTTATAGCACCATCTCAGAGGTACAATTCTACAATGCATATTTAATCTAGTGAATAATGAAAAAAAATGGTTTATTAATCAGTTTACAGAACCCTCTTGTTTAATTTTTTTACTACAGGTTCTTGACTATTATGTTTTTCTAATGATAATTATTTTGTTAATGCTGCAGATCTATAGTTCCATCTGAGTGCAAAATAACTGTGGGAGACAAAATCCCAGTCCTCTCTTACATTTAATTTTATTTTTCATGTTTTTTTTTAAATTACTCTCAAAAAGTTAGGACAACTGACAGGTTTTCTATTTCTGATTATACTTATTCTAGTAATTTAATTAGTTCTTCCTGTTCTATGATTGTTATGCAATTATACTATGCCATAAAAACAGCATGTTCTGTCAAATTGTTTTTTGTTTCTTTATGAAGTTTTAGTACATTAAAACAAGACAAAAAGCATTATCTGTAACAAAGCCATAAATAAGCCCCAGCATATATTTCTTATATATTTATAAAACTCTTATTAACAAATGAGACCTTCAATTTACTGGAACATATTGAGTATATGAAAATAAAATATTGCATCATAACACACTGTCTTTGAAATATTCTGTCCAAATCATACCAGATTGTTCTCATTGACTCAATCAGGCATAATTTAATCAGAAATAAATTAACTTCCTCTATTCGACTAAAAATAAACACTTGATTCATATTCACTCCTTTAAAATATTTGCTTGTATCCACAGTTGTATAAGGATTAAAGAGCTCAGCAGGCCCTCTGCAGAAGTGATGCCTTTTCAGCTGATCCTTTGGTCTATTTCCTAACATTTCACAACATACAAGACATTATGTGTGGTAATGGATGCCTTTTTTGGTTGATGACACTGAGATTGTATGAAATGATCAGCTGATAATCTCTCTTTCACTGTAACTATACCTGTATCTCTGTGCCAGTTCTTTGTTCTAGCTAACCATAGCTAAAATGAGGACCATTTTCTTGGACAAACTAAGAATAGACGTCTTCCAAAAGCGAAGTGAGTTTGACAACAGAATAGTAACTGTATAAAAAAATTAATGCTGATGCTTTGTGGGTAGCTTTTAAAATTAAACTGAATAAAATATTAGGAAACTATATTAAAAAAATGAATAATCTTGAACTAGAAAGGAGGTAATATTCAGTGAAGAAAGAGATCCATTATCCTTTATATAAATATCAATGTGTTAAATTAGTGTGGGAAAATCTTAAGTCTCACCAAGCCTGTCTGATAATGGCATGTTTTTGCCTTTGTTTATCCTCAGCTTATGCCACAGTTTGCCTAAGACCATCAAAGAACATAATTCAATATGCTACAACTTTTCCTTGTGCCTAAGGCTCTTAAAGTCATCACCAGACTAACAGTATAATCCATGGGAATAAGGTGGGGTTGAGAATCAATATTTAGTCATTCTCTCAGAAGAAACATACAGCTGCCTCAGGTCATACAGAATATGGTCACAGCAATCTCCATCAGGCTCCAGGATGGGCTATTACAAGTATCTATTAAAGAATTGCAGGCATGAGGACTAGCCTCAGATGTGATTAAAGAAAACACTGGAATTGCACAACACCAAATGAACTGCTGTCCTCTAAAATCCTTTTGTGAAGAAACAGACTTGATTCATTCTATGTCAGCAAAAACTGTCAAATGAATGACACACTTGGGCATCAAGCATTCATGCTTCACATTGCCAAATGAAAGAAGAAGATGAAAAAGTCCATCTTGATACATTCAACTCTTTCCCTAATGGTTTATATAATGATAAGTACTATGTATCAAGCAGATGGGAGAATTGAAATAGAGGTGACATTTGATGCGCATGTTAGCATACAAAGTAATCCACAAGGTGGGAAGAGAAATAATTAATTCTTTTTTTTTTTCCTAAATATAATTTCTATGTGAGAAATCTCCTTTCCTACACGTACTCTAAAAGAACAGCTTATTTGCTGGGGAAGACCGCAATGGTCAGGATGAAGAAGCTCGCAGTCACCTTCATAGCTTCCCTCTAGCAAGTAACTTGGATGTTTGGTCCTTATCTAAAAACGTTTTTCTAGGTACAGCCCAAGGCCCAGGGATGCATAAAACACCACTGATAAAAATCTTTGGAAGACTTGATACTGCTGTTTCCCACAGCCCGTATAACCACGCTGCTTCACTGCACTGAGAATTACAAAGTATTGACATGTGACTTTTATATATTTATAAATACTGTGGTTCCTATTTTTGCTATTAACAACTGTGAAAGAAAAATGCGAATATACGATCTCAGAATTTTCTCCTCAGCCTTTATAAAAATTAGAATAACTACTGCAGATATGCTTCTAAAATAACTAAAAAGCATGTTCTCTTTTATACTGCTTTGTTTTGCACAGATTAGGAAAGCTCACCAGCTAGGCTGCTTATCAATTAAAATTTCAATTGGGTACCATTTAATGGTTTATTTCTCTGAGGCAATGAGAAGGCAATTTTACACAAATACTTTCTGTCTCAGGTGCTTTCTCATACAGAACCCTGTTCTCATCCAAGGTACCTATCAATCAATGTATCTGTATTTCCCTATGGAAGGTGAGAGAAAAGTGAGGGCAGTGGCAATTTACATGCACGATACTCAGTAAATCCTTAGTATCTTGCTTAGTTCAACTACTGCTGCGAAGGGCCTTACCTGTTCTTTGAAAGAGGGCCTGAATGTATATAGCTCCTGTCTTTGTAGCTCCAGGTGGGCAGAACTGAGGTCAGTGCAATACACTTAGAGGAGAACCTGGATAACATCACAGGGGCTGTGCCTGCTCATTGAATGGAGGGGGCTAGCAGTCTTTTATTCTTGAAGATGACAGTCAAAAGAGATTGTGGAGAAACAATATAAAGGGATGTTGTGGGGTTTTTTTATTTATTCTTGTACAGCATAGAGTTTGTCAAATTTTCTTACTAACGCCAGCTATACTAAAATTACATTTCAAAGATTTTAGACAAAGATTTTAGAGTGGGTGTCTTTGTTTTGGCAATTCTCCTCTACTTGTTATTTTTCACTCTTCTGTTAATCAGCATTGTGGGGACTTCGTAAACAGTAGACAAAAAGGGTTAAGATATTTGCAGCGCTATCTTTGAAAAGGAGGAAGGGGAGCACTTTTTGCATTTGAAATTAATACTGGACTGTTTGAGTATTTATTAAGAAGGTAGGATACCTGAATCTAGGTATAGTCCAACTGGAATTTTTTTTTTTTAAAATGTAACTGTATCTAAGTTTTTGATACCCAGATGTTAGAAGCACACTTAATTTCTGCATGAATTAGGGTAAAGAGTACTAAAATAAGAGGAGGGACAAATATAAAATATGCCTATTTTATCTGTATTTAGAAGCAAAATTTTCCATTAATACAATGGCTGCCACTTTTTAAAGTCCTGATGAGTCATGAAGGTTTTATTGATGCGGAACATTAATTTAAGTCCTTACAAAAATTAAAGTCATTATTCCTGAGTGCTTCAGGGGTCAGTATTTTCAACTGGGGTACATTAGTGCCATTCACACAATGGAAAGAATGAAGCTTTGAAAAAGCTTATGTAATAGTCTTCATTTTTAATATCAGTCAGTTGGGAAGCAGGTGTCTTGACAGCTATTTAATGGCAGAGGATAAAGTCCAAGACAGCTGTGTCAGCCTTCCCAGGCACATCATGCAAAGATTTACTCATATGGATGGTATCATGTTACCACTGTAAGAACATGAAAATGGCCATATAAACTTGAAATAGTACTGTACCAGAAAAAAAAACAAAATGCTACCCAAAGATAATAACTGAGTCATAACATCCTTCATAGCTCCAGGGCAATAATTTTACTTTACTGTAGCAGAGGTTTGCCTACCTTTAGTGCATATTAATCTTGAAAGTGACAGCAGTCACATTTATGACAAAATAACTTAATAAAAGTGGAACAAACTATAAACAACATTCAGTAAAGCTAAACAATATTATAACAGCAAATTCAAATTTCAGTAGCAGACTTCTCAAATATCCTCTGTGCATTATATTCTTTCTGGTATATACTTTAGTAAGCTTTAGTAACACATCTTAAAAAAATGCACATCATAAGAAAAGAAAATGGTCAGTTGAATTATGAAGCTTTCATAAACTTAAAAAATTAATACATGTAAAAATACTATTTTGTTTATATGACATTGGAAATTTACAACAGTGACTCATTCATTAGACCAGAAAAGCTTCATTATCTCTAAACTGTTGGTACAAAATGTGAATGTTCTGTAAGAGGAAACAAATAAGAGGCAAAGATGAAGTTTCTTTTGATAATTTTTCTTAAAAAAAAAAGTTCAGAAGGAAAATTGCATAAACTTAAGTATATTCTTTCCTTATTTGAGCTGAAAACAGAGGGAAATTCAGAATTCAATAACTGTAACTGAAAATGGGCTGGGATCGTATAAACTAAGTTCTCAGGACTAGGGTATAAACATTTAATCCTATTGAGTTTGTTGGATACAGCATCCCCCACAACTAGCTGATGGGCTTGCTCAAATAATTATTTTAAAATTAGAATTTAACCATACGTTTTTGAAGAACCTACAGGGTCATTTAGGGCTCTTCCTTCTCTATAAAAATTAACTCTTGATTTTGTAAAATGCTTTTAAAATATTGACATTAAGTTATTGAAATGAATGCACCATACAAAAAATGACAAAATTGTATGCATAGTTTTAGAAAAATATTTAAAGGTAACACCTAGTATGACCTATTCAGTTCACTTAGTAACTACTGTTATCAATAACAGAAACTTTAAAATGGCAATGAAACATGAGGCAATAAGGGTTTTCACATTCAGGTGATTGTTTTCCATGGCAAAAGATAAAAAGTTTGTGATGAAATAATTCGTGAGCCCAGGAAAACATAGGAATTGAGTCCTGCAGTGTGGTATAAAACATAAGCAATACTCTGAATTCTTAATTCCAATCAACTTCCAAGTTTGAGACAGTTGCCATCTATCAGTCCTGGACAGGTCAAAGAACAAACTACTGCATGATAACCTTTTATTTTTATGAAGGTTTTATAGAATGAAAAAATGGCAGCAAAAGTATCAGTAAAAAACCTCCAAATTTTGAACACTGCTACTGTGCATGAGAGTAGACTGCAAATACGACAATAATTGGATATTTAAAATGTAGCCCAAGGCATAAACCTACATGAAGTTTTCATTATTGCATATATCTATATATCTGTAAAGGTAGTAAAACATTACTGTCAATCAGTTTAAGAATATTCTAATGCTGAGTTAAAAGGACAGGTAAGCCTCTCTAAACCACTTAGGAATGAAATCCTTCCTAAGAGTAAAACGTCTAGAGACAGAAGCCCTTGTTACTTGCACCTTTTCCTTGGTGAGTTTAACAAGGTCACTATCTACTTACAGCAGCAGCTGGTAGGACATTTCTCCTTATAACAGTTTCTGTTTTAATTATCATTGTTATCAGAGATGGTACTTTTCATTGTGGCAGCATATAAAATAACATACAATGAAAAAAAAAAAACCCAAATAGATGCTGGAAAGGACCCACAGATAAGAATGAAATGGGTAGGTTTTCTAGAAGTGTAATAAACTTTTTTTTTTGTAGTAGAAAATATTAGGAATTATTTTATGCATACTTCATTCCAGTATTTTTAACCAGTCTGTGTTACTATTCAAGCCAAAACCAAGACCACAATCCCCTTTAAAGACTTGATTTGTTTGAAATAAGAGTAGTAGAAGCAATTCCTCTAGGTTCTGATGACACTTAGTAGGAGGACCAAATATTGACAGTGTGGAGGAAAAGAACTTCTTAAAAAGCCTACTCAAATTCATTACTTTTTCAACAAGAATTGGCATACTTTTCAATGACAGATGTTGCTATTGTCATCCACACTGATGCAGCAAACTTGACTAAGCATGAATGCTGCCCCTTACTGCTTTTTGGCTGCCCTGTTTCTCCAAATCTTCTTGTTTCTTCTATCTTATTCAAAGTCCTCCTAAAATTGAAATCTGCAAAATTTCTTCCCAGATGAAAAATGGAATTTGCCAATATAAGGAAACACACAACACATGTTTGAGTTTACTGAACTGTCATCTCCTATGGACTAACTTTCTAGAGATCCCATGACAGAGTCCCATAAACAGCAGCTGAAAATATCAAGTGTTTGTGTCAGCAAAGAACCCTGACATCTTGGAAGTCACTGACGTTTAATCAGTTATACCATATCAGACTCATCCCTGAAAGACTGTGGAAAGACTGCATTTACCAATTTCCTTTACACTCTGCATCCCTGAGCATGTGGCTAAGAGCTAATGTGTATTGGTTTAGAGGAAGGATACTACTAGGGCTTTTTAAGTTGTTGGATTTTGTTTGTTTGTTTTTATTTTATTTTTTTTGGTTTTTTTTTGTTTTGTTTTGTTTTAAAATTTTTATTTTATTTGAACTGGGAGCAGCACTGACGTTTGGTGAAAGTTTAAGAACCACAAGTAACCACAGACTGGGCCCTGAAAATCTAAACTGCAAGAACTAGCCTGAGGCTGGAGATTGCTGCTACCACAGGTTTGGCTGAATGAGCATTCATTTGACCCTAAAGCACCTGTCTAGCCAAAACATGTTAAAGAATGGATGACAGCAGCTATTTCAGCAGAATTTGCAGAGACAAGAACACATCAAGAGTCACTAGTGAAAGTAATAAAAGAGGCTAAATTTTCCGTTACAAATAAAAACCAAGGAAACATTCATGTTTGTACAAAAACTATGTGTAATGCCAAGGCTTAGAAGTGGAGGGGGGAAAATAAACTCCACACATTAACGACTAGTCAGAGTGAAAAGGATACTACTATAATTGCCAGAATAGCCTTCAGAAAATAGGCACATCTTTGTTTTTGTAAATACTTCTGCCACTGTATTTACAGGGGTTTCTGAGTATTTGTTTTCTCAAGACATAGACCTGTTCAAGTGGGTTCAGAGGAGAGCCACAAAAATCATCTGAAGGATGAAGAACTTTTACTGTGAAGTAAGGACAGATTTAGAAGACAGTAGAATCAGACTAGATATAAGGAAGAAATATGTTACAATTAGGGTGGTGAAACACTGGAACAGGTTGCCTAGAGAGATGGTAGATGGCCCATGCTCGGAAATATTAAAGGCCCAATTGGATGGGGCTGGGAGCAGCCTGATCTAGTTGAAGATGTTGCTGCTTACTGCAGAGGGGTGGGCCTACATAACCTTTAAAGTTACCTTCCAACTCAAATTATTCTATGATTCTAAGTTATTACCCATCTCAAAAACATGCTCAAAAAAACCCCTAGAAATCCAACTACTAAAGAGCTCTTTCCAAAGCACATTTGCAATTCTATTACTTAGTCTCCTCCTGTATTTTATCATTAGTTAATGATGAGTTGTTGGAATTGAGTGCTCAGTGCAAAGCTTCATATGAAAGCCTTTAAACTTAGTGTTGGCCAGAAAATCTAAGAATACCACAAAGCTTGAATTCTAAGTTACTGTTTTCTATTTCAGGTATCACAACTTTAAACATTTGTGAAGAATGTTATTTTATTTAGTTTTATCTGAGTAGTGCTTTAATTGTACTGGATACTGAGGATGTCTCCACACTGTATTTTAAAGCAATGCTTAGATTGCTTTGTGGTTTATTGTATCACTCATTATATTCTTACACTACTTGTCAGACAAGATAGCAGTCTGATTCCTTCTAGATCTAATATGTTGCTGGATTCTACAATATTAATCAAGAAAAGCAGCATGAAGACTTGTCAAACAGGGCTAACTATGTCCCATCTTATCCACCTGCTGCTGCTGCCACTGGAAGAGGACCAACAATTGTAGGGACATTGAAGAAAATGGCCCTCTGACATCAATTGTCACGCTATGCTTCAGCTGCTACCTACCTTCTTTTTTCCTTTTCGTACTCATTGCAATTGCTGATGACTACAACATATATCTGTACCGCAACCTGAAGGCAAGTCTGACCTTGCACTACAGTCCAGATTTATTTAACCTTCAACACAATTGTCCCCAAGCACAAAGCTTTGGATGAATCCTAGAGAAAGAAGAAAACAGCAGCATGCTGTCATTATGCTGCTTAGCACAGGGACTACTTGTTCCATACAAGCATATGGCTGTAAGAGGGTAGTCAGGCTATAAAATGGTAGTCAGGAAGGGTTTGGCTTGATCTGAGAGATTTTAGGAACACTCCCACATCTTAACTAGTGAGATTCCTTAGTGCACTGCCATTGCACTTGTTATCTTGTTTGGGCTTTGTTTGGAAAACCACCACAAATAGTAATCTCCAACTATAAAATATACACTTTGAGTATAAAACTACTTCTTGATTGTTTCCATCAAACAATAGTTTATCCCATAACCTAGTTTTCTTGCATGTGACCTGCAAATTTCTTCTTGCCTTGGGAAAATATTTTCTAATAGTCAAATTTACAGTGCCTTTGGAAAAAGGAGCATTGCTCCAGTATTTACATATAGGAAAATCTCTGATATGCAAGCAGCTGTACCTTTAACACACATTGCAAACTCACAGGAAGCACTGCAATTAATAACTTTATCAAGTGCTACATTAAAATTGCTAAAATTTACTCAGTTTCATTCACAAAAGAGTATTTGTGCAACACACAGCCAAAATATCCTCCCAGACAAAGACAGCATGCCGTGTCTAGTTACGGGGCCAATGAGTCCATTCAAAAAGGAAGTGGAAAAAAAGTAGAAAGTAAGTGAAAAGTGCTGGGACTGAGCCTGGAAATCTTACTGCCAAAGGTTGACTCAGGATCGGCAACTAAACCAGAGACAACAAGCTCTCGATCCCCTCCCGCTCCCACCCAGGTAGGGAAGGAGAGGGAGAATTAGGAGAGAGACTTTGCTGGATTGAAAACTAAACTAGACAGCTTTAATGATATGTACAATTATATACAAGCATTTTCAGGAATGTGCAAAAGCCTCTTGCCTCCCCCCAACCGCAGCAACTCCCCCCAGCACTCTCCTGAGCTGTGAGCAGTCCCAGAAACTCTCAGTCCGCTGTCTGAGATAACAGCAGAACAGACAGGGCTGTGGGGAGAGTTGTGAGGGTCAGGGCTGAGCCTGGGGTCGACGGTGATGGATGGATGGATGGAGTCTTCCCCGGATGCTGGCCATGGATGGAAGAGAAGGGAAGAAAAAGCAGGAAGGAAGTTGTCTTCTGTGATCTCTGACCTTCCTCGGAGCTTACGTAGATATATGGGATGGAATACCTTTGGTCAGTTCTGCTGTCTGTCTAGTCCAGCTCCCTTACGGGGGGGTCACAGATACAACTCTCCTGCCCTGGTAGCCTCTGTAGCAGCAGACCTAAGAAGCGACCTTGGAGTCTCAGCAGAAACATAAACATTCCAGTGTTATTAGCCCACTAGCTGGAACACTTGCTGCTAGTTAAAAGAGAGCTTACTGAAGGAAAAAAAAATCAGTAAAAGGAAAATTAGCTTAAACCTGGCTCAACCTAGGACACTTACTGATGGAAAGTGATCACATTTAAAATGCTATGATAGAGAAACTGTCATTAAGCAACACCTATCTGGCATCTGCACACACCAGGAGCCAGCAACCTGGAATTGATATTCTGAGAAGGAACTTTAAACGATGAGTACATAATGCTTTTCTTTTTTTTTTAACTCTGTTATTTAAAGATTTATTGTCAGTTTTTTCCTACAGCTAACTCTGGAAGAACCTATACTGCTATCAAGCTCTTTGGAGGTCACTCCCACATGTCTTATTACCTCCTCACTTGATTCATAGCACTGTTGCTAGATATATACTGAAAGCTAGCGTGAACAATCCATTCATTTCTAATACAAATGTCTGTTAAAAAATGTTCTTGGACTCTGGAAGCTACCAGAAGTTAACTAAATTTTATGGTAATTGTATGACTTCCATAACAGCGGTTCTACACTTTAAATACTGGGTCTTAGGAAAAGGTAGGTGCTGTTCAGAATAAATCAGCAATCTGAAACAGTGGCAATAATTTTATACTTGGTGTTGCTAAGGGAAAGAATATGATGGAAACTCATAAATTGACAAGAAAAGAAGGTTACTTGTGAAGTCTCATATGTGGAATAAAGAATGTACTTTTTTCTGTCTCTACCTACAGAAACTCTGAAAGAACCTTGATAGGAAGCAAACCAATATTATTAAATTTGCTATAGGTTATCCAATATACTACACACTTTCCACTTGAATAAACCAAAGCAGCCTAAAAGCCCACTGCTACAAAAAAACCCAAAACACAACAATTTCTATTTGCTCTGGTTATATAAATACCTATAAATACATCTTTAATTTAGAATCACTGTACACTAACAAAGATAAAGAGATCCTGCCCTCAAAGGTGTACTAAGTATTTAAGGCAAAGAAGAGACAGAAGAAGGGAAAACATATCCTCCAAGCCATAGGCAGCATACACAAGCTGAGAAAGATTGATGGTAATATTTCTCATAGTGCTTATTTGCCAAAACGGAAATGACACCTGAAGACTGCCTCCCTAGACATCCAGAGAGGTAACGGTTCCTAAATGGCTATCCCCATCCATGTGTTTATGCTGAAAACACATAAAAGCTTATGAAAAACCCTGAACATTCATTCTCTCTGGACCACAATTTTATGAGGAACAGATAAAAGTGCACTTGTTTCTGAAAACAGACAATATAGTTTTTTCTTAAAGAAGTTATCAAAGCCTTCACAAGCTTTTACCTGATGGTCGAGGATCTTAGCTGAGAAAATAAAAACATTAATTTGGAGTCTTTTAGACTGAAGATGACATTGAATATTGAGGTGGTGGGATTTTTATTTTTAATGCCGATTTAATGTTTGCACAAGGTAAATTTTACAGAAATATGGCTAAGCACTACCATTGCCTCCATTAAAACAAGAAAAGGAGTGAAAATTCAATACCTTGTGCAAGGATCTTGTTCATTTATGAGAGAGAGAGAGAAAGAGAGAGAGACTTGTTATTCAGAAAACTTAAACCTGGATTTGGATACTGGTAGGGATCAGCTGCTCTAGCTGAGGTACTTCAAGACATGAACAAAAGTAGCAACCTACTGATCTGGTGAGTTTCCCAGTAAAAAAAAAGTATACCCCTATTGAATTCTAGACATTGAAAATTCACTAAACCCTATTTTATTGTCTTGCTTATGTCTTTCTTTAACATATAACTTGCTTAGGTGTCTCTGCTCTCTCAGAACCCAGGAATTTTTTAAAAATGATACTCCATCTTTTTTACCAAAGGTTACAAGAGAAGCCTTTGAATGAAAGAGAAATTAAAACCATATTTCATGAATCCTAACCCTGTTCCTTAAGCATAACATTTTTTTTCTGTAATTACCAGTTTCCCCAGAGTCAGTTTCTACTCCCACAGTATCTCACTTAGATGGCATTATGCTACTGAAACCTAAAGTAGTTGAAAGCAAGACCATCTCCTTTCCTGTCCTGTAGTGTTCTTTTAGATGTTCTTTTGAGGTCCTTTGTAGCCATGTATGTTCTTCTTCCCTCCTGAGTTCTTTTGCCAGTTATGGCTTCTGCCTTCTTTGTCTCTCTGAAATCCGCACCTTCTTCTTTAGAGAGAAGCAATGTTCTGCAGTCTCACTTCTTGATGTTACTTGAGGACCATTCTGACACTCACTACTCAAAATGTTGAGTCCTACAGAAATATTTAGTGAAACCATGCAAAAGTGAAGAGAGTAATGAGTAAAGAGACTTTCAGATTATGTTGGAAGTGAGATTAAAATTACATTTTTCCACTGTACAGTGGGTTAAATGGAGTTTATAAAGAACCAAACTTTACTTAAAAAATAAAGTGAGTCAGGAAAGCGAGAGAATGCCAAGAGTCTAATTCCTAGTCTATGTATTTGAACTTAAGTTACTTATGACTAGATTGTTAGGGAGGGAACTGGTGGTTCTCATGAAGTGTTCTATCATTCTCCCCACGAAACATGCCCTTCTCAGAAGCACCTGACCATACATATGTAATGGAAGGGCTGGAGTCACAGTTGGCAATGGCACAGTTGAAAGTCTTTGGGTAAGAATCAAGGGACAAATAAATAATGCTGATGTCATTGTGGGAATACACTACAGACGTCCTGGCCAGGATGAGGATGCTGATGACCTATTCTTTGAGGAACTAAGGGATGCTTCCAAGTCAACTTCCCTTGTCCTTATGGGGGACTTAAACTTGCCAGAAATCAACTGGGAGCAACATACAGCTAGCACAACCCAGGCCAGAAGATTTCTAAGCCACCTGGATGACAGCTTTATGGAACAGGTCAAAAGGGAGCCAACATGGAAGAATGCCCTCCTTGGTCTGCTGCTCACCAACAGAGAGGATCTCGAGAGTGAAGTGGAGATTGGAGGTCGTCTCAGCCACAGTGACCACAAGGCGATTGAGTTTAAAATCTCTGTGGACAAGAGGAAAACTGCCAGCAAAACTTCAACACTGGATGGGAGGAGAGCTGAAAACTGGCTAATGTTGTTCCAATATTCAAGAAGGGCAAGAAGGAGGACCCTGCAAACTACATACCGGTCAGTCTAACTTCAGTGCCTGGTAAAATTATGGAAAAGATTATTCTGGGAGGTATTGAAACCTGGAGGACAATGCAGTCTTTGGTCCCAGCCAGCATGAGGGGAAAGTCCTGCCTGTCAAACTTAATTTCCTTTTATGACAACATAACTCACCTAGTTGATCAAGGGAAGTCAGTGGATGTAATATTTCTGGAATTCAGCAAGGCTTTTCATACTGTCTCTCACAGTATCCTCCTGGACAAAATGTCCAGCATACAGCTGGACAAGCGAACCATATGATGGGTGAGCAACTGGTCACAGGTTGAGCACAAAGAGTGACAGTGAATGGGGTAGCATCAGGCTGGTGACCGGTCACTAGTGGGGTCCTGCAGGGCTCCATCCTAGGCCTAGTCCTCTTCAACATCTTCGTCAATGACTTGGACACAGGATTAGAAGGAATTTTAAACAAGTTTGCTGATGATACAAAACTGGGAGGAGCTGTTGACTCCCTCGAGGGCAGGCAGGCCCTGCTGAGAGACCTTGACAGGTTAGAGAGATGGGCAGTCACCAACCACATGAATTTTAACAAGGGCAAGTGCCGGATTCTGCACCTGGGATGGGGCAAGCCTGGTGGTAAGTACAGACTAGGGAATGAGTGGCTGGAGAGCAGCGTGGCAGAGAGGGACCTGGGAGTCCTGGTTGATGGCAAACTGAATATGAGCCAGCAGTGTGATCTGGCAGCCAGGAGGGACAACTGTGTCCTGGGGTGCCTCAAGCACAGCGTTGCCAGCTGGTCAAGGGAGGTGACTGTCCCACTCTACTCTGCACTGGTGCAGCCTCACCTTGAGTACTGTGTGCAATTTTGGGCACCACAATATAAAAAGGATATCAAACTATTGGAGAGTGTCCAAAGGAGAGACACGAGGATAGTGAAGGGTCTGGATGGGATGACTTATGAGGAGCAGCTGAGGTCACTTGGATTATTCAGCTTGGAGAAGAGGGGGCTGAGGGGTGACCTCATTGCAGTCTACAGCTTCCTCATGGGGGGAAGAGATGGGGCAGGTACTGACCTCTTCACTCCTGTGACCCATGACAGGACTCAGTGAAATGGCAGGAAGCTGAATCATGGGGAGGTTTAGGTTAGATATCAGGAAAAGTTTTTTCACCCAGAGGGCAGTCAAACACTGGAACAAGCTTCCCAGGGAAGTGGTCACAGGGTCACAGGACCAAACCTGCCTGAGTTCAAGAAGCATTTGGATGACGCTCTCAGGCACATGGTGTGATTCTTGGGGTGCCCTACACAGGGACAGGAGTTGGACTCGATGATCCTGATGGGTCCCTTCCAACTCAGCATATTCTATGATTCTATGATACCTAAAGAACAATGGTGTGGGCCTATCACTTTCACAAGCTAGCTAAGCAGTTTGCAGAGTTTTATTTTGATGACATTGCTTTTGTTCCAAGTTACTCAGGAGGAATGTTGCATTTAAAGTTTGCAGCATGTCATTGCTTAGATCAGAACCAAAGAATTCTGCCCCTGATGTACTGTAAAAATGCACTGTAAATTGCATTATTATGCAAAGCCCATTGGTGACCTTTATGTCATGCACCACATTCATTAGTGTAGCCTGATGAGACAGGAGCACTCTCACAGCTATGGAGAGAGACAGGTTCAATGATCAGAGGTTCTATAATCTTTAATCACCAACATCAGAATCGGTGACTCAGGTATACTCAAAGGAAGAAGCTGTGGAGGAGTTCCTTTAAAAAGAGCTAGCAAAATAGAGTAAGCAAAGCACAAAACTAATTAAACTTGATGCAACAAAAAAACTAAAGCATTTTTATGCAATTTATTAAGGAGAAAAAGCTGTGAAATTAACAACAATCAAAAGCTAATTAAAGTTGATGCAATAGGAGCAGCCAAAGAATGCATGATAACATTTATTGAACCAAAGAAACATGGCTGTCAAGTTAAAAGAAATCAACCAAACTCTGTTTTTGCATAGTAACGCAAAGATAATTATTCTCTGGGTGACACTTACAGAATAAGATTCAAGTCATTACCTCAAAAGACAAAAGGATTGACATGCTGTGTTTAACTGCCTGTGAAAAAAAGGGTCTTAATACAGAAACTTTGTAAGTAATTCCTAGGTCTTGCATAAAAATATGACTCACCAATCAAAAACAATGCACTATTATTGCTATATCAGTTACTTCTATAAACTGATATTTGACATTTAGGAGAACACCTTATCTAACAGGGTGCTTACAAGCCAGAGACTCCTGGTGTTTTCATCCTAGCTTTTGAAACTCATTGCCTCAGTGCCTTGGGCAAGTAATTAACATCTAGGAGTCCGTTTGTTTTAGGATTAGGATGCAAAACTCAATTCCTGATGTCAAGCACCATTTAAAGTATGGCCAACTGCCAGAAATTCTTTTCTCACAGAAACACTTGGTGGTAAATAGTGAAGTGAGTATGTCTGCAGTGAGCATAAGGCACTTGCATTTCCCCCATGTAGTTGTACATTTTTTTGTATCATGGTCTCATCTTTATAGAAATAATTCAGACAAAACCAGATGTTCACAAAAACCAGATATTCATATAATGAAAATGAACATGTAAGTACTTTTTGTCAAAAAATTCTAAAGTACATTAAAAGTTTACTGTTAAACTAAAAATCCATCTTGTAACTCCTGTAGGAAGGGTCATAGTCAGGATCTCAGTTATGTGAATCTCACCCAAAATCCTCCTCTTCCAACACCTTTATTCTGGAATCATGGTTTAAAACCAATTTGGAGAATTCTTCCTAGTCAATTTCCAACTTTGTCATGATCATCCTACTAAATCACCATCATAAGGCTCCCACTCATGCAATGAACAAATAAAAGTCTATCTTACAAAACATGGTACCGCAGCCAAACAGATCCCAGGCACACTATCATATTTATTTTGTTATTTTAATCTTGCAAAGACAATTTCCTCAGCTGAGAAGTGAATTTTTCCATAATTCATTTTAATGTTTTAAAGTTCCACTTCCTGTTCTAAGAAAAATCTATCTGTCTCTTGTGTACAGTACATTGAAAAATTACTGCTGAAGCCCATTATTCAATTCAAAGAGCTGCAACCTGGTATTACTGACATGTCTAAGGAAGATTTCCATGTCACGTTACCCCACTTCTTCATAAATCTGGCATTGTTTTGAAGCATATAATAGTAGGTTAGTCTGTTTAATGGTGTTAATTTTCTTTTTTACTGCATTTTTACCGCCAAGAGATTTTTAGTATTGGGATAAATCCTCATAGCTCCCACAGCTATACTTCTTTTGTTTTGTTTTTGTAAAAATGCTTACACTTACAAAATCAATATACCCATTTTACTTGCAGACACAGTTTACATAATTAACATGTATATTTAGTGGATTGTTTTTTCCTAGCCTGTTCAGAAATGGCTAAAAAATTTCTAAACAAAAGTTATGTTCTTCATTTCTGCCTTCTTTACGTTGAGTCAAGATTTTAAACTCTTTTTTTTACCCTGGGAATAAATACTGGCTTTCAGTGAGCACTTGCTTGTGCTCACTTCAAAAGCAGATCAAGAAAGTTCCAGTTCAGTTCCAGTAAAGAAAGCTTTTTCATGTTTGCGTACTATAGACTTAGTGCAGAACTCCATTACACCTAGAATGATAGGGTCGAATCGAGTCCTTACTTTTGTGTTTATATTACTGAAGTGAACAGAATTGTATCTGCCATGATTTGGCCTGTTACAGACAAAAGCTTTCTATTAGGCAATTGTTGCTTACATTTATCATTAGGACCAAGCCTGGAGTTCAACTTGTTAGAATTTTATTTCTTGAAAACACAGCAAGTTTTTAAAGTGATTAATGATTTTTTAGTTAGTTGTTCATCAAAGAGGTACTGAAACCTGAACTCCTCAGAATTTACACCCCTCTTTTTTAGACCACAGAAATAAAATTGTCCCTTTTACAAAAATTCTCAGCTTCCTCTTCCATTCTTCCCTGTTGAGTAAGAAACAAATGGGACTTAAACTCCCTGTCGGGAACTTCGCATGAGGTGACTAGCTGCCTCATTCTCCCATCTCAGCTGCCTGGCCAGTCTCTGCCTCTTTAAGTGGAGAAGAACAAAATTCTATCTGTCTTTCTTGCAGTACTGGAATAAATTTAGATCACTTTTTGCTACTCCTACTACCCATCAATTTATACATATTTCATACTCACACTTTCTGTAAAATAGGTTAGAAATGGATAACAGATTCAGATGTGAATGAGGGAGCTAGTTGGAAGAACATGAGTTAAGTGATGGTGGAATCATATATGCTACCATTCACTAGGAATACTGGCTAGAAATGTTTTTTCTTAGGTTGTGGAGTCTCCTTCGCTGGAGACATTCAAAACCCACCTGGATGCGTTCCTGTGTGATGTGCTCTAGGTGACCCTGCTCTGGCAGGAGGGGTTGGACTAGATGATCTTTCGAGGTCCCTTCCAACCCCTAGGATTCTATGATTCTATGATTCTATGATTCTTGCAGCATTTCAGATTAAATACACACACACTCACAAAATTCTAGATCAAGTCTGAAAAAAACACACTGACAGTACACACCTTGCAGGAATATGACTTGAAAATACCTGCTCCCTTCAAACAACCACAGAAGGGAAAACCTTTGAAGATTGTCAGATTGTACTGTTATGAGTACCGCATAAATTACAGCAATTCAATACCCTCTATTCCAGGCCTATTAAATCTTTACTAATAGGTCTCATTCATGTCGTGCCTGTACAGTGAGATACAAGGCCATTTTCATAATAAATTAAATGGTGGTAATGGGGGGATGCTTGGGTGGCATACTTCCCTTAGACAAGGAGAGTAATTTCCACATTATAAATTCAGAAATTAATCCTTGTCACCTTTATTACATCTTGAAGGATGATTCTGATCTACTGTCCCTTGATCAGTTTGACATTAAAAAAAATAATAACTGTTTATTGTTGGCAGCTCGAAGACAGGAGAAGAAATACAAACTCACTACAAAATACGATTGCTTGAATATCTTTCTTCAAAATTGTAATAAAGCACATAAACCGAGTAAGGGAATTCATATCACTGCCATTTGCTCTTTTCCTTTGCTACTCTCTCCCATGTTTGAGAACATAAACATAGATGTAAGTTATCCAACTGTCTCAGGAGAAAGAAAAGGATTCTGTCACAATCTGAAAGAGATAATCTGTATTAATAGGGGTGCAATTTTTTCACCAAAAATGGGTTTATTACTGACCAGTATGAAAACCATCATTTCAGAAAGCTGCAATATATGACGGACTGTATGTGGACTCCTTAACTTACTTCATTACAAATTGACACCATTGCCAGCACATTTTGTTAAACACAGATGAACTGTACCTCTTAAATTCTTCAGCAGCAAAAGTGACACTTTTTGGACAGTAAATCCTCTCATTTTTTGAAAAAGAAATGATATACGCTTTAGGACACATCGATCTGGAGGATGAATCCAAGCTCATCCAGGCTTAAAAATCTGGGAAATAGCACAAGCTGACCTGAGTTGCATTAGCTTTTCTGAATTCCTCTATAGGCTCTCAAAAGAAATGGTTCAAACATAACATGATAGGAAAGTGTTTATGACTGTCATTGGGAGCCTCAGCATTGTGTGTTGATGTGGCACTGCATCATTTTGTGGTGATGAGCTCCAGCTCGAGTAGCAGAGACAGAACAGAAAGAAATACATTTGGAACGAACTCTTCTTACACCACCTTAACTGGAATACAGTCAGACAGAGAATAATGTGAGTAATGAAGCAAGGAGGTAGTTTGCAAGACTGGGTAAAATATGTCTTTCTGCTCAGCACACTTTCATCTATAAATGGGTGAAATTATGCACCTCCTTGGTAACTTCAATACTAGATTGATTTTGAAAGTCTAACATTAAAAAAATCAGCTCTTTTACACAAGCCACAACATGCTTTATATAATAGTTTTAATTTCCTCAGAGGTTAGGAGTAGAAGAGTTCAGCAAAAGAACAGGGCATCAAAATATCTTGCTTTTCTTCCCTCCTATTTTGGAGCACAAATGAGAGCAAGTTCCTAATTTTTAATGAGCAAGGGAAGAAATAGTTAAAGGACTTGTAAACTCTACTTTTCTTTGTCCCTTCTGGTGCTCCTTTCTTTCTGTAAATAAGCAGGAAAAACCTTAGAATGCCCCAGTGAAGAAGCAGCAGCCATCTTTTCTGCTTCTGTTTCTACTAGGAACAAAACCCACCAGAAGATGACACAAAAGAAATCTGAAATGATCTGGCTAAACTACTGTCAGACCTTTTCACAACACAAAGTAATGCTATTTAGCAACACACCACCTTGTAATGCTATCCCTTCACTATCTACAGACAGGTATTCACAGGGGTGCTCTAGCCCTCAACAGATCTGTGATACAGTAGAAAATGGAGCTTGCAGTTCTCAAACCCAGCAGCTTCATCTTCCCTCTGCGAGAACTGCATGTTGCTCTGACAGTAAGGTTAACACCTGCAAGGAAGAGACACTCTAAGAAACAGGCTGTTCTCGTGGCATTTTGCTCTGTGGTGCCATGGTCCATGTCTTGCTCCTGTTTCCCAAGGGACTGAAATTCAGAGGTTTAGATTTAGGTCAACTGTTACACATACAAACCTGATTCTTGAAGTGGACCTTTCCACTGCTCCAGCATACCACACCTGTCACGAGTGTGTGAAGTAAGGTCATAAAAGCAGAATCTATACTAATTTTGTTTATAATTACAAGGCAGCGAATGGAGCCAAAAAATGAATTATGCTTTATCAGTAATCCGTGCAGATGAACTGCTGTGTTCTGTGTTCTTAACAAAACTAGTAAAAACCCACATTGGTAAAAGGATATTATTAATTGAAACTAATTAATTGATATAGTAATGTCTCATTTTCCACTTTCTTATTTAAAAGAAAAATTAATAGTTATGATAGGATGGAAATTAAGTATTTTCATTTTAAAACAAGTTTCCATTTAATATATAAAAAGCTGAACCTAAATATAAAAAAATACTTAAAATTTTAAAAAAAGTTTTTGTTCATGCCAGGCAACTTTTCCCTAAAATTTATTTTTAAAAAACCACAAAACAAACAACAAAGTTTGATAGTTGATGTTGCATTTTGAAAAGAATATAAAACTTGTGATATTTCCTTCAAAATAGCAAGTCCAGATGTCACACCAGTTAAGGTCTGAAAAAGAGGTGAAGATTTCCTTATTAACACTCTACTGCTTCAGTAAAGAAGCTTGCAGATCATGATTACGCAGCTCTGCTTCAAAGACAAACAAAGTCAAGATGTCTTGATGACTAAGAAGGCCTGTTATACAAGGGATTAGTCTGGTACTTTTTTTCAAATACTTTCTGTTCTTCACTGTGAAAGATGTTTCTGTTTCACAGTCTTTTACAGATGTTAATTGAGATACTTTTCCTCTGATGGGTGAAAGATCAAGCATGCATCCTTCACCTGAAGCTTTGATATTTTGTTTATAGTGTAAGTCATACTACAACAGGTCAACAACAATTATACCTGCAAAACCCACAGGGAGGATTGGCAGCTGCAAGTAATTGGAACCTATGAAGTTTCTCAAATGCTTTACTAAGAAGTAGTGAACAGAGGCTGACACAGCTATATGAGAACACCACACACTGAGCTCAGCCTCTTGCCTCTGAGTAACAGTAGGCTGCACAATTTCAAGGTTCCTACTTGCCTCAGCTCTAAGGTGATACTTCCAGTTGTGTGTAAGAACAATTGCAGTATGAAATTGGGCCCTGTGACAAACAAAGAAGGAGTAAGCCTTCCCTTTCATTGCTCCCCCCCAGCCCCACTCTAACAGAAGTTCGTCTGCACGAAGACAGTCATATGAAGTGCAAAAAATTGACCAGGCAGCATAAAAGCACTTTGCATTGTGAGAGAGAAAATGATAAGAATTTTTTTCTTTAATGTTAATAAGGGGAAACTGAAGCCTTCAACAGGTCTGAAAAAATACCCATTCACAATCCTGGCTTATCTGCACAGGGAGAAAATTCCGTATATGTGAGTCAGTTGCTAAGAAAGCTCTGACTAATGCAGATACAAGCCTGACTTTTTAAGTTGACATTTCTACTTTTCCAATGGATCAGAACTGTCAGGAGAGTTCCCCAGGCAGACCAGAGGATTGCAGAGGAGAGTTATTCTGTAGCAGTGTAAGAGTTGAGGCGTAAGTGCTTTGATGGAATTAGTAATGGTGCTTTAAGGAACAGCCTCGGACTCTATTCCCAGCACTAGCAATTACCACTCCCATAACAGATTCAGAACAAAGGAACAGAATCAGAAGGAAACCAGCTGCAAATTTTCCTATATGGGCAAAGAGCAAATTCCCTTCTGCTGCTGCTTTCACAATGCCTCTAGCTAACATCTGGCAGTGGGGCAGGTCAGACAACTGGAGACAGAAGCATCGAAAGTGCTGCAACTAGATTACCAAGGGCTCAGCTGTCAGAGTCCTTACACTGTCTTCATGCCTCTTCTGGTTTTCTCATAAGATGTAACTATGATATACATTTATTCTTAAAAAAATTAAACTTATGAAAAATTACTTTTGTCAAATACATCAGCAGAACATATTGTGCACCTGTAGGGTACCAAAATAGGGATTAAATAAAATTTTGCTAGGTAGTTGAAGAAAAAAGTCTTTAAAGATAGCATTAGGCATGGGTTATTCGCCTCTTTCATTAAAGAAACGAATCCATAGTGAGAGCATCTTTCTGCCATCTGATTAAGCAATGATCCAATTCAACTGTAGATCTTCCAGAAATTCCCCATGGTTGAACTCAACAGAGGCAGTTCTTTACTTCTCAGACCCTATCCCTCATTTTTACATAATCATTGCATTAATTGTGTACAAAACCTTTCTATCATGCTGTTAAAAGAAATGGAATGTGACTGTTCTGTAATTCTCCTTAGCAAACTCTGGCAATTAAAAGATTGAATTATTCATATATATTTTTAATGTTAATTTTAATAGAGTTTGCTCACCACTCAATTGCTCAAACAGCAAGCAAAACCAAAACGGATTGATTTTAGTACAAACAGTGCAACTGTTCATTTTCTACTGTTTTAGTGGCTGGTAAATTTGTTCTATCTGTAGCTTGTGTAAAAAGGGTTTAAGGGTACTATCCTATCCTCATCATCACATCCTATGAATTGCCTTGCAGGTCATTGGAATTTTTTCTTCCTTTGAATAAGGCAGCTTTTAAGTCTTGTCTGCACTTATTTGTACTATTTGCAAGTATTACAAGAACTAGTTCTATGTAATACCCATATTACATATAGTTTCATGCAAGTCTGATCAAGGTTGGCATATGTATTCAATATGGTTCACTTCAGACAAGCTTTTTTCTCTGTGTTAGTAAGCAGTACAACCACGGTATTAAAATCACAAATGATGGGATTTGCACTGAGACACATGATAATTTCATTCAAGATGGGAAAATTGCAGATGACACCTGCTGTATTTGAAGGCTGCAAAATTGACTAAAATAATCTGAGGAATATCAGAAGGTAAAATATGCCCTGTATGAAATAAATAAATACATATATGCTAAGGCTGTACATTGTGATGCACATTTTATAAACCAAGCTTTTGTTCACTGTTGTAAACTGAATCACCACCAAATAATCTGTATGGGTAGAATGATCTAGTAAGATGGCATTATATTTTTTCCTCTAAATGTTATTTCAGATAACAAGAAATTCTATTTAAGTTGGTTTTCCTTCCATTTAACATACATTTGAGCTGTCAGTGTAGTTGCATGGTATTATTCTCTTAGGCTGCTACTAGACAATAAAGCTACAGATAGAAATAAAATAATGATAGTTTGCAACAGGTTACATTTAAAATGTTGGATCAAACTGATCAAGCCTTTGCTTCAAAAGCTAGGTTTTTTTTAAGGTGCAAGAAAGGAAAAGACAATGGTTGTTCTATCAGTTTGCCTGCATGTCACTGAACTGGAAGACATTTGGGATGCAGCTGCAGTCTTAATACAGCTCCCACATACAAAAAAATGCTTTTTTGCTTCTCAGACACCATGATGGAAACTCACATCTGTCTTTTTCTTTCAAAATATACTTCTGTTACAGTCTATACACTAAACTTACATCTTGGTTTTATTTTAAATTTCAGAAGTTTTTTTCTTTCCAGTTTTGTAAATATTTTTTATTCTTTAAACAAGATTCTGAAAACTTATTAATATTGGACAATTAATTTATATATAAGAATGATCAGTCAGTTACTGTAGATTAGCTGTTACAGGCGTGTTTTTTAATTACTTTTTAATATCTGTTAAAATGCTTTCAACTCTCTGTGTGCTACTAGTTTGTTGGGTGTTTTTCTTCTCCATTTACACAATTGCCTTTTGGTTTTCTGTGTTGCCTCAAGTTCCTTTTACCCACAGTACATACCTCTGAAAGTAATCTCATTCAGGTTGATTCAGTTCTCGTTTCTGTTCAATTTAAAGTTATTTTCTTTGGCTCACAGCAGAACATCACACAGTCTCTCACTGAGTTATTGAGGATTTTCACCCCATATCAGAAGCTCATCAGCAATTACTTTTCTGCACACAGATCCTTAAAGATCCAGGACATGATGATTTGTTACACTTTCTGTGCTGAAACAATCATGAATGGAAGCTTCTTAAACAAGCTTCTTCCAGAAAGGGATTGGAGAGATAAGCACTTCTAATAATGGTAGCTACTTCCCTTCCAACCCAAAAAATGAAAATAGTAATATTTTTAGGTGCAGGTACTATTGAAGTGTACATTTACATCCTTTACTTAAATCTTTGGATATATTAAATTCCTTAGCTTGCTTGACCTTAATATTGAGATACTCCAATAAATCAATCATCTAGCTTTTTTATTGGCTTCATAACATCTGGTGTTAAATCTGGTAAAGTTTGCCTTCGATTTGTTTCCCACTGTCAGTGAAAATTCAAATAAGGTAATTTACTGTTGGTGTAACAGTATTTATATTCACAGGAAAAGGTCTGACTGTAATATATGGGAGGTATTAAAAATTTCAGTTAGATTTAGGACTAATTTTTTACAAATTGGTTCAGTAGATATATTCTGCATATTTTTAATAACTTGGTTTGGGTTGCTTTCTTTTTTCTGTTGTTAGGTTTTTTTGTGTTGTTTTGTTGGTCGGTTGGTTGGTTTGGGTTTTGGTTGGTTGGTTGGTTTTTTTTTTTTGACAAGCAGCTCTTCATCCTAAACAAAATTAGGATTTCCCATTTTACTCCTTTATATCACATCATGCCAGTAAACAAGGTCTTATTTTCTTAGGGTGCATATTTAAAAGAAAAATTGTATTCTGGTTTACTGTAGGCTTTAAACATTAAGAAGTCAAGTCTTTTACCATTATGTCTTCCTGTAATATTGTCCTGGCTTGAGCCAGGATGAAGCCAATTTTCCTTTTACTGATTTTTTTTTTCCTTCAGTAAGCTTTCTTTTATATAGCAACAAGTTTTCCAGCTAGTGTGGACTGATAACACTGGAATGTTTACATTACTACTGAGATGTCAAGGTCAGTTTGTTCTACCCAGTGAATCTGCAGCCACAGATGCTGACAGGAGCAGAAGAGTCATGTTTGTAGCCCACATGAAGGGTGGACTAGATGGACAGCAAAACTGGCCAGAGATATTCCATTCCATATATCTACGGAAGCTCCGAGGAAGGTCAGAGATCACAGAAGACAACTTCTTCCCTTCTCTTCTGTCCATGGTCGGCGTCTGGGGAGGACTGTGTCTATCCATCACCGTTGATCCCTAGGCTCATGTGTTCCTGACCCTCATAACTCTCCCCTCAGGTCCTGTCTGCTCTGCTGCTCTCTCCAGCAGTGCTCTGGGACATTTCGGGACTGCTCACAGCTCAGGAGAGTGCCGGGGGAGTTTCTGGGGGTGGGGAGAGGTGATAGGGTTTTGCACATTCCTGAACATACTTGTATTTATTTGTACATCTTTTCTTTTATCATTAGTGTTTAATTGAAGCTGTTTAGTTTAGTTTTCAATCCAGAGAATCTCTCGCCTTAATTCTCTCTCTCCTTCCCTACCTGGGTGGGAGAGGGAGGGGATCAAGAGCATTGTTGTCATTGGTTTAATTGCCGATCCTGAGTCAAACTGTGACAAGTACACAGAACAGCTAAAAGTGAGCCTTTAGTAGGATCTTCTCAATTTTTAGGTTAAAGAAAAGCAAATCCATGTCACCAGTGAAAAATGACCCAAGATGTCTTCACCCTTGCTAAGCATGAAAATAGAAGTGAAGAAAAGCATGCTGCAGAGACATTCACACTTACCAGTTAGCTCTAACTCAGAGAGAATTTATCTCCCCCTGGCCAATAACTCTTAAGCCCTGCTAACACAACATCGTGGAGACTTGCCATCTTGGATCACAGGTACTGAAGCTGTAATTTCAGAAAGAGCAGAGAGCTGAAGTCCAAAGGTACAGCTACGTTATCAAACTGGCTTCTGGGGTGGGTTTGCAATCCAGTTGTCTCAGGTCTAGTTAATCCAGACTGGGAATTCTGTATCATGCTGATAGAAGAGGCTTTTCCTATTCCTTTTCTATTTTCCAACATAGTAGTCACTGTCCTTCAGTCATATCCTCTGGAGTTGATTTCCATCCAGTTAGGTAATTCTCTAAAAATATGTTGTTGAATCACCCTTCTGGACAACATTTCTCCTTAACCTGCTGTGTTTTTATTCCTACAACATTTTCTGGCTGATAGTTAATCTCCACATCAGCCCTCCCAAAAGGAGTTAGAATGGTAGTGACTGTAACACCTGCTGTTAGTTTAGGGCTGCTGTGATTATGTTGCATTCAATTTTAGTTTCTGTTTCAAAGTCAGCTTTCAATTGATTGTTTCCAATATCACTAGCCAGTGTGTTGTGGAACCTTAGATTTTACATATGTTAAGCTACATTCATGCTTATAAGCCATGCTAAAAGGTTCTTTTCAACTGACCTAATTAGCTTGAGGAATCTTGTGGAAGCTGGACAGACCTGCCAGCAACATCTTAGCTAGCTTAAGTGCTAGCTCAGATGTCTCTTCATGGCACCTCACTGTGCCATGCAGATATTGTCATGTTTTCAGGGATTTCTGGTTTGTCCTTGAAAATATTGTCATCCAGATGCAAAGTCATGACTGTACTTGTGGGCTGGATTTTTTCTTATTTCTATAGGTAATATATCACATCTTTCTGTTCTGAGAATATATGAATGTTCCATGCCTCTCTTTCCTGTTTAATTATAAATATTATTATACTTTTATCCTAAATCATTGTCTATTTCTTTATAATCTGATATGCCACTTCTAAATATTTGCACTTCAACTTTTTCCCCTGCTGCTGTTTTCCTTTTAGAAGCATAATTTTACCAGTCCTGCAAATATCAGCTGTTCTTTGCAATGTTAAGTTTTCTTGGATCTAACAATCACTTGTATGACAAAACATTCAGGTTTTGGTCCATCTGGTAATTCTCTTACCCCTTCCACTCTACAGTACTGAGTATGCTGTGATACAGCAATTAGCACTCTCGCCTGTCTCCTCATTTCTTCAAAAAGCTAACCCTCACTTTCCCTAAGGAACACTGTTCACTGTGTTCCTGATTAAAAACAAAATGTCTTTTTCTGCCTACCTTTATGTTCCTTATGATGTACAATGTTGAGCTCTACTGCTCCTGGATCTACCGCCTATCATCAGGAGTGCATTCTCCCACTTGCCCTTCTCTGCACTCAAATTGTTCCTCGCTCTCATCTGCTCTAAGAGTTCTCTGAAAGAAAACAACAGGTTCAGAATTTAATGTCATAGGTCCATTTTCTTCTGAAACCCCAGGAAGTTTTGTTCATCCATGCAAACAACTATTGCAGAGAGGTCAGGTATAAAAAAATTTCCCTTTCCTCCACTGAAACTCACTCCCAACCCTCCCTCAAAGATTTATCACTCCTTAGGAGATTTTATGTCATTTAAATCAAAAATACCCACCAGTCTGAGTATCATGAAACTTCATAACAGAGTAATCTTAGTAGTATCATCATATTCCAATGTATCAGCTTCATTCTCCATTTGGCTTGAGTGCTCACAAACTTAATTTCTGCACATATCCACACTTCAGCACAATATAATGCAAACTCCTACACTTTCTAACCATCTCTGTAATATGCTCGTTTACTCCATTAATACTGCTAAGAAATGAAAAAATAAATGTTGTAAGTGGGAGTAGTTCTACTAATTTATTGCAATGAAGTAATATTCTAATGCATTGTAATACATTTTTAAAATGTAATTTTCATATTCATACAGCCAATAACTGTCAAGATATTTTAACAGACTCCTGTTCTCTTTTATCTTGTTATCTTTTTTAAGATGCATGAACACAAGCATTCTGACTTTCAAAAGTAGCAACCTGGTTTTGAAACCTTGGTTTTTAAGGACCAGATGAGACACTTCTTGATCACAAAAGCTCTAAGATAACTTCTTTTTTCCTCCAAGCACTAATACTATCTAAAATCATTTAAGCTTGTTTCATACCCATGGTTCAGAGGTAAGGTGTACTGGATTGGGTTGGGATGGAATTAATTTTCTTCATAGCACCCTGTATGGTGCTGTGTTTTGGATTCATGATCAAAATAGTGTTGATAAAATACCAGTGCATTGGCTCCTGCTGAGCAGTGCTTTGCACAGTGTCAAGGCCTTCTCTGTTTCTCACTCTGCACCCCCAGTCAGTAGGCAGGGAGTGGGCAAGAGATTGAGAGGTGACACATTTGAGACACCTGACCCCAACTGACCAAAGGGATATTCCACATCATATGGCACTGTGCTCAGCAATAAAACTGGGGAGTTGTTTTCCTGAAGTAGGAATTGCTTGGGGACTGGCTGGGCGTTGGTCTGCTGGTGGGAGGTGGTGAGTGACTGCCTTTGCATCACTTTCTTTTTCTTTCTTTCTTTTTTCTTCACTTATTAAACTGTCTTAACCTCGATCCATCAGTTTTTCTCAGTTTTGCCCTTTCAATTCTCTCCCCCACCCCACTGCAGGGGAATGAGTGAGCATAAGAACCCATTAATAAGAAACAAAACTGCAGGTGAAAGACTTAGCCCAGGTTATCTACCCCTGCATGTCATAACATGGGCCTCAAGGCAAGATAAGAGCTGACCAGATAGCTACTGATAGCCATGTAGCATAAGTGTGAAATCTACAGATCTGACTGACATAAAAATTAAACTTAACTGCAGATCTTGGAAGAACTATTCTAAAAAATCTTAATGGAAAGCTGTCTGTGAAAAAAAGATTTCTACCTCATTCATTTTTTTTCTTTAAATGCTAGAAACCTCCTAAATATTTTAAGGCATTTGCAAGCTATTGCAAATTATTGCTGTTAATCTCAGGGGGAAAAAAAAATGAAAAAAAATTCCTGTCTCTCTGTATACCTTACCCCCAGCTTTTCCAGCTGTAAAGTCATACTTAAGTTTTTGTCTGCATAGTTTTCTTGCCTTTTTCCCATGCTTTTCATGCTATGTCATAGGTTTACTACAGGGTATTGTCTCATTAAAAGGGTCTATTAAACACAAAGTAACAGTGAATCTCTTAATTTATATGTGAACCTTAGGATGGAGTTAAACTTGGTCATCATCCACTGTCTGATACCATCTTCACTCAATTTTGTAATAGGAAACAAAGCATGTGAAGGTGTAGACATAAGTCCATTCATCATTGCCACTCAATTTCACATTACCGAAATGCTCAGTCCTCTCACCAATACGGCCTGTCTGCCTCCATGTCTTCAAAACTAATCTAAAGCATGTATTCCTTCCTTTCTATTGCAAAAAAGAAACATTATTTTCTTTGCTTCTCTGATGACTTCCGCTTTGTACAAACCTATTCCTTCTATGTGAGGGTTGTTTGTCTGCATCTATACCTGCATCTTAAATTGAACTGCTTAAAATAATTATTACATGTCCTACAGGAAGGAAGTTCACCAATTCTCCCCATTAGAAATACTATCAAAATTTGTTTGTACTCGCAGGAGCCTGTGCTTGCTTATGTAGATTAGAATCTGAAGCTGAATCACCAGAGTGGTGTAAGTTTGGTTTGTACTTAAATTCAATATCTAGAGTCTGGCTTCCACAAAATAAGTCAAAGGGTAAATACAGCTAACCACGAAGGAGTTGTTATGTCTACACCATCAGAAAGATCAGTTTTGCATGCCTCAAAGTGCCAGGCTTCTGTATGACAATTATATCACGAATTACTTTTGACAGCATTACAGTAAGAATTAAAGTTCTCTGCTCTAATGACTAGCCTATGTAACACTGTAATTAAAATTCCATACCTTTTTTACTGTGAATTTCAGAGTCCCTCCTAAATATCTTTATATCGAGAAAAAAAAAAAAGGTTAGGAGTTGTTTTCATGGAGCTGATAATACAGCCAAACAGGCCAAAAGGCTCGATGTTCCTACTATAGATGTATCCTGTCTCTGAACTTATCCACAGTCTCTAATGTAATAGTGCCATCCCCTAGAGGGAGCAAATGCAGAACCTTATGGGCAGCTGCAATACCCAAACGTGTTTCCACAGGCTCACCTGAGGCACCATGCCTATCAGGGAAGCACTCAGGAGCTTTGCGAGTACAGTGCCCTCTCATAACCCTTGCCTAGTGCACCAGTATCTTTGAAAGCTTTCAAGATGATAGGGAGTTACATAAATGCTGAGTACTCTTCCATGTAAAAAATCAAAGGTCATCTAAAGAAACATTTTCTGCTGCTGAGGGATGAATAATCTTGAGGTTGGAATATGCTTTCTAATTTTTTTAGTAAGACATGAAAGTGCTACTACTTAATGAAAGCACAAGGGACATGTACCCATTATGATTAGCATCAGGCACGTCTCATCAAAATCTGGTGTGTTAGTTGGCGGCAAACTTGTCTTGATCTATGTCAACACAGCACTTGTTTTACTATCAACAGACCTGCAAACTTCTCTGTTAAGGTGAAGAGAAGGTATTTATACTTGAATTTGCCTGAGAAAAACTGTTAGATGTGTATACACCAGGTACCGCTTCTCTTCCTTTTTATAGTCTAATTGCACATTTTTATATTTATGAGATTAAACACCTTTGACATAAACAGTCATCGTTCAGCATCTCCATCATAACTCAACATCCTGCTCCATATGTATCTATATTCCCTTCCAAAAGGGAATATGAGGAGACAGATGCTATAGCAAGCTGAATTAAGGTTCTTTTCAGTCTT
Source organism: Hemiprocne comata (assembly GCA_020745705.1). Taxonomy (NCBI): domain Eukaryota; kingdom Metazoa; phylum Chordata; class Aves; order Apodiformes; family Apodidae; genus Hemiprocne; species Hemiprocne comata. Next base: position 129,803,171 of record CM036586.1, on the reverse strand, counting down.
CTCACAGAATCACAGAATCTCTTTATCAACCATCTCTGTGTTTCCAGGCTACACCCTTTTTGTTATACATCTGCATTCATATTTATACATCTCTGTGTTTATTGCCCACTTGAAATTCTTAAGAAGTATCACCAGTGAAGATTAAAAAAACCCTATATTAATTTAAAATAATATCTGGCAGTTCTACATTGTTGCCCATTGTGCTTCTTCCAAAGGCAGCTATATAATTATAGGTACTTGGGTGCATAAAGTGATATGGAGGTTTCTATGGCAATTATTCATTTTAATTGAAAATTGTGTAGGGAAAAACTCGTTTCATGTGCAGCATGCAATTTGCATTTGTTTCCAGAGAATCTGAACTTGCTCAGGGTGAGCTGTGAATTCATATTTTCCAGGAAGACACAATCTTTAAAATTCTGTCTGCGGGAGTGGGAAACCAAGGGGGGTCTTGGTGAGGTTGTTAAGCCTATTAAAATTTAAGACCATTTACTCAGTTATGCAACTAGACTATGTATTTTTTTTACTATCAGGTGAAGACTTAATGCTTCAAATGACAGAGGAAGAGTTAAAACTAAACTGATACACAATTTCCTTGAAACTACAAGGTACAGGAACCAGAAAAAAAGAAGTATCAAAAAGGACAACAGAGATAACATGCTGAAGGAGATAGATCATCAGTGAGACCAAATTCACAACCTCAAACATTTTTAATTTCACACATCTTAGGTACTAGGTGTTAAAATAATAATAAAGACAAAGTTAGTTTCAGCTTTAATATATTTTAGAGTGTCAAAATAAGAGTTGGAGGGAAGCAACAGTTTTACCTTGCCTAGCTAATGAAGTAAAGCTGAAACACATTTTCCTGTAAGAAAACAGGATTTCTTTCCTCCCCCAATTCCTATCACCACAATAAATCAAACACATCTTAGGCCTAAATTTACAACAAAAAACAAATCAACTACTTCAAGCGATAAGCACCTAAAAAAAGCCTCTGAACTGTGGCTTTATATTCACTAAATCTATAGCATTGCCTTTTCTGAAACAAAACTCTACTCATTTTCTATCTGTATCATCAGAAGACTCTATAGGGTAGGTGCCAAAAATGTTTCAAGTTTAAAATAGTCTTTGTCTTCTTCATAAATATTAAATAAATATTAAATTGGTGGAAGGGCTGGGGAAGGAAGTGTTCTTTATCAGCCACAAAATCCTCCTAACTGAGCAAAATCTTAACTTAAAACCAAGTGGCCATGGCAGTGCGTGAGAAGAACCAGCAGAATAATTTTAACAACGTAGCTATAGTATCAGTGGATTTAGGTCATTGCATTTCCATGCCTATTTAGAATATCTAAAACAGAAACAGGAAAAACAGAAACAGAATATGGTTCCTAACTTAAAAGTCAATGATTGCATCACAGATTATAAGAAAGGAAAGTGACATGAACATGCTTTTCGTAATGTATGTCATCCATCTTGAATAAAATGGAGACTTGTTGAAAGGCATGGGACTGGGAAGCAGACATTCCCTCGATCTGACCAAGCAAATTCTTTTTTTCCTGGCCCACAGCAAATTCTATTTTGGTCAGAAAATGTTTTTGCAAGACAGGGGAACCAACTTGCTCGAGAAAGAAGTGTGAACATTAAAGGGGTCCCTCCCTCCAGTGGTGGAGGACTTTCTTCTGCATGGACAATTGGCTCTATTTTGGGTACTTATTCTGCCATATGCTGATAGCTGTCATCTCCCTCATCTACTGCTGCACTTAGGACACTATTTTGATACTTACCTGACTTCCTTCATTCTACTTCCTGACACTCTCATAACTATTAAAATATAGAGCAATCAATAGAAAGGTTTTCTGATTTTTTTTCTGCTTCCAGACACGAAAGAAATACACCATAATTCCTGTGTGTGTCATTCTTATGAGTACATATCTAGAAAATAAGTTACTGAAGGGAAGCAATATTAAAGGCATGCAAATTTGACTTAGTTCTGAATGAGGTAACATCCACTCTTTCTCAGCTCTGATGGATATAAATGCTACTACTGCTGGTACTCCCCTTCTATGGTTCTGCTTTCTACACAGAAGTTAACCCTACACTATTGTGTACCCTACACCTACTCAACAGTTTTCACGAATTTTCAGGGTTTCAGAAATACAGATATTAAACAGCAAATTTCATGGTACTAAAGAGAGAAGTAAGATCTGAAGGTTGGCATTGGCTAACATGAAGAAACAGGTTTGAAAAGACTCTGGCTGATGCACTTTTCTCAATAAATTAAACGTAATGACTGGATCTAGTAGAAAGTTGCTTTTTATAGATAAATTGTATGCTTAGCTGGGAGAAGTGGAAAAGGAAAAAAAAAAAAGAAAAAAGAAAAAAGAAAAAAAAAAAGAGGAAGCCTTTACAGTTGCACTTGCCATCATTTACTGAGAAAACCACCAAGATAGCAGAGCCATAAATATCTCTCTACATTTTGTCTCAAAAATGGAGAGAGATCAAAGGCATGTAAAGGAATTCTCTTACTTCAAGAACACAGAAAAAAAATGCCAATGAAAGCTCTAACTTCATTTTCAGAAATGGCAGAATGTTTTCCATGTAAGATTTGGACGCACTGCTCACTTCCCTTGGTATACTCAAGTCTGGAAATGTCACACAGAATGGAAAGCTTCGCCAATGTTAAAAAAGACTGAGTATCTCTGATTGAAGGACCTGCAGTTTTTCTTGACCATATCAAGACATTTTCCTGTCTAACAGATAAACAGTAATCCCTCCATAAAATGAATCATCAGGTATTCCTTCAAGTCTCGGGACAAGCTAAAAGTTCAACAGAGTATAGTCCTTTAAATTTACACACTACAGTTCCCCACATTTTCTGTGGGGAATAGAAATTGCTTCTAATTACTTACTATGCTGCATGCTATTCAAATTCTGTTGCTTCAATTCATTATATTAAAAAGTAATAGAAACTTAAATTCTTCATTGCAAAAGTACAGATGTAGCTAAATGTCCTGGTTTGAGCCAGGGTGAAGCGAACTTTCTCTTTGCTGATTTTTTTTTTCTTTCAGTGAACTTTTTTTTTAGCAGAGCCAGTGGACTGATAATAACCAAGGTCACTTCTGAGTGAGTGTCTGCAGCCTCCCCCCCATGGGGGAGCAGATCAGACCGAAGGCAGGATCAGCAAACCAGAATATTCCCTTCTCATAATATTTTCTCTATTTGGCTTTCAATATAGGGTAAGACATCATGGAAGTCAAGGCACTCGTTTCCTTTTTCTCTCTCTTTTTCTGCTTACTGTCTCTTTTTTTCCATTTATTTCTTCACAGCCAACATCCAAGGACCCCGTCCGTGCGCCCGGACACTCCCCCCTTCAGCTGGGAGTCACCAGGGAGAAGAGTTGCTGTGAGAGTCGCTGGGGGAGTGGGGAGGGGATTGGGTGTTGCACATCCCTTTATAAATATACATATTGCCTTATGACTAATAATTAAAATCAATCTGTTTCACTTTTCAACCCAGAAAGCCTCTCTTTCTCATTTTTTTTCTCCCTCTTTCCCTACCTTGGGGGAGAGGGGTGGGACTAAGAGCATTATTGTTACTGGTTTGGCTACCAATCCAGAGCTAAACCATGACACTGAAGTACACAGAAAATTCAATTCACACCAAAATGACTACAAAGTTCAAATTATTCTATTTGCAGTCCTCCCACGTCCTTCTCAACATCCCTTAAAATGTCACTTATTTTATAAAAGATATAGATTTTTTGAGTATTGATGTCCTCTTGCAACAGGCAAGTTCTCTCTCCTTTTAGATTTGCAGACATTATTTACTCATCCCAAACCACTAACTATTACAGCTAAAATAAAGGGGTCTGTATGAGTAAAGGTTACAGGACTAGACTTGCAGCTCAAAAGTTTGTACCTTATAAGACTCTCATCTTCAAACCTACATTCAAAAGGTACTTAGGAGTTCAAAGAAATTACAAATGAAATTATTGAACACTACAGGAAATTAGATAAAAAAGAAAGGAACCACTTCAACAGCATAAAGAGATTCTATTCAGCTATTACATTAATAGCAAAAACCGTATTTTGATTGTAGCTTCTGCAGGTATAAAATTACAGGTTTTAGACTCTACTTTTATTGCATTGCATAGATCCACAAAGCATTTTCAATCCTACAAGATGTTTTAAAGTCTTGCAATCATTCAGCAAAGCATCTGGACAGCGCTTCTTAAATTTTAAGCAGAGGAGTAACTCCATGTGGTAGAATATGTTCCAGAGTATGTGGCACCTTTCAGAATAAACTTAAGCAGCAGAATTAAGTATAAAATGCTGTTGAACTTCTTTACCATGGAAATCAACACTAAAGGTTTTGCATTTTTGAAGCCAAGTGATTAATCCATTCCTCATAAATTTAACTTCAATTTCTTTATGAAAACTAATGTACTCTTTATGTTAACATTCTATTATGTAAAATGTAATGCTTTTCCATTGCAGATTAAGATAAATGTCTTAGAAAAGTATCCTACTGCAGTGATAATGCTCTTCTTTTTGTAAGAAATGGACATTTTCCTGCCTTTTTTCCTCTCTAAAAAATCTGTGCATTGTATAATTAGAAAAATCAGAGTACTAAACCAGCATTTTTATTAGCTTTTTCAGTACGAACACCTAGCACAGCAACTGCATATTGCACTAAAAGCCAAAAAAATCTAGAGGACACTTGAAGCAACTAGTGTGATTATATACATATATCTATATAAAATATAGTGTATATATATACACACACACACACACACTAATGAAAGCAAGTCACACAGTTTACTAACTACTTCTTCCCTTGCCAGACTCTCACCACCTCTTAATTGCTCTTCCAAGTCATTTTTCAAGGATGTTTTCCACATTAGATTGCAAAAAGAATTTCAAATAGTCTTTTTCTTTAATAATAACATACAATTTTATACACAAGAGAACACTTCAGTGAACTCCCTTCCACAAAGGATTATATAATAATTATAGCTGAATGTATATATTCCTATTAAATATTTTCACTTAAAATATTAAAGGGAAATGGGTTTAAACATTTCTTTCTTAGAAAACATTATGAAAATCCATGAATTTCAGAAAAACTTACCTTTCTTGTCATCAAAGTACAGCGTCTGTTGAGCTGGATTTGACCACTGGAGGGAGGTGTTATCATTTTGATCGACCCTGCAGGTCAAATTCGCTGTTCCCCCTTCAACAACAGTGACGTTCTGTGTAAGTGGAAACTGCCCTTGGCTTCCTGAGGAGGGAGGGGAGAGATGGAGAAGGGGAGAAAGAGAAAAAAAGAAAGGATTTGAGTTGTAGAACTGAATTTACTGCAGCAACTTCCCACAGATGACAGCGTCTGAATTCAGTACGATCTATTCTGACCAAAAAAAAAAGTAGTACAATAAATGGAAAAAAAAAATATAATTTGCAATATATTCTCTGTATCCAAGAACTAGACATGTTAATTAAGAAATAAGGGATTTTTGCCCCTCTTTCCCCACCCCCCCTCCCCTGTAAGTCATACTAATTAGTTACAAAGAAATACTCTGCAGTTTTATCTCCTCAGATATACCCAGACATATAAGATATGCCACCACATAGGGCTCATCTGCTACCTACCTACATAGATGTCTCAATAGAAGCAACATAGTTAAATGGCTGTTGAAAACATCACCCAAAGTGATAACATAAAAATCTGCATAGGAATTTTAAAATAGAGGCACAGGGCAGCCTTGACTCCCTGTTTCTTTTTATGCTTGTTAAAGAATGCTCAGGACCATGTTTTTCCTGCCAGGCTTAGAAAGTTGTTGGAGAGCAAATGCAGTGTGAACCTAATACTCGATGCATTCTCTGTTGAGGGAATATAACCTGATCTCATATGAAAATGGAAGTGATGATGCAGTAGGTCTCTCTCACATCTGCGATTCTATCCCAGAGCGTTATGAATCACATTAAGCGCTTGCTGAAAAGTCCCTGGGAAGATTTCCAAGTACCTCTATACAATACAGGAGCAGTATAACCCAAGGCTCTTGAATCACAAGCATTTTCAATGGCATAGTTAGACTAAAGTGTTTATGTATTGTGAGAATAGCACACTCTTTGTCAAAAAAACCCAACACATTCTGACAAAGAGTATTGCAACAAGGGAACACAATGAGAACATGGAAGTAATTTCTAACATGGGTGGGGAAAGAAAAGTTCTTCAGTAATAAGCAAGACACATCATTTTCTGGGAGATACATTAACGTATTCAAGGATACAAAGCAAAAGAAAGGCAACCCATTAGTCTAAATCAAATACATGCTTCTTTCTTCCCCTGCTTTTATATAGGTTCTATTAATACAAGAGGCACTCAAGGGTAGGTAGAGCTGTTAGCATAAGAAGTATAATACCAAGATTGACACTCAAGTGGGATTTGTCAGAAGTGAAAAATCTCTCTACAGACCTAAAGGAATGAACAAGCTCATGGACATCTCATCAGTACATCAAGGAAATTACATATACAATATCCACTAATTATACCAATAAATAATTGAAAATTTGGCATAAAATCGACACAGAAACATCCTTTTTTAGTGGCTCATATCAGAGTTGTTCTTGGCTCAGTTAAACTGAGGCATATCGTATGGAAGGCATGATAACATACAAGTTTATTATCTAGTATACAGGCCTTCAGATGACCTGAGTAAGGAATTACTAAATAAAGGATTAATAACTGAACTTCTATTTGACATGTTGACATAGCAAAAAATGTAATCCTAGCAATCCTAGCTGTCCATTTCTTCATGTAAAATTATTTTGATGGCCTTAGACCTAGCACATAGGCATCTATGGCACTGAAACCATTGGTGTTTAGGTAGCCTAACACTATCCACAAATGCTCCACAAAAAAATTATTCTACTGCCTAAGTATTTATAGCTTGAAAAAAAAAAATAGTAAAATATCACCAGTGCTAAGGAAAGGTCACCTCAATAAATGAAATTACAATAAAACTTTCATTTAAACAAAAATAATTCCTTGTCTTGGTTTAAAAAAATTAAAATTAAAAAGGATTTCCATCAAAATACCAATCTGAATAACTGGTATAATTTCTGTACAAATACCAACTTCCTGTATATGTCTAAATATAAAAAATTTACTATGTTCTGGTATTTACTAATAACAGAATAACAGAGATAGTAAATAAAAAATACAGAACACTGAAAACACCATGGCTAATTTAAATGCTGCAAACAATAAATGCCAAAATGCTCATGAAATCCTCTGTATCTGACACTTCATTAATCAAATCCTGCTTCTTGAAAACCACATGTTGTGAAATACTTGATGAGTGAAAAATCATAAATAAGGATGGAAAAAAAAACCCCAAAATGAAACAACAGAAAAGATTTGTCATTTCCTTACATTTCTCCTCTTTCATTTCCAGTGTGCCAAGGAACCTCAAGTTACTGCATAAATTGCTTATCGCTTAAATTAGAATTTTAAAAATCCAGAAAAATGCACACAGCCTGTTATTACTTCCACTAAATTACAGGCATCTTGCCAAAGAAATAACCTTCTAAAGTATGAGTTGTGGATAAGAAGCTACGGGGGCTACATTATTTTTTTCATACAAGCATTAAACAGAACCTAGTGCCAGATAGAGCACAGTGAAATCTATCATTTACAATAAAGAATGGAAGATAGTTTAATAAAAATCAAACAAACAAAACTGCTTTAATGATTATGGACCCTATTAACCTGGTTTGGGAAATCTTAGCAGGATTACCCTTTATTCTCTTTCGGATATTATAGTTCTTATTATGAAGGCATCAGTGTATATGTAATCTACCATTTGCTAGAGATTGTCAAGTCACAGGCCCATTTGACCAGAACAGTGCTTAGTAGGTAAATTTTCTGACCAACCATTTAAATGGGAACTGTAGATGCCATGATCTGAAAAAGTCAGAACTTTCTTTTCTCTGGTAACCGTACTGCACACTGATGTTTTGGAACCAAGAATTGATCTGGCATGTAAAAGTGAAACCAAAGCATTAATCCTATCCTGTACCAATACTGAAGCTGTGAAGATCTGGAGAAGATGCACACAGCTTCACATGAAACTTGGAGTGGAGGAAGAGGCATCAGAGAAAATAGGACATTAAATCTAGAAACCTGCCCAAGTGGCAAGAAAGGAGCCTGTGTGGGACAGAAAAAATAGACAAAGCAATGCCAAAAGAATGGACGCTGCATACCTCTTAATGAGACCAAAATTATTAATGTGATGGGAAAACTAGGGCAAAGAAACATTGATGAGATATACTTTATTGTTTGCATCAGCATCTAATTTAGGTTATTGAAGTAGGAACTTTGGCGCTTGAAGGACTGGTGAAGGTTGTAAAAGCCTTTACCAGATAGATAAGTGTTATAGAAAGCATCAACATCATGCCATTTAATACAGCATTGTAAGTGTCAGAGAAGTGATCTTATGCTGCTGAGGATTAGGTCTGGTTCTGGGGGAACTGATGGTAGTTTGTGGGAGAGGCCTAATTTCTGTTAAACAGGTAGGTAGCACAGTTCCAGGAAGCATGCCAACAAAGTTGCCAGCCCATGCAAGTGCTGCATGGGCTGGATGAAGAACCCAGGACATGGGTGATGCAGACAAGGTGTTCTGAGCCAGTTCTTGGTACCACTGTTGAGCTGTGAGGGCAGCAGGCTCCTGCTGCAGCACAGTGACCCATGGCTGGAGACTGCTGACTGGAATCACATAATTCCCTGAGGTAGTTGCTTTGGAAAACAACCTTACACCTGGGATAACTTACCACCACTGCAAAAAAGCATTCATATTCCCAGCGTTGAGTACACTGCTTCTGATCCACGTGAACAGTCTCATTAAATCAAGAATGTTTGGTGATGAGCCTTCAATAAGAAGGCAAAACTAAAGGCCCTGCCAGATTGAGGCCAGTATGTTAAAATAAAGTTTTCATCATAATTTCAACGACCAAATGGTAGCACTATGGTACTCTAGTATGAATGGTTCTTAAAATAGTTATTAAACTTGCATTTCTTCATTTTGTCTTCAACTCCAGGAACTGAGACTGAACAAGACAAGGTGCTCTAACAAAAGCCACCTTGACTTAAGAGGTCTAGTAATGGAAGACTTAGTGGCATCTTCAGTAACTTATTTCAGAGAGCAATAATCATCACTGTTTAAACAAGAAAACAGGATCTTATTCCTAGTCCAAATTTGTCTCACTGCACCACCTATTAACCACTGGCTGTTGTTATATCTTTTTCCCTGCTCTGAAGAGCTCTCTGTTAGGAAATTTTACTTTCTTTTTTAGGTACTTTGAGACTGTGATCATATCGCCCATTAACCTTCTCTTTGATAATCTAAATAAATTGACCTTCTAAGTATTTTCTGTAGAAATAATATTTTTCTAATCCTTTAATTAGTCTGCCTCTCTTCTCTGTGCCCTCTTCAATTTGTCATCTTTTTTCTGAAGTGTGGAGCCCAGATCTGGAAACCCCTCTGCAGCAATAACGGGAAGAAAAAATACAAAAGGTGATGCCACTTCCCTACCAGCACTTCATATTCTTGTTTGCACATCTAAATGACACCCCTTGGCCACCGGGTCAGATGGGAACCCACGTCTGACAGACTACTATGATGGTTTTTTTCTTCAGACACCACTCCAAAGACAACCTCCCATTCCACTTCTATGACTTCCTTCCATAGCTCTTAGATGTATGGCTCTACGTTTCACTGCACTGAAGCACGTTTCTCTGAGCCCAGTAACCTGTGCACTTCATGATTTCATACATCCACAGTCTCTGTGGCACCTGCAAACACTGCTGGCAACGATTGTGTTTCCCAGGGTGTTTCTAAAAACCATCTCTGAAAACCATCTAAACAGTACAGTACCAATGGCTTTTCCCTATGCAGACAAAAGGAAAGACACACGTCTGTTTCATGTTGAGTTCATTTACCATTACACTTTCAACCTATTGTTTTAAACAGTTATGATCTGCTTAATGTTTGTAAGGCTGGTTTTGCATAAGGTTATTACTCAAGATGTCATGCTATTTCAAGTCAAAGGCCTTATAGCAATAAAAAGATTTTAAAGATTACACTTACCTTTTTCTAGCCATAACTATAATTTAAGAAGTCATTAAAATACTGAATTGGTCAAACATTAATTTATATTCAAAAACAAATAGAAAATAAATTATTTCCTAATGAAGATTTGTTTTATAACAGAGCATAATAAAACTTTCTATTAAGGCAGAAAATTTAAGTACAAAATAATGTTCATATTTCCTTTAATGGCAGGGATGTCAGTGAGACATGACCCCATGAAACTAACTGAAAGCTCAGATTTCAAAGTCTGAGACTTTGAAAATATTCAAAAGTATTCCTAAATCTACCACTGATTCTCACATATCCTTAGGCAATCCATTAAATCTATATTTTGTTAACAAATCTACATAAAAGAAATCATGCTTATTAAACTTGTAGAAAGATTTGGCTCAAAAGGATTTAAAAAGATACGTATTTTTTTCTTTTCTTATATATGTGTTTCCACTTCATCTCATCTGATTTCAGCCCATACTGCTGCTGATATGAGAGAGAGAAGTGTACTTATGGGGAACTGTGGCTTGAAACAGTGATAAAATAAATTTTATAATGATTCCATTTGAGTTTACGGATGAAAATTTATATTACATTGTTGCTTACATTGTTCAAATTGCATGTATCTTCTAGTTTGTGCATTGATACTGTTAGACATCACTTCTATACTCATACTGCACATTATTTGAGATAATTTCTATTCTCCCTGTCTAAACACAGCTTCCTTATTTGGGTATAAGCCCTTGAAAGAATCAAGTTAATTTAGCAGCCATAAATTTATTTATTTGTAGAAATATTTTTATATTGGATGCATGAGCTCTGGACACCATCAAGAAGTAAAATAAACAAAATAATGGATTTCCAAGAATTTAAATAAGACTTCCAGGCTTTAGTAATTAATCCAACTCTACCTAAATCTCTCTAATTTCTGAACTGGAGTCACCAATGTCACAAATCCAAAAATTCTTGCATTGGACTTATTCTTATTGAAAAACAAAAGCTATGATAGAAACTGCACTCATGCCAATAGCAAACAATACTAAACTGTTCTTTAGCCCAGCAAAACTTCTAGATGGTCAGTATGCAGAGCAGAAAGGAATATAGGAACAGAATTGTAGAATAATTTTAGAGAATGCGGAAAAATATGTACGGCTGATCAGCATCAGGTGTATGGAAATCATCACTGTTCAGCTGAGGAAACAGAAGGTAGCAGTGTAAGATGGAGGAGGAGGTTTAAGAAGGTAAGACAGGGCAGGGGAAGGGGGTGAAAGGTATATCTTTCACATTAACTTTCATTTGCACCAAAGAGAAATCTCCCCTCAAATTCTACTTAGTATTAAAGGATCATTTTATTCTTATAAACATAGAGTAAATGCAGGACATGCAAATACTAACTACTCTTCTGAACACAGCTTTTTATGTAAGTTCAGTGCAATTTACTTCCTACTTTATTATGAACAGATGATTTACAGGTATGATCGAGACATTGAATCTAACTCAGACGATCACTGCTGATGGCCCACATTACAATTCCCTTGTATCATTGTTTGGTCCAGTTCGGAAACATTAATCTTGTGAGTTCATCTCATTTTTATTTGCTTATGTTTGGGTTTGGGTTTTTTTTTTTTACTTTTTGCAATTAAAATGGAAGTTTTGTAATGTTCAACACTTCCATTTGATGCTTAAATTATATATCGCAATCAATATACCTGGCTAATTATAAATGTGACTTGGTGGCTGTAAGCACCAAGAACACATAATCCTCTCTTTAATTTTGCAAAGGTCTGGGTTTTTTTTAGGAAAAACTTCTGCTATAAATTAAAAGAGTTTCACAGTATCATTGCAGAAGCCTTGCCTATTCATGTCACTGTGTATCAGGAACCCATAAAAAGAAATGGGTGTGGAAAGAGAGGAGGGAAAGGACAAGAAGTGATAGCAGTGAGTTGGCAATCTTTTGGTACAAATAGCTTTACCTTCTGCAAACCTCGCTGCCCAGAATCCCTGCGAGGTAAATGAAGTTTATCAGCAAATGCAAGGGAAACAATAGAGCCCATAATTCTATTCATTTTCACACAGAAAGTCTATACCAGAGATTTATCCTTTCCAGTCTTGTGTAGAACCACAAGGCAACAGGCTTTTAATCTGACACCTTTATACCATGATGTCAGCCAAAACCAGAGCCCATTAACAATGCAAAACTGTATGAGAGAAAATAAAGAAAATGAATCTTGAGCAAATTATTTTTCAAATCAGTCAGATTTTTTAATATTGACTTTAACAGGACCAGACCTCTAAAGAAAAAAAACAAAACAAAACAACAAAACAAACAAAAAACAAAACAACAAAACAACAAAACAAAACAAACTAAATATTTGGGTAAGGAGGCAACCAACTTGAGACTTCTAATAGCAGCTTGCATCTGTAGGGGCAACACATTAATTCTGGCCTTCTTTCTTGGCAAAGAAACTAAAATATTAGAAACCAAAGACAGTATGATGAAACACCTAAATCAGTTTCCTAGCTTTCTCTCTTAATTTATATATGAAATCATGCAAACATCTCTCTCATCTGAGTTTCAGTGTTATTAGCTTGTCTTTATCTAATTTCAAGAAAAACAATACTGTGAACTACATTTCAGCAGGTGGAAACTGACGTCTGCATTACTGTGCAACTAGCATTTCCTCTAACTTTTCCATAGGAATTAATCCCCTTCTCTATTCTTTCAGCACAAATACCTTACAGAAGGTTAGTGTCCTGGAAATTTTGAAGAAGGAAACCACAAAACAAGTTAGTGGTCCTATTATTTTATTCATTCCTCAGAAGAGTCTTAAGAGTGTGGTTGAATACTGACTACAGATTAAAGAAGGTAGCTTAAATCTTGATAGATAACCACCTGCTTTGCTTTATTCTAAAATACAAGATGACAATGTAACCTGCGTACTAAACTGTATTCATGCAGCATTTTTAAAGAAAGATAATTTTGCCTGAGCATAATTTGAAACTCTGACTGGGTTGATTTGCTGTTTCTAACTTGCTGTCTTTAAAGGCAATAATTTAGTCCCATATCTGGATATCATATACTTTTTAGAGTTGATCCCCAGAGAAAATGTCCCGTAAATTGTTTGCTCACTGAAGAAACATTGTTTAAAAAAGAAACAAAACAAAGAAAAAAAATTTGTATGCTTTGATAACTATTAAATGCTTCAGTAACAAAACCACTTGCAGAGAAAATTGGAGTTAATGAGAATGCTGCAGAAACTTACTACAGAATGACAGAGCTGTAGGAGAGAGAGAAGAAATAACTCAGGAAATAACTGTTACCTCCAAACTGTGCATTCGAGGCACCTGGGCTTTTTTCAATGTTCAAGCAATTACTAAAACAATCCAGAGTACGAGAGAATGCTGGTAAAGACACTGATTTCAGACTATAGGAAACAATAATAAAGGAGGAAGCCTTTGTTCCTTACTTCAGGTTTCAGGTACATGTTTCTACTGCAGCAGCTAACACAAGATGTTATTGATCCAGACTATATTTCAGTGAAGGAGACTGCAGACATAAATTTGAGAAAATTACATATTAAAGTACAATTATTTCATTAAGATAAACAGACAAAACTGTGTGATAGACGAATAAAAAGTATGCACAAATAGTGTTATTTCCTAGGAACCTCACATAAATGACCATTTTTTACTCTTCAGACTATCACCGTGGTATTCTTTGCTTGATGAATGGAGAAGAGTATCCATTTAATTTATTTATTTATTCATTCATTCATTTTGAAAGGGGGAAAAAGCATTCCCCTCCACACTCTCAATTCCCAATGGAAGGTACAAATCTAAAAATGATTGAAGTGAACTTCATCTTCCCATGACTGTGGTAAGAGACTGCTGAATTTTCTGATTTCCATAAGCACAGATATGGTACAGAGTTTCCTGTCACTTTTCACTTTAAAGTGTTATTCTCAAATCTTTGAGCCTTAAGAAGCTCTAAAGCCCTTTTTCTCTACAAGTAGGAAGATACCCAGCTCTAACATGAAGAATATGGAATTGGGCATTTTCATTTCTTTGAGGATCTGGGTCTCTTTGTCATTCCTAATCTGTAAAATGAGAATAATGGCATTTTCTTACTTCACAATACTTCTCCAAGAAGAAAATGCACAAATATATTACACAGAAGCCAGATAATAGGGTAATAGAAGAAATCTACAAAGCTATGGTGGAGACAAATACACATGTCACAGTTTGACTCAGGATCGACAATTAAACCAGAGAGAACAATGCTCTCGATCCCCTCCCCCTCCCACCCAGGTAGGGAAGGAGAGAGAGAATTAAGGAGAGAGACTTTGCTGGATTGAAAACTAAACTAGACAGCCTTTCAAATATTTGGTTTAAGTTTTGAAGGAACTGTAAAAGAGATCTGAGAGCAGGACTGAGTACTTGTATCTCTGCCTGACATAATCACACTTAAAGCCTTGTGGAGTTCATTCTACTACTTCAGAATTATTTTTATGCATACTTTTAAAAACCTTTTGTTACCTTGTGTAAAAGGTTGACTCAGAATCAGCAATTAAACCAGAGACAACAAGCTCTCGATCCCCTCCCCCTCCCACCCAGGTAGGGAAGGAGAGAGAGAATTAAGGAGAGACTTTGCTGGATTGAAAACTAAATTAGACAGCTTTAATTATATGTACAATTATATACAAGTATGTTCAGGAATGTGCAAAAGCCTCTTGCCTCCCCCCACCCCCAGCAACTCCCCCATCACTCTCCTTAGCTGTGAGCAGTCCCGAAAACTCCCAGCCCACAGGCAGGAGATAAGGCAGAGCAGACAGGGGCTGGGTTATGAGGGTTATGAGCTGGTCAGAGCCTAGGGGTCGATGGTGATGGATGGATGGAGTCTTCCCCGGATGCTGTCCATGGATGGAAGAGAAGGGAAGAAGAAGCAGGAAGGACGTTGTCTTCTGTCATCTCTGACCTTCATCAGAGCTTACGTAGATATATGGGATGGAATACCTTTGGTCAGTTCTGCTGTCTGTCTAGTCTAGCTCCCCACGGAGGGGGTCACAGATACAATTGTCCTGCCCCAGTAGCCTCTGTAGCAGCAGAGCTAAGAAGCGACCTTGGAGTCTCAGCAGAAACATAAACATTCCAGTGGTATCAGTCCACTGGCTGGAACACTTGCTGCTAGTTAAAAGAGAGCTTACTGAAGGAAAAAAATTCAGTAAAAGGAAAATTAGCTTCATCCTGGCTCAAACCAGGACAACACATACATACAACCCTATCAAATCTACCTCTTCCTACAAACTTAAAACATACCCTGTGCTTTCTTCTCCCCAAAATCTAAGCATTTCATCAAACTAACTGGTACTTCTCGCAGTTTAAAAAAAAAAAAAAAAAAAAAAAGAAAGATCATCTCTCATAAAAATCAGTCTAGAGCAGCCATTGGTTTAAGATGGTACCAGGCGCTCTATCAACTTCACATCACTTAGTACTTGGCCATTGGTGCTACTGAAAGCACTTTCTGTTACAATGTATTATTTTTCTGTTCAACCTTCTCCTCTGAGTAACAAATGAAAAGAAGTTCCTGATACGTAATTTTAAAAGAAAAGAGCTCTAAACACATTACTTACCATATTTTTAAGGACTTACCAACAACCACACCACACAGGGAGTTCTGGGAGGTGCACAACCAGGGTGTATAGTTCCAGGTTTTGATTTTGTCTTTGCATTAATGTGTACTGCTGCTTAGAGGCAGGTTTAGGACAAAAGTGACTTAGAATTGAAGATAGGTCTCCTAGTTTTTCAGAAATTGAAGAATGTTTAGGGGGTTTAAGGACAAAATGAAATTCATATTTGGAAATATAAAGCATGTCAACAGAAACAAGGAAATTTCATAAGCTAATGATGATGTTTCTACAGTGAGTAATGAAACTAAGATAAGACATTTAACTTATAAAATATTTCCAATAGAAATATACATGACACCAAAGCAATATTAGCTCATCTCAAAAAAAAAGTGACTTTTGCAGAGAGTAGACGAAAGCTTCTGTCTCTCCCAATGTAGGCCTTCCCCCAAAAATCATCCCATAGGTAAAACAGTAGTCAGTCAGTCCATACTGATTCCATTGGCTATGCTACAGTTCTGTATTTTAGTTCAGCATCAGAGTGGTTAATACAATCAGTTCTCCATACTGCTATCTTAATATTGGGATTTGGGGATCTCAACAATTGACCACCACACTACAACATACAATTTGGAGGCAGCACTCTGTCTGAACACTTTCCATTTTCTGATTAATTGTTTACCTACAACAAATAATCAGTTGAAAGTATAAAATACTGTGCTTTGGATACTCCTCTCTTTCACTGGGGAAAATCTCTCCAGAATAAGAACCAAGTATAAGAAATGATCAGCAATTCCAAGCAAAAATCCAACTCTAGTTCCATGAACAGAAATCTAAACAGTTTAGCCAAATGACTACAAAAGGAAGAGAAGAACTTAATGTTGCTGGTTTTTCTGGATGACTGTAACAGAACCAGGATTGTCCACACCCAGCATCTCATCAGTGAGCTGGCAATTCCATAGTATGTGTGCCAAAATAGTTTTCACACCAATATCATTCTGATGTGCAATGGGACAACAGGAAAACTATCTGAGCCTAAACATCACAAGAAGAATAACACCTAAGTAGTCAATTTAGATGTAAAGTATTCAGCTACACATGCTATCTGACTTACATTGTGAGTTCTCTATATACCACTTTAATCATCGATCATACAGACGTTTAGCAATTACAAAATATAATTTAAAATATACTGTCAGTGTCATTTGAATAAAATGTATTAATAGAAACTATGCTGTTTAGGGTTCTAAAACGAACTGCAACGAAATGCAACCTAAAGCAAACAGTTTCCACACATTTTCCATCCTGTCTCCACGTGATAACTCATTGCAAGCCACAGATGTTTGGCACTGTGGTGGCATGACCCAGCCATCTACCCTATTAAAGTCCACCACATTTGAGGAAAAAACCCCAACCTACAAACAACAAAAAAAAATAAATCAAAGAACACAAGTGTTCTGTTGCACTCCAGCCTGGCCCAGCACGGTTTTGCTTTCAAGACATGGTCAACAGGCCTGAATGGATATTTTGTGTAAGAGATTTCTAGTTTTGTACATTCAAAGTATCCTGAAAATGCTACTAAGCATTCAAAGGCTTACATGTTTATCTGAATGTAATGCAAACTGTGCCTACTCTTTAAAGTGCACATCATTAACGTAAGTTATTAGTGCATAAATTTTTACTTATAACAAGCAAAAAGCCAAGAATTGCTTTAAAGATCAACCTGTGTCTGTAGATATATGTTTTAGCACTTTTAACAACAATTTTTTTCAGTATCTAGAAAGGAAATATTGCAAAGAGTGCCCTGAAGCAGTGCCCAAAGTTCATAAGAATCCACTGATAGTCTCATTTCAAGCACACTCCATCCAGGAGCCATTTCACAGGTAAATAAGGGGTGGTAGGGAAGAATATGAAATTATCAACCACAGCTCTGCAACAATTATAAATGGGGGAATCTAATCTTTCTCAAAGACTAGAAAGATGACACAGACACATAAATTCAAGAATGTCCCTAAAGTTAATTATTAGAGGCACACAAAAGCACTTTATCTTTCCAGAATGCCATTTAAAAGGTCAGTAGTCAAGACAAGCAGATGTAGCTCTCTCCCCTAGCAACCAAAATGGCTGAAATGCAAACACTTAAAAAATTAGAAAAGTAAGGTCATATACAGAGATGCTCATAAGAAGACAAAATCTCTCGCCCAATCCTAGATTGAGGTATCAGCCTGCAGCAAGTGTTCTGAAAAATGCTGCACAGACATTTGGATTCGTGTGGAGATGCAGTTCATCTAGGATAATGCAGGCTTTGGGGTTGGGTTCTTTTATTTATTTGGGGGGGTTTATTTTTATTTTTGTTTTTTTTAATAGAAATGGAAGAAAGCTAGGTTGCCAACAATTTTCTGTAAGTTGTTCTTCCAGAACTGAGAACTACAAATAATTATAAACAAAGCTTCAATATGGAGAACATGACAAACAGCAGCTAATGTACCAAAGCAGTAAATGAATCCTTTCCACATAAAGAAATCAGGTCCACAGGTTTTCTCTCTAATCCTGCATATTTAATCTTTTCTGTGACTTCAGGATTTGTGTAAGCTATTATGTATTAACAGCTGCCACTGCCTGATCAAACTGTGCCCCAGACAATTGCAACTGTTGCTGGACTCTGCTTGCTAAACTCAAGATACCTGTGTTTCCATACAGCTTGGCAATGCCTAAGATTGTCTCAGGTGAGTGTCTGTCCATGGGCTATGTGCATTATTACCCCGTCATTCAAGTCAGATATTCTACTGATCGGCTTACAGAACCTGTCCTGATCTGACAAATACTTCAGTAGCCTAATCATAGCCTTTTGCACAGCACTACCCTGTTAAAATCTCAGCTTGACACACTCTGCAACTATATGAAAGTATATAACATTAATATTGGGTGAAGGGGAAAAGAAGAGATGGACTAAAACCATTACAAATACTATTTTCTCTCCAAGCATTAAAAGCCAACCATTTTTGCTCAGAAAAGTCAAAATACCCTGATTTTTTTTATTTATTTATTTACTAAAAATTCCAGTAAAAAGATAACTACAAAACCAAGAAAAAATACAATTAAATCCACAGATCCAATTCAATATTTTTGTCTTAATTTTCTCAAAATCTCCTTGCTCCCATCACTGAAACATCCCAATTCTATTAGCAAAAATGCTTTCTCAGGATTTTCAGCTATTGATTCATTATAAAAGAAAACATTCTTGCATCTCTCCAGGAATAATGTTTTTCTTCTTCCTTAATCCTTAAAATAGATAACAGAGTTTGAAGTTCAACATGCAAGCAACCCATCTGGCAAAGATATTATTTTTGTCTGTTTATCTATGTTTCCTGTCCACTCACTCTTTACATTTGAGCAGAACACAATCAAGGTTTAAAATCCCTCCACTTTTTGCTTTCTCTTTCCACTTTCTGAAATTCCATCCAAGAGAGATGCTAAAACACAGCAGAGGATGGAGTTATTTATACAAGTCAGCTAAAAGTAGTGCTGTTCTTTGAATGTTTGTGGCCTCAGAGATTATTCAGGAATCCCCAAACTGCACCATCACTGAAATTCTTAGCCTTATTGATAAATATCCATGGCAAAAGCTCACTCACCACTTTAAAACTTTTGTGTTTAAACAGAAGCTGGAATTTTTCACTTTACAAAACAGCTGAGCAAAAATGAGAATGAAAACTGGTCTAGATTTGTCTTACCACATTCCCACACTCCAGCTTTTATTCTTGTTACAATACAGAAGTAAACATGTATGTTGTACATGTTTACACATATACACAGAAACAGGAGGGCCAACCAAGAAGAACACTGATTTATCCATGCACAAAACCACACCTTTTTTCTGTGAATTTAACTACTTCAGACTATTTTTCTACTTCAGACTGCATATTTTAATTACTAAAGAACAGCATATCTAAACATTGATCTTGCTGCTTCTGGTTTGGAAACAAATCTGAACAAGAATCACCTGTTGTGGCACTGGTACATTAAATAAATTCTTTCCACCTGGACTTCACCCCTTTCACTAATCTGTTCAGTTTGCTTCAAATCATAGGTAATCCTCAAAGGTAAATGAAGAAAAAGGAAAGGTAGGAAAATCAGATTTTGATCAGAGACACTATATGTGGTGTTAAACTTCTTTGTTCTGATTAACAGACTACCAGTGGTTTTAAGTGAAATACTGTGTAGTTGTAAAAAATACTGTTTAAAATATCCTAGTGGTAAATGGAGGTCAATATAGAGAAGTTGGAGACCTGGGTTATCTCAATGTAACACAATACAGACAAATTAAACACACTTTCAAACAAAATCCCTTTAATAACAAATATATTTATGGTTAAAATTATCTTGAAGGGGAGGTTGTTAAAAAGCAGTACTGTTTTAAAGGTGGGAAATGTCGTAGCTGCAGATAGTTTTGATCACTCCCTTAATGACTTTTTATTGATCAATACATGGACACGTCAGTCAAATGTGAACATTCCTTGAAGAAAGCAGCTCTGATTCTCACAAGTAAAAGCCTGAATGATTAAGAAAAGGTTTTTCACTTGTGATCATCTGTATATTCTAAATCTGAAGTTTTTGTTACTGGTGATTTCATCCACCACGTAAATGTTTGACTCTTCTTGTAGCATAGAGGAGATCTCTGAAACACAGCTTTGCTTAAGCAAATGAAAGTTTCAATATGAAACAACAGTTTCAAAATTAAGTATTTTATTTTTTGTCTCTTTCAGTTTACACAACAAAATAACACCAGGAGTTCCAAACAGAGAATGATTGCTGTATACAGTTCTAGTAGTCCTTTTGAGCCTTAGTGGCACCAAGCTATAAACAACAAATTTATTTAGGACAGACTACACTTTCAGGCACCAGAACCCGGGTGTGAACTAAAGAGATGAAGGCAGTTTACACCAAATGAATATGTATATTCTCCTCTGTCCTCTATCCTCATTGCTTCAACACTTTGCTCTTTTTCTCTGTTGTGTGTCATGATAGAAGATGGATTATTCCCTTCCAATAGCCATCTACACACTATTTGTATTCCACAGAATCATCACAGTTGGAAAAGACCTCTAAGATCACTGATTCCAACCGTCCGCCCAGGGGAAAGAAAGAAAAAAACAAAAACCAAAACACCCCAAACCACAATCTCACACCCCACAAAACCAACAACACACAACCCACAAAAAATCCCACCATGCCCACTAGAGTATGCCCTGAAGTGCCACATCTACACGTTTCTTTAATACCTCCAGGGATGGTGACTCCACCACCTCCCCAGGCAGCCTGTTGCAGTGCCTGACTACTCCTTTGGTAAAGAAATTCTTTCTAATATCTAGTCTAAACCTACCCTGCTGCAACTTTAGGCCATTTTCTCTGGTACTGTCATTATTCACTTGGGAGAACAGGCCAACACCCACCTCACTACAACCTCCTTTCAGGTAGCTGTAGAGAGCAGCAAGGTCTCCCCTCAGCCTCCTCTTCTGCAAACTAGAAAATCCCCATTTCCTCAGGCTCTAGACCCTTCACCAGCTTGGTTGCTGTCCTCTGGATAAGCTGCAGCATTTCAATGTCTTTCTTGTAGTAAGAGGCCCAAAGCTGAACTCAGTGCTTGAGGTGTGGCCTCACCAATGCTGAGTACAGGGGCATAATCACTTCTCAACTCCTGCTGGCCACGCTATTCCTGATGCAGGCCAGGATGCTGTTGGCCTTCTTGGCTGCCTGGGCACACTGCTGGCTCATGTTAAGCTGCTGTCAACCAAAACCCCCAGGTCCTTTTCCTCTTGGCAGCTTTCCAGCCACTCTGCCCCAAGCCTGTAGGATTGCATGGGGTTGTTGTGACTAAAATTTCAGAAAGACAGAAGAGGCTTCTTCTGGTCCAAGCTTCTGAGTAAAGTGAATATTTATTTTCACAGGTGACTGCTTTTTGTCAAATTTCATCTGGGAACCTAGGTGACTTACTCCTATTAACAAGTATTAGAAGATTAGAATTGCACCCTGCTATTCTTTCATGTACCTGTTCCCTAATGAGTCTTGCACACTGATCAGTTGTAGATGTGGCTCTAATTTCATGCAATTTAGATATCACTTTATATAAAACTACACAAGACTTTGGTGTACTTTGAAATAAAATCACTTACTCTACTGACTTTCTTTTTCCCTCCCTATGGCCTATGAAATATCTATTGATATGGCAGTGCTGATCTGCAGCAGTTCTCCCTGCTGACTTAAACCAGCAAGCTGCTCATGAATCTAGCAGATGTTTCAGTTGTCTAGGCCAATAGAAACCTTATGGACCCTTTTTTCTTCATCTCCTCCCAGGAGCAAATGTTAGTACAGCAGATATCTGGATGTGTGCCATGTAGCAACATAGACAGGAAAAAGCTGCTGTGGCTTCACTAAGCATGGTGCTGTATACTGATTGCATTTTTTCCCAGTCCTCTCTAAGAGGGTTATTTACAAATACCACAATCCTCATATATAGCAATATAATTAAATCAGTTATTTTTAAGGTATCTCTAGACTTCCCTTGTTGTGCTCCTGAGACTTGGATTATTAACCACACACAAATCAGAGAAATACTTTCATGTAGCATACATTTTCCTGCCAATAAAAATTCAGAAGTGCCTAAATGCAGTGCAAATTGCATCTAAAATCATGTCTCTAATACATTGTAGAGACTGTCTCAAGGAAACCATTAAGGTGATGTAGGTACATGAATAATTTCTAGTTTTTAAATTTAATTTAAAATAGATTAATTAAAAGGAAGATGCCTGAATTCTCTAGCTGCCTTCAAAAATAACTATATAGTAAACCATTTTTTATTATCACTTGACCTCTCACAGCAGACAGAAGGGCCTCTTATGCAAAATCTGTTAAGTTTTTTATTCTCGAATCTATTTCTTTTTTTATTGTGACCTTTAGATCCCTTTTATTTGTGAGAATTTAACACAGGTCCTGTCATTCCTAGTGATTTATGAATAAAAAGTTTCAGCCCCAATATAATATTTGTCTGAAATTCTTGTCCTTACTGTTCTTAAAGGTAATGAGTTGGTATAACAAAAGGAAGCAACAGAAAAACATTTTACACATTTCTTCACTTTATGCATTCATGAGATACATTTTTAGAAATGGCGTTTGTTAATCCCCTCTCATGAGCCAGTTAAATTTTGACACACGAAGGGACATGAAAAGTGTACCTGTGTGAAGACAATGGCAGAACTGGGAACTCGGAAGTGACTTTTGGAATTTCCACAACAGGCAGTAAAATGTTACCATTTGGACAAATGTCACCTGGACTGAAACATTTGACTTTTTTTAAACTAAAAAAAGACTATTATATGTCAATAGGTCAGCAGAATAACTTGATTATTTTACTTTCAATTACAAAAATTGTGTTTATCTTCAGAACTCCTCAACAAAGAGGCAATGTTGAGGGACGACATCCCACAACAGGGATGTCAATGCAACAATGGCCATTTTCTGCCTTTCTTAAAACCGTATTTTGGTATGTCCTCTTGGACAAAGAATCCCTTATAGATCTGGAATGAGATTCCCAGCTTAATTTGATTTTTTTCTTTTGAATACATTTAATTTATGAGCTGCGTATAGACACTGTGATACTTTTAAAACCAAGTTCTATTTCTAAAAAATTTCTTTTTATTTTTAAAAAGGTAAATCTAAGGAGCTACAATAACTGTATTATTGGTTTAGTATAAAAAAAAAGTTTTAGTGAATTGTATAACGTGAAGCACAAGGGCTCTCTGCATTACCATTTTTTCAAAATGCACTGAAATGTAAGAAATCATCAAGTCTATTGATATGTGCATTAAAGTAATTTTCTAGATCAGTGAATTGATGTCAGTAATGGTTGACTAGATTTCTTACTTGGCTGTAAGAATATTTAGTTGAAAACTTTTATTTTATAATTTAATGAACAATTCTAAAGGTTATTTGGTACCTAACAAAATGTTGACTTGACTGAGCTTCTTCTAGAAAAGACAGAACAACACTCATTCCGCACATAGTGGAGAAAATGTTTGCTTCTGTCGAATTTCACTGGTCATATTAACATTATCTTACTTCTTGCATTTTACATAATAAATTGATATAAATATGGGTTTTTTCAGGCTTAAATCACAACGCTATTTTCTCATGACCAAAAGGCTGAAGCCATGTCTATAACATACACACCTTTAAAGCTCAGCAAGGAAAGTGGCTGTGGAGTGTGACCATATATTAAGATAAAAAGTGCACTGCAGTTGGAGTTTTGCTTGCTGAATGACAAGCATCTTTGGAACAAGCTTTACGCTTGCTAGTGTGGGTGTCAGTAGATCAGATGACATATCCACACATGGTTATTACCTACATCAGCACCATGTCCACATGCTCACACAAAAATGAAATTTCAAGTTCACTGAGAGTCAGGAAGAAGAAAAATGATTCTGCAAGTGAGGATAAGCAGCTGCCCCTTTGTGGCTCATGAATTAAGAAGCAGAGACATTCATAAAAGGAACATATGGGGCAACCACAGGTGTGCCATTTCCTTAATCACCTTAAAGGATGAAACATCTGAAAAACTAACAAAAATGGTGTTACGCAACTAGGGAATGCAAAGAAAAGAAGAATTTCTTGATTGTATCTATTATTGTATAGCTGTCAGGTTAGCAACCTGGCTATTAGAGCTGCACAGCTGCATGCAACATTTATGTGATTCTTCTTGTAGTCAGTTCTACCGAGTGTTTGTTAGCTTGTTAGTTTGTTCAGTGTTGATGTCTTAAAATTAAAATACTACAAATTAATTTTTGAAAATGTAGGGGGGCTTTCCCACACTCTACAAAAAAGAGAAATCCCCCACTTAGTAGAGAGTTCATTTTGTGGCAGAGGAGGATATCTGATAAAATTCGCAAAACTGATTTATCTTCTCCAACATAGAGATTATTTTTTAAATCTCAGCAGCAACCACAACTAGCCTAAACAGACACATACCTACATTAGAGAAATATAAATGCCAAAGAACACATTTTCATTTCAGGGGAGGGCAGAAGAGGGGAGGAGGAGACACAATGATGAATATCTGTTGCACAGATTGAGACAACTAGATTTTTTTCTGGACAGCAGAGTGTGTTTCTCAGGTGAAGAAATCCAAGAGCAATACACTAAATTAACAGGTGGAGTAATGCAAGTTAAATGTGAGGTTTTGAACTCCTGATCTTGAAAGTAAAGTTTTTAAATACATTGCATACAACCAATGCTTGGATTTAGGGCTCCAGAATGAGCATAATCATTTCACCTGCTTTCAATCACAGTATGGTCTATGTCTGAGTAAAGTAAGTAAGTTTTTCTAGCTGGTCTTTGTTGTTATTGTGGGGTTTTTTTAAACCTAAATAGTAGAAAATGCAACATTAGTATTTCTCAATCTTGTCACCCAGTTAGATTCAACTATTTTTTTTTCTTTCTGTTTGCACAAATCACCTCTCTCTTGGCATTCATCCACTCAGAAATCAGAATGCCTGCCTGAAAGACTATATATGAGAGGAAGGTAAGAGGACAACTGATCTCTCTAACAAGTGCCTTTGTTTTGAGTATCAAGGCTTCTTTCTGTATTCTTAAGACTGTGCAGTACTTTATGTACACTGATAAAGCAAACAAGCAAGTGCTTAGAACACAATTTATTTTATTAACATCAGTTCTGAATCCTTTTTACCCACACATATCTAAGTGTTGGCTGCACAGACTCCCTTGACTGCAGCCAGTACAGAGTAGCTGCTTTTGTTCTGAAGTAATCAGAATATAAAGATTTGAAAACTGTTTCTTTTGGGAAGAGAAGCTGATGATGTAGAGATTTTCTGTGATTAAGTCTTATCAGTTTAAAAAGAGTGCACAAAGTTCTAAATCTCTGAGCACAAAGCACATGAAACAACAGAAAAGGTGACTTTGCCCATGATTCAAATCTTTCTCAGTTAATATTTAGCCTTGAGGCATCTGTCACAAATTTTATTTTATTTTTTTTCAGTCTGTTGTCCAATGCTCAGCACTTCCTCTTCAGAACAGGCTGTCAGAAGTAGCTAACTGCTGCAGTACCAAGTCCTACAAGGGCTCATTTATGCTCTTTCTCCATTTCTCACCTAGAGCAAGAACAGTTACCTCCTTGCTACACCCCAGTTCACAGTGTAACCATCAGTTTTACTGATCTTCCTGAGTTTCTTTCACAGAACCACATACACAAAACTGTATCAACTAAATGATTCAGGTAAACTAAATTCTAATATCAGTGTGTCTTTCATGTCTGCCCTTTGGGCCAGGCAGTTGTAGGGTACAGATCACTGTACTTTTCAAGATTGTTATACCAATTTTTTTAAACTTACCTTGAGTTCAGTAGTTAGGTATCCACATTTCAAGAAGACACAGCAAAAGGAGTAACAGTATCTTTATAAACCCTTAGTGAAAAGTAGCTCTTATACAGGTTTGTAGCCTCGTGATGTTACGAGTGCTGTTCTACTCACTTTTGGATGTTGCTCCTTCTGCTCGACTCTAAGAATGAAACAACCAGTAAGAATGATAGCAAAGAAGACATGTTTTAGCATCAGGCATTGTATAAAAAGCCTGAGTGAGTTCTCCTGAGCACCATGGAATGACAGTCTATTGTGTAGATTCATAAAGCTTTCTTATGGCACTTGTTGGACTTTCCAATCTTCAGGTCTCCCAGAACAATATCAACTGATTAAAACAGATTTGTCAATACAGTAATGCCGATACAAGTCAAAAGTCAGGAGGAACAGCCACTGTAAAATAATTCACTTGTAAAAATATCAGGGCCATAAAAGATTTGATCTTCTCAATTTATTTGATCCATAATTAAATCATGTCTAAATTATATACCCTTCCATTCACAATTTACACCTTCTGCCATCAAAAGCAGTTGCCTTGAAGCTTTTTGTCAAGCATGCTTCTCATATATGACAGACTTGGATCAGTAGATCTACCTTACTTTTTCATTGGCAGCAGACTCCAGAGGATCTCTGATGCTTTTCTCTAGATACTTATTTCTCTTGCCAAGTTCTGCTTACTTTGGTCACCCTGTGTGCTGCTGTACTGCTTCAACTGACAGGCTGTCTGACCTTGAACTGAAAGTAGGAAGTGATCCGGTTTAAACAGTCCCAGGCTGGCTGGCTAACAGCTGAATCAGTGCAACCGATGTCATGAGGACTGGGAAGAACTTCTCTGATACCAACTCATAAGAGAGAAAACTAGTATCAAATCACAGGAATGTGATTTCCTGTCTGCAAAAGAAACTTCTATGCAAATACAGACACAGCAAGTATGCACTGAATAGCAATGTGATATAACTATAAAAGATTACTCAAAACGCAGCCAGAGAGTTCTCTTATTTAACTTTACACTAAAGTCACTTACAGAAAAAACTTGCTAGAAATTTCACAAAGGAATTTTACATCTTTAAAAGACAAAGAATAATTGGTTGGCTTTTACTAAAACAAAATTCTACCCCATGTTTTGAGCAGAACAACACTAGGTGACTGTTACGGTGCCTAAACAAGCCACTATTACAGTGTCCATTCCACTGAAAGACTCAATGTTATTTATACTGCTTCAGGGCAATTATTTTGAAATAATAAATTAGCTGTAGCAAGCGCATCTCATTGCCCATGCATAAAAACTTTCCTTTCTAGGAGTATATACAGAGCAGTCCTGAGGAGAAGGACTTGGGAGTGGTAGTAGATGAGAAGCTTGACATGAGCTGCCAGTGTGCGCTCGCAGCCCAGAGGGCCAACCACATCCTGGGCAGCGTCAGAAGAAGTGTGGCCAGCAGGGCCAGGGAGGTGATTCTGCCCCTCTGCTCTGCTCTGGTGAGACCACCTCTGGAGTACTGTGTACAGATCTGGTGCCCTCAGCACAAGAAAGATATGGAGCTGTTGGAGAGGGTCCAGAGAAGGGCCACCAAGATGATCAAAGGCCTGGATCACCTCTGCTATGAGGACAGGCTGAAAGAATTGGGGCTGTTCAGCCTAGAGAAGAGAAGGCTCCGAGAAGATCTTATAGCGGCCTTCCAGTACTTGAAAGGCACCTACAGGAAAGCTGGGGAGGGGCTTTTCATCAGAGAAGATAGTGATAGGACAAGGGGTAGTGGTTTTAAACTGAGAGAGGGGAGATTAAGATTAGATATTAGGAAGAAATTCTTCACTATAAGGGTGGTGAGGAACTGGAATGGGCTCCCCAAAGAAGCTGTTGATGCCCCATCCCTGGAGGTTTTTAAGGCCAGGTTGGACAAGGTTTTGTGCAACCAGGTCTAGTGGTAGGGTTCCCTGCTCATGACAGGGGGGTTGAAATTTGATGATCTTTAAGGTCCCTTCCAACCGTAATGATTCTATGATTCCCATTCCCTTACTACTGCAAGCAACTTTTGCTAGCTCTGGCAGCCAAGAAAGTTGGCCAGGAAAAGAAACTTTTTATTTCTTCTCCCTCATTTGCTTACAGATGACTCATAGTACCAAAAGGTAATCTTCCTAGCACTCATACAGCTGCCCAGTGTGGTTGTGCTATTAAAAATGAGAACGAAAATCTGGATCGATCACTAAAAGCAAGAACATGCCTAATAAGACAGAAAAAGCTTCACTGGGGTGTGATCATCTACAGATTCATGACTACAGAAAAGTCAGAGATGGCAAAAGAACTAGTTCTACCCCATTCTCTTATCTTGCATTAATGGTGTATATGTAGCCTTCATTTATGTCCTGGTTTGAGCCAGGATTAAGTCAGTTTTATTTACTTATTATTTTTTTTGTTCAGTGAACTCTTATAAGTAGCACAGCAAGTTTTCCAGCTAGTGGACTGATAGCGGTCAGTGTTCATAGATACTGCCAAGCGACCAAGGACACTTTGCTCTGCTTGTTGAATCTATTTCTTCGGACGCTAAAGGAGTAGATAAATTGTACCTACAACCCTCCCATAGGGAGGAGTGGACTAGACAGATGGCAAAACTGACCAACCAAAATATTACATTCCATATATATATGTAGGACTCGGTATAAATTCAGGGATCAAAGAAGTCAACTCCCTTCTTCCTTTTTCTTTGTCTTTCCTTCTCTTCCATCCATGGCTGGCATCTGGGGAGGACTCTGTCTATCCATTACCTTTGATCCCTAGGATTGTGTGTTCCTGACCCTCATAACTCTCCCCTCAGCTCCTGTCTGCTCTGCCGCTCTCCCCGGCAGCGCGCCGGGACATTTCGGGACTGCTCACAGCTCAGGAGAGTGCCGGGGGAGTTGCTGGGGGTGGGGAGAGGTGATAGGGTTTTGCACATTCCTGAACATAATTGTATATATAATTGTACATATTTTCTATATCATTAGTGTTTAATTAAAGCTGTCTAGTTTAGTTTTCAATCTGGAAAGTCTCTCTTCTTATTCTCTCTCCTTTCCCTGCCTGGGGGAGGGATCAAGAGCATTGTTGTCATTGGTTTAAGTGCCGATCCTGAGTCAAACCGGGAAAACTTATTATCATTTAAAAAAATATCCAGGAGATCACATTACATTAAAAAAATGAACATTTAGGGGAAAAAAAAAGTGCAACAGCAGAAATTAAGGAGGGACTAAAATGATACAATATGTTGGAGGCAACACTATAGAAATTGAATCTGATGCTGTATGAGTCAGAAGACTGGTTCAGTAGGCTGAAAAAAAAGAGCAACTGAATTGGACTGCAGGCAGACAGAATATTTAAATCATTGCTTTTGGCAGACTAGCTGAAGATGACTGAAACACTGAGAAGCTGGAGAGAAAGAGATTATGAAAAGATGTCTGAACAGCAATGAGCAATTTTTAGTCGGTCTTCA
The DNA here is from genome assembly GCA_020745705.1 of Hemiprocne comata. Taxonomy (NCBI): domain Eukaryota; kingdom Metazoa; phylum Chordata; class Aves; order Apodiformes; family Apodidae; genus Hemiprocne; species Hemiprocne comata. Next base: position 129,773,524 of record CM036586.1, on the reverse strand, counting down.
ATATGCCTAATTGGATACGTATAAAAGAGACCTAGTTTCTAAAGGGCAGATCTTAGTATTTGCTGGAAAACTTAAAACCAGTAGTCAATTCTAACATTTCCTGCTGAAATAGCTTGGGTGTGAACAAGGCTTTTAAAAACAAAGAATGATAGTATGTTGAAGTATAGTGATAACTGGAAATAAAACAACAAAAAAGAAAAGAGTAGAGAAAAAATTGGATGAACAGGGAAAAATGTGAAAGAACAAACTCCATCAGAAAGCATTGGTATGGCAGCACTGACACATTTCACAGAAATGCATCAATTCTGATGACACTCTGGAAAAAAATAACTTCACAGTTTTTGAAATACCAGCAAGGAATACAGTAAATTTTCATTTAGAATTGCATTTTGTTATGTTATTTTGTTTTAAAATACTGGCTTTTACTTCTGATGCTGTTAAAATTCACATATTGTATGAAGTATGCCAAACAAACTAAAGAAAAGGTAGAAAACATTTAAGTTTTAGCAAACTGAAACATGTTAATTTACATTTATACATGGTCTCAAGCTGCATCACAGCATTAAAAGAGGGATTCACAGAACACAAAGTCCATCTACATTTTCCTCCTACAGGTCACAAGAAACAACAATAAATTCTTGAAGATGAACTATAGAATATACTATGAGAAGGTTTCTGAATTTTCCTTCTACTTCAAGCTGGCTGTGGAGGGAATTGCTTAATAAAAAGCCTTACATACAAAATCCATTATAGGAAGGCTCATTTCCCCAAAAGTGGGTCAGAATCAATTTCAACCTTGTTAACGGGATGTGAAAATGATGACTGTTGAAACAAGTAATGCAGGAAGGGATTTTAAAGTCTTTGTTTTGTACCCTACCTCTAAGTTTAACAAACAAATTTTAAGGGATCAAAGCTAGCCTATTATGAAGCATAAAACTTCCTCTGTTGAAAACCATAAATTATGTATGGAGCAGGCATATTTACTAGAACATCTCTGAATGAGCACTGACTGCTGAATGCCTCATGTTCTTTTATGATGAATTATGCAGAAAGTTCCAACAACAGAACTATGCTAAGGTGCTAGAGTTCATGTACATGAGTGTTTGTGAGTCATTCAATAAGCAGGAGAAAAAATAGTACCTTTTTCCTTTTGCTCAGGTCTAACATTTTGTGAAAAGTAATTGTCACTAACACAAAAATTACTATATTGAAAAATGTCAGATAAGCTTATTGTCTTCTCTGCCTCCCTTCCCTTTTTTTTTTCTTTTCTTCTCCCCTGCCCTGTTCCATCTTCCTTCTTCAAGTGACAAAGCTGCATAAAATTTGGAAGTACTGATTTGAGTGATGCACCAAATTTCAAGAACAGAAACGGCATTTGAGAATATAACAGCCAGCATCAGTTTGAGTATTTCCTCCATCATGAACCATTATTGTCAAAAAAGCTTTTGCTTCTTCCAAAACAAGAATGATTTCAGAACAGGTTCATTTACGTGAAGAAGAATTTAAAGTACTAGTGAAGTGTGGGGAATGTCTATGCGGGCCAAGGAGGCACAATGCATCACCTCTTCCCACCTCCAAGGTAGTGACATCCAGAAGCCATCTGTTATGCTTCTATCAATACACCTAGAGTACTTTGATGCATAACTATTTCCTAGCTGTACTCTTTCTGATTTGAGACCTAACTCGGTACTCATTTCTGGTAGCCTCACTGAACTCCATGAGTTAGTGTGTGCAGGGATTTTTAGTAGACAAAATCAAAACCAAAGCAGAAGAAGAAGTGCAGGTTTTCCTTTCCAAATCTGGAGCACAAAAGGAGACAGCAGTCTGCTGTGGAGAAATATATGATGGGTGAAGAAGTAGTCATGAGGCTTGTTCCAGAAGACTAGGAACAAGAGACTTGCCTTACCCCCCGCACTGAAGTCATTATGAGCCTGCTTGCTTACTGAATACCCGTGTAAATAGGCCACATGTATCCTAAAATGGATACACATTTCCTATAACAGAATTTTAAAAATTTGTAGGCAAGCTATCAGATTCAACCAAAATAAGGTGACACACACTTCATATACAGCTTGTCTTAATATAGTACCGCAGAGACATACAAAGTGCTAATAAACAATGTAAATTCCCCCTGAATACTTAAAGTGGTTCTGATTCTAACTAAAATATGAAAGTATTTTTTAGTCCTTGTGCTATTTGCAGAATCCAAAGGTTTGCTTTTATTTATTTAGGCCTATATAAAATTAAAAATACATAATTTTCTGCCTCTCTCTTTTCAAACTGAAGGCAGTGGTACTGCACTTTTTCAAACTTCTCATTTAAAGCAGGTGGTTTAATTTTCAGATCTTCAGGGAAAAATATCAGTCTTGGGCTGAAACTTTATCTGTCTCATTTCAGCAGAGAGGATTCATTTTTTCCTCTTTAAGAAAGTTATAAACCTCATCTTGAAGTCTTTGAAGATGAAATGTATTTTCCCTATGCTCCTAACTTCAGCAATGGCCTAGAGATTTAATAGGAAACTAGGTCATTAGAGTCCCTGATACTTTCTTTGACATAGCTAAATGACATGTCTTCTGGAATCTAAATGCCATTTTTGCCCTTTATTCTTAGGAAAATAAATGTCAATCCCCACTAGAAAACACTGGGATCATTACCTTTTGATAGAACATTTAAATCAATGGGAAATAAAATAAGGTTGAGATGCTGCTTCTCCACAGCTTCTGTTTCAGATCAATTTCCTAGGCTTCCTGAGCTGCCCAAGCCTCCCTCTCTCAGATGGGCAGTCTTTTCTTCTGATCAAGAATGAATCTACAGGTAAACAAGGTAGCGTCCATGCATTTTGGAGGTCGGCTCATGTAGTTTAGGATCAGAAAAATTCTGCTTAATTTCATACTGGTTTAGAGAAAAAGCAAACCTAGCATTTTAGTGAACTTGCACGCTACAATCTGACTTCATATTGTAATGCATTCAACAGCAACACAAAGCATAATGAATACATTACCATACCGTAGGTAAGTGCATAGCAATGTGCATAACACAAAGCTCAACCAGTTCTAAGATTAAATGGCCTATTCTAATCATAAGTGACTCTAGCCTTGTCTATCCTTTTCCTGGCATCCTCCTGACACCAGCCCAGATCCCTTACTCCTCTAGCGCAATGTTTCTCTTCTAATAATCCCCACGTCTCCCACACACATTCTAAGCATGGCTTTAAATTTTACAGATTGATTGGCATTTTGTGTTTTTCTATTATGCTCCCCCAGGACACATAATTTATGTCTCATAGAAGCTCACATCACACAGTCAAGGGAATAAAGTACAGAGAAACAGGGAAACAATGTGTTCTAAGATAATTTGTCATGAACAGCCATTTGTCTGGAGGCCAGAGGATGGCCTACCAGGAAAAGGTCTGATATTCCAATGTATGGAAGATGGAAGAGCTGAGCACTAGAAATATGGTTTAGCTGAATCGATATACAAAATTCGTGTTTGCATTTAATTGAAAATCTGCTCCTGCTTATTTCAAAATTATCTTGAGCTCCTTCTTCCCATCACCCTTCACACAGGCCCAAATTATATCAACCTCTCTTTGTTTTGCCCTGTTTTCTCTAACAGCTTTCAAACCCCAGCCCCATTGTAGAGAAGTGAAACACCGGCACCATAGGCTTCTATGAGAATGCAGGGAAGGAGCTCAGACAACCTCTTCGTAACTCCCAGCAGCACTGAATGAAGTACTTACAAACAAATGAACAAGATCCACACACTCACATGCACTTGTTTTCTGTATTACTACGATCCTGCTAATGAAAATGCAGGGAATTATTTAAAATGCTTCCTCTTTAAGTTCTCTCTTAATGTTGATCTATTCCAGTGCTGAACTACTAACCTTCTAGAAACTGGTATCTTCACCTCAACCCAAGAAGCTAAAGAAATTAAGCCAGTAGCTGCTCAAACAAAATGCTTTGACATCAGCCTTCCACATGCAAAGATCACACTGAAATTTCAATGACCTATGTCAAATGCAGCACTGTGGAAGTGTTCAAGTGCTCTGCTTTGCTAAAAACAAAACCTCTTCTCAGCTTTGACTGTGGCACCTTTCAAGGAGACTATGAAATAGGATTCAAGATAAGAGCACTCCAAAGTAGCACAAAGTTCTTTGGTCAAGGAGAAGTGGGGTTTCAGTAACCCTTGGTCTAGCAGTTCAAGGGTTTCAGTTGGCTCATGGTGTGAGCAGCCTCCCATTATCACTTCTGTGGGGTTTCAAACACTGGAACTTCAATGTGATTAAAAGACTTTGGCAAACCTGTTTATTTAGAGCCTTTATTTTTCACTCTGAACTTTCCACACTGAGCTGTCTCCTCAAAATAATTTCATTATGTCAATGTATAGGATATATTTTACAGTTTTTTACCTGATTGACATTTAGTAATATGGGATAAAAACTGGTATCAAGATGAATTTAGGGCCTTGCTTTGCTTGGCCAACTTAGTTTTGTTGCAAATGTCTACTGAAATTCAAACCCCTTATTTATTTCTGCATTTTACCTTCAACTTTGCAGTAAAGCAGTGATCAGCTGGAAAGGAGAAAGGTATTTAGAGTCTTGACTCTGGCACCCAGATAACCTAGCAACTCATGTGCCCAGTTCCATATTATTTTTCTCCAGAATCTTCATAAATATTTTTAAATAAAAATGTAAACACTAGTAAAATAATCTTTCTTCAGGACAATTGTATGAAGTTCAACAAGGCCAAGTGCTGCACTTGGGCCACAACAACCTCATGCAATGCTACAGGCTTGGGGAAAAGTGGCTGGAAAGCTGTCCAGCAGAAAGGGACCTGAGGGTTCTGATTGAGCCAACAGTGTGCCCAGGTGGCCAAGAAGGCCAATGGCATCCTGGCCGGTATTAGAAATAGTGTGGCAAGTGTAAGGGTTGTGCCCCTTACCACAGAAAATATGCCTCCCATAAAACTATTTCACCATATAAGGGAGACTAAAGGGATGTTGCTCTTGTACGTTTGGCACCTGTGGAACCAGGAACCAGGCTTCTCAGGGAGGGGGACCTGCTTCCCTGGGGGCAGTCTGTTCTGAGACTCGATATTGGCTGGGCCAGGGCTGGCATGCAGATGGGCAATGCCTTGTGGCACCTGGGACTGTGCGCTGGGTCACCCTAACCTAGATAGAAGCCCTCGGACGGTGGGCAGGGTGGGGTTGAGTGCTTCTGCCCCTGTTGAGTGAGAGGGAGATCACTGGTAGCCTAAGGGCATGCCACTCTGCTGCTGGATCCTCGCAGGATCCTAGGGAGCTGAGGGCTGACACCATACTACTCTTTTAGAGAGCAGACACCCCTGCCTACTCCCAGAGAAGACAGCAAGAGGCCCAATCCGACTGAAGCTGCACCAGAGCCGAAGACCTACACCAGAGCGGACCACCCGCACCAGAGCCGACAGGAGCCGGGCGGAACCGAGAGGGGCGGAGCCGGGCGGAGCCGACCCCGAGCCGGGAAAAGCCGAGCTGCCGAGCCAAACCACCGTCGGACCAACCCGGACCGGAAGGAGCCGAGCCCACAGCCGAGCCGCCGCCGCCCTAGGGCTACCACGCGCCGCCGCTAGCTGAGCGCTGCTGCCACCGCCTGAGCGTCGAGCAGTGCCGCGCGCCGCCGCCTGAGCCACGAGCACTGCCACGCCGCTGCCGCCCACGTGGTGCGTGTCGCTGCCCTCCAGCCCATCCGGCTGCTCAACGCCGATCACCAGCCCCTGGAGTTCACCCAGGAGCCGCCGCTGCCGCCACATTCAACCAGCCGGGAGTGTAAGAACCCCCTCTGCAAATCTTTCCTTTAATAATCTTCTCCCTATGTTTTGCACCCCTGTAGCTTGTATTATATTTATATTTGTACATCTAATTCTGTCTATAAAGCAACAACACATAGAAACCTACATTCAGTGTCCTCATTCCCTTTCTGAGCGAGAGTGTGTACTACCCATGGGGGGGGTCGGTTTCAACAGGTATCAAGTAGAACCAAAAGGGTTGACCGCTCAAACCCCTTTCTCTCCCCTTTGAACCTTTACAGCAAGCAGGACCAGGGAGGTCATTGTCCCTCAGTACTCAGCATTGGTGAGGCCACACCTCAAATACTGTGTCCAGTTTTGTGCCCCTCACTACAAGAAAGACATAAAGGTGCTAGACCATGTCCAAAGAAGGGCAACTAGGCTAGTAAAGGGCCTTAAGAACAAGTCTTATGAGGAGCAGCTGAGGGAACTGGGGTATTAAGTCTGAAGAAAAGGAGGCTGAGGGGAGACCTCCTCGCTCTCTACAATTACCTGAAAGGATGTTGTAAAGAAGTAGGTGCTGGTCTCTTATCACAAGTAACTGGTGATCAAACAAGAGAAAATGGCCTCAAGCTGTGCCAGGGGAGGTTTAGAATAGATTTAGGAAGAACTTTTTCACTGAAAGAGTTGTCAGACATTGGAACATGCTGCCCAGGGAAGTGGTTGAGTCTCCATCCCTGGATGTGTTTAAAAGTTGTCTAGATGGAATATGGCTTAGTGCTGGACTTGGTAGAGTAGGGTTAATGGTTGGACTCAAGGACCTTGAAGGTCTTTTCCAACTTAAGTGATTCTGTGAATTTTTATGCCAATTCAAAGGCACTTAAACTACTGTTTGAGCCTCTGTTAGTAACCCAACACTAAGTCACTAAGCTAATTATTATGAGGCTTTTCAAAATCATTCTGTGGTGTCCCCAGATTGGCCTGGTTTTATTTAAAGAAGAAACAATCGATCCCCCTCAGGATTCCCAGCTCTCCGCCTTTTTTTTTTTCATGCAGATGAATTCACCGTGCAGATAAATTTAAATACACAGGTGGACTCACTGACTTCAGGAGAATTACAGGCTTAACTTTAAGCACATAAGTAAATGTTTACAGGATCAAGTTTCAAATATATAATCCATACAAGCTTGATGCTTCACTTCTCTACATAAGAAAACTGTGAAACCTTCCTCAAATGAAACTCTCTGCACAGTGTGGACAACTGCAGTGCCTTAGAGAAGGAATTAGAGGCTTGCTCTAGCTGAAGAAGTTTGAAGCTGAGAATGGGAAAGTATACGTACCTTTGACATAAACACTGACAAACTCATATGCAGTCTGTCAGAGTTAAAACCAAGCTCCTCACTTTTCATATGGAACTTGGTTGCTGCAATACAATAATATTTATACCAGAGATAAACAACTTTTCTAATTTATAACACTTTTTACTGAGTAACAGCAAAGTATTTGAAAAGTTACTCAATTTCCCTCGTGACAGAACTCAACAATGAGGAAAAAGATACAGCTCTCCTAAGTTTACTAAAGATATTTTAACATGTAATAGTCAAAATTCCCTACTACAAAAATTATTTTCCAAAATTTTATTATAGCTAACAACCACACCTCTCTGCACCCCTCCCCAGGAAACCTCAAGTCTGCCAAAAGCCCAAATCCTAAATCTTTCTCTGCCACCTTTGTCAGTTCTTTTAACAGTACTGTCAGTTCTTTTACAGTACTGCTGCCTTCATCACCATCCTACCCCAATCAACAAACTCACCCCTCCAGCTATGATTAATCCAATCCGTCATGTCTTACACAGACACATATCTGCTTTCTAAGTCTGCCCTAGTCTTGCATCACCGTCAAGTAACCAGCACCTGCCTCTGTAATCCAGATAGTCCTTGATACCCACAGCCTTCACACCCAGAACCTTTGTGCATCTATATATACACCTTGCCTCCTGGCTTGTATAGCTTCTTGTAAAGACTTAGAGCAAGGACCTTTTTTGGGTCTTCCCTGTTCGTCGAGTATATTAAGCATGATCTGCTGGCTAGATATATCTGGCATCTGGACCTTGAGGCAGAAGAAAGGCAATTATGCTGTGCTGGAGACAGAAATCAAAAAGATCTTCCTAGAAGGTATTTGCCCGTTGCCACTATAGGTCAATTGGTTCCCACTGTGTGACTTAATACTCTCCTCCCTGCTTCACTTTGGTGTCTTTGACTCATTAGTATTGGCTAAAATGAGAGAAGGTACAAGGGTGTAGAGATCACTGAACATCATCCAGGGTGCTAGAAAGTCATCTATAGCTCAAACTGCTGTTTGTATACCCATTCATCCACAAAACTATTTTCCCTTTAGGAATCTACATAAATCAAGGGACATGTATGACTCAGCTGAAAAAAAAACAACAAAAAAATAACCAACCAAAAAAAAAAGGCCTTACTGTTTTAACACATTAACATGACTAATGTATCAAAAGATTTTGAAACCTTACAGATAGTAAAGACTGGAAATAGTATGATCATTTTTTGGACAGATTAATCTTTTGTTTAATTCCCATTTCACCTGAGAGACTAAATCATATTCATGGGGAATGGAAAGTGCTGGCAATTCATAAATGCATGCACTAAGAGAGAAGCAATTCAGAAGGTTGACCTATACATTTTTGGTCAATAAAATAGCTTGTAAAATCTGGAGAATTATATCAAAAACACATGAACTCTATGCTCTTGTTTCTAACCGGGGAGTATTCTTGCATTAAGTCAGAAGGAATCAGTGGCATGTCCCTATATAATGGACCATTTGACTGTTTTCTTATTTTTCTCTGTGCTTACTCTTTGAGCACTTTTATATTAACATATTGTTAGTAGAAATTAACACACTATTAAATATAACAGACAATCAATATAAAAACAGAAAAGAGGAAAGAAACCCCACAAAACCAAACCAAAACCAAAAAGACATGCAAAGATTTAGAAATCTAGGTTATAACTCTTCTTGTTCTTTGTAAAGGAAATACAGAGGAGAAGCAAGGAATACAACAGAGACAAGTGACAGCAGTAAATGCCTCCAGACAAATTAAAGTAAAATTCTGAATGCTCTCACTGGAAACAACTCTTTCTCAAAGAACAGACTGCCTTGAAATTGTTTTCTATTATTTAGGCTGAACTGCTCAACAGGAAGCAACTCAGACTAAATCATCAAGAAGGATGATCGGGAGATTTTGTGTAATCTCCAAATGCTGAAGTACCTAGCACATTAGACAGAAGGAGGGAAGTAAGGACTTCACAGTAAATTCAGATTTATCACTGTAGCAGTCTATACAGAAGAGAAAACCAGTTCCAAATCTAGATGTGAAGAGCACTCACATGCATGAAACATGCTGGTGAAAAGATGTGCCAAATTCAATTAGGGAACAGATAAGAAGCAAGCAAAATATTTGCATGTTAATGCAAGGAATATGGACAGCAAAAAGCAGGAACTGTAGACAAGTACCTTCTGTTACAGGAAGAAGAGAAGAAAGACAGAATAGCAATCATTATTAGAATACCACAAGAGCATTAGTTCTTCATGGAAGATAAAAGAAAATTTAGCCATGTCCTAACAACAAAAAATTTCTTTGGGTCAAATTAATTTTGAAGAAACTGGTAGATAGGATTTTACTGGGAAATATTCTAGTAGCTTAGAACAAGATTTGTTTGTGTAGTAGACCTTTTTGACAATGCTAAATATATCAATCTGACTACAAATTTTGCTGCAATGAGGTAATTCTCAAAAAGCACATGGTGCTAACAATGGCAAGACCTTCTAGTAACTGGATGCTCAGGAGACTCCCTAAAACCAACAGTGGTGTTGATCATGATACTGCCAAAGCAAGGCTCTTTATTCCCAGTTCCACCCTGTAGGTATTGTATTCAACACAAAAATAGAGGAAAAGAAGCACTAACAAAACTGCATTTAACATCTGTCATTATGTGATATATAAGGTTTCACAAATTTTTTTTTTAATGAAGGCTGATGACACTATTGAAAACAAATTTTCAGAGGCAGGAAGGATATTCCCAGTATCCTCAGGCATGCTAAATACTGTTCCAGTAGCAAATCTAAGGAAATGATTCTTATCAGAAGGAAGTAAAGAGGACTTTGGCATTCTAGCTTGGAACCACCCGGTGGACGTACCAATAGCTTTTACTTCTGACCTATTTTCTGCCTCGGGCATGGGGAAGGCATCTTAAAGATAGTCTAAGCAGGAGATATCCTATGCAAGACCATAATAGGTTGATGCATCACCTATGAGAGAGACAGATGTAAAAACTAGCTAAAGCAGCTGGTGTGGGTGTACCTCTCTCTCCCTCTGTTACATACATTGTATCTCAATGTTTTGTCCTTTCACAACTTTATTCCATTAGTGCAATAATCTGTTTTTTAAGTGAGTATACCCTTCCACCCATAATCTTCTATTCTGATAAACTAAGCAAATGATCTGACAAAAAAGATATTAATCTCTCCTGGCCACTGGAGCAGGTGTTGAGCTACCCATGGCACTACAGCAAATTATAGACAGGGTAACAAGTTGTGCCCTGCAGGAGCAGCAAGCCTGGTTGTGAGTGATGCTGCACATATTCAAATAGGACAAATCACTCCCTGGCATGTATCACTGTGAAAACTCTGCAATAGGGAGCATGCTTGAATCCAAAGAACTCCCAAGAGAAATTCTTCTAATGTAAACTAATGCCATGAATGCCTGGGGGGGAAAAAAAACACGTAATCATTTTAAAAGCCATAACTGATGCAATGATGAAGTAGGAGAGTGTGACTAACAAGCACACAGGTAACAAATTATGGAATAGGATGTACAATATATATAGCAGTCTGGAAGACTATGGAAGATAAACAGAATACACTTGTGGAATTATATGCAAAAAACATGCAAAAACCAGGAAATGTCTAATAGAGTCCTTTAAAGATAGACAGTTTGGCCAAATACAATACTGCTGGATACATGGCACAAGAATAACCATATACACTTGGTATACAGATAAAGTAACAAGACAACTATAAAGTGAATAAAACTAGCCAGCAGAAAATTGTAAGAAGATGCATAAAACCACCTATCAGGAAATTGTTATATATGAAGTATAGCTGTAATTTAGATTAGAAATAATTGCTATTTTTTTAATCCTACTGCTTGTTCTTTTATCACCATTAAACATCATTATACTTGCTAAATATCAGTTGTCTTGACTAAAAAACCCTAGTCGATAAAGTCTCCATCTTGTGTAGCTGTCTGTGTAGATTGCCAAGGATAAGTGAATTTGTTCTCTGTAAATGACCAGAAAAAAGTGAAAGAAGGGATCAAAAACTCTGGTGTAGTCAACTGAGACCAGCAAATTAATAAAAAGTTAACAAACATTGATGAGTCGAGTCTAATCTGATTGCTGGCAAACAATAGAAATTTAGTAGCTTAATCTGTATTTAAATGTGTTAGAATATGATCCCATAAACACAGTATGTAAATTAGGCAGAAAACACCAGCACAGGAAATGTGGGAAACATGAGGAACCTGATAATGGGAGATGGTGTCAGTCTGGAGCTGAAAGGAAGAATAGACTGGAGGGAAGTCACTAATGCTTGGGCCTGTTGCAAAGACTTCACTCTTTCATATTAATAATAATTTTAGTAACAGCATGAGTAAGTCAAAGACAAAATCTTTCAAGGTATCATTCATCCAGAAGAGGGACTGGTACATCTCACAGAAAGTGCTGGACAGCCTTTAGGACTGCGGTAACAGAAATCAGAAAAAAGTTGTACATGGGGATTAGTAGTTGAAACTTCAGCTACACACTAGAATCTCATCAGCTGAGAACGACTGAGCAGGAAGAAGACACATTTTCTGATTTATGACTGGACATCTATGAATGAGCAATATGAAACAGCTTGAAAGAAAGCAGTCATAAGACAAGCCAATTGAAGTATTTCTGATAGATGTAGGAAGGCTTGGCAGAAAAGATGGGGTGAACTCCAGGTAAAACACTGCAGACCATTCTGCTCACTTCATTCAACAGCAGCCAGTTCACACTGTGACATACTGGAAAAGTATAATGTAGCCCAGGCCATCCTGGAAAGAGAAAAGACTGAAAGATATTTGTCTGTCTACAAATATGGAGGATGAGAGAAGATATGATGGCTATCTCTCAACTCACAGAGATGAAAAAAGAGGAAGATGATGATCAGTTTACAATGAAAGATAATCTTGACATAAGAAAAGTTATGTGATGCATGGAGGAGATAATGCGTGATGCCTATACAAGGAGACTAGACTTGATGATCAAGAATATCTCCCATAGCTGTCCATGTTCCTGAATGCCACGCACAATTTGCTTTTAAAAAGCAGTCAAAGGGCTAGAATACTGTAACCTCAAAAAGTCAATCAAATTCATGTCCTTTGGAAAACATGTAGCATTCTCCAGGTAGGACTGACAAGTTTCAAGCCAAAATTTCTGATATTACATCTTACTTTAAGGAATTGTCATGGGAAATAATGCTTTGCTCTTCACAGAAGTACTAAAGAAAGTAAAATTTATTTTTAAAAGGCAAAGTTATTAAAACAGTTGTCACTAACCTACAGAAATGACTGAATATATTTTGAAAGGTATTTAGATCAAATCAAGATGATAGCTGAATATAGGAGAAGGAATAATAGAAGACCATGAAACTGCTTCCTGTGGTACTGGGACATACCAGAGGGAAGGCAAGAAAAACAAAAACAACAAAGCAAAGCAGGAGGGAAGAAACAGGAAAACGAGCTGTACTGGTCAGCAGGCAAGGTGGATATAACAGTACAGCACATTACCTTGCAAACACTGAGATTAGCAGAGGTGGAAGCTGTTTGAAAGTAAATGGAAGGGAAATATTGGCAGAGCACATTTTGAGTGCATTTCCCTGACACTGGATCTTGTTTCCCAGCTGGCATCCCAGAAACCAGAGATTTGTAACCTCTCAATGGTGCTACAAGGCCCACTTTTTCTCCCAAGCTTCTGGAGAGAGAAAAAGCCAAAGATCAGAGGAATTTTATTATGTCTTCTCTGGAGAAGCATTTATTTTACTAGTCTGCCTCCTGGGGAACATTTATTGTTGGAGTGGGATGGGTAGTCCATTACAATAATCATTACAAAAATTAAATTCTGTAAGAGAAGCTCAACCATGGGAGGAAAGCCTATTCATCCTATTCATTTCTGTACATAACATTATCTGAAAAGAATGTTGAATTATTAGCTCATTAGTTTTATACACTTGAAAATTTCTAAAATGTAAATGGACATCAATGCAGGGATTAATATTCTGCCTTATTTTCTGAGCTGCTACTTGGGAAGCATAAGCTGACACACTTTAAATTTCCAGAAATCAGAGACAAATAAATACAATAAGTACTCTTCCTCAAAACAAATACTTCTAAAGGAAAACTAAGGAAAGAAACAAAGGGATTGCAGATGACAGACAACTTGAATCTGCTAAGTATGGCATGAAAAGCAAAAATTTCTACCTTGAGAAACATGGTTCTGTACAATTGCTTCTAAATCCAACTACAGTAAATCCTTTAAGTACTTCTGGTGCACCACATGCAACATGTATTATGTGAGTATATAGAAATAATAATTATTACAAAAACTGCATGAATAGAAAATCCACCCATCACAAATGAAAAAGGGTTGCAGTACTCTCAGCAACAGTTAACAAATGAAAAGGAAGCCTATGGGAAACCAGTTTTGTATCGTGCACAGATACTGGGATAAATCGGGAGTCTATATTCTTTGCTTACACAATCTAAAAAAGCATAGTTAGGAAAGGCAGAATTTGGCAAACTGGCAGCGACTTCAAATAGCAGCTATAAGACACATGGGGATCTGCAAAGTCTACATAGAACCTTTACTGCTGGCTCCTGCAAAGGCTCACTGGATTTGTAGCCATCACACATGGTTCCTTTCCACTGCCTTCTTCCACTGTTTCTCTCCCCCTGACAGCTCCACCTAATCTTATTTTGAATGTCTTAATTCTCATACTGATCTCCCTTTTGAAGCTTTCAAGTGACAGCACATTAAATATTTTTATTATCGTTCAGAAATTGTACAATAAATGTAGAAGTGTGCTGGTTCGAGCCAGGACAAAGCCAATTTTCCTTTTACTGATTTTTTTTTCCCTTCAGTAAGCTTTCTTTTATATAGCAACAAGTTTTCCAGCTAGTGGACTGATAACACTGGAATGTTTATGCTACGGCTGAGATGCCAGGGTCACTTCACTCTGCTGCCTCAGGGATGCTACCGAGAGCGGAAGAGTCATATGTGTAACCTCCTGTGGGGAGGAGTGGACTAGATGGACAGCAAAACTGATAAAGTATTGCATTCCATATATATGTACATAAGCTCAGTGTAAGGTCAGAGATCACAGAAGTCAACTTGTGATCAAGAGATCCACATGAATAATTCCATGATTGTTTCTAATCAGACTATCTTTTTGAGGTAGTTGTGTATGAACAGCACAGAAACAAAAATCCCTACATAGTACTCCGCCCAAGTATTTTCCATTATCTTTCCCTTATATGCAGTCCATAATCTAATTAAAATATGAGGAAGCCCTTGAAGTTACTAGCCCTGGAAAGAATCCCAGAGTAATGCAGAACATAATGCTTACTTACAGAATACTTCTAGAGATCCTCTATAGAACAATGGTAGCACACACGGAAAAGTCTTAACCTCCTTTCTTCTGTTCCTATGCCTGGACCAAGAAACCAAGCTACTATTAATACAAAGCACCAAACTAGCAGCAGTAGTGAATCCTCAGCCATTTAAACACCACGTGTGTCACTGACCACTGTCCACTAAAGTAAAACAAATTCCCTGAAGATCTGATCTCACACAAAGCTTTAAGAAGCAGATCCTGAAAACTGAACTAATACAGAGAATCAGAGTATGTCCTGTTTTTCAAAGGAGTATTTGAGGAAGCAACATCTTCCCTTTTATTTAAAAGCACTCTTCTCTCCACTTCCTTATGTTAAAAAAGCATATTGGACCAAAGCCTGAAAGAAAAGCCTATGCTTTAAAAAGCATCTATAACTATGAACACAAAAGTAAAATCAGTAATAATGGGTTTGCTGTAACTCGTATACCGTGTCACTTCTCCAGTCCTTGTGTATTATTCTCAAATTCCTTTATCAGAATTTTTATCTTAAAAGAAGTTTAGGAATTCAGATATTTGAGACAAAGAGAAATCCACAGCCTGCTTCAGAGCAGCAGCTCCATCCAGCTGCCAGATATTTGGAAATCATGCCCACCAGTTCCACAAGATGTATAAAATATGGCGAACACATCTTGGGTACTCATTATATCCCTTTTATTGTGCCTAAATAAAAAGTCTGGACTCTGAAGCAAATTGATGATTTGTCTGTCTGGAATCTGAAAATTTATTTCATTGAGCCAGCATACAGCAATATTTGTCTGTGTATCACGCGTTCACAATACTTTCGTATTTGAAATGCAATGCACTGTCTACGAAAATTCTTTGCAGATAGCCATACGGGCTCATTGCTCCACATCACAACCAGATTTACAACAGTACTTCCATTCAGATAGCAAATAAAGCAACTCAATTTCCAGCAGAGTTTTATTCAAGTATGGCAAGCTCTCTTAACACACGGCTTTTGACAGTCTGGTCCCAAATACTTAACAACCAAATTGAAAAAACAGCCTCCTTAAAATCCTTCTCCCCTAACTGTGTTACACGTCACAGGAATGAAAACAAACATTATCTTGCGCCATCTCAAACACTTCTATGATGGTTATTAAACTACTTAGTCAATAAATGACTGACATGTTGGCTCCATGTAGATGTCTCTCAAATGAAAAGGACATGTCAACAGCAATAGCCTGCCCCTAACAGTCTCTTTTCAATGAGGCTTTGTACTTTCCTTTGCTATTTCTATGTTGCTAGAGCTGCTTTATTCCATGGTGAACATGTTGCTTTACCAAAGCTATTAAAGGTTGTTTTGTTTAAATGTATTCTGCAAAATGTAGTAAAATAAAATGCATTAAAAGTAGTAGAGAGGACATACAGGGTTATATAACTGCCTTTTCCAGTGATGCTAACATAGTTCCTCAAAGAAAGAAGAAGCTGATTCATGTTTTGGCAGTCTCTTTAGGATCTAGCAGAACTTGAGACCCTGAATGGCAGAAGGATTCTGGCTGGAACTACAATGGTGAGCATTTGGACTGTGTACACACAGTATTATGTGAAAATTTCAGCTGTCTCAATATTGGAAAGATCTTGCAGATGCTAGGGCCAAGTATTTCTCAAATATAATTGCAAAGGGTAAAGAGCAGTCAGCAACTTTGTTAAGAACTATCATCATTATTACAATTTCAGCTTTCTCCCTCCAAGGATCAACTACAGTTTGTAAGGAAAAAAAAACCCAAACATATTTTGTGAATCTTCTCAAAAAGCCCTCAAAACACAGGCATCTGCTTTCTCTTCCAAATCTCTTTTGACAAATGGCATATCTCTTATACTGAAGTAAATATTTATGATTTTTTGAGAGTCTAATGTAATTATAATGTTTTATGTTGTAATTATAATGTTAACAGTTGGGACTTGATGATCTTAAAGGTCTTTTCCAGTCTAAATGATTCTGTGACTCTGTTACCTGACAGAAAAATGAAACTGTGAAATAACCTATTCTCTTGAGCTAATGTGAACTTCTGCATTTAGGAGGATTAAAAAAAAAATGACAAAACCCAACATATTTTTATCTTTAAAGACTAACCATTGCATTGAAAATTCCATATAATTTTCAAGAAAACAGATCAAGAATTGGTGAAACACATTACAAAATGCCTACTTAAATTCATTACTCAAATAGCTGCTCCTGTGTAAGTGTTGACAGCAGAAGTGTGCAAGGAGTGTTTCATGTATGTCTTCACAGTTCTTCTGCACTCTTAATATGGCCATTTTCAAACCTTTTTTTAACTTTTTCTGTGCACTTTTGCACTTTCTTCACAGACAAGAATCAAATATTTTTCCTCATCACCACTTACCTCCCAATCAGAACTGCTGAATGTGAGAAAACTCTGGCCTTAAGTGCCATGAGAAATCACAGAGGGAAACTGGAGCAGACCTAGGAATGAAATCCAGACCTTTCAAACTCGCAGGTTTAGCCATTGGACATGATCTAATCAGCAGAGAGAAGCACTGGACCTCAGAGGTTATGTACTGGAGGCAGTGTCTAAACTACAGGACACGGAATACCAAAGAGACAGTAAAGGAATGGTTATTAAGGCTTCGTTAGCTCTCTTGTTCACCCCCAAAAGTACAATCATTTATAAACAGCAAAGGTGCATTTACTACCTAAAGTGACGTATGAAAATTCTACCTTTAGAGGGTGAAATTATATTTTAAATAAAAATACCAAGAGAAGATTTTAAAAAGAAGAGCCCATTAATTTCAATAGCACTAGAATACCCAAAAAATTTCAATCAGGCTTCAAGATCATGCGATGTTACCCAACAGCCTTGGCAAGATTTTTTGCAATGACCTTGTATTAAAGGTACAATCTGACAGGTTTTCATTTCTACATGTCTCAGTGGTGAAAGCTTGGAACCATAAATAAATGCTCTTTCAGACTACTGTGTTTTATGGAGTTTCCGTAGGCTCTATATTAGATTTACACTTTTAACATCTATCCACTACCACTAGTTTGTATTTTTTGCCATAATGTTGCAGTGTGTCATTTTTATGCAGATGATACCCTGATTTATTGACTCCTCAATAAAGAAAAACTCCACAACAGCAGAGCTCATGCCTGACTGATGTTAATAACTCAGATATTAATAGCTCATAACTTTGTGAAGATAATGCAAATAAGACAAATAGCAGTATTTGGGTTTCCTTTCTGTACATTTATTTCATCCTCTTCCTTAGGCAGACAGCTGCTGAGTTGCTTGATTTCAGGATAATTTTCTCTTGAAAGAGAAAAAAAGCTTGGCTAATTACATCTGCTGAAGAAAGGATCTAAACTGTAGGTCTTCTATACAGGAAATTCTGGTCAACACAATTTTTCCTGGTTTGTATTGTTTTCAGTGAATTAAACCTATTAATTACCAAGATGACAAATACTTACGTAGATCAACTTTATCATATGCTGCAAGAAAATGAATGAGATGGTTGGGTAGAACATTACCATTGAAGGAGATCGAGTGAAGTCTCGAGAAACTCATTCCTAACGAAAAGATAGTAAGAATCATTGCACAACTATCCAGGAAGTAACAGAGTATATTTGTACTACATTCTTCCCATTATCCCTCCTGACTTAAACTTCAAATAAGCTGATACCTTTTCCATTGACATAATAAGAACAAACAAAATAAATCAAGTGAATAAAGTCCAGAGTGATCTTTGCCCCTTGGATAAGATGCATATAGACAGTGTATCAACTGTTATGATGATTTATATTAGAAATTGAGATGTATGCTTTAAGTAGCATTATTAAAGCTAAGTTTAATCTTATGTTTCTGAAGGAAAGTAAGTCTCCTCTTTTAAAAGCAAAGCAGCAACAACATAGAACTGCATTTGTAGAAGAGATGAATGAAATAAAAAGTGCATTTCAATGGAACCAGAAAAATAAATACAATTTATTTGGGACACAGATGCAATACAAGTCAAGAAAAAGATGCATCTCAAAAATCTCCTGGATAGCCAACAGCCTACAGAAAATAGTACTGTTAATATCAATCTTGTGTGGAAAGTGAAATATAGTTAAAGGCATTTACAGAACTTAAAAGTGTAGTATTAAGTCAGAAAAAAGTTTGAAGGTATTGCCCATCAACAGGACATCCTCTAGAACCCACAGAATTACAGTTTTTATAACAGTTTTGGAGAGAGAATCCAGCACTGTGTATAGATAGTCTGAGAGGGTAGTACAGTAGTATTTTCTTATAAGAAGCAGTGGGTCTAAGATAGGAATGTTACTTCTCCCTGAGAAAATGAAAAATAGAACTTCATAAATTAGATAAAATGGAGGAAAGCAGCATGGCAGCTACCAATCCACCATTTTTTTATATAGATTGATTAGTACAGCTCCTGCAATGTTAAGGCAGTTACACCTTCCCCTCTGCAAAAAGTCTCTTCTTGTGAATTTCACCATTTCTAAACTGTGGGCCTCAGGAATCTTAGGAGCAGGAAGGAATGTTGTAGTTCTCAACAGGCAGACCATAAGAGATCTTTCTGGAGGACTTGCTTTCTCTGCCTGCAACAGCAGTTGGCCTTTTTAATGTCTTTTATAGGCATTTGTCATAATCATCCAAATCATTCCCCATACAAAAAAAAAAGAAAAAAAACCCCAAACTATCAGAAATTCCTATTTAAGTTTTGAAGGGTTAGAAAGTCAAATGCCTAACCTCATGAAGTTAGTGGGGCAGCTCTGGAAATAACTTTTTTTAATAATAGCTGACAAGGAGTGTATCAAAGAAGTGAAAATGTGGAGCACAGAACTCCATTCCTCAACTAATTACATCTGAATGAAGACACTTGGCCTCTCTCTTTCACCTCTGACTGAAAATTGACACATCATTAGCAGCTCTGATAAGACCACTGAGCCTGGAAACCATTGTTAACTGCTTCTAGAAGATACCTTCAACAATATTGTCCCCAAAAAGTCTCAACAGCCCTTCTTAAGAGGTCAACGGGTATTCAAACTGGTGCTTTGATAGAGGAAATGATCATTTATAGAGCTCAAGTTGAGCAAATCTCATCTGGTGCATTAAGGAACAGTCCTTAAAATATTAGTGCACTGAAACAACTCTAGCCACATAGTCTGAGATTTTCTGGTGGCATCTTTGGTTTCTGCTTCATCAAACTGAATGCTCTGACTTACAAGTTTTTATGTTTAATTGTAGCCCTTACTCTTTCAAATCATTCTGAACTAGACTTCTTGGAAACATCATGAGTATTTTGTCCAGAACATGAGTGTCCTGTGGCAGCACCTGCCCAAGGTAGTCCAAAGCAAGATCCTTCTGGGACAACACTTCGTTCTATACAAAATCCAAGTATTTACCTTTCCACTGAAATTTTTCAGGCAGTTTCTTCTAGGTAATGGAAATTATAAAAAAGAAATAAGAAAACCATGGTAAAATAAAGCTTTATAGTGCAAATCTAATCTGGAGCTGTGGAATTGCTGACCCTCGAGGTACTTCAATTTCACTGGAAGACTCTGAGCAATCAGATGTAAGTGGGCCTACTTACACAGTGGCTAGGTCCAGACGACCTGCCAACAAGATGATCTTCCAACCTAAACTGATTCTAAGTAACACAAAGTAAGGGTAAACTAGCAAGTTCTACAGCTATTTTACACCACTCAATACAAACAGCCTTGGATAAAATCTGAGAAAATACTTAAGGAAAGAGCACTGATTGCAATGTTTGAGAAAAGGAGCTCTAACATGCTGCCTGTAGACAAACCTACAAGGAGGGCAAGGGATGTGGTAGACCAGCAGGAGTTTTCTCATGGTAACAAAGTGCAAACAAAATTTCAAGACAGGTGTTCCCATTGAGTATCACCTGCTAACATGCCCTGGAACCCTCAGATCTCGGGGCAGGCATGAGCATCACCTTCACCTTTATGAAAATGACAGCTCAAATTCCAAACTTTCAGAAAGCAAAGATAAAGATCCTTAAAAGGATCATAGACTTAAGTGTCCTGGGAGATAAATGCCAAAAGAGGGACTCCTCCTGCAGCAAAGCATTCCCTTAGTTGTGAGTTCCCATTTCCAATGCCATATTAGACAACTGCTTGCCAGTTAAATGTTACATTGTCAAAAGGAGGAACAGATCCTTCTTTATTGCTTAAACAGAACAATGTGAAAAACAGTAAAATGTCAGCTACTTTATGCTTTCCATTACATGAGATAGGTGGATCCTATGCTTTTAGTAAAAGACTGAACTACTGCAGGACTGAATTCCTTGTCCATATTGGGTACCTTCATCACAGGGCTGTACAGCACCAAAGGAAAAGCTGATTTCTTGAAGGTGCTGTGCAACTGAGCAAGAGAACTCCAAAGATAATACACAGCTGCAGTTTATGAGATTTTCTCTTATCATAGTGTCAAACCCAGTTTACTATACATAATTTCAGCTGTTTATTCAATATGCATGTGTACTTCTGAAATAAAGGTGTGTTAATGTTCACAGATGAGTGAGGTTCATTAATACTTCTGACTCATTTTATAATTCCTGTGCCCCCAGGGCAGTTGTTGTTTGAAAGGCAATATATGTGTACATGCAGTAATTGCTGAATACTGATGAGGTTATGCTAATTCATGCTGAAAGTTTGCTTCCATGGATGTGTCTTGATTTTGTTTGCGTTTTTTTCTTTGATTATGAAGGTCTTAAACTCTTGACCACTGTTACACAGCATCACAGCCAAGTACATGACAGTACAGAGGAGGGTAAAGCAAACTTCATAGCATGCATAGGTAAATATGTGAATTCTACTATATCCACTTCCCTCATGACATCCAATGCATGCAAAGTTTCTGAGAAAAAGATCTCACAAAAAGCCATGCAAGGGTTTTAAAAAACCTGAGTTATATTTTAATGGATTTATTTTTCTAATAAATAAACACTGTAAGTTTTCTTTTCTTATTATTGTACTACATTTTCAAGCTAGGCAATGTATATAACAATAAACATTGTGAATATGAGAGTTCTTAACTTCTGAACCACATGTAACCAAGAATAAATATTTGCCTTAAAATATGATTTTTAATTATAAAAGAACTCAGCTTTATCTACCAGAAATGTTAGACAAATTTTAGTAAAATGTATCTTTTCAGTATTTTCTATGAAAATACATGTTCGTAGATTTACACACACACATAGGTATGTATATATACACATGTATGCATACATGTATATGCAAGTAAAAATACACCCTTCAGTTTACATTTGCTACATGACCACTTCGTTGAAATTTAGGAAATAGTTTTAGGCACAACTGACCTTACATGATTAATTCTGACTTCTTTGTTACACTGATTTGTGGGAATCACCTTGCTTCCCTTAAGTCATAAATCTCTCAAGAGATTATAGTATGCCTCTCTATATATTGGTATGGTATCAGAAACAGTAATGATCATTTTATTCCAGTGTGAAAAGATGAGGGATGCTTAGGAGACACTTATGTTCATTGTTCTCTTTTTAGATATTTATGACTATGTCTAGAGATAAAAAATATAAATTACATTTACATATTTATGAGCATTTTCATGTAGTATCTTCATTTTTATTAAAATGCCATCAATATCCCTACATTACTGTAATGCAAGTCAGAGATCTAACTGCAATGCACTAGATTTTAACTTTTTCCTAAGAACTTCCTAAACTAAAACAATTAATAAAATATGAGTAGTGGTGACTGATAAATAACGAAAATAGTCTTCAGTTAGGGAAAATTACAAAATTGTAAAAAACTAATCTATTACACTGTAAGAGCTAAAAATACCTATCTTGGTTTTGAGAAGCAGAAAAAACCCTGTGAGAAAATATGTGGGCTGCAAGAACCATGCAATGCAAATTGAAGAGTGCAGGCAGAAACTCACCTCTAGCTTTGTTCTTTGTAGCAGCCACTGGAAGCGAGGAAAAGATTGCACAAGAAGAAGAGAACAAAGATAGATTAGACAGAAATTTGAGCAAGTAAGAATACAGAGAAACTTCATCACTATTGATCCAGAGGTAATAAACACCGTCTCAAGGATTATTTGACCTATTTATTTGAGACACTACAGTCCTATGAGGTAGCTCAGATCTATGATTCTGTCAGAAGACTTGTGTTGAGAATTTAGAGAATGTATCAAAAAACAGACTCAAAAAGCATGGCAAAGAGTGTAGAAAAATCATGAACAATTAATCACAAGTAGGTGAGAGCATATATACACATATTTGTGAATTGTAAAACATACAGAACAATTTGCCTTGTCAAATGTACATTCTGAAGTACCTAAATTTTACGTCCTTCCCTTGCTCCTGTTTCTTGAAACATCCTTCTCCTATGAAGCTGACAGAAATAAACATCAGTTAAACTACAAACACTCTGATTATTTATAATCTACGTTACATTGTAATCGTTTTTCTTCATTGAAGCCTATATTGTCAGATTGTTCTTGTGCCCTAACAGAGTATACAAAGCAAAAAGAGTAGACAATATTTTAACAGTGATCAGTGTTCAAACTCATAGAAAAAGGTGCAGACAAGGAGCAATCATATTCCTTCAGTCTCCTGAAGCAACATGGTTTTGCACTATTATTTCTAAAGGAACAACAGGGTCACAAACTCATTAGAAACTGAAAAGGTTCCACTAACATCTGCCCTGTTTTTCTGTTTTGTGAGACTCGTGGATAAACTTGCTGATACACAATATTAATCAGAACCCAATGTAAAAATGGAATCACTCCATTAGCTGTAAATTACACAAAAGATACTATCCAGAACTCTTTAAACTTTCAAGTACACCCTTGAAAGGCATTCATTCAAGACTAACTCAATGGAAAAAAAAGGTACCTCATAAAAAATATGTAATTCCTCTTCTGTTGGCCCTTCTATAGGACAGAATGATGTTAACAATTTAAAGGCAGCTATACTTCTGACCAAAAGACAGAAGAAAAAGGGAAAAGACCAAATCCCCTTTCGGGTCTATTTGTTTCTCTTGTTCACATCTAAGGGTTTAAAGTTGGGGTTTTTTGTTGGTTGGTTGGGGTTTTTTCTTGTTTTTTTGGGTTTTTTTTTTGTTTTTTTTTTTGTCTGGTCTGGTGTCTCATCAATTAGTCCTTACTAAGACAAGTAATCAGAGCATGGCAGTGAAAGCCAAGATAAAATTAAACTTTAACTTTATAATACATCCAAAAATGTCAATTTCCTAGCCTTTTTTTTTTTTTTTTTTTTAAATTAATTCACTAATCCCTCCCTCTACTTCCAGGTGCACCATTCTGCATTGCCATCATTCTCCTGGCAGTGAAAACAAAATTAAAAAAGCAGTTCCATAATGTCTGAAATCAACATTACTCCACTGAATATCTCTGCTTTGGTGAGATACAGCAAATGCTTCTGCATATGCATATGCTTCTGCAGAGCTCTTTCCATAAGGCTGTTTAACAAGACATATTCACCTGTAAAACAGCTAGTAAATCTTATATGTACTAAAAATTGCTCATGTAGTAAACAAAATTAATGGTGCCATTCTAATTTTATAATAAGTTAACAGTTTCTCCTTCATGCAAATATAAGTCGATAACGAATGCATTGAGTTCATCAACCTGTTCATTTTCTTATGCTTCCCTCTATTTTTCAATCCTGAGAATTACCTCTACATAAAAACATCATCACTTAGAGCCAGAATAATCATTTAAACATAACAAGGTCTGGAGGAAACACACCCCTCCTGGTAATTTAAAAGTAACAGGAGACTTTATACTCATATTAATAATATTATTCAGAATAAAAAGAGATATATGTGTGTATATATATATATATACATGAAAAAAATTATATGTACTAATTGTTCAGAATAAATATATATACACAAATGTGCATATGTAAATTATACATAACCTGTGTGTATGGTTACATATATACATGAATATGAAAAGAATCCAACTATTCTATTACTAGATGGCTTTATTTTGAAGCAAGACCACTAGATAGAGAATTATTACCTATCATGTATCAGTAAATAAAGAAAAGATAAAAATGAGGTTGTACATTATAATTGGAAATAGGACAGGTTACTAAGCTTGTTAGACCAATTATAACTCTCTGCAAATCCACTAATAGAGGACTAGATGACAGTAACCTTCTTAAAAATGTCATGTTCAATACTTGTAAGTTTTTCCATTGACAGCATGGTCCAATTACAAGTCAATTCGTAAAGTTCAAACTGCACAACAGCCAAATTAGCTGCAAATGGTCTTTCAAAATATAATTCTGCCTACTGAAGGGAACTAGCTGGAACTGTTTCCACCAACGACCCATCTTTTTGATACTTAGCATGAGGGAAAATTCATCGTTATCATTGAGGCTGGTATTTCTTTTTCCTAAGTAATTTTTTTTTTTTCTCTCTTCCCTCGTTACTCTCCTTGTTATTCCATGTAAAGAGAAGACAATTTTCAATTCATATCCTATATGTTTGAAAAACTTTATTGACTTCTTAATACTACATGAGAAGTCATAGAAGGAGAGAAACACAGATAAATGTTTCAAATGAGCATCAAGATTGAAATTAAGAGAGGGAGGCTGATCTATTTGGTATAGCACCAGATATGGGGTAACTCAGCTTTTTATGCCACTAAAGTCAGTGACAAAAGACCTGTGGGTTTCCACAAACAACAGTTGAAGGCTTTACATTCACTTTATGTGTTCAGCCAATCAGTTGATTTCTCTGAATTTCACACACTCTCTTTTTCCCTAAGATGACTTTGCTTGCTGACTGGAGACAAGCTCTAGGCAACCTTAGGTAATACAACTAAAGAAGATCGGGACTGGCCAGTAATAATTTATAGGTATAATGCAACCTCAAAACTGGAATTAAAGTGTATTTGGCTGGTAGTCATTTTATTTGGCTAAATTAAAAAGCCAATCAGGAAATGGATAAAAAGGAAAGGCAATGACTTCTGGTACTTTTCCATGTTCAGAGATTTATTTAAAAAGCAGAAGACATTTATCAGGGCATTTTACTTTAGTTACTCTGCCTTGTCTTTACTAGGAAATTGATTTTGGATAGGGAGGCATACTACTGAAAAGTGTGACCTTTGTTAGAATTTAAGGAAGATTTTAAAGACCAGAGAAGATAGACAGACTGACAAAGAGGGAAGAAAGACCGTATTTTCCAAAGTTGGGCTGAATGGCACAAGAGAGCTACCAGATATGTAGGTAAGACTGAAAAAAAAAATAATAATCATTGCCTCAATGTAAAAAGCTGGATTCAATTATCAAAAAATCTAATACACCCTTGCTCTCAAATAGCAGTAATATATTGTGCTTTATTTTTCTGTGATATATCTTTCTGACTTCTTGCTTTTTTTACACCACCAATTGTTAAATTACATTCTTTGATAGATGGTGGCTACAACTTCTTCAATATTTTCTCCATACTCAGCTGTCGCTGTGATGTTCAATTTTGTGAACATTTTGAGACAGATATATAGCGTTTATTTTATTTTTTCTCTTATATGGGATTTATTATTTGATTTGGGGCTTTATCTTTTGTCTTTGGAAAAAAAAAATACATCCTTCCAATTACTTGAAAATCTCGATAAAAATAAAAAAGAGAAAAATTATTTCCCCCAGATGTCCAGCTTACCTAACGTTTTATTTCAAAAGCTAAGGAGAAAGAAAAAAGAAAAAGTGAAAGGTCTGAGGACAGTGTCTTTTTCTCATTGCCCATATTAGATGTACTAAGAATGCAGGTAGAGGAAAATCAGTACAATATCTAAATGTTATAATGACTAAATAGCTCTTTTCAAGAAAAGAAACAAGATGAAAGTCACATTAATAAAGCCCATTGCATTGATTTTCTCCAGAACACAGTAACCTAAACAAATCTGGAGGTCCTCTCATCTTCAATAAAAAATTCAGACATCAACAGTCTGTAGGATAGACACATTTATTCATCTATATTTTAGCTTCAGCCT
This sequence comes from Hemiprocne comata, assembly GCA_020745705.1. Lineage (NCBI taxonomy): Eukaryota > Metazoa > Chordata > Aves > Apodiformes > Apodidae > Hemiprocne > Hemiprocne comata. The sequence continues at coordinate 129,746,997 of CM036586.1, read as the reverse complement.
TAAAACCTTTTGTGATCATGCAATATTAAAATTTATCAGAGAAGAGACATACATTAATATAAACAAGCAAACCAAACTCCCTCTCTCTCCCCTCCCCCACCCCTGCCCCCACCAGCAGTACCTCTAACATATAAAGCAGATTTCCAATTTGCAAAATAAAAGGAGTTATTTTTATACTTCTTCAATTTAGAATTTTCTTTTTAATTTTATGATGGTGATGATGACAGCAACTGCATATTTTTCCTTCAGATAAACTGATGGATTGTCACTGGTCATTTAGGTCACCTAAATGCCAGCTCTAATTCTCTGAGTGGAAAAGCTCCTCTGTGTGACAGAAGGCTTAGCAGGATTATTTTCTCCAGAGAATAATGAAATTCGTTAGGCTCTCACAGACTGAGAAGCCCATTCAAAGCAAGAATACCAGTAGGCACTGTAATGCAGCATGCTTCACCACCTCCTTTTCAACAACAGTGTTTTCCAAAAGCCAATGAGGATAAAGAATACTACCATCATAACCTGAAATCCTTAGTGGGATTTTGAGTCTCCTGCATTGCTGCCTGCTTTTGAAGACTGGCCAACAGATGACAGCAAAACATGGGACCTTGGAAGTTCTTTTAGATCAGGATAAAGTTTAAAAAAATCTAGATACATCCTCATGGCTAAATTTGTTTATTTCTGATTTCCTGACTTCTCATTTGATTGCCTTTATTGAAATGCCTTTGCATTTTATAGTGAATAGTCTTTTATATAGGTAACTTCTGAACACTCTTCTCATGGAGATTTCTAAAGTATCAGTCAGTGGCATTTGCAGATGTATTCAGAATGCATCTATTTCTAGATAAGTCTTCATTTCTTTATTTGTAGAAACATGAAAGATCTGTGCAGTCAGGCGTATACAATTATATGGAATACAAACATGTGACCTTTTAGTATTTATTCTATCTTTGCATCATTCTATCTACAAGTTCCTAAGATGGCATCAGGTAATTTCCCTCAGAATGAGATACACTTATTGAACTTATTGATTGATCTTCGAAAAACTGAACTTTTTGGTTCTGACAATTTAATGCATTTTTTTCCCTCAGAGCTTAAGAGAAAAACTACAAATGAACCTATATGCAAAACAAGTATGTGATTTGCAGTGACAAAACAAAACAAAACAAAAATTTCTTTTACTGCAATTATAATATTAAATGTGTATAAAGTATAATACACATTATATATATGTTATATAACAGGGATTATATGTCTATATGGTGATTTGTAGTAATTTTTCCTCGTAGAATGTAAAATATGTTCTTGAAGATGCAATTGAAAAGGGGACAAAAATGTCAATTTGGAAGGGTCATGAAGAGGTCAACTGCTGCATCCTCTGGGCTTGAAGCAGCATGAATTATATTTGGACCTCTCCTAACAGATAGCCTAACATATTGTTAAAACCTTTGGTGACAAGGACTCCAAAAGCTCTCCAGGTAATCTGTTTTAGTGTACAGTTGTCATCTAAATTGCAAATTGTTTTCCTGACACATAACCTAACTATCATATGTAGGAGACTAGCCCAATTACTTAACCCTTCTTGTACCTTCTATGAGTATTAATAACAACAAAACACACTTCTTTAATGTAGATGCTTGCATATTTGAAGACTTGTTACTTCACTTCAGCATCACATTGTGTTCAAGCCCACAATGGCCTCTCAGTCCTCCTCTCCATATTGTTGTATAATTACCTATTGACCATTTTGCTTTCACATATTTATTTTATCCTTTCTAAATACAGGACTTCACACTTGTCTTTAGAAGATATTACAGCTTTAAAGTTATCTCCCTCTTTTATTAAGATAAGCTTGAATACTAACACACCCCTCCAATTCCATGAATAAATGCTATCACTGTTACTGTATAAAGTACAAACCTGTCTCAAAGCTACATAGTGTACCACATCATTTTTACATACCTGCTACTCTAACTGAATAATATAATTCATGGCAGCAGTATCAGACATTCAAATCCAAGAATAACAAGGCCATAAAGCACTTCAGTTATGTTCAGTATGTCTACATTCAACCCATAATTAGCTAAAAAAACCCCACAAACCCATAAATACACAACTTGTTGTTAAACAAAAAAAACCTAATCCATATTACCTAATGTCCCTCCTACACACACTATAAAACCTGTAGGCAACTCAGGCATAAACTACTTAAGCTAATCTGCAGGTCCAAATGACAGAACACTACTATATACTACTGCATCTAGCAAACTTACTGAACTGACTGTACATCCTGGGCAGTCGCCTGTTCTGGTACTATATGACAAACAGAAAATGAATCAGAAGCTGCTGGATGTTTACTCTGCTGTGTGAGAAAAAGCAATGTTTTGAGAAGTTGCCTTTAAAGTAGACTCTTCTGCATAGGACACAGCAACTCTAGAAACTGTATTAATTTATATTTCACTCAGTGAAACTTAGAAAGGCAATGTGATAAAAGAAGCAAAGGTTCCAGCATTTTGGTTTTTCCCACATCCTATCGCTCTAGAATTCAATGTTAGGTAATGACAGAACTTTTTCTGGTATTCAGAATCTTTCCTTTTCAACCCAACAGAATAAAGATTTGTAAAATAGTAATTTCTGAACCTAGATAATGAGATGCAATTCATATACTGGAACGAAAAAGCTGAAATGACTGTAGGCATCTTTCAAACTTCCTAATATGCTGCTAAACACATTAAATATTTTTAAACTGCGACTTGATTATCACATGCAATGAGTTTTATTATGCAATACTAATCACAAAATATTGAAGAACATGCAGGTCCATTTTCTTTCTGAAAAGTAGACTATAAATACAGTAATTTTGTTCTTGATACTCATTTTAACTGGCATGATGGAGATCAGCAGAAGCATCTTATAATCTAAATATCACTAGAGTTCAGGATTCCAGCTGTAGCTGATTCACATTAGCAGCTGGAAATACATCACACAGTATATTACCGTATAGTGAAACTAGAAGATGAGTATAATCATGCGCTAAAGGCTCCTCCTGAAGGCATCCAGTTAACATGATTTGCTTGTCCCACATTGTGGAGTTTTGCATGCTACAAAGCAGCTGGACATTTAACTTCTACAAGCAATGCAAGTTGCAAAAAAGCAATGATAAACTGGGTTTCCATAAAACATCAGAGAAATTTCACTTGGAAAGAAATAATAGTTGATGAAGAGGACTAAATACAATTTTTACATTTTCTTTTCTCAAGGTGTCCTAGGTTGAGCCAGGATGAAGCTAATTTTCCTTTACTGATTTTTTTTTTCCTTCAGTAAGCTTTCTTTTAACTAGCAGCAAGTGTTCCAGCTAGTGGACTGATAACACTGGAATGTTTATGTTTCTGCTGAGACTCCAAGGTCGCTTCTTAGCTCTGCTGCTACAGAGGCTACCAGGACAGGAGAGTCATATCTATGACCCCCCCGTAGGGGAGCTGGACTAGACAGACAGCAGAACTGACCAAAGGTATTCCATTCCATATATCTACATAAGCTCTGAGGAAGGTCAGAGATCACAGAAGACAACTTTCTTCCTGCTTCCTCTTCCCTTCTCTTCCGTCCATGGCCGGCATCCGGGGAGGACTCCATCCATCCATCACCGTCAACCCCAGGCTCAGCCCTGACCCTCATAACTCTCCCCACAGCCCTGTCTGCTCTGCTGTTATCAGAAACAGTGGACTGAGACTTTTTGGGACTGCTCACAGCTCAGGAGAGTGCCGTGGGAGTTGCTGGGGGTGGGGGGAGGCAAGAGGCTTTTGCACATTCCTGAACATACTTGTATATAATTGTACATATAATTAAAGCTGTCTAATTTAGTTTTCAATCCAGCAAAGTCTCTCCTTAATTCTCTCTCTCCTTCCCTACCTGGGTGGGAGGGGGAGGGGATCGAGAGCTTGTTGTCTCTGGTTTAATTGCTGATTCTGAGTCAACCTTTTACACAAGGTAACAAAAGGTTTTAAAAAGTATGCATAAAAATAATTCTGAAGTAGTAGAATGAACTCCACAAGGCTTTAAGTGTGATTATGTCAGGCAGAGATACAAGTACTCAGTCCTGCTCTCAGATCTCTTTTACAGTTCCTTCAAAACTTAAACCAAATATTTGAAAGGCTTTGATATACATTCAATACCTCAGCCAAACTATCAAAACTGTTCACCATGCAAAATGTGTGTACCCACATACTCGCCCAACTCCCGTGTTTATGTCAGGTCTCTAGAAATAGTAGAAAGGAAAAGATCCTACAGGGATACACTTAGCAAACAACTTAGGCGAAAATTGGCTGTCATCATGTAACTGTGATTGGGAACAAGCAGCTGTAAACAGTAAGGTTAAGTTTCTCCTCACATCTGCAGATCAATGCATGCAAAACACCTCAATATATGCCTTGTCCATTTTGCTCAACCCAAGAGCAAACTGTGACATTCATTTCTCATGTTAGATTCTTGGTTTTTTGGTTTGCTTTTTTTTGCTGTTTCTTCTTAGGGGTTTTTTGTTTGGTTGGTTTTGTTTTGTTGGGTTTGTTGGGTTTGGTTTGGGGTTTTTTGTTTGTTTAGTTTTTGGTTTGGGGGTTTTTTGGCTTTTTTTTTTTTTTATCGTATATGCTGTGCTACATTTCAAAGTCTACTATGCTTATATACATTATTTTCCACTCACAGTCCACAATTCTGATAACCCAGCATGAAATTAGAAACATTATAATCAAGAGCAAGGAGCTAGGTAGGCAGACAAACAGCTAGAATTCTCCTAATTTTACCTCTACATACAACTAAACCCTACGAAAGTTTTGAGAAGGCAGCTGGCTTTTATCACATGGTTACTTTCCTTATTCATTCATTTATTTATTTATTTAGCACAGCCCATGGGATCTCAGTATAAAAAGTGTTACACCACATCCATAACAGAATTAAAACCTTAAAGAGAAAAATCAGTTATATTTTTTTATTCCCCAAATATTATCAATTTAGGCTTTTCCAGAAATTAGAAGACAAACACAGGTAACTGACAAGACTGATGAAAAGATACTATAATAAATTAAGTGCAGAGCTCAATAAATAGAATTTTAATAAGTTTAAAGGGATACTAGTAAATATGTTCTAAATCTGAGCTCTTCAGTTGGAGAAAGGGAATTTCAGATGTGGCTTTTCAGTAATGATTTTATTGAGCCATTAAAAATTCCACACAGAATTATTTTCATCGCCTCTTGCAACCACTGCGGTTGTCATGTCAAGAAATACACTGGAAAGCTTTACTTCATGTCTTGACCTGATACATTACAGCCACTCCTCTTGAGACCTTCTACAGAGTAGGTTTCAATGTTATAATATTATAGAATGTAATGACTCCTTTGAAACTAGTGAGGCTTACAGGATAATTTAGAGACATTAAAATACCTTCATAATTGAGGGACTATATATAGTAATCCTGAAAATAGCTATTACTATGTGATTATAATTATTTGGTTAAATGGTTTTTATTGTTATATGTATTAAAATATACATTCATTTCTGAAGAGTAATGAAATTCTTTTCATTTATCAAAGCAAATTAAAATCTTCAAACTTATCTATACTGTAATTAAAATATATTATAATTTATCTTTTTTATTATAAAAGTGGTGAAGGTGTAATAGCAAATCAACCACGGTGTATGGCTAAGACCCGTAAAGGAAAAATACAATTGATGCCACAGTAGTACTAACCATACTCAAATGACTCAGTTTCAAATACAGACTCAGTAATTTATTCTCAGAAACAAGGTAGGAAGATGCATTGCTTTTCATGTGAATTATTTATTGCACCCACACCCAGTTTGGATGATGGGAAACTTAAGGCAAATCTTTCAACTTGATCATTTTGCTATTAATGAAGAAATATTTTAAAAGAGCTCTTGCATTTTTTTCATGTGATTTACTGCCATTTTTTCCATATTTTTACAACAGCACAAGAATCATGGGTAAACTGTAAGAAAAAAACAACTAAGACTGTGTACTATACCTAAAATTACAATATTTACTTTAATGTATCTTCTCCTGTTTATAATCCTACAAACAATAAGGCTAACTATTACCTTTTTCTTTATATCTGGCTTTACTAAAAGGGACTCAATTTCAGTGTTGGAAATAGAAAAGACACATTGCCAATCCATTTTTTCAGCCAATATCCAATTTGATGCGTACTAGTGCTGTTAGGTTTAAAGTTGCCTTGGCAAGACTTGCTGAGCAGGACTTAATTTTGTATAGTGGGTGAGACTTGTAAATGTTTAAGATTTTACCTGACTGTATGCATTAAATTAACAATCGATTAGTCATATTAAAAAAAACCAAACAAACCACATTTCATTTCCTTTATATAGTTTTAAGCTCCTGCTATGGTTTTAAATGTATATATATGTTGAATATACAGTTATGAGAACTGCAGGTGAAAGTTCACAAGTTCAAATAATTCGTAATTCGTAACTTGAGATTTTACACCCACCCCCCACCCACCCCCTTCTCTTGTATAAAGAAATACAAGCTGATAGTGCTCTATTAGAAAGAGACTGAAGGAATAAATATGCAGAATCTACAAGTATATGCCTGAATATTCAGATTTTGAAAACTCTCACATAGAAAATAAAGTAATATTAATCTCAGAATTTAAAACATTGTTTAATAAGCTGAAAAAATAAAAACAGTTTTTAAGAAGATATAATTGTTCCAAATACGATACTCTTAGTATTGATCTGAGCCCTGATTTTATTTCATCTGAGCATTAAAAACATTTCTATTCGTCCTTTAATTATATTTCCACTCAACTGAAATTGTCAGAGAGATTCATTTAAGAGTTGATCTGCGTTTAGAGCAGCTATCAGTAGTCCTGGCTCTCCATGTCACTCTCAGGTTACTACATGCACTAATATGCTTAAAGTGTTGGTATGTAAAAAGCTGGAAGTACCACCTCTGAGGGAATATGTGATCTGGAAGCAATTAACATTAGAACATTATATTATTACTTAAACTCTCTTCAGCTTGTATTTCATCCGAGTTAGTTTCAAAAGGAGTGGCTCACATCTTGCCAGTCTAACAAGAACATCCACAGACTGCTGTCATGAACTGTTGATGTGGTTGTCATAGCTTTGTTCTGCACTGGGGTCTTTCATCATGTGCCTTTCACTCTTGGTCTTCATATGTACAGAAAAAACAAAACACAACCAAAAAAACAAAACAACAAAAAACCCCAAAACCTAAACCAAAACCCCAAACAATTAACTAGCCCACAAGGCAAATAAACAAGTTACTATTGGGTATTTTTAACTCATTCCTTCACATGACTGCCAACAGGCATCTTTTGCATAACATTATTACACAGTTACAATGAGCTAAGGAAACACATATACCCCCTTTATAGCAGAGTGTTTATATATAGTGTTTAGTTTCAATCGTTGCTGGAAATAGAGGAAACATTTTGAAATGTCACCCATTTTGGGGGGGTGGGGGGGCGGGGGGAAGGATTCTGAGTGAAAGAAAGCAATAAGGAAGGAGGCGTTGCTATTTTTGTTTTGCTGTGGGAGCACAGCCAAAAGAGATTTGTAGCTGAGTGAATGAGCAGCAGAATAAACTCCAGCTGTGAACATGTGCTCTGCAAGATTCAGCCAGGACCCTAGCAGCTAAGTGGGTAGATCACCAAATTATACTGACATCCTCTTGTCTTGCCCACCTCTTGGAGCATGCCAAAGCAGACGGTAACAACAGAGGCAACCCCATTCTTATCCTAGGAAACCAAAGAAACCTTTCATGATGATTCCTGGGAAGTTTGTGTGCACATATCTTTCATATTCAGTACAACTCTTGCCATTTAGAAGAAGTTAGCACACGTAGTCAGTCACAGCATAAACTGGCAACACAACTCTGACTACTCCTCCTTAAAACCTCTTCTCTTCAAAGAGATTTATGAATAATGGGAACTAAATAATTCATGGCACTGCAGATGCCAGTCCAAATAGCCTCTTCTTTTTTACGGTTTCAGTTTGTAAATGTGTGATCAAAAGCCTTCATCAGTCATGACAGTGGCATTTGTACTCAGTCCAAACAAACCGTATTTGCATCTGAATGTTTTTCATTGAAATCAGATACAATATGCAAGGCAAGTTCCAACTAAAAGGTGTTTTAAAAGGTTTTTTATACTATTAAAATTCAAAGTAAAGGCTGAATGCAACCTACAAGGTCTACTCTCAGAACAGTAATTTGACACACCAGAAATAAGATGTATTTTTAGTTAGAATACCTCAGCACTTGTCTGAAAATTTTACACAGCATCTTAACAGTGCTGCCTCTTGAAGAACAGAGAAAAGTCCTGCATGTAAAGTAATGAAGTCAGCAGAAACTTGAAGCGCTGCCATCAGTTAAAAGATTTCACTTACTCATACACATTTACACAAAACCAAGTACCTAAAAGTAGTTGTTCTGTGAAGGCAACATTAACCTGAAAGAACTTGCTACTAGATTTTTGAGCAAATAGATAAGAATCTCATACATCAGATTCCTACCCTGTTTTATTAATCCTGCTTATAAATAAGTTGAGGATCATTATTTGCCACGTCCATTGCTCAGTTTACTACTACATTTAAAAGTACTACAAATAGTACCTCAAAAAATAATGAAGGAAAGAAACCAGTCCACAAAGATCTAAATTATTAAACATGCAAGAAGTCACAGGAATTTCACCTTGGCAAGAGAACAAGATGTAGAATCAGCTTAAAATTCTTGATCTTGCAAAGGGAAAATAATTACAGCTCTCATAAACTGAGGTTAACAATAACTTTAAAAAGACTATTAAGATCCTAAAATACCCTTTTCTTATGAACCTTAGTGGGTCCAAGTAAGACAATTATTTTTAATTGTCATGAGGCTTTACTATAAATCCCTTACTCTTTATCTCCTGGTTTTTTGGTTTTGGTTTTGGTTTTGGTAGAAGGTCCTCCTATTATATTTAGCAATGACATGAGCTGGTGCAAGAAGATAGATATGGAAATTAGATATTATTTATGACCCTCTACTGAAGTATGTCACAAGTCAGTCTTTTTAAGTACATCTGGATTGGGTTTTTTGGGTTTTATTTTTTATTAAATAAAAAATACATAAGTTTACTTTGCAGAAAACAGAACCCCATAAATGAGTTATCCAAAATACACTGAGGTCTTAAAGTCCTTAAATTTAATGCAATAATTAGTTTATGCACCACACATAAGATACACTACAACAATCCCAGTGATGTTTATATTCATTCATATAAAATATATTTAAATATTTAGAGAATGCATTATTTTAAGGTATCAATAGTTTTGACATGGAAACAGTTTACATGAATAAAAGTTAATAAAAAGAATAGGAATGTACTTGAGAAAGTAAGACTACTCCACAGCATGAAGGTACTTCTTAGGCTTCTTAGGAGAACAATAGGGAATGACTTGAGACAGACTAAAACAACACAGCACCAACACTGTGAATGCTAATGAGTAAAATTGAGGAATAATGCTGGAGGATCATATATTGGAAGATGACACTGACGAGGGCAGATGTAGAAAAATTATTATCAACTTCAGACCCCTAGAGCACAGTGAATGAAATTACATCCTTGTGTTCGGGGAAACAGAACAGGCAACTTGGACAGAAATAAAGACAGCCTTTAATTATCTAAAAGTAAATTGGGAGCAGCCCGTGATAATTCAGAAGTGGCATTATTATAGAAAACAATGCAGAGATAATTCAGAAATCAGTTTGTTCAAAAACATCAACAGCTGGGTTTAATAATAGACACAATGAATCAGAAATGAAGAAAAGCTTGAGACAAAAGATTATTGAGCAATTCCAATTATATTATTAGATATACTACTAAACAATGGCAAAGAATCTGTACGTTAGAATTATTTCAATAAAGGAAAACAATAATTTAGATTGATGAGCTACAAGGATGTCAAAAAAGGAACTTTTACAGTGTTATTTGGTCTCGATGTGTTTCAGAGATATTTGGTTATGCTTTTACAGGGGCAAAAGGTAACTTTCCCATTCTTTCATTATTTTTAAAAGAAAATAAGTCTTGACACAAGACCAAAATCTATATTTTGAATGAAAAAAAGCCTTAATGTTTTTAGTTACACAGTGCTACATTCTGATATTTCTATTCATATTCAGTAAGCTCTCATTCTGCAAATTCCGTTATTGTTTTTATAACTCCCATGGCATATGATGGGTAAATTCCATTACATTTGGGAAAGAATAAGAAGAGCACAATCAGACTATCAGATGATTAAAGCCAGTACCACTGGCAAAGCAAAAATAGTGGCTGACTGCAAGTTCAGTTAGAATGATTGGTATTTTCTTAACCAAATTATTAAGTTGAACTTTGTGTATCACACGGTGAAATTTTACATATAAAAAGTAAATATGCAAAGCAAATACTGTAGTGCCATATCTTGTTCTGCAGACAATAGAAATGAATATTCTTAAGCTTTTTGGGTGTTGTTGTTTGGTTTGGTATTTTTAAGGGAGGACAATATGGCTGTGCTGTTTGGACAAATCTCAGCAACTTCGTATCTTCCTAGTTAGCCAACTAACCAGTAATCTTTCCAGTTATAATTATACTTTAAAAAAATGTTTTGCTGCACATATAGTTTAGCTTTCAAGTATCATCTTGGTTGAATTGGTAACTGATGTTCTTTAAATGGGCAAATAATAATAAGCCTTTCCATTCACTTTATATGGCTTTCAATCAGAACTGTAATCTGACATTAAAAGAGAGAGTGAAAGGAAGGAAAAAGTTTTGGCCTGTGCAGCATGAACAATGTTTAGCTTGCAGTCAAAAATGTATTTTAAGGAAATGGTGTACATACGAGAAACAATTCAGGCTGGCTGACGGAAAAAAATCATAATCTAATACCCACTGAAAGTGACAGGGATATTTCTATTTACTTTTGCAGGCTATGAATCAGGCAATAATTATACCATTAGGTTACTGAAATAAAATAATAGTGACTTAGGGAAAATAAATGGGAAAAAAAAGGAAACAGCCCTAGAATGAGCAGTATAATCTGATAACAACCTTGGCTAGATGAAGTTGAATTCTTCAACATCTTCTAATGCAGCAATTATCAGTAGCCACATGTACATAATATTATATACTTATGAGCTAAGATGGATAATTATTGTCTTATATAAATCATTTATAAAATAAATTAACCAAGACATTTTATCAGAGAGAGTATTCAAACAAATACAAACAGTTTCTTCAAACACTTGCTACCCAGAGAAAGTGACGACTCATACAGTAAGATCCAGGAATCAATATGCAACCAATAATGCCATAGCAAACAGATACCTCACTTAATTAATGCAATCAGAAAAAAAAAAAAAATCTTAAGAAGCAGAGCAAGCAGGCAGAAGATGGCTTGGCTCTTGACAAGTGTTTTCTGTAGTCAATCTGTTGTTCACATCAGCATGCAGAGAATCAGTTCAACTAAAAGGCAACTCCCAGGAAGGTGATCATGGGCTACCAATGCCATTACTTTACCCCAAAAACTCCCACATGCTGTTTCACCCAAAAATTCAGTGGCGTCTTGAGAAGCAGCATGTAGCTGTATCAGGGAATTATGTTTCTAAAAGCTGCATAGTTAATTCAAGTATAGAAAACTATTTTGTGAAAGGAGTAAACCATCTGCCACTGAGAAATACAGGGTCTTTTATATATATATAATTATACATAAGACAGACAGATGAAGGTGGGTGCACAGCCATCAAAAGTCCATGAAAAATAACCTCAGGTAATTTAAAACCAGGAAATTCAGAGCACTGGAGAAGACATTAAGGACATAAAAGTATAAAAGTAATGAAGAGAGTTAAATACCAGAAGATAATTACCTTGACATGATACATTTTTAAACACTAAGCCTTGAATGATAAAATTTTAGAAAGACACATAAATTTATTTAGACCATAATCACATTTTGAACTAAGTTACCATAAATCTAAGATGAACATTCCTGTCCCCTGTCCATCCCCCAACCCCTCACTCCCCTCCATTCACTGTTAAACCAGGATCAATACATTTTCAACTATGTGGAGAGTCAGATGAAGGAACTGGTGCAGTCGAAGCCAATTTCTTTGCATTGCTGTGTTTTGGATTCATTGTCTTTTGGACTCAGTTCTCTTTGTGAGTCTACTTACAACCTACATTCCTTCACTCTATGTAACTAACTGTTTTATACTCCATTCTCATAAAAAGTCTCACTGCCCTCCCCTCACATCTTTAATCTGTGAATATTATGCAGCATGCATTACAGTTAAAATCAGGACCACCGAATAGCTAGACCTTATCTCAGAAACAGAAATTAATACTAACATAAGAAAAACAAATAAAACCAGCACACAAGTTGAAACTTTCAGCATCTGCAAACAGCAGATATTTAAGTTAAAATTAATTAACTCAGTGAATATGCTAAATTTGACTGACAATTAACTTTGAAGTTTCAGCTTTAGAAGAACACACTTTAGACAGAACACAAATATAACTTCAGATAGATCATAAGATTAGTAACATTTACAGGCTTATTACATATTTCATTTTGGACTGAAGTGGTCCAAAAGAAGGTAAGGGGCTGGCGAGTATGGGAGGAGGCAGCCCAATTAATATATGCAATCACCCTATTAATTTATCAACTGGGAGAAAGTATAATAAAATAATGAAGGGCATAGTGAAAACTACCTAATTTCTATTGAACCTTATTCCCTGAGTGTGAAAAGTCTGCTTCTATGCAAAGATACTGAACTTTCAACTGCAAAAAAGACCCTCTTTTCCAAGGAAATGTTTAATTAATTTATGGAGTTACTGATGTGAATGTTCATTGAGACCAATATTAAAGCTGCTTTTCAAAAAGGTTGGATAATTTTCTGATGATAAACAACACTGGCAGCTTTGTAAGCAAAGACAATGATGTAAGAGTAATTAAATCTCATGCTTCAAGGTATAAGTAGAATCCGTCTGGCCCAAGTACAGCATGATCTGTTATTAATAACATTTGCTTCATCCTAAAAATGTAAACTCCTAGGTGAATTATGTTATCTGTCCCGCCTCTTAACCTATTTGCCACTGCCAAGGGCAGCATTTGAGACGAGAAAAATCCATGTGTTGACTTGGTTTAGCAGTGCCTGCGTTTCCATGTTAAGTGCTACGATGCCATCAGAAAAGTAAATGCAGAACTAAATCTCTCTCCAACTACCTACTACCAAATACCCATCCATCTATTACAGCTCCAGAAGACTACAGCATCATCAGTATTATCCACATAATGTCAAGTTTCTTGCAATAAGTAAACGTGAGGATGTCAAATTGGTCAATACAAGGGAATGCAGTTGAATTTTATATTTTAAAATTAATAATTTTAAATTAATTTTACTTTTTGCAACTATCTTCTTGAAATTCCTATACTGCTGCTTATTTTTTGATAGTGTAACTGAGAAGAGAGCAGAGGAAGAACATTAAGCAAAAAAAGTGTTGGAGATCAAAAATGTTCATTGCATACTTACAAAAAACTTATACTTAATTTTTAAAAATAATTACATTATTTTAAAATGTATTTGGGCACAAGCTGTTTAACAACTACACATTACTTCCTGTTGCAATATTTCTATGCCTTCCTCTGTGCCCAAACACTTCAATAAACAAAAAATGTAGAAAACATGAATAAAAGCCATCATCAAGCAAAAACAATAGAAGAGGGGAAAAGTAGAAGTAAGTACACATATGTGGAAAGCCACAAAAAATTGCATGAAGTTTGATGGTCATTTTATTATCTAGATATTTAGCAGAAAACTTAAGGCTCTACACAGCACATTTCAGAATAGTTCACAGTAAGTCTATTATGAAGACAAGAAAAGCCCACCAAGTTATTAGTATGTTATAAATAATTAAAGGAGAACTTTGGATTTTTCTCAAAGAAATATGATGTCAAATAGATTTATATCTTGATCTTATTGTGCCACCTATTTTTATATGTATTAAATATAAAATAGCAAAAATTATGAAAACATTTTTGGTAGAAGCAGTTTAGCAACGCTGTTCAAAACCCCTAAGGCCTATACATATACCTTCCCACAAATGGCAAACACCATTATTTAATGCAATGGTGAGTAAAATACCATTAAACCAATCAAGTAGGTAAAGTACAGGATCATGTCATATTTCCCAATGAAAATTTTTCATCCTTTGCAATACAGTAACTCAGGACAGTCTGCAAAGAACTGCAAACAAAAGGCAACTCACCTACACCTGAAATCCAGGTGGCTGCATTATTGGTTTTTTCCACACGGCACTGGTAAGGCACTCATCATTAAGGAATCAAGACGAAAATTTCCTGACTGTCACTGGAATTTGTCAGGGAGGCTGCTGAGAACTGGTACACTGCTGCTGCTGCTTTCTTTCCAATTACTGCAGAGAGTGGTGAGGAGAAGCCAAGCCACACTGCCTGCTGTCCCTGCTCATTTCCAGAGCAAGAGCATGAGCTTCCTCAACCTCTCCCACTCCTCAGCTCTCCCAAACAAATGACAGTGGCAACACCGACGACAAACAGGTTGCAGAACCCCTATAACAAGGGTCTGAGTAAATGCATTTCAAGTTAGATTCAATATTCTCCCATGCCCCCAGGCTTTCAGGAGTTGCCATCTGCAGCCTGATCAGTATAATGTCCCTTTCTGAGTTATTTTGTCTGCAGTTTCTGTACTCAATGAATAGAAGTTATATCTATGTTCAGAGTTCACATAGTAAAAAGAAAATAAGCAGCTTCTTCCTGTGACAATTTTCAACTCTGCTACATAATAAAGACAAAAGTAGAAAACTGTTGAGAGCTGTTTTGAAACAGTACGCTATTTTTTAGTCCTGAATTAAAACTCTGTCTCTGCAATGAAAAAAACCAACCAAAACAAAACCAAAAAACACCTCCCTGTTACTGTTAACAGCTTTGTGTTATTAATGATAGACTTCGTTAAAATAGATTAATAGTCATTTTATCCATTTGGCTTTGAGAGAGATGTTCAGCATTACAAACAGTGGTATGATTATAGAAGACAGTTTTCAAAAGATACCTGGATTCAGAGTTTTGTTCACATAATTTACCTTAATTTAATTTATAAACCTTAACTTAATCCATTAAATTGGTCAAAGCATTTTCTGCTATACCAGCTGATTATTTAATTTTATTCTATGAATTATAATTTTTTACTATTCCAGAAAGAAAACATCCAGACACTTATTTTTAGTGTCTAAATTTAGTATCCGTCTAACAACAGCTTCACAACTGAACATGCTTTGACCAGAGGTTAAGACCCGATGTCCTCCAGAGGTCTATCCCAGTCTAAACTGTTCTATGACTCTGATTAAGTACTTGTTATAATGCAAGACAATTTGAAGGTAGAGACAAAATCTTTTATTAAATCAGTCGGTAGGCATGGAAAAAGTAACACAAATTTACCAAAACAAATACTAGGAAATAAAAGTGGATTAGTGAAGTGGAGGTTTCCACTCTTGCTTTTCCAAAGGCTGAGAGGGCTATTTAAAAAAAAAAAAAAAAGTTTACCAGAGGGCATTCATCACAGTGCAGTAGAATACTCAGTGTGCTCCTGGGGCTCAGCAGAAACACTGACATCCATCCATCTTCACCTCAGCTTTATAACCCTTGTTAAAATTTGAGCATTATTTTCTCTTGCAGGAAGTGTGACAGCAGACATGCCAGATTCAACCTTGGCGCCATAACACACAAGGCTAGGAAGTCAGTCACTGGCTACGAGCACTAGAGCCACCACTGCTGGCAGCTGTAGCCTGGTTTCCTTTACTACATGTATGCTATCATGGAATCCTTTGAAGAGTGAGGAGCTAGTCCCCTCAGGCAGTCATCACCTCAGAAATGTCATCATTGTCTGCTCTTGCAGCAGATGGAAACCTTTTCCATGAGGGTAGTCAAACACTTGAACAGGGTCCCAAGAGAAACTGAGGAATCTCAGTTTCTTGGAGATGCTCAAAACTTGTTCAGTTAAGGCCCCAGTAACCCCACCTAACTTCAGAATTGGAATTGCTTTTCTCAGGGGGTTGATCACACAACCTTCAGAGGATCCTTCCAGCCTAAGTTAATCCACCATTAGCTCCATCAAGAATCACTAATGTTGCATGCAGTAATCTTACCTTCAAGTCTGCACTCTTTAACTTCAGCTTTATCCTGGGTATGTTATAAGAAATTATGTGTTGTGTACACTGAAATACTAAATGGACTTTTGATCACAGTAGAAAATGAATGATCTATCTCACCATACAATTACAGTTCCAATATTTACTAATTGCCCTGATTCTTGAATCACCTAGAGGAAAAAAGTTAAAGCTGTTCTTGAACTATATTAGGAATTAAATATATTAATCTTGATGGAATTAAGATTTTAATTGGCATGGCATCTCAATTGGGGCTGGGTACAAAAGGAATCAATTTTTTTTCCTCTGCTTGTAATTTAAGATTTTTTATAAGAAGAAACCTTTAATCTTGCATTACAAACACGTTATTTGACATATAATATATAGCAGAAGACACTGAGTAGATTAGAAAGAGGTAACAATGGTATTAGTTCCATAAAGTTGCATTTATGTTGTCTACAGTTAGAGTTTTTCGAATCTAATTTGACTTATTAGCTAGAATTTCAAAACTACTTATTTATTTTATATTATACTGTAAACTGGTTTGTGCTAAGGGTAATTTACAGGTACCAAGCAAAGGCATCCCAAACCCAAGAGTTTGGCCATCTTAAAACCCAAGGAACAAGAACAGTCTTGCAGTGCTGTTACCCCCAAACTTTTCTTTATAATAAAAAAGTATAAAAGGGTGCTAACAAGCCAGCTTGGATTTTGGAAATGGAAGAGTTTGCTAGAAAGATGCTCAGTCTTAGCCAGGAAGTTTGACTCATGGTCAAACTTCAACATCAAAGCTCTACACCATACAGAGGCCTGAAACAGTTATAACCCAGGATGTAGTAAATAATTAAGAAAACACCAAAAAAAGTTTACCTACTTCCCCTGCTTTAGGAGTAAAAACTCTATCATACTTTGAGCACCGAAAGTACTGTCCAATGTTTCAAATGTTGGCTTAATCTAGCCACAGTATCTCAGACATATACAGAGATCAGCTTTCTCATTCCAGACCAAGACCAGCAGCAAAAGTCCAGAATGCAACACTGCTTAACAGTGCCTTTCTTTAGCAATTTTCTGAGACATGATTATGCTCATCATCAAATGCTTCCATAATATACATATTACAGAGTCCTCAATTTGTTAGGGTTGTGTTGCTATCAATACGTTTGCTAAAATTAATCAATATACTTGATTTCCACAGCCATGTACAAGGTGTATGGTATCCAACACATAATGAATTCTTACCCCTTTGCTCCTTTTCCACCTCAGTGCCAGTTCATGTTCTCTCTAGTAAGTAACATTCAAGTTCCTGACCATCAGGGCTGCAAACTGGATATTGCATCATACATTACAGATGCTAAGACTGTGTTTGTCTTTCCATATAATTGCAATTAAAAAAAAAGTTACAGTTTGAAATGGATTTATAAAAGCAAGTACAACAAGATCATATTTTACATTTGAAGTTATGAAATTTCTACTAAATATCCTATTAAACAAAAAACATCTACACACGAATTCTCCCCATTCTTAATCTCTTAAAACACACATGGCATTATACAAGTAAGTCAGAAAATCAAAGAAAAATATCCCTGCAAATGGCTATGGGAGGCAGTTTTACACTGGTATTGATGAAGCACCTCAAATACATTGGAACTTGAAAGAAAAGTCTCCAGACCTTAGAAATCAGTGCAAGATGAATCTGCTTAGACTTCTCTTTGTAGATTAGGGAACTTCACTGTTGAGTGTAAAGACAGGCTCTCAGCTTTACCATGGGGAAGGGAGGGCTACTGTTTGCATTACAATTCAGCTGGCTGTTTGGCACTGTGTGCACCCTGACATGTTCTCACCAGTCTGTTTCATGCTTCTCCTGCTTCTTACACATCTCCGTGTAAGTGGAACTCTGGCTGATGTGGACTGAGGTGCTCAGTTTGGGCCTGCTTAGGTCAGCAGTATGGGAAGACTGGGAAAGGGGAGTGTTATGTGATTACGCTACTCACACTTATTTACATCACTGAGATGTCTGACTTCATTTAATGGTGTCTTAATCACTGGAAAAGCAGAGGGAGTAGAGGCTTCCTCTCTGGCATGCCCTTTAGAGGAACTCTTCTCTCCCTTATTATGGAATCTCTTGGAATAGGTGCTCATGGGTAGGTAACATGGGTATTTCCCTGAAGATACTGATGATGTTGCATTATTGATGCTTTTTTAAAGACTCTGAAGACTCCACCATTTGATCACTCTATAGAGGAAATAACTTACAAAAAAACAGTATCAGTACTACTCCTGAAAATCTGATTGTACAAAACATGCATTTATGCAGCTTAAGTGGTTAGTTAAACTAGGCTGCAATTTTTTAATTATCTTTAGTGCAGCAACAAATGGCTGGACTACACAATGAAATTTGGATGATCACTTCCATGAGCAGAACAGCAGATGGTAAGAGTCTACTATGATTACAGACCTTACTGCACCCAGCACTATAGAAAAACTGTAACACACAACACACTTCTTGTCCTGAGAACTGTTAAGTTGCTGAACAAGACAACCAGGTCAGCAAGAAAGTTGCATAGGCCCTCAGCACGTGCCTTGCATGGCTTTACACGGAAGGAGCAGAACGCATGGCTGGAATAATGAGAAGGGTATTTCTGAGAAAATGAGGAGTGGATAACTGCAGAGGAATACTACACAGCAAACCAGGAGAAGAAAAAGGCAGAGCGGCAGAGTGAAGTAGAACAAAAGGAAGAATAACATAACCAGGATAAATTAGGCTGAGGCTATTCTGGGAAAAGGATTAGAATGAAAAAAAGACTCCATAGTGTTCAGATTCAATAGTGACAAAACAAATGAAAGGAAAGCCCTCCATGAAATCCTTTACTCAGGTTAGAGTGAACAATATCTGCAAACTCCCTTCATGCTGACACAGCTATCCGCCTACCTATGATTATGAATAGTGAGAGACTGACTCAGGAGAGACTTAAAGTCTTTTCCTTAGTCTTCTGGGGAGCACAAGGGTGAGAAGGGTGGAAAACAGGGATCAGAATAATAAGAAGCAAATCTCCACACAGTTTTTACTTAGCTTCCTGAAAATGTCTTTAACTCCTATCAGAGGATGTAAGGGCAATATCAAAGCACAAAAATACCAATCATCTGTTCAAATATGACCTTTTCTGTGTGTTACTGCAATGATTTGGACACATTGTACAAAGTAACTTACAGAAGAGGGGTCATGATATTCTTGAAACTTCTGGGATATTGTGTAAAAATAATGAATACAAGTTTAAGTAATGGCTATTTCCACATTTTCTGAATTAGTATTCACCTGACGAGTGTGTTACAGTCTAAAACCATCCATAGACAGCATGCATTTGTTTAGTTAGGCTACTACAAAATTACTACCAAAGAAAGCAACAGAAACTAGTTCAACTGATACTAATTCGCTTTACTAAATTGTTAGGCAGCTCTTGGTTTTTGTTTGGGTTTTTTTGTGTGTTTTTTTTGTTGTTGGTTTTTTTTGTGTGGTTTTTTTTTTTTAATTGTTGTTGTTGGTTGTTTTTTTTCCTTTTTTTCTTTTTCTTTTTTTTTTTCCCTGAAAGACGGATGTTGAGTAGAAACCGGGGAAAACTCAGGAAACAAGTATATATTCTACCTCTGTAGATGTTCTGTCATATATAACAATTTTTTTCCTGTAGGAGTGATTTAATCAGCTATTATTTTAAAAACAGTACTAAATTAGCTAGGAAATAATATAATAAAACTATGCAATACAGACTATAAATTAAGTAGCACACTATAAGGAGAGACTAGCAAGAACAATCTCTAAATTTACAGGGGAACAGGCAATTGACTAACCACAGTCACCTCCTTGCGAGAAGAAAGCGCAGAGGTCACTACACTCTTCTACTGAAAACACAACTGCATCAAGACCTCCAAGGTGTGCTCATCATCAGGATGAATCTACTCACGAAGAGCACTCTCTTTTCTGCTCATTTAAAAATATTCTGTTGTTTCAATGACTTGCATTTAAATTTTGTAATTTTACTTAACATGTAACACATTTTTATACCTCCGCATAACTAAAATTAGGAAAAATTAGGTACATTATTATTATTTTCAGTTGCTCAAAATTACAGTTTTGGGTAATGTGGGAATGATTTTAATCCAATGCAATTTGCTATTTCTAATGTGATTTCTGCTCTTAATTTAGAGAAAAAACAGATTTCAGAAAGGCTTAAAAGCAAGGGGAGGAGGGAAAGGTATTGTTCCAGTTCAACTAAAACTAAAGTGTTTTTTCTGAGATAAACCTTAACAGTTGTTTTGCTGTACTAAAAATGTTTACACCACTTGGAAGCTTTAAGGAGTACCAACATAACGAGCTGAAAACATGTGAACAGACTATTATGGAGTCAAAATTAATAGTGTTGACTAGGGTAATGTTCATGTACCAAGGCACTGTGACTTGTATTCAGTGGTATTTGTACAGTCTCCTGTCAGGTTAAGGAGGCAGAGGGAAGAAGTAGCACCTCCTTGCAAAGGCCTACACAGATGGACACTTGGACTAGACAGAAGTCCTTAGTCCCAGGATTAAGAACTGTTAAATGTAAGCATGCCTCCATTTTGTTGGCTGCACTTTCCTTTACTGCACAGCTAGCTCAGAGATTAAAAATCAATACATGCATGAATATACCTTAAGACTTTTTGCAAGTATCACATAATGCAATAGAAAAAAACCCCAAACAAACAAAAAAACCCATAAAAAACCAACCAAAGAAACAAAAAAACCCTTGTTCTAGAAATACACAGCAATTTATGTGGATATTTAATTTAAACATTTGTTCTATCAAAAAAAAAAAAAAAAAAAAAGGTAAGCCAGCAAAGCCCAGGATTATCAAGCAGCTCTCCTTTTCCTTCTTTTCCTTCAGCTGCTTTGTAAGGGTTTGTCAGTCTGTTATTGTATACTCACTCCTCTTTAGCCTCCTACTTGTGTTATTTAATTTTTCTGCTGGCCTGTAGATAACAAATCTGTTGTCAGCCTGTCTGTATATGTCCATCAAATATGCACTAGGAATAAAATTGCTAGAACAGAAGACAAAGGGCTATTCCTTTACTCCTGCCTGAGAAAAATCAAACTCACTAGCAGATGAAGCCAGCTATGCCTCATAGAGTGGCAGCAGGTTGAAGAATGCTTTCTATTTATGAAAAATAAGTTTAACATGGAGGGGCGGACATTGTAGATCTCTCTAACTGTATGGTCTTTAAAATAAGCTGTTGCACTTTAAAAGCCATAATTTGCAGATATTGACATTTTAATAATCCACAAGGAGAAAGATAAAAGTTACGTATAGAAAAAAAACCACAAAACAAAAAACAAAACAAAAAACCACAAAAACCAGTTTATTAAAGAAAAAATATTGAAAAACTCCCCTTAAGTATTTTATAATTGGTTAAAGAGCATTCTCTTCAGTGACTACTTGGCAATGCATACAAAATGGGGGCGCCTGAAATCTCTCCTTTATAAAGATGAACATCACACTTAGTGAAATCCATTGAACCTCCAGTGACTAAAAGTCCAATATATTCATTAAATACCACTAGAACTTTACAGGTGGAAGTGTCTCTCACTTCAAGTGCAGAACTTAGCTGGCAAGTTTAAATCAAAAGCTCACATTAATATCCTTGCAGTGACATTCCGTTTTGTGCCCTTTAATTAGGTTATTTCCCAGATTAATTAGCATTTGTAATACACTTCTGACACTTCCACAAACACAACATATTGTAGTAACACTGACCAAGATTAATATTTCTTCATGTGTACTTGCTATTAATGCAATTATTTATTAATTATATACTTTTACGAAACACAGTATTTTGTGTATGAACATCTCTAAATTATTCCAATATACAGTAGCAATTATTTATGATATAATGAAGAATTATTTAATATCTGCATTTAGCCAACTCACTTTTCTAAGCTAATACTCAATGCAAGATGCAAAAGAAGAAATGCTGAATTTGTTAACTACACTGTTAACTAATTTATTAAGTACAAAACCAAATATACTAGTTAACAAAAAAAGAATATTCAAAGCTGTTTTTCATCTGAGGAAAATAGCACATATTCACACACACTCTCATTGGCAAGTATCTACAAAACAACTGACAGGTGAAAATAAGTGACATACATTATGGGACACTCAGAAAGGCATTAACAGGTTATCTATACAAAAAAAAAAAAAAAAAAAGAAACCCGTCACATCATAGGACTAGTAATATTCAGACTCTGAAGGTTTGGAACTTCAAGCGATTCTTACTTTGTTAAAACTGTACAACCCTGAATACATTTCCATCGCTCCTAAGGGGGCAAACAAGCATCGTACTATTTCAATAAATAGAGGAAAATTTATTATCCTCAGAATAACTATAGTCAGCAACATTTGTGACACCATCTTTTGGTCTGGAGAGAATACCAAGGGCTTTTCATAAAATAAATAAATAAATAAATTAGTAGTTATCATCACAATAAGTATCAAATTTCCACAATTTAATTATATATCCTTCTGTGAAAGAGCACAGAGCTTCAATATCAGCAGACAAGTTATAAGAGGTACATTATAAAGAAGCAATGTGAGGAAAAAAATAAAAAACACCGGAATGCAAGAACCATCAACCTTAACAGTAGCAGAAACAACAACAAAGAACAATATTAGTCAGAGACCCAAGAGAAACAGCTTTCAAAGACAACAGCACGGAAGCATTCCAGAGGGGAATGCTGCCTTAAGCAGCGCTGATACTACTCCAGCCCATGCACTCAGCCAAGAGAGAAGAGGAGGAGCAAGAGCTGTCACGCAAAATCTGACACTTTAGCAAAACAATGTCTAGTCTGTAATGCGAAAGTGCTGGCAGAAGGAGCTAAACACCACTGGAGCTGAGCCCAGAAAGGAGAAGGTGCTGAAGGCAGCCTGTGCCTGGGGTATCAGACTTAACAGCTGACACAGAAGAAAGTCAGCAGCAAATCCCTGAAGGAGGAAAGTAATTTGTCTTCTGCAAGACATGGGACCAAGTTGTCCCACTGTGCCACAAAAGCTAACCAAAGACCAAAGGACTGGCTGAGAACTAGGAATTGCAGGCAACTCGAGAATGGTAAGGATCCACCAAAGTTAAAACACTTCAGATACCATCTGAAGTTGTCTCTTCATTTACATGTTTGGACACTAGATAGGACGGCACGAGATACAAAGGACTCAGGGCTGCATCCTTGTGTTGGTTTGGTTTTGGCATGGTTTTGGTAGCGGGTGAGGGGCCCCAGGAGTGGCTCCTGTAAGAAGCTACTAAAAGCTCCCGAAGCTCAGGTAGCCAAGGCCAGTTCATTAGAAAGCCAAGAGATGTGCCTCTGCAATTAACATATGAAGAACTGCTTCAAGACCTGGGCAGAGAGCAAGCAGATAGAGCTCTGCTGGAGAGGTGAAAAGCAGTGGCGGGGTGAAGATCCCGAGGCTGGTGCGGAAGAAGGGGGAAGAAGGTGCCCGAGCAGAAGTCCCCCTGCAACTATGGCAAGACAGCAGGCTGTCCCCTTGCATTCATGGAGGAACATGGTGGAACATTCCCTGAGGGCACCAGGAGGGGTGATTGTGGACTTGCTGCCAGTGGGCTTGGATGATGCAGCCATGGAGGACCCCGCACCAGGGGATGTGACTGTTCCTGAAGCAACCCGTGGGAAGCTCATGCTGGAGCAGCTTGCTCCTGACCTTGTGGGAAGGACTCCTGATGGAGAGGTTTGTGGAGGATTCTCTCCCATGGGAGGGACCCTATGGGGAAGCAGGGGAGGACTGTAAGGAATCCTTCTTCCTGAGGAGGAAGGAGGGCAGGAAACACCAGACTATGAACTGACTGTAAAACCCATCTCCTGTCCCCCTGTGCCGCTGGGGGCAAGGAGGTAGAGAAATGGAGAACAAAGTAATTTGGGCCCGGGAAGAAGGGAGGGGTGGGGGTAATGTATGTAAGCCCTGCTCTTTGTGTTGTCTGTGTCCTGTGTGCATCTGATTAGTGGTAAATTAAATTATTATTTTTCCCCAAGTTGAGCCTGTTTTGCCCATGACCTTAATCGGTGAAGAACCCTCCTTGTCCTTGTCTTGACCCACAAGCTTCTAGTTGGCCTTTGTCCTCCCCATCCCACAGTGTGTGTGTGTGGAGGGGTAGTTGCATGAGTGGCCACGTGGCTGGTTCTTTGTTGTAATGTTAGGCCAAAACCACAACAGTCCCTTACAGAGGCAGTCCTTGAGAAGAGACAGAAAATAATAAAGGCTTATCCTCCATAGAAAACAACAAATTGAGTAAGGAAAATTTTCTTTGCTGAAACTGTCATAACCTATCATGTCATACAGATGATCTGACAATTCACATTTATATAAAAAGATGTAAACAGTTTAGACTCTCTGGTATAAGCATTTCAAAGACAAGTCTGGAGTTGTGGCATTTTTTTCCCCCTCTCTTCCTAGATTACGGTAGTCTTAGTCCTCCTGATTCTAAATTCCAGAGCTGTCTGTTGTGCAGAATGGCTGGAGACCTGGATCAAAAAAACACATTAGACTTCATGGCTCTCACGTTAAGCCTTGCCGGATGTGCTCAGCAAAGAATAAGACAAACACCAAAATGGGGCATGAGCGACTATGTACCAAGTTAACATCGATCACTCTATGCATAAATCTTTGATCTAGCTCCAGGTCTGCTGAAACCTGTGCCCAGCTACACTAGGCTTGTACACCACGAGGGACTTTGTGGGTGTCCAGCAGTAATTCCACCATGCAATAAGGGGGCAATCTCTGTTGCCCATATTTAAGCAGTTGTCTGGTTTCTTAAATGACATTTTGGTGTTATTTCAATTATCTCCTAAGAAAGAATAAAATAATTTTCAAAAAGTTTGTTCCATTCCTTTAGTCCTCTGTTCCAAACTGATTTTCAGCGTATTGAATATGAAAAATAGCTGCTCTGCATCACTGAAAACAGGACACTGAGAATTTAGACAGGAAATTTTATAGGTCTTATGAAAGGCAGGATATTAATCATTATAATGATGACATTTATTCAAACAAATGACCATAACACAAGGCAAATGTATTAGCCACCTTAATGCATAAGATGAAGGACACTACTGAATAACCAAAGATATGCTCTGCTCTTAAATATGTCTGCAGGATCAACTGTTCTCAAAGGAAAATACAAATGGGCAGATCTTCCAAATTCTGACACTATGAAAACCTTCTATACCCAGTGTCTGAGGAATGGGTGTGGTGGGTTCACCCCAAGCAGCATCTAAGCCCCCATCCAGTCGTTCGCTCACTCTTCCCCAGTGGTAAAGGGGAGACAAAAGGAAGGGCAAGAGCAAGAAAAAAATGTAAGTTGAGATAAAGTTCAATAAGTAGGGGAAAAAAACCAAACTAACAAACCTAAAAAACCTCAAAGTGAATCAAAGAGAAGTGAAAAAAACCCAAACCAAAGAGACAAAGCCAAGTGGTGCAAAGGGCAGTCACTGACCACCTCCTGCTAGCAGTCCTATGCTCAGGCAGTCTCTTAGCAATGGCTGCCTTGGAAAAACTGCTCTCCCCTCTTTTATTGCTGAGTTTGTCACTGTACGGTAAGGACTACCTCTCTGGTCAATTCAAGTCAGCTGTTTCTGGAGGGGCAGAGTGAGAAATGGAGACCTTGAAGCTGGGCAGGCACTGGTCAGCAGTAGCCAACAAACTGGTGTGCTACTAACACTGTTTTTAGTCACAAATCTAAGACACCACCAGGCTGCTATGAAGAAAATTAACTTGACACCAACCAAACCAAGTACAAGAAGTTAAAGATCCTATCTACATTAAAACTACAAATCTTTCATCAGGAAAAAAAGTGAAATGAACTATGAATACCTAAAACTGCTGAAATATCAGAACCTTAACAGCTAGGCATCAGTGAAACTTCTCCAATAAAATGACAGCAAGTAAATGAACAGCTTGGAAAGACATTTCATTGGGTAAAATTTCCCAAGGGAGTAGGCTATGGTAGGAAGATCTCTCTTTTCTAGAACAGATATATGTAATCTCTCACAGTTCCACCCCAAATATTCTGAAAGGGGAAAGCACAGTGCATATTTTCCGGAACGTTTACACAGTAAAATTAGAGGAAACCCCAAAATTATTCATTACTGGAAATGAGATGAAAGATAATGGTACTCAAATTGAAAGTAACAAATCAAAGTACTTGTTGACTTTGCTCGTACTCATGCAATGCAAAGAGAAGGAAGACAAGGATAGAAATGGAAATTTAAGGTAGCAGTCGCTTACTACACAAATTAGTCACTATTGTATAAATCCCATACTAGTAAGAAATATGAATATGGAATAATTGCATAATATTTCTATTCACATTTGAAGTTCAAATATGATTTACATGAAGTCAGAGACTGAAGATACAAGAGTCCAAGATCCCTTTGTCATCTTTGAAGACTGGGGCACTGTGCTAAGTGCAAAGCCATCTGATCAATGGAAGGAGAGAGAACAGTCTGCTCTATGAAGACTTGGCCTCAGAGTACAAATTCTACTGTTTGCTTTGGCACTCAGTAACATGTGGAAACCAGAAAGAATGACCTTTTCCCAATGGCAATTCTACTTGCAACACATAATGATACAGAATTTTCTCTTTTTCTTCCTTACAGGTGTAGGAAAACAGTTCTAACCTTAATAAATTCTAATCTTAATCTCACAGTTAGGCTACCTGTTTTTTTTATACAAGATGTCACATAATTTTGCTTCTAATTCCAGCTCCTTATTCAACTTTTCCCTGTATCTACTGCCTAAGAGGTCCTACTATTCTCTTCTACCTTTTTTTCAATGCTATCTATTTGTGCCTACACCAGTACTCCTGCCCTGTGGCATCACCTCATTCCACAGCCCTTTACATTTTTCATTAAACCAAAGCTACCAAAGAATTACATGTCTGTTTCAGCAACTGATACCTTTCATCTTCCCTGTCACCAAAGTTTTTTTGTTGTTATTGATTATTCTTCTATTACTAGGCCAGATAAAAAAGAGAGACATTCCTCCCCTTCTACTTCTGGTACACCAACAGCAGCAACAAGCCAATAGTTGCAACAGCCTGCATAGAATTTCACTGTGTATAAAATATATTACAGGTTAATACTTAGTCAAAAGGTGACATTAAATGGCTTCTGGCAAGAAATCCTTAAGAATAGTCCGCAATTTTTATTTTTTTTTTCCTGAAGGAGACCCTAGATTCAAAGCAGATTTTAATAATACTATAAAATCTTTGATGACTATTTGCACAGGATAACCAAAGGATTTAACAAAGGCCACAATATTATAGTATGCTATCAACTATCTGAATTCCTCCTAAGTAAACTGACTACTGATGTAAGAGCTCAAGTCATTAGATAGTTCATTCTGTAACACATTCCTGAGAATATCATCATGACCTAAATAAGCCTGCAATTAACAAATTTAAAAAAAAATATTCTACAGGGTGTTAAAAAAAGATTTTTAAGAAAAAAACATACAGTTAACCACTGATAATCTCAGAATCCTAGTAAAGGAAATTCAAACTCCAATTTGCACCGGCCCTGTCATCTATGGTAGATACCAGGAAACTCATTTCAAGAAATAAAATCCATCTTTACAAAAGACCCAACTTGATAGCTCTTTCTTTGCATGTTGCATTAGTTCATGCTATAACAGGCTTTTGCTATAACAAGTCTGGATCCCAAAACATCAGGTGGACTTGTTAGAGTATATACAGAAAAGGTTACTTTTTCTCTTTGACATCAAAATCAACAGGCATCAGATTTTTTTTAGTAAGTCTGACATTCCTGCTCAGCATCCAAAGCAAACTTTTCAATAAAAAATACACTGATTGAGGATACCCTCAGGAAAAAATATTTATGAGTGGCAGGAAGCTTACTGCTAAAAACATGTATCATGCTCTCTCTCATCTATATACAAACACTTCAGGAGCTAGACAGAAGCTATAAAACCTGCTTTTCGTATTAATTTCTTATTTTCTTCTGAAAAAATAACTCCTACTAGCAACCATAAAATAATAAGTACCCTATCTTTTTTTCTGCTTGCTGTATGGTAGCCAGCATATGGGATCCTGGCCAGGCTTGGGCTGGGGAGAACACACACTATCACCACCTGCTACTTGCCCGCTAAACAAATGGTGCGTTTTGCATTCTTCAGTGGCCTTGTTCTGAATTCCAATAAATGCATCTCAGAAGCATTATGTGTATTAAAAATTCTTTGAAATTCATACTCAGAATTTAACAAGGACTTTCAGAGTAAACTTTTTATTATCTGAAAGTTTCTGTAGCCAGGATGAACTTTCACTAACTGAAATAGCGATATTTAGCTGTAACACTTTCAGGGTAAAATAAATTTTAATGAACCCCTACAGGCATGAATCATAGCTCTTCTCTTTGTTTTTCTTCTCCAAGTTGAAGAAAATAAGTTTTTTTGAGCACATCTGTTTTGCCCAATGACAGAGGAAAATATAACTATGGGCAAATATTCAGCCTCCCTCTTCAGTGCAGTTAAACAGCAAATCTCTTGCAGTTACAGTAGTGGTTCAGGTCTCCATCCCCCAGCAATGGACCAGCACTGCTGTGCTCAGACTTGGAACCACTGGCAATGGTCTGTATGTGAGATTGCTCTCCCTGTCAATGACATTATGTTAATTAAGTGAATGAAACTGGAAAAGGCATCTGAATTAATTTTATGAGGTATCTTAATCACACTGTACTTATTTATTAAAAACAAACAAACATGGTTTTCACTGATGGGAGGAAAAACTGATATTACCAGCTCCAAAAAGAGAAAACTGGACATCATCAGAAAATTATTACTTGCTCCAAGACAGCATTAGATGATGTAGTAATTTTCATGCTGACGAATCAAACTTAAATTGTAAATGGAGGAACAAATTAAAAAACAAAACCAGTAGTCTCTGAGACCTCACAATACGGTAGTTATGACCCTAAACTGCTGAAAGAGTTGGAAAGCAAACACTGTGTTTGAGAAAGGGCAAGGTTCTTAGAGGGAATATTGTCTCAGAAACAGGTTTGCACCATTTTATAGAAATAATCGAAAACTCAGTAAGATTTACTATTAAGACAAACAATTACTTTAAAACTAGCAAATCTGCACCAGCAACTCCAATCCAAAATTATCCACTGTCAAAATCTCAGGTAAACAACCTTAGATGCAGTTATCTTATGTGAAAAGATCTTCTCAGTTCTAAAACCAGGAGTTTCAGAAGAACTGGACTTACATAATGTGTTGGACTGGTGGGAAACATTTATCATAATCAAATTTGGTAAAATCATACCTGTTTTCTTTTCTGACAAGTGTTTTGGACACCTAAACACAAGTTATGCAATTAAGTGTATTTTAAAAATCCAATCACTGTCATACTTCAGAGTACATTTTACTGACAGTTAAGTACTACGGATATTTCACATTTATTCATTATTTTAGCTTTGTCTTTTGTGTAAAATTGTCACTTCTTAGTATCTGAGATATTATAACTGAGAATGCTGGAACATTCACATTTATGAGGGAAGTCTTAGACCTGAAAAGTTGTTATTTTTCTGTACAGTCTTTGTCCTTTGAACATGATAGATGTTTTTTTTCATCCAGTATGCTACATACATATATTTTGTCCTAAAGTAAAGACTAAGAGTTACTCAATTTTAAGAGCTTTCAGAATATTGAGTGGGTGGTAAATTCATCGCTGGGACCTCATGAAATGGTTCGTAAAACAAATTCTAGAATTCATTATTATCGAGGGTTGTTATCTGAACGAAGTCCATTAAAAAGTTAATAGAAAAAAAACAGATAAAAACATCCTGTTTTTTAACATTTGCTCAAATTGTATTTAAAACAGATTTACATAGACTTGCGCATACATTTACAAAGCTTTGTGAAACTGAATTTTAAAGGTTATTTAAAACACTGTAACAGGAAAAAAAGCAAATTTTTTATTAGTCATAGCCAAGTTACTTAGAGACACCCTTTTATTATATAAGCAAGATTCTTTAAAGCAGTTAGAAGGGCTGCATATAAAATATGGTGCTAATAAAAATAATAATGGAAATTTATTAAAAGGAATAGAAATACAAAATTCATAATAATCCTTTTGCTTCCTGAATTAAAAAACAAAAACAACAAAAAAACACAATAAAAACCAAACCAACCAACCAAAAAAAAAACCAACCAACCAACAAAAAAACAAACCACAACTTTCTTGCTACATTCTGACACACATTTTAAAACCATGTATTCTTTCAAAAACATTTAATGTCCTCCTTATTCCACAGAAAATTTACTTTCTTGACAGGGCCTTAACTCATTACACATTTATTTTGTTCTTATTTTGAAGAATGCAGAAGGTCATCAAAGAGCTCTGAGTTCTGTCTCTGGAAAAGGATCTTCTGTATCTGCAGTCTTCACAGAAAAGACTCTTAGGTAATTACTCTCTCCTTTAGCTCTCTCCTCTCAAACTTTTGTTTGTGCTTTCAAACTTTTAAAAGAAAGAATTCAAAGGATTCTTAATTGCACTGACAACCAACTACTACCCTTTCCCATTTTAATTCCATCTGTGCCCCTCTGCTCCAAGTTTTTGAAGTCTAGTTAATCTAAATTCCAGATTTTTTTTTTTTTAAACCTTGTGTCCCCTCTTGGTTTAAACGGCTTCATTACTTTTTGTGTTCTAATTTTTCTGTCAGTGATCTTCAGCAGAGCCTCCTCATTTCACCACAGATCTCTGCAAGATTCCTCAAGACCACTGTGGATGGTGTAGGTTTCATAACTGCATAATCCCATCCAAAAACTCAATATATATTCATATAACATGTCTAAGTTCCTGTCTCAGCTATCTACTGCTTTATTCTAGTTCTGTTCGACCACGTCCAAATTAAAATCTCATAGTCTCTTCCTCTGGCCTTTTCTTTTGGACATCTTGCATGCATCTCAAATATATTCTGGCTCAACTGAAGCTCTTCAATCTACACCCTCCCTTTTCCCCCCCTCCTCTATTTTTTTAATTTCTTGCATGCCTACTGCCTATAGTAATAACCACCTGCAGCTCAGACTTCTAAACTTGACTTAAATCGCTATACTGATTATATCCTCTGCTAAGTCCTTCACCTCGTTGGTCAAGAGATACCTTTTGCTTAGCATCTATAAAATATAGCTCTTCTCATGTTTTATAGAGAAAGTAAGCCCTCTTGTCTTACCTCATTCTCAACCTTAAGGTTAAGATACCAGTCTTTACTTCTCAACCCAGGCTGGAAACCTCCAAAGCCCATTTAATGGACAAGACAATTCTACAAGCTGGCAAACCTCAAGTATTCATCTTCTTGAAACATCCCTTTAAAAGTCATCTTCCTCATGCTGTGAGAATCAAAACAAAGGCAGTTGCTGTACTGAAACTATAGCCCACTGTGACAGCCAGGATTGTGAAACCATCTTACTGCATTCTATTTCTCTGATTCTAGTTTTGCTTTATAGTTAGCTCTTCTATTCTTGCAAGACGTGGACCTTCTTTTAACCTCTGTGTTTACAGATCAAGTATTACAGTATGGCCTTATCACTTAAGCAGTGAATGAATGAAAAATACCAATGTAAATTAATTCTAATTAAAAACATTACTGTGACTACACCTTTTCTAAATCTCAATAAAAGATGCAGCTAGTCTGGGAAACAGCTAGAGAATGACTTATATTTTAGAACAATATTTTAAAAAGAAAAATTTAACCAAAATCTTAGATACATCTGTACCAGAAAGAGACGGGGAAGGGCAGGAAGGGACAGAGAGGAAGAGTTTTTTAAAATCAACATTATTCTGTAGCAAAATGATTCTCAAAAATTTTAATATAAAAGCCGTGTCTAGCTGACAATGTACTCAACAGTTAATATTTATGCTCATGCGAGAACCTTCTATCTCAAGAAAAAAATTATTCATAATACATTTTATATTCTGGTCTCTTGATTATTTAGACATTCAGCATCCATAAACAAGTAGCTTATCCATGAGATAAGCTATGTGACACCAAAATTAATGGACCCCTGAGAAAAATCCTTCACAAAAAAAATTAAAAAAAATAAGAAATTTTATTAGTATCCTTGTACTTGGCTTAAAGCAAAGTAGACAAATTGTACAAGAACTCAAATGTCTCTTAAGGCCACAGATCCTGCAATCACATGGATAAAAGCAACATTCTGTATTTTTGGTAACTTTGCTGCTTCACAAATTACTGCTCATTAAGATACAAGCCTATCTCTTATATCAGTGACAAAGGCATTATTGCAAATGTGGTTACTGAAAAGAAACTAAAATAACACAGAAGCTTAAAGCAGTAAAGGACAAATAATCTCATAAGCCATTGTCAAAATACTCCTTAATATATCAAGCCACAGTTCTCAGTTGGAACCACTACCCTTTTATACATCTAACTACATATAGAGATATAAAAATATCTTTAGCCAAACTCTCAAGTCACAGTCATTTCAAACAACAAACATGCAAAGACAGCACGCTTACCCTTTCAGCTCGTCCTAACTCTGCAGCCCAGTGTTTTCTATACCAAATAGGACATGGCTTTGCTTTCAAAAGGTACCCTTACTGATTCTTTTCACTTTTCTGCGGATTTGCTGATAGAATTTATAACTAGCACTTCAAGCCTTTTCTCTCCCTCGTCCGCACTGGTTTAACTTCTTTATGATGGCAGATAATTGTTTTGGCCTTAGGCAAAGAATGTGCTCTCTGCTTAGGAAGATGGCTGCACAGCATCTTTATAAAGGAGCCAAATGAGGAAAAATGAGATAGTTGCAGAACATTACATTTCTTTATCTTATCAATTATGGAAGAAAGACTTTTTTATTTAATATGGTAAGAATACTAATGAGAGGTCAAAATATAACACTGGGCTCTTGGTATTAATAGTGATAAGAGTAATGATGAACAACAATTCAAAATAAACATTATTTAGTGAACACGATTGTAAGACTATGATTGCACCAACACCCTACAGAAAACAAGCGTTGCTATTAAAAGAATAAAATAAAAGAGAAATTAAAAGGAAAAATAAATTAATCCAAGCACTTGAAAAACTAAGGGAAGGCAATCTTCTGTAAAATCTATATCAATTTCTTTATTGAACCATAAATATATCTTCTTTTTATTGCCATTAGTATAATCTGAGATGTTACAGCAAGAAAGACCTTTATAACACATATAATATTCATCTGTACTTAAATGGTATTTGCCATTAATTAACACAGACAAGAATCAAATCGATTCTCAAAGTTCTATATTATCTGAAATTGCAGGCTTAAAGATTTTTCAAAACAGGCAAAGACATAACAGAACATTTCCCACTTAGATGTAACCAAGTGAAAAGAAGAAGAAGATACTTAAAACCTTCTTTCACAAATGAAACTGAAGGTGGATTTTTGGAAGGCTGAGGGGTAGAGGTGGGGGACCTCTGTACATTACTCAGAAGTACCTACTTCTTTATCTTGTTTCCTGCTTTTCTTTTAAATTTAACAGCAATAATTATGAGATAGGATGGAATTTTTTTTTCCTGGCTTGAACCCACAACAAGGAAGAGAAAATGCTGATCACAAAGCCAACACATGGAAAAAGAAATTCCCTATACAACTAAGAACACTGCAAAGAAACAGAGGCAAAGACACTCCATTTCATCACCTTAAGCAGTTTGATCATCACAGCTATAATTCTTTCTCCTACTTCCTGTAAAAGTCTGCACCTCCCATGGACAGCAAATATCATTAAGGAATACTTGGGGAAAATCTAATACTAATGTATTTGTTGTGTAGTGGAAGCACCAAAACCTAAACATTACAATGGTATGTTAGAACACATACAGCCTTTAAGTTTCCCCTATTTTGATTATATTACTGCTCCTTTTTTTTTTTTCTCCATTCACTCAATAGGTAGAGTCATTACAGTTATTAAAGAAAAAAACAACAGTTTGAATGAACTCATAATCACAGCACTACTACAGATTTTCAAATTTAATTCCCATTTTGTTAAAAATTACTTATAAATAATGATGCTCATGAAAATACGAGTTAAAAATTCATACTATTGTCTAATGTTTTAAATAGCTGAGGCTATTCTTAAATTTCTCAAGTGCTCAAAAGCCTGCTCTTTTTGCTGGTATGTTTTCTATGTTTGTAAAGCAGTTTTTCAGTCTAGAAGATGGAGGCTTGATTTTATAGAGAATAGGACCCAAATTGGTTATTGTTAACACCAGCTCTTCTTCCAACATCCTTTCTGAACCTTCTCCTGTAGAGGAAAACTCAGAAATACCACAGCAGATGTGAGCAGCTGACAAAGAAAACATGAGCTATCCTTTGGAGAATTTTTCTGGCAGTCAACTGCTTGGTCTATTTCCCACTAGTGTTAAGAGCACGATACAGCAGCAAAAAACCCCAAAAAATCTGAAATATGGCTTTGCTGACATCTCATACTTATATCCAGTTTGGAAATTAAGAATATTTTTCCAAGGAAATTTGGTCAACAAGTTCCAGACTGATATTTAAACAAGTATCTCTGGTTTAGCTATTTAGAAAGAGACAAAGACGCACAGAATTCATGCAGTTCAAAATTGTGGTATTTTCTCAATCATATACATCAAAACTATAATATGCCTAGAGTATTTTAATTAAGATGAGTTCACAGGATTTTCATTCATTCCTGAATGACTAAGTGGTAGCTCTAGTATTTAATCAAGGTATGCAATGATATCCAAGTGACTGACATAAAAACCTCCACAGGCAGTACTAACCTGAGGCTGGCAAGCATCTTCTCTACTGCTTTGGTTGAATGACCTTTTACTCGACCTACAAGCATGAGTATCACCAAAGAATATCAATGAGAAGAGCAAGTAGCCGACTCTCCACTACACAGGTTCCCTTGACAGTGGCTGGTATAGAAGGTAATGTTAAAAACAACATTTAAACTTTGCTTTCTGGATATCTGCATTTGTTCTTCCTAAAAATTGATACATTTATCCCCTTCTGCTTTATTTCCCCTTCCCCCCAAGCATTCTCTTTTGAAGTTATGTTTTTCAAAAACTACTGCACAGAAAAACAAAATATTGACATGGCTGCCTGATTGCCGTGGAATTACTCCACAGAGAAGAATTCTGAATTAACATGCAACATCATTTTAGCTTTAACATTTTGTGATTCAGTCACTAGACCTTGCAGTTTATTGCATCTGTGAACTGCATTTGCTTCTGCCAGAAAATAACCTTCTATTTAAGGCACCTGAGGTTGGGGAAAAATTATCCTCAAACAGATTTCATTAATTCAGGCAAGAGAAAGTTAATATCCCATGACACAACTGATTTGTTTGTAGGGGTGTTAAATGCATCATTTCCCTAATAAACTAAACCACTAGAGGAATGTGTAGAAGTTGGTGTTCCTTCCCTCAACTCATAAAAAAGCAGCAGTGTCTGCCAGGTGAACTCTGAGGAAAAGTACTGGATGGATCACACACTGGTATTTCTAAGAGTATATATGGATTTATTTACCTATCTCTATAATATAAAGAAAATATTCTGTTTGAATTCTTCTGAGTGCTCTTCTACTAGAATTCAGAAGCATCCCAAGTACATATTCACTAATTTACAATAAGATTGTAATGGTTTTATTGTGCCCTTAAAAAAAAGCCAATTTTACCAATGCGTTACCTGCATTACAGCTTGAACATCCAGACGTAGAACTCCAAGTCCCTGCATTTCGATATTTATGGATATCCCTTTAGAAATAATGGGTTTCAATTTTTTGATCTTTATGAAGTTCAAGCTTATCTAATCAATACTAAAAGGAAAACAAAACTAGCCATCTTAATAGCACATATGTATAAAATTATTAATTCAGCTTTTAAAAAAGATAGTCCTCTGGAACAGATATAACTGGTAATGTTTACAGAAAAGAACACGCACTGATTTGCGTAGGTGAAATAAGAGATATCTTCTTTCACCTTCACATACCCCACAATAAAATAAATCAGGGTCTTATTACACAAAGCCTTCTGTTTAAGAAATGTGTCCCATCTTACACGCCACAGATCAACTCGCTTCTGAACTATCCTTTTTTAGATGGATTTGAAAACCTGCAAAGATTTCAAAGGTTCCCAAAGTCCTCCTATTTGTATCTGAAATTCTGTGAGACTCCGTTAGCCTTCTGGTATAGAAGGCCAAACATATTTGTTGGAAGCAAACAAAAAAACCCCACAAATAAAAAACCTCCCAGACAACATACTTCCATGTTGCTTTCCAAAACCACTTTCCCTAGTCCTTTTAATTTAAACAGAAGATCATAGTCCTTCAGAAAGCTGAATAAATATAAGACGAAAGCTAAATATTTTTGACATGTCAAGATATCTTTGAAACATATCATTAAGCAAAACGATTGCCTAATAGATCACCATAAATTTTAACATTGTCACTCATAAACATCTCTGCAGACATCAGCAGGAGAAATAGCAAGATTTCTGTTTTCATCTGTCTTTTCTAGGGAAATAGGGATGTTAAAACAATCAGTCCTCCTACAGTGTTCTTCAGCCTCTTTTGTTCTCTACTGAGAAACAAGAACCCTAGATTTTACTGAAAACAGACAAAATACAAATGTAGTCGCCTAGCCAACTCTTACACATTTTAAAGAAGTACGTTTCACTGCAAATGCCTATGAGAACCAAAATCTTGTGCCCTTACATATTCTTACATCATCTTTCAAAGGAAGACAGAGTTGGTCTCAAAGAAACTGGAGACATCATTTATACCAAAGAATTTTGTATTAGGTAAGACTGGATTTGGAAATTGTAGCATTCAGAGACCAGAAGGGGTATATTACTTCAAAGTCAAGGGACTTCTATCCATAAGATTATTAAGTTCCACATGTCCAGACTGCTAGACTAATGTGCATGACATTAATCTGAACATTTTTAGGCAGATGGACTGGAAGCGCTTACAAGTGCAACATGAGAAAGCCAGATGTTTAAAAGACCAAGTAAAATGTTTAAAAACATTTCTACTCATTCCTTTTTAGCTGGTGCTTCACAGATGCTTCACATGGAATTTCTGCATTATTTGTGAGACAGTCACAGTCAGCAATTTACTTCCACCAACATAACCTGGTGTATCACTGACAGCAGCATCAGATGTCCAACTTGAACTGCGAAGAAAGGGAGGCTTTTCTCAAGTGTGTCAAAACGTTCTTCAGTAAGCCAGTCTCATCCCAATGCTGAGACCTGCACAGACACTTCTGACACCATGTCCAGATGCACAGGAATTTTGTGACTCAAGTTCCAGCTAACACCCCTCCCTGTGCATGGGCAGAGCCACATTTTAATGCCATAAAACTTTGTTCAAATATTGGGAAGATCTTTCCATCCCACTGCACCAGCCAAAATGTATAACTTGCTGTACAGCTACTTGCTCTGCTGGAATGGTTTGGTCAGGGAAGTACCAGCAACCTGTAGGCTCTGTGAATTCCTTTTGACCATTTAAAGCATTTCCAATGCAATGCCTAAATCATTAACTCTCTCTGAGGGCTCTTAACTTGCAGCAAAGTTCATAAAATAGTGATAATCCAGGAGAAATGCAACTGTACTTTCCATTAAGTTCTTAAACCACACAATGATATGGCAGGAGTTACTTCACTCAGGTCCAATTGAAACTACTTGTGGGAACTCAAGCCTATTAGCACAAAGCCATCTCACATCCTGTGGCATGGCAAGGATCACAATAAACAGTCCCTTGTGAAGTAAAGAAGACATGACAGGACAACATTTTGCAGCAACAGCCTAATAGCCAGTTCACTTGACCTGTGGTGCAGTCAGGACACCCATAGCCACAGCATGACTTCCTAATGATCCTCTCTGATAGAGATGTAAATGTTAAGGTCAGATATGGTACAGTATGTATCACAGTACAGAGGGGAGGTGGAGAAAATGGAAGGAGCATGGCATGTAGAGAAGCTAAATCCAGTCTCATGAGGGGTAAGATATAGGAAGTGTGATGTTAATGGAGAATATAGCCATATGAGTTGCTGTTTTGGTCCTCAAACATGGCAAACCATGCTTTTTCACCAAAATGTACAAATGTCATCATATTTAAGAGAACCAGACATTTTCACTTGTCATCCTGCAATTTAGTTCTGAACCAAATCCCTCATGATAGCAGGGAATGGACGGACAACTGTATCCACATGTTGAACAAGCATTTTGTTTTAAAAAATATGTTTATACATACTCTATAAACACTAGCTCTGATCTTGCATCTAATCTTACTTTAGCTGTATTTGCCCTCCTGATTTGATGACAATCAAAAGAATAAAATTATCAACAGTATTGCAAACCAATGCATATTTTCAAAAGGGTGAATTGTTTAGCTTGAGTCACTGCATAGCTGCCCATGAACACAGTTTGACAGAATTTTATGATCCCCAGGGCAGCAATCCAACTTTTAGTACTGCTATGTTACCAAAGCCATAAATATTTTTCTGACAGTGTCAGTTTTACACTCAACATCACTATAATTTCTGCCCTAATCCATGAACAGTTTAAAGGATTTGTAGTCTCTTAATCTTTCATCTGCTGTAATTACAGTTGCTTTACTGTGCTGTCTGTTTCTGCAATACAATAGGGTTCTTATTCTCCAGAAAACACCAAAAACAACCCCCCCTAAAAAAACAAAAAAAAAACCCCAAACCAAAACAAAACAAAAAACAAACCAACAAAAAATCTAATGTTCTTCAAGTAAAAATCAAAACTCCTACATAAATATTAGGACTCAGTTGCTCAAACAGAAGAGGACACTCAAAACTTGCAAACTTCAGCTCCATGATTATTTCAATAACTACTATTGATCTGACAGACAACTACACTACCACAACCTGTATACTGTGTAAAAATAATGGCAATTAAACAGGAAGAAACACGTTGTACCAACAAGCTTAATTGAAAGTGAGAAGATGGAAAAATCTAATTAACTTTGCAAACTAGTTTTGCCTTTGTCAATTATCTTAATTGTACTAGTGGAGTACAGGTTACAATCTTTACTAAAATTTGAATTGCAAGAACATGTCTGAAAACAGAAAGAAAAGCAACTTCTAAATGGTTCTTAATTACAGCAACACATAGCATGAAGTAGCATCACATCTGCTGAGATGCAATGCTTCTAAGGTTAAAACCTTTTAAACTTTACCTAACTACTCAAATGGTGTAAATATGTAAAATTTGGATCTCACTAATGATTAGTATTTTAATGCAATACTTAACAAATAGGAGTTTGGTATCCACTGAGCCTTAGGTTGTTTACCTAAAAGTAATCTTATTTCATAAAGAATTCCCATTGAAACAACAGAACGACCAGAGATAAGGAACAAGGGATTTGCCATGGTGCTACTATAGCAGTAGCTGTCTGGCTGAGGGTCAGAAAGAACAAATCAGACCTTTTTTTAAGTACAACTCATGGCTGCAGGTACAGCTACAGCTGACTGATTTGCTGAAGGGGTACTAAGTTTACACTGTGAAGTACATATTGAAAACTTACTAGAATAAAAACATTTGGAGACTCAGAAAAGGCACCTGGAATTGCCTGTCCACATAACCTCAGCCCCTATTTCAGAGGCTTGAAAGATGTAACTCAAGGATGGGACATGGGAACTGCAGCCCAACATTAAGGAAAAGATCTTAAAGCACAAAGCAGCTATTTTCCTTCCAAATTCAACTCCTGATATTACCTACAATTTTGTTTCCTAACATTATCAGTAAAAGAGAGTCAGCTTCCCTTTGACATCCTTATCCTCATGGGCTGTGAAAGACCACCTCCTTTAAGCCAGCTAATGAAAACAACTTCTTTAGCTCTAACGTTTTGCAGGCAGCCAACCCTGCAAACAAACACCCACCCTGCCTCTTGCTCACTCCCATCTTTTGTGGGATAGGGAGAACACAGAAAGAAGTCAAGAAGACTTATGGATTGAGATAATCACAGGTTAAATATGGAAATCAAAAGTTGAGTGTGCAAGGAAAGCAAAATTTGCTCCTTCCCATCGGCAGGCAGATGTCCAGCCACCTTCCAGGCAAGCAGAGCCTCAGTGCACAGTAATGGCTACTTGGGAAAACACCGTAAGCCTCACTCTTCTGATTCTCTTCCACATAACAGCCTGGGTGAGTGAGCGAGCAGCTGGGTGGTGCTTAGTTGACAGCAGGGGTAAGACTATGACACAATAGTCACAGTTGGACAGTCCACTAGCTGGAAAACTTGTGTGCTGCTTAACAGGAGTTCACTGAAGAAAGAAAAAAATCAGTAAAAGGAAAATTGGCTTCATTCTCTATCAAATCAGGACATAAAACACAATTTAAAAGAATAAAAAGTTTCAGTTATGTATTCCTCTAGCTCACTGTCAAAATAATCTTTTGTTTTAAGACAAATGGATATTTTCATAAAATGTTGCCTTCCTCACTGCAACACTTCTGAGCTAAAACCTAAACCCCTTTGAGTGAAAACTCAGTTCTGTGTAACTAAAATCAGCCTTGACAACACAGTTACATCAGATCTATTACCTTTGTATAGTAAAGATGGATAATTTTGTCCTGCTTATTCCTGTGAGAACCTCAGCTAAAAATTATAAAGTCTAATTTTTCCCCTTCTAAGTTCATGAATTCTATCAGGCACCTGAATTAAGTATTGGATGGAATATCAGGGAGATCAACTTAAGCCTGCTCGTATTTCAGAATGCATTGTATAATCCCATTCATAGAGCTATTGGCCATCATCTTTGCTTGTCGAGGATTCCTGCCATTGCTGTACTCCTTGAGTTCTACCTCCTTCAATTATGCATTTTAGTTGAAGGTACAGAGAGCTTCTCTCAAATACATTGTGCTTCATTGTGTGACACGACTGCTCTAGAGGAGACATCTTGTGATGACATAACAGTTCCTGCAAACTGATGGTGGGGCCACCCTTCAGGCCCATGAGAGAAAGGCTTCCTAACCAGTAGATGTAGGGAAAGAAGACAGGAAACTAACTGCCGGTTGGATTTGCAGGAGGAAAAGGGTCAGGGAAGGTAAGTTTGGTGCAGCTCTTGATAGCTCAAGAAAAAGTAAATAAAGTTTTTGATGAAAAATATACAGCAGTTCATTTAATAGTCCATACAAGTTTGAAAGCCCAAGACTAATGTTTAAGGCTACTGAGATCCCCTAGAGAAAGGAAAATTTTATGGATTAAATACTTTATCCGAAAGAAATAGATCAGCTGCCATACCAAAACCTTGCAGCCTGAGGCAGAAATACTCAATATATTAAATTGCTATATAAACAACCCATGTCTGAGAATAAAGTGCCCTAAAAACTTAAGGAAAAAAAAAATCATCCCTTGAAAAGAACATCCATTTTTTCAGAAGTTTGCTGGAATGTACTCTGAAATGCAGACTATGCAAGGGATCCATTTGGCTTTTAGATATCCAAACACAATGATGACTCAATTTTCTTTAATTAATGTTTCATACTTGGCATTTAAGAGCAGAACTGGGCTCCCTAAGTACCAGCATTTATCCAATACTTTGTACTGTAATGTTACTACATGCTGTGATGCTATGCAGGGAGGGAATTAGAAGGTCCAAGGCCCAGCCAGAAATTAATCTGGCCTCCATGGTGAAGGACAACAAGAAAAGCTTCTATAAATATATTAACAACAAAAGAAAGACCAGGGAGATCCTCCATCCCCTGTTAGATGCAGGAGGAAACATGGTGATGAATTATGAGGAAAAGTCTGAGGTGTTTAATGACTTCTTTGCCTCAGTCTTTAGTAACATGGCCAGTTATTTTGAGGGAATCCAACTCCCTGAGCTAGGGGATAGGGACCAGGAGCAGAACGATCTCCCCACAATTCAGGAGGAGATGGTCAGTGACCTGCTGCACCATAAAGATGTGCACAAATCTATGGGGCCAGATGGGATCCACCCAAGAGTGCTCAAAGAGCTGGTGGGGGTGCCACGAAGCCACTTTCCATCATTTATCAGCAGTCCTGGCTCACTTGGGAGATACCAGCAGACTGGAAGTCAGACAATGTAACCCCCATATATAAGAAGAGATGGAAGGATGATCCAAGAAATTACAGGCCTGTTAGTCCGACTTCAGTACCGGGGAAGTTGATGGAGCAGATCACCCTGAGTACCATTATGCAGTACATGCAGAACAAACACATGATCAGGCCCAGTCAGCGTGGGTTCATGAAGGGCAGGTCCTGTTTTACTAAGCTGATCTCCTTCTATGACAGGGTGACATGCTTATTGGATGAGGGAAGGCCTGTGCATGTTGTCTTCCTTGACTTTAGCAAGGCTTTTGACAAGGTTTCCCACAGCATTCTCCTAGAGATGCTGGCTGCTCATGGCTTGGATGCACACACGCTTTGCTGGATAAAAAACTGGTTGGATGGCTGGGTCCAAAGAGTTGTGTTCAATGGAGTTAAACCCAGCTGGCAACCAGTTACGAGTGGTATTCCCCAGGGATCAGTGCTGGGGCCACTCCTGTTTAACATCTTTATTGACGATTTGGATAAGGGGATAGAGTGCACCCTCAGTAAGTTTACAGCTGACACAAAATTGGGTGGGAGTGTCGATCTGCTTGAGGGCAGGGAGGCTCTGCAGAGCCTTGAAAAGGCTTGTCCAATGGGCTGAGGCCAATTGCATGAGTTTCAATAAGGCCAAATGTTGGGTCCTGCACTTCAGCCACAACAACCCCATGAGCATTACAGGTTTGGGGAGGAGTGGCTGGAGAGCTGCCCAGCAGAGAGGGACCTGGGGGTGTTGACTGACAGCCGGCTGAACATGAGCCAGCAGTGTGCCCAGGTGGCCAAGAAGGTCAATGGCATCCTGGCCTGCATCAGAAATAATGTGACCAGCAGGACCAGGGAGGTGATCCTGCCTCTATACTCAGCCTTGGTGAGGCCACACCTTGAAGCACTGTGTGCAGTTTTGGGCACCGCAATATAAGGAGGTGCTGGAGAGGGTGCAGAGAAGGGCAACTAGGCTGATTAGGGGTCTGGAGAACAAGTCTTATGAGAAGAGGCTGAGGGAGCTGGGGCTGTTCAGCCTGGAGAAGAGGAGGCTGAGGGGAGACCTCATCACCCTCTACAACTACCTGAAAGGAGGTTGTAGTGAGGTGGGTGTTGGCCTCTTCTCCCTAGTGACTAGTTGTAGGACAAGAGAAAATGGGTTCAAGTTGCACCAGGGGAAGTTCAGGCTGGATATTAGGAAAAATTTCTTCACAGAGAGAGTGGTGAGGCATTGGAACAGGCTGCCCAGGGAGGTGGTGGAGGCACCGTCCCTGTAGGTGTTAAAAAAACGGGTGGATGTGGTGTTTCAGGGGATGGTTTAGTGGTTAGGGGTTGTAGGGTGGATGGTTGGGCTTTATGATCTTAAAGGTCTTTTCCAATCTTGATGATGATTCTATGATTCTGTGCTTCTATATGTGTACTGTAGTGTTACTATTTATTTTACTGTAACAGCTTATCTCTCTAGTCCTCTGTTTAATTAAACTGCACTTTTTATTTTTAAGATACTGGCACAACAGTTCCAAAATTTAAGCACCTCACACTCTGTTCTGTGTTGTTTCAAACCTCTTGCTTTTCTAATAAAGCTACCTCAAAAAATTGCAGTTTTTAAGGTACTTCAATGGGATTACAGCTGGCCTGCTAATCCTGCCATT
This sequence comes from Hemiprocne comata, assembly GCA_020745705.1. Lineage (NCBI taxonomy): Eukaryota > Metazoa > Chordata > Aves > Apodiformes > Apodidae > Hemiprocne > Hemiprocne comata. The sequence goes on along the minus strand of CM036586.1, from coordinate 129,702,976 downwards.
ACATTAATTCAGAGAAGCTCTCCACTGCAGTTACTTCTGTAACAAATAAGTCTCAAGCACAGAAGATGCATTAAAACGTGTCTTGGTCACAATGTAAATGCAGAGAGCATTACAGTCATCTGATCTCAGGGAGAAGACAGACAGAAGACTGTAGAAAACTGCATACTGGAAAAACATATATATTTATATTTGGCCCCATACAGATAAAAATCTAACATTTTGCATTTGATTTATGTAGCTAGAGAGGCATCTATTAGAGCATTTTTTACTCCAGTTATATTTATTTTTTCCTTAGGAACTCAAAGTTCAATAAGATGAAAGAACAAAACGCATGTTCCCTGTTCCAGAGAAGAGAAAAACACTATTGCAGAAATTAAGCAAAGGCAAATGTCCCACAGCCAGCAGGTGGCAGAGATGGAAAATGAACTCCAGCACTGTCAAAATCATTCTCCCTTTTCAACCTTGTCTGTACAGTTACAGCATATGCATCAATTAGATAACTTTATTACAGAATCACATGCATAACCTTCACATTTTATTAATTCTTTAACAACACTGAAGCACTTAATGAAGGAAGAAGAGTACTGGTAATGAAAAGTCAGCTTGCCTGGATCACATCTGTATCCCAAACAAGTCTCACAACAACTACTCACAACACATTTACTTCAAAGATAAAAGGGGTGAAGTCTTCGCTTATACAGCAACTTTCACTGAAGTAACAGTGTTCATGTACTGAAGTAGGTAAGTACTGTAAGCAGATTCTCTTCCTTTGCTCTCCTAATACAGAAAAGTAGTCTATATTTGTACAGAAGAGACATTTCCCCTCCCCCATCATTTAAACTGCATAAACTGTAATTTTAGTAAATCAAGCAAAGAGCTAATCAAGTTTTGATTTGCTAATTACTTCTCAATTTGATTAGAGCTGGCAGCTAATCATCTCTGGAAATGTAAAGTCAATCTCACTCACATTTGCAAATCGGGACTTTAGTGTAAAGGAACTGGGATACTGTGCTGTTTGCAGCTCCAGTATCACTAAGCCTGGAGTCCTCTCCTTCATCTAAGTCTACCTAGACTGGGCCACTTCCCCAATATGAAAGGTAAGAAACGACATCACTGAGGGGCAAGTACAAGGCTCTCTCCAACCAGTGTAGGAGCCTAATACCTCCCCCATCCAGGGGGATGTTCAGCCTCTTCCTAGACGCCATGCGCTGTGGAGTCATATATCTGCAGCACTGTCCTAGCCTCACATCTTCCTTATCCCCAAGCTCTTATCCATAATATAGTCCTTGCTTCTTTTCTTATATTAGGCTTACATTTGATGTTTGAGTACTGCAGACACCAGACTGACATTATTAAATTCAGCCACTGTCCTCAAAGATTATCACTCCAGATCCCCATCTCCATGGCCAGACATTCAGTTCCTTGTGTAACTCGGACTCCCTTCAATTCCAACATTACCCTGACACCTAGGGAGAGCACGAGCAGGGAAGTAGCAGCAGAGAGGAATAAATGGCAGGCAGCAACCCTGGGGATTGCTTCAGAACATTTGTGAGGCATCACAGAGAAAGGTACAGACATGTTTAGTGAAGTGAAATTCTGAGTATGGCTTGCTTCCTTCCTTTCCAGTTTCAGACTTCAAGACCTGCAGATCTGCTCTGTGACAGAGACCAACTGAAGCATAACAACAGCTGTGGGGAAATTGGGAGAGGACAAAGTGGTGTGAGATGACACTCCTTCAACTTAAACTAACAGGGAAGGTGACATGCCAACACCCATTTATATTCAATTTACTAAAAAATAGTCTTGCCTACCTACCCTACGAAGATATGAGGACAGAAAAAAGAGTCAGAAATTACTGAAGAGTTGTCTTAAATAAAGTGCAGCTTAAGTTCAAAAAATAAAATATGAAATGGGCTAGTTTTAGAGAAATACCATGTCAGAGAAAAAAGGCATTCAGAGCCTCTTACAAACATTTTACTTGGAGTTTTTCCTACAAAACTTGGCTTTTTTTCTTTTACCATTACTTCTCATTTAACATTTTAAAACATTTTGTATTATTGACTTTTCAAAGATAAGATGAAAATAAAGCATTTACTATGATTCCAAAGAAATTTAAAATTTATCATTTATAAGTAATTTAATGAATTCAAATTTGAGGCTTTGTTACAAGCTTTAAAATTTTTTTAGACCCTCCACGAAATAATTTATCTAGCTAGCTGTATCTAGCAGTCCCAAATATCTGGTATCAAAAAAGGATGTTAAAATTGTCTCTGCTGTCTATAATCTCTGTGTCTATACAATTTCCTCGAGATTGCTGATTTCATTGAATTACTATTAACTTTTTTCCCCCACAAAAGGCTGCCATCTATCCATTCTGACTGAGGAGAGTGAATACTAAAGACACTGTTTAACAGTGTCACCAATTCTTTGGTGTGACAGATCTTTCATTTTGCTGTTATCCCAGGCACAGTCTAAACTTGGCTATCTGTGACTTTGGCAGTTCTTTCCAAATCTGTAAAGCATAGTTAGAAAATTACCTAGCTATTTTAATGGAAACCACGAGAGAGCACCGCTTGTTTCTGCCAGCAATGCTCTTCAATAATGTTGTGCCTATAAACTCATTTGTTATGATTCTATTGATGAAACATCCTGCATTCAACATAACTCCCAGGTCTCAACCAAGTACCAATAAAATGTACCATTTCACAATTAAGTTATACTTCAAGTATAACTTAAAAACTTAATGCTTACTGAAGTAAAACTTCAGTATAAAATACATTGTCCATGGAAAGGCACACTTACAGAGTTGTCAAAGCCTTTGAAACATACAGTTGAGATTACATCAATTTAACCAGCTATTTTTCAAACATCAAGAAAAAAACCCTAGAGATTCTTTCTGTAGGAAATTATAACACTACCACTCTTTTCCATCAAAGAGGAAAACAACTCTGCAAGTCAGTTTGGGTAGTGAGTAATCGAGTGCCAAACACTCATGGGAAGTCTTCTAGAGACCAATGGTTCAAATCAGTCCATCTCTTTCATCTCTGCTACTTTATTTCTTCTTTACAAAAATAAGCATTATGGGGAAAAAAAAGACAAAAAAGGAAATGTGGTGACAATCTAGTAAACCAGTAATATGGTTTAAGCTTTTTCTTTTAGAAAGCCAGAATACAATAGAAGGACACAGGCTGCATTTCTTGGGGAAACTAATGTTCCTAGCCAATTCCATTTATTTCTTGAGGAAAACAGTTCTCTTTCAGTCTTTGTTCTAGCCATTGGTCCAATAATTGCCTTTGCCACTTCACATAACCAATCACTGGAATGATTTGTATCTATAATTAAATTAAAAAAAAAAAAGTATCTTAAATGAACTAAGAAATCAGGATGTTGACAGGTTTACTTTGTGAAGAACAAAGAAATTATGCCAGGCAAAATATGAACTTCAGACTCTTTATCATGAATCATACATCAGATTTCATAAGAAAAGTAGAAGTAATGAAGCTTACTATCATTCTCTTACCTTCAAATGAATACTCCACTCATTAGCAATCAAACTGTAATGAATTAAAATTTGCTAGAGACTTAATTTTTAGGCATTTATGGACATGAAAATAATGGTGGAATGGCTGTTAATCTTTCTGCACATTTTTTATACACTTTTGATACATTTGCCAGATGGCTGTTTCTGGTGGTTCTGAGAGTTTGCCTACATTTAATAAAATAATTCAAATTCTTCAGTGCATCCTGTACTTTTCATGTTACTCTCCCCTTAAGCTCTTCCACATCCTTTGAGGCAAAGTGACTTTCTCAATTTTGCAAACTGAAATCCTTACTTCCCAATGTATCTTTCTCAAATCTACAGCTAACTGACAACCAATTTAGTGTTCACAGCCTTCAAAAAAAAGAGGAAGACTTCTAGTTTGAGAGATATATTAGTAATATATAGCCAAGGGAAGTACAGAACATACAAGAAACTGATACACGTTTTACATTTAATCTGGAAAATTTCATTTTGTGCACTTAAAGAAAAAGCCATAGTAGGGAATAACAAAAAACTTAGAAGACACAAATAATTATTTTATGCAATAGCAATCAAATTTATAACAATCACATTATCAGATTAGAGTAAGATTTGGATAGAGGTACACTAACACTCTTGCTTTTGCTAGGTCTTTTTTTTCCCCACACATGATGATTTTAACGAGAAGACACGGGTTCATTGCAGCAGGAAATTAGGAGAAAAGTTTAAATACTTTTACTTCAGCTAAAGCAGTGATTTTCCAGTAAGACTGCTTCCTGTTCTTGATTACCTGTTCTATAGCATGGCAGAGAATGATGCTGCAATATTGAAAGCAGATCTTTACCTCCTTTACAAATTCATTTTTCACCACACTTGCTAACATAGTAAGTCATCCAGCTCTTAGTAGCTATATAAATTGCTTGCTCACATTCATGTTAATCTTTCAAGTATCTAGCAAGATGCCTCATGTCAAAACAATTTGATCATACAATTAATTCCTGATCAAAAGTATTACTGAAAAACACCACCAATATTTTAACTTGAGAAAAATATCATGTCTTTATTTTCCATTTAACAAACACCCAAAGATCTGTATAATCGACCTACAGTAAAATAACTGTCCTAATTAACATGTGACAAGATATTCTGAGTTGAAACCTGCTGTAATTATTCCTCTTTATACAAAATATGTAAACAGTCATTAAGACATACATCAAGAGAATGAAGGGTTTCCTTTTTCTGTAGTTAGTGACACTGAACTAGAAGTTGTAATAATATCTGCTTCATTGATTTAGATCTACAGTAACGTAAAAGCTTTAAGAGAAAATAGATAGATCACCCAACCTCAGCATACATGAAAACACAATAGCTAGGACACACTTCTAAGAGAATGCAGATTCAGAATTTTGAATGGGTTTAGGAAAGTGAAACCTGAAATTTTGTTTTAAATTGTGCTGTCCATTTGAGAACACATATCTTTTGGTTTTTATAAAAATTCTCCCAGCCATAACTCTTTGAAAATGTTGTGTATCTTTAATATAAAACACAAATACAAATAAGACATAAAAGAAATTTTAAGCACAGATTTCTTGCAGAACTAGAAAGAAGTACAATACCTATGCTTTGGTCAGTCCTACCATGTCCTGCTCCTTCCTCCTAGGTTTCCATATACATTACTTGAATTACAGAAAACTTCTAGGGAATCTAGCTTGAGGCAACTGGTCACTCCAAGACAGAAGTATAAGACTTATTTGAGCAGAAAATTGTTCTTGAACTGCAGAAAGAACAATCATGAACATTGCTTTCCAAACATACACTTGTATGCTGCTCACCTTAAGTATGCATGGGATTCATTACCAAATTGTCTAGGGTCTAATCTTTGCTATCTCAGTACCTGTGACAATTTTCTTTCCCAAGCACAGATATACTTTATTTCTCATTAATTCACTTCCACAATGATTACTGCTTTAAAGCAAAGCTGAGATTTGGCTTCCTTTCCTTTAAGAGAAACGTATGTTCTGTTGGCATGCCAAGTGAGTTGGAAGAAGCCTTGTAACATTAATTCAGCTACTATCTTTTGCTTCCTTATAATAGCCTAGAATTTTCTATGAAGTACAATCTCTCAATAACAGACCACTTAAAAAATTAAAAAAAAAAAAAGAAAGAAAATTTGAATGTATTGCAGCTTATATTAACCTGCTTACTAAATATACAATCACTGTGATTTTGAAAATGTCCAACCCCCTACTCCCCATTTTTTGTCCCTCAAGTCCTTCAACCCACAGGAACGAAACACTGAACTCCAGCTCTGGATTATGTCTTGGAAAGAATTAGGAAAATTCATACAGTTTTAAAAAATGTAAAAAATTATATATTTTTGTTCTGTTTTCAAAACCAAATATGATGATCCAAGATCAAATTATTTTCAGTGACTCTCCACAACTAGTAGTATTCTTTCACAAAACAAAACAGCAATCAGAGGTAGCTGTCCCATATCTCCGCATACAGAAGTTATTAACACGTAATAATATGATTTTCTTTTTCCCATTCTGATTCATTAAGGATCCAAGAATAGTTTGAATTGGGATATTAGAAAGTCTGGAGACAGAGGTATAACGAATGGCTATCTTTTCTACATCATCAACTAAAACTGCAAACAAAACACTCAGAGTGTTGTAGTAGTACCTCACGTATGATCAAAATTTTCTTCTCTTAAGCTAATAAAAGAAACAGAGATAGGCAATGATCATAACAGATCCTAGCACCTGTTTTTGTAAAATACTTCATGCTAAATTTAGAATATATATTTCAATAGCTGCCTCCACTGAGACATGGTGGCTAACATTTTGAACATGTCCTAACTACCTCCCTCCCCTTTTGACTCCCCCAAGTCTGTCAACCCACAGAAATTAATTGTAGTTGAACAAAATACACATGGTAGAAACAGCACCTTGTTGTTTTCTTGTGCACCAGAATTGATGGGAACCAGCTCACAATCAAGAGAAAGGAAGCATGGCAGGATTAAAAGATTTATGAACTATGGAATCCCCTTAAGGACCACTGCCTCCCTCAGAACCCCCCTGGCTCAACCCTGCCCTCTCCCATCTTCTGTCATGCTTTTTCTTCATCCTAAATATCACAAGGTATTGAAGGAACAGATACTATGGGGCAAGAAAGAGTCTGGAAAAAACACTGGGGGTGCAGTGGAGATGAACGGATGGAAGTTATGACTCTTGTGGGCCAAGAAGCTGTAGTGACAAAGGAAAGGTGTACATAAGTGGTTGGTGAAACTGGTGAGTTGCCTGGAGGATAAGCTAGGCTAGTATTTTTTGTGGTTAACTTCTGTGGCACTGTTAATGCCACTTTCTCTCTGCTTGCACTGAAGAGGAGTACACAGATTTGGAAGACAAAGTATCTCAAAATATTCATGTACAACACAATGCTTTCAAACTATAAAGAACAGCATTTCTGGCAGCGTGTTTTGTGACAAGAGAGAACTCCTGGGAAGACTAAATGGAAATTTGTCAGGCAGGCCTAGAACCAGCCAAGAGCACAAGAAGTAATGTGGCAAAAGAATAGTGGAGACTTGTGGGTATATCTCAAGAATGTAAAGACTAATGAGTCAACATATATTATTTTTACATTGACAGAGGTACAAATATGATGTCTAAACAGTGTCAGTAAATGATTTTGGAATAACTGATAAGTGTTCCAAAGAGACATTATCGAATTGTACCTATTTTTGCAGTTTGCAAATCATTCTTAGTTAGGAAACTATTTCTTTCATTATGATGCATTATACATCAACCAAGTAAGTTAAAGTGTATCCCATCAGGAGGCTGAAAATTAATCTTGCTGATTCAAAGTTGTACTTCTAGCACTCAGAAGGACTTAAGTATTCATAAAAAGGAATTACAAATGGGGTATAAATGGGCAAATAGCAAAAAATAACTACATGAACAAAGATGCAAACTAAAATCTCGCTTTAAGATTGAACATTAGTAAAATTTTCTGTCACAGTCTATCCTGGAAATCCCGCAGAAGTCTATAATTTCAATAGGAAGGAATTTACATGCCTTCATAAAATTTACCATAAATACCACAACTCAATAGTGCAGTACTGTCAAAACACCACATTTTTTTCCTTTACATTTAGGAACAGTATCTGAAAAAACCTGCCATGTTCAATTAATGGTTTACAAAGTGAATAATTTTCACCGGATAATGATGTAAATGCAACATTGAAAAATCTAACTACAATGACGTAGAAGTTCTTTCATGGACTTGCGATGCAAACATTGATAGACCACATTGTCATCCTGTATTTTATTTCCCCTTCTCTAAAAATGACATATTACCAATAATTTCTCCTCTGTTTTGTATTAGGGTTTTTGGTTTTTTTTTCTCGATTAAGAAGGAAAAAAACCTTTCAGAGCAGTGTATGGAGCATCAAGTGAGAATCTGTCACTCAGATGCTAGCACTGACTGTCATTCCAGGCACAGCATGTGATGTGATTTCAGTGGAAGTAGTCTTGCTCATCAGAAAAGTTTTGAAGGACAGGTGAAATGCTGTTTCTTCATTCATCATTAAATTTTTATCTTTTTTTTTTTTTTTTTCTATCTGACACTTGTCATTCCCTAGCAGGTACAAATTATGTAATCTAGAACTACCCTGGTGGCTTGATAGGCCATTATGAACAATAACATAGAAGCCTAAAGTCAAAGTTGCTTTTCTTCTTCCAAGCATCTCAGAAAACAGTTTCAGAAACAAATGTTCCTCTACATGGTTCCTGTACATCAACATATTTCTATATATGGCACTGGTGTTCGTACATGTTAGATAAATTAACAAAAGGAGCTGTTACAACTTTGAGGCTTTATGAAAAAATTATACCTTTTAAAAATTATGCTTATCTCCAAATAGCCAGGCCATAATGAAAATGCTATGAAATGGCTATGAAAAAAGCAACAGGAAGGCCATTAAAGCTGGATACACAGCATTTACTAAAAGACAAGAGGCAGGAAAAACTGCAAACAATATTAATCAAGTTAAATATTCTCCCATGTATCTGCAAGTTCCAGAGGGAGCCATAAATCTAAAAGATTTTTTGAAGGCAAGAAAAAAAAATATTGTAGGAATGAGGCAACCATAGATTGCTTAAGTTGTTAACAAATAAAGTTTTTATAATAAAGTTTATGGGAGTTATAAGCTGCAAGACTTTTTTTTAACCTCATTTGCCCTTTAGGCAGCAATTCAGCAAAAGCAGCAAGTCAGTTGCTGAACCAAAAAATCCAAATAAAAGATTTGCTACTCATGCTACTTCAACATTGGTTTTGAGGTCAGAACAATTTTTAAATCATGACAGAGAAAAGATGTACTGAGAAAACTTCAAATATATTACCATGAGTCTCTTGTGCTGAAAATTTGTCTAGAAACTACAAAAGCAAAAAGTTTAAAAATAACACTGGTTGGCTTATTATAACAATAGAAGTTGTTTTTAAAGTTCTCCTATCAGTTCTCCCAATCCAACATAATTTTACAGGTTAAAAATATTGAAATATTTATTGTATCATATATAGAAGCAGCATCTGTTACTTCACAAGTATAAAAAGAAAGACATGTAGGATGGAGCAACAGTTGAGAAAATGAAAGATAATTGCCCTTCATGGGTGACATATTTGATTTATTCCATTGACATTCATTTCATTTGATCATAAATTACACTGTTTACTTCATTATTTTGAGTACCCAGTATTGGAGGTGGCATCTGGGAAGACCTAGTAAAGAAAGTTGCCAAAGAGTTAGAACATTCCATGAATTACACAAATTAAATACTGTGTTTATAATTATTTGCATTGGGTGAGTTGTTACTCTGATATCATCTGACTTCTTGGAGACAGATTGGAGGCACCCTGGGCTGCAGTGACCAAGCACTGGTGGAGTTCACAGTCCTCAGAAATATTAGTCAGATGAGGACAGTAGTGAGGACTCTGAATTACAGAAAAGCAAACTTCAGCTCTTCAAGGAGCTAGTCAGTAGGACCCCCTGGGAAACAGATCTTTGAGGATGCTTTCCATAGAGCACAAGAGCTCTTGATCCCCAGGTGCAAGAAATCAAGTAAGGGAGGGAAAAGGCCAGCATGGCTGAGTTGAGACCTGCTGGTCAAACTAAAAAGCAAGAAGGAACTGCACAAACAGTTCAGGCAGGGACTGGGATCTTGGGAAGAGTGCAGGGTCACTGCCTGGTTGTGCAGGTGTGGGGTCACGAAGGCCAAGGTGTGGCTGGAGCTGAACTTGGCAAGTGATGCAAAGAATAACAAAAAGGGCTTCTACAGGTATATAGGTATATCAATTAGAAAAGGAAGGTAGAAGAAAGTGTCCCTCCAAATGAGCAATGATGGCAAACTAGTAACAAAAGGTGAGGAAAAGGCTGAGGTTCTCAATGACTTCTTTGCCTCAGACTTCACTGGCTATCTCCCTCTACTGACCTATCAGCCTCACTTCTATTCCTGGGAAGATCGTGGAACAGATCCTCCCAGAAGACATGCTAAGGCACATGGAGGACAAGGAGATAATTCAGGACAGCCAGCATGGCTTTTCTAAGGGCAAGTCCTGCATGACCAACCTAGTGGCCTTCTACAGTGGAGTGACTGCATCAGTGGACAAGGGAAAGGCAGTGGATGTCATCTATCTGGACTTCTACAAGGCCTTTGACACAGTTGCCTACAATATCCTTCTCTCTAAGTTGGAAAGATACGGATTTGATAAGTGGACTGTTTGGTGGATCAGGAATTGGCTGGATGGTTGCATCCAAAGGCTAGTGGTCAATGGCTCAATGTCTAGATGGAAAACAGTGACAAGTGGTGTCCCTCAGGGGTCTGTAGTGGGACCTGTGTTGTTTAATATTTTCATTAATGATATTGACAGTGGCATTGAGAGCACACTCAGCAAGTTTGCCAATGACACCAAGCCAGGTGGTGCAGTCGATATGCCAGGGGCATGGGATGACATCCAGAGGGACCTGAACAAGCTGGAGAAGTGAGCCCAGATGAACCTCATGAGGTTCAACAAGGCCACATGCAGGGACCTACAACCTGGGCCAGGGCAGCCAGAGATAACAATACACGCTGGGTGAAGACATGCTAGAGAGCAGCCCTGTGGAAAAAGACCGGGGGGTTCTAGTGGATCAAAAGCTGGACATGAGCCACCAATGTGCAATTGCAGCCCAGAGGGCCAACTGCAGCCTGGGCTGCATCAAAAGAAGAGTGGCTAGCAGATGGAGAGAGGTGATTCTGCCCCTCTACTCTGCCCTGGTGAGACCTCACCTGGAGTACTGCATCTTAGTCTGGAGCCCCCAACACAAGAAGGATGTGGACGTGTTGGAGTGTGTCCAGAGAAGGGCCACATAAAAGATCAGAGGGCTGGAACACCTCTCTTAGGAAAACAGGCTGATCCATGAGGTCCCTTCCAACGTGGCATTTTATGATTCTATGATCTTATAGTGACCTTCTAATACCTGAAAGAGGCCTATAAGGAGGCTGAGGAAGACCTGTTCACTAGGGCATGTAATGATAGAACAAGGGGTAATGGTTTCAAGCTAGAGAAGGGTAGATTTAGGTTGGACATTAGGAAAAAGTTCTTTAGTATGAGGGTGGTGGATCACTGGAACAGGTTGCCTAGAGAGGTGGTGGAGGCCCCATCCCTGGAGACATTCAAGGTGAGGCTTGATGGGGCTCTGAGCAATCTATTCTAGTTGGAGATGTCCCTGCTTATTGTAGAGGGGTTGGACTAGATGACCTTTAGACGTCCCTTCCGACCCAAGACATTCTATGATTCTATTATTGTACCGTTTCTGACCTCTTCTTCCTAACAGCATGTATGTTACGGGAATACAGTTTCTGAGAGAGTATTTTAGCAAGAATATTTTTTGCTGAAGTTTTGAATCTTGGATTTTATTATAGAAGTCCAAGGTCAATATTATCAAAGCAAATATATGGAAATAGAGTCTTTAAAAGTCTGCTATCAGTTTCCTTCCCTCCATTCATAGAGAAAGAAAAAAAAAATTCAGCTTTAAATTTTCCTTTCTCATGCAACAAAACTGTATTATAAATTACACATGACAGCTGAACACCCTAAAGAATCTCTCTGGGTGCATGACAGATTAGTTACATATTGGCCAAATATGATAGAATTAAGTGTCACTTTATATTACTTGCAATAAAACTGATGAATAGATTAAATATTTTAAAAAAGCAAAATCTCTGTGAAGTTTTCATTTAAATTGACCAAAGGAAGAAATGCAATGCTGAAGATGTTGGTCTACTCATTTTTCAATGCTGTTGCTTCTAAATATTGCAAAGTATTATAAAAGTGCATAGCAAAACCATTAACCTGGCACCGCCAAGTCCACCACTAAACCATGTCCCTAAGCACCACAGTGACACATCTTTCATATACCTCTAGGGATGCTGACTCCACCACTTTCCTGGGCAGCCTGATCCAGTGCCTGACAACCCTTTCAGTGAAGAAATTTTTCCTAATATCCAATCTAAATCAATTTCTTTCCCTTGCAACAACTATTGCCACACAAATCAATCCTTAGAGCTTTTCAGGCCTTCCCAAAATATTTTGAAACTTTTATTAGTAATTATTTAGGGATAACAAAAATAAGATTAAAAAAAATAGTAGAATCAGTAGAAGTTCTTAAAGCCGTATGTTTCTCAATATCTGCATGAGGTTTTGTGTCCTAGAAACACCTAAGATGGTTTCAGCACAAAGTGTTTTAGTGGGGAAATTAGACAACAGTAAAAATAAAACTACTAAGTGTGAAATACCTGATTCTTATGAGAGATAAGCTATTGGACTTCAGTGACAACTTTTTTCATTACAATTCCTATATTCTAAAAGTTGCTTGGAATATAGTGTTAGAGGGAGAAGCAGCCTTTCCAGACAAACAAATCTAACTTATGTAGGTGAAAACTGGCATGCCAGACTTAAGTTGGAACTCAGCTGCTGCCTACAATCAGTACAGAATGTAAGACTGGTACGTTCCAGCCATGCAGTATCATACAATTGTTATGCTACCCAAGCATTTCCAATGCTGCAATGGGAAAGTCTGGACAATGTGTGTTACCACATCTCGCTTTTTAAAAGCTTAAGCGAGTATTCTGCCCTCTTAAACTGAGGCAAAAGAAGTCAAAGTTGAAATACTGTTTTGAGTCTCTCAGAAAGAAAGCCGCAAACACTCTGTGACCTTGTCCTTTGCTACAGAAGTTATACACATCAGCCTACCAGATGCACCTTAGTCATCAGTATCATCAAAACCATTAATGTCGTCATGTCATCTTTATCCATCAATGGATAAAAGCTGTTTGTGTTCCCAGGAGAATCTTCATACGGAACAAAGAGTTTTTTAATTTGGGCAGAGGTACTGAGAAATTGTAGAACACCTCTTAAATATCTCTCCAGTCATGTTTATTCACATTACAGAGGTTTCAGTAAGAAATGACAGCTAAACTGATTGCATAGAAATAAATGCTTTCCCAAGCACTCCTTAATATGGTATCTCCAATCACAAAAATGGAAATGTAAACATCCATGACAGTCAGTCTGTAGTACGTGAGTGCTAGAAAAACAGAAACAAGATGGAAAGGTCTAACAGAGAACCTGAAAGAGTTTGAACTAGCTTTATTACTCACCTATATGTGGTAAGGTGGCTAGACAGGCACTGATTTTAACTATTTAGCTATGCAACATAATTTGTGTTTGCAGAATTGAGAGTAAGCTATGAAAAGCAGGCCATTACAGACATGGTTACCAAGAGCTGCTTTCAATTTCCTTCAAATAATTTAATAATCTTGGTCTTCTCCTCCTTTACACTTGCTGGCAATTTAGCCCTAAAACAGCTTAGGGATTTAAGTTAAAGAGGATGACTGTATTCAAGAATAAATGGATAGAGGAGAGAGGACAACAGGAGACTGCCAGTCTCCAAGGCCTTTTCTAGTATTTGGCACAGAAGAAGTGTCTCATGAACATCTATCTTTTCCCTGTGGCAGCTCTTGTTGCAGACTACAGCTTATAGTAACTACAGAATCTCATAAAGAAAGATTTTACATTTTTCCCTTTCTGTGAACAACATTTAATGCATAGTTATTGTGTATTCACATTAAAGTTACTGTCAACGTCTCTCTAATATGCGGTGAGCCAGCACATTGCTAGTAACATTTCAGCCTCTGGTGAAAAAAAGATGTGTGAAATTTATTAGCAGGAAACAATTTATTAAGAGGTACAAAGACAGAAATGTGCCAAGAAAATACCTCTTTTTCTACTTTGAGTACATAAATTTTCTGTAAACTTTAGCCTGTCTAACTGTGACTATATTCAGTACTTAGAAGCTGAAAGTATAAAAAAGGAACAGCTCATTTGGTTAAAAAAAGAATAAATATAAGCTAGACATTGAAAATAAGTCCTTTTATTTTGATGGGCTCTAATAATTCAAAAGAGAACCTAACAGAAGTTTTATGTTTGCAGTTTAATCAACCTAGCTGTAAGAATACTTAGAGGGCACACTACTTCTGAACAGTCAGGATCATTGTGAGGTATTACACAAAATGGTAGTACAATGTTTTTCTTTGATGCCCTGAAATGCCAATGATTCATTGCAAACAATGTGCTGTCGGATACGGTGTAACATCATCTACAACATAAACACCAAGGTAGATTGTGGGCAACCATATTCAGTCTTTGGCTTCTGGATTGGTCAATTTGCTGCACTATCTTTTGACTTGCAATATACCAGTGATTCTGGTGTTGCTTCTGTTTTACTAGAAACCCCATTGATAATTCTGATATGGAATTGAATCCAAACCAGAAATCTGGACCAAACCTACATGAGGTATACATATGTATAAGGAACAAGCTTGTAGTAAAAAATAAGTTATGTTTAAGGAAGAACTTAGAACCAGGAATTTTACTGTACCTTATTTTTACACAAAATTGTCACCTGTATCTAGAAAATGAACCTCCCCCCCCTCCCAGTCAAAAGTATATGCAAACATAACTACTTTATGGACAGAACAAAAACTAAAGAAACAAGAACTTTGGGGTGATTACATGGTGCTGTAATTGGATTACCTTCTGTTTGTCTGCAATAAATATTTTTTTTTTAAAAGTGGGGTTTTGTTTTAGGGTTTTTTTTGTGTTTGTTTGGGTTTCTTGGGGGTTTTTTTTGGTGAGAAAGGCTCCTTCAAAAATGGAAATTTTCCTATAAAGACTAATATACATAAGTGGCAAGCTAAAGGGGCAAAAATCTATAAAAATTAATATACTAAAAACAGCCTGGAAAGCATAGGCTTAGGCACAGATAACCTATGGTACAAAGCACTGTAAAACAGATGGCTTTGGTTATGTTGTCTGAAGGCAGTGGTGCCATGGATAAAAATGAATTGGACTTCCTTAAATATGGCAACCATTCATAGCCTGACATACAAAGTGCTGAGATCTTCTTGTAGAAATTATTCTTTGTGTCAACACTTGTAAAGTTTCCTGCAACCAACTACAACAGAACCTGTATTTGTCACAAAAGGAGTGAAAAGGTGAAAAGCTACTTTACTTTTTAGGTGAAAGCTACTTTACAACTTGCAGACCAGAAAAAATAGTTCAGACACATGTCCTTGCTACACATGCAGTGCGCTTTTTAATCGGCAGTTAATATTTAGAATTGAGCATTCTGAAACAGAAACTAGCATTTGTTCCAAGAATAAATTTTGAATTCAGTAGGCTGACACTTGCACCAGTCATGACAGAATTACTGAAGTGACCTGGATTCTCAAAGTAGGGGAACAAAGATTAAATCAGCCTTGAATGTTCTTTATTCATGGCTTGCTGACTCTCTGTTGCCATATGCAGCAAAATATGTACAAACCCCTTCAATTTTGACAGCTTTTTGCCAACACAGAGCAGAGATTTATGTTTTCTATGTATGTATGTGGTATTCCTTGAAGAAGAAATAACACTCTATAAACATAAACATAAATGCACATAGGAAGAAGCTTTCAGAAGTTAAAGCAGATCAAAATGTATAACTTACAGCAAAAGGTTAAAGGAAACCTGTTTTTTTGTGTCTCATAAAATGCTTGCCTTGTGGACTGATCATAGGTTTCCAATATACAAAGGGTTGTAAGAACAGGTAATTGGTCAACAGTTCTCCCTATCCTCTGTTGGAGGACTTGAAGAGATGGACTCTGCTTGCAGGGAAAGATTCACATGGACTATGAGGAATGCACAAAAAGAAAAATCCATCTGTAAAAGGTCTAAAACAATGGAACAGACTATCTCAACCCACTGTGCAATCTCTCTTACTGAATGTTCTTGAAAACCAATACACAGGTTCTGCATTTATGCAGGGAACTTGAGATAAGCAAACATTTAAGCCCTATCCAACCCTTTATCTTTGTGATTCAGGAAGAGTTTCAATGTTTGGAAAAAAACACCAAGTAATACCAACAGACTTATACCTAAATACCAATAATCTTTCTTATAAGAAAAAGAGATGCTAATTAGCCTTCAACTTATACATATCAGGATTAAAAGATGCAGTAAACTAACTTCGTTATTCCTGTGGAAAATAAAGCTGGAGAATACACAAAACTTCCCTTTTTAGTTTTAGTTACATATTTTGCATCTTTGTTTTATTCCAAACGGAATTCTCTGCATTGCAACTACATTGGGATTCCTTTTGTGTTTTAATTGCTCCGTAGTGTGCTTATTTCTCACCCTGTTGTTTACAAGACATGAAAAAAATGAGGCAGGTGTTGCACATACGGCTGACACTCTGTCAGCCATAAGCTGGTCTCTGGTCAGCATCTGTTTTTATATATGCGTGAGGTAAAGTGCTACTGTTAGAAGAGGTTTCCAGACAGATTCAGAAGTAAATTAAAGAAGCTACCCAGCTGGTGATTTTAATGAATAAATAAAAATAATGAGAAAGAATAATCAGACATGGAACGTGATTTCATTTGAAGTATTTTCTGATTTTCTTAAGCAAATAAAGTAAGCATTTTTAAGGTTACATATCAAAATAGTGTCCAGCATGAATTTAAAAGTAATTTACTGCTTTTATGATCTAAACCAGAACATATAATAAAGCTCTTAAATCCATACTGAGTTGGGGGTGGGGAACTTAACAAAAAAACTGAGTTTCTCTCACTTGCATGCAGATGATGCTTCTAGAACACAAATTATGTTCTAACAATAAATTGATAGGATGACATTTATCAGAAATCTAATTGAAACAAGTCAAATGTGTAAAATTAAAAAAGTAAAAATAAAAAAATCTGTCCAAGGTAGTCTTCACCAAATTAAACAGGAAAAAAGCCCAAAACTGACTAGCATTTGTTATTATTTTCTGTATTTCCTGTGTAAGAACAGCATGAGTTGTTTCTTTTCATCTTGAGAATTCTTATTGCAGTTACATTGTGTCCTAACACACAGCGCCTTACTGAAGAAAAAAGATCAGGGTTCCTAGTTGACAAGTCAAACACTGGCCAGCAGTGCGTCCTTGCAGCAAAGGAGGCCAGCCAAAGCTTGGGCTGTATTAGTAACAGTGCAACTTGCTGGTTTAGGGAAGCGTGCCAGCTTTCCTCTCTTCGGCCTCTATGAGGCCCCATCTGGATACATTTTCAGGCTCCCAGAACAAGTTAGATATTGATATACTAGAGTGGATGCAGTAGTGGGCCACCAAGTTGGTCAGGGGCTGAACAACACTACATACAAGGAGATGGTGAGAGGGCTGAGCCTGTTCAGTTTGGAAAAGTGGTATCAGAGGATATAGAGCAGATGGAGCTAGACTTTTCTCAGGGGTCTGCAGTGATAGGACAAGAGGCAGTAGAGAGGTTGAAATGTGGAAAATTCCAAATATATATTAGGAAAAAAGGGGTTAGGGTTTTTTGTTTGCTTGTTTAAACCATGAGAGTGTTTAAATACTGGAACAGGTTACCCAGAGAGGTTGTGTGATCTCTGTTCTTGGAGGTGTTCAAAACTTTACTGAACATGACTGTGAGCGACCTGACCTAACTAACCATATTTGGAGGAGACACTTGGACTAGATGACCTCTGGAGGTTCCTTCCAACATAAATTATGACACTAGGATTCTAGTAAGGAAACATCCAAACACAATTTTCCAGGGTGCTCCAATTCACTGAGGATTTAAAAAGTCCTCTTTGGACTGCAAAACTAATTGTCTTCCTACAGATTTGTCTTTCTTAATCACTAAATCTCTTCCCTCCAGCATAAAAATTCCCATATGTCTTCCTGAAACATCCACTGGACAAGAAATACAACACATACTAGTAGCTGATTTTCTAGCTGGGATATTTGTACTAACCAGTGAGCTAGCTGCTAGCAAACAGAATACAAATAGTATTTTTTTCCCCCACTATAGACAGTTATTACAATTCTCTTGCCACTGTTGCTTTTCATGGAATTCCGGACACTGAATATCTTGAAAACCTCTAACCTTTTGACAAATGCTTTTGAAGCTATTGGATCACAAACTCCCAGCTACAGGGCAAGCATCTTGAACTATGGCTCCACTTACTCCTTGTACTTTCTGACATCTAGTATTGGCTTTGATTTAGCATCTCAGAAGTGGCCTTTGTATGAAAGGGTAAGATGTCCAAGAGTAAGATATTTCCTTACTCTTTCTCTTGCTCCTGTCAAAGGCCAGAAACAAATCCTTAGACACCAAGATTCTTCTTTCAAAACCAAGTTAGATCAGGAATCATGAAGACAGTGATACCATGACTGCTTTAAAAACAACCATTCAAACCTGATGATGTCAAATTGGTAACTTTAAGCAAATAATTTTGCCATAGTGCAGGTAGTAAAAGTCTCTAAGATTACGATAGGATTGAACAAATCTAAGTGAATCAGGCTACTGCAGATCAAACGTACAGGCATGGGGGAAATTCTGTGTCCTTCCTCTAGCACGTTCATGCTATTTCATACTTCTAGGTATATTTGTATATTTTCTATGTATACATGATACTGTTACATGACAGTCACTGGCTGGACAGCAGTTTATTTCCTCAGCATTCTGAAACTGCATAAAACCATTTATCTTAGAAATTCATCTCCATCAGGAAAGAGAGATACTTTCCAACAGAAACAAAAAAATCTTTTTTACTTTTAATCCTTATCTTGCATTCCAACTTCTTTCTGTACTGTTGGTGCATTTCTTGGATTCCCAATTTGAAGAAAGTAATTTATTAGGTAAAAATTTAAATAAAACCCCCATACTCTGCAAGATACTCACTTAAATTTGTAACTGCCATTTCAAGACAGAACTGTTCATTGAACTAGAGATTAAATCTTTTCAGACTTCACCACTGGTCATAGAACAGCTTTTCTTTGCTTTCCCCAGAAGAGGCAATGAGACACAGATAATTCATCTGGCAGCTGGTCTCCCTGTTGGCAGTATGCTGCACAGACATATTACCATCAGGCTAAATAAATATATTTAACTTTCACATCATAAATAAAATTGCTACTTCAGGAATAACCAATGTCTAGTATTATTTTATTTAATAAAAGCCTTAATATAACCAAAACTAACCAAAGAAGAAAGAATAAAAAAAAATGCAAAAGTACGAAAAAGATGTGCATCATATCATTACCTTATTAATGTCTACAAATATCTGAAAGGTGGATGTCAAGAATGGACCAGTCTCTTTTCAGTGGTGCCCTGTGATAGGATGAGGGGGAACGGTACCAAGTGACAACACAGGAAGTTCCACCTCAACATGAGGAAAAACTTATATACTGTGAGGGTGACAGAGCACTGGGACAGGCTGCCCAGAGAGGCTGTGGAGTTTCCTTCTCTGGAGACTTTCAAGACCCATCTGGACACGTTCCTGTGTGATCTGCTCTAGATGTTCCTGCTACAGCAGGGGGGTTGGACTGGATGATCTTCAGAGGTCCCTTCCAACCCCTACGATTCTATGATTCTATGATTCTATATTTAAAAAAGAAAGTCTAGATTTTCCTGACACAATATTTGCATATGCAATGATTCTAAAAATTAATATTTTAATCTACCCACATTTTATTTGTTTTTAACCTGTATTTGCTTCTGCCCTCGAGTTTGTTTACACTTGTTCCCTAGTCCCACTGCCATCCTCTGCAGTCTGCATCTATGATTACATTTCACATATGCACACAGCTAGTCTAAGAGGGCAAGTACGCAGATTAATCTTGCTAAAAAAACAACAAGCTTTCTCAGGTCATCAGGACTATTAAGTAACTGTGCCTTTCCAAAAAGAGAGAGGAAATGAACTGGAGAAAATGGACTAGTGTAATTATAAAACTTAAGGAGGAAATAGAGGTGGTTTTCTTGAAATTAATTTATTAATTTTTTCCCTTACAAGCTTCCCTTCCATTTTTTGGTACTGAAATTGGGCAGTAAGGCAGGCTGGTAATTACTATTTGTTGCATTTTTTATATACTAGTAATGTCAAAACTTATTACATGTCCAATAAGAGTTTTTTTCCTGGAACAGTTTTATTGGCATTTTTAAGCAAGTCGAGAATACAACAAAAAAAAATTCTTAACTCTGTATATGGCATTTGGTTCCAGACAGCTTTACTACAGCAGAAAAAAGACAAAGGATATTAATTCTTAACTTCAAAATTGTTTTTTAGGTTTAAAATGCATTTCATACACATGCTGAGACTACTGACACTTGGAATTTTATGACTATCTGCTGGCTACTTTTTTTTTTTATTCATTCAAAAGAGAGAACAATAAATGTTAAAATATAGTAGAAGTTAAATTATTAGTGAAAAACAGGAAGCAATATTTACTGGATGGATGAAAAGGCTTTGATGTGTCAAAATTTAAAACTTTTAAATTTCTCACATTTTCGTTTTGATGTAAGCCAGCATATTAATATTGGTTACTGTACCTGTTTTATACCCTCAATATGTGCTATTCTAGTTACTTGACAGCTTAATTTCCTCGATCTTGTTGAACAGCAATTATATTATGGGTTATTTGCTGAGCTGTTACTTCCAGAGCAAGCTCAACATTTGTATAGAAGGCATTATTGCTCTTGCCATATTTTTTTTCTTGGCATCAGATGTACTTTTAATGCTAGTTTTATGCTTTTCAAATTTTCTAAAAGCCTAGAGAATTGTCCAGACCTTCTAATATGTTCTCATTAAAAATTCTTTGGAATTGTTTTGCTGTTGAAAACTATTCTGCTCGTCATCCATTGATAGAGATCTGTCTGTTACAAGAAAATCTTCTTACAGTTTTGTTTTATTTTAATCTGAATAACACAAAAGTTGGGTAGTGGCTGTTGCAGAGCACAGGCTGCACAGAACACTAATTCTACCTCTGTGTAGATACTGGCTCTTTAGTACCCTTCTCATTCCACTGCCCTCTCAAATACTCTGTCAGCAAAGTGAATAAATAGGTAATGTCAAGGTATGGCTGCCTGGTGAAGGTGATTCAAGGTAGAGATGATTAAAAGTGGTACTATCCTGTTGAGTGCCTGCATCATGCATCCCAAAATACAAATTCATCTACTGGAACAATTATCTAAATTATGCTTATTTTGCAGTTAATGGAATGGTACAATTCACCGTTCAGGATTTAGCACTTTCAAATGTAGTGAGACTTTACTAAATGCTTGTTTCTAGTTCTAATTGCTTGCAATTTTCTCTCTCTCTTTTTTTTTTTTTAAATGGAGAACTATTTGAAATGTTCCTTACATCCTTCTTTATGTTATTCTTATTGTATTTGTATGCAGAAATCTACATATTTAAAACAGTTTAAATGCATGTAACATAGAGAAGAATACTTACATACTTTTCTATTCAGACTACCTAAGTTTTTTGTTTAGCACATCCAGCCAGTATCTCCTGCCCTCGAGTGTAAGCAGGTAGGAAAAATAAATTAAGGCTTTTCCTATGATCATTATATGCAAGACTCAGGTCACACCTCAATAAATTATCACAAGCTAGTTATATTTAAAAGCACTTAAAAAATCATCTTATTTCTTTTTAACTATTATCTATGAAATGGATCTAACAGTAAATATCTATTCATACAGGGTATCTCTGTTCCTAGTTAAGATACTTCTACTAATCTATAACATGGGTTCTCTAAAAGCAATGCTCACATTAGAAACAGTATCAAGCAAAATTCTAAACTAAATCAAAACAAATGTTTACTTTCTCATTCACCTCTTCCTAAGCAATTTTTTTTTCAAATCTTTGCAATCCATAATGTTAAAATACGTATTTGCATCATGTGAAAAGAAGCACATAGTGTCTTGTTTGCTTCTGCTGTATTGCAGGAGGATATCTAAGCTTTGCAGTGGTTATCTACACATAGAAAATTTTACAATCATGCTTTCTTTATTAATGGATTCCCATTACAGAACCCATTTGCAGGGTCCTGAACCCACCTTAAGAAACTGTTGATGGTTAAGACTCAGAAAGAAGGTTTGAACTCAGAATTTTTATTTTAATCTTGTTACTCTGATAAAAAATAATATTTACTTTTTTTTTTTTTATTTGGGGAAAAAGAAATGTATCCTCATTAAAACAATCACAATCTCTAATACGACATTACTGAAAGTAATAAATAGCCAATTTTAAGTTTTAGATAATAAAACTGTTATCAGATCCACCATTAAGTAATTGCATTCTCTAAAAGTCAAGAACAAAGGTGGTGGATACAATTTCTTTCTGTCCCTATGACTGAATGAGTTTCATTCTCCTGTACCTTTTTCAAGCTTCTACAGCCACAGCTTCCTGCATTTTTATGCATTTCATGCTGAAGCTTAAGGAGTAGTGATAAGAGATTATGAGGCAGGGATGACATGAAAAAGAGGTTCCATGGGAGGAGAAGGGAAAGGGAGCTGGTCTGTACTGTTCAGAATATTGTACCTCTGGTTAATTACATATATATTCCTATTCTTTTTGCTGTTATTCTATTAAGGTCTTCCTTCACACTTCTGATTTCATGAAAGGCTATCCTCCTATATGGATGAACAGTGTCCCCTCTAGAACTTGATTCTCAAGGGAAGTCAGAAAAGAGTCTGCAGACCCTAACAGTTCAACACAGCAAGATCCATCCCTTCTTAGAGATAATGTTGAGAAGAAATCTCAGAAGATAAAGGGTAAGGCTTCTTTGTTTTGTTGGATTTTTTCCTAGATTTTCCTTGTTTGTTTTTTGTTGTTTGTGAGGCTTTTTTTTGTGTTTTTGTTTGCTTGCTTGGTTGGTTGCTTTTTGTTTGTTAGTTTTTCTTTTAAATCTAAGCATTATAATCTGAAATTTCTAAAACTTACATACATAGACAATTAATACACACATAAACATTTGTTGTGTGTATGTATTACTAATGCTGACAAAAACTACTACTCTACTGCAGTTCTCATTTTCTTGCTCATGAGCTGTCCAATATCTGGCAGCTCATCTTAGTCCCTGGCCCTGCAGCTCAGAAAGCTGCTCTAATTCAATACCGCAGAGGGAGCCCAACACAGAGGCTCTGAGAAAAAAAGGAAGTTCAACGGTTGTCTGTCAGACACAATCATCAGGTTTTTAATAACTTTTTTCCCCAGCTTCCATGATTTGGACCAAATGTCATAATCAGCTGGGTATACAAGTCTGAAATAATGGGTAGTAGTTAGAGGTTTGCTGTGTGACCAGTGGAAAGGGCCAGAAAGGGAATCCAACACTGAAATACCAACTCATCAAATAATATGCCGTGGAAGTCGGTTCTCACTTTCTCCTTTTTTTCAGGGTATGTATAAAGTGTTAAGTGAAGCAAAAATATTAAAAATAACTTTTTGCCATTTCAGTTCTCATCTAAGATTTCTCTGCCCTTCTCTAACCTTTGCTTACTTTATATGCAGTTTAATTACAGTAGAACTATTGTCACTTCCTCCATAATGATGATACTGTTGCAGGGGTATAAACAGTCCAAATGTCAGAGGGCTTGAGGAGATTTTGCTTGAAACTTGCCAAAGAGCATTAGAAGCTGCAATGAAAATTGTGCAAAACAATATTGCCTATTTGAGATCACACCTAGGTAGCTTCCAATATACTGAGCAACTTAGATTAAAAAAATCTGATGTAATATTAAAATTATCTGTATAATAATACAACATTGACAGGCCTTTGTGACTTGTCTGATTATACTGATAGTAAGCTGGTGTTCCTGAAAAATATGATGTATACTTTTAAGCATCAATGAAACAAATTAGCCAATATTTTTCTCATCAACAACCTATTATACTCATCTTCCACAACAGGAACACATGCTTACATGAATCAGCATAGAAACCAACTATTTCAGTATGAGACAGGAGTTTTTATATAAAACAAATCAATTTTCCAGAACACTCAGTTTTTGCCTCCTCTAATTATTTAGAGTTCTTTTTATACCTTTACAGCTAACGCATCAGCTGAAGACATTCATGGCTTACATGAAAGTGAAGGCTTTAGAATACTAGTTACACTGACACCTGAAATGAATGCTGCTTCTAAAAAGCCATCTCTGCACTTACATTTAATCTGTTACCCAAATTTCACTTCATCAGACAGGAGCTGAAAGTAAGTGTGCTCAGGAGGTGGGAATTTATTTACCACTGAAGCTTTCTACTGATATTTTCATCGAAATTTAAACAATCTTCAGTATGGACAAGCAGGGCTCATTAATACTTTTAAAAATTCTTTGTCTAGCTTTGTCATAGGAGAGTTCCCAAAAAACCTCACAGTTGAACCAAACAAAGAGAACAAACTCAGGTAATATTAAATTAGTTCCACTGAAGAAAAAGGTATTACTAACTTGCCTGAATTTACATTGAAGGTTGTAAACATACCAGTTGGTTTCTCCTAGTAAACAACCTCTGTCTGCGTATCCTCTTAACATGTTACAAAGACATGGAAATTTTAAATGAATTTGACTGCTAACTTTCACAGTGATGACAGGAATATGTCAGCAAATAATAGTCACACTATTGCTCCCTGATAGCTAATCTGAAATATTTGCAGCTCTTGGAAGTTACTCCTTGTAAACATGTGCAATTGAAACACTAGATAGCTAGCAGCCTGCCCCTTGAAGGCTGAGAGACTGACTATCATGGTCTTATCTTGATTGAGATACTTCCTGATTGAGGGTGAGCCAGATCTCTGGCAGTTGCCACACAGTACATTATCTGGAATAAAACCCTTTCCCTTTCCAGCACACACTGTGCTATACTTCTTGCAGCTGTCTTATCTATTCCAGAGCATAAGAAGCCTTTTCATGAGTTAGGCAGGGTAGCAATTTGGAAGCTTTCTCAAAAGCTTGAACTTGTAGACTCACTAAATAAGGCTTAGTGTTTATAAATGACATGTCTGAGTAACTCAAAGTCTCTGGAAGAAGCTTTCCTGTCTTTTTGTTAGAGAGACAGTGGCTCTTCAGTGCCTGGCTACAAAAAAAGTGATCAATTGACTTCACAATCTGTAATGGTTATGAAAGGTGTTTGTAGCACAAGACAAAAGTCTCAAATATATGCTTTCCTTTGAAACACAAATTTAATTTATTTTTTTTTTGCCACTGTAGTTATTACCTCAAGGATACTCTCAGAAAAGCAGAACATAACACTTCATCTGAAAACTGTCACTGAATTCAATGGTGTACTTTGGGGACCACTGACCTTCGACCTTTGGAAGACAGCTCTCACTTGCACATTATCGACAAAAAAAAAAAAAAAAAGGACAGTAGGGCCATGGAAGAGTTTAGTTCTACATTTTTGGGAGCAAATTATTACAGCTACTGGCATATTCCCTGGCATAAAAGGCTAAACTGCCTTTTTCTATGTTTGAATCAAACTTTTAGTATATAAGTAGTTTGAACGGTAGACTGGTATGAAATAATCAATCATCATCATAAAATCCTCAAAGTGTGGCGTTGAGATAACAAAGTCTATTTGCTTTGTGTTCAACATCATGTGACTTAGGGCTTTTTGGACAGGAGATTGATAAATATCTACCTCTACAGTGCTCATATAAACTCATGAGCCACCACATAAAGCAACTTACCACACTTCCCAGTAACTAACCAATTCACTAAGATCCTGATCCTCTAGCTTTAGAAACAAAATTACAATCTAGAACTTTTCTATTTTCATAATTATAGCCTATTTTTAATTAGTATTTTATAAAACGCGTGTTAGGAAAAACACAATGACAAGTGATGAAAGATATTAATGAAAACTAAGCTCAGCAAGTAAAAGTCATCTGTATTGCATAATATATTCTGTTTTTAAGCTAACTACAAAACTGCTGCAGTAGCTGACGAGATTCTTCTTGATTAGCTAAAAACATACATGCAAGTGAATCTACGGGCTATTTCACTAAAGAAAAAATTCATTTTACATATATTTTAAGCATTCAAAATTATCTCTAGCAGATTTACTGTACCAACTATCTGAAGCTTTATAAACATGCTAATTTTGCTTGCTGGTTTGAAGCAAGAAATGAAAGAGAAAAATAAAAGGTTAAATTCATTAACACATACCCATCTTTTCTGCTGTTTCAAATTGTTTGGTTTAGTTGTCTTCAAGTGCTGCTGAATGTAAAGGTTTCAAGTTACTCCTGATGCAGCCTAATGCTTATTATTGACATGCAGAACAGGCAAAATATTGCCAATAGTAGTATAATTTTTCTGTTCCCTATATAATTATCTCTACATAAAATTTATGAGATAATTTCTCAGCTGGAAAGAAGGGAGGCCATCCAGAGGGACCTTGATGGGCTTGAGAGGTGGGTTCGTGCGAGCTGCATTAAGTTCAACAAGGTACTGCACCTGGGTCGGGGCAATTCCAAGCACAAATACAGACTGGGTGGAGAATGATTGAAACCAGCCCTGGGGAAAAGGACTTGGTTGTGTTGGTTAATGAGAAGCTCAACATGAGCCGGCAATGTGTGCTTGCAGCCCAGAAAGCAAACTGTGTCCCAGGCTGCATCAAAAGACAAGTGGCCAGCAGGTTAAGGCAGGTGATTTTTCCCCTCTACTTAGCTCTTGTGAGACCCTGCCTAGTGTACAGTGTCCAGTTTTGGAGGCCCCAACACAAGAAGGACATGGAGGTGCTGGAATGAGTCCAGAGAAGGGCCACAAAGATGATCAGAGGGCTGGAGCACCTCTGCTAAGAGGACAGGCTGAGAGAGTTTGGGTTGTTCAGCCTGGAGGAGAGAAGGCTCTGAGGAGACCTCATAGCAGCCCTCCAGTGCCTGAAGGGAGTCTACAGGAAAGCTGGGGAGGGACGTATTACAAGGGCATGGAGTTATAGGATGAGGGATAATGGTTTTAAGCTGGAAGAGAGTAGATTTAGATTAGATATAAGAAATAAATTGTTTCCTGAGGGGGTGGTGAGACGCTGGAACAGGTTGCCTAGGGAAGTTGTGGAAATGGCCTGTTCAAGGCCAGGTTAGATGGGGCTTTGAGCAACCTGATCTACTGGGAGGTGTTCTTGCCCATGGCAGGGGGATCGGAACTAGATGATCTTTAAGGTCCCTTCCAATTCAAACCATTCTATGATTCTATGATTTCTAGATATTGCATTCTTAATTATTGCCTCAGAATGAGTCTATGCTGTAGTGTAACAAGCTATTTTAGCCTAGGTTAATTTAAGTAACTGAAGTGCTAATAACAGAATCACAGAATCACAGAATCCTAGGGGTTGGAAGGGACCTCGAAAGATCATCTAGTCCAACCCCCCTGCCAGAGCAGGCTCACCTAGAGCACATCACACAGGAACTTGTCCAGGCGGGTTTTAAATGTCTCCAGCAAAGGAGACTCCACAACCTCTCTGGGCAGCCTGTTCCAGTGCTCTGTCACTCTCACAGTAAAGAATTTTTTTCTCACGTTTATATGGAACCTCCTATGCTCCAGTTTGCACCCATTCCCCCTTGTCCTATCACTGGATGTCACTGAAAAAAGCCTGGCTCCGTCATCCTGACACTTCCCTTTAACCTATTTGTAAACATTGATGAGGTCACCCCTCAGTCTCCTCTTCTCCAAGCTAAAGAGGCCCAGCTCCCTCAGCCTTTCCTCATAAGGGAGATGTTCCATTCCCTTAATCCTCTTTGTGGCTCTGCACTGGACTCTTTCAAGCAGTTCCCTGTGCTTCTTGAACTGTGGGGCCCAGAACTGGACACAATACTCCATTGGCCTCACCAATGCAGAATAGAGGGGGAGGAGAACCTCTCTTGACTGACTAACCACACCCTTTCTAATGCACCCCAGAATGCCATTGGCCTTCCTAGCCACAAAGGCACATTGCTGGCTCATGGTCATCCTCCTGTCTACCAGGACCCCCAGGTCCCTTTCACCTACGCTGCTCTCCAGCAGGTCAGCCCCCAACCTGTACTGGCACATGGGGTTGTTCTTTCCCAGATGCAAGACTCTACACTTGCCCTTGTTGAATTTCATCAAGTTACTCCCTGCCCAACTCTCCAGTCTGTCCAGTTCTTGCTGAATGGCAGCACAGCCTTCTGGTGTGTCAGCCACTCCTCCCAGCTTAGTGTCATCAGCAAACTTGCTGAGGGTACACTCTGTTCCCTCATCCAGGTCGTTGATTAAAATATTGAATAGTACCAGTCCCAGTATCGACCCCTGAGGGACTCCACTAGTCACAGACCTCCAAGTAGGTTCTGCCCCATTGACTACAACTCTCTGACTTCGTCCTTTCAACCAGTTCATGATCCATCTCACTACCTGATCATCAAGACCACACTTCGTTAGCTTATCTACGAGGATGCTGTGAGAGACAGTGTCAAATGCTTCACTGAAATCAAGATAAACCACATCTACCACTCTACCATCATCTATCCACCTAGTTACTTCCTCATATAAGGCTATAAGGTTGGTCAAACATGACTTCCCCTTGGTAAAACCATGTAGACTGCTCTTAATGACCCCCTCATCCTTGATATGCCTAGAGATAGTGCCAAGAATAAGTTTCCAGGGATGGAGGTAAGGCTGACTGGTCTATAGTTACCCGGGTCCTCCTTCTTGCCCTTTTTGTAGACTGGAGTGACATTTGCTGTCCTCCAGTCCTCAGTCTCCTTTAAGTGACAGAGTGTTCAGCACTGGATGAATGCACCCCAGTTCTTGCCAGTACAAGTCAGTCTGTACTGAATGTTTTCTGCTATAGCTAGATGGATACTTTCACTCAAATAGCTCAAAACTCTACAACGATGCAGCTACCACACTTTAAGTATCTTATGGTCACCCTTTTATTTAGTGCCCATTCACGTTTCTGAGCCCAGCTTTCAACGAAGGTACTTTCCAGAATTAGATGAAGAATTAACTGTATTTAGATAAACCTCAAATTTCAAAATATTAATGATAGGAAACTTCAAAAAACAACTGCAGAAAATCACTTGTTATGCATGTTACATGTTTCATCGTTTACCTGACTAAGCTTCAAAATAGACTGAGACTGATGTTTGCAGACTAATGTACTCAGTAAGGCTTATACAATATTTGTATTAATCCATCTGAGCAGACAAGCAATCTTCCCCTGCTGTACTGTGTTTCTGTGTGCTGAAACATCACAAGGAAGTATTTCTACTTCTATATAAATAGTTATTGGTGATATTTAAGAATAATTACCCGTACCATTTTTAAACAGTGTGCCAAATAAATGCATTCTAGAAATCAGTGAGTAATGCTGTACAATCCAAAGGGTTAACTATCAGCTTTAGGTTCTCTAAATACACAGTAAGGTAGACTGGGAAATTATTGTCAATACTGAGGCTATATTAGATAAGTAATTGAATTCAGTTTCATAAGTTCTGAAGTATTAGCTTGCTAGAGGTTTATATATATACATAAAAATTTCTTAATGCTTTAACATGT
This sequence comes from Hemiprocne comata, assembly GCA_020745705.1. Lineage (NCBI taxonomy): Eukaryota > Metazoa > Chordata > Aves > Apodiformes > Apodidae > Hemiprocne > Hemiprocne comata. Next base: position 129,673,537 of record CM036586.1, on the reverse strand, counting down.
TTTAACAACTTTTGAAATGACTTGTTTAACACTTAAAAAAGCCAAAGAACAAAAATAAAGCAGTAGTACTCCCACAAACACTATGAAACTCAGAGAGGGATTGCATTGTTTTTAGACCAAGGAATTCTTTCATCCTAGTATGACCCTGACAGCTTTCTGTAGCATGCCTCACTCACCATACATGCAGAATGCACTTTAATTTCATCCTTGGCTTGTACAGACATATCCCTGATATTTTTAGTAGCACTTTAAAAGTATAAAAATCTATTCCCTATGCCCTCATCAATTTGAAATCACCATTTTAAGGCTGATTAAATAAGTATTAGTGCCAATGTTCCAGTTATTAGTCTGTGTCTTCAACTGGAACTGATGATGCAGTATTTGTCAATAACTAGTTCACAGCCTTAAACTCCACAAAACGAAACCTCTGCAAGACAGTCCATCTGTCAGAAGACTTTGTAGCAGGCTCTCGTGTAGAAGAAAACCATCTATTATAGGATGATACAAGCTTAAAGTAGCATGTATCACAGCTGTTTGATTACTACCGGGAAGATGACTTGCATTCCCCTTACAGCCCTGTATCAGAATCCAGCAGTGATGGATTGACTTTCCCTTGCTTTAGCATGATGATGGATTACCTCAGTAGTATGTGCAAGAAAGGTAAAGTCTGGTTCAAAATTAACATCACAACTAAAAGATGCTGGCCTAAGTTGTGATTTCCAGCACATTTGAATAGCTAGTGAAACATTTTAAAGACCTTTCAAAAGTCTAAATGATGATATAATCTGGGAATTCTCCATAGTGGAGAGATACTTATTATACAAGCACCTGGAAGACACTAATCAGGCAGAAGCTACAGAAATTCAACGAGTTTGTTCACAAGGTCTGCTCTACTGTCCAGAAACACACCATTTCAATCACTTCATATAAACAGTATGTTTCAGCTAACAAGACATCATACTATGAATTGAGACCTAAATTATCCTGTTGGTCTACTAAGTGAAAAACAAAAGTATCAAAGTCAACTTGTTAAATCAGTGTTACTACAGACTACAAGAGACACAAACAAAAAAGCCCCAACCATTTAAATCTTGCAGTGAAACATCCCGTTTCTCCAAATATCTTGGTGAATACTAGCATTTAACATACAAATGCTACTACTTCAGTATGTTTGTTAAACTCAAACATAATCTTGCCTGGGTCATTTTGAAGCATTTGGGGTTTTTTCCTTACATTTTGGGGTTCTTGGTGCCATGGACTTACATACGCTGTAGCAATTCAGAAAACTTTGACTGGATTCTATTAATTAAGTACTTGCAAGTCATTAAACACAACTAGTTAATTTAAAACCTTCTCTAAATTGTATTACATTATATTTCGTGTTGCAATTTGTCATAACATTTTATAGTTGTTATCAAGATAATTACATTTTGAGCAAAGGTTCAAAGAGCAGGGAACATAGCAACATAAATTAAAAGGGTTTTAAATACCCAGATTTTATTTAAATCCCCAACTGTACTCAGTTAAATTTACCTTTCTATCTAGAGCAGGTGTATGGCTATGTTTTAATAAAAGCCTAAATTGAAAACCTTGAGTTGTAATTGCTTTTATTTTTTAAGTTTGAGTTTATACAAAGTAGCTGCAAAGACAGGGTCTGAAATTATGTCCTACTAACAGTTTAACTTGGTTGGGGACAGGGGTGGGGAGAGTTGTTTTGTTTTTGCTGGGTTCCAGCTTCAGGTGATGCTTTACTAGTATTAACTTCCTGTTTCTTTAATAGAGTCCTCTATATATAGGTGTGTGAATATGGAACTAGAGGAATTTTAAAGGCACCTACGCCACTCTCAAAACTGCACAAGTAAGATGTCTTTAATAGTCATTGGGTCCCAAACTCCACTGCATCCTGAACAACCATATCAAGGCACTAACACTGTGCTGGAAGTATCTTCCTTGCAGTTAGGACGAGACAACAGCAGCAGCCTCCTGCAGTCAGAAGCGATCTCCATGTCTAAAAGGAAACATGCTGATGATGATCTCCAGGCTAGGTAACACTAATCTATGAATTAGAAATCATAAAAGCATTCTAATCCTCCCCCTATTTGGTTTCATAAAGATAATTTTTATGGAGGTGGTACAGCAAAGGACATAAACACGTGCAATCCAGCTCATCTAATTTTAGGAATTGACGCGAGCCGACAGGTGTCTTGCTCAGACCACTAAAGGCCTGCCCTTCAGAGAGTCCATGGAGAAAAAGCACAGCATTTTGCTTTCATCCACCTGACTTATTGTAGGCACCTACTCTGTACTGGGATAACTTATACCCTAAAAATGCCTGTTTCTTTCCACTGAATATTAAGGGATAGTCTAGAAAACTATATTAGCTGGCATATCCATGACCTACAGAAGGAAATAAGGAACAGTAACGAAGAGTGACTTGCTTTCTCCACTGTTATGTAAGCTTAATTATGACTGTACCTAACTAGGGTATACTTAACCCCCTTCACAATTTTTCTGGTTAAACACCAAACTACATTGGAGCAGAAAAAACCCAAAATGTGGCTCAGTTGGGAGCACTTAGTCTAGAATACCTTTTTTTTAACAGGAGTTTCATTTGAGCAAATTTATAAAAAGGTGCAACAAAAAAACCCATTTTCTCCATATCTTCTGCAATATCACCTAGCCTTACCACACAGCCTGCAAACTGTGGCATTCCTCAACTTGTTGCAAATTGTTCAGACATTATAATGTACTGACTTACGCACATTATAAAATCTATTCTGATCCAGATGCCTCTACAGAAAATGGATGTTACAACCTGCATGAAATATGGATACTCAGTTCTGAAGAGGGGAAGTGCACTTGCTAACTGGTAGCCGTTCTCTTAAACTCTCATCTTCTTTTCTATTTTGTCTTAAATTCAGAACTACCATTAAAAAGGGTAGTCAGCTATACTGGTTATGCTGCTAAACACATTTTCAATAGATATTCAAAAGTCTGAATAGAATGGTTAATACTTACAAATTATCTACTGTCTTGTATATTCCTGTGGTAGGTTATAACAGCCCTGGGCTACTGTAATCTCTTTCAATGCATCCAGGTATGGAAACTTGCTCTGGAAAAATTTAACATAACTAAGCAACCTATGTCCTATTAAGCAGGAGGTAGAAACCAGTAAGAAGTCAAAAACTAATGGGAATTTCAACTATTCAGATACATTTAACAAATCTTTCTGATAAACGAAAAAAGGTAATGAGGCAAGTACTACTGAGAAATGGCATACTGGAGTCCAAGAAAGTATTTTCCCATCTCTTAGGATTTTAAAATCCAAACACAACTTTAACTCAGACAGTAAATGTTTTTATTTTATCTCAGGTCAGACAATTTCTACTGCTCATATTTATCTGTAACAATAGGGGAAACAGCTTCACAAACAATGGAGAGCAAATTTCAACAAGTCACCTGATCTGCACTTTGACTTTTTAAATCTCTTTCACTAAAGTTTCAGAAGTCTTCTGCCATAAAGTGTTCAGTTTGGATGCCAGGTACAATTCTAGAAGGCCAGCCCGCCACTGTGCACAATTTGCAGGACTGTACTATGTAGGCTTGCTTACTCCAGCCACTTGGCAGCTAGACAGACAGAGCACCTGACATGCTAGATGGCACAGAGCTGTTTATGGTAGAATATCAGGTAGCTCACACCACCCTACCTTCCCTGTCCCAGTCAGGAAACAGCTGGGTTAACTTACAGTAAAAATGAGGTGGTTAAAGAGCACATGCTTGTGCAAATACCATGAAGCACCTAACACACCATAACTTTTTTGGAATATGCTTCCTTGCTTACAATTCTGGTATGAGACAGGAAAGCTGCCACTGACAAAATCTGCATGCATTTCAGTGAACAGGCAAGACATATCAAACTTCAGAATTTTTTTTTTGCACCAACAAGAAATGTAATCAATAAAATATTTAAGATCATTTTCCTAGAGAAAATCTGATAATTGGAAGGACACATCTTCCAGTGATCCTTGTATTACATGGAAAACAATGACTATGCTAGCATGTGCTTACTGCTGAAATCAAGAGGTTCTGGGCACATTTTGTGGGGCAGCCCACACATATTTTCCCATAACAATACACTTGTTAAGTTGGCTACATTCATATCACTGATAATTCTAACAAAGGAAAAGATGACAAAAGCTCTCCCTGAAATTGTAAGAGACTATAAGTGTTAAGTGCTACAATCTGATTTTTCTATACACAAAGCCAGCAAAACTTACAGTCATCAAAGCATGGTGAACATGTGAGCTTAAAGAGTATCTCAGTAGGCATCTGATGCATGAGAGGTTCAAATCTTGCTTTCTTCTCTTAAGGTTGTTTTTGAAAAATAGAATAATCTCCTTTGAAATACATTTCCCTTACACTTATTGAGTACTTAAATTTCCAGGAAATAAAAAAAACTTGGCAATTTATCTAACTCTATCTATTCTTTCCTCACTTCTATTTGACTATTTGATTTCCATATCTTCTTATTCTCATAAACTAAACTAGATGCCCTTATATTCCATCAATGCTTCATGCTTCAATAACCTTTCCAGTAATTTTTCCATACATTTGTTACTCTATGTGTAAAAATGTTTCATTTGAGCTGTCTTTTTCTCAATCTTTCCTAATCTCTTCTGATATTCACCCCTCTTTTCTTCCTGCAAGAATAAAGAGCTCATTTAACAGCAGCCATCTCCCTAAATATAGAAGTTTTGCTAGAATCATGGTTAAATGTATTCTCCTTTTTCAGTCAAAGTAAGCCTCTTAATCATTCTTCATAAATTAAATCTTTGAGGCCTGGTATTATTTCTACCACTGAGGAGAAATTATCTAAGGATCAGTATTGAAAACTTCAGCCTGGGACTTGGTCTAAACATTGCTTCCAATAAATTAATAATTCTATCTTTTCAATGTGGATAATGCTCAACAGCATTTTTTTTTCCTGTCATGGTGCTATGTTCTTTATATTGATTTTGCACTGTGTCAGGCGGGCACAAAGAACAAACGCCGCCATTTTCTTCAGAACTGCTGCCACCCATCACCTCTCAGTTAGCTATCTTTTAGGAAAGTAAAATTTAAAAAAGCTTATTCAGCATAATTGTCCCTATACCACCCTGCCAAAAGAAAATAAGAATTTTATTCTTATGGGGACCTTAATTTTCAAGACTCCTTACAGCTTTATTTCATTTTCGAGGAAGTTTTTGTATCCCAAGTCTCTTCCAAAGAACGAAAATAGTCATAATGCACTTTTGTTAATCTAGAAGCAGCTATAACATGACACGTTTCCCTGGAAGCTTTAATTTGATGACACCATATTAGAAGTTTCAGTTGAGAAACAGTTAAAAGCAAAGAAACTGTGTTTATATTCATGTTGGTACAACAGGTCTTTGTGGTCAAGCCCATGGGCACTACCATTATATAAGTACTTGCATCCACAAAATCATATGAAGAGATGGTTGCTAAGCAAAATATTTTAAAAGAGGAAATGCCAGACTCATGGCATCCTGTAAAATCCAGTTCTTGTACATCATGATACAAGTCTTAATTAAACAGTAAAACCATCCAGGACTCCTGCATATTGCAGTGAATGAGTTAATTGCAAATTGATTTTCATTCTTGCGTTCAATGTATAGCTCTATGCTTTAAAACACAAACCAGTATTTAACTAGTATCTGCTATATAAAATAATTATTTTCTTCATGAACATTTCTACCATGTTCCATTGATTATTTAAGGACTTCAAAAACACCACAAATTTATCTTGAAACTTCCTTTATGGAATTAAATATTATTCTTGAATCTTACAGTTGCTTGCAAAGTCTCAGTGTCGGGGAGCCAGGTGGAGCAGCTGCAGGGAAATTCACCTTAATCCTACACGGCCAAGTCTAGACCTATCCAGTACTGAAAGCCTCTTTCACAAGCCACAGCCACCAAAACTAGAAATCCTTGCTGTCAGTGCTTTTAAGACACCTGCATGATTAACTGCTTATATATCTTGATTACCTCATTTTGCCTTCATCCATTCTCTATCTCATTATTTAATTGCAAAGTTATGGATGAATTGGTCTTGTTTTAAATCAAATACCAGAAAACAAAATTTAAACATAGAGCATTCAAAAAAAGTCTTATTGCAGAGCTCTCTTGCAGTTATATTCTGGATAATGAAAAGCACATGTATATAAATTCAAAGCACTCCCTTTGCAGGGCTTTTGAAATATTTTTAAGTTTTGTTGGATCACTCTTCAAGACGTCTATAGAGATAGTATACCACTCTTTTAACCATGGGCAAAGAAGCTCAAACACATCATTAATTTCCACTACACTGTACCATTGTAATTGATATTATTTTAATAATTGATTTTGCTTCAATCGTACTTCCATTTGCAATGTAGCTGTTGCTACACTGACAATACACCACTATCAAGCAAACAGGTAGCACCACCTGCATTTCCGTTTCTTTGCTGATTTTTCTACCAACTTTTATTAATTTCTAAAAAAGGGCCTAATACATGAAACTGATGTCACGATATGTTAAATAAACAGCTTTTATTTTCACTTTTGCTTTTTACCTCACCAAGAAAAATGCACATTGCAACAAATCAGTTACTGTTAGAAACTAGCCAACAATTCTAAACTAAATGGAGGTAAATTCCATAAAGAGGATTAGATAACTGGATTTGGGGGTATTGACAGCACTTTACTATTCACAAATACGTTATGAATTCACAGATGTTTAAAACAAATGAAAAAACAAAACAAGAAAAAAACCACCCAAATAGCATTACTTTTTAAGTCACAATGAACTTACTGAAATGTATTCTCACCTTGCATTAGATAACCTCTTCCCCATAACCCCCCTATTTTAAATATAGATTCTGAAGCATTTAACTTGTGTGACTGAAGGTGTTACTGCTCCCAGCTATCTTGCAGAAAACTTAGAGGGACATGACTGCCATAACTGAGCAAGCAGGAAAAGTAGATGTGAATCTGCTTCTCAAAGTACCATTTTTTGGTATATTGAACTGTATTAGCCAGTGTGCTCCCCTCCAGCAATAAGCCTGAGGAAACAGCCACTAGCAATGGATAGTGGCATTTCACATTTTCATTGCTAAAGCCATCAGAATTCATGTTAGGATCTTTAGTTGTGGTACCAACAGCTATGCTGAGCCATATCAACTTCCTGTGATCAAAGAAGGCAGCATCAAGACCTAGTGACACTGTGCTGGACTGGGAGAGTCTGGGGTCTATGCTTGGGTCAGACGATAACCTCCAACACAACTACAGAGAGGTAGTCTTACTTCACTTGCTGTCTGGTTTCCTCTCTTTCCCTTCATCTGCCTTTCTAGTTTAGATGTCTTCAGTTACTGGAACAGTTATTGTTCTAAAAAACATCTTATGGAAATGTTTTGGTAAGTAAAGTGGATCACAGTTATATTGTGCAAAACCAGCAGAGTTGAGGTGGTGGGGAGTTTCAGGGTGATAGATGAGGAAGGAGGCCATGAGTTACTCAGTGCCGGCTGCAGCCAGTTCTAACACTGGGACAAACACACCAATGTGGCCAGAACTTGCTGCCCATGGCACCCCAGCACTCACATGTATGAGTGACAGTGGCCACCTCAGGGGCTGAAGACCCATGAGGAAAGGTTCTTTGGTAGAAAAAATGAGTAGACACTGAATGATGCTCCAGGAGACACGGAAGGAAAAACTTCAGTAAAAGGAGACACCCGGGGATATCTAAAGATTCCTAGGGTATACAAGAGAGAATAAAAGACACTCCAGACAAGAGAAAGAAAAGGGAGCTGCCCAGGGGACCTTGCAGCCCTGCATTCAGGCTAAGCACATTACGGCAGAAATCCTTATGCTGACGCACACCACTTCTCTGCCAGATGACTCTCTCTCCTTCAGGGCACAGAAATCTTTTAACTTGTAAAAGTGAGCATATGTAATTAAAGTGTTTTGGCATCAGTCTCCATTTAGTCTCTACATTATCAATGTGGTCTTAAGCTACAACAGCATACACTCTGAAATACATGGAAGTTAATATTTTAGTATTGGTCAGATTATTTCTACGGGACACAGGTTTTCACTGCCATCCTTATTACAAAATGGGAAGACGTAACTTCAAAGAATCATAGAAGGGTTTGAGTTGGAAGGGATCTTAAAGATAATCAAGATTCAATCCCCCTGCATTGGCAGGGACACCTCCCACTAGATAAGGCAGCTCAGAGCCCCATCTGAGCTGCCGCTGAATACTTCCAGGGTTTGGGCTTCCACAACTTCTCTGGGCAACTTGTTCCATCATCTCACCACCCTCTTAAGGAAGAATTTTCCCCATTTTAATTACTTTTTCTTGAAATGCACCTTTACCTGTATAGTAAATGGGTTTATGTACTGAAAGGCTTCATTTTGATAAACAGATCACTCTGATATCTTACAGGCTTGGCATTGTATTTCAGATACAAACACTTGGAAATTTTCTGATTTCTCATGATAGAGATCCTGCTGACACTGTCATGCAACTAACATGGGTGTATTCCCTCTAGATTTCAAGTTGTCTCTGGAAACCCCATGTGCTTGAATGCCTCACTGTTTAACATTATTACCCAGTTAGACTGAATTTTTGCAGATTCCTTCAGTCTGCAGCACCAAAATGTGACTACAATGCCTACCTGAAACATACTAAGCCTAAGACTGCCTGCATAGTCTATTAATTCAGAGATACAAGTTTTATGCTTTTCTGACAGAAAATTCTTATATGTGAAGACTTAGTTGGAAGAAATTGCATTCTTCCTAAATACTTAGGGGTGACACACTAAAGAAGACTGATTTTAAACTTTAACCAGGATTACATCCTCTCAAAGAGGAGCCTGGTCCAATGCTACTGTCATGTCACATCTCAGTTACCAAGTCCTAGAATCAGAGGAAATAGTCTTCCATTACATTGAGGCCTGAGGAAATAAGAACGTAGTTGAAAGACCCTGAGGAATATCACTTACATAAGATGATCCCTGTATCATCTGTTACTTGGATCAACCCTGCCCGAGCCCAGCTCCTGCCCCCGGGATAAGGAAATTGGGAGCAGTCTCTTCTCTGTTATCACACATTCTCTGCTTCCTATGGCCCAAGAATCTTCCTGTGGCCTAAAGCGAATGTAGAATATAGGAAGTGGCAAAGCAGTCAAAAGCTTCTCTTTCCCAACCTCTATTCCTGCACTATGCAGACTGACACAGAGTGCAGGGGCAGCACTTTGGCCTTAACTTCTGACCTTGCCTTCAAGATTCATTACTTCTTCTTGAGGAAAACAAATAAACAAATGAAAATCAACCAAAAAAACCTGAAAACTAACCAGCCAAAAGCCTGAGCACAGATTCCACACAGCAAAATATTTTTATTATTTTAAGTTAAGAGGAAGAGGTGAGAGAGAAGGCAAAGTCACGATTCAAACTGGAAACATGTAGAAAGAATGAGTATATAAATTCAAATTATCGCTAGTTGAGAAATGCAAGGGGAAGGATAAACCTTAGATTTTAGCTGAAGGAGGAGCAGTTCCTGAATTCCATCAGGACTGCAAAAGTAAAGCCCTCAGAACATCTGAAATAGGCCTAACCAACCACCAAGACAGTTTTCTGGCAGTTGGAACAGCAGCAGATGCAGAAAGGGCAACACCTTCCAAACCTCAGGACGAGCTTCTCAAGTACAGCAAGAGCTCATAGGTGACTCCAGCATAAGTGACTTTGTTCTGAGCTCTCTGCTAACTGCTCTGTAAAAGCATGAAAAAGACCAGTGAAATTCTTACAGAAGTGGTTTGTTTATCTAGATGAGCTGAGAATATGCCCTAGTTAGCAAGTTACTTCCTTCAGATATATTTTCCCAGGATATACTTGATGCATAAATTCATGCTCAGATATTTACCCAATTACAAGAAGTCGCTAATTATTAGAATACAGAATTTTATTAGAATAAAATGTCATACCTACATGTTTCTGGGTAGGTCTTACGCAGCTACCTTAGTTTAGATTAGCAGCACGTTCTTAAAACAAATCTGATCATTCCTGCTTCAAATGCAGATCTTACAGCAGTCTTCAAAGGCACAAATAGACTCTTTTAAGGTGCAACTAAACTTGGATGTACTCCAAGAATACCTCTAGCACTCTCTAATCTCTGACAGGTGCTCCAGTCCAAAAGAAGGTGTCGGGTCCTCAGCACCAGTTCTTGCAATCTACAGCTCCCATCCTCTAATACCACACCAATTGCTAAAGGAGAGATGCCCTTTGATTTCACAGCAATAACGTGCATGTATTTTTAGTTTGGTCTTTTTTACATGGTGTTGAAAAATACGCTTTCCAATTTCTACCTCCTCACTTAAAACACATGCCCTGTACATTAAAGTACGTAGTACTGGAAAAATGAAGACATAAGCTTTGTGATCACAAAAGGAAGACTTGTTTCACCAAACTAAACGAGGACATTATTCAAAAGGAACTTGCTAATAAAACTAGTTCACCTTGTATGATATTAAAAAGATTTTATTTTTATTTCTCTTCAGGTACTTCTTTCATAATACATTCAACAAAACTTCATTGTTGCTAAATAGGACATAAGACAAGCTTATGAAAAAGCTGTACCAACTAATTTTCATCAAAACATGAATACAAAACAAATTATATAAATCTGTCTAGATGAAGATTTAGGAAATTGTGGAGTATCTTAAATTCTGGCAGACTCTCCCATTTCATTCAAGTGACTGTTTTTAACAATTTATGCCAGCTACAACCTAAGAAAATTATCTCTTTTTCCTCCAGAAAGATCCATCACAAAATGTTGCCCAATGACAACCTTCCCACTCATGAACTAATAAATATTAAAGAAATGTTCCAGCTTATGCCGTCTGGAGTGCATAACTGACCTTCTGTACTTCAGATGGGCATGAATCAAATCATGCCCATCATTACACTAAAATAATTATGCTGAAATTGGTAATTTCTTGGACCAGGTATACTACTAGCACACATTCCATTAACATGTTACTAAGAAAGTCAACCTACCTGACCTGATGTCCTGGTTTGAGCCAGGATTAACCTAATTTTCCTTTTACTAATTTTCCTTCAGTAAGCTCTCTTTTAACTAGCAACAAGTGTTCCAGCTAGTGGACTGATAACACTGGAATGTTTATGTTTCTGCTGAGACTTCAAGGTAGCTTCTTAGCTCTGCTGCTACAGAGGCTACCAGGGCAGGAGAGTCATATCTGTGACCCCCACCGTGGGGGGGCTGGACTAGACAGACAGCAGAACTGACCAAAGGTATTCCATTCCATAGATCTACATAAGCTCCGAGGAAGGTCAGAGATCACAGAAGACAACTTCCTTCCTGCTTCTTCTTCCCTTCTCTTCTGTCCATGGCCGGTGTCCGGGGAGGACTCCATCCATCCATCCATCACCACTGACCCCTGGGCTCTGACCTCATAACCCTCATAACCCAGCCCCTGTCTGCTCTGCCTTATCTCCTGCCTGTGGGCTGAGACATTTCAGGACTGCTCACAGCTCAGGAGAGTGCCAGGGGAGTTGCTGGGGGTGGGGAGAGGCAAAAGGCTTTTGCACATTTCTGAACATACTTGTATATAATTGTACATATAATTAAAGCTGTCTAGTTTAGTTTTCAATCCAGCAAAGTCTCTCTCCTTAATTCTCTCTCCTTCCCTACCTGCGTGGGAGAGGGAAGGGATCAAGAGCATTGTTGTCTCTGGTTTAATTGCTGATCCTGAGTCAAACTGTGACACCTGAGCAGCAGTGTGAGTACTCAAAGATTAATTTCTCAAGCTCACTAAGGAAAAAAAAAAAAAAAAAAGGAGTGAAGAATGGTTAAGAAAAAAAAAAACAACCTCCCCACACACACACGGTAAGACTGAATGCATTGTTTGTATGTAAGAAGATGAGAAAGCAAATCTTAGTCTCTCTTCCTCATGCTTTGCAGCCAGCATCACTTACATTCTCATGCACATTTTCGTTAGAAAAACTAATTGCTTTTTCATTGATTATTTAGATACTTTCATTTGTATTGTTTTATAAACATCCCATTTATATTCTTCTATAATTTGTTTTATATATGTTCTCACTTAAAAGTTCTCCAGAGACCCACTATTATCTTCTGTCCTATTTTACCATGCATAAACCTCAGACCAAAGATGTGTTTTATAACAATCTGAAGTCAAAACAAATTTGCAATTAGTGGACAAGTACAGAAGAGACATGGCAGAGCTGACATCGTGCCTTTATTAAAAACACACCTACGTGTTTTTGTCCATACAATACATGAAGACATCGTTACTTCCAGCTTACCAGCTGACCTTTGTTGCTATGGTGTCACGCAAAGAAAGGAAGCATCACAGCCAGCAAGGAACCATTTAAAATTCCACAAGTTTCAGGCAACACCTTGAAAATGCAGCCAGAAATAGAAGCACTGGCTTCCAGTCGCAGAGCTCATCTGATCTCATTGGAAAGCATGGCTAAATAAAGAAGAATTTATCTACTTTTTCATACTTACCATGGAAAAAAGCAAAATCTAGATGCTGAGCAGGCTTAGATATTTCTGGCAGACAGTCTGTGAGTTTTCCATATACCAAAAAGTAACAACTCTATTCTACATTGTTTACTTTTCTTCGATTTGCCTTAATCATAGCATCATCTAATCCCTCACCTGTAGAAACATTATCCACTAGCTGCTTCAGTTTACAAACTGCTTAAATACTACTCTTTAGGAGTGCCTGTAACAATCAGCCAGAAGGATGCAGCAAGCTAATAGCCATATGGTGTGTACATCACCTGGCCACTGTACTTGATAGTAAAGGCAAAAAACATTTTAAGCATTATTTCTTCCTCCTGTAAGGTTCCATTATATGTTTGCTAATTCACAGTTGTCTGGAGAAAAAGTAGTGCTTTCCATCTAGAGTGTCTGGTAAAGTATGATTGAGGGGAAAAAAAAAGAAGTATCTCTAGACCAACTCTCAACTTCAAAGAATCTTTTGAATAATGAAAGTACACACTAATCAAAATAGAAGCTACTCTACAAGATGTCAAATTTTTATATATACAGTCAGCAGTAAAGGCCATCTTGCTAAGCAGTTTTTGTTTTCCTTGTATTTCATATTTCCATTAGACTGTCTATTAGACATACTGGTAAATGAACAGCCAGAGGTATACACAGAATCGTGTTATTTACCTCAAACTCCCCCTAAATGGGTTACTTTACTAAAACACATTTACTAGTATGCAGTGGAATAATGGACAATCAACGATCAGGTAAGCAGCTTGCGAAGACAAAGAGGCTTAATTCAATGAACTGTGTTTCAAGGTATTCTCCCTGTGTCAAACTAAAGTTTCAGAGACAGAAGAGGGCAGGTGCACAATAGCTTGTTCTTTTTCCACTAACTTCTCTCCACACAAAATCTGGCAGTATTTGAGTATGTCTGCATTACTAACTCAGCTTTTAGCTTGTCTCTACAATTTTAGAACTAAAAGAATTACTTTTTGTTTTCAGTAGACTGTTACAGCATTTTCTTTTTAATTTGAAAAGCTGTTTGTTCATTAAAAGAACCATCTTTACTAAATTCCTTTGAACACGTTTATCCTTTTTCACAGTAAGAGGCTGTAAGAATCATAGGACTTTACCAAGTCACCAAGGATGTACTGTGTACTTCTGAAGGACATGTTTTCAGGATATTGAAGAACACTTTTTCATGCTCATGAAACATACCTGCCACTACACACATAGGAAAAAATAACCCATGTGTTCTGTATATAAAGCATTATTCTTCATATTTTCAGTACCTTAAAATCCAGCTATAACCCTGTTATTTCAATTTCTGGAATACAGACAAAGTATGGAGGATAGAAGGCTTGCACTAGAAGTAGTTATTTTTATTTTGTATTTCACATTCTGCAGTCAAGGACACAAATAACCATTTGTGTTTAGCAATGATGAGAACTACATTTAGTATCACAGCTTAAAACACCCCCAGAACACCACAGCATACTCTTAGATTGTCACCTCAGAACTCAATCCTCCTGAGATCTTAAATCATCACCACTCACTTGTGTAATTTTCAGAAGCCTTAGGGGGAAGAAAAAAACAAACAAACAAACCCAGAATTTTCCATTTCCTGTACCCACATATAACCCATCCTGAAAACAGATGTATTAAAACACAAAAATGCATATTGTATTGACATGTTCAGCAGTCACAGTGCCTGAAACTCCAGCCTTTCTTTGACATGTCTTTCTATGTAGTGTTCAGTCCAGTAACATCTGTGGATTTTTTTTTTCTTCAAAAGAAATGTTCAATAAAATTAAAAAAATTATTTGTTAATCCAAAACCACCCACGTCATACATATATGGTACAAACACTAAATGTGTAAAGATGGATATCACAAAAAACTTTCTGGTGCAAATTTTGACTGTAGAAGAAAAAACTAAGCCATTAGTGCCTATAATTTGGTATTTCAGTTGAAAGAAAAAAAAAAACAATACACCAAACAAAAAACTAAACCATAACAACCAACCAAAAAAACCAAAAAGCAAATACCAAAAACAAACAAAAAAACCAAAACACAACACAACCCCATAATACAAACTTAATATGCGAAACACAGAGAAGTAACAAGGGCAAACATCTATGCCAAGGTAGGTAAGTTCAGAGCAGTATTAAGCAAAGAAAAATGCAGACGTGTTTAACTAAACCTCATCCCCAGGTTTTCTCTATTTTGCAGTATGGGCAATGTATTTTTAACGTGCTGATTCTCTAGAAAGTGAAAAAGACCAAGCTAGTGTAGTCTTACTCTAGCCATGAAGGACATCAACCTCAAGAGTTCCTGCTCAAATCACAGCTTGTGGCTCTAAGTTTCCTTTAAATTTGAAGGTCTTTCTCATTAAGAACAGATTGTAGAACAGTTTCATAAGAAGGAAAGTTGTATAGATTTGTTAGTGCTGCTTGGCAGGGGGGGTTTTGTGCTTTCTTATCTCAATAACTATATTCCTATAGCATGCATATAATCCTAGTGGGAGGAATCTGTTCTTCAGCACAGCAATGTATGGTTATGCATAAACATAAGCATTCAGGTAGAGTTGGTGAATTTATTATTTCTTCTCCTGGTACCATAATTTCTTTCAGCATAAAGAGGTTAATTTTCTTCAAATAAGACTTCATTGTCATTCACATAACAAGCTAACTTGATTTAACAAACTCTGCTTAATCAAAAATTAAATTATTCAGAAGGGCAAAAGAATGTATAGTCTACAGGGTCTATTCCTACATCAGCAGCAACTGCACCTCCAACAAGGTCAGAGAAAACTTTCCAGAAAACAGAAGCTACATGCTAAACCATTTACTGCAAGTATACTGATTATTACAGATGTATTCAATATTAATAAACTGTCTGACAGCACTTTGTTTCCTTCACCAGTGACATTGTCAGAAATGGAAAGCCAGTTTAATAAATAAAACAGAATCACTGGGGAAAGCTTGTGGCACAAATTAAAAAGATGCTTTAAAAAAAATACTATTTCAGCACTTATTTGGCCCTACTTCCATATGTTGCTGGCTTCGATAATTTTGCCCTTAGGAGCTTTCCTCCATGCACCATGTTTGGTCTTTTCCTGGAGCCAGGAGGCATATGATGCATTTGGTAGGTATAAGATCCAGAGGATGTAAAATTTTGATTCCTTCGTCCCCTGCCACCCAGCTTTATAGGTCTACTGATCTTTCTTTGGCAAACCAGCTTGTCTGGTATTTTATCACTGGTCAAAACAATAAAAACTTCTCACAGACCCAGCAAGTCTTCTATGATACTCATGACCCTTTTGCAACTGTACCTGCAGCTCATGCAGATGCAAACTCAAAATATTATGGATAAGATTTAAATCCTTTTAGAAAGTCATCAATTTTTGGTATTATCTGTCACTTTAAACAGTGGCAGACTAGAACACATCTCAAAACATGTCTTCTATGGGTTACAGTGCTTTAGCTACTAAATATTTGTCCATTAAATAGGTTTCCTGCTCATACTGTTGCATCCTCTGCTTCCTCCCTTAAGTGATGTCAAATTTACAGACCTGTGTTCTCCTAAAAACAGCTGAGACTACCCGTAGGATATTTGAGGCTTAAGCCATTACAATTTATTACCACAAAATCACAGGATAATTAAAAAAAAAAAAGAAAGCAAGCAAAACCAACTTTGCTATGCCACACATGCACAAAAACCATAACACAGTAATGAGCTGTAAGTAACTAGACCTCACTTTCCCTGAGGCTTATTTTCTACTGCAGGGAAATAGTTGTCCATCTATTTTGGAATTCATTGAAAGATTAGGGCCAAAACACTCCACAGGCAAGACAGGGATGCTAAGTCAATCCAACTCTTACACATCATGCACAGTTAGCAATCATTTCTTTGGCTTTTGCAAACAGGTCTGGCTAGAAAATGAATAAAAATTATTTGAATGAAAAACAGAGAAAATTAATTTCTGGCAAACATTTTATACTAATGAGATCTAGTTTATTTTGATAAAATTAAATTTTAAAGACCACCTCTTTCCAAAAATGACTTGGTTCCTATGGAGGCAACAGACCTAGAGGGATGTCCTTGAAAGGACAAGACATACAGATGGGGGTAAAGATACCATCTGTACACTACATGAGACATTTTAAACATCTTTCTGTTTAATTATATATTTTACTGCAGATACTAAAAAAATGTGGAATATTAAGCCTACTGAATCAGAAGAATAACTGTATTTTATCCAGTCATATCTTTTCAATATTCTGCTTTACTTTCTCCAGAAATGCTCATACAAAACATACTCCCCAAGAAGCAAACAAAAAAAGAAACCAAACCATATATATTTCTAAAACTTTTTCAGAAACTACATGTTTAAAATAGACTACATTAATTTCCCTTATATTTTACAGTGATATCTGTTGAGGTGAGACTTCTACTTTTGCCTTTCCACAGTGTTTGGACAGCAGGCACATAAACATGCAAGTAAGGAACACTGAGCAGTGAATTACAAGGGACAATATTGCTGGTAAGAATGTTATTTAGAAGTGATCTATCTTCTTCCCTCCCACATACTCCACAGAAGCTTGGTGATTCAAAGCCCAGGGGCACTGCACACATCCTAAGGCTTTCAATAATTCAGTATCTAGCTCACAGGAAGACTTAATTTAGATTCATGAACTTGGTATGTCCTACTCATCCCTTCTGAAGAGTTCAATCTGCAAAGTAAAGACACTTTGTACCCAGCAACCTCAACAGGCTCTGTTCTACAATCTGTGGCAATTGTTCATTTCTGTTTAAACACTGCTATATGGCCAGTCTGTCCAGCTGTTGGAATACTCAATGTAAAATATACCTAGACTTTGGAGCAGCAAGATAAAACTAGTTTCTCACCCCTCTCGTTGCACCATTACAGTATTTTTTCTTTCTTCCTCTCTGACTCTTAAAATTAAGATAAGCTATTTAACTGGCCTCAGTCCAGTATTACCTGTAACATCTGTTAAGGCTGGAATCCTGGATGTTTCAGCTCACCAACTACTAGGATATTGTAACAAAAAGAGATGCAAAGTCTTTAAGGTAACCAACCAAGCAAACAAACTCTCAAGTCATTGGCAGCAATAACATAAGAGCTAATTGTCAGGGGAATATTCCATACTGATAATCTCAAGTGGAGAAAGGTATGTCCGGTGATTTTTTTGTGTGTGTGCATGTGGGTTTTTTTTTAATATATTTTATTTTTATTACAGTTATTCCTAATCCTGGAATAGACTGTTACTAATACTGTACTGTGAAGTGAAAGGGAAAAACTGCAGGGCAGATTACAAACTTCTCTCCAATGACTCATTGGATTACAGTCTTGCTACTTTACAGTCTGGACAGGTATTTAAAATTTAATTGACAAGTAATCCATGTTGCAGAACATGGATACACATAATAAAAAATACTTTGAAAAAAAGTGGTTATGTTTTTTTTCTAAAGATACCTATCTATTGCACTTGCCCCCAGATTCTCATGATTTATGCAGTTAGCAGCATATTACAAAACTTCACAGGGATAATAAAGGTAGTAGTGTCAACCAAATAGCTTGTGCATATTTCTTTAGGAGCGATGAAGCGTATTCATGAATAAAAAACTTGTTTCATTGGATTAAGCATGTTCTCAGAAACTAGGCCAAAATATACTCACTTTGACATAGAGCAGCAATTTTCTAAGGCTGGAAATGTCAGTGTCTATCTTGATTTGTAAATATCCAGCCAAACTTCTATGCATAAACAGGTATCAAGGCCACAGTGTGAGCTGCAGAGTTCTCAGGAAATGAGTGTGGCAGTTATATATTTCAGCAGAAGAATTAAAAACTCAAGCTAATATATTTCAGTTATGTGTATCTGCCATTTTGAATTTTGCGTAAGTAACAATATATGTAAATTGTTAGAGTATAAAGTATTTAATTAAGTTTGGACTTCACTGTTTGAGGGCAAGGACATCTATTCCAATCTATTTATGCTTGTAGACATATGAAAACATGTTGGTAAGTATGAATATATGAACAGGAACTAAAAAGGAAAATGGCATAATTGTATTCTTGTTCACAGCCTAATGAGCTTGTCTCATCTTCCATATTCTTTTCTATTCTTCATCTTCCATTGCCTCACCTTCCAGATGCTTCAGCTTCCTACTATCTTTCCTTCTTGTATGTACAATAGAATATAAGGTCCAAGAGTGTTTGGGTAGCTGTCACTTCATGTCACTCAATTTGTAGCACTTTCAGATAAAACTGTTTTTCTTTCTAAAAAGTATGTCCAATAGGAGGTAAGTAAAGAATCATTTTGGACACCGTCCCAAACAACAGAGAAATAGGTAGGATTCCTCAATATAAGCTTGCAGTACGAACATAATTGGTACAAGCAGAGGGTGCCTAATTTCACCTTACTCACTATTCATCTGGAAAAAGGAACGGGGTGGAGCAAGGAGAAACAACTGTACAATGTTTAAGTCGTTTACTGGCTGACATAGTTCAATAACCATATATGTCCATTGCATTATTTCAAGGAAGGCTGGGAAGACTGAGAAGTGTGCAAGTTGAAAATATTTTTTAAATCTATTACCTCAGGCAGTATGTAATAATAAAGGACATTTCAATCAAGCAAAGAAAGTAGAAGCTACAGGTTGTTTTTTTTTCAGGACAAGGAAATTCCATACGTATTTCTGTAGAATTCTAATTCCAGTTTAGGCTGCTTATGCATTCAGAAACTGAGAATTCTCATACAAACTGCTTCAGTATTTCCTGTGTTTAAGTGTATTCCAGTACATTTAAACAGTAATTCCATAAAGAACAAATTATCTCCATTAGCTGACTTTATTGGACATACTTGAAAGATAATACGATTGCTATAATTGATTTTTTTTTGCACTGTTTTGATTAAAGCTGATTTAGTACTGCATTCGCTCTAAAAGAATTTCCTCATTTTAATAGTGCACACTTTGATAATTTTAAACCAAGTACTCATTAAGTCCATTTATCGAAGACTTTAATAAAATATGAGGGAACATATCAGCATGATTTATGTACATTGCATTAACTGTAAATTGCATTCTGGCCATATCTACAATGCAAGATTCATATTTATATTTAGTAGCAAGTCTATTGCATAAAGCTTCATAGGTCTACCCATTCATCACAGAAAAAGCCTTAGAATAGAACAAGTTATTTTCAAAAAATTTAAAAAATCACCCTCCAAAAAATTGGTCTGCTTCTGTCCCTGACATTGCAGGTGGAAATAAATGAAACACAAAACAAAAATTAAAAAATCATGGGAATAGAAAAATGCACTATATGTTACATTTGTAAAATAACATTATGTATTTTATAATTATTTTATTTCAAAGTAAAGTTCTGTCCTCAGAACATGCCATATCTCCCTCAAAGTCTTTCAAGAAATGAGGAAAAAGGCAGAAGAAATACCACACACACTGTATCATGGTGATCCTAAACTCTCATGGTTCATAGAGGATAATCTTGGACTAGGAAGACATTATACATAATGTCACAGCTTGATTCTTCCTCCTAATCTAGCCACCATCATTTTGAAACCTTAAAAGTTCTCTGTGGTTACAAACAACACTGGACATTTTCACAGGCAACGCTACCCTTCATGTACATGGTTGGATGGGAAGCTAGTGAAGGACACAGTAGATAATGTAATCTTAAATTCAGTGCCAGAACTAACTGTCGCAGCTTAAAATAAAAAAGGCCAGCAAACCAGAAAGAACCCCAAAAGCCATTTAAGCACATATATGAACCATGCTTCTTGCAAATGCAGAGGTCTGTCTGGCACATAACGGTTTTATTTGGCGACTTTACTTGTGAATCTAAAAGAGACTTATTTTATGCTGTTCTGCTAAATTGGAGTTGGAGAGACATATTCGACTCTCATAATACTTTAGAGTGTAAGCACAGCCAGTTGAAAGAAAAATTAATTTCTCCAGGAGGTAGTTGTTCAGCAGCTGAATGGCCTATGCCTAAGAAGAGAGCTGTCAGTTTGCATTCCCACATTGGTAGACATGACATCAGTTTCTTTAAATCGATGAAACTTGTTGTAGCCAATTTTCAACTTCTATCAGTTATATCTAGAACCACACTAGTATGCTGCTGGGTACTGGAGTGTAGCAAATACCATGAGATATCAGAGTAAAATATTTACTGAACTTATATAAACAATTGTTCAAGTCATTATTAACATTTCGATGAGACTAGGCCCTGGGTTTTTATTTAAAATTTTTTTTCAAAGTTTCTTAAAAAAATTATTTTTGTTGACATCCAACACTATACATTTTTAGATGCTGCCTAATAGCACATAAATGCTAAGTTCTGTTTTAATATACCTGCCAATCCTTTAGCATAACAAACAGGTTAAATGTTTGTGGGGTTTTTGTTGTTTTGTGTTTGATTTTTTTCCCCCACCACGCAAGCCAGATGAGGTCTGATTTATTCAAATACTCTTCTGTCTACTGTGACTATCAAAATCTTGAAGTGCAATTCCAAAACATATTCAATTTCTGCATGGCTTCCCCCCCCCCCTTCCTTTTTTATTTGTACAGTTAAAGATTAAAGAAGCTGAAAAATACATTGAGGGAAACAAAAATAATTGATTTGCTTATTCACTCAATGTCTTGCTGGGAAAAATGGCCTAGAAGAATTACCTAGCAGATTACATTACGTAAGTGCACACAGTTCTGATCGGGTTTATACGTTATCGTGCTAACAGATGTATAAACACAGGTTTATACCCTGAATAGATAATAATCTGTTGGAACAGCAATGTACAGCAAGTGGTCATAAACAAGCACAGGGACTGTAGAAGTAAGGACTGTTAAGTAAGTACAAGGGAGGACAAGCAGTAAATATGTATGCTTGCATAGATGACACAAAGTAATTTTTCTTATAGTCCGTTATCATTAGAAGATACTGGCAACTAATACGCATCAGCTACTGATCGGGGAAGTAGCAGTTATCATCCTTAAA
This sequence comes from Hemiprocne comata, assembly GCA_020745705.1. Lineage (NCBI taxonomy): Eukaryota > Metazoa > Chordata > Aves > Apodiformes > Apodidae > Hemiprocne > Hemiprocne comata. The sequence goes on along the minus strand of CM036586.1, from coordinate 129,651,925 downwards.
TCTCGCTTAAGATTGCCACAGATATAGGTAGGGAGGAGAGAGAAGAGAAAAGGAAGGGATTCAGAGTAGCTGTGATGATGTGTTCACATGTGAAATTATATAATGGCAAAAAAAAACCTAGACCGGGGGGCAGAGACGGGTGTAACATAGAAGAAAATGCCATGACGAGTGGTGTCAGGAGTAATGTACAGCTGATGAGATATGTAAGTGGGCAATCAGGCCAGAAAACTCTGGAGGCATAGGCTGCAGAAATGAGACAAAAAAGACTCAATTAAAAACTTTGAAGCTAAGCACAGAAGCAAAGAGGGAGTTCATGGGAACAAGAAAATAAGGAAGCATATGCAGACTGAAGCAGGGGCTCGAGCATCAAGCCCAAAATTTTACTATTTTGTGAGGCTGTGGAGAACCCCCTATTTCAGCCATATTTCAGTTGCATTAGCAAATATATTGCTTACCAAGACCAGACACTTTTAGGTTTAGTGTTGGATCTCCCTGAGGAGTTCTGGAGATAGCATCAACCAGTGAGTGGCAGACATCTTAATTCTGAGTAATGCATGTGCCCCCCCATATGAGGGATATAATGGGTATTACTCAGAGCTACCTTTGTCACTAGACAAGAGTTATTAAAAATAAAAGGTCATTTAAAAATAAGAGTGACCTAGGAGAAACAGGCATTACAACATACTAAACCTATCATTAAAGATTATGCATAACAATGAAGATCAACAAAGACATACTTAGCACCTCCAGCAATAACTTTGCCCAGGAGTAGTAAATTTTGAGGAGCTCTTAGAGCTCTGTCTTTGCAAAAAAGGCAGCACACCCCCACACAAAAGGTATTCCAGCTACCTAAAGCATTTGCTTTTAATGACTTGACCCACTTCAGCATGAGAGAATAGACTCTGCAAGCCCCTATATATCTGCAATGGGGAACAGAAATATCACAGGTTAACAAAAATAGGTTCCACTTGGCACCAACTCCATGCTCAAACTTAGTAATCAAGTATATTCAAGTATGTACTACAAAATTCATACATACTCTGATTTTGAAAAGGTTCTTTCCTTTATTTACAAATACCTTAAAACAGCAGTTTTAATTAACATTGCAGAATTTCACAAACAAAAGACTAAGCTATTTTTCAAGGTTGATACAAACTTTTCAACAGTTATAAAATCTCAACTTCTATAAACCTTAGCTTGTTACAAGCTTGCATGAAGTCCGAACACTGATGAATCACTTTGCAAAACCATACAGCCAACCCTGCCTTTTTCTCACTTTTTTTCAGTCAGACACAGGCTTCGTTAGCACTGACAGCCATGCCTATCTGTGCATGCTGAGAATGACAGCTAGCAGAGGAGGATAAAAAGTTTATTGTCTAGAAAATTAGGCCTTTTATTTGGTAGATTAGTATTTTCATTTACACCCAATCATTTGATAGTTCATGCACATCATCTGTGGAAGGGGGTTAATTAGACTAGCCTTGTGCCTAAGCTGAACACACACATTCTCTGCATACATCTCTAAACATACACCAATTCATATTTTCAACAAAATTCTTAACCTGATGTCTACTGCTCCTCCTTGGTTTATTTTTGGTATAAGTAATGAGCGTAAGTAATATGCTGCACATGCAACTGACAGGTTAATTCCTACAGTATATAATTTAATCCTCTAATAATAATTGTCTGAATCTTAATTGCCAGCACTGAAACATATTGTAATGATGCTTTTGCTGTACTGGAGGATTTTTTCTTCTCTCCTGGTGGCAGTGAAATCCCTGTCCGATACAGTTAAAACATTGTCTATTAATAAAGACTAGTTCATGCTTTTAATTTTCCTGTTTAATATAGGACAAACATCAATACTATGCACCTATAACAAACACCCAAGTAACTCCAAGTACATTAAAACCACAGATGTGGATAATCAATCTTTAACAACTTCATTGATTGCAGTAGACAGATTCAGCTAATTACCAAAAGAAGGAGGCCCATGGCAGAATAGAAAATAAAATGGCTCAAAATTATTCTGCTTTCCATACTGCTGTATAAAAGTTTAATAGTATAAATTTCTTCAACCCACATGCATTGATGTGTTCCAGCTTACTCAGGAAAAAAATGTTTCTATCCAAGTCTTACCTTTGGCAGTCATTTCTAGAATGAAACAGAAACCCAGTTCATTAATCTTGCACGAGGTGCTAAAGATTGAAACCCAGCTATGGATTTCAGCCCCTGTGAAAATACTGTAAAAGCCTAGAAGAAAGATTCATTCTTGTTCTTTGGGGAATGCTGGCCTACTTGATAAATGTTTTGTGGATACATTTTATTTTTTTTCTAAACCAAGGGGCCCACACTCTTTCTTGTCAAACAAATCATGGATAGTTTTAAGTAGGTTATTTACAATAATATAGCTCTAATTTATACAGTTATCAGTGACACTATTAGTTGGACACTGGCAGGCAAAAAGACAATTTAATAAAGTTGAAACTAGAAAAAAAACTATATGGTGAACATATCCTCTATGGAGAGGGAACAAGTGATAACAAATAAAGAATAAAGCTTGGAAGACATTGTAAATATGAATTAAGAAATAAGGACTAGAGAATCTTAAGATCTATGTTTTCCTCTTCTTGGTGGACAGATATCTAGGCCCCTTTCAGAATAGCTGGCCGCACTTTAATTTTTCCTCCCTGTGAACAAGGAATTGTCAGTCTGATAGCAACAGCAAGCAAATACAGAGAGGAGGACTGCAAGAACAGCATAGCTTCCAGTAGCTTTCACGTAGTCTGAGGTCTAAGGATTACTCAGAACAAGGTGTACTTTTTTTGTGTGTTAAGAAACCCTTGATACTTTTTTTTCAATGCATCTAGATTGTGAACAGCCACAACATTCCATAGCAACAAGTTGTAACACTTTGAATAATCTAATTGTTTTTTCTTAACTTACCCATTTCCTAAATTACCAACAAAAATTACCAACAAATTACAAATTACCAACACATCATCATTCAGCAGCTATGTATCAATACTGTAAAATTTTAATTCTAAGACTTTTGCTTTAGGACTCATTATTTTAGTATCCTTCTATTTTTGCAGTCCTTCATGTTCAATTCCTCCCTCAGCTGTCTTTCATTTCCACCACACTCAACAGAAAATACATTTTCCAAGTATTTTTCCCATTTCCCATTCTACAGCTTCCTTACCCATAAGGACATAATACATTTAAATCTATAATTTCACCTACCAAGCATGAAACCTCCAGAACATACAGATTAATTGCAAGAAATCCTTTGAAATTACAACTGACTCAGCCCTTGCCCTAACATACACAAAGCAACTGTGAAAAGAAGCTAATGAACCTCTCTTAAGGGGACATAACACCTTTTTTTACTGAACATCTACAAGGCAGTAAGTCTAAGGGCATAGTCCTCCCAGGTGTTTTTGTCTCATTGTGCTTCACCAAGCAGTCACAATTCCTCCCACCATGCTGTACAGGAAAGCCTCACACAGCAATGGTTGAATTCTGTTAACTCCAAGAGGCACAGAATTAAAGTTGCAGGGACCTATTGCGTTTGCCTTTTTATTTCCTCCTCCTGTTGAGTTTTATTAAACTACACATCCTGAAAAGGCATATAATACCACTGGACAACTAAAACTCTGTCCTAGTGAAAGCTGGTTTTAGGATTCTGCCTGGGTATTTTTGCCAAGCGTGTTAGAAAATTTGCACAGAGAGAGTATTTGGGTTGTTTTTGGGGGGTGGGCTCTAGCACAATCGCAGTCAGCTGGAGGCAACTGGAACCACTGTAAAGGCTACCTCAAACAGTCAATTATTTATTTCAGGCTCCACAGAGGGACTACATTTCCAAGATATCACTATCATGATTTAGCTGGTAATCTATTAATTTAAGGTAGAACAAAAGTAAACCTACTCCCAAAATATTCAAAACACGAGACATACTCCTGGGTTGTCCTTCTATCTAGTGTTTTCAGAATAGGTTGGGAACAATCCTAATAAAAACCAGAATTCCAAATGTAGAAAAACACCACCAAAAACTGCAAACAGAAGGAAAAAATCCAATTATGTGAGTTTGTGATGAGATTGTACAAACAATAATAAGTCACTAAGGTGCTGTGCAGCTCTGTAACCCAGTAAAGTTTTCGTCACTGCTGATAACAGATGATAAACTTTGCACTAAGTCTGCAAGGCCTCGAGACAGGGACTTGTCAACTTTTGTCTAGACTTGTTTCAGGCTCACCTAGAGCATTATTTTAGCATAATAAGCTGTAATAGCAACTATCTGATTAACAGGTGACTCCTGCTCCACCTGATTTGGCTTAGCTTTGTATAATGGTATGGTGCAAACCCCATCGTTATTAGAATTTTGATATATTTTTAGAACTAATGCAAAACATTAGCAACTTGTTACTCTGCATATAGCAAGCTATCTATGAATCCAGCGTAAAAATGCAGCATAGAGGAATGAAGGCATGAAATGACAGTAGAGGCCTTCAAAGTACAGATGGAAGACTCAGGACTGTAGAAAAATCCTCAGTGGTCAACCACCGGTCAACAAAGGATGAAACCTTGGGACTTGGATCATAAGAGAAAAAAGAATAAGCATCCAACATTTCCAAAACATACCATCTAGGATGCTATGTGGGACTGTAAACCAGTGAAGAAAGAGCAAGGTGTCCAGTATGTTACAACAATATGACCAATCAGCCACAAAAGACCCCAGGTGCAAATAACATACTTATATTCATCTTAGTAAAGACCTTAAAACGCTGATGACTCATTATAACCTACTCTTACCTTTATTTCTGCCTGAGCATGACTGGAGCTGTTGAGGCTCCAGAGAAAAACTGGAAGTTAAGTATAACATCAGAGCAAAGAGGAAGATACTAGGAAGGGTATGTAACAATTTCAAATCTATTATTATTGAGACTTTCTTTGTATTATCATTCTTCTACTTTATTTCTATACAACAGAGCTCAAATAATAATAACTATTTGATTAGACTGTAAGAGATTACAGTTAGACTAAGAATAAACCCCTTGCTTTCCACATAAGATGTGGGGGTTTTGTCCACATAAACTGCAAAAACTGCAACAACTCTTACAACAAATTGGTAGAGATAACTTTGATCTAGATGGAACAACTGCTAGCAACTGTAACACTATCTCACATGCTTCCAAAAGTGGCCTAAATCTGTTTCCTCTTTCCTCTCCATCTTTTTAACAATTCTAGGTGCCTTACAAGCGTATTACACAAATGAGAACTGTAGGAGTTTTGACACACACACACACTCCCAACCATTAAATGCTTTATTACTCTGTACAAAACACTCTGCTATGAACTTTCTTAGAGCACTAGTGTCTTTGGCATGTATTTGCCTTAAAGCTGTCATAGCCTAAACTCGTTTTATTTTAGTTCAATCTGAGATGCTTAGCTAAGTATCTGTAAGATCAGCACACTCAGTGCTTCAATTCCAACTAAAAGCAATAAAATAAAATGTTTTTGTTACACACAAGGGATACATTTGAGTGTCAGAATAGCTGTCAGCTACCATGAATCCATACTATGACTAAGCTAGGCAATATTCTTATTTTAATAGCATTATGCAGACGTTTGGAGAAACACTGCCTGTATCTAACAATCATTTAACAAATTCAAAATTAAGCACAAATCTATTATTTATTTTTTTTAGCTTCACTTATACAGATTTTGCCACTGTTGTTCTGAACCCAGTCACATTCTGAGGAAGTGCAGTGAAGCAGATTTATTAAGAAAATGCAGAATATAACTCACTTCTGCTCATTTGTTACCCAACTGTAGGGATAAACTGAAGCCATCTGTTTGTTACTTTTCCTGTCATCATGAGATCACATGCTTAACTTCATTGTTTCCTATGTACAAAAGCACAAAATTATCAGACACACTGCAGCAACCGTTTCTGCTTAGCAGAAGATCAGGCAAGCAGGCACAGAAATTCTGTATTAGAACAGAGCATGTCTGAGGACAGCAGTGGAGCAACATGAGCTTGGTTGTGTAGTCGATGCCCTACCTGGCATGTGCAATGAAAAGGCCCCTCATTTCTCATCAGTGTCTTAATCTTCACAAGCATAATTACAGCATTCCTCAGTAATGGTAAATACAAATTATACTCTGTTCTGGAAGACAAAGATAAGCTGTTTTTTTATGTTTTGACAAAAGTGAGTGTATGAGTAAAATGAAAAGATATTTATCCTGGCTTAAATATTAGCATTATACAACAAATTTTAAAATACCTTCGCAGAAATTGATTGTTCTTCAGCTCAGCATCCTAACAATAATCTTATAAAACCACAGTGGAGACAAATAAATGCTTTTTTCTCTTTCTTACAATACTATTTCAGGGCTATGAAAGATCAGCCATAAATAATTTATACTGTTTTGTTTTCCTTAAAGTGTATCCTTGGGATACTGAAAATTATTTAAATAGCACCTGTGTGATATAATTTCCCACTACACAAAGAATAGCTTCATGAAGTCTTCACTGTGATTTGAGAGTGTGTTAAAGACAAATAATAAATTGCAATCTACTTACTAGCTTAATTATTTGAATAACTCACCTCGTATTTTCTTGGTTAATTACTGAGTTCTAAACTGCTGTGTAATTGAAATGATAAAGAAAAAAAATAATATTCAGGGTGACTGAAATCGCCATGTTTGAAATCAGAAGGCTTTTGTACTCAAGACAGATCAGCCTGTTACTTAAGAGTTTTTTGGAAACAGCACAAGTTCACTACTGAGGATCCAGCCAGCAAGTCAGAAACTTCTGAATTTGAAACTCAGGAGTGTCATGCTTCGTTCTAGTATTATTTAAATGGAGATTTGCCACAGTTTATAGTTTATAAACTAAATCCCAAGAAGTCCCAGCTAATCCTCTTTTTTTTTTTTTTTTTCTCCTATAGTAAAACAAGTTTCAGTTGTGGTAATGTGGTTCCAATCTATTTGTATATGTTGTTTATCACAACAAATAGCATTTGTAACAATGCACAGAGCAAGAAAAATACATTTTGCATTTGTTTTATCTGTTTATTCTTGCTGAGACAGTAAGTCATTTACTCTGCCTTGCAGAACATGTAATCCTTTTCACCATTCAGATCCAACAGGATTTAAGGATGTACAACATGTCATGAGGCAGCACGAGAGAGCATTCCAAGGAAAAAAAACCCATAACTTAACCAGCTTCTGGAATTATTTTATCTTTTATTTTTAGAACTGATAATTATTCATTTTCACATATTCTTTTCTAAAAACTGCCAAAGAAAATAAACGAGTGTGTGAAATATTTTATTAAAAGTTAGAGGTATATGATTGCTTTCTCTTATTTTCTAATAGTGTTACAAAGTATTATTGTTTTGTACAGAAGCCATAATTTCTTCACATGCACCAGTTCAAACTGTCCAAGCTATATATACTTTATTTGGCCTCGATATATTTATTCCTTCTTTCTCTGCACATGAAATGCAGAGGAGGCAGACACTTAGGTAAGGGAAATGATGCTTTAAAACCACACCACCATCCAGTGATAAAAAAAAATCTCAATCTGTGGGTTTGCTGTATTTGATATGAACCACCTACTGTGCACCTCCTGTTTCAAACCTTTAATACAGGCGTTAGTTAATTCTCTTTGCTGTGTGTAGTTTTAGACAATATTCTATTTGAATTTGGTTTAGTTTTGTATTCAGTTGTCTAAACCACAGCACTGAGTATATTTAATTTGCCTTTCTTTTCATTCTACTGAGAAACAGGTGTTTAATAGGCACAGGCTGTCTCACAAGGAGGGGAAAGGAGGACAGTCAATTTAGTTTTAGCTCTCTTGTTGAACAGAACAACAGAAAAAAAAGAATCAAGCAAAAATATAGAAAAAATAAAAGTAAAAATCCCAGTGTAACTTCAGTAAATCAGCAGGTGCTTAATTGCTTAAAAAGAATTAAAAGGTGACAGACAACAGGTTTATACTAGACTTTCCCAGCATGGCACAGAATTCTGAAGAACACCTTGATCAAATCTCTTGTGTCAGGAAGCCCAGCATTAAAGGGGAAAGTGGTAAAGTCTGAGCAGATGTAAAAGGAATATACAATCCCTACCTCTTCAAAATGTAGTTTGTTGTAGCAGACACATGCTGTTGCATCTCCATCCCATAGAGATTATCACATCACATCCTAACTAGCCTGAGGTGCGGACCTTGTGCTGTATCTGCTACTAGGGAAGCAGTTGTGAGACAGCATGAGGAAGGAAGGCAGAAGAAGAGATCTGCCTTCCCCTCTGCAACAGGCTTGTGGTCTGTTCTCTTAGAAAATCATACTGTGCTCACACTACTCTAGAAAAGATTAGGAACAGAAATCTAGAAATTACACCTTTCCAGCCATTAATTCATCAACTGCTAAACAGTTCATATGAAAGAGAATCAATAAATGCTATTCACATTAAACTGTACTTAAATTCTTTCAGATTTTGAAGTAGAAATCTGCTGCTTTTGCCAAACAATGGCTTGGCTAAGAAGTCTTTTCATTCCCACCTTCCTGCTTTAGTTGCTCATCACATTCAAATTACCATTTTTTACATAGAAAGCTAAAAACAAAGCATAAAAGATATTTACATAATACTTTACATAACAAGCTCCTTTTGAGAAATAAGAATATTAAAATTTCAAAAGTACAGTCACAGCAAGTGGTAGGCGAGCAACGAAGATAAATCAAATCCTATTCCTTACCATGCTGTGAAAAGACGGCTGGCTTTTAATCATCATGATGTGCCATATGTAAATTCCATCAAAGAAGAAGTTTGGTAAATGTTATATTTCATAATCACAGGGAAGGAAGCTATTAATAAACATCAATTAAATCATACAATATAGTCTAAAACCATTAATAATAAACTAATAATCTAGGTAGATGTTACTCTCATATGGAATAGTTTTTGAAATATACTTTTTCAAATGCATATTTAACTAAGAAAATATTACATTTTCTCTACTAAAGGTCATTCTAACCTGTCTCATATTTTCTGTGATGTAAGTATACTGTTCCAGAAAAAAATAATGCACAAAGCACTCATAAACCTAGAATCACTTTCCCAAAAAAACCTGAGGATGTTTCAGTCAGCACCTATGTTTTAGTTGCAGCCAGAAATCTGTATGTGAATGTATGAAGCTTAAATGCTAACTCCTGTTGTGCTTTGCCAGTCTGAGGAAACATTCGGAGATGCGAATGTCTTCAACAGGAGATAGCAGTGAGGCCTAACACCATAAGAAATCTATTTGCAAGCCTCCAATGGAGTAAAGAACCAATCACAATATTAAATACTGTTGTACTAGAATTGTTCATCAGTCACATTAGAAGAAAGCAAACCAATCTGAAAATATTAAAAATCCTTATGTTTCACAAAATTCCTAGGAAGACTATAATCATCTATGTCATAGGAAGTAAAGCTTTGGCATAGAGTAATTTATCCACACCACATCAAACGAGTATGGTAAACTGGGACTAGATCTTTAAGCTCTAAATACTGAACTAACACTTAAAAATACTGTTCTTTCACAGAAAAGAAGCTAAATTTAACATGTTTTAACCAGAGATTCTACAGCAAAGCATGACGGATGGCTAATGACAGCTTGGAAAAGTCTTCTTGTAGTAATGGAACTGACAGGCTACCCACTGGATGCCCCAGGGAACACTTGAGGATACAGTATTTTACTTTTCTATGTAATGAAGACAAGAAGGAATTTATTTCTTCTCAATAGACATCAGGCTTCAGAAACAAAATTTCTAAAAGCCCAGAACAAAGCATACCTTTAAAAAAAAACCACAACAAACTAAGAAATCTCAAAAAACTCTCAGACTTTCAAGATATTCTGTACTTCATCTATATTTTGCTTCATCTATTAACAAAAAAACCCCAAACATCTGGTTCACAGTCTCACCAGAAAATTCGCAGAACTCTGTGTTTGCTATCCATGACATAGGAACAAATGTTTTCAGTTACACCATTAAAACCAAAGGTTTTGTTCTAATGAGTTTTGTGAAGGTAGAAAAAAATCTCCATACTTTCAGCATACTCAGCAATGTCTGTGTGCATAAACTGAGACCTGTCATAGCTGCCTTGTGATTAGGAGAAATTTTGTGCTTCACCGCTTTGTAATGTTTGTTGATTTGCTATAACTGCTGTGTAGATTGAATGGCAGGTGACATTTCATAAGAATTAAATAAGGTAAGAAACTAATCAAATTAATATATTCCTTTTCTATAGAATAATTAGTCATTTGCATATAACATGCAAGAATCTGTAAATACAAAATTAAGTCCAAATAGCAGAGGACATAATGAACTGCATTTCTTACGTTTTATAACATATGTGTGTACATATATATAGACTCATCACAGAGACAGACAGCTTTTTAAACCCAGAAACCCAGGCTAATTTATACAGCAGTTTGGATCAAGGATTTGATAATGCTTACTCACCCCCTCTAGGGATCACAGTTTGTAAGATACCACACTGCAACATTCTGTAGGGGACCTACAGAGCTACTTGTTTATCAGCTGCAAAGAGACAACCTCTGCTGTGTCCTTCTAGAAAAGGGAAATTCACTTCCAATGCCCGAACTACATTCTGAGGGTAAGCTCTAGGTCTAATTCTGTAAAAGGAGTTAGATCTTTATTCACATACGGAATGTCATGGAGATCAATGAAAACCTGGTGGAGTGGACAAGATCTTAACCCGATGGCCCCTCTGCAGAACTACAACCTTATTGAAATGTAAGGCAGCCATGACATGGAGCTCCAAGTAGAAAAGAAAGAGATTGTAAACTAACAGATCTACCAGATCTGATAAGAATAAAGAATAATACAGCGCCTAGGATATATTGAAAAATACCACAGGAAAGTGGCACTTCCATATATTAAGCAATAGGAGTTTCAAGGCTACAGGCTAACTCCTGTTTAACAATCTTGCCAGTGAATGCAACAATACAGTGAAACAAAGTAAGCTGATTTGGTTAGCCAACAATTGAAAATCTATTTGCCTACAGTTGATTTACAGTCCAACAGGATTCAGCTAGTGTGATTTGTAACAGGTGCTCCTGTCTACAAAACAAAGAACAGTCTTTTATTTATGAACTGAAGAGAGCTACAACTTATTAAAGACACAACATAAAGCTGTAAAATAGGAACTCCAACATATGGTATGAATTCACATAAATACAGCAATTTTAGCAAGCTGGAGCTGAGCTGTAATGCTAACTGCACAGGTTTGGCTTTGCACAGGGGATTCAAGAATTATCAGTATTTTATTTCATATAGTTGCATAAAAAGTCAAAATACAATCTTCAGAAAGAAAAATTAAAAATTAAAGTTGAGTAAAGAGCTATCAAATGCTACAGAAAAGTATAAAAATACATAAAATTTTTCATAGAACCAAAGATTTTGTGGGGTTGGAAGGGACCTTTAAACCTCATCTAGTCCAGCCTCCCCTGCAGTGCACAGGGACCTTTTTAACTAGATCAGGTTGCTCAGAGCCCTGTCAAGCCTGACCTTGTATGTCTCCAGGGATGGGGCCTCCACCACCTCTCTGGGTAATCTGTTCCAGTGCTTCACCACCCTCACAGTAAAGAAATTATTCCTAATATCCCATCTAAATCTACCCTGCTCTAGTTTAAGGCCATTTACACTCATCCTATCATTACATGCCTTTGTAAACAGTCCCTCCCCAGCTTTCCTTTAGGACCCCTTTAAAAGGCAAGCTTTAGGCAGAGGAATAGTAAGCAGTGCCTACAACTGCAGACTACCGGCAGGAAACTTGGACATTCAAGGTAATTTGCAGACCTAAAAAAAAAATTCCCTATTTTCTTCACTTCCTCTGGTAGTAAGTGCATTCACCACTCCTTGTGCATACACTCTATGTTAAAAGGCTGCTTAAAAGTAAGACATGAGTATATATTACAATTCGCTCCAATAATCCTCTGCTTAAAAAAGGAGCAACCCTCACTTCCTTCCTGGCAGCAGAAGAGGAGTTTAGTCTGTAGCTTCTTTTTCTCAGTAAACCAGGGACACCACTGGTTTAGTAGCATGAAGACTCACTGAGTCAGAGCATGAATATATTCTCCTTGAGGACAGATATTCGACATCCAGCATCAAACAAGGCAGAGGACTGGCAAACATCAAGTAACCCCTTTCTCCAATCTACAGTCTTCCTGATCATACTTCAACATTACATAAACATGTAGTGCAGGAGCAAATGACTTTGAACTCCCATTAATTTCTAATTATTCAGAATTTGGCTAGATGCACTAGATAAGGCCCTTAGAAGTTGAATTCCATGCTTGCTTCTCAAAGTAACAGTGCAAAGCAGGTTCTCTCTCAAGAATGGTTACAGGACTGGGATCAAAAACAGTGTCCCTCAGAGAACTGCTTTTTAAGGGTACTTTATGCCTGTATGTATAAGCATAAATCTATGTATGCACACACATGTATCTATGAGATTATTCAACAGTCAAAATAAACTTTGAGAATAGTAACTAAGTGTACTAGCATTGAGGAACTTGCTTATCCATTTGAACCAGACTGCCAATTAACACTTGGGGTCTTACACACAGTTTCTGCTTGGAGGGGAAGCCAAGGATAGATTCAGTATTTCTTCGATACAGAAATCATCGCTATTTAGGAGCATATTAAAAACTCTTTCAGAACACAATAGGAATCATAGATTTGGTCTTCAGAAAGCATGAACCTATCAGGAAATACCACTTCAAATAATTCTTTTAACCCACTTACAGTAATGTTAGAAATGTTTCTGTCACACTTTGCCAGGCTTCTTTATGAGGTCTTTTCTACTTCTTTTGTAGAATTTATGTCTGTCAACATCTGCCTCTACATTTTCATAGAATCTCACTATTACCTCCAAGTTATCTTCAGCTATCTCTCCTACAGTGAAGTTCAATTGCATTTCAGGTTTCTTTTCAGTGAGGGGATGAATGGCTCTGTCTTCAAGGAGGTATGAGGAATGTTTATTCTTCACCTGTGTCTTTACCACTTCCATCCTATTCCTACAAGCACTCACAACTTTGCATACTGTTTGGTCTCACAGAGTTCGTTGCCCTAGAATACTTCAAATTCTTCTTCCATTTGTACACATCATTATTTCACACACCAGCTTCTGAAAGCAAATTTTTTTTCCTGCTATTATTTTAATTCCCACAAGAGATATGCAGCAACTAAAGTGTATCTCTATTCATCCTTAGGAAAAAGACATTTGGTGGAAAGAAATGAGTGTAAACAGGATGGACAGGGGGAGAAAAATAGTTATATGTTGGCACAGTGGGGATAGAAACTACAACTCTATTTAACTCTTAATAGAGATATTTAAATGAAAATACCCCTTTGAGTGAAATTCTGCACTAATCTATGTTACCTTAGACGACTTCTGCCTCCTTTTTCTCATCCCACCAATGAATCCTGGGAAACATTTTAACCTCTTGCAGTGTAGTCAGCAATCCATCTCTCATGACTGATTGACCCACATTGGGACTGAAACAGACCCTGTGGGTCAGTAGCATGCAGCAAGAGGAACGATGAGGCACTGAATCTGTGCTTGATAGGCAGACAAGACAAAAGATTACAGACATGATAGGGTAGATAATAGGCTCAGCTTATGTCACCTCTTCTTGTGAAGATTCTGAAACCAAAATATTGTTAAGAGTTCTTTTCCACTAATTAAATGGGAGCTGAGGGGAGATATAACCTGTCAAAGTCTGAAAAGCTCAACCTCCAACATGTTCTTCAACAGAAAAGCCTCAAGGAGAAAATGAAGTAAACACAAAGTAAGCAAACTCATGTTTCCTTATTCCCCTCCTTCCCCACAGTAACAGACACGCACACAGAGGGTGCTCATCAGTTCTACCTATCCTGGATACTTTAAGAAATAGTTCAGACCAACACTGAAAAACAAAGAGCCCTCAAGAACAGACATTCATTTCCACTAGAGGACTTTTCACTACAGGAATCATTTTGTTTTACTAAACAGACATGCTAAATCTACTGTTACAAAGTCACATCATTTTTCCTGAGAACAAAGCTGCTGCTTAAGCTATAGGACCTAGGTTTCTTTGATTGCTTACTTTCAGTTTGCTTTTATCATTAACGCCTGGTGCCAGCCTTAGCACAGACATAAATGACTTAATGGATGAGAGCTGAATGTTCTGAAAACCCCAAAGTACTCAGTTGTAGGAAAGAGGGGTTCTTGAATTTACATGCACACTTTAGAGCAGAACAGCATATCCAGCTTCTTATACAGTGCCACTTTTCAGGTTTAGGTCCGCATTTGTCAAAGGAGCAGATGGAGTCTGACCAATAAAACACAGATGAGCAAATGTCCATGCATTTCTGCATGTGCACATGGGACCTTCATTTCCAAAGAAAGAAGCTGGCAGTAAAAGCAGCAAAGTATAAAACGTCTTTTCTTTTTAAACCACGAAAGTTCTACTGCCAAAGCTAGGACTTGCAATGCATTAAATGCTCTGCATGTGAGCAATTGATTTCTTGTTTATTTCCTGAGATGGAGGGATGTTGTGCATGTCAGAGATGGAAAGCAACATCAACAACAAACAAGTCAGGAAACCAGAATGACAAGACAGCTGACCTCTGTTAAAGCCAAACAAAGGTATTTACTCAAAAACCCATGTTATCAGCTAACTCTTGAAGACTTCACTGATTTGAATAATGCAAAAATTGCTTCAGTGAAACCTCTGATTGAAGCAAAGCTTTTTTCTATAAATATAATGTATTCAGGATACATAATATTTTCAAATATTTTCAAAAGAAAAAAAACATTCAGGATGTTTAATGAACTTCACTCTGTTTTTTCCCTCAGGCTTTCCTTTTAGGGGGAAAAAAAAAAACACTTCACCACAGGCACTTAGCCACCAAGTACTCAATGGCAAGTCCCAGTGAGTTAGGATAGCTAAATTCCTTTCTTCAGAACTAAGTATCTGCAAACAACAATGACGTAGATCCTTTAAAATTTCTCAGAAATTATAACCCAATTTTCATCTGAATTTAAGCTTATTATGTAGATGTCCACTATTTTAATAAATCACAAATTATAGGCAATAATCTCAACTGAGAAATAGTACAGGATGCAAATAGCTTCCCACTGAACACTGCAGTTGTACAGATTCATAGCATGTAACCATGTTTCTCACCGTTTATTGAATAAAATATCATAAAGCAGCATGAGAAGAATCCCATGTATACTTCATTTTCAAAGGAATAAATTAAGGAGCTGTATTTTTGCCTATTGATCCATGACCTGAAGTTCATCATACCCAACTTAACTTTAAATGAAACATTTAAAATATCAGCAATTTTGAGTGTATAGTAAGACAAGTGATGCATCCATTCCATATGCAGATCACTCGAAAACAAGTTCCTTCGTTAAAATAGTTTGGCCATAACTGGTGCTGCCACTCATTCTCTAGCTTCACTTAAGCTGTGCCAATTAACACAAGATGGGATTTTGCCCTTCTGCACTATAATATACACTTTAGGCAGAAGCAATAGCAGTCAAAAAATCTACCAGGACTTTTTGTGGAAATTGGACAACAAAAAGTGTTTCTGATTTTTTATTTAATTAAGAGGCCTCGCAAAAACCCCAAAATTGTCATTTAAATAAATATACTACTTAAACAACAATTTTTTTCTTTTAAAAGCTTTTAAATTAAAGGGTTATTAACCTATTAAGCAGCACCCCAAGGGACAACAGCTAGTTTTGTAATTTAAAGTGTGTATGACCCATATGACACACATGCACAAGTTTGTGTACTACAGAGCAAATTAACATATTGTCATGTGTATATAGTGATTTAAAAATAACATTATTATTTCAATAGACTTGCATACTCAGGTTTCTTCCTGTTCCCAGAGACTCAATCCCTTTTTTAAAACAGTTGGAGATTTTGCAAATCTCCAGGTTTTTGGCAAAGGTTCATTTCCTACACCAAGGAAGCTAAGGAGAAAAAAAAGAAGAGAAGAAATGGGAATTTTGGGATCTCTGAGGAAAAGCATAGAGTAGTCTATGCCATGAGGAGTTGTACACTCTTGGGATACTGGACTCTCAGAGACACTGGTTTATAAATCAGTTAGGCACAGGGCCAAGTGCTGCTGCAGAGCTGTACTCCTAAGGTGACTGTGGATTTGGCAGCACCCTCAGCTTCCAATGGGAAATTATGGGATAATTGAGGATGGAAGTGCACAGTACAGTGTGATGGGTGACCAGTAGGCTGGGTCGGGGAGTCCCAAGTAGACTTCCCTGCATCTACGTGTATAAAATGACCACCACTGAATCAAGCCTGTACTAGTAATGCTAATGGTTATCAGAACATGCTGGTTTGCAGCATTCTGCATTTCAAATAAAATCACATATTATAGTCAAATGTCCTTCCAAATTCACTGTGCACAAAAAGACAATCTGTATTTCTTTGCATTCTCCAACTCGGGTTATTTTTCATTGCTGAGTCTTCCTACAGTCAAGTCTGAAAGTCATGGCACTTTGCCAAAATGCATATTACAAGTCAATCCATTTAGATGCATATTCTATCTAAATAGATCACCTGAGGTATTTTGGTGTTCTTTCTTTACACAGATTATTGCTATTTGGATTCCATATGTGCCTGTGCAAATATGCTTAGAAATAAGAGAATGAAAAGGTGTGGGGCAAAACAAAGACTTCCCACGTGGGGAAAAATGTGGATCTAATACATCAGTCAGGAGAAAACAAATAATTTGGTTTCTGGCATAGGCTTTTTTACTAATCTATAAAATAAATTTTCAAAAGTAGTGCTAACAGTAACAATTTGGTTGAGGTCAGGTAATGATAAAGAGAAAGATCTCTAATTACAGGGTTATATACCAACCCTCTTCTAACCTTTTTTTAATATCACAGAATATGCAACTGTGTTTACTGTGAACAGCTTCCAGCCCTTGACAGTTTACATAACTGTAAAAAACTTTACTTCTACCTGTTATTACTAAGTTGAATAGATTTAAGGATGCAAAAATTAAACATCTGCTGGACTCTTGCAAGAACAGTGAGGGCCACCAGTGTAAACACGAAGAAATAAAATTTCATGAGCTGTTACTAAAACAGGAGATATTAATTAAGGTTGTACAGTAAGATAAAAAGGTAACACGTAATAACATATCTACAGACATATTAGCCAGTGACTGTTATGTGAGGTTTTACTATGTGGCCATAAAAACTAAATGCAGACAAATCTTGAACAGGTAGTATGGCCTCTCTGAAAACTACCTCATCCTATCTAGCAATTCAAGAAGTTTAATGTAAAAATGAGAAGTTTAATTATTGGTGGTTGAATTTAAAATGTGACAGCTCAATGCTAGACTGCCTCACCCTCCATACTTAACCTCTGGGAGAGGGGAGAAGCAGACAAGACAACACCTACAGCAAGCAAGGAGCTGGACTCAATGATCATTATAGGTCCCTTCCAACTTGAGACAGTCTATGGTTCTATCATCTTATATTGACCTATTGAAGATCATAATTCATAAAGCAAAAGTTTTAATTCGTTCATGCTACTAGAACCCAATATCAGGAAAGCTCTTCAGTACATACCTCCATCCATTCAGTGAGCATCAAAAAAGCCTAAGCCTAAACAGGGGCTCAGGTCTTCTATGACTTCAAGGACTTTAATAGGATTACGTATACGTCAAAATGAATTGCTGCAGCAGACACCACATGAAGAATGTGTAATGCAATAGAAGAAACGTGGATACTTCTTGAAGAGTTTTCCCTCACAAGCTTGATGTTGCCAGTGCAATGGAGTGAAAGGTAATTAGACTGATTAAGTGAAAATCATTGAGAAACTTCCATTCACTACATTGTCAGTGCTGTCTGCTGCACAGTGACAAGGCCATCCTGCTTTGCAAATACCAATGAAGAATACTTAATGAAGGTGAATACAGGGTGGATCTATTTTGCTCTTTTTGCACCAACATGTGGAACATTTGCTATTGATTTTCAATGCGTATTTTTCCTTTTAAGGAATAGTTGCCATCTTCCATAACATTTCATGTTATGCTGGGACTGAACTCTCTTTAGAAATCTTTCCAGAGAGAAATGAACAGTATTTTCCAGAAGACTTTTCAGCAGTGAATATTCCTGTGACTTTTAGAGCAGCACATAAGAGAAAGGTTTTCTTCAAACAACACAAGGATTACTGGTAGGCTGTCAGGTTGTTCTGGAACCTGATGTATTTCTGATCACAGTAACTGAAATCTTTGGCCAATTATTCAACAAAAAATAGCAATATTTTGGAACAAAAACTCTGCATATATAGATTTACATGCTTAAGTACAAAAGTAAAATTCATGGTTGGGTCTCTTACAGCATTTAATTAATTTATTTGTTTGCAACTCGTTTTACTTTCCAACCCATCTCTCACATGAACAACAATAATTGTCCAGAAAAATGTCCTTAGACAATACTGCTAAAATATTTTCTGTATTAATCCACCAATTATTTTTATTGATCTAGCACTGAAAATCCCAAATAATGATGGGAACCTCACTGAACTTGGCATTCTCTAAATTACTATATCAACACTAAATGCTACCAAGAGTAAGCAATTAAGGACTTGTAAAAAATAAAACAAATTCCTTTGAGGGAACTGATCTTAACCATGTATTTATATTTAGACAAGGATTTTAGTCATTAAAAAGAGTCATAATCTCATAGGTAAAAATCAAACACATTCATTAAGTCCTCCTGCACTGCAAGTTTCAGAAGAAGGCAGGCAAAACATTTGGTGGCGAGATGAAGCCTAATATGACGCATTAGAATTAAATGAATACAGAACAACCACAAAAATAACAAAATCATTCTTTTAACTGAAGAGTCTTCTTTTAACCTTCAGGCACATAGAAAAGACTTAAGTTTGGATTCCTACTGAATCTGTAATATCTGTATTTCTATCCAGTGCTAGGCATTTGACAGTGACCTAGTAACAGGTCAGAGGAAGGCAATAAATGTCATTGCCTACATAGGACTTTTTGGGTTTTAATAAATTTATAAATGGAAAAATCTAGACTTTCTCTTCCACTATTTCAAAAGTACTTTAATTGAAGAAAATAAAGCATTTCACAGAAATAACTTCTCATTATTAATGCATAGGGAACTTGGGTATCATGATTTTTAGAATGGAATAAATACCTATGGGAATAAGTAAGCTATTGGCTTGCAGGGAGGGAGTCAACATGGTTGACTTTAAGAGAACATCCACACACTTAAAATAATGTCTTCTCAAATGACCCTTAACCAGCAACAAAATGTGCAGGCACAGACTTTAGCATGGGCTAGCAACCACCATCACATGTACATGTTTGGCTTGAACAGTTTCACCTGACATGCAAGCCTTCATTATTAGTGTCACCTATGCAGGACTGTATTAACAATGACCTGCTGTACAACATAGCAGGAGTGCTACAACACATTATGGTAGTGCTTTTTTCTCCACTAAACTTTGTAAAAAATAAAAATTTAAAAAAAATATCTTTTATGACTCAGTGACAGTAATGGAATTTTTGAATAGTCAAATCAAGGGGAACAAAAAGAGCACTGATGAAAAGTTGAATGACTTAAATGAGGAAAAGTTAGTCAACTGTGTTCCACCAGAACTTGCTTTTTGCTTTGAAACCCTATGATCTGGAAAGCAACATATTTGCATTTACCTTTTAATGCACTAGCAGCAGCTTAATCTTGAAGGTTTCTTGTTAAATAATCTAGTTAAAAATTAATTGGTGTTTGATTGATATGAAAACAGTTTTGATTTAGCTTTCTAGCTTTATTTCTACTAAAATTGTATTATTTGCAAAGTAATCTATTTTTCTTTAATTATTATCACAATGGCAGAGTAATTTTGCTGTCTTTTCTACTGAATAATTTGATTACTATAGAAATGAGCTTTGCCTCAGCTTGCTATTGATTTGTGTGTCTATGCATTAAGATTTTATGATCTGTCATTATAAGCTAAAACATGAGATAATAATGTGTCCCACGTCAAGGACAATGCAATGTGGCATTGCTTTCGGAGGAATTTTGAAGGAGGCTTTTGAGTTACTTTGCTAGCAGTCTAAGGAGTAGGAAAATCATTTCAGGTTGCTGCCCTCACAGCATATATTTGCACTCTCACATCCTAATAATATTATTTACATCAGAACTACAGAAGACCCTATATCGCATAAGGGAAGGGGTAATTATTTATTATAGCCACATCATAATTCATAAATACAATTTTTTAGGATATAAATATTTTTTTTTTCCCATTGCACATGATAACATAGGTAATTTGGAAGTTTGTTCTTCCCTTTTTAATTGTTCATCTGTTGTAGGAAAGCCTTGAATTTGGAGATCGATTTAAGAAATATGCACACAAACTACCACAAAAACGTTAAATTTTGAAAAATAAAATACAAAAAAAGAAATTTGAAAAAAAATACATTTTTTTCCACATAATCTTCTATTTGATTCCACATGCATATTTAATACAAGTGCACGCTTTAAAAACTTAATTTTGTATTAGTGTTTTTGCACAACTCCCTCCTCATTCATGTTATTAGACAGTTTATGGAGGGGGGGAAAAACCCAGTATGCTTTTAAACTGATAAATCTACTTAAAGTCCTAAATTTCATTTAATCCCTGCACTGGCAAGAAAGCTCACAGAATGAAGGCACTTTATTTTACTAGCAAAGTGAAGTCTTCTGTTAAATTACTTTTTCCCAGACTAGGGATGCAGAGGTAAAAGGAGGGATTATCTATTATCCCTACCCATTTTTATCACAAAGAGACCATACCTCCATTCACAACAGGTACAGAGACAAAAATCCAGTTTGCCCTAATGTAACCTCATGTTTAAAAAGGGTGCTTAAAGTGTTGCAGTTGTACATGAAAGCGATATGAAAAATCAAGAATCTCTGCAACTCCCATTATCGTTTACAGCACACACTGTTGTCACAACCTAAAACTGATGTAAAATTGCCTCGGAAATTATGGCTAATGGATGATAATAGCCTTTGTCACGAATTATCTAGAACAGTTTTGGTTAAGCATTATGTAGCTTTATATAACACTATATTGCATTAATAAGTTTATTATTAGCTATTTCATCAAACTACTCAGAAACCTCTATTAATCATAAGTGACCCAAATAGATCTATCTCTTAAGAACTTTGATAATGTCTCTTTCCATAAAGGTGTGTTGGCTTTGCCTAGGACAGAGTTGATTTTCTTTTTAGTAGGCAGTATGGGGCTGTTTTGGATTTGTTCTGGAAACATTGTTGATAACACAGGGTTGTTTTTATTATTACTAAGCAGCCCTCAGGAAGGGTAAAGGCCTTTTCTTCTCCTCACCTTGCCCCACGTTAACGTGTCAAAAATCTCCATGTGAAGCCTGGACTCAGCTTTCCTACAGCCAAATGAATTCTAGAATTTTCTACCTCTCCACAGAACCCTTATAAAAATAGAAGTTTCAAAACAAGTAATGTAAACATACTGCCTTGAGAATTCAGGGTGAAGATAGAGACAGAAAAAGGAACTGCTACATAACCTCATATAACTTCCTCTGTTCTCTTTGGGTAAAGCATAAACATGCAGAGTTATTAATGCTAAACATCCTTCAGTTATTAAAAAAATCAAAAAGAAAAGTAACTTCAGGTTGCACACTGGTTAAATAGCTAGCAATATGCAAGCAAACATGTATGGCCATTCGATTTTTTTGTCTCTGTTTGTATGAAGGATTTCAACAGCACTAAACAGATGCTGTCATTATATGAGATTCTCTTGATTGCTGTAGCTTTGTAACAGAAACCCGGATTTGCATATAAGTAATAGCATGCCACTCCTTGAAAGAAGGAAACAGCTCTTACGACTGGACCAAGAAATAAGGAATGCCTGCTGTGTAAACATCTTTAAGAGCATTGCATTGTACAGTATTCTGGTTTTAATAATCCTTCTAGAAAAGAAGCATTTTTTACCAAAACCTTTCCTTTGACTACAGAAATACTTGATGTTGTCACCATTTTATTAATCTTAAATAGTATTGTGCACTTTATATAAAGTAGAAAAAACTGATTGTCTTAAAATTATCTTTGGCTAGACTATTTGCCAGCATGCTGTACATGCAAAATCAAGTAAGTTACAGATTTCATTGCCAGACACTTTTCTCATTACAACTCTTCATATGGTGTGAGAGGTAAAAAAACAGTGAAAAACTTTGGGAACAGTCTTCTAGTTCTGATAAGAACATGCCCATGCAGTTTCATTAATTCACCAGGAACAGACAAGCATGGCTACAGGAGGCAAGGCGAGAAGGAAGGGAGAGGAAAAAGGGGGGAAAGAAAAAAGAAAAAGCATGAATTGCTCTACAGACAGAAGAATTCTGTATGCCAATTTGTGGAATAAATCAGAAACTGTTCTAACTTCCATCCTTATTAAACTTAATGATGTTCTGCACAATTTGCAAATACCAATTGGACCAGAGATACATAACTAGTGTTTTTAAAACCTGGACTGCAACTTTACTACCATTCATCTGCTACAGGTACCATGCTCCAAGATTAGAACAAAGACCGTATTACATTTAAAGTAAAAGCATCTGCTACAGGTATGTCGCAGAACAACAGATGTTGCTATATCAAATAACTATCAATCTTATGCTGATCTAAAGGCACTGACAAGGCATTCAAAATGCAGCAGAACGAGAAAAGACACACCCATCCCAATGTTACTCATAAAACAAATCTGGGCGATTTCAACTTCAGCTAAATAATCTTGAAATCTCCTGCCTTTACAAAGCCATTTAGATTCATCACAGCAGTCTGTCTAGCAATAAAGGATTTATGGTGTTTACTTGCCTTTGTGTAGCTGTAGAATTTTATGTATCCCAGTATCCAACAGTCCAGATACTGGCAACAAAAAATCTCAGTTGCTGAAATGTGAATACAACATTATCAAGGATACACCAGCACTGCCATTCTTTTCAAAGTTGCATTTTAAAGATAGGACACAATAAATGAAAGGAAGACTTCTATAAATGTTCTGATTGTTTTCAAGATGCTACATATGACTCTTGCTGGAAAAATATCACATCAAGAGCTGCAAAATCACTGATTATTTGTGTGGGGAAAAATAGGTATCAACTTTAACCAAATCTTCCAGGAAAATCTTAGAAAGCTGTAAGTGACAGACACTGGAGTACTGAATCTTGGCTGAAACTACTGCTGACTGCCTAACCACAAGGAATCCATTGTATTTTACTTCAATAACTAGGTTGATAAATGAGGTTCAGTTGTCTGTTCAAAATATAAGACTCTTACAGGAGCCATATACATAAATCTTGACTAACACTAACAAAGTCAAAGGAAAGTAACTTTTTTTTTTTTTTAAGTTGTCCACATTCAATATCAACTTACAATCAAAGAAACAAAACGAGCTGGATGAAGACCTGTTTTAGCACAGAAAACACTAAGGAACACAACAAAGAATCTGGCAATTTTTTTTTTTATTTGGGGTTTTTGGGGTTTTTTGAGACCTAATACATTACAATTTGTGATAATATAAGTATTTTTGATGCTTGAGCACTTTAGTCTACACAGCATTGCAAGCTGTGCCAATCCCACTTTTTAGCAAACTGTTGGTCTACATATACAATATACCAGCAGAAGTAACTGTGATGGATCCTTCTGGCACACTGGTATTTCAGAATCTTTCTACTTTAATCCTTAACATTGTGAATTACCTAAGCAACTCTGTAGTTTTTTACTATTTGCATCAAACTATTTTTTCCCTTTTTTTGTTTATTGTTAAAATCACAAAGTAATCCTATTGTTGTCTTAGTCTTACTTTGCAAACATACAGACACACAAAATAGATCCAGTGAGGTAACAACATGAATTAAATAGTTTTCACAGAAGAAAAGTAGAACATAATCTAATGAGACTAATGTAAATCAAATCTTTTACTGATTCAGACATTTTTCATGTGCAAGAGAAGCTGATGTCCACACACATACACACACAATTATAGTTCCATCATCGGCTTCAGGTACCTGAAATATGTTACCTTGATGTAGTCTGATTATAGTGGGAAAGCTGATATTCTCTTACCTAGAAAACAAAAAAAGAAATTGTTTTAGATTAATTCATAGCATAGTTCAAATAATACATTTTTGCAAATTAAAGAACAAAGAACTACATATGATTGTGGAGGATCTTCTTGCAGAGCATGGGCATGTGAGCAATCCAGCCTTTGGTATAAAAGCTTAATTGTGCTATAGAGACTTTAGCTGGACTACTGTTATCTCAAGGCTGATGGAGGGATAATTATAGCTGGGAAAGAAGAAAGCTAGCAGAAGAGAAATAACTCCCACATGCAGAAGAAGGAACAAGATATCAAAGGCGCTGAGATCATGCTATGTAAGGACTTTGTGTGCTTAGGGCTAGTAGCCAATCATGTATTAGAAGCAGGTATATGGACAGTAGCAGTGCACTAATCAGACTGAAGCATTATTCATGTGGACAAAAGCATTTAACCAATAATGGGGGGGCTTACTGTGTGTGTACCAGGCAATGAGGTATAGAGCAAGGCATTTGTTTACAATAAACGGCTTTCGCTTGATCACATTGGTCGTGGGGCGTTAGTCCGAGCTCTCGCTGCATATGATCAACAAGTTAGGTATGCTATTTAGTTGTAAAATGGTCTTTCATATTAATGCAATCCAAAAGATTTGACAGCATGTTCTGCCACGGCCTTAAAATTTCCTCTCCTTAGATGACTATAAACTGAATCTTTTCAGTCAAGTAAGGTCAAAAGCAAAGTCTTGCAAAAAAAATCCAAGATCCATGTATACATCTTCGTATGATTCAAGTTCTTTTCCAGACTTTGTCCAGTATGCATGTAACATCACTTGTACAAATTGACCTGCATGTACAATTTTTCTTGGAAAGTACAACTACTCCTCACTCTACACTGATTTTTTGTCTAAAGATACTACAGCAATGCTTTGGTGTCATTTTGTCTTCCACTTTCTTTTCTAATAGTCAGCCAGCAATGACAAATGTACCATGAGACTTTGTCAGCAGTGCAAAATTCCTTGAAGCTCAAAAAATGTCTGAAGTAGTGGCACCTTCTGTTTATAGAGTGTATAAACTAGGAAATACCTGTATTTGCAAACAGTCCACCCTTTAAATAGTTCACATTCTTTTAACCAACTTTAACAATTGTAGCAATAGAGCAACTACAAGTTCTTGAAACTGCTTGAACTATGGAATACAGAGATTCCTAGGAAAACTGAAACTTTTTTCCTACAAGCTGTTCAATTCTTGTGTGGATTACTGTGGCCTCAAGAAAGACCATGAAATGATTCACTGTAGGCATAAACCACCAGGGCTTATGTGCTAGAATATACACTTTAGGGTGAGGGAGATTGGAAAACATGAACAAATTATAAAGTGCCATCATGTTTATATTTTTGCAACAACTTGCATGAAGTTTTACCAAAACTTTGAATTTAGTTTAGCTTTTCATGAACAACACAGCAAGAATTAATACATAAACAGCCAGCTAAGTATGTCTTCAAGATGCAAATGCTTATAGATAATTTGAAGTATACCTGCACAAACTCTCTTCCTTCAGGTCTATTGCAGTCTGTTAGGAAACCTACTTCAACGTTTTTGTTTTCATTCACATTGTCATTACCCTTCCATTTAAACTAACTTCACTGATGCTATGAAATCCTGTCTTCCTATGATTGCCTTGCTGCTGGTAATTTTCAGTTCTGTTCACCTCTCTTCTTCCCCATTATGTAGCTTCTTTGCCTACTTAAAGGTATCCAGAATGTTTTAACAAGCCATCATTTATCACAGGAGGAATCTAATGTTGTCCAACTGCTTAGTCTGAAGGCTTTTAATACTTTTCTGTCCAACAGCACATGAAAGAAGTGTACTTAACTACCCTTAGAAATGATTACTATTTCTTATTCGAACATGCACTGTCACGGTTTAAGACCACATAAACAGTGTGGAGACTAAATAGACTCTGATACAAAAGCATTTTAACCACAGCTATCTGTGCAATTTTATAAATTACATAACATCCATATTCCAAAGGAGAGAGAGCACAGTCTGGAAGGAAAGGTGAGTGGGTCAGAACAGAGGCTCTGATTATGTTTTGTGCAGCCTAGGGTTGGACTACCGGGTCACCTGGATGCATCCTCCAGTTTATGTCTTCTTGCAACTTTTGAGTTGTCCCTCATGTACCCTGGGAGTCTCTCATATAACCCTGAAATCTCTCCCTTGTGTCTCCAGGAGCATCTTCTAGTATGTCTACTTGGCATGTCTTACTAGGAGCCTCTACTGCCACTAATGACTGCCACTTTTTCTTCAGCATGTCCGAGCAGGTGCACTATGGATGCCCGTACTGGGTAAAGTTTTGACAGGTGATGGGCTGTTTACTTCAGTTTCAGAGCCAGATGGGACTGGCACAGGGTAGTGCGCTTCTTCCTTCTGCATAGGTCACTAGTGCAAGTCCCCTGCCACCCACTGTTATCATGTACATCAAAAACATCACATCCCTTCCTTCTATGAAACACGTATTTTAAGAACTGTTGAAACATATATCCTTTATGAACTCTACTTTCAATGTCATTACAATCTTATTACACATTTATTAAACTCTGCCCTTGTCCCTGGGGCCAGATAACAGCACTTAATGATGTACAATGCATGTATACAGTCAGATTACAGGGGTTATCATCACAGTTTGAACTTTTAGTTATTTCAAACTCTACCCCTTGGTTCTGCAGGCAAGATTGGGTATTTTTTTCTGCCATGATCAGCTCATCTTGGTAATTCGCTCACCTGACCAACTAACACAGGATTTATTGCCCTGGATGAGCTGCCCAGATGGGTTTATCACATTTCCATCTGTGTTCTTCAACACTATCATACCTTTCCACACACAGCGTTTTTCATAATCCAGTAGCATTTTACTCCCAGCTGGCACTTCAGCTGGAGCACGTCCAGCATAATTTCTCTGACTGTGCCATCCTCACCACTCCTCCCTTTCCCTTGTTTGCCATTTGCACACCCTTCTCAGATTGCACCCTCCTGGCATGGGGCTGGGGGGAAGAGGGGTGGTGGTGAAGACACCTCAGCAGGCCTTAACACCCTGTCCTACTCCCTCACCCATGGCCCTTGAAGGGGATCCATCTGCCCTCCTCCTCCTGTTTTTCTTTTGTAATTGTGTGGGGGCTACTCACCCCACAGAGGAAACAAGTCCCCAACATCTTGGGAGGAGGAAAATCAGAAGTTCCCAGAGCCTTGATGCCCAGACGCCGAGGAGACCGACTCCAGCACAGGTAAGCCCTCACTGGGGGGGGTGGATTCAAAGCAAAAAAAGGCCAGCAAAGGACTCTTTTGGGGTTTTTTTGAAGCTGGGAAAGCAGCTAGCCCGTGCCTAATGCAGGCAGCTTGTGGGCGGGCCGCCACGATAGTGTAGGCAGAGCCAGTGCCACCCGTGGCCTCTCACAGTCTTACAAAAGGCTGCCCCAAGGAGCACAGCAAACAGGACAGGAAAACAGGGCATGGCGCGTCAGATGGACAAAGAAAGAAAGACAGGTCCTTGACAGAGGGGACTTGATTCTGAAGGGAGCAAAAGGCCCGATATGCAGAACAGACCTACTACATAGGGAGATTCTCTGCCTCCCTGGGGCCAGGATCAAGGATGTACAGAAATAACTCCCTTCCCTAGATCAACCCTCAGACTACTACTCATTAGGGATTTTTCAGGTAGACAGTGATGAGATTGCAACACGAAGTCCAAGGGCAATGAAGAGAGACTTCAGGGTCCTGGGATGGCTGGTTAGGGGGTCAGGAGCACAAGCAGTGTTTGCCTCTATCCCACCTGTTGCAAGGATTGATGAGGGGATGTAGGAATCAGCACCCTCCTCCCTAACAAGATCAGATGGCTTCTGGGAGCAGTGAACTGAGCACTGACTTTAAAGGACTAAAAATGGGTGCTTCCTGTTCCCTTATGCCTCCACCTGCTGTCCTCAAGGACAAACCCCAAGGATAAACTCAGAAAGTGATGGACAGCAGGCAAGGCGGGAAACAAGAAACATTGTTTCAAGGCGCATCTGGTGTGCACAAAACCACAAGTCACTGGGAGGAATACAGCTACCTGTTTGGGCTAATGGCCTCGTACATATGCAAATCCTCGCCTAACCCTAACGATGCCTGGGGCGACTGGACTATAAAGGGCTAAAGCTGGGAGCTCTTCTTGCTGGCCCTTTGCAGGAGAACTAGTCACTGTGCCAGATAAAAAGAAGGAGGAAAGCTGCTTACTGCCTCGCTGGGTGAAACTGCCTGCTGCGAATTGCTGCTGCTCAGGATCAGTGCTGAAGAGAAGCCTGCCTACAACCCGGTCTGCTGTTTCTGAAAGCTGCTGGTATTCCTCACAAAAGGGAAGGATTGGCTCAGGAGCTGCTTGTTACTGAGTACCCACTTCGCCTCCTGGAGACCCAGTGTTCCAAGCACATGAGGATCAGCCCAGCCCGGAAATGAGGAACAGCTCCCTGTATTAACCAGCTGCAGTGCACCTCCTCTCACAGCACATAATCAGTAATCATGCCTGTGAGGGAGGCAGCCTATATAATCCAATCAAACGCCAGACCGTCTCTGGAAAATTATTAAGAGGAAGCTCCCCCTCTACCCTTTCCCAACAATCCTACCCATCTCACATGCAGGCATACTGTGACTCTTTTAGGGACACCCTGCGTCGGGCTCGTGCAACTCTCCCCTCCTTCCTCCATTTCATAACCCCTATAAGTATCACTGGGGTAGTTAATTAATACTTACTCTACACATCATAGCATTGATTTGTTTTTTATTTTTCTGGTTTCATTTCCAGCTCCTCCTGAACGCTTGTCCCCCTGTTAAATTTTGCTTCTTTAAATAAACCGTTCAATTCGTAAACTTAGAAGATCTGGTGCAAATTGCTGTTTGTGGGACTGGTGAGGGCAGATTTTACTATTTACCCCAAGATTCGGTGCCGCAGCTCACCGATCCTCTGAGACAGGCAAACACTGCATGAGGCCCCTCGGTCCCTTTAAATTCATTTCTTTCATTAAGGAAGGCATAACAGTATCTCCATCCTGACTGAGCAGGGAGGTGGGATTTAAGTGCCTTCGTAACGCCGCGGATCGTTACAGGGGATAAAAAGGAGGAACCAACAGATCAATGCCTGGCTATGTGACTGGTGTCACCGGCAGGACTTTGGGTTCTATGACCATGGGCTGCTTTACAAGACACCAGGGCTGCTGGCAAAAGATGGGGCGCACCTATCCCAAAGGAGGAAAAGGATCCTGGGTCAGGAGCTAGGAGCACTCATAGAAAGGTCTTTAAAGTAGACTTGAAGAGGGCCGGGGGTAAAGCTGGGCTTACTGGAGAGGAGCCTGCAAGCAGTAAGCCAGTACCAGGGGGAGGGATCCAAAATGGCAATGATCACACCACATCACCCCTACAACCGACTGGGGATTAAACCAGGCCAACCAGAGTAGTGTAAAATGTGCCTCAGCTGTCTCCTTAAATGAGAACCAAAAGATCAGCCTCCTGACCTGTAGATATACAAATGCATGCAGTCTGGGAAATAAAAAAGAGGAACTGGAGCTCTGTGCCCAGTCAGATAGTTATGATATCATAGGAATAATTGAAACATGGGGGGATGATTCACACAACTGGAGGATCATGATAGATGGCTATAGGCTGTTTTGTAAAGACAGACAAGCAGAGGTGGAGGACTCATGCTCTATGATAAGGAAAAGCTTGAACGTATAGAAGTCAACTGTGGTAATTGTGGTAGCCCTGTTGAATGCCTCTGGGTCAAAATCAGAGGGCTTGTCTCCAAGGGAGACTTTACAGTAGGCATCTGGTACCGACCCCAAAACCAAGACGACATGACCAAGGAAGCGATACTCGGGTTGCTCAGGCAAGCTTCGAGTCAACAAAACCTGGTCCTTATGGGAGACTTTAACTACCCAGACATTTGCTGGAAGCACAACACTGCAGGTCTCCTGACATCCATCAAGTTCCTGGAATGTGCAGAAGACTGCTTCCTCACACAAATGTTGGATGTGTCAACCAGGAATGGGGCACAGCTGGGCTTGCTACTCACTAACCAAGAAAACCTGCTCTGTAATATCTCGGTTAGTGACAGACTTGGCTGCAGTGTCCACAATATTGTGGACTTTGGGGTACTGCTGAGCACGATGAAGATTCTTTCCAGGGCAAAGGTTTTAGAAGAGCAAACTCCAGATCACTCAGGGCTCAGTAGGAAGGGATCCTGTGGGAAGCTTCCACGGAGGGTAAAGGAGCTAGAGAGTGCTGGGAGTTTTTCAAGAACACTCTCCTAGATAAGCAAAACTGGTTCATCTCCTCTACAGGCAAGGCAGTGGAGCAAGAGACCCCCTTGGCTTAACTGTGAGCTTCTGGGTCTGCTCAGAACCAAAAGGAAAAAGTACCAGAGTTGGACAAGTGGAACATTACCCA
The DNA here is from genome assembly GCA_020745705.1 of Hemiprocne comata. Taxonomy (NCBI): domain Eukaryota; kingdom Metazoa; phylum Chordata; class Aves; order Apodiformes; family Apodidae; genus Hemiprocne; species Hemiprocne comata. Next base: position 129,621,268 of record CM036586.1, on the reverse strand, counting down.
TTGAAAATTAGAAGGGCATTGCCAGGGTATGCAGAGATGCAGACTGAAAAGGTAAAACTCAGCTTGAGGTGACATTGGCCAGAGATGTCAAAAATTTCAAGAAAGGGTTCTTCAGACACATTAACAACAAGCAGAAACAGAGGAATAATATTGGCTCACTATTAAACAGGAGAGGTGAACTAGTCACTAACAACACTGAAAGGGCAGAGGTCCTCAACACCTTCTTTACCTCTATCTTTAGCAGTGCTGTTGGGTCCCAGGCCATAGGAACAAAAGTCCAGGTTGATGCAGACACCAACCAACGATCATTGAAGGAAGAGTTGATGTGTCAACTGTTACAGGAACTTGACCCATACAAACTGATGGGTCCGGATGCCATCCGCCTTAGGGTGTTGAGAGAGCTGGCTGATGTCGTTGCAAAGCTGCTCCCCATAATCTTTGAGAAGTTGTGGAGATCAGGAGACATCCCTGAGAACTGGAGAAGGCTACTGTCACCCCCACCTATAAGAAGGGTTCCAAGGAGGACCCAGGTAATTATAGATCCATTAGCCGGACTTCAGTTCCTGGGAAAGTCATGGGGCAAATCCGCCTCGGGACAGTCACAAGTCAACTGAAGGACGTGATTGGGAAAAGCCAACATGGATTTACCAGGGGCAAATTGTGCCTGACATACCTGATCGCCTTCTATGACAAAGTAACGTGCTTGGTTGATGCAGGGCGAGTGGTGGACATTGTCTACCTGGACTTCTCCAAAGCTTTTGGTATGGACCCCCACAGCCTCCTCCTGGAGATACTGGCTTGTTACGGCCTTGACAAGTGGTTTCTGTGGTGGGTGGAGGACTGGATGACACACTGTACCCAGAGGGTGACAGTAAACAGCTCCTCCTCAAACTGGGGTCCTCCAGGGATCGATATTGAATGATCTGGATGTTGGGGTCAAGAACACCCTGATGAAGTTTGCTGATGACCCCAACATGAATGGAGCAGTTGACACTCCAGAAGGGAGAGCCACCCTCCAGGATGATCTAGACAGAGGAGTGGGCCAGCAGGAACCTTATGAAGTTCAACAGGGAGAAGTGTAAGGTCTTGCACCTGGGAACACAGTTGCTTGTCAGACCACATCTGGAGTATTGCATTCAGTTCTGGTCCCCACTCTACAAAAAGGATGTGGACAGGCTGGAAAGGGTCCAGAGAAGGGCAACAAGGATGATCAGAGGACTGGAGGACTGCCCTATGAGGAGAGGCTGAGAAAACTGGATTTGTTCAGCCTTGAGAAAAGAAGGCTTTAGGGAGACCTTATTACCATGTTCCAGTACTTAAATGGTGGCTATCAAGAAGATAGAGACTCCCTATTTAGAAGGAGTCACGTGGAAAAGAAAAGGGGTAATGGACACAAGTTGCTTCTGGGGAGATTCCAATTGGACACAAGAGGTAAGATTTTCACCATGAGGACAATCAAACATTGGAATAGTGTCCCAAGGGAAGTGGTAGATTCCCTCACATTGGACAGTTTTAAGTCTCAGCTTGACAGGGTGCTGAGCCATCTCATATAAACTACAGTAGTACCTAGAAAGGTTGGACCAGTTGATCCTTGAGGTCCCTTACAACGTGGCATTCTATGATTCCTCCACAAACCCAGGTGCAAGGGCACAAGACCACAATCAGGCTTTCCACCTTGGGACTGCACTCCAATGTTTTGCTGCATCTTGTCCACACACTCACTGCTCAGACTTTGGGGCTGAGTGTCCACATAGGCCATGGCCTCAGTGGTCACCCTCAGGCTCAACCTGAGAATTGCTAGTGCCTGGGGCAACAGCTGCCACACATGCAATCCTGTCACAGCTCCAACCCTGGTGCTCAATACCTGCCTGCCCCAACACTGCTGTGTGTCTGAGAAGCAGGGTGGCTTGGGTGCCTTCCACCCTGTTGCCCTGTGGCCTGGTCACCCACCTGGGCCAGGAAAGACCTCCTATATCAGTAAGCCATTGCTCCAAGTCTATAAAAAGGAATTAGAGATTCCATTTAGAAAACCACGAATCAAACAAAAAGAGGGGAGGATTCACTGTAATCCTCAGTTTTGGATTTGTATGCTGCCACTGGATTTTATTCAGATCAGCAGGGAGGGCAAGGGCACCCAGGCTTCTGGCCACCTCAGTGCTTCTGTGGTCCTGGCCCAGAATCGCTAACTTACCCAGCAAGTGCAGACTGGGGACAATTTCTTCCAACATCAGCAACTGCATAGGTGCTTATTTCTTTCCTCCCACAAAGCCTGCAGTTTCTTCACACTGTTTATGCAGGCACGCACTGACCCAAAACAGCTTGGTGACATTCCCCACTCTAAACTTCAATCACTTAAAAGCTGTTTTCTTTTTAAACTGGATCATTTAGACAGATCTGGGTTAGTTTCTGGTAATAGCAATGCTTGAAATGGCACAACAGAGAGTATGATAACTCTCAGCGGGGAAAGGAAACGAGCTTTGCTGGCAAAGGAACCCAACCTTTCCTTTAACCTAATTCTGTTTATCCATTAGGCGATCTAAGTGATTTTGTCAGTGAACAGTTGTGGGACAGGAAAGCTAACTTCTCCTCTGTTATTGAAACCTGTGAACAGAGCTTTCTTTAAAACCATTCCCTCTGTTGTGTTCATAATTTTTTATAACTACTGAAGGACTAATTAGTAGCTCCCAGGTTATGTATGAACTAGCCTAGGAACATTTCTTTTCTAAAGCTATTCTTATATATTTCCTTGCTAATTTTGATTAAGAGGTTAGGAGTGACTGATGGTCTTTGGGGAGGAAAAAAAAATAAAAAAGAGGAAACTTTCACAACGGTAAATGGATTCTAGTATTTGTTTCTGTGATTTTATTCTAGTGGAAAGCTGTTTGACTTCACCCACATGACTTCCAATAAGGAGTTTATTACACTGGAAGAGTTGTAGAGTATTCTGACAAGAACATACACTATTAGATTTTTATTTTTTTTTAAACAACTAAGTATTTAGATTTTAAAATGTCAATGTGTTTTATTTAGAGGTTGCTAAATACTTTGAAGAGGGATGAAAAAATGCAATAATCTGAAAACATTTCAAGATAAAAAAATCTAAAATATTTATTTTTATTTCATAGAATAGTTTGGGTTGGAAGGGACCTTAAAGATCATCTAGTTCCAACCCCCTACATGGGCATGGACACTTCGTACTAGACCAGGTGGCTCAAAGCCCCATCTAGCCTTGCCTTGAACACATCCATAACTTCCCTGGGCAACAAGTTCCAGTGTCTCAGCATCCTCAAAGAAAGTAACTTTGTAACATTTAATCTAAATCTACTCTCTTTCAGCCTGAAAACATCCTATCATTCCATGTCCTTGTAAAAAGTTCCTTCCCAGCTTTCTTGTAGGACCCTTCAGGTACTGGAGGCCACAGCAAGGTCTCCCTGGAGCCTTGTCCAGGCTGATCAACCTCAACTCTCTCAGCCTGTCTTCAAAGAAAAGGTGCTCTAGCCCTCTGAAATAAATTCAGCAAAATGACAATGTCTATGTGAAATGGTCATTGTTGGAATATACAGATGTAATCTTCTGTCATCATACTTGGCTACCCAGCATTACTACAAATTCTTTAAATTCATTATGTAAAATCCACTAATGCTCATGTCCAAGAAGCAAAGGTTTCTTTTTTTTTATAAACAAATCTTTCTAAATTTGTAAAAATCCTGGCATTGTAGATCTTTTCAAACCACTTACCATTATTATTGGTTACTCTACAAGACACAATTAAAATTGCTATTTGTATCCTATGCAGTCCTTCTATAATATAATTACTAGAAACACGCATGCTTCATCAAGTTTTTCAGCACACCAGCACTCTTCCACAACAACATAAAAACCTCCATGGCAGTAGCCCTACCAGTGGTGTTAATACAAAGCTAGTATCTTTGAGCCACAGCCGCCTGTGCTGGCGAGTCTCTGGGTGCAGCCATCAGTGACCCCTCCTTACAGGGAACATCAAAGCAATCTTCCATGTTGGATCCCATCGGGGCAAGCTGCACAGGTTCTGAGAAAGGAAGACTCTGTCACGCAAAAGTACTGCTACTACAGGTGTTGTCATAGTTCTACACATCCTCCCTATTCAAACAGTGGTCATAACATTTGTCTAAGCCGTGATATGTAAGAGCTCCAGAGAAATACTCTTTCTCTTGAATTCTACCCTTCCTTTTCTACTCTTCCTATTAAACTGCAGAATCAAAAATGTGTTTGTCTAAGGATTTACATTATTTTTTTAGTTTTCATTAATGACTATCACAACTGCAGTAATCGGCTCTGTCTCCTTCATGTTGCATGAGAGAAATTTTAAAATGGTGTTTAAGAAAGAGAAACATTCTAAGAGTGTATGTGGGGATACATTGCTTAGATCTGAAATACCAAAACATCTGCAGTTTTTAGTAGCCAGGACACATTTTGTAAGAAGAAAAAATAATTAAAGCATAAGATAGAGTATTATACCCTGTATTTTCAGCTGAGAAACTAAGCAGCAGATGTTGGAAAGCAAAAAGCAATTTAGATGTAATAATTAGTAAGGAAAGTGTTTTAGTGTGGGACAGCAAAATGGCAGTGACATGCTCTGATTTGACACAGTCATAGGGAGCAAAGAAAACTAGACTGAGGAAGAATTGTGTGTACTGCAGATTGAAGAAACAGGAAAGATCACAAGAAAAGAGAATCACTGCAGATTTCTATAAAGGTTTAATATTCATTTCCAGACAACTTAAACCCCACCATTTTATATATTGAATGTTAGCAATCTCCTCCTTAATTTCTTACTATAGTTTAATACTTTGAATTCAAACCCAGCAGACAAAAGAAAAGAAAAAAAAACAACAAAAAAGCACAAAAAATCCACAAAACCCCCCATATTCACCACAGTTGTGCAGATGCATAGCCTTGCTCACAGCTCTCAGGCTAATCAGGCCTGCTTATATCATATGAATCCTGCTTGAGCTCGACTTTGGGTTGACTTTGAAGTTTACGAGCTGAAAAGCAGCTAAATTAAGCAGAACAAAACAAGCAAATGACAGCTAAAGAAGCATTAGACCCAAGTCTATCCATTCAATTAATTTGCCGTTTTACCCACTCTTCTGTTTAACTGCTTTGTCAGAATTTTGACAGAAGTACCATATGACTGAATCCCTGCTATGCAAAATAAGAAGCTAAATATCTGGAATAAAGGCAAAAGAAATAATTCTGCACAAGATACAACAAAAAAATAAAACCCCACTCAAACTCTTACCATTTTAGTTTACTTTTCAAGGCATGCAATTTGCTCTTTACTGGCAATTTTAGATCCTGTTATTTTATAAAAAGAGATTAAAATTTAGAGGCAGTAAAATATTTATTGACTGAAATAAAGAGCAAATGTATAAATTAGAAAATCCATCAAGAGAAAAAGCTGTATGAGACTCACAAGATATTGACGATTCTTCTGTCTTGTTATAATATCTGATGGCATTCATAAACCCAAACAACACGTGAACTCAATTTTAAGATATGAAATCAGTTCCAAATGGGATAAAGTGCTGTTTCGGTCAGCTCCAGCAGCTTCATCCTCAATTACTTCAAACAACCCCCACTTGCCTTTGCAACCTTTCAGTCCACTTTTCCACTTTAAATGTTGAGATGTACATGGATCAAACAAGAAAAATCAATCAAAGATTGGTATAAGGACTACAAAACCCTTTTATTTTCACATATTTTTTTTGAATTACTATGAATATGCAAGTTATCAGTAGAGAAAATACCTACTTTAACTACACATTTCCAACAGAATAATATGAGAACCCACCGCCTGCTTCACAAAAGTAGCTACAATAAGAGCAGAAGCAGTAAGATGAAATGTGTTGGGCAAGTTTGATGAAAATTATCAATAGGCCTTTAGGAGTATGTTTGTATACAAGAGCGTCAATCAGTCCTGAGTCCTACAGAGACAAATATACTTTGCTTTTATTTTCCCTGAAAGATAGAGCAGTGTTTATCTAGTGTACATTGTAAATTTATGTAAGGCCAGAGGAACATACAGCCCTACTTCTGCAGTTGTATTACCACTGGCAGAGTGAACATACTCCATGTATCTGGCTTGGAATTCCCTCCAGCAAGGACTGTAAGTGAACAAACAAGCAGTTTTTGTCTTCTTTGCACATCTCTTTTGGAAAACATGTTCTACTTAAGTCCCCACAGAGTTCCTTATCGTTGAGGAGAGATTATTTCAGTAATCAAGCTAACTTAGTAAAAAATATAGCTTATGACCTTGCAAAAAATAAAGCTGCAGTATGTTAGTTGCATTGCTGCCTCTAGCACAACTTAGCAGCCTTTGCTGCCTGCTGAGTTGATGTGAGTACGCTGCACTCTCAACACAAAAATTAAAGAGCTTGAGCTAAAGAACCTCCAACAAACACATCCAGGTGCTAATTTTTTCAGAGACACTATATTTGTAACAAGTCTGGACAAATGCTTCGTGGGACACTAAAATATGTCTTTTGACCCAAATACAGTCCCACTCTTGTTCTCTAAGTCTTAAAAACACTAGAACAATTCAAAGAAAACGATGAGGGAAATTGTATTAAATCAGCAATGCTACTCCCAAAATAGCTGACAACACATTCTGTTAATTGCATTTATTTTACTGGGATCATGGTGATTAAAGTATGCTGAGAACTTCATGAATGTAGTATTTACACAGCACATGCAATAACAAAATCTTATTTTCAGCGATTTAAATTTAAGCACTGACAGAAGTAATTCTTCTTTAGAAAATTATTTTCTGACAAGTTTTGAAAGCTCAGATGCAGATGTACTTATCTGTGCTCTAAAGCCAAGATAAACAACAGCACAAGCTTTTTTGCATGCATGGTTGATTTTCAAATCATGCCTTGAAACAAAATAATAATTACATGTAACTAGGAACATAGGAAAATGTCCTTAATTCACACTACTGACTGGAAAACAATTGCCAATGACTAAATCAGAAGGACAGTAAAAATATATTAAAAATCCCTCAACAAACCAAAAAAACAAACCAAAACCAACTTTGATGTATGCATCACAGAAATGTTTTGTACCTACAGTTTTTCTTCCATTACTTAGAACAATACATCAGTGTACTGATCAACTTACAATGCTATAGTCTTGTAAGAACTGTTAAAAAGAAATCAGAACCATATATAATTTGCTTAACAACGAAAAAAAAAAATACTGGAGACTATTTTAAAAGCATATGTCAAGGTTTAGAAAAAGTGCTGGGTCAAAACTTCTAATTTGTCCAAAACTACTGAGACTTCTCTCTGCTCCAATTTCAGTCTTGTTCCATTACCCAGATTTTGTGGCCTGACAGGGTTGTAAGCCTTGTCTCTCAAATCCAGAAGGGTCAGATGCAGACTCTCAATCGCAATTTCAGGTAACAACCTAATTTACATGTTTACAGATGACAGTAATCAAAAGCTTATTCATTAACTCAAATCTCTGCAATGGGATTTTCAATATTTCCATGCTTAAATTGTAAGGTGGGAAGATCAGAGAATTACAAGTTAGGAAAGCTATGATACATGGACTAAATAGTCATATATTAGGTCTTATGCCATAAGTTTCTTTTGAAACAACATATACATTTAAAAAGTTACAATTATTGTGTCTCACTTCTAGTATTTTACAAAACTGAAAACAAAGTTAATTTCATAAATGGTAGCTAAAGTCTGAATATTATTCCTCATTAAACACTATACTTTAAAGTTTATTGTAATTGCAAACACTTGGGGGAAGAAAAAAAAAAAAGAGGAAATATGTGTATGCTAGATATAGGCCTGAATTGAGAGGATTTATCAAGACAAAAACTGTGAGAAAAAGCTCACAGAGAAAAGCTGCAATGGGTTGACCTTAGCTGGCTGACAACGCTCGCTCCACTGATCTCATTCCCCTTCCTCAACAGGATGGGTGGGAGAAAAGAGCATGAGAATGCTTGTTTTTTGTAGCCACCAGCAAGACAGACTTGGGGAAAATTAGTTTAATTTATTGCTGGTTAAAATACTGTTTGATGGTGAGAAACCAAAACAAACCTGAAATGTTTACTTTTTCATTCCCAACTCCTCTGCTTCCTTCCTGTACCTGAGCAATGGAGCAAGGGTGGGAACAGGAGCTGTGGTAAGTCCATAACAGCCCCTCTCTGCTGCTGCTTCCTCCTCACACTTTTCCTCTGCTCCAGCATGGGATCCTCTGTGGGTTCAGTGTGGATATCCACTCCATTATGGTTTAATCAGGGACTGAAGGGAAGATTCCTGCTCAGATGCCTGGATTACCTCCTTCCCCTCCTCCTCCTCCTTCCTCAGTGCTCACAGGGGCATTTCTAAAACTTTCCCTTCACTATCATGCAGCCTTTCTTACTCAGGCTTTCCCTGAGGCACCACCATGGTGGCTGCAGGGCTCAGCCATGCCCTACAGGGGGATGGTTTGAGCCAGCTGGAACCAGTTGTGTCTGGCATGGGGCAGCCCTGGCTGCTCCCCACAGGGGTCCCAGCAGCTCCTGGGCACCTGCACCAGGTCAACAGCCACAAACCGGCTTCATAACCTAGACTGTCAAGGCTGTAAAATTCACTTGGAAAGCCGGACAGGTACCCTAAATTAGTGCTGTGACTAGTCAGTCCTGCAATAGGGAAGAAAGCTAAAGTTTGCTATCTATAAAGCATTTTGCTTTAAGAAGACCTCTTCATTTTAACTGAGCCAATTATAAAAGCATATGTATGTAAAATTGCTATCAATAATATTAAAAAGATAAAGACAGAAGTCATACTACAGGCGACATGAGAAGTGTTTTGTTAGTGACATGCAAAATAATTGATTAGGTTTCTCAGCTTCTGTTGCTAGAACTCTGATGTATTCCACTTAGGATTACTAGTTAGCTTTCATTTCCTTTCAACTTTTGCCTCTGGATAAGCTCAACTATTCCCAAGAAGAAACACCGATCAAGTACATTTGTCATGCGAACAACGATAATAAGGTAATTCATCATAGTCTGTCAGAGTCTTATTCCAGGAAGACTGCTGCATTTTTATCCTTACTTAAAAATCTGCTGTCACTCCTGCTGAACATTTTGGTAGACACTTTGGACATGTTTAAAAGCCCTTCCAAACTGATAGTGGCAGATAATTAAGTTATCAGCTATCAGTCTTTTTTTCACTCTCTGCAATGTTTGTGACACCATGAACCTTCCTGGCTGGTTTAATCTGACCTGTTCAGAGTGTGTGATCCCTTGTTCCTTCCATTTTCCTTTCTTAATGGTAGTCAGTGACCAATGTAATTCACTACAACAAATAAAGCTCTTCTGGAGGGTCTAATTGAGCATTTTTGTTTCCTTTTCAAGGTCTGAACTCAACCACATGCTACAATCCATTCTTCTGCACTGCAGTGGCAAGAGTTACTTGAAGGCAAGACAAGCTAGCCTTTAGTTTTCCAAACAGAAGAATGAACCAACACTGGCTCAGAGCTGCATGTGGGTGAAGGTGGGAGTTGTGAATTAGGTTGTCAGTAATGCTTAACTTTTTTGTATATTCTCCAGTCAAAGTTGAACAATTTCTTTGTGCAAGCTTGGCATTTCACCGGCATGTTGGGTGCAAAATTTCATGTATTTTTCCTGTATTTTCTGTTACATTACTCTGTGGATATAAATTTTCTCTTCTAAAACAGTTCTGCTTTTTATTCACAAAAAAAAATAGGGCATGCAGTTTTAGGACTGGTGAACACGCTCACAAATGGAAACACACTGAAGGAAAAAAATACTAGGGAAGAAGCAGGTTCTATTTTCATCTTCCAGAAAAGTATGAAAAATAGCAAGAAGCAAATGAACTCAATCTTGCAGATCTCTTGCCTCACATACAAAGACAAGGGAGCATAGTTCTAATCCTTGCACCTCATCCATCAGCACCTTATATCTGTGGCTTTTTAATATAGCAATGCAAGCCTAATGACAAAGTGATCTTAAAAAGCTAGAATCAATTTCCACTTTGGTCACAGCTCTCAAAAAGGCAGGGACACAAGTTAGATTTGATAAGCAAAATTAAAAGTAACATCAGTTAAATCTACCAGTAGATACATGCAGTAGATTGCTAGAAACACCATGCAGTCTGTGTGTAATTGGTTTATTAACAGCACTTAATTTATAAAAGACAAAGCAGAATGCCACAAGATTTCTCCTGAAGCAAGGTTTCATCAAGTGTGAAAGATGGGGATGCAGCATCAGAAGATAGAGGCACTATTCCTAATACTGTGAAAAACAGGAGCCCTGATAGCTCTGGGTGAAGGAAGGACCATTTTAATGCTTACAGAACTTCTATTAATAGGTCTTTTGTAGTTCTTAGATTAAAGTGACATATATTGCAATTAAGAAGCCTAGGTATGCAAGAAGCCAAGTCAGTCTGCAAAATATGCCACCTTCAAAGCTTTATTTGTATTTGTCTCCTATGGAAGATATAAAAAGAACCTTAAAAAAAGACCAAAAAAGACTCAAAGATTCTCACATGGTAGGAATTAAGAACATTTGTGACTTTCACATGGATTTAGAATTTCTCAAGTTTGGTCACTGAGAACATTTGAGGAAAGGGATATTCAGGTTTAAAGAAAACATTATTTTCAAAATCAGTATTTCAGTAGTATAATGCTTAGTCCTTGTTCCTCATCTTTTCACATAAATCACACACAGGGTCACTTCTGTGACTAAAAAGCTACAGAAATCTAGTGCAGAGATCTAGTAAAGTGCAGAGATCTGGTAAAGATCCTGAAGCAATTTCACATTGAAGAATGCAGCTCATATTAATTCTAAATAAATATAAAATATAACTACATCATCCACCACTTACAGTTTGGGGGACAAGCTTTTTACCTTAGGGTACCCACAGATCTTAGTACTTTTGGCCATGTATTTTGCCTTGTTCAGTTTCCTTTCACTGAAGCAGTACTGAAATGTGAGAAGAACTAACAAGCCTTTCTGTAAGAATTTATCTGGTTTAGGAGAACTTAGCTGAGACAGATCTGCATCATCATCCAACTGTGATTGGGTGCTCTCCACAATTAACTTCACCACCACTCTCCTTTGGCCACCCAGCAAGTGTGAAAAAGAGAGCTGCTTATGGCTGATGTATATTTTATAAGGATTACTTACGAACAGTAGTGTGACTATCTGGCTGTCCCACTCTCAGGCTTAGTTTTCCCCCACCACTGCCCATGTTCTCCTACCACAAGCTCCAAAGCTGGATCACTGCTTGCCTGCTCTGTGATTCCAGGCTTGAAGCAAACAGATCTGCTGGACAAGTGATCATCTAAGAACCTTGGCTGCAATTGCAGTCCTTCTGGTTTTCAGAAGGTGATCAAATGCACTGGCATACTCCCCTCCCCAGGGCCACTCAACAGGTGAGGAAAATGTTCAGAGGTGCACATGAAAGAAGCCAAGTAAGTCCAGCATGTCCTTTTAAAAAATGGCAGTGCATCTCATTTTCAATTCAGAGGTTTTTTAATTAGTTGTTTTTTAATAATCTAGTTGCCTTTACCAGTCGCAACTATATGAGCCACAGGCAGCACTAAGAAACAGAATCAGTAATTTCAAGGAAAGACTTCAAAAGACTCAAATAAAAGTTGAGTGTTCATGTTCGTATTCTAATTTATCTTGTTTATATGTATCTTATCTAATTTTATCTTATTGTAATTTATTCATAACCTGAATAGAAAATCCAGTGTAGGTCTGTGACTAGTGGAGTCCCTCAGGGGTCAGTACTGGGACCACTGTTGTTCAACATCTTCATCAACGACCTGGATGAGGGTACAGAATGTACCCTCAGCAAGTTTGCTGATGACACTAAGCTGGGAGGAGTGGCTGACACACCAGAAGGCTGTGCTGCCATTCAGTGAGACCTGGACAGGCTGGAGAGTTGGGCGGAGAGAAACCTGATGAAATTCAACAAGGGCAAGTGTAGAGTTTTGCATCTGGGAAAGAACAACCCCATGTGCCAGTACAGGTTGGGGGCTGACCTGCTGGAGAGCAGCGTAGGAGAAAGGGACCTGGGGGTCCTGGTGGACAGGAGGATGACCATGAGCCAGCAATGTGCCCTTGTGGCTAGGAAGGCCAATGGCATTCTGGGGTGCATTAGAAAGGCTGTGGTTAGTAGGTCAAGAGAGGTTCTCCTCCCCCTCTATTCTGCCTTGGTGAGGCCGCATCTGGAGTATTGTGTCCAGTTCTGGGCCCCTCAGTTCAAGAAGGACAGGGAACTGCTTGAAAGAGTCCAGCGCAGAGCCACAAAGATGATTAAGGGAGTGGAACATCTCCCTTATGAGGAAAGGCTGAGGGAGCTGGGTCTCTTTAGCTTGGAGAAGAGGAGACTGAGGGGTGACCTCATCAATATTTACAAATATGTAAGGGGTGAGTGTCAGGAAGATGGAGTTAAGCTTTTCTCAGTGGTGACCAATGATAGGACAAGGGGTAATGGGTGCAAATTGGAGCATAGGAGGTTCAAGGTGAATATCAGAAAAAACTTTTTTACTGTGAGAGTGACAGAGCACTGGAACAGGCTGCCCAGGGAGGTTGTGGAGTCTCCTTCGCTGGAGACATTCAAAACCCACCTGGACAAGTTCCTGTGTGATGTGCTCTAGGTGACCCTGCTCTGGCAGGGGGGGTTGGACTAGATGATCTTTCGAGGTCCCTTCCAACCCCTAGGATTCTATGATTCTATGATTTATTATTAGGATTAGGAAAAAAACTTATACAGCTGTAATGAAAATTTGCCAAAACTTTAATGAAGGCAAAACTGCTGGAGTACATACAATGAGTCAGAAGTGCAAAGAATCCAAATTTATGTGTTCAAATACCATTAATTTTTTATGTAAAAGCTATATCAATGTTATGGCAAAGCCAAGCATACTTCTTATTGCCAAAGGGATCTGGGGACCATGACAACAAATTTCGGGATGCTGGATTTTAAACTGGAGGCGCTCTATCTCAAAACAATCATTCCATCCAGGGAGCTATAATGACAGCCTAACCAATGTGAGGCCATAAAATGTTTGACCTCTTTCCCACAAACCAATAAATCAGGGTGCCAAAGCAGCACACCACTATCAATCTGATAAAACTATTAAGCTGATGAGAAAGACACTGAATACGACTGGGAAGCATTTCATTTCATATTTCCAGGGGGAATTCTCGATACCACATAGACTGAATTCCTCCTCAACATTTCTCTGTGTGTCGCCATCATTAGTTTTAATTATTTCTGACATTTTGTCTATCATACTGGATCCTTGGAGAAAAGTAATGAGTCTCCTCATGTGAAAGGTGAAAAGAATGAAGATCGTATTAAGATGCCAGAAATAATTAAACCACATGATCTTACTAACTATAAACCCCATAAAGGATCCCATTAAACCACTTGCAACTACCAGTGTGACTACAGCAATCTCCTCATTAGCTATAAAAGCCAACTAGCAGCATCTTAATTCTGGCATTTCAATTTCATTAGCTGATTGTGCATGCTTTTTCCAGATTTAATATCAGCAATTGTCCATTGTCTGATAATAATGAGTATGTCAGTAGCAGACAATTAATGAAGGATACTTACCTGAGGACCCGGGCCCAGTAATTTCCTAACTGTTTCTTTTCGAGTGGCTGGGAAAGTATTTTGTTAAAAGACATCTTTAACCTTTTCCTGAAGGTCATGTTTGTACTGTAATAAAACTTACTCAGCTTTTTGGAAAGAATATACCAATCAGTTCAAATCAAAAGCCTTGGTAAGTACAAATTACACTCTCTTCCCAGCTTACTGCAAGAAACACCGTGTGATACTCGCAAGAAAAATTAAGGAAAAAATCTAATAGTCTATATTTTCTTATCTTAATAGAATTTTACAAGAGCAGTGAATGCTTCAGAAATATTACTAAGGAGAAAGGTAATTGGCAGAAGATTATAAATTATATTTCCATATTCAGCAAAATAAGTACAAAATAATTTATTATTTTATTCAAAATTATAATTCAGTGGGTAGAGGCACAAGACTGCAAAAATAATTGTAAATACTTTTCCTCTCAGAAATATTGTTTTATGCAATATTAACATATCAATACATTTAATAAAAAACCACTGATACATTAAAAGCCTGTTTTCTCCCTATTTCTGTACACAATGTATTTACTAAGCAATGTTGTAGCTATACCCACCCACCTATATATACAAAGTAGTATAAAATAAGCAAAATGTACTAACATTTTGACTTTAGGAACTCAATTCTCCATGTTTCATTGGCAACGTTCATATAACACCTCTTTTCTAAGGAATTAATAAAGGTACAAAAAACACACCTAAACGTAACCCTTCGAGTCATTCTACTGGCTTTGGCAAATTGAGTTGATTGTACCAATCTTAACTGATGAGTCCAGTTACTTCAATCTTTTCCCAAACATGACAAAAGATGGACAAGAAATAAAATGTTATAGTAAACATCATTGTATTTCTAGAAGACAAGTGCCTTAGAACCCAAAGAGTGCTGAGTTCATTCTCCATGCTCTTTTACCGCTTCTAAGTTTCTTAGGTGGTGCTCCTGTGGATCCTTGTGTGAGAATATATTAAGCAAATTGAATGGTTATATTTCTCCTGGGGACACCAGTTATGCAATTTATTATAAAGGGGTGATAATGTTGCCAGTTTGTTACTGCCAGACTTTGTATTAAAATTAAGTATTATTTGACATATGCTTTCCTAAGTGTTAAATTGAATCAAAATGACAGACACTAAAATACAGGCAGTAGCACAGAAGTAGACTCCACGTGCTAATTGTGACTGCAGTTCTCTTACTGGTACCTAGCACTGTAGTACTTACACTTTTGAGATAAATTTTATTTCAGCTGACAGACATCAAAGACAATGTGTGAACAAATTTGGGTGACCAACTCATGTGACATAGACAAACATGAAATAGCACTCCAAGACACTTTATATCTTTCTGTCTATTCTCTTATTCACTTGAGTTGTCAGCAGACACTTGAGCTAAATGCTTAGAAGTGGCATAGTCATTTAGCCAATACCGGAAGCAGCTTATAGCAATCTAAAGAGTCCTAATTATGGAAATAAAAATAAATACAATTAAAAAAATGAGATTATTCAGATGAATTATTCTGCAAATTACCAGGTAGAGGGCCAGAAGAGAACTGCAGCATAATTTTATTATGAAACTAGAAATGCACAGAAGGCTCATGTCTATATAAATATTTCTGACCATGAAAGAGCCCCTATCATATATTTTTGTCAGCCAACTTTGGCAGAAGAGCCAAAGTCAGTAATAAGGTATGGACAAATAGGCACAGAAATCTCAATTTATACTAAAATGCATCTGTTTTCTTTCAATAGTCTTGAGAAACCACTAAAAACCCACATCTGCAAACAGGAAGCAAATAAGCCATTTTAGATTATGTTGGATTTTTATATCATGTTTAGCAATTGTTACAGTGCTCATCAGACATCGTGACAGTAGTCAGAACTGGTACATTCATAAGCCCTGATTTTGCAAAATTTCCCTTTCAAGACATTTACTGAAACTAAACATAAAATCGTACTTACCTCACGCTGACATGAAACCATCTTCTGGGTTAGAAAGCACAGTTCTTTGTTCTTTGTTGTGCTAACCTCATATTACACAGCTCTTAAATCTCACTTTGAAGGAAGAAGGAACAGCTATTTCAAGACTAACAAGTATTGTATAAGCTCTTGGTGGCAGGGAGTATTTACTATGTGTTGGCCTCTTCTCCTAAGTGAATAATGACAGGACCAGAATAAATGGTCTGAAGTTGAGGCAGGGGAGGTTTAGATTGGACATTAGGAAGAGTTTCTTTACTGAAGAGTGGTCAGGCACTGGAACAGCCTGCCCAGGGAGGTGGTGGAGTCACCATCCTTGGCGGTGTTCAAGAAACGTGCAGATGTGGAACTTCACGGCATGCTCTAGTGGCTGAGATTGTAGGTAGTTGGTGTTTTTTTTGTGGGTGTTATTTGGTCATTTTTATGTTTTTTTGGGGTTTTGTTGTGTGGGTGTGGGGTTTTTTGTTTGTTTTTGTTTGTTTGTTTTTTTCATGGTTGGACTCAGTGATCTTAGAGGTCCTTTCCAACCATAACTATTCTGTGATTCTGTGATTCTATCATCACATATATGTGTGAAAAATAACCAGTATTTTTGTTATCTGCAGTTATTGAACATAACCTTCACCATCACAGAAGCCAACAATTAACTTTAAACTGTCTTTAAATACTTCCTTTAAAAAAACCCCTTCTCTTAATTTTTCTTTTCAAAGTTTCAGACACTTGAGAATTCAATTTCACTTATTAAGCTGCCCTTGGTGTGACTTCTAAAACACATAATCTGAAAAAATAAAATTAATTAAATAGACTTCTTAAGCCTTCACATATCGGTATGCATGTATGAAGGCAAGAAGAACATTAGGTCTGTCCATCTTTGACAGTTACCACTGAGAGGTGCCATCTTCAGAAGAAAGCAAGAAGAAAAGATAGCATACCCTAATAACAAAGTGTATCACTTTATGATGTGTAATGGTAGTTAACAAGAACAGAAAGAAATCTTGCAAAATAGTTTATCAAGTATGAATAAACATGCTAAGTGGTTAAATTTGAAAAAAAAGATCAAGTATTTCCATTCTCTACACTTTGTTCTTATAGAACAGATTTTCAGTAGTAGTATTCTTTTTGAACTATAGTTCAAGATCAGAGGGATCTTTATTTTCCTAATTGCAATTTGAGATAAGGAATGACCCACTTTGCCAGAAATTACCCAGTCATCTGTAATCATACTGCATTCCAGAAGTTGTTCTAACCAATAGTAAACATCTATCTATGCTCCCAGCATAGAAGGTGGAAGAGTAATAGTGGTTCTTGAAAACAAATATTCTCATAAAATACTTACTTTTACTGAAAATGGATTAGTGGCCAGTGGGAAAGGTGTGTTATTACAGACTCTTTCTTTGTATCAACTGTTCAGATGTTAGTTCAGCCATTTTGTAGTAATAACATAGTTGCTGCTGTAGTGATTAATGGAAAAGGGACTGTCTCTGTGTTCTGATGCTTGATGTATCCTTCTAAATGCACTGAATACCACAAGGGTCTCACTGCTTACTAAACTGAGAAGTGCTGTCCTTTCTGTCACTTTCACAGCACAGGAAATAAGATCACCATCTGTTTCTTTGCAAGTACTTTATCTGAAGAGATTGGTGTAAAAACAAAATAAGTTCAGAGAATAAAATAGGAAAAACATAATTTGAAGTTGTAACAATAAAAATAAATAGAAGATGAAGATGGATGATGGGTGGTCTGGCAGCTTGCCTCAAAATATATGGTTTGATCTAAGACGCAGTGTAGTTAGGAGTGGTTTCTGAGACTAAAGTTAGAGCAAGGACCTATGTAAGTCATAACTACAGAAACAGACTCATCTTGTTACCATGGCTTATGGGTTGTTTTTTGGGGTTGTTTTTGTGTTATTTATGGGTATGGAAGTTTGTTATTTAAATATTGTGACATTTCCAAATACATTGTATGTTGCCATAAACTTCAATTTATAGCAAAACAAACTGCTTCAAGCTGTGCTGGATGTGGCAAATGGAAGCTGAAGGTGTCTAAGGAGTAAATGGATGCCAGCTTGTTAGCTGAGGGAAGAGGCTGAGGCATTGAACACTGTGAACTTGCATAATGAGGAGCTGGGTTTCAGGGAAGGCTGAGAGATTCAGGAAGCAGATTACAAAGAGGAGCAGGAGCAAAGGCAATTTGTGGTTTTGAAAGGGTCTGGACATATTAAGGTAAAACAGGAGCTTATGGTAAGAAGCTGGATTTATGGAGGCACTGAAGAATACATAACGCTGTTGAGTAATTAGGCAGTAGACAGACACCTTATAATAATGTGGAGGTGGTTTGGACAGCAGACGATAAGGAATCATGGATAACCACCAATGCCAGATTGTCAGTCTGCAGGACAAGAACATTTTCAGAGCCCTTTTAAGAGGAGGGGAAAAAGGGAATGCTAACAATAGACTAATTACTAACAAGTATTTTTAGTGTGAATGTGGAAACCTGGAATAATGTTTCCCCAATTAACTCTTCAAAAGGATTTGCTGTTTCTGTTTCTTCTTGCCCCCATAACACCACTTACTTAGTACGAACACTCCAGCTGCACACAGAGTACCAGGGAACAAATTCAGCTCAAAAACAACATTTACATTCAGTTCATAATTTTGTCATATAAATACTCATTTTAACTCAAGGCAAGTCATTATGCAGGGGTGGCCCAGATTAGCAAGCTGTGGCGGGAGCGATTTGGTGCATTGCTGTGCTTCCTTTGGCATGCCTTGTCCAGCCCCAGTGTCCCTGCAGCTGTAGGCTTTGTGGCTCTCTGAATCCTAACCCTAACTGTAATGGGATTTTGGGGCTGAGATGGAGGTCCCCAGCACCATGGGTGGCCCAGATTAGAAAGGTGTGGCAAGGAGCAATGTTGGTGCAGTGCCATGCTCCCCTTGGCATGCCTTGTCCAGCCCTAGTGTCCCTAGAACAACTGGAGGAAGAGCCAAAAAATCTGAAGAAGTGAAGCCTCCTCTGCAAACCAATAAAGCTAGTACAGACTGTACCTTCTTCAGGATTGAAACATAAGTGACCACAGAGATTCAGTGATTGCCTTTTCTACTCAATATTATTTGCAACACAGGCTTGCTGAAAATTGTCTATTAACTAGAAAATTACCATCATGAGATTCCCTCTCCTGGTTTTGGTTTAAGGACCTATCTAGAATCACCTCTAGAGGTTCCTCTCAAATTTTTTGTTCTATACCTGTCTGTGTGTAATTCATGGACCACAAGTAAATGAGAATTTCCATGGAGAAGAGTTACCAGCTTTAGTAGGGAAAATTACATTTCTCCCTTAAAATACTCTCCTTTTCAATACACTGAAGTCATAAATCATTGGTTCAAACTTCTGCAGTCTTATATGTCAGGTCTCCTCCACTACAAAATGTGTGAGCAATTTTCAGATACACAAGCTTGTTTTACCACCCTACTATTAACTTTTTACTATTTACACAGTTCTACTCATAAGATCTTTGAAGCTGGCATTATGAATAGTAGAAAAAGCAAATGCAAAACAAGATCTTTCTTTGGCTCTTGCCCAGCTAAGTCACAGAAATCTAGCAGCTTACAGTCCAAGCTTAACAGATTTCACTACAGGTGATAAACGTTCTTTCCTCTTGCTTCACTTTTTAGTTTTGAATGATATCATATGTGCAGTGCACGAACCATAACAATAGTAGGAGACAAAATAATGTTGGCACCGTCATTGAGAATTCCACTCTTCCATTCATGTATTTCCAGACAAAGATTTCACAGGTGGTAATGTATTACAGGCACTCTAAAGCAGCCTTAAGAAAAAGGGAGAAACCCTCAGTTTGCTTACAAAATAAATTAGGCATTAGTTCATATATATATATATATATATATAAATAAATAAAAAATCTCCTCCTCCTTCAACTAAAAATATACTTGAGGACTAAACTGATGATTATTTAAAAGAAATGACCGTCATCTTTATGATGTGGCCATTAACCAGTCAAGTCAGTCAGTCAGTCAACAGTAACTGGAACCCTTTTGAACTTTAGCCATACATAACATCAACTGTAACATAAGTTCATGTAATGAAAGTGCCCTCTTGTTCCACAAGAGCAGATAGAGCTCAAAAGATATATATATATATATTTTTATAGAGAGAGAGAGACACTTAAATGTCCATGCCACTTGTCAATGTCACTTAAAAGTATCACTGTATTTGGTATCAATTCTCCAGTGAATTACACAATCATGTTCACATTTCTAATTGACAAAAAATGCGGTAGAGAAATGCAAAATACATGGCCTAAAGATAAAATCCTAAATCCTTATATTATCGACTGCCTATCAACAGACTGTCGACCTGCAGTTCTAGTCTGTTAAAATGCAACATGCTTGGTACCTCATATTCTCCTCCCCAGCCCCAACCCAAACAAACACCAACCACTTAAAATTACCAGGACTCTAGTTACAGCGACTAATTTCAGCTACTTACACATTCAAATGCTGACCAAAGCACTTTTAACATTATAAAGAGGCAGTGTGCATTATTAAATTAGTAGCATGACACTGTACTCCTCAGAATGAAGGATGTAGAAGAATTAGTGGCTACGTAATTAGAGCATGGAAGGAAGATGAAGAGAGAGATCCCAGAATAGCAAGTCTATACAGTGCTGCAGGAAATTATTCGTTCTGGTCTGGAAGCAGTCTGGCTGCCTTAACATGCTGCTGTGCTATGCCAATAAACCTTTTGAGGCTAGACTGCCCTGAGTGTAACTGGATAATAAGTGACTCAGCTCAGGTTGGGAATAGACAAGCCTTAAATCTTCCATTTCTGAACACTCCGTTCCAGAGCTGAAACAAGCAGCTTAATTCTGCTTCTGCCTGACACTAGTTCTAGTAAAGCTTTATCTGTGATCAAATCTGGGTGCCTGCTATGCCTATATCCCAGACAAGACCCATTTATTACTAAGCTTCCTTAGTGTGAAAAGAGATCAGATACAGTTTCTGACTTTAGGTTTTCTAGAAAAGCTTTTAGGAAGACATTCTCTTGGGAAAGGATTCTGCAAAGATTTGAGTTTTTACTTTCTCACTGCATCAGAGAAAAAAAAAAAAAAAAAAAGACAATAGCTTTTCTGGGCTTTTGTGTATTTACTTACAAGCCCCAGCTACCTAAGCATCATAAATCAGAGCTCCAGGTTTGTAGTTTACTTTTTCTAAGCCTCGGTGGAAGCAAAAGAGAATAATTTTCAGAATTGCTTATATCAATTGTACTTAATGTAACCCTAATATGTAGATGTGGTCAAATTGCATTTATAAGTGCTTCCTTGCTGTCACTCATTACTCCTGATTGCAGTGAAATATGTGGTCAAAATTGCTAAGCACATTCACTCTCCTCCTCTTTGTACAGATCCTGGCTTCTCTTCTAAAACAGGAGGCTCTCTTATCACCCATACCTGGGTCCAGCATTCAGCCCTCTCCAAACTGTCAGTGTCCAGCCACTGTCAAATAACCTGGCAATCAGTTTTCTCAAAATGCCTTTTGTCAAAATGCTAGATGATCCTTCAGCTGGTCACCGGCCCACTTGGCAAAGCTGTAGTCTTGCTTGGCCAGCTTCTTTAGAATATCCACTATACTGCCCAAGTGGACCTTTTCAAATGCCAGTGAGCTTTTTTAATCTTTTCACTGGCCCTAAACAGTTATTGCCTGTTATAAACAAAGCCCATGGAAATGGAGAATACCACTGCTAAAAGGTTAACCCTTGGAGATCAGGTAAGAAGCAACACACACAGCTGTATGCACACATGCACAAAATAACTAGGTATACCAAGTAATGGATTTTCATAAACTAATGCAAAAAATCTCTTTTGGTTTTGAGGCTTTGGTTACACTCAGGATAAAAGTGACAGAAACCTAGTACTGTTATTCTGTTAAAAGAAACCCAAAAGGCTTTGTGTACCTTAGAATAAAGGAACACATAAAATTTCTACATAAACTCTTGGGATACTATAAAAAACCAAGTTTTCAATTTCTGACCCTGAACACTCTCAGTAAGTATGCCCCAACTTGTTCAGCCTATAAATTTTCAAGGTTATTTGGAAAGTGAAGAACAAAATAAGTGTTTCTCATGAGAAAAAAAATCCTTCATAGCAATACAGAAGGAATTTTTTTTTAAAACTCCTCCAGCCATTATTACTCATACAACCTAAAAAGTTAAATAGGCAAAGGCACTATACATATCATATTTTTAAAATAAATTTAAATTTCAGTTTGATTAAAGTCCATAGTACAATATTTTGGGATATAGCCATAACTTCTCTTGCAGTTTTGAAAGATGTTGCTAGATGTGAGCTATGGAACCAATTAGAGCACCAGTTCAGTCTGAGGAAAAATGAGCCTCCATAAATAGAGTAGTTGTATCATATAAAAGAAAAATCAGGCATACCCGTACAGAACATCAACAGAAAAATAAAACTGGATTTTCAAGGAAATATGACATAGCCAAATGAAATACCTGCAAACATACTGTGCAGAGGATTTTATGCTGAGCGTTTCAATTATCCAACACAGGCACTTCAGTAACTAGTTTATACATTATACACTGCACAAAATACAATTGAACTATCTAGAGCTAGTATAAAAATGAAATTAAGTCTTTCTCTCTCAATTCTTTTTCCCCTTTAGGGAACCAGACCTTTCAAATAAGTGTCCTATACAGACTCTCCACTTATACACAACCCCTTTGAATGAAAAAGGGACAGCAGAAAAGAGAAGAAACAAGACTGAATCCAAATATGGTTTTGTTGTTTCTGAAAATACAACAATACGATGGTGCTGCAGTGAACACAAGAAACAAAAATAATAATAATTTTGTTCTGAATACCTGTTCTTAGTTCAGTTACCAGACAGATCACTTCCCTCTGAGTTACAAAATGTTATGCTGCACCCTTTACTGTCCTCAGTGGTAGGACTCCAGCATGCTACAAAGACAGAAGAATCACTGATGTTCCAATCTCTTTTTTTTTTTTTTTTTTCATTCATAATCCTTTCCAGCTTCTTTTGAGGCACAACTTCCAGTTCACAAAGAAAGATAATGACATCAATAGATTGCTCATAAGGGCACTTGTAATGAAATCTTTGCACAAGAATTCCACTGTTTTTTGAAATAATTTAGTATTTTTCAGGAGACAAAATCAAACTAGCTTCATCCCTACACCCCCAAAGCAACTGAAAAAAAAATTACACAGACCTCCTTTTTTGTTGTGACTTTGTGAAACATAAAGCAAATTCTCATCCTTGTCTTTGTCTTGATCAGTGAGAATGAAAAAGGCTAGTACCAAGTTGGAAACAAGTCAAAATGCTCTTTCTGACTTGTTAATGAAATCCTTCTGAAGTACAAAAGGCATTTATTCACCACCTTAATAGTCACACTGCAAGTAGATTTTATCTGTCCAGAGACTCATTTATTTGAACAAGAAACTAATCTCTTTTGTGGGATTCACATAAAGGATTTGAATTTCAAAATAAATACAAGGAATTGTTTACGTGCACATAGCTAATAATACCTTTGGAAACGCCATCTATGGATATCGACTACTGAATCATGAAGCATTAGTCTAGCACATTTAAAAGAGTTCACGCTATAAAAATATAATGAGTCTATGCTCTAGACCAGCACTTAACAAATGAAGACTAAGTTAAAATTAGATTCCAACCACACTCAGAAAAATTAACGGAAAATCGTAGGAAATATTTTTAGAGAACAGGTTTGAAAATGTACAGAAAAAGCTCCCGCTTGAAGCTTTGCAAATTGCATTTGAAGGGACTGACCTGACATAAGGCTGGCAATGGATGCAACTGGAGCTTTAATTGAATAAGCTTGGACATCTGTCTCAACTGTCAATCCTCCTAACAGTAAGATTGATAGATGCAAGCTAATCGCCAATTAGAGGGAGCTCTTTTAGATACAGGCTGTGAGTCAAGAAGCTGGATGAGCGAGTGTGCAGAAAAGAGAGCAAGAGCTCTGTCTGTTTCCAAACACCATGAGATCTTCTTAGACACAAATCATAGAGCAAAGCATCACCTGCACAATAACGAAGGTGAGGGAGAAATGCTGGCTCCACAACTGCGTAACTGACTTCTATCTCATCTTAAGAAAGTTTTAAGCAAGTACCCAGTATAGTTTTACTTACATAGTCATTAGCGTCCCTTTCCTTTTGGAATACAAAATATTTCAGCATTACACAGTAGAACTGCATTAGCTTTCCACCTTTCTTCCTTCCCCAAATACAAACACATTATCTAGTCCTTGTATCTTTTCTACATCCTTCTTAACAGAATACTATTTATAATAAAAATCATTAGGATTCCTTTTGCTTCTAATATGTTTAAACTCTTCTGGACCGCCCTTGCTGGCTGCTGGTTAAAGATAATATTCTCATTTCCTCTCTCAATTTTCTACCATTCCTAGTTTTGGATATATTGCTTTTATAAGTAACTACCCTTTTCTTCCTAGTTTAGCAAATGATTTTTCATGTTCACTGACACAGATTTAAAAATTTTGCCTCTCTCTCTCTCTCTCCCCTTTCGCTACTCCAGATTGTAGAATTGCATCTTTGCAAACACCGAATGA
This sequence comes from Hemiprocne comata, assembly GCA_020745705.1. Lineage (NCBI taxonomy): Eukaryota > Metazoa > Chordata > Aves > Apodiformes > Apodidae > Hemiprocne > Hemiprocne comata. The sequence continues at coordinate 129,596,982 of CM036586.1, read as the reverse complement.
GGTTTTTATAATTTACAATTATCAATATTAATTTTCTGTTTTGATACTGCATTTCCACCATTTTGGGATTTGCACATAATGCCACCATACTATACCGTAAGAGTCATTTGAAGTAGTCTAATTGTTTCTGGGACACAATAGCAGCACAGTGAATTTATTCTTCTCTCTTCTCCTCTCTCCAGTATTAAAAATTTGTTCTTCTCAAGGCACATGCTAGTTTCTTTGAATACCAGAACTAAGTACTTTGATTTCGATTTACATGCTTGTAGAGCAAAATTGATAACAAATGTGGTGGCTATTTGGAGCAAAAATTTGTTGCTGTTCTTGTTTCTCTCTCTATTCTAGCCCTCGTGTTGATGGGAAACTGCTGGTGGAGGCAATAGTTGATGTTATATGACAGTTGCCAGGTTTCAGAAATAATAACTGCTGCACAAAACCTCCAGCATGCCATAGAAAGAACTACCTCCTAGTAGCTCAGTGTTATTTTCCCCAACAAACCATAAATGGTTTCTGGTGTGATTTAGTAGCCTGTAGTAGACACTGACAGGTACACCCCATTAAACTTTCCCTATTAAGCTTTCAAGATAATCTACATCCAAGCTGTCGATGACTTGAAAACATACAGTCACATTAACCACACCCAGAATAAAAAGACAGGCTTTCAAGCTGGCTCATGAGGATGATCTACCACTTTGACCATTCAAGCTACACCTTTTCCAGTACCAAATGCTGTTTGGGTATTTTTGTACAGCCTAGTTTTGCTGCTCACTGTAGTTCACAGAAAAATATCCTAATTCATTATGCAGTGCTTAATGGGAAAACAGTACTTTTGATGAGGGGGCAGGGGGAAGTGAAAGAACTTAGGCTTGTATTTTTATATCTCAGTGGACAGGGCAGTTTCCACCTACCTAAAAAACCCAGGAAGTGACCTCCAGATACTTAAGTGTCTACCAAATAAGTCCTATCTCTGGCACACAAACAGTTCACAGTGAAAAGTCAACTGTGCTGCTCTTAACCAGTAATGGAAAAGCCAGAGGTACTTGAAGACTTAAGGGTTAAATAATTTCTATAACAATAATGACCAATCCATTAAATATACATTAATATTTAATTTCAGCTGTACTTATTTCCAGTCTTAATTGTCAAAACCACTTTGCTAAGAAAATGCAAAGAAATTATCGATTTATTCTCATTTATGTAACATCTTCACCTCCAGATTTACGACAAGGAGTTAAATCCACAAGGAATCTATTTGAGTGGCTTGTTCTGCCAGTTCATTTTACCATGCTCTAAGAAATAGGATTAAGCACAGTTGTGGCATCATCCATTCTCCTTCCACACCCTCTATTTTCACCCTAACTTTCACATCTTTCTCATGATCTATTGAAAATATTTCCTCCACAATCACTTGGCTTTCTCACCAATTCTTTTTAGTTGATCCAAAAAAATCTCTGCTGTCAAAATTCAGGCTTTCAAAATATGTTTACATTCAAAGTGCAGGAATTACTTAGGGTTAAAAACTGAAGTGGGGAGTGTAATTTGTTTTAAACATAACATTATTTTAATAGCACTATTAAAAGGGCCTCTAAGTTTCTCCAGAAACTGTTAAGCCATTCAGTGCATCCTGCAGTGTTGGAAACTTCACGTATTCTGGCCAAATGAGTGACTACTCCATGTGGCTCTTTTATCTGGAAGACCTATGCAGCTATGAAAAACAGCAGTGACTGGCACATCACATTTGAAATTTTTTTTTTTTAAAAGTTTATTTTTAATTAGCTTTCTTCTCTTTTGAAGAAAAATAGCAGTTTTTCTGGTGGGTTTACTTTGTCAGGACACGTAGGGATGAAAGATTTATAACTATATTACTTATGGGAAGATTAAAACCAATTTAAAAAGCTAGAAAATTAGCTACTACTGGAAAAAAAACTTCAAAAACCAAACTCAAAGCTCTGTGCTACAGCTATGAGTAAATAAAGGTGCAGAGGACTAAGTGCCAGGTGTGGTGTACAAACCCCAAGAGACACGTGATATAAAATGCAAGCCTTAATTATGCCTTTAGGCAAAAGGTCTTAATTAATCACGTTACAAAATCATTTTCCAATGGTACATCCTAAAGGCCACACAGCCAGAGAGCATTTTCATGCTCCTTTTTATAAGTTGGCAGTGAAGCTCACTGTTATAATTAAATAAATTTCAATATTGTAAATGAAGTTATTTGTCTGTCATTGGGAGAATTTCAACTTCATCAAAGGCTTATTATTTAAGATACATTAATTATTTTAGGTTTTCATAGTTTTTTCAAAAAGATGCCTAAATTTTAAAACAAAATACTGCTACAGATGAGAAAAACAATAAAGCCGCATCTTTTGCATGAAAGATTTATTGTACACAATGAGATTTTATTATCTATGAAGAATTGAATTTTAATAAGTAGAATGAGTCTCAAAAAATGGTTTTATTAAGCTCAGAACTGCGATCAACTTTGGACTACTGTTGTAGAGATACAGTGTGTCTCTTAAAAGGAAGTTGAGAAGATCAGCCTCTTCCACCCTCACCCCCACCACACATACCTACTAAAGCAAACAGCACGTGGGAGCTGGTTCAAATGGAGCTATTTTGAAGGGAAAAATGGAAAAAAAGGAACCCAGCCCTAGAATATTTTTGTGGTTATGTTCATGTTGTGTCTAAGAAATTCTGCTCACACCTGAATTCAATAACAGTAGGGGGAAGATTTTTCAGGAATACTGAACATTTCAGTTTCCTTTATGTTAATAGATATATCTAACTAGTACAAGCGTACACTACTACTATCTTTTTCTTTTCAATCTAGGACACAAAGTGATATTAATGCAACAAAGAAACATACAATGTCATGAATTATTCCCTCATTTGTTTTCTAATGTTCCTCTAAAGTAAAGCAGGCATGGAAAAAAGATACTCCCAGGTTATCCAAGTAATGCATAATTCCAATGGAAATACTTCTGAGCATTGTTATAAAGTGTATCCCGAACTAACCTGCTTTATTTGCCTAAAACTGCCTGCAGCAGGTTACATACATCCAACCAAGCTTTGAGAAAGTACAGCACTGATTGTCATCTTCAAAAAGAAACATCCATATCAGAATGAAAGCATGAGGAATCAGTTCTTGGCCAAGCCACTACATTTCCACATTTTATGTTTTCAAGTTTTAAAAGAATGCATAGACATTTATGCCTCTATGCACGTACTCAGATTTTTCAGGTGTTTCACATTCCTGGTGAAGAGGTTTAAAAAAATGAAAGGTAGACTTGTCAGAGGTTAGTAACTAACTTCAGAGCAAAAGTCAAAGGAGCTGCTATGAGCTCTGACCTGGACAGTCAGTTTTTGAAGTTCTGCAAAACACACACTGTGTTAAGTAAATGCCATTAATACCAGAAATCAAAATTTTCTGGAGGATGCAGTTTGTTAGCTTATAATCACCATTATTCAGAAGCCTAAATATAAATGTTTAGTTCATAAAAGTAGTATCTTTGAACCAAAAAAAAGTAACACGTTCTCTGGAAAATGATAGTAAATATTACTTCCTGTGAAATGCAACTTACCTATTCTAAAAATGCAGGGAATGGATAATCAAAATTATATAAAATGAAAATGAATTAATTGTAACCTTCCCCATTTCCTCCACTAGCACCACACACACACATATTTAGCAAATAAAAACAAAAAAACAAAACAAAAAAAGAAATAAAGGATTGAACGTATGTCCTTTTCCCCCTGATTGTTTTATCTAGCAGGTAGTAAATGAGAATTAAAAAGTTGTCAAAGTTAGCTACTTTAAATTGGCAATAACACGCTTACTACCAAACCGAAATCAAGATCACTGTATGTTGGATTCTATAAAGGACTATTATAGGTGCACCCCTTTTTTATTTTAGCTAGAGTTTAAGGACTTGAAAGTTACTCCAAAAAATCCCCTTATTATGTAGATACATGTCAGTTGCTCCATGAGAAAGCTAAAGGGTCCTATGGTCTGAATCCTGCTTGTCAATGCAGCTACTCAGAAACACCTTGATGCAAAATAAACAGAAACATTCACTGAAGTAGGACTGGGAATCATGATTGCTGTCACTCCCAGAGAAGCCTAACTCACAGCAGGCTACAAATGCTCCACGTTCTCCCTCTCATCCTATAAAACTTGCTGCAGAGAGGTCTGAATTCCGTAGCAGAGAGTAGAAAAGCCCAAACCCAGCCTTGTTTACCTACCCAGCCTGCAGCTTGAAGTTAGGCTACTCATTTGAATCTACACCATGCTTTCAATACTCATGAAACACTTAATGCAAATATGTCCAACCATTCTCTGAAGTGAGAGGTAGATTTGAAAGGAGGGAGGCTGAGAAGGAGCAGAACTGTGGTCTGCCATTGAGCCACATACACAGGACAATACCAGTCATTCTGTAGCAGTGTCTCAATATGACTTCTTCTCCTCTTTCTTCTCATCTCCTTGTCCCCCTATCCCCAGGCAGCTCGCTCTTACACTCTGCATTGTTATCCCCATCCTGGGCTTATACCATTGACAGCTCAACAGGTGACTCCAGCAGCAATGGCATGAAACCCAAACTAGCCACTCTAAAGAAACTGAGTCTGGGAGCTGTGTGGATAGCCCCAAGCAAGTTAAACTGTGCCCTAGCCCCACACAAAAATGTTACTAACACTTCTCCTGCCTTGCAAGACAAGTCCACTCCTTCTGCTGAAACACATTACCAGGATATCTAAGCCAAACAGCAGCCTTGGACAATGAACTGCAAATCTTCAAGATGACACTTAGGCCAGGAAGGAAGAAAAACATGAGAACCTTAATCTTCCTTTTTTTCTCCTATTCCCCTCACCTCTTTTTCATGTTCATTTCTTCAACAAACAGAAATATAAGTATTATCCATTGACACTGAGCTGAATTTTATTGCTCAGTATATTGCTTGCCTTCAATTTGACTCTGTATTGTCCAACTTCCCTATTTAATGTGTAGGGAACTTAGTACATCTTTATGTGGCAAAGTACAAACATGTTTAATCCCAAAATTCGCTAATCCTAGACGTGCACTTTAGCCTTGAAATCTGCTATTTTCTGGTTAAAGATGTACCAATGCGGAAAATGAGTCAGTAAAAAGTGATACCAGTGTTCAAAATAATCTCATGCCAGCCTGAGACCTTTCTCATTGCCCATTCCAGAGATTTCCCTTGTAATATATTCACAGTCCCAAAGAACTAATACATTGTGCAGCAGGAATGGTAAAGTAAAACATGAAGTCTGTGCTCCATAAAAAGGAAAAGGAAAAGTAATTTCTAAAAGATTAAGATTTTTCACATCCTAAACTTGTCCTAATAACACATAACACATTCCTGAAAACAGAGAAAGAATGAGTAGAGAGTCAATCCTGCACACAACTCCTTGTACAGTTATCAATTTTAAAACCCTATATAAGTTTTTTTCTGGTAGGGAACAAGTAATCCAGATCACATATGGCATGCTCTCTGCAATAGAGAGAACTCTTTACCACTGCAATAATAAAGAAGCCTCTCTTACTGCAAATTTAAAATTGCCTAAATTCCTATTATTTTTAAACCATATCCCCCTGCAGTTCATAGCATTATATCAAAAGAAAACAAGAAGAAATCTCCAAATTGTTTCCTCTAATAGCAGACAATTCAAGAGTTAAAAATTAAAAAAAACCCACAAAAACCAAAACACAAACCAAACCAAACAAAAACAAACAAACAAAACCACACAAAAAAAGGCACAGACACTAGATCACTGAAGCAGCCACACTGACAGAAGAAGGCAGTCTTTACTCATGAGCATTAATCCTGTGATCCTGTGTATGCTGGGAATAAAGATTCTCCAGCATATCACTCAGATTCACTGAAATAAACCTACAGTTAAATGTTCACAATTTCTAACATTTCTTATAGATGCTTGTGAAAAGGAAAAAAAAAAAAAAAGAAGGAAGTTTCACCCAAGTGATTCTGGACATATTCACCAAAGAAGAAAGAATTACAAGGGACAAATGTCACTGCCACACAAAGCATACAGGCACAAAGGACTTTGATGAGCATAATTTGTTGCATTTATATGTTCAACTCAAAATTTTACACCAAAATTAAGATTTCTGGGTCTTTTTTTTACACAAAAAAACCCCAAACGCAGACATCTAGCTTTGAAAAGCAGACATTTCTGACAGCAGCTACAAGGAACATATAAATATACAAACACGAAGCAAAACAAGACAGGAGATGGTTTGAAAAACAGTGGCTCCTCCTTTTCTCCAGATATATTTACAGCAATAACATCAGTCTCCCCCTCAGCAGATGATCTCTATCATCTTCTGTCTCCACACAGTCAGGTTAGGAAGGCTTTCTTTCTCACACAGCTACCAAGCACATTCTAGCCAGTAGGAAGGATAAAGCTAATAAGCCCAGTATTGACCACAAGGTTGTTCTGAACCAGTTTCCCTAACCCCAAACCTCCTTTCTCTTTCTGTTTATAATTTGGTCTGTATGTAGGTAGTACATGTAATAATGCAGCATGTAATGAAAGCCTTGATTTTGACTCTTTATTGCAGGCACCAGGCACAACAGTTCCCAAACTGAACTAACAGTATTTCAATACAACCACTAAATATAACATCTGTCTAAAAATCATGAGCGTGAAGCTCAAGGAAATAGACAAATATTTTTTTATTAATTTATTTTTTTCACAGCACTACTGTTATATTCTACTTTGCTTCTCTGTATATGCATATATTTTCATATGCAACTGTCGATGATTGAGGTTGGGAAATTAAAAGTTAATACTAGCCAATTGCTAGGAACTGAAGTAGATGTTTTCAAGAGCAAAAAAACAGCCCAAACCAACAATAGTGGGATACAGTGCATGAAAAAAAGTAGTGCTATGAAAAACAAAACTAGATTTTATTAAAGTGTAAGTAGCTGAAGTTCTGAATACATTTGGATTAAATGTCGGATAATTTCTCTTGAAATCAAAAATCTTCATCAATACGAAGCTGTTGAACATGTCGATAATTTCTGAAGGCAATCTCAGTATAATTTCTGCTTGCCACATGACAAGAAGAAACAACTGCTAGCTACTCACTTGCCGACTAATTTTTATTAAGCACAGTTTTCTTATACTAAAGGCTAACAATTTTCTACATCAACTGAGCAAAGGTTAGTATTTATGCTCTTCTGAATCCTACATGCATTTCCTTCCTAGAGTAGATGGAGGAATTTCCAAAACTGAAAGCTGTTTTGAGCAGCTTTCAGAGCCTCTCTTTGTAACACCTTCTTAACTGTGATTTCCTTATCACTATGCAGAAGATTTCACTGCCTAATTAAAGGACTGGTGCAGTGATGAAGATAAAGAATACAGAGCAGGGCTGCAATCTAATCTACAAGCAAAACACAGGAGCTACTTGTCAAGAGTAAGGGCATATTTTATCGACAGCTGTGTCCAATATGGATGAGTTATGTAGTGAAGGTTTAATATTAATGCATTTCAGTCTTTCCCATTACTTACTCATTATACATACCTAGGGCATTTCCAGTTCTCTCACTATCCCTTCTTATTGTACAGTAATTAACATTTTAACCCCTCTGAAAACCCTTGTTTTGACATCATTGCAGACTTCTACAGACAGTGCTCAACACAGCTGTTGGTCTCAACAGTTGAGTTTTTGGCCCGTAAGATGCAGGTTGCATGTGTAAGTCTTGGTGATGAGTGAATCTGCAGGCCAAATCCATTATTTGCACCTTTGAAACTTTTTTCTCCTTTATATGTCTCTCCCTATGTATGTATATTTGCCTAAGTATGTATGTCTATTTATACCACTGTTCCCAAAAAGGATATAAATATTGAAACAGTCACCTTAATAATACACCAATACACCAAAGACATCACTTAGTGTTATGTAAAACAACTATTTTTAAAGAATATGAGTTTACCAATTTAAACATTAGCATTATGTTCCTTTGTACAAACATGTTTCAGCTCCTTTGAGAGCTGAGCAGCCTCCATTCAGGTCATTCATTCCCTCCATAGGATCCTGCCCATTTATAGCAGAACTGCCACCTGAGAAAGAGTGTTCCCATACCATCCACATCACACCTGATATGGGAGCTCATAGCTGTCAAGTGAGGAGGAAAGAGGTAATAACCATAGAAAAATAATCTTACAGCTGAAACCGGTGGAGTCTATGCTAGCTATACACTGAACTCAAAAATTGGTAAATCAAATTCCTCCTCATGGCTACTAATTGCCTGTTTTTTTTTTTGTGGGCAATTCATTTCAGACATCTGGGACATCATAACCTGAGCATTCACAACAGCAACACAAACATGGGGAATTCTGTTATCAGCACAGAAACCTCTACACAACCCCGCCCTAGGCATGTCCAACTGAAGACCCAAATGATGCTTTTAAATTGTAGGACTTGCATTATCATGCCCAAGTTAGCCCTATAGAACTTACTAGTAATACAGCTTGCAATCACAGAGGTGTTTTAAAACTGAATTTGCCAGTGGTTTATAAACCATTAGGGCTTTAATAGACAAATAGATATATATTTTACAATAAAATTCTCTTACAACAGGAATGCTCAGGTCTGCTTCCACACAAGCTTTGAGGTGCTCATGCTCTCTCCTCCCCCTCTTTCTCATACTTTGAAGTTTTTCAGTGGAAACGGAGCAGGCTGTTAGGACCCTGAGTGCATCCTGCGTCCTAGGGCTTTGGCTAGCTGGGCTCTGGGCCAACTCAGAGCACAGCTGGTGACCCTGAAGGCAGCCACTGTGAAGAAAGTAAGAAGAAACCTCAGACAGGGCCGCCCTCCCTTCCCTTGGCAGCTGCTTTTATGTCAAGTCTCTCACCCTGGATCCCTGCCCGAGCTGTGCTGCTGCTGTGCCACAGCCCTGCTGGTGCCTGGCATGAGTCCTGCTAAACTGGACCCCAACCTGACCCAGTCTTGCCCCCCGGGTCCTTACAGCCACAGCAGATGATCAGGACCCTTGGATGAACCTGGCTACATTCACCAGGCCTGTCTGGCTCACCTCGCTGGCTGCCGCAGGACAGGGCCATGCTTGCTGAGGGCACTGCCCTGCCTGCTGTGCTACCCCCAGCCCTGAAACTGGGACCCAGTGGTTCCCCTCAACTCTAGCACAATGAAGCCTGACCCCAAGCCTTTTCCAGACCCTATTCCCCAGCCTACAACCCCATGGCTACCCACAGCTCCTTTGCTGCCCCCTGCCACTGTACCGACCCCACCTGAGGTTGCAAGGGACCCCCAGCCCAGTCCAGGTTTGGCAGTTGTCTCTGGTGACACCTGGCAGGAGGTGTTCACAGGCTCCTGACATCAACATAACCTGGTTGGTAGTTACAAAATTATCCCCCCAAATACTGTACTTGCAGATATGAAAACTCACCCCCAAAAAAGTGAGAAGTAAACCTAGGTGTCCCATAGCCTGAGTATCTAACTAAGAGCTAGGAGGTAAGATGTAGGCAAGAGGACAGTAGTTTTACTACCCCAACATGAGAGAAACCAGAATCGTCCTCCCTTCCTGAAGAAATAAACAAAGACTTTAGGTGATCAACCCAAATCTGTTTTCTGTCAATAAGCCAGGAGCAGCGGAAGCACCTGGGTTCAGACATGATACATACAAGCATCCCTTGTACGAACAAGCATCCAGAGTCAACCTGTGGTCAACCTGTGGCAGTGGTGGACTGCCTCCTGACTGCTGCATAAGGCACCAGAAGATATACCTAATAATGGCAGAGTAAATTAGGCTCGTTCTGACAAGCCTTCACTACTGCAAGTATTCATGTCATCTAAATGAGCCTAGGATTCCCCACTCTGTACAAAAGCCTGTAGCAGCCAACACCCCGAGGCATCTGTGCACTGAAAAGGGAATTTAACTCAGGGTTTTACAAGCTTAGCTGAGAGCCAGACACCTACAAATTAGGCATCATAGTGCTAAATAGCAAAATAACTGTCCCTTTGTGGATCTAGTGGTAAGATAAAACACCTGAAAGACCAGGGAAAAGCACGTGAGGAAATGAATAATTCTGTGTTCAGTGTGAGGAAAGGATTGTGTGCTGTAAATATTACATGCAGTCATGAGCTGATGAGAACAGTGAAGTTCGAAGGAAATACTGAATAGACCTCATTCGGTACTCAGAGTAAGTTAAAGGTTGTGTGGAAATAGTAGTCTGTGAGCAGGTATTTAAAGACTGTATTAGTGCACCTGCCTGATGGGGACAAATCAGCGTTGCCTAGGCAATCTTCATCACAGCGTTACCTAGGCCGCCAGTGCTTGGCTTGCAACCTTGAAGTAGCCTTAGCATATGTTAATTTTCATTCCCTTTAATGTCATGTTATATCAACAATCTCTGTATTAAGGTTGCCTTCAGAAATTTGTATTTAAAAAAAGGAATTATCCTCTTTGTTTTATTTGAAGGATGCATTATGCCTCGCTCAAAGGACATACTCATACTAATACAGATTTAGTTAAAATCCTATGAAAATTCTGTCTTTAATTAGACTGAATTTTCTCAGGATTTTAACTAAATCTGTCACTTAGCTTACGAATTAAAAATAATTAAAGATTACGAATTAAAAATAAAATAAAAAATAATTAAAGACAATTCTCATATGAATTGTCCTTCTGTGCCTGCTCACTTCTGTGTCTTTTCACTAAAAAATTGCTAGTTTTCCATTGTTCCTACTTCCTGCATACTTTGGACTTACCTTGAAATAATTAATGGACATGGGAAAATTATGTTGCACGTAAAAACAATTTTTTCCCCATTACAGTCAGAATTCTGACTTTTTCTTTTTTTTTAAATAATAATTATTTCACTCCTGCCCCCAGATGAGGAAGGCGATTGCTTATCTACAGGAAATTTTGTCAGAGTGTAGCTAGTCTCTAGCTTGTGACGGGTTACCACTTTGAGGAGGAACTATTTACTATCACCCTCTGGGTATGGTCCTCCAGCCAATTCCCCACCCACCACAGAAACCACTTGTCAAGGCTGTAACAAGCCAGTATCTCCAGGAGGAGGCTGTGGGGGGTCCATACCAAAAGCTTTGGAGAAGTCCAGGTAGACAATGTCCACCACTCGCCCTGCATCAACCAAGCATGTTACTTTGTCATAGAAGGCGATCAGGTATGTCAGGCACAATTTGCCCCTGGTAAATCCATGTTGGCTTTTCCCAGTCACGTCCTTCAGTTGACTTGTGACTGTCCCGAGGTGGATTTGCCCCATGACTTTCCCAGGAACTGAAGTCCGGCTAATGGCTCTATAATTACCTGGGTCCTCCTTGGAACTCTTCTTATAGGTGGGGGTGACAGTAGCCTTCTCCAGTTCTCAGGGATGTCTCCTGATCTCCACAACTTCTCAAAGATTATGGGGAGCAGCTTTGCAACGACATCAGCCAGCTCTCTCAACACCCTAAGGCGGATGGCATCCGGACCCATCAGTTTGTATGGGTCAAGTTCCTGTAACAGTTGACACATCAACTCTTCCTTCAATGATCGTTGGTTGGTGTCTGCATCAACCTGGACTTTTGTTCCTATGGCCTGGGACTCAAAAGCACTGCTAAAGACAGAGGTGAAGAAGGTGTTGAGGACCTCTGCCCTTTCAGCATTGTTAGTGACTAGTTCACCTCTCCTGTTTAATAGTGAGCCAATATTATTCCTCTGTTTCTGCTTGTTGTTAATGTGTCTGAAGAACCCTTTCTTGAAATTTTTGACATCTCTGGCCAATGTCACCTCAAGCTGAGCTTTTGCTTTTCAATCTGCATCTCTGCATACCCTGGCAATGCCCTTCTAATTTTCAATGGGTAATGTTCCACTTGTCCAACTCTGGTACTTTTTCCTTTTGGTTCTGAGCAGACTCAGAAGCTCACAGTTAAGCCAAGGGGGTCTCTTGCTCCACCTACTTCCCTGCCTTTAGAGGGGATGAACCACTTTTGCTTATCTAGGAGAGTGTTCTTGAAAAACTCCCAGCACTCCCTAGCTCCTTTACCCTCCGTGGAAGCTTCCCACAGGATCCCTTCCTACTGAGCCCTGAGTGATCTGAAGTTTGCTCTTCTAAAACCTTTGCCCTGGAAAGAACCTTCATCGTGCTCAGCAGTTCCCCAAAGTCCACAATACGGTGGCCACTGCAGCCAAGTCTGTCACTAACTGAGATATTACAGAGCAGGTTTTCTTGGTTAGTGAGTAGCAAGCCCAGCTGTGCCCCATTCCTGGTTGACACATCCAACATTTGTGTGAGGAAGCAGTCTTCTGCACATTCCAGGAACTTGATGGATGTCAGGAGACCTGCAGTGTTGTGCTTCCAGCAAATGTCTGGGTAGTTAAAGTCTCCCATAAGGACCAGGTTTTGTTGACTCGAAGCTTGCCTGAGCAACCCGAGTATCGCTTCCTTGGTCATGTCGTCTTGGTTTGGGGGTCAGTACCAGATGCCTACTGTAAGGTCTCCCTTGGAGACAAGCCCTCTGATTTTTACCCAGAGGCATTCAACAGGGCTACCACAATTACCACAGTTGACTTCTATACGTTCAAGCTTTTCCTTATCATAGAGCATGAGTCCTCCACCTCTGCTTGTCTGTCTTTACAAAACAGCCTATAGCCATCTATCATGATCCTCCAGTTGTGTGAATCATCCCCCCATGTTTCAATTATTCCTATGATATCATAACTATCTGACTGGGCACAGAGCTCCAGTTCCTCCTTTTTATTTCCCAGACAGCATGCATTTGTATACCTACAGGTCAGGAGGCTGATCTTTTGGTTCTCATTTAAGGAGACAGCTGAGGCACATTTTACACTACTCTGGTTGGCCTGGTTTAATCCCCCGTCGGTTGGAGGGGTGATGTGCTGTGATCATTGCCATTTTGGATCCCTCCCCCTGGTACTGGCTTACTGCTTGCAGGCTCCTCTCCAGTAAGCCCAGCTTTACCCCCGGCCCTCTTCAAGTCTAATTTAAAGACCTTTCTATGAGTGCTCCTAGCTCCTGACCCAGGATCCTTTTCCTCCTTTGGGATAGGTGCACCCCATCTTTTGCCATCAGCCCTGGTGTCTTGTAAAGCAGCCCATGGTCATAGAACCCAAAGTTCTGCCGATAACACAATTCACATAGTCAGGCATTGATCTGTTGGCTCCTCCTGTTTATCCCATCATCAATTCCTGCAACAGGTGGGATAGAGGCAAACACTGCTTGTGCTCCCGACCCCCTAACCAGCCATCCCTGGACCCTGAAGTCTCTCTTCATTGCCCTTGGACTTCTTCTAGCAAAAATCCCTAATGGGTAGTAGTCTGAGGGTTTGAACTAGGGAAGGGAGTTATTTCTGTACATCCTTGACCCTGGCCCTAGAGGAGACAGCAAAACCTGCCTGTGTAGTGGGTCTGTTCTGCATATTGGGCCTTCCACTCCCTTCAGAATTGAGTCCCCTTCAACAAGGACCCATCTTTCTTTCTTTTGCTGCAGATGTTTTGATGAGTGGGGTGGTCCAACTAGACCTCATCGACACCTCCAAACTAGAAGAATTTTTGATCTCATCATTCTCCTGTTCCACTTACAAAGCACTGTACCTGTTACTCAGTGACACCTGGGAAGGCCGTGTGGTTGTTGGGCAGACGTGTTTGCGGCGCCTCTTGGGCCAGGCAGGAACATCTTGCTATTGCCCCCTATCTTCCAATATATCACATTGAATAGGATGGAGGAGAACAGGAAGTTCTCTGTAGCAGGGGCTTTCTCTGCCTACTGGGTTTCTATCATGGGTGGCAGGGTGCGACTCCAAGCACCTATTTCCCTCTCACATTCCCTAATGTCCCTCAGCCTGCCTACCACCTCCTGGAGCTCCACCAGTAGGTGAAGGTGTTCCTCCACCTTGGCACACCTCCCACAGGCATGCTCACAATGGTGTGTGAGTTGGCCACACCCTGCAGCCTGACACCTGGGTGGTGGTGTTTGCCCAGGAGAGCTCAGCCTGGGCAGCGGCACCAATTCTAAAGTGTGCAGAGCTAAGAGATGCCATTGTCTTCTGCCCAGTGAATACCATTGTTGCCTGGCCAATAGTTAGCAGTCTCTCAGGACCCTCTCTCTGCTCACCCTGCCTGCACAAACTGCCGCGCCACACCTGTCTGATGCAACCATGCCCTGTTTGCCTGTCATGTTTGCTGTGCTCCAGGTCTCTTGCGCTCCCTGGGACAGCTTTTTGTAAGAGTGTGAGAGGCCACAGGTGGTTCTGGCTCTGCCTACGCCACCCAGCAGCCCACAAGAGAAGAATGGCAATGCAGTCTCTGCGTTTTGAGAGATATCAGCCTCAGAATGGCTTATTTACAAAAAGTATTTAAGGATAAAGAACCACTTGTGTCTCCTTGTTCTTCAGCTGACAGCAAAAATTGAATATGAAACAGAATTCTTGCTCAATTTTAAAGATTAATCCATATGTCTGTTGTTGTAGAATCACAGAATAATTTTGATTGGAAAAGACCTTTAAGATCATCAAGTCCAAGCGTTAACCCAGCACTACCAAGTCCACCACTAAACTATGTCCCTAAGCACCACATCCACACGTCTTTTAAATACCTTCAGGGATGATGTCACATTTGCTAATGTCCAGTCAACTGGGACCTCCCCAGTTAGCCAGGACTGCTGGTAAATGATGGAAAGCGCCTTGGTGAGCAAATCTGCCAGCTCCCTCAGTACCTTTGAGTGTATCCCATTTGGCTTCATAGACTTACGTGTGTCTAAGTGGTATAGCAGGTCACTAAATATTTCCCTTGGATTATGGGGGCTTCATTCTGCATCCTGTGTCTGTCTTCCAGCTCAGGAGGCTGGATACCTGGAGAAAACTGGTCCTACTACTAAGAACTGAGGCAAAGAAGACATTAATTACCTCAGCCTTTTCCTCATCCTTTATCACTGTGTTTTCCCCTGCATCCAAAAGAGGATGGAGATTCTCCTTAGCCATCCTTTACTTGCTACAGTATTTATAGAAATATTTTTTATTGCCTTTCGCAGCAGTAGCCAGATTAAGTTCTAGTTGGGCTTTGGGCCTTCTAATTTTCTCCCTCATAACATCTTTGTAGTCCCCCTGAGTGGCCTACCCATTTTTCCAAAGGCCATAAACTCTTCTTTTCCTTCTGAGTTCCAACCAGATCTCTCTGTTCAGTCAGGCCAGACTTCTTCGCCACTCACCTTTTTGGCACAAGGGGATGGCCTGCTCCTGCACCTTTAAAACTTCCTTCTTGAAGAATGTCCAGCCTTCCTGGACTCCTTTGTCCTCCTTGGGACTGCCTCCTAAGGCACTCTGCCAACCAGTCTCCTAAATAGGCCAAACTCTGCCCAGGAGAAGTTAAAGGTGGCAGTTCTGCTGAACCCCATCCTTACTACAAGAATCAAAAACTCTATCATTTCATCATCACTACATTCAAGATGGCCTCCAACCAGCACAACAACATTGTACAAAGTATGCAATCAGAAAAATACAGAATTCTGAGTGTTTGAAAAAATATACCACTATTCAAACACAGAAATTATTCTTCTTTTAAGTACTGTCTTAGTTTAGAAATGCAGTTAATAAAGAAGTCATCCTCTGTATATCTCAGTTCTTACTTCTCTCATATGATGAGCTAATGATGCTTTACAGAAACTCCACTAACTTTTCCGTCCCTCTGTGAAAACACAGAAATGCAGTGGAATGGTAAAAAGCCCTTGGTTTCCTAAAACTTTTTCCACTATTTTCCATAATCTTTGCATATGCTTATACATTTCCCTCCTTGTCCTAAAATAATTGCTTCCAATTTCCTTAAAATAGCCATCCCAAAACAAGAAGAAAAGTTCCTGAGGCAAATTTATGAT
Source organism: Hemiprocne comata (assembly GCA_020745705.1). Lineage (NCBI taxonomy): Eukaryota > Metazoa > Chordata > Aves > Apodiformes > Apodidae > Hemiprocne > Hemiprocne comata. The sequence goes on along the minus strand of CM036586.1, from coordinate 129,581,091 downwards.
AGTTCACAGCTCGCTCTTTTTTACTGTCTTTATGAAATTGATAGAAACATAATTACCTTGGAGACCTCTAGCCTTCTGTCAAATCTGACTGAAATCAGCCAATAGCTTCAAATGTTTTCAGAGGAAGAGAGAGTAATACAAAGTAATAAACACTGAATAAATGTACAACAACTCTTATTTAAAAAAACGAAAAGAAAGCAAAAAAACTACTAAAACAAATAACCCAATCCAGAAAAAAAAGGCAGTGTTACCAAGTAATATGGGAACTGTCTTGTCTCTGAGCTGTTTCAGAAGTTCAAATTTCAAAACTTCTCCTTACACCAAGAGACAGATTAATTTGAAATCAGTCCATTTTAATGAGCACTATGAGAAGACTATGAACAAGATTCATTTTCATAAACCAGTCTGAACTTCCAATTTTTCCTCATGATATTCTATTACTTTCTACATATGTAATGCTATTTTAAGAGATGTTCTTTAAGAAAAAAAAAAAAAATCATAACCCAAACCTACCACTCTGGTTGCTTTTAGAACCAGACTGCATGTAACTAATTTTTAAATATTTTTTTTTTGTAAATTTGAAATTCCTCATTTCAAAGTTACAATAATGTTGATGAAACTCCTCCCAAAAATTAACCTTTTCTCATATCACAGTGCTCATACATAACAGAAACATCCCACAATCTGCGAAGATAAATCTTGTCTTTGAAATTACTCAAAGCCTTCATTAAGTCTTAATATATACTGTCAGTTTTAAACGAAATAATAGATGGGATTTTAACATAATCAGAAGAAAACTGCTGGTACCTGCCTCTGCTACTGTCACAGTTAAATTGACATGGTAATTTTAAAAATAATGGCTTCTCTAAGTCAGGTAAAGAATGACTAGCACCCACCATTTAAAAAACTTTTCTTCACAGAAGGAAGCAGGTGACTATGAATTCACTAGTACAAATGAGCTAATATACTTCTGCTGGTTCAGCGTGGAAGTAAAAGTTCGGTGGCAGGGTTAAGTAAACAAATAAATCTGAAAAAGTCATATATAACATCTCTCTCTTGGAAAAGTATTCTTTTGTTATAGTTATAGCTGCAAGTATTTTACTTTTTTGATTATTTTTGTTTGTTTCTTATGGCTGCAGGAAAAAATCTGTCATCATTTTTATTAAAGGTGCAATTGGGGATTAGATTTACATACTGTGCTTAAAACCTACACTTAGTATTCCACATGCTATGAGGAAGATGACTGCATAATACAGAGAACTAAACAGCTAGAACATCAGGTCACCCTCCATGTCATCTAGTATCCAAAAGGCCATGCATACTTTATAAGAGAAACAAAAAAATCTGCTAATCTCTAGCCACTGTGGGAGTCCCAGCACACCTGCTGGTTTCAGGTATGCTTCTCTCCTTCTCTCCATACCCATATGTAACAAGGAGAAAAAACTGCTGCAGCTTCTTGACTGATGGACTCTGCTGTCCATAATCACACCAACCCAACCTCTTTAGACCCCTCTGCATTGGACTGGCTGAGCATCGCCACACACTGCACAGCACTGCATTTGAATCCTCTACAGCAACATCAACTAGTTCATGAGCCCATCCTCCTCCGTGGACATGTCACCATCTCCATGACTGAGCTGACCAGATGATATCCCAATGTGCCCCTATTCTTTCCTTCTTTCCTGTCATCTGACACCTATTTAAAATACTGCTGACATTGTCTAGGTTAAGAAATCAATGGCTGGCAGCTTCTAATGAGGGCTAGATCTCTGTTGGTCCAAAGTCCTCCTAAACTTGTCTTACACAACAGCTAAGAGCTTTTATCCAAAATAATACTGAAAAAGGCTTCCTGCATGTAAACATAATGTTGGTTAAATGAAACTAAGTTTTAAATAGTAGCAGAGGATGTGTGCCACCAATAAAAGTTTGATTTAGAAAGTCTTACACTTCCCTTCTGGAAAGTCACCGGCACTGTTTTAAGATCATCTTGTTTTGTGCCTATCAGCTGTCACTGTTACAGGCAAATTTCACTATTTTAGCTGCACAAAGGATTAAAATGGGATGTAATCATTTCAAGTACTTCAGAAGTAGCTCAGAGCTCTAGTTGCTGAATCACTTGATAAGACTAGAGAAAATATTTGAACACTCAAGGAAGGTAACAGCCCTACGGATAATAAAATGCCATGACTCATAGCCCTTTCTCATGGTTAGGATTTATTTTTTGGTTTTGTAAAACAAAGCAAGAAATTTACATCTGAAAACACCTGCAAAGATTTCAACTCCTCTGGGTTGAGTCAAGGCCCCCTGGGCTATGTCTATAGAACCTGACCAGACCCTGAAGTCCAGAAATTCTTTCAGGTCATGCAAATGCACCAGACAACTAGGCATGAAGCTTTATAAAGACACTTTAAATGAAAACAAACTTCACAGTCTACCTATGATACGAAATTTATTACTCCATCCTCATGAGGATTTATGGGTGATGACAAAACATAGCACAGGCTCATTTCTCTTTTCAGCTTCCAAGGAAAATAAATAGGACTGACTAACTGAATAGGAAAGAGAGTTGTAATTCAAGCAGTGGGAATAAGGTGTGGATATTCTCTTATATCCAAATGCTCCATGAGTATAAGAAGCTAAAGTCACTATTAATGACTAAGATTCTTCCATGATTACAGAGCTATGTAAGTCCCTTCTAGTAGGGAAAAAAAAATAGTTGCTAGGCACTCAATTCATCATTGACTTGACTGATTGGAGAAAGAGAAAAGAGAGTACTAGTGTGCACATGTACCTCTAAGTATCTGCATTTCCATGTACGTGTGTGCACGTGTGTGTATGTAAGTAGAGAAGCCTTGCATGCTTTATTTGTAATAATTTTTTTCCTAATTCCATATATAAAGGTGAAACGGAGGCTATTCCGTTTTTGTTGTGGCCTCCTTATACCAAAGTCTTGATTATTGTTGTTGCTTCATGTCACATCTATCCATGTGGCACATACTGCATATATCCAGCATGAATGTTTCATGAATATTGGGGAAACAATGTGCATACTTCAGATGACACATGACTGATGTGTTTGGAGATCTGGGTTTATTATGTACTTGCAACATTCATCTACTACCAGAAAACTGGTATTTCCCCCTATTGCACTGACTAAAGTCAAAGTAGGAAAACAAATGTGCATTTTGAATGTATCTGATCTATTACTGAAACAATGAATTAATGTACTGTCATGTTTGTTTTCTACTGTCTTTCCCCAAAGACAAAGCATAGAGATAAAACCATCAAAACTCTTTTGTATTTGCTTCAAAATATGGAAGTGTCTTTTAAAAAAACTTTTCATGCACCACACCATTACTAGGTTCAGATTAATAAAATTTGTTTTAATGCCACATTTTTAGGTAGAACTTTTACTATAGAAATAATTATATTTTTTCACTTGGAATGTCCAGTTCTCTAAAGAGTATCTCTATTTTGTTACTTACTGTCTCCAAATTATTAAGTTTGAATTGACAATAAGTGACCCATATTCTAGTCAGTGAACAGTTGTTACGACAGGAACCTGGGTGAGTATTTGTTGCCACCTCCTTTCTGCTGTAAGAATGCCCAATCCTAGAAAGATGGTTTCCTTTGGTTTCTCTCCCTCTTCATACCAAGCATATAATGCAGCTTTTTCTATGGTCCCTCCAAGTTTTCCTACTGCTAAGTGAAAATTCTACCACCTGGAGAGATGCTTACTTGTTAGATAAATCTCTGGAACTTGATAAATTACTAAATCTTAAATGGAAAAAACCCCAGCCACAACTCAAAACCAAACAAACATATTGCTAAGTCAATGGTCTAATTGTGAACTCCCTCATTACAGTTTCTCAAGCCTACCTGTTCCCCATTCAGTGTCATAATTGTGGACATTACAGCTTCTCCATTTTTCTCCTCCATGTTCAGCTGTTATTTAAAGGGTATGGTTTGCAAGGCAGAAAACACTACTTTCCTCCTTTCTTCCTTTTTATAGATGTTGCAGTGAGAAGACCAGAGAGCACATAGCTTGCTTATAGTTCATTATATTTATTTACTGTATTTTAAAGTGTAGTAACCCTCTGAAATTAAACAATTCTGTCACAAGGGGTAATATTTCACAGTCTTAAAAAAGCAAGGATTGAAAAAACTAACAATGTAAGTACATTTCAATTCACATTATGCACAGATGCTGCTGAAAAATCAAACCCACATGCAGCATTCAGAGAAAGAAGTTTCTTAATCCTTCAATTAGCAGACCCTAGTAATTAATAGCATGCACTGATAACAAAAACAGATTTCAGAACAATTACATGATATAACTATCTGCCACCAATTGTAGAAAAAAAGTAAAGTAGATATATCTTAGAATTAGTAGTAAGCAGTCTCCAACAAAACAGCTAATTGTAATTTTAAATGAGGCCACAGGTGTTAGTTACCTAAATGCCTTCCTGTGTGGCAGCTGCTTGTTGATTGGTTTTGGTGGACAGTTCTTCACATCAAGGAGCCCATCACAATTATCGCCTTTGTTGGTGGTCTTGGCGTAAGCTGAGAACTGAACGGCCATCTAAGCTCCCTCTGATGTGTAGCATGTTGATGAGGTTTGCTCATGCTGTACTTGCTTGTTCAGTGGTTCAATAGTTGATTTTAATTCCCACGCTTTACTATCCAGTAAACCTATGTTCCCTTGAAAATATATATTCTTATCTAATCTTGTCTGCCTCAGTTAATCGCTGTGGATTTAAACAGCGTCCTAGTCCTTGAAACTGAAAATGGGAGGTCAGTGCCCACAAATTGCAATTCTTACCTCAGAAGTCAGAATTTTTTAGAAAAGAAAATTTGGAATGGCCAGCATAACTAAGTAAGAGATGCGAAGATACTCTCCAAGAAAGGCAACAATAAATCATCTGTAAACGAAATGTCATGACCATACAGACTATGTAGTATTTCCGAAATAGAGATGCTGTAACATACAATGCAAACACTCACAGATAAGAGATGGAGGAGAGAAAATTTAAAAGACCATTGTCTTAGTTCAGGAATGGAAGAAAAATACTATTTCAATTCAATCTAGAGACACAAATCTGAATAAGGACTGACTGATCCCTCTTCCGCATTACTATTACCATCACTTTAAAAACTACACTTTTGCTTTCCTAAGTGGTAGCATTTAATCTGTTTCCTATACTCAGTAACAAAATACTACATACAGACACATATTATGCATACATACACACATATATAGTGTAGAGTAGCATATGAAGAATTGTGTTATTCCATGGTCTTGACTAATAGTTACTGAATTTGTTGCCTTCAACTTAAATTCGTCCTTACCTTTCACCTCATTCTACTTACACTGATATCTCCAACAGTAATCTCATTTATGTATAAACATAAGAATGCTAAGTGATTGTGTTCTGTTTCATCGATGATTCCCAGCCATGACTTGAAGGCATTTCTAACGTTCCCATCCTCAGAACTTCTCCAACAGTCTCTAGCTATTTCATGAAACACACGAATTGTAGAAAATACATTATTGGTGGTATTTCTCGAACTTCTCTTTCAGAAAACAAGAAGGATTCTCAGAATATAAATAATAAAAATAAAATATAATAAGAAAAAGAAGTAGAAATCATAACGTACTCATGTACATACATGTATTAAAGGCTAGTATTACTGATCTCAAGCCTTCACACCGATAAGTTGTAGCTATAAAAATGCAGATTCCCTCTCAGCTCTCATGCTTCTCAAATATGGATAATGGCCATCTATAGGCTCTGAAACAATGTGGCGAACACAACTCAGTTGTCATATCCGAATGCTTGAAATTTGTGAAGTGTAATATAAGTGGTTAGTAGCACTCTGGTGAGTCTCTCAATTTTCCATACAGACAGCTCTGGGGTGTACTTTCTTGTAATGGTACAATTTAACGTACTATTATGCTTTTGGCTGTTGCCTTGTTAGTTATTTTATGATGTTTAAAGATCTCCCATGATTTATAGTATTTGATTTTCTACATGTTCATTTGTCAATTACCACTTCTGGTTATTGATCATCTGAGATTGTCACAGTTCTAAGCAAGCCCCCTCAATGAGTTTGTTTTGGAAGAAAAGAACAAAGACACCAACTAGGAAAAAATGAGACTATTATTGGCATTTCCTAATCTCAAAATGCCCAACATCAACAACAAATGGGAGTAAGATGAAAAACATCAGCCATGTTCAAATACAAATAAATTCAGTTTAAAATATCTCTTTGGGAAAACTAAAGTATGTGAATTAGTAAAAAAAAAGTTTTAATGAAATGGAAAATTACTAGAAGGATGAATGTCTGTATTCAGTGATGGGATCTCAATTTAGTGGCAGTAGTACTCTAGCAAATACAAAGCTAACCACTTTCAAGGGCAAAGAAGTATATTTTAGGAGAACACAAACAGACCAGAGTGCATGACTCAGTTTCCAGCTTGATTGCTAGGATTTACTTTATGCTCAGTGCTACTTCTTACCTTCCTGGGTTTTTTTGCCACAATCAGTCCTTTTCGCCTCCTCTGTTTTCATCCATTCACTGGACTTCTGCCTCTTTTTACCTTTCTCTTAGGCTGCTTTTAACATACTCTTCAATCACTTATCCCAGATTTAAAAGTGAACTGTTATTCCTGCTTATTTTGTTGTACCCTTCCAGCCTACCAGCAGCTGAGAGCCTTTTAATGAGGCCTTAACTTTCTTGACTGGCTCTGTGGCACTACTGTACAGACAGAGATGAAACACTGCAGATTTACCACTTCTACTTGCAAGTGGGAAACTCTCCCCACCTATTTATCTCCCTGCCAGAACTGGTTATGAATTTTCCACCAAATGGTTGCCCCACGAGACTGTGAGGGGCTGTCACAACTGAGCCGAGGTACTTCAATTGTCAAAATGAAATACAGCGAGGGACCATTCCTGACAGTTTTCCTTCCTGGTCCTTTGACATACGTCTACCAGACTCTGAGGAATTTAATATCCCAATCTCCTACAAATCCACCACCTCAGCTGACAGCAACAGTGGAAGCTGCCAGCTCCCAAGTGCCAAGCCTCATACCACAGATGTCAAAGGTGGACTTCCCAGGTCTCCCAGCGGCCTCCCTGGTGCAGACAGGAGCAGGGTATCACTTTGTTTTTACAAAAGGATTTCCTCTTCTCCATCATGCTTTCCTCTTTCTTCCCAAATTCTAAAGCACAGGGATTAGTGATTTGCTTTCTTCCTTATAACAAAACCACGCTGAGTGGCTCTGTGAGAAAGACCAGAAAAGCCCAGATGGAGAAGAAGAAAACTTTCTATGTTGCACAACTTTTTATGACACCTATTTACAGCTAGAAAGAAAGTGGCAGCTCTTTGTCTAATGCTCCTTCCAATTCCATTCAAAAGCCAGGTCTTAAGTGCATGAAGTTGCTTTACTTCCACACATCTTTTAGCAAATCTGGATGGCTGTCACATAATTACTAGAGGTTAAAATAGCAGGGCTAGCAATAGAGATAACAAACTAAATCTTGTTTGAGAAATCTCAGTATTCCTTCTGTCATGCAGAATCAACTTTATCAGTCATTAACCTTGTGACCTAAGCTACTTACCACACCTGTGGGCTTTCAAATAGAATCACAGGAGTTAGTTTTGACCTTTAAATTACTAGAAAAAGGGTACTTGAGAGGCATTTTCTCTGTTGTGCGATTTTGCTGCAGTGAAATTTGTGCTAGAGCTCTGTCAATTTAGTAAAGTGGGACCGCCTAGAAGGGCTTTCACTGTCAAAGCCTCTTGACTCTGAAACTGGATGCCCCTTTTCCTTTCCAGCCTGGATTTATTGATTTTCTTGTAATGATACTGGGTTGCCTTCTCTACTAGAAAACTGAAGGAGGCCTTCGAACAATAAAACAGGGGTTGATATTTTGAGCGGCTTAAGGAATCGTAGAATGGTTAAGGTTGGAAGGGACCTTAAAGATCATCAGGTTCCAACCTCCCTGCTATGAGCAGGGACAAGAGAGGAAAGGAGGAAAGGAGGCAGGGAAAATACAATTAGAATGAAGTTTAATTTAAAGTAAGCATTTCTTTGATTGGCAACATGGCATGATACAGAAACCAGTCCAAACCTACATGTTTTAAAGGAACTTAAATAAGTCTTGTTGCAAGTCTATATTTTGGGTCTAAGATGAGATGAGACGAATCATCAGGGAAACAGCAGAAAAAATTCATGTTGATGAGGTACTCTATCAAGTCATGTGTGTACTAGCAAACTACTGGCGAGACATGTTGACTACATGCTGAGATATATAAGAGTATCTGTCCCCTGGATACCTTAAAAGTACACGCCAGAACAAAATGCTTAAAGAACCAATACCATGTCGCTCCTGACTTGCGGGTAAATTCTGCATCTCCCCAGCATTGAGACAGGCAGGAGCTAAAGGTGTAAACAAAAAGCAGATAGCTCAAGCCAGATAAACACAGAGATGCCTGTCATGCTAGCAAAGCTACTAGGAAGCTAAGCAAAACTTGTCCCCTGAAAAGTTAGTGTTATATTCTTTGTCCCTGCTTCCTGAAACAACCAGCCCATAATCTGTCAACCAATTTGACAATATCTCTCATCCTGGGATGAGACAGCATTTGATTGCTACAGGTTGGTTTCAAACTAACTACCTAAAAATTCTAAATGTAATTTGGGTTAAGAAGGCTCCTCAAATATTTGCCATTTTAAGCTTATTTCCTTCTTTCATTATGGTCTGCTTTTATATATCCACACTGATGTTTCTCAGGTGATGTTTTCAGGGACATGGTTTAATGGTGGACTTCACAGTGTTAGATTTATGGTTGGACTTTATGATCTTAGAGGTCCTTTCCAACCAAAATGATTCTATGATTGCATTCTAAGCAATTTTAAAGGGTAAGTTTTAATTTGACAGCTGGAAATAATTCTATTTAGCAGCTTACCAATCCCTCTCTAGAAAGCAGAACTGTGGTACCTTCTTAATGGCCATGATAAGTGGACATAATTATAAAAATGCCTACTGTTTCACAATAATAACCAAACTATATTTTGTCACTTTATAACAGATTAAATTGAAAAAAGAATTAAAATGATTAAAATAATAAGCAAAACAATAAAACTATATCCTCTAAGAAACTTTTGCATCCTTCTATCTGTTTCTTGCTTGATACATTTACATCTCTCAGATTCTCCTCTAATATTAAAGATACATTAAAATATTTCATATACCTTTCATTCTGTTAGGTAGCTACTGTTACCATTTAATATCAACAAAAAAAAAAAAAAAAAAAGAAAAAAAAGGCAATCTAAAGAGAAGGTAATCACTTCAGTTACATTTAAAATTATTTGTCTTTCCCAAAGTGATCTAATAAAATGCACACAGGAATGCCTATGTCTTAAATTACTAGAAGCATTTCAAAGATCTTTCAACACTTCAATATCCATACAAGTTTACTGTCAGAAGGTCTACCATGAAATCTAGTAAGCCTTTATGGCTTATTCTGAAAAACATCAAGGAACTGGAAAATTATGGTATTTCCTTACAAATGGACAAATCAGAAGCTCTGTCTTTCTTTTGCAATATTTTAGTTATGGAAGTACCTGTAAAAAGAGACATTATAGTCTTCTTTCCATTCTTTTATTTCAACTTTTACTGGATCAATGGGTAAAGTGTGGTTAAAAAAGCAAAAAAACAAACCCAAATTGCTTTTTGTATCCACTGTCACTGAAAGTTTACCGAAACCAGCAAGGATATGCTTACATTGGTTACAGCTGGATATTCCATTGAAATACAGTTAGAGATTGTCTGAAATTCATTTTTTCTTATTTACTTGTATATTATTATTAAAAAACAACAATAAATCCTTAAAAATTATTCAGTCATTCATAATATATTTTACTACACCATTCTACATTGTTTCCTCAGTGTCTCTAATTCCGCCTCATAGAAAGTCAGACAGATAAAATTCATAAGATTAGTTATGTCTTGAAGCAAAAGAAACTTGAAAGTCAGTCTGAAACTATACCTTTAAGGTCTCTGCTTAATACTATTCATCTGCAAATGAACCAAAAACTTCAGTTAAAATTTTTGACCAGATCAAACCAAGTTTTAGATGTTTTTTTCTTCTCACTGTACATGCCTTTGCAAAGTAAAGGCTTAGCCCTTTCTAATATATTCCAGTTGATATGAAATTAAATGTGAAAAATGAAAGCAAAGGAAGTGAGGGTCTAGATTAACAAAACTAGAGAAAGATGATTTATAGTATCTCTAGAGCTGGAGAAATTAAAGTGAAGAAATTAAAATCAAAGACAGTTTTTGAACTTGCAGTTAAATATAATCTGCAAATACCACCTTCTGTTACTGTTTTCTTCTCACACCCCAAGTAGAAATATTACTTTTGTTCATCCTAAAATGCATCTTACATGGCTCTTTCCCTCTAAAATGAGAAATCTCTGGTTTTACTACTTGCACTGCACCATATTCCTTCATTCCAAAAGTGGACATTGTAGGAACAACTCAGTGAGAAAGCTGTGTGGTGACTGTTCATAAAGTTTGTGAAATTATGTGTCATTATATGAGATAGATGTTAGAGACAAACCATCTCTAGTTTCTCCCCAAAGAAGAAATAAAAGACACCATGGCTTCTAGACCCTGAAGCTATTTTTAGCTTGTTTTTATCAATAGTTTTCAGCAATCTATGATTTTTCTCTGTGTAGAGTCCCAAAAAGAATAATTGTCTCAAAACAGCCGCCCTGACAAACTGGATATTGTGCTCAGGTGGGGGCCTCATTCGGTAACCACCTGGACCCTGTTCTTGCAAGGAGAGCCCCTTGTTGGTAACCACCCTGATAAAGTGGACACTGTCCTTGAAAGGGCAGCCCCTCCTTTGGCAGCCACCCTGATAAATGGAACACTGTCCTTGCTTGATAAGGAGCAGTGGCCGGCAAGAGGAGCCCCGTGGAGGCACCAGTGCCCTATCTTGCAAAAGACCACCTGTCCTGTTTAAGGACAGAGCTCACGTGTGACAATAAAGGCCATTGCTTGGTCAACCCAGATGGGGGGGCCAAGGTGATCACCTGGACCCCCCATGCCCCACCGACTCATTTCCAGAACAATCCCAAATCCAACACTGAGTCTCTCCAAACCAGGCTGAGGCCTCACCAGGAGAGGTGGGGCCAGGTGCCATAAAAGACGCAGACTCGAAATGCTTGGGCCGTGCGCCCGCCATCCAAAGACCACAACATCATGCCGAGATCGTCGCTGGATCCAAGAGTGGTGATATCTTTTCCTATCCACTCTTTCTTTATCTCTGTCTCTGTGCCTCTCTGTCAGCTGAGGGATCATTTTCCATGGAGTATCCTTAGTGGTTGGGATCAAGCAATTGTATTATCCATCCAAATTATTTGACTGGAGTGGACCTTTTTTTTTTTTTTCCTAGCCCACTTACCTAGTACCCTTCCCAGGAAGACTAGTGCAAAAGAGCTCTAGGTTACACACTGCCATTGGAGTCAAGGAAGGTGAAAAGTTCTCACAGATTTCACAGATTAAACAAAACGATGTTGTTTATTAATTTTTCATCATGGAAAACACTGCACAGCACCTACACATGCATATCCATGAGAACACTGCATTAGTATCAAGCTGGGCCTAGTTATTTTTGCTGATGAATTGCATGAACAAGGCACTGACTTTTGCACTGAGTAGTCACCCTTCCACCACTGACTACAGCAATATAGGAGTATTCTCCCATTTCCAGTTTCAGATGGTCTTCTTGTCTTCCACTTAGAGGTAGGTGACATTTCTGGAAGTGCTTATTGCTACTTACTTAATCTTCATTCTAAAATTAAATATTTTCCTAGCTAGAAATGTACAAACTGCTCTAATGATTTTTAGTTAAGTAAATGTGTAACATTTTTATTATACTTTTTCAGCTAGTATAATTATATGCATTTTGGAATACAGCTGGAAAAATCTTTTTCAGGATCTATTATTTATCTCATCAATTTTACATTATAACAGCTATTTGTGACTGATTATTAGTCCTCACACGGGGTAACTAAACATAATATTGGAAATCCATTGATACCAGTTACCCATAAATTCATCAATGACATGTTATGATAGCATTATCTTGCAGCACAGACAGAACAGAGGGATAAACTTCAATAGATTTAATTTTCAACAGTTCTTCTTAAGACTGTAGTAACAGTTTAATAACAGAGATCTTAGATAGAAAAGGTGTGGAAAATGAAATAAAGCTGTCCTTAAAGACTGAAAGCCCACAGAATTTGGAAGAGTTCAGCAGTTGTCAATGCCAAATAATTTAATGGAATAGATACAAAGGAAAAGACAAAATCAATACCTAGGTGTTTGTGCTTCATTTCTTTGTAGTTGTCAAACCTTTGAAGTTGTTACATAATAACTTATAGACTAAGAATAGATGTCTACTTTGGCATTTTCTTTAATGTCATGTCAAGAATTCAGCTACTCAGATGCAAAGAAAAAAAGTGTTCATATGATATGGTAAGAACTCAACATCAGAATGGTATGATGTGAAATTTTCCCCACTTAAGTGTTCATATTGTCTTTATAACATGCAAACAAAATAATTATTTAAAAACCCCCTCTCAATTTCTAAACCTCTGGTGAGAAAACAAAGCTTTCTCCCTGTATAAAACATCTTTTAAGACAGTTTAGCATGCATGTAAAGATGTAAGAGAGAATAATTTTGTCGGCTTATATGGTTCTAGGATAGATAGCAGATCATTCTTTAGGGATTCACTTGAAGTGCTTCTCTGAAGTATGTCTCACTCAAACCCATGAGCGTGAACTGTTTAGACAGCTAATAACATAGTAAACTTTTACATATCTCATACAAAGCCACAGTCCCTCTGTGAGAACCCAGAACGTTCAAAACTATGGGATAGAAGTACTGTCCTCCTTCCACTATGTGCCTACTCCCCTTCCACTAAAGTTGGTACATGATGTGTCCCCCATCTCCTGCAGGACTGGGATGTGGCGTAGGAGAAAGGCTAACAAATTCTACTTCGTGAGGAAGCTACCACCTCCTGAGCAAGCAGCTCTGTGCCAACACAATTGTGTCATGACTGTTGGGAGACCTGTGTACAAAGGGAAGTCAGGGTAGAACAAACTAGAATGTAAATTAAGCCCCCGTCACAAACTCCCAGGTAACCACCTCTATGGTTCCGATTCATGATCCTTGCCTGATTGAGCTGCAGCAGCTTCCCAACCCCTCCAGTCTGGCAGTTAAGTCAAACCAACAGTTTGCATTACTTAATTTCTTCAGTTGCAGAAGGTGAAAGCTGCAGGGATCATGAATCAGACATCTTAGGTAACATGGCTCATCATTTCACATATTAATATACATTGAATTTTCCTTTGGTTTATCTTCATAGAATCACAGAATCATAAAATAACAGAATGGAAGGGACCTCAAGGATCATCTGGTCCAACCTTTCTAGGTGCTACTGTAGTTTATATAAGATGGCTCAGCACCCTGTCAAGCTGAGACTTAAAACTATCCAATGTGGGGAAATCAAGCACCTCCCTTGGAACACTATTCCAAGTTTGACTGTCCTCATGGTGAAAAATTTACCTCTTGTGTTCAATCGGAATCTTCCCAGAAGCAACTTGTGCCCATTACCCCTTGTCTTCTCCATGTGACTCCTTGTAAAAAGAGAGTGCCCATCTTCTTGGTAGACATCCTTTAAGTACTGGAACATGGTAATAAGTTCTCAGCGAAGCCTTCTTTTCTCAAGGCTGATGGTGATGGCCTTGTTGATGCAGCCCACCATCCTGTTGGCTTTCTTTGCCACTGCAGCACACTGTTCACTCATGCTGAGCCTGTTATCCACTGAGACTTCCCAGGTACCTTTCCACAGGCTGCTCTCCAGCCAGGTGGATCCCAGTCTGAACTGCACTCCTGGGTTATGTGTTCCCAGGTGCAAGACCTTAAACTTCTCCCTGTTGAACTCCATAAGGTTCCTGATAGCCCATTTAATCATCGTGCTGGTGGCAAAGGCTGCCTGCAAACCCACCAAACACCAGACCTTCTCAGGACCAGAGTAAGGGGCCATAACCCATTCTACTTCTTCCTCTGATCCCTGATCCATACACTTCCACATGACCCCTCTGAGGGGGAAATCCACATCAGGCAATCATCCTCCTCTCCCCTTATCCCTTTCCTAATCCCCATCCTTACACCATTACTGGGTGGGTGAGTCGTATTCAATACACATATTCTATTGTTGGGGTATTATCACAAATATTCTCCATTTCTGTTGTTTCATATTCTGCCGCTCCTGAACTTCCATCCCTAAATTTGTTAAATTTCCCTTAATAAACCATTTTAATTTGTGAACCTGAACAAAATCTGGTGTCGACTGCAGTCTTGTGGGCATGGTGAGGGGCAAACTTTTACTTTCCCACCTTAAAATTCAGCGCCGAAGCTCGCTGATCCTCTGGGAGAGATGAACGCTGTGCACAGACCCTCAGTCCCTTTAAATTAAGATCTCCTAACAAGAGAGAAGTGGAGTAATTCCACCCTGACAAGTCTGGGAGTAGGACATAAGCCCCTTCGGACCACCACACAGGTGGATTCCATCCCTTCCTAGGAGGTTTCAGTTCTCGTAGAAGGTCCCATTATCATAATTGCCAAAACCCTCATGGCGACACCAGCCTAGTAGCCAGAAGTCGATCTGCATTATGTATCTGTTCCTGACTGCCCCCAGTTGTTGAAGTGGTCATATTGAAGAAAAGATAAGTTGGGCACCATAATTCTTGACTTTCTCCCCCAGGGCCTTAAAGTCTTTCTTGATTCTGCTTAATTTTGGTCTTGCAGTGTCGTTCATGCACAGTTGAAAGAGTAATAGGAGATAGTAGTCTGTGGTCTTGACAAGTTGCAGCACCATCTCAGGAACATCATGGACCTTACCTCTGGGTAGGCAGCACACCTCATGTGATTCCCTGTAAGGTCTGCAGATGGGTGCTTCAGTGCCCTTTAACAGGGAGCCTCCCACTCCAAGCACATGTTGTTACTTTTTCTGATATCTGCCATGTGCTGTTGGTTCTGTTGCAACTTGTGGGCTTTGCAATTCCCTGGATTGGGCTTCATCAACATACTCGTTTCCCTAGTACTCTATCTCCAGAGCCCCATATCTGTGCTGCAGGGGCACCTGGGAAGGTGGGAGAGGTCTGGAGGGGACTTGCCTGCTGCCCTGAGGAGAGACCTGCTTCCACTCCCCCCCCTCATCTCTTAGGTCCCCTCCTTTTGTTGGTGACAAGAAGGCAGGGGATCCTTTACCTCTCTTCTATTTCCCTTTCACATTCCCAGATAGTCCTTCATCTCTCCACTTCCTCCTTAAGCTCTGCCACCAGGCTAAGCAGATAATTTACCTCGTCACAGCTCACACAGATGTTGTCTTTGCTGTCCTCTGGGGCAAGAGCAACAGGCTCAGACATTCCACACAGCCCTACACCTGGATGGCTGCGTGTTTTTGAGGAAGGTCGGTCTGG
This sequence comes from Hemiprocne comata, assembly GCA_020745705.1. NCBI lineage: Eukaryota > Metazoa > Chordata > Aves > Apodiformes > Apodidae > Hemiprocne > Hemiprocne comata. Next base: position 129,565,525 of record CM036586.1, on the reverse strand, counting down.
GTGGCCACACTTCTTTTGACCATGTTAATATTACAGTGGCTCTGGAGTAAAAATTCCACCATTTCATGGGCCCTACTCCTGGGGCAGAAGCTTTTAGCAGAGGAACAGGGAGGACAGACAACAGCCAGATCCTCTTCAGCTACCCAGCAGGAAACAGCAGAGCTCATGACTCACAGCTCTTACTCTGACCCAGACGTACTTCATCTGGTTTGGATTAATTGATTTTGTAATTTACTTTGTAAATGTAGCATAGGTCTGGCACTTTAAATTCACATCCTAACTCATTCTGTATCTATTTCCATACATGGAAAGTAATATTAATAATTCCAAATTTATATCAGAGTAAAAAATTAATATTTAAATCTTGTAAATGCTACTGTTTCTATTAGCAATTTTTTAAAATTATCCTTTTATATAAGCATTATGCAAGACTCTCAGAGTAAAAGAATTGAAACGATCCAGAAGAGTCAGCTCTGAACCATCCTGCAGGGTGTAGCAAGGTTAAAACCAGCCCCCTCATTTCTTCAAAAAATAGGCAGGGTAAAGCAAAGCAAAACCTCTTTCTGGCTTTCTGTGTGCATTTAATACTGCTGGTAGAATCTTGTAACTTTGACAGCCATTTACTTCCTTCATATATTTCTGGAATATTGCAGAGGCCAGATTAGGCAGATTTATTTCCTTCAAGGTGACTCCTCTATTGATCTGAAGGTAAAGCCAAACCTCAGACTTCCAAAGTATTCTTAGATTATGATTATTTGGATATTTAAGGAATTTAATTGATTTTAATTTAGACAAAAGAGGCAGAATTTTGGAACAGGAAAATCTTGTTGGGACACAAATCCTTGGTACTGGAACTTGTAAGCATAGCCTATGATTTGTGCTCTCAATATTAAATCTGCATGAGCAGTTAGGCTAGGATGGGACTTCTTCAGAGGCACTCTGAAGTTTGTCAGAGATGGTCCCAAAAATTTGTCATAATCATGCCTATGCTTTCTGCAGCTTGCTTTATCTGGGATTTTGTACAAGTCTATTACAGGGTTCTGACAAAAGTATTGATAATAAAATTGGCATAATTAAAATTCAGTGTGGGCCTGATTTTGCATAGTCACTGCCTGAATTTCATCATGACTATCCATTTTTCCATAAAAACACATAATTAAAACTAACACTTCTAGCCGTTGTTGTTGTTTTTTTCTGCTACTAAAGTCTCGTTTTCCTTTTAGGAAATTTTGTAGAAATACAAACTGATGGGAAGGAGACTCCAGAGAATATTTTGTCCTCCAATAACATGTATGGATGAGATGACTTGCTGCGCAATACCTTGTTAACAACTTTCAGGTTTTAAAACAAAAGTATGAGGGGTTTTATTTTGCATATTGCTTGCTCTAAGAAGGTATAATCAAAACAAGATCTCCCCCAGGAGAGATTCTTGGCTGAGGAAGGAAGGCATTACCCCTGACATTTGATGTAGAGAGTATGACAAGCGGAAGAACAAAGGAACAATGCAACACTGCTTATTCTTCCTGTACCTGTAGAAAGTGCTACAAGGAATAGAAGGCAGATTAGAAACCACTGCTGCTGAAGCATCTACTTAAGCAAAGGACAGAGGTAGCTGTTACAGGAGGTGACAGTTAGTTGCAAGGCATATCCTCATCCCATGCCACCCACTGTTAGATGAAGCTCAGAAATATCCCAGTTGCTCAGCTGGTAAGGACAGGTCTCTATTCTGTCTCACAGTAAACAAATTTTTGCTGCTATGAAAGCTTTGATCATTGAAGCACTTCTGCAATTTCATGTCTGTAGCCTTCAGAAAACACCTCAATACAAATTATAATGTATATGCAATCATCTCCTGCTTCAGAGACAAGAACAGCAAGTTCAGGGTCACAAATAGATAACCACATTTCCATACTTTCTTATTTCATGGTTTTTCATCAGGACCTTGCTTATCAGAGCTAGTTTTTGGTGCCAGTCAACAGACAGGATATCAAGAGTATGTGACAATTCACTTGACCATTTAACTAACCCAGCTCCATTACTGCAGATTAAGAGTCCTGCATGAAGTTAGCTTTCATGGGAGCATATGTTCAGGGAGTAAAGAAATGTAAACGTGTAAACGCAAGACCTGAAAAGTTCCACATTTTGGAAGTGCATGGAAAGAAGTTCCAGTGGAGCTGCTACTTTCTTGCAGAAAGGAAGCAACCTTACGAATCCCTGGTTAGGCTGTAAGGCATCAAAAGTAAGGGAAGGATTTTGAGTCCTAAACTGATGTATAAAATGCTTGTTCATGGAAGTTATTAACTCAAATAAAATACAACTGTAACACTGTAAGCTCTCTGATCTCTTGCTTCCACCATGGGCTAGTAGCCAGTTAATTACAGTGAATTAATTATGTATTAAATTATTTTTGCTTGATCTATCGACACTTTGCATTTGGTGCAAATATTCACGTTTTACAGAAGCAGAAGCAGCTGTGCTTTGCCTTTTTCTTATACCGTTTTTGAAGTAACTGCATAACATAGTGTGGCTACATCATACGGATAAAAAAGCAACAAAAGCAACTCTGCATAATGTCAGTAACAAACTTCAATCTGTGACAAAACTATGTTTTAACTTACACATTGTAAGATCCTTTTATAATGCCACAAATAAAATTATTCATACAAAACTGAAAAAGAGAAGCATCTATAATGACAGATAATTTGCCATTGCAGACAAAATCACTGGAATAGGCCAGAGGCTAAACAGTATTCGGATAACTGTGCCTCATTGAGACTGGGGACACTGAATTGGAAACGTTCTTCCATAACTCTTCTTGAGAAAAGTTTTTTATACATCCCCCAAAGGGGAGAAATATACAAATATGAGAGTTACTGAAAACTCCAGTGGACTCTGGAGGAGAAAATGTTAGGTTTCTAAGGAATCGGCTAAACAATAGATAAACAGGGTTTTATCACTCTGCTGGCCAAGACTACAGATCTTTCCTGTGCATTTAACTCTTGTTCAAAAACATATGCAAACATTCAACTAAAACACAATTATATGACATAGTTTAGTTCCAAAAATGAGCACTGTAATTTCATTCTGGAATGTTAAGAGTTTTCATTTGTTACTACAAATATCGAAAGAAAATGTGTCATTTAAATATTTTGGAACTTCCAGTGACAGCGACCAAATTTTCACCTGCTTTTTGCAGCAGCTTTTGATGGGGTATACATTTTACCATCACTGGTATTTGCTTCTTTCTCCTCTAACTTCCTGAGCTATGATTCTCTGCTAGCCCCAGTGTATCCTTAGTTCTCCTTCTGTCTTGCAGTCCCCTGACAAAAACAGTTACATAAAAATGCACTGTTTGTCTACATCATTGTTTTGGGGGGGGGTTGTCACCTCCACATAGCATTAGAGACCCGTGCTCCACGTAGGGCAAAACTTCTGGTGATGTGAGAAGTGAAGACATCTCTAAATATTAAGAGAGTGCTCAGTATGATCAGTTTGAGGAGAGGAACAGAAGCTCTTTAGTAAGATAAGGTGAGTAGCTGACAACTGTAAGGAGACAGATTCCTTTACTCAGCGCTAGCACACAGCTGCATCGCCTTAATGCCTCAGGTCTGGTTTTGGAAGAAAACCTCCACCTCTAGCAACAGACTACTTCTCTGAGAGGTTTCCTGAAGCTAAAATTTCTGCACGGAAGTAATACAGTATGTTTATTTCCAAGTCATTGCACTAAATTTAAAAAGAAAAGAAAATGGATCAGCAACAACAGTGTGTCAAACTGTGATTATTTTTTAACTATAAAGCTTAAATAAAATTTCCCAAAGTATCTAAAATAACATTACATGTTATCTTGCCTGGGATATATATCATGGAGAAGCTTCTTCCAAAATCTACCAGGCTTCCTTTTTAAATAAATACTTATTTTTTTAATTAAGCGGACATCTTTCTGAAAGTGTGTATAAGGTTGAAATGATGCATGGCTCTGTCTCTGTGAGCTCTCAAGTTGAAGTTGGGAATAATTTCCTTTCTAGCTCTGATAACAAAAAACTTTTAAAAGGTGACAAGAGCAACAACAACAAAGATATTTTATTGGCTAAGAAATTATTTCACGTCCCTGTTTAGACCTCAGTCTGACTTAAGACGATGTGAAAGTCATGCAGATCATGCTGGAGATGCAGACTAAAAGTTAAGTGATGGCTTCAATATTCAGCCCCGTACATTCCAATTGCAGTATTTTCAAATGAAAAATATGAATTAAAAACGAGGTTTACCACAGAAATTCTATTATTTCATTACAAGAGCAATTTCTCTACCCCTGTCTCTTCAACACTGTCTGATACAATTTACAATTTTGATGACAAACCCAGCACATATTAGAAAGGCATTACTGTAACATTTTTCATTAATAATAAATATTGGTGGAGAACACAGGCAGTATGAATGGAAATAAACTCACATGTATTAAACTTTCGGAAAACAAGAATATCTGACCATAAGAAGAAAGCATTGTTTGTAGTGAATATATATCAATATCGTAAAAAAGACTCCATTTTGCTAATTATATCTGCCTCTCTGCCTCAGGAATGAGAACTTGCATCATATACTAGACCACTAAAGAAAACATGTGATATCTCTAGGATTTTCACATATTTAGATAAAGTAATCAGGGAATAATTTAGTTCCGTAACAGGGAAATGTGTTCATTGAAAATGGGTAAATTTAAATGTGGAAGGATTTTTATGTGGCACTTTTGAATGAAACTTTTTAATACACATAGTCATAAGAAAAACATAGCTTGAGTATCATAATAGCTATAATTTGCATTGTATTACTTAATGGTGCACTAAAATTGAGGTGACAAAAACAGATTAAAAAATAATCACATTTTTCCCAGTTCAATCTCATACTAAAATAAATACAATTAAAATAGAAAGAGATAAATATTTTCGGTGTTCTCAACTGCAAAAGGCAACACACAAAGGGGTCTTTCAAGCATTACTGAATTTCCCTGAGGGTTCAGAGGTTTATGTACCTCCCAAGCATGCAAAGGACTGTGCAGCCAATATAAACTCATAATACGCTTCCCATGGAGTGATCTTTTAAGATAAGATTCACAACAGATTATATGTAATTCCAGCCTAATTTAAAACAACCGTAGGGAATAAGAGGGAAATAGAAAGACAGAAAGGATGAGAACAAGCATATGAGAGAAAGGGGAAAAGGGAAAGAGGGAAGGGGCAGGGCAGGGCAAAAAGGAAAAAGAGAAAAAGAGGTGACAAAGAGGAGTGGAAAACAGCTTGTGGATCCACAAGAATTTCATGACTACATTAGAACTCATGGAAGCTCGCCAAGACTGGCACAAAATTAGTAATGTTATCTTCTTCCCAATAGTGGTAGCCACCACAAGTAAAAGGTGATGAGAACTGGAAACCTTCCCAGAATTTAATTTTCTCCAGAAAGCACTCAGGAGATAATTCTATTAAATTCTAAAACGTTGGATAAGAAAAATACAATCCCAAGTTTAAATTGCAAGTGTGCATGGACTGTGCAAGCTGATTTTTTTCTTCTTCTTTTTTTTTTTTTTTTTTTTTAATTTAATAGGGCAACACAGAAAAAAGGAAAATGGCTTAAGTGTGTGAGAACAGTCATTAAGGGCCTCAGGAGACAAAGAGGAAAATCTAGCAAATTTAGTCCAGCACTCTCTTTTGAACCTTATATTGCTTTTACTATTTAGAGGTAATTTGCTTAAGCATGCACAGTACGGGAAACATCTGGCTAAAGGATGCAGCTTTTTATTAGAAATGTGACAAATGGCTTATTAACAAATGCAGTACATTAGGAAACTCCTTAATATATGACACTAAAAATCAATTACATTTGCAAGTCGTAACAAATCTCACAGTTTAAGTGCAAGGTGTAATACTCTAGAAGGACTGCTGAGTTTATTTTACCACTTGGTTATAATTTTATCGGGTGGAAATAATTCAAATGGAATTTAGTGTTCACTAGTTATAATAACTCTATTTATCTTTATATATCTGTGCCTGTAAGGTGTTTGGAAACTTTTCAGTAAGTAAAGCTGAATGTGAATACAAAGTATAAATAACGAGCAAAGGAAGTTCTGCTTCCATTGGTAGCAATAAGGACTGCAATGAGGGGGGGCAGTGGACCTTGCCCATGAGGTGACACGGGCTACTTGCATTACAGAGAAACAATTAGACGTTGTATTTTGTGATAAAATAGAAGTTAGAAGATGAAGTTGCTTAGCAGTTTTTGAGTTTGAGATTATTGTGTCAGGAGACAAGTGGAAGGAGAAAATAAAAAACCCCATCATTCTTTAATAAAATAATAATAAAAAAATCCATAATAAACCCACCAAAAGCCAAAACCTTCTGACTTAACGACGTTCTAGGAAGAAAATATAAATGAAAGCACAATGTACAGACTTAAAATAGAAGCCAGTGTTTTCTTTTTTTCCAAAAGAGATCTACTGTCTTTAAAACAAAAAGTCTATTACCTCTTATCTTCCACAAAATTTGACTCATTTTCAGTTCAATGTCCTTTAATTCACTCCCAAAGCATTTTTAATTAATTCACTGTACAACCCTAATATATAAAAAATCCTATAAGTAACCATATCTCTTAAAGAGATACAAAGCCTGATAAAGATCCGAAAAGTTTTTTATAAATAGCTATATTAGAATTTAGTATTTAGTGAAAGAGCTGTTAATCTTTAGAAAAATCCATATGGAAATTGCAAAGAAACTATTAATAAATATCTTAAGTAATTGGTTTTTAATTTTGCAAGTCCTCCTATCTAAGCATATTGAAATATTTCATGAATAATAATGAATTGACTCTAAAACCATACTGTGAACTAATTCTGTGTACTGAATTACAAAAACAAGTACTTCTGGTTTAATTTAGAGTTTAAGGACTAGACCCTGATTGATATTCTTGAAGTAAAAAATCACCTCACTGAGGAAGAAAGAGTTGTAGACAAGACAACATAGAAGAAATTAAGAAAAGAAAAAACAACATTTGGAGATTTATTATATGTTCAATATCCCACACATATGCATTTATGTACCATAAAACATATTTACAAAGGAAAATTTGCTTTTTTTCTAGAATCACACAAGGGTATGTAAAAGGCAAATAAATTGCTACTACTTGAGATGAATAATTTTTATTTTCCTGAATTCAAAACTTCTTCTAACTTTAAACCATTAACTTAAAAAGTGAGAGGATATTTAAATATTTGCAGTTACTACGAAGTATTAAAATACAATCAAAACAGGAAATACGAAATGAGTGGCTTTAAGAAATGAAAGGCAGTAAGATGATCTTTACATATGTAGATTACATAAATGTAGAGTGGTATTTATCAGCTGTCCAGAAAGAAAAGCCAAAGAAATCTGGAGGAAAGGGGGAATTAACTTTTCCATATCAGATATAGGACAAAATTTGTAGTCATTTTCCTACATACAACTACAATACCAGAGTTGTGCTGTGTACTGCAAGTGGGTTTGACGTTTAAATAGCAATGTATTGATAAATAAATGAGCCAGTAAAACAGTTAATGGTTTTGCAGTTTTTAGAGACCAATTTTTAGAGTACCAAAAAGACCTATAAGAAAAGCTGACAAATTAATATCTTATTTTCTAAAGAATGCATGGATCATTTTACAGAGTCTTATATGCAGCATATAGACTGTAAAAAAGTTTCCTTGACCAAGTTTTGATAAAATTATCTATTCAGTTCAAGTTCTGGTCAACTACACAGGAAAACCAATGAGGAAAAGGTAACTTCAGTAATAAATAGATGTAAGTTCTGAAAGTAAATGCATTTTTTTACAGTAGTATGCTTTCTAAAAAGAAAGTATCCCTATAATCCACAGTAAGTGGACAGGCCATAATTCTGTTCATAAGGAATCCATATCCATAATGAACAGATAACTTGATTTTGGTTTTTTATGATGGTAAGAAAATGCCTCCCTTAAATCCTGTTTGAAAATTTGATTTTAGGCCTCATACACGGAAATTCTGAATTGCAAAGTCACTAGGGAAGCAGATGTTTGATGAAGATGGATAGATGAAGAGGACTGTTTAGAACAAAAGATTAGCAATGTGTTTTAGCCTAAAATAACTTAACAACAAATGTGCATTACTAATTATATGCTCTCTGCCTCTAGTGAGAGCCTTCCCCTCCCCTCAAATGCATTAAGGGGAATACTGAACATTTTAAGTTTCCATGGTTACAGGAAATATTATATTTGATAGTGCAAGTGGTTCTTTATAGTTTATAAAATTTCTTGGAACTGTAAGATTGCACTTTTTCTGTACCTTTTGCCTTTTATGCCTTACTGTTGCAAAATGTGTGATAATGAGGTAGTTCTCTGTAAATAAAATAGTTTAAAAAGGTACAGAGAATAATCAGTTAAAAAAGAAAAGTATTAGGTGCTTCAGTACCAAATCTTAGAAGAGTTGATTTGGAAATTACTTGTCCACCTCAGTACTTAATAAACCTAAAACATAACACAAGGAAGAGGTAAGAACATTCTTCATCCTTCCCTGTCCCAAAGAATGGAAACATAGAATAAAATTAGAAAAAGTAATTTATATAATATTTTCCTAGAAAACAGAGCAATCAGAATACTGTAATTTGTAAAGGTAAAATTAGCACAGGAATATAGCTTTTCATAAAAAAAAAATCAAAAGGTTCAATTGAAATAAATTCAATATTTCTTAATAATTTTGCCATTCACTATTCAAGAACTGAAAAGTTTGGTAATACTAATGTAAATCACGTGATTTTACACCAAAAACATACAAACAAAAAAGTGGCATTTACTGAAAAAATTACATGATTAATATTTCTAAAATGAATATTCTAAAAGAGTATTTCTAAAAAGGACCCAGGGCACTGGAATGTTAATCTCTGATATTAAGTACTGTCAGTATATTTTCTGAGGATAGAAAAGAAACAGTATAGTAGTGAGAATGCCAGTGTTTCTGTTTTGCTGTATCCACTGCCAATATTGACTTCCCAAAATACCCCTCAGAACAGTGAGTTGTTGCATTATGTAGAGCTCAGAAAAAAATATATTTCATCATTCCTTTCATATCTAAGCTATTTTTTTCAAAACTACAAGGGCTAGAGCAAGGCTTATTGCACATATGAAAACACCTGACAGATCCCCAAACATGCTTTAAGAAATATTTTCCTGCCTGAATAAAAAGCAAGAACCTTGAAGACCAAATAATACACTTTGTGTATGAGTGGTACTTGAGGGTTATCATTAGGGGTAGGGGAGAGGAGGAAATCACTTAAGAGTGAAATGATAAATCACTCTTCAGCAATATAAGTTGTTTTTTAAGCTGACTTCTACTGGGCAGATAAAAGTTTTCAATTTAATTCTTACTAATCGCTTGCCTTAGTTAATACTGTTTCTTGACCCTTTACCATCAAAAATTGGAAAAAACAAGTCATCTTGCTGCCAGTGAGTAAAACACACTGTGCACAGCAGAATACCAATTCAGCCTGCAAAGCTGGTTTCTTTCCCATTTGTTGTCTTTTTCTGGTGAAGTACACCATTAATTAAGACTACAGAAAAGCACAGTAATTTGTTTTTCATGTTAACCTCTTCAGCTCACTACTATGCACAGCAAGACAGACCTACAGAACTACTGGAATGCTGGCATCAAAATTTCCCTGTTTCCTTCAGGTCTATTCCCTTTAACAAAAATTGCTATGCAGACAAACAATAAAGGTCATAATTTTGCCCTAATAGTCGACAGTGGAGTCTAGTGTCATTACAGTTTACTGGGAGCTAATATAGGTTTGCAACTTCAATAAAATGTATTCATGGAAAGCTTCTCACAGCTAGAGTCTTTGTTTAGCATTGTAACAATCTAAAACCTAGGGTTAGCCTACAAAGACTGATTCATTTGCTTTGCTGGAGACACAATTCTAAATTCAATTTATTCACTCACTTAAATTCAATTTTCCATAATGGTGAAAAATTATGGATATTAATTAACCAGGTAAAACTTAATATACACATGGCCTCAGTCTTGAAGGAGGTTATGAAGACTTTTCCCTGTTTAACACATAGCATTATGCTTACTTTCTAATTTACCTAACAAATCCACTCTCCAAATTCTTTACATAGCAGCATAATTCTGATTACCTTCAAAAAGTGGAAGTTCACTTGGCATTATCATTCCTCGATATTTCTAAAATAATTGAGATTACTCCTGGGAATGCTCTCAATAGTATTTTTCTTTTTTTTTTTTTTTTTTCTCATTAGATTGAAAAGTCGTTTTGGTTGATTTTTTCTCGAGCTGAATTCTTTCAGACTCCTCCATCAAGCAGTGGCTGCTTCTAGAGAACTCCAAAGCCTGAGCTGGAAACTGACCTGCATCCAATGTATCAGACACTCCAAGACCAGTCAATGAGACCTCCTTTGTCACAGCTGACAGATCTGTGGAACAAGGTTTCCCTCCTATCATTGTCACAGCCTTTCTTCAGGCTGAGGAAGTAGATGGGCTTTACTGGCCTCACAGTCCTAGATGGTCTTTTTTTTAGAAGTTATTTTCTTCACTGAGAGGAGGATTTTCTTGCATCAGCCCCAGGGGCTGGAGGGGTGTGCGTGTGTGTGAAGGTAAAGACAAAAAGTTTGGTGGTGTGAAGGGGAGACATCAACTCTAAAAATCAATCATAGAAGTATTACAAGGCCAAGAGGCACCTTGGCTCAGAGGGAAAAAAACCAACCAAATCCACAACATAATCTTTATGAGACACATCTTTCCACCCTTTGCCAAACAGGCAGAATAGATGGGAGAGAAGTTTCTGTCCTTCATGTCCAAATAATACTTCTGCTTGTAACGATTCCCTCAACTACAAACACAATCTACTTTGCAAACAACAATAAAGCACAGAAAGACCTATTGCAAGCATAAACCCTATGGAATAATCTTTATGGGGTTCTCCAAGTAATTTTTCAGACCACAGTTGTAACTCCATAATACAAAGGTGCTGGTAGCAACTAAAACCAGAAAAAAAACATTTCATTTGGGACTAGACATCCTTGGCACTGGTGTTTGTAATGCCTAAGTGACTGAGGGAGTGTCGATACGTATATTGATGATGATAAGGATATATTCTTTTAAAATAACATAAGAATCAAGAGTAAAGTAACAGTTCATGAAAACAAGATATCAGACTAAGAAATGGTCCTGTTCATAAATCCAAAAACTAGCAAGACAGAAGTGAGACATCAGGCAGAAAGGTTATGTAAGTTTCTCTAATTAGTTTTGGTTAGTGCTACATCAGTAAAATGGAAGACATTTTAAACAATATTAAGAACTTTTTTCTCTACTCTGTGGAATGTGTAATCCATATTATTAAAAAAAGTAAATAGAGGGGGGCATCTTTTCCTAAGCCTTTACATACATACACACTCTTGCATACTCTTGCTTATGGGCTACTCACACTAAGTTGATTATATGTGCCAAGCAAGGATAGAATATTATTTTTTAAAAAATAAGTAATCAAGGGATAGATAGTCTCTGACATTCACCTGAGTTTGTATTCTTTGTTGGTTGTCTGTCTGAGTGTGTTCCTGTCATCTATGCTTAGACAACCAACCACTCTTTTATCCTTCTCCAGACTTGTGTATGAACTTTCTAAATGCATATTTCAAGGTATAAGAGACAATAATTTATTCTTCCCCATTTTCCTTTCGGTATGAGTAATCAATTTTTTCTACTCAAATTTCCTTAAGCAGAATTTATAATTTATCAGACAATTTATTCTAATCTAGAAGATACTCCAATACATAAAAACAAACCAAACCAAACCAAACCACCTGCAAGAGACATCAGAAAACTGAAGCTCCTGTACCTGGGTACTAAGCACAGTGAAGGCTTTTGTAGGAAAAACTTAAGAATTAAACATTTTCCTTGAATCTCCCTGCTCAAGAAGGAAAGAGAAAAATACAGGGCAATATTAATGGCTACACATAAGGCAATCTGAAAACACTTTATTCAGAAACATTACATTTGAAGTTAAAATAGAAAATAAAAATGCTTATTAGATGAATGGTAAATGATGCAAAGCAGTAATTAAAGAATAAAAATGATAGTTCGTGGTTTGTTTTTTTCCTGTTCACTTTTATAATTACTCTCTGTAGTTAGCTGGTTACTTAATTTCCCTTGTTATTTGACTGGACATGATGAATGAAGAATCAACAAAACCGTCAGAGGATATCAGGACAAAGACAGTACCCAAAATGATGCAAATACACACTGTCTCTCAGATGGAGACATACACTTGACTGAGACACACAGATAAATACATTCCTCTACATCCAAGGAAGCAGAAGGAATTATTTAGTATTACCTGGCTTATTTTAAAACAAATTAGAAAAGTAATAAGGCATGTACTGAATAGTGTTGCTTCAAAGAAGACTTAGGCCTTATTCCTCTCTTCTGAAAACAGGAAAATACTATGGGGGATACAATAAGTTCTTATTTAATGTGAAAATGTAGCATTATTACAAGAAGAAATATCAGTCTTCTCGTGAATGCTATTTCATTAATATTTGAATACAATATAAAGGGAAACGTTGAATATTTTCATTTTACATGAGAAAAAAGTGACAGTAGTACGAAAAATGAGAATAATGCCTCAGAAGAAAAAGTTTCAGGGAAAAAAAAAAAGCCCAAACTTTCATATCAATTATCCTTTGTGGAACTAAAAAACAGATTTAGAGTATTAAGTAATATATTTCCTGTAAAGGGCAGGAGGTGGGAACACATTACAAAGCTTTGAGAAAGTAATAGCTGGGTTGTAGTAGAACCTCTCTTATAGGAGACAGATAGTACTTAATATTTAAAATACATCTGCCTTCAAAATATTTGTCCAAACATAATTAAAGGTCATAAAGCAACTACAATTCATGTACCTCCTTTTGCAATAGCCCTAATTTCAGGTGTTCAAAAATTGTTCTGACAGTCAGCTATCTACTTCTTGTTTATTGTTCTTGCTCCACTATAGCTCATTCAGATGATGTGTCATGTCTCATATGTCTTAACTGCCATTTATTGTGCTTTTTAGGACTTCAAAAGTATTAGGTAATATGAAAATATTATTCAGCCTCTCTCTCACTTGCAAAAACAATAGTTTGGTTTTCACACTGTTAATTAAGGAATGAACAACAAAACTCAATTTAGTAAAATGGATTATGACTGTGAAAAACTGTCTTCACAGAGATGTTCTTGAACTGCTGTCTAATAGTAGAAGAGCACATCTTAGAACTGATCCCACTTTTTGCGTCCCCATCACAGGGAGCAATACCATCTGCTCACTCAATTTTGGTATACTGTTTGGTATGTCTTCCTGTCCTGGTAGCACTGTTTTCCATTGTGTTTTTTCTCTTATCAAAATGGCTCAGTCTATAGTCCTGTTTTCTGACAAATGAAAAAAACCAAAGAAGCCCATTTTTAAATTAACTCTGGACTACACAGAAGTTAATGTTAGAATGACATGATAAAATCAATACTCCTGAAAACCACACAAAACACTATTTAATATTCTGGGAATTAAATAGTAGAGAACGACTTACACTCCTCATTTAAAGGCTTAAAAGCTTTAAAAGTTTATAACGATAATATAAAAAGAATGAAAAAAAAAGGGAGGCAGAACATTGTTGTTGAGTTATTCTGGGAGTGGTTCTGTTGCCCAAACACAGGTGTCCTGTGCTGTAGAAGAGACTCGGAGATATCTTCTCTGCTGTTTATCCAGTCTCAAGCCTCCCACAGGTCTTGTATCATGTGTCAACCCTGTGCAGGTCACTTGGCTACATTAGGGCATCCTATATGGCATTAGATACCTAACTTTATGCAACTGAATGAAGTTTAAAGAAATGCTGCAAAAGAAATTTCTGTAACTACCTTTTTTTATTATTTTTTTCAATTTTTTTCTTTTCTGGGGGACTATATGAAAATTTACCATCTATTCACCTTAAATTCAGGTTATTTTGTATTTAAACATACTGTCTATAATTTTACCTCCTGAACTATAAAGGTTAATTTGTTTTTGCTATTGACCAACAATATTCTTAATTGCCAATATGTTTTGCAGTGTGGAAAATCTTTTTCTAAGACTCTTGCAATTAGGAATAGTTTGTTGTCAAAGGAGGCTTTCTACTCGATCGAATTCTTTATGCATTATTTCCTGTTTCTTAAATTGGAGGTTGGATGTTTTTTTCTGTTTCCAAACGGTTGTCTAACAACAGATAACACTGTCTGGAAAATACTAATCTTGGGTTGAATTTAATCTAGTAATAAATTCTCCAAAACTCCAGATTTTATCCAAATCAAGAGAGGAGTAAAAGGGAATTGGTTGCCTCTTCAGCAAGGATTTATTTCTCACTTGACTTGGGCAAAATACTGACAGTAAGAGAACAAGATTATAAACTGATGTACATCCTTATAGCTCCACCAATGTAATAAAAAAAAAAATAATTACCAGCTTTCACAGCATTTGAGGATTAGCCCTTAAGTGATCAAAACTTAAGAAATCCCTGAAAAAAATCACAACTTAGTACCTTCAAAACCTGCTCTATTAAAGTTCTTGCTCATAAGACAGATGGTCTGAACTTAGCATTGGTTTGGAAGAACCTTCTTGCAGCAAGTTGCTTTATCACTCAGTACTGAAACAGTTACACTGAGACAAACCAATTAACCAGAAAACTTTTTTTGCTTTGGGGGTGAAACCTCTCTAGTCATTACTTTACATTTGGTTGAGAAGACATGCAAATTCTCCATTAAGACTGCACTGTAAAAATATTTTAATCTTTTGTGGAGGACTACACAGACTAAATTACCAAATAAAGCGTTGCTTGTATTAGGATGAAATAAACCAGATCAAATAATCCTTTTTTCACAGGGAACTTTGCACAGAGTCTGAGGCTTAACAGCTGTATCATAAATCCCCAATGAAGACAGAAGTGGTACAGCTATGGCACATAAACCTATTCATATTATCTACATTATTTGTAATGGGAAATATCCATGAGCCACAAAATTACTTTAACCATTTTTAGTGTGGCCATTGTATAAAAGTATCATAGAATAAGTTCTAAAAATACACACAGGGTTTTATTTTGTTGCTGTTACTTGTTTTTTACTATTTCAGGTATCCTTCATTTTCTTGATTATTTTCTTTTATTGTAGGTTTCTCCTTCCTGGTGCAATTACTAAATTCCCAACGGAAGTGTACTTTCAGCTGAATGATCTAAATTGTGACAAACCTCACCAAGTCACTGGTGGCTATAGACAGAGGCAGAGTCTGCTGAAGAAAGCCGAAGATAAACTAATAAGAACAGCTAGAGAAGGATTTCCCTTTCCCAGACGATCATGAGCTGCTGAGAGTCTAGTTCACTCCTGCCCCAAATGCAGAGATCAATGAGTTAAGTGATTAGACTACACCAGGGGACTGGTTGGTTTATTTCCCTGCTGAAAGTCAATCCAGGTTACTAGATTGCTGGTCCATAGAGAATGTAGCACTTCAGGTGTGTGTGCTGGAGGGGGAAAGCAAGCAGTCTTCATGTTCCTTTAAGAGATTTTATTTCAACCTTATCATTTTTGCTGTGGCTAAGAAAGATACAGAGAAAAATCAGGGATTTTTACTCCAAATACTTTGCTGTTTTCCTGCTAAAAAGGTTTTTGGGTTTGGTTTGTTGTTTTGTTTCCTTTTTATCCTTTTTTCCTTTCCTTTTAATTAATTTCAAACTCTGCCATTTTTAAACTTACCTGTGTGCCTCTATTACAATATCTGAAATGCTTTGGGTGCATTGGTATTTTGAAACCATTGAAGCTAGAATATACAAGCACTGGCAAATAAAAAAAAATATTAAATTTTAAAAATTGAAGTTGAAAGTTCATATTTTGTTTGTTTGAAGAGCTTGGGAGTGGTAAACCAAATAAATGAACTAAAAAATTATTAAAATATTAAACCTTTAATAAAAATTATTAAAATTAATTTTGTGAATATTTATGCTGTCTACAAACAAAGATAGTCTAATTGTGGGGCTTAAAGAAGAAGGCTCCATTTTAAATATCAACTGTATTAAAGTTTTCCCTACCATTATATCATATATTATATTGGAGGTCTGTGACTAGTGGAGTCCCTCAGGGGTTGGTACTGGGACCGGTGCTGTTCAATATTTTCATCAACGACCTGGATGAGGGAACAGAGTGTACCCTCAGCAAGTTTGCTGATTACACTAAACTGGGAGGAGTGCCTGACACACCAGAAGGCTGTGCTGCCATTCAGCAAGACCTGGACAGGCTGGAGAGTTGGGCGGGGAGAAACTTGATGAAATTCAACAAGGGCAAGTGCAGAGTCTTGCATCTGGGGAAGAACAACCCCATGTGCCAGTACACGTTGGGGGCTGACCTGCTGGAGAGCAGTGTAGGAGAAAGGGAGCTGGAGGTCCTGGTGGACAGGAGGATGACCATGAGCCAGCAATGTGCCCTTGTGGCCAAGAAGGCCAATGGCATTCTGGGGTGCATTAGAAAGGGTGTGGTTAGTAGGTCAAGAGAGGTTCTCCTCCCCCTCTATTCTTCATTGGTGAGGCCGCATCTGGAGTATTGTGTCCAGTTCTGGGTCCCTCAGTTCAAGAAGGACAGGGAACTGCTTGAAAGAGTCCAGCGCAGAGCCACAAAGATGATTAAGGGAGTGGAACATCTCCCTTATGAGGAAAGGCTGAGGGAGCTGGGTCTCTTTAGCTGGGAGAAGAGGAGACTGAAGGGCGACCTCAGCAAAGTTTACAAATAGGTTAAGGGGGAGTGTCAGGATGATGGAGTCAGGCTTTTTTCAGTGACATCCAGTGATAGGACAAGGGGGAATGGGTGCAAACCGGAATACAGGAGGTTCCATGTAAACGTGAGAAAAAAATTCTTTACTGTGAGAGTGACAGAGCACTGGAACAGGCTGCCCAGAGAGGTTGTGGAGTCTCCTTTGCTGGAGACATTCAAAACCCACCTGGACAAGTTCCTGTGTGATGTACTCTAAGTGACCCTGCCAGGCAGGGGGTTGGACTAGATGATCTTTCGAGGTCCCTTCCAACCCCTAGGATTCTGTGATTCTGTGATTATACCATAGGAGAAAACACAAAGAAAGCCAAACTCAGGAAGGAGCTCTTAGAGCTGTGACAAAAGATCCACCCAGACCCTAAGCAGTAGGCTCCAAATGCATAAACCAGGCACCTAGACAACACAACTTCTTCACTTCACGGTTCAGGTTTGTAATGAATGTATGCCATCTCTTCATGAAGAATTCAAAGCTTTATAAATAAAATAGAGAATGAGGCAAGCCACCTAAAAGGGAAAGGGCAAGGGATAACCCAGCTGCAGGAAGCGTCAGCAGAGGCCGCTCACACCTCCAAGTTACAGGTGCCAGCGGCAGCAGCGCTCGCGCCTCTGCTCCGAGGGAGCCACCAGGGCCAAGGTGAGCCCTGCAGGATGATGATTTTTGATAGCAGCCAGCCATGGATCTCAGTGAGGCTGTATTTCCAATTGACAGTACTGTCTCAATGTTTTTTTCAAAAAACTGTGTTCTTTTTCAGCTCAGTGTCCACCTTCTAGTTTGAGGCATCCTTGTAATGCTCAAATCTGGCTGTACTCTACTGTGTAAATGCAGAAACTGTTAGATAAGACTCAGACCAACACATAGATACCTCTTTTCTTCATTATTCTATAAAATAATTTCTTCTCCTTTAAGATAAATCAACCAAAAATCTTTGTCAGACACAATTTCCTGAGTCTGTTACAAAGAATAGGTTATGCCCAAACAGCATTTGTGAAATTCATGAGTTTATCTCTTGATCCAAGAAACAATTTGATGTATGAAAGATTGATGAATGCAATGTTACTGAAAGAGTGTCCAGGGATTGGAACAGACTGCCCAGGGAAGTGGTGGAGTCACCATACCTGGAGGTCTTAAAAAAATATGTGGACATAGCAGTTCAGAATATGGTTTAGTTGGTGTGGTGGTGTTGGGTTGGACAGTGGACTTGATGATCTTGGAGGTCTTTTCCAACCTTAATGACTCTATGTTTCTATGATGCTATGAAATCTAGTTATACTTGGTTTTTGAGAACACTCGATATAAACAAAACTCTTGGTCCCATTATGATGTTCCTTCCTTCCAACAAGCTTTTTTTTTTTAAAAAAAAAAAAACACAACATAATCTTAAATTTTAGGTTTGCTTTCTTAGCTTGACATGTTTTCATAGATGTATATTGCACAGTTTACCATAATACTTTAAAAAGTTCAAAATCAGCTGGTTTAAACTTCTATCAAATACATCAGGAGTCTAAAGATTTGAAATCAAGTTTTTATCTTTCTCATACATGCATTCTTTCCATTAACGATGACTCTGAACTGACATACAGTTACCAACTGCTGATCATGTATAAGCCAGGAAAGAATATAATTAATTCTCCAAAATAGAAATTGTTCAATTTTCAGAAATGAAAATACATAAAGAAACACAATTCTACCTTAGGTTTTACAGAAATTTGTTTCCTAATATGTAATTAAAAACAAACCAACAAACAACCAAACAAAACCCCGTTAATGTAACAGTAAATATTATCTAGTCATGTTAATAGATTATTATTGCTGCTCCTGACTCATTAACTCTACAATTAAAATAGAGTTTGCATGTATATTTTACAATCCCTTAGTCATTAGAAACTAAGAGAATTCAAAAAGGTTTTCTGCTTTTTGGTGTTCATAGTGCCTAGAGAGAGATTACTCAGACCTTAAATTTACAAGAAAATTACATTTTGTCCCAAAGCTCTCAAATATGACAATGTTTATGTGGTTGTGGGAGAGCAAGATCAAGGTGGACAATCGATTTTCAGAGGTCAAAATAAAATGCATAAAACCAAAACGGTTCAAAGCCATATTCTTTTTGGAATGCACCATCTAATACAAAATGGAATGCATTTCTCCTCTGCTGCTTGAACATGGGTGATTTTGTCACTGTTCTCAGCCCCTCAGAAACACTCATGGGGGATCTGTCAAAATGTTGTCAAATATCAAAACATCCTCAGCTCATGAAGATACAGCATTCAATGGAATTCCTTTGAAGAAAAATGTAAAAACACGTCCTGTCTATGTTAATGGAATTACCTATGCCACTTGTTTGCCAATTTTGATTACTTTAGTCTAACAAGTAGTTTATGTGAATGACATAACTACAGACACAATCACTTTTTATTTGCGGTATCATTTGTACAGATTTTACAGCTTGTACATTTAGGACTCCCACAGGCCAAAGTAGATAGTTTAAATGTCAACAACACAACCCCATACATTGAATCGTATCAGTCTCAATACGGTGCTGCAGGACTCAATAATTGGCTATAAATTTGCTCAAGGCTGACAAAATAGTCTACTCCCCTATACAAGCAACTATGTTGTTTTATTCTGGAAAAAAAATCCATTGCTGTGCTCCTGTATCTTCTTTCTAGACACTAGGTCAGTGGATGACAAAAGAGACTGGGTAGGATATCAATAGCAGTTAAAGCTCCTGAATGTCAGAGTATTCAGTTATTCACTTAAGGGTAGAAAAATCTTGTGACAGCAATTCAGTTAAACTGCGAGTAGAAAATACACAGGGTTTCTAGTTGATAATGTTTATTATTTTCTGTCAAATTAAGACAAAATTATTAAACTCTGCCAGCTGGAAATAATAGTATCCAGGTAATCAAACTGGTATTAAAATAATAAGAAAGAAAAAGGTAAAAAAAAAAAATAAATTAAAAATTAAAAAAACAAAAAAGCGACAAAAAACAAAGCACCCTGTCATTTAAATAAATGTTTAATGTTTCAAATAAATATCTACCACAATGTAATAGTATGCTTAATTGTTATCACTCAAAATTATATAAATGGAAGGTAAAAGTTTGCAAGAATTTATGACCTCAAAAAAGACTGCACTGAAAGTCTTCAATTCAATATAAGAGATCGAACTAAACCACTTTTAGCCCATTTTCTAGATTTATTAGACAGAAAAATGGGGAAAAGGACCAAAAATACTAACCAATCAAAAAAGGTCAATTTTACAAAGCTAAGTTCAGCAAGATTGTTTTGACAGCTATACTGCATTTCTATTTATGAAAATGTTCTTAACTACCTCTCTAGCTGGTTGAGTGGTATTTGGTGACTATTCTGATTCACACAGATTATGACAGAACTGATCAGAAATAAGAGTGAATTACATTTACTATATTATTCTTTAGAGGCCTCATGTACGATTAGAGTTGTCAAAATGTATTTTAGAATTTTTTTTTCAACAATTAAGATGAAAATATAACCTAAACTGGAAAAGTTACTATTTATATCAACACCCCTCTAAAATTATAGTATTGCCAGATTAGACAGAAATTCTCCGCAAGTGGCAGGGTCAAGTAAGATTGCTGCACATTTAATTCAACAAGAACATAGCTCACATACTGTTTATATGAAAGTTCAAATAAAAATGGCTAACAGTATAGAAATATATGTCTTCAGATAAGATGGGAGAGGAAAGTAATGTCATGATAAATTAATAACTTTTCAATTCTTGGATTAAAAGTGGGAAAGAGTGTGGGTTTTACCTTCTTGAGGATTTTTCTTTTTTTGTTGTTTTTTTTGTGTGTTGGGTTTTTTTTTGGGGGGGGGAGGGGTTTGGTTTGTTTGCCTTTTTTTTTTTTTTTTGAGACTGATATATAACAAAGAAAAGAAGAACATGGTACATATTAATTTTCAGGGCAAAAAACGGCTTTAATTTCATCTCAAGTACCCTATATGAAAATAGAGAATTAATAATAAATGCTTTTTAAATGCCATAGGTGTTATCCACACAGTGAAACTGTGAAGATAAATCCCACCTACAGCAGGAAAAAAATGTATAAACCCCCTACTTGTATAAAGGCACAGAGTTTAGACTAAGCGAACATACTGAAGAGAGGAAACTAGGTAATGTTAGCATTAGAAAATGAAATAAGCATCTGAATGTGCTATAGTTTTTGGAATAGCATAAAGGCCCGATGATTTCAAAGCAAGAGGACTTACAAGGTTCAAAGAAACAAGTGTCCAAAGAAACCAGTATTAGTCAGAAATTAAAACAAACTAAAATTTGTTCTTATTTAAAACACCCTATTTAAAATAAGATTCATTTAGCTTTTAATTCCATCCTCTACAATTTCCACATTGGTGTGAAAATAAAATTGCATTTTCTTCCTCAGCAATATTCCTAAATTATTTTCATTCAAATATCTGTAACATTCTGGCTTATACTCAGCAAATAACTATATATGTAAGAAAAGAGTTTAAAATAATTCATGGCTCTGAATTTCCTAAGATGTGCAACAATTTAATAATAATTTTGGAAGAACTGTACTTTTTGCAATGCTTCCTCTTAAAGCTAGTAATACATAAAAGCAGTACTGAGAAACATGACCCAGATGCAGACTAAGGAGGGTATGAACAAAATTACTAAATCATATGAAGTATCAAGGAAGTCTAGTATGAAAAAGGGCATTGTACTAAGCATGCATTGCCACGTATACTGGTAGTCTTTATCTTAAAATATATAGTTTTTATCTGAAACTGTAACAATGCTGAAATTATGCCTCCTTATATTATGCAATGTATTTTTTCAGCATGGCTACATTTTATAGGGTGAATTCTTTTCTTTGCTCTGGACAAACATCCATTTGAAACTAATTTACAGCTCCTTTTACTGTTGGTGAAACCCAGTTTCTTCACAAAGATTGCATCCCGAGGGACTGAGATTGATTGTTTCACAAAATACATGGTGACAAAAAGATTTACAGTTTTTGATCAGAGCTACTAGTACAGGCATAGGCGTCGGGTGATATTACTTCAAAGACAATGCACTTTTAAAGATGAATTGGGTCCTAACAATGACCTCTGGTGAGATTCCAGGCTTAAAGTGTAAAGTCACAATTTGTTCTGACATTGTTTCATTGCAATAATCTGGCTCTTCATTTCATACATTTCATAAAAAGCTGATAGTAATTTTATATCAGAGTTTAGCATTTCATTGAGAAAAATATGCTGCTGTGACCAAATGAGCATAAAATAGGGAGGACATTCTTGCACAGCACAAACACAAGGATAAAATCCAGAGCTATGGAGTTTTTGGTTTTTTTTTTATTCCCAAAAATGAAAGAAAATTAATAATGGTCAAATTATGACTTCTTCTACCTGAAAAAGCCACCAGTTAATTTTATAAAGAGGAAATACATAAAAATTAGTTTGACTGCTAGAGGATTAGCTCAGAATTCTGCAACTTGATTTCTGTGTCAAACCCCACCTTTCTTTTGACAGAACTGTCAAAGGAACAGATGTAGTACTCTGCTTTTGGAGGGTTCATCTGGAAATCAAGCAAACCAAACTGATCTTTTTATTATTTTTTTTTAATGTAGAAATATCTTTCCTTTTTTTCTAATACTCATCCATAATGGCTAAAGAAGTAATTATTCTCTTCAATCATTCCTCATCAGTCCTGGGCCTACATTTAATAATTCATTTATACTTCAGAGACATGTTGAGACTGCTAATTAGTTAAGAGACAGATTTTATGCATAATAACTTGATGTGTGTCTATGCCAGACAGAAGAGTACAGAGTTATAACATTTGCACTCTTAAAACTGTCATATGCACTAGCAGCTTTTGTTTAAATATAATTAAATTGAATAAAAACAGAATTAAAATAAATAAAGCCTTTTCTTTTTCACAAGCTTTCAAATCAATTTACTTGAGTTTCCTTAGTAAGCCACTGAAGGCATATGGACATATTTAAATATTTTCAAAAGAAGGATTTGCTCCAAAATATTACTATAAATGACTTTTCTAGTTAACATACAGCACCAAAATGTAGTTAGTTCAGGTACACTCAAAATAATTAATTTAAAATACTTTGTTAAAGAAAAAAAATAAAAATAGGATGGAACTTCAGGAAGTTATCTGAAGTAATAGATGAGAATAGGTTATTATTTTTCTTTGGACTGGTGTAGTTGCCCTCCTGTAATTATTTTACTCCCAAGTGGGCATCATCACACTGTACTGAACAGTTCAATGACTTTCAGAGTGCACTTTTCAAATGTTCACAGCCTGCCTCTTTCCATAACCAAATTCTTTGGGAATTGAATGCTTGAAATGCCTTTTGTTCTCACACATGCCTGTTTAGAAAGAATCACCTTCTCACTTTTAATTAATTTTATACTCCCATATTCTTGTATTTTGTGTTTTAACATTAAGACTTCTCTCCTGTCATATACCCATGCACCTTTTCAAGAGTAACGTGCATTTTTATGTATAGCAGCTGTCTTAACTGCCAGAAAGCTGAATCAGAGGCAGTGTGGTTGCCTTGCCTTTAAAAATATTTTAGCTTTCATATAAGTATTTATATCATCATTATAATGCATTTTGAATGAACATAGCTTTTCAAATAATCTTTTCACTTTGATTTGTTTTCTGCATTGATAGGCATAATCAATAATTCATCAATTTGGGAATTTATAAGTAGGTCTTTTGTTTTCTATTCAAAGTTTTATTTTTCTGACATAATTAAATGAATTCCTATCACATTAACCAGCATATCTGAATGTTTTTCCTGCTCTCAGTTTCAAAGAACCACCTGTGTAATGTAAGGGTCTCTTTCAATGAGCTGTTAGGAGTAGACTTCTAAGAACGACCAGAAGAAATTACCAATTATAAGCAGAACATTAATTTCCTTAAAACTGGCATATCAGAAGAATTTTTGGTCAGCTAAGTAGAAGTTTTGAATAGAAGCATGACAAAGATTTTTAAGAAATAATAAAATTCCATAGATGAAGCATTATTTTCCTTTGACTTCTTCCAGGTTCAGCACAGCATGGAGAACTACCAGTTCAAAATGTTCTCAGCTAAACTACTGTAATAGCAAAGAAAGTAAAATTCACAAGTAGTGCAGTTGTTGCACAGAATTACACTTCTGCCCTTGAAGAAAACAAAAACAAGTCCATAAATGAATTGTTTCCAAGAGGCCCAGGCACTGTGTGTGCCAAGGCTAGAAGCATGGCAGGAATGCCACAAGCATAGCACCCAGAGAGCCTGGAGGCAGCTCAGGCTCCCAGCTGCCTTCCTGCACGACAGTGACTGAAAGGAGATAAACTTAGAGCATTAAAAGTTTGCCATGTCTCACTTTCGAGGGTGTACCAAATACCACCATGTAGGGTGGAATGACCCTTGTACAGCAGAGGAGAAAGCTGAAGATGATGCATCCCACATGGGAAAAGGAATTGAAGTTGTCTCACAGGCGGGTGGTAAACTTCACAAGCCATCAGCAGAGAGGAGGTTAATAATCCTGTCCTTGCTCTTGTAACAGACCAAGTCTTCATCCCCATCAACTAGGGTGTCACAGTAAATTGTGGCAGCAACCATGCTAATTATTATGTTTTCTTTTGATATCAAGGAAGACATCTTCTTTGCCTCTTGAAAAGGAAAAATGCTATTGTCACACGGAGTCACAGTGAGAGCAACAGGACTCCAGATAGGAAGAATCATATGCCTTCATGTAATCTTGTAGCTTTATACACCTACAAAACCTTTTATTTTAAACTTTATTTAAACTTCCCTATGTTATGAAATGTCAAAGTGATGGGAAACCTAAAGGACAGAAAATTAAAATAAAATGTAACTGAATGTTTATGATAATCTTAATCAAAGTTATGTTAATTCACATAATTGCAGAAAGTTGAGGATACTGAGCTATGTATTAATGTTTTAATACTATTTTTCTGGTTTTAAATTTGTAAGTGTTTAGAAATACTTTGGGACAGCTTTTTCCTCATTTCTTGTATTTATCTCCATGACCTCCCTCACTAATGACTGAAGTTCAGTGGTTTGATCTCACATCTTCTGAAAAAATTAAAGGAACAAAATATTAATGTAGGCAGTCACTACTGCAAATGAAACCTTCCTATAAATGCAGACTAACGGAGACCTCTGGGTTTCAGAGTACCTAGCTTAATACCACTGCTCTAATTACCAAAGGATGATGATAACTTCTGTCCTCAGCCACTGATGAAGAGACATAGTGATGAAGCAGGAGAGAAAGCAACCACAGTCTGATTCAAAACTCTAAGTCAATTTTGATGTCTTGAGGTTCAAAGAATCTTTGCACCACTGTTGCAAAGTTCTGAGTGAGTTAAAAAGAAATCATTCTCCAGTGATTTTAAAAATTTCTGAACTCATAAAACTGCAGGGTCTTTCTGAATTTCTTCAGTTCACATGCACTAGACTTCAGCAGAGAATGGAAGACGGACAGTGATGTCAGATTCAATTCATCTAAGACTGCTGCACTGTTTTTCTTTTCAAGGAGACTGGACGCATCGAAACAAGAAATCATGAAACACAGCCTACCTGCTTTTCACATTCAACGTTCTTATGATCTACTTCTGGATGAATACCTAGCAATAGCTGTTATTATTTTTAGAGGGCCTAAAAGTGTACTTAACATTCATGGTTTATACAACCAGACATGCTAGAAAAATGTTATGATCTGTGCTAAGCAGTCATCATGAAAGAAAGCTTCCCATTACGTCTTTTGACATAGGTTTTGAACAGCAAATCTTGACACTGAAAGTTGTTTTTTTTTGCCCCAGCACTAGATTATTGCAATTTTTTCTACCTGTTGAATTTCTGCTCCTGATTCCTTTGAATCAGCCAGCCAGGGGTGATCTCTATCTCAAAAGAATTCCAAATATTGTAGCTCAGAATTTTGACTATACCGAAGCCTACACATCTCTTCATAAATCCTAGAATAACCTAAGCCTTTCCTTCTTGTTTTTAATCCTAATGGTTGGTACTTTGTAAACTGTTAACATAGAAAACTGTGGATGAATATACAGGCAGTTAATGTTGAATAAAATCATTGCATTATTCTACAACGAACAAATGAGATATTTAAAATTGATACACATTTCTAAAATCAACCCCATGTGTTTACAGGTAATTTACAAGATACTGTGATTGTATAAACATGACAATCTCTTCCTGCTTTATGAAAATTTGTACAACAGAAATAACCAGATATGGCTGTTACAACTGAGTGACTTACTGAAATATTCTGTAATTTTCTACACTGAACTAGGATGGGAGGGATTTTGTTATGTTGTAACCATCAACATGAAAAACTAAAAAAATCTTTACAGGTAATGTTCTTGAGATTAATTACTGATAAACACTCTGAAACAGTACTAGAGCTGGAGTTCAGTTGCCTAAATGACAAGCATCTACTCTATTGCCTGTGACAAAGGACTGCAAGAAGCTCTCACCCTTTAGAGAAACAGCTGGAGTCCAGCTGCTAGTGCATTTGAAACTGCAGTAGAGATATATTTGAGCAACAAATATCTCCCTAAGAAATGCAGCTGTAAGTTATAATATTTTTACACATATACACATATATTAAGTATAGTTTTATGTCTATTGTTTGCTTTTCCAAGTGGTATTTGTAAATGATGCCTAGGAACTACCCATCTACCAAAAAAAAAAAAAAAATTGTATTCCTCCAATTCTTGTTGGGGTTTTGGACGGTTGTGTAATTTCATGAAGCTAAGTCTCCAACATTTATTTTACCTTCATGCTTCTATCAGAAATATTAAAAGCATCTCCACTGATACTGAGAACAGAATTTTTGTAAGCTATCACTGAGACGTGGTAGGACGACTCCTATGACTGGATCGTGGGAATGGATGGATACAAGCTTTTGAGGAAGGACAGGCATTTTTACATCAATGACCAGCTGAAGTCCATGGACCTCTGCCTGGGGATTGATGAGGGGCTGACAGAGACCTTAAGGATTAGGGTTAAAGGGGAGAAAGGAGTAGGTGATATAATAGTGGGGGTCTACTACAGGCCACCAGACAATGAAGACTGAGTGGATGAAGCCCTCTGGAGACAGGAGCAGCTTCACATTCACAAGCCCTGGTCCTCACAGGAGATTTCAACCACCCTGACATCTGCTGGAGGGACAAAAAAGCAAGGCACCAGTAATCCCTGAAGTTCCTGGAATACATTGACGACAGCCTTGGCTGCAGTGACCGTGAAATGGTGGAATTCAAGATCCTTAGGGCAACAAGGAGGGTATGAAGCTGGCTCATTACCCTGGATTCAGGAGAGCAGACTTTGACCTCTTCAGGGATCTGCTTGGTAGGGTAACGTGGGATAAAGCCCTGGAGGGGAGAGAAGCCCAACAAAGCTGGTCAACATTCAAGGCTCACAAGACCAGGAACAATGCATCCCAACAGAGAGGAAGGCAGGTAAGAATGCCAGGAGACCTGTGTGGATGAACAAGGAGCTCCTGGACAAACTTAGATGTAAAAAGAAAGTCTACAGAGGGTGGAAGCAAGGACAGGTAGCCTGGAAGGAGTACAGAAAAACTGCAGACAGGGGCCAGGTTAGGAAACTTAAAGCCCAGATAGAATTAATCTGGCTAGGAACATCAAGGTACATCACTGATACAAGAAAGACTAGGGAAAATGTGGGCTGTTTCCAGAAGGGTACAGGAGACCTGGTCACATGGAATATGGAGAAGGCTGAGATACTCAATTACTTTTTTGCTTCAGTCTTCACCAGCAATGGCTCTGGCCACATCACCCAAGTTGCAGAAGGCAAATGCAGGCACTGCAAGAAGGAATATACACCCACTGTAGGAGAAAAGCCTACACTGTAGGAGAAAAGTTTGAGACCATCTAAAGAACCTCTAAGTGCACAAGTCCATGGGACAAGTCTCTCCGTGGCTCCTGAGGCAACTGTTGGGTGAAGTTGTAAAGCCGCTTTCCATCATATTTGAGAGGTTGTGGCAGTTCAGTGAAGTTCCCTGGACTGGAAAAGGGGAAACATAACCCCCACTTCTAAAATGAGAAAAAAAGGAAGACCCAGGGAACTACAAGCCTGTCAGTCTCACCTCTGTGCCCAGCAAGATCTGTGTCAGACTCATGAAGTTCAACAAGGCCAACTGCAAGGTCCTGCACCTGGATTGGAGAAATCCAAAGCACAAATATAAGTTGGGTGGAGAACGGATTGAAAAAAACCCTGAGGAGAAGGACTTGGGGGTGATGAGAAGCTCAACATGAGCTGGCAATGTGTGCTTGCAGCCCAGAAAGTCAATTGTGTCATGGTCTACATCAAAAGGGAGGTGATTCTCCTTCTCTACTCTGTTCTCATGAGACTCCATCTGGAGTACTGTCTCCAGTTCTGGAGCCCACAACACAAGAAGGACATGGAGCTCCTGGAGGGAGTCCAGAGAAGGGCCACAAAAATGATCCGTGGGCTGAAGCACCTCTCCTATGAAGACAGGCTGAGTTGGGGCTATTCAGCCTGGAGAAGAGAAGGCTCTGGGGAGACTTTATAGCAGCCTTCCAGTACCTGAAGGGGCCTACAGGAAAGCTGAGGAGGGACTTTTTACAAGGGCACAGAGTGATAGGATGAGGGGTAATAGTTTTAAGCTGGAAAAGCGTAGATTTAGATTGGACATTAGGAAGAAATTCTTTCCTATTAAGGTGGTAGGACACTGGAATAGGTTGTGTAGGGAAGTTGTAGACACAACCCTGTTCAAGGCCAGGTAGGATGGGGCTTTGAGCAACCTGGTCTAGTGGGTGGGATCCCTGCCCATGGCAGGGGGGTTGGAAATAGATGATCAATAAGGTCCTTCAACCCAAACTATTCTATGATTCTATGATGATCATGGAGATGGAAATTCTATGTAGTAGCATTATGAGTACTGAAATGTAACTATTTCATTAATGCAGTCTGTGAAATAACTGTGTGACTATGATGAGGTACCAACATTTTTGGTGCAAATATGTTTTGCTGCTAAAGATTGTGGAATGTTCACCATATGCCTATAATTCTGAGAATGAATGCATCTACTTAGGAACACAACCACCACCTCTTCCCAGTAAACAAATGACATCATCATTTTCCTAAGCTCTATGTTAAACTGATAATTGTTTTGTAAAATCATAAAGTCTTGAAATCATAAGGATCAAAAAAAAGTACACAAATTTTTTAATCAAGGAAGGAAAGTTACCTTTCCAAGAGCATGTCTGTGAGCTTTGAGAAAGGAGACAAGCTGACCTAGAGAACATTTAAGAAAAGCTTGCAAAAAGTTAAGACTTTTGAGATAGATGTATTAATTCCAGCCATATTAGGTATCTAACTACCCCTGTGGCCCTGGATTTCAGTTTTTCTACACTCTTTATGTAGAGGAAGGTAGTTATCTAAGGTGTTGGTATCTATACAAACTGGCTTGTGTTTCCTTGTTTTTGGGAGGTTAAATAAAACATGTTTAAGATACGTCTTCACAAGAATATTTTTACTTCCTCATACATGGTAATGTCTTTCAAAGATTTTTTTTTTTCAGCTGATGCGTTCCTTTAGAGAGAAGCATGTAAGTCCTGAACCAAAATTCGATCTGTTGAACATATTTTGCATAGTCCATAAGGACCTTAAGTCCAGGCACAGCTATACAGGGAAAAGTAAACTGTGATTTTATTGTGAGATGGGTAATCAATACAGATCTGAAATTAGGAGGATTGCAGCAGTTGGGGAGACAAAGGTTATGGATCAAAGTTAAACCACTTACTATCGCTTCAGAAATTACC
Organism: Hemiprocne comata; assembly: GCA_020745705.1. NCBI lineage: Eukaryota > Metazoa > Chordata > Aves > Apodiformes > Apodidae > Hemiprocne > Hemiprocne comata. Next base: position 129,535,789 of record CM036586.1, on the reverse strand, counting down.
ACCAGTCACCTGGAGCTCTGTAACTGACAGGGTACAAGGTCTCATCTCAAATACAAAATGTATTTAATTCAACAGTTATAGCAAGCACAAACAAAAGCACAATCACTACAGTGGACACTTGGTAATTTGCAAAATTGTGGAAATTCTCATTTGCCTAGTCCTGCTGAAGCAGCACTTCTCTCAGAAACAATAAGAAATGATACCACTCTTAAATACAAGTATGATTTTGATACAAATAACAGTTGCCAGCTTGGAGTTAATCACATTTTTTGCTGAGATCACCGTTGTCTAAAAACAGTGCTTAATAACAGTAAACTGGATGAATTGATTCTTCAAAAATAATCAAACATACTTCCTCAACACTTATCTTCATGTGATAAAGGCTTTTTCATTTCAAAGCTTGGTATGCTTAACATAGCTTTTTTTACTTTCCTTTTAAAGCATTTTTAATGCTGTATATGGCAGAGTATATCATCTTTATTACTGAACAAGTAACTAAGCAATTCAATATTGCTCACAATGCAAAACTAGAAACCATTATATGAAATCATTAAATAATGGAGAGTGGGAGCTAGTCCTTATTCTACACAATGCGTAGCCAAACTCTGCAAGTCATTACCATAGACAGCTCTGGATGATAAAACAATATCCATAGATTCCACAAGAGAATGAGCTTAAATTCATAGCAGAAAAATCTCTCCAAGACTATGAAGAAAATAAATAAATAAATAAATAAATAAATAAATAAATAAATAAACAAATAATGTTCTTTACCTCAGGAAGGTCCTAAACTGCAGTATTCCAGGAACCTGAGAATATACACAGATGTGGATCTGACTTTACTTCCCTGGTTCTTTGCACTTTTCCTAAGCATCTTGTACATTTCCCTAGACATTTTACCACAGAATCATAGAATTATTTGAGTTGGAAGGTATCTTAAAGATCATCTAGTTCCAACCCCCTGCGTGGGCAGGGACCCTGCACATTTTGGGGGTTAAAGGGAATGTTTAGCAGCCATTTTTGCTGGTAATACATAATACCTCCATGCACTTAGAAGTACATGATTTTTTTTTTTCCTCATGAATAGAACTCTTTTAAATATGCATCTCAAGGACTATTAGTACTTAATTTTCTTTTGGTTTTAATTATTTTGGTTAGCCTTTAGATATGCATTCCCAAAGATATACAGCACATACAGCACAAACAGAGATGCATAAATATTATTCAAGACTAAATAATCTGAAACTAGTTGAGAAAAAATACAAATTGAGACAGAACACATTATGGACAACTAATTGATCACCATGAAAACTAGGATAGTGTTCAGGCTTTGCATGAATGAACTGATCTCAAAGAATTACAGCTGTGGGTTTCAAACAATGTAAATCATAACCCTTTATTAGGAAAGGAAGAAAATGCAACAGTCTGTTGCAACCTCCTTGCACATTGAAAATCCAAATGACAGTGATAAGAGATGTCTTCTGCTTCAAATCTTAAATCACAACAAAAGAAGTGTGGACAAACAAAAAAATCTGGGCAAAGCCAATAAAAACTGGCACAAACAACTGGAAGAAATTTTTTCCTGTGTCTAATGTGATAATGATAAGCCCTTCCCCTAACATTTAGCAAATAAACAAGTTTCATTAATGTATTTCTAAGATATTTTTAGACAGTTTTGTTCTTTTGATCTCTCTTCATTTCATTTCTTTCTGTTTACCATTTTCTTTCCACCAGAATTCCTAAGATGTACTGAGATCTCTGAACTGTTTACTGTCTTCAAAATAGTTGTTTCTGCCACATAGCACTATGTCCAGTATATACAGAAGTTTTCTACCATGGCAGTGACCAATGTCCAAGAACCCTAATGAGCCATTAAAGCTCTACGCTGTAAGAATTTAAAATAAGATACTCTGAAAGACATTTGTGTGTGGTTTAAGTTCTTTTTTGTGCCATCAAGAAATTCGTGGAACCCATTCCAAGATGTCATCACGTTAAACAGATGGAAATCTGTGTCAATACAATTGAATCTGTTAAGCCTTCCACATAATCTTACTAGATGATAGAAAAGCATAGTACAAAAATACCTTTGCATATAAACACAAAACTGGTAAAAGTAAATATACATTATATAACTTTCTGAATGTTGTTGATTGGCAGTTTTATGCAATCATTTTTTAACGAAAGGGATTTACATCAAAAAGGAGTGGGGTTTGGGCAATGATAGGTTCAAAAAGAGACAGAAAAAAAAGTAAATTCCCACTGAGGAACTCTTTGTAATTGGTATTCTGCTCATCCTGTGCACAAAGGAGAACATTTAAAATATTTAACAGTAAAGTTCATCACTGTTCCAAGAGTATCCTGGGGAGAATAACTAGAAAAATGTAAGACAACACTGAAGAATGCTTCCTCTTAAAGAGGAACCTATCCTACCATAAAAAGTAACAATTTGAAAATTATTTTGTTGATTCATATACACAATGTATTTTTTCATTCAGACATCACTTTCCACTCCCATTTCTGCTTAAAAATTGGAAAAAACTATTAGTATCTGAAAACTGATTATTCTTTTCCTTTTGCCTCCTCCTCTCCATTAAAAAGCGCTTGAGTCATCTTCCATGAAAGCATCAGTAAAAACCAAATCATGACAGAATTGACTAAGAAATAAGTTTCTTAGACTCCAGTCCCACAACTGGTTTCCATAAACCTCTCCCTGCTTCTCTGTTTACTAGCATCTTCTTTTTTTTTATGTACAGAGTGACCTAGCCAAACAAATGGGGAAAGTAAGTACAAGCTTCTAGATGGTGACAGGCTTCCACAGAGGCTTCCTTAATAAAGCTAAGGAAGCGCAGGCTGTAATTTATAACATCTCATGCAGCAGAAAATGCACCATGCATCTTTATTCAAAAGAAAGACTGTAAGGGTTCAGGCATGGCCTTAGATCTAGTGGAAAAAAGAAAAGAAATGACAGGTGTGCTCACAAAACACACAGAAATTAATAAGAAAGGAAAGATGACATTCATCCTACAATTCACTGCCACAGTTTTTATGAGATAAAGAAATGAGAACATATTCAAACACAGCCACCTTATCTACATTATCTGCATCTTGGTTTCCTTATGGAGAAACAGAGAAGGCTGTTACACATGTAAAATGCATATACCATCTATGAACATTTCCTTCTCTTCAAAGAGTTTGTTTGGTACCATTTAGAAGTTTCTCTTTGAACTATTATTTATAAAAATGAAAACAAGCTTTCTCCTCCTATTGGAACACCTCAGGGTGCCCATTCTTGCAAAAAACAACCTAGGACTTTTGTGAGGTCTCTGATTAAATTCCACATGGACTGAAAGATCTGTTGATACCCAAATGGTTTTATTTTTTGAAAACTTATAATAGCCATTACATTCTGCGGAATAGGATTCTCTTATCCTGATTGCAATGCTTGTTAGACAAAATGGACACATGATTTAGTCATCAAGGGAAACTTTTTCATGGAGTTAGGAAACAGATATATTAGTTATGTTGCAAATTTTTTACATTTGTTTATTCTCATTCACTTCAACCATTTTCTAAACTTGCACATTCCAATCATTAATTTTCCAGTCACCAAAGCTCAATAAATGAACACAACAGTCTTTTAATTCTTAGTCATTGCGAAACATCAGTCCTCTTTGCATCAACAAAGAACAAAACATCCAAAGTCAATACTGTGTTTCTTACGCACGCAGAACAAAGTGGTCTGGATGATCAAAGAAACTTGGAAAGAATTTACTTCTGCTGTACATACAACAGCAGTGTCAGTGCATGTCCACATGTGGGGGTACTCAACAAAGGGTAACTGAAACTTCCCATTCACCTTCTGTCTAGAAGATTCAGTGTAAAAATCCTCACTGTAAAGCAGCGTAGAACTTTCTTAATCTGTTCATACTTGGTTTATTAGATAGCCTAAAATAACACTGGAAAGGGATTAAAAGAAATTCAGAAGATAGCTTGGAAAAAAAAGTACTGAAAAAATCCCAGAATTAAAAGAATCAAAATGAAAATCAAACTGGAACTTCTTATAGGCAAAACTAAGACAAATTTATTGTAAAAAGCTTCTATTAGTAACATTTGGTTGCCTTGTATATAAAATTAAGACAACTTTATATTAGTGACAAGATAATAAAAATAGACTTTCCTTTGTTATTCTGCTCCTCCTTCTTCAAAGATAGATTAAAAGCAAAGGTTCCCATCTGCAAATACTTTAAGAACTTGTTCACAATTTAGTCTATCAGTTCAGGTAAGTTTGGTATTACTTCTCTCCTAATAGAGAGAAGGTCAGAGGTCATCTGATTTTAATTTTCCAGGTAACATTCAAAGATTCGAATATTAAGTTTACATTCTCTATCATTGCATTTGTAGAGGTAGATTGCACACTATTACTGTAAGTGCATTATTTATGTTTTACTTGTACTTTACCAGTCTTTACACTTTGTATCAACATATTTAAGACAGTAATTTTCCTCTTCTTTGCTATGAGTATACAGTGACAAGTTTCTAAACTCTCTTCCTCAAAGAGGAAAAATTCATACAATATCCAGCTGACGGCACAACTCAGATGTTCTGAGTAACTCCACAGAGAAGCTTCCATCTCACCACTGACTGCAAAGAGAGAGTAGGAAGTAGCATCCTTGGAGGATATGAGGCTCTGCAAATATACTCTTGCTATTTGTTACAGCCAGTTTTACGGATCATGGAAATCTGTAAATTCAAGATGTTATACAGCAAAAGGAGGAAAGTAGAGAACATTTGCAAAAGGAGGAAAGTAGAGAACATTTTTTTCTTGTTACGAAACCTAAGAATTATATTGTCTAAGTAAAGATTAGATTATGATTTAGAGATGTCACATGGGAAGGCTTACGTTGTTTCTGCAGCTGGTATTTGATAGAAGAAAATATCTCGGTAAATGGAAGATAATTCAACCTTATTTCTATAGTGTGGAATTTATCATAAAATAGGCTGTTAAAATGTTAACTATTAACCCTTTGAAAGTGAAGCAGCACTCTTGCATTCACAAGAGCAAGTGAATATTAAAAACATCTGTAATAATGTATCATATAAGAAAGCATATTTTTGTGTGTATTTTATCCCATACCTCTCTTTTGCAGTACTGTTTTGTTATACTTTGACTAGTAAAACTCAGCTGCTAGAAGGAAACGTAATTTTCTGTTTTTACAGTTTGCCCTTCAACAAAATTCAGTTGAAAAAAATATCAGAGACCACTCAATGGAACAAATCCAACTAGAAAGGCATACAAAATTAAAGCAAGTTAAGAAATAAATCCTAAACTTTTCCATTTTAAGAAACAAATTGAAGCATTTTTTTTCCCCTATTAGGAATATTGTAATAATGCAAACAGGCAAGAAACATTACAATTAATCTTCATTCTTATGTAGGTGCCACTTCATATACCACAAAATCCTCCACACTCCTGCATCTCTTCTATTCCTTCCCCCTAGAGACCAAAATCTTATGCATTATTTATGTGGTTAAACAGTACAGGTGTAATAAGTTTAAAATTATTAGAAAAAAGAACACAGAACATATTCTGGAATGTTATTAAACCAAACTATAAATCCTTGTAAATCAGCAACACTTTCAGTTTCAACCTAAAAAAAACAACAACAACGGTAACTTTCATCAGAAAAAGGTACTTTGAACAAAGAGGATCTCATATCTGGGTAATTAATTCTCTGAGCTGATAGGAAAGACCCCTATACTCCATAGCCACATTGCTGTTTACATTCTGATGCCATAGGTGTCGCGGACCGAGATAGGTAAAGCCGCGACTCACACCCCCACCTCAGGGGATCGAGAGCTGAAGACCACTCCCTGTCACACCCACAAACAACGCTTAAGAATCAATAGATTTATTAAAGGCACTGAGGGTTTGGCAAGTCTGATATCAACGATCACACAGGGTCTATCTCTATATATATCCACACCTATATATCCATATACCAACAGCTATACAACTATACATCTATATACCAATAACAACACACACAGAAAACAAGAGAGAACCTCCCCCCTTCCCCCCCTGTTCCCGTTCCCGGACAGGGATAAGAGGGAAAGCCGTCTCTCACAATAGGCCTATTCCCTCTGCGTAAAATTAAGTTCAGAAAGGTCTTGTGGTATTAGATCTTAGCTTTTGATAAGGAGCACAGCTCAGCTTGACCCTCAAATTTATACCAAGTATGATGCATATGGGATGGAATACTACGTTTGGTCAATTTTGGTCACTTGTTTCATCCATTCCGCCCCCAAGGAGGGCCACAGGTGTGACCCCTTTACTCCCTTTTGCTTCTAGAGCATGAGATGTTTTTCAGAACCAAGCACTGGCCTTGGTTCTACATACCATTCTCCAGCAGTAACCAAAACCATCGAGCATTATGAGTCCTAAAAGCAGACATGGACTGAAAAAAAAGGCTGTTAACTTCAGCAAATGCAGCTACTTAGAAGAGACTGAACTGAAAAGTAAAATCCTTAGATAGAAAATTGGTTCTATCCTGGCTCAAACCAGGACACTATAAAGCACCATAAGGCACATAATTTTACAAGGCATTTTGAGTGGTTTAAAAAGTAAGAGTCCATTGCAACAAGTTGCTAAAATTCTTTTATTCTAAATTGTGGATGCTAGAAGTAGAGTTCAAGATTCTGAACTCAAAACTTGTAAAGAAACCTTAAAATTAACTTTAATTACAGATAAAAAAAAACAAAGTGAAAAACAGTTATAAACCACTACAAATTCTGAAAATGCTAGCTTAATCTGAAAGTAAAGTAAATTAAATGCTGAAAGCTTTTTTTTTTTTTTTTTCCCACAAGTATATCCATTCATAGCCTGTCTGGTCCTACAGTAACATGGTTTTAATTAATCTCAATCAATGAGATTAGTTTACCTGTGCACTTGTCTATGGGAAATTAATACAAATATTACAGTATCACCTATGCATTTAAATCACAAAGCTCATCAACTTCTGTTGGCAAGGTGAAAGATAAAAGCCATAGAAGGTCCTTCCCAGCCTCTGTCACTAATGATAAATAGCATTAACTGCTTCTGCAGACACTAATGCTGCTATCTTGGGAACACAGGCAGCCACCATGAGAACTTTACAGCTTCACTAATCATACTCTTGTTTGTCACAGAACACCAAATCAAATCTCAACAAGAAAAGGCAATAAATATTAACAGCTATGAACAAAGGAAGGTCACATTAATATGTAGATCTTTAAATACAAGATGCTTTCTTCATTAACTAAATAACTTGTTCATTATTATTGAGTGTCAAGGGGCGTAAGGGAGAAAACACAATAAAAAAAAATCCCTGATTGAGAGCTTTTATACAATGTCTATTCAACATTTAATATTTAGAGAACAGAGAATTTTTCACTGTTCCACCTTTAATTCAAGGTTGTAAGAAGTTTATAATATCTATTTAATAACCTGTGTATGTTGTTCAGGTTTTGCCTTACCCAGGAACTCATGGGTGAAGTTTGGGTTTGGTCTGCATTTTCCTCTTCTTCTTTTTTTTTTCTCTCCAAAGTTTTGATTACATTTTATCTTTTTATTTCTAATTAGAAAGAGTGCCAAGGGCATAGCTTCATACCTTCCTGTTCCTTTTTGATCACAGAGCCACAGCAGTGGTTTTCATTTTTTATCCCAAGAACCAGGTGAAATTATCCCTACCATACACTGCCTAATAGTCCTTTAAAAAATAATATTAGGTAGATTTCAGTTGTCACCAGTGCCCCAGTGTCTATGAGGATGTATGCTTAGGTCTTGCAATTAAACTACATCAATAATATTTTTCATTATACACATGCTTGGTGAAGGATTAGCAGGAACAAAAAGAAGTGAGGACACCCAAACTCCACTCTCCCTCGTGTAACGCTGTATTTAACCCAAATATATTGTTTACACCCAATTAGTCCAAAGGTTTTATACCTAATATTTTTTCCTTTCAGTTCCCCAACCCCCTGCCTGTACCTTAGGAAGCTGTTCCCACCTTCCCTTTACTCGACACCAATCACAAGGCCCTCTCTGTATCAAACCCCAGGCTACAACTCCTTGCAATGCCATGCACTCTCTTGAGAAAATGGGAAAAATAATTAAGATGTAAATGCCCAGACACTCCACCATTATTACCACAGAAAAGCTGCACAGGCTGCTTACGGAAGCGGTTGTGAAGCGTATTAGCAAGGCCATGTATGTAAAGCCTTTGGGGAGTGCAGGAAGAAAGCCTGCGTGAAATAATCACATCTGAAAAAGCAACTGGAGAGCCTCACATTGCAGCCCTCCTTACGCAGGAACCTTCCCCTTCCTTCTGCTGCAGTACAACCCTGGGCCCAAACACTCCTTCACAACAGTCAAAGCATCACTCAATAGCACCATATTTATGTGATCTTTCTGGTACACAAGTATCGAAGAAAAAATGAGATTATCAGAAGCTAGTGGCCTGTGAAGGGCACAGTAGTCCTTCTGTCATGGCTCAACAATACCTTTAGATATATAACCCCAGACTCAAGTGCATGTGAGAAACTTGAACATTAACAGTATTCAAGACATACAGTTAAAGTGAAAAATGGTATTTTAATAATAACTTTAATTTCACACTAAAAAGTCAGAATTCTTAAGATGCAAATAAATTTAGGGAGGTATTCAAACTGATCTTCAGTTGGATGATTCTTTCATATGTGTTTCTTCATTCAGAATAAATTAAATCAATCCTATTTGTATATTTTGTACTGTAAACAAGATCTATTGATACTTCAAAGCTTAATTTATTTTAAAATAATACCTACACTTTTGAATTATTTGTTACTGGTTTATTATTGGCAACACAAGCCAACCTTCATAGTCGTATGAATTGGTCACACATCTAAAACTAATCATTGAAAATTAAACACGCCCAGTCTGCCACCATTACAGATTGCTAGTGATATGCAACATTTCAGGATACACACCTGAAAGTGTAAACAATATTTTATGTATGAATGAGAAATTAAAATTGTAAACTTGCAACTGGAAGTCTTCAGGGGTGTTAAGAAAATAAATAGCTAGAATTTATTATTACTAGACCAGGCTCATCTACAAAATAAGCTGAAAACATATTCATTGCATGAGTTTCACAGTTATTTTACCCATCTTTGATCTAATTCCTTTCAGACTACTAGGAGCTTTAAACACAAACAAATGAAACATCTGCTTTTGTGGAAATAGTTTTAATTAAATGAAAAATTGTTTTAATACACTATTATCTATAGTGTAATGGAATGGGATGTAGGAATTAATAGCATTCAATCAGCAGGCTTATTTAGATCTACCCTCAATATTGTCACACTTCTTATGTAAAAAGTATGAGAGTATTAAGATATCAGCTTACTCAACACCAAAACATGAGTTTGACTTTATTTTAACAAAAAAATAACATAAAATATTTTGTTCTGCAGTGTCCAAAAGACACGAGGAGCATCCAAAAGTCAGTAACATTTATTTCATGTAAGTACATAGAAATAACTAGATCAAGTTATAATGCTAGGTATCATTAATAAAAAGAAGATGCTTAAGGACAAGCACGTGATCAGGACAAGTAACTATAAAGCTTTCTCAAAATTTTCTAGTAACCTGCAGAAAGGTATCATTGAAGGATTTCCTGTGCTGGGGTTGGTAATCTTTCCATCTAATTGTTCTAATTTTTTATTTTTTTTTTACTCTCTTGTTTATTTATTTTTTAGGTTGTGTAAACTGTTTTGCATCTACAACATGCTTAGGTAAAGAATTCCACAGCCCAGTGGTGTGTCGGTTTAAAGATAGATTTCTTCTGGAGAGCTGAAACTCTTAGTTCCCCTTCTATAGCCCTTAATCAGGAGAGATCCCTCTGGAAAGTAGAGGAAGGGTCTTGAGGAGGAGCCTAACTTACATTCTCCATTATCTCATGGCCATTCCTGTGCTCTTTTTACTGCCTAAGGGGCCTAAGCTTTCTGGAATACACATATATATATGTTTATACATATATATATATATGTTTACACTTTCTAAACATGTACTTCCTAGGATGTATGCATAATTCATAAACATATCACACAGATTTCCGTCCACTAGAGTGATGGATATTAATGGTGAAAGATAGTAAAGCCAGTCAACCATTCACATAGACACCCAACTCTTTCTTGAAATCATTTAAAGCCAAATTCATATAAACCAGCAGGATCCCAAAATGATATTTCTGACAAGACACTTTCAAACAAGACTGTTGTTTGACTTTCAAGCAAAATACTTTTAGAAAGTATTCATCAAAAGATAAACAAACATAAGAGACCTTATCACACGGCTACAGCAGATATAACAGAAAAAGGAACAAAAAGAGAAGGGAAACCTTTGACAAAATGGGAGATAAAAGGAAATAACAAGGAAAACAGGGACTAAAGTCACTCTCTTGAGAACTTGTTTCAATTCAGATCCATTCAGCAGAGATCTACTTCACAGCAAAATCTTCTTGGGATTTAAGAAGAAATCACAAAAAAGCTGTCATAACTAAACATACGGCCATGTAATAAGTGAATGCCCTACCCTGTTATTCTGTTACGACCTCAGCCTTTCAGTCAAGCAATTTACTTTCACTAGTCTTGACTGTGAATGAAGGAAGAGTAGGTCTCACTGTTGTAAGACAAAGGGGTAGAGGAAAGGATTGTGCATGTGAAAGCTTCCTAAAATCAACACTTGCCTGTTTTGAGAAAATTCAGATACTTCTACTGCTAAATTATAGGCTTAGAATGCATTTGTTTCTCAAGGAAGGAAGCCATAAAAAGTATAATAATGGGTGAGACTGAAGGGGGCCACTGGATGAAAGTCATGTGTCTCTATTTGAGAGTGACAGGCAGATCAATAGCAATGGCATAATTAGGTGGGACTTTCTCGGCCTTTTCCTTAGTGAGTGAAGACAGTTTGGTTCCTCTAGGACATGAGCTAGAGAAATAAAAGACCTACTCCAATTACTCCTTTAGAAAAACCCATTTCTCTCCCTCAAGGAAGCTTAGAAGTTAGCAAAATTCAAAACTCAAGAAAACAAGTGTGGGAAACCAAAGCTCAGTAGTGCTGTTTTTTCATGAGGAGAGAATTTCTTAAGAATAAAGTATGACATAAACTTCTTGTCATTCTGTTGCATTAAAAAATGTCATTATTACACAGTGATCCAAGTGGATTAACCTAATACAGATAAATATTTGAGAAAGATGTATATATTCAACAAAGCAAGCAAGGCCAAAATCATTCTCCTTAAGTTCAACCAACATTGTGTTTTGATCAAAAATTCTGAGTTTGGACTTGGCAGGAATGTTCACAATGCAATTTCTCATTCATAAGGCCATGAAGTATCAATGATTTCAGGTGAGTTCCTGCAAGAAACTGTGAAGTACCATAAATAATATTATGGTTCCATATGAAAGACTTGACTGAGTTTTTGAAGAGTGGTGGATCCTACTATATTACTAAAATAATCCACTAAGCATTATAATAGCTATGTGCCCTTATTTCACCACCCTTCCCAGGGACCATATGCCTCTTAGTCATCTCAGGATGCAATAAATAATTTCTATCCATTTCAAAGCTTTGTTTGGCATATAGTGTGTGGAATGACCAGAGTGACAAACAGCAATTAATTTTAACAACTACAAAAGCTCTTTTTAGAGGCCTTGCAGAGAAATATATCAGCTGTTGTACTAATGATTGGGAAGACCATCTTAGGAAAAAAATATCAAGGCAACCATCCGACTAATATCTTTCAGGCTGAATTTTGGGTGATTTTTCTTCTGATCTTTTCCCATGAGATCTTACATACTGACCCTTAAAACATATTTATTCCTTATTCTAATTGTTTCATTACTTCCAGATGAAAATTTCTTCAGAAAACATAAATTATCACCTATTTGAGAGCAGGAGCCACAGCTATCTTTGAAATTGTCACACCCTAATGTTTAAACTGACACTGACCTGGCTCAGTGAATCTCACATAGGTACTACAATGATGTCAAGAGCCATCAGAGGGATTAATCCAGAATGTAATACAGCTAGGAAGAAGCTGTCACACTTTAGGAGAAACAAAAGAGTTGTAGTCAAAAGCAATTTTTCTGTGTTCAGCAGTTCCACTACCACTAAGCCAAAAGCAGTGAAAGCTTCCTGTGGTAACAAAGTAAGGATCATCAACAGCTGCCTACAAGGTACCTTTGAAATCTGCAGCCAGCAGACATGGAAAGACATGGGGAGAAGTAGATTAGAAATTTAATCTTGCAAAGTTTTCCTTAAGTATTTCATTTCAGATATAGTTCCAGTGGAGTAAACCCGCTTACTCTTGTGCTTTAAATTAGTAATTTGTATTAATGTGTGCAGGTTAAAGATCAGAACCTGAATCTGTACATTCTAATCGAATGGGCCACCATTTATCTGTATCTTCAATTAACCCTATTTCAGAGGAACCGAACACCCCTGCGTAAGTGATGTAGTAACTTATGAATTCACTAGTCTAGGGGACAAGAACTGTACTTGAACGTTTGACAACATAATAGAAAACAGTACTGTTCTGTTGTAGAACAGCACTGCCATTCCCTTGTCGCAAGTGGATGAAATGGTGCTGTTTCTTTTCCAGAAAAAGTCTTCTGGAGTTTATTTTACAAAGTTCCTTAAAAACTACATTCAGAGGTGAGTCTTGATACAATAATTTACTCACACAGCAGCATGGTTGCTGAAAAAAAAAAAAGATTGCAGATTTTGTTTATGTAGCTGGGAGCTGTTTCTCTTTTCAGCTTTTAGTAGTGTCATTTCTATAATATACAAGTCCAATATTCTCATATGCTAAAACTGTTACTTAGAAGGATAACAGAATATAGGCCCCTTTCTATAAACAAGATGTGACTAATCCTGTATTATCTCAAGTAGAATCCATGTATTAAGTGGTTACTAATAGAGAATTTTAGTGCATTTAAATTTCATGTATTTAAAATACGTGTTACTCATCTCATAGCTGCACTCCATTTTTTCTTCCTTCATCTTTAAACAGCATAAAAATGCAGGACCATTTCTTCCAGGTGAAATGATCACTTAGAGGTCTCAGATATTCTTCCCCTCCAGTACTATCGTAAGTGATAAATTACAACAAATTGCAAGCATAACAAAACAACACTTTAAACTGTATTGTCATATTTATTATAAAATTCCTGGTTCATTGCATTTTGGCATTTTATACAACTGGTTCTGACAGTGATTAACATGGTTTGGGCTTCTGTTGTTTCACCCAAGAGAAATAAAACACCAAAATCTCTGCAGGTGTGTAATGGGCCAGGGATTCACAATCTGTTCTGCAAAGTCAGACTTCAAAGACTTCAAAAACAAAAATCCTGAAGTTGGCATTGCCTCTGTAATAATTTAAAGCTTTTTGCATATTTCAAGGAATTCTAGTTTCAATGTTTTAATCAGCACCATTATTCAACCTTTTTCTGTAACAATTTAACCAATTGCATGACAAATTTTCCATCAGCTTTGAGTTTCACAAACCAAAAAACAAAGCAAAGAGTAGATTTGAGACCAAATAACACAGCAACCTCAAGTATTAAGTACTTGCTTGAACTGGAATGGGGTTTTACCTTACTGTAAGCACACTGTTACAACTTAAATGATGCATAGATGCTTAGAATTATACAGTACTTGCAAGACAGCAATCAGACAGCTGCACCTGCAGTAAAGGAGCCCCAGGACAACATCTCTAATTGCTTCTGTGATTACCTGTCTAAAACTAACACAGAACTTAGTTCAGGCTATAATTTCAAATCCTTTACAACTAAAAAAAGAAATCAAGGTAGACCCCAAACTAATAAATATTTATTAAAATAATAATACAAAAACTCTGTTTTGTATGGTATCAAAATTTCACAGATTTATTTATTATTAAATCTTTCATTTTTGTGGCCCTTCTCTGGACTTTCTCCAGGAGCTCCATGTCCCTGTTACATTGGGGGCTCCAGAATTCGACACAGTACTCCAGGTGAGGTCTCACGAGAGCCGAGTAAAGGGGGAGAACCACCTCCTCGACGGGCTGGCCAAACTTCTTTTGATGCAGCCCAGGATACAGTTGGCTTTCTGGGGTGAAAGCACACAATGCTGGCTCATGTTGAGCCTCCCTTCCACCATCAATCCCAAGTCCTTCTCCTCCAGACTTTTTTCGATGCATTCTCCACCCAGCTTGTATTGGGATTGCCCTGATCCAGGTGCAGAAACTTGCCCTTGGACTGGCTGAACTTAATGCAGTTTGCACGAGCCCACTTCTCAAGCCTGTCAAGGTCCTCCTGGATGGCATCCTTCCCTCCTGCATGTCGACCTCACCACACTGTTGTCGTCAGCAAACTTGCTGAGGGTGCACTCAACACCACTGTCCGTGTTGCCGAGGAAGATGTTTAACAGCACCGGTCCAAGTACTGACCCTTGGGAACACCACTTGTTACAGGTCTCCATCTGGACATCAAGCCACTCTTTGAATGCAAACATCCAGCCAGCTCCTATGATCAGTTTTTTCCTCCCCATGTGTACTTTATAATGACATCACTGTGCACAGTCTGTATATGATAAAAACATTTGATCCTTTCTTTCATTAACATGACATGACTGAACTTGAACTCATTGATTGTGTTAAGAATGAAATCTACCTTAAACAAGAAGTATTCTTGTGTCTTTTAAATACATTTTTCCTTCAACTGGTAAAGCTATCAATACCTTTAAGACTCAGACACAATTAGAAGCAGCATCTTTCATTAATTAAAAAAGAAAAAAAGTCACAGCTTATTCTTTATTAACAATTCCATATTTTCAAATTTTCTTTAAAATGTAAGAACTTTGGTGCTCTGCATAAGTTATAATACGGTCAGCCTGATGGAAATTAACTGAGAGCCAAGCAACACAGAAATTCTATTTGCTACTCTTGCAGACCCACATACTTCATATAAAACTGTTGCAAATACACTCCACACAAGGACTTCACTAATACCAAGCAAATAGTGCAGTTAAAATACAATACTAAACATGGCTGAAATAAAAGCACTGAGTCTATAGAGAGAGACTATAATATAGAAAAAGCTCCGTCAAACCATGGTATAACAGGAACAAAGGCTCTGTGGCAGAAAAGGCATTTAATAAGGAAAAGCCATCTAGTAGTAGGATATAGGGAACATTTTTCAGTCTTTTGCAAAGAAAAAACTGCATACAGATGCCTTGCAATGGGAATTTGAGAAACCTGATATGGAAACTTTCAAGTCCTGATACAAATTCCATCCACTCATTAGATAACAGCTGGAAAGATAATATGGGTGTGACTTTTGAAAAGTAGATTTTCAACATATCATGTTATACTGATTCTTTCTAATCACTAACAGTTCATAACACCCATAGGAATGTTTTGGTAGTCATGAGTTGTCGTTATTCTTGATGTTGAGGGAACATGACTTCCATGAACACTACATAGCCACGACTTTTATCACATAGCCTCTGGTGTGCCTGTATTTGAATGTCTAGAGGCACAACACACAAAATCAGAATGTGAAACATTGCTGTGTGCCATCAAAGGAGAGAAAAATAATGATTTAGTATAAGAAAATAAAGGGTAGAAGCCCAGATGATACCTGCCTTCACTATGTCCTGTATCTACATATAATCTACTGGGAGAAATAATTAGTAGATGGACAAAAATACTTCAAAAGTGAGTTATTCAAATCTGTACTGCAGAAATGAACCACCAGAATTCATTAGAATATTCAAGTGCTACTGATTCAAATACTAGAGAATGCAAAACTTAACAAAAATTATGCTAATTTCTCCCCTTTTAAATAACAAAAAAATATTATTAGCATCATTATCAGCTAAGCATGTGTGCTAAAATATTCATTTCCTTCCCTATTACACAGAAAAATATGAGAGATGTAGGAGCTCAATAAGCTATAAATAATGGCCATTCACATAAGATTTGGTGTGGGGGGTTTTGTTTGTTTTGTTTTTTCTTCTTTTTTAATCACCAAGCATCCAAAGAAAGGTGATGATAGATTTCCTTCCACTACTCATATTCCACAATTACAAAATGAAAGGCATCCTTTATAGGTTGTTTGTGTGTTTCAGAGTTGTACTCTCCTCCTTTTAAGTCTGTAATGCTATCAGTTACTCTCTGACTTGTAATAAGCATAGCATAAGGATGTTAAATTTGCACATTAATTCAAGTGTTGTAATAATGTATAACCATGTCTCCATGATATGAAACTTCAGTGATATTACTCCTATGATTATTAAATTCCTTTGGCATAGACCCAGAAGTATTTATACTGTATATAAATTAATAAATTATGCAGCTAGCAGTGAGTTAAAGTCACCCTTTCCGATTTCTGTTAATTAATAATGTGGCTGTCATGTTAAACCAAAGGATTTGTGCAAAAAATCTCAAATCCTTAAGGCAAAAAAAATGTTAAACTACTACCTATCAAACTAAAAATGCTAATCAATACTGTTAGCCTGAAGACACTTTTGGCCTTACGTGGCCAAGTTTTCTCAGATACTTATTTTGTTATAGACTTTCTCTGCAATGCTTTGTTTTCAGAGAAAATGAGGAGCTGGGGAGAACAAAGAATTAATGTAGAGAGCTGATTGTTTGGTATATATTAAATAATATATGTATGTATGATGTTGGATAATGCAGAATTAATACTGAAGATACAAATGACTGAACTATCTAAAGCTATAAACACACATGGCTGATAATAAGTTATGTCCTTGAAACTTTCATTTGGATGGGTATCTATGGAATTTTCCATTGATGCAAGTCTAATGAGAAGAGACAAGATTTGAATGTGCAGCTTCAGTAATAATTTTGATGCTTAACTCATACAAATACTTTTCATGTTAAATTTGGGAATGCAAAATAAACACAGCTTTTCACTATGATCTCTATTGTACTTCATTTTGAGATGCGAGTGGCAAAATTCCATTTGGTACAGGTGACACAATTATTTCATAGCAATATGAATCATCAGTATGAATGTCAATAAGACAATTGGCTTAATCATATCAAGACTTGGGAGTTACTATGTATCCCAGTTCCCTGAGGGTTGAAATTTAATTCCTATGTGAAGCTGACTTAAGACTTCCGCAGGATGTATTTTTGAGTTTAAAAACCAGTCTTCCCCCCAAAAAACCCCAAACCATCCAAGAAAAAAACTCAGAAATTACAAACTGGGGGGATGGTTGGGGTGGATGTCTTTAGTTTGAAACTAGAATTCAAGTACTGATGTTGATTTTATGAGCACACCTACTAAAATGGGACATTTTTTCCTTTGAAGTAACTGTACTCTATATATACCCTGCTAATTCTACAAAATGTCTATTCCTGACTAAAAGATTTCATTTTAGAAATAACCTATACATAGAAAATGTACATAGAAAATGAGATTTCAGATGAGTTATCTTACAGATAGTATTACCAACATAATAAGATGTATTATCATGTATCCTTCTGTTAGTTATCTCTTATTGCAATTCATATGGTATTGACTATAGTATCCCACAAAAAAATGCTTTCCAAAAATCTGGAAACCATCCATTTCCAGATGATGATGACAACTACTGATGTGTCACTCACAGTAGAAAGCATAATACTTTTCCTTGGTGTTTTGTTCCTCCGCTTGTTCTGAATTTTTAAAATATTTAAACAATGAGACAGATATTTGAAACTCTGAAAAGGGTACCTGGTTAATTACTCTGATTATGCAAGGACAGAGAAAGTTGTTAGCTAAAACAAGAGAATGACTGACAGGAAGCTGTTCCATACAGGCACCAGAGCAAGCGACTATTTGCTTAGTAAGTCGAACACCTAACACCTTCCGTGCAGCGCTCTGCAAATGCAGCCCAGACACTTCATGAGCGTAGGAGAGAAACCCAGGGGTTCACTGAATTGTGAAGGTTCAGACAAAAAAACAGCTGTGGTGGCTCCCACACATCCACATTTAGATTCTGTCCGTGACACCATGTCAACACAGCAGGTTTAATGAGAGTACGCAGCGAACTCAGAAGAGTTCTCTTACATACCTCATTGGGAGGAGCTGACCTGAGGCTACTGCAGCCCTACCAAAACAATCTTTAATCTGACTCAACAAGCACTCAGGATTTTCTCAGTGATGTTTCTTAGCAAGTCAACAGCAGACATTCTAATGTAGCTTGACCTGTAGGATATGAAAGAGGAAAAGAATAAACAAACAAAAAAGAAAACAGGTAGTAGAGAACCATCCAACATGTTTTAAGAGTTCAAGATTTAAAATTGCTGTGAGGTTTGGGTTTTTTTGTTTGTTTTTGTTGTTTTCTTTTTTATAAGTAGACTTAAAGGAACAGGAAGACTGGAACTAGAACATGTTATTTCTAAACTATCTAAAACCAAAAGAAAATAACCAAACAGTTTCTTTGTCAAGCAAAATAGAACCAATAGAGCCAGAAATGTTCATGATTCATCTTTAGGAAATTACAGGGCAGCCATAAGACCAAAACACTGTTTTAAAATTCTTCTCAGTACTTCTACCAAGGTTGCATAGACGGGAAATGTTGGAATGGTACCTGGCTAGGATTTGTATTTCTTTTTCAAGCTTAATCTTCCTGAAGCCTAGAGAGGCTTCTCTATAACCCTTGCCTTGTACATATTTTTCTAACAACTTTTATTTTTTCTATCTCAGCAAAACCCTTGTTAATAGTATGCATAGATCACAGAGAGAATGAGAATTAATACAAAATATGGTAGTGTTATAAATAAAAAAAATTCAGACGCTGAATGACATAGTGAATTTCTGTCTATTGGTGTTCACAGATGTGTTACAATATTTCAGACTTATTATATAATAAACTTAAATATATAAAATAAGCTTAAATAATAAACTTAAAATGTTTATTTATGCACCAGTCCAGTTATGCTTTTTCTATGTGTCAGCTTAAGTCTCAGCTTCTTTCTCAGGCAACATTTATATAGTCCTTAGGTTTAAAAAATAACATGTAAATAAATAGTAAAACCTAAGAAGGAATGACATACCAAACTTGGGAACCTCATTGCATAAAATTGACAATGTGGCAAAAATCCTGTTTCTTCACTCCATCTATTCCCTCTACACAAATCAACTGGCCTTCTAATGTTATATTATTATTCCTTTGACTAATTTTAAAGCTGTAAATACCTACTCTGATTGTTTAAGAACACCTGACCTATCACAGCAGTGAAAGTCCAAGAGAGAGATTGCTCTAAGGAGAAACAGTTCTACCCAGAATAAGTTCCATTTCTTTGTAAAGGATGTAATTCTCCCCAGTGCTAAAAGTTTATAGAAGGAGATGCTAAAACATACAGCTCCAGTAGAAAAGATCATTTTCATAAGCTGCACCAATATCAAACTGAGATAAACTATATTGGCACAAATTAACCTTAAGTCTAGCTAATGAAAGATAAGAAAAGATGTCATAATTTGAATTTTGTTCAGAACTGAGGGTTGAGGTATGGTCTTTTAGAACTTCTGACACCAAGAATTTAGTGCATTACATACTTGCTAACAGTGAAAAAACAGTGTCTACTATAAAAACCTTTACTGTAAATATTTCACAGCTCATTCTCATTAAAAAGATAAGGTACTTTCATTCACTTATGATGTTCATTTGAACGTGTGATGTATTTTTTGAAAGAACTCTGTAAAATAAAAGTAAAAAAAAAAAAATCCTGCAAAATAGCTTGAAACATACTGCATAAAACCCAAAAGCATATAAAAAAATAGAGGTCTTTAAAAACTAGGTTTATTTAGTTATCCAAAAAATTAAATTTCAGGTTTAAACATAGTTGAAGGAAATAAAATTATCCTAATGATGGAGAGAAATTACTGGTTCATTTCATGCCTCCAGAGTTATAATAAATTAGTAACACTTTCTCTTTTAGATGAGACAAGTGAAGACTTGAGAAAAAGAAAGGCATTTTGGTCTTAATTCTGCAAGTTACGAAGCATTTTATCCTTCAAACTGAAAAGCACCTGAACTGAATTTTTAAAATCTAGTATCTCAGCAATGTCCCTGAAATCAATAGGATAAAATAACTTCATAGAAACTGGATATAATTATTGATTTAATTAGTGGTAAAATTGCTTGAAGATGTCATATAACACATTCAGCCAGCCTATCTTTAAAAGCTTCTTCTTCCATCATTGTCCTGCAGAATAACCCAATAGATAGGAGCTACTGGGGTGTGAGAATGCCTTGACCAAGTCTTCAGCATCACAGAACACACAAAGGTACTGCAGCATTTTATACTTGCCTTAGAAATCTCCCACTCACTGATCATAATTGAGACAAATTAAAAATTCAGATATATAACTGCTATCCTCCAGAACAGATCCACACCATAATATTAGTATGCCAAAAGAGTATATTTAATACTAAGAACTTATTAATTATTATTTTATAATTCGACATTTTATGCACCATGCATAATGAAAAGAACACACCATGGCACTTATTAGCCATTGTGCTTGAAGTTATGCAGTTCTGTGCAATATTTTAGTATTCATAAAGTGACGTTTAAATAGCTATAAATAGCATCTTCTAGACATGACTTTATATAAAGTCAAACCTTTTCATATAAGCTAATATAAAAACCTGAGCCTACTTTCTCCTCCAGTATTTGACACTTTATAAAGTAAAATACTGTCTCTCCTCTTTATAAAAAATATCTTCAATCAAATCTAAGAAAAAACCCTAGGCCTTTGCAAGAAATAAACTCAAAAATATTTTTCAACAGTATTAGTAGGACAAATCATCTATGTTTCTACATCAGCTCTGTATAGACCACTAGTTACTCACATGGGTTGAATTTATATCCTGAACATTTTCAAATATTTCAGCTTTTCAGAGTTCTGCCCTTAACTGTGGCAAATTATTTGAAAAGAACAGGCTCTCTCAACATTTTTATTGAATTATGATTTGGGCATTTTTGTAAATCAGTATATTTTTAATATATTGCTATATAGAACAGTAGCATAAAAGCATATAGTATGATTTACTAGTATACTCTTTGTTATCCAGCCTTATTTCTCAATCTCTGATCCAGAAGCAAAATCACTGCTTTTACAGGAGCTCTGTTCTCTGCAGACAAATTAATTTTCACCAGGGTCAGACAAGTTTACATATTCCAATAGCAAATTAAATTTTTATTTCTAGATTTTTCCTCTGAAGTTTTGATTACATGGACAAAAAGATGCAAATTGCTCAGTCTCAAATTCATTTTGTGACACTAGTTTTTCAGAACATTTTCAAAGGTATTTGATATTAATCATATTAGCTAAGACCATTCAAGAGGACTTCAAGGAAAGTTATATATTCTCTTGAATACATATGCAGGGGGAGGAAATAAGTTGTGAAATTCTAAATGGAAGAAAAAAAGAATGGTCAATGCTGTAAATTCACCTTCCTGAGAGTCTTCAAAAGTAGAATATTTAATATATTGGCATATAATCACCTTTCCTTCTGTATTTACTACCTAAATAACTAAGGAGAAAGCTGTCATGAGTCCAGACAGTCTTTGTCCAGAGGAAAAAAGTTGTTCTTTATTACTGTGTAAAGTTTTGCTGTAGTGCTATATATGGTAGGATTAACTAAAAATAATCTGTTCCTTTTCTTGTCTTCTCTTCTTGCTTATTTTTCTCTTTTATAAATGCAAACACCCACAACAAATAAATCTGTTGTTTTGAGCAAAAAGTTTCTCACTTCTGCCTTCAATTCCATCACGGCTGCATTACTTATTCACCCTATTCCTTTTTTACTCTGTATTACCCACAACCCTAAAGTTTAAGAAAACTCATTTTCACAACCCCTCACACATACAGACCTGAGGAGTGAAGACTGATAACTGCTCAGGAGTGCAAATCAAGCATTTCATGCCCAAAGCTATTACACAGAAATGACTGTCTGGGGTTGCATCATCAGCATTACTGCTGTAGCATGAAGGAGAAAAACAAAACAAATATTAATGGAAGAGACGGAAGGACAGCAATGAACACATGAAGACTTGTTAAATTGTTGTTGCAGATTTTCCATTGCCTTCCTGTTTAAGGGAGTTATGCAAATGGACTGAAGTATTGACATGCAGGTGTTTCATCTTGTATGTACCATCAAATTACCTATGAGATTTTAGAGTTTTTTTCATACATGAGTGAGTCGGGTAATTAAACTATTTGTTGCCATTAAATAGAATGAATAATGCAGAATTTATTCCTTCTCTCCTTTTAACTTTATAACAGAAAATTTGAACTATTTTGAAGGTAAAGAATTTGACCATCTTGCCCAACAGATTACAAATTATTTACTGTTTTTCATTTGAAAGAGCCCAAGAACAAGACTCAACAAGCTGCAGTAAAATACATCCAACATGCATAGTGTAAAACTTTATTATTGTTTTAGGTTATATGTCAGTTATTTCTTAAAGAAAACTTCAATAGATTTATCGTTTTAATACATACATTAGACAGAGAAGAGTATTGTGGTGGTACAGCTTTTCCTTTTTATTTCAGATTTTATTAATAAGTATTCCACAAAACCCTCAAAAAAGAATGCACAGATCTTGAGGGGAAAAAGTATTTAGAGAAGTGGTTTCACTGAAAACTTACTATTCGCACACACCCCCCCCCCCTTTATTTTTTTAAATGAGTTTGACATTTTTAACACTGTACTGTATTACACAGTCTACTAGCCTAAAGCAGTGATTGGGTTGATTAGATTTTTACTGAAACACAGAGTGAAAAATGTGTGCAAAACTGAAATTACAAGCCTATATTAGCAGGTTCTTTCAGAGGGTAGCTCCACCTTTATTGACGTAAATAAATGTAAATAAATGATGTAAATAAAGTATTATAGACCTTGCAGCTTACACTCGTGTAAATTAAAAGCCATATCCAACATGCCTTGATAATGAAGACATAGTCTAGAAAAGAGCGCTATTTAAGCAAATGCCCAGAAAAAACAGATATTTGTATTTCCCCTAATACTTTTGATACTGCTTTTCTTTCTTATCCTTCTTTTTCTTTTCTTGTCTGCTCACCATATCTGCTCCAGCAGCAGTCTCAGTGTTCCTGAGCAGAGCTGAGCTTTCCTCCCTGCCCAGGTAGGACTCAGGCAGCTCAGCCAGAGGGGCAGGGGACAACACACCCTGCAACCCACCCACCCCAGGTGCAACCAGAGCCCTTCACTTGCAGGGTCACTAAGGTACATTCTTTCTCTTCATGCCCTTGAAAATCCCAGAATAGATGTTGCCTTACTGCTCAGAAGGGTTTTTCAAATGGCTCATGCTCTGTAGAGAATATAGCAACTAGATTTCTCGTTGAGTTTCATACTTATCTTACTACCTTAAAGAAAACACGCTAAAATATTCAGACATACTATATGCAAGGATGATTAAGGGACTGGAAAAACTGATTTATGAGGAAAGGCTGAGAGACCTGGGGCTGTTTAGTCTAGAGAAGACTGAGAGGGGATCTTATTAATGTTTAGAAATATCTGATGTGTGGGTTTCAAGAAAGAGGGGCCAGTGTCTTTTCACTTATGCCCTATAACAGGACAAGGGGCAATGGATACGAACTGGAACACAGGAAGTTCCACCACAACATGAGGAAAAACTTCTTTACTGCAAGGGTTACAGAGCACTGGAACAGGCTGCCCAGAGAGGTTGTGGAGTCTCCTTCTCTGGAGACTTTCAAGACGCCTCTGGATGCACTTCTGTGTGACCTGCCCTAGATTCTGTGGTGGTCCTGCTCTGGCACGGTGTTGGTCCCCTACCATTCTATGATTCTATGATAAAATATCCTACAAAATAAATTAGGATAACACAAAGAAAACATTTGCTGACTGCAAAGAGACAGCAGTCACAGTAGAAATGTTTAAAAATATGTAATTTTTTAGGTCCATATCAGTGTCTTTTTGGCATTGTGTGTCATTTTAGTAAGGGGAAATTAATCAGTGGATAGATACCAATTGCAGAACATTGCTGAGATGGCAATGATATAGAGACATTATTCAGTGGCTACCATCACAGAATCATTTACATTACAAAAGCAAACTTGCTCTAACTTCATGAAGAGCATCACCACTATTTCTGGCAGAGTTAAAAGGAACTATCATACTTTTAAGCTTTACATTATAATCAGCATAGTTTAATTCAGTATGTTTATTCTTTAAAAATTGCAGTTTAACAACAAAGTGAACCTACTTTCCACTGCAGAACAACAATTTTTCTTAATTCCAGAAGGTGGCTACAGAAGCTCTGTGTCAAATTGCAAAGAAGAATTAGTTAGCCAGGCAGCAGCCAATATTCTGGCCAGCAGAGTCAGAGCGAGGAGTCTGCCATGTTTGATAGGAGATGGCAGATGGAAGTTTTAAAGTACAAGGTAGCACATCCATATTTGCAAGCAGGAAAATTTTTACGTCTTCTGTAATTTATCTCCATTTACAGTCACTGGAAAAAAAGGTATTGGATGAAATGAGAAAGTTCTATACATACTAGTAAGAAAAAGGAACTTCCACTAAATTATTAAATATCAAACAGAAATAAGGTTTGGTTTAGTGGCCATTTGAGACTGCCGAAAATTTTCCACTGTAAATATTTTTAATTAAAAGAATATGTCCATGCAAAAATGTGTTATACACATGTATATATGCAGGAACAATACAGCTAACTTAAATTTTCACAGCAACATCTAAAATGGAAAACCATTTTTTAAAGTCTGGTTCAACAAAATCACATTATACTGAGCTGCTACACTCTATTTAGAAGTTGCAATTTGACATCACACTCCCAGAAGTCTTTCTTTGCTGGCTAGTATCTGGGGAGGTAAAAAATGTCACCCTTGGTACACTCAGCCTATAGCATGGCACTGCAGACCCTGTATAAGATAATCCATGAAGAAGAAATTAATACCTAAACCAAAATAACCACATAGCACTAGACTAAAAATTAACTAACTTGAAAGAAACTGAAGACTAGAGGACTTTGAACAGGAGTTACATTGCACTGTGAAGATGAGCAGACACACAGCACTATAATTAGGCATTTAGCAAGAAGCCCCCTTGTATAGCCAAAGGCAGTAGTAGCTACTTGCTTTTAACTAAAGAGCCTATCTTCCTACTTTCCTTGACACAATCTTTTGTTATAACCTTTACCTGAACTAGTTGTAAGGTATTCATAAAATTGACATTGCCACTTTACACAACATTGAAAAGGAATGGGAAAGTTTTTTTAATGTTACATAGTATTTTTCATAATTGTTTCAATTAATTCTAAATGCAGTTAGTCAAATGCAAACGTGTTGTTTCATTGGAGAAGAAAAATACTCTCTAATACGAGGCGGAATCACCTTTATGCCATACCAGATCAGTGGTCCACTAGATTATCCATGACAGTAACTGAAGCCTCACACAATGCAGCCTTATCTCTTTCTAATCCATAAAAATGACCTTTGTATCCCTACCATCACCTCAAGACCAACCTTCATTATAAATTCCTCTTCTCCCTTTCCTCCTGTATTTGCAAAATTTTTATTCTCCCACCCTGCAATATTATTTACAACTGCTCTGCTGACTCCTTCTTGCATTTCTCGATCACTTGACTGAAGCACTTACCATTCTCAATATCTTTCCCTGGGATCAGATTACAGTATGAAGAGAATACTGCTAATCCTTCCTTACAACAACAGATTGAGTCCTGAACTATTCTCACTTGGATTCTCTTCACTACTCTTGTACTAGTTACTTATTTCTCTTTTCATACATTTCCACCATTGTCAATACACAAATGTCTCCCTCTGGATACTTACCATCTGGAACAGCCTTTTTGCATTGCTTTGCCTCATCAGCTCCAGCTTCTATTAAAATCTCCTTAAAACCAGAATTTTAAAATATAAATATATTTAATATGAACATTATACTGCAATTAAAGCAATAAAATCTCTTAACTTCCTGTCCAAAAATCATGCACTATTAATTTAAAGACCATGGCCAACTTGAAAGTGTTGTAACTAATATTTCTAAGTTAGTAAAATCCACCAAAAATAAAACCTAAAGAAAGAACACAATTTGTAAATACTAAGTCTTAAACAGTCTGTGTGCACACACCTACATGTGTGTATATATATCTGTATGAGTCAAAGAGAAAAGCATTCTCCCATCTCTTTGGAGAAATGGAAAAAAACATCCAAAACAGCTTCATACATTTTAAATGCTTCATTTGTCTTAAACCTGTGAAGATTGTCATCCTAGTAAATGCTGATAGCTTTTTTTTTTTTTGCAGCGGGCAATCTCCTGGTTCCAAACCAGTGGCTGGAACAATATTTTCTCTCCAAATGGGAGACAGAAGATATCACTTGGACCACAGGAGTCAGTGTTGACATTAAGAACATCTTGACAAAGATTTACTGAACAGAGTCTAGTCAAATCAACACTGAAAAATTGGGAACAATCCAAGGAGTTACATAAAAAGGGTAAGATATTAAATATTTTACACGTTACTAATGAACTGCAGACTGTAAGAAAACTATGGTTTACTATGATAAAACATAGGTTAACTATGCATCTTTTAGCCTCAATCTGAACTGAATTGATGCTTTGCAAAGTGAAGTATTTAGATAACATTGTAGAATAAGTACATTCTCCCTATCATCTCCACACATCTCAGTCAGAATATTTTCCAATAAATTGCTGTCCAGGTTTCATCAGGTTTTCCTAAATACTACATGTATTAGTCTTTAGCCACAAGCAAAAGAAGCGTGGCCAGCAGAGTGAGGGAGGTGATTCTGCCTCTCTGCTCTGGAAGGGCTGCACCTGGAGTACTGTGTACAGTCCTGGAGACCTCAGCACAAGAAAGACATGGAGCTGTTGGAGAGGGTCCAGAGAAGGATCACGAAGATGATCAAAGGGCTGGAGCACCTCTGCTATGAAGACAGGCTGAGAGAGTTGGGTCTATTCAGCCTGGAGAAGAGAAGGCTCCAGGAAGACCTTATAGCTGCCTTCCAGTACCTGAAGGGGCTACAGGAAAGCTGGGGAGGGGCTTTTTACAAGAGCACACAGTGATAGGACAAGGGGTAACAGTTTTAAACAGAAAGAGGGTAGATTTAGGTTAGACATCAGGAAGAAACTCTTCACCCTGAAGGTAGTAAGGCACTGGAATAGGTTGTCCAGGGAGGTGGTTGTTGCCCCCTCCCTGGAGGTGTTTAAGGCCAGGCTGGATGAGGCTTTGTGCAGCCTGGTCTAGTGTGAGGTGTCCCTGCTCGTATCAGGGAGGTTGGAACCTGATCACCTTTAAGGTCCCTTCCAACCTTAACCATTCTATGATTCTGTGAAAACACTCTGCTCTCATACACATCTAAAAAAGTACACTGAAAGCAGCGTACAAATATTTGCTTGCTTTGCTGGAGCAGAACCAGAGATGATTTTTTTTTCACAAATGTTTTCATCATTGTTGTCTAGCATCCTCAGTAATATCTGATAGATATTGTATCTTTACACAGTGTTCTACCATTTCAGCTGCTGTAGATAGATTTCCAAGGAGGAAGAGGTTCAAAGAGTAATGACTATCAGAAAAGTCATTAATACTTTTAGTCATGCTATACATTAACCAAAATTACATTTTAATATATGCAGTATTTCCTTTATAAACTAATGGCATAGAAGATGCCTAATGAGATTTTTTCTGACTAAAGATTTAATAAAAAAGAAACAAAAAAACAAAAACCAGAACACTGATGAAGTACTCAAATTATATCCGAATTCACTTTTCAATATGGTACAGTTATGGAGGAAAAAAAAGGAATAAAAAGAAGCAGCCTGATACCTAAAAAGATTCAAAAGATGTGAATAACCACAGTTAACAGAGACCAGATTTTGCTACGACAGTTTCAGAACCTTTATTATCTTTTAATATACTCAACAAAACAGGGAGAGTGGCTCAGCGTTGTGTGGTAGTTTCAGCATGCCAACTACACTTCATTATCACTGTGAATAGTTACTTTGTAGCAAGGCTCCAGTTTTAGCTTCTCCAGAACTAAGATCAGTCCAGGTTCCCAAACAGCAGGAAAAGCCCTTGAAGTTGTCAAGAAAACTTAATGCAGCAGCTTTAACTTAATGAAATGAGTGGAATTCTCTATTTGTTCATATTCATATGTTCCTAATAAGGCATTAATGACAAAATCTATGTCTAAAAAGATGTTACAGTTTAACTTGGCATCATAACAGCCCAGGTACAAACAAACTTGCCATTAAGGAAATAACATTGAGAGAAGTAATAAGTAGCCAATAACAACTATAACATTATAGTTAGGCTGTTAAAGATTAACACGCTCCAGTAATTTATGTGAATATCCCTTGGATCATGCCCTTGCTTACCAGTCATATCATTCCTCTCAGTCCAAACAGAGAAAGGAGGACAGGGAAATTTGAGGCCAGCTTCATGGTATAGGTCACACGGATGACTTTCTTCACTAAATTAAAATCCAACACATGTATGCCATCTAGCTCTTTGCAGCCAAAAAATGTACTACAAGTCTCTGCCTGTCTCTCTCCCTACCGCGTTGCCCTCAAAGCTCTAACTGCTGATAAAGAGAAAAAGCCTCCAGTCTGGTCTGAGTTCTGTGCGTCATGAACATACAGTTATACATTTATTTTTCCTGTATATTGTGTTCAGACATATGAAATACCATTTGCGAACAGAAAAGAGTGCCTGTTGGTGTCTCTTTTTTAAATTTAGTAACACACAAAAGCAGTTGCAAAGAAACAAAAAAACCCCAAAAAACAAACCCCAAACAACTTTCAGTCCACTAAGGCCAAGATCTATTTACTGTCATTTGATTTTTTTACCCTCTGTTTTTCAATACTGTATTTTTTAACATTGAGTCTATTTATTCCACAACATGAATGCACACAAATTCATTTTTTACTTCCATTTATACCTACAATAATTAACACTAAAACATACATACAACCTCCAGGGCTAAAATATGTAATGGGATTATATCTTCTTTAGGGGATTGATCTTGTTTATTGACATTCTAATTCCCAAGTGATCCAACCCCTACATGGCCAGTGAACTTTATCTAAATAGAAAAAATTGTGTCAGAGGATAGGAAGAGTAATTCTACAGTTTTTACCTTGAGTGATTTTTCTGGCCATTATATCTAATATTTGCAAAGAAAAATGTTTTTCTGCCCCTTTGTTAAAAGACTTAAAATAATTTGAATGTATTTGGTTGTGGAAATGTAGAATTTCTACACCAACGTGTAGTACGAAAACCTGTATCTCTACAGTGCACTTTAAAAATTATACATCACCTTTTCTCAGTGAATAGCAGTAGGTGGACAAAAATAAATATTTTAGCAGAGATTTCAATCACAGCGCTGCCTTCTTTGTACCCTACCTGTGGCCCCTGTCTCAGTGGAACTGCCTTCACTAGACTGCTTGCCTTGAGCTACGTAGTAAGTAATTAATTGGAAATGGGTAACTGCTACTTCTTGATTACACTGCAGTCCTTGCTCTGGACCACAGGAGATGGAGAGAAATGCAGCCAGGGCCATACAGCATTTACCAGCAGTAGAGGGGCAGCCCAGCCTCCAACCAACCACTCCCAACGTTATCTTCAGCCTGCCTCACTGTTTATCCGCAGTTTCTAATCTTGTGCATGTGGGAAAACAGCTCCTACTTCTGTGATTTGAGTCACTAAGATTTTTTTACTGGTCAATTGTGGCAGCTTCACAAGAACCAGATTACCCTTGACAGCCCTTGAAAACAAAAATGCAAGGTTCTCTGCCCCTTCTGTACGGACTGGGGCAAATCCTCAGTGAAAAGGGGATTTCATCTAGCCCAGGTTAAGTAGGAACTTAGATTCTACATTAATTTCTCAGCTCAGTTACTAATGACTTAAATAATTTTAAAATAAACTTTTTCTTTTTTTATTTTTTTTATTTTTCCCCATCCTCTAAACTAAACAAAATTTAGAAGTTCAAGTGACCTTATTGGAGAAAGGTACAAATGATGCAAATCAATTTATCAGCCCAATCCACATCACTAAAAATCTGATTAATAACTTGTGGTGGTTCAACAGGGAACTTCTCTAATAATTACTTGCTGATGAGCTTCCCATCAGGCAATAACTATTTGTCTGAATCGACAGTGTGTACTCCTCAAACAGTTAAACCTTCCTGTTTTGATAAATTAATTCCATTGATGAACTCTTTGTAAACATCTTACAGTAAATCCAGAAATTACACAGTAGTGGGATATTATGACAAAGAATGCTATACCCCCAAAAAAATTCCTAACTGTCCAAAAGCAAGTTACTGTATAACTTTATTTAGAAGCTATGGATTTTGCTAACATTAATTACCTCTTTCTTCAAGCTTTAATTCAGGGATAGTTTCTATTAAATTAGATGACTTTCCCTTGGGATTTTTTTATGGCAAATATGCAGCTACAGAAACAAGAGCAGATTCTAAATGGAGGGGACAGAGGCAATGAGTACTTGTAATCAGGTCTGTATCAAAAAGAAAAATGTTTAGCCTTCCATCCAAAATGCAAACAGAAAAAAATGCACAACTCACAAGTTGAACAGTACCATCCCTTGGCCACCCAGAAGAGTACAGGAATTGTCAAGAACTCCACAACTAAAAGTTAAAGTACCAAGAGAATATAGTAACTTTCAAAGAATCTTATTTACAGAATACTTTTTTAACTCTCTCTGGAGAATCCCTCTAATCCCACCACCCCTTCAGAAGTAAGAGATTTCAAGCATCTCTCTCCTTCTCAGGAGAGAACTCCAGTAACAAGCTGGAAAACCATAAGAAAAGTTGCTCAGAAATACGAATTTAGAAAAAAAGACATAAGCCCTGGCTACAGATAAAATTTTATAAAATACTGAATTGTAGACCAGTCTATTTCAAGATCTTCAAGTGTTTAAATACAAATATTTTTAAAACTAACAGATGCTACCCACAGAGTAATGACTGGCAAGATTTTCTTACAGCATGTCCAAGCCTCAGGCATGTACTAGTAAATTTATTGAAAATATTTATAGCATGTGAGTCTTAAAGCATGTTAATGTTCGTGATTGGGGTTTTTTTTGTTATTGTTGTTTGAACAGCTTTTGTTTAATAATAAGCTATTAAAAAACTTCTGTTGTATTTTTTGTGAGAATCTTTAAAACTGTCTTTACTGTAATATTTTCAGTAAATCTGTGATAAGTCCATGAGAAAAAAAACCCTCTGAACAGTGCCTTATAATGAAAGATTTTATGTGTTTATGTTCTCTAATCTGAATTTTGTTTACCGTTTGAAATTGGAAAATGGGCTACTTTCTTGACCGTAATTGTTACACATTTTTAGCTATTAAATCTTTCTGATATTTTCATTACCGGCTGTCTAATATTATCCCACCTAGCCAGCTTTGCAATGCAGTATTGTCTATAGTCTTTGTGCCTTGGGGAAGGATTTTCATTTCGTATTGTTTGTTCAGACAACATTTAATGAGATTCTTAAAAGTGCAATCCCTTGGATTGTAATAGAATTCCACTATACGTAAGTGACTGGTAGAAAGCAGAAAGCGTTTTGACATCACTAGTTTTGCAGAAAGATACATTTATGTTCACAAAAGTAGACTAGATCATAAAAAGGTGGAAGAAAGAGAAGAGAGAATGAAGCAGCAATAAAAAAATTTGAAAAAAAACCCAAAACAACACAAAAAAATTTACTGGGATAGGAGTAATATTTGAAAACAATAGTGCTTGTTTCTCCATCTTTTTCAAAGGGCTCTTTTCAAAAATGCAGATAATGACAGCTGGAGGTTCCAGGACCCACAAGAAAAAGACAGGTAAATGGCTTGAAAAAGTAGGTAATGAGAATTGTTCTTGAGCCCATGACAATAAATACTAATTAAATTTTAAAAACCAAACAAACAACAAAACAACAAACAAACAACAACAAAAAAACACGAAAAAACCCCAAAAGACACAAAGACCCCAAATCTTTAGGGGTTTTCTGTAAAATAATTACCTCTCTAATAAGAATCCCGTGGCTACATCTGGAAACAGAAAATACTTTTTACAGAGTAAATCAGCATATCAGCAAAGTAAAATAGTGGCTTGGTTCCCCTCAATATACTTTCTAGGCAATATATTTAGGCACACTTGTGAAAATTTAAGTATCTTTTGAGAAAATGGAGATATAGAGGGTGCTGGAATAGTTGGATCAACATTTATATTAACTTACAAATTATATCTAATTCAATTTACTTTTATGCATTTTTGAGTATAAAATATTTCATTTTATAAAAAATTAAAAATTGTCCAAACCTGAAAGAGCAGGCCACTGGTGGATTCAGCAAGACTCAGCTTGACAACAGAAACCAGTAATATAAATGTTAACTGCTGTGATCAACTCCATGTTCAATGTCTCATGGAACCCTCAAAAGCACAGAAAAGATGAGAAAATTACTCTGGAAGCTAATGTTCCCTATGGCAAGAGAAAAAAAACTGTCTGAAAGAGCAGTAGGAGAGAGTACAATAGTTGTTTGTCTTCCTTTTTAAAGCACCATGAAAATCAGCTGGAACTTATTAGTTACCAAGTGTATTTTTTAAAGACAATTATAAGCATTTTTATTCTTCTCGAACATATCTTATTTTTAGTAGTTATTATTATATGCCTATGATAATAAAGAAATCATTATGCCTTATGACTGGAAGAGTTAAAATCATTAAAGGATTTCCCCCTCTCTTTATTACTGAAGAAAGCAATGTAAAATTCTTATTTATTTTTTTCTCTATTGACACTCTCCTTCAGTCTGAATTTAAAACTTAAGTTGACAGTTGACCAGTTTACCAAGATGACAACCTAGATTATTAATTAGCTAAGATAATCTAAATTTCTAAATCATAGATTTACTAAAGCAATTAAATAGCTAACAAGTTTCAGAAAGGTATGTAAATACTTACATCCTTAACAAGTACACATTCAGCTGCTTTCTTTTATATTTATATTCATTAATTTTCAAATAGTTCAGAGCAGACAGCTTAGCTGACAGCTCATGACAATATATAGCTCGGTCAGGAATTCTAGAGGGCCTCCAAAATGCCTCAGACATAACTAAGCAACATGTAGCACCCACAACTAGAGACAGGCCCTGGAAAATTACAAACTAATTGGTTAACTAGCCTGATAATCAGTGCACGCTTGCTCTCAGCTCAACCTTCACTGCCCATTCAGTCAACCAGCAAGCTGCAAACAGGGAGAAAGGGGAAAGCACAAAAGAGTCAGAAATCATTTAATTGCACAGTTGTTCTTCAAAAACACATTCAGCTCCAAAAGATCCATGTATAGTTTATCTGTGTTGTAGATTAAGTGCACCACAGATGCTGAGATATTAGACCTGGCAGTTTGCAGAGACATCGTTGGTCCAGCAGGATGCTTTAGATGCTTTAGCAGAGCCACGTACAGATTTCCAAGCCAGGTCAGCGGTGCAGCTGCTTACGGCAATGCTTCAGCTGACCCCAGGGAGGTCCAGGTTCCTATTAGCCTCCACTTAATACCAGGCAAAACCTGGTGATGCACCTGAGCTAATAAGCCCTGTCTGGATCCAAAACACTGAGGAACACAGGGCTGAGGCAGCCTGAGTCCTGCTGACATGAAACAGAGCCAGCACTAATAAGCTGGGTCCATATGATGGCTTTCATGCCAGGCTGTGCTGTGCATCCCAATGGTATGGGTATTTTCAGGGTTTTTTCTATTATCTGCTGTTTTCTTGCTGGCTGCCTGGTGTGCCATCACATTAGGTTGGCCTTAAAACAGCAATTTGTGGGGGGAAAAAAATGGAAAGGTCTACTGCACGTATAATTTGGCAGCTCCTGGCATTAAAAAATAAGGATTTGGATGTAAAAAAGCCAACCAACCAAAAAAAAAGCTGTTTTTTTTTTCCTGTGATTGAGACTTTTGAATTTTAAAAGTTGTTTCTGCCTTTAGCGTGTGGTTAATACCATTTTTAAAATAAAATGTGCAATACGCCAATGTTTGAAAACTATGAATGACAACTTCATCATATGTTCTGCTTGAAGTAATGCCCACTATAAATTAATTTATATGAAATATAATCTGGTGAGCTAAAACTTGTGCTGCAGGTACAGATCTGCAAGGAAAGATCAGTTTTGTAGAAAGTGTTTCACAATCCTCTTATTTCTTAATTATAAAATACTGTTAAAAACCTGCCATAACTTCTGTTTTATTTTTTCTTTGGGGTAAAAAAGAAGAGGTTTTCCTTCACTGGAGCACAAATCTTGAGGTAATTACATAAGATATGCCAAGATAATAAATCTTGTAAGATTCTATCTCAGCTATAACCTTATTTGTTTGTGGTAGAGTTTGTTTTAATTAATGCCTGGAAATGCATTTATTTATATAATAAATTTTAGAACCGATATTTTTGTTCTGTAAGTAATATTCAACCAAGTCCAAATTTACACTTTTTCCCAATATGGAATTAATATACTGCATGCTTCACTGTTCAACATTCATATTTTCATCATGGGGTGGTGCTTTGGTAACAAACAGCAGTTATATTTGATAGGGGAGTAATGCAATCTAAAGACTAGCTAATCGCCTGTTGGGAAGAGGAGCACATAGACTTCAATAGAGTATAACAGCATATGTAATATCCATATTGATGGAAGACTTCTTGAAAAGTATGAACATGTATCATCTAAAGATACAACCAAACTGAATTTTTAAAGGTTAAAAAAACCCAACAGTTGTATTTCCTATTGAGTCTTTTTTAGTAAAGTAAAAACTCAGAAAAATCTTAGATCCAGAAGAGACAACTACAGTCCAAATACATAATACAGGCTAATTAAGAAATAAAATTATTGCATCAGTTGCTTTTAAATATACATTTCTGTCACAAATAAATGCATGATAAAAGGTCTTGTCTCGCAGTTCATTAAAAATTACCTATGTGATAGTGAATTCTTTTCCTCTCAGTCAGTCTTTGTTTTTAATGTTATACCTATCTCTCTGACTATGCCAAAATCCTTCTAAGCTACAGGAAACAATCTACTGGTAATGAAAGCAAGTGATTAAGAAGTAACAAAATACACTTAGCCTTGAAGAAAGAAAAAGATTTTTTAAATTACCTTCTCTTTCAGATTTGCTAAAAGTATATATATACACAAAACATGAAAATACGTTACATGACATATAAAACAATATTATTGTATAATTAGGAGGAAAAAACCTGACTGGAGCTGCCTTTCACTTATGGAATATTATACGTGGGAAACTATTGACAATGTAAAACCCCGCAGGGAGGCATTTGTAAGAAATTCCCATTATAACCCATTGTGTATTGCTGTTCACGCAGAGAGGGTTTTCTTAGTTGACATAAAACTGCACTTACCTTTGGCTGCCACCAGGGTAAGTGCTAGTTTAACATAAATGATAGTCTATTTGTTTGTTTCAGTTGTCAGAAAGGTACAGGCTTATTACTTACACTATGAAATATAGGAATTATACATCACTTTTACACACAACTGAAGGTCTCAGCTACTTTAAGTAAAAACAAATAGAAAACACAAGCACAGAGGAAAGAATGTGCAACTGACTGATGTACTGATTTTAATTTCATCCATTCATTTCATTCATGTTATTTGTAGCCTTGCACTGAAGGACAAAACACTAATGTCAGCAGGAATGAGAGTCTAAGATTGAAACAAAAAAAGCAGGTTTGGCTGCTGAAGCTTTGAGACTGTTGAATTTTTTTTTCTAGTAATTTATTTTGCCTGGCCTTCTGATGTTTTGAGACTATACACTTCCTGTAACATGGAAAAATGTTAAGTCTTGCTAGTCTGTCTTTACCTGGACCACTAAATTTTCACCACACAATCAAGCAAGCGATATACTAACAATGAAAGATCACTTCTCTATCAAATCTGCTTTTCTTCAGTCCTGACAAATACTGCATAACAAATATGAAGTTTAAAATGTGATGCTTTCTCATTATTTTTGGACATTAAATGG
Organism: Hemiprocne comata; assembly: GCA_020745705.1. NCBI lineage: Eukaryota > Metazoa > Chordata > Aves > Apodiformes > Apodidae > Hemiprocne > Hemiprocne comata. The sequence goes on along the minus strand of CM036586.1, from coordinate 129,499,633 downwards.
ACTGTTTAGTTTATATAATAGCATTACATATTCAAGCTCTTTCCTCAAGTTTTGAACAACTTCAGGCAAAACTAGCCTGTCAAACCTCAGTGAAAACACTGTAAAGTTGTCTTCTTCCTCAAACTCTTCTTTAATTATAGATATAGTATGAAGAAAACTGACATTCCCTTGACTCTATAGAGCTAACAAAACCTCATCCTGCTAGTATAAAGGAATTAATTATAATTAATAAAAAATCCTGTATCTTAACATTTCCCCCTAAACCAAAGAACTAGAAGAGAATCCACTATAGACACCACTATTAGTTATCAATGTAACATGAAAGGCACCCAGACACAATAATGACAGAAGGGTAACAGTATAGTACCTTTAGAGATGAAGAACCAAGACTGAGAGTGAACAGAAAACACCAGGAGAGGGATGTAGGGTTTGCAATTGGGAGCTGTAAGAAAGCATCTTCATCCTGGCATGTGTCTTTATGAAAGGAGTCCCATGAAAGCTACAGCCAAGTATCACAAATATGCACACAGATGGCGTGTTGAACACTGCCTTTTCTAAACAGTGGAGCAGGGTGATGAGGATGTGTAAGAAATGACAGCCAGCACTCTAAGAGGAGCAAAACTGTATTTCCATTGTAGTTACCTGGTTGTAACACAGAAGAAATAATGATTGATTTCATTTAAGGAGGAATTTATGAAGCAACTCTTTAAAAATTGGAGACAACCTTGCCAACACAATGAATCTTCTGCTCACTGTTAAATAACTGAAGGAGAATTCTGAAACCTGCAAGGAGCAAATGCGATGGGAAAAAAAAAAAAAAAAAAAGGCATCCTTTTTGGGAGTGGAGTTTTAAAGGTTGCAATAGGAATTTCAAAGTCTCAAGGTGAAGCAGAGACATAAATCTAAGAAGATTACCTAAGAAACAACACCATTCTTTCCTGCAGGGAGCCATACACATTAATGCAGTGTCCAAAGCTGTCACTGGATGAGACTCCTCATGGAACCGCAGAATCATTTTGGTTGGAAAAGACCTTTAAGATCATGAAGTCCAACTGTTAATCTAGCACTGCCAAGTCCACCACTAAACCATGTCCCTAAGCATCACATCTACATCTTTTAAATAGCTCCAGGGATGCTGACTCCACCACTGACCTGGGCAGCCTGTTCCAGTGCCTGACAACCCTTCCAGCTTTTTTTTTTTTCCTGATATCCAATCTAAACCTCCCCTGGCACAACTTGAGGCCACTTCCTCTTGTTCCTCTTATTTGGGAGAAGAAACCAACGCCCACCTTGCTACAACCTCCTTTCAGGTAGGTGTAGAGAGCACTAAGGTCTCCTCTCAGCCTCCTTTTCTCCAGACTAAACAATCCCAGTTCCCTCAGACACTTCTAGTAAGACTTGTGCTCTAGACCCTTCACCAGCTTCATTGCCCTTCTTCCTCCACAATACCCATCCTCTCATAACAGGAAAGGTTCCTTATCCTTCTCTAACATGCTGTGAAGCACACAGCGATGCACTGTGGATTTGACAGCATTCCTCATGGTGACATCAAGCTCATATCACAGACAACACTAAGAGATCTTCAGTGCTTGCAGACACACTAGATTGACAATCATTAGGACGGCCCCACTTTGGGACATTAGATGAAAACATATTTGAGCAACAGCCCTGTCCCAGATGGGCTTGATGCTCCTTTGGATTCTGGCAACAAGGCCTAAGATGCAAAGAACATCAGCAAGTCAGCGACAGACCAAACACTGCATGGCTTCCTGACAGGAACAGCCTGCAGAAGGGGAAGTTTCAGAACCAGCTCAGAGGAGAGTGCAGACCTTGCCACTGATTTCCATTCCAACAGATGCTATTAATATGATAATTCAAAGTACACAAAAGGATTTTTGATACATCAAACAAGCATGAGTGCGTAACACTGAAATCACAAGTGAAATTCACCATCACCTGGTCATGTATTTTACTTATGTCAGATAAAGGACATTTGAATATGACCCAAATGCAGAAAGTCAACAAAATATTTTAATATTTTGAGTTTGCACTAGTTCAATGCATAGAAAACAGGCTACTCTGGCGATTTGACTGTTAACATTCAAGTGACACAGGTGAGAGTAATAAAGAATCTCTGTAGGCTATAATGACAGAGCTGACATATAAAATAGGTTTAGCAAAATAGAGAAATCGACTCATCAAGGGAGCAGAGACTCTTCCACAAGTCAACATGCTAATAAAATGGTTGAGAAAGCTCATAGTAAGTTTACACTCTGTCCATGTAGGAATTCAGCACGCTGACCTTCACTCTGGGATCCTCAATGAAAAAGTAGTGCGTCACCAAGGTCAATGATTACACAAACCCGTAGCAGCTGCACTATCATTCTTAGTATTTGTTTCCTGGCATAGGAAAAATTAAACTATATAGTAATGTAAGAGAGCTGTAAACTGCAGGAGGCTGAAATTAAAAAAAAAAAGTCTGTTGTTTTTAAAGCCTGAAACAAACTACTATTGCATTTTGAGCGTACAATGAAAAACTGGTGATTTCAGTTATTCCATATATATATAAAAAAGAAGTTTGATACTAAAAACAATGAATTGTTAACATAGATGCAGCAGCAATTAATTTTCTGTCTCTCACATTTATCATAATAATTTATGAAGAAGCCTAACAGTGAAATATAATCTCATTTCATTTTGCTGATCAATGGCAATCAGGTACAATCAATGTAACAGGAAATTTATATAGTGATGTTTACTGCTACTACTGGGTACTTCTATTGATATTTTAAATGTATAATTAGAATAATGACTCATTTGCCTTTCATCAGAAAGGCAGAAAGCTTCACTCCTTGGGTTTATACTTCCAGTTGTAACTTTGTTCTGACAGAAATTCTAGGCAGAACAATTTCCCTCCCCACTTTCAAGAGACTTGAAACCACTCCAAAATACTACCCTTTAAAAAGTGTTCAAATTAAGAAGCGTAATGAGAGTTTTCAATGGTGTTAAGCAAAGGTATAAAATGCTGAGCACTAAATGAAAATTTCTTCTTCTACTGTCCGTGCTGGAAGGATTTTAATAATAGGCATTTCTACATTACCTTATTCAGGAAGATATTTATGCATGTTTCTAATCTCGTTAAAGGCTTATTCATTGATGAGCTCATTGTGTTTCAAGATGTTCTTTGTTTCTACAGCTATGATTCCTTTAGAGTTGTACTTTACAGATAAGGAATAAAAATTACAGCATAAGTAGTCTAATAGGATGCTCCATCTGTGACACTGACAGTATAAGGTGTTTCATAAGACATAAGATAGCCTCAAGGGGAAATTTCCTCCTAACTCCAGGCAGTTAGCAGATATCATTCTTTCTCTTCAAAACAAATCAAAGCCAAGTTTTCTAATTTTTGAAACCTATCTAATGCACTCTTGTCTGTTTCCTTTTCCCTTCAAAATCATACTTTTTGAATACTTCTATAAATCTGATCAAGTTTAATTTCCATTATTTGAAACCGCTGGATTTAAAATAAAAGAACCCACCAACCACTCAACCAACCAACCCACAAAAACAAACTCAAAAGAATCCATAAGATCAGGGTTTAAGGACAATAGAAGAGGAAAGAGTCTGCATGTCTGTGTTTCTTCTGGGAGGGAGAGATCTTGGCCTTTCCGTGGTGCATAAATAGTTACCATAAATAAAAAGGGGAAAATGCTAGAAATTGTGTAATTTAGTGGATGGGCAGTATGTAAGTAGTAATTAGCAGGTAACAACCCTCTTAGCACTACTGAAAATAAAAAGAACGTAAACTGAAATGTAGGCTAAAGTTAACAAGTGTACTCTAATTCCTCCACCATACTTTTCAGACACTATCTTTAAAATCTCTTGTTTACAGAAGTTCAGCATCTTCTGCACTCTTTCCTTTCTTAAATACAGGTGAAATTCAAACTTCTATGTACCAGTGGACCACAGGTAAACATAAAAATCTTTTGGGGACTATCACAAATTAATTAAATTAATTTGAATTAAACAGTCCAAATTTTACTGTTGAATATGGATTTACTGAGAAGATTTCACAAAAAATGTCCATGGCCCACAAACTGTAGAAACATATTCCTCATCTAACTTACTACCATGTACATTTTTGTAATCTTTTATACTGGCTTTGAGTTTGGCTTCCCATACCAGTTCCAGATTTTTGGGAGGTACTTAGGAATGCTCTGACCTATAGAATTATCAGTACTACACAAAAAGTAGGTGTGAGTTAAGGAACCTCAGGAAAAAATATCAATCGCACAAAAATTAGATGAACCATAGTGACAGGAAACACAGAGTGTAAAAGAGCCACAGGAAAATGAGCCAGGGCACATAGAACATCTGCTCATGGAAGCGGTGATCTCTCCCAAGCCTTGCCTGGGAGTCCACTCAAAGAATTTGAGCAAAGAAGAGCGAGAAAAATTATTAACTCTCATTTTGCCTACTTCATCTTCTGATTAGTATTCGGTAATTGGTTGGAAAAAGTTCAATTTCTTGCCCAGTAGATGCTTTTCAGGTAGGCTGACAGCTTTGGGTTAACACCCTGAGAACATGGCAATCTGCACTAAGTGATTTAGTAGAATCTCACTGTAACTACATGGAATCCAAGTTCCTAACAGCTAGGGATTTTCAATAATCCCAAATGTTACACCATATTGTGAATGACGACACGAAAAACTTCCGTGTAACTCCAAAGAACAGTAAGTAATCAAAGGAGAGAAATCTTGCTATCCCTTTGTGCTTTCCAGCAGTAACAGATCATCAAATTGGAAAGATTCAGTAAAAGCTTTACAGAGGGGGGAAAGAAGAAGACAATAAATACATTTATAATAATTTATAAGTATTTTTAAGCATAAGTTTTAATTTTGGGTAAAATAGGCAATAGTAGGGATGTTCTGAAAAAATACAAAACAAGGTTAAGGGATAGGGAAAATCTAAATAACAAATCAGACAAAACGCTGGGAACTCAGTCAAGCTACACTTTTGCTTTTCTGTAAGGAACAATGTTGAAGTAACAACGATTTGCCAAAGTGTAAAATGAACTCCAACTGTCTGGCTTGGCAAATCTCAATCTGAATGAGTATCCTGAGGCATGTTATCATGTCTGAAAAAGGTCTAGTTGAATAAAGTCTCATCTGACCCCTGAGAATCAGTTAATCTGAGAAACAGCAATACAAAATATGTGCAGAAAGCTTTTGACACATTTTTCTGAAGGTGGCTTAGTGAGGATGAACATCCTAAGATGCCACAAGAAACTTTACATCAGCCTATCAGTCTCAAAAAGAAACTAATGACTAACAGCAGTGTGGATGCTACCTCTCATTAACTGAATCAAGGTAGGCAGTGTTAACTGGTAAACAAGTAATTATATTTTTGCACTGAGAAAAAGTAGGAACGCTGTAAAGCCAAATAACAAGTGAAATGCAATTCTGATTACACCAGTCATGAAGTTTAAATTTTAGTGAAGCTTGATTTGATAATGGAAGGCTAACTGCATCCTTCCAATTTCATTAAAGAATATAAAGAAAGGCTTTTCTGGAGATAGAGAAGTGTTTTCTACTGAATCTTATCCACAGCAAAGTACTTATTGAGACTGAGGATTTGAGGTCAATCCTTTAGTTTCAGAAAGTTAATCGAGTGATTAAACTTTGACTAGAAATTTCAGGGATAAAGTTCTTCCAACTGAGCTTAACCTCAGCATGTATGATGGAATTAAAATTTACTATATCAACATTTCCCTGAAAATCCTGTGTTTGAAACAAAACTGATTAAGTGTTGTTACCATCCCAACTTCATACCATATGTAATTACCACAATGACAGGTTAATCATATTCAATCCCTTTGCCTGTTCTCAGTGGCTGTTGTTTGATCTTTTTTAAAAAAAAAAATCTAGAACCTGCTCCTGCAAGTGCAATTGTAAACACTCAGCTCAGTTTTATTTTGCTCTATAGAGATTAATACATGTGTATTGATCTACCCACATGCATCCACCTGAAACCAAGGCCACTAATTAGATACTAAAATGTGCCAGGAAATCTGACTTTCAGTTAAGGGTTCTGCCACAAATGTGTGATGCACTTTAAAATCCTTCCCTGAAAAATACTGAGCACAAAAAATACCTCTGAGTTCCATTTCACATCAGCTAATCAAAATTTCAGAAAAAAATAAATTTAAAAAAAGGATCTTTCTTTTTTCTTCAGTAAATTCTCACATAACCCTCAACTACTTTTCGGTGTTTTTCTCAGAAAAATATTCTAGTACACACATAGCATTCTTATTTCCAACTTAGCTATAATCATGCTACACACAAAGAAAGTTACAATGTTAGGTCCTCAGACTGTAATCTATAATGACTAGTGAAAGTATGGCTCAAAGCAGAGAGGGGAGAAATGGTTTTGTCCACAGCTCAGGCCACAAGTGAGGCTGCTAAAAATGAGTCCTCTCACTCACATAGTCAAAATTTTGATGCAGAAGTAGATTTTAGAAAAATTTTCAGATCACACAGATAATGAAAAATGCCAAAAAAGCCTTTTACTTTTGAAAAACAAAAACAAATACCTGAAATGTGTTTAAATGTCCCTTGGTCACAAATAAAAAGCTTGTAGATGTTGAAATCACAGTTCTATTGCAACTATTGCAGCCATGTTTGCCTAAACCTACAGAGCTTGAAAAAAAGCACTGAGCAGAACCAAGCAAGACGCTTTTTTCCTTCCTCCTTTATATCCTGTAACACAAAGAACTAGACCTAGGAGGTTTGCAGTTAGCTTTAAAAGTTGGATGAGCTGTTACGGCGCAACGTTCATACTTGCTGTGCGTGGTCTTAATTCACGTAGCTGCTGAAGGGTCTGTGAATCACACGTGGTGTCTGTGTGCCCTACTGCCAATTCGAGTTCAACTTCCCAGTGAGCCCTCTGAGAGCGGTCAAGCCACAATGCAATGCCACCTTGAAGTGCTGCTGAGAGAGGTTAGCAAGCCTTGCTGTAGTGAGGCTACTGAGCTCAGGTTGCACACCGATAATTTAGTCTGAACCTATAATATCTGAAGCTATAATGTCTCCATAAGCTGTTTTGCAGTGTGCAAGATTACCATATTAAGCTGTCCCACTGTTCAATCCCTGAGCCTCTTGGCGTATTTCCTAGCTGTGGCATCTGCCTATTAATATTTGATAGGAAAGCAGTCCAAAAGACAAACTATTTTAAGCCTACAAGATCAGCGATGACATTATTTCTTCTAATACACAAGAATTGCTGTCCCACGTGTTCTTTAGGTTCACTGTGAAAGAACACATGATATATGTGCAACATGTTACAGCTTTACCTAGTAGCATATAGAAATACAGGAATCTAGGGAAAAAAAAAAAAAAAAAAGATGATCCTCTTACCCCTGAAAGGAAAAAAAAGGAAAAAAAAAAGGAAAAAATTTGAAAAAAAATTACTTGTGTATGGCTTTCCTTGCTGTTCTGGATAGTTTTCCTATCAATCAATACACCTCCAGCCTCTCCCTGAACTTTAATCTTTCCTTAGGATCTTCCACTCCCCTACTTTTCTCTAACCAACAATTTCTTACAGTTTCCTGGCTGGTACTGTCAGGAGGCTTTGCTGCAGTCCTGTGCCCTCCTTGCATCTTCATTCTCTGCTCTGATCAAGACTAGAGAAGACGTGTGGGAGATCAGACTGGATGTTTAAAGGTGTAGTTGCATGTGTGTTCTTCTCTTTAACAGCAGCATGGTTTGAGATATGTCTGTTCTCTCTCTTTCCTACCCCTACAATTAATCATTCCTCCACCCCTTAGTTATGTTGGCAAAACTATTTTTGAGGTGGCAAAATGAACCAAATAAGGAAATGGATCTGAGCTCCAATTTATACTGAAAAAAGTGAGCAGAAGAACTAACTGCTAAATGTAAGAGCTGCTTAATTTAATGTTGCTGCAGAGAGAAAGTACCACATCACTGTTGCTTCAAAGTATTTTTTTATTACATACCTGTGAAGTTGCTGTAATGACAAGATTTGTGTTGCATGTGGTTACCAGAGCACTAACTTTCAATGTTACTTGATGCATGCATGTCTTTTAATGGTTCATTATTCTTGTCAAGAATGTCAATCACTAATGGTCTTAGAACAAAGATGTACGTGTGATTAGTTTGTGGTAATGAGACATTACTTAGGCTATCAGAAAACCTTGAAGAAAAACAGGGAATTTAAACTGAGATGCCCAGAAAGTAAAAACGACAGATAACATCAAAGGCCTTCACAGTGGGAGCACAGGACAATGGCAAAGCTTCCAAAGCTATAAACACACATTGGAAATGGTCAACCACTGGTCAGTAAGTGAGTGCAACCTTGTGAGGTCTGGAAAAAAATTATTTTATCAGTTAATAAAGATCACGTTAACAGACTGTGTGAGCAAAAAAATAAAAAGGAACGAAGGCAGACCACCCAATTGAGGAGGAAGGAACACCCTAGGTCAACATTATTCTTTTCCCACCAAAAAGAAGAAAGAAACCATCAATATTAACATCAAGGAGAAGTAGAGGTGCTGACCACTCATCATAACTCCACCCTGCTTTTTAGCTAAATAAGACTACTACTATCAGCCTCAACCCCTGAGAGGCTTTAAGAAAGGTAAGAGTAACATCAGAGAAAGGGGTATACATATAAAGTTTGTTTATATCAGTTGTAACTATATCATTATCAGGAATGAGCTGTAATAATCAAATAATATGGTCTACAAGGACTAATATCATGTAAAAAGACTAATAGTTCTTTGAGAAGACTTAAGACTTTCACAAGATAAGAACAAATTATTGGTTTTGCACACAGTGTGTTTCTTCAGGCCACGTGAAATACATGGGGTGCTTGACATGTACCCTACCCTTAAGGAATAACTGTCTGTAGGGTCCTTTTTGGCGGAACACAGTCACGAGTATATGGCTATGAAATAGAATAATAAAGGTGAATGGAAAACAATAAACAGAGCAAGATGGCTTGTGGCACATGTTGGCCCCATGTGTCACAACCTCGTCCCACTGTAAATATGCATCCTGGGCAGGATGGCTTGTGAGACATGTTGGCCCCATGTGTCAGAACCTCGTCCTCCTTATAAAAGGTATGTGAACCAACTTTCTCTCCAACGCCATAGTTTGTCATAGCAAGAGTTTATTGCACCTTTTGTTTTGTCTTTTGTTATATTGAATAACCTGCTGCATTGATGTAATCTGTGTGTGCTTTGCCATAGTAGCAACTTGTTACTGGATGAAGCAGGAGGAAGGACTAGGGCTGGCCAAGCACCTCCTACCATCATCAAGGGCAAGACTGGGTTGGCCTCTGTGTTTGCCATCAAGAAGAACCTCGAGCTCCGCTGCTGGCTGCAACCCAGTAGGCGTTGAGTGGTGGAGACATATGCCATACCAGACCTTGATGTGAGGGGTGGTCTCCTCTATTATAAGAGGGCCATCCAGGAGGGGAGGCCAGGCCACAAGGCCTGCAGTTGGCATGAATTACAGAATAGCTGCATCTAGGCATCCATTTGACAACTGCAATACACTGAAGCCTGGATCATGTCCACCTTCATCTTGAGTGGCTATTGTATAAAACAAAAAGGGGGAATTGTGGGCTTATAGAAAATTAATTGTGGGGTTATAGAAAATTAATTGTGGGTTTATAGAAAATTAGTGTGCCTGAGTTAGAGAAGGCAGCAGTGCTGCAGGTGCTGCTGAAGCTAACCGTGGGACCAGTAAACAAGCTGGTGTCCCACAAGCTGGTGTCCCACGGTTGTTACCTCAGGAAGCAGCAAGAATAGAATGTTGTAGCAAGAATGGAGAGGCACCGGCTGGGAAGTGAGAAGTGGAAAACAGTAAAAGTCCTGAGTCATCATGACATAGGGGTGCAACAGTGCATGCGACAAGGGATGGGAACAGCGAGTGACAAAACACGTAGCCAATCATGTATAAGCTGAGAATGTATGTAACCAATGGGGTTTGTACTGGGGCAGGTGATTTGGAGTCAGAAAAGTATATATTGCAGCCATTTGTAATAATAAAGGTCTTCTGTTACAACCCTTACAGAGTTATGTGAAGTCCATTTGTGAGGCACCCTGACAACTGTCAAAACTAAGATACAAAGTTGTGGCTTGAGATTAGATAAACTTGCTTTGATGGCTAACTCTCATCTTTATCCTTTTGACTCTACAAGTTAAGGAACTGGAATAAAAAAAGCTACTGCCTGTTCTCCAGAATGCTTTCCTTATGAAATGGACAGTAGTACCAGAGATCAGTAATGAAAAAATTACCAGTACTGACTCTGAGGAAATCATCCTTAAACACCCATTTTCAAAGAGGAAGTACAGACCATATATCTTGAAATTACTGTTTTACACTATGTTAAAATTAGTTCAAAGCTTCTGCTTTGCCTTTCACTGCATTATGAATGTTATGCAGTGTAAAAAGGTATGAATTAACGGAAAGCTTAATAGCAATTATAAACAGTTAAAATGTAGTGCTAAACTTAAATATTTTGTATTTTTACCTGGTCTTAATACAATATGAAGAAATGGTTAACAACATTGATGGTATTTTTCTTGACATTTTGTAGTCTGTATCACTGCTGTACTGTTTTCCCTGTCTCCTCACTTGAAGTCTGCCTTAAGATATCATTAATCCTTTGAGGTTTGTACATCAGTTTACTAAAGAATGAGAATGGAAAGAAAGACTAGATACATAAGCATCTAAAAGGCTACTTTTACTTTTACATGTCCCATGATCCTAAAGCAAAGCTGGCCATGAAAACTTTGCAAGTGATCTCTTCTTCCTTATGCTTTTCTGATAGGAAATAATTCACAGACAAAAGTTGATGTAAAGAGATAGCAAGCGTTCTTGCTGTTCGTTATCATATTCTCAAACATCACTTGCATATCCAAGCTAACAAAATTGCAAGACAAAAAGCTTGGTTATGCATCACATAAAATAACTTAGAAAATTGCATAATCACAGAATCACCAAATCACAGAATCACTAAGGCTGGAAAAGACCTTTAAGATCATCAAGTCCAGCCTATGACCTAACACCACCACATCGGCTAGACCATGTCACTAAGTGCCACATCCAGCCTTTCCTTGAACACATCCAGGGACGGTGCCTCCACCACTTCCCTGGGAAGTCCATTCCAATGTCTAATCACCCTCTCCATGAGGAAGCACTTCCTAATATCCAACCTAAACGTTCCCTGACGCAGCTTCAGGCTGTGCCCTCTTGTCTTGTTGCTAGTTGCCTGGAAGAAGAGCCCAGCCCCCACCTGACTACAACTTCCCTTCAGGTAGTTGTAGAAAGTGATAAGGTCCCACGAGTCTCCTCCAGGCTAAATAACCCCAGCTCCCTCAGCCTATCCCTAGAAGACTTTTCCTCTAGGCCCTTCACCATCCTTGTTGCTCTCCTCTGGATTTTCTCCAGCATCTCAATCTCCTTCTTGAAGTGAGGGGCCCAGAACTGCACACAGTACTCGAGGTGAGGCCTCACCAGTGCTGAGTACAGGGGGAGAATCACATCGCTACTCCTGCTGGCCACACTATTCCTGATACAAGCCAGATGCCATTGGCCTTCCGGGCCACCTGGGCACACTGCTGGCTCATGTTCAACTGGTTGTCAACCAGCACTCCCGGGTCCCTCTCTGCTGGGCCACTCTCCAGCCACTCTTCCCCCAGCCTGTAACATTGCATGGGCTTATTGTGGCCAAAGTGCAGGACCCTGCACTTGGTCTTGTTGAATTTCATGCCATTGACCTCAGCCCATCGATCCAGCCTGTCCAGGTCCCCCTGCATATTCTTCCTACCCTCTGGCAGATCAACACTCCCCCCCAACTTGGTGTCACCTGCAAACTTACTAAGGGTGGACTCAATCCCCACATTCAGGTCATCAATAAAGATATTGAATAGGACTGGGCCCAGTACTGATCCCTCGGGGACACCGCTGGTCACCAGACACCAGATGGATGCAGCTCCATTCACCATCACTCTCTGGGCCCGGTCATCCAACCAGTTTTTGACCCAGCGAAGGGTGCACCTGTTGAAGCCATGGATCGCTAGCTTCTCCAGGAGGATGCTGTGGGAGACTGTGTCAAAGGCCTTGCTGAAGTCAAGGTAGACCACATCCACAGCCTTCCCCTCATCCACTAGGCGGGTCACCCAGTCATAGAAGGAGATGAGATTGGTCAGAGAGGACCTTCCTTTCCTAAACCCACGTTGGTTGGGCCTGATCTATGGTTGTCTTCCACATGCCGCTTGATGGCACTCAGGATGATATGTTCCATAACCTTGCCAGGCACCGAGGTCAGGCTGACAGGCCTATAGTTCCCCAGATCCTCCTTCTGGCCCTTCTTGTGGATGGGCGTCACATTGGCCAACCTCCAGTCATCTGGGACCTCCCCAGTGAGCCAGGACTGGTGATAAATGATTGAGAGCAGCTTAGCCAGTTCTTCCACCAGCTCCCTCAGCACCCTAGAATGGATCCCATCTGGACCCATGGACTTGTTGGGATCTAAGTGGCACAGCAGGTCCCTAATTACTTCCTCCTGGATTACAGGAGGGGGATTCTGCTCCCCATCCCTGTCTACCAACTCAGGAGTCCATTTGTCCTGAGGGTAGCTAGTCTTTTTGTTAAAGACTGAGGCAAAGAAGGTGTTAAGCACCTCAGCCTTTTCCTTGTCCTCCATTACTAAGTTCCCCTCCTCATCCAATAAGGAATGAAGATTTTCCCTGACTCTTCTTTTTTTTATTAGTGTATTTATAAAAGCATTTTTTATTATCCTTTACAGAGATGGCTAGTTTAAGTTCTAGCTGAGCTTTTGCATCTCTAATTCTCTTTCTACATGCCCTTACAATATCCCTAAATACTTCCTGATTCACCTGCCCCTTTTTCCAAAGATTATACATTATTTTTTTATTACTGAGTTTTTGAAATAGTTCCCTGCTCAACCAGGCTGGTCTTCTTCTCCACCGGCTCCTTTATCGGCACACAGGGACACCCTGCTCCTGCGCCTTCATAATTTCATTCTTAAAGTAAGCCCAACCTTCCTGGGTTGCTTTGTTTTTGAGGGCTGCTTCCCACGGGACTCTCTAAATCAGCGTCCTGAAGAGGCCAAAGTCAGCCCTCCAGAAGTCCAAGGTAGAGGTTTTGCTGACGACCCTCCTAACTTCACCACATATTGAAAATTCTATCATATCATGGTCACTGTGCCCAAGACGACCTCCAACCACTACATCTTCCACCAGCCCTTCCCTGTTCGTAAACAGTAGGACCAGCATGGCACTTGGTAGGCTCACTTATCAGTTGTAGCGGGAAGTTATCTTCCACGCATTCCAGAAACCTCCTGGATTGCCCCCTTTCTGCTGTATTGTACTTCCAGCAGACATCTGGTAAGCTGAAGTCCACCAATGAGAATAAGGGCTAGTGAACGCGAGACATCTCCAAGTTGTTGAAAGAATGTCTCGTCAGTGTCTTTATCCTTGTCGGGTAGTCTGTAGCAGACTCCCACTAGGATATCTGCCTCATTGGTCTTCCCCTTTATTCTTAACCATACACGTTCTGCCTTGGTGTATCTAACATTGAACTCCAGGCAGTCAAAGCACTCCTTAACATATAACGCCACCCCAACACCTCTCTTGCCTTGCCTGTCCCTTTTAAGAAGCCTGTAGCCACCCATTGCAGCACTCCAAACATGCAAATCATCCCACCACGTTTCCATGATGACAATTATATCATGGTCTCCCTGGAGCACAATAGCTTCTAACTCCTCCTGTTTATTTCCCATGCTATGGGCATTGGCATATATACACTTGAGCCATGGTACAGATATCCCGACCACCTGCATGGTTACTGACCTATCAGTGAGCCCTGTGTTTTTGTTGCTGCATTTATCCCCATTTCCCACCTCGAGTGGGATGGCAGACTGGTGGCCGTTCTTAGGCTTACCTCTGGTGAGCCTGCTTTCATCCGCACCCCCCTTCAAACCTAGTTTAAAGCCCTTTCGATGAGCCCTGCTAACTCGTGCCCCAGGATCCTTTTCCCCCTTCAGGTTAGTTTCCCCCATCTGTTGCCATGCCTGTTGACCTACTGACGTCAGTGTTAAGATCAGATTGCAAGATTTAAGTGCTTAATATTTTGATGTTTATTTGACAGCTCTCTTAATGCTTCCCCCTAGCACTAGGAATAAAATCTGTGGAATGCATAAAGCACTGAGCATGATTATTAGTAGCTTCCAACAAAATTTGCTCTATACTGCAAAAGTGAAACTTCAGGCAACTGCATACAAGCTATGAGCAATGAATGTACATAAAAAACATCTGTGAAGGTATTTGTTTTGCATTTCTATAAAATATATGCAAACTACTAAAAATACTGACAAGAACACTTTGATGAAAAGTTAACACTATGAAATAATTTAATCAGAAACAAAAAAGAATTGCCTATTCAAAATCACACCCTAATTAGGAAAAAATAAATAATGGCTGATAATTTTTTTTTCAATATCTGTATAAATTACTTGTTAGCAGAGCTATCAATAATTATACTTCCTGATTTCCTATTTTAAATCCTCTTCTACTGTATAATTCTTATGGGTCTTTCTTGCTAAGTTGTCAATATTTTAGTTTTAATTAAAAATTGTGGAGGTTCCAGTCTCCTAAACATCTACATCATGGTGTTCTGTCACTATCTTATGAGGACTCCAAAGAAAAGCAGTAGTAGAAGAGGGAAGTCCAGACATGGGCAGAAAGGTCAGCCAGCCCTGCTATTGTAGTCATCTTGGCAACCATTTATTTTTTTATTCACTACACACAGACAAGCTACCAGAGTTTAATAAGTGTAATATGATTCTACTAAGTTGAAACAAAAGACAATTTCTGTGATAGCAGCTTCAGAGAACGTAATAGTGGTTGCAACTAAAAATTGTAAGATAATTGGTATTATTTTGTGGAATTATTGACAATCGCATAGAAAAATGAATCAATACCTAAACTATCTTCTTTTTCTTTAAGCGATGAAGCCCAGTTACCAAGTGGTTTTGTATTTTATAAAGACAGGATTATTAGATTAAAAAAGCAAAGCTTCTGTGCAGATTAAGTCTTTTAACGTCTGTGTCATCATAAAAATAATAAAGCTACAACATTATGGGTATTGTTTTCAGAGAAGTTAAGTCAACTAAAAGCTTCAATCTGAAATAAGAAATGCCTTCAATGAAATGCCATTGATAATGCAACACAAGAAAATACTACACGTCTTTACCACTTTTATTCAATATATGCATAATATACAAGAACCTATCTAAACAGGGCATAGAACAGAATAACGACATAAAAAAGTTGTGGACACGTATCCCCAGTTTTGAGACAAAACACCAGTAGCAGTTTCTATTTGTTATCTTGAAATGTTTGTATTAGGAATTAAATGTTTCTACGAACTTAATTAATCAACCAACGCATCTAGAACACTAGTAAAAAATTACACACTACACCTCAAGTGCATTAACTAAAAAGCTGATGAAATGAGATCCAGTGAGGTTGCATCAGCCAAACGAGGCAGCAAAATGCAGATCAGAAAATTTCCAGCCACCAGGACACTGAAGCTACATGAGTGCCACAGGAACAGGGGAGCACTTCTCTAGAGTGATTTCAGTGACATCTCATTTGTCTAAGCAATATGTCTGTATAGACACTGAAGGCCCGCATCCAGTTAGTCATGTCTGAGGAAAAAAAAAAGGGGGGGGGAGGGGGAGAAAAACCAGGAGGATTGATCCAGACAACACTGAACAAAAATTAAAGGAACAGATTTTGCTGTTCCATGGTCCAAGCTTGTGAGGATTGTACAAAATGTAAATGCCAGTGACCTGCAAACAACACCCTATAGAGCTCTGCAGGGTATGAAAACGATATAGAGCACAGTTTCTAAACAACAGCATTTGCCTTTTTTTTCATATGGTTCACAACCTGGCACAAATGTTGTCATTGCCTGTGGTCACACATGGAAGGGGAGAGCAGGGCTAAGGGGGCAGTTGCAAGGGTCTTGCTCTATTCTTGTTACTGTTGAGGAATAACTTACATCACAATGCGTAAAAATCTTAGTATTTATGACCAGAATGAATTCAGATGCACAGAACATAGCTGATATAATGAAAAATAAGAAAACTGAAACATAAGGACCATAAAAGAAAAGACAGATAAATGTTAGCAGATGACCATAAAGGAAGCCAACAATGCAAAAATAATGTGTTCAAAGAAGAGATTGTGAATGGTTCTCCAATACCTAACTAAGGCTAAAACCAGAAATACTGTAAGAATTATCCCAAGAATGTCAACGAATATTATTAAATTATTAATTTACTTTTTGGTCATCATATCTTCAGGACTCATTTTTGTTCCACTGTGACAGTTTGCTGGAGTAGTAAGCCATAGGAAATAAAAGAAAAAAGAAAGTAAAAGATAAATAGTAAAGAAATAGTTCATAAAGAATTAACTTTTGTTTATTATGTCTTTAGGTCACCAAAAAGGAAAACAATGGAAGTCCAGATTATTTTTTTAGGAAGGTCAGTAAAATATAAGGCTAAAATATATTATTGTAATAACTACAGAATAAATGTCAATAGAGAGGAATTACAGATTTTTTTTTCTCTGTGTTCTAAGACTTAAGTACTATTAAAATTCAACTTTTTATTTAAAGCTGTAACAATGCATATATGGCATGATATCACTCCTAATTCAGGATATGAGATTTCTTTCGATATATGAAATCATGCATGTCCTTGAAGGTTGCAAAGTTTAACTACTTTATATTTTATTTAGTACTTGTGATCCTGACAGTAAGGTGCCTTAGGCTTCATTTCCACTTAATTCAGAAAAACAGCATTCCTTATTCATGCACTGTTTGATCAAAGACTTACATTTAGCACAACACACATTTTAAAAAGCACATTTTGAGTAGATTTCTTACATCTAAATGAGAAACTGAGCCCAACTCATGGAAAATGTATTAGTTCAGGTCATACTGTTTTTGCAGTTGTGCACAAAGTTGCCTTGTCAAATTTACAGCATTCAAAATAGAAAAGAAAAAAGCTATGGTACAACATGGATACATAATGGCATAAATGCAGGCACAACAATCACTGCTGAATAGAAGAAAAAAAAAAAAAGAGATGAGGCTTCTTACTTTTCTTGAGTGGTTCACGTTTGCATTATTTACATTATTTGCATGCAGATTAAAAGCACTTTGGGCATAAAGGATTCCAGGTATTCCTATAATTGCATTAGTGCTGATGGATCTTTGGGCCCAGCAGTCAAAGTATGTGCAGAGTGAAATGCCAGTTATTTTGCCTTGAGGATTAAGAGCAGGCTGCTTGTATTTAGACAAGTCTGCGTGTATCGTCAGTCACCCCCTGTCAAGGTACGTAACAAAGTTCTACTTTAACCACTGGAGTAGAATAAGGTCAAGTCAATCACATTCTATTTCTAGGATATTTTAAGTATCTGATACACCTCATACAGCCACTGACATAACAAATATGTTGTCTGTACAGTAACATGAGTAAGCATCTCAAATTATAGTATTTTCTTGAAATTTGGTGTGACAGTCTACCTGACCTTTGATATCCTCTCAAGAGTTTTGCAATCAAGGTGCCCCAACTCCCAGCAGTAGGTAAGGCAGAATACAACTTAAATAACTCACCAAAACAAATTCTTGCTGGTCTTTTATTCCTTTTGCTGTGCTGAAACTAATAAGCAGATGAAGTTTGATCTAGTCAAGACAAAACCATATGGAAGTGAATAGGTTATTTTAAGGACCTGTGAACTGACAATGTTTCTGGACTAAAATTAATGTCATGGAGCTCAAGACAAGAACCAGCCCAGCTTATGGTGTTGTGGTGCCAGCTCTTTTATTTGTATTTCAGGTTTGTTATGCTTGATAAACTGAGTGGGAAACTAGAAACACTTCATTTGTTCTACTTCAGCTGCTGCAGAGTAGACAGGCAAAACAGCAGTATTGAATGAGTTTTCTTTCCTGAATTTCTCACTTCTGTTAAATATTTTTACTAAAAAGACAAAAAAAAAGGCATAATTTGTGAAGTTTCACTTTTACATGAGTAACATGAATAGGATTTAAAAGACAAATTTTGCAACTGTCTACATCTTCAATTTCATTGATGATAAAACCACTAATTTTCTCCATTTTAGAATGTTTCCAACTTCCTGCTTTATAATAAATATCTCTGCTGACAGTCTGCTGTCCACTCAAGAAAAAAAATAATTTCCTTACATATAAATGTAAAATCTCATTTAAAATATTTAGTTTTCAACTAGAGGTTTTTACCCTAAGAATTTATCTTATTTACTCAATATCAAAGAGATCCTAACACAATTTAAGCAACTTTTTTTTCAGTATCTTTCATGTGACAAATCTGAAGCAGAAACACCTTAGACCTAAACTATCATTTGGCTCTTAGGGCCAGCCTTACAGGCCTTTCAAAACAGATTTGTCTCCAGATTCTTGATAGTGGGAGCTGGAACAATGTGTCCTCTTCAATCTGAAGAAATAACGCTTATATTGAGATCAGTTTTGTTCCTGTTTCCATGCTCAGTGATTCTTTAACAGTCCTTCACTGGTTCTGACTGAGGTTCCCTCTTTTCCCAATATTCAATATAGGTTACAGTATCAATTCGGTTAGTTCAGAAAGTTTATTTCCTCTTGCACATTATGAACTATAACTTCCTTTCACTTTGTACTAAAAACTATACAAGAAGACAAAAATTCTAATATCAGCAAAGTTGGATTTTTACCCCTGTGAAACAGAAGATTCTTTAAACCCCAGTATACAGTCTCATAATGGAGAAAAATAAGAGGCTTTCTGAGAAACTGCAATGGAGGTGGTATAAAATTTTTGAAATAACATTTATCTACAGCAGTAGTCTCCAAGTCAGCATTTCTAGCATTGCTTCTGCATAAGCCAATTATTTTTCTTATGCTTCAGTCCTTCCTTGTAATAACGACGACCCTGGCTTGTGAACCACTGCCTCAGCTTCCCTTGCCCACAGCTCAGCAGCCATGCAGAGAAAAGGAGCCTGGACGGGCAGGGCTGCAGCCAGTGCCTGAGGGCCCAGCATGAAGCACTGCCACCCCAACACTATGAGCGAGCATCAAGTGACTCATGCAAGATTCCCTCACTTTTTATCTTCCCCCATTATATGCCATACATCTTATTGGATACATGCCTTCTCTAGTTGCATAAACCCCAGGTTGTGCTCCTTCAGGTATTTTCTCTAGTCTCTAATCCGATTTTTAGATTTACTTCTCCTTCCTACATTTTATTATTCTTTTGTTTTCACATGCTAATTGAAAACAGAATTAACTTTCTGCTTTGCTTTCTCAGTGAAGCAAAGGGAATCCATCACCTCCACCACAAATTAATACAATACAGCTAGAAAAAACATTTTTATATGTACTTGGAAAACTTGTAACACACTTCATCTCACTAGTTGGTATCTGAATAATTCACAGATTCAATTACTCTGTGACTGAGTCACCATACAAGCTGAAAAAAAATTACTTGGTTATTTCTTAGTGTGAGTGAAGATAGCCTCCTATATTCAGCATCCAAAATAGTGTAATAGGTAGAAACAGGAATAGGAGGTTTTAAGGACACCAGGAGGGCAGGTAAAGAAGGTTGTTTTCTCTCATGGTTCTGTGTTCCGGCATTAAAGCTAAACCAAGTTGAAGCAGTAGATGAATGTGCTGATTTTACCTGCAGAGTAGCAATTTAATTTGACCCTGACACACAGAAAAGACAAAATTCTTCAAGATGATACATTTCCTAAAATAACTGTGACAAAGCAAACAAATTAAAAGTCCATTTCACAAATAAGTGTTATCTTTGCTAAGAGGGGGGTCCACAAAAGGTCTGCCAACCCTTGGCAGAAGCTAAAGGGAGTTCTCAGCAGGGAAGGACACCTCAGGCATGACTTTCATTAAAACTCTGGTAATAAAAAAAAAAAGCAACCAAAAAAACCACCATCAAGCTGCAAAACAGCTTGGATCAAAGCACCTGAATTTCAGTCTTTGACAAGGAAGGAAGGAAAATTTGTGTTTCCCTTGTGTTTCCCCTTCAAGGGGGAGAGCAAGTTGACACATCAGTCACTAGTAAATAGGCAGTCAGTTTGGAGTAGAGCTGCTAAATCCATTAAGTACTTTATGAATGAACTCAAAGTCTTCTGATTCTATATGGAATTTGATTTTCCACTTGCATGGTGAAAACACATAAGCTTAAAACATTTAAACATTAGATATTAAGGAGATGAAAAGAAAGGTCAGAACCTCTTAAAACTCCAAAAAGTTACTTGGGTTATTATGTAATTTAATTTAATTTTTTTAGAGAGAGATAAGATTTAGCACAGGTACAGAAAAAAGGTAAGGCTGCAGATATGGTATTTATTTTTTACTACACAACGCTGGATGATTAAGCAAGCAAACTTTCATTTACCCCAAGACAATAATTCACCTATTTGGAAAGACTTGCATTTCAATTTTTTTAATTTTTTTTTTTAACCAAACAACTATACCTAGCCTTTGCTTAATTCTGATAAAGGTTTGAGTCTAATCACCTTGCCACAGGAAAGGAAAAGGTCATTCTAACTCCAACAACAAAATAAAAAAAAATTAGCTAACTAGTTGAAATTCTTCATGGTAAAGAAAAGAGTAATGACTTGTACATGTAAAAATCAACCCAAACAAAACCAAATAATTTTGCCCCTCACAGCAGAAGTAGTTTTTGTATGCTTGGACTGAAGTCCCTGTTAGTTCTTCTGATACATTTTGCCAAGGAAAATGTACAGGTAACATTTGCTTTGATGATTAAGCTCCACAAGACATTCCAGGTAGATTTTTTTTTTTTTTTTTAATTGCAGATGATAATTTAGAATATTTTACTTTTGCAGCAGGGAGTTCTTCAGTGAAAACTCAGTATTCGTGTGCAAGGAAATTCCCCTTCACATTTAAATTCCATTCTTTCTAAACTTCATTAACTTTAAGACGGGTGCAAAAGCTTTGAATCAAACGTTCAGTAAGTGGATCTGAAAAGCATTTTTTAAATGGTGGAATCTCTATTAAAAAGAAAGGAGCAGTTTCACTTTCAAGAAAGAAATATATGATAAAGTATTCTATGTGAATACCCTAAAATAGGTACAAAGATCATCCAAATTACAGTGAATTTTAAAGCCAGAAGTATGCACTCATGGGTGGCATGGAACCTTAAAGGGGTTTTGCTTTTAACATATTCTTAGCGAACTGTTTCTCAATATCCTAAAAGCAACTGTTTTAAGAAAACATTGTTCATTGTGAATTGGTGATTGATTCTATAAGCTGCTGGAATACCTAGAAATATTTGCAAATGAAAACCAAATCTTTCTTGAGTATTTTTTATTTTTTTTTATGGAAAAGTTAGATGTGGTAACAAAACCAAACGCAAATAAAAGCAATGCTTATACCATTGCCACCAGTATTCAAAATTATTTAGACGGTTTACTAAAAAGTGATTTTGGTAGTGGAGATAAATTCAACTGAAATGTGATGTATGCAAACTAGAATTAAATGAACTGGATGACCCACAAATTAGGATACATCTTATTTGTTATTTCCTTGCATGCAAAAGCGAAGTTAACACCTTAAAAGGCATGAACAACGTTACAATTTATTACTGCAGCACAATCATGACTTGCTGTATAAAGTAATCATGCAGCTGCAAAAAATGCCTGCATTAATTATTCTTTCTAGTTGAGGTTCCTTCAGAAGTGTACTCCAGAATCTTAGCTTCATCAACTCCAAATTCTCTAGTCCTGATGCTGGAGATAATAACCTTCAAAGCCTTTGGTTAGGTTTACAGTGATACCTGTGGAGGGCTGGCAGACAGGCTGGCATAGCTATTAAGAGGTGTGAACTGATGCTGATTTGTCAAAACGGCGCTAACGAAAAGGCAAAATGCTAACAATTTAAAACTCAGTGTTAATTGTTTCACTGCTGAACATTACCGGGGAAAAAGGCACTAGTGAATCTCTTGCTATTAAATGCAGCAGCAAGGAGTGACATAGTGGATGGAGACAACAACATGGCACTTATCTTAAAGGCTGCTGGAGGGGGGTATGAGCTATGAATAATTTCTCATGTAGGATTTAGAGTAATATCTGTCTTATTCCAAGACAGATGTGAGAGGAATAGACATAAATTTATAGAAATGTCTCTTAGCCGCAGCATCGTAAGACCAAAGGAATCAATGAAATGAAGCCCTGGAGGAAAAATTATCTCCTCTTAGTTCTTATTTACTGTACGCTGCATATAAAATCATGTCTGTACTGACCCCGGAGGGTTAGAGCCCAGCCATCACCCGAGCAGGGTCCAACTGAAGCAACAATGTGCTGGGCTTGCCCTGATTCTCCACCAAGCTAAATCCTGTTGAATTTCATTATTTCAAGCCTAGGAGTATTTAAAATATCTTCTTCACCCGTTGCTTTTCTCCCACTGTTTGCTCACACGTCTGGGAGCAGCCACCTGTGATGCAGCACAGCTCTCTCCTCCCGAACCTGCAAGAAAGCTGGGCCAGGACTGGTTCCCCCTGGCCCTCACAGGGCAGCATCCAGGAGGTGGCAAACACAAACTACTGGCTGGAGAATATAAAAGAAAATTTCCAGTCCTCCCCCTGTAAATCAGTGCCTGAGCAGCCTGTGCATAACATGAGATTAATTAGTAGAACTTAATTTATTTCTTTCTAAATATAGCTTTTTTGTCAGTGTGTTAATTGTTATTTTGAAGTATCTCTACTTCAACTTCTCACCTACTCCATAATAAAATTCTCCACCAGGTGTTATTAACATTCAAATATCCCACTCATTTAAAAAATTCGTATTCCCTTCTAGAGATGTTAGTCTTGTACTTCTGGCATGTTAGCGGCAATATTCTGTTTTTAACACTAGTTCTCCAGACAATTAACTACTCATGTTTGGCTTACTTCTTTGTGATTTAAATGCAAAATTAGACCGTTTAACATGTCTTGTGCAACTCTGTGCTACATCACTGCTGGGAGTTCTCTGAAGAGCATCTGAGCAGGAGTAACTTATTAGTTTTAGCCTTACATATCACAGTGTAGGCTTTAAAGACAGTCTTCAGATTTTTACCACTGTAAGTGGAAACAGAGGAGAATGGGCGAATCAAGCGATCAGGTTCAGTAAATAAATGATAGAACAACAAAGAGCAACAATAATGAATCAAACGAATGTCTGTTAATTGATTCTGCCAAGTGACTCTTCATTAATAACAGGTCATACTTGTACAGTATGTCAATATGTATATGCAATATACAGCCTCCAAGAAAGAGCAATCACTGCTTCTAACAAGCAGATCCCTGTAATGATCACTTGTTTTTGATAAAACACCCCACCACTGAAACAGGAACAATGCCACTTCATTTCACTGGTGCCCTCTTATCTGCTCTGGCTAACTTAAAACTGCACTGAGACCTCAGGGCGGGAACAGGCTGTGGTGCTCTCTGAAGCATGCTCCATGGTCATTGCCATCCCCAAGGCTGGCTGATTCTCATTTAAACCACAGCAAGGAAAAGCAGGAAAATAAGGAAGAAGAGGACTGAAGTGTGCCTAGGTCTCAGCCCAGCTTGAAGTCAGGGCACACACTTAAAAAAAGAGTCAGGCAAGTGTCTCTGGCTGCCTGGAGTTGAGGGGTGTGATTGCACCTACTGCTTTTCTCACTGAGCTTTTGAAAGGATTAGATAATGATTATTTTAAAACATTCAAAAGATTAAAAAGTTGCAAAAGACTTGCTAAGTGACCTTGCAAGTGTTAGTTGTTCACAAACCTCACTCAATGAACTCAATTTGTTGTATTTACAGGTGTGAGAAAGATAAACCTCAGTCTTCATTAATTAAGATGCATATTATATTTGTCCTCTCAGATATTGTAACTCATAACACTACTACACACATAAAGAATATCTAAACAGAACTTCATTTTCTGATCAAAATCTAATTTCATGCCCAGCTTTTTATTTGCTTATGTAGTGGAATAAATAAGTCCATAGACTGAGTAGCCCTATGGGTTGAAGTTAAATGGAAAAAAAAAAAAAAAGCGGATTTGCATTTATTTAATCACAAATAAAACCAGGTGTATTTTACTGCAGTCTGGAACTATATAATGTTACCTTAATTATCAACAGAAGGCAAAAATTTACTGAATAAATGTTTCAAAAAAGCACTCAAAATGTAGATTTCAATGTGCTGACTAAAGCTGGAGCAAACTGCTAAGCAAATAAAACAACTGAACATTTTTTATTGATAGAGAGCACTCACACAGACCCCGGTTTCAGTAGCATACTAAACAGATTACTGGAACTGCAACCAACAAAACTCACATCAGGTCTCGATCTAATTTTCAGAATTTTATAGAAGATGGCAACTTCTATTATTTTTCAAATAGGTGTAGCTCATAAATGTATGATCACAAAGGCTTTTCCTCCAGCATTTTCTTCTCTAAGTTCTGTTACCTACTTCACAGAAATGTATGTGTAATAAAAAGTCCTTACAATTACATCCCCACACCTCAAAAAGCCTCGATGGATGCTACATGTATAGATTCCATCAGAAGTGACAGACAGACTTTCAGCTCCTCATTTAAGTAATAGATCTACATCAGGAGATGCTCTCTCTTGCATCTGCTTTTCATACACAACTTTGCTACATAAAATGCTTTAAGAAAAAATAATAGTTAGTTCAACCAGATCAATTTTCCAATACAATTCACCTTTAGTTTCACAAACAATTAATGCAGTAAACGTTGCCTGGGCTGTGACTGTAAATGCTGTTCCAACAACATGAGTTGCTTGGCTATGTCCAGAGTGAGTAGCATGGCCAGTTGGAAGTAGGTATGCAAGGACAAACTGCTGGCAAAGATCATCTGCTGTCCACATTTCACACATTTTCACAACAAATCTTGCCTCTCCACACCTGATAAAGCTGGAAAACCACTTTGAGCACTAATACAGAAATCGTGCTTTAATGTACAGATTCTTGTTGCTGTAACTCTGTTCAAACTTCAACTCGCTAGAAAGATTCTTTCAAACAGATAGAAAAAAAAATAGTAGTTTCTAAAATATTAATGTGATAGATTCCTAACATAAACGAGTTTATTTACTCTAGTGGATAAGAAAGTGTTACAAGTAAGAAGGATCCAGAATTCTGGAAGTAATACTTTTGTGGAGTTCTGTGAGAGAAAACAGCCAGTCTGGAAAACGTCCTTTCACAAAACTAAAAGAACAGTGAGAAGCACCACTTCCATCAAACAGATCGTATTGCCAACACGTACATGTAAGGAACTCTGACAAAATACATCCAGAGGACAAAAGATTTATTTTCCCACCCTGTCAGGAGCAAAACAGATGAAAGATCATGTTTTAGTATGTTTACAAAAAGAATGAAAGACTACAACTTTAATGACTCAGGTTTGTTTTAGGCCTGAATTGTCTTTAGACCTCTCCACTAGAAAAAAAAAAAAAAAAAAGCCAAACCAAAACAAGACAAAAACCTATTTTTTTTTAAAGTCAGGATGTGGAAACTCCTACAACCAGGTGTAAACTTCATGGCTTGCATTGTAGCTTTACGCTCTGACTGTAATCAATCCTTCTTAAACAGGAAGGCATTAAATTATTTTTGTTTTTCACTTCTAAGACAAACAGCTGGCATTAACATACAGCTAATTCCAGCTGAAAAAACAGTGGAATTTTATTTAAATCAAAATTAAGGTCTTGAATGGAAGAAATTATCAGTCAAACTATTAATGTAATTATAATTATTTATACTCATATAAAATGTTTCAGCCTCCAAAACAGGTTAGTTTTCCAAAGTATAAATAAACATTTTTAGACAGATGCAGTAGACAGGAAGAAAGTTACCTCTTTACCATAACACAGTTCTAGTGAGGGGAGATATTGATTTCAACACAATTCAAAAGATTCACATTTTTGTAGATTGCATACTGAAATTCCCAAAAGCAGTTGTTTTTTTTAAATGATCAGAATAAAGTTTTAAGAAAAACTATCTATTTATTTAAGAATTTAGTAGTAATTACACCATGTGACCATGACTCAGCATTTATTATTCTGATACAGAAAGTACTTATATTTCACTTACAGGAATATGAACTTTTTGAGATCTGGAGATGTTTATTTGCTGCAGTATGTGCACTAAATTGCTTTCACACTGAAAGCTACTCAGTACTACTGCACTTTCCATTATTTATTTGTCATTTAATATTCAGTCAGATATTTGCCATTGGTACTTTAGGAATAATAATTTAGTAGCATCTCCTTTTAATAATTTAGTAGCATGGTCCTTTTGGGCTAATACTGCCAAATGATCATATTTAATATCAGCAACATTTAAGTAACGTGGCCTTTAGAACATCACGTAGGATCCAAAGAAATTATGAAGAAGGAGGAAAAGCCATAAACAAATAACCTATTAGTTTATGGCTGTTCCCCACTGCAGCATTTACCAGGTGCCTGCCCTAACAAACTTTAAAATTTCCAATTTAGTTGTCGGGAGCCAAACCCACATCCCTAGGGGCTCACAGGCTGCTCCAGTTGCTATCATCCTCCTTTGCTGCCTGCTTACATAGCTTATGCACATTTGGATTGCTTTTGATTATCACTCCTACTTTCAGCTTTTTTTCGACACAATTGATTCCAAGTTTCTTTAAGTCTGTTATCCATCTTCAAAATTCTCCTCACGAGATCTAGCTGGGCTGCATTTTCTTGAAGCTGAAGCTCACTGTGGTACTTCTGCCAATATTTCTAATTTCTCTGTTGGCCTTGTATAATTTTTTTTTTTAACTTTCAAGTATTTCTATCCCCTCACACTTAAGTATCACATGCTAATTTTATTAGCATGTTGTTAACACTCTCTCCCAGATCATTAATAAAGATGTTAAAAATGACTGGTTCTAGCAGTGATCCCTGTGGTATCCTCAAGACACCCTTTGTTTGTAGTCTTTCAGCCAGCTTTTCATTCACGTGACAGTGCTCTTTTCCAAGCCAATTTGAATTAATTTTGCAAGTAAGGCTTACCAAGGTAATAGCCAACCTTTTTCAAAAATCCAAAATTGCTCCATCGATTCATCCCCCACTTGCAACCCACTCCCCCATATTTTGCAGGTGTTTGAATAAAATAGTAAGCTTTATTTGCCAAATTCATTGACAACTATATCCTATTTTTTTGTTGTATCACATTCTTTAGATATTTTACACCATTTTTTATACTAAATCTGCTTTCTCCGTGATAACTTTAGGTTTCATTCATAGCTTGTGGTATTTCAAAAGTAATAGGCAATTTTGTAGTATAGGCTGCCTTTCTAAGTATTGATCTGATGACTCAAGAAATCGTAAGGTATAAAGTCTTAAGCTCTATGCAGAAAGTAAAAGTAGGTTTATCTTGAAACTGATCTGTCTCCATTCGCAGGATTTCAGTACATGTTCTAAGTTGTAGAAAACTGTAGTTTTACAGAAATGTGGTTAAGACCAAATCAATCTATTTCCAACGTAAGTAAGATTCAGTCTTCACCACAGAAATCCTAAAGGTAAATATTAAAAGTCACAATCTGTATAAATTGTCAAGTAAATACATATATGCATCTTCCTGTGTGAACTGTATGCATACTTAAAGGCATTTTCAAGTTACTCCATATCTTGCTTTTTATCAATAATTATTTTCAGGATTTTAACTTCTTGCATAATTCTAAATACTTTTTTTCTCAATTTTCCTTGTTAGAGTCTCAGTTAAAATTTATTTCAGTATCCCAGGCAACTGATCTCTTATATTTGGTAACAGACCTAGAATTTTGTGTGTGTGTCTTAACCCATAGCTCTAAAATTAATCTATAGAGATTTTTAGTATACTTGATCTTTTTGTCACGTTTATAAAATGCTCTACTTCATCTAAAAAAAGTGATTATAACAAAGTGTCATAATTTATCAACTTCTTCAAAACCAGAAGAGTAAGAATTTTAATATTCCCATGTGCACTAAACTCCTTATTTTTAAAATTCTTCCAAAATCAATTCTTAAACCGATATCCTTATACTATCACATGATACAAAATCAGTCTAAATCTTTGCATCTAAATGATGCAAATAGATGGCATTCAAACTACTTCATTTTAATTTTATAAATGGTTCTAAGAACAGCTACAACAATCAGGTCTAAAAATTCCATTTTAAAACAATGGGCTATATATTTTCAATAACATTCCCCTTAATAAAGGGCAAATGTAATATTGATATTCGTAAGAATTATAACAGAATTATGGACATAAAATACATCTCCTTTTTATCAAATCACCATGTTTTTGTCCTCTAGGAGGAAGCAGCCAGTGGATTTTTCACTGTTACATACTCCTGTGGAAGTTAGAGATATGAGCAGACATAATATGGAATTGTTTAGTTCTCTGCTACTGGAGTCAACACACATTATGGAGAAATAACAAAACCCTTCTTTACGAAGTGCTTCCGTTTAGTCATCGGCACACTCAGTAGCCCACTATGAAGAAATTATACTTTGTCTTGGGAAGTTTGACTTGGAGGCTAGAGATTTTGAGCCTAACCCCTATTTACTTTTGTAAAGTGCCTTTGCTGGGCACTTTTTGAAGAGCCATGAGTGTTCTTAAACAGGGATGCCATTTACTACAGATATCCTTCTTTTAATCTCTACTAAGGTTCTTCTCATTACTACTTGCTTAAGGTTTCTGTTCTTGTCAGTTTTTTGCTACAAAAGGGAAAAAATGTGTTGTTGTTTTTTTTCATTACAAAAGCTTCTGGTTTTCTGTAATCTGCTGGACAAACAGCACCAATGTGTTGCTGGTAACATCTGATCTGCAGATCACTTCCCATACTTCTAGGAAAAGTGGATTAAGAAAAAACATTTAAATTATTGCAAAAATGTAGAGTTAAAATACATTTCCAACCGTAATTTCTTTGTTCTTACAATTCGCAGTTTTACTTAGTGCTTTTATACCAACTATTAGTTACATCCATTCATATTTGTACATACATTTTCTATTATGTATCCCTACTTATATTTTTATTTCAGTGCTCTATGGGAATCCAATTTTACTCTTTCTTCCTTGCTCTTTCTACTCCCTCTTCCTCTTGTAGGGCTTTCTGATAGCCTATTTCAAGCCTTCACTGCTAGATAGTGCCAACTGCTACTCAGTCATGGAAACACAGAATCAAAGAATTGTCAGAGTTGGAAGGGACCTCTAGAGATCATCTAGTCCAACTCCCTTGCTAAAGCAGGATTGCCCAGAGCACATCACCCAGGACTGCATCCAGGCAGGCCTTGAGTATCTCCAGAGAAGGAGACTCCACAACCTCCCTGGGAATCCTGTTCCAGTGATGACATCTGCTGCTCTCCCCTCATCCAGCCAATCAGTTATGTCATCATAGAAGGCTAGCAGATTGGTCAAGCATGATTTACCCTTGGTGAATCCATGCTGACTACTCCCAATAACTTCCTGTTCTTCAATGTGTTTAGAGATGACATCCAGAATGAGTTGCTCCATCACCTTCCCAGGGACAAAGGTGAAACTAACTGGCCTGTAGTTCCCTGAGTCCTCCTTCTTACCCTTTTTGAAGACTGGAGTGATATTTGGCCTTCTTCCAGCCCTCAGGCACCTCTCCTGTTCTCCATGACCTTTCAAAGATGATGGAGAGTGGCACAGCAATAACATTTGCCAGCTCTCTCAGCACCCGTGAGTGCATCCGATCAGGGCCCCTGGACTTATGGATGTCCAGTTTGGCCAAGTGGTCTCTAACCTGGTCCTCCTCTACTGAGGGAAAGTCTTCCTCTCTCTAGAGCTTTCCCCTTGCCTCCAGGGTCTGGGATTCATGAGGGAAAGCTTTGGCAGTGAAGACTGAAGCAAAGGCAGCATTCAGTAACTCTGCCTTCTCTGTGTCTTCCACCATTAGGGAACCCACCTCATTCATCAGCAGGCCTACATTTCCCTTAGTCTTCCTTTTTCTATTGATATACTGAAAAAACCTCTTCTTGTTACCTTTAACCACAATGGCCAAGTTGAGTTCTGCTTGAGCTTTGGCCCTTCTGATTTTCCCCTGCATAGATTCACTGCATCTGGGTATTCCTCATATGTTGCCAACCCCCTTTTCCAAAGGCCGTAAACTTTACTTTTGTTCTGGAGGTCCAGCCAAAACTCTCTATTTAGCCAGGCTGGTTTTCTTCCCTGTCGGCTCATCTTTCAGGACCCGGGGATGGCCTGCTCCTGTGCCTTTAAGAATCCCTCCTTGAAGTATGACCAGCCTTCCTGGACTCCTTTGCCCTTCAGGACTGTCTCCCAAGGGACACTCTCAACCCTGCTCTGCAACAGGCCAAAGCCTGTTCTTCCGAAGTCCAAGGTGGCAGTTCTGCTGGTTCCCCCCTTGCTTCTCCAAGAATTTAGAACTCTATCATTTCATGATCACTCTGCCCAAGATGACCTCCAACCTTTACAAAAGTTCCTTTGCCTCTTTCTTAGATTATTCTGTATCAAAACTATATTCTTTTACACTCTTAAAAGCAAATATTATATGATAGAATGTAGGATCTGTTGCTCATGCCCAATAAGCATTTTTACACAGGTCTCATATTCAAATTTCAGGGATTTTTGTTGAGCAATTTATGTAGGTACAAGCTCTTTAAAGTGTCCTTTGGGGACATCTGTCTTCCCAATTTCATCATTTCAAGTGAATATAACACTAGTGTCCCCAGGTAAAAGTCATGATGCAATTCTATCAGACAGCTGCCGTACTTTGTGCAGTGTGGGTGTGAGAGCTAATTTTGTCCTTTAGATTCAGAGGCTTCATTAACAGTCTTAACACATTCACTGAAGCTTTCTAAATCCTTTCAGGCTTTAACACTTAAGCTACTGTGAAAAGAAAAAAAAAAAGTTCATATATAGATAATGCTATTTCTCCAACAGAAATAAAACAGATCTTTTAGATAATGCTAAATGTCATTACAGTAACGCCATCCTAGGGAAATGAAATTTATGAGAAACTAATTATAGCTAGTAAAGGCTGTTAAACACTATTTTGGACAACTCACCCTGATATAAAATATGTGAAAGTCTAAATTGAGATGCATAAATGAAAAGAGTGGAAA
Organism: Hemiprocne comata; assembly: GCA_020745705.1. NCBI lineage: Eukaryota > Metazoa > Chordata > Aves > Apodiformes > Apodidae > Hemiprocne > Hemiprocne comata. The sequence goes on along the minus strand of CM036586.1, from coordinate 129,468,368 downwards.
ACAGGTGTTAATTATATGCAGGCATATGAATGCCAGCATAACACATTACACCACTTTGCTGTTATGAGTTATTATTCAGAGAATATAATCATATAACAATATATTGATCATAACATTCAGTAATTAAAATATGTGACAATTTATTTTTTTTTTTTACCTCAAAGGTCAGTATTTTTTCCACTTTAAAGTGTTTCACACGGTAGGGCAAACTTAGCTAAATTCATAAAAAAAAATAAATCTGAAACCTTCAATAATATTTTTCCAGTATATGTAACTTTCAGGATTACAGAAAAAGATAAGTTAGTCCTTTATATGGGTCATGCAAAGCTTCTGTAAGCCAAGAATATTTTCATCAATTAATACATGTTGCATAGGAAAACATCTACTCATTATGTTGTCTTTTTAAAAGGTGTTTGTGGCAACGAATAACAAAGCAGATAACCAGACTCTGTATGCTGCTGTTCGGAAGCTATGAGAATTAAAAGTCTGCATATAAATTATACAGAATACAGCTACATTTCAAATTAGTGTGGAAAGTTATAGCTATCCTTACAACTTTTGCAAAAAGGGAAGCTTTACCATTATCTTGATTTACTCGCCAATTCATTTCTATTCCTTTTTATGCTCACTAAGGCTAACCCAAACCCTGCTCCTTTTTGATTTTGACTTTATGATTGAAATAAAACAAGGAATTTTAAATTATGGATGAGTTTCATTCCAGATAGACTTGCTCCACAACATTACTTCCAACAGTTGCAAAATATTTTGCATACAACTTTCTTTTCAGCAGCAGTGAGGGATGGTTGGAGCAAGAATAGTCTGTGGAAATTCTGCTTTCCAGAGAAGCATTAACCTGGAGGAGTATCTCCCAACAGCCACTCCTGTTGTTTTGAGACTGATTCAGGAGGCCTTTTATAGAACAAAGAGACTCAAGCTGATTGAAGAGCCAAGGCCATTAACTGGACTACATTATACATGAAAAACTATCAATTTACCCATTTTCATATTTGAATTACATACTTAAGATTTTCTAGAAGGTCCCACGTTACTCCTTGGCTGTGGCAAGGTCCAAAAGTAATTAAATAGAAAAGCTTTGTTTCAGAATCTAAAGGCCCTTGCTTACAGTGAGTCATGTCCACTCATTTACTTAATTTGCCAGTACATTGAGAAAGAACAAAATTGTCCCCCTGTGCATCAAAAACGAGGCACAAAGACTGGCAAGTTCAGATTATCTTTTGTTAAATAGAAGAAATACGCAGACAGAGAAGAGGGAAGGGAGACAGAGGAAAATTATATTCATTTTTCATCACATTAAGAACTAAACCTGTCTGGAGTGAAACGTGGGCAGGAGAAAGGAAAATGCTTAATTTTCCTGTTAGTCCTAAAGATGTCGTCAGTAAGTTTTCACTATCTATTGTCCTCTAAAGTGGAAGGAACATCTATACTGACCGGGCAAACTAATCTGGTTTACTCCAGCTTGCAGAGAAAGGCTAGAGAAAAAGTAAATTCACAACACAGACTTAAGCCTTGTTGTACGGTATCAACAGAATTTGGTTACTGAAAAGATACTCATTTATAATCCCAATGTGTTTGAAAGCAGAAACACTGTCTAAATGAGTGGATTCAGAGGTATTTTTGTCCATAAAGGACAGTTTAGTCAGACATGGTGGATCAAGGAGTCAAGAGTACAGGGATGCGGAAGGCCACAGATGTTGATATGAACTTGATTAACAGCATCTGTTACCTCTGTCATTTGGAAATTGCAAGTTGTGGTGCTTGAGAATATAACTTAGTGCTGAACTTGGAAGAGTAGGGTTAATGGTTTGACTTGATAATCTTAAAGGTCTTTTCCAACCTAAAGTGATTCTATGATTATATGACTCTAACTCAGCAATAATGTTGAAATCTTAATGTGTAGATAACATGAAAAAGATTACGAGGCTCACAGCAATTTATCAAAAAAAAAGCATGATACAGAGAAAAGACACTGGTACAGCCACTCTTCAAACTGAAACTGAAGGGAAGAAATTGATGAAAGACAATGAAGATGAGGTAGATGAGCAAAAAAACTTTTGAGAAGTATCAACCTTTTAGGAAAGAATCAGAGGACTAAGAAGTAGGGAGAGTTAATTGTTACTTATGGGACTCAGCCTCAGCCGTATGTGTTTTAAACACAATTGCAGAGCCAAAGACAAGACCAAGGACTGTTTAGGAGAGCAAAAATGGCAAAAAATAATCAGAATATTATCTTCTAACAAAAATTGCTTAGTGAGGTGGTCCCAGTGTGAGACTGGCTCACCCTTCCAATCTCAATTTTAGTATTATTGCCTCTGTTTACCTGTAAGTTTGACAGGAAAAGGCTGCTGTCCCTTAAGAATTGCATAGTAAACATGTTTGATTCCACAAAACTCACACTGACTTGGCATCGGTAAAGGTGGGTCCACAAAGTCATTCGAATAGCTTTGCATGGATTTTGCCCATCTGCCAGCTGGTGTGAGACTTCCCAGTCGTCTTGATGTGGACATCCTTTATAAGCAGCTTCAATCAAGTTGAACAACTTTGTACCCTTCCCCTTCCTCTTCTGGCAGAAGGTAAAGCACGTTTGCCAGCTCTTCTCAGAAATAATGATTCTTTGCCAGAAGTTTAGCAACATTAAGGGCAAAAGCAGTATTTCTTTCTCTTAGTAGCTGTGAAAAGCCTTCTTCACTTTAAAGCTTTTCCAGCATGAAAACAATGAGAATGGTTGCATTCTCATTGAATTCTCCAGACAAAAAGTGCAAAACACTCTGAAATGAAAAGCGCTATGTAATCATAATCTGTTACAGGATGAAATTCCATTTCAGTAGATCACTACATATGAAGACAGATGTTTTATTGAATCATCTTTCAGAGACTTATTTAACTCCCTCAGTGTTTACACTAACTAGTGTCAAGCACTTCCATAAGTAATAAAAAAAAATACAAAATAGTCAGCATGAATGCTAACTAAGCAGAACAACTTGCAAATATTTTTCTTCTAGCAATGTTGGTACATCAGGAGAACAAGAAGAGAGTAAGAACTGTATTAGATGGGAATAATTATAATCAGAATAATCAAATCAATTAACATGTCAGAAAGTTAAAATAATGAAGGTTCAATCAATATGGTTAAGATTTTTGAAAAGACAAATCTATACTAACTATAAAGAAAAATTACAGGAAAACTAACATCTAAGAGTAAGGTTTTCCAAGAGTAAGTAAATGTTTCATATAAAATCAATAGCAAGCAAATAACAGATATGAGACTGTCAGAATTTTACCTGTAAAACAGGAAAAGAGAGCTCAACATCATTAAGTAATCCAATATTGAAAAACAGACCAGAAATGCTGGCTTATAGCAAAAAGTGTGGCCTGACCAGTAGAACAATAGACAGCTAGCATCAGGAACAGCTTTGCAGACAGCAGCTAAGATGGGGAAACTGAATTCCCAGATCTTCCATGTCCTCCTTTAAATCTGAGAGGATGCACCACTACAGGGTCAGTTTACCAAAAAACATCCTCCTGTTCACTAGATACAGACTGAGAGAAGTGCTCCTCACTGCATCAGGCTAAGTGGTAAAGAGAGTGGGACTCTCCACCACCAAGTTAAAAAGTCATCCCTGTATCAGTCCTGAGGAACCACAGCAAGCCATCCCTCCTCTTGACTTCAAATCCGAGCCTGCCCCCCCAAATTAATAAAGACCACAGTTAAACTATGTCAAAGTAGAGTTGAACAGATATTTAGGAAGTTGGATAAAATTAACCTTTTTGGTGCAACTATGCTAATAGTTATTTAGAGGAGAACAGCCAAAAGAACAGAACTGAACCTGACAAGAGAATGAAAATAAACAAAGTTCAAGTCATATCATGAGGTACCTCAAAATCCCCAGTTTTCTATTGTGATTAAAATTCGAGAAATAGGAAGAGGCAAATCAATTTGATCAATACAGCTCTAAAACTATGCAAGAATGACATATGAGGAAAAATAGCATTTAAAAAGTAAATTAAAGATTACAAGAAACAAAAAAGTCTATCTATCCTTCAAACACTAAAAAGCTCCTCTCATTGAAATGATTTCTAAACTCTAGTCAAATTAATTGCAAACTCAAGTTATCATTTGACAACTGATTATCATTATACATAATTTAACTATTGCAACTCTATCAGCACATGGCAGTGACCCTTTCACATTCTCAGACTCATGTAAATTAGTCTTTGAATTCATCTTCACTCCCTATATATGCTTATCAAAAAAACCTTTACAAAATCATACATCTTTTATTTCTCTATGGCTATCCTTCACAGTACTAAATACTCAGACAAAATGAAATCTTGTTTACGGCGGTGACCAACTAAAAATGACTTAAAAGTAAGCTATAAAAAAGTCATAGTGAAGTTGGCAGCACAGTGTACTGTGGTTGTCTGGAAGTAGTATAAAAAAGTGAATAGTTCTAATTGTGAGGAATAAAAAGAACACTTGCCATATTCTCTCAGGTATGAAGACAGTCTGGTATCCAAACACTGCCTACATGTGTCCTTAATCACTGGAGTCTTTTCACCTGCCTGTACTTCAGTTTTCAGTATTTTTACAATTGTGTAATCCCTCTCCAGCACAGAATTTGAGTTGTAAAAATAAATAAGTACCTGTAAAACCTCTAGAAACTGTTTAATATAAGTAGACACGCTATAGCATTTTAGTGAGCAGTAGTTTTTAAAAATATTACTAGAAATCTAACAAGCTCGTCATGCTCCAGAATGAAGTACTCAGAACCTACATTATTAATCTCAGTTTCCAATATTTCACTGCCTCATTTTAAGCGGTCAGGGTAAATCAAAAACCCAGAGAACAGAATTGCTCTCTATTACTCCCCTCTACCCTTCCAGGGGAAGATAAAAGGGAGACAGATTTAAAGGTTGGAAGTTAAAACTAGAACAGGTTTAACAGAACAAGGAAGAAATTGTAAAATGTGGCATAAGGAACAAATATACAAACATACACAAAACCTGATTTTGATGACAACTGATACAGGGGTTCAAAAGTCCCCCACAGCAGAGCTGACCAAGGAAAAGCGCCCAGGGCTCTTCCCAGCACCTGATGGATTCAGATCCTGCAGAACATGTGATCACATGATGACAAAGACCAGGAGCCTCTCTCCAAGATTTCCAAATGCAGTGAAGCAGCAAGAAAGAAGGGAGCAGTAAGGGGTGGACTTCCCATCTTCCAGGCTTTTATAGGGTATGGCAGGAAATAGGAGGGAATGCTAACCCCTCTCTGTTCTGCTCCTCAGAAACCTCAGGGCCCTAAACACCCTCTCTCTAGGTCCTCATATTGATACCAAAAAGTTAGCCCGTGCCCCCCAAACCCTAAGATTCATTAATCAAAATACTGTACTTCAAAAATTAATAATTTCAAACTACAGTGAACAAGCTATAAAAACAGGAGGAATGAAGGCTGATACTATCAGAATGGATGTTAACACAAAAAATGAATGGTCTCAGACTCTGGTAACTATAGCTGCTGTAATCTTCAGGTTGTGTGTGACCACTTATTCTCCATTGCTATTTAGCTGTGCATTACCAACACTACTACTGTAAGAAATGATACCGCTGCAGAGAAGAGGTGTTGACTCTAAGACCCCTTTTTACTACTTAAAAACAGTGGTTTTGCCAAATCTCTTCTAACAGAAATTCAAGCTGCATGCTGATAAAGATTTTCTTGAAAGATAGTTCTAGTAGTGCTTACAAAAAAAGCCAAGTCCTTAGATAGTCTTTATAAACAAAACTGAATAAATTTATACCAGTAGAAGAGCAAACAGGTGTGTAGTTGAAACCTCAGCTTCACAGCCTGATAATTTTCCTGGCATCTTGGCATGATCTGGTTAATAATGTTTTTTTCCACAATGAAAAAAATGCTTTCCAAAGTGTTATACATGGCAAAAAATCTGCAACTACTCAGCAATTCCCAAGGAGACCTGCTAGCTACAGTTTTTAGATGATCACAACAGCCAAGCTAGTATTTGGTACATTATGTTAAAGAAGTTACATTCACCTCTTGTGTGTCCTCCCCTCCACACCCACTGAAATACCAAATAAATCAGAAAGACATCCACAGGATGAGCCAAAAGGTCACCCTGTCCATTACATCTAATGCTGAAGATACAAAGGACCATTGGAAAGCTTAGGCGTTTTCTTCTGTGAGGACTACAACTTGTACTAACTTTGTTAGTCAACAATACCAGAGATCTTTCTGCAGATTATGTACTCATGAGAAGCCATTTTCAGATCTTTAAAGGTGAAAATACATGCTCTAAAACATACATTCATAACTCAGCTTGAAAGTCATTCTAGAAAACAATTGCTAGACATGTAAGATCAAGTGAATAAATAAGGACCCTAACAAACATTATATATAAATACTTGACTTCAAAACTGCTGAAGCAGCTACTGTGCTAAGTATGGAATAAAAGTACCATCTATCAGTATGATTTTACTGCAGTAACTTCTTGATGTTAATGGCTTTTTACACTAATGAGAAGCCCAATAAAGACATTCATTGCAGTAGCAGTATGAGTTACATAGAAGGATGCTCTTTTCAATCTAATCTAACTTGGAAGTGTAAGTATATGGAATGCAGATGAATCATCTCTTCAACAGAGAAGCAAATGAATTGAAGCACCTCTCCTCTGGTTTTCTGTGACATATGCTTTTCCACAGAAGGTTTGTCCTAGTTATAAGTTCTTTTCTCTATATCCTAATGACACAACTAAAATAAATCATCAGGCTCTGTTACCATAAACAAAGATATATCTGCCACAGCTTGAATTACTGTTACAATATACTAGGAGTAAATGATCTACTTAGGGATGGCAGAAATCTTGCCAATTATACAAAATTGTTTTTGACCTCTTAAGTGTCATAAAACCATTATTGAACTCATTGAAACCCCAGATTGCAATATCTGAGATTTGGAAAGTTTAAGCATGCATTCCACACCTAGAACACCCTGGTATACAGTTTCAGCTCTTAATAAATCCAATTTGTTTCAAAAAGTAAAGATTGTACTGAAAACTGCATTAACTTCATATAGGTTACTTGTAGACTTTGGCATTTTTAGCATCCATAGTATACCACTAAACTGTTACCCCTGTCAGGATAGGCTTTGCTTCTGCATAGCATTTCTCTATGAAAATATGGCCTTTTCAAATTCTGAACATCCTCTTTGTGCTACTATTAAACCATTTTGCAGTAGCAGTATTTCTGAACAAAACACTCTTATCACAGAGTAACTGACATTGGTGAGGGTTAGATGACCTTGGTAGTGCTGCAACATTTGTAATTCTTCAACACAATCAATTATCTCATGATAATGTCTTTTGTCAGAGAATACTGTAATGCAATGAGGACTTGATTTTTTCTGTGAAATAAAAGACCTGCTTTGACTGGTATGCAGAAACATTGATACATGGGTCACTGACTGAAGAGGGAATTGTAAATTAGTCAGTAAAAAAAAAATAACAGTAGACATTTATATAGCACTGTACCTCACAAATAATGACCTCCAGGCTCATTATAATAAGTATTATTTGCCAAAAAGAAATTCCAGTGACCACCATATCTTCTAACAGATTTTATTTTAAAATGAAACATGAAGAACATAATAACTTTAAAATCTTATATATCATTTAAGAGGTAGCATAGCATATTTCAGCAGCCATACTAACTACTCTCAGGAAATAAAAGTGAAGATAATAAGAACAAAAAGATATACAATAAAACATCATAACATAAATGGAAAACTTGGACCAGGAAACTTCTGTTTCAAGTTTCACAAATTATTAGGAGAGAGGAAGGAGTTGCATGCATACACATGCATAAAGATATATATTACCTCATGTTCTCAAGCTTATCCTCAGTGTCACACACACAGCCACAGCAATGAAACAAGCAATGACACAAAAATCACAACAGTGATAAAATAGCCTCCAAAAATTTTGGGGTATCCTGACAAATACATCAGAGAATGTAAGTAATGAAATCTGTGGCTACTAGTGTGCAAACATTTTTCTGCTTTAAACTATTTTATGCCATAACATTTGAAAAAAAAAAAAAAAAAAGAGAGAAAGTAAGCAAACTCTTACATGGACTAGATGAAGCCTTCCTGCAAGTGTAAGCTATTTGCCAGACTTTTACTGACAGGAGTGCCAACAAGCTTGAATTCCCTAAGACTCTGACAATCATCTGACCATGGAGAAGTTTAGAACAATAGACTAATTAAGCTTAAAGGGACCTTCAGAAGTCACCTGGTCCAAATCCATGCTGACATCAGGGGTGACCATAGTCATATTGGTAGTTTAGCAAGCTTCATGAACAGCCATTTCTAGCCATCAAGAGCATCAAAACCTGACATTAAAAATGGAAATGAAAGAAGAAATATTTCAACATAACCTAACACTTTATAAAGTTCACTCTAAAAATCTTCAGAGCAATAAAATATATCATCTCACAAGCAGGGCATGAAACCAATCAACACTAAGACATCCCAGTAAACATGTAACAATAAACTTACTGACAGAGGGTGCTAAATAAAAAATGATGACCATACTGTGTAAACTAGAATTTGAGGCAAAAATTATCTATACAACCTCAGATTTCTTTGCAATTGTATTTAATATTTAATGGTACATCACCTTTAAAAAAATATATTTAAAATTTGCATTTACTTTCATAGAAGTTATCAAAACCCACTACATATCTGAACAATAATCAATATATATTTAAAGTGCATTGGTTCACATTTTCACTCTGCATCAAAATACAGTAAAATAATAGAATCATAGAATGGTTTGGGTTGGAAGGAACCTTAAGATCATCTAGTTCCAATTCCCCTGCATGGGCAGGGACACCTCCCACTAGACCAGGCTGCTCAAAGCCCCACCCATCCTGTCCTTGAACACTTCCAGGCATGGGGCATCCACAACTTCCCTGGGCAACCTATGTGAGTGTTTCACCATCCTCATAGTGAAGAATTTCTTCCTAATGTCTAACCTACATCTACCCTCTTCCAGTCTAAAGCCATTACTCCTTATCCCATGCCCATGTAAAAGTCCCTCCCCAGCTTTCCTGTAGACCCCCTTCAGTTTCTGGAAGGCCGCTATAAGGTCTCCCTGGAGCCTTCTCTCCTCCAGGCTGAACAGCCCCAACTCTCTCAGCCTGTCTTCATAGGAGAGGTGCTCCATCCCTCTAAACATCTTTGTGGCCCTGGAGTGGCTCCAACAGCTCCATGTCCTTCTTGTGTTGGGGGCTCCAGAACTGGACACAGTACTTCAGGTGGGGTGTGATGAGAGCAGAGTAGACAAGGAGAACTACCTCCCTCGACCTGCTTGCCATGAGTCTTTTGATGCAGACCAGTATACAGTTGGCTTTCTGGGCTCCAAGCGCACACTGGCAGCTCACGTTGATCTAATCAACCAACACCCCAACATCCCCAAGTCTTTTTCCTCAGGGCTGTTCTCAATCTATTCTCCACCCAGCCTGTATTTGTGCTTGGGGTTGCCCCAACCCATACGCAGGACCCTGCACTTGGCCTTGTTGAAGTTCATGCAGTTTGCATGAGCCCACCTCTCAAGCCTGTCAAGGTCCCTCTGGATGGCCCCCCCTTCCCTCCAGGATGTCGACCTCACCACACAGTTTGGTGTTTTCAGCAAACTTGCTGAGGATGCACTCAGTGCCACTGTCCATGTTGCACAGGTCCAAGTACTGACCCTTGAGGAATGCCACTTGTCACTGGTCACAATTAGGCATAAAAATTCATCAACATCAGGATGAAGACTTAAGACATTCTAACATCTTATTTCTGATCCTATTTCAAGGAGTAAGTGATACATTTCTTCAAGAATAAGGTGGTCCCAGGTAAGTAAAGTTAACCACCCAATTTAATGTATGAAAGCTTTAAATCACACATATTTGGACATACAGTATGAAATCTACTATCTTGCTAATATTAACATCTGCAATAATATAAGATTTTGACTTTTCAAAACCAAAACAAAACAAAAAAAGGGAAGATGTATGCACAACCCAAATATCTGCTATGAGATCTGATAGTCTAGAAATCCAGAAAACACAGCATGACTAATAATTAGATATTGATTTGAGCAATATGAATTATTACCTTCAATTTAACTAGAAAGAGAAAACACTTTTCAGACTGTTGAGTGTTGCTCTAGTTCAATGACAGTCGTATTTGAGAATAATAATGACTAATGAAAAATGAACGCTGGATATTTCATGTTTAACTGGCCCTGCTTTTGAAGAGTTAGTTCCTAAACAATTAACATATCTTGTATGGCTGAAGATGACTTAGGGCCTTACACATAAGATACTATAGTCAGTAGCATAAATGCAAAAACTACTTAAGGAGCAGTTCAAGCATCACCTTCATATGTTCTGAAGGTATTTTATTTAAAGTTAAAAAAATCAACCTTCTATAGCTTGCCAGCTATCTAGGCAGTAGGAAACAGTAAGTATATGTATGCATGTATATACACTCAGATGCTTGTTTATACGCAGAAAAGAAACTTATAAGCAGCACAAAGACAAAACGATTCAAAATATTTTTGAGCCTGTTTGAATCAATTTTTTCTTTCCTTCTTTCTTCAAACATTGTATGACTAAACCTAATAAAAGCCTGTAGCTTAGATCAATTTTCTTGCTATAAATAAATTTTAAATCTTTAACACTGTAATTAAAAAGAGACAAGGGATTGACATAAAGTTCTCACGTGAGATTTCATTCTAAGTAAAAGCCAAACATACAGGTTTATTAAATTAAAAGGAAAACCTTGGACAAGAAGTCAATGGATCCCAGAAGTCTGGCTTTTCTTCAAAGGATGCTGTGTCTACCTGATTTAACAGACAGGCTGCATCTCCTGAAGTTCAAGAAAAGTGCAGTAACTTGGTAAGAAAGTACAGGTATTCTCTCTCACCTCTCCAACACTATACCTTTTAGACCTTTGTAATCAAACTATCTGTGTAAGGAAAAAAAAAAAAAAAAAGTAGCAGCCAATTCCTGAAATATAGCATGGTTAATGGCTAAAATAGCTAGCAACTAAAACTCAAAGATACTTCAAAACACTACTGGGCTTTTCAGAAGTTCTTCTCTTCTTCCATCCGAGAAGCAAATGAAGAATGGATACCTCTCTTCTCACTCCTCCAGAAACCATGGAGATTATGAAACAGTGGAACTGGAGGCTAGATTACTTCAATTGACTCAGCAAAATGTGTTTATTCAAAACTATAACTCTGACCACTTCATTTCTACCACAATATAAGAGACAGATTTAACAAGAAATGCTTCTCGTTGCTTGATTGAATTGTCAGGAAATAGAATAATAGAATCATAGAATGGTCTGGGTTGGAAGTGACCTTTAAGATCATCTAGTTCCAACCCCTGTGACCTGGGCAGGGACACCTCCCACTAGACCAGGTTGCTCAAAGCCCCATCCAACCTGGCATCCACAATCTCCCTGGGCAACCTGTTACAGTGTCTCATCACCCTCATACTAAAAAAATTCTTCCTAATGTCTGACTTAAATCTACCTTCTTCCAGCTTAAAACCACTACCCCAAATCCTATCACTCCCTGGCTTTGTAAAAAGTCCCTCCCCAGCTTTCCTGTAGCCCCTTCAGATACTGGAAGACCACTATAAGGTCTCCCCAGAGCCTTCTCCAGGCTGAAGAGTCCCAATTCTCTCAGACTGTCTTTGTAGGAGAGGTGCTTGAGCCCTCTGATCATCAATAAAATCACTGAAGTTTAAAGCTTGTTAGTCTTAGATCCTACTCGTTCCACAATCATTTTTTTTTTTCTAGAATTATCAAAATATATATGAATAAGGGAGAAAGAGTAGAGAACACCCTCCACTGTCACAGTGGAGACAGAGACCTGATGACATTCAGAACATACTTGACTGAGTCAGTTTTCTCTCATTATAAATGAAAAACAAAAATAATTTTTGTGTGACTTTGTCACACATTTAGAGAAGGTGGAATCCACTCTGTTTAAAGATCTGTAATTCAGGGGACTAAAAACAATTCTTTTATTGAACTCTAAAAATATACCAAATTTCAACATTATCCAAAGTTAGTTTCTTGACTACAAATATTGCAAAAGCCACTTTCTTTGCCTGTCACAAGCATTTGCTTGTGAAGTTGAGCAACTATGCGTTGCTGTGTAGTTAACAGGCTCCTGCTCCTCCTTCTTCCCCACTCTGCTCTGATCAAGGTCTGGATTCTTACTTTAGGTTCCCAGGTGTTAGGATTTTATTTTAAAGCACTTGATTTCCAGTTTCCCCAAACCTGACAAACTATTTATTTTCCCATCATTTATGTCAAAATTAATGCTATGGATAGAAAGGATGCCACTCGCATCCTCCAAATATGGAATTAAGTACATAAAAAACTGGCACTAGACATTAACGTTGTATTCTTTCTTTTAGGAGCTTTCACACATATACAAGTACTCTATTGCTAGAGCAACTCACTCACCTCTGTGTTTGCATTTTGCATGATTTTACTCTCCTAGCACAAGGGAAACCTAACACAAGAAAATTAAGCAAGTTTTAAAAATAAAAACAAAGAGAATTTGATGTTTTTGTAAAAACTTGCCCTTAGTAACTAACTTCAGATCACAAATGAGTTGTGTGTCAGGAGAAAGATTTCCTATGTTTCCTATTAGTTACCTCCTAACACATTTGTGGTCAAACAATTCTTTCCAGCTTGTGAAACTTGCATTTTTCTCACACATACTTATAGATTCATCATTCAGAGAAGATGAACATCTGTAGTGTTGTCCTCCACTCCTGCCACCTGTCACTCAATGTGAATCTCAGAGAGCATTACAATGAGTAAGACTCACCATCTCATCCTACCCAGCAGTATGATAAACACTGCAGATGTAAATAGCACATGTAATATCTAAATGATGCAGTTTTAAATCACCACATGCAATATTACCTGTATGCCTCATAGCACTTAATGGCAGTCATGTACTTAAAAGCTCAGTACACTATGCTGAACAATGGTAAGCAAGTTTATATGACAGATCAATAAACAACCAGCATACATTTAAATGCTATGGATTTTTTTGGCTCCATCCACAAGGGAACCAAATTAATACTGGTCAGATATATCTCAAATAAACTATAAAGGATATAGGAAAAAGTACCATCAAATTCAAAAAGAGAAAAAAATACGATTCATTCAAGGAACATAAGAATCAAAATGCATGTATCATGCAAGCAGCAAAATGGGTTTCACTTGTGTTTCCTCCAACCCAAGTGAAATACATAGAAATACAGAATACGTAGCAAATCGTCTGGTCAGAAACAGAAAAAAGATTGGGAAAACTTGGTAAAGACTCAAAAATTAGTTGCTAATATAGAAACACTCACAACTTTACAGGAGAAAAAAAAAAGTTAAAAAAAGTCTTAGGTATCAGAATAAAGAGCTTACACAATAGTAATACACTTCCTAATTTTCAAGACAAAAATAAACAGAGGGCAAACATTTAGGCAAAGACAGATGCCCTCTTTTAATATGCTTAAAGGTAATGATTAATTCAGCACAGATTTAGACAAATTATATTGCATATTACTTTTTATTGATCTACAATATGTTTATCATACGTCACTTTATAATCAGAAGAGTCTTCCTTAGTGCCTGAAATTTCTGTAGATACAATTCAGTTAGAAATGGGCTGCGAGAAATGTGGTTTACCTTTAAACTTACTTTTTATATCATTAATATACAGTTAACACATCTCACCACAAAGTCAGTCATGCATCAGCTTTGCTCTGAACCTATGTGAACGTCTGTTCCTTTTGAACTGAAGAAATCAAAGGATGATCATGCCACTTTAATCTTTGATAGCTCCTATAGAAGATTACCATGCCTTAACCTCTCCTTTTGGGTGAGCTATTCAGGCTTGGAACAGACTTCCAAATATATTAATTTAAGCAAAACAATTTAACCAAACCTTACCTCTTCCCTTCTCAAAATGCTGTTACCGAATGAACCTTGTACTCCACTATCCAAATCATGCAATTAACTTTCAAATCTCTCCCTAGCTTCCCAAACCTCTTTTTTACCCCTGGAATGGAGTTTTTAACTGTCACCTATGTTCTGCACACAGATGGTACCAAATTTGCCTATTAAATAAATTTCTTTCTATGCTTTTGTTAGGCACTTCCAAAATGTTTAATTTTCCTTACCTATTTTGCCTTAAGAGCAAAATGGTTCTATGTTTCTAGAAATATCTCTATCCCCATTCATTACACCATTTCTCCTTTCCTGCTTGTCACCTAGGGTCAATCTCAGATTCCCTGCAAAAGAACTCTTAGGGAGATACGTTGTCTTGTCATTATTACCTCTATCATGTACCTCTTTTGTTTTCCTTATAAGCTGTGACAGGATGGAGAAAATTCTGCCATTACTTCAAGTGTCTGTCAAAACCACAGTATTATTATGCTTTTAAGAGGCAATTATTGCTTCTATGTAAACGCTCCTTAATGAAAATAAAATGTTGCTCTGCAATGAAGTACGCTGATGTGAATCACTTGGGTTAGATGCATCAATAATTTAATAACATTGACAACCTATATCTATTTATACTTCTTCAGTGAATACTGTAACACAGAATAGTACTCAAATGCATTGTGTTTTCAACCTAAATAGTACAAAGTAACAATAAACACCTTCCTTGACCTAGCATGAATTATAAGTAAACATGCAAACTATGCTAAAATTGCTTTAATGGTTCAATTGCAGCATAGCACAGAAATACCAAGTCCCTATGCCATGGGATTAAAAATTAATAAAACTCCATATTATGAGACTATTTCATAACAAAAAAATACCAATAAAATGTTTCTGTGAACCAGGAAAAAAAAAGATAAAAATAATAATTATCATAGATATATCATAGATATACTTTATATTGACAATGGTGAGGGTTTTTTAATCTGTTCTAGAATTAAGTTCTGATTTCCAAGAGTTGGCATAAGTTTTGAGCACTGACAGCTAGCTAATTAAATATAAATATAATTAAATATCAAAATAATGAAATATTTGTGGTACTCAGAGTAGTAAAAAGGAAAATAAAAGTGAACAATTATTTAGATACCTTTATTTTGTGAATGCTATTAAAATGTTCAAATGAAATTTGGTAGGTAAAATCCTGGGACCAAGGAATGCGCACACAACTGCTTGGTTAGAACTTAACCATCCATCTTGTACAAATGGGGAGGGATGTCCCCATTAGGATCAAACCAAATACTAAAGTGTGGAAAACAGAACGTTGGTTCTCAGCAGAAATCCCAGCCCTTTTCTTCCAAGAGGCTACCTAGTATATACCACCCAGTGTACACTCTGATACATTCATCTACTCATAATCTTTGTTTTACACTGGAGCGGAGGAAGTGCCTTACTCCTCTCTCCACTGTCTTTCTCTCCAAAGAAGAAGAGAAAGATTCGATAGCGGAACAATATATTAGACAACAGATGAGTCTCTTCCAGCTGTCCTTGCCAGAACTCCAAGGTAGCTATATTTAAGTATCAATTTGAAGCTCGTAAACTTCTGCTAGCACTTCTTGAACTATCACTAAGCAATATAATGGAGGTGAAGGGAAAACAATTAATTATTCTCTGATCAAAAGAGAACCAATATATCTTTTTTTCAGAACTAAAACTCATAGCAAGAGCCCTTCCACGCAAAAAATAAACAAACCCCCCAAAATCACTTTATACCCACAAAATATATTAATGGTGGATCCTAAAGCTCTTTTGATAGTTGATTCTTAGGTAAATACAAAAGAAAATTATTGCACTGTATAACCGTATAGATTATAAGGTGCAATTAAGGATTTATTGACCTGTAACTGTTATTGATCGTGCCACTTGCTGTCATAAATCCCCAACTATACACAATATGCTATGCTTAATAGGTTTACATAAAACCCGTATGTCTTGTGTATGTACATGTGCATACATGCACACATGTTCAATAACTACTTTCCCCCTTATTATTCTTAATTAAAACTGAAATTAAAACCACTATTAAAATGTAATTTCCAATATTATTTAAAGAAATGTACAAGATATTATTCCAACTGTGTATTTTGATCAAGGAATTAGTATTTTTGTAGCTAGATGGTTATCCTGCTCCCCTTTTTACTGTTTAGTTTTGGAAAAGGAAAGACACTCCTGATGAAGACTATGAAACTGACATTCTTGGAAACCAAAGCCCTCTCTTGACCCTCAGACCAGCTAGAGCTTGGAATATCACGGAAGTTTCTTCAGATGACAACTCCAAAATGCCTCAGCAGTGTCCTGGAATGCTGGATTGTCCTTGACCTCTGCAGAGACTGCTGAAGCCAGTGCCAATTACTGTCAGTTTTGTTGGTTTATTCTGCAATATAGACACCTGTAGACCATGAAATGGAACAAGATCGCAATTGCTTTCACACAGGTCACCGTGTAGCCATCAGCTGGTAACAACTGTCACTCATTACCTACTGAAAATGTAATCAGACTGACAGCACAGAGATGAAAGTCACGGTTTTCCCTTCTCATGAATCTTATTTATTCCTTCCATTGAAAGGAGTCAGTACTTCCCTCCTCCAGGAGTTTATATTGTTACCCAAATCCATTTAAAAAGGCCATAAAATATATGTCTGTACTATATTAAACAAGTAGAAAGACAAAGCAATTTGTCTAGACAGTGAATGTTCTTACCCACTTGTTCCTCAATAGAGAATGAAAAAAGTATGTACCCATGCTGGGCAGGAGAAAAGGGGAGGAAAAGAAGGGAGAAAGTGATCTCTGTCGTGTTCTAGCATCTTAAACAATTTGGATGCTGGCAGAGTAATGACAGGAAAAAGCTCTAAGTCAGCTGCTCCTCACAAATCCATCCTGCTATCACCATCCTTCCAATTATTTTATGAGGGATGTCTTTCAGTCATCTCTGCCAATACAAGGTCCAGAAATATACAAGTATTTTTAGTTTTTATGTAAACCGATAAAAAAAAGAACAGTTAAAGTCCTATGAAGAGAGTATTCTCCTAGCCTAATTTCCAAATAACAAGTATGTGGACCGTATTTTCCCCCAGGAGAAGTAGTTCAACACACACTGAGACACACCAACATGGCTTCACTAAGGGCAAATTGTGCCTGACCAATCTCGTGGCTTTCTACAACAAGGCTACAGAGATGGTGGATGGTGGCAGAGCAACTGACATCATCTATCTACCTGGATTTGTGCAAGGAGTTTGACACTCCTGGTCTCCAAACTGACAAAGCATGGATTTGACAGATGGACCACTCCGTGGATAAGTAATTGGCTGGATGGCCACACCCAGAGTTGTGGTCAATGGCTCAATGTCCAAATGGAAGCAGGTGACCAGTGGTGTTCCTCAGGGGTCAGTATTGGGACCAGTGCTGTTTAACATCTTTGTTGGAGACATGGACAGTGGGATTGAGTGTATCCTCAGCAAGTTTGCTGATGATACCAAGCTCTGTGGTGTGGTTGACATCCTAGAAGGAAGGGAAGCCATTCAGGGGGACCTTGACAGGCTGGAGAGGTGGGCCAATGCCAGCCTCATGAAGTTCAACAAGGCCAAGTTCAAGGTCCTGCACCTGGGTTGGCAAAACCCCAGGCACAAATACAGGATGGTGGCAGAATGGCTAGAGAGCAGTCCTGAGGAGAAGGTCTTGGGGGTGGTAGTAGATAAGAAGCTTGACATGAGCTGCCAGTGTGTGCTCACAGCCCAGAGAGCCAACCACATCCTGGGCTGCATCAAAAGAAGTGTGGCCAGCAGGGCCAGGGAGGTGATTGTGCCCCTCTACTCTGCTCTCATGACACCACACCTGGAGTACTACATACAGTTCTAGTGCCCTCAGCACAAGAAAGATATGGACCTGTTGGAGAGGGTCCAGAGAAGGGCCACCAAGATGATCAAAGGCCTGGAGCAGCTCTCATATGAAGACAGGCTAAGAGAATTGGGGCTGTTCAGCCTGGAGAGGCAAAGGCTCCAAGAAGATCTTATAGCGGCCCTCCAGCACTTGAAAGGGGCCTACAGGAAAGCTGGGGAGGGGCTTTTCATCAGAAAAGATAGTGATAGGACAAGGGGTAATGGTTTTAAACTGAGAGAGATTTAGGTTAGATATTAGGAAGAAATTCTTCACTTTAAGGGTGGTGAGGAACTAGAATGGGTTGCCCAGGGAGGTTGTTGATGCCTCATCCCTGGAAATGTTCAAGGCCAGGCTGGATGGGGCTCTGAGCAACCTGGCCTAGTGGGAGGTGTCCCTGCCCATGGCAGGGGGGTTGGAACTTGATGATCTTTAAGGTCCCTTCCAACCTTAATGGTTCTATGATTCTATGATTCTATGTTGGTGAGGAGCACTTGTGACTTGAGCAAGTCACAAGTAGCACAGGACCTGACAACACACTTCACTGAAGATCAGAGTGTCGATCTCCAGTAATTTCCTATTACCATCTTCTCATTTTTCAGGAAATCAGTATACCTGCTGTTTATTACTGGCTAACAGACAGATAACTCTCTCCAAATCTTACGCTAATAGAAATAGCTTTCTTTTGATCTACTGCCACAGAAGAGTCCGACCATTAAGGACAGAAACAGATGTCTTCAGGCTGCTGACAAGGTTGTTTCCCACTATTACTAAAGTAATTCTTGACTGGCTATTTAAAACAGCAAGTCACCCCAGCTGTTGTTTGTACACTGAAAAATTCCACTAAGTTTATTCTTTGCATTTCTAGTTGGTCAACATTAGGTCAAGTATCTCATCCAACATTCTTTTTCTATTATGCTTTACTCTTCAATGTTTCTTAGTACCACAACAATACTGACAACATTGATGGAAACTTCACGAAACATTTTGAGGAAGCTTTTCAATAAAAACACCTGAAATACGAACTATATAGTATTCCTTACTATATTTTGGTTGTTTTAATGATCAATAAATAACTTTTCCATAAATTAGTCTTATATAAAGATGAACATTATGAATCTCCTGCAGAGTAGCCTTTACTGCAGAAGGGTCCTCTTACCAAAACAACAGCAAAACAAGAGTAAATAGAAAAACAAATTCATACACAGCTGATACTCCTGGCTAATATAGTAATTCCCATTACTATATTGCCACTTGTTTAGCATTCATATCACACCTTCAACAAATGCTTTATCTCATAGCCATGATTCATTACAATGCTAAAAAGGCTTCTGCTTCTCAGCCCTCATTTTACACTTTCAATAATTCCTTCTCAAGTAGATGTTAGATACAGTAACTAATTGGATTTAAGCTATTAATGTCTTTAATTCCAAACACATCCACAAGCATATATACACAAGTATGCTACCATACAACAAAATACTACTTAATGGAATTACATACTGAATAAATTTTCCACAAAGATTAGATCTATGTAACGATATAAGAGATCTAAAAAATTTAAACGAACACGCAAGGACATACAGAAATGATACTCACACAAAATAAATGTAATAGTAAGTTGTTTATACTTACACATGTGAAATATGACCAGTCAGGTTACCCACTGTGACACAAAGCATGCATTACCTCATGCTAAATTCCATTGTAGCTCCCGAGAACATGTTATCTATGAATTCAATACAATCTTACCTATCACTGTAATAATTCCATTTTCTTTGAGCCCCTTCAGGTATCTAGAGAAATGACTGTTGTTTCTTAAAAATTCTGACTCAATTGAGATTTAGAGAACAACCTTTAAATATCAGCTTCAGTTCTGAGACAACAAAAATGATGTCAAGAAACAGTTTTTTACCACAATATAACTAGTTCTGTAAAAATGAAAGATTTTAATAGAAAATTCCTCTAATAGAAAATGTCCTTTGGACATTTGTATTTACAGGCTATATTGTAAATATTGCTTGCTTGCTTTAGCCTGAATATTATAATTTTCAATTAAAATTTAGAGAAGAAATCCTAGAAGTCAAAACATGAAAACATGAAAACAAGTGTTGCAAAAATGAGGAACAAATTTTGACAATTATACAGAAATGAGCAGTACACAAATGAGATAGAGATGAAATCTTTCTGACTTAAAGCCAGGACCAAAAAACCCTGTATCTAAAATTAGGCAAATGGATACTCTCTCCATTTCATCTTCAGGTGAGCAACAAGAGTTTGAAGCATGCTGTCAAAATCAGATTGACTCAAATAACATGTTTTGCCATTAAGTAGTTGGCTAAAGCAGAGAAGCCAGTCATGAAACTCCTCTGACGATGCACTTTTCTAGCTTACTTCTTCCAAATTTAGAGTGAAACAAACCACATAGAAATAGATCTACTGGCAAAAATACTAACAAGCTGAATTATGGAAAATTTTTGTATCCTACATAATTTTTATAACTTTTCACTTACAATTTTTGCCCCTCTATTCTGCTCTGTGAGACCCCACTTGAAGTACTGTGTCCAGTTCTGGAGCCCCCAACACAGGAAGGACATGGAGCTCCTGGAGTGAGTCCAGAGGAGGGCCACAAAGCTGATCAGAGGGCTGGAGTACCTCTCCTGTGAAGACAGGCTGAGAGAGTTGGGGCTGTTCAGCATGGAGAAGAGAAGGCTCCAGAGAGACCTTATAGCAACCTTCCAGTGCCTGAAGGCACTACAGGAAAGCTGGGGAGGGGCTTTTTACCAGGGTGTATAGTGATAGGATGAGGGGTAATGGTTTTAAGCTGGAAGAGGGTAGATTTAGGTTAGACATTAGGAAGAAGTTGCCCAGGAAGTTGTGGATGGCCCATCTCTAGAAGTGTCCAAGGCCAGGTTGGATGAGGCTTTGAGCAACCTGGTCTAGTGGGAGGTGTCCCTGCCCATGGCAGGAGGATTGGAAGTAGATGGTCTTTAAGGTCACTTTCAACCGAAACCATTCTATGATAAGAATAGAATAATGAAAGAAAGGAAAAGACCATAAAACACAGCTGAACTGTTTCCACTGAAAGAAAAACTCCAGAATAAATTAGCAAATGTGAAATACTTCATGCATATTTCACCTTCAGAATAGTATCACCAATGAAAGTTTCCCATGTGTGAATTTTGTTGTTGTTGTTTACAATCAATTCTTGGTGTAAAACTTTCTCTCTCTTCCTACTAACTGCAATCTTGTTTTCTAGTCTTACTTCTGTCGCCACCACTTAGTTAAAAATGGTAAATTAAGTGGGGTTTGGGGGTTTTTTGGTAGTGGTGGTTTTGGGTTTCTGGTTTGTTTGTTTATTTGGCTTTTTGGGTTTTTTGTTGTTTTTTTTTTTCCTTCTGTTTTCATAATATTGAGGTGGCTTTCTGTTTTATTCATACACCAACTCACATGTTCATTCTTCTACTACAAAAATGTCCAAAATTAATGGATATCTGAAATCCGTGACTCACAGAAATTCTAATTTATTCTCAGTGGCAGCAATCACCACTGCTTTTATTATAATGAACATTCCTGACTTCAGGCTAATAAAACCACTTTCAATTAATAGCATCCTAATATTTTGGAAATAATGGAAGCAGGTGGAAAAATACTCAACATTTATAGTATTTTATTGCAATTTTTGAATCGGGAACAGCAAGTTCTTGTATATGATACAATTGCAGCTGTTACAATTGCTTTCTTATATGTCATTTGCTTTCCCCTGCTGCGACTAAGTCTCTGTGTTCCTACACTCTTGTATGAAGTCTTACAAAATCCAGTCTTCTGGACAACTCTAAACTATAAATAATTAAACCCAAAGCATCAAGAAAACTAAACACAAAACTCTCAGCAAGCAATCATAACGACACTACTTTAAAATTGACGTATGCTAAAACTTTGGACGGTTGCATAGTAAAATTCCTAAATGATTACTTTAATACACTAATGCCATGACAATTGCAGAGGCAAGGTACCAACAGGTGTAGAATACGTGTCTACTGACTGATATAGCCAGGTGTGAAGAAAATTTCAGTGAATCCTGGTGTGTCCCAAAGAAAGAACAGTGTGAACTACTACAATTGAAATGTAGGTTTATTTCTTTGCCTTTGTTTCCTTCCAATAAGGTTGAATGAGAAATGTGGAACCATTTGATTTGAACAGGACCATTTATTCCACTACATACTATATGTTTTACTTTTCATCAGAGCTACTGCCTGCAGTTCCTTCCTTTGTATATCACCACTGTAGCTATCACATACAGTTAATTTCCACGTTAAATTTTTCATGATTGGTCTGCAATAAAGGATAAGCTTCATCTAACTACAATTTCCAAAGTGGATCTCCATATTTGTTCAACTTCCTCTTTATTATGTGCAAGCTCTGATCTAAGCCTAAAGCATAAAAGCAATCAATGCTGATGAATGACTAGAAATGGTTTCTTTATTCCACTCCTCACTGAATAGAAACTTTCCATTATCTCCCTCAACATCTTCACTCTATCAATTTGACAGGGGCATGCGGTTCTATACTCCACTGCCTTCACTCTAGAACTGTATACAGGTTTTCTATCTTTTTCTAATATAAAAGAAAAATGATGAATGATGAAGTCTAGTGAAAACTTCTTGTCTTCCCTCATGAGTGTAATCTTTTTCTTTTAATTGTTCTACACTGTATTAAAATGCTTCTTACAGTAAATACCCAGTTTCAGTCAAAACAGACATACAGAAAATACAAAATCTTATTTGGACAAGAAGAAAAAGACGTTCCAGCACAATAAATGCTAATCTAGTTAAGTAAATATGCAAGGCACCTGTAACAAAATTTATACTATAACATCCTAGTGTTTTTCAAGTGATCATGATACCTGCAAAATGTTTGTCTTACAGAGAAGCATTATGTAAGATGCATTGCTCAAATATAATTGGAACAAAATGACAAAGAGAAAAATGTTCATTCAACTACACAGAATTTTATCAAGCCTGACGACAGTAACACTACAAACCACTAATTGTAAAAGCGAAGTATACATCCAGGAAAGCACTCAAACTGACAACAGTATTAAGGAGAGAGTTCCCTGCCTTCCCTGAGGTGCTTCTGGCCGAACTGATCCTCCTCTGTAGTACGGTGTTTCCAGTGTTTCATCCTTCCTAAGATGATCTCCGATTTACCTCAAAAGGTTCCTGTTTCTTCAGCGACCCGAGATACCAGTGATGGTCTTTTTTGCTCTTGTTTTCACTGTAGGGTGCTAATGAGCTGTGATACTGTCAGATTACATGTTCTGTCAGTCCTCTTATACCCATCACTTTCTACATGTTTGCTGATTATGAGACACTTGAGGGCTTAAGTTTCCCAAATTAGAATTTGTGTAAACTGAAAAATTTTATTTTTTTATTTTTTTTTTCTTTTCATAATAACTCACAAACTTGAATCGTGCACCTTGATACTAATCTTGTGGAGAAGTTCTAGGGGAGCACAAGATGTGTTTCCAACCCCCCTTCAAGTCTCACTGGGCAGCAGAAAAGGAATTATGAAGGTGAAGGCTTCACCAAACACTGTACTGAAAAGTAGAGCTGGGAATCTTTCCTACCACTCTCCTCCCCTTCACTACCACATCCCCTATTCCAACTCACCTCCTCTCCTTTTCTCCTTCCCACCTCAGGAGTCACCAGTTCTACAAACCCACAAGTGCTTTAGTGGGGGACAACACTGTGGAAAAGACACTGCAACAGCTGCCACAGGCAGGCAATGATGTGAGAGCACTGTTATACATCTCCAGCCTTCCCCCACCTCCCAATTTTTTGCAAATTGCAGTAATTACTCCAGGTTGGACTGCGGAAAAGGAACAAGATGTAAAAGACTAGATGCTGCCAGACAGCGGCAATTTAGCCCCAGGATGAGCACTGCAGTTCTCTCAAAACTACAGTGACAATCAAAATTATTAGGTGATTAATAAAACATACTTTAAGAATTATGATGCTAGTGTTATTGTGGTGTTGCCCAGTGCTTTCTTAAAGATAACATACCTCTTTATATAAAATTATCCCCTAAATGTGAATTAAACTTATATCAGCTTTGTTATCTCATTATTAAAGCTAAAAAAAAAAGTGTAGCACGAGCCTTTTCCCCTTGGTCTACATTATATGAAGCCATTCTACAAGTACTAGGTTTCAGTCAGAAAACAGAGTTTAGAAACTCAGTTTTTCTAGTATTCTCAAAACATTTTTTACAGAAATCCAACTGTTAATCAGCCATCAGATTCTGGAAAGCAACTGTTTCTTCTTGTAGCTTCAGTCTACCACATTGTTTACCTTTAATACAGCCTCAGATAATCAGAGGAGAAGGTACTCATAAACAAAGTATCTCCAAAATTTTTTCCTGTGGCCTTAAAAATAAGGTGAAAACCTATGCTGCACAGTCACTTTATCTAATTACCAGTGTGGCCTAATACTCTGAGTATTCATCTCATATTGGTTAAAGCACTTACACAATAACTGGACTGAAAAATTCAGAAGACATGAAAGAAAAAATACAAGAAAATAAGGTATTTCTCATAATTTTATTAAGAAAAAAAATGAAGTTTAAGTTCATTTTCACTGTCATCACTGTTTCCAACAAAAGTGTTCAGTACATCTATGTATGCCTTACACTGGTTATATCAAACAGAGCATTTACTTGGTAGAGTTACTTCCTGAAAAACTAACAGGATCTAAACTGGTTTTAATTTATTTATATATATTTACATAAAACTGAGCTATAAAATACAGGTTGGATTAAGAAAATAAAATAAATTTGTTTGTATAACAAAACATGGCAAATTTTTACACAAGAACTTTTCTGTAGTATTTATTTAATTATTCCATTTTGTTTTCATGCTTGGACTTTATTTCAGGAATACCATTATCAAATACCAGGTTACGATGAAAAGTTGTTTCATTGCTGCAGAGTGCAGACTGCATTTTCTTATTGAGCTTTGTGCCCTTTCCTACATGTCCTTCCTCCCTCCCATCTTCAAATAAGAAGTACAGTTTGATCTTTTCCTTGATATTTCTGTAAAAAGCAATCTATAATATTGACCTCTAAGAGGCTGCTAGCAATTAGATTTCCCAAGGGTCTACCAGAGTGAAGCCAATGTTAGATGATTCAGGAATGTAAGTTTTCTGGGGACTTTTCTGAATAAAACTTCTTCACCTGGTACAGGTGGGGAAATGCATTAGCTAAGCAAGGAAGTCAGGCAGTGGTGCTATTCTCCAAGTTACCTTCAATTACAAGTCAGATTACTGCTCTCTGAATTGCAAGCTGTTGACTCGTTCTGGAGGAGCTGTTAATTCCTGCAGGCACTATCCCTCATCCAAAATTTCTACTGCTCATAAAAGCTGTGTACATCCAAAACACTAGTTAGGTCCATGGTGATTAGAAGTCTTCATTTGCCTTTCATATTGACAAAGATGTGGACTGCTATAAGAGACCACCAATACACGGATATCAAAGAAACAGTTGGTGGTGCTCCCTCAGGGCTTTTTTAAAATGTGTCTGGGGTCTTAGCCAAGGTTGCTCCTGGCTCCCCCCAGGTCTCCTCAGCCACTGTCAGGGAGCTGTTTTTTTATTATTTTTCTTTAATATTTTCAATACAGAATTTGCAAAATGATCCAACTTCCCTCTCTCCTTTATTAAAAAAAATAACAACAACAACAACACACAATAAAAGAGCTAGCTTAAATTTAGAACACCACATTAGGAGTGAAATAGAAGAGACTAAAAAAGGTGTCCTTCAAAAAATATGCTTAATATAATACATTATGTGTATGTATTTACCATGCAAATGTGTTCAAAAGTAAAGACAAAAGCAAAAAAAACGCACCTGAGGGTCTTCATCAGTGATTGACAGGCTAAATTTTACAATTCTCTGAATTAAGAATACCTTTTTCCCTCACATTTCCAAATCTAGTGAAATTGCAGGAAATGTGGCCTAAGGTGTGAATCAAGGGATAAAAGAGTACGTTGTTTTGCACACTGTGAATTTGGCATTTTAAACCACATGTAAACACAAAAAATTACCCTACACTGGCATCAATGAAAACAGACCTAAAGTTAGGAAAAAATACAATCCTTCTAGCAATTAGGTCAGCTTTTGGGATTTGAGGAACAACTGTTTTGTCTTTGGCACTTCTGTCCTTGTCCAGATCAATCAAACCATCGAAAGGGATACAGAGGTTTTCAAAGCACTTGAGGCTTCTATTGATTTCTGCTGCTTTCTGAAAGTGATCTGGAGTGTGACACCAGCATTTTTGCCCTTTCTCAGATTTTCCTTGATTTATTTCTTTTCTTCTATCTTTTTTTTTTTTTCATCTTTTAATTCCTTGACTATGTTTCTGGAAAGGATTTTGATTTAGCTAGTGAAGATTTCTACTGCAACACTGTTGTGAGTCAAAGAGCAAAAAGCCCAGAAAATTGATTAATACTGGCACAGAAAGATGAATTCTAGCACAGCTAGCTGGAATGACTGAAAACTTACTGCACCAAATGCTCATTATTGACTCTGGTCATTTCATCACAAAGTTATTTGGATTTGCTAGGAGCTATACTGTGATTTGAAGAACAACATTCAGACAACCCATTAATTCAGCTGCAAAGGTCATAATTACTAGGTAAGGTGGCAACCATTTTAAACCACTACATTTACTGCTAGAGAAATAATTAGTCTGTACCATAAAATGGCTTGATCGTGGAAAGTGTGTGCTTTGCCTTTTAGTGGTTAGCAAAATCTATGTGCTAAGCTTTTGCAACTTTAGCACATCATCTGCAAATAGGTCAGTGCGTAAACAAAAGGTACATTTCCAGTGCTACTTTTCTGCTTTTTATGATTGGTTCTTCCTCTACCCTCAAGGAAACAAAATTATTCATCAGAAGCAGTAGGAAAAAGGTTTTAGATAATTTTGACTAACTTTTTCCATCTGAAAGACCTTCGAGCAAGACCTGTTTTATGTTAAAGAAAAATCAAACCCAGAAAATCATCAGTTCTACATCCCAAAGTAATAGGAGAAGCTTTTCAAATTAGACTTTGACTTGTCAAGTATTCTAATATTTTTGTTGCAGCTTAAATATTTTTTTTTTAAGTATAATGGCTGCTGCCATTGGACTATGCAAATTAAGATAATTTTTAATTTCTTAATTATTTAGCGTTAACACGGTTAACACTTTAGAACTACTTAATCCATTAATTAAGTGTAATATTACACAGCTTTATTCTGTACTGTGAGTCAAATCTGCCCTCAAAGAATGAGAGAATTGCTTACCATAGGATCAAAGTCTAAGTTACTTTTTTCTACAGCCCAGTGAAGCTACAAAGCAGTCAAGAAAATAAAGCTAACACCATATAGAAAAGGAAAATGGAAAATTAAAGTTTGCAGTGAGAACAATGAGGAATAAATAGTAGAAAGATAATTGTTACAAAGTCTAAAAGACAATGAAGTGGAAAGAAGAAAGAATATGACAGAACTGCAGAGGGAAAATACAGCAAAAGCAGAAAATAAGTTTAGTTAAATTTAAATTTCCCATTAAGTGGTCCTATTGATAGATTGTGGGTCCTGGATGAAGATGATACAGCATGTGACAAGAAATTATAATTGCATCACATAAATTTATAACACTGCATCCAGTGCAGTCATTTCATTTTAAGGGCATAAAAGAAATAGTAAATGTCTAAAGAAGAGCAACAAAATAGTCTATAACTAGCATAGTTTACCTTACAAGGAGGGGTAATACTAATTCACTTCTAAAGTACCTCCTGCAACCAGTAAGAGTTATAAGTATATGAAGTATAATCATATAAAATCAAAAACTAGATCTACAAAGGCTCACTCAGCTTTTTGCATGTAATTCCCATAAAAACCTCAGAAGTTCCTTTGGCTAAATCCAGTTGAGTAAATGCCTCTGATTGTTTGTCAGTGCCTTTATTCAACCAGACTGAGTTCAAAACAATTTGCCTGAATATATTCCCAATCAGAGGGTAACATTTTATTAATAAACCATACACAATATCATCAAAAAGGGCAGTGGTTTTCAGTCTGTTTAATGGACTATATTACACAGACGACATTAATGTCTGAAACCTGTTATTACTTCTCTAAAATAGCAGTAAGTTAAACGATCCTATTCATCCAGCTTGTTTTGTAGGGGAAAAAAAGTCAGTGAAACAACCTGGCACAATAAAAAACTCAAAAAGAAACAAACAAAAAAAGAGAAAACCTGTATCAGAGAAAAAATCTGAACCTTAACCAGGTTTGTTACACATAAAAAACAAGTGTAGGCCTCTCATTTTTCTTAATATTGGATAGTAATTTAAATTTTTCTCCTTTCCTGAAAACTATGTAGACCTATACATTAACTTACATAACAACTCAAATATATCATTTATTTGACAATAAATTATAGATCATCTCATTGTTTACAGTTTTATAGACATGCTTACTAGATAGGCTTTAACGAGGTACTTAGGATAAGACACTAACTACGTAGCTGCCTGTTAGAAAAGATTATGAGTAAGAAATCAGGGACCCAGATGACATCGGGCCCAAAAAACTAAGTTGCTTATTTTTTTTCTACTTTAGCTCATGGTTGCAAGCCTGAAAAAATTGTAGGTAATTAAAAATGTTTTGGAAAAATAAAATATTCTTACAGTCAAAAATATCTAAGAACTTTTCTGATGTTAAAAAGGTAAGAGATATATGATACTGGACATTCTGTTTCTATAGTAAAGTAGGACAGGAAGATAAAACTTCATGTGGAATTTAACTAGAGTTGTTGAAATGTGAGAATGGAATCAATCATGAATTTTCAAAGAAAAAAAAAAGCAAAAAAGTCTGAAAATAAAAAAGTATCATTTATTAAAGTCTAATAATTTTTTGTGCCGTTAATTGTATTTTGGAAGACGTAACTGTTTGGGAAATACTTCTCTAAACTAAACTAGGTTTAATCAATCTCTGGCCAAAACCACTGAGAACGCTGCACCGCACTGACATTAACAGCACATTGCTTAGGATCCTCATCTGTAATTTAGAAGAACTTTGCTTAGGCTCCTCTTCTGCTTGACGCAGAAGCAGCACTTGAATCTCTGGTCTCCATACATGTACAAGTTGCCTGCTACTACTGACCATTATCCAGAAAGACTCTTTGTCTCCTGTTGAATTATCTGGCACTTCCTAAGACAATATTTGTCTCAAAATTTCCACACAGTGCAAATAAGGAAACTACTGAATTACTTATCTGATTCATCTTCCTGTGTGGCCTTACACATTTTAATCTACTTATACGAAAAAGGAGAGACTGAAATTCCTGGACAGAAATAAACAGAATAAGTCTTCTCCCATGCCTTGCAGAAGAGGTAAATCTGTGCTTCCTTCCTTTTCAAAAAATAAGAACTAAATAAACCAGGTAAGGTACAGCATGGGAGGCAGCGGGGAAGGATGAAAATGGGCTTTCCTAGATGAAAGCTATAACAGCAGAATAGAAAGAACCTAGAGGGAGGAATGTGGAAAGTAACAATAGCCTATTTTGCTTTGTACTTGTGTCCCTGGTGAAAAAAAATTATGTGCATAATGGAATAGAGCATCCAGGTAGCCAGAGAAGCTGTCTGAACTGGCGACTTCACTAATTAGTAGTTTTCATTTTATCCCAATCCCTGCATAGTACAAAACTGGACTAGAGTTTATCTGCAAAAACAAGTAACTTCAATTCATTATATTGTGTGGCAGCTCAACTGCTCAGCTGCCTTTCCTGAGCTAACCCAGGTAGGAGGCTACCTTCTGTTTTCTGGAAAATGTTTATCTTCTGAAGTAAAATTAAAAAAAAACCCTAGATATATTGCTTTAACATCAAATTAAGAGCCAATACATTGTTTTACTTCCCAGTGAATACCATCTCAGTGAGTTTATGTTCCCTCCCTGCCTTCTCCTTACTAATACACTGCACAGCACTGTATCTTGCAAGCTGAATGAAGGATAATACATTTTATTTCTATTGGAAGTCACATAGCATATTTTCTGTGCTATAAATAGTAAAACAAAAACATAACAAGATGTTCAATTAAATTGCAGATCATAGACAAAGTACATCATGCCCCTAGCAACAGCTTCTATTCACTGCATAGAAATACCATGTAGACATGACATTACAAAGCTTTCTGAAGTTTCTCTTAGTAATTACTTTGCTTAATGCAGGCTGTCCTTACATGGTAGCTTTGATATGGAAAAATATTTAGTTTCATATACCTATGTGCAAAGCTGCCAGCAATAAACATTAACTCTTTAAGCAGAGCTATCATAAACCAACCCCACACCATGTATTTTCTTCTTTAAACTTGAACTCAGCATGCTCGTTGACCCCGCCTGGCCCACTTCGTCAACAAGCTGCAGCTTATCCCATCCCTCTGGCCAGAATAAACCTTCCAGGGTAATTGTGGGGATTTATGGGAAATTAGCATGGGATCTGTGGAAAATTAATATGGGATTTATGGAAAATTAATATGCCTGAATTAAAACAGCAGTGTTGCAGGTGCTGCTGACCAAATTGTCAGGCACCCTGAAGCAAACTGTGGGATCAATAAACAAGCTGGTATCTCACAGGCTGCTACCCCACGGGACCAGTAAACAGCAGGTGTCCTACAAGTAGGTATCCCACAGTTGTTATCTCGTGAAGTAGTGAGAAAAGAATGTTGTAGCAAGAATTGAGAGGCACCGGCTGGGAAGCGAAAAGCCCTGGGTCATCGTGACATGGACAGCAAATGACAAGACATGTAGCCAATCATATATGAACTGTGTATGTATGTAACCAACGGGGTTTGCACTGGGGTGGAACATCTGGAGTCAGAGGGGTATAAATTGCCACCATTTTTAATAATAAACTGCTTTCGCTTGATCACATTGGTCGTGGTGCGTTAGTCCGAGCTCTCGCTGCAGGTAATGGACGACAGAGACCACTCCTGAGCATGCCTGCTCGCACCACTAGCCCACCAGTTATGCAAAGCTGCCTCACTCCCTCTTTTACATGGGGCAGCCCACCACTTGGCTTAAGCTTCTCCCTTCACCCCTGCTCTGCACTTTTACCCTCAGCCCTACCCCCCACCCCTGTTCCTGACCTGGCTGCTGATGCTTTCTCTTCCAGCATCACTTGCTCCCATTCCTAATACTGTCATAGACCTCTCAGCTTTCCAGGCTTGAGTCTTGCCAGTCAGCTGAGGCATATGCATTTTCAGTTGCTATTGCCTCCACTTCAGATCTTCAGCTTGACTGAATGATTCTTCCTAACTTCTTTGTGGACACCAATCTGCTGTACTTAGCTCTTCAGCTCTTTGTTTTCTATTCCTCCCTGGGCTTCCCTCAAGTAATCTACTTATTAGCAGGTACCATGCAGAAGAAACAGAATAGAATCATCTTTGCATACACACAAACAGGCAGTACATCTTATTTAAATGCAGTCTCTGTGCCACTTGCCACTGCAAAGGCTAGCTTTTCACCTTTCAATGGAAATGGAATGCTGCACAACACCTGAAATTTAAGGTGTGTTAATCAACACTATGAATTACCATTTATACTAGATTCTATCTAGCATATAAAGAAAATCTCTCAAGGTAATAAAAAAAATCAAATAAAACCACACGATACACAAAGCAACAACTGATAGGAACAAAATCTGTTATTTTAAGCACATTACACAGAACTTTTGAGTATGTAGATACTAAAAATAAAAAACTTTTAAAGAAAACAACACAAGAATGGCTTCTGTTTAGGGATCCTAAAGATATTTCTGTAACTGGTGCCAAAAGCTGTACCCTACAAAGTGTATAAATTGACAAGCTTCCAATTGATCTTAGTTTCACAAGATCTGCAGATACTATTGAGTCAATTATTTGATTTTTAATTGATGAGATCTCAAAAATGCTCCACAAGTAGTACTTCCATACACAAGAAATCTAAAAGTGCTAGACTTCCTATTTTATTTTCCCTGCTTTGAAGTTCAATGTAGACATTCTAAAGTATTTATTTGCCCTAGCAATAAAATGGTAAGAAATGGGCTTTGTTTTAAACTAGGAATGCATGTTCACCTGAAGGGGAAGAAACAAAACAAAACAACAACAAACAAAACCAAAACAACACAGCAACAGAAAAACCAAACAACTAACAAAAAAACCCAACAAAAAACAACCACCAAAACACAGTTCCAAAAGGAAAAGAGTAAGTAACAGGTTATCAAAACACTACTAGACTATTTACTTCTTTAGTTTATTCTACCTTCAACCAGAATAAACCAAGGTACAGTTATAGTGCTCATATTTTATCTCAAACTGGGGCAAATAATGAAGTATCAAAGTTACCTGCGGATGAGGGAAAATCCTTTATCAAGCTGTATTTTAAACACACCTTTTCATTAGACATGGTTCTGACTGCTCAAGTTGTTGAGGCACTTCAGAAATTGTGTAGTTTGGCTGTACCTTAACTTTGTAACTGCGTGAGAGACAGCAGGAATGCAAAGCTTCTGGGTTTCAATAGGAAGTGAAATGCCTGTGATTGTGTCAGTTGAATTTTAAATGTTTTTATGAAAACATTTGGGAATATGTTCTTGTTCTCAGCAGTTACTTTTAGATTCAGGCAGTTTATGGTTCAATTGACACCACAAGACAATCTCAAAGGGCTGGGGAAGGAGGGGGAGGAGGGAAAGGAGGAACAGTAGGATGGAAGGACAGAAATGCTTTGTTTTCTCCTTACAGAACTGAAGATCAAATCAGTTTTAATTACGAACTAAGTAAGAGTTTGTATCAAGTTTTATGTGAACCAAAAAGAAATGCCAACCCAGCTACAAAAATAGAAAGTTTCAACTAACCTTTTTTTTAAAAAAAAACAACAACAAAAACCAATGCAACAAAATGTCACCAATATTTACAAAAGCAAGTGTTTTTCATAACTGCTTAAGTTACTAACGCTAACTTACTCAAAGAAAGATAGGAAGAATAATTTCAGCATGTAAACAAAACTACTGTAATTAATCAAGATGTCAGATGATTTCATTCCTGTAGAAACTTTTAAAGGCAG
Organism: Hemiprocne comata; assembly: GCA_020745705.1. NCBI lineage: Eukaryota > Metazoa > Chordata > Aves > Apodiformes > Apodidae > Hemiprocne > Hemiprocne comata. The sequence goes on along the minus strand of CM036586.1, from coordinate 129,435,266 downwards.
GTATAATTTTAAAATATAGTTCATCTTATGTACATCTAGACATTCAGTAGAGTTACTTAATTGGGTAGCAATGAAAATACATTGGTATTTTAAAATTGATTTGTTCCTAATACCATTTATTAATGCATTTGAATTAAAATTTCACTTCCTTTTGCTTTGCTTTCAAACTTCACTAAATGCAATTCAGATAATTTCTGTAGAACATCAAAGAAGAATACAATCTACGCTCAAGAGCTGTAAGCCAGCAATATTTTTGGACTATTCTTACCCTGTCAGAGGCTCCTCCAATAAGTTTCTAGATAGAATCCAACCCTGTATTTCAATGCATTACTTCAAGATTCAATATGTGAATCTGCTTTAAGCTTATTTATATATAAAGATACATGAAACTATGAATAGTTCCCAACAACAGAACAGATACAGAGAACAGACAATAAATTAAGGTACTTCATTTGGTAGATATACATTACCAGGCAGCTGGAAATAAATATAAAATACCTCTGAAGTCTACAAACTACATTCACATTTGAATAAAGTTTTGGTCCATCAGTAGTTTATATACTGTAGTGATTATCTAAGGAATCACTGAATGAAAATAATACAACAGTGAATAATTTCACATGGGGTGAATTACTGACTCTCAAAAACAAGATTTCCATTCACTTCTGTGAAGCTCATCACTTTATTCTCTGTATTTCAATTGAAGTAAATAGTCAGAGATTTGATAGGACAAGTTCTCTAAAAACAATGTTTTTCAAATGAGAGGAAAACACTGCTTACTGTTTTTACAAAACATCTGAACTTCAAGTCTGTTTTACTAGTTTTTTGAAAGTAAAATTGCTATGTAAGAATATAAAACCAGACATACCTGAATACATAAAATATCTAACCTTCCCTCCATCTATGGTAGAGCTTGCTTTTTAGCATTTAAAGAAAAAATATAAAAGACTAATTACATTGTAACAGTCAGGGTTTTGACTAACAATGTTGTAGCCAAAAAAAGCCAATAAAAATGACTGGTAGGCATCCTGAATCAGCCTCATTTGCTACATTATCAATAGAAAATTTCTGTCTTGAGACTTTGAATGCACGATTATTAAGTATTTTTTTGCTCATGTACTCTTCTTTGCACATTACATGAATCATCTGGTATTATTCAGCATCCTTTATATGAAACTTTTCTTCAGTTTTCCAGGTTTCAAAAAACTTCTCAAAACTCTCATTTCCCAAAAGTATGGTATTTTCACATTGTATTAATAACACTGCACAACTATCACTGAATAAACCCATGCTTTCTAGTTTGACTATATAAAGCAGGAAAGCATTACTGGCAGAACACATACCAGGCTTCCAAGAGAATCTAGAAGAACCATGTCTAAGGCATATTTTAAACACTTCCTTCCTTCTAAAAATATTTAAACCAGTTGTGCATCTGGCAATCTAGGCATCCATGTTCACACCACACTGCTACTTTCAGAAGAACGAATCACTAACTTAACACTGCATACTTTAAACATTAATCTCACAAACTAAGGATTTTAATTATCATTCAAGTAAATGCCAATTTATGTAAGTCAAAACTGAGATTTTACAGGCTTTAAGTGTTTTAATGTATTTATGTACAGCTATGTTTCTAATAATTTCCAACGGATACAAAAGACATTTCCAATGGAAGCAACTGTGGCCACTGGAGCTACTGGTAATACTGAATTCCAGTAGGGCTGGGATTACAAAAAAAGCCTGTACTTCTAGTTTTTCCAGTCATACACCCAGTGACTGACAAAAACTACATCTAGTATACGTTAACCATTATGTTTAAAAGTCTTTCAGAAAACAATGGTTTTTTTTTCCCAGTTATAACAAACATACAGAAGATGGAAATGGAAACTAATGAGTAAACAATAAGGAGTATTATACCATGAACATAAATGTTCCTAACAACTTCTGCAGAATCAATGTAATAATATAATTTAAATGACAAAAGGACAGAAGACGCAGAAAATTCTGTGAGACCAAAAAATGCCTACCATCCAAGCTTCTTCATAAAAAGTACCTTTTCAGATCTGTTGCAGGTTTTTACATACTGTTAATATAGTACTCAATTATGACACTGATTAAAGTGCCATTGCAGAAGTTATCACCAATTATTCACTTTTGCTTATGCACTCATTTAAAAAAAAACCAAAAAAACAAAAAAACAAAACCCAAAAAACCACAAATATGTAATATTTTTTTCTTACTTACCCACAGCATACTATAGAAAAGCATTAAGCATACTTGACAACCAGGAATTCTGTTAACCTTCAGTTACTCACCTAGGAAAAAGAAGAAAATCATAAGCACTCTTTGTATGGGGAAGAAAAAGACAAAATTAATTTGTAATGTATGCAATAAGCTTCTATGTTTATGAATTTTTTTCAACTAAAATATTTTGTCTTTAATTCCAAGTTAAAAGGAAGGAGTTGGAAATATTTCACATAGCAAACAATAGGTAGGTAGAACCTGCATTTGCGTAAAATCCAACCAGTTTGCTCATCTGTAGCACCGGTACAATACTGTTCTGCTACCACAAGAGGAGTCTCAAAATCTTAAACCAAAATGGAGCAAGATTCTGTGTTCAGAGTACACTGCCTAAAGCAACATTTCAACAGAACACAGTTACAAAACTAATTAACTTTTGTAACTACCACAATCGCTTTCAAGGTTTCCCATGAAGCCTGGTGGGAGATCCAACATTGTGCCTGATAAAATGAGAAAACTTTTCTGAACTGGCATATTTTTATATTTTTTATCTTATTCTCTGTCTAACAGAACAGTGAACATACTATGCTTTAGCCAATGCCAATTAAGTATCAATAACAATACGTTCTTCTAGAGATTTAATGAATTCAGCATTTGTTAATAAGTAGTGTGAATGGAAAGCAATGGTGAATATCATAACAAAAGGTTTCTTCACCAATGTAAATGCATAAGCCTCATTTGTGAAAAAAAAAAAAAAAAAAGGCTCAGATCTCAAACGTTTATAATAAAAGGGGGGGGAGGGAACAAATAATAAAAGCAAATTAAATGGCACCTTTACCATGGAAGCTAGTATTTTCCTGTGATATATTAAACAAAAATTGCATTAGCTTTGAGAGACTTTTTCAATGAATTAAACTACAAAGGATGTAATTGCATGGTTGCTAGAAACTGGACATAAAAAAACTTATTTACTTGCTACGCCTTTACGTGAGTGAAAAAAATTTACAAGCAACATGATTTTTCCATATTAGCTTTAAAATTGTAAAAATGTCCACGTAAATGTTTTTGACATGTGATTTATTTTTTTAATGTTGGTATAGAAAGTACTTTGAATTATTTAGGCTCTTGAATGTTGCTAATAATAATCTTCTGTTAAGACTTATGTGTATCATTCATTACCCAGGCAATGTGTACAGTCATCACCATAAGCAACCTAAAATGCAGTTCTTCAGAAATATAACTCACAAAACCCCAAAGCATCCCAGCTATTGTCTCAGGGGTGATGCCAGTGACACATGGCAGCGCATGGATGGCCATTAATGCATCTCACAATCTCACTTTAGTTGTATGCAGAAGACTATTAAAACCCCTCCTCTCACACCCCTGCCATTCTTCTTTGTACAAATATAGAAACTGTTCTCTTACAGAAGTCCTTCAGCAAAAATTTTAAAATAGTATAATGCCTAGAAGCTTAGGCTTACGGTGGATAACCTGATAATATTTTATATTGCAGCATCTCTTAGATGTCATTGTGGGCTCCTACATGCATCCAGGTTTTAGATGAAGCCATTTTCTTTTTATTTTATGTTTTTCTAGAGTGCAACTGCTTATTTGAACAGGCTTTACACTTTTCTGAGAGAGTACGTAACAGTTTTGTAACCATCTAAAGAGTACACAACATTTGTCATAACAGAATTTTAAATACTCCTGCAGGATAATAGCCAGTCTTTATACTACTGAAGTACGATTTGATTAATCTCATGTTCTTAGAACCTAAGTATACAACCACAAGTCTAGATCAGGACCTCCCTGCCTCACCGTTTAAGAAAAAACTGCAGAAGGAATATATGGCTGGAAGTCCAAGAGAGAATCATTCAGCAAATAAAATACTTCTGGGAAGAAAAATCTGAACATCTCACTTCAACAAGAAATCCATTTGAGCCCAAAACTTGGCCCTGTTCATAATGAGAGTGGATTAATTTCTCCCAGTGACTGCTGGCTGTGGAACCTTCCCAATTTATCAATAAATACACTTTTAAATGACCTATTGAATGTTTATAACTCGTTTAATACTATATGCAAGAAGTCCTTCAAATATGGTCAGTACCAGCACAATTCTGATCCTCCCCAGTTTACATTCCAAAGTAGTAATATTTTGAATATAAGCTAGCAAGGATAAGGCTTGCTTAACTTTAAAAAACGTAAAACTCATGACAGCAGCATAAAGCACACCAGCAAGACAAAGCTCTTTCCTAAGCAAGCAACTGAAAATCAATACAAACAGCATTTGAAATATTTATTTACCATTATTGTGTAATTCAATGAAATATATCAAATTTCTACTAAGAAACCAAACCAAACTCTACATCCAGTTTCCGTAAGGACAAATTACAAAACCATGCACCAGCAAGGAAAAGGTTTGTGAGGTTCTAACAGATGCTATATTGTTTTTGTTGCTGCAATACTATTAACAGGAGCTTTTATTTTTATTTATTGTTTTAAATACGAATCACTATTTTAAAAAAACAGTTACTATAGAGAAGTGTGATTTACAGACCCACAAAACTTGCTGAACTTCTTTCAGCAAGTGCTTCAAATTATATCAAATTACAGTGAAAACACTTCTAAGCAACTGCATTTTCCGATGATAGGCTTTTATGATTTCCAAGTGTCAGACTGTTAATGTGACAGTAAATTTTAGTCATTAGTCAAAAATAGTGAATAAAATGCTTTACATACTTAACGTGACCTTGAGACTGTCTTGTAAACCACTGAAAGCCAAAACAATTGCTATTTCATCATTGCTTCTGACAAAATCAAATCATATTTCAATTGAAAAACTGAACTAAATCTCATTAAAAAAAAAATCAATAGGATGTTGTTATTTTTAGATGTATATGGGACTTTATAGGAAATCTGAACAAAAATAAATGTAGCCAGTTAGAACTACACCTGCAAGATCAACAAAATTTACTACCATTACTGGCATACTGGCACAGTAATTGCATTGGCAAAGTATGGGATAACTATACATTAAAATTCCTGAGAAATAAATAATTTTCTATACAATTACTAAGTGGAGTACTGCATAAAAGCCTTTTAATTTCAAAAGAAATTGAGGTCCCACACTGTTGGGTAAACTCCAGTTTTATGGTTTTTACGTTGGTGGTGATTTTCCCTGCCCCTGTCCTTTTTATCTTTTTCTGTTTCCAAGGTTTCCCATTCATCCTCATACGCTCATTTCACTGCACACAGCCCTCGGCCCTCTTTCTTTCAGGTACTCACCACCCTACATTTGAATTATCCTCAGATTTTTCACTCTCTTCTAGTGTTTCCATATTCTTTCTCTTAATGAAAATGAATTCTTAATTGCTTTATATTTTTGGCTATCTAGGACTTCTCTGTGTGTGCTACATGTAATTTATTAGGTAAATACTACCATTAACTTGTCTAATTTCACCGAAGGAAGATACATGCACACTAAACATCAGGCTCTGCTTAGAAGTACATGCCTAGGAAGTAAGTAGGTTCATTCTCAATTACAGTGGTATGCAATTGGACTTTAAAAGTTAATCTCATTGCCATCATCATAAATCCCACTTCCAAAGATACGAAATCCACTTTCAAATCAAAGGACACATGAAGTAGCTTAAGCCAAATGTAGTATGTCTATTTTCTTAAAACGAATCCAAAATAATTTTACAAAGGTCAGTATTAGTAATCATTGAGCATCTCAAAGGAACAGTGAAGACGTGTGTATTTAGTTCTAAGGACATAGATAGCTCCTTTGAATTTTATGTTACTACTTTCATCTAGAAGTAAAAATATGCATAGTGATAAAGATTAGGATCTCAGGTTTTAATAGAAAAAAAAAATTAAAAAACCCAAACATAATTGTAAAGGTTAGGATTTTCATGTTTTGCTGTTTCTAACCATCTTCCAGCTACACTGTCTTCCAATAATGCTCAATATCCAGGCCCAATGAGAAAAGGAGTCCTACTATTAGTAAAACTATAATTATAGCAGAAAGGTATAAGCTATGCAGCAAAAACAATACATAAAAAATGTCACAGCAAAGCATGTAGCTCTCCTCTGCTGTAAATTAAGTAAAAACTAGAGAGTTGTTTGCTTTTTGTTTTTACAGGTAGCAGTCTATAAACCTAAACTTTGTGCAAAGCAAAGTGGCAGTTAAAAGTAGCTGTATCACTGCAGTACTTTGTGTAAGCATCTGTTCAGTGCTAAACACAGAAAAATTACCTACTCAACAGATGAGGCAATCACTGTGAAAGTATAAAGAGAAAATATTCTGTGATATGTGGGCTTCAATTGCAAAAAATCTAGAATTAAGGTCGGGGTGTACACCTAAAGTCAGAATTCAGCTGTCTATCTGTGAAAAACCACAGGGAAATTCCATTAAAATAGCAGAGGTTAATTCCTGGAAACTTTCTAGTCAATTAAGAATTTAAGAAATCATTTAAGTAACTGAAGCGAGTTCTTTATAAGACCTCAAAAAATTGTTAAGAGATTTATTTCTTTTCCAATTATCTTTGTACATACTCTTCAAATTTCCAGTGCAATTAACCTTAATGAAAACTTTAGTGATTTAAAGATAAATGAGCATCATTTTGGTTATCTTAGATAACATATATCCTTCACAAAAGGCTGAGCAGTGATATTCTTCACACACCTTTCCACACACCAATGGTCTTCCAAAATGGATGACATCTCCTAGCATCTCCTCTCATCAAGTGTAACTTAACTATTGATTTAATTTGCCTGTAATACTAATTTTTATGGTAGCGAGTAGCAAGGATAAAGCTTTTTCATTAACTACTGAGTATTATCTGTCAAACACTAAGCATTGGATTTCTTTCTGAGTAAATAACAGACATTTACCATTATAGATGTCCTAACTCTTTCACTCATGCAAGAAACCTAGTAAAAGAACAACAAACAATGGAAGAACTGTCATATTTCACAGTATATTAAAAATCCATTAGATACTGCATCAACAGGGATGATGGACCACTGCTCTGAGAAACAGGAAACCTCCTGAAGCAGGGGTGAGGTATATATGATTGGGTACCAAAAACCAGAGACTACTGTGGGCCATGACATACTAGATTCATCTTGGCAACCTCCTTAGAAAACAAGAAGTTAGTGACCAAGTAAAGACAGAGCAATACATGTAAACTCATTATTTAGTTATCACATTCTCTGCACAATTCAACTAGTTCTTACAAGGTGGTCGGACAAATCAACAGCTATAGAATAGAAACTCTTTAACTTCACTCTAGTTGAAATCAACTGGAATTGTAAAGCTTTGTATTTGAGCTACACATACTCACATTTTAAACATAAAAAATTCTCTCCAGCAATTACTTAAAAGCAATTTAAATTATTTAGAAATAAAATTTTGTGAATAATTAGATCCTTATATCTTGCATAATCTTCTTCAGAGATACAAGGCCATTTTTCTGCTGTTATTCTTTTCCAAACATAATATGCTTCTTTCATCTACACAGAATATGGATATGAATATACTATAAAGGAATTATCAAAAGATCAAATGTATGATAAAACTGAAGTATTGGATCAAAGCTTTCAAATTTTTTATCTAACACATTTGGAAACATGCTGTACAATTGAAGAGTATAAAACAGCTCATGTATATTCAGACACAGCCAGATGAACACAAACACACGATACTACAGAGACGCTCTTGAAAATGTACTAGATCTGATACTTGAAAGTTTACATTTGTATTCTAAGATCTTAGTATCACTGAACAAACTTTCTCAGCCTAGTGACAATCATAGTAACATCAGCATCACACCAAAATACTATGATTCTATGATTTTATCTGTTTCTGCTTCTTGAAAGCTGAGAGCACTTAAATTCAAAGATTAAAAGGGAATTCAGGTTTTCTTCTTAAGCTTAGCATTTACCATAAAAAATTTCAAATCAAGACATGAAAATAAACCATATTAAAATGTATGGCTCTTGGTCGTTTAAGTATCATCTTAATGGGTTTATTTTTGGCACATCTCTAACTGAAACAACATACCTCTTTAGCAAACCTTGAGTTAACTGACATGTATGACAATTAAATAAGCTTATCTAAGGTGAGCTTTGTCTAAACATTACTAAAAATCACAACAAATAAATAGCTTGTAAATGGTATGTTAGACCTTTATATTCACTGCCAATCAAAACTCAGACTATTCACAATTTCCCTGAGCAACCTGTTCCAGTGTCTCACCATCTTCACAGTGAAGAATTTCTTCCCAATGTCTAACCTATATCTACCCTTTTTCAGTTAAAAACCATTCCTTCTAATCCTATCATTACATATGCTTGTTAAAAGTCTCTCCCCAGCTTTCCTGTAAGCCCCCTTTAGATACCGAAAAGCTGCTATAAGGTCTCTCTAGAGCCTTCTCTTCTCCAGGCTGAACAACCCCAACTGTCTCAGCCTGTCTTCATAGGAGAGGTGCTCCACATCATCTTTGTGGCCCTCTTCTGGACTCATTCCAGGAGTCCTACATCCTTCTTGTGTTGGAGGCTCCAGAACTGGACACCCAGGGTGTCCTCCCTTGACCTGCTGGCCACGTTTCTTTTGATGTGGCCCAGTTTGTACGTACTAAGTATTTATTGTCAGTTTGTAAGTATTTATAAGATATTCTGTATATTTTTTAATTATAAATCTAACAAATCCCTCTCTATATTTCAGTGCCAAAAGCCTAAAAAACCAGACATATTTACTTCAATAATAAATTTGTAGAAGGAGTCTTTTACTATTGACTTCTAAAACAAGAGGTAAAGTTAGGCACACCAATAATGTCTCCCTTCTTTTTTCTGAGACTCACATTGGCCCAAGTGAAGTTTGGCACACATTGCAAACTACTTTGTAGTGGGCCTGTATGACACTGCATGTCATGAGGAGCAGATTCAGTTACATCCACTACCACTGCTCCAACACAACTCCAAGGACTCTTCTAGCTCCAGGATGGCATGCACTGTGGCTCTGCAGGGCGGCATAACTTAATTTACTGTCAGACTTCTCAGGCTTCTCCACACTTAGCTGTTGAACAATGACCTATTAATTCCCCTGGTACAGGCCAACAAGGGAAAAAACACAGGAGAAAAACAAGGATTTTTTTATATATATAAAGTGTTCTATACATATCTAGTGTTGACACATTGCTGTAAAAACCTAAAAATACGGGTTTCTATTTTTGCCTATTGATTTCCACAGTACTTTAAGCTACAGCAAGATGAGCAAGATCAATGAGGTGCAATAAAGGGAAACAAGATTATATTTAAAAATATGGTTTACAAGCCAAATGGGGTATTTCTTCATTCAGCTTTAGATGTTACCCACAAAAAATATATTCATAGCAGCTGCCTAATTTATCCATACATTAATTTCAAAAAGACAACCTTTTAAAATCTTTGCTAGTGCTGCTGAATTACAGTTTTAGAATCTATCTACAATTATTTGGAGAAAAGAGAAAAGGAAAGAGGAATTTGCTTCTAACCATGCTAAAAAGCTTTCCTTTAGTGGAAAGACATCCAGTTATGCCTAGGAATGTTATTTTTAAGTTACACGCGACGTGCTTGCTGTTACAAATGCTCCTAGCACCTGGTGAAATTTGCAGCTGAGAAGGCCTAACATTTTAAAAATAACTGAATCACAGCTTATTTTTAATTTCAAATAATATAATCACCTGCATTTAGTAATATACATATTTAGACAAGCTGCCTATCTCTGTTCCCAACCATCTCTTTCCCTCTGTCATCTCAAACTTGACATTTTTCAATTCCAAATATGCAAATTTTTTTTCCTTGGAAGACTTGTCATTAAAACTGTCAAAAACTAGAATTATTTATGTAAACCTATTTATTAATAATCTAGGAAAATCTTCACAGACATCACACTGTTACTGTTTGCTCCTGTCATTCTGCTGCCAACCCTGCTTTTCACTGCTGTTGGTTTGATGCCTTTCCACATACATCACACACATTTTCCTTGTTGACCATTCCCATAGCCTGGCAGGCCCAGACTTCTTAGCTGTTCTTCCAGTTGTATTAGTTTTTCAAACATTTTACAAGGTTCACACTTATTAAAACATTTTTGTGCAAGGCCACCATAATTATTATTAAAAAAAGTTGTATCATTTTTTGTGTATATAAGTTGCTTTGACAGATCAAAGTTTTTACTTTTTCACATCAATGGGGAACTTGTCCGTAACTGAAACTTTGACATCCCTACTTTCAAATGATTTAACGTGTGAATATTCCAGCTGTATACAAAATCGAACAAACACATGACTAAATGGGTCAACCCTAGGTTTAATTAAAACAAAAAAGGAAGAAAAATCAAGAAAAAACCCTCCTGCCTTTCTGTTAAAATAATTTTCTACTGTCTGTACATTTTGGCAAGCCAGCTAATAAAAAAGGCAGTTTTGTCTTCATGCCATCCACTTTAACTTCCATTACTTACTCTCCAATTTAAAGCACTGCTCTATCTTTCTAGTGTCCAGTCCAACTTACTGACATATCTGATGTATCCCCCTAAAAGCATTCCTCTTTCCTTCCTACCTCCACCTCTCCACGCTCCTGTTAAAATTTCCAAATTACTGGCCAGAGTAATTTATTTTTTTTTTCTCTAATGTGGTTTAATTGAAAATCTTAACGGGTGAAATGTAGATATAAAACAAACTGAGTTTTCATTCATAACAACCACAGACTGCGATGGCTCTTAGCAATAACTCTTGCATCATCTGTGAATTTTTCAAAACAAATTTGTTACAATAGCACTAGTGCAGAGAGAGATGCAAACACATCAGGAACAGCAGAAAGATTTGCAAATAAATACATCCTGAATCAAAAAGAATGAACATGGCACTAAAGAGGAGCATAGGTTGAAACAAACAAAAAAAAGGCACAAAATAAGAATGTCCAGGAGAAATCTACTCAGGAAGAGAGCTTCTGTCTCCACACTGCCTATCACAGCTAAAACTCATCACTTAAAACCAGGAAGTGAGAATCCTTTTTTATTTTCTTCTCTTCCTTTCAATGCAAATTTAAGTAGCATCTAAAGCTTAACATTTTCTTCTGCTAGTTTAATTGTTTCAACCTTGTTTGACGTCACTGTTACCATCAAATTATCTGCACTATCGTTTATAGTTACAATAAGAACTCTTTCTTTTCTTTCTTCCGCAGCTATCACAATGACTATTTGGACAAAAAAAAAACAAACACAAAAAATCTTCTGGTTTTTCCCCCCTCTTTCTTCTCACACCAGTCTGCTTCTCACTAAAAGACGATAATCTGACACATTGCCTGTTTTATTTCTGCCACAGCACTTCCCCTTTGAAAATGGAACAATTTTATTGAACTGGATCCATACAGCACTGTGTCTTTTCCAGTTTTAATAAACTCTTAAAAGCCACTACTGTAGGAAAAATAAGTTGATTAGTAACAGCAAAGCTTCAAAAGTCATGTGAGAACTTTTGCATAGAGATTGCATTATCAAAGACTTAGAAGCCTTAGATGAAAGCCAAAGGAAAGTATTAACCTGCTACTTCGTTTTCTACTTCTTTCCCAGAAACCTTTACCGATGAATTGTTTATTCTGCTGATAACTTCCTTTGGGCAAGAAAAGGTGTTGTGGGGTTTGGGCTGGTGGATTTTTAGCTAGAGACTTCTAGAGACTTTTAGCTCAGTTAATGTTTCTTTTTCTTCTTTCTTTTTTTTTTTTTCTTTTATTTTTTATTTTCAGTAGTGCACACACACAGGGATGGAGAAAGAGTCAAACCTTTATCTTCATGACAAGTCTGACTAATGCTGTTCAAGAACTATACTGCAAGAGCCATGTGCCAAGTTGGAAAGTCTTCTGTACTAAATCTCATCAGAGATGGCTTATGAGAGCTTATCTAGTATAGATAAAATGTGACTTGACATAGTCTTCAAGTTGCTGCCATGCCAAAGCAAAAAAAAAAAAAAGGGGGCTGAAGTCAGTTTTGCAGACTTACTTTTACAATACAAAAAAACTCATTGTGAAAGGTATCAAAAAAGAAAAAAACAGTAAGCAGATTTTCTAAGCCTAAGATCCTGGGGCATTTTCACATCAAACTGACTAAGGGGATCACAAAAACATCCATGTGGGAAGACTACTTGGCAAGATGGCTGCCCCACTATATGTGATAATACAGTCAACAAGATATAAGATTAATTTAAAACCATTACTCAGGATTTAAGTACACTCAGCCAGTAGCTGAACTCATAACAGCCAAGGTGCATAACCATGCAAGCATAAGAATAGCACAGCTGATCTCATATTCTGTAGCTGCTGTTGGCCATGCAGATCTTTAAATTATGTGTCCATTAATTGACACACTTCCTAGTGAAGTACTACTTCATTAGATTTCCCAGTGAATAAATGTTTATTAGCCTTCCCTTCTATTTTACTGTTATTGCACAAGGTATGACAATTTGATAAACTGCCTTAAGAATTTCAGGCACACTAAAATTTCATTAAAGTTAACAACTTCCCTATTTCAAGAGTTCTAGACAGGCACATAAATTCTATCGAAGTGGTTTTGGGGTTTCTCTTGGGTTTGCTTTTTTCTTTTTTTTTTTTTTTTTTTTTTTTTTTTTTTTTTTTTTTTTTTTTTTTTGAATGGAACCCGTAATGGCACTCAAAGTTGACCAGAACCTTGAGGGGAAAGCACTTAGACCTTCTCCTTTACTGAGTTACCCCAAAAGATCGAAATTCCGAGAAGCCAAGTTTTACTACAGTATAAAAGAGGACTGTTTAGATGCTGTACACAGAATATACTGCCAACTGCAGTATCATTTTTAATCAATTCAGTGACTTCCTGGGCTGTGAACAAATGCTACCCAAGGGCTTTCCTATTTCTGAGCAGCTTTTTTTTTCCAGGCCACAAAGGTTTAGCTTTTTACTCTCTTCTTACTGACAGTCTGCAAGTGTCTGCAAGCACACCACACACTCCAGATCCTTTCTGCTACTCTTCCCCCTTCTTCCCTCCTTCTTTCTGCCTATCAACCCTGCATTTGGGAGGCACCTCTTCACCCCCAGGTTTAATTGCTCTATGCAGGAAGGAAGCAACTCTTCCTCAGGGGCTGGAAGTAGATGCTCTTTAGGGTCCCTTCCAATCCAAATAATTCTATAAGTCTATGACATAATGTTCTGGTTTGAGCCAGGGTGAAGCGAATTGACTGCTGATTTTTTTTTCTTTCAGTGAACTTTTTTTTAGCAGTGCCAGTGGAATGATAATAACCAAGGTCACTTCTGAGTGTCTGCAGCCTTCCCCCCTACGGGGGAGCAGATTAGACTGAAGGCAGGATCAGCAAATCAGAATATTCCCTTCTCATAATATTTTCTCTATTTGGCTTTCAGTAGAGGTTAAGACATCATGGAAGTCAAGCCTTTCTTTTTCCTTTTCCACTCACTTTTCTGCTTACTGTCACTTCTATTACCCTCTCTTTGGCTCTCTCTCTTTTTCTTTCCATTTTTCTTCACAGCCGACATCCGAGGACCCCGTCCGTGTGCCCGGACACTCCCCCCTTCAGCTGTTTAATATTTCTCTATGCTATTAAGATACTCTATGATGCCTAAAGCTAATATACATATAGCTCATTTTCCTTCTGACTGATGAAATCTGTCATTTTACAGATAAAGTAACTGTTGAAATTAAGGCATATACCTATTCTGTTTTTTTCATTCAATGTTATTAGGAAAAAATGAAAAAACACTGAATCAAAGATGTTCTGAAAGTTCCTTCCCCATATATTTTGAGAATTCTACATTGCTGCTTTTGTCCTCCTATATATATTTTCCTATTTTTCTTTAACTTGGACTCTTAATGGAACAGGCCTGTTCTACTCTTTCAGAGGATTTTGTGTGCATAGACTTATATGTTTAAATGTCTGAACTGAGATGTTCTTCTCTATTATTTACAGAAAGGTAGAAACTGTAGAAATACCATGTCTTTAAAAAGTTTCCTGTACACTTTCAAGTTCGAAATCCATTTTCCTCATACAGAGGGGTGAAGCAGAGCTTTTGTTTTCTTCAAAATATTCCAGATACAGATCTCTAGTCTTGTCCACACTTCCACAGATTACTAAAATTACTTTTATTTACTGGGTTGAAGACATTGTGCAGGAATTGTGGCAGACCTCAGCTAACGCTGCACACACCTTCTATGCAACTGTGCTTTGCATACGAAGTACTTACCATGTTTAAAAGTTACAACTACCATGCTTAAAAGTTAAACTCAATTAATATAGAATCATAGAATGGCTAGGGCTGGAAGGGACCTTAGAGATCATTTAAATCCAACCCCCCTGCTTAGAGCAGGGACACCCTCCATTAGATCACATTGCTCAGAGCCCCATCCCACCTGGCCTTGAACACTGCCAGGGATGGGGCATCCACCATTTCTCTGGGCAACCTGTTCCAGTGTCTCACCACCCTGACACTAAATAATTTCTTCCTAATGTCTAATCTAAATCTCCCCTATTCCACAGAATCACAGAATGTTAGGGCTGGAAGGGACCTCTGACGATCATCGAGTCCAACCCCCCTGCCAGAGCAGGACTGAGACAAAAAACCAAACCAAACCAAAACAACAACAACAAAAAAAAAAAAACAACACAGCACACACACCACAGAAACAAGGGCAGATCACAAACTAGGCCAGATCACTCAGAAAGGCATCCAAGCAGGTCTTGAAAGTCTCCAAAGAAGAAGACTCCACAACCTCTCTAGGGAGCCTGTTCCAGTGCTCTGTAACCCTCACAGTAAAGTAGTCCTTCCTCATGTTGAGATGAAACTTCCTGTGTTTGAGTTTGAGTCCATTGCTCCTCATCCTATCACAGGGCAGAAGTGAAAAGAGGTCATCTCTGCCTTCTTGACACCCAGCCCTCATGTGTTTATAGACATTAATTAGACGCCCCCTCAGTCTTCTCTTCTCTAGACTAAACAGCCCCAGGTCTCTCAGCCTTTCCTCATAAGACAGGTCTTCTAGTCCCTTAATCACCCTCGTAGCCCTTTGTTGGACTCTCTCAAGTAAATCCCTGTCCCTCTTGAGCTGGGGAGCCCAGAACTGGACACAATACTCCAAGTGGGGTCTCACCAGTGTCAAGTAGAGGGGGAGGAGAACCTCCCATGATCTGCTGGAGACACTCCTCTTAATGCACCCCAAGATACCACTGGCCTTAATGGCCACAAGGACACGTTGTTGTCCCATGGAGAACTTGTCTACCAGGACTCCAAGATCCTTCTCCACAAAGCTGCTCCCTAGCAGATCACCTCCCAGCCTGTACTGGTGCATTTTGTTGTTTCTTCCCAGGTGCAGGACTCTGCATTTGGTGTTATTGAACCTCATTAAATTCCTCTTTGCCCAGCTTTCCAGCCTGTCCAAATCTCGCTGGATGGCTGCACAGCCTTCAGGTCAATCAGCCAATCCTCCCAGCTTCGTGTCATCAGCAAACTTGCTGAGAAGACACTCTGTCCCATGATCAAGGTCATTGATAAAGATGTTGAAGAGGACTGGACCCAGCACTGATCCCTGAGGGACTCCACTAGCTACATGTCTCCAGCTGGACTCTGCACCATTGATCACCACTCTCTGGGCTCTATCGTGCAACCAGTTCTTAATCCATCTCACTGTCCATTCTTCTATCCCACATATCCTGAGCTTGCTCACCAGGATGTTATGGGAGAATGTGTCAAAAGCCTTGGTAAGGTCTCCCTTCATCTATCCATTTAGTGACAACATCATAGAAGGCTATCAGATTAGTCAAGCATGACTTCCCCCTTCGTAAATCCATGCTGGCTACTCCTGATAACTTTCTTCTGCTCTTCCATGTGCTTAGAGATGACCTCCAAGATGAGCCGCTCCACCATTTTTCCAGGGATGGCAGTGAGGCTGATTGGTCTACAATGACCTGGATCTTCCTTCTTGCCCTTTTTGAAGACTGGGGTGACATTGGCTTTCCTCCAGTCCTCAGGCAACTCTCCTGTTTGGCATGATTTTTTGAAAATGATGGAGAGTGGTAGGGCGATAACATCAGCCAGCTCTCTCAACACTCTTGGGTGCATCCCAGTTTAAACCTGTTAGTCCTTGTCCTGTCACTACATGCCCTTGTAAAAAGTCCCTCCCCAGCTTTCTTGTAGGTCACCTTCAGATATTGGAAGGCTGCTATGAGGTCTCCCCGAAGCCTTCTCTTCTCTAGGCTGAACAACCCCAGCTTAGCCAGCTGCTCTTCATAGGAGAGGTGCTCCAGCACTTCGGTCATTTTTGTGGCCCTCTTCTGGACTCACTCCAGGAGCTCTATTGTCCTTCTTATGATGGGGGCTCCAGATCTGAACACAGTACTCCAGATGAGGTCTCACAAGAGCAGAGTAGAGGGGGAGTACCACTTCTCTGGACCGGTTGGCCACACTTCTTCTGATGCAGCCCAGGACACAGTTGGCTTTCTGGGCTGCAAGCACACATTGCCAGCTCATGCTGAGCTTCTGATCCACCATCACACCTGAGTCCTTCTCCTCAAGGCTGTTCTCAATCCATACTTCTCCCAGTCTTTGTGCATGGAATTGTGCATGGAATATCATTATCACCAAGTCTCTATGCCATTTTTTACACAGTAATTTAATATATTTCTGGTTTTATAGCTATATCACGTGAGAATAAGCTTCAGTAAGCACATTTGTTTGCTTTTAAATTAGAAGTTTAACTACATTAGCATACCGATTTAACAAAGATAATTCCAAGGATTATTTCACCTAAAACTAAATTCATTCTCCATTTGAGTCTTGAGAATTAAAAAATAAATAAATAAAAAAATCAGAGCTCTCTGATGAACGATTTAATCTACTATGTATGTGTCCAGTTCTGGAGCCCCAACACAAGAAGGACATAGAGCTGTTGACGTAAGTCCAGAGGAGGGCCACAAAGAGGATCAGAGGGCTGGAGCACCTCTGCTATGAAGGCAGGCTGAGAGAGTTGGGGTTGTTCAGCCTGGAGAAGAGAAGGCTCCAAGGAGACCTTATAGCAGCCTTCCAGTGCCTGAAGGGGCCTACAGGAAAGTTGGGGAGGGACTTTTTACAAGGACATGGAGTGATAGGACAAAGGGTAATGGTTTTAAACTGGAAGTAGGGAGATTTAGAGTAGATATTAGGAGGATATTCTTCAGGGTGGTGAGACACTAGAATATGTTGCCCAAGGAAGCTGTGGCTGACCCATGCCTGGAAGTGTTCAGGGCAAGGTTGGATGGGGCTGTGAGCAACCTGGTCTAGTGGGAGGTGTCCCTGCCCATGGCAGGGGATTTGGAACTAGATGAACTTTAAAGTCCATTCCAGCCCAAAACATTCTATGATTCTATGTTATACATAAAAAGGGAAAAAAATGATACTGACATATTGCAAATGTTTTATTCTTACAGGGATCTTTAAGCCACAAGTCTATGCCAGTGCTAATGACAGCACAAAAGAGAGATAAGATGCAATTTTAACATTCAAAATAACATCTGAAAGTTTCTAAATTATAATAGATTTCACTTCAAATCGTGACATGATATAAACTACTTCCTTAGGACACTTAATAAAAAAGCTGGAGTTTTGTCAAATAACCTTTCAGTTCTTTTCCTATTGAATTACACAAATACTGCTATCTTAAAACAACAACATTTTCTGTAATCCTGTAATGAGTTTCAAAAAAGACCATAGAACAGAATAATCTGTCATTTTATTTGGATTAAAAATTAATTGCTTAAAATTTGTATTTACAAAAGACCTCCTGAAATACTTTTAAGTAGTGGGTTTTAATTGCATGGGGTTTTGTTTTGTTTTGTTTTTTTAATTAAAATTACATAGTTTCAACTTTCTTCTTGCCACTACTTCTGTATTAATGCTACTGGAAATGAATCCCACTTCCTTTTAAAATAACCTGCTGGGTTGGTTGATTGGGGGTTTTGTTGCTGTTTTATATTTATTAATAAAATAATTTAGGTTCCTGCATAGGAATTACAACTGCAATTTACCCAGATCTTATCTAAAGAGACTGAAGAGATTTATTTGATCACCATAGAAAGCAGGAATTGAGTGACACAGAAACCACTTCATAAACGAATGCAAACTATACTTCTCCCAATATGTAAAAAGAGGTCTAAACTTTAGTGTCTGCAGCTTTGAACTCAAATAATTTTAAAATTTTTTACTTAGGATAATTCTGAAAAGAAAATTTAAATGAGTCTGATCTCATATTTGTTGACATTTCAAAGGAGAACACTGAAATTCTCTAAAACTGTTCAGATTCTTAAAAGGATTCAGCAGGATTTTCTCATCTCTTTCCCAACTATCTAAAATACATAGTATTCTGTCCGATAGACTAATGAGATATCTGTGTCAGAGCAAAGATTTGAAGCTGAAGACTTCTAGTAAATTATATATACTTTGCTACCAAGACCCATCATTAAAATGTTATCAATTCCAAAATTATTTGTGTTAATATAATTTGTAAATGATGATGATTGACTTAAAATGATAATGAAGACTCTTCCATCAAATTAAAACCTAAAGCATGATTTTTGAAGTCAGTTTTATGAGAATATTTCCTTGCTTATTTTTTCCCAGTTTATTTTATAAATATTGGTGCTGATAGATTTGGTAGCAATTGACTCATGATGTGCAATTTATTTGATGCTTGCACTCAAAATGTTAGAGAAGCAAAATCCATTACTAGGTTGTGCAGAATAATACTATGTAATTGGGTACTCAACGTCATTCACAGCTTTGCCATTATAAAATCATATAGCATGTAAAGGAGAAGTTAATTAGTCCCATGTGCAAATTTCTTCTGTATCTGTTGATACTAGCAATTTTTTTCTTCATTGTCACTTCAATAGGACACAGCGTAAGTGATACTGATTACTGCTACTGATTAATCTTAACAAATAGCACATTTTTTCTTTGTAGTTTTACTTGAAGTACTAAAGATATATCACATTCTGCACTTGGATTTTTTTTTTCCCACCAGTACTGATTTCAAAGAGATCCACAAGATCTGGTATGGAATGGAAATTTTCTAATTCCTTTTTTTTGTGCAATTTTTAAAATTCTTACCCGCTCCATAGAATATTAGTTTTATCTTCTGTTTATACAAAGTGCTAAAGCATTCTTTTAGTATGTGCTTTTTCTATGTAGCTGGTATCATAGAGTCACAGAATCATCGGAGTTGGAAGGAAGCTCTAGAGATCATCTAGTCCAACTCCCCCACTAAAGCAGGATCCTCTAGAGCACATTACTCAGGACTGCATCCAGGCAGGTCTTGAATATCTCCACAAAAGGAGACTCCACAGCTTCCCTGGGCAGCCTGTTCCGGTGCTCTGTCACCCTCACTGTAAAGAAGTTTTTCTCATATTTCAATGGAATTTCCTATGTTCCAGCTTGTGCCCGTTGCCCCTTGTCCTGTCACTGGGAACTACTGTAAAGAATTTGGTTCCATCCTCCTTGCACCGCCCTTTAGATACTTATAGGTACTGATAAGGTCTCCCCTCAGCCTTCACTTCTCCAGGCTAGAGTGTCCCAGCTCTCTCAGCCTTTCCTCATAAGAGCGGTGCTCCAATCCCCCAGTCATCTTTGTTGCCCTCCTCTGGACTCTCTCAAGTAGTTCCCTGTCTCTGTTGAACTGGGGAGCCCAGAACTGGACACAGGATTCCAGATGTGGCCCCACCAGGGCAGGGTAGAGGGGGAGAATGGCCTTTCTGGACCTACTGGCCACACTCTTCCTTATGCAACCCAGGATTCCATTGGCCTTCTTGGCAACAAGGGCACATTGCTGGCTCATCAATAACTTACTGTCTACCAGGACTCCTAGATCCTTCTCCTTGGAATTGCTTTCCAGCAGGTCTACCCCTAACCTATATTGCCTGGCATTCTTCCTCCCCAGGTGCAAGACCCTACATTTGCCTTTGTTAAACCTCATTAGGCTCCTTTCTGCCCAGCTCTCTGGCCTGTCCAGGTCACATGGGATGGCAGCACAGCCCTCTGGAGTGTCGGTTACTCCTCCCAGTTTTGTATCATCAGCATATCATAGAAGATAACACCTAACTCCAAGGAATCAAACAAACTGCACAGATACACACTACTGCAAAGATGACAGTCTAGCAGCACTGACTTACAACAGACATTTCTGGACCCACTGTAGTAGTTCAATTAATATAATGTCAAGAATAGTAAAGCAAACCTATGTAGGTTTGATCCAGTATTTGCCTTTAACAGAAAATTTTCCTTTTTCTTTTTAGAACTTTAAAGCTTACCATCTTCTCAGATAGAAAAAAATAATATTTTATAACAAAATAATTTAAAAAACCTTTAAAAAATCATTATAATGGTTTTTATCTGTAATGTTGACAATAACAATGGACAAGGTCCACAGTGTTTACTTTTGAAAAAAACATTATTTTGTCAACTCCCATGAAGAAGAAAATTTCAAGCTTCCTTATAATGAAAGCTCTGCAAATACTGGAGACGTGGTTCTAAACTTATGCAGACACTCTATTCTCTGAAATAATAATTTTTAAGAAAAATAATAACAGTATACATTACTTTGTCTGCGTGCATTACTGTAGAAAGGAAGACTATAGAATAGAGTCTTGTGAATACCAAAATAGACTTTGAGTTAGAAATTACTAAGACTGAAAGAAACATGACTCTTCCTTCTCCCCACACTCCCGTATGCCTCAAGCTCGAAGTTTTTTATCTCTTCCTCCTTAATCCCTTCAACATGCCCCAAAGTCTCCTTCTACACAAGTGCCTATCCATCAAAGTGCCTTCCTCACCTACTTCCACGGGAGTGTTCACACACATTGTTCTTAACTTCTCTCCACATATCTACCCAACTTCCCAAACAATCCTCTCACTCATATTACTTCTGTATTATCTGAGACTCCACCCCCTCTCTCTAAAAAAGGAGAAGCACCCAGAACACCCAAAATTTAAGATTGCGTTCACTTCTTCCAGTTGTCCAGAAACAAAATGAAGGATGTTTTGAGACAGCATCCAAAGCTGACCTGGAACACAGAATGACAGCTGATCTTCAGAGATTAAAACACAATTACCCCTGAGAAAGAGGTCAACTGCTCAGGCAAGAGAAGAAGAGCTTGGTAGCTCAGAAGTCTCCACTACCAAATACATACTCTTTCTAAGGTAGATGACTATTTCCAGAACTGCCCTGGAATGTTTTGCATCATGAACAGTGATGGCAAAGACTTTGAGAAGACCGAAAAACAAACCCTTCCTCCAGGATGCCTTTTTAATTCCTATCTGTAAATCTGTTTTGCATAATGTATTAAATGAGTAGTTTTACCAAAACAGTCTCTTCAGGTCCACTTGATTAATCGTCAAAGAGATACTGAGCACTGCTGAACAATGTAGTTTCTCGAGTTTGTTTTGTGAGTTTTTTGTTGTGCTTTGTGGTGTTTCTTTTTAAAGAAGTTGTTATTACCTGAATTGTCTTAATTACCATTGGCAAACTAAGGGATATGATCTTTAATTATTAGCTTGTTTGTTGCCAAATTAAATATACTCTGTTCCACTAGCATTTCTAAATATCCATTAATCTTGGACATAAAACCAAGGTAATTATAGAATATACTAATTAAAAATTTAATATTAATTTACTGTCTAGCACTTTGTGTTTCATTTCCTGAAGACCATACATATCTATACGTATATGCATATATATAGCTTTTAATCAGTTTACAGCTTTTTTGTGAACAGTTGGGGATGTTCATTGTATAGAAGACATTTTGGAGCAGTGCTTCTTTTGGAATCATACTGTGACACATTTGACTGAATACTACAATTATTAACAAAATCCTACATACTGAACAAATGTTTTACAGTTTTCTATGTGAATGACATGCCTATTTATGTGCAATGTTCATTTTAATGAGTGATTCTGTCATGGAAAATAAAAATGTGTTCATGGTTCAATAAATGAGTCTGTTGATTAACCAGACCTGACACATTTTAACCACTAACGTTTTAATCCTCTGCCATTTTCAATGATGTGATTTCTACTAATGAAATATTTAAATTTGAAAGAGTAATTTTTGTTTACATCATCTGGAAAAGAAAAAAAGCTTTATAAATTATCTTTTGCAAATTGCATCACATTTAAAATTTATATAACAAATTTGGAACCATGTATTCCAACTACTAGTTGATATAATTCAACTGAATTAATTTTATATTTTTATACAGGAATGCATTATACATTCTAATTATCAGTTCAAGAAAATAAAAAAGATTAACCTGTCTTCAGGAATATATAAATATTAAAAATACCTTCAGTGTCTTATCACTGATATGTGGGAATTTGCATGCAAACCAAAAATGCATGCTCATAAATTCTTTCATGCTGATAATTTTTTTCCCCTACTTTGAAATTTTCAACTTAGGTCAGGAAAGAACAACATGAAAATATTTGTCTCTAGCCTACCACATCACATCTGCTATTGGTAGTAAAAATGCAAGCAATAGCGTTTTTATTATATTAGAAATACAAAATAGTGCTATTTTTTTAAAAAACAATTTTATTTGTCCTAGAGGCATGACCATAAGGACTGAGGATGAAACCTGAAGCAAACTGCAACTGGGAAAAGCATTTACCACTTTGAAGACCTTGAAAATAATTTAAATATTCAAATCATACTAATTTCTACTAAATGCCACAAGTTTCCTTCTATGGTAAGTCAAGCTCATTTTTAAGCATTTATAGTGAAAAAGGTCTAATATTTTAGTTGAAGAGAGAAAATAGAGTTTGGCTCACTCTTACAGCTGCAAGAATTTAAAAAGTCATACTTCTGTTTCAATTTTGTTAACAATATTATAGCAACCCAAGCTAATACCACAGATGCTACAATGTTCAAAAAAACTCACCCCACCTACTTCTTTTTAATACTATGCTTCTAGCTAAAGAGTTCCAAAATGTTCCTGTATTTTATTTATCTCTCTCATCACTTAATAGGGCAAATGTTATTCAGATTTTCATACTCACATTTTAGGCTTCATAAACATGTTCAGATTAACAAAATAAACAAAAATATAAAGAACTCATACATTTTTTAAGAACAAATAAGATCTATTTTTAAATACTCAGGAAAATACTTCTCAGGCTCTCTAGAAGTGATCTAAAACATATATATAGCTCAGAAATGAGTGATTACAGATACCTATGTTCTCTCAATAATCAAACTCCCCACTCAGGAATGGAGCTTTACTCTGCTGTGAGCTGTGCCCTGTACCAGCACCAAAAATCAACATTGTGTCTGCACTGAAGGGCTATTATTTTTTTCTTCAGGTTGATAACTCATCTGTTTACTTTTCCATTGAGAAAATATTTTGAAGAGCTGATTTAATGGATTTCATAGATTAGTAGAAAGATGCAGAGACAATTACAAAAAAGTAAGATTCACAGGGCAGTTAATCTTACGCTGCTTGCTATATAAACCTTCAACATCAATCAACTAAATTGGTTTAGAAACCAACCACCTTTCTTCACCTGGAAAATTTATTTTCTGAGGCAAACTCATTTCCAATTATTATTTTCTGTTTTTACAAAACTAATTTTGCAGTTTTTCTTTACACTGCATAGGTAAGTACTATAAAACCTACCAGATACCTATCTGGTGCAAGAAAACTGCTTTTAAGGCTCATTAAGTGACACTTTGAAGACTGACAGTCCTGCTCAGCAGGTTAACTGAATAACGTTGTTTACATTAATCTCCACCAAATATTTTTTTTTTACCTAAGGTGTATTAAAAACAAGATACATAATTAGTTGATAAAGCTACCTCTATTTGCAACCAATGTCTTCTGATGTCTTTAGACTTTTCAGCATTTATGTTTGTTTTCAATAAAAATGCATAACAAGAAGGCTTTGAACAGCTGTACTATTAAAGTCTTGGAAAAAGCCTGAAGACTGAGCTTTTGACTTGGGAATTTAACAAGTTTTCTTTGGCTTTCTTGATTTTCCTACAGAGAAAATTCAAGCACCACAGTTCTGTAAAAACTGGAAATACATAATAATGGATATATTTTGCTTTTGAATAGCTTCCAATCTATACTAAATGGTCAAAGTATGGGTGAAGTGGGAATTTAGAGAAACACTTATTCTTTCTTCTTAAGTAGCTCATTTTCCTCTACAAGGAACATACAACCAGCTGAGAACTAATCTTCACGTACTCTACTCTGGCCTCCACAGACAGCCAAGGAGAAAATAAAAATACATGTCTTTTTATGACAGCAGTTTCTGTATTATCCCCACTTCAAACAAGATGCAGTTTAGGTACTCTGAGTTACACACATGTAATTGGTATGAATGGCAGTAGGCTGTTTGGTAGATGTGTCTGTTGTGTAATAGCTCTCAGAGTTCATGTTTGGGCAGCTCTAGTATCCTGAATCCATGCAGTTCATAGTAATTATTTTATTTGTGAATATAAACTCCCTTTCAAGCCAGTTTCAAGGTTTTCATTTTATTATAGTCAAGTTACTTTGTTCCTCTTTTCCACGTTCTTCATAATTGTATGCTACTGTGTTGTACCCTTCTTAGTTGTTTCTCTTCCAGGTCATAGTGCAAACTACAGTATATTTAATCTCACCTCAAATAGAAACCTTTCCAAAATTACCAGCTTCATTATCATGCTGTGAAACTTCCTTATTTTTAATTTAAAACTTTTCAAGATAGTGTGTCTCATGAATTTCAAACTACATGCTGATCTCTCCTGTTCTTGATTCCATTTTCCTTCTGAAATTCAGTAACAGTAGCTAAACACTAGGTTGACTTTTTCAGATGACTGCCCATAAGATTTGTTTTTTTCCCCCAAAGTAATAATAGTGGCTAATTTAGAGACTGTCACTACCACAGTAGTGGATTATCCAGCTTAGTTTTGGCATCCATACTACTTTTTTTAACTTGAATCTCAGGAACACAGCAAGTAGAGATCATATTCACTTAACAAGACAGCATAGATCACAGGTATAATCGTCAGCCTCTCCCAGTCTAAAAATAATTCCTACCCAAAACCTATTTGGTAGTTACTCTAAGTTAACTGTTGAGTAAATAACTTTCTAGGAAGTATCTGTCCACATCATGGGGTGTGGTGGGTTGACTTTGGCTGGACACAAGGTGCCCAACAAGTTGCTCTGTCACTCCCCCTCCTTAACTGGACAGAAAGAGAAAAAATATGACAAAAGGCTTGTGGGTCAAGATAAAGACAGAGAGATCACTCACCATTTACCATCACGGGCTAAACAGACTTGACTTTGGGAAAATTAATTTCATTTATTACCAATGAAATCAGAGCAGGATAATGAGAACTAAAACCAAATCTTAAAGCATCTTCCCCCACCCCTTCCCACTTGCCAGGCTCAATTTCACTCTACCCCTTCCACTCCCCAGCAGCACAGGTGGATGGGGAATGGAGTCAGTTAATCACATGTTCTTTCTGCCATTTCTTCCTCCCCATTCTCTTCCCCTGCTCCAGCTGAGTTCCCACACATGGGAGAGAGTCCTCCACAAACTTCTCACATTGGTCCTTGCTACAGGCTGCATGAACTGCTCCAGCACATGTTCTTTCCATGTGGTGCAGACCTTCAGGAACAGACTGCTGCAGCATGGGTACCCCACAGGGTCACTAGTCCTGCCAGCAAACCTGCTCCAGCATGAGCTGCTATCTACATGGGGTCACAGCTCCTGCCATCAGCCTGCTTCAGCATGGGCTCTCCAGAGAGTCACAACCTCCTTTGGGCATGGGGTCCTCCATGGGTTGCAGGTGAATATCTGCTTCATCATGAACCTCCACGGGCTGTCAGGGGACAGGCTGCCTCATCGTAGTCTTCACCACAGCTTGCAGGGGAATCTCAGCTTTGACACTTGGAGCATACCTCCCCTCCCCCCTCCTCCTTCTCCACCAACTTTGGTGTCTGCAGAGTTGTTTCTCTCACATATTCTCACTCCTCCAGCAGCAGCAACTTTTTCTCCCTTCTTAAATATGTTATCACAAAGGTGCTACCACAGTTGCTGATCGGCTCAGCCTTGGCCAGCAGCGGGTCCATCCTGGAGCCAGCTGGCATCAGCTCTGCCAGACATGGGGGAAGCTTCTGGGAGCTACTCACAGAAGGCACCTCTGTAGCCCCCCCTGCTACCAAAACCTTGCCACGCAACCCCAATACATGGGGGGTGCAGAGTATATTTAGCTACCAACAGTCTCTGTTGGTCCTTTCTATAGCAAGGCCTGGGGCTAAAGCAGTGTGAAGACTGAACCACTGTCTCAAATGTGCAGACTGTACTTGAATTTCCTTTATTTGTAGGTAGCATTTTTCCATTTATTGAAGTTCTGCTTACATGCAATTGCATTCTGTATGGTAAGCTGGTGAATTAGCAACTGGGTATTCGAAAATTAGGCAGAAGGGCTGCACAGCTCAGAAAAGAAATAATCTATTGAGCATGTGTGCAATCTTTCTGCATTAGTAATAAAACACTTTGATACCCCTAGTCTGATAATCTTGTAGCTTTCATAGTATTTTAACTTCCTGCTACACTAACAATGATAAACTACCAAACAATGTTTTCATTTCTGTAAGTTCTCAGTGTCATGTCCATTTTTTTCATTATCCAGTCTTAAGGCTTTACTGTATATCCAAGGTCTCAATGCTAACAGTATTTCCTTTATCTTAGAATGAAACAGTTTTCCCTGTAGGCTTCAAAGCTGTGTTGGTTGGAGTGGAACTCTGGTTAAAAAGATCAGAGCAGTTCTGCCTGTGATTGACCACTTCTCCCTTGAAGATTACAATTCAAATACACTTTGAAAAGTGATGCCTCTGGATTTGACACAGTAAGAGAGAGAAAATTCCTTTCCAGGAGCACAGATGGAGTCCCATTTAGGGATCCCTGGCACACGCAGGTTACCTCCCACCACAATGCCTAAATTCTGCCCTTTTGGGTAACGCAGTCAAACACACCTTGGTCTTCATTTAACTAGCAGAGGAATATATAATGGAGGAACAGACATAAAGAAACAATTTTCCGTGTAGCTTTATTTTGCATGAAACCAGGCCTAAAATCCAGGTTTCTATAACTTGCTTTGTATTTCTGAGCTCCCTTCATAACTAAGGGTCCCTCTAGTAAACCTGAAGAAAGAAAATTGGAAGCACTTTTGAATGCCTCTTTTATGAAACCAATTCCTGGGAAATTAAGAATCTCAAAACAAGGAAAATTTAATCTGAAACACATAAAGAAGGCATTAATTATGAAGCAACAAGGAAAAGACATTCAAAATCAATTCAAGGAAGATCAAATAAAAAAACATGGAAATCAGTGTTCACATCAGTGTTCTAGTGATATTGTTCTAGAATTATTTAATTTAAAAAATAATCTAGTCCCCAACATGAGCTGCTTTTAAGTCAGCAGAGTGTTACATTAACATAAAATAGATTCTGACAGCACCTGACTTAAAATAAATAATAAACCCATGTAACACAAGAATAAATATTATGGCTCCATTTCTGCAGTGATATCTATGCAAGCAGATGCCTGCCACAATTCTACTGATGTGAATTCTAATCCCGAATGGCACATGGCTCTGATAGAACGATGGAGACCAAATTTGGCATCGTCAATTCCTACTGTGCCTATTACCTGAGCACAGAAGAAGATTGATATACTAAGTTTTTAACTAGGTATGGGCAGAACTATTTCAATAACTAGAAACACATTTATTTTGCAATAGTAAGAGAGGAATCTGCCTCCTTTGTGT
The DNA here is from genome assembly GCA_020745705.1 of Hemiprocne comata. NCBI lineage: Eukaryota > Metazoa > Chordata > Aves > Apodiformes > Apodidae > Hemiprocne > Hemiprocne comata. The sequence continues at coordinate 129,407,175 of CM036586.1, read as the reverse complement.
TTGAAGTTCAGACCTGGACATGTTTTTAAATGGAGCTTAAAAGTGATCTGAACTAATCACCCAACACAATTTCAGTATTGTGGCTGCTGTTCTGGAAATACAGGATGTATAATTACATTATTTTATTAGCTATGTAAATTCTCTTTAATTCTAGAATATACACAGATTGGGTGTCACATATTTTCTTCTGAGACAAGCACAGTAACAGTTATCTTCTAAAAATAATCTTTTCTTTTTCTTTATCACTTACACTTGGAAATATGGGATATGGAAAGGCAATTAATTCAAAACAGGGAGACTACTAATATATCATAATTCCATCAAGAATTCTAATACCTCATTCATGCCCAAGTTTAAAAAAAAACCCTGCCAACAAATAAACACACAATCCACCACACACCACATAATTTCAATCTCTTGAAACTTCAGGGAAACCAAATATTACACTTTTTATAGTCTTACAAAAAGAATAGTACAGTAAACTGTACGTTGTGAAAACTACAACACTAAAAATTATTATTAAAGAGGCTGACTAAAAAAAAATCACTATGTAGAACAGTATATTGTTATGTTCCCATTATATTTGATGTACTGCATGCAGCAACAAATATAAGTGCACTTAAGTACTGCTACTGTCTGATGTGGATTTGGCTGTGTTCCTATTGTACATGTGAAAAGGTTTTTAAAACATACTGGAAAGAAATGAAGTCAAATAAGATGTACTGTATTCTATGAACAAAACAGCTACACAGTTTCTCAAACAGGAAGCATTTATATTCAGTAAAATACTCAATTCAAACCACATATCTCCAAATGGTTCAGATTAGTCATTGTCTTGAACACCACACACAGACAGAATCGTACAGATGCAGTATAACTTAAAAAAGGTACCACATGGAAACGACAATCAATAAATTGACTCTGGACATGAGCCACCAATGTGCAACTGCTGCCCAGAGGGCCAACCGCATCCTGGGCTGTATCAAAAGAAGTGTGGCCAGCAGATCAAGAGAGGTGATTCTGCCCCTCTACTCTGCCCTGGTGAGACCTCACCTGGAATACTGTGTCCAGCTCTGGAGCCCCCATCACACTAAAGACGTGGACCTTCTGGAGCGTGTCCAGAGGAGGGCCATGAAAATGATCCAAGGGCTGGAGCACCTCTCTTATGAAGAAAGGCTGAGGGAGTTGCAGTTGTTCAGCCTGAAGAAGAGAAGGCTCTGGAGGGGACCTCACAGCAGCCTTCCAGTACCTGAAGGGGGCCTACAGAAAGGATGGGGAGTGGCTTTTTACAAGAGCACATAGTGATAGAATCATAGAATCACAGAATCATAGAATCCTAGGGGTTGGAAGGGACCTCGAAAGATCATCTAGTCCAACCCCCCCTGCCAGAGCAGGGTCACCTAGAGCACATCACACAGGAACGCATCCAGGCGGGTTTTGAATGTCTCCAGTGAAGGAGACTCCACAACCTCTCTGGGCAGCCTGTTCCAGTGCTCTGTCACTCTCACAGTAAAAAAATTTTTTCGGATATTCACCTTGAACCTCCTATGCTCCAATTTACACCCATTACCCCTTGTCCTATCACTGGTCATCACTGAGAAAAGCTTAACTCCATCTCCCTGACACTCACCCCTTACATATTTGTAAACATTGATGAGGTCACCCCTCAGCCTCCTTTTTTCCAAGCTAAAGAGACCCAGCTCCCTCAGCCTTTCCTCATAAGGGAGATGTTCCACTCCCTTAATCATCTTAGTGGCTCTGCGCTGGACTCTTTCAAGAAGTTCCCTGTCCTTCTTGAACTGAGGGGCCCAGAACTGGACACAATACTCCAGATGTGGCCTCACCAATGCAGAATAGAGGGGGAGGAGAACGTCTCTTGACCAACTAACCACACCCTTTCTAATGCACCCCAGGATGCCATTGGCCTTCTTGGCCACTAGGGCACATTGCTGGCTCATGGTCATCCTCCTGTCTACCAGGACCCCCAGGTCCCTTTCACCTACACTACTCTCCAGCAGGTCAGCCCCCAACCTATACTGGGACATCGTGTTGTTCTTCCCCAAATGCAAAACTCTACACTTCCCCTTGTTGAATTTCATCATGTTTCTCCCCGCCCAACTCTCCAGCCTGTCTAAGTCTCTCTGAATGGCAGCACAGCCTTCTGGTGTGTCAGCCACTCCTCCCAGCTTAGTGTCATCAGCAAACTTGCTGAGGGTACATTCTATACCCTCATCCAGGTCGTTGATGAAGATGCTGAACAACATCGGTCCCAGTACTGACCCCTGAGGGACTCCACTAGTCACACACTTCCAACCAGATTCTGCCCCATTGACTACAACTCTCTGACTCCTTCCCATCAACCAGTTCCTGATCCACCTCACTACCTGATCACCAAACCCATACCTGATCAACTTATCTACAAGGATGCTGTGGGAGACGGTGTCAAATGCCTTACTGAAATCCAGATAAACCACATCTACCGCTCTACCATCATCTATCCACCTAGTAATTTCCTCATAGAAGGCTATGAGGTTAGTCAAACATGATTTACACTTGATAAAACCATGCTGACTGCTCTTGATGACCCCCATGTCCTTGATATGCCTAGAGATAGAGATAAGAACAAGTTGTTCCATCACCTTTCCAGGGATGGAGGTGAGGCTGACCGGTCTATAGTTACCCGGGTCCTCCTTCTTGCCCTTCTTGTAGACTGGTGTGACATTTGCTGTCCTCCAGTCCTCAGGCACCTCTCCCGTTACCCATGACTTACCAAAGATGATGGAGAGTGGCCTAGCAATGACCTCTGCCAGCTCCCTCAGCACCCTTGGATGCATTCCATCTGGACCCATCGATTTATGGATGTCCAGATTACTCAACTGATCCCTAACCCAATCCTCATCTACTATGTCAAACTCCTCATCTATCTTGACTACTTCTGCGGCTATATGAGTCTGGAGCTCATGGGGAAATCCTGCAGGAGTAAAGACAGAGGCAAAGAAGGCGTTCAGCACCTCTGCCTTCTTTATATCCTCTGTCACCAGGGCTCCCCCCTCATTCAACAGTGGGCCAATATTGCCTCTAGTGTTAGCTTTGTTAGCTATGTATTTGAAAAAGCCCTTTCTATTATCCTTAACCTGACTTGCAAGGTTAAGTTCCAAGGAAGCCTTAGCTTTCCTAATTGCCTCCCTACATCCTCTGACAACAGCCCTATATTCCTCCCAAGTGACCAGCCCCTCCTTCCATGATCTGTAGATTTTCCTTTTCCACTTAGGACAAGGGGTAATGGTTTGAAACTGAAGGAGGAGAGATTTAGGTTGGAGATCAGAAGGAAATTCTATAGTGTGAGGGTGGTGAGACACTGGAACAGGTTGCCCAGAGAAGTTGTGGAGGCTCCATCCCCTCCATCCCTCGGGGCATTCAAGCCCAGGTTGGATGTGGATCTGAGCAACCTGGTCTAGTGTGAGGCGTTCCTGCTCATGCAGGGGAGTTGGAACTCAATGATCTTTAAGTTCTCTTCCAACTCTAACCATTCTATGATTCTGTGATTCTATGAAACAGCCTACTGCTAATCCATTTCAGCAAGGATTCTTTCTATCCTTTTCTACAACTCAGTTCCACTTTGATGGAGGGTCTAACAACAGGTCAACACTAATGCATCCAAGTGCATTTCATAGTCCTCTATGATCTGACAGTCAGGAGAACACAAAAAGGAGCTGCTGTCCTTTTAACATACATAAAAGGTGCAGCTTCAGTAAAAACAAAAGTAGCCAAAACATTTTCTAATATGAAGTGTCATTGCACTATAGGATTCAAGTTTGGGATTATGAACAGCATCCTTCCCCACTGGTTAGTTTACGGCACTGTCCTACACTTGTAACTAAAGCTCATGAGACTCCAAGTTTCTTCATGGATCTTCACACGTCATATCCCCATATTATAAGAAGGAAAGAAGGAGGGAGGACCCAACACATGAACTTCAGAAAGCCTACTGCAAAATCCAAAAGATGTGGTGTTACCCAGTTTTAGTATGCAAGATAATAACAGAGGGCTTTAGAAGGTCCCTGACTGAACAAACAGCAGTTTTGGTTTGTTTTTTAAGGGCCCCTGTGCCAGATGTATTTTTCCTTAAAACCCTGAGATGGTCTAATGTTAAAAATGAAGGAACGTGTAGCTTCATTCTGAAAATTCTCTTGCATGTCATTATAGTCAAAAGAATTGGGGCTCATTCTCAACATTTTACTGTGAACCCACAGTTATGGAAAAAATGCTCTATCAGATCAAGCCAACACCTTACCTAAAACCTGGTTGTGTCAGCAGAGTGGGACACTTAAGTGAAAGCACACCAAGCTTCTCTTTTCAGAGTTCATTTCTCTTATAATAAACTGCTCAATTAAAGATGTTAGAAGATGTACTAGAAGGTATACCCCTGCCCAATTCTTTTGGTATCCTTTTATACTCATTGCCCATCAATTCATCTAATCCTTTTTTGAACATGCTAGTCTATGTCCCCCAAAAGTCCTGTGGAAGAGACTCGTAGAAGGCACACCACCCAGAGAGAGAAGTAATTTTTTTCTTCTGTTTCATACAGTTCTGCTCATTTCATCAGATGTCCCTAGTACTGGCATTGTTTGCCAATTGGTTTTGCATTTGCCTGATCACTTATAAAAATCTGTGAAGTTCAGTCATATCCCTCAATCTCTCCTCTTCAGACTGAAATGCTGAAGCTGCTCTGACATCTCTTAATTGGAAGATGTTCCATACCCTTGATAATATTACCAGCTTTTCTCTCCATCTTCTCTAATTTCACCAAATCTTTCTTGAAACTAAGGCAACAGAATTGCACATTGTGGTCAAGAGGCTGTTGCAGTAATTTTTTAATATGACCACAACTCAATGCCTTGTGTATTCTTTTAAAAATTGCTGGCCCAGCATTAAACCAAGACAACCACCACCCACCACACTTTCAAAAAGGTAATCTAACTTGACTGCTGTTGTCACTGATTGTCATTGATAATTTGGGACAAAAGACTCAGAATTCTTATGAATGATATGATACACGAGGAGGTTACTTTAGCTAGATGGCTTTCTTGCTTCCAAGTCCTAGTAGGCTCTGAGGTTTGTAAGAAGGAAGAATACTGTTCTTATTTAAAAAACAGTAAGATTAATTTTTTTCATGGAAAAATCTAAACTATAAATTTGATATCACTGTGGAGTACTGGCCTCCGCAAAAGGTATGACTCTCACACAAATTGACTGCAATAGAGAGACATAAAACTCGAAAAAAAACCAAAACAAAAACAAAACACCAAAGCTGCGACAACCCTTCGGGGGCTGGGGGGTGCGGCTGGGACTTACATAATGAAGGACAGAGACAGCCAGCCCCCCTTGTTATGTTTGCAGCCAGGACCCCGCCTTTGGCTGGAGCATGGCAGTATTATTGCAGGAGCCACAGGTAAGAGCTGAGGGCTGAGCAGACTAAAGGCCAGACCAGCCTGCATAAGAATGTAAATAAGATGGTCATTGTGGATCGTTATTGGTCGTTGGTGTTCCTTGTTCTCTGCTGCTGGAAGAAAGGAAAGAGAAGAAAAGAAGATAGAAGGAAAAGGAATAGGAAAAAAACCAAAAAAAACAGAGCCTTCAGTGGCTGGGGTGGGACTCCTGCATTCTTTTTACTCCTGCTATACCCCCTGCGCCCCCTGGACTCCTGGACTCCTGCTGTTCCCTGCTTCTGCCTCTTCTCATGTAGTCTGTTCATTGAGGAGATGCATGAAAGGACATGAAGAAACGGAGAAGAGAGCTAGAACACGCTAAAAGAGCTGGAATCACTGCTTGTTCCCCAAATCCTCTGCCATCAAGTGCTCCCAGGGCAGTTGGTTTGCCACAGCCGTTTGCCACAGCCGCGTGACGCCGCCGCAGCCCCAGCCCAGCTCCAGCCGACATCGCAGCCGCCGCTGCCCAAGCTGTGCTTCCAAGGCAGCCACCACGTGCCACCCCCAGCACGTGCCGCAGCCGCCTGGGCCGGAGCTCCAGCGTGTAGCCGCTCGTTGCCGTGTCCCGTTGCAGCTAAAGCCACTTGCTGCTGCCAGTGTGATCCCAGAGCTGCCTGCCAAGGCCGCCGCGCTCGCCGCCGCCACGGTCCCAGGGCCGCGCTTGTCAAAAGCCACACTCTTAAAGCCACAGACACTGCCACACCTGTCAGTGCTTCTGAGCCAGATACTGAAAGAGAGACCCACTGACTGAGAAATCTTTCTCTTTCTTTGCGTACTTTTCCCAGGCAAAAGTACTCAGCGACATACACACACGCACCTCGTCTACCCTATATGGGGAACTCGCCAGGCACTCTACCCCCAACTATAATAGTGTTTCTTTCTTTCCCTTTACCTATCACGAGTACCAACGTTACACCCCCCAGGTTTGTCTCCTGTACCTACATTTGCATATCCAGCTCCCCCTCTACACTCCCTCTGCTCCAAAACTATTACATTAAAGTGATATGTTAAGCGCACAGTCTCTGTGTTTGTGCCGGTGCACGCACGCATCTGGGCAGGGTTTGTGTTCTACAGAAATACCCAGTGTAGCCATCCGGTCCCAAGCTAGGGAAGGACCCACTGGGAAATTAAAACCAGCCAATTAGGGGCTATTCCTCCTCTAATTGAGGAGAAAAGATGGGGTGATCCATGACTTGACTCGAGTTTTCCAGCCCAGGTTGAACTCAGACTGCAACAGTCACTTCTCAAGAGCATGTAAACTTTAGAAAATCGTATCACTCCAAGTTATTTCAGTTCTACCAATAAGGCTCAAACAATGATGTCACTTACACACTTTGTGAAAATCACCAAACATCTCTTGCACAATAACATCCTAAAATGTAGCCTTTTTAGAATTTGTCACTTTCTGACGTATGATGAAGATGCAGTTTTGTAATCACTGACATCTGTTTTCCATTTATTACAACATTTGAAAGGATAAATCTTATGCTTTATGAAGTACAGTGTTTGAAGTGGCATTATATACAAGTACTTTATGAATTAATATTTACATTAAAGTTCTATAGCAAATGGCTTTCTATGTTTATGATACGGCCTAAAGAGATAATTAAGTAGATTGCATCAGGATACAACCAACATTACTGACTAACAACATGTAATAACTCAGATAGTCCTTCATACTGGTTGTATTACAAATACAATCTCTATTTACCAGACAAGCATATACAGTAACATATGAGTTGGCTGGTTGGTTCATTTCTTTTTTTTTCTTCCTTTGTGTTTTTTTTTCCAATCACAACGTTGTACAAAAAAAAAAAATCAAGGTGCTCAGAACTTCACAGTTGCACTGAAGACTACTCAGCTAAGGTAATGAAAAAGCAAGCAAAAAATCCTGATTAACCACCAACAAAAAAAATCTAAAAACTACTTTACCAAGGCTTTCTCTTACCTTAGAAAAGAAAAACATATAAGATATGGTTATAGTTTTCATTATATGAAAAAAACTCCGATTAATATACAAGAAGAAATAATTGTCTTTACTACTGATATTTGATGTACCTATACAAAAGTTTCTCTATAAATGTCTACCTGGAATGGTAAGTCACTTCTAGTGACTATAAATACAGAATATGTATGTACTTATGTCTGTGGTAACGTGACTCATGTTTATCAAAATCAGAAAATCCTGACTGTCACAGCTACAATATTAGACCAAAATAGATTTGTTCAACAGCACAAAAATTCAATGACAAAGCTCTTCATAATTTCTTTAAGTAGCATGAGTTCATTGTGATCTGAGATAACTTTAAAGTTTCCAGACCAGGTTTTGAAGAAATTACTAAGAAAAACAGGTTAGACCTAAACACTTGACTGGAAAATTCATTGATACCTGAGATGTGTTCTCTTCTCCCCTCATTAAAAATAAAAACCAAATAATGTTACTCCATATCATCGTTGGCAATCAGTACACTTGAGCATAACTGACGAGAACATATCCTTGAACACTGCTATGAAGTTCACATTATTTAAAAAAATAACACTCATTTACATGTCTGTGTTGTAGTTAAACTCAGAGCAAATAGAATAGACTCCTTTCTTTTAAGCTCTTAATGCTATTCACACGCTCTCTATGTCTCCCGTGCTACATCATATTTATAAGAACTAGGACTGTCTGAATAGTCCCAAAGCATAATAACATGCCCACGGTCACACACTTTAAAACTTCTGCAGAGCTACTCCACAGTAACAAAAGATCAAGATGAGCGATCAAACTGAATTAATTCAGCATTCTCTGGATTTGAATCCTGTACTTCCACCCAAAAAGCAAACAGCTTCTTCTCACACGAACCCTAACACATCTTCACTCCTTAACTAGCACATGATCCTCCTGTTACACAACCCGCAAACAGCTGCCTGCCACAATTAATTCAAAAATACATGTGCTGATGCTTTAATCGCATACGTGACTGGCCACCAGGCCAAACACAGCAGAAAACTATAACCTCTGTTTGTGGTGGTACTAATGCGAGTTTTTTCTATCCTTTGAATTCATGCCATTTTGCAAGGTGGCCAAAAAATATGAGCAAGGCAGGAAGGGGCAGTGATTCATAAACGGCTGAATTATATGAACTTCACTTGCAGAATCATTGGTAGATGAGACTACAGAAAAAAAATCCAACAGAAATAAAACAAGTCAAAAAAGACTCATTAAAAGTAACAAAAAATATCATCTGGAAAACCATAGTGTCTTACATTTTCACCCTCCCCCAAAAAGAAAAACAAACAAACAAACAAAACCAAAACCAAAATACACACACTGTAAAAATGTATGTATTATGGACAGCCAAAGTGTTATTTATCCATTTAGTATTTCTGCCTGTTTAGTGAATTGTTTTTTATGAGCTGTAACCTGACCATAAATACCTAATTAAAAGATTATCAGAATCATGTATAAAATTATTATTACATTATGCTGGATCCATGCAAGTGAAAAGGAAAACAAAAAAATAGCAAGAAAACCCTACAACAGCAACAAAGCAAAGTCAGAAAATCCCACCTCCTCTGTATTTTGCAAAAACCTCATTTATAGCTATTTTCTCACATTAAAGCAGATGCTATTAAAAGAAAGAAAACAAAACAAAAACCTAAAAAAACCCACGAACAAAACAAAACCCAAACCAACAAAAAGCACAACAAACCATGCCTGTCTTCTTATGAAAACCTCAATTTCAGAAAGCTAGGACTTAATTGCCAGCACAAACTCACATACAATTCAACACTAGATCAGCATCTCAAATGCAGTTTATAGCTTTATGACTAAGGGGTAGTTAAATTGATTTTCAATTCAAGTGAAAAATCAAGTTAACCTCAACCTTCCAGCAGACAGGTACATTCTAATAGAGTACGAGAAAATATCTAAATGTTTCTGTGGTTAACACAAAACCCAATTGCTCATGTAACAAAAAGAACACTGTAAAAGTCCAATCTTCCTTCCAAAGAGTCTCCAAAGATCACATTTTCCAGGATAGAGTAATAGAAAGGTTTGGGTTGGAAGGGACCTTCAGAGGTAATATAGTCCAACCCCCTGAGAGATAAGAGTGTCCCTTCCTACCTGACGAGCATCCAGCTACAATGTGTTTGTCACTTTCAGACTGCAGTACTGTAATTTAGTGAAAGTGGAAGCAATACCCTTACTTCTGACTTCTCACAGTACAACCAGGCTCATACTTAATGGGTTAGCTTAACAGAATTGTACCACACTAGTCTAACTCTCAGTGTAATGTCCTCATTAGCATCACCAACAAGGACACAAACATGTCACGCCTTAACCATGATTCAGTTTCCCTTCTTGATACTCCTCTAGGACTCAGTAACCAAACAACTAAAAGCACGAAAGTCAAAACACACAAAATGTTGAGCAACATGTAGGAAACACTGATGTGGTTGTGGTAATAAAGTGTGGCTGTGGATCAAACAATATAAATGTAATTACAAAAATATAATAGTAATTACTTTCAAAATACATTGAAGAAACTATCCTTTTGATATAACCTACCCAAAAGAGTGAAAGATTTATAGTACATATTTTTTCCTCTTATATCCTCTCATGTCTTAAAAAGAGCATTGACAATGAATGGAAACTTCAATTACAGGTCAAATTTACTTAAGAAGTGTGAAGATCACACTGAAAAATGGTAGGTATTTCTATGCAAAATTATATACACAGAGTAAATGTTCTTCAGTTTCATAATGGCTAGACAGAGTATGAAAACCTTCTGAAAGCCACACTATTCAAAATATTAAGGTTCAGAAAATCCAAAGTATTAGTGGGCTTTCCAATATATTATTACTATTCCTGTTATTTACCTAACAGTTTTACTTCTCTTGAGAAAATAAAAAAGTCAGGCTGTGGTTGATCCACTTAACATTTCCCATGCTGGGAGGTCGAAACCCTGCTCAGAACCAAGGTTTCTGTATCGGGAAAAAATCAGCTAGGAAGAAGACTTTGATTATCAGTAAAATATCTCCGTAGAATTAGCTGAGTGCTTCAGAAACACACGCTTTCAGAAAATGGATTCCTGAATAGAGAAGAACAAAGTAGTTGAAACGAGTGTGATTAATCCACCCTATTCTTCAGTGAAGCTACAACCATGGACCCTAACTTTAAAATATAAAATAATTGTTGACTATTATAAAGTTTCCTAATTTGCCTAATACAATCTGAATATACTCAGGAATAAACATTGTCTCATCTTCTCATAAATCAAACAACTGATTGAAAATGTTTCTTATTATTTGATAGCAATTAAGAGACTGGCCATGAATGAATGAGAGATAAACAAATGAATGCTACATGGAGTGTAAGTGTTCTGAAGTAATGTTCTAAGAAGGATTTTATAATTACTCACAGAACATCACACATTCTGCTTCAGAGTAAGAAAATCAGTTCATTACTGACAAAAGACAGTAAAGCACCACATTTATATATTGAAATGTATATTTTCTTTCTGCAACAAGTATGATCTCTACTAAAATTGAAGACAGTTTCTTGAAAGAGAACATCTGCATTTTAACGTTGCCTGCTAAGCTTTTTCTTAACATACAAAAATACCTTTCTCTCAGTGCAAGACAGTATTTTTCACTTGAAACAGTAAGAGTTTGGGGCTTTTTTTTTAGGCCAATCTATTAATTATTTAAAAGGGGTGGAAATGAGGGAAGAACTCAAGAGATTGAATTTCAGAGAATATAAATACATAGGATTAATTACCTAAATCCTTTTTGTCCCCTTCCCAAGCCGAATACTACAAACCTTAGAAATCCAGTCTCAATCTGACGAACATTCTAACCTACAACAACAACAACAACAACAACAAGCCACCAAAAAAAAAAAAAAAAAAAAAAAAAAGCAAAAAAAACCTCAAGACAAGAACAAACAAAAAACCCAAACCAATAACTTACTAGGAAATTGAGTCATACTAAAGACTTCATGTTATTTTATGGCATATTTGAATGTTGTAGATAAAATTAGACTTTCCTCTGTTTTAATGCTTACTTAAGAGATTAACTGCTTCATAAGTGGATGACATTTATCCAGAATAACTGACATGTAGTCTCAAATTAGGGGAAAAGAGTCCTCTATTTTAAGAGACATATAGCTACACCAGCACTTATTTTTTAACATTCTCTTAAGGTATATTGTTTGTTTACACAAATATACCTAGAGGAAACCAGCACTTCTGGGCACTTCTGTTTTCATGGATTTGTATTTGAATCCCTTAAATTATAAATCATTACAATCAACTTATAACCTAAAATTTAAGCACAGAAACATTCATAAAACCTCACAGGAACAGACAGCTGAACACAGCATTCATTCAGTGCCTTACCTGATGGTTTATTTCATTTCAATATATGCTATCAGTATTCTTGGCAAATAGTATCAACAGAAAGATGTGTACAAGAAAACAAAATCTGCTCTAAAATTAAAGTTCCATCTTTTATGAAAAATTCTGAAGCAAATTTTTCTTCATTATCACCTGAGAATATCCTCCACTACAAACAATTTTATTTTGAAACAAGAGGCAGGGCTTTTTGGTTTGGACTGAATTTTTTAAGCATCTACAGCAAGTATATAAAAATTGCTTCTCCTATTTGCATATATACGTATTTCATTAAGTGTTTAACTGGCACTGTATGATTTTTGTGCAAATTTGGAATATCTGGTTTACTGCTTTTGTTGACATTACAACTCTATGCAAAAGCAAGTACACAAACACAGATCTGATTGTTTCTGTGTAATTTCTGCAGTTGGCTTTGCAGGAGATCTCCTTACAATAATCCCTTAAAAGCTGCTTAGAAAAAAACCACACCCCTAACCTCGAGCTGTTTTAGACAAATATAAATGATAACTTTGTGGACCTGTAAACAGGCAGTCTGATGGCTGCCCAATGAATCTCTTACTGTGATAAGAATATTCCAGTTAAACATTATAATCAGGTCCTTAAAAACATGGACCTGATTTCTATTGTAAGCCATACAAGTACTGCTGTACTTTTCGAAATAGATACTATGCTGCTCAGCAGCAATGTAGAAAAGTAGCAGAAACAGGATACTATCTCAGCCTACTGCTTCTAGAATTACTTTCTAGTTAACCTTGTGTGATAACACTGTTTCAACTGCCTCATTTTTATCTCTGTGTGATACAGTCTGCAGGACTTTTAAGAATAAAATATTACATACACTTTTTCATCAAAAAATGTATCTAAATAAAATTGGTTTTGTTCAGAACAGTTTGAAAAGACTATCTTCCCAAGTTTTGAAACACTTCATTAGGATTTTTACTAAAATTTTACTTTTCTACTTTTCTATTTGACTTCCGCTATATTTACATCTGTTATGTTTTGATTTTTCAAAATCAAAGAGGAATGATCCAACATCAGTTCAGCAAACGTTCGAAGGCATCTCGAGGATCATCTGCTCCAACCTTTTTAGATAATACTATATATGAGATGGCTCAGCACCCTGTCAAGCTGAGACAGGGGGAATCTACCACTTCCCTTGGGAGACTATTCCAATGTTTGACTGTCCTCATGGTGAAAAATTTACCTTATGCCCAATCGGATCTCCCCAGGAGCAACTTGTGCCCACTACCCCTTGTCTTTTCCATGTGACTCCTTGTAAACAGGGAGTCTACATCTTCTTGGTAGCCACCCTTTAAGTACTGGAATATGGTGATAAGGTCTCCCCGAAGCCTTCTTTTCTCTAGGCTGAACAAATGCAGTTTTCTCAGCCTTTCCTCATACGGCAGGTCCTCCAGTCCTCTGATCATCTGTGTGGCCCTTCTCTGGACCCTCTCCAGCCTGTCCACATCCTTTTTGTAGAGCAGGGACCAGAACTGAACACAATACTCCAGGTGTAAACCAGGATAAATAGTGAGTTCCTATTATGCCTTCCTAAATCTGCTTCTCAGTCATTCATTCCTATCATCTGCATGCCATTCTTGACTACATTCTCTACATTCTCTGCATCTCCCAGGAGCACCCACATTTTACAATTTGTTGTTTTGGTTTTTTTACCTGTGGCAACCTACTTCTTTATTGTCTTTTGTTTCCACACCCTTAATTAGGTACATGAGACAACAACTTTGCCATCTTACGAGGTTACATCGAATTATTTTGACTATATATGAAGGACTTCTTGTTAATTACTCAAGAGAGAGAAATATTAACTGTTTCTTAACTTAAAAAAGCAAACAAACAAAAAACCCACCAAAACACTACATGATAGAATATAGAGTATATTAAAGTTATAGCATGGATGTTTACCAAACACATAATTTTAGTTACAGGTATAATTATCAGAGAAAAACAAGCAGTTGTCCTGCTTATCCTCCTGAGAGCACAAAATAGAGGAATTTACAAGAAAGGGTGTTAAGCAAATGTACACAAGAACAACAAAGAAAACATTTAGATAATGTAGATTGAGGATTTTTTTTCTCAGTTCCTGGAAGAAACTGTGGTTCAGTTGTTACAGTTACACACAACAGCTGCTCTATTCAAGGTATGTGGACTCAAGGAATAGAGTTAATCAAACTCCTTAGCAAGAAAACAGTAACAGTTATATGTTGATATGCAGTGTAGTTGCTGAAGGGTAATAGAGAGCCACACTCTTTAATGTGCAGTATAGACATACGTTACAAAAAATGCATGGTGAAAATGAAACTTGGCTTTTTTCCCAGCTCTACCTGAAATGACCTTGTGCAAGTTGTCAGTCAACATGGGTGAATGATATATCCCAAGGCAGGAAATTCTGGTTTATAATGAAGATGGTTAAATAGAGTCTCAGGAAGATCTGGGACTACTATGCAAAACCTTTAGATGCGAAGTTCACTGGATTTTCTAGTAGAACACAGTCCATAATAGGAAAGGGGTTGAGTCTCCCTAACAGCATGTGAATACTAAAATGTTTGCATGTCTTTGTGGTAATTATTTTGAGAATGCTTATGTGACTCTTCGGAGTCCAGAACTGCAGTATATACTGAAGATGGTAACACTAAACCCACAGTAGACCTGATTTCAGAAGGCTACTTAGACAAAGCATTCACTTTTCTTCATTCACACTCAAAGCCCTTAATTCACTTTATTAACATTTACATTTGACATCAGATATTTTTATAATTAAAATTCCAGAAAAAAACACCACATCTGTGACTCTAAACTCCTGCTGACCACAGGGCATTAAGTTCCACATAAACAGTATTTATCATGACAGAAATGAGAGAACAAACAAAAAAATTCAGTACTTGGCAAATTATACTTTATCACAGCCAGGGCATAATGCACAGCAAGGCCTGTCCCCTCTGTCTGAGAACTCAGTGACCACATGGCAGCCCATCCATCTTCCCCTTCCTGATTCTTGTTCCTTCTTTCTTCCTTCCCTTACTCCCACATCAAATCCACTTTTAACTGGTTACCACTATTGCTTTTGCTTCTGCTGCAGGCTTGAAGAAAAATGAAATGTGGAATTTTTATTACCGGAATAAATGTTGAAAGATTAACATCATATTAAAAACTAAAACAGATCTGATATGAAAGCACAGTAGTGCTTGACTGATCTCGATTTTCCTGGACTGAAATAACCATATTAAAAAAAAGCAATGAGTAAGAGAAACAGCTGCAACACAAAATTCCTTGTGCATGTACTTGTGCTGTTTCCTTAAAAATGTATTTATTGGATGAAGGAGAAGATCTATTTGAGAGCATTGCTTTCAAGACAGTAAAGAGAAAGGAATAAAAATTATAAGAAATAAAGGGAATTTACTGAGCCTCTGTGTTCATTGCTCAAAATCCAAAACTCTATACTGCAAACTCTTCCAAAGCAGTAATGTACAAGAATTGGTTTTAAAAAGCTTTGCTCTGGTTATCAGATTGGACCCACACATTGACGAGCTCAAGGCAAGCTGAAGTCTGATTCTTATGACTGGAACACATCATGATGGCTCAATGAACAACTGCATAGCAGGATGAATTAAACTGCCATCTTTACAAAAGGCACATGTTTACAGATAATAGATTTTTCCTTAAAATCCATACAATAAGTCTTCAACAATGGATGAGGCAACCTGTTGGTTTTTTTTTCCTAGAACTCTAACCCACTTGTGAGAGATCATGGGTTGAGATGAAAAAAGAAGAAATAAAGATGTTCCTTTTCTTCCTTCAGTCTACAAATGTTTTACATATCTGAGCTAAGAAAGAACCTCCTTCTATTATGAACTCATACTCAGGATTTATTAATCTGATTTGATTAATTTGGTATATATTACATAAAATGTGTGTTGAATGAGGGAACTATGCTGCTCATGCTTTCCAGTCCATTAGAACTGGCCTATCTTTCCATTTTCTTATTGGGAGAAAGGAAAATCTCCAATCATGAGGTCATTATCAAAACAATGCACAGCACAAGAAAGATACAGGGATTTGGTCTTACAATAAATGCACAGAACCAAGACTTGGCATCAGCTCTGCTAAAGTTCTGCTACAGTATCAGGTTTCCCTACCTATTTTTACTTTAGTATCTAACCCTATAAAAAGAAAGAAACAATTTTCTAATATGACTGTCATGCAAATTAATTAATTCATTAATGTTCACAAATCCTTCCCAAGAACATAAAATAACAGAATTAAATGAAGGAAATTTAAAATGCATTACCGTGTTCGCATATATTCAAAGTTACATGTTTATTCATACATTTGCTACAGTGCTTCTCGGGTCTTTTACAGTTTCTCGAAATTTTAATACTAAAAGACCCTAAATCCTCTTCAAGCAAGAAATTATTTGTCATAAATTGATAATACTTAAAAATTAAAAGCATTTATTAGTACCTGTTTATTTTTACAAAGCAAGAGTTTTAAATAATTAGTAATTTTAGTATCGATAATACTCTGTTAATGAATTCACAAAATTACTCCATCATTCAATCAGGTAAAAAAACAGAGAACATACTAGTTCCTAAAGCTAACAAATGCCAAGGCTATTTGTTCATTTTTCAAAAATGAAAGGCTGGGAAGGGTTGGGAAGAAGGACAGTCTAACTCTGCTAGGAAATTAATGGCCGACTTTTTATCAGGATAAAAATAAACAAAGTGTTGTTATTTCTCCTTGTTTGTTGTAATTTCTAGTAACTGTGTCACAGTGGCCACAGGGCAGAATCTGGAGCTAACAGACTGCGTATACAGATTTGGAAAAATGTAGCTATACTATTTTAGCAACACCAAAATACAACCTGTTCTGAATGCAGATTTCCTTAGACTTGATTTCTTTAGAATGAATTCTAGATTTCTTGCTCCAAAACTCCTGGGTTCTTTTGCTACTCACTGAATTGAAGTTTCACACACAACATTTAAGTACCCTTTTAATACCTAAACTGGTTTGAGTCAACTGTAGAAGGCTTCTACCTATTTTCAAGAAATAGGAAACAAAATAACTTTGACTGTTTTTACTGTTCTAATATCCCAATTTATCGAGGAAAAACCTCCACATTTCATTAGAAAATTTCATAGAAAATTTCATGGTGTAATGATCCAATTCAGCATTCATGCTTAACACCAAGTATGTCTTAGTAGCTACTATTACATGTTTCATACAGTAATAAAATATTTTCTTCACCAGTCACTGAAATGAGGTAGGAATATTCTTCAGCATTTTCACATTTGTGGGCATTTTACAATGCTAAGTACTGTCTGAATAAAGCAATATATATCCATTTATTCATGTAGAGATTATGGTCGACTATTCCAACAGAACTAGCTGATGATGCCATCTTCTAATTAATTTTTATTACAAATTCTCATGGGATTATATCATCCAATATTCACTGATGTTTCTGAGCTGGAGACAAAGAATTTCCATTTAGTAGCCTTAATCTCCATTTAAAACTGTTCTTCACTACAGTTCTGTGCACCTTACCTTCCTCCTCAGCTTCCTAGGAGTGCTCTTTTTCAGACATAATTAGATCACTATAAATCATATTCTCCTGGTTTAGTACTGCATACATTGCGAGTCAATTAAAATCCTTTCTCCATCACCCCTGCTTCCTTTTTCCCTCCCCTCTCCTTTTTTTTTTCCCCAAGTATCAACCTTTAGGCACTCCCTACATCTCACAGCAGACCAACACAAATGTATTTTTACAATTTTCTTTGGCCATTGCATGCTTCCACGAACAATACAGCATCAGAACACTCTTTCATTTTGTTTTCAAAGAGTGCATAACAGAATGTGATGTTCCTCAGGTAAATTTTACTACGTTTAAGCAGTGTGCTATAATAAAGTTTTAAAAAGATGTTCAACAATGAAGAGAATTTTTACTTATACTTTGTTGCCTCTCTTCAATCCAACGACACAGACTAAAATGAGAGTGTAACATGCATAAAAACACTGGAACATGAAGCTAACCAGGCACTATTCAGGTTCGTTCTGCTTGTGTGCATTAGGAGGACTACCTGCTGGGGAAATTACCCTTGCACTAATTTCCTCCTCATGAACTACAGCTCATTACAGAACCAGAAACAAACTTATAAGTGTGCCTCCCAAAAAAATAACCAAACCAAAACACCACCACCAACAAAAAAAAACAACTCTCAAAGCAAACCAAAACAAACAAACAAACTAAACCACCTCCTCCACCCCCCAGTTTTGCTTTGCTTTTTTTGTAGTTTCTGTCCAAAGAAACCCCTTTTGTTAACCATTACCTTGGATTTCAGTATGATATATGGAACATGTTTTGTAGAAGATTTGAGTAATCGGAAAAAAATGTCCTAGGTTGTCATCTTACTGGGAATTCTAGCTTTATACAACTTAGGCAATGAAGTCCAACTAAGAACTGGGAACCTGAAATGCTTCTGGTAGTACTGAAACCTGGCACACATGTTAAGTAAGAAAACTGACTTGACATATTCTGCTTGATTGTAGAAATTACTTCACTATAATGTTTATCTTTTTCTATACTGTCTGGAGACTGCATTACCAGAAAAGAGTAATTAAAAGTGACCACATACAGAGGCACAGGACTACAGAAGTATTCAAATTCTTTCTTTATGAAAAAGTTGGTCATAGTTGCAAAAATCTGAAAATTGTTTATATTTGCTTAGACCAAGAAGAAGGTCTTTTCACCTGTGCATAAAATTAATGTAATAAAGCGTAATGTCGGTTTTTAAAACTGTCAGATCATTTTTATGGCTTTTGGTTGTAGTAATTAAATTTAAAATCCATAAAAATAAATTAATACTTATTAAAGACAGCCTGATAGAAGTTACTGAAGTTTCCAGAAATACGATGAATTCTTCTTTGTGTAGTTAGAATCATTTGTCTGTAACTAAATAATATCAGCCTGAGGTCTGTATGGTATCACCTAGAAAGTCCTTTCTTTTTCTACAGAAGACACTGTTCTGCAGAACACACTGAACATTTGTGGGAAGCTCATAACTGAGGAAGCTGCATAAACTTCACTCAATTTGAACTTCAGATGAGGCATGGCAGTAGTAATTTAAAAGAGCTTCAGGAAAGCAGCTTTACCCTATGAAGAAAGTAGTGAGGCTGTGGATCATTTTGCTGGCCATTTCTAGTACACCAGATTTTAGAATATTTATCTAAGACAAAAAGCAGATAGGCATTTAATTTTTATGCTTGGCTTGCTCCCAGTGCTCCAGGGCAGTCTCATCACAACCATATTGACCTAAGTGCTTCAATTTATTTTTTTTTTCTCCAAGCACTTCATTTTACTTTCATTTTAAAAGACAATTTTTTCATAAGAGCTGCCCACTGAAACATTATCAGTTTTGAAGCACAACAGCAGCTGTCAACCCTACCAAAATACAGTCTACATGGATAGTAGATGCTTTGCTTTTTGTTACTGGAAGTGCAGCAAGTCTTGTAAGTGTTTTGTCATGTAATGTTGTTCCCAGTGGTGATATGGATATAAGAAATAAGTATCTGAATAAAGAGTATATGTAAGATAATATTATAAGGATTGTTTTGGTGCCAAAAACAATAATTTAGGAGGGAGAGTATGCATCAGACTCAAACACCTTATTTTGAGCAAGTTTTCCCTATAATATTTTAACACTAATGATAAACTAACCAGAAATTCAGGATGGAATACAGAAGCTATAGCAAGCATTTGGAGTAAAGGAAAGAAGATGACTGGGCACCAACCCTCCATTATGAATACCCTGTGACACATCTACATATAAAAATACGTGAGTTGGTACTCACAAAAGTACCAAAATATTTAAGTTGCTTCTGAACTTGGAATTTTCTTTCTTCTGTAATTGAAGGTGCATTCTGCATCTAATTATTATACAGTCCCATCCAGATTTATGTAAGACAATTCTGGTCTGGAAATCACATGACAGAAACACCACGCCCCAGCTAATGGCCTGCCTTTCTGGAACAGTAAATACAGTCCAATGTTATGCTGACCTGAACTGCACAAATTCTGCACTGGACTTACGCTCCGTATTCATGCCTTGTAGCCTAAAAGCAATTGTCTAGATCCATCCACATTAATCTAAAAGCAAGTCTGTATGAAATCCACTAAACAGTTTGTGAGATAAACCTAGAATGGCAGTTTCACAAAGGCAGTGCTACCCAGCAGTTGCATGTTCTAACCTTCTCTTTTCAAATATATTCAAGTGGTAGGTCAGAAGAAAAAAAATACAGCAGCTGACTTTGCAACAATGTCACAACTTTGCAGATGAACATGCTTTGCTGGCTAATACTACATACTTCTCCTAGTAC
Source organism: Hemiprocne comata (assembly GCA_020745705.1). Taxonomy (NCBI): domain Eukaryota; kingdom Metazoa; phylum Chordata; class Aves; order Apodiformes; family Apodidae; genus Hemiprocne; species Hemiprocne comata. The sequence goes on along the minus strand of CM036586.1, from coordinate 129,386,894 downwards.
TTCAGGGAGAATTGCTACCTACACAGCATCTCCAAGATTCAACCTAAGAGAAACCCAAACAGATTCAGCAACAGCATGTACAGGAATCCAACAAAGGTCATGTCATGTTATTAACTAGGAAAAAAATGCATGTGGAAAGGGAATCTGAAAAAAATCAAACAGTACTAAATATGTATATACCAGAAGCCTCTCAAGGAAATAAAACATAAGAAACCAAAGAAATGCAGCTACAGCATGCGAGTCACCATGTTCCAAAGACCCTGCCAAAAGCCATTAATATCTCATTGAAAACTCCAAATTCTAACTAATCATATTAACATAGTCATTAGATGCTGTCAATAGATAATTAAATATATTTGCAGTTTTTGCAGCCTTAAGCACAAAGAACGGGCATCCATCCAGGTAACCAAATGTTCTTCGGGGGAGGCATCAGCTTTTTCATAGAAACACCGTTCAGTGAAATTGCTTCATGTAGCCAACTACAGCAGTGAATTTCACCACTGTGTACTTCGCCACAAGTCCTTCAGTCTTTTACCATCTTCTACAGAAATAAAAGCTGTTTGGGTAGGTGACTTTTTTTGAAAAGAAGACATTTAGATAAGGGGAAAAAAAGAGCCAAAAGTGAATGCAGTATTTCACAAGTTCACGGAATTAAGCTGAGTTTTAAAATTAAACTAGTTTATTGTACAAAAAAGAAGCATAGTCATCACTTACGACTATAGTATTTCAACTATGACAAGTATTTAAACATCATTTGTCCTCCCTATTCTGATATACCATACTCTCGAGGGAAAAGGTAAGACCTCTATTTGATATGCACTACAGAATGTGGGTCTTTTAAGTAGCTGTCATTATAAGGCGACTAAAAATTGATTAACAAAATAATGGATTTTCCACTTATATACATCAAGCCCAGCACAACTGTCAAGTGTTCAGTTTGAATTCTTCTCATCAACCACTTTCAAAACAATTTACAAAATACATAGTTGGTTTCACAGGTCCCCCATGAAAGAGATTACAAAGGAGGAGGAGCAAGGCTATCAACTTTCAGTCAAATCAATTGCATTCAAGCAATGAATGTGAAGAGAGGAAATCACTTAGGTGTATATGGGTACTACTGCTAATAGAAAACAATCAAGCAGATTAAAGCTCTCATGAGGACAAGAATCTGCAAGAGCACCAGAAATGTACTTAAAGGGGACACAGAATCACAGAATGGTAAGGGTTGGAAGGGACCTCTGGAGATCATTAAATCCAACCCCCCTGCCAGAGCAGGACCACCTCAGAATCTAGGGCAGGTCACCCAGAAATGCATCCAGACAGGTCTTGAAAGTCTCCAGAGAAGGAGACTCCACAACCTCTCTGGGCAGCCTGTTCCAGTGCTCTGTAACCCTTGCAGTAAAGAAGTTTTGCCTATTAGTTTTGCCTATTTGCTAGTATACCTCGGTATACTAGCTATACAGTTTAAAATTCAACTCAAAAGTATATATATACTGTAACAAACAGTTACTTTAGGCATTACAAACAGATTCTGATCCAGAAGTTAGGAATGATCCCTGCGAAGTACACTACAATGAAGTGTGAAAATATCCTTATTTCATGTGCCCTCTTATTTCATCTATCCACTCATAAGCTCTATTGGGACTTGGGCTATATTTTAACGTGTATCTTTCTGTTCTCTAAAAATATGTTGTGGCTGACTAACAGTATCTTCTTTTATTGTGGCAATCAGAAGATAATCTTACTGCAATGTTATGATGATCATTTTGGCATAATCTAATGCTTGATGGCTTGCACAATTAGTCTAAATTCTCACTGAAGTATACATTTGAGGTGCATCAGTGTTTCTGCTTCACAACAGATCTTGCGAAACAAAATTAGTTTGAAGCTCTTAACACCATATAATAAACTTAAAACATTTTACTTAGAGAGAAATATTCATCTACACACCAAGCTCTACACAAACGTTTATATAGACAATGGTACCTTCAAGTATAAGAACGGGGTAGTTGCAATGCAGAAGTTGTACCAAACTTCAGAGAAATGTTGCAAAAACAAGCCTTACCACAATGATTGCTCAAAAACTTTTCCTTCTTATTTTTGTCTTCGACTGCAGAATACCTCAACTCCTATTCTTATTGTGTCACAAGAGTAATACTGATTTCAACATGTGACAAGAAATACCAAGTACTGATAGGCTGCACACTGCTTTCTGTAACTTCAGAATAGCAAGGAATTTTAAATATAGAGTCTTTGACTACGTCACACGATTTTTATGCTCAAAATAGTACCTTGAATGTAATAATCCCTTATCCCCCCAAAATGGAGGAAAATAAAACTTCAGAAAAAGAAAAAAAAAAAAACTGCAAGAAGCCAAGGAAAGTGTAATTAAGCCCATGTTATCAAAAAGGATTTGCTGAACAACAGTCACCTCTAAAAAGCAAAACAGTTTATAGTCAAACAGTAGACATTACTAAAATAGAGTATTTCACTTGTAGTGGGATTTAATGTGCACACTAGATAAATACATACAATCAAAATTACTACTAAATTCTATACTTTACTGTAAAATAAATTTTGCCTATAGCATTCTTGGACTTGTCTGCTCTCTATTTTCAACTAAAGGTGCAAACAGCCAAAATTTATAATTGTTATCTGCTACCAGTGATTGTCTTCCATTTGCAGTTTCATTCTTAAGTAATTTTAGATGTCTTTTGTTGCCCAGAAAACCTGCAATTGAGGATTTTAAGTTTCCAGCAAAAAGACATCATAAAGAAAAAGTGACCATAACCGATATTAACACTCTGCGAGCTGTTCTGAGTGGAAAACAATTCATTAGGGACATTATGCTTGTCATTTACAGGCAATTACAATGACATATTGCAAGATGATAAATATACTGTGGATGAGGTAACAAAGGAAAATAACTAAGCCTGAGGCTTTCTGAGGCATTTCAGCATGTTTTGTGTGGTCCTCCTTTTTTTTTTTTTTTAAGTAATTAATAATTCATGACTCATAATGCCATTCTCACGCTATTAGTTAGACAATAACAGTGTTAATTAGAACAGAACAGAGTACTTCATTTGGAAGAGACCTACAGCGATCATCTAGTCCAACTGCTTGGTGACTTCAGGGCTGACCAAAAGCTAAAACATGCTATTAAGGGCACTGTCCAAATGTTTCTTAAACACTGACCAGCTTGGGGCATCGACCACCTCCCTAGGAAGCCTGTTGCAGAGTTTGACCAACTGACTTCCAATTAAGGCAGCCACAGCCATACTTCAAGCTTGGAACACCTTAGCTTCTTTCCCCAAAGAGAAAATCATTATTTTAATGTTTATCTAGCTAATTATGTCTAAAGATCGAAAGAATGACATAAAATACAGATAATTATAATAATAAAAAGTAGGAAAATAATCACACACATACGTAGGATCCTTTATCTAGTTCCCCCAAAAACTTGAAATAAAGGACTTGGGATGAATTTAGCAATTGAATGAAATAAAACACAAAACCACACTTATATTTATAACATTCATACCATGTGGACATTTATATTCTTGTTCTTCTTAAAAACTTGAAATCATTTTCATTTAGCTTTACATCCTTACCATCATGGAAGGTTTAATTTGAAACTATCCTATTTTTATTAGAAGGCATTGCACTTGAGACCCCTTTCCACTGACCTTGTTTCGCTGAGTAAGACACTAAAATTCATGTGCTACGAACAAGGAGCCCTCTGAACTTCATAATTTGAGGTCAGAATGATCAGCTCTAAGTCTAGATTACTGCAAATCAGTTTCTGTTTGGTAATATGGAAAGGTGAAAGGCAGAGCTTAGAGCTCAAAATAGTAAATGTAAAAAGCATGGGGAGCTGGTAAATTAAGTTAAATTTCTTGTTCGCTGATTTAGACCAAGTGAAACCAAAGATAAGCATAAAGTGTGGAAACAACTGGAAATCCTACCATTATTTGGTCTTTACATCATAGATCTTTGTACTGGCTGTGTTTCCATAGCCAAGGGAGACACTACTCTCTGTGCTACGACATCAGAAAAGGACTGTGGACTTGCAGAAGCACATTTCCTCTCTTCTGCCATCCTAGAAAGGACCAGTGCAGCATGACACTGGCGCACTTCTGTCAGAAGAATAAATTAGGACAGGGCCTGCAGGAACACCACAAGGTGAAGACTAAGGCAGGAAACCCAAGAGTGCCTCAACCTGAAGTTCAAAAGCGATACCAGGAACTTCTAAGATAATGTGTTTTGCATTCATTTGAGTCAACTTCATTCTACTTTGGGAAATGGACTTCAACCATTACAAACTTTGCCATGGATTTATCCTTCAGAGGAAACCAAATTTAAAATAATAAATTAAGGATTTAGGAAATAGTATCTAAAAAGTAGTTTTCCATATGTGAAAAAATAACTAAAGGCTGTAAAAAAAGGTTTTGTAAATGATAAATACTTCTTTAACAGTTACTCTCACGTAGAATGAAGATAATTCATTCTTCAACAGGTTTTACATACATCTATTTCATTACTTTTTTTTTCAGCAGTATTAACTTCTGTCAGTAATATTTCCTTTTACAGGTAACTTGTGTTGGATAAATGTGTATATGCCTCATGACTTGGAATTTCAGCTTAAAGCTCTGCATGTGAAACTGAAGCCCAAAGTTTTGTAAAGGGTTAATCCTAGCACTTCTATTACTAGATATCAGAGAGCATATGTAAATACACATAAAATACGAAAAATAAACACAATTTATATATCTAGTTACATTGTTATTTAGTTTCTATGTTCATTCTCCAACAGCTGAGTCTGAACTTCAAATGAGGGAGTAAGTGCACCCTCAGCAAGAGTGCTGATGACAGCAAGCTGTGTGGTGTGGGTAGGCTCACCAGAGGGAAGGGAGTCCATCCAGAGAGACCTTGACAGGCTTGAGAGGTGCACCCATACCAACCACATGAAGTTCAATAAGGTCTTGGGCACAGTGACCATGATATGATAGAATTTTCAATATGTGGTGAAGTTAGGAGGGTCGTCAGCAAAACCTCTACCTTGGACTTCCAGAGGGCTGACTTTGGCCTCTTCAGGACACTGGTTGGGAGAGTCCCTTGGGAAGCAGCCCTCAAAAACAAAGGAGCCCAGGAAGGCTGGGCTTTAAGAATGAATTTATGAAGGCACAGGGACAGGCTGTCCCTATGTGCCAAAAAAGGAGCCAGAGGGGAAGAAGACCGGCCTGGTTGAGAAGGGGAACTATTGCAAAAACTCAGAAATAAAAAAAGAGTGTATCAACTTTGGAAAAAAGGGCAGGTGAATCAGGAAGTATTTAGGGATATTGTAAGGTCATGTAGGAAGCCAATCAGAGATGCAAAAGCTCAATTAGAACTTAAACTAGACATCTCTGTAAAGGATAATAAAAAATGCTTTTATAAATACATTAATAACAAAAGGATGGTCAGGGAAAATCTTCATTCCTTATTGGATGAGGAGGGGAACTTAGTAATGGAGGACATGGAAAAGGCTGAGGTGCTTAACACCTTCTTTGCCTCAGTCTTTAACAAAAAGACTAGCTACCCTCAGGACAAATGGACTCCTGAGTTCGTAGACAGGGATGGGGAGCAGAATCCCCCTCCTGTAATCCAGGAGGAAGTAGTTAGGGACCTGCTGTGCCACTTAGATCCCAGTAAGTCCATGGGTCCGGATGGGATTCATCCTAGGGTGCTGAGGGAGCTGGCGGAAGAACTAGCTAAGCTGCTCTCCATCATTTATCACCAGTCCTGGCTCACTGGGGAGGTCCCAGATGACTGGAGGTTGGCCAGTGTGACATCCATCCACAAGAAGGGCCGGAAGGAGGATCTGGGGAACTATAGGCCTGTCAGCCTGACCTCGGTGCCTGGCAAGGTTATGGAACAGATCATCCTAAATGCCATCAAGCAGCATGGGGAAGACAATCAGGGGATCAGGTTTAGCCAACATGGGTTTAGGAAAGGAAGGTCCTGCCTGACTAATCTCATCTCCTTCTATGACTGGGTGACCCACCTAGTGGATGAGGGGAAGGCTGTGGATGTGGTCTACCTCGACTTCAGCAAGGCCTTTGACACAGTCTCCCACAGCATCCTCCTGGAGAAGCTAGCCCCTCACTTCAAAAAGGATATTGAGGTGCTGGAGTGGGTCCAGAGGAGAGCAACAAGGATGGTGAAAGGACTAGAGGGAAAATCTTATAGGGAGAGACTAAGGGTGCTGGGGTTGTTTAGCCTGGAGAAGAGGAGACTCAGGGGGGACCTCATCACTCTCTTCAACTACCTGAAGGGAGGTTGTAGTCAGGTGGGGGCTGGGCTCTTTTTCCAGGCAACCAGTGACAGGACAAGAGGACACAGCCTGAAGCTGCTCCAAGGGAGGTTTAGGTTGGATATTAGGAAGCACTTCCTCATGGAGAGGGTGATTAGACATTGGAATAGACTTCCCAGGGAAGTGGTGGAGGCGCCGTCCCTGGATGTGTTCAAGGAAAGGCTGGATGTGGCACTTAGTGTCATAGTTTAGACAGTGTGGTGGTGTTGGTCATAGGATGGGCTCAATGATCTTAAAGGTCTTTTCCAGCCTTGGTGATTCTGTGATTCTGTGATTTCGGTTTGAGAAGACCTGTAAGATCAGGTAAACTGCAACAAGTTATATGGGGGGGAGGGGAATTAATTTAGAAACAAAAAACCCTTTTACAACTATTGGTGGATAAAGGAGCAACTTACAAAGGACAAAGCTAAGTAACCTTACAAAAACAAACCCTATGAAATCAAAGGATGTACTTGATTGTTAGTAAGTAGTGTGTGATAGTCTTAACAGAGAAAAATTCAATTTTATATTAGAAGCATCCACTTCCCAGGAATTAGTGTATTAACAAAATAGCATGTAATGGTATTTGCTTTTATAGTTAGAACAAAGTTTTTCAACATCCCATTACTTTGACTATATTTATTTCAATTTTTTTTCAGCTTTGCTTCACCAAGATAGTTTGATGGCTTAAGGATACTAGCACACAAAATAAGAGACTGCTACTTTTTAATGCCATCCTTCCTGTGGTAATTTTCTCTGGAACAGTCACTACCACATGGCTGCTGCCGCTTACCTGAAGATACACCAAGAAGAAATTACAGCGCAGCAAGCTTTATCTAATGCAAAAAGACATAGTTGAGAATTATTGATTTCTACTTCAAAATTGGTCAATATTTTTCTGAATCAATATTGGCTCACTTTACTCAATGGAAAAACTCAAACATTTAAACTTCTCTAGGACAAAGACCTGTTTTTCTTGGTAGAAAACAATTCTTCTTTGGTGATGCTTCATTTACCCTCAAATATTTTCTTACATTTCACTTTCCTCATAGATTGTTAATAAATTAAAATAAAATATATATTATTACTTTAAAACCTATTCTTTAAATCTGCTATTTTATTTCTCTTGTCCCCTTCAGTATCTGCAATTGTAACCTCCACAGAAATCCCTGGCTCTGCTTAAAACACCCTCAAACAAAGCCTTGTTACACAGCTGAAACTTCTTTACCTATTTTCCTCTTCTTTGAGAGGATCCCTAAACATTTTGTAATAATTCTGCTTCTTCCTAGACAATTCTTATACTATTATTTCTTATTTTTTTCATATTCTTCAACTGTCTTTTCAACTATGCAGCATCTTCACTAACTTTTCCACTAGATAAAACCAGTTTGTACAATCCTAAGCAGCAAAACCTAAGAATGCAAGTTGCTATGAGCCTTTTCTTTACTTTACAAATCTTTTTCTTCACATCTGACACCACATCTTCATTATGTTGTTAGATTTTCAGTCTAGCTTGTTGCCTTATGGTAGCAGAATTGTTCTTATTTTACGTATTCGTAATTTTAAAAACCTGTCTTTAGCATTAGATTCCTCCTGTTTTATTGTAGATGAAGGATGGAAAAAAAAATCAAGCTTCCTTCTTTTATGGCATATATTGCTATACTTTTTGAGGACATCCAGTTTTTTGCAGGTGTTTACTATCTCTGAGTTGGAGCATAAATGATTTGCCAATGATACTCAAGAAAACTCATTCTGCAATTGAACTTTGTATATAGTTTCTTTTGTACAGGAAAACTGAAATTAATTTCCAAATATCATAAACAATAAATTTCAGTAATCACAAATCCTGCATCAAGATACTTCATTCAGTGAAATTGAAATTACATCTTCAATAACAGAAATAGTAAAAAAAAAGTAACCCCAAAATCCTAGTTTTTTCATTATAAGCTAAATTGTAAACCACCTGAGCATTACGTATGGGACCACTAAATAACATTTTTTTCAAATATTGATACTATGGTTTAAAAAAAAGCACACATCAGATTCAAGAGGATATTCATGGTCTATGTACTGAGTTTTAAATAGAAAATAACGCCCATGTCCTGGTTTGAGCCAGGATGAAGCTAATTTTCCTTTTACTGATGTTTTTTCCTTCAGTAAGCTCTCTTTTAACTAGCAACAAGTGTTCCAGCTAGTGGACTGATAACACTGGAATGTTTATGTTACTGCTGAGACTCCAAGGTCGCTTCTTAGCTCTGCTGCTGGAGGCTACCGGGGCAGGAGAATTGTACCTGTGACCCCGCCCGTAGGGGAGCTGGACTAGACAGACAGCAGAACTGACCAAAGGTATTCCATCCCATATATCTACATAAGCTCCGAGGAAGGTCAGAGATCACAGAAGACAACTTCCTTCCTGCTTCTTCTTCCTTTCTCTTCTGTCCATGGCCGGTGTCCGGCGAGGACTCCATCCATCCATCCCCATCGACCCCTGGGCTCTGACCAGCTCATAACCCTCATAACCCAGCCCCTGTCTGCTCTGCCTTATCTCCTGCCTGTGGGCTGAGACTTTCCGGGACTGCTCACAGCTCAGGAGAGTGCTGGGGGAGTTGCTGGGGGTGGGGGGAGGCAAGAGGCTTCTGCACATTCCTGAACATACTTGTATATAATTGTACATATAATTAAAGCTGTCTAATTTAGTTTTCAATCCAGAAAAGTCTCTCTCCTTAATTCTCTCTCTCCTTCCCTACCTGGGTGGGAGGGGGAGGGGATCGAGGGCATTGTTGTCTCTGGTTTAACTGCGGATCCTGAGCCAAACCATTGACACCCCCCATCAGACACTTTCAGTAATTTATGTAAATACTCAAAGAATTTTAAGAGGGAAAGACATTAAATGTTCCATCAGAGTACCAAAAGAGTGCAAGGATTTGACAATAATTCAAATATAACTGCAGAAAGGCATGCAAGAAACATTACATTGGATAAATGTTAGCAAAGTTGGCAAAAAAGAAATCTCACGCAAGTCACGCTTTCATATTTGCAGTGACTCAGATGCATGCAAGAGCATTAACAAAACAAAAACTAAAAAATAACTTAACAGAAATGTCAGAGAATTGTTCCGTATTTCGTCTCCTGACACAATATTAATTGTTTGCACTTTTCTTCAAGCTTATTGCTCGAAGTGTCAAAGTAATTGTTGTAAAATTGCTAGAAGATTTAAATTAAGAGCATTATGCTTTGTGACTGATTTTTTTAATCTAAATATACCAATTTCTAACTTTGTATGACTCAGTACAGGCATACGGGAAGCTTACTGCTACCATAAATGTAAACTTATAGATGGGAAGTAAGAGGTATAAGGTTCATATACCACACAGAAATGAAGATGACTAAGACAGACAGGGTTATATGCTTATTTTCTCAAGTCACACAACAACTGAACTATTGTACCAGAAGACTCATACTTCATTTTGTGTTGCTTTATAGGCATATGATTACAGAGTTCGGCAACAATGTTATCAGTATTTTTAGTATATGAGAATACTATTAGTTTGAGAGGTGGGCAAGACAATGCTTACCAAAGCTAAACCTAGTCAAGCAGGGTTTGCAGAAATCTGTTAAATGTAAATTATGATTGTTTTGAAAGAAGCTTATTTATAGATTGACCAAAGGCTGGGGTTCTTTTTCTACATTAAAAACACAGCAAGCCTTGAGTAGAACAAGTTCGGTACAGGAAGATAATGTGATTTCCATACAGAAAAATCTTTAAGAGGCTGTCTGAACCACAGCTGAAGAAAGCCCTCCCTCTAATCTGAAATGCAAATACCTAATGCCTCATACATACATGGCTTCTGTTCACATTACTGCTTCTACACTCTTAAACCTTGCTGAAGTCAACACATGGACAGATTCCATACTGTGACAACACTATTTTGTTCCAAAGCAGCTTTAAATCTACATCTACAGAGCCAGGAAGTTCAAGAATTTTTCATCCCTCCCCAGTTACTTAAAATGAAGATGCTATTTAACAGCCAAGGATTATATGCAGTTGTATTCAATCATGCTCTCTGCATTCAGGACTGAGTTACTGTTGTTTGTCTACTACAGCCATATTTTTCCAGGACTATGGAGAACTAGAAGACTATTCATTCAGCAGCTGGCTAAATCAATTGCAACAGCTTTAGAAAAATACAATTATCTAAATCCTGAACAAGCAGTAGAAGCAAAATTATGCCCCATAACATCCACAAGGTCTTCATGTGTGGAAGCCAACTACACGACTGAGAAAGCAACAACCTAGTGAAAGTCTACCATATTTTATTCTTGTTTTGCAAAGCTTCTTTATATAAAGGCTAATGAAATATTGAATCATCGGTAGCATCAATGAATTGAAAAGCAACCTGATCTAGGTAAAAGACCTCCCTGCTCATTGCAGGCAGGGTTTTTGCCTAAATAACCTCTAAATCTCCCTTCCAACCCAAATCATTCTTCTATGGTTGTGGTTGTATGATTCTAAGATAAAATGAATATTAAAAAAAAAAAAAGACAAAAAATCTACTGTCTGTATTATGAGCTTACTAATTAATAACATTGTGATATTTTTAAATCCCTTTAAAATTACAATTAAATCAAAGAAAGCACACAATTAGGGGACCCAGCTATACAAAGAAACCTACAAAAGATAATGTCTTAAAAACAAATAACTTTTCCACAAATAAATAACACCAAAAAAATGGAAAGCAGCATAACTGAGAGAGACCAGTGTTTTGTATTGGGTTCTTAAGAGAAAAACGAAAAAAGGAAGAAAAAAAAATTTGGCCTTGAATTTCTGCCCTTTTAAGTTCTCCATAATTACTGAAATGACTAAATGATGACTAAATTAGTGCTTCACTGTTGTAACAGAAACAGTTGCAGGAAGGGTTATCTAAATGTCACAGTCAAAATAATTTCAAGTGTAAAATTTAATCAGCAAGCCAGTGCAAGTATCCCTTCATCAGCAAGAAATAATTTAACCATAGATATTTCTGGTCTTTGATGTTTATTTAGAGATTGAGTTTTCCAAAGTTGAAACTATTAGTTAATTCTATTTTTTTCTCCCTCATAAGAAAGATTTTATTTTAAAAAGAGATTTGTAACACATTGTTTTTATGATGTCTTAATGAAAAATACTTAATAATTATCAGTGTATTAGTAGCAGCCAAACTCTTATTTCTAATTTTACTGATTTGTTTTCTCCAAAAACATCATTAACAGCTAATGGTGCTGACAAAAACACCAATGTGATAAAAAAATGCAGACTGATATACACGTTCTTTATCAATATAACAACTCTGCTATAGGTTGTTTTGCTTGTCACACAAAAATGATGGGGAAAGTTAGTTATCACAAATCAGAGAGCTTCAAAATGTATATTTACATTTACACATATTATAGTTTACAAAACCTCTGCTACTCAAGACCAAAGAAATTATCTTCCACCAAACTCCTGCCTTTTCAGTTTACTTCAACTGCTGCCCAGAAATTTACAGTAGAACGTGCTATTTAAGCTTGTAATAAACAAAACAAAAAGTCCACATGATTTTGGAAAAGCTACGAGAGGAAAATGAAAGGAGGGGAAAAAACAAAATATAAGCTGATGAATTCCAGTAACAGGTAACATAAGCCAAATATGCATTTATCTCAAAAGAATGAGGAATTACTTGGCAACGCTAAGCAAGGCGGACTAAAACCATCTGGAAGCAATGAAGCATGCAGGATAAGTAAGAGATGCACCATATACCTGGAAATGACACATACCCCAAATATATTTCAATTGAGCTATCTTGGGAAAGGACAGCTGAGAACCTCCTTGAGAGCTGTGGCAATTCCAGAGATTATGATGCAGATGAAAAGGGGGAAAGGGAGGTCTAGGCTGAATAATACCTGCAGCTAGATCCTCTTTAAGGAATTGGTGGATTCATAGTGTTTGACTTCATTAAGTTGTGTATGAAAACAACACAGATTATTACATAGTGAGAAAGGACTGGGTCCTGGTGCTGTGACTGAAAAATTACCCACTATCATTTGAAGTAATTCTCAGAGGATTCATCAATTTCTTAATAAAAGTGTGGATCTTAAAAGGCACAGAAAACAGAGCATCTAACAAGCAAGAATCCCCCAATCACTATAAAGAGCAAGTAAAGAAACTGGTTAATAGCACTTGACTCTCAGACAAATTTGAAGGATTCATAATACACCAGAAAGAGAAAAAAGGTAAAAGATACTCAAAATAATATAACAGCCAACAATCAAAATAGAAACAGGACTTTGGAATTGCAAATACACCTATACCAGAGAATTACTCTGCATCACCAGGTAACTGAGATCAGATGAGACAGGACCAAAGAGGGTACAGCCATTCTGCCACAGATCTTCAGTCTCTCAAAGTCTACTTCCCCAAAGAAATCTTATTTTCCTCTCATCTTGGCAAACTGACAGGGTCTTAGTGATCTTTAAGTCAGTAATTATGTTTGTTTCCCATATGAATGGGAAATGTCTACAAAAGCAAAGATCCCCTTGAAGTATCCTAAAAAGTAATAAGCTATAAGCATCAATACCAGAATTAATACCAGCCATGCTTTCCTTCTGTACTTACTTTTTTAGACATAAGTAGGATGACTGAAAAATAACTTGGTTTCACACACTGCTTAGACATTATTCCACACCTGACTATCTTTTGGTGCTTACGAGTATTTTCTTTCTCCCAATTATTTTGAAGAATAAAAGGAGTTTTGATGGCTGACGTCTTCATATATCTCCCTCCACCCCTATTTAGTTTCCAGGTATCTCAAATCCAATTTAAAAATTACAAATAGCTCCAAATTCTTTCATCCTGCCTTAAATCCCTCTGGATCAAGTTAATCAGAACTAACAGCCTTTAGCAAACTATTTCCTTGGCAATTTGAGGCTTAGGTACTGCTTACTCTTACTTATATGAATCACAATGGTTGACCTTTTTGAACCCTTCTCTAAACTAATCTTTACAAAAAAAGCCTCTTCCATCTCCCTGCGATCTTATAGATTATGCTGGTTGACCACATCACTCAATTAGACTATTAATTTTTTTTTTTAAAGTTCCCTCCAACTATAAACAAATGAACTGACATTCTTCCCAAGTGAGGCTCATGATTAAACACAAATCTAGTATCTAAATTTTGAAATGGATCAGATATATTAATGAAAAAAGCATCAGGTTTCTCTGACATGCATCTGAATGCACTTCAGCTTTAAGGACAAGATAGACTTTTGAATTTTAGTAACAGACCAATGTGGCCAAAAAACCCATCCATAAACTAAAAAATAACATGCAGTTAAAAGTGTTTGCATATTCAGAACCTAAATCTATTTTGCATTTTATGGTTTGGTGCAGTAACTGTATCAATGCCAGATAACTCATGTCATAGAATCACAGAATGGTTTGGGTTGGAAGGGACCTTAATGATCATCTAGTTCCAACACCCCTGCCATGGGCAGGGGAGCCTCCCACTACACCACGTTGCTCAAAGTCCCATGCAACTTGGCCTTGAACACCTCCAGGGAGGGGAGATCCACAACTTCCCTGGGCAAGCTGTTCCGGTGTCTCATATACAGATTTGCACGTGATTACTACTTTTGCTGTATAAAAAGCAATGAATCATTTATATCTGTTTTGAATATATGTATTTTCAAATTTATCTGCATACACAATGATAGCTTTTAATTGTCAAATGTTAGGATAACAAGCACACATCTAATATCTACATGATACCTGCTTTATGGCTGACATTTTACTACCTCAACACATATGTCCTACAAAGAAATTACTGAACAAAACAATGGTCTAATGTCTGGTAAGGAAGACACGACTTTAAATGCAAAGAGTCTTCTTTGATACAGATACTCTTTTTAATAGCAATACTGGATTATTTCCCCCTCCAACCCCAAGTAATATTATCCAGTCTATGCTCATCTGACAGAAAACTGAAGCGATAACAAGTGTTTCATTAAGATAAAAAATAACTTGGTCAGCTCTCTTTCTGGTAAAATATTCTTCCAATACAATAGATCTTTGTTAACATGGTATGAGGTAGAACTGTATTACATTAGTCTCTTCTCACTGGTGACTGATGACAGGTCAAGAGGAAATGGGCTCAAGTTGCATCAGGGGAGATTTAGGTTGGATATCAGAAAAAACTTCTTTACAGAAAGGGTTGTTAGTCACTGGAACAAGTTCCCCAGGGAGGTGGTTGAGTCACCATCCCTGAATGTGTTTAGAAGTCGTCTGGATGTGGTGCTTGGGGACATGGTTTAGCAGTGGGTCATCAGAAATAGGGTGATAGGGTTAGGATAAGGTTGGACTCGATGATCTTGAAGGCCTTTTCCAATCTGAACAATTCTATGATTCTATGATTCTACATTAATACAGCAGGCTATCTTTCAAGTTTTTTGGTTTAACAGCCTTTCTTGAGTTAGAAAGGAAAAATAACTTGAGTATATATTCATTTTCAATTAAAGCAAAGTTATCTGATAATATATGACCCATTAGTTTGCTCATAATTCTGTCAGAGTTATTACAGTCTCTAGGTTCTGAATGACTGTAATTTACTATAATTGGTTTGCAGGACAAGAGATAAATTTGACTTGCTCAATTGCAGATTCACTAAAATAATTTTGAACATTAAAATTATTTTAGAACATAAAGGTCATGACTAAAATGTAACAAAACAAAGAAAAGGAATGGTACCATTTGATTTTTAAAAGCAGACTGATCACTGAAAATTAACATTCTGCCTCAAAGTTTAGTTCCATTGTTGTATAGATTTTGTCTTGTACATAAATATTCCTAGAATCAATCTTTACACTAATGTTTAAAAGGAAAAGGTGGCTTAGAAAAGACATACCTTAGTTCAACACATGCTGCATGGATATGAGGCTCTGCTGAACATTTAAACTTCCTCTCAAATACTTACTTTTGGGCATGAAAATATTAATACAATACAGAGAATCAAGAAAATTGGAGTTTGCATGGAAACTTTTAAGTTCTTTCTTTCTTCTTAAGCTGCAACATTTATCCAAGTTTTTAACAGTTCAGAAGTCTTCCAAACCTTGAAATTGGAATTGATTTGGTTTTGTTTGCTGGTCCTAATGCAAACTATGAAATTGAAAGCGATATGACAACTGTGGTGCAGAGATTAACAAGTGGTTCAGAGATCTTTTCCTTAAATTTAATCTTACCACTTTTTTAAAAAACCTAGTAACTACATTGATCTTTTAAAGTGAAAAATGTGATAACACCTTTGCTGCCTTGACCTCCATTCTGTTTACTTGCTATTCAAAAAGAAAAAGCAGTGTAGTCTCAATGTTTATCTTTCTTTCAGAATCACAAAGCTCTTCAGTTCCAATTTTTGTGCTTTAATTGCTCCTAAGATAACATAAATCAAACTGCTATAATGCATTTAAGTATAGTAGCCTTTTTCTTAGGTGGCATACTCATAGTTCTGGTCTTGACTGGTTTTAGAAGTTTTCTCCTGTGTAGTGCTCTCAACAATGCATTCTGTTTTCAGAAACCTTTGGCAAAGTAAGGTAAATGTACCGAGTAGTACAGCAAAAAGGCTATAACTAAGTTTCAGGTCAGAAATTGCAGTCTTATTTCCCTGGCTAGTTACAGTCTGTTATTGTGATCAACACAAAATCTAAAGTACCAGTCTTATAATTGCATTAGGATTTAGTTCACAGTGGATAACGTTAAGATCCACAATAATATCTTGAATGAGATGTCTTTAAGGAAAAGGAATATATCTTTTTTTGTTGGTTGATTTCAGCTGGAGCTAAAAGGCCTTGGTAAATTATACATTTCTTTTTCCCTACTCATACTCTAAGGCTCAACCAGCCAAAGATGCATCTTCAATGAGAGTTTGTTCTTCCAGCAGCTGCAAACTTTCAAAATAACGAGAACAAGGTACCAAATTATTTCTGAAGAAGAAATAACTAAATAGACTATGACTCTTCAGCTTGGAAAATACATGAGGGTTCAAGGGAGAACCTGTTGAGTTTAACATAATGAGTGAACAATAAACTTGCTTTCTCCCCATAAAGAGCTAGGGTGTGTAAAATGTGACTTTAAACAAGGAGTCCTTCAGGAGCTATAAATGCAAAGCATTTTTTCTCTCGGAGAGCTCTACAGAAAAGTTAAAACTGAGAGCCTACAATAGATGTGTTACTGGGAAAAGTGACATACATCACTTTCTGTTTCCCCAGAAATTGCACCAGAGACTGTTGCATTAATGAAGATGCAGATGTTTGAAAACTCCAGATGGACATGCTTTTGCAGGCAACAGGACTGCTGATGTCCTGTGCTACCAATTGGACAGGAAACACAGGTCATCTGCACCTATGTGATGTCAATACTTTGTCCAGAGTTTCTAGTTATCTGAACTTAGCTGGACTAATTGTGCTCAAAAAAGCTAAAATACAAGAAATTCTTGAGAAGTCATTCTCATACAGATACAGACAAATTTTTCAGCAAAGGCACAGAAAGTCTGAGGGCAGCCATATTTGATATGCGCATATTCAACAGAGCACGTAAACATACTACTATGTGGGTGAAAAAAAAAAAAGGAAATAGGAAAATCCTAGCCAAAACTATAGCTCCTTCCCTAGAATCCACTCCATTTAGCAAAACACTACAGTCCCTCCCTTTACTGCCTTCATTTTCCACAAACTTTTAATGAAGATCAGGTTAACACTAACTGTTGAAATTCATTTGTCAAGTACACAACATTAGCATTTTGAAATAATGCAAGGGATTCAGAAGGCAACTCAAAACAGACAGAAATCATTAATGATAAAAAAGTAATCTTAAAAAAAGGCCAAAGTTTAACTTTGATTTTAACACTACAAAATATCAGGCTCTAAGTGTGCTATGGCTAATTGGAAGAAAACTGAATAGGAACTGGTTAACAAAGGTCATCCTCAAGAATTCTAAAACCATTAATAACTGAGCAATTAGAGTTAGTGTAATAATTTTAAAATTCACACTCCTTTTAGTTTATTTTGTTATTAATCTGCTATTGTCTACCTGGTAATAACATTTTTCAGTAAAATTCACATTTTTTGGAAGCTGCATTTCTAGAAAAACACGAGTGCAGTAAGGAGGAAACAACAAGAGGCTGAGAATTCTAAGAGAACATGTTCCAGCTCTGTTAAAAACAGGTGAGAATTTTCTATAAAGAGTTAAATTATAATGAAAATTTGCAAGCAAAAAAAACCTATTTATTTTTTCGACAAGGGAAAAAAAAGAAAAAATTCATTACTTTTGCTCTTAATTATGTCAAAAAGGAAAAAGAACACAGTAACAAAGAGAACAAACAACATTCTCCTAGCACTCTTTTTACAATAAAGGCATGTTACTAAGCCTAACTATCCGTGGTCAAATATTTACTTTTTAAGTTCAAATTTATAGAAAAAACTCTTAAAAAGGCTTACACTTACATTTGTTACTTATGAAATTAAAACTGAAACACTATGATACTGGAAAAATCTTTAAAGTTCATATAATAAAAAAAATGTACTAGTACTTCTGAATTCTCCTCATCCTTAAATATGTGTTCTTATGCATTATTTATTGAAAAATATCTGTATTTTTCTCTGAATTGAGCACTTACATATTTTTTTCACCTTCTTCATTAATCTAGTACCTCAGTACTCTAGAAGTGATAATTTTTATTAAAAATTCCATTAGTTAAAGTATATGTTGTTGTATCTTTCTTTACAGATGGGGAAATAAAATATCACAGTTAATATTAACGGATGTGTTTTCAGAGGCAAATTAAGATTTCTCTATTAACCTCACAATCAGCAATTCTGCCCCCAGACACACTCCAGAGAACTGACTTTCTGTGTTTGTTGCAAATGTCTCTCTGTTTTTTTGGGGTTTTTTCTTTTAATTACAAATTCTCAGTATATTTGCTGTTGTGTTTGGATGCAAGTATGCTAGCATTTCTAACCATGTTTGGTGACCAAAAAGAAAAAACTTGCAAGAAAAAATGCTTTTCTGAAAGTGAGTTCAGAGAGATCTAACAACAACCTTGTCCTGGTTTGAGCCAGGGTGAAGCAAACTTTCTCTTTGCTGATTTTTTTTTCTTTCTGTGAACTTTTTTAGCAGAGCCAGTGAACTGGTAACAACCAAGGCCACTTCTGAGTGTCTGCAGCCTCCCCCCCTACGGGCGAACAGATTAGACTGAAGGCAGGATCAGCAAATCAGAATATTCCCTTCTCATAATATTCTATTTGGCTTCCAGTATAGGTTAAGACATTATGGAAGTCAAGCCTTTTGTTTCCTTTTTCTCTCACTGTTCTGCTTACTGTCGCTTCTATCACCCTCTCTTTGGCTCTCTCTCTTTCCATTTTTCTTCCCAGCTGACACCCGAGGGCCCCGTCCGTGCGCCCGGACACTCCCCCCTTCAGCTGGAGTCACCAGGGAGAAGAGTTGCTGTGAGAGTCGCTGGGGGAGGAGGGAGGGGATCGGGTGTTGCACATCCCTTTGCAAATATATATATTCCCTTATCACTAATCATTAAAATCACTCTGTTTCATTTTTCAACCCAGAAAGCCTCTCTTTCTCATTTTTCTCCCTCTTTCTCTACCTTGGGGGAGGGGGGTGGGATTGAGCGCATTATTGTTATTGGTTTGACTGCCAACCCGGAGCCAAATCATGACAAACCTGGTTAGTGACATCATACTTTTCCACTCGTGAATTAAAAAATCATTTAGAAAAACACACTGACTTGTTTAAATAGAGTATCATTTCACGAAATGTGAGGTTTACTGTCCACTGTTATTTTTCATTTCTTCTCACACTGAGCTACCATTCAAGTCACAGCTAGATTTAATTTAGCAAACATCAGATATGGATTATGAGGAAAAGGATTTAATCTGATTTAGCATGGACATTACTCTATGCCAGGGCAACCTGTGTCCTATAGCTGGAAAGCCACAGTGGGACTGCATCCATGTAAAGGAAACTAGGCTCCAAATTTCAGTGCTTTGGCTCTAAAGGTCGAGCCACGGAATGGTACTACATAGCCTTTTCGGTTTCTAAACCAAACATTTTGCCAGAAAAGCGTAACTACTATAAAATGCCACAGTTATTTTAAGGCATCTACTTTCAGTACATGAATACAACTGTGCCTCTGAGCAACAGGTACCAGGCTTTGGTTGAGAAGGAACAACTGAATGAGGATGGGGGCAACAGGCAAGCTACACCAGAGTTGCATACACAGTCAGACAGGCCTACTGCCCGTGTGACCACCACACACAAAAGGGAAAAAATAGGGTTCTAGTTGTGGACAACTCTGTTCTGAGGGGAACAGAGGGTCTGATATGCCACATAGACCCTTCTCACAGGAAGGTCTGCTGTCTCCCTGGAGCCTGGGTTAAGGACATCACTAGAAAACTTCCTAACTTAATGAGGTCCACAGATTACTACCCACTACTAATTTTCCATGTGGGTGGAGAGGAAGCAGCAAATAGTAGTCCACAAACAAACAAGTGAGACTTCAGGGCATTGGGATGACTAGCGAGAGAATCTGGGTGAGGGATATTTTTTCTTCCCTCCTTCCAGTTGAAAGCAGTGACACTGGAAGAAACAGGAGGATCCAATCTATTAACACATGGCTCTGTGGCTGGTGTCACTAGTACAATTGTGTTTTTTGATAATGGGATGGCCTACATGGCACCAGGAATGCTGGAATCAAATGGGAAACACCTTTCTCAAAAGGGGAAGAGGGTCTTTGCCCAAGAGGTTGTGGGGCTGATTGACAGGGCTTTAAACTAGATGCGAAGGGGGAAGAGGATAATCATATCAAATTTGTTTGTGAAACGCAGCAGGAAAACACACCAGGGTTGAAAGGATGGGGTGATAGTAAGGGCCTTCAGTCTGTTGCCCTGAAGCATGCTGTGGACACTGCAGCACAGGCAAAGTCTTACAGAGATGAGCCAGGGGCTCCTGAATTAATAGGAGACAGTAGGGTAGCATTCATGAAATGCCTTGGAGGAGTAAAGGAGTGTCCTTCTAAGAAGGTGACATGGCCAGCAGCCCAACTGAAGTGCCTCTACACCAATGCACGCAGCATGGGCAACAAACAGGAGGAGTTAGAAGCTACTGTGCTACAGGAAATCTATGACACAGTTGCAATTACGGAAACTTGGTGGGATGAATCCTATGACTGGAGTGTGGCTATCGATGGCTACAAGCCGTTCAGAAGAGACAGGAGAGGATGAAGGAGTGGAGGTGTTGCCCTCTATGTAAATAAGTGGATAGAGTGTGAAGAGTTGTCCCTCAAGAATAGCCATGAGAAGGTAGGTCGAAAGCTCAAGGAATTAGGGATCAGGACAGCAAAGGGAGCCTTGTGGTTGGAGTCTGCTACAGGCTGTCCAATCAAGTGGGGCCTATCAATGAAGCCTTCTTACTCCAGCTCAAGGAGACATCGCAATCACAGGCTCTCATCCTGCTGGGGGATTTCAACCACCCTGACATGTGTTGGAAAAGCAGCACTGAAAAGTGGTAGGCAATCCAGGAGATTCCCAGAGTGCCTCAACGACAACTGCTTAAGACCAGAAATTGACAGCCCTACCCGAGGGGATGGGTTATTGCATCTGATGGTCAGAAAAGCAAGTGAACTCATCAGGGATGTCAAAGCGGAAGGCAGCCTGGGCTGCAGTGATCATGCACTAGTGCAGTTCACCATACTAAGGGGTGTGAGGCAGATGAAAAGCATAGTCAGGACTCTAAATTTTCAGCTCTTCAAGAAGTTAGTAGATAGGACGCTCTGGGAAATGGCACTCAGGGACAAGGGAGCAGAAAAGAGCTCGCAGATCTTTGAGGACCTCTGTGCCTGAGAAGATCATGGAACAGATCCTCCTAGAAGAAATGCTAAGGCACATGGAGGACAGGAAGGTGATTCAGGACAGCCAGCATGGCTTTATTAAGGGTAAGTCCTGCTGACCAACCTAGTGGCTTTCTACAATGGAGTGACTGCATCAGTGGACAAGGGAAGACCTATAGATGTCATCTATCTGGACTTCTGCAAGGCCTTGAACATGGTCCCTTACAACATCCTTCTCTCTAAGTTGGCAAGATATAGGTTTGACGGGTGGACTGTTTAGTGGATAAGGAATTAGCTGGCTGGTCACATCCAGAGGGGAGCAGTCAATGGGTCGATATCCAGAAGGAAAACGGTGAGAAGTGGTGTCCCTCAAGGGTCCGTACTGGGTCTTGTGTTGTTTAATATCTTCATTAATTAAATTGACAATGGCATGGGAGCACCCTCATCGAGTTTGCTAATGACACCAAGCTGGGCGGTGCAGTTGATATGCCAGAGGAATGGGATGACATTCAGAAGGACCTGGACAGGCTGAAGTGGGCCCAGATGAACCTCATGAGGCTCAACAAGGCCAAGTGCAGGGTTCTGCATTTGGGCCGAGGCAACCAGAGATATCAGTACAGGCTGGGGAAAGACATGCTAGAGAGCAGCCCTGTGGAAAAAGACCCTGAGGGTACCTGCGGATCCAAAGCTGGACATGAGCCACCAATGTGCAACTGCAGCCCAGAGGGCCAACTGCAGCCCAGAGGGCCAACTGCAGCCTGGGCTGCATCAAAAGGAGTGTGGCCAGCAGATGGAGAGAGGTGATTCTGCCCCTCTACTCTGCCCTGGTGAGACCTCACCTGGAATACTGTATCCAGCTCTGGAGCCCCAAACACAAGAAGGATGTGGATCTATGAAGCAAGTCCAGAGGAGGGCAACAAAAATTATCAGAGGGCTGGAGCAACTCTTTTATGAAGAGAGGCTGAGGGAGTGTGGGTTGTTCAGCCTAAAGAAGACTCCAGGGGGACCTTATAGCATCCTTCCAATACCTCAACGGGGCCTGTAAGAAGGCTGGGGAAGACCTGTTCACAAGGGCATGTAATGATAGGACATGGGGTAATGGTTTTAAGCTACAAAAGGGTAGATTTAGGTTGGACATTAGGAAAAAGTTCTTTAATATGAGGGTGATGGATCACTGGAACAGGTTGCCTAGGGAGGTGGTGAAAGCCCCATCCCTGGAGACATTCAAGGTCAGGCTTGATGGGGCACTGAGCAATCTGTTCTAGTTTATTGTAGGGGGGTTGGACTAGATGACCTTTAGAGGTCCCTTCCAACCCAAGACATTCTATTATTCTATGATTCTATATCATGCAAATGTTAACCCTGACAAGACTAGTAATTCTATCATCCATCCTGCTTTCATGCCCTCCTCTGGTAGACATGTTTGTTTCACATCAAATACTACATAAACATGAAAAAGCCTCTATTATAAAATAAATTACCCCCGGAATAGGGCCTTAACCAGCTGGTGACAAAAGTTTAAGATTTGTTTTCCATTTCCTTCCACTGGATTTATACACAAAACAAGCTCAAGGAGATTGAGACAGACCGGCTGAGAATAACATGGGGTACAGTTCTCTCCGGGGAAATGGAGAAAAGTTGGATTTCCTCCAAACTGATGGAAGAAAAATATAGTAGTAATACAAATCTGGTTTTGAAATCTCTGAAGTCTTCTTTCTTTTTGAAAAACGATATTGATTCTTCAGTGTTGCACAGTTGAAAACTGTGATCCCTGGCACAACACAGCATTGTCTGTAGCTATGAATTCTAAGAATTTTCTTTTATTTAGATTTTAAACAAGCTAACTTAATTTATCCTTCCTCTTTATTGTGCTGGTGTCTGACAACCTACTCCAAGACACCTACCATGCAAGGTCCTAGATATTAAAGTAATTTTTGTGAACAATGCTTTGTGGACATATATGAAAAGCTAGTTTAAACAATTTCAAAGTTAGAAGCCATGAGAACAGTAATCTTCACTATTGTTAAAATGGCTTACATTGGAAGACCATCATTTTTCTCATTTTTCTTCTCCTTTATTTATCTATTTCATTCACTACATGATTTTCAATTTCTGCACCAAGTTACAGCAAAAAGCCTAGAGACAACAGCTTTATTACTGTACATCCCTCATTCATTCTCCAAATATCATCCATACTATGCATTAAACTGAGTAAGAATCTATTGAAAGACAGTGTATGAACATATAATTAAAGACAATTATAATACATACTCACAGGGAGAATGGGGGGCAAGTTAAAATTGAAGAAGTAGCATAGATTCTGGCATTCCTAAGTGATACAAGATTATAACCTACAACAGCTGTGTGAACCAGCAAGAGAAAGAAATGGAGCACACATTTTCTGCTAGTGGATTTCATGGCTACTTGCCAACATTTAATGAATTCTGATACTCAGGAATTCTGGATTCCCTTCCAGACTCTCCAT
Source organism: Hemiprocne comata (assembly GCA_020745705.1). Lineage (NCBI taxonomy): Eukaryota > Metazoa > Chordata > Aves > Apodiformes > Apodidae > Hemiprocne > Hemiprocne comata. Next base: position 129,363,178 of record CM036586.1, on the reverse strand, counting down.
GTAGTTCAAGACCTCTTTTGCACCTGCCTCTCCCAATAAAGCTTACCACTCCCAATTAGTCTTCTTGGTTCAATTCCTAGTGGTTTGCTCCCTTCTGTATTTTGTTCCCTATTTCTCACTTCTGCTGGGAATCACAGGCTCATTCTTCATCCATATCCAGCCAACTGACTGTGCTAAGCTACCCTTCTAACACCCAACTTGATTTCAACTATTAAAGCATGTGTTACACAGCCCCATTTCAGTCCAATTCTTCCTCTGTTGAACATACAGCTCAAATATGACTGGATTGCTTTACAGTAAACAAATGTGGCACCTTTTAGGAATCCTAGTACTGTTTAAACATTCAGATCAAATAAAAAGCCAGCCCCAAAACCAAGAGGTTGCTGGAAAATAAAATGCCATCTCCTCCCATGTTTGCCTTTCATAATTCATACCACATCACCTTATGCAATCAAAAAAATTAAAAGAAATTCTTAATTTTTATATATTTTTTTTTTAACTTTACTTGAAAGCCTAATGGCACAACAGAGATAAAATTAGAATCTCAGTCCCTAGACTGCAGGAAGTGTCCTTATCAACAGGCATGGTTATACAAGGACTTCCACTACATTTAGCAGCAGCTGCTCCTTTTTGCATAAGATACTTCATTTACCTGTGCTAGTGAAGTTCATAAAATACAGACCAGGCTCCTGCTACATTATATCTATCCCCCCATGCCAAAAAGAAAGAGATAAAAGAGATCATGCCCAAGGAATTAATACAGAGAACAGAACAGCACGTCAGTGTAATTTCACGGAAGCTGACTGAAGATGTAATGACTTGAAACAAGTCAAGACTGTTTTTCCAGGAGTCACTGGCAAAGGATAAGTACTTATCTGCAGCTGATAGTAGTAGTGTGAAGCAGATTCCTTATGTTAATGGAGAGCGGCTCACACATATGAAGAGCAGTTGGGAGAAAGTACAGAAGTGCTAACAGGCAATGGAAGCTGGCTTAGTTTAAAGGAGCAAGAGAAACTTTTATATTAAAGAGGACAGCATAGGAAAGAGATCTCCTCAGGAATCTTCAAAAACAAAAGCAGATATGTTTAATCTGATACCATGAGCAGGGATCTGTTTATTTTTCAGTTCAAGCAAAGCTGAACAAATGTATAGATTGCAGTAAACCTAAATACACATAAATTATCTAAAAAAGGGGGAAATATAAATTAATGTGCTTTTACTGATTATATTACTTGGAATAGGAGGTACAATGAGCAACTGTCAAGAATAGCAAATGTTCTTTATGAGACTTTGTGACTTGCAATAAAATGGTATATGAAATTAACTACAAGTCATGTGATACATGGGTCAAAAATCCTAACTTCACTTTTACATTTACAGAGGTTAACTATTACCATTCAGGACAGAAGCTCTGGTATAATGCAACAAAGGTGAATAGGGGATTGGAGCATCTCCCTTATGAGGAAAGGCTGAGAGAGATCACAGAATCACAAAATGGTTAGAGTTGGAAGGGACCTTAAAGATCGAGTTCCAACTCCCCTGCATGAGCAGGGACGCCTCCCACTAGACCAGGTTGCTCAGAGCCCCATCCAACCTGAGCTTGAACACCCCCAGCGATGGAGCCTCCACAACTTCTCTGGGCAACCTATTCCAGTGTCTCACTACCCTCACACTAAAAAATTTCCTTCTGATCTCTAACCTAAATCTCTCCTCCTTCAGTTTCAAACCATTACCCCTTGTCCTATCACTATGTGCTCTTGTAAAAAGCCACTTCCCAGGCTTTCTGTAGGCCCCCTTCAGGTACTGGAAGGCTGCTATGAGGTCCCCTCCAGAGCCTTCTCTTCTTCAGGCTGAAAAACCCCAACTCCCTCACTTTTTCCTAATGTCCAACCTAAATCCACACTTTTCTAGCTTAAAACCATTACCCCATGTCCTATCATTACATGCCCTTGTGAACAGGTCTTCCCCAGCCTTCTTATAGGCCCCGTTGAGGTATTGGAAGGATGCTATAAGGTCCCCCTGGAGTCTTCTTCAGGCTGAACAACCCACACTCCCTCAGCCTCTCTTCATAAAAGAGGTGCTCCAGCCCTCTGATAATTTTTGTTGCCCTCCTCTGGACTTGCTTCAACAGATCCACATCCTTCTTGTGTTTGGGGCTCCAGAGCTGGATACAGTATTCCAGGTGAGGTCTCACCAGGGCAGAGTAGAGGGGCAGAATCACCTCTCTCCATCTGCTGGCCACACTCCTTTTGATGCAGCCCAGGCTGCAGTTGGCCCTCTGGGCTGCAATTGCACATTGGTGGCTCATGTCCAGCTTTGGAACCCCAGGTACCCTCAGGGTCTTTTTCCACAGGGCTGCTCTCTAGCATGTCTTTCCCCAGCCTGTACTGATATCTCTGGTTGCCTCGGCCCAAATGCAGAACCCTGCACTTGGCCTTGTTGAACCTCATGAGGTTCACTTGGGCCCACTTCTCCAGGTTGTCCAGGTCCTTCTGAGTGTCATCCCATTCCTCTGGCATATCGACTGCACCGCCCAGCTTAGTGTCATCAGCAGACTTGCTGAGGGTGCTCCCATGCCATTGTCAATATAATTAATGAAGATATTAAACAACACAAGACCCAGTACGGACCCTTGAGGGACACCACTTCTCACCATTTTCCTTCTGGATATCAACCCATTGACTACTCCCCTCTGGATGTGACCAGCCAGCTAATTCCTTATCCACTAAACAGTCCACCCATCAAACCTATATCTTGCCAACTTAGAGAGAAGGATGTTGTAAGGGACCGTGTTCAAGGCCTTGCAGAAGTCCAGATAGATGACATCTATAGGTCTTCCCTTGTCCACTGATGCAGTCACTCCATTGTAGAAAGCCACTAGGTTGGTCAGCAGGACTTACCCTTAATAAAGCCATGCTGGCTGTCCTGAATCACCTTCCTGTCCTCCATGTGCCTTAGCATTTCTTCTAGGAAGATCTGTTCCATGATCTTCGCAGGCACAGAGGTGAAGCTGACAGGTCAGTAGTTCCCGGGGTCATCCTTTCTACCCTTTTAAAGATGGGCATGACATGTCCTTTCTTCCAGTCACTGGGGACTTCAGCTGACTGCCATGAATTTTCAAATATCATGGAGAATAGCTTGGCAACTACATCTGCCAATTCCCTCAGCACTCTAGATGCATCTCATCAGGTCCCATGGACTTGTATATCTTCAGGTTCCTCAGGTGATCATGAACCATGTCCTCACTTACAGTGGGGGGGACTTTGTCTCTCTAGTCTCCATCTTGTGGGCCATCAGCTTGAGAGCTGTAAGGAGAGGGGTTGCCAGTGAAGACTGAGGCAAAAAAGCCATTGAGAACCTCAGCCTTCTCCTCATCTCTTGTTAACAGTTTACCACTGTTGCTCATCAGGGGGGTACGCTTTCTTTAACCTTCCTTTTCTGGTCTATGTACCTATAGAAGCCTTTTCTGTTATTCTTTACATTCCTTGTGAAGTTCAGTTCTAGTTGCGCCTTGGCCTTCCTGACCTTGTCCCTACATAACTGGGCAGTGTCCCTACACTCTTCCTAGGAAGCCTGTCCCCTCTTCCACCACTTGTGTAGGTGCATCTTGCCCTTTAGTTTGACCAGCAGTTCTCAAGTCAGCCATGATGGTCTCTTCACTTCCTTTCCCGATTTCCTACACCTGGGGATTGAGACTTCTTGTGCCCTATGGAAAGCATCCTTAAAGATCTGCCAGCTTTCTTCTGCTTCCTTGTCCCTGAGGGCCATTTCCCATGGGGTCCTACCTACTAACTCCTTGAAGAGCTGGAATTCTGCTTTCCTCAAATTTAGAGTCCTAACTAAGCTTCTCATCTGCTTCATTCCCCTTAGGACAGTGAACTGCACTAGTGCATCATCACTGCAGCCCAGGCTGCCTTCAACTTTGATGTCCCTGATGAGTTCATTCACATTTGTGACCATCAGGTCCAATAATGCATCCGCCCCAGTAGGACTGTCAATTTCTTTCAGAGAGTGATAGTGAATGGAGCTGCATCCAGCTGGTGTCCGGTGACCAGCGGTGTCCCTCAGGGATCAGTACTGGGCCCAGTGTTATTCAGTACCTTTATTGATGACCTCGATGTGGGGATTGAGTCCACCCTCAGTAAATTCGCAGATGACACCAAGCTGGGGGGGAGTGTTGATCTGCCAGAGGGTAGGAAGAGGCTGCAGGAGGACCTGGACAGGCTGGATCGATGGGCCGAGGCCAACAGCATGAAATTCAACAAGACCAAGTGCAGGGTCCTGCACTTTGGCCACAATAACCCCAGGCAGCGCTACAGGCTGGGGGAAGAGTGGCTGGAGAGCAGCCTGGCAGAGAGGGACCTGGGAATATGAGTTGACAGCAGGTTGAACATGAGCCAGCAGTGTGCCCAGGTGGCCCAGAAGGCCAACAGCATCCTGGCTTGTATGAGGAATACTGTGGCCAGCAGGAGTAGGGATGTAATTCTCCCCCTGTACACAGCACTGGTGAGGCCTCACCTTGAGTACTGTGTGCAGTTCTGGGCCCCTCACTTCAAGAAGGAGATTGAGGTGCTGGAGCGGGTCCAGAGGAGAGCAACAAGGCTGGTGAAAGGACTAGAGGGAAAGTCTTATAGGGAGAGGTTGAGGGAGCTGGGGTTGTTTAGCCTGGAGAAGAGGAGACTCAGGGGGGACCTCATCACTCTCTTCAACTACCTGAAGGGAGGTTGTAGTCAGGTGGGGGCTGGGCTCTTTTTCCAGGCAACCAGTGACAGGACAAGAGGGCACAGCCTGAAGCTGCTCCAAGGGAGGTTTAGGTTGGATATTAGGAAGTACTTCCTCACAGAGAGGGTGATCAGACATTGGAATAAACTTCCCAGGGAAGTGGTGGAGGCACCGTCCCTGGATGTGTTCAAGGAAAGGCTGGATGTGGCACCTAGTGCCATAGTCTAGATGGTGTGGTGGTGTTGGTCATAGGCTGGACTTGATGATCTTAAAGGTCTTTTCCAGCTTTGGTAATTCTGTGATTCTGTGATTCCTGACTTAAGAAGTTGTCATTGAGGCACTCCAGGAATCTCTTGGATTGCCTACCGCTTGCAGTGCTTTTCCAACAGATGTCAGGGTGGTTGAAATCCCCCAGCAGGATGGGAGCCTGCGATCGCAATGTCTCCTTGAGCTGGAGCAAGAAGGCTTCATCGATAGCCTGTAGCAGACTCCAACCACAAGGCTCCCTTTATTGTCCCGATCCCTAATTCCTACCCATAAGCTTTCAACCTGCTCATGGCTATTCTTTAGGGACAACTCTTCACACCCTATCCAATTCTTTACATATAGGGCAACACCTCCACTCCTTCTTCCTCTCCTGTCTCTTCTGAACGGCTTGTAGCCATTGACAGCCACACTGCAGTCATAGGATTCATCCCACCAGGTTTCTGTAATCACAACTGTGTCATAGCTTTCCTGTAGCACGGTAGCTTCCAGCTCCTCCTGTTGCCCATGCTGCAAGCATTAGTGTAGAGGCACTTCAGCTGGGCTGGACATGTCACCTTCTCAGTGGGATACCCTTTTACACCCCCAAGGTGTTTCATGGATGCTATCTTCTTGTTTCCTGTTATCTCAACAATGTCCAGACCTACAAACCCCATTATGCATACCACAGGTTTGTTTGCAGTGGGTTCAGTTATATCCCCTTCCCCTTTCAAATCTAGTTTAAAGCCCTGTCAATGAGTCCTTCTAACTCCTGCCCAAGGATCATTTTCCCCCTCTGGGACAACTGCATTCCGTTATGTGTCAGCAGGCCTGGTGTCTTGTGTATTAGCCCATGATCAAAGAACCCAAAGCCCTGCCGCAGACACCAGTCCCGGAGCCATGAGTTAACCTGCTGGCCCTTCCTGTTAGTTCCCTTGTCTATTGCTGCCATTAGAGGGATGGAGGAGAACACAACTTGTGCTCCTGACCCTTCACCAGTTGCCCTAATGAATTGGGAAAAAAAGGGTTAAGACTTTTTGAACAGACAACACAAGGCCAAGATGTGCTACATTCCTTAGATAAGGGGAGTAGCAGTCTGTTATCTGTGCTGTAGGAATTCCCCTTGGCTAATGTTTTGGTTTGAGCAAGCTCTTTGCTGATTTTTTTTCTTCCTTTCAGTGAACTTTTTAGCAGCGCCAGTGGACTGATAATAACCAAGGTCACTTCTGACTGTCTGCAGCCTCCCCCCCTATGGGGGAGCAGATTAGACTGAAGGCAGGATCAGGAAATCAGAATATTCCCTTCTCATAATATTTTCTCTATTTGGCTTTCAGTATAGGCTAATATATCACGGAAGTCAAGCCTCTCGTTTTCCTTTTTCTCTCACTGTTCTGCTTACTGTCGCTTCTATCTCCCTCTCTTTGGCTCTCCCTCTTTTTTCCATTTTTCTTCCCAGCCGACACCCGAGGACCCCGCCCGTGCGCCCGGACACTCCCCCCTTCAGCTGGGAGACTGTGAGAGTGGTTAGGGGAGGAGGGAGGGGATCAGGTGTTGCACATCCCTTTGCAAATATATATATTCCCATGTCACCAATAATTAAAATAAATCTGTTTCACTTTTCAACCCAGAGAGCCTCTCTTTACCATTTTTCTCCCTCTTTCCCTACCCTGGGGGAGGAGGCGGGGGGGAGGGGTGAATCGAGAGACTGCCAACTTGGTGCCAAACCGACACAGCTAAGCAGAACCAGATGCAGCCAGACTTGCAGTTACTATTCATCACTAACTGAGTCAAAGTGCTCCAAAGTTAAGAGTTCACTGTGAGGAAGACTTCCAGCCTTCATCCTGAAGACCCCATAAGACCACTACCAGATAGCACTGCGTATGTGGAACTAGGTGGGGAAGTAATTAGCATAAGCAAATTCTAAGAATTTAATGAATATGTATCATGATCTTATGAATATTCATGTACCTGGTAGATAAAACTAGAGCTTTACTAACACAGGGCGTGCAAGCTAGGAGGATCTATCCCCCTTGCACCCAGCACTGTAATAAACCTCTTTATATAAACCTTCTTTATAACCTCTCTGGGGTTGTGAAGTTTGTTTCTGCACATCACTAGAGCCCTGAAATCTCTCTTAATGGCTTTGGACGTTCTCTTTGCTGCTTCATCACTACCCACCTGAAAGCCCAAAAGTGAGTAGTAGTCTGAAGGCCTGATGAGAGTGGGAAGTTTACTCACTATATCCTTTACCCAGGCCTCCAGGAGCCAGCAGACTTCCCTATGAAGCAGGTCCAGTCCGCATATTGGGCCCTCTGCACCCCTCAGGAGGGAGTCACCCACAACTAGTACCTTTCCATTTTTCTTTTTGGCCTGAGTTGTGATGGTTGGCCTAGGGAGAGTTGGTCTCGGTGGCACTTCTGGCCTGCGTGAGGTGCTCTCACCACTATCTGGTATTTCCTCCTGCAGGGCCCCAGACCTGTTCTGTAAGGGCACTGAAGGCAGTGTAGTTCTTAAGGGGACGCACCTGCCCGATTTGTGTCATCAGGCAGGGACCTGTTCCCATTGTCCCTGCTCCTGTACGTTTGGTGGGGGAGGCTGGGAAGCTGTGACTCTTTAACCTGGAGAAGAGAAGGCTGAGGGAAGACCTTACCAATGCCTGTAAGTATCTAAAGGGTGGGTGCAAGGAGGATGGGGCCAGACTCTTTTCAGTAGTTCCCAGGGATAGGACAAGGGGCAACAGGCACAGCTGGAACATAGGAGGTACCATTTAAATACGACAAAAAACTTCTTGACGGTAAGGGTGACAGAGGCCTGGAACAGGCTGCCCAGGGAGTCTCCTTCTCTGGAGATATTCAAGACCCACCTGGATGCAGTCCTATGTGGTGTGCTCTAGGAGATCCTGCTTTAGCAGGGGAGCTGGACTGGACGATGTCTAGAGGTCCCTTCCAACACTGACAATTCTGTGATTCTGTGAATGCTATGAAAATCAAGCCAGTACTCTGGGTTTTTTGCCCAAAGCTAATGGAATACTAGTGATTATTAGGAAAACAACCAAACAGAGGTCACCATAAGACCACACTTTAAGCTCAGCTTTTCCATATCTTGAATACTGTGATAGATTCTCATCACCTCATCTAAAAGGATACTGGGGGTAAAAAAAAAAAAAAAAAAAAAAAAAAAGAGGAAAAATTCAAAGAGGAACAACAATGACCAAATCATGCATCAACTTACTCAGGCATTTAGAAGCCATGATGACAGATTTTACAGAGTCATCACTGGCAAAGAGAGCGTAGTTAAGTATCACTGTTTAGCCTAATATGCAAGGTAGTAGCTACCAAAATGAAGAAGATAGGTTTAAATTAAAAGGAAACTTGCAATAGGTGATAAACCTGCTATACTCCTTGCCAAAATATAACTGAAAGTTAAAAATAACAGTGGAGATTGGGAAAGCTCACGAAATAACAATCCAGTGAGAGTAACTAATTATGTAAAACCCCATATCTGGCTCCAGAAGTTCATGAAATTAAGACATACAAAGATATTAGGAGTAGTCGTAAATACTTGCACTACCCTCCTCACTGCTAGAGACAAGAATAGTATAAGGTCCTCTAGCCTGATCCAGTCCAGTCACTTGTTCTTATAAACCCTGCTCATGAACAAGCATTCTATAGTTTGATAGTTTGGAATCCAAAGCAGGATCAAAAGTTTAAGCTGTTATTTCAGCATCACCTCCTATCTCAAGTGAAAAGTTGACTGAATTACCACTCCAAATCCAAACTCCCCTACACTAGCTAGAAATCAAAAAATAAACTATTTTCAACTTCTGTAGCTAACCATTGTCAACAAAACATCAAGCACTAGCATTTTGTGCACCAAATGTCAGCTTTCCTAAAGTTCTTGCCAAAAAAGAGAACAATTTGTCCTAATCTGACAAAAAGGAATATTCAGGTCAAAAAGTTCCATCTGACATATCCAAAAGACAAAATATAATTCTATTGGACATGTAAGAAAATGTTGTTGGTTTGCTTGCTTTCTCTTTTAGAAGCTTTATTTACAAATAAATGCAAAACTATTCCAAAATGTGTTGTTTGTTGAAAGGAAAGCCAAATAAGCCCTAATTTCATGACTACATGTTCTTCCCGTTGATTATGCGCACTCACAGCCCAAAGGGCCAATCACATCCTGGGCTGCATCAAAAGAAGTGTGGCCAGCAGTTCAAGGGAGGTGATTCTGCCTCTCTACTCCGCTCTTCAAAGACCCGACCTGGAGTACTGTGTCCAGCTATGGAGCCCTCAACACAAGAGGGACATGGATCTGTTGGAATGAGTCCAGACAAGGGCCAAAAAAATGATCAGAGGGCTGGAGCACCTCCTCCTACGAAGACAGGCTGAGAGAGCTGGGGTTGTTCAGCTCAAAGAGGAGAAAGCTCCAGGGAGACCTTATATGGCCTTCCAGTACCTGAAAGGGCCTACAGGAAAGCTGGGGAGGAACTTTGTACAAGGGCATGTAGTGACAGAAAGAGGGGTAATGGTCTTAGACTAAAGCAGGGTAGATTTAGACTAGACATTAGGAAGAAGTTCTTTACTACAAGGGTGGTGAAGCACTGGAACAAGTTGCCCAGAGAGGTGGTGGAGGCTCCATCTTTGGAAACACACTAAGTCAGCCTTGGTGAGGCTCTAAGCAACCTGATCTAGTTAAAAAGGTTCCTGTGCACTGCAAGGGGGCCTGGACTAGATGACCTTTAAAGGTCCCTTCCAACCGTACACATTCTATGATTCTACAGTTATATCTATCTGTATGGTCTGTGCCAAGTTATCCCAGAGGAAACCAAGGATGTTAATCACAAACAGCCAAGTGGAATGTTATGTCATATTATTTAGACAACTAACAATGTGTAAAATTTCAAACACATTGTCCTTGCACATTTAAGTATAGATCTAAAGACTTATCATCATGGCTACTTCAGAAATATTGTGTAGGTTTTCTGGAAAAATTGAAGGTGTAAGATTCCTATGACAATATAAGGTCTCTTAAGTCAAAGCTTTATTCCTACTTTTCCCATTTTCCAAATAAAGGTAGCTCAGAATCAGGAGAAGAAATAACACCAAATTTATTGCTTTGGTGAACTGCATTGTACAATCTGCTTTGGACACAGTAAAGTAAGTGCCTTTGCTATTATACTTACCTTACATACAGAACACATTAACTACTTTCCTGTCAAGCAATAATTCCTAAGTGCAAAACTGTTTTTCAGCCTGTTGAAGTTATCTTGAAGAACAGCATTATCAGAAAGGTCCATACTGATAGATCGAGAATGTTGCCAATTAAAAAATAAACAGAAAAATCAAAGCTTCCAACAGCCACTGTGTTTAACTATTCACTTTTCCTATACACATCTCTCCATTCTAATGTTTAAACACAGACATTACCACTGTCATTGGACCATGCAGGTTTGACAAAGTTCTGGAATTAGTTGCTTAAGGAGGACTGCAGGATTGACGGCATCTCTGCCCTTCAGTTTCAGTTGCGTTGCCAGGTTAGATAAAAATATAGCAAAAAAGAATCAGAAGAGATCCTTTGTTAAATGTTCCCATTATTACCCCAGTATAATAGAATATGGAACTTAAGGACACCTCAAAAAAACATCTGGGAGTGACACGTTATCTTTTTTCAGATGAATCTGTTAGCATATTTCTAATTTAGTAATCATACTTTAGCTGGTATCCTGATCACACAGATTCAAAAAAAAAAAAAAGAAGGTACATAAAAACTGCACATTCTTTAGAGATAAAAACTATTTTCAGTAGTTAATGCTTCACTGTATCCACACCAGTAATATTTTTTGTAGTGGATGAGCAAAAAACCCCATTTTTATATCATACCCTAACATTTGAAAACAGAGAAACCAGAAATAGACTGCAATGGTTCATTTAACTCAGAAAACCTTAGTGCATGCTTCTCACATTTTAAACCCGTTACCTCAACTGCTATACCTTCTAGTGGATTTTCTTTGCTTCATCGTAAGCTGAAAGTCTCTAATTAAGCTCATTTATTTCATAGCAAAATCTCTGCAATCCTCATAATATTTTCAGCTATTTTATCATATAATAATATTATAAAATATTATCTTATATATTTACTATAATACTATAGTAACTTTTTCAGTCGGTATTTTCTAATAATCTCTAAGCTAATTCAAGAAAGTTTTCCTTTCTTTCTGCTTAGAATTTCTTGACCTAAATTCAATATCTAATACCAAGAATTTGGTTAATTTGTGAAGGGTTCCCCCCCAGTAGCTCAGTTATGATCTCTCAAATATCACCTAATCACAGATGACTTCTTACTTTAAAATATCACAGAATCACAGTATCACTCACTCTGGTTGGAAAAGACCTTCGAGATCACAGAGTCCAACCACTACCCTAACTTTGCCAAGTCTACCGCTAAACCCTGTCCCTTGGCATGACATCTGTCTTTTTAGATGTCTCCAGGGATGGTAACTCAACCACCTCCTCAGACAGCCTGGATCACCAAGTCCAACTCCCGCCCCAGAACAGGACAACCCCAAAGTTCACACCGTGTCCCTGTGGGCGTTGCCCAAATGCTTCTTGAATATTGTCAGGCTTGGTGCCATTACTGCTTCCCTGGGTGGGACCTCTTCCTCACCTTTTCCGAGAGAAATGAGTTCGACTTAAAGCCTTACACGTGCCGTCACTTTTGCTGCACAGCAATAATCAGAAAATGATGCATAGGATTTCTTCTATGTAAAGTATCTTAGAATTTCTGCTAACTAGATTTAGACAACATGTAGATTTCTAGCCCATAAAAGATATATCCCATGTGGGAGGCATTTGAAGCATTTTTCACTAAATTTTTCAAAACTGCCTAGAATTCCCCATCCCCAAATACTAGGGACAAGCCTCACCAGACAGAACACAGTCAAACTGAAAGTCTTCTATTTTCTAGTGAGTATCCTCTGCCAATAAAGTCTGTAACTATAATCTAAATAGTGTGAATATTCTAAAATCTTATAGATAAATTTTAATAAACAAATATTTACTGTGAAAGCTGACTTTGTGGAACTGGACTGTTTAATTTTTTTCACCATTTTTAATTCAGTAAAACAATGCTGCTCATGCTATTGTGAAGCTGCTCTCCAGTGTTCTGTGTCCCATCATCAGAGGCTCTGTTACACAGAAGTACATACTCATCATTCCCCTTGGTGTGGCTCACTAAAATTTCAGATGAAGCAGCAAGTCACTGGCTGCCTCCAAGAATCAATGTCATCTGTATCACTGAGGACTAAACAAAGTTTCTCTCTATTTCTCAACTATTCTATTTCCAGTTGCTTGCTGCAATGTTAACAGTCAACAAAGCCAATGTGCTCCTGAGCTTGAACAAGTACAGCCAGTAACTATGGCTGAAGTACTGTTAGTTATCCTTCAGAATAGCAGTACCAACTCTGACAGCCACTGAGTCTTAAGGTTCAGAGTGGTTATACAACTAGTTGAAGTGCTCTGTCTTGGTAGAAACCATCTAGACATCAAGTCTAGATAACAGCAAGTATTTTATTTCCTACTGCTTCATGAAAATAATCTCTTATTCAGCACACTATCTTGAACAATATTGTCTTTGCAGTAAAGTTCACAGCAAAGTAGTATTTTGAGAACTCTTTATAGAGCTTAGCATTTCTTTGACAGATCCCTGTTATTTAAGTTTATATCATTTATCTTTTTACATATAAGAATTTATTTCCAGTAATTAAAGCAGCAGCTTGGGCATCTGAATATTGTTCTTCTGAAATAGCCAACATAATTCACGACACACTGAACTCTTTTTTTTCTTCCCCAACTCACACTGCTGGCATCTTGCTAAATCCTTTTCTTTTGCACCGCTTCATTTCTATTTCAAAATATTTCTGTTTGATTAAATAAATCAATTTGCATATTTCCTATTTTTTCCTTGCTCATTCCCCTCCCCTTCTTAATACTTCTACTTAGTCCAGTGTTAGTATAGAAAATATGTTTGTTTTTGTTTTTCAACCATTCATCAAAACCATGTAAATGTATTCTATGTAAAGACACGTGAATAATAATACTTGTGATGAATAGTCACAGGATAAAATACAGGTTGGAAAGTCAACTTGTCCAGATACTATTGCCTAAAAAAAAGCTAAAAAACTCCCAAAATACCCAACCTGGAATGAAACAAAAATTCCTCTTACTTTATTTATATTACTGCAACAACATATTCAAGAACTAGCAAGCTGTGTTATTTTTGAAAGGTTCCTTTATGTCTTAATGAGCTAGAGAGAGAAATTCAGATTCACCGATGTCATGACTGACAGCAAGCATGTGACTACAGCCTTTGAAATGTCTGCCACAGTATTGTTAGAACATTGTCCTAGATTTGGAGGTACAGCAAGATTCAGATCCATAATTATGTTACTACTTTCTAGAAATTTTTATGCAGTAATCAGGAGACTGCAATAAAACCATATTTTAATAATGTATCATTCAGTTTTCCAGCATGTACATTAATATTCTTCCCTGTCATGACAGAGGACCATTTAAAGTTCTAGAACAGACATGATAATTGGGAAGCTCTAATTTTTCTGCTAGAGACTTCATTTGACCATATTCTCCTAATTCACTTCTATTCTAGCAAAGTGCATTTTGTATAATCTACTGTAAGATAACCTGAAAGTATACATATCTTGAAATTATATGGCAAATACAGTGGCAAGCATCTCAGTAACCCAGCTGTCTCTGAATAACATTGTACAAAAAATGTACAGAGCTAAACTGAAGAAGTCAAGCAACACACAGAAAGGGCATACATCCCTTTGCAGAGCAATAAAGAAACCATCAACTTTACAACACATAAAGCAAAGCAGTCAGATCAACTGAGTCAGTTAGAATAAAAGTGCAAGGTCTGTATATAACACTTCCCTTGATCACTGTGTCCTTCAAGGCAGATTCCTGCTTCCAATATGTCAGTTTGGGCAGCTCCCATCTGATTCATAGCACCCGAAGCCCTCTTACACCTGCTCCTCAACCTCAGAAGCAGCTCCCTCTCTGGAGTTCAGCCTACTCTCATCTTCTGTGGTAAGTATAATACAGTACCAACAATAACTTCCACAGCCATCACGGGATTCAGTACTTGAAATTTGATTAATTATGCATAATAGTAACAGCTTAGTAGTAAACTTAAGGCATAAAAAATCCAACATTTTATATCTGTTGTATCAAAATTTGTTCAAGAAAGAAACACAAGTACACATCCTTTGTTACAGGTTTCAAATATATGTTTGAGAGGTTTAAAGACAAACACTTTGTCCTTTTTCATATCAATATGTCTGTACAATCTACAGAACAGTATTTCTAATTCATAGCACGAATGTGGAGAAGTTTAAGAGTTTATCAGAATAAAATCACTTTCACACAAGCACACACAAATTGTTTTATTGATAGTAATCTTCTTTGTGGTGAAATTTGCTGGTGTGCTTCTTGAGTGAACACTCAGGTTTAAGTCGTCTTAAGAGCATCAGAACACAAAGATCTGCTACTATGAAGTAACATCTGCTTAAAAGTCATACACTGAAATTCAGCTGAATTAGTTTTTGTGAGTGAAGAATGACTGAATCCTTATAAGCTACACAATTTGTGTCTAATTCTTTTATCTCCATCATTCTCTTCTCTTCCATCAAATATGGATGTCTTCTGCACTGAGCTTCAGCTCTCAAACTGCTGATATATGCACTACCACAAGCTATCCTTTGTTACATTCATAAATTTGCAGTGGATCCTAGAATCATTTAATTCCCTCTGCCTCAGCCCACAAATGCAGCATATACATTTCAAGATAAATCTCATTAAAAGTGCTGCAAGCTGAAGATGGCAACTCAATTACCACATCAAAACCAAATTCAGCATTGCTTTTCTGATCATGAGCCCTACTGGTTATGTGGATATGGGTAAAGACTTTGAAATTCTTTCTATTGAGGCTTTTCCTCCTTTTAATTAGGTACCTTGGATTATGAGACTGTTAAAAAAATTAACTGGGCTAATAATAGTACAGTAGGTCCTGTATACATATGGTGGGTCCCTGTTTGCCCATAACAAGAGGACCAACAGAAATAGGAAAATAAATCCCTTTCAATTTTAACATGATGTGGGTACTTTTGAAAGCTCCATTCGGGATTTATGTTTCAGAGGAAAATACTGCAGATAAGCATGCCAGTTGTACAAAGGTGATAATTAAGGACAGCTGCTGTTCATTGCAAAGCTTGAAATGGGATAGTCATGGAAAGACTCTCACCTGTCTGGAGTTAGAAATGCTGTAGTTTTGTAGTGAAAGCAAACTCTAACCTATAAAGCCAGGTTTAACTGTATGTCAAGAACTACCATTATGGTAGAAAGTAAGACAGAGATAACATTTTATATTTTTTAAACTACATCTGATTGTCAGTCATGTGTTTTCTAAACCAAAAAGGTGCAATCATATAATAATTGTTTTTACTTCCCTTAAGGTTCAAGCCTATTTCAGGATTGAAATAATTATTTTAAGAAATATGAATTTACTAAGTACTAGGACAGCAACTGAAGAAATCAAATCAGATTCTCAGAGAGAATTCAGCATCTGAGTTAGACCTGCACTGCAAGAATATCACAATTTTTTTGAACTAGTGCATACAAAAGTAGTATCAAAGAGTATAAAAAAGAAAAACCCACCACCTCAACTCAATGAAATAAGAAACAATCATCTTATCATTCGTACTGTCTCTTTATGGTATCATTTAGACCTTTAAAAAAAAAAAAAAAAAGGAGAAGCCACTTCTGCTTAAAAAGACTCTAACCACTAACAGGCATGAAAAATATGTCATATTGTTCAAAATTTATCACACTCGGAATTGAACCATAAGAGATATTCACTACCAAATTTAACATTCTGCTTCTTCTGAAGTCAAAAGATGATTCAAAACCTGCAAGATTATAAATGGGGCTAACCTATTCACGTTGTGTTCAACAACCCCTTGTATACATGAGGCAATATAAATGTTCCACACTATCTCAGTGTTCCACTTTCTGATTATTCCAAGAAAACCTCAACAAGAACCTCTCTCTGATAAGGAAAAAATATTTTAGAATGTACTAAATAGATCTATTTGCTACTTATACTTTGAGAATGCTGTAAATACTGTTAGCAAGACTGTACAGCTTAACACTGAACACATGGCTCTTAGCAGAGGGTTACATTTCACAGCATCTAATAATAATAACCAAAGTCATCAAGAGAAAAAAAAAAATGTTAATTAATTTTTCTTTAAAATAAAGTTCCTTAAGGAGCTACCTAGGGACCATAAGCAGTGTCATGTATTATGAAAGCCTGTAACCTGAATACATTCTTACAGCAGCTGATGCTCCACACTATTTAACATGAAACATTAGACACCTTTGGGAGTACTTCCTGAACAGCATGATTCCTTCTCACATAGCAGCCTACCTGTTTTCATGGAGTTCAAAACTAACAAAGTTCCCATTAATTCAGTAAGGACTACAGATAACCCAGCAGCCACAAATTTATTTATCAATCAAGTCAATCTAAAATTCAGAAAAACTTGGGAAATTCCAACAAGTACATCTCCTCAGTAATGCAAGCTAAGTACAACAAATACATTGACTTCATACCTCAGTATGAAGGTCTGTCAAACTTAACCTTTAAGACAGATGTCTCAGCCATTATCCGGGATCGACCCACAAATACATAAAATGCCCTCCAAAGCTTCTGTATAAATGTGGCAATAAGTCATGATATACTTTTGCCACAAAACTTTTATTTTAGGATAAAACTAATCAGAATCAGAGGAATGTTTCTATGATTCTTCTTTATGAAGGTAAACAGACCTGTGATGACTACCAGTACTGTATCAGCTTCTACTCCAAATAAAATATATTTTAATGACCTTTTCTTCAGAAACTAAAATCCACATTTTACTGCACATATGCAAAGAACACTCCAAAACCTGAAAAACCTCCAGAGTCTGCATTTCTCTCCAAGAGGAGGGCTGACAGAAGAGTGACAAATATATCCTTATTAACTACAGTTCTTGTTCTTGACCAAAAGATCAAACACACATTTTAAGTCAATTAAATAATATTTTGAAGAAAAAAAAATAGCTATTTGAAGAACTTAAAAGGAAAAATTCTATTTGTCTGGAGAAGTCCTCTATATGGACAATGCTAGTTCTACATTTACAGAAGTACAAGGCTGGTTCCATTACATTGAAAATCTGTTGCTGGCACAAATGGAACAAGTTTTAACATCACTGAAAACAATGAATGAACTGTAAGACATCAGAAAAGACATACACATGTGGTTTTGCTCACAGCTCAAAATAAGGCAGAATACTTCAGAAGTCCAGTTTACCAAATGTCTGACCACTTCTTGGTTGCTTTGGGTTTTTTCCTACTAGTAGTTAGTAGTAAGTTGACCTGTATTTTCTACACCACCTAGTCATTTTTAGAAAAAAACTGATAAACTGTATGCGTGATTAAAATATTTATCTGTACATTCCTTTCCCCCAAAGTATTAGCAATTCTGAAAGCACGGTTCACAATAAATGGTAAAATATTAACTTATATTACTTCTAGTTCAGTAGCTTTTAGACCCAGCCAAAAATAAATGCTTGTCTCTCAACTACCTGTGAAAGTTATACAAATGCTAGTTTATATTAGCTGTATCAGCATAACTGCTTCAGTTACCTGACATAAATAGCAATGTTTCAAGTATCTTGAAAGATATTACCTCCATTATTTCAAATGCTCTAGCAAAATTTATTTTTAAACACCCTAAAAATTACAACAAATGTAATACATTTAAGTTTCCCTAATGACTCAGTAAGCCTTAGAAAGTCAGTGTGCATGTCAGCTCTCCAGAACTACTCACAAACAAGAGAGACCTTTCACACTAAGGAGCTTGCTTTAAATCCCAGCAACTGACAATCTGCCAGAATTGAAAACAGCAGGACAAATAATAATTGGGTATCTGTTTGCATATTAATCAGCAATATTCTATCTGCAAAAATGAAACCATGTTATTTCAATCCCAATGGCAGATAAAGATATACTATGCTTAAAGCCTGACAATTTTAGCAGCTGCAGAACAGCGCGAACACTGCAGACACCAGGGAGCATGCCAAAACAGCGTTCTGACTGGCACTGCTGCAGATTACTTCAGAAGCTCATAAAACATTCCTAGATAACGACATATATTTTCTTTCTGCAAATTCAAACTGCTGGTTCTCACTGATACACAGCTTTACCACTGCCAAGTTAAAGAACTCCTACACATGATCACAGGAAACCTCTGCTTTTACCATTCTAGTCAGAAGGAGTAAACAAATAAAAGAGAACATGCACACAGAGTGGTGCTTAGCTTTCACAAACAAGGCTTTTAAGATTTGCATTTCTCCAAAAAGTGTCCTGCATTTGCATAATGTGTCAACTTTTCAGTAACAAGAGTATTCATGGAGTATATTATACAGTGTTCTCCTAATAGATGCAAAAACTTCTTCATTAAGTACTAAAAACAAGGAAACATATATTTGAAAATAATCTAAACTTGATCTGTGAATGGGTTATCTTTCATTAAAACTAGATGTACTAACAACATTAGATCTAGGCAAACAGCACAGGGTTCATTTTGTTGTGGAATGGGGGAAGTGGTGTCCTATTTATGGTAAGCTTCACATATGTTTCTAGAGTTGAGAGATGGATGCTTGCCAAGGAATCTCCCTGTTAAGTTAATGCCAGAGTAAAATCTAAAGTATATTAACCATCAGGAAAGTACCTGCCAACTGCTATCATTTCTCTGACCATGAGTATTCTTGCAGGAAAAAAACAACAAAAAAAGACATTGCAGTTACAGGCCTTCATGTGGTATCCAAAAGCAAGTGATTTCCTTAATTTCCCTTCTATGGTGTTGAGGGTATAAAGGCTATTAAATAAATGGTATTTTGCCTTTCCATCATCTTGGATATTATTAATGTTTTCAGAGGAACCAGTGGATGGATATGACTAACTGCATTTCAGCACGATTTCTTTGCATCTTCATCAAATTGCTTCTTCATGGCTTTTTTTTTTTTTTTACTGACTTATGATCAAGAGAGTAAATACAAAAAGGGCTTCCTTTCAGAATGTGGAAACTATAATTCTCATAACATTGCACTAGGTGTTCTTTCCCACTTAGGCATTTCAACTTTTCAGTGGGAAACACTCAATTATCTCTTGTTCCTACCATAAACATACCTTGTCTTGCAACTAACTCAGTTTCCATGACATAAGGAAGTTCACCCCCACCTCTTCTTCCCTTCTTCGTAAAGCAGAGTGAATAAAGAATACACAATAATCTCTAAAGTGTTATTAAAGTACACCAGAAAAGTCCCCATTTCATTAGACACGCTACAAATTAATGCAACAATAAGGAAAGATGTTGAGGGTGCAGAAACTGAAGTCTAGTTCCTTTGGAATTCCTTCTATATATGAATAGTGAATGCATGCATCAAATTATTTAGCCACAACCAATATACTATGCATAATTTATGGAATAATATGAATGAGAGTGAAAAAGCACAAGTTATGTAGGGTCATACTGTAAAAAATAAAGTTATTTAAGTTATTTAAGAACTATTGCACTCAGTTGTATTTTTCACACATTAAGTAACAGCTATAAAAAAAAAATAAATTGAAAATATTTTCAGTGAAATAAAAAGATCTGGATATGATAGAGTAGATTCAGATTGTTCTCCTTTCCCTTGCAATTTCTTCTTACCTCACTACACAGTAAGCTATTAGGGAACTGTGGTCACTAAAAGAATAGCAAAAACATATAAGGACTGATGCAGATGAGTAATGAAGTACATTGACTCCTTTCACGTGCATATTAGCATTCCAAACAGAGCACAGGAATCCTCAGCATGAGGTGTTTTGTTTTTATAATCCTGTAAAAGAAAGCAGTCACCATTTCAAGTCTTTCCAAATGCTCAGCTTACAACCGAATATGTCAAATATCTTAACGAATCTTTCAGCTCCATATGAAAATTCTTCTCAGTGGTGCACACGGTAAGTAGAACAAAAACAATAGTTAACAGTTCAAAGGTTTTTTATTTGTTTGTTTTCTTCTCAAGGCAGTTATTTTTTCCTTTATGATTTTTTTCTCTCCTTACAAATTAAGCCTATGATCTAAAAGCTAAAAAATCAAAAGCCGCTGATTTTTAAATCTAGCCTTCTTAAAAGCATCTACTTAGAAAAAAGGTTCTGTTTGCTTGACAGCATACAAGTTATCAAAAGAAAATTGTAACATTTGCTTTGCAAGGTAAATGGGGTAAAGAGTTTGGTAACATTATTCTGAGTTTTGGAGACCCAGAAATGTTAGCAAAATTAAGAAAATTTGCCTTAAAGCCTTTGGAAGGTTCAGTTAGTGCAGAAACAAAGCACAGCAAAGGTACTGCAACAGCATAACTGTGGGATCAGAGTCAGATTAAGACTCTTGGCAATTGAAATAAAATGCCTCGTTCAACATAATAAGCCAGCACATAGATTTAGCTCCTTAAAACTAGGATATTTTACATGAATTAATGTTTTCAGTGACGTTATATCTGAGAAAAACAAAGCAAATTTATGTTATACCAATAATGTATTTGTAATCTCCAGGAGCTTTGACAATTATTGAAAAGCTACTTCCTTTCCAAAAGCCAAACTGATAAAAGACAAAAATGGGTATTAATTGTGATATTTACATGATGGTGCAGGTGATGCTCTTTAGTAACTGGATTTAGATTACTAACTTATGTCATATAGGCCATTGGACAGATGGTCATAACTTTCAATCATGTCCAGCCTCATGGCAGTTCAAACTCCTGACCAAGAGGTAAAAAGCTTTGTATGCCATTAATAATCTCCATGCCATCTGTTCTCCGTAAATGGAGACACTCTAGGACAATTCCCAACATATTTTTCATGGTAATATTTATTTCAAATCTTTCCAGAAGCTCACTATTTACCCCATCAAGTTCTCCTCATTTGGCAAACATTGATTTTTCCTGATTTGAATTAGACAAGAAACCACACAAGGAATTTCTGTTTACTAAACTTTAGCTGGCATAACACCCTAAAACATGATTGCCTTTTGCATGCCTTAGTTAGGAACTATGTATTAGTCAAGAGTTTCTTCACGTTTGGGTTTTTTTAAAATCACATCAAAATAAGTATCTTACATACATGGTGCACAGGAGAGTTTTGGCTTCATCTAGTACAGTAATGGAATTCAAAAGCTAAAAATTTGAAGTTAGAAAAATTTTGCTGACCTCACAGGTGGGTTACATTTGAACCCACAAATTCTAAAAATGCTTTAGCAGAAAAATAATTGAAACTCAGGTAAACAATTGTGTTGAATATCCTCAACAGCACTCACGGATTTTAGCTTCCTAGTCATGATGAGCTGACCTTGGGCAGCTTCCAGACACCTGCCCAGCTGCTCCCTCACTCCCCCTTCTCATCAGTGGAAGTAAAAGCAGAGAAGGTAAGATGGAAAAGCTTGTGGGTCAAAACGAAGACAGGGAGATCACTTACCAAGTAACCATTATAGGCAAAACAGGCTTTACTCAGGCAAAACTGATTTACTGTTTTGCCAATTACAATAGAGTTAGCTACTGAGAAACAAAGACAAAAATTAGAACACCTTCCTCCCTATTGCACACCTTCACTTTTTTGTTCCTGGCTCCTCCTTACTCCTTGGGCATCGTGGACAGTAGTTTACAGTCAGTCCTCAGTTCCTCTTTGTCACTCCTTCTGCCTCACATTTTTTTCCTGCTCAGGTGTGGACCCATCCGACAGGATGAAGTCCTATGGCATAAATCGGCTCTAGTGTGGGCTCTCCACGGGCTGCAGTGTGGATATTTTCTCTGACACATTCTTCTCCACAGGCTTCCAGGTAATATACCTGCTCCACCAGGGCCTCTCCAGGAGCTGCAGGGTAAACCCTGCTCAGGAGACTGGATGACCTCCTACCCTTCCTCATTCCCTCACTTCAGAGCTTGAAGGGCTCTCTCTCACACTTTTCCCCTCCTCCGTCCCTGTCAGGCAGCGTTTTGCCCTTCCTTACCCAGGTTTTCCCTGAGGCACTGCCATGGTGGCTGTGGGGCTCAGCCATGCCCTGCAGGGAGTCAGTTGGAGCTGGCTGGAAATGGCAGTGTCTGGCACAGGGCAGCCCTGGCTGCTCCCAAGAGGAAACCTGCAGCCCCTGACAGCACCGGGGCACCAGCACCCAGTGCACCAGTTAAGATTCAGATGTCTGATGTCACCAGCTCAATAAAGACTTCATTTTTTTTTGTCTATAAGATTAAAAACCCATCTCAACAAGAACGAAGTTACATTGAAAGTGCACCACTAGTTTTTTCTGTTTCCTTCTTTTTATTTCTCCCCAAGCTTCTGCAGTAGTTCACAATCAGTAATTTTTGTGATGATGCCACCTCTAAACCTGAAGCACAACAGAGGAAGTATGTGAATCAAAACGGTTGGACTGGGTCTTAAAGGGCTTTTCAAAACAAAATGATTCTCCAATTGTCCTATTTATAGGCAAGCCTGGCAGCCTGCCTCCACTCCTCCCGAGAGGCAGGGCCCCCCACACACAATGGCAAGTGCCCAGCCTGTCAGCTTCGGTTCTCCAAACAACTCAAGAATTTGAGCAAGCAAAGGGACTGCAGGGTGGCTCTAACATGTGCAGGCTCATTTGAACTAAATAATCTAGTAACTGAGGTTTTAACTCTACATAGCCCTTTCCTTTCGCCTGCTGGCAGCCATCTAAGTCCTGATAAAACAGGCTGACAGATCCAAGTGCCGTACTCCATGGATGCGACAGCAAAAGCAAACGTAGAGCTTCTAGGAACAAGCAGTTGAGTATGCTCCTAGGTCTGGACAAGCATTCAAATGAGGCAGGATTCTCATTCTATGGTTGCCTTTTGCTCTTTTTGTTTCCTTCATTCCTTGGAAAGTTATTTTTCAACATACCAAAATCACTGTGAAAGAACAAGCCACTTCAAGAACTTGCAGAAGCAGAAAATCTTACTCCTAAACCATGCATACAGTTGAATGTTGCACAATGAAGTACAAAGAGGGTGAAAAACTCCCCACTGGGGAGCAGCTGATGGAAGGGATAAAGAGGTTTTCTTGGATTCATCAAAGAAAGCAAATGACCTCACTATGACCAAAAGCAACTGTCCAATATCAATCAACAACTTATGAAAAATGTATTTCTGAGTACTGAAATATGCTTTGACCCCATGCCGTCCAATAACACTCAACTGAAAAGGCAAGGAAATTATAAAAAGCAAGACTTTAAACTTCAATGAATGTACTTACTTCTCCAGATAACCTTGCCAATTCTAAGTTGAAACCCCTGATCCCCTTTGCCTTACCAGCTTCTCAGAGATCATTTTCATTGACAGAGCCTGCATGGGACAATTAAGCCAGTGCAATCTTGCTTATATGGGATACAAAGTGGAGTGGGAAAAGGCAGTTCCAAAAAGAGCAGAAGCAGTTCAACAAGATGAAGAAAAACAAACAAACAAACCCACAAAAAAAACCCAAACCTGAACTCATTTAGTTCCCTGTAAAATGTAGGTATAACAGTTTTCATTGAGTGTCACAGTTAAACGCCATGAAACATAACTATCACTCAACTGCTTGCATTTTAGGTTAGAGCATTGCTTTTCAGAAAAGCTAACATACAAAATAGATAAACCTCAACAATTTGCATGTAAAACCCAGGCATATTAATTTGTCCCAACTTCTACTCTTGTTTTGGAATGAGCAATACAGGTTCTTACAAAAAGCTGTATTTAAAACACTGTTCATGTTTCAGGAACTGCAGAAATTTTTCAGAATGCTGACTAATACAGAAAAAGACATGGCCATCATACAGACCAGGGTCTACAGTGCATCTACACAGCTGTAGCTGTCTTCTAGGCAGAAATAATGAAGAAAAGGACTGACATTACATTCTCATTAATCCACCTTCATATTGTCACTTCATCTTCCAAGCAGCAGCTATGGAAACAGTGAGCCTACTTGTGATCTTCCTTTATGTTACAGCTTTGAGTATTCATATCTGAAGTTCCAACATAATGCTTGTATTTCTTAACAATTATTGTCCACTGCATACTCTCACAGTCGATATTATCTTTGGTTCAGAGTCTGTGACAACCTTTTATAGAAACAAAAAATTTGGGGGGGTTTTTTGGTGCCTTACCATCACCACCACCACCATTCCCCCCTCCTTTTGTTTTTAAAGACTTTCTCCCGCTATTAGTCACAGCAGGTCTGTCTTGTTCTTACCCTCATGGAACTTTCCTACACAGAATTACAGAAGCTACCAACAGGCTAAGAAAAACAACACACCTTATTTCTTGATGTACATTCAGACCTAGCAACTCTACCAATATGATTTATTGCAGTAATTTTATCAAGGTATCACCGTTTGGAAAACATCAGGCCACAGCTGAGCAAATGGCCGCCATACATGATGTTAGCATCTTTGGTACATTTTGAACCTAGAACTTGTGGACATGCTTCTGAAACTCTGTTCTGCAAGTAGGCAATACAGAGCAACTTAATGAAAACTCTGTTATCTTCCTTAACACTGCTTTGAAGTAGCCAAATAATTTTTTTGGTTTCTATGAATCTGTGAATTCCAGCTCTCCGATGTTGCTTGTAGTCCAAAGTCAGGCAATATTATTATCACTGATTGACTGAACAGTAAAAGGCAAATCTTCTCTCAGAAAATCAATTTAAAAGTGCACAAGGAACATACAGATTGACTTGGCCAGATAACGCCCAAGTATCAACGCACAGTGCAGCATATGCAGCTCTACTTCAGACTAGACTATTGCATCCTTGGATCTACATTGGCTCATTCTTCAGACTAGGGCTACACCTGACAATGCGGTGCCTTTGTTGATGTGCACTGACAAGTCTGATACCCAAAAAAGGTTTGGACAGAAAATAACACTGATGTTCTAGGGAAAAGATTCAACTCCAAGTTAAGACTAGTTTCGGATGGTGCACACATCATAGTATTAAGGACTGGAATTAGATGATTAAGGGAGTGGAACATCTCCCTTATGAGGAAAGGCTGAGGGAGCTGGGTCTCTAGCTTGGAGAAGAGGAGACTGAGGGGCAACCTCATAATCTTTACAAATATGTTAAGGGCAAGTGTCAGGAGGACAGAGCCAGCTTTTTTCAGTGATGTCCAGTGATAGGACAAGGGGCAATGGGTGCAAACTGGAACATAGGAGGTTCCACATAAACATCAGAAAAAAATTCTTTACTGTGAGAGTGACAGAGCACTGGAACAGGCTGCCCAGAGAGGTTGTGGAGTCTCCTTTGCTGGAGACATTCAAAACCCGCCTGGATGTGTTTCTGTGTGATGTACTCTAGGTGATCCTGCTCTGGTAGGGGGGCTGCACTAGATGATCCTTCAGGGTCCCTTCCAACCCCTAACATTCTGTGATTCTGTGATTCTGTAACCCAAGGCATTGAATTTAAAATATGATTACTAACTAACATGTAATGGGTTGTGACATCAGGGATATCAAACTAGGTGATTTAGTGTTCCCTTCCAGTCTGAAGCTCTATGCAGCTACACAGCTGGTTACCTAAATGGCATGGACTGCTAAGAGAACTTGAAATGGGCCAGTTCCATACAGCTGAGAGACAAAATATGCTGAATACCATGGTAGGGATACCCACCGGAATAAATGAAACTAAATTTTTCCAGCAATTAATCTTTTCTGATTCAGACTTAATAGATATTAAAGCACATTATACTGGAACACTAACTAATCATAACTTTATTCCTGCTGCATATTTGTGAGATCATCTTCTAGAAACACCCCCTCTCTCCTCTCTATTTACTAAACACGAGAAGAGAGAGAAGTTCTATCTTACACAGATAGGATGGGTGCTGCCTACATGCAGATTTTGCCCTTATGTTTATCAATCTAGGTAATTACAACTACCAAATGACCAAGGTTTTTGTTATTTAGAGACAAGGTTTCATAAAACCTACTCAGTCACAGTGTGAAGGTGCAAGAAACAGAAGAGTTGGCCATCATGTTCATTCAAAATCTGTGGCATAAAGCATTAGTAAAAAAAACGTGTCACAGTTTAATGCTGGGCCAGCACTTTAACTGACAACTGACAGATGCTCCCTATTAACCCCTCTCCTTTTTCCTATAAGGAAAGAAGAGAGAATAAGGCAGAGACTTACATGTTGGAAAGCAAAATGCACAGCTTTAATGAAATAGTAAGGATTAAAAGGAAAATAATGAAATATGTACAAATATATACAACGTCACCAGTACGTACTCCCCAATAACACTCAAATCACCATCAAGGCTGCAGGAAAGTCCCAGACTGAGCTCCTGGAGTCACCAGCTGACAGAAGCTGAATACAGGAACGCACGGATTCAGGAACACAGATCAAGATCAAAGGCAAATGGATTAAGTCCTCCCAGGACACCAGCCATGGATGAAGAGAGCTGGACCCTTGTGATCCCTTAAATTTATATCAAGGATGATGCATATGGGATGGAATACTTTGGTCAATTTTGGTCACCTGTCTGGTCCACTCCTCCCCAAAAGAGGGTCACGAGTGTAACCCCTTCACTCCCTTTTGTCTCCAGAACATAAGAAGTTTAGCAGAAGCAAGCAGTGGCCTTGGTTCTGCATACCATTCTCTAGCAGTAACTATAAACATTGAGTGTTATCAGTCCTAGAAGCAGACACCAACTGAAAATCACGCTGTTAATTTCGACAAGTGCAGTTACTTAGAAGAGACTTAACTGAAAATAAAATTACTGGAAAGAAAATTGAGGGTGTCCTCGTTTGAGGTAGGACAGAACAACAGTTACCATCTATGAGATCAAGTTTTTTCAAACAGAATTACCAGTAAAATTTAGGTCTGATAATATTTTTTTGTTTATTTTAAGTTAACATGTAATCTCAATTTTTATTTTCTGTATTTCTATTTCCTGAGACTATCAACGGAAACAATATTTGTGTTCCCATTTAAATTGGTCTATGCTTAATTCTGACCTGTTTGAGAAAAAAGAATTCCCCAGAATGAGAAAGAAGTGTGAAACATTGTCAGCCAGTCAAAACAAAAGGCAATTAAACTATGTTTAGAAAAATCTTGGATAGTGTTTCGTTTTACATGACACAATGAACCTTCAGGCTTTAAAATGTGATAGTAAGAAATTATTTTTTTTCTGTAGAATAGTTAACTTAACAACAATTTACCCTAAAATGGGTACTCTCACTAATACTGAGGAACCACACAATGCATTAGCAAGAGAAATTATTTCATAACTCACTGGATGCTATGAACTGAACCATTACAAACTATACATTGCATGATCTCCAAGTTCTCTTCAGACTATATAAAACTTGTGATACCTACTGGCTGGTAACCAGACAGATCCCATTAAACATTTTTTTTTATCCATGGCCTGGAAGAGGTTACAAACTGCATTCTCATCAGGTTTCATGACAACACCAAACTGAGGTGGTACCACTGGTGCACTCAAGGACATGGCTGCTGTTCAGAGAGACCTATAGATGCTGGAGGAATGAGACAAGAAGAACCTCAGGAAGTTCAAGAAAGGTAATTACCAAAACCTGCCCCTGGGACAGACTAACTCCCTGCATCAGTACTGGCTGGGGAGCAGCTCTACTGGAAAGGCCCTTGAGCTTGTGGGATAAGCTGAGTCAGCAGCCTGCCTTAGCAGCAAAGATGGCCAGTAGTATCCTTATCCAGAGCAAGGTGCTAGCTCAAGGGAAAGGACTATTCCCCTTAGCAGCCACAAAATAACACAGAAAAGTGCATTATTGTATTGAGGGACCAAAAACTACAAGATGTTGAGGAACTGGAACAAGTTCAAAAGAGCGCTTGACTAGTGAGGGGAGCCTGAGGGACTGGGACTTCCTCTGCTTGGGAAAAGAAAGCCTGGGGGTTGAGGGCGATCCAGCAGCCTCCCAGTGTCTGTGGTAAGGTTATCAAGGAGATGGAGCCAGAGTCCTCCGTGGTACATGGTGGGACCACAAGAGACCACTGGTATAAACCAAAACACAGGAGGTTCAGACTGGCTATGGAGACGCTTCCTCTTCAGGAGGGCAGACAGGCATTGGGGCAGATTGCCCAGAAAAAGCCTGTGCAATCTCAGTCCTTGAAAGCTTTCAAGACCCAACTGCATCAAGACCTGAGCAACCTGGTCTGGCCTTGCAGCTGATCCTGCTTTAAGAGCAGTAGGATGGGTGAGAAACCTCCCAAGGTCCCTGCTAACTGGAATTCTCTTCCCTATCTTGTGCTGCAATTTTAGAGATGGCAAGCATGAAAGACCTTTTTTATCAATTGAGTATCATCTATTCATCAACTTCCAGTTAAGTCTCTTGAAATACCTGTGAAACAGGATATTTTAAGTATGAGTAACTACAGTAATTTTTTATGCAGGAGTATTATATAAGCTGAAATCATTGAATAACTGAAGGAGGTGACATTCTCTCTGAGACATGTCTCAGAGAATGAGACATTAGTCTCATTCAAGTGGTGAAAAATAATAGTGTTTCTTTGAAATGGACCACGAGCAAGAATTATTTACTTGTCTCCTTTTAATATTTTCTAAATCTTGATTAAAAAAAACAACAAAGTATTTGCAAATCGACATAACCAGGCCAACTTAAACTTCAGATTTCCCAACCCTTAAAATCAATTAAAGTATTTTTTGTAATTAAACAGATTACAGTAGAAACATCTGCTTCAACTGGATGTTTTCCAAAGTATTTAAAATTCAAATTTGGCTGCATTGTTTTAGAAAAGTAGAAATAATAAATAAAAAGCCCTAACCATTAATCAGAGGAGAACATGACCAAGTCTTTGTCTGAGCAAGTAAAAAAATAATTTAACTGCAAGAAGGTATTAGCTGTTGAAATAACATTCTCAAATTATTTTTGAAGTTCAAAACTGTGAGTTGTCCTTTCCAGAGAAAAATTAAGTATTTTTTCAAAAACTCCAAGAACAGAAAGAAAGTTATAAAGTGAAATCTAAGACATTATCGTATTTCAGAAGTATTGAGATGGCAGATAATCCCCTTCCAGATGAACTCCTCTGTCCCCATTATTTCATAATTTTACATCAACTTAAGCATTAGAAGGAACTGAAGGAAATAATCTCACTTCCCCCCCGTATTCCAATATTCCTTATACCTGCTGCTGTGCCACTTACACTTTATGCTGGCCTCTGGACTGTGGAAGGGATCCAAACATAAAATAACTTAGTAGAATGATTAGTTTTAATCTACAAGCTCTTAAATCCCATGTCACCAGATACACACTTTTTCCAGTCTCATTGTCAAAATTTGTTCAGAAAAAACCCTGTAATTTGATTTTAAAAAATACTGGTTTTCGTGTAGGGGAAAAAAAAAAGAGAGCTTCATAGATAAAAACAAGAAGGAGAAATTTTTTTATCCATGTAAAACTTAAAGCAAATATACAAAGTAGTCAATTTTCTCATGCAACATTTTATGCTCAAATATTTCAGTCATCATGCTTATACAGTCTGAAAGACCTAAGACAAGTGAAAGAAACAACTGAAACAAACATCAATGACTGGTTTAAAGATCTCCAGAGAAATAGTCAAGAAAAAGAAAATAATTGTACAGGTAGCCATGCAGTTAAACTCAACACAGAGAAACAATCTTAAAAGACAGTAACTTATACCACAACACTAAAATGACAATAAATAAATACATAAATATTAAATAATTTCATATAAATAATTTTTCTTCATGGCAAGGCTGCCAGATTCTGTATCTAACAAAAACTCGAGCCCTGTACCAAAGTCAAATACGCATCTAAACAAGGCTCAGGAGAAATAAGAGACATGTATGTCATAATTACATAGTTACAATATTAGTACATTCAAAAGTCTGAGATAAATATGATCTACAGAAATTAAGCAGTCTGTATTACTGCATTCCTTGATGGACATTCTGAATTGTACAAGGCTTTACTAAACATGTATTGATATACCCAACATTAAAAAGGGAAGTTTAATAAACTTAGGGAAACAGAAAATCATATATTAAATAATATATGCATGTGTAAATATATATATATTAAAAATATAGCTTCACTGAGCACTCGCTGAACATAGAGTTTGCTCATTAGATGAAATAATGACTACCACTGCTTTAAACCTAAAAAGTTTGTAGATCAAAAATATTTGGCAATATAATACAATATTTTCAGAATCTCTTTCTCTCATTATTAAAAAAAATACGTACTTCCTTGAGACAGGATTTTATTATTACAGCATAATAAAATAAGTAATTAATTCATTTTCTACTGAAGTTTCCTGAATATTCCATGGGCCTTTTATCAGAACATCAAAATTTTGTTTAGTGAATGACTGGTAGCAACACTAGTTTACCTTCAGTTCCTGCTGGTAACAGAAACTTTAGTAACTGGTACAGATTAACTGCAAGCAGCAGCAAAAGCGATGTAAAGAGAAGCTCTGACAACTGCACATGGAAGAAAACAAATGAAGAAAAGTACATCTGCTATTCTAAGTAATCCATTGTAAGCAATCCAACTTGAAGTTGGGTAAAGACCTAGTGAGAAAGTGATGTGAATTGCAATAGGTAACCGAGCACTCAAAAGCAGAGCTGGTTTTGTGATAGACTGGATTTTACAAGTAGAAAAAGACCTCCCTTAAAGTTGCAAAGAGTTTTAATGCTATTACATATTTGCTTTGAAGTGTTTATTTTCAGAATATTTATATTTATTCCCAGTTTGTTAATTATTAATTTCCTCTATTTCAAGCAAACTACTGTCTCAGATGACAGAATTTTTGAAGAGCCATAGTAAAAAAAAAAATTTACTGATATAGATAATTCTTATGGCAGTTTTATGACATCCTCCAAAACGTTGTTCTTTTCACAAAGATCAACAATGACCTAAACACAAAACTCAATTTCTGAAGGCATCTACCTTAAAAAATGGTACTGCTATAGGGTTATACTAACTTAAACTGATTTATTACCTGTAAGAACAACATAAGGAGCTTGCTCAATTCACAAGATTAAGCTATTTTTAGCTTGCAGTCCCATAAACTTAAACCTGGATATTCAGTTAGTAGTATTCTGCATTAATCACAGTAAAAGTTCTTACAGAGAAACTACTTTCCTATTGCTGCCTGTGAAACCTCACTCTACGGTGAGTTTCTTCACGCACAACTCAACAGGGATGTCAGTGATTCTCCCGTTCAACTGGTAACGGACACAGAATGCTGTTTACACAGACCCAGCTTTTAGTAAGCAGAGAGAGCAGTCTCACAGAAGCAGCCAGGGAAAATTCCTGGTATCAGGATGAAGTAGTAGATGCTTCCTGAAATTAAACAGACCTAGTTAAACTTAAAGCTCTCTAAACCTGATGTATTTATTGAGTAAATGAGTAGAAACTGTAACTAAGAACATGTTAGCAGGGCTTGAGGATTAAACTTCGACCTTCTGCATAAGAATCAAATTGAGTTTTGTAAAGTGGACTGCTACCTCACAAAGCTATTAGTCTTGTCAAGGTATCAAAAAACTATGGACAGAAGTCTACTTTGAAATGCAAAGACTTTCAACAATGCCCTTCCCAAGTATGCTTAAGGAAACAAAGCTACCAAAAGGCCTAAGATCCAGCATGAGGAAATAACTAGCTAACACATGGGGCAGTAGCATATGGTCACAGCTTTCATGAGAGTGAAGTCACTGGTGGAACTTTGAAAGGATTGGTACTGAAATTGGAGATGTTCAGTTAAGTGCTCTATCTATCAACTAGATTGGCCATTATTAAATTGTCTCGAGATGAAAGTAACCAAGTAACTGAATCTACTGATAATAATAATACTAATATTGAAGACAATAAAGATGGCTGAACAAGACCAAACACCTAACTGAAGATGAAACATCACCTGCAACAGAAGCAGTATCTCAGTCATAATTTAGTGGAGACTGGCATAATATTCCAGGGAATTTTCACAAAAAATCTTCACCTTGCTCTTACTTTCTTTTGGCATCTTTTCTTGACTACTATTGTAGGCACAACCAGTCTTACACTCTGTAGGAAAAACACCTACAGATTATGACTAGGATACATCAACTGGAGCAGCATGAATTCCCAAGCGACTAAACATTCAGCTCAGCTAGAAATATGTATGCTGTTTTAACAAAAGATATATTTAAAAAGGAAAATAGAAAAAAAAAGTCTCACATTGGGTGAGGCAGGCACCTAACTGCACTGAGACTGCTTTTGCAACACAGACAGAACCTCAAATTACTCACATCATTTGGCTATTTAACCAATTCATTTAGACTCAGTTTAAAACCATACACTAGTAGATAGGTCACATTAGAATAATTGAGACTGCTATTATAGCTTGTATATTTACAAAACTGTTTCCGCTGTATTATTTTTTGACAAGTTCTACACTGTGGAGGTGACTCCTTATGTGTCACTTCAACCGTCTGATAAACCTTTTTCTCATCTCTGAATAGTCGGCACACCGCAAACTTTCTTTTTTAAAAGCAGATTTTTTTCCTCCATTTCTCTCTTGGATTAGGTAATTACAGCACTCACTGTATTATTCCTTAAGCCTGTTAGAAGAGCCTAAAGCTATTACACTAGGTAGTGGACTACTTTTCAAGAATCATATTTTAGCCTAGAACTTATGAATGTCCTGATTGGCACCAGCAATTGACAATGGATCCTCAAGGCAGCCTCAAACACATTCTTCAGTTTAAAAAAAAAACTAACAACAAATGCACAAACCTTTAAATTGGTTGGGATCTGCCCCTCCAACAAAATACATTCCTTGCTGTACAGTAAGTCACAACTGACACTTTAAACTTGCATTTGTAATTGCCTTCCTACATATGAAATAGAAACAAAAGTTCTTTAAAAAAATTAAAATAATTTAAAAAAACAAACAAACATGGTTCCATTGTTTGTTATGGGAACTGCACGTCCATGTGCCTAATTCCTACACTGAGCAAAACAGCAAGGACTGTAACAGTGAGTAGCGCAGAGCAGTATAATGTGTGAATAAATATAATGTACTTTGGTAGAGTCAACATGGCTTTTTTGAAGAGAAGCCTGGAAGCGTATTGCAGTTCTGTGAGGAACAACAAGCACATGGCTAACGATGTTCCACCTAAGGAATTTACAAAGATTTCCAAAAGGCTTTCAAACAAAGCCAAAATAATTCACTATGGTTTGGCGGTTTGTTTTGTTTTAAAAAGAAACTGGGCAACCACCTGCTAACAAGAAAGGCATAAGCCATAGATTGCAAATCCTTGCAATTCATTTCAAAACACGTAAAAAAGGTCAGCCAGGAGCAGTCAACATGGATTTACAAAAAGCAAATCATGCTCGATCAACCCTATTTCCCCTGTGACAAAATGACTGCCTATGCAGATAAGGGAAGAGTAGTGAATGCAATATACATTGACTTTTGGAAAGCTTTTGACCATCTCACCCAGCATTCAGATTTGAAAGCTGAGGAAGCCTTCCAGTTGATGAGTAAAAAACACTGAATTAAGTGACTCACAAGAGATTCCTCTGGCATTATGAATAAAGCACGGAGGCATGGAAAGTATTCTGTACTGTTTGAACATTTGAACAACATATTTATCATGTTGGATACAAAACTTGAAATATATACTATAAAGAGGCACAGTAGCTCAATAACAAAAACCACACACAGGGTAGAAAAAAAAGCAAATAACTAGACAACTTGAGCATTAAAAGGCAGCTCCAGAACTGCAATCTAATACAGGAGTTAGATTAACAGTCATTATTACCTCCCTCTCCTGTCTAAAATCCTTCTTTTCACTTAATAGCAGTATCTACTTAGGAAAGCTACATGAAATGGAGGCAGTTCAGTGAACTCCAGTTGGGTGGAGCTTTTTGTTTGTTTGTTTGTTTGAAGTGTTTCCTAATTCTCTGGAGTTGAGCAAGAACACGGTTGATTGGTTCCATCTGACAATTTATAAGACACAAGAAAGTGTCAGTAAGAATCATGGCTAGCAAGGGAAGTACATCAAACAGTAAGCAACCCGATTACCAATCTTTAATAAAGGTTAAAAACAATTTATCAGGAGGGTTTATTTATCAAAACAGTGTTTTGATGGACATGAAATATGTTTTCTTTTGAGAATTTGTCTCTGGGGTGTTTTCCATTCTCATTTGGAAAAGAAAAAATAAAAACAACTTGACCACAGGGAGAAAAAAAAAGTAAGAGTAAGCCTTGGCTAGGTCTCTAATCAGATTACTCAGCAGTGAAAAAAAAACCCTGTATCTGATGTCTTCCATCTCCTAGTTCACCATTGTCATAAGGAAGTTAGACAGGAATATACTAACATTCCCAGAAGATAGATTATCTATAACACTTGCCCAAAAGTCCCTCTGAAGCTCCATTTCAAGCATTTTCACTCCTCCCAATTGCCTAGACAAACTGGTATACTGGTGTCTTGATAGCCAATTGCCCTGTTTCATCCTCCTCATAGTCATTTTACTTTGTTTTCATGTAAGTTAATTGTTTACACACAATATTGGCCTTTTCTGGTGTTAAGCACAGTTCCTACTTCCATAGCTAAATAAAGTTATTCTAGGCTGTGCCAAGAAGCTACAGTATGCTATTCAGTAAAATTAGAACAAACAGGAAAATTTGTCATCACATAAAATGCAGCACTAATTCATTTTTCATGACTGGAAAAATGTAATTATAGAGCATTTCTAATATAAAAGACTTTGCTGCATAAACTTAACACACGTTTTGTAAGTTCCAACTAATTAAAAAAATACTTAAAAAGTGAATGGTTTTATGGTTTTAGAATGCTGCATGAATTAAGCATGTGAGAACAGTGACAGAATATTCATTCATACTTATTTTTAATCAACCAACTGGGACACAAATATAGCTTATGAGGTTTCTGAATATATCAAGATCAAATGGAATTACATAACACAAATGAAAAAATAAATACAATTCTAAAGTTATTTCAGTAAATTACTGAAATTCACCAGTATGAGCACTTAGCAAGACTAGAGTTAAGATTCAGATAAATTATCTGAATTAAAACATAAATACTGACAATTAAATACTTTTCACTGAAAACATAAGAAACAGAACAATAAAGAAAATATCCTCTAATCAGCCCTCTGGGTTTAGTTCAGAAGTCCATTGACTGCTTCTTTTATCTAAATGCCTTAGCTAGAGAGGGTGTTTTTGTGATCAGCAGTCTAGAAGACTCAATATGGTAAGAAGAGGACAAATAATTCCCAAAGACGGGGATTTCTTCCTCTCAAAGGAAGTTCACTTGAACTTTTCTTTCTCCCTATTTAAGCAATTACAGTTCAACATCTTCCCACTGTGCCCAAACCACGACGGACAGCTAACCCACAAAGAATGCAGTTATGGAACCATGAAGAATTTCACAGAAAAGAAATCTCACTTAAATCTGTTTTGTTATTTTTAGGCTGCTAATATTTATTAAAATAATACCTTTACAAACAAATATATCAAAACTAGTATATTCAAATGAGTTAATTATGCAGCAACACAAGCAACATTCACTTTCATGTTCAGAAAAAAAGGATTATACTCTTAAGGCAGGCTATATGCAGAATTAGTCTTTCACAACAAATCCCAGCTGTGGACTACATTTTCAAATGCCATTCAGAACTGCCACTATCATAATTCCTAATTTCTCTTGTTTCTCTCATTGTACTAGTATTACAGGGCGTTTGCATTGAACTGAGCCAATTTTTTTATTGTAGCAGTGATGAGTAATCATACCATTTACTTGGCAGGTATTAGCTTTTTCAGAAAATCCTAAAACAAATCTGGAGACTGTATAATTTTGAGAAAACTATGAGGACAGGCCAAAAAAACTTCAGAAATTACAAAGAACTTCTTAATTTCAAACAAAATTGCAAAAACTTTCCAAAGCCATCTTTCATAGAATCATAGAATGGTTTGCATTGCAAGGGACCTTAAAGATCATCTAGTTCCAACCCCGCCTGCCATGGGCAGGGACACCTCCCACTAGACCAGGTTGCTCAGATCCCCATCCAACCTGGCCTTGAACACTTCTAGGGAGGAGGCATCCACAGCTTCTCTGGACAATGAATAGAGTCAGATAAACTGTATTATTTCAGAGCAATGATACTCAGCATTTACACTGCAATTATTTTACAATGTGGAGTCCAAGTCAACAGTAAGGGTACAGTTTGCATAAAGTATTCACAGCAAAAAGCAATTTAAGAGCGGAGGATGCTATTTAAACATAGTGAGCAGGAAAATACGCAAGTTGCATGACACCGAACACTTCATTTTATTCCACACCTCTCAGAGGTTTAAGCACCTTAATTAAGAATCTAGCACTGTCAGATAAATAGATCTGAAAATTAGCTATCGCCTGAAATGGAACTGTAAAATGAAGAACCTTCTTGTATTTCAGAAGACCATAAGGGAAAGCAGAAGTGAACAAGGTGTTGCTGACCCACTACCACTTAAGTAGATGCACAGATTCCCTAAACTGCAATTTTTTGAATAATCACTCAAAAAATTATTAAGTACAGACTGACTACCCAGCTAGGAGAGTTTTAATCCATCCCATCTCAAGAAGGGAATTTAAGCTTTTTTACCACGTAAAATAAATTATTTTACTTCACACCTTTCCTATCAGAATTGAAATATTGGATAGCAAACACTTGCTGTCTGATGGACTAGAGATGGGAGTAGAGAAGGAATTCATGAAGCAGTATTCTATGAGCTCTCTGGTTAAGGGCTTATCTAAGACAGATGACATCTATCTATCAGTCACCACTGAAGACTTAGGTGGGAGTTTGTTCTCTGATATCATTGTGATCTATCACAGAACATTTGCTTTTTGCAGCTACAGCATTTGTTAGTTTATCTCAGACAATAATGTAAAAAATGTAATAAAAACTATAGTCCACCTTGGAGAGACAGATTAGTATCTGTAATATGCTGCATTTTCACTACTGATGCTTAAATAGACTAGTTATTTTCTAACAGGATTCTGGAACATGCTAAGTACTATCAGAGATTATTAACCTTTTATGTAGTAAGAAATTTCAGGGCTCACTATCTGGGGAGGTTATCTCCCAGTGTCTGCAACTTCAAGACAGACTGCCATGATGTCAGCAATTATATAAGGACTTGAGTGAAAGGGCAGAAAACAGCCTTTATGTGTCCATGTCTCCTTTCTCTCGGAGCACAAGCTCCAAGGAAAAATCTGAGAGTGCTCCTATCCAAGAGCCCATGGAAGCTCTGAGCTGGAGCCTGGCCTGTGAAGGCTTCCAGCTCCTGGCTGAAGACCTGGGAGTTTTCTAGAGTGCAGATAGCTATGAGCAAACTGCCTTAAAAATCTACATACTCAGCATATCACCTTCATCTCATCTGCTGAGCAACTGCTATTCATTAAAATACTCATTGCTATTAGCACTGTGAAATGGCAACAGCATGAAGTTCCATCAGTAGTTTTTCATCTCCTACAGGTTTGGGTTTCTGTGTGGTTTTTCTTTGGCTGGGAGTTTTTTAAGTATTCCGGCATTTTCCATAATATTTTTTCAATTCTTGTTGGGTTTTCTATCCTAAAAAAAAAAAAAAAAAAATTGGGGGGAAAAATTGTTTTAGCCCAATTTTGAAAAACAAAAACAAAACAAAACAAAATACTTCTTTAAATCGACTACTTACAGTTTTCTACATATTTCTTGTTAATTAGAAAACCTGAAAGTAGCACCCAGTGCCTCTGATGAGACAGTTACATCATTTAATATCAATAATTTTTTTCATAGAAGAAAAATCCTGAGGTCTTTGCCTCTTCCCCCCATCTCCCAAGCTAAAGACAGGAAACTGTTTACCCCTTCTCTGACTGCACTCTCTGTACTAATAGTTTGGCACCTTTTTGGACCAGCACAGGGAAGGCTTTCTGGCCTGGGTGGAAACATGGGCAGTATGTTATCCATAAAAACTGTCTGCATTCTAAATGACTCTCCTCCAAGCTCTATCCAAAAGATATTAATGAGACAGATTTCCTCTCTGTCTGCTGCTCTGTGTGCTTTTTTTGTTCCATGCTGAAATCATCAAGAGCTTCAGGGTAGAATTAATAAAAATTTATTAAAACAAACTAGATCTCTGTTTTTTCTTCATTTGTGCCTGGAAAATATGTTGATACATGACATTAAATTTCATTAGTTGAAGGAACAATTTAGGATGTATTAAATATTCTGATTATTATTATTTTTTATTTTAATAACTTGTATTCTTAACCTAAAATGTACATAATTTTTTTCCTAGGAATTCTAATAATAGCTACACATTTTCTTAATACTCTTAGTACTGAAAGCATAAGGGACTGGTAAGGAGTCTTCCATTAGGAAGAATAAAAAAATGTAACTTTGGTCATTAAATGGCATAACCATCAACCAAAAAGACCATGTAATGAATAAATATTACAAACAAAGATAAAAATCCAGAATCTTGAGAAAGTGAGAAGAGAGGAAAGGAAAACTACAGGCATATTTCCAAGTTCATGGAGCACAGAATTGCAGAGTTCAAGCTGAAGCAATGGCTTATCCTCTCCACAGCAGATTAGTGAGATTAGATTTAAATCTGCTTTACTGCTTTCCCCAAAGACTCCCAACACTCAGCAGCAGCCTGAAGGTGCAGCTGGGATTCTTTTGACATCTCCTTTTGACCAGAGGGATTCTCAAGACTCCAGTTTTCTCAGGTCTTCTGACTTCATGGCCTCCAAGATAGATATGCTGCAGAAATAGGTATTTCCGGCCATTCTTTTTCTAACAGGAACTTTTTTCCCCAAAGACATATGTGATGTTATTTAGGAAAGATGATTAAGCATTGTAGGCATTCCCTCTATTCCCAGAAATAGCTTTGTCAACTTTGTTATTTCCAAACAGATTCTTCATGGCCCAAGAGCAAAATTCAATAAATCAAGCTATAGCCTTGAAGCTGATCCACATGTTAGCAAGAACTTCAGTAACCAATTATTATGCATGGGTTTGACTAATCTTATTTGATTTGGTGTTTAACTCTGTAATGTCAGAAGATATTTTAAATTCTTCTCAGCATAAAAATACACAAATACCATACTTATTTTTATAATTATGTCAGAACTACTCTCATATTTAACATATTTGTATTAGTTTATACAGAAAACCATCTGTCCTTCAATTCCCCACCCCCAGCACACATCCAAATAATTCCAGCTCCACAGCACTCCAATCTTATTTTCTCCGAGCTTGATGTAAACCTCAAGCCCAGAATGATGTTCTTTTTCCATTTCATGGCCCCAAAATGTAAACAAATTTCTTCCAAAAATGTACTCTTTGATAAAGGAACTAGCCAGGAGAAAAGTGATGCTAAATAAATTACAATTTCTATTTCACTCTAACAGAAAACAAATCAAACCATTACAAGCATTCAAAATCTTTAAAAAAAACCCAACAAAACAACATTTAGTCTAAAACCAAAACTAGGTACCCAACATAAAAAACGCATTTGCTACAACATCAGACATATGCAGAAATAATAGTGTTCTTTCCATTTAGTTTCTGAAATGAACGGCATTAAAGATGAAAACACACACTTGTCAGGACAACCTCCCCAGTATGAATGCAAATCTTGCAAAACATGGCTTTTTAAGCACTGACAGTTCAGTTCTGGGCCCCTCACTATAAGAAGGGCATTAAGGTGCTGGAGCATGTCCAGAGGAGAGCTCCCAAGCTGGTGAACCGTCTAGAGAACAAGTCATACGAGGAGCAGCTGAGGGAACTGGGGTTCTTTAGTTTGGAGGAGGCTGAGGAGAGACCTCATTGTCCTCCACAACTACCTGAAAGGAGGCTGTAGGGAGGTGGGTGTTGGCCTCTTCTCCCAAGTAAATAACAACAGGACTAGAGGAAATGGCCTGAAGTTGTGGCAGAGGAGGTTTAGATTGGATATTACGAAGAACATTTATACTGAAAGAATGGTCAGATTCTCAAGAGAGAACAGCCTGCCCAGGGAGGTGGTGAAGGCACCATCTCTGGAGGTATTCAAGAAAGGTGTAGATGGGGCACTTCAGGGCATGCTCTAGTGACCGAGGTTGTAGGGAGGATTTTTGTGTGTGTTTTCTGGTGGAATGTGTGTGGTTATTTGTGCTTGTTTAGGGGTTTTTTGTGTTGATGGTTGGACTCGGTGATCTCAGAGGTTCTTTCCAACCATGACAATTCTGTGATTCTGTGATTTTATAGAACAGTTTTTCAGGGTCAAGAGTGATTTCATGGCAAAAAGCTACATTTACCTCTTCTGAATAAAAGATGAAGAAGAGAAACACATTAATACAGCAAGATCCACATTACATCTGTTTTCAGTAGACTTGACTAATCTAGACTCTATAACTGGGCATTTTCCATTTTAGTGAAGAAGTAAATGGCAGATAAGACAGCACCATGTTTAGATTTGCATTGCAACAGACAAGAAAAAAAAAGAAATTAAGTTGCTAGGGTACTAATATTTTCTCAATGTTACTGAGAAGTTAGTGGTAGCACAGAATACTAAAAGCCAAATGCTCAAACCCACAAGAAAACCCACAACAAATAAAACCTGCTTAGCATCTACTTGCAAAATTACCGCAGGAACCTTCCACTAGAGCTGCTAGATAATGACAAAATAGTCCACCAGAAAAATTCTGTAATAGAGAGAAGTAAATTTAGTCCCTGCTTCTTCAGAGTTTTAACCCCCTTTTGTTTTCTAAACTAAATCCAGCTTAGATCTCTAAAACAATACTTAGATCTCCCTCCATGTTATTAGGGTATATGAGAGTACCCAAACTCTCCTTCTTTAATAGTACCGAACTAAGGTTCATTCAGCAATGAATTTGGATACAGCTATGTGAGGTATAGTATGACTATAAGAACTCTCAGAAAATTACCAAAGTATCAACACATTCACTAATACTGTACATAATATTCTTTATTTCCAACATATTTCACAATCTCAGTCATTCTCAGAATACACCATAAGACCCAATTTCTGTTTTGCCTGGGAAAAAAATTACTATTTTCACAATGAGAAAGTCCGCAAAAGCAAGGTTTCTTTGTTTCACTTTAGTTTTCCACTTCTGTTTTTCTTTATTTGTATTTTGGCCTAAAAACTGGAAGTGAGGGATCTAACTACTTTGGAAGTGGATCAAATAAACTGGTTTGTATATAAAACTTACTTGCAAGTAAGCCTCTGCAATGTGTCCCTTTTAGTTAGATTTTAGCTGACTGAGAAGATATTCCTCAAAAGAGTGAAACTATTTAAGTAACAAAAAAGAAAAAAAAATTAATAAAAGTAAAGGAAATAACAAAATCCAGAATTTGCTTCGACTGTAGATGAAACAAGCACATCTGCTTAAAGCAATTATTTTTCTAGACTCCAGTAGCATCAAGTCTGCCTTGGTATGAATATGCAAATTATTCTTCACAAAATTTTAATTGAATCAAGATTCACTAATTCAGCCACGAATACAAGAATTCAGTGCATCCAGTAGTATGCAGCAATAAATCCTTGACATACTTCTTTAGGCACCCATGATTTCTTTTGGTTATGCAAAAGTTGACTTCTGCATCCCAGGCATCCAAGGTATACAAGTTCCCCATTTTCATTAGCTTAACTGAATTTATTTATCTGTATTTTGTATTTTATTTGACCAATTGATAGCAAGTTGAAGCATTTCTTAAAGGTGGTGAGACTCAGGAAATCTTGAAACCTTCAACTGAAGACGCTAAATACAAACACTGTGTCCAAAAAGATCATCTACAACCACAGTGACCCAATAACAAAGCTAACAGTGTTCACTGTCAATATACTGAATATGTAGGTAATATACTGAAGAACTATTACAGTTTTCTGTAAACTCTACTCTGAAGTTAAAACTTCAGAATAGAACTTTGTGCCTTGACTGAATTTTTAGTCATTTTTTTGGAAGATTTACTGACATACAGACACATCTTCTCTATCCAGTTTCATTACCATTTTGTCTTTAATCTACAAATGCAATTCCAACTAAAAAGATTTGTCTTATCTCTTCCCTTACTTCATAAACACTGCAGCTCAATATGCCTGCATTTAAAAATAAATTCAAAGTATATTCTGTTACTAAAAATCTTTGAGAGAGTACGTTCAATATGAGAAATTATCTTTCCCTCGATTAAAATTATCTTTTCTGAAATCTGTGGTCCACTAAAACAAACTAAGCACATATAATAAAAGCTTGTGAACTTCAGAAAGAAAGTAAAGGACTTACTTTACTACTTTACAGTAAGCTGTGATGATAGAAATCAGTATCTTTCTATCAAAAGCCATGATACAGCAAAGCATTTGATGCACCTATATTATCACATCCCTCTCCAACAAAGTACATAAAACTTTTATCCCTTCCAGGCAAACCGAAACTGTCTAGAAGCTCAGCCGATAGATGTAAAACTCAGTAATTGATCTACATTTTCTACAACAGTTGTTTCACCCATGCATCAAAACAACACTCCTTCCTCAGTTTATGCAGACATACAGCATACACAGATCATTAAGCAATTTGCCCCACAGACTAGAAAGTTAAAATATTCTACTTGGAAAACTCAGTGAGAACTCATTTGATAATGAGAACCACAGATGAAACAAAGCACTGAAGGTATCTGTCAGTGAAAGGGTTAGCATACAGCCTACGCAGTGAACAAATACTGACTACTGTTTGACTACACACATCTAAAGCTACACTTTATATATCAAGTGCTAGCCTAAAAAGGTTGGGAAAAGGTATTAATACAACTCAAACTCTTGTAGTAGTTGATTCAAAAGTTATGGTAAACATTCTCATCTAAGCTTTTTCACATACATAGGGTTTGTCATTTTACTTAGCTAGGAATTTAATGATATATACACAGTATTTCCATAAAACAGACACAATCAGAAAAGACCGAGCTCAATTCTTTTTGGAAAAGGAAGACTGGTATTTATTTTTTTTTTTCTTTTACGAATCATATTTCAAGAAATTTTTTTGTAAAAGAGAAGGCTGGTCTGATGGTATAGAAAAATTGTTACATTGTTATTTTAAATGCAAACCAAAAAGCTACAACACCATCACCAATTATGTAAACTTGATAATATATTAATTTTTTAGTGTAACTACTCATAGAATCATAGAATTGTAGAATCATAGAACTATTCAGGTTGGAAAAGACCCTTGGGACCATCGAGTCCAACCATCATCCCTACTCTACAAAGTTCTCCCGTAAACCATATCCACCAACAACACGACATCCAAACGACCCTTAAACACTTTCAGGGATGGTGACTCAATATTCCTTTCATCCACACTTCCCATGTTCTAAATACAGATTGATAACTGACAGAAGTTATTAGCACCTTAGAGCTCCAATTTTTATGCTACTGGTTTTGGGGAATGAAACCATTTCATTATATGCAACTGTCCAAACTTTTACTTTACCACAGTAACCCCAAACACATGCCTTGAGAGTACTGGAAGAATGCAAAGGCCACATTCTGCATGCTTCACCTGCCCATCTGTTGTAACTTTCCTTGAGGGCCTGATGAAATTCAGGGGTCCTGGGTAGTCAGGGGCAAGCATAGCATGGAATTCTCAGCTCCCTGGGGAGCTCCCACTGGGCTATAGTGGATAAGACTGAGGATTCTAAAGAGATACGCCACATGCCACCTATTTTAATCCAGGGGAAAAAAAAGGTGCCCCAGGGAAGTCCAAAAAAGCAAAGGGATTTTTCTTTTGTTTTTCTGTGTTTGAGGACCTCTTGTGAAATATAGTTCCAGATAAACATGAGTGTCAAAGTAGGAACCCAGTTTTATAAGGAGATGTCTGCAGAAGGATCAGTCAACAGCCAGATGTTTTAAGTGTTCATTGTTCTAAGCAAACAGTGAGGCAACTCAGAAAATACTTTCTATGTGCACACATCTACACGGAGAACAAAGAGAAACATGCCAATAA
Source organism: Hemiprocne comata (assembly GCA_020745705.1). Taxonomy (NCBI): domain Eukaryota; kingdom Metazoa; phylum Chordata; class Aves; order Apodiformes; family Apodidae; genus Hemiprocne; species Hemiprocne comata. Next base: position 129,319,023 of record CM036586.1, on the reverse strand, counting down.
GGATGTGTCAGAATATTTTTTTAGTTTAACACTGTCCTTAAAAGTATATGCTAACTCCACCTTTGCAGTAGAACTACTAACATGATTCCAACAGGTGGACAATCATGATGAGAAAAGAATAATGAAAAACTTTACAAACCAACAAGTAACTTTACAAACAACCAGGTAATTTGGATGCTCCAAATCAGTAGTTGCATAAAAATATAAAAATAAAATCCTGACTTCAAAGATTAATGTGTTTTACCACACCAGTGAATTGACACCTATGAGTAGTCTACAAGTACAGAAAATGAAGCGATCTACTTAGAGGCACCAGAGCAGACTTAGCATTTAAATTAATTAGCTTCACAGCTCCTAAAAGCCACAGGCAAACTTGCTGTCCCCCATCACATCACACAACAAACACAAGCTGCATCCAGTTACGAAAAAAAAATATTCATTTTTCTACTTCTAAACAGAGTAAACTGACCAAGAACATACAACTAAAGGTACAGGGAGGGGCAAACAAGTGACAAAAACAGCTCAGTCTTGCAACTTTAAGCACTAAAACAAAGTGGGTATAACCACACTTTGAATATTGAATTCCTATGGTCTTAACTTATGTTTCCCAATGCATGATAATTTTATTGGTAGGGATCATAAACAGCCCTGTGTTTCTATCACTTTTTGCTGTATCTATTAATATGCAACCACAATATTGTCCCTGTATAATCACATCTACCTTTAGGAATGTGGAGTACTTTATTACATAAAACTACTCTGCTGTAGCAATTTTACTGTGCAAAAAAATATTGGTTGCAAAAAAAAAAAACAAACCCAAAAAAATCCCAAAACCAAAAACAATTTGAGAGTTTTTGAACTAAGTAAACACTCTTCATCAAATCCAATGCCAACATTAAATTCAGACTACTACATGAATAAAACTTTTCAACTTTATAGAAGTTATGGACCTGATAAATCCTGAGGGCCTGAAACTGAATAAAATATTTTCTATTATTTCTATTTATTTCTATACAGGATCTTAAAGATAGTAATTATCTGCCAGCATGCATGCAAATAGCTGATTTAGAGAGTTTGACAACAGAACTTGCAAACTTATTTTCACTGTTTAAGGTCCAGTACTCTGAAAGAACAAGCTCTTAGTGGAATGTTACCCTTTCTTTTTCTGTTACAAGTCACCCAAATGCCCCGCTCCCCAATATCTACTGTATTACAAAAGCATCTACAATGCTGTACACGTCCACTCCTTGCACACAACATTCTCCCTATCCAATAACAGGCTCTGCTTCCAACTGCCATTGGATCAGACAGGCAGCTCTCATAACCCAAGAGAACTTGCTAGATTGTTTATGTCCAACAGGAAATAAACTCGGAGGCAGCTCAAAGATATAAAACTGGCAAAGCAGTTCTGATAAACCAGGAGGAAACTGCACTCACAAAAGGATCCTTCCTAAATACCCTGCTCCTGGATGAGGGAGAAACCAGCAACCACTCTGGATGGTAAGAAATTTTGCTTTGACTAACTTTGACATGTAGAAAAGCATGCTCACGTCTTCTACTGTTTCATTTTTTGCTTTCACCTGAAAGATCTAAGACATCCAAAAAGGAGGAGGGAGAGGGAACTGTTAGCTTTGGGTTTTCATTTTGGGGTGAGGTTTTTTAAAAACTTCTAAATTTGACAAATTATTTCAGACAAACTCTAAGGATGGATGGCAAAAGAGTATTTTTAGCTCATGCAAAGGCAGACATGAAGCTAAGAAAAAAGCTAGACAGAAGTCAAGAACTATTTCCACTCTAACAATGGAAATTATCCAGGTTTCTCATTTTTACTTGCATGCACTCAAGTTCAAATTATTCCTTTTTCTGAACTTGAAACTCTTCTAAAAGACAGGATATTATGAAAAACGTAGCATTTTCTTATTACTGATTACTGTCCGAACTTCCAGAGGAAAGGGAAGAAATCAGCCCCTCCTATGCAAGTTAGACAGCTATGCAGCAAATGCACCTCTCATACATTTGGCCTCTTATCAAGCTGATCACATCCAGCCACTTTTCAGTTCTCTAAACTCACTAAAGAACTGAAGAAAACCAACCATTTTCTCCATTTTCAGTTTGACTACATTCTTTCTCTCTGCATTTATTCCTCCTTCTCCCATACCCAGAAAATGAAATCTCACCTCTGGATAGGTTGTGGAGAGTAACCTTTTCAAAAATACTTCTAAAACATCTAAATCTATCCCTGTGGACAAAAGGTTATGTAACAATCAAGCTTAAGGAACTTGTGGCCAAGATGAGGAGAAATAATGACATGGCTTCTTAATTGCAGAAATACCAAGTGAATGAACAGCTTTTTTCTTATGCGCTTGAAATATAGAAATTGAGTTAGAAGCCTCTGTCCCCGAGTACAGAGAAAGCCTAGGCAGAGAAGATAAACTAATGTACATTACAGCTTAATGTACACAGTTAACATGAGCCAACATCAATCTTACATGTCACAGCCAACATGAAGCCAATTAAATAGAAAAAAAAGTAAACCTCCCCTAACCCCCAACACTTACAAAGATTTAGTTAAGGGTAGATGAAACAGAATTGAATTGCAATATATTTAGGAAGTGCTTAAAAGGGTAAATAAGGTTTTTTATGTTGTTTTTTTTCTTCTGTGAAGAGCTGATTTGGTTGCAGGTAAACACTCAGTCCAAGAAGTTCCAAAGCATGTTAAGGTCAGAAATATTCATTAAGATCAGGTATTATCATGAACAGAATCAAATATCATAAGCAATAGCACTACAAAAACTTCATAAAAGGTAGTATCAAGAAGGCTGCTACCCTATAACCGTGCCAGAATACCAGTCCAATATCAAAAAAGCCAACATGCCAGCATGCCAAATGGAACACTGGCCTTTTAAGAAAGTCATAATGACATTAGTGTAAAGATCAGAGGGTTTATTTCACTGACTAAATTTGTTAAGAGTATCCTGGTTTACAGAATTTTAAAGTGAGCTGAGAATTGCTGATGTTTGTTACTGACATATGCCCTTTAGATTATCACCTTGAAAGCTTGCTGTGACAGGAGTCTTTTGAATGCTTATGGGTGGATAAATTTGAATAAATATGGAGACCTCACAAGACTCAAGGAGACTGTTTCCTTTCCTTTTACCATCGCGGACAACGAGGGGAAAAGCACGAAAAACGCGGTTTCATTTGATATTCAAAATAAACAAAGAAAATCAGTAATATACCATGTTGAAACCAAAACAAAATGTTTATCTCTTATTTTATGGTATTATCAAAAGACAGGAGGAAAAAACTCATCAATAGCTAGATGGACTTTTGACTGCCTTCAAACTAGAAGGAAGGTTATGAATTTAATAAATTCTTCCTGATCTTTGCTGGATGACTATTTAAAAAATCAGGGTTTATTGCACAGTTTAGAAAAACATAACTTAATGTGAATAAATATGCATACAATTAGTTTAGTACATTTCATATACATATTAGATATAATAAAGAAAACATTATTCTTTTCATAAAGTCTTTCAAAATAATATTGTATCTATATTTTTAACATTTGGTTCTTTTTTTACTCACACATATTTGGCACATTGCCTTGATCAGTTAAGGTATTTGTAATGGTTACCCAAGTTAAGCATCATACACTATCAAAGCAGAGTGTTAATATACCAAAAAAAATTATACTGTCAATATACCAGTCTGAATCCAAATATATGTCTAGTTTGCATTTATTGTTTTGTAGTATGTGTGGCACAGCCAAAGCAACACAATTTGAAATAATGAAAGTCTATACACAGATACTAAACTGGTTTAGCATTTGTAGTTATGAAGTATTTTTAAAATTAACGTATATGTAAAACAAATGCTATTACATTATCAAATCTGCTAATGTTGGCAGCTGTAAAATTGTTTTAGGTAGCACGAGAGACAACTTAAGAAATCTTAAAAGTGGAACAAAATAATCTTAAGAGTCCCAGAACACTATCCATGCGCAGACATATATACAAGTCAATAGCACTTCAGGTGTGTCCTGACCTCCACATTCATGGATTAAACTTTTAGCAGTGCCAGGGTCATCTGCTTATGTTGCCACATCACTAAAAGCGACAAACATCACATCATTTTATTTGCATGTGTTCTTGCTTGAACCGTAACATCCTCATTAGGAAACTCAGGAAGAGCGTGCTCGATGAGTGGACAGTGAGGTGGATTGAGAGCTGGCTGTGTGACAGATCCCAGAGAGTGGTGATCAATGGATCAGGGTCGAGTTGGAGGCCAGCGGTGTCCCCCAGGGATCAATACTCGGTCCAGTCTTGTTCAAGGTGTTCATCAATGACCTGGACGAGGGGACAGAGTGTATCCTCAGCAAGTTTGCTGACGATACAAAACTGGGAGGGCTGGCCGACACTCCAGAGGGCTGTGCTGCAGTTCAGCATGACCTGGACAGGCTGGAGAGTTGGGCAGAGAAGAACCTCATGAGGTTCAATAAGAGCAAGTGTAGGGTCCTGCACCTGGGAAGAAAGAACCCCAAACACCAATATAGGTTAGGGAACCTAACCTATCCAGGAACTGCTGGATAGTAGTTCAGAGGAGAAGGATCTTGGGGTCCTGGTGGACAGTAAATTATCCATAAGCCAGCAGTTTTCCTTGCTGCCAAGAAGGCAAATGAAATCCTGGGATGTATAAACAAAAGTGTGGCCAGTAGGTCGAGGGAGGTCATTCACCCCCTCTACCCTGCCCTGGTGAGGCCACAGCTGGAGTACTGCATCCAGTTCTGGCCTCCACAGTTCAAGAGAGACAGGGAGCTACTGGAGAGAGTCCAGCGCAGAGCAACAAAGATGACTGGGGGACTGGAGCATCTCTCTTATGAAGAAAGGCTGAAAGAGCTAAGACTCTTCAGCCTAGAAATGAGAAGGTTGAGGGAAGATCTTATCAACGGATACAAGTATCTAAAAGGTGGGTGCATGGAAAATGGTGACAGGCTCTTCTCAGTAGTTCCCAGTGTCACAATAGGGGCAACAGGTGCAAGTTGGAACATAGGAAGTACCATTTAAATATGAGAAAAAACTTCTTTACAGTGAGGGTGATGGAGCACTGGAACAGGCTGGCCAGGGAGGTTGTGGAATCTCCATCTCTAGAGATATTCAAAACCCGCCTGGATGCAGTCCTGTGTAAAGTGCTCTAGGTTATCCTGCTTCAGTGGGAGAGTTGGACTAGATGATCTCTAGAGGTCTCCAACTCTGGCGATTCTGTGATTCTGTGATTTTAACATTTATTGTTATAACAGTATAAAAACACAATAAGAAAATAGGGTAAGTAGTTCTAAGCACATCGTCTGATTGCCTTCTTCCACTGTCTCTAAAAAGGTCCATGGCTACTGCTTTCTCCTCCCTTCCTTGTCCATGTTCCACAGACCTGTGTCTCCTCACCACACACTGCTGCAACCACTCTTCCCTCTTGCTGTGATCCAGTCTCACTGCCATATCCTCTTCCTCATGGCTTCTACATTCCTCTCCGCCAGGCACCATAGTGTTTCCCCATTAGTCCCTCTTCCCTGCAGGTCCTCTGCTAACCTTTGCCGCCCCTCAAGGGTGGTTGTGCCACTTCCTCTGTACCTCATGCTGTGGCTCTATGTGTATGGGCAAGTGCAGAACCACAGGTACCCAACAATGGAGCTACCCACTGCCTCTGGAGCCACTTCACTTTCTCAGAGCTTCCAGGCACACAAAGAACGCCACAATGAAAACCCACGTTGAGGCACATGGCCAAATGCACAAGCTGAGCAACCCTGCACACTACCTATCACTCTTAAAAAACCTACTGGAGGACACAGCAGCTGAAGATGCTGACTCACACTGCCATCCAACTGATCTGTAATTTTCAGAGTATTTCGAGCTTATCTAAATAGCTTTAAGTTGCAGAACAAATGCACTCCGGCAAAGTCAGAAATTGTGAAAAATTCTGTGATTTTCCCAAGCAAAAACGTTTAGAAACAACGTAGGAGGATAGTGATCGCTCTGGCAACTGACACTGTGAAAATAAACAATGATTCTGTCTTTTAATTTGTCAGCCCCAGTGTAATAATTTAAGTAACTTATATAACTTTTAAAATGTGCACCTGGATTTATTAAGATTTTAACAGATGTCTTTTGTGGTACACACAGCAAGTAATCACAATTTCGATCTTTTTTTAATTATTACTTTCTAGTCTGCTCCAACATTAAAGTGCATCTTTGAAAATCGTCTGGTGGAAATGGATCAGTTGCCTGATCCTATTGGGTTTTCTTCCTTTGGTAGCTATGATGGAAAAAAATCTTCCCTAATCATTATGTTGGTGCTTACTGAAAGAACATAATTTTAAATTGACTTGTAGATATATATTAATCTGTCTGAATACTATATAATGAGTAGATTTCATAAGGTGTCTAACCTGCCTTAAGCACTTTGTGGTTTCTGATGAAACTCTTCAAAAGTTTTGCTCTAATAGACACTGCCATGGGAGCACTTCAGAAGTTTGGCTAAGCAAAGGAGAAACTGAAGACTGCTCCTGAACACCTATTGGATTAAGTGCTCAGTAACATGCTCATAAAATATTCTGAGATAACATATATATGCACACAGATAATTAGCACACTTGATGCCCATTTACTGACATGTAACATATCTATATGCTATAGGAGAAACGTGAGTACTTAAAGTCATTTAAGTCCACTACTGCTTTCTAAAACTTACTTGTAATGAACATTAAACTTTACAGTAGTAAACTTTTTTGGGGAAAAAAGTGTAAGTCAAAACACCTTCAGCCTTTGTCACACCAGTAAAAACACAAGTAAAAACATGCCTAGACATATTTTTCTTCTTACTCAAGAGATTAAAGACCAAGCACAATTCAACACACCAGCCTTTTCTTTTTCATTATTCATATACACATACACACATATAAGCACACGAATGCAATTTCTGTCATGACAAGATCTTCTGAATTTAGAACTTACATTTGTTTAGACAAACAACTATAGATGGTCAAGAATCCATTTCAAAACTATATGCACTACTAATCAATAATGTCTTGTTAAACTAATGCAAAACCAATTCACTGTTCACAGGTGAAAAACAGTTTTGGTTTAGTAAAAATATTAACAATATATTAAGCAATAATTTCTTTTTACTACTGTCAAGTAACTTCATATGCTATTGCAAAGTTTTAAGAAATTCCTACAAGTCTGCAAAGGCCACATTTATAAATGTTAGTCAAAGGAAAGAGTAAGTATTTATAAGCAGTTTTAGTATAAACTAAAATGCCATCTGTTTTCTCTCTTTTGTGATTTTAACCCACAGAAGAATGTTGGAATTCCTGTAGGAAATCTTCCTTTTTAAGTTCAATTTCTATTCACGGCTTGGTAGTTTCGGTCTGTATGTATACACTAATATAAGCTAATTGATTTCTATAGTTTTTAACTTTCCAGAAAGCATTTCTGATTAAACTAGAGGATAAACAAAAACAGGCCTGAAAAAAAAAGCATTTTCATTTCAGAAGGACAAAATGAAGAATTAAAGCATGTGCACCAAGCCCACAAAAATGTTAAAGACACCTTCACATGAGTTTGTCTTGAAAGAGCACCTCGAGTAAAGTGAAGAAACCCAAAAACCCATTGAATCCTAGAATCATAGGATCATAGGGGGTTGGAAAGGACTTCTAAAGATCATTGAGTCCAATCTCCCTCTCCGTTGGAGAAGTTTCTGAATAGATAGCTACATCAAGAGACTACTCTGATCAATTTTCATTTAATCTTGTTGCAAACAAGGACACTTACAAAAAAATGTAATCATCAAAACAAAGTAGGAGTAAATTCATGCTTACCACGAGGATAAAAAGAACTATCAACAAATAAAGTCTAGCAAAGAATATATAAAGAAGACTGAAGAAGGAAAAATATTTACATCTGTATTTTTTTTATGCAATGCAAATTGAATGTTGATTAAAAAGTAAAAAAAATCTCAAATTCTGCATCAGAAGCTGTAGAATATTTTAAGTGTGATAATTGCTAAATTGGATACCTTTAAAAAAAAAAATCACTTTTGTTCTTTATGTCAGTTCATCCTGAGAAAGCAAATACTGCATATATCATTTTAAAAAGTAAATTTTACTAGCTTCTGTTTATTTCTGGAGAGCCTCAGATTGATTTTCATTTAACATTCTCATACGCAGCAGCTTCACATAAGTAAGAATGTTCTAATTAAATTTTTTGATGGTAAACTTAGGAATAACCATCAGTATAGAGAGAAAGCACAATTTAAAATCTAGAAAAAAATTCATTACTTACAGCAATGGTATAATAAAACAGTCTGAAATTAGAAATTGTAGCTATTAATTCCTTTTGCATGCTATAGAGAGTTTCCTGTTCTAAGCTGATAGCTTAAGACTTGGAAGCAAAGCACAAAACAAAAACAAAACAAATCAAACCGAAACAAAAAAACACAAAAAAACCCAAATCACACGTTTGTGCTCCAAATGAGCCTGTAAATGACAAATGCAGAAATTCAGCAGCAGTGGACATTAAAAAAACGAAGGACTAGTAAGAAAAAATTCCTAGTCTTATTTATAAATGAGTTTCTGAATCACAAATGGGACTATATTACATTGCAGATTAGTGTTGATGTATATTTTGAAAACTATTAGTATATGCTCTCTTCATAGAGGGATATTCACCTGCTGGATGGAGGCTAGTCATGCACAACACATATGGAATAGAAAGATGAAATATTTTAAGAATTGAATTGAGGAAGTAACTCAAGTTGTTTTTCTGAAATGAAATGAGGGAAGAATCAGCCAGAGAAACAAGTAAATCATTAATATGAAAGAGGTCCCATTTAGAAAAAAAAATTACTAAATAACAAACTTGCACAACTTAAAAAAAATAATAATCAATTCATAACCATACATTGATATTTCATGTTTTACCCTAAAGTATATTTAATTATTTTAATATAGAAAGTATGTAGAGCAGAAGGTTGTGCAAAAAATGTAATTTCTTAATTTGAATTAAGAACTTAAAAAATATTTTGAAGTTCCAATTCGTTTATGATTAAACTGTTTATTGCGGCCAAACTAGCTGCACATGGCAGAGATCTTTGCATTTCCTTTCCATCTTATATGCTTTATATTATTTCCTGCCTATTATATTTCCTATACCTTACAGCAAGAAGTCCTTACTTCATGCCTAAAATCACACTGTGTGTGTCTCCCTTCTGCTGCACAATTGTACATTACTTCTTTCCCTCTCATTCCCACTAACCATCTCAGAACTCTTTACATTTTCCTGTTTCTTAACTTGCCATAATATCTCACTTTATCATGTGAATTCAGGTACCAAGGAATGGGAGCAAGTTGAGCACCAGGCAGTGCTAATTGTTTTAGGCTTTTTTCTACGATCTGGCCAAGAAACAACAGCAAGTGCCAAAAAGGTATTCACATTTGCAGTACCGAATGCATATGCTATGGTCCAATATTCCTTTTACAATACTTCACTTAGGCTTTTTCCATGCTCAAACTTTATTTCCAAAGTCAATAAAGTCGTGCCTACCCTTACTAATTTCCTGAAGATGTGGAATTTTAGAACGTTAATTGTGTTGGCATGAACAAAAATGCCACTCAGCCAAACTGAAGCTATGAAACACTGACCAGCTCTACTACTTGTTTTTTATTTTTCCATCTCCATTTTTTGGCTACCTGTCCTCCTCTAATTTTCAATTATTTGCCACTGTTTGCAGTGATCAGAAGAGGGACAGATCTGCTTATTCAGTTTAGTCACATCTTATTTGTCTGCCTGCTACTTCAGTATTTCTCCCAAATCTCTTCTCAGCTGACAGGGAAGTACTCATCAGAAACACTAACATTTTTTGATCAGCAGAGCATTGTTAGGAAGTTGCAAGAGCTGAATATGAATAAATCTTCTGCCATATTCTAAAGTTCTAAGCTGTGCAAGCACAGCCAGCAACTTAGTTTCACATTAAGTACTAGCTCGCCAAATTTTCTAATTCCTGACTGAAGATGCAACACAGTTAAGATTTTGGTGAGGGGACCAAGAGATTGAAAAACAAAGCACCTCTCAAAAAACCCACACACCACCCACGACCACTCCTTGCAGCTAACAATATCTGGAAAGGTGGGGTATTTTTGTAGCTATGTTAAGATCAATGCCATCATAGATGGTGCTTTGGCTAGATGGTCTCTGAGAAACTACAACACACATAAAAAGCCATTCCTCCAAAAACCAAAAGCCATCAGGCATTTTGCCATAAAGCAAAAAAGAACAGGCTTACGAGACAAGGCACCGTCCAAGACAACTGAAGCAACATTATAAGGTGCAGAAAGTACTCATGTTCAACAAAAAAATTAGAGTAGTTGAACCAAAGTTACAAGAGTACGACATTAACTGTTTTGTGACAGGGCATTGGTGGACCTCAGATGAAAGTCACACTTAGTAAGACTGCGTATGAAACTCCATTGCCAGATATACAGCTTAACAAGACAACAGAACATATGAACAAGAAGATTTTTTTCTCCTGTAAGCAAAGATCTTCCAAATGCTTTTAGGATGTCATTATGAAGTTAACCCAGCTCCCTTTTCAGTTGCTCTTGCATGCACACATGTGGATCTCAGGTAAGATCCAGCATATGTTGCTCCTTATTTTTCAAGTAGAGGCTGCAGCTATGAAAACATCCTGCTTTCAATTGTTACTACTTTTAGCAAAACACTGGGGAAGAAAATTCGAACTTGAAGCACCTTCTTGAAAGACTTTTAGTGTTCGTGGTGGAGAGCTGTTAGAGGGAGACAGTAGAATAATGTGATGGGTTTTGTTTATAAGAGACTAAGCAAAACTGGTTTTAAGATCCTTTATTTCATTGCATAAAACTTCTGAAAACTTTCTTTTCAGACACAAGTTAGGAAAACTCACATCCCAAGAAAGAGAAAGAGAGGCAAGAATGCCAGAAGACTTGCATGGATGAACAAAGAGCTTCTGGACACTCCTAGATGGAAAAAGAAAGTCTTCAGAGGGTGGAAGCAGGGACAGGTAGCCTGAGAGAAATAGAAAGAAGTTGTCCAAGAAGCCAGGGATCAGGTTAGGAAAGCTAAAGCCCAGACAGAGTTAAACCTGGCCAGGGACATCAAAGGTAATAAGAAGGGTTTCTACAGATACATCAGTGATAAAGAAGCAAAAAAGGGAAAATGTGGGCCCTCTGCAGAAGGAAACAGGAGACCTTGTAATGCAGGATACAGAGAAGGCTGAGGTACTGAATGACTTTTTTGCCTCAATCTTCACTGGTAAGGTTTCTGGCCATACCGTCCAGGACACAGAAGACAGAGGCAGAGACTGGGAAAAGGAAGATCTGCCCACTGTAGGAGAAGAGCAGGTTAGAGACCATCTAAAGAACTTGAAAGTGCACAAGTCCGTGGGACTTGACAAGATCCAACCATGGCTCCTAGGAGAGCTGGCAGATGAAGTTGCAGTGCCACTTTCCATCATATTTGAAAACCATGGAAGTCTGATGAAGTTTTCCACTGACTGGAAAAGGGGAAACATAACTCCCATTTTCAAAAGGGAAGGAAAGAAGACCCAGGGAACTACAGACCAGTCAGTCTCACCTCTGTGCCCAGCAGGATCATGGAGCAGATCCTCCTGAAGGCTCTGCTAAGGCACATGGAAAACATGGAGGTGGTCGGTGGCAACCAACATGGCTTCACCAAGGGCAAATCATGCCTGACAAATCTGGTGGCCTTTTACAATGGGGTCACAACATCAGTGGACAAGGGAACTGACATCATCTACGTGGACTTGTGCAAAGTGTTTGACACTGTCACGCATGACATCCTTGTCTCAAAACTGGAAGAATATGAATTTGACGGATAGACCACTCAGTGCATAAGGAATTGACTGGATGGTCACACTAAGAGAGTAGTGATCAACAGCGTTATGTCCAGACGGAGACCGGTGATGAGTGGTGTTCCTCAGGGGTCAGTACTGGGACCGGTGCTGTTTAACATCTTTGTAAGTGACATGGCAATGGGATCGAGTACACCCTCAGCAAGTTTGCTGCCAATACCAAGCTGTGTGGCGTGGTTGACATGCGGGAGGGAAGGGGTGCCATCCAGAGGGACCTTAACAGGCTCAAGAGGTGGGCCCATGCCTCATGAAGTTCAATAAGGCCAAGTGCAAGCTCCTGCACCTGGGTTGGGGCAACCCCAAGCACAAATACAGGTTGGGTGGAGAATGGATTGAGAACAGTCTTAGGGAGAAGGACCTGGGGGTGTTGGTCATTGAAAAGCTCAACATGAGTCAGCAATGTGCACTTGCAGCCCAAAAGGCCAACCGTGTGTGGCCAGCAGGTCAAGGGAGTTGGTTCTCCCCCTCTACTCCATACTCGTGACACCCCACCTGGAGTACTGTGTCCAGTTCTGGAGCTCTCAAAGAAGGAAGGACATAGAGCTCTTGGAGTGAGTACAGAGGAGGTCCACAAAGATGATCAGAGGGCTGGAGCACCTATCCTATAAAGACAGGCTGAGAGAGTTTGGGCTGTTCAGCCTGGAGAAGAAAAGGCTCCAGGGAGACCTTACAGCAGCCTTCCAGTACCTGAAGGGGCCTACAGGAAAGCTGGGGAGGGACTTCTTACCAGGGTGTGTAGTGATAGGACAAGGGGTAATGGTTTTAAACTGGAGAGGGGAGATTTAGGTTTGACATCAAAAAGAAATTGTTTACTGTGAGGGTGGTGATGCACTGGAACAGGTTGCCCAGGGAGGCTGTGGATGCCCCCTCCCTGGAGGTGTTCAAGGCCATGTTGGATGGGGCTTTGTGCAAGCTGATCTAGTGGGAAGTTTCCCTGCCCATGCAGGGGGATTGGAACTATATGATCTTAAAGGTTCCTTCCAACCTAAACCATTCTATGATTCTATGGAAATGTGAGAACAATTACATAGATATCACAAATAATATGGTATCATCTGAGGAAACTTGGTCCTAAGTTCAAGTGTCTGAAAAAAGGAAACATGAAGTAAGTTCAGGAGAAGTTTGTTAGAGAATTACAAGCAGCATTACTCTCATGAATCCTCCAGGAATTTTGTCATTCTGTATTAAACTGGTTTTCTCCTCCTTTTTTGTACTATGACAGTTTGCTTCCTTCTAGATTTTTCCAGTTAACTACTAGCAATGAAGCAGATTTCTGTACAGGAGTTCAGAAAGAGTATTATTCATTTCTTAGAAAATTCTAGTACTTCCTGACTTAACACTTTTGAGGGTCAAATCACAGTGAATCAACATTAGAAGAGGGCATTCTTAACTCTCCTTTTAAAGAGGAAAAATGTCCTTATCTCACAGGAATCAGAGAAACAGTGTTCAAACAGATACTCATCTCAAGCTGATACAAAGTTTGCTACTAGCTGCTGAGACTGGGAGAAAGATACGGATTTGAGTTGCATTTAATCTGAAGCCTCTTCTACATTACTACACTAGCATCTTCTAGCCTTGCAAATCTTGTCCTTCTCCCCAGATGCCTACTCTATGTACACTCAGGTTTGTAGACTGTTGAGATTAGTCTTTAAACTTCAGTATCAGTAAGGTGCATTTGGAAGACCTGGTGTGGCAGCTCTCTCATCTGAGACTCAGGAAGCCAACAACAAAAATGGCATATTTGCCACTGAAAATTTAGTGGATGTCCTTCAAATACATAATAAAATTCAGTCTATCTTTTATTAGACATATTACCTCTTAACCTTGCTAGTAAATAGCCTAATATTTTACAGGAGAATTACTGCTTAACGAAGAAATCTCAAAGAAAGCAAGAAAACATTTATTAAACCAAATTCAAAGTACAACTAGACGCATTCCAAGTAACCTCCTGGTGTTGTAATTTTAGGTTGTTTATGTGAGAAGAGGAGGTCGCATTAACACGTTTGTTACCATTTCAAACTACCTTTTCTAGGGTTAACAATCTCAACTGCTTGCAAAACAAGTGAAAAACTTGAAAGTACTGGAAGTATTTGTATTAGGCACTTTTGTTTCCATTTGTTCAGCTTATCTTGGAGTCTAGGAAATCCACAACTGTAACATAACTAACATACCAACTGCAGTTATAAACAATAAAGAATTTAACAGAAATTAACTAAAAAGGCTCTCTGCAAAGTTGCATTTAAAGAATGGCAAGCATACATCCACCCATTGCATAGAAATTAATTATATGTCTTCAGTGAAAAGCATGTTTCAGCAAAGTAACAAGGACAAAGGCTGGAATGTAGTACAGCCTTTCACATCCAGCATTAACCAGATGACCCAGGATGACCTGGAACAATGTTACTCTGACTTTACTCAACTCATTGGTAACAGGTTTTCCATAATCCAGCTGTGTTGACATCCACAGTTAAAAAAAAAGAAGTATGAGTTTTTGAAGTTACTTATTTACAGAGAGCAAAAATAGACCTTTTCAGGAGAAGTTTTTTCTTTATTTCCAGACAACTTCAGCTGTTGCATTTCTGTTATCTTTAGTTCTGCATGCCCTTTCTCATCAGAAGATAACTCATGCACTGACACCTAATTTTTTAACTTTGAATGCAGTGCAAATCAAATTATGAAAGATATAAAATATGTTAAAACATGCATATTCAATGAATGCAGACTATACACCATACATTTTTGCTTAGATGATAGAAAAACAACCTGAATGTTTTCAAAGTTCTGCACGTGAATTTCTACTGACCATAACCGGTACTGCACTTTTGCAAGCTGGCCAACATCTCACTCATAACTCTGAACTTCAACATCCTTTTTTAGCATCCTGCTATATCGTTTTATATTATGAAAAATATTATAAATAGAAATAAAGACTAATGTCTAGATTTGATTTAGTATAGTGATAGCATGATTTGATACTAACAAAATTGCACTGAGAAGAAAGGAATATATACTAACAAAAAGTTAAATGGTTAATTGTTTGCAACCACAAGAGTAAGAAGAAGAGTGCATTGAAGATTAACTACACAAGGCTTATTAGCTCTGCCTTAAGCCCAAGATGTTTCGTGTTCTTCTTTGGAGATTTCTACTTTCAGCCTCATAACCTAGATATGCTATAAGCTGATTAACTACTCAGAAGGTACACTTAATGTAGAATTAGAGAAGCTCAACACAAGAGCTAGTGCAGAATAAAGAATTACTTCATACTTTGTCTCATAGTATTTTGCCATGAGAAAGCCCCAAAAATGAAAATGTTAAAAGACGTTTCCAGCAGATCCAGCAATGACACTAAACATTTAAAGGACTAATGGTCACCATTATCCAACATATTAGGTGAGTAAAAGCTTGACAAATTATATCACTTTAATGAACATATTTTAGTAATTGCACAAGCTCAAAAGCTTTTTTTTTAATTATTTTGTAGTGAATAGAGAGGAGGTTTTGATTTGCTAGGGTCATCAGAAAATATAAAAGCAAGCACAAGTGGAAACTGCAAAAATACTGGTACTTAGTTAACATATCCATTCTGAGATGCATGTGCTGACAAACAAGCACAGATAAAATGGTTCTGTCATATGCATGAGGTTTCTATACAGCAGTTTCTTGAGATATACAGTTTATGCACTTGGCAAATTGAAAAAACTGCCTAGATTCTTGTGTGACTGAGTAACTGTTCATGTACTGTGACTGCATCTTTGAATTTTCAGAAACAGGTGTACAGCAGCCACATGGACTATACCTACAATTCAAACCACAACTGCAAAATTAACAGACTGCCACACAAGTAATTCCATTGCGGTAATAAAATCTTGATTTTATCTGAGCTTTTGATACCAATACTTGCGTGTTTCACCATGAAAATAAAGAGAATTGCAAATAGTACAGTCTGCCACAGATGAAAAGAGACAATCATCTTTGATTCAGTTTAGATATCTGGTCTTAAGGCAGAAGAGTTGGACTTTAGAATTTTGTATGTATTTTTTAAATGTCGCCAGTAAAGTTTTATACACACACAAAATTGTTCAGGCAGGGGTAGACAGTGGCTGGCAAAAAAACCCAAACAACTTATTTCCTGGATATTGGGAATATTTACATACAGTCAACTAAATAACTGAATTAGGCTACTCAAATTGCATGCATAATTGCCTTATCTTCTTTCAGTTTTGATACAGACAGATGTACACAAATAAAATACTGTGTCTGTCTTATAATTTCCATTGAATTCTCCTATGTTTGCAATGTTATGCACAGATAGAGGTTTTCAACAGGAATAAATCATGGCAAACCTGAAACAACTCTCAAAAAAACATCTGTATCATTTCCATATGCTTCTATAGCCTTAGAGCTCAACTGAATTAGAAGAGATGAACCACAGTTAAAAAGTTCCACCCAAAGGTTCTGAGATCCCATTATCTGGAAAAAGAAGAGGAAAGTACACAGTTTACTCTAAATATGAAGTATTTCATTTCAATTACATATTTGGAAGAAAGATTTCAGGTTGTTGTTGGTTTTTTCCCCTTAAGTCTAACAGCAAGTTAAAATTCTCTATACACATCAACTTAGTTTCAATCTGAACTCTGAAGTATGAGTTGTCTCAAGTTTTATTGAAGGATAAAACCAAAGTTACCCTGAAGAGTTTTGCTTCAACAATATTTGAGAGCATTTGTAACTGTGCAACTGAAAAACTATCAAAACAAAGTGTAAGTCTTTGTAAATATCAAAAGAAAGTATCTAAGAACTTAAAGTGCTGCAGCCACAGCAAAAGCAGAGATATTTTTTGTGAAAAAAAAGGTAATTCTATGTTGTGCACTTCTCACAACCTGCATCCCTTCCATAGGTACAATGGAAGTTAAGTTGTCCTTAGTTGTCTAATTCTGCACATCCATTATCCTTACCCAAATCCAGACAAGCAGGTAAGAAAAATCCCACAAAACTTTACTTTGCCTCATGTCTGAGAAAATAAAACCTTAGGTTGGAAGTTTCAGATGAGAGTAGGTTCCTCATGTTTTGGCTTAAAACTGATGATAATTTCATCTTTATTCAGACTTCCTCTGCTTAAACTGATTTAGTATATTTAAAATAAAAAGTCCTCTGCCAGCACACTGACATAAGAACAACAAAAATCTTAAAAACTTAGACAATACAGGAGGAAGAGATTAAAGAGCAGATTAAAAGAGAATAAAAGATGAAAATGGATTACAAAGCCTAAGAGACCTTGGAAATTCAAAATCGTTGGAGACAAAAATACAAAATATTTTTTTATTTTATTTGTGAGAAAATTGTATTTTCTTTATATTGTGGTATATTCTTGGTTTAGAAAAGTAACCTTATGTGTGGCATTAACTTGCACTTCATGTATAAATTATTCATTGCAATGTAAGCTAAGGGAAAAAAAACTCTGCTGATTTCAGTAATTTCAAATAGAAAAATTACCTAAAACTCAGTACCTAGTTCAGGTTATCTCCCTCTATTGGTAATACTTGTGGAGGGTGGGGAGGAAAGCAGTAAACAACCTAGCTTTACTTTACTGTACTCAGAAAGCAAACCTGATACGTGCAGAAACACTGTTTCCCAGAATCGACACAGGACAGATTATAAAAATTCAGCTTTATTTCTTACTTGCTTTGTTTCGAAGTAATAAAACCCCTCTCTCTTCCTCAGATATGAGGATCAACTAACATCCACTTCCAAACAATTATTTTGGAATGTTTTAGAAATCACAAGACGTTTTCACTGCAACCAGCTTAAAGTAGATTTTTAAATAGCATCTGTAACCAGGAAAAATTTCTCAGTAAAACACCAATAGCTCCAACTCTAAAACATCACTCCTTCACATGTTCATACTTAGCTGCTTAGAAAGGAGTTGGCTGGTACAGCAAGACTTAGAAGTGGTCTTCTGTTGTCAGCCCAAAGCCATCTAGAATGCAGTACACAAACTCAATTTTAGTTTATTTGAATCAGAAGAATTGAAAAGAAGTAACTACTTGAAATAATTCTCTCTCCTTCCAGCAAAATGCTTCCTTAGGAGGACCCTTTCATATCGGAGGACTTGATTCAGGGGTCCAACATGTTCTTGAAAAAGAGGAAAACACTGCAAAAATTAAGTACTTCAAATATTCATGAGTATGTGCTAACCCACAAGCCAAACTGTAGGTTGTGGGAGAAAGCAAAAACTTCTTAAGATAGTAGTTCAATAATTTTTGATTTATAATACACATTCAGAAATCTGATTTGTACTCAATTACAGTTAGCAATGAATTTTCTATTAATGCACCCCTTTTAAAAGTAAATAGTCTGCTAACCCATGAAAAACTGAATCACTATCTCTGATATACAACTCTAGAATAAGTAAATGCTAAGCACTGAATTAACGATGGGAGAGTTTTCATTAATAGTTTTAAATGGCACATAACAAAAATTTTGCCTACAAAGTCTATTCACACGTACAGTATACTACTCAAATGTGGCTTCTGCTTCAGTGCCAAGAATGCATGATTATCAGGAATGAAAAGCTATTTTTTGAATTATTTATTTGTGAATTACAATTATTTTGGGTTTCTTTCCAGTTTCCAAAAATAAGTCAAAATATATTTTGGTATTTTTCAAACACTGCAAAAACAGTAACTACAGCTGTGACACTGAAATCTTACAAAATTCAACATAAAAGGAATTCTTGCTTTTAACCCTAGTAGATATTAATTTGCAATGTTATGGCTATTATTTGTGTATTTTACAAAATCACTAATCTGAGGGAAGGAAAACCATTTTATGAACAATCAAAAAGTACAAACCAAACTTTCTGCTTCAGACTCCTCTCTATACTTTAAAAGAACTAGGGGAGAGAAACTGCAAGAAAAATTGTTTTCTAACTCCCCCATTTTTTACTATGAACAGCTACAGGTTATTTTTTGAATAAGTAATTCCTGACTTGGAGAAAACACATTGCTAAGGTTGACCCAGCTAGAGAACATTTTCATCACTTTGTCAGTACAGAACCACATTTTCCCCTCATTTATCTTCCATCTGTTCTTTCAACTTTCCTGTTTAAGCAGTGGTCAGTGAGAGGCATTCTCTACCAAAGTGCTAGATAGTGAAGTTGGATTCTGATTAGACATCTATTACTCTGCTGCAACATTGCAGACTGACATAACAAATCTATCTAGAACCCAGGCAGTTCATTATAGTCTAGCTTCACTATTTCTTATTACAGCACTAATGGCCTTGAGACAAAACAGTGATTAAAACTTTTTATTTTTTGTAAATGCAAGAAAATCTAATAAATTGGTTTTCTTGCTTAATTAACTGTGGTTTATATACTGTACTACAAAGCTAAAAGAAGTTTCTTCCAGCTATTATTGATGTTCTCATTGTGCTTTTACCAAATGAGTCCAAAAAAGAAACTAACAATGGGAATCACAGGATCATGCATTTAATCATGCTAAACCAATCTGACCAAAAAAACCTGAATATACAGCCAAAGTAAACAGTCAAACAAAATTATTACAGTTCACGCTGAAGTCATTCAGACTGAGACTAAAAGGAAGTATATCACCATGCTGAATAAAATGAAACCCGTTGTTGGATGCAAAAGTTCTCCATAAAACAGAAAGTGTTGTATTAGCTCTCAAGGTAGCATTCTCAAGGAAATCAGAAATACTAACTTCTTCAAACATTTAAGAGAGCTAAACTCCTTCTTGAGAAGTGGTAGCCTGGTGTTCTCAGCCCAAACTTGAGAATTCAGCTAAGCTACAAAGATGAAAGAACAGCACCACCTAGTTCTCTATTTAAAAGTTTTCAAATATTATCAACCATTGATTTATTTTTGTGATCTATGTTCACATGTGTGTATATTCTGCAATGAAATCTGTCACATTTCCATATGAAACAATAGTAACAAGTTTGGCAGGAGTTATTAAAGCATCTGATGTAGTTACTTTACAAGTGTATTCTGTGGAGGGAAAAAAAAAAGCTTGCATATTCAAGAATACTACAGACTTGTAATAATACAAATACTGTTCTGACGCACTATAAACACTGAATGGATTTCTCAACCAACCCTAATATTACTTATGGGACCATTTCTCTAATTTAACCAAAACACTGAACTTGTACTGATTCCCCCATGAAGTAGTCTGACACTTTATAGTATGTATATGTGTTCCAGATGCAAAAAAATCTATTAATGATACAGAAATCACAAGAGCCTCAGTAACATGTTTAAAAACTAATTTTAGCTCATGCAAGTTGTTTCCTATTTACTTTTCTACTCTGCCTTTCAGAAATGGGATAGAATTTGCCTGCTGGAGAATGAGATAAGTATTTGAAAAGAAGTTTACCGTGACACAACATCCGCACATAAGAAGCTACCTGCTCCTACTCTGCGGTCATCTTACCCAAGTTTTACTAGTGTAGCTGCCCTGTGCTTCCATTCGATGAGCACATATAATAGGTACACATCCAGAATAGTCAGGCTATTTCTCTAGACATGCTGTATTTTCTAACATCTCATACACATCTGCAGGACATAATAGCAGCAGAACTTCATTTCTGAAGACATTATCTGTTTTGACACTGAAATTCATCAGTCAACTCTGACTTCTTACAGTAATATACTTCGTACTAGATATTTTCTGTAAGGCTCTTAACTGAAATAAAGCACAAGTGACTGTTTTGGATACTACTGCATTCTACATTGCGATGGCATGTTCTGTATCATTACAGAAAAATAGGAGTTACAGAAAAAATGTTTTAGCTGCATTTGAACAAAATGTTCAAATCAAGTAATTGATTTATCTAACTTAAAACAAGGAAAATGAAATGCAGCTGCATTTACATTATCTCATGTAGCACATTAGCATCCATCTGCTGAAGTTCATCTGAATTCCTGCTTTTCATATGGCAGCTTTTTAAGTGTTTCCAGCTCTCAAATTTCACCCTTCCTACCAATGCCTGTAAAAAGTCCTCCATGTTGTACCGATGTAAAAAGTCAGGCTCTTAACACAGAAGAGACTAGAGCCTTGTGACTATCTCACTAAAAAGCTTCTGCAACTCGTGTAGCTGGCAGGAGTCAGGTCCCAGTGCCAGGGACTGACTCCCCCTGGCTCCCCTCCTTACTTCTATAAGCGCACATTGGAGGAACATATAGAGAAGAAGAAGAAAAGAAAATAACAAACAAAAAAATCTAAGCCTCCTATCACATCCACCCCAGGTATTTTCTACTCCAAGGTAGAGAGAAAGATGGCTTCTCATAGCTTCCACAGAATGCACTTGCCCTAAAACCTTCAGTTGTTGCATTTCATTTCCTGGGCAAAAGAAGAAGTGGAGAGTCACAGCAGCA
Source organism: Hemiprocne comata (assembly GCA_020745705.1). Classification (NCBI taxonomy): domain Eukaryota; kingdom Metazoa; phylum Chordata; class Aves; order Apodiformes; family Apodidae; genus Hemiprocne; species Hemiprocne comata. Next base: position 129,297,671 of record CM036586.1, on the reverse strand, counting down.
AAAAGATGAGTAGGTGTGCTGCATCCTGCAAGATTGAAGTCATATAGTGTTTTGTTCTAGCCTAATCTTCACTTCTGCCTGAAGTTTTTCACTGCAAAGGCTTTTGTAGTAACCCTGGAGGGGATGTTTTCTTCCTAGAGAAAACACAGTTGCCCATTTCTTGCCCCTATCTATCAACATACCTACATATCATCCATGAAGGCCACTTAGGTGTTGGCATGCCATAGCTTATTTTCTGCAAAGTTGACACATTAATGTAAACAAGATCCAAATTTGGGGCTTTATACTCAATCTTAAGAAAGGAGATCCCTTCATACATCACTGAGTTTCCCAACTTCAAGTCTTGCAGCAGCAAACAGAATAAACAAAGCTTAGTTTTCTTGACAGGTATCCTAGACAGACAAGGCATGCAGGGAGATTACTATGCATTTATCTGTGACCAGCTAGTCACCTAGTTTGAAATCTTTTTCTGAAGATATTTCCTTTCTAGAAGAAGTTCAAATGTCAAAAGTCTTTAATGACCAATTAAAAGAAAAAAGCTTGTGATATTAAAAATCCATTAAGCAGCAAATTTCCTTTTTTCACTTTAAACTATATAGACTACTAGATTTCTGCTTTCCTGTTGGGATTTACAGTTTGCAATAGGCATAATCTAATGAATACTAAATGCAACTGCACTTCCAAATCCTGCAGTACAGATGTCACAGTCAATTAAGAATACCCCTTATGGATGATGTTCCACTGCCTTCTTTATCCAGATTTCCTGTTACTCCACTTTGCATCAGATCAGGAAAAAATTGTGGTTCTGTAGAACAGAAGCATCACTTGCTCTTCCGACAGACAAAAGCAAATCTGTACAAAATCTGAGAGAATTCTTTTTCTCAAAATCCAAAGCTAGTTTGAGAAATTCTGTAATTACATTATTTTAAATTACACACATACACACAAAATAAATAAAAGCCTACTCTTATATTCCAAGCTATTTTGAAGTTACATTAATCTTGTATGTTGAACATATGTGAACATCCCATAGGTAAGCCTATAAGCCGTTGCAGTTTTTATCTGCCATAATTAAAGACAAATGGCACATTATTTCTGTTGATCTCATGCCTTCCCCACCACCTCCTAAACTCACCATTCAGAACACAGCAAAGCAATAATGATTTATAATTTGCAAAACAAAGACAACTTAGGAAGCAGGAAACATTTAAATTTTAGTCTGATTCAATTCTAAAATTCAAACTTATTTTGTGAGGAAAATACTGAAATTATGTGTCAGACCATTCTTTAAGGAGTGAGTGACTTTTTCACTCTAAGAATGGCATATATTTTGCATTTTACATAACAAAAATAAGTATTAACCAGCAGTTTGTAGCCCACAAACTCTGGCATATGTCTCCTCACTAAATGTAAATGCTTGAGAAAAAAAAAATCTAAATAAGTTAAGGAGAATGTCTGAAGAATCTGTGTAAATAGCCTAGCCCATACTTAACTTACTTATACACTACTTGTGTTCAAATACACATCCCCTTGATTTCATTTGTATAAGCAGCAGTCACAATACATCCTAAGATTCTAACATGCTCGATTCAGGACTCCACCCTTAGAGAAAGCACAGCCTTATCAAGCCAAGTCACTGTTTTTTTAAGCAGCAAAATATGAGACGCACTCTCTTTTAATGGCCAATGTCTCAGTACTTGTCAGATTTGGTATTTAAATTCTGAAAAGCTCCTCCATGTTAGATGTTGCTAAGTTTGCTACAACCGGTTTTAATTTAAAATTAAGGGACCCCCTTTAGACTGTACAGATACTATTTTTCACTAACCAAAAAGATCATTAAACAAGATGGTGCTTACAGCTTCCTCCATATTAGTACAAATCTCACCAGAATTACAAGGCCACATTATACAAGCCTGGAGACATCAAGAACATAATTAAAAATCTGCAAATGCAATGGAAAAGTTAGAAGTCTGTAAAGTTAAGAGGAAACTGCAATGTCATGCTTACTCTAATGAACAAAATACTTTACACGTCACTTAAGCTCATGAAAAATTGTAATGTTTGTTTGGTTTCCTCCAAACATACAGAAAGAAGTTCTCTCATTTTCACTACTGTTATTTTGCATGTTAACAAAGAATTCATATGAAGGAAATACTACAGTATTTTCTGTATATTATACCAATTTATGACCTGTCACAGGTTTGAGATACTCTGTTAATCTCTGATCAGTTCAGCGACTAGTATCTCTAATCACTGCATTTATTTTTCAATTTGGAAACAGCTACAGTTCAATATTTTTGTACATTTGAAGATACAAAAAAGTTCCTTTCAGTTGATGACCTGGAGTATGAAAAAGTATTTTTAGATATCAAGCAAAGTTTTGCTTTTCCTGTATAAACTGTGCAAACCAATGGAGGCTTCTTCACTGTTCTTCAATTTACATCCATCAATGTATCACAATGAAGCACCAACCAGCATGTCGAGACTTAAACTTCACATACAAAAAAACATATTAACATTCAGGGATAAAGGAAAAAAACAGCCTTTGAAAGGCATAAATACAAAATGAGCTTCAGACTGGGGCCTATTTTTTACAATCTTTTAATTAAAATAAATTCTTCATATTAAACTCCAGCTTGATTTTGTCCATACCATCTTATTACTTTTGCTTTATATTTTGTTTATGAAAAAAATTCAGTACATAACAAATTTGTATTGCAAAGTAACATATTTTTTCAGCAGCAAATTCAGTCATCCTAAACATTACATAATTTTAAAAATGTATTGAATCTGCTTCAACTACTATGGCTTTTCCCCTTGTTACGGACTAACTGGCACAGCCTTTCTGCCTTGTAACATAGCAGGAATAAAAGCAGGTCAAGTTACACTGTTAATCCAGCAGATGTAGGTCAGTTTGGGATAAATATTGGAACAAATGGAAAATACCAAAGCGCCTACTACAACTGCTGCTGTGAAGCAATTTAGCCTTATTCTCCTCAGAGCTGTCACTCAGTTGCAGTTGTGGAGTTTCATGTGTTGAACTTTGAAAATAAGAGTTTTTAAGACTTAGATGGGTCAGTATAGCTGTGCTGAGCTATTCAGGTTCTGCCAGAAAAAGCAGCAGTAATGCAATGTGTTACATATTGATGATATCCAGAAAAGTCTAACTGTATTTTCCTATGTGGTCACAAATTATTTTTGCATGTAATTGCATACTCTGGTTACTTTAGCCAAGTTTGGTGATGGAATTACTATGATTGTATGATTGTTCGATTAATATTGTGGTACATAAGAAGTTCAACATATAACCAGAATATTTTCACCTCTAACACAGCAAAAGAGCATCTCTCACACTATCCTTCCCATCTAACATAGAAAAGGATGGGTAGTCAACAAACTGCTTACAGAAACATGACGACAGAGGGAATATCAAAACTATGCATCAAACACTACACTGTACCTATGATGATATGCACTGTTTTAAAAATAAGCTAAACCTTGCCAGCTCCATTCACAGAACAAAGAATACGCTGGAGAGTTCAGTAATTTATCTCTATGTGAACAAAACTTCATATATAATGTATATGTACACACATACAGCTCTGAAAAGAGTTTTAGAGATTCAAATTGAGAAACACAAACTATATACTAATTATTTTTATGAAACTGAAGAGCAGCTGCCTGTGGAGAGTTATTATTCTTTAACTGCTATGTAAGAAAAAAAGAAGGATCCCGAGTATTACAAAATAGAAAAAAAGTTAAATTTATGAATTTATCGCAATGTAAAACTACATCAGAAGTTATTCACTCCTACTTAAAATGTGAATGCTGTAAAGCATTCACGCTCTCCAAAAATCATTTGATTAAACTAGAAAGAGGTAAATACAATTCAACTTCATGGTTAGGAAGAAATGGTCTTTCCCTTAAAAATCCAAAACCTGTCAGACAGCAAAAACATTCCTGAATAATGCTTACACAGATCCCAAGATCTGCGTTTTGGAAACAAAAGGACAGCAAAGGAAGTAAGTATTATTTTATTTTCCACATTTGCAGATGTCGAGGAATGGAGAGAGGATGATAGGTATGCAGACAGGGTTAGAAGCAGGAACAGTGAGTCTCCTAGTCCATCTACCATAAAAATAACTACCTACATTCTTCACTAAATCCTTTTTGCCAGTTCCAACTTCTCCATGTTAGAAAGTCCTAAATGCAAAACATTAGTGTTTTTAAAAGAGCACTGGAATATGCAATATGCAGCCTTCAGTGTAAGCACTCTTTTGTCATTGAAATAAATGTTCTGATTCTTCCTCTCCCCCCTTAAAAAGCTATTATGATACTATACTGTGTATTGACATTTAAAGCATCCATTCTAAGCTTAGTGTGTATTAACACAAAAGACTGTAAATATTTGGACTTTGTCTTTTATTTTAATTTATAAAATGAAGGGAAAAAGATCCTTAAATTGTCTCAGAGACAGAACTAAACAAACAAACCACCAAAAACCCAACACAAACAGAAAGCCTCAACATTAAGAACCCTTGCAAAGGCATCCATATTCATTTTTCAAAATACTCAATTATTTTCAAAATGCTTTCATTATGTAGAAAGCTAGGTGGTTCAAGGGCAGATTCCCAAGATAAATCATAACTTTACAAGTTTACTCCTTGCCACTGAAATTTGATACTTTTCTTCATTTCAAAAACACCTCAGAAGAAGGGATATGCTCATTAAGATCATACTTAATATTGATGCAATCCCAGAGGAGACACCTACTAAACTAAACTATGTCTAATATTTTTACCATTCTACATTTGTTTAACCTGTATGTTAAAAAACATGTCAGTGGCACTCTCCTTAGAGAAGACCCTCCATTGTTTTGAGAGTGTCTAACAGAGTTAGCCTGTTGTTAGCTTCATGTTTTAAAACAAAATTAAAGAAGGCATTAAGAGGACAATGACAGCATCTTCTCTTTCTATTTTTTTAAATAATAGATGAAGAGGGAGTCATCATTCTAACACAGTCAACCACACTCGGGTTATACTGATATTCTCTTGGCAACTACCTGATACCCATGTCCATGTCATTACCACACACAGAGTTGCTCTGTATTACGTAATCACCATTAGTGATGCATCAGTAAAAAAACACCTGTCAAAATTAAATCTTGACTTTACTTAGCAATATTAAAAGATTAATTATTTGGTAGCAAGAGTTAGGGTAATCACATTCAAGATATTTTGTCAACAGAAGGATCAGGCCAGAGTAATGGGAAAGATAATTATGAGAACTAAGACCAGAGTAATAGAAAACTATGTCTTACAGACATTTATAGTACATTATAATGGCATTGCAACTGACAAGTAGATTTAAAAGGAGAGTGAGATTCACTGTTTTACATTTCTGAAATTTTTTAAAAATAAATTAAAAAGAGAACCAAAAAGAAAGTAGAAAAGAAAACATTATTTGTTTCAATGGAGGTGCTTCTCTTGATCGACATTTCCTTGGAGTTACCTCTTCAGTGAGAAACATCAAAATTGTTTAGTGTTGAACTGATGGTAGAAACTCGATGAATATTTTGAGTGTAAAAGAGATAAATATTAGCACAGTGAGTGATCCCCATATTCCTCAGGGAAGCTGTGCAAGGTCATCAATGGGAATTTGGATTATCTAGCTACTTCATGTTCTAAAACGAAAGTAAACTGCTGTATGATGACTATCAGTGAAAATACACAAAGACATCAAGCAAAAGAATTCATATAATACGAACTAACCTAAGCAGCTAATAAGCCTTCCAAACCTTGTTTAGCCTGATGGAAGTCTATAAAAGACAGTCACCATGAAGTAGAGTGATCCATTTTATGTTTCAGTTTGTCTGTAAAATATTTCAAATAGAGATTGTATTAAAAGTATCGTGTTCTATTCTGTAATTGTCTATACACTTACAGAATTACAACATGCTTTTGACCTGCTGTACACTTTATTAGCATAACAATATTTAGCTGTCAAGACAATCCTTATGCATACAGCATTGGGTTGCCAAGATTTTACTAACAGAAATCCTACTGAAAATTAAAAACAGAATCTAGATACACTAGACAGTGAGTGATGTATGACAACTTTGTCTTAAATCAGTGTAGACGATCTGAGAAGTAGCCATTTGCATATTTGCTAATTTTTTCATTTTTTTAACTTCTGCTTGTAATAGATCTGGAGTTACGAAAAAAGAGCCTCACCCTTAAGCAATTATCTGTCTTCACTGATTTGTTGCTTCAGTGAACACAGTTTCCGACAAATTACAGTGTCCCTACATTATTTTCATTAGTAGACAGGTTGCAAGCATTTGGAGTGTCTGGAGAAACCATATTGAAAAGGTTTGCCTGGTGTTGGCAGAGAACTGTTGGTAGATCATTTGCTACCACATACAGCACTACCCAAGTATCTTCTCAGAAGCAGAGCACATTAAGGCATTAGATGCCATTTGCATTATCACACAGCAGGGGGCTACAGCAGCTACAGTTCCAGGATAATCTTAACCCGTATCTGTAATACTATGAAACCAACAGAACTATTTTTAATATTACAGTTTCTCACGTGATAACTGTTCACAATAAACTTACTTTTCAGGTTGCATAAAAACAGCTCAGATGATGTACTTGAGTTATTCTAATATATGCTGTCCTTCAACTTACATTTTGTCTAAGAAAGGCTAAATTTATGAAGCAGAAAAAACAATCGGAATGAAACAAAAATGTAAGCATAAAATGGAAACATATCTAACAGTTTAATCTCTTGGGACATTGTTTAAGTACTCCTGAATCATTACAGTGCACAACCTAAGCACAACAGCAGCCAGAGATCCTACTATTTTCACAGCAAACGCTAGAGAGGGCAGAGCAGACTATTATCATACCCAAACTCAGCTGACAAACCGCTTCTCAGCTCAACATGTTATTACACCCTCTTCCCCCTCCATTGCTCCCCTTTCACAGCAAGCAGTTGACACTGGGCTCTTTTACTTCTTCTTTGCCTCCTTTCCGAAAGGACTGCTTGCTGTTAATGCTATTCCAGGCACAAGCTGAGAAGCATTATTCTATGTCCTCTTCCCTCAGCAGATGATGCTTCATCAATACTCAGCACAGATTCTCTCCACAAGTCTCTCTGTAGATCATGCCAGAAAGGCACACTTCCATACAGGACACACATCATCTTGACTCTGTCACCTTGTCTTTAAATGTAGTTAGCTCCAATTTTATTAACAGGAACCATCCTTAGTTACAATCCAGAAGTGCTTCAAATCCGCAGAACAAAGATCTTATTCTCATACAGAGTTGACAAAAAACCTCTGAATCTCATGGCCCAAAAACAGAAAATAAGAGGAATCTAATAAATCCATTGACCCACTTCACAACACAGTTTGGGGAACCAAAGCAAGCCAACAGGAAAAACTACTTTCGAATGGAGGTATAAAGCTCCCAACAAGAAATGTGTCTAACATGGTACCTGTGTCTGCCAGCTGTGCCAAAATACATGGCAGAAACTGATAAAACAACATATATGAGGTAGTACTGTAAGGTGGACCAAAAGAATTTGATACTCTGTTAGATGCAGTCACTGTTCAGGACAGTCTTCTCCTAGAAAACATTTACTCATCTTCTTCTCCATTCTCCTCTACATTAGGAGAAAAGCGAAGTCAAAATTATTTCCTCTTGCTCCTGTCTGAGGTGTACAGGTTCTTTATATCCTCTTTTTTTTTTTCTCCTTTTTTTTCCTTTTTAATAGTGCCCAGCAAGACTGCCTCCTGCAGAAGCACTCTGCTGAAGTGTGGTATACGGAGTGCCTACATATTTCTGATTGCAGTTTTAATCAAGAGCTGAAAAAATAACTGTGTGAGAAGCTGAAAAGAGGGAGATGTTTCATACGCACAGAGGGCAATCTAGGTAACATGTTAAGCCTCGCTTTTCCCCATCTGCAAGGGCAGGCCCAACCTGGTTATTTTCACACAGTCACAGTCAGATTTTTATTACGCTCCTTTCCTAGCAACATGTTTTTTACCTGATCCAGTTCACAAGAGTTACATTTTGCCTGGCACACTCCCTAAACTGCTGTGAAAGGCATTACTGTTTTTAATTACTGGTTTACTCTCAAAACTACGATGTGCTGAATGCAGCTGATTACATCTGAGGAAAGATCAAATCCTCCTCCTCCAGCAGCAGCCCCGATTTTATTGGTGACAGAAAGTCAGTCCAGACGCCCCCTACCCCCCCCCCCCCGCATCCTTTGCGGGGCAATGAATTGACAATTCACAGGGAAATGTAAAAGGCAGAGAGGAGCCAACCCCCAGGTGCAGCCCGCCACACATGCCCCAATAAATAATCTTGTATAGCACCAACACAGCAGCTCCTTGTGCACTGACGTACAGGGCAACTCATAAACATCGGTAAAGAATACAAATAATCTCCCCGATGTAACTGCCCTTCGCAGTTGCCAAGCTCCCCCTCTTCCCTTCCCTTCGTTCTCGCCTGCGCCACCGATAACTTCCTCGGGAGGTGGCGCGGGGGCACCGGGAGGTTTCTGGCCCATTCGAGGGGAGAGGGGGAGGATGGGGTGGGGGTTTTGAGGCTCTTGTGTTTTGGGCACCCGAGCGGCTGGGCTGCCTCTGCTCCCGCTATGGGCTGCCAGCAACTGCTCCCTCCGGAGATGGCCCGACACATGACGCAGCCGAGGGAAACGCGAAATGTATTAAACTTGACGCGAAATGGCACGACGGCGGTGAGAGAAAAAAAAAATAAAAATCTTACAAGGTCACTGAGTTTAATCGTCTCTTGCCTTCTCCCTCCCAAACTGAAACACCCCGCAAGCCGTGCAAGGGATGGGGAGAGAGAAGACCCGCCGCCCCCCCACAGCCACCCTAAGGACAGGGCGCCCGCCAGCGAGCTGCTGCGCGGTGTCTCCCTGACCCCGTTTACACCCGCCGGGGGACGCCGGGCCGGGGCCGCTCTTGCCTTCCCTGACCCTTGCGCCTGGTCGTTAACCGCCCCGCCCCAGCGGGCCCCGCAAAGCGGGGGGAGGCTGGGGGGCTGTGCCGCCATCCCGACGCCGCTGAGGGGGCAAACTCTGGGCGTCAGCGTAGTGCCCCGGGCTCGGCTGCCGGCTCGCCTTCCCTCCGAGCGGGGGAGGTGAGTGGGAAGATCTCCCGCAGGCAGACGCGGCGGTCACCAGTACGACAGCAGCGTGCCGCGGGTTTGCCTCCGCGGCGACCGACAGGTTTGCCTTGGACGGATAACGTTAATTTGGGGGAGCGGCGGTGGGGTGGCGGACGAGAAGGCGGCAGTGGGGCGGAAGGAGAGGAATACCTCCAGCCTGGAAACTAGCTGCAAGATGAGCCGCCTGAAGCAGGATGGTGAAGGGATCCGCTTCTGAACCCTCGGTTCATCCGATTACCCTACGTAGACATTTTATACTTCACATACAGACACGCATTCCCAGTGGCGGCGGCAGCGAGGCACGGACACCCCACTCCCTCTCCTCGCCACCCCCCGTCTCCCCGCCGGGGAGGCACGGCTGGAGTCCGCACGTTTCCCCGGGATGTTGTTGCAGCGCACACGCTGCGGCTGCACTCGCACTTTGGGCGCACGTTTGCGGCGGGCGAGCGGGGAGGTGACGGCGAGTTGAAGGGGTGGCTGCAGGGGTTGGCAAGCGACCGGCTGCTGAGGAGGCGGGGGTGGGGGGGTAAGCGCGGAGAGCGAAGGAAGGCGGGAAGCGGCTGACAGGGGGAGGGCAGGAAGGGTTAAGAACCGCGCGGCGCTTCAGCGCTGGATAGCGCTACCCGAGCGGGAGGCTGGGGGCGCCCGGGGAGGAGCGGGCGGCGGAGGCGGGTGGGGGGTAGCCGGTAGAGCGGCGAGGGAGGGAACGGGTCAGGGGCGGGGGGGAGGGGGCTGGGGTGGGCTAGGAGCCGGGGATGCCCCGGGCCGCGGCAGTGCCCCCCGGGTCCCTCCCTCCCTCCCCGCGTGCGGGGCAGGGGTGGGGAGGAGGCGGTACCTTGTACGAGGATCCCGCAGAGGCTGTAAAAGCGCAGGAGTGCGCCGGGCTTCAGCCGCATCCTGGGGGCTCCCCTCGGGCTGGGTGGGCGCCAGGCACGCAGATCCGCAGCCTCCCGCCGCTCCGCTCTCCGGGAGCTTCCTTCCCCCCGCAGGAGCCGCCGCCGCCGCCGCCGCCGCCTCCGCCGCAGTGTCTCCCTCGCTGTATCCAGTGGGGTGAGGAGGAGGAGGAGGAGGACCAGGGTCGCGGGGGTGGATTGAGGAGGGAGGAGGATGAGGAAAGGGGAGCGGCTCTCTCTGCTGCCTCCGGCGCTGCCGGACAGGTTCAGGTTCCCCCCGCGGAGCGGTGCCGGTTGCCCCCACTGGCTCCCCTTGCTCCTGCCGGCGTGTCCGTCAGACCGTCCGCTTGCCTCTCCCGTCCCGTCCCGTCCCGCTGGCGGGCGGGGGGGGGGGGGGGGGGGGCTGCCGCGGCACGCGGGGACGCTACGCTGCTCCGCTCCGCTCCCAGCCGTTTCCCGGCTCGAGACACAAGGGCAATCTCCGCTTGCGAGGCTCCCCTGGCCTGGCCCCACCCCCGCCGCCCGCCCCGCCCCTTTCTGCTGGGAGCCACCCCCCTTCTCCCCGCCCCCCGGCGCCACACCCCGGCCTTCCCTGTGCGGTGGGCACGCCCCCGCCCTGGCCACACCTCCACCGGCACACCACGCCCCTCGGCCTGCGGGCCCCCCCCTCAGGTGGGCGTCTGACTGGCATCGGGGGCCCTCCAATAGAAAGTCCCCGGCTTGGGCCCAACAGCCAATGAGACGGTGACAGAGGAGGCGCGAGACGCCCGGTTACAAAACAAACGGGCGTTTCTCAGAGTCTTCAGCGGCGAGCGAGGTGCCAGACCCTACCTCCGGCGCCTCTGAGTGGCAACCGTCTCTGGCCAATCGCGGGGAGAACCGGCTCCGCGGCGGCTCCCCAGCCAATGGGCGCTGAGCGACGCGGGGGCAGGCGGCCGGGCGCTGTCCAGCCCCGGTCCTGAAGTAACGGTCGGGGCGCACGCGGCGAGGCGCGGGGCTGGCCCGCGGCAGTGGGCGTCTAAGGATAGGCGGCACCGCCTCGGGGCAGAGCGGAGGGCGGTGGCGAGCACAGCCGCCGCGAGGCCGCGCTCTCCCCGCCCGGGGGAGGAGCGGCAGGTGTCCTCTCGCCGCGCGGCCCGGCCCTCAGCGTCCCGGGCGCCGGCTGTAGCGCGACCGTTAACGCCCGATAACGTTCCCCGGCGCTGGCGGGACCCGGAGCCCGCAGGCAAGCAGGGCCGGGCAGTGAGGGCAAGGCGTACCGGCGGCAAGGTCGTGGGATTGGGACGCCAGCGCGAATCCAGAGTCCCCGCCAGCTGCCGCGGAGGCGCCGGTAAAAACGAAGTACCGGCAAGCTGGGTCCAGGGCGAGGGGCTGTGGAAAGGTCCCAGGCGGTTCGCTTCAGTCCTTGCAAGGGAGGCGTAAAGCAACTTCTCCTCCCTCTGCTTTTTCTCCTGTCTCTCTGAAAGCAGCAGATGAAAGAAAGACTGGCTAAGCTTCCCGTATCCTCAGAGTTGAAGAAGTGTAGCTTACCTTCATTCACCACAGTAGCAGAAAGACGACTCCTCTTGAGAGATACCCAGACAATGACAATAAACAACCGTCCGGACTTTCCACAGTATTGCCTGGATATGAAGGCTTCAAAAACATATTTTTTTTAACTTGAAGGCTTTCTTTGGGAAGGTTTGTAGCATTCAGATGGTAAATTTATAACGGTCCAAAAGATAAGACACTGTATGTGTCTTATTTGGACTCTCAACCTGTCCAAGAGGGCAGGCTACTTCTTCATGTTTGCATATTTGGTGTTTAGCATGTAATCATTCACACTTTGCCAAAACCTCCTAGTGAAATTAGAATGCCTTATATTTAAATTGCTGGACATGTCTGTAAGTGTCTATGTAGGCAACTGTGTTGCCTTTATCTCAGAGAAAGCAGGATTCCCCTGCACCCAAATGCTCACAATTATGAGGTCTTTCTCCATTTCTGGTTCCATTCTTTTTCTATTGAGATTTGCTCTCCAACATGATGCAGTATGTTTTCCATAGTATCTCGCTGAATTTCCACCTTGATGTCCCATTCTTTAACACTAGAGACCTTTACACAGATAAACAAGTGATGAAATGTCTTAAATACATATAGGAGAGGGAAGCTATTTGAAAGCTCATTTCTCTGAAGGGTGCAAAGTCTCAGATCACTAAGGAAGTGCTAACAGTTGTCAACTTTACCTTAAAGAACTAGCACCAGAGGAGGATCTAGGAAGTTACGTGTTCTGTAGTGGTATCTTCCACTTTGTTAGTGAGTAATGATTATGCCTAGCAACAGTTGAGACTGCATCAGAATTTACTTTGAGTTACCCCCCCCCATCCCCAAAAGATGTCCAAGCACAGTACAGAATCAAATTACAGAGTTACATTTTAAAGTTCTATCATTTGTATGATTTTTTATCAAATTAATGTCATGTATGTCTCCATGCCTTTTAGTAGGTTACTTCAACACCATCAAAGATGTTGCACTGAAATGTCCCCTAGGACAGGGAAGCACTGTAAGTCTGTCTCTGGTGGAGAAGTAAGTATATATTGCTTTACTTGTTTTTTATTGCTACTGAAAAAATAGACAATAGGCAGAGGTTTTACCACTGTTCCTAGGGTTCAGCACATGTAGAGCAGTAAGGAATGGGGAATGACTCTCAAAATATTTTAGAAGTCTTACAAAAAAGAACAAGTCATTTTTAAGGCAGCACTAAAAATACCGACACTTTTTTTTTTTTTTTTTTGGATGGGGGAGGAAATTAAAAAGCAATTTTGACAAAATAAGTAATTCGAACCCTTCACTAAAAACAGAATTGTAATCCAGCCTGAAGTGCTTTTTGATTACTCATGATAACTGACAGCTCTGTAGTTTTGACAGAACATATTTTTGATCGTGGTCTTTTTCCAGAAAGTGTTATAGGAAGGATACAGGTTCTCCCCAGGTGAGCTATTAGAACCTGTGAAAAGAGATCCCCTGAGAGTTGTAGGGATTAAGCGCCTGTCTGTACATCACAGGGGTTCCAAGTCTATGCCACATTAGTACATTTGGAAAAGCTAATATGAATGTTTAGAAACACCAGCTGACATTTTCCTCCCAGAACCCAGTAACATGGACGTTACATCACACGCTATGTCAGAAGCCTAAGTAGAAATGCTGGTTCGCACCACTTTCTCCTGGCTCAAGCAGTTCTGTAATGAGTGACAAGCATGTTGATAGGAAACAGGTTCACAAGGGCCATTAGTGCTACTCCTTTTCGTCACACGGCAGAAATCTTTACTAAACATTAGAAAATTAAACCCCACCAATAAACCACTGCAGTGGAGAGGAGTATCAAGATGTCTTTACGCTGCATATGCTGAATTTTCTGTCTGTTTTTCAAAAAGATAAAAAAATGCCAACCAGAAGCCCCTGGTTTATTTGACCTGAAAATGCATCTGAAAAATGTATTATTATTATTATTATAAGAACTGTCAGATACAATGTCATACTTCTTCTGATTACTGCAGCTATGTTAATTTGACAGCTTGTGTAAATGTAGTATCATGTCTCATGACATTCAGTGGCAGCTCAAATCTAAACTAAACATAAATGGGACAGAACTTTGTAATTGGTCCGTGGAGCTGCAGCTCATGCATGGAATGGCCAGAAGCCTTATTACTTCCAGACCAAAAGGGCTACAGGGAGTTTTCAGGAAACACACTTCAGAACACAGTAAAAAGTAATAAAAACACTAAAATATCAACAGATCAATATTGAAAACCAGATGCATGATGTAAACATTTTATCAGAACAAAAAAACACACTCTTCTCCATTATCTTGATATCCATCAAGGTGATACTTACAAAAACTGATTCTGAAGAAAGTAAAATAATTTAATCTCCAAGCAAGATTCAGAAAGAGTCAGCAAGTTTTTCCTCTTACTGAATTGGTAAATAGCAAATTATCCATATTTCTCTATACTTTTAGCATAGATCTTGCATTGCGTTCTCCTACTTCACACTTATTTTCTTGCTTGGACTCACTCAAATCTAACATACAAACCCTTCATCTAGCAGAGCAGCCTGCTTGCTTAGTAGTTTCCCCTCAATTATTTCCTGTTCATTCTTTTCTAGATGGCATAGATTTCACAGGTGTCACTGAATAGTTAATAGAACTGTGTGTAGCCCTGATACACAGCTCAGATCGCTAACTGCGTTGTGTCCTGGTCACTACACCCTCTGTTCATTGGCCTGCACTTTTTTTTGCTCCTGATCAACAAAACTCTGGGCTTCTTTCTGAAAAGCTAAACTCCACCTCCTCTAGAAGTAGCCAGCTATATTGTATTGGGTTGGTCTACCTCTAGAGTTTGCCTTGAAAGACAAGCAAAATCTGAAGGGATAATAATGATTTTAATTATGCTCCTTGACAGCATCAGTGGTCAGGGATTATATTCTATAATATGTATTTTTGTAAATTTTGTATAATCTAGAGGGTAGTCAAAAGACAATTGCAAAGTTCCAACAACAGAAAAGCCTCACAGGAAAGAAGGTATGGAAAAGGCAAATTGTGACAGAAGTTAGAGATATATTTTATCTCAACTTGCAATACTGCTAAACCTTTACAGTCACATTTAAAATAGTAATCTGGAAAGTGAGACATATTTACATGTCTCAATATGAAAATGTTGTGACAAAACCCCCATGCAGCTGTCACCTAGCCTTGAAGAAATATCTGATTGGATAACAGCCATCTTTTGCACTAGCAAGTCCTTAATTCTTGCATTTGTCAACTCCTACCGGGAAGTGGCAGCATGGATTCCCTGGGATGCAGGGTCCCTCTCCAGAAGGCAACAGGTATCATCACAGAAAGTGCACTTCCCTGCCCAGTGCACTGTTATGGGCCTATGTGAAAATCAGAGGAGCAGAGGCACCTTGACCAGAGTCTGTGTATTTGCATTTTATGTTACCTCTTTACCATACGGCTGGCTGAACATGAGCCAGCAGTGTGCCCAGGTGGCCAGGAAGGCCCCTGGCATCCTGGCCTGCATCAGGAACAGTGTGGCCAGCAGGACCAAGGAGGTGATCCTGCCTCTATACTCAGCCTTGGTGAGGCCATACCTCGAGTAGCATGTGCAGTTTTGGGCACCACAGTACAGGAAAGACATTGAGGTGCTGGAGAGGGTGCAGAGAAGGACAATTAGGCTGATTAGGGGTCTGGAGAATAGGTCTTATGAGGAGAGGCTGAGGGAGCTGGGTCTCTTCGCCTGGAGAAGAGGAGGCAGAGGGGAGACCTCATTGCTCTCTACAATTACCTGAAAGGAGTTTGTAGTGAGGTGGGTGTTGGCCTGTCCTCCCTAGTGACTAACAATAGGACAAGAGGAAATGGGTCAAGTTGCAGAAGGGGAGATTCAGATTGGATATTAGGAAAAATTTCTTCACAGAAGGAGTTTTGAGGCATTGGAACAGGCTGCCCAGGGAGGTGGTGGAGGCACCATCCCTGGAAGTTTTCAAAAAACGGGTAGACATGGTGTTTCAGGAGATGGTTTAGCGGTTAGGGGTTGTAGAGCGGATGGCTGGACTTGATGATCTTGAAGGCCTTTTCTAACCTTAATGATACTATGATTCTACTTCAGCAGCTGGAACAGGAGAGCTGAGGTTTGTTTGTTTTGGATGACAAATTTCGTGTCGTGGAGGTGAGTTGCTGTTGTTTTAAATGATGTGGTTTTGGTTGAAGCTGATTCCTGAAAAAAAAATTGGATAACATTTACTTACCAGATGCCAGCAAAAATGCATCGCGTTGAACAAATACTGTAACTACTAATTTAGTTAAATCTATCCAACTGTGAAAATATATTGGTGTGAATAAAAATATATAGACATGAAACGCATAGCATTTTTTTGTTTGAAAAAAAATTGGCTTCAGTAAAGAGCAATTGAAGTTTGAAAATATGCTCCCGAGAAGAAATGTGTTCATTTCCATAAAGCATATTGGTGTGTAAATATACAGTATGTATCAGTTCCAGAGCAATATTATGAATTCAGTGAAATTTTGTTCTGTGTTAGTAAGATGAACCAAGTAAAAGAATTGCATGCTGCTATTACTACATATAAAATACGTGTGGGATGAAGTCCCATTTATAAAGCAATTATAAATGTGAGATATTTCACTGGCTTTTGGAGGAGAAAAAAGTCTATGAAACAACACTGTTAATGCATTGCCGATGCAAAGTGAGCCAAGGTCATACCAAACTGGTATCATTTTTATTGAAAAGTACCTAATGTACACTTTGCATTGTCAAAAATAATTGCAGAAGAGAATTGCCAATGGTGAGTGGAAGCAGAATATCTTATTCATAACCTGACCTCTCATCCATATAATTGTGGAATGAAAATACAAAGTGGTGCTGGTAACATGGTTGTCCATACATTCTAGTTAGGTCCTCCTCCTAAGTGTTTGATAATTAGCAAAAGCGTGTCATCGACTAAGACACAACTACTTAAAGAAGTTTTAAGTTGCTTACCCCAAACCACAAAGTTATAACTTTGTTATATATAGCTTTAACACCTCTTACACCTTTAGTTACTTAAAATTTAAGTACATACAATGTACGTTATTTTTTGCCATTAAAACGTATTAATGCATATTAGAGAAAAACTGTGTTTTAAATAGGCTTGGACCAACATATTTACATAGTCTAGAATACATCCTAGCTAGGATTTCTGAAATATATATTTATCCAATTATTTATTGCTTTGTTATTTCTTAAGCTTTGTAATTTTTAACCACTTTGTGTTTTATTACTTATTACAGATTATGTGATGTGTTGGTGTCCTGGTTTGAGCCAGAAGGAAGCCATTTGTCTTTTACTGATTGTTTTTTCTTCAGTGAGCATTCTTTTAAGCAGCACACTTGCTGAAACTAGCAGCAAGTTTTCCAGCTAGTGGACTGATAATGCCCAAATGTTTATAGTTACTGCTGATAGACCAAGGACACTTTGCTCTGCTTGTTGAATCTGCTGCTTTGGACACTGAAGGAGCAGAAGAGTCACAACTACAACCCTCCCGCAGGAGGAGCAGACTAGACAGATGGCAAAATTGGCCAAAGAGAGTATTCCATCCTATACACGTCATTACTGATATAAACTCAGGGATCACAGAAGTTGAGTCCCTTCTTCTTCTTCTTCCTTCTCATCCATTCATGCCTGGCATCCAGGGAAGACTCCATCTATCCATCTCCTTTGATCCCTAGGCCTGTGCGTTCCTGACCTTCATAACTCTACCCTCAGCTCCTGTCTGCTCTGCCACTGTCTCTGGAAGCGGTCTGGGACTTTTTGGAATGGCTCACAGCTAAGGAGAGTGCCGTGGGAGTTGTGGGGGGTGGGGGGAGGTGAAAGGGGTTTTGCACGTTCCTGAACCTATTTGTATATATTTGTATATATTTTCTTTTATCATTAGTATTTAATTAAAGCTGTCTAGTTTAGTTTTCAATCTGGAAGACTCTCTCCTTATTCTCTCTCTCCTTTCCCTATCTGGGGATGAGTGACAGTTGGAAACAACCTCTATTTCACCTAGTTGAGGTGACAAAGAAATACTCAACAAATCAATAAGAAGGAAGTTGTTAATTCTGTAGAACATAATGTCATCCATTTTACTTTCTTAAGAGCATCTTCAACTACTGACACCAGTAGGTTTACAACTATTTTCTCACACATTCTGGCAATTTAAAAGGAGACTCTAAACATTTAGATTCAGCATTCATAATTCAGTGCATCCTTAATTGAAAATGTTTTCAAATACAAGCCAAAGTATTTTAGCTGATCCAGAATAAGATGCAAATAATTGAACAAATACTTTGTTTTGTCTATACTAAAAACTCCTAAGATGTTTGTTCTAGCACATCCATTCTTTAAAAAAAGGTTTTTACTTGACAGGGCTTTTCTGTCAAGAGTATTTCTTCTGCTGTCTCATTGAAAATCAGCCCAAGACATAAGCCCCAGGGAAAAATAAATGCACTCGACTGACTTAATAGATCACAGCCCCTAAAATTTCTACACATTCTGTCTCTACTCAACATTGTCCTAAGAGTTAGGTGATCTAGCAGTGAAATGCAGCCATCCAGCCAGACTGGATTACTTTTGCTCTTTCTAGCAATAAGAATGAGATTGCAGTTTTTTCAGATTGCATAACGTTAGACCAAAATTAGGAGCAGAAAGAGCAGACTCTACTTTACCTTGCATCTAAACAGTTCTGATGCCACGGTTGTCCTTACTAAAGATCTACTTGATTGTGTCATGGCATGCATACCAAATTCTCTTTAACAAAAAACCAGGGTATACGAGAAATTGTATACTCCAATTTTTTCCCTGCCATTCAGCCAGAATGCTGAGGGCATTAGCAAGTCTTAATGGTCCTGACCAGCCTCACCTAGGGTCTCCACCCACACCCATGGGCCCAAAAGCTCTGTTTAAGCTGAGCTGTGTTAGAAGAGTGCAGGTCTCCAGCTTAGTCCTACTCCTGCCTGGTTATGGGGTACTGTGATCCAAATGTGAATTAATGGCTTGATCTTAGCCTGCCTCATCTTATGGGCCTGCCTAGTGATCACTGGATCTGATCTTAACCTTGACTTACCCATTGACTTCACAATGTGATCTCTGACCTGCTTCATTACCATGATATTGACTTATCTGGACTCTCAGTTGGAACTTGCTATAACCTTTGAGTCTGTTCTTGCTTGAGTACTATGGGACTGGGCTGAGGTTGGTGAGGCATCTGCTGTGATGGGCTGGCCATTCCTGTGTTCCTGGCTCACCATTTCTTAGAGAGCAGCCCTGTTCTTGTTGCTGCGTAACAGATGTGGTCTGACAGAACACAGTACCCAAGCAATGGGAAATAGATCCATGTCCTTGGTTCCAGTGATGCATGTTGCCTTTTAATCTCCTGACACTGGGCAGAATCAAAAGGCTATCACCTGGCCCAAAATGAAAGGAGGAAAAATATATTCAGACAGATGTTTTTGGGAAACTAGCTGTAGGAAAACCACAGGTGTGATGGAAGGTCAGGGTTAAAATAGGACTCATCGTTGAATGGATGAAAAAGGCTGGGATAACACTAAGACTGAAATCTGAAGCAAGATAAATTGTTGATAAGTAAAAGCAAAGCAATCGAAACATATTTCTGAGACCCCAAGAGGAACGGAGTGTGTGATCATCCAGCAGAAGATGATTTGGGAAATAAGAACCATAAGATAAATTTGAAAACAGAGTAGATCTTCAAAGAGGAATGGAGAATCTTTGAGCATAGAAACTGGGTCAAGGAGCCACAGGATAGGGAGCATGAGACAAGACTAGAAAAGAGGTAAAAAAAGAAAACTGGGTGGTGATGAAGAACAAAAAAAAGAAAGTCTGACAGTAAAAAAAGACTAGAGCAGGGGAAAAAAAAAAGACATAAAGCATGGAGAAAGAAAATAAAGACAAGTAGTACAACTGACAGCATGAGCTAAGAAGCCAGAGAAATGTAAAGGGTAATGGTAAAAGTAGCTACTGGTGGATGACAGAAACAAAACTGCCATTTTTAAGGCAAAAATAATAAATTTCTGTACACAAATTGCTTTATAGGGCCTAAAACTCAATGTATCTCAGTTTCATAAGGCATCTGCTTTTAGTAAATATCCAAAATTTTTTATAAAGTATATATGAGGTTATGGTCTCCTCTAAGATATAGTAATTTACTACTCCCTAACTGATGAGCTCAAGTGAAAAAGTGCAAGGTGGATTTAAAGACTGTAAGTCTTCTAGTGTTTTGTATAGATATCAATGGGGTAACATTTTTTCCTTCTCATTCATTTCGTAAGTTTTAGGGAAATGTAGGCATGTGAGGATCTTACAGTTACAGGATGTTCATAATGAAAGAAATTAACTAGTTGGTTATACAATCTTTATATTGCTTTTGTATTTTTGTATGGTGAACTATTACTGTATGATAACCCTTCCTTCTTTCTTCTTCTGCACCTTGTCCATCTGTCATCCTGTTCTACCCCTCCTCCATGTACTACAGAGGCTTGGTCTCATTCAGCCAGAGGAGTAGCTCTAGGGATGATTCATAGTTCTGAGGAGAAGGAAGACATTGACAGATAGAATCTCTAATTCATTAGCTGAAAATAAAAATGGAAAATGTGTAATCAATATGGCAAAGGACTGAAAGAAGAGGAAAAGGCAGTATTAGAGTAATTGAATGATGCTTTTGAAAATTGGATTATGTTTCACTATGCCACAGAGTTCCTCTGTGATGTTAGGTAAGTCACTTAAACCAAATGTTTTTACAGTGGTAATAAATTGATATTAATGCTCATTTTCTCAGTCTCCAACTTCATACCAAAGAGTCATAGCTGCAGAAATGTGAAGTACGGCAGACATCCTAAAACCAGTATGAACTGGACTAGGAACACACAGAGCTATGTAATGAAAATTGGCCACTTGGAATTAGTGGTTACCTTTGACATTAATCTTAATTAAGTACTTCATTATAATGTATCTGCAGAACAAGGACAAATTAAGGTTGCATAAGCAATTCTGAATCCTGGCATTTCTTAAGTCTTTGATTTTTCAATTTCAGTGATGTTAATATGGCCTTTTATATCTGTTTGGTCACTTATTAGAATTCAGTTAATTGTTTTTATTTCTTTTTGTATTAGCTTATTAGATTTGATTTAATTACTCTTTTGAAATATTAGCTTAACATTTTAAAATCTTTTATATCTCAGAAGTGTAATCATCACACATTATTTCAGTGAAAATTTCAGGGTCTTTTTTTTCCCATGAAGAATGTGATACTCTTATGTAAAGCCAATGAATCACAAATGAACGCAGACATTATAATTACTAAGATAAGTAATTACTTACATTGCTACTTGTTATTGGCCCAAAACGTGGAACTGATCTCACCCATCTTTGGAAGAAAAATAGTGGAAGTTTATTTGAAAAGAAACAAAACTTAAGTTTTACAAAATACAGCAACTTGTCAGTCTCTCTTAAACTTTATTTACTGTTTCAGAGTAGGTGAGAGGTGTTTGTTGCTGTAATTGCTAAATTATTTTCCAAGTAAAGCTTCTAATTGTTTTTAAGCAAAACATTGTTATTTGTGATCATATTGAAATGTATGTAAATCACATAAATTTATGAAATATTTTAATTTATAAGTTTGCTAAATTTATTCTTATGAAGTTTGCCAGAGGTGAAATTCTGGTTCTAGACCTGCAGTATAACAAGATCTGTTACTACATTATTTAATGAACAAGCAAAGAAGTGAACATGACACACTTTTTAATGCCTCTCTTCTACATAAAGATGCAGTGCTTCATTGTGTCACTTGTCATTGTGATACAGGACAATTAAGTCAGACAATTTTCTCCTAGGTAGAAAATAGAATTACAAATAAAAGAAGGTATATGTTGCAGTATATACAGCCATCAGGAGGTGCATTATTTGTTTCCCATAGAATATTTATATCACAGGATATTTAATGGGTTAGCATCCTTAATTCAAGTTTCCAGTGCAGTGAGATACAAGAGTTAGAAAAGAAAATATTTGCGACAGAAGAGTTCAAGAAACTATAAAAAGGTTTTGAAGGTGCTTGTACTTGTTAAAGAAAATCTAAGTTCTATGTTAATCACACAAGTGGTTTGTTGCAAGTGCGTTTGGTTGCCGTTATTACTTCAGTTGTTAGATTATGGTACTAACAACACTTTTGAATGGTCATATAAAAAGCAGGATTTTTGCCTCTTACAGCTCTAAGTTATTTCCTGAATTTTTTATTACTATCAGGACTGTTTTGTATCCTATTGTCAGCAATTTTTGAAGTGACAGATCATAAGAGTAAAATGAGTTAGACTGAAAATCAGTCCTTGCTAAAGGCTGTCTATGGAAATAGTATTAAGTAGGGACAAAATGTAATTTTAAAAATTGTTTTTCTGAGTTTCAGTTCTCTGAAGTGTTTCACTTAGAACAGAGATTTTTCTTCCCTTCTTGAATTAATTGTATTATGCTATGTCTGTCCTGGTTTGAGCCAGGATAAAGCCAATTTTCCTTTTACTGCTTTTTTTTTTTCTTCAGTAAGCTCTCTTTTAACTAGCGGCAAGTGTTCCAGCTAGGACTGATAACCCTGGAATGTTTATGTTACTGCTGAGACTCCAAGGTCTCTTTTTAGCTCTGCCACCACAGAGGCTACTGGGGCAGGCAAGTTGTATCTATGACCACCCCCCATAGGGAGCTGGACTAGACAGACAGCAAAACTGGCCAGAGATACTCCATTCCATGTATCTCCATAAGCTCAGAGAAAGCTCAGAGATCACAGAAGACAACTTCCTTCCTGTCTCTTCTTCCCTTCTCTTCCATCCATGGCCAGTGTCTGGGAAGGACTCCATCTATCCATCACCATCGACACCTAGGTTCATGCATCCCTGACCCTCATAACTCTCCCCTCAGCTCCTGTCTGCTTTGCCATCATGTCCGTCAGCGCTCCGGGACTTGGTTGAGTGACCCTCAGAACACCATTCATATTGTTTTTCTCATTTTAGTCATTCTAGCATTTGATTACCAGGCTGATAGGATTAACTGCATATTCATACTTTTAAAAGAAGATGAAGAAGATGTTGCCATATTCCTTTTCTTTAAGACATCTGTGGCAGAAAGTGCATCTGTATTGTAAGGGAAGCAAATAAC
Source organism: Hemiprocne comata (assembly GCA_020745705.1). Taxonomy (NCBI): domain Eukaryota; kingdom Metazoa; phylum Chordata; class Aves; order Apodiformes; family Apodidae; genus Hemiprocne; species Hemiprocne comata. Next base: position 129,274,853 of record CM036586.1, on the reverse strand, counting down.
TAGAGAAATGAACTATCTACATAAATATTAAAAAAGTGCAGGATGTCTTTGAGTTTTAGAACATATCATATAGGTTCAAAATGTACACGAATTTGCAATGTAAAAACTGTTTTCATAGAGTGATGCTGGGCTGTATCTGCATACAGATTACAAGGTATATAAACTTAGCCAAGTTCTTGCTCTTCTATATTTTGAGAATTTCTCTGCTTTTCATTTGAGGAGCTCAGCATGTGGAGAGAATGTGTTGTGTTCAAATTCTGATACTTCAAATGCTACATAGACAGACCTCTCTAAAAGTTCCATGCCTGGAAACTAGTCTTCATAGCATTGAATGATAAAAGTTGCTGTTGATTTTGGTAAAGATATTTCAAAAAATTAGAATAATAGACTGTGGCATTTCTAAAACAGTTATGCAGAGTTTCCAGCTTCAGGAGTCCTAGGAGTATGAAGTGGGCTCCTCAAACAGTAAATGTTGCCTAAAAATCATTGCCAATGTCCTGCTGTGGCACATGTCAGAAAGAGGAATATTAAAAGAAAAGCCATCTGTTTTGCCACTACACTAGCTGATCTTGAAATTCAAGAAAATTTTCAGGAATGTACTTCAGCAACCTAAAATGTAACTGAGCAGAAAAGGAAGTTTATATTCCCTGAAGATTTAGACTGACCAAAAAGTAGGACATGAAATAGCAGTCTAGAGCTGTGTATATTTCATGCTTTGGGAGAAAAAAGTTTTTGCTGATCTGAAATTAGTGGGTATAGTTCTAGTCTGGCAGTAGTGATGAACACAGCAGGAAGCACAGTCTCTAGCAATCAGATCTAACTGCTATTAAGAATGACTCATAAAACTTCAAGTTATAATTGCTTACATATATCCATGTGAAGAAAAATAGAGAGTAGGTAGAATGGTACTTAATAATTTCAATTAACCTACCAGATTTCTGCATAAAGGCTATGTTGTCAGAATACTGTTGTGTAGCAGTGTGGATGGCTTGATATCTGCCGGAGGGTAGGAACACGCTGCAGAGGGACCTGGATAGGCTGGGTCAATGGGCTGAGGCCAATGATATGAAGTTAAACTAGACCAAGTGCAGAGTCCTGCACTTTGGCCACAATAACCCCATGCAATGCTACAGTCTTGGGAAAGAATGGCTGGAGAGCAGCCAGGCAGAGAGGGACCTGGGAGTACTGGTTGACAACTGGTTGAACATGAGCCAGCAGTGTGCCCAGGTGGCCCAGAAGGCCAATGGCATCCTGGCTTGTATCAGGAATAGTGTAGCCAGCAGGAGTAGGAATGTGATTCTCGCCCTGTACTCAGCACTGGTGAGGCCTCACCTCGAGTACTGTGTACAGTTCTGGGCCCCTCACTTCAGGAAGGATATTGAGGTGCTGGAGCAGGTCCAGAGGAGAGCAACAAGGATGGTGAAGGGCCTAGAGGGAAAAATCTTATAGGGATAGGCTGAAGTACCTGGGGTTGTTTAGCCTGGAGAAGAGGAGACTCAGGGGGGACCTTATCACTCTCTTCAACTACCTGAGGGAGGTTGTAGTCAGGTGGGGACTGGGCTCTTCTCCCAGGCAACTAGTGACAGGACGAGAGGGCAAGGCCTGAAGCTGCATCAAGGGAGGTTTATGTTGGATATTAGGAAGTACTTCCTCACGGAGAGGGTGATTAAAATTGGAAAGGACTGCCCAGGGAAGTGTTGGAGTCACCATCCCTGGAGGTGTTTAAGGAAAGCATGGATGTGGCACTTAAGTGTCATGGTCTAGCTGATGTGGTGGTGTTAGGTCTTAGGATAGACTTAGTGATCTCAGAGGTCTTTTCCAGCCTCAATAACTCTGTGATTCTGTGATATCCATAGGGAAATCTTATGGAAGATCAGAAAACTCATAGGAAACCCAGTATCCCCATGCCATTGAACTCCATTGACACAACTAGCTCAAAGAATCCTCTTGCCTATTTGAATGGAAAATACTTTTGGTTCTCTGCATCCTGTTGGTTTCCTTCAGAAGTTCTTAGTTCTAGGGAAAGGGACAAGGGCTACACAAAATATCCAAATACAGTTTTGCTATAATAATAAAGCAGAGGAATTTCTTCTGTCTTATGTGCGATGCATCCGTTTATGCATTCCTTAATTCACTGAATAGTGTTCTGAAAGTTTTAAAACTTCATACATTGCTTCCTCAGAACTTCTGCTTGTTTAGTGATGTGGAACATATTACTGGAGAGTGTGTATAATAGCTTGTACTTTTTTCCTTTTTTTTTGGCCCTGGGCTTGTTGTCTTACACTTCGCTACACTGAACTGCGTGTCATTACTGCTAGTTTTCCCAACACATTCTGAACTATATTGTCTTTTTTTCATGTTGTTTGACCCTTGTTCATTCTGTATTTTTTATCAACATGTTTTAGCAACCTACTTCTCATGTCAATGGAACAATATAGGCTGTAATGCTCTTGTGGTACTCCTTTAGTAACCTCTTTCCAACTAGAACTGTTTTCCCAATATATATTAATTTAGCTGCTGTGTATCATTAACTCTATGATCTCTCAAAGCTAACAAAGTAAAATAAAAATGTATCTTATATTTAGGAAAAATGTACTAAAAATGAAACTTTCTGAAGTCTTTTTCTTTCCATATCCATATGTACTACAGCCAGTACCTCTCATCCTCAGATAAGCTTCATTTTCAAGACAGCTGCTTTTTTGTATTTTATGCTTATTAATCTTACAGTTAAACTTAATGTAATAACAGTAAAGCTAGCATCATAATAGTTGTCTTCCTAACGCTTGGAGAAATGCCAAGAATGCTTTACTGACATCTTTGTGAAAGTCTATTGTCCTGGTGTCCTTTTCATATCTCTTCAGCATGATGCAAGAATTCCTGCTAGTGCAGCTTTCAAAGGTATTAAATGAGTAAAAGATGTAGCATATGTTCAAATGTAAATGTTTCAATGGTCCCATTAACTCCTGTGGCCTTACGTGAATTGTTCTATTGAGGTGGAGTTACGCCCCATCTCTGTTCTATGTGAGAGGGTGTTCTGGTCCATATGGGATAATATGGTGGATTAGGAGCTATGCAAGTTTATTCTTTAGCTGGAACTTGCTGAAATATCTGCTTTATTACTCAGCCTCTGAATAACAGAAAAGACAATATGAGAGAATAATATTTGCTGTTCAGTGTTCAGAAACAATAGGTTTATATTTTTTGCCTATTTGTAGTGTATCTTGCTATCTATTCACAGAAAAGGAAAATGCTACAGATGTGTGCTTGCTGTGGACTGTTTTAAATATTGATGTGTTAAGCTCTTTACAGCCAGAAGCCCAGCATGTATACTGTCTTAGGCTCTAGCTAGTTGCTGTATGCCATCAGTTTTTGGACTGATTATACAAAGAATCTGGCATAAATACTTACAGTGCCTCTCAGTCAACCAACACTTCTCATTTAGAAAAATAAATTACTGTAACAGTAAGACCATACTCTTAACTTCTTCCAAGTTCAGTCAAGTGTTAGTAGATAGAAAAATAAGATAAATTCTGATTTACTACTTCCCCAACTAGTAATATGGAATAGCCAAAAGAAATGGGAACAAAAAATGTTTGCATTTAACACCATATCAAATCACAAAAATCAGATTGCCTCATCATTCCATCACCTTGCTTAGATTTGGAGACACAAATTGAAATGGTAGTTTAAATAGTTTAACTTTTTGTAGATTAAATTTTGCAAAAGTGTTATATAGCTGCTGCTAAATTTCATACTACTTATTATTTCATATGGGTTGTCTTAAGCAGTATTTTTCGTTTTGTAGAAAAAAAAAGTAGAAAAAGATGATTTGTAGTACTGAGTTCCAAATTCGAGCGATTTATGACCTATCTTTCTCATTCTCGTTACATGAAAGATCACTTAAAGTGGGAAAGCAAATAGCACCAGTGTCCAGATAGCAGCAAAACCAAGGAAGCCTAGGATTTGTTTGGGTTTTTCAAGACTGTGTAGTCTATACAAGATTACATTTCAAGACTATCCAGAATATGATTACTGGCTTTTTACATTTTAGAATAGATCAATGTGTTCTATATCCTGTGCTGCTTTCTGCTTGATTTTGTTATACAAACCCTAATGAGAGTAATAATTTATTTTTCTTTTTGCTTTTCCTCCCTGTTTTTGCTAACACATGCAGTTTTAGCATGATCACATGAGAGATCTGAAAACTACATAGGAGGGTTCTAAGATGGAGCTGATGTTCCTTAGTAGCATTAACAGAATCACGCTTAGTAGCCTTAAGAATCAACATCTGTGCAGTGATATCTAAAAGGTCCTGAGGTAGTTTGGGAATTAGGTAGGCAATACGTAGTAGATTTAGATGTGCTGTAATATGGAGATACAAGATTAGTTACAGCATAATGTGCTATTGATATTTAGCAAATAATGGTTAAATCTGTTCAGAAATGTCTCAAGTATTTACAGATAGGAACTATCAATGGGATTTATTTGAATTTTTATTTAATTGTTGAGTATTATACCTACATTTAATTTTTGACTGTAGATGTAGACAACTTTTCTTTGCTTCAGCAGCGGTTCAACTTTACAGTGATGAATGACAAAAGTTGTTCATAAATACAAAATAAGGAAATTAAAAGTTGAGGCTTGAAAAAAAGCAACCGGTGGAAGAACATTAAGTCTGACTTTTCATCTAAAAATCTAGAAATACGGGAATTACCCAATTAAGTTATTTGAAAGTTCCATCCACCTCAGTCTTCTGGTTTCAACAGTGGCCATTGGCAAATGTCCAGTGAAAGGGGGCAAGGCTGACATTACAATGATCTTTCTTTTGATAAATCCCTCCATTTTCAATGAGTTAGCAATTTAGGAATTTCCGGAGATGGAAGTTGCCATCTTGTTAAAAACCTCTCAGTGGAATTTTTAATGCAGCTGTCTCTATTCTGCGGCAAAATCTTCCACAGTTTTGAATGTGTGGTGTAAGTCATACTCTTTGTATTAAGCCTATATCTTGTTCTTATTTTAAGTCAGCTGCCTGATGATTTAATCAGTGAGTAACACTTTAGTCAGTTCACCAGGCCTTCATGACTTCCTTACACCTTAGACAAACATTTCTTGCATCTTCTCCTTCAAGCTAAAAGGTCCTATTCTGTTCATTCTGTCTTTGAAAAGAGAGCATACTGTACCTACAATCTGCCTATGACTTGTTCTCTATCTTTTCCAGTTATTCTGTATGCTTTTTGAGAAGCAGTGTATAGACAGGAAGTGTTAAAAATATGGACAACCATAGATTCATACAGGGGCATGTTGGGATTTTGTTTTGTCCTTCTTTCCTTTCTTGATGTTTTCTAACATCGCTTAGTTGCTTCTTAAGACTATCAGTGTTTCAATTGAAAACTGGGCATTGACTAAGCAATGCATGAATGGAAATTGTGTCTCTCTGTGTATTTGTATTTAGGGGAAAAGGGAAGAAGAGGCTGTGTGTGTATATAATGTGTGGGGAGTGGTTTTGTTTCTGCCACATATACATTCTTCTGCATTTACTGATACTGCATTTCATTGCCTATTTTACTAAGTTATTTTATATGAGATTCTCTGGTAACTGCTAGGAATCTGTTCTATCTTTGACTCATCTGATGAATTTTGCATCACCAAGGGCTTTGTCACATCACTATTCACCCATCCAGTGCTCTGTAAGTAAATCACAATCATGGCTTTTTTCCAGTTAGTTCTGGAGTATTCCATTTTCCAAGGATACTTTGTTTCTGTTACAATAGTGTTTTTCCTGGAAATTCTTTCTGTTCTTCACTGCTGTTTATCTGTTTTTTCAGGGTGTATTTGTGTGTATTTTGTATTGTGAACAGTATTTTATTCTTTTAAAAATAAAATAAAACAAAAACCCAAACATTTTTACCAGGGCATATATTTTATGCTTTGCTTAATGTTGTGGTAGGTATTCTGAGATATTGCAGTTTTGTATCAGTTGAGTGACATATTACATAATCTCATTACACTTAACTCACACTTTTTTTTAATAGAGGCTCCCCAGGAAAGTGGTCATGGCATCAAGCTTGTCAGTGTTCAAGAAGTGTCTGGACAATGTTCATAGTCAGATGATTTAGTTTTAGGTAGTCCTGCAGGGTGGAGGGAATTTGACTTACTGATCCTTATGGCTCCCTTCGAACTTGCGATATTCTGATTTTTTGTTTTATTAGACTGATGTTTCATATGTAAGGCAGCAAGATGGTTTTATTTGGACTTCAGCAACCCTATTGAAAATATAAACATCTACATTAATTGCCAGTAATTTTGAAGGGGGACTTGTCTGATTGAGAGTCAACATTTTTTAAATTAGTAACTCTCACATCAAGGCTTAATAAACTTCTTAGGTTCTATACTTCACTTTCTTTAGAAATGCTGCCTCAGTGTGTTTCAGTAACGTAGGAAAAATATTAGGTGTGATTTTTTTTTTTCTTTGCTCTCTAATGGTAGTTTTAAGTACCTAATATGCATTATATAACCTTATATAATTACTACTGGAGAAACAAAGAAAATATACTCTGTGTTTTGAAAGTATAAGAAGATGTAACTTTAAAGAATGTTTTTATTTACATAAAGGTACTGCAAATTACCTTATTGTGTTGAGAATAAATTTTTGCTAGAACCTGTTTCCACTTTTACTTATTTTTCTCCTCAGCTGTTTTGCATATTTATTAGCTTCTTAGCAGAGATACTTTGAATATAATTTTTAAATAGGAAAATAAATATTTTCCTACTTTTTCTATCATGATAGATATAAAGGAGCACATTTTCTGCATGGTGTATAGGGAGTTAGGCATGCAATTTCCATTAATAATGAAGCATGCAGAAAATTTACCCTTGAGACATACATGTATAGGCATCACAAACATTAATCATTAAAGTTGTCCAGCATTTCTGAACTAATTTCTTATCAAAAAATTATAAGATTTGTAAGAATTTATTTTTATATTGAAATGATTGGAATTAATCTGGTTCATCTTATGTAAAGGAATGGCATTTTACAAAGTCAAGAAAGCTATCTCCTCTGCTGTGTATTCCAGGGAGTTTAGTGGACAGACAGACCCTACCAATCAATTTATATGTGCAACTTGTCCAATACTAGAATTTACTTTAAGATTTCACGCATGTGCTTTCCAAGCAAGTTCTAAACCTATTATTTTCGCTATTGGAATACAGTTCTGGTGGTTTATTAGGAACCCTATAAAACGTGGATCTGCCATTTAATGTATAAACTACTTCTCTTATCTCAGGAATTTGCTAGAATATGTCACCACTTTCTATATCTAGGTGGGAGTACAGGGGTCCTTGTTTTCTTCTCTCTTTATCTAAAAAGCTATCGCTCTACATAGTTAGGCAATTATCCTGTAAATATTCATGTATAGACTTTCCATTGTAAGAAGTGTTACTAACTTCAATAGGATGCACAGGTCTGTGAGAAAATCCTGTGACCTTGCTGGAAAATGCTGTTTTCTTTTGGTGACTCACATTTGTAGGTGTCTCTTTACTGGGCTCAAACAGAAAGAAAATGCAACCAGCTTTTTTAAGTGAAAGTATCTCAAAACCATTTGAAGACATAGTTCCAAAAAGAAGTGCATACTATTTTTCAAAATGCCTGCAGACTATGTGTGAAGTAAAGCTGGTATCTGCAGTGTCTGAAGAGGTAGTTAGAGCAGTTGGAAATTAATTTATGAGGCCATATTCTAATTCCATATGAGTCTCATTCTCTTTCCAGAGGTAAAAGGAAGAATAATAAGTGTTAATATATCTTACTTTAATTATAACATATGAAGTGTGGGGTTTTATACTTTACAACCTATCCCAATGGCCTAACATTTGATATCTTGCTTACAACCTATGGATTCTGTATGAGACCTCATAATTTGATTGGTTCATATCTTGAAGGAGAACAAGGTTTCAGATTTTTTGCAATGTTTCTTACAACTTGTAGAAGAATTCAAGCACAAACAGGGTATTTAAGAGTGGATTTTTTTTGCAACTTTAATTTATTTGGTGAAAAAAACCAAACCAACTTTAAACTTTCCTTGGTCAGAAGGGTGTAACAATTTCCATAAGTATCCTTGATTTTTAGGGATATCACCTAGTTTAGTCCTAAAGCTACCACTTTTCTGAACTATCTTTTATTCTCTAGCTTTTAGACTTTTACTTCAGAACGGAAAGAAGAAAAAGTTATAAACACTATGCTGGTTTTGAACCCTTCCTCTTACAAAGTTGTTGCTTGAGTTGGTTTTGTTGAGCTAGCTTGAATAGATTAGCACAGAGACACACGGATGCTTGAAGAAGATATCAGTCTTTCTGGAGAAGAACTCCCTTAGGAAAAACATCTCGATGAAATAACTGGAATTTATCTCAAAAATTCAGACTTGACCTTAACCCGTATGTCTTTTCTGGCTACCACTTTCTTCATACCACAAGAGCAGGCATATGTTTGGAATGAGTAATGCCATGTAAGTTCCTAAATTCTGAGCTGGCCATTACTGGAGAGTCAAGCAATAACAGCAACTTTCAGGTAATATCATTCTCAATTGCTCTGAGACTTATTTAGGAAACAATGACAAAATAATACAGTTTCTCTGATAGCATTTTGAATACTGTACCTCTTATTTCAGTGAGTTACAGAATGCTACACATGCTCCAGTGAGTCTCAGTGAACAGAAGGGCAAACTAAAAAAGACAGGCAAATAACATTCAGCAGTTTAACTGCCTATAATCTTACCACAGTTCTAACAGATGGCTTTCATAGTGTTACTGTGCATCACTAAAAAGCTGGCATATAACCTCAGTGCAGTTAAATTCCAGTATGCATTAAATACATGGTGTGTTCACTATGTGGGAGTGTGTATATAAACGTATTACCTGTCTGGAAGATTCATTGTATGAAAAGTCAGCATTGACAATTCTTGTGATAGCATCAGAACTCTCTTGGTATTAAATACCAGTGTATCTTGTTTAGACCCTAGCAAGATTCCTACCATTAATTCATACAACTGCTTTTGGTTTCTTAACCATGCACCAGCCTTCATAGCACTGGCCATTGTAACCCATGACAGACTTGTTTCAGAGAAAGAACAGGTAAAAAAATCTTGAAGAGACCAATCTTTCTACTAGCCATGAAGTTGTTTGTATTTGTGCTTCCTGTAGTTTATTACATACATGCTTAAATATGGGCCTGTTGTCAGCAGCTTGTGTTTTGTCGTCGTTCAGCGAAGGAGAGGCCATAGTCCTGTACAGCAGTTAGGGAATAGCAGGGGCAGTTATGTACATGCTAGTGCAATCACACCATTTGCAGATATTTAAAGCTTCCCATAGACAGAAACTTTAACTTCCGTTATGACTTCAAAAAAGGGAACTAGAGCCAGTAGGTAAAAGTAGACTGAAAAACAATAGCTATCTACCTGTCCTATAAGCAAAAGAGTATCTATCTCATGCTGTAATACCATATCTCAGACTGAGAAAATGAGACTAAGAAACATCGTGGGAGATACAGACGATAGAAAACAAATGTCATGGATTTGGAATTTAGAAAGACACACTGTATTCTTGCTACAAATTTTTGTTAGTAATACATTTTTCTACTTTTAATTATATGTATATGCAATTCACTCAGACAACATAATTAGCTATATGGAGTTATCAGAGTATTTGTTTATAGGGAAGCTTAGGAAATGCATAGGGGATTTCCAACCCCTCTCTGGTGGATTCAAGAGAGAGTTTCAAACTTCGGAAACTATAGCAAAAAAATAATGGATAAGCCTGAAGGATTCTCTTTCAAGGAACTGCAGTGGAAATGTCTTCCAGACTTTTGACATCTAGGTGCTTCTTTCTTCCAGCTTTACAATGAGCCAGTCCTCGCAACCCTTTCTAAAAAGCTGGCAGCTGTGTTGAGAGGTACTGTCACAGAATGTTACCTCTTCTGTAAACAGTTTTCAGAGGAATCAAAGCCACTCCGACATTATGCACAGAAATTGTAACTGTGCTTTCTTTTAAAGGTGTAACTGAGGTTGTCTTTGGAAGAGAGTAACCATTTCCCATTGCTTCCTTTAAAACTGGAACTAGATTTGCAGTATTATATTCTGTTTCAAAAACTGGAGGCTGAACTGAAGAGATAAAACATGTCATGGTCAGGGAAAGTTGGCAGAAAAAAATAAAGTCAAAGAGGGATTATGTGGGAGTTTAAACATGCTTTAGAAACACCAAGAAAAAGACTGAACAAGGAGATAATGAGTACTGTTGCTGCTTACACTGCATTTCATTTATCTGTTTTCCTTTCTTATTTTCTTTTCAAAATTTCCCACTTAGTTTCTGAAGCACAGAAACCCATGACCACTTCCGTAAATGCCATCTTAATTTCAATACAGTGAATGTAATTAGAAGTAACATCCAATGAGTTGAACAAGTACAGCCCCAAACCCAGTGCTAATACCACTGGGACTTGGTATATGTGGAGAATGCATGGCATGAAGCTCAGCAAAGGATCAAGACTAAAATTCGTTATGCTTACTTGAAGAATTTGTGAATTGATTCTGCAGAGACCCTATTTGTATGAAGCCTGCCCTGTGAAATTGCACAGAAACAGGAAGTAAAGTTATTTATAAGACTAGATGATTTTTATACTAGTGGGCCACTTTAATAAAAAAATCATCCTTTTGAGAGAAATTGTAAATCCAGTGAAATCACCAATAAAAGAAAGACCAGAAGATCTAACGTAATTCTTTTTTTATGTGTTAAAAGTCTTAAAACAAACAAACAAAAAAAATCACAATTGGTAAAAAACTTAAATCTACAATAGTCAAGAATTCCTATTTTTATTAATTTAAAATATTTATGTGACTAGAAATGCCACTAGCCAAAAAATACTTCAATACATTTGTCCTGGTTTGAGCCAGGATGAAGCCAATTTTTCTTTTACTGATTTTTTTTCCCTTCAGTGAGCTCTCTCTTAATTAGCAGCAAATTTTCTAGCTAGGGGACTGATAACATTGGAATGTTTATGCTACTGCTGAGATGCCAAGGTCACTTCACTTTGCCGCCTTAGATGCTGCCGGGAGCCCATAAGGAGGGTGGACTAGACGGACAGGAAAATTGACCAAAGGTATTCCATCCCATATATCTACGTAAGCTCGGTGTAAGGTCAGAGATCACAAAAGTCAGCTTCCTTCCTGTTTTTTCTTCCCTTCTCTTCCGTCCATGGCCGGCTTCCGGGGAGGACACCATCTATCCATCACTGTTGATCCCTAGGCTCATGCATTCCTGACCTCATAACTCTCCCCTCAGCTCCTGTCTGCTCTGCCGCTCTCTCCGGCAGCGCTCCGGGACATTTCAGGACTGCTCACAGCTCAGGAGAGTGCCGGGGGAGTTGCTGGGGGTGGGGGGAGGTGATAGGGTTTTGCACATTCCTGAACATGTAATATAATATGAATTGAATATAATTGTATATATTTTCTTTTGTCATTAGTGTTTAATTAAAGCTGTCTAGTTTAGTTTTCAATTCAGAAAGTCTCTCTCCTTAATTCTTTCTCTCCTTCCCTACCTGGGTGGGAGGGGGAGGGGATGCAGAACATTGTTGTCACTGATTTAATTGCTGATCCTGAGTCAAACTGTGACAACATTGTATTGTATTTGATCATGCAAAGAAGGTGCTGTCACTGTGTGAGAAGTGCTGGCAAGGTTTCATAGGAGGAAAGAAGGCAGGAATAAAGAGGAATAATATATTAATCTATAGTTGAAAATCGTGTTTGATTTTTTTTGATAATTCACTTGTCCAAATGTGAATTCTCACCTTTTGCCATCTGAATATGAGAGAGAAAACTATAAGCGTAGCTCCAAATGAAAAGAAAGCATTCATCATTTCAAAGTGACTAGAAACACCAAGAATAAATCAAACAAATTGAGCATTGTGGTAACTGTTTTACAGTGTTATGCTTCTTTATACCTATTATTAATTGAATGACAATTCCTATTTACAGTGGGAAACCCAGGTAATTTGGATTCAAAATTAAAGAGGCTTGTGGTAAAGGAGTTCAATATAAGTGGCTGAGAAGTGGCTACTAATTCAAGGAATAACTTACTGCTGGACTCAGAGAGCTTGTCCTTCTGTCTTTCTTTCTGTCTTCTTTCTTTCTTCTTAAAAATTAGAAAATTAATCTTTACTTCCATCTGGGATTTTAGCTGCCATGGTAGCTGAAATACAAAATCACACTGATATCCTGATCACAGCAGAAATGTCACAGTGGGGGACCTTTACTCAAAAGTTTGAAATTACTAACACACATTCCGGTGAACAAATATACCTGTGGTGACATTTATGAGTAGAATCTATGAAACATGAAAAATATCCAACTAAGTTTTTGGTATGGCTGACAGAACTCCAATAGTAGTTTTAAGCCTATCTGGTTTTGATTTCATTAGGCTTAAATCTTGAAGGATTTGCCATTCTGTAACGTATTGTTTGAAGTTATTCTAATTTTATGTATTACATGAGATGTTTCTTTTTATGTTGCATGTATACCAGTTGTACTTGCTCTAGACATGCTATACAGTCTATTGGTAAGAATCATATGCATTCATAGCACATTGACTTTCAACATAATACACAGACAAGATAATCGTTCACTCAGCTGCATGATTATAATAGTACAGAGAACCTGCGATAAAGGCAAGAAGAAAACATTAATTATGATTTTTAGTAAACAACCATTTCTTTACTTTTACCATCTTGCAAAATAGCCATTCTTCTGTAAGCACTTTTGTTTCTTTAAACTTTTTGTTTCTTTTGGATTTAGGCTGTGTGTTGACTCTGCTGTTCACTCTAGATAACAGCTGTTCTCACTGAACTGGTTGGTTTGGTGTCATCCTTCTCCCCACAAGGATTTGTTTGTGATCTCTTTTCCTCTGGAGGCAGGGTTTTACTCATGATACTTCAATAAGTTTTAATTTTGTAGACAGGCCCTCCTATCTAGAATTTTCATACAAGTGAGATTGCTCTGTCTCTACTAGTTCTACATATGAAAAGAAAATAAGGAGAAGACAAATTTGCCTCGGTAAGTTTCTCTTCCATAGAAATTCATTGCTGAGTATCATGGCTTGCCAACAACTAAGATCAGCAATATCAGGACTTCAGGGCTATGTATAGATTTGTATAATTAGAATAAACTCAAACTTGGAGCAAATGACTGGAATACTGAAATTGAAAAGCAGTCGAAGATGAGTAGATGTACTATAGACACAGATTATTACACTGTTTAACGAAGGTGCAGCAGTAGATTAAGTTTTGACTGACAATGAAATCAGCTTTACTCTCTGTTCCAGCAGATGAATAACTTAGACTGTCAAAAAATGAAACAAAAACTGGAGCTGAGTTACTGATTTATGAAAAATGTATTTGTCACAAGTAGTGTGTTAGGAGGCAAATTTACAAAATTTCTTCAGAAATACAAGGGCTGTTCAGATAGAAATTTCACAATTCTAAAAGGGTCTTTACTGACTCGTTATTGATTTGATCTTAAAAAACCTGAAAAAGCCCAAAACGTGTATTTT